>CM053154.1:19580000-29580000 GCA_028571685.1 Heterohyrax brucei
GACTATTAAAATCCAGAGGTAACAGGCAATAAACACAATCTTAAACATAGATAATTCCAAATTCAGGAAAGGAAAAAGAGGTTGCCTATATCAAACTCCAATTATAATAGTAAAGAATAATGCTTTATTTAAAAAATTCCAGCCATAAGAAAACTTGTATGTTTGAAAAAGCGTACATAAAGCTTTATAAAAGAGACCTTTTATTTCCTCCATATACACGAGCTTGAAAATATTTTATCTAAGTAATTTCAAGGCACATACAAACCTGAGTGAATAAAGAAAAACGTTCTTTTTTTCCTTTATATAGATGTTTTAAAAATTACCCATATAAATAAATAGCTTGGCCTTGAACAAACAGATTAAAAGACCTAAAAGGCTATGGCTTCGGATCACACATACAGAACAGAAAATGAATGCGCTTCTTTATTGGTGGGACAACTTTCCTACAAACTAAATTTCTACAAGCTTATGTGATGGAATAAAAAATATCAGGAACACATGAAAAAATTAAGTATTTTTACATGACACACTTATCGAATAAATAATATGCCACAATATAACGACACATGTTCTTTGTATCCATTCAGGAACCATATGCAGGTCTCTAGGCAACATGTAGCAAAATTTCAAAGGAAGCAAAATTTTATAAATATGGAATTTTAGCTGAGTGCATAAACACTCTCAGCATCTATCTAAAATTGGAACCATATTGTGTGAAATGGTTTTTCATAATTGTTTACAATTAGACACAATTTCGGTGTTTTCAAGTCTCACTTGTTTGCTTTCGGAGTATCTCAAAATACATCAAAACTTCTTTTCCTTTAGATTTCTCAGCAAGTTTATATTCAAGGTAAAGGTAAAACTCAAGTTCTGGGATGATGTGCACTTTAGGAGGAGATGAGATGACAACAGTTTTTGTTCACTTTTTATGCATGTTCAGCAGTTGCATCTAGATAGTTCTTTCCAACATCAACCCCCAGGAATCAAATTCTGCTTCTGGGAACTTCTGCCTTGAAGCTGACATAAAAAGGGAAACAGCATACTCCATATGCTGGTTAAAAATTAAGCAGTAACTTTCAGGCCTGGTCACCTGCCATTGCCTTTATGGCAATAAACCTGACCATCTCAGCTCCAGGGAGTTCTTTCTCTCCTCTTGCACAGTGTTTCTCTCTCAGCACTCAGCATGAGTTACCATAGCTTGCTGCTTTTTAAAATGGGGAAATTTAGGCTCCCGTATCGGATTTTAAGCTATCTGTGTGTAGAATTTTGAGTCTGTTGGATACCCAACATCTAACATATTCTTTTTAACATGTAGACACCAAACACATGCTGTTGACAAAGATATTGTTGATGCTAATAACTATCATATGCTAAGAACAATATCTGTAGCTAAATCCAGGGCTTTGGTCCAAGTGTTACATCATCTTCAGGTAACTTCCAACTTCTGCAGCTCTCAGCTATCTTTAATAAAAACCTACTGCCGCTGAGTCTATTCCGACTCATAGTGATCCCATAGGACTGAGCAGAACTGCCCCATAGAGCTCCAGGAATGCCTGGTGGATTCGAACTGCTGACCTTTTGATGAGCAGCTGTAACACTTAACCACTACACCACCAGGGTTTCTGTTACCTCTAATATAGGGTAATAATGATACTATCAATTCACAGGAGTTCTTCAGCTGACATTAGATCAAATAATGTATGCAACTATGCCTTACAAGGCCCTATGTAAACTAGAATTATTACATTTGTCTTAAGGACTAATTTTTGATAAACGGTCTGACATCCCAAAGAAGGCATCCCTGCTTTCTCAGTTTCTGGTTGGCCTCTGTGGACAAAGTTAGAATAGATTTTTTTGGTAGGCTAACATATTTCAAATGATACAGGGTATCAAAGTAATTAAATTGTATTTAGCTCTCAAGTTACACACAGCTCTACATTACTGTCTTATTTGTCAACTTTGTGGTGATTGGTCATGTACTCTTGACAATTTTACGGATATTTAACGGGAGATTTTATGGAAAAGTTCAAGGAAAATTTCCAGAAAGTTGCTTATCTATACATGTGCACAAAAAAATTTAGATAACTCTAGTAGTTCAGAGATTCCATGAAGTCAAGTTCAGGACAGGGAACACACCCATGGCTTGAGACAGTATACTCTCACGAAAGCACCTGGGGACCAATTCAAGCACCTGTAACTGATTTGAGAATTTAATAGTTTACGGTTTACCTCCCTCATACTAAAATAACTACGTCACCAGATTACAATAGCATGGCTCTCTACTGTGGAAACTGTGACTGTATAGGAAGCCAGGGTGAAGTTATTTCATAATGCCAAACCTCTTCAACCCTCTTCTTAAAACTGTAGAGAAGTGTACTGTCCTGGCATTTTCCTCATACTGATATCTCTACTTTTGTTTCAAAGTTCTTCATGTAACATTGTGAAAGAAGAGACTAGCCTTGTTAACAAGGATATTAAAGTCGTAAAATGTTTTCAGGAATACAATCGTGCCTCCCGTTGTTTCAGCTTCTATCTTGTTCAAAAAACATTTGAGAAGACTTAAACCAAAAGTGAAAACAACTTCAATGACCGTTAGCAAGGGGGTCAACATTCATAACTTGAAGAGTATGTTAATTTTACTTGTGGATACTGTCCTTAAAGACAAAAGTTTTCTGCTTCTCCCTCCCCCCCCTTTTTTTTAACAGAAACGCCAGGAATTCTTTCTTAATACCTAGATGATAAACTCTGCAGATATACACAGTTGTTTCTTATTATGGCTTCCCTGGAAAACATTTCTGGGAAAGCACAATTCCCAGCCACTTTGTTTACAACATACAAAACTGCTTGTTTGGTATAAATAGGAGCCAGTCCCTAAATGCTGCTAAAAAATAAAATGTAACCATGAAGAGGAACCATTTCCTGTCCTAGAGGTGGCCTAAAAAAATTCTAAGCTGCTTTTGGTATAGCAGCAAAGTCTAAGTAATAATTATCAATGGTCATGTAATACAAGACTAATTTTAAAGAAAAAAAAATTAGCCCCATATTCCAGAGATGCCCTTAAAATTATCAGCAATAGGTTTTCTTAGCCTGCAAGATTATGAAGCCCTCTTTTGTCCTCCTGTGTTTGTGATATATATCTATAGCTCTTTCTTGTTTGTGCAGATAAGCCTTGCCTTGTCTCCCTAACTGAACTTCCAAAAGAAGATTCACAGTTGTTTGACTTTTGATCTGGGTAGCTGCTAGCTCGACCACCTGCACTGTGCACGAGCTGTTACTGAGCTGGCTTTGTCCCGCCTTATAACACAGCAAGCCTTGTAAAATTGAGAACCGATGTGTGAATACGCTAATTTACAGTGTGAGCGGTCAAACAAACAGACGAAAATATGGCGGAGATGGTGGCAGCCGAGCAGGAAGGGGGGGACTCGTGAAGGGAGAAGCCCTGAAGCTCGATTTATAAAGTTCAGATATTGTTCACTGCCTCGAGCATTCAGGGAAACGGATGGCCAAAGGTCTCCCTCAACTTACAATGGAGCTGACAGTGGTGTAAGGGTGTGGGGGCCTGGAACTGTACAGTGTTGTGCGGTGATGGTGTATGTTAATAAATAGCCATTTACAAGGTGGTGCTGAGGGCTCCATTATTTGTTTATGGGGAAGGCCTAGGGTTCTTTGCTTTCAGTTAACAGCTCAAGGTTGCATTCAGAGAGGGCGCGGATGGTGAAGGTAAAGTGTCCCCTTCACACTCTACATCGCATTAAAGAATGACATTTATCCTAAGGAAAAGAAGAAAATCATAAAAGAAAGGTAATTCAAGAATTAGGTCAAATTGTAGCTCACAATCTAGAAGAAAACGGAAGATGCCTTTCTATTTTGAAGAAATAGTGGGCACACATACTCTATAACTCTGAAGTCACTTATTTTATCACTGAGTGAGCATGTTTCTACATAGCCAAAATGCAATACATGAAAATCTGCAATGTCTCAATTTAATCACACCCATGTAAACTTAGATAAGTAACTCTGAAACTACTTGAGGCCTTCCTGCTTTCCCAAATCATCCAGCGACCAGAACTCCAGCACAGAGACATGGCAATGTGCGAATACAGGGTGCCTGACCTCGAGCAGCTAGCTTCTCATCAAGGGAAAAGAGGCTTTGCCTGAAGATCATGAAGAGAGTCAGTTGAAGGGAGAACTGATTCCCCAGGGGCCACTGTATCAAGGGTCCATCCAGAGGTAAGAAAGGCTATGCTTAACCAGAACTAAAGGTTATTTTTTATTTTATAAGCACTGTGGGTCCTATGATTGCGCTTCCATGCTTTGATTTCAGTTAGGAAATCTTCAACCTGTCTATCAATGGGTTTTTTTTTTTTTTTCTGTCTCTGTATCTGTACGAGAGATTCCTAAAGTTCTTATTCAAGGGTGCTAATGTGATCCCCTGGCTTTGCTTTTATTTTCCTTTCACTCTCATTTTTTCTTCTTTTTATGGCTTCACTTTTATTTTCCTTTCACTCCAGTTTCCTCATCTTTTTATTTCAGCTGGTTGCATAATGGGGATATGTATAAAATCCTATTTGGGATGAGGCATTCCAGGCAGAGGTAACAGAAAAAGGAAAGGTACAGAATTAGTGAAGAGTTACGGCTAATTTTGGAGGCAGGCAGTCATTATCTTTACTAAAGACACAGGATCTACATGAAGACTGTAATGAAGGCAGCAACAGCCATCAAACCAGGTGGCATCCCTTGGTGACTGGACTAAGGAGGATGGCGAACCACGGGAGGTTTATAAGCAGAGAGGAAACTCTACTAGTTTTGCAATTTGGAAAATAAAGTAGCCAATAATGTTTAGAAGAACAAAAGGAGGAAAGAAGAGGCACAAAGACCAACTAAGAGGCTTTTTTTCCTCAAGAGTCTAAAGGAGAGGGAGAAGTCTGAACATGGAAGATTCTTGGCTCTGAGGATGGATCAGGTGTGGGTAGTTCAGGAAGTTCCGCTGAGTGGGCACCCTGAGCCAGGAGAGGAAACAGGGCCCCAATACAGAGGCAGGAACATGAGGAGAGAATGCTGGAATTTTATTATTATTAATTTTTAACTATATAAAAATTACTGAGGAAATCTAAGGGTAGAAAAAAGAAAATTTAAAAACATCACTTTAAAATCATTTAACCTAAAACAACTATTAAGTAATATTTCAATCTTAGTCTGCTTCCAGGCTTTGTATAATCATGACATCTAACATTTCAACATTTATTGGACACTTACTATGTCCCAGGCACTGATGTGTGTGCTTGACCTGTACTGGCTCATTTAACTTGCATATACTTTTCCGCGGCAGGGACTACTGCCACTTTCATTTACAGATTGGGAAATTGAGGCACAAAGGGGTAAAGTTCTTGCCAGACATCAACTGTTACAAAGTAGCAGAGCTGGTGCAGCTCCAGAGCCTACCTCTTATACACTACGGTATATGACTCTTGATGCACACGTAGAAATTCTGAATACTTAGGAAAAAAGTCAAGGACTGTTTCTTCCAAAGAGGACAATGCTCCAAGTGACACACAGTTCGATACTGTTAGGACTGAACTATGTTTCCCCAAATTGTGTGTCCTAAATTGTAACCTGTAAGTGCTGCATCTGCTAAGGAGAAGGTGGGGAGTTTGAATCCACCAGGCACTCTTTTGAAACTCTATGGAGAAGCTCTACTCAGTCTTATAGGGTAGCTTTGAGTCAGAACTGACTCAACAGCAGTGGGTTTGGTTTGGGTTTTTATGCTTGTGGTTATATACAATCCCGTGAGAATGGATTGTCTTTGTTATGTTAATGAGGCAGGATTAGTGCAGGGTTTAATCCTGAGTTAATCTTTTTTGAGATAAAACAGATTAGATTCCCACAGCGGAGATGAGGGGAGAGAGATGCCAAGTGTGAGGAGATTGCCCAGGAGAAGCTTGGACGGGACAAGGACCTTGCTCTGCAGCCAACAGAGACAGAAAGCCTTCCCCTGGAGGCAGTACTCTGAATTCAAACTTCTAGCCTCCTAAACTGCAAGCAAATAAATCTGTTTGTTAAAGCCATCCACTCATGAGATTTCTGTTCCAGTAGCTCTAGTGGACTAAGACATAAAAATGAGATTTCCTAACAACGAGTCTTGTTAAACCCCAGGGTAAGGCAGATTATAAATCCTCCTCTTGCATACAATTTTTTTTTGTTAGTTCTAGTTAATGCCACACAGCCTGTACGCAAACAAAAAAACAGTTGTAAAAGACACCTTAAAAAATACACTCCTTTGGGCCTTTTTTGGTACACAGTAGCTTGTGTGTATACAGAACACACAGATGGTCTTCTAGCCCATCCTAAATAGCGGGACCTAGTTATACGACTATCTGTGAAGATACTTATTCTCCAGAGAAGAAAGGTCTAGCAGAGTGGGAAAAAGAGAGGTTCTGGAGGCAGACTGCTTACGTACAGCTGGGTGGTATTTAATAACAGCTCCTTCGCTTCTTAAAATGGGAGGAATAGTATCTGCCTTATAAAGCCATCATGACTACTAAATAATAAAAACTCTACTACAAGCCTAGGACAGTGCTTGCTATCTAGGAAGTATCTGAGTGGGAAGATAACAGTTTCTTCTTTGTTAAAGAACACAGTTTAGTAACCAAACCCACTGCTGTCCAGTTGGTTCTGACTCATAGCGACCCTACAGGATGGAGAAGAACCGGCTCACAGAATTTCCAAGGTGCACCTGGTGGATTTGAACTGACCACCGTTTGGATAGTAGCTGTATCTCTTAACCACTATGCCACGAGGCTTTCCCAGTGTAGTATCAGGTTCTGAAAATTCTGGCCTTCCCAAACCGGTAAAATGTGAGAGACCAGTAAAATGTAAGGGATGCAGACAGGTGAGAAGACAGATACGTGATAGGCAATCTTTAGTATTTCTGTGAATTCATTTTTCTAATTGTCGTAACAATTGGTTACTTTCAGGAAATTGTCTACTAGCACAATTATTTTGCAGAAGAAAAGGAAGTACAAACAAAAAGACCATAAAATGGTAACAGTTAGTATCATGCAAAGCTCAGCAGTTTTTCCTTACGCTTCTCATCTCATCATTAGCTAGTAAAAGCTGGTGCTGGCCTGCGGACTGGCATCTGGGGACGTTTCATGTATTTCACTCAGAAGAGCGTGTTCAGGTCATATCCCAATTCTGCTCCTTTCTGTTACGTGATTCCACAAGGTTTACTTAACTTCACTAAATATAGCTACCCCCCCTATAACTAGTGATGCTCCTGAAGAGAAATGTTAAGGATTAAATCTGATAATGTGTTACCTAAGGTCTAGGGTGTAATCAGTACAGCTGGTATACTTATCGCCGATAAATAACTTCAGATGCTAAATTCCAGTATCTGATACAAGACGAGGCTCCCAGTCTTTAAAAGGTACAAGACCGTTATTAATGAGACACATATACAAGGAAATCCAAAGCTGTTCTTCAATGCTGTAAAATCATCACCCATGCCAGCCTTGAAGAGAGCACACGACAAAGGCTACAAGTCAAACAGTGATCGACTGATAGAAAAACGACCACGACTTAAAGAAATTCCTCTGTTTGCAGAGTGTGACTCCAGCTTGAATCCTACATCTTGTAAATCAAAAAAATCTTCAGCAAATTCAACCATTTTATTCTGAAAGAATAAACACTTATTTAGAAGTCGAGGGGTGATGTTAGAGGTTGTTAATGTTATACTTGTTTCAGGTCAGGGGTCGTGTTCCTACTGAGCATTATGGGTAAAACAGGACACTAAGGGGAAGCAGATGAACACAGAAGGGCAAAAATGTAAACCAAAGACACTGCATAAAACCTGAGAGTAAATTCTCAAGGACGTTTTTTCCACAAGTCTGAAAAACTCACTTCTTTTGAATTTTCAGTTATTGTAATAAGAACAATTAAACTGTAACAAAATGTTTCCTGGACAAAATGAGGAAAAAAAGAATGAATGAATTTTTAAAGAATCTTAAAAAAAAAATGCCCATAATTCTTTTAAAACAACTTTTCTTTATTGTGATTAAGTGAAAGTTTATAACTCAGGTTAATTTTGCATACCCGCCTCTGTAACTCCATCTGTTCTCCTCACCCTGTGACGGCACACTCTTCCTTTTTCACTCTTACTTTCAGTATCCACTCAACCAACAGTTTGTCCCCTCCTCTCCCATCCAGACAGAAACCAATAGGACAGCCTCATGTATATATAAAAATAACCCGAAAGTGCACACACCACATACATCACTCTGTGTCCCTGAGTCTCATCAAGTGCTGGCATTAGTACTGGTTTTGGGTCTGGGCTAGCAGCAAGTCCAGGGACCATGTTCTTGGGGAACCCTCCAAGGTTGTCAGACCATCAGCTCTGGTCTTTCAATAGAGCTCTTGAGCTCATAGCATAATTATTTAAGAGTAATCCTGTTTATTTAAAAAATTACATTTCTGTATAGCTCACACAGCTCATGTTGATATCTGTGATACAGTTATCCTCAAGGGAGGCTCAGTGGTACAGAGGTTACGAGCTATGACTGCTAACTAAAAGGACAGCAGTTTGAATCCACCAGCTGCTCCTTGGAGACCCTATGGGGCAGTCTGATTTGTTCTACAGGGTCGCTATGAGTCAGAATTGACTTGATGGCAATGGGTTTTGTTTGGCTTTTGGTTATCCTTAAGAGAGGATCCCTGGTGGTACAGTGGTTAAATTACTCAGACACTAGCTGAAAGGTCAGTGGCGGGAACCCACTAGCCACTCCATGAGAGAAAAATCAGGTAGTCTGCTTCATTTCAGACTTGGAAACTCTGTAGCGTAGTTCTACCTGGCCTATAGGGTTGCTATGTATTGGAATCAACTCGGATGACAAGGGGTTGGGTTTTGTTTGGTACCTCAGGGACACATTTAAGTGTTTCAGGTGCTTTACACATTACTCTACCGAAGCCACAAGACCATCTTTAATAAAATGTCAAATGTGATGGTATTGACAGCTACCAATGAGTCCCCAGATTGACTCTGAGGTGCCACCACCAAAAAACATATATACGCTGGGTCAACTGCACTGAATACTCTCTGCTACTTTTCTATTACAGATTAGATACAAAAGACCTCTCAGTAGCAAAATGCTACAGAAGTTACTACATACACGCACACTAGAAGAAGAAACAAAATTTGCTTAAAGGAAACACTCTGATTTTTTATTTAATGTGTGGAAATGGGGCAAATATAGGTAGTGTGGGGAAAGAGAATTGAGGTCTCACAGGAAAAAAAATGTTTCTTTAAAAGTTATGCACACTGTTTCTTTTTGTAAGCATTTTGCCAACATACACATACACAGCAAATGAGCCAACACAGGGGTGTGATATTTCCTTCCAGTCTGTCTACTGAGCAATAACTTGGCTACATTCCTGAGGAAGTACCCAGATACTTTAGAAACAAGTGTACTATTTCTGACAAATTACTAACTCTGAAGAAGGAAAAAGAAATACAGTCATTTCCTTTTTCTCCTGATAAAGAATCCTGAAAAACTTATCTATCATCTACCATTCTACCATTCTATCTATCTGTCTATCTACCATTCTATCATCTATCTATCTACCATTCTGTCTACCTATCTGTCTATCTATTCCTCGATTGCCAGTACTGCCTAATTTAGTGAGGCTTCCCATTCAAATGCATAAGGGGAAACACACACACACACACAGACACACAGACACACAGACACACACACACACAGACAGACGGAGCAATAAGCATATATTTGAAGTGTTACATTTAGGCTTCTCAGTGTATCTGTGACACTAGAAGACAGCCAGTTATAATAATCAAATTTTGTGAAAGTCAATGAAAAATCCATTTCTTTGGCCCTAGTCACGAGATGAATGGTCATTTGTTTCATGACCATTTTCATTATTATCTGAATATGACTTTATTTAAAACTGTGTCTACAGGGCCAGGAAATGAATGGCTGGTCCCTAGGTAGCTCTGCATCTTATGTCAAGACAGAAGAAAAATGACTTTCCAGAAAATCAGCTGTATCTGTATTCTGACATCAGGTTTTACTACGATAGTTTTGAAGAGACTGAATTTCTCCTTATTTTGTTTCTTTTGGTAATGGAGCAATGCAGTTACATGAAGCAGGCCTCACCAGGCTAGGTAAGTCTCAGCAGCTTCCACGTATCTCACTTCCTTTCAAAGCTTGTTTATACTATGACTTGACAAACCATCTTCATGTCCTTCATTTTTTACATCACTTCTGCTTTATCCTATCTAAATCACATGTCTGTCAGCTTACTTGTTTCCTGACGGTCTTTTTAAGGATCAGTAGTGATCAGGGTCTTCAACAGCTTCCCTCAGATCCAGGTAGCAGTGTGACTGCCCAGAGCACTGCATATACATGTGTTCTCTCTCTGGGAGACAGAAGCCGGCTGAAGGCAAGGAGCCAACCAATCCACTTGAGAAAGCCCAAGAAGGCCTGCTATACAGGCATTTAAATGCATACTAACATACATGGGGGACATGAACAGGACGAGAAAAGAAGGAAGGGAGGGAGGGAGAAAGGAAAGGAGAGATGGGGAGAAATTAAAAAGGAAAAAAAAGGAGGAAAGAAATAGAGTTTTACCTCATTTGAAGTTAAAACCAAGATTGAAGAGCAGAGTGGTAGATGATCATTTAGTGGCTGCTGGATTCGATGTGCCCTGGAACCTACTTGATGGCAGTGGGTTTTGGATTTTATAAACTAAAGCTTGATATTTACTTTTCTTTCTGTCCCTATCTACTTTTGTTCAGTCTTAGAGATGACCACATAGACAGAGGTACAGACTTTGACACTAATGGAAAATTGTTTTTCCTGTCTTCACAAAGACCTATTCAGTACAAGTAATAAAAGACCCATACCACTCCTGTTTATTTTAGAAGTTTAACAATTATGTTGAAAAAAATTAGACAGTCAGTAACCCTTCTTTTTTTTAAATGAAGTATTTTCTTGGTTTTGAGTATTTTAGAGTAGTTCACTCTTCATCTAATTATCAGTTGCAAAAAATTTTTCATATGAACATAAGATTATACTGTACACAGGTAAATAGCTACACTGCAAAACAGAAAAAAAGATGTTCACTGCTTTTATACATTAGTGAAGGTGACACATGGGCATATGGTTTGACATGACCCCTTTGTTACAGCAAGAGCACCTGCTGACACATGACATAGCTACGCAGCTTTGCAAAGAACAAGAGTAAAGACCGTGGCTTGGTTTTCTGAGATAGAACCTCACGATAGTTGGCACGTGAGAGGGAGGGATTTAACAGAGGCAATCAAACTGGAGCATTTAATAAAACAACTTTTGGGAAGTGAACCCTGGTTCCATTTCTCTGAAGAATGCTCTTCCGGTGAATAACCAAACATAATCAAGTCAAGAGGTTGGTAAAGTGTTTTTGCCTTTTCCTGAGCCCCAAATAAATTGTATATCACGTAGGATGGTAATTAGTAACTAAAACAAAACCACCATGCACACCAGGTTCCAAAAGGCCCTTTTAAGTAAGGGCACTGATTAAAAGTACCTGGGTACCTTGGTGGCTACTAAAGTCCCAGTTGTGTCTGGTCGAAAACAATGTCGCACAGGTGCACAGGCGGACTTACACATTTTCCTGGGCTCAGACTTAACAAAGTGATGTCCACTGGGGGACTTTCATTTCTGTTCCTACTCTAGACACATTCCAAAAGGCAATGACTCAGTGATTGACTGGGTTTGCCTACAAAGAGAACCCCAAATAGATATCACCAGAGTAATTTTCTTCTGCAGGCTTCTGAAACAACCGTGTTGGTGTGGTTTCCCTATAGAAAGTCCCATCAAAGGTTGCAGAAGTTGTTTGTGCTTTGCCCCCTCTAAATGACTTGCAAATTTATTCAAACACAATATGGGGAGATGCTTTTTGTTGAAATAACTGTCTGCAGTGTCCTGCAGAAAAGGGTGAGGTACATCAAGCAGAAACCGGGAGAGAAATACACTGGTTTAGAAACCCATAAATCCTTATTTGAATCTGCCAACCTGAAAGTCACGTAGAGCCTGAATAAACTATTTTTCCTAAATGCTAAATCTGATTAAGCCATACTATTAAATGACAGCTGAACTTTAACATTAATATGATATTATTTAAATAACCGCATGATTTTTTTTTACACTAAAAATGATGAATGATTTCTCGACAGCCCAAATGACATAAAGCAGGAGGACTCTTTAATGAGATCTGACAAAATGGAGACATATGCAGAATATTTGCTACAGCTCACGTGGCAGGCGCCCTCCCAGAGAAGCAAGAGAGATTTTGTCCCCTTTTTTCTATTTTTATTGTCTACGGGCACTGAAGCATTCCCTTCCATTGCTACTTCCGTTCTCTGTGGATTTGCATTTTTCTTATGTCATTTATAGATTAGTCTTAAACAGAGAATTGGGGGGTTTACAGTTCTAAGTTGGGACTGTGTATGCAAGAAGTGAAGGGACAGTGTGGAGTTAGATCAGTTTGCCCTGGAGGACTGTCCTGGGAACTTCAGACTTAAGGCTCATTAGGCTGATGGGAAACTCACTTCAGCCTGGAAGGCTAAAGGACTGTACATTTTGACTCTGTCATTGGCCTTAGATCTCTAACAAGGCAAAGTCATGCTTTGAGCAAGTTATCGTTGGTAGGTCAGAGAAGACTTGAGTTGTTTCAAAACAGTTGCCTCTATAGCATCAACTATCAAGAAGGTTTTCTTGAAAATGCCAATTAAACTGTTCTCGAAGCCATTCCCAAAATTCTTTAAGCACTTTTCTACCCACAGGTCCAAGCTGACGGTCACATTCCATAACACTAGTACTTGGTAGATTCTGGATTTGGAATAATTCCATGTTGAATATGCATAAGTCAAACAATGGCTCCAGCTTTCAGAACAATCAAAAGTAGTCACTAGACTACCAGTCACACTCTTCTCCTGTTCCCTCATACCTCCCAGAGCATCCTTGCACAATCAAAGCCTGGCTAGCCACGTAAAACACGAATATCTGTCTGCTAGCACGTGTCGATTCCATTCAGAACGTATTTCTTTCCCAAGCCATCTTTAAGTATGCATAAAACAGATGCATTTCTGCAAACACCATCTCTTTAAAAAGAAAATGAAAACAAGCAAAGAGAGCACAGCCAACAGCAACCGGGCACCTGAAAAAGGCAGGTCCACGTTCTCTCTCCAAGAAGGCAGCAATCGAAAGAGAACAGAAAACCAGGCTGCTCCTGCCGTGGGGCCTTCCTCAGGCTATGAAACAACACTTCATGTTTCACCCTAATTTTTTTCATAGCTCGAGGATACTCCCGTAGCACAAACCTTCTCTCTAATCTGATTTACTCAGTATATGTCCTTTCCAAACAAGAGTTAATATCAGTGCTCTGTCATTTCAAAAGTGTCTTGACACAGTGCAGGAGCTCTCAGTGCAGAAGCCTGTAAAACGCCCAGCTGCAATTAGATTAAAAAACAAGGAAACAAACAAACAAACAGAGGGAGGAAGACTGGTCCCTACCTTGTTCTTACCTTCGCAACATCCCTGTCAGAATCCTGGAGCTCTTCCCCAAGTTGGCATCTGTTTCCCGAAGCTAGCAAGAAAACGTGGTGTCAAAACAACATAAAATGAACCTTCATGTGATTCAATTATTTCTACAGAGGTCTAGCAAGGACAAATTCAAATAATGAAAACGCTTAAATACACTAAAATAAATCTATGCTGACACCTATACAAGCTCTGAACATTCTTATATTCAAAAAATTATATGTGATAGATAACACCAAGGTTATTCAAACTGGATATTTGAACTAGATATAAAAGCAAATGTCTCAGTGGCTGACCAAGTTTAATATACATTTGGTGATTAAGCTCCAGTTGATGAATGTGCAAATCTCTAAGAATGAAATGAACAGAAGGAAACATCAATATTCTTGCTTTTGCTCTAAAAGAGCTGGCATACTCAAAAATCTCTCTCAATAATCTTGGAAGCTGTACAGCCAAGAGCGTTCTAGGGTGAGAATATAGAGTAAGTCTCTTTTTTTCTCCATCCCATACTCTTTCTCACCCCAGACTCTACATCCCTCTTCTACTGTATTCATTTTGGTACATACCTACATACCTACATACTATGTAATTTTTACTAACAATTCATGTCCCAGAAGCACAGTGGTTAAGCACTCAGCTGGTAACCAAAAGATCAGTAGTTTAAACTTACTGGCCACTCTATCGGAGAAAAGAGCGGCAGTCTACTTCTGTGAACACTTACAGGCTTGGAAACCCTATGGGGTAGTTCTACTTTGTCCTATAGGATTGCTATGAGTGAGAATTGACTCAACTGCGCCAAGTTTATTTTTTGGTTTTTCATGTCCCGCTACCACCTCCAGTTTGTACTGAGTGGATTGTGATCCTGGGTGGCTCTGTGTGTGCAGAGCAGAACTGCTTTCTATAGGGTTTTTAAAGACGGTGGTGACCTTGAGTGACCTTTTGGAAGCAGATAGTCAGGCCTTTTTTCCGAGGTGGATAGATCCAAACCACCAACATATAGGTTAGTAGTCAGGTGGCTAATCCTTTGTACCACCCAGGGGTCCCTTCAAGTCTCAAAGACTCTTTATTTTATACCTAATCATTGAAGGAAGCTTTGAAGAGAGTGTATCACTTCAACTTACTCTTTCCCGCGCTCGCTGTATCTTTTCTCTGTCATGACTCAGGTTTTCCAACATCTCCTGGCCAATTTGCTCTAAGGAAAAGCAAATTTGGTGCAGGTGAGAATAATCTTCAGAAGTATCAGAAAACAATGCTTGCAGAATTTGAGTGTTCAAGATATGCTCATTAAACACCAGACACACATTTTAATTCATGTATTTAAAAAATATAGAAATTGACTACTTTTCCTGGTGTATCTTACATATGATTAGGGTGTGACTTACAGTTTGGAGTACAGGACATGGCCATCAAGGTCATAAAGATTTAGATTAAGAGGTGATATGATGTGCACATAGGCAGCAAATTATCAGCAAAGAGATGAGAGCCCACGTCCAAAGGTCCTTCCCTTGTTTATCATGAAGGAGTTTCTTAGTCTTTGGTTTTTAGAGATTATAAATGATGTTAATGACTCTACTGTTCCATTTCTATGTCATTATGACATCGTTTTGCATACAAAAGTTAATCTCCATTTAGACAAAGAAAAGGACTTTAATGTATTCCCTCTGCATAAGCATTATTCATACTTGTACCTACTGTACCCTTCTTGGTTGCAGAACTGTCTGTGGATTATTTTTCCATTAGAGGCTAGTGCTTGTGTAGCACACTGTGAGCAACTGACGATACCTGAGTTGGCTGAGATGTGCTCCTTAACAAGCAATTGAGGTCAAGTTGGAGATGGGTGTTTTGACGCACGGTTTCCAAACACTCATGCTGTTGTTGTTGGTTGCTGTGAGGTTGATTCCAACACATGGAGTTTCCCTGTGTTGTAGAGCACAACTATGCTTACAGGGCTTTCCAGATTCTGGTTTTTCAAAAAGTTGACAGCCAGGCTTGTCTTCTTTGTGGCTGTCAACTTTGGGGCTAGTGGTCATGTGCTAAGGTACCCTGGTGATGCAATGGTTAAGTGTTTGGTTATTAACCAAAAGGTTGGTGGTTCAAACCCACCCAACAGCTTATGCAAGAGAAAGATCTAGCCACCTGTCTCTGTAAAGATTAAGGCCAAGAAAAACCTACTGTGAAGCTCTATCCTGTCACATAGGGTCATGATGAGTTGGAATGGACCCAACAACAACCAACAAGAAGAGTGGAGTGCTTAACTGTTTGTGCCACCTTGGGACTCCTCCATATACTTAGACTAGGATTAAAAAATTATCCTCCTGAGTTCCAGTGAGGCTTTTGCCTTCAACCATCATCCCATTTCATTGGCATTGCTCAAGCTTTCCTTGGACTGCAGGTCCTTTTACAAGATAGCAGGTATGTCCTGAGCTGACAAATTTTCGGTTGCCCTGGATACATTTTTTGAGAATCATTCTCCATCACCTGGGAGGTGTCTTATGCTATAACAAGAGAATACCAGTCTGCTTCTCTTGCAATCCTGGCTTTCTGACCACCTTTTTAAATATCTTTTTTGCCCCCTCTTATATTGTATTTTTACCTATTACCTCTAACAATGATTAGCTTATAAACTTTTAGAAAAAAATCCAGAAAGTATTTATTGTCATAGCAAGTGGTTTAGTCAAGTCATTCAGAAATGGCTGGGTACTTATTTGGCTCACACACGCACACTGACAAACTTCTTAAAAGGACATCCTGAAAATTGCAGTGCTCGTGCCACACTGACAGCATAGGTTCTGAGCTCACTGCTGGGGCCTGGGTTCCAGTTTCCACACTTACTAGCTATGCAGACTTGCATAAGTTTCTTAACTTCATAGTGCCTCAGTTTCTTTATTCCTAAAATGTTGTAAGGGTTAAATAACTTAGTTAAAATATTACTGGTCTCTAACAGTGATGATAAACATTTATGCAATGATGATGATAGATATAAAGCAATCAGTGAACAGTGATAACCTTGATGCTGTGCTATGCTAGATCTAGATCTGTTTTCAATACAATTTTCTTCATCTGCAAAACAGGATAAAATATCTGTCCTACCTTTCTCAGGACACTGTTGTTATAATCAAACCAGCAAACCTAAGTTAAAAATGTCCTGAAAACTGCCTGTAACCACACCTACATAGGCCACTGTCCAGTACATCAGAGTCAATGCACTCAGCAATTCTTGCGTCCCTATTCAGCACCAGGCACAAGATGACGATGTGGCAGTATGCCAGATTAAGTCCTTGCACTGAGAAAACTTCCACACTAGCAGTGAAGTGTTCGCTGTTAAAGAGCAAATGTACAGCAGAGTTTTCATTTCATGGCACATACATCAGAGAAGGGACTGTCAACTCTTTTCATGGCAGAAAAAGCCACATAATAAACGAGGCTGAAATACTGTAAAATAAATACATTTTTTGACACCTGTATAACTCTGAAACCTGTTTGCCAGTATAATACCTTCTCGTAGATTACTTTAGCATTTCTTATTAACTCTATTCAGCATACCCTTGAGATAAAATTGGATAAGGCATATGGTTCTCAGTGGAAGCATCATAAAAGTGGAAGACGATACTGATAATGGGGGAGGAAATAACTGGAGTTCACCTTTATTTTTTAATATAACAGAAGTTGCCATGTTTGATTTTGCTACACTATTAGGCACTACTGCTGCACAACAAATTCCTTTAATCAGCATCTCATAATGCAGTGACTCTAATTCAACTTTCAAGTAAAAATCTCTAAAATCCATGAAGACCACCACTAGTATAATTAAGTCAGCAAAAAATAGTAATTATACAATACTTTCTGTCATCATGGTTGATGGCACCATAATATCTAAAATTGAAAGTACACCTATCTGAAAAGAACGGGGACTAGGTTGTTCCGTCATTGGCATAATGGTCCCAGTTAAGTACCTGTGAAAGGAATGATCCAAGAAAAAAATGACAGAACGAAAATAATGCATATGAAAGGTTTGTAGATCCAGTCCCATTCTCAAAGCACAATGGACTGTGGATAACAGATTCACGATTCTACTGGTTCATCAGGAGGAAAATTTCTATTCCAGAGGGATCTGGAGTCTGATATAGAAGACATCGAGGGGACAATAGCTACAGAGCTGGAGGCCCGTTCAGAAGTCAGAAGCCACTCCTTGAATTTTCTTGCCTCTCAGGAAATATCTCAGTCCCAAGAACTGACTCCATCTGGCAAGAGTACACACACCCAGGTCTTCAAATGGAAAGACCATGCATTTCTTGGAAACAGAATTCTTATTTCAATTCTAACTTGCTGCCTTTCAATCTTAGTAACCCAATAAAGAAAATTCCAGGCCAAAGTATTTTAGAAATGCTAATCCTTATAGAATGAAAGAAAAAAGAAATTTATGCATGCTTTTTACATTATGTACCCTCTTACACTCAACAAACACAAACAAAAGATGACAAGTTAGAGAGGATTTAAAAAAATAGCATGCAATGTAAACTTAGAGTAGAAAAAACTTGCTGCCATTGAGTCGATTCCAACTCACATCACCCCTATAGGACAAAGTAGAACTGCCCCCATAAAGTTTCCAAGGAGCACCTGGTGGATTTGAACTGCTGACCTTTCGGGTTGCAGCTGTAGAACTTAATCACTATGCCACCAGGGTTTCTTGGTCAGAAGACTACTAGTCAATTGGGGACTATTTCATTAAAAATCAGTAATATTTTTAGGTTTATTTTTCTTGAATAATTACCTTAAGACGCAAGCAAGCACCAAAAACACTAATAAAGAAAGGGCATGTGTTAAACCAATGGCAAATGTGATATGCTGAGACTAGAATTTACAGTTCTTTAAATGCACATGGAGCCTTTAGAGACAGTCAGAATACCTCTATTGAAATAACTTGATAAGCCATAAATTTTAAAAATACCATACTTGCTGACCAAGAGGATCTTCTTGAGATTGAGAAACATAAAAGAAAATCTGAATGGATGCCGTATGCTGAAATTCTTCATGTCAGTAGGAACATGATAAATAGATTCCTGGAAGGAAGAGTTCCTTCCTGCACTATTTCTCCCCTTTCCGCAGGGTCTCTGGGAATCATCTTGTGAGTACAGCACTCAAGCTTACAATATAGGCTTTTGTTTTAACAGTTACCTAGAATCAATCATATCCTTGATCCGCAGCCCTTTTTATAAGGGCACACACTTGCAAAAGAGGTTTTCCCGAACATTGCCTCTACTTTTCAATTCTTTGGGGATACACAAGACAGGCGTTCAATGCTTTCCTGCCTCACAAGGAACTGCGGAGGAATTAAAAATTACACATTTAGCATGGGATCTGCTGAAGGACTATGCTGGCATTATAAAGTATAAGACGCAGTATCACTGAAAGCATCATTTCTCCCAATTCATTAGAGAATAAGGCCACTTGACAAAAGTCTATCATGAGAGCAATATGAATGAACCTATTTTTCAAAATTATTGCAGAATTATAAAAGCACACATCACGTTGCAATATAAACTTGTGTAAAACAGCATGGCCTGCAAATCTAACTCATGATATGGCTCATTCAATAAATTAAAAAATATTAAAAACAAAATTTTAGCCACACTGCTACAGTGTACTTGTCCACTCATCAGAAGATGCTGATTATTCTTCAGCACAAGTTTAACTTTGCTAAAGATGTGGATTTTAAAAAAATTGTTAAAAAAAGTGAAGATGGTCAGTTGAATCTTCTTTAAAGAAGGCAAATTCACTCCAATTAGTGAGCAATTCAGCACCAGCTCATGTTAACTTTTGCAGGAATCTGATGAGACCCTTACCCTAAATACCAAATAGAAAAAACAGCTTCTGGAGGAAAACAACCAAAATGTTAAATTTCAGATTCCACTGTTCTTTTATAATGCAGCATCTAGAATAATTCAGTGACAAGACATGCAAAGAAGCAGGAAAATCAGACTTATAATCAAGAAAAAAACAGTCTATGGAAGTAGGCTTGATCATCTGTTGGAGTTATCTGATAAAGACCTTAAAACAACTGTTGTAACTATTAAAGAAATTACAGGAAAAGGTGAATGTAATGGATGAATAGATAGGGTATTTCACAAAAGAAATGGAAACTCTAAAAGAGAACTAAATGAGAATCCAGAATGAAAAAAGCACAATACCTGAAATCAATTCACTGAATAGACCAAATAGTAGATTCTTCACTGTCAAGAACAAGATTATTGAACTTGAAGACAGATAATAAAAATCACTTATAGTGAAGGAGAGGGAAAAGCTTGGCATAAAAAAACAAACATAACATCAATAATCTGTGAAATAATAACAAGTCAGTTTACATACACATAATTACTCCCAGAAAAATACATTCATTGAGACAAAAAATGAGATGGAAAAAAATATTTGAAGAAATAACAGTCCCCAAATTTCCAAGTGTGATAAAATATCAACCTACCAATTAAAGAAGCTCAAAACACTGAGCAAAATAAATATAAAGAAAACCACATCTAGTCACATCATAGTCAAATTTGTTCAAATTAAAGATAAATGTAAAAAGCTTAAAAGCAGCCAAAGGATAAAAAAACACCGGTGAACAATGCTAAGAATGATGGCCAGCTTCTCCCGGGCAGCAACGCAAATGGGAGGACAGTGAGTAACACCCCAAAAAGGTAGAAAACAAACAAACAAACAAAAAACACCCTATCATTTAGAATTCCATACTCAATGAAAACATGCTTCAAAAATAAAGAAGATATTTTTAATAAACGAAACTTGCGAGAATTAGTAGCCAGTTACCCTGAGCAAAAAAAACAAAAGGTTCAATAAATTCCTTACAGTGAAAGAAAATGATAGTAGATCGAAACTTGGGTCTACAAGAAAGAATAATAAGCATCAGAGATGATAAATCTCTGGATAAATATTAAAAAAAAAGCCTATTTTTCTCTTTTCTTACAGCCCTTAGAAACAATTTATTGTTTAAAGCAAACACAACCACAGCCTACATAAAAGTAAATTATGACAACCGCAGTACAAAAGACAGCGTGGAGATAAACAGATGTCCCCTACTGAACGGTTTTCAGTTATACGTAGACTACTGTTAGTTGCCACTGAATCGATTCAGGCTCCATGGGTGTTTGAGGCTGTGACCTTTTGGAAGCAGAATGCCAAGCCAGTCTTTCCAGACATCTCTGAGAAGATTCAAGCTGCCAGCCTTCTAGCTAGTAGTCAAGGGTTTAGCCATAACTGTTGGCACCACACAGGGGTGCCATAAGCAAAGTAGCATACCATTTATTCAAGGGAGTCTATGATAAGTTCAGGATACAAATTTTAACCCTTAGAGCTTCTCTGTCCAATACAGTATGCACTGGCCTATTTAACTTTAATTAAAAAAAAAAAAAAATTCAGTTCCTCAGCAACACTAGGTGCCATTTCAAGTGATCAATAGCCACAAGTGGCTATTGGCTACTTATTGAGAGCATAGATACAGAACCATCTCTACAACGACATCCTAAGTTCATCCTGTCTTTAAGACCCACTTATAAGAAATACTCACTTGAGATTTAATTTAGGTCTAACACATCTCTTTTCCAGGCCTTAGTTTTCTTAAATACAGAATGAGTGTCTTGGATTGGATGAACTCAAGGGCTCCTCAGCTCTAAAATACCAGAACTCAACGGTTCTCGAAGCTTACTATTTCTTTTCTTTCTAGAACACTTAAATAAATCAGAATCCAAAGGCAAAATCAGGCTCACAGATATAGTCCCACCCCTGGCCCACAGAATACTGTTTAACAACAACAACAAAAAAGAGAAAAACAAAAATCTAGCCAAATGAAACTTCAGAGCTTTTTAGACAGGTCATAGAGTCTCCAGTTTGCCAAAGTCCCCAACATTGGACCTCTTTATACAGTTGCCTGTTTGGTCCCTGAGGGCATTTATGTTTACTATCCATAATAAAATATTTACAAGCACTTTGACGATGGCATTCCTACAGGAAATTTGCCTTCATCTAAACTGAATTTAAATTTACGCTTTCTTAGGAGAAAGCCAACAAAAGAGTGTGCAGGGCCTAGGACCTAGGATTTTTCTCAGAGCAATTACGGCTTAACATAACTTCCTCAGCAGCTCAGTGGGTATTTCATTTTGCTTTAAGATGATCAAATCTATCATTAAGCAATTAAAAAATTCATCCGTGCTACTTTCATCAAAGTCACAGTAGCAGAACCTCCCCTTAGTTACCTGGTTTGCTGCAGATAATTAGCAAACACTATTCCCAGAGCCCTTGGACATCAGTCAGTGTGAAGCTGTGTTGTCAGTAATGATGCTCTGGGAGGAGGCAACGGGCAGGTACCATGCACACTGGGGTTGTTAAGCACAAGGAACCGCGTTCGTTACTGCATCATGCAAACATGAGAATGAACCTGCTCTGTTCTGTGAAATAAGCCCAGAGCAGGCATGAAGGGTGATCCCTTCCCATGATTCAAAAAAGAATCTCTAAGCAGGGAGATAAAGCTGCAGGAACTGTCAAAGCACATTCTGAAACTCAGTAGTGGAATTCACCAAACAGGTATTTACTTAACAGACCAGGGAGATGTGTTCAGTCATCCTGATGGCCAGGTCAGTGCATGACTCACTCTTTAACAAACCTCAGAAGTGCTGTGAACTACTGACAACTGACCAGAAAGCACTTAGCCTTGCTAGAAATCAGTATAGGTAGTTAATCATCATCTGTCATGGACTGAATTGTGTCCCCCCCAAAATATGTGTAGCCATGTGACTTGGGCCATGATTCCCAATATTTTGTGATTGTCCTCCATTCTGTGATTTTCTTGTGCTGTATGTTAAAGGATTAGGGTGGGGCTGTGAATCCCTTTTTAGGATTACCTCCCTGATCCACTGTTAAAGGAGTTTCTCTGGAGTATAGTTTGCCCCACTCTTAATCCTTTCATCCTACAAGAGGTAAAAGGAAAGGGAAACCAGCAGAGAATTGTGAACCTCACACTATCAAGAAAGCAGCACCAAGGGAAGAGTACATCCTTCAAACGTTCCTGTGCTAAGATGCTCCCTGGGCAGAGACTGATCCAATACTGGACTTTCCTCCAGAGCCGACTAGGGGGGAAGCCTTCCCCTGGAGTGAACATCCTGAATTTGGACCTGTAGCCTACCGGACTATGTAAGAATAAACTTTCCTTTCTTAAAGCCACCCACTTCATGGTATTTCTGTTGCAGCAGTGCTAGCTGACTAAAACATCATCTAGACAGCACTTGGCTGGCTTGGCATACGTTTCTGGAAATCTGTAAACATTTCTGCCACTGCATATATTTCAGAAGTCACTATTTGGTAGACTCTGAGAATTATGTGGCTAGCAGACATGCTTGGCTTTTATGAAACATTATATAAAAAAATTTTTAACTGCCTGGCAACCTTTTTTTTTCAAACAGATTTCATTAAAAACAACAACAACAAAAAAACCCTGGACTTTCCGTCTCTTGAAATTTGGACTATCTGGCGATGCTGAGTCCCCATTCCCACAGGTTAACAGGGGCTGGAAACCTCTTTAGATGGGCCAGGTCCCATCCAGTTTGCTACCTCCCCATCTGGCCTGCTTCACTCCGTCTTGGTGGCAGTAGGCATCTGAGTGAGTGACACCTGATTACCTGTTCTTTGTTCGCTATTCAATAGTGAACTGCTTTACAGGTGGGGCTATTTTTGATTTCTCTTAGGATACGCAGCACTTTAAAATGCAGTGCCTGACTCTGCAGCTACTCTGGAAACTTCTGTTCATGGAATGCACTGAAAATGAAAATGTAGTCAAGTCTTTTTAAAGTTTACAGAATTAAAATCACAGATTTTGAGAACAAATATGTGCCTTAAAAGTCATTGCACAGGTAAATAAACTGGGTGGCTGGGAGCAGAGCCAGGGATGGTTGTCACCCAGGTCCCACTGCTAATTACTGACATTGCTGCAAGCCTGGCCTCAAGTTACCAGATTTGCGGGTCAGTGATCTCTGCAGCACAAAACACTGAATTTAAAGAGCTGTCCAACATCTTAACAATGCAGGTGACAAGACATTCTGATACTAGAGCACATATTGAAAACATCAGTGTGCAAGACAGGCCTTTGAAATAACTTGAGCAAGAATGGGAGATGAGGCAGCTTCCATATTCCCTTAACACCACTATTCCCATGTAAGAATTACAGCCACTGTATGAAGAGTCTACCACTTTAAGGTTAACGGACTCAACTTTCTGTCCCTTGTAAATTAAACTGTAAGAAAGACTGGCCTTTTATACAAATGTTTTGACTACAGTATGTTTTTGCTCTTTAAAAAAAACATGAAGTGCTGATGCTGAAATCTTGATGAATTGTGAAATGCCTATCCCACTGATTCCTGGCTCCACTCTGTTTACGATGACAAGAGAATCTTGTCCCTAAGAAATGACTCTGGCAATGTGGGACACTGAATATGCTTGATCACTGTTGTTGTGGAAAGCAGGTAATTAGGTGTTGACATGAAACCATCAAGTGCACACAGGTGAGCAGGAGCATCCACACGTGGGACCAAACAGATTTACCCGGCAGGAGGCCTGAATTCTGAGCCCAACAGGAGCCCACTTCACTCACTGTGTTAGAGCAGGAACAAGGAACAAAGTCACAGAACCCCGACCATCACACGTAACTACAACATGATACTAGGATTTCTGGCCTCTGTAGTCACGAAAGGAGCCTTGGTGGTGCCGTGGTTAAGTGCTCCTGTTAGTCTGAACGCATTAGTGGCTCCATGGGAGAAAGAGGTGGCAGTCTGCTTTGGCCGAGACTACATTCCTGGAAATCCTATGGGGTGATTCTATTCTGTCCTATTAGGCCTCTATGAGTAGGAATTGACTCAAAGGCAGCAGGTTTGGTTTTGGTAGTCACTTTTCGTGGATATTCTTTTTTCTGGTCAAAAAATAAATTTTTGTCCTTTAAAGCCACCTGCTTGTGTTATCTTTTTGTTATGACAGTGATAGGGAATTATGAAAACATACCCTTTGAAAAACATGAACTATATATATCACTTTGGAAGTATGCCATGGAGCTATTATTTATTTTTTTAACTGAGGTAATATTCACATATCATAAAATCAATCATTTTAAAGTATACAGTTCAGTGGCATCTAGTATATTCACAATGTCACACAATGACCTGTAACTAGTTTTAAGCCACTGTCACCACCCACAAAGGAGACCCTGCAGCCAATAAACAGTCCCTCCCCGTTCCCATCTTCCTCCAGTCCCTGACAATCACTAAATCTGCTTTCCGTCTCTAAATGGATTTGCCTGTTCTGGATATCTCATATACACAGAACTATTCCACATATGACCTTTAGCATCGGCCTTCTCTAACTTAGCACATTTTGGAGGTTCCTACACACCCCAGCATGTCCTTACTTCATTCCTTTATGTGAATGAATGACATTCCATATTTTGTTTATACATACACCCACTGACAGATATTTGGGTCGTTTCTACCTTTTGGCTAGTGTTAATCACTGTGCTGTTATAAGCACTCTTGTACACTTGTTTGAATCTGTTTCAGTTCTCTGAATATATACCTAGGAATTAGATTGCTGGATCACATAGTAATTCCATGGTAAGCTTTTTTAAGAATCATTAAAACTATTTTTGAAATGACTGCACCATTTTACATTCCCACCACAAAGAGTGAGGGTTCCAATTTCTCTACAGCCTTGCCAGCACCTTTTATTTTCCCTTTTTGTGTTTCAGGGTTTTTATTTTTTAACAGCTATTCTAGTGGAGGGGGTAAAGTGGTATCTCATTGTGGATATTTGATTTGAATTTACCAAATGACAAATAATGTTCCCATTTTTTCACGAGTTTGTTGACTATTTGCATATCGTCTTTGGAGAAATGTCTCTTGAAGTCCTCTGCCTGTTTTTAAACTGGGTTGTTTCTTTTTGTTGTTAGTTGTAAGTGTTCTTTTTATATTCTGGATACTAGACCCTTATTAGATATGTGATTTATAAGTATTTTCTCACATTCTGTACCTGTTTTTTCACTTTCTTGGTAGTGTTTTTTACATCCAAAAGTTTTAAATTTCGGTGAAATGTGATTTATCTTCTGTTTTTGGTTGCTTGTGTTCTTGACGTCATACCTAAAAATACACTGCCAAGACCACGATCATGAAGATTTACTGCTGTTTTCTTCTAGGAGTTTTATAGTTTTAGCTCATAGTTAAGTCTTCAGTTTATTCTGATTTAACCTGTTGTATATGTTGTGAGGTTGGGGACTGCAGAGCTACTAGTTCTAAAGCTTGCCTTGCTTTCTGGATCATCTGCCCCTGTCGGGGATTATAAATTTGAAAAGAGGCTTTAATTCAGTAGAAAAGTGTGGTGGGTGTTGGGCAGGATATAGATATCAGCCATACCTAGAATCAGAATCTTTGATATGGTGAAAAATTACTCACTTCCAAGGATCTGGTAATTAACGTAAGAACCCTGCTTACTCAGCTCAGACCCTCTGGTGACAATTTGCGTGTCTATCCCCAAATACAATGTATCAGAATCTACATTTTAACAAGATCGTATTTCCATTTTGACACCAGGTACACTGCATCAGAATGCACATTTTAACAAGATCCCCAGGTAGGTTCTGATCCAGTGAATCTGGAGTAGGAATGCAAATTGTCAGCAGGGTGTTGGGAACCCTTACTGAACTGACTGGAAGCCCTGTCTACAACTCAACTGGAAGAAGTTACTGTCTTCATGTATCTCATTTAAAAAAAAAAAGAACTTATATTCCAACTTAAAGTTTCAATAAATGTTTACATTGTTTTAAAAATTAGGATGTTAGGGTTTATATAATCTTTTTTTAATATCTTATTATCTTGACCTCCCCACCCTCATCCCGAACAGACAGAAAGCAGACACTTTAAAAGAAGAGGGAGTGTGGACAGAGTGGATAGACAGAATAAAAGAAAATTCTTGAGTCTGAAGAAACGTAAGGCAATGGGTACAGGCAGACAGCAGGCTTTGAACATTTAAGCTGCTATATCTAAACACTGAGATACACAGTGTTTTGACACACAGCATGATCAACACTCAAAAAATGACAGTCAAGAAATTGTGGTAGACAGAGTAGTTTAGCTTACCTGGTCAAGGACGTCTGCCTAGGGCACTGTGTTATATTGGATCAAACTGCCAACAGCAATTCAAAAGATAGGGAGCTTAGGGGCAGTGAGTTTCTTAATGGGGGAAGCAGCAAGTCAGAAGAAGAGGGTGGGAATGGTGGTGCAACTCTGAGGACATAATCAGTGTCACTGGACGGTACATGTAGAAAGGGTTGAATTGATGCACGCTTTGCTGTGTATACTCTCAGCAACAATGAAAAATAAATTATAAAAAAAATTTAAAAAAAAGAAACCATGTTGGAGATTAAGAGGGGAGAATTACAAAAGGGAGAAGACTGGCATTGGAAGGTGGCTTGGAAATTAGGAAAATGATTCAAGTTTAGAAATAAAAATCTAGAGGGATAAAATAAATGTTATAAAAATTTTCCAACAAAATGTCACTTCTACAATTTATTCACATCTCATTTGGGAGCAAGGTTAAAAAAGACACGGTATACATGCCACCAGTCCTTAGTACCAAACACCTGGCAGGTAGTACTCATTACTCACACTGCCCCTGAACAGAGCCTCACAACAAAACCTCTCCTCAGACCCTGCAGGCAATCAACTTCAGTGGATCAGAGCTGGCACAAGGGATAAGATCTATTTATTAACCTTGATCATAGTACAGGGGTGTTGTTTAAGTTGACAACATAGAATAGCCACTTTTGAGCTTTTAGCTAATGCTCTCATCCTTAAATTACCTGCCACTTATTTCCTTCAAAAATCTGAGTAACAAGAGTAAAATCTGAAGGGGAAAGTCTATGGAGCAGGTTCCCATCTGGTAGCATGTATCAGAATCATTTATGAAACTTCTAATAAGAGTTGTGTGAGTCTAATTCTGGAAACCCTGGTGGTGCAGTGGTTAAGTGTTGTCTACTAACCAAAATGTCAGCAGTTCAAATGTGCCATGCACTCCCTGCAAACTATATGGGGCAGTTCTACTCTGTCTTATTGGGTTGCTATGAATTTGCATCGACTTGACAGCAGTGGTTTTTTTGGTTAGACCTCATTCCTCACTTATCCATGTGGTTAGGTCTCCAAGATCAGGTTGTTATGCAAAAATTGGCATTATGTAAAAACGGAGGATGACCACATCAGACTGAAAACTAGAGCATAACTACATCGTGGCATTAACTTCCAAATGATATCATTATATAACAGCCACATCGCTGACAATCATGGCTCCACTGAGCTGACACATAATCTTAAGCACTGTAGTCAGCATTACTCACATCTTTCACCTCCGTGTTTGTTACTGCCAGGTGTATACAATTAATGCACAAAAGAGTTGGATAGATTCTTTACTGTTGTCATAAATAGGAAACGTCAGATAACCAAATAGCTGATAAGTGAGGAGTAGATGTATTTGTCAAACTTTCCCTAAGTCCCTAAGTCATGCTAAAGTCCCTGTGAAGAACTACTAGCTTCCATTCCTCTACATTCTGAGTCCTGTGTTATCTGGTCCCCACAGAACTTTACCCCTTTAACCCTAGACCCCTGCTGCTCACAAGATTTACTTAAAATTCTTGGAAACAAGAACTGTTTTGATAAAGCTGATGTCAAGAATAAGACTCACTACTTTCTTTTCAAGTACATTCTGGACTATTGAACAATGCTAGCAATGCAACCTCCACAGACTTTATTCCTCGGCCTGAATCACAGGAAGCTCTGGGTGAGTTTAATCCATAATTATTAAAGCTTTCTTCCAGGATTTCTTCACCCTGTTCTCCTGAACGCTATGCCCCATAAGTCTCCTTTATTTCTTGGCTTCCATTGTTTGTCCTGGGCTATTTTACCTTTTTTTTTTTTTTTTGCCATTTATATACCTGACCTTTATTATAAAAGTAAAAAAACTCACTGCCTTCAATTCTGACCCATAGAAACTCTACAGGACAGAGAAGAACTGCCCCATAGAGTTTCTAAGGAGTGCCTAGTAGATTCAAACCACCGACCTTTTGGGATGCAGCCCAGCTCTTCTACCTGGATAACCATCTTTCTTTATAAGCCACATCAAACCCTTTTTGTGAAAATGGAGAGGGCGTAGATCAAGCAACAAACAACAGAAAGCCAGAGCAATCTACAGAGGATCCTAAAATCTAAGAGAGAGAATTTATGATACCATGAAGCAGTTGAGAAGATGGAAGCATTTTATTCCTGAATAACTCTATTACTGAAACTCAAGAAAGGGGAATTGGTGAACAAGTGAAGGAAACAAAACTTAAAGGGGGGAAAAATGAAAGGATGGATGACTTTATGGTAGATCCTGGCAAAGTTTTAAAGTCATGGGACCTTACTATTATTTCTCAACTTGAGATATTGAGGGGCTTAAAGAGATCCAAACTGAGCTGAACAATTCTTATGGTCCTTAAATAAATAAAGACATGAAGGAAATAAAAGATCTCCTAACATTCATGCTTTCCTTCTGATGACATGAAAGACAAAGGCTAAATAAATATGGATCTTGATAATATAGTTTATCAGAGGGCAAGTGCTGTCCCATGTCAGGTGAGAGGCAGTGGAGAATTCTTCCCTCTTGCCAACTACAGGATCAGTCTGACCTTAAGAAGACAGTACATAACCCAACACAAACTCAGATGCATTTAGACACTTGTTTTCCTAAAACTCCTAAAAAAACGTAGTTTAATCATGTTTGCCTTTGTCAGTATGCACTACGATATTGGGAGTTTCTGAAATACAGAATAAAACAAAGCCACTACTGTCCCTCAGGACAATAGAGAAGTTATTAGACTTCATCAGCAGGACTGTATACTGAACTTGTTAGCATCCTTCTAAGAAGAATTTTTAATTATATCTCAATAAGCTCTATTAAGGAATGCTAAAATCAAGTCTTTTATCAAACTTTTGTGTAAGGGTATTAACAAGTTGGGAGGGCACACAGGCTTTAACTCTGGAACATGGAAAAAAAAAATGACTTCATTCATTCAATATATACCCAACAAAAGTTTATTGCTTACATGCTGTGTGTAAAATACTGCAATGAATCTTTCCCTGCAGGGAAGGCTTTTCTTTTTGGCTACTATTTATTGAGGGCTTCGTTGTATAGCATCCACTATAGTAAGTACCTGACAGACACTGTGTTTAAACTTCACATATGAAGTAGATTACCATTAGAGGTTTTAAAGATGAAGAACCTGAGGCTCAGAGGAGTTAATTTGTTGATGTTTGGCCAGGATGGTACGCAAAACCCACATCTAACCAATCCTAAAGCCCTTGGCTTTGACCACTGGCTCACACTGTATTTTCATCAGGTCCCCAGTGTCTGACATCCATGGCATTCTGTCCCAGCAATCTGGAACAACAGTTTGGGGAAACACATAACACAAAAAGGAAGACAAACTTTTGATGACTTCTAGAATGTCATGAATCAAATACAAGGACCAATATAGAAGTGAAAATGAAAAAAGAAGGCAAAAAAAAAAAACCCAAACAAACCAGATTGCATTCTATCTGAAAGAAAGAATAACAAGGTTGAGTTCTCAGTGGTCCAATAACCTCCTACATCATGGTCCACCTCTCAGGCCCAGGTGGTCCTGTTTCCCTAGTTTTCTTTATTTACTCTCATTCCTTTATCACGCATTTGTGCATTTTGTTTTTCCTGAGACCAGCAGTGACACTGTCAACATAAAGACCACTCATTTCTCAGGATCAAATTACTGTTCTGGTCTGTTTTCACTGCCTATCTATCTGCCCTGCCCTGTGAATTTCTTCACAGAGTCACTGACAGGGATGGCAGCCTTTGATTTTACTAAGGGTCTGTCTACACTGGCATTTAAACATTGTTCTAGGTGCTGGCTCAACCATAATCTGAAGTCCCTTCACATTTTCTTTGATTATCAGAGTTGATTTATTTTTTTCACTTGAAACAAAGAAATGTCCCATCACACCAGAATCCTCAACATTCTACTGTGTTCTGCTGCAAACACCCTGTTGCCAAGTCATGAGTAAGTTCTAAGTGGTAAGAGGTCAGGCAGGGGATTGTGCTCCTTTCCTGTTCTTGGCTATGGACAGTTTTCTTGTGAAGTTTCAGAAATACACCAAACAAAGGGGGCAGAGTCAAGATGACAGACAAAGCACATGTCTCCCTAAATCCCTCTGGAAACCAAGACTTGAAGTAATAATTAAATGGAGCCTTCTGGTCACCCGGTGAGCCCTAGGACACAGCATAGTGCTGTTGTTAATTTGGACTTCATACCACTGAACAGAAAACCTCCTCTCTTTAGCTGACTCCTGCTCCTGGCCAGTCCTTGGTTTCATGGACCAAAGGTAACTCGCCATTTTGACTTTTTTTTTCTCTGTCTTGGCTGGCTGGTGGAGCTGGGTCTTGTCTAACAGCTAGTCTCAGACGCACTGCTAGTGGGATCGGCAGATGAAATAACCACATTTTGGGGGCCCAGCTTAGGACTCTGTGCATCTCGCCACTTTTGGCCTCTCCTTCTGCCTCTGCCATAATATAGTTTGTATGGAGATGCTGGGCAGTGAGCTTGTGTGGGACACCACCTTGGATACGGAGGCCTAGGCTGGACCTAATTCTTAGCGTGGGAGACAGTGCCTGCCTGCAGGAGAGTGCTTTTCCAGCAGAAAAGCAGTAGTTTACACAGCATTGCCTACAGCTGGGGCCCGGCAAGAGAGACTGTGGATTTGTGCATCTTTGCACCTCTAGCCTCTCTTTCTGCCTCTACCATAGTGTACTTTGTATGGAGCTGCCACGTGGCAAGCCTGTGCAGGATGCCATCTTCTGTATGGAGGCCTCAATGAGACCTAATTCCTAGGCTTGGAGCCAGTGCTTGCCCACAGGAGAGTGCTTTGCTGGCAGAAAGGCAGTATTTTACAGTGTCGCCTAAGGCTGGGGCCTGTCAGCAGAGGCCAACTGCATTTTGAACTAGTTCATAACATCTGGGGTTGCATATAGAGGTGCTTACTTTGCCAGTTGGGAAGAGGGCCCTGTACACCTGAAAACTTGACTGACCTGGGAAGTAATCAGATACCTTTTATCTTTCATTTTAAGAGGACTTAGAGAAACAACTGTGGCCCATCCTCACAGCACCTCTCCCAGCCCTTACTGATTCACATGAAGCCCCAAAAGCAACAGACTCTGGAGAAAGCAGTAACCAGAAAATCATCCATGACTTCCAAATGAAACAACCAAAGACCCTTGCGGACGAAGAAACTTTTCTGAAATTATCGGAAGGTGAACACAAAAGGATTATATGTGGAGCCGTCCTAGACCTTATACAAAATGCAGCATAGTGAACTGAAAAATTAAGCAAGCTGTTCAATCTGATGGAACACCAGTACTCTGAAATCCAACAGATCAAGAACAAAATCAAAGACATAGAAACTTCAATTCACAGCCAAGAAAACAGAATGGAACAAATGGAAAAGAGACTTTCTGACTTGGAAGAAATACACCAAACAAAATTTTTCCCTAGATGAAGTAGTAATAAAATAAAAACAAAACACCAAACCCACTGAAGTCAAGTGGATTTCTAACTCACAGTGACCATATATGACAGAGTAGAACTAGCCCACTGAGTTTCTAAGTAGTGCCTGGTGGATTTGAACTGCTGACCTTTTGATTAGCAGCTGTAGCACTTAAATACTTTGCCAGTAGGGTTTCCGAAGTAGGAATAACCTAAGAAGTAGAAATACAGAAAGCAAAGTTTCCCAACTTTTAAATTCTAAGTTTTCTTTTTCTTGCTTGAAGGGACCATGTTTGCAAGTAGAATGTAACTTGGTATCCAGTGTCTATCTATATCCTCCTCTATAAACCCAAAAACTATTTTTTTATAATTAAAATCTCATCTAGATAGGTCCCTTAAGCTTAAAGAAAAACTCTCAAGCCAGAGCTGCTCCTCCACGGTGACTTTCAAAGTGAGAAGACATCATCCCTGCTACAGCTGAACTCAACAGATCAGCTGCTCTTGAATACTGGTTCAGCAGCAGGGACCAAAACCAAACCCACTGCTGTTGAATTGATGCCAACTCATAATGACCCTAGAGGTCAAAGTAGAACTGCCCAATACAGTTTCCAAGGAGAACATTAAAATTATGTTTAGCAGCAAAAGGAGAAACATTAACGTCTTCAAAGCAAAAGAGTGATTTGTAAAATAAAGACAGATAACCTCCTTGTACTTACTGTAGGTCAAACTTCAGAAAATAGTTAACAGCCACTTTTAATTCGGGAATTCTCCACCGGGAGAGAAATATTTAATGTGATGTCAGATGGCTGTTCCTGTTGTACCCACATTTGAGTTTACAGAGACAACACTTTAAGGGGATCACAAGAAAGCATTAGACACTTCTAGTAGAGGATACCTCATACGCATCTGTATCCTCACTGTCCAACATGTTGCTCAGCTCATTGTTGTTGTCAGCTGCCTGAGTCTGTTCCTTCTCAGGGGGAATCCATGTGTGCAGAGCAGAACTGCTCCACAGAGTTTCCAAGACTATGATCTCTTGGAAGCAGACAACTGGCCTGCCTTTCTAGGTGCCACTGGATAGGTTTGAGCTGCCAATCTCTAGGCTGGCAGTCAAGCATTTAACACTTTGTGCCACCCAGAGTCTCTGTAGTTTGTTGTTGTTGTGTGCTAACAAGTTGCTTCTGACCATAAAGACCCTATACAGCAGAGGAGAATTACCGTGTAGGGTTTCCAAGTGGCAATCTTTATGAACTTGATGTAATAAACGACATTTCGAATGATGGGGATCAGTTCACTTTGGGGGACGGATACACCTTGAGGATACAGATGATTTCAAAGCCAAATAAAAACTTTTTTTTTCCATGCAAACAGAAAGCTCAGGAGCTGGTGCCCAGCTCAGTAACCTCAAAACTGGCTGTGCAGAGCACTCTTTGAATACGAATTAGCAGTGGGTAATGGTAGCATATTTATGAGGTCTCTTGCCGGGTCCTTTCCTCCTGTGAATGCTGTATAATTCATTGCGCGCGCCCTGACCCCAGTGCGCTCCTGTTCTGACAAATCATACTTGATTAAGACAAATCTTTATTAGTTAGCTAGTCAGCTTCCCCATTTATCACTGGCAAATCCCATTCTACTCTTCAGGTGCAGGAAAAATGATAGAAACATCAAAAAAAAAAAAAAAAGCCCACAGAAACATCCAAATAAAAATAAGATGTTATACACAGTGAGTAAAACCAGAAGCCTCCAAGTCTTAGAGAATGATACAACAAATTATGTAATCAGTATAAATTATACCCACCGACAAACTCGACCCCATTACACATTTCATCCAGACACAGGAATTGTTAATTAGGTAAACTATTTAGGGATTTTTATCTTCTACTGAACTCATGTTTGAAAGCAAACTGCCATCATTTTCTGAAAACTGTATTACAAAGTTGGAGGTTTATAATAATGGGGAGGAAAAAAAAGACCGCAGAGTACAAAGAATGTTTAACGCTCTTAACAAAACAACAATAAGAATAAATCTATAAAAGGTCAGTCAGAATAAGGCAAAATGAATTAAAAATCATTCTTGATTCTTCAGTGTCAGGAAAATGCATCTCTTTCTGAACTGGCATCAGTGTTTTCACGAACGCCAATATTGGCTTACCCTAAAGCTGATTTAATGTTACTGACAGTGGCTCATATACCTTTTAGAGTCTGCCATGCTAAGCTTCATACCAGAAGGGTTTTCAGAAACTTGACGGTAAAGCCATCAGTGCAAAGAAGCATGGCATATCTTTGGACTGCCACTGTATATAATAAATACCTTCTTCTGACAAGTTTAAAAAATTCTCTAGTTTCATGACGTTAAACTTGGGTGCAAACTGTTCACTTTCCTCAGTTAAGCGAAAGAAAGAGCAAGATGGAATGAGAATGAATATGGTTTGGGCTGATCTTCATTTTTCTTAATTTTACTTTTACGGATTCCACTGGAATTATTTTTAACTTTTTTCATAAGAAGCTGCCAAATAATCTAGATACACAATTGGTGAGTAATTTCTACATGCCTCTCCCCAAACAACCAAACCCATTGCTGTCGAGTCAATCCTGACTCACAGCGACGTTATAGGACAAAGTAGAGCTATTCTATGGTTTCCAAGGAGCACCTGGAGGATATGAATTGTTGACTTTTCGGTTAGCAGACATAGCAGCTTACCACTACGCCACCAGAATTTCCTAGGTTAACTCAATGTTCCCTTTAAAAACACTGCAGCCTCAATAAAACAAAACAACAAAGCAGGTACAAAGAATAATATAGGAATTTACAAAAAATATCAACATGAAATCCTGTACATTCTGCACTGATGATAAACAAATCTACATGTACACTACAGGGAATACCTACTGTTAGTCGACAACTTGAATGTCAGTTAACACTATCGAGTGCACATGTCATATTTTCCTTTATTGATGTCCTTAAGTGTTAAATGAAAAGTAACATTCAAAAACACTTTGCATGTTGAGGCTGTCTTATATTTGCCAAAATTTCCCATTTAGAAAACGTGGATACATCCTGAGAAATGAGGTCAGAGCTTGGTATGAGAGACTTCAAAAGAACACCTAGTACAGTGGGAAATAGTGTGTTGATGATTTTATAAGCAGACTGACTCTGATTATATCTATGGATTCAGAAAGGATCACACATAAATAATCTCTTCCTACTCTACAGGTCTTTCATCACAATCTCAAAGCACAGAACAAATATTCTGAGAGTGAAAATTGCCATGGTCCTGGTGGAAAATCTCTCTTTCATTTAAGGGTGGGCTGGAGTGGTAAGTAGTTTAAAATACGGAAGGAGAAAATAAAGTTCTGCAGTCACTTTCATTCATCCCAGAAGAGTCTCCATTCGTTTATTTCTTGGAAAACTATTCAAGAAAGAATAACTTGCCTATGGAGACACAGTTTGCATCACAGGTAGGATCAGAATTTTATTCAACAAATATTGAGACCCAATTATGTGGCAGGCACTGTGAAGAGATAAAGAAGAATAAAACATGGTCCCAACATCTAGCGGCTCACATTTAGTGAGATATTCCAAAAAAAAAAAAAAAAAAAAAACCAAACAAACCTAGTGTCACTGAGTCAATTCCAACTCATAGCAACCCTACAGGACAGAGTAGAACAGCTCCATAGAGTTTCCAAGGAGCGTCTGGCAGATTTGAACTGCTGATCTGCTGGTTAGCAGTGATAGCACTTTACCACTACGCCACCAGGGTTTCCTAGTGAGATATAATGATATGAAAACAACCACAATCACAAAAAGTATGAACAGTTGTACAAGTGCTAAGTTAAGGAAAGTACCAAACAATGTTTTATCAGTTAACATGGAAACATAGTACTCTCCACACGTGTGATCATTATGTTTAAAGGTCTCTTAAGAATCCACATTTCTTGACTTCAACCCAGGCTTCCTGAATCGATGTTCATACTCTTCTGTCTCATGACAGGATGAATATTTTTGATGTAACCTTAAAGTCAGAGTGTCTATTGACAACATAACTGTGACTGATAATTTTCTGTACAACTCACATTTCTTTTCAAATCTGAGAAGACAGAAGAACCTATTTTTATAGATTCAACTATGTTCCCCAAAGTATGTGTATCAGTTTGACCAGGCCATGATTCCCAGTATTTTGTGATTACATACCATTTTGTTATCTGATGTGATTTTCCTATGTGTCGTAAATCCTAGTTCTACGATGTTAATGAGCTCGGTTAGGTGTCAGTTATGTTAATGAAGCATGACTCAGTCCATAAGATTGAATTTTGTCTTGAGCCAATCTCTTGAGATAGAAAAGAAAGCAGAAAGAAGGGGGCCCACATACTACCAAGAAAGCAGTGCAGGGAGGCGAAAGCCTCCCTTGGACCCAGAGTTTCTCCACAGAGAAGCTTATAAACCAGGGAAAGATTGATGACAACAACCTTCCCCATAGCTACCAGAGAGAAAAAGGCTTCCTCTAGAGCTGGTGCCCTGAATTTGGACTTCTAGCCTACCAGAGTGTGAGAGAATACATTTCTCTTTGATAAAGTCATCCACTTCTGATATTTCTGTTATCGCAATACTAGATATAAGTAATACACCCATAGAGCACTGAATTCTAAGTTTTTCCATCATAGCTTCAAGACAAATGTAATGTTGCTGTTAGGTGCTGATGAGTGGGATCCAACTCACAGTGACCCTACATACAAGATAATGTAGCACTGCCTAGTCCTGCACATCCTCGTAATTGTTGCTATGTTTGAGCTCACCTTTCCAGTCAGTGTGTCAGTCCATCTTGCTGAGGGCTTTCCGTTATTCCGCTGACCCTCTCCGTTGCCAAGTATGATGTCCTGTTCCAGGGACTGTGCTCCCTGACAACATGTTGAAAGCACATGAGACAAAGTCTCACCATCCTTGCTGCTAAGGAATATTCTGGCTGTACTTCCAGGATAGATTTGTTCGATCTTCTGGCAGTCATCCATGGTACACTCAATATTCTTCGCCAAAACTAAGACTTGAAGTCATCAATTGTTCTTCGGTCTTCCTTATTTACTGTCCACCTTTGCATGCATATGAGGTGACTGAAAATACCATGGCTTGATTCATGTACATCTTAGTCCACAAAGTGGCATCTTTGTTTTTAACACTTTAAAGAAATCTTCTGCAGCAGATTGGCCCAGTGCAGTACATTGTTGGATTTCTTCAGTGCTGCTTCCAAGGATATTGACTGTAGGTCAAAGTCACGTGAAATCTTTGACAATTTCAATTTTTTCTCAGTTTATCATTATGGTTCTTATTTTTCCAGTTGTAAGGATTTTTGTTCTCTCTATGTTGAGGTGTAATCCATGCTGCAGGCTGTAATCTTTGACCCTAATCAGTAAGTGCATCAAGTCCTCAAATTCATTACAGGTTGTTAAAAAGTCTTCCTCCAGTCCTGATGTCAAGTTCTTCATATCACCCAGCTTCTCGGTATTTGCTCAACACACATATTGTATAAGTATGGTGAAAGGATATAATGCTGACACACATCTTTTACAATTTTAAAATATGCAATATCCCCTTGTTCTGTTCAAATAACTGTCTCTTAGTCTAGGCACAGATACTCCATGAGCACAAAAAGCATTCTGGAATTTGCATTCTTTGCAATGTTGTCCATAATTTGGCATGATCCACACAGTCAAGTGCCTTTGCATAGTCAATGATACACCAGTAAACCTCTTTCTGAATTCTCTGCTTTTAGTCAAGATCCATCGGCTATAACCCCCATTGTATGTTCTCTTCTGAATTTGGCTGAACTTCTGGCAGTTTCCTGTAGATGTGTTGCTGCATTTTTGAACTATCATCAGCAAAATTTTACTTGTGTGTGATGTTAATGATGCTGCTTGATAATTTCTGCATTCTGTTGGATCACATTTCTTTGGAATGGGCACAAATATGTGTCTCTTCCAGTTGGCTGGCTCGGTAGCTCTTTTCCAAACTTCTTATCATAGATGAGTGAGCACCTCCAGCACTGCATACATTTGTTGAAACGTCTCAATTGCTATTCCATCAGTTCCTGGAGTCTTGTTTTTTGCCAGTGCCTTCAGTGCAGCTTGAATTTTGTCCTTCAGTACCATCAGTTCTTGATAATAAGCTACTCCATGAAATGGTTGAATGCTCACCAATTCTTAATGGACATAATACTGATATGAAACTATTCGTAAACAATAAGCTTCTGAAACAACAGAATGAGTAGTAGGAAAGTTTAAAAGAAATATCTTACTTCTAGTAAATCACACAGGTAAAAATTGTAAAAGGAATCAGGTCCCACTATTCCTAGTTTTAAAAGGTATTTATCATCTAAAAACCAAAACCCACTACCATCAAATCGATTCTGACTCAGAGCGACCCTCTACGACAAAGCAGAAGTGTCCCACGGAGTTTGCAAGGAGTACCTGATGGATTTAAACCGCCAACCTTTTGGTTAGTAGCTGGAGCACTTGACTAGTATGTCATCAGGGTTTCCATCCAATGGCATATAAAACAAAGTAAACATTAAGACTGCATTCTCTCCTGACCATCCACCTGTACCCTTTTCCCCCCAGCAGTACATGGGCATTAGGCATCCAAAGAAGTAATCTATTGTGATCTGTTGCTACTTCTTTCCAGTATAATCTGTAACGTATCCCCCAAAATGAAACAAAACTAATTCATTGCTGTTGAGTTGATTCTACCTCACGCTTTCTGGATTGCAGGATACACAAATAAACGGATGGTGGAAAAGTTGAGAAGAGGAGGAGTATAAAGAAAGAAGAAAACATGAAAAGCAAGGAAGGCTAAAAGAACAAAGGTAGTACAGAGACTTACTTAGAGAGCTAGCCATTGATCAACAGAATACTCGAGTTGGGAAGGATCTGGAAGCCATTTATTCCATTGAGGGGTTGGATTAGATCATCTGAAGCAAAGTGATTCTGTTCTAAATGGCTTATCAGGCAGAGCTTGGACTAGAATCCAGACTCTTGACTCCTTGTTTCACGTCCTATGTAACACATAATGCATACACAGGGAGTTCAAGGCCACATAACTTGTGGGGACTCTCCCCATCAGAGTCAACGAATGGCCCTGGGGCATGATTCCTTAACACAGTTCTATCACTTTCTGCCACAGTGGGTTAAAGGCTAGGAAAGCAGATCTCCACTAGGGAGACTCCCATCCAGCACTGGTCTGACTTACTACTTTAGCTATCTGAAACTAGTCAGAAATACAAAATCTCTATACCTATCTACACCCTAGAATGAATAACTGGATTAGGAGAGGTGGCAGAAGAGAGAAGACATGTTCATTTACTTATGATCTCAATTCTGGGAAAATAATTCCCATTCAGCTACTGAAAACTGGTAACTCCTTCATTCAATAAACGTTTACCGAGTGCTCACTATGTACAATGTGCAGGAATGTAAAATGAAATTAGGCACCAGCTCCTCACAGAGAGCTACTACACCAACAGTAGTTCTTTGAAAAGGGAAAGTTAAAAATATTTTAGATGACAAAGTCTACTTGATTGAAAAGTTTGAGATCACTTCCTGAGCCGCATATTTTCATGACACAGGTTATGATGAGTGCTTTCAACTTGCAGACACACTCCTACAAAACATAACTAACATCAAGTAGCTGCACTGTTTTGTTGCTGTGTCTCACTAGGCCTGAGACTAAACTATTCTTCGCCACACTATAATTTTGCCATTGTGTTGAAGGTTGGTAAATCAGTGTAATCTGCTATTCTGATGCAAACACTCAGTAGAGAAACCCAATTCTGCTTCAGATTTTCAGAATGTGTTAAAATTGATGTCAATGTCTCAGTAATTTCACAGTTTAAAAAACAGTTAGAAATGTAATGACTACATTACACTTGATTAAAGCATTTACAGCTCTAATCAAAAACTGACAGCCGGATCAAAGATGTGAACTTAAATCTCGCTTCTAATTATGTTTAAAATGCCACACCTCAGGCCTGTCTCTCCTCTTCTTTTTCAAACCAAATTCTGCTTAAGAAAGATCTAACACTTCTTAACAGTTCATTATCCAATAAAACTATTCAAAGCTTAAAAGCAATCTACACAATTAGTCAGGACCTCAGGGAGTCCACCGGTAGTCTTTATTACAGGACTTCATATTAAAACACCTTAATTATATTTGTCAAATGGATTTCATTAAAACCCATCGTCACTTTAATTTTCATATTTTGACAGTGCTGGCATAGGCATTATTACCACCTGCCAGGCTAGGAACTACAACAAAATTGTCAAATTCCTTCAAATCCTAAGCAGTTTCTTTTGTACCTGATAGTGTTCCCTGTGTGAGGAAGTGATCACAATTAGGAGAATTAAAACACCCCTACTTAAACTCTACTCTGCATATATATGCTACTTGCAGGTGTGGGAAAAGCAACCTACCTACCTCTGTGCTGGGCTGCCAGGTGCACTTTGCAGAGAGGGGATGTGCACACTTCTCAGTGTATCTGAATAGCACAGCCCAGACATCAAACAGAATGCACTATGATTCAATCACATCACAACCATCAGGACTTGAAAGCCAGGATTTTTTCTTTTCTTTTTTCTTTTTTTTTACCTCCTATTCATTATGCTGCCATATTTCATAAAATATACGGTGTTTCTGGCCATTCACTTGAGATCTGATTGTATTTTCATTTGCCACTGCGGCTTCAACTATTGAAATAGCAAATGGAAAAAGCACATACATCCTTTTCTTTCCACCTAAGTGACATTCAGTGTCAACAGTGATGCAATGTTTACAGCACTTTCCTAATTTAGCTAGCAAAGCGACTGTAGGAAAACGGAGGTTTGTACACTAATAAACCAAGCACTTTTGCCTGTTTTTCTCTTGATTTTCTAAGACTTTAGCAGCACCTGCAATAAAAAAAAGAGAATTTCTCACTGATTCTCCCTTTACACTGTGGTACATAACAATTCTATTTTTCAGATGTCTATGATGGAATGAGGATGGCAAGAAAGAATATTTTGGGTTTTTTTTTTTGAAACCTAACAGACTTACAAGATACAACAAAGGAGAGAGTTTCTGGTCTATATACAAAACACTTCAGGGCTTTGTACAATAGTCTCAAGACTCACAATCACCTTGCTTTATGAATACTTTAAATCATAGTAAATGGACTTGGATTACTTTAAGTAAAGCTGGAATTTTAAAGATTTACTTTTGAAATCACACGATATTCAAAAAACTATGAATGTTCACTGAGTTACTGTTCCCTAAATTTAATCTAATCGACATAGAAAGCAGGCTCAGAGAATTAAGTGTATGGGAAATGCATTTAAATACAATTCTGATGTCATTGCTGCCTGGACGCTTGTCATGATCAACCTCACTGGACTCAGTTCAACTCATTATCTGTAGCACTATGGCAGGACACACCCCAAGAATCTGTGTTTTGTTCTCTGCTCTACACTGAGAGCCTAGTACAGTGCCGAGTACCACGAATCCTGTGTAAACAAACATTAGGTAATGTCAACTAAAGGATCACCAACTGTGTTTATGCTTGTCTCCTCCATAAGGTCAAAGCAACTTCCAAGTGATAAAGAATGCATCTTACTCACTTTCCCCACACAAAACCTCATAAATAGCAGTCATTTGACATCAGTATTTATGTCTTCACCTGTATCTGTCTGCATACACACAGACACAAACAGACACACATGATGTTTATGAGGATGTTGACTACCAATATACTGAATTCTATCAAATAATTTTTTTAATCCCCCAAAACTAGTAAGCCAAAAGAAATAAAAAAAGTCACCTCCTTTCAAACCTTACACTAAAGGCTGTTACTGGAATTGACAGCCACGAGTCCTTCTCATCTGTGTCCCTCTTGCCCTTGTGGGCCCTTTCAGCAGCTCTGCCTGAGGTGGCTGATGGTGGATGGTTGTGATGAGGAGGCGGGGCAGAGAAGGCCACCTCAGAATTCTTTCCCAAGGAGCCCCTCAGCTGCTAGAAAGTATATTCCATTGCAATCAGTCAATAATTTATTCAAAGCCATTATTATTAATAAACAGAACCCATGGATTTTTCTCATCAGGAAAAAAATAAAGTTGGAACAATCTATGATTTTAGAAATGTTTCTAGAGGGACACTTCCAAAATGATGCCAGATGCAGCCTGCATTCTGAAACATTTGAAGTTTATCTGATGTAAACAGAGGCCTACAGAAACCCCGCTGACACAAAAGTCACAAGACACATATGAGTTTATGAATACTGCATTTATTATATTTTAAACGCAATCTGTGTTAACTTGTGCTCGGAGAGTGGTTTTGGTTATCTGAGAAGTTTTCAGTGTTAACACTGTTACCCGTTGCTGCTGGAGGGCTCCCTGGTTCTGGTCATTCACAAAGATTAATATGGTTCCTGTCTTTCTGTTGCCCATTTATATTCAAAGTGTTGCAAGAGCAAGAGATGGCCTGCAGCCTGAAAGCTACATGGTTTATACAACGGATTGACACAGGGCCAGATGTGGTTTGTAAAAGTAACCACTTTGGGCAGCATATAAAATACAATTGGAAGTCTGGCTGATCCAACGCTACCACTGCAAATGGATAGTTACGGAGTGGGGAAGGCACATCTGGAGGGACAAGGACACTGAAGATAGTGGATACAGAAGAAGAACATTTAACAGAGAGATTTGGCAAGGGCTTTTGGCACTGAACTTGGGACGCTGGCCAACTGGAACTTGGGGAGTTTCTGCCTGGGACTGTGTGCACACTGTCAAAACTGCTACTTGCCTTCCTTGCTGACGTCATCCTTCCTGCTGAGTCAAAACAGTTAAGCAGGTCACACCTGGTCTCTCCAAATCCCCCAGTTTTTGAGCTCATGAGCCCTCATGGGGGTCCTCAAGCTTTCTGAATTGGGAACATGCGGAAAGTGGTTATTCTTTTTTTTTCTCTGATCCACGGCAGGCTTGGTGTGTCTGAGGGGTAGGGTAGCGGGGAGGTCATGCAGGATAGACCGGAGCACAGGCGCCTGCAGGACAGCTAGAAGAAGCGTTGCAAAGGCTTTCGAACTGCATGATCAGAGAGAAAGCCTGAAGTTCCCAACTGACAGCTCTACAAATACGCTCAGATACCGCTTTTTCCAACAGGAGCAAACCGTAACTTCTGCTGTCTCCCCTGTCCCCTCCCTTTAGCAGGCTTACCTTGAGAAAAAGTCATGGTTTTTCACTTTTTCTGTAACCGTCACAAGAAAACAAAGCAATATTTACTATTCTTTTGAACTCATACATAAACAGCCTGTCAGAATATGTCTCACTGTCCAGTTTGGGCTAGACACGGAGGCTTCTACCTTCACAGTGAGTAACTGGGACGACAAACCACGACACTCATCAGCCATCCTTCCGGAGCCCACGGAATGAAGGCCTCTGGACTGAGCCCTGTATCTGCATGCAGATCACCCACAGGGATACTACTCTCTTATACACAAAAGAATACTTAAAACACACACACACACACACACACACACACACACACGATCGCCTAATCCAAGAGGTGCCAAATAATGGCCAATATTAAAATCCTTTACCCATATTTTTCCATTGGGATTCAACACTGGAGCCCTTAACAATCCACGTGACGATATCATTTCAGTTACTAATAAAGGCGAACAAATCACTTACAAAGTGGAACAACCTGACCCACTTAAATATTTATCTACAGAAGCTGGCGGTTATTATATATATTTTTTTCTGGAATGCTGAGCTACTCCCAGCACACCTCCAGGCTCTGCAAAGCCTGATCCCCAAAGGAGCGGCCCACTCATTTTCCACTAAAGGTGTGTGGGATGGGGCAAGCCATGGGCAAAATAACATTGCAGTCCGATTCAAAGACTGACTGCTCTCATTTCTGGTAAATTGGGCCGCTTCTGCTGGTTTCTTTCAAACCTCACGTTTCATTCCTAAAACACTAGGATTTTATGGTTTACATGTAGCTTGTATTTTAATGACACTGGTAGATACCGCTATTCAAAAGCAGCTAATATGACACCTTTAGATTTTCTGTAATATTTTTGAAATACAAACACAAAGTTTTACAATTTTAATATACTCTTTTTCAATTAGCACTTAAAAATGAAAACTACGAGATATTGTAATATTCTATACCTTTAATTCTTTGGGTAAATAAAAGAATTCTACCCTTTTAACTTGAAATGGCCCTTGGATCATTATTTTTCAAAGTCTCTAATAGTAGGGTGGAAAGCAACGATTACTTGCAATTTCCAGGTGAAAGAGAGTAGCACAAAGGAGTTAAATTAGTTTTCTACTATCATAAATGGGGAACAGACTCATGAAATGATAGTTCACCTCCTGGTCTACTTTTTAGTCTTCAAAAGAGAAAACTAGCATAAGCCATAGTGGGAATGTGTGTAGTCACCAGAAGTTTAAGATTGAACCTAACAGCCAAGAGTCAATGCTGGTTTCAAAGAAATCTTTCCTTTAAAAACAAAAACAAAATATTAGACTAAGCTGACCTTTGTTCTTGACAAAACTCCCATATACGTACACATTTTCTCAATACTAATGAGTCTCTTATAGTGTAGTATTAATTCACAGGCAAACAGAGTTGCTGCCAGCCCTTTAGAATCTAAGTAAGCTGGATATTGGTGCTTTTAGACTCTTTCAGGACTCCTCTGTCAAAAGCCATCACAGGATATCAGTTCTTAAACATTTACTTAAACATCACTGTTGAATCAGATAACAAAATCGAGAAGCTTCTAGGTGTGAGTATACCTAAGAGATGATGTTAATATGCACAGGGAAATATAAACATGTTCAAAGATCTACCTATTTTGAAAATTTTAAAACATCATTGTTATGACTATCCAATCAGAAACTGTCTAAGCAATTCATGACCTGAGTAAACATCAGAAAACTAAAGTCTCCTGTCAGTTGAAAAGCTCAGAACTTAAATAGTATTTTGCTTTTTATAATCATGTCAACTTTGATTAAGTATTTTTAATTGTCAATGAAATTTGGTAATAAAAAGGGAAAGCCTTAATTGAAATGCTTGTAAAATCCTCTTGGAGAGTTTGTGTGAGTTGATTAATTAAGAGGTTTTCACAGTTTTCATATTGATTGCCTTTGTGTTTCTGAACTTTCTGTCTGTCGCTCACGTATAGAGTAAAAATAGGAAATCCTGGATGTAACAAGATGTAGGATTTCTCAGCACAGGTTTCCACTTTGATAAACTGAGTGGAATCCTCCCCCCTCCCCTTTCTGGAACAGTTTTCTGCTCTCCCCTTTTGTAGGAAGAAAACAGGTTTTTAAATCCTGATACCTGTGCCTTACTGTTATAATTTCAACAAATGTTTTTAGGAGGTAAGCTCTCCTATCTCCGGCACATCTGTTCATCTCATTAAACTGCTTAAAAGCAGAAATAACACTTTTTAAAAACCCTGTTTTTGCGACAGGGTCACTATGAGTTGGAATCAACAGCAATGAGGTTTTAATCCCAAAGGAAATGTGACTATCACTGCTATAGATCACAGTAGCAGAAACAATAAAGAAATGTGAATTCTCTGCTTACATTTGGGTGTGGAAACAAGATATTAATGTGATTTTCCAACGATCCTGAGAAAGGTTTACAAAACGGGAGGCTGAAACTCCTTAACCATGAAGTCAAATATTTCAGAGCAAGGAATTCTTCATATTATCACTAAGAAGTGCCTTACATGATGCTATGTAACAGTTCACATTTCAAAACAATGAAAAAAAATTGGTCTTTTGAATTCTTGACAGTCTTTCCTTCTTCTCTCTAAATCATTAAGGTATTGTTGTCAGATAAAAGAATGAAATACATAGGGTGTGCTTCCAGGATAAAATAAAGAAATATTTAAGGTACCATCACAAGATAAACTTTGAATTTTTGTAAGTTGTTTGTTTAGGAATTTTCCCCCTGTACCAAAACAAGATACTTTTCTCTTCTTTTGAACATTTCAGCATATTTGTTCAGCATTATTTTTTCATTCTCTTTTTATCCCTGGGGCTCTCAATGTTTAAATAGCTCCCTCCCATGTAAAGCTTTGCACAAATATCGATCAGTCTAGGCTGGAAGTTACTATGAGGCATTTTCAATAATCAGCCCAGCTGTTCAGAGAGCTTCTTGAATATAACCCTTAGGTAAACAGCATAATACACCGAGAACTCTTCGCCAGCAAGTAGCCCTTCTTGGCAATCTCAAGGATTGCCTCTAATGCTTCACTAAACAAAGGATTTAATACTGATTTTAACAATGGAGGCTATAGGGTAATTCAAACAAATCCCATCTTTGATTCATTTATGTAGCGACTATAAGGGGTTCCCCCACCCCATGCTTGCATATCTGATTAATTCCAAAGCATTGTGTGTCTAGTAAACCATTCTTAGTGCAAAAAGCAACTGGACATAAGGCAACTCTCTAACATTACCATTTTACCCCTCATTCTCAATATTCTGATTTAAATCTATTCAATTAGATCTGTTAGGTCAAGTACATTATCCACTTTTATGAAATACACATAACATGAATAAACATGCTGTTACCGATCTATAATTTTATTTTACTTTTAAATAGTTTTCTTCCTTAAGAGTGAAACACACAGAAATGGAGAGACTTTTATATAACATTCCTGCTTGCAATTTCTAATGACATGCAAAAAGAGAACCTCAAAAAAGGCAGTGAAGAAACTGACATTATATATAAAGTATAATGTAAAAATAGTTTTAGGCTGTCAGGCAACGACGCCCATAATATTCACACCCTTCAGTGGGTAAAGAATAAACATTATAAAAGTAAATGGCATTCCAAAATAGATGGAACCTATAAAGCCTTGCCCAGTGCCATCAAGAGTTCCCAAATTGTTTTGTTTTTAGAAACCAAATCAAGTAAAAGTTAGGCATAAACAATTTATAATGCTTCTGTTGGGACAGTTCAAAAAGTCTTTCAGGCCAGTATTTGTGTTAAACCAAACGTATTTGTCTGCTTAAAGCTATTCTGAGATGTACAAAGTTCATTATGGACTGTTGACTTCTGAAGACTAAACCAGCCTTCTGATAAATAAAAGATTAGAGTTCTTTCTGGTTTCTGACCAATCCCCAATTTTATAACAGTAAATCAGACTCTTTTCTTGTTCATTAGATTTCTTCCATTATAGTTGTTTTGCTTTCACCTTTATTTTGGGGGACAAGAACTGGTCTCTAGCATTTAATTGATGCCTACTGTACCTCATAGTAGTATGCCAGAGAACAAAGCACACACCCTGTCCTCGATGGGGTTTCCAATCTATTTGGAATGATGAGCCGCTACCTCCATCATTCCGCATTCACCTGTGTCAAAAGAGATCTCTTTCTCTTCACATTCTCTACTGGAGTGCAAGTTCCTAGGAAGCAGGAATGGTGTCATCTTTCATTCGTCCAATGTGATTCGCACAGTGCCTGGTTCATACGAATCAAGGAATTTCCAACCCCGGCGTTCTAAGTTTTGGAGTTACAGATAATGGTGACTTGGTGACTGTCCTTCAGAAAGTCACAGAACTACTTTCCTCTGCTTCTCTCTTGCCCTGCTTATTTTAAATGGCAAAAGAACACACAGAGCAATCTTGATCACTCAGTTTTGGGGATTCACCCTTGAGAGAAACAAGCAATCAGACCGTGAGGGAGGTGGTGGGTATACACTGTGAGTTGATGGCAAACTTAATTAAAAGCAGACAAAACATTGTAAGAAGATTTAAATGCCTTTTGGAACATGACGGGCATATAAAAAAGTCAGAAGAAAGTTTACAATAAAGAAAAGAATGTGGAAGAGTCAGAGTCGAAAAAGATAATTACCTAGAAAGTTTTTAAACAGCCTGTCTAATGGGGAAGTTGAGTGATTAAGACAAACAGTTTGCTGAGCTACCTGGTCACAGGAACATAAATCTGAGTAAGTGGCAGATTCTCCAGAGAGGTCAGACAGATGTCATTTTGTTTTGAAAAAGGAGAAAACATGAAACTTGCACTTACTTTTTTGGTATGTGTGCGTGTGTGTGGGAGAGAGAGAGAGAGAGAGAGAGAGAGTTTGCAGGCTTAGTTACTGGTGGGAAATGCCGTGATATTGACAAACTTCGGAGAAAGAAACACGGGAACTGTCAAGTGACTTGAACTCGAGGCTCAACCCAAAGCAAGAATTAAATCGACAGCAGACCGCAGTCAACACTGTACCGAGAGAGCCTCCGGGGCAACCCAGAAACGGACAATCAGGATCTCAAAAGAGATGAGTCACCCAGAGGATCTCCGTTGGACCAGTCGGGTTTCTCAGCCTTGAACCAATGTAGTCTTGCCATGGGCAAGGAAAATGTTATCCACAAAGTCAGTTTCTTAGGAAGCATATTTTTTGTGGCATAAAGACTGAGCAGAAAATTGAGGGAATAAGGAAAGTAAAGGTGCAATAACATTTTTAAACAGGCTAATCTTGCATAACCACTATCGTCAAGCCAATTCCGACCCACAGGGACCGTGGTGGCGCAGTGGTTAAGTGCTACTGCTGTTAACCAAAAGGTCAGCAGCTCGAATCTGCCAGGTATTCCTTATAAACGCTATGGGATGGTTCTTCTTCTTCTTCTTTTTTTTTTTTTTGATTCTTGTATAGATGCCTCCAACTAAAAGGAAAGAAAGCCCCATCCCTTCAGTAAAAAACATATCTGGATATCTATCTTAAGGATCTTGATTTCCTGTTTTTGGTTATCTGTGATTTTCTTTTGTTAACTGATTCCAGATAGAGCTCAGCATTTTTTGTTTTGTTCTGATTTCTGGCTTAGAACCAACTTGATAACACTAAATTGGTCAGTGCCAGCTCTTATGCAAGTGAAATCTGCAGAGAGTTCGGAGACCTGGAAAAGGATAAAACTGAGTACAAGCTGAGGTATTCAATAAATTTTGGTTAAAGAGGCAGGGTGATTCTCCCATGTGACACATCTAGATAATTCCTGTCTTCTCTGGATGTAGCGCATTCCTTCACAGAACAATATCATTTTCCCCCAGTCTCTTCCCTGACTTCCTCCTAGATTCTTTCGGGGTTGTCCCCATGCTTGCTTTTTACCTGCAGTGTCTCTTCAATATTACGAGATCAATTATACTTGCTTAGCATGGCATGTAGGTTCCTACTTCATGCTTACTAACACAGGGTGGATGGAAATTATAGAAACCACACCTCTTTATGGGGCGCAGTTAGCACAGTTCTACTATGACATACACGGGTTGCCATGAGTCAGAGTCAACTTGACAGCAACTCACAGTACATGACTCATTTCTCCCTGACCTACAATATACACTGGACGATGCTTTCACCACCACAAGACCCAACCCATCAGACCCCTTCATTCATAGCATGTATTTTTCAGCATTGTCTTTTCATCCTGGAGCCCTCAAGGCACAGTTGCTACGAGCTTGGCTGCTAACCTAAAGGTTAGCAGTTCAAATCTGCCAGCCTCTCTTGGAAACTCTACAGGGCAGCTCTACTCTGACCTATAGGGTTGCTACGAGTGACAACTGATCCGATGGTAACAGGTTTAGTTTTTTTTATATTGAAATGAAATTCATAGCTAATATGTATTATTGTTGGATGTCATTGAGATGATTCTGGCTATAGTGACTCCGCATGACAGTAGAACTGCCCCACGGGGTATTCTAGGCTGTAATCTTTATGATAGCAGGTATCTAGGTCTTTCTCCCATGAAGCGGCTGGGTAAGCTTAAACACGTAGTAGCTGAGTGCTTAACCATTGCTCAACCAGAGCTTCTTAACATACAGAAACCTATCATTTTAAAAACTCAGTGTTTACAAATATTACTACTTTTCATCTTCTGGCCATTGTGTAAAAAAGGGGATGTGCTAATGATGAATGGAATCTTGTTGTGATTGGTGACAGTCTGAAAATGATTTGGCTACCCTCAATGGGGTAGAATGACTTCTATCTATTAGCTACTATGAACCACAGTCTGTGTTGTACCAGTAGAAATGGCAGAGCATTGGAGCCGGATGAACCGAGGTTCAAATCCTGACTTCGGCACTGAATAGCTATATAGCTATAGCAAGTTATTGAAATGTTCTGAGGTTCAATTTCTTCACATCAACACTGTGTGGCATACCTACAACACAATGTCATCATAAGAGTTAACTGCAATGATAGAGGTAAAATGTCTAGAAAAATACTGGATTCTGTAACTGTAAATCAACTGAAGCCTAATATCTCCAAGCATACCCTTTCTTCCTAGGGAGGAGGACAGTGATGCCTAAAATTCCCTTCAGAAGGCAGAGAGGTGACCCAACCCAGACTAGGGGTTTCCTTGTTAAAGCTGAGGACATATGCGGCTCCAGGAAAGAATTTCAGAGCACAGATTTTCTTTGTTCTATGACTCCATGGGATGCTCTGTTGTGCTGTGCAGATCAGAAAGTGGGAGTATCGGGCAGAATATATCATGCATATGCATAAAAAATATCTCTAGAAGGGAATCCCTGCCTAATCAAGTCTGTCAGAAGGAAGACTCACTGGAACCTTCATCTTTTGATCAGGTGGGAACTAAGTGGGTATTTCAAGAAAAAACAAACACCTTTAGGCACAATTAACGTGATTTCTTTAATACTCTATCATGCTTCTCACCTCATAAACAGTGTTTACAAAAAATATTGAAAAAATCATCTTCTTAAAAAATCCACAAGTCATGTAATTGTACACCTCACTATATAGAAAGACTTCGAAATCACACAAGACATGTCCAGGAGCTTTGGTTCATGTGAGGATGAAGCCTATTGAAGGCCAATAAATTTAAGGGCATCTAAACCCCAGACTGGAAACTCTGGTGGTGTAGTGGTTAAATGCTATGGATGCTAACCAGAAAGTCGACAGTTCATATCCAGCAGGTGCTCCTTGCAAACTCCATGGGGCAGTTCTACTCTGTCCTGTAGGGTCACTATGAGTTGGAATACACTCAGTGACACTTGATTTGGGTTTTTTTTTTTTTTTTTTTTTTGTTGTTTTTGTAAACCCCCAGACTGGCAAATTATCCAGGGGGAAAAAATAAGCAAACTTACTAGCTGCAGTTACTTGGAACATAGCTAGCTTAATTCAGTGTACCTTAAATCATTCCTGAAAACTTAAAAATGGTAAGTACTACACTGTTGCTTTGAGCCCGATTTTCAAACAAGAATTGATGCATTAAATAAATCCTCATTCCCCAATCACAGTGTTCTACACTGTTCCATCATGGGCCCTGCTCCTTCCCCACTGAAATCTGACTGGAGATTCTGCTTCTTCTCAATCCAGTACAGGCAAAAACAGCAAAGACCTCCAGTTAAAAACCACCCTTTCTCCTAAGAGCTTCATAGTAGTGAAACGAGGAATGGGAAGAATGAGGCAATCGGAGAAACAATGTGGGAAGAAAAGCTTTCTTTTCCTGTGAAAAGTCAAAACAAGTTTCTTCAGGGGTCTAGTAACAAGCCAGAGCTAGATAAGAGAACTTTCTGGTCCCTGGCCCTGAGGCAGAATGTGAATTATGAGCTCAAGGGTCACTGACTCATGGTACTGGACTACTGTCCAGAGGCAAGCTTGGTCTGCCTCCACGGTGGCAGTCACTGGGCAAGTCCCAGAGGTCCTGAGTGATATAGTGACATCACCGACTACTCCAGAAGCCATTCATTTGACAGAGATCTGCAAGGCAGTTGTCTGCTGCACCAACAACGTGGATGAAGTGAGTTCACGACAGACTCAATTCCTAAGCAGCAGCAAGCCAGCGGGCAGACTGAGTGGGCCTATTCCTCATGCGGGATTATGAGACAATCAGAGGCGCCAAAGGAAGTCAATGGCATCGGGTAACTCAAAATGAAAACTTCAGTATGAAGAAAAAAAATCATACTCTAAATATAGGCACATACATTTCAACTGGAAAAAAAACCTAGAAGGATATACACCAAAATGCTGATAATGTTGGTATCTAGTTGGTAGGATTATAGTTTTATCTACACTTCTATAATTATGAAAAACATGTTTTAAATCAGAAAATACTATATTTAAAAGGCAAAATACAGTTTGGATCAAGTATTTTTAGATCAAAGAATAAAAGAAGGGCACCATCTGCAGAGTAAATGGATATTCCAATAGACACAACAGACATAAACCAACCCAAACCAACCTCAACCCTATGAATGAAGAGCTGATGGGACAGTTGGCTTCATCTTTTAAAAGACAGAAAACAGAAAAAAAAAAAAGGCATTTTATGATAAAGACATGAGTTAGTATGCTTTGATGAATCAATTTAAAATTGAAAAACTGACTAAGGGACTCTTACGACCACATGTAAAATGAAAACACTTTTGTAGTGGTCTGTTCCCTTTATTACTGAACAGTAACTCTGTATTTGACCGACATGAATCAAATGCTTAAAATAATCTTGCTTTGCAATACAACTATAATGTTTCTATTAACACCTAAATATGAAGATTATGATCCATAGGATTTCTTCACAGTTTTATTTGTAAAAGTAAAGAACATGAATGTCTATCAACATGGGAATGGTTAAATTATGATACAGACATATTTATGGAATACTAAGCAGTTACTTGGATGGCACAGTGATTGGCTACTAACCAAAAGGTTGGTAGTTTGAATCCACTAGTGCTCCTTGAAAACCTTATAGGGCACTTCTACCCTGTCTATAGGGTTGCTATGAGGTGGAATTGACTCCACGGCAACAGCTTTTTTGGTTATCCGACTCGATGGCACTTGGTAGTCACTAAAACAGGATGATGTCAACCCATAAATACCGATGTTGAAAGCATACCCACGAATCACTGTTGAACGGAAACAGCAAGAGACAGGACAGCACAGTATAATTTTGTTTTGTTAAAAGAAAAAAGTGTGTGTTTGCCCACATATTCTGGGAAGAGGCTGGGCGCCTCTTCTCCAAGATATGCACAGGGCTCATTCTGTCACTTCATTGTGGTGCCTGCTTAAATGTTATCTCAGAGGGGCTGGACCTGACCACCACATCTGAAGCCGAATGCCTGGAATTCTCCTTCCTTTATCTTGCTTTGTTTTTCTCCATAGCATGTATCACTAGCATACTTTATATTTTTATTGATTTTTTGTCTGTGTCCCTGTTAGAATGTAGGTTCCCTGAGAATGAGGACCATGCAGTGTCTGTTTCGTCACTGCTGTTTCCTCCGTTACTGTATCTTTATGCAAATACCATGTATGTTATACATTTTTGCCCACTATATAACCCCACAGTTAGCACATAACTTTTGTAAGCACTCTATGACGATTCTTGTCCTAAACATGATGCTGATCTTTAATTTCTATTTCTGACCACATGGAAAGTCCATTTAAGGCAGGGATTCTCAAACTAAATGAAGAGAAATGAAACACACAGTTCCACTGATCTATTTTCCGATTACTGATGGCCTACCAAACTCAACCGTGACTTCCGTGACGATGATGGCTTATACTTTTACTATACAATTACAACCAGAGTAAAATTTTCAGACTATTTTATATGCATAAGCAGGAGATTAAAGAAAATGAACAGAACAAAAAGGAAAGAAATGGAACAATTTACCTAAAATATTGGGGGACAGGTAAGTGAGGCTGAAATTCACCTGTAGGAATGTCATGGCACATACGTGGTATACAGTACATGCATGAGTACTGTAGGCCAGAACTGTTTTACTTAATTTCATCATTGCCAGCATTATATATGTGGGTGTGTTATTTACACGGGTGTGTTATCTGTGAAAAATACAGTATATGCCAGGTGCAGAGTAGATGCTTAAAGATTTGTCAGGTGAGTAAATATGCCCCCCTCCACGTATACTTATAGATCCCTGGGTGGTGCAAATGGTTTGTGCCCCAGCTGCTAAGTGACAGGTTGGTGGCTTGAACCCATCCAGTAGCACTGTGGAAGAATGCCCTGGCTATCGACTCTTACAGCCAGTAAAATCCTATGGTGCTCAGTTCTACCTGGAAACATGGGGTCAAAATGAGTCAAATCCACTCTACTACAACAGGTTTTTAAAATACACACATACACACACATTTATACAAAAAAAACACATAATTACACGGTGTCACTATAAGTCAGAAATGACACAGCGACAACGGGCAGTGGGTTTAGTTCTTGGTTTCACATACACATATAATCCGAAAAACCCACTGCCTTCGAGTCGCTTACAATTCATAGTGACCCTACATGACAGAGTAGAACTGCCTGACAGAGTTTCGAAGGAGTGCCTGGTGGATTCAAACGGCCAACCTTTTGGTTAGCAGACAAAGCACTTAACCACTATGCCATCAGGGTTTCCCACATACTAAATATATTTGTCAGGAAAAGAAATACCTCAAAGTATATGCACCAAATGTTTATAGTTATCCTTGGGAAGAGGAAGTGGAAGAGATGGAAAGGCTGAACTTGGGAGGTGGGGAAGAGAGGCACTTTCACTTTTTACTTTGTATTCTTCTACCTTGTTTCAATAATTTGCAGTAAGAATGAGGTTATGATGAAAAATATAATAAAACACTAATCATCTATGAACTAGGGTTTGTAAGACCACATAGCTACTTTTAAAAACACGTCTAGTCATTACATTTAGGTATTTCTAAGTTTTTAACTGATCAGTTGTAGATATTTTAATCAGTTATAATTTCAAACTATTACGTAGTGGTTCTCAAACGTTACTACACATAAAATCAGGTCCATAATTCTGTAAAAATATGGAATCTCCAGGCCTGTCCCCAGGGATTCTGAATAGAGTTTGGGGGCATGAATTTATATTTTAAAGAAAAATCACCCAAGGTGTCTCATGACTCACCATTGGATAAACTGGCCTGAAGCACAGCTGAAAGAAGGAAGATTGAGTCACCACATATTTAATGAGGGATTGTTATCTGCTAGGCAGTTGCGGGTAATAGACATTAGATAAGTTTAATTAATTGGCTTCTAGTAGAAGAGTATTTTAGCTAGCTGCATTTACAATAATCTTGCAAGTGGTAAAATACTATTACAGTCTGAATCAGACAAAATACTTGGAAGGAAAAAGTTATGATGTAGGCTCTACGACTCCATTTATGCAAACATTTAAATGTTATTGCATTTATTACAGCACGCCTTCATCTGTTCACATGAAGGACAGCAAATACACTGTATCTGAAATGAAGAGTACGTGCAGACCGCACAGTAGGAGCAGTGGGACTGCTGGTTATAAAAGCTGGAGCCCAGCTCCGTGGACTGTCACGTGTGCCCCTTCCCTAGGGCTCAGTTTTCTCATTTGTAAGTTGACTGAGTTCAACCAGATGGCTTTAAGATCCTTTCCAGCTTCGTCAATCTATTTTTCTAATAAAAATACATACGAGCTTTTCCTTTGCATTACACGTGATGCTAGTGCTTCCATATGTAATGACTGTTGATGTGCTTCCATGACATTTTACCTTCTCTGCCACACACATACACATACACATACACATACATGCATATACATACACATAAACATAAACATACACATAAACAAATATAGGTGCAGAAACCAAAACCAAACCTGTTGCTGGCAAGTCCGTTTTGACTCACAGCAACCCTAGAGGACAGAGTAGAACTGTCCTGTAGGATGTCCAAGGAGCAGCTGATGGATTTGAACTGCCAACCTTTTGCACAGCAGCAGTAGCTTGCAGTAGTTCTTCACCACTGTGCCAGTCAGGCTCCAGGTATAAATACAAGTTATTAAGACACCCATGTCAAACACACACATTTAGCCATTATTTTATTTTAGAGAATCTATTACAATGAATAGTTTCAGGAGTTTAAGCAAAAAATCATTCTGGAATAACATGATAAAAAGAAGTTATCACAAAACAATGACACAGACTTAGCAACAATCAAACAACACACAGGTCCCGACGGCTGGGAGGCTTTGAATCACTTTTAGCACTCCGCGATCCTGTCTGCGATTTCTCCTTTTGCTGCTATCATGCTCGTACTTTGCTTACAAGCATTTATCCCAATAAAAGCGGTTTTAAATAAATACATAAGAATGACAAAGTATTAAAAATAAAATAAACCTTACCAGAAACACTAGAAGTCTCTGATTAAAAACCAATCACTCACAAATACTTCCCCACCCATGAAGATTTCTCAGTAACATCTTAAGAATGAGAGACACAATGGCTCATTTCATACATGTCTTTTTTTTCCCCCCTCACATCTCATCCTAGACTAATCAGGGGGCTCCAACTGCCCTGCTGCCAGAATAATCCATATTCCATTTAGCGTTGCTGATGATGGAGAGGCCAGAAATGAAACAAATGGGATGCCTCAAGAGGACGACGAAGGAGGAGATCATAAGGACAGCGACTGCTAATTAGCCACGTACTCTAGATCTGGTAAATGCACTAGTCTTTCAACTCTCAAGCCCCTAAGTTCATATCTTAGATGGAAGTGAAAATGTGTTTGTCAGTACCACGCTGGGCTCTTCTCCGGAAAGATGATGGGCAACAGGAAGGCAAGGCTGAAGGTTCGCGCCAATGGGTCTGCAGCAGCAGACGCTCCTGCTTGGCAGCAGAGCTGGCCTCCAACCAGCGCTGTTCTCTTCTCCCTAACTTGTTTATAATCAGTTCTTAAAATGTGAAAACAATCTGTTCTTTCAGCAGAAGCACTCTTCCCCACCCCCGACCCCAACAGTGCCGAGATTGTTAGTCAGAAACTGGGAGCCCTCGGTGGTAGTTTTTCTAGCCTCAGCCCCTCCTGGAGCCCTGAAGATTTTGTCTGACTTAGAGAAATCCCACAGGACTGGATTATTAAACACCTCCAGGCCTAGGTACTAAGAACCAGTGCCCTTTGGGAAGCAGAACTTGGTTTATAGCCCCAATCTCTTGTTCTAAGACTGCTGGGAGAACATCCCCTTTGCTACACGGTAGGCAACCCTGTAGCTGTTTAAGACAAGAGTGGGATCTGCAGAGAGACGCTGGCCAGCAGGCTGAATGGAATGGCTGAAGGATCAAGTGGTCCAAACGACAGAAAAGACTGAGACAGTTCGGGCAAAAAATGAAAGTTATTTTACACTGTTTAGAAGAGAGGCAAAATCTATCTACACACATACCTCCACCCACTCTGACTTTTTCAGACTCTCTAATAAAATGGGAACATGGTGTTTTTAGCGTTCTCTTAAAAGCCTCTAGCCTGTCTCTTTCCTGCTGGATTTACAATGCTAAAAAAGCAAAATCCCAGAAACCTATTTCTGTTTACTTAAGAAGGATAAAGTATTACTCCAAAACAGAGGGGCCTTTTACAGAGATTGGAAAACAAATGGTTTAAGAGCATTAAGATGTACATATCTCTCATGCCAGCACATTTAACGTCATCAATCAAACATAATCCCGAACATACGAGGTGCAAAAGTGCTAAAAAGGCCCCATTAAAATCCAAGCCCTCTCAGGTGTACCACCCAATCCTGCGAATTAAATACAAGGCAGGAACAGCTCCAGTTTATACACACAATACCATTAGGGACAATTTATCATGTCTTTAAAAGTGATATATGGTACATTGTGAAACTGCTTATTAACTCCAGAAATAACAAACCCTAAATGCACTTGAATGACCATAATTGGAATTTTGAAAACTTCAGTGAGAGCCTATTCTTATTTACATAGCTAAAACTTTCTACTAATCAGCCTCCTAACCTGTACTTCAGATTTTTAAATTTATATTTTTAAATGGACATTCAACAGCTATAGCTAATGTGAAGCTGTTTGCGAGAGGTTAGCTACACCAAATGCTTACAACAACAAAGACGATTACATGAACAAATTGACTCTCTGTAAAAATCGAAACATAGGAATTGATAACTTTATCTTTCCAAATCTTATTTTCTCTTGAAACATGGCCAGTCTGCACGTATTCCTGATTTTTCCTCAACTCATCACAGAAAATACATATGGGACTGTTTACACTCCTGACCCTTTGAATCTGACTTCATTTCTCCTTTTTTAAAAAGTCTTTTTTGTTCTACATATAAAAAGAAAATTTCATGCATAAAAATAACCCCCTTGGTCTGCATTAAAATCTACCAAAGCCAAAGCTAAAAACCATAAGTAGGCAAAAGGCAAAGGAAACTGAAACACAAGGACCATTCCTGTCCCACCTTGTGTGTGCCTAAGGCCAGTGAGCACTGAAACCTTGAAAAACAACTCTTCATTGTCAGGTCCCTTTGCGGAGTCCAGGTCCTGGTTTCCAGTTTGGCTTTTAGTTACGTTGACTAACTTACTGCATGCTCTGGGTACACTTTCATGCTCACGTTTCTGATATAACAACTCTACGTTAATCTGCCAGATATACATTTATTTCCTTTTTTAAAAACCATAAGAAACCACAAGGGTTTCTTAACAAGCCAAGACCACAGCACAATTAAAACCGTGCTAGAAGCAGCACCCAGATTTCTGCAAATAAGCATTGAGCACCACTATGGACCAAGAACTGTGTTAAATGCTGTACCTGCTATATGCACCTGGGATTTAAGGATCATGTAGTCTAGGAAACGGAGTCACATGAGCACAAACCACAGTGCACTGCGGTACTATCAAGGGACTCAGTAGTGGCAGTGCCACGTGGGAGGTGGGGGGTGTAAGTGCTGTTGGCCAACAGTGGACAACTAAAGTTTTAGGGCTACAGGCCATAACTAAACAGCTGAGGAAGAAGCAAATATTAAAAAGATGCTTAAAAATACAGTCTAGACCCAGACAGGATGGAATACATTAAGGCTCAATGTAATGACACACACAAATCTAAGAGGTAGTACAACATGGCGAAATGATTCCATCAGGGACTGAATTACATTCCCCCCAAAATATGTGTATTAATTTGGCTGGGCCATGATTCCCAGTACTGTATGACTACCTACAATTTTTTCATTTGATAAGAGTCTTCTATGTTGTGTAAATTCTGTCGCTATCATTGAGTAAGATGGAACAGTGGCAGTTACATTGCTGAGATCTACCAGGCCGTCTTAAGTCAACCTCCCCTGAGATATAACAGAGACAAACAAGCAGAGAGACACGGGGACCTCAGACCATCAAGACAGCAGCGCCGGGAGCAGAGTGTGTCCTCTGGGCCTGAGATTCCCAAGCTGAGACACTCCCAGATGAGGGAAGACCAAGGACCTTCCTCCACAGCCAAGAGAGAAAGACAGCCTTCCCCTGGAGCCAGTGCCCTGAATTTGGACTTCCAGCCAACTTGAGTTGACAGAGAATAAATTTCTCTTTGTTAAAGTCATCTGCTAGTGGTATTTCTCTTACAGCAGCACAAGATGCTTAAGACAGATTCCCAGGCTAGGAGGACTTGGGTTCAAGTCTTGGCTCTTTTCTGAGTTTATGATCTTGGGAAAGTCACTTAAGCTTCAGATTTCTCAGATGAAAAATGAGAACAAGAACTCACATGGAAGAGTTACAAAGAAAAATAAATTTAAAAACTATTCATGAAATACACCTTAATCCAACATTTCCCCAACACTGTTTTGTGAGACATTAATAGTAAGAAGGGGATCTGTGGCCAAACACATTTATACATTTGAGAAACCCTTAGGTATGCAATATTCAACAGTCTTTTAGTAAGTCCAGTAATAAGTGAGTGGAAAAAAAAAAACAAGGTACACTGTCAATATTACAGGCAGTTTCTCACCAGGCCTAAAAAGATTATGTGGTTCTACCTGTCATAAAGATTTCCAAGCCATTGCCAGAATAAGTTTAGTGGAGAGTTTTTAAAATCCTGGGAACACTTCCAGACTGCTGCTGAACAATTTCAAAACTAAAAATCCAATCCAGGGGGTCGAGACCTGCCCCCACCCCACCTGCATGTCCATATTCCCCGGTATGGCAGGTCCTTCTAATCATGTCTGTGCCCAAGTGGGGTTTCCTTCCCTTTCACCTCTAACTTCCACCCTCTCCCTACCCTAGTCCATCCCACTACTCACTAGGTGGCAAACCAGCCAATCCCATCGTAAAGAAAAAAGTAAAAGATCTTTGCACATTTTATCCAAAGCCTTATTCAGAAGGAAGGAAGTTAATTAAAGTTGCATCCAGCCTTCCTCCCCCAGCTGTATCTACTCATGAGACGAATGATGATTATGTGCATCTGGGTAAAGTATTAAAGAGAAAACTCTGTAAAAATTAGACATGGTTTGAAAATAAGAAATGAACACAGTCTCCATGTATCACAGAAACAACATCGAGAAAGCACCAGGCCAGGGCTGCAGTGTGAAGATCTCCAAGGTGAAGGCAGCAAGTAGTTTGAAGAAGACCTGGTGGAGAATCAGTGGGTACAGTTCCTACAATCAACCCTAAGATCCTAGAGCTCAAGGGTCATGTTATCCCCATCATCTGAAATGCCTGCACTGTTCAGGTGCATACGCTCACTCAGGTACTCGGTTAGAGGGACTGTCGTCATTAACATGACGGTCCTATGTCTACATATTTATTGCCCGTAAGACCCTCCCCCTTCTTCCCTCCAAAGAGCAATTTACTGCACGTGCAATAGATTGTCTCAGACCACGCCTACACTTGCCCTTTCAACCAGGGGAACCAGGTGGGGGATGTGGGGTGGGGAATCAAGTGGGGGGGACAGTGAATCTAGTCTGATTTGACATGAAAACTTTCTGAAACCACTGAATTATATTTATTGGTTCTTAAACAAACAAAACAAAAATGTGTTTACTGAAGTGCCAAGCACTGTTCTAGAGGATGTATTTACCTTGCTGTAGTGATTCTTGGAGATGTTTTCATGTTATCTGACAGCTAATACTTGGCTCAGCATGACAACGGGCTGTGCTAACAAAAACTTTTGTCATTTCCAGCCACCCTTCCAACCTCACATCCTCCCATACAGCCAAACTGAACTACCTCCAATTACCTATCATGCATTTTCATCTCCCTGCTGTTCACCTTGGATTTCTTCATAATGTTCTGAGTCAAAGGAGACCCAATAATGTACATCATGGCTTGACCTTAATGCCCTCCCTTACCCGCATTACACATAATCTAACTTGACAATACTGTAAGGTCCAGTTTAGAAATCCTCTATTCCATAAAGTCTCTCCTGAGGATTCACCCTCCCTTCGCCAGCCTAAAAATTCTCTCTCTTTTCTAAAAGTTTGTTGACAGCATCTTTTGACATTTATTATATATCACACAGTAGTGTTTGTTAATTGCCTTATCCTATTAAACTCTAAGACACTTGAATGCTGGGATCACTGCTTCGCCCATGGCTTTGAGCTTGGTGCCTATTACTATTGATGACCACAGTAACAGAAGTTAATATTTACTGGGTGTTTTTTATTGTGAGTCAGGGACAATGTTAAATGCATGTTAGTGATTATCTCAACTTTTATATTCTATTAAGTACTACTCTTACTGTTGGAACCCTAGTGGCACAGTGGTTAGGAGCCATCAGAAGGTCTGCAATTTGAATCCACCCACTGCTCCTTGGAAACCTTATGGGACAATTCCGCTACTGCTGTCACTTTACAGACGAGAAATGGAAGCTGAGATTAACTTGTTCAAGATCATACCTAACAATTAGAAAACTTAGGTCTTGTGCATCTTATTCACCCTTGGCTACCTTATGTTTCATAACTTTAAATGGTAGGTACCTTTAGTTCTTTTTTTCTTTTTTTTTTTTTGCTGTTATACAGAAATGCAATTATATTTTTGAATTCAGACAATTCTCTATTGATACACCCCCATTTAAAAACTGAGTAGAGTATGGATATATCACCAATTTGTTGTTTCAACCAGTCCTAAAAGTGGAACTGAGTGACAATTACATTTACCATGTTCTGCAACCACCCCTACTATTAAAAAAAAAAAAAAAGCAGAAACAAACTCATTTTTTATACTACTTCAAATAGAAACCTTGTACTGCTTATGCAGTAATTCTCCGTTCTTTCCTCTCCCTACCTACTGGTAACTGTTGATAAACTTCTGTGTGTACCATTTCCTACTTCATTAGGCCTTTTATTAGACAATTCTGTTTTCATTCTTTCAATGGTTACACTTGAAATTTTACCATGCATATGTAACAAACTAAAGATAACCAGCATTTTCATTCTTTTCTGAAAATCACTAGTCCTGTCCTAATTTTCAATAACAAGAGTTTATTTACTTATTAAAGTAACGCCTCCTGCCCCCATTATACATTGTTTCTATTATTTTAAAATTGGAATTGTAAGTGAAAATGTTACAATACTTTTTTGGATTTACATTGAGATTTAATAACTTCTTTGGTCACCTCTTGAGTCTTGGATCTTCCTTCCAGAGTCATTTTCCTTCTTTCTGGTAAACTTCTTTAGTTTTTGTTTGCCCTTGTTACTGAAAGATAGTATTCCACTGTTCTCTGACTTCAATTCTTGTTGAGGTGCCTACTTCCAATCTGTCATGTATGTATAAATAATGTCTTTTGTGTTTGGGTAGTTTTACTTTTCACTTTGACTTTGGTGTTCTGCAGTTTCACTATAATGTGCCCAGACACGAAATATTTTTATCTTGCTTGGTATATGATGTATATTTGTGTTTTATCAGAGTTGTAAAATTCTCGTCTATTACCTTTTCCAATGCTGCTCTTCTTCTAATTTTTCATTCTGGGACTCTCACAGGAAGCTTTTTGGGTCTTCTCATTTGACTCTACATATTTTGGCATCTCTCTCACAGTCTCCATCTCTTTTTGTCTCTGTACTGAATTCAGCATAATTCCTTCAGATATATTTTCCAGTTCACTAATTGTCTCATCAGCTTTGTCTAAATTGATTTTAAACCCATCCACAGTTTTTAATTTCAAAAATTTCTATATGGTTCTTTCCCAAAACTTTCTGGTTAGTTTACGGCTCATATTGTCTGATCACTTTAAAATCCCACCTTTATTTTCTATTTACATTCTATGTTAACTCTAATATCTGAAGACCTTGGAAAGTAAAAATGTGTTGTTTACTGTTTCAGATACGACAGTTTTTTTATGTGTGTGCTTGGTAAATTTTTTATTATAAGTTCACATTAGGTTGAATTTTATCTATGGGAATCCATAGGGCTCAATCTAGGAAATTTTTGTTAAAAAAAAACAACTGTTTTTAGTTTGGCTGGAAGCCAGCAGGTATGACTTCCTCAGGGATATTGTCACCCTCTCCAAGGGTTCTGGATAAATGTAAGCATTTCAAGGTCAGCTAACCCAGTGTGTGTGTGTGTGTGTGTGTGTGTGTGCACGCGCACACACACGTGCACATTTGGTTGCAGGATGTCTCCTGCTTTCTTGTTCATTAATAACTTACTGCTCTCTACTCTGATTTCAACTCATGTTTTCCCCTTACACCTTTGGAGAGTTCCCTTATTTTCCTGGAAATCCTTCAATGCATCAAATAAAAATGTTTTAATTTATCAAATCTAATCTGTAAATCTTAATCCAATTTAACTAACACATGTTTATTATGAGTTTAGAAACCTCTTACATCTGTACTAATGTACCTTTCCTTTTTCTTGTCAGTACAGAAGTTCTAAGGTTTGAACATCCAGGAAAATCACTATCATTCATTTTATTACTTTTAAAAGGTCTGTATTTTACTGAATAATAGACTGCTGAATATTTACTGAATAATAGCCTGCTAGAGAGAGTGAGGGTCTAAGTGGCTATTCAGCGCAGTATTTCCCAGTCAGTGCAGTACTGGTACCCTGAGCAAGATGACTCTGTCTGTGGAACTGTCCCTAGTGCTGGAAGACATTTCATATCCTGGCCTCTATGTGGTAAAAGCAGGTAACTGTTGTTGTTGTTAGGTTGCGTTGGTTCTGACTCATCAAGATCCTATGTGCAGCAGAAGAAATTAGTGCTCAGTCTTATGCCATGTTTACATTTGTTTTTATGCTTACACCCATCACTGCAGCCACTGTGTGAATCCATCCTGTTGAGGGTCTTCTTCTTCACTGACCCTTCACTCTTTCTCCAGGGACTGATCCCTCCTGACAATCTATCCAAAGTATATAAGAAGAAGCCTCACCATCTTTTGCTTCCAAGGAGGACTCTGGTAACACTTCTTCCAGAACAGATCTATTGGTTCTTCAGGAAGTCCAGGGTATATTCAACATTCTTCTCCAACACCATAATTCCAAGGCATTAATTCCTCTTCCGTCCTTGTTATCCACTGTCCAGCTTTTGCATGCACCGGTAATTGAGACAATGAAAAGTAGTATCACTTCTTTCCAATAACCACCTAGGTTGAGAACCTTGATGTTCAGTCCTCTCATTTTATACAGGGGGAAACGTATGCTCTTAAGATAAAGGGCAAAACCCTGACACAGCCCCTGCAAAAGCTTAATTGTGACCCAGCACCGACCTCTTCCTCCAGGCTCAGTCCCACCATGTCCCACCAGATCTTGTTCCCCAGGTACAGTGACTTCCCAGTCCTTGATGTGTCATGCTCCTTTCTGCCTCAGGGTCTTAGAATCAGGCTCCTTTTCTGCCTTGTGAGCTATTACCATCTCCCACCTTTTCCCATATCCTTCCTTCTGTAACGATTACTTATCTTTTAGATCACATATCAAATGTCACTTATTTAGGAAAGGTTCTCTGACACCTTGACTAGATGATGATTCTCCATTACACACCATAATAAAACTCTGGACTTCTGTCAATCTACTTAATATAGTTTAAAATATATTTTAACGACTATTTTAATTTTAATGACCATTTCTACCACTAGGCTGTAAATGCCACGAAGGGCAGGAATGTCTGCTTTGTTCACTACTGATGTGCCTGTACCCAACAAGTGCTTGCAACAAAACAAGTGCTCAAAAATGTTTGCTAGATTTAAAAACAAAGAAACAAAAACCCCTAAAAAGTGCCTGTTGTGTGTGACTCATCCAAATAAAAACAGGTGTGTTCTCTAGGGAGTGTTAAAATGAAGACTGTCTGTGATGATGCTCATCAGGACCTGGGTCCTGAAACACACCTAAAAATAAATTTCTATAGCATTTCTACTGCTGTGTGTTCTCCAAAATGAAATCTCTTCATCTATAGTAGCTCACAAAAACCCTTCCCCTGCTCCACTACCGTGACAACTATACTTGCAAACAATCTTTTTTTTTTTTAAACTTAAGATGCTCAGTAACTTCACATTTAATGCTAATATCTATCTTCCAGAAAGCCAAAATCATGGAAAGCTACACAGTTTTATTGGAAATCTTCAACCAATTGCCAATATCAACTCTGGAAAATTACGGGTTTCTAAGCTTTTCAGTTAATAACTTCAACCATCTTTGCTTGCCTCGTATTTTAGAAACCTGAATCCCATTATCTGTGTACTCCACCTGTTCCCTTGGATTGATCCATCAACGTGATTCTGTTTAAAAGCTGCTTAGCCATGTTGGTTATGTGCTTATGAAAAAAAGAAAGATAAAAAGGGCACATTTACTTTCTGACCCCATTCTCATGGGCAAAACTGACCTCACTTTCTACTCATTGAGAACTCCCCTGCTGCCACACATCTCCCAGGATTCACACAACTGTAATTGCCTCAAACTGGGCCTTGGTACCAACATACCTGACAACTGTCCCTTGTGTTAATCTGACTTAAGGAACTGGCCAGGCCCATAAGATCGCCATAAAAATCCATCAAGATGTCTAACTATTCAACACTTACCTGTCCATGAAAGCACAAAGGAACTCTTTTGGGTGTTTCACAGAGAGAGGGGAAAAAAAAAATTCCTTCAAAGATTGTTTTTGTATTTCTGAGAATGACCCCATCAAGAAGGTTTCTCATAGGAGACTAATTTGGTCAGCCCACCAGCTGGCATGAGGAAGCCACGGGTGGTCTTTTTGGTTTTCTCATAAACTTATGGTGAACCACAAAATAGTTAACCAAATATAACTGTTGCTGTCTGCACTTTTGTTTTTCCTTCAAGTGTAGTAAGGTTTCATTCGACTCTTAAAAATGGAAAACCACTGCCACCTCAGATGACAAGAGTGTGCGTAAATAACAGGTTGTGAAGAAAGAAGAGAAGTATTTGATAAAGCGGGCACCTAATGATCTCACACTCTAAAAAAGGCCTCAAGAAAATAGGCTTCACCAAACCCAGGACCGCACTGGGCACAGCTGCAAACCAGCCCCGAGGGCTGCTCACAATTCCCTCCTCAGGTATCAGTGAGCATGCTTCCATGAGTAAAACCAACTTACTGGAAACTGCATAAGTTACTTCCTCTGACACCCATTTCTCTCTGTAAAAATGTAAAAAAAGAAAAATTACAAATGTGCTTTTGCCAAGTGAAACTTGGGCTTCTGAGGAGAGCTGAATGGAAGAAAAGAAAGGAAGAGAGGAACAGCAGACAAATGGTTACCAGGAGGCGCTTGCGTTTCCCAAGCAGAGCAGCCTGAGCCTAATTGCGGCTGACGCGTGACAGACGGGCGGGGACGGTGGCGGCCGGGCCCGACTGCAGCTGCGGACACGGGCCGCGGTGCGTGGCAGCGGGGCCTGCCCTGGCCTGGCACGGCGACGTCAGCGCGCAGGAGGGCTAATGAAGGGCAGCCCGTGTTTTTAAAATTCTTCTCACTTAGTTTTGGATCAGACTCTACACCATGAAGCCTTCTCAACCTTTCAGGGCTCCGTTAAGGATATGTGACACTGATTTAAAAATTAATGCATTCTAATCAATTTAAAGTGAGAGACGAGGCTGCAAAAGAAGGGAGACAAAAAGGGAAAACGGCAGGAGGGAAAGAGAACAAAAAGAGGGGGAGAGAAAAGGAGCCCTGAAGAGATGCAAGAAGGTGGACGGCATTGCAGTGCAGAAGGACCTAAGGGTTTACAGAATTTACAGGAAAACGCGGGAAGGAGAGCCAGACCACCACAAGAGGTCGGCTGGAAAGAAAGCAAGACACAGCCTTCTGTGTTCCAACACTAGTGAAGAAAGAAATCTAGGAATCCAAGTATGAAAACACAAATGCTACACGAAATTTTCGACACTTTAAAGAAAACATGGTTGTAACTTTTTTTGAGAGATCAATTTTCCCCCAACAACCATAAGACTACTCCGCACCTCATTATTAACATGTTTTCTTCAGTTGGAAGGTTTTCCATGATAACTGAATATATGTGTTGAATAAGTGCTTTAATAGAAAGAAACTGCAATATTTATATGCCTTGTTGAATCAGCATTATGACCTAAGGAAAAACTGTCACCCATTTTAAATACAGACACATAAAACAGAAAGTCAAAAACAGTCTGCTTGCTACGCATGTGAAATATTCAGGTTGGATGCAAAATAAATGGCAAAAACTGTGGACTCACTAAGCATCCAGACATGGGGGAATAAACACATTATTTGTTTTATTTATCCCACTATCAAAATAAAAAGGTGCTTGATTGCAAATCTTATATGTATGCTTTAAAAAACCACTGTAGTCCAGTCAGGTCTAACTCACAACAACCCTAGAGGTCAGAGGAGAACTGCCCCACAGAGTTTCTGAGGAGCACCTGGTGGATTTGACTTGCCAACCTCTTGATTAGCAGATGTATGAAGCATGCATATGAAACCACACTTTATAGATTATTCCACAAAAGACCTCCTTTAAAAAGGGGTTTGACAATTTGAAACAACTAGTGAAACAAGAAGAAATCTCCAGGTCTTAACTATTAAAAATCAAATTTATTTTATAAAGACCACAGTTTAACTTGGACTGAAAACCCTGCCATCTCAGTTTCTAACTAAAACCGAGTTTACCTTCTTGATTTTTCTCTAGGGACAACTATAAATTCAGTAAGATCTATATAATGCAATATGAAAGTAGACATTTATGGTCACATGGAAATCCTGATACCTCAGTTTTCAAACTCATAATAAAATGACTTAAAAAAGTGTTGAGTGTTTTTAAAATAGGAATTAGAATCTATAGATTTATACCCAAAGAAAAATAACTCTTTAAGAATCACCTTTCTCTATAAATAGGCTTTACTAAAGAAGATCATTCTGTCAGGCTGAAAAATAAGCATAACTCAATTTTTTTCTTTTTGCTTTCTATATTTGCCTTTAATATACCAAAGATAGCAATTTAATGTACTGACATTAAAAACAAAATACTATCTAAGGACATCCTCTTGATTACCTCTGAGTAACTTGAAGGCTTTCCACCAAATCTCATAGAGTTGTATAGTAAGCATTGAGAAAGCTCACACACAAGTAGATTTTACACAAAGGACCAGAACAGACTGCTCAATGGCCAGGGAGCTTTTAAGGAATTTACATACTGCAAACATGGGCAGCCAATCACAATTTCTAAATTTTTAACAAGTTCCTTGCTCAGTAGCATGGCAAGGAAAACAATGAAGAGCAATGGCAATTTAGAGTGTAGAAAATAAAGTTCAGTAAATGTGTATTTTATGCCATTCTACCTATGTCTGACAAGAGAAGAAATCTTATTGTAAGTCATTCCTAGAACCATTCGACTTCAGCCAAACTCAGTAAACACTACTCCACTGCTGTTTCTTGTAGAAGATCCATTATTTGTCAATGTCATCATGCTGGGACAGCTTTGGTTACAAATGATTGGATTAAAACAGTCCTAGGTTTCTTTACAGGCAGCACTAGGAAATCTAGGAGGTAGTCTAGAATCACCCATATTAAGAAAGCAGCGAAAATCACCCTGTAACAAGGGACAGAAACATTCATTTCATTTTTAGATTGGACAGCCCAGAGTCTAGATCCATCTTAAAATATAGGAAAAACAACATCATCAACAACTCAAATAAGCATTTTGTCAGAAGTGCCAGGTGATAAGTTATCAAAGAAAACCAAAAGAAATGTAAACACAAATTTAATGTTTGCTTGTGGTTAAAATTATTTTATTCATTAGGTTGTAATGTTAGAGTCAATTATCTAAAACAAACTAGGTAGGAGATAAAAATGAGACCGAATGACTTCATAGATCTTCTCCAAACGGGAGAGTCTTTGAATTTAAGCCACGCTGCTCAGTGTTTTGGTTTGAGAGATGTCTCTAAAAATGTGACTGAGGGGATCAAAAGATTACTGATTTGTGGAGCTTCTTCATCAAAAATCAATAGCTAATCATTGATCTTTTAGAAACTCTTAGAGATGATATTGGGTTTACCTACGTTTTCTGCAAGCTTGGCTGCACAGCTGTGCTAAGCAGGGCATCTGGAAAAAAATGAAATGACTAGAAAAGTAGGTGCTTTCTATGATTTCCGTGTAACACTGAAATAAATAATGACACCAGTTGAACACACCTCACTCAAAATTGATGCTACATGTCTATCACAAGCATCTGTCTACGGCCCAACTTTTCCATTCATTTTTGTGAATTCAGTACCTGTATGAAGGGTCGTCTCTTTTTGATTCCTTTTCCTATTTTCTTACCATAATTTTTCAGTAAATATTTTACTTAAAAGCTGAAATTTAGTCCTGTAAAATATCTAGACATAAACCATCATTTTTGAGGGTCTGGAAAAACAAAGCTCAGCTTCCCCATCCTTTACAAGCGAGATTCTGAGTCGCATTCTGAGTAGAGTCATTTGTACAAGGAAAGCCCCATTCCAGCTGCTTTGAGAGCACTGCTCTGCAAGGGATCAAGGAGTCAGTCAAACAAAACACAGTGTATTTCACTCAAGCACGGAATTTCCTTTTTAAAATTTTATTTAATCTTTATGAAAGTAGACAGCCTCTTCTTTCTCCTGAGGAGCAGCTGGTGGGTTTGAATGGTGGACGGTTGAGTTAGCAGACAGGCACTTACCCATAGGACCATCCAAACCAAGAAAATCCAGGTGTTGTGGGGTCAGCTCCAACTCATAGCAATCCTATAGGACAGAACTGCACCATGAGGCTTCCAAGGAACAGTTAGCTGCTGGATCTGAACTGCTGACCTTCTGGTTAATCAGTGGTCTCTTAACCACTGTGCGACAAGGGCTCCTAAATTTTATTAAGGGCAGACTATATGAGGTCTACCAATTAAGTTCACAAACACTCCCCTTGGGAAGCTAGGCACTAATGCCAGTACCTAGTCCACCCTTCAAGGCAATTTTGGAATTCTTTTTCCTGGAATGGCCATCACAGTTGTCCTTATATTATCCTAGATGTCCTGAATGTCACTCAAATGTCTTTCTTTGAGTATTTCCTTCACCTTCAGGAAAAGAAAAAAGTCACCAGGAGATCAGGTGAGTATGGATGGTGTTCTAATACAGTTATTTGTTTACTGCCTCAAAGACAACTATACAGTTAAGTTCACAAACTTGCCACCATGCCACCACGCACAATGGCCATTCCAGAAAGAGTTCTAAAATTGCTTTGACTGGTGGATTGGGTGCTGGCATTGGTGCACAGCTTCCCAAGGGGAGCACTTTGAAGGTGACCATGGCGATATTCAGCAGTGAGGTCTGTAGCATTTAGAACAATTCAGTTTGCGGACTTAACTGCCAGATCCCAGATAGTGGGGAGTGGCATATACTGAATAAATGATTAAAATGCTTTTATGATGACAAAATATTCAGAAGAAAGACTTTTAAGAATTACTGAGCTTTTTAAAATAAGAAACATGGATTTTATGCAAAATGAAGTCATATTAAATTACTGAAATTGACCATGTTATTCATGTACCATATTATTCATCTGTCTAGTCAGCATTTATTGTTTGTCCATGCTACTCAAAGTACTAGATTCAGAAAGGGGATTGAAAAAATGAATAAGATTTGTCCTCACAGAGTTCATACTCTTACATTATTATGGAGTTGTTTTCATCATTACCACAAATATAATTATTTTTATGATGCTAGTTTTAGCTACCTATAAAAACAGTTTTTAAATACGACTAATGACCTTATTCCAAAGCTGGGACCATCTTCATTGTAACAAGTTTTAATGTTTGTTCAATATTGATTGTGCTCTTTTCTTAGCAAAAGTTTTTAATTTAATGAATCCTCTTTGAAAGAGCAGAAATATACCTCATCACTTAATGCCTCCTCAAAGCTTATACTGAATTTTTTAAAAATTAGGATTAAATGGTATAGTGTAAGAGGAACTTCTCAAAGTTTACTGACATTACACACACAAAGTAAGAGCCACTAAATCTTTACCATATATCCATATAAATTCACTGCCGTCAAGTTGATGCTGACTCATAGCAACTCTATAGGACACAGTATAACTACCCTCCCCAGTTTCCAGTGAGTGCCTGGTGGACTCACACTGGTGGCCTTTCAGTTAGCAGCCATAGCACTTAACCACTCTGCCACCAGGGTTTTCCATATCCATATATCCCATCAAATATTTTTCAGATGAAAGTTCTTTCGGCAGATACTCACTTCCAGCCCCGTTTTTGGCACCTAACCTAGCTAAGTGATTTTTAAGCAGGACAAACATTTGACTGAAGGTATAGAATAAACAAATCCATTGCGGACAAGTAGATTCCAAATCATAGTGACCCTACAGGACAGAGTATAACTGCCCCAAGAGGTTTCCAAGGAGCAGCTGGTGGATTAAAACTGCTGACCTCTGGTTAGTGCTGAGCTGATAAACATGGAGCTGCTAGGACTGAGGGTATAACCTGATGCCACTGAGTAGATTCTGACTCATACTGGCTCTCTAGTTAAAAAAACAAACCCACAGCCATCAAGTTGGGTCCGACTCACTGTGACCCAAGAGATCAGAGTAGAACTGACCCCTAGAGTTTCCAAGGAGCGAATGGTGGATTTGAACTGCCAACCCTTCTGTTAGCAGATGCACCACTTAACCTACTATGCCACCAGAGTATCTATATTGACCCATAGTTATTGCAAAAGCTGCAGAGTTTCGTAATAGCTGCGTCAACTGACAAATGCTAATCAAAATGCTAAAGGAGTGAAAATGCATCTTGATCATTCAATTAACAACAGTTTCAAGCAACACAGAACGAATCGCATAAGAAACAACGTGTCCAAGGTTTTCTTTTCCACCCCAAATGGTTAGATGCAGTGCTTCAGAACGCAACATCTCAAGAAGACTACTATTGTAAATGCTGAGATTTCAGTGAATAGGACAGTTTTCAAATATTAAAATCTCGGTGGTAGACTCTAACCTCAGAATAACAAGAAAATCACAGGCGCTTATTTTTCCACATATAAAAATGCCACTTATTGTAAGGTCATTATATAAAAGGCCTACTTCCTCTTCACGAAATAAATAATTATAGCACTGATTCAATATATTTGCCAGTGTGTCTACATGTGGTTTAAATAGTTACTTCAGTGACCTAAATATAGCAAAGAATGAATACCTACAAACTTAAAAACTATGGTCCAAGTGGCCTGGAGCCCTTGTGTATCATTTCTCCCTGGCAATTCATTTCCACTGCTTCCACAAGAACCCCAGAAGTGTCATATTTATACTCATGGTGCACTACTGATCAATTCTAATGGAGTTGGGGTACTCTGCTTAAAAAAATTAGTTGGCTTAAGTAATATATATATCCACATACATACATTCTAAAAAAAAAAAAAAAAAAAAAAAACAAATCAACCAGCTGCCATGGGGCCAGTTCCAACTAATAGTAAACCTATGTATGCTTCATAGGGTTTTCAATGGCTATAATTTTTGTGAAGTATACCAACAGGCCTTTCTTCAGCTATGCCTCTGGGTGGATTCCAACTGCCAACCGTTTGGCCAGTGACCAAACGCTCAACAATATGCCCACCCAGGAACTCCTTTTATATATATAATGCCATTGAGCTGATTCCGAATCAGAGTTACCCTACAGCACAGAATAGAGCTGATCCATAGAGTTTCTGAGAAGTGCTTGGTGGATTCAAACTGCTGACCTTTGGCTTAGCAGATGTGGCCCTTAACTACTATGTCACTAGGGTTTATAATACATACCCCTTTTGTATATACATGCATAAGCACAAATGTATATGTAAACATACACACACACACACACACACACGATGGTACTGCAAATCATACAGAAGTCTTGTGAAATTCTACTGAAATGAGGGCTTCTTTAAGAAATTCTAAAAGGGGTAAAATAGACATTTTCAAAAGGAAGAAACTGTAGGGTGATTATCTGAAATGCAACAAGAGTTTACAGTAGAGTGCAATGAGAAACAATGAGAACCAGAAGGTTATAATTTCCTGGGAGACAATGAGTCAGAACCATCCAGCTTTGCCACTCAAGAATCCCTGGACCTACAGAAACTCTTATGCTTGTTTTTTCAAGACACTAAGATTTGAGATAATATGTTATACAGTAATAGGTAACCAGTAAACGTGGTGCCGTGCAACACACATTCATTCAGGAAACATTTACTAAGTCCCTAGAGTGGGTCAGGCAGTGTGCTAGGCAGTGGGGATACAGTGATGAATAAAACTGAGAAGGGTCTGCCCTCATGGGGCTTGCAGTCTAGAGGAAGCATAATAACACAAATTACACTACAGTGTGTTAAGTTGGGGAAGTACACCAGTCTCCAGTCATGGCTCACCTGCTGCCCATTTTGCCCTTGGACAAGCTCCTTAACCTCTTAGTGACTTAATTTTCTTATCTGAAAGATGAAAATAGTAACACCTACCTGTTGGGCTGTTGTGAATATTAGAAATAATACATGTAAAGCAGCTGACATACTTTCAGTGTTCAACAAGAGGCAGATGCTGCTGTTATGAAGAATTCCCTTAAACACAATCCTGAACTTATTTTAGAAATTATTATTTTTTAAATAGCTAAGAGCATACAGAACAATATTTAAAAGAGTAACAGAAAAGTCTGCCCTCTGGCTCTTTTCTCGCTCCCTCTTAGGTCATCAGTCACTAATAAAACACATTCAGATGCTCTGAAGAGGTCTGAACAGGATGGGTAACTTACTGAAGCTGACACAGCTTAGTCGCTGGAGGGAACACAGGGGTTGAAGCCCAGGCCGACCGGCCGCAGAAGATATTCTGTGCAAAATAAACGAACATATCCTAAGATCTGGCCTCCACAGCCATGCACATTGGCTCACTCTCATCATGGAACCCTTGATTAACTTTCAGACCAAACAACGAAGTTTATATCATAAGAACCAGGATCTGTCACTGAGAGCCCCAGCTCCAATACAACAGCAGACACAGCAATAGCGATTTGCTAAAAAGAAATTGTAAGCCAGAAGAATTAAAAAGAAAGGAAAAGGAGAAGGATGAGCTCATGAGGGTTTGCTATTTTGGTGTGCCACTGAGTCAGTTGTGACTCACAGAGACTTACTGTCCAGCAGCTACTTTTTGGAAACACCAAGGGAGACTTCTATTCTGTCCCATAGAGTCGCCATGAGTTGGAAGCAGCTTGACAGCAACAGGTTTGGTTTCGGAATAACAATCAGTAAATTAGTTCATTGTCAAAAGAGTTTGTTGAGATCACTAACTCCAAAAACAACCTAAACTTGTTTCTAAAGCACAGCTGGAAGGTTTGAACTGTCAACCTTTTGTTTAGCTGTGGCTCTCAACCACCGTGTTGCTGGGGCTTCAAACTGTTATTAAACAGAAACTGTAACCCACCGCTGTTCAGTGGATTCTGACTCACAACAACCCTATAAGACAGAGGAGAACTACCCCATAGGGTTTTCAAGGAGCTGCTGTTGGACTTGAACTTCTGACCTTTTGGTTAGCTGCCAAGTTCTTAACTACTACACTAGCAGGGCTTCAAATTGCTATTAGGTATTGTCAGGTACTGAAAACATCAGTCACCAGACAAAACAGCAGAGGGAGGGAGGTGAGTGAAGGGGTAGGTGAAGCGAGGTCAGGAAGTTATCCTTTTCATGACTTCTGGGGCAGATCAGACCCAGTACCATTTTTTTCTCCTCTGGTTTCCTGGGGTGCTTCTGTCCCAGTAACAGTCAGTAGTGCCTTCTGGCAGGGAAATGTATAACTGGGTACAAGCAAGGAACTGGTCATTGGCACCAAATCACTGTGTATATGGTACGAGGTGGTGCATCCCAGAGGTGTGAATGTGTCAAACTTTTGTCTCCTGTGTGTTTCGCACAAGGAGATAAGCCCTGTGAGTATACGCATGTTTCCAGTGTGTTATTAGGAAAATGCATTTTTTGTAAATTGTTTTTCCAGTGAATACTGCATTTTTATGCAAAGAACACACACAGTCTATGCTTTTTGCCAATCTCCCCCCTCAAACTGCAAGGTATTTTTGTAAGCAAAGTATGCTAATTTGTTTTTACAGCAACATAAAAAAAAATTTTGGCATCACAGCCCTTATGAAAATACCTCACAGGGGAGGAAGGGAGCAGTTGGCAAACAAACACAGACGGGGCTCATTCTTTAGGTAAAAATATGGTAGTCTATAATACGGTGCAATATACTAGAAGCTTATGTTGTGGTGTCCTGGACACTCTGTACACACCTTTCTTGCAATCGTTGAGGATCTCTTCTGGTTTGTGAGCTGTAAATAGTTCTTTTGTGATAAAAAGTAATAAAAAAAAGTAGTAATTTTCCCATGACAGTATGGAACTTCCTTCTGGAAGCTAGAATTACATGTTGTTGCTGTCACGTATTCACATATTAGTTTAGTGGTATGATGTTGGTACTACCCTTGTGTTGCAGAACCTAGAGTTACTTTTATCTGGAAAACTTTTCTCAGAAGTGGTCTCTTCGATGGGTAAAGAATTTCTAGATGTCTTTTCTCTACCTGAGAATGAGGACGGTTCTGAGAAACAGTGTAATGAAAACGTCTGGTGAAACGCCAAGCTCAGTTTCACAGTAACACCACTATCACCAATATCAGAGCACAAAGAAGGAGTCAATGTTGCAGAAGAAATGCGTGAATAAAATGACAGGGCCCACAATGACAGGGAAGAAGTTGATGGTGAGCAGTCCAAGGATGTCTACTATTTGGAAAACACAACAAATCTGCTTCACCAATGTCAAAGTTTACCTGGACATAATCATGAAGATACAGAAGCCAAAGATAAATTATCCAGTTAAGCAATGGGCAAAGGAGATGGACAGACACTTCTCTAAAGAGGAGATCCAGGCAGCCAAAAAACACATGTGGACATGTTCACAATCTTTAGTTATTAAAGAAATTCAAACTAAGACTACAATGAGATACTACCTCACCCCAACAAGGTTGGCCATGATTCAAAAAACCCAAAACAACAAATGCTGGAGATGCTGTGGAGAAACTGGAACTCTCCTACACTGCTGGTGGGTTGCAAAATGGTGCAACCTCTTTGGAAAGCAATCTGGTGCTCCATTAAAAAAGTGGATATAGATAAACCATTTGACCCAGTAATTCCACTGCTTGGAATATATCCTACAGAATCAAGGCCATTCACACCAACTCATCCATGAACACAAATGTTTATTGCAGCACAGTCCACAATAGCAAAAAGATGGAGTCAACCCAGATGCCGAACAAGAGGGGAATGGATAGGTAAACTGTGGCATATATATGGAACACTATGCAATGATAAAGAACAATGACGGTTTTAGGAAACATCTTACAACCTGGTTTCAATTGGAGGACATTATGCCGAGTGAAAGTAGTCAGTGACAGAAGGACAAACATTGTATGAGACCCCTACTATAAGAACTTAAAATCAGACTCATGCATAGAAGAAAACACTCTTTGATGGCTGCAAGGGTGGAGAGGGTGGGAGGGCGCGGGAGGGGAGGGTTTAGTTTTGATAGGTGCTAGAAATTTGCTTGGGTGAAATCGGTGACAGCACACATTAGTAAGAAAATCCATACTAACTGGACTTCAACACAACTTGTGTACTCCTCTCGTCTTAACCCAATATTGCAAAGACAGAGTAGCTAGGGCAGGGGGCCGGGAACTGTGCCCTCACAGGAAATTGAGGTCAATTGGCACAACTAGCATTTTGCTAATGAGGACTCTCTGCACCCCACATTGGTGAGTGGCATCTCCATTCTTAAAAGCTTCCAAGCTGCCATCTGAGGGTACAGCAAATGGTCCCAACTCAGCAGGAATGGATAACCACCAACGTCCATAATGACATGAGGGAAAGAGAATCCAGAAGACAGAGACCCACGTGAGTGAGTCTCTACATTGACTTGTGACCAGAAGAACGAGATGGTGCCTGGCCACCACCAGTGATAGCCACAATGGAGTTCACAAAGTTAAGTCTCACTGGCAACACAAGAATAAATAGGAGTGCACCCTGAGATCTCCACTAAAAGACCACAATTGATGGTCCAGGGGCATCAGGATTCCCCTGGGAGCATGGTCCCTGGCCCTGATGCTGCCCCTGACCATAAATCATAATGAAGGTCAACTCTTCGGAGAGCAATGGATTGGACTTGGCAACACACAGTGACCATATTTTGTGGGCACTTTATGGTCCTATGCATCTATAGGATGTAGTCCTGCTGACTTCATACTGGAGGAAGGTGAGGGGGTAGAGAGGAGGAGATAGGAGACTGTTGGGAGGATAGGACATGTATGGAGCAGAGAGGAAGAATGTGCTGTCATTGTGCAGTGAGAGCAGTGGAAGCTGCATATAGGTGAGCATGGAAATTTATATGGGAACGTAAATTTTCATTTAATTATAATAATAATTGTTGGAAAAAAGATACAGAAGCCAATTATTTTTTTGTCTGTATTTACAGAAGAGGCTTTGGCAATTATAACACGCCAAATGAATCTGTATGCAACTGAGGAGTACACAAGGTGACATAAGGGTAGGAGACTAGACTGCCAAGTAAAAACTGGCAGCCTATCACCACAGAGGCAATAAAGACATTCATTGCTTGCATATGCTGATAGGTATACACACGTTGCCAGAACTCAGACTTTACTGCTCCAGTGACCCCTTCTTGGCTGTTACTTCTGTAACAGAACTTAAGACTGAAACCAGATTCGAGACACTGAGACCATACGCTGCAATGACAATTCCAAAGCGGTGCAGAAAGGAGAACCTGGCTATGACCAACTTCACGAAATTGTGTCTAATCATCCCTGTTCTCAACAGCCACCTAAAAGAAGAGCATGGGCCATGAAGTATCACGGCAGTTGCTGAAAACACGGTGCCATTCAAGGACTGATCAGTAACACATGCCAAGGAAGACCGCAATGCATAGGTACAAAATTTCATGCTTCACTGACTCACGAACTTGCTTCGTAAGTCATTTTGATGTTATCTGTTCTGGAAAAAAAGGCACAGACACTGACTCATCACTCTTCCTTGGGGAGAGTGCTGCACTTAAACTATGTCAGTCCTACGACCATTCTCAGGTCCATTGCCTTTGACGCTTTCTTTTCTCTTCCCGCTTGATGAAAACCATGAACTTCAGTGGGCGGTCTGCTGTCGGCGCTGGTGCAAGCCCACAGAAAGGGGCTACCATAGGTGATGAGAAGAAAAGATAAATTTCAGCAGGGAGATTTTCTGTTTTGTAGGAAAGGGTGTGTGTGGGCAGTAAAGTAGCAGGACAATAAACCTGTGATAGTCTCATCCATGTTCCACAATTCAAAGGACATCACTTGTGTCACATGGAAGAACAAAGACAGTTCCTCCTCAGTAATCCCCTGCCCCAAGAGCAGTTGTAGAATGTAACACCATTAAGGGAGGGGTGGACTGCTTTGACCAGAGGCACAAAAGATATGCGATTGGAAGGTACGCTCTCAAATGCTGGCATCGACTGCTGTATTCCTTATTGACCTTGGCAGTGGGAACAGTTTTACAATGGAGAACTGTAACAACAGGGGCAGATGGGACCAACTTCCCTTCAGGCTTTGCTCTAATTAGGCAGCTTACTGTGGGCTGGAAAATCACAAGAAGAAGGAGCCCTCCCTCCCTTTCTTGCGAAGATCAAGCCAGCAGTAAGCAGAGCATCAAATGACGTACGCCTCCAACAGGTTGGAGACCATTACCTGCCAAGTGATGGAAGGGGCGATGCAGAGAATGCAGCTCTAAGAAGGAGACTCGAACCACAAATACGTGCAGCCACTGCAGGGTGCCTTCAAGCATTACCCATGCTTTCAAAAGTTTCACCCAGTAAAATGCTAAGATATGATTTTTTTCATGCCTTATCCCATCTAGCCTACTAACAGAGTCCAGGAGGACAGACCATATTTTTACGAAAATAACATGCATCTTCTATGTTTTTTGCAAACTGTGCCCTCTGTACTAATTTTTTTTTTTTTTAAACAGCAACACGGAAAAAAAAAATGGCAGAGGGTTGCTTATGAAGATACCTCACAAGGGGAGGGCATGGTTGGCAAACAATTGTTTTTATTTGGGTAAAAACACAGTATATGTCTCCCAAAATATTCATCAAAATGCTCTCACCTAATAAACATTCTGGAAGGATTCAACAATTCAGCATGCATTCTGCTACTGGAAAACCATTACAAACAAAATAATTCAGTCATGAAAGGGCTATTCTTATTGGCCAAATGCTGAACTAGTTGGAAGATGTAAAATGCCCCTTTCAACAGTCTACGAAAGCTGTGAGCATCTCATATAAGGGGAAGGGACTTTGGAAATTTCTAGGACATATTTTGGGATCCAAATTGTACAGAAGTCAGTTTGAAACAGAGCAATACTTAGTTCTTGGGGGGACGGGGGAAAGTGAATAAGAAAATTCCGGACAACAAAGAAAAACATGACCATTACTCAAATGGTTAAAAACAAAACAAAATAAAATAAAATAATGACATTTTATACTCAGAAAAAGGCACTGGATGCTATTGGAAATAAAATAGAAAAATAAAAATAAAATATCTCTGCAGTACTCAATGGCCATCAGCAGCCCATGCCCTCAGGACCAAACATTTCTGTGGGACAAGCGTTACTCACGGTGTTTGTGAAATGACTGAACAGGCTCTTAATCTCATTATACTGTCAATAAGCTCCAACTTCATCAGTGTCCAAATTCATTTGGGCTCAGCCTATTCTATCCATGCTTGCAATTAAACATCACAGGGTCCAAATCAGTTTAAACATGTCATCTCCCACTCACCCTGTACAGCTGAGTCACACAGTGAGCACAGCAACACAACATAGGCAAAAATATATCACAATTAATGACATAACCCTGAAGAGAAACTACTGTATGACTCTCTACAGCTTATTTTATATATTAAAAATAAAATACTATGAATAAGTCTCCCTGCCAACAATAGCTATTTAGTTGAGATAAAGAACATCTTAGTCATATAACTTTTTTTTCCTAAAAAAAAAAAAAAAAAAAAAATTAAGCAGCACATTTGCCTAGCAGTTTACCTGGACAATATTATCAAGGAGTTCTATGTGACCAAGTGATTTGTTAAAATACTGATCCTTGATACGTTCCAACATAGGTGTTTCTCTAAAACTTAGCCTATTATGGACAACCAAATAAACGCTTATAAAATTAACATAATATTGATGTGGCCTAGCTTGAACTCTGTTGTTCTACTGTTTGACTTTCTGACCATAATTTCCCAGCATACACGTCCCTCATAAACATTCCAGTAGCTGTCTCCTAAAGGTTACCTGATACTAAAGACTCTAATTTGTAAGTCCACCAGGTTGTCCTACCAATCCATAAGCTCTAATATTTTCATGTTAAAAGCAATCAATTACAGAGTTTCACATTTACCTGAGGCATTTGGGAATTTGTTATTGAAAATTATCAAAACTATCTTTGGGTTTAAAAGGTTCAAAAATTCAAGATAAACATTTTAAAATTAAGGGTCAGTCAGCAATGAAGCTTTAATGTCTCTGTCTTCCTGAATTTTTTGAGCTATTAGTTTTTAGGCTCTGGGTTTCTTTAGTTGAATTTGGCCAAACTTTGACACAGCCATTGCTCATTTTCAGCAGTGTCAAAGGTATGCCCCTTTCCATCTGTCGACCTGCCTAAACAAAAGATTTGAGGAGAAAAAAAATTTTTTTTTTCCATTTTCATAAACATTAAGTACGGGGCACTGGGCCAGGTTGAGGTCAAAGAGTGACTAAGATCTAATTGCTGCTATAATTACTCTTACTTAAGAAAAGAATGTGTTAGAATTAATGATTTAATTTTCACTTTTGACATTCTATTGTTCATGTTCACTTTAGAAAAGCTCACATTTAAAAGGTGCTCACGTTTATCTAGTACGACTACCAGGCGAGGAACCGCTGTCTACATTTTCTGGCAATTCCCATCCCTAATGGCCTTCACCCCAGCACTCAGAAGGCTGCCCAGATTCCATCCACCTGTTTCCTGAAGGACTGATGGAGGGGTATGGTCTTTATCTCTATGGGAACAGTGCTAGGCCACTCAAGGGCACTAGCTGGGGCCATTCATGTTCTATCAAAATCTAAGTCCAATTTCTGATATGTCTGTTCACTCAAATTTCCAAAGCCCTTGAAAAATTTTTTTTTCCTAAAAAGGGTTAAAATGTAGACTCTCTGCATGAACTAATGGTGGTATCTTACAGCATATGCCATTTGTTTTTTTCTTGCTTTTCTGACAATGCTTACTGCAAGGGAACCCCTGTTTCATAACAGAGTACATGGAAACTTCTAAAAAAAGTATGTTATCACATTTTCAGTGAAAGTTTACACAGCAAATGAGGTTCCCACTTAACAATTTCTATACAACTTGTTCAGAAACATTGGTTACAGTTTTCAGAGTATGTCAACACTCTCATTATTTCTGTTCTGGTCATTCTATTTCCACTAATCTAGCTTCCCTGCCCCACTTTCTCCTCACCTATAAATGGAGAATTTTTAATTGTTCATCAGCTTCAAGGTCAAGGGTTATGCTGGTCAATCAAGTTTATGAATATAAACAGGACAGAGCTAACTCCTAGGATGAGGCACGAAACAACTAATAAAAATGACCAAATACCAGAAAAACAGTAAATAGAGTATTGACAAAGTATGCAACACCTAGTTGGCACCACATAAATTAGACCAACACATTTCCCTATAGAAACAGATGTGTAAATAGAACAGAATGTTGTATATAACTCGAGTCAGAATTTTAGTCCAGAACTTTCTACATATTGGCAAAATTGTTTATGCACAGCAGACATGCCAACTGGTGTTTATTGAATATCAGTGGTTACTCTCATTGGCTTATTACCGACTCTAGTTTCTCTTTGGTCAATATTTTCCTCTGGAAAAGCACCTTGGGCTTTTCTGCTTCTCTTGTCTTTGTGTAAGCTTTGTGTTCCCTTTACCCAGAAGGCCTTTTCCTTAAGCTCATGATCTACTCATGATCTAACACTCAGGCCAAACTTCACCTTTCATGAGGGGTTCCCTAATCCCAGCAACACGATATGAGTGTTTCCCTCTTGAAATCTCTGTACTCAGAGCCCACTACAAGTTATACTTCTCAGTCCATTTACTGAAATTCGTGTCCTTTATTAGACTATAAATGACTGAGGGCAAGCAAGGTATTGTACTTTATTCATATTCAGAAGCCTTAGCACAAGGAATTATACACAGCAGATGGCATATTTGTAAATACATATCTGTGCTCTAGATGAATAACACTAAGTGACTGTCATAATGTAATTCATATCAACCATTAATTTTACGCATTCACATCATTTATTTTTAATTCATTCAGGATTTTTTGGGCATTCACCTATTGCAGGCACTCTTCTAAGAGCTAGAGACACAGCAGAGAACACAACAGACCAGCCCTCATAGACTTTACATCCCCAAAGGGGAAAAAGGTAATAACCAGATAACCACAGAGAGTATAATGTCAGACAGTGGTAGATGTAGGGGAAAAGGGACAGGGAAGGAGATACCGTTTTAGACAGGGTGGTCAGGAAAGGGCTTCTGAGCAGCCCCCACTTGAATGAAGTCAGTGCGAGTTGTGTGACTATCTGAGACGGCTTCCGGAAAGACGAAATAGCGAGTAAAGAGAAACAGGTGAAAACGTGCTTGGCATTTCAGAGGAACAGGTAAAAGGGCAATGGGAAAGAACAACAGCAGGAATTATGGTTGGAGGGATGCGTGGCCAGGTCAAGGCCTTCTGAAGCATGGTAAAGACTTTGGACTTCATCCTGACTATGACAGGAAGTCAGCAGACAGCGAATCAGGGCATGACTTGATTCATGTCTCAAAGACGTCACTCAGACTGCTAATAAGGATTTAAAAATAAAACAACAACAAAAACAACTATACTGGAAGCATCAGTAGAAGGAGGGAGAGCGACGAGAAGGCTCCCTGAGCAGACCAGGGTCCTGGTGCTTGTGGCTTGGGTCGGACTGATAACCGAGGTGGCAGAGACACGTGGTCAGATCTGGAATCTCCTTTAAAGGTGGAGTCTCTAGGGGTTGTAGATAGGCTGGATGTGGCACACTAGATGAAGGGAGAAATCTAAGTTGGCTCCAAATCTTTAGTTTGAGCAACTAAATGGAAGGTGGCACCACTAATTGAGATAGAGGACCCTGAAAGACAAGCAGGATAGCGGAGAAAGCAAGAGTTGTGTTCTGGACATGTTAAGCTTGGGCTGGCTATTAGCATCTAATTGGAAATGATGAGTAAACACCAAGGTATAAATATAAAGTTGGAGACACAAGGTAAGACTGATTGAAAAATAACTGCAAGCTTCTTACACATCTTTTGGATACTGTATGATTAAAATTTACTGGAATACATTAGAGCCCACTTAAAACCTATTAAAGTGTACTGAATTTAAAAAACAAAGTTACTTTAATCTGTTGCCTACCATACCAATAGTGACCCCAACCAGGGGCATAAATAAGCACACACAGTTTGGGCAAACTTTAATGACTGAGCAAGAATAAAGTATATTCCAGCATGAATATTTCAGCAAATAGGCATGTGAAAGAACATGAATGTTTAATTTAGACATCACCTCTGTCATAGTATGTTAGACACTCTCTGTGATTTCCTCTGGAAATTCCAAAACGCAGTCAAATTTTTCCATGTCTAACTGAAAGTGATACTTCTCTACTACGTAGCTAACTTTTTTCTTATCCCTTGCCCTGAACCCCACACAGAATCCTTCAAATAATAAAAGTGTAATTTATATTATCCTAACCAGCTCTGTCCTATAGACACAAGGTAAAAACCAGCCCAATGTAGGTAAGCTATTCAATATATGTCATACACACACAAGACAGAATGCAGACATGAAGAATCATCTTTTTGTCCTTGAGTAATATGATTAGTTAATTCTACCTAAACCTAAAATTCCCCAAAGATTATTTGAAAGTGAGGCTCTTAACATAAGAAGAGAGGAAATTTGCTTTTCCCAAGTATGACTGGCCAACTCCAAAGATGACACAATCAGTGGGGAAGGAAATACAAATTGAAGAAGGAACACCGTGAGAGTTGGGCAGGTGCAACAGCCTCTTTGCTGACTTTCTTATCTTCATTCTCTATTTCATTGCTTGGTAAATATTTCTGAGATACTATGTATTAGTTTTGTAGAGCTTCTGTAACAAATTACCACAAATTTAGCACTTCAAACAAATTTATTCTCTTAAAATTTTAGAGGCCAGAATTGCAAAATGGGTCTTACTGGTAAAAGCCGAGGTGCTGGCCCAGTCATACTCCTTCTGGAGGTTTTAGGGGACCCCTGTTATCTGGCCTTTCCAGTTTCTAAAGCCTGCCGCCTTCCTCCGTCTTCAAAGTCAGCAGCATAGCGCCTTCAAACCCCTTGTTCTGACCTTTCCTCCTGTCATCCATCACATCATCTCTAATGCTGACACCTTTCAGTCTGTCACAGGGACCTTTGTGATTGTATAGGGCCCATCTCAATATCCTTAACTTAATTGCATCTGCAAAGTTCCTTTTACCAGGTAAGATAACACAGTCAGAGGTTTCAGAGATTAGAACACGGATTTCCCCCCCTCAGGGGGCTGCATATTATTGTACCTACTGTACACTGTTTCCTTTCTCGGAAACGCTGTGTGACCGCAGTGGTTACTAACCAGGAATCTGCAGTCAGACTGTGTCCCGGTGGCACAGTGGTTAAGAGCTATGCTGCTAACCAAAAGGTCAGCAGTTCAAATTCATTAGCTGCCCCACAGGAACCCTCTGTCCTAGAGCGTTGCTATGAGTCCAAATTGACTTGACAGCAAGGGATTTTGTAGGTAGACTGCCTTGGATATGAAATCTGTGTCCTCCTCCACCCACTATGCGCACTTTAGCAAGATTCTTGATTTCTCTAAACCTAAGTTTATGATTTTGTAAGATGGTTGCTATGAACAGAACTTTGTTCCTTGAAACTATGTGTCCATCGGGGCTAGGCCATGATTCCCAGTATTGTGTCACTGGCCTCCGTTTTGTCATCTGACACTGTTTTTCTCTATTTTGTTCATTTTAGTCTTACTCACGTCACCCTTACTCACACCACAGCCCCGAGGTGTGGCCTGTATCACCTTTTATCTTACAACAGATGGAAACAGACGAACAAGTGGAGAGATGCAGATCGCACTCCGCCAAGAAAGAAGTACCAGATGGGGAGCACGTTCTTTGGACTTGCAGTCCCTGCGCCCATAAGCTCCTGGTCCGGGGAAGACTGATGAGAAGGACCTTCCCCCAGAGCCAACCCAGAGGAAAGCCTTCCCTTTGAGGTGGCACTCTGAACTTGAACTTGTAGCGTGCTGGATAGCAAGAGGATAAACCTCTGTTGGTCAAAGCCGTCTACTGGTGGCATTTTTGTTACAGCAGCACCAGACAGCCAAGACAACGGTGATAACAGAACCGACGTCATCGAGAACACATTCAAAGCACACAGCACAGTTTGTTGAAAAACCATTCACTGAGTGCCCTCTAGGTGCTAGACCCTGTGCTGGGGTATTAGTATTCTTTGAAGCACAGAACAAACTCGCTGGTGTCTAAGGCCCTCGACAAGTGTTCTCCTCCAGTCTTTACTGGCTGTCCAGCCATTTGGCATTCATCTAATTTGTAAATTCCTTGAGGACATGCCTTCCAGTTCTTCTGAAAAACATTCTTGTACTAGCGTAGTGCCGAGCAGTGGTACACTAATTAAGATATGACTGTTACAAACTGGGAAACCCTGGTGGTGTAGTGGCTAAATGCTACAGCTACTAACCAAAAGACCAGCAGTTCAGATCCACTACGTGCTCCCTGGAAACTCAATTGGGCAGTTCTACCCTGCCCTTCAAGGTCATGATGGGTTGGAATCAACTTGATGGCAGTGGGGTATTTTGCTGGTGGTGATGTTGTTTTATACATTGCTTTGCCCTAATATTTAAATTCTCACATACATATACATGCCCTAGCTATACTGTAAGATCCAAGAAGATCTCCCCTAAGCACTGGCCTATTTTAAAGTAAATAAAAGCAAGTCCATCCAGTACACCTGCATATACCCACCACCACAGCAAACACATTCTAGCCCCCACTTTCTCAGGCCCAATCAGACCCCACTTTCTCTTTGAGGTTCATTTTATACTTCACAGATCTCCAGTCCTCATTGATCTCCAGTCCTACTGTGCTAGCTACTTCTTGTTTCTGGCCTCTTGGGTATTCACCACAGTGGCTCTATCCTCCCGTGCCTCTCCTCTTTGTTCCCCAGAGAAATCTCTAGAAGGGTGGTTCCTGTTCTGGCTCCAGATCCTCAAAATGCAAAGACTAATATGTTTTGAAGAAATAGTGAAGAGGGGGTTGAACAATGGAAGGACAAGAGAAGAAGCTTACCACAGTGGGGCTTCTTGGTATTACTGAATCAGATGCAATGTAGATTGAATCCTTCCTCTCAGAAATGAAATCACTTCCCACAAGCAAAGTTGGAGAAAACCAGACAAGCTCAATTCACAAGCGAATGTAACACCAGGCCTCTTTTTACCTGCCAGCACTACTAAGGTCTACAGGGCACAGAAAATCAACCACAGGTTCCGGATATTTAAAAGAAAAGGATCTTCTCCACCTGATACCTAACGGTGGCAGCAATAAGACAAAATCAGCTTCTAAAAACTGTTCCCATTGTTCTCCGTTATTGGGGTCTTTGAGGTACCCTACTTTATGAGCTATCAAAGCAAGCGATACGGTCAAAAGATGGAACATAGCTAATGAAGGAGACATTAAAAGGTTCTGCTTTCCCCCCATTACTTTTGTCTTCTTTGCAAATGGTTTTAAAGGTCATTTTAAAAATAGCCCACAAGGCTACAAAGGCTTCTAAATATTTAAATAACACAAGGCAGTTTATTTTTACATCGTGTTTTAGACGCACACCACAAAATGCTTCACAGAAATGTCAGTCAAAGGCTAAAGAGAATAGAAAAGGTGCATCTGCAGACGAAACACAAGGAAAACAATGAGTCAGGAGCCTTTCAATAAATGCTACAGAAACTGGTTGGATAAACAAAAACGTTTAACTGTATACTTCAGATAATTACAGAGGCCTAGAGAGGAAGGGGTTAAGCTGGAGACAGATGTCAGAATTTACAGGAAGAAAACGGATCTGAGATGTGGTCTTGAATCTTGAAGGACTCATCTGATAACAGTACTCTGAAGAAAGGAAGTAGGGGACATCACATTTTTTGAGCACTTATCATCTGCCAGGCCCTGTGCCCAGCACTTGACATGTCTTCTCATTTAACCCTCAGAGGTCAGGTTTCATTTTTAGTGTTTTACAGTTGAAGAAATACAAACCCAGAAAGGTCCAACAGTTTCCCAAAGGTAAGAAAATGTGGTAGAGTCAAGATTTCATCCCCAAAGCTGCAAGTAACACAAGTGGCCGTCAACAGGGAAACAGATACACAGAATGCAGTAGGTAATACAACTCAATTCTTTTCATTCATAAAGAGAAATAAAATTGAAACACATGCTATGATGATGGATGAACCTTGAAACCATGATGCCGAATAGATTCAATCAGGCACAAAAGGACAAACACTGCATGAGTCTACTTACAAGGTCTGCCGATTAAGCCTGTGAACTTAGTCGTTCTAAGTGCTACATACCTCATTGCTGAATATTGTCACGGTCACCTCTGAAGTGCTCCCCTTGGAGAGCTATGCACTGACACCAGTGCCTAGTCCACCCCTCAAAGCAATTCTGGAACTCTTTCTGGACTGGCCATTGCTCAAGGTGGCAAGGTGACAAGTGTGTGAACATAACTGTATAGTTCTCTGTGAGGGAGTTTTTAGCCAGTAAATCAATAATCATATTGCCATATCGGAAGACTCTTCCTATTCACATGATCGTGACCCCCATGACTTTCTTCTCTTTACCTGAAGATAAAGGAAATACTGAAAGGAAGATATTTTGATGAGATTCAGGACAGTTCTGATGGCCATTTCAGAAAAAGATTTCTAAAACTGCTTTGAAGGGTAGAATAGGTGCTGGCACTGGTGTACAGCTTCCTCAGGGGAGTACTTCAAAGGTGACCATACTGATACTCAGCAGTGAGGTATGCAGCACTTTTTTAGGATGAGTTCACCAATTTAACTGGCAGTTCTTGTATGTAAAACACCTTCAACAGGCAAAGGTATACAGACCAAAGGAGAGTAGTTGTAACCAGGTGCAGAAGGTGAGTTAAAAGGAGTTACTGCTTCAAAGACAAAAAAAATATTAAATGTATGTCTACCGGAAATTTTTTTTTTTTAGAAAATACATAATGATTGTAAAAAAGAAAATTAAAATACTGCAACTCACAGATTATCATTCTCATTAGACACTAATTATTATCGTGGGCACAGCAGTCGCATCTGCATCAACTCTGACTCATGGTGATCCCGAGTGTGTCAGAGTACAACTGTGTTCCATAGGATTTTCTGTGAATGATTTCTTGGCAGTAGATCACCAGGCCTTTCTTCTGAGGTGCCTCTGGGTGGACTCGAACCTCCAAACTTTGGGTGAGCAACCAAGTGTGTTACTGTTTGCACCACTCCATGGTACTTACATATATATACTCACATCTATATACATCTACATACAGATGTATGTATGTATATATAAAGATACATCTATATATATAATATATATATAAAGATACACAGATATACTGAATACATAGGCAATCAACATCTACTTTCCTCTTTATAAGATTTCCTGATTCACTAGATATGTATATTTACCAACATCTCTGAATAATAATAAAAAAATTCTTAATATCAGCTCACCCATATTCAAAGTTCTGAGTTCATACTAACTTTACTCTTTGGTTAAATATGAGGAAACATGGCTAGAGATCAAAATACCCCTAATAGATATCAGGATAAAAACATCTGGATAGAAAAGTAACTTACACTCAGTTACTGAGTTCATATTCTGAGGGCAAAAATACTATGTCATGAAAACTAGACATCTACACTTAAATAGCACCCTAACATTAAGGTTTGGCCCTTGCACACATTAAATCTATAAAAAGGAAGAAAAATATAAATCATCATCTTTAAGGAAATGCATGTTGCAATGCTCATGAAATAAACTCAGGCTTTTTGAAGGTTAAATTTTCTCTCTGCTGACTTAATACTTGAGTGTGCTAAAATTCTATGTTTACGAACAGGTTCTGGCATCAGAGTGTTGGTTTAAATCCCTGTTCTACCATTTTTCTAGTAGTGTTACCTTCGGCAAATTACAAACTTGCTGTGGTCTGCTCCACAATGTACCTAATTCACAGGGCTGTTGTGAGCACCCGATACATGCAAACCACTTAGAACAGTCAACACATCACCAGTGCTTGCTTGGCAACGGCAGCTGTTATCCTTACTATTGTTTTTTAGATGTGCCAGATGCCACTCTCTGCTGTGGAAACCCTGGTGGCGGAGTGGTTAAGTGTACACTGCTAACTAAGAGGTTGCCAGTTCAAATCAGCCAGGTGCTCCTTGGGAACTCTATGGGGCAGTTTTACTCTGTCCTATAGGATCACCATGGGGTCGGCATCGACTTGACAGCAATGGATTTTTTTTTTTTTAATTCTCTGCTCTACCTTTCTCTCCCTTAAAAAAAATTTTTTTTTCCACTTTCACTTATTACAAAAAGAGTTTTCAGTTTTATGAAGAAAACCTGTCTTCAGATACATTAAACCAAACAACACAGGTGTCTTAGAAGCCAAAATTTTCAACATTTGAAGCTTCACTATCAACTGTGAAGAAGAGAAAAGATGGGAGAACAAATGGCTGGAACATGGTGGGAAAGTGGTCACAGGATGCTACGTGGGGGATTTTGAATGAACTAAATTCTCTGTCACTGTCAGGGCCTGTACTTCCTGAGTGAGTGGAGGTGTCAGGAGAGGTAAGAAAGCTGGACAGAGGCTGGAGTACTGGAGCAACGAGACTGAACAATCTCCCAACACAAGGGTGACATGCATGGAACTTAAAGCTGCCAGCTGAGATGAAGTGTTGGGCATACATTCTAGTGCATTCAAGGCCTACACAACGATGCCTACGTGTGGGATGTAGGCTGCAAAGCTAGCAGAACCACCTTTCATGCATAACTACTCCCCACTACTTGCTATCTGCAGTTCTAAGACAGACCCTTTAAAACCTTTCAGATGGAGACACAGCCTGTTCTTTCCTTATGCTCTCATTGTGTAAGAGGATGTTACCATTCATTTCAAAAGAAAATGTGTGGGAGCTCCAAAATGAATGGAAAAAACTAATTTTCAAACATGTTACACTATAATATTCTCAGTCTTCCACTGAATGACTTCAGACATTCAACACATAGGGCTTCCTATGAACATACTATTATGAAGTGAGACCCTGAAATTTAGCCTATTTATTCTTTAATACTGGCATGCCTTAGAAATTAGTCATCCTCAGCTGACTTTTTTTAAAAAGGGGGTAAAAAATTCATAATGACAGAGCCCAAAATTATAATTATTTTAGAGGCGCTGGACAAACCAACATTATTTCCTGCTTTTTGCCCCCGGCCACTGACCTTTTCATGTGTATTTCCACTGCTTGTCTCCCTGTTGTCTTCACAAAGCTGAGTTCCACGTAGAGAAGTCGAACACATAATCGCAGCTTAGTTCAAGCTGGAGGACACTACACAAATGCTTTTAAAAGCTCCATAAAGTTTTCTTTATACGTTTTCCCATCTAAACCCACCTCATTTTTCTTACATGACATCACAGCAACAGTGGTTTTTAATTTCATTTCAATGGGAAAGAAGTGGCTTTTAAACTTTCTTTTACTAACACCAACAAAGCCCAAATTAAGAGTAAAAAAATAAAATCCTTCTCTTGATTAAAACAATGCATAAGGAATGTGAACCAAGCATCAGAAGCACTTAAAACAGTTCAGGAATTCGGAGGGAGAGGGAGGAGAAGGGAAGTCCAACAGGCATTTTCATGCTAACATTGAGGGGGGAAAATCATCTTTTAAACACCTCTACTGCCTTTACTGCAGTTCATTTTTATAATTCTGGTTACACCACCTGGGGGTCTCACTCTCCTGGTGGTACCATACATTTACTACCGAATCCACCCCAACCATGGGGACTGGCCTTCCACATCTTTCTCCTGCCAGGTAGCTGGAGGGTTTGAAGCAGTGACCTTCTTTATGCTCTCAGTGTGTACGAGGATACTATCATTCATTTCAAAAGAAAATGTATGGTAGCTCCAAAATGCATGGAGAAACCCAAAGTTTTGGTTAGCAGCTGAGTGTTTAACCACTGTGTTACCAGACCTAAGGGAATATGTATTCAATAGTTGCCTCAGGGCTCACTGAAACAGAATGAAACGAGACTCCCATCCCAAATCTAATGCCTAAAAAAAACTCAGAGAAGAACAAATGAGAAAGTGAATTTACACATATAAATGGCTGTTACTAAAACAAGCTATGCTGATGAAGGTGGAATTTCTGAGCTTAAATTTCAAGGATCATGAAAAGAATAAAACATGTTTGCTGCTAAAAACCCACCGGCCAGTTTTAGATAACTAAATGACCAGTGGTTATCCTAAAACTAAGTGTCATAATGATAGGATGTGCAGGATAGAGCTGCTGGAAACTAGAAATTGTGGATTTGTTTACTTGGGTCTTTTTCACACGGGCTATCACAGGAACTGCTTGGGCTTCTGACTTTGTTAACCGCAATGATTACTAAAGAGATTGGCTAGAGCGGAGGTGCAAAGAAAAGGATAAAAGTGGGGACAAAGAGAGATAAGGAAGTTGATGTTAAAAACCCAAACAACTGGAGGGTCCCCTGGAAACATGGCCCCTAGACTTGCTGCTAGCCCAGACCTGAAACCAGTACCGAGGTCTACACTTCAGACAAAGAATGGACTGGACTTGGGTACACACAGTGAGCATGTGCTGTGTCTAAAACGTTATGGTTTTATACATATATGGAAGGCTGTCCTACTGGTTTCTTTCTAGAGGGGAGAGGTGAGAGTGGTGAGGAGGGGGCAGGTGTCCTTAAGTGGATACTGGATGCAAAGAGTGAAAAGGAGGAGTGTGCTGTCACACAGGGTGAGGAGAGAGAGTTGCAGAGAGGCAGGCATGCTAAATTGACCTGCATTGTATACTTTCACTTAATCATAGTTAAAAAAAAGATTACAGGTAAAACACAATCACCAAACTGTCCTTAATTTTAGTCAGCTGAGGAACCACTGCAGGTCTGTTGGAAAGAAAAGGCTTTGTTCAGAGCATTGCAGAGAAATAAGAAAGCCAAAGGATATCATCTTTTACACTTATAGTACTCATTTGTTCTTATTCACCCTGAACTAGTCATTTAAAAACTTGCGCTTCCCATTACAATTAGGCATTTTATTGGTATTATTTGCAGTTCTGTAAAACAACCGGAAGCAGGTTGTTTCTCACTTTAAAATTGAAATGGGTTTATGCCGATAACACCAAGGGTCCAGAATGAATAGCAACTTAGGAGGAGTACAGAGCTTCCTTGAATGCTTTTGGCCACGAAAAAAGAAAGTTGCCACAAAAATCTGTTTTGCATCATCTAAATGCTTGAAACAAGAACACATAATTTAGAAGGGGAGGAAAAAAAACCCAGCGGCTGCCACTTAGCCATTAAGAGCCGAGTCCTGTTAGAAATAGCTTTCCTGTGATATTTTGGTACATTTCTGGGTGTTTTAAGCAATCGACGTAATTATGTGGTTTAAGAGGGCCCTGTTTATCCATATTACCATTTATACACTGTATACAAACACAGGCCCTTACTCCAACAGTCTGACAAGCACACAGCTTTGCAGCCACATCCTTGACCTCAGCCTCTGAGGAAACCCAGGAGTTTGATCAGAAGTAACTGCAGTCTGAAGGCCAGCGAACCTCTGAACTAAGCTTCACACTGTCTAAAGAGATGGACATTTTTTCTGCCCGAGAACTATATGTCATGGAATACGGTTTACACGCAGCTGCCCAATGTGCTAATGCTTCCTACAGTTACTGACAAGAGGAAATAGAGGCAGAGAGTGTGTAACACATCACAGTGAAAAAGAACAACAACAAAAAAACCCACGATCATTTTGTTTCTTTATAGAAACTTATGCCCAAATAAGACTCCTACATCTTTGCCTGGGTCAACCCTGGTGGCATAGTGGTTAAGAGCTATGGCTGCTAATCAAAAAATCGGCAGTCTGAATCTACCAGGCACTTCTTGGAAACTCTATGGGGCAGACCTACTGTGTCCTACAGGGTTATTGTAAGTTGGAGTCAACCGGATGACAGTGTTTTTGTTCTTTTTTTTATTTAAGAAAAAAAAATCTTTCCCCATAGCTACTCCGCAAGCCTTAGAATAATTTCTGGGAAGCAGAAAAAGGAATCTTACTAGTATACAAATATTCAAGTTATCAAATGCTTACATATGTTAGCAAGATCATAAACGCTAACTTTATTGCACAGAAAGCTCTTTCAGGAAAATGACATTCTCTTCAGTTTAAGAATGTTCAGATGTCAAAATGGATGTGATGAAAAGTAGTAAGCTGTAATAGCTGTTTTGCACAGCACAAGTACAAAATCATGTTTTTTTTTAAAAGAAAAGTTCACACAACTGCATCTGTTCACTCGGCAGCCTCCTCAGCGGCACGCCCATTTCAACGGGCTGATGGCCAAAGTCCCGCTGAGGTGATTCAGAACACTGGCACACCTTGCCCATTTACACAACATGTCTAGTGCTGTCTGCAACACTATTTACACAGGTTAATGGATGTGAATCGACATTCTGTGGTATAAATTTTCTTCTGTGTAGCCTTTTATTAAAACTGGGCTGGCTCCCAGTAGCATTACATATTCTGCATAAGTTGATCCACATGTAATAAAGGTCCTGGTTTGTGCAATCTGTTATGGAATGAATTATGTCTCCGCAAAATGTGTGTAATAAATCCTAATCTCTATGCCTGTGGTTATAATCCCATTTGGGAATGGGTTCTGTGTTACATAAGGACACAAGATTAGTGTAGGGTGTATCATGAGTCAGTCTCTTTTGAGCTATAAAAGAGATTAAACAAGTCAGTAGAAGTGAGACCTAGGAAGAGAGAGGCCAAGCCACATGAATACGGCCCAGGAGTAGAAACTGAAGAGTCAAGGGCTTTCCTGCAGAGTCGACAGAGAAAGAAAACCTTCCTTTGGAGCTGGTACCCTGAATTCAGACTTTTAGCCTCCTAAGCTGTGAGAAAATAAATGTCTGTTTGTTAAAGCCCGCCACTTGTGGCATTTCTGCTAGAGCTGCACCAGATGTCTAAGACAGTCTTTGCTGTTAAAATGAGCTGTGGTACAAAATGCAGACACTTTATTCCATGATAAGATTCTGTAACCAAGACACTACTTTTACAAATCTTTTCAAAACCTTGTCAAATATCATTATAAATACAAAACACAGTAAAACATTATAGAATTAAATATACTATTTTGGTGTACAATCTGGCTGTCACTATGAATCGGAACCAACTCAGTGGCAGTGGTGGTGGATCTGTTTGTCCCTCTCTGTAAATGTGTATCTCACATATGTACAGATATATTTATAAACATAGAGAAAGTGTTAATATCATCCCAACTCATTGAACATAAAGGCGGCTACTGAATCTGCCTGAGCCTCAGTTTCCTCATCTGTTGAATGGTGTTAATAACTCTACCTGTGCTCCAAAGGGTGCCCTGGTGGTATACTGGTTAACAGCTTAGCTGCTAACCAAAAGGTCAGTAGTTGAAATCCATCAGCTGCTCCTTGGAAACCCTATGGGCAGTTTCTACTCTGTCTTGTAGGATAGCTGTAAGTCAGAACTGACTCAATGGCACTTAACAACAATACACTCCAAATGGCTGGTGAAAAGATAACCAACAAGATGTTTATAAAAAGCCAAGTACAGTGCAAGGCATATATGAAGTATTCGATATCCAACCTAAAAAGCTCACACTGTTGTCAACCATGGTTGGAAGTAGGGCAGAAAACTCAAGCAGATGACAGGTGGAGGAAGCTGTTGCTTCCAAGAGATGGCACATGCCTGCACTTTCTGAGCCCAGCAGACAGCATGGGGCAGTCATGCACGGAGGGCAAGGTGGCATCCATCCAGCAGTGAACCCAGGATGTATTGATTTGGGATACAAAAGTCATCTCAGCATGTTGGGTCCTCGTCAATGCACTCACACTCATTTCCCTCTCATCAAGCACTTCTCAGCCGTGTCCTGAGAAATAGCTGGGCATCAAAAGTCACTAAGAAGGCGGGCCAGGAGCAAATACGCTTCATCAATTCTGAAGAGTAATTTCTGCCAACCATCCTGATGCTACTGGTCAGCCTGAATCACAGTGACTGTAGAATGGCCGAGCCTTCAGACGGGCAGCGACACCACTCACAGTAGTACAGTAATACATACAAAAGAGAGCAGGAGGATTAAGGAAAGGAAAAAGACATATACTAAAACTTGTGAAGGCCAGAACCGGTGGGAGGTAGAAACACGTCCGAGAAGAAAAATTCAAACACTTCTCACTAAACGAGAATGACAGAAAAGTGGTTAAATAAGAGTGCATCCTGTCACAGGTGAAAACTTCAAATACCCGTAAACACAAGGCAGTTCCAGTAAGTTCCAGCTCTCACAGGTTCCACCATCAGTGTTTCTTTCCTGTCTGAATCGGTGTTTATCTGCTCTTCAAATACTTCTGTAGACTTGTAAGCAAAAGTTTTTCTCAAACCACGGTGCGTCAGCCCCTGTGCTAGTTGGATATGATCTTTGACACAGTATGTTTTACATAAAGGAGGAGAAAAAGACTACCTGGTATGTGACTGCCGGATGACAAGGCAACTTTGACTGGGTATTTGGGGGAAAAGTTACTTTGGCAGTCAGAGAAAGTGCCAGCAGTGGGCCCCAACAGAACTCGTCTGTCACTTTAAGAGCTGAAATAGGAAAACCTGTACCATTGCTGCACTTTTGTTCATTCTTTTCAACTCATTCGAAGTTGCCCCCTGGGAGTTAGCCCTCCACCAAGAGTCTCTTTCAGTCCACAACTAGCTCTATTAAGCGTCCCCACCCCTGTTCTGCTGTAACACTGCCTCCTTTGTACTTGCCTGGCGAACTGACCAGCCAGACAGCACAATGGCCACAATCACTAAATTACACTGCCTGTCACTGCCTTTTGTATCACACCTCTAACAGGTGCCATTACCATGATAGGCAAATTGTAATAATCCATTCACAGCACCCACAGCCTTAATAATGTATTTTCTTTTTATTTTACATAATCTGTGTGTGAATACCACAAGGCATCTGAATGGTCAGTAAATACACAAGACTGAAAGACTGAACTGCATGGAATGCAGCTGTCAACAAAGGCAGCCAGGACAACAGACCTCAATGCAGCCACATTCCTGATAAAACGAAGACACGTAAGTACACCCAAATGGAGAAATGGCCTCCAGATTCAAGGGTTTTAAATCAAGCTGCGGGACCTGAGAAAGTAAGAAACGAGACATTACCAAATGGGGCTTGTTATTCGAGGCTTAACACTACGTCCGGCATCTAGGTGAGGAAAGCCACAGAACCTACACTGTTATAACCAGCACCCAGAGCCAAAAGCGCACACGGAGCGTGCAAGCGTAAGCTGAGCCTCAAAAATTCTGCTCTTGATGATTGCTTATCCTTGTCACAGTTTGCCTTGCCCGCCTTCATTTCTGTAAGATGCCTACACACACACACACAGAGAGAGAGAGAGAAAGAGTGAGAGAGAGAGAGAAGATACAAAACCACTTTTACACCATTGTGAAGCGCTCACAGCAGTGCTGCATCGGAGTGAACAAGTGTCAGCAAAAGCGCCTTCTCCCTTCCCGAGCATCATGGTCAGTTCAAAACTTGAGTGGCTTAATTATGGAGCTTCAGAGGGCCTCATTCTCCTGGGGGTTATTACCGATAAGATAGAGTCACCGGAGTCCTTCTTGGTCTAGTCCGTGAGGGTGGTCTCCAGGTGGCTGACCTCACAGAGGATTCATATGAGAATGCCTACACTTTTGAAAAGTGACTTAAAACATGTTGCAAATTAAAGGCACTAATTAAGTATCAGCAGATTACCAGTTGCTGCTGAGCAGACTCCTGACTTCTAGCAACTCCAGGTGCATCAGAGCACAGCTGTGCTCCACACAGCTTTCAGTGGCTGATTTCTCAAAGGTAGACGGTGAGGCCTTTCTAAGGAGGTATCTCTGGGTCAAGCTGAATCTCCCACCTTCTGGTTAGCACGCTAACCATTTGTCTAACCCAGGGGCTTTGGGCATTACTATTATGGATTAAGAATTTAAAACAATCGCCTTGCTGCTTCTTCATCAAAACTTAAGTCATAAGTAGTGAAAGAAGATAAACATCTTGGAGCTTTTACCCCTATCAAAATAGTTTTCAGGTCAAAGTTTTAAACACCACTATTTTGTACCACTTAAAAGGCAGAGCCATGACTTCAAATGTTTCAAATTAGCCATATAATCATGAGACACGTGATGGTGCCACCTGCTCCACATTTTTAAGAGGCTGCTAGAAGGATATGTCAAGGATGTGGGTCGGGGAAGTTGTCTGGAAGTTGTGTTTGCATGCCAAGCACACCAATTTTACTTAAATTGTGTAGTAGAGACAATTCAGTGGTAGTTTGGAGCATTTTGCACATTTGGCTGTTTATTCCCACAAATTAAGTTCTGACATCATCAATTGAGAAGTGCTAGGCTACTTGCTGAAAAGTGGGTGGTTTGAACCTCCCCGGAGATGCCTCAGGAAGCAGGCCTGGAGGGTGACCGACTTCCATAAGCCTGGAAAACTCCAAAGAGCAGATCCACTGCCTACACGGGATTGTCACGAGACCAGAACAACTTGCCCACAACCAGCATCAACCTCAGATGCTGCTGGCCTAAACTGTAGAAGAGGTGGCTAGAGCTCCACTTCTTGCTGGCGCAGTCACCCCTTCAATTCTGCCATTGATCAGGCAGAAATGTTACTGCTAAGACAAACATCCAACCCCTGACCTGTAGATCTCTACAGGCATAACTGGAGATGTGAGTCTCTACTATATCACCTTCAGCGTCGTCATTTATCAAGAGCTTATTCCAAGCCCTGCACTGTGTCAAAATATTTCATGATCACATCTAATGCTTCTGTCAAATCTGTGAAGTGGGTACTATTATCTCAAACTTGCTGATCAAAAAATATCAGGGTGAAAGCCTAAGTAATTTTCCCAAGGCAATTATATCACTCAGCCTTGATAAAAAACAGGCCACACACTAAAACTAGACAATGTAAGAAGACTTGTTTAAAAGGTGTGGGAAACCATAAGGCCTGGGTCTTGGCCTGGGGAAAAGAACAGGGGGCAAGTAACCACCCCCAAGCTTGAAGACAGTAGAAGAAGGCGCTGTTCCTAGGACTCTGAAAGAGAAGGCCTGGCACAGAAGAGGATGCAGCTCTTCACCAACCCCCAAAACCTGGCACAAAGGGAGCCAGGTGAGTCAATACCTCAGTCTCACTCTCTCCCCTCTTGCCCATCAACTGCCAGTCCTCCCCACTGGGTGAACTGAACTGGAATCCAAAGAGCAAGTGAGCCCATTGGTGTGGTCCATAGAGTCAGTCTTTTAGAAAGTAAGCAAGGTGGGTATTGGGAGGAGACCACACGTTCAGCGTGGTCACACAGTGTGTCAGCGCTCATGGGGCTGGGTTTCAAACCCAAATCTATTGCTATTGACCTCCAGGCTGTATACTGCCATCAAAGATGACATGTAAGTTTATAGTCCTAGTACATAGTTGTTCCTAAATCTTTCATTTTAAAAATCTCTTGGATTTCTTAAAATTCCCATTCAGCTACCTTGTTCCCCACATTCCCCTTCTTCCCTCCCAGTTATCTATGCACACTATGCACGTCGATCACCCAAGGCCACCCTTCTCTTCCTGTCCATCACCCTGCTTTGGGGAAGTGTGCTATCGAGCCCACGGTACACTGCCGCTCCCCAACCTCAGCGGGGCTCTTGAAGCGGTTCAGCAATTTCTGACCCAGTCATGCTGAATCGCCTTGACATCTCCTACAGCAACTGCTGGAAAGCTTTCCCACCTCTTTATATGCCCTTGACCTAATCCATCACCTTCAGACGATATCAGGGTGTTCCTCATCGAAAATCCAGAAGTTACCTATTTCAATTATTATTCAAAATTCACACCATCTTCCTCTTCTTTATCCCCTCTTTGTGAGGAAGCAGTCCTTCTAAGGGTACATCTGCAACCTGCACTGTGGATGCCATCCCTCTGTATATCTTCCAGGCCCTGAAATGATCAATTACTCTCCTTCGGGCCGGCATTATTACCTCTACTGGTTCCCGTCACTAGGCCCCCCAATCACACTTTGCACTCTCTAGCTTGAAATGTATTAATTCTGATCCTTTTCAAGACCATTTTTCTTCTTAGTCACCTTTTCTTAAAAAGAGAAGTCTAGGATCAACTTCTCTACCATTGAAATTCTCCTACTCCTGAAAGCCATCACAGAGAAGCCATTTGAATTCTCTCTGGCTCTTCTGCAGTATTTGATTATTCTAATATCTTTATGGAAACCTTGGTGGCATGGTGGTTAAGTGCTATGTCTGCTAACCGAAAGGCTGGCAGTTCGAATGTGCCAGGCGCTCCCTGGAAACTTCATGGAGCAATTCTACTCCATCCTCAAGGGTCTCTCTGAGTTGAAATCAACTCTATGGCAGTGGGGTTTTTATTTTTAAAGTCTCTTTAGTAAAATACCTCTCCTTTGGCTTCCAGGACACTGTACTGCCCATACTCATCTGCTAAATCTCTTCAGCTACCTTCTCTGATTCTTCTTTCTCCCACTTGAGTAAACTTTCCTCATGGTTATGAACTGACCTATTTTTATTTGGATACTTGCTTTCACCTAGCCTTAGACACCATCCATTCTAAGATGCACCTTTTCCAAAATGTACCACATAGGAAAAGACTGCCAATTAAATTGATACAAGACTTTCTCATCACTTAAGTTTTTAATTTCGTTACTTACAAGTATACTTTATACTCAAATAGCTCTTACAGACTCAATGATTTTCTTATGCATCATTCTTAAGCATATGTAAGGAAATGTTAAGCAAAATAAATGGGCTACGATTTTCCCGAAATTTTTCACCATTAGTGTCCAACACTTTTGAACTATTTTTCCATTCACAGCCATCAGCGTGCTCTGTGCCTCAAGAACAACAGAGATTGAGCATTTAAAAAACAATCTTTTTTTTATTATGATTGAGTGAAAATGTACAATCCTGTATAAGTCTGCATGCCCGCCTACGTGCAGCTCCCTCTGCTCCCCCTAGACGAACCTGATGGTGCCTGGCCGCCACCAGTGATAACCGTAATACGGCTCATGAAGTTGAGATTCAGCATTTGTCTAAGTGTGCCCAACCACTTTCTACGGGATTCTCTTCCAAGTCACTGACCTTCATTGTGAAAGTTTTCATGTTAGGGCTTTCTGGGTTGCACCAGAATGCAAGGTTTTCAGATATAATTATGACCTGGATTTTTCTGTCTTAAGATCCTAATACAGTTTGTTGACCAAGATGTTCAGGGACTGTAATCATTCACTCAAGGCACCAGGAATGATAACCAAGCTGATCTGTATGCAGATGACCAGCACATTACCACTACCTGGCAGACAGGACTTTAAAGTGTTACCATCTGGGTTGTTGTTGCTAGCACTTAGTCCGCTCATGAGGACACCATGTGTGCAGAGCAGAACTGCCCCATGGGGTTTTGACTTTTCAGAAGCAAATCACCGGGCTTCTCTCTGGGGTGTCTCTAGGTGAGTTCATACCATTCACCTATCAGTTAGCATCCGAGTGCTTCACTGTTGCCACCACCCAGGGACTCCAGTCATGAGCTGTACATCCTACTTGAAAATGTTCAGCTGTAAAAAGATGCACATCTTATAATCATGATACGGTTATTACATATTTAATGGTTAAGTTAAAACTTTCATACATGTTATTGGGGTTATGTTTAAAAAAAGAGGTACTTTCTAGATGGGAGAGAAGAGGTCGGAGAGGAGGGGACAGAGAAGATGTGACAATCATAGAATGGAAAGGAGTAGTGCGCTGTCACTGGGCAAGGAGAGCACAAGGAGCTGCAGATAGGCAAGCATGCAAAATTTGATCTGGATTGTAAACTTCCCCTTAATCACAATAAAACAAGAGGTAGTTTAAAATATATTTCAAAAATATTAAATAAGTACTGCTCAAATATGAAAAAATTAAACAACTCAGATGTGGCACTCAAATGAGTGGAGCTTGGAATACACCTATTTAAACTGTCATTCCTCTGAGTATAAGCTATGTCTGTACATACAGCCATAGCCTCATTCCTAGGCTCCAGTCCCAGACTTCTATGTGCCTGCCTAATAATGATGATTTGAACACCCTGATGATATGTTAAACTCAGTATCTTTCCTCCAAAATGTATTCTGCCTTCTGATTTTCCAAAACTATTAACAGAACTGATTTAAAATCATGAAAGATGTGTTTCAGGGTTGTCCTTTCACCATACTTATGTAGTCTGTATACTGAGCAAATAATCCTGAGAAGCTAGCTATATGAAGAAAACCTCAACATGAGGATTGGAGGACCCATTAACAACCTGTGACAGGTAGATGACATTAACCTTGCTTGCTGGAACTGAAGAAGAACTGAAGCAATTGATAATGAAGATCAAAGACTATAGCCTTCAGCATGGATTATATCATAACACAAAGAAAAGTTCCTACAGCTGAACCAATAAGCAACATCACTGTAAATGGAGAGAAGAACAAGCTGTCAAGGATTTCATTTTACTTGGATCCACAATAAATGCCTATAGAAATAGCAGTCAAGATCAGATGACATACTGCATTATTTCTGACTTTACACAGTACTCCCTTGTTCCATTTGAACAACTGTCTCTCGGTCTATGTATGGGTTTCACATGGACACAACTATGTGTTCTGGAATACTCACTCTTCTTAACATTATCCATAATTTGTTATGATCTACACAAGTGAATACCACCGCACAGTCAATAAAACACAGATAAACACCTTTCTGGTATTGTTTCCTTTCAGCCAAGATCAATCTGACGTCAACAAAGACATCTCTCATTCCACATCCTCTTCCAAATCTGGCTTGAATTTCCAGCAGTTCCTTGTCAACATACTAGTGGACCGATTTTTTAATTATCTTCAGCAAAATTTTACTTGTGTGTGATATTAATAATATTATTTGAGAATTTCCACATTTCACTGGATTAACTATCTTTGAAATTGGCACATATATGGATCTCTTCCATTTCGTCGGTGAGGAGGCTGCCTTAGAAATTTCTTGGTATACGTAAGCAAGTGTTTTCAGCATTGTATCCATTTGTTGAAACATTTCTGTTAAAACACTTCAACTGGTTTTCCACCAATTCCTGCAACATTGTTTTTGGCCAAAGCCTTCAGTGTAGCTTGGGCTTCTCCTTCTATACCACTGAGCTTTGACTACACATTACCTCCTGAAATGGGTGAATACTGACCAACTCTTTTTAGCACAGTGACTTTGTTTATTCCTTCTATCTTCTGATTCTTCCTGTGCTGTTCAACATTTTGGGCAATCTTACAACTTGAGACATGAATTCTTTTTCTTCAATTATTTCTGCTTGAGAAATGCTGAGCATGTTCTTCTCTTCGGGTTTTCTAACTCCAGGTCTTTGCATATTTCATTACACTACTTTAGTTTCTCTTCTTGAACTTCACTTTGAAATCTTCTGTTGAGCTCTTTTACTTCACCATTTCTTCCATTCACTTCAGCTGCACACAGCAAGTTTTAGAGTGTCTTTTGACACCCATTTTGGTTTTTTTCTTTTTATCCTCTCTCTTTAATGACCGTTTGCTGTCTGCATGATGTTCTTGATGTCATCCCACAACTCATCTTATCTTCAGTCCTAAGTGTTCAGTGCGTCAAATCTAGAAATGGTCTCTAAACTCAAGTAGACGATATAGTCAAGGTTCTACTTTGGTTCTCTGGACTTGTTTTAATTTTCTACAGCTTCATCTTGAAATTGCATCAGAGCATCTGATGGTCTGTTCTGCAGTAGACCCCGATCTTGTTCTGACTGATGATACTGAGTTTTTCTACTGTCTCCTTCCGCAGATGTAGCTGATTTGATTCTTGTATATCCCATCCAGTGAGTTCCACCGGTACAGGCTCCATTTATGTTGCTGGAAAAAAATATTTCCAATGAATAAGGAAGGGGTCTTGCAAAATTCGATCAGCATCACTTCTATCATCAAATGCCATGTTTCCCACTTCCTGAGCCTCCTTCTTTGTTTCTGATCTTTACGTTTCAATCATGAGTAGTTGAATGCACTTATATTGCATGTTTGCTCAATTTCAGACTGCACAAGTTGGTAAAAATCTTCATTTTTGGCATTAGTGGTTGATGCATAAATTTGAGTAAAGTCATATTAACTGGTCTGCCTTAAAGGGGTACAGACATTATCGTTTCACTGCCAGTATTTTACATTGAGATAGATCTTGAAATGTTCTTTTTGACAGTAAATGTGTCAAAGGTGTCATTGCTCTTCATCATTCTTGGCATATTAGACCCTATGACTGTCTAGTTCAAAATGGCCAATACCAGTTCATTTCAGCTCACTAATGCCTATGATACCAGTCTCAAGCATTCAATGCATTTTTTGGCAACTATCAATCTTCCCAGATTTATGCTTCATACATCTCATGTTCCAATTACTAATGGATGTTTGCAGCTGTTTCTTGTCATTCTGGGTCATGCATATCAGCAAACGGAGGTCCCTTATAGCACTTACAACATGTTGTCTCTCAGTACAGTTCTTTGTCTACATGTTTTATGTTCTCTGTTAGAATACACAAACTGCAAGTAAGGGGTTAAGTTGTATTTGTCTGTGCATCTCTAACACAAACTATGGATTGTGGCCTTGTCAATGGATTATAAAATCAATTTAAGAATCAAGACTAGCATTTCTTTTTATAAAGAACAAGATTAGAAAATATTAGCATTCATTACCCATTTTTAGAAAGGGTAAACACCGTCTTATAAAATATTCATTTCAGTTATGTATATGTTGTGTAATATCATTTATGATGTAAAATATATTTCTTACTATAGGTCATGATTAAGAAGTTTTGACACATCTAGCCCAGTATCCTGTACATACTATATGCACTCAGATACATGGGGAAGAAATACTTATTGATGTAGATATAAAAAAATATCTTTGTTTTAGTTTTCTTCTGATGGTGAAGGCAATGCATTATTAAAATTCTACTCTTACAGATGACAGGGGCAGTTCCTTGTAAACAATGCTTTACCACTCCATCCTGAAATAATGACTCCATCTGATAGCTCTATATTTATTCCCAGAAGGTACTTTAAATGTAATTTCAACTTCCACTTAGAAATATTCGTTAACTATTCAAAATTCCAAAGTTTGTATTTTGAGAGTGACTCAAGTCAGAGGCTGAGAAACATGGATGTCAAATGCACATTAGCAGAGTGCGCTGGTACCTGTCAGGTACTCAGAAATGACCTTGAAAGCATGAAGGCAAAAGTCAGAAATAAACAGAAATAAGTATTTCTGTGCCTTTTAGAAGACACAGGATGGGAAATGGGTACAACATACTGAATGAATAGAAGAAAACCATACAGGGAATTCTGAGATGTTTAAATTCTCCTGTACAGTATATAGGTAATTTGTAAATTACTCTTTGCAAGATGACCTCATGTAAAATAAAGCAATAATATTACATATTATTAACTTAATAGTATTTTTATAAAATAAAACAAAACAAAACATGAAATCTATCAGGCAAAATGGTCTAAATGACTCCAGGGCTACTCAGAAAATAAACAAGGCAATGGAATGATTTTATGAATATCCCTTCATAAATAACAACAGGAAGAAATAACAGAGTGGCATCCTTCATGTTACAAGTAAAACATTGATTTCATAAAGTAAAAGGTAATTTAGTTCTGTAACTACTTAATAAAGTACTAATTTAAATGCAGGTAGTACTAATTCAGCTGGCCTGTAAAATGAAGGCAGCCTGCTTACCTAGAGGGCACACACAGCAGGGATGAAGATGAACTAACCCTTCTTGAAAATACACGACAGACATGAACAAACAGTCATTGAAAGAAGCAGAGAACTGAGGTATCTCTCTGGTCATTGTCAAACTATGCTCTTACAAAAAGAGGATTAATACAAAGAAAATCTAGGTTTGCACATTTATAAAAACATCTACAAAGATTAAAATGAATGCATAAATGAGATCTGTACATCTGTGAATCAGAAATGAAAAATGAGTTATGGAAACATAGCCCAAATTCCATTGGTTTTTAGTGCTAGGGGAAAGACAGCATTAAGTGAAAAGAAGCAAAAACGATTTTTAGGCTGTGAAATCTCAAGAGAGAAATCAGTCATTCATTCACCGGGTATTTATTTAGTGCCTATTATCAGCTCTTGTGGTTCAGCAGTTACGCACTCAGCTGCCAACCAATACAAGATCGGCAGTTCAAAGCCACCAGATACTCCCTGGAAACCCCGTGGGGCAGTTTTCCTATCTGGTTGCTGTAAGCTGGAATCACTGAGTTGATGGTGAAAGGATTTTGGTAATTAGCACCAAATACATTTCAACATATCAGGACCTCAATTATTGCACATGTCAGAATGAAATGGTTTTGGGGAACAAACCATACAAGGTCACTAGGGTCATAGAAATTATATGTTAGTTAAGCAAAGTAAAAAAGGGATCTGGAATATAGATCTTCCTCTTCCACTGACTGGTTCTATAAAATGGCAAGCCACTTAACCTATCAGGGCCTCAATTCTTTCACTTGTCAATATGAAATGGTTGAGCAATACCATTTCAAGAAGAATATGTAGAACTCAGAGATCAATACCGGGCACTACCATTCAAACAACCGGGTGAGCAAATCTAGTACGACCCCAGTCAAATTCATCTGACATTTCCATTTGCCCATCTGGGAATTCACATGATTGGTCCAGGACATGGATGTCTTCCCTGACCCAACACAAATCACTACACTGCCATCACTTATTTAGTTCTCTGTCTTGTCCATTAGATTGTATGCTCCTTCACATGCCTACTGGTTACTCTGCAAAGTCCACCTGCCACTTAGAATGTGATTGAAGCTTTATACAAGCAACTAGACAAGATTACACTGAGTTCACTTTGTACATGCAAAAAAAGAAATTCAGAAAGGTTAACTGACTTGCCCAAAGTCATATAGCTTGTGATGAAGAAAGTTGGGCTTTGAACCCAGGTCGATTTGATTTCAAAACCCAGTTTCATTTTACTGCTGAGCACTTAACAAATGTTGGTTGAATGGAGTAATAGAGGAATGAATAAATGAATATGACTATCATCACTGTAGAATAGCAGCTCCCTATCTGTAGTCTATAAGCTGATGCTGTTTCAAATTTAAAAATAAGGAAAATAAACTAAGCTTTTCCTAAACTTGGGAGTCCTGGTGGTTCAGTAGTTAAGCCGTTGGCTGCAACCTAAAACTGAGCAGTATGAACCCACTGGCAGCTCTGGAGGAGAAAAATGTGGTCGTCCGTGTCCATGAAGATGACAGCCTCGGCAACTCTCTGGGGGCAGCTCTACTCTGTCTTAGAGAGTTGCTGTATGTCAGAATCGATGTGGCAGCAATGGTTTGGTTTGATTTTGGTTCCCTAAAGTTAAATATATTTGTGTTAAAGGACTACCACTTATTCTGAGATATAAATGCCCAATTTGTGACATTAAAACAGTCCTTCCTTTATAAATAATGGGATTAGTAGATGGCATTTTCCTTTGTCCCCGTTTTATCTGCTTACTTGGAAAAATAAAAAGCTAGTGATACTGTGCCAGTCCTCAAATTTATTTGATTTTATTTTTAAAAGTCTCCTCATTTTGAAATTTAAAAAATCTGGGAGTATTCAATGAGTACTGTAATTTAAGTAACTCAGATAACATGAAGTGAAAACTCGAGCACTCCCTGGAAACCAGCAGAGATTTACGAGAATGACAGGCCACATTCAGAAAAAGAAGTACACATGTTAGCAGTTGATTTTATAATGTCTTGAAGCTTCTGGGAACACTGTTAAAGTACAAACCATTCCTCAGAAAAGCCAATGCTAGTAGTCGGATATCAGTTCTTAGTTGTATTTCATTTCCAAGTAACCACAACCCATCTCAAATTAGCTTAAACAAAAAACAAAACAAAACCCACTGCCACTGAGTCGATGCCAGCTCACAGAGACCCTATAGGAAGAGTAGAACTCCTCCGTAGAGTTCTGAAGGAGTGCCTGGCAAATTCAAACTGCCAGCCTTTCAGTTAGCAGATGCAGCACTTAACCACTATGCCACCAGGGTTTCCAGCTTAAACAAACAAATATAAAACATAGAGTGAGGGTGACTACTGGACTAAGAATTACTAAATGTCCTTAGGCACTATGACAATCTTACTGCTCTGAAGTGTCTGTTCACAACTAGATCTTGGATACACCACAACTACCATCCTCTTTTTTAAAAAAAAGAAAAGAAAACGAACAAATTACCGATTTTGCTAGAAAGGATGGGAATGCTCACTGAAGAAAAGAAGTGGGTGACAAAGATGAATAATTTTCCTGAAGCCACCCAGCTAGTAAAGGGTGGAATTGGAATGGAATTTTGGTCTCTCAGATTCCACTACAGTTACTGTCTCCCAGGCAAGTAGGATAAACAGCAACTTAGTGAATCTCCTTTTTGTTTCCTGAGTAGTGTGTCTTCTCATCACACATGCAAAAAAGCTATTTCGTGGATGATGCTAGATGTTTTCCTCAGTAAATGCACCCTCTAGCATTAACAAGTGCTGCAGGACCACAGCCCTCCAGAGTATTTAATAGTACAGGGCACCAAGAAGGAAAAGGGGGGACTAAAGAGGTCCAAGGCTTAACGTTGACTTCCATGGTAATTTGTCTACTGCAGGGAACAGGGAAGCTAGAGTGGAAGGTGAACACTAACTCAGGTAGTAGGTATTAGACATTCAGTCCTGAGACCATCAACTAGGAGCTGAACACGGGCACCAACACCATCTGTTTGGCCAGCAGGAATTTTTTAAACACCAAATATTTTTAGATAGGGCATGTCTTCTTAAGTTCAGTTATGATTCCCACAACTCTCTACATATCTTGTGTGGACTTTGTAGCAGCAACTCATTTATCTAGCACTGTAGTGAAATGGGGTGTTTGAGGAAGGAGAACTTTCCAGATAATTAAAACTGATTTGACTTCAAGCAATAAAATGTGTATGATTAACGAAAATCTTCTAATATACACTACTATAATATACTTTATTGGTTTCTTAAAAAAGGATAGAAAATATTCCAATTTTTTAGAACTGACTTAAAGCCATGATTACAAATAGCCATTATTTGTTTAATGACACAGTTTTATGATGCTGTTTCTTTCATGGTAATTCTCTTCATGGTGACTACGGTCCTTTTCCTCTCACTTAAATCTTCTGTTTAAAAATAAAATAGGCTAACAGTTTACAAGGTAAAAAAAAAAAAAACCTTCAAAAGTATTAATATGTAAGAATAACATCAACAACATCTAACACCACTAATGTCTTTCATTGAGAGTTCACTGAGTATATAACAATACCATCAATTTCTTCATTTTACTGGTGATGAAACAAAGGCACAGAGACTAATTACTTTTTGCAAAATTACAAACTAAAGTTGTAGAGTCAAAGTTAAGCTTATATCTAACTATAAAGAAGAAACCCCACTTCAGGGTCTTATAATGCATGCTTTTCTTGTGGGACCAAAATCTTTTTCTTGCTTCCCAAGATACATTTTCAAGTTTAGAGTTTCCTTTTATAGAGAAATAAGTCTCCTTAAAATGAATGTCTGGATAATAGGATATTGCTAGTCTTTTGTTCAGAGTTTAAACGTGGAGAGAATTAAAAAGATGGGAAATTATTTTAAATATAACTTGGGGCAAACACAAAGAAGAATCAGGAACCAAGTGGCTTGGAATCTCTGCTGTCTACCATTAATGCGTTTTTCATAAGCCACTTAGTTTCTCAGCTTCAATTTCCTCACGTATGAAATAAAGAGAATATCCATATGTCACAAATAGAATTGCATGATCAATTAAGGCAGAGTAGAGCAGAGAGAAGGGGAGGGGAGAGGAGGAAGGGGAGGAGAAGGGAAGCCCTGGTTGCATAGTGGTGACAACTCACAGCTGCTAACCAACAGGTTGGCAATTCAAATCCATCAGGCACTCCTTGGAAACCCTATGGAGCAGTTCTACTCTGTCCTACAGGGTCTCTAGAGTTGGCATCAAATCGATGGCACTGGGTTTGGTATTTTTTGGCTTATAGTATAGTACTGAGCACAGACTGCTCGTACACTGGTCAATGGTATTTGCATCTGTAAAGAAAGAATAATATTAGTACTTCACAGAGTTGTTTCAAAATTAAAAGTAATAATTTATATAATCCCTTTAACATGGTGCCTGGCACCTAGTAACCGCTCAATAAGTATTTTACTTCTACTGCTAGTTATAGTCTATTACTATTTGGGGAAATTAGGCTAGTTAACTTTTCTAACCTCAATTCTTTCAGCATTAAAGTAGAAAGAGGAGCATGACAAAATTCGGAGACACATGATACTTTGAGATGAGACACTACGTGCTGACTTCCACTACTGGCTCCAGAAATGGGTGAGAACGTGAAAATCAAACTGTAGCTGGCCTGTGAGCCCCCACAGAAAACTGTCCTGCACAGAGGCAGTCAGGAGGTCATACTGCCAACACTCCACTGGGAGGTTTCCTTTTACTTAAATATTCTGTTTTCCTTTGAAATACATTCTATATTAATTTATCCAGCTGAAAATTAGGATGCTTAAACATTCAAAAGATAATAAATTTCAGGCTCACTGCCTGCCATGCCTTTACTATTAGAGGAACAGTATTAGGTGTTCTTTATTTTTCTTTTTCCTATAGGAAATTTGGAAACGCTAGTGGCGCAATGGGTTAAGTGCTACATCTGCTAACCAATAGGTCAGCAGTTCACATCCACCTTGGGAACCCTTTGGGGCAGTTTTATTCTGACCTATGAGGTTGCTGTGAGTTGGAACTGACTCAACAACGGTGGGTTTTTTTTCTTTTAAATAGGAAACCATGTTTCCCACAGAGAGAAAATGGAAGAAACAGGGAAAAAAGAAGACCATAAGGATGTCACCTTCAGGCAGCTATCAGCTTCCAAACTTAAAAAAAAAAGGAGTACACACCCAGTTCAGAGTTTGCTCGATTCCCAGATGTATGCCCTGACTTCATTTTTTACAACAGACAATTTTATACTTTAACATGATGCTGTTGAGGGCAACATTTCACATTGTATTTGAAAAAGGACAAACAAATGCCATATAATTGTACGATACCACACAGCAAGCTTCTAAAGAAGAAATGCCTTTAATTATGTTGATGAGTATGGGTGAGCACCAAAATGAAGGGGTGGGTGGCACTGATGGGTTTATCCGCACACTCTGCACAGAGGAGACTTCTCTCTAGAGCATGTGAAATTTCAAATGAGGCATTCTTCCAAGTTCCACCAGCCCCACCAGTGAAAGTAACAACCTCAGAATTGAGTGCACCTCAGAAGCATCTGAAGTCACTTCTGAAGCAAGAAGTCATCGAGGCCACACCTCCGGTGATCCCGATACGGAAAAGTATACTGGGGGACAGGGAGCTGTGCTTTCCGCCAGCACCTAGGTGGTTCTTACGCATGTCACTTTCGGTAGCTTGCTTTCAGCAACATCACATTGCCATCCTCCACAGTTTCCTCTGGATGTCCCCCATGCCAGCCAGGTCTCGTTCTCACCAGTGGGCAGGTGTCTGCCAGTAGCATTAGCCATAACACTGCCTTAGGAGCTGGCTCCATGGAGAGGGCAAGAAGCCAACCTCTGCCTTCAAAGCATTACCTCAAGGATGTTCCAACTGAACTTTCTGTTTTGTTTTCTACAGTAGAAGTCAACTGAGATAAATATTTTATACTTACCATCTCAAAATGAAAAAAAGGATTCGACTGCAGATGGCCCTTAAATTGGCCAGATTATGTAATCTCTCTCGACTTTAGTATTCTATCTTCTAAAGCAATTATTAAGATCAAATGATGTGTATGCCTGACTCACAGAGGCACTCAACAAATAGTTGTTCCCCTTCTCAGCAAACCTACTCCTAGAATTTCTGTAGGGCACACAACTAACTTATTTGAGTTTCACTTCTTGAGTGGGCCTGCTCTGTGGTAGGGAAACACAAACACAAAGAGATGGTGAAAAAAGAATTATAGGATGCAGGAAGAAAAGCCTGGAGCCTTGATAATCCTCAAATTAAACAAATGATACTAGTAAATAAAAGGTGACCCTTTAAACAAATCTCAAGGGGAAACATTAAACCTGGTAACTTTTAGCCGTTGTACTGATATGGTAGGATAAGTTTGGGGTCTTGTTGAGAACTCTCCAACGTTTCATAGCAGAATTATTTACCATCATTTAACAGATAGCTCTCTTGTCTCCACACCTAAAATATAGCTACACAGAGCTACTCATATGAAAAGCAGCTTATCATCTCTTGGTGAGTATAATTTCTCTGAGGACTTGTAATTTGGTGCTTATATTTGAGACACACACTTCCTTTTCTTTGTCCATAGTATCTTTACACATACAGAACATTTCTCGATACCTCAGTTTCAGTTGCTTTGAAATGGCTAAGAAATAGTACACTGGGTTGCAAAATCGGTACTTTGAATAGCTTTTATTATAAGTGATATAACCACCAAATAGTGAGAATTCATCTTGTCCTTTTATCAAGATGTTGTAACATAAACAAAGATCAATCCAGTTTTGCTTATATAGACATGTGCCTGAATTCAGCACCAATTCTCAGTGCTCTGCTTCAATCTACGGTCCTCCCTCCCAGGGAGACCCAGGTAATCTTGAGTTCACTAAAAGAGAGACATCATCTACCATAAGGTTGGGAATAACTGCACTACAAATCAGTGGTGACCCTTTACAACCAGTCGGATTTGGACAGGTCACTGTTAGGGCACTTGCCAAGCACTACAGTTACTATGTGCCCCACAGCGTGCCGTGTACGTGTTCTACACCTAGTAGACTACGAGTAAGTACCCAACTTGGCAGATTCCCAATCACCAACTTAAATTTCAGAAATAATCATCTTCCCCAATCATACTGTTGACTCTTAGAAACCATTATTCACTATCATAAAAAATGTGATTTCATAAAATATGCTAAGAAAAACAATACATACTAGCCTTAACACTCCAAATTTCAAATCATCTGGATAACTGTAATGATTAACCGACATCACTGATTTATTTTTATTAAAAGAATTAAAGTTATATAAAAGCAAGTGATAATAAATTTTTCACAACATATTATTCTTTATAATGAAAAACAGACCCACCATTCATTTATATGAATTCATAAAATGCTAAGAATTAAACCCAAAAAATCCCATTTTGTAAATTATAGCATCTGAAGTCAGTATCATAAGCTATATAATGCTGTTCTACAAAAGTATGCTGTAATATAGAGAAAAGATTTTTATTAGTGCCAGTAAGATTTTCCTTTAAGACATTGATGTTACACCCACAGCAGCAGGAAGAACAAGGTAACCTTGGTACAAGCATTGAGGAAGACCTCTGAAACACATAACTGGTTGGTAGGCATATTTTCTATTAACTTTTCTCTGAAGATTCAACTAAGAAGTGACAGGGTATTCACATGGCAGTCTTTATGAGCAGGAGCACACAAAGCTTTGCATGCTAGAAATCCAAGCAGGAATCACATATCCAAACAAGGCATATATTCTGGGAATTTTTATCATGGCTTAGTTGCAAAGACCATGGTTAAAATTTTCAGTCAGGATCTTCTCTCTTATTAGCAGAGAAAACTACCTCATTCTTTTCAATGTCATTATATGTTGTCAAGTGGATTCAATACATTATTATAGTTATTAAATAAGAAAACAGTGGTTTGTTAAAAATGCATTTATGCAAAAATTAGTCCTGGGACACTGTGTCCTCAGAATCTGCAGATCTACAAAATGTAAAGATCAAAGAATGACATTTGAACCTACAGTAAAGTTTAATTTTCTCAAATATTTAAAGTATCACATAAAAAATTCTTTTCCAACATATGAAGTTAAGAAATATTTATGTTGAAATATAACGTCATTGTTAATGTTATTTTAAGTCTATTACTTTACATATTCTTCAAAGTGTAAAAATACAACTGGAATAATACTATTGATTTTTATATATTAGCTAGTCACAATATTAATGCAAATAAAAGATTAAGCTGCAGTGTATACTCATAATAGCCAACCAGTTCTTACTTCAATTTATTGGACAATTTCATACCTTCTATTAGGTAAAAAACAATATTCATTTTTGGCTTCACAAATTTCTTTTATATTTATGGAAGTTAAAAAGTTAAATTTTCATGTCAATTTCTAAGTATATACTTATTTTAATTATATTTGCTACTTTAAAGATGTTTTAAATAAGGCACCATTGTCTTTTAAATTAAATTTTAAAAAACAGTCATATAAAATACTAAAATAACTATATAATTTTTATAACTCCTATTTCTTCCAGAAATTTGTTTTCTTATACATTTTCTAATACCTATGGGAAATAATAAATAGAAACTCTAGTATCCACTTGAAAGGATAGCGAAGTTTTTTTAAAAAAAACACTAAATTTAAAATTATTGGAAAATATCTGGAGACACAAAAATATTAAGCATATCAAAATATGTTCTATTTTTTGCTGTTAGTTATAATAACAAAAAATAAAAAGCTGATAGCCAGTCCTCTTCATTTCCATCTGATACCCTCTACAGCATTAAAAACATCTTTGACTAGTAGCTCAATGGCGCAGCCTATGTGTAGAAAAGTATAATACAGCCTAGACTGACATCCAACTAGTCAGCCCTGCGAGCTGTAAACAAGGTTTTAAAAACATAATACAGTTTTGAAAATGATCAGAGGCACACATTAAAAAATAGCTTCTTTGCATCATGACTTTCACTGCTATTTGTGAGACTACCTAAAATAAATTAAGAGGAAATATAAATAAAACATATATATAGAACAAGCATTTTTATGACACATGAAGTATTATGGCTTTTAGTTGCTTTTATGCAGCCTCTGAGTAAGTTTCAAAATTTTCCATACCCTCCATAGCCAAAAACTTAAAGAAGGCCACTGTTTGGTGGTTGAGTTAATATGTTCAATAGCTATTTTCTATCAGGTTAAGAAACAACATTATAGTCTGCAATCTCTTTAAGATAGTGTTTCTCCAAAAGGACATCAAATCCATACACTGAATTCTCAATCAGAAACACTATTTCAATTTACTACTTATTTGCATTAAGCTAATGAAACAAAGACCCACTTTCCCATGGTACAGGTGATAGGAGGGCTAAATAAAACCTGTTCTGCTACCTCATGTATGAACTCGATAAATACATTACCTTCCATCAATCATCTTCAATCAACACACACTATGGGTCACCCATCAGATGCAGAAGGGGAGCAGTTGCACTTCAAGGCAGCACGTAACTATCACCTCCCACAACCTTTCTAACATTAAAACATTAATATGCAATGAAGTAAACATATACATATGTATATGTATTTGAAAATTTAAACTAGCCTATCTCCTCAAAAAAAAAAAAAAAGACAGACTCATAGCTACTAAAAAAGTTTAAGCAAGAATCACTGAACTCATTTTTCAGACTTGCTGAAAAACCAGGATTCCATTGTACACTATTAACTTTCTTCAATTTTCTTCTTATTTTTTTGTGAGCCATAATATAGGGGAGTCTTTACCATGCACGCTCAATTTTTCTCCCTTCATACAGAGGCTGGCTGCTAATTCTAACAGAGAAAGGAACTGTGTTCAAAATTTGTACAAGACCCTCTTTTTTACATATATGTACCTATATATGTATGTTTATATATACATATGAATTATTTTTTCTACAAAGTGACCCTCTAAATTTATGCAAACTGTTTAAACATGGAAGAGATGCAAAAGCTCAGAGTGCCTCTTTTACAAAGTGAGTGCCACTGCAAAAACTGCTGTACTGATGCTGAAACCTAACTGTTTTAACTTTACAATATGAGATTAAAAAAAAAAAAAGTACTTCAGTCCCACAGCAGAGGTCTGATCAATTAACACTGACTACAGAAAACTAAACTCACGGTGAAGACAAGCACAATACACTCAAAAACTATTTCTATTTAGTTCCATATAACTTCAGTTTTTCTTTTGATTGCTTTCAGTACAAAGAAGTCAACAAAGTGTTGAGCAAAACTCCAACAAAAGCCACTCAAATGCCTTTTTTTTCAGTCACAGCCAAATGATTTAGTTTCTAGAGCTCTTTTCATTCTGTTGAAGTTGTGGATGCATTTTTTCCCCCCCTCAAGGTCAGATTTGTCAATTAAAAAAAAAAAAACAAAGCATTTTCAGAACAAAATTGCCATTTTTCCACTCATTGTTACTTTATGAATCACAGAGGTTTTACAATAAACATTTCAGTAGATGTTTTAATCATCATAGGCTTTTAAAACAAACTTGATGATGTCTAATATCTGTTTTAACATCATATTGTAAAGGTACTGATAATTCACAAAGCTAAAATGTCAGATTTGAAACTCAAATGAGACAATGTACTTCGCTACAAAAAATGAATCCTTCCCCCTCACCCAAAAACCCTACTCACAGATATTACCATGCAGAATAGCCAGTCTTGTCCAAGGATCATTCTCCTTTGAAACAGACATATGTACACCCCAAGAATAACTCCAGAAAACACATTTAAATTGAATTTTCCAGTAGTTTCTACTTCGGTAATATCCCAACATAATTGCATAAAAATATATCAGTGCTAATTTGACGTTAATAAATTAAGACCATTAGAGACAGTCTTTCATTGTTGGCCTTCAACAATTCTCCATGACACCATTTTCTGTTTGCACTTCCTCAAGCGTGTTAATGTATCTTTGTTTAGGCTGGCAAATTGAATGGTCAATGTAAACACAGTCAATGAAACATCAGGTCTGGAAAACAAGTCTACTGAGAGGACCTCTGGAAAGACCATTTGCTCTAGTGCCAAATACGCAGTAAGGCTGCACAGTGAAAGGCTATTTAAAAAATTTTTATATGATGAATGAATTGCTCTTTTGAAAAATTCTCAAAATTCTTTGTCTTGCATACAAAGTCCATCGAGGATGAAGGTGGTCTGCAAGTTGAACTTAGGACTATAGGGCTTACAGTCTTTGTTTGCAGTCTTAACTGGGGATTGTACCTTAGCTACCGTAGTTCAAGCGTAAAAATACTTTGTCTGTAATACTATATACTGTTGCCAGTGACCCTCTAAATCCTTGAACCAACTGTGTCTTCTGGTGTCACAGAAGATAATGCCAATTTATTGCAATGTGTGGCTTTTTTAACTGATTAAAATTAAGCCGTAAACACGTGACAATGGAATTAGCACATTGAGAGAGTCTGTTTTCCCACATCCCGTTTTGCGCTAGCACGGCTGATCCCTGCAACTCTACGCGGGTGCAATTTTAATGACTTTCCTGGGTTTTGATGTTCTTATGAAAAAAGCACTGCTTGGTGTTTGTGGAGAAGGTAGATATGGGGGCTCAGGAGCTGCGACTGGGAACATGGGGACATCGTTTCTGTTTTCCGATAGGATCGGTGTCATTTTCCTCTCAGCGATAAGACACCTCCACTGACAGAGCACGATTAGGGAAAATTTTATTATAAAATTTACTTTTATTGAATGAGGATGGAGGGATAAACAGTTCAGCCTCAGGGAACAAAGAAACAGATGCCCCTCCCCCCCCGAAATTCTACCTTTTCTCTCTTCTCTCTCCTTGTTCTTAAAAAGATGACTAGGCTTCAGTTATTATTAATGGCACAAAAGAACTTTTACATGTGATTCTATGATCAAACTATTTGAATCAAGAGACACTTAGATGCTATTATAAAAGAAAATCTATTTTATATAGTTTTATATATATGCATATGTGAGTACCGACATGCATACGCGCGTGCATGCACGCACGCACACACACACACACACACACACACACGTATTAATAGATAAAGCTGCCTTCTAAAACCTTCTATTTCTAAAAGTTACCTATGATAACCTAAAAACGAAAATCAAAATGAGGCTAATACTGACTCAATTATCCTGCGTTCATACACATCCCGTACTTCAGGAATACACTCTCGCCAAGTAGAACTGCAAGGCATGCAGAAGCACAAGACCAGCGTCCTCTAATTCTTGTATAGATACCAATGCTCAAAGAAGACTATGAAAAAGTATTGATTGTTTTTAAGTAATAAAACATCACTGCTACTGAGCTTTGGTGTGCATGATGATACATTAAACTGCTAGTATCATGAGTTATGTCTGTTTACTCCCAATAAACCAGCTGCAACTCAGGAACGTTCTGTTTTACAACTACTTGAACTACTTGAAAGGTCATCTGAGAAGCAGAAAAACAAGAATCTGGCATTAGTTATTAAAAAAAATTTTTTTAAGTTCATCAAGTGAATCAGAACACTATTCCTACTACATGAAATAAGAAAGTAGTGTCTCATGGGCTAAGAATGTCTAGTGGCATTGGTAAATGCTGGTACATTAAAAAGAGAGTTTCGATGATACATTTTTTTCATACTGTTGATAACTCAACTCAGAAAAGTATTTCTTTATTAATGAAAAACTACTTCCGACAGCAAAATAAAGGACGGTGGTAGTAGTTTTTAATTTATAGCATTCCCCCATATTTTCCTATGGTCTCCCTAACTTCTTCCTTTAAAGACTTTTTTCATGTTGATTCTGATTTTAGTGGGTGGGTTCCTATAGCATTCTAGTGGAACTTCCAGTTATCAGCGATCAGAGGATCATGTCAAAATAACTCAACAGCCATTTGAACTAAGCTTCCAAAGTATAAATCAATCAATCAATAAATAACCAGTTCTCCAAAGTCACTGATATCAACTGAAGATGATTACAATTTAAGGTTGAATAACTCAAGTATTTGTTACATCCTAACAAACGGCAAAAAAAAAAAGTTACATGTTTCACTTATTGTGTAGTAAAGCAGAAAATTAAGGTTTACATTATGACAAAGCCATTGCAAAAAAAAGCCTAAGTGCCATTTCCCCGAGGCTCCTTGATTCAGGGTATCTGTGAAACACATGCTGGACCCAGACTTAAGTTATGACAATGTGACTGTACTGCAATCTAGTATTTACTATGAATTTTACAGCTTGAAAACAATTCTGAAAATAAACTTACAAAGTTACAACTGGTGAACAGAGAAGAAGAAATAAAGCTCTAGGCATATACTGAACTAAAAAATGTGTCCAGACTCATCTCTGGCTTAAAGTCTTTACCATCAAGTGCTTGTTAACAAGCATATACCAGCTGCATGATGGATTAATGTAAGTAGATTGTCTATCTTTGCTGAGTAAAAACATTATATTCTTTTAAAGAAGAAAAAAACAATTTCCAAGGGAACTACTTGAATGTGTTAAGAATATCAACATAACGGGAGAGAGATAACAAGAAGCTGTATTGCATCTTCACGAAAGTGGTCAGTGAAACTACCACCATCACTGCCATGATACACGCTTATGGGAAACTTTGTGAAATGAGCAGTTTTCTCTGTAGTAGAGGAACACAGCTCCTATTGCTTTCAGCCAATCAACAAAATGCCCCTACAGGGAGCCTGCATCCCTCTGGACAAGACAAGGCCAAAACTGAGAAACAGATGACACAACCCGTAGTTGCGAGCTATGTATGCCATGAAGGAAGGGACTGGTAAAATGCGAAGAGAGACCTGCTTTCAATAGAGTGGTCAGGAGAGTCTTCTTGAAGAAGTAAAATTAATCTAGAACCCTAAAAGTCCGGAAGGGCTTGGTCAAGTTTCTTATACGTAACGGAGATCTACATGCTCAGGATATGAAAGCATCTATGAGTATTCTTTTAAAAGTATTTCTAGAAAGTTAGATATTACAACTTTTTATTATTAAAAAAATCAGATATTTTACAGACCTCATCACTTTTCAAATAAATGCAGTAACACAAGGTGTCTTAAAGCAAAGAACCTCGAATACAAAACCCCTAGATGTTAAAATGCACCTGTTATTAAACATCACTGGCCCTAAACTTTCTAGTGATTGAGAAGGCACTTCACATACTGTACAGATCAGAGTCATCACTGCAATCATCCCTGTGTGGGCCAGTCAAGAACTCCAAATGACAAACCGCTTTTTACTGTCCTAAAAAAGGAGTCTGTAAAAAGGTGGTGTAGTGGTTAAGCACTCAACTGCTAACTGAAGGGTTGATGGTTTACACCCACCAGCTCCACTACTCTGTGGGAGAAAGAGGTGGCAACCTGCTTTCATAAAGATTGCAGCCTCAGAAACTCCATGGAGCAGTTCTGCTCTCTCCTACAGGCACACTATGAGTCAGAATCAACTCAGGGGCAGTGGATTTGGTTTTTGACTTTATGTTCTTAAAGCAGGACACCTGCTTCTAGGTACCTGTGAGTGCATTTATATGCATGTGCCACATACACATCTCTTTACAAGTGTGTCCACTCTGGCTAACCTACTCTACAGGAAACAAAATACCTTTTCCATTTCAGGAACTATTACCAGTGCCGTCCTCATCTCCCAGCCTTTCTGTTTTTCTCATAGGACCCCCGTTAAAGCTATTCTCCAATTCAGGGGAGCACAGAGGCTTTCCTGTTCTGTGACAAGCAATACCTAGAAGGGCTGGTATGGCTGTGTGTGGGCAGAATTAGCATTTTATTGAAGCGACCATCCATCTCTCCTAGGAGGGCTGTCTGATTGGTCAGCGGAGAATGGATGGAGTGAAGGGGAGAATAGCTGCTAACGAGATAATCCACTGTGGAAGCAGGGCTGCGTGGGACGCTCCGCTGGGGGGGGTGCAGGGTGAGGGGAGAGGGCCAGCTCCTTTCTCTTGTTGCATTTGAAGTGGGAAGGAGGCCTGCCGTAAGCAAACTTCAGATGTGAAGAACAAAAGGCCAAGTTTTCCCTCTTCACCATCGCTCTACCTTTTTCTCAATACTGATGAGCTGACGAGGTCTCGAGCTGAAGCCCTCCAGAATTACACTTTGACAACCTATATTTATAAGTCAGGTTTATCTTTCAGGTAGGTAAGACAAGGCATTCACTACTGTTTGTAAAACAATTAAATGGAGCCATGTTGCCAGTTGGTATTTGGGGAATATTTAGAAGTATCGCCGCTGTTTGCAAACAAATCTGCATATATCAGTACAACCAACTTGTGTTATGTTTTCATCCAAAATCCTTTAGTCACCTAAAAAAATAAATAAATAAAAGCTCATGGCCAATAAGCATTAATGTTTCTTGGGCCAATTTAAACATTTTTTCCATATTCCTCTAAATGAATAATTTGGAGAGGAGGGTAGCACCTGAGCTGATGGTGGATCTGCGCTTGCCAGTTACGGGAGCACTTAACGCCCATTGGCACAGCAAGATTCAAAGTCCTAGTAGGCTTCAAAGGAACACTTTTTTTCCCTTCTTCTAGAACTCTTTGCTTTCTAGTAAAGCTGCAACCACAATGTTCGCTCTCTTAATGCCACCATAAAAAATCAAAACACTTTAAAACAAACTGATGTACTCTTTAATATAGTCTTCACATCATCACAGGCCCCTTGCACCCTGCATGGTGACAACCTTAGAGATGCATGCCACACATCTCTCTTTGTTGCCGGCTTCAATGCTTCAAGAAAAATTGAGAGAGAGAGAGTGTACGTCTCTCAATTGAGATATGGGCACCTTTGATTGACAAGACCTAATCAGCTTATCTCCACACTAATAAACTTGAGGCCTGTGGAGCTGGTATATGCCCAGCACTGAAACGAACTTTCACTAGCCAAAGCCTCACGGACTAAGTCTTGGGCACTACTTGTCTAAACAGGTACAGATATAGCCTTCACAGGTGATTTTTATGTTGATAAGCCTCCATAGTCCTTATTCATGATGGTATTATCGTCAATTTAGTTGAATGAACTGCCTAAGGTAACCATTATATAATAAATCTCGAAAAATTTACATATGGTGAATCATCAAGCTTTGTTTTCCAAGCTCTCTGTGACAAAGTAACTACTTCTGAAATACTAGCATTACGCTGTTTTTCTTCTTTTTATTATAAGGCTTTTTCTTTTTCCAAAATGAAAGGAGAAAAAGACCCTCTGCACATCAGGAAACAAATATACCCCTTTAATAATGTCTGCTGTGTAATGCAATTGAATTTTCAATTGCTTGGGCTGCAGCCCCAATGCTGACACGCTATACACTATGATCACCCTGTCCCCACTATTCTGGTACCCCGTGACACTAAATGCTCATCCTAGACACCCACCTAAGCTTCCCAACTGATGGGCAAGGAAGAAGGAAAACAAGGGTGGGAAGCATCTCACATTTACACATCTATAGACAAAGGTATAGACATATAAAGGTTTCTCGAGGACTACTTAAAGGGGTTCTTTCAACCAAACTCTGCTACAACATAGCTCACGAACAATGTCTTTGTTCTTATCAGCTTGTAACTGCTATGCAAAGGCTACACTCACGAGTTGAGACAGATACAAATAGGTAGTCAAGCACCAGGTGCTTCTTCAATTACATGATGGAGACCTGGAACAGAAGTCCTTCTTTGTATGTGTCAGGGTGAGAATGATACACAGAGGGAACATTTTGATCTTACCTTTCACATGCAGTTAACCAAAGAGAGAGAGCACAGGTTTAAAGAAAGAGCTCCAGTAGGGGAGACACTTTTTGAAATAACAATTGTCCAACTGCCTGCACACACACACACACACACACACACATATACACCTGACCATTTAAACCATTCACCACGCTGCCTTCAAATTGAAATATACCTTAATATAATCACTTGTATAAAATGAGGCAATTTTAAACACTTTCTAAAATGAAGTTTTCTAGAGATTATAGGAAATCCTGAGCAGTACTTTTCATTCCGATTGTAGCCTTCATGCTGTAATTGCCTTATACAAAATCCACTCCAGTTTTATCTTTCAATATTATCTTCACTGCTGAACATCGGGAGATAATTTTGCAATAAAATTTAATTTAGAGAGCTTATTTTCCACTAATCTCCTAGCAGGGGAAGTATGAAACTTGCAAAGATACACACTCCAAGCAATGACCCTAATGGTACTTTTCATTTTGCAGATAGTAAGACTCAAAATATATCAATTTTATTACATTGCAATGTCGACATATTTTAGCTGTCAAAACTTTGTATCCTAGAAGAGGAAGTAAAACAGGCTATTAGGTACATGTACAAAAATAAAAGCCTTCTTATGATACAGTTTTCCTGGGGAAAAGCTTTTCTTTCATAAGAACGGGACTACTTAAGCTAAAAACAAGGAGCTAGGAAAGATACGTATTTCATTTCAAACTATTAAAATCAGATCAGTAATGGCCAACAATATTTTTAAGTAAAAAATTAAAACCAGTAACAATAAATAGGAACTAGACACCAAGATACAGTTTTCTGTGTTAAATGACAAAGTTAATCTGGCTCCTTCTAGTTCTAAAATTTCTCCTTTTAAATATCCTGATGCCATGCAAACTTTGGAAGAGTAAATTAATGGTAGAAGGTCTATTTCTACAGGGTGTTTGGCCTCAATCACTTATTTACTTGAAACTGTTCATCTCTTAGAAAAGAAACTTTTTTTTCCCTCTTTAATAATGAGGCCTCCACGACAACTAACTAGTACTATAAGTTAGGGAAAAATACAAACTAATCCTGATGCTTAGAAATGAGACAGGTTCATTTTTGCAATGCTGCTAAATATGAAAAGAACCCTCATAAAAACTAAAATTCTTCGTCAAAATAATTATATATCTAAAAAAAAGATTAATTGATCATTGTAGGACTGAGGGATTATTGATTTATGCCTGGGCTGAATCACTGCCACTCCCTAAACCAGATTAAAATTACTCTGTTCCTTTTTAAAGTTGAATCATAACCAGGCCGAGGTGACACTGAATCATTTATGAGGCTTTCAGAGTTGAAATATCAGAGTCATATATGTGCAGAAGTATTGTTCTGACATTTGAATTTCAGCAATAGTCAATGCTGAGACATTTCAAGTCATGCAAAACCTGACATTTCCATGTTAATATACAAAACAACTGGGATGTGAAAAGCCACTTCTCTACCAATACTTACAATTTTAACACTTAATAAAACTTTAGAAGCACAAGCCTTTAAAATTTAAACCTACATAAGATGTCCTTACCTAAACATTTTTAGTGTTTATTCACATAAAAAGTATCTATGGAGCATTCGTCTGCACTCATCTCTCTCATTTACACATGGAAAAGCAAGACTGTATTAATCCCTTTTCAGACCACTTGTTTCCAATTACCTTTCTTCTCAATTCTCATAAAGACATGGCAGAATATTCCTGGCCATGAGCTAGGGATTGTTTTACATTGTTTCTCAGATGTCAATAACCATGTTAAATAAAATATAATCCAGTATCTCTCACTTCCTGGGCAACAGGAAACTCAGCAAGTTGCAACCTTCCAAGAAACTAACACAAACCACTGACGAATGACTACCTTGTCCAATGATTATTTCCTTAAACAGCAAAACTAAAATGTTCTGACACGACGACCTCTCAGTAGAAACAGTCAAAATATTTTTTTTAAGACTGAAATAAGTTGGGTGATCATGAAGAACAAAATGTGCACCATTTTCAAGCTGCAAATTAACAAGCAGGTATCGACTTTTCTTTGAGGTCAATAACAGCTCTTATTGATCTAAAAAGTTAATACCTACTAAGGTCAATATACGATCTCAAGGGTCAACAAATCTGGATTGAAACTTCCACTTCCTTTCACACATAAATATTGCAGAAATGGGTACAACTGTGTTTGGAGGAATCAGAAAATTACCTTGACGATACTAAGATAATGTAAAAAATAAGCCAAAGAGGTTTAAAAGATGCAGAATTTTTAGAGTCTGTTACTATAGAACTTTCAGAGACATTGACTTTTATATTTAAATCCTAGTGATACACAACCTGGGCAGTTAAATAAGGAGAAACCGACAATAATTTTAAGTTATGTTTTACAGCATTCTTCCTTTTGATGATACTGACATACAGAATCTCTCTCTATGAATTAAATATGGTTGTGTGTGTCTGTTCGTGTATATGTGTATACACGTATTTGATAAACTATGACCTGAAATCATTTTTCAAGCACATATTTTAGGAATTCAAACAAAAAGTGGAAAAAGATTGCCTGTGGTCCCATTATTCTTAAGTAATCATTTCTAGTATTATGATCCTGTCTGCTGTATTTTTCCAGATTGAAAAATAATTACTGACTATCAGCACTTGGCTTGACATTGTTCTTCTCATAACTAAGAATGGCCTGTGCAGCCTTACACATCCTAAAGATGGCCCATGGGAATGGGCCACAGGAATGCAGGACCACATCCCCATATGTATCTAGTATTTTCTGAAGCTGGAAAATTAAGTCTTTTATTGGCTTTGATCCTTCCTACAGCAAATAAGATTCATATTGTTCTTTTTCAGGACTATAAGAAGTGCTGAAGGAGGAAGAGGAAAGAAAGAAGAAGTAAATACAGGAACATTTACTAGTGCTAAAACCCGGATAAAATGCCTTTAAATAGGCAGATGTACAAATTGGCTTGATGGCAGCTAAGGACAACCATCACCTATTAAGTACTGGAAAAGTCAAATTATCTACCGTGGTAACATAAAAGTTAAAAAGAAGCCAGCTCTGTAGCCTATGACAATGCTGCACTACGGAGTACTCAATAAATGTGAAGACTACTGTGAGAGCAATGCTCTTTTTGTTTAAATAAACTTTTAAAGATCAATTCCAGATTTCCAGAAAAATTATGTATGACAACAGTAGAGTTCTCAGATGGCCCACACCCAGTGTCACCTTTTATTAGCATATTATGTAGTCAAGTATGTTTGTCACAATTAATGAAACTGGTACACTGGTATTAACTAAACTTTGCAGTTTCTTTAGATTTCCTTAGTTTTTGTCAAATGTCCTTATTCTCTGCTAGCATCCCCTCTAGTATACATTACATTGAGTTATCATGCATCACCTAAGGTTCCTCTTGGCTGCGACAGTTTGCAATGTACCTTTAACACATACTGTGGAAATGGTATATATAAATTTGCTAACACATCTCCTGTTAGCACTTAGATGAAAATGCATGCGGCTGGACTGTTTTTCTTACAGATGTAAGGAACATAACTTTGAGAGTAAACAGAGACAAATGCCTGGTGGAAAAATAATGCAAAGATAATGACTCCTTAATAGATTAGAGATAACAAAGTGTCTTTGGTGAAAATTCTAGATTACAACCACTCACCTGAAATGTAAGCAATCTAACTCCTCCACTTTTCCCCACTGAACTCTTAACAGCTCGAGTTTTAATTAACTGCTCAGTAGACAGTCAACCATGGAGTCCCTGAGTGGCACAACTGGTTAAACACTTGGCTGTTGACCGAAACGCTGGAAGTTTGAATCAACCGAGTGATGCCCTGGAAGAGATGCCTAGCAATTCACAGCCACGAAAACCCCATGGAGCGTGGTTCCACTCTGATGCCTGGGGTTGTCAAGAGTCAGAAGCAACTCCGTGGCAACTCTTGGTTTGATTTTAGGCAGTGAAGTAGGCAAGAAATAAACACTCTGCCAGAAGACGATACAATGCGCACCAATTTGCTCTCTCTCTTGCGCAGCATAAATTTCTGGTTGGAAAGTGGCTGCCCATGTTGGGCTACATTTCTAGTCCCTGGTACCTAGGGGTTTAATGATGCCATTCAACCAGTTCCTGCCAGTGAAATGAATGCAGAATGACATGTGTCACCTGCTACCTGCAGAACTTCACAAGGGGTGTGCCTTCTCCATTGTCCTTTTGCCTGGCTGTAGGCTACACACAGGGGCCTCCAAAGCCTCAGCAGAGGGCAGAGCCACAAAGTGGGAAACACCTGGGTTTCTCAGTCAGGCAGGGCAAGCTGTCTGCTGGGGCACTGGCACTGCACTGCGGGACGCCTAGGAGTTGGAATCAACTTGACAGCAGAGTGTGGTTTTCTGGTTTATTCCAAGAGAGAGAAATAAACATCACTGCATCAAACTGCTGAGGTTTTTGGGTGGTCAGGGTCACTTACTATGACAGCTAATGTTACTGTACAAATTAGGACAAATGGAAATGGACATTTACTGAACACCTAGGAAGAACTTAGCACTGTGTTGAGGGCTTTGCAGGGTTTTTCTCATTTGATTTTCAGAACAACCCTCCAGGGAGACAATTTTCATAGATGGCGAAGATAAGCCTTAGAAAGCTTAAGGAATTTGCCCAACATTCCACAGTGATTAAGTGGCAGGGCCCAGATTTGAACCAGGGTTTCTCTGGTTACAAAGTTCCATACATCTTCCATTTTCCTTCACTGCAGGTGAAAGACAGGTGATTTGACTGGTGCTTGGATTAAAAAATAACTCCTAGGCAATTTTTTTTTTTTAATCCTCAAAGAAGAGCAAAATCATCCATGTGTTCTCCCTACTTTTTGTCCGCGACATCGGGTCTTGATGTACAGGGGTGGGCATGAGATAGTGAATGCGTCTGAATGCGTTAGCATTTTCCAGATCAAGACGATGTTACACAAAAATTGCCGAAGAGAAAGATACACTCCCCCTTTGTAACCTGCTGATAATCTTACAGTGTTTAATTTGAGCAGAGTCCAGCAACTTACGGAGGGCACGAAAGATCCATTGCTCCACAAGGTTCACATCTAACAAAGGAGAGAAGAGAAAGACTTACTTGTTCTCACAACAGTATGAATTTAAAGAACTATATGGGGTGTGCATTCTACAGGAAGTCCAAGTAGGAAGAAAAATGAAACACTGTGCCTTGCACACAGCAATGAAAACGAGGGGCTTCATTGTAGTAAGAAAACTCACAGCGGGCAGGCAACATCACCGAGGCAATAAGAGAGCGGGTCCATCTTCATGCTTATCTTTCAGAGTCACAGTGTTTAAGGAGAAAAGTCTCCTTTTTTATATTAACAAAGTCACTCCAGTCAGTCTCTTTAACTTGTCTACATGAAAAATTTAGACGACTTTGTACACGTCTGATGCTAACAGACGAACACCAGTGAGAAAAATTGGTGCATCCTTTGAAATTGTGCAGTTTCCTTATGATAGAAGGGTTGTTTGTTTGTTTGTTTGTTTGTTGAAATAAAAGGCCTGAATCACTGACAGTGCTGCACAGAGCAGTGACCATCATCAATAACTTATAAACATGCTGATCCAGAAGAGGGAAGCGGAACATACTGATTTCTTCATGAGCCCAAACAAAACTTAGTATCTATTCTGGCTGGTGAAAATACAGGGCAGCTGGGGAAGCACACAGGATCAGTCTACCCAAACTGGACAAATAATTTTCATTTCAGATAAATTAAGACATTAAAATAGAGTATTATACAATATTATTGCTAATATTACCACTATTCTTTTACCAAATAATACAAGGGCAAAAATTATCAAGATTTACAATTCCAAGCATTCAATAGCTCCAAAACGTGTTAAAAAATAATAATTAAAAAAATTACACATCTGACTATTACAATGAATAGGTTCACCGTGGAGGTTACTCTGAAATAATAAAAACTTTGAGGAAAAAATGTTCTAAAAGTGAAAGTTATCACTTTCAAGCATATCTAACAACTGAGAAGAGCCTTAGATGCAGCCCCCAGAAAGACCACAAAAGTTCTCATCAGCCATGTCTTTGCCCCAAAGCCTATCTAGCCACTTCTTGCTTTCTCTTCACTTATTCCCTAAGTCTTACTTCTTGTGAGACTTTCTGACATAATGACACTTAATTACTTCATCTTTAAAAACCTTGGCTTCAGAAATACTAATTACAATTATTATGGGAAAATACAGGTATTTATTTCTGCAACAGACATTTTGTCAATACATTCCAGTTTAAGAAAGGAATTTTATATTCAAAGTGTCTTGGTGACACACGGTAGCAGGAGTGCTCAGACTCCAACCACAAAGGTCAGTGTTTGGACACACCAGCACTCTGTGAAGAATGATGTGGCAGTATGCTTTTGTGAAGATGTTCAGTCTTGGTAACCCAATGGGACAGTTCTACTCTGTCCTATAAGGTCACTAGGAGTAAGAATGGACTTGACACCAATGGTTCTTTGTTTGTTAATAAGTTACATAAAAAACCCATTTTCCTGTTGAAGTTGACGGAGTATCTTCACCCTATTCCCAAGCACAGACCTTGCTAATGTTATTAATTTATGGTAATATTTTCCTTGGTATAGCAGAGGTCAACTTTAGCCAAGTCCAGGTCTAATGAACTCAAATTCTAATCTCTTAGGACCCGATAAATGTTTGTGAATAAATGGCAAGATTCTACTGTGGTCTATTTATGGACTATGTATTGCAAATAACTTTGAAAATGGAAATTAAGAAAAGAAAAGCTCCATTTAAAAAGTTCATTTTGTGTGAACATGAAAACCATCTTCTACTGTAGATTAGGGCCTCAGGCAATTGATTTTGATGAGATTAACCACAGAGAAGAATGAAGGGTAATGGTAGGATTACCCAACATCATGCTTTAGTTGTCTTCCTAAATGGACAGTTTTCAAAAAGCTTTTATCTTGTCAGGCACTACGGTGGTTTCTTCCTCTCTCTAAATAAATAGGTATTTATTTCACTATGGCTTAGAGTTTATATCTCAAGATGCAAAAGGGCAACACAGCGCCATCCATGAATGATGACCCACCACGGCAGTTCCTTTGATAATGACTTTACTTGGAAACACATATTCTTCAATAAAAATATTATTTTTTTTAAGTTAACTTTGTTCTCTCGTGGCAACGGTGGAAAACACTGTAGCCCAACAGGAAATACAGACTAAAGCTTCAAATGTGGAGCACACACACAAAAAGCCATTTTTAAAGCTTATGCCTGTCAAGTTTTCCACTTGATATAAGTCATACACAGAGTCTTAGTCCAATGCGAACCCATGCTGTGAAAATTCTGTAGCACCCACCTCAGAAAATTCTGTTAAGTACACAAACACTGCTGCAAAGAAAACTTCTGGGCACTGGAAGTCAGACTCAAAGGGAAAAATAAACCTGATTTTTTAAAAAAAAAAATCCCAAGGAAAGTTATATAAGTTCAGTGCAACAAGGTCGTGAGCTTAACTGTCCTTCACTGTAATATCTGAAAGTAAATTGGCATTTTAGTGATCTGCTTGGGTCGTCATTCTTTTTTCAACTCACAAAGATGCAATAGTGTAAGAACGGCTTCACGTGTACCCTACAAACCAACTGGAAAAGTGATAGGCATTATGGGGTAAAACACTTTTAAAAATGAGTATAATACTTTTTAATGGATTAAAAATGAACCCTATGAATTCGCTTGGACCACCTAAGGAGAAGGTTCTCCAAGCCAAGCCAAGTGCCATCGAGTCAGAGTTTAAATTATGTCTTTTTTTTACCCTTGAAGGAGCTCACTAACATCTCATAGAACATTACAAAGTAAATTTAAGAGCAACCTGAAAACATTAAGAACTTCACCCTAGTGCCAACCTCCTGCTCTTTTTATTATAGCATTACCGCTTTCTGTAAGACTTTAACGGTTGTAATTACAAAGCAAGTGACAACTGCACTGAATCTGATTATTTTGCAACTTGGCAACTTAAAAACAGTCCATGGACACAGTCCACTAATTCTTTTCAGCATTTAAAAAAATAAAGGCTTATTCAAAAGGACATAACCTTCATAACCTTGAAATTCTGAAAACATACCCACACATTCTACCACCCAAAATAATGACTAGAGAATTTTTTTCTAGAGAAAATTTTATCTGCATAAAGCCTTAATACTTCTGTAGGATTTTTTTTCTCTAAAATAAATAGGATTGGATAAAATTCATAGTTAATATTAACCCAATTGTACAATTCTATTTTCTGCTCCTATGTTATAGAAAAACAAAGTGCTAATTTGTTCTTACTGCAGTAACTTGGACGTGGCCTTTCTGAACACCAGGAAATCTTGGTGGTGTAGTGGTTAAATGCTACATCTGTGAAACAAACAGTTAGCAGTTCAAACCTGCCAGGTGCCCCTTGGGAACTCTATGGGGCAGTTCTACCATGACCTGTAGAGTCGCTATGAGTCAGAATCAACTCAACAGCAGGGGCCTCTCTGAATTCTAATCCGTAACCAAAATTACTGAAGCTAGTAATGCGAATCAGTGTTTGTAAATACAGCCATCTCAGACAACCCAGGACTGTAGTGTCTCCCGGGTCTGTCTAGCTTTGCATTCCCACAGCACTTGACAGTAGCACTCAACAGAAACTTACTTGGTAAGTGACATACAACACAGGTGGTCCTGGCCTTACAGTGGGGTCCGGTTCACACAGCTCTGTTGTAAGCTGGTTCCAGTGTAAGTCAAATACCTGACTTTTTTGGTAAGTTTTCATTATTATTGCCTTCTATTATTAGTATCTTTATAAATCTGATCTTTGTCTTTCTGTTTGGCCAATGACATGCTGCAATTTGTATACAAATGACACGCCGCTGTTGTATACAGTATGTCTTACTAAACACAAGATATGAAACAAAAGGCTGTTACACTTGTGGTTTGTTCTAATTCAAATACATCAATAAGTGGAAAATACCTGCTCTTTATCTTCTTCTTTCACATAATACTATGCCACTCTCATTAATAGTACAAAAATCAAAATTTTATTCTTCTACCTATTGATGGCAGCTCTACAGCAAGGAACACATAGTTAATACTTCTTTGGTTTATTTTCCCAGGAACCTTTTCACTGACTTATCAGTAAATGTGTGTATGTGTGGCGGGTAGCAACGGTGGTAGGTAAGGTGAACTTGCTGATCTTTCCCATAGGAGATCTTAGCTCAGTTCTAAGCTAATTTACAACTTCAAAAATAGCTTTATCTCTGGTTTTCTCTTGTTGTGCTTTGTATTACTTGTTTTTTTATGGATTATACATTAAAACATTTCAGGACTTGTATTTATAAATTAAGACTCTCCAGGATTTGTATTTTTGAATCAAGTGATTACATTCTACCTAGCAGCATGGATACTCAAAATATTTCATGAGGAGGAGATTAAAGAAAAGTGAAAAGGAGAAAGGAGAACACACGATGAGGAGAAGGGAGGAAGAGGGAAGGAAGGAAATACCTCATCAGCAGACACAGGAAAAACTGCTGGAAAGGATAATGATTAGCTTTCAGTAGGATAAAACTTCTGTCTCAATAGATACTTCCAAAACTGACTAAACTTTTTAAATGAGTTCATTACTGAGTTGATTAAACTAGTGACAACAATAACGTAGGCTGAGAGACAGTACCAAGATCCAAAAACTAAAATGGGATTGAGCCACAGCCTTGTGCTTTTATACCCCACCATCTCCATGCAATCCCAGGAAAGGCTCAGCAAACTCCACCAGTAGATCAGCCCAGTCACTGAGATAATCACAGATATAAAGGCAGGCACCTCAGATTTTAAAAGTATCTCTTCAAATTCCTCAGAATGTTCCAAACATGAAAGATAGTTTACTTTTTTTAAATGTAGGCTGCTACCATTATTGACTGCTTTTCTGTAAGAACTCTGAAAAAAAAAGAGATGAGCAAATTAGAGAAAGCAACAGAGGCATGCATAAAGCATCTCGGTCTCGTGCAAATGTTACAAATCTAAGAATTATTTTTCAAGAGAAAAATGTATACACTCCTGTATGCTTCTCTCACTAACTTTACTACATAAAACAGATAAAACTTTGGATGAGGTAACCACCAGAAAGCCAAAATAATCTGAATAACTCATGTGAAACAGGCCTGTAGGAATATACCCTACATGGGGAATATACGTGGCTCAAAATAAGACAACTGTACAAAAATAATAAAATGTAGAAACTGAAGTGAAATCTGTTTTTTTAAATAATTTTCATAGAAAAAGGATTCCCTAAGAAATTCTCAAACAAAAATGGAAAGAATCCCCCACACTGAGTCCACAACAAAAAAGTAAATATTTTCATTTATACAAAGAACTTGTAAAGATGCAAAATGAGTCTATTCTTACTTACAAAGTCCATCTTTGCATTTTCCTCATGAAACAACATAAAGGAAAGTGTGATAAATAGGCCTTTTAAAGAATATAAGTATTAGTACACACAGGGATAAGATATGTGTTGACATACGTAAACCCACTTTTATGGAGCGGATTCGAACTCAGAGCGACTGCAGAGAACAGAGTCCAACTACCCTACAGGGTTTCCAAGGCTGAAAATGCTGACAGAAGCAGACTGCCACATCTTACTCCCATGAAGCCACTGCTGGGTTTGAACCTTTTGGTTAGCAGCCCAGTGCTTAACCACTGTACCATGATTCAAGTGGTAGAGCAAATCTCTTCTGGGTCATTGGATAGGTTCCCAGCTGTTCCAGCTGCAAAGTAATGTCTCCTTCTATTTTCCTGACTAAGATATGGTAAATAATGACTACAGCTCCTAAATAACATCTCCCTTGCATCTCAAATTACCAATATTAACAGAAACAACCACACTTGCTATTTTGAAGGCAGTGTAGGTGTTTACTAGTTACAGCTTCCTGCCCGAACTTCCACACACATGTACATTTATGAACACAGGCATATGAGAGTTGACGAAGTGACCTTTCTCCAGTTCAAATAAACAGGCTAAATGCCAACATGAAAAAGTGGACACAGAGCACAGCTGATACTGTTAAAACGAAGATTCTGATTCAGCGGATCTGAGATGGAACCTGAGACTTGGCATTTCTAACAAGCTCTCAAGTGACGTGAACGTTATTGGTTTGAATCCCACTGTGGGTAACAAGGAATATGCCATTCCTTTAGGCTGAAACAAAATTAAACAACATGACAATGCATGTCCATTGAAGCAGAGATGACTACAGAAAAAAATGCCTTATTTTTGTAGGGCAATCTGTAAAATCCTGGATCCACTATGACACTTAGACCTATTTCAAACTCTGAGAAACAGGTGTTATCATCATCTACTTCAGAGAAAATATCACAAACTTAGTTCTCAGCTAGGATTTACACTTACAAGTATCCATTTCCAGCCAGTCCAGAGGGCTAGCCATTGTCTCTGTTTACACTCCCACCCGGCACAAGGACCGACTGGATCCCATTTGTTTTGGGGATATCCTTAAGGAAGAGTCTCTGGAAATTCATGCCAATCAAAGATAAATTTCATGATCCTTGCTCCTGAGAGCCTTTTTAAATTGGCTTACAATTTCTTCTGCATCTTTACCATCAAATTCTTCTAGCAGTAATTCAGCTGGTAGAAGGGCCAAATCTTAGGTTACTGTACTAAACTTCCTAACAGTCTCCCTGCACCACTCTTTTGCCCCTCCATCCCACAAGCCCTCTTCTATACAGTTTAAGCCACTTGCCTGCCAAAAGCCCTCCAATGACATTGCACCTTACTCAGAATAAAACCCATACTCCTTGGCCCCACACAATCTGCTTTCTACTTGATTCTCACCTGGCCACACGCCACTGACGCCCCAACCCCGCTCACTCCACTCCAGTCACACTGGTCTTTTTCCTGACCCTTGAACATCCCAGATCCCTTCTCATTTCAGAGTGCTTGTGCTTGCTCTTTCCTCTTTCTGAACTCATCTGCCTTAGATCTCTTCATCGATGGCATCTTTGAGGCATTCAGGACTCAGTCTACAAGACAGTGCCTCAGAAGAGGATTTTCTGCCTTGCCAGTCTAACGGAGCCACTGTCAGTTACTTTCTTCTATCCCTTTTCATTTTACCACTGTCTGAGATTATCTTGTTTATTTGTTGATTAATTTTTAGAAGTCAGACTCACATTGCCTACTCACCCCAAATGTGGGGCCCTGGCAGTTTAGCTCACAGCTAAACTTCAGGCACTAGCACAGCACAGGCCACACTGACTCCAACAGTCAGTTTTAGAAAAAAATATGAAAGGGAAATGATTCAGTGTGGGAACACAACATATTTTGACTATATCAGATCACTTGGAACAGCGAGGCGAGACGAAACCCATTCATATTTCAGTGTGGTCTCTTGACCAAGAGCGCGAGATTGGACGGTGGGGCTAGACTAGTTTCTAGCTTTGTAAGCATAAGCAAATCACCCGGTTTCTCTGTATGTTGTTTTCTTGTCAATAAAGACAAAATAATCATTGCTGAGGGCTGTGGTGAGGCTGGAAAGGGGTAATGAATGGAGAATACTAAGAAAAGTATCTGGTCCAAGCGCTAGCCCATGGGGAGGAGCCTGCAGAGCTCTAGACACTCACCTGGTCCCAGACATGTACTACGAGGTGCACAGGGGCCACTGAGAGAACTCGGTGGATCACTCACAGGTGTGTTAAGCCATCTCTTCATAAACCAACAGAACAATATCCTGTGGTTTTGTCCTTGTATGATTTCATTCACAGCCTTATTTCTTCCACTATTTATACGGCTTCCATTAATTTTGTTCCTATTTAGAGTGTAATTCTGGAGCTTTTACTTCAAAGAAAAAAGAACCATAATTTCAGATTAAAGTATTTTAAGTACAAGTCTCTGAACTCAAACAAAATGGGTATGTCCACAGCTAAAAGTTATGCCTATTAACAGTAACTGAAAAAGGAAGAGTTATTTTTTATTCTCAGATTTCAGAATAAGAACGGACAAGAAATAGGATGCTGGATCAAGCCAATGGCTTGTACAAACAGCATAGTGTTTAGTCTTTGATGACTTCTCTGAATGAAATTCTGCTGGAGAGTCTAACTGTCCTTCTTGAAGTGTCACTCTTAAGACTGGACTGTATTAGCTCCAGCTCTCTAAGGTCATATATTTTTCCCTTTGTCCCTTCCTTCTTAAGTGGCACTGTTCATGAATGATCTCAAATAGGAAAGGGTACCTGGAAGAAATCTGACCGGTATCAAACTTGATGCACAGCAGGGTGTGAACGGCAGGTAAAAATAATCTGCACTTTTTCTCGGACCAAATGCATTCTGGACGTTGTCTCTCTACTAAGTAGGTTTCCTTAAAGGGACAATGACTGCCTCATAATTCACGAAATATCTTTTATTAAAAATTCCAAAAGTGATTACAGAATTTTAAAAGATGAGTTTCATTATTTCCTAGGAAGACATTAGTGGTAGATTAAGATAATACTCAATCAAGCTCTTTTTATGATTTTGTTATTAATGAATAGACAGGTTTACAGACTCATTTTTAAAAGTCTTTTATCAATAATTTTGAAAGATAACCACTTTTGGTGACAGTAACTTAGAAAAATGGAAAGTTCTACAGCATTATTTACTTTCTAAATACTTGACTATGTATGGTCTCACTTTATAACAATCCTATGGGATGGACAGAATCTGGTGTTAGGTTTCCATTTTGCAAATGAAAGAACATATGCAGAGAGGTAAGTGATTTCTCAAGTCACGTGACTGATTAACGATAGGAGCAGATGGGGTTTTTCTCTCTCCAATTCAATACTGCAATTAGTTCTAGATTTTGTGGATACGTGGAATTGCCAAAAACACTTCAGAGTGCTCGAAATAAGGTTGCCAATTTGTTATTTTGTCATATATGGAAAGAAAAATACATACACAACTGCTACCTACTATTTTTATCATATCATAAAACTATCTTTTCATTTTCCAAAACAGGATAAACATCTTCTTTAAAAAAAGCAGACTTTGAGTTCAAAAAATTCACTTTAGGCACAGTTACTACATACAACTTATTTTCTCATTTTGCAGTGGACTGGTGCAGACTGTTGAATTCTACCACTAGTCCTCAGCCAATATTTGCAAACTGTTTCTCTCTTTTGTGCTGTTTCAAAAGTTACACTAGCTCTTCCATCTCTTTTCCTTCTTATTTTTTATCATCTGTAAGAAGAAGAAACCAGTAACTGCTAAAAGGTCTTCTTCTAGAAAGACGCTATTCTTCTACTGATACTGCAACAAAAGGATGTGTATCATAAATTTACATCACAGTGTTTGAGCAGGCCAGTGAGGCTGAGGGTTAGCAGGTAAGCAGGGAAGCAGAAGCAACATGATGTCCACTGGAATGCATGGCTCCCACACTGCTTTCATAAAAAGTGCAGCTTATGTACCTGCCTTCTCCTTTCCCAGTCCAGTTTCAAACTCATACAAGAAAGTTAATTAGCACAATGACTTCGTCGGGGCAGCCCAATCCCACTCCTTCTGCCAGTCTTGGTTTTGGAGTCTGTAAGAAGTTCCTAAGTCTTAAACAGCAAATAAATTTCTAATTTTATAAAACTTTACAGTCAATCAGTCACTGAACTCTACGAAAAAGTCTGGCAGGATGGAGGTTAGTTTATGTGCCACACTTAAATCTGTATTTTTCATGGTGGCTGTGTTGATAATTTGATGTGGACGCTAAATTTCAGCACACTCAAAAAAGAAACAATGATCAAAGCCACATCCAATCTCACAACCCTGGTCAAAACATGGTCCTCCTTTTGAGGATTTCCTTAGCTTTGGGAGACAGTTACAAGAGTGGTGTAGCGAAAGAGAGAAAATCACTGAATCACCCAGCCCACTCAGTCTGATCATGTCCCACATCTGTGTCACAGCAAGAATACCTCTGAACCAAGCCACTCTTACATAGAAAGAGGCTCACTAGTGGAATGTTTCGTCAAGGAAAATGGCTTTGATGATGGTTTTGTTCAACAGAGAGAGCCCCAGAGATTTGCAAGGGTGTCAGAGTAACACATTACCAAAGGACTGTCAAAGCATTGCATTAATTGCTTTCTGTTTCCTTAACATAAACAAATATCAACAATGATGAAAAAATTTCTGTGAGATAAAGACAAATGCCTAGGTAACATCATTTGGTAACATATAGGCGTTTCCCTTTATCTCATAGAAATTTTTTATCACTATTGAAATGACAAAGTTTACATAGTATTTCTAAGATATATAACTTTTCATACATATCATTTAAGAATATTATGAGGTGCCAGCCAAGTGCGAGGTAGGCAATGTGATTTCCATTTTACTGGATCAGAAATTGAGACTACAGAGGTTGTATGATTTGTCCAAGAGCTAGAACCTGTACCCAGGACCTATGAACTCACACTTAGGGGTCTTTCCACTGTACATATTCTTCACAAGGACAGTCACCTCCAAAAGTGACACCAAGAACAAAAGGAACACATAAGAGTTGGCTCTCATTCCAGTCAGGGCAGAAAGCCAACTACCAGTGACCTCCTAAAGAAGGGATACCTATAGTTAAAAAAAAAAAAGAAAAAAGGAGGCAGAGAGGGTTCAAGGATTAAAACTCTTCTACTTTCTCACTACAGCTATCTGCCAATGCTGTCTGTGTTCTTCTTGTTTCTCTGTGATTGGCCACATAAGCCTAATAATATATGGGATAGCTATGAACCCAGGAAAAGGAAAAACACTAGCCACTCATAAAAGAATTTATTTGGAACATAAATAAAAATTACTAAAAAGCTAACATTTTCATTTATCTGCTTTCCTAAGATAATTACTTGGGTGACATTAAGTCTGAAAAATTGATAAAAATGTTGTTTACCACTTGTTTTTTGTGGTTCACAAACTGGGCCACATATACTCCGTAATTTCTAACAGTTATCCAAAACAGACAAAGGACATTACATACAATCTATACTTTACGAAATAAAGGAACAGCAAAACAGTATCTAAATAAGAAATTCATGACTTCTAAGGAGTTACTGGATATTTATTAACTCTAAAAATATATTTACCGTTGCACAAAACATTTGTAACAAAAAGCTTGTCTGTTTTAAGCACACTAGTCTGAGAAGCAAAATTAGGATTCTGTTTTCTGAAGTCAACAGCCAGTGCTAATTCAAACTAAAAGTTGAGACAGTACTAACTAACACTAATAAGATGAGTAGAGACAGCCTTGCAATTCATATGGACTCTGCTTTTTTTTCATCTTTGATTATTGGCTTCTGTTCATGATTTAAAAACCACACAAGACTCAGCATCATTAGGACTCATTTTCAACATCAGGACAAACAAGCAAGGTAAACTAGGAATGGCTACTTCTTTGCTCCTCGTGCTCATCATTTAGCTTGATTCAAATGTTAATTTTCACACATGTGAATAAATAGCAAAGGAGCAAACAACTGGAGATGGCAGTGCTAGCAATCATTGCGGGTGGGTAAACTGACAACATGTAACTGCATATTAAGACAGATGTAGAATTTAGACAAAGTATTCCATCTCTTTTCAGATGTATACTTTTAAACCTCAGGAACTGTTTTCAGTAGATGTCATGCCTTTTAACTTGAAAAAAGATAAGCGCAAATAAGCTCCCAATTGTCTCCCCAATATGTAAACCACATCTCGGGCTGCTGTCTCTGCTACTCCTTTGAAGTTTCCCTGAAATGTCATGTGTTGTGAAGACTGCTGTGCATAAGCAAGACAATTTGCTCACTCTCAGAATTCTTACCGGTTTCCACTGCTATTTGGTACCCAGCCTCTAGTCTCCGCGATGACCTTTCCAGCCTCTCTGTGTTATCGAGCAGATGTGCCCTCTGAAAAAGAAGAAGAGGGAAAAATCAGACGGCCGTCTACAATGTTCTTTTTTTGCCTTAAAAAGTACATAATGCTTTCATATGCCCTAACATTTAGGTGGGGGGTGGGTGGGGGAAAATACAACATATTATAGAAAAAATTTAACAAGTCTTCCATTGTAAGAACCACTACAGTGAGCAGATTTCCAATCAATTGTGTATAGACCATCCACCTTTTTTTTGTTTTAAAAGGCAGACTCATGTTGTGTGTGGCCACAATGAATCTTATTCCAAAACACTGAGAAACGTCCAAAGACCAGAGCCAACTGGCTGTCTTCTGGCTCAGAAGAGGGAGAGGTAGAAACTTAATGATTTTTTCTTGTATTTATCTTTTATAAAATGCAACCATTTCAAAAATTCACTTGGTCTTTTGATTCCTACACAGCAGTTTTTAAAGAGGAACTTTATTTTTAAGAGAATGGTCCGCAATTCTGGACATGCGGCAAGATGCCACAGAGAACAACATACGCTACCAACACAGAATACTGAACAGCAGTTCTGGTTTGCAGGCCTCTCAGAGCAACTACCAAGAAACCAGAGGCACACGCTGCTCCACGCACACAGATGTACAAAGCTGTGGGTGTAGCACCCCATACACGGTGCTGGATTTGAAGTAAACTTTCAACACATGGTGTTTTAGTTTGTGAAGTGAAATTCTATTATATAGCATATGCCTATTTTATATCATACCTGCTGGAAAACAAGAGGACAGTCTTCAAACTGAGCTTCCAAACTTGTTTCTTTACATTTAGACTGTGTTTTTTCTTTTCTTAAGCCATAATAATCATACATTAGACATACTGAGGGTGCTGAATGTTTATATGCCAATCATGGCTATGATAGATAAAATATAGGCATATACTCGTGAATGGTTGTGTGAGGGTATATATATTCATATGAATACTTAGAAATGTATGCATACATGTACCTGCATGTTTGGGTGTTTGTACACTCATGTATGTATTTGTATAAATTTACTACTTGCCCCCTTCAAATCAGTTTTGGTATCTGGTCAAAAAGAAGGAAAGGAAAACACAACCACAACTCCTACAACTTTGTCTTGTTGACAGATGTCACTTAAAACTGAAGACAAGCTTTTTAATAATAATAAAAAAGGAGGTGCCACACATATTATCTGAGTGGCTGTCGAGCGAAACGATCTACCTTGCTCTAATGAGCCCCCATGGATCTTGGAGATGCAAGCTGTATTGACATGCACACTTAAGCTAATACACCTAGACCAGTGCCTCCAAGCTCTAGCAGCCAGAGATGCTGACAGAAGATCTCGCTTCCATCTTCAAAGAAAGGAAGTGATTAGTATGTTATCATTACCATTCAGAACGTGATTTCCTTATTCCCTCCCGGCACAGGTGACACATCTGAGATGCGGCCAGACGTTGGAGGCAGCTAAAGCCACATCAAAGCTTTCCTTGGGAAAAAAAAAAAAAAAAATGGGGGGGGGGAGGAGGAATGGTTGCGGGGGAGGGAATCATTAAAACAATGCATTTAGAACAGAGAGATTGGACCTGATGTGAAGGTCAGAACGCTGCAAAACAGCCTATAACAATTAATAGAGTTGTCTAATATACAGTGGAGAAATTAAGAGAAAAATTGCTCCTGTCCCCTCCCCATAAAGAAAAACAAAAGCAACTATATAAATAAAAGGGAGAAGGGAAGGAAGGCTTCTGAGGTAATGAAAAGCAAACTCTCTGAAGGATGTAGTTGAGTACGGGGTAAAAAAAAAAAAAACACAAAAAACGCCCCAGCAAAGGGATCGCCATATGTTTGGCATCACTGACTATTCTTAAATAAAATTAACACTTTCTAAACTTGTCAAAAATTACTTTCTTATTCCCAATCTCTCTGCATGCAGTGGCACTGGAGGTAGGGATGGCTCTTCCCTTCTGGAACCATTATTTTCTATCTTAACAAAGGGCTTTCACTTCAAATTGAGGATTCTCTAAAAAGGTATCAGTTAGATCTGTGAAATCCAGAGTAAACCTGAATTTTAATCCAGAATAAGAGATCAAAGATTTGGGGTTCATTTTCTTATTGAGAGACATCCCCAAGAAAACATTTAGCCTCTGTAGACGGGGGGGGGAAAAATCGAAGATCAATACTGGAAATGGACATTCTAATTAGATGGTAACATATAATAATGCAGTAAATACAGCATATAACATGCAGAATAAGTTTAGGGATTCCACAAAAGGAAATCAAATCAGACTATGCAACGTGTGGCTACAAAAGATAGCTATATTTCTGAAAGAAATTTTCCCAAAGAATGCATCTTTCCAAAGAAGGGAGTAACTCTTCCCTGGCCAGGGCAATTTTCTCCGAGCAAATCTGCACACAAGAGGACTAGCCGTTTACCAGCAGCTTTGCAGCGGGATCTCACTTTGTATTTCGGAACCTCTTCACTCAAGTCAAACTGAAATCAAGTTCTTGAACAGCAGCGCTATTTACATTGTTCCCTTAGTTGTACATCGCCCTGGTCTCAGAGAATGAAAGGAACAAGCTCTAGCAGCAGCAGATGCTTTCAACTTGCCCCCACACTCCATCCCAAACTCATTCTCTCACCCTTTCTCAGCCCCTTTCAAAGCAGGTAAGTGAAGCTGTGCAGGAGCTTCAGACAGAGCTCAACGTGTGTGGGAGGCTGCGCTACGTGGACAGCTGCAGACGCAGGGTTCCCACGGCGCCGGCTACACAGCCACCGCCGGCCCCTCGCTCCGCACCACCAGCTCCCTTCCTGCACGCCCCGGCCGATCTGAGCACCGCCAGAAAGGACCGGGCACACACTACTTCCACACACGGCAAAACATGACATCTCTGAGCAGACGCGTGCTTGTCTTTCGAGCACAGGCACAAGTTAGAAATCCGGGGCAGCACTGTGTGATTACTATTTGAATCCTGGCTGAGCCGTCGCTGCTGAGCAAACCATAAACCAATGCAATGTCATCAGCGTAATCTATCCCATAAAGACCAATGCTGAATCCATATCAAAGACTTAAAAGAAAAAATCAGTGCATTATTCCATTAGCTGTTCGATCTAATTCTTCCAATTACACTCTCATTACAGGTTGCAGATTTGAAAACATGCATACCAAAACCGTAACTGATGAAACTGGTGCTACTGTCACAACAAAAGAATTAAGCCATCAAACAACACAACATATTTTAAAAGAAATACAGACAGGATAGATTCAGCTTTTAGAAAGAAGACTTCTAAGTCCATACAATGCAGTTGAGTACAATAAATTTTGGGTCGAAAATGCTGACTGTCATGGAATAAGGCACAGGATTTGATCAGTCATATTCACTGCATAGATTCAGGGCTGAGAGTTGCATGGAAATTTTTTTGCATAGGTTGTCAAGTCTATTGTTAGGTTCCACTGACGTCTGAAAATCCAGACTCTACCTAAGCATTAGCACATACATGCAAGTACACATAAGCAGATGTTCTGAAAACTAACGCTGATGTATCTATCACCCACCACAAGAGCGACTGTATACATCAAATCTGCAACTGATTGCTTTCATTTAATATATATATATACACACATATATGTGTGTGTGTGTGCTTATATGGAAGGAAAGTAAGAAATACAAAAAAAAGGCAGGCTTTTATTTTCCCCTTCACTTCCTTATACGTCATTATTACTTTCACTAGGAAAGGGTATTACTAACACATCTTAATTGGGAAGACGCTGAAAGGTACAATCTATAAACCTCTAAATCAGCATTCACATCACCTGGAGAATGATGAGACACTAATAATTACAAAAATAAATAAAGTTCTATACAAACAATTCATAGTGCTCTGGCTATCACAAGCAATTAGATGCTAATTTTCAAATTGCAATATGGGCCATTATTTTAATGCTGTAATAGACAAGTGCCCAAACTTAGTCTTACCACATAAAGAAATATAGTAACTGTTCTATCTTTAACAGGACTGCTGAAGAATATTTGATATGTTTGGCTTAATAAAAAAACAACAGAATCATCCGCATCCCTCACCGGTGTGGGATATGACTATAAATACTGCTGCAAATATCTGCTGGGCCACATAAAAGAGTCCAGAGCTGCATTACGAAACAGACTAGTAAACTCAGGAAAAGGAGAACTCACTTGGGTGCTATTTCCTGCAAAAGGAAAAGTGTTTAACAATGACAAGGGCATTGGTTATTCTTGGGTAACTGTGTACACAGACAACTAGGGTATTTATAACATACGTGTGCTTCCTCAGAAGGATAATAGATCCGTGGTATCTTAGGTTTTGGGGTGAGAAAGGAGTTGATTTACAAACAGTTCTCTGTAAAGTATGCCACAATATCAGGGAAAAAAAAATTAGCTTTTATTTTCCTCGTTGAGAAGCCAACACAAATAAAATAAACCTCAAGTTAGAATCTGTATCAAAATTACACAACAGTATTTTAAGATATTCCTTTGTCTTTTTTTTTAATAGCCTCTAAAATGCATACTTTTCTCTGATGCTACCATGCCACAGAGGTGCCTGTGACAAGCATGGTTAGGATACAGTTGTCTTTAAAAGATGGTGAGAAAAGAACATTTCTAAGCAATATAATCAATTTGTTTGTCCTGTATCCAGTTCCCTAGAAAAATTAACCGAAAGATCTACTTCAGATTTAGAAAATCAATTTCAAAGGGAGAAGCAGAATTAAAAAAAACAAAAACAACTAGGAAATACTTACCTCTTCACGTAATTTTATAAACTGCAACACGAATGCATCAAAAAAAAAAAAAAGATAAAAAGGAAAGAAATGGCAGGAAAGAAAGATCAGTTGTGTGACAGGGTACAGAATTAACATTGACAATTTATCTGTTTACATGTTTAGCATTTAAAAATCACAGACAAACACATTAAAAGAACCTAAACACAGACTACATGCCGAGTTTTTTGAACGAATAAAGATCACTTTCTCGCACTGTCACATTAAACAAAGAGAAGAGTGTGAAATTCTCTTTTAAAGTACATCTAAGACACCATCATGAAATAAAGGGGGACGACTTCATAGAAGTCTATATTATAAAGAAAGAAAACAAGTTTACTGTTCCTCTCTTCTAAGACTATACCACTGAAGAGGTTTTGTATATACAAGTTTTCAAGATGTTTCTCTATTTTGACTCATGACAGCTCATTTCATATTTTACCTATAAATGAAAATGATTACTAGTTCATGCTTTGATCCCCATGAGTATTTAAAACAGCCAACTATTATGTTTATAATGTCACAAGTGTGCCTACTCTTAGTAACAGAATTGCATTCGGAGGTATTATTTCAGAATATAATACGCCAGGCTAGATACTACTTTATTTAGGACATAGTATCAGAAAAATATTGCACTATCCTCAGAAATATCATGCATATCAGAGTTAATTTTAGGTTTTTGTTTTACTTAAGGGGCTACGCCATCATATGAAATTTTTTTAGTGTTTGAATAGTTTCTTCATTTTTCAGCTTCTTTGAACATCTCATAATTTGGGCCAGCTCTAATCAACGAGTCCTCTTACTTTATTGGCATAATACTAACGTCAAATAAAAACTCAATCTTGTTCGTAAATTTTTCTGTCATAATGGAGGACATTGTTCTGTTTCTTTAAATATAACAGATAAAAAATATGTTGCTTAACTCCACAGAAAATAGAAAAATGATACAACCATACATATGTCTGGCTCATTCTCTTTCTGTACATGTATGTGTCTGCTGGTGACTTTGACAGTCTTCTAAACAAAAACGTCACTGTATAGTTGACACAACTCCTACAGTTTCTGCAATGAACAGAAACATACTAGGCTGTAGCAGGCTGTAGACCACCTTGTGAGTCTAAAATTTGCATTCTCAGCAATTCAGGTATACAACTGATAATTTTTAATCATTCAAATATCTGTAACATCTGTTATTCTACTTGACATATACAGTCCTATAAATTAAACCATTGCTTTGGGAGAAACGTGCCATGAGTTGCTCACTATAAGTCTTTCTAAAAGTATCATGTTTACTATAGCCCAGATTTCTCAATACTTAATGCTGTTTTTGTCTCCAATCTCAGGGAGCCAATATGTATTCCTGCTTATTCTGTTATTTCATTTACTGTATGAAAAGCATTTCAAGTACAAAAAAAAATAAGATTTGAAAATTGCTATGAAACCCTTATAAAACAGTAGAGACAATCTATTACATAATGTCTCAGTGCATTTAAATGAAGCTTTTAACATTATCCTTTCAATATACACAATAAGTTACATGATTTTTAACTGAGACTCATTCAGCAACCATCCTGTGTGTACCAGTAAAATAACTACTTATTTCACGTGAAAAGTTACTGTTCTTCCCCAGAAGAAGTTAAATTTTAAACTGAAATGTCTGGCCTATCATATATCGGAATCTTTCCCTTTGCTCTCCGAACATCATGGGAGAAAAAGGCAAACATTAATTCTTCTCAGAAAGAGACTATCTGGGCATTGATCGAACAGCTATCCTTTCTTTCTGGGGACACCATTCTTCAGTTGACTATGATACTTAAAGGGCCAAAGTTTAAAACTACTCCTCAGCAATGGAGACCATTTGGGGCATGCCACCCTGCCATAATCAATGAGTGTTTAAAAAGGCTCCCCATTTGTTTTTTCAATAGGTTCCAAACAAAAAACGTTCTATCTTGTTTGTGCTGCATGGCTGCCTTCAAGTCCTACACCGGATTTGTAGCTAAGCTAGGTCATGGGAGGGTTTTTAATCTTTGTGCGTGCGTGCGTGTGTGTGTGCATGTGCGTGTGTGTGTGTGTCTCTCTGTGTGTGTGTGTGTGTGTGTGTGTAAGTTAGGCTCAGAGTTAGTCATTCAAATAAACAAAAGATGGCAATGCTTTCAGACTAGCCTGAAAGTCGTCATTCCATATTTTATCGAGTGACCAGTTCCATCATAGGCGACATGAAAGTATGCAATGCCACCATGTTGTATTACGATAATCAACATCTTTTCTGAAACAAAGATTTCTTTCCCCCAGTGCAGAATTTGATACAAAACGTAATCTGTTCCTTTGTGGGCTGAAAAAATCTGGTTTACGCTGGTTTGAACCGGTGGAATCTCTCGTGGTTAAGCCTTCTGCTGTTTCTGAAATCAAAACGGCACTGCCGAGCCGGGGAGGGGCCAGGCGCGCGCCTCGGTGCCAGTGCGTCACGTGACCCTCGGCCTGCCGAATTTTTTTTACAGCTGATAACGCGACTGCCGTCTCTGTCCGCGCACAGATAACGAATAAATGCTGAACTCTATTAAACGCCCTTTACACATTATCGTGGGTCGAACACACAATTTTCTGAACTTATGATGACAGTCTATTTATTTTGCTATAAACCCTCAGCACGTAACGAACAGATTTGTGCCTGGTAATGATCTGCTCTGCCAGGGCTGTATGAAATGATACCGACCTTCTTTAGATCTTGGGGAATTAAATTGACCGACTTCACCCCCTGGTCTGGAGCTGAAGTTTGACACACTTTATGCACAGCAAGCCCAAATCGGAACTTAAGAGAACCTTGTATTAAAAAATTAAGTAATCATATCTGCTAAATATTGCTTTAATACAAAAATTTAAGCAAGTTTGGAAATATCCTACTCTTTACATATTTGTTTGAACCTTCTATTTCAGATTTGCTCAAAGTCACTGATCAACATAATTGTGCATATAGAAACTGAGAGATTATCATGATTCAAAAAGTAGAGACTGGAACCTTAAACATGCCACATTATCTCTCTCCATTATGAAATGCTTTGGGATTTGATTCTGTAAGTGTTTTTCCATTTTGCAGAATGGCTCCCATGAAACTAAATCAAGTTAACAATTATCAAAGTTTATACTCGAAATACAGCAATACTCAATAACTCAACTCTTTCAAAGAAATAAAACACTGCCACCTGGAATGCAAATAGAATTAAAAAAAATTGAATGATAATACTAAAGACAAGAGTCCTTGCAAAACTGAAAACCCAAACAACTGAATATACAAACTAAATAATTCTGCCCCTTCTTTGCAAATCAGGGATGAGCTATATTTGTATACAATGGATAGGAGTCAGAAATCGATTATACAATTACTTTAAAAAAATTGTGTACTGTAGGAGGAATACTACAAATGGATTTTAAAAAATCCCTAATTTCTGCAATTTTTACATTATGTAATTATGGTAGAAACTTCTATACACTAAAGTTAATACACCTTATAGTTAATTGGCAGATTATAATTGCATTAATAACCAAATTTTAGATGCACTAAAGACTGCATTATAGTCAGAATAAGAAATAATAATAGTTACTGCATTCAGATTTATCTAAATCTCCACAAAGAAGCCCCCGCAGGGAGTATGTGCGTATGATACTGAAAATAACTAAACTGTCAGTACTTAGTTTATTTTAACTTATTTTCAGCCATTGTTATACAACTATTTTCCTTTTCTGATCTATATTTTTAATTGACAGCTATAATGAACAAGTATGGCTATTTTTGACACATTTTCTTGCTATGTTTTCTCTATTAAAACATTATCATAAATATTACATGGGTAATTAGTTCTGAAGATCAATTTATCAAAAATTAACTTGTAAATAAACTTACTTCTGGAAAGAAAACACTTCCATATAAATTATGTTTTATCCTACCCTCCCTCCAAAAAAAACTCTTTTCTCAGCTACTGAGCTACAAGACTTAATATGAAGAGTCAAGATAAAACCTTTTCTTTCTTAAAGAAAGAGTTTCTGTTTTGATTCCACAGTTTGAATGAATACTGATACAGATTAAAGAGATATTCTCAAGTGATCATACCTGGATAAGCATGTATTTTAGCTTGAAGGATTTTAATTCCTATATTATAATAAAGAGCCTAAAAACCAAATTCAATGATTTCAACATGATATGAGAATTCTGCCACATTTGGTAGTGAAATATCCACAATATTAAGTATAGTTTCTTTGAACTTCCAAGCCTAATTCAAATTTTAGACTGGAAAGTTCACACAAGTAATAATCTAACAGTTACATATTCTCATGACTATAATTTATCACACTCTATTTATTGAAGTGACAGCTCCTTACAACTAAACTTCAGGTTCTCCAAGCACTTTCAGAATTTGTAAGTTTGATTTGTACAGGTCCAGGGGAAATCTCTGCATAACCACTTTAAAGTGACAGGAATCTAATTTGAAAAATTCAGAAAATATGAACTCAATCTATTTTTGTGGAGCATTTTTCTTTAGGCATAAAAAAGAATCTCACTTATATGTATGTAAGGCAAATGTTTTAGGCACATAAAATGTCCATTAAGAGAAGTGAACATGTTAAAAAAAAAAAAAAAAGATCTCTGTCACAGCACTACAGCATCTATTATAATAAAGGAATCTGAGTAAGACAGAAACACCCCTTTTCCTCCCTATTTCCTCTACATTAGGCAGTAGTTTCATATGAGGGAAAGAACTATAGCTTTTTAAAGAGCTGATATGGAAACTAGGCAGTCTTTTTTTTTTAAGAACCAGATAATGCTTTCTTGCAGTAAGGATAGGAAATGAATTGTGATTCATTCAAGAGGTCTGAGCAATCTACATCGTCCTGAAAATAGAAAATATTCTCTCATCCTCACATTATTTAAATCTGTTATCAGTAAAACTCCTTTATCACATCATTCTTTTACGTTTGATGTGCTCCTTTTTTTTCCCCCCTCAGCTATTCTCACATTTCAATCAGGGAGGCTGAAATCCCAAGTCAAATCTGAAATGTGTTTACATGTCTGAACTCAAGCTGATAACATCCAAACAGCAGAGGAGGGGAAATCTTTCCAAACAATCAGCTAAGCAATTCTTTGCCTTTTCCCTTTGTCGGGAGTGGGAGGGAGGTGGGTGGGGTGGGTAGCAGGGTAGGTACAGGGGAATCTTAATTTATATTGTATCAGCATATACTGAAATATTATATTTTGAGATGGTAAATATAATTACTCAGTGTTCATAAAATGTTTAGTTCACTTAATGAATAATTTATGTTCATTTTTATTTAGGCAGAGTAGAGACCTTTACCATACTTGTCAAAGGACACTAATAAACACGTTCAGGTCTTGCTTCTGAAGCTTGCTACCATTTATTTCTTTACAAATGTCAAAGAAAACAGTTGCTAAGATTGTTTGAGACATCCTTGAAACTTTTTTTAAGCCATATACATATGATCTACACAAGCTGAAGAAGTCTGCAGTTCCAATTCAAAACAGAAAAGAGATATTAACGAGACTCTTATGGCACTACGGTGTAATCCAATGAGAACTCACCACTGAGTATAAGGCCCTTTTAAGAAGAAACTGCATCGTATTTTTGGCTTACGTGCATCTTAAACTGCAAAAAGACTTTCCCTATTCTTATGATTATTTTAATTATTACTTAACAGAGGCAGGTACCCTGTATGGGTAACCAAGTGCCGCACTGGTGCTGACAATTTGCATTTTGGTGAATGTATTTTTAAGAAGCGGCACAACAGGCGTCTGAGCCACCCTGTTGAATTTTGAAAGCTTACTTTCATTTGTTTTGTTGCAAGTGTTGATTTAATTATGCTGCATTCTTATCAAAGCTGTATTATGTACTTTTTTATTCCTTTTACATGTGTTTGAGGTGAAGACCTTGGCTTTGTCTGCAAACAGTGTGTTTCAAGCTATTCCTTAAGTACTAAATAATAAAGAAAAGAGAAGAAAAGATTTTTTTAAAAGATAGCAGACAGCGCTCACAAGGTAAAGGGTTAAATGTAAGATCTCCAAGAAACATTTTGAAGTTGATTAAGACTCCAGCTTTGCATTAAACAGTATCGCTTCCACATGAGTTGCTGCTAATACCGTTAAGGAGCAGCTTGAGAGCCCAGTGTGCCCATGACCTCCTTCACCCTGCAGCCACCCACCGGGCCTTCCTGATTAGCATTCTACCTGGCTCTCGGAGGAATTCCCATCATCCCCTAGGAGCTCATTCCGTACTTCGTCACTGTAGGCGATCCGTGACCTTTTCTATAAAACAAAACAAAAAGACAGAGAGCAAGAAGACCGTTAGAAAGTAAAGGCTTCGAAGCATTATTGATATCAAGGCCAATCATCTCAAACCTCGAGAGCCCCCTAATGGAAACCAACTGGCTAAAATTTGCTAACTAGAGTTGCCTTAAGTTTTGAACTTCAGAAGTTTAATGACAATAATGAAAGAAAGAATGCTCTATATCGTGTGTCTTCTGCTAATATTAATGAATGTATTAAAACTGGTAGGTTATTTCATACACAGTCATTCAAGTTAGACCACTAAAGGAAATGCATCTACAAAGCTATATATCTGCAAAATTCACCAGACTGTAATTATAACAGGAGGATATGAGAATCTTGAAACTTGTAACAGGAAATGGAGTATACAATTTGGTCTTTGAAAACTTCTATTTCTAGAATAACTCTAATTATACTCTTCTGGAATGCTTGCAATAGTACATCTATATTTCCTTCATTATTGTGATTTTATTAGCCAGAAAAAGAGGGAATTTAAAATCCTATCCTTTTTTCCAAGGAAGAATTTAAATGTGCCCAAGTCCTCTGTAAATATAATGACCTAAGGAAAAGTCATGGGTTTAGGTGTGTGTCTTTGGCTGGTACAACAAATTTTCCAATCCGCGCAAATAAAGACAAGTAGGCGAGGAGTCAACCTTTCACAGTCCCAGCGAATAAAAGCAAATGGCTGATGACTTAGTGTGTCACACTGAAATTTTGTTTTATACGAAATCCACTCTTACATGGTAAGTCAGAAGGACATAGCTGCAAGCAATCCATGAATTATCTAAATGTGCACATTTGAAAAAGCTAAAACGCTCAAGAAATTAGCTGTGAAGTTGGAATACAGTCTCAGATCCTACTTCAGCATTACTATTCCAGATCTAAGTGCAGATTTCTGAGTTACTTTGTTGACTTTTCTGCTTCTGAAATAACTAAGCAAAACCAGTCAATTACAAATATACAAAAAAAAAAAAAATGGCACTTAGGGAAATAATAATCTCTGACTTCAGGACCTGTGTTTAAAGCTTAGTGTTTCTTACCTGCTAAACTGATATCTGAAAAATTATTGTAAATTAAAGGAATTAAGGATAATCTGTGAGCAGAAGTCAACAGTTAAGATTTTTAATTTTTTTACCTAGTGAATGAGTAACTCTGCTTTGCTACCTAGATATCATCCCTCAAACATAAAATCACACTATATTAGGATTTAAAAGGACTTTAAAAGAGACCAACCCAAAGACTCCACTGGGGTCCCTCATCTGAATCACAGAACAAAATTATTCAGTCTTTCAGTATTCCCAAGTACATAAGTACCTAAGGAGAATTTATTAGAGTCTGAGCCTAACTCTTCAGTAGAACCCTGGCTGAAAGAGGCTGAATGGAGTATATGGTATAAATAAATAAACCTAATACCCCTTTATTTTACAGAAAAAGAAGAAAAGAAAAATCTAAGCCCCATGGAATTCTCACTGTAGCCTTGTGAATTCAGACTAGAACCCTTGTTCTAGTCTTGACTCGTATCTCAAGGGTTCATTCTAACAAAATTCTTTCCCATTTCATTACCTTTAGACACACTGAGGAAAAACTACAAGAAGAGCAAACCCTTTCACTATAAAGAAGATGGTGCTATCCCTCCCTGACCTGCATCTCTGCTCCAAATGTATGTCTTACACCTTGGCAAGTACAATTAGTGATGTTCATTTGGGAAAGTAAATGAAGCCAACACTACAGCAAACAGAGGGGAAAAAGTAGAGGTTAAGTTATTAGCCTGATGTCAGTAAAGACATCTCAGTCGCATCTCTTGGCAATTCAGGAGTAATCCAATTCATTCATTTATGAACACACCGGACATCTTATCATTAGCAAACAGCGTATGTTTTATTTTCTTACTGTATTGCTGATACTGTTAGTTAATTCTATTGAGTTCATACTGAACTATACTGAAAAATGCTAAATTACAAAGGTAAAGTACTTCATGGCCTTACTACAAAATCTAGATGAAGCCCAACCTTTCTTGTGCCCATTTGGAAATCCCCACTACAGCAGTTTCAAACTAACTGAGCAAAAATGTTTTAAAGCACTGAAGGAAAATGAGAACCTTTAAACAGGCTGTGGTATCAGAGCTGCCTTTTTAATTATTCATTTCATCACTATGGGGGACTAAAACATTCCACAGTATGCAAGAATATCACATGGAGATTGTTTTTGTTTTTCCTTTTTTTCACCAAAATACTAACAAATTGGCATAGACTGTTCAATTATATTATATTCTTATTTTGATTTGCTACACTTCAAAAGAAGAGGAAAATTACAAGTGTGGATCCCTAAATACCTAATCTTGTCTTGTTTAGAATCCCTGGCTTTTGAAAACCAGCAATTAAGAGTATACTGCTCAGCAACAGAGAAGAACTAAGGGTTTAGCCACTAGAGAAGGGTGGTCCCTATAAATGTCATTCTTCCCCATCAGGATGGTAAGACCTGGCCATTTGGATGGCTTTCTGGATGTAATTAAGCAAATGCTATGCTAAGTTTACAAAGTGTTTTCAGAAAGGACCCACTTAAGGAAGGAGAAGACAGCTCATTTCAAATACCAGAAATAGTTCCAAGTGAAAATGATACAACCAGTGCTGAAAACTGAACACTTTACAATTAAGATTCATTTACAAAGGGGAGGGTGAAAATAACAACTTAGCTTTATTATTAAGAATTGTACTTAGATGCCCCACATTGGTATTTTCTCACAATTTTTTTAAGGTTTGAAAATTTAAGGAAGCTGATTACAAGTAATCATAAATTAGCCTGCAGGATCACCTCTAAATTTACAGGATACCGGAAAAGGCAAGTTCCTTTGAATGACAGCTTGTTTCATGGGTAATTTTACTTCCAAACATCACTAAATTATATTACCTTTCATGGAACGCTAAAGAAAATCTGACTCTGCATTACTAAGTACTTAATTTGGAGGGCTCAAAGTTAATGAGACTGAAACACTGTATTTTGATAAACCTAACTAAAATATTTTTACTTTACTATCAACTGTATATAAATCTGTACTTCAGCCAAATGCAAGCATGAGAATTTGAGCTGGAAATGTCACACACTCGGCTATAGTTTGAAGGAACCCAATTCATAATGCATTTTATAAATAGTTAATGACTTCTATACATAAGCTAACCAGGCAAATCAAGAAATTGTCAACATTTTTAGTCTTAGTTGTCAGTTACCACTGTCTACTGGCACTTTATATGTGGCTTCTGGAGACGACAGAAGCTCTGTGTAGTTTGTAATCTACTGCAATTTCTGGTCTGTACTAGAAGGGTGAAAAAGCTTCAACTGACAATATTTGCCATATACACACGAAGTGTTAAACACAAGCACATTCCTCACTTTTAATTGTGTGTTTGTGTAAAGTTTATTCCTCTTAACTTACGCACTCAGTGCACCATGCACAGCTGGACAGAAAGTCTACAGACCATATATGAACTATAGAAAATACATGACAAATTAAAAAAACGGATTTTGACTCCTATGAAGCTGAATAAACAAAGTTTCAATGGTCATTTAAACTGATGAGAAATGTGACTCTGGTTATGAAGGTGTGAATTTCAGACTCAAAGCTGTTTTCACTAGGTATGGAACAGGGCTTTTGCATATAGCATTGGTGGATTTTCTTCAGGCCAAGCTCAAACAGATGCACTTGCTGGGTTTTGTCTGGAAATTTGGCTTGAAACTATGTACTTGACCCAAACTTCACATTCTGCAACTGAACTGAATGAGTTCTTGGACAGGGGCTATGAATGAAATTAGAAACAAATTAACTTAGTTTAACTAATTAACAACTGCGATCTCTGGTACCACCTCTTGAATGATTCTACATGTGAAAGGGGGTATATGTAACCAAATGAGGATTCTACAACCCGCCACTAGCATAAGCATAACAATGAAGTTGGTTTATTACTAAAGTGTATATAAGAATTTAATTTCCATGGTGTGCACATGGCAAAGCAATTGCTTAAATTGCCTCACCTGGGAATTTAATACAATGTTATCATCAGACCAGCCACATTGTAAATAGATTTATAATGCTTTCCATGTGCTGTACTCTGTTGCATATGAATTAAGTAATGATCTGGTATTACAATAAAATCAGCTAGCTCCCACACCTGGCAGACAGGATATTTCACTAAATTAGTACTCACACAGCGACATCACAAGGCATGGGAGAGAAACCATCTCTAAGGCATTGGGCTTGAGTTTTACATGGGAGGCAAATACTCCATGGCTATGGAGAATGTCACCATGTAAAATGGGCTGCTCAACACAATCTATTTCTAACATCTGTATCTCAGAATTAAGACTTTCTCATTCCCATTCAATTTGGGCCTAATTTTCTTCGTTCAGTACTTTACTAATCAGCAATCCACAACATTCACAAACACTAAGAAAGCCCTTTATTCTAATCTATGTGTTGCAGACAGCTAAATAATTGATACAAAGTATGGTACGGTTTTTCTAAGTAGTGAAAGAACAGCTTGTCCTAAGTCCTAATCAAATTGGTCTATAGAAGAAATAGTTAATAGATTTCTCCATAGGTCTAAAACAAATTACCCAGTCTGGCCAGACTTTTCCATTGCTTCTACCATGTCTTTCAGTCTCCAAATATTTAACAATGCCCAAGGTTACCAGGTGATACATCTATTAAAAATGGGTATGCTTTCATAGCCAAAGAATTTAACTGTTCCTGTTATAATTAACATTTGGGGATATCTACAGAACACTGCGAAATTATATTTATTAGCTAGTAATATAATTGCTGACAGTCAAGTCATTTCTTACCTAATTTTATTTGGTTCTAATTAAATAATGTCATACTTCTGTAATGCCCAGATGGCATTTTCTAAAATGCATCTATCTTCAGCACAAAGCATTCCATTTTAAAACTCACTTCTATTTCTCCATGACCAACTTCAGCTTTTCATCACCCTCCACCCCTGCACCAAGACTTAAAAGGTCTCATCAATCTAGGGCAGAAAATTTTACATTTTGGTGAGAAAAAATGGAATTTTTGAATGCTTGTTTATCAGTGGTCTCTGTAAAACATTAATTTCTAGCTAACTGTGATTAAGGTTAAAACGTCTCCTACTACCTGGATTAGGTAAAGGCAAAAATCAACTATTTGGTAAATAATTGCTCCCTGAGGAATTGTTAATATGAACAAGAAGAAAACATTTCAGTATGTGATCTGGGTCAGATGAAGTGAGTTTTCTGAATAACAGTTTCCTCATCTGTGAAACAGTAGGGACAATACTTATTTTGTCGAGCTGTTCTGATGATTTAACTATAATTAACAAATGAAACCCTATGTAACACCATGAATATGATAATCTTGAGAAGTATGTTTAACTAAATGCTATTTGGTAACACTGAAAAGGATGTGGTAAAACCATCACACGTACTGCTGAGCAGATAAGTTAAAGCATCATTTCTAGAAAATGATTTGTAAAAATGTACCTAAAGTACCAAAAGTAGTTTTTACATGTTCATGCTGTTTCAGCCACAAATTCTACCAGATTATTTTTACCCAACTGCTTGTTTTATACTGCTACAATTTTTGGAACGCTTTCAATGGCAAAAACTTGACTGTATTTTGTGTTGTCAGAGAAAGTACATTCCAATCTGTTTCTTCTAAGCAGTCATTCTACTGAGCATGGCTTACTCTTGCTCATGGGGCTCTTTAGGGTATAAGGCCAAGCTCATTCACTGGAAAGTTGATTCACTTGGAAGCAAACAGCTCACATGCCACCAATACTGTAGCATTAATAAAGGGAAAACACACTTGACATCATAAACTCACGCCAACGGACCATATGTAGGCCACCTGAAAGCCAACACAACATCCCCTTGCTGCTAGGCTACAACAGGTAGGAAAAGCACATCACCCTGAAAACACCAAAATAACCCTTTGTTGTCTGGCATACAGTACCAAAAAACTACTGCCAGCGAGTCAGTTCCAACTCATAGCAACCCTACAGGAAAGAGAAGAAGTGCCCACCCCATATGGCTTCCAAGGAGCGGCCGGTAGATTTGGACTGCTGACATTTTTGTTAGCAGCCCGACTCATACCTGAGCTCTGCACCACTAGGGCTCCATATGCAATCCCAGCAAAGGATATCAAGGACTTTAAGATGACTAATGTCTTTTCATTATAAGTACTCTCACTTATAATTATTACTTGTACTTGTAAAAACATTTTACACGCTTGAAGTGAATCTTTATGCCTTGGCTATTAATAAAAACACAAATTATGTCAATTCTCTTCATTGTTTTTTAAGATTTAGCTGTAATATTCACATGTGAATATTTATGTGCATATGATGACCTTATGCAAGCATGTAGGGCCATACAGATTCCCACAAACGCATATGTAAACCATATGGAATAACAACTCTACTCGCGTTTTGCAATGCTGGAATACTTTCGTTTATTCTAGGAACTCTGCCCACACTGCTGCTCTATCATTCAATGATCTGTAAAACAGAGAAGTGAGAAATCATGAAACTGCACTTCTTCATTTCCTCTCCTAGAATTTCCAAACATCAGCCTGAAGTTTAAGTTTGGCATTAAGGTTTCAAAATGCAACATGAGGTAGTAGCATGGCCCTATTTCCCTACATATGTTCACATTTTATGACTTTGACAGTGCTATTGAACACAGTGTGGTTGTGTCTTAAATCATGTCAGCTTGTCAATCAATAATTAAGTTACTTCATTCAGAAAATCAGCTCATGATAGACTATCCAGATGTTGTTGACAACATCTGGAATGGTGTAAGTATGAAGAGGGAGAAAAATTTAATTCTTTAAAGTCTTTTGAATGTAAAATAAAACTACTCCATTGACTCTACTCAAAATAAAATGTTTATTATTTGATTTATGACATGTAAATACCCTATAACACATTCCCACTGGAAAACAATACTCTGGTAAGTGAATGTTATATAACACAGGCTTCATTTGTATTTTTTTAAAAAAACTACTGAAGTCATAAACATAAATATATATAATTAATTTATATAGTTCTAGGTTTTCCCATGTAACCTGCCCAGCACTGAGAAGAAAAAGTGATCACTCTTTCAAAATCTCTCCATAGCCATGATCTCTAGTGATGCAGCCATCCCTGGTGGCTTAGTAGTTAAATGCTACAGCTGTTAACCAAAAAGTCAGCAATTCAAATCCACCAGCCACTCTTTGGAAACTCTATGGGGTTCTACTCTGTCCTAGATGGTCATTATGCGTTGAAACTGACTCAACAGTGGGTTTGATTCTGGTTAGATATCCAAGAGGAAGTAATCCTGGGGACTGTATCAGTGACGCTGAAGCATCCTAGAAATAACAGCATCTTACAGCTGAGGGAATCAGGAAGTGGCATCTACAACTGTGAAATGAAGGATTCTTAGATGTGTGATCTACCCATAGAACGCTGCTGGTGTAAAGGGTTGAGTTCAGCTGCTAAAGGAAAGGTTGGCAGTTCAAACCTACCCAGCGACACTGTAAGAGAAAGACCTAGAGACCACTGCTATAAAGATTACAGCCCAGAAAGCTCCACGGGGCCATTTTACTGTGTCACATGGAGTTGCTATGCATCAAACTCAACTCGATGGCACCCAACAACAACAATGACAACCCAGGACCACACAGCTAGGACAGACTAGGTAGAATGAGGACAGATGGGCACCCCACTGCCAGTGGTCTTCCCAAGAGTACAACAACAGGCTGGGGTCATCCAACTGCTTCCTCCCCAAAGTCCAGGCTGGCTGTTCTGCAAAGTTAGCAGCAGCTACAAAGCTGGTTAGTCAATGGATTTTGTTTCTGGCCACGCTCCTCCAAAATACAAACTTTTCTATGCACATTGGTATTAATATCTGGAATAGTGACAACAATAAATCTGAAAGTTTATGGGTCACAAATGCATAAGGTAGAGTGCTCTACTCAAGACAGGAAAACCTCTGATCTCAGAAGTGGAGTTACAACCTCACTTATGGGTGTAACGTGAATATATTTCAAGATTGAGCTACAAAGGCTACACCACAAAACAGCAATAAACCCAAATGCCTCAGAAAGAAGCTGTATCAGTTATTAAGATGTGTTAAGGATTGTGTGCTTACCCATGTGACACGGTGACTGCTATACACTTACTCTTAAAATTCTAGATTGGAATCAGCCATGTCACAGACAAAGAATTTTTACAGTTTTTTTTTTTGTTGTTCTTGGTACTTACCCTTGTAGCCATGGTGTGTCAGATTCTTTATTACAGAACATGCTGCGTTATTGTGGGATTATGGTGTTCATAATACAGATGTGTACAATGTGTCTTTTAATGCTTTATGAAATGCTTCATTTAATGCTTTATTAATGCCAATAAAAATGTGATGCTTAGGCAATACAACAAAAATTTTTAAGTTCAAATTTTCCATGACACCATTTGAAGATTATGTCAATACTAGAATGACTCAGGAAAGCCTGGTGGCACAGCAGTTAAGAGTTACAGCTGCTAACCAAAAAGTTGGCAGTGTGAATTGACCAGGTGCTCCTTGGAAACTCTGTGGGGGCAGTTCTACTCTGTCCCATAAGCTTACTATGAGTCAGAATTGACTCAATGGCAACAGATTTTTTTGTTTTTCTTTTTGGTTCAGACTGAGTCAAAACCTAAAATACAATAAATACAAATCTTCATATCTGATTCATAGATAATTCATTCTTTCTAGATGATTATCAACTTTCAGTTAAATAAGTAAATCCTGACTATTAAGGGGCTTTGCTTTATGTCCTTTATGTTCTAGCTAAATGTCCTTTCTCTTAAATCTTCAACGTCTCACACTCTACTAGGTGTGTCCTCTAAGTATATAAGTATTTTTAAGTGTGTGCCAGTTTTGAATATTTTCAAAAGTTATTTTAACATATACCACTCTTCCCAATAAATGCCCACCCTCTCTTTATCCTGCCCTTTCCAGCGAAGGTAGTTGAGAAGTATATTCTACATTCACTAATTAACTCCCTTTACTCATGTCTCAGCCACCTCTCAACGTACCACCAACTGGCTTCCTTCCTACAACTCCGCAAGACAATTCAGGATCACCAATTACTTTCCAGTTGTCAAAACCAATGGCTACGTGAAAAAAAAATATCCATTTTATTTTAGAATAGTTTTAGATTTTCAGAAAAAATATGAAGATAATAAACACTGAGTTCCCACATCCTCCATAAGTACTCCCCACTATTATCAACACCATACATTAGTGGGGTGCATGTGCTACACTAATGGACCAGTAAACCCACCACTGTGGATTCCAAAGTGGCCCTATAGGACCGAGCAGACCTGCACCATACGGTTTCCCTGGAGCGCCTAAGAGATTTGAACCACCAACTTTTTGGTTAGCAGACATAGAACTCAACCACTATGCCACTAGAATTTTGAATGGACCAATACTGGTACAATATTATTAACTACAGTTCACAGTAGTTTCAAGGAGCCCTGAGGGGAATGTGGTCAAAGTGCTTGGCCGCTAACTCAAAAGGTTGATGGTTTGAATCTACCAGCTGCTCTGCAGGAGAAAGCTGTAGCACTCTGCTTCCATGAAGCTGACAGCCTTGGAACCCCTAGGGGACAGTTCTACTCTGTTCCGTAAGGTTGCTGTAAGTCAGATGCAACTTGACAACACTGGGTTTGCTTTTGGTTATATTTTTTGAAATGTGTAAATCAGATTTTCTTAGTTTTAATTTAACGTCCTAGGATCCTATCAGGATACAGCCTAGGATCCTATCAGGATATGACATTACATTTCGTAGTCACGTCTTGCTTTGCTTCTCTTAGCTGAAACCATTTCTCAGACTTCTCTTGTTTTTGCTGACCTTGATAGCTTTGGGAAGTACTGATCAGCTATTTGGAAAAATGTCCCTCAGTGGGCTTGTCCAATATTTTTCTTAGGATTAGACCGTGGTTATGGGTCCTGGGGAAAAGGTCACAAAGCTGAGGTGCTAGTCTCATCACATCATACACGGGGTGTAGACTACTGGCCGCACTTCGCACAGCTGGTGTTGACCTTGATCACTCTGTCAGGCGTCTCTCTTTCCCCTTTTCACACTGTCCTCTTTGGAAAGTAGTCACTATGCACAGCCCGGACTATGTTCCCCTCCACTCCCTTGAGGATGGAGTACCTATCTACACACAGTATTTAGGATTCTGCACTGCATAGTAAAAAGCCAAGCCAAGTGCCGTCGAGATTGACTAAATAATCCACAGGGTTTGGGGGAGAAAAGTCACAAGGGTGAAGCGCCAGCCTCATCACATACATGGATACAGATTACTGGCATGACTTACGGTATTAGTTGGATTATTTAGATTATTGGATTATTTAGTCAATCATTTATATTACTAAAGATTTATAGACAATCATGTTAGGCTTTGGTTATAATCTAATGTTACGTCATTAATTTTGTTGTCCAAATTGTACCAACTTTGGCCTGGAGGCCACTTCTCAGTTCTTAAATCACTTGGGAAACACTGGGTGGCTTAGGAGTTAAATGCGAAGTCTGCTAGATAAAAGTCAGCAGTTTGAATCCACCAGGTGTTCCTGGTCGCTATGAGTCGGAATTGACTCAGCGGCAGTGGGTTTAGTTTGGTGTTTTGGTCTTATCATCTGCCTGCTCTGTAGTTTCTGACACTGTGACCTTTTCTCCTTAGCAGTGAAGGTACCACCCTGCCCTGGAAATTGTCCTCTCTTTCTCGTCTCTCTTTCTCAATGTCTTTCTTCACAACGTTTCTCTCTGCCAGCCCATAAAACGCTGGTGTTCCTGTAGGTCTCCATCCTTCACTTTCTTCTTGCTCTTCTGAGTCTTCTTTAACTCTGACCATCGTCCTAAGTACCACATAGAACGTGGCAAAGCCCAGCTCCTTAGCACAAGGCAAGACATATTTGGGCATATTCTACTCACAAACACAAGTACCTGCTCGGCAACTTAGATGACCTAAAGGCATCTCACTGAACAGACGAAACAGGTATCCTTCTTCCCCTCTGTACTGTTCCTTCTCCTATCTTCCCTATTTTGATAGGCAGTGCTGCCCTGTATGCAGTCTTTCCATATAAAAACCTACAAAATTATTCTGTTCTCTTCCTTACCCTATAAATTCAATCAGTCACCAAAACATATTAATTAAACTCTTATTTTTGAGAATATCCACTACTGGGGGACCCTTAGCCTTATTTGTAAGAGGTTACATTATGCACTATTCCCAGTAAGTTACTATATTTTGCATTCCTCTTTCTATATATAAATTACATTTTAAAGCCAAGCCAAGAGTCGGCATGAATTACATTTTGGAGACAACATTTATGAAAAGACTGACAAGTTTTGAGGCAGAGGTAAGCCAGTGAGTACAAAATCTCCGCTCCTCATCTTAGGGTGAAAAGTAGACTCTGTCAACCTCGTCTCCAGCAGCACATTAAAGTCAAGAAAGAATCCCTGTCTAAGGGTAGAACTTATTTCACAATAGGGAGTGTTAAAACAGAAAGAAAATTCATTCAACAAAAGCCAATAATACGCTAGAAGAAAAAATGCTAAGCAACAAACTTCTCTCTCACTTTAAGACAATGCCACATAATTTCAAATATAAGCTCATACTAGTTATTTTATTCTTATACATTGCCATTCCTTTTTTTTTTATTATTATGAAGAAGCTAAAAGACTACCACTTCAAATGAGATGATATACACACATTTTTCCTGTTTGTCTGATTTGTGGACCTAAGGAATATGGATTACCTCTGTTATCTGCATGAAGAAGCTTTATAACAAGCCTGGCATTCAGTTGCTTTTATCTCTGAGACCCCAAATTGTACTGTTAGGCAACAGAGGGCACTTAGCTAGATTGAGCTGTCATAGAAATAGATTTTTGTCAGCCATTCAATTTGTATTGGGGAGCATGCCAACAAAAACAAAACCTCGCAATTTAAAACAACAAACCTATCCTCTACTGACAGAAACAAATTGCTGCATTTCAAATGAATAAGAATTACTACAGATAGCACATTGTAAGTGTGGGCAGTAAAGAAAGAAAATGTTCTTCCAACTAATTTTTTCCAGTGCTTCTGAACACAAAGGAAATGCATAGTATGTTTAATGCTAATAACCACTCAACAAAAAATACTAACAGGAATTAAATGTTCACAGAGGAGAATGAGGTTCCCTAGTAAAGTTTCAAATTAAGATTCAGTGGCTTCACGTGATTCACAACAACCTAAAGGTGAAAACGGCCTAAAAGTCTGTCAACTGATGAATGCATAAATGTGTGACACACATACAATGCAGTATTACTCAGCCCTAAAGAGAAATGATGTCCTGACACATGATGCTAACACATGGATGAACCTTGGAAACACTGTGCTGAGTAAAATAAGTAAGTCACAAAAGGACAAATATTGTATGATCTCACTTACATGAAATGTTTAGGATAGGCAAGGGTATAGAGACCAAGGTTAATTACTGGTTACTAAGGGAGGGTAATAGAGAGGGAAAGGAGGACTCACTGCTCAGAGAACACTGAGTTCCTATTAAGGCTGATGGGGAAACTTAGAAACAGATAATGGTAATGGTTGAACAATATGATGAACATAACTAATGCTGTCAGCAAATCATACATGTTTAGAATACTGAAAATGGTTTGCTACATACATATCTACTACAATAAAATACATGGCTAAAAAAAAATCATATGGAGGAAAAAACAACCATACAGAAAGCAAAATGCCAATAATTAAACAACTATAGAACAAATAAATATACTATGCAATGTGTGTGTATGTGCAAACAGACAATATAAACATATGTAGGAAAGTAAGAAAGATAAACACCAAAATATTAACAATACATTGCTGAGTTGCAGTAGTGTACCTGGTTGTTTCCTTCTTGAAACTTCTCTGTAATTTTCAGGTTTCCATGGTGACTGTCTATTACTTTATTAGACTAAGAATTTTTTTCAGGTTATAGTTAAAAACAAATTAGTGCCTGTAGTGAAGGCTACATGGACTTTGCATAAAGCTGGTAGTGCTTCTACCTACAACACAGTCAGCTGGAGTAGTGTGACCATCACTATCCCTGAGATCCATGTGATTCTGGCTCTGTGTCTCTCTTTAACAGCCACACTGAACAAAAGGAAACTTGGTTTAGACAACTGACCATGTTGCAGTTACACCAAACCCATCCACATCTTAGACTATTAGGCAAAGTATCCAGAACTGATCTGTTCAAAGTCGCTGTTAACCTCAGACATTAAAAATGGTGATGAATTAAATCAATGAAAATGTGGTAATAAAATGTTCAGAATTTGAAAAGAATATCCATTTGCTCATCAGTATCTAAACAGTTTAATCTCCTCCCCTATTATCTGAGTTGCAGCTGAAGCACATTCCTGTCCTTGTGTGCTCCGTTTGCATCCTGGATGCTACGTGGCTCATCCTCGAATGAAATCCAGTCTTGGGCTTTAGAACCATCAGCTTCTGTGAAGGAAGTAAGTCCATGTGCCACCTCAGCCTGTGACCCCCGAGGACACTGCACAGGAAGGAAGCAAACTTAAAGGTCAAAACTGCAATTAAACCCATGTAATTCTACTAAGCAGAAATCAAAGTAGTTCAATTATTCAAACAGTATCTACATTTTGAAAATGAATTTTCAACTGAAATTACGCAGCAAGAATTAAGTACTTCTCCAAATTCTGTACTGTGTCATGTGGCAAAGCTAATACAGTACACGGTGCAGCAACAGGTGCTTATGTCCAAAACTTGAGACTGGATTAAGGATAATTTAAAAAAACAATATGCTCCACAGACAGGCACGGGAAGGCTCTCATAAACGGTGATTAAGATAGACTGACAAGACAAAAGCAAGTAAAATATAATGTCCCTGAGTTACTTCTACTTTTTTGTTTGTCTGGCTAATAGAGCTATCTGAGGAAAATTTTCATAAAGCAATTTTTACTTCAAAGAAATTTATAAAATTATACCACTTCGAAAATGCAAAAAGATGCATTACGTATGCAACTTACATTTAACTCACTTGGGATATATATATGTGTATACTGCATATATATTAAAAAAAAATCTACTGTTGTTGAGTCAGCTCCAACTCACAGCTCCAGCTCTCCTAATAGGAGAGAACAAAACTACCCTATAGGGTTTCTAGGACTGCAGATCTTTACAGTAGCAGACTGTCACATCTTTCTCCCATGGTGTGGCTGGTGGGTTCCAACTGCCGACCTTTCAGTTAGCAGCAGAGCACTCTAACCACTGCACCACCATACACCTGCAGAGCTGCACATACACACATAACAGAGACAAAGACTGATAGAGAAAACACACATAAATGAGAAATCAAGAGGATCAAAATATTAACAACAGGTAAATCTAGGTAACAAGCACATGGATGTTCTTTGTACTATTTAAATTACTACAAAGCACAAAATTTAAAATGACTAGTGACTGTGAAAAAATTACTAGAAGTTCCAGTAGCTAATTTTTAACAAAGAGCTAATGTCTAAGATTAGTTTGCTAAATGTTAAATCTTTGATTAAATAAAAGATTAAATAAAAAGACGTTAAAAAATAGGACTACTACTCCTTTCAAATTCAAACAATTTAAAAATGTTAAGCTTCATTATATATGATGTATTTTTTTTGTATAAATACAGGATTTTATTTGCACAGAGTTTTAAATTAGCAATAAATTTTATTTTGTATTTCAGCTATTAGTCTGAATTCCAAATTACCCATGGTCAGATAAGTTCAAAGCCATCAGTTCAAGAGAACAGAATATTTCCTACTACTTAAAGCACTCTGGTGACAAATTGTAATTTTTTTCTTCTCCTTTGTTTTACTGTAAATTATAAGTCTGGAGTACAATAATTCTAAATTAGGTTACTTTTAAATTTCAAAACAAAAATTTCCAGAGGAACACACCACAGCACTATCCACAGATTTTTATTTTATTTTATTTACCATGCTCTTCAGTCATTACTGAATGTTCTTGAAGAGAACACAACTCCCAGATAGTTAGACATAGGGCTTCTAGACTCTGACTTGATTTAGCATCTGAAGTCTTGCTGATTTGCCTAATTTTGACTGTGATAGCAATGGACAAGGACTGAATGTAATCCTGTTCTCTAAAAAGGACACAGCCAATTTTGGCACTCTATAAATACGCAGTAATAATAGAACCTTAGGGCTAGAAGGGACCTTGAGAGGTCCTCTAATGCGCCTTACATCATCCTACACTGAAAACATCTTAGAAAGGCCTCAGGACGGACATCCCTTAACTTTTCACAAATGAAATCTGCCACAGTCATTGGTTACTGCCAGAAATTCTTTCCTTAAATGAAACTTAAACCCAAGGCAGTACAGTTACATGTACATTAAAGATCAACAACAGCTGCAGACCATACTTGGCATAACAGCTCTTCACAGACTTGAAGACACTAAACAGCTCCACAACTTTCCACCCATGGAAAATCATCCCAGGACCTTTCTTCATCAGCGTAATTCTCCAGGGCTTTAATCATCTGGGAGGTGCACTCCAGAATTTTCTATGAATTATCCTCAGCCATGGTAGCCTCAGTTGGGCCCAGGAATGCACATTAATAGGTTGCTCCAGTCTAATATAAACCACAAAGTGCATTCAATCTTACTCCTGCTTTATAAACTTGAAAACATTTCTTTTTCCTATTCTTTCTTCTTTCTGTATATTAATTTTTACTAGAGTTTTCAGACTCAAATATAATGAGTTTTATTATCAGTGTGTGACTTGGTAGCATGAATGAAACTAACAAGGATCCAGGTCCTAGTTTTGATATTTATCATCTGTAACTATGTAGAAGAATCAATTAGACCAGAGAAGAACTGATGTCTTTGAACTACAGTGTTGGCCAAAAAAAGGACTGAATATATCATGGACTGACAGAAGAACACACAAATGTACCCTGGATGAAGTACAGCCAGAATGCTTCTTAGGAGCCACGATGGTGAGCCTCTGTCTCATGTACTTTGGAGGCATTATGAGGAGGGACCAGTGAAGAAGATGATGCCCAGCAGATGGCCAGCAAAAGCAAGGAAGACCCTCAGTGAGAGAGGCTGACACAGTAGCTATAACAATGGGCTCAAGCATAGCAATGATTCTGCGGATGGCACAGGACCAGGCAGGCAGCGTTTCATGCTGTCACACACATGGTCTCTTTCCACTGGAATCAACTCAGTGGTACCTCATAAAAACAATACCATGTATATGTTTAACCTTTCTGAGTCTGTCTATTTGCAAAAAAGGAAACAAACTTGTAATAATTAAATAGGACTTGAATATGAATACAATTTCCAAAGTTAACAGGTTCCCTGCAACATCCTTCTTCTCTCTCCTTCCTCTCTGCCATGGGGTGGGGGTCACGCCATATGGAGAACACCTATGCTTTGCAGATTCTATTCTTGGTGAAAGTAGAAAACAGATATTATCCACACACCCCAAAATAGGTGTAGAGCTGTCCAGCAGCAGATGTGATCATCCTGAAGCCATTTGGTAGATAGTGGCAAAGAGCATAGAGGATGGATGATAAAAGAATTCAGCAATAGCTGAGCTCAGAAAGCACAAGCCGAAATAGACTTTCTCAGGGTGAGAGGCTCCCCCTGAATCACAAAATTTACATGCTTTGTTTGAAACAACAAACGTGGGAACAGGTGCGAGCAGGTGCTGGCAGCAGTGCTCCTACACACAATTTGATCAGAGAAGCAGAGACTGCGCCGTATACAGAACGGGACTTCTGCTGCCCGAAGGGTACAGAAAATCACAGAAGACCATGGTTTTGCTCTTAATGAACAAAACAAGCTGGTGAAGCGACAAAATTATTGTGTTTAAAACCCGTCACAGAGCTGATAACACCAAGATACCTAAATGAAGTACATTCCTGAAAATTATGAGGCTTTTATGAAAGAGAAGAAACCCATGGCTATTCTCAGTCCTGGTACCCACAGATGCAGGGTAAGAAGTAACCCATCAAACTTCTAAAGGCGGCATGTGGGCTGGTCGGACAAGTTCTAGGAGCCTGCGAATGAGGTATAAGCTCTATCAACCAATGTTTTCCCATGGGTCAGCACAGAGGGCTAGGGGAAAGGCCAGAAAGCTGAGAGTCACACTGAAATACTCAAGATCTCCCCCAATTCTAAGGCTGCTGGCCCTCAGATGGTGGAGCCGGGGCAGAAGAACTAAGAGAAATCCATGCTAGGAACTCTGAGATCTTGGCTATAATAGGCGGGGGTAAGAGAGGAGAGCAGGGGGATGCTTAACCGAGGCAGTCTAGCATTTCACCCACCAAAAGTTCAAGTAGAGAAGAGAGCGCGAGACCTGAGAGAACATTTTCTGTGACATTCCAGATCTTCAGAGAGTATAGGGCAGCTACCCTGCTAAAAGCTAGGTCTACACAGTGGGACCAAGAAAAAACTCCTAATACCCATAAAGCTAGGTTAGGGCTGAAGAGTAAAGACAACTTCCTAGAAACCCAAAAAGTTAGCAGTGGGGCTGGAGGTTCAGTATTGAAAACAGAGAAAACAGGTCAATAGAACAAAAGAACGAATTTAAGGATTTAGAATATGATAAAGATGCCATGTTAAAATGGTGGCACAAAGGAAAACGCATGAATAAATAGTGGTCACAACTGAGTAACTAACTAGAAGGGAAACTAGATCTGTATCTCACATTATACACACTACGGTAAATTTTAAATGGACCAAAGAGGTAAACATAAAACAGAAAATCATGCAACAACTGGAAAATCTTAAGGTGGAAATGGCCTTTTTAACTATGACTCGAAATGCAGATGCCATAAGAGATTGATAATTTTAACTATAGAAAACTAAAAATTTTGAATGGCAAAAATAGAAAAATTTTAGTGTCTGCACAAATAAAATCAAAAGACAAATAAGAAACTGCAAAACAGAACAAAAAAATCCCAAATCTCATTTTCAACAAACCTATTAATGAACTAATCTTCAATATCCACAAAGAACTTTTATGAATTAATAAGAAAAAAGACAGTATTCTCTTTCTCCCCTCCTACCAAAAAAGTGGCAAAGAATAAAAACAGTTCCTGGAAACATATGAAAAGTTATTCTATCTCACTGACAAGAAACAAGTTAATAAAAACTTCAAAGATCTGTCCCTTTTCTCATATCAGCTTGATCAACATCCAGAAATTTGATAATTGAAGTGCTGGAAAGACCAACAGCCCCATGAGTTGTTAGAGGGAGAAGACTAGTAAATTGGTACATCCCTGGTGACAGACCACTGTGAAGAGTATCATTATTACAAATGCATATACACTTTGAGCAGGTAATTCCCCTTCTTGATACCCCTGTCCGTGTGAAAAATAACACAGCTCAAAGTTATTCATTCCAGTACCATGTGTAATAACAAAAGCCCATTCACACATAATCGGTCAAATAAATTTGTTACATCCATACAATGGAATATTATTTAACTGTGAAAAATGAATTCTTAAGTTCTTCATGCGTTGGTACACAAAGGTCTCCAAGATGGACTGAAAAGTGAAAAAAAGATACAGCATAACAGGTGTGATGTATGCTGCCTTTTGCACAGTAAACCATTTTGTTCGCATTTAAAGGTGAGGAGGAAAAAGAGTGTATATTTGTATTTGCTTGTAAACACATAAAGAAAATCTGGAAAAATACAAAAGAAATTAATAGCAGTAGTTACCTGGGGACAAGAGTGAAACAGGGAAGTGGGATCAGGGAGAGAAGTGGAAAGGAGAATTCTTCCTGGACAGCTCTATGATCATCCTGACTACAGTCATCGTCTCCATTCTCAGCACCACTGTTTCCAGCATCTGGTAGGTATAAGGTTTACAAAAAGACAACAAGGAACTTCAGGATGTATTTTAAGATGCAGTTTTCAGCTCTTGCCTATGAATACCTTACAGGATAAACAGTAGGGAATTCTAGGCAGGAGATCAGCAAAAATTCCAAAACAGTGGTATCTTTTGGACCATGAAGCAGTTCCCTAGGGAAAAAGCAGAAATCCCTGTTTGACTCTCATAATAAAGTGCACTGAACAGAACACTGAGCAGTGTGCCACAGGGAGCCATCACATACCGGCTCCTCTAGGAAAGAATAAACAAGCCAACAAATCATCTCCATGCCCCATTTCTGTAAGTCTATGACATCGGACTTACATGCCTGGGTATAAGGATAAATTGCAACTAAATGGCCAAGAGGTAACAATAGAAATGCATTGTTTCACAAGGATAAAAAAACAAAAACTAAACTCACAGCTATCAAATTGATTCTGACTCATAGCGACCCTACAGGACAGAGTAGAACAGTCCCATAGACCTTCCAAGGGACACCTGGCGGATTTGAACGACTGACCTTTTGGTTAGCAGCTGTGCACTTACCAATAAGCCACCAGTCCTTCCAAAGGGTACTCACAAGGGTAATCACAATAAAACTTTCAAAACCAAGCAGTGAAGTGATAAGAGATGATTTCTATCATACAACCACATGAATGAAATAACACAATGGCAGGCCTCTTAAGACCTCTTCCAAAGCCAGCATTTTTTACAAGACAAAAACTTAGGAAATTTATACAAAGAAAAGGAGCCCTGGTGGTGCAGTGGTTAAACGCTCAACTGTTAACTGAAAGGTCAGCAGTTTGAACTCGCCAGCTGCTCCCTCCACGGGAGAAAGTTGAGGCCGTCGGCTTTCATAAACATGATAGCCTTGAAAACAGGCAGTTCTACTCTGTCTTACAGGGTCACTGTGAGTTAGAATAAACTCAGTGGCAATGGATATACAAAGAAAACAAATATCAAAATTTTAATTTTAGATTACACGAATTACAAAGCCAACACTTTGTCAATTAGGAATCTCCTAACTTCTAAGGAATAATAATAGGCATCACGAAAATTTGTTTGCTTTCTTTCAGAAATGTAAGAAAGTCTAAGCAATTTGAACAAGAAGTATATTTCAAATATCCAAAAAAACTGTCATCAGGATACCTACCCATAGAGACAGAATAATGAAAAATCAAGTGAATTATGTTAAAACAACAACAGAAGTAGATTTAATGTTAAACTACTTAAAAAAGAAAAAGCACATACAGGTACATAAGAGTTTACACTTTTGTGAAAAGGTCAAGATCTCTCTATTCAGGAGCAAGGTGTAGACACTGGATTCTGGTGACAAGAGTCACTGCTAATAAAGACAACACCATTCTGCTGGTCACAAGCAGGAGCTAGGGAGAAAATGCTGAAGGATGAATACAAAGCCAGCCTCACTTTCAGAAAAATAATCGAAAATGCATGACCTGTAACAAAGTTCATTAAGAAAATGTTCCATATCCCACTTTGGTGAGTGACGTATGGGGTCTCAAAAGCTAGCAAGTGGAACTATAAGACATAAAATGATACACGTGAAGACAGTGTTTCTTAGCTCCAGTAATGGGTAGTCCCTGTCTACAGGCAAGATGAGAAGGCAAAAAAGGACAGAAGCTGGTTGAATGGACACAGGAAATGCAGGGTGGAAAGGAGGAGTGTGCTGTTACATTACAAGGAGAACAATGAGAGTCACATAATAATGTAGGTATAAATTTTGCATGAGACACTAGTTTAACTGTAAATTTTAAAGTACAATTAAAAAAAACAGCATGACCTGATGACTGTGGCCAGCAGTCATGTTTACAGAGGAAAGTCAATACCTATAAAATTTAAGTGGAGGCGTTCTTTTAATATTCTGTCTTTATCATACAGGCTAATCATTCCATTCAATTTGATTAAACTTAAGTCTTTCCTTTCTTGTACGGCTGTTGAGCAGGAGGTCATAGATATAACTGTAAATGCTACTGGCAGATTTATCTAGGACACATTAAAATATATATGTACTAGATTAAAAAAACTAAGAATTCTAAGGAACATAAACAGATACATATTTTGCTAGTAAACTTCAAGGCTGGATAATCACATAACGTTTATTTGCAGAACAGCCCGGAGTACCCAAGACTGCAAACATGACACAATACATCTTCTTTAAAGGTTCATACCTACAACCTATGCTCAACAAAGCCCTAAATGCCCTGTAACAAAGTTGATTGAGAAAATGTTCCATATACTACTTTGGTGAGTGATGTATTTTTAAATAAAGCATTGTTTTACAGAAAGCATTATTTTAGGGAATAAAATATTCATAATTTCCAACTAACAAAACAACTTTACTATTCAATTTGAAAGTAAATATGAAACTTTGGTGTAAAACTTTTAGATTTCTGGGGGAAAAAAGAACCATCAAAGGAAAAATAAAAAAGTTTTCAACTTCAATTAGTAATTAAACCATAGATTTCTTGATCAGAGGAGAACTAGCCTAAAGGTAGAAATGTCAGGCTTGTGTTTAAAAGTTTAGGGATAGATCATGTGGTCCTCAAGACTGGAATGATGGGAACGAGGGGACAAAGATCCTGGAGGTAGAATTTATGGGGCTTAGTGACAATGGAGGGGGAGGGAGGTAAAAGAACAAGTATGGAATGTCTCCCAGATTTTCCATGTACATAAACAGAGTGGATGGTGTATTCATCACAACAAACATATGCATTTACTAGCATAATGAATGCAGGAAGAGGAACAAGTTTAATGAGGTCAGATTGAAACATCTGGTCATTGTGTCATGTGAACATCTGGGCTAGAGACGTGATTTCAAAGTCATCAACGTATAGGCATTAGTGTAAGGACAGGAGCACACAAAACTACCCAGGGACAATACAGAGATGACAAGTCAAAAGGACAGAGACCTAACTAACATTAACATTTAAGAAGGAGGCATTAAAAGAGAATCCAATAAAGGAAACTGAGATCAGAGAGCTAGAGAGAAACCATGGGGCACGGTATCAAGAGGAAGCTGGTTTCAAGAAGCTGGGGTGAACCAAGTACTACACAGAGCCAGCCAAGTAAAATAGAGACAGAAAGGGATCTCGGAAGCAGGGTCACATGTGACTTTAGTAAAATGATTCCAGAGGTATGAAGTCTGTCATAGATGGAAGCAATACAGTATATTAAACTTTAGATTTTAAAAAATATCTCAAAATCCCTATCTCCTTTCCTCTAAATATTTGAATAATTTCATAACATAGAGGTAAGGCCAATTTTCCCAAATCCTGATTATTTCTTTATTTACTTTAAACCTTTGTTGACATCTAGCAGATGAATGACTGATTGCAAAGCTTTCCCTGACTCCCCCCGTTCTCCTTCCACAAAACTTTACTGGATATCATTCCAGTCTCTGAGGTGAAAATAGAAAAATTCAGGTACAGACACTTAGGAAGGAATACATTTATGAAAGTGACAGGCTACCTGAATACAGTATCTATCACTTGAAGCAACACTATTTCTTTAAGATATCAGTCATCTGAACATGGTAACATTTGGAAGTTATGTGGGGAGGAAAAAGAAAAAAAGGAGTCAAATCTCCAAATACAGACAGGACTCTACTCAATCTCTATTTGACCGGAGCCCCATAAGACTAAAATGAAAAATAGCCAACTGTTGGGATGAATATATCCTGCCAAGCCAAGTGCCGTCGAGTCGGATATATTAGTTTTCTGCCTAGCTGAAATATACTTATAGATTATAACCGCTTTACCTCTCTAAGTAGCCAGAGTGTATTTTATAATATTTTTCTAACAAAATGACTCTTCTTTTACGAGGCAGCAAACTGTCACTGTGTTCCTTTGGAGTGAGGTTAATTAACCATACACTTTGAATCTGTGGGTAAATCAAGAGAAAATGTATCCAGTTTTGAAGAAAGTAAACCATTTTTAATATAATCTTTTAGGGTAAAACGGTAATAGCCATTAACATGCTATAAACTATACAGTAATAATGTCTCAGCATTACAAGACTGTTTGAGAATAGTCTAACCTCAGTCCCTTACAGATGAGGAAAATGCCCAGTTGTGGTCTAATAAAACTGAGCAATTCTTTGGTTAGTAGGAACCTAGCAGTGCTACTAATGAAGAGCTGTTTCTGCTGAGAACTTAAACTTACTCTGCAGGCTTGGACGGGGCGTTTACAGACACTTACCCGTGGGTAGTGCAAACAGTTAAGGGCTCGACTGCTAGCTGACAGGGTAGCAGTTCAAACTTACCCAGGGGTACACTGGAAGACAGATCTAGAAATCTGTTTCCAAAAGGTCACAGCCTGGAAAACCCCATGGAGCAGTTCCACTCTGCAGGCCCGGGGTCACCATGAGTCAGAACTGACTGAGCAGCAAACAACAGTCCAGCGGAGGAAGGACATACCAAGGAACATCAGATATTCTGTAGCATAATGGAAATTATTTAGGAATGATCTACATTATAACACTATTTCATGTCATTTAATATAAACAATGAGGGCGGTGACTGAAAATGATGGCATGATTTCTTGTTTGAAGAACCACAGATTTCACGTGAGGCTAATCACATATTCTCATCCTTTTCCATGGATAAAACTGGTGACTAATTTATATGAGACTCCACATTAGAGACAGACTTGAAGCTATTTATACATTCATCCAGATCTATTTTCTAGAGCTGGAAAAGATAATCCTGATAAACCAGTGCAAATCAAGAATCAAATGGTATTTTTCTGTTCACTGGGAAACCAAATGTTGCTCTTCTGGGTTTACAACAAAAACAAAGCTAATGCCAGAGAAACTGTTTATCTGGGTGATTTGGGCCCAAATAAATCAGGCTTTACTCTAGAATCAAACAGAAGTTATTTAAATACCAACCTAACCTGTGAGAGAAAAAAAAAGAGAGAGAGGGAGAAAGAGACAGCTTACTACACCCAGGCATTATCCTAAGATGATATTCCTTTTTTTTTTTTTACAACTGCTCTGCAGGGTTTCCACGGGTTTCCTACCAGGGCCCCTTACCACCACCCACACCACCCCCAACCCCAATACTGAGGAAAATAAGGCAGTCTGGACTTTGTTTGTTTCACTAGTCTTATTAGCAGCTGAAAAATATTGTTAAGTAGTTACAACTACACATAAATGCTCTGTCCAAGTGTTCAGATTAAATTTATGTTTTCATCTGAAATAGCCAAGTTTCCATTGACCAAAAGATTGCGTTTTTCTGTCCATTTTATCAGACTACAATCCGCACTATCACAGCCATTTTAATGACTTAAAATTGGTAGCCAATAATTACCTACTTGAGTTAATGCTGAGTTTATTTAGTAAAGCAATAATTTTTCCTTTAATGCTCTTCACCTATGTGTATTTCAGTGATGATGGCTGGCAGATTTAGTGAATTTCAGTTCCTGACATTCAACCTCTAATATACTTTTTATCGAGGTCAACGGTTAACTGCCATGGGGACAATCTAATGCATACATTTTTATGCTCTCATTTTACTCAGCTTCTAAACAGTATTCAGCTTGGTTAAAATACCCTCTTTCTCACAATAGTCTCTATTATAGATATCACATGATTTTCCTTTCTTCCCCCTCAATTCCATTAATGATCCCTTCCTTCTCTACTTGAATTCTAAATGCTAGAATTCTGTCAACTTAGTCAAGAACCCCATTTTGTCTCTCTCTAAGTACTGTCAGAAACCCTGGTGGCATAGTGGGTTAAGAGCTACATCTGCTAACCAAAATGACCGCAGTTCAAATCCATCAGGAGGAGCTCCTAGGAAACTCTATGGGGCAGTTCTACTCTGTCCTATTGGGTTGATATGAGTCAGACCTGACTCAGTGGCAGTGGGTTGGGCTTGGTTTAAGTACTGTCATCTATTTGTAACTCTTTAAATGCTAGCTATATCTTGATGTCGTCAAAACTGATTTAACTAGATTTCTCCTCTAAATTCAAGCTTGGTATGCCAACTAGCTGTTTAATTTTACAAATAAGATGTCTCATAGGTACCTCAAATTTAAAATACCAAAAAGTGTTTTGTACTAAATTACATTGTGTGAAAGTGTTAATTCTATAATCATTATTCCCCCACTAAACAAAGAACAAAGAAAAAACAAAACCCAAAACATGCCCCATCCTAGTTTTTCTTATCTCAGTAATTAGTAACATCAGCTGAAAAACCTAGTTATGCAAGAAGAAACCTGGAAGGTTATTTTTTTATTTCTTTCTAAGGAATATTCATAGGATGAACAAATGAAAGACTCTCTAGAGAGGCAGAAAAAGAGACAGAGACAGAGAGACAGAAAGACAGAGCAAGAACTTGTAAGTTCTTACATAAGCAAATGAGAAAAAATTTTAAGTTAAATGACTTTAAGTAGAGTTACACAGGTGATTGTTGCACTCTTCCTTCAGCTGTTCTATGAATTTCAAAATGTTCAAAATAAAGAGTTGAGAGGAAACTTTTTTTTAAGGCTGAAAAAAAAAAGTCCTTGCTAAATTATTCCTTCAGTGAAATGGGCTATCAGCAGGTAGCCTCTGTTACTGAGCTAATGTTTCTAAAGCAGAAAGACTGTATCAACACACTCATGGTTCTTCACTACAAGGAAAAAGACATACTTCCATCAGCTTGTGTGTTTCACATATCTTAAAAAAAACCACTGGGTCCTTTGAGAGCATCTGACAGTACTGAGAAACAAGCTCTGACTCGTAGCTTCTTCCCAAATCTAACTCAGACTGTATTATATCTCAACAACATTAATCTGAAAGAAAATACAGAAAATGGCTAAGGGGTACAGACTTAAAAAGAAGCTGGCAGAGGGAAATTTAGAGTTCCAAACACTTAGAAAAGAAGAAAGGGATAAGTTATACGAGGTGAGAAAATTAAGTCTGCAAACTTAGTGGTTCTAAGTTCTATGTATCTCATTGCTGAATATCACTACGTCACCTTCAAAATGCTCCCCTTGGGAGGCTATGCACTGATGCCAGCACCCAGTCTACCTTTCAAAGCAATTTTGGAACTCTTTCTGGAATGGCTATTGGGCCCATTGGCAAGTTCGTGACCTTAATTGTACAGCTGTCTGTGATGGAGTTTTCAGCCAGTAAACAACTATATTGTAACACCCTCCCCACTCACCTGATATGGCACCCACTGACTTTTTTCTTTACCTGAATATAAAGGACATATCAAAAGGAAGACATCGTGATGACGTTCACGACAAGAAGGTTAATACGATGACAGCTCTCATGGCATTCCAGAAAAAGAGTTCCAAATTTGCTTCGAAGGGTGGACTAGGTACTGGTATTAGTGTATAGCTTCCCAAAGGGAACTCTTCAAAGGCAACCACAGTGATATTCAGCAAAGAAGTATGTAGCATTTTTTCTAGGATGAGTTCTCCAACTTAACTGTCAGACTTGTAGATCAATAATCTAAGTCCCCATATCAATAAGCCAGAAAAAGAAATACAAAATTAAACCTAAAGTTAGTTAAAGGAAATAGTAAGATTAAAGCAGAAATCAATGAAATATATGAAAAAAGATAATATACAAACTAATGAAGCCAAATAATAAAATCAATGAAATCAACAGTTCTTTCTTATCGATTAACAAAATTGATACACTTTTAGCTAGACTGACCAAGAAAAAAGCCAAATAATAAAATCAATGAAATCAAAAGTTTTTTCTTACAGGTTAACAAAGTTGACACACTTTTAACTAGACTGACCAAGAAAAAAAAAAACAAAATTATCAAAATCAAGAATGAAAGAGGGAGCATCATCATAGATCCCACAGAAATTAAAAGGATTATGAAGAAAAGACCATAAATTTATGGCACAAGTCAAAAATTTAGATGAAATGGCAAAATCATTAAAAGGACACTTAGAAAAACTGCACAAAAAACAGAAGTATAAGAGATCTATAACAAGAAAGTAAGTTAGTAAAACAATCTTTCCACAAAGAAAAGCCAAAGTGACATGCCTCACTAGTGATTTACATAAAACATTTAAGAAGGAAATAAAACCACCTGACATAAAATCTTTCAGAACACAGAGAAGGAAACACTCCCCAACCCATCCTTCGATGACAACAGTGCTATCAAACTCAGACAAAGATACCACAAGAAAAAAACAAACAAATACCTCCACTGTAGGATAACATCCCTGGCAAGCTTAGATGTAAAAATCTTTAACAAATTTAAGTGAACCAAATCTAGCACCATATAAAAAGGATTATACAGTATGACTAAATGGGATTTATCTTAGAAAGGCTAGGCTGTTTTAATACCTAAAAATAAATTAACACAATACATCATAGTATCACAATTAAGGACAAAAACCCACATCATCATCTTAATAGATAAAGAAACAGCATTTGACAAAAAACAAATACCCACTTATAGTATAGATATAAACCAGGAATAGAATGAAAATTTCTTAAGTTCCAATGGACATTTACAAGAAACATGCAGCTAGTATCTTGCTAACAGTGAAAGTCTAAATGCTTCCCTCCCTAAGATGGAGCAAGGGAGGAAATCCATTCTTACTACTTCTGTTCAGTGTTGTACTGGAGGTTTTAGCTGATGCAAAAAGGCAAGGAAAAAGAAAAGCATACAGATTGAAAAGGAAGAATTCAAACTGTCTGTATTCACAGAGAAAACCCTGGTGGTATGTGGTTAGGGGCTATGGCTGCTAAACAGGTGTTCCTTGGAAACTCTACCAGGTACTCCTTGGAAACTCTATGGGGCAGTTCCACTCTGTCTATAGGGTGGCTCTATGTTGGAACTGACTCTATGGCAGTGGGTTTGGTATTCACAGTTGATACACACCATCTTCAATGTAGAAAATCCTAAGGAATCTATAAAGTACTTGAACTACTGGGTGAGTTCAGTAAATTCATAATAAAAGATAAATACACAAAAATGAATTGCATTTCTGTGTACTGACAATACAAAAATAAAAAATAAAATGAAAGAAATTTCATTCACAATAGCATCAGAAAGTATAAAATATTTAGAAATAATTTTAGAAAAGAAGTACAACTGTATAATGAAAAATACAAAACACTGCTGAGAGAAATTAAAAGAAGATCTACATAAACTGACTGAAAGATTCAACATTATTAAGATGGCAAGATCCTATACACCTCTTATTACCAATAATATGGAATGAGGGAGTAGGCTGAAGGTTATAGAAGCTTCCTTGATGATGGAGAAATGTGTGAAATAAGACAAAGCTGCTTCTTAAGAGCTTGATGTCTACCGCAGTGGCCTGCAATCTTCACTGAATATTGGAAACCTGAGCGGTTTTTAACACTCCCTGTGTCCTGGCTGTATCCAGGAAAACTAAATACAATTCTGGGCCACGGGATCCAGGCATGAGTAGTTTTTAGGGTTGCCCACATGACTCCAATAAGCAGCCAACACTGAGAACCCCTGGTCTAGCGGATGAGGTAAAGGCTGAAGGATCTTCACGTCCATTCCTATCCAACTGTTGAACACGCAGTTGGAAAAGCGCACTGTAACACTCAGAGCTGTGCTGTCCAACATGGTAGCTCATAGCTGTACACAGCTACCGAGCACCTGAAACGTGGCCGGTCAGAACTGAGACATTTTACGAGTATAAAATACACCGAATTTCAAAGACTTTATAAGACAAAAATAATGTAAATTATCTTAATAATTTTAATATTTATTACATATTGAAAGAATATGTTATTTGGATCTATTGATGAAATACAATTTTACTCCTTGCTTTTTTTTTTGGATTTAATGGGTTACATGAAAATAATTGCACCCCTTGGGTTTTTGTTTGTCTGTTTGTTTGTTTTTGATGTACCTACTAGAAAATTTAAAGTTACATATGTGGCTGCCATTATATTTCCATTGAGCAGTGCTGATCTTCAGTCTTAAAAAGAATCATAATGAATCAGAGCAGAAAATAACCTTTTAGATCACCTAATTTAACCTCTTGATGTTACAGAAAAGGAAACTGAGGCCTACAGAGAGAAGGTGACTGGCTCTGTGTGACACAGCTAGAAAGTGCCATAGCTGAGATCAGTCATGTCCCCTGACTCCTGCTGTCTATGGCTATTTTCATCACCCTTCCTCAAGGATGGTTGAAAGAAAAATGTCCTATCATCTCCTCCCAAAATGGAATGATTAATTTCATGAATGGGTAATGAAGCGTGTACTGTCTATAGAGCACATTTTTCCTTCTGGGATGCTGTCTAAGTTTCACGCCTACCACTTCTCCTGAGTTTGGTGTCATGCACTCCATGTACTAGTCTTGGTGTCATAAAACCAAACAAGAAAAATACAAAAAGATCAAATCTCACATACTACTTTGTACTAGGACGGGTTATATGTCAAAGGTCACTTAAAGATATACCACAAAAATTAACTTAAGAAAAAGAAATGGGAGGAGGAGCAAGGAGGGGCTGGAAACACAATGAAAATAATGCTCTGTGTTCCTATTTTAAGTGCCTTTCTCAATGCTATATGCATAGCAGCTAGAGGCAAGCTGGAAAGCCGCCAGGTTCTGGCTGCCAGCAAAAATTTTGTCACCTCCTTTGAACATCTGAAGTATGTTTACCCAATAGATTTCATTAAATTACACTTCCATTAGGAAGCATACAATGTTGATACTCATCTCAAAGATCAAAGGGATCGCTAAGAGGCATGTCATCCTGCTCCCCAGCTGATTGCTATTTCTGGGCCAATCAAGAAAGGAGCCAGAACAATACTTACTTTAAAAAAAAAAAAAAAGTATCATCTCCCTAAGGACCATAGACTAAGAATCTGCAGCCCTATTATCAAAATGAGCACATCATTAATGACAATGCACATACAGTGAGCTATTTTAACACAACTCCTACACAACAAACAAGCTGGATTTGGGTCATTAGCTGAATTTGTAAAACAGTGTGTCTGAGGGCTGAAAAGCTTGTCAGAAAAAATAGAAAGTTGAAAAGATGGAGAAAGAGTCCCATTTACAAACACAGGAGAAGAATCAAGTTTTGATTCATTTCATTGCGATACTAAATAATCCAACAGGTGAATCAGACTGGAAATGGCTAATTTAATTACCAACTGGTTCCAAGACTCTTGTTTCTTTTTTCTTTCTTTCTTTTCTTTTCTTTTCTTTTTTTTGATGCTCCTTTGACAAAAGGCACCCAAAATACATTTTTTAAAGAGACAAAAACAGTTCCACCTTAGACTCCATAATGATTTACAACGGTGAAAATATTTAACTTCCAGGAACAAGGAACCCTACTTTCAAAGGAAAAAAAATACGTGGCCACTGACAACTAGGATATAAAAAACAATCCTTTAAACGGGGGAAAAGAAATATTGCAAATAGGCTTAAATATTTAAATTAGTTTTTATTTACTTATTTTTTTAAATGAAAAAGCTACAAAGTCTCAAAGCTGACATGTGAAGAGGTAGTTAACCAACAGCTTGACTTTGGAAGCTTGATCTCAGGGAGTGGACCCTCCTTTGCAGTAATTTTCATTGTGAGAAGTTTACTCAAAATGAGACAAAGAAGGCAGGGTTAAGTCCAGTGTTCTTTCTGCCTAAGCCTTTCCTACACACTGCTGGTAAAGGGTCTATCACCTATCTGCATCCATAACCTGCAGTGCACACTTTAGCAGCTCTTGGTTATCCACAGCTGACACATCATACAATCTCCAGTTACCTATCTTTTACAATTAATCATCGGACAATTACATATCCTGCACTTAGAAGCATCCAGCTGGGAACTGAGTTTTACGCTAGGAGAGAAGAAAGAGAGGATCCAGGTTTCTGACAAATTACTGCTAATTAACCAGAATCTTCTCTAGTCATTCCAATGTAAAGATGCCTACAGCTAATCAAAGAGCTATTTTTTTGCATTCTTAATATTTCACAATTTCATTCAAAGTTCCCTGAAGAGCAGCTCTGAAAATGTACTGCACCAACATTACCTAACCCAACATTCTATTGGGCTGTACACAAAGAATGGGAGGGGGTGGGAATAACTGTGAAGCAAAAGGAATTTACAATATGATTACAAAGGGCACGAAACAAAATTCAATAAAGCTGAGACTCAAGGACCATATCTTCAAAGTAGTTTAACAAGATATCTCCCAACAAATTTTGGAAGCTAATAACACAACCAAGTCATCAAGTCTCAGCACTACACAGGAACTTAGGGATCATCCAGTCCAATACAAATTCCTGGCCCTCTGCGAGGCCTTCTTCCCAAATCTGCCACATCCGAAACTCCAGGGTAGGCCCAGAGACCTGTGCTTTCACAATCCCTCTAGGTGACCGCTAAGTCCATTGAAGTTTAAGAACCACTGGTCTAGTGAAAGCACTTCATTGTACAGGTGAGGAAACCAAGAGCTAAGAGAAAGGCAAATGTTTCAGACTAGACTAAAATAAAAGAAGGATCTTGAATTTACTACTGTCTTTTTCCCTTGTATATTTAAAAACCTATGTTAAAATGTAAAGACAGTACAGTAGCTCGATACCTTCTAAGGATAAGCATTGGATAGCTCTGGGTCTAGCATGCCTTGGGCTCCCCATCAGCTCTGTTTCCTAGTACAATGAATTCAAACATGCTAGTCATGCTGAGCAGAAGCAGCACCAGGCAGTGTTCTGTTGTGTTGTACACCAGGTTGCCATGAGTTGGAGCCCCTCAACGGCATCTAACAACAACAACTCCGTGGTGCTTCTTCTGTAAAGGCAAAATGCAAACTGTCCTTAAAATAGTTTCTGGTACATCACGGGCACTCAAACGTTGGTTTCCTTCTTCCCCTTCAACTTATAGTGGATGCATGCAGAGGACAGGTCAATTCTTCCAGCTTACTCTGTGTTCTGAGAGGTTGTAGCTCCAATCATGAAGTCCAGGCTTTCGTCTCGACATTACACGCTCACCACTTCCCATCAGCCCCGTTTTTCTCTAGTTCCTCTACCAGGTATTGCTTTCTCTACCAATGAACAGCCCACGAGCTGGTGATCATACACTTAGCCAGTATAAGACTGCACAGGCTAATTAAAACTTTTGGTTCCTGTTTTCTTTCTTTGGGATGGAATTTTATAGGCTTAGTTCTCTCACATAGATTTAAAGAAACAGACTGACCTCTCTCATAAATTATTTAAAGTCTATTCCCCTATCTTTGTTAATTTCTTTTTAAAAAACAAAAGGGAAGCCAACACTTCTTGAATAAATGTTTCTGATTTGGTTTCTCTGGTGTTGGAAAAATTAGGACATATTACTCTAATGATCATATTTTAAAGACGTACATCAGAATCACCTGGGACCTCACCCAGGTCTACTGAACCAGTCTCCCAGGGCAAGTTCTTGGCTTGTAGTTTTTTTTTCTCCCCTTCTCAAACGCCACAGACAATTCAACGAGGCACCACTGGTTTCTCAAGGCCCATAAGTGCTGCCAACAGATTGTACTGCACTACTTATCTTGAGGTTGGCAATTTGAACCCACCCAGCAGCACAGAAGAAAGGCATGGTGACCTGCGTCCATATAGATTATAGCCAAGAAAACCCGAAGGAGCACTTCTACTCTGTAACATCTGGGGTCACCAGGAGGCAGAACTGACAGAAGACAGGTTTCCTAGCTACTGTTAATCTGGTACTATCTCTGTAAGACCGGAAAATGAGGAGTCACAATCTTGACCTCTGACTGCGACTCTCAGCTGCGTGAACAGACGAGGATGAAGGCACAGGCAGCAGCCGGGACTAGAACAACGCACTTGTGAATTTACAATCACAGTGGCCAGCTTCTGGATGGAAAGGCCCCTCTAGACTCAGCAGTAAGAAGGTGATGTATTTTCAGAAACAAAAGAGAATTTTAGAAAAGTTCTAAATAACTTATGACAAAACATAAACAAAAAATGCTACATTTTGAAATAAATGTAGCTCCTCTGCCTGTAAAACTAAAGTTTCAGTTGTGATTACTTTTTTCTGTATTTTAAACGTAGGACACTATTTATTTGACTGCTTGGGAGGGAGAGCTACAACAAATTAAGTATAAATATGTATTGTTTTAAAAACCAATGGCCATGATTACACTCCTCTTCACTGGTCTTGGTGTCTGTGTCTGTGTCTGGCTTAAGTGAGATACCAAACTCTTTTGTCTGAAGAGGCACTGTAGTCAAACCTAGCCCTGCATTATAATGTATGGTTTGTAACACAGTCCAACATGCTTCTCTTAATTCACCATGGAGATTAGCTAAATGGACAACTATTTCAATTTTCCTAGAATAGCATACTTGATATCCCTGCATATCTATTCACTCACAAATTCTTATTTATAAATAATTCACTTCTTCTCACAGAGCATGATAGGTCACATGGAAGCCAAAGTCCCAGTGGCTGTTCTGGGTCATGCAGCACCGGATGCTGAAGTCACAGGACTAACTGCACACGGAAGCAAAGCCAACTGCGAGGCAGTATAAAGTTGAGGGCCTACGAACATAGACATTGGGAGAATAGAGGAGGAAGCCTCCAGAAACAGGTTGGTCTTAAACTAGAGGCATGTGTTCTGACATCATGGTCTCCTTTCGCTTTATCATAACATGATAAAATAGGTGCCAGAAAAGCAAATCACCATCCAGACAATTCTTTGAAACATTTCTTTGTGGGGTTATCACCTTGTCTTTCTATATAATCTGCACAGGCAGAGAAATCTAAGGACCGTACCTATTAATCACCCAAAATATTTGTATAAACTTCATTTGAATTTTGAGCTGATAGCCAGTTCTTAAGTAGTTAAGCTACTTGAACAAAAGCTTGTCTTGCCTTCAGGTAAACTTATGAAAAATCCATGAAGTACAGGAGATGGCATCAGTTAGAAAACTCATCTTGAGTAAACATTTTTGAAACACGTATGGAAGGACAAGAGGTTACAAGCAGGAGGACAGAACAGCTATGCAGACGGGATAGCACATACAAAGCAATTATGTGAGAATAAGTGAACCAGCTGCATGTCACAACAGCAATCTGAAAACAACAATAAAAACCAAACCCACTGCTGTCGAATCAATTCAGACTCATAGCGACCCTACCGGATGGAGCAGAACTGCTCCATAAAGTTTCCAAGGAGCACCAGGCAGATTCCAACTGCTGACCAAAGGTTAGCAGACGGAGCACCTAACCACTACACCACCAGGGTTTCCGAAAACAACAGTAATCAGATTAGTCTGATTACCAGAAGCAAATAAAGACAACTGACAATTGTAAAATGATGGGACTTGGTAGGTTAGAGAGTATTAAGACTGAAATGAATGTTAGAATACGAAATTGGGATTTGATCCAGTTGGAGATGATAAAACCTACATGCCCAACAAAGAAGCAAGATTATAAAGAAACTTCCCACCCCACTCCTTTTCAAAGTTTTTTCATTCTACCATAACACTTCTCAATCCAAATCAAGACCTTTCATAAACTATACATGCCGACACAATCCCTTTTATCTTGAGATTACTTTTATCTTTTAAAAAGTGATACTATCGCTCACTGAAATACCACTGTTTCAGCAGATCCATGCAATAATGCACTGAAGGAAGAAGAGATTAAATGTGGTAAAACTGTAGATACCCCATAGACAGAAGAATATGGGTGCTGAAATTAAGAAATGATAAGGCCTATGGACTGGTCAAGGAATAAAAAAATAAAAAAGGAAAAGATCTGCAGGTAAGTACAAAAACTATAGTATCTAGATCTTTAATCTGAGTGTGTTATTACAGGAGACATGATGGATTATTTCTTTGGCACATGTGACACTCTTTGGACTTGTGAAATCATTTTTAATGGTTATTGTGTGCAATAGCTGGAAAATCTCAGTATCTTGGACTTAAAGGTGTCCAAGACTCAGATTTCTTTAAGTTCTGGAGGGCATTACACAGCAGACTATTCTTTTAGAGACAGAGAGAGAAAACAAGAGGATATCAAGGATGCACCAAACAACGGCACTATAATAAGTATTTCCTCACATTTCTTTTGTATTTTTCATCTTCCAAAGACTTTGCTGATGTATTATTTCATAATTATCAGAACATCAACGTGAAGTAAGCAGAATAAACACCATCATTTCCATTTTACAAATGAAGAAGGGATGCCCAGAAAAGGCAAGCAACTTGCAAAAAAGCATCAGGCAGTTTGTGGTCAAAGTGGGATTTAAATCTAGATCTAGAAGCCCACTGGTCTTTAAAGCCTGCCCCACTGCTGCTCCCTATGTGCCCTTAGAAGGCAAACACATTTTAAAGTTCTACGCAGCACATGCGACTGCAACACTGACATTAAGTGTGTGAAAGTGTTATGAAGAAATCTTTAACAAAAATTTTGTGGGTCAGAGAAGGGAATTCATAATATTTCCTTTAGCCTCTCTTATTAACCCTAAATATGTTGGACAGTTACATAGCAGGATGCTACAGAAAGATTTCAGAGATAGGAAATGAATATGTAAAAACACACACAAAGAAGTTTTTAAAAATATATGAATCCATGCAGTTGCAACAGTTTAAGTAGGAGCAACAGAGAAAAGCCCTTAAGTGCAATCCTCATGGCCATCACAGCTTTCAGCAGTACATGAAACAGTAATGATAACAGGCTAGTAAATAATAAAAACTCTGAAATAAAGTTAAGATACATACAACTTAAAGCTAACATCTTTTTTCTACACAGAAAGGTTAAGTAGTGGGGCTGACACCTGTATCTGTTACACTGTCAGCACTTTCCATCTATCAGCATGTGTAAGCATAATAGCTAAAGATGTCACCTGCATATTTATACCAAAGGAGCTTATGAACAGGACCTGTCAGTGTATTTTAACACCTTTCCAAAACATCATCTTTCATCAGCTATAAACGTAACATATTTAATTTATTAGTTTGGTCTTAATATAAAAAGTTGACAATCATATGTCACTGTAACTATTGATAAGGTAAATAAGGGCCACAGGAATATGTCAAAAAGCTATTGAAATGTTTGCTAAAATACTACCTTCAATTGTAGTTACCGGCTCTCCTCTGTCAATGAACACATCACCCTTTCCTGTACACGGCTATTGCCAAACAGATGTACTCAACGGAGCATTTCGGAACCTTCATTGCAAAAGCATCTTAATTCTCAAGTATGAGAAATTTGAGAGTCAGGACAGACAGAGGAAATACATACCACGGCACATGGTGTGATTATTTTGCTCCAGTATAGTGAAACAAATTGTGCTCCCAGAACAATGCACACCAAACACAATTTCTGATCAAAAAGCTTATATGCGCCCATCCCTTATCATAGGTGCTGCTGCTTAGAAAGTCTGCTTCTAAATGACCAATTCTGGGCCTTATAATTAAAATTTAATTTAATACGTACTTACTAAAAACCTAAGTACAGCAGTTATTAACTACTCTAGAAAATACAAAAGTAGAATGCCTTCTTATCTGGAATATCTTATAAGTGGGATTAAGCAACAAAATATAAAAAGTAAAAATCAACAAATCACTTTAGCTGTGACATGGAAACCTGTGTGTAAAGTCGGTTAGGATATCAACAAGCGCCCAAGTGAATGGGGGCTCAAGAATCTCTATGATGACAGGAAGGGTCGAAAGAAAAGATTTCACAGAGGAAGTGAATTATGGACTAGGGATTACAGAAATAGAAGACTTATCAATATGAGACCAATAGATTAAACTGAGATGAAAGTTTCAAAGGACATCAAGTTGGGTCCTAAACGTCCACTGCTCTGCAAATGCCACGTGTTCCAATTTTCAACATCATTGAATGACAGAGTTCACAGACCTTAGAGTATATGGAGGCAGCCTCTGCATTTTATGGCTGGAGAGGCAGAAACACAGTGACTTGCCCCATGGCACTCAGCTACTAGGTGTCAGAGCTGACACCCAAAGCCAGAACTCTCGGCCCTTAATCCAGTGCACTGTCTGCAGCATCACACTGCCTCTTTTGGTGTACTGCCTATTCGAAATAAATGTAGCTAACAGCAAACCGAGTCATCTTCAGACTCACAACACTGGAACCAGCAAAGACTTCGGAGACTCTCTGAAGACAAATAATGCTATATAGAACTGTTAAGAGTTAGTAGTTTAAGAGCTAAATCAGTCTCCAATTATGAGACCTTGGGAAAAATGACTTAGCTTTTCAATCACCTTTGTCTGAATTATAAACTGGCTGTACAGAACCCACAACAGACAGCATTAGAGGCTCTCTCCCCTTTTCCCTCTAAAATTGCTACCTGGCATCATTTCAGGTTGACTGCTTCTCTAGCAGGGACAGCGTTACCCCCAAGGCAACATTTTGCCATGCCAGGATTGTCACAACTTGGGGTGAGAGTAGGGGAGGGGCCTCTACTAGCATACAGTGAACACTGCTAAACATCCTACAGTCACCAGTCAGCCTCCTCCCAGCAAGAGAGAATTGTCCTGCCCCAAATTTCCACAGCACTGAGACTGAGAATCCCTGTCCCATGACAAAGAGGAAGGATGTCCCTTACCACTAATGTTCTACTAAAGATATCTCATTCCACTCCCCGCTCCATACATTTTCCAGCCTGAGATGCAAGCATCCTGACTTCATCCAAGAGTCAATATCGAGGTAAAAATGCGTCAGATCCCAAGTTTATGACAACGGAGTATAAAAAAGATAACTGAGTTAACATTCCATCTTCTGACTATTTGCATGTGACAGAAATAATGTAGCAGAGCAGATTTTCATGGAGTTTTCTTCTTTTATTGAAGGACCGACAAAATTCTTTAAGCAAATAGGAATTTGACGACAACATCAGTCTGTGCTTGGAGATACTTCTTAGTGCTACCTAGATTCCAAAAAGACATCAGAGCACGGAGCACAGCAGGAGCAGGCAGATCACCGAGAGCCCTAACAAACTGGCATCCGAGGCAGTTGCTGTCGGCAGCCTCACCCTCCTGGTACACACCTGGTATTCTTCCTTCCTTTCTCTTACACTTCTATTTTCCGCTGCTCCTACTTTTTATTGTCTTTTTCCTTCCCTGCTGTCTATGCCTCTTGTTACTTGCCAGTGACAGTTGTTTAGCCCCAGTTGTGACAGAACTAAAGAGTTGAAAATGTGTTGATTTAGTAGGCACAGTTTCGATGATGCAGTCTGGGAGACAAGAACAAGAGCCATATGTATACTTGTAATTTTCACTTCCTAGGTGCCATCCTCATGTACAAAGAGTTGGCAGAGATAATGTTAAGAGGAACCCAACTTTGAAAAGCACTAGTCAAGGCACAAGAAAGACAATGGATCATAATTTGTTGCAAAACATTACAATATTAAAAAATACAGTTACTATTTCAACTTTGCTAAATAATTCATCTTCAGAAGTAAAAAATAAACAGTACAAAGAATTTTGGTCTTGGAGATTTCTCTCACCAAATGCCACAACATGGCATATTTTACATGTCCCAGTGAGCCACAGTGCCAACTCTGGCCATTTCCCTTTCGAATTAGAAAAGCAGAATTTTACTACTAGGACAGTCTGTGACTGGAATAGGAAGACAGAAAGCCCTCTCACACATAGAATCCACTGACAAAATGAAACCAAAAAACCCACTGCCGTCAAGTCATCCAACTCATAGCGACCCTATTGAACAGAGTAGAACCACCCCACAGAGTTTTCAATGAGCGCCTGGTGGATCTGAACTGCTGACCTTTTGATTAGCAGCCATAGCACTTAACCACTATGTCACCAGGGTTTCTACACTAACAGAAGTCTCAACTCAAATTCTTCATCTCCAGACACATGTGAAAACTATTTCCTCAGAATCTACCTTGGGGTATAACAATTCACTTACATGGTAAGATTTGCAAATCTTATAACAGTGTTTTGAAATAACAATGTTATGAGGGCGGTATCTCTGACTTTAGAGTCTGTAGCAAAACAATGTATCCATAAATCAAAACTCTTCAATCAAAATACCATATTTAATAAAAACAAAACTTGGAGGAAAAAAAACAATTCTTTTCCCTTAAGAAACAGATCTTAACATATCAATTGATGGAGACACAAGAGAGAACTATTTTCTGATCTGAGACTTTTTTGACTGAAGTTCAGAAACAATTTAAAAGTTATTCACAATTAAAAGCTCCCTATAGCACTTGATATGATGATCATACGACTTAAATTGGAATTACAAGATCTGGGCTATTTTAATTTAGAAATTTTCTAACCTGGCCACAAAAGGGACTTAAACTTTTTTCCCGAAACAATAGACAAGAAATCCTCTAGTAATTCCTCTATAAAATTCTGAGTTATTTTTGCCCAGACAAACGCACAGCTATCATCATTTGGGACCAAGCAGGTTTTTCCTTTTTTTTCTCTGTTCCAGATTCACTTAGCTTACTGCCAAAGAGAAAATACAGACACAGGAGAAGCAAAGAATAATTTTGTTAAGATTAACTTTTAAATATATAAAATTTATTTAAAATAATAATAAAAAAGAGCATTGAAAATTTGAAAGAGGAAAAAAAAAATCAGACGAACCACAACTCAAATGGAAGACAGAATTTCATATTTTTAAGTGCTTCATTATAATACAGCACTTGGCTGCCTTGGCTCATTACAATACACAAACGGAAGGAGAGTTGAGAGACTATAGTGGCAGTAACACAGTTGGAAAAAATAAAGTCAGTCATATACCTATTTTGTCCAGGTACCCCTGATAGTTTCTGGCAAGTGTCAGTTATTACAAATCAAGGAAGGAATTGGTAAGGAAATCCAAAGTAAATCATTCAGTGTGTAGTCTGAACTCAAGATAAAAACTCAATACAAACATAACCCTAAATAGCAATATAGTGGCATATAATAAGATGATGTGCAATATAATAACTCTTCTATTTTTCATTCTGACTCCACCACCCAAGGTCAAGGAGAAACTCTGTATACTGTTACTACAGATTAATTCCTGAGAAGTCTTTTACGAAATAAAATATGCTAGAATATAAAAAGCAATCCAACATGGAAGGTCATATCAGAGAACAAGATGCAAGATTTCATATTCCAATCCTTTGTGAGCTCCATTGAAGCACAGAGGAAAAGAGTTTATATTTTTAAGATATTTAAGGTCTCTTCTGACCTTGAGATTCTCTAACCTGCAAACTCTAAAGGATTACTACTTGTTCACAGGAAAATCACTGGTAGAAAACCAGTACCATTCTCAAAATATTCAGACAATTGTTATCTGAGTCTGCTATGTCCCCATTTGGTATGCAGAAATGACATGATGGTCCAAATATAAGGACCAGAAACTGAGGTTCAGAAGGAATATGCCACATGGCAGAGGATTCCAGGCTCTAGGCTTTTATCTTGTCTCTCCATGTCAAACTTATTCTCAACATAGTCTGTGACCAAGTTCAGCTCGCACAGAGTGTTAGGAAAATTGGAATCAACCATCTCTAAGAAATGTCTAACAACGTTTACATGATATTTTTGAAGTGTAAATAAAGCTTTCAAATCGGACCCCTGGATTAGACAGAATTTGAAATTGATAGCACTGAATTATATTCTTTCAAAAAAGTAGAAAAAGAAAAATGGTTAAGTTTACTAAAAAGAAAAGGAATGTAAGCCCACAAGATTCTAAGCAGGCAGATGGTAGTTTTCTCCTACTTTAAAATCAGATATGTCCACAAGTAAGAAAATCCTCATCTTTCTTCAGTTGGCATTTATTTGTAGACTAGGTTTTTTATAAAAAGAACAAATTAAGAAAATAATGAAACAGAAAATGTTTGTGATTCATTACTCAAAGATGCAATGTTCTGCTGTGAGAGTCAAAAGTATGTCAGCTAAAAATATCAGAAGAGATTAACAAAAAGCCTCCCCATTTTAAAGTACAGAATGCAGTTTTGAGAAGTTCACTTCTTTTCTATAATCAGACATTTCACACTAAGACCAACATTATGCAATGTGACTTTTCCAAAGACTTAAAATCCTGACATATTTTCTCCATTTATAAAGAATACAATTATGGGTTATATTTTTCATGATCCACAATAAAAATTGTCTACAGAAGATTTCCAAGTCCAAGATGGCAGTAAACTTGTTTTAAAAAACATTTCACAGAACCAAACCCAGAATGAGACAATTTGAACATTTCTTTGGATCTTCTTTGATGGAACTTGACCTGTAGCAGCTTTTGTGAATTTGCAAAGAGATGAGGGACTAATAGAATGAATCTTTCTTGATGATGCTTGATGGGACCAAATTTAAGCATTTCAGAGGCATTTCCAGCAAAAGCTTTTATTAATCCACGATATAATGAACTTTGTAAAAGAAAAGCCAAAAGGCAAATCTGATTGACATATGTGGTATGGTTATACCCTTAAACATGATTTTTTCCATTTGTAGTTAAAAAAGAAAAGACACAAAGTCAAATAAAACAAAGGAGACTGCCCCGCTAGGCTTAAAGGACTCAAAATCAACACTACTGTCTTCTGGCAAAATCTTTTCTTGGCTCATTTTAACTTCTTGTATGGAAAAGCTTAAAACAGTTGATACAGCAAAACTCTTCAACTACTATTACACAGTTTAAAAATCTTCACTCCAGAGATGAGATCCAGCTCAGTCTTCATCACGACCAGCTGAATGCTCCTAGCAGCTACTTGCTAAGTCAAAAATGCCTACTCTGTTTTGTTCTCTACCTCACAAATGTGGAACTCGATAAAAGATAATAAGAATAGCATACAAAGCAACTGAAGATTCATGAAAAAGGAAATGGGAATAAGACTCAGAACCACATTGTGCCATTTTCGGTTGCTAACTTACTTCGGCTGAGCAAAGTACAAAACTGACATGCTTTATTGGAATATTTTTGTAAGCCTACGGCTTAAGTATGAAATCTCTAGTTCAGCTTGTGGTGTCAAATAATGCAATTGTGAGTTCCGAGATGCCCAGAACACAAGCTTTAAGAAAGCAACGAACGTGTGCACATTGGGCCTGAACAGAGCCACCACCTTGGGACTTGAGGCCTGCTGCCATTAGCAACATTGCTACCACGGTGCCACTGTCTCTGGCCTTTCAAGTTTGACATTTATTAGAAGAATGACTGCCAAGTACTTCAACAAATAAAAAAAAAAAAACCTTTGCAGTTGAGTTGATTCTGACTCATAGCGACCCTCTGTGACACAGAACTGCCCCATGGAGAGCGCCCGAGGAGTGCCTGGTAGATTCGAACTGCTGATGTTCTAGTTAGCAGTCAGAACACTCAACCATGGCACCACGAGGGTTTCTACGCTGACATAAGGCATTTCATTTAAAAATCAATTAGCTACTTTCCCCCCCAAGGAATGTATACTAGACATGAAAAAGGAGCAAGACTCAATGGCATGACCAAGTAAACACCTGTCTTTGAAACTACACAGTACTTTTCCCACTGAAACTAAACAGGAGTTCCACAAATCTTGGTAATAGTGCCTTTGGTCATATATGTTCCAGAATATCGGACTACTTTCGACCACGCGACAGTTTATAAACAACCAGTAAAAAGTTTACTGTTGATGAACAAACAATTTAACATTAAAACAGAGCTGGCTTTTTGGACGGTGACAATTAGCTTCTTCATGTTCCAAACACCGAATAACATTTTCCCATTAATTTTTAAACTAACGTGGCTTTAACTTAAAATAAACTGTACATCAAAAGAATGGAAAATAAACAGCCAGGAACACAATTTGATGAATTGGATTTATTTAGTTTATTTATCTAAACAGGGACCATTGGATCTCTTTAATAGGCTGACAGTTGCACTGGGCTGGTTAATAAAACATTCAACACAGTATCTTCAGCCAATATGGAAATGCAAATCCCATCAGAAATATTTTATTCATGAGGCAGTAATTTCAGTTACCACCAGTTTTTTTTTTTTTTAAAGAAATGACACTTGGCAAACAAACAGTGCCACCTAGTGACAAACAGTAAAGCCAAAATTTTTCACATGTTCCTAATTAATCTTTCAAAATCTTACCTATTTTTATTTTTCCCTTTTATTTCCAAGGTAAGGTCAAAGTGGTCAGGCTAAACAAACAAACAACAAAAAGTTGACAGAAATCTATTAAGCCATTTAAGAAGGATTAAAAAGAGGACTACATTAAAACCAATAAACTGTACATTTCTTTTTTTTTTTTGGAGCAATTTAGCACTCCAGAAAGATATACATCATCTGCTTAGAAATTCAAACCAGTAAAATATTACCAATTCATAACAAAAATCTTTTCCTTCTGCCAAGAAATGGCACCATAACTTTAATTCTACCAACCAACAAACAGTTAAGTCGGTATTAAAAAAAATTCCAATTACATTGCAAAATCTAATCAGGAAGCTGACACAATTAAAAAAAAAATTACAAGCAAACACATGTGTACATGTTCAGTAATGGAGAATCACCTTCTCGAGACAATGGTTGCAGACACGCAAACAGGGGAAATCATACACACATACACGAGCACACCAACAGAGTAATACTTTTTCCATTGAAGGTCACCAAAACCAAAACCAAAACCAAACCTGCTGCTGTCAAGTTGATTCAGTCATAGTGACTGTGTAGGTCAGAGTAGAACTGCCCCACAGAGTTTCCAAGGAGCACCTGGCGGATGTGAACTGCAGACCTTTTGGTTAGTAGATGTAGCACTTAACCCAGGAGGCCACCAGGGTTTCCCAGTGATACTCAAATAACTAAGAGGAATATTCTTCAGTTTCTAACTGAGAAATGCAAAGAGTTTCTGACTGAGAAACTGATCTCCAGTTGAAGATCAGTTATTGAGAACCATGCATATCTGCTAACTCTACCATTAAGGATATGTCTTCCACATAAAAGTATCATAGAAAAAGAAATTTCCTTTATACCTAATTCTAGAGTCTGTAAAATTCACACAATAACAAGTAACACTATCTTTCTCATATAACTCTGTGAGAGTTAAACACGCAATGCATGTTAAAAGTGTTTAGCTTGTTCTACCTATGATTTTATTTCTTAAATCACATTCTAAGACAGAGAAGTTACACAGGTAAAAAAATACAAGTGATCTGATGAGTTACATTAAAAGCATACTTCCAGGCATATCTTACTAAGCTATAAAATTGGTGATAGCTTTTGACTCAGTAATCTATTTTCTGAAAACAGACCCAGATGAAATAATCCTGCTCAAGTATGTTCACTGCAGTGCAACAAAGTATGAGGGGAATACATGGAAATGTACTAAGATTTTTAAAAAAGGAGAACTGACATCACTCAATGAGATACATTCAATTAACATTACTAAGGATTTGTAGAATGGAAAACACCAACGTTAGCATCTGGTGTGAAAATTTAAAACACGTGGGATGGGGTAAGATCATTATTATGTAAAATGAAGCAAGAAATTACAGAAGAAAGGGGAGAGCGAAAATTGAAAGAAAAAAAACCAAAACCTAAAACGCGGTTCTTTCGAGGTAACAGGGCTAAGGTGATTTTTTTTCCTTTTTTCTACTTTTCTGTATTTTCTGAATATTCAATAATGTGCAGGTACTATTTTTACCAATAATCAAATTAAAAAAATAATAATAACCAAGCACACTTATTTAGTGCTTATAGTGAAGGAAATCTTTTCTAGAACGGTTTTGCTCAGTGGGGCTTTCTCATTTGCTTTCGGAATACACTTGGCTTCCTGCAACAAGGATACGGCTACCACAAGTTACCACTGAGACTACCCAAACCTCTAAAATGTGCTTTCATCATTGTCTACAGCTTCCACAGAAACAGAAGCAAAATATCCTAGGACGTCACAAGAACAGAAAAGATAAAATGTAAACAGAAGCATCAAGTTCTTGACCTTTCAAGGAAATCAAAATGGAAAAGCTGCATCTTTTTCATTGCACTTCTTTAGTCTATATCAGACTTTGACAAAGTAGAGTATGAGTACTGGGCTTCACTCAGAAACTCAGAAACTCAAGTTGTCCATTCACCTATTAAAAGAGAGAGTAGAGGTAGTAGCAGTAAAAGCTTCAAGCTGTTCCACAACATCCTTTGAACCCTGACCTAAGGGACCAACTCCGATAGTCCGCAGGTAGTTGGATTTCTAGGACCATTCAGCCTCACTGCTGAGACCGTCAATAGAAGTGCCATTCTCTGATGTAGACAGCCCTGCACTAGGAGCTAACAATCACATCACATAGCCTGCCAAACAGGAAAAGGACAGCATCGGGTACCACTGACCTGGGAGAGACGTGAGCCTGAGACTGGGGCTGAAAAGCTCTGTCGTTACAATCTAATCCTCCACTCAAAATTCATCTGTGTGTGTGTGCGCGCGCGCGCGTGCGTATCTTAAAGCACATTCAACACTGTTGCTGAGCAAAAAAGAAAATACGCAATGATACAATTCAACCACAAGGTGGTGCCACCATCACAGCACAATATCAGAGCCGTAAAAAGAATTCAGCACACCACCTTCTTACAACCTTTGGAACTGTATCTTGATTATATCACATGTTCCTTTCTTTTTCTACTTACTGAAATTTAGCCAAAACAATTTATACAGGTTTAGAGGGTTTTTTTTCTCTGTAGAAGTTTAGAGTTTTTTATTTGATTGATTTTATTTTTTATGAAGCAAATCATAACCTTCAACTTAAAAAAAAATCCTTAATTACATTTTTTTCCTCTTCAGCCTGATTTCTTTTTTTGGAGCATCCTGACATGACCATGTGCCACCGAACCTCACACTGACATTGTAGAAAGAAATTACAACAGCTTAAACACATAAATTCTACTTTTTTAAAAACCTGTCTTCAATTTTTTTTTTAACTGTAGAAGAAATCAATCTTCGACAGTTACAATGGTAGGAATGGAGAAAGTGATGTCTACAAATTAGACAGTGATTAGGATTCAGGTTGGATGTAGGGTGTGATAGCACACACTAGAAAAGAGGTACCCACAACTGTACTACATCACAAGTAAGCTGTTCCCCAAACGCAGCCCAACACTTTGGCAGGACAAAGCAACAGTATTGGGGGTGGGGGGCCACACTTTCAGGTGACATACAGAATAACTGGCATACTCAAGCTTTTTTTCTTTTTGGTGAGTGGCACTGGGGTCTTAAAAGCTAGCAAGCTGCTATCTAAGTAGCACCAACAGGTCCCAATCCACCTGCACCAGAGGTAAACGGAGTAACATCATGGACAGCAGGAAAATGAGCCCAACACAGGACGGGCCAGATGAGCCACGGTCTGCTTCAGCATGGGACAGGAGAACTAGGTGGTGCCTGGCCACCATCAATGACTGCCTGAGTGGAGTACACAGTATGGAGCCCCTGACATAGCAGGAGACGATGAGAGGGCAGAACCAGAACTCTACCAAATGATCACATTTGATGGTCTATCAGTCTGGGGGGGCCCCTGGGAGTGTGATCCCCAGGCTCTCTAATCCCAAACCACATCCAGCACTGAAGCCAGTTCTCCAGATGAACATTGAACTGGAGTGAAGGTCTCTGTGAGGTACAGCAGACTCATGACACAGAACAACAACATGCAACCTATTTAAAGTATCTTCAAGTTGATGGAGTGAGGTGGGCCCCGAACAAATGTCTCAACTGGGCTGCCTGAGAAGCTCATTATGGAAGCGAGCTGACAGAGCGAGGGGGAGCAGATCTCGGTCAGATGGACAAAGTCAAGTCCTGGAAGGAAGGGGAGGCATGTGCTCTCGTGGGGGTGGGGAGAGGAGAACACAGTTAGGGTACAGTACGGGTGCAAGTGCCAGGCATCATGCGGCAAACTGACACAGACTGAGAACTTGGACTTCAATCACATTAAAACTCTTTTATAAAAAAGGCTATTAAATAAAATTTTACATAAATTTTGCAAAGGATCGTGGAAAGAACACTACGCAGGCGGCTTACGTTATTCAGTTTTGGTCCTGGCTCTAAACAGCTCCCAGTTTCCCCACCTAAAAGTTAATGATTGCATTGAACTCTTTTGGAAGTAACTTTTCTAACTGATTCTGATAGTACAAGAAGCCCCAAATCAACATGATGAGGCTATATGAGGACACAAAATCAGCAAGAACGGGAAGAGTCAGGCAGACAGAATGGTCAGAGAAGCAACAGCATCAGTTGGAACAGAAAGGAGCCTGCTGTCCTCCTTAACCTCTGCAATTATGGCTAAACATAGTAGCCTGAACTTGAAAATATTTTCAATAGGCTGCACATTGTCATTACACATCACAAGTCTGTTGCAATTAACAGAGACCCTATGGACAGCAGGAGAAAACACCACCTAGTTTCTGGGCCACCCTCAGAGTCACTGCTGGGTTGAAGCCCACTGTGTCGACGCATCTGATGCATCTGGGTTGAAGCCCACTGGTTGCAGCCACTGTGTCGATGCATCTAGCCCTCTTTCTCACTGACCCCCTCCTTCGCCCCACACAATGTCCTTCTCCAGGGACTGCTCCCTCCTGAGAACATGTTCAAGGCACGCAAGGCAAAGTCCCACCACCTTCACTTCTAAGGAGCATTCTGACTGTACTTCTTCAAAAACAGGTTTGTTCACTCTTCCGGTAGTCCACAGTATATTCCACATTCTTCAACTGCATCATAACCCAAAGGCATTAATACTTCTTTGGTCTTACTTTCTAATTGCCCACTCTTCCCAAGTGTATGAGGTGACTGAAAATACCATAGCCTGGGTCAGGTGCCCCTTAGTATTTAAGGTAACACCTTTGCTTTTTAACACTTTAACAAGGTCTTTTGCAGCAGATTTGCCCAACATAATACGTTGTTTGACTTCTTGACTGTTGCTTCCATGGGTGTTGATTGTGGGTCCAAGTAAAATGAAATCCTTCACAACTTCTATCATTTCCTCTGTTTTTCAGGATGGTGCTTATTAGTCCAGTTACAAAGATACCTGTTTTCTTTATCTTAAGGTGTAACTGATATTGAAAGCTGTAGGCTTTGATCTTCACCAGTAAATGCTTCAAGTCCTCCTCACTTTCAGCAAGCAATGCTGTGTCACCCACACATGCTGTGTGTGACATCAATTCTGACTCACAGCGACCCTAACAGGACTGAGTAGAACTGACACTTACAGATTCTAAGAAGGGGTTTATAGATTCGAACTGCTGACCTTTTGTGTAACAGCCCAAGCTGTTATCCACTTTTTCACCTGGGCTCTGGCACCTGCATATAGCAAGCAGGTTGTGAATGAGTCCTCCTCTATTCCTGATACCACAGTCTCTTCATACAGTCCATCTTTTGGATTATTTGCTCAGCACACAGATTGAATAATATGGTGAAAATACACAACCCACACATACCTTTCCTGGTTTTAAACCACACAGTTATCTCCCTTTGTTCTGTTTGAATGCTTGCCTCTTGGCTGATATACGGGTTCCTCATGAGAACCATTAAGTGTTATGGAATTTCCATTCTTTGCAATGTTATCCCTAACACGTCATGATCCACACAGTCCAATGGCTTTGCATAGTCAGTGAAACACAGGTAATCATCTTCCTGGTATTCCTTCCTTTCAGCCAAGATCCATCTGACATGAACAACAGTAGCCCTCATTCTACATCCTCTTCTGAATGCACTTGAATTTATGGCATTCCTTCTTGATATACTGCTGCAACTGGTTTAAAATTATCTTCACCAAAATTTTACTTGTGTGCAGTATTAAAGACTGACAAATTTTCACTTTCTGTTGGATCCTTATCACCTTTCTTTGGAATGGGCACAAATATGAATCTCTTCCATTTGGCTGGCCAGGTAGCTGGCTTCCAAATTTCTTGGCGTACACAAGCAAGGGCTTTCGGTGTTGCATCAGTTGGTTAAAACACTTCATTTAGTATTCCACCAACTCCCTCGGCCTTGTTTTGTATCACCGCCTTCAGTGCACCTTGGTCTTCTCTCTTCAGAACGATTTTTGGTTCTTGATCATACGCTATCTCCTGAAAAGGCTGAAAATCAACCTATTCTTTTTACTACAGAGCCTCTGTGTAGTCATTTCACCTGCTTTGGACCCTACCTGCATCACTCAATATTTTCTCTAAGAAGCCTTCAATATCGAAAGTCAAGGCTTGAATTTTTTCTTCAGTCCTTTCAGCTTGAGAAACTCTTGGTTTTCTAACCTCACGTCTTTGCACATTTCATTACAATACTTCACTTTGTCTCCTTGAGCCACCATTTGAGATCATTGGTTCAGCTTATTTCCTTCATCATTCCTTTCATTTGCTTTACCTACCCTACATTCAAGAGCGAGTCTCAGAGTCTTTTCTGAAAACCACTTTGGTCTTTTCTCTTTGCTGTTTTTTGCATTACCTTCTGCTTTCTTCAAGTACAAGGTCCCTGATGTCATCCCACAACTTGAATAGTCTTCAATATTTCTGTTCAATGCACCAGCCATACATCTCTAAATTTAGGTGGGATATAACCAAGGCTGTACTTTGGCTCTTGTGGACTTGTTTTAATTTTCTTAGCTTCAATTAGAACTTAAAAAACCACTGCTGTTGAGTCAGGTCTCACTCATAGCAACCCTATAGGTCAGAGTAGAACTGCCCCATAGTGTTTCCAAGGAGTGCCTGGTGGATTTGAACTGCCAACCTTTTGCTTAGCAGATGTAGCACTTAACCCACTATACTACCTGGGTTTCCTCACCTAGGACTTACACAGGAGCAACTAATGGTCTATTCTGCAGTGGGGCCCTGGCCTTGTTCTGATGATACTGACCTTCTTCACTGCCTCTTTACAAAGCTGTTGTCAATTTGGTCTCTGCGAAGTACAGTTCCAGATTCTGTGATCTCTGCATATTCTATCTGGCAAGGTCCACATGTATAATTGCCATTTATGTTGCTGAAAAATGGCATCTGCAATGGGTAAGTCATCTGATCCTGTAATATTCTATCATGCAATCTCTGTGTCATTTCTATCACCAAGGCCATATTTTCCAACTACTGAGCCTTTTTTGTTTCCAACTTCTGCATTCCAATTACCACTAATTATCAATCTTGATTGCAGGTTTGATCAAGTTCAGACTACAGAAGTTGGTAAAAATCCTCAATTTCTTGATCTTTGGCATTAGTCATTGGTGCATAAATTTGAATAATAGTCATAATAACTGGGTTTCCTTGTAAGCATATGGATATTATCCTATCACTTATACCCTATATTTCAGGGTAGGTCATACAAGGGATGATTAAGCAACATTATTCCTCTTCAGTTTATTTTTCCCTGCATCATAGTCCATATGACTCTTCAATTAAAAATGGCCAATACCAGTATATTTCAGCTTACTAATGCCTAGGACATTGATCTTCACGCACTACATTTCATTTCTGACAACTTCCACTTTTCTAGATTCATACTTTGTACAATTTACATTATGATTATTAGTGGATATTTGCAGTTGTCTTCTCATTTTGAGTGGTGCCCCACTGGCAAATAATGGTTTGGAAAGCTTGATTCCATCCATGTGGTGCAAGTTGACTCTACAACGAAAAGGCAGCTATTTTCCCAGTTGTATTCCGAGGGCCTTCCAATGCGAGGGGCTCATCTTCTGGTACTGTATCAGACAATGTTCTGCCGCTATTAATAAAGTTTTCACTGGTGAATTATCTCAGAAGTAGACCTCTTGGTCCTTCTTCCTAGGCAGACTAGTCTGGAAGCTCTACTGATACCAGTCCATCATGAGTGACCCTGCTGGTATTTGAAAGAGTGGTAGCATAGTTTCCAGTATCACAGCATTGTGCAAGCCACCACAGTACAACAAACTGAACAATATGTGGTAGAAACAGGTTGCATATGACCAAAAAACCAAGCCCACTGCCATCAAGTCAATTCCAACTCACGATGACCCTGTAGCACAAAACAGAATTGTTCCATAAGGTTTCCAAGACTGTAACCTTTAAGGAAGAAGACAGCCACAGCTTCCTCATGGAAGAACTGCCGGTGGATCTGAACTGCTGACTTGTCTGTTAGGAGCTGAACACAAACCACTGCACCACCAGAGTTCCTAGGTTAGATTACAAATTAAATTCAGTTATAGATTAAATTCCATGGCAGGTTATTGTAAACAGCAGACTCTTCTAAGATGTATACAGCTACTTATTAAGGGGAAAATAAACATTAAAGCCACAACTAAACAGTAAAGAATAAACATTAATACTACAATTAAAATATTTCTAGTCATGACAAAGGAAAGGCTAGCTATCCTACACTAAACAACTATCCAAATAGACAAAACTAGTGAAACAACTCTTTTCAAAAGTTGGACAACAGGAAGCTAGGACTATAACCCTTGAGAAGAGACACGAGCCTCAAAACAGACATGGGTTTGAACCTGAAGGTGCTTTCCAGAACACCATACATGAAGGTGGAGCAACACTGCAGAGGAGTGCTGTCGAAGCCCAGGGGGCAGATACTGACTGGAGATCGGGGCTGTTAACATCGCTGAAAGTTGGCAGGTTACAGACAGATGGGAATCCCAAAGATAAGGAGCTCCAGAAATATACGAAGTCTCAAGTCCTTGACTGAAAATGAACTGCCACATGCAGAGGATGAGACTTCAAAGGTCTTGCCAAAAAGAGGTATTGGAAGCCATAAATTCAGAAGAGATTCTGGGGGTCACCCAACGCAGGGAGACAGAACACCAACCAGTCAGAGGACAGAGCCCGCACCTAGTACTCTGTGTATTCAGTGGACATGTGAAGAGGCAATGGAACAGCACAGACACGGATTTCATTCAGCAGGAATGAGGACTCTGCAGGATTTTGTGGAGCAGCATGAAATACATATTCCAATCGGGGTGTTAAAAAGACAATTCTGGAGTGGTGCGGAGCCTGCGTTGCAGTGGAAGATTACAGGTAGGGAAGGCTTCTGCAGTCATTCAAAAAGATGAGAGTTTCTAGTAGGAGAGCCGAATGAAAGAGACATCTAAGGGGCAGGACTGCAAACTTGCAGTGACCAACCAGATGATGGAAGAGAAGGGAAATTATGGAAAACTCTGAAGTGATTGGCACTTGTGGAATTCAAAATATTTAAGAGAAATATACATTGACAGGGAGCTGACAAAGCTGCATCTGTCCTTCAGTGCCTTCTCTTCAAAGCAGAACAAAAGCTACAGGGTCCCAATGGATCTTTCTCCTGCCTCTGTAACCACATATGCCTCTCTTCCTCTCACTTAAGCCACAAAGCACACCCTAGCAAAAACAGCCACGACCACCCTGCCACTATCCATTTACTCACTTTATTTTTGTTTACAGAACTTACACTACTGGAAATTACAACTTGTATGAGTGTGTGCAAGGATGTATAAAAGCTGTGGCCTTTTCCATCACGTCACACTGCAAAAGCAGGACAGTGAAGAAGGAAGACAAAAAACCTGATGCATTCACACTGTGGTGCTGAAGAAGAACACAGCATATACCATGGGCTACCAGAAGAATTAATCAGTCTCAGAAAAAAATACGATCAGTATGCTCCCCGGAAGTGAGGATGGCAAGACTGTCGCTTGGTTACGTTGGACATGTCACTAGGCAAGACCAGTTGCCAGAAAGGGGCATCACATTTGGTCAAATCCTCAATAAGACAGATCGATACAACAGCCATGAAAAGAGACTCAAACGTACCAATGACCATGGAGATGGTACAGGACCAGGAAACGCTGCATTCTGTTATACACAAAGTCACCATGAGCTGGAAACAATTCAGTGTCAACCAATAACAACAACAATAACACGTACATGTGTTATATTCTGTTTATTTGCTTATTGTCTTCTGTGCAAGACCATGAGGGCATGCACTTTATCTGTGTTGTTCACCACTGTATTCCAGCACCTAGACAGTGCCTGATACACATGAGGGTCCAAGAAAGACTGCTGGATAAAATCCAAAATCACTCTGAGCCTCTTAGTTCTATCTTATGTTAATAACCTCCATCTGCTTTGCCCATTCTTGACACAATGAAATGAAATGATCTATGTTCGAGTACTCTGTAAACTGAGTTACTGTACAACAGAAGGTGCTGGTGGTGATGAAAGGTGCTTTTGGACATGGCAGAAGGACGGTATGGCACCAAATATGCATAGAAGCACATGGATTTTTAACTGTGCCTGAATCAGTCTTTTGCTCATATTTCCTGCCTCCATTTTTCTTCTTTCTGTTTGTTTGTTTGAGGCGAAGATTTACACAGCAAAATTAGTTTCTCATTAAATAATCAATTTCCATTTGCCCATCTTTCTTGTGTCCACTGCCGTCTTGTTCTTGTCGCTGGGCTCATGCGCCCATTAGGCTCCTCCATGTGGTTGAACTACACGGACTGTTGTCTGTTTCATGGGCTTGTCTAACCTCTGACTGAAGGGTGAACCTCAGGAGTGACGTTAGTACTGAGTTAAAAGGCTGTCTGGTTGCCATACTCCTGGGGTTTCTCTAGTCACTGTCAGACCAGGAAGCCTGTTCTTTTTTTTGTGAGCTAGAATTTTCTTCTCTATATTTTTTCCTTTTCCATTCTGTCCAGAAGCATCTACTGTGATTCCCATTAGAGTGGTTATGGTGACAGTTAGGTGCCGCCTTGCTGTGCTGGACTCAGTTGTGGTCCATGAACTCATCTTCTCTTATATCTTTGGTTTTCTTCACCTACCCTTGCTCCAGATGGGGTGGGACCAGCAGATGTCTTTTAGATGGCTGCTCACAAGTTTTTAACGTCCCAGACAGTACTCACCCAAGTAGGAGGTAGAATATTTCTTTATTAACTATGTTATGCTTGTTAAGTTAGGTATCACCCAAAACACAGTCTCCAGCCGTCAGCCCAGAAACTTGGTCCCTCAGGAAGTTTGGATGTGTCTATGAAGCTTCTACGACTTTGCCTTGGTCTAGTTACGCCAACTTACCCAGTAACCCTGGTGGTGTAGTGGTTAAGTGCTATGTCTGCCAATTAAAAGGTCAGCAGTTCAAATCCACCAGATGCTCCCCCCCATGGGGCAGTTCTACTGTGCCCTGTAGGGTTGCTACAAGTCAGAATTGACTCAACGGCAGCGGGTTTTGGAGTATACACACACTGTCTACACTTCACCAAAGATACCGCTTATCTATCGTTTAGCTACTGCTTTTTTTCCTCCCTGTCTCTCCTCTTCTTAGTAACTATCAAAGATTGTTTTTTTCCTAGGTATAATCTTCTCCATGAGTTTTTATCATAGTGGTCCTATGCAGTATTTATCCCTTTGTGACCAACCTATCTCACTCAGCATGATGCCCTCCGATTTATCCATGTCATGAGACATTCCACAGGTCCTCACTGTTCGTTGTGTAGCATCCATGCCACATATGTACCATAGTTTATCCATTCATCTGCTGATGGGCACTTACGCTGCTTCTGCCTTTTTTTGCTATCCTGTCCATTTTTCTTTATAATAAAAAAATAGCCTCTAGAAAGAAATGCTTGTCTAAGCACACAATCTCCAGATAACAACTCTACCCAGGATTACACTCTTCAGGAAACAAAAGAGCACTGAAGATTGGGTTATCTGACTTCTAATACACCACAAAAGTAATAAAATTTCTAAAGAGGAAATTTTAAGAAGAAAATAAACTAACATCAGTTTTTCCAGAGCCCAAGATAAAAAGTCTTTGGAAAAAGCTTTCATTAAAATGTGGTAAGCAAACTAGAATAGGCATTATCAATATTTTCCTACTAGCACAGAAGTTAGGCAGTTACATTTACTCTCAGAATCTAAGATTCTTTTTAAAATAAATAAATAAACAGAAAACAGTTTATACCGTCAGTTGCATCAAAGTCACTGATGAAGCCGTGCTCAGCTTCCAGGATCATACTCATGAAAATACAAAATAAATATGCATAACCAAAAATCACCCTAACTTGAAGACTCAAGGAAAATTTTCCACTAAATCCAGTGTAGCTTTCAGAAGGAGAAACAGAAGGTCCTTATTAATTCTTGACTTTCCTTATGAATTTGGACCCTACGTTCAAGAACGCAGATAAATTACATGCCAACACACGACTTCAGTTACTCATACATAAAGTGCAGATCTTTTCTCAGCTGTATCATTTCTACTTCTGTTACTTTCTAATTACTAACAACACTGCATCTTCAAATTTATATTCATAAATTTGCTACAAAGTGGGTAGCTGAAAGTCAAGCATATGGGAAAAGAAAGCTAAGATTATTCACATGGGGAAATGGTTAGAAATGATCAACTCTTATATTACTAATTGAAAGTAGAGATTCTTAACTTTTGGGGAGGGGGGTGTTGTAAGGTATCCAGCTAAGACTCTAATGACGCCTACAGACCCTGTCTGAAGAAAAATGCACATTGGTACATATATCCAACTATACTGGTATATTTCCAGGAGGTTCATGGGCCCCTGAAGTCCACCTAAGCTCTGTGAGGCCAGAGACTGGGTTGCAAAATTCCAATAAATGCTAAATGCCACTAAATATTATCCAGACTCCAAGGGATACATGACTGGGATCTATTTGTGAGTCATGAATCCAACATGCCTTAAATTCCATCATTAGCTATTTCTATAATATAGTTTTAGATCTCCAGGTCTTAAACAGTGACAGCTGCTGCTTGTCTCTGGAACAAGCCCCAAAGACTACCCATCTAATACTGACTGAGCAAACAATAAAAAGCATACATGAAAAATCAGTTTAAAAACCAGTAAGTATGACAAAGGATGGAATCTGACTCACAAAATCTGTTTCAAGTTTTCCCATTTCTTGCTTATAGCTTCTCATTCTGTTGCTGTACATTCCTCGGCTTTGGGGTGGTATCTCTCGGACTTCCAAATCCATCTGCTCCAGCTAAAAGGAGGGACAGAAAAACACAATTTGAAACATATGCTTATTCTTTATTTGACTAGACATTTAAAGTTGAAGGGACTTACTTCCAACTCCTCTTTTCTACAGTGGAGGAGCCAGGCCCAGCCAGCAAAACACCATGGTCATATAGCACTGGAACTATTTTTGTGGTTAATTTTTATTTAGTTCAACCAGCAGCTAATGAGAACTTGCACAATGACAAAGAACATGCCAAAGTCTTTACTCTGGCAAGAATTTCTTTTTGAAACTGAGTGCTATATGTAACAATACAAGACACTGGACTATCTCGAAAAGAATACAACCTCCGGTTGGAAGAAGACTCACTAACAATCAGTCTACGATACACAGATAACACAACTTTGCTTGCTGAAAGTGAAAGGGACTCGACGCACTTGTAGATGAAGATCAAAGACTACAGCCTTTAGTATGGATTGCACCTCAAAAATTCTCACAACGGGATCAATAAGCAACGGGAGAAAATACTGAAATTTTCAAAGATTTCACTTTACTTGGATCAACAATTAATGCCCAAGGAAGTAGCAGTCAAGAAATCAAACAACACACTGCAATGACCAAACCTACTGCAAAAGACCTCTTTTAAAATCTTCAAGAGCAAAGATGTCACTAAGATGACTAACAGACCCTTCACCTAAGCCATGGTATTTTCAAACACCTCATATGCATGCAAAAGCTGGACAATGAAAAACGAACACCAAAGAAGAACTGATGCATTTGAATGATGATGTTAGTGAAGAATACTGAATACACTATGGACCGCCAGTATAACAAACAAGTTTGTCTTGGAAGAAGTACAACGAGAACGCTCCTTAGAAGTAAGCACAGCAAGACTCCTCGCTTACCTTGGACATGTTATCAGGAGGAGCCAATCCCTGAAGAAGAACATCAGGGTTGGTAAAGTGGAGGGTCAACGAAAAAGGGGAAGACCTTCAATGAGAGGGACTGACACAGCGGCTGCAACAATGGGCTCCAACACAGGTACAACTGTGAGGATGGCACAGGACCAGACGACTTTTCATTCTGTTACACAGAGGGTCTCTGTGAATTGGAGTCAACGCCATCAACAGTATTAATGCACACTTCCTCAATAATTTGATCCTAATAGCATTTTTTTTTTTTTTTTAGGAGAATGTAAGAGTTTTATTTTAAAACATCAAGAAGGCACTTGGATTGGCGATCCTTGGAATAATACATCATTCATCCCAAACTATGTATCTCTGGTCTGGACTTCTGAACAGGAACCACCAAAGCTATGGGAACCATTATTTCCCACAGTTCACCCAAGATATACCTGCTCAGCCTAATTCGGTAAAATCTCCATTGAAAAGTCTTTCCTGATTAGGAATCTCATATATATGATCAACGTGTGATCTCAACCTTTAATCTGACTCCTTATACTTTATAACCACGCTGATATGGTGTTAACTGGATACAGAAATACCATGTTAAATTACACGAAGCTCACTGAAATCCCAGCAGGGCACTTTTTAACAACCTGCCATTATATAACACTTTAGACACAGCACATAATAGTTTAATGGGAAGCAATACAGAATTAACATAATGGTTTGGAGCACCAACTTTGGAATTCAACTCCTGTGTGCACTTGGTAGATCCCTCTACTCACTAGTAATCTTGGACATGTGGCTTAATTTCTCTGGACATCATTTCTCGCATTTCTAAAAACAGTATCTCTACCTGGGGGTGCTGTGAAGTTGAAATGAGATAATTCCTATAGTCTGCTTGGAATCATTTGTCTTCCTTGGTGAGCACAAGACGAATGCTAACTTTAGTCGTGATGATTACTCTTGATGATCATGCATTTAAAAACAAGAAACTACAATAAACTGGCCCAAAGCCAAGTCTCATAAATTCACACACAAAAATGCTGTTACACATTTTACATTTTAAAGCATTCTAAAAAGTTATTTCCATGACAGCTATACGCTTATCAATAAAACTCCTGTTTATCCAGTGCTAGAGCCTGAATAATAATAGTCAAGATACATATAAACCAGAAAATTATGCTTTCATCAACAGGGATTCATTTAAGGAAAAAAAAAGGTAATGTAAAATAGCCTTGATTTAAGCAGTGGTTCATTTAAATTCTTAACACGTCTGAACCTAAATGTGAAACATCAATAAATTAAACAGTTACTTACAAGGCAATTATTTAAAGCACTTCTCTGAAATCCACATCAAGTGTTTCATTCTAGCCAAAGAGAAGAGGTTAATTTGGAAAATAATTGCAAATGTGCATACAAGTGAAAACTCAAGATGGAAGCACATTTTTAAGGTGCTTTACAAGGATAATAAAAACTAAATTCAAAGTAGGGAAGAAAAAAATCAAGTGATCAGCACTCAAAATTAAACCAAGAATAAGGCTAATATACACCTGTCTGAGGTTGTCACACCACTCAAATAACCAATATAAAGTGATAATTACAAGATAATTACATGATAATTGTAAGACATGTAGTGTCCCAGAGATTAACACAAACCAACGTGTTCAACGAAAACACAACCAAGCCTAATACTCAAATCAAAAAGAAGTTTCTCTCCCAGAGACTTTATTAAGAGGATAGCATATAATATAATGAACAGTATTCTTAACAATGCCATCACAATTCAGTAAATTAGCTTCTTGATAATCTTAAACAAACAGAAACATGTATCTTTGGCAAAAGTCCATACCTAAAGATGAATACCTACAAAGATGAATATAACTCTACCCAATAATTCTTGGTGCTACAAAATCTTGGTTATTAGGATATCAGCTTTTCAATGTTATCAGGTCAACAGTGTCTCCAGAAGAAAGCTAGCAAATAAGCCAATGCACAGATTTTGAAAGCAAAAAGTTGCTACTGAGAATTCAACAATAAGAAGTCAAGGAGAGATCCAAAGTATTTATTTAGGGTGTTCAGTATTTAGGGTAAGCCTGCCAAGCAGAAAGCTAGCCAGCCAACCTGCTGAGCACTTATCAGAATTTTGAAACTCATATAAAAGGGCAGTCTTTTTACATTAAGGCAAAGAAGTATGAGAAAAGCAGCTGAATATAACAAAAAGAAAGCAAAGAGGAAAGCATTTGAAAGAAATGGAAACTTTCAAAAGAGACGCAAACATTAGCAGTGGTGAAATGAGAAGCCAAAGCCACCACTGTAGAGACAGGGACAGCAGCCACGGACATAAGAAGTGGCAAAAGTGGGCATGGAACACAGCAGACATTTGACAGTTGAGAAAAGAACCAGCAACAGAGACAGTACAGAGCAAGACTGCAACTCAAGGCCCTTGCCCTGGAAGGCACACAGAAAAAGTCTCCTATGCACTAGGGAACAACAGCCACCTAATCCTTAGCCAACCTACTGCCATCAAGTCAATCCAGGCTCACAGCCACTCTGTAGGACACAGCAGAACTGCCCCCACGGGTTTACACAACAGAGTGCCACATCTTTCTCCCGAGAGCAGCTAGTGGATTCAAACCTCCAATCGCTTGGTTAGCACCGGAGTGCTTTAACAGCTATGCCACCAGGACTCCTTATCTATTCCTCAACGCCCTTCAAGAGCGGCAGTCCCCGCATATCATCCTGTCACCAAATGTTAGTCGTTAAGCTTGGGAAATGCTCTGTGCTTTGGTCACTTTCTGTAGTTGCTTCTTGGAGATTCATGATGCCTTGTGACTTACTTAAGGGTCTAAGAGGATTCTGCAGAAACACAGCCAAAAAAGACCCCAAAATGCCAACTCTGCTTAAGTTATAGTTTTGCAAACTTATTTGAATAGGTTGCACCTGTTAATAGAAACACACTTTGGGAAACTGTCCTAAGTATATGAGTTATTAGGTATGGTCGAGTCAACTTTGACTCACAGTGACCCCGTGTGGTAGAGGAGAATGACCCCAAAGGATTTTCTTGGCCACATTTTTACGGAAGCAGACTGCCAGAACTTCCTCCCTCAGAGCTGCTGGGGGCATTCCAACTGCTAACCTTTCAGTTAGCAGCAGAGCACTTAACTGTGTGCACCACCAGGGCACCTTAGTACATCAGTATGTAGCACCAAAGGAACAGCAAACAGTGCTCATCACTATTTAGAAAAAGTAACAGATTCATTTAGGACTTCAACAGGTAAGAAGTAATCTTGTTTTTAAAATAACAATAACCAAAAAATTAGAACACAATGCTTTTTAAAACTGTTTCCCCTGATTTGCAGATCTGCTGCTGTGAGAAAGTAGACCTAGAGTTCTAGGTTTGGCATACCTAGGTGCAAATCTTACTCACTGGCCATGGAACCTCAGGACAACTTAATCTTTCTAAGCCTCAATGTCTCCATCTACAAAATGGGGGTACTAACAACGCCAGGAATAACTCCTCCATGGGCCTTTTCATGCTCCTACACATCTTGCTGGATGTGTTGGAATGCAAGGCCCTGATCCCTCTTTAGTCCGCCCATTTCTCTGCACTGTGTTTGCAGACAGCAGCTTCAAGGGATAAAATAACATTCCCCTTTGGGACAAGCAGGCTTTCTCACAGGCTCAGTGTTCCTCTCCTGTACTGCATCCCACCATGCATGCAGACAGGCACATCTAGGCCCACCTGCACCTTCCCTCTGAGAATTGGGGCTTAGGGAACTGATGGACCCTGCTGCTTTTACTGTGAGTAAAAGATACTGCTTTTAAAAGATACTGCTTTTACTGTGAGTAATAACATCGTTTCTCTCTGACCCAAGAGTCTTGTGTCTTCTGTCAGCTTGCCAGGAAACTATGGTGAACAACCTTATTAAAGCTGCAAATAGGATAAAATCTCAGGCTCTTCACAGCTTTTGACAAACAGTAGTTGTCTCATAGGGTTCTTGGCAAAACTAAATATTACAAATTCATACCCAGTAGGAATTTAACAAGCATTATAAATATTATGAAAAGTTTTAAAAAGAAACAAAAATTGGAAGTAGACACTTAACGAATCAACTTTGTTAAAGCGTGAAATCTCTAGAAGCAATTAAATTTTCTTCAATTTAAAAACTGATGAATTCTGAATCATAAAATGCTAATCAGTAATGTTACATTTCTACAGTGTATAAACCAGACTAGAGAAGGTCTCTGAGCTTGAACAGCTCTGGGTGAGTGTTAAAAAACCATGACTAAACCTGTACATACCAATTCTTTTGCTTCTTCAAGCTGTTTCTCCACATTTGCAACCATCTGCTTCTTCTCATCTGAAACAAACAACAATATCAGGAATTGCTAAGATATGGATAGAATGAATACTTAAATACTTTCCCTTGTAGTCATATACGTTTTTTCATTTCTGGTCAATCAGATTAGAAAATCAACGTATCAGGCCAAGTATTCTCCAGTGAGTTAGGAACCACTTTTAAGTCATTGATTCTAGTCTACTTGGTAACATAAAATTCTGTGGAGAATCTCAGTTATTAAGAGGTATTACAGCCTTTTAAAGACAAACTGAGCATTATTTTGTTCTTTAAAAAAGACTATGTCAAAACAGTGCTTGAGGAACCTGCAAAGTCTTAACTTCAATAAATCAGAAATAAGTGATTTAAGAAGATAATGTAAAAGTCACTTACAAAAACCACTCCCTAAAACTCTGCATGATTTTAAGCTCCCAAAGCCACTACCTACTCACTGGTCACATGATCCTGGGCAAGAAAGAGCTGTTTTGAGACTCAGTCTCTAAGCTCCAAAAGGGAGATTAAAACCATCTACTGGATTATCTTCAACTCAAATGAGCCAATGCAAGTGAAAATGTTTTTAAATCATAAAGTGCTAAGCATATGTGTAGTTTCTTCAAACTTGATCACAACTAAATTATAACTCCTACAGTGATTCTCCTTTCCAGGAAAGCCATGTCCTTGTAGTATTTTCAGAAAAGTTTCCCCGAAAGAGGAGTCGAAAGGACTCTTGGACCACAACTACCATGGCACAACTACACGGTGTCCAGCTACCACCATCAACTGCTCTGACAACAATTACAATACAGACTCCTGGACACAACTGGAGAAAAATTTAGAACAAAATTCTAACCCACAACAAAAAGACCAGACTTACTGGTCTGACAGAGACCGGAGAAACACTGAGAGTATGGCTCCAGGGTTCACTTTTAACTTAGTACTGAAATCGCTCCTACGATAGTCCCACATAACAAACAATAGTACCCAAAGCTCGCTCCTGTCTACCAGACTAAATATACACACCAGGCCAGGGGCAAGGAGAAGGCAAGAAGAGGCAGGACAGCTGGACTAATGGACACAGGGAACCCAAGGTCAAGAGAGAGAGTGTTGACATACTGAGGGCTGGCAACTAAGGTCACAAAATAATACGTGTATTAACTGTGTGATGAAAAACTAATTTGCTCTGTAAACCATCATCTAAAGCATAATAAATAAATAAAGCTTTCCCTGAATTCCACTCCAAATCAATCAGTCCACCTATTCACAGACCCACTGCAAGTTTTAATGCTAAGCAAACTTACTGAAACTCAGTGGTTTTTCTGCCACAGCACTCTTCTCTTCTTAGGCAACAGCCCCAACTCTTTTGAGGAACCATCCCTGTCATACACCAAGCAGATCAGTGAAAGGTGTTACTTCCATAGATGACCTGGTTGGAGTGGTCAGTGACTTGGCAGAGGATGGCGACCTTGTCCTAGCTAAACCAAACCTGATAGCTCAGTATCTCTGGCCACACTGGTCTCTGAGGTGTGGTGGGTATCACGAATTGTGTCCCCATAAATGTGGGTTGACTTGGTTAGGCCATGATTCTCAGTATTGTATGAATGTCCAGCATTTCATCACCTGATGTGATTTTTCTATGTGCTGTAAATCCTCTTTGAGATGCTGATGTGATAGGATTAGCAGCAGTTATAATGATGAGGTAGGACTCAATCTACAAGATTAGATTTTATCTAACGCCAATCTCTCTGAGATACAAGAGTGGCAGAGAGAGGGGGACCTTCATACCAACAAGGAAGTAATGTCCGGAGCAGAGCATATTTTGTGGACCCAAGCTTCCTGCAACGATAATTTCATTGACCAGGGGAAGATGGATGGCTAAGACCTTCTTCCAGACTCAACAGAGAAATAACGCATTCCCCTGAGGCTGACATCCTGAATTCAGACTTGTAGCATACCAGACTATGAAAGGATAAATTTCTTTTTGGTAAAGCCATCACTTGTGGTATCTCTGTTACAGCAGCACTAGAGAACTAAGGTAGTGGGCATATGACCCAGGTAGACCAACCAAAGTTCTCAAGCAAGGGAAAAGCCTTTTTTTCTAATCTGATAGAGTTACGAGAACATGAGCTAGAAGCTATTGATATCTATTGTTCAAATTCCAAAGAGAAAGTCAGCGTGTAGTTGTTGAGAATGGATTCTGCAGTTAGAAAGGAGCAAGCTGAGAACGAGAGCATGTTTCTGTTTCCAGATAGTTTAGAAACGCATTTCACACGACTTGATCATGATTTGGTTACTTAAACCAATATATTTTTTTTCTTTATTTAGTCTAAGTTTGGTTTCTATTATATTGATCCCAATGAACAATATTTACTACAACAGACTAGGAACACCTACAACCTCAAAGAGATGGATTGACACAGTAGCTGCAATGATGTGCTTAAGCATAAAAATGATCGTGGACACAGAGCAAGACAGGGCAGTGTTTTGTTCTGTCTGGCATGGGGCTGCCACAAGCGGAACCGACTCGACAGCAGCTAACAACGGCCCGTAACAGCTGACTAGCCCCTTAGTAGCATGGTCAGCACTAAGGGCAGAGTCTTTCATGGAAATCATTATTCTATTAAAATAATAAATAGGTTTTGCTAACCTCAGCTTCTTCCTTTTGTTCTTCCCAAACTAGGAGGTGGGGGCAGGGAGGGAGAGGGACAGCCAAGAAGTAGCTGTCATATAAGGTGTTTCGTGTGTTCTCTAAAGATTTCTCCCTTAGAAAAACAGCACACAGTTGGAGTGAGAATTTAGCTCAATTTTCCATCTTTGAAAAAGTTAAATCTACATACAGCCTGATTAGAAAACTTAATGAAAGATTCCAAATTTATTTGTTTCAGTACATTTCAATCCTTCCTAATATTTCTACACAGTTACAGCACAACACAGTTCTGTATTTCTGTGATAGAGTACCATATAAAATAAGACCAGTCCAGCTTGGACCAAGAGTGAGATTATGTATTTTTCTTATCAGAAGGAACATCTTGTTTTCCTGATGGTGGTTAAAAAAGGCTAAGCCACAGGTCCCCAGGACTAATCGGTACCAATTTCTGTCATTAACAAAACAAAGAAGGAACCTTCAACTTTGCTACTCATCTCTCTTTTCCCATGCCCTCACCTAGTGTCTATAACCTGGCTCCTGCTTCCACCTTTCCACTGCAATTACTCTCATTAATAACTACTTTTCCTTTCCCCTAGGGTCACCATGAGTCAGATCCGACTCGACGGCACTTGGCTTGGCCTTGCCAAAACTAATGGACACTCTTTGATCCTATGGTTGCTTACTCTTGGGGCGTCTGACACTCTTCTCCTCCCACCCTGTAACTGTCTCCTCTTCTGGTACGTAGTTCCCCAGCGGAAAATTGAGGTGCTGCTGCCAGAAGACAGGACGGGAAATGCCAGGCAGCAGGAAGCCACAGATGTCCCCTGTACTCACCTATCGTGACCTCTAATCCAGTCTTTCCCTGTTTTGGCCTGTTCAAGCAGGCCCTGTCCTTCTATGGACATGCTGTCCTCTCTGAATTCCTAGAACTCTGCTCTGATGACCCTACGGTTAATGAAATTAGTTTCTGTATTTTCCTCTTTGGCCTCATCTCCAGCTCCTTGAGGGCAAGAACCATGTTTAATTTTTTTTTTTAGGAACTACTCGACATATTTTTGTTCTGCCTCCATACTTAGCACAAAGAACTGTACACAATGCTTGCTTGAGTGATTCAGTCTTCACACTGAGGGACCTGACTGAGTGATTCAGTCTTCACATTCAGCAATGTATATGCACCCACACAGAATGTGAGAAAAGCAACCAATTGCATCAACAAGGATTGGGAAATATCTTGCAAATCTCCCTTGATGGCAGAAGTTGTTAAACTTGAGTGGGAGTGGAAGGTGTAATACAAGGAGATCATCTTTTCATAAAATCTATTTCATGATGATACTGCCAGAAGTAATTATGGAGCTAAGCCATTCTTTGGCCCTGAACAGTGTTATTCACATTCTTGAGAAGAATTTAGAAAGTGACAATTTAGGGGAAAAGCCAAAGGCAGGCAGGCAGGCAGTGCCGAATCAGATGACTTTGGAAGTACCTACGAACACAGTTTAGGTAGCTTTATGCTGGTAAGGACATGTAATTCCCTAAGAGAACTCTTCGCTCATCCCAGATGACATCCCCTTTCCGAAGGATTTAGAACTTCATAACTAATTGCTACCACAACTGTGCCAGGGGCTATGTATTGACCATACCCATCAGTCAACCCACAAAACCACCCTGGGAAAGGACTATTATCATCCCACTTTCAACTCTAGTAAACAAGCTCAGAGATTAAACAACCTCCTCAAAGTTTAACAGCTAATAAATGGCCAGGTTTATGCCATGGTCTGTTTCCAAAGCTTAGCTCTTAACTACTACTCATAGTATATAAACCAACTTCCTCACTTTTTCTTTATCAACAGGCCTAATGAGTACTGATGGAGACATAACTATTTGTCTAGTATAATCATTTCTTGTCTACTCAATATTAATAGAAGTGCTTAAAGCTGATATACATATGTAAGTATTTCCATAGTATGACACTTTCTTGCCTTCTCAATATTAACTGAAGGCCTTAGTCTTGAGCACTCCCAATGTACTACTACCTGTTTAATTCAGGTTCTGGTACCTGCCACTGCACAATGGAAATATTTTAAAACAAAAGTATCAGCAGAAATTATGTAGTGGGAAGCTTAAGAGTGAAATGACAAATACAGGAACTTTTGATGTTAAAGGATTTACAAAATGAGTATGTTATTGATGCTACACTGTACAGCATAGAGAAGAATGGTCAATGTTAAAGTGAGACATTCCAGAATGATTCATATAAGAAAGTTGGAGACACAGGCATGAACTCCTATTGATTTAGCTTACTATACACGCAAATGATTACATATACAAGCAGTAATATAGATATAAGTAGATACATGGGTTAGTACATAAAGGTGTACTTCTTTGCTCTGTCAGCTAAGAGGGCCCAAACACACTTACAACCCAGTAGCAACAAGCATACCTAGTGTCCAGATGTTGGTTTTGAATACCATTCTCTAATAAAAGAGAACAGGGCTCTTTGGAGAGAAGGATCATTCTAGGGCTGGTGCAGACATAGATAAGGTGAGCCTTTGGGGATACTGCACAGTACAGAAACCCGAAAAAGATGACCTCAGTCAGGTGATCAAAGTTATTACCAACAGAGGTAAGTCAAGCTGTGACTACCCTGATGTGAAGAAATGGTTCTTGACCTCTGCAGTCTTCATCTCCAAAACACACAATCTCGGTCTAATCGTGAGCCAAACATCTGACCAGTCCCAGGTGAGGCAACTTCTACACTATACCTGACCAAACCAAGCCCACTGCTGTTGAGTCAACACCAAGGCACAGTGACCCTAAAGGACAGAGTAGAATCGTTCCTTAGGGTTTTCGGGGCTGCAATCTTTAGAGGAAGTAGGCTGCCACATCTTCCTCCAGTGGAGTGGCTAGCGGGTCAGAGCCACTGAGCTTTTGGCTAGCCGCGAGGCGCTTCATCCACCATGCCAGCAGGGCTCCTTACACCTGTTCAGTGCTCCTCAGAACTTCCAAAGTCATCAGGAACAGTGAAAGTCTGAGAAACAGCCACAGCCAACGGGAGTCTACAGAGACATAATGACTAACTGTGATACAGTATGCTGGCACCAGGTAGGCAATGGGAAACCTGAATAAACTGTCAGCTTTGGTTTCCAACTCCACGGCACTTGGCTGGCTTAGTTCATAACTATGTATCACTATGGGTTCATTTACTATAACTAATGCATCATTATTAATGTAAGATGAAGAAACTGCCCGTGGAATATATGGGGACTCCATGTATCTTCCCAGCTTTTCTGTAAACTTATAAAGCTGTTCTGAAAGTAAAAAAATTTAAAGTTATCAATGAAGCCATTACTTAGATTGACCAAGTTGTTGAAAAGAGTCCCTCCTGGAGTAGTGTGTGTATCCGTGTCTACATATATGTGTGTGTATACACCTATACCTGTGTGAATGTGTGTATGCAACTATATGCATACATATATTTGTGCGTCTGTTTTACTCAACAGGAAAGCATTCAAACATTCCATAAAGGCTTACAATTTTTACGAGACCTAAGTGGGCCATCTGTAACAGCTGAAGGCTATTTTCCCTGCATGCACAACTTCAGCTGGACCTTGCCCAGCAGCTCCTGCAGCTGACTGTGAGATAGCAATGAGTTTCTGCATCAGGTTTGGGAACATCCCTTTAATTCCAATTCTCTAAAGCAACAGAAATATTGTGCAAGTTACATACGTAATTTAAATATTTTTTTCTGGTAGTGACACTAAAAAAAAAATAAAAACAAACAAGTGAAACTAGTTTTAATACTACATATTTAATTTTAATATTTCAACCCAAAATATCAAAGATACCATCATTTCACTACACAACACAAGCCACATATCAAGCGTTCAACAGCTGCATGTGAATAGCGCGGCTCCAAAGCCATAGATACATTTTAAGCACACCGTTGTATTCAGAAGAGCAGACTTTCCCAAATTCTTCCACTACAACTACCTTGCAAAGGGAAGAGACAAGCCAGGAACAGTGTTTATAGCTTCTGCCACACGTGATCATGTCCAGATGGTGTCCCACATTCTCTCAGGCTTGGAATAACCAGCCAGCTCGACTGGAGCGTTTCCTTCCAGAAGAACCCCACTTTGCCCTACCACTTTCTGTTACCCTCCCCGACTCCCTCTCTGTCATTCTAAGGGAAAGTCCAACTTCAATTCTATTTCCAAAACTTACACCCCTTTAAACTCAGGTGTTCATAAAGAGAAATTCACCAACCTGAATGAAGGCGCAGAAAGGAGGTTAAGACCTAAGGCCCAAGTTCATTAAGATTCATTTAGTTCAATTAGTATCAAAAAGTCTAAGCAGCAGCTGGGGCCCAGCTAACCCCACAAGCTGTTGTCAGCAGCAGCAGCAGCAGTATCACAGACAGCTAACCAATACACACTTTCTCTGTGTAAGAACTGTGCTAATGCTTTACATGATTGACTTTATTTGACTCTTACACAACACTGTAAGGTTGTCACCTCCCTCCCGCATTCTACTACACCTACTCCATCATACTGATGGAGGAGCCAGACAGGCCAAACAATCTGCTCAAGGACTGCACATGTAGGAAGTGGCCAACTTGGCTAAACAGATCTGAAGTCAAGTCAGAGTCTTAATCTTTTTTGGTACATTTCCAACTCCAGACACAAGGTGACAGGATTCACAGCAGATCATTCTCTCTGTGAACGGTATAGTAACTAACTGCAAAAGAATACTCTGGTTAAGACCCTCCTGGAAGCCTGACGGAGGTAATGAAACCTCTGCACCTCTGGAAAGCATCCTTCCTTCTCCCTTAGGGTTTCATTCCCTCCTCCAGAAGAAAAGGAACTTCACAATACATTAATAATAATTACAATAATAATTAATTAGTTACGGTTTCTGCTCACTTTCCTGGCTTTACCAAAGAACAAAAGCCAAAGCCACTGCTGTTGAGTCGATTTCAACTCATAGCAACTCTATAGATCAGATCAGAACAGCGCCACCGTTTCCACAGAGTGCCTGGGGGATTTCAACTGATGACCTTTTTGGTTAGCAGACATTGCTTTTAACCACTATGCCTACCAAAGAACAGTAATCATTAAAAATCAACTTTCAAATATAGTGTCATAAAAGCATTAACTACCTAAGAAGAGACTCATTCACCTCATCAGTCTAACTCCTGAAACTAACACTTTAAAAAAAATGTCTTTGTATTGTTTAAAATATATGGCACGTAATCACGTTTCTTTCTTAATCCAAAGTTTAAAAATGTTCGATCTTTATTTCTCTTTGGAACTAACAATTTAATATGTTGTACAGATAAAACAGGGATTGAGGTTAATTTCAATCAATCCTACCCACTCTATTTCAATCTTAAAACGTTAATATGTTTGGGGAATGAGCTACTTTGGCTAAAAGGTTGCTCCAATTTTTAACCTTTCTAAGCCAAGCAAATTAGAGCTCATTTCCACTAGATAAATTTCACCTGACAATTGCAATTATATCAAGATATTATAAGTACTTTTAATAGTTTTTTCTTTATCACAGTTGTGCCTATTAATTTTTGTTAGTCTAGACATGCATGTGAAATCATAACTATATGGTTATGTTTTTAATCTTTTCATGTTTATCAAACAGAGACAGTTTAAAAAGACAGCAAGCAGAAGTCATTATTAAGAGGGAAATTGTTGTGTTTTTAAGAATTACAGTTATTCATTTATTCAATTCAGTAAACACTGCCCCAGTGCCAGCAACATCTGCTCCTTTGAATTCTAATGCGGCTGCTGGGTTTGGGCCTCATATTTACAGCATACATAATGAGAGGTATGGCTTCCTTTTTAAAATACTTAATTCCACGGTTTGCTTTCTCAATGCCAAGATTTCTGTCTACTTGGTAAGAATTGTTAGACAAAAGCATAAAGGTAAGAAAACTCAATTATAACAAGATGTTTTTTGGAAATAGTTTTACAGCTTTGCATCTGAAGATGACTTTGTTTCTTCATAAAACGGCTTCCTAATACATACGTTACTAGGCCAAACAAAAACTTTTCCAGTATTAATGGCCTTACAGTTAAAAAATGAGCAAAAATTCAACTGAAAGCACAAGCCCTCATATCCTGAGGCTCTGGAACTCAAGACAAAAGGTACTTCCCTTCAACAACAATGCAAAAATCAAGGTGATCTTGGACAGTGCAGAAAAGCAGAATCGAAGAGCAGCGACGAGATGACATATCCCGATGTGCTGAGGCCATCAACCACTTTCTGCACAAAAACCTCTGCGGTGGCAGAGCACGGTGGCTGGTTTAGGCCACCTTGGTTCTGTCCTCTTGCTCCCTTACTTGGGCTCATAAACCTCTCAAAGACATCATCCACCTCCTCCACAACTAACTGGGACTTCAGAAGATGCGTGGGGTGTAAGTCCAGATATTCTGGCTTCAAGCAAATATCCCTATTAACAGAAAATAGGTGGGGGGAAGAAAAACAAAGAGATAAAGGAAGAAATTATTTATAAACACAGGTGCTTTAGGGGAGTTGGGGAGAGGGAAAGAGAAATGGAAACAAGCTGGGAAGAAATTATTGCTGGGAACAGCGGTTTCACCAAAAAGGTGGGAAAGTCAAGTTTCCCATGAGTTTACAAATAAATGTTTTCATTTGCCATCAAGTCACTTCTGACTCATAGCAGCCCTAAGTGATCGAATAAAACTGCCCCATGGGGTTTCATAGGCTGTCATGTTTAAGGGAGCTAACTGCAAGGTCTTGTTTCCCAAGGAGCAGCTATACCCATACACGATGGCACACAGTTCATTCCAACTCATAATTAACTCTATTCCAACTCACAGCCACCCTACAGGACAGAGCAAAAAAAGAAAAAAAGGGCATAAGGACTCCTTTTTCAATACTTTACACCCCAGGGTCAAGGTAGGGCCTAGCCTAGCAGTCTGGTGGTCAATTTCCAATACAAAACGAAATCCAGCACAAATTTTACCTGCAACTAACTACACAAATCAAATCTGTATTTAGAGAAAAATAAATCCTAAAACAAGGTCTTACAAGCAAATATCACAAAACACCATACGTATAGTCACCTGGTCATTCACAGATGACCTGAGCCCCTCAGAAATCCGAGTCCTCACCTTCACATAGGTGACAATCCAGCATGAAAACTAAGATGTGCTGGGGGGGAGAGGGGCAAAACTTCCAGATGGGATTTATGACATTTTTAAAAGTGAGAAAAATTATCTTGTACAAAGTTTTACATAAAACTTAGTCACCGATACCCTAAGAAGTGTGAATGGATGTGAATGTATAAAAAATACTAATCATCATATTAGGAGCTAACACACAAGAAAGGGCCTTATGCGTGTTACACATTTAATCTTCACAACAATCCTAGGAGAATGGTATCATTCATTTCTCTACTTTACCAAAAAGAAAAGTGAAGACAGGTTAAGAAACTTGCCTGAATTACACATCTAAGTGGCAGCCAGGAGTGGAGCCCAGACATCCTGGCTCTTTACAATAACTCTATGTTGTATTGTTAACACAACAACACTAGTGTATACTGCAGACCCATGCTCTAGGTGATTTCATTCATTCTCTTCGAATAGTCACATCTATCTCTATATTCTACAAACGAAAAAAAAAAAAAAAAAAAGAGTAGGAGTAACTCTCCCAAGATAATACAAGTTACAAGGAGGCTAGGTCGGGATTCCATTCAAGCCTAAGCAGCTCAGATTTGGAAGGCTCTCTCGTGGCTCGCCACAACCCACCTGGGACTCCCCCTTTGCCCTCAACAAGGTCAAACCTCATCCCTCCCAGGAGCCCCAACACAACCTCACTCTAACCTCGCGCCTAACCCTCAGAACTTTGCTGTCATTCCGACCACGTTCCACCGCCCCTGCCCACCTTGCTCTATGAGCCAATCCCTCTACTCCCCGGCCGGGCAGGGTTCTCACCAGGTGGGAGTCTGGGGACCCTAGTAATCTTGCTGGTGATCTCTGCAGTTAGCACCGCGAAGTCTTGCTCATAGCCTTCGAAATCCGACGACATGGCGACTCCGGAGTGACAGCCCAGGGCCGAAACCGAAATCCAGGAAGGAACCACACGGGACGTGTGACGGAAGCAGAGAGACCCCGGGAAAGCCCTCAAGAACAGCAGAGAACCGGGGACAGCTCCCAGCCCAGCCGCTTCCTGGTTGTTCGTTGCAATCTTGGTCCTCCGGAGATTCAGCCAGGTAAGGTTTTTATTTTCCGCTCAGGCTTCGGGATTAAGAAATTCGCGAATAAAAAGTACTTCGGTTATTTTTTTTTTTTAAACCTACGAAAATATATGAGTTCTTAGGAATCACGGAAATAATTTTACTCCATTCTGGGAAGCGGTCCCGGGCCCCCAATCTACAGGTCACAGGAGCTCGCTTCCCGAGGGAAGTTTGATAGTGCGAACCACCCGGAAGTGGCTGTGGAGGCGGCTGAGCGCCGCTTCTGAGCGGGAACCGTCGTGGGTGCTGGCGGAGGGACGCACGGGATGCGGCTGGTCCCGCACCGCAGCCTTCAGCAACCAGGATTTACTCTCTGCTTCCCCAGGATTGGGGAACCTACGACGGAGTTATCCTGAGCGGAGAAAATTTGTTCCGGGTGAGGCCAGCATATCCCGGAAACGCGATGGCTGAGGCGCGGGCACCTGGGGGGAGACTGAGATGGAAGGGAACTTAGCCACAGATGACCTGAGCCCCTCAGAAATCCGAGTCCTCACCTTCACACAGGTGACAATCCAGCATGAAAACTAAGATGTGCCGGGGGCGGGGGCAAAACTTCCAGATGGCAGGTAACTTAACCACGATTTGGGCGGTCTTGGCACCACCTGGGTGAGGTCAAGAATCTTCATTGTGTTGAGATTAACCTCACGTGCTAGGATGTTCCTTCCCTGAGTGAGACTTTCTGACGTCTTTGCGCCATGACACGGGCGGGAAATTGAGGGACCAGGAAGAGGCATCTGCTGTATGGGGAGCTCTGTGCCCCATCTGTACCGCAGATCTTCTCCAGCTCGCTCCTGTCCAGCCAGAAACACTAACCGCAAAGCCTCCCTGCGCTTACCGCTTGCCTTCCCCGTCCCTGGCTCCTGCAGGCGCCTCTCTTTTTCCCCATTCATGCTCATTCTGCTGTACTCACTCAGCCATTCATGATTTCACACACCTTTTGTCGCGCTTCCCCCACCCTCCCCTTTCACTTTGGCCCCAGTGGCCCGTTCTGTTTTGGGGGTGACAGCAAGCAGTTGGCGTAGACCACGAACTGATGTGACTAGACTTAAACTCCACAAGCTGTAAAAGGCACAGCAGGGTACTGCAAAGACAGGTTGACAACTTACATTCTACTCCGGGTTCTGCTGCTTGCTCGCTGGTGACCTTATTCTAATCACTTGGTCCTCAGAACCAATTTCTGTTCTCTGTGAAGAAGGGAGCTGGATTAGATCATCGTTAACGCCTTCCTCCCAGCTCTAAAATCCTCTCTCTTCAAACCATTCATTGTATGTTGGAAAAACAGTGACAGTCCTCTGACAAGTTGGAAATAAAAGAATAAAAACATTTAGGATCGTGTTTATGACACACCTCACTTTACAATTCAGACTTGAACTTATTTTGGATCACAGTTCTTTTTTGACACCTGCAAAGGTGCTCATACCATAGCAGTGTACTTGGGTAATGCTTTCATGTATTTAATTACCAGAGCTAACAAATTAAAAAATAGTTTTTGCTGAACTCTTCTGTTTTGTTTTCTTTAGGTTGAGTTTCAAACCAAGCCACTGGTTTGTCCTGGTTAAGATAACGAGCTCTGAGTTTTGAACAACGAAAATGTCATAATCGGCATTAACATCCCGCAGCTTGAAGGCATGACAGTTAAGGCAGACACGTGGACTTGTGGCACATGGAGATGTGTGCACAGAAAAAGGAAATCTATCAGTCTCTAAAAATAGGAAGGAACCCTTCCACAGCAAAATGGGTACATTCTGCTCGGTCATCAAGTTTGAAAATCTCCAAGACTTAAAGAGATTGTGTCACTGGGGTCCCATCATAGCCCTCAGTGTCATAGCAATATGTTCTACGATGGCCATGATTGACTCTGTGTTGTGGTATTGGCCCTTACATACAGCTGGAGGAAGTGTCAATTTCATCATGTTGATAAACTGGACAATCATGATTCTTTATAATTACTTCAATGCCATGTTTGTGGGGCCAGGCTTTGTCCCTCTGGGGTGGAAACCGGTAAGAAAATACTCTTTAAAATAGTGAATTCTAATGATAATTGTATATTTAGTTGTCTTATGTGCTAACCAATAATACAAGTAGCCTGGAAGATTAGTCACTGATCCTGTAAGCTCTGAGGCTTTATTTCATACTTCTTTGAAACTACTGAAGGAGGCTTAGTGGCTCAGTGATTAAATGCTGGGCTGCTCACCAAAAGGTCAGCAGTTTGAACCCACCAGCTGCTGTGAAGGAGAAATTTGTAGCAGTCTCCCTACGTGAAGATTACAGCCTTGGAAAGCCTATGGGACAGTCTCTTCTGTACTATAGGATCCTTATGAGCTGGGATCAGCTCGATAGTAAGAGGTTTTGGTTTTTGGAAATTTATTAATCTGAATCAGCATTTCTGCAAGCAGTTGCATTGAATACTTGTCTTGCTTTTTTTTTTTTTTAAGTGGCGAGAGTGTTGTTTGTTGTTAGCTGCCATCGAGTAAGTTCCAATAGCAACACTATGGGATAGAGTAGAACTGCCCTGTAGGGTTTCCAAAGAGTGGCCAATAGATTCAAACTGCCAGCCTTTTGGTTAGCAGCCATGGCTCTTAACCACTGCTCCAGAGGGACGTGGTCTAAGGTCATATAAGCTTAGGAAACATTGTTTATCATACACCTGTCTTATAACTTTACAGTTCATTTTGGCTGTGGATCATTTTTCATGTAATACATTAACCTCCCTTAGAACTGAGGAACACTTCAGAAACTGCTGGTTTAAATCACTGAAAGGTTTTAAGTCTTAGTGGTGAAATCAGAACCTTGGAAAGTATGCTATGAATCAATTTATGGCTTTTTAAAAATTGTTACAGAGTTTATGCTAATGATTTTCATATGCTTAGCTGAGGAGCATCATTGGATAGTATGTTAGAAATGCAGAATCTTGGACTCCACTCCAGACCCACTCAATCAGAATCTATTTTAACAGAAATCTCAAATGATTCTGAGGTACATTAAAGTTTGAAAGCACTGGTGTGTGGTGTGTGGCAGAAGAAAGGCCTGGTGATTTACTTATGAAAAACCAGCCCTTGAAAACCCCGTAGAGCATACTTCGACTCTGTAGCACATGGGGTTGCTGTGAGTTGGAGTTGAGGGCAGCTGGCACTATGTGAAGTGTGCTTTTCAGAGTGGCTACGGAGACGGGTACTGAAAATGGTAATAATCTTGGAGAAAACGAAGGCACTTGTACAGGTGACTATAAAGTACAATGGGATGAATGCCTTTGAAGTCAGAATGAACTGATGTTTAAGCTGAAGACCTAAGTAGGGTGTGAGGATTTATACTGGAGATAGGGAAGAGAATGGTGGGAGCACATATGCAGAAGTAGTGGACTGCCTGTTGTGTAATGTTGGTATGGCTGAAATGAGTCCATCATGGAAGACTTAAAATGCATGAGAAATTGCTAGATCAAAGACAGTTACTGTAGGTTTTTGAGCAGAGCTCTGACATAACATTATTCTGGCAGATGCTTTGGATTAGAAATCCCAGTGAAAGGAGCTAGTTAGGAAGGGATCAAAATGGTCCAAGGGAAGGGAGGTAACAGTGGTAAAGTAAAGAAGGGGCAGATTTCAGACAAGGTATCAACTCTGATGTTCTCATCCCCACTCTAAAATACCTACCAGCTGGCTTTTCTGAAGTCCTCCCCTACTAAGGTTTGGAGGAGGTAGAGAGAATGATACTGGCATCTGAAAGTATGTCTTCATAAGGTCTGACTTGCTGTTGCTTGAGATCAGATACCTAATATGTTCTTGTTTCTGTTTCGCCACCAAGGAGAGCTCTCAGGACAGCGTGTATCTCCAGTACTGCAAAATCTGCCAGGCGTACAAGGCTCCCCGTTCGCATCACTGCAGAAAGTGCAACAGGTACCCATCTGTCTGCTTTTCTTTGGGATTAATCAGCTTGATCACTGATGTTTTCTTGTTCTTGCTGTTCCATCAATCCTAGTTTTATTCTCTGCAAGTAGAAAGTCAACAAGGTGGTAATTTTTTAAAAAAATGTAGTCGAAATACTGACGTGTCCATAATCTCTACTCTACATTTAAATTAAATTATCAATCCAAATAATAATAATAAAAGCTTTTTGTTACTAGTAAGTGAAAATGTATTTTTTAGAATAGTGCAGATTTACTTTGTTTCTTACCCTTAAGCTTAAGCAGCCCTGTAAGTTATATCTTTAGGCTTTTCCCCCCATATGTCAAGATTAATTATTGACTTTGGTTTTGATTAATTTCAGAATTGCTCTGAGTTGAAAGCATAAGGAAGACTTGTTTCTCCAGTTATTTGTTTGACATACATTTATGTATAAAAATCTAATAAAATAACCCAGGTACCTGTTACCACAAGTGTTTGGCTTAATATCAAAAAACTTTCATAGATTAAATAGTGAGTAAACATTCAGCTAGGTGAAGGGAGTGACAGCACACAGTATAAACCAGGTCAGCATAACTGGACTACACCATAAGCTAAAAGGTTTTCTAAATTCATCCCAGCATTTCAAAGGACAGAGTAACAGGGACAAGGGTCTGGGGACCGTGTTCTCAGGACATCGAGGTCAATTGGCGTAACTAGTTTCTTGTTAAGAGTCTTCTGCATCCTGTATTGGTGAGTTGTGTCTGGGGTCTTAAAAGCCAGCAAGCTGCCATCTCAGGAACATCAGCTGATCCCAACCTACCTGGAACAGATGACAACCAAGAACACCAAAGATATGAGGGAAAATGAGCCCAAGAGACAGAAGGACCCATATGATTGGGAGACTACATCAGCATGAGACCAGAAGAGCCTGATGGTACCTGGCCACCACCAAAGACAGCCCTGACAGGAGACACAATGTAGAGTCCCTGATGGAGCATGAGAAAAAGAAGTGTGTAGATCAGGAACGCTATTAAAAGACCAGAACTGAAGATCCCACAGCCTGGAGGGTTCCCTGAGAACATGGCACCTAGACTTGCTGCTGGCCCAGACCTGAAGCCAGCACTTCAGACAAAGAATGGGCTGGACTTGGGGACACAGAGTGATGCATGTGGTGTGTGTACTTTATGGAATTATATGTATATGAGGCTGTCCTGGTTTTACAGGGAAGAGGAGTGAGTGAAGTGGAGGGGACAGGTGTTGGTGTTGGTGGAGTAGATACTGGAAGTAAAATGAGTGAGAAAGAAGAGTGTGCTCTCAGGGGTCAGGGCTAGGAGAGCGAATAGAGTTGCAGAGAGACAGGTATGCAAAAATGACTTGACTTGGGTTGTAAACTTTCACGTTATCACAATTAAAAAAAACAAAACTTAATGATAACAAATTGAATCACAATTAAAAATGTGAAATTTGCTAGACCCTTTATAATGAACACATATATTTACTGATTCATAAGACATTTATGATAAGAAATTTGAGATTCCAGGGAACCATCCGAGGCAAATAGTTGTTGGATTGGGGCCAGAAAATTACCTCCTGGTAACAAGGAAACAATAAAACCTGTTATACCACATGTCACATTCTGAGTTAGCTTGCTAAAGGAGGAGATTCCACGTCTAGAGCTGACTGTGAGAACAGGGAAAAAGTTACAGGTTCTGCTTGCACTGGTCAACTGGAGTGAAGATTTATGATTTAATTGAATCTCTGTTAGCGTCCCCTTCAGTGACAGTTGCAGAGCCAGCAGAACCAGAAGCTGCACTCATGTCTTTGTAACAAGCCTGTCTCTAGGCCTCCTGACTTCCTTAAACACAGGCACTTGTAGCAGATGACTTTCCCCATCTTCTGTGACTCGTGGGCACACTGGATTCATACTTACTTGAGCTTTTGAAGACCGAAGTTATTTAGAGCAGATGGAATTTCTGCCTCATATTCTGTATAAAATTTTCTTATCAGATGTGTGATGAAGATGGACCATCACTGTCCTTGGATCAACAACTGCTGTGGCCACCGAAATCATGCTCCGTTCACACTGTTTCTCCTTTTAGCACCACTGGGTTGTATTCATGCTGCTTTTATCTTCCTTATGACTATGTACACGCAGCTTTATAATCGGGTAAGTGAAAACATTGGTTACAAAACTCCCCATTCCAGGTTAAAGAGTAGTTACCAAGATTATTTACGATGAAGTCCCTTTCAGAAATAGACTTTCTGTGATTTAGGTGGGGAAAGATAACTTTACTTTACCTCTGTGTGGTTTCCTTCATAAAAAAACATTAAAACGTAAGTCTTTAAGATGAGGAAAGATCATTTCTGGAATTGCCCTTGGTGGATCACAGTTCTGCTCTGACACCTAGGGGGTCACCAGAAGTTGAACTGACTCAATGGGATCAGGTTTGGAATCTCACTGTATACATATTAGTTGACATTAATCAATTACTTTAGAACTGTGAATACGTGTGCATGTGTGTCTATTGCATATGTATCATGCATAATAATACACACACACACACACCCACACACACAGCCCTGGTGTCACAGTGATTAAGAGCTCAGCTGCTAACCAAAAGGTTGCAAGTTCAAATCTGCCTGCCTATAAGGTCACTGAGTCAGAATCCCCTCAATGGCAGTGGTTTTTATAAACACATACACATCGAGTCCCTAAAGAAGCCTGAAAGGTAAATAAGGAACACAGGCAGAATGGAACTTTGGCAGAATAGGATGCATACACATCCTATTCAGTGGTGACACCTTCAGCCAGTTTTGAATATTTGTTGTTCGTCAAGGAGATGCATTAGCCCGGTGATGCTAGATGTTCTGATTTTTTAAGAAAACCCCTTGCCGTCGAGTTGAATACAACTTATAGTGACCCTGTAGGGCAGAGTGACGCTGCCCCATAAAGTTTTCCAAGGAGCATCTGGTGGACTTCAACTGCCAGCCTTTGGATTAGCAGCCGTAACACTTAACCACTATACTACCAGGATCTCCTCTTTATTTTCCCAAGAAAAATCAGAAAACCTGGGTTTATATCTAAAAATCTCCTGATTTTTAAATGTTGGCACCAACTCAGAGTATTTTTGAACATTGTACAGGCCAGACAGTATGTGTCCAGAATCCATATTTGTCCTTCTTTTTGCCAGTTAACTTCTGGCTTTGGAATGTGAGGGAAGAAACAGTGGAATCCTAGGCTGTATCTGTTGCTGTGGAAGATACTGTTCGTGGAGAAACACAGGAGGTGGGAGGCACAGCTGCGATTTAGATCTTTATGTCTAGTGTCGTTCGTGATGCCTATTAATGTTTGCGGAGCCTGCCAGACACTTTATGGAGAAACAGCCAAGAACAAAGAAACATTTGAGAATCAGAATGATAGGCATGTCCATACAAGGACAAGCCACAGTGTTAACTAGGAGCAGCTGTGTTTGCTCTGCTGGCTTTGGCCACAGTGTCAAGTGGTCGTCTTTTTGATCAAGTCTGTTTGAAATACTGCAGTGGAGTGTGACCGTTGACCAGAGCCAAGTGCCTCAGCTGTGCTCTTGTTGTCTTAGCTCTCCTTCGGGTGGAACACGGTGAAGATTGACATGAGTGCAGCCCGGAGGGATCCTCTTCCGCTTGTCCCCTTTGGATTAGCCGCATTCGCTGCCACCTTGTTTGCATTGGGATTAGCTATAGGGACAACTATAGCTGTCGGGATGTTGTTTTTTATCCAGGTAAGACTCGCTGTTACCTCTCACTAAAAACTGCCATGTTACTGGGGCTGATGGTAATGAGAAAGAAAGGCTGCGTTTGAGCATATGGTGTGAAATGAAACTTGTGTCTGCTTATTTCATCTACGTAATTAAATCTTCTCTACTAGTCAGGTGGAAACCCTGGTGGCGTAGTGTTAAGTCCTACGGCTGCTAACCAAAAGTCCAGCAGCTTGAATCCAGCAACCGCTCCTTGGAAACTCTGTGGAGAGGTTCTGTTCTGTCCTGTAGGAGTCTGAGTCAGAACTGACTTGATAGCGATGGATTTGCTTTGATACTAGCCAGATAATTGAAGTAATTTTGCCAGAGTCTCTAGTTTATTGATTTAATTCAGAAATGTTCATTTTGAGTTATATAGAGCTTTATAAATGAGAATGCTCTCGTCATGTTTACACTTTCTCTTGATCTTCTCTTTAACCCCAGAAGAGGCTGGTAGAGGCATATGGTTACTTTCCTTTGTTATGCATGAGTCGCCAATTCTCAGAAGGTTAATAAGGAAATTATGCCTTTAATAGTAATAATGATATGGTGCTGTTAGGTACTGTCGAGTCGGTTCCCTTGCACAACAGAAGGAAACACTGCCAGGTTCTGCACTGTCCCCTCACAGTTGTTATTACTAACTCTGAGCCTATTCTTGCAGTCACTGTGTCAGTCCATGTCACTGAGGGTCTTCCTCTTTTTCACTCACCTTCTGCCCTACTCAGTATGATACCCTTCTCCGGGGACCACTCCCTCCTGATAACGTGTCCAAAGTATGTGAGACAAAGTCTCACAATCCTCGCTTCTAAGCAGCATGCTGGCTGACACTGAGTACTTCTGTGCAAGGCACTGTTGTAGGCATTTGGCACGTGATAGGTCTTTTAATCTCTGGAACAACCCTACTGTAAGGGTGCTATTTAATATCTACTCCAGGATGAATTGTTCTGCTATTTCCTGAGGCTTCAGTAGTGATAATGAAGTGGGCTTTGCCCTCAGGGAACTCATAATTAGTAAGAAAATTAATACAGGGTAACCAAACCCATAGCTGTCTAGCCAAATTCTGACTCATAGTGACACTATAGGACAGAGTAGCACTGTGCTATAAGATTTCCAAGCCTATAAATATTTATGGAAGCACATCTTTCTCCCCCGGAGCTGCTAATGGGCTCTAACTCCCTACCTTTTGGTTAGTGGGCAAGTGCTTAGCCACTGCACAAGCAGAGCTACCCCATCGTGGAGGAGTCTCATGCTGTGGAGTTGGTTCCAGCTCTTACTGACTCTGCAGGACTGAGTAGAACTTCCCCACAGGGTTTCCCTTGCATCATTAAACAGGAGTAAGCTGCTACGTCTCCTCGTGCACGGGAGCTGGTGGGTTCAGACTGCTGGCCTTTTGTAGCAGCCCAGTGCTTAACCACTCTGCCACTAGGGCACCTTGTGATGTGGTATTGGGATGTTTGTAAGGCGCTCTCAGGACACAGAGAAGGACAGGACTCTGAAGGGTCGTAAAAACACTTCTTGTAACTCCTCGTTTTCCACAGTTGATGTATTCATTCACTGAAGGTCTGCTGGAGGCCCTGCGCTATGCTAAGCCCTTAGGATAGAATGAGGTTCCTAGCCCAGGGCCACTGCCCCACCGTCTCATTGAAAGCAAGACCAGACTTCAAAGAGATTCAAAACACTAGTAATTGGAAATGCTGGGCTTCAGGGCCATGATGCTTCACCCAACACTTTTTTGAAACTTGATTTTAAAATAACCAGTTTAGGTTAGGCTTTATATTTTCTACTAGTCTGTGAGCAGTTCCTTGAAAACCTTCTTCCCTGTGCCTGTAATTAATAATCATATCAGAAATTAAGATTATGTGGTACAAGAGCCTACTTAAGAGGAGTTACTTGCAAAGTTGAATAATCAAACACAAACTAAATACATTACACTTTTTAAGGCAAACAAAGTACCTAGAATACTGAGACTGACTGTAATGAGTCACTGTTACTTGTCATAGATTAGTCACAAACTTAAGGTTAATTAAAAATAGATTTTTTTTGTAACAAGATATGGGTAAGTGTTCATTAGATGATGTCGTTTTGTTAGTACTCAAAACTTGGTTCAGAAGTATTACATGAAACGTGAATTTTGATTAAAATGGTAGACTCAGATTGGATTATAGCTAGTGTGATCACTTTCCTGGAGAGGTGCTGTAGTGCTATGATTGAGAAGTTGGGTGGGCCTGAATTTGTATGGCAGCTTCAATGCATACTAGAGCCGTCGTAGCGTAGTTATTGCTCTTAACCCAGATCAGCAGTTTGAATCCACCAGCTGCTGCTTGGAAACCCTGTGGGGCAGCTCCACTATGTTCTATCATGTCACTATGGATCAGAATCTGCGCAACAACAGTAGGTTTCCACTGTATAATAGCTGTGTTACTTTGCTTCTCTTATATGTTAATTGTGGAACAAAGCAACAAAATCTCATAGCGTTATTATGAAAATGATAATTTTAAACAAACTGAAGCTATGTTATTAAATTTTGCTCTCTTATTTAATTTCCAGATGAAAATAATTCTCAGAAATAAAACTTCTATTGAATCATGGATTGAAGAGAAGGTAAATTTTAATGATTTATTCCTCAATAAAATACTGATTAATTCATAGACCTGATTAACTAATAAATACCCTAAAGTGAAAACTTGGCTATTAGTTCCCTAAGTTACTTGCATGCCACCATATGTAATTGCACCGTATATAATTGCTGCAGAAATATACTTCTTACATAGAAATATACTTCTTGCTGAAGAAACCTTTGCCACATATTAAACCATCTGGCCATTCTCTTTCGGGAGAAGGTAGCCCGTATGGGAAGGAACTTCCACCTTACTAAGCTGCCTTAAGTTTTTTGTAGTACCTTAGGCATCAGGTAAGGCTGATAACATTTAGCCTGTTGCAGACCTCACAGCATCCACCCTTGAAACCAAGTAATACCTGTTGGTAAGTTAGGACATGTTATACACATGGTGTTCCTCTGCTTAGAAGACTCTTCCTTCTCCTTTGGCTTGATTTCTTGTCCCTCCAGACTTTAGTAAGGTGTCATTTCCTCCAAGGAGCTTTCCTTGATCCTCCCTAGACGAGATGAAGTACTTCTGTTCCCTTTATTCCATAGCACCCACTACACACCTCTTATGGTGTAATATTGCTAGAATTCCACCAACTTCACTGAGTGTGCCTCTCAGGCAGAGGCCGTGGGAAAGTCACTTCTGTAAATTGCTGTCACCCTCACCAGTTTATCTCTGTGAGTAGCCTACCTCTGTTCTCTGAGACTGTTGCTCCATTTTGAAGATTATGAGGCATTTCTTTTATGAAAAGGGAAAAGAAGGCAACCTTGGCTGTGAGTAGGGGTGAAGTTATACAGTTGAGTGGATTCATACATGCTACAGCTTGACAATTCTTTTCATAATTCATAAATAGTTATCACTTTACAAATAATTACAGGAAACTTCTCTCCAAAATATACTGTTTCAAAGTATCATTTCTAGTTAGTATAAAATAATGGCATTTGATTAATTTTTTGTTTTGCTAACGATCAAGACCATAAAATGTTGATGTGAAATGTAGAAGTTATTTTAAAATTGTCATTCACCTATTAAGTAAAAATGTCCAAATAAATGATCGTTTTAAATGTGTAGAAATTGTTAGACGTTGACAATTTATAGAACAGATTTTAACTAGGTTTGTACATGTTTTATTGGAATAAATAGTGTATCTTTTTACCACTAGGTGTCAGCAAAACGTAAGAAATTTGAAGCCAGTTTATTTCTTTGTTAACTAGCTAACGTTTTCAATGTTAGCTAGCAATGTCATTGAGGGTCTGCCTCTTTTTCATTCACCTTCTGCTTTATCCGACATGATATCCTTCTCCAGGGACCAGTCCCTCCTGATAATGTGTCCAAAGTATGTGAGACAAAGTCTCACCATCCTCGCTTTTGCAGCATGCTGGCTGATGCTGAGTACTTCCGTGCAAGGCACAGAATATAATTTATGCAACCTGAATATTTATGTATGTGTATGTGTATACCATGTACATGTAAGTGCTTACATAAATGAGTATGTACAATGTTTGCGAGGATAAAAAAAAATAAAAGAAGATCTGCGGAACATACTTTATGAAAAATCTTTTTCATAAAACAGCAAATCTCTTGTTACACCTCTGTTGGCTATTTCTTCATCTGTTTACTGCCCCTCAACTTAAAGCAGTTGATTTCAGGTGTATCCCATGAAGCAGCTGCAGCCTGGAAAACCCAGGCTTTCTCTCTGTGTCTCATTATGAACATCCGCTCAGTGAACCCAGACTTTTGTGATGCTGAACATCCAGGCACATCTAGGATTTTTTTATATATGGAGTAAGTGAACTATTTTACTAAGAGTTACTGAATGTGTATTTTCTGGATGATCACATACAAGGTTGGTGTTCTGCGTTCTTCCTGTATTATGGTAAGGTTCTCTGTCTTTGTACACTAACATAACTGCAGAGAGGAAGCATTTTTATGAATGACACAAATTTGAGGAATAAGTGTTATCAATAATGTATTACTGGAAGCCATTTCTAAGACAAAGGCACTTGTCATCTTACATCTGTTTACTCCCAGGCTAAAGATCGAATTCAGTATTATCAGCTAGATGAAGTCTTCATTTTCCCTTATGATTTGGGAAGCCGATGGAAGAATTTTAAACAGGTATTTACGTGGTCAGGGGTTCCTGAAGGAGACGGATTAGAGTGGCCGTTAAGAGAAGGCTGTCACCAGTACACCTTAACAGTGAGTGCCTTTTTTAGCCAGACTTTCCATTTTGACTCCTCATTTTGACTCCTTTCTTCTCTGTAACTGCTAGTGTGTCCAGGTAACATTTTGTAGTAACATAAGTAAAAAGAAATTTTCAAGGTGGCAGAATAAATGTAAGTAATAACCCAAACCGTTCATTACATCGCATCTCTCCCGTTATTTAAACCTCTCCGTAACACTCTGTCCCTGTGAGGTAAAGTCTGGATTCCTCAACGTACTTTTATAAAATACAGCCTAAAACCCCCTTCCAGTTCACTTCTTAACAGGAATCCTCCGTTATAATCAGGCTCGTCTATGGCATTGCTCAGCGTCCTGTAAACCCCTTGTATCTCGCTGTCACATGACTTTGCCCATCCTGTTTTCTCTGCTTCAGCGTGGCCTCTGCTCTGTCTGAGATTGTGAACACCAGTTCTGGTGCCACCTCTTTCCTGAATTGCAGCCACCCCGCTCACCTCATCAGCGTTTGGCACTTAGTCACATACTGCAGTGTGGCAGGTGGCTCATGAAGTCTCATGTTTCTCTATAATTCTGGTAGTGTATCTTTAATGACAAGATTCTAGAACAAAGACCATGTCATTTATTTTCCCTCCTGTATCTATATAATAACTATTTTAATTAAATTAGTTGCTGAATAAATGAAAAAATTGAGTTGTAATGATGAGTTTTAATCAAGACTCAGCTTTAACAAGCTTGCAGTTGGTCTGCTTGTCTCTGCAGAGATTGGTCTGGATCCCAGGTCTTCCCCTTAGCTACTAGGCTGAAGGCAGAGCATGTCTCCTGGACCCTGCCCACAGTGGGTGCTCTCTGAATATAGACAGATGAGACATTCCAGAGTGGAGGCTGAGAAGAAAGCACCTCTCTGACCTCTGGTTCTGAGGCATGGGACCTCCTCTGTATGCCAAGAAACACTGGGCCAATAAGTTGTCAACAATTTGAAATGTTGGGAAATTGGGAATTCTTCTTATCACTCTGATAGTAGGTAAAAAAAAGGCTGTTTTTTACAGCAGTGAAGTAATTGACTTAAGTTTTTTTTTATATCTTTCAAACAGATAGAACAGTTGAAACAAAAAGCAGATAAGAGAGTCAGAAGTGTAAGTAATTCTTTTACAGTGATACTGTTTTCTTTTATCGGGCTCTATGCTTTTGCATTGGTTTTGTAAATTACCTTTAAAAGAAACCAACCGTTGGTTTTTATTGACTAATATCTTACTATACATTTAATGAAATACATTACAATTCACATCTCTGTTTTTTTCATTTATATAGTTTGGATTGGAGACGCAGAAGGAATTTAGTCCATAAATAATAAAGGTCGTTAGTATGAAACTCATCCTCTGCAATTCTGTTGTCCATTTCAGTGCTTGCTAGACACATGTAGCTACTTCAGTTTAAATTAATTAAAACCAAATAAGATGACAGCTTCAGCTCCTCAGTTAGCCTAGTACATTTCAGGTGTTCAGTAACCACCTGTGTCTAGTGGTTACTGCCCTGGATAACACAGATACAGAAAATGTCTGTCACTACAGAAAGGTTTATTGGGCAGCCCTGTCCTATCATTTAATTCTTAACTAGGTGCTTGAAAGGAAGGGTACAAAGCCTTGAGGACAGGGACTATCGTTGCCTGCTGTAAGGGAACTGGGTAGCTGGCAGGAACTAGAAAGGAAGATGACTTCAGTCATCTAGGTTTTGGATTTACTTTTAAAAATTTAAAATATGGAACTCAGACATTATGGATAAATGCTCAAATTGTTCTTCTGGACTTAATGACAGGTTCATTATAAAGTAATCGAGGACTATAGTGGAGCCTGCTGTCCTTTGAATAAGGGAATCAAGACCTTCTTTACAAGTCCCTGCACTGAAGAACCTCGCATAAAGCTGCGGAAAGGGGAGTTCATCCTTGCCACGAGAGGCTTACGGTAGGCGCCAGGAGGGTCTGAAGTTCTTCTTGAATGACAAAATTGGCATTAGCCCAAAAAATAATAATAATAATAACTTTAAATGTTTTGGAATATTTCAGATACTGGTTGTATGGAGACAAACTTCTTGACGATTCCTTTATAGAAGGTATGGAAATGGACATTCAGAGGGCAGGATTGCTACCAGTAATCCCAAGTCTACAAGAATGGCTTTTGTGGACAGCCACGTATCAGATGCTTTAGGGAACTAAACAGAAGGGCAAGTCATTAAGAAACTAAAAAGAAGTTCCTTAGGTGTTCCTCCATGGACTTTGTATTTAACAGGCCTTCTTAATGATAGCTGACCTCTGTGCTCAATACTTGTTCCATGGCAGGCACTTGAGTGTGTGCTTTGCTTGTTGTATTGAAGTTCCTGACGACCTCTGAGGTCAATACCATCATTTCTGTTTGACTGATGAGGGATCTGAAATGCAGAGAGGCTAAGTAACTTGGCTAAGGGGACACACTGAAAATAGGTGGAGTCTGGGCTCCCACTCTGCAGTCTGGCCTCAGGGTCTGTGTTCTCACTGCCCCTGTTAGACGGCTTCCTGTCTGTAGGAATGTACCCTCTTCAGTTATTAGAAAAACTGATGGATTGAACTTAGTCTTTTTTCTTTGTCAAGTTTTAGGATTATTCTTTTTTAAAGTGAAGATGAACCCAAGATGCTCTTGAGTAAACATAAGTTAATCATCAGTTAACCTTGTATTATAGCTTAGGAAAACTTAATCTAGAAATTTCCATGTTAGAAAAAGTCTATAAACATTTGCCAAAGCACCTGGGAGGTAGTTTCCTGGGAACACTTGAAACGCCACAGCATACACGTGTGAGGGAGTACTCATACTCAAGTCCCCACACTATTTCGGGACTGTCCTGAGTCACATTCGCCCCATTCCCAGACAATGAAGTCTGAAATGTGTCCATTTTTTCGCTTCTTTGAAACATTTAAAAACCATACATTTTTTTCCCTTCAACCTATAGTCAGAAGAGACAGTAAAGGAAAAAAAAAACTAAAATCATATTAATTTGAAGCAATAGGACTTGGCAGTCTCAGTTAATAGCACTGTATGTACATCTGATGCTTTTACATTAATTTCATTTTTCTCCCTCAGGTATTTCAAGAACAAGGGGATGGTTTCCTAGACGGTGTGTGGAAAAGTGTCCCTATGATGCTGAAACAGATCAAGCTCCTGAGGGCGAGAAGAAAACTAGATAGCCACTGGTTAAAGTACAATTATTCTGTAAGCCCACCCCGTTACTTGAAAATTGTACATATTACTAAAGAATTATGCAATCAGCCTACTCCGGTCAAGGTGTTGTTTTCCTCAGAGATGCCCTAGTGCCATAATTTAAATATTTTTATTACCATTTGGAAATGGAGAAGCCATTCAGCATATGCCTTTGGATTCCTGTCCCTCTTTACCACCTCCTCCTGCCCACAAAAGGGAAAGCACTTCCCCCCCGTAAGTTAATTGCATTTTCTCTAGGGTTTTTTTAATGCACCACATGCTATGGACCTCACCTGCAGATGTAGTTCCCCCTTTTCCAGGAGCATCTGCATGTGATGCTTTGATTCTGTCTTCTCCTCAACTGGTATTTCTTATATAATCTTCTAGAGACTACAGAATTTAGTTTGTCCAGTTCAGCATAAGCGCAAATTTTGTTACTTTTAATAATGAAGATTTTGTCAGATCAAATAAAGATTGATGGATGTTCTGTATAAATCATGGTTTTTACATAAAGCATTTTTCCTTTTGCTGATGAAAAAGGCTTCGTCATAATTCTTTGTAGAAAAACTGCTGTTCTGCAGCCCTGTGACACACTGGTGTCTTCAGTTACGAGGCATATGTAGTGACCTCACTGTGTGAAGCCCCTGCTGGTGCAACAGCTAAGCCCTCACTACTAACTGAAGGGTCAGCAGTTGGAACCCCCCAGCTGCTGTGTAGGAGACAGATGTAACAGTCTGCTTAGCTACAGAGTACAGCCTAGGAGACCCTGGGGAGCAGTTCTTTTCTGTCATGTGGGATCCCTGAGTTGGAATCAAACCAATGGCCACAGCTATAAGTGGTGTACTGAGACCAGAATTCCTACGAGGCTTGCAGTCAAGTGAATCAGGTTGCCCGTGTGCACTTGAAAACCAGGACTGCCAGTTCAGCTTGTGAACTCATCCTAGAGAAAGTGCTACATACATCATTGCTGAATATCACTACTGTCACCTTCGAATTACTACCCTTGGAAAGCTATGCACAGATGTCAGCACCTAGTCTACCTATGAAAGCAATTTTGGGACTCCTCCTCTGCAGTGGCCATCAGACCTATTGTCATAATTACCCTTGATGTCCTGAATGTCATCAAAATGTCTTCCTTTCCGTGTTTCCTTTATCTTAAGGTAAGGAAAAAAATCATGGGTGGTGGGGGCCAGATTGGGAGTGCTCCAATACAATTGTTTACTGGCTAAAAACTCCCTCATGGAGAACTATACAATTAAGTTTGCAAACTTGCCACTGTGCACAATGGCTGTTCCATAAAGAGTTCCAAAATTGCTTTGAAGGGTAGACTAGGCACTGGCATTGGTGTATAGCTTCCCAAGGGGAGTACTTTGAAGATGACCACAGTGACATTCAGCAACGAGGTATGTAGCACTTAGAACAATTAACTTTGCATACTTAGTTGTCTGACCTCATGTATCAAAAATGGAAGCTTGTGGGAATGAAGTATTAGAATCCAAACTGGTGGCCTTGGATACTTACGGATTGTGTAAACACATATGTGAGTAGAATTACAGAAGGAGAGAAAGCCTATTCCTCTGGAATTCAGTAACCTAATTCAGTGTTTATTCTTTCCAAGGAAGGAGCTTTGAAACTTCAGGGGCTGGGTGTGTAATAGTTGGGACCAGGGGAAGACTTTCAGGGATTCAGCAGTGAAGGAAACAAGACAGATCCACTCATGGGGAGAGGAGAAGGGTGTGGGAAGAAGTAAAATGGGTTCAGATGGAGTAATGTAAAGAAAAAGGGACTGTCTTATGGAGATGACACTGAAGCAGATGATGGGAGAGGTCCTGAGCTTCTAGGGATGTCTGCAGAGTAGCACGTGCGCAGCATGAAGAGCCAGGAAGCCAGTTGGGATGTGTAGGGAGAGAAGGCGAGGAAGTGAAGGAAGTAATAGGGGACTACACTAGAGACCTACAGTCACTCCAGCCTTCCCTTGTAGATACTTGGGGGTAGACCTTTGCTGAGCTGTTCTGGGCTCAGGATCTAGAAAGACCATCCAGGAACATTTGCTTATCATCAGTTAGAAGCCAGAAAGGAACACTTTGGGATTACTTAAGAGTATACCAAGGATGGTAAAGGAGCAAGAACATGAACTGTGCTCAGCGGAGTGTTGGCTCTGCTGGCATGGGTTTTCATTCACAGCTGTCTGATAAGAAGGCGTGGTCCACTCAGCTTAGTTTATATATTAGCCTCATCATTCTCCAATAACATAAACCACAAGTGGATGATTCTAAACAAAGAAAAACTGATTTTCTGACAGTTTAAGAGGCCATATCTGAACTCAGGGTGCCAGTTCTAGGGGAACTGTGTGTCCTGTCTGGGAGAAAGTCCTTGGCTCAGTTTCTCTGGTGTTGTTGACATTCCTTGGGGATCTCCACGTGGCAGCTGTCTTCCCTCATTGGCATTTGCTTTTCCATGCCTCATCTTATATCCTGAAACAATTGGTTTAAGACATAACTGTATACTGATAACAGCCTAATTAACATAACAAAAGTATATCCCTTCAAAGGATTACACCCACAGTAGGGGTAGGGTTTAGGGTGTAGGAGTTAGGATTTACAACATTGGGGGATGGGGGGACATAACTGAATCCTTAACAGCTTAATAATTAATGAACTTGGCGGCACACCCAGGAACTTAAATAAAAATCCCGATGTCCACATTGTACCCTGGATCGGTTAATTCCGAATCCCTGGAGGTTGGACTCAGGCAGCAGTATAGTTTAAACTTCCAGCCAATTCCACTGTGCAGCCAAGTTGGAGAACCAATAGTTTACTTGATTGATAAATGGTTCTCATTCTTGTCATGGTCCTTGAGGCAACAATCACCATGATGCATGTATTTGCAATAGTTTATTTTAAAGACTTTACATTTACAACAGAAGGAACACATGTTAACTGGAGGAGGGTACAGCAAGATTGAGTCCAGAGGATAAAAACCTTCTATTCCTTCACAGAAGATAAGCCTGTTGTGCAGGTGACATGCTTGCCCATAGCTTGTAGTTCCCAGTTCAGGAAGTTTGGACTGAGTGCTTGCTTTGTGTACTGGAGAGGTGCATTTGGCAGAAATTTTAACTTCTTCATAGCTTCCAGCTCTGCAGCAAACTGTAAGGAACAGATGGGAGTCGCCAGCTATTACATAGGTAACACTTAAGAACAACATTTTGAAGTGTAAATATTCTTTTTGGACAAGCCATAGGCACAGTTTTCAATACATCTATTGCTCACTTAATGACTGTCTCGCTATCTAACATTTATTAGTAAAAAGTCTATGTTGTTCATTAGTGACACATATTGGGCAGTAATAAATGCTGTAGTACAACCAGAGATTAATGCTGGCTGTGGGATGGTCAAGGTCATGTTTCAGCTTGACTGGGTCATGATTCTCAGTGGTTTGGCAGTTGTGTAATGGTGAAATTTGGCAGATGTAATGATGCAGTCATCCTTTATTTTGTGGTCTGATGTGATCATTCTCCATTTTCATATAATGCCAATTTTTTTATAACAACCTGGTCCTTGGAACCTGGTGGTGAGGAAAGAACATGAAATACAAAAAGGGACCTCAAAGGCCTATTGATAAAGTAGCCCTGAAACCTTGAAACCAGCAAAATGTAAGATGGGAAGGAAGGATTTAGTCGGCTCAAGCTAAGTTTCTACGTTATAAGCATCTCACTTAACATTAAAAACAAAAATACTAGGTATGGATTTATAGTAACAACAGATAGGAGATAGGAAAACAAAAATACATGACATTTTTTTAAATTTGTATCCCCACAGGCTGCAAGTAGGGGAGCAGGCAGGCTTTCTGCCAGCCCTTTCCAGCCCCAAGTACCTTAATCTACTCCTGGATACTCTCATACAGGCTATCAATTTGGACTCGGAAGTATTTGGAAAGCTCAGCCCGCTTTGCTTTCAATGTTGGTGTCAAAAGCCCATTTTCAATGGAAAATGGCTCTGGATGAAGAAAGATTTTTTTGACCTGAAAGAGATGAACACAGACACACATGTTTAGTAGCGATTAAACACAGAAGACCGCCTTTAATGGTTACAAGAGGGGAAGGGGAGGGAAAAGGGTATTCATTGATTAGACAGTAGACAGGAACTGAGGTGAGGAGAGAGATAGCATGCAGTGGTCCAGCACAGCTGGACTAAACCAAAAGCTAAGAGATTTCCTAAAGGTAACCTAACAGTTGAAAGGACAGAGTAGCAGGAGCGGAGGTCTGGGGACCATGGTTTCAAGGGACATCTAGGTCAACTGGCATAACAAAGTTTTTTAAAGAAAATATTCTGCATCATGCTTTGATGTGTGGGGTCTGGGGTCTTAAAAGCTAGGAAACAGCCATCTAAGTAGCATTAATTTGTTCAAAGCCACCTGGAGCAGAGGAGAATGAAAGGCATGAAGCCAAGTCGAGTGCTGTCGAGTGACAAGGAAAATATGAGCCCAAGAGACAGAACCAGATAATCTAGAGACTTTATCAGCATGAGACCAGAAGAACTAGATGGTGCCTGGCTAGGGAATACAACCTCGAGTCCCTGACATAGCAGGAGAAAAGCAGGTGTGCAGAACTCAAACTCTACCAGACTTGAAGACCCAACAGACTGGAGGGTCACCGGAAGACGTGGCAGTTCATCCTATACTCAGTATTCTTTGCCAACACCATAACTGAAAGCATCCGTTGTTCTTTGGTCATCCTTATTCATTATCTAGCATTTGCAATCAGGTGACTAAAACACCGTTAATTAGGTAAGGTGCCCCTTAGTCCTTAAAGTGATATCTTTGTTTTTTAACACTTTAAAAGAGGCCTTTTATAACAAGTTTGCCCAGTGCAATCTGTCTTTTGACATCCTGGCTACTGCTCCCATGGATATTGTTGTGCATCCAAGTAAAATGAAACCTTAACTATTTCAATCTTTTCTTTGTTTACCATGATGTTTTAATTGGAGCAGTTTTGAGGATTTTTGTTGTGTTGAAGTGTGATCCATATTGAAGGTTGTGATCTTTGATCTTCATCAGCAAGTGCTTCAAGTCCTCTTTAGTTTCAGATTGTGAAGGCTTCAAGTCCCCTTTAGATTGTGTCGTCTGGATATCTCAGGTTGTTAATGAGTCTCCCTCCAAACCTGATGCCCCATTCTCCTTAACATAGTCCAGCTTTTAAGTTTATTTGCTCAGTATAACAGCTGAATAAGTATGGTGAGAGGATAATCCTGACCCACAAACTTTCCTGATTTTAAAGCATTCAGTATCTACTGTTCCATTTGAATGACTGCCTCTTGGCCTATGTGCGTGTCCCACATGAGCACAAATTAAGTGTTCTGGAGTTCCCATTCTTGCAATGAAGAAATCATTGTTCTTGCAAAATTCTGTCATGTGATCTCCAGGGTTTTTCTATCACCAAAGCCATTATTTTCCAGCTACTGATCCTTCTTTGTTTCCAACTTTCAAATTCCAATCACCAGTAATTATCAATACATATTGACTGAATGTTTGATAAATTTCAGACCACAGACATTGGTAAGAATCTTCAGTTTCTTCATCTTTGGCCTTAGTGGTTGCTGTGCAAATTTGAAGAATGGTTGTATTAGCTGGTCTTTTTTAGAGGCATTTGGATATTATCCAATCACTGACTATGCTGTATTCAGGATAGATCTTTAATTATTCCTCTTGACAAATGAATGCAACACCAAAACCCAAAACCAAATCCATAGTCATCAAGTTGATTTGGACTCATAGTGAACCTACATGACAGAGTGGACCTGCCCTATAGAGTTTCCAAGGAATAGCTCATAGATTCAAACTGCCAGCCTTTGGGCTAGCAGCTGATCTCATCACCACTGAGCCCTGCTTCAATTTGTCATTCCTGTCATAGTAGATAGACCGTTGCTTGTCTGATTCAGAATGGCCAATACCAGCCTGTTTCAGCTCACCAATGCCTAGGACATTGAGCTCTGTGTGTTCCATTTCATTTCCGGTGATTTCCAGTTTTTCTAGATTCATACTTTGTACATTCCATGTTCCTAGTATTAATGGATGTTTGCAGCTGTTTCTTCTCATTTTGAGTCAAGCCACATCAGCAAAGGAAGGCCCCGCAAGTTTGACTCCATTCACATCATTAGGGTCAACTCTACCTTGAGGAGGCAGTTCTTCCCTGGTCAAACTTAGCTTCACTTAATTATAATTCACACATAATATAAACATCAGCTTTAGGGGCTCATCTTCTGACAGAACATCAGACTATGTTCTGATACTGTTTCTAAGATTTTCATGGCTACTTTTTTCAGAATTAGATGCCAAGTCCTTCTTCTTCGTCTTGGTATGGAAGCTCGGTTGAAACCTGTCCAAAACGAGCAGCAGTCCTGGTGCTTGAAACATTAATGGCATAGCATCCAGCATCACAGCAAGGTGCAATCCGGTACCATGTGACAGACGGGGAAACATGGGAGGTGACTGATGCTGCAAAATGTGAAATCAGTTTCTTAGAAAGTATAGATTGAAACACTACCACAAATGGGAACTTGAAATAAAATTTCCAGTATAAGAGACCAGGCAACATCAGTACTTACTTGTTCAAAGGATTTAACACCACCATCTTTTCCAGTTTTTTGCAAATCTTCTAAAACAGCTTTATTCACTACCTATGAATATAAAACAGCAGAAGAGAGCTGGAATGAAAGGCTTGGCATGACCCAACCAAAATACCTAGAAAAGATCTTCAGGATAAAAGTTCAATGTGAAAGTATGTGTAAGCACACTGGAAGCCTCATACCCAACCCACTGCCTTTCAGTTGATTCCTATTCATACTACAGGACAGAGCAGAACTGCCCCACAGGGTTTCCAAGGCTATTAATCTTTATGGGAGCAAACTGCCACATCTTTCTTATAAGGAGAGGCTGGGTGGGTTTGAACTGCTGACCTCTTGGTTAGCAGCTGAGCACTTAAACCCGTGTACCACCAGGGCTCCTGAGAAGTATAACGGTGATCCAAAAAATGAGAAGGAAAGGCAGCTCTAAGTGTTAACAGGGGTTCTCTTTGGCTGGTAGTCTTTATTCTCTTATTACCTTTTTTTTTTTTTTTTAACAATGAACAGGCTACTATAAAAAGACAAAGTTTATTTTTTAAAACCCCACGTCCTATCCACAGTCTAATGGAACCCATAAATCCATTTAGGCCACAACTATTCCCCTTCAATGCAGGAAGAATCTGGTCCTGCAGAGACAAGATTCTAGGATCCATAACTACCCAACTGTCTGGGACCTCCCCTCACCCACCACAAGGCTTCCCTAAGCAAGACCTACTTCATTTTGGCACAGTTCTTCAAGGGAGCCCTTAATCCCCAGTTTGGCCGCAAATGATGGAAACACTTCTGGGTCAGGAACCACGATTCCTACTAAGGATGCCTACAGAAACGAAAAAGACAGTCCAACTGCAGGTGGGAGAGCCTGCACAGGGATAGCCCAGCTGGAAAAGACGAGACCTTTGTAACACGTAGTTCTCCGAGACTTCAAGTTCACAGCTAGGGTCCTGTTGTCTCACTGTGCACTTGAAATCCTTGGGGACCTCTAATCTCATTTCCCCAATGACAGTCTCATTACAAAGCTGTCCCATCAGAATATGTTTGGAAAAAAGTGGTGCTCAACATAAAGCTTAAAGTAACTCTAGATTGTCCATCCCCCCAAAAAAGTTAAATTTAAATTCAGTAATGTATATAATATGACCTAATGTAATATTCACCGTATAATATGCCCACCATTTAATATATTCATTATGTAATATATTTAGTATATAATATAAATATCCTGTTTGGTAAAGTGGAAGGTCTGCAAAAATGAGGGAAACCTTCAGTGAAATGGATTGACACAAGAGCCATAAAAATGAACTCAAACATACTGATGACCATGAAGAAGGCCTAGGACTGAGCAAAGTTTTGATCTACTGTACATAGGTCACCATGAGTGACAGCTGAGTCAATGGTGACCAATAACAAGAATATAACAGAAGCCAGTTTGTTGCAGGGGAGAACTCCTGTTGCCATGGAAACTAAGAGCAACCTGGGTTTCTCTTCCAGTGCATGACTGCCCTTTAGAGTAGCTGTTTAGTAGTCCTGCCTGTAGACTTGTCTGCAGTCTATAAGAATTTAGGGGAAATATTTTTTTCTTTAATACTGCCTTATCTGAGGTTTGGAATGAAGTTTCATTTCTTCAGTTTTAATAAACTCCATTTTCTTCTCCGGAACCCACCTTATACAAACTTCTTTTGGCTACAGGGATCAGCATGACCTGTGTCTGAAAACAGCTATCCTTAAAATCAGTATATTACCCGTAAGCTGTCCCCATGTACAAAAATTTGCAATACTGGTCGACTCCTGATGTAGATGTTTTCTATCTTCTCTGGAGCGATGTATTCTCCTTGGGCCAACTTAAAAATGTTCTTTTTTCGGTCAATGATCTTCAGAGTCCCATTCTGTATGACACAAATAAAAGCGTCTGAGTTTTCAAGACCTGTTAGTATCAGCGTTTGGGGAGGGAGGATGGGGAAGTCACAGATGGCTTTTCTTTTAGACCAAACTTCTCTAGAGCCTTTCCAACAGTCTTTTGTTTCTCTTTGTTGACTTTGGAGAGAAACAGCTTGCAGCAAGAACCTAGTATCAGAGCAAGTTCCCAGGACTTACTGGGGTTCTGCAAATGGCTGTCTGATCCAAGCAAGGCATTTTGCAGTGCAATATCCAACAACTTAATTATTCCATTTGCAGAACTCCCAGGAACAGAAAAGCCAGCTATCTTTTGTGGAGACTTTGGAATTAGTTAGATCTCCCCTCCTGTCCTTCCTTTCCTGTAATAGTCCTGTTAGACCAGGGAGCACGCTGAAACAGCTTCACTGTGTTAATCAGGCAAGTTAACAATTGTGCTTGTTAGGATGGAAGCCAGCCTCAGGAGGGCACCCTGACCAGACCCTGGAGGTTATTTGTAGCTTGATTTCTCTGACACAATTGGCCTAGAAGCTAAGGTTCTTAGGGATTTGAATTGTAGAGCTGGGACAGGTGCCAAATACAATCCTCCCAATCACCTGCTATGTAGGACAATAGGCTGAACCACTCTGGAACCATCAACAAGGCTGACTCAAGAAATTTGCCCTCAGTTCAGCCTAAGAGGCATTATTCAAAGGTGATTATTACTGCTCAGGACTTTATGTCTCAGTATGAGGCCACATCTATTGCCTACAGCCTAGGTCTATCAGAACAAGGAATTATTATTACAGAGAATATATCTCAGTGTGTACTACAAGACCCAAGCCCCAGAAAACCAAACCCACTGCCATCAAGTCAATTCTGACCCATAGAAATGCTATAGGATGGTGTAAAATTGCCCATAGAGTTTCCAAGGAGCACCTTGCATCTGAACTGCCAGCCTTTTGGTCAGCAGCTGTAGCACTTAACTACTATGCCACCAGGGTGTCCACACCAATAGATCCAAGTTAATGCATCGTATCATTAGGCACAGTGTTCTGGAAGGTTTCAGAATAAAAAAAATCCTTGAACATCCTTTAAATTTTGAGAGAAGTTTTAAATCTAATTGTATTCCTACTCCCCTAGCACATGGTACCCAAAACTAAACCCAACCCATTGCATTGGTGTCAATTCCAACTCATAGCAACCCTACAGGATAGAGTAGAACTGCCCCGTAGAGTTCCCAAGGAGCGTCTTGCAGGTTTGAACAGCCAGCCTTTGGGTTACAAGCTATACACTTAACCACTACAACACCAGGGTTTCCTAGCAGGGAGTGGCCAAAGAAAACTTTCCAGAAGGAAGACCTTTGGAAAATCCCCTTCAAGGGTCCCATGATTTCATCAGTACTGCGAAATAATGTGTTCTCTTTCTTCTTAGAAAGGGCCCCTGGTGGCTCAGTGGTTAAGAGCTCAGGCTGCTAAAGCTCAAGTCCATTAGCTGCTCCTTGAAAATCCTATGGACAGTTCTCTTTGTTCTACAGGGCTTCTAAGAGTCACAACTCGAGTGCAGTGTTTTTGTTTTATTGTTTTGTTTTTGTTTTCTTTAATTCCTAGAAAAACAGGTGGTACTACTGCTAATTGTTCATCAGCAAGCTGTGCTACAAAGATCTCTGTCTTCCCCAGAGAGGGACTATGATGGTCCCTAGATGTAAACAAGAGCCGCTGCCAACATCTCCTGTAGAAATCTTTCTGCCTTGTTTTCACATGTCGCTATAAATCAGTTGGAAAGAAATGTAGTCCCATAGAAAGCAAAAGGCGTGTGTTCATGGAGTTATCAAATCACAAAATCTGCCTCAAGAAAAACAATCAGAAAAGAAAGCTCAAGAGCAGAATGCTACAACGCTTGCTCCACCTTGCCTAGAACAGTCACCTAGTTTTACTTGGCTGTGAGCGGATCTATTCGCATCGTTATGGGAGCCACGCCAACTCCAGGACTATCTGACCTACTGAGGAATCCCACCTTCCGTTTGGCTCCCGAAACAGTGCCTGCAGCATTGACTACCACTAGAATTGTATCTTCTAGGAAATAAGGTAAAAAGAAAATATTTTGACTGATTTATGTCTTGCTGTCATCTATCACACTGGGTCCAACATAGCAAAAGGACTGTCTAGCCTCAGACAGAAAGCATTGCTAATTTGGGGAGATCCTAATCACACACACTGGACACCCTCATGGTATAGTGGTTAAACGCTGTGTCTGCTAACCAAAAGATCAGCAGTTGGCATCTGTCAGGTGTTCCTTGGAAACCCTATGGAGCAGTTCTGCTCTGACCTATAGGGTTTCCATGAGTCAACGGCAGTGGGTTTTGTTTTTTGGATTTAATCACACATTATCTCCTAGCATTACACTGTTCCTTCCTGGAAGAGCTACAAATAAAACATACATCTCCCAACTCCCAGCCTAGATTTGTCAACAGCATGTTCTCTCTGTTTGCAATGAACACAGGCCTAATTCCCACGAGCTGCCTCAGTTATTTAACCTATTTGCGTTGGGTCCTTGTTGCTATAAGCAGATGCTTCTTCCCTAGCTAAGAGTCTTGGATTCCCAGACTTTACATACTCACCGGCAGCCAGCGGCCAATGTCTCCTGTGTGAAGCCAGCCATCTTTGCCCAGGGCTTCCTCCGTCTTCTCAGGCTCCTTTAGGTACCCTTTGAACACATTGGTGCCTCGGATACAGATCTGCACACCAAATAGTATGAGGTGGTGACAAAGACCGACTCCCAGCAGGCTGCTTCCCAAAGCGCTGCTCCCACCATCAGTCATTTGTTGGTCTTTACAGTGTGAGGAACACCAGATTTTAGTCCCCATTTTAGGGGATGCCAAGTGACACTCAGAGTGTCTGATTCCTTGCTCCAGATCTCAAGGTAGTCTAACCCAAGCTCGCTTACAACTAGGTTCTCTTTCTGCTGTCAGCATCCCACCATGCTAGTCTGGACAGGACCACAGAGCACCATCTACCCACCTCGCCTTCATTGTTCACGGAAAAGTAATTCATATCAGCCACATCTTCTAGCTTCACGTGATTGCAAGACAGGGGAACTCCGACGTGGCCTACAACACACCACACAGCATCATCTAAGCCAAGGCCAAGTGCCGTCGAGTCGGATCCGACTCATGGCACAGCATCATCTAGGCGATCGTAATATGGTGATAACCCCAAGCATATTTCGGAGGTATTTATGGATTAACTCCAAGAGATTGTCACTGAAAAATCATCCGGCACCGATGCCAGGATAGCCAAGACACACAGGCCTGGACGGAAAACCCGAGTTTGACATTAAGCCACGTTAGTCCCAAGCATAGAGGTTATTTGGATTTATACTCTCACATATTTCTTTCTAAGAGTTCTCCATATGGTAGTAATATTCTTTGTCATGTATTAGAAATACAGTTAGACCCTTCTGCCATCTGCTGTCCCTCCTGTCCTGTAGGTGGGAAACCTACCTGATGCATAGTCCCCAGGCAAAGTAAATGTGCAGCCACCGGTGCATTCAGTTTGACCATAAGCTTCAAACACCTAAGGACAAAAAAGATGGACTTTGAGGCACACTCGAGAAAAGGCATTAGCAGGTCATGCCCTCTGGTCAAGACAAGAGGAAAGTAACATTTCTGGAGGCTACAGGAAGTTAGTGTTCTAATACCTTGAATTCATGTGAAGCTACTAAGTCTTTACAACAGGGAGTTAACTTAAAACCCCAAAGTATCTACAAATAGACCAAAGTACGGCAACTTACGTGAAAATGTGGCATTGTAAATCAGCGGGAAAATGTGCGTTATTCATTAAATGGTGGGCAACCCAATGGCAACTGGACTTTAATCTGGGTTTTAGAATGGGTGTTTGTTTTTTAAAGAGAAAATTCTATGGCAATTGTATAGAGCAAGGTAGTACACCTTTTCAAGTAAGGTCACATAGCAAATATTTTTCAGTTTTGTGAGCCATCTGGCCTCTGACTCAGCTACTTAACTCTGCCATTGTAGCCTGAAAGCAGCCACAAACCGGTTTGGGTATATTCCAATGAAACATGATTTATAAATTAGGTGGCAGGTCAGATTTGTCCTGGGTCACAGCTTACCACCCCCTGGTGTAAAAGACAATTTTTACTCAAGTGAGGCTGGTGGCAGGAAACAAGTTCACAGGCTATCACACTGGTGGCTGTAGACTGGGACAGGCAAAGCTGCTAGAGAAAAAGAGAGGAAAGCTTAGAGAAGATGATTCTGGGGTGGGTCGTGGCAATAGAGCCTCCTGTTCTATTAGATTAAGACCTTAGGGACAGGGAAATACTAAGAATGACCAAAAAGGTGATAGTTTGAAAGACTGGAGGGCCTGTGGCCTTGGCATCAATTCAGAATCCTTTTCGATTATGGATGAGAACATTTTCTGTGAGGGCACATATTTCTTTTTTTTTTTTTTTCACCCTGGGTATAGGTAGTCAAATTGAACAGCCGTTTGGAAAAAAGTAAACGGGTCAGAATGTATGTGCAAGCCCTTAATTCCAGATGAAGAAGAAACTCATGTGAAAAATGCAAAACTACAAGCTTACCAGAAAATATGGACAAAAAACTGGCTTAGGAAGTCCTGTCTAAGCAATGAAGAAACCATAAAGAGAAAGGATGATTACTGAAAGATTTGCAGCTTTTGCATAACAACAGACAGGGCAAATAGATGAGACTATCTAGGAAAAATATTTCTAATACATGACATATGGAGAACTCTTAGAAAGAAACATGAAAGAGCGTCAAATTGTCATTTGTGCACTTTTCTATAAGGAAATTATAAACAAGTAATTCATAAAAGAAATACAAATGCCAATAAACCAAAAAAACCAAACTCAGTGCCACTGAGTTGTTTCCATCTCATAGTGACTCTTTTACGGCAGAGTAGAACTGCTCCCCGGAGTTTCCAAGGAGTGTCTGGCGGATTTGAACTGCCAACCTTTGAATAAGCAGATGTAGCACTTAACCACTATGCCACCAAGGTTTCCCAAGTGCCAATAGCCATAAAAACTATGTTCAGTGTTAATAAAATGAATAAAACTGCAATAACTGCAATAAGATTTTTTATATATCTATTGGCATATTTCAACAACTGACAAAGCCCATCATGAAGGTCTTGTGTGTAATTTTCAAGAATATATTTAAAAAATAATAAAGACTTTTCTGAAAGGAAGTTTCATAATATACACCAGTTATCCCTGCTTGCATGTATACAGAGTATACACGTGTTTTTGGAACTTTCTGGTGAGTAGTCAAGTGTGTAATTATTTGCCCCACCCAGGGACAGCTCTTTCAGAGGCTTCTTGTTGTTGCTATGTGTTATCAAGTCGATTTCAACTCACAGAAACCCTATAAGACAGAGCAGAACTTCTCCATGGAGTTTCCAAGGTGCAGGTGGTGGATTTGAACTGCTAAACTTTTGATTGGCAGCTTGAGCTCTTAACCACTTTGCTACTAGGGCTTCTTTTGGAGGCTACAAGTCTTAAATAGATTTATTCAACAAGTTATTAGGAAATCACTGAAATGATGTGTATCTTTATTTTACCAGGAGCAATATAGACAGGGCACTGCTTAATAAGTGTTTTAGAATAGTGATCCCATTGATAGAAAGATTTCTATAGCCAGATACATGAAGAGGTGACTAAAAGAATGTTTTCTCTGGATTCTGAGATTCTGGGTGACTTACTCTTTGACAGTTTTGTGTCATGATTTTTATTTAAACTACAAGCTTCACTTGCATAATAGTGAAATAAATTATCTTCATAGAAGATGCTTGGCTTACCGGACATCCCATCACTGCCCGGAGGAAAGTCAGGACAGGAGAGGAGATGGGGGCAGCTCCAGTGACCAGGATGCTGACCTTCCCGCCCAGGTTTGCCTGTCCAGGGGAGACAAAAGCCCTGCTGAAATACATTCTCTCTGAAAACAGGCACAGTAGCCTAGCCCAGTATGGGATCATGCTGAGAATTAAATTAGTCAGTTCACAAAGCACTTACACATTAGTGAGCAGCACTTAAAATCATAGCTATTATTGTCATCACCAAATCTGGGGCCAGAACTTGAATCTTTTGTAGACAAATTCCTCACAGATAATCTGTATTCTTGGGCCCCGCAAATTACTTGTAATCCCCACGGGGAATCATTTGAAACCAACCATGTAAAGGAATACAGACCAGTGCTTGAATGTAAACAGAATAACTCTTCTGCTTTGTCACCAATTCTCTTTAGTGGCAAAGTTGTCTAAATGGAACTTTAGAAAGGTAAGTGGGCCCAGAGAGTCTAAAAAGATCTGCAGATAGAAAGAAAATCAGCCACCAGAGGTAAAGCAAGGCAAGCTGAGGCCATGGGTAGCTTGGACATTTGCTTATTCATTTCCAGGACCCATCCAACTTACCTGAATCTTTCCAAAGATGAGCTTGTCCCAGATACTATCTTTCCTGATGATACCCTTTTTCACTTCGTTGAATTTACAGAAAACAGCCAAGTTCAATAAGAACTTCTTCAAGGGTGTCTTGGCTTCATTTTGTACCTACAGAGTAATAGCACCTCTCAAGTGAAAACATATTGGAAATGCTCTCTAAGGCCACCTAGCCAGTGAACATGAGGCGCTCCCTTCTACCTTCATGAGGAGGTGGCTCTCACTTCGTAAACTGGGTTGCTGAATAATGATGAGCCCAGATAGTTACGGTTACACTCAGACAGAAGTAGACTGTCTATACGGACACAGAGCACCAGGTTCTGCAGGTTCCTGGTCTTCGGTGAACAGCTTTGACAACTGAGGTAAGCCACTGCCATCGAGTCAATTCCAGTTTCTAGTGACCCTATGGTTCAGAGTAAAACTGCCCCACGGAGCTTCCAAACAGCATCTGGCAGATTCAAACTGCCGACCTTTTGGTTAGCCGACTGAGAGAAGGATGTCTACAAATGGTGATCGCCATCTACTTACGAAGTCAGCTGGAGATACTTGCCAAAAAGTAGCTCAATGAGCCGCACATCTAGAGCTTTGGATTTAGTACATCAAAGGTGGCCCAACAAACCTGACTTTTTAAACAAGTGCAACTTTATTTTCTCCCCAGGTGATGCTTATGTATATTCATATGTCTATAGCTTGTCTATAGCTGAAATGCCTCTGGCCTAATAGAATTTCCTACCTAGGTAATTTCTTCTCTCTAGACTTCATTCTGATACTATCTTCTCAGCTTACATGCCCCACCTGTTTTCCCTGACTCTGGTCTCTCTGGGACTCTTAAAATCTCTCAATCACACTCCTGCCAAGTGAGCACTTCCCCTCGTATCACTTAAGGAAAGTCTCTGGCTTCCACAGTTGAATCCTGAACTCTGTATTTGGCCTCTAAGATGTCACCCTACTGGAAGTGAGATTCAAAGAAATCAAAGTTCTTTTCCAGGGCTCTAAAATTGCTTGGTAAAGTAGAAAGTCAGTGAAAAAGAGGAAGACCCTCGAGGAGATGGATTGACTCAGTGGCTGTAACGGTGAGCTTAAGCAGAAAAATGACTGTGGGCGTGGCACAGGACCTGGCAGGGTTTTGTTCTGTTGTGCACAGTGTCACCAGTAGTCAGAACAGACGCAATGGCACCTAATAACAACAAAAAAAACTACAGCAGTTCCTGTGTTTATGATTCCATTTCTGGACCTTTAGCCAGATGGGGCTGCTCATCCTCACCTTATACCTAAGCTGTCCTCTGGGCTCTCAGTATTAACTCCTGGCCTTAAGAGGATCATTTTGCCAATATCCCACCATCACACCCCAAAACCTACACTCAAATGCTGCGTGCCTTAGGTCATTCCTCATGCCTTTCTCAAATGTGACAGATTTATTTTTCTGCAACATTTACAAGCTGTGTCCTGCCTCTAGAAAGTCACAGAGTTAGAGACCTACGTTAAGAAAGGCTTCCATTTTTAAAATAAGCTCCAGAAGTGAAATTTTTAAAATCAAGTATTACCATGTTGTAATTATCCCTCAAAACCAGAAAAATGTAAACAACACAAACAAAAACTACAACGACCACCAAAATGAACAATTCCATATCATAACAATTTCTCTCTCTTGGAAACCAAGGCTCCCAATATCCATGGATCTTCTGCATTCTAGAATTGTGCTTGAACTAGCCAGTCCTCACTGAAGACCCAGTCATCCCCTGGTGGAATACCATACAGTGAAGAGGAATGTGAGAGTCCTATGAGCAGGGACCAAAGCATGGGAAGAATGCATGTGCCATTTCTTCAGGTGCCACGTCCGTGGACTTACAAGACAGTTAAGAGTCTCAGCTGTGTTATTATATTATCTGAGATCAAATCCTAGCTCCAAGTGCACACTGGACAAAAAGCCAATCCAAGACTGGTACAAGAGACATACAAATGAACTTCAGACACCTTATTGTGATAGAACTTAAGTTATCAGACTCTTGAGGTCAGGCCAAAAGGATGTACACTAGCAACTTGACAGGAAGTGCCCCAGCTTCCAAGGTGGGGTCATTTGAATAGCAAGAAAAAGAACTAAAGTGGATTAAATGTACAAATATGAAAATTGTGTATTAATTATGTCAGAAATAAAAAAAAAATCATTGGTCACTTTTAAAGACTGCTGGACATCAATTCATTGTTCTTAAGATTAAAGCATAAAGGGAAAGAATCAAACATTTGTCACACCTTCATGGAAGAATCTCAGCTCAGAAATTCAAGAAGAATGATAGAATTAGAAGAATTGCTATTTTGTGCTCCATAGTGGAATATGGAGCAGTCATCAAGATAGCTAAAACTCTTTCATGACAATTTAATTCTATCCACCTTCTACATTTTTAGATATGGCTCTGAGCAAGTTACTCAATCTCTGAGGCTCACTTTCCTCATCTGTAAGGAAGGGGCACTAAGTGTTGGCATGATTTCTCATACCTTGCAAGGATTAAATGAAAGAAAGTATATGCTATATTTATACTGGGCCAGGCACCTCTACGGGAGGCCCTGTAACCAGTAAGTCTTGTGAAATCAGGGTAACAACTTTCATTAAGTCAGCTTAATTTTCAGAGGGATCCCCTGGTCTCTAAATTGAGTTTTTTCTTCATAGGAGAGCCAAGTAAGCTTATCAAGAGGCAAGGGGCTTTCATTGATTATGGTACTTCATGGCCACGTTTGTAAATGTGATTTTAAATATATGCTTGTAGGAGTCAGGAGTGGAGTGGAGCAAACTTCTTAGCCGTGCAGATTCCTTAAGGACTTTTGAGAAGGCCTAACCCAGGGCTATCCCTCAGTGAGGGGCCAGCCCAGTAGAGGCAAGGTTAGTACCTTGTCATAGACCCTGTTCAGGAGTCGAGGCACAGCGGGAAACACTGTAGGCTTCAGAGTCTTCATGTCATCAGGCAGCAACCGAATATCTCCTTGGAAGAATCCAACTTTGCCTCCACTGGAGTACACGACAGTCTGAAAAACAGAGCCAAAGGCCGCATTCAAGTGGGGCCTGTCTTAGACAGGACTGAGGGAGTAAACTGAGTTCCTCAGGTGTACCTCTGTACCCAGGACTCACACCTAACTCCAGATAAGAGGGCTCTGAGAGCCTATCGTCAATAAAGGATGGAACTCTGTTCTATTGGGATCACAGACCAAATAAAAAGCCTGACTACAGGACTGTGGACCCACCCCCACTGGATCCATAGTTCTGGCTGACATTGGACGTCACCATTGAGCATGTAGTATAGTACTAAGAAAAAAATATCACCCATTAAACTAGGACACAAATTTAATGGTAAGACCATCCCATTTTCAGAAATGCTAAAATGTGAAGAGAAAAATACTACGGGAATCAAGATTTTATTAATCAGCTATCCAAACTTTAGCTCAAGGAATTCAATCTGATTTGGGCATTTCCTGTATGAACAGACATGCTGGCTGAAAATGTATTTGGGGGCCACAGAGAGAGGCCTTTGAAATCATACCAACTCTGTGTTTCAAAGTCCGATACTGTTGTCAGTTCTCAGATCAGCCTCAGGATAGTCTGAAAGAACTGGACTCCAGGCCTCCACACACAGAAGAATAGTTCTCCTCTGGGACACAGAAGACCCTAAACACCACCACCCTCCAGTCTCAGCTGTGGTGTGAAGACCCCCTTGACATCTCATACCACACCTGGATCAAATGCTTGTTCCTTGCCCCTTTGTGGGGAACTTCCTTCTCTAAACCTAGGTCTTTAAAAAAATTCTCATCAAAAGAAAAAAGAAAAAAATGATAGGTTGAATTGTGACCCCCCCAAAATTGTGTTAGTGGCAGAGTGGTTAAGTGCTATGCCTGCTAACCCAAAGGCCAGCAGTTCGAATCCAGCAGGCACTCCTTGGCACCTCTATGGAGCAGTTCTACTCTGCCCTGTAGGGTCGCTATGAGTCTGAATTAACTTGATGGCATTGTTTTTTGTTTTTTAAACGTGTACAAGGAAGGCTGTGACTCCCAGTACGGTGTTATTGCCCACAATTTTGTCATCTAATGTGGTTTTCCTATGTGTTGTAAATCCTAACACTATGATATTATGAGGAGGATAAAACAAAAAAACCCACTACCACTGAGTCGATTCCGACTCACCGTTGCCCTGTAGGACAGAGTAGAACTGCTCCATAGAGTTTCCAAGGAGCAAGCGTCTGGAGGATTCCAGCTGCTGACCTTTTGGTCAGCAGATGTAGTACTTAACCACTACACCACCAGGGTTTCCACGCACGGGTGTGTGTATCCGTGGCAGTCATGTTAATGACACAAGACTCACTCTACAAGTTTAGCTTGTGTCCTGAGGCAATTTCTTCTGAGATGTAAGAGAAGGGAGCAGAGAGACAGGTGGGCCTCACACTACCAAGAAAGCAGTTGGGATCACTGCACCTGAGATGTACTTTAACCAGGTCTTGGCTTGTCTCTTTTTTCACATATGTTCTGCGAACACAAGATAGTCACCTGCACAAGCCTCTCAAACATATGAGCCAAGGGGAGGTAGGATATGCTCACATCTTCAGGACTGGGCCGGTAAACTTCCTGTACATCAAGGAACAAAGAAGATACAGTGTTGATTAGATTGATGTTAACTTTCTCTTCCAAAGAAAAATTAAAAACTATCTCTTTCTAGGCCTGCCACACACAGTTGTGCAGGTAGTACACTGTACAACTTTAAGAGATGCCTTTAACTGCATGGAATGTAGACATTTGCAGTGATCTTAAAAAGGCTAAAGCCTGAATATACACAGTCCCCTCAACAAAGCCCACAGCATGTTTGTCCACACTGCAGGCCTTCAATCTGCTTCCTGTAGCTGTGCTTCTTCTAATTTCAAGAATAAAATATCTTAATACATATTCACATTGTCTTCCACTTGGCCACTGACCTCCATATGATAGAGGAAAGAGGAAGCATTGGCAACGACATTTCCATGGGTCAGCATGACTCCTTTGGGGTCAGCTGTAGGAAACAAGAGAATAATAGTCTTTTAGTAGGCTTTCACCTTGAAATCAGAAGTTCGATTCAGTTAGTTCCTCCCAGAAAGCCAAGTGCTTCTTCTGCGTCTCTGCATCCTAATGGATGGTATTTGACTGTTTATGGAAGATTTATGGCTCTTGGAAATTCTGAAAAGAATTGTTAGCTTTCTGCTATGACGCAGAGCACAGCCATGATCCCAGGCAGCAACAAAGTCCCAAAGAAAAATCCAAGTAAACCCCTTGTGTTGTTTTCACTTTGAGGACTTCCCATCTAGCAACATTACCTAGTTATTACCCGCCCCCCCCCAGCTGAGCACAATGAAAATGAGTATAACTGTAGGTGATCATGGGCCACATTAGAAATCATTACAAGTTCTAATAGATGGGTAGTAGCAAGGTAGGCTCACAGCGAGTCATCTATCCTATTTCTGGACATTCTTCATTGGATGAAGCTTTCTGGTGACATCAACTTGAGAAACAGAGAGGAGTGCTTTGGAAAAGAAAGTTGGCTCCCTGGGGCCATCCTTAAGACTCTTGAAATCCGTTGATTAAAAACACCTTCCAGTAGTCAATGAAGTTTATTTACTTGCATTTATGTTTGGGCATTCACACAAAAAATTCTAAGGTTAAAAGCCCCCATAAGCTCATGGTGGGGTGTATTTACCAGTGTACCAGCTACAGGGGACTCAGACATGTTTTTGGATGACCAAGGGTCTCTAGAACAGGTTCTTGGGCACAGACCTGTGGTTCCACTCGTGAAACAGATAATACTCAGGTCTTCTGGTTTAGGAGGCTGGTGGAGAAAAGAAAGAGTTTAATCTACCTTGAGCTTTGAGAGGTGAATGCAACAAGACTCAAATTTGGTAGAGAAAACTTACCACAGGCTTTCTGAAGTTCTCCTTGCCTATATTCTACATGAACAGAAAAGCAAGAAAGACATTAGCTAAGATGGACAGACTTGCAACAAATGCATCCCTCTCTTTCCTTTTCCATGAGTATACTTAGAGATCTGCCCTCTTGACGTTGTGATTCCTAGCTCGAGAACCCACATCCTTAATCACTAATAAACTCTACTGTCTCCATGTATAAATGATCTACTTACAGATCTGTGCATGCCAGCCTCCCATCTTTTTGGTATGCTTTTCTGAGTGACTTTAAATAAATTCTTCTCAAAGCTGGAACATATGAATCTGATTTACTCTTTTTATGCTACCACTGAGAGCAACAGCCCTCTGCTTATGTGGGGAAGTCCTGAAAGTTGCCCACGGTACCAGACCATCCTCTGAATTGCAAGCCCAGACCCATACCTCGGCATCGTGCAGGGATAAGATCTCAACTCCAATCTTCTCCCCTCTCTGGGTCACACTGTCCTCAAAAGGGTCCATGAGGATAATTATTTTCAGCCCTGGGGTAAGGCCCTTCTCCACATTTTCTAGTAGGACTGATGCCTTTTGGGGTGTGTCACAGATCACAGTGGCAATATCAGCTAAAAGCAAAAATAGAGCCAGATGTCACCCCTTGCCTCCACTATGCCCCTACTTAGCTATGCATTCGATCACTTGGTAAGGACAATGACAGCTTTGTTTTTTCATTTCAAGCTAGTAGGTCCCCAAAGGAGATTATGTCTGGGAATTAGACTTGTGATGGACAACTTGAAAACACTCCACTGATAACAAATGAGCTTATTGGAAACATTAGCACAGGGCTTTCTTTCATGCTGGCAATACATGTCACAGTCTCTAGAAGAGCCACTGCTTAGGAAGTCATTGGGACGACATGTATGGATCACTTAGGTGTGGTCTTGTCAACATGTTTTATTCCTGGAAGGAGAGGAGGGAGTAGGAGAGAAAGGAGGGCAAAAAATGGGATATAAAAGACAAGCAATTTTATGATTCTAAGCATTAGCATTTGCTTTGATATGTATTTGCACAAATAGAAAACCTCTGGTTCTGCTTATTGTTCATTACTCAGAGTCTACTAGTTCCATGAAGAAAGTAACATCTTGGATACGTGAAAGGGCTATTAGTTGCCCGCTGAACTTGGGCTCGTTTCTCTAACCATGGCAATGAATATTTTCCTACAGACTCATAGGGATATCAGTACATGCTTGCTAACCATACTGAATTGGGTTCACCAGGGTGGGAACTTAAACCTGTGGCTTCACAGTGACCCGGTCAATTAAGCTGACATTATGGCTTGTAACCAGTAGGACCAAAGTAAGCAATCTTGCCTCTGAGACATACTGTCAGTCTATATTACCTCGAAGCATTTCATTGAAACTCCCACTTGTGTATATCCTGGCTTTGTGGGCTTTTTGTAACTTCCCTATAGTTATACCCTAAGTACTACAGGCCAATAAGGACTTGAGCGTTGTTTAGCTATAGCATTCCAAACAGGCTAAACCAAAGCAGATACTGAGGAGTTACTTGTTAAGAAAGAACCAAGTTGTATTGCAATAGCAAAATTTTACCCTTGTTGATAATGTATACGATGGCTTCTACTCCCAAAGTATCATACAAGGGGACAGCAACCATGGAGTATGTGTAACAGGCCAGCTCAGAGATGATCCACTGTAGGAGAGAAACTGTGTAAGGACCGGAGAACACTTTAAAAAGGAAGAGTATTAATTCAACCATTTAATCAACAAATGCCTTCTGGTGCCTTTTAGTTTACAAAAAAAAAAGGGGGGAAAGAAGAAAGAAAAGAATCATTGTGTGGGCCATACGGACTGTATGACTTTTATGAAGTCATATAGAGTTAACTAAAAAACGTATAACAGGCACAGAGATAAGTGAAGCACAGATGTAGGCCAGCATACAGTGGTAAAAGAAACCTGTTGCCATCGAGTTGATTGTGACTTATAGTAACCCTATAGGAGTAGACCTGCCCCCACAAGAGTTTCCAAGGAGTGCTGGGTGGATTTAACCGCTGACCTTTTAGTTAGTAGCTGTAGCACTTAACCACTACACCAGCAGGGTTTCCAGAGTGCAGAGACAAACCAAACCCAAACTCATTGCTTTCAAGTTGATATCAACTCATAGCTACCCTCTAGGACAGAATAGAACTGCCCTATAGAGTTTGTAAGAGCACTGGGTGGATTTGAACGGTCAGCGTTTTGCTTATCTGGGGTAACGTTTAACCACTATACCACCAGGGTTTCCAAATATAATAAATTCCATCTGTAAGAGGCACAGAAAGGATTGGGGAGTTTTAAGGAGGCAGAGATCACCTTCAAGGGTGGGGTAAAGTTATCTGGCAGTGCTTTCAGGAACGTGATAGGAGCTGGGCAGGGCTTTGACGGACTGGTTGGATTTAGTTACAGAGACAGAGGCAGAAAAGACCATTCAAGAGTGAAGGAAGTGAATGAACATATATAACTAGGGTAGCACATGACATCACTGTGTATACACCAGAAGTCATACAGAGTGACAGGAAATAGAGTGGAGAAGATAGGTCCGAATCTGCCGATGCTGGGCCTTGTGTGTCTGTTGAGGTTCAGCATTAGGGTCCTAACCTAGAGTCAAGTGTACATCTTTTTGTGAAGACTGGGCATAACAAAGGCAGGGCAGGCAGATTCATCCCAAAGAGCACCCAGTGACTCCCAGCTTTGGAGAGCTATGCAATCTGACGCTAGTAAAGACTTTCCCTGAGAATGTTAGGTCTGGTGACAGGGAGATAAACTTAACTCTAATCATTTTAATGTCTAAAATATGCTTTCAAATCACTGTGTAAAGATGACTACAGCCGATAGCACTGGGTTTCTTGGTTTATTAGTTCAAGCACGAGATGCAAATTCCAATTCTAATATACCATATATTCAAAATCTTATTTGCTGGTCAGTTCTACCCTAGCCCCTAGGGTCGCCATGAGTCGGATCCGACTCGATGGCACTTGGCTTGGCCTGGCATGGCTTTCTTTTTGTCTTTATCCTATGATCACACAAACCTGAAATGGCCCATCACTGGTGGGATGGGAAAAAAGAGAAACATAGACTTGTAGTCCAGGGCCAGGAATTGAGAAGTCCCTAACCTGCAACCTTTTCAAGCTGAGGATTACTAGCTCTGTGGGATTTTCCAGCAGTTCTGGTAAGTCATCAGCAAGTGTTAGAATGCAGGGCTGTGGTTTATTCTTTAGACTTAGCTCTGACTAATTTCACTGAGTTAAATTCAGTCAGGTCACCTCTGGCCTATTCTGAGCAAAGATGCCAACAAATTGGTCTGGTGATGGCTTATATCCTTTATGTAGAAGGCAGGAGCCCAGGTACTCTGCTCGATCAGACACCTAGAGAAGAGGGGTTGAAAAAAAAAGAAAGAGATCAAATTAGCTCAGGATATCGTAACACACACAAAAGAGTCTATTAAAAACTACGGGCTTAACTTACCTGTTTGTAGGACAGCCATCTGTAGGGCTGGTTTGGTTTTCTGTATCCCAAGCAGGGCCCATTGTCTACAAACACAACATCAAAAATAACAATAATATACTCCAGTTGTAAATCCTTTGGACCAGGGAAGACAGAAGGGGACTAGGAAGAGGCAAGATGCAAAGAGCAAAGTTAGCAGGATTCTGAGCTTCTCTTATGCATCCAGGAAGTTTAAAGGCAATAAGAATTCAGTTCTCAAAGGCAGAGAGTCTTTTAAAATACATGAAAAAAAAAAATTGAGGAAATGCTACAAAGCAGCTGTGGTTCGATTGTCCCGCAGTAATTCTGGCATTCAGAGAAAGACTTCAGTATGGACAGACCCACATAACATGACAAAGCAAAAACTCCACAGTCATTACCAAGAGCATATCTTAAACACTCCTGCATTGGGCATCCCTATAATAAGAGAAATACGTGCCCCTAGACTTGCCCCTAGCTCAGAGCTGAGACCAGTACTGAAGCCAGCACTTCAGACAAAGAATGGGCTGGGCTTGGAGACACAGAGTGATGCAGGTAGCATGTGTACTTTATAGTTTACTACATATATGTATGTATATATATGAGGCTATCTTACTGGCTTCTTTTTAAAGGGGAGAGGAGAGGGTGGAGAGGAGGGGACAAGTGTTGGTTGAGCAGATACTGGAAGTAAAGAGTAGAAAAGCAAAATGTGCAATCACAGGGTGAGGAGAGCAGATAGTTGCAGAGAGGTGGGTGCTTAGGGTTTTCTATGGAAGATTTACTTAGATTGCAAATTTCCACTTATTCACAGTAAAAAAATTTTAAAAAAGAAATGTGTTGATAAAATGTGTAGAAAAAAATCAAAATATATGCATCATTAATAATATCATCTCATGAACATCACTATTAACACTATTTCTAGTGCCTTTTACAGAGCTATGTTCATTCCATAATATATACTTTTGTATCTTGCTTCCTGCCTTGGGTTGATATAAACTTCCCATGTCACCATTTCCTCTAGACAGAAATGATAATCGCCTTTACTATGGCAAAACGATGGATAGCTCCATTAGAGTTAGCTGACTCTTTGTCATTGTGGCCATTTAGATTGTTTCTAAGCTTGACATCTGAAATAATGCTACAATAAATATTTTCAAGTTTAACACATTTTATTAGAATAAAGAAACCCAAACCTGTTGCTGTATATAGTCAATTCTGACTCATAGCAACCCTGTAGACAGAGTAGAACTGCCCCATAGAATTTCCAAAGATCACCTGGCAGATATGAACTGCTAACCTTTTGGTTAGCAGCTGTAGCACTTAACCACTAGGCCACCAGGGTTTCATTTCTTAGAACAGCTTCCCTAAAATGAAATAACTGTGTCAGGAGGTAGAGAGGTCAGAACACTTCAGGTTCTGATACCTAGCCCTGTTACTTCCAGAACTATTCTAACAATACACATTTCTCCCACCAGAACATATCCAGTTTCACCATACTCTCATAGGTGAAAAGTATTTTTAAAATGTCTACTGGGACAAAGATTGGACTGAACTGTAAGACATAAAATGACACTGGCAAAGAGTGATCTTTTTGGCTTAAGTATACATGTGAAGCTAATTGGGCATCTTCTGTCCAGAAGCAGGATGAGAAGGTAGAGGGGGAGAGGAGCTAGTGGAATGGACACCAGAAATATACAGTGAAAAGGAAGAGTGTGCTGTCACAGGGTGGGGAGAGCAGCTGGAGTTATAGAGCAGTGTGTGTACAAGTTTTTGTATGATAAATGGACTTGGATTGTAAATGTTCACTTAAAGCACAATAAAATATTTTTTAAAGGCTGCTGGTTGGACAGGTTTAAAAAGGTACTACTTTTGTCTATGTTTCTTTACCAGCTCGTAGAGTGGAACATTTTTTTTATTTGATAAGCTTTATGTACTTTTATGAATCATCGACTTCATGTACTTTGTCCACTGACAAGTGTCTGCTGAGATACGGAGACTCAGAGAGCTGCATGAATGAAGGAACGCACACACGTTTGCCATCGATAGTTTTCCAATTTGTGTCTTAGATGTGTCAGCAGAAGAATTAAAGTTCTGACTGTCTAATCTATTCAATCTCGTTCAAGAGGACAGTAATACGGGAACACCCATGTAGTAGCATTAAAGAGCTATGTCAGCTCTTGCAGTCAAGTCATGGCAGCCACGGCCTTAGGCTCAGCAGCAGCCTTGATTGCAAGAGAAGCTGCCACATCCAAGTCTAATGAGGTCAAGTTATAAACAGCAAAGTAAGCAAGAAGGAAATTTCACACAGAGGACCTAGTGGAGTCACACAGAGGAACTCAGGTTCTGCCAAGAGGAAGTGTTCAGAGAGACAGTTACTAGCGGTAAAGAATGCAGTTTCTCCATGAATCAACAGAGGCAAAAGGAAGGAAGGGAGGAAAGAGATAGCACTGTGACTGAAGAGATAAGAAATGAAGGAGCGGACAGTCTGCAAGAAGCACAAGCACTTGCTGTTGAAACAAACGCCTGAAAGCCCTAGAAGTCAAGTCTCAGGCTCTGACTTTCTATTCCTGCTGTTTAGGTAAAAGTCATCTACACACAGTGAGATCATTTGTCCTAATGTCAATCACTAATGGCAGCTACCCTTTAGCAAAGCTTACTGCAAGCTAAGGAGCCTGGTGGCACCGTGGTTAAGTGCTCAGCTGCTAAATGAAAGGTTGGCGATTGGAACTCAACAGCCATTCACAGGAGGAGGATATGGCAGCCTGCTTCTGCACAGCTTGGAAACACTCTGGCCAAGTTCTACTCTGCCCTATAGGGTAGCTAAGCTGGTATCCAGCTGATGGTAATGGGATTGGTTTGAATTTGGTACTGCAAGCTAGGCGTATCAAGCTGACCCAGTAAATAGTAGAACCGGTGAATGTGGAAGAAACTACTGCATTCTCTTATCACTTCCCTGTTGGTGAAGAGGCCTGTGGCCAAGGAACAAGCCAAATAATTGGCGCAAAAGGTCACCACCTGTGTTTTCATTAAACTCTGTGCCCTAATCAGCTTTAGCCTGTTAGCTGAACTCCTGACAGGCAACAGTCCTGTCTGATCACTTATACAACTCAAACCTCACTCTGTTGTAAGTGTGGCTATCTACAAAAAAGTCACCCATCAATGACTCCTCAGCCAAATTCCTTCTCTTATGCTGAGCTCCAGCTCTGGCATGCAGAATCCCTGGGGAAGCATTGTTAAAAACACAGATTTCTGCTGGTTCTCACCATGTGGAATTCTGATCTGAGGGAACTGACTGAGCTAGAGAATCTGTATTTCAAACCATAGTCCCAGAGGATTCTCAAGGTGTGGGTCACAGGTCAAAATGTTATGTTAGAGGTAACATATTCATTCAATTCCAGGTGAAATGCTATGTGTCCATTTGTCTGTAAAAGAAGTCAGGCAAGTTGCCTCACATTTGCTTGACTTAGTACAAGAAAAAAAATTATTTTTCTTTAATGAATCATATGCCATGTGTCACATGCTAAATTACTTGTTTCCAGTTGTAACAGTAACTCAGGCTCAAGGAAGAAAATCTAAAGAAACAGAAAATCCAAGGAAAATTCTACCATCTTCAGTTGCCAGACAAGTAAAAACACTAACGGTTGGTTTGGTTTTTGTTTATTATCTGCATGGAAGTCTAAACAAAGGGTGATCTAGAGCAGAAATACCAAGTACAGTCTCTTTTGTTGCCTTCAATTAGAAGTTTTCTTTACAATAAATCTTCTAATGTCTGAAGGAGTAACTACTTTTATACAACTTTTAGAGGCTGAGGTAACTGGAACAACCTGGTCAAATCAGACAGTTCTGAGTATCAGCTCCAGTGTTTTCTACTTCCATGGCCTTGGACATGCTACTAAACCTCAGAGTCTCTATTTCCCCATCCTTTGAAATGAGGATGATAGTAAATAATCCCTAGAGTTTGGAGAAGATTAAGTAGGTAATACGTGTGCAGTGAGGAAACCCTGGTGGTATAGCTGGTTACGTGCTGCGTCTGCTAACGAAAAGGTCAGCAGTTCAAATCCATCAGTCACTCCTTGGAAACTCTATGGGGCAGTTCTATCCTGACCTCTAGGGTCAATGTGAGTGGGTTTGGTTTTGGGGATGTGTGCAGCGGAGTCCCTGGATGACACAAATGTTTTATAAATTGTCTGTTAACCCAAAGGCTGGTGTTTGAGTTCACCCAGAGGGGCCCTGGAAGAAAGGCCTGGTGATCTACTTCCAAAAAATCAGTCCCTGAAAACTTTATGGAGCACAGTTCCACCTGACACACACTGGGTCACCACAAGGCAGCACTGACTCAGTGGTACCCGGTTTATGTGTGCAGTATCAATTTTACACACTTGATAGGAGCTGGCTGTTGTGAAAGTCAAAACCAACAGACAGAAAGGGAGGAGGGCTAAAAGTCACATGGACAAACCTGTGCCTGGACATAATCATATTCTAGAAGAGAAAAAGGTATGAGGAGAGTTGTAAGCCAGTTGAGTTGCAAAGAACACTTGTGCACCTAGCAATGTGTTTCATGATACATCATCTGTTGAAAGCCCTGATATGTTCCAAATGAACTTATCAAAGTCCATGTCATGGTGTTTTTTAAGAACAGTCAAAAGATAACTGCTTTTTCTGATACAAAGAGCAGCTGCGTGGGTCAGTCTCAAGCACTGGGGTCAAGTACAAGGTAAGAAAGCAGAAGACCTAAATTCTAACGCTGGCTCAGACTCTGCATCAGTAAATGAAGGAAACTACATTCACAGAGGCATGTTTCTAAACAAGTATGAGATACTAGTGAGTTTATCAAAATACTTTCCTATACATTATTGTCAACTATTTAGCAACAACTTGTCAGAGACATTCTCCTTGTGTTAAGTAAGAAGCAGATTCAGAGAAACAAAGTGGTCTGCACAATGTTACCCACCTGGAAGCAGAAGAATTGGGGTCCCAAACCCAGTCTGTCCTTACAGTGTTTCCAGCACCTGATCCCCATATGGCACTAAGGTCAAGAACTATTTTAATGTGGCAGTTCTACTCAGGCCACCACAGCTGAGAAGACAGGCTTTAGACATGAATCAGAGAGGAAGAGGTGTGGGCAAGCCCCTTACTCTGGTCTCCTCACAGGCAAGGCCAAGGCTTACCAGACACAGCGAGTCCCCTCTGGAAAACTTCATAGGAGGTCCTAGCATCTGAGTAGTAGTGGCACACAAACTCATTGTTCTTCTCAAAAGGACCCTTGCGTGCTCCTCCCTGAGACAGAAGATGAAGTTAAGGTGAAGTCTCTCCTAGCACTTTCCAGATCCTTTATGGATTGAATAGAAGAGAAGAAAAGTGCTCATCCCCACGCTTTTCCCTTTGAGACCATAAGGATGATCCCTTTGCTGTTTAATCAATAAATTCCTTTAATCTCAAAATTGCAGTGTGCTCACATCATGGAAATTTTGGAAAATACACAAGTAAAATATTTTAGAAAAATAAATCTGTAATCCCACCACTCATAGACTGTCATGCTCTGGTTTAACTCCTCGTCCTTACCTATATACATAGGTGAGTTAATATGTGCCCCATTTTATACCCTTTTTTAAATCATAGAAACCCTGATGGTGTAATGGTTATGTGCTATGTCTGCTAACCAAAAGGTTGGCAGTTCAAATCCACCAGATGCTCTTTGGAAACTCTACGGGGCAGTTCTACTCTGTCCTGTAGGGTCGCCATGAGTTGGAATCAACTGGACAGAAGTGGGTTGTGTTTTGTTTTGTTTTGTTTTGTTTTTATGATTAAATTTATTTAGTCAAATTAAAGCTATTTTAAATTAAATTAATTAGATTAAGTTAAATTAAATCTATTGAGTGTCTACTATGTTGCAGGTACTGTGAGGATTGTCTCATAAACTAGAGTTTGGGGATGAAGATGAAAGGCAATAATATGCAAATACAATGCTGTGATATACACACTGAATTAAAGATACACATTTTTGGCAAACAAATGAAGTAATCAATTCTATAGAAGGTGAAAAAGCTTCAGAGAAGAAACAATATCTCACCAGAGACTTTGAAGATAAGTAGGCGTTTACCAAAAAGATGTGGTTTGAGGTGGGGTAGAGCACGGCAAGGGGAAGACCAATCCAGAGTGAAGGAACAGTCTGAACAGAGGCATGGAGGCAAGAAAATACAGTGCAGAGTCAGGTAGGCAGCCAGAGAATGAGGAGTTGGAGAAGGAGGGAGTAACTGGGGATCTGTCTGCAAATGTTAGCTCACAGTGCAGGGTCAGATCTGGGGATGGATGAAAACCCAAAGAAAAAACTACAATAGCAAACTAAAAATAAGCATGAAAGCTGATCTGGAGAACTAGGTGTCAATTAAATCAGTATCAACATATGAAAATTACCAAGACAAAGCTATAACAGTACAGGTGACACACGAGGGCATATTGAGGGATCTAGCTTAGCCTAGAGGGTCAAGGAAGATATGGCTGAGACTTCACTTCAAGCTGTCTGTACCTGTTGCCATCAAGGCAATTATGTCTCAGTAGCCTAACAGAACAGAGAATTGCTCCATAGGGTTTGCTAGGCTGTGAACTCTGTGGGGACAGATTATCAGGTCCGTCCTCCCACACAGTCACTGGTGTGTTCAAATCACGGACCGACCTCTCAGTTAGCAGCTGAGCACGTAACCACTGCACCAGCAGTTCATACCCACAAGGGGCTCTAGGGTAGAAAGACATGACAGTGTGTTTCTGTAAAGATTTCAGCCTTGAAAACCTTCTGGGTCACTGTGAGTTTTACTCAACGGAAAAGGTTCTTCGCATTAAGCCAAGGTGTCAAAAATGAAGCTCCTTGCCTAGTGAAGGAATATAAGGCCTTGCTGTCTGGAAGAACCAAAGATGATTTGGAGTTTTAAATTTAGGCCACTGGATAGGAAGAGATGTGCTTGACTAAGGTGGAACAGGAGGACAACTAGAATGTGTGTATCTGCGTGCATGTGTGTGTGTGTGTCTGTGTCTGCGTACATGCATGTGTGTGTGTGTCTGAGTGCATGTGTGTGGGTGTGTGCATGCATGTGTGTGTGTGTGTATGTATGGGAACGGGGAGAAAGACATGCATTAAGAGTTTGCTGAGTTTGAGGTATTGCAGTGTCATGGAGGTAGACAGGCCCATGATCCGGGTCCCTAGAACTGGAACTCAGAGGAGAGCTTAACATCAGGAAGTAAGACCTGCCTGGCACAGCCTTCTGGTATTTTTCAAGTCATAGGAAAGGGGACATGTGCTCAGCTGAGAGGCTTCTGGACAGAGATTGGCAGACTACAGTCTGCATGCCCAGTCCAGCCTGTCATCTGCTTCGATAAATAAAGATTTACTGGAACACAGTCATGCTTGTTTGTTTGCATATTGTCTGGTGTTCTGTTGCTACCATAGCAGAGCAGAGTGACTGCAACAGAGATCACCTTACCCACAAGATAAAAATATTTCCTTTATAGAAAACTTTTCCTGATCCCTGCTTCAAAGGAATCAAGGGATGCTGGGACTGAATGCCTAGATGAGGAAAGGAAACAGTGCAGATGAAAAAGGCATGCTGTCTAAGAATTAAGAAGAAATCTTGTTAAGAGAACAAGTGTCACTTAAAATGTCTCAAAGGAATTGAGAGGACGGCTGAAGAAGTCACTGAATTTAGACGTCAGGTTACGGGTGACTGTCATGGATTGAATTGTGTTCCCCCAAAAATGTGATTCCCAGTGTTTTGTTACTGTGCTCCATTTTGCGATTTTGCTAAACTGTAAATTCTAATCTCTAGATTTACAAGATTATGTGAAATTATGTGGATTATGTGAAAGAGGATTAGGGTGGGACTGCAACACCTTCCCTAAGATCACCTCCCTGTTCCTTTATGACGGAGTTTCCCTGGAGGGCAGCTTGTACCACCTTATCTTATAAGAGATAAAAGGAAACAGAAGCAAGCAGAGAACTGGGAACTTCATACCATCCAGGAAGCAGTGCTGGAAGCACAGCGCGTCCTTCAGACCTCAGGTTCCTGCACTGAGACGCTTCCAGACCAATGAAAGACTCAGGCCACACAAGGACCTTCCTTTAGAGCTTACAGAGGGAGCGTGCATTTCAGACTTCTAGCCTACTGGACTGTGTAAGAATAATCTTTTCTTTGCTAGAGGCATCCACTTGTAGTATTTATATTAGAGCAGTACCAGATGACCATGACAGTGACTGAGGGCAGATAAGAGGACCTGGTAGTGGTTAAAGGTCAGATCTCAGAGACTGAATTGCAGAAAGGGAAGCCAAGTCAACTATGCTTGTAGAACTCCAGTGGTAAAAGGAAGGTTGAGAGGAAACGGTGGCCTGAATCAGTAGGGCCAGCAAGAAGAGGAAGATGCCGGTGAAGAAACTGGGTGTACCCAATACACCAAGGGCAGGGTAGTGGGGGGAAGACAAGGGACACTGGAGGTAACTTGGAGAATTATTCCCGAGTAGGAGAAAGGAGGTAGGAAAAGCACACAAAGGGTGAGGTTTGAGAAGGAGCAGGAGAGCTTTTTCTCTGAAGAGGACTGAGGATAAATAGATGAAGATGCTCACAGAGTCGATTCCAACTTACAGTGAACCTACAGTTCTGGCATTGGCAAGCTTACTCTGCAAAGGGCCAGAGAGTATCTGCACTAGGCTTTGTGGGAGACATGATCTCTCGTGTTTTTTGTTTTTTAAATACCTTTCATCCAAAAATAAAAACCATTCTTAGCTTGCTAAAAAACCAAACCAAACCAAAAATAAACCCTACTGCTGCTGAGTCAACTCCAACTCACAGTTAACCCATGTGTTACAGAGTAGAACTGCTCCGTAGGGCTTTTTTTGGCTGTAATCTTTAGGGAAGCAGATTGCCAGGCCTTCCTTCCGTGGCACTGCTAAGAGCATTCTAACTGCTAACCTTTAGGTTTGCAGTTTAGCACAAACCATTTGTATCACCCAGAGACCTTGGCTCACTAGTTGTACAAAAAAGTGGATTTTACTCATGGGTAGCCCTGATTTAATTATTTTCATGCTAAGATCTAGCTGGAGTGTAATGGTATTACAAAGGACAGTGTACTAGCGATAGAAGTTTAAATGTAGAGCTTTTCTGCTGATAGGTGACCTAAGAGGCTTACTTTCTCACGTTATAACCAATCCCCTATGGGAGCTATCTCAGAGTTTTGAATTATAGTCTGTGTTTGATCAAGATTGACTCGCTTGAAGCAAGAAAGACTGACAAATCACCTCAATTCCAGTGGACTGGTTGTTCAGGTCGATGCGAGAGTGGATTGGGTGTGGTCTGTTGATGAGCCACAAGAAGACTGCAACCCCAAATGTCAGGACGCAGATCAGGGCTGGCGTTGGAAGCGGGGAAAACAAGAAGTTGAAGATAAAAAGCATTTTTGTGAATAGCACCAGTAGGCAACTCAGACCTTAAAAGAAGAAAAATAAAGAAGGAAAGAAACATTTAGAGGAAATGGCTGTATTCTCATACTCAAGCACTCTATACTTACAAAAGGCCACACACACACACACACACATAACCCCAAATAGCCAGGATCAGGGCTCTTCAGTTACCCTTTTCTTGGGTGGTATACCTCAGCAATGCTGGAAACAGTAGAAGCTCTCCTGCTCTCCTGCCGCTTCACTCTCCTGTGAGGAGGAGAAGATCAAAGAAAACAAGTTAATCATTTCCCAGACAATTCTGAGAAATGACTGCCCTTTCAAGAGCCTTGCAGGTCCCAGCAGAACCTGACAGTCAGAGGAACAGTCTCCAGGGAGTGGCCAGCGCCCAGGCAGACAGGTCAGAAAGGACTCTTCTGGAGGGGTTTCCCCAGTGTAAACCAGACGCAAGATGAAACTTTGTACACCATGACTTCCAGATTGGTGAATCCACAGGCATTAGAAACCCAGTGTTTTGTGACCAGGAAGTTTCCTGCCTGCCCGCTAAACTGGGTGGCTTGCAGAAACCAACGCATTTAATCCAAGCAATGCCATAAAATAGGGTTTTAACAGGGAAGCTCCAACAAGTAAAGTGACATGTCCAAGTTCACGCACCATTTCCCACTGAAAGCTGGAAAACCAAGACTTGTTTGTTTCTTCTAGAGTCTAGTGACAGCGTTCAAGGAAATAGAATCTGTCTGGCCGCTTGCAGTTCAGAATTTATCGTCTTCAAAGGTTTTGGCAACGCAGGACCTGGGGACACATGGCTGCGGCTGCAAACTTGCCCTTATTCCCATTCTTTCCCAGTCTGTGACGGTTTCTAGACTTAGGCAGACGTGGCTGTAGCAGCATACATATCCATTTTCCTACTTTTGCCGTTTTTGAATATGTGCTGAATAAAGCCTTCTACTTTAAAGAAAAAGAAAAGCTTACTGCGATGCCTGACAAAACGTTAACTCAGGGAAGAGGACTAACGTTCCCCCCCAAAACCAAAAGAGCAAAGCTAGCTCCGTGAAAGGGTTTATTACATCAAAATCATGGTTTCCCTCGGAACTTTGCAGCAACCACCATTATCCAGCGTTTGGAAGCTTCTCCATTAAGAAAAACAATTCACTCCAGTTGAACAAACACATTTTTAAAACATCCGAGTTTTTGTGTGGGGGCAGGAACAATCCCAAGACTGCTTGAGTCACCCTTATACGTTTTTTGCCCTTTGAATGGTTTTGTCTGACTCTGGAACAGTCTCTTTCCATTTCATGGGAAAAAACCAAACCCTCAGAAACTGAGATGGTAGTCCCCGATGCCTTTGTTTTCGGTTTGGTTGGTTTGTTTCACACTGCATGTAAGGGGTGAGGGGAGCAGAGACACAAAACAGCAAAAGCAGGCTGCACAGTTGTGAGGCTAGATGAGGATTCTACGAGCTGGGAGTTTTGAATCCAGCCTTACTGTAGACTCCTATGGTGGAGAGGCCTGGGAGGAGGCCAACACCGCTCAAGAGTCAGCAGCTCCAACCCAGTCTGCCCCAGGGAAGGCAAGCAGTACACAGAGCAGGTAGCCTCGCCGAGTGGTGAGGACAGGCTTGCGTTGGTCCCAGCAGCCATGCCTGCTCCAGCGCCCCTGGACTGCTCCCCTCCACCTGGAACACAGCCGCCAGCCTGGTAGGATTTTGTGATCTGGGTTTCTTCCCTCTGCCTGAGTCCTAGCTGCAGAGCAGAAGAGACGCCCCCTTGCCACACCTTTCCCTCTTCCCAATCCCTACCTTTGACTCTCCTAAATAAACAAATGATTTCACTGAGGTCTTTGGCCCTCTTCTTCCAGGTGACAGACTCATTTATAAGAGACTTTGCAAATAATGTCTTCAAAATAGAGTCTGAAAGTGAATTTTCTGTTTCAGACATGGTGGGATGGGAGAGAGTGAGTAGGGGAGGGGGAAGGGGGCATGTGTTGGCAGGTAACACAATAGCAGTAAAACACCCAAACCAAATCCCCTGCTGTCGAGTTGATTCAACTAATAGGAACCCTATAGGATAGGACAGAACTGCCTCCATAATTTCCAAGGAGCGTCTGGTGGATTCGAACTGCTGACCTTTGGATTAGTAGCCATAGTACTTAACCACTGTAATCACCAGGATTTCCACAGTGGAAGCAAAGGAGTGGACATCTCTATCCGTTCTAAAGACAGTACCTGTCATAAGCCCCCCTGGATAGCTACCATGGGGTGGGGTGGACCCAGAAACACGAGATGGTCAGATATCTCTTCCCTAAAAAACATGGGAGGCTAGATTGTTGCACACCTCCTCCATTTTATCGTTGGCCCAGGCTGTAAGAATCTGGTAGGGGGCAAACAAGTTGAGTTTGGGTCCTGGCCCACCAACGCTTGACTGTATTTTTCAGATGGGCTCCAGACATATTGCCCACAAACAGAGTGGGACTGATCACGTTGTTTTGAGCAAGGGGCATATTTAGGAATGCCAAGGTCAGAGTATGACAAGAAGGAAAGTACAAATAAATAAATTAATTAAATAGTCAATTGCCATCAACTGGATTCAAACTCATGGTGACCCAAGTGTGCATAGCAGATCAGCTCCCCGAGGCTTTCAAGCCAGAACACCAGGCATTTCTTTCAAGATCGCCTTTGGTGAGTTGGAACTGCTCACCTTTTAGTTAACGGTTGAGTGCTTAACTGTTTATGTCACCCAGAAACTCCTTCCTACACTAACAGGGATTTTATTTGCAGAAAACACTGAAAAGGCATATTCAGTCTGTAAACTGAACTAGCTAACTCACTTTATGAGTGGTTGCTGACTTGACATTTCACTCAAGTAGATGCCCAGAATTGCAGACAGTCTAGAATCCCACTTGATCTATTTTTCAAACTGAGGTAAAATTTACATTGCACAGACTTACACTGAAAGTATACAGTTCAGTGACATCTTATACTTTGCAATGTTGGGCAACAATTATCTCTGTCTAGTTTCAAAACACTCTCATCACCCAAAGAGAAAACCATCAGCTCATTAAGCAGTCCTTCCTTATCCCTTCTTCCCCTCTGACCCCGACAAATACTAATCTGATTTCTGTTTCTATCAATCTACCTAATTTGGACATTGCATATAAATAGAATCACACAACGTGTGGTTTTTTTGTACCAGGCTTGGTTCATTAGCTTAAATTATTATTATTTTTGAGATTCATTCGTATCATAGTATGTTTCCATACTCATTCCTCTTTTATGACTCAGTAATATTCTATTGTGTAAGTATGTCACATTTTCTTTATCCATCAGTTGGTGAAAATTTGGATTGTTTCCATCTTTTGGCTATGGTGAGTAGTGGTGCTATGAACATGGACAAGTTTTTGTTTGAATATCTACTTTTAATTATTTCAGGTATAAATTAAAAAAAAAAAACATTGCTGTGGAGTCGGGTCAGACTCATGGCAACCCTAGAGATCAGAGTCAAACTGTCCCCTATAGTTTCCAAGGAGCACCTGGTGGATTTGAACTGCTGACCTTTTGGTCAGCAGAGGTAGCACTTTTATTTCAGGTCTATAGGAGTGGAATTGCTGAGTCACAGAGCAATTCTATGTTTAACTTTTTGAACAGTCACCAAAGTGTTCTCCACAGCAGCTATGCCAGTTTCTAGTCCTCGTACGAGGACTAGAACCTCATATGTACGAGGTTCCAGTTTCTCCACATCCTTACTAATGCTTGTTATTTCAGTAAAAAAATATATATGTATATTTATTATATATATATATTATCTCCATAGTGAGCGTGGAGTAGTATTTCATTGTGGTTTTGATCTGTGTTTCCCTAATGACTAAGGATATTGGCATCTTTTCATGTGTTTGTTGACTGTTTGCATATCTTCTTTGGAGAAATCTCTATTCAAGCCTTTCGCTCATCTTTAAAATTGCATTATTGTCTTTTGATTGTTGAGTTGTGAGTGTTCTTTATGTACTGTAAATACTAGACCTTTATCAGAAATAGGATTTGCAAATACTTTCTCCCCTTCTGCAGGTTGCACTTTCACTTTCTTGTTAGTGTCTTTTGATGCCTGACACACATTGTTAATCATAAAATGTTTTTGTGCTAGAGAGGATTTGTGACCATTTTGTGCCACAAATGGTCACCAAGCTGCTGACTGTATAAGTGGTGAAAACCAGGCCTGAGAGAAGTCTAGCCCCACAGGTCGCTCAGCTACCAGCCTAGGAAGTTCTGGTTGTCATGCTCACTTTTAGAATCTGTTCACACTTCCATTTTTAGAATCTGTTCACACTTCCATGTAGGCCCAAACATATCAAGGGAAAAGCCACCACCCGTCTGTCATAACTCTGTCATTGAAGTTTACTGGTTCTGTCTCAGTCACGCCACACAACCCTCAGAAGACAGCATGATGGCATTTCCTCTTCTCTTTATGTCACTTCTAGTTGGGAAAGAATGGGGGTAGGGAGAAGTACAACAGTGGTGAGGAAAAAGGGGAAAGAGAGCTCTGTCATACTGACAGACTTCTGAACAAGCCAAAACACAGGAGGATGGCTCTGAGCCGAAAACTTGCTCTACTTTCTGACCTGGTGATCCTGACAAGTCTCTGCCTCAGCCCCCAGGATGCCTGTTGTCCTCAGCTCCACCCCTTGTTTTCCTCCAGGACTCTACCGTCCTTGATGGTACCAATGGCCATAGCGAAAGTTACTCCTCTCTTGGCTCCCAGCATGCTTTACTCCCAAGCTAGCTGGAGGATACATTTCACCTTCATTCTTTCTAGTAAGCTCCCAGAACCAGCCTGGATTCTAAGTTTTCACCACCCCATAAATAAGCTTTGGATTTTTGCCAATTCATGGATTTGGGCAGTGTTTCCTTATTAGTTTCATTTTCTTTGGGCAAAGTCCCCAGACAGACCCTTCTGCTGTGACATTCAAGTGTTTGGTCAAAGGTGTTTATTACTATGAATCGTTCAGGCTATCTCTACAACCTACAAATCACTCCTCTTTTGATAGCCCCCTTCTATTAAAAGATTATGGCTTCTCTTCAAGTATTCTATTCTTCAAACTACCAATTCCCATCTCAGAGCCTCTGTATTTGCTGTTCTCTTTGCCCAAAAAACTTTTCTACAGATATGAAATGATTGCGTCTGACCTGTTAATTGTCTCTCAACTTAAAGGTAATTTCCTCTAAGGCTGTCTCTCTCTCTGATCAGTTTAATACTGCCTTTCTACCCCAATCACCATCGCAGACCCTGCTTTCTCATCCCTCACTATTGGAGATCATCCTGGTCCGTTCTCATCCACTCTCCCACTCAGCTGATGTTCTAACAGGTCTTCATTCTGTTCACTGCTACTCCCACAATGCCCGTATTATGTTTAGTACATAGCAAACATTCAACGATTGGTTCTTGAATAAGTGAACAGTCCTTAGAGATGTCGTTCAGAATGCTGTTTTTTAAATACCCTCAGTTCATCCATTTCCCCCTCAGTAAAACTTCCCCAGCCCCAAAGTCCCAAATCTTACATCACCAAAAGTCACTGAGGTCGTCAGCCTTGAGATAGATACTCTCATATCATCGGTTCAGTAAAGTACTGGGGTTGGGGTGGCAGGTGGCACTTCTAACGCACATCAGGGCCCCTCAGATCAGCCAACTCCTTCAAACCTGGAGGAGTCTCTACAAGAGGGGTCTCACTGAATGAGGTCATCTATGACGTAAGTGAGCAGAAAGCCCAGCCCAGAAACAAAGAATTCTATTACCCTAGGTTTCCAGAATTCCAAGAACAATAAGGAAAGTTCTTTTCGCTTTTAGCCCCCAAGAACAAATTCTTTTCTGTGCAGTCATTAGATTTAAATTGCAATTAGAAAGTTTATTAGAAAATCTGCCTTCTAGAAAGCACCACATGCTCATTTAGATTTAATTAGTTTCTCTTTTCTCTTGCATGTAGGGACTCATCCTAGGGTGATTAAAAAGAGACCTAAGTCCCAAGTTCTTGTACCTAGTTAGTTAATGCAGTCTTCCATACTGTGAATTACTTATTCTCTCCTAGAAAGTATGTCATAGATCTTTACAACTCATAATGACTCCAAAGAGGATTGTGTGTTATTTTTATTGTTGTTAGCTGCTGTCCAGTTGGCTCCAGCTCACGAAGACACCACACATAACAGAATAAAACATTGCCTGGTCCTATGCCAACTTCACAATTATTGGTATGCCTTGAGTCCATTTTTGTGATAACTGTGTATTTTGAGTAGCTTCCAACCTAGGGGACTCACCTTCTGGCACTGTATCAGACAACATCCTGTCATGATCCATAGGATTCTCATTGGCTAAGTTTTAGAAGTAGATCACCAGGCCTTACTTCCTATTCTTTCTTGTTCTGGAAGGAAACATTGAACCCTGACTACCATAAGCGACCCTGCTGGTATTTAAAATACTAGTGACCAAGCTTTTGCCATTACAGCAATGCACAAACCGCCACTGTACCACAATGTGACAGGCGAGTGCTTTAAAATCAGAAAATCAAAATCAAACCCATTGCTGGAGGGTGGATTCTGACTTACAGTGATCCTGTGAGACAGAGTAGAAACTACTCTTTAGAGTTTCCAAGGAGTAGCTGGTGGATTTGAACTGCAATCTTTTGGTTAGCAGCCTTAGTTCCTAACTACTGTGTCATAAGTTATTTAGGAAGTTATATATAAAAGTTTTGCTCTCTGTATTGGATGTTAAGCTGTTCATCTGGGCTCCATAGTCCTTTTCCCTAAATTTATGCCATCCCGAATTTTGGTAGGAGGCCTCTGTCTCAGTCTGCAATCAGATAGTCAGTATTTCTAGACAAACTCCAAAGGAATGGCAAAAACGTTAAGTGGACTTTGTGAACCAATTAGCATTATGAGCAGACATGGAAGGATCTGACAACCACTTCTTTAATATGCAGGAACATGAATTGGGTACAGGGTTCAAGATCTTTGGCCTAATTTCCTGAGTTGTGAGGTTAAAGGGCTTTCAGCTTCTGTTACTCAGTTGACCTTTCTGCATGTGCAGTCTTCTTCTACTAAGAAAATCAAAGATAACATGAGTTGAGACAATGATCTTGTTATGTAAGGCTCAGAGAGAAACCTTGATACAGTACAGCATTGATTTCCCAAGGAAGGTGTGGTTCAGCTATCTAAGCTATTTGAAAAGACTCAGAGGTCAAAAGGGCCAAGATCCAGTTGGATAGAGATAAAAATTTCCGGTCATAGCACCCAATTAAAAACAAACAAACTCAGCTCGGAAGAGAATTCTAACATTTTTTCTCCGAAATATAGAAGCAATTAGAAACCATGAGATCATTAGGAAAGTGGCCAGTTAGCAAAATCAGTGTGTAGAAAGTCCATAATATTCCTGTATTTCATGAACATAGCTAACTTAAAAATAATGAAAAAGATAATAATCACAATAGCATAGATAGGAATAAGAGTACAAAAACTTGTACAAAAGAAGCTTGTATCTGAAGGACATAAGACTTGAAATATGCAAAGACATCTTGAAAAGGTCAGGGAATACTATCACCCTTTATAAATATATATTTAATGTAATCCTAATAAAGACCAATAGGATTTTCTTGAAAACTAAAAAGTGAATTTCATAATTCACTCAGAAAAATATAATCTACATAAAGCATCAGAAAAATCTTAAAATAATATGAACAGGTGGACGAAAGAGTGTTACACATTGACATAGCTGGGTATTTACTATGAAGCTATGGAAGTTTTCCACTGGACGTGAATAGAAAAATGCATTCAAATCATCCTAAATCAGACCCAGTGGTTGCCATTATCATACATTAAATTTTATTTGAAATCAAGGGAGATAGATTATTACCATTTACAATAAAATTATTGGAACAACTGGCTAGCCATTCAGAGAAAATGATATTATCCTATCACTGTATCACTCCTTATACAAAAATAAGTTAGATATAGATCTAAGAGTCACATACTGAAAAATCACAACCATAAAAGTATTTGGGGAAAAAGTGTGTGAGAATTTGCTGTTGTTGTTGTTAAAAGTCTTGGCATGGTGAAGATCCAAGACACACACAAATCCTAGAAGTTTTTTTAAAAAAAAAAAACTGTTGGAAAGTTTGATTAAACAAAAATTTAAAAAAAGAAAATAAAAATAGCCTCGCAGAAAAGATACCAGAAACAAAGTCGAAAGATAAACTGAGAAATATCAAACAACCTAGACAGGCCTGGAGCTAATTTGTTTAATAAGGAATGCTAAGAAGCCAATTAAAAACAGAACACGATCCAGTGAAACATTGGGCAAAGGGCATGTCCAGAAAGTGCAAAGAAAAACAGTTACTTAAAATTAGGGAAAGACATTGAACTTTGGTTATAGTTTTAAAGAAAATGCATATTTAAATAAAATGTAGAACGGCCCCCAGAGTTTCCAAGGAGTGCCTGGTAGACTCCGATTGCAGACCTTTAGGTTAGCAGCTGGAGCACTTGAATCACTATGCCACCAGGGTTGCTGCCCACTGAATTAGTCAATTTATTTTACATTGCTTATCTTGGAAATACAAATTTGATAGAGCCTCCTTAAATATGTCATCACTGCTCTCTGCCACAATTTCAAATGTATGTCCTTTGACCTAGTAGTTCTACCAGCTGCTTATCCTGTAAAAGACATCAGTTCAATGAAGTTCACTGCAAAAGACATAATAAGGTATTGGTTAAGAATGTGACCTTTGGGGTCAGACTGTAATTGTTAGTTGCTGTTGAGTCCATTCCAACTTAAAAATGTCCCCACGTGTTTTCAGAGTAGAACCATGCCCTGTAGAGGTTTCAAGGCTGAGACCTTTCAGAAGCAGATAGCCCATCCTGTCTTTTGAGGAACGTCTGGCCAGGTTCGAACCACACCAGTTTGTCAGCTAGTAGCCAAGTACTTAATCATTTGCACTACTCAGGGACTCCTAGGTCAGACTATCTGGACTCAAACCCGTTGTGGTCATCTTCTATGTGACCTGGAGCAGATTACTTAAATTCTGTGTAATTTATATCTGTAAAATAGATGTAATGATATCTCCGTCGTAAGGCTGTCACCACAATTAAAGAAGTAGAAAGTGCTAAGAACACTACATTGCACAGAGGTTGTGGTAGTACTGATGATAATCAATGCCATCAGAGTTAACAGATTATTTATAATATGAAGGTCTCCGAAAATGTTCCTTAAGAAGTTAGAAACTAAGTAAATCACAACACTTCCATGAAAGAACTCTCAGCAGATACTAAAAAGAAGAAAACAGATCTCTAGGTACTGATATGAAAGGAGTTCCAGGACAGACTGCCAAGTAGAAAGAAAAACAACGTGAAGAACAGTGTATGGTACAGTCCCAACTGCATTAAATTATGTATGAATGACCAAGAGGCAATTGTTAAAGTAGAACGATGAGATATTGTGTGGTTTGGGAACAGAAAGGTTGTGCGTCAGGGCTGGATCCTTTCACTCTACTTACTCAATCTGTATGCTGAGCAAATAATCCAGGAAACTAGGCTATATGAAGAAGAATAGGACATCAGGATTGGAGGACGACTCATTAACAACTTGCAATACACAGATGACACAATCTTGCTCAAAGACACAGCCTTCAGTATGGATTACTCTTCAACATAAAGAGAACAGAAAATCCTCATAACTGAACATCATGACAAATGGAGAGCAGATGGAGTTGTCAAGTATTTCATTTCACCTGAGTTAGCAATCAATGCCCTTGGCAGTTGAGAAATCAAATGTTGTACTGTACTCAGGCAAATCTGCACAAAAGACATCTTTAAAGTATTCAAAAGCAAGCAAAGACATTATCTTGAGGACTAAGGTACACATGCCCCAAGATATGGTATTTTTCAACGACTTCATATGCACGTGAAAGCTGGATAATGAATAAGGAAGGCTAGAGAAGAACAGGTGCCTTCAAATTATGGTGCCTATGGAGAATCTTGAATATACCATGGACTGCCAGAAGAATGAATAAATCTGTCTTGGAAGATGTACTGCCAGAATGTTCCCTAATTAGAAGTGAGGATGTGGCAAGACTTTGTCTTAGGAACTTTGGACAGGTCACCAGAAGGGGCCAGTCCCTTCAGGATATCATGAACAGTAAAACAGAGGGTTGGTGAAAAAAAAGATGAAGACCTTCAATGAGATGGATTGACACAGTGGCTGCTACAGTGGACTCAAACAGAGCCACGGTTGAGGGGATGGCACGGGACTGGGTGGCATTTCATTCCGTTGCACGTAGGATCATCATGAACCAGAACCAACTTGATGGCACCTGACAAAAGTAACAACACGTAACCAACTGTCATGGATTGAATTGTGTTCCCCCCCAAATCGGTAGCAGTTTGGCGGGGCCATGCTTCCTGGTATTGTGTGTTGTCCTTCCTGTTGTAAATGCTGACTCCATGATGTTAACGAGGGCAAATGGACTGCGGTTGAGTTGGTGGGGCAGGACTTAATGTGTGGGATTGTATTGCTGCTTAGAGTGGCCTCTTGGGATATAAAAGAAAGGCAGGTAAATTATGATTTGGGGACCTCATGCCCTCAAGAAGCAGTACAGGATGCTGAGAGCATCCTTTGGAAGGGAACAGGATTCCTGGACTCCAGAAGCTTCTGGTCCAGAGGAAGACTGATGACAAGGATCTTTCCCCAGTGCCAGCAGAGAAAGCCTTCCCCTGGAGCTGAAATACTGAATTTGGACTTTTAGCTAGTTACTGGGCTGTGACAAATAAAGCTTCTCTTTTTGATCACCCACTTGTATTTCTGTTAAAGCAGCACTAGATAATTAAAACACCACCCAAACCTAAACCTATTGCTGTAGAGTTGATTCCAACTCATAACGACCCCACAGGATGGAGTAGAACTTCCCCCACAGCATTTTCAAGATGCACCTGGTGGATCCGAACTGCTGACCTTTTGGTTAGCAGCCATAGCACTTCGCTACTACATCTTAGGTTTCCCTAACGACATATATACACTGATATTTCTGGAAGTATAATTATCTGGCAAAGACAGCTGGAAGATGATAAATTAAGAATGGATTTCCCCAGAAGTTCTACATATTTAATCATGCAGTAGAAAGATACTTAAAGGCTGACTGTGCATCGGCATTTTTCCTGGTGCTGTGAATATTCCAGTAAAACTGCTGTCCTTGTGGGGTCTGTTGGAGGAGATTAACAACAAGCCTGGGTGGTGTGAACAGTTCATATGTTCAGCTGCTAACCAAAAGATTGGAAGGACAAGTCAATCCAGATATGCCTCAGAAGAAAAGCCTGGCAATCTACTTCTGAAAACATCATCCACTGAAGACTCTATGGAGTACAGTTTCACATACAGGGTCACCATGAGTCAATGTTATAATTTGATAGTACTATGGAATGAAAAAATAGAGAAAGAGGATTGGTAGTATGACAGGGAAGTGAGTTTTAATTAGGGAAGTTAGAGTTGGCCTTACTGAGAAGGTAACAACTGAAGATGTGTTTAGTCTGAAATATGCATTTATTTTTATTTTTTAAAAGCAAACAGTGCAATAAACAACTCAGTATCATCCTGCATCTGACGCAGGCAGCTAGCTTAGAAAGCTCCACCACCTTAGTTGGTGATGTGCTTTTTGAGCCCTGAGAATATACCTTTGCTTCAGTCTTAAAAGGTCAACTGTCTACCACCAAAACCATACTCAGCAGGCTTCTTGGTCAGTCATCCCACCTGCTCATCAGCTCTGGGGGTGAAAACCCTTTTCATTCATCCTCTAGCAGGTACGAAAACAGACCAAAGGTGAACTCTGAGTCATGGGGCCTGAATGTACAAATATGTGTCTTTCAACACTTACTGCAAGAAGCTGAGATACCTGTGAGCCTGGCTCTCAGTCACTCACCTCTGCCCTACACTCAGGCTATCACTTCACATCAGCCTTCTCCACCAAACAGGGCCAAATCACCAGATCCAGGTGCTGACTTTATTTGGGAGCCTGGTCTCAATGTATTTGAAATATAGATGCCAGAGGAATGTTCCCAGGTAGCCAAGTCTTCCTACCAGGGACATCCGGGCAGAGCAGAAACTCAGAATTACCAGTTGGTTGTTGTTGTTGGGTGTGGTCAAGTCAGCGTCAACTCATAGTGTCCCCATGTACAACAGTAGGAGACATCACTCGGTCCTGCTCCGTCTCCAAAGTCATTGCTAGACTGGAGCCCACTGTTGCAGCCACTTTGCCAGTCCATCCTGTTGAGGATCTTCCTCTTCACTGTTGACCCCTTACTTTGCCATTGGGAGTTCTAGTGAAATCCCAAAGTGGCTGAATTGTCATTTCACCACGAGAAGATTAAGCTTAAAGTTCTAAATAACAAGAAAACAGAAATGATGGCAAACTCCCATCTTCAGCTCCTCCCACCCAATTTCTAGAGCCCTGCCTAGCAGCAGCCCTGGTTGTGCAGTTGTTAAGAGTTTGTCAAATAGCCAAAAGGTTGGCAGTTCAAATCCATAAGCTACTCCTTGGAAACTCTATGGGGCAGTTCAACTCTGCAGACTCAACTCTGTTGAGTGCGAATTGACTCAACAGCAAAGGGTTTTTCCTTCAGCAGCTCTAATTCCCAAGACAGCTGGTGAAGGGAAAGGGGAGGCTGAGGCTTGGGACAGCTTCGTGGCCCACAAGCAAGTGACCCGTGAATAAATTATTGAGGCTGCAGAGGCATACCCGTTAGTACTTTTGCTGCTGGGCCGAATAGCCCAGGAAACCCTCTTGTAACAGGTGGAACTGCATCCACTCTTCCCATGGGCCACACTGTGCAGCCAAGAACAATCTGCTCAGTAGCAACTCTAGGCTCCTAAGGCTTCCCAGGACAAGTGGACTGTATGACTACAGGCTTCCCGGGGCTGTACATGCACAGGGCCTGTCTTCATCCTTGTGTTTCACTGTATCCAGCATGACACTTGTGATGGAGTTGTTGTTAGTTACCAATGAGTAGATTTTGACTCACAGTGATCTCACAGGACAGAGTAGAACTACCCCATGGGCTTTCCTAAGCTATAATCTTTGTGGCAGTAGATGGACAGGTCTTTGTCCCCAGCAGCCACTAAACAAACCCAAACCAAACCCTTTGTCATGGAGTTGACATCAACTCACAGCTACCATACAGGACAAAGTAGAACTGCCTCGCTGGGTGTCCAAGGAGTGCCCAGTGGACTTGAAGTGCTTATCTTTGGGGTTGTAGCCATAGCTCTTAACCACCAAAGTTTCCTAGGAGGCACAGGGTAGGTTCAAACTGGCAACGTTTCAGTTCACAGCTAAGGGCTGAACTGTTGCACCACCTTTCAGACTATTTGAAGGTGTCCTTTTCTGTAATAACAGAGTAGGTGTTTGCAAAGGAGAGTGAGTGACCTTTCCCTTGCTCACTCTTGGCCCAAGTGCAGAGAAAGGCAATGAGGGAGGTGAGTCTGTAGAAGGAGACAGGCTGCAGAAGTCACGCCCACAATGACGTAGTGAGGTCAGCACAAGGAAGACAGCACCAGTGGAGGTCTCCTCAGCCAGGGACTTCATGCCATGAGAAAGACAGTGCTCCCCGAGAAGGACAGTACTCAGCAGCCCGACCTGAGTGATACGCCTTCTGTGGGCCAGCCAGGTTGCAGGGAAGGCAGACTCAGCATTTGTGGCCTAGTTATGGGTAAAATCAGCTCCACAGGCAGTCACAATACTTTGGGACAAAGGCTCTGTGGGATGTGCCCAGGTCTGGGGAGCACCTGGCATACTGGGCAAGTGTACACGTGGTGAGTGATATCTTGATCCTCTGCACTTTTTGTTGACCCCAGGACAATCGTAACTACACGCAAAAAGGAAAACAAAGATCTGGGACCTACTGGGAGCTCAGAACTGTGCCATGTCCCAAGAAACAAACACTTAAAAGACACAGTTCCTGCTCTTTGGGGTCTCGTGGGCCATCTAACATTAAAACATGTACAGACACCAAATTTTATTAGTATTTATCAAGGGTGGGTGACCCTTTTGCATCAAGGATGGCCAGAAGGGAGAGGGAAAAGAGATTCATTGCTTAGGGGACATCAAGCTTCTATTAGGCTGATGGAAACATCTGGTAATGGATGAAGATAATGGTTGAACAACATGATACACAATTAATGTCACTGAGTTGTAGATACGAAGAATGCTAAAGTGTCAAATGTTTTGTTACCTATCTATTTACCACAGGTAAAACCCAGAATGCTTCAGTGAGGTGGCGAACTAATGAGTTTGAATAGAAGAGAGGGCACGTAGGCGAGAGTGGATGAAGGGCCCTGGCTGGAGCACCTGGGGACGCGGGAGCTGGGTAGACCGAAGCGAAAGGAAACAATGGGAGCACTGCAGTGGGAGGAGGGGGGAGAGGGGGACTCGAGGCACTGACATGGGGTGGGTGTGACAGTGGGGAAGGGGAATTGTGGAACAATGTTGCAGAAGGAGAGACGGGCCCTCTTCAGGTGAAAAGGAAAAAAAGAAAAAAGAACAGAGAAAGAAAAGTCTGGGACCCAATGTAGGTACTGCATCACTGGGCATTTTGGTTTACAAATCTTGAAGGTTGGCTGAATGATGTAGCCCAGGAAAACCTTCCTCCAGTCAAACACTCAAAAGGCTCTTAATTCAGCCTGTGAAGACAGCACAGGATAGTTCAGCCACCCACAGCACTGTGATAGGCAACGGCAGATCCCACTGGAGCCCAGGTTGACACAGTCAACCTGGAACCATCGCTGTGCTGCAGAGGCCAGCAGCCCTGTCCTCAAGGAAACTTGATCTCAGTAAATCCTCCCAGTGGCTGTCTGAAGCTCATTGCTGACCAAGTCCATTCTGGGAAGACTGGGGGAAGGGGAACCAGTATAAGAAATCCACTGAATTTGATAAGAGGCTGGACAAAGTGCTAGATCCTCTGTCACCAGGATAACAGCGGGGTAATGCAAAAGGTTGTGAAAGAGGCTTCCGTCCCTTGGCTCTGGGCAAAATCAGTCCTGACACTACCAGTTCTGAACAACGGTCAGGAATCGTGTCACTAGATCCAAAGTACAAACAACAGCTGTGTTGCCAATAGTCTGATGTCAAGGGGGTAAGCCTCAAGGCCATTGACTTTCCACCGACTTCAGTTCTGTTTGACTTACACTTAACCAACTGCAAGGTCTGAAAATTAAGTCTGCAAACTTAATTGTTCTAAGTGCTACATACCTCATTGCTGGTCACCTTCAAAGTACTCCCCTTGGGAAACTGTGCACTGATAGCAGCACCTAGCCCACCCTTCAAAGCAATTTTGGAACTCTTTCTGGAATAGCCACTGTGCATGGAGGCAGGGTGGCAAGTTCGCGAACATAATTGTATAGTTGCCTGTGAGGGAGTTTTTAGCCAGTGGACAAATAACTGTATTGGAACACCTTCCCTACTCACCTGATCTGGCCCCCAAGGACTTATTTCTTTACCTGAAGATAAAGGAAATATTGAAAGGAAGAGACATTTTGATGACATTCAGGACATCAAGGGTAGTATGACGACAGCTCTGAGGGTCATTCCAGAGAAACAGTTCCAGAATTGCTTTGAAGGGTGGACTAGGCACTGGGGTCAGTGCATAGCTTCCCAAGGGGAGCACTTCGAAGGTGACCATAGTGATACTCAGCAGTGAGGTACGGAGCACTTTTCCTAGGACGAGTTTGCAAACTCCATTGTCAGTCCTCATATTTCTTAATGAAGAGAGCACAATTCTCAGAACTTTGGCCCAGGCTTCCCTCTCTAGGCAAGCCAAAGCCAAGTGCCATCGAGTCGGGGTTCCTCTCTAGCACCAGCCATTTACAAGCTCAGAAATCTCAGATTAGGATGGATTATGAAAACCTAGTAATCTACTGCCAGCTCCCCCAAAGGTGGCCAATTCCATGGCCTGGCCACAGCCCCAGCCCCAGCACATGGGCTGCCTGACTTTCCAAGCTGCCCATTTGTCACATACTTAGATGCAAGTAAGTCTAATAAGCACCAGGTACTGGCCCGAGAGCAGAATGAGTGAGTGTCCCTTTGTGACCTCAGGATGCTCAGTCACATAAGAGAGGAACAGATCTAGATGCACAGGCAGGAGAGCACAGTGAGAGCAATGATGACTGAGCTCACAGCTGTGGGGACATGTTACCCTGGCAGACACCACAGTCATCTCAGGCTACATGCCAAACAAGAGTCAGTGCATCTGCTGGCCTGGCACAAGCAATGGGAAGAAACAGAAACTTCAGTCCTGGTTTCTAAAAAAACTTCAAATCCTGGTTTGGGAATTCCCTTGCCTTAAGAAACCCTGGAAACCCTGGTAGTATAGTGGGCTAAGTGCAATGTCAGCTAATCAAAAGGTCAGCAGTTCAAAGCTGCCTTGGAAACGCTATGAGACAGTTCTACCCTGACTTCTAGGGTCGCTATGAGTTAGACCCAACTCAACAGCAGTGGTTTTATTTTATTTGATTTTATTTTTGCCTCGAGATAGGAGATTTTTAAAAAGAGAGATTTCTTCCAGATTCTGATTCTTCAACTTTTATACTATCTTCATCAGAAACTGAGGCATCATTCACTTTTGGAGTTCAAATTCCAGCTCCAGTCTCTTCATAGTGTGTCTAGGTCCTTTTTGGCTAAGCCTTGGTTTCCTCTTCTTTCAGACAAGGTACCTCCCTCACAGGACTGTTTTGAGACTGGAAGAGAAAAGCCCCTTAAAGCCCTAAGAATGGTGCTGACACATACGACATGTTCAGTGAATAGTAGCTGTAATATTTCCAGTTTTAGGAAAATGTCAACCTGAAAAGTATGTAAGAAACTTAGGAGCTCAGTGCTTGCTCAGGTTACCATGCGTAAAAATTCAGGAAATCTGAAGGAAAGCTAACCCTCCATGTACGTAGACGCAGTAGGATTTTAGCAACAGATTGACCGTAGATACAATCCCAGTTTAACAATTTGCTATGCGACCTTGGGAAAGTTGCTTAACCTCTCTGAGCCCACTTTCTCAACCATAAGATGGTGAAACAATCAACCTTACAAGACTGTGTTGATTCAAGTTAAGAATACCAACGATCAGCTAGGGCTTCAATGGCGGGCTTCTTGCCTCTCTTCATATGTAATTCTCTCTCGTTTTCTAACCCCCAGCTTGTCTACAGCACCTGTGGCCTCCTCTGCATGTCTTAATATTTAGATACTCAATGATACATTGGTATTGTTGTATGTGCACAGGTGGTTTTGCCCTCATGATGTAATAATATAGCTCCATAGAGACTATTTTTAGGAAAAAAAAAAACAAAAATGTCGCTGTCCAGTTGATTCCAAATCATAGCAACCTTATAGAACAGAGTAGAGTTTCCAAGGAGCAGCTGGGGCTTTTCACCACTGCACACCAAGGTGTCATTTTAAGTAAAACCAAACCAAACCGACTGCCATTGAGTCAAATGCCAACTCGTAGCGACCCTATAGGACAGAATACAACAGCCCCATAGGGTTTCCAAGAAGTGCCTGGCAGATTTGAAATGCTGACTTTTTGGTTAGCAGCCATAGCACTTAACTACTATGCCACAAGGGTTTTGATTTTAAGTAAGGACCTAGCCAAGAGCCTCAGTAACACTTTTTTTTTTGATCAGGACAATGCTTTTAAAGAAATTAGCTTTGAATGCATTTAGCTGGGGTTTGCCTGCCTTAACCAGAGTATCAGCCATCCATGTCTTATTATATACCATCTTCTTTTCTTATCTATCTTACCTATCTGTCCTATAAGCATTTGCATCTGCCACTCCTGTTTTATTTAGGTTTTTGATCTTTCTATTGTATCAGGTGGTAGCTACAAGATTTTATACCATGCCTCTTACAAGACATATTCAGTGTACACCACAAATTCTTATCAGTTGGAAGAGGCCACATCAGAGTAACTCCATGCAAAGATAGTGAAAATTCAAAAAAACCAAACTCATTGCTGTCAAGCTAATTATGACTCATACAGACCCTATAGGACAGAGTAGAAATGCCACATATGGCTACAAAGGATCACCGCATGGATTCAAGCTGCCCATTTTTTGGTCAGCAGCCCTAGCTCTTAACCACTAGCTACCAGGTTTCCAAGGATAGCGAGGGAGGGATAAAACAAAACTACTTTATTGTTATTAAACCACTCTTTTTGAAAATACTGTGCCTGTGTTACAGACTACCAATGACCTGTAAGTCAGCACTGTCAAGTCCTACCTGAAACTAACAAAATGATCCAATACCCACAGGACATACCAAGCCCCAATCATGGAGTGCCTTCCACTGCGACTCCCTGAAGGTCCTTGAAGTTTGTCTTAGACTTAACCTGTGACGGGACCCCTGAAAAAAGATCCAGTGCTATTCAGAAGCCATTCCATCAGTCACCCATCCATCAGCCCTTACCACAGGAAGGAATCAAAGCTCAACACAAAAGCTTAGGCAAACCCCACCAAAAAAACAAAAAACAGGTCTCTGCTGTCATTCTTCTCCCACAAGAGGGGCGGAAGGGAGGAAGAAGCTGGATCCATGCCTCACATTCCCCATGCCCATTGTCCCTCCTGATACAGACAGCTTCAAGTGGTCCCTCAGAGACCTGGGAGGGAGAGTGCCGGTGCCGAAGGGACACAGCAAGCTGTAGCTTTCACTGGATTTAGGAGTCCAGAGGCATCCTTCAACTTCCTCCCGACACCTACAAGACCCTTTGCTAAATAACACCCACTGGATAGTCCCCTTACCCTGGGAGGGGGCAGCATCTCTCAGTGTTTCCAGTGATTAGGGCTTCCTGGCTTCGAGTTCCGCCTGGCTCTGGAGACCCTGGTCCTCTTGCCTCAGTCCTGACTCTCCCAAGAGCAGGACAGCTTCAGCGAGTCCATGTGGGCAGACAGTCCAAACCTCCTCCCTCTGTCCGCTGGGCGCTGTTGCACTCAGGCCATGGCTGGCTTAACGTGCTCACCGGCTCCACTTCCTGGTTTTTCTTTCACAACTGAAAGTGGAAGCGATCTAACCAGGAGGAGAGAAGCCGCCCTAGCGCCCCTGGCTCAAGTTCAAAGCCTTTAACCCTAGCCCTTCAGGGCTGAAAGGAAAACCAGTTTGCCTGAGCGTAAGCCTCGCGTCCTCTGTCTCACTACCTCTGAACCAAGACTGAAAACCAGGACTAAAATACTCGAGCTGACCTCTCAGGCTACCAGCACCAGAGAGGCAGAGGCCACCTCACTTCTTGCTGATTTCCCAGGACTGGAAAACCCAGCCAGAGGCACCTCAGCTCTAGGACCCACCCAGAGAAGCAGTGAATGCCCAGAAGCGAGTGGAGCCCAGTGTCACAAAGCCTGCCTCGTGTATCCCCCTCCACCGAGAACCCCTAGTTTCAACTGTCAGATGGACCCCAGTACTCAGTCTCCAAAGCAGTTCTGACAAGACAACTAAACAAGCAATTCAAGAATGACAGCATGGTGAGTCCTTAAAAAAAAAAAAAAAAAAAAACACAGACGCTGTTTCTCTTCTTCTGATATGCCAACTCATCCTTTTCGTATCTCAGAAATTAAATCACATACGTATTCTGCTGCCCACAAGCCCAGATATTACCAGAGTTGCTAATTTCATTTGACTCATCTAAGACTGTGGGCGACAGAGCGGCACTGGAATGTCTGTTCTCAGATCTGGAGGCAGAAATAACTATTCCTGACCCCTCCCTCTGTTGTCTATCCCAGAATTAAATAGCATTTTCCTGGACCTTGGTCTCTTCAAGAAGGCACGCAGTCAGTAAGTTCAGTGTGAATTCAGTTCTTGACTAGAGCTAGAATAGAAGCGGTCACCCTTTCTGCAGAGGACCATATAGAGATGAGGTCCTGATGTCTTCAACGGAAAAAGCTGCAATGAGCTGAGCCATGATTTCAGAGAATGCAACAGCTGTGCTCTCTCTTTGAACATGAAAGATAAAGGCTGGGGAGATGAAGGGTAGCTACTCTGGCATTCATGCTTCTGGGTCATCTTATGGAAAAACACTTGGTTTTAGGAGCTCTGCTTCCAAGAGGCAACTTCCTCTGGAAGAGAACAGAGGACACTGCAGAATGAGTGTTAAGCCTCAGGCACGCTCATGCTGCTGAGTGCTTCACTGTACTGCCTCCTTTACCAACCAAAGAGCTCAGGCCAGAAGAAGAGGATGATTGATGGTTCACTGGATTCTTCCAGGATCTAATGCACATGTTTAGAAGGGCCTGGGCCATTCCAAAGTTCCAGCAGAGTTGCAGTCCTCTGCAGTCCTCTGTGCTTGTGAGTGACACCTCCAAGATTCAAGAGAATAACAGGTTTGGGCAACCCACAAGTACCCTGCATTATAGAGGAGGCTACAGAAACAGGTGGATCAGGACTCACATCCTAGCCACACCATTTCCCAGGGGTGTAGCCTACATCATGCTATTGAACAGCCCAGAGCTGCATTACTCATCTACAGAATGGAAATTATACCGTGGTGGGAGGCGGAGATCCAAGGAGGTAACACGTGTCACTTACCTAGCACAGAGCTTTGTGCCTCACAGAATGGTTGCTGAATATTCCATTCCCCTTCTCCCTTCCAAACGGGAATCTGCCACCGGCGGCTGGCTCATGGCCCTTCTAACCATACTGACAGAGAAGTTTCTGGATGGAGACTGAAGGAGATCCCAATACTCTCTTACCTTGGCTTTGTCCTTAAACTTTCTAGGTTGTTAAGTCTTTCCTTGTAGTTGCATTTAGTGGAATTAACAACGTTCTCTTCTATTGTAACTTCTACAAGTATTTGGATAGTTTTACTCTATCTGCCCTTTCTCCAGTTACTGGGTGTTTCGTTTTGTTTTTGCCTCCACATATGTAAGTGGAGATGTTACTAGGCAGTCAAATGTAATTTCACTATATAAAAGATACAAAAGAGCCTTAGACCACCAACAGACACATATCTCACCTGCATACTCCCAACCCCCCTCCATCTTCACGATGCCGTGTTGTTGTTGTTGTTGTTAGGTATGGTTGACTCAGTTCCAACTCATAGTGACCCTATAGGGAAAAGTAGAACTGCCCCATAGGGTTTCCAAGGAGTTCTTAGCCACTGAGCCATCAAGCTCCTGTGAACTAAAATAACTGTAAACAAAAATAAACAAACTCACAACCACTGAGTCCGTTCTGACTCATAGCAACCCTATAGGATGGAGTAGAAGTGCTCCATAGACATTCCAAGGAGTGCCTGATATAACTGAACTGTCAACCTTTTGATTAGTAGAAGTAGCACTTAACCGCTACATCACCAGGTTTCTACAGGCTCCTGTAGATACATCAAATAGAGAGCTGCTGATCTTAGGAGAATGCTCTTACCTTCTAGCTCCAGGGAATATGCCCCTCACAGCTGGCTGTCCTGGTTCACCACCACGTTCAGGCACCGCTACCCTTGTCACAGCTCCTGAAGCCAGTGCTTCACTGTCCTCAGAGTGGCCAACAAGCTCTTCTGAAACCTTTGGACCTATTGCAACAGAAGTGCAAAGGTAGAAGTTACCTGTTCAAACACTCACACTAACTTTCAACAGTGAGAAGTGCAGGATTTGGCAAAAGGCTGAAACACGATTGTGATGCAATGGGCTGAAGAGAAGGTGTGGGGAAGACAACTCACAGCTCAGAAGGTGCACACTTAACAAGGCTTTACAAAGCCAGTACACACTTCAAGGGGAGGGAAGGTGTAGGCAAGACTCTGGATCTGCTCATTTGGCAAAAGCCTTAAGACAGTGATAGAAAGAGGAAGATCTAGATATAAAAGAGGAAAGAAAGCGCTTCTTGGGTTGAGAGTGAGAGAAAAATGAGTAACCATTCTAGTTTTCTTAAGATACACCTTGAGGATTTTGACTAAGATTATGATTTAAAAAAAAACAACAACAATAACAAACTCACTGTTGTCCGGTTGATGCCAACTCATAGCAATCCTAAAGGACAGAGTAGAACTGCCCCAAAGAGTTTCCAACGAATGCTTGGTGGATTTGAACTGCTGACCGGTTGGTTAGGAGCTGCAGCATTTAACAACTATGCTACCAGGGTTTCCAAGATTCAAATTATGAGGTCTGCATTTCAAGAGCAGTCAGTGACCACCCCTTCCCCCCAAATTAGTATATCTCCAAGATAACCTCATAAGCCAAATCACTGTACCCACTGCTGTCGATTCCGACTCATACTGACCCTACAGGACAGAGTAGAACTGTTCTATAAAGTTTCCAAGGAGTACTCGGCAGATTCGAGATGTTGACCTTTCGGCACCTGTAGCACTTAACGACTATTCCACCAGGGCTACCCAAATCACTCTAGGGTCTAGCATTTAAACTGAGGGACAAGCCTGAGTCCCATTTAGAATGCAAATTCATTGACACAGTCTGTGCCTTCTACATCTCAGGTGGGGACCTGAAGAAGCTGGGCTGCTACTGTGTCGCTGGTGACCTCCCCTACTCCCTCTTTCCATTTGAAGTTACTAGTGTCCAACCTGGGGTGGAAGGTCAACACACAATAGTTACGACTTGACGCATGTTGTTAAATAAAAGCAATGGATAGAGGTGATTAGAGGCCCTGGAGACCAACCGTATTTGGCCTCTAATACGTAGTTCAGTCTTATGACATCAGTCAGGTGTGATCATGAGAAGAAGTTCTCCCAGAATCACACACCTGGTTAGTCATCAAGCCAGGACCTGACCCAGGCAATGGAGAAGCACTATGATGCTTTTTCACCTCTGCACTCTGCCTTGATGATAAGTGTTTGTTAAACGATCAGCAGATCCTAGCCACTTGAACACTTTCCGTGTACCAGGCCTGCAGAAAAATGTGGAAATCCTGCATCAGGTTTCTTCTTACTGTATTTGGTCAAGCGGTCAATAGCAACCTCAAAGGAGTGGCCGTGCAAAAGTATTCTTAAGCCAGACTTATCTAAAGCGTAGATGCATCAACTCTTTAGGGTCATTTCTTGCTACACAGCCCTACTCCTGCCTTACTACCTGCAAGAAGAAAGCAAAAAATCTGTTGCAATCAAGTTGATTCCAACTCATAACAACCGTTTAGGACAGAGTAGAGTTGCCCCATAGGGTTTCTAGGAGCAATTGTTGGATTTGAGCTGCAGACCTTTTGGTTAGCAGCCAAACGCTTAACCACTAAGCAACCTAGGCTCTACCAGCAAGAAAAGAGCTTCTAATAAGTGGTTAAGAAAATAGTTCGTTATGGATTAAATTGTGTGTTTCCAAAATGTGTGTCAACCCAGGTCTCTTGTGCGTAAGCATGGCATACCATCTCTCGGTCAACAGTTGTTCATAGCATTTCCAAAGGAACATGTGTTACACACGTAGTCTTTGTAGCATTCACTACCTTTCCTGCTACAGCCAAATGAATCTAAAATTCAATATAAAAGGTTTGGGCATTTGAATCTTTTAGGTCTGGGCATCCCACAGTTCCCCAAATGTGCAAGCCTTTATCTTGTAGGTGAGACGCCTCAGCTGTGAGAGTCCACAACCTCCGCAACAAGCTGGCAAGGTACATAGTTACCATTTGTGATGGTAACCATAGTTACCGTTTGCAACCAATGATTGCAGTTCTGATGTATTGACCCATGCTGCTCTGATCTGTTGAGATACGTGCCCTCCCTTTCCCTGGAGCTGAAGAAGCCACATATGTAATGCACGAAATTTCCAGAAGTCCAGAGCACAACAGTTGAGTTTGGTGACACAGCGTGGAAAAGCCCTAGGATACCTCCTACAAAAGGCAACCTCAGTAATTCTGGAGCAGGAAACCAGGTTTACACCTCTGTTTTTGAAAGCTGAGAAGGCCAGATGTTATAAACAGGCCAATATTAAATAGCTCCACATGCATTTTTCTTACGTTGTTAGGTGTCATAGAGCTAGTCCTAGGTCATAGTGACTGTCTGTACAACAGAACAAAAAAAAAAACACTGCCCACCTGTGCCATCCTTGTAATCCATTTTAATAAGCTCCTCCTGTTTTACAAAATACCTTCCCGACTGTCTCTTAACAAGCCTGTGAATTGTATTGTTGTTAGCTGCCGTTGAGTTGGCTGCTGACTTGTGGTAACAGCCTGCACAATGGAACAAAGTGCTTCCGGGTCCCACACCATTGTTTGTGGATTTGATTGTTTGGTTGTGGATTTGATCGATTGTTTTGAACCACAGGGTTTTTATTGGCTGCTTTTTGGAACTAGATCATCAGGCCTTTCTTCCTAGTCCATCTTAGTCTGGAAATTCCACTGAAACGTGTTCATATCGTAACAACATGCAAACCTCCAGTAGCAAAGGTGGTGGCTGACCGTAAGGTATACTGGCTGATCCCAGGTCTCCCACGTGGAAGATGAGAGTTCTCCCACTGGACAGTGGGGGACAACACTTTCAGCATTCAAAGTCTTCAGCTGTTGCTGATTGCCAGCTCCTGTAGCAAGCGTTTCACACACATCACCTTACTTAACCTCCACAACAAGCTGGCAAGGTACATAGCTGCTATTTGTGACAGATGAGAAAACGGAGCTCTACAAATCTCGGGAACCTGTCTGAGATCCCATAGCCTGTTAATGACGGTAAGAGTGATATGGCTAGTCACTATTATCAAAAATTTCAGGAAATTTTGCAGTCAAGTGACTTGAAACTTGTCTCTGAAAGGCAACCCTTCTTTCAGGAACCTGATGGGTTACAAAGTAAACGTTAGAGCACGGTGGGTGGGCAAGGAAGACAGGGCACTAAGTATTATTTAAAGGTCTTAGGAGGATAGTTCCAAATTCCAGAGTAAAACTCTTTTAAAGGAAATTTGAATTCCTCCTTTTTAATAAAACCTCTGCCCTCAGAATCCAAGGCATTCCTCTGAAACCTCTCTAGCTCATCTGCTTCTGGGTATCATCTTGAACCCAGATTCTGGGACAGCCAAGGCACAGTGCTCACCATAAGCATTTTGGGTAAAAGTAAAGATGAAAGGTGGGTATGAGAAGAAAACAGAAAGCCTGAGATGCCTGGAGTAGCTAAGACACACAGAGGATGAGGAAAACTTAGGAAGGACCTTGGCTGCTTTGATTGGTAGTCCACGTCAGTGGAATCAGGGAACACTACCCAAGAGGAAAGAGCAGCAGGACACCAGAAGTTTAGGCTGTGTGTCTTCCTGCCACCTTAGTTAGTGACGGATCAGAAAGGGAAATAGTGAGGTGCTTCTCCCTAGAGTTAGCTCTACAGCAGGACAGAGGCTGTGATGGTAGGTTCTCAGGGTCCAGGCTCTGTGAAATGGCCAAAAATAACTCTGCAATGTACTGATCTTTAGTTTTTTTACAGGGCAGAGCTGACTTTCAAGTTTAACCTTCTACTGAGATGTGAAAAGGGGCAAAGTTCCTTAAAATCTCTCTTATTTAATGTGCCATAATCGGCCACCTGGATTCCATACCAAGCCTTCCACAGGTTGTCCGATATTGCAAAAATCTGATGATACCCAATCTATGACTCTCGTGCTGGGTGCTTTCTGAAGGCCTTCTTGAAGATCTTGAGAGCAATCTTATTGAGCACTTACCATGTGGCAGGCACTGTGAAGAGCTTTGTCGATACTACCTTTTTAAATCTCAGAGCAACTCTACAAAGTTGTTAATATTTTACAGAAGAGGGGAGCTAAGAGAGGCCATGCAACTTGCCCAAGGCACATAGCTACCAGCGGTAGCTTTGAAGAACCAGAGCTGGAGCTCAGGCAGCCTGAGGCCAAAGCCAAGGCACCTATCCATGACTGAGCATCACTGAATCCATGAGCCCTTGCAATATGGTGTGTTTATGAGTGCATTTCCCTTGGAAACTTTCATTGGCTTCTCACAAAAAGTTGTTGAGAACTGTTGCCGTAGAAGACCAGGACCCAAGTTCAACCACGTGGGCTGGAAGCCAAGAGCAGAGCAAAACCTAACCCTCTCTCTCCTTAGAGGAACTTCCTGTCTGCCTGGACATCCTGCCTGTCAAAGAACTCATTTCTTCACTGAATTGAAGGGACCAAAGAACCAAAAATTCCTCCTGGGTAACCGTGTCCCCACCCAGCTATCTGCTGTGCCATGAGTGTGCACAGCTCCATTCTGGGTCCTGGTGTCAGACCCACACCGTGGGAGCTTCTCAGAACATGAGACAGGAGCTGCTGCCCTGAGCTCAGGGTTTCTAGTAGCTCATTCTCTCATCCCAGATGACTGATGCCAATAGCTTGGGGCATCTAAGGTCTTGGGTCACTTGCTCATTCTTTATAGGAAGGAAGTGTTACCCAAACATGAGCACTTTGTTGACAAGAACAGTGTTTACACAAATTGCAGTTTGAGACAAGAAGAAAAAGCACTTCTCCCCTATGATACCCTCCGTCCTCCGAAGAAAACACATGAAGTGAACTGCACTGCAGTCTTAGACTTGAGCTGCCTAGCACTCCAGTGGCCCAAGTGATACCAGTTTCCTGATCTTTCAGAGTGGCTGGGTGTGGTTGTGCTCATGGACAACCTATCTAGGGATTTTGGTGTGTCATATAAATATTATCATTCAGTGACTGTCATGCTGTGGGTAACGTTGGGACATAGAAACTCAGACAACTTGCTTGTTTATCAGCAAGAAGTTCCAAAGGGCATTTAAATCTTAGATAGGAAGTATAAAGGTTCCTGAGCAAGGCATCAAGCTGGGGATGCCACTAAATTCCTGGAACCCTCAACAGCCCAATAGGAAATGTTGCTAGCTGTCAGGTAGGTTAGAAAAGGAGATTTAGACTTAAGTTGTCCAGTCCTATAGCCACTACCTATATGTAGCTATTGAGCACTGTCCAGTCCTAAAGCCACTATCTGTATGTGGCTATTGAACACTTGACATGCAGCAAGTTTGGACTGAGGTGTGCCGTATCAAATGCACACCGTATTTTGAAGACTTGGTACAAAGAAAATAACGTCAAGACTCACTTTTTAGAATACAGCTTGCATAAGGAAGTGATAATACTTAGAATCTATTGTTGCTGTTGTTGTTAGGCACTGTTGAGTAGGTTCTGACTTATAGCAACCCTGCACACAACAGAGCAAAACACTGCCTGGTCCTGTGCCATATCCACAGTTGTTATATGCTTAAGAAGCCGCTCTTGTCAATCATCTTTTTGAGGGTCTTCCTCTTTGTCACTGACCATCTACCCAGCATGATGTGCTTCTCCAGTGACTGATCCCCCCGATAACATGTTCATAGCATGTAAGATGCAGTCTCGCCATCTTTGCTTCCAAGGAGCACTCTGGTTGCACTTATTCCAGGACAGATATGTTTGTTCTTCTGGCAGTCCATGGTACATTAGATACCCTTCTCCAACGCCACTGTCCAAAGACATCGATTCTTCTTCTGTTTTCCTTATTCACTGTCCAGCTTTCACATGCATGTGATTTAAATAAAAATATAGTTCAAAGTAATTTTGTCATTTGTTTTTACTTTGTCAGATGTGTTATCTAGAGAATTTTAAATTCTCTAGAATTTAAACCACCACAAGAGGTTTGGACTATACATATAATACATATAATAGCTTAACTTAAACTTAACTCTGACATACTAAATTTGTATAGAACTGATTTAGCTAAAAGGTCCTTTGCCTTAATGCCTGTGGAACAGAGGCCACATGTGGCATCAGGCCCCAGGGACAGATTACCCAATAAGCAAGGTAGGCACTGACTTAATTGCACTTACTTGCTAATCGATGGTGCATAATTTCACATGAGTTTTAAGATGCAGTGAAATCCGTGTGAAATTGTGCATTGCAGACTTATAAGTAAGTACAGTTAAACCTCTGCTTACCTTGCTGTCTTCAAGCTGATGTGTACCAATCTCCTATGTAATATCATGTGTACCATGCTCAGCAGTGAACAGGTTGTAACTACTTAAGGCCAACTTGTACATGTGTGTTTTCCCTCATTCCTCTGGATTCATTTAGCATCCATCCAACAGATCTCATGATTTTATGAACTACACTGATAACAACACTGATACCAGTCACTGAAAGTTGTCACATGCTGGAGGCCATGCTGTGTGTCTCATGTCCATTCTGTCATTTGATCCTCACATATGGTCATCCTGGGAACTATAGAATAGGTTGTTGGGGCCCAGAGGAGGTATACTTTACACAAACAAGCTAATGCTTTATGCCGAAACTGGCTCCTAGCTTGTGTACACTGCCTCCTACAGGGCTTAGCACCACTACCAGGAACCTCAATGCTTTGAGGGGATGCCAATACCCCTCTGTCCCCACGCTTCAAGGACAGGGTCCTCTGCTCAGCAGCCCTGGGCTCTGAGCATGAGGTGAACAGTGCTGAATACCAGGCTCTAATGAGTCAGTGAACTCTCTGGAAGCCTTTAATGTAAGCAGAGAGGAAATGCCAGGAAGTGGGAGGCCTTCTGGTCTTTCTAGACAAAAAACCAGAGGGTGGAGGAGTCAGAAAGGACATCCTGCCTCAATTTAGGTGGCTATTCACTGGAGAGGAGCCGCCCAAATACCCAGTCCCATGCCACTTGGATCAAGGATTGGTAAAGACTGAAGAGTGTCATTCTCATGGATCAGAAGTGTGTTATTACCAGAGAAGTATGTATCAGGCAATGGCTATTTTTTATTCACTCAAGTATTTGGGACACAGTGAGGACAAGCTGTTTTCGGAAAACCTAAGATCTTATGGGAAGTAAACATTAAGTGGCATCCCTGAGTGGCGTGCTACTAACTGAAAGGTTGATGCTTCAAGTCTACCTAGAAGTGCCACAGAAGAAAGGCCTGGCACTCTACTTCTGCAAAGTCAGCTATTGAAAACCCCGTGGAGCACAGTTCTACTCTGACACGCATGATGTCACCATAAGTTGAAGTGGACTTGATAGCACGTGGCGGTGGTCATAATCATTAAGTATCTCTGATTTACTGACAGTGTGTAACAGCAAGCCGCCCCTGACCTCATGCTGCGGCTTTAAGGGGTCACAGAGGGCAGAGGAAGAAGGAATCTGGCACTTAAGCCAGACCAACCTGCTAAATTTCAGATTATATTTATAGCCAGAAGACAACTCAAAACCATTGATGAAAAATCCCAGGTTGTCATAAGCAACCGCTCAGGTGTCCGAGATGCATTCCTCTGGAAATAGGTATGGAAGGAGTAACTTATCGCAGTGCAGAAGGGGCTGATTCCACAACACAGAGCATGAATCGGATACTTGAAATACATAGGAAGCTGGTAGAGGGAGGGAGGTTGTCTTGTTCCCTTGCAAAAACTTTTTCAGAAATAAGATCAGAAGGTTTTCTTCGGCAACCCAAAACTACTGCCTTATTTTCTGCTTTCTGGGAAAAGTAAGTACAGGATTACTAACTCAAGAAGTGGCTTTTGAATCCCAAAGAACTTGCTTTGTCATAGAAATAAGACACATGACCTCCTTATACCAGGTCAAACTTTAGCCTACTTTCTTCTGGCTCTGCTAATGTTTGCTGATGGAAGCTTTGTGTGGAGAAAGGGCATCACAACTACTGACAAGAGCCCAAGTGGCACAATGTTAAGACTTGGCTACTAACCAAAAGATGGGCAGTGTGAACTGACTCAGGGCTTCTGCACAAGGAAGACCTGGCAATCTGTTCCCACAAAGACTATCCATTGCTGTCAGACAGAGTCCAACTTATAACCACCTTGAAGGACAGAGTAGAACTGCCCCATAGGGTTTCCAGGCAGTAGTTGGTGGATTCAAACTGCCAACCTTTCAGTTGGCAGCTAAGTTCTCAACTACTGTACCACCAGGGCTCCAGGGGATTGGATAACTTGTAATAATGCAAATGAAATTCATGACACCTGTCTGGAGGTGGGTCACGGAAATAAATTTATGGACTCCTGACAAGGCTTAAAATAAGCTTTCCCAGGGGCAAGAGGAGAGGTTCTCACTACTCACCACCACTGAGAAAGAAAAGCCAGGGGTGGAGTGCTTCCTTTGGGCCCAGGATCCCTGCGTTGAGAAGCTTCTGGAACCAGGAGACCAAGAAAGGCAGACCGAGAGAGAGGGGCAGAAAGAGAGAGAACAGGAATGTGGAAGATGGCAAGAAGTGGGGGCAGAGAAATGGCAGTAGGAGGTATGCAGGTGAGGACCAGGTGAGCCAGTACCCCACTGAGCTCTGATCCAGAAAGCTGAGTACCTTCTAGCCAAGGCTTATTGGCAGGGTTAATAGAGCTTTGCAGCACTTTCTGGGGAAGCTGCAAACCAAGTAGTCTGAGGGAGGCTGCCAGTGGGCACGACTGAGAAAAGGCAGTCCTGATGGAAGCCCTGTGTCTTGAGCATTCTTTTTTAATTTTATTTTTATTTTTGTGTATTTATTTATTTTTATTATGACTGAGTGAGAACGTATATTTCTGTACAAATTTACATGCCCACCTATATGCGGCTTCCACTGCTCTCCCTGCCCGGTGACAGTATTCTTGACCTTGACCTGTTACTTCCCTCATAGACCTAACTGTCAGCATGGTCTGTGCATTCTGTGTGGCTATTGCAAGGAATCACTGAACTCAGCAGAGAGGCAGAGAGTGTCAAGGGAGGGACAGCTGGTGTCAGAATTGGTCAAGATGGTGGACCAATGAGGAAGGTCTGACTTCAGCCTCTTAGGAACGAGCCTTGGGCTGTTGATCGTGATTCTCCTCCCCCTTTGTGAAGTCAGAGGAGGTCAAATACTGTCCATATGCCATTTTTATAACCCAGAATCTCAGAATGTGACCTTATTCGGAAATCGGGTCTCTGCAGGTATAATTAGTAACAATGAGGTCATACTGGGCCCTAAATCCCACGACTGATATCCTTCTAAGAAGGCCACAGGCACCCGGGGAAGGTCATGTGACAAAGAAGGAGGCAGACGCTGGCAGATATTAGAGTGAATGTCCCGGGAACACACCAAGCATTGCTGTCTAGGAAGAGAAAGAAAGGATTCTTCCCTACAGCCTTGAAGAAGGAGCATGGTTCTTCTGGCACTTTCATTTCAGACTTCTGGCCTCCTGAGCTCTGAGACAATAAATCGCTGTTGTTTAAACCATCTAGTTTGTGGCACTTTGCTATGGCTGTCCTAGGAAATTAATACATCCCTTGTTGTTGTCAGGTGCTATCGAGTCAGTTCCAACCCGTAGTGACTTTATGAACAACAGAATGAAGCACTGACTGGTCTTGCACCATGTCCATGATCGTTTTTACGCTTAGGCCCATTGTTGCGGCCACTGTGTCAATCCATCTCATCGGTGTCTTCTTCTTTTTCACTGACCCTCCACTCTACCAAGCATGATGCCCTTCTGCAAGGACTCATCTTTACTGACAACATGTCTAAAGTATGTAAGACGCAGTCTTGCCATTTTGTCTCCCAAGGAGCACTCTGGTTGGACTTCTTCCAGAACAGATCTGTTTGTTCTTCTAACAGTCCATGGTACCATCAACATTCTTCTCCAACACAACAATTCAAAGGCATCAATTCTTCTGTCTTCCTTGTTCATGGTCCAGCTTTCACTTGTGTATGATGTGATTACAAGTACCATGGCTTGGGTCAGGCACATTTTCATCTTCAAGGTGACATCCTTACTTCTGAATACTTTGAAGAGGTCCTTTGCAGCAGATTTTCCCAATGCAATGCGTCTTTTGATTTCTTGACTGCTGCTTCCATTGATTGTGGACTGAAGTAAAATGAAATCCTTGACAAAATACATCCCCTAGCCTAGCTTTAAGGAGCCCTGTGGTACAGTGGTTAAGCACTTGGCTGCTAAAGGAAACAGTGGCATTACGAACCCACCCAGCAGATCCACAGGAGAGAGACCTGGTGACCTATTCTCATGAAGGCTACAGCCTAGAAGGCCCTGTGGGACAGTTTTACTCTGTCGCACAAGGTCCCTAGGAGTCACAGCAAGCCCAGGCCACAGTACCCAACAACATCAATCTGGCTTTAACATGAGGCCTTTTTCACTGTAGCCCAGTAAGTGTTTTATGCAAAGTAGGCTTGTAACTACGCCATCAGCTTTAAGATTCACATTCTCTGTTATTTGGATTGCTGCTTCTCTGTCCCTCTCCCCCTCTGACGGTCATGGGAAATGGAAACCCGGCAGAGAATAATTAAGAGCCAGAGGTGAGTCGAGTGGCTAGAAGTGTTAGGACAGCTCTTGGCCTGAAGAAATAAGACAACAGCATAGGCCTCTTTACTTTCTTCACTTTGCAAATACAAATCCTCAGTGTTTATTTTTCGTGAAAACTTTGAATTTTCTTTCTTACTGAAAATATTTTAATTAAGAAAGTATGAACATCAATATACACAAAGAAACAGATAAACCTATCCATAATCCCCATCACCCAGTCACTCCCAGTGGCTTTGTGTATGTAATCTTTTCTATGCAACTTTACGTGCTTTGAAAAAAAGAAATAAAATAGAATATTATACATACTGTTTTGTAGTGTGCATTTTAATAATGCAGTGTGACTATCTTTCTTGGATGGCATAGTGGGTAAGGGCTACAGCTACTAATCGAAAGGTCAGCGGTTCAAATCCACCAGCACTCCTTGGAAACTCTATGGAACAGTTCTACTCTGTTCTATAGGGTCACTATGAGTCAGAATTGACTGGATGGCAATGGGTTAAAGGGTTATCTTTCTAAGTCAGTAAATGCACTCCTAAAATATCATCTTAGTGGTAGCATAGTACTTGGTCAGATGGGTTTGCCACATCCTATTTTCCCAGGCACCTCCTTTTGGACACAGAGTCCCTGGGTAGTGTAATGGTTAACATGCTCAGCTGCTAAGCAGAAGGTTGGAGGTTTAAAAAGGCCTGGCAATCTATCCAGGAGAAATCAGGCCCTGAAAACCCTGCAGGGCACAGTTGTCCTCTGACAGGTATGGCGTCACCATCAGTTGGAGTTGATTACACAATAACTGGTTTTAACTGTTGGACATAAAATTTGGGTCCAGAGTGTTTCTCTGCACCAGAGTGTTCCTTCTGGACCAGAGTGTTCCTTCTGTATCCAGAGTGTTCCTTCTGTATCTAGAGTGTTCTTCTGGACCAGGGTGTTCCTCTGGAACAGAGTGTTCCTTCTGTATCCAATATGGGGTACAGAAGACTTTCTTAGCAAAGGACTAGTTTAGCTAATTAACCTCGCTGTCCCCCAAGAACATGATCCCCAGACCCCTACTAGTCTGTCCTTTGAAACGCTGGGATGAGTTTTAGCTTACGGTGTAGTCCAGTTATGCGGACCTGGCTTCTACTCTGTGCTGTCACTGCCTTCGTCCAACTGAATTCCTACCACCTAACCTATGAACAAACCTATCCCTCCCTCCTCACTCTTGCAGCCATCAAACAATCTTTTCTTACATGCGTAAAGTCCCTTTGTTAGTCCTTATCATGCCAAGCCAAAGTCCTTATCATAGCGGTCTCATATAATATTTGTCCTTTTGCAGTTGACTGATTTCACTCAGCATAATGTCTTCTAGTTGATGCCAGGTTATAAGGTGTTTCTTAAAATCATCACTGTTCTGTATCATTGCATAATGTTCCACTGCGTATATATACCACAGTTTTTTTATCCATTCTTCTGTTGATGGGCACTTAGGTTGATTCTATCTTTTTTGCTATTGTGGACAGTGCTGCAGTAAACATTCACATTCATGTTATCTGTTCATGTGACAGTCCTTACTTCTGTAATATATCCCAAGCAGTAGGACTCCTGGATCATATGGTAGTACTATTTTTGAAAGTTCCAAATTGTTTTCCAAAGAAGTGTTACCATTTTCATTCCCATCAGCGGTGTAGGAGAGTACCAACCTCTCCACAGCCTCTCCAGCATTTGTTGTTTTTATGTTTTTTCAATTATTGCCAACCTTGTTGGGGTCAGATGGTATCTCATTGTAGTTTTGATTTGGATTTCTCTAATAGTTAACGATTATGAGTGTTTCTTCATGTGTCTTTTGCCTGCCTGGATTTCCTCTTTGGTGAAGTGTCTGTCCACTTCCTTTGCCCATTGCTTAACTTTTTTCTTTTTTTTTTTTTTTGTCTTTTTTCTTGATGGTATTTTGCAATACCTTGTAAATTATGGAGATTAGACACATTGATCTGCCTTGCAGCTGTCAAATATTTTTTCCCATTCTCTAGGCAGTCTTTTAACTCTCTTGATAAAGTCTTTGGATTAGAATAATGTTTGACTTTTAGTAGTTATCATTTATCTATTTTCCCTTTTATTGTTTGTGCACTGTTAGTAAGATTTTGTAATCTAAGCCAAGTATTTGAACTTCCATTGTTGTCCTTATCTTTTCATCCATAATCTTTATCATTTTAGATTTGATATTTTGGTTTTTGATCCATTTTGAGTTAGTTTTTGTGTATGGTATGAGCTATGGATCTTGTTTCAGTTTTTTGCAAATGGATATCCAATTTTATCACTACTAATTCTTAGACAGCCTGTTTTTACCCCAGTTTACAGCCTTTTGACCTTTATTGATTATCAACTGTTAATAGGAGGATGCTGATATTTCTGGGGTCTTGATTCTGTTCTGGTCTATCTCTTTTTGTGCTGGTACCAGGCTGTTTTGATTACTGTGGCAGTGTGATAAGTTCTAAGGTCGGATAGTATGAGGCCTCCACTGTGTTCCTCTTCTTCAGCAGTGTTTCTGTTGTTGCGTGTTTTTGTGTGCATTGTCAGAGCTTGATTTAGAACAGCAAACAAGCATTAAATTTCTTGTTAACCTTGGCAAGACTGGATGTGAAATCAGGGACTTGTTAGTCCAAGTCTGTGTGGACAATGCCATGAAGGAAATGGCAGTATACAAACAAATGAAACATTTTTCTGAGGAGAGAGAAAACATCACTGATAAAGAGATGTCAGAGTGTACAATAATGTGCAGAATTGACAAAAACATTTCAAAAATTCATAGGATTGTTGGCCGACTGTAAGAAGCACAGCATATCAACTAAACACTGATAGAGAAACAATTAGGAAAATCTTAACTGAAAACCTTGGCATGAGAAAGGTGTGTTCAAAAATGGTCCAGAAAGAGCTCACCAATGAACAAAAGCAAAGGAGAGCTGAAGTTTGACAGGAGGCAAGACGATGTTTTGTGACGTGTTATCACTGGTGATGAAACATGGGTATACCGATACCACCCTGAAACAAAGTGTCAAAGTGCACAGTGGAAGCCAGCCAGTTCTGCATGAACAAATCAAGAGCCCAAATCAAGAGTCAAAGCAATGTTGCTAATTATTTTGATTATCAGAGGGATTGTTCCTTATGAATTTCTACTAACTGGACAAATGGTTAACCAAATTTACTATCTGGAAGTGTGAACAGTCAGTGTAAGAAAGTTAGATGAAGACGACTTGAACCTTTGGCCAACAACTCACTGTTCCTACATCGTGACAATGTACTAGTTCACACAGCGCTGTTTGTAAGGGGGTTTTTAGCCAGTAAACAGATAATTGTATTGAAACATCCTTCCTACTCAACTGATCTGCCCCCAGTGACTTTCTTCTTTATGCAAAGAGAAAGGAAATATTGAAAGGAAGGCACTTTGATGACATCAGGACATCAAGGGTAATATGACAACAACTCTGATGGCCATTCCAGAAACAGAGTTCCAGAATTGCTTTGAAGGGTGGACTAGGCACTGGCGTCACTGCATAGCTTCCCAAGGGATTACTTAGAAGGTAGCCATAGCGATACCCAGCCATGAGGTCGGTAGCACTTTTTCTAGCATGAATTTGTGAACTTCATTATGATTCCTCATGTTTCAAAATTGTTATCAGTTAGTTCTCTTAGTAGAAGTGAGTGTGTGTTTCTTAAGCTCTTACCAACACTGAACATCATCAGTATTTTCTTCCAGTTTTGACCATGCTTGCTCATCAACACATAAGAATACGAAATACTATTCTAAATAATATTCGTTTGCATGCTTAAAGGCCAAACCATGCGGGAGATGAGGGTCTGGTGAGGCACACACAATTAATTGGCCTCAAAGATTCACGGGAGAAAGGAAATTCTATAAATACCAAGAAATAAGTAAAAATTTCCAAGAATGATAATTCCAAAAAAAAAAAAAAAAATTAAGAAGGGTAGAGAAGGGGTATATAGAGTGAGTGCATGATAACTTATGGATTCCAGCATCCTGATGTTGTGCAATATCACTAAATGAGAATGACAACAAATTGACATTCCTTGATGAAGTTTCTGCTGAAGGTAAGGTGCTTTGCTAAGTACTTGTATAATCCCACTGCGTTGTTATCACAGAGGGGAACCTTATTTTGAAGAAGACAAAACTGAGTCACAGATTTTTAAATGTTAGCCCAAGGCTTGATAACATCTGGCAAAGATCTGAGGCAAAACAATCCATGGAATTCTGCCTATGACTAGAATGGGAGCATTTTGAGACTCGGATGATTTTTACAAATTGTCTCTTAGCTGTTCTAATAGAGGAGTGGGAGAAACTGAAGCTCGGGGAAGAATCAGTCACAATGCCTTCGGTTTGGAGAAAAGCAACTTCTGTCTTCCACTCGGAAATGTCCTCTGAGGTGCTGAGGCTGAGGCCTAGCAGTCCCGTCTGCAGCCTGTTGCTAAAGGAAGACAGGTAAGGAACAGCTGCCCCCTGTGATTTCCTGCCTCTTGGAGTTTCTCAAAACTTCAGGTACAAACCAAATGAAACCCCCTGCCACTGAGTCAGTTCTGACTCATAGCAACCCAATAGGACAGAGTAGAACTGTCCCATAGGATTTCTGAGGCTGTAAATCTTTATGGAAACAGAACGCCCCATCTTTCTCCCACAGAGCTGGTGGTGATTTCCAATAGCTGCCCTTTCAGTTAGCAGACGAGTGCTTTCACCACTGCACCACCAGGGCTCCTCCAATGATAGAGAAGGGCCTGCCAAACTGCAGATTCCTGGGGCAACCCTAAGGCATTCTGGTTCAGAGGGTCTGGAGTGGCGCCCAGAAATCTGCGTTCGTAACTGTTTGAGGACTGATACAGTTGGTCCTTACATCATACCTTGAGATTCACAGCAAGTCTCGTCCTGACATACACGATCCTGACCCTGAGGTGAATGTGAGATGCCAGCCGCTTCTCTTCCAGAAGCGACCCAAAAGAAAATCCATGTGAGGTGCGAGTTGAGCCTTTGTGCTGATGTGTCTGGCTGATGGCTAGGCCATCTTACTTGGATACAGCAACAGCTTCATGAGGACCCTGGCATCTTTGTAACACCCAATAAAAGGCTTCCCTCCAGCACCTTGCCCCGACTTGTACAGAGGACGTGTTAGAATTCATGCCCCAGTAACCTCTCCCTAGTTACTGTACCAGGTTGTTGGTGAGAAACCGCTTTGATTCTACTGGGATCTGGATTTGGGGGTCCACAGAGCTGTGACCTACCCAGGCTGTTGATCCTTAGTGTCCTTTTAAACCTTGAGCCTTGAAGAAGCTGGTTTCCTAAAGAGACCTTTAAGTTAAACAATAGCCTAGGAAACAGACTCCCCCTACCGCCGTCGAGTCACGTCCGACTCACGGCAACCCTAAAAATCAGGATAGAACTGTCTCGTAGAGGTTCCAAGGAGTGCCTGGTGGATTTGAACTGTGATCTTTTGGTTAGCAGAGGTAGCACTTAAACCAGCTTAGTGGAGACCGTTTTGTCTTTGGGCTTTGGGTTCTTTTGAACAATTATCCATGTCAGCCAGTTTCAAGAAACAGGAACTGCAGGGGCAGACTGGAAATGGTGCTTTAGGGTAAATTGCTATTATAAAATCACTATTCTGGCCACTTCCATGACAACCTTGATGGGGTATAATATAAGAATTTTGGGAGATTTTCTCATCTTTAGAATGGTTTGACTCCCTAGTTGAAATATTACCTCAATTTGCAAATCATATATCCAATACTGTTATTGGTTTAATATGATTTTTATTTTCACATCGGTAAAACTTGTCAGATGATTACGAGGATGATGAAGGAGGAGTAGTGCTTGTTCTGTCGTGCACAGGCTTGCTCTGAGTCAGACCTAACTCGACAGCACCTAGCAATGTAACACTTTAAGGAAGATCCCATTACAGCTTTATTCCATTTTACAGATCAGAAGATAAGGCATAGACAGGAGAAATACCGTGTCTCTGGTCACACAGCTCACAAGCAGTTGGGTCAGAGTTCTACACAGGCCATCACTGGTAAGGAGGCATGGAGGGGTCTGATGACCGGCAGCAGTGTCGTCAGATAAATCACTAGAGCCTCTCCCTGCCTCAGCCCTTCCCACAGTCTCTGCTGATTCTTCATTGTGTTAGACGTGACCGTGAAAAGGGAAGGTTTTGATTAATTAACAGCATTGGAGAGAAAGCAAGCTCTGGTCCTTAGGGAACTCGGGCACTCTTATATAAGCTCTTGGCCTGAGTGGTCGCAAAGTGGAGCCATTTGGAGTTCTGTAGTGACACAGGTGTTAGTTAGATGCTTCTGTGGCTCCCAGAAAGAGTCTTGCAGCTCCGTGCAGCTCTGGTTGCTGTTTGGGTTTTGAGTGCCATGCTGCTTACTCAGCGGTATTTCTGATGCTCTTTGCCAGCCTGCAGGCGACTTGGCTTGAGGCTGTAAAACTCACTGTGGGCTTCCAGGCCTCCTAAACATCTCTCCTCCATTCAGTGTGCAAAGGCTTTGCGCAGGCCTCCAGATGGCCATCGGCAAGGTCAACTCAGAGCTGGCTCACCTGGAAAACTTCAGTTGGGAGTTTATCTACACCAGCTCAGGCTAAAGTGCCAAGGAGTCCCTTATGCTTTTCACCAGCCAGGTCCAGAGGGAACACATTTTTGCTCTTTTTGGACCAGCATGTCCAGAAGCAGCAGAGGTACAGTGTGCATACAGCCTTTTAGAAACTTGGGCAGAGTTTCCACTGGAAGGGGGTGATCTTAAAAGTGATGGTACAGATGCAAATCATCTCCTGACAAAGATTGCATTATTCTAATAACAAGTGTATGGTTCTTGCTACTATCTCTTAGAGGTATGATTAGACCATGAAATTTGAATGGTTAAGATTCTCTTTAGAGAAATCCTTTGAAATCAATAATCGTTGTTTGGCTTGGCATTCATCTTTATTCTCCTTTTTTGATTGTGTGAGTGTGAGGCTGTGTGTAGACTGTTATTACTATTTATGCTAACATCATCAGCCATGTGACTCAGAAAAATAAAAAACAAATGCTTAGTTTTAAATAGAAAACTCCTGTTTGTTTATATTTCCCTTTGGTGCCTATAATAAATTATTCAGTGACAGTGAAAGCAAATGGGAAAAAAACAAAATATGACAGATTGCCCTAAGATGGAGCAAGAAAAGGAGGGGGTGAATGACTTGTATTTGTTGGCTAATGGGATTCAGTTTGTTGACGTCTTTGTGTATCATATGATCTGAGACGTTTGATGGGAAGTCTAAATAAGAAGTATCCCAGTTCTCAAAAATACTGTCAAACTTTTGTGAGTGTTGATGTATTCTGGAGTTCAGCTATTTTTGAGTTTGAATCTTGGTTTCTCCTGGAATTTTCCCATTGGACACATTGATAGTTGTCCAAAGCCTACCTGTTCTTCAAGAGCCAAAAAAAAGCCAGTGCTATCGAGTTGGTGCCAACTCATAGTGACCCTATTCTTCAAAGTCAAGCTCAAACGTCATGAGGTCTTTTTTTTAACCCCTCTATGTGTACACTGGAAACCCTGGTGGTGTAGTGGTTCAGTGCTGTATCTGCTAACCGAAAGGTTAGTGGTTCAAATCCACCAGGTGCACCTTGGAAACTCTATGGAGCAATTCTATTCTGTCCTATAGGGTTGAGTCCACTTGACAACAGTGGGTTTGCTTATTTATTTGGTTGGTGGGGTTTCTCTCCTTGCACTCCATCTCTAGTTTCCCAACACAAGTAATTTCTTTCTTCTCTAAATTACTACATGCCTGTTGTCTATAAATCTTGAAGAACATTTAACTCTTAACTATTTTTACATGTGTTAGCTCCTTTAAATGCAAGTTCTACAATGTTCCTTGTAAATAGGTGACTTCTGATGAAAAACAAATGAGAAATGAATAAGGACTGAATTAAGAAAAAATACCTAAGACAGTGAGCAGTGGTTACGAGTGTGAGTTCTTGAACCACATTGTCTGAATTTCAATTCCATCCCTACTGTTCGCAAACTATGCAATCTTAGGCAAGTAGCTTACATTTTTGGGCATCCATGTTTTCATTTAGAAAATGAGATAATGATAATACCTTCTGCCTACAAATGTTATTAAGAATTTGGATAAGGGTAAGCTCTTAGTAGAGTGCTTGGCAAATAGTAAAAGCTCAATAAATGCTTGTTATTGTTATCCTTGACCTCTGAGGTCTTGTGTCCTTGAACTGGACCCAAGACATTGCATCAGAATTCCAAAGGAGAAGGTCTCATATGACCCCAAGTCTCACTGAATTCATGATCTAGATATGCACTTGACTGTGGGGTATGATTGTAGCATCAACTCTATTATGAAAAAGCACCTTTTTGGTTATTTTCAAGGTTATTGGTTTGCTGGCCTCTGAGTGGAACATCCCCATGTTTGACTTTGTTGGACAAATGGCAAAATTGGAGACCTGCTTCTTATATGACACCTGTGTAAAGCTTGTGCCACCCCTGCAGGAAATTGGTGATGTGCTGCAGAAAAGCCTCCAGTACTTGGGTTGGACACATATTGCGGTGTTTAGAGGCCGCTCAGGGGTTTCCTCCTGGGATGGCAGGGGTGAGCTGTGGAGGCTTATAGAAAATACACTCAAATGCCATTTCACCATCACTGCCTGTGTACAATACACCAACAACAATCTCCTCCAAGAGAACCTTAGGAGCTGTCGTCTGTTGCCAGAGGTGGGTAGGAAAAAGTCCTCTGTTGCTTACATTTGAGGAGTCAAACAGGAAAAGTAAATTCCAAAAACTAAGAAATCTTGATTTTTCAAAGGGTAATAAAAGCAGATGGAAATGGCCCCAAATGAATGATAAGTATAAACTATTTGCTTCTTCATTCTTTACCACTGAGAGAATTTTTTTTTTTTGTCTAAAGTGAAAGTTTAGCTGCTTTAGTGTTGTGAGGTACAGAGTGAGTTCAGGAAGCATTTTGCAGGTGGGCTGGGCCCTAGATTTTGGTGGTGGTTCAGAGCACGGGCTCCACGCTCCCGGGTAAGTAGCTTAACCTATCAGTGCTTCAGACACCTTATTAAAACGGAGATCATCATTCTACCTACCTCATAGAATTATGAGGATTAGATAAGATTGCACCTGTAAAGTACCTCGCACTGCATCTAGATACAGTATTTGCTCAACATGTGTTAGCAATTCTTCTTGCTATGGTACTTACAAATCTCTGTATTTTCACATGAATTAGTTACTGATTGCTTTCTGTTCTTTAAATAAGTGAAGGTCAGTCCAGCCTTGTCCTGCAGATCCCTCAGCTGAAGGACCACCTGTATTGTAACCCAGTCCCACCATGTACTCTTTCCATGGGTGGCTTCCTCTCATCATTCCAAAATCAGCCCAGAGTCACCTCCTCAGAGAAACTTTCTCTGACTGCTTGATGTGGAGTAGCTTTCCCTCCCCCACTGGTACACCAGCATCCTGGGCCATCCGCTACTAGAATCTTAAGTGATTTATCTCTTCACTCGTGTATCGTCTTTCTAGTTATCTGCCAGAATTTCAGCTCCTCAAGGGCAGGGGCCTCTCTGTCTTGCTCACTGCTATCTCCCGTGCCTAGCACAGTGCCTGGTACATTCAGATCTCAGAAAAACATGTCATAATCTACCTAATTTAAAAAACCAGCTGCTATTTTGTTGGCATACCCTCACAATGAGTGTGGTCATGTTTGGATGGAATCTAAGTACCATGGCCTCCTCCTTTTTGGCCTTTACCCATTCCAGTTCAGAAGATCTGTCTCTGATTCCAAGTCCTCTGCAAACTCTTCCTAATACGTGACTGACAAGTCACAAGCCAAGTCTGTTGTTCGGATATATTGGAATCAATTTAATTAAAGAAACTAGAGCAAAAAATGCTCTGAAACAAACAAATAAAAACTTATTGTGGTTCAAGTTAAAGTTTACAATCCATGTCAGTTTGTCATTCAAGAGTTTGCACGCGCTGCTCTCTCCGTCCTGTGACAGTATGTTCTTCTTTTCCACCCTGTATTTCCTGTGTCCACTCAGTCAGCTGTTTTCCTCCGGTGCCCTTTCATCTCATTTCTGAACAGGAGCTGCCCGGTTAGCCTCATGTATCTGCTTAAGCTAAGAAGCACACTCTTCACTAATATCATTTTATGTCTTATAGTCTAGTCCAATCTCTATCTGAAGAGTTGGCTTTGGGAATGGTTTCAGCCCTGGGCAGACAGAAAATCCAGGGACCATGTTTTCTAGGGACCCTCCATGCTGTAAGACTATCAAGTCTGATCCTTTTAACAGAGTTTGTGTTTTGCATGCCCACTTTTTCCCCACTGTGTTGTATTCCTGTATTGTGTTCCCTGACAGTGCAGTCATTGGTGGTGGCCAGGTACCATCTAGTTCTTCTGACCTTGTGCTGATGTAGACTCTGGATTATAAGGCCCTTTGTGTTTCTTGGGCTCATATCTTCCTTATTTATGTCTTTGGTGTCTTTCATTCTCCTGTGCTCCAGGTGGGTTAGGATAAATTGATGCTACTTAGAGAACCACTTGCTAGCTTTTAAGACTCCATATGCCACTCACCAAAGTGGGATGCAGAACATTTTCTTAAAAAAAACTTAGCTATGCCAACTGACCCAGATGTCCCCTGAAATCTTGGTCCCCAGAGCCCCGCCTCTGCTACTCTGTCCTTCAAAGTGTTGGGTTATATTTAGAAAATCTCTTAGCTTTTCTCAAACTTTTTTAGCTTATATGATGGGGGAACTGTAGCAAAGACTTCAGCCCAATAGGGTAAAAGCTGCCAATTTGTATACTACTAGGTTGCTTCAAGAAGTAGACACTCAGGGAGTGGTTTAGGCATTCCTATGTTCTAAAGCATGCTCAAGGACAGAGAAAGCTCATATCCTGTGTAGAATGGCTGTAGGCTGGACTTAAAGAAATGCATGCGTGCAAGCGGCACTCGAGCAGGCACAGTCGGTTGACTGTTTTCTCTTCTTACAGTTATCATCTTGATCTGCAGCTCAGAGGATGCACTTGTTATTCTGCTGGCTACAGAGAACCTGTGAGCACAGGAGAATTTGTCTTCATTGCTTTGCAGCCATTTGAGGTGGGTGATCACCACACAGCAGCTCTCGTGATAACAGGTTTCCATCACGTGCTCTATGCCAGGATCCATTAAGTCGTTGATACTCTCTACAACCTAGTAACGAAGGTGCTCTCTACATCCATGTCCTAAGATTAGCAGACCTAGACTGAGCTGGGAGTTATACAAATTTCTTTTGCATACTCACTGAGCTGTTCTTCCCTTTTGGTTTTTAACTGCAGGTCTTTACACACTTCTTTACAATACTTTGCTTTATCGTCTCAAGCCACACTTTGAAATACTTTGCTCAGCTCTTTTACTTCATCATTTTTTCCATTTGCCTTAGCTGTTCTGTGTTCAAGGGCAAGTTTCAGCCTCTTCTGACATCCACATCCACGTTGGTCTTCTCTTTCTTTCCTGTCTTTTAAATGATTTTTTTTTTTTTTTAACTTTCTTCATGAATGAACAAATCTATCTTGGAAGACATATAGCCAGAATGCTTCTTAGAAGTAAGAATGGTGAGACGTTGTCTCACTTACTTTGGACATTTTGGCGGAAGAGACTAGACCCCGGAGAAGGACATCTAAAGTACAAAGTGAAAGGGGGAAAAAAAAGGGAGGACCCCTTGATGAGATGGGTTGACACAGTGGCTCCCACATAGTGATGATTGAGAGCGGGTGCATTTCACTCTGTTGTATGCAGGGTTGTCATGAGTCAGAATCAACTCAATGACAGCCAACGATACCAATGCACTCGATATTCCCCACAGCCTGGTGAGACAGAGAATATTAAAATTCCATTTTAAAGATGGAAAAGCTGAGGCTTAGATAAGTAAGGTCCTCTGTTCAAACCTCAGAGCTCCCAGGTGGCTTAGCTGGTATTCCAAACTAGTCTGCTGGACTCTGGGTGCTAAGCCCTTTATCTCATCACAGATCTGCCTTGTGGAGTGCTTACTGGGTACCAGGTCTGCTGTGAGCCCTTTACATATTAAACTTCATTTCATGCTCACAATGACTCCATAGGGTAGATACTTTTATCTTCCTCATTTTACAGATGATGAAAATAAGGCTCAGAGAGGTGAAATAAAATGACCATGGCTCCACAACTAATAGTATGTCATTAATGTTAGTAGGTGCTGTTGAGTCAATTCTAACCTTTTAGGGCAGAGTAAAACTCTCCCATAGAGTTTCTAAGGAGCACCTGGTGGGTTTGAACTGCTGACTGTAGCACTTAAAAATTATGCTACCAGGGCAGGGTAAGTTACTATCCCAACCCAGGTGGGTTGGCCTCAGTGTCTGTGCTTGCACCCACCACTAGCAGGCACTAACTGCACTCGAAGGCCATCTAAAAAGGCCACTTACATTTGGCTAGAGACATAATGTATAAATTCTGCAGCTATTTTATTTCTCTAATGTGAACTTGCTTTGTGTAATCACAAGAAGACAAAATACAGCAAAAGGGAGCAAACAAACAAACAAAAACCTAACCCACTGCCATCAAGTCAATTCCAGCTCATAGCAACCCTACAGGACAGGGTAGAACTGCCCCATGGAGTTTCCAAGGAGTGCCTGGTGGATTTGAGCTGGTGACCTTTTGGTTAGCGACCTAGCACTTAACCGCTATGCCACCGGAGTTTCCAAAGGGAGCAAAGGGTGATGTATATCAGTGTTCCAGATGTCTTTTATCAAGTATCTCGTATCTGGAACAGTGTCTCAGTTTCCTTTGGGTGGCTTGCTAAACTTCCCCGAGTGGCCTCCTACCTGCCCTTTTCACTGCTGTCCAGGCTCTTTCTCTTCACATTTCTTCTTTGATAGATGAGAATAAGTGACAACGGACCAAGATTTAATATTGGCATATAAGCACTTCCAACTTCCTTGTCACTTTCTCCCAAACCCTGGATGATCAAACTGACTGGTTTACAGTGGCACAGATAATACAGAACTAACAATATGCCATAGTGTCCACACACTTGAAATCTTTGCTGTTGTAAAAAGAATGACACAGATCCATTTTGTAGGCATCTTCCCAATGTGGGTTAGCTGGGAGGGAATGAAATCAAGCTGCCGAACAGCATTATCCCGTGATACCATTTATGTAAAACACACACACCCAGCTGCAGACAGACCCCCTCAGCATGCACACACACACACATGCACACCCACATTCAGACACACCCACATATACGAGCATGCAGACACACACCCACATCTACGGACACACACAGACACAAGCCGACAGCCACACACGTGCATCTTTATGCAGATACACATACACATCCAAATGTAGACCCACACAATGCATATACAGACACATATACACACCCACATATAGACACATAGTCCTACACTCACATGTAGGCACACACCCGTACCCACATGCAAACGAACATACACACCCAGACACATGCATACCTATATACGTGCCTAGAGTTGAGACAGGGAGATCAGAAAGGGTCCTACTGTCTTTCATATACGGTAAACCTTGAGAAAGCTAGAACTAGTATAAGGCAGAAATCTGCCAAAGAAAGAAAACAAGTATTTTCTGTTAATAGAGCGGAATGGAACAGTGTACCCTGTCAAAGGTGGAAAACTTGCAAGAGCCAGCAAAACAAGACAGTGTCAGTGAGTTGCGGCTCACACAGTTTTCACTGTATGTACATACAATAAGTGGATATTGGAAGCCCTGGTGGTATAGTGGTTAACTGCTATGGCTGCTAACCAAAAGATCAGCAGTTCAGATCTGCCAGGAGCTCCTTGGAAACCCTATGGAGCAATTCTACTCTGTCCTATAGGGTCACTATCAGTTGGAATCAACTTGATGGCATTGAATGTGGTTTGGGTTTTTTTAAGTAGATATTAGATTCACTATTGTGGTGACACAGATAATAATGATAATAAAACACAATAAGCTGCAAGCAGAATCAAGACTCCACAGTCCTAGATGTTTCATGTTTTTGCCACCTATTCTAAGGCAAGATTTCTAAACCTTGACTGCTTGGAGCCTCAGATAGGTTTTTAGTTTATACTTCATTTATTTTTTGGCTTCCTGTCTACTGCTTTATGCTAGCTAGTGGTCCTTGTATTACAGGTATTTTGAAATTCAAGGATTAGAATGTGTTGGTTTAAATTCAACATTGGCACAAATTGCCATTCTGTTTCCCAAGTTATTTCATTACAGAATGTCTACATTTATGTCATTACTTCTTAGGACAGCTTTTGGAAAGAGGTGTTGACAAATCAGAAGGCAACAGACTTCCCAAAAGTCTGTGGGTCAGTGTCTCTCATCACTCTCAACTCCTACGAAGGCAGCCCTGAAGAGGGAGGCTTCTGGAAACAAGTCTACCAACGGCTAAGCGGTCTGCCCTTCAACAGCTCCATCTCCTCAGAGGAGCAGGTCTGACCTGAGGGTCTTCCTCCCTCCACCTTTCCTTTCCTGGAGGACAAGATATTCGTGTTTGGCTTTTGCGTCTCTTCCTCATAACCCTCCTCTTCCCCACCGCCCCCACCACCCATCACCTTCCACCACCCTACAGGCACATAAGCCCTAGCCTGTCCCACACAGCACAAAATAAACAGCACCAAATAATCTGCACCCCAGGTGACAGAGGTTACTAGATGAAAGGTCACATGACCTTTGCATATAAGATACCTGGGCTCTCATCCTAGTTCTGCTATTGACTAACAATAAGACCTTGGAGTAAATTACTCAACTTCCTTACACGTGGATTGCTTCAGTGTAGAATGCACTGCTAATGGCATTAACCTCCCAGACTGTGAGGTTGAGTACCTAGTAACATACTGTATGGGAAAGTAGCAGAGTGGAAACTGGTGGATGTTTGAGCTGCAACACTGACCCTTCCTAGAAGGATTCCAGGGCCAGGGACCAGAACAGAGCGATCAAGGATGTGGAGTAGAACAGGTCAAGGCAAGGAGGTGTCCTGGTGCGGAGAGAAGACAGTTAAGAGACAGGGCGGCCAGTGGTGATCCGAGCACGTGTAGGGTGATGGGCAAAGATCCTGGTCCTGAAGAGAATCCCTTCCCAAGGGACCATCAGCCAGAGCCGGGATATTTACAGCTTGGGGCCTGAAGGTGGCGACAGGCCGCTGATGGCAGGTCATTCAGTTAATCTGACTGTGGATTCCAACACACAAAACAAGACGATCAATCATCAAATATTTGAGGAGTTGTCTGTTAAGTGTCAGCTCGATTCCAGATGTGGTAAGGAGAGCAATGCCTGGCACTGTGTGAGGACTCATTTTGTTGACTAAACACATGGAAGAGAATAAATGCAGATGCAAGCCTACCACATGCCAGGTATTGCAATAGTTACTTTACCTATTGTACTTTATTTTACAACCCCTATGCTCACCCTGACAGGTGGTTTTATTACCATTTTATACATAAGGGTGCTGATGTTCAGAAAGGTTGTGGAACTTATACAGGTCTCAGAGCCAGTAAGTGATGGTGGGGATGGGAGGCAGGATTTAAATCCAGTTTTCCCAGATCCAACCTGCATACTCTTTGACTTAAAGTCATACTGCCTCCCAACTCTGTACACAAGAGCTATTCCTGACCTGAAGGATCATGTCATCTAACTGGAAAAGGAGGCCTAAATAGGAGGAGGCAGACTGTGGTGTCTAAGTCCATGGTCCAGGCCTTGTCACGTGGCAGCCCTCCACTCCTTGTCAGGTGAAAGTTCAGCTGCTGTGTTACACCATTAAGACGATGGGCAGAGACTCCCCTTGTCTCAGTGATGACTGTGACTTGGGGGGTATGGTCCTTCTTAAAGCCTATATTTTCTTTCCTTGTGGAGGGTGAGCCCTTACTCTGCCTACCTTCACGATGCAGCCCTTCTCTATGCTCAGGCTGTCAAGGAGATGATAAAGGCTGGCAGAGACTTCTGGGATGGACGGCAGCTGGTCCACACTCTGAAGGGTTCAAATCAGACTGTGCTGCAGGGTGAGTAGCTTTGGCTGCTGATGGGCTTGGCTTTCTGCACTGAGGCCTACCGCCCTGGTCCACGGTCCTTTGAGATGCCGAGCTGTGATGGAAAGCCTCTTTATGACTTCCCTCCTGCTGGGCTGCAGAATTCATCTTTCTCATGGAGACTCTGGTCTTCTATAAGTGGTGATTGAGGTTGAACCTCTCAGCTGCCACAGTGAACCCACTCTTTACCTAGAACGCTGCCTGGCCCAGGTGGACAGGCCACTGGGGCACTGTGTTGTTATTAGGTGTCCTCGGGTCAGTTCCAACTCGTAGTGACCCTATGCATAACAGAACGAAACATTGCCCGGTCCTGTACTTTGCATCACGTCCACATAGTTTTTATGTTTAAGGCCATTGTTTCAGCCACTGTGTCAATCCATCTCATCAAGGGTCTTCCTCTTTCTCAGTGACCCTCTGCTCTACCAAGCATGATGTCCCTTTCCAGGGACTGATCTCTCCTGACAACATGTCCAAAGTATATAAGACGAGTCTCACCATCTTTGCTTCCAAGAAGCACTCTGGTTGTACTTCTTCCAGGACAGATCTGTTTGTTCTTTTGGCAGTCCATGGTGTGTTCACTATTCTTCTCCAACACCACAATTCAAAGGTGTCAACTCTTCTGTCTTCTTTGTTCATGGTCCAGTTTTCGCATGCATCTGATGCAATTGAAAACACCACCACTTGGATCAGGTGTACCTTAGTCTTCAATATTTTAAGGAGGTCCTTTGCAGCAGATTTTCCTGACGTGATGCATCTTCTGATTTCTCAACTGCTGCTTCCATGGGCGTTGATTGTGGAGGAATCCTGGCCCCTCTGGAGGGTCTTTCCCTACAGCAGATTTCAATGGAATCTATCAAGAATAAAACTCAAGAGTGTGAGACCTGCCTTCTGGGATCATGCCTCGGGGTCCTCCCATTCCTGGGTTCCTTGGGCATGCCTTGTGACATAGTAACCTTTAAAGATGGGATCCATTCCCATCTGGATTTCCTCACAGAGGTGTAGGGAGACTTGGAAGTGAGTTACTTTGGCTTCACTAGGGAAGTTGATCATAACTTTCATCCTGCATGCATGTTTTGATTGTAAGACGTCATGCCTCCTATTTCATAGAATGGAATCCCCGGGTGGTACAAACAGTACCCTTGGCTGTTATACAAAAGACTGGCAGTTCAAGTCTACCCTGAGTCTCCTTGCAAGAAAGATCTGCTGATCTGCTTTCGACCACTGAAAGTTAAGTGGAGTGTAGTTCTGCTCTGCCACACACGAGGCCACTGTGAGTGACAGCTGGCTCCATGGCAACTAGTATTGCTATGTTGCCAGTGGGTACTGTTGAATTGATTCCAATCTATAGCAACCCCATGTGACAGAATAGAATTGCTCCATAAGATTTTCTTGGCTGTCATTTTTATAGAAGCAGATCGTCAGGTCTTTTTCCTATAGAGCTGTTGGGTAGAGTCAATCTACCAACTTTTCAGTTAGCAGCCAAGCACTCGACTGTTGGTATGACCAGGGCTCCGTGGTTTTACCGTATATCATAAGAACTAGCCTTTACGAGGATATACCTTGTACCACAGTGCGTGCCAAGAGCTTCTGTGCATTCTCTCCTTTAATCCTCATGCAACCTATAGGTGAGTAAATGGGGGTTAGAAAGGTTGAGTTACTTGTTCGAGATCACAGTGTTATTAGGTGACAGAGCTAGAATCCGAGATATATTGTTGTGTGCTGTTGCGTTGATTCGCACTCATAGTGACCCTACAGGACAGAGTAGAACTGTCCTGCTGGGTTTCTTAGACTGTAATTTTTAGGGAAGCAGGGCACCAGATCTCTCCTCCTGCAGAGCAGCTGAGCAAGGCTTTAGAGCTCATTTTGCAGAGCCACACCCTCTGCATCAGTCTGTGTAGTCACGTGTATGCCACTGTAACCGAGCTCCAAAGCCGCGCTCACTCTGTCACTCAGTATAGACTCCTGTATGCTATTGTAATACCTAATTCAAACTCTCCCTCACTGCGTCAGTCAGTGTAGATGACAAATCTTTCAGTTAGCAGCTGAGCTGCTTAATCACTGGATGACCAGGGCTTCTTGGATTCAAGTTAAGATCTGGTTTTCTCCAAAGCACAAACCCTGGTGGCATAGTGGTTAAGTGCTATGGCTTTCAACTAAAAGGTTGGCAGTTCAAATCCACCAGGCCCTCCTCGGGAACTCAATGGAGAAATTCTACTCTGTCTATAAGGTCATTATGACTTGGAGTTAACTCATTGGCAGTGGGTGGTGCTCTGAAGCTCATGCTCTTCAGGGCTGCGGGAAACATGTCATGTGCCTGGCACATAGTAGGTTCTTATTATCTTGTCTCCAGCTTATCACTCAATAAGTCATGTCCTAAAATTTGTCCTCTAATTTAAACAGAGCAGTTAAGGCCTGTTGCTGGGAGTTTTTAGACTTAGTTCCTATTTACCCAATTAATACCCTTTGAAAGTCAGAGCATTAAGCTGTCTCCTTTTCTTCTTTTCCTTCCAGAACTTGAAGCCCACCCACTGACACTACGCATTTGCTTAAAAAATATGGGGTCCTTCTTCCTGCTCTCAGCTTAATCCCTTCAGTCAGAGCCATCCCTTTAGAAATTCCTAAAGCTGGAATCCATGAGGGTAAGAAGGGCGGTGAGGCTGTTTAGCAGAGTCCGAAGCCCCTCAGATGACAACAATCTCACATGTGGTTGATAGCCATTTGAGGGCACGGGAAGGTGTTCTGTTGATTTGAGTCAGTGGGTTGGTATTTGGGGCTCAGAGTTCCTCTTTGACTTCCTTACCTTGTTCATCAAACTTCTCTTTTTCCAGGAATTACAGGCCCTGTGTTTGTGGACTCCCAGGGAGAAAGACACATGGATTTCTTGGACTATGTCCAGAAATGGGTCCAGTCTTCTTCCTTTTCTTCACTATGATAGCTATCAGAAAGTAATCAGGTACTGCTGGGACACGTCTGCAAGCCTCAAGCAGTTCAAGTGTTCAGCTACTAAGTGAAAAGGGGGAGGTTCAAGTCCAGCCAGCAGTGCCTCGAAAGAAAGGCCTGGCAATCTACTTCTGAAAAATCAGCCATTTAAATCTTGTGGAGCACAGCTGTATCTTGATACATATGGGTCCACTGTGAGTTGGAGTCAACTGGTGACAGCTGGTAGAGAGGTAGAGAGTGATGACATTACAGGAAAATACTTGAGAGGGTACAGGAGAGGTCCTGCTGGGGCCAGGGGATACTTGCCAGCCATTTGGGATCCAGCTTCCAGAATTTGCCATCAAATTGTTCCCTAGTGCTCTCTGAGCTCATTGTGATTGGGCCTTTAAGGAGATCTTGTCCTTTGTTGTGAGTGAGGCTAAGACACTTTAGATTACAGTTTCAGACACAGCACCCATAGCTCCAGCTTCATAGTGCACGGTCCTCCTGTAAAGCTCCAGCCTGTGCTGGTCTCCATTGACCAGTTGTCGCGGGGCTTCTTTACCCATCCAGAGATGCCCTGAGCTCAGAGTAAGTGACGGAGTACAGCGCCCCCACAATGCTGGGCAGTCAGTGAAGAAGATTCATCTAGAAGGCCTGATGCGAAAACGGACACATGTAGGCCAGGACCCGAATACCATTCTGGGCTCCCAAGCCCCCCCAAAACCTCAAACCCATTGTAGATTCTGCTCATGGCGATATCCCATGTTACAGATTAGATCTGCTCCATGAGGTTTTCTTGTCTGTAATCTTTGTGGAAGTAGATTGCCAAACCATTCTTCTGCTCCTGGCTGGGTTTCAACTGTCAACCTTTAGGTTGGTAGTTGAGCACAAACTCTTGTGCCACCCAGGACCAGGCAAAAAAAAAAAAAAAAAAACTCTATTTTTGTCCTCCAAGCTAGAAATCAATTAGAAAACATAAAAGGAAGCATAAAATGTCATTCAATTTCTATTTGCTCCTGCTGGTCACCCTCTGCTTCCCCCAGTTCAGATCAATCTGAGACACCTTCTCCTTTTCTCTAATGGATTTTTAATGTACCAAAATGAGTCAACCCAGGAAATAAAATAAACCCAAACCCAAATCTATTACCATTGAGTCAATTCTAACTTAGACCAACCCTATCAAGACAGCCTTATAAGTTTTCAGAAGAGCAACTGGTGAATTCCAACCACTGACCTTTTGGTTAGCTGCCATAGCTCTTAACCACTGCATGACCAGAGCTCCATGGGAAACAAAATAACCAAGGCAAACAGATCCTCAGTGTTAGAGGAACAGCAGTACAGCATCGACTTTGATCTGCAAGATGTCAAGGCACTCTATAACAAGATTTGTCTGTACCAAGCATGTGTGAAAATCCCAGCAACAGTGGAGAATAGGTACCAGCCAAATGCCAAGTGCCGACAGGTACAGTCTAGTTTAAATTAAAGGAAACATGCTTTAAATCAGAAGATTGAACTGTTATTTTTCCCAGAAAGAAGCTATTGCTCTTCTGTGAATTAGAGTACCTGAAGGCTGGGTTTGGGGAGTTAGGTGAGATGGACCTCACAAAATGGAATACAGAGAAATCTAATTGACTACATCTGTGGAAACAGATTATGGAAAAGCTCAATATTATCAGTCAGAACAAGACCAGGTGCTGACTACGGCACAGATCATCAACTGATCACATGCAAGTTCGAATTGAAATTACACAAAATCTGAATAAGTTCATGAGAGCCAAAGCAGGACCTTGAGTATGAGGCCAGACAATTAAGTTCATAAACTCATTCTAGAAAAAGTGCTGCATACCTCACGGCTGAATATCACTGTGGTTACCTTCAAACTACTCACTTTGGGAAAATGTGCACCAATGACAGTGCCTAATTCACCTTTTAAAACAATTTTGGGATGCTTTTTCTGGAACGTCCATCAGAGCTGTCATTGTATGAGGTCAGATAATTAAGTTCATGAACTCATCCTAGAAAAAGAGCTATGTGCCTCATTGCTGAATATCACTACAGTCACATCTGAGGCACTCCCCTTGGGAAGCTATGCACCTGACACCAGCACCGAGTCCATCCTTCATAGCACTTTTTCTAGGGTGAGTTTGTGAACTTAATTGTCAGATATAATGACAGCTCTGATGGCTAATCCAGAAAAAGAGCTCCAAAATTGCTTTGCAGGATGCTCTAGTCCTAGCATTGGTGCACAGCATCCCCAGGGGAGTACTTTGAAGGAGATATTCATCAATGAGGCATGTAGCACTTTTTCTAGGATGAGTTCTCAAACTTAATTATCAGACCTTGTATGCTCCACTTGAGTTTAGAGATCATCTCGAGAACAGATTTGATGCATTGAACACTAGTAACTGAAGGCCAAATGAGTTGTGGGATGACATCAAAGACGTCATACGTGAAGACAAAGACAGGAAAGAAAAAAAGACCAAATTGGATGTCAGAAGAGATTCTGAAACTTGCTCTTGAGTATCAAGTAGCTAAAGCAAAAGAAAGAAATGATGTAGTTCAAGAGTTGACCATAATATTTCAAAGGGTGGCTTGAGAAGATGAAGTCAAGTATTATAATGACATGTGCAAAGAAGCAGAAAACCAAAAGGGAAGAACACGCTCTGCATTTCTCAAGCTGAAAGAATTGAAGAAAAAATTCAAGCTTTAGGATGTAACAGTGAAGGGTTCTACATAGGGAATGTGGTAAAAGACACAGAAGATGGAAGGAAGGCACAGAGTCATCATACCAGAAAGAACTGGTCAGCGTTCAACTGTTTCAAGAGGTAACATGTGATCAAGAACTGATGGTACAGGAGGAAGAAGTTGAAGCTGTGTTGAAGGTACTGGCAAGAACAAGACTCCAGGAATTGATGTGATATCAACTGAGATATTACAACACATGGATGTGGTGCTGGGACTGCTCACTTGTCTATGACAAGAAATTTGGAGGACAGCTACCTGGCCAATCGACTGGAAGAAAGAAATCCATATTTGTGTGTATTCCCAAGAAAAGTGGTCCAAACAAATGTAGAAATCACTAAACAATATCATTAATATCACATGCAAGTAAAACTTAGCTAAAGATCATTCAAAAGCAATTGCAACAGCAAATTAACAGGGAACTGCCAGAAAGTCAAGCCAGATTCAGAAGAGGATGTGGAGCCAGGGATGTCCTTGCTGACATCAGATGCATCTTAGCTGAAAGCAGAGAATACCAGAAAGCTGTTTACCTGTGTTTCATTAACTACACAAAGGCACTCTGTTATATGGATCATAACAAATTACGGGTGATGTTGTGGAGAATGGGAATGCCAGAATCCTCAATTGTCCTCTTAAGGACTCTGTACACGTTTCAAGAGGCAGTTGCTGGAAAAGGACACGGGGACACCACATGGTTTAAAGTCAGGAAAGGTGTGCCTCAGGGCTGTATCCTTTCACCATATCTTTTTAATTCATATGCTGAGCAACTAATCCAAGAAGCTAGATTATATGAAGAACAAGGCATCAAGACTGAAGGAAGACTCATTAGCAATCTGCTTTGTGTAGATGACACAACTTTGCTTGCTGGAAGTGAAGAGGATTTGAAATGCTTACCAATGAAGATCAAAGACCACAGCCTTCAGTATAGGTCGCACCTCAACATCAAGAAGACAAAAATCCTCGCAGCTGTGCCATTAAGCAGCATCATAATAAATGGAAAAAAGATTAAGATTGTAGTGGATTTCACCTTATTTGGTTCCACAACCAATGCCTATGGAAGTAGCAGTCAGGAAATCATAAGACACATTGCATTAAAATAAATCTATCACAAAAGACCTCTTTAAAGTGTTGAAAAGTAAAGATGTCACCTTAAAGACCAAGGTGCACTTGGCTCAAGAAGCCATGGTATTTTCAGTTGCATAATATGCATGTGAAAGCTAGACAGTGAATAAGAAACAGAAGACTTGATGCCTTTGAGTTGTGGTGTTGGAGAAGAATACTGAATACACCATGGACTACCAAAAGAACAAACCATTCTGTTCTGGAAGAGGTACAACCAGAGTGTTCCTGGGAAGCAAGAGTGGCAAGACTGCTTATTGCATCCTTTGGACTTATTCTCAGGAGGGATTAGTCATGCTAGCTAAAGTACAAAGAGAGCAAAAAAAAGGAAGACCCTCAACAAGATGGATTGACACAGTCATTGCAACAATGAGCTTATACATAAAAATGCCATGTGGGCACGATGCGGGACCAGGCAGTGTTTTCTTCTCTTGTTTATAGGGTTGCTCTGAGTCAGAACCAACTTGATGGAACCTAACAACAGTAGAAGTTTGAATTAAGGACTAAGGTGCAATGTTTGGAAATGACACTTCTGTTTCAGTTGCTCCTGGAACACTTGAGGTAGTGACAACCAGCATAAATTGAATGAGCTCTTTCTTTTGTCTTCCTTTTTTAAGGCCCACAAGGCATTTCTCCAACATTACTTGGCCCCATGGCTCCCTTCCCAAGGACAGACCTGGCTGTGGATTTTGCAGTGGACTCTGCAATACTGAACCTGCTTTTTCAGGTAAGTGTGGCCACTTGGAGAAGGTAGCAGGGAGGGCGGGATTTCTCAGCAGCAGCACTACTGACATCTGTAGCTGGATGATTCCTTGCTACGTGTGTAGTTGCTGTCTTGTATGTTGTAGGATGCTGAGCAGCTTCTTTGGCCTTTATCCACTGGATGCCAGTAATACTCTTCTAGTAGGAAAAGCCCAAAATGTCTTCTGACATTGCCAAACGTCCCTGAGAGGGTAAAATCTGGCCCTTCCTCAGTGAGAGTCACTGCTCTAGGGAAATGAGGCTCAGGAACTTTGTTTCCAGGGAAGAATGAAGAATCTGGTCAAGGGAGTGTTGTTCAGTGGCTAGGAGATGAGGCCCTGGAATTAGATGTGGATCATGATTAAGAATGACCCTAAGGTGATCACACAGGAGATGGGTGATCAAAGGTGGTGGTGGCATTAGAAGTCATCTTTATTATGATCATGTCTACAGTGCAACTTTATGTGCAAAGGAGGGGGAGGAGTGCGGGTGCCATGGGAACTGGCAGGTGGTCAGGGTAGAATTCCTGGAAGAGATGATATTTGAGTGAATGCAGTGTATCTAACCCAGCAACATGACTAGGCAACTTAGCAGGCATCCAGCTGGTGGGATCAGCCCACAGGGCAAGGATACACTTTCTTCTGCTGTTAGACTCACCTGAGTAATGGAATATCTGTACCTGCCAGGAGTGACTGCTGTGACTCTCACACTGACGATCCTGATGACTGTCTTAGGCACTGCTACCACAGGTCTGATTCTAAGGATGCAAAGGGGAAAATGGCAGAGGAAGCTTAATGACATCTGGTGGCAAATCAATTGTGAAGACATCACCGTTCTGCCCCAGAACAAGGTGAGGCCACACGTGGACCAGACATGTACTTTCTTGTTCACTGCTGGGTATTTTGGAAGGGACCTTGTCTAGGAGCTTAGGTGGGCAGGAAGCTGACTCATTATTAACGAGGATGGGAAGAGTAGTGATTCAGCAGTACAATTCTTACCTAGCATGCAGGAGACCCAGGTTTGATTCCTGACCTGCACACCTTGTGCATAACCAACACATGTCTGTCAGTGGAGGCTTGCAAGATGTTACGATGCTGATGCTGTTGCTATGGAGCTTCCAGACTCAAACAGACTGGAAAGAAAGGGCTGATGATCTATTTCCAAAAATCAGCCAATGAAAATACTACGGATCTCAACAGTCCAATCTGTAACTGAATACGATGATGGCCCAGGACTGGGCAGCATGCCACTCTGTTGGGCATGTGGTCACCATGATTCAGGGAAGGACACGGAGGAGGTGACACAACAGCAGTTAACAACAACTTAATGCAGAGTCTTGATGTGTGAGTTCCTGTTCCGCGCCTGCCTCTTACTTGCTGAATATCTCTAGGAAAGTCATTTAACCTCTCCAGGCTTCTGAATACGTAAGCATGATTGGGTGGTCTCTAAATTTCCTTTTGCCTCTGTTACTCTCTTGGTGTAAGAACCTGTGCATTCTGCTCAAATATTAAATTGTCTTTTGGAGAGCACTTATTTTCAAAACTGCAGAAACTTCTTGAATTCACAGATGATTTGTACTTTGAGGCTCATTTGCTCAACCAATGCTAATGGAGTATCTACTAGAAGCCAAGCCAAGTGCTGGCCATGGGGGTACAACCACAAAGGAGATGGGGACAAGTGCTCAGAATGGTGACTCTTGTAGGTGGAGTGACTGCTTGTCTCACACCAGGAAAGCTTCAGTGGGGAAGTGGCTTTTGGGAAGAGTCGGGTGACTAAATGGTAAAAAGGAAGGAAGCTAGCATATTTCAACTCCGAGAGTCTGGACTGGCTGCCTAGAAGGTGCCAAGTCAGATGGGCTTCTAGCTGCTACACCCAGGAGACCGAGATCTGTCAGTAAACCATTTTTAAATGTTTATGGGATTTCAGGACTCAGGGGGCTGGTGTTGGGAGTGAATGATTACTACAGGGGATAGGGAATGGGAAGGACACTGAGCTCAGACGATTCAAAGCTTTTCTCATCCCTCATCAGCCAAAGCCATTCTTCCTTGATCTGTCTGGTTTCTTCAGTTCCACGCAAGATTCTGTTTGAAAAACAGGGTTCTTCTGCTTTAAAGGTGTTCTTTTGTTGTGATTAAACACAACTACTAATTGAAAGGCTGGCAGTTCAGATCTACCCATTTGTTCCACAGGAGGAAAGACCTGGAGATGTGTTCCTATAAAGATCACAGCCTAGGAAATGCTGTGGGGCCGTTGTACCCTCTCCTATGGGGCTACTGTGAGTCAGAATCGACTCCATGGCACACAACTACAACAGATGCAACATGATTAGATTTTCATTAATGAGAATGACTTTGGTCCATAGACACACAGACACAGTTAAGTGGTAGAGCTGGGACTTGAATAGTAACCACTTGGTCTGGACACCAAGAATGCTGACTGTAGCAGTTAGGCACTTGGGGTCAGCGAGATCAAGGTTCAATTTCTGACTTTCTCTTTTTTTTAACAGCGTGACCTTGGCACTCAGTTTTTCCCTCTATAAAATATCCAGCTCCTTCAATACTTGGCCACGCCTCTGCGAGTAGTCCCCTTGTGTCCTGTTTCACAGCCATCCCAGAGAAGCACACCTGCTTCCAGAGGGAAACACAGTAACACATCCAGTATGATGACTTCTGGGGACCTCACCTCCTTTGTCAAGAGCCAACAGGGGAACAACTCCCCTATGCCCCAGTAGGGTTTTACCACGTAGGGCTGAGGGCAGAACGCTGCATGTGGAGCTTAGGAAGTGTCTCTGTCCTGCTCTCTACATGTCCTTTCTGTGGCAGCAGAGTGATCTGAGCTGTTCTTTCATGAGCCATTTATTTTCTGTTTGGAATTTTTTGGTGGTGCTGTATTCTTTCACTAATGGAATGAATGTTGAATCACTGTTTGCTGGTAGTTTTTTTTTTTTTAGTATTTGAAGCTCCCAGTCCAGGGGAAAATGGACGACACAGACCTTCCTCCAGAGCTGACAGAGAAAGCCCTCTCCTGGAGCTGATTTCTTGAATTCTGACTTGTAGCCTACTGGACTGTGACAGAATAAAATTTCTCTTTTTTCTCAAAGCAATCCACTTACGGTATTTCTACTATGGCAGCACCAGATGACCAAGACTTTTGGGTTGATTGATTTAACTTGTACCGAGGCTTGCCTTTTCTTGTGCACAGATTCTGCCTCTTCTATTAAGCTCTTTCCACATTGTCGTGCATTTTGGTAATGACTGATTAAGTGACTCTGAAAGCAGACTTCATAGATTAATGACAATAACAGATGCCATTTACTGAAACCTTAACATGTGTCAGGCACCGAGTTCTGTGTGCTACGTTTTAGCTCATTTGATTCTCACAGCAATCTTTTTAGATGTCATTTTAATCCCCACTTTACAAGGATTGGAGAAGTTACATCACTTTCTCAAGATTATGCAGGCAGTAAGTGGTAGAGCTGGGATTTGAACTCAGGCATCTGCTTGCAGACTTACACTTGGGACCTCAACTCAATATTGTCTCAGCATGATCATGAACTTCATTATGTAACAGAAATAGGACAGTCTTGGAGGAAGAATAAAAAGCTAAAACAGTTCCTACTGAGTTGATTCTGCCTCATAGTGACCCCATGTAGTATCAGAGCAGAACTTTTTTACCCAGGGTGTTTCATGGCTGATTTTGGGAAAGTGGATTACCAGGCTTTTCCTTCTGAGTCACCCCTAAGTGGACACAAATTACGACCCAATTTGGTTAACAGCTGAGTGCTTAACTGTTTGCACCACCCAGGGACTTCAGTCTTAGAGTCAGATGCTCCAATTCTGGCTACTGTTTGCTGTCTACAAATCTGTGATTTAGGCAAGTGATCTCATCTATGACATTGCATTCAGAAGTGGACTAATCATTCCCACAGTAAAGGGCTGGGCTGGCAGGTAAATAATATCTCCTGTATTTAATACCTAATGCAGTGGCTGTTTTGGGGTAGTGCAAAGAGTTAACATGCTCATCTGCTAACTAAAAGCTTGGAGGTTCAAGCCCACTTCTGGAAGAAAGGTCTGGTGATCTACTTTCTGAAAAAAGTCAGCCACTGTAAATCTATGAAGCATAATTCTGTTCTGACACACATGAGGTCATCAGGAGTTACAACTCACTATTTTGATGGGTACTACAATGCCTGGACATAGCACGGTGCCATCAAAGGGGTTAGTCTGGCCAGAGAAGAGCTGATGGGCCTCCTCACAGGTAGACTTGTTGCCAGCCTTCTTGCTCCCCTTCTTAGCCCTTTCTGAGTGAAGCTTTGCTGGCTTTGTCTCTTGTTCCAAGGAAACCGTCTGGCCATCCGCCGTGTTGGTGAGCAAGCTGAAGCCTGGATTAGGAAGCCATCTGTACTGCAGGAAATTCGACTGGTGAGGCCTTGCCCTGGGGTAGGGGACCAAGCTGCATTGTCCTGTATTCCTGACCCCTCTACCAGGGATCTCCTCTTCCTACCTGCAAGGAGTGGCTCCCACCTCAAGGGAGTAAGAGATGGGGGCTACTTCCTTAATGTAGTGCTTATCCTGCCCCTCCCCACTGACAACTCAGGTTTCGAACCTCAGATTCTTTGGCACCTGAAGCCTGGGATCCTTCCTACCTTTGGTTTTATTCCCGCAGTCCTTCCTGGCCTTCATTTTGGGCCTTAATCTTCTGTGCTTATGATGGCTTCTCACCTGCTTTGAACCTGCTCCTTGGGAAGAATCAAGTTTATGTGGCTTGATTTCTTGCTCCATGTCTATGATCCATCATGGGCCACACACTGGTACTGATGGCCATAAATACCAGGAAGCCAGGCTGGGTCTACCTGTTGTAATGTGCTTGATATCTGTGACTAGGGTTAGACTTTGACTGTCATCTGCTTTATTTGCTGGAGCTTGATAACCTGGGTTTACATCCCAGTTTTATCACTTATAAGTTGTACATCCTTAGGCAAGTTACTTCTTTGAGCATCAGTTTCTCTGTCTGTAAAATGAGGGCATAATAGTTCTTCTCTCTCAGGGTGTTTGGGAGAGTTAAATGACAAAGAAGATGAAAACACATAGTGTAGTCCCTGGATGAAAGATGCAGTCTATAAACATGAGCTATTATTGCTATTACTATTTTCAGATGTGTGAATTAAGGCATGACAACATTGCTCCTTTCTTTGGTATTTGCATGGAATCACCCAACATCTGCATCGTCACCCAGTACTGCTGGAAAGGAAGTCTGAAGCTAAGCAAAGCAGTAAATCTTACCTCAGATTTGATAAGCTTCAATTAATAAGGAAGCTTATCAGCACTTGTCTCCATTGGTGTAAGTATATCTCCTCCTTGGTCTAATCGTATGACCTGAACTATCATGTTGGGTTGCCTGTAGAGGAGCAGATCAGGAGCTGTGTTGCCTTTGTTGTGGGTAGGAACTGTCTGAGCCTACTTTCATCTCCTAAGATGCCACTGTTACTCTTGAATTGTGGTTCTGAGCCCATTTGACACATTGTATGTGACAATCAGTTTTATGTTAGGAATGAGTGTCTGGGAAACTCAACACTGTCTTTTCTCAATACTGAGTCAATGTATAGTATAGTGATCAAGGAAAGACTTCTGGGTACTAGTTAGACAGGTAGCTGTCCAAGAAGCTGGACTATGTGAAGAAGAATGAGGCATCAGGATTAGAGGAAGACTCATTAACTACCTGCATTATGCAGATGACACAACCTGGCTTGCTGGAAGTGAAGTGGATTTGAAACACTCACTGATAAAGATGAAAGACGACAGCCTCCAATATGGATTGCACCTCAAAATCAAGAAAATAAAAATCATTGCAACTGGAGCAGTAGGCAACTATTTGATAAGTGGAGAAAGGACTGAGGTTGTCAAGGATTTCATTTTACTTTGTTTCACAATCAAAGCCCATGGAAGTGTCAATCAATAAATCAAAAGACACATTCCATTGGGAAAATCTGCTGCAAAGGACCTCTTTGAAGTATTGAAAATTAAAGGCGTCACCTTGAAGACTAAGGTATGCCTGACCCAAGTCATGGTATTTTCAATCTTATTTCATACATGTAAAAGCTAGACAGTGAAAGATGAAGACAGGAGAAGAATCGATGCCTTTGAATTGTGGTGCTGGGGAACAATATTGAACGTACCAGAGACTTCCAAAAGAACAAACAGATCTGTTCTGGAAAAAATACAACCAGAGTGCTTGCTGGCAGCGAAGATAGAGAGACTGCATATCACATACTTCAGACATGCTGTCAGGAAGGATCAGTCCCTGGAGAAGGACATCATGTTTGGTAGAGCAGAGGGTCAGTGAAAAAGACAAAGACCTTCAACATGATGGATTGACACAGTGGCTGCAATGATGGGCTGAAGCATAAAAACGAGGCCTAGCCGGGACCAGGCAGTGTTTCTTTCTGTTGTGTACAGGGTCACAATGAGTCAGAACCTACCTGATAACTCCTACCAACAACAGAGTTAGACAGTTCTTCTTCAGGTGGTATTAGTGTACTGGTCAAAAATACCTGATATAGTCAAATCCATTCACTGTATAAAGCTCCTGGTGCTTTGGGGCGAGTCGCTGGTAATATTTTGAATAACTGTTTTTCAGGATGTTTTGAGAAACTCAGGTATTGAAATGGACTGGATATTCAAGCTCCCATTTGCATATGACATAGCCGATGCAAGTATAACTTAAGTTTAGTTACAGAATGAATAAGCACAGTGTTTCTGAGTTGTTGTCTTTCTTGGATTAAAACTGAGCTGCAATCTCTTCTGAAAATTCTTGTCCTCTTCCAATCTCCTCTTCAAACAAAGTGTCTCTGGCTCTAAAATCTACCACTTCAATCAGATTATCCATGCTTTTTTCCTTCTCTGATCTCAAGTAAATATTGAGAGAGAAATGTACTTTATGCTAAAGATAGAACAGTTGGTAAAAGCAAAACAAACCAACCAACCTGAACTCACTCTGGTAGAGTCTATTCTAACTCGCATTGACTCTATAGGACGGGTGAGAACTGCCCCAAAGGGTGTTCAAGGAGTGCTTGGTGGATTTGAATTGCTGACCTTTCGGTTAGCAGCCATAGCACCGAAGCACCGAGGCTGTCAGGGTTTCCGAAACAGGTGCTAAACAGAAGCAAAACAAAAAATTCATTGTCGTCAAGTTAATACTGCCCATTGAATCAATTCCAACTCACCGCAACCCTAGATGTCAGGGTAGAACTGCCCCATAGAGTTTCCCAGGAGCACCTGGCGGATTTGAACTGCAGACCTTTTGGTTAACAGACATAGCACTTAACCACTATACTACTAGGGTGTGCTTGAACTGTTGATCCCAACGAGAACCTAATTAGTAGACAATGAAGTGAGATGGGAAGGCTGATCCCTAATACTCCAGAAAAGGGCAATCAGTGCCACAATAGTCCCCTCACCGCTAACCTGAGAGGTAGGCTATGAAGGCAAATGTGAGCAGGTATATTAGCAGGCAGAGCAGGCTGTGACGACTGCCGAGAAGTCAATAATAACAGCTAAAATATATTTAGTGTTACTTTGGGCCAGGCTTTGTCTGGCACTACGCATAATTAACTTACTTAATTCCCACAAGAAAATGTCAGGTGGACCTGTTACTGTTTCCATCTCACAAAGGAGATGGGAACAAGGTGCAAAGAATTTACCTAAGCTTGCTCAAGATCTCATAGCCATTCATCACCCACAGCTAACAAACGGTGGAGCCAGGATTTGGACATAGGCATTTTTGAGTCCTACACCCTTAACCAGTATACCACCCTGGCGTTCCTGGGTGGTGCTATCTGTCCCTCAACTACTGCATATGAATAATGAATGTAATAAACACAGTTGACCAGGTCACATTGAAGGGCTTTTCTCCCTCAAGTTAATAAACAGTCTTTGTTTCTAAAGAGCTAGTCTTAATGGCCTTGTGACACTTTGATTTCCTAGGCCTTAGCAGGAAGTCAGCATCTTGTTACCAAGAAAGGTAGGCAAACAGAAACTTCCCTGTGATCAGATCTCTGTGGGCTACCCTGGGCCTCTACCGTCACTGTTTCAGTGATCCTTCATTGAACATCTGGTTAGGGTTTATTCAAATCTGGGCACTTCTATAGGAAAACAAAGGCTTGTTTCTGGTGGTGAATGGCTTCGAATTGAGATAGCGGAAAACAAACAAAAAATAGCAGTCAAGCAATGTACACTGAAAAGAATTTAAGAGACAGTGGAACGGCTGTAAACTGGAGGACCTGGTGGGACGTCTTTTCCCTCTCTGGGCTCACGCCTCCTTTTCTTCAATCCTGTCTCTCACCTGCCAACTCACAGAAGTGGTCTAGACTATAATGATCTGAGTCAAATCAGTCCTTGGCTGATGCAAACCTTTAATGTGCTCGGGAACCTTAAATGCACCCAAAGGTGCTTTAGAAAAAAGGCCTGGTGATCTACTGCTGCAAAGTCAGCCACCCAAAACCATGTGGAGCACAGTTCTAGTCTGACACACACGGATTCAGTGTGAGTTGGAATCAACTTAGCAGTGGCTGGTTTTCTGTTTTTGTTTGGCCCTAAACAAAACAGTTTGTGTCATTAATATTAGACATGAAAAGCAAACTGATAAGTAAAGTCTTATCAAGGTATAAATGACCGGTAGATACAACTTTCTCAGGGTGTGTTAGCTGACTTTTAAGGAGCATTAATCCTATGGTTTTGCTGGAGGATGCCGGGATGGATGAGAGTTGCACTCTGAAGGGCAGAATCTCACAGGTGGCTGTCACCTACCCCAGGTTACTGAGTCTACCTACAATTTATGCCCAAAGAACAGAGAACAGTTTGACATCTTGTTTTGGGAAGGATCACTGCCCCTGAAGTAGAGTGTACCTGTCACGGGATCATGTGCAGAAGTCACTGATGACAGAATGGACCAGGTCACAGGCAGAAGGACTTAGATGCTTCAAGTGCAATTACGCTTCCGATACTCTTTAAAAGGGACCGAGAGTAACAGAAAATAGTAGAATAAATATGGAAAAGAATGCTCATTTGCCACTGCAGCTTGTTACAGCTTTTTCATGTGACTTTGACGTGAACCAGGCTCTGGCCCACACTTTGCAGGTCAGGTTACACTCCTGGCAATCACATGCTTATCATGAAACAATCCCTCTCCTCACGTCTATTTGATCAGCACCTCCTCTATATCGGGGCTTGATAGGTTCTAAGACACCCTAGGCACTTCAAGCCAACAATCATGTGTTGATTAAACCCCTAATTTGAGTTAGGCTTGATTGCAGGTATGGGGGGCACAGAGGAATGAGGCCCTCTGTCCCAGTCCCAAGGAGCTCTAGCCAGTGGGGCCAGCCTGCAAAGAAACAAGAAAGCTCCAACCTCCTTTTAAGTAAGACATTTCTTACTTAAGTCTTCACTTCTTTTTCTTCCTTAAAAGAAAAAAAAAGTATACTTGATATTTTAGATCAATCTGGGGTTAACAAAAACAAAAACAAAAAAAACTGCACAGAAAGCAGAGAGAGTTCTCATGTGCCCCCTCGTCCCCCTGTATGGTTTCTCCTTTGTTGCTGTCTGGCGTTGGTGGGGTACATCTGTTAGAACTAATGAATCACTACTGATACATCATTGTTAGCTAGTCAGCAGTTCACATTAGGGTACGCTCTTGATGTTGCACAGCTCTGTGGGTTTTGACAAATGCATAAGGTCATTGTCCTCCATGACTGTATCATGTAGAATCGTTCTACTGCCTTGGGTCTTCATTTCTAAGTAAAAATAAAAGCTTGATGGCTTAAGAAAAAGAAGGGCATAGACACTGGCTTAGGACTTATAAACCTTTGTTTGGCACTTACTAGCTGGGCGATGTAAGCCTCAGTTTCCCTGAGTAAAAATAGATACAGTACCAGTACCCACCTCATAGGGCTGTGATGATTAAGGTATACGAAACGCTTAGCACTGCACCTACCACATAGTGGGTGTCCAGTAAACGTTAACTGTTAGTGATAACAGTAGGAGTAGTATTACTGTTATCACTGATCACTCTTACCAAACCAAACTCATTGCTGTTGAGTCAATTCTGAGTCATGGTGACCTGGTAGGACAGAGTAGAACTGCCCCACAAGTTTTCTAAGGAGTGCTTGGTAGATTCAAACAGCCAGCCTCTTGATTGGCAGGCATGCTTTTAATCACAATGTCACTAAGTCATCAGATAACTCTTTACTGGCACTAAAAACCCCATATATTCTTACTTAATTCTCCCACAGATCCTATGATATCAGTCTGCACTGTCCAGCGTGGTGCCCACATGTGGCTACAGAGCACTAGACATGAGACTAGGCCAACCTGAGACATGCCAAAAATATAATACTCACATCAGATTTTGAAGACTTATTAAAAAGCCAAATGTGAAATACCTCAGTAATGGCTATTTGTATGGAATACGTATTGTAGTGATAATATTTGAACATGTTGAATTAAATAAGGTATATAGTTAAGACTAATTTGACTTGTTTCCTCTTCTAAATGTACTAGGAGATTAAAAATGATGTAAGTGGCTTGCATCATATTTCTACTGAATAGTGCTATTTATTAATAATATTAACAAATAGACTCCATTATTAATTCATTACTAATTCGAATATTAAAAATACTAATAGTCCCTTCATTTTAAAGGGAAAAGTATGAGGATTAAAGAGGCGAAGTCATCTGCTCTACTGACAGGAGGCAGATTGGATTTGCAGCCAGTGTGTGTCAAAAGGTTTGCTTTCTACTACATTAGGTAGTTGCCTGATAGTATCAGAGAGCACCAAAATCAACCAACCCATCAACTAAACAAATAAGCCAGTAAGCAAGCAAGCAGCCCACACCAATTGCTGTGGGGTTAATTCTGAACCCACACGGAGATCTCATGTGTTACATGAGGGTTTTGTAGGGTTTTCCGGTCTGTAATCTGTAAGGAAGCAGATTGCCAGGTCTTTCCTTCCGTGGAGTGCTGGATGAGTTTGAATCATCAACTCTTAGGGTAGTAATGGAGAAGATACTATTTGTGCCATGTCTACCAGGAACTTTTACCAGAGGTACATAAAACCCACTTCTGTCAAGTCAATTCTGACTCATAGCGACCCTATAATGCAGAGTAAAATGGCCCCCTGGAGTTTCCAAAGAGTGACTGGTGGATTCAAACTGCCAGCCTTTCAGTTAGCAGCCAAAACACTTAACCACTGTAGCACCAGGGTTCCCACCAGGGGTAACAGACGTGGGAGTTAGAGGTAGGGACCGTGGCAGACATTGCTCACCTGTGATGGAATGAGCCTCCCCCAGCAGTGACCACGATGACAATCTCTCATGCCTGGTGGGGCTAGAACCCCCCCAGGGCAAGGACAGCAGCAGAGTGATCTGGTGTGTGTTGGGAGTGCTCCATGACCTGCTGTGGCTGTCCCAGCCACAGATTCAGGGGTAGGCTTTCCCCGGAGACGGCAGCTGCCCTATGTCTGGATGGGAGGACTCCATGAGGTCAGAGAGCACTTCCCAACTGGACACCACGGCTCTTACCAGACATCAGACCCTGACCTTGGCCTGCTGGAACCAGGCAGGGCACATTCTTGAGGCAGCCCTGCCGGGCCCTCCAGTTTCACCTGAGGGAGACCTGACCTACTTTGTCGGGGCACTTCTATCGGGTCTGGCTGAGTGGCCTGTGCCTCCTGTGTGTGATTCAACTCTACTCTCCCAAACCCATGAGCCACACTGATAAAGGCACACAACCCTCTGGTTTTTACTGGTTGATTTTGGAGGGGAGGTGGATGAGGGGATGGGATATAGGCCTACTATCCTGGACTTTGCCTTGTTGCCCCTGTGTCAGTCCCACTTCAAGTGCTCTATTGCCTGAAGTGCTCTCACCTACTAGGGCAGGACAGTGACTCAACCGCAGGACCACCGGAGGAAGAGGCACATCCCTGAAGTGGTGTTCAAACGGCCAAGGACTCTGTCCTTGTGTGCAGTAGCTAGTTCGCAATGCCCTTGTCATGTCCCTCTCTTCTGTGCCTCTTCAGAGCCACACCCACGGGTGATTTTGTGTCCCCTTCTCAGCCGGGTTTGTGATCTCTGACACTGGTTGTTCCTGTATAAATGGTGTGTGTGTTGTGGGGTGGGAGGAAGTGTAGCTTTGACTTGCTTTCCTCGCTCACCCACTCACTCAGGGCACAAGAAATAGTAAAATTGAGTGGTGAGTCAGAATTGACTTGTTGGCATTGGGTTTGATTTGGTTTTGGTTTGGGCTTCAAAGACAGTCTAACTTGAGTTTAAATCTCAGCTCACCACCTACTGCGTGAGAGCAATTAAAAACTTTAGGTGCCTAAAACTTAGGAAAACATTAAAAACTCAGCTGACTTTAACTCATGGAAACCCTATGTGTGCCAGCCGAGAACTGCATATGCTACACGGAAATTTTAATGGCTGAATTTTAGGAAGGTGATCACCAGGACTTTCTTCTGAGGTACCTCTGGGTAGATTCAAACCTCCAACCTCTCAGTAACCAACTGAGCACATTAACTGTATCACCAAGGACTCCTGTACCATATATGACCTGTAGCTGATGTAGGTTCTTTACTCATCTTGCAATGTTTAGAACTCCAGCACTGGTATTATTATTTTTTTTTTAAGCCCTCCTGGTGACTCTAATAAGAAAACCATGGTGGCTCAGTGGTTAGGAACTATGGCTGCTAGCTGAAAGACTGACAGATCGAATCCCCCAGGTGCTCCTTGGAAACCCTATGGGGCCATTCTACTCTGTCCTATAAGGTCACCTTGACTTGATGGCAATAAGTTTTTAGTTTGGTAACTCTACTATGTGGCCAACGCAGGGAACAACTGAGGTAGGTCAGTGTTTCTCAGACTGCATGAGCCCCTTGGGCTTATTAAGAAGCAAAGTCAGCTTCAGCAAGTCTGGTACAGTGCCTGAGATGTCTCATTTTTGCCAAGCTCCTAGAATATGTGGATTCTGCTGGTCCCCAGGCAACTGTCTGAGTGGCAGCAACCTGGGCAATGTCATTGCACAGGTGGGAAAAGTAAGGTTCAGCCAGGTAAGTGATTCCCTTGAAGGAACTTAGTGGCAAAGTCCATACTTGAAACACATGTCATCTGATTCTCATGTTCTTCCTGTCCCATTATATGTCACAGTGCTTTATTGTTATATGACAATAATAGCCTGTAACTCCTCAAGTACATGGTAGAGGATATAAGAATTTTCAGTGCTCCTTATTTGCTTGCCTTTCCCCAAACAAGCCCTCCAATGAGTACAGTCATATATAATTAACAATATGTAGGTAGTAAAATAATATTCTTAACTGAACAATGTTGTTTGCAAATATTGGTATTATTTATCACTTCTGTGTAACTTTTCATTACACTTTATATTGGGTATTCACTAGGTCCCAGACCGTGTCTGGTAATTCATGCATGCTGTCACATTTTTATCTCCACAGCCACCATATGACGTAGGTATCCATTGTGACTTCCATTTGGATAGAAAAAAACAGGTTTCCTGGAGTAAAGTAACTTGCCTGTTACTAGGTGATAGCGCTGGGATTTGAACTTGGGAGTAGACTAATAACCAAAACCAAACCCCACTGCTTTTGAGTCACTTCCAACTCATAGCAACCCGATAGGACAGAGCAGAACTGCCCCCATGGAGTTTCCAAGGAGCGCCCGGAGGATTTGAACTGCCAACCTTTTGATTAGCAGCTGTAGTAGTTAACCACTGGTGCCATCAGGGTTTCTGGAGTAGACTAACAGGATGTATTCATTGTTAACTGGTCTTACCGTCTGGTCTTCATACTGAATGGCTTGGAATAGCTTTCTCCTTTCTTGAAGTCCTTGCTCAGGGCTGGTCTACTCCAATGAGTCAAGAGGGTGGAGGGACTTGCCAGTGGCTGGCCAAGAGAGCACAGCGATGCACGTGTCCTGGGCCAGATCTGTGTCTTTCTTCCTCTCTCCATCGTCTGTCTGCCCCTGTCTCCAGCAGCGGGGTGCAGGCACCTGCTGGGATCCAGGACTGTCCTTCCTTCCTCCCGGCCATGCTGTTTCTGCACGGGAGCCGGCTGCGCTCCCACGGCACCCTGAAGCCCTCCACCCGCCTGGTGGACGCGCGCGTGCAGGTGAAGCTGTCAGGGTTCGGGCTGTGGACTCTCAAGTACAGACGGACAGACGGGACGTACGAGAGAGGGACAGACTATTGCGGTAACTGTGGCCAGTTGTGAGTTAGTCCAGGGAGCGTGGCCAGGCGGAGCCTTTCTGACTGTTTTGTTTACAGGCACAGACTCTCTTCGCCCCTCGAGTCAGGCATCAGGGCTGTTTCTCAGGGGAGGGTGCGTTTGTCTCTCCCGTTTCCTGAGAAAGAAGGGGCAGCTTTTCCGGTTCGCAGGGCGGCTCTCACTACACACGACAGCCTGTTGCTTCGCAGAGTTCTACCGGGGGGTCCCGGAGCTGCTGCGGCTCCCGGAGGTGCCCTGCGCTGGCACCCCCACGGGGCACGCTCACAGCTTTGTGCTTGTGTTGAGGCAGCTGATCCATCACCAAGACCGAGGACTCTTCGACGACCTCAATGCGGGACCCAGCGGTAACGCTGGGACAGTCTCCTCGGAGGCTGCTGTCTCTGAGCTGGCTTTTGAAATTCCATTTTTATGAATTGTTCATTAAGTGCTTACTTAAATTTACTCCACTCATTTTTTATTCAAAAAATTCTACTCTTCTAAAACTGGAAAACAAATTTCACTTTGGCTAACAACAACAAAAAAAAATCAACAAAGCTGGGCCAGGAGATTGAACAAAGTGGGGTAACATTTACTATTTGTTAAAAGAACTTTTATGTAGCATATTATATGGGATGCAAAGTTGCTTAAAGCACCATTAGGGAATTTCCAATACCAAATGTTTTCACCCTCCTAAAATCACATAGAGGTAAACCTTACTCCAAGAAAAGTTAATCTATTAATAATAAAATCTTGATCCCCCAAAAGATTAATTGGTGAGTACTTATTTGTATCGGAACCCTGGTGCTACAGTGATTAAGTACTAGAGCTGTTAACCAAAAAGTCGGCAGTTCGAACCTAGGGGGCGCTGTTGGAAGCTCTGTGGAATAATTCTGCTTTACCTCTAGGGTCACTATGGCAGTGGGTTGGGTTTGGTTTGGGGTATTTATTTGCCCTATAGTGTCGGTATGAGTCGGAATCGACTCGACAGCAATGGTTATTTGGATGGGGGGTGGATTATTGACATCAGAGCCCTAGTGGTGAAGTGGTTAAGAGCTCATCTGCCAAGCAAACGGTTGGCAGTTTGAATCTATCAGCTGCTCCTTGGAAACCCCATGAGGGTATTTCTGTTCCTTTTATTGGCTATTGTGAGTTCGAATCAACTTGATGGTAATGGGTTTGTTTTTAGCTTTGCATTAGGATTCTTCACGCTTAAGGAAGAGTTTGAATATTTCTCTTAAAATGCCCAGTTTTCTCTGAAACGTGCAGATTCTAGGAGCTGAAATACTTAACAAACTGAGCCCCGAGTGAATTTCAGAAATCATCGACAGAATCAGAAACCCTACAGCAGCAGCCCTACTGAGGCCTTCCCTGTCAGAGGAGAAGGGTGGGGATGGCCTCGTGGCCATGGTGAGGGTCTGTTGGGACGAATCCCCAGAAAAAAAGCTCATTTTCACCACCATCAAGAAAATTTTACAACAAGCCAGTCCTAAAGCGTGAGTGAGATGGGCAACAGGTTGTTTTCTCTGAGTCAGTTGATCATTAGAATGTTAATACTGTGATGGGCTGTGATTGGTGTGGGTGCCAATGGCTAGTGCGCTCCTTTATCCATTTATCATCTACTCATTCATTCATTGTCGCCCATGTGCAAAACACTGTGCTACACGCTAGTTAAAGAGGAGGAATTCAGTCTCCCCTCATTCTGTAAATATTTAAACAATGCATCAGGCATTCATGCTTCCACTGCCTCCTTTGTTCATTTCAGACATCACCAATCAATTGAGGTAGTCTTCCCTGGGAATTTCTGAGATGGTCTCAGAATGTCTTGCAACCACGTGATAAAAATTATTCACCAACTTTAGACTGTTGCTGTTAAGTAACATCAAGTCATTTCCCACTCACAGTCACCCCATGCACAAGAGAACAAAACAATGCCCTGTCCTGTGCCATCTACACAATTGTCACTATGCTTGAACTCAGTTACAGGCACCCTTGTTGAGTGTCTTCCTCTTTTTTCCTGACCCTCTACTTTACCAAGCCTGATACCCTTTTGTAGGGACTGATCGCTCCTGACAGAATGTCCGAAGTATGTGAGACACACTCTCTTCCTCCTTGCTTCGAAGGAGCATTCTGGTTGTGCTTCTTCCAAGACAGAGTAGATTATTGGCTTGAAAGTATTCTTGCCTCTCAACATTTTCTTTTTCTATAGCAACTTGCTTTGCCTTGTAATAATTGCCTCAGTTTCTTTTTCTTAAAGACTAGTTTAAATTATTTCTCTGAACACTCTCCTAACAACTTTAAAAATTACCTTTTACATTGGATAGTCTTTAAAGAAAAGAACAACTTGTCCTGAGTTATGCAAGTTTTCAGCTGGCTATGACAGTGATATGGAACATACTAAAATGTGCCGTCAGGGCCACTGATGGCCACTGTTTGTTGGGTACTCATTGCGTGGGTGTGCATCCTCTTCCTAAATTCTCCAAACAACTCTGCCAGGTGTGTATTATTAATCCCCCATTTTCCGGATGAGCAAACTGAGGTACAGAGGAAGGAAAGGAGCTGTCCAAGACCACAGAACTGGTAAATGGCACACTCTGTCCTGCTGTGCGGCCTCTTTGCCGTTGTCATTTTAGTGCCATGCATTGGCATCCCCAAAGCAGGAAACCTGAAGAGTTACAAATGATTTCTTGGGCTGTGCTGTTGGCAGTTCTCCACAGGCAACCTAACAATCTTAGAAAAAGATGTTAATATATTGATTCTTTTAATGCCGTGTGATTTACTAGACAATATGATGGATGAGCTGGAAGTGTACGCCAATCACCTGGAAGAGGTGGTGGAAGAGAGAACTAATGAGCTGATGGCAGAGAAGAAGAAAGTGGAAAAATTTCTGTCTGTAATGTTGCCCAGGTACTCCAAAGCCTTGTGGGTCTTGACAAAGGAACCCAGGGAGCCGTAACACCACTGCCTAAGATGCCCCACAAGGAGGGAATATTTACTTTTTTCTTTTCATAAGATGCTACAAGGCTCTTCTCACAGAGTGCAGTCACTTTGTTTGTAATTTGATTAAACTCCGTAAAGAGAGACAAAGGCAGAACTTCTGAATCCCTGGGCACTGATCTCGTTAACATGTATCTTTCACGTTGATGGTCCACAGTATAACATACGAATCACCACTAGGTGGCGATCTAGTCTCATGAGTCCTATTAATTGACATCGCTCTAGCGTTCACACCTCTAAAAGATTTGTCCAATGGAATGTGAACTTAACCGCCGTAGGTTCGAAACTTGTTTTATTTTGTTTCTGTTTTTCACTTGTGCACCTTCTTAACACTTGGCAGAAGCAATTTGTCTTCACCTTCCCCTTATTCCAAGTCTTGTCAAAAGAAGTGAGGAAGACTTGACTGTATTGATGCACTACTGGTTGAAGGAAAACACAGGTTTCTGAATCAGTGGATGATTACACTTGCTTCTTCTTCTGCAGGCTGAGTCTTGACAATCAAGTTTTGTAGCCAATAGAGAAAAATGAGATACCTTGGGAGAAAGTCCTTTTAGTAAATGCATTTGTGTGAATTTCCTTCCCCCTGCCCCCCATACTTGCCAACTCAATATTTTCTTAGAGAAAATAAAGCTGGGGCAACAGATGTCAGTAAATTCCTCCAGATGATGAATTTTGTTACTCGTAAACCTAATCCACCAAAGCAAACAGGTCTGCGAAGTCAGCTTTGTAGGGGCTTGTGGGAGACAGAAGGCCCTTGGGTGGTCCAGATGTCCAGCAATTGAACCTACCCAGCAGCACCGCGGAAGAAAGGTCTGGTGACCCGCTCTGTAAAGACCGTGGTGCAGAAAACCCTACAGAGCTGTTCTATTCTGTAATATATGGGGCTGCCATGATTTGAAATTGACTTGATCCCAGTGGTTTAGTTTTGGGGAGATGGAATGGAGAGGGAAACAAAATGAATAAGATGCTGCTAAAAAAGAGAGGCTATTTTCTTTGCTTTCAGCTTCATTGGAGAACAGCTCATGGCTGTGAAGCCCGTGGAACCAGGAGAGTTTGACTCGTGACAATCTTTTTCTCTGACATTGCTGGATTCACGAAATTGTGTTCTTTCAGCTCCTGTTTGGAAGTTGTCAAGTTCCTCAATGACCTGTACAGCTTATTTGATAATGTCATTAAATTGTATGATGTCTATAAGGTGAGCTGCCCGGTCCCTGGGTTGTCAGGTAGCATGTACTCCATGCTGGCCATGTTGGGGCTGAGTGAGGAGTCGTCTGACCTCAGGCGTCAGGTGTGGGAAACCTCTGTTCCAGGCTGGCAGTCTTTTTCAATTCATGGCAGAAGCTCAATACTTTGTTCCTGTTTGTTTTCTTGGAAAAGGGCTTCATTAATCAGAGACTCATACGCTATTTTATCTAAGAGTGTTGACCTTCTACTGGCCAATTCCTCCCCTTCACTTTTGAAAAAATGTTCCTCAGCTTCCGAGAGGATTGTATTTTCATTTCTTTAAAGGCTGCATTTGGGTCTTCCATGGGTCTCATTTCTGTCCTCATGATGTATGCCAATTCAAGGTGAGGACAGACCTGCAACTGTAGGTTCTTAGACCTGTGGCTGAAGATGAGATAAGGTGTTTCTCTGAAAAGGCCACCTAAAATGAAAAATCTTCATGTGTCTCTCAGTTTGTCATACTGTGGGAGCTTGCGTGTTGCTGTGATGCTGGGAGCTATGCCAGAAATTCCTGCTTGATTGAGAAGAGGACATGGAATCAAGGATATTGTTGCTGATACCAAAGGAATCCTGGCTGAAAGCAGAGACTAGCAGAAAGATGTTTCCCTGTGTTTCATTGACTATGCAAAGGTGAATGGCTGTAGGCTCATAACAAATTATGGGTAACATTGCAAAGAGTCAGCATTCCAAAACACTTAACCATGCTCACGAGGAACTTATAAATAGATCAAGAGGCAGTAGTTTGAGCAGAATAAGGGATGCTGCATGGTTTAAAGTCAAGAACGGTGTGTGACATGGTGGAATTATGTCACCATACTTACTAGTTTGTGTACTGAGCAAATAACCAGAGAAGCTGGACTACATGAAGAAGAGTGGGGCATCAAGACTGATGGAAGATTTGTTAACAACCTGCAACGTGCAGATGACATAATTCTTCTTGCTGAAAGTGAAGAGGACTTGAAGAACTTATTGATGAAAGTCAAAGACCACAGCCTTCAGTGTGGATTACACGTCAACATCAAGAAAGCAAAAATCCTTACAACTGGGCCAATAAGCAACGTCAAGGTAAGCGGAGAAAAGAGTGAATTGTCAAGGATTTCATTTTATTGGTGTCCACAATCACTACCCATAGAAGCAGCAGTCAAGAAATCAAGCACTGGGGAGATTTGTTGCAAAAGACCTCTTTAAAGTACTAGAAAGCAGAGACATCACCTTGAAGACAAAGATGGGTCTGACCCAAGCTGTGGTGTTTTCAGTTGCCTCTTATGCATGTAAAAGCTGTACAGTGAATAAGGAAGGTGGAAGAATTGATGCCTTTGAGTTGTGGTGTTGATGACGAATATTGAATGGTCTGCAGAAAAAAGAAACAAAGCTATCTTAGCATAAATGCAATCAGCAAACTCCTTAGAAGCAAGGATGGCAAGACTACATCTTATATACTTTAGACGTGTTGTCGGGAGGGATCAGTCCCTGCAGCAGGACATCATGCTTGGTAAAATAGAGTGTCAGTGAGTAAGATGAAGACTCGCAGCAAGATGGGTTGACACAGTGGCTGCAACAATGGCCTGAAACGTAGCGACGGTTGTGAGGCTGACCCAGGACCAGGCAGCGTATCCTTCTGTGGTACATAGCATTGTTATGAGTTCAAACCAACATGACAGCACCTAACAAAAACAGTAGGGTGAAACTGAGGGTAGGGTAGATAGCAAAAAGCTATAATAATTTGGCTTCAGTAAATAAAAGTACTCTGTTCAGCAGCAGAGCAGTGGTTAAGGGCAGCCATCAACCAGAAGGTCGGCAGTTTGAATCTACCTTCTGCTCCTTGGAAACCCTATGAGACAGTTCTTGTCTGCCCTGTAGGTTTGCTATGAGTCAGAATTGCCTGGATGACACCAAGTTTGCTTTTGGTTTTGAATCCATAGAAGAAACAAGGGTGGTGTGGATGGCTGTTTTGTGCATTTTTCTGGCTTTTCAGGTGGGGGTCAGGTCATTACTCCATGGCCAATAATGTGTGCATGTACTTGGCCAGCCCCGAGTGTGCCTGCCCACACACGTGATCCCAGGGCTCTGCCTCTGCCAGTGTCCCTTAGGCCAGGGAGACTTAGGAGACAGTGTGATCATATCCCTCAGTGACATACCCTCAGTGGTTAACTCCCGGTGTTCCCACAAATGTTCCCCTTCAGGGGGGCAGGAGATGATGGTAAGGATGATCTGAAGCAGCAGACTGCACAAACCAGGCCAACCTGGAACCTGCCCTCTTCAGGAAGGCACTTTCTTCTTAGTATTATCTTTTCAGAGTCACTAGGTAGTGCAAATTCTAATGCACTTAGCTGCTATTGAAAGACTGGAGGTTCAAGTCCAACCAGAGGCAGTTCAGAAGAAGGGCCTGGTGCTCTACTGCCAAAAATTCGGCCATTGAAAACCCTGTGGAGCACAGTTCTACTGTTTACATACCTGGGGTTGCCATGGGTTGGAGTCAATGGCAACTAGTTTATTATCTTCTCAGTTGTGTCTTGCATGAGCTAATCTTAACCTTGTATCCCTAAAAGATGTTTTCATGGGGGAGAGAGGCAACCCAGAATCAAGGAGGACTTGTGTACTCAGTGACTGTGTCATTTCAGGGTCACCAGGAGAGGGAGGTGTTTTTACTGCCTGGTTAGTGCCTGACATTCCACCATGACATCATTTTTCAGTCCTGCTAAATGCAAATATAGGTGAACAGGTTGTAACTTTAAGATCCTATTAGTCATTGACTTCGCTGTCGTGACTGAAGGCTTAGAAAGTTGATTATAGCAGGACTGGAGGAGAAGGCAACAAACCAGGTAGATATGTTTATACACGTGAAACCCAGAAACCCCCTGCTGTTGAATTGACTCTGACTCATATCGAACTTATGGGACAGAATAGAATACAATTGCTGCATGGAATTTCCAAGGCTGTCGTCTTCACAGGAGCAGATTATCCCGTCTTTCTAACACAAAGCCACTGATGGCTTTGAACTGCTGACCTTTCAGTTAATAGCCAAGCTCTCTAACCATTGTGCAACCAAGACTTTTTATTTCTACACACACATAGATGTAAATGTGCACAAGAGGGCTTATGTCGGGTGGGGACATTTCAGGTTGGATTCTGCTTGATCTGAATGGTCCTTCCAGTTTACCTGCCAGCACACCACTGCCTGTCTCACTGTCCTGAGCTTGAGCTGGGGAAATATGGTCACCATCATACTCAGATTTCAGAGGAAGAAGCAGCACCTATGGGAGAAGTTTCAGGGAAGGAAACCTGTGTGGAAACACTAGGACACAAGCAGAAACTTGCGGAAAACTGGGACTTGGGGTGATGTGGAGGGGCTAGAGTATGGATGGCAGGGGTCAGCCACAGGGGCCTTTCTCGTTACCCTCCAACCCCCAGAGAACACGAGGTCACCTTATTCCTTTATTTTCAGATTGAAACCGTTGGAGATGCATACATGGTGGCTAGTGGGCTCCCCGTCCACGATGGGATCTGGCATGGGGACGAGAGCGCCACAATGTCCCTGCATTACCTCACTGCCACCATCCGCTTCCAGATTGGGCATATGCCCGAGGAGAAGCTCAAGATCTGGATTGGTCTCCACACAGGTAGGTAGCACGGAGGACAGGCTGCTCTTATGATCCAGGTGTGGCAACAGGCTGTCCTTAGTTCAAGTCCTAGCTCCGAAGGTTTTCAGATTTCTGAAATTGAATGGCAGCATCTAGAGAGGAAACAAAGGGACAAATTGTCTTCATGTATGGACTTGCAGTTGGCCAGATTACCTTGTAACAGCCAGCACACACAAAGACTGCCTGATGTCAAACCAAAGGAGGAGACCCCAATCTGGGAGAGTTGTATTGGGCTGCTTTTCCTCCATGTCTTTGCTTTGAATGTCCTTTGATCTGTCTTGCTTTTGTCAAATTGTACCCAGGGCAAGCTTCATGAGCATGACCTGTACAGAAGTGTCCTACGCTTGATTAAACACCCTGCTGCCACTGTTTTGAAATTCTTCATAAGTTTTGAACAAGAGGTCCCGCCTTTTCCTTTTGCACAGGTCCCCTGTTTCTGTAGCTGGTCCTTCTCCTGCCTGCATCCTTCAAAGCTCAACTAGAATGAAATCTGATTCCCATTATTCTCACATTTTTGCCACTGTTGGGTTTGTTCACATTTCTAGTGCATGAATGACATATTATCATTGATTGATTACATGGATTTCCACCAAGTCTTTCTGCCCTAGGAAACCCTGGTGGCGAAGTGGTTAAGTACTACATCTGCTAACCGTAAGGACAACAGTTCGAACCTGCAAGGCCCTCCTTGGAAGCTCCATGGAACAGTTCTGCTCCGCCTATAGGGTCACTATGAGTCAGAATCAACCTGAAGATTCTGGGATTAGTTTTGGGGTGCCCTAAGACTTATTGGCAAGCATTGCTCCAAGAGGTCGCTTGACTAATAGTTCTTCAATTGCATTGGTTGACTTGATGGGTACACTGTGTCCAAACCCAAAGCAAACCCACTGCCACTGAGTCGGATCTGACTCTGGCGACCCTACAGATAGAGGAGAACTGCCCTGTGGAGTTTCCAAGGAGTGCCTGGTGGATTTGAACTGCCAACCTTGTGGTTAGCCACTCTAGCATTTAGCCATTGTTCCACCTAGGTTTCTGTGCCCTTGAGAAATGCCAGGTGATTATGCGCTTTGGTTCTTCACTTCACAGGTCCTGTGGTGGCTCCCAGATACTGTATGTTTGGAGACACTATGAACATGGCATCCAGAATGGAAAGCAGCAATTTTGTGAGTTGCTTACAGCATTTTGCGAACATGTTGTCATCGTCCTTCCAGTCCCCAGTTTTTAAAAACAACAACAACAAAAATCAAATCAAACCCACCGCCTTCAAGTTGATTCCTACTCACACCAATCGTATAGACAGAGTAGAACTGCCCCGTAGAGTTTCCAAGGAGCACCTGGCCGACTGGAACTGCTGATCTTTTGGTCAGCAGATGTAGCACTTAGGTACTATGCCACCAGGGTTTTCCTATTTTTAATCCAAGGGTTATTTCTAGAGTGTGTACATGCATTTTGCCTTTTTTTCCTCTGGAAGATAAGCACATTATCCATCCAGCCACACAGATCACAAGCTTTGTAGACAGGGTTTAACTATGCTCTTCATGGAGCCATCTGAACATATGCAGTTTCTGCCTTCCAACACTCCCCATTCTCAGTGATGAGGTGTGTGTGGAATAAAGTCATTTTAATGTTGAACAAGAATTGACATTTTCTTTGAAGGACCACATAATACATATTTGAGGTGTTATGGACCACATGATCTTTGTCACAACTATTCATCTTGGTCAGCATAGTACGAGATGGGCCACAGATAAAAATTAAATAAATGGGAATGGCCATGTCCCAATAAAACTTGATTCACAAAAGCAGGTGTTGAGCTGGATTTGGCCTGTGGATCATAATTTGTTGATCCTTGTTGTAGACAATATTTTTGGTTATGCAGAGGAGATCTATTATGACCAACAAGTCTAGGCAACATTACATTCTTTTGCTTTACAGTGGTTTTACTGCACTGATTATTGGTAGATACAAGTAGCTGTTTACCAGCTGAAGCGTAGAAAAATGATTACTCTGTGATTTAAACTGCAAAGAGTTTAAATGAATGTCTAAATTTCCCACAATACCTAAAAACAAACAAAAACGTTTCTCCAGTTCTTGCTATTTTGTTGTTTAAGTTCATCAACCAAGTCCCAAACACACATTTGTCTGTCTCTTAGCTTATAGGAGCCCTGGTTTCACAGTGAGTAAGACGTTGGCTACTAATCAAAAAGGTCAGCAGTTTGAATCCAACAGCTGCTCCTTGGAAAACACTGTGAGGCAGTTTGACTCTGTCCTATAGAGTCACAGTGAGTTAGAATTGATTTAACAGCAGTACTTAAATACTTAATATTTAAACCTTTACTTAAATTTTTTCCAGTTCAAATTTGAAAGTGGAGCTGCTTCTGTGGGCTCCATTCCTGATGTTGATTGCATTTCTAGTCAACACCATTTTCAGTGATGTGTCCCAACTCTGGTACCATCCCAGGCAGCCTTTTTTCTCACTGGTATCTGAGGAGACTAGTTAATTTCCCATCCATGGGAAGCAGCAACTTGCAAAGGAAGTCAGTTCTACCTTCTATTTGTATGCTGAGCGCATGGAAACCTAAGCAGCAACCGGCAGTGTCTGAGCAATGCCTGGATGGTTGGAGGTCTCAGCCCAAGTATCCCAGACTTCAAAGATTTGTTTAATAAGAAGTCCTAGTGACCCAAACAGTGTAGTGTTCCCTCTCAAAAGTCACCCATCCCACTGACTTCTGTGTGAAAGTCATGACCCATGTGATGACTAGACAATGACTGTTTCATGGCAGCTGTCCGGATTTATGTCTCTCAGAGCACTGCAGATGCCCTGCAGGCACCGGGAGGGTATGATCTGCAAAGCAGAGGCACCATTCCAGTTAAGGTAAGACCAGCCCAGCTGCACCCTGCTTTCCCCATTTGGGTCTCTGATGGAGGTGGTGAAGAACTTGATGGGATGCATGAGTCCACGCCATAGAGTGATGGGCAGAGACCTGTCAGGTCCATCTCTGAAGGCTTCCATGACTGCCAGGTCTTCTTCTTCCAGAGAGGTCTGTGTAATCTCCTGAAATGGTTAAATATGGACTCTATGACAGAAATATCATCCTCTGATGGGACACTTTTCTTTCTGCTGCAAGTGATTCCCCAACATTTACTTAGAAACTTATAGCCCAGTCCTCCAAATAAAGCAACACTAAATCCAATCCTGAGAATTTCAATACTCATTTGTTTTTCTGTGTCCCTTTACCCAGGTCTAAGTGTCCAGTAAAGGGGACAGAAGTCCACTGGTTTGGGCTTAGAGATGCTGGAACTTCATCTCTATACATTTAGTTATCTCTTCCTTTACCCCTTCCTTTCTCTTCCACCCTGGCCTGCAGTCTATCACCAAAAGCTTTCAAGGGGCATTCTCACCTTTCTGGTAAACATTGTCGTTTCCTCAGGGGAAGGAGTTCTTCTTTCCAGGGCAGATCTCTTTGGGAGGTGGTCATGCAAGTGCTTCAGGACAAATGCCCTCATCCAACTCTTTTTCTCCACAATTGGGTGGGGTGGTTACTGCGATGTTGGGTATTTAGGTTGGTGTGGGTGTCCAGAGAAGAGAAATGAAGGGGAAGAAGTGCAGTCAGCTTCCCAGTTTGCTGAGCCTGGCCCTGGCATATTGCCTTGGACCAAATGATTCCAGACTAAAGAGGATTTTTCTAGCATGGCAAGAGAGTAGACTTTGTCATCTTTAAATGGGGAAGATGATAACACTGTCCTCAAAGAGTGATTCTAAGGCTAAAATGTCAATATGTGTTTTAGTCAGCTAGTGCTGCTCTAACAGAAATACCACAGAGTAGATGGCTTTAAGAAGAAAAATTTATTCTTAAAACGTAGTCTGGGGGTGGGGTCAAGAAGGTGGACTAGACACACGCCTCCTTAACTGTCTCCAAAAGCTAAGGCCAGGATTGATAATTAAACAGAGCCTTCTGGACACCCAGTGAGCCCCAGGACACAGCATAGGGCTGTCCTTTTGGACTACATGCCACTCAACGGGAAACTTCTTCTCTTTTGCTGACCTCCACCCTTGTTGAATGGTGGCTCTTGCTGACTGAAGGTAACCACCAGCTTTACCTTTTTTCCTTTTGGTTGGCCTGTGGCAGCAATTGGACATAACTGGCAGCAAAGTTCTGCCACACTGCTGCCGTGACTAGCGGGTGGAATAGCCACATGTTGAGAGCCTGGCTCTAGACTCTGAGCACCATGGCCCCTCCACCCCTCTTTCTGAACCTCCGCCATTGATTCGGCTATTTCACAGCGGCGGGGCAGAAGAGCCTCTGCAGGCCACCATCTTGTCCAACTGGGAGACAGAGCTACTCAAACAGAGCCTCAGCGGGGGCTAATCCCCAGGGTAGGAGGCAGTGCCAGCCTGTGGAACACTTCCCCAGAAGAACAGCTGTGTTTAGCACAGTTTAGCCTTTGGGTAGGGCCCGACACCTGATGACAGCAGGGCAGTAACCTGTCCATACTTTGAACTAGATCACAGTATCTAGGGACAGATACAGAGGTGCCTCCATTGCCAGCTGGAAAGAGGGGCTTGCACACTTGACAGCCTGACTGTTTATGGAAGCTGTCAGAAACGTTTTACCTTTCAAAATAAGACCACCTAGAGAAATAACTGTGGTGCAGCCTGATGGTATATCTTCCAATCTTGACTGACTCACAGTGTGGGGTCAGTTGATGGCCTCCCAGTGACTCCAGAAGTAGGGCTGTGTCTTTGCCAGGCAGGAGGTGGAGCCTGCTATCACAGAGACTCCACTGGGCCCAGTGGCTGGAGTACATAGAGGTAACTGGTGGTTAATTTCTACTTCAGCTCCTTTTAAGGCAACACCAGAGAAACTAAACAACCTCTAGATGCCCAAAAAGCAATAGACCTTGGCCTGACACTTAAGGAAAAATCCAACCATGACTCCAGAAAGCTCCAAAAAGAAAGAACCAAAGAACTTCCCAGACGAAGAAGCCTTTCTGAAACTATTGGAGGTTGTTTTAGTAAGCTAGGGCTGCTCTAACAGAATTACCACAGAGTGGATAGCTTTAACAAAGGAAGGTTTATTCTTACATAGTCTGGTAGGCTGCAAGTCCATATTCAGGGTGTCTGCTCCAGAGGAAGGCTTGCCCCTTGTTGGCTCAGGAGGCAAGTCCGGTATTGCATCAGTCTTTGTCCAGGGAGCATCTTGGCACAGGAACCTCAGGTCTGAAGAACACGCTCTTCTCTCAGTACTGCTTGCTTGATGGTATGAGGTTCCCAATTCTCTGCCTGCTTCTCTGTCCTTTTATCTCTCATAGGATGAAAGGACTAAGGGTGGGGCAAGCCATGCTCCAGGGAAACTCCCTTTACAGTGGAGCAGGGAGGTGATCCTATGAAGGGATTTACAGCCCTACCCTAATCCTTTAACATACAGCATAGGAAAACCACAAAATGGAGGACAGTCACAAGACACTGGGAATCATGACCCAGCCATGTGGCTACACATATTTTTTGGGGGAAAGAATACAATCCATGACAGAGGTCGAGTACAGAAGGATTATAATATAGAGCCCTCCTAGACATTATACAAAATGCAGCAGACCAAAATGAAAAACTAAGCAAGCAGTTCAAACTGATGGAACTCCAGCATTTTGAAATCTAACAGATCAATAACAAAATTAAAGAATCAGAAAATTCAATTCAAAGCCAAGAGAACAGAATTGAACAAATGGAAAACAGAGTTTCTGATTTGGGAGACAGGACTACTGACAGCAGTATTTTTGAGGAGAAATCAGTGAAAAGACACTAGAAAAATAAAGAAGCATTAAGAAACATGTGGGACTCTATCAAGAGGAACAATCTGTGATTAATTGGAGCTCCTGAACAGGAAGGCACACCTGAAAACACAAAGAGGATTGTTGTGACTTGCTGACAGAAAACTTCCTAGAAATTGTGAAAGAACAGAACATAGATATCCAAGATGCTTATCAACTGCGATACAAGGTAGACCCCAAAGAAAGACTCCAAGACATGTTATAATCAAGCTTAACAAAATGAAACATAAACAGAAACTTATAAAAGGCAGTGAGACTCAAACCAAAGCTAACGTTCAGAGAGAAGCTCTGTAGGCTTTCATCTGACTTCTTGGCAGAAATCATGTTGGCACAGAGGCAGCAGGCTGGCACATTTAGAGCCTAGAAGGAAAAAATCTTCCAACCAAGAGTTATATATCTTGCAAAACTGTCTTTCAAATATGAAAATGAAATTAAGACCTTTGCAGATAAGGAGAAACTCAGCTACAGGCTACAAGAAATTCTGAAAGAAGCTCTTGGCTTAGAAGAACAAAACCATTAACTCTATATTTTAGGAGACAATACAGGACACATCATCCAGAAACCTACTCAGTTACGGAAGGCATAAAACCCCAACCAAAGCTGTAATGCTAAAAGAAGTGATTCAGTGATCATATCATGAAAACAATGATACCATCACATTAAAAAGAGGGATATATTACAGTAGTTACAGTCCATCCAGATGGAGAGGAAGTTAATAAGATATTTAGAAGTTAAAATTGGATTTAAACATACATTATTAAGGGGGTCACAGGTTTAGCCTCAAAGCACAACAAAGAAGCAACATATCAAAACAAGAAATGCAATACAGGAGTCTCATCAAACACAAAACCAACACTGAAAAGGGTGAAAAATCAACCCATAAAGAAGAATGTCCCAGAACAGAATAGTAAGAGCAACAGAGAAAACATCAACACAAAAATGAATATAGCGGAATGACAGCACTAAGCAGCTATCAATAATAACATTGAAGATAAATGAACTGAACAGTTCAGTAAAGAGATAATGAGTGACATCTTGGATCAAAAGACATGACCCATCTATACGCTGCTTACAAGAAACTCACCTTAGACTTAAAGATATGGACAAACTGAAAACTGAAAGATGGAATAATACATACCAAGCTAACAATATACAAAGAAGAGCAGGTGTGGCAATACTAATCTCAGATAAAATAGATTATACTGTAAAAAAAAAAAAGCTCGATAAAGACACAGAAGACCTTATTGCAACAATTAATCAGCTAGACTTCACAACATATACAGAACTTTCTATCCATCATGCTGAGTCAAAGTAGTCAGTGACACAAGGACAAATATGGTATGAGACCCCTACTTGAAGGACTTGAAAACTGACTCATGTGCAGAAGAAAAGACTCGTTGGTGGCTGCAAGAGAGGGGACGGAGGGAGGGAGAGGGCTGGTTATAGATTAGATAGTTGATAGAAGTTTGGTTGGGTAAAATCAGTGACAGCACACATTAGAAAGAAGATCAATTTAACTGGACTTCAATATAATCTGAAAACTCTTCCAGTCTTAATCTAGTAGGTAAGGACAGAGTAGCAGGGGTGGGGGCCCAGGGCCCATGCTCTCAGAGGACATTGAGGCCAATTGGTATAACTAGCATATTGCTAAGAGAGTCCTCTCCACTCCATATTGGTGAGTGGCGTCTGGGGTCTTAAAAGCTAGCAAGCTGCCATCTGAGGTACACCAGATAGCCCCAACTCATCTGGAACAGATGATCACCAAGGACAAAAATGACACGGAGGAAAGAGAACATCAAAGATAGAAAGACCCCTACATCAACATGTGACTGGAAGAACCAGATGGTGCCCAGCCACCTCCAGTGACAGCCGTGACGGGGCTCACAAAGTTGAGTCCCAGTGGCAATATGAGAATAAGAAGGGGTGCACCCTGAGAACTCCGCTAAGAGACCACAACTGATGGTCCAAAAGCATAGGGGGCATGGCCCCTAGACTTGAAGCTGACCCTAATCATGAATCATTACTGAGGTCAACTCATCGAACAGGAATGGAATGGACTCGGTGACACAGAGTGACCATAACATGTGTGCACATTATGGTTTTGTGTATCTACAGGATTTTGTGCAACTGATCTCTTACTAGAGGGCAGTGGAGAAGAGAAGACAGGGGCTTGTTAAGAGGATATGACCTGTATAGAACAGAAAGGAGGAGTGTGCTGTTACCGGGCAAGGAGAGCAGTAGGAGCTGCACGTAGGCAGGCATGCAAGTTTAAACTGGAGTGTACACTTTCATTCAATCACAATAAATAAAAAAATTAAAAAAAAAAGAATGGTGCTAGTCAGGTGGGAAAGGTAAGAAGAAAATGGTGAAAATATTTCACAGCATGTCTGTAATTACACAAAAATAAATACTGTTCTAAATCAGGAAAAAAAATAAAAGCATAGTCTGGTAGACTACAAGTCCAAATTCAGGATGTCTGCTCCAGGGGAAGCCTTTCTCCTTGTTGGCTCTAGGGGAAAGTCTTTTTATTTCATCAGTCTTTGGTCAGGGAGCATCTTGTCATAAGAGCTTCAGGTCTGAAGGATGCGCTCTGTTCCCGGTGCTGCTTTCCTGATGGTGCGAGGTTCTCAACTCTCTGCTTGCTTCTCTCTTTTTATCTCCCATATGATGATGAGATAAAGGGTAGCGCAAGCCACACTCCAGGGAAACTCCATTTACAACAGAGCAGGGAGGTGATCTTACGAAGGGATTTACAGTCCCACCCTAATCCTCTCCAACATAATCTGCTCTGTTAACCACAGGCAGAGATGAGGATTTACAGCACAGAACATCACTAAATGGAGGGACAATCACAATACGTAGGGAATCCTGGCCCAGCTAAATTACTACACATATTTTTGGGGGGACAAAATTTAATTCATGATAATATGTATGGGAGGCACTTCAGCATACTCAATTCAGGGTAAGCCCAGACCACTGCCATCAAGTTGGATACAACTTGTGGTGACCCCAGAGGTCAAAGTAGAGCTGCCCCATGGAGTTTCCAAGGAGTGCCTGGCAGATTTGAACTGCTGAACTTTTGATTAACAGATGTAGCACTTAACCCATGATGCCACTGTGGTTTCCAAGTAAGAGCTCTGTCGATTTTGTTAGTACTTTGAAGCTTTCCTTTTCCACAAATGTTAGCACCATTGATTCTCACTGCCTACGTTATGTGAACTCTCCATCTAGCTTATCAGCAGCGCCCAAGAAAATCCATCTCTCGTCTAGAATGAGGCCTTTTGCTCCCTGAGTCCCTGCGTGGAGCCAGCAGTTAGTAGTTCACATTCACCCCGAGTTCCTCAGAAGAAAGGTCTGAAGATCTGTTTTGGAAAAATCAGCCATTGAAAAGCCTATGGAACAGAGTGGTACCCTGACACACACGAGGTGACCATGCGTTGGGATTGAGTCCATGATAACTGGTTGGTTCTCTCCCTGAGGTGGTGCCTGCTGTCTCAGCGAGTAAGGGAGTCCTCAGGTGTCTGCTCCAAGGCTGTGCTTCCCTGGCAGTCTCCTCTCCCCTGTGACAGGCTAATACCTCCTGTTGCTCCCCACAGGGCGAAGGGGAGCGAACAACTTTCTAGCTGAAAGGCAAAAAAAGGCCTCGTTATTCTTCTCCCTGAGTTCCCTGAGGGTGAAACTGAAGTTCCCAAGATCTTCTGAGGTGAGTACCTTCCTCAAAGGTCTGTGAGGGTCACATTAATCTGTGGGGGACAAATGCCTTGGGACCTCTGATGTATCCATTTAAGAAGTGTGGTGGGGGTGCAGTTACCAAGTCAGTCTCCACTAGGGGGTGCCACCTAGCTGGCCTCTTGCGTCTCCAGGCTCTGCTCCCAGGCCTGGGGTCACAGCAAGTGTTGACAGGGCTGAGCTGGACGGGTTGAACTCATTTTCTGCGAGGCTGGGGTGGGCTGTTGCTCCTAGCCCTGGGAGACAGCCGTCTGCATCTGCCAGTGAGCCTGCCCAGCTGCCAGACATTTCCAGCCCATTAGCTCATGAACTTAATTTTATTCCTGGAGAGAAAAGTGGGAGAAGGCAATCTGGGGCTCAGCCTTTCCCTCTGTTTAGACCTGCTGAGTTTGCGAGATGCCCGTTCACTTCAGCTTTGTACCTCTTTTACTGATGAGCCAATCAGTTGGCAAGGACATAGAAGCCCCTGTCAGAAGCCGTCTCAAGTACGTTTAGAAGGCATCCTCTGTATGCTCACACGAGGAGTTCTAAGGTGTGCGAGCTCACTGAAATCCACAAGGGTTGACACGATCTCAGGCAGACTACAGTGGCTGGAAAGACTCCGTCCCCAACCCTGAATTTTTAGGGGTGCTTCAGCCTCCATGTGGATACCATCTCATTCCTAATTTATTGCTCTATTTATTTTCTAATCCATGAGCAAAAAGATGCAGTAAAAGCCTGGATTTTTAGTGGAATTTTTCATTCATTTATGAACAGTTTAAAACATTTAAAAAAATTCCAGCAAAGATGAATCTATCCATTACTGCTATGAATATTTCCCCTTTAAACAAAGAAGAAGATTTATTTGTAATACATTTACTGAACCAGTAATGTGTTTCTAGTACCTTCCTTCTTTAATTCTTGTAATTTTTCACTCCAAAATGTCTTGGAGTGCTTCCTCCTGAAAACAGCATGGTTCCTCCTGAAAACAGCAGAGCAATTTTAATATATTGTGTTAGAGATTGTTTTAGTTATCCAGTGCTGCCACAACAGAAATACCACAAATGGATGACTTTAAGAAGAGATGTTTTGCTGTGTCAGTGTGGTAGGCTACAAGTCCAAATTCAGAGGGTCAGCTTCAGAGGAAGGCTTTCTTTGTCAGCTTTGGGAGAAAGTTTTTGTTGTTAATCTTCCTCTGGATTGGGAGCTTCTAATGTGTAGGGACCCTAAGTTCTTTCCAAAGGACACAGTCTGCTCTGGGCAGTGACTTCATGGTGGTATGAGGTCCCTAAGTCTCTGCTTGCTTCTGTGTCCTTTATACCCCAAAAGATTGCCTCAAGGCACAACACGATCTCACACATTCAGTTTGGGGGCACCAAGACAAATGCCACCCATTCTCCCTCACTAACATCATAAAGGCAGGGTTTACAGCATATAGGAACATCACAGGATACCAGGAATCATGGCCTAGCTAAATGGCTGTACTCATTTTGGGGGGACATAATGCAGTCCATGACAGAGACCTTAACCTGTTGAGCTTCAGAAGTGTAAACCAGTAAGAATGTGTCTTTGTTGTTTGATCTGAACTGCCTTGGAGGAGACAGCTTTGAGACCTATACAGGGAGATAAGTATATTAGTATCTACTTTTTAGTTTACTGACAGCCACTGATAGCAAATTTTACAGTAGGGTTGATGGAATTCTAGCCTTTCTGCAGAAAAAAGAGATACTAACTTAGAGCCAAGGGAAGTGCCCTCATCAGTAAACTCATCACCACTGAGTTTCTAGACACTTCTGTCAGCAGAACTTCTTTCTGCCCAGAGGTAGATGACTGAACTCTGTGACTTTCACCATTAGCATTTTCTATAATGCGGGCTTTGTTTTATTGTGGTGGTCTCTGCTTCTCCCCACAGACCTCCAGCATTGTCAGGGACTGAAGCCTTTTGACTGATGCTTAGAAGAAAGGAGGGCAGAAGACACTTACGTGAAGCGCACTAGAATTTTCCTGGTTACACAGAATGGAGACAATGGGCCAAAGTTGATCTTTTCATTCCTTGTAACTTTTTTCTCTTGTTTGAGATCAGGCTTCTGGGAACCTAATTTGTTTCACCACGAAGGTAACAAGGTGACTTCTGCTATGAGACTTCTTGGACAGATGGTTCAGCTTCCCCCTACCCTCGCTCCCTCCATCCCTTCTCCCTCCCCCCTCCCTCCCTTCCTTCCTTCCTCCCACCCATGAGTCCATGTATTCATCCATCTGTGCATATGAACATTTCATTAATTCAAGGATAATTTATTGAGCACTTTAACTCTGTGTCAGCTACCACAGTGGGTGGCATAAAGAAATATGAAACTTTCCTTGATCACTAACTCTTAGTTGAGTCATGGAGAAGGAAGATATATAGTTAATAATAGAGGTATGTATAGTTAATAAAGAGATATATGTAAAAATGTAGGCCAAGTGACTAAGAATTCTAGTAGCATAACATTAAAAAGACATTAGAAAATGATATGGGTGTAGGGATGGAGGTAGGGTGAGATATTCTCCCTTATTATCCTGGCTTCATATTTGTAGTTAGCGTGTGTTTGTTCCCTTCTAGCCCCGATTCATACATACAGGAGTTGTTGACATAATAATGACTTTGTTAAGTCTTCCTTCTTCATTGGGCATTGTAACACAGACATCTGGTGTCTATACACCTGTGTACACATAAAAACCCCTATGTACCTGTGCATTCACAGACACTAGTTTATATGTCTGTATATGAATGACTCATGTCGCCATGAGTCGGATGCGACTCGATGACACTTGGCTTGGCATGAGTTACACACACACGGAGTCTTTTAGGGATAATAACTAGGAATTTTGATGAAAGCAGTTTCATGAAATCTATATCTAGTCTTTTTTTTTCCTAACATCTATTAGTGATACCTAAGAGAGAGATCCTCAGTTATACCTAAGACAGACACGCTCTTTTCTTCATCTCTAAATGTTTGTTGTATGTTTGGCACTGATGGAATTTACAAGGAGATTGTTTGGAGAGTGCCTTTTCTTGGTTTCCCAGTAGGGAAGTTAGGAGACAGGAAGCACAACCCAACACCACTGAACTCTGACGTCACTTTAAGTCGGAACACATTCAGTTCCTGGTGAGAGACGTTAGGGCCCTATAGACAGAGAGATGACCGAAGTGATTTTTCCCCCGAAGTGTTAATCATGTGAAATGGCTTTACCTCCTGACAGTGGAAACCCAAACTGGAATTTTTCAATTGTAAATGTAGGCTAGAATGATTAAAAGTCCGTGGTGTTTGTGTGTGTCTAAGAAGCTGTGGTTGAAGAAACCTCTGAGAAGGTTGAGGGAACTGGCTATCACATGTGATATATTTACATGTTAAACTGTAGCCATAGCTTATTTATTTTAAGGTGTTTTATTTATTCATAGCACCAAGCAGAGAGATACAAGGCCATAAAAAAATGATGATAAAATCAAGCAAAACTAACACAACATTGTTTTATTCTGACAGCCAAGGATTTACTATTATGGCTATGTATATGCTATTTAAGAGTTTTTGACTAGAACCAATAAAACATTTCTTCCATCTTCCCTTACTACAAAAAAGTCAGAATGTACAGAAGAAAAGGTCCCACACTGATATAAACACCAGCTCTGAGACCAAGGTTAGACTATACTGGATAATTTTAATCTTGTCTATTGCTAAACAAATATGAGCTCTGCATGCCTGGAAATTTAAGTACTAGTTTAATTTCTGGATTCACTGCCACAAGTTATAAAAAAGCTATCAAACTATATATCTTAAAACTTCTAAGATATGTTAAATACAGAGCAACATACTGGCATGTTGTTTTCAAATTACAAGCCCACTCATAAAGTCTTGGCAAGACTAAGGAAAGAACTTAGAAATTTGGCATTTCTCCTCAACTCTAGCCTCAAACTGGCCTCCCCAGGTGCATTCTCGGGGGCCTTCCAGTTCTTGATGACTTCGTTTTTTATCTTGCTGATGGTGTAGATGATTGATGCCAGTGTAGTGTGGATCACTGGAGCAGCCATGTTTTCATGGTACACAACCATGTGATTTCATTGGTTGTGTTTGTATTTGTGGGTCTGAGTTTTGTTGGTTCCTTTCTGATCAGAATGAGACCAACACACAGATGAAGTTGAAAGTTTAAGTCAAGACCAAATAAGGGTCAGACCCTTCCGTATGAATGAGGATTTCTTAGCAGAACAAACTGAGAAAAAAACAAGAGCTGTGAGCAGCACAAGGCATATGGTGGGGTGAGGAATGCCAACTAGACAACCTGCCTCGTGGTGGCCATGCTGTAGTTGTGTTGTGAGTAGCAGCTTCTACATGTTAAATTAATGTTGCCAAGTGCCGTCAAGTCAGATCTGACTCATGGTGACCCTAGGGGCCAGGGTAGAACTGACCCCCAGAGTATTTAGCATGGTTTTTATTCATCACGTGGTTTTCTTTCTATTGAATGTGTGTTTTTCATTTGATTTAACAAGTATGTATCCACTATAAAAGTAATATAACATTTACAGATGTTTAAGAAATCTTAAAAACAAAATCTCTGGGTGGTACAAACAGTTCAGCACTTGGCTGCGAACTACGAGGTTGCCAGTTCAAATCTACCCAGAGGCAGCTTGGAAACAAGGCATGGTGATTCCAGAAAAACCAGACACTGAAGAAACCCTAGGGAATGCAGTTCTACTCTCACATACGTGGGATGGCCATGAGATTGAGCTGACTCAATGGCAACTGGTTTTAAAATAAAAACAAATTAGGTTAGCAATGGGGAAACTTAAAAATCATTTGCCTTGACCCTGACCATGGTGGGGTAGTGGTTAAGTGCTATGGCTGTTAACTAAAAAAAAAAAAAAGTTCAGCAGTTTGAATCTGCCAGGTGCTCTTTGGAAACTCTATAGGGCAGTTCTGCTATGTCCCAGAAGGTCACTGTGAGTCAGCATTGACTCAACAGCAGTGGGTTTGGTTTGGTTTTTTTTGACAGTAATCAAGTTTAGGTGAAACTTTCATATTCCTCCCTGATTCCCAAGTCATCCATTTGAAGGATTGGAACTCCTTGCTCAGTGGCTCAGCCTTAGTCCTCAGGCAGAATTGCACGTGTCAACAATGATGCCCTCTTCAGCAAAGCTGGCCATCTCTGTGCATGTTGCGCTCCCCAGAGACTTTGTGGTTATGCCCTACATGCATCTCCAAATACTCAGCTGCACATGATTTTTGCTAGTCCCAATTTGGAAACCCTGGTGGTGTAGTGGTTAAGTGCTATGGCTGCTAACCAGAAGACCGGCAGCTCAAATCCACCAGGTGTTCTTCGGAAACTCTATGGGTCGGTTCTACCCTGTCTATAGCATTGCTATGGGTTGGAATCAACTCGACAGCAGTAGGTTTGGTTTTTGGTTATTCGTAGCTTGAGTACAGGACAGCTTAAGAAAGCTCTTCCCCTAAGCACAGGGGAGGGACTGAAGGCTCTAAGAGCCACAGGAAGTCACAAGAGAAAATGGGCCACCAGAGAAAAACAGTCATTGAAATTCACAAAAGTCAGCGGAACGCATATTTGGCAAGGCGCCGTCATCTGCTCCCCAGCCATTCGGCCTTCTCGGTTCTTTCCACCAGCACCATCAATGTCAGTTTGTCATCAGCAGAGGAGATGTCCTCAGGTGGGGTGGCTGCGGCTGCCTGGCTTCCTCCTATAAGATGCTACAAATCCCCAGCATCGTGATGAGGTGGTAGAGAACAGCTAAGGGAGGAAAGGGGCAGACATGCTTAGACACACATCTGAAAGGGGAAGGACAACTACACAAGAGTCGATCGGGGGTCTTAAGTGGGGTTTCCTAAAACTCTCTGTTTTATATTAAGTCAACTTTTTGTCCCGTTGGGATTTCTGTAGCTCTGTGTTATCAGTATGAAGAGTTTGACAGAGATATCTAGGTTCTGGCATCCTGACCAATGTGAATCTACATTTCATTGCACAGGTTTCACTACGGAACTTTCTCTGAAAATAAGAATTGAGGGTTGGCATTGCGGAAAGTCAGTTTATGTTGTTTTCATGTATTGTGGAGCTCAAAGCTCACACCTGTGACATTATTAATACAGTAAATGGAACAATATCTTACCCTGGTCTTAATTCTTAGCTGAAATATTTCTTCCTTAGAGAGCCTTTCTTGGCTACCATCTAAATCATGGCCACCCCCAGAAACACCCTCACCCACATGAGGAAGGCTTTGCTGTCTTCTTCACTCTGGAAGCCACTAGACTTAGAGCAGTACCTGGTATTGTCTTCATAATTCCAGCTGACCCTAACCAGATGTGTGCTGTGCACTGGGTGTTGTTTCTGGGCCTGTGGGCTGTAATATTGAATCCATGCCACAGCTGCATATGATGAGAGCAATTACTGGCTCACTTTTATGGAGACGGGGCCTTGGTTAAGTGTTTGGCTGCTTATCAAAAGGTAGACAGCTCGAATCTACCAGCCACTCTTGGAAATCCTATGGGGGCAGTTCTACTGTGTCCTATAGGGTTGCTATGAGTTGGAATTCACTCAGTGGCAACCAGCTTTTGATTTACAGAGGAAACTGGGAAGCAGAGGTAGGGAGAGGGTAGTGGGGAGTAGGTCATTGCCCAAGGTCACACTGTTAATGAGTGGCAAGCCACAGCAGGGACTCAGGTTTGTTGAATGAACAGACTGATCATTGCAGATCACATCTCCATATGAGGAACCTCAGCTGAAGCTACCAGGTGATGGCTTTGCTGAGGCTGAGGGGCCAAGGACCCAGTTCTGCTGCGTTCAGTTTCAACCTGAGCTCCGCTCTCCCTTCGGAGCATAAGGCTGGCTGGATGGAGGTCTCCCTACTTGCCCCACCACCCGGAAGGTCTCTCAGGCATCATTTTCAGTCCTGAAAGGCTTTGTTGCTGCCAGAGCTAAGCTTCTGTTGAAAGCGTTGCCCCGTGGCCTTCCCAGATGTGCTGTTTTCCTTACCTGAGAAGCTGTAGAGACTTGAGGAGCCCCCGCCTGTGGTGAGCAAAGAGAACGCAGAAGGTTTCCGATCAGGTTACAGACGGAGCAGCCTCAGAGCTACGTCTCTAACACACAAACCTCAGGATGCAGCATACACAGGGTTACAAAGGCTGTATCAGTGGTGTAGTGGTTAACTGTTATATCTACTAACCAGAAGGTCAGCAATCCAAATTGGCCGGGCACTCCTTGGAAACACTGTGGGGCAGTACTAATCTGTCCTATAGGGTTACTATGAGTTGGCATCGATTCGATGGCTCTGGGTTTGCTTTTTGGTTTTTCATCTCACACCATTTTTCCTTCAGCTCTCTAAGGCAGGAGTGGGTACACTTTTTCTCTGAAGGACCAGATATTGAGTAGTTTCAGCTTTGTGGGTCATATGATCCCCATTACAACCACTCACCTGTGCTGTTGTGGTTCCAAATCAGCCATAAACAAACAAACAAAAAGCAAGCTCATTTGTTATCGAGTTGATTCTGACTCACGCTGACCCTACAGACAGAATGGAACTGCTCCATAGAGTTTCCAAGGAGTGTCCAGTGGATTCCAACTGCTGAACTCTTGGTTAGCAGACTCTTAACAGCTTCACTACCAGGGTTTCCAGAGCTTACGTAGGTCTAACGCATTTCTGAAACCCCTGCGTGCAGCCTGTGGAGCTCTTGACTTGACCTAGACATTCCCAGCGCACTGCATCCTCTGTTGTTATTATTTACTGTGCGTTCTGTTTGGAAGCCCTGCAGTTCTTAGTTCCTTGGGGACATTTGAACTTAGGCGTGGGCTTTTCAGAGTGTGAACAAACCTCAGCTCCTTAGCTTGGACCGAGCTGCCCCTCCCAGATGGGAGGCCTCAGAAGCAAGTAAAGGCTGTGTCCACAGGCACAACTGGTTTGACAATTCAGTCCAAATGCTCAAACTGGCTGTGCCTGTGATCACAGCCCAGAAGTGGATGCAAACCATTTGGGGTACAGAAGCGCTTACTGCGAAGGGTGAGCTCCACCACCAGGACGCCCCCGGTCTGGTCCCGGAGGAGGCGCTTCCGCTTATCGCAGTTCTGAAGACCCAGCAGGATGGGGTGCCAGGTGGAGGTGGGGTGAGGGGGTGGGGATAGGGGTGGGATGCGGAGGTGGGGGTAGTGGGTGGGGAGTGTGGAGGTGGGGGTGGGGTGGGGGTGGGAAGGTGGGGGTAGTGGGTGGGGAGTGTGGAGTTAGGGGTCAGGGTAGTGGGTGGGGTACGGTGGAAGGTGGGATGAAGAAAAGAGAGAGGAAAGAGAGAAATGAAGAAATAAATCAAAACATGAGTGGAGTCATACTGTCCTTGTCAACAGATAATCATTACCTTATTTTTGCGTGTAACCAAGAAAGAGGTGTTTTTTTTTTTTTCCCATTCCTTTTCTCACATGTGAAAAGAAAGAACTTGGTGAACTCTTCAAGCTAATGAGGAGGGCCTGAGGGAATTCATGCTGGAATGGGCACTGGACATGGCAGAGTCGGACGCTGTTTCTTTTGATGAGAAACAAGGCTTTCACCTACTGTTACTCTCACTGCAACGATTTGCTGAGGTCATCTGCAGGATGTGTTCTGGTTCTTTTTATCTTGTTTTGTAATGTGGTGTCGAGGCTTACTCTGGTGAACTATAAAGTGTCTTCCGTGTCCTTTCCCTGGTCCTGTGTCCTGACTTCTTCTCTTTCTCTGTTTGGGCTCATAAGGGACCACTTTCAGTCAGAGGACTCAGTAGGAATAGAGGCTCTAAACTTGATTTCCAGTGGCTACTAGAAACTGTGTGGGCAGGCAGCCTCTGTGCAAACATGGCATGCCTCTGTGCTAAGGTCACTAGATCAACAGACCTGGGAAGATAGTAGTTGGAAGTTTAGCATTTCTAAGTGTCTCAGAGGCAACGGTTCTCAAACTTTGACGTGCATCTGGACACTTGGAGGACTTCTTCAAAAACAGGTTGCTGGACTGACTTGGAGTTTCTGATCTAGAGTAAGAAGCCCTGGCGCTGGAGTGGTTAAGTCTTCAGCTGCTAACCAAAAGGCTGATGGTTCAAAACCACCTGCCATTCTGTGGGAGAAGGATGTAGCAGTGTGATTCTGTAATGCTTTATAGCCTTGGAACCTCTATGGGATGGTTCTACTCTATCGTCAGTATCAGTTGGGTTGACTCAAGGGCAATGAATAGGTTTAGAGCAGGGCCTGAGAACTTGCATGTACTGAGGTGTTGCTGATACTGCTGGTTCATGGATCACATTTTGAGAAATTTTAAGGGACAGGTTCATAGCAGGTAAAAATGGGATACTGCCTTCCTTTCTCTTGATTTTGCTATGTGTGGTGATGGGTGAACTGGAGGAAAAGTGAGTCCATGGTATAAGCCTCATTATACATGTCTGTGAAGCTAGCACCCCAGCTACTGGGCCCTTCCAGTCACCCCATTAGATGAGGCATGACCCTAGCATCGGGGCATCTGTCTGAGGTTGGAGACACGGACCTGCAGCCTGCCCAGTCAAGAGCTGAAAATGCACAGCTTTGGGTTATCCCAGAGGCCATTGTTGCTGCCTTGATCTTGTGTTTCCTTTGTGCTTTAACTCTGTCTAGGCACTTCTGTGCCTGTTATCACTTTCATCTTACCTAACATTGCCCTCCAACAAGAGAAGGACCATCATTACCTATTACCACTCTACCTTTAAAGATAAGACCAGGCTGCAGATGGTTAAGTGACAGATAGAGTAGCTTGCCTATGACAGGGTGGATAGGACCCAGAGCATCAGCTCTCATACCCAGCACCCTTTCCTCTCGAATGCTCTCAACACCTGTCTACACTGAGCTAAAGCAACAGCTCCCCACATGCAGTTTCCTGTGAGTCACAGTTTCCCCCCTAGGAAAGTGGGCTCACCACTGGGCAGGAGAGCTTCTCACTGTCACAGATGAACGTCTCACAGTGTAACCAGACCTTGGAGAGCTTGGGGATGTTCTGGAACCGGAAGGCATTGAACTGGAAGGTTGCCCTGTGATCTTTCCCGTTTTCATGCACAAAGACTGTTTCATCTGTGGGGCAGCTGTGGCACATAGGGAGCAAGGAAGCCAAGTGTTATCAAACTCAAGCAAGGGCTTTAGAGGTGAATGGAGTGGGGAAGCTCAGCACTATCTCATCAAACTAAAGCAAGGTTTCAGAGGCAAATGTCTATACACTACCAACAACACTCTCCTAGTTTTTTTATATTCCTGTAGCGGTACCTGATGGGGCAAATGGTTAACATACTTGGCTATTAACTGAAAGGTTGGAGGTTCAAGTCCATGTGGAGATGCCTTTGAGGAAAGGCTTGGCAATTTACTGGACTTCCGAAAAATCAGCCATCGACAACCCAGTGGAGCATAGTTTTGCTATGACACACATAGGGTCACCATGAGTTAGAGTTGACTCAATGCCAATTGATTGGTTTATGTTTCTGAAGAACTTTGCTTATGGCATCTCACAACTCTGAGGTCAGTTGAGGAGCTGTTAGGTGGGTGTGATCACTCCCTTTCTACAGACAGGATGCAAATGGGGAGTCACTTATGACCACCCATTTACCTGGTAAATCACTGTACCCTACGCACAACAGAATGAAACCCTGCTCAGTCTTGTGCCACACCCACCATTGTTTTTATGTTTAAGCCCATCATGCCACCACTGTGTCAATCTGTCTTGTCAAGGGTCTTCCTTTCTTTTCACTGATCCTCCACTCTACCAAGCATGACATCTTTCTCTAGGGACTGATCCCTCTCGATCACATGTCCAAGTTGAATGCCTAGGGACAGCCCCAACAGACAAAGACCCTCAGAGAAGAGGGATATGTCCAGATCACCAGAGTAAAACAAGGTACAGACAACAGTGCCAGGGAACAGCGGTTTCCACAGTGCTGCGGCCACCTCTTAAGCCTGAGTCACACCCATCACGTTCGTGTGTGTGTTGTGAGGTCTTGTCATTGGAAATTTGTATTTATGCTACATTATTTAAATTACAGTTATATTTCATAATTCTCTTTTCAAAACTATAGTCATACTTTTACTATAAGATCAGAAGAAAATGACTGGCAGGATACCATGTAAATGTTAACTCTGGTTATTACTGAGTGGGAAAATTGTGGATACTTTTGGTTTTCTTATTTGTATCTTTCTATGTGTTCTAAATTCTCTGTAATGAAATGGTAATATTTTTATGATGTTTCAAATTCCCAAAGGAATTTGTCTAAGCCAATGGTGCTTACCTGGGGCCATTTTGCCTCTCAGGGAACATTTGACAAACAGTTGTCATGATTAGGAGAGTGTGCTATTGCCGTTAAACATTCTACAATGCCCAGGACAGTCTCTCACATCAAAGAATTATCCAGCCCCCAAATACGAATATTATCAAAATTGAAAAACCCTGCTGTAAGCAAATGCATTTCACAAACATACTGGCTGCGTATTTAAGCACTGGGCATTCAACCAGGACATGTTGTCGGGAGGACTCAGTCCCTGGAGAAGGACATCATGCTTGGTAGAGTGTACGGTCTGTGAGAAAAGGGAAGACCTTTGATGAGATGGATTGACACAGTGGCTATGACAACTGGGCTTAAGCATAAAAAGATGATGGGCATGAAGCAAGACCGGGCAGTGTTTTGTTCTATTGTACATAGGGCCACTATTAGTTGAAACCAACTCAATGGCACCTAGCAACAACAACAACAACAGGCATTCAACTAGATGTTGGGTTTGGACTGTGAACGTGCCTGTGATTGTGGGGGCTTACTACCTGTGACTATACAGTACAGGCAAGATAGGTGTCAAGAAATACCAGAGAGTCTGTCTGTGTCTCTGTGGACAAAGGTCTGTACATTGAAGCACTTTAGTACCAATGGGTAGTACCCACGTGGACCTCAAAGCATCTCTCTCCCTCTATTATAGCTCCAACTAGACACACTGTTCTCTCTATTGTAGCTCCAACATGACACACAGCAGAGAGCGGTCCAGGTATGTCAGAGACCCTTCATGCTATATCCTGCTCCATTCCCATTCTAACAGAACCAGAATATTCAGTCTGAGCTCTAATTGGTGAAATGAGAAATAATCTCCAAGCCTTGATATCTGCACTAGGGGTCAGAAGTTCACTCTTGTTTGTGGTGGGTTCTGACCCAGTGATGCCACTGTGAACATTTTCCAAATTGTGACACGTGATCTTCGTAGGTTCAGTTGGTCAATAAACCTGAAATCCTTGGGTGAACTTAAGATGTGAGTCCTTAAAATAGCCTCCTGCAGCTAGAGTGCCCAAGACCTGGTGTCGGCCAGTGGAAAATAATGTAAGCAGAACTTTGTTAGGAGGCAGGGAGGAGGCAAGCCCAGAGCTCTTGGCATCACTGCCTCTTAGTGCTGGCTGCAGCACCTGTCTCTCAGTGACAGATATCTCTGGATGGTATAATATTCCACAATGACGCTTGCACACCATTGTCACATGAGTCTCCTTCCCCAAATAGGATCACCCTTTGAGATGATTGTGCTATTTTGATTTGCTCATGTGCACAGGAAAATACCTGATAATATATCAACTCAAGTCTTTCTAGATGGTCCCTGAGTGGCACCAGTGGTTAAGAACTCAATTTCTAGCTGAAAGGTTGGCAGTTCAAGCCTACCCAGAGGTAGCTTGAAAGACAGGTCTCGTAATTTGCTTCCAAAAGCTCACAGACTTGAAAACCCTTTGGGCAGGTTCTGCTCTGCACACATGGGGCTGCTGTGAGTTGGACTTGACTTGACAGCAGCTAACAACAATAACAACACCAACCTTTAGTGTTATAGATTGAATTATGTTTCCCAAATAGTGTGTGGCAGTTTGGCTGGGCCATGATTCCTGGTATTTTGTGATTGTCCTCCTGTTGTAAATCCTGCCTCTATGATGTTAACAAGGATGATGGGCAGCATTTGTGTTGGTGGGGCAGGACTCAACAGGTAAGGCTGTTTTATGCCTTGAAGCAGTTCTTGAGATATACAAGAAAGAAGTTAGTAGACAATTAGAGACATCTAGGGACATCATACCACCAAGAAGCAGTGGGGTCCCTGTGCCACCAGAAGCTCTGAGTCCAGGGGATTATTGATGACAAGGACCTTTTCCCAGAGCTGGCAGAGAAAGCCTTGCCCTGGAGCTGACACCCTGTATTTTTAGCCTGTTAGCCTGTGACAAAATACAATTTCTCTTTTTGAAGCCATCCACTTGTGGTATCTCTGTTATAGCAGTGCTAGATGACTGAGATATCTGGGCACTCTTAGGAAACTGATGTTTCTGCCAAAGAGCCAGTGCAACAAAAACATCTGGCAGTTTGTGGGAGTGGACTTTCCAATTCTCCTCTTTGGTGGTGGCTTTTGTGCACGTGTGGACAGCCTTAGGGTGTTTCACCTAGGCAGATTGTCTAAAAATCAAGGCTTCTCCAGTTTGCCTGTACTCGAATGCAGATTCCCAGGTTCCATGCAGCAACATTCTTATTTGGTAGGCTGACAGGGGGTCCACCTGTTGAACAGGCACCCCAAGGTAAGTCATGTGTACACTAGAGTTTGAAGGCCACTTGCATCAACTACCCCAAAGCCGTGAGTATTGCTTCTTCTGCTGTATCATATATCTGTTGGGAAGAGTAACAGCTCCAGAATCATCTACAGGGGAAAGACTCTGTGCTGGCGTAGAAGCTTTGGCACTTGTAAAGCTATTACCTGAGAGATAAATCCTGCACCTGATGCTCATTTCAGCTCCCAAGTCAGTAAGCCATTTCAGAATTTCTGAAGTCATTTGACTGTACCCTTGTCAACAGAACACCAATGAATCATTCCACAGTGCGTGTGAAACAAGCACCCAAATTCTACCTGAATGTTCGTCTCTATAGGGAGCTTGACTGGCATGTGTAAAAATAAATACTGAAATGTGCATGGTGGTTCCATCTTTGTCACCTACTCGCCTTTGTCCTCAGCCCTGAGGTGCACTTAGTCCCAGTGAGTTCTGACAGTAACAGTGATTACTGGTCTGCTTTGCTTTTGGGAAAGACATCTTTTTATGTAATGTTAATTGCATACACATCCGTAGTCTAGTTAAAACTCCTCTTTGTTTCCCAAAGTTAAAAATTAAAGTGCATCTTGGACAGTTGTTGTCTCAGATCCAACATGTCCAACCCCAAACTGATCAAATTCATAAAACCTTCTCCAACAGTGGGTAGCAGACACAAGTCCTCACCTTAACAGTACCCAGATTCACAGCCTAAGAGCCATCTGTGACACACATTCTGCCTTCTTCTCCTCCTGTCCTTCCCTCCACCTCATCTTGAGTTGCTACATTTATATCTGTATCATAAAACAAGAAACTGTAGAAGATTCTCCCACACGTTTACGACCTTCTTTCTTTTTATTTGACTACAGCCTCAGCTTTGGCCTTTTTAATCTTCTGCTTCAGTAGCTGCTGCAGCCTCCATGGCCTCTGAACCGGTTTTTCTACTTCCACATACTCTATTATATAAGACTTACCAGAATTGTCATCCCCTGGTGAAATTTCGGTTCGTCAGTCCTCTACTCAGAAAGTTTAAGAGCTCCCTATTTCTTACCTAGGGTCACCATGAGTTGGATCCAACTCAGTGGCACTTGGCTTGGCTTATGACTTACTGAATCAAAAATAAAACTAGTGATTTTATTTCACGTGCACTGAATACCGACTGTGTACTGTGTGCTCACCTTTTTATGTGGATTATCTAATTTAGTCTGCATCATATTTTCACTGTCAGATTGACTTTGAGCCCAGTCTGCCCCAGCTCCCCATAAACACACATACACATGCAATATGTGACCTGACTTAGTCCTTCTGATGCCTCAGTTTTCTCATCTGTAAAATATGAATGATAATAATAATATCTTGCTGTAAGGCTTAACTGAGATAATCCACGATAAGCCTCCTAGAACAGTATCTGTTACCTGGAAAACGTTCTATCAGTGATTCCTAGTGAGTGCTTAGCCTGGAAGCAGAGAGGCTTTCCCTGATGTGACCCCAATAGGCCCTCACTTCTTCCCAAACTGCCCATCCCAGGCCAGAGCAAGATAGCCATGGACATATGTGTGCTGCCTTTCCACCCTGTCTCCCAGGGAGGAATACCTACCCCCTGTTGATCAGCTGCCACTGTAAGGGATACATGAAGTCAGCAGACGGTGTGGCCCAGCAGCTGTTTAGTACCACCTTGAACCTGGAAATAAAGCAAAGACTACGTCACTTGGAGTCAGAAAGTCTTATACCTAGAAACATCTGATGGTTAAAGTCTCTCAGTTAGTCTTTATTCTTTTTTTTTTGTATTTTTTTTTAAAAAATGGAGGAAATGTACTTACCGAACACTTAACCCTTTGGCTTCTACTCCTGCAAAAAGATCTGAACCAATTTCGGATGTCTCCAGCACAAAGGGGGCTTCTTTCTTAGTGGTGAACTTGGCATTCTTTGGAAGGAAATTGACATTGGACGTTAAGAGTTCTCAGACTAAGAAGCTGAGTCCAGAAGAAGCAGATGAATTGGAATTGGGTAGGGGTGGAAGTCAACCCAAAGATATAAACACAAGAGGCCAGAGAGAGACCCTGCAGGTCCCGAGAAGCTGTTCTTCACAGGGTGCTGGTGCCACCTTAGATTGGCTAAGGATGCCTCATGTTCTAGATCTGCTGGTCACAGTGAGACACTTACTGTATGTTTCATCTATGCCGATGAGGAATAAGATTTGACTGATGGAGAAAAATGGAATCTGGGAATGCTGAGACAATGTGCTACACTGAGTCACCCTGAGGCACGGGGACAAGCACATACAGCCCCTCTCAGCCTTTGTTCACCTTTATTTGTTGCCTGAGCAGATTTCGGCCTGGGTTAGACAGTTTATAATCTGATTCTCAGTTCATTTAACAACAGCAACAATAACAACCACAATTTATTGAGCAACTACTAAGTGTCAGGCAGTCTTCTGCATACTGAGCAATTCTCTATACCAGGATACTCTGAGGTAAACTGGGATATTTTGGTACACAAAGCGAAGACCTCTGTCTTCAACATGTTGGCATTCTGGCAGGAAAGACTGGTAATAAGCAATGAGTAATCCATGGACTATGTAAGGATAGAATATAGCGGATACGCTGGTGATGAACTGACTAAGTGCTACAGCTGCTAACTGAAAGGTCTGCAGTTTGAGTCCACCAGGTGCTCCTTGGAAACTCTATGGGGGAAGTTCTGCTCTGTGCTACAGGGTCACTATGAGTTGGAATCAACTCGATGACAATACGTTTGATATAGATAGGTAGATAGACAGACAGACAGACAGACAGACAGACAGATAGATAGATAGAAAAAAGGTAAAATATGTCCATCAGGGTAAGACAAACTGGGAGTGTGAGTAGAGGCAGACTATAATTTAAAATGCAGTGGCTGGAGAGTCCTTGTTGGGGACGTGAGATTTAAACCGAGACACGAGGGAGGTGAGCAAGAGGAATGTGGAGTCATGCAGGGAAGAGCTGTCCAGCTGAGCAAGGGCACTGACGTGAGAATGTGCCCATCAAGACCGTGAGGAGTCTCGTGTGGCTGGAGCGAGTGAGTGAAGGGGAAAGTGGAGACCAGGGAGATGGAGAAAGAGGAGACAAAGTCAGAGAGGCGATGGGGGGCACTGAGAAGGAGTGTGGCTTCAGCTGAGTGCAGCAGGGAGTCACCACCTCGATCTTAGTGCAGAAGCGACAGGTTCATCACCAGCTCTTTGTGTCTTGTCTTTACCTGCTGCCTTCCTTGGGAAACTCTGAGTTATTAAGAATAACAGTAATGTTCCTGGTTAATTTACCCAGAGGAAGTTTTTTTCTCCAATCTCAGAGTTTTGGGTACGTTCAAGTCTGGTGATAATGGTAAACTACCCCCTGTATTCAGCCTCCAGAGGCATGATTGGAGGACAAGAATCCTAGGCTAATCCTAACTTCACCACTAACTGAGGACACCGCTTTTTGGTCCTCAGTTTTACTGTCTGTAATATGGGAATAACTCTTGCCTTTACCTGTTATACAAGGATGTTTTTATGATGGTAAAAATCATGTCTTTCAGTTCCTTCACCTGTCTAAAATGTTGGGTTGCAACTAAGTAGCGACACAATTTAGGGAGTGATACACTTGGTTTAGCAATAGTTCATGTGGGAAAAAAATCTAGGAGTTTCTGTTGCTTGCAAGCTCAGTGGGTGACAAAGGTAAAAGAAAACTGCTATAAAGCTAGCATTAGCTTGGAACAGGTTCCTAGAATCTTTCAGAAACTCGAAGGTCACCCCTAACCCCTATGTCCTGCAGTGAATTGACAAGGTCTAGAATATAACTTTTTAATTCTGGGCTCCACTTTGAAGAGGGGCACTAGTCAGTAAAGAAGGACTAGGGTGGTGACGGGACTGCCAACAACCAGGAGATGTTTAACTCAGGAAGGAATGCAGATGGTGACTGCCTTGAGATGTCTGCAGAGCTGCCAGCTACAGAGTATTGTTTCAAAAGACAGAACCAGAACCAATGAACAGGTGTTCGGGGTGGTGGATTTCATACTCCAGTCTGTCTAAAATGGGAAAATCCAACTCTCACCTCATCCTTGGATGATTCTGGGAGTCTGCCCCTCAACAGCGTTGCAGTAGGATTTTGAGTTTTGGGTAGAAGGTCAAGTTTGATGACCTCTGAGGTTTGTTCTGATTCTGAGAGTCTATGATTTGACCATTACTACTTACATTTATTCCACCCCAAGCTTTCTCATTGCTTTCCAATGGGAAGGATCAGTTTGATCTTGATTGAATAGAGGTCAGCCTAGTCCCAGCACTGATATTCATGTTCATCCCTGTGAACATAATGATGCTGGTTGCTAGTTCCCTCAAAAGCCCTTGAGGGCTTCTGCTATAAAAAGGGTCAAGGCTGCAATCAGGAGAAGGGCTATTTTCTCAGGCTCTTACTTTATGCTAGCCAAGCTCTACGAAGCTAAGTGCTTCATAGGATTATTTGATGTACTTTTCATGACAACTGGGTTCATGACAAACCTATAGGGCCAGTGCTATTATTATCCCTGTCTAACAAATCCAGAAATACAGAGGTCTGAGTCACGAGACTTCAAAATTGCAGAACCCGACTTCAAAGTCTGATAGCAAGACCCCTTCTCTTCGCTGCTGAGCCAGGCTGTTTCCAGAAGCCAGACTACCTTCCTTTATTTTGGAGTGGGAGTCAAAAGCACTTTGTGCTAGGAAAACCAACCGTGGGCACTTGGCAGGGGTGAGTAGGGCAAGGATGGAGAGAGAAGACAGAGGAAGCGTGGGGGCGGAATGCGCGCTTTTGGAGGCTAGAATTAGAGGTGCTTGGAATGCCAAGCTATTAGCCAAGCGGTGGCTCCATTGTGCTATCTAGGGCACGGCTCTGTTTCTCATAATTTGATGGAAATCTATTCAGGGAGCAGTTGTTGCTTCAGAGGCACATGAGAATGCTCTTAAAGCAGAGTGGAGCAGAAGAAAATACCAACCATGTGGGGCAGCCACAGGAGACTGCACCTCTGGAGGGACTATTAATTATGCATGTAGCTGTCTGCTCCCATAAGTCTCTGCTGCAAAGCACAGCCCTTTCTTGGCCCTGGTCCAGTGTCCCAGAAGTGCCTTCATGGGCCCTAGGGCAGACCTCAGCTTTCTTTCTAGAACAGTTCAATGACATATATTGTTTAGACTGCCTATCCAGCCCTCTTAATTGTTTGTTTTGTTTTGTTTTTCCTTAAAAAAACAATAGCTCCTTTCCAGTTTTAAGATTTGATATTTATGTCATGAAACTCAGCCCTACCTGGCTGATGGTGAGTGATGATTTGCACTCATCCTGGTACCACTCCATTTCCAACCACTGTGAAACCCACCTAGGCTCACACCTGTAATCCTACCTGGTGAAAATAACAGCTATGCACTGCTGGACAGGAATTTGGCCCTGAATGCAGCCTGTCATCAGGGCGTCCCCTGAGAGTGCTGTCAATGGGTGCAAGCCTATTACTCTCTCGGGATTGCATTTATCAGTTTCTATAGCCATGCCATCATCCCATCTTCACCCCGGAGTCCCACACTGTCCTTACTCACCCTAATTATAGGTCTAGGGGTTATATGGGACTACTTTTCTTGGGACCTATGCACTGCCAAGGACAGATATAAATTTTGTTAGGCCTGGTGGTGCAGTGATTATGTGCTCAGCTGATAACTGAAAGTAGGTGGTTTGAACCCACCAGTCACTCTGCGGAAGAAAGATGTAGCTGTCTGCTCCCATAAGCATTTGCAACCTTGGAAACCCCATGGAGCAGTCCTACCCTGTCCTATCAGTTGCTATGAGTTGGAATTCACTTGACAGCAGTGGATTTGGATCTTTGGTACATGTATACAATTTGAGGAGCCCTCTTCAATAAAAAAGAGTAAGCATTTTAAATATGAGATTAGACATGAGGTCTTTAAAGGGGCACTTGAGAGTGAGAGACCCTGAAACTTAAGCTTCATTACTATCACAGTTTTATACATTGGAATAAACCAAGAAACTAAGCTTAAGAGCTCTGCCTAGTAAACTGGACGTCTGAACCACCTGTGAGATTTTGGATAAATCACTTCCCACCTCCAGCCTTCAGATCCCAGTTTGTAAAAGGAACTAGGTTATAATAGGATCTTTCTAACTCTCTTTCGTCTTCTGAGTTCACTGGGGTTAATGTCTTCTGGGAAACAGGTAAAGGAAGTTCAAAGTCAGTGGAGTTCCTGGTAGTAAAGTGTTTTCCTTTGTGAAATGGGAAGGTTGGGCACGATGCCCTCTAAGGCTATCTTGTTGTCCTAACACTCAGTCTGAAGGTTTCTGTTTCTGCCTTCATCTTCCCCTAGGCAGCTGAGTCAATGTCCTTGGGCACACACTTATCACTGGAAATTGCAGGTTTTGAAGACAAAGCACCCTCTGTAAACAGGAGGGAAGCTAGCTAACAGCCATTGTATATTTAGTTTCTCTGGAGCATTTTGGTGGTGTAGTGTTTAAGTGCTACATCTGCTAATGAAAAGGTCAGCAGTTCGAATCTACCAGGCAGGCCTTGAAAATACTACGGAACAGTTCTACTTTGTCCTGTAGGGTAACAATGAGTCAGAATTGACTCAGTGGCAGTGGGTTGGGTTTGTTTTTTTCTGGGGGAGGACTTTGTTTTGAGAAAACCCAAAGTGTGCCCTCTAACTTTGATGGTAATGTAGTCCATATGCCTGAATTAGACACTAAGGAAACACACTAAATAGAAACCACTCTAGAAACCAAAAAATTAGGCAGCAGAGGCCCATCTCAAGACCCCTCCTTAGCCCTCTCCCAGGCAGGAAGTTGAAAACTGTCTGCCATATGTCATAACAAGAACTAGATCCTAAATACAAAGCTCTGGTGTGGGCTGTTGTGGAAACTCATCTTGATTAAGCATGAGAAACACTAGCTGTTTTCCCGTCTCTTGATCTTGGGTAAGTCATGAGACTTGGGGTAGATTCAGTTTTTTGTATCTGTAAAATGGGAAGGTTTGCTTCGTATTTTCATGGCACCTTTCAATTGTTCTACCCAGTCTATTCATCCAAGTTCCTGCTGCATCTATTCTATAAACAGATTTAAAGCTAGAGTAAAGCTTACACATCTCAACCTGAATTCAAGATTGAGGCTCTGCACAGAAATCCTGCTGAAGGGTTCCTTCATCTCTTAGAAAAGCCACAGGGCAGTGAAAGGAACCTGGCGACCACTTACAGTGTAGAAGTTGAGAGACAATTGGCTTTCAAATGTACCCATGCTCCCGTTCTTCACATGAACAGTGGCCACTCTGTAAAGGGGAGAGAATTTTGCATAAGGACTGAAACATGCCTGATTGGCAGGGACTGTAAGACACACGTGAGGCAGCCAGCCCTCCACTCCACAGAGTAACTTACCTCTGGTCAAAGGCAGCTTGGTTCACCAGGTAGGTAGAGTGGTAGGTACAGGAGAAGGAGTAATTCACTGGCTGGTTCTTCACGATCACCGTGCTGTCATTGGAAACAATGTGGCTGTAGAAGTGGTAGATAGGTGGCTTGTACTGGAGAAAGGAAGAAGGTAGTTAGGGTAGCCCTGAGTCCTGTGCTGAAAATGAGGGTTCTGGGAAAAGTGGACGAAGGTGGCTTGAGTGAAAGCCGAAACAAGAGGCGTGAGTGTTTACTGTTGGCAGTAGCACCCTCTGTCTTGCTACGGGTGAGCTAATAATTTTTGTAGAGTTCTTGAGTCTATTCAACTGAGATTGTTTAAAATACTCTAAGCTGAACATCCTATACTAAAAAAAAAGATTCATATGTCCATTTGGCTTCTGACTGAAATGAACCAGCTCAACACTACTTTCTAACACTCACTATTGACGCATTTGTCCTGTCCAAGTATCCAAGTGAATGTCTTCACCCACCTCCCAGTTCTAAAATGTTACTGCCTGATTCTGTACTTTTTTCTTTTTCTAACCATGAACACTATTTCTGAGACATTGTCTCTGACTGGCTGGACTCCAGAATCACAGCATAGTAAAGGTAGACGGGATCCTGAAGGTCCGCAAGGGACGTGGTGTGCCTTAGACCACAGAGGTGATTTCTAGTTCACCCTACTAGGATAAAAACACCCAAACCCACTGCCATCAAGTCAATTCTGACTCCTAGCAACCTTATAGGACAGGGTAGAACTGCTCCATAGGGTTTCCAAGGAGCACCTGGAGGATTCGAACTGCTGACCTTTTGGTTAGCAGATGTAGCACATAACCACCAGGGTTTCTATCCTATTAGAATATTCAAGGGAATGATGCCTTCTGTTAATCAGGCCTAAGACTCTTCCAACTCCAGCACTGATTTAGAAATAGGAGGCAGCCCCAGAAATTCTTTGCTCGCCAGGTCTGAGACCTCTCAGACCAGGGGTAGTAAGAAATTAGACCGCAGCAGGAGGGGCCAAAGAGCTAGCCCCCCTTTGTGATTATGGCTCTGATTCTGTGGCCCTGAACTAGTCACTTTATTGGGAGATCTCAGTTTCCTCTTCCATAACACAATGATACCTGGTAAAAAGATGTCTGTGGTTCCTTTTAATTCTATGACTCATGTCCTATTGAAGACCCCCTTATAAATTGTGTCAGACTTTGGTCTCTCCTTTAAAACACCCTTTCAAAATTCACTTTATCAACCACTTCAAAGGTTGGGTGCAAAAAATGGCCCATCTATCCCAGAAAGGATGGCAGCTTATGAGGGAAACTGGAAGCAAGGGGTGAGAAAACACTTTGCTCTCCTTGACAGAGCTCAGCGCTCTGGGGAAAAGTCAACCTAATGCTGTCAAATCAGATAAATTCATTGCAACCCCCTGGGTTTCAGAACAGAACTGTGCTCAGGAAGATTTTCAATGGCCTATTTTTTTCTGAAGTAGATCACCAGGACTTAACTCTGAGGTACCTCAGGTAGATTTGAACCCTAAGCTTATGGTTAGAAGCCAAGCCTATTAACCATGTGTACCACCCAGCAATTCTGGGGAAAAACTGGAAGAATAAAATTCAAATTCAAGAGCCATCTAAAACAGAAGAATTGAAATTGTGCTAGTATCCCAGGTCATTTGGAAATCAGGGTTTACTTTTTTTTAAAAAAATGGTGAATTCTGACTCCTCTTCAGGAGGGACAACAAACCCAAAACCAAATCCAACGCTGTCAACTCAATTCTGACCCACAATGACCCGATAGGCAAAGCAGAATTGCTCCATAGAGTTTCCAAGGAGCACCTAGTGGATTCGAACTCCCAACCTTTTGATTAGCAGATGTAGCACTTAACGACTATGCCACCAGGGTTCGGTAGGCAATAATAGATGTCTTATTTTTGAGCCCAGCTGTGCTGGCTTGGCTGTCATATCTTAAGCAACTCCCCATCCTGTGGTCTGGCTTTACCTCGGACTGAGTTCCACAATAGGACTTGTTTTTAGGCGACAAATCTGGGATTACAAATTGGTAGTATCCTCCTTCATGGACTCCATTGTAACACAGCCCCCCAAGGGCCAGCTGATGCACTTCCCATCCATAGGGACACTCAGGAATTTTGGTGATGATGGTCTTAGGGTAACAGAACACCAGAATGACATCTGGAAAGAGCAAACACATACCTTGTAATTAGAGGTAGCGCATTACTCTGCCTGGAGACTGATGGTTTTGAGCAACACCTGGACACACATAACAGTTGATTCAAAACACTTTCTGCTCTACTCTTCATGAGTGGTGAGGCAAATTTTCCTTGGAATGTCAGTCAATGAAGTTCTGGTTTCATAATATTTGCTAGTTCTGTGTCATACCTGCACCATGCTTAAGATACTGTTAAGATTGGTCTACTTTTAACTGTAAGCTTATTTGAAGGAATGTATCTGTTACACCTCAGGTTAAACGTGTATATACATATGTATATAAATACACATATCTCTCTCTCTCTATATATACATATATATATATACATATACATACATATACCCAAATGCCCGTGAAAATTAGCATGGGGCTTTAAAAACTGTCTGTTTAGTGCACAACACTGATTTATGGCACGGGACTGAAATTCACGACTCAAATAGAAAAAAATGTAGAATGAATGAATAAACACACATACACATCAAATAAACCAACGAGAAACAATCTTACTGCTATTGAGCCAATTCAGACTCATAGCAACCTAGAGGACAGAGTTGAACTACCCCATGGCGTTTCCAAAGCTGTAAATCTTTATGGAAGCAGACTGCCACATTTTTCTCTTGTGGAACGGCTGGTAGGTTTTCAACCAGAAACCTTTGGGTTAGCAGAGTGCTTTAACCACTGCACAACTAGGCCTTCATATATAATACATCAATTATACATATGTGGAACCCATGTGGCTTGTTAATAAGAGTTTGGCTTTCAACCTGAAAGTCAGCAGTTGGAATCCATCAGCTGTGTCTTGGAAACACTGTAGGGCAATTCTACTCTGTCCTATAGGGTTGCTATGAGTTGGGATCAACTCAGTGGCAATGAGTTTTCTGAAACACATATGTGCATATTTTCTTAAAGTTTAATTTTATTCAATATAATTTTAGTCTTTCTCTTGTGGGGCTGCTGGGAGGATTTGAACTGTTAACTTTTTGGTGAGTAGCTGAGGGCTTTTAACAGTTAGCAAGGGCCGTGAGTTTATTCTGACTCTTAACGACCCTATAGGACAGAGGGTTTCTAAAGAGCAGTTGGTGGATTCGAACTGCTGCTCTTTTTGGTTAACAGCTGTGCCTCTTCACCTTTATGCCAGAGGGTTTTTTTCTCTCTCTCTCTCTCTTTATATGTTTATTTATATATTTAAAGTCTAAGTTTATTCAGTTCCATTTTACTTCCTGTGGACGCTAGACCAGCATCTGGGGAGTTGGGTGTTTCTGGGCTACATTGTTCCCTTTTCATAACATTGGAGCACAGAGCTCCGAGCTTTGAAGAAGGCTTCAGAATATGCTCCCCTCCAGGAAAATGGACCGGCACCGGAACATACCTGCTTTATTTGGGCTGCATCTTGCAGAGGCTTCTGCAAAGACGGCTAACAGGACCAAAGCCCTCATCACCATTGCTTCTCAGAAGCTGGTCTTTGCCGGCTGGTCACACCAAATTGAAGGAATGGTCACGGTTCTGCCAGGGCCTGCGTCTTGATCACTGTAAATCAGAAACACGAGGGAGAAGTTAGAATCAAGAGTGCGAACAAAGCACCGCACACGGTTCTGCGAGAAATGCCCGGGGGAGATCAGCGATGCTGTCTGTCCCTCATTCCTAATTGCTCCTTGTCAGTGCCCGGTGGCAAGAAGTGGTGCTCATACCACCGCAAGCGTCAATGGCACAGGCGGTCGCTCATGTTCCTGACTCTTTCATTCTCTCTGGTGTGTGGCTGCTGACTTCCAGCTGCTTCCCAAATCTCCAGCCCCAGCCCTCACTTGACTTTATATAGACCGAGAGTGTAAAAGAAACCGTCTCCAGATAAACCACAATGAACACGCATTATCTACCCCGGTGGGGACAGAGAGGGGGAGCTTGCACAATAAACCAATGGGAAGCTCAGTTTCGGCCCTTTGAGTTTAATTTCTTTTACTACATAGAACCAGAGAAACTTTTCTTACTGACTCCTTCAACCAGGATTGAAATAACAACGGGCATTTTCTTCTCTCATACAAAAAATAACTCCAGTTGGAGGCTAACTATTTCTGTACAGTTCTAGGTACCAAATATTCCTTTATTCCTTGCTTTCTTATTTTTAGTGGTAGGCTACCTAAAATTTGACCTGAAGAAGTACCCCCTCCCAACTAAGCAAGGCTTTGCTTAATTCTCAAAACAAACCCCAAATGGACCATTGGTGTTAATGCAAATATTTTAATGGCTTTCTTTCTTTAATATTTTGAGATAAACTCTAATGTGTAGAACTTCATCCTAAAATACCGCTTTTAGTTACAGACCTTTACTGTGTTTAAAGCTTTATTAATCTTCCAGAGCAATGATGTTGAGAGAACTTGGAAATTCTCTCTTATAATTTAGTCTTTCATCTCCAAACAAGATTCCTCCGAAAATGGCAGATAAAAGTGCTGCTTCTGGGGAAGTCCCAGATATATTACTGGGGAGTTTTTAGTACACAGAAGTTGAAGAATAGCAAATAAGGATTTGTTTTAGTTTTTGAATTTAGAAGAAAAGTTCACTTCTATCAATCAGCTGAGAGCTTATTGTACCAAAGCTGCTATGTTAAGTCCCTTGAAAGACAGTGCAAAAAAAAAATTCCTAGAAAAATACCCCATCTTGCAGGAGGTTATAATACAACTGAGGAGCTGAAACAGGTACACACCATGACTCAGAAGATCTAGTTAGGTGGTTTGTTCTGCTACTCAACTGTATTGTCTTGGTTTTAAGCTACACACCCTTCCCGGTAAGTTCCCATGTGTTCGTTTTTCAGAAATTGGGATACGTCTTGTAAGCAACACACATACACAGTGCGGTAGAATTTCCTTATTTCCTCAAAATCTATGTTAAATTGATGGTGTGTCTTTTAGTGATGGTGTCTAAGCATGGAGAAAATAGCCACACAGCAAGCCATTAAAAGTTTCTGTGGCTCAGTTTCCTTGTTTGTAAAATGCAAGCAGTGACCTGGGGCTCACCTCTCACGATGGAGAGAGCCAGGATAGAAAGGGTTTTTGTAGACTGCAAAATGCCAGGTAAACAAGTAGATTACATGACAAGCCAACCAACCATTCCCAGTAACACGCATGCATTCCCAGTAACACGCAATAAGTTGTTTTTCTTTTTCTCAGAAGTACCACGAAGGATCACATCATAGATACATGTAGTACTAGATGTATCTATGTTACACGACACGTGTGCAATATATATTAAGGACTGAACTGGGAAGAGGGAGGAAATATATTATTATTACTATCTAAAGTAGGATCAAGTTTAAAGTAGTCTCAAAGGGTCAGCGTGTCTTACTGGTCTCTGTAGATCTAACAGGCATTACTGCCTGAACAGGAAACAGACACTAGAATCTCATAATCTGAGAAAGAAAGTTTCTCTTACCTAGGGCCTTGCTAACACTAGCTCTGTACTTTTCCTCCTTCCTATTTCTTAAACATTTGTTGAGCACTGATGGTATGCCAGGCACTGGACTAGACCCTGGGAAAAAGATAGGGAGAAGTCAGATGCTGTTTCTGTCTCTGAGAGACTAGAAAGAGAGCGCTTAGAGTGACGTATGTCTGTGCTGGGAATGTTGGACAGACTGGAAGGAAAAGGGAGGAACGCGATGCTAGACACAAGAAGTCACAAGTGGGCCAGGCCAAATGAGAGGCCTAAAGTGACCTAGTTGTGTAAGGAGTGGCCCCTTTAGCACAGGTGATTACCCACCACCGCCACTTTCATGTTGCTCTTCCGAATGGGTTGGGATAGCTTCCATTTGAAGAAATGTCTTTTCACATATCTTCACACATGTCCTTTTTGGCCAACATTGGTTTAAGCAGGTCACCAGTATCATCTGGTCTCTGATCCGGAAAGGCAGAGATCCCTTAGGCAGAGGGTTGCGGTGGACACAGACACCTTTCTAGTCTCTCATTGGAAATGTCTGTGGAACACAGGATGAGTTGCTCTGAGGAAGTATAGGATGAAGCTGAGCAGGGAGGCTCTGCTGTCTGCCTGGGCTGGAAAGCTGACTTTGAGTGAAATGTTAATGGTTTGAATCCACCCAGTGGCTCTGCAGGGGAAAGATCTTGTGACCTGCTCCTGTAAAGATTACAACCTAGAAAACCCCACGGAACAGTTGTGCTCTGTCACATGGGGTTGCTAGGACTTGTCATCAACTCAACAGCACCCAACAACAGCCACCAAGAGCTAGCTTTGTGTTCTCAGGCAAGGTACTCAGCTTCTGCTGGTCTTCATCTTCTTCTGTACCAAACAGATGTAATAGTATCTATGACACAGTGTTACTTGAAATATTTAACAAACTGTTTGCATTAAAAAAAAAAAGGCCAGTTGTCGTGGAGTTGATTTCTATTGATGGTGACCCAGTGTGTGTCAGAATAAAATGGTGCTCCATAATGATTTTCAGTGACTGAATTTTGGGGAAATTCATGCTTATTTTTCTCTATAAGGCAGTGCATTAGGAAAGCTATTCATTTTTGTGCTTGCTTCTGCTCTGGAAACCCACAAAGGGGAATCTATTAGGAGGGTGTGACCACTAGCTAGTACACATGACCACCAGCATTGCTGCGTTACGGGAGATGCCCTTTAGTGCCCAGGTTCTGGAAGTAGAGATGATGGTATTTTCAAATGTGTGACCATGGGCAAGTGTCTTGATCATTCCAAGCCTCAGTTTACCAATTTGGCTTCCCACTTCCAAAGCCTACTGCAAGGACCTACTGATATAATATGGTAAACTGTGCCCATGCATCATGCCTGGCCTCCGGGACGGCCGTGTTTCTGTGTGAAATCTCTCTAATTGGAGCTCTCTAACGGCACCGTTGCTCTTGTTGGAAAGCCACCTTAACAACAGTGCAGGTGCTTTTGATTTCCAGAGAGGCCTGATAAGGACAAGATCCCAGGACAGCCAGAGAGATCTCTCCTACAGTTTCCTCAGAGCGGGACCCAGCTAACAATCGGGTACATGATACTCCTTTCAAAGACAAGAGGAATGGAGTTGCAGAGGCAAATTCAACTTTTGTGGCAGGCTAGTCTCTAGATGTTGAATTTGCATGAGAAATAGAAATGTACTTGGGCCAAACAGGATCTGATACTTGCTCTGATAAAAGGTACGAGGCTCCTATTTTCCCTAGTAATTACCCACCATTCCCTGTCCCCACCCCAGCAGCCCTCTGCTCTCTTGCCGTCCCTCTCTTCTGATTTGAAGATGGGGTGGGAGAAGCGCCCCTGAGGGATGGAGTCCAAAAGTAGAGTTTTCCCCGGAGGCCCACAGCTATTTCTACAAAGACTACTGATGGGGAGATCTGAACAATCTCAGCATCTTGGAAGAATCCAAAAGAGTCAAGGACAGTTGTACAGCAGATACATCTGAAAGATGAGCTTGCCTGTCTCACAACTGTTTTTTGCAAATTATCAGGTGACAGAAAGGTGCCTGCTCTATTTGAAAGCCTGGAGTGATTTGTGAGACTGACTTCAGACATAAAAGGTTTGGCAGGTGCAAAATTCCAATCAGCATTTTCATTCATAGCTCAGAAATCAAATAAGTGCTAAGTCATAGTCATAAATAACACCAATAAACTCTCACTGCGGTAACAGATGGTGCTTTTAAAGCTGCTAAGCATGCATTCAAGTTTAAAAGGCTTCTGTATTATTGTTTAATGTGTGGTGTTTTGAGTTCATTAAATGTAGGATTTGTTAAATGGACTCCCGGGTCACCCTTGGGAAACCCTGGTGGTATAGTGGTGAGCAGCAATGGCTGTTAACCCAGAAGCCGGCAGTTCGAATCCACCAAGTGCTCCTTGGAAACTCTATGGGGCTGTTCTATTCTGTCCTAAAGGGTCACTATGAGTCAGAATCCACTCGACGGCGTTGGGTGTTGGGTTTTGGTGTTGCCTTTAAGCCCTGAATCAAGCCTTCTTTTCCTTTGTGGGATGCTCTGTTAGCTAGTTTGCCAATGAGCGAATGTACCCAGCCAGGCTTCCATAGTTCAAATCAACTTCAAAGTACTCTCCAGGATTTATGAGTTCAGTGCTCTCCTCTTGAAAAACAAACTCCATAAATGAGAACTGAGGAGGGAGAAAAGGTACCCTGCTGATAGTGCTTCAGAAATCCAGAGCAAGAGGCTCTTCCTCTCCTGAGTTACTCTAGGCTCTGCAGCCAGCAGCTTCAGAGAAGCAAGGTGCCCCAGGGAGATACACAGGACGCTCAGACTTTTACGTGGACAATCTCTAAGCACTGCCATGCCCTCTGTCAGAAGAGTAGGGCCATTAGTCACATTCCTTCTCACCTTGTCAACCTCTTTCTTGCCTTTGCCCCACCTCCATAAGCAATCAAAAACTCTACTTCAGGTCAAGATTGGGGATCTCATTACAGCTCTAAAATATTCAAAGCAAGTGATATATTTGGTTCTTGAAATTTCCATGAGACTCATTTCCTTATTCTTTCATTCACTTACCCATTTCTTCTTTGTTTACCAAATACGAGGTCTGACAATTAAGTCCGCAAACTTAGTTGCTCTGAGTGCTACATACTTCACTGATGAATAACACTGTCGTCACCTTCAAAGTATTGCCCTTGGGAAGCTATGCACTGATGCCAGTGCCTAGTCCACCCTTTGAAGCAGTTTTGGAACTCTTTCTGGAATGGCCATGGCACACGGTGGCATGGTGACAAGTTCACGAACTTAATTGTATAGTTGTCTGTGAGGGAGGTTTCAGCCAGTAAACAAATCACTGTATTGGTATACTGGCCCTACTCCCCTCATCTGGCCCCCGGTGACTTTCTTCTTTACCTGAAGACAAAGAAAATATTGAGATGAATATGTTTTGAAGACATTCAGGACATCAAGGGTAATATGATGACAGCTCTGATAGCCTTTCCACAATTGCTTTGAAGGGTGGACTGCGTGCTGGTATCCATGCACAGCTTCCCAAGGGGAGTACTTCAAAGGTGACCGTAGTGGTATTCAGCAATATAGTACTTTTACTAGGATGAGTTCACAAACTTAATGGTCAGACCTTGTATTTGTTTGTCCGTTATGCACCAGGCACTGTTTTAGGTGCTGAGTGAACCAACATATCCATATTCCTGTAGTACTAAATTGTGTGTGTTGGAGATGGACCACACAAAGACACTCTTTCCCTCTAACCTCATACATGACCTCAGAAGTTTTCTCATCACCATATTCCAAACAGACACTCTTAATCAACGAGTGTTAGCACATAGGTTGAAAGCCATTTGCTAGTGTAAGCAACTGGTGTAAGCAATTGTACTGCTTCTAGTCCTGAGAGGATTGCCCTTACAACACCCTGTACCTCTTCTTCATTGCATTACAAATAGTTGAGACGTTTATTTATTTATTTATTGCAAAAAATCACTTTCATTAGACTGAAAGCTAAAGACAGGGGCTACATTTGGATTTTTGCTCAGCATGAGGGCCCTAGCTCCCCACACAATACCGAGCACATAGGTGATTTAGCAAATATTTGCGGAATGAATAAATGGGCAAAGTTGTTCTTTGGAAGAAATCACAGTAGTTTGCAAATTGCAACACAGCGGCCCCCAAACACTAGCCTCTTCTCAGGGGTAGGATTCTATATTTCTTTGTGAAGTGCATTAATTTGCATGAGATGCTGGCCAGCTTTGACACAGAGAAACCTGAACAGAAACCTCCTGAAGGTCTCTTGGCTTTTCCTTCAGTCAGCTCTTCACAGTGAATACCAGTTCTCAGCACTAGTTCTGACTTCAGCAGTTCCAGGTACCATCCATTAAATATTTTTCAATATGGAAAATAACTTCTGTACCATATCAAGAGTGTTTCTGCATAACTACAGTGCGTGCACCACCAATGCTTTCCCTTCTCGGAGCAGAGAACCAAACTGCCAACTTGTTGCCATTCTGAAGACAGCGGTGAATGTGTCTTCACCATCCTGTAGCTGCCTCAGCACTTTCCATGCAAAATGTGCTCTGGTTAAGTGAATTTTAAATGATCCTAGGTCCCAAATTCTGAGTGGTCCCATTTTTTTTCTGACTCGGCTTATGCGGGTCTTATTTGTTTAATAAATAGGAAGAACAGTGTGTGACATTTGGAAGTCCCCTTTACAGGTCAGTGAATATATTATGCATTTCTTTCCCTGCAGAATTATGATGTCTGGGTTATGCATTTGTGGAAAGCTGAAAACTTGGGAAGTTACAATTTAGTTTCTGCTATTCATAGAAAATGGGTATTCCACCTGTTTCTAACAATTAAAAGGACAGTCAATATGGTTATTGTAAGTAAAACTATAGTATATTTTAAATCATAGCAGATTTTCCATAACTTTACAGTTATTTGGCAGAGGGAAATAAAAGCAGTAAATTTATGTTGTAAAGTTTCTTTACATCATAATGATCAAATACAGAATCCTGATTGGCCTGTCAATTTCTGAAATGGAGTTATTGCTTGTACAGCCTAGAGGTTTAACCAGAGGGAAATGGTTATTAAAATGAAGTCATTGATCAGTAGCTATAAGACACAAAGTGAGTGCTGGGGCAATATGAACACATAATCATGGTCTCATTTATCAGCCACTTTCTTAAAGCTACAAACCAAGGATGTGGTGGACCCAATGGGCAGAGTATCAAAATAGTTTCAAACTGGAGGTCCTTCCTTTCCTGGGCCAGAGCTTATGGGAATGAATGAAGAGTGGAAATGTTACATGATTTCTATTTTCAGGGGGTTGCAAAGGGTTGAAAGCCACAGCGTGGAAACTAGGGACCAGATCCTCTTGGACGTCACTGACAGAAAACACAAACTGTGGAGAAATACTGAATAAGAGCCCAGGAGGTTCTAAAGCCACCAAGGTGGAGAGCACTTGATGCAGGATTTCGTACTGATGTTTCTAAATGTTGTTAAGTGAGTGGCGTCTCCGTTATCCAGGTAACTCATTCCCCGTCTTCAGACTCAAGTCTACCTCCTCTGTGAAAACATTTCAGGTCTGCCTATTTCATAGGGGCTTTGAACTCCTATTGAACTCCTCTTGGAAGCAAGGATGGCAAGACTTCATCTTGTTACACTGGACACATTAACAGAAGGTACAATTCCTGGAGAAGGGAAACACACTTTGTCAACCTACTTTGTCAAGCAGATGGTCAACCCTCAACAAGATGAACTTTCACTGTGGCTGCAGCAGTGGGCTCACACATAGCTAATACTGTGTGGGTAGTAAAGGACTGTGCAATGTTTCATTCTGTCTTGCGTGCAGTCACTCTGAGTCAGAGCCCACTAGATGTGCTAGTAATAATTGTCTGTATTGTGTATATGACATTCGGCTTGTGCTGCTGTGTGTATGTCTTGTCTTCTTAATCATACTGAAAACTTGCAGGTCTTTCTGTTTCCGTAAACAGGTGTTGTAATGATTATCTATTGGGAGATTACAAGGTATCAGGCTCTGTAAAAGAATATTAACAGGAAGGTATGTAGATAGAGATTAAACCTAAAGTTTCAATGACTTAAGATAATAGAAAATTATTTTTTTGTTCATGTAAAGCTGCTATCAGATTTTTCCAATTGATAGGCAGTCTCCTAGTGGTCATCCAGAAAATTGAACTTCTTCAAATTTATTTCTCTGTTCTCCTCTGGGTCCTTCAAAGTCTCTGTGTTGAGAATTGAGTGGGAAAGAGGAAGCAGGATCTCCAGTGGGAAGTCTGAAAAAGTCAAGCCAGTAAATGTCACCCATTGCTTATACTCACATGTCCTTGACTAGAAGTCAGACACACGGCAACATCTGAATGCAGCTGTCTGCCCAGGAGGAAGAGGAAATTATTATTATTATTTTTTCAGTGAAAAGGTAGCAGTCATACTTTCCTAGCTTTTAGGAATGCTCATACATACATAAGTGGGTTCTGTTGCTCCCATTTTACAGATAAGAAAACTGAAACTCAGGAAGATTAAGTTAATTACTTAAGGCAAGGCTAATACTTCAGTCTAAACCATGGTTGTCTGATTTTAAGCCTTCTACATTAGATCTAACTCCTTAACCTTGTTTCTTATACTATTCCATTATATTCTATTTCCCTTGTCACCATTTTTATTGAGGTCTTAAAACTTCCTAAACAAACTACTGCGATAACTCTAACTGTTCTCCTCGATGTCCATCTACCAGGCAAATTACTGACAGATCTGTCTTCTTAAAAGACAGCACTGACCTTATCAATTCACAACCTGAAACCCTTCAATCAGTACTCAGTAAATATTTGTTAACTAATAAATAAAAAGTAAAGATCTTGGCTTGAGTTCAAGGCCTCAGATCAAAGAGCTATCTGGCAACAGTCTGATAGGAGACACTGGGTCCCAGAATGTCCTAACACCTACGGTTGGCCCTAGAGAAAGCTGTACTCAGAAACATTTACCCTGGGTTGTGAAGCTGTCTCAGATCTACCCTCCTCATGGAGACTTATTAATTTATCACTTATTAAGCTTGTTTCTTATGTCATTTCATTGTTTTATACTTTCCTTGTCTTCCTCCTTGATTGCATTCTAGGGAGGGTTAGGAATCTCATTCCCTAGAATCTTTAGGGTTAGTCCATACAGGCCTCTATCTTTGGCAGAGGAGAAAATGAATAGCCTTTGGAAATCATCAGCACACTGGCTTCATAGCGGCCTCTACACCGGATGTGGTCAGGGAAAGCGACACAGGGCTCCTGAGCTTGCGTAGGTGCTGTGTTTAATGAACGCAGTGGTTTAGCTGGAAGAACTAGTCTCAGCTCAATGGCGGCGGGAGATTTTCTATAAGGAAGGCTTTTAGGCAACATCTAGTTGAAAAACAGGCTGTTTGCAAGACTGACTAGATGTAGTGGTTAAGTGCTATGTCTGCTAACCAGAAGTTGGCCAGTTCGAATTCACCAGGCACTCCTGGGAAATTTTATGGAGCAGATCTACTCTGTCCTACAGGGTTGCTCTGTCCTACAGGGTCGCTCTGTCCTATAGGGTTGCTCTGAGTTGGAGTTGACTGGATGGCACTGCGTTTGGAAACCCTGGTGGCGTAGTGGTGAAGTGCTACATCTGCTAACCAAAAGGCTGGCAGTTTGATTATGCCAGGTGCTCCTTGGGAACTCTATGGAGCAGTTCTACTCTGTCCACAGGGTCACTATGAGTTGGAATCAACTCTACTGCAGTAGACTTGGTTTGGTTTATCAGTTGTTCCTATTGAAGATTGAAATGATGGGTGCACATTATAGATAAAATAAAGTCTTTCTCCTCTTTTTTTTTTTTGAGTGTCTGTGTGTTGCTGTCTAGGAAACCTTTGCAAAGCTGAGCTCCTCTGCCCCTTCTTCATCACCTAGTACCCCACCTCTGCCTCCTCTGAAACACTGCAAGGTCATTCCCGTCAACCCTAGCTGCAGAAGACGTGCCCCATCAGCAGCTACCTCTGGGCCCTAACCAGCAGAAGAATTCAACAGCACGATGGTGTCTTTGTCAGCAGCCAACTAAATTATGTGGGAAATGAACACCAAATAAACAGCACGAGGGACCCATTCTCTCATCCTGTCTCCACTGCTAGATTCTAAAAAACAGGCACTGCAGAGGTGATGGGAACAGGGCTTTCTGTGAAGAAGTCACACGTTCCAGACTGGCTTGGCCCTCTGACCCAAGGCCTTGGGCAGGGAGGCATCCAGATGTGGGGCAGCACACAGAATCTGGACTCCTGGGCTAGATGGGCCAGTGGCTGTCGGAGCATGCAAGGACTTAGGTGATGATCTGAATCACTCATTGTTGGCATTCATGCTGCTGCTTCCCGCCCCTCATCCTGCCCAGGCCAGACTACCCCCTGTCCAGTGTCCCGTCTACCACCTGTTGAGTCCCTCTACAGAGTTCTGTTCCAGCCCCAGGAGAGGATCCGATTGGCGACCAGTGCCCTATTGGTAGGACTACTTTTCTAGGCCAGCTACTCCCTTGGGCCAGCCTATACAGAGATGGACCAATTGCTGGTCTAGTCAGCTGAGATCAGCAGTCAGATTCAAGCTGGGTAAAGCATGATGGTTAGGTATGAGAGAATTTGGCTGTCCCTTCTTTCAGAGAAGGGCTTTGGATATGGGAGTTCCTTAGAGCATTTTCCTCAGGGTATTCAGGCAGGTTATTTAACAACTTCTGTTTCCTTATCCACAGAATGGTCACATTCTTGTTAGGGAATTTTTCAAAACTGAATTCCAGTGATGGCTGGTAAGCTATTTTGCAATATTTTACAATTGTGTAATCATAATATTGTAATCACAGCTGATAGTTATGCAATATTATGTTAGCACTTCTTTCCTTTTTAAAATAATTTACTATGTTTAATTGTGCTTTAAGTGTACAAGACCTACCAATTAAGATAGTGAAATCATCCTAGAAAAAGTGTTACATACCTCATTGCTGACTATCACTACGGTCACCTTCAAAGCACTCCTCTTGGAAAGCTATGTACCAACACCAGCACCTAGTTTACTCTTCAAAGCAATTTTGGAACTCTTTCTGAAATGGCCATGAGAGCTGTCACCGTATTACTCTTGATGTCCTGAATGTCATCAGAATGTCTTCCTGTCAATATTTTCTTTATCTTCGGTTAAAAAAAAAAACAGCGATTGGGGGCCAGATCAGGTGAGTAGGGAGGAAGTTCAAATACAGTTATTTGCTATCTAAAAGCTTCCTCATAGATAACTATACAATTAAGTTTGTGAACTGGCCACCATATACAACGACCATTCTGGAAAGAGCTCCAGAACTGCTTTGAAGGGTAGACTAGGTGCTGGCATTGATGTGTAGCTTCCCAAGGGGAGTACTTTGACAATGACTGTAGTGATACTCGGATCTCACTTGATGGCACTTGGCTTGGTAGTGATATTCAGCAATGAGGTATGTAGCACTCTTATAATTAAGTTGGCAGACTTAATTGTCAGACTGCATAAGTTTACCGAGAAAGTTAGTTTCTAGTTCAACAGCTTATACAAAAATTATTTTGTAACATTGATTGGGATCCCTGCCATGTGCCAACACTTTCCCCTTCTGTGCCTCAGGTTCCCTGTTTCCATTTATCCTGCCTTCCTGTGCCTTCCAGCCTTCTCACCTCTGCTTTGGGGAAGGTGTTGCCCACTTACTAGCTTGAACTGCAAAGTGCATTCCTCACATGTGTTATTGTTGGCCCTGTAGACTTGTCTGCTCTCTGGCTGAAGGGTGACCTTCGAGAGTGACTTCAATTCATAGTTAAAAGGGTGTCTGGGGGCCGTGGTCTTAAAACTCCCCCAGTCTGTGTCAGACTAGTAGGTCTGCTCTTTTCTTGTGAACTTGTGTGTTTTTCTACGTACTCTTCTTGCTCAGTCTTAGACTCTCTCTATTGCGGTCTCCATCAGGGTAGCTGGTGGCAGCAGCTGGGTGCTGTCTAGTTGCTCTGGCTGATGGAGGATGTGGTCCTTTTGTTTCATTAGTTCTTTGAGCTAACATTGCCTTTACATCTTTAGTTTTCTTCAATCTTCTTTGCTTTGGAAGCAATGGAGCCAGTGGATACAGCTTAGATGATGTCTTGCAAACTTCTAAGACCCCAGACGCTATTCTCTGAAGTTGGATATAAATGTTTTCTTATTATGCCAGTTGACCTAGGTGTCCTTTAGACCAGGATCTCCAGTCTTCAGCCCAGTCCCTGAGTCCCTGAGTCCCTCAAAGTATTTGGAAACGTGTGTGAAATTTCTCTGACTTTGCCTTGTTCATCTTGTGCTGACTTTCCTACAAACGTTCTGTCTTTCCTTATACCAGTGATTTCCCCTCCCCATCTTTCTCCTTCTTTGTAATTATTAAAGATTGTTTTTCTGTATGTAAACCTTTCCATGAGTTTTTGTGATAGTGGTCTCATATAGTATTTGTCTTTTTGTTATTAATCTATCTCATTCAGTATAATGCCCTCTACTTTCATCCATGTTGTGAGTTGTTTCATGGATTTGTCATTATTCTTTATTGTTGCATAGTATTTCGTTGTGGGTATGCACCATAATTTATCCATTCATCAGTTGATGGACACTTATGTTGTTTCCACGTTTCTGCTATTGTGAACAATCTGCAGTGAATGTGGGTATGCACATGTCTATGCATTTTAATGGTTTTTATTTCTCTAAGATATATTCTTCTATTCCTGGATCACATAATATTTCTATTTCTAGCTTTTTAAGAAAGCATCATATTGTTTTCCACAAGGATTGTACCATTTTGAATTCCTAGCAGCAATGTAATAATTTATTTTCTTTTGTTCTTATTGAGACAATGCACCATAGAATGTAGGCCAACTAAAACATTTTGACGTGTGCAATTCAGTGACATTGTAGATTTCAAGTTGTGCAACTCTTCTCACTCTACTTTATGAATTTTCCTCCCATATTAACATAAACTCCTTGCCCTCTAAGGTTCCTATTTATTCTTTCCAGTTGCTGTTGTCAATTTGATCCTACGTAGATAGTTCTTAAAAGAGTCCAGTGCTCAAGGCAGACAATCTTTGTGAATTAAACTAAACCATTCTTTGGTTTTAAAAGGACTTTAAGAGGTATGTTTGGTTTAAACTTTAAAGATTATCTTAGGACAATAGTTTCAGGGATTTGTCCAGATTGATTGAGGCTATGGGAATCTTGATTCTATGAGACTTTGAAATTCTGGCCTGTGTTTTCTCTCTTTTGATCAAAATTCTTTTATAGAATCTTTGATTAAAATGTTCAGTAGTAGTGGCTGGGTACCATCCAGTTCTGTTCTCATGGCAAAAAGGCAGTTGTTCATGGAGGCAATTGGCCACACATTCCATTTCTTCGTTATATTCCTGACTCTCCTTCTGTTCCTCCAGGCTAATGGAGATGAATTATTGGGCCTTGGATGGCTACTTTCAAGTCTTTGAGACTGTAAGCACTACTCCACTAACTAGAAGATGGAACAGAAGCACTAAATGCTAATAGGCCAATGTCTTGGTCAACTAGTGCTGCTGTAACAGAAAAACCACAAGTAGATGGCTGCAGTAGACAGAAGTTTAGTTTTTCACAGTCCAGTAGGCTAGAAGTCCAAATTCAGGGTGCTGTCTCCAGGGAAAGCCTTTCCGTATCACTCGGCTCAGGAGGAGAGTTCTTGTCATTAGTTTTCCCTTTGTCTGGGCGCATCTCAGCAGAGGCACCTCAGATTCAAAGGACGTGTTCTGTTCCTGGTGTTGCTTTTTTGGTGGTGTGAGGTTCCATGTCTCTGTGCTCAAGTCTTTCTTTTACATCTCAAAGAGATTGGCTTAAGACACTATCTAATCTTGTATACCATGTCAGTATAACTGCCACTATTCCATCTTATTTCATCATTGTGATAGGATTTACAGCATATAGGGAAACTGCATAAAATAATGGACAATCACACAAAACTGGGACTCAAGACCCAGCTAATTTGACCGATATTTTGTGCAAACACAATTCAATCTGTGAGTGCCAATTAACTGAGATGTCCCTAAACCTCCAAAGCAAGAAACCAAACCCCATGAGAAGTTTGGTTGTACGTAATACGTCACTACATTTATAAACCATGAAAAACTTATTCTTTTTAAGATTACTGTGAGATAGGTAGATAAGCTCATCCTAAATATACAACTGAGGGCACTAAGACATTGAGAAATCAGATTTTTACCTTATTACACAGCTAGTAGATGGAAAAGCCTGGCCATGATCTTAAGCTCTGTGGTATAGATGTTATTAACAGAAGTACTGCTAATAATTACATTATTAACACAGTTATTATCTGGCAGCTAACAAATATTTGTTAAATTAATGAAATATGAAATATAAAATACATAGAAGTATTAGAATGATAACACATAACTTTTCAGCCCTGGTTGCACAGCGGTTAAGGACTCAACTGTTAACCATCAGGTTGGAAGTTCAAATCCTTCCCTTGGGAACCCTATGGGAACAGTTTTACTCTGGCCTATAAGGTCACTGTGAGTTGGCATCCACTTGCTGGCAATGAGTTTAAGTGTTTGGTATTTCTTATCCTCTTGTTAAAATCTTATTATTGACTATAGAGATCTAAATCTGAATGTAGAGATCTTCGGGAGACTAAAATCCACTTTCAGTCTCAGAACTCCATCATACTCTTAAAATTTTTTGAGGAGCTTTTGTTTATGTGGGTAATTTCCATCAATGCTTAGCCCTACTTGAAGTTAAAACTGAGAAATTGAGTAATTATTTATTAATTTATGTTAAAATAATAACAGATCTATTAGATGTTAATATATTTTTTGGGAAAAAATATTATTTTCCAAGACAAAAAAAGAAAAATCACAAGGAAAGTGTCCGAGTTTTACGTTGTTACACATTTGTTTAATATCTAGCTTAGTAGAAGACAGTTGGAGTCTCGTATCTACTACTGCCAATCTTTTATGATATGTTGTTTTGGTTGAAATATATGAAGAAAATCTGATTTTTCACATAGACTTATAGTTAGAAAAGAGAGGAGTGTTTGAGGCTTTTTAGGTAGTTTCAGTATTTGTAGATATTCTTCTTTTTTTTTTTTTTTTTAATATTAACCCAAAACTTAACAAATGGAGCTTTCTTAAATGCCAGTGTCAGTGTGGAAAGTGAAACTCTCTCAACGAGCTTTCACTATCCACTGCTTAAATATTCCATTTGTTCATCCTGTATTTTAAACGGATATTCTACCCATGCTTGATTTAGAACATCATGCATTGCTTTAGGAAAACACTGACTCATTGAGTTTTGCAGATTTTCCAAATATTGAATATTACACTATACAATATTGAAAACTTGCCCTTCTTAATGTGCCAAAGTGGCATCAGAAGTAACATTGAGTATTGAGGAGCTGTCAAGATCATGATGGTGAATACAAGTCTTTGAGAACTGTGCCTTTTCCCTGGAAATTCAGCTTTTATCAATGGCAACAAACACAGTCTGTTGTTTTCTTGAAGTGACGGGTTGACTTGGTTGGTTTTAGAGAAAATGTTTGCCGAAAGACCTAGCCTGAGAAACTAGCTGCTCTGTGAATTCTTCATTCAAGTAAAAACATTCCATGAAAAGGGCCTAGTACTTCTCTTAACTCAAATGATCTTAACTGCTTTCCTCAAGACAACCATCAGATTTTGGTATGCAGCAGAGATGCTTTATGTATGATTCCTGTTTTGTCATTGGCAATTTTCACATTAATATTAAAAAGTTATGGACTCAAGGGTCAAGATTTTCTTAAGTTAATGGTTTGTACTGCTTCATCAAAGATATCTTCAAGTGAAAATGCCTTTTAAAAAATATGAAATTGTGTTGTGGTGAAAAATGTAATAACTATTAATATTTGAATCCATTCAGCATCTGAGGGAGAAAGATCCAAAAATCTGCTCCATAAAGATCATAACCAAGAAACCCTATGCGACAGTTGTACCCTGTCAAATAGGATTACTAAAGAATCAATTCAATGACTCTTAAACACAGCCACAGTGCAGCTGCTTTGATGCCTGCTAAGGTGACTGCTATCTTACCACTGCTGTTGTGTCATGAGCATAGACATTAACCTGTAACCAGTGGCAGTACACTTGACTCTGACTCATGGAAATCCCATGTCTGTCAGAGTAGAGCCGTGATTCATACGGTTTTGCGTGGCTGATTTTTCAGAAGTAGATTTCGTCTGAGATGCCTCTGTGTGATTCATACCTCCAGTTTTTCCTTTAACGGCTGAGAGTGTTAACTATTCGCACCATCCAAAGACTGCAAGACAAACACTCACTCAGTTAAAGAGGTAAGCTCATTGCCAGAGTTTCAGGAACTCAAAGACCCTGCGAACTCTACTTTGAGAACTGCTGATACAAATCGATCACCAGGAGAAATCCTTTGCAGCATAATCTTCTAGGCATTTTAAGACCATCACCTGTTTGCTTCAGTGATCACGTGTTGTCACTGATTCTTGCTGCTTGTCTGTCCTCTCCTTTACTGTAAGTGCCCTGTGCAGACTGCCTGGGACCCAACCTGGTGCCTAGCACTTAGTAAGCACTATCTAAATATTTATTAGATGATGGCATAAAACCCGTCTATAGCTGTCTGGACTTTGTTCTTTCTTAATGGGAAAGCATCAGAGTGTTGATCAGTGAGAATGGTGAGACTGTTTGAGTGATGAAGAAGAGGAGTGTGGGGGTGGAATCATGTGTGGTGCTAAGGAGCAAGGGTGTAAACATGAGATACGCTGGCTTTGCCACTGACCTGGGGGCCTGTGAAAAATTACTTATGCACTTGGCTGGCTCTTTCTCTCACTTTCCTCATTCAAAAATAGGTGCTAATACCTACACCTGCCTGAAAGCATCATTGTCAAAATTAAACGAAACATGGCAATACTTGGTAGAAGAAAGTACTCCCAAACCAAACCCACTGCCATCTAAAAGATTCCAACTCATAGTGACCCCACAGGACAGAGTAGAACTGCTCCACAGAGTCTCCAAGGAGCACCTGGTGGATTTGAACTGCCAACCTTCTGGCTAGCAACTGTAGCACTTAACCAATATGCAACCAGGCTTTCTGGATACAAGCACTAGGACCCTGTAATTGCTCAATAAACAGTAGCTATTGCTCTCATTGTGTTGTCACATTTCAGAGCCTCGGTAGGAGGGCTTTTGTATTTGTTTACTTCTTGGAAGTTCATTTTATTCAGTGTCATCAAGTTGATTTTGATTCAGAGCAACACCAGGTGACAGAGTAGAGTCACCCCATAGAGTTTTCTTGGGTGTCATCCTTACAGAAGCGTTCCCCAAGTCTTTCTCCAGTAGAGATCACTGGGTGGGTTTGAACCCCCAATCTTTCCGGTAGCACCCAGATGCTTAACCCGTTGTGCCACCAGGGCTACTTTTGGGGGTTTAGAACCCTTTTAATGATATCTTTCTTCTGTGTCCTTAGTGTTTCTGCAGAACTGGTTCTAAGTCATTCACCTTGTGCAGGGAGCTGGGATCCCGCCTTTTCTTACTGCCCGTGAAGTTGCCTTCCCGAGCCTGTCAGGAGTCCCAGGGCATTTCTAACCCCATCAATCTTTGCTTTGTAATCACATCCTGTGGGACCATTTGCTTGGAAACTCAATCTTGTCAACAAGAGTGTGTCTGCTTACATATTGGGAAATTGGGTAAAAGTAAGTGAAGAGCAATCAAGATCAGAGCTTGTAAGGGAATTTCAGGTCCACTCCCACCACTCCTGTGGTTTCATGCCCTGACCTTCGTGTCCTCTGACCTTTCCTAGTCAGACCATTTACATTTCTTTAGTTTCTGGTTTGAAATCAACTCTCTGTTCTCTTGGGATTGGATTAAAAAGCTAAGGAAATCGATACTCCCCAGTGGACTCTGAAGATGGTTAACCCTGATAGGAAATACATTTGCTGCTGTGTGTACATCTCTACAATGAACCACAGTACAGCGTGGTCTCCTCTTGAAGAAGTGGAGGGTGAGCTCTGAAGAGTTTGGGCCTGGGAAGCATTTAGGCTGCACCCCAATTCTGGTTCTAGACTTACTGTGTGACCTTGGGCAAAGGGTGTCACTTCTCTGGCCATTCACTCACTCACAAGGCTGAAGGTATGGGTTAGAGCAGAGGCACTCAAAGAATCATTCTGAAAAATTAAAATTTGTATGTTTGTGGTTGTTTAGTTGTCATCAAGCTGTACCATCTCACGGCGACTCCACGTGTAACAGAACAACTTTGCCTGGTTCTATGCCATCTTCACAATCGCTGACAAGTTCAAGTCCTTTGTCGTAGCTCCTATGTATATGTTATAAACGCCTTCCAGCCTAAGTGGACTTATCTTCTAGCCCTGTACTGGGCAATCTTCTGTTGTTATACATAAAGGTTTTGCTGATAAATTTGTAGAAGTAGATTACCAAGCCTTTCTTCCTAGTCTGTCTGTGTTTGGAAGTTTCACTGAAACCTCTTCCCCATGGGTGACCCTGCTGGTATTTGAAATACTGGTGGTGTAACGTCCAGTACTGTAACAAAATGCAAGTTACCCCAGTGTTACAAACTGGCAGGCAGGACAGTCAGAAGGCGCTAAACCTCAAATCTTCAAATCGTAACTACTAATGATTGTCCTGATCCCAACATCACTGGGTACAAGGAGCTGTTCAAGACTATTTCCCACCTATCCTTCCTCATCTTCTCTTGGGTAGAGTTTGGAGATTTGGAGTCTCAGAGAATCACCTTATTTAGCCTCACTGCCATCCAGGGAGGGGTGACCCACGGCAAGTCTTTGTTTTCAGCTGCTAGAAGGGATTGAGGTTTAACAGCAACGTGACCCACAAGCTGCCCACCAGAGTCTCTCCTTAGGGGCCAGGCGAGGTCCCCTATCAAATGACCATTGGAAAAATGCAAATGTCAGTCTTTCCCCTCAGCACTCAGGCTTATCCAGAGTGGAATCAGGATTCTGTCCTTCACATCACTCAACCCCGTTACTTTATGCCCACGGCCTTCTCTTCTGAACATACTGAAACACTATCCTACTGGGCAATCCCCGTTTTTCTACATTTGTGATTTTGGGGAGCTGATAGCGTCCCCCGTGGAGGCAGCCTCATTGTCTGGGGCCTTTAGGAACCTGTCTCTAATCACTTCAAGGTGGCCCATGAGAGGCGGCTTACACATTGCAAGTGAGAGGATGACAAGAAAGCAGCTCTAGGGACTAGGAACAAAGTCAAGTCAGCGAGGTGGTGATGCTGCTTGGAGGTCAGGTTTCAGCTGACCCAGTAACACAGGGGAGCCTGCAGCCCACCTGGCTCTTTATTTGACCGCCAGCTGACCAGTGTCACTAAAGGAAGAGAGATTTTCATACTTCGCCTTCTAGCAGAGGCCTGGTTTTCTGTAGTGCTTCGGCAAACAAGTGCCAGTCACCCCTCTACTGGAAAACTGTCCCTGTCTCCATAATGTTTCCAAAATAAAATCAAATCCCAGACACCAATATTTGGATCCCCCTATGATCTGGTTTCACCTTTGAATTGCGGTGTTGGAGAAGAATGTTGAAGGTACCACGGACCACCAAAAGAACAGACAGGTCTGCTCTGAAAGAAGTGCAACCAGAGTGCTCCTTGGAAGCAAAGACGGTGAGACTGCGTCTCATGTATTTTGGACATGTTGAGAGAAGGAATCAGTCCCTGGAGAAGGACATCATGCTTGGCAGAGTGGAGGGTCGGTGAAAAAGAGGGAGATCCTCAAGGTGATGGATTCAGACAGTGGCTGCAGTGATGGGTTTGTAGCACAGCAGTGATTGTGGCACAGTGCAGGACTGGGCAGGGTTTCATTGTGTTGTGCAAATGGCATCTAACAACAACAGCAACGTGATCTTGTTTGATGCCTGCTCCTGGTTGTATTTCCTGCTCTCCATCCTCTCTGCTGGATTAATCACAGGATCTCCATCATTTTCTACTGAGTAACAACTCCCAGACTTTGATCAACCATTTGTATTCTGCCAGGGGCAGTCTTTCCCCTTCTTCTTTCCTTTCAGGGCCAATGTCCACTAACTAATTTCTAACTATTTATAAGAGAATATTCCCCTAGATCAGAAATAATGAACTGGCAGGTCTTGGGATGATTCAACCAATAGATGGGATTTATTTGGCCTTCATAGGACTTTATGAATTTGAGCCAACATTTAAAAATTGGAAGATTCCACCCACTGTGAACAGTAATACTTTAGGTGGCTGTGTTTTTCCCAGAAAATGGATACATTTAAACAAAACAATACAAGAAAAAATATATGAGAATATATAGGACATTCTATTCTAAGATCATCTGGCTCTTATCCCAGTAACATTCAAGAATTCTTGCAATAGCGAAAGCCTTGTTCCTGGATGCTTTTTGTTGTTTTCTTTTGCTTTGCAAAGAGCCCACAAGTGGCCTTGTACTTTCTAGTGGTGAAGACCCAGAGGAGAGGGCCTGGGGGAGAAGTTGGTGTGTTTGACTTGTTCTGCTATCCGGATGCTTCAGCCAACCTTTCTCTTCTCTTCTCAAGGCCAAAAGAGAGAATAGGCTCAATTGGCCCTCAAACAGGAAAGTTGTCTGTGGGGAACGGGATGGGAGGGCAGGGAGGTTAGTGGTGGCAGACGTCATTTTCCAGCCTTGTAACATGGTCTCCTGTGCTTAGAAGAAAACATGACAAATGGAAAGGGGCAAAAAAAAAAATAAAGATTTTAAAGAGATTTGAAAGACAGTTAAAGGATGATGGAATGTGTACAGGTAGAGGTATGGGATAGAGCCCCGGTGTTTCCTCAAGGTTTGTTTTAGTACCCTTAGCTATTGGAAATACTGGTGGTGTAGTGGGTAGACGCTAAATCCACTTGGTGCTCTTTGGAAACTCTGTGGGGGTAGTTCTTCTCTGACCTATAGGGCCGCTATGAGTCCGAATCAACCCAATGGCTGTGGAAACACTAGCAGCATAGTGGTTAAGAGAGCTATGGCTGCTAACCAAAAGTCTGGCCGTTCAAATCCACCAGATGCTCCTTGGAAACCATATAGCAGTCTTGCTCTGTCCTATAGGCTCACCATGAGCTGGATTAATGGTAAGGTCAGCAGTTCAATTCCACCAAGCTGTCCTTGGAAACTCCATGGGGCAATTCTACTCTATCCTATAAGGTAGCTATGAGTCAGAACCGACTTGTTGGCAATGGGTTTGGTTTTCTTTTCATATGTATCTATGGAAGTCCTGGTTGCACAGTGGTTAAATTTTCATCTGCTAAGTAAAAGGTCAGAGGTTTGAATCTACCAGCTGCTCCATCCGAAAAGATGTGGCAGTTCTGTTTCCATAAAGCTTTACAGCCTAAGAAACCCAATAGGCCAGTTCTTTTCTTTCCTACAGGATTGCCATGAGTTGCAATTGACTTGACAGTAACAAGTTTGGTTTGGAATCTACGAGTTCTCGTGATAAAACATGTTAGACAACACTGAGTGAGAGAGAGAGACCAAGAGAGTGAAAGAGCAAGTGAGAGAGCTGGAAAGCTACCCTAAGATGCTAACAGTTATTCCATTATTATTTGTGGGAGGGGAGATTATGAGCGATTTTTACTTTCTGGCTTCTTTGGTGCATTTTCCCAATTTGATACAATAAACTGAATTGCTTTGAAAATGAAGAGTTCCCAAAAATGATGAGAATTTTGCCATTCTTGCTGCTCCGTTGATTTCTGACGTTTCTTTCCATGGGCTTGTTTATGGCTTCTGAGTTTCCTCTCACACAAGATAAAAATGACCAACTCACCCCCTGTCAGCACGCAGCATCACAAGGATACCTGGCTTAGCTGGGGGCTACCCATGGAAGCTGTTCATGCTGAACACAAAATGGGAATGTCCCCAGGATCACGCAATCCTGGGGTCTGCTGCCACAGATCATTTAGTTTAGCAACCTCCTTGGCTTGCTTGCTTTTTTGAACCGAAGCATTCAAAATTTTTCCCCATCAATATATTTTAATTCAGTTATTTATTTTTGGTGAGCTTTGACAGTCTGTTTGGAGAGGCAGATCCATTACTGGCACTTTTGATCCACAGCCATGTGTGTGAGCTATTAGCAACCATCCATCCTGACCTGTGTTTTCCAACTTTTCCATTTCATAGTATAGAGTATGTGGGTAGGTTATGTCTCCCCCTCCATTTAAAAAAGTTGTGAAAACTCTGTGACATAACATCTTTCTGTTTTAGTAAAACCAGAGGGGTTTATATTGTCACTTGAAAAAGCTTAGCGTATAAAAAATAAAACAGAAACAAACTGTAAAAGTATGAAAGATGGGCTGGCTCATTCCGTGTCTTGGGGGCATCACTAGCACCTGCTGCATTCCTGTAGAGCTATCCACCTCTCACCACCTGACTGTATTGGCGGAGTCCTTGGGATGCACAAATAGTGTATGTACTTGACTGCTAACTGAAAGGTTGAAGGTTTGAGTTCACCAAGAGGTACCTCGGAAGAAAGACCTGGTGATTTACTTCTACACAGCAGCCATTGAAAGTCCTATGGAGTTCAGTTCTACTCTGACACATATAGGGTCACCATGAATCAAAGTCAATTCTATAGCAACTGGTTTAATTACATCGGTAGAGTCGGTGAGGCCAGAATAAGCTGCTCCTTCTATTTTCCCTTTATGGGAGCTGGAAGAGAAGCACTCACAAGGAATTTTTCCTCAATAATATTGGCCAGTTCATATGCAGCAAGTCCTTGGTGCATTGTTATCCCGATAGGCTTCCTCTCTTCTGTATCTTGCCAAAGACTCCTGCCCACATCTGTGAGACAGGTACCTTGTGTACACTTGCTCATTGCCTATTCACACACCTTCTAGATGTCTGTATTCTTATTCCCATCACCCAAAACCAGAAACCACACCCTTTGCAATCGAGTTTATTTCAACTCATAGTGACCCTGCAGGACAGAGTAGAACTGCCCTGTAGTGTTTCCAAGGAGCTGCTGCTGGATTCAAACTGCTGATCATTTCGGTTAGCAACTATATAGCTCTCTGTAGCTTTTAATTACTGTGCCACTGAATTCAGGATACTGTCTTGAGAATCTGATAACCAAGATTGCCCTTGAGTCAGAAAGACATGGTCTGTTCACAGGAAAGAAAATGAAAAGACCGGAATAAGACTGAGGGGTTGGAGAGGGTAGTCTTGGATCAGTCTTTATCCTCTTTACAGCAATTTAGCCTTGCTGAGAACACTAACCTTTCAGAGCTAGAATGCAGCATATGAAGACGATCCAGGTTACATTCCCTCCCTGACACTGAGGAAACTGAGGCTCAGAGAGAACAAGACACTGCCCAGACTCTTGACTATGAAGTGGAGAGGATTGACCCCAATGTGTCTCTCTGTGCCCTTTGACCAGCCTTATTTCATTGCCCTATTATTTCTTGCCTCTGTGTGTGCCTCTGTGTCTGACTAGGGATAGGAAATTTGAAGAGAGAAGTCACTTCTGAGTTCATCATTTACCTGGAAGCTCAGAAATCACTGAAAACCTCTTAGACTTTTCAGCATCACTGGAAAATGATTGTCAGGAATATTTGATGGGTTGCTTTGATGTCAGGATGTATCTTTCTAAGTCTGATCTGCAGTAGTAGGGAAGCAGGGGCAGGCAGGCTTTAGGAAACTTGCTGTTCACATGAACAAAGAATGCCTTTTGCAATTGAACTTTGGCCAGGTTAACCTTTATTAGTTTTGAAAGATGCTGCCTAGCTTCAGAGCCAAAGCTAATTTTAGAACTGGACCTTTGTCCTAATAATCAGGTCAGATGGTAAAGTGAAATCAAGAGGCAGCCTGCCATGGGAGAGACAAGTCAGTATTCACTCAGTGTAGTCACTGAGTACCTGCTCTTACTCTGGAGCCCCTGAATGGTGCAAACAGTTACACCTTTGAGCTGCTAACAGACAGAAGGGTAGGAGGTTCAAGTCCACCAGGAAGCACCTTGAAAGAAATACTTGGCAATTTAGTCTGAAAAATCAGCCATTGAAACCCTATGGGAACACAGTTGTCCTATGACACACATGAGATTGCCATGAGTCAGAGTGACTTGACAGCAGATGGTTTACTCTGCAGGCCTTTCTTATGGAGGGAGACAGACGATGCACAATGAGTGACATACATGATATTGGATAAGTGTTACGGAGGAAAACAAAGCAGGAGAATGTGACAGGACATGCTGGGGGCAGGGGTAGAGTGGGACTCAGAGAAGAGATTTCACCGAGCAGGGGACATTGGAGCAAAGACCCTGGAGTGAGGTATGCTGGCACTGGGGAGAGTTGTTTCAGGCAGAGGGAACAAGAAGGGTAAAGTCACAGAAGCCAGAGCCTGCCTGGGGAGTCAGGACTAGCTGCGAGACCAGTATGGTTGGGCCTGTGCACTCAGAAGATGTTGTAGATCATCAGCTCAGAGTGGTCCCAAGGCAGAGTTCACAAGGATGCAGGCTTTCACTCTGGGTGAAATGTGCAGCCAGCGAAGGGTTTGGAGCTGAGGAAGAAGGTAATCTGTCTCTGTTGGAACAGGATCCCTCTGCTGCTCTGTTGAGACCCAAGGGAAGCAGCGGTGGAAACAGGAAGACTAGCGAGGAGGCCACTGCAATTGCCCGGCCAGCAGGTAACTGTGGCTCGATCCAGGGCAGTAGCAGCTGAGGCTGGAGCAGCAGCCTGATTCTGGATGTGTTTTGAAAGTGGTATCATGACAAATCATTCCGTGCAACGTAGCACAGTTTTGACACATTCACTGTGAGGATGGAACAGTAGGGAAAGGAAAGGAGCTACTGTAGTGCAAGGCAGTGTTCAAATGCCAAAGCAGCAGCACTAGGGGAAGTCGTTCTTGTCCCAGATCAAGGGCTGTTGTTGTTGTTAGGAGCTGCAGGATTAGTTCCGACTCATAGCGACTCTATGCACAACAATCCACCTTTTGACTTCCTGACTGCTGCTTACACGGATGTTAACTGTGAATCCAAGTAAGAAAGAAAAGATGAAATCCTCGCCAACCTCAGTCTTTCTTCCCTCTGTCACGTCATTGCTCGGTTCAGCTGTGGGGATTTTTGTTTTCCTTATGTTGAGGTAGAATCCATTCCAAAGGCTTTGATCTTTGTCAGTAAGTGCCTCCGTCTTCAGTTTCAGCAAGCAAGGTTGTGTCATCTGTATCATGCAGGTTGGTAATGAGTCTTCCTGAAGGAGGCAGAGAGGCTTTGCTGATGGTTTCTCAAGAACGGATAGGATTTTTGAAGTCTTTTTGTTTTTCTGGTTATAAAAATAGTATATGTTTGTTATAAAGGAAAGTGGCCAAACAAAAAGTTGCAAATATGAAATAACCATCCATAAATCCATCCCTAGAGATAAATACTGTTAACACACAAACCAGACCCACTACTGTCAAGTTGATTCCAACTCATAGTGACTCTATAGGACAGAGTAGAACTGCCCTATAGAGTTTCCAAGGAGTGCCTGGAGGATTTGAACTGCCAGCCTTCCGGTTAGCAGCTGTAGCACTTACTCACTACGCCACCAGAGTTTTCCTTACTATTAACACTTAGCTTTGTTTTCTTATTCTTTTTATCTATACATATAGGATTAAATGATATCACAGATTTTTATTATAGTTTTTCACTGAACAAACTGACTTTTTCTAAGGCTACACATTCTTTGAAAAATTAGTATTGTTGACTGCCTAGTGTTCCATTCTGTGGCAACAGGATTGATTCAACAATCTTCTGTTGCTGAACATTCAGGTACTTTCCATTTGCTCACGATCATATAGCCCACTGCCATTAAAAATGCCATTGAGTGTTCTTGTTCATAAGTCTTTGTGCATATTTCTAATTATTTCCTTATAATGATTGAACTCTAATTACTGGATCAAGGATATGTACATTCTATTTGTTAATCAACTGCCTTCCAGAAAGGCGATAGTAACATATATATACCACAAAGAAATCTAGAGGAAGGCCTATTTCACTATAACTAAATTAATAATGGTCATTATTTAAAAACAAAATTTCAAGTTCAAGAATAAAAAATCCCACTTTTATTTCTATACCAGTTAGCTTTTACTACATAATGAATCACACACTCCCCTGCTGCCATCCCCTACCCCTAGTAAAAAAAAGATAGAAATGAAAAATAACATGCCAAGTGCCATCGAGTCGGATCCGAAAAATAACATAGTGGCTTATAAAATCAAGCATTTAGTTACCTAATGATTCTGTGTATCAGCAATTTGGGCTGGAGTCAGCTGGTTTCTGTTGGGATCACTCACGCATCTGTGATGAAATACTATCATTGACTGAGTTGTGTCCACCCCAAAAAGTGTATAGTAATTTGGCTGGGCCAGTGAGTCCCAGTCTTGTGTGATTTCCCTCCACTTTGTGATTTTCTGAAGCTGTAAATCCTAATCTCTGCCTGTGGTTAATAGACTGGATTTGTGTTACAGAGGATTAGGGTAGATTGTAAAACCCTTCTGAAAATCACCTCCCTGCTCTAATGTAAAGAGTTTCCCTGGAGTGAGGTTTGCATCAGCTGTTATCCTTTTATCCTACAAGAGATAAAACGAAAGGGAAGCAAGCAGAGAATTGGGAACCTCATACCATGAGGAAAGCAGCGCTGAGAGCAGAGTGTGTCCTTTAGGCCTAGGTTCCTGTGCCAAGACGCTTCTTGACCAAAAAAAACTGATGCAACATATAGACTTTCCTCCAAAGCCAACAGTGAGAGAAGGCATTCTCTGGAGCCAACACCCTGAATTGAGAATTGTAGCCTATTGGACTGTGTAAGAATAAGTTTTTCTTTATTAAACCCCTCTACTTGTGGTTTTTCGGCCACAGCAGTATCAGATGACCAAGACTTGTTATCAGTTAAGAACTCTACTTCTAAAAGTGTTGGCTTGTTACTGGTGGCAAGAGTTGGGACACAGTGACTGGATAACGGAGCTCTCATCCATCAGGCTAGCCTGGGCTTCCTCACATGATTGGGAAGGGGTTCCAAGCATAGTGTCTTAGGCTGGGTTTTCTAGGGAAGCAAAACCAGTAACACTTGTAGGTACAAGGAAAGATTTATAATATATATATAGACAGATAGATACAAATATAGGAAACAACTCACGTAATCACAGAAGCTGAATGTCCCAAGCTCTGGCACAAGCCTCATGTGTCCACAGAAGCTGAGGAACCCAAGGTCAGCAAGTCAGAGACCAGAGTTGCAGATCACCGGTTGTGTAGGTCAGTGGATCCCAAGCTGGTGGCGAGACAAAGTGACAGAGGCTGGCGAACCCAGGATCGGCAGGTCAGGGAGCAGGACTGGGCAGAGGCTGGTGAGCACAGGATTGGCAGGTCAGGGAGCAGGACTCTCAAGTGCCGACTGTAAGGACTGATGAGCCCAACAGCTGCTAGCTCAAGTCCCGGAACCAGACGCTGGAAGAAGAGGGCAGGAGCTCCTGGCCACGTGAGCGATCAGCAGCCATAGTCCAAGGTCGCAAGATGAGAGCCGAGGTGCAGGGAGCCACCACAAACCCTGCCCTGCCACTTAATACAGCAGCCAAATAGGTAGTAGCCAAGTTGACATAATCCTGACCACCACAGTCCACCCCTTGTCAACTTGGCATCTGTACACATCTCACCTTACCATGCACAGTCTCTGAAGGGGTACAGTTACAAAGTCATACTTATGTCAACATGATATAGCTAACACATGTACAACTGAAAATGCATTAATCCATTTACATCTTATGTTTCATAAGTAAACAAAACACCCAATACACACATACAAAGCAGGAATACTCATAGCAATTACAGTCCTCATTTCTGCAACTGGTTGCATGGCCGTAACTGATATATAGAACTACCTTCTTCTACAACCCATTCTGTATTCCCTTTGCCCTCAGCAAGTACCTCATCTGGTTGTGGTTCCTTGCCTGGTGAGGTGACCCAAACCTTCATTCCTGAAGGGTCTGGGCTATTATCACTCATTTTGGGGTTGGGTTGCTGTAGTTCTCCACAGACCTTAATCACGGGACACGGTAGTACTAGGAGGCATCCTAAGGGATCTCCTGCATTCCAAACATACTCTTCTTTACTTCCGTTATGTAATGTCAATCCAATTTCATCTTCATAGTCAGGATCAATCACACCGGCCAGTATTGTAACTCCCTTCTTTGTTGATCCAGAGGTACAAGGAGCCCAAAATGGCCTGGTGGCAATTTTAGCTTCCAGTTCAGTGGAATCGTTGATGTGTCTCCAGGCGGCAGCATTCCTCCCTTTGGAACTAAGACATTTAGTCCTGCAGAACATAAAGTCATGGGGACATCTTGCAAGTGGGTCACTAGGGGTAACAGTAAGTGGTGCCACTCCCATTTCCACCCCTTGATTCCTGGACCCATGAATCCTGGCAATAGGAGAAACAGCACCGTATATTGGGCGCTGGTTTAGAGCATACACAGCCTTTTCATTTAGGTATCTACTATACTGCCTAATAAATGTAGACATGTCATATCCTTGCAATCCACTTTTATCCAAAAAATTGCTTAAGTTAAACAACGTGTTTCTTGAAGCCAAATACTGAATAAAGCGCTCATTTCCATATACCATCAAATGATGAGTTGTAATGAGAGACTTGAAGACCACCACCCAACTTCTGTTAGTAGTTCTTTCAAATAAACTGCCTGCCAACTGTGGGATGTTCACATTCATCTCATTTGTGCACTGAATTAAATAGTCCAGGTGCTTTTTCTTGGGACCCATGATCTCGTGGGTCGTGGCCTTGCATACTGTATCGTATGGATCTTATGCAGGATCCTTCTACCGGTAAGGGCTAAGTATGCACTTGTCCTGTGCTCCTGATACAGGGCCAAAGGGGTTTGGTGCTCTCATGACCACTCCTGGTACCAAATTGTCTTAGGCTGGGTTTTCTAGGGAAGCAAAACCAGTAACACGTGTAGGTACAAGGAAAGATTTATAATATATATATATAGACAGATAGATACAAATATAGGAAACAACTCACGTAATCACAGAAGCTGAATGTCCCAAGCTCTGGCACAAGCCTCATGTGTCCACAGAAGCTGAGGAAACCAAGGTCAGCAAGTCAGAGACCAGAGTTGCAGATCACCGGTTGTGTAGGTCAGTGGATCCCAAGCTGGTGGCGAGACGAAGCGACAGAGGCTGGAGGTCGGTGGATCCCAAGCTGGCAGCGAGACGAAGCGACAGAGGCTGGCGAACCCAGGATCGGCAGGTCAGGGAGCAGGACTGGGCAGAGGCTGGTGAGCGCAGGATTGGCAGGTCAGGGAGCAGGACTCTCAAGTGCCAACTGTAAGGACTGATGAGCCCAACAGCTGCTAGCTCAAGTCCCGGAACCAGATGCTGGAAGAAGAGGGCAGGAGCTCCTGGCCACGTGAGCGATCAGCAGCCGTAGTCCAAGGTCGCGAGATGAGAGCCGAGGGGCAGGGAGCCACCACAAACCCTGCCCTGCCACTTAATACAGCAGCCAAATAGGTAGTAGCCAAGTTGACGTAATCCTGACCACCACATATAGTAAGAGAGAACAAGTCCCAACGTGCAAGAACTTTGAGTCTTTGTATGCATTCCATTTGCTAACATCCCGTCGAAGTCACGTGGCTGACATAGAGTCAGCACTGGGGGACACTTAAAAGTCACATGACAAGGAGGTGTGGGTAGGTAGAAAGAGGGGAAGAATTCGTGGCCAGTTTTGCAATCTAAAGTAGAACAAATCTAAACATTTATTGGGCAATTAATTGCATGCCAGGCACACATGTTCCAGTTGTTATCTCATTTAATCTTCACAAGCGTTTTGTGAAGTGGGTGCTGTTATTACCCTATTTTACAGCTTGAGAGCTGTGTCCACCAGAATTCAAGCAGAGAAGCAGAACAACTAACCCGTTGCCACTGAGTCAATTCTGACTCAGTGTCTCTTTAGGAAAAAGTAGAACTGCCCCAAGGGTTTCCAAGGAGCACCTGGTGGATTTGGAACTTTCAACCTTTCGGTTAGCAGCTGTAGCACTTAACTACTATGCTTCCAGGAGATATGTATTAAGAGATTAATTGCAAATAATTGGCTTACACAATTATGGAGACTGGCTAGGCAAGACTGAAATCCATAGGACAGGCTCCAATAATGGCATATCAGAAACTGGGCATGAACTGATGCTGTTGTCCTTAAAGGCCTTTGGACTGACTGAATCATGCTCACTCAGATTATCTAGGATAGTCTCCCAGCCTTACTTAAAGTCAACTGATTACAGATCTTAACCACATCCACAAAACACCTTCACAGCAACACCTAGATTGGTATTTGACTGATAGTCAAGGACTGTAGCTTAGCCAAATTGATGAACACATCAAAAGACCACCACAAGGACCCCCCAAAAAGCTGAGTAATTTACCCAATGTTATGTTATAAAAGCAGCAGAGCTGAAATTAAATTCTAGGACATACACATAAAACGAAAGTCCTCACCACTGGGTCAGTAAACCTCATGGAGAAAAGACTGGAGTTACAAAAGATTTCATTGATCCACAATCAACTCCAGTGGAAGCAGAAGTCATTTTAAGACCCACTGTAGTGGGCAAATCTGCTGCAAGAGCCTTTTTAAAGTTTACAAGGAAAAGAAGTCACTTGAAGGCTAACATGTACCTGACCTGAACCATTATGTTTTCAATAGCCCCACGTGTATGTGAAAGCTGGACAATGAATAAGGAAGACCAAAGGAGAACTGATACTTTTGAATTATGGTGCTGGTGAAGAATGCAGACTATACCATGGACTGCCAGAAGAATGAGCAAATCTGTCTTAGAACAAGTACAGCCAGCATAGCAAGAAGAGACGAGATGACGTACTTTGAACACCTTATCAGGAGGCATCAGTCTCTGGAGACGGACCATAGGCTTGGTAAAGTAGAAAGTCAACAAAAAAGAGCCTGCCTTTACTATCTTAGTGAGATGGCTTGATACAGTGGCTGCAACAATGGGCTGAAGCTTAACAATGATTGTTAAGGATGGTGCAGGAGCAACAGTGTTTTGTTCTGTTGTATGTAGGGTCTCTGTTGTAGTCAGCTGGTAGTGCTCTAACAGAAAATATCACGGGTGGAAGGCTTCATGAAGAGAAGCTGTTATTGTCACAGTCTGGTAAGCTGCAAATCCATTAAAAAGGTACAAGTCCATTCAATAAGAGAAGTTGTGACAGTCCGGTAGGATAAGTCCAAATCCAGTGAGAGCATCTCGGCACAGGAACCTCGGTCTAAAGGACATGGTCGACTCTCAGTGCTTCTCTTTTGGTAGTATAAGATTCCCAGCTTTCTCTCCTCACTTCTCTCTTTTATAACCCACAGCCTTGTAGCTTGAGACCTGCCTCACTAACACAACTGTGGTCCATTCTCCATCATCAATCTCACAGAGGCAGGATTCACAACACATGGGAGGAAGGGCACCATACAGGGACTCATAGCCAAATCAAATCAACACATACAGTTTTGGGGAGACACAATTCAATCCACAGCAGTCTCTATAAATGGAAATCCTGGTGGTGTAGTGGTTAAGAGTTTGGGTGCTAACCAGAAGGTTGGCAGTCCAAATTTACCGGGCTCTATTTGGAAATCCTGTGGAGGCAGTTGTGTTGTTGTTAGGTGCTGTAGAGTCAGTTGTGAGTCACGGTGACTGTGTGCACAACCGAAAGAAATACTACCCAGTCTTGTGCCATGTCCACAACATTTTTATGCTTACGCCCATTGTTGCAGCCACTGTGTCAATCCATCTCGTAGAAGGTCTTCCTCTTTCTCCCTGACCTTCCACTCTACCAAGCATGGTGTCCTTCACTGTGGATTGATCCCTTCTAACAATACGTCCAAAGTTTGTAAGACATAGTCTCACCATCTTTGCTTCCAAGGAACACTCTGGTTGTATTTCTTTTTGAACAGATCTGTTTGTTTTTTTGGCAGTGCGTGGTACATTCCAATACCACAGTTCAAAGTTATCTATTTTTCTTGTCTTCCTTATTCACTGTTCAGCTTTCAAGAACAATAATGGAGGCAGTTGTACTCTGTTCTATAGGGTTGCTATGAGTTAGAATTGACTTCATAGCAATGGATTTGGTTTATGAGACAGAGCTGGCTCAATGGCAACTAACGACAACAGGTATTAACTAAGAAGCCCTGGTGAAACAATGCTTCAGTGCTAGCTTGCTAACCGAAAGATGAACAGGTGGGAGTCCCTCAGCTACTCCATGGGAGAAAAGACCTTGTGAACTATCTCTGTAAAGATTACAGCCTAGGAAGCCCTATTGGGCAGTTCTACTATGTCATACAGGATCTCCATGAGTAGAAATTTATCCAACAGCACAACAGCAAATATTAACCACTCCATTCTCTTTTGCATTTGAATTGCACTTCTTTAATTTTGAGATGTTGGATCCACAGTTAATACCCACAGAAGCAGCAGATGTGATGCTGGAATAGCTTTACAGGTATACTGGGCATTTAAGTGTTGTTGGTTTTTTTTTTTTTTTTTTCCACTTTATAAATTCTTCATCTTCGCTGTGGTGTGAGAGTAGTATTTTAATGAGTGGAGATATAGGGGCACCGTTAAGAAACACAGTGGTGGGACAGGGAGGTTTTGAGTGATTGATTTGATCAGACATATTGGTAAGTGCCAGGACATAAGTCTGAGGAGGTGGGTTGGGCCAGATATGAAGAGTCTTGAGTTACCATCTGTAGGACAAAGAACACTGGACTGGAATCTGAAGCCTGAGGTTCAAATTCCTGCCACACCTCTAGCTGTATGATCTTGGGAAATGCATTTAACCTCCCTAAGGCTTCAACTTGCTACTGGGTAAAGATTTTCACCTTAATCATTAGCTTCTGTGGGCTGTGAGCCCTGAGGTCTATGAGGTTCTCTGGAGTCATTGAACCTATATGTAGACAAATCACATGGCAGGTCTTAAGATGCGCTATATTTCAAACCTATGGAGATTCTATAGGGATGATTCATTCATTTAATAGTGTTAACTGAATTTATGGTAGCTACTTGTCAATCCACAGACTCTGCAATATGAAACTATCACAATATGGGGAGTCAGTGAATTTATCTTGGAAACTAAGAAGGATGGCTTTTCTAATCAATAGAGTTCTGGTGAGTTGAGGATGAAGGGGGAACCTGTTAAATGTTTTTCAGAAGGAGAGGGATGTGGGTGAAGCTGTGCTCTGGGAGGGTCACTGAGAGGGAGAGGGAGCTAGGGACTGAGCAGTGCTTTTCAACTTTGGGGGCTCATTGGAATCACTTGGTTCCCATGCTCATAGAGTCTAATTTAATTGACCAAGATGCACCCTGAGCATGGGAAGATGTATGAGCTCCCCAGTTGATTCTAATGAGCACCCAAGTTAGAGGACCACTGGTTTAGAGTAACATTAGGCCCATCAAGAGTCTGAGATGAAGAAATGATGAGACCTAACTTTCTTTAGGAAACCCTGGTGGTACAGTGGTTAAGACATATGATTGTTAACCAGAAGGTCAGCAGTTTGAATCCATGGGCCCTCCTTGGAAAGCCTAGGGAGCAGTTCTACTCTGTGTTATAGGAAACCCTAGTGGTATAATGGTTAAGTGCCGTGGTTGCTGTCTCAGGCCTACTGTGCTGCTATAACAGAAATGCCACAAGCGGATAGTTTTAACAAAGAGAAATTTTTCTCACAGAAAAGTGGCTTAAAAATTCAAATTCAGCATATCACCTCCAGGAGAAGGCTTTCTTCGTTGAATCTGGAGGAAGGCACTTGTCATCAATTTTCTCCTGCGAAAACTAGGAGCTTCTAAAGCACGGGAACTCTGAGTTCAAAGGGCATGCTCTACTTCTGGCACTGTTTCTTTCTTGGTGATGGGAAGTCTTCCACTCTTTGCTTGCTCTTTTTCCCCCATATCCCAAGAGATTCCTCAAGGCACAGTACAATCTTACAAACTGAGTCCTGCCCCACCAACCCAACCACAGCAGAACCTCTTGCATTAATGTTACCCAATTTGGGTCCCCGCCATGGAGCAGTCCAGCCAACAAAACATACTTCAGGGTTTACTAGGACAGAAGGTTTATTAGGAGATACGATAAAACTGGACATGCAAGCTGGTCTCCACGGAGTATCAAAAGATAATTTTTACATCAGAGTTTATATATCATTTTGACAAAGATTACTTCATGTTTTTAAGCGCTTAGCCCACAGATAATTGTATACAAGACAAAATAACCACAAGAAACTCTTTGTTAAACTACAGATACGTATGTCAGATACCTGGACTCTAATCTGTATGTTAGTAGCAGGCAAGATAAAATTTATATAAAAATCCCTTAGCCTGCCAAGTCCACCCTGACTGAGATAATGAGCAAGAAAGAAAAGTTGTAGACACAGAAAATGCCAGGCAGCCTCTCTAGCTGCTGTCTCATAGGCTGAAGGCCATTTCTCAGGAGAACAAAGAAGAGGAGGGAGACTAAGGCCACAGGAACTGAGGAGACCCCGCGTCTCTATGTAAAGAAGCCAGTGTAGCTGGTGCAACAAAAAAACACCGATTATTTAGAGCCTCATTGTGGCATTAGTTATATCAAGCTCTCAGTTCCCCATTTTGAAGTGGAGAAAATATGTTGTGAGGTCTAGGGTCACATTAACATCATAGAGGCAAGTTTTACAACCTATGGGACTATCACATGGTACCTAGAATCACGGCCTAGCCAACTTGCTACACACATTTTTGGCAGACACAATTCAATCTATGATACCTGGTAAACAACAGATTGGCAGTTCAAATCAGCCAGGCATTCTATGGAAATTCTATGGGTTCTACTCTGTCCTTTAAGGTTGCTGTGAGTTGGAATTGACTCGATGGCATTGGGTTTGATTTTATGGGATTGCTGTGAGCTGGAATTGACTTGATCGCAATAGGTGTGGTTGACCTCTTCAGGTTAAGTGTAATAAAAAGAAGCAGGAACAGAGAGGAACAGACAGGCTGGAAAGAAGGAATTGACAGGACCTGACAATGACTAGGTTGCGGAACTCAAGAAATCCAGCTAACTTGAGGTCTCAACACCGGTAACGATAATAATTGTAATCATGTGCAGACAGAGAAGGGAGAATGTTTATTTTTAAAAATCCTTACCCTGAGGCAGGCACTGTATTAATACATACTTCTCTCTCCTTATAGAAATTCTGTGGGGTCTGTTACGAACTAAATTGTGACTTTGGAATTCTAGTCAGCTGAGTTGTGAGAAAAATACATTTCTGATCATTAAATTCAGAATTTCTGTCGCTTAGCAGCCCGAAGGAAGCAGTAAGAGATACGATTGTACCCTTCAGTGGATGAGGAAACTGAAGCTGTGAGAAGTGAGGCAGCTGAGCCAAGACCCAACTTCAGAACTGTCTGAGCCGCGTTCCCGGCCCACACATTCTCGTGGTCACGCTTAGGTGACCCTGACTGTGTCTTGCTGATGGGAAAACATTTTTCTCCCCTCGAGTGGTAAGGTGGAAAGAGCCTAGCTTAATAACCTATCAAGACTCTGAGTGGGTCCTGTCTCCAAGAAGACGCCTCAGCTCTTCTGAGTGTGTTTTCAGTGGAGGGCAACTACACACCCCAAAGCAGCAGTCAATGCTAGGCCCTAAAAGGCACTGTTGTTATGTAGGGAAATATACGCTATGAAGGAGGCCTGGTTGTGCAGTGGGTAAGCACTGGGTTGCTAGACAAAAGCTTGGAAATTCAAACCACTAACAGCTCTACAGGAAAAAAGACCTAGTGATCTGCTCCTGTAAAGCTTATAGCCTGGAAAACCCCAATAGCACAGTTCTTTGTCCTATAGGATTACCATGAGTCAGAACTGACTCAGGGGCACCCAGCAACAAAAACCAGGGAAAATATTTCTCAAACTTCATGCATTTCTGAGCCGCTTTCAGGTCTTACCAAATCCTTCCATAGCCTCTGTTCTAGATACTCCCAGAAAATCCCTCTCAAGTGCCTATTCATCCCCGGCCAAAGGATTTTAAATGCTCCAGCACACAAAATTAGTAAGGGCGATTTGGTAGGCCAGGTAATTGTAAGGAAACTTTGAAGAGGTGGTACAAAGTGTATATTGGCAAGAATGGAACATTTAAGTGTAACAGGGACACACTTAAACTGGAATGATGCAATCATTGCTGGCAATTGGGCTTGGGGCCTGCATGAAGAATATAATGCTGGAAGTTTTGAATTGAGTATTATTGTTAAAGAGTTCAGCTGCAATATATAAGAGATGTAGCCCAGGGAAAATCTCTCTCCATAAAGCATGAACTTGAGTTAATTCACCTGGGCCTGAAAGATGCTGCTTTGCCCCCACCTGTCCAAGGACAAGGAAACACAGGTGGTATCGCTTTAAGTGCCATGGCTGTTAACCAAAAGGTTGACAGTTTGAATCCACCAGGCACACCTTGGAAGCTCTATGTGGCAGTTCTGTTCTGTCCTGTAGGGTTGCTATGAGTTGGAATGGACTCAACAGCAGTGGGTTTGGTTCGTGTGTTTTGGTATAATAGCAATAACAGTGGCTAATTTCATTGAGATTTTTGTCTTTTGATCCTCATGACAATTCTGTGAGGAAGGTCACCATCATCTCCTTCTTACAGATGAGAAACTTGCCAAAGGTCATGCAGCTTGTAGCATATGGAGCCAGGATCTGAACCCAAGTGACTGATTCTCCTCCCTCCCTGTGCTTACTTGTGGAGTTATAAATAATAAGTGAAATAAAGAATCTGGGGGTAGTGCCCCCAAACCGTTCACTCCTATTAAAATGAATTAAGTAAATATTGATTATCTGCTATGTATTAGTCTTTTGACGCTAGGGAAACAGGAGTGAGCCAAAGTAGATATGGTCTTGCATAGACCGCGTGGTCCACAGAAGACAGACAACAATCCAATAACCACACAAATGGATGTGTAAGTTCACACTTAGAGTAGTTTTCTGAAGAAAGTGAATCCCATTGGAAGAGCATTTAATATGGGGAACTGACTGAGACTGAGGGGGAAGGATATCTACGACTAATGTCATCATCGTTATCAGCAGGGTGTTGGCTTAGATGGGACACTACATAAAGTTTCTGACAAGTAATTGAATAACGAAGTCACCCATTCTTCTTTCCACACATTTGATATAGCCTGCTAGGTGTATTTTGAAATCAATTTAGAGACTGTAACTCACATTCAGGAAATAAAGTGAATTAGAATCAGATACTGAGTGGATGGACCACAGTACGAAAGCTTGTTTACTTAATTGTGTCTATGCGTGTGACCTCAGTCCCCATGCCAAACGTATTTCTTACTGTGTCATCAGTAAAAAAAATTAGAGAAACATCAGCTGAATCCATTTACAGCACTTATCAGAGTGCAGCATTTGGCATAGAGTAAGTGCTCAAGGTTTGTTTGCTAGAGTCATTTTCTTATTTCTTACAAAAAGAACAAAGCAGTTACCTGCCTAATTACACCTCCAGGTCCTTGGGGATCAGCCCCTCCAGGGCTCATAAAAGCAGTGGTTATTTTCTGTAGAGAACTGGCTCTTGAGGCTCCTCATCTGGTGTGTCTATGAAACGCTTTTAAATACTTTTCCCCAGGCTCATTTGCTCCCCTGTAGAGATCCGTCCTTAAAGGTAACAATGGTTTGTGCGTGACTACTAACTTAGACATTGGCAGTTCAAATCTATCCAGCAGCACCACGGAAGAAAGGTCTGACTGTCTGCTTCCATAAGATTACAGCCAGGAGAAACCTGTGGATCAGTTCTTCTCTGTAATATGTAAGGTTGCCATGAGTCAGAATTGACTAGATGACAACAGGTTTTTTTGGTTGTTAGCATTTAGGCTGAACTGTGCATGCAACCAAATTCTAAAAGGTAATTCTGAGACTTGAGAATAATTTGGCTGCTCTTCTCATTGGCTCAATAAGTAGTGAAGGGTGGATGAGCCTTTGTGATTGGATGGGACCCAATGGGTGGCTTAGTTTAGTAGAGTGCTTTGGGGTAGCTTATTCAATGTCAGTGAGATTTCTACTCATCTGAAGTATGAGCATCTCTCTGATTGACTGCAAGGAGAGGATGAAGCAACACATGGCAAGGTCTAGAATAACACTATGTTTTGTTCACAGTAGCTTAGTCGTGATCAGAGGGTGCTGATCTAGCTATACCAGCGCCACCCACTAACATACCTACTGTCTTCAAACCTGTATCTTTTCTACACAGTGAACACCCAGGGTCCCTCACTCCATGAAACAGTCCCTCTTTTTGTGCCCCATCATATGCCTTCTCCCAACTCTAATTTCAGGGCACTTGCGGGGGACAGCACTTTGCCCATTGCCAATGTACCGTGTCAGTAGCACAGACTGTACCTCAGAACTTTCTCTGAAGCTGAGGAAGTCCATTCAGCTTATGTGTAGGTATAGCCTGGAGGGGTGACTGGGAGAGGGCAGTAATGCCACTGGGAGACACTCAACTAAGTGGGGTCAGGAACAGTGAATAAACGTCTCAGTCTCCTGTCTTACAAAGGGACACTCCTGAATCACTGTATTGTCTCATAGGGTCCTCAGTAGGATGTCTAGTGGGACTGAGCATCCTTGCTGGTTTCCCCCACCAACTCCTGCTTCCTGGAACCTCATATCAAAGAAACTAGCCGCTCCCATGTACTTATTTCAGGCTATTTCCAGGGAATCAAATGAAGGCAGCCCAGCACCCAAGCAGCCTTAGAAAGACTTTTCTCAATAGCTCCAAGGTGAGGAAATTCTGCCCTATGTGCCGGCTGTCACTTCCTGTGCCAACCCACTTCTCTGAACTAATGAAACTGAAAAGGTTGGGAACAGTCAAAGCCTCAGGAAAGCCGCCTCTCTTTTGATTTCTCTCTCTCTCTGCCACTTCAGTTTCAGCTTGAGCTCAGGCTAGGCTGGCTGACAGCCCACCTTCCTTTGTGTCCTGGAAGACTCCGTGGAGGAAGCATTCATTGCATCATCATAACAAATACATGAAAATAAAAGCAGTTGTTCTTTAGTGACAGCTGCTATTGTACCTGTTCTTTCTTTATTGCATCTATTGCTTTTTAGCACATTTTTTAAAGTTTAATTGAGATATAATTCAATACATCATACAATTCAACCATGTGAAATATACAGCTGAGTCAGACTACTCAATAGGCCTGGTGAGCACCAAGGTGCGTACCTTGCTTAATGGATCATCTGTAGTGAACAGCTTCACATCTTTCCACCTCTTCAAAGATTCTGCTTTGAGGTATGGTTGGCCTCTGTGTCTCTCCCAACCCCACCATGTCTTCCTGCAGAATTAAAGCCTCTTTTCAAAGTTACAATCTCTGAGAGGGACAGAAGACCTAATAAGCACAGGGAAGCACGTGCTTCCCTGTGCTTACTTACTAATCTGTAGTGAACAATTTTGCACAGGTTAGGTTGCCATGAGTCGGATCTGACTCTATGGCACTTGGCTTTGGCTAACCACTTCTAAGATGTAGTGAAATGTGTGCAAAGTTGTTCAGTATAGACTAGCAAGTAAGCACAAGTAAGCCTGTGCTTACCTTGCTATAGGATGTTCTACCCCATGTACAATTCAGTGATTTTTAGCATATTTGCAGAGTTGTGCAACCACACCACAGATAATTTTAAGTTGTTTTATGACTCCCAAAAGAAACCCATTACCCCGCAAAAATCATTCCTCCATACCCTCCTCTCCCCAGCCCCAAGTGACCACCAATCTACTTTCTGCCTCTAAAACATTCTTGACATTTCATGTAAATAGGATTATATGATATATGATCTTCTGTGACTACTAATTTTACTCAGCATGATGTTTTCAAGGCTCACCCACATTATAGCATATATTACTACTTTCTTTTATTGTTGAATTGTATTCCCTTGTGTGGATATGCCATATATATCATTTCTGATTGATGATCTCTTGGTCACTACAACATCCCTAACACCTAGAACAAAATGTCCATAAATATTGATGAAATGTACAAATGAATGAATTATTAATGAGTTTATTGTAACAAGTAAGAACCTTGATCTACAAACTCAGCTGTCAAAAAGAGTCAAGTTCTTTATTTTTCTATAACCAAGCTAGATTCCTATTAGAAACCCCATTCGTAGTCAATTCAGCCTTTCCCTTTTGTATATGGCAAGTCGCATTTTGCCTGAGAACCTGTATCTCCAAGGTGGTCACCTACCCTCACTGGTGACCACCAAGATGTCTTCATCTCCAGAAGTTGCTGGTCTGGAAGGCAATTGCACAGGACGGAGTTGGGTTGCGCTTCTCCCAGCCAGGGGTTTAGGGATTCTCTTGAAATGTTCTTGTCTTTCTAGGTAGGCAGGACAACCTGCAGGACTAAGCCCCAGGCACTTCCTGATATCCAAGATTTTCTCTGCTTGGACGCATATTTTATGGCTCCTTCATCTCTGAGACCTTGTCACCTGTCTTCATAAAAAAAAAGAAAGAAAAAAAGACAGAAAGAAAATTATTGTTGAGTCAATTTTGATTCCTAGTGGCCCTACGGGACAGTAGAACTGCCCCCTGTAATTTCTAAGGAGTGCCTGACGGCTTCCAACCACCAGGCTTTTGGCTAGCAGGCAAGTTCTTAACAGTTGTGATAGCAGGGCACCTGCCACCTTCCTGGTGTTACAAACCACACCAGGCCAATTTCATCATTCATAAAACTGTTAACAGTCAGTTTTACCTGAATTCTGTGATACTTGGAAACACGAGTGACTAAAGAAATCCCTCCACTATTCATGTCCAAGAAAACAAGTTCCAGCAAATAACCACCCTTCTCGTATGACTTAGATAAGACTCACAGATGCCCCTTGTTTGTACTGTGTCAAGGCTAGACAGGCCCTCCAGATTCCCATTTCTTGCCTTGTAAATGAATAACTGAATGGCTTATCCCACTGATCAATCAGAAACAAAGTACCTGTTAACTAATCTTTAGTTAAGCTGTTCTTTTTTTCCCCAAGACCCTGAGCTTTGACCCATCCTCAGCCTAAGCCAACCTACTGCCTTCTGTGAGGGTCCTTCCCTCACAGGTTGGCTTCAGCATGAAAGCATTTGGATTTACTATCGTATGACATTGTCATTTCATCCCACTCCCCGACACTTGGAATTTTTCCAGCCTTGTTGACTCTGTTTCTATGAGAAAATGCTTCACTCTGAGATGCTTACAAATCTGATGGTCAGAATGTCCTCCCTGTGGTAGTTCCTCTTCCCAACTATTCAATAGTCCCATCGCTATTTCAATAGTTTCCCCGTTATTCCAACAGTCTCCCCACTATTCCAATAGTCCCTCCCACTGTTCCAATAGTCGCGTTTTCTTTTTGAATAAAGCTTCTCTCTAATCAAAGTCTGCCTTGTTTTTTATTTGACAGTACTAAAGTTCTTAGGAGCCCTGGTAGCACAAACTAAGAAGCCTTTGGCTGCTAACTGCAAGACTGGTGATTCAAACAACACCCAGTGACTCTGTGGGAGAAAGACACGGTGGTCTGTTCTGATAAATATGAGAAAAGAACACTGGTTGCCATTGAGTGAATCATGACTTATAGTGACCCTAAAGAACAGAGTAGACCTGCCCCATAGGAAAATTTGGTGGATTCGGGTTGTTGCTATAGCTTTTAACCACTGCAACACTGTAACCTAGAAAACCCTATGTGGTCTCTCCATGAGATGAAATTGAATTGATGGCAGGTAGCAGTAACCACAACAAGAAGTTCTTCTTTGGCAGATGTTGACAGTAGCCAGGGTTTCAGAGAAGGCAGGTCTCAGCTAAACTTCAACCGTGTGTGTGTATTTGTTTATCAGCAAACAGACACTGAAACATCTGCTTCTGTCAGCTTGATCATAACCCAGCTCTCTATCTTGTTATGTACTTCTACAGCAGCTTGCCTAAGAACTTCTCTTTAGACAATATAACATTTTTTTTTAGCAATAGAAATCAGCTAGGTCATTCAAATTAGCCACAAAACCTTCCAATGAGCCTATGAACAGTTGTAAACCCAGAGTGTCCTTCCACAGAGCATAGACTACTGGGCTTTGTAGATTCTTACAGCCCATTTGTGCAAAAACAGAAATGCCAAAGTATGTTGTCTAGCCAATCCACACTTTTGGATAATTTCTTTTCACCAATGAAAAATTATAAGCCTCCATCACAACTACTTATAAAGGCCTTTGACTAAAGGGCTGGTAGTAACCTCCACATTTGATTAGCACATTTGAGATACTAACCAATACCTGGAGCATATGTTACTGTTTGTTCTTATGTGCTATCAAGTTGAGTCTATTGATTTGTAGTCACCATCTTATAGTGACCCGACAGGACAGAGTAGAACTGCCCCATAGGGCTTTCTAGGCTGTAAATATTTACAGGAACAGATTTCCAGGTCTTTAGTCCCACAGAACTACTACCAAAAAAACAAACCCGTTGCCACTGAGTCATTTCTGTCTCCATAGGACAGGGTAGAACCACCCCATGGGGTTTGCCATGAGTGCCTAGTGGATTCAAACTGCCAATTGGTCAGCAGTCATCTGACCACCAAGGTTTCCAGAGAACCGCTGGATGGGCTCAAACGGCTGACCTTTTGGGTAGCAGCCAAGGGCTTGACCACTGTGTTACCAGGACTCCTTACATCTCTGATTAGTGTACTTTAAATGTTCAGCAAGAGTATAGTTTAAAACTAACACATACAGCCCACTATCTATGCTGAAATATTTCAAAGTAAAGGACAGTCAATACAGGGATCTCTAATTATGAACTGAGATACAATAATTGGTGACTACATTGTTTGTCATCCAAACTGGAGTCATGTTAGGAGATGGAAGAGAAAGCTTATAATAATTCTGGTAATCACAGGAGCAAACCAAGACTGTCTCTTGTAAGTTAATTTGTGTTGAGGTCAGAACAGGGTCAACCCATAGGAACAAGCAATCAGTGGACACTTGGGGGACATGTGCATTCTATCTAATCACCTTTGTAACACTACAGATAAAGATACTGAGAATCAGGAGGGGGAACAGATTGCTCAAGGTCACACAGGATGGCAGAAACTGGTTTTGATCCTGCAACAATTGAATCAAGCCCATTCTCTTTCCATTGCAGTTAGCTAAAGAATGGGCAGTGAGGGGGAGGAGGAAGAGAGCCAGACAATTTGCAATGTGGAAGGGGATTGGCTGGAAGCACTGATACAACACTTAGGGAGGAAGTGTTGCCTCATTTCCTCCTACATCTGGCTAAAAAATGCTAGGGGGTGAATACAAGTTAAGGTGTTTGATTTGTTTAGGGACTGAGCAGCCAAGTGGTCTAATAAATTGCAAAAGTAAGGCAAACAGTATTATTTTGACAATAAATGGAAAAGAATGCGTTTATGGTAAACTGGTATTAAAATGGTTTTCTCTGTATGTATTGTAGGTTATGACATACCAAGCTACCTACCTTTCCTTTCTCTAGGTTTGATGGTCGCACTACTGTCCAAGAGTTTGCATCTGTGTTGTTTTAATTCCTGAGTGTTTGTATCCAGATTGTCCCTGCTCTGGGGATGTTGGTTCTTACTGTCCACTTGCCTGTAGCTTGTTATATGACTTTGAATGGTCCACTTGCCTTTAGCTTGCTGGGTGACTTTGAATAACAGAGCCAGCCTCTCTGAGGCTTTGGATTTTTCTCTGTAATGAGGAGATGCTGGCATATTAACATATCAAGTGGTTTTCAGAGGTTGGATGGTTGCTTGGTATCATTCAGAATAATTCCTGAATTTATAGGATTTGATGCACAGTTTGCCTAAGACTTAGAGATTAAAAGTGGGTATGTTTCTGGTATGTTGATTTTTCAGTAGAGCTGTGAGCATCTTTTGGAGAAGCTTCGTGCACTGGTGACTTACTGAATACACTGGGATACCTGAATACACAGTCTAGCTTGTCTTGTCAGTATTCATTGTGAAGAGCTGGGGGGCTCATGTAAGTTTCCTGGATTTCAACCCTGATTCCTCCATCCTCACATTTTACAACATGGTTCCCATCCCCCTCCACGATACTCGTCTCCCCACTGTGCTTTATAATACAGGCAACATAGGATTATTGTCCCACTTTTCCCACCTCTAGCCATTGGCTCATGGTCTTTTCCCAGCTAGAACCACTCTTATTCCCAGCTTCATGTAGCTAATTCCTACTCCATCATCTCCATTTCTGTGATAGTTAAGGTTGTGTGTCAGCTTGACTGGGACATGATTCTCAGTGTTTTGCCATTTATGCAGTGATGTAGTTATCCTCTATTTTGTGATATAATGTAATCACATCCATGATTTGAGCTGATACGATCAGCTAGTCAGTTGTAAGGAGAGTTTCCTCAGGGCTGCATCCAATATATGTGGACATACTAGCAAAGCTTGCGGGCTCTTGCTCACTATGGATGTTGTGTTGGGCTCATCATCATATGACTTCCATTACTTGGGACTTGAGCCAATGCTTTATTGCCTGCTGATCTTGGGAATTCTCATCTTCTGCAGCCAGCAAGCCAGGAAGTTCTGATTGGCCAATAGTAGGTTTATTAGCTGCTGTAGCTACGTTATTTGGAAAAAGTCTCCAGTCTGATGCCTGACCCATGGTCTAGGGACTTGCCAGCCTCTACAACTGCCATACACACACACAGACACACAAAGATTTTGGTATTAAGAGTGACAGTAAAGAAACAGAAGTATAAAGATGAGTTTTATATACTAGTTCTGTCTGGGAGGGGGAGCTAAGGTGGCAGAGTAATCAGACACTTCTTGTGATCGCTCTAACAGCAAAGAACAAAAAAATTCCAAACGAATTGACTATATATGACATTCCAGTAGCCATTAACATCAAAGGGAAAGTTGAGAAACTGGACTGTGTGACAAGGAGGTGAGAATAGGTCCAGAAGTACCTAGGACTGGCCAGACCTGACTCAGTAGGAACTGGCACTCCTTAGGCACATTGGTAGCAGTGAATATGGTGAGAGGTGGTGTTCACAAAGTATCTACCTCAGTGGGAGATACTGAGTGGCAGAGAGCCCTCTCATACCTCGAGAACTGGCAAAAAACAGCATTTGATCATCCACAGCTAAGTGGCTTGCATTTAACCTCTCTGTGTGGATCTAAAACATTAATTTGGATAAACCTCACTCCCTTTCACCAGCACTTTCCTCTCCCTTCTTTGCATTGTGCCCAGTTCCAGGGACTAACACATTACCTGTGCCAGAAGTAGGACTCCTTGTGTACACCCTGAGCCATTATCCTAGGCTTAGAGATGGAACAATTTAACAAGCTAGGGGGAGAATAATCATAATCTGCTGGCTCTCCTAACTTGAGAACTCAGGGCAGAAGCAGTGCCTTTGCCTAGGCTGAGGCATAAGGGAACATGCATTCCTCACAGACACCCATACACAGCTGTCAGCTGCTTCCTTTCTCAGTGTATGCAGCCAGTTATTGATGCTTACATCAATCACCCCTGCCATCCATAACTATAGGGAGAATCTGCACCACATACTTTCTGACCAATTCTGGGCACCTGAGTTGAATACTAAAAAAAAAGTAAAGGAATATCTGGGATTACATGCCTAATAATAGCTCTGGAAACAGGATGTTAGATCCTCAAAAGTACCAGTAACCAACCTAGCTCACATGACAAGCCAATTTTGGCATTTCAAAGTAGAACAAAACAAGAGGCTAGAACACTGTGAGCAAACAGAAAATAAATATAACAACAGAGAAAACAGTCAATATCAAATCACTTAAAGAGACCAATAATGATGGCTTGAGAAGCTCTTGAAACAAAGAAACAAGAAATTTTCCAGATAAAGATAATTTTTCAGAATTATGGGAGGTAGAATACAAAAGATGATAGTTAGAACTCTTGGTAAGATCAGGAAGGTTGTCAGGCAAAATGCAGAAAAGCATAATGACAAATTGAACAGGTGGAAAGAAAGCAATCAGAAATTCAGAAGATTAAATAGTAAAATTACATAATTAGACAACTCAATAGAAAGGCAATGGAAGACAGAATTAGTGAGAGTCAAAATAAAGCAATTGACACCAATATATCTGAGGAAAAATCAGATAAAAGAAATGAAGAAACATTAACAATTACATGGGACTCTATCAAGAGGAATAATCTATGAATGATTGTAGTACCAGATGAGGGAGGACAACAGAAAATAAAAAGAGAATGGTTGAAGACTTGTTGACAGGAAACTTCCCTGACATGAAAGATGAAAAAAATGTCTACCCAAGATGCTAATTGAACTCCACACAAGGTAGATCCCAAAAGAAAGACACCAAGACATGTTATAATCAAGCTTGCCAAAACTACAGATAAGCAGAGAATTTTAAAAACAGCTAAGGATAAATTAAAAATAATCTTCAAAGTAGAGTCAATAAGACTAAGCTTGGACTACTCAGCAGAAACCAGACAGGCAAGAAAGCAATAGCATGACATATATAAAGCCTTAAAGGAAAAAAATGCCAGTCAAGAATTATGAAATCCAGCAAAACTGTCTCTCATATATGATGATGAAATTAGGACATTTCCAGATAAACAGAAATTTAGGGAATCTGCAAAAACCAAAGCAAAATTACCAGAAATACTAAAGGGAGTCTTTTGGTTAGAACATCAATAACATCAGATAACAACCCAAGAGTAAAATGCAGAACAGAGCAAATATCAACCCTAATAGAGAAATCACAAAAATAAATCAAAGGTAAAACACTGAAAATAGGTAAACAACAATGTCATTGTGTAAAACATGACATTACAACAAAAAAGACTTAAAACTGTAGTCATAGATCTTTCTATGAAAAGCAAAATCAAGGCAATAGGAAGAAATTAAAGGTAAGATTGGCTTAAATTTAAAAAAATAGGGGTAAATGTCAAGGTAACAACAGAGAAAGTTAACAACCTTACAAATCAGAATAAACAAAATAAAAAGAAAAATATGAAGCCTCAGCAAATACAAAACCAACAACGAAAAAGATGAGAAAAAAACAAAGAAAAACGACAGCACAGAAAATTAAGTGAAACAAAGAAACCATCAACAAGGCACAAAAAAAGCATCAAAATGACAGCATTAAATTCACACCTATCAATAATTACACTGAATGTAAATGGATTAAATGTACCAGTACAGAGACAGAGTGGCAGAATGGCTAAAAACAATAATATGTCTACATGCTTCCTACAAGAGACATACTTTGACTTAAAGACACAAACTAAAACTCAAAGACTGAAAAAAACTATATCAAACAAACTACAATCAAAAAAGAGCAGGAGAGACAATATTAATTTCTGATAAAATAGACTTTAAAATCTACCACAATGGGCTAGGAAGAACACTATATGATTAAAGACAACTCAATAGAACAACTCATCAGGAGGACATAACCATATTAAAGATTCACATACCTAATGATAGGGCTGGGCCATGATTCTCAGTGGTTTGACATTTACATAATGATGTAGTTTGTCAGCTGCCTGGTATTTGGCAGTTATGAAATGATACAGTTATATTCCATTTTGTAGTATAATGTAATCACCTCGATCATGTGATCAACAAATCAGTTGTAAGAAGAGTTTCCTTGAGGTTATGGCTTGCATCCAAGATATATGTACACACTGGCAAAGCATGCTGGCTTGTGCCCACTTAATCCTGCATCAGGATTGTCATTATCTGACCTCTGGTTCTTGGGACCTGACCTAGCAGTCTGCCATACTGTCTGCTGATCCTGGGATTTGTCAGCTTCTGTGGCCTATAAGCCAGTGGCCTGACATTTGACCTGCTGATCTTGAGTTTGTCAGCTATTGCAGCTAAGTAATTCAGGAGACGCCTCCAGCCTGGTTGCCTGACCAATGAACTTGAGACTTGCCATCTTTTACAACCATGTGAGGCATTTCACTGAGATTAATCTCTTACTGTAGATATAAGTGAATAAACATATATATATATATACATATGCAGATATATATATATATATATGTAAAAACCTGGCAGCATAACAGGTAAGTGCTATGTCTGCTAACCAAAAGGTCAGCAGTTTGAATCCACTGGGTGCTCCTTGGAAACTCTATGGGGCAGTTTTACTCCATCTTAATAGAGTTGCTGTGAGTCAGCATCTATTCTATGGCAGTGCATTTGGTTTTTATATAGTGTATACACACATACACACACACACACACACAACTGATTCTGCTTCTCTTGAGAACTCAGCCTAAGACAATTTGAGAACTATTTTCTCCCCCAAATTTCCCTGACCTACTACGTGTGTCTTATGATCTGATTTTGCCTCCTGGGCTAACTCTTGTAAATAGGTAGTATCTGTCTGGGATGCTAGTTTCAGAAGGGTTCTTAGGCCATGCCTAGTGAAAAAGAGATCTGTGTGTGGTTAAAGGTATTTTTAATGGAAAGAGTGCAGGAGCAGAGAGCTAAACATCAACTGTCCTAGATGTGATCCTTCTATCCTAGCTCCTAGGTCTAACCTACTCCTGTGAAATCCTGTCTGACTGCTTCTGCTCATATTGCTCTCACCCTCTCCAAATGCCTTCATATAAAATCAGAGCCACATACCTTAGCCATAGATTGTTCTATACTTACATTGTCATTGTTCTTAGTCTCCTTTGAGTCAGCTCTGACTCCTGGTGACCCAAATATAATATGATGTGCCTTCTTTATGGTTGTCGGTATGCTCAAGTCCATTGTTGTGGTCACTGATCCTTTTGTTTGCCTTCCAGCCTAGGGGATCATCTTCTAGCGCTGTATCAAACAGTATTCGGTTATGATTGGTATGGTTTTTAATGGTTAATTTTCAGAAGTAAATCACCAAGCCCTTCTTCCTATTCTGTCTTAGTCTAGAAGCTCCACTGAAATCTGTTCTCTGTTAGTGACCCCACTAGCATTTGCATCTCAGTGGCATAGGTTTCAGCATCACACTGACATGCAAGCCACCACAGTACAATCGGCAACAGGCATTAGCTATTATTTTTGCCTCCCAGCCTAGTCTGGTAGCTCCCAGTGAACAGGAACATTTTTGATCTAATTACCTATGTTCCCACGTAGCAGGTCTACACAAACAATTGCTGATGAATATGCTTTTCTAGCTGCTCACAGCCTTTTTCCTCCGGATCCTCAGTGGTGTGTAGATGGCCACTTGCTCTTGAATCCAGACTTCTCCGCAGAGCCTCTAAGATTATACCTGTTTCAGTGCTGTTTTCCTTCTCTGATCTCAGCTCCTGCCACTGTCTCCTTGACCGCTTTGCTCTTACCTCATCATGCCCGGTTCAGACTTCTCATGCTTCCCTCCTTCACATCATTCCAGTCTCAATTCAAATACTGTCTCCTCAAAGGGGACTTTCTTCAGCACCCGTCTTGCTCTAGAACTTTATCCTGCTTTATACTCTATACACTACATTTTCACTCTTTAAAATGATTTATGGGTATTTTTTTTCCTCCGTATTATCTGCCTCTCTTCATCCCCTGCCCTCAAAATATAAATGCCATGAAGTCTAGGTTCACTGCTGTCTCCCTAATCCTGATACTACTGTAGAACAGAGGGATGGGTGGCTGGATAGATGGATGGGTAGATGAGTAGGTGGGTGGGTAGATAGATGTGTGGATGAATGGGTGGGTGGATGGGTAGATGAGTAGTTGGAGCAATGAGTAGATGAATAGATGAGTGAGTGAATCAATGAATAAATGCCTAAGGAACGGGCCTGTTCCCCTTAGAGAGTGATCCAGCAGGAGAACCCTCTTTTCCAAGGGTGTTAATTCCCCAGGCCTTTGAAATTATAGCCTTAGGCTCAGCAGCTACAGGAGAATTGGAGATAGTATTTTGTTTTCTGGGAGAAAATGAAGTGTTTACTGGACAGAGGAAAAACAGGAGGTGGGAAATGGTTTCTAGTGTTGCTTGAGAGCTGGCCTGTCTGAAAGGCAGTCTAGGCATGTGGCTGTTTCCTGGCCTCCCAGGCCCACGGAAAGAAAGAAGACTGCAAAAGGGTCCCTTCCACGGTCTCTATTTGCCAAAACAGTAAAGCACGTTTCACAGCTGACTTACCAGAAAGGAACAAATACTCCTCTATAGTGCTCTAGGGCAGAGCACAGACTTGAGAATCCCCAGAAGAATGTTAAGGGGGTTTAATATTTCTCAGCAGAAACTGTTTTTGGAGAAAGGCAACAAGGAGGGAAGAGAAGCATTTTTACTGTGTCTTTCTGGGCTTAACAAGCAAGGCCTGTTCCTCAGTAGAATGCTTTTTCTGCTGCAGTTTAAATTCCCAAAGCTGTCTTTTCAGTTTGTGCTCAAAAGGTTCTCTTTCCTCCAGGACCAGGGGGAGTGTGGCCTCACCCGCAGGCGCTCTTTGTTTCCAGTAGTCTTTTACGATGGTTAATCTGGAAGATAGCATAAAGCAGAGGGAAGAAAATTAAAACGATTTATATTCTCAGTAGTCAGAGGCACCTCTCCAGGTTATAGTTTGTCTGCAAATATATTTACAAGAATTGGGAGAATACATATACTGCTTTTCACTGGACAATATATCACAAATATTCTTATTTAAGAAAATTGGGAACACCATGTATATACACATATATGTATGACAGTATATCCTAAATTATCAAAAACATTCTTAAGGAAAAGATTCATGTTTTGTTGTGACAAAATAATCTCCTTTCATTAGAGACAGCAACAGCAACAACAAAAATTTAAAAATATAGCACAGAAAATAAAAAAAACTACCTGTAATTCTAACACTCAGAGATAATAATTAAAATGTGTATTGAACTATTTAAAAATATATTATTAAAAGCATATTAATAATTTAAAAGATCCTCTTAAAAAGATTAAATGTGGAAGCATGTTATAATTTAGTGTGGCCAAAGATATAATCTCTTAAAATACGACCATTTAAAATGAAGCAAATTTCAAGCATTACTTGACTATTGCTTGATAAATGTTGGCAGATACTGTGGGTACAGTTAAACCTATTTCAGCCACCTTTCTCTTGCCTTCCTTTGGAAACCCTGGTGGCATGGTGGTTAAGATCTATGCCTGCTGTGGTGGCCAGGACTATGTCAAGTCGGCTACTCCATATTTGGTTGCTGTATTAAGTGGCAGGGCAGGGCCTGTGGTGAATTCCCCCCTCGGCTCTCTTGTCTCCATCTCCCATTGCCTACTGCTGGTCTGCTCACATAGCCAGCAGCTCCTGCTCTCTTCTGGAGTCTGGTTCCTGGACTTGAACTAGCAGCTGTTGGATTCATCAACCCTTACAGCCTGCACTCGAGAGTCCTGTTCCCTGTCCTGCCAATCCTGGGTTCACCAGCCTCTGTGGCTCTGTTTCGCTGCCAGCTTGGGATCCATCAACCTACACAACCGGTGACTTAGAACTCTAGTCTCTGACCTGCTGACCTTGGGTTTACCAGCTCCTATGGCCATGTGAGGCTTGTGCCAGGACTTGGGATATTCAGCTTCCGCAATTATGTGAGCTGTTTCCTGTATCTATCTATCTATCTGTATATCTTTCCTTGTACTTTGTATACATAAATCTTTCCTTATACATACATGTGTTACTGGTCTCGCTTCCCTAGAAAACCCAACCTAAGACAATTTAGTACTAGGAGTGGGGTGCTGCTCTATCAAATACCTAAAATGTGGGAGCCATTTTGAAACTGTGAATGGATAGAAAATCAGAAGGAATGAAGAAGGCGCAGATGGTGAGAAACAACAGAGAGCTGGTGGCGGCAGCAGAGGCAGCAACAGAACCAGAGGCCATGCTAGAGCCAACCCATGGAGCAAGGGAGCTAAATGCCTGTGCACAGAGTTTTCCTCTTGGAATGGGGTGCCTCAGGGCACTTGAATTGGTGGAGCTAGCCTTGCTGACGCACAGAGTGAGGGAGCTGAGTAAAGTTGTACAGGATGCTTTCCAGCAAGAGTGGGGTGACTTTGGGCACTTGAATCAGTGGACCTTTGGAACACTTGTCCCTGCAGGGCAGATGTGGGCCTGAGGCCCGGGCTGTGTGGCCATAGGAAGCAGAAGCTTAAGAGACATACAGCATGAGAAGCTGAACTGCCTCAGTTTCAAAAGGTATGCCCACAACCTCAAGGGTTTGAAAGGGTGGAACCCTGTGTTCGTAAGGGTGGAATTGCCACTGAATTGGGCTTAGGGTGAACCTAAAGCTGATGGGGCAGAGTTTCTGTCCAAGTAGGCCTTGAAGTCGGAGTTGTGGCACTGGGCTGGGGGTCTCCACTCAGAATCCAGAAAGTGTGGCCAATACCTAGAGTCTGGAGGGCAGGGCCATTCTGTAGAATGTCTCAGAAAGCGTAAAAATATTTTCAAAGCTTTGAAGGCTAACGTCATAAGCTCTGCTGACTTGTCTGTTGCCTGTTAATGCCATTTTTTCCCTGCAATTTCTCCCATTTGTAATGGAAATGTCAAACTTGTGACTGTTCTGCCACTGTACCTTTGGAAGCAGATAGCTTGATTCTACATTTCTTAGATGTAAAGAAATGTCTGAGTTTTGGACTTGGAACGGGTTTAAAACTTCTATCATATGGGATGTAAGTGTTTACATGGGATGCCAAAGGGTGGGATGTCATGGATTGAATTGTGTTCCCCCCAAAATATGTGTAGCTGGGTGGCTGGGCCATGATTTCCTGTATTGTATGACTGATCTCCATTTTGTGATTTTCCTGTGTTGTATATTAAAGGATTAGGGTGGAACTGTAAACCCCTTCATAGGATTACCTACCTGCTCCACTGTAAAAGGAGTTTCCCTGGAGGATGGCTTGCCCCACTCTGAATCCTTTCGTCCTACAAGAGATAAAAGGAAAGAGAAGCAAGCAGAGAATTGGGAACCCCACACCATCAAGAAAGCAGAGCCAGGGGAAGAGCGTGTCCTTCGGACCTGAAGTTCCTGTGCCAAGATGCTTCCTGGACAAAGACTGATGCAATACTGGACTTTGCTCCAGAGCCGAGGAGGGGGAAAGCCTTCCCCTGGAGTGGACCTGAATTTAGACTTGTAGCCTATCAGACTGTGTAAGAATAAGCCTTCCTTTGTTAGCCATCCACTTTGGTTTTTCTGTTAGAGCAACACCAGCTGACTAAAACACCTGCCAACTGAAAGGTCGGCCGTTTGCATCACCTGGCACTCTTGGGAACCCTGTTGGGGCAGTTCTACCGTGTTCTTTACAGTTATAATGAGTAGGAATCAACTGGACTGCAATGAGTTTGGTTTACTTTGTCATATTTTTTAAATTATCTTCCTTTATCATGGAGCCTGGAAAGTGAAAAACATTCAGCGATGCCATTTGTTCTGGCCTTCTTCAATAAGAAGGCAGTGACTTAAAAAAGAAGACCTATTGTCTTTATAATTTTTCTTTTTCCTTCAGATTGTCATGATGCTTGGAGCATAGTAGCCACTTTGAAACCATGAGGACAAGATCTGTAAGCAAAGGACAATATAGCATAAAATAGTAGAAACTACTGATGATTTTTATGTGAACATCTGCAGCTCTGAGCTGTTTGTCTACCTTTGGGGTTCTTGCTGAGTGAGGAAATTAAGACTTGCTGATTTAAGCCACTATCTGTGGGTTTTCTGTTGCTTATAGCTGAATATCCTCCTAAGTGATATGAGAGGCCTGGTATTTGATCAAACCCAGCATTTTCCATCTGTTCTTTACTTCTCCATGCTCCATCCCAAGTTACCAACTTTCAAACTGGAATATGGTGAAGCTGTGCATGCATTAATAAGCCTAATCCTGGAAGATACCTATTTCAGGTATTAATTTCAGTGGAAATTTGTAAAGTCTGGCTCAGTTGTTACTCAACTAATTTTACGAAGGCTAGGGCTTTCCTCTCTTCAGCCACTCTTCAGGTGCCAAGTCACCAGCCCCAATGCAAAGACTAAGCTTTGTTCTTCTACCAGTTCACAGTACATTGTTTCACCAGGACCAACTTCTATTGAATCGATTCCAACTCACGCCGACCTCTTGTGTATCACAGCAGAACTGTATTTCACAGGTTTTCAGTGACTGATTTTTCAGAAGTAGATCACCAGGACTTTCTTTCAAGGCACCTCTCAGGAGACTAGAACCTCCAGCTTTTTGGTCAGCAGTGGAACGTTTTAATTTTTTAACCATTTGCACCCCCTAGATTTCTTCTAAGAGGCAGATACTCAGTAAGTATCAGTGGTTTGATAGTTTGATTCTAACTCTGATTTCTTGGCTACAGACTATGGAAAGATTTTGGAGATGATTGATTTAGACATTTTTACAGAAACTACAAACATAAAATACTGGGTCCTTTTTTTTCTGTAATGCCAAACAAAGCTGTCAAAATGATATTAGCTGTCATACTCTCGTTTAGAGAATATTTTTAGCTTCTTGTCATCAATCACTTTATTACAACTGGCAACATGTGAGGTCTGTCGATTAAGTTTGAGGACTCATACTAGAAATAGTGCTACATACCTGACTGCTGAGTGTCACTGTGGTCGCCTTCAAAGCACTACCCTTCGGAAGTTACGCACTAACAGCAGCAACTGATCCACCCTTCAAAGCAAATTTGGTGCTGTTTTTCTGGAGTGACCATCAGAGCTGTTGTCATATTACCCTTGATGTCCTGAATGTCATCAAAATGTCTTCCTTTTACTATTTCTCTTCAGGGAAGGAAAAAAAAAATCACTGGGGGCCAGATCAGTTGCGTAGGGAGGATGTTCCAATACAGTGTACTGGCTAAAAACTCCGTCACAGACAACTGTATAGTTAAGTTCACAAACTTGCCACCATGCTGCCATGTGCAAAAGACATTCCAGAAAGAGTTCCAAAATTGCTCTGATGGGTGGATTAGGTGCTGGCATTGATGCATAGCTTCCTAAAGGGAGTACTTCGAAAGTAACTCCAGTGGTGTTCAGTAATGAGGAATGTAGCACTTAGAACAATTAAGCTTCTGAACTTAATTGTTGGACCTCGTTTCTAAGTCCAGTGGTGAGATAACTCTTTCGAAACACGGATTGTGCATGAGACGGCCTGGGAATGATTAGTGAAGAGGCTATGATTCTGCTTATGTCATCTCCCTGTGATTGCAATACAAAGTGGTCAAGTAGTTTAACTATGCTTCTGCAGCCCAGACTCTTGTAATTGAGGAGTTGGTATGCTTGCTTGTCCAGGCAGGCCTTGGGTCAGCAGGGAGCTTCATGGCCAGGCAAAGAGGGGAGAGGGCAGAATGTTTGCTTAACAAACCTTGAGTACAAAGTTGATCCTGACTGTTTACAGTTACAAAAATCCACCAGATACTTTCTGTGTAGTTCTCTTTGGTGTGTAGTTGAGCAATGATTACGGTAGGGGTAGGGGTCATTGACCTCTGCCTGTCCACTCCCAGCAGCTGCATGAGAGTCACCTGTCAATACATGTCTTTGTTTGCCTGGTTTGGTCCATCTTCCGCATGCTGGTGATCAGCCCAGCATGATTAGGGATAAGTCACTTGGGAGGAGGCATGTTGACTTTCACACTGAGGGGAGGACAGAGGGCCAAAAGCCAAGGCCTATGGAGCCTGAGTCTCACAGCCAATCAGATGAGTCACCTGAGCAAGTGAAGAACCAGGGCAGCCAAAGGCTGGGCTCCAGGATGGGGAGGTCACAGAGGGTGGGTCAGCATGGGGGTAGAGCAGGAGGGAGGGCTCTGGGATTAGTTGGAAGGAGTGGAGCAGAGAAACCATCGAGCTCTTTCTAGCCCCTTCATCTCCAAACTATTTTGTCTGAGATGTAGTAAACCCATTGCTGTCAAACTGATTCTAACTCATAGCAACTCTTTAACACAGTGTAGAACTGCCACACAGGGTTTCCAAGGAGCATCTGGTGGATTAGAATGACCACTCTTTTAGTTAGCAGCCAAACTCTTAAATGCTATGTCACCAGGGTTTCCTCCAGCTTAATGTCACTGTTGCTTTGGTTAGGTGCTGTCGAGTTGGTTCCAACTCGTAGTGACCCAATGAACAAGAGAACGAAACACTGGCCTGTCCTGTCTTGTTCCATGTCCATAATTGTTTACATGCTTAAGCCCATCGTTGCAGCCACTGTGCCAATCCATTTCATAGAGAGTCTTCCTCCTTTTCCCTGACCCTCCATTCTGCCAAGCATGAGACCCTTTTCCAGGAACTGAGGCTACCTGACAACGTTTCCAAAGTATGTAAGACCACATTCAAGGCCGTAAGTCATTTTCTATACAGGAGACATCATGCGACGGTCCACAGGAAGTGAGGAGCAAAGTGTTGGTTACTAGTTATCATAGACATTTGCATGTAAAAACCGTTAGAGGTTGTTCAGGCCACCAGTTACACTTTACTGCACAGAAAGGCCCTAGAACGGGAGAGTGAGAGAGTGGCACGGCCTAAGTCACATGAATTCAGCATGGAGCTACACTTCTTGATGCTTTCCCTATGTGCTTCTACTTTCTGAATGTCCTTCTATGTTTCCGAGGGGAAACCTGCCCCCTCATCCCTTCAATCTGTGTGTCCTCACTCTTGTGCTCTGCAAACTCTCCTCGTTTCCCTCCTGTCTTCTGCCCACCTGTGCCCCTCTTTTCAGAGGAAAAACCCACATGGTTACCCGAGAGTACCTACCACAGTGCCTGGAATATAGTAGATGCTTAGACTTGTTCTGCATTACCTCTCTGCTTCTAAGAGGAAAGAATTATGATCAACAAGCAATTGGAAGTCAAAAGTGGCTGCTTGTCATGTGCTAAAGTACATTGCACACTGCTCAAAAGCAAGGATTTTGATTACTTCTCCTGCAAATCCAGGACCTAGTGTGTAATCTGGTGCATAGTAGGTACTTATGCCAGCTTGTTGGAAAATAATGAATGAGCACTGCAGAAAAAGTGGTGTGATCCACGACCACCCAGGGAAGTTCCCAGAGAAGGAGAAACCTGAGCCACACTTCAAAAATATAACTACTGGTGTTCTTTCATTTATTCACTACATTCGTTCAACAAACATTTATTGTGCCAGGCATTCTTCCAGGTGCTTGGGACACTGCAGTGAATAAGACAAAACAAAATAAAAAACTCTTGACATTACCGAGCTAACATTCTAGTAGATGGGGCAGATAGTAGATGGAGAAGGGAATCTCAAGTGTTTTGTACTGATTCATGGTGCCATGTGCAATGGAGAGAAAGAAAGGAAGGTGGGAGAAAGAGAGGCCGGGTAGTAGTGGGAACAGGTAGGCAGCGGTCATTTTATACTTAGAGATCATAGCTTCACTATGAAAAGGTGACCATGACCTGTTTTTATAAGTGTTTTCCAGGAACTGACTCAGTGGTCACCATTCTCAGTGCTGGCTATAAAATTCCAACTCACAGTAACCTAATAAAATGTCGTAGAACTACCTTATGGGGTTTCCAAGGAAGTGGCTGGTTAACAGCCGTACCCCACCATAACTTGTAACCACTATGCCACCAGGGATCCAGGGGATCCTAACCAAGTTCCCTTCACATCCAATCCACTGCTGCCTAGAACATTCTTTTTCCTTCGATTCTTCACGTAGACAACACCAAACCAATTGCTCTTCACTAAGCTCCGATACAGGGCACTTGTGTTGTTGTTTCAGGGTAGAACTGCACTCCGTAGAGTTTTCAACGCTTGATTTTTGGATATGAATCAAGGAGTTCTGGGTGAAATGGAACCTCCAACCTTTTGGTTGGCAGTCAAGCAATTGTGTTAACTGTTAGCACAACCAGAGATCGCCCTAATGGAGTATGCTGTAGTGAAATCAGGCTGGCTGGCTGGCTCAGATGGGAGGGTGGAAGTGTGAAGTGGAAAGAAGCGGTAGTGGTACTTTGACCAGGTGAAGCATGGAGCCTGAGTCCCTGGTTTTCTACGGCTTGACTCAGCAGTTGTCACTCTCAGGGGTGATCTTTCCTGTAGCCTGTGGGCACTGAGGCAGGGTCATTATGAAAGCTTATCAATGCTGGAGTCTTTTCTGGAATTCTGAAAATATGGGCAAATTTGTGCTTGTATGGGTAGTGGGGAGTGCTACTTTGTGAAAATGTGACGTGTGTCACCATCTAGGTAGAAAGCTAAAAACTGATCTGGGACAGTTGCCCCTCTATCTTCGAGGGATTCTCGTGAGGCTTCTGGTGAGGCTAGCCCCCGTGTAGGCTCACTGGGGAGGCCCCAGCCATAGAAGCTGTCCTAAGGTATACACTTCAAACTGAGGTATTAAGTGTTCTGCTGAATGACATACAGGGCTATTTGTATTCTGAGAAAATGATTATGACATTAAATGGTTTAACATTATTGTCATTTGTATATAAAAGAAAGAAGTGATCTTGGAACCTGTGACACTTGGGATCTGTGGAGTTTAGAATTCATCCTTCTCTAAGAATTTGTCCTTTGCCCTCAGTTCCCAAGAGATAATCCCTCCCAGTAACTTTGAATGGGGTCGACAAAACCTTGAAATATCTCTAATGATTTAAGTATCCTTGATAAGGCCTCCAGACCTGACAGAGAAGTGGCTGTGGGGTAGGTACACAGCCAGACCAAAGGGGCTCATCTCATGATGATCCCCTCACGGTGGCCAGGCCAGAGACCCCACCTTGTCGTGTCCATTTCATGATAACACAGCCAGAGAAACCTATCTCATCATTGCATTGTGACGTCAACCGATCTCAGGGGAGAAGAGCTAGAGCTGGCATTACATAAGGGGACCTCTATTAAAAGCTCTGGGCATTCAATCTCTATAGGCCTCCTGGTTGACAAAAAACATCAGCATCTCTTCTTTATGCTGTTTCTGCAACATAAGCTTTATAATAAAGCTTTAATTGTAACCAAGCCACTTTCCATGAGCTCTGTGAGGAGTTTCAGTGAATTATGAAACCCAAAGGAGAAGCAGGAGGCAGCAGGTCAGAAGTAAGCAGGGCCGCTTGTGCTTCAAGCTGATATCCTGAGGGAGCAGAGTTTGTAGACAGCAGGTGAGAAGTTAGGACAACTCTGGGGAGTCCTGAGCTTATGAATGATGTCCCAAAGAGACTGGGGAAACCTCAAACTTATAGTAAGCCAGTCAGAAGTATGGGAGTCACCAAACCTGCCTAGCTTGTGGCTGGCATCTGACGTTTTGGGCTAGCTTGGCATTTCAGAGGACTGTGCCTTTTAACTTATGAGTTCTGACCTAGCTCCCAGCAGTCAGTGTTGGGGAAGTGGTGCCTTTGCAGCTGGTAGCAGAACTGAAAAGAGATGTGAAAGTTGAAAATATCTTATACTCTTGTAAACCCCCCAAAACCAAACCCACTCCCATCAAATTGATTCTGACTCCTAGTGACTGTATAGGTCAGAGAAGAGCTGCCCCATAGAGTTTCCAGTGAGTGCCTGGTGGATTTCAACTGCTGACTTTTTGGTTAGCAGACATAGCACTTAACCAGTATACCACCAAGGTTTTCTATATCCTCATAGTTGGTGTCAAAAAACAAAAAGCTTTGAGCTTTATACACATCAGCCACTGAAGGCCATTTGCCTTTCCTGTGAGATGGTCAGTAATACCAGGTTCCACGTGGTTGGTTGACCCCCAAATAGTGAAGACGCACCTTGTTAATATTTGTAAGGGAACTTGGCTTCTTAAGGGCAGGAAAGTAAGCTCTGAGTCTACGTGCATATTTTAGAAAGACTTTGATCTTTCAAATGAGCAGGTCGAGAAGTGAGAGGAAGTTTCAAAGTTGTCTTTTCTGAATGCAGTGACAGAACTCCTTCAGAGAAGATCAAGAGCTCCTTTCAATGTGTGTGTGCTGACCACGGTGGGCTCTGCTATGAATATAGACACTTCCTGGGAGGGATCTAAGACAGTTGATACCCGTGTTCTAGGCACCTGTATTGTCTGTCCTCAGTGTTGTTCCACCACGTGATTCTCTGAGAAGCAGACTCTAGAACAGAGAACGGCAGAGCAGACATGTATACACATCAGAAACGAGAACCCAGCTTTCCAAGACTGGGAGAAGCGCAATAGAATATGCAAGCCCAGTGGTTTTTGCTTTAGAAAGTCATCATGATCATTTTGTTTTCAATAGTTTAACTTATGCAATGATTTAATTGATACTATTACTATCATTTAGCTTTTATTTTATGGCTGGCTTCAGATGTACAAGAGACTTATTGAGGCAAATACCTTGAAACAGAAAGACGGAGGGGTCAGAATTAGGTAGAATGAGCCTCAGCTCACAGATAATGTGGCTCTGAGCAGTCTCCATCAGGTTGGTGGAAAAGTGACACAAGGGTAGGCGGTGGCTGGCTCTAAGTGTCCCCCTTGTGCTTGCTCATTGACTGGGAGCATCTGTGACAAGTATGACCCGAGTGTGAATGCTGTGTGCACCCAAAAGGGCAGCCCATAGAGGCTGCTGGCCAAGTAGGCTCCCATCACTGGTTCTCATGAGGGCAGACTCGCACAGTGTACCCTCACAGCTGCTGGTACTCCAGGCATGGTTTGCGCAAGCCTCCCATGGCAGGCATTGCACTAGGTCTAGTGGCTGCAGAGATAGGGAGAACTTCATTGCCATCCTCAAGGGGTTCAAGGTCGATCTGGTAAGACCAAACGTGCATGTAAACAAGTGACTATGAGTTAACAACAGCAAAGGCAATAATAAAAGAAGGGGAGGCAGTGAGCAGTCTGAGATTTTTAAGAAGAGTGTGTGCAGGTGGCTTAATGAGGGACTGCAGGAGGAAGGCTTAGGGTGTGTCCATCTGGCAATCTGATGGGCGCATATACTGGGTGTTCTGTGTCATTTCGGCCTTCCCTATACCCACGGATCACCTCCACCCATTTGACATTCACGGGGTGCCTACCAAATACAAGGCACCATGCCCAGCGTGGTGATTATGCAGGTCCCAGTATAAACAAGTCTATAGTCCTGTAGGAGCTTGTAGACATCCATGAGTCATTTGCAAAAACAAATCACACCACAGACATACGTGTGGTTTGTGTGGGGCTCCCAATGACCGGGCTTCTGCTAATACGAGCGGAGAGGGACAAACAATAGCACAGCCATTTGTTTTGCGGCCACTTATTTGTTAAGCTCTAAGACATGACATGGTTAGTAGGAAGGCAGATTTTAATGCCATTATACAGACATAGAAAGAATTATATCAAGAATTTTGATAAAAAAGAAGAATGAATGAATCGCATAATGAATCGTACAATGACTAGTTCATGGAAGGTTTTGTTTCATTTTTACTAACTCATATCCTCCCTCTTGTATTATTTTAGAGGAAGTCCCAAACATCATATAATTTCATGAGTGAATATTTAGGTACGTATCTCTAAAGGACAAGGATGCTTTTTGTTTGTTCATTTTAAAACATATTGACAATACAACTATTACATATTTAACCTTCCTGAATCTCACTTCTATTATCCATAAAATGGGCATAAATGATATCTGCTTTCATTTTGCATAAAATGCTGAGTGCAATGCCTAACCATAGTCGTGTTTGCAATTATGATTATAATACATGTGATCTGTGATAAGCAATAAGAAGGGGCAGAAAAGAACCTGAAAGAGTATCTTTCCCCAGACTTTTAGTCTAAGTAGAGAAACAATGACACACATCAGTTGTATGTGTTTTCTGCCTTCACAGAAACTTTGCATGAGAAACGGTACTTGATAAAGTTGATTTCCTGGCATGCAAAAAAAATGACAATGTGGTATGTTCAGGATCTCTTACAGAGGTAGAGACACTTTCTTAGTTAACGCAGTCTACAAAGGGTTACACAGAAGCACCATTCTTGAATTGCCCAATTAGTTTTCTTTTGAATAGACACTGACTACTGTTACCTTGAAGACCGAAGACCCAAGCCATGGTATTTTCAATCACATCATACACATGTGAAAGCTGGACCATGAATGAAGAAGACAGAAGAAGAATCGATGCCTTTGTATTGTGAGGTTGGAAAAGAATATTGAATGTACCATAGACTGCCAAAAGAACAAACAGATCTGTTCTGGAAGAAGTATAACCAGAGTGTTCCTTGGAAGCAAAGATGGAAAGATTGTATCTCACATACTTTGGACATGTTGTCAGGAAGGATCAGTCCCTGGAGAAGGACATCACACTTGGTAGTGTGGAGGGTCAGTGGAAAAGAGGAAGACCCTTGATGAGATGGATTGACACAGTGGCTGCAACAATGAGCTTAAGAAGAAAAAAAAATTGTGGACACAGTGCAAAACCAGGCAGTGTTCCGTTCTGTAGTTCAGAGGGTCGCTATGAATTGAAACTGCCTCAGTGGCACCTAACAGCAACAATTGTTACCTAGATTTTTCTGAGCACACATATATGCATATATATATAGTCCTTTGTTATTACCTGTATATTCATAACAACACACAAATGTGCAAGATTTGGGTGCACGTGTATCTCTGTCTCTCTTGCGTGCGCACACACATACACACACACACACACACAATCTCTGTCTTAGACACACATGCACAGACAAGTCTTTGATCTTTTGCATATAATTTTGCCTCGGAGCTGATGGTAACTTTCCCAGCTTCCAGTTACTGGTATTTTGAGTTGATTCTTGTCCAGCCGGTCTCAACAGTTCATATTAATGATTTAGGTTGCAAGATCTGTGTTTCTACCCTTAGAGCATTAACTGTTTGTATACAAATCCCTGGAAATCCATTCGTCAGCAGGAAGTGTTTTTATTTCTGAAGACAAAACACAATTTCATTCTAAAGCCCTGTTCTCAGACTTCCAAGGCTTCTCTTCCGTGCTGTCTGTTCCATCATCCCTGCTCCCGGACGAGAAGCACTTTGCATTGGACTGTCTATACAGGTGGTGATCGGTGGCTGGGTCCCATCACCTCTGCTCACCTGGCCTGTTCAGCCTCCTCTCTCTCCCAGTGGCCAAGCCTTGCCCTTCTGCTTCTGGTAGGACCCCTCTCTATGCTGTGCCAGGGGGTGAATTTTAGCTGGGGATGGATGGATGAGGAGCATCCGGGTCGGGAAGGGACTCACTAACTCTTAATCACCATGTTTTCTTTCCCTGGCTGACTTTTTCCGCATTATTTCACCTAGCACATCGGTTCTGATTGCTTATCAAGTGACCTCAAGAGTTTGAAGGAAACATTCTAGTCCACAGGCCAAACTGGGAACTTTCCCAGCCTCTGAGCAGGACCCTTGCCATGTTCTGTTGTCTCCTCTACTGTCCTACTTTCCATGTTTTGCCTACAGCTTCAGATTTTCGTGTTCCTGACCTCCTTTGCCCTCACTTTTGTTGGGTATGGCATATTGCTCCCCAAGGCCTTTGCTTGTCTGCAGTGTCCTACCAGAGTAAGATTTCTCACACTTGAGGCACCCAGACCTCTGCAATGTACAGCTCTCAGCTGTTAGGAGGAAGGCAAGCTGGCTTGGTCTTTATTCTAGAAACAGCTATCTGCTTTGGAATCATCAGTAGCTGGCTTCCTGGCTCTGTGCTGTAGGATATTTAATCTTTCTGAGACTCACTTAAAGAATTTAAAATAGTTGTCCACACAGTGAAAACTATTTGTTGGCCTGATGGCTATTTTATCCATAAATAATGATGCAGCGTTTCTTTCTTTGTTATTGCTTTGAACTAAATATCACGGAAGCCAAGACTGAGGCTGCACTAAAAGAATAAAGGCCTGTTTAGTGCGAAGAGCTGGAACGGTAAGAGTGCACAGGACTGAATTCCAGCTTCAGTTTCTGGCGGAGTGGTTATTGGCAAGTTCCTATAACTTTCTGATTTGCTGCAACCTTGTCTCTAATAAAAATATCGTCTCCCTCGGGCTCAGGGTTATTGGGAGGATGACACGACCTAGCATGTGGGACTGTGCAGTGCACACCGTGAAAACCTACATGAACAGCAGGCTCGGATATTGCAATTACGACTACTGAGTGATGAGAATCTGTTCAAAGTTTCCTTCTTTCATCTGCTTCATTTCCTTTCTGTTTTCCTGCTATGGTGCTATGAAACTGTGAATAAAAGTGAGTGGAAATCTGTACACAAATGTCCTGGAAACAACTCAAACGTTCATGAACAGAGGAATAGAAAAATAAAATGTGATCTCTCTGTATTGTCCAGGAGTAGTGGGGAATGAAACACTGAAACCTGCTGCAGGTGTGGATGTACCTTGAAAACATGCTAAGCCAAGGAAGCAGTCACCAAAGGTTAGATAATTTTAGGATTGCATTTATACAGAATGTCCAGGCAAACTTATAGACACAGAAAATAGATGACTGGTTTTCTAGAGCTGGGGTTTTGGAGGGAATTGAGGAGGGCTTCTAATGGGCAATGGCTGGAGCAGACTAGATAGCCTCTAACAGTTAACAAGGCCTGCAAGTGCCTGACACGGGCCTGGGGACTTCCTTGTGTGTTTTATTCAGTGAGGAAGAGGATAATGACATGTTCAGTGTCAAAGAGATAGTAAGGTAGAAGGCCATTATTTACCCATACCTGCTTAGCTTCCAAAGCGTCCCTCTTTACCATAAATAGGTCTTGTGTCCTGCCAGGGTACTGATGACTTCAGAAGGGATGGTGGCTGGAAAGCATGAAGAACTATCAAAAATAAAAGGACAATCAATTAAAGATCGATAAGGAATGAATCTAAGCCACCTCCAACACGGGAGAGCAAGTCACCAGGATTCGGAGAACCTCCGCGAGGTCACAGTTGTTGGGTTATGAACGCATTAGACATGTTCAACCTTAATGACCCGGCGCTGCTCAGCACTGCTCAAGTCTCACTCCCACAATGACAGTGAGAACTCTCTGCGCAGTGTAGCATCATTCAGGCTGTGAGCCTGGGGCAACTGAATGACACTCAAAATACTTAGCTGTGGCCCCTGTGCCGAGAGTCTTGGTTGAGAATGAGGCTACTGAGCTCGGTGCTTCACTCCCCACTCAGGAACGTCCCACCAGGCGCTGCCAAGAAGATACCACGCAGTGCATCATTAAATTATAACAAGCCCTGAAACTCGCTCCAGAAGCCTGGGTCTGTTTGTCCTTGCCATCAGAAGGAAGCACGTGATTGGCTGGCTGAGCTCGGCCTAGCAGGCCTTATCTCTGGCTGGTTATTATTTGATGAAGTGAGCCTTCTCCTTCTCTTCTGTTTCAAAACACGTACTAGTTGTGGGATACACTTGGGGAGAGTTCGCTGCTCTCAGGAGAATTCTTCCGAGGTTACTGCTGAGCACCCTGTGTTCTGCAGCTTTTAACCATACAAGCTGACTCCAGCCAAGACGGACCTTGTTTTCTGTTCAGACTGTGGCTTGCTTCTCCACAGCTCCATCAGCTTTGCTGATTAACTCTTTGGAAATAATCCCTCACATACCCAGAGTCAAGGCTCCAGGTACTTAACAAATGTGGGGGTGGGGAGAGTCTAATTTCTTGGGGTGTCATGACATTAGGGTGGGGTGGAGGGCTGAGAAGCAAAATAAGAAAGCAGGAGCAGCAGCAGCAGTGGAAGGAAGGAACTCAAAGAAAAGTGAACTCAAGTTCTTGGCATTCTGAGGAGAGATAAAGCTAAGGCTCTTGGGTGTGAGGTCTTTGAGGTCAGAGAGAAGGTCGACATATTTGTGAGGTAAATTCTCATCTGCTGTGCTTTTGCACGCTGCCAAGTCCTTCCTGAGATCTAGCTACGCTTTCTGGCTCTTTGTAATCCTTCCCTCTGGCCAGAACCGCAGAATCCTGAGGGGCTTTGGGACACTTTAAAAGAAATTCAACGGTATTAGCTCAAAACATTATTAAATCTGATTTTCCAATGGGATGTGACCTTCAAAGCTGCTGCTTGGCCATGTTAATCCATGTGCCCACCCTGGCGGTGCCGGCTACAAAGATAAGAGAAGGGTGGTATTGAGCACCTCGCTGGTGAAAATTTCTTTCCTGCTTTGTCTGAGAACTGTGTTTGACGTGTAATGTCTGTTCTCACCTCCATCATACTCCCAGCTCAGCAGTGTTTTCTGAACTTGGCTTGGGCATCCATGACTTCTTGTCAAATGATGTCCTTGTTATGATGTTAACCGGGCTTCTTATGGTGCCAGCAGGGACTGAACCAGCTGGAAGGCAGAGTGAAAGTCAGGGACGAAGGGGCAGACTCTTTGCTCTAATTGTCAGGATTGCTTTTGGTGGCTGAGTAGCAGAGGGTCTGATGCAAAAGCAAGGAAAGCAACAGTCTTTTTGGAGTCAAATGGAATTTTAATGATAAATTGGTGTTCTTAAAATGAATTTTTGCTATGCATTGTATGTGATGAAGTAACCATGCCGACTGCCTTACCCTTCTCCAGTCTTGGTGCTGGGTAGCCTCTTACTGGTAATATTGGCTAGTATCAACAGAGTATTTTCTGCCTGCTTGGAATTCTTTTAAGTGCTTCATACTTACTAACTCATTGGCCCTCACATCAAGTCTGTGATGCAGATGTCAATTAACTGCGTGTAACAGAAAAGGAAATAGCAAGTTAAGGAACTTGTACATGGTACTGCGGTTGGTGGCAGACTTCAGAGCTCATGTTTTCACTACCATGCCGTGGTACCTCTTCTACTGAATGCATCAGTGAATGAATGAATGAATGAATGAATGCTGCCAGGCCGATGGTAACAACACTGGCAACGTTACCACTCAGCCAAGCCTCCTGAGCACTAACAAAGGCTGTTTTGTGAGCTGGGTTTGGTTTGGGTTTGTCTCTGGCATTTTATGATTCTGTTGGCCACAGCAGAAGACACCATCAGGCAGGACTATCTGACTTCCTGTGCAGTGTTCTTCTTTCCCAGCTGCCTCTGCTGATGGAGATTCTGGGCCCAAATGGAAGAAGGCTTGTTGGTGTTCCACTCTGTCTCCTAGATCCTCCTACTCAGTACTTCCTTTCTTCTTCTCTCAGCTGGAACCCAGAGTCCACTCCTTTCACAGTACTCCTATCAAAAGAAAACCCTAAGTCCCTTTTCAGGTACTGGGGACAAAAGTTGCCCAGGTGCTTCTTCCACTTCCACCTACATGTGCAGCCTGCATGACTGGACATGCAGGGTCCAAGTTCAGACAGACTGGGAGGGGAGCAGGCAACTGAGGATTTGGGGGGTAGGCCCATGGGAGGAAGGGGCCCTGGGCCCCACTGCAGCTCCTCTGTCTGTTGATGGGTGTCCCCGGGGCTTCCCCCACCCCCTGGAGTACCCTGTTCCTTGGCACTGCATGCAGTTTCTTTCAGCAGCTTTCTGGCCAGGGTGTATTGGAGACAGCTCTTGTAAAGAGCTGCTTAGCATTTTTTCCAGACAAAATCAGAAGCTCTGGGAGGTGATGGGAAGGCTAAACCCACAGGGTGATGAAAGGAACCGATTTGCCTCAGGCCCCCAACAGAACCATGATGTCAGCTCGTTAATTCTCTCCTCCTTTCCCTGTGGGGGACCCTGTCTCTCTGCACTCCAGAGGCATGTCGGTTTCTTCTCCATTCTGTTTTCTAGCTTGACCTTCATTAAAAAATAAAAGAGGCCACCTTAACCATTTCTTAAGATACAACTCAGTGACATTAATGACATTAACCATGTCATACAACTGTCGCCACTATTTCCAAAGTTTCCAATAAACCCCAACAGAAACCCCTTAAACAATAAGTCCACACTCCCTCTTCTGCCCAACCCTTGACTGCCACTAATGTACTCTTGTCTCTGCAATTTTTAAATTCTGAGTGGGATCATACAATATGTGTCCTTTTGCATCTAACTTCTTTCACTCGGCATAATGTTTTCAAAGTTCATCCACATTGTAGCAGGTATAAGAACTTGATTTCTCTTTGTGACTGAGTAATAGTCCATTATGTGTCTGTACCATGTTTTGTTTATCCATCTTTCTCTTGATGGATGCTCAGGTGATTTCTACCTTTGGGTCTCATTCTTTCCTTGACTGTCTCTGGTTTACTGGTACAGAGGGCTTAGCAGGATCTCATAAGGGAATTAGTATTTTAACCAACGGTACAAGCAGGGAGCAATCGTGGTGACAAGGCAGGCAGTACAATGGATCACTCAAGGTAGATGACTCTTCTTCCCATGAACTAGAGATTTGACAGCACCCTGTTTGATAGGGGAGTCACAGAGGAACAGATATTGAAACAGGAACAGCAATGCTATGCAATAAATAATATACTAGACAGAGAGCAATTTCCAAATAGACTTTGAATGAGAAGTTGTACCCTAAGGCAAGTTACCTCTAGTAGGTCTTGAGAGGAAAATAGCAACCTATAGGCAATGAAAAGCCTATCCTCACTGCTGAATTCCAAGAACCTTGCTGATCCTACCAAGATGAAATCTAGTTCTCCAACTACAAGCAGCATTTCAGAAGTTTGGGGCAATTGCCGTGCTGCAACAGTGCTAATTAGCACACTCCATCATCACTGCTGGGTTTGCAAGCAGCAGGCAAGCAAGCAGGGGGCCTTTCCCAGTTCTGCTCCTCCCCACACCTCATTGTAATTGCTTATTGAGCCTTACTTTTGGCCAGTGGGAAGTTTAGCTGAGACTAGTTCTATGTATTTGGCTTCAACATCTTGCCAGAAATCAGGCTAGTCAGAAAAGCACCCAAAATAAGTCTTGAAAGACAGCGGCATCCGTTGCCCAATGGCTGGGCTCTCTCTGTCTCTTGCAAGTGAGTCTGTGGGAAGGGGTAGTTTCTGTGGAGCTTAACCCTGGGAGCTGCCAGCGCACTCCAGGTGGTGGGTTTATCTGAGTCTATTCCAGAACTTAACCGAGGAACAAGGGCCTGGGAAGAGTGGGAACCTTGGGACTGAGGGCTTACATGAGTATGGGAAAGCTAAGGGGGCCAAGTGGCAGCAGGGAAGCAGGAGGCGGGCTTCTCCCCACCCCCAACCCTGCTTCCTGCCCAGACATCCACAAGGGCCAGGGAGAGATGATGAGCCATCGCTCAGAAGTCCCCTGGCACTGTGTAGGAGCAGCAGTCCTGAACACTACCAGTCCCCTCTGGGGGCACCTTTTCACCATCTTATGCGGACTGGTTCAGAGTACCCCAGCCAGGAAGGGTAGGCAGCATAGGCTGGGGACCCCTTCCACTAGTATGAGCATCAGACAGAAAGACACACATGACTAGATACAAGGATGCACGCCTTTAATCCTCTGAGTGCGTGGGTCTGTGAGGCAGGCAGCACTGTGTGTCCCTGGTGTTCTGCCATCCTCCCTTTGAATGTGCCCTTGCTGCCCCACCATCCCTGCCCCCACATCAAATTAGCTCTGTCACCAGGGCAACAAGACACAATCTCTTCCCTCGAGGAACTTACAGCTCGGTGGAGAGATGGATGATTTAACAGACCAGCAAGCCAGTGTAGCATTACAGCGTGGGAAGTGTAACCACAGAGCACAGTGTCTGCATGGAGCAACTCTCGTTGCCGAGTTTCACCTCTCAGCCCCTCCCCAGCCTTGCCTGGGAACGTCTTCTCCATCCAAGATGGCTCTCAAGCCTAATTCTTCTCCACACAACTTCAAAGGCTTCTTCACATTCAAGATTCCCACTTTCAGACTGAAGATAGGTACTGGTCTGCAAAGTTCTGGTCCAGTCTAGAGCGATGTAAGAATGCTGGGTCTAGTTGCCAAGTTGATTCTGACTCACAGAGACCCCATGTGTACCAGAGTAGAACTGTTCTCCAGTGGATTTTCAATGGCTGATATTTCGTAACTAGATTACCAGGTCTGTCATCTGAGACTCCTCAGGATAGGCTTGAATAGTCAACCTCTCCATTAACAGCACAGCCTGTTGACTATTTGTACCACCCGGGGACTCTCAGTATCAGCTAGCAAGTCTTTAACACAACTGTATGTGCTCCACTTGAAGAACTACCCTTTGTTCTGAGAGTATGTCTTTCCTGCTTGTTTGGACATGAAAACATTCTTCCTTTTATCAAGCAATAGTGTTTGTAGAATGCCTATTTATTTTTATTTTCTGGTTGGACAGAATAAAAAAATTAGCATCCTTTTGTTACTTGACTAGACTAGGATAGGTCAAAGGCTGGGAAACCTTGCCCTCCAAGTCGCCACCACTGAGGTCAACAACTATGTCTAAACCAGGAGCCCCTAAGGTGTTGTTCTCAGTTTCTGATGCCCAAGTCCACAGCAGTGGCAGAACTGATATATTCAAATTCCCCTCACTTCCCCAAGGCACTGGTCTGGCTGTGGCAGGCAAATCCTTAAATAGAAACTACTTTTTTTCTTGGCATCCCAGACTCCTCTATGTTTAATGACTCGAGTATCTGTTTTCTGGGCCAAACTCATGAAAATATAAAGGAGAATTAGCCATCTCAGAGAGCTGTTGCAGTGGAAATAAAAGCCACCAGTATTCACTGTTATCGGGGTGTTTAATTTTTCATTGATATTTCAAGATGAACAGTGATCTTCAGAGTTGTGTTAACCCAGGTCACCAGCTTCCATTTAGATACTGCAGAAGACTCCAGTGGCCTAGTTTGGGCTAGTCTTTAAGTGGCCTTTTGTCCACCTGCCTAGATTAGGGAGCCCTGGGGCCAAAGGACCTGCTCTGTGTAATGATCTCTTAACTATATCTGATTTTCCTACCATTTTAGGTATACTTCAGAGTGGTGCAATGGTTAAGCACTCAGTCATTTACTAGAGGGCTGGTGCTTTGAACCCAGTAAATGGCTCTGTAAGACAAAGACCAGGCAATCTGCCCTTGTAAAGATGATGACCTCAGAAATTCTATGAGGTACTTCTGTCACATGGGCTGTCTGTCAGTCAAAATGGACTCAGTGACATCCAGAAACAACAGGGAACTGGCAGTCCCCCATGAAGCCTGGTGGATGAAAGAGTATGTCCATCAGGCAAGACAAATCTCAGCAATAGAAGTGGTAATGTCCAAGTCTTTGGGCCACAGTGCAATATTTGCACGTTAAAAATTGCATAAAACAGGTGAGCCATATTAGATATAAGACATTTTAACTGTAAAGGGGGTTTTGTTTTACCCATATTTCCATGTTGGCTTTGCTCTGAGATGCAATTGCAAAGGAGTTTCTGATGCTTAGACTGACTGCTCCAGAGGTCAAGGAAATATGTCCTGGAAAGTATGAGTAGACATCCTTTTCCTTTTCTGTGTATCTCTTCATCAAGACCCAACATAGCCCTTGACATTCAATACGAAACCCAAACCAAAACCATGTTGTCAAGTTGATTTTCATTCATAGTTATCCTAAGGGCAGAGTAGAACTAACTACCCCACAGGATTTTTAAGGCTGTAAATCTTCATGGAAACAGAATGACACATCCTTCTCCTATGCAATAGCTGGTGGGTTTGAACTACCTACCTTTTGGTTAACAGCTGAATGCTTAACCACTGACCACCAAGGCTTCTTAAACATAAAGTAGAACACCAAAAAATGATGACTAGTGACAATGATACTGCAGACAATTGATACAGTTTGAGGGACTCAGTATCTGGCACTTTCTGATTTGACTTAGTATGATCACTGAATTATCAGCATCTTAAGTTTACTTATTTAACTGTTAAAGAAAATCCTTTTGAACTAGTAATTGCATTTGGTTTGCAACACTAAGAAAAGGAAGGAGTGAGAGGATGTGGTAGTGGACAGCAAAGGCTTCTGTGGTTAGCACTCTGTGTTCTTGATCTCCTCATTCTACAAGCCTGTCCTGGTGGCTTATTCAATGCCTAGTCCTGACCAATTGTCAGTGATAGCATAATAGCCACAAGCCTACAGGAAGAACAGTTAATATGACTGTTATTCAAATCTATGCACTAACCTCTAAAGCAGAAAATGAAGAAACTGAAGATTTTCAGCAATTTCTGTGGTCTGAAATTGATCAAACATGCAATCGAGATTCATTGATAATTACTGATGATTAGAATGCAAATGCTGGAAGCAAGCAATGGTTGGAAAACATGGCCTTCATAAGACAAACAATACTGGAGATCACATGATAGCATTTTTTGAGACCAATAACCTGTTCACTGGAAATAGCTTTTTTTAAAAAAAAATAAAATAAAATAAGCAGCAACCACACATGTCGATCTCTCCAGATGGAACACACAAGAGTCATATAGACCACATCTGTGGTAAGAGTCAATGGAGAAACTCAATGTCATCAGTCAGAACATGGCCAATGGCCAACTGTGAACAGACCATTAATTGATTATACATAAGTTCAAATGGAAGCTGAAGAAAACGAAAACAAGTTCATGAATGCCCAAGTACAACTTTGAGTATGCCAAAGCCAAGTGCCGTCGAGTCGAATCCCACTCAAATTTAGAAAACATTTCAAGAGTACGTTTGACGCACTAAACACTAATGACCAAAGACTAGATGACTTGCAGGATGACATCAAGGCCATCATACATGAAGAAGGCAAAAGATCACTAAAAAGGCAAAAGAGAAATAAAAGACCAAAATGCATGTCACAAGAGACTCTGGAACTTGCTCTTGAATGAAGAGTAGCTAAAACGAATGGAAAAGATGATGAAATAAAAAGAGCTGAACAGAAAATTTCCAAGGGTGTCTTGAGAAGGCCAAGTATTGTAATAATATGTGCCAAGACCTGGAGTTAGAAAACTAAGGAGGCAGACACTTAGCATTTTTCAAGTTGAAAGAAATGAAGAAAAAATACAAGCCTCATTGCAACATTAAAAGATTCTGTGGGCAAGATGCTGAAAGATGCAGGGAAGCATCAAAAGAAGATGGAAAGAATACAGAGTTGTTTTTCCAAAAAGAACTAGTCAACATTCGGTCATTTCAGTAAGCAGCATATGATAAAAAATTAACAGTAATGAAAAAAAGCCCAAGCTGCGCTGAAGGCATTGGTGAAAAAACAATGTTCTAGGAAATGACGGAATACCAACTGAGATGTTTCAACAAATAGACTGAATGCTGAAAGCTCTCCCTTATCTACACCAATAACTTTGGAAGACAGCTACCTATTCAACCCACTGGAAGAGATCCATATTTGTAACCATTCTGAAGAAAGACAAAGCCACAGAATGTGTAAATTATCGGCCAGCCAAGCCAAATGCCATCGAGTCGGATCAGACTCATGGCAAGCAATATCATTAACATCGCACACAAGTAAAATTTTGCCAAACATCATTCTAAAGCAGTGGTAACAGTATATCAACAGGGAACTGCCAGAAACTCAAGCAGGATTCAGAAGAGGATGTGGAATGAAGGATGTCACTGTTGATGTCAGATGGATCTTGTCTGAAGGCAGAGAATACCAGGAAGATGTGTGCCCATGTTTTGATCATGTGGATGATAACAAAATTATGGACACCATTGCAAATAATAGGAATTCAAGAACACTTAATTGTGTTCATGTGAAACCTATCCAGAGACCAAGACGTTGTCATTTGAGCACAAGAAGAAGATACTGTGTGTATTTTAAAATCAGAAGATGTGTGCATCATGGTTATATTCTTTCATCTTAATTATTCAGTCTGTATGCTGAGCAAACAATTAATTTGAAGCTGGATTGTATGAAGACTGTCACAGGAAGATTGGAGGAAGAATCATTAACAACCTGCAACATGCAAGATAGCACAATCTTGCTTGCTGAAAGTAGTGTTGAAGCACTTACCGAGGAAGTTGAAAGACTGCAGCCTTCAATATGGATTGCATGTCAACACAAAGAAAACAAAAACCCTCACAAATGAACAATAAGGACCATCATGATAAATGGAGAAAAGATTGAAGTTGTCAAGGTTTTTATTTTTCTTGGATTCACAATCAATGCCCACGGAAGCAGCAGTCAAGAAATCAAACAACGTATTGCACTGGGAAAATTGCTGCAAAAGATCTCTTCAAACTGTTAAAAATCACAAATGCCACTTTGATTAGTAAGGAAAACCTTACAACAAATCTCAGTATTTTCAATTTCCTGATATGCATGTGAAAGCTGGACAAAGCTAGACAATACGAAAGACTGAAGAAGAATTGATGCATTTGAGTTACGGTGTTGGCAAAGACTATTCAACGTGTCATAGGCTTCCAGAAGAACAAACAAATCTGTCATGGTTGAAAACACTGTCAGAAAGCTCCTTAGAAGTGAGGATGGCAAGACTTTGTCTCGTGTGCTTTGGATATGTTATGAGGAGAGACCAGTCCCTAAAAAAGGAAAATCTGACATTTCAATTAAAAAAAATAATAACCCAATTAAAAATAGACAAAGTATACAAACAGATACTTCACCAAGGAAAACATTCAGGTGGCTAACTGATTCTTGAGGAGATATTTGTGATCACTAGACATTCAAGCCCAAGCCTACTGATGATGAGTCTATGCCGACTCAGAGTGGCCCGAAAGGACAGAGTAGAACTGTCCCGTAAGATTTCCAAGAAACACATGGTAGATTCGAACTGCCAACTCTTTTTTTTTTTTTTTTAAGCAGCCGTAACTCTTAACTAGTACCCCACTAGTGTTTCCGTTACAGGAGTGCAAATCTAAACTACAGTGAGATATTATCTCACCCCAAAATTACTGACACAAATTAAAACAAAACAAAACAAAGAAAATAGAGAAATAACCGATGTTGAATAGGTTACTGAGATACTGGAACTCTTATGCTTTGCTGGTAGGAATGCAAAATGGTAAAACCATTTTTGGAAACAATATGACACTTCTTTAAAAAGTTAGACATAGAAATACCGTATGTACAACCCAGCAACCCCACTCCTAGGAATACATCCCAGCAACATAAGAGCAATCACATGAATAGACGTATGTATGCTCATATTCATTGTAGAATTATTCACAACAGCAAAAAGATGAAAACAACCTAAGTGCTTATCAACACATGAATGGATAAACTATAGTACACGTACATACGATGGAATATTAACCCACGGCTGTCAAGCCAATTCCGACTCATAGTGACCCTATAGGACAGAGTAGAACTGCTCTATAGAGTTTCCAAAGAGCAGCTGGCAGATTCAAACTGCTGATCTTCTGGTCAGCAGATGTAGCATTTAACCACTATGCCACCAGGGTTTCCAATGAAATGCTATGCAACAGTAAAAACAGTGATGAATCTGTGAAAAATCTCACAACATGGATGTATCTGAAGGACATTATGCTGAGTGAAATCAGTGAATATCAAAAGAACAAATACTGTATGAGATCACTATTATGAAAACACATGAAAATGTTTTCTCACATAAAGAAACAATCTTTGATTGGGAGGAGGGGAGGACACTAATTAGGTAGTAGCCAAATGGTAACCGGTGAAGGGGAAGACAATACGCAATACTGTGGAAATCAGCACAACCTGAGCAGAACAAAATCACAGAAGATCCATGGACACATCAAAATGCCCTGAGAGACTGAGCTACTGGGCTGAGAGCTGGGGACCACGGTCTTGGGAGTTATCTAGCTCAACTGGTATAACATATGTAAAGAGAATGTTCTACATCTAACTGTGGTGAGTAGTGGTTTAGCCTCATAAAAGCCAGTGAGCAACTACCAAAGCTAAATGTATTGGTCCCATCCTGGCTGGAGCAAAGAAGAGTGAAGAATACTAAAGACAGAAGGGAAAGATTAGCCCTAAATGACTAAAGGAGGGCATTTAATACAACTTCCACCAGATGGAACCCACAACAACTAGCTGGTGTCTGGTTACCCCCATCTTGCTCTGGCAAGGATCACAATAAAGGGTCTCAGACAGAGAGGTAGAAAAATGTAGAACAAAATTCAAGTTCACAGACACACACACCAAAATTAGGCTTGCTAGTCAGACACTAGCAAAAGCCGTGAAGTATGGCCGCTGACACCATTTGAACTCACTACTGAACCTCCTGAGGTTCACCCTTCCACCAAAGATTAGACAGTTCTATTGGGACAATAATAACACTTGTAATGACCATGCTTCATAATTCAATCATATATACATGACTACTGGATACACCAGCAGAAAAGCAAAGATGAGAAGGCAGGAAGGAACAGTTAAACTAGATCAATGGAAACAGGGAGCCTGGGGTGGAGAAGAGGACTGTGTCGACACACCACAGGGTTCACAACTGATGTCAAGGACAATTTCTGTATTAACTAACCTGTTCTGTACACTTTCACCTAAATCACAATTGAACCAGCCGAAAAGGACTTCATAACTTGGTAGAGAATCAACAAAAAAGAGGAAACCCCTTGACGAGATGGACTGACGCAGTGGTGGCAACAGCTGGCGCCAACACAGCAGTGGTGGTGAGGAGGGGACAGGAATGAGCAGGGCTCCACTCTACTGTTCAAAGTGTCACTGTGAGTCAGAACTCTAAGACACCTCACAACAAAATAACAATCTAGACCAAGGGAAAACTGACTTGATATACTTGACCTTAGTAATTGCGTTTGGCTTGCTCAGGCTATTACACAAACACAGTCTTTCACACTGGACCCTTTTTTCTTGTAACACAGTTGCTTGAAGTGGTAGCAAGAACATGTGGAAGGCTTCGGGGGATATTTCTCATCTCGACTTTGCCAGTAACCAGCTGTGCGACCTGAGGCAAGTCTCCGTCTCTTGGGTCTTGGTTTCCTCATTTGTAGGCTAAAAGGATCTTTAAAACATGGTGACACATTAGAGTTTCTTGAACTTGGCTTTCCTTGGCATTATGAACCAGATAATTCTTTTTTAAGAGCTGACCTGTGCGTTATAAGATGTTTAGTAACATCTCTAGATGCTAGTAGTAGGTAGTAGTACACACTACCCCTCCTCCCAGATGTTACAACCAAAAATGTCTCTAGAAACTGCCAAATATCGCCGGGGCAGGGGGTGGAATCTCTAGGTGAGTACTATGACGTTAGATGATACCTACCCCAGCTTGAGAAACTATATTAAGAGTTGGTTAATTTATCTCATTTTTTTGAGCTTCTACTATGTGCTAGGCACTGTGTCAATCCACACTTATCCACAAAGTTTACAGATATTCTACTGAGAAACTGCTATGTACTTCATGAGATTCTGAATGAGAGCTAGGAAGGTGTCTGGGGAGGCACTGAAATAGATTGGGAGAAATGATAGAATTCCTGTTTAGATTCTTCCTAACCATGTAACGTCAGTTTCATCGCCTATAAAATGTCCACTTTACACATTGTCAGGACTAAATGCTCAGTTATATGACAGAGCCTATATTACAGCAGTTGTTTAGTAAGTAAACTCATTTTCTTTCTCTGTGTCTCACCCTGGAAGGAGTCAGGCCTATGTAAACCATTCGCCTTGACTGCCCTGTTCTGTTACCTCAGTGAGTCGCCTGACTCCTGTGCTCTCCACTCCAGCCCTCCCCAGCTCAGATAGTACTTAAAAAATCCCCAACTGTTGGCTGTAAGTTGAGGCTGCAGGTCTCTTGTGCCACCAGATTGTTGATTTGGCCCATTCTTGCAGGGGTTGTCTCTCCTTAGCAAAGGAAAAGATTCTCTAAGAGTCAGAGATGGCAGATGTCACTGTTCTATCTGCTGGCTTGTGATCAGAAATGAGGGTAAGGAATCTGAGCGAGGGAACTCCTACTAAGTGCCTACCTGCGTTATCAGTGCTTGTTCTCTTGGGCCACTGATGAGACCAACATGAATTTTTATCACCTCCCCTGGATCCTAAGTCCCAAGCGTAAAGGCCATGCTTTGGGTGTCCCTGTACCATCTTCCACGTGGAAAACACCTTGGTAATTGTTACCTTGACACTGTGAGAGGCATCATGGCGCAACGACAAGGAGCTCAGGGCAAGGAGGTGTGAGTCTGTGTCCTCCGCTGACGTCAGATCCTGCCTAGGGACTGCAGGACACGCAAAGGTGGTGCAGCTCCCCGGAAAATAGGCTGTGGTTCAAATCCCAGCTCTGTCACTTACCCCTTCTGTGACCTTGGGAAACTTACATCACTTCTTTGAACCTCAGTTCTTGTATATTAAAAGTCAGGGGTCACAGGGTTCCTCCCTTGCAGGGATATTGTAAGAATTAAATCACATAATGCAAGAAAAACACATAGCAAGTTCTGGCTCATGTCAAGTGTTCAGTAGAGACCTATTTTTACTAATTAGAGACCTAATTTTTACTAATGCTAATATTTTTACTAATGTCATGTATCATCTGAAAGAAACCTTGGTAGCGTGGGGGTTAAGTGCTACAGCTGCTAACCAGAAGGTTGGCAGTTCAAACCCACTAGGTGCACCTTGGAAACTTGATGGGGCCTTTCTGCTCTGTCCTATAGGGTTGCTATGAGTTGGAATTGACTCAATAGTAGTGGGTTATCATCTTAAAGGAGTGCTGGTGTTACAGTGGTTAAGAGCTCAGCTGCTAACCAAAAGATCAGCAGTTGGAAGTCATCAGCTACTTCTTGGAAGCCCTATGGTGCAACTCTAGTCTGTCCTAGTGGGTTGCTGTGAGTAAGAATCAACTCTGTGGGTCCCTGGGTAGCACAATTGATTTACCCTTGATTACTGTTTGAAGGGTTGGTGGTTTGAACCCATGCAAGCACCATGCAAGGAAAGCCTGGTGATTTCCTCCCATAAAATCTATATCTAAGAAAACTCTACAGAGCTCAGTTCTACTTTTTAATACATTGGGTCACCATAAGTCAGAAATGATTTGATGGCAACAGGTTTGGTTTTTGGTTTAATAGCAATTATAAACATCAAACAACATAACACGTATTAAATAGGCAACAAAAAGTGGATGAAAAGGTGTGAGATACTCATTCTGTTGATAAGGAGGAAACCATGCATCAGCAAGGGAAAGGGATAGCCAGGGCTCGATGCTCGTTCGTGGCAGAGCTGCGATAGCACTGCATCTCCAGAGTCTCCGCCAGATGCTGGGTCTGCCACACTGTCGCTGCTTTCCTGCTCAGAGATTTAAAGCCTATGATTAACGGATTGCACAGTGTTTTAGTGAGCTAGGGCTGCTCTAACAGAAATACTGCAGGGTGGATGGCTTTAAGAAAGGAAAATTTATGGTCACACAGTCCAGTAGGCTAGAAGTCCAAATTCAGGATGTCCGCTCCAGGGGAAGGCTTTCCCCCTTGTCAGCTCTGGAGGAAAGTCCAGTATTGCATCCGTCTTTGTCCAGGGAGCGTCTTGGTGCAGGAACCTCAGGTCTGAAGAACGTGTTCTGGTTCCGGTGCTGCTTTCTTGATGGTGTGAGGTTGCCAGTTCTCTGCTGGTTTCCCTTTCCTTTTACCTTTTGTAGGATGAAAAGATTAAGGGTAGGGCAAGCCATACTCCAGGGAAACTCCCTTTGCTATAGTGCAGGGAGGTAGTCTTATAAAGGGATTTACAGTCCCACCCTAATCCTTTAACACACAGCCCAGGAAAATCACAAAATGGAGGACAGTCACAGAATACAGGGAATCATGGCCCAGCCACATGGCCACACATCATTTTAGGGGGACATAATTTGATCCACGACACACGGAAATTGGGAATAATCCTACTAGTTTAAGAAGTGCAAACTTTGTGCAGAGGAGATCTTTTGGAGACAGTTTCCAAAAGGGCTCTTTCTTCAGGATACGGTGGGGGCAGGGGGTGGGAGGAGGTGGGGGAAGGGAGGTACTGAAAAACAAACCAGTTACACCGAGATGATTGACTTACTGTGTCCCCATGTGTGTCAGACTAGAGCTGTGGTCCACAGGGCTTTCAGTGGCCGATTTTTCAGAAGTAAGTCATTTAAGCTCTGGCAGCATAGTGCTTAAGTGCTACATCTGCTAACCAGAAGGTTGGCAGTTCAAATTCACCAAGTGCTCCTTGGAAACTCTACTATGTTCTATAGGGTCACTATGAGTGGGCATCGACTCAACAGCACTGGGTTTGGCTTTTGGTTTAGGTCACTAAGCCTTTCTTCTGAGGTGCCTCTGGGTGGACTCGATTCTCCAGCCTTTCAGTTAGCAGCTGGGTGCATCAACAGTTTGCACCAGCCAGGGAGTGCTTGAGGTAAGAGAGAAATGAGTATTTCATCTGACATGTTCTTAGTTACTGCCCGAGGGAAGGGAGTTTCTAATTTTCCCTCTCAGCTGGATAGACACGGAAAGAAGAGACTGAAGGCTGCATTGCCCCTTTCTCTCTCTTACACAAACACATGCTCACACTCTCACACCACGCATTCTTTCTCTCTCACACCCTCCACATATTCGCTCTGACATACACGCAGACTCACACACACATACTCTTTCTCTATACATACTCTCTTTCATACACACACTCACACACACACACTCCTCTCTCACACACGATTTCTCCCTCATACATACATACTCTCTCCCACACACATGCAGCACATTCTCTCTCACACATACTCTCATACAAACATACTCTCTCAAACATACTCTTAAACACCCACCCTCACACACACTGTCTCAGACACAGTCTCACACACATACACTCTTTCTCCCTTATACATACATGCTCTCTCATATACACACCCACACTTTCTGTCTCCACTCTCTGTCTCTCTCCTGTACATATACAACACTCTCTTTTCTCTGTCCCGCTCACACATCCTCTCTCACACACACAAAGTGAGTTCAGTGTGCCTCTCAAAGGAGAGTGCCAAGAGGTTGGATCCCCCCAGGCTCCAGCCCACACCAGCCCCATTGATTGCTCAAGCAGAGCAGAGAACCATAAAAACCACCTCTTTGTCCCTTGGTCTCCCACATTCTCAGAGTTCATTACTTGCCTCCCAGTCCAGCCCCAAGGGACTGTTGAGTTGATATTGAACATTCATATTGGTATTCTTTCTGGAGAACCAGTCTGAATCACTAAACAACTGAGAACAATTAATGTTCAGCTTCCCAAAGAAGCTGTAGGAGTTTTATCTGGGCTGGCTCAGAGCTGTGACTCATACCTTGTCTTTCCACTGTGCCTAGTATCTCATAAATAACTTGAGACAGAGAAATCGAACTTTTAATATTCAGTGGTTGAATGGGGAAGATTGAACAATCACAGTGACTCAGTACATGTTTTCCTTTGGTACTGGCTGTTTCAGACCTGTTTGGGATGGAAGTGTATGTGTGTCTAGCAGAGTGTTGGCATATGAAATCATGTGTAGTCACAATATGAATGGAACCTTAGTTAAAGTGGAATCACTTATTGGAATTAAGCTTTGCTGTAGTCCTCAGCCTTAGTGAGTTAAGTGCTATGTCTGCTAACCAAACAGCAGTTTAGATCCACCAGGCACTCCTTGGAGACTCTGTGGGGCAGTCCTACTCTGACCTACAGGGTTGCTAGGAGTCAGACCTGACTCGATGGCAGTGGGTGGTGCATAGTCCTCAGGAATGGTATTACTCACTCAAGAAGTTACGTCAGTAGAGCCAGAACTCGTGTCTTCTAACTTACCTTTTTAACTTAACAGTTTATCCACATGCTGTCTTGTGGGAAGAGAGGACACCGTGCAAGAAGTATACATTTGAATGCTTTTTATTAGTCCCTTTCTACTCTTTCTTTTCTCTTTTAACACTCTCTCTGGCCCAGTGTAAGGAGTACTAGTTGTGCACCAGGTAAGTGCTTGGCTGCTAGCTGGAAGGCTGGTAGTTCTAACCCACCCAGTAGCTCCATGGCAGGAAGACCTGGTTATCTGCTCCCGTAAAGAGAGCTGTTGGTGTTGGTAGGTGACTGTCTTAGTTATCTCATGCTGCTATAACAGAAATACCACAAGTAGCTGGCTTTAAACAAATAAAAGTTTCTTCTCTCAGAGTCTATGAAGCTAGAAGTATGAATTCAGGGTGCCAGTTCAAGGGGAAGGCTTTCCCTCTACTGGCTCTGGAGAAAGTCTTTATCATCAATTTTCCCCTGGTCTAGCAACATAAGGACCTCGGGTGCAAAGGACAAGCTCTGCTGCTGGTGATGTTTTCTCGGTGGCATCAATCTCTCTCTTCTCTGCCTTGTTCTCTTTTTCACATCTCAAAAGAGATTGACTTAAGATACACCTTAACCCTGTAGACTATAACCTGCCTGTAATGTTGCCTCTAAGCCTAATAGTTTAAGAAGTGTTCTAAACCTCATTCACACCTCATTAACATCATAGAGGTTAGGATTTTCAACATACAGGAAAATTACAGCAGGTCGCAAACTGATGACAACCATACAATACTGGGAGTCATGGCCTAGCCAAGTTGGCACACAGTTTCGTAGGACACATTTCAGTCTACCATAGTGCCATCAGAATGGCTCCAGCTCGTGGCAACCCTATATGCAACAGAACAAAACATTGCCTGATGCTGTGGCATTCTCACAGTCATTGCTATGTTTGAGCCCGTTGTTGCAACCACTGTGTCAAACCATCTCATTCAAGGTCTTCCTCTTTTTCGCTGACTCTGCTTTACCCAGCACAGTGACCTTCGCCAGTGACTGGTCTCACCTGATAACATGTTCAAAGTTACATAAGACACAGTGTTGCCATCCTTGCTTCTAATGAGCATTCTGGCTACACTTCTTCCAAGACAGATTTGTTCATTCTTCTAGGAGTCCATAGTGTACTTGATATTCTTTGCTAACATTGTAATTCAAATGCACGGGGCAGTTTTATTTTGTCATATAGTGTTGCTATGAATTAGAATTGACTGTACGGCATATAGTCACAACAACAGCCCAGCATATGTAGAAGGATGACTTACAGAAAGGGCTTGTAAACTATGGCCCTTGGACCAAATCCACCCACTACCTGTCTTGTAAATAAAGTTTTATTGTCACACACTGATGCTCATTCATTTATATACTGCCTACCCTGGCCCCTAGGGTCGCCATGAGTCGGATCCGACTCAACGGCACTTGGCGTGGCTGCTTTAGAACCCCTGTTGGGGTAGTAGTTAAGTGCTATGGCTGTTAACCAAAAGGTCAGCAGTTCAAATCCACGAGGTGCTCCTTGGAAACTCTGGGGCAGTTCTACTCTGTCCTATAGGGTCACTATGAGTCATAAATTACCCAATACCAGTGGGTGTGGGTTTTTTGTAAAGTTTTATGGCTGCTTTTCCACTCTAACAGCAGAGTTAAGTGTTTTTGAGAAAGAGCAGATGGCCCACAAAGGCTAAAACATTTATGACCTGACCTTTTAGTGAAAAAGTTTGCTGACTCCTGACTTACAGAGTGAACCTTGGAAAAAGCATACCTGGGTTTAAATCCTATATTGTTTACTTGCTAGCTATGACATTGAACGAGCTGTATAACCTCTCTGGGAAAGCCAGCCTGTTTCACTCCCTTGGAATGTTGCTGTGAGAATTCAATGAGAACACATTTGTAACAACACACAGCCCTATGCCTGGCACATAGGAAATAATACCAAACGGTAGCTATCATAGTGATCATTTGTTTTCATTCGTTACCCAACAAATACATATATTTAGGGTTTTCTCTGATCTAGGCCTAAGGCTTAGAACACTGATCAAAACACAGCAGGTCTCTACCCAGATGGAGCCCACATTCTGATGGGGTAAGACAGACCATGACCAAGGGGGGAAAAAAATTCAAGAGATTATTTTAGTTGCTAACTAAGCTAAAACCTAAAAAAAGAATGAATCAGCCATGAATATTATCTGGAGAAGGAATGTTCTTGGCAGACAGGACAATAAACAGAAGAGCCCTGAGCCAGAGATGGCCTTGGGATGGTTCAGGAGCAGACGGGTGGCCATGGTGGCTTGGGCAGAGTCACAGAGGAGAAGATGGCAAGGAAGGAGATGTTGGCAGGGGAAAGAGTGCATACAAACTTGGGGGCCCTGGAAAGTTGTTTGGTTTTGAGAGGGATGGGTGCAATCTGAGACTTTGGGTGGAACAGAAATGGAACTGTGCCCTTGACCTCGTTCTGTAATCTTGACTGTCTCTTCATCTTTGCTCTGCTCTTCATCTTTGGTTTCTGGCACTGGTCACTGTTGGAAACAAGAGGTGAGTTGAGGTCCTAGTGAGCTCTAGTTAAGTGAGAGCTCTTGATTATGGCTAACCAATCACATCAAGGCCATCGTGCAGCGATGGCTGGACCCAGCCACCTCACTTGGATTTTTCTCCTTACAGTGCACCTGACTTGCCTCGAAAGATCTTCTGCTCAATGCCCTTACGTCTTAGAAATCATTCCTGCTCGGGAGGCTTTACTGCTTGTCCAGGTGGAGCATTTGAGGTGATCATTAATGTAATCTTAAAACCCTCTAATAAATTTCCAGCAACATAAGACCACCAGATAACTCTCCCTAGGGTCACTCAGAATTCATAGCTCAGTTCTCATAATTAGCATTTCTTTTATGTTTGAGCCATTAAACAGGGTGAAGAGCCCCACTGATAATATTTTACCTGTTTGAGGTTTAAAAGAAAGCTTTAGATAGAATCTCAAGCTACGTCCAGAGTTGCTAATAATAACAGTCAGAGGGTAAGGACTCCGTGGTTTCAAAGCACTGCTACATACTTGGCTCTGTTCAAGGTAAAAGTATACCCTGCGTTTACTTCCCTTGGCAACTCCTTCTCCTTCACCTCCTTTGCCTCCTCCTTCACCATCTAGCCCTTTGTTGGAAAGCACTTAGCTCACTAATGGTAATTAATACTTCCCTTCCAATGTGCACATATGTGTTTCTGTTTTGTCTTGCTTTAGACATTGTTCAAAGAACAAGAACCTAATGTAGCTATTTTCTAAAACAGGCTTTCAAAATACTGATTCTTAATCTGTGGCCCATGAATGACTTTAGAGGAGGTTATAAACCCCTTGAAATTGAAAGCAAATTTTTACATACACAATTTTTCCCCCAGGAGAGAGTGTAAAGTTTCATCTGATACTCAAAGTGTTGCCTGACCCCCAAAAGTTGAGCACTACTGCTTTAAAGTCTTACTGATCCATCAATTACAATTGTCAAAGGAAACCCTATGCCAGTTTATAACTGGAAAAGGAAATATGCTGTGATTGAATCTCAGGAAGCCTATAATTCTGAAATATCACATCTATCAGTTATGATCTGTGAAAACAAGTGGGATTGATACCTGATTCATGTGCAACTTTCCTGGTAGATGACCAAACATATTCCTAGGAATTCTTACAATACCTCCAAATATTTTATAGCACACTTTATGGCAATTTGAATCCACTAGCCATTCCTTGGAAACCCTACTCTGTCCTATAGGGTCACTATGAGTTGGAATCAACTCAATGGCAGTGGGTTTGGTTTGGTTTTTGTGTGCCAGGTAGTGTATCAATGCCTTATACATTTTAACTTTTAGTTTTCACAACAACTGTATAAAGTTGGTGCAATTAATAGCCTTGTTTACAGATGAGGACAGATACAGAGATAAAGCTATTGATTGAGTTTATACTTGACATTCCAAGACCTGTAGCTATTCTGGATAATGTGGTTTATTAAGCTGAAAATAATAACTCAGAATAATAGTCATGTTGGACATGCCTGAATGGTGGCTGTGTTGTAATCTTGAAGCAGATGCCTAATTAATAATAGGATTGTTACATGCCACCTCTGGTTAGCAGGTCATGTGAAGCCAAGTGAGGACTTGGCTTAATTACAATTTGACTAAGAGTCTCTGTGGCTTATAAAATGAGGTTAATGGGCAAGGAAGAAATTCGATTGTTGTAACCAACAAAAAATCACATTGTGTGCTGTGTGCATAAGGCATGCCACAAGTCTGTAGCACTTAAAGCCAAAGAAACATTAGCTCTTGGAGGTTAAAATTTTGTTAATCTCAGGATTTGCTCAATTGATGGGACTTTAGCTATAATTTACTCTCTACCTGTACAGTATTGTTCCAATAGTTAGTGAGCAGATGGCCTTGAATTTTAGAAAGACTATCATGTAAGAAAGGAGCATTGGTATTGCAATGGGTAGGCACTTGGCTGCTAACGGAAAGGTCAGTAGTTCAAATCCACCAGCCAGTCCTTGGGAGAAACATGTGAGAGTCAGCTTCTGGAAAGATTGCAGCCTTAGAAACCCTATGAGGAAGCTCTGCTCTGTCTTACAGGTCACTACCAGTTGGAATTGTCTCAACAGCAATGAATGGGGTATCATGTAGAACATGGCTTATAAATAACCTAGAGGAAAGCCAGATTTATAGATATTAAGACTTATTTAATCCCATCTGTCACATAGCATGGTTACAGGAATTCCACAATTCCTGTATGTATGCTCCATTTGTATATGTGTTCCAATGATTCGTAGAAGTGAAACAGAAACACTCGACCAGAACTGAGAGCCTCTACAGGAAGCAACTAAAACAATTTGATAAACAAAAAGAGTATTTCACCATCTCATAAGGAGAATTGGATGTTTAATAGGCATGAGGTGAGGTATAAATTTTTTATAAATTTCCTGATTGACTGTCAGGATCAATGATCTGAGCAGTCAGGATGATAATAAAAAGGGACTAAAAGAGGCAGTTGTGTCTTGTGGTCCTCTAACATTTGAATTACAAGGGGCCTACGGAGCCTTGGTAGCCCAGTGACACAGTGGTTGATAACCTGACTGCTAATCAAAAGACTAGCAGTTTGAATTCACTAACCACTCTGTTGGGCTACTTTCAACTCCGTCTTATAGGGTCACTATGAGTCAGAATTGACTTGACGGCAGCAGGATTGGTTTTTGGGTACAAGGGGCAGATGTACCAATAAGCAAGGTATGCACGGGCTTAACTGTGCTTACTTGCTAATCTGTAGTGTACAATTTCACCTGTTTTCAAAACCTCTATGGCGAAACTGGTGTGAAATTGTACACTGCAGATTAGTAATTAATCACAACGAAACCTGTATGTACTTTGCATACTGTAAGCAGGTGTATAATGTGCTCACTGATTCACCCACCCTTGGTGAAATGGACAGAAGCGAGGGTTGGAGGATGTGGGAAGAAGAAAGAAATGACTCTTTGGTTCCTCGCTTGCCTAGGGAAAGACTATGGAGCGAGAATGGAAGAAGGTCTCGATCCAGCAAAAGATACCAAGAAAAAAATGTTCAGGAAGTAGGAAGTCCAGGAGGACCCGGGGTTGGAAAAGCTGAAGAAAGGTCTTGCTCCTTATGCACAGAGCTTGTACTTACTCAATAATCTGCCATCAGCTACACAAGAGCAGCGACGTTTGGGTTGAGTTTGGGCACTCAGCTTCAGGTAGCACCTACAGCATCCGGCTAGGCCTTTCTCCTTGGTACTAGCTCTTAGTCAAGTAATTCTAGCTGCAGGGCTCTGTTAGCACATCACTTTGTCACTCCAGCCCTAGAGTGGTTGGTGATCTCGTGCTGTTGCTAATCTCTGGGCCCTTTCACCACCCTCTCTGTGTACCTGCCTGCTCATCCAAGACCTTTACATGGAGTTCATGTTTTAAAGTCCCATACAGAATTGCCAGGTCTATAGGTGGCACAAGTGGTTTATCCTTGACTATGAGTCAAAAGGTTGGTGGTTCAAACCAGCCCAGTGGCGCTGTGGAAGGAAGGCCTAGCTGTCATCTTTCATAAAGATCACAGTCAAGAAAATGCTATGGAGCGTGGTTCTATTCTGACACACGTGGGGTGGCCAGGAGTCAGTACTGACTCAATGGCAAGGGGATATTTTTGGTTACTGAATTGCCCAGCAGAGCTCTGTTTTGTTTACTATACTATGATTCACACAGGAGACTGGTTGAGATAAAGCCTAGGAATTATTTAGGACAATGCTTGGTACCTAGTAAACGCTCAATAAATGTACTTAGAAAGTGGACTCACTTTCTGCCTTGCCTCCCTGCTCCGATTTACCCTGGCCAGACTGCTGTGTGCCACACAGAGAACAAATCCCTGCCCACCTTCTCCTCCTTCCCAGTGGTCCAAGTCCATAGACCAGGGCTTCTGTCGGATTTATCCTTCTCTAGTCTTTGGAAACCCTGGTGGTGTAGTGGGTTAAGTGCTATGTTCAAATCTGCCAAGTGCTCCTGGGAAACTCTATGGGACAGTTCTAGTCTGACCTCTAGGGTCGCTATGAGTCGGAGAGGACTCGCTGGCAGTGGGTTTGGTTTCCTGGTTTAGTCTTTGCAGGGTAATAGCTGTATGAATTCCTCTCTGCCTTTTTGGCCACGTCATGATTTTCATTTTCCAGAATTCTTGCTGAGGCTTATACAGCCTGTTTTATGTGGGGTCTTTAGGCTTTTCGAACCTGCCCTCTGCAACTTTTTACCTAACTTGTCTTAACCACAATCTGCACTGCCTTTTTTTTTTTTGGAGTCTCTCCCTCTGTAATGGGTGGAGCAGCAATTTCACCCAAATGAGCGAAATGTGCGAAATGTGCGAAATGTGTGTAGCAATTTGGCTGGGCTGTGATTTCCAGTATTTATGATTGTCCCCCATTTTGTGATTTTCCTATGCTGTAAATCTATATCTTCGCCTGTGGCTACTAGATAGCATTATGTTAAAAGAGGATGAGGGTGGGACTGCGCTGCCCTGCTAAGGGAGGTTCCCTGCAGAGTGGCTTGTACCACCTTTTATCCTTTTATTCTACAAGAGGTAAAAGAAAGGGAAGCCAGCAGAACTGGGGACCTCATACCATCAGGAAGGCAGCATTGAGAGTGGATCCTGTCCTTCAGACCTCCTTCAGACCTGATGTACCTGTGCTGAGATGTTCTCAGACTAAAGAAAGACTGATGCAACACAAGGACCTTCTACCAGACCTGACAGAGAGAGAGCATTCCTGGAGCCAGCACCCTGAATTCGAACTTCAATCCTACTGGACTGTGTGAGAATAAACTTTGCTTTGTTAAAGCCATCCACTCACGGTATTTCTGTTAGAGTAGTACCAGATGACTAAGACACTCTGCCTCAGGGGAAATGCTGGTGGCGTAGTAGTTAAGTGCTATGGACTACTAACCAAAAGGTCAACAGTTTGAATCCAGCAGGTATTGCTTAGAGACTATTATGGGACACAGGACACTTCTAATCTGCCACTATAGGGTCTCTATGAGCTGGAACTGAATTGATGCCGGTGGGTTTGGCTTTTTTGGTTTTCCTCTTTCAGGATATTGGCACATAATGTTTCATCCTCTTGGAAAAGGCATCTCTAAGCTCCTTTCAGCCTAGTGCCTTCTCACAGCTCAGCCACTGGTTAGCTGCTTCCCCTTAGAAAGACCCTCCTAGGCCACCTTATCTCACGTTGGTCCCATTCATTATTCCCCACTGATAGATGCTGTTTGGATTCTTCACTTCATAATGTATTATGATTTTGCTTACTTGCCAAGCCAGTCAATCTTGTCCCCCTTCTGCATCCCTTCCTGCCTGCCATAGGTCACTAGAACACTGGTTTTGCAGGGCAGGATTCACGTACGACATCTTCATCTGTGTGATCTTGGTGCCTAGCAAGATGCCAGGTGCAAAACAGAATCTCAGTCAATGTATTTTGAACAAATGAATGTTCAGTTGATCTGGATCTAGACAGCTCATGTCAAGAGTTCCTAGAAGTCTAATACGGGTCATTCCTGGTGTTAGTTCTCTTCCTTTCCTGGTACATGCGCTGTTCAGAAAGCCCAGCAGAAGCCTTGGCTTTTGGTCACTATCGGTGGTTCCCTGTGCCCCGCATGCTGCATTCAGTGCTGGGAAGCTGTGCTGGCATCTCCATCTCCTCTACAGCATGTATGGCTGCTGGGAATTTTGGAGATCTCCAGACTGTAGAACATCACTGTTTACAATCCTCCTACCCCCAGCGTTCTTCAGAGGACTTGCTGCCTCCAAGTCCCCATGTCCCAAAGACCTCAGGTCTGAACCACAACCAGAAGCTGCAAGTTCTGTTGCCTACAAGCCAGTGCCTGGCTTCAATCGTCTTCTCAGACAACCTCTCCAGCTCATAGTATCCAGCTTGATTCCACAAGGAAAAAAAAAACCCAGTCAAGAAGCTTTTCATTTTTTAGCTCTCATTAACAAAAAGGCTCTTAATTGTGATTACTCAGCTTCCCTCAAGGGCTTAGGGAAACTCAGGACTCAAAGCAAAGAGCCTGACTACATTCCTGGGAGAAGGGAAAGCTATCTTTTATTCCTTTAGAATGAGCTAACTGTTGTTATAAAAATAAATTATGTGCAAGCATATTTATTAATTACCCTGCTCTACATAGAAACGTTGGTAACTCAGTGGTTAAGAGTTACAGCTGCTAACCAAAAGTTCAGCAGTTTGAATCCACCAGATGCTCCTCAGAAACTCTATAGGGCTGTTCTATTTTGTCCTATAGAGTTGCTGTGAGTTGGAATTGACTCAGTGGCAAAGGATTTGCTTTTTCTTATTTATCCCAATCCAGCGCCCCAGTTCCCTTCTAGAATTGGTACAAATGGCAGTAAGTTAGGGATTCTATTCTCTTCAGGCCTAAGGTCCTTTCTAAATGGTGTCCTGTCCTGAGGGATAGCTGGTGACTAGAAGTCTGAATGCTAACCAGTTTTTCTGCCTTCTTTCCTGGGGGAATCCCTCCCTGGTGGTGTAGTGGTTAAGTGCTATGTCTGCTAACTATGAGCTCAGCAGTTTGAATCCACCAAGTGCTCCTTGGAAACTCTATGGAGCAGTTCTACTCTGTCCTATAGGATAGCTGTGAGTTGGAATCAACTTGACGGCAGTGGGCTTGGTTTTTGGTTTTGTCCTTCCTCAGGGATTGAGTTTTGTCATGTATCCTATACAGTAGGAGACGCCAAAAGAGATCTCACAGAAGCCTATTGCCTCCTTGGCTCTGGCGTGTTTGATGACCATACTGATGGCTTTTTTCTAATCTGCCTTGTCACACTAGCCTACTTGATCCCAGTGGATGTCTGGGTTAACACGGGCTTGAAGCATACTTGGAACAGTGTGTCTTACCATCACTGGCTTTGGTTTCCAAGGATGTTTTCTCAGTCCCACATTCCATTTGACTCTGCCTACCTTAGCATTCCCACTAGGTTGAGGAATAAATCACAAATATTTTAGCTTAGGAACAATAGCTTGTTACCAAGGAGGCAGCTGTTTGTACCTATAGGCTGTGTCCATTTTTCTTGGGGTATTTTGTGTACCCCAGCGTACATATGTGATCAGTGATGCTTGAAGTACTTACTGATGAAGATCCAAGAGCACAGCCTTCATTATGGATTATACCTTGACATAAAGAAAACAAAAATCCTCAAAACTGGACCCGTAATCAGCATTGTGATAAGTAGAGAAAAGATTGAAGTTGTCCAGCATTTCATTTTACTTTGATCTATAATCACTGCCCATGGAATCAGCAGTCAGGACTCATCATATTGGAAGAATACGCTGCAAAAGATCTCTTTAAAGAGTTAAAAAGCAAAGATGTCACTTTGAGGAGTTAAGTTGTGCCTGACACAAGTGTGGTGTTTTCAATAGTCTCATATGAGTGTGGAAGCTGGACAACAACTAAGCCAAGCCAAGTGCCGTCGAGTCAGATCCGACTCATGAAGACCAAATAAGAATTGATGTCTTTGAATTATGTTGTTGGCAAAGAATAATGAATATACCACAGACTGCCAGAAGAACAAATCTCTCTTGAAAGGTCTACAGCCAGAAATCTCACTAGAAGTGAGGATGGAGAGATTTCATCTTTCTTATGAGGTCTAACAATTAGATATGTCTAACAATTAAATTCGTCATAATAGGTCTAACAGTCAAGGTCTAACAAAAAAGTTCATCTTACAAAAAACACGACATACCTCATTGCTGACTACAGTCATCTTTGGAGCACTCCCCTTGGGAAGTTATGCACTGACACCAGTGCCTAGTCCACCCTTCAAGACAGTTTTGGAACTCTTTTTATGGAATGGGCATCAAGGCTGTCATCATCTTACCCTTGATGTCCTAAATTTTATCCAAATGTCTTCCTTTTAATATTTCCTTTATCTCTGGGTAAAGAAAAAAAGTCATTAGGGGCCACATCAGGTGAGTAGGGAGGATGTTCCGATACAGTTATTTGTTTACTGGCTAAAAACTCCCTTATAGACAACTATACAATTAAGTTTGTCAACCTGCCACTGTGCCATCACGTGCAGTGGCCATTCCAGAAAGAGTTCCAAAATTGTTTTAAAGAGTGGACTAGGCTCTGATGTCAGTGCATACCTTCCCAAGGGGAGTACTTCTAAGGTGACCGTAGTGATATTTGGCAATGAGTCACGTAGCACTTAGAACAATTAAGTTCATGAACTTAATTGTTGGACCTCATACTTAGGACATATTATCAGGGGATACCAGTCCCTGGAGAAGGATGTCATGCGTGATAAAATAGAGGGTCAACAAAAAAGAGGCAGACTCTTGATGAGATGGAGTGACGCAGTGGCTGCAACAATGGGCTTAAATATAGTAACAACAGTGAGGTGGCACAGGAGCAGGAAGTGTTTCATTCTGTTGTATGGGCCACTGTGAGTCAGAACCAACTCCATGGCACCTGACAACAACAACAATGCTATCAACATTGTGATCGCCAGGTATGGTTTTAATCATCTCTACCTAGCCCCACACTTGATATGCCAATAATCCTTTGGTGCTTTGTAGTTGAAACTAACAGCTTAATCTATTGGTTAAAAAGTTTTCAGTCAAGTTGAAGTTCTTATTCTACTAGTAATGTGGTAAAAGTGAGTCAGGGATTCCATTGTCTTCTGGAAGGGAAACAGTCACTTCTGTTACAATCTCTCAGCACAACACACTCTAGGGGACTACTCTAATTTCTTTTTTTTTTTTTCAACCTTTGTGTTACTTTAGAAGTCATATCTGTGCTCAAAATTGAAAATGAATCAGAATGCATTTGGCTGCAAGTAAAAGAAAACATGACTATAGTGGTTTAAACAGATATTTAACACAAGATACAGGGTGTGTGATTGATGCTGAGTTTGGACATTAAGTTCATATTGTAAAATAAAGCTAAGGGAGGAAAAAGGGAAAGAAAAATAGTGCAAGTTGTCTGTTCTCTTTTACCTGGAAAGAAAAGCTTCTACCAGAAAGCCCTTAAAGTTGTCTTTCTGTTGGGTCTCATTGCCTAGAACTGGGTTACATGGTGACTTTGGCTGAAGAAATAGTCTATGAAGGAACAATATTATCATGATTGGCATGGACATCTTCATTCTTTGCTCAAGGCTGGAAAAGAGGTCACTCTAAACAAAGTCAGGCTTCTGTTAACTGGGAAGAAGTTAAGAAATACATATTGTATGGGTGAGTCTCAGTATATACCCCAAATCAGCTAAGCAAATCTAGAAATCCATAAGCCAGAAACCTGATGCTTTATTTTTCAGACTTTCTGAAATCAATTACAGTGAAAACTGTGAAGGCCAGAACTCTATATATGAGAGAAATGAGGGTCAGATAGTAGGTAACATAGAAGGTGACATAGATGTTTCTAGAGTTCTAGAAACATCTATGGAATAAGTAAATCAAAGGAGCCCAGAAGAAAGTGGTTGATGATATCAATATTAGTTCAGTGAGAACGATCGTGTCAAACTCACTTCACTCTCTTTAGAAATTTTTGATAAGAACTGGAACTCTATGAAACTGCCTTGTTTTCCCAGGTATCTCAAGTTTTCTGCTTTTGACAGGGTTTATTCTTACCACTTTGCTATCATTTGTTTGAATGGAAAATGTTTCAGTTTTTCTTCTTTGACAAGTTTCCACCTTGTACATGTTCTGGTTCTTGCAGATTTGCTGTATTAAGCAGCTGTGAAATAAGTCCCCAGCTGTAAGCTCCAAGGGAAAAGGTCTTACACTGTCTGGTTCGGTTTTGTGTCTCCAGTAAGACACCTACGTGTGTAGGAGCTTTAGAGACATCTATTGAATAAGTAAACCTAAGAGCCTGAAGGACTGATGAGATCAGTACAAGTTGAGTGAGAACAATCATGTCAAACTCTATTTCCTTTATAAGTTTTTGATAGGATAATTAATGCTGTTACATTTAGATCAAGGGAGGTCATAGATATTTTATTATCAAATTTCAGCAAGACAGTTGACAATGTCCATCATAATATTCTTCCAGAGAAATGCATAATGTTCTTGCAGACAAATACATAAGTGAATCTGTAGCAGTTTGAACAGATGTATCCAAGTAGGTTTTGATCAATGAATCTAGGTTAGTTCTGAGGGAAGCCTGCTAAACAGAAACTGGGAGGAAGGCAACTTGAGTTATTTGTAAGAATATAGGCTTAATACGAAAAGACCCAGGTTCGAATCTCTTTTATGTTAGCTACTATCTGGGTGATTTTAGCAATATATTTAATTTCTCTGAGCCTTATTACTCTTCTACATAAATTGAAGCTCTTAATATCTTGCATATTATGATTAAAATTTTCCATGTTAAGGTTTTAGCAAGGCTGCCTATATGTTATTGTTAGGTGTCTTCCAATCAGATCTGACTCATAACAATCCTATGCGCAACAGAATGAAACACTGCCCAGTCCTGTGCCATCCTCACAATTATTATTACACTTGAACCCATTGTTGTAGCCACTGTGTCAGTGCATCTCATCAAAGGTTTGCCTCTCTGTTGCTGACCCTCTACTTTACCAAGTGTTGTGGATTGAATGTGTTCCCTAAAACAATCTGTAACAATTTGGCTGTGCCATAATTCCTGGTATTGTGTCTTGTTCCTCCATGTTGGAACTCCCGACTCTATGATGTTAATAAGGGTGGATGTGCAGCAATTGTGTTGATAGAGCTGGATTCAATGTGTACATTTGTTTTGTGCCTTGACTTAGTCTCTTGAACTATAAAGGGAAAAATCTGGCAGAGAGATTTGGGAATCTCACACTATCAAGCAAGCAGCACCTGGAGAAGAGCGTGTCCTTCAGACCTGAGGTTCTTGTTCCAAGATGTTTCCTGAACAGAGGCTGGTGCAACACAAAACTTTCCTCTGGAGCCGACAAGGGGGAAAGCCTTCCCCTGGAGCGGGCATCCTGAATTTTGACTTGTAGCCTACCAGTCAGTACAAGAATATAGTTTCCTTTGTTAAAGACATCCACTCTTCAGTATTTCTGTTAGAGCAGCACTAGCTGACTAAAACACCAAACATGATGTCCTTCTCCAGGGACCGGTCCCTCCTTATAAAGTGTCCAAAGTATGTGACATGAAGTCTCACCATCCTTCCTTTAACGAGCTGTACTTCTTCCAAGACAGATTTCTTTTTTCCTCTAGTAGTGCATGGCATATTCAATATTCTTCACCATTACCATAATTCAGTTTGTCTGTCAATTTGTCATACTGTGGGGACTTGTGTGTTGCTATGATGCTAGAAGCTATGCCACTGGTATTTAGATGCCAGCAGGGTCACCCATGATAGACAAGTTTCAGCTGAGCCTCCAGACTAAGACAGCCAGGAAGAAGGACCTGGCAGTTTACTTCTGAAAAGAGCTGGCCAGTGAAAGCGTTATGAATAGTACTCAAACACTGTCAGATATTGTGCTGGAAAATGAGCCCCCAGGTTGGGAGGCACTCAGAAGATGACTGGGGAAGAGCTGCATCATCAAAGTAGAGTTGACTTTAATGACTCGGATGGAGTAAAACCTTCAGGATCTTCATTTGCTGATGTGGCATCATGACTCCAGATGAGAAGAAACAGCTGCAAACATCCATTAATAATCAGAAAAAGGAATGTATGAAGTGTGAATCTAGGAAAATTGGAAATCACCAAAAATGAAACAGAACACACAAACATAGACATCCTAGGTATCTGTGAGCTGAAATGGACCAGTGTTGGCCATTTTGAATCAGACAACCATATGGTGTACTATGCCAGGAAAGAAAACTTGAAGATGGATAGTATTGCATTCATTGTCAAAAGGAACATTTCAAGATTTTTCGTGAAGTGCAGTGCTGTCTGGGAAAAGATAGCATCCATACTTCTACAAGGAAGGCCAGTTAAAATGACTATTAGTCAAATTTAAGCACCAATCACTAAGACAAAAGACAAAGAAATAGAAGCTTTTTACCAGCTGCTACAGTCTAAAATTGATTGAACATGCAATCAAGATGCATTGATAACTACTGGTGATTGGAATGAAAAATCAGCAACAAAGAAGGATTGGTAGTTGGAAAATACTACCTTGGTGATAAAATTAATGCCAGAGATCACATGATACAATTTTGCAAGACTAACGACTTCTTCATTGCAAATACCTTTTTTAACCAACACCAACAGCAACTGTAGACATGGATGTTACCTAATGCAATACATAAAAATGAAATTGACTGTATCTGTGGAAACAGATGATAGAAAAGCTCCATATCGGCAGTCAGAACAAGACCAGGTGTGTGTGCAGCACAGACCACCAAATGCTCACATGCAAATTCAAACTGAAATGGAGGAAAATTAGAACAAGCCCACAAGAGCCAAAGTATGGCCTTGAGTATGTCCCACCTGAGCTTAGAGACCGTGTTAAGAACAAATCTGGTATGTTGAACTCTAATGATTGAAGACTAGACACACTGTGGAATGACATCAAAGACATCATCCATGAAGAAAGCAAGAGGTCATTGCAAAGACAGGAAAGAAAGAAAAGACCAAAGTAGATGTCAGAAGACACTCTGAAACTTGCTTTCCAACATCAAGCAGCTAAAGCAAAAGGGAGGAATGATGAAGTAAAAGAATTGAACAGAAAATTTCAAAGGCAGCTCGAGAAGGCAAAGCATTATAATGCCATGTGTAAAGAACTGGAAATAGAAAACTGAAAGGGAAGAACACGTTCAGCATTTTGCAAGCTGAAAGAACTGAAAAAATTCAAGCTTGGAGTTGTGATAGTGAAGGATTCAACAGGGAAAATATTAAATGATTCAGTGAGCATCAGAAGAAGATGGGTGGAATACACAGAGTCATTTTGCTGGAACAAACTGGTCTACGTGCAGCCATCTGAACAGGTAGCATATGATCAGGAACCAATGGTACTGCAGGCGGAAATCAAAGCTGCATTGAAGGCACTGATGAAAAACAAAGTTCCAGGAATTGATGGAATAGTGAGATATTTCAACAAATGACTCAGCACTGGAAGTGCTCACTCTTCTATACCAAGAAATTTGAAGGACAGCTACCTGGCCAACCAACTGGATGAGATCCATATTTATGCCTATTCCAAAGAAAGGTGATCCAACAGAATGTGGAAATTATTGAGCAATATCATTAATATCACACACAAGTAAAATTTTACTAAGATCACTCAAAAATGATTGCAATAGTATATTGACAAAGAACTGCCAGAAATTCAAGTTGGAAGTGGAACCAAGGATATCACTGTGGGTGTCAGATGAATCATGGCTGAAAGCAGAGAATACCAGAAAGATGTTTACCTGTATTTCATTGGCTACGCAAAGGCATTTGAGTGTGTGGATTATAACAAATTATGGCTAGCGTTGCAAAGAATGGGAATTCCAGAACACTTAATTTTGCCCTTAAGGAATCCATGCATGCATCAGGAGGCAGTTGTGTGAAAAAAACAAGGGGACACTGCATGGTTTAAAGTCGGAAAAGACGTGCATCAGGGCTGTATCCTTTCACCACATCTTTTCAATTGTATGCTGAGCAAACAATCTCTGAAGCTGAACTACGTGAAGAAGAATGAGGCATCAGGATTGGAGAAGACCCATTAACACCTATGTTATGCAGATAATACAAACGTGATTGCTGAAAGTGAAGTATGGATTGCACCTTAACATCAAGAAAACAAAAATTCTCACAACTGGATCAGTAAGCAACATTGTGATAAACGGAGAAAGGCTTGGGGTTATCAAGAATTTCCTTCTACTTGGCTCTACAATCAGCATCCATGGAAGCAGCAGTCAAGAAATCAAAAGACATACCGTGTTGCAAAAACCCTCTGCAAAGGACCTCTTTAAAGTGCTTGCTAACAAGTAAAGATATCACCTTGAAGACTAAGGTGCTGACCCAAGCTATGGTATTTTCAATTGCATCATACGCATGTGAAAGCTGGTTGACGAATAAGGACTACAGAAGAATTGACACTTTTGAATTGTGATGTTGGACAAGAATCTTGAATATTCCATAGACTGCCAAAAGAACCAACAGATGTGTTCTGAAAGAAGTACAACCAGAGTTCTCCTTGGAAACAAAGATGATGAGACTGAGTCTTATGTACTCTGGGCAAGCTGTCAGGAGGGATCAATCGTGGGCATCATGCTTGGTAGAGTGGCATGCCAGCAAAGAAGAGGAAGACCCTCAATGAGATGGATTGACATAGTGACTGCAACAAGGGGCTTAAGCAGAAAAACGATTGTGGACACGGTGCAAAACCAGGCAGTGTTTCGTTCTGTTGAGCATAGAGTCACTACGAGTCAGAACCAACTCGATGGCACCTAACAATAAGAACATCATTAGTTCTTTTTCTGTCTTCCTTATTCACTGTCCAGCTTTTGCAAGCGTATGAGGTCACTGAAACCACCATGACTTGGGTCAGGCACACTTGAGTCTCAAAGAGGCATCCTTGCTTTTTAACACTTTAAAGAGGTCCTCTGCAGCAGATCTGCCCAATGTGATATGGCATTTGATTTCTTGGCTGCTGCTTCTATGGTATTAATTTGTACATCCAAGCAAAATGAAATTCTTGACAACTTCACCATTCTTTCTGTTTACCATGATGTCTCTTGTTCTAGTTGTGAGGACTTCTATTATTTTATGTTGAGGTGTCATCCCTATTGAAGGTTGTGGTCTTTGAGCTTCATCAGTACATGCTTCAAACCCTCTTCACTTTCAGCAAGCAGGTTTGTGGATGCTAAGGAGTCTTCCTCTAATCCTGGTGTTCCGTTCTTTGTGTAGTCCACATTCTCAGATTATTTGCTCAGCGTACAAACTGAATAAATATAGTGAAAGAAATACAACCTTGACATAGATCTCACCTATTTTTAAACCCTGCAGTATCCCCTTGTTCTGTCTGAACAGCTGCCTCTTAGTCTATGTGCAGTTTTCTCACGAGCACAGTTAAGTGTTCTGCAACTCTCATCACAATATTGTCCATAATTTGTTATGACCAAGATAGTCAAATGCCTTTGCATAGTCTATGAAACACAAGCAAACATCTTTCTTGTATTTTCTGCTTTCCACTAGGATCCATCTGACATCAACAATAACAACCCTAGTTCCATATCTTCTTTTGAATCCTGCTTAAATTTCTGACAGTTCCCTGTCAATATACTGCTGCAACTGCTTTTGTGTGATCTTCAGCAAACTTTTGACTTTCTGTGATATTAATGATATTGTTCAATAATTTATACATTCTATTGGGTCATCTTTCTTTGGTATGAGGCACAACTATTGATCTCCTTGAGTCAGTTGGTCAGGTAGCACTCTCTTCCAAATTTCTTGGCATAGATGAGTGAATGCTTCCAGTACTGCACTGGTTTGTTTAATATCTTGACTGGTAATATGTTAACTCCTGGAGCTTTGTTTTTCACATAAATCTTCAGTGCAGCTTTGTCTTCTTTCAGTATCATCAGTTCATGATCATATGCTGCCTCCCCAAATGTCCAATCCTTTTTAGTACAATGGCTCTGTGTATTGCTTCCTTTTTCTTTTAATGCCTCCTGCTTCAGTCAGTATTTTGTCCATAGAACCTTTCTACACTACAACTTGAAACTTGAATTTCTCCTTCAGTTTTTTCAGCTTTAGAAATGCTGAGTACATTCTTGTCTTTTGGTTTTCTAACTCCAGATCTTTGCATGTTATTATAAAAACTTTGTCTTCTTGAACTGTCCTTAGAAACCTTCTGTTCAGGTGTTGGACTTTATCGTTTCTTCCAGTCTATTTAGCTACTCCAGGTTCAAGAGCAAGTTTCAGAATCTCTTCTGGCATCCATTTTTTCTGTTTTCTATCTTTTTAATCATCTATTGCCTTCTTCATATATGATAGTCTTGATGTCATTCCACAACTTGTCTGGTCTCTGGTCATGAGTGTTAATGCATCAGATCTATTTTTGAGACATTCTCTAGAATCAGTAGTACATACCCATGGTCACACCTTGGTTCTGGTGCACTTGTTCTATTTACTTCAGCTTCAACTTGAACTTTCTTGTGAGCAAATAATGGGCTATTCTGCAGTCAGCCCTGGTCTGTGATACTGAGCTTTTCATCATCTCTTTTCGTGGATGTAGACAATTTGATCCCTGTGTGTTCTGTCTTGTGAAGTACAGGTATATAGTCACACTTTTGATTATGGATACAACAGTTTTCCTCTTCAGTTTGTCATTCCTAGCTTAGTGGATCCTACAAGGTCTGACAATTTAGTTTGTGAACTGATCCTAAAAAGAGTGCTACACGCCTCATTGCTGAGTATCACTACAGTTACCTTTGAAGTAGTCCCTTTGGGAAGCTATGCACATACACTAGAACCTAGTCCACACTTCAAAGCAATTTTGGAACTCTTTTTATGGAATGGCCATCACAGCTGCCATTGTATTATCCTTGACAGGTTATCTTTTCTACGGAATTTTGGTGGTGCAGTGGGTAAGAGCTTGGCTGCCAGTTGAAAGGTTAGCAGTTTGGATCCATCAATCACTCCTTGGAAACTCCCTGTGGCAGTCCTACTCTGTCTTACAGGGTTGCAAGGTACATTTTGTGTCCCAGAGTATAGTCTCAGTAAATATTTATGTGTACTTGAAAAGAATATATATCTTAATATTTTGGGGGTGAAATATTCTATAAATATCAGTTAGGACAAATTGGTCAATGTTATTGTATACAAGCCTTGTATGTTTCTTCTGATTTTCTGCCTCCTCCTTGTATCAGTTATTAGGAGACAGTTAGTGAAATTTCTAGGCACAACTGTGGATTTGTCTACTTTGTTAGCTGAGATTCATACATTTTGAACCCATGTTATTGGTTGCACAATTTTTTGAATTGTTATGTCCTTTTGAAAAATTGACATCCTTATCATTATGCAATGATCTTCCTTGTTACTGGCAGTATTCTGTGTATTGAAATCTACTTTATCTGATATTTATATGATGATTGCAGCTATGTTTGATTAATATTAGCACAGTACAACTTTTTACTACCTTTTACTTTTGTGTTTTTAAACTGAGTTTCCTGTATGAGGTTTGTAGCTGGGTTTACCTTTTCGCCAATCTGACAATCTCCAACCTTTTAATTGGAATGATTGTTGATGTGGTTGAATTTAAACCCGTCATCTAACTTGTGTGTTTTTTGTTTACCCTATCTATCCTTTCTTTGCTTTTTTTCATTTACTACCTTCTTTTGGATTTATTGAGTATTATTTTATGATTTTGTTTTATTATTCTGTTGCAGTTGTTGACGTATTAGCTACAACTCTCTACTTTCCTTGTCTAGTGATTGCTCCAGCAGTTAGACTACACATCTTTAATTTATCACAGTTTATCTTCAAGTATATGATACCACTTTATACAAAATCTAAGAATCTTACAACAGACCACTTCCCCTTTCAGGGATTTTGTGCTGCTGTGTTTATTTATACTACTTACACGTATTTGTAACCCCTATAAAACATTATTATTATTATTGCTTTAATACACTGATTACTTTTTAAAGGGCTTTTGAAAATGAGGACAGTTTTCTTTTACTCTACCTACATAGTTATGATTTCTTAAGCTCTCGCTTCTTGTATGTTGATTAACATTTCCATCTGGTAGCATGTACTTTCTGCATATTGGATTTCTTCTAATGTTTCTCACGTGTGCATCAGCTAATGACAAATTCTATCATCTTTCATGTGTCAGAAAAAGTATTTTGACTTGTCTTGAAATACAAAAGTGTGTGTATATGTCTATGCATAGGTACGTAAAATTAATATACATATAATATACATATAATCAATTGATATACATAGAATTATTTTTGCTCTCTTCTGTCCCCTCCTCTCTTCCATGTTTTCCACTTCCTCCACAGATGCCAACTGCATGTATAGTAAGCTCAACCATGCTCTTTATTTTCTGTCTTTTTTTCCCTGTCTGTGTTTTATTTTGGATAGTATTTATTTTTAATATTTTCACATTCTTTAATCTTCTTTTCCCAGTAATCTCTAACTGTTACTAATCTCACACAGTTATGTTTGTATATGCACGTGTTTTACAATTTTCAATCATTTTTTAATCATCTCTAGATACTTGACTGGAAGTCCAGGTGGTATAGTGGTTAAGAGCTACCATTGCAGACTGGAAGGTCAGCAGTTGAAGCCCACCAGGTGCTCTTTGGAAACCCTGTGCGGCAGTTCTGCTCTGTCCTACAAATGGTCTCTATAGGTAGAAATCGACTCGATTGCAGTGGGTGATTTTTTTTTCCTGATACTTGATTTGGCTTTTTTTTTTTTTATAATGATGGAATGAACATGTACATTCTTGTATAAATTTGCATGCTGACCTATACGCAGCTTCCGCTATTCTCCTTGAACAGTGACAGCATACTCTTCCTCTCTGCTCCACACATGTCTTATCTTCCCAACAGTCTCCTATCTTTTCCTCTCTACCCATTCCCCTTCCTCTAGTATAAGGTCAACAGGACGACCTCCTATAGACACCTAGAAGCATAAAGTGCCCAGACAATATGGTAACTCTGCATCACCAAGTCCAATCCATTGCTGTCCAAAAAATTGACCTTCATTATGATTTATGGACAGGAGCAGCATCAGGGCCAGAGGCCAGACTCCCAGAGGAACCCAGAAGTCCCTGGACCATCAATTGTGGTCTTTTAGTGGAGATCTCAGGGTGCACCCCTATTTATACTTGTGTTGCCAGTGAGACTCAACTTCGTGAGCTCCATCGTGGCTATCCCTGGTGGTGGCCAGGCACTGTCTGATTCTTCTGGTTGATGTAGACATCCACTCATGTGGGTCTCTCTATCTTCTGGATTCTCTTTCCCCCATGTCATCATGGATCTTGGTGATCATCCATTCCTGCTAAGTTGAGACCATTTGCTGTACCCTCAGATGGCAGCTTTTAAGACCCCAGACACCATTCACCAATGTGGAGTGCGGAGAGTTCTCATTAGCAAAAAGCTAGTTGTGCCAATTGGGCTGGATTTCCCCTGAGAACATGGTCCCCAGCCCCACTTCCTGGCTACTCTGTCCTCGCAATATTGGGTTCAGATGGGAGGAGTACACAAGTTGCGTTGAAGTCCCATTAATATTGATCTTCTTACTAATGTGTGCTGTCATCAATTTCACCCAACCAAATTTCTGACAACTATCTAGTCTAAACCCTCCCCACTTGCCCTTCCACTCTCCCTACCCTTGCAGCCATCAAAGAGTCTTTTCTGTTATGCATGAGTCTGCTTTTAAGTTCTTATTGTAGGGGTCTCATACAATATTTGGCCTTCTGTCACTGACTGCTTTCACTCAACATAATGTCCTCCAGTTGAAATCAGTTTAAGAGATGTTTCCCGCTCTCGTCATTGTTCTTTATCATTGCATAGTGTTCCATTGAGTATATGTACCATAGTTTACCTATCCATTCTTCTGTTGTTGGGCATCTGGGTTGATTCCATCTTTTTGCTATTGTGGACTGTGCTGTGATGAACATTTGTGTGCATGTATCAGTTGGTGTGAATGGCCTTGATTCTATAGGATATATTCTAAGCAGTGGAATTACTGGGTCAAATGGTATATCTACATCCTTTTTTTTTTTTTTTAAGGGAGCACCAGATTGCTTTCCAAAGAGGTTGTACCATTTTGCAATCCTACCAACAGTGTAGGAGAGTTCCCATCTCTCCACAGCCTCTCCAGCATTTGTTGTTTTGTATTTTGTGGATCATGGTTAACTTTGTTGGGGTGAGATGGCATCTCATTGTCACTTTGATTTGAATTTCTTTAATAGCTAATGATCATGAGCATGTCTGCATGTGTTTTTTGGCTGCCTGGATCTCCTCTTTAGAGAAGTGTCTGTCCATTTCCTTTGTCCATGGCTTAAATGGATGATTTATCTTTTTCTTATTGATATTTTGTAGTATCTTATAGATTATGGAGATCAGGTGTTGGTCTGACATAGAGTTACCAAATATTTTTTCCCGTTCTGTAGGTGGCCTTTTAATTCTATTAATAAAGTCTTTGGGTGAGCAAAAGTGATTGATTCTTAGTAGTTCCCATTTACCTATTTTCTGTTGTTGGTGGTTTGTTTGATAGATTTTGAAGTCTGTCTACATTGTGTATTAAAGCTTCCATTGTTGTCCCTACTTTTTCTTGGATGAGCTTTATCATTTTAGATTTGATATTTAGGTGTTTTATCCAGCCTGAGTTGGTTTTTGTATAAGGTGTAAGATATGGGTCTTGTTTTAATTTAATGCAGATGGATATCTAATTTTGCCAGCACCATTTGTTGAAGAGATGGCTTTAAAAAAAAAATTATATTTCTCTGTTTAAATGCTCAATCTTTCCTCTACTGTTAGCAGATGTAGTGCTTAACCACTGTGCCACTAGGGTTTCCGGAATATAATCACCTTTTAAATGCCTTTGTCTACTGATTCTATTCTCTCTGTAATTTCTCAGACTCTCTCAATTGACGGATTTTTCTCTTCAACAGAGGTCACACTTTCCTGCTTCTTTTCACATGCCTGATGCTTTTTGACTGGAGGGCAGACATTGTAAAATTTACCTTATGGGTGGTGACTTTTTTTTTTAATTTTTATTTAACATAACTGAGTGAAAATGTGCATTCACATATAAATTACATGCCCCCCTATATGCAGCTTCCACTGCTCTCCCTGTCCGGTGACAGCACACTATTCCTCTCTGCTCCATACATGTCTCATCCTCCCAACAGTCTCCTTTCCCCTCCTGTCTGTCCACTCCCCTTCCTCCAGCCAGAGGTCAGCAAGATGATATCTTATAGATGTATAGAACCATAAAGTGCTTCCAATATATGGTCACTCTGCCTTGCCAAGTCCAATCCATTCCTGTCCAAAGAGTGGACCTTTGTTATAATTTATGGGAAAGGGTAGCATCAGGGCAGGGGGCCATGCTCTCAGAGGAACCCCAAAACCGCTGGACCATCAATTGAGGTCTTTTAGTGGAGATCTCATGATGCACCTCTTTATTCTTGTGTTGCCAGTGAGACTCCTCTCTGTGAGCTCCATCGTGGCTATCACTGGTGGTGGCCGGGCACCATCCAGTTCTTCCGGTCCCAAGTCGATGTAGGCACACACTCTTGTGGGTCTCTCCATCTTCTCGGTTGTCTTTACCGCATGTCATTTTGGTCCTCGGTGAGCATCCGTTCCTGCTGAGTTGGGACCATTTGCTGTGTCCTCGATGGCAGCTTTTAAGACCCCAGACGCCACTCACCAGTGTGGGGTGCAGAGAGCTCTCTTAGCAAAAAGCTAGTTGTGCCAATTGGCCTTGAATTCACCTAAGACCATGGTCCCCCGCCCCCCGCCCCAGCTACTCTATCCTTGCAGTATTGAGTTAAGATGGAAGGAGTACTCAAGTTATGCTGAAGTCCACTTAATGTTCTTCTTGTTCCTAATGTGTGCTGTCACCGCTTTCTCCCAACTAGATTTCTAGTAACTATCTAAACTAAACCCTCCCCCTTCACCCTCCCTCCCTCCCCTCCCTTGCAGCTGTCAAAGAGTCTTTTCTTCTGTACACAAGTCTGTTTTTGAGATCTTATCGTAGAGGTCTCATACAGTATTTGTCCTTTTGTCGCTGACTACTTTCACTCAACATAATGTCTTCCAGTTGAAACCAGGTTAGGAGATGTTTCCTGGAATCATCGTTATCCTTTATCATTGCATAGTGCTCCATTGAGTATATGTACCACAGTTTACCTATCCATTCTTCTATTGTTGGGCATCTGGGTTGATTCCATCTTTTTGCTATCATGGACTGTGCTGCGATAAACATTCTGGTGCATGTGTCCGTTGGTGTGAAAGGCCTTGAATCTGTAGGATATATTCCAAGTAGTAGAATTACTGGGTCAAATGGTATATCAATATCCATTTTTTTAAGGAAGCGCCAGATTGCCTGGGTGGTGAATTTTTAAAATGTCCTATAAATATTTTTATGTTTGGTCTGGGGCACGGTTACTTGGGAGCTCTTGGATCCTTTGGGGACTCTGTGAAGCTTTTTCAGGCAGTTCTAGTGCAACGTTCACTTTAGGGCTAACTTTACCCCAGTGCTGAGGCAAGAGTTTCTCTGTTCTCCACCCAATGCCAAGGCTACAAGTCCGCATTTAGGGTGTCCCTTCAGGGGAAGGCTTCCGTCTGTCGGCTCTGGAGGAAAGTCCTTGTATTCTATCAGTCTTGGGTTGGGCACTGTCTTGGCGCAGGAACCTTAGGTCTGAAGGACATACTCCTCTCCTGGTATTGTTTTCTTGATGGTGTGAGGTTCCCAACTCTCTGCTTGCTTCCCTCTCCTTTTGTCTCCCATAGGATGAAAGGACAAAAGGTGGTGCAAGCCACACTCTAGGGAAACTCCTTTTACAGTGGAGCAGGGAGGTGATCTTAGGAAGGGATTTATGGCCCAACCCTAATCCTGTCTAAAATAATCCACTTTGTTAATCACAGGCAGAAGTTAAGATTTACAGTATAAGAAAATCATGAAATGAAGTGCAATCACAGAATACAGAGAATCTGTATTCTAGACAAATTACTACACGTATTTTCTGGGGGATACAATTTAATCCATGACACCAGTTCTCAGCTGAAGTCTGGAGTGAGACTTTTTGCATATCTCCAGAGCTCTCTCTTCCTCTGTTCTCTTCTCTTCAAAACTCTACCCTCCTGGCTCTGGCTGCCTTTCTCTGCCCGGTCTTTCAGTTCTAGCTAAGGAATCTGCCTAAGTCTTCCTGGGTTCTTCTTCTCTATTCTGCAGCCTGGCAACTCCCTCTAAACAGTAAGATCAGGCAATCATAGGGCTTACCCCAGCTCACTGTTCTACACTGTTCTACCCACTGTTCTACACTGCTGCCCAATGTCCAGTGTCCGAAAACTATTTGAGAAATTTTTATTTTATTTTTTTGTTTGGCTTGGCTGGCTTTGGCTGTTTTTAAAGTTGTTTTAGACAGGAGGGTAAATCCAGTCCCTGTTGCTCCATCTTGGCTGGCTTGACTGGATCACTGTAGACTATTGTGTTCTGTTGATTAAATAGATCGTTAAGGGTGTTTCCAAAACAACTCTCATTTAGTAATCTGAAATAGTCCTCACTGCAATTTGATCTACATTCCCAACAACAGGTGCAGTAATCCTTGTGCAATGGATGTTACGTGAGAGCTGCCTGTAAAAGAATTATTCATAAGACAATCTAATTTCTCCCTCTGGTTTGCACTGTAACTTCTGGGAGCTTTACTTTTTTTCTCATTACTTTCTCTTTTTCAGTGACCTCATACCCTAAGACTTTCCTCTGTTTTGTCCCCTCTTTTATTGCCTTCTGTCAGAGACCAGTAATCTGTTGATGAACTCTTATGATGTTTTGGGATTAGGATTCACCCTGTTCTGGTCAGCATACCATCTTTGAGCATTTAGATATGTGCTTGGAGCTCAAAGGTGTTGTTGTGTGTGTGCTGAATAAAAACAGAGTCCTTAACCTCAAGGAAACTCTAAACATTTTTATATGAGTCACTACTTCTGTCCTTTAGAAGAAGAGCACATCTGCATTTTAGGATGGATTTATATACAAAAGTAGATAGCTGAAGTGAAGGAATTCTTGTTGCTCCTTAGTTTCAGCAAGTATTTATTGAGCACTTGCTATAATTAAGGCATTATAGTGGTACCTGGGAGACTGAGGGTTATCACTGTCATCAATGGTTTTATAATCTTGTTGAAGACTGACACAAATTGGTAGATACTCAAGACGTGTTACTGCGGAAAATCTTTAAGAATGCATAGGAAGACATAATTATTCAGGGCTGGAGAGATTAGAGCAGGTTTAGAGAATTAGCTCAGGAAGGAAATATGGAATTTAAGGCAGAGAGGCATGAATAGAATTAGAAGTATAAGAGCTCATGTCTTGTCTAGGGACAAAAGTTGAAAGGCTGAAGTTTTAGGGATCTTACTGGAGAATAACGGACGAGAAATTGAGTCCTGTCTGTGGAACCTTACATGCCAGGCTAAGGCAGTTGGATTGTGGGGAGCGCTGGTTGTTTTTTGCTGGGGTGCACATGTATAAAGATTTGTTTAGGAACAGGCAGAGAGTGTGGTCAGTGTGTACAGAGAGTACTAGGACTAATGGGTAGTCTTGAGGCTGGGTACTATGTCTTAATCATCTTAACCCTTGAGTGCATACAAAAGGCCAACATTTTCCTTCTAAACTTAATGCTCTTGCTTACTGTGGACACTGTCAATGGCATAACACGCATTTTAAAGAACCACCTGGAACCCAGTGTTATTTTGTTTTGAAGGCTGAAGGTTGACAGAGTGGGAATCAAGAGTCTTTCAAGCCTTATTTGTGTCCATTTCAATCCTTCATTTTCCTCCTCAAAGTAAAAGGTGCTTGGCTACCTTTTCAGAAATTATAAAACATAGTTATTGGCAGTCCCTTCTCTTTTCCTATCCCTAATAATGCAGCATTGTCTTACAAATCTTATTCAAAAAGATAGCCAGCTTAGGCAGACACTCCCAACATAGCTGGGCTGAGATTCAGACTCCCAGAAAAGCAGAGTTCACACACACACACACACACACACACACACACACACACACACACACACACACACACACACACACACACACACACACACACACACACACACACACACACACACACAATCCATTGTCTACACATACACACACACACACACAATCCATTGTCTACACATACACACACACACACACAATCCATTGTCTACACATACACACACACACACACACACACACACACAATCCATTGTCTAGGCCGTATAAACAACCTTGCTTTAGACATGCAAACTTAATGCTCAGTGAGGCAGCCACGCCTGCATGCACGCATTCTCCAGGAGGACCTAACCACTGTCACCCCACCAGACAGCCAAACGCCCCGCCCCAGGCTCCACCCCCAGGCCCTGCCCCCTCCCCAGCGTCCATGCTGGCTAGGTTGTGTCTCTGTCGCGCGCCGGTTGCGTCATCAGGGCGAGACATTGCAGCAGGCACCCGGCGGAGACTTAAAGTGGGAGCAGCTGCAGAGGCTGGAGCACGAGAGAGGCTGGCGTGCGAGCCGTGGGGGCGGGTGCGGGCTGCGGGAAGCTGCTTGGTGCCGGGAGCGCCGGGAGCGCCAGATCAGGTGCGTGGTCACCCTTTCCCTAGGGACTTGGTGCTACACCTGCAAGTCGCCCGGGGCTGTTCGTATCCCTCCTCCCCCTGTCCTGAGCTGTGCCCCTCACCTCGCTCGTCTAGAAATAGGCCGGATTGTGCTGGAATGAGGGTCGGGACTTTTCACTCCTAAGATGAATGCATCTGAAGCACCTGAAGGAGCCGGGGCAGCCCTAGCTCTGGGTCCCTGGAGATAGTGTGTTTGGCACTGAGGTAGCAAGGATGCTCACAGCAGCTGGTGCCGGGTATAATCCCCATAGCAGTCACCATTGCGTGGACTGAGCGCTCACTGTGTGTCAAACTTAATGCTAGGCGCTTTGTATGTGTTGTACAGCCCTCCCAGCAACACAGGAGGAAAAAAAAATTATCATTATCCCCATTTTCAAGATGACAAAACCGAGGTGTTGGTTAACCAGTGTATCCAAATGCACTCATCTGGTAGCGGTGGTGGGTTTGTCTGGCATCAGAGCCCACCCTTCAGTACCTGTCCTTTTAAGAGCATCCCACGCTGCCTGGTTCCTTTGGGCTATTTTATTTTATTTTTTTTTTAACTCTTCGACCTTGAGCAAACCCTGTGGGGAGGGAGGAGGAGCCAAGCGTGGACTTTCTATTGGCACAAATTTTTGCTCTCTTCCCTCCTTCCCCAGTCACCCCTGCTCTTTTGTCTTCATGTTCTCGGGCAGCAGAGGGCTCCCCCTGTTGGAGGGACATTTTACACTGGAAGCGGATAGCTGAGTGCCAGGGTTTTATTTTATACTATGTAAGAACTTTCAAGCCATGTGCGTTGCTTTACAGTTCTGTACCCTCTTCTATTAGATTGTTACGTATGTTAAATTGTAACGGATGTGTAGTTATATTGGTTATAGTAATTTTTATGAAAATCCACATAGGGGTGGTAAAGAAACCAGAACCAGGAAACACTGTTAATCTGGATGTGACCTTTCAGAGTTTTAAAAGAATAATTTAGGGCCATATGAGAATTAGGCAAAAGCTAAAAACAGTTGGACAATAGAGATGTTAGCAAGCTTTTATATTTTAGTCAGTATCCACTCTGTTTAGGAATGTACCGTTAATGAATATTCTCGCTTAGGATAAGACGAGACCTTCCGAAAGTGGTGAGAACGTATAAATCAAAATAGCGTGCTTTTGTTTTGGAGCTTTGTGGATGTGTTAAAAATTTTTTCTTTTAAGGCACGTAAAACTCGAGAGCTTAATTCAGTGTAGGTGGGAAACTTGAGAGATGCTCCAGTTGCTTTTACCAATTTTATAGTGTAAAGTATGAACAACTCAAAATTCCTGACATGTATTTTTTAAAAATGGTCTACTTTTTGTGTACATATAACATGTATTTAATTAAACAAACGCATGCATGCTGTAATTTCCTGAGCAACTGCTTTGTTATTAACATGAATGAAATAATTCTATGCCACCTATTTGAAACAAATCATTATTTACACTTGCAGTCTCTTGGGTGGTACAGTAATGCTCTTGGCTGCTAACTGAAGGGTGGTGGATTAGAGTCCACCTGTAAGTGCCACGGAAGAAAGACTTGGTGATCTGAAATATCAGCCATTGAAAACCCCATGGCACATGTTATGCTCTGATACACAAGGAGTTGCAGTGAGTTGGAATCTACTGGAAGGCAACTGGTTTTTGAATGATACCCGTGCATGTCATTATGCGGTTTCATTTGTTTAAAATATGTTCAGGAAACCTAAGGATACAAATGTTTGTGTGTGTGTGTGTGTGTGTGTGTGTGTGTGTGTGTGTGTGTGTGTATATATACAGGCAATGTATAGACATCAAGTCAATCTTTATGCTTTGACTCAATACACTATTGTGAAAGTTTGCTAGTTTTTCATGTGATATTCTATTATGTAGCAAAATAATGTAGAATGCAGAACTCTGAGCTTTGAGATTTGCCCCAGTGGAGGCATCATGCATTTAAATGTTGTACATTTTTTGTAGCACATGAATTGGGAGTTGCACTTTGTGACATGGATGAATCTACACTGACTCTTAGCACTATAGATGTTTCTTACCTGCCAAATACATCAGAATACAGTGTTGGTCGATGTAAGCATGCAAGCGAGGAATGGGTAAGTTGAAGATACAGTGTTACAAGCATTCAGTTTAAAAGATATTAATTTAGGGAAGATGGAACTACTGACTGTAACATAGTATCAAATAGAGAGCACTAACTATAGGACTCTTAGAAGGTATGTTTATGAACTCTGATAAGATTTTAAAAATTCTTATGATATTAATTGGGAAGAAAAATGTTAAATCCTGTGACTATGTTAAAAAGCATAACAGTTTTGTGTAAGGGTGTGGGAGGAACAACTCAGAATGTTATCGGTAGTTGCTTTTGAATAGTGAGATTATTAGGAAACTTTTGTTCTTTCTCTCAGGATCTAGTTTTCGTAATTTATTTTTTAATAAACATGAATTTTGTAATGGAAAAAAGTGTCATTAAAAAAATTTTAAAAAGCAAATAGATTGCAGTATGAATCCAGTGCAAAAGCCATGCATTTTCCCCTGTATAGCCAATATATAGCACATCTTATATATTTTCTCCAACTCCCATTTGCTTTGTGTAAAACATAGTATTGGCATTTTTGTTGCTTATTTTTGAGAAGGTTTTATCAGTGGAATTTGAGCAACTGCTGAGCTCAAAGTTAAGGGAAACATGTTTCAAGCAGGAGAGGGGGATTTGATTCTCATTGAACAGTGTAGCTCTTATTTAAACTCCAGCCTTTAAATTGTATTGAGAAGATAATAGAAATGTTGTTTACTTTTGCCTTGGTTTTCATTTCAAGTAAAATCTTTTAAGCCATAGCATAACAACGTGCTCCAAGTATCAGACCTCTGTGGTTCTGTTATGGGCGTATGTGATCTAAGAGCAAGTAAGTTGAATTCTTAGCAAGCATACGAATCTTGGATTTGAATTTATTCATCCCACGGCTGCCACAAATCTGTCTGACCTTCTACAGTGTAGTTTTTAAACCTTTGGGTGCTGCTTTGAATGTGCAGCCATTATTACGAGCTAGTACCTTTCTTAGGTGCCCAAGTTTTCCTTTTGTGCCAGGCTGTGTTCCAAGTGGTGATCTTAGAGGGACTACCCTGAGAGAAAGTTACTATCTGAGACACCCTTGCTTATGCTCGCAAAGGAAAAAAAAATCACAACATGTTGCTCTTCTATCTGAAAAATCTTAATTTCAGTGTTCAAGTGGGCAAATATAATACTCTTGCCATTTTAGTCACCTTTTTTTTCCTCTCAATATTAGGGTGAGTGTAGCTTCAGACCTACCCTCTTCAGATCTGCAACTTTAAAATGGAAAGAAAGCCTGATGGGCCGGAAAAGGCCATTTGTCGGCCGATGCTGTTACTCTTGCACTCCCCAGAGCTGGGTAAGAGTGGTCCTGCTGTTGACCGGAGTGAACAAAGGGGCATGTGGGATGCCTGTGTGTTGGACTTCCTTATTCTTAGAGTTAATGAACTTTATTCATATTTTTAATTTAGGCCCATATTTGTAATCCAGATATTCCAAGTAAAGATGTTGACTTACGGTTTCTCTGCATTCACTTATTCAGCAATTATTTAGTCCTAGAGTTGATGCCAGGTGACATACTGGTTCTTTTCTATTTCTCCAATGACTTTAGGGGGACGGTAGATCCTACTTTCAGTTAACTTACACAGAGTTGGGAGGAACCTGTCACATAACCTCTAGATATTACAGAGGTTTGGCATTGTACCTTAAGATCCTAGCAAGATTAGCCAATGGTAACCAGATGGAATAAGCATTTAAAGCAGTGGCTCTGCTTTGCTATTTTTGTTGCTAAATTCTGTTCCCAGGTAGTGTCAGCTGAATTTGTGGTAGTGAAGGATGGACACTGAATTGTTAGGGTGAGAGAGGGTTTGTGTATGTGTGTGTTATTTGTATGTTGATGAAAAGGCACAATCTGTGTAAAAACTTCCATGTGACAATGTGGCATTTGAGCATTCAGTAGGAAGAGGAGTTTGTTTTTCATGGCAGTTGAAGAAAGGAAGGAGTTAGGAAAGGACTGCAAATCTGTGAGACTGTGGTCCAAGGCACTGGAGTTGCCTTTTAAAAGGTACACCTGGACATAGAGATGTCTCTGGAATGGACTGGTCAGTAGGACACAGAAAATCTACCATTGTTAAGTGCCTGTCATTTATAGAGGTTTCCTGTAACCTGTGAGAATAGCAAACTGCACTAGGCTGGTTTTCTCCTCAGCTTTGGCTTGGCAGGAAGCAGAATTCCTACTGTATCATGAAGGATTTACTGACATGGGAGAGATTTGTATGGAACTCAAGATCTGTATGGAACCCAAGGAGTTGATGTTAAATGATCAGGTGTGCTCAAGAATGTCTTGATATAATTACTGTTCCCTTAAAGTTATAAGTGTGTTCTTGGAAGAATTTGTTAGAATTGAAGCATCATGGAAATTTGTAGTCTAGGAGCAAGGCCAGTTGAGATGGAAGGGTCAGTGGAAATAAATATTTAAATAGAAGATCATGTGACTTGTCATTTTACATTTGACATTTAATCTAATTCTAATTTTAGATGTTTAAAAGACCAAAAACAATGCATTAACTAAAATGTGTGCTTCTTACATCAGAAGAGACTGTAAGAAATTCTTTGTTGGTGGTACTGATTTGGAGGGAGATAGATGGTTAGTATAACAGACAATTGATTTTTACCTAAATATAGTGCTTAGTAAAGCTGAATTTGATCTTGAGTTGCTTCTGTGGCTGTTCATTTAAAAAAGAAAATTGACTTGAAGATATTCCTGTAGTAACTTTTTGGTACTTGCTGCCTTTTCTTGCAAATTGTTTTCCTCTCTTGTTTAGAGGGATTGCACTTAAATATTTTTACATCTTTAGAGGTTGCGTATTTACTCAGCTTTTATTTGTGAAAGTTTTATCTTTTAGCCCATATTGATGAAGCCATAGACTTTCTCTTTTCAGCAAAGCTATCCATGAATTGTCTTTCAAGGTTACACGGGAAGAGGGTGACCATTAGCTACACATTTTCCCATTAAGTGGACAGCCATTTTAAGAGTATAATTTTTGGAGCAAGATCTGAGATTGAATCCTGAACTCCAGCCAACCTCAATTTTCTCATCTCTGTAATGGGGCTAAGAATTCTATGTGTCGGGATTATTGGGGGTGTGGTAGTCTCTCAATAGCTGTATGGTTCTTAGCAGTATTTGGGAACACTAACATCTCTAATATTCTTGGACTTACTAGACCTGAAGCTTCAGGTCTAGTAACTAACATCTCTAGTATTCCTGTCAGTGACTGAAGGTTTTGCACGGATTGCTTCAGGTCTTTCAGGGTGGGATGGTGGGCAGGGAGAGAAGAGACACTATTTCCATTGCCAGGTTTAAGGATTAATTTTGAGTTTGTGATCTTCATGGAAAGTAAATAGTATTTTTGAATAAAATAAGTTTTCCTTATTCTACTTTGGCCTCTAGGGTCGCTATGAGTCAGGTACGACTCAACAGCTATGCTTTTGCTTTTATTACTTAGGTCTGTGAAACAATGCTGAACTCTTATGTTTGAATTTTAAAAATTATCACAAATTAATGATGTTAGCGCTTCGTCTCTAATCTGGCTATGTATTTATGCCTCTGTTTATTTTGTTCTATGTAGGACAAATTTTTCAATCCCAGTATTCCATCGTTGGGTTTGCGGAATGTTATTTATATCAACGAAACTCATACAAGGTAAAAAGACATTTCTTATACTTCTGATGAATCTCAAGAGATACTGCGTAACAGTTAGTCAGCACACTTGGAGATGAATCTCTTTTCTGTCTTAAAGTAAATAGGATATAAGCTTCTGAAACAAGGTTTTATCTGAAAACTGTCAACAGTAATAGCCACCCAAGTGTGCCCTGTTACTGTGATCAGTACTGTAGCTACTTAATATGTGTTTTCATAATAAGATAGTTGTCACAAATTTAAATTTTTCATATAATGATTTTGTATCTGGTATGTGTCTAAATGTGATAAAGGTTTGTCTGAAGAGATATGTGGATTTGAGTGTCTTATGACCTATCATGGCTGTTTTATACTTAAAGAAATGTGTAACTGATTTCATTGACTTACTGGCAGTGATTTTTTTTTTTTATATTATTATATAGTGGTGCTCTGGTGGCACATTGGTTAAGAGCTTGGCTCCTAACCCCAGGGTTTGCAGTTTGAATCCACCATCCTTTCCTTGGAAACTGAATGGAGCAGTTAGTTTTACTCTGTCGTATAGAATTGCTATAAGTTGAAATTGACTTGACAGCGAGTTTGTTTTTTGGGGGGGAATTGATCTATAGAGTATGAAAGAATCTTTTTCTCTATTGAAAAATAATTTATTACTTGCTTAAGACTTTCTTGGAATTCTTACTTCTAAATTCCCAGCATGTGAGGAAAGGCTAGTAGGATCCAGAATTAGAGAAAAGGAACTTTGTTCTGTGTGAATCATGAAAGGGCATAAGGAAAGAGGGTAGGAAGGTTGTGTATATGTCTGCACGGCGAAAGAGAGAAGCAGCAACCCAAAATGCTGCTAGTTCTTTATAATTCTAAGAGTAGACACTTAGAGGAGGTAAAGAATAGGTTACTGTGATGAGCAGTAATTCAGATTCTCTGAAAAGTGAATCCCAAAAGTCAAATACTTAAATTTGAAGCCTTTCTGCTAGTATCCTATTTCGAGGATTTTGTTAGGTGCCATTGAGTTATTTTCAACTCCGTACAATCCCATGTTACAGGCTGAAACTGCCCATAGGATTTTCTTGGCTGTAATCTTGACTGAAGCGGATTGTCAGGGCTTTGTGTATGACCCACCAGCCTTTCACTGACCAGCCCAGCACAACTGCGGCTCCTTTATTTTGATAATACAAGGTCATAAATGAGTGTTGCAATACTGTGTGTGTCTATGTATGTGTATGTATTAACTTAAAGTCTAGGGAGTTTTTTTTCCCCTGTATCTAGGCTACCTTTGTCTTTCACTTTGTCTGGTAAATTTAAGGGAGGAGACTGGTTCATTAAATATATATATTTTTTCTTCTTAGTTGTCATGATTAAGGTCCTGAGAAAAAGCATCTCAGAAAGTCTCTCCTTCTTAGTGTGAAGAGAGATTTCTCTTGTAAAGTCAGAGTTCGTTTGTTGACCTCAATTGGAGTCTGTTAGAAAAAACAGCACGTGATCTATTAAGTAAGCCATATGAGACTACTGCGTGATGCCCTCAGCTGTGTGCAGCTGAGCTGGCTGTTTGACCCTCTTGTGTGTTACACGAGGCAAAGCCTTAACATTCATGTGCGCACACCCTCAGCCACCCACCCTCCCCCCACCCTCCCCTCAGCCACCCACCCTCCCCCTCTCCCTCCCCCTCCCCCTCAGCCACCTCCCCTCACCTCCACCCTGCTGACCCTCCCTCCCCCACCAGGCTTATGCTTGCGCATGCGCACACACATTCTTTCTATCTTATTGCAAAGGGATTTCGTGGAGAGCGTGGACTTGGAAGCTGGTGACGTAGGAAGCCCTGGTGATGTAGTAGTTAAGTGTTGTATCTGCTAACCAAAAAATCAACAGTTCAAATCCACCAGGCGGTCCTTGCAAACTCTATGGAGCAGTTCTACTCTGTCCTGTAGGGTCGCTATGAGTCAGCACTGACTTGACGGCAGTGGGTTTAGCTTTGGGGTTGGGTTTTGGTACATTCCAATAATCATTCTGAAGATGCTTACTGAGGGATGAGTTTAGAGGTAAATGCTTCAGATATTGGGCCAGGTTTTCAAAGGACTGAGACAAAAGGAAGAAGAAGAGACTAGCATGAAGAAGAGAGAAGAGCACAAATGAGGCATCGACAGTTCTTCCTAAGATCACTTCCTCAGTTGGGAGCTTTTGGATCTTCTTTTCCACAGGAGTGCGGAGTGCGTTTTTATTTGAAATCTTGTGCTGTTTATGAGTGTGTCATTATGGGGGAAATGATACTGAGGCGTTGTAAAATTACTGCCCACGGTTTCAAATCATTACATAATGACAATTTGGAGCATTTTTATTCTGAGCTCTGCTTCCCAGCCCCACTGCATACCCCCAGCTAGGTTTCTCAAAACACTGCATAGCTGCTGTCACAAAGGGACTATGTTGTCCTTTAGGTATAGTGAATGTGTTAAAAGAAAGAAAGAAAGAACCTATGGCTTTGTGAAGCCAGACTACAAATATCTAGACCACTGGGCAGTTATCCTGGACTTCTCTCAACTGACTGAGAATTTGAGGGTCAAAGATTTTTTTTGTTTTTTTGGTAATGGAAAAGTTAGATCGTCATGCTAGGAAAAGACTTCTAAAATTTATCTTTATAGATAAGGATAATTTTACATAAAACTTATATAAATTTTCTATAAAATTTATAGCCTGCAGCATTCAACACATTTGCCTTTTTATGGCTGTAATAAAGTCAAATCTCATTATTTCTTTTGTTTTTATATTAGGGCTATTTGGCAATGGTGCACTGTTCAGACATTTACAAATCTAAGTTTAAATGTAGCTGAGGATGCAGGGAAGAAATGATGAATAAAATTATATGAGTAGTGTCCTGGGCCATTAAGAGGATTTGCTCTAATAGAACCCTAGATCTTAGGAATAGATGAAATTAGGAACTGCTTTTATGAGAGGGAAACCACTGTCTAATGTACTCATAGAATACTTCACTAAATCATTTTCCCATTGCAGGCACCGAGGTTGGCTCGCAAGGCGTCTTTCTTACGTGCTTTTTGTTCAAGAGCGAGATGTCCATAAGGGCATGTTTGCCACCAATGTGAGTGAAAATGTCTTGAACAGCAGCAGGTAAGGGTCAGGATGATGTTGGGAAGGGGAGGTGGCAGGAACGGATAGCAGGAGTAGGCGAAGGTAGATGGTCCTGTGTTAACTGTCTCAGGGGATGCTTGTGTTTCTACATGTTAAATGTGAAGCTTCAAGGGAAAGAGAGGAGACAGATGGTTTGGGTGAATTGGGCCTTGTGGGAACAGCAGCCTTCTCTTACAGATTAGTAATTGAATCTGTTTTTCATACATGAAATGCAAGTTGGAATGCAGAGATGCATGTGTCTCCAGAGTGCTTCAGTATGTTTTTTGTTGCTTGGATGGAAACACATGTGCTTCAAAAGATAGGAGGGGCGTCCGTGTCACACAGAATTTGTCTTAACCAAGTGTCCGACTATGTGGAGTTTGCTGTACTTGGGTAGGCTAAAGTCAGAAGCAAGAGAAGGAAAACTCAGTTATTTGAAACTCCCTCAGATTATTATATATGCTTTTTACTTGGTATAAACCTTCAACTATGTTTCATTCCATCCAGATATTTTGACTAGCATCTGGGATGTTAGAATTGGTTTCAGAAGGTTTAACCTTATGCATTCTTCTCAAAGTCAGATGGAAGATTTACACAACTGAATTAACCCTTCCCTTCATTGCGTACTGTTCTGTGATGTTTGGGGTTGTGTCTGTTGTTTTGATTTGGAAGACATTTGTAAATGTTATGTCGCCTGATCCCTCCTAGAAAGTTTTATAAGTAGTCCTTTTAGTGGAGTCATAATGTAAATGAAAAATGAATAAGATCTTCAAAAGATCTTATTATTATTATTATCAGCGGTGGGCTTTGAACACCCCTGAATCATGAGCTTGGAGGGTTTGTCTTTCTTTTTTTCTTTGCTGCTAAAGTGTTCTTTGTGTCCCTTGGATACAATTGTTTCCCTGTGAATTTGAATTAAATTCTTAAATCTGCCTTCCACATTGCTCACAGTTCATTGATTTAGGAATACAATATCTGTAATATTTAGTAGAGACCCAGAAGAAGCACTTTTTACTGGAAGTTCATTCTCTCATGTTAGCACAAATTAAAGGGAAGGTGCATTTTGTTTTATGGTTTATAGCTGTGGTTTAGAAAATGCTGAATACAGAGTGTAACATAGAATTAATTACATTGTCTGTCTTTCCATTTCAAATCAGAGTCCAAGAGGCAATTGCAGAAGTGGCTGCTGAGTTAAATCCTGATGGTTCTGCTCAGCAGCAATCCAAAGCCATCAGTAAAGTGAGAAAGAAAGCCAAAAAGATCCTTCAAGAAATGGTTGCAACTGTCTCCCCAGCAATGATCAGGTATTATAGAGCAAGGCCAAAGGCTTGCAACAGGAACCATCCTGTTTTGAGCAAATAGGGCAGAACCAGCCATTGGAAGTTCCTTTCCTGTTACAGTGTTCTTTGCCCTGAAGATGTTTTAACACATTGTAATGACAAAACCAACTCCCCTTTTCATCCTTGTTCGTGTTCTGTGTGAAATAGTGCTGTGGTGGGCTTCACAGTGCTTCACTCTCAGTTGGCTAGTGGTAACAGCCCTTGTGTTACTGCTGATGTCTGTTGTGTGAGAATAGTTGTGAGCCCGGTCTCACTGACTCACATCCTAAAGTGTGTTGTTTCTATGTGTTAGAGAAATCTTAGTACTACCCAAACCCTGACTGGTTTATTTGCTTCTGAGCTTTAAATTGTGCCACTGCAGTGAAATATAAGATTTTAGTCCCAAAGAAACAGCTATAAATAGAAGGTACGTAAAGTTAGCTTTGTAATTCCACAACCCAGACACATATAAACAAACACTGTGCGTGAGTGTTCATGCAGTCATTTACATACACTCTTGAATGTCAGACCCAAGAAACACAAGTCAAGTGTATAAATACACCTTGGATGTTTCCTTTCTTTCAGGCTGACTGGGTGGGTGCTGCTCAAACTGTTCAACAGCTTCTTCTGGAACATTCAGATCCACAAGGGTCAACTTGAGATGGTTAAAGCTGCAACCGAGGCAAGAATTTCTCTGACTCGGTCATTCAGTTTTCCTCATGTTTCTAGAATAATATTATGGTTCTTTTAGAAATATAAGGTCTGACAGTTGAGTTACAAAAAAGTGCTACATACTTCATTGCTGAATATCACTATGGTCATCTTCAAAGTACTCCTCTTGGGAAGCTATGCACCAACACCAGCACCTAGTCCACCCTTCAAAGCGATTTTGGATCTCTTTTTCTGGAATGGCCATCAGAGCTGTCATTGTATTACCCTTGATTTCCCAAAAGTCGTCAAAATGTCTTCCTTGCAATGTTTCCTTTATCTTCAAGTAAAGAAAAAAGTCCCTGAGCCCTAGATCAGGTGAGTAGGTAGAGTGTTCCAGCATAGTTGTTTTCTAGCTAAAAACTCCCTCACAGACGACTATACAGTTAAGTTTGCAAACTTGCCACTGTGCTAGCATGTGCAGTGGCCATTCCAGAGAGAGTTCCAAAATCGCTCTGAGGGTGGACTAGGTGCTGGCATCAGTGCATAGCTTTCCACAGGGAGTACTTTGAAGGTGACCGTAGTGATATTCAGCAATGAGGTATGTAGCACTTAGAACAGTTAAGTTCGTGGACTCAGTAGTCAGACCTCATGGTCTCTTAATTGCCATGGCTGTGTCATGGGGAAGAGAAGCGGGGTGAAGGAGAAATTACCAGCACTACTCAAAATTCTTTTAAGTTGCTTTGCAGAAACCTTGAAAATCAGGCAGAACTGTCCCTACTTTATAGATGACAAAATACAGACTCAGACATACAGAGAAATTGTCCCAAGTCACACCTACTAGATGACTTTAAGTCCAACTCCAGTCCTGTAGCCCATTGACTCAACTGGGCCTGCCTCTGAGAAGACACGGGAGGTCTTCTCTTGATTATTTTTCACATCTCCCCAAGTTTTTATCTTCTGCTGATTTTATTTTGTTTGAGCGAATTAAGTATTAAATTTAAGGAAGTTTATATTACTAGGAAGTGTTTTTGTAGAATGCGTCAACCATTAGCCAGTGTTTGAGTGTGCTAGGGGCCCTAGTGGTACAATGGTAAGACTCAGCTGCTAACCCAAAGGTTAGCAGTTCAAATCCACGAGCTGCTCCTTGGAAACCCTCTGGGGCTGCTGTGTTCTATCCTGTAGAGTTGCTGTTGGTTGGAATTGACTCCACAGCAACTCCATGATTTTTAGGGGGTGATTCTAAATGAATATCAAGTTGTGAAGTGTGGCTAATTTTTACATTTCGATTTTAAACTTGGTGTTTTTCCCTCTACTAGATGAATTTGCCGCTTATATTTCTGCCGGTTCATAGATCCCACATTGACTACCTGCTGCTCACTTTCATTCTCTTCTGCCATAACATCAAAGCACCGTACATCGCTTCTGGCAATAATCTCAACATACCCATCTTCAGGTAAGATCAGCATATTTTGATATTTAAGATATGAAAAAGATCGTTTCTTAAATTATTGTTATCGTCTCATTATGGTTTTTGATACACACTGTTGTAAAGATGGCGTCAGCCTTTTTTCTATCCTAAAAGTAATACATGTTTATTGCAGGAAACTAAAAGCAAAAACACTAAGACTACCATCATTACATATGTGTTTTATGTAAGATACTTGGTGAACTATGAATACTTAAACTTTATAGGCAATAATCATCAAATGCATAAAAAGCAATATAGCAAATTATTCTACCAGGCTCACAAGTGAGGAATCAGGTGTGAGGAGGTAGGGTGGTGATGGTTGTATAAAGTAAGAATTAACCATACCTGTATTTTTGAGCTCCTAATTTGGAAATGTTAGAAAATGTCATAATTGCGATATAATGTGCAAGTGTTTTTTTAGGAGAAGGTTGTACCATCCATACAGAGGAGAAAGTCTGTGCAAAGGCAGGGAGGTGGAAGAGCATGGTACGGTTGGGAAATGGTTGGTGACTCAGTACGAATAGACTGTAGGGTGCCTTAGGAAGGGCCAGAGGCAGGAGGTGGAGACTACATGGGTAATGAGAGCCAGGTCAGAGCACAAAATCTGATTTTGTTTTGAGTTTCTAAACCAAGAGTTTGGAGTCTCTCCTTACTTGAGGAATCACATGGTCATATTTGCATTTTGAAAAGTCATTCTGGTTTAAAAACCAAATCTGTTGTCATTAAGTTGATTTTGACTCATAGCGACCCTATAGGACAGGGTAGAACTGCCCACACAGTTTCCAAGGAACTCCTGGTGGATTCGAACTGCTGACTTCTTTTTAGCAGCCATAGCACCTAACCACTACGCCACCAGGGTTTCCCATTCTGGGTTAGGTTTAAAGGGAGTTAAATCAATTTTGACTCAGTTGCAATAGTTCAGGCAAAATGTAATTAAGGTTTACATTAAAGATGTAGTAGTGATCTTGGAGAGGAGAGCAGAGACTTGACAGTCACTCAGGAAGCTGCATTACCAAAACTAAGGAGGAAATCCTTGTTCCATAGTGGTTAAGTGCTACAGCTGCTAATCAAAAAGTCAATAGTTCAGATCCACCAGACGCTCCTTGGAAACTATGGGGCATTTCTGTTTTGACCTGTTGGGTTTCTGTGAGTGAGAATCAACTCAACAGCAGTAGCTAGCTGGCTAAGTTGTAGTCCAGAGATGGGACTAATGGACGAGGTGGAGGAGGGAGGAAGGCTGTCAGTTATTTACCACCTAGGAAACTGGGTAGGTAGTAGGGCTGATCACCAGTGAGAAAATGATGGTGAGTAGATTTAGGTGGATTGGGAACTGAAGTGTCAAGCTTAAAAAGACACACATCTCTAAGGTCAGCTCTGTGAGCAGTGAGTCAGGGGAGGACGAATCTGGAGAGAGACTGGCAAGGGAGTAGGCAGGCAGACTGTGCTGGGAGGGCCTTGCTAAGGAGCAGTTATTATGCTCTGAAGTCTGGCCTTCAGCCTCAAAATCTAAAGAGCCCTTCCTGATTCCTTGACTCAAAACATCTGTTGCTAGCCAGACTCATGTGGTTGACTGAAGGAGGAGAAGCCATTCCTTCCTGCAGCCAGTGAGTACTTACCTAGCTGTGCTTCAGATGAAGGTGAACAAGATACATAGTCCTTGCCTTTAAATAGCTTATAATCTAACCAGCTGTATAATGATACAAGTCTGCAAGGGGATGCATGTTCTTCTAGGGTCTAGAATATCTGTCTTTGCCTTCAAGGGCATCTCTTCCCAATATCAAAGGACCTGAGAAGCAGAATTGTCATCAGAAAGTTTTCGATATGCTTGGCTTTAGAAAGAAGCCTTGACCTGTAATAGTTTGCCTCTTGTAATCAGAATAATTCGTATGTTCATTCTCTCTAGACTTGGTGTCCAGCCCAGGTGTCTTGGAAGTGCTTGGTAAACACTGACTATTTCTTCCAGTCCAACTCTGCTTTTCCGGGACACCGTGCCCGTCATCACTTAGCTCCCCATTCCTTCAGACTCTACAGCCAACACAACGTGGCCTCTGTGTTTGCAGCTTTCTTGTGTAACATGCAGTCCACACATTCTTAGTCGGTGGCCTAGGAAAATGGTGAAAACATGTTCATGATACAGAAAGGAGACAGATGTTCACATTTTCATCCAGCATCCCAAACAACACTTGTGGTTTACATCCAAATGGCATATACTTCAGGGTCACTGGGAGTTTCAGTATGCTGTTTACAAGTTTGTTTGTTTGTTTGTTTTTTGAATTTCCAGTACCTTGATCCATAAGCTTGGAGGCTTTTTCATCCGCCGGAGGCTAGATGAAACACCAGACGGCCGGAAAGATGTTCTGTATAGAGCTTTGCTTCATGGGGTATGCACACTCTGATTATCCTTAAAGCGGTTGTGTTAGTTATCACAGCTGAAAGGAGGGGAGAAACAGAGACTTGATTGCCTTGGGCCTTTACAAAACCTGTTATCTGAGTAATTGGAGTCGTTCTTGTTAAGATGTCGGTTGATGAAGTTTCTTTGTTACAACTGAAAGACAACATAGATGCGTTGCCTTGTGACTATTTGTGTAAGGGAAATGTTCTCTTGATGCCGAAATCCTCCTTTTGTTTTGTTTTGAGTATTTCATTTGGCTGAGCTTATTCTGAGTGGGGCAGCTTTAAACTCATGGTTTGCTTTTCCCTTCTATGGCAGCACATAGTTGAACTACTTCGGCAGCAGCAGTTCCTGGAGATTTTCCTGGAAGGCACGCGCTCCAGGAGTGGGAAGACCTCCTGTGCTCGGGCGGGCCTCTTGTCGGTCGTGGTGGACACCCTGGCCACCAACACCATCCCTGACATCTTGGTGATACCCGTCGGGATCTCCTACGATCGCATCATTGAAGGTCACTACAATGGCGAACAGTTGGTATGAGGACCGACTGCACAAAAGTCTTCTGTGCTGTTTAAGTCTTTGCTTGTAGATTAATGCCTGTAGAGTTCACTGAGGTTATGTGTGTGGTTCTCCCTAAGTTTAAGGCTGTGAATGAAACCCTAGCAGCGTAGTGGATAAGTGCTGTAGCTGCTGAAGAGAAGGTCTGTGGTTCATATCTGCCAGGTGCTCCTTAGAAACTCTGTCGGGCAGTTCTGCTCCATCTGTAGGGTCACTATGCGTCAGAATCAACTTGACAGCACTGGGTGTGGTTTCATCTCGTATGTCAGCCTGACTGGCAGTGCTAACGTGGTGCTTTCCTGCACCTGGGGGAAGGGCCCTCGAACCCCAAACCAAACGCCATTGCCGTTGAGTTGATTCTAACTCCCTGATGCTGTAGGATGGGCTAAGACTGCCCCCTGGGGTTTCCAAGGCTATAAATTCCTATAGAATCAGACTGCTACTCCTTCTGTGGAGTGGACATTGAGTTCGAACCATCAACTGTTCAGTTAGCAGCTGAATACTTCAGTCCTGTACCACCGATGCCCCTTTTGGAACAAGGAATGTGATTAGATTAATCCGTGCTGGCCTTGGTCATGGGTTTGGGAAATGAATGGCCACTGGCCACTGAGTTGCTGTGTCTATAAACCCTGTTTTGTTGAGTCTATTCCAACTCATAGCAACCCTGTAGGACAGAGTAGAACTGCTCTGTAGGTATCTGTAATATAAAATAGAATTAGTTACATATGATCTTTGTTTCCCAAGGCTTGCTGTTTAGGTGCAGGTTTTAAGTGAAGCTGGAGAACTGATGGGATCGTGTTGGCAAAGGAACCACAAATTAACTTGAAGAATGGGAGTTATTTTTAGTAAATTTTTATTGAAATATAGTAGTCACAGAACAGTGCATGGGTCATAAGCAGTGAGCTTGAATTTTTGAAGCATGAACACAGTCATATAGGAAACACCCAGGTCAAGGAACAGTATTCCTGGCGCCCTCAAATCCCCTTTGGTACCTGTCCCGCCATCCCAGTCCCTTCAGCAGTAACCACTTTAGCGTGACTGGGAACTGAATAAGATTCGTTTTGTCTGTTTTTGCGCTTCCTAGACACAAAGTAATGTGGTTTGTGTTCTTTTTTGTGTGTGGTTTTTTGTGCCCAAGATGTTTTCAAGATTCATTTGGGTTCTTGCATGTAGTTGCAGCTGGTTCTTGCTCACAGCAGCGTAGAATTCTGGTGTATTCTGTGGTTTTCCTCCCCTCCTCTTGAAAAAACCTTGCGTCGCTCCCAGTAGTGACTGAGTTCACTCTTTCGCATGTCTTGGGTATTTATCTAGTAGTGGAAGTGAAGAGTCATAACGTATACACAGAAACCTTGGTGGTATAGTGGCTAAGGGCTGCAGCTGACAACCTGAAGGCTGGCAGATCGAATCTACTGGGTGATCTTTGGAAACTCTATGGGGCAGTTCTGTTCTGTCCTGTAGGGTCACTATGAGTCGGAATCACCTTGATGACAATGAGTTTTTTTTGTTTTTTTTTTAACTTGTATACATGTTCAGCTTTAGTATATACTGCCAAATGCTGCTTTCCAAAATGTCCTGAGTTACGTGTCCTGCTGGCAGCATGCTAGTTCCAGAGAAATTTCACTTTGGACCTCTTTTAGCGTAGAAATCTGGGACAAGATAATAGTTTGGGGCTTAATGCCCCAAGCCTATCAGATGGTCAAGAATACTTGGAAATTTCTGGCTTTAAGAATTAAGTGGTAAACTGGACAGTCTTTGTTTTGTATGTTTCTGTCCCCAGTGTGTACCCCACTCATCCTGACTTTGTCTCAAGAGCCCATATCCTAGTCCTTGTGTTCAGTATAAGACCTATCATTGTGCCTTATGTATATCAAATATTCAGTAAATGTGTACTATGTGATTAACCAGCTCAGAAGTCACTCTGAAGCTGGATTTCCTGTTGACTTGTCTAGTGTTAGGTGTTTAGACTATGGTGATTGTCAAGCTCTGAAGTGGCTTCTTGAATGACATTTTATTTTTACCTGGCAATTACAGGACAGCATTTCATCCTGTTATGTCATTTTCTCCTTTACTAGTTGCAGTTATAAGTTTTTGAATTATGTGAAAAATCACATTAAATGAATTAATGTTAAATGTTTTGTTTTTCAGTGTCTGAGTTACTTCTCTGAATGACAGGATTGCATGTTTTAGCATCTTTAGCGTCTTCTAAATATGTTCTGACAAGTCTTAGTTAATGAGTACATCTTTAAATTCAATGTTCTTTCTTGGGATGAACCTTCAGTTTCTATAAAAAAGTTCTTTGGATAACAGAGTATTTGCATATGTGTAACTTTCTTTCTCATCGTGTTATTATTTCAAAATTGGGCTTTAGGGCAAACCTAAGAAGAATGAGAGTCTCTGGAGTGTAGCAAGAGGTGTGATTAGAATGTTACGCAAAAACTACGGTTGTGTCAGAGTGGATTTTGCACAGCCATTTTCCTTAAAGGTAAGTGCCTTTTGAGATGAAACTGTGACCTGGAGTCAGGAGGCTTGAGCTCCAGTTTGGCTCTCGTGCTAACTTTCTATGTGACCTGGGACTCTTCTTTCCTCTCCCATAAAGTAAACACTCTGACAAGAGCAGTGCTTTCTAATTTTTTTCCATTGAGTTATTTTTTTTTCATTTTTTTTTTTTAAATCATGAGAATTTTCATTTTCTTCGCAATATGAATAGATGTTTCATACTGCATTTTAAGATTTCTTTTAGGGGAGATTTCTCAAAACACTTCCCCTAAAAGTTCTGGATAAAATTGACAATCTAGAATGATGTTGTGTCCTGTTTTGTGGAATCCAGTACTCACTTGTCCCAAGGGATGATGCTGTTTTTATTGGAAAGCCTGGGACTGGCAGGTCCCTGAGGTCCTTACAACTTTTAAGTTTCTGAGAGTTTTGAATTGGTACAGGAGAGAGAGATTGGTAAGGGGGCAAGAAATCCAGGAATAAGGAGCAGAAGTTCTTGGTTTTACTTGGAAAGAATCTAACTTTCTAACTGCTATGTCAGGTGCTTTCTGGCCTTAGGTGCTTTCAGTTTTTAGCAACCTCATTTCTTACCACTTTTTTTTTTCTTCTAACTGTTGCACAGTTTCTCTGTCTTGTTTTGATTCACTTTTTGATTGAGGTTTCTTTGAACATTGTGTTACTCCTAGGCTGCTAGAATTTTTTTAAAAACTGTGGTCATGCTGACAGTTATTACCAATAATATTTGAAATGCTAGATAATTTTATGAAAGTCTGAGAAAGGTTAATTTTTTTCCTTTAATTTTTAAATAATTTTGCTTAGGCATCATTTGTAACTATAATTCTCAGATTACGTGTTTAATAACATCCTGTGGATCGTTTCTGACTTTTGAAGTTAGCTTTAGGATACAGAAAAGTACTGCGTATGCTCCATAGCACATCTTATTTTATGAACAACTCCTTTTTTAACTTTTGAAGATTAAATTGTGTTTTATTTGTTGCCAGGAAAGTGAGAATGAATGATCATGTAATTTTTTTTCCAGGAATATTTGGAAAGCCAAAGTCAGAAACCTGTATCTGCTCCACTTTCTTTGGAGCAAGCATTGTTACCGGCTATACTTCCTTCAAGGTAAGAATCATGGGAACTTTTATACCTAGCTAAACTATTGAGTGTTTGTGTGTGCGTGTGTGCATGTGTGTTTGCATCCCATAGGAAAGTAGATTTACTAAAACATGCATTTCATGAGTTCATTTCCTCAGTTGAATAATTTTTTGTCTCAAAGGGCTATTGAAATTACTTTTTTCTTATTAGTTTGCAGGTTTGGAATTACTTTGTATTATGTGATTTTTTGATGTGAATCATGTAGGGGTTCTTGTTTTATTTATGCTTTTGAGTGTTTGAACTGCTTTGGGTAGGAGCTTAGGTTATGCGTGTTATCTGTAAATGCAGCATGTAAAAATATCTTATTTGAATTTTTCAGAATTCAAATGGATTTATTAGAGACATTGAATATTAAACCCTTCCTTTAGTATGTGGTGTGTGGAAGTGTTGACTTTTTAGAAATGTTTTCAAATGCTTCTTGCTTTGTGCATTCTTTCTGCCAGTGCATTTTAAGTGTATGAAAACACTGTTTATTCGTACTAAATAACGTTTAACAAAAAATATTATTTAGAAAGTTAGAGCCAGGAGATCATATTAAGCACAGTAAAATAGATCATGGAGAGAAAACACATGCACACAGACACGGAAATAGTCTATCTGTGGTTTGAGTTTAAAACATAGTAGTTCTAAACAAAAGTATATATTACGTTTCTGTGTTAGTCCCATATAATTTGATTTGTAAGAGTGTGGTTTGTAGAAACCTAATTTGAAAAAAAAAAAAATCTTTCAGGCCAAGTGATGCTGCTGATGAAGGCACAGATGCTTCCATTAATGATGCCAGAAATGCAACAGATGAATCATTTCGAAGAAGAATGATTGCAAACCTGGCTGAGCACATTTTATTTAGTAAGTTGAATAAGAACAAAGAAACCAAACCCACTGCCATCTAGTCAGTTCTGACTCATAGCAACCCTATAGGGCAAAGTAGAACTGCCCCACAGAGTTTCTCAGGAGCACCTGGTGGACTTGAACTGCCAACCTTAAATACTATGCCGCTAGGGTTTCCAGAGCAAGTTAAGTAGCAAACTCTAATTCTGCAATTAAGATTTAGCACGGTACAGAGCAAACCATACAAGTTTTGGAATCTGTGAGGCTGCATTCAATTTCTGGTTCAATCGTCTGATGCCTGGGTGTTGATATATAGTTATTAAGAAAAAAGATGATGTAATGAAGATTTGAGATAATACAAGTAAAGCGTCTCAAAGAGTCCTTGATACTGAGTAGGTGCTCACATAGTAATAGTTGCTGTGCTTAAAAAAAACCACATTGCTACTGAGGTGATTCCAGCTCATAGTGACCCTCTACAGGTGAGTGGAACTGCCCCATAGAGTTTCCAAGGAGCACCTGGTGGATTTAAACTGCCGACCGTTTGGTTAACAGTCACAGCACTCAATCACTACACCACCAGTTTCCAGTGCTTAAAAAAGATTGTTTTACAGAGTATTGTCAAAATTATTTGTTGCCTTCTTTGCTCATGAATCTGTGTCTTTGAACTAACTTGTGTTACAGTCTCTAGGCTGATAGTTACATATTCTCTCCCCTCTAATCCCATGCTGTTTTAAAACAAACAAACAAACAAACATTGAGTGGCTAGTGTGTGTTAAACTTGGTTTCAGCTATGGGAAATGCAAGTTGAGTAGTTAGTGACTATACTCAGAGGGCCGTGCTCTTGTCAGTGGGATAGGTATACACAACTCAGGTGGGGTGTGAATTGAGTGCCGAACTCATCTTAAGTTCCAAATTGCAGCATTGTGTAACGTTCCAATGAGGCCACTTTAAAGTCCCACAGCAGCGCTGTGGTCCCTGGGTACACAGCCTTGGTAGGCGATCTTCGGTTCGTTTTCACTTCAGTGCTGTGTGCCCCTTTCAGACTCCTGGCACGTTCTGCCTACATTATCTTGTAGCCTTCTGTAGTTTGTCTCACGCCTTCTGCTCTGGCTGCTCCTCCTTCTTCCTGTTCCTGGGCCAAAATGTTCTTTCTTAAGTACCTTGACTGTGTCTCTCTACTGCTTGAAACTTGGACTCTGAAAGTCATTCAGTCTCATTACTGAAAAATTGGAAAATAAAAGTAAGATATCAAAATACCCGTTACTAGAGTAACTAGTGTTGCTGTTTAGTTTTAAAAATACTTGAAATATTTTATCTGGAAAGAAGTGTAACTAAAGCTTCGTTTTTGCCCTCCAGCTGCTAGCAAGTCCTGTGCTATCATGTCGACACACATCGTGGCCTGCTTGCTTCTCTACAGACACAGGCAGGTATGTCTGCTTTGTCACCTGGAGCGAAGTAGACAACATGAGAGGGTTTTTATCATCTATGCAGACATATTCAATGATAAATTGGGCCCATCATGCTAGTACTGTAAGATAAACAATAATATGAATTAAGTGCCCTGCCCAAGAAAAAAAGACTTAGAGATTGCTTAATACATAGAATACTAAGGTATTTCTTGGGTACTATACCTCAAAACCAAACCTGTTATTCTCAAGTCAGTTCTGACTCATAGTCACCCTGTAGGACAGAGTAGAACTGCCCCATAGTGCTTCCAAGGAGTGGCTGGCAGATTTGAACTGCTGGCTTTTTGATTAGCATCCACAGCACCTCAGCACAGTGCCACCAGGGTCCCCTTGGGTAGTATAGTCAGTATAAATAAAGTATATTTCACTGACATGTGCTGAATACCTAGATAGCTATTAGTTTCTGTGTTACTTGATTGGCGTTTTAGGATCTGCTTTATACCCTCTCACAGTCCTCTTGCCTAAATTCTGTGATGAGAGAAACCATGTCTATCTGGTTCACAGTCGTGTTCTCAAGACCAAGCCAAGTGCCAATATACAGGCACCATGTAAACATTTGCCAAGTCAACGTTTCAGACTAAGGAAATCTGTGGCAGAAATTACACATTCCTGATATTCAGGTGGCTTCTCCTGCCCTTTGAGACCTTATGTGCTCATGACACGTGTTATGACTAGAGTGCCCTCTGGCATGTGGAGTGCCTTCTCTATACCTCCAGTGGTCTACCTTCTTTGGTGGCTGTCTGTCTTTCTGTGCCTAGGTGTAATGATCCTGCTTCTGAATGTGCCAACTGTGAGCTGGAGGAAATCCAAAATTAAAGGAAAAATTCTTAGAATGTTGGCCTTTAGGGAAAAAGGTTTTCCACTGTCATGAGACTGTTTCTGTCTGTTTCTCTAGGGAATTGATCTCTCCACATTGGTGGAAGACTTCTTTGTGATGAAAGAGGAAGTCCTGGCTCGTGATTTTGACCTGGGATTCTCAGGAAATTCCGAAGATGTGGTCATGCACGCCATTCAGCTGCTGGGAAATTGTGTCACCACTGCGCACGCGAGTAGGAACGATGAGTTCTTCATCACGCCGAGCACGACTATTCCGGCCGTCTTTGAACTCAACTTCTACAGCAACGGGGTTCTCCATGTCTTTATCATGGAAGCCATCATGGGTATGTCCAATCCTGAAAGAACTTTACATTAATGGAAGATAACAGGGCCTAAAGCACCCAGAGGAAATCCTGGTGGCGCAGTGATTAAGTGCTATCTGTGCCTGCTACCAAAAGGCTGCCAGTTCAAATCCAGCAGATACTCCTTGGAAACTCTATGGGGCAGCTCTGCTGTGACCTATGGGGTCTCTGTGAGTCGGAATTGACTCGAAGGCAGTGGCTTTTTGGCAAAACACCAAGTAATGTCTGCTTCAGTTTTGTTGGTAGCCTCTTATTTGAGACAATGCATTGCTGTATTTCAGTTTTTGAAAGAAAAATTTAATCTGGTGCATTGTCATTGTTTACACCTTCTGTCATACAATTTATTATTCAGCCAGTGAATTCTCAATTACTGTATGCAGAATATTACTACTAAGTTGGAGAGGTCAGGTGTCATGTAGTCCACGACTCGTTACTGAGATGAGACATACACATGGCAGTGAAGTGCACAGAGGGGCTCATTTGTGGGTAAGAGCTGACAGAGAAGCCAGTGCAGAAGACATCGGAGGGAGCTGGGATGGCACGGACTCAGAAGAAGGGAGCCCTGAGGGGGATATACTTAAATTTTCTCTAGCTCACATAAGTCATTGTTTTTCATGTGTTAAAAATCTATTAAAATAATCCGTGTTATCACTCAGTGGCAAGTTTTTCTTGGAAATCAAGAGCTGCAGGCCTTCATTGCTTTTATTTCTGCAGCCTGCAGCCTGTACTCAGTGATGAACAAGCGGTGCTCAGGGGGCCCTGCCGGCGCCCCGCTCAGCCTGGTCAGCCAGGAGCAGCTGGTGCGCAGGGCCGCCAGCCTGTGCTATCTGCTCTCTAACGAAGGCACCATCTCGCAGGTAAAGGCAAGGCTGTGCAGTGCTGCCGCTCTCTTTTCAGCCTGTTCATTCTTGAGCATTTGCACGACAACATAAATAAACCACCTTTGTTTTCTTCTTAGAGATTTTTGGGTTTAAATGGTGGCCACTGTCTTGGTTTGGTCTCTGGGTCACTGCTCCAGTAAACCCTTCAGACAGCTAGGAAGGCTAATAGGACAGATTGCCCAATGCTGTCAGGCAGATTTGAAGTAAATTGTGCTTAAGGCACTGGGTCAGGGGTTAGTAAATTATTAACACTGTCACTGTGGATGATAGGACCGCGGAGGAAAGAGTCAGAAATAGCCTTCCAAACCATCTGTTCAACCCTGTCTCCTTTTACAAATGAGGAAAGTAGTGTTCAGCATCACAATGTTAAGTTTAACCTTCCAGTTTAATTTAAACCTCAATTTTTATTTTTAATTAGCTTTTTCTGACGTTCCCCTGGACTGTTGCCTGTGTTTCCTTGCATGAGCATTCATTTTGAATGAGGCATGCATATTAAGCAGTAGAGAGATTTTTTTTCACCCCCAGTCATCACAAAGAGAATTGGGATTTTATTGGGATTCTAATTCTCTCTTCCATTTGACACATATGCGTCCTGGGACGTCTGTGAATCCCTGTGATATGATGTCTTCCACATCATTCTTTATATATGGTGTATTGAGACCCTCTTGGGGAATCCATATTGCTTGGGTGCTGGGTGGCAGGGTGGAAGGGGATAGGAGCCAGTAAGACTCCCAAGGTGGGACTTTGCCTTTCCCTCGATCTTTTTGGAGTTATTCAAATGTTGCATTTCCTCATCCACCACCCCTTTGTGTGGTGTTTATGGAAAATGGCATTTGCTGAGAAATTCCCTTACAAAGATAAAAACTGGTGGGGGCCTGAGAAGTGGCCAGCAGAGGATTTTGCGCCATTTGGCGGCCAGAACTGATCTCAGGAACACTGGGACCATGTTTTATTGGGAGGGTGGTCGTGGGGACTCTTAGTACTTGCTTTGGACAGTGAGGTGGGTACGTGATGGAAGCAGTTGGCAGCTACCCTGTCCCGCCTTTTCTGCTGTTAAACAAAGAACAATGACCTTGACATTTAGATGCCTTTTCTTTTCAGCCATGCCAGACATTTTACCAAGTTTGCCATGAAACAGTAGGAAGGTTTATCCAGTATGGCATTCTGACAGTGGCGGAGGTAAGAGGAGCCGCTTCCCTTGATTTACCTCTGCTTTGCTTCTTGATCTTCAAATCTCTGCCTTTCCGACCTTCCGCTTTAGCTGGTGATTGTACTTCATATGTAATTATGTTCAGGTGAAGAGAAAAATATAGGGAAGAATAAGGTCTGTACGGATTGTTTAATGTTTGGGTTTTTTCTGTAACTGGTGTTGTTTAAAACATGTCTGGACTCGACTTCTTTATGATGAGAAGTTTGCATTCTAGGACAAGGTGTGTCAGTGTGCTCAGAGCCCAAGCATCTCTATTTTTCTCTTTTGAGATTTTGTTTGAAAGTTTTGGTTGATGTAGTTAGTGCAGAGGGTATGGTCTGGGAAAATAGACGGTGACTTAGAAGATGTGACAGGGCTTTCTTAATGATTTCTGAAGAGGAGTTTTAGATTTATAGAAAACCTGTCCCACCTGCCGCAGACAGTCTCTCCAGTTTCTCCTGTTGTTAACATCTTGCTTTCTTTTGCTACATTTGTTACAAGGGATGAACCAGTGTTGATACATTGTGTTTAACTAGAAAGCTTAGTTTACATTCAGGCTTCCTCTGTGTTGTACAGTCCTGTGGGTGTTAGCAAATGCATAATGCCATGTGCCCACTGTCGCAGTATCATACGGAACAGTGTCCATGCCCCAGAGATGCCCTGGCTCCACCTCTTCATCCCCTCCCACACTGTGAGGGAATTTCCATACCCTACACCTTTTCTCTCTGCCCTCTCCTGATTAATTTTGAGTCTGGAAAGGCAAATTAGACTGAGGTGGTGACGGCTCTGCCGGGAAGTGTCTGGAAGGGGAGGGGAGAAGACTGCGTTGTCTAGGGCCCAGCTGGGCAGCTGTTTGTGTGTCTGTATGTTGTGATTGTTGTCAATCATCTCCTTGGCACAGCAAGACGATCAGGAAGACATGAGTCCCAGCCTTGCTGAGCAGCAGTGGGACAAGAAACTTCCTGAAGCTTTATCTTGGAGAAGCGACGAAGAGGATGAAGACAGTGATTTCGGTGAAGAGCAACGAGATTGCTACCTAAAGGTACTTTGGTGACAAATTCTGGTGCACATGACAGTGATGAATCAAGGCTTAAATAGTCACAAGTTTATGAAGTTTTTCTAAACTGGGATAGTGGTGACTTACATTGAAACCACTCAAAGAACCAGCTGTGGTACTTTGTACCTAGTAAAGACACTCAAACTATTTGCTTCAGTTAATACTGTGAATTACTCAGTGTGGGTATAGGAAAAGGAATTCAAGAGTCAGAGATTCCCGCAGGTGAACACCAGCAGGTGGTCTCTTCAGGACCCTCTCATCAGAACATGCAAGTCCATACCGCTCACACCGGTGTCCGTGCCTGACTAGGCCGCGTGTCAGTGCAGACACTGACCAAACAAGGCGAAGTTGCCAGGAGTGGTAGAGAGGTGACTGCTTTGCAGCCAGTGGTCTCGGTGGTGGCCCTCTCTGTTGCCTTTCGTGTCATTCTCACTCTTGCCCTCCTGCCTGAAATTTCATACACTGAGCTCTTTGCTTTCAATGAAAACACATCCCATTGCAGGAAAAAGTCTGGATTTTTGAAAGATTGATTTTTCCTGATTTAGAAAAATCATATTTTGTCTAACTTGTAGAAATCAGTACTAGTGACCCATCTTTAGGGACTGCCCTGAGTGGATCATTGCTCATAACTCTCTTTGAAGTGAGGTAACACTCCTGGTGTTCCATTTTGGGTATTATTGCTGGTACATTCAGGATTGGGTGGTGGTCTCAGTTCCACACGCCAGAGGAGCTAAACTGACTGAACTGCATGTTTTGGGGGTGCTCTGAGAGCCTCCCATGCCCTGAAGTGCCCTGTCACCACTGTCATTGTCCCCCAGAGTGCTGAAGGCCACGAGAGAAGCAGAAAGCAGGGGCTGAAGAAGAACTGAGATGACCCTCGTGGCTCTACCATGTGACCTTTCTGCACACCTGAGTGACTGCTGAACCCAGGCTTTAAACCCTGGCATGTCTAGCCTCACAGCCAGCTATCTTCAGGGACAACGATATGTCACTCGCTTATGAAAAAATCTCTTCTAGGCAGTTGTTTAAGGACTGTACAAGGTGTGACAAGTCTACAAACTTGTTTCTAAGTGCTACGTACCTGGATGTTCCTACAGTCACCTTTGAAGTACTCTCCTTGGAAAGCGATGCATCAATGCCAACACCTAGGGCACCCTTCAGATCAATTTTGGTGCTATTTCTGGAATGGCCGTTGTGCATGGTGGCATAGTGGCAAGTTCACGAACTTCGTTGTGTAGTTGCCTGTGAGGGAGTTTTTAGCCAGTAAACAAATAACTATATTGAAACACCCTCCCTACTCTCCTCATCTGGCCCTCAATGACTTTTCTTCACACAAAGATAAAGGAAATACTGAAAGGAAGACATTTCGATGACATTCAGGACATTAGACGACAGCTCTGATGGCTATTCCAGAAGGAGTTCCAAAATTACTCTGAAGGGTGGACTAGGTTCTGGCATCAGTGCACAGCTTCCTGAGGGGAGTACTTTGAAGATGACTGTGGTGGTACTCAGCAATGAGGCATGTAGCACTTAGCTTCTAAGATGAGTTCATTAAGTTAATTGTCAGACCTCGTAAGCCCTAAGTGTTACAGACGTGAATGATTGCAATAAAGAACACACTTTAAAGCCAGCAGTTGTTAGCTGCAGAGGTTCCCTGCACAGGCAGCTGTGGGCAGCTGCCTGTGGGGCTGACGTGGTTGCTGTTGTCTCAGGTTCTCCAGAGAAAGTTCTCTGTTAGCTTGCTTTGTTCTGATGGCTGTTTTTCATGACTTCCCCTGGTTTCCTTTTACTCCTAGGTGAGTCAATCCAAGGAACACCAGCAGTTCGTCACCTTCCTACAGAGGCTCCTCGGGCCTTTGCTGGAGGCCTACAGCTCGGCCGCCATCTTCATCCACAACTTCAGCGGCCCCGTTCCAGAGCCTGAGTATCTGCAGAAGCTGCACAAATACCTGATCACCCGAACAGAAAGAAATGTTGCAGTCTATGGTACGTGTTTTAGTCAGCTAGCGGTGCTCTGACAGAAATACCGCAAAGTGGATGGCCTTAACAAGGAATGTGAAGTCTGGTAGGCTACAAGTCCAAATTGAGGCTGTCCACTCCAGGGGGGAAGGCTTTTCCCCTTGTCAGCTCTGGAAGAAAATCCTTGTGTTGCATCAGTCTTTGTCCAGGGAGCGTCTTGGCGCAGGAACCTCAGGTCTGAAGGATGCACTCTGCTCCCAGTACTGCTTTCTTGATGGTGTGAGACTCCCCATTCTCTGCTTGCTTCCGTCTGTTTTTCCCTTCACTAGGATGAAAGGATAAAAGGCGGGGCAAGCCACACTCCGGGGAAACTCCCTTTACAGTGGAGCAGGGAGGTGGTCTTCGGAAGGGATTTGCACTGACACCCTAATCCTCCTAACATACAGCATAGGAAAATCTCAGAATGGAGGATAATCATAAAATATTGGGAGTCATGGCCCAGGCATGTGACTGCACTCATTTCTGGGGGGACACAGTTCAATATGTGAGAGTACATTATGTTGCTTTTCTTTTGGCTATTTTAAGGAACAGTGTTCTTTTGATTATAGAAATCTGTACATCATAACAAATTTGGAAAGATACACAATGTCAGGTGCCGTTGAGTCTATTTCGACTTGTGGTGATGCTGTGACAGAGGAGAACTGCCCACCAGAGTTTTCTGGGCTGTGACCTTTATAGAAGTAGATTGCCAGGCCTCGCATCCTGGGAGCAGTGGGCTGGGTGTAAACCATCTGGTTACAGCTGAGTGCTTAAGTGTTGCACCACCATGGGTCCTTTCTAATACAACATGTTGTTATTAATGTCTGTTGTTTTGTGTTGTATAAGTGATATCAGGCATGCAGTTACGTACCTGTGTTAGTTTTCTTTTTTCTTCCCTGCGTCTGGTTATGAGAGTTGTTCATGTTGCATGGAGTTGTTGACTCATCTTTGTTTCTGTGTAGGATTCCATTGTGTAAATACTGGCCACGTTTTGTGGGTTCATCCGATTGTTGGTGGGTACTTGGGTGGTTTGGCGTTGACACCTACTAGGAATAGTGCCACCCGGAACTGCTTGACCATGTCCTGGGCAAACCTGTGTCCCGTTGCTGTTGGGTGTGCGTCTGCGAGCAGAATTGCCAGGCCACTGGATGAACTTCCCATCCCACCAGCAGTGTGTGAGGCTTGCTCCATGTCCTGGCCAGCGCTTGGCTGTGTCTGTTATGTGGGGGTTTTGATAAGAAGTATGACTGAGGTGGGAGTAGTGTGTACAGTGAGGTTCGGGAACATTCCTGAAACTGCTTTTTAGAGCCAAAGAGATCTGATCTATTCCAAGCACCTCGCTTTACAGATGAAGAAACTCCAAGGTCACATAGCTAGTTCACGGGCAGACCTGGGTTTAGAACTCTTGTTTTCTGCCCCCTGGGCTCATGCCCTTCCTGCTTCCTGATGCAGGAATCGTCTGTGCACCACTGTGCATTTTAAAGTCATTTATGAACGCCATTTCGTATGATCCTCCCCCAAATCCTTCAAGATGGATATTACCGTTCCTCCCTCCCTCCCTCTCTCTTTTCTCCCCTTCTCCTTCCATCCTCCTCTCCCTCACCACCTGCCCCCTTGTTTCCCTTCTCTCTGTTTCTCTTTCCTTCCCTTCCTCTCTCCTTCACTCTTTCTTCTTTGTCTCTTTCTCCCTAGCCCCTGTCTCTCCCTGCATCTCCTTTTTCGTAATAGATAGTAGATGAAGATTTAAAGAAGCGCTAAGTGTGTAAGACTCCCAGACTGGCAGCTGCAGAAGTGGAGCTGGATGCTGGCTGGTCAGCCGACTCGCTCTGATCCTCTGCAGGGCTGCCCTTACCTCCTTGCTGTGGATACTAGGCTTCCGGTGTTTTGCTGGCCTCAACATGTGACAGTCGTTGTGTGGTGTTCTGCAGGCTTAAACGTATGACAGTTGTTTTCCGTCTCCACAGCGGAGAGTGCCACGTACTGTCTGGTGAAGAATGCTGTGAAGATGTTTAAGGACATTGGGGTAGGTGTCCAACATTTACGGTATAAAAGCTTGCGTTGGCTTCTGTTTCGTTCCTGCTTAGATCTGACCTATTCCTTGAGCCGCCTTTGTGGTGAGGTAGGCCCCGAGAGATGCAGTTTCTGCTGGTCAATCATGAAGGCGTTTGTGGGGGTCGGGGAAGAGGGATCTTGAAGGTGAGGCCCCTCAGTACAGACTTCCCTGAGTGTTCCATTGTTTGCTGGTTTTACATTCATTCCCAAACTGAAAACTATGTATCTAGCAAATTCCAGTTTGTTCCCAGTTGCCACCCTAGCTTTGGCAGAGGTGTGCATTATTCCATATGATTTTGAGTTATTTTCTTGTATTCTTAACAGAATTGCTGGGGTTGTCCTCAGGTATCTTTGATCTTGAGGACATATCGTTAGGATATGAAGTCCATGCAGATACTACTGGCTTTTTGTAAGGGACGTTTGTGATTTTTTTCTGCATACATTAACTTTAAAATACAGTATCTAGGTGAACTCCATCCCCCCCCCGAAAATCCCACACCTGTACCCGTAAACCCCTCCCATACTTATATCCGTGTTTACTTACTTAAAGCAGTGATATGGTTTTATGTGCATTTGCTGCCTCTCTGGGTTAACAGCCACTGACTCTCTAGGGCACGGATCAGGGATGGTGACAGAAATGTTCTGTTTTGTTGTTGTCTTAAAAATTTAAACATTTTCTTTTAGGTTTTCAAAGAAACCAAACAGAAGAAAGTGTCCATTTTAGAGCTAACCAGCACTTTTCTACCTCAGTCCAACCGGCAGAAGCTCCTAGAATATATCCTGAGTTACGTGGTGCTGTAGGTGACTCCTGGCACCCCTGCAAGGGCAGAGCATAGGACGAGGACCACGCAGGCTCAGGCCTCCAGCTCGAGAGCAGAAGGTGCCGACGGTGGTCAGACCTGGCCTGACCTGCTGTGACCTCCTGGAAGACAAGTGCCTTCTCCCCTCTGTGGATCTGTGATCGCCTCAACTCCATGAGGGCACAGAGGCCTACAGATAACAATGTGGGGGACCCTTAGCAAATCATAATCAGTAGATACAAAAGGAAATCTTGAGATATTATTTTGGAGTTTATTAAAGATTGACATTTTAAGTACCACTTTTAAGGACTAACTACAGCAGCGGATACAAAAAACTTAGTTGTGCGCTAGAGCTGAAACGAGTGTCGTAAGTACACTTAAGATTGTCGGGGAATTCCTTGGAATATTTTCTGATGAGTGGTTCATGCTTCCTTTAAAAATAACTGTGTCATTCGTTCACCATTTTTGGCTTCTTTCAGCTTTACCTTATCAGTAGTTACTGTATTTGAAATGGGGGCACGTTTTATCGCCACATGCTTTATGGAAGACCGGGCTGAAATACACCACACCAGGCTCTGCTGCACTGCCTGCGGTGGGCATGCATGACAACAGACGTTATTGCTTTAGGTCAGAAATGAAGCTAGCGTGAAAACACAGCTAACGTCAGGGAGTGAGTGTGGCTGGCAAAATTCAGGGCATATTTGGCCAGAAAATTGGCCTTGAAAACCTTCACTGTCACAGAAAAGTGCCATTGAGTTTTAAGTGTCCAGCAAGTGTTTAGAAACTCCTCTCTTGTCATGTCTGTGCCCCCTTCCCAACCCCAGGTCTCCCCAAGTGCTGCTTCTCACAGTAGGAAGCTGGATTTTGGCAATCCCCCAGCCACCCAGCAGCCACCCTGACTTGATTCCCTTGGTCTGGTTGATGGTTAGCATAAGCTGTCCCGGCTCTAGTCTCCTGACTGCGGGCTTCTGGCCACTGCACACAAGTTGGGCACTGTACCGCCATCTGTGTGCCCGGGACCCATGATAGGTTATGCAGTGCACAACCTTTGCACTATACATGGTGGCCCTGTGGGCTACTGTGTGGTTGGAGGCATTTATGGAATTTTTTTAGCTTTGAGAGAAAACCATGATTCTTTAAAAATTTATATGGGCTATGTACCTACATCCCAGTGCCACATAGTGGCAAATGATGATGAAAAATTGTTCATAACGAGTAGATGCCTTTTTATGAACCAGAAATATAATTTTACCTAACAGAAGTAATTATCGTGATTTCTTACAGATCATGTAATATGAAAATACTCGCTCACAACTTACTGTCTCAATGCCATACCATTATTTATGTAGGAATTTTCCTTGATGAATTTAATATAAAAGTACTCATGGCTGGCAGAATTAAATTTGTACTTTTATAAGCCTGACTTTTAAACACTAATAGTATTTCATAAATAATACATGTGTGTGATTGGGAGAGGAAGGGGTACTGACTGGTATTTCATGTTGTATGAAATTTCTCATCTGAAACTCGCATAGCAATAATGCTGTGTACTCTTGTGGTCTTCCATTTGTCTCAAATCCTGTATTTAAAGTATATTCCTTCTGTGTCTTTATAGGGCCTCACGTACCATGAAGTCATTGTCAAGTGTTGTAACACTTTTTGTAGGGTACGGTTTTCTCCTGTTAGCATTCCGTTTTACCAGCTAGGGTGGCAGAACACTGCTTCTCCTGGCTGGGACTGTGCATTTGGGCAGATACCTGGGGCTGCTTATTTATTCCCTTGGGTGTTCCTTATTTGGTGAGTCAAACACTGCAGTAGTCTCTTTTGTTGCCCCTGAAGGATAGATCAAGGATTCCTCAGACTCTGTTAGTAAGCTGGAAAGTCAAGGTCGAGGCTGACTTCGCAGTGGCTTTTGCCGCCTTGCCACTTTTGCAAAGAGCTGCCGCTGTGCTGGCCTAAGCAGAGAAACAGTGGCTTCTCTGGCTTCATTTTTCCCATTTTGATTGGTTTGCTTCCTAGAAACCTAATGAGATGCTTTGGGAACTGCAATGTATGATTTGTTAGCTCTCACGCCACTTAACTCACTGTGAGAATAAATATGCATGCTTTTTGTAATTAACTGGTGCTTTGAAAACCTTTTTCAAGGAAGAAAAATCTCAACCAAAGCTACGCTCATCCAGACAAGCTGACCCTTGAGTTAATTTTAGCACAACTTCTTCTTCAGTGCCTCATTACAGAGAAAGCATTCATCATCACAATAAGGCTTCCAGACTGCACTATTTTCGCTGACATATATTCTTCTTGTTTTCCAAAAGCGGATGGCTTCCATGTGAGATTAAACCAACTAGGTGCTTGTACATCACTGATTACAGTTTACTGCATTTCTAAAACCGAAGTGCATGCCCTCCAGGGGAAGACTGTGAGCAAATTAAATTAAAAAGATAACAAAACTAATAATAAGCAATATGAAACTGCACGCTGGTTTCTAAAATGAGAGTGTCCCAAGGAATTCATAAGGCGGGGAAGAATGTTTGCTCTCTTACAAAGAAGACAGACAAAGGCAATGAACTAGAGTGAAGGGTATAGAAGGCTCTGTGAGTCTTGCTGCTCAGATTGCTTCCGGCTCGCAAAGTCAAGAGGGTGAGTGGAGAACGTGTTTGCACTCAGGGACAGCAGTGAGTAGAAGCTGAGATTGTGAAACTGCCAGTGACTGAAGGACGAGAAGCGTTAGTGTTTTCCTCTGTGTAACACGAGTGCCCTGTCAGACGTTCATGGTGTTTTGTAGAAAAAGCATTGTTGGGAAAACAAGTTTGCCTGGGGATCCTGCCTCCTGGACAGTCATGGCACATTTTCCCACGGTAAGAGCTCAGGGTTCCACTGGGAAGAGCCAGCTTAACTAGGCATTGACCAAACTGTGCTGACCCAGAACCTTTTCTCCCTTCAGGACACCTGTGAACCTGTCACTAGTGTTCCATGGACAGCATTTTGGGAAACACTATGTTAGAGAATTCTTTAAGGGGCCAAAACGATCACTTAAGAGACGGCACTGAGGTAGAATGTTTGTGAATCTTGTGCAATCAGATGTTGCATTTGGCAGACGTGGGTTTCTGTCCTTTGATGACAAGATCAGCTAGCCGTGGTCCTGCCGTTTTCACTCATTGTAGGAGAATTGCCACAAGGATCTAATGAAGGATTTAACTCAGATCTAGGAGAACACATTGCACAATTGAGTGCAGATTTTTATCCACAGATATTTCTAGTGTTTAGTAGCGATAGGATCCATCACTGAGGTTTATAAGACTTAACTGGAGAAATTTGGGATGTAAATCTGTCTTTTTTAAACACTTTAGGTAGGGACTGGAGACTTGGCACCTGGCATTTTAGCTAAATGCGAACTAATGGTTGATTATGTTTGAAAACACTGGTGGCGTAGTGGCTAAGTGTTATGGCTGCTAAATAGAAACGTCAGCAGTTAAAATCCTCCAGGTACTCCTTGGAAACTCTGGGGCAGTTTCTGTTCTGTCTGCAGGATCGCTATGAGTTGGAATCAACTCACTGGCAGTGGGTTTAGTTGTTTGGTTTTTAATGATGGTATTTGAAAGAGCCTTTTGACCTTATTTCTAAACACCTGAAGCTCTGAAAAGCCTTGATGGAAGGGGTTAAGCTATTTGCCTGTTGTACAAAGAAGTGTTAGATTGGTGTAAAAAGAATGACTATAAAGTACTGTAAAATAACACTGTGTGATTTTGTGAATGAAACCTATTTGGAAATGTTGACTGATTTTTATGTCTGTTAATGTAAGAAGCACAGAAGTGTAGTTTTATTTTAATAAATCAAAAAATGAAAAAATATTCTTGATCTCTTCCATTGTAGTGAAAAACTTTCCTATGTAATTCATGAGAAAAACAAGCATTCTTATTTGATTACATAAGATTTTATTCAGATGCGTCTAAGAAATAATCCTCCATAAGCTCATGGACCTGCGCTGCATGAACTGGTTCTGTTACTGACCCAGATCTCTTCAAACCTGATCAGGCATTTAGAGATGTACGTATCTGTACATGACTGTCCTTTTATTAGTAAATACCAATACCGCAGAGATAATTCTTTGAGTTTCCAAAAAGATTCCTTTGTCCTCGGTGATTTTCTCTCTTACATATTTATGTGAGTATGCACTGAAGTGTTTGGAGATGTTTCAAGTTGGTGATAAACTTGCTCAAAAGTCTTAGTTTAATTCTTTGAAAATTAAGAAAATGTTTTATCAAAGCAAAGGTATAGTCTGTAGACTCTTAAAAAGTCTTCACTGAAGAGTGTGCCACTGGAAACATCTGTCAGCAATCCTAAGCAGTGATGTTCACACTATTTGGGTGCCTGATTTGGCTGTGAGCCTGACACCCGTGACCATCTTTTCTCCAACCAGCCCCTGGCTTCTCTCCTGCCTGAGCCAGCTGCTCAGCTGAACTTGGTACTTCAACCTTTGTGATTTCCTCTGAGATGTTGCCACCTTATGCCCCTGCTCTCTGGTCCATCTGTCCTTCCCATCAGCAACTCTTGCTGCTTCCATACAGTCCCTTCCCTTTATCAGAGCAAAATTCTGAATTTCACCACCACTCAGTTGCTTTAAGTGGACATTAATTTTGAAGCTTCATTTTGTATGTTTGATCCCATCCTCACTATTTTTAGCTCCTTGACTCCCTTTTTAGCCGAGAGCCCTGGTGGTACGATGGTTAAGAGCTTGACTGCTAAGCAGAAGGTCAGCAGTTCAAATCTACCAGCTACTCCTTGGAAATCCTATGGGGCAGTTCTACTCTGTCCTGTAGGATTGCTATGAGTCAGAATCAACCAGATAGCAATGGGTTTGGATTTCGGGATTTTATTAACCCTGTTTAACACCTTGGCAGTCAATGTACTGTTACACATAGCTAGTAAAAGTTTTGATGGACCCCCTTAACAGCTACAAAGGCATGCTCTTAATTCTTGTCCGCAGCATCCCTGGTGTTGCCCCTGCTGCCTGGCCTCCCTGAAATGCAGCTTGCTTCTTTTGTTTGCACAGCCCTCCTGTTTCCTCCCCAACCTACCTGCCTGATTCCCTTCTCCAGCTTGCTCTTACCTCCCATGCCTTAGTGGACAGACCCAGTGTTGCTGCCAGAGACTCTGAATTTTTTTTTTTTAAAATTATGTCTGGAGTCTATTTTATGTGAAAGCATCCACTTTTTACCTAGCGGTACGACAAGGTCTGTGGAGCAAGTTAAAGTGTCACTTCCGGCTTGTGAGCTGCCCGTGCGTGGTTAATGGCCTAAAAGAAAAAAGTGTGAAAAGACCAGTCTGAGATACTCATCGAGGAGCTAGAAGGTGGGAGAAGTTTAACATCAGTCATCAGAGTTAAGCAGAGGTGAAGATGAGGATGCCCACCTGATGTTTAACCAGACCATCTGAGTCAGCTTTTGATGTCAGCTTATTACTGAGACCATCTTAAGAAAAGCTGGTGTCAAAAGAAGCTAGTGTTGGCCATTATCTGTGGGTTTTGTACCAGTGTCAGGGCTACCTGTTCTATGAAGCGAGTGATGAGAATGAGGGAACAAACTCAACCTTCGGGGAAAGTATCTTGCTACCATCATCTTGCAGGTTAGATTGTATTGCTTTCCTATTTTCACAAAAGTCGTGCCCCCTTTGACTCAGCAATGCCTATGTTTGGGTGATGATAGGTTACTGGATTGATGGAACATGTAGCTGCCAGCTGAACAGGAGGGTCCTGCTGGAGTTGAGAAAGTGCATACCTTTGTTTTTGTTTAAATCAGGACTTCTTCACTGGAGAACTTGAACAAGCTTTGCATTTACTTACAGAAAATTGTTAATAAATGATGAACATCTGACTTTGCTGCTTCATGAATCAGTCTTAGTGTTTATGGAAGGAGAGCAGAAAAACAATCTAGAGTCCCCCAAAGAATCACTCGATTTGTCTGAATCCTGCAAAGCCCACCTCCTTCACTACCTTTGGCAAAGTTGAAGTCCAATTCTCATGGTACGTTACTTTCCTCTTGTTGAAATGGCAGACGAAGCATCCTCCCCTCTACTTCACCCTACTAGACAGGCATGGTAAGGAGTGCCACCTGTCCCCCTTCAGCTGGTAGGAAGACAAGGTGCAGCAAGGAGCCCATGATGACGATTTCAACAAGGGATTGACTATGGCTGCTCTTGTTAGAACCGTGGGTCTCAAGCGTGGTTCCCAGACCGGCAGCACCAACATTACCTGAGAATTTACCAGAAATGCTGAGGCTTGGGGCACCACTCCAAAATCCAGCCATCTGTTTTAAAAAGCCCCCAGGTGATTCTGAAGCCCAAATTTGGGAACCATTGGTCTAGACACCTCGCCTTGGTCAGACCAAAGTTGTACATTTCTGCAACATGTACTTAGAAAGTGAAGGCAAAGGAGGATTGCTGAGGCCTGTCACCCACAAAAGCCCCTGTGAACAAAGTCACAAGCTTATGTGATGACAGATGGAGGCATCCCACCCATGACATATTTTTGGCCTACTGTCCCTGATAGTATTCTGCTTCCTAATTAAATCTTCCTCAAAAAATACCCCCTCCTCTCCCGGCACGAGGATCAAGGAAGATGCCTTCTAAGAGGGGCTTTACGACCCCCTCAGCTTATGAAATAATATTGGGAAAATCTGACCGGGAACTCCTAGAGAAAAGAGCTTGGAGGAATGAATTCCAATACAGCACGCCCTGCCTGAGAGCACCGAGGCCGGCCAACCCCACTGGCTTCTCCCAACTGCACATCCCCCTTCACAGGTGATAAGCAGATTGCAGGAAGGCCCTGGGAGGCTCCCCAGGGATGCCCCTTCCCCCCCCCCAGCTCTTAGAAATGAACATTCCACTCCTCGCATCAGGAAGACAGATAGGCTGCCAAGTTTATTATATTTGGTATTGGCAAATAGACAAATACTAAAGAAATACCCTTCTTAGAACAGCTTGAGAGCTCAGAGTGAGGGACGGTGGACACTTATTGTTCCCACAGGAAGAGGTAAGAGCGAGCAAAGAAGGAACAAATACAGACTGCCACAGTGTAACTTTTTAAGATGAGTTTATTCTCTCTTCCTAGACCTTTGACCTCGAGGCATAGGTAGAGTTAATAGAGTTCCAGGATTAGCCTTGTTCCGACTGTTGATTATAATCACAATATACTGGTCTCGAACCATTATTTAGAGGGCCCTAATGATTAACATGAAAAAGGACTACAAGGTATCAGTTCTTTACTAGCCAACAGAGAGGACCTTAATAATTAACATGAAAAGAGACCACTGTCTTGGCCATTATTTAGAAGACCCTAATGATTAACATGAAAAGAGACCATGAGGTATCCACTTCTTGCTAGCCAATTGCCTATGTAGTCAAAGTACAGTTACCTCATTGACTATAAAAAATAAAGGAAGACAGAACTTAACGGACTGCCATTCTCCAAAACTCTTTCCTGTCTCAGTCTCATTTCCTCCACCGACACCATACCCTCCCTTCGTGGTGCCCCAAAAAAGTTGTTGGGGCTGGCTCCAAGCAGAGGATGATAAAATAAAAGCCTTTTCTGAAATGACATCTTCTCTGGGAATTATTGTAGCTAACAAGCTAATTTAACAGAGCTGGCCCTTAAGATGAGAGTGCATGGATGCTGATGTGTGCTGAGATCCTTCTTTATTGGACAGTGGTGGCCTTGAGCCTTATTACTTGTTACATATCTCCACAGATGGTGCTTGTATTGTTGTGTGACATATACCACAAAGTTGATGGGCTTCTTATGCTTAATCTGTGAAAAGGAAGGCAGCTTACCCAAGTGTAGTTCTCTGGGAACTAAACACACCCAAGCCAACCAAACCAGCTGCCATCGAATTGATTGCAACTGCTGATGACCCTATGTGTTGCGGAGTAGAGCTGTGCTCCATAGCGTTTTCAAGGCTGTGACCTTTCAGAAGGTCTCCAGGCCCTTCTTCCAAGGTGCCTCTGGGTAAGTTCAAACTGCCAGCCTTTTGGGAAGCAGCCTCATGCTTAACTGTTTGTGCCACTCGGGAACTGACATACAGAGCCTTTGAAATCAGTTTTAAACATTATTTTTAATAAGAAGCAGAAAAAGCATCTAGATTGTGGATCAGTAAGCCCAGGTTTGAGTTCTGGCTCAACATATTGTGCACAGTCAGAAAGATCTAGATCCAGTTGCATCATTTCGGTGAACACAGTTCTTCATATTAGACAATTTTTTTTTCTGAAGATGGAAATTATGTATAATGAATGTGGAGGTGTTTTGTAAGCTCAAAAGTGCTTATGCAGCTGTGTGGTACTTCGTTTAAGACAGAAAATTTAGCTCTGGAAGGGAAATTAGGGGTCTCCTACTATTCAGCCTATGTGTTTTACAGAAGAGGGAGTTGCTTGTTCATGCATGGTAAGTTGATGTTAGAATTGAGACCAGAAACAACATCTTTTGAGTCTCAGTCCAGTGAACACTAGCCAAGTGGAACATGAACAAGTAAGCAAAATGATCAAGTTCAGATTCAGTGAAGTAGAGACACTCTATGTGTTTGATGGGGAAAGCAATAAATTCATAATGATGTCAAACCAGCAGGGAGTTCACTGGCTCCCAAGAAACAATGGGCTAGAAATACTAATATCTGGAAGTTATATGTGCTCATATATTCAGCTACTGTGCTACATACACACTGTATACATCATCCCAGTCCCTTGGGTTGGTATTATGATCCCAATCTTACAAATGAAGAAATTGAGGCTCAGGGGTGTAGTTGGCTAAACATTTCTGCCAAAGCAGGGTTCTAACTTTCTCTTGATCATCAATGGCACGTTGCCTGCTGAGGTTTGTGAAATCTGCCTTCATCCTGGAACAACTTCTGGAGCTTGGGGAAACAGGGCAAAAAGCACTACGTTTCCTTGGGACAGAGAGAAAAGTATGTGAGCCTGGGGCTTTGCAGAAGTCCCTCTTAGACAGTGAGTGCTCTTTGTACAAATTAAGGCTGAGTAGGAGGAGAGTCATGGAGATTGAAATGGCTAGACATTGTTACTTTTTTATGTGTGCATATTTGCTATAGTTCAGAGCTAGACCTCAGCAGTGGTTGGCATATGGTGGTATTTTTACTGTTCTATATGCCAGGCACCTTGCTGATCCATCACTTGCTGATGATCCTAAACAATCCTAGGAGAAAACAGAATTTAAGCAATTACTCAAGACCATGCTGCTGGCAAGGCGCGCATCTACTCTTCAAACTTGTTCTTAAACATCATGCTCTGTAAATGTTTTCATGGAGGCTTCAGCCTCTCTTATGGGCCCATCTCTTGAAGAGGGAACAAATAGTGCTAAAATGAATCTGGAGATGATGTTGATTTGGGAGGTGTTTCAAGCACCAGGCAAGTTTCTACTGGGCTTGCTTTGATGTCTCCTGCTGTGTTCATTGGCGGCATGTCTCCCTGTCCTTCCACTCTGTGCAGCCTGTGGGCCTGGTCCCTTAGTCTGGGGTTGGGAGTTATCTCTTCTCACAGCCACTGAATGAACCAGGAGCCAGCAGTCCTGGGACAGTAATGGTGCTAATGAAAGTGCCACTGTATTATGCAACACAGCAAGTTTTTGCTTTTTTTTTTTTTTTTACAGAAAATTTGCTTCCATTCCTGGATTGGGAATTTTGACAGATGAAGTTTGAAGGAGACTTTCAGCCTCATTTAATTTCTTCCCTGTAAGTTCTTCTCATGGCAGGCACAAAGTGCAGCAAATTAATTTGGAAGGTCTGTTTACTCCCTCAGTGGAACACAATTGTTGTCTTTGGTGAGGGTGAAACTTCATTTTTACTGGCAGTGGCCTTGTATGTAGGTCATTGTCTATGCAAATTCATTACTCATCTGCAATCTATTGAGACAAGAGAGTCGGCTCCAATGTCATGTCCATGGCTGCTCTTTTAATTCAGTTTTACTAACAATGAAACCTTGTCAGCACTGAGAAAATAATCTTACATAAAGGAGAACTGTGGAGCTTGAAAGAGTAATTGTCAGAAAGGGCTTCCAGGGCTCAGGATGATCTGTTGCAAAGTTGACCACGTAAGTACACAAAGCAGAAGATATCGTGCCCAAGATGAATCCCCATAAAGGAATCAACTTTAGAAGTTAAAAAAAAAAAATATTAAAGGATGAAATGCTTTGCCATGTAAAGCAACTTCTGGCAAGATCTCTAATAGTATGTTCATCAATTCTGAAGATTAGTGTTCGTAACTGGTCATATGACTTTGGGCAAGCCCCTGATTTCTGCCATGTATAAGTCAGGCCCAGTAGTAATGACCCCTTCTTCAAACAAAAGAAAGCATTATAATGACATGTGCAAAGAGCTGGAAATGGAAAACCAGAAGAGAAGAACACATCCTGCATTTCTCAAGCTGAAAGAACTAAAGGAAAAATTCAAGCCTCAAGTTATAATAGTGAAGGATTCTACAAGGAAACTATTAAATGACTCAGAGAGCATCAAAAGAAGATGGGAGGACTACGTAGAGTCATTATACCAGAAAGAACTGGTCAGTGTTCAGCCATTTGAAGAGGCAGCATATGATCAAGAACCAATGGTACTCAAGGAAGAAGTCAAAGCTTGTGTTGAAGGCACTGGCAAAAAACAAGCCTCCAGGACTTGAAGGAATATCAGTTGAGATATTTCAACAAAAAGATGCAGCACCAGAAATGCTCACTAATCTGTGCCAAGAAATTTGGAGGACAGCTACCTGGCCAACTGACTGGAAGAGACCCATATTTATACCCATTCCAAAGAAAGGGCAGAAATTACTGAACAATATCATTAGTATGACACACACGTAACATTTTGCTCAAGATCATTCAAAAGTGACTGCAACAGTATGTTGACAAGGAACTGCCAGATATTCAGGCTGGATTCAGAAGATGATGTGGAACCAGGGATATCCTTGCTGATGTGGATCTCAGCTGAAAGCAGAGAATACAAGACAGATGTTTACCTGTGTTTCATTGACTATACAAAGACAGTCAACTGTGTAGATCATAATAAACTTTGGCTAACATTGTGGAGAAAGGAGATTCCAAACACGTAATCGTGTTCTTAAGGAATCTGTATATGGATCAAGAGGCAGTTGTGTGAACAGAACAAGGGGTCATCGCATGTTTGAAGTTACGACAGGTGTGTCTCAGGGTTGTATCCTTTCACTATACCTTTTTAGTCTGTATGCTGAGCAAATAATCAGAGAAGCTGTATTCTACAAAGAAGAACGAGGCATCAGGATTGGAGGACAACTCATTAACAACCTGAATTACGTGGATGACACTACCTTACTTGCTGGAAGTGAAGAAGGTTTGAAAAACTCACTGATGAAGACCAAGGACCACAGTCTTCAGTATGGATTGCTCCTCAACATCAAGAAAAGAAAAATCCTCACAACTGGACCAGTAAACAACATTGTCATGAATGGAGAAAGGCTTGAGGTTGTCAAGAATTTTGTTTTACTTGGGTCCACAACCAATGCCCGTAGAAGCAGCAGCCAAGAAATCAAAAGATGCATTGCATTGGGAAAATCTGCTACAAAAGATCTCTTTAAAGTATTGAAAAGTAGAGATGTCACCTTGATGACTAAAGTGTGCCTGACTATGATATTTTCAATCACATCATAATGCATGCTAAAGCTGGACGATGAACAAAGAAGACAGAAGAAGAATTGATGCCTTTGAATTGTGGTGTTGGAGAAGAACGCTGAATGTACCATGGACCACCAAAAGAACAAACAGATCTGTTTGGAAGAAGTACAACCAGAGTGCTCCTTGGAAGCAAAGAGGAGAAGACTGCCTCTTACATAGTTTGGTCATGTTGTCAGGAAGGATCAGTCCCCAGAGAAGTGCACCATGCTTGGTAGAGCGAAGGGTCAGCAAAAAAGAGGAAGACCCTCAACAAGATGGATTGACACAGTGTCCGAAACAATGAGCTTAAGCATAGAAACGATTATTGGCATGGCGCAAGACCGGGCAGCACTTCATTCTGTTGTTCACAGGGTCGCTATGAGGCAGAAGCGACTTGATGGCACCTAACAACAACAACAACAACAACAATGACCCCATGTCTATCATGGGTGAGATGGAGAAACTAACTGAGCCAGTTGGTAGATGCTTTGAAAGTGGCCTTTATTCTCTTAAGCATAAACAAACACCTCTCAATGTACTGGGTTTTCTAAAGACTGACTTCTTGAAGATTTTCTAAGGCCCTGGCCAATAGACTACCTAGGAAGTTCACGGCAGACATTCCTATGTCCCACGTCTTCCTGACCTCCCTGCTTTGAGGTCGTTCTTGCATATGGAAGCATTTGTCAGGCCCACAGGAGATGGCAGAATGCCAGGCACTTAATAACCCAGTGTCCCTCAACCAAGGAGGGGTGAGCAAAATCCAAACCAAAGCCAATGTTGTTAAGTTGATTTTGACTCCTAGTGACCCCATAGTACAGAGCAGAATTACTCCTTAGAGTTTCCAAGGAGCTCCTGGCATATTCGAACTGCCAACCTTTTGGTTAGCAGACATAGCACTAAGGAAATTAATAAAACCAAATCCAATACTGTCGAGTTGATTCCGACTCATAGCGACCCTGTAGGACAGAGTAGAATGGCCCCATAGAATTTCCAAGGAGCACCTGGCAGATATGAACTGTCAACCTTTTGGTTAGCAGGCCTAGCACTTAACCAATTTCCTATGACTAGGCCCCTCAAAATGGAGCTCGTTGGTATCTAAGCAATTCTAACTCAAGGTGACCCTATAGCACAGAATAGAAGTGTCCTGTAGGGTTTCTAAGACCACAATATTTACCAAAGCAAGCAGCTGCATCTATTTGCAGCAGAGCAGCTGGTGGGTTGGAACCACTGACCTTTCAGTCATAAGTCAAGCACTTAACCGCTGCACCACCAGAGTTCCTTGAGGAGTACACCCTGAAGAATAAGTAGCCTGGTCTCTTCGATCCCTGGTGGAATGATGTGGAGGTGTGTTACACTCTTCTTAGCAGCAGGTTCCCAGTGGGATTAAGCTCTACTTACCCAGAGTAGTGACCCACTCTTTGATACACCCTTTCGTGGCTTCCCTTTTTCCTTGTCTCTCTTTGCCAGTCTCTTCCTACCATTACCTCCACATAGATGACATGCTTATCTCAGATGCTGCCTTTAGGGAAATCCAAACCAAGACAGTCCTTAACACTATTTATGAGACTAGATGCTGAACTTCAAAGCCATGTCCAGAATTTGGAGTTTCTGAAGACTGGTAAGTTGGACATAACAAGACATTGTCATAAGCAGGGGCAGAACAATTAGGGGGAAAGAAACTGACAAGTCCAATTTGCAGACTGAGCTCCGTGTTAGAAGATGGTGATGAAGAATGATCTATAAATATCTCTTGGGCTCCTTTACTTACTGTTAGGGTGTCACAGATTGAATTGTGCCCCGCCCCAAAAATGTGTGTAGCAATTTGCCTAGGTCTTGATTCCCCATATTGTGAGATGTTCTTATATGTTGTAAATCCTGCTTCTATGGAGTTAAGGTGGAAGAAGGGCACCAGTTACGTTGGTGGGGCAGGACTCAATCCGGAAGAGTATATTGTGCCTTGAGGAAATCTCTTGGGATATAAAGAAAATGGAAGCAAGCAGAGACTTGGGGACCTCTTACCATTAGGAAAGAAGCAGTGCTGGAAGCAGAGTGTGCCCTTTGAAATGGACTGCGAGTCTCTGTGCCTCAGAAGCTCCCAGTCCCAAAGAAAGACAACAAGCACCTTCTTCCAGAGCCAACAGAGAATGACTTTCCCTGGAACTGATGCCCTGAATTTGAACTTTCAGCCCATTTTGCTGTGAGAAAATAAATTTCTCTTTCTTAAAGCCATCCACTTGTGGTGTTTCTGTTACTGCGGCACCAGATGACTGAGGCACAAGGAGAGAGCTCAACATCTTTGGTTAGAGATCCTGAGCCCTGGGTGGTAAACAGTGTGGGAGATACCGACTCCCAGGTGGTAAAAGCTGTGGGAGGTACCGAGCCTTGGATGGTAAATGGTGTGGAAGTTATTGTCAGTCACCAGCACTTAGACTAGAGGTGGGGCAGGGCTGAGCAGCTGAAGTTGAAGCATGATCCCTGCCTTGGAGGAGCTCCTAGGGGCACAGGATTGTGATGGGTTCAGGACAGCGAGTGAGGGAGGGGATCATGATAGAGTGCATCCTTAACTGGATGGACTTGAAGGAAGGGCATAAAGCAGATTAATGGGAGCAGAAATTCTTCCAAAATCTCTGCTTACAATTTGACAAACTTACTAAGCATTCGTAGGTAAGTCCTATACACCGTCACACACCCAGGTGACACCAGCAACTTGTAGGCACATTTCAACTCAGAAATCTACCTGGTTTAGCCAACTCTGAATTTTCAAAGACACAGAGTCAATGTTTAAATGGTTAGGCATTTCTGTAAACTCTCGTTTTTGTTAAAACTATTAGGGAGAATGAAAGAAAAACTGTTAAGAGCTCCTGCAACATTCCTCTGCATCTGGATGTGGCAACAATGGATTCCTGGTGAATGGGGTCAGGCTCAGGGAGCCATGGGTCTCACTTCCCTCTCCTCCCCTGGCACCTAGGTCACCAGTCTGGGCCCATTAATCACTGGAATTGTAGAGTTTCTTATTTTTGTGTGTTTATAATTTTCCCCCGAATAGAAGTGTTCCCCAGTGCTGCGTTTATTTAAAATGGAGAAAAGGAGCTCTTTGAGTCACACAATGGTCAACTGGGATTTTTCAGGAAGAAGTTAAATGATACTTACTGAACAGCTTGACTGATACAAAACCAGTAGTTTTTGAGTCGGTTTTGACTCACAGTGACCCCATATGTATCTGAGAACTGTGCTCTATCGTTTTTTCAGTGGATGATATTTCAGATGTAGATTACCAGGCCTTTCTTCTGAGGCACCTAGGGATGGACTTGAACCTCCAGCTTTTGGGTTTGCAGCTGACTGTGCTAACCATTTGCACCACCCAGGGACTCCTCATGGGTGCTCCCCATTTTTCAGGTGAAGAAGCAGAGGTATGATGTTTTGAGGAAGTCCTCAAGGTCCTGCCCGACTCATGTTCAAATCTCTGCTCCCTCCACTGAACTATGGGGTTTCCTAGAGTTGAAATCCAAACTGGATGTTTGGATTTCCTGGTTTTGATGTGGCAAGTGCCAACTACTGCCATCTTTGGGGATGTGGTAGGAATGGGAGCAGAAGGAGAAAAGGAGGGTGACACACTAGGAAGTGTGTCAAACGCATTTAAACTCATGTAGTTCAGGCTACAGCTCTGGCAAGAGGGAAAGGGAGCACCATCACTCAGAGTGACCGATGCGCCAGTCTCGTGTTTGGGGCCTCATGATGACCAAAGGAAGGCTATGAACTGGAAAGCTATAGATGAATCTCCTTGAATAACATTCTGCAGGTACAGCACCCAGATTGCTAGCAAACTTGAATTTGGAATAAGTAGGGTCTGGTGCCAGAGTCTGGGGACAGTATCACACCCAAAGTGGCTCTGGCTTAACAGTCTTTGTAACGTGACTGTTGTGATGCATTATAGCCTTGTGACTCAGGGCAAAGGTTCAAATCTCAGTTCCTCACCTGCCTGCCAGCCAAGAATCTTTCACCTGTAGCTTGATCAGCCACCTCCACCTGGTAGGTAAAGTGAAGGAACTCTCCTGAAGCTTTTAGCAACAAGCCTGGCCCATAGTAAAAGCTTCGTGTGTTAACTGTGCTAAAGGTTCTGCCCCTTTCTGTTAGTCCTGGTGGTGCAGCGGTTAAAGTGACCAATTGCTAATGGAAAAGTTCATAGTCTGAAACTGGGCGCTGCTCTGCGAGAGAAAGATGTGGCAGTCTGCTTTGGGACAGACTTACTGCCTTGGAAAACCTATGGGGTCACTGTGAGTTGGAATCATTCAACAGCAGTTGTGTTTTTTATTTATTTATGAAACTACAGACAGGACCCTTGCTTATTCTACCTCCACCAGTCCCTCACTCCTTCAGCCAATGCGTAGGCATGATGGGACAGGCACTGTGCAAGCCACCAGATAAATACGGCATTGCGTATGGGACTAGGGCTTTGTGGCTAACAAGCCTCCTCAACCTTCTTGATCATCATTTTCGGAGGTAATTTGTTTGAATTAGGCTGCTTCAATAGTCTTGCAACGCTTATGAGGCCGTTTTACACTGTCTTGTAGGGCCGCTATGAGTCTGAATGGACTGGATGGCAATAGGTTTGATTGTCTTGTTTTGTACCAGGGTGCAGGGCGTGGCCACGCCGCACATCCCAGTTCTGCCCACTAGGTGGTGCTGGAGCTTCATACAGTGTTACTATGCTTAGCATGCGGGAAAAGTGGGGGCAAGGGGGAATGAAAAAGAGCTTGGGAGGAGGGTCAGTGCCTCTTGGGAAAGGCCTGGAGATGCTTCTCAAAGGGGTTCCTCACTAAGGGCCAGAATCCAGACCTAGAGTTGGATGCTCCAAGTATACCCCAAGGTGTTGGGACGGGGTGGTGAACAGTGCTGACACGGTGGCCCTACGAGCTTCCCTTCTAGTTGGTGAGGCAGACCTAAAAGAAGCAAACAAGAATATAAGTCAAATAATTCCAGACTGTGATGAGTGCAGGAAATGAAGATAATGGGTCGCTGCTGCCGGAGTGTGTAATTCTGGGGTATGGGCCTGGGAAGGTATCCCCGAACAAGCGGACACTGAAGCTGAGAGCTTTAAAGCTGAGGGACAGCCAGCTATGCAGCTGGGGACAGGAGAGGGACATTCCTGAGAGAGGTACCCGCATATATCCTGTGAGCCAAAGAGCGGCCTGGCTGAGTGGCCAGCTCTACTGTGGAGACAGAGCAGGCCATGGTGGCCCAGACAGCTTGGTCTGGCATTCCTTTCGTGGACTCAGCACTCCACAAGGGCGGGAACTGTGCCTGATACATGGATAGGTCTCCCCAAAGCTTCACTGAGACATGACGAAGGGGCTTCCCATTGCTAGAATAGGCTGGAAGATTGACTACTTTGGGCAGATGTGCGCTAACAGGCCTGAAGCCAGACTTTTTCCATTTATGCCACCTTGCTGCCTGTGGAGCACATGGAAGTGCTTACAGGGGACGCAGAGAGAGAAGGGGAGTGGGTCACTGATTGTCTCCTTGGCTGTCCACTGCTCTGTGCTCCACGGAACTAACCCTAAGACCACGTGGCGCTCACCCCTGTGACTTAAGCAGAGAGCTGGAGTTTCCTCTGTTCACTGGGTGATGGCCCATCTGGATAATTGCTAGCTTTGAAAGGTCAGGTGCTAATGCTTTCAGGAATCTTACGACCCAGCTTGCCTTGCACGACGTCTGAATATTAGAACTTCATTCCGACACAAAGACTCTGGTAGCTGTAAAGTTGACTTCCTCCTGATAAAGCATTCTATCAAGTCTTAACTATTCATTTACAGTGTAAAACTTACACCTCTGTAGAAATGGGATCAACAGAGCATTATAGGGGAAAGAGGAGGGGAAACCCGTGACTTTATGTCTGGGATCTGTGAAGACATGGGGGAAATGCTGAGGAGGGGCTGGAGGAGAGAGGCTAGGGGTGTAAGGCAAGTCCTTCACATCACAGTACTACCCCCCAGAACTTGAGTCCTCACCTGCGCTCAGAGAAGGTCCTGCACTTCCAGGACCAAGAGCTTGTCTACCACTAGAGGGCGCCAGCACCTCACAGTGGGGCCGCCGCGGGGAGCGGTTGGGGTGTCTCAGCCTCAGAAGCGCCTTGGTAACAGGCATCTTACTATCTCTCGCACCCTCTTCCCCTCTTCTGTAGCCTTGGGAGCTTTTGTGCTTCTAAAATGTTAGAGGGGCTCCTGATGGGGTCCGTGTGTACCTGCCCCGAACTTGTGCATCGCTGCGGCCGGGGCCCTGGAGGGTGAGTTTCCCGGAGCAAGCGAATTTAGCTAACTTTGAGTCGAAATCGACTGGACGGCAGCGGGTTTGGCTGGCGTGTCATATTTACTCCTGACCTCTACCCTCTAGGCCCTAGCTGAATCCTGCGGTCTGCAGGAGCTCAGGAAACGCACGGCAGCTGGGTGCCTGCTGGGTGGGGTGGTGGGCAGCGCGTGGGGCAACAAGGAGCGGGTTGAATGTGGGGAGTCTGTGGCTCAGCTGGGCCAGCAGAAACGGGGTCCATAGGGGCTGCCAGGTGGGGGGGGATGAGGTAGGGGGGATACGGACCGGTAGAGAGGAACAGCACCCGGCTGCGGGGCTGGCCCACTAGCCACCTGGGCTTGCTGTGTTCCAGAACCCGGAAACCAGTCCATGCAGCCGGCTCTGCCCCTGGTTCTCAAGGCTGTGCTCCTCTAGTCCGTTTCTGCAGAGGGAGACGTGTGCCTTTATTCCACCCTGACCGTCAGCATGCTGACACTTGCCAAGCTGGGAGGCCTACCATCCGCAGCTGTGTCTCTCCCTGGGGATGCTGAGCAGCCGCAGCTGGAGGACCAGGCTTGGTCCCCCAGGCCAGGTCCTGGGCCAGAGCAGCTCCAGGTGCACAGAGCCATTTTAGCAGGGATTAGTGTATTCCTCATCTCTCAACATTGCTAATTTGGGCACCCTCATCCCCCCAAAAGAAAAAGAAAGGCAAACTCCCTGCCATCAAGTGTGACTCGTAGTGACCCACAGAGTTTCCAAGGAGCAGGTGGCAGCCTTTTGGTTAGCAGCCGATCTCTTATCCAGTGTGCCACCTGTGGCTTCATAAAGGTGTGTGCGTTCAACCCTAATACCCTGGGTAGTAGGCACACTAGGACTTGTCTGAGGAGCTTGTGGGTCAGGCTGCCTTTCTTCTCCCAGCCAGGAAAGCTTCCAACTTGCCAGGGAGAAGACATGCTTGTTTTCTCTGTCTCCAGTAGCCATTTTTTCCTGCGCAGACCAAATAATCCCTGATTGGGTCAGTTGTATGATGGATTCATTCAAAATGTTAATATATTTGCATGTAAATGGTACTTGTGTATGTTTCACATCGTAACTGGAGCCTTGGTGATGAGACTTGTCCAGAGTCCAAGGACTCTGAGCAAATCCTGTGTGGGCCCGAGGGAACGTGATGGAGGGAATGTCTGTCATGTGGATATGGTGGGATGTTCTGAAGCCAGAGAGGATGAAGTTGGCTAGTGGAGGCTGTAGTAGGAAGACAGGTTTGCCAGAAGCCAGGAGACAGCACTGTGACCAGGTTTGCATCCATTCTGTATGGCAATGTGACTGTAAGTAAGTGTGACTAGGAAGGAGGACAGGCTCAGAGAGGTTAAGATTCTTGCCCAGAGCCACACAGCAAAGCAAAGAGAAAAGACAAGACTCAGAGGGCAGATTTCTGCATCATGGCCTTCAGACTCTTGCTGTGAAATGGCCCCCCAAAGGGCTGAGACCCAGAGTTCAGGCCAAATAATATATATTGAGTGCTTATTGCAGGCTAGCTGCCAAGGACACAAAGCTCAGAGTCTGGAGAAGAGACAGGCAAGTCAACAAGCAATTTCTCTGCTAGGGTAAGGAGTCCTCCAATGTGGTAAGACCATGCAGGTGTCAATACGTCTCAAAGGAAGGTCCACTTTGTTGCTGGGATATCAAGGAAGCCTTCATAGAGGCAGCAAAAACTAGGGTAGCCTTGAAGGAGGATAATCCATCAGGGGTAGAGCAGGAGTCCACACCAACCAACCAACCGACCAACTAACCAACCAACCGACCAACCAGCCGACCAACCATGGTGGAGCCCCAGCAAGTACTGGTGCCTGGAGGCAGCAGGTCTTACCTATAGGAAACTGAATTTCAAGCACAGCTGGGAACACGCTAGAGGGCCCTCAGCTGGCCTATAGGGGAGCTGAGACACTTCTGGGCAGAGGTCTTATTATTTGTTTTTCCAGTAGTTAACTATTTCAAACACATACAAAAGTGGAGAGAATAGTGTAACAAAGCCTTAGGTCTCCGTCATTCACCTTCAGTAGTTTCCATCTGAAAGCCGTGTTTGTTTCATCTCTACCTTCTCAGCTCCACCACCACTGGTTATTTCAAAGCAGAGGCCAGAAGTCGTATCATTTCATCCACAAATATTTCAGCAGTGAGCTCTAACAGATAATGACTCCGTCACAACACCATTATCACCCCTAAAAATGTCAGCGGTAGTTTCGGTCAGTGTCCATTTTTCCCATGCACTCTCTCTTTTTGTAGTTGGTTTGTTCAAGTTAGTCTTAAGGCTCTTTGGTTTGCTCTCTGTCTTTTGTTCCTTGTAATGCATTTAAGAAATCTGATCACTTCTTCTGTAGTTTCACACAGTAGGCCTCTGCTGTTTGCATCACTGGGATCTCAGGCCATATGTTTCTCTGCTCTCTGTGTTTCTTATAAACTATAATTTGCATGAGGGGTTTGATTAGATTCTGAGTTATTTGTTTTTTAGTTATAGCACCAGCATTACTGAAGCAAATTATGAAAAAGCAGCTTACTGAGCAAGGGGTGTGTGTCATCTTCCCCATTGTCTCTCTCTGGCTTCAGTTTTCTCACTTCCTGGCTCCAGTCAATTCTCTGCATCATAGCCAGAATCAATTTGTGAAACATAAATCCCGTCATACCCACCTCTGTAGTGGGTTGAATAGTGCCCCTTCCCCTGCCCTCCCCCTCCCCCCAGCTCATACCCAACAGAACCTCAGTACATGATTTCTTTGGAAATAGGGTCTTTGTTATTTAGGTTAGATGAAGCCATGCTGGATTAAGGTGAACCCTAAATCCAATGACTTGCGTCCTCACAAGAAGGCCAGGGCTCAGAAGAAGGAGGGTTGTATGAAGACGGAAGTAGTGTCTGAAGGACTATAATGACAAGCCAAGGAGCACCAAGCATTGCTGGGTGTCACCAAAAGCTGGGAGAGTCCAGGAAGGCTCCTGTCCTAGAGCCATCTGGGGGAATGCAGCCCTGTCGACACCTTGATTTTGAATTTCCAGTCTCCTGAACTATGAAAGAATAGATTCCTGTTGTCTCAAGTCACTCAGTTAGTGATAATTTGCTATGACAGCCCTAAGATACTCATGTAGACCTTTTAGTAAATGACATTCTAAATTGTCCTTTTAATGAAGTCCAAGTCCATGGGCTTGGCTCGCTGTGCTGGGCTTCAGCTTCCTGGTAGCCCCTGGTTTGTGCTCTCCCCATACTTCCTCTTCTGCCCACCTGCTCCTAGTAATCACTCTCGTTCCAAATGTCAGTTCTGCAGAGAGGCCCTCCCTGGGTAACCGTGCTTCCCTGGTCCTGCTCTAATCAACATCACCTCTCCTGTCATTCTCTCTTATGTTGTTTTTAACTTCTGTTATGAATCGCATTGTGTCCCTCCAAAAACGTGTCTTAACTTGGCCAGGCCATGACTGCCAGTATTGTGTGGTTGTCTGCCATTATGTGATCTGATGTGATAATTGTATATGAGGATTGCCAATTAAGTTGTGAACTCATCCTAGAGAAAGTGCTACATTCCTCATTGCAGAATATCGATCACTGTGGTTACCTATGAAGTACTTCCCCTAGGAAGTTATGTACCAACTCCAGTACCTAGTTCAAGTCTTTTTCTGGAATGGCCATCAGAGCTGTTGTCCTATTACCCTTGATGTCCTGAATGTTCTCAAAATGTCTTCCTTTCAGTATTTCCTTTATCTTCAGGTAAAGAAAAAAGTCATTGGGGGTCACATGGGTTGAGTAGGGAGGGTGTTCTGATACAGTTGTTTGTTAACTGGCTAAAAGCTCTGTCAGAGACAACTATACAGTTAAGTTCATGAACATGCCACTGTGTGCAACGCCCATTCCAGAAAGAGTTCCAAAATTGCTTTGAAGAGTGGACTAGGTGCTGGCATCAGTGCACAGCTCCCCAAGGGGAGTACTTCAAAGGTGACTATAGTGATACTCAGCAATGAGCTAGGTAGTAGCACTTAGAACAATTAAGTTGGGGTTCTTAATTGTCAGACCTTGTATGTTGCAAATCTTAACTTCTCTGATGAGGCAGGTTTAGAGGTAGTTATGTTAATGAGGCAGGACTCAATCTATAGGATTAGTCTGTATCTTGAATCAATCTCTTCTGAGACATAAAAGACAGAATTGAGCTGAGAGGAGGGGGAACCTCATACAACCAAGAAAGAAGTGCTGGAAGTGGAGCTTATCCTTTGGACTTTGGGTCCCTGTGCTGAGAATCTCTTCGACCAGAGGAAGATGGAAGACCAGCATTTTCCCTCCGAAGCAGTAGAAAGAGAAAGCCTTCCCCAGGCGCTGGTGTCCTGAATTCACACTTCTAGCCTCCCAGACTGTGAAAGAATAAATCTCTGTTTGTTAAAGCCATCCAATTGTGGTATTTCTGTTACAGCAACACTAGATAAAAGACAGCTTCCCTCTTAATTCTTGTGTCAACTAATGGTTTCAAATCAAATGTGATATGATGCCGTTTTTCCTTATCTCATCATGGACTTCTACAGGACTCAGACTTCTGTCCTGTATCCACAGACCTGAATATTGTGCCCAGCACATGTTAGGTTCTCAAGAAACATTCATTGAGTGAATGGATGCAGCATACACACAAGTGAGACTATTTCTTGGAGCCAGGCTGTGTGTAGAGTCAAATACAGTGTCAGTGGGGCGTGGAGAAGAGGGGAGACCTCTGGGTTTGGGGGGGACAAGAAAAGACTCAGTGACAGCCCCTAGGATAAGGCACAGAGAAGCAAGAGGGCCAGTGCCAACTCTATATCAGTGCTGCTAGCTCCCTTCCGTATGTGCCACGCATCTCTGCAAAAGTCACAGAACTTGGCTCTCCAGCACTGGCTGCCCTGAGTTGGAACTGGAGAGACCTTTCTGCTCTTGGTGCTGTGTTTTATGGCTCCCCAGTAGAGGGCCTGTTGGCCTGATTTACACGAGTCACAGACCTTTTGGGTCAGTGACTGTGGTGAATCATGTCAGCCAACAGTGGAGAATCATGGCAGAGGCAGGACCCTAGTGTCAGGGCAAGAAGGGCATTAGGAAGCATGTGCTCCACCTTCAAATTTATGGATGAGACCACTGAGGCCTTGAGAGGCCCTGAGAGGCCCTGAGAGGCACATGACTTGCTCAGAGTCAAACACCACATCCTTCCCTCTCCACCTCCTAAGTCTTTCCTCTTACAGAGTCAGCGAAAACTAAGCTGAGAATGCCCTCCTGCTCTCTGGCAGGCTAGTCAAGCTTTTACTTAACGACAATACAGGCGACAGTCTTATTTTATTGAAAAGTTCAACGTTTTCGCGCAGCTCGGTAAATGCTAGATAGGTGACTCTTGTCCTCTGGCAGCCTTAACTTCTGCCTTCACTTCTCTTTTCGCTCTGTGATGTCTTGAGCCTGAGATGGAAGTGGAGGAATAGTAGAGCAGCCAGAGGGAAGGTGTCCTCAGTCTTCATTAGACTGCCCACACTGTAATACTGGGCTTTAAACCCCCAGTTTTGTGCTGGGCACACAGTGGTACTTAATCAAGATTGATTGAAACAATCAATAGCCAAGGGTGGATGGAGTACGTTGGTCCAAGTGATTCTTTTTGTGACTGTCCCCTCTCCCCACTTGGTCACTGCGCATGTCCTCACATTTATGGAACTATAGCATCTCATTTAATGTTAAGAGGGCCTTAGAGTTCCTGTCTCCATCGACCTGCTCAGGCCAGGAGACCTGCCAGCTGCCCTGGATCTTTGCTCTCCTTACCCTTCACACACTCGTCTACTAAAGCTGTGACTTTCTCTCTATAACCTGTCGTGATGCCCTCTTCTCTGTGCCCAGCCATCTCCATGCAGGTCCTGTCACCACTGATGGCTGATGATGCTGAGTTTCCTGATAATGTGGAGGTGAGGAAAATTAAAACAAGCCCACAAGAGGCAAAATATGGCCTTGAGTATATATCCTACCTGAATTTAGAGACCATCTTAAGAATAGATTTCATGGCATTGAACGCTAATGAATGAAGACCAGATGGGTTGTGGGATGACATCAAGAACATTGTACATGAAGAAAGTAAAAGATCATAGTGCTGGCAAAATTGGATGTCCATCTGCAAGAAACCGAAACAAGATCCATATCTTACACCTTATACAAAAACCACCTCCAACTGGATAAAAGACGTAAATATCAAACCTAAAACGATAAAGCTCATCCAAGAAAAGGTAGGAACAACAATGGAAGTTTTAATACACAATATGGACAGACTCCAAAATCTGTCAAACAAACCACAATCATCAGAAGAGAAAATAGATAAATGGGATCTATTAAGAATTAAACACTTTTGCTCATCTGAAGACTTTATTAGTAGAATTAAAAGAACACCTACAGAATGGGAAAAAAATATTTGGAAACTCTATGTCAGACTGACGCCTGATTTCCATAATCTATAAGATACTACAAAATATCAACAAGAAGAAGATAAACCATCCAATTAAGCGATGGGCAAAGGAGATGGACAGACATTTCACTAAAGAAGAGATCCAGGCAACCAAAAAACACATGCAGACATGTTCACGATCTTTAGTTATTAAAGAAATTCAAATCAAGACAACAATGAGATACCATCTCACCCCAACAAGGTTGGCCATGATCCAAAAAACACAAAACAACAAATGCTGGAGAGGCTGTGGAGAAAGTGGAACCCTCCTACACTGTTGGTGGGGTTTCAAAATGGTCCAGCCTCTTTGGAAAGCAATCTGGCGCTTCCTTAAAAAAATGGTTATTGATATACCATTTGACCCAGTAATTCCACTACTTGGAATATATCCTACAGAATCAAGGCCTTTCACACCAACGGACACATGCACCACAATGTTTATTGCAGCACAGTCCACGATAGCAAAAAGATGGAATCAACTCAGATGCCTAACAACAGAAGAATGGATAGGTAAACTATAGTATATATACTCAATGGAGCACTACGCAATGATAAAGAACAACGATGACTTCAGGAAACATCTCATGACCTGGTTTCAACTGGAAGACATTATGTTGAGTGAAAGTAGTCAACGACAAAAGGACAAATATTGTATGAGACCTCTATGATAAGATCTCAAAAACAGACTTGTGTATAGAAGAAAAGACTCTTTGACAGTTGCAAGGGAGGGGAGGGGAGGGAGGGAGAAAGGGGAAGGGTTTAGATTAGATAGTTGCTAGGTATCTGGTTGGGTGAAATCGGTGATAGCACACATTAGAAACAAGAACAATATTAAGTGGACTTAAACATAACATGAGTACTCCTTCCATCTTAACCCAATATTGCAAGGATAGAGTAGCTGGGGCAGGGGGTGGGAGACCATGCTCTTAGGTGAAAGTGAGGCCAATTGGCACAACTAGCATTTTGCTAAGAGGGCTCTCTGCACCCCACGTTGGTGAGTGGCGTCTGGGGTCTTAAAAGCTGCCAAGCTGCCATCCGAGGGCACAGCAAATGGTCCCAACTCAGCAGGAACAGATGCTCACCAAGGACCAAAATGACATGGGGGAAAGACAACCCAGAAGACAAAGAGACCCACATCAGTGGGTGCCTACATCGACTTGGGACCAGAAGAACCGGATGGTGCCCGGCCACCACCAGTGATAGCCGCGATGGAGCTCACTAAGTTGAGTCTCACTGGCAACACAAGAATAAAAAGGGGTGCACCCTGAGATCCCCACCAAAAGACCTCAGTTGATGGTCCAGTTGTTTCGGGATTTCCCTGGGAGCATGGCCCCTCGCCCTGATGCTGCCCTTGACCATAAATCATAACGAAGGTCTACGCTTCGGACAGGAATGGATTGGACTTGGTGATGCAGAGACCATATATTGGATGCACTTTATGGTTCTATACATCTATAGGATGTCATCCGGCTGACCTCTGGCTGGAGGAAGGAGAGTGGGTAGAGAGGAGGGAAAAAAGAGAGTGTTGGGAGAATGAGACATGCATGGAGCAGAGAGGAATAGGGTGCTGTCACCGGATAGGGAGAGCAGTGGAAGCTGCATATAGGTGGGTATGTAAGTTTATATGGGAATGTACATTTTCACTCAGTTATATAAATAAAAATTTTTTTTTAAAAAGAAAGCAAAAGATCATTAAAAACACAAGAAGAAAGTAAAGACCAAAATGGATGTCAGAAGAGACTCTGAAACTTGCAGTTGAATATAGCTAAAATGAGTAGAAGACATGATGAGATAAAAGGAGCTGAACACTAGATTTCAAAGGGCAGCTTAAGAGGACAAAGTAAAGAATTATAATGTGTTATAATTATGAAGTAGTATAATGACATGTGCAAAGACTTGGAGTTAGAAAACCAAAAGGATAGAATACATTCTCCATTTCTCCAGCTGAAAGAAAAGGAGAAAAAACTCAAGCCTTGAATTTCAGTATTGATGAATTTCATGGGCAGAACATTGAATGACACAGGCATTGTCCAAAGAAGATGAAAGAAATATACAGAATGACTGTACCAAAAAGAACTGTCCATGTTCATCCATTTCAGGAAGTAGTATAATGACCAAGAACCAATGGTATTGAAAGAAGAAGTACAAGCTTCACCAGAGACATAGGCAAAAAACAAAGAGGCAGTTGTTCAAACAGAACAAGGGGATGCTGTGTGGTTTAAATTCGGGAAAGGTGGCATCAGGGTTATCCTTTCACCACATTTATTGAATCTGGGTGCAGAGCAAATAAATCTAAGAAGCTGGACTGTATGAAGAAGAATGGAACATCTGGATTGGAGGAAGACTCAGTAACAACCTGTATTATGCAGATCACATACCTTTGCTTGTTGAGAGTGAAGAGGACTCAAAATACTGATGAAGATCAAAGACCCTGGCTTTCAGTATGGAGTACACCTCAGTGTAAATAAAGCAAAAATCCTCACAAATGGACCAGAAAGCAACATCATGATAAACAGAGAAAATGTTGAAGTTGCCAAGAAGGATCCACTATCAACATCCACAGCATGAAATGATGTATTATGCTGGGCAGATGTGATGCAAAAATCCTCTTTCAAGTGTTAAAAAGTGAAGATGTCACTTTGCAGTCTAAGGTGTGCCTGACCCAAGCCATAGTGTTTTCCGCTGCCTGATGGGAAAGCTGGACAATGAATAAGGAAAACTGAAAAAATGATGCCTTTGAGTGACGGTGCTTGTGAAGAATATTGACTATACCATAGACTACCAGAATAATGACCCAATCTATTGTGGAAGAAGTATAGCCACTATGCTCATTAGAAGCAAGGATGGGGAGACTGTCTCATGTACTTTGAATGTTTTATCAGACAGACTGGTCCCTGAGAAAGTTCCTCTGCTTGTTAAAGTAGAGGATCAGCAAAAGAGAGGAAAACCTTGAATGAGATGGATTCACACAGTGGCTGCAGGAATGGGCTGAAAAAGCCAACCAACCAAACAAAAAAAAACCCAGTGCCATCCAGTTGGGTCCAAATCATGGTAACCCTAGAGGCCAGAGTAGAACTGCCTCATAGAGTATCCAAGGAGCGCCGGGTGGATTTGAACTGCTGACCTTTTTGTTAGCAGTGGTAGGAATGGGCTCAAACATAGCAGCAATTGTAAGGATGGCATTTAAGACAGGTCAGTATGCCATTCTGTTGTACGTAGTTACTATGGGTTGGAATTGACTTGACAGTCCATAACAACTTCATATCATCTTCCCTGGGTGAGAACTGGTGATTTTGGTGCAAAGCCAGGCTTTAGACCCAGGCTGGACTTAAAGGTCTCCAAATTGTCTCCAAGATCTCTTGTTCTGGATGCTAATTTCCAGTTCAAGTTCTGCCACAGTAATCTGCTCTGTGGTTTAGGCAGGATGCCACGTGTCTCAGAATTCCAAACTTTTAAACGGGGGCACGATAGTATTTTTGAAATAGTAACTGATTGTTGTTATTATTTATTTCTCCTTCCTGTTGCTTGTTTTTTGTTCATCAGTGACAGTCCTGTGCTCCCTGCCTCAGAGAAGAGATATGACAGCAGAAAGCAAAGAAATAAGGAAATCTCTTCCTGGCTCTTGAGTTTCAGAAGGCTAGACCCCGGTGAGAACAGGAGGACTTACATCAGAGAGAAAATATTTGGAAGGAGACAAGATTCATCTGAAGAAGACCCTCCTTCCAACCCTACCTGTGGGGAGGCAAAGGTGACCAGGATGTGGGCAGGAAGGTGAGCTCGAGGGGATGTAGGAAAGGTGCAGACACCAAGACACCTTGGAGAAGGCCTGGCTTCCAGCTTCCTATGCTGAGCCCTGGGGAAATACCACATTCTTGTATATAGTTGTGAGTGCTCAAGGACCAGGAGATGTTTGACTGCTTTGCAGGGAGATAGGAATGTCTCAGAGAAGAAATATTTTCCTAAGGAGCCTGATAGAAGACACCACAGATAGCCTCAGTTCCTCAGCCTAAAATGTGCTGGGAGCAGCAAATGATTCTAGATGAGGTATGAGACCCGAAGAATCTCAAGGGCAGGGATGGGGACAACATAGCAGGGACTTGTATGAATAGACACGATCAAAGTCTAGGTGGCCATTCCTTCTCCTTCCCCCACCGAGTCTCAGCATTGTTTGGCCTTTGGGAACTTCCATGCAGCCTCAAGGTAGAAGGCTGATGGATCTGAATTTGAGGATCTAATCCCACCACCCTGATCAGAAGACACAAAAGAATATCCCAACTGCACCTTATTGGTGTTCATCTGTGGTAGGGGGCAGAGCAAATTTGAGATGAGGCTTGAAAACAGGGGCAAAAATGGTCCATCGGGTTTTCAATGGATGAGAAAGTTGTAGTAAAAATGCAGACAAGGAGGACAGGAAGAAGAAGGGAGAGGGAGAGAGAACAAAGAAGAGAGAAAAATCATTCTCCCAGCCACCAGCAGCCCAGCTGGTGGACACCAGATGGGAGAACGATGGTCTCTAGATTAAGTCCTGTTAACAAGACTGATGGCAACTGTGAGAAACCACCTGCAGCTGGCTTTGCAGAAAACCTGGCACCCATATGAGCACAGGGCTTCCAGTAATCCATCTCATGTACTGCTAAGCAATGAACTTGTTAAATGGGATCCACTGGAGACTCACTCAGGTCATGCTCAGCTGCAAATGGTGGCAGAATCTCTGCAACTGGAGGGCCAGATGGCACAAATGGTGGTGATGGGCCCCGTTGTCCCGTTGCAGCAAACACACACGGCAGCAAACATGCACGGCAGCAAATGCTTAGGTTGGCAGCTTCTGGGTCAGCTGAGCTCATGTGGCTGGTATGCTCCCAGACTTGAGAGGGGCTTCTGTTCACTCTGCGTGTGCTGTTTTCATCCTCCCAGCATCCACCTTCCTCTGGCCAGCACTGGCCATGGTGCTCCGACTGAGGCTGGTGCCTCTGTTTACCCTCCCCCTGCAAGGACCAGCTGGTCCCACCTGGAAATGGAGGCTGTTGCAGCAGGAGCGGGTGGAAGTGTAGCATAGTGGGCTAAGATGGAATTTGAACCCTAATTCTGGCTCATCCCTATCTGTAGGACCTTGGGCAAGATACCCAAACCACTTTAAGCCTCAGTTTTCCCCTCTGTAAAACAGGGATGCCTAGCTGCTAGGATGGTTGCAGGGATTAAGTGGAGTAATGCATACTTCATGCTGTACCTGGCATCTGGTAAGTGCCAGTAAGTGTCCCTTCAAGACCACAGTCAACCACACCCACGCAGATCTTGCGTAAGCCTCGGTAGCAACAGGTACTGGTTCCCTGCGCAGCTCAGAGGGGACCAGGGGCCCTGTGCTCTGCTTTCCAGGTGGAACCCTAGCCACCCAAGACCTCAGAGCTCTGGTTTTGTAAGCCTGTCCCCTGTCCCCCCGGGACAGGCCTAGCTTTAGTCTCAGCTGCATGCGATGGTGGAAGTGGGTTCTTCCCAGGCAGAATTGTATTAGAGGTTTCCATTTCCTGAAATCCCGCCCCTTGGAGATCGTCTGTTTCTAATTACTGTACCTACCCATAATTGGATGAGAACGAACTGAACAAATGGCTTTCATGGTAGCCGCTGACACTGCTAGATTGCCTTTGAAGCTTTTAACCTCATTATTAATAATGCACAATTGGTGATGAACTTTTGACCATGTACTCATCAAGCATCCTTTCTTCCTAAGTGCTCTTCACTTGGAAGGTTGTGTATATGGTAGACAGGATACTGCCCATGACACTGGAAGGCTGGAGTTCAAGACCTCAGTTGTTCTCATGGACTCAGTTTGTTGCTCTGTTCCTAAGTTTTCTCATCTGTAAAAGGAGATACTTAGACTCTGTGACCTCTGGGCTCCCTTGGCTTTATTTTACTTGAACTCTTATAGGAAACAAACTAAACCATCAAGATCTAGAATAAGTAGCTCAGACTGGGAGCATCCGATTGCTTCTCTTTGGCTTTTAAAATACAGCCCTGTGGCATGATGGTTAAGAGCTTCGCTGCTAAGCGGGTCAGGAGTTTGAATCCTCCAGGTACTCCTTGGAAACTCTGTGGGGCAGTTCTACTCTGTCCTATAGGGTCACTATGAGTTGGAATCAACTCAGTGGCAGTGGAATTTGGTTTTTGGTTTGGATTTTAGAATGACCTCTACAAGAACACGCCTTTACCAAGTGATGACACCCTATCACCTTTTGGGAAAGAGAATGTTGAGAAATCAATTACTGGGTTGCCATGATGTTCATAGAAGTATATATATATATATTTTTTTTCCATTTCAAGAGTATTCTCAGTTGGATGCCACCACCTCTTTTAAAGTAGTTCTTATTCTGGGCTACTTATTTGTTATTTTAGAAGCTTTAAAAAGTCTCCATGTCACAGCTATACTTTGGAGCAATTACAAGAGAATCTCTGGGAGAGAAGTCAGGTGTCAATACTTTCAAAAATTGTCATGTATGGAGTGGAGAGGAAGAGTGTGCTGTCACTGGGCAGGGAGAGCAGTGGCAGCTGCATATAGCTGGGTATGCAAATTTATATGGGAATGTACATTTTCACTCAATCATTAAAAAAACCAAAACCGCTCAAAAAAAAAAAAAAAATTGTATCCTGAATCCCATGCGCAGGCAGAGTGGAAAAATCACAAGCTGCTGGAGATCGTGTTAAAATGCACCTCTTGAGTTAGTCAGGCCACAGTGGGCCTGAGACTCAGCATTTCTGGTGAGCTCCTGGGTGAAGCTACTGCTGTTCTGAGGACTGAACTGTGTATTGCAAGACTTGGGAGGCCTGTTCCTCTGGCTTTCTGCTGTCAAAAACTGCAAGTCCTTAAGAAATTCCTAGATATCCATCTGAGAAACTTGCCCAATGAGCTGAATGAGACCAGGAGTTGTGGATGCCTCTGTCAGGCTAGTAATTTGACCTCTCTTCAGATGGACAGTCTTCAAATATTTGATCATTTTGTGTGTGGGTGAGTGGCATTGATATTAACAAGGATTTTTTGTTTAAGTAACTTAAATGTTCTGTCTACCACAGGGAGAATGGGCACTGCACCCTTTGGCAGGTGGATAGCGTCTACATCTCTTATGTTTGGGGAATTGCCCACTGTGCCCATCTCTGCAGGCAGCTGTGGTTCATGGCTTCTGATGTTACAAGAGGATCTCTTTGCCCCTAGGACAGCTGAGGAGACCATCTGACCTTAGCTCAGACGCTGGGATTCTTTAGCTCAAGACTCTGCCCTTTTGATGGAGGTACATGGGAAGAGTTAGTTTAGGCAGCAGTCAACATGTCCAGTGAGGTGATGACAGCAGGGTGACTCATGCCTAGTGGTGGTGACAGTGGTTCTTAGCTAGACTCTGCCTACTGTTTGACCCAGGCTGGGAGACTGGCCACCCAGTCTTGCTTACTTCCAAGCATCCCACTAGGTTTATTGAGCTATTCAATATCCTTCCAATAAATGCATTTTCTGCTTAAGTAGACTTGATTTCTGCTGTGTGAAATCAAGAATCCTGATAGGTGCATAGGGTTTCTATTATACTATGAAGAAACAGAGGCTTTGAGAGTCTATTACTTTGGGATTGTGGTTGTAGCTACAACTAGCTTAGGAAAATAAGTAGAAATTTCAGGCCTTCAGGCACAGCTGGGTCTTGGGGCTGGATGATGGCATGAAAACTCAATTGCATTTTCCTGATTCTGCTTTCCACTGCATCGGTGGACTTTCTTAGTGTGGCGACTCCAGCAGCTTCAAGTTTTTAATCTCAGTTTCAAACATAGAGAGCTTTTCTCTTCCGAAGGTCCCAACTTAAATCTCAGGATTAAATCTCCTTGGTCTAATTTGTGTCGTGAGCTAGATTCAGTTGCTGATTCAGTTGCTGTAGTTGAGAAGTGGGGAATGGAATGTGCGTACTGACTTCCTGGGTCACGTGCCTACAGCTGGAGCAGGGGTAGAGTGGTTGGGTGAAGCAAAATCATGGTTCTATTATCTGGAGAAGAGGAAATGAATCCTGGGTAGGAAAACAAAGACACCAATAAGGCATGTGTCTACTTTAGTAAGTTTATATAACGTTTATATGCTTTTACAGCTATTAAGTGGCAGTGTCAGGAGATAAATGAGTTGCTGTCTTTCTTCAAAGCCCATGGTCCCCCCAGCTGCTCCTCTGTCAACATGTCAGCATTTCCAGCATGTTAATTCCTGGGTCAACCCCAAGGGAGCCAGAGTCCCTCCAGTAACAGGAAGGTCTCCCTTTGGAGCCCTAGTGGCTTAGTGGTTAAGAGCTCATCTGCTAACCAAAAGATCAGCAGTTCAAATCCACCAGTGAATCCTTGGGAACTCTGTGGGGCTGTCCTATAGGGTTGCCGTGAGTTAGAACCAACTCGAGGGTATTTAACAACAATGTGTAACCTGGTTTGTTTTTTGCAGAGTGCTCATGTGCAGTTGAACTGTACATTCTTTGTCTTAAGGGAAACAAATTTCAGTCTAAAAGTTCTTTTCCTCAGAGATGATCACAGTGCAATGACTATCCAGTTACGGTAAGAAAAATCTCCCCTTGTTGGAAGAGTTGCAGAGGACAGAAGAGGGGCATGGTGCTTGGTTATAGAATTCTTGCTTCTCAAGTGGGAGACCGAGGTTCAGTTCCAAGCCAGTGAACATGGGGTCCAGCTGCCACTTGTCTGTCAGTGGAGGTGTGTGTGTTGCTATGGTGCTGAAGAGGCATCAGTGGTGTTTCCAGACTAAGGTGGTTTTGGAAGGAAGGCAAGGCCTAGTGAAGGACTTCTGAAAATCAGCCAATGAAGACTCTATGAGTTAAGATGGTCTGATCTACCACTCATCATGGGAATGTCTCAGGTCTAAGCAGCATTTCATTCTAAAGTACATGAGGTTGCCACATGGTGGGAGCTGATTCAACAGCAGCTAACAACAACAAGATAGAAGGATGAGGGAATTCTTCATGATATCATGAGATTAGCTCTATGCAAGTGTGTGCTCTGGTGCAAGAAGCTCTGAGACTTGCTTACAGTCTAGATTGGGGTCCAGAAGGCAGCTCACACCATGGAGGGGTGAGCAGAAAGAAAGCATACCCCCTGTCACTGACCTATCCAACCAAGATAATGTCTTATCCAGCTTTACCCCTTGTGGCTTTGTCCCTGTCTTCCTCACGGAGACTGACTCTTCCCAGTCTGAAAATCTTTTGAGGGCTGGGACTGTGAGTTCTATTTCCAGCAAGCCTTATGGTTAGCGTTAGAGATACCACTGTGAATACCATGAGCAGACAGGTTTGCAGAAGAAAAGTAGATGCCAAGCCCTCTCACTGGGCTGTGTTTTCCAGGTATATATGCATGTATGTGAGACATAAGTGTTTTGCCTGGATAGTGGTATTGCTGAGACATGTAAAAGATGTCTACTTTTTCCTCTACTAGTTCAAGGCTGATCACATTCTTGTGCTTCTCCTTTTTAAAAAGAGAAGCTTAGAAAATACGCCCAATGATGTTTCCCTGGCTGTTCCTAGCCTGACTGCCCCATCTGCTGCGATCACCTCGGGCCTTTGAACTGTGCAGGAGCCACGGCTGCTTTGAGATGACAGCAGAAGGGGTCAAAGGCTTTCCATTTGCAGGCTGGAATTGGAGGTTGAAATCTTTCCTCTTGCTCCTTCCTCCCCAGTGACTGAATTACATATGTTCTTAACTTCCCAGCTACCAGGTCTCTCAGATTTCCACCCTCTTCCATGCGGCCTTTCTTCATCTATTCCCCTTTTGATGTACTTTTGAGTAAGATGGACAAAAAGAAAAACCAAAAAAGAAATAACAGTAACCAAGTCTGGAATTTAACCAAGCATTCTTTTTTTTTTAAATGATATCATTTCCTTCTCTGCCCAAATGAGATGTCTGACTAGGTGAGCTCACTTATCCCTTCTAACACTTAAGTTGATTACAATCCCCTCCCCTTCCCCCACCATTCCCCATCTCTCTGCACACATTCTGTGTACACACTCCTGCTTGCACACACGCATACGCACGCATGCACACACACACTCCTTCTGGAACTTGATGAAGAAGTAAAGGGTCTTCTGATAAGGACGTCCTATTTTGACAGCTCATGGCACCGGTGTGTGTGAAGCTATAGTGGCCATATATATATTTTTTAATTAGTTTTGACAAATAGCCGTAAAAAGTTACAATGCACAGAAATTATTAAAGTTTATTATAAAAATGGGTGTTCTATTCACCAGACGTTCTGTGTGTTATTTGAAATTTACAGTATGCATAATCATCCCACTGAGAATAACTAGGTCTGTTGCCAATCAGGCAATACTTGTGTGTCAACAAGCCATGTGTTCCAATGAAAACATCACCAATATTCATTACAGTGTATGAGAGAATCCATCCCAATCAATTTCTCTCCAAGCACAAGAACTGGCCCTTTCATGGACCACAATTTGGTGGTTTTTGCATCTGGACTTGAAGCTTTACCCTTACAGAATTGTTTTAACCCAGGAACTGAAGTCCAGTGACCATAGGTTGCACTGTACATTTGTTGACTGGGCTCTGGAGCAATTGGAAGTTGACCCTGCTTTTGGCCTAAAAATTGTCCTCAGACACAAGAAACATTTCTGGATGAATGGTTTTGTTAACAAACAAGACTGTCACATTTGGAGTGATGAGAACCCAGTGGAGATTCAAGAATGTTCACTTCATCCCCACCAAGCTACTGTTTGGTGTGGATTTTGGCCTGGCAGAACCACTGATGTTTATTTTATCCTAGATGAATAAGGAGAGGCTATGACTGTCAATAGTGAAAGGTATTCAGCCGTGATAAGTTATTATTTTGGGCCCCATTTGGATGGTGCCGTGGCCACCATTTACCCAAAGTTGTTTTCTACACATGATGCAATAAATGTACTTCAAAATAATAAAACAAAACTGTACCGTGTATACAACTTGTTTTATTCAAGTTCAAATATAGAACACCCCTTTTCAGAGGACCCTTTGCCTATAGTGTCAACCCTCTGCAGTCTTAGTCTGCCAGTGAGATGGCCAAGAGAGGAGGAGGACATGGGTCTAGTGAGGTGTCACAAAGCCCACTTCCCAAAAGGCAGATTGAGTCCTTGGGCACCCTGCAGAGGCATAGATGGAATTTCATTTCACTGTGACCCTCCTGAGAATCAGCAGGGGAGCCCCAGAGAGTCTGATGTAGTAGAACTGCCATTCAGTCCCCAAATCTGCATTCATAACCAGTACCCAAGCCATTTCTGAAGCAGAGACCAAGAACCATCCTTCAAGGGCTGTAGCCATAGATGAGAGTTTCTCATCCTCAGTACTATTGACCTTTTAGGCTGGATAATTTTTGATAATGGGAGACTGTCCTGTGCACTGAGAATGTTCAGTAACATCCCTGGCCTCTACCTATTAGATGCTGGTAGCATCCTTCTTCTCAGTTGTGATGATCAAAAATATCTCCAGATATTGCCAAATGTCCCATGGGTGGATAACTTGCTCCCTCTTGAGAACCACTGCCAGAGACAGTACTTTTCTTTGGGACCTAGAGGAGCACATTTTGACCAACACAAGCAAGTGGCTTAAAATGAGGGGTTCAAGTTAACTCTGAGGGAAAGATACCCTCCAAATGAAACCAAGCTGTGCTGGACATGGCTAGCCCTGTAGTGGGGTGTCTTTTGATGCTTTTACAGCCTCTAGAGGGGAGGTAGGTCTCCTCTGGAGGATCTTTCTTCAGGGGGTCCCTTATAGTGCTACCAGTCTCACACTGTTGGGACAAAGAAGTCTACCAAATCCTTGTCATGGATTAAGTTGTGTCCCTCCCATTGTCAGCTTGGATAGATCATGATTCCCAATATTGTCTGATTGTCCACCGTCTTGTCATCTGATGTGATTTTCCTAGGTGTTGTAAATCTTACCTCTAGGATGTTAATGAGGCAGGATCAGAGGTAGTTATGTTAATGAGGCAGGGCTCAGTCTACATGATTCCATTGATATAAAAGAGGGACGTGAGATATAAAAGGAGAACTGAGCATACAGACAGGGAGAACTCATACCCACCAAGAAGCAACAGCCAAGAGGACACTGTATCCTTTGGACCTAGGGTCCTTGTGCTGAGAAATTCCTCAGCTGGGGAAGACTGATGACAAGGACCTTGCCCCAGAACCAAAGAAAGAGAAAGTCTTCCACTGGAGGTGGTACTCTGAGTTTTGACTTCTAGCCTCCTAGACAGTGGGAGAATAAATTTCTCTTTGTTAAAGCCATCCATTTGTGGTATTTCTGTTATAGCAGCACTAGATAAGTGAGATATGCTACAACTCCTGAGAGACAAGTTGGACATTATGAACTCTTGTACTCATTCAGGCTCCTTCGGGCTCCTTTGTCATACTTGAAAGTAATTGTACCAATAAACCAAAGCCCAAACTCTGCCATCAAGTTGATTTTAACTCACGGTAACCACATGTATTTGAGAGTAGAACTGTGGCCTGTAGGGTTTTCAATGGCTCTGATTCTTTGGAAGTAGATTGCCAGACTTTTTTCTGAGGTGACTCTAGATGGACTTGAACTTCTAACCTTTCAGCTTGTAGCCAATAACTTAACCATTTGTACCACACAGAGACTCTAGTCAACCTATTAACCCCCCCAAAACCCCACTGCCGTCAAATCAATTCTGACTCATAATGGCCCTATAGGATAGAGTAGAACCACTCCACAGAATTTCCAAGGAGCAGCTGGCAGATTCGAACTGCCAGCCTTTCAGTTAGCAGACATAATGCTTAACCACTACACCCAGGATTTCCAGAAATGTTTAGTACTTATGGTCCGCTGAACAGTAGGCTGAAAATGTTGCCTGCATTATCTTTTTAAAATTTCCCTGCAAACTTATGAGGTAGTTTTTGTTATTGTCTCCATTAAACAGACAAGAAAAATGACTTAAACAGTGAGCCCAAATGGTTGCTCTGGGATTTAGACTCAAAAAATCTGACTTCAAGTGTGCCTTCTAAACCACTGTGCCATCTGCATCTGCGTGCCTGTCTATATTTCCTGAAAAACACACCTTGGCCTTGGAAAGTGTGATTTTATGTGAAAGCCCATTATAATAAAAATTAATGGATGCTTTTTGAACTAGACCACACTGACTGGGGATCAGGCTGTGTCAGCCTGGCGCATTCTGTTCCCTGAGTTTAGCAAAGGAATCAAGTCCTACTCAGTGTGTGTGACTAGGCCCTTCATTTTGTCCTTGTCCTTCCTGTTTGAAAAGTCCTGGAGTGTCAGAGAGTGATGAGGAGCATTGAGGAAGGTGGAGGTGGCAGAGACGGACAAGGGAACATGTCCTAAAGTAGACTTTAAAATATCTGCATATTTCTATTATTGCCACTGGAGGTTTAAAACAAAACTCTTTGTGCATTTGTAAAAGCACTAGCAGAAACCCCAATGGGAAAATAGGAGCTTCGGCTGGCTTGATGCTGTGAGGATCCCTGCTGGGGTCGGCTTTTTCCCCTGAAGATCAGCAAGTAGAGGAAAGTTGAAGGCCTAATTTAGTATAGTTATTTTGCTACTGTTAATGAGCATCTTGCTATAGTAATTAAAAATCCCTTAATTCCTATGTAGACTGAACTATGAAAAACCAGTGGAGACACAGAGCAGGATGTAAATTACAGCTTCAGTGGGCTGTGAAGGCTTTGTAAGGGTGCCGCCAAAATTTGATCAAGATGTCAAGTTCATGTTTCTCTGGCCAAAGATAACATTTTAGTGTTGAATAAACAGAATGGTGAGCTGAGAAGGTCATGTGCTGTGGTGTGAAACAGGTTATAAATTGTTACGAGAAGGAAAAGGAGTCATGATTATGGGCAAGCCAGATCAAGAAAGTTGGCATGAGCAGCAGACCATGGATGTAATTTGCTTTGTCGTTGTACATGGAGACAAGAAGAGTGTGGTCAGGTACAGACAGGCATGCTGAGACAGGAGCCCTGGTGCTGAAGGGAGTTCAAATACCTGGGAAGTGCTAGGAAATTAAAAAAAAGAAAATCAAGTCATGTGTCAGTTTGGACTTGAGTTTTCAAATAAGCCTCGATATCCTAGGTGTTAGTGAACTCAAGTGGACTGGTACTGGCCATTTTGAATCAGACACTCGTATGATCTGCCGTGCTGGGGATGACAGACCAAGAGGGAGGGCGTAAGCAGTGTTCATGAAAAAAAGGTTTCAAGATCTGTGCTGCTGTGCCTTGTTTATGTGTTCCATTTCACTTTGACAACTTTTAATTTTCTTACATTCACACTTTGTACATTCCCTGTTTTGATTCATAATGGATGTTTGCAGCTGTTCCTTTTCATTTTGTGTCATGCTGCACTGGCAAATGAAGGTCCTGAAAGCTTGAGTCCGTCCACATCATTAAGATTGACTATACTTTAAGGATCTGACTCAAAGGCACTTGGCTGGCTACTTCAAGGAGTCAGCTCTTAGTCTTATTTTGAGTGCCTTTCAACCCGATGCACTCATTTTCCGGCACTGTATCAGGCAGTGTTCTACTGTTATTCGCAAGCTTTTCACTAGCCAGTTTTTTTAGAAGTAGATTCCCAGGTTGTCTTTCCTAGTTTGTCTTAGTTGGGAAGCTCCATTGAAACCTGTCCTCCAAGGGTGTCCCTGCTGTTATTTGAAATACTGTTAGCAAAATGCCATGTCACAGCAACACAGAAGCCACCACAGTATGAGAAACTGAAACATATGGCACTCCTACTCACTAGGAAGGCTACTATCGAAAAGATGGACAATGACAAGTGTTGGCAAGGATATGGAAAAATTGGAACGCTTGTACAGTGTGGACTAGGAATGTAAAATGCTTTAGGAGCTTTCAAAAATCAATCTGGAAGTTCCCCCCAAATTTAAACATCGAGCTATCATGTGACCCTACAATTCTACTCCTAGGCATATATCCACGAAGAAATGAAAAAATATGTCCACACAAAAGCTAATACACAGATGTCCATTGCAATGTTTTTCATAACGTCCCCAAAGTGGAAACGACGTAAGTTTTCATCAACTATGAGTAGATAAATCTACATTCTGTGTCTATGAATTTGCGTGTTCTGGACTTTTCATATAAATGGAATGATATAGTATGTAGCCTTTTCTGACTGGTGTCTTTCATTTAATATAATGCCTTTAACATGTGTCCATGTTGTAGCATGTATCATTACTTTATTCTTTTTTATTGCCAAATAATATCCTGTTGGATAGACATAGTACATTTTGTTTATCAGTGGTTTCTAGGGCTAGGGGTGAGGATGGGAGAAATAGGAGTGATTGCTAATGGGTACAGGATTTTTTTAGGGTGATTGAGTTGTTCTGAAATTAGATAATGGTGATGGTCACACAACTCAGTGAATATACTAAAACTCATTGAATTTCATACCTCATATGGGTGAATTTTATGGTATGGTAAAGCTGTTTTATGTATATATGTATATATTACATACATGATATTATTTTATGTAATGAAGTCTGACAATTAAGTCTGTGAACTTAATTGTTGTGTGTGCTACACACTTGAGTGCTGAATATCACTGTGGTCACCTTCGAAGTACTCCCCTTGGGAAGCTGTGCACCAATGCCAGTGCGTAGTCTACCCTTCAAAGCAAGTTTGGAACTGTTTCTGAAATGGCCACAGTACACAGTGGCACAGCAGCAAGTTTGCAAACTTAATCGTATAGTTGTCTGTGAGGTAGTTTTTAGCCAATAAAAAAGTAACTGTATTGGAACATACTTCCCAGTCACCTGATCTGGCCCACAATGACTCTTTATCCGAAAAGATGAGAAATATTGGAAGGAAGACATTTGCATGACATTCAGGACATCAATGGTCATATGATGAAAACTCTGATGGCCATTCCAGAAAAAGAGTTCCAAAATTGCTTTGAGGGGTGGACTAGGCACTGGCTTTGGTGCATAGCTTCTCAAGGGAGTACTTTGAAGATGGTTAGTAGTATTCAGCAAAGAAGTATGGAGTGTTTTTTTCTAGGATGAGTTTGCGAACTTAACTGTTAGACCTTGTATACAGGTTTGGCCCACTACCTGAAGGCAGAGCATTCTTGTGAAACTTCACATAAGCTAAAATGGCGTAAAGCAAAGAAGAAATTAGCACTAGTGCATATGGGAAATATTTTGGAACATTCCCAGCCTTTAGGACACATCTTGCTGATGTATGCACAACACAAGAGATGCAACACAAATGCTCACAGACTCAGTTCATAGCTGTGATGGCTGGATGCTGAGATAGGAAGTATAGTTCTTGGGGAAGAACGTTGATGATGTTCTTGCTGTTCGGGCTACACACTGCCAGTTTAACAGCTAGTTGCAAAACCTATGTCCAATGCCATTTCTTTTCTTCATATATATATATATATATATATACACACACACATATATACTTTTTTTTTTTGGAAAGGAAAAAATCCTTTTTGAATTTCTCCTGGTTATGGTTAAGTGCTACAGCTGCTAACCAAAAGATCAGTAGTTAGAATCCAACAGGCACTCCTTGGAAATCCTATGGGGGCAGTTCTTCTCTGTCTTGTAAGGTTGCCATGAGTCAGAATCAACTGGACAGCAATGGGCTACATATATTTATATAAAGTTTTATGCATCTGTCACTGTGGACAGCTGGATAGATCTCAGGGTATTCTATCTACAGAATTCTCTAATGACAGTTGTCTTAGTTATTTAGTGCTAATATAACAGAAATACCACAAGTGAGTGGCTTTCACAAACAGAAAGTCATTTTCTCACCGTTTAGGAGTCAGAAGCTCTAATTCAGGACTCCAGTTCTAGGGGAAGGCTTTGTCTGTCTTTGATGAATCTTGGTAGGGGTCTTTGTCTCTTTTCAGCTTCTATTTGTTTTTTGGTGATTCTCATGTGGTAGGTATATCATCTATCTCCCCCATTTCTACTAGTTTGCTTAATCTGCTTTGCTATCTCAAAAGAGACTGATTTAAACACATCCTACACTAATACTGCTACATTAATGTAAAGAGGAGTACCCATTACCAATGGCGTTACAAATACAGGTATATAGGGCTTAGGATTTACAATACATATTTTTGGTGGACACGATTCAATCCATAACAGAGGTACAAATCAGCTGAAGGAAAATTTAGTGTTAAAGTTATGTTAGAAATAATTATGGTAAAGTGTTCAGACACCCTCCTCCAACTTTTTAAAGAGGAAGCCCTTTAGATCATGGGCCAGGTCTCTAATTCTTTATAGCAGTCCATGAAAATTGAAAATTTTTGTTTGAGCAGAAAGATCTATGTTCTCAGTTTCAAGGACAAATGTGTACATCTTCATTCTGATGGTGTCATTCCATGAGGCTATGTTTGCTCAAAGGAAATGGACAATGGTTTTTGATTATGTAGCGCTGAGAAACTTCTCACAGCTAAAAATGGAAAGGGACAAATAGGATTCTTAAGGAAGTGCAATCTGTCTCTCATTTAATACCCAAAAACGTTATCATTTGTAAGAGTGATTCAAAGTGTCTTATATATCTCAGATATTGCCTAGTCTGATGACTCCAGGAACTCCATTCTCCCTGTGCTGTCTTCAGCTTTTGTGTCAAGACCAGACCTAGGGGAGGGCTTTAGAAGTTTGTGCAGGGAGATCAAAGGAAATTTCTTTTAAGTAGTAGAAATCAGCATCCTTGGCTAATCAAGAGGGTGTTACCTGAAGCACAGTCAGCTTTAAGGAATTCGAGGTCAGAGACCAGGACTCAGCCAACGTAGCATCATTAGAACCCAGCATTGTGTCGGCACATATCAATAAAAACAGACCAAACCCAGTGCTGTTGAGTTGATGCCAACTCATAACAACCCTATAGGATAGAGTAGAACTGCCCCATAGAGTGTCCCAAGAAGTGCCTGGCAGATTTGAACTGCTGACCTTTTTGGTTAGCAGATCTAGCACTTAACCACTACACCACCATCAGCACATAGTAGGCGTTTAACAGTACTTTCTTGAATGTTAAATGTTTGGGAACCCTGGTGGCGCAGTGGTTAAGCGCTACATCTCTTAAATAAAAGGTCAGCAGTTAAATTCCACCAGGTGTTCTTTGGAAACTCTATAGGGGCAGTGTTACTCTGACCTGTAGATCACTATGAGTCAGAATTGACTTGACGGCAGAGGGTTTGGTTTTGTTTTTGGTTAAATGTTAACCAAACACAAACACAGACCCTTAGAGATGTAAAGGAGATGTCCATCAAATAATCACAAGCATCCATAATTATAAACTGTAAAACACCTCATAGGAACAATACAGAGGTCCCTATGGAATTGTTGACTGAATGATCACATGAAACCCTGTAACCTTTACCATCAAAACACCTTAGGACTCTGTAATAGGATGTGTTTAGACGAAGGAAGACTATGTTCTTTTGAGTTGTGGCCTGGGCTGAGAAGGTCAGGATTAATTGACTGAAAGGAAAATTTGTTATCCCAGCCTTACTCCTTGTTGAAAGAAGGAACAGGCTCCTTGGGAGCCATCTTGCAGGTGGAACACTGTTCTCCTGTGCCACTGTGTATCTGAACTGAATGCAACAGGGAAACAGGACAGCAGCAGGTGAGACCAGTCAGGAGGGGACTTTGTGCTGCCTTTATGTGGTGAAACTTAGCAGAGTTCTTCCCTCCCTTTGGGGCTCCAAAGTGTCCCTGAGGCACACATCCAGTTAGACGAGGACTTGCCCACTTGGCTCCTTTGGAACTCAGGGTGACCCTTTCCATTGCTTGCTGCTTTTATGGTCTTTGATACGTGCATGTTGTAAGCAGCTTGTTCTACTATCCGTTAGTCTGCTGGGTTTGTCTCTGCCTAGATACTCCATAGGAAGGAATCTGGTGTTTAACATATTCAAAAGTGAGCTCATTTCTTCTCCCCTCCTCCTTTCCAGCTGTGACTCCTTCTGTATTCTCAGACCTCAAATGGCATCATTTAGTCCCTGAGGCTGGAAGAGTGGGTGGCTTTCATAATACCTCCCTCTTCTCTTCCCAGGGCTAATCAATCACCAGTTCTGTTCATTCCAGCTCTCTAAATTTAATTGACTCTATCCTCTTCCTTCCATCCCCAGTGTTTCTATGATAGTGATTTCATACCATATTAATGAAATAATTTCCTGCCTGGTCTTCTTGCCTTCCACCTAGTGCTCCTGAATTCCATCTTCCATCCTGTCACTAGATCATTCTAAAATGCTAATGTGATCATGTTAGTGTACCAGCTGAAAGCCGTTTGGTGGTTCTCTACTGCTTATGGATCAGGTCCAAACGTCTCAGCATGGATTTAGGATTCTCCATTGCCTGGCCCTGTGGACATCTCCAGTCCGTTGCTTACCAGCTCTCCAACTCTTGACCCTAACGTTTTCCTAAAGCAGAATGTTTGTACCTTTATCTTTCTTGGCTTGCCATCTTCTGGGCTGTCTACCTAACATGCACTGTTCATCTTTCAGACTTGACTCAAGTTACCTCATCTGTGAAGCCTTTTCTGTTTTTTTCTCCCAGTCTTCTCAGGTGAAAGTCACCACTCCCTCATCACAAGCTTAAATCACACACTAGTGACGAGTAAGAATTTGGAGGTAGAAAATCCTGATTCCCATCTTGGTGCCACCATTTATTCAGGTCACTGAACTTCTCGAGGTCTCAGTTTCTCCTTTGAAATGTGGAAATCACAGTGCTTTGTTCAGTGGGTTCTTCTCAGGATTAAATTAAATAATCCATACAAAATGCCTGGCACATATGGCCTACTCACTAAGTGTTCACTATGGTTTGAAGTCCCAAGATATTCTGAATGACTCCCCATCCTAGGAAGATAATAAGGTAATCAGATGAAGCTTGCTAAAGGCAGATGGTGCTTCACTTCCTTAGTTACTAGAATGTTGTTGCTGTTGAATGCTATTGAGTTGACTCTGATTCATAATGCCCTTACATGACAGAGTAGAACTGCTTAATAGGATTTTCTTAGCTGCAGTCTTTATAGAAACAGATTGTCAGGTATTTAGAGCCACTGGGTGGGTTCAAAATACGAACCATTTGGATAGCAACTGAGCACTTAAATGCTGCACTGCCACAGCTGCTCGTTCATGGAATTCCCAAACCCAAACCCAAAGCACTGCTGTTGAGTGGAGTCCAACTCATAGTGACCCTAAAAAAAAAGCCACTGCTTTTGAGTTGATTTTGACTCACAGCAGTCCATAGGTCAGAGTAGAACCTCCCCTATAGAGTTTCCAAGGAGTGTCTGGTGGATTCAAATCATCAACCTTTTGGTTAGCAGTTGTAACACTTAACCACTATGCCACGAGGGTTTCCAGTTCCTAGAACAGTGCTAGGGAAATAGTAGGTTCTTTTCAGTAGACTCTGAGTCACTGAGAAGTGAGTGGAATTAAAGTTGTAAAGAGAAGTTGGTATCATTTCATAGCTTCCTATGTGTCTCAATGAGTCTCAAAAAATTGATTAACTACATTTGATTGGTATGATTGAGAATGGATCTTCCAAGTGATAATATGGGCCTCAATATAGAGGAAGATGAAAGCACAATAAATCCTGTATAGTCCTGAATTCTCAGTTTTTTAGACTGACTTAACAGAAGGAAACTTGTTTTTTTCTTAGTAAGCATCTGACGTAACAAAATTATACTTTTGAAAAAGTCAAAGTTAAAAAAAATTAAATTATCTGCTCATGGAAAATACACAGACTATATAGGTCTGATGTTTTATTAAAAGGTAATTATCTATTCCATTGGATTTGTTGGGGTAATTTTTTTTTTTTTTTGGTACTGTGATTGAGTGAAAGTTTACAATACAATTTAAATCCACGTGCCCACCTATCTGTAGCTCCTTCTCCTATCCTTGCCTGGTGACGGCACATTTGTCCTTTCCATTTTATACATGTCATATCCTCTTAACAATCTCCTATCCCCTCCTCTCCACCCTCTCCACTCCCCTCTAGTAAAAGGACAGTTGGATGACATCCTATAGATGCATAAAACCTTAAAGTGCACACATGATATGGTCATTCTGTGTCCCTGAGTCCAGTCCATTTCTATCTGAAGAGTTGACCTCAGTAATGATGGATGATCAGGGGCAGCATCAGGTCTAGGGGCCATGCTCCCAGGGGAACTCCCAGGCCCCTGGACCATCATTTGCAGTCTTTTAGTGGAATTCTTAGGGTGCACCCCTTTTTTCTCATGTTGCCACTGGGACTCAACATTGTGAACTGCATCACGGTTGTCATTGGTAGTAGCCGGGCACCATCTGGTTCTTCTGGTCACATTTTGATATTGTTGCACATTCATGTGGGTCTTTCTGTCTTCTGTGCTCTTTTTCCCTCATCTGATTGTTGTCCTTGGTGATCATCTGTTCTAGCTGAGTTGGAACTATCTGATGTACCTCATATGGCAGCTTGCTAGGTTTTAAGACCCCAGATGCCATTCACCAATATGGGGTGCAGAAGACTCTCTTGGAAATTGGATAATTATGCCAATTGGCCTCGATGCCTGTTGGGGTAATTTTTGTTGGACATCTTATCTGGAGTGATCAGTTCCTGGAGAATGACATCATAGTTGGTAAAGTAGAGGGTCAGCAAAAAAAAAGAAGACTCTCAAATAGATGGGTTGACACACTGGCTGCAACAATGGGCTCAAGAATAACTACAATTATGAGAATGGTACAGGACTAGGCAGTGTTTTGTTCTCTTGTACATGGGGTAACTATGAGTCTGAATTGACCCAACAGCACTCAATAACAAGAATAACAACTTTCCTAAATACAACAGAGATTAGACTGTTTAGTTGGAAATGTGCCCCCTTCTAGTAACATTACTAGTGATCTGCTTAATTTAGCTGTGAATAAAATATAAACAGAATGACCCTCTATATATTGTTTTTGAACAGGTTTGTAGGTTTAATCCAGAAAAGACAAAATACTTCATTGTCTGCAAATTATGGTGTGTACTTTCTGTAAATGTCACCTGCATCAATCTTTGAGTTTGGAGCAATATGTATTAACAGGAAGTGGAAATGTACATCTTGCAGAAAGCCATAATTAAATGGAGTTTTCTTGATAAATGCTTTAAATCATAATGTCATGTAAATTTGAAATACCTTGCATAGATATTACTCACTATTAGTCAATTGATTGACTGGTTAAAAATATAGACATAATCCTTATAAAATATTTACCATGTTTTGCTCTTACTGGAGAGAAGTTTATCATAACGTTTTATTATTGTGGTATCATAAGGTATGCCCTTAATAGTGATTTGACTCTTTCTAATTCTCAGGTGTATCACTTATTTACATACATTTCACTAGAGGAGTCTGGCTTATGAATAAGAAATCACTGGGATTATTGAAAGGTTTCTACTGTTTTGATTTTACAGAGTCACAATGTTAAAAAATAAACAAAAAAGCAGAGCCTCTCTTTTGGTCAGAATGTTCCCAATTTCTTAGTACCTCTTTCATCTTGATATTGCTTTGCCCCATCTTTGACCCTCTGAATCTTAAATATCTGGTGTTGTGTAATCATAGAATCTTAGGTCAGCATAGGACTTTCAGATCATCTGCAAATGGAAACTTCCAGAAAGACTCACCTATTTTCGTCTTCCTGTGTTCACAAAGGCACTTGGTCTAGGTAACTGCTTTTGGCCCAGGGAGTCAAATGTGTTCTTTTACTCCTTCCCTTTTTCCCTTCTCCACCTTCCTTATATGAGCAAGATCAAAGGAGTTGTCACCTGCCTCTTCATTGTGCCACTGAGGTTTGACCTGGACCCATAGTCATGAATCCTACTGGGACCCATTATATTCCCAAGGTGTTTCTAAAACACAGTGTTCTGTTGTGGTGGTGAACTGAGCAGATGAATTATCTTCTAATATAAAGTTGATGACATAGAACTAGTTTTGTTTTATTGAGTTTATCTGTATTGTTAGGCATAATAAGTTGTGTTGAAATACTTCCCACTTTTGTGCCTGCCTTTATCAGGAGACATTAGTTCACAATCTGGGTCTTTTTTATTGTTCATGGTGCTTAGAATAGGCTTTAATATGATATGCAATTATCTCTCTGTCACGTTCATCTTGGTTTAATTGCCTGCTCTGTACTGTAATGGGGTAAGTCAGCAGAAGGCAATGTCCTTTGCTTGAGAATACCACATTAAGGTATCTCGCATGACTTTATAAATTGTTGGTGCTTCCAGGCAACATTGAAACTATAAACTTCAAAAACTAATTCCAGTCCTATTACCCTTGAAGTTACTTAAAAACCTACCATTCTTGTGTATGACCAGAGACAGAACCTGCTACTCGTCCAAGTTTTCTTTTTTCCACTGTTACCATTGCTTTCCTGCGTCATGTAAACTTGATTTCTGCCTTGGCATTTACATCTTCAAAATACAGCAAGTGGTTCCTTGGCATTTCCAGATTTCTGCACTCTTGGGATTGACAACTTTCTAGAGGCTCTGAAGTTGGTTGGTTTGAGTTTTGCAGAGACAAGTATTAGAATTATACCTGCAGTGGGCTGATGTGCTGGTACCTGACTGATTCAGCTCTTAGCAGGTTATCATTTTCTATCAGTGGCAGGGGTCCTGCTGCATCTATGTGACTACTTCCTTAATCTGTACTCATCCTCAGGCATGTATTTATGGGCTAAATGATAGATAATAGAGATACATGTGAATTTGAAGTTTGTGATGGTTTAGAACACTGATCTTCAATCTTTTAAAAACTTACTGATGCCTGGTGCCAGCCCTTAACCACCCCCACATATTGCCATTGAAAAGATTCCAACTCTTAGGAACCCTATAAGACACAGTAGAACAATAGGGTTCTCTAGGCTGTAAATTTTTGTAGAAGCAGACTGCCACATCTCTCTCCCACTGGGTGACTAGTTAGTAGTCAAGTGTGTAATCAACTGTGCCACTAGGGTTCCACCCCAGATAGTCCAGTTCATTTAGTCTGCAGTGGGCCTTCACATGTCTATTTTTAAAAAGCTTTCCAGGCAATTCCCATGTGTAACCCCAGAGTTGGAAACCAATGGTAAGACTGGTGACAATTGAATATGACTTGATTTTGTGGCTCACCAGAGTGAAGACCAAAGGTGGCTGCAGGTAGCAAAAAGAGTGGCTCCCTGTGGTCTTTCAGAGACCTGTATCATGTCACATTCTCCGTTTAGTGTCTGTTTGGTAGTGTGTGGTTTCTAAAAGGTTTTCCTGCTTTGACTTGTTTCCAAACTCACCTCTGTTGTGGAGATTCTGTCTGGTTAGGACAGCAATCGGAATTTCTAAGGGGCTTTCTCAGGGATAGTGATGCCTTACCATGTGTGGGAGACACTGACTTGAACCATGGAGACTGTTGGCTGAGGCTGGTACCCAGTCCTGAGCCACTGACCAGCTAGCACTGGTGTGTAGTTAAGAGCCTGAGCTCTGTGTTGAGGCACGGGACATGGGGTGCTGGGGTGCCCTTGTCTCTCTACTGCTCCCCCTTTCTGTACACTCCTGTTCTTGCTCTCCTTTTCATTCTTACTCTCTTGCTTTTGTTCTCTCTCTCAATAAAATCATATTTGTAATATTTTCTTAATATTTTTATTTGGCAGAAAGGAGAAGGAAACGTGAAGTAGATAATCTCACATTTGAGGTAGATTTCTACAGGTAACTTTCCCCTCTATCTTGAAGAGCCTGGAAAGTACAGAAGCATATGTCTCGGGCATTTGGGCCACTGGGGGCAATGGTGGTGGGTGGGCTTAGCTCTGGGTATGCCCCACTTTGCCTAGAAACTTCAGGATGGCCTGAAGAGGGGAGAAAGCAGATAAGAGGTAAGAGCCCACATTCTTGGAGAGCTCCCAGGTTTGCACTGTGCTGACATCCTCACACATCCCAGGTAGCATTAGCACTTACATGCTGTGTAACAAGTTCAATTTATAAGAATCTGTTTAAAAGATGTCATCACCACACATATCACACACACACAAAATTCTCACAGGGAAGGAATTAGTCATGTTTCTCATCACAGACAATTTGGAGGAATGGGATGCAGATTATGGGACATGAGTGCAATACTAACGTAATTGTTTGCAGGTAATTTGAAGAAAGATGAAATGTGCTTGTGTTGGCAGTTCGAGGATGTTAAACAGTCTTTAGAAGATGGAGTTCTGGATGACGGCTGTCTGGGAAATTAGAGCGGGAGCTGTGGGCTGTCTGTGCAGGGACTGGGCCCTTCATTCTGGGTGAACTCTCTGCTGTCCATGGGGAAAATAGATTTTCTCAAAATCCTTCACTATCCAAAGATTTCTTCTTGTTGTTTTATGTATATAGTCACTTTATTTCTTCACAGCACTCAATGTTATGGACTTTGCTTATTACTAACACTAGGAGTTTTAGCAATGATAATATCTGATTGAGTGGTACAGAGTTTAAAAAATGTTTAGATAGTTCTCTCTTCTGTTAACTTCAGTTCTTTAAATGGCTGCCTATAATATCCATTGTTGTCTACTGATGTGTCATTGAAAATACATCTGACAACTAAGTCTGTGAACTTAATTGTTCTAAGTGCTGCATACCTCATTACTGAATGTCACTGTGGTCACCTTCCAGGTATTCCCCTTGGGAAGCTATGCACTGATGCCAGTGCTTAGGCTGCCCTTCAAAGCAATTTTGGAATTCTTTCTGGTATGACCATTGTACACAGTGGCAAGTTCATCAACTTAATTGTGTAGTTGTTTGTGAGGGAGCTTTTAGCCAGTAATCAAGTAACTATGTTGAAACACCCTCCCTACTCACCTGATCTGGCCCCCAATGACTTTTTTCTTTATCCAAAAATAAACGAAAATTGAAAGGAAGACGTTTTGATGACATTCAGGACATAAGGGTTGATACTATAACAGTTCTGTTGGCCATTCCAGAAAAAGAGTTCCAAAATTGGACTAGGCAGTGGCGTTGGTGCATAGCTTCCCAGGGGGAGCACTTTGAAGGTTGTTAGGTGCTGTTGAATCTCTTCTGACTCGTAATGACCTTATGAACAACAGAACAAAACACCGCCCGGTCTTGCACTATGTCTACAATTGTTTTTACACTTAAGCACACTGTTGCTGCCACTGTGTCGATCTATCTAATCGAGAATCTTCCATCTTTTTTGCTGACTCACTACTCTACCAAGCATGATGTTCTTCTCCAGGGACTGATCCTTCCTAATGACATGTCGAACGTATGTAAGATGCAGGCTTGCCAACTTTGCTTCCAAGGAGTACTCTGGCCGTACTTCTTCCAGAACAGATCTGTTCATTCTTTTGGCAGTCCATGGTACGTTCAACATTCTTCTCCAGTATCATAATTCAAAGGCATCAATTATTCTTTGTGTTCTTTGTTCATTGTCCAGCTTTTGCATGCATGTGATGCGACTGAAAATACCGTGGCTTGAGTCAGGTGAACTTTAGTCTTCAAGGTGATATCTTTACTTTCCAATACTTTAAACAGATCATTTGCTGCAGATTTTCCCAATACAATACTTCCTTTGATTTCTTGACTGCTGCTTCCATAAGCATTGATTGTGGGCCCAAGTAAAATGAAATCCTTAACAACCTCTATCCTTTCTCCATTTATGACAATATTGCTTATTGGTCTAGTTGTGAGGACTTTTGTTTTCTTGATGTTGAGATACAATCCGTACTGAAGGCTGTGGTCTTTGATCTTCATCAGTAAGTGTTTCAAATCTTCTTCACTTCCAGCAAGTAAGGTGGTGTCATCTGCGTACTGCAGATTCTTAATAAGTCATCTTCCAATCCTGATGCCCCATTCTTCATAGAATCTGGCTTCTCAGATTATTTGCTCAGCATACAAATTAGAAAGGTATAGTGAAAGGATACAACTTTGTCACATATCTTTCCTGACTTTAAACCATGCAGTGTCCCCTTGTTCTGTCTGCACAACTGCCTCTCGATCCATATACAGATTCCTTAAGAGCACAGTTAGATGTTTGGGAATTCCCATTCTCCGCAATAAAGGTGTCTGTGGTGGTATTCAGCAATGAGGTATGTAACACTTATTCTAGGATGAGTTTGCAAACTTGACTGTCAGTCTTCATATATTTGCATAATCTAGTACTTGGAAAGTTGAACTTGGAAGGGAAGTGGTTGTGGAGCTCATATCAGAACTGTAGACTCCTGAAATCTGGGAGTGTGAGAGGCTACTTAGAGCATGCAGAGGTTAGAATTCAAGGCCTGAATACCTGTTGCTTGGGTTCTAAACCACTTCTGTCACTTGTTAGCTGTAGTGGATGAGTAGTATTACTTAAATGCCTATGCTCTTTGCAGTGTGCCTTTGCTCTTCTCGTTAAGAAGTGCAGTCTATTTCTCCACTCTTAGAATCTAGGCTAGCCTTGTGACCTGCTCCAGTCAAAAGAATTCAGAGAAAGTAACATTATGCCAACTCCAAGGCTATGTTCAAGAGTTCTGTACACTTCTGCTTTCAGTAGGAAGCCTACCTCTATTGTGAGCAGTCCTGGGATTGCCTGCTGGAATATTGGTGATCACATGGAGGCTGAAACACCTCAGCCAACAGGCGATCAGTGCCTGGAAACAAAGCTGCCTAGCCAATATGCAGTTAATGATAAACACAGAGGGAACTCAGTCAGGATTAAAAGAAAGGCCTAGTTGAGCCTAAGTTAACATTGATTTTTGTTACTCAGCGATGCTGGCTGATGCATTAGTGATATGATCGTGGACAGATTGCTTAAACTTTCTGTACTTGTTTCCTCTGCTGTAAAGTGGATATAATAGTACTGTCTTAGAGTGATGCTTGTAAAGCTCTACTGCAGTGCCTTGTGCATAGTAAATAATCAATTAGATGTTAGTTGTCATATGAAAGACAGATTTAAGGTAAGGCTCCTTCTGAGGCTATGTGGGACTCATGGTTATAGAGAGCCTCAGCCTGTGTGTGGGAAAGAAAATACAAGCAGGTGGGTGGAAGATAGGGATTGTTCTGCAAGTGCTAGCGAAATAGGGGAAAGGGGCAGCTCCCACCTTTAGAGAGAAGTCATTTCCCAGAGGTGGGGGGCCCCTGGAAGGCATGGGAGGGGATGTCCCCAGCCCCAGCTATGCTTCTACTTGCTCTGCATAATCTGAGCTGTCCTCAGACAGTAAAGCACTAATTTATGTCATAGAGCCAGATGCTTCAAAACACAGGAACATCGGATTGGTATTCATGCTAAGGCTGATGGTGGCAATGTTGGCAAACTTGGGCTTCAACAGACCCAGGTGTAGGAAAAAGGTGCTGGCCAGACCTGATGTGGAGAACTTCCCTGGACCTGGGAAGGCCTGAAAGGTGGGACGCAGAGGGACAGAAGGAGAGGCAGGTGTCAGGTATTAAAGGGCAGTGGCACTGTGTGTCTGTAAAAATGGCATACAGTGGTGGGAGTAGGGGCAGCATCTGACCTCCTGTAACTTCGTGAGTGGGAAGGAGAATCCAGATCAACAGCCCAAGGCACCCCTATTTCTGCTGCTTCAACTTTTTTTCTGCTAGGGCAAATATTACAAAGCTCTTTTTGCTTGACGATAAGTGCTCCAAAGCACTCCATTTTACCAGAGTCTTTGGCTTTAAGACAGCTTAGGGCCAATCATAGTCAGTCCTCTTTTGAGATGCCAGTTCAGTTTTCTCTCTGAGAGAAATATGCCTACAGAGGGCAAAATAATAAGTGAAAAAGTCTGGCATGTAAGGACGAATATGATCCCTCTTTTTCTAAGAAGACAAGAATGGATAATCAGCTCTAGCTCTGTGAGCCAGCAAACCTGTCTACCAAGTACCTGGAGACCTTCTTTTTCACCAGTAAGCTTCCTGCTGGAAGACACTAGCTTTCTTACTCTGTGGGCTGGTGTCATGGGTTGAACTGTGTTCCCACTCCTGCCAAAATGTGTGTAGCCATTTGGCTGGGCCATGATTCCCAGTAGTTTATGATTGTCCTCCGTTTTGTGATTTTCCTATGCTGTATGTTAAAGAGGATTAGGGTACAGATGTAAATCCCTTCCTAAGGTCACCTCCCTGCTCCAGCGTCAAGGGAGTTTCCCTGGAGAGTGGCTTGTACTGTCTTTTATACTTTTATCTTAAGTGATGGAAGGGAAGCAAGTGGAAAGTTGAGAACCTCATACCATCAGGAAAGCAGCACCAGGAGATGAGCATGTCCTTCAGACCTGAGATCCCTGCACCAAGATGCTCCCTGAACAAGGAAAGATTGATGCAATGCAAGGATTTCCCCCAGAGCCAACAGAGGGAAAGCCTTTGCCTGGAGCAGACATCCTGAATTTGGACTTGTAGCCTACTGAACTATGTAAGAATAAAATTTTCATTGTTAAAGCCATCCACCATAGTATTTCTATTAGAGCAGTACCAGGTGACCGAGACAGCTGGGAGCCCACCTCACAGTGTCTAGCTGATCTGCTGCTAGTCTCTTTGTTCTGCTTCCCCTGATGCCACCGTTTCTCTGCTGCAGGTTCTCATCATCTTGCAATCGCTGGTGTTACAGCTCTGTCTCTGTCTCATGGATCCAGGAGGGTCTCAGGGAAGAGATCTCAGATCCAAAGGACTCATTCTACTCCTATTCTTCTTCCTTGGTGGTAGTGAGATTATCTTTCTGTTCTGGATTTGACTCTCTTTGGGGCCTGCTGGGGATGGCAAAACTGACCAGTCCCCTTGGTGGGCTACAATTAACCTTATTTGCACAGTTCTACCAGTCACTTGGATGGGAGTTACAAGGCCGTGATGAGAAAGGCCACACAAAGGCAACACATCATACCATGGTGGCAAAGGACACATGGACATCTAACCAAGAGTTCCCTGTGACCTCTCTTCACGGGCTCAGCTGCCAGTCATAGTCAATCCCCTATCAAGATGCCAACTCTATTTTCCCCTCTATAAGAATATACATCCAGAGGGCATATTGCCAAGTGAAATAAGTCAGGCATAAAAGGGCAAATATTATATGATCCCTCTTTTAAGAAAAGAATAGATAAATAATAGAGAGGTCAATGCTTACTAGTGGGGTGTCGGGTAGGGAAAGTATACTTTATATGAAGAGACTAGTTATTTTTGGTGATAGGAAAAGTGGCACTGATTGTGGATATCGTGGGCATGGCACAACCAAAGTAGTAATGAGCCTTTGAGCGCATATGGTTTGGTATAGGCAACCTGATAAATGGGGAGGTAGCGATGCATTCACAGATGAGAACAGATAGAAGTGTTTATAGCTTTGTGTAGAATAATTTGTGTACAATAGTTAAATAGCTTTGTGTACAATAATTAAAGTGATTGAGCACTAATGGAAAGCTCTGTTTGAAACCACCAGCAACTCCATGGAAGACAAATGTGGCGGTCTTTGCCTGTAGAAATTTATAGCCTTGGAAACCTTATGGGATCGCTATGAGTCGGAATCCACTTGATGTCAGGCACATATGTTCACTGAAGATATAACAATGGATACTCCTCAGGCATAGCCAAACATCTTCCAACGTTGGTTTCTTAGGTTTGAAGGCTTAGGACCATAGTCTCATGGGCCAGCTGATTCAATTGGCGTAACAGCATCAGGATGCAAAGATGACTAAGACAGCGGGGAGCATCCTGATGAAGTAGCCTCTGGGGTCTCACAAACTTTTGAGTGACCATCTAAGGCTCTTGGCTTAACACCCATGGCCGCTGAGTCAATTCTGACTCATAATGACCCTATTATGCAGAATAGGACTTCCCCCAGGGGAGTGTCTGGTAGAGTTGAACTTCTGAACTTTCAGTTAGCAACCATAGTTCTACCACCAATATTTCTAAGACTCTTGGCTTACCAGGAGCAAACCACTAAGAAGATAATCAAAAGCTCAGAGAAGAAACAAATGCAAAGGAGCTACAGCCTCATTTCCTCTGAGACCAGAAGAACTTGATGGGACCTGGCTACCACCCCTGATCACTGGGGCCACAATAGCTGGTCTCAGATAGGATGGGATAAAGATATGGAGCAAAATTCAAATTATTATTTAAAAAAAAAAAAGCCTAACTAGAAGAGTAGAGAACAGAAGACTCCCTGAGACTATTGCTCTGAGACACTCTTTAAACCTAGAACTGAGTCTGTCTCCCAAGGTTACCTTTTAGTGGAACAGCAGAATGGCTGTTGCAATCATGGGTGTTACATACAAGATTAGTGCTCTACTTTAAAACCATCAGTATGCGGTGAAAACGGTCAAACCATTTCTCAAAAGTAAAAATGAGAAGATAAAGAGACAGGGAAACTAGAGTACCAGAAAGGAAACAAACAGAACACAGTTAAAGAGAATGCTGGCATATTGTGGTAAATATAACTAATGTCACTGAATAATTTATGTGGAAACTATCAAAGAAGAACCTAAGTTGCTATGTAAACTGTCATCAAAAACTCAATAAAATATTATTTAGAAAATAGAAATATACCTCTAGATTATATTTATATATGTAGATATTTATATATCTAGAGTATATAAAGCCCATGTTATCTGCCTCATTTCCACATTTACTGAGGCACTCTAGACCCTAAAACCAATGAAACCCACTGCCGTCTAGTCAATTCTGACTCTTAGAGGCCGTATAGGACAGAGTAGAACTGCCCCAAAAGTTTCCAAGGTAGGCCTTGGATTCGAGCTGCCAATCTTCTGGTTAGCAGCTGTTGCACTTATCCATTAGGCCACCAGGATTTACTTTTCCTAAAGCAAGCCAGAATTATTATTCTCCAATTATGGGAGCACCTGTCTGCACACAAGGCCCGTGCTTAGTGCTCATGGGCACAGCAAATATCTGAATGATATGGATCTTGTTCTTAGGAAACTTATACTTTTGCAGTGACCTTCTGCTCTCACTGTATAGTGTAATCTTGGGAGCTTAAAAAAAATAATACATGGACTCCAGAGCAGATTGATTAAATCTAAATATTTGGGGGTGGAGATGAGACACTGGTATTTTTCAGATGTTCCTCAACTTCTTCTAATGTCTAAAAGCTGTTGAGAATTGTGGACTTTAATGGCAAGTGCTTTTTAACACCCCAAATAATACAAAAGGCACAATGGTTTCAGAGTTGATTAATTTAACAGCTTAATTATTTTAAGAATTTACATTTCTTTTATATTTTTTCTCTGACATCTTTCATCCATAGTCTCATGGTCACAAGATGGATACAGTGGTACTAACCATCATTTTCTTATACAGTTGTATCTTGAGACAGAAAAGAGATGACTTCTCCACATGTATTTAAGAGTCGGTTAAATTCTCTCCTAAAAGTTTCTAAGAGTTTTCCCTTATAACTGCTTGTCCAGAATTGTATCAAATACCTGTTCCTAAAGCAGTCTCTGACAGTCACTATCATTGACTGATATCCATTTGTGACTCCCCCTCCTGGGAACGGAGGAGTCAGTTATTCTGTACTGTAGTCCAGCAGAATGTGAACCACAAGAGATACCAGAACTTTGCTACTGAAGCATAAAGAGTTGGAATGACTAGTAGATTAGATAGGAAATGATGTACTGGGTTGACAAGTTAACCCCAGGACCTTAGTGACTTAGCGCAACTGAAGTTTACTTCATACTCGTCAAATCTCGTGCAGTGGAGTATGTCCTCCGTCAGATGTCTTGGTTCTTGTTTCTGTGTTCCTCCACCTTGTGAGGCCCTTGTTTCAACACATGGCCTCAAAAGTTGCTGTTGCAAAGGAAGACAGCGATGGCAGAAGCATTTCTTAATTGCCTCAACTTTGGAATGGCACATTTCATTTTTGCTGCGTTGACTGGAAATAGTCAACTGGTCCCACCTGAGCTCCAAGGGAGCCTGGGAAGTGTAGTATGGACATACAGAGGCTTTTATGAGCAGGAACTGTCCTGTTGGAGAAGACGACTAAACAAGCTCTAGAGGTAACAGCTTGTTACAGGAATAAGAGGGTACTGGGTCAAATATACATGTGTTGGTTGAGTGTCCAGCTTTTGCATGTAATCTGGTGGGATTCTCATGGTCTCTACTAGAGAAATAGAAGTATCAGCCCCATGTGAACTGATTTATGTCAGAGACTTTTGTTTATAGCTTCTGAAAAAAATGTAAAGAGGCTTTCAACACCTCAAGTATAGGAAGCATGTGAATGTTTGCTGCTATTACCACGCTATTTGATGGCCCCCAAAGCTCTTGTCATTTCTCAGCTGTGTATCTGCATTATAACTCTACACTAAATGATAATACTTAGATCCAGAGTGAAAAGTGATGCTCTGAAGCCTTGCCCAGCTTCCTTGGGCCTTGGCACGCTAGCCCTAAAGATCCTTTCTCAGTACAATTAGTCATTTCTCCTGTCCTTGAATTATTTTCAGACAGCCATTATACTGACTCATTCACTTTTCCAAAAGAAGTGGGTCATGTATGATGATGAATGCAAGTTAGTGTTTGTATATCTGAGGGGATATGAATTGAATTTCATGATTAGGGGAGATCTAGAGTCTTTGAAATAAATATCTCATCGCTGAAAGAGACTACAAATTCTCCCAAAGAAAAAGTTGTGACATTTTCTCCATAGTACTTCACAGAGCTCTTGGTTTATAATAACCAAGCAACCAAGCAACCAACCAAGCAACCCACCAACCCACCAACCCACGAACCCACCCATTGCCCTCCAATGGATTTCCACTCCTAGCATTAAGAGCTCTATAAATTTACACTGATAAGGAACATGTGGACTCTTTCATTCCTAGAACTGAAATGATGTGCTCAAGTCCAGAGAGCTTTTGGTAATGTACAAATAAAGTAAATACTACTTTGTCAGCATCTGGATTATTTATTCTGTAGTCTCTTCTAGGCAAACTATGTACACCAGGCTACCATCTTTCCCCTTGGAAATACGTTTTACAGATGCTCAGAAAATACTAACCAGTCTGAATTCAGTGTTGCCTTCCTTATCTGAAGATCATGAATCAGGCAACATTAACCATCAGAATGTAACTAAGATACTGGGAGCAGCAGTGGAAGTCTTTTTGAGCAGATGGAAGTCATAAGAACACTATTGCATTAAAGTTCTTAGTGTCAGAGGTCCTTAGATTCTGACTTAGATCCCAGTAACTTCTTGGGTACCCCATAATTCTAAACCATTGATCATTTGGTCTATAGAATGTCATATTATTGTTGTTGGTTGTCCTCAAATCATCCCCGACTCATAGTGACCCAACATAACAAAACATTGCCTATTCCTGTATCATCTTCATGATTATTGGTGTATTTGAATTCATGTAGTGCCTTCCAACCTGGGAAGTTCATCTTTTGATGTTCTGTCAGAAAAATTTTGTGATGATTCGTTGGGTTTTCATTGACTGATTTTTGGAAGTGGATCACCAGGTTTTTCTTCCTAGTCTGTCTTAGTCTGGAAGCCGCTAAAACCTGTCACCTTGAGTGGCTCTGCTGGTATGGGAAATATTGATGACATAGCTTCCAGCATCACAGCAACGTGCAAGCTACTGCAGTACAACCAACTGACAGGTAGGTGGTGGTCGATAGCATAGAATGGCTTGGCAGCAGTCAGTAAAAGCCTGATAAGAGAAATTAAGATTTCTATGCAATGGAATGCAGTCATTTAAAATGACAATGTAACACCATCTGGATTAACATGAAACTGTGTCCTCTACCTGCTGTTGAAGGGACCTCTGATGGCACAGTAACTAAGCACTTGACTGCTAACCAAAAGGTTGGTAGTTTGAACCCACCAGCTGCACTGCAGGACAAAGATGTGGCAAGATGCTTTTGTAAGGATTATAGCTTTGGAAATCCCACGGGACAGTTTTACTCTGTCCTGTGGAGTCACTAAGAGTTGGAATCAGCTCAGCAGCAACAAGTATCTGCTGCTGAGGAGCAAGGCAATTTATTAGACAGCATTTCTAGTTGTCCCTAGGTGAGAGAGAGAAAATGTGCGTATACTGGGCAGTTATGCTCAGCAGTGAATTAGGTGGTACTGGCCCTTGACCTTCATGGAGCTTGTAGTCTGGTGGGAGAAAGAAAACAATCAATAGGAATTGTATTTCAGGGTCAAAAGTACTATGAATAGTGCTATGAGAGTCCATAGAATTCCCTGTCTTGAGGAGCTCAGGAAAAGGGACTTCCTAGAGAAAATCATGGCCCATATTGAAGATCATGTTGTGTATTGTATGCAGTATACCTTACTGTATTGTGTTGTGTCACATCACATCATACATCATTAATGACACAGTTATCATAATAGTTATGATAATTAACACCTAAGCCAGGGCCAGGGAAGGAAGTTGAAGGTGGGGAGGTGGGGGGAGAGAGAGGAAGATCTCTTTTAGACAAAGGAATCTGCCTGTGGCAAGGCCCGGGAGAGGCCAGGATTGGAGGAATGAGATTCGACTCAAGCTGACTTGTGGGTTTTTATTTTTATTTTTTAAATAACACAAGTACATCGGAAAGGTGAAATTTTGAGGGTTTTTTTTCCTTTTTTAATGTATGTCTATCTATCTATACCTCAGATGTTTATAATGAGCACATTTTCTTTGTCAATGAGACAACCCTATGCATTTATTTTTCTTTAAAATAATTTTTTAAAATGTATTGTCTGGAATCTTTGGGTAAAAGAACTCATGTTCGGAAAATGATATGTGAATTTTACCGAAGTGCCATGAACGAAATAAAATGAGGAATTATGACGTTCTCCAAGGCTTGAGCTTGCCGAAAGGAGATGCGTTTTTGCAAAGTGTACCATGTTGGGTTGTCCATGTGCCTGCTCAGTTTTAATGCCAGCAAAGATCTGTGAAGGACCAGTTGCATGGATTCATTCTCCCCTTATCCTTTCTCAGAAATACCAGGTATTTAGAGTTCTTCAAACATCTTTCCACTTTGGTGAAAGGCCAGCTTTAGAAATTAGTGTGAGGCCTCTCATTCCCAAGCTGTTCAGGGAGAAATGGTACTGAAAGTTCATTCATCTTGTTCCTGGCTGTGGGAAGAGCGGCAGCCCCTCAGTCGCTAAAGACAGACCAGGTTGGTCATACTCTGCTGAGACAATGGCACTGGTGGGAAATGAGGTGGGACATAGAAGCTGATGAAAGTGTCTTTGTGTGTCCTGTATCCTTGGCTATCACAGTGCTCTCATCCAAATGGAAGGAGAATATTTGGGGAGAGGCTGGGACTGTGGTTTCCTCTTCTCATGTGTACACACAACTCACTGACTTAATTTTTCCTATTATCTTGCTCTGTGATATATTCTGGGAATCTGCTCACAATTAGCAAGTGTGATATGGTTTGGTCAAGGGCTATGATTGGGTAATTATAAGATGCTTCCTGTGTATCCAAGACAGATGCCTAGGCTGGACCAGATGCTAGGGGAAGGCTTCTCCCTGGAGCAGGGGATGAGTGACAGTGAGCCAGGAGAAGGGGGTTGGTGACAGGTTCAAGGAATCTGCAGTGATTAGAAAGGGCTTCATCATGTGCCACAAGACAGATGTTAAAGGAAGAGCTGGTGAGACAAGGAGAGCAAGATTATGAAGCACCTTTTAGGTACACTACCTTTGGAAGTTTGAGTGTTTCCCGGGGTCAGTAGGGAACTGGAAGTGGTCCAGTCAGACTAGGATTTTAGAGTGTCCATTCTCAATGGGCAGTGGGATTTTTCAGTGGTATTCCAGTTGAGGAGGGAGATAAGTCAGGGGAGGAAGGGAGACCCTTACGAGGCTGGTAACAGGCTGAAAGAATGATGATGTTCAAGTCATTTCACTACATTATGCCAAAACAAGTCATGAAGCCTTCATGTATTTGGTCCTTTCTCCCAAGTAATTGTAACTAATTCAAACAGATTTATTTTTCAGGAGTGAGTGGTTCAAAGAAATGTGGACAGGAAACAAAGACCTTTTCTGATGGCACAGGACAGTCTGGTGGTGATGGAGCAGACCTAGGACCTCAGCTCGTGGTGCATACAAAAGAATTAGGATTTTTATGTGCAGAAACATTGACACAAAAAAGCTGCCATTACCCCTACTCCTGTGCTGGAGTCCCAGCCTATACAGCAATGTTTCCTCTAGAGGTTGTAATGGGACTGCAGTGGGCCCTTGATTCCCTTTGTGCCCCAAGCATAGACTCTAGGCTGAGTAAAAATATGATTAGTGCACAGGCATAGGATGCAGTACACACTCATTCATACCTGTAATGAATTTGAAGTAGCTCTCTGCGAATTGTCTCAATCTAACAATATTAAAAGAACAGTTGCCGTAATGTAGGGCTCTGAGAAGTTATGTTCACATTAGAAAGACCCCCTTAATTAAAGGATGAGAGCCACTCTTTGGGAGAGAGATACAAGACATAGCCTCAGCTTTTACATGGTATAGCCTGGTCCTGGCTTACTGCTCTGCTACACGCTGGGATCTCACTCAAGCAGGTGGTTGTCAGTGGACTTCCATTGAACAGGAACATGATAGGTGGATTGAATGAGGTGTGCATGTCTTTTTCCTTTGATTCTTCCTTTTTATTTAGCCCTGGAAGTTTCTCTCCTTGCAAACTGTGGTCCTCACAGATAGCATATGTGACTTCACCTAACTATGACTTCAGCTGGAGATGCAAAAATCCACATACAATTGCAAGGCAAGTCTGCAGAATCTCCAGAGTTGATTTGATGAGGATTTTAGTCATCTAGTACTGCTATAACAGAAATATCACAAGTGGATGGCTGTAACAGGAGACACTTTATTCTGTCACAGTCCTATAGGCTTTAAGTCCACATTCAGGGTATCAGCTCCAGGGGCAATCTTTCTCTGTTAGCTCTAAAGGAAGGTCTCAGTCATTAATCTTCCCCTGGACTGGGAGCTTCTGAGGCACAGGGACCCTGGGCCCTTTCCAAAAGGTGTGCTATGTTCCTGGGACTGCTTTTTTGCTGATATGATGCCCTTAACTTGCTGCTTGCTTCCCTTTCCTTTATATCCCAAGAGATTGCTCAAGACACAATACAGCCTTATATATTGAGTCCTAGTCTGACAACACAACCATTATCCATATGTCCCTCACTAATATCATAGAGGCAGGGATCACATCATATAGGAACATCATGCAATAAGAGGAATCATGGCCTAGACAAATTGTTATACACATTTTCGGGGGACATCATTCAGTCCATAACAGCAGCTAACAGTGTGAACAACAAGAAGCTTGTCATTGATGGAACCTCTGTAAATGAACTAGTACCTTTGCCAAGCCTGGCCAGTTCCTCCTGCAGGGGCTAAGTGTGCAGACTAAGCACAGATGGAGCCTCTTTGGTACAGGGGAACAAGACAGGTGGGGGAAGAGAGAGTGAATATTTCTCTGTCTAGGAGCAAAGGAGAAACCTTGGTGGCATAGTGGTTAAGTTCTATAGCTGCTAACCAAAAGGTCGGCAGTTCAAATCTGCCAGCTGCTCCCTGGAAACTCTGTGGGGTGGTTCTACTGTGTCTGTAGTGTTGCTCTGAGTCAGAATCGACTCGATGGCAATGGGTTTGGTTTTGAGTAGGAGCAAAGCTGCAGGATTTTACACATCCCAAGGCAAAGCTTTTTGACCTTAGGAATCTCTCTAACACAGCTGTCAATGGGAGGCGTAGTGCCACAGTGATTCAGCTCTTGGCCGCTACCTCCAAAGTTGGCAGTTGAAATCCATCTAGCAGCTCCATGTTGATCTGGCCCTGTAAAGATTACAGCCTAAAAAACACTATGGGACAGTTTTACTCTGCCGCATGAGGCTGCTACCCAAAACCAAACACACTGCTGTTGAGTTGATTCCAACTCATAGTGACCCTATAGGACAGAGTAGAACTGCCTCATAGAGTTTCCAAGGGGTGCCTGGTAGGTTCAAACTGCTGACCTTTTAGTTAGCAGCAGCAGCTCTTAACCACTCATCACCAGGGTTTCCTGTGGGGTTGCTGTGAATGGAAAGCTGACTTGATGGCACTCAACAACAACCACATGCCCCACCTAGGAACACAGGTGGTACAGTGGTTAATCCCTTGGCTGCTAACTGAAAAGTTTATGGTTTGAATTCACATAGCTGTTCCACAGAAGAAAGACCTGAGGATTATGCCAAGAAACCCTGTGAGGGCAGTTTTCTTTCATATGGGATCCTTATGAGTCAGAATTGACTCAGTGGCACCCAGCAACAACACAGGCCCCACCATACTCAGTTAGAATGGCTAGACTGAGGACTGAGCTCCTGAATTTTTGAAAGTTTCCAGTGCAGACACTTGGAAGGCTTGTTATGGCATAGTGGAGCCCACTTCGTGAGTGTCTGATTCAGGTGGTCTCTGTGATGTCTCAGTATGTGCATTTCTACCAAGTTCCTAGCAATGCTGCTGCTGCTGTTCCAGGGGCTACACTTTTCTAAAACCTTCTGAGTGTCTAGCACAGCATGTGCACTCCAGAAACAGTGGCTGAGTCGAACCCACACGATTCGGTGAGGGCTTTTATAAAGGATTTCTATCACAGCTCCTCTGAGGCTGAATACATCTCCTTAAAGCACAGTGTGGTTAACAGGAACTCCTTTGAGAATGCTAACATTTTGGCTCTTCTAGCCTTGTGCAAGTCAGTAACGACTTCAAGCCCATCAAACCTTGGAAAGTACAGTGTAGTGAAACCAGGTGATCTGACTAGCCCTTATAGCCTAATAAAGTCCTGATAATACATAGTTTTTCTCTGGGGGAAGAATGGGTGAGGCCATAGAATAGGGTGAGGGATGGTTTATGTTGGAAGCCTAGAAGTTCGTAAGGTTGTGTTATGTACATCAGAAGAGATGATACGGACAACACTCAGCAGATTTTCCTGCTGTGTCTTTTCATCCACCAGAGACAAGGTTGTGCTAGAAGCAGTTGTATTTGCCTTGAAATTAGTCATGAAAGGGCTGAAATCAAAGGCCTAAAACGTGGTAGAGCAATATTCCTTGTGCTTGCAGGAGTGTGAGGTGGAAAGCATATGTCTTGGCCACCAGGACTGTGTGGAGCATTCCCTTTCTGTGACAGCTGCAAATCTTGGTGTATGTAGACTGCTCTTCTTTGAGATTGTCATTTTGAGCACATCCTGTCCCTGCAGAAGGGAACATAAGTGAGACACACATTTTCCCGTCTACTGCATGTGTCTTCATTATGAAGATGGAAGCTGTGTGCCCAAGTGTGAGTGCACATGCACCCACATATGTCTCACATCCATGATCCCTGCTTCCCTCCCTCCCCAGTGCCTGTCCTGTGTCACAGTCATGCCACATGCTCCTGGAGGGAATTGCTTTGCAACTCCTCTGTTACGTCTTTCCATGTTGGAGCTCCCAAGGGTGCCTGCATTTGAAAGTGAAGTGGGGAAGGCTGAGAGAGACATGTAGTGATATGAATTACTCTATCTGGAGGTCAGTGAACCTGTCGTGGGGAAAGACGATGAAGATGACGAAGAACCAGAGGGACAGTAAGAGCATAAACAAGAGACTGTTGGCCCGGAAGAAAAGTAAGGTTATTTCTCACGTCACAGAAACCAGGGCCAAGAGCTTCAAGATGCTATTGTTTCTATTTTCCATCATTAAACAATGCACCCACAGAAATTTCCATTTAGAATGAAATTAGCCAGGACATGAACCTATTTTAGTCCTGCAAATTCTCCCTACTTAGTGATAGTCAAGAAAATTCCAGAAGGTCTCTTTGAGGATGGCAGTTGAAGGAGACGGTACATGAAGTTTTCATTTTCTTTTTTTCTCAGCAAGTGTTTTTGTTGTTGTTAGTTCCCACTGAGTTGACTCTGACTCATGGTGACTTTAGACAGAGTGACCCTGCACCACCTTCATGATTGCTGGTCTGTCCGAATGCATTGTTGTGGCTGTTGTGTCAATCCAACTCAAGGAGGGTTTCCTTTATGTCTTTGTTGTCCATGTCTGCTTCACTAAGGCACCTAGTCAACTGACTTTACTTCTCTTTATAACACAAGCTTACTTTAAATGGCCACCCACACAGGAGGCCTGGCACCCAAAACTTGTAAGTAATCCTATGGGAGGCCAACCTCCAACAGTATAAGGAATGTATAACCCTGGTCCTCAGCATGCTTGAGGCAGAGCAGTTTCCTTCCATTAAGGATAAGGCAAAGCAGTTCATGCTATACCAAGAGGGATTAGGTAAAGCATTTGCAATTAAAATTTAAGTAACTTTACAAAATAAATGTCCTGAAACTTCAGTTAGAAACTCAGAGAACTTGAGATTATCTAGTTCAGCCTTCTTCTATGGTTACTATGAGTTGAAATCAACTTAACAGCAAAGGGTTTGATTTAGCTTTGGTTTAGAAAACTTGTAATAAAAAGAGATGGTGATGTGTACCACTTACCTCCACCTCTGATTCTTATTCCCAAAGGCAACTACTTTTAGTTCTTTATCCATCTCTTGTTGTCAATAGAGCATTTCTTGGTTTTATCCAATTTTCATTGAGCATCTACTATGTGCTACACACAAGAGCAAGTTGAATAGATACTCTTTCCTGTCTTTTAGATAGGAACCTTAGGAGTCAGTACGTTTATGTTAATGAGGGAGAAACAACTCACAAAAGGAGGGTGAGAATGACTGCACAACTCAAAGAATGTAATTAGTGTCATGGAATTGTACATGTAGAAATGATCGAATTGGGGTATGTTTTTTGTGTGTATTCTCAATAACAACACCAAACTAAATAAAGAAAAAAAAGGAAGAGATCACAGAAGAACCATCAGGATTTTGAGGGACAGAGACTTTCTGGAGAGCAGAAGGTAGGGTAAAGAGCATTAAGAGAAAGGAAGGGAGGGGCAGAGGAGAGGAAAAGAAAGTTCTTCTGAATTCTGTTTTATCTGCTACTTGAAGAATTCTGAATTTGTAGAAATGTCTCTGTTTTGTTTCTTAGGGAGAGAATCATGAATATGTAAACATGGGACTGACTTTTAAACAGAAAATGTGAACAAATAACCCAAATAACCCTGGGACACAGGTGTCCTCTCTGTGCATTTCCCTAGAAGAAGTATGTGAGACAATAAAAGATCAAAGGAACTTGTGAGAATAAGAGGCAAGACGTCAATCACCATGCCCCACCTCTGACCTCGCTGTCCTTTCTGGTACAATGGGAAAGTGGCTGACTGATGACATTATGAATGTTTTGACTTATCAGAACTGCAGGAGTCTGGATGACACAATGATCAAGTGCCCAGATGCTAGTCAAAACATTGGCAGTTTGAATCCACCAGCGACTCTGTGGAGGAAAGGCCTGGAGCTCTGTTTCTGTAAAGATTACTGCCTTGGAGACTCTATGGGACAGTTCTATACTATCCTATAGGGTCTGTCTGAGTCAGAACATCTGACTTCAGACCACAATAATCAGATGCCCTAAAACTTCTTTCTGGGTCACACTTTTGCTGTTTTAGAAACTTTGTTCCAGCTTCAATCTGTCAGAATCACGTGGAGATTTATTGGCATTTGTGAGTGAAGAAACTTAGAAAAGTGAGAAAAGTGATGAGCATCCAATTCAGGAAAATGGTTCTGGAGGAAGAATTCAGATGCGACTGGGGACCAGTAGAGGAGATGAGCGCCACTGAGATGCTTCAGTGAGAAGCTCCATTTACTTTTACTTATTGTAGAAAATGACTTGAGCCCCTTCCAGTGTCCTGTAAGTTGACCACTGATGTCCTTTACCAAGAGACACTTCTTGCTTTGGCCATCTTACTTCACCTATAGTAATTAAAGCCGTTGAGGCCCAGAGCTTGGCTCTTAGCCTCATATACTAGATCTCATTGGCAATGTTTTAGTGCTTGGGTCCTGTCCGGGGCAAGATTGTGAAGCCTCAAGTTCAGATCCCCTTCTCTCCCAGAAGGGAAAGCTGACTTTGGAGTTGAAAATCAGAAAATCTGAAAACCGCTGACTTTGGAGTTGAAAATCTCATGCTCAATTTCCAGCTGGGCTACTTTCTAAGTTATCAGTTTGGGCAATTACTCTTGAAAATGATTTAGTTCATTTTAATAATGGCTAAAATAATAGCTAGTTCCTAAGAGTGCTGTGAGCATTAGAGAGAGTAGGTACTAAACTGTCACTTAAACCAAAATCAAACCAGTTGCCGTCAAATTAATTTTGACTCACTGTGACCCTATAAGTGTCGAAGTAGAACTGTGTTCCATAGCGTTTTCAGTGGTTGTTTTAGGCGGAGGAAGATAGCAGGGCTTTCTTCAGAGGCATCTATGAGTGGACTTGAACTTCCAACTTTTTGTTGTTAGTCAAACTCATCAACTGTTTCTACCATTCAGGAATTTACTAGTTCTGATATCTGATCTTACTTGGGAGAAACATTAATTAACCTTAAATAAACAATTCCTGATACTGTTCACACTCATACAGAATAGAGTTATCCTTGTGAGAAGCAGTTCATGTGTGGATAATCATCTGCAATCCAGCATACCCATCCATGCAACCTTGGTTGAGGATACTTTCCCTTCCACAGCGACTTAATACATACAGTTTGTATTTCTCGTTGAACTTACTGCATCCCAGGTGTGAAGTGTCAAATGTGTTTCATATATGAGTGTATCCCGCGTTTTAAGCTAGACTATATCAAACACGTCCTTCAAATTTGTGGAAAATCACAGTGTGTTTGGCATCAACCCTATGTAGCCTTACCCCAAACTGAAACCCATTGTCAACGAGTTGATTCCAACTCAAAGCAACCTTATTAGACAAGTAGAACTACCCATAGAGTTTCCAGGGAATGCCTGGTGGATTTGAATTGCCAGCCTCTTAGTTAGCAGCCATAGCACTCCACCAGGGTTTCCATACACATAGGTAGCATGGAGAAAAATAAGCATCAAAAAATGATACAGTGTGACTGAGCCTGGAAAAGGTCTTGTCTTTTGGTTACTGACAGTCTTCTGCATACAGGTAGTTTTCTATTTTTTTAAAAAAATTATTAGTAACAGAACCTTTTAAGCTGAGTATACAAAGCTTTCAGAAGAGAGTTGCCATTGAGGGTAGAGGATCAAATTGTCCCCTGCTCACTTTCCTTTTCATTCCCTCAGGCAGCTTTTAAATTTCCTTGGAAGGATCTGGAAATTGTGTGAGGGGTGGTTTTAAAACCATCACCGTACACCACATTGCACTTCTCAGCTTACAAAACCCTGCAGCTTAGTCACTATTCAATGAGCTCAATTAAATGCCAGCAGTTATTAGAGCTCTGTGCTTGTAAGGGAGACCTCGTTAAACCCAGTTAATGAGTAACCACTGCTAAATATTTATGAGTGTCATTGTTGGCCAAATATTCCCAATCTCTGGCTCATTTGGATTTTCACACGCGGTGCTTTTATATAAACAAGGAGGCTGAGACGGCCAGAGAAGAGTGCCTTGTCACCGGCAGGGGTGTGCAGTAAGGCTGATTTCAGAGGTTAGCCATGGAGGAGGAAATACTTGACTGCTTCTCCCTCTGGGACACAGCAAGGACATGGACTATGTGGGACCTGCATTTGAAGACTTTACAATCCAGTCACAGACTGAACGTGTGTACTGAACCAACCCTTTAAGATGGAAATTAATCAAGTGCTAAATCACCTATCGAAGCTACCTGTGCTATGAGAGGTTGGAGGAGAAAGAGATTAACAGGAGGGAAGTGAAGTCATGTGGGTTAATACAGAGCCAAGTGGTTCTTTTGCTGGGTCTTGCAAAATTGGTAGAAATTAGGGAGTTAGAGAGAAAGGAGAGGGCATTCAAGGCAAAGAGAGCTACTGAAGTAGGAGCAAGGAGGCGGAAATCAACACAGCAGAGGAGAGAAAGGAGAAGGACCTGAGTGATGAGTATACAGGCTGGGAGCGGGGTAATGGGAAATGACGTTGCTTATGAGTTGCTGGAGTTCCTGGACAACATGAATGGCTAAGTGCCATTCAGTACAAACAGCAAGGCTGGCTGTTCAAACGCACTGAGAAGCATCATGGAAGAAAAGCTTGGGGATCTGCTTCCAAAAGGTCATGAACTTGAAATTCCTATGGACATTTCTGCTATGTACAGATGGGTCACCATGAATCAAAATCAACTTGATAACAATGAATGACAGCATCAAATTACACCCTTTATTTCAGGGCACAGTCACAGAACTCAAGGACAAAACAAAAGCAATCAGAGTTTCAGTGCCTTGGCTCTAGCAACCTGTGAGTGTTCATAGTGGATGGCATCAATCTGGGGTATAAAAAGCCAGAGAGAGTAGATGTTGCTTGACCTTATGGGTAATGTTTTTGTTAGTAGGTGCTGTCAAGTGAATTCAGACTCATAATGACTCTAGGTATACTCTATATACCATGACAGTCCACGGTATATTCAGTATTCTTCACCAACATCATAACTCAAAGGCATCAGTTCTTCAGTCTTTCTTATTAATTGTCCAGTTTTCATATGCTTATGAGGTGACTGGAAACATCAAGCCTTGGGTCATGAGCGTCTCAGTACTTAAAGTGATATCTTTGCTTTTTAACACTTGAATGAGGTCTTTTGGAGCAGATGTTCCCAGTGCCATGCATCCTCTGATTTTTTGACTGCTGCTTCCGTGAGTGTTATTGTGAATGCTAGTAAAATGAAATTCTTGTTTATCATGATGTTGCTTGAGGTTTAGTTATGAGGATTTTTGTTTATGCTGAGGTGTAATCCACACTATTAATCTTCAGTTGGTGCTTCAAATCCTCTTTCACCAAGGAAGGTTGTGTTTTTTGCATATTGCAGGTTGTTAGTAGGTTTTCGTCCAAACTTAATGCCTTGTTCGTCTTTATACAGCCCAGCTTCTTGGATTATTTGTTCAGCATGCAGTTTGAATAAGTATGGTGAAAGGACACAGCTCCAACACATACCTTTCCTGTCTTAAACTATACAGTATCCCTTTGTTCTGTTTAAATGCCTCTTGGTCTAAGTACAGGTTCCTCCAGAGCACAATTAAATGTTATATAGAATTCCTATTCTTTGCAATATGATCCATAATTTGTGATTATTCACACAATTGAACACATTTGCGTAGTCAATAAAATACAGGTAAACATCTTTCTGGTGTTCTATTTTAACAATGACCCATCTGACGTCAGCAATGATATTCCTTGTTCCACGTCATCTTCTGAATCTGATTTGAATTTCTGGAGGTTCCTTGTTGGTGTACTGTTGCAATCACTTCTGGAAGATTTTTCAGCAAAATTTCACTTATATGTGATGTTAATGATATTGTTGGATAATTTCTGCATTTTTTTGTGTCTCCTTTCTTTGGAATGGGTACAGGTGTGGATTTCTTCCAGTTGGTTCGTGTCTTAGTTCACTGGTATTGCTGTAACTGAAATGCCACAAGTGGGTGGCTCTGACAAAGATAAATTTATTATCGCAGTCTACAAGGCTGTGTTGTTGTTAGGTGCTGTTGAGTCAGTTCTGACTCATAGTGATCCTACGTATAACAGAACAAAACACTGCCTGATCTGGTGCCATGCCCACAATTGTTTTTATGCTTAAGCCCATCATTGCAGCCACAGTGTCACTCCATCTAGTTGAGGGTCTTCCTCTTTTTCACTGACCTTCCACTCTACCAAGCATGATGTTCTTCTCCAGGGACTGATCTCTCCTGACAACATGACTAAAATTGTCTAGGACAGTAGTAGTGCCAATGCAGTATGTTGGCTGCAGGGAAAGTCTTTCTCTAGGCTCTGGGGAAAGGTCGTTATCATCTGTCTTCTTGTATCAAGGAGCTTCTCACCACAGAGACCCCAGACCCAAAGGGTGCAGTATTCTCCTGACTCTTGATTCTTTGGGTATGAGATCCCCATGTCTCTCCGCTCACTTCTGTCTTTAATATCTCAAGAGATTGAATTAAGACACAACTGAATCTTGTAGATAGAGTTCTGCCTTATTAACATAACTGTCTCTAATGCTGCCTCATTCACATCATAGGGTTATAATTTACAGCCAGCCAAAGCCAAGTGCCGTTGAGTATAATTTACAACACATAGGAAAATTACATCAGAAGACAAAATGGTGAGCAATCACACAATACTGGGAATCATGACCTACCCAAGTTGGCACATATTTGGTGGACACAATTCAATCCATGACAGTTGGCCAGGTAGTTGTCTTCCAAATTTCTTGGCATAGATGAGTGAGCACTTCTACTCTTGCATCGGGTTGTTGGAATATCTCAGCTGGTATGTTGTTAATTCCTGGAGACTTGTTTTTTGCCAGTGCCTTCTGGCAGCTTGGATCTCTTCTTTTAGTACCATCAGTTCTTGATGATATGCTACCTCCAGACGTGGTTTAAGGTTGACCAGTTCTTTTTGGTGTAGTCATTCTGTGTAGTCCTGCCATCTACTTTTGATGCTTCTTGTATTATTTAATATTTTCTCTGTAGAATTCTTCAATTGTGTAACTCAAGTCTTGAATTTTTTCCTCACTTCTTTCAGTTTGGGAAATGCCACATGTGTTTTTCCTTTTTGGTTTTCTAACTCCAAGTCTTACACAGTGTATTATAGTACTTTACTTTGTCTTCTGGAGCTGCTATTTGAAATCTTTTGTTCAGCTACTTTGCTTCATCATTTTTTCCCTTTCACTTTAGCTGCTGTACATTCAAGAACAAGTTTTAGCGTCTCTTCTGCCATCCATTTTGGCCTTTTCTTTCTTTTCTGTCTTTTTAATGGTCTCCTGCTTTCTTCATGTATGGTGATATCTTTGATGTCATTCCACAACTCATCTGGTCTTCAGTCACATTGTTCAATGTGTCAAATCTATATTTCAGATGGCCTGTAAATTCAGGTTGGATATACTCAAGGTCTAATGTTCTTCAGCTTCAACCTGAACTTACACATGAACAGCTGATGATTTGTTCCACAGCCAGGACCTGGCCTTGTTCTCACTGATGATATTGAGCTTATCCATCATTTCTTCCCACAGATGTAGTTAGTCTGATTCCTGTGTGTTCTATCTGATGAGGTCCACATCTACAGTTACAATTTATGTTGCTGAAAAAAGGTATTTGCAATGACAAAGCTGTTGGTCTTGCAAAATTCCATTGTGCAATCTCTAATGTAGTTTCTACCACCAAGAAAATATTTTCCAACTACTAGGCCTTCTTCTTTGTCTCCACCATTTGCATTCCAAGCACTATAATTATCAATGCATCTTGATTTCATGTTTGATCAACTTTTAGACTGCAGAAGTTGGTAAACTTTTGTAAGTAGAAATTGGTAAAGATCTTCAATTTCTTTGTCTTTAGTCTTAGTGGTTGGTATGTAAAGTTGCATAATAGTTATATCCATTAGTCTTCCTTGTAGGTATGTGGATATTGTCCTATTACTGACAGTGTTATACTTCAAGATAGATTTTAAAATGTTCTTTTTGATGATAAACGCAATACCATTTCTCTTCAGTTTGCCATTCCTAGTATAATAGACCATATGGTTGTTTAATTCAAAGTGGCCAATACCACTGCGTTTCAGCTCATTAATGTGTAGGATATCAATGGTTATTCATTCCATTTCATTTTTGACAGCTTCCAATTTTTCTAGATTCATACTTCATATATTCCTCATATTTCTAGATGTTTACAGCTATTTCTTCTTGATTTGAATTGTGTGTAGTCAGCAAATGAAAGCCTGAAAGCTCAACTTCATCCACATCAGTAAGGTCAACCTACTTTGAGTAAGCAGCTCCTCACCAGTTGTATTCTGAGTACATTCCAACCCAAGGTAATCATCTTCTGGAAGTATATCAGACAATATTCCACTGCTATTTGTAAGCTTTTCACTGGCCATATTTTTCAGAAGTAAAGCACCAGGTCCTTCTTCCTAGTCTATAAGCTCAGCTGAAGGCAGTCCATCAAGCATGATCCCATTGGTATTTGAAATCCTGCTGGTAGAACTTCCAGTATTGCTGGAAGATTTATGGACAATAGGGAACCACAAAAGGTTCTTGTGAAAGGGATTCATATTTTAGAAAGGACTGTTCTTCAGGTGTGTTCTTAAAAGGTTCAAGGGTTGCTGCTTTCTCTTTACATACTGTCCAAACTTGACTGTTCTAATGCTTGTAAGCTCACTGATGGCTCTTCTTAGGGTAGGCTCCCTGAGATTCTTGATAATTACTTCTAGTTAAGAGAATTTCCAAATAAATTGTAGGTTTTCATCAATCCGAATGCTCTATGAACAGTAATTTGGCAAATGGGTTGGACTTAATGCAGTGCTAATGATGAAACATGAAGATGCCTCACTTAGGTTAAATATTAGGTAATGTAATATCCTTCTAATAATGTTCCTGCATTGATATTTTTGCAAACATTGAAAGCACATTCAATGTATCAAGCAAGGACGAAGGCTGACCTCTTTAATGGTGATGTCATTTGTGTATTGATCTCTGTGAATCAGGAACTGATGTATTGCATCCTTCCTCAAATTTATTTTATGACCTGCAAGCTGGGTCTCTGCAGTTCACAGGGAAAAGAAAGCTAGGCCCTTCAGGTCAAAGTACAGGGAGAAATTGGAAATTAGGCAGTGATTTGATGCCTTGGAATTAGTCAGTCACTGTGTCTAAATGGTAGTACTGCTGATGTCTGCCATTTATAGAATGCCTGTCACTCATCAAATGAAAACCCACTGTATTTCTCATCTCACCAAATCTTTAAAAGACTCTGCTGATGTAGGTATTTTTCTTAACTCTGTTTTCCAGATGAGGTAACTAGAGTTTAAAAATGAAGCAACTCATTCACAGGCACACAGCTGGGAAATGGAAGAACTGAGGGTGTGAATCTATGCTTGCCTGACCAGATGTGATTCTTTTAAACACCTCTTTATCCTGCTTCTTCATTAATGTGAAGATAGAGATCATGATTTCTAATAACCTATAGGAGACATTGTTAGTTACTCACCCAATATTTCATCTTACTTTCTCCCTTTTCAATAGAACCTTCATTTATTTTAGTAGGCAATGTACCTAGATTTCCTTGCAACTGAGGGTGACCATGTGATATGATTCTGGCCAGTGAGGTAAAAGCTGAGAGTTAATGCTGCTTCCCCAGTATAGGTACAACTCTTTCCAGTAACTTCCTTACTCTTATACTTGTCTTGAATGTAGATGCGGTAACCTGAGATATAGCAGCCACCTTGCAACCATGTGGGCTAAAATCAGATGCTGAGATAGTGGAGCAGCAATATAGAAGTAAGTTGAGTACTTGATCTACATGAATCTTGGCCTGTCTACATCCTAATTTCTTGTTACATGAGGAAAAAATTAGTCTTTTACATTTAACTACACTTCAATAACTTGGGCTTAATGCAGTCTTAATGAGGAAAATCATCATGCCTTTATAGGACTTGCCGTATATTGGGATTTTCCACTGTGACACTGTTGACAATTTGTGATGGATGATTTGCAGTGGTGGAGGCTGCTCTGTGCTTTGTAGTGTGTTTAGAAGCATCCTCAGTCTCTACTTACCATGTGCCAGAAACACCACTTCCCAGTAGTGACAACCAAATACTTCGAGACATTACTCAATGTCCCCTCTGGGGACAAAAGAGTCCTGTTTGAGAGCCATTGTTGTCTATTATTTCCTTTGATTTTTCTCAATGCTTCTGGAGGTGGGTAAAAATGTTTAAAGATGAGGAATTTAAGACATAGCATGATCCACCAAAAGTTACAACATCAGTAAGTTGGGGACCTAGACTGGAAGTCAAGCCTTTTGGCTCTAGGCTCAGTATATTTTCCATTGCAGTGTTTGAGTTGTTTTGGCTGAGGCCATTGATCCTATTAGCTGGATGAACTTTTGCTTTAGATGTTGCCCAGTTGTTGTAAAGAGGCATTGTAGCTAGATAAAGCAGAGTGTTAAGTGAGCAGAAGACAGTAAAAATAATCCCCTCCTAGCTTAAAGTTTCAGAAGTCCATTCACAGTCCAACACCCCATCTGTTGTTTTCAGATTTCTCAACTGGGATTGCCCACTGAGGTGTGATCTAAATTCATTATGAGTTCTAGTTCTGGGACTGCAAGCAAAGATCACAGACTCACTTAGCCCATTTTTAACTGTGAAGAGAACTATTCTTCAGTCAAAGTATAGAGCAGGAAGTTCCTCTTGAGGGAAGGAGTTATCTTCAAGGGAACATCGCTTTATTGACTCACTTCAGTCTTGACCTTTGGTTCCTCCTCCTTCTTTTCTTTCTTTTTTTTTTTTTAAGCTTTCAGACCAAAAGTTGATTTATTTTTTAAGTGCATCTCTGTCTGGTGTCTTTAGAGAATCCCCGTAAAGTCTGCTAGACTTGCTAATAGCTACCAAGGCTGAATCATGTTACTTACTATCAGCCTCTAGCTTCTGTCTAGACTTATTTAGGGTTGTGTGTGAATAAACTGTGAAATGTTCTTCCTGAAAAATTACTCACTGTTCTATCTTGTGGCAGTAAGGTAGACAGGTGAGCACCCCCAAAGGGAAAATTGTACAAAAGGTCAAAATTTATTAGTAGCTTTGCCTCATTTTTCTTACTTATTTTTAAATAGTTTTATTTTCCTGTATTGTATGCTATCTTGAAGTATTTTTCTTTTTTCTGTTTTATTTGTTTAATAAGGCAGGGCATAATTAAGTGAAAAAACGTATTCATGAATTCAAATTTGTGAGACATGAACCTATTACATGGATAGGGGATTATGTGATGATTTAAAGATACAGTCATAGATCTAGTTCAACCTGTTAGCAGGCAAACAAAGAAGACAAAATCCCAAACGAGGAATCGATACGGCTATGCTTTGTAGTTTGAAAGATATCCATTGATGGATTCTTGGTGTTTATATACCAACGGACATCAGTCATTTACTGGTTGAAAAAAATATTTACTTCCTGTCTACTGTGGAGTTACCATGGAGCCCTGGTGGCACAGTGGTTAAGAGCTCAGACTGCTAACCAAAAGGTCAGCAGTTCGAATCCATCAACTGCTTCTTAGAAACCCTATGGAGCAGTTCTACTCTATCCTATAGGGTCTCTATGAGTTGAAATCAGCTTGATAGCATGGGTTTTTATATAGCCTCTATGAGTCACAGTCGGGTTTAAAGACACTTGTACTGGTTCTGGGATGTGATAGACATGATATTAGACAATGCAGCAGTAGATACTCAAGCATAAATGTTTAAAAGTAATTTCTTCCATGACAGTCTGATAGGATAGTCAAACATAAAAGTAGATAATTGTCTAATGATACAGTGAACAAGTAGAGTCAATAGGAATGGTACTAAAAATGTGACAGGAAAGTGACAACTTATATTTCATGGCACTTTCCATTTTATATTATAATAACATTATTATGCGGAACTCTGATTTTTCCTCATGATTCTATTGAAGGGGAATTCTGCTTCCCTCCATATAATGGGAAACTGTTGGAGGTGGCATTTTCCCACTCCCTACTTACCTTCTTGAAAGGAGCATGAGTGCTCAGTTGATGATAGAGAATTTGATTTCTATTGGGTCATGTTTTGTTCCCAAGATGTATAGTCACTGCATTGAAAAGGTAACAAGAACATGCCTCTAAGTTCCCCCAGGTTCTTATTTTGGAGGGCTATGGTCTTTAGGGGCAAGGTGATCTGGCCATGGATGTGTACTCAGGTTATATTTGCCAAGTTTACTCCATCGAACGCAGCTACTTAGACTAGATTTGAGGAGGGCATTAGTAGGAAGAACCTCCCATCCCCTATTTTTGTATTATGTCCAGGTAACATTCTGCTATGCTTCTTAACTAGGAAGCCTTAGACTTTGGGAGCTGTTGGGCAATAACTAACAAAGCTGGCTTTATTGATCTCCACTTGGCTTTGGATATGTAATTCTACCAGTTGGAATCCATAAGGCAGAGGAGATGAGTTATCAATACCCCTTACATCCAATAATCTCATTTGATAATCATAACAACCTTTTGAAAAGGTGGTACTAAACACACACACACACACACACACACACACACACAAAACCCTGCCATCGAGTCAGGTCTGACTCATAGTGACCCTATAGGCCAGAATAGAACTGCCCCATAGAGTTTCTAAGGAACACCTGGCAGATTTGAACTGCTGACCTTTTGGTGAGCAGGTGAAACACTTAACCCACTAAGCATGAAAAGATGGTAGTCGGGAATAATTTTCTTATTTTGCATGTGAGGAAATAGGCAGATATTGAGGTTGTGAAAAACAACAGAATGCCAGCATCATACACATAGTTTCAAACCCTGATTCTACCACCTATGAGCAGGCTGACCCGGGAATAAAACCTTTTGCCATTGGGTCAATTCCAACTCATAGCTCCCCATAGGACAGAGTGGAGCTTTCCCAAAAGATTTCCAAGGAGTGGCTGGTAGATTTAAACTGCCAAGCTCTCAACCATTGTGCCACCAGGGCTCTGACCTGGGAAGAAATTCTTTAATTTGAGCCTTGGTTTCCTCATCTGTAAAATAGGAATGGATAGCATTTTTACCTTCATAAGCTGTTGTGACAACTAGACATTGTTTGTATAGAGCTCTAGGCACAATGCGTGATTCACGGATAGACATAGATAGCTACTGTAGAGTCACTGGTGACCTGTGTGCATCAGAACAAAACATTAGCCAGTTGTGCATCCTTGTCACAATCATTGGCATCTTGGAGAGCGTTGTTATGGCTATATTTCATCCACAGCAGGCACTCATCTACTTGGAGTTTAGATGTGATGCCAAAGCAGACAGTTGGAGGATCCGGAGAAGTTGAGACCAAAAAGTAAATGAATGAGCAAATAGGAAGTTATCTGAATGAATTCCTAAACAGAGTACAGCTGTCTATGGTGGCCTCGTTAGGGTACTAGCATTAGTGAACGTGGCTCTGCAGACTGCACTTACAGAAGGTAAAATAAGATGGATGTTATCAGCATTATATTGCATTAAATTTGCTCAGCTACACTTGGCTTTTTGGCTATGGCTTAGTTTTGGGGAGAGATTCTGAACTTCTGTGAGAGAGGCCATTAGTTGGGTTGTAGACTGCTTGGTACAGAAACACTGTGCTCCAGAAGAGGAGGGACTGGCCTGTCTTTTTTCCCCACAGTATCTCTACTGTCTAGACCAGGACTATGCACATCTCATTGCTCAATAAATATTGGTGAGCCAATGAATAAAGTGAACTCTGAGACAGGAAAGTGCTGTGGGCTTCAATCAATGGAGAAGACTTCTTATAAAAAGTTGTACTGAGAAAGACTTTGAAGAGTGAACAGATTTTGGGAAAATGAAGGGGGCGCTTCAGAATGGTTAACGCAACTTTTGAAAACATTTTGTTGTGTAATCTGAAGGCCTGGAAGACAGCTGATCACTCTCATAGATAATCTTGTGATTGTTGTGAGTTAAAGACTGATGAATTCAGCTATACATTTGTATTTCTTCTGGATTGAACTTACAGCTTGTTGGTTGCTCATGTGAAGTCATGTTTTGCATTTGGTGTCTGCAGGCTGTTGGTGGCAACAACATTTCTTGAGAGCATGCTATTTAGAGTTACTTCTTCCTTTCTGGAAAATTTGGTGAAAGTAGTAAGAAAAATGGCAAAATAAAGCACAAGCTTTGATGCATACACTCTCCTACAAATGCATTCAAGTCATAACTGAGAGATCCTGACACTCTCCATTAATTTAATGAAATTATTTTTCTTTTTCGTACACCACTTTCAATGCCACAAAGTACTTTACAGTGAGAGGCAAAACGAGATAATGAGATAATGTTTTATGGAATCATGCAGCAGCAAGTTTCCTATCATTAGCAAGACAGAAGACTACATTAACAAATGGCATGGATAGAAAAAAAATCTGAAATAGCATCCCAGCAGAAAGGGCAGAAGGATGTGAATCTCAAAGCTCTTTATCCTTATCAGCAAAATATCTCAACTTATTGGTGGGATTCAGAAAGAGCCTAGTGTAAGAGTTCATGCCCTTTCTAGAGCATTTCAACTGGAAAATACGGCTGTCACTTCTAGGAGTGCATTCAGGAGATAGACTAGTATAGTGCAAGCATTACAACATTTGGAGTCAGTCAAATCTGAGTTCAAATCCAGTTCTAACATTCACTGCTTGCTTCCTCTGCCCTCCATGGGATTCTCAGTTTCATATTCATAAATGGGTGTGAAAGCCTGTCTCACAGGGTTATTAGGAGAATTACATTTGTAGAGTGCTTTAGTACACTACTTAGGACCAAGGAAATGCTCAAAAGATGCTATTTTCAACTCTTGGTTAGTAACAGAAAGTCAGATCAACCTACCACATGGCTCTGCCTCACTGCAGCTGTGTGTGTGCACGCATGTGTCTGTTGGGGTGACTGGGGCAGGATGGGTCACCTAATGATATAGGTTGGCTATCTAATACCCATTATTTCCATTTTTTATGCTATCAGAGCTTTGATTTTGTTCCAGCCCTCCGCTGAGTGTTGTGAATAAATCTGGATTGATCTAAGCCAATATTGGAGTCCCTGGATGGTGCATGGATTTAAGCACTCTACTGCTTACTGAAAAACCTGTGGTTTGAAACCACCATGGCTCGCCTGGGGGAGAGACATGGCAATCTGCTTCTGTAGAGATTTATAGTCTTGGAAATCCTATGGGGCTGCTATGTATCAGGATAGACTACAGCCATGGTTAGTGGTAGATTAGTGGTACAGACGGTAACATGCTTGATTACTGACTGGGAGTTGATGGTTCAGATTCACTGAGAAGCATCTTAGAAGAAAGGCCTCACAATCTATTTCCAAAAGATCACAGGCAATGAAAACCCTATTGAGCTCAGTTCCACTTGTACATACACGGGGATGCCATGAGTTGAAAATGACTTGTCATCAGCTGGTTTGGCGTTGGTGGTCCTATTCTTTTAATAGTTATTGATCTAAGGGTGGGTGTTGAGACTCAATTCTAGTCAATGGGACATAAAGGGAATTTTGCTGGGAGATTTTGGGAAAGTTTCTTTGCTTTTGAAAAGAGATGCATTGAAAAGAAACAAACAACAAACCTAATGTGTATTGCTTTCCAGTTGATTCTGACTCATAGTGGAACTATAGGATAGAATAACACTGCCCTGCAGGGTTTCTGAGAAGCAGCTGATGGATTCAAACTGCTGACCTTTTGATTAGCAGTCGAGCACTTAACCACAGTGTCACTAGGGCCCTGTGTGTAAAGGAAATGATCTTTTTCTTCTCTGGGTATTATCTCAAACAAGATACATGGAACTGGAGCAGCCATTGAGGGGCCAGAAGGGAAATTACTAGCTCCAGGAGAATGTACTATAGAATAAGAAAAGGCATGTGTGCTTTGAGTGGTTATCATCTACTAAAATTGCCAACTGTAGGATGCTCTACCCGTAGACCTCTGCTATGGGAGCCAGCAGTGTATGCATTACAAGAACAACATAAGCCTTTATTGTTTTAGCCATTTTTAGTTGAGTTTTTATTATTTGTAGCTGAGATCTAGAATTTTACCCTAAGTTTAATTTCTCTATAACTATAGAGGAAGATCTTTAGGTTTTTTCCACTGGTGACATTTGGAATGGAACAAGGAAATAGGTTCTCGTGTCAGCCTGTCCCAAAGTCACCTTCAGGGCAATGTGTGGGAGTCAGCATCTGTCCTGGTCCTCCCCACAGAGAGATATCTAACAGTGTAAAGTGAAATCATGAACTGTTCAGCCTAGAAAAAGAAAAGGAAGCTAGGAATAATTGATGGAGTGCTCATTCTATGGCAGAGGAACTTCTTATCTACAGTATATACCTTGTTTTCTAATCCCCATAAGAAGAGTTTAAAGGGTTATAGGTCATGCTGTCCTAGTGGTGTAGTGGTTAAATGCTACATCTGCTAAACGAAAGGCTGGCAGTTTGAAATCAACTAGGCTCTCCTCGGAAACTCTGTGGGCAGTTCTACTTTCTCCTGTAGCATCGCACTATGCTAGGTACAGGACTTACAGGGCTGAGCAAAAGGGACTAGACTCTTCTACTTATTCAGTAGGAGCTGCCTCTCTGGGTGTACTGTATGTGGGACTCAGACAGTTGGTGAAGGGGCCAGAGCCTGCTTTTCAGGAGGCAGTAAGAGAGTAGGACTTGGCAGAGAAGCCAGAACTCCAGGGCTCAGGGCCTGGAAGAAATTCAGCCATGGGTAAGGGTAATTAACATCTTGGGACCTTGGAACATGTTTCTGTTGAGAGATAACACCTTATAGATGAGGGGAGAGTGAGCCTGCTTTATTCTAAACCTTCCAGAAAGTGTTTAAATACTGCCCTGGTGCGTGTACAGCCCTGTTTCTCGATTAGTGGAAAGCTTCTTGAAAGTTGCTCTTTGGTGATGCCCTGTGGGCTGTACATTGCTCACGGCGAGCCTTCAGGAAGACAGAGGAAGCGGCAGTGTGTGCTGGTGAGTGTTGGAACAATGGGCTCTTAGCAGTGAGGAGAATCCTGATTTATTGCCTGTTCGGGTCCCTGGTATAAGTGGAGTCCCTGGATGGTCCAAGTGGTTAAACATTTAGCTCCTAGCCAAGAGGCTGGCTGTTCAGACCTACCCAGTGGTGATTTAGAAGAAAGGGCTGGCAATCTGCTTCTGAAAACCTTATGGAGCACAGTTCGACTCTGCAACACATGTAGTCACCGTGAGTTGGAGCTGATGTGACAGCAGCTGGTTACTTATTTTTGTGATAGTGTAAATATATCTTTATGTCTGATTTCAAGCCACCAACACGATGCCAACCAACTCCTAGCATTCCTGAAAATTTAATAGCAAGCTGTCAGAAACCAGTAGGAGCTGGCTTCAGCGCGCTCTTGGTAAGAGTCATCCTGAGGCACCCAGACTGTCGTCAGCTCTATAATACACCTGGGTGGGAGCCTCTGACAGTTACAGGTGGTTTCCAGGGATGGGGCCTTTATCAACCTGGGTATTTTAAACAAACTTCTACATTAGCTTTCTCTACCTTTAAAATACAGATGGTTTCTTGCCTTCTTTTCTCTCGTTACCCTTCCCTTTTGCAAGCATTTTTTTTTAAACTCTGCTTTAAAAAATTAAAGAGATAAGATGAGACTCTTGCTTTCTGTTTAAACAATAGATATTTTTTCAGGTTTTTATTGATTCTTTTGTTATTCCCATAATGCATCAAGTTAGAAAACAGAGGTTGATCTTATTTTTTGTGTGAGATAAAAACAGACACTCTGTCAGCTGTCTCCTAAATCTGTGGGTCGTGGCTTCTGAAGAGCATTTTGAAGTCAAATGCCACACACCAGCGTCCTGGAGCTTCCTGCAGAGGATCCCCTGCTTGCAACAGCCTCTGGCTTTCAGAATTGCTCCTTTCCTCTGACCTGATTTAGAGTTTTATTTGCTCAGCCTGTAAAGTAGAGCTGAGAATACTACAGACTCAAGATATGAATCCTATTAATGAAACAGGATTTAGAAATGAGAGCATCGCTGTCCATGCTATTCCACCATCCGCAGATCAGTCATAACATTCTGAAGACCCAGTCTGATCAGAAGCTTATTTTAAATAGCAAATTCCAGGTGACTAAAGGCTAATATTTGTTGCTTCCTTCAGTGGACAGTTGCAGGGCAGAAAACAAATAAACATTTTTTTAAGAAGCAATTAAAGTGGGAGGCCAATTCTGGAGATGGAAGAATACAAAGAAAAAAGAATGACCCAAAATATAATGGTTCTGAAAATTTAAAAGCAAATTAATTTGTCATTATTGAGCAGAAAAGCCCCCAAGGGTGGTATGTTTACTGAGACTGTACTGTTGAGTTCTGAAAAGCACACCCTGTGGATGAATGTCTCTTATTTTTTTCCCATCTTAAATAGACAAGAAGACGTATTGGAAACCAGAAGAGTGAAGAGTTGCAAGTTACCTCATTGCATCACTGATGGCTGAAGTCTTTGCTGGTAACTACACTGGCTTAAAAGATGTTATGTTAGCAAAGCCCATCTTACAGGGAAAGCTGTGGACAAGCTTCTGTTTTGAAGGTGCAGGAAGGAAGGATGTGCCTGAAAGGAAAGAGGACAGGTGGGGAATATTTGTCTTGGGGACAAGGCTGTCCAGTGGATGTAGCAGAAGAGGCACCAGCTCTGGAATCAGACCTAATTGGATATGAATCTTGTCCTTGCTACACATTAACTGTGCTACTGTGGAAAGTTTCTTAATGTCTCTGAGTTTCAGTTTCCTCATCCAGACAATGAAAAAAGTATGCCAGGCTTGTCTTGAGAAGTGAATGAAAATATTCGTAGAATACACGGGGCATGCTCAGTAAAGACTCTTTTTTCCTCTCAGGGGTCTGAATGATCATTCTCAGGCAGAATAACAGTTATGAATATGCTATTTATGAAGAGGAGTCCCTGGGTGGTGCAGATGGCTAAGATTTTGGCTGCTAACCCGAAGTTGGGAGGTTGGGGACCACCCAGAGGTACCTGGGAAGAAAGGCCTGGAGATTTGCTTCCAAAAAAGTCAACCACTGAAAATCAGCCACAGTTCTAGTCTGACATACATGGAGTCACATGAGTCTGTTTCAACTCAAGGGGAAAATTAGTATTTGTGGTGAATACCCCATTTTTATTGTACTTTCCACCACAGTCCAGTGATTCTATAGGCCAAACCCGTTGGCATTTGGCCTATAACGGAAACTCAGAGGCAACCCAAACCCTGTGGACTCCTCAAGCAAGGAGATTCAGTAGGTATGGGAAATCCTGCTGGGGTTGGGAGTGTCCACTGGCTAGGCTGTCAAGAGTAAGGGTAAGGTTTACCGTAAGCTTTTGCCTGCTGACTGTCCTGAACATGATCCAGCGTCCATCTGTCAATAAATGGGAGGAGAAGGGAGAGTGATTAATTTTATTTTTTTGGTAGAGTCGTTATTTTGTTATTTTCTCTATAAACATGCCAGTGACTCATGGAGACAAAGGAATAAAATACCAAATACACAGCATTCTTCTACTTACATCAAGACTTCAGTATGATGCATCTCAAACTTTTGGTTCTGAGTTTGTCCCCTTAGGAATGAGTTTCAGTTCTTATTGTAAACCTACATTTGTTTCAATATAAACATCACACTATATGTTAAATTATTTAACATCTCCCGCTCCCAGACCCTTGAGTACGGTGATTCTCTGGAGAGAGTTGTATGGCTGAATGCATGGCTTCCTGTACCATCAGATACACCAAAGTACCTCCTACTTCGGTATATTTTCCAGATCATTTTCTACGCATATGTATGTGATAGTATGTATAGCTGTTTTTCTCAAGATAATTACAATTATTGTTGCTTTAATCAGTAGGGTTGCTCTAACAGAAATACCACAGAGTGGATGGCTTTAACGAAGGAAAGTTTATTCTCACACAGTCTGGTAGGCCAGAAGTCCACGATCAGAATGTCTGTACCAGGGGAAGGCTTTCCCCCTTGTCGGCTCTGGAGGAAAGTGCAGTATTATATCAGTCTTTGTCCAGGGAGCATCTTGGTGCAGGAACCTCAGGTCTGAAGGATGTGCCCTTCTCCCAGTGCTGCTTGTTTGATGGTGTGAGGTTCCCAGTGCTCTGCCTGCTTCTCTTTCCTTTTATCTCTTGCAGGATGAAAGGGTTAAGGGTGGGGCAAGCCATTCTCCAGGGAAACTCCCTTTGTAGTGAACAAGGAGATGATCTTATGAAAGGATTTACAGTCCCACCCTAATCCTTTAACATATAGCACAGGAAAATCACAAAATGGAGGGCAATCACACTGGGAATCATGACCCAGCCAGATGGCTACATATATTTTGGGGGGGGCACAATTCAATCTGTGACAATTGTGTACTGTATCTTTTTTATATTTTGCTTTTGATTCTGTGTTTGTTTTTCTTTTTTTAACTTTGCATTACAGTTTACTGAACAAACTAGTTCCATTCAACAGTTAGTACACATATTGCTTTCTGAGACTGGTTAACAGCCCCATAACAGGTCAATACTTTCCCTTCTCAACCTTAGGTTCCCTATTGCCAGCTTCCCTGTTCCCTCCTGCCTGGCAGTCCTTGCCCCTGGGCTGGTGTGCCCCTTTAGTCTCATTTTGTTTTATGGGCCTGTCCAGTCTTTGGCTGAGGGTTGAACCTCAGGAGTGAATTCATTACTGAGCTGAAGGGGCATCCTGGGGCTGTACTGTCTGTTTCTCTAGTCTCTGTCAGGCCAGCAAGTCTGGTCTTTCTTTCTGAGTTAGAATTTTGTTGTATATTTTTCTCCACCTCTGTCTGAGACCCTCTTTTAATATCTTTGTCAGAGCAGTCAGTGGTGGTGGCCGGGCACCATCTTGATGTATTGGATTCAGTCTGTTAGAGGCCACTGTAGACCTGGTCTGTTAGTCCTTTGCACTAATCTTTCCTTTGTTTCTTTAGTTTTCTTCATTCTTTCTTGTTCCTGAAGGGGTGAAACTAGTGGAGTATCCTAAATGGCCACTCACAGGCTTTTAAGAGCCCAGATGCTACTCATCAACATAGAATGTAGAACATTCTCATTATAAACTATGTTAGACCAGTTGAGCTAGGTGCTCCCCAAGACCATGGCCCCCACAGTCCTCAGCCCAGCGATTTGGTCCCTTAGGGATTTGGGATGTACCTGTGAAGCTTCCATAGCCTTGCCTTATATGAGTTTTGCTGACTTCCCTAGTACTGTATATTGTCTTACCCTTCACCAGAGTCAGGTGAAATCTTCTGATGAGCATAAATGTTTAATTTTTAGAACATCTCAGTTGTTTAGCTTATCTTCTGGAGTTTGTATTGTTGGTTATGGTTTGTATCCTGTTAATGCCATGTCACAGGGCCTCTAGCACTGATCCTACTTTTTCTTCTATGAACTTTATAATTTTGGGCTTTATGGTTAGATCTTCATCTATTTTGAATTAATGTTTGTATATGGTGTGAAGCATGGGTCCTGTCTCATCTTTGCAGATGGACATCCAATTTTACTAACACCATTTGTTAAAAAAAGGCCGTCAATTAACTGTTTGATGTATTTTGAGCCCTTGTTGTAGATCAGGTGACCATGGGTGGATAGACTTCATCTGTCCCATTGTCAACGTGTCTGTCATTGTCCCAGTCCGAGGCTGTCCTGACTACTATAGCTGTATAGTAGGTTCTGAGGTCATGTGGTATGAGTCCCCCTACTTTATTGTTTCTCTCGATTATGCTTTACTTATCTGGTGCTTCTTCCCTTTTTATATAAAGTTGATGATAAGTTTTCCATCTCTTTGAAGAATGCTATTGATATATGGATTGGGATTACATTTGTGTTAGTCATCTTGCACTGCTCTAACAAATATTGTAAGTGGTTTATTCTTACATAGGCTGGTGGGCTGGCAGACCTTATTCTGGTTGCCAGCTCCAGGGGAATGCACTCTCTCTGTGTTGGTTCTGGAGGAAGGTCCTTGTGTTACATCAATCTTTCTTTGGTCTGGGGCATCCTGGCACAGGAGCCTTGGGTTTGAAAGATGTACTCTGCTCTTGGTGCTGCTTTCTTGATGGCATGACTCTGTCAAGTCTCTGCTTGCTTTTCTTTCATCTCTTGCAGGATAAAAGATGGTGGAAGCCACACTCCAGAGAAACTGCTGAAGTAAGGGTGCCACAGTCCCACCCTAATTGTCTTTAACATAAGCCTATCTATAAACCACAGCACAGATTAGGATTTGTAGCATAGAAAAATTACAGAATAGAGGGCAATCACAGAATATTGGGAATCATGGCCTAGCCAAATTGCTACACACAGTTTTGGGGGGACATAATTCAATCCATGATGGCAGTGTATTTATGAATCACTTTGGGTAGAATTGTCACTTTTGCAATGTTGAGTCTACCAATCTGTGGGAATGGTATGTTTTTCCATTTATGTAGATCTCTTTGGTTTTCTTGCAGTAGTGTTTTGTAGTTTTCTTTGTATAGCTCTTTTATATCCATGGTTAGATTTTGCTTATCTTTCATTATTGAAGGTGTATTCCTTTTATAACAAGAAAATATAAATTATTACATATATGTATGTATGTCTATATCTTTACTTACATACAATTATATATATAATTTTACAGAGCACATATTGAAGCTATTTGCAAATTGGATACTGTTTATATCATAAATGTGAGGGAAACATGGATTCAACATGATGGCAACAGGTTTGGCTTGGTTTACACACACACACACACACACACACACACACACACAGACACACAGTGGTAACTTCGTATAATTGTACATTTTTACAGAGTTGACAAAAGCTGAAGAAAATAGTCAAGCCTCAAGTTGCAAGGTTGAATTGCTCTATGAGAAAAGTATTGAATGATACTGGAAATATCAAAAGAAGACGGAAGGAATATACAAAGTCATTGTACCCAAAAGAATAGGTTGACTTTAGCTATTCCAGGAGCACATGATTAAGAATCAACAATACTGAAAAAAGATGCTTAAGATGTACTAAAGGCACTGATGAAAAACAAGGGTCCAGGGATTGACAGAATACCAACTGAGATGTTTCAACAAAGAGATACAGTGCTGGGAGTATTCGCTCGGCTGTGCCAAGAAACTCAGAAGACAGTTACCTGATCAGCTGACTGGAAAAGATCCATATTTGTCCCCATTCCAAAGAAAAGTGATCCAACAGAGTGTGGAAATTATCAAACAACATTATTAACATCACACGCAAGTGAAATTTTGCCAAAGATAATTAAAAACCATTGCAACAGTACAGTGACAGGGAACTGCCTGGAATTCAAGCTGGATGCAGAAGAATACATGGAAAAAGAACTATCATTGCTGATGCCAGATGGATCTTGGCTGAAAGCAGAGAATGCCAGAAAGGTGCTTGCCAGTGTTTATTGGCTACAAAAAGGCATTTGATTGTATGGGTCATGACAGATTATAGATGGTGTTGCAAATAACGGAAATTCCAGAATACTTAATTGTGTTCATCAGGAACCTGTGTACAGACAAAGACACAGTCACTTGTAGTTTGGGGGAGTCTTTCATGTATCCATGAGAGAAAAATTCTAAGAGGAGAATCAGTATGTCTCTTTAAGAGATTCTAACATCTTTGTTATCATTTTTAGTGCTTGCTCTGCCTTATTTCTTCTTAGTTCCAGGCCAAGAAAAAGTATCTGTGACTTAAATTTGATTACCATAGATTTGTATGCTTGGTAAGATTGTGTCCTTGAATTTGTTTAATTGGCCTAATTCATTCAAGCATTGTAACTGAGCATCGAAATAAATGAGTTCCAAGCTGGTGGCGATGGCTTTCTTTCTGGCAGGAAGATTGATTTAATGCAGTGAGTGGATGTTTTAGAGTTACCAGCTGATTATATCTTATGTCCCACATGTTAATTATTAGAGGAAACAATCTCATACCTAACTGAAAAGGGTGAATAAAGATGTTGATTCTCATGTTAAATTACTTGGAACAGGAAAATCTGGGAAAATCGCAGAGGGTGATTTGTGTCATCCAAAGCAATGACTCACACACTTAACATTTAACGGGAAGGAAGATGTGAATCTACTGTGTACTCAGACTAGGATTCTGATGTTCCAGGCCAAGATTAGGCCAGGTAATAAAGACAGTTCCTAGGTAACAATGAGACTGGGCTGAAAGCATCCTTAGGAATTATTCACAGTGGCTATATTATATGGCTTACCTGAAATACTGGATGTCTCAAACTTGATAACCTCTGATACTGACTTATTTTTATTTTATAAAATTATTTAAACATATGAATATAGAGAACTTCATGTAAATCCTTTTATAGCTCTTGAGAAAGTCTGAAACTTCAAAACATTTACACATTAAATGATAGCTCTTAATTTGAATTTTATTGAGTTTGTAGTTTTGTTTGTATTGAATATACTGGGTGAGTTTGTTTACCTGAAAGGAAATTGTCACTGTCAGTATGAATTTATTTCTGCGGGGTTCTCCATGCCAGCACCCCAGTGTTCCTTTGCCTTCTGTACTTCATGTCACAAACACTCTATCATTCATTCATCAATCTTACTCTCTTTCCATTTTTAAGTTCACATTGAAATAGAGTTTTGCAGTAGCTATGTGCATGTTGTTATTTGTGTTTTCTGTTTCTTGCATGTCGCTGAGAAGTAATTCCCAAATTCAGAATTAAAACTTGCAAAGTTCCTTGAAAATACAAGTGAGATGTCTTACTCAATGTTTGGCACATTTTGAGTTCTTGAAATCAGTCCTCCCTCCCCACCCCTATGCTGGTATTTTAAATCAAAGTTACTATGAAGCGATTAACTTTGACAGATGACAGTGGCTTGAGCCAGATTCAGCTTAAATTAGGCAAATGGCCATGAGAGAAGTAAGACGGGGAACTAGAGGGGGTCTAGCGGGGTTAGGAAGAAAGGGTACAGCGTCAAATAATCTGTGTGACTCATCTCTCAAAGATCTGTCATGCCACTACTATAACTTTGACTCTGCTATCAGAACGAATTGCCCAGTAGTGTGATTGCAAGGGACAGAAAAGATTCTAAAGCTAAAGCCAAAGTCACTGTTGTTGAGTCAGTTCTGACTCATAGTGACCCTACAGAGAACAGCCCCATAGAGTTTCCAAGGAGTGCTTGGTGGATTTGAACTGCTGGCCTTTTGGTTAACAGACATAGAACATAATGGTTATGCCTCCAGGGTTTCCAGAAAGGATTCTAAGTTAAAAATGAGACTTGTGGTTGTTGTTAGGTGCCAACAAATTGGCTCCAACTTGTAGCGAAACGTAGCTCAATCTTGCACCATCTTCGTAATCGTTGGTATGTTTGGCATCCTTGTTACGGTCGTTGTGTCGATCTGCCCCGCTGAGGGTTTCTGTTCTTTGCGCTGACCCTCTCCTTTACCAACTATGTCAATTTTTAGTGACTGTTTTGTTTCCTAATCATGTGTTCCAAAGTAAGCAAGCCAGAGTCTTACTCTCGTCTCTTCTAAAGAGCGTTCTTGTTCTATTTCTTATAAGGCAGATTTGTTTGCTTTCTGGGTGTCCACGGTGTATCTAATATTCTTTGTCAAAACCATAGTTCATATCAGTTCTTCTGCTGCCTTCATTTTTTATTGTCCAGCTTTTACATGCACATGAAATGATAGAAAAGACCACAGCTTAGATTAGATCACCTTAGTCATCAAAGTGACATTTCACACTTTAAAGAGATCTGTTGTGGTAGATTTGCTCAATGACTGGATCTAAATCCTGGCTTTGCTGCTCACAGCTGAATAACTGTGGCTGTAGTCTTTAAAACACAGGCTAGACTGCAGGAACCAACCAACCAACCAAACAAACAAAAAAAAACAAATCCAGTGCCACTGAGTCGATTCCGACTTGCAGTGACCCTATATAACAGAGGAGAACTGCTCCATAGAGTTTCCAAAGACCGCCTGGCAGATTTGAAACGCTGACCTTTCAGTTAGCAGGCATGGGACTTAACCACTACACCACCAGGGTTTCTGGACTGCTAGGACAGAGGCCCCAGGTTCAAATTTATAATTGACAATCAAATAACAGTTTAGGTGGGGAGCCCAGGGCTGGCCTGGTGGCAATATTGGGGGACGGACTCCTTCCGTCTTGTTCCTCTGCATCGCCCGTATTGTTACTGACGGCCAATACCATGTTCGGTTTTCAGTTCCAGGTCAAGGGCAAGAGGAGGGCAAAGGGTACACTTCCTTTATTTTATGACCTGAAAGTCTCAGTCATCACTCCTGTTTATACACATCATCTGGAATCTAGTCACGTGATCATGACTGAGCCAAAGGAGGCCATGTAACCAGCCAGAGCAAATCTTTCCTTCCTAGAAAAGAAAAGACATTGTGTGTGTGTGTTGGGGCAACCAGAAGTCTCTGCCCCAGCTCCCTGAATCTGTTTTTCCACCTTTCGATGCTGGCCTACTTCACCAAGCAGTGGTTGTGCGAAACTACAGTTTCTTCAAAGAGTTCTTGGTCTAGTGTGTGACTTTTAGTAAGGGCTAAAGTGATAGGAACTGCCAGCCACAGGGCTGGGCAACTTTATCCATCAGTGCAGTGTGACCATGACAGTGACTTCCTCTCAGATAAGTGAAAATCACATTTATGTCCCAGTGATGATTGGCAGTGAGGCCAGTCTGAAGCTGTGCTTTGCAGAATGGTTGGTGGTCAGTCCCAAGTGCCAGTAGGCAGCAGCTCAAAGAGGTCAGAGCACAGCTTCTAGGGCCAGATGGCCGAGGTCAGAATCCTGGCCCTGCTGCTGATCACTGTGGCACTGGGCAAATTACTTAGCCTCTCTTTACCTTAATTTCCTCATCTCTAAAATGAAGATAAGAACAGTATCTGTCTCAGGGTTGTTAGGTTAATTAAATGAACTACTATAACCATACAAGATGCATAGAAATTGCTATAAAAAATAGGTGTAAAGTAGATAAAACCATTGCAGCTATGCTGTTACTTCTGACATGCAAACGTTCCTGTTTCACTGATAACATGTCCACCGTGAAAGGTGGCAGACTCGTTACTTGCCCCTTATAATGAAAGCTCCATTAAAGAAGGGATTTTGCTTTTCTGTCTACTGCAAGTCTATGGCCAGGAACAGTGCTTGCCCCTGGTAGGTACTTGGTGGATAACTGGGTTCCAGCGGCTTGGCGTTTGTCTTAAGTTGGATTTTCTAGGGAAGCAAAACCAGTAACATGTATATGTACAAGGAAAGATTTGTATACAAAGTACAAGGAAAGATCTATATATAAAGGAAACAGCTCACACAATTGCAGAAGCTGAATGTCCCAAGTCCTGGCACAAGCCTTAGGTGGCCACAGGAGCTGGTGAACCCAAGGTCAGCAGGTCGGAGACCAGAATTCTAGATCACTGGTTGTTGTGTAGATCAGCGGATCCCAAGCTGGTGGTGAGACGGAGCCGCAGAGGCTGGCGAACCCAGGATCAGCAGGTCAGGAAACAGGACTCTCAAGAGCTGGCTGTAAGGGTTGATGAATCCAACAAGTGCTAGTTCAGGTCCAGGAGGTGGAAGGTGGAGAGATGAGAGCTGAAGGGCGGGAAGCCACCACAGGCCCCACCCTGCCACTTGATACAGTAGCCAAATATGGAGTAGCCAAGTCGACACAATCCTGACCACCACCGAGTTCCTAAAGGAATCAATACGTGTCGAATGTGCCTGGTATCTTAGTTTCTTGCTGTGTTATCACTCACTAGGAAGACAGTAAAAACCCAATCAAACCGTTCGCTGTTAAGTCAATTCTAGCTCACAGCAACCCTGTAAGACAGAGTAAATCTCTCCCTTAGGGTTTCCAAGGAATGATCAGTAGTTTCAAACTGTTGGCCTTTTGATTAGCAGCCAAGCTCTTGACCACTGTGCTACCAGGGCTTCAGGTGGATGATAAGCCACCAAAAAGAACCATGGTCTTTAAGGAAAGGTCTAGATAAGAATCTGCTAGGTAGGAAGCAGTGGAAAGAACAATGCTAATAAGTTACAAAGCATGGATTTGAGATCTGGGTCTGCCCCTAATAACCTGTAGGGTTTTGCGAGGGGTCAGGAGTAGGGGGATTGGTGTCAGCATCTTAGTTTATCTTTCAAATGGGATAATATTTACATTACTGGGCATTCTAAGGAATAAGTATGTCGACTCATTAAAAATAGGTGATGTCTTAGTTACCCAGCCCTAGCATATGAAACATCCATCTGTTGCGAAGGGCCTTGCTAATTGTGGAAGGCATTCCTGTGGGAGGAAATACTACCCACAGCATAAAGTAACATGGTTCATACAAAGCTGCCCTTGAAAAGAGAGGATGATCTCGAGGTGGGCGGCTTACACTGGGACACCTTGTGATCTGTGATTTGTTTTCGGTGAGAGAATGGGCTGTTTCATGTGCTGTGAAATCGCCGCGATCTTCAGGCATTGCTTTAGCTTTGGGTGGAGTGATTATAATGTGATTTGCTGCATACATTAGATGGGGAGGTAGCTGTGTGCTTCTGTGTGGCAGGAAGATTTGATTTCAGACTCTGGAGGCAAGTAAAGGAACCGTGGGAAACAAACATTACAAATCTGAGTAAATGTGGAAAGGAAGAAAAAGGGGCAGGGGTGGGAAAAAGGTGAAAGATGAATGGCAGAGGGTAAACCTGATGGCTGACTTTTTACATCCTTTCCATCTCTGATGAGATTAGACAGGGCCTTCTCTTAGTATTGTGCTGGTGAGATTGGCCTCACCTTGGGGACACAAAGCTAGGAGCTCTCCCTGATAAGACACAGAATAGAGAAGTGTTGTTCATTACCAACAGCAGTAGAAAAAAACAGAGATTTTAAAATCAATTCAGTGGAGTTTGTCCCAGGTGCGGTTTCTGAGCAATGAGAAACAAGAATCCGGCAAGCTCAGTTTCTGCAGGCAGGGTCTGTGAGCACAGAGAACAATCTTGCAAGGCATAATTTAGAATCTGTCAGCTGACAAAATGTTTCTGGGTCAAGACCACCTCCAAGACAGGGGCTCTGACCCTCATGCCATTGCTCCCCACACATGCTCTTTGCGCTCACCATTTACCTACATGGGTTGTCTGTTAGCCAAGGGTCTAGAAACTGATCTGCCCATTTCATCCATGCTAAAGGAGGGTGACCTTTCGGAGCTCCTCTGACCTTGCCTTTCAGATGCTATAGCTATGGCCCTCTAAAACTGTTCTGCTGGAAATTCGTATGCTGTCAGTTCCAGCCCAGTTTTAGAGAGAGGTGTTTTGGTGTACACATAGGAATGGGGATGTTTTGGAGAAGGCCCAGCCCTTATCCATCCATGAATGTGTATCACACAGGCAGCGGATGCCTTCATCCATCAGCAAGACAAGCACTATGTCAAAGACACTGTACCTTTGGCGTGAGGGGAATCAGGAAGAAGAGGACTGTGGTTTCCTTTCCAGTGTTTCTGAGACTGTGGGCAACAAACAACCCTTTAGATTATGCCAGGCAAGGTTTGGCCAAGCACAGATCAGCTGAGACAGTAGGAGGTGAAGATGGCCTTGAGTGTAGAGAAACAGACACAGAAACCTGGCTTCCTCTGTTTCAATGTCTTGGCTTGGTCCTGGCGGTCATCTCTGGTGACCACATAGCTAGAGAGCTTGGGTCAGTCCCATTGATCAGAGGATGCACCCCCAGGAACCCTGGCCATTGTGTAATTCAATCAGGGATGCACTTTGTGGCTAACCTCTGGCTATCTGGTGCCTCTGTGTGTGTGTATGTGCATGTGCTTGTGTGTGTGTGAGTGTGTGTCTGGGAGGGAAGAAAGGAGGGACTGAGAGCAAGAAAGTGAGCACCAGTCTGTGGGAAGTCTTAAATGGGGCTGGGGAAAATAGTTTTGGAATCATAGCAAATGTTTTCATTAACCTGCCTCATTCCATTTATTAGTAGTTCTTCCTAATTTGATCCATCCTCTTTGAAAAATTAAAAATAAATGACTGAAGTCCAATAAAACTATTTTTGAGCCAAGTAAAAGCCAAATGCCATCGAGTAGCAAACTTTTATATAGGATATACCTAAAGTCTTAATGCTTGCTTAAAACAAATTGCATTAGGACTTTGGAGACACTCTGGAAGTAAACGGATTAATGAGCCCTGATCCTTAGCGTCTGAAAAGTAAAAGTGTCACCTTGAAGACTAAAGTGCACCTGACTCAAGCCATGGTGTTTTCAGTAGCATCATAGGCATGCAAAAGCTGGACAATGAATAAAGAAGACAAAGAAGAATTGATGCCTTTACATTGTAGTGGTGGAGAAGAATGCTGACTGTCCCATGGACCGCCAAAAGAACCAACAGATCTGTTCTGGTAGAAGTACGACCAGAGTACTTCTTGGAAGCAAAGATGGCAAGACTGCATCTTATGTACTCTGGACACGTTCTCAGGAAGAATCAATTGCTGGAGAAGGACGTCAAGCCTGGTAGAGTGGAGGGTCAGCGAAAAAGAGGAAGACTCTCAACAAGATGGATTGACACAGTGGCTGCAACAGTGGGCTTAAGCATAAAAGTCGTTGTGGACATGGTACAAGACCATGCAGTGTTCCGTGCTGTTGTTCGTAGGGTCGCTATGAGTCAGAACAGACTCAAGGCCACCTAACAACAGTAACAACAATCCTTAGCATCAAGGTAACAAGTGGGTGGGGAAGATGAAGTCTGCGACTCTGTCCTCCAAGGAGGAACAGGGAACTGGTCACATATCTCAGAACTGAGGTGGTGGAGAAGACCATTTGTAGGCAGCAGGCTGTGTAAGACAGGGGACATTTGGCAGAAGGTTATGCAGTAGCTGTGCCCTGTGACTTCACTGAATCTTTAGTATAGTTACTAGACTGAGAGGTGCTTAGCTTAAGTGCACTCTTACAGGAATCAGCAAGGAACAAAGAGGAGATGAAGGGGCCAGAGGCCACAGGATGTGAGGTTGGAAGTTCACCGATACAGACAGTGACTTTCAGACTCTCATACTAAGGAACTGGAAATCAAGGCAAGTTCAGCTCAATCATACAGGAGCACAGAGCTGTACTTGATATCTATGTCATGTAAATAATTTAGGAATTAGCTGTTTAGGGATTTGAGACGTGGGATCTTATGTGGTCATCCTGTTTTTTAATATTTTAAAACAAGTAAAAACAAAAAGGCTTATACTCTAGACACATCATGGAAGTTCAGGTTCATTCAAAATGTTTTCATGGATTCCTGGAAATTTTTGCTCTCTCTTCCTATCTCTCCAGTTTCTTGTTGCTACTGAACTCTTGATCTTATTCAGGGTTCACCTTCTCTGGCTGTTCTCTCCATTGTACTGTGTTCACCCAGATGTCTTTAAAGCATCTACAACTTGAGACTGCTGTTGTAGCAGACTCTTCCTGAGTAGGAGTTATCATACAGCCTTGACAGGCAACTTACACCATTTATTAGACTTGCCTGTTCTGTAAGTCTCCCTAGGTCTCATCCCACTACCAGGAACTCAGGAGCTTCATACTGGCCATCTTTTTTAAAATTATATTTTAAGTGAAAGTTTACCATTTGTCAGTTTCTCATACAAAAACTTTCACAGTTTGCCATGTGATCTTTGCTGCTCCCCCCCCTTTGTGACAGCACACTCTTGTCCTCCACCCTGAATTTCTGGTGTCCATTCAACCAGCTCCTTTCTCCTTCTTTCTTCTCATCTCATCTCCAGACAGGAGCTGCCCAGTTAGTCTCTGTATCTGCTTCAAACAAGAAATACACTCTCTGCCAGTATCATTTCATGTCTTATAGATCAGTTCCATCTTTGTCTGAGGAATTGGCTTCTGGAGTAATTTCAGTTCTGGCTAACGTGCAGTCCAGGGTTTGTCTTTTGGGGACCCTACATTTGGTCAGTCCATAAAGCCTAGCCTTTTTGTTAGAGTTTGAGTTCTGCAACCCACATGGGCTCCATTAGGGACTCTTTGCTGAGTTCACTGTAAGAAGAGTTTTTGGTGGTGGCCAGGCACCATCTAGTTCTTCTGGTCTCATGCTGATGCAGTCTCCAGTTTATGTGGCACTTTGTGTCTTTTGAGCTCATATTTTCCTTATGTTTTTGATGTTGTTCATTCTCTTTTGCTTCAGATGAGTTGAGATCAATTGATGCATCTTAGATTGCTGCTTTTAAGACCCCGGACACGACATTCCATGGTGGGGTACCAGATATTTGCTTAATACACTTTGTTACTGGCCATCTTTGTATCTCAGGCTCTAGATTCCCTCCATTCTGCTCTACCTCTTCCTCTTTTTTGTGGACCAGTTCTTCGCCTGTCAATTTCTACCTTTTCCTGGACACCTTTCCCTCCTCCATCTCCATTCTCTTGGATCATTAAACAAAGTATATTTTATTGTGTTGCTTTTTCTTTGTCTTCTGCATATTCTATACCATGTTTGGAACCTGTCTTTTTTACAACCAAAATAGCCCATCAAGACTTTTTCTTTTTTTTTCAAATAATAGTCTTCGTCCTCTGAGGACTTTTTCCACCAACTTTTAAATAAAATGTGTGTCTCCTACTTCATTGAAGCATTCTGATGTTGTTGAGGAGAAAAAGTGGAGAGAGACTTTGGGCTTGGAATGTTTGCAAAGCAAGACTGTTGGCCATCCGGGCCCCTTCTGAGAACAGTCTTTTTAGAATGTGAGTAATGTGTTTACCTCCTCCAGTCCCCTCGTCAGCCTTGCCTTGTCTCCACAGTTCACTTACCACCTGGTTCTCCTGCACCCAGCCTACAGACCCATCAAGAAGGTTCCTATTATCCTAAAGTGAAATCACTGTTAGGGAAGCTTGAGTCTGCTCCTAATTAGGATTAGTACACAGTATCACTTGGGATCTTCAGCCCAACAGAGTGAAGAGCTGATTCATTTCCTGACCTTTGGAGTGTGCTATTGGCATGCTGGGTAACTTCCATTTGGCCCTCTAGTCCCACTCTATAGTCCTTGTCAACCTTGTTTTTTGCTGTTGTGGCTGACCTGTATGGGCCACATGAGTGGTTCCTCTCCTTCCAGCTGGATTCTGCTAATGAGAATACAGGCAGAAGACTGATGGACGGGAGAAGATTGGATCAGGCTGACATCTCTCCACGCTAAGGTCATAATAGCTCCTGTTATATGGCCCTCTCCCTTATGTGAGACTCATAAAAAATCTTTCTGTCTCTTGGTCTTGGCAATCACTCTTTCTGTATCCCTTCTTAGGCACGGTGGTGGTATCAGAACGTGTCACTTACTATGTTCGTGGTTTCCCTCTACCTTTATAAATAGCCCCCTTATTAATCTCTTTTCAAATTACCTTATTTGAATATTCTGGTGAGAAAGGGAGAAAGAGAGACAGAGACAGGTAGACAGAAAAGAGACACAGAGACAGAGACAGAGACAGGGAGAGATCCTGATTAATATGGTAAATTTGAATATTATTCTGTAGATGAAAGGAACCAATCAATCTTGAATTTTAAAATACATTTCTGGTCAAGAATGGCCCAGGGCAGTGCTACTCAAAGTGGACTGGCAGCATCAGCATTCCTGAAATTGAGTTCTTGGAGGTAAGCCCCAGGAATGTGTGCTTTAATAAGCTCTCTAAGTGATTCTTACAGACCCATTTTAGTGGGAGTGAGGCTGGAGGCAGAGAGGCCAGTTGGGAGACTGCTGTGGTAATAGGGATGAAAGAAGCAGAAACATTGGTTAGCCTCGGATGGATGTGGAAGATATTTAATGTTGAGGATTGATTAGACTTAGAATTGAATAACAGGTGACGTTTCTGAGTGAGAAATTACAAAATGCAGAGAAAAGAGGGCTCTGAGACTCAACTTAGGTGACTTCAAATTAAATATGCCAACCCAAAACTGTAGTTCTGTGGTCTTACAAAAGGCTCCTTTTTATACTTCTATTTATGTGAAAGACATAAAATGCTATATTCAGCTAGTCATTTAATAAAGAACCTTGGTTGAAAAGAATAACACATAAATCAGGATTATCCTAGAAGATTCAGGATTGTGCACTTTCTAAGGCTCAATTATGAGAGTACTGCTAGAGAAAAAAGGGTGTTTTCTCCCTCTCATTTTAGAGTGTTTTGCTATGTTCTTGCTTTGACTAGAGTCCCTTGTTATATTCACATTGCTTTGGGGAGAAAATAGCAATTTAAAACACTGACAATATTTACTCATTTCCTGTTCGCTCCAGGGTGTCTAAGCTCACCATTACAGCTTGAAAGAGAAGGCAGGTCTGGGTCTACAGCTTTGCTTTACATCCCATTTCAAAAAAATGATGGCATTCCTCTTGAGCCTTGAGCAGAGGTAGCCTCACTGTAGGATTCAGAACTACCGGTGGAAAAGAGAAGGCCTTGTGTACCGTGGTCAGCTTCCATGACCATCAATTTAGATAAGATGTTGTCTTGAAATATAAAGAGGCTTGTTTTTGCTTTCAAGAATGGGAGGACCATTTGTCTGCTCTCACCTCAGGCCAGTTTCCATACTGCAAGTCATTGACCTAACATTTCTGATTAGCCTAGATATTTCGGATCCTGTTAAATGTCAAAGCTTGGCCCAAGTTTGCTGAGGGCTATGACATGTTGAATTCATCTTTGCCAGCTGACTTTGTCCTCTCTTCAAATGCTTCAGATGGGGGTGGCCCTGGTTCCTGGAGAGGTTATGAATGATCTGAGGTCTTGGGCAGGTCTTAGATTAAAAAAATCTCTGTTATGTCCTGTCAAACAGTCTTCTCTGAAATTTTAGCTTTACCCAGTTCTACCCCTGGTAGTAGCAACTCAGGGCTCTACTGGCTGAGAAGCTTGTTCTTTCCATATGGATTTCAATCAGACTGCTTTATCCTCTAATTTCTGGTGATCCCAACAGCTTTTCCATATACTACCTTCTCAGGCATCCATTGGTTGGAAACCAGCTCCTTTGTCTAAATGTGGCACATGGAATGTGTCAGAGGACAGTGCTTTAGGGTTGCTTATAGAGATTCCTGTGTTAACAATAGTGATGTCGGCTTGTACTAAGTCCTTTTGACTGGTAGACACTGTGCTAAGCTTTTCGTATTCATGAATTTGTTTATTACTGAAAACCATCATATGAAATAAGTAATTATAATCCTTATTTTATATATCCCCCCACAACCCGTCTGTCAGTTTTTCATACTGTGGTGGCTTCTGTGTTGTTACGGTACTGGAAGCTGTGCCATGATACTTCAAATACCAGCAGAGTCTCTCATGGTAAACAGATTTCAGTGGGGTTTCTATACTAAGACAGACTAGGAAAAAAAGCCTGGCAACCTACTCCCCAAAGTTAGCCAATGAAACCTTATAGATCACAACAGACCGTTGTCCAACTTGTTTGTTTAGGATGCACCATTGGGAAGGATCAACCACTGGAGGAGAACATCATGTTTGATGAAGTTGAAGGCTAGCAAGGGCAAGGGAGACCTTTGGCTAGATGGACTGGCACAATAGCTGCAGTGATGGACTTGAACATGCCAGGTGACCATGAGGATCATACAGAACTGAGCAACATTTTGTACTATTTTACATAAGGTCATTGTGAGTCAGAGTTAGCTTGCTGCCATCTATCTATCGTCTATCTGGCTATCTGCCTGCCTGTTTATCTACTTACCTGCCTATCTAAAACTGAGTTTAGACAGCATTTCCAAGGCACTTTGACCTTGCAGGTATTGGGGCCAGAATCGAGTTCAGATGGGTGCCAAATCTATGCTCTTATCCTCCCCACTAAACCTCACCCTTTGTCCAAAAAATTCCCATTTCCCTACTACTGACTGTTGGCAGTATTTTTGTTAAAAATACAGTGCTAGATCTTGTTTCAGATCACCTGAAATGACTCCCCTTGAGCGTTTTGTTTTGAAGCTGAAAAATTTGAACATGAGCATCTCAATTAAAGTGCCCTTGAAAAGATTTATTAACAGATTGCTTTCATCTTGACCATAACTAATCATAGAAAAGGGAAAATAAAACAAGGAGAGGCCAGAAGTATTCTTTGAAATAGTGCATTTGGTGCAACTGGCACTGGGTAGATTTTAAGAAGACATTCAGTTCTCACAAGCCTGCCTGGGATCTGAGTGAAATAAAATTGCAACACAATAAAGAAGATGTAAAAGAGTCATCACATAGAAGGAATGGGGAAACTTCTTCGTGAAAAACCAGTCACATTTCTATAGTTGAGTTGCTAGAAATAAATGAAGTCAACTGATACAAAAACTAGGGTGGTGGTATCACATTCTCAGATTTCCTCCTTTTCTTCTTCCTTCCCTTCCTCCCTCCTTCCCTCCCTTCTGTCTCCTTTCCTCCCTTTCTTTTCCCTTCCTCCCTCATTCCCTTCTTTCTCTGACTCAAATGTTAATTGAGCTCATACTAGTTGCCAGTGAATCAATTCTGAATCATGGTGACCCAAGTGTGTCAGAGTAGGACTGTGTGCCCTAAAGAAGTAGATCACCGACGTTCTGAAATTCTCCTGAGTAGACTTGAATCTTCCAACTTTTCAGTTAGCAGCTGAGTGTGTTAACTGTTGCTTAGGATTCAGCAATGAACATAACAAAAATCTTTGCTCTTGTGGAGCTGACAGGCAAGTGGGAGAGCTTACAACGAATCAATGTATATTTAATAAGAAAAGTATTGATAAGCTGGGGCCTTGGTGGCACAATGGTTTTGTGTTTGGCCACTAACCAAAAGTTTGGCAGTTTGAATCTACCAGCCATTCCTTGGTAACCCGATGAGGCAGTTCTATTCTGTCCTATAGTGTCACTGTGAGTTAAAATGGAGTTGATGGCAATGTGTTTTGTTTTTGTTTTGGATGAGGAAAAAGTAAAGAGAAGTAAGTGGCTAGAGAGTGACGATGCATGGCCTCTTAGGATGGTCAGGAAAGACTTCTTTGATGAGATAATATTTTAACAGACACCTGAGAGGATTAAGAGATAAAGACTTGACTTTGCAGAGAAAGGGACTCCGCAAAAGGGAATTAGTGAGCACAAAAGCCTTGAGGTGGAAACATTCATGCCTTTTTCTGTAAAGAGTCCAGAGCAGGCTGAGTGGGTTAACAGTGGAAGAGTAGAGGAAACCAAGTCATAGACTGGGTCAGAACTGAGATTAAGCACGGACTTACAGACCTGGCTAGGGAGTTGGCATTTTATTCTAGGTATCAAGGGAGACCACTGATGGGTTTGAAGCAGGGCTGTATCAAAATCTCACATGCATTTTAATAAGAGTAAAATAGCTGTTTGCTATACACCCTGGTCTCTGACAGCAATGGATTTGGTTTGCTTTTGGTTTAATCAGTAGTTGTAGAAACCCTTGTGACTCAACAGTTAAGCATTCAAATACTAACTTAAAGGCAGTGATTCTATCCCACCAGCTGCTCTGTGGGAGAAAAGACCTAGAAGTCTCCCCTGTAATGATTACAGCCTAGGAAATCCATGGGATGGTTCTACTCTGTCCTATAGTGATGGTAAATATAAAGACCTAACAAAGATCGCTTAGGTTAGTAAGCCACATTCAATTTTCTGCCTTAATAACCACCCTCAGACCGGACTAGCAGGTCTGCATTCCTCTCCCTATCTCTGACGATATAGAATTGATTAAGACCTCAGACAAAAATAATGAAATTTGGGTAATTCATATTGTTTGTTAGATGTAATGAAACTTTGTGATGCAATGAAATATTGTGACTCCTGATTTGTTCTGTGACAAACATCTACTCCTTTAAATTCTGGCTATAAAAACCACTAAAAGTATAACCCAAACTGGGATAGCTTTTGACTCGTTGTCTCCCAGATTGCCAGCAAATTTGCAAATAAATTATTCCTTGTACCCCACACCGTCTCTGAATTTTTGGCTGCAGTGACAGGCGGAATGAACTTGCTCCAGTTTTAGCAACAATAGCACCTCTAGGAGTCAGAAGAGACTCCATGTCACATAATAACAACCCAGTAGCTTATAGCTATAGTTACCTGGTTGATAATTATGGGTATATATTTTAATTTCTTCTACTTTAGACTTAGGGTGTACACAGATGGATGAGAGACAGTGACTCATCAACAAAGAAAGAAGACAGGCAAAGGTGAGGCTCTCTAGTGAAGGTAGGGAGCAGTGTACAGATTGGGGGATTTCAGATTTCCTCTTGAGTGATAGAAATGTACTTATAAAGGTAGGCAATATCATTAGTAGTAGAAATAATATAGTTTCCATAGTCCTGAGTGATTCTGTAGAGCAGTGCCTCTTAAAGTGTGGTCTCTAGAACAGCAGCACCAGCATCGCCTGTGAGCTTGCTCAAAGGATAAATTTTGGGCACTGTTGGTGATTTACTGAATCAAAAACTCTGGAGTTAAGACCCTACAATCTATGGGCTAACAGTCTCCCCAGGTGATTCTAATTCCTACTAAAGTTTAAGAACTACAACTGTAGGGAATGCCAGGAATACCAAAGCCAGCTGTTTTGAGTGAGACCAGATCTCTGCCTTTGTAGATTTTTGTAGATTCAGTAAGGAGATTAGGTCTGAGCAGGCAGAGATTCTCCTATTGGTCTAGCTTCCCCATCCTCCTTGGCCACTAGACAGCCTGGCCAATGCTGATTCCATCATGCACCAGAAGTGAGTGTAGGCCTGCTTCTCAGAGGCATGAGTACCAAAGTAGAGCAGAAGCTGCACTGCCTTCATCCCACTCCTAATGGATGTGCCAGCTGTTCCCTGGTTGTTTCAGGAGAAAAATGTAGCTGACAGGTAGTCCTAATTTTACAGATATTATGTTGAATAAAGAAGTCAGATGCAAGAGAACACAAATTATATGAATAAACCCTCAATGAGATGGATCGACACAACAGTGGACTCACACATACCAATGGTCATGAAGATGGCACAGGACCAAGCAACGCAGTGGCCACTGGTGGCTGGGTGTGGGTAGGAGCTGACTCTGGAAACAAACAACAGCATTTCACAGAAAGTTGGGAATCAGCTGGGGTGAGTATAGACTGGAAAATGGTACCCAGGAACCTTGTGGGTGACAGAAATATTCTGTATTTTATGCAGATGGAAGTTGTGGGGGTGTATAACAAAACCAAACCAAACCCACTACCATCAATTCCAACTCATAGCAACCCTATAGGGCAGAGTAGAACTGCCTCATAGAGTTTCCAAGGAGCACCTGTGGGTTCAAACTGCCAACCTTTTGGTTAGCAGCAGTAGCTTAACCACTATATCACCTGGGTTTCCATGGCGGTGTATAGATATGTAAAAATACATTGAGCTCTATATGTTAAGATGAATACATGCTATCGTATTTTCCCCCTAATAAAAAGTAGTCCTCAATCTTCTAACTTAAAATGTACAAAACAGATATTAATAAGATAACTGATTTTACTAAACAGGGTAAAATCACACAAGTGTGATCCCTCCAGCATGTCTTTCATCCTGCCAATGGGAGAAGTTTCTTTGGCTGCGAAGCTGTTTCAGACCTGGTTTGGGAGGGATGAATGTAAGAATTACATAAGAAAGAAGGAAGCCTACTTTGTAGTTCAAGCAATAAGAGGAAATAGCAGTGTTCTAGGCTATTCCTTGGCTCATATGCAAGCATGTGTACAGATACATTTCTCAACATTAGACCTCAAGCACTTTCAAGGGAATAATTTCCAAAGCAATTGCTTCCTGCTGTTAATAACCAATTAACAAGTAGGAGATAATAACTCCTCAGTTGTATTGTGGGTAGGCAGAGCAATGTAAAGACAGCTAATTAACACCCTGTCTTTTAACATACTAATTAATCTAGCCAGCCAAGAGCAGTTTATTTAGAATATGTCGAAGGCTCCAAATCCACCAAGTTTCATTTTTCACCATGCCAATAAATAATTGAAGCCCACAGCTTTCATTTGTCCTATTCATCCCTCTTCTTTGATGCCACTCAGCTTTGAAGTACCATCCCTAATAGAAGGAGAAAGCTCTTTATCTATTTCGTTAATAGTCTCATGAATATTTCTTTCCTGTTATTGCTAGCTAGCACTAGCAAGTTCGTAACACTTCAAGTTTTCTCTCCTGAGTAATATTTTCTTCAGCCCTCTCACTGAGTGTGTTGGCTTTGGTCACCGTAATAACATGGGTTATTTAGGATTTTTTTTTTTAGGGCCTATGGTGTCTTTTTGGTGCAATGCTTTCTAACCTCTGTTGTTGCTTTTGTTGTTTGGTGCCATTTAGTTGGCCCCTGACCTGTGGCAACCTTACAGAAAATGAAACAGAACACTGCCTGGTCTTCTACCAACCCCATGGTCAGCTTGTAGATCAGATCATTGTGATCCAGGGTTTTCATTGGCTGATTTTTGGAGGTAGATTACCAGGCCTTTCTTCCTAGTTCGTCTTAGACTGGAGGCACCACTGAAACCTGTTCAGTGTCAAAGCAGCATGCAAGCTTCCACTGACAGATGCATGTGGCTCTGCAGGAGGTGCACGGGTTGGAGACTCAACTCTGGTCTCCATCATGGAAGGCAAGGATTCTGCCCCTGAACCACCACTGTTCCCATTTTTTTAAGACTTCACTGTGTCTCCAGATAGCCTAGGGAAGCCTGTTGTGAAATCCAGATACAGAAGCCTCATGTAGTCACAGTGACTCTGGTTTGGAAATTTCTGGATCAGGTCCACAGTCTTCATTTTAAATACTCCTCCCACACCCTTTTCCAGTGATTAGAAGACAGATGACCTCACTTGAAGAAATACTGTTTGGATGGATGACTGAAATCTTTGAAAGTTCAGGAGTTAAATTGTAGGAAATAGGCAACATTTCTTTAAATGTGAACCATCTGCTTATGTCCCTGAACCGCTCACCTGCTGAGTGGTAAACTAGTTGTGAGATAAAACAAAAACTAAAATCCATTACTTTGAGTCAATTCTGACTCTTAACAACTCAAGGACTGAGGATAACTTCCCCACTGGACTTCCAAGGCTGCCACTTTTAGAGAAGCAGACGGCCACAGCTTAGTGGCTGCCTTTTGGTGAATGCTTAACTGCTGTACCACCACGGCTTCTTCAAAAATAAAAACAAGGAAGTAGCTAATACCCACCCACTGCTGTCTAGTCAATTTTGACTCATAGCGACCCTATAGAACAGAGTAGAACTGCTCCATAGGGTTTCCAAGAAGTGCTTGTGCCTGGCAGACTGAAACTGCCAGGCTTTTGGTTAGCAGATGTAGCACTTAACCAGTACACTGCCGGGGTTTCCTGCAGCTAACAGGCGACTAATATATCCTTTCTTTTACTGATGAAGACTAACTTGTAAGATGAAGTTTGATGTGAGAGCCGAAAGATGGTATTGACTAAGACCAGTAAGGACCATCCCGAAAAAATCTGGATGAAGGTAGTAAGCCTCCCCAGGCTGCATGGGGGAGCTAAAACAAAGAGCCCATTACTGTGAGGCAAGTTCGATTCAAAGCAACTGTGTAAGGCAATGTAACTTCCCCACATGGTCTCCAAAGCTGGATTTTAAGGAAACAGACTGCCACATCTTTCTCCCATGAAGCAGCTGGTGGTTTTGAAGTGCCTCCTTTTCAGTTATCAGCTAAGCACTTAACCACTGTGTCACCAAAGCCAAAGCCACTGCCTTTGAGTTGATTACAACTTATAGTGACCCAATAGGTCAGAGTAGAACTGCCACATCGAGTTTCCAAGGAGCACCTGGTGGATGTCAACTGTTCACCTTTTGGTTAGCAGGGAGAGCACTTAACCACTACGTCACAAGGGTTTCTACTGTGTCACTGTGGCTCCTTACAACAAAGAAGAACTCCTGTTTTCTGGGGCACTTGTAGTGGAAACAAATGGGAGGAGAAGCTGGATCATGCCTAGTGGATGGAGGGAGAGAGCCTCGATGGGTCGTCTCAGCTAGTAAAGAAATTGCAGGAACAGGGAAGCATCGTGTATTACCTCCTTTCCTACCCAATGGCTCACCAACCCAGGAGAGACATGCTCTTGGGCGGGAATACCAGTTGCTACAATTTCAAGGACAGCCAGGTTATGAGATACTTTAAAAGTAGAAATGCATATATCCTTTGACTCAGTGATTCTCTTTCTAGAAACTTATCCTACAGCTCGGCTTCAAGGTACACAACAGTGAATTTGTAAGGGTAATCACTGCAACATTACTACTAATAGCAAAAGCTTGGGAGGCTTATTTATAAGGCACTTGACAAACAAGCCATGATCTGCCCATACAACACAATACTGTGAGACGATAGAATTTCTGGGTCCTGCCATCAGTTAACACACTTGGCAGTTAACTTAAAGGTTAGAGTTTTCAGTCCACCCAGAGGCACCTTGTAAGAAAGACCTGGCCATCTACTTCCCAAAAAATCAGCCATTGAAAACCCTATGGAGCACAATTCTACTTGGACACATGTGAGATGGTCATGAATTGGGATCAGCTGAACAGCAACTTTATTTTTCAATGAGATCATAGAAAATCCAGTAATTCTTTATGTTTTGATATGGAACAATCTATGTAATATGCTATCACTGATGTAAACAGAAAAGGGAGAATTGAGAATACTATTGGCTTATGTGACAAAATCTCTGAAAGGATAGACAAGAAAATGACTTTATTGATGCCTCAGCTGGGAGGAAATTGGGGTGGCCGGGGAAGGAGGAGGTGGAAGAGCCTTTTAGTTGTATATTATTTTGTACAGTTTGAACTTTCAACAAGAATGTTAGCTATTCCAAAAATTAAAACTAACAACAAAGCCGGCAATCTTGACAACTACTCACATACTGCTCAGCATGTTATCTATAAGTTAATAATTCAAATGATCATCACAGAGCACATATCTTTCCCAAACCTGGCAGGATTCTGCTGGCCTGGGTCCCTTCTCATCCAGTCCCTGTCGTTCTTCCAGACTCATGTCTTGGTTCCTTGAGGCAGTGCGGCACTGGAGCCAAATCTGTTTCCACCTTGTCCTCTGAAATCTCCCTGCCTTGCCCTGCAGCCTGCTTGCTTCAGGTGGTTCTATTCCTTCTCTCCTTGTAGCCTCCTCTTGGGCTCAGCACCAATCCTGCTTCTCAAATGATGCTCTTGAAGACAATCAGAGCTGCAAGTGGCTTCATTCTTCTCAAAATGTCAGCAACCACTGTTCTCTGTGCTACTTGTTCGGCACTTAATTGGCTGTCTGGGATAGTAAACTTTTCATGTACATGTAAGGGGTTGCATTTTTCCCCATAGTAAACAGAATTGTGCAGAGGAAATGAGGTCTCTTGATGTGGTCTGTAGCTGATCTAGTCTCCTCCTGAACTCCCACCTACTGTAAAAAGAGGAAAACAAAGCAAGACATCTGGTAATCTTAGTTTAGCCTAATAATCAACAAATCAATCCATCATGCTTTTAATGGCAGTGGTAATGTTTAATGTTTATTTAGTTTATCCAAGGATTCATTACAGGATCATTTCCTATTAAATATACAATTATTTAATTCTAAATATATAGCTTTTAATTAAGGTGAATGTATCATTTCAAATACTAGGATATTGTTGAGAATAAAGGGATGAAAGTAAATAGATAGTAGGTAAGAATTTTAGACAGGGTCCAATTACCCAACAAGCAGGGTACGCAGAGGCCTAATGATGTTTACTTTCTTATCTGCAGTAAACAATTGAACCCCGTGTCAAATTGTTCACAGTAAGTAGGACACCCTGGTTGCCTAATGATTAGATGCTGCAGCTATTAACCAAAAGGCCAGCAATTCAAAGCCACTAGGGTCAGTTGTATTCTGTCCCATAGGGTCACTATAAGTTGGTATTGACTCGACAGCACTAGGTCTGGTTTCTTTAGTTTAGCTAGTAAGTAAACACCATTCAGCCCATGCCACACCTTGCTTACCACATGTCAGTGCATTCTGTACTTACAAGTTAATCTTTTTCCCTAATTTTGAGTATGCACCAGAATTGCCCCCAAGAAAGGACTGCCTGGGTGATGCAGGCAGCTAAGCACTCAGCTACTAATCAAAAAGTTGTCAATTTGAACACACTCAGAGACACCTCCATAGAAGGGCCTGGCCATCTCCTTCTGAAAGGTCACAGTCATGAACACCCTATGGAACAGAGTTATACTCTGACATGCATGGGGTCACATGCATCAGAAGTGATTTGACAGAAACTAGTTGGTCCCAAGAAGATTCAGATATGTAGTTGTCATAGTCTTAAAGTACCTCTGTCCAGGGACTTGCAATCACTCACTCTTTAAGACTCAAACCCATCTCTTTCAGGGCTATAACTGGCCTCCATTCTGAGCCTTCCACCCCACACCCAGCCCCCTCCTGAGGCTCTGCTGGCACTTGGCTGATAGAACACAGTGGGAGTACAGTCATGATGCTGGTTTTGTCTAATTTCATATGTATCCAACCTCCAAGAATTATTTCACGCACTTGAAAAAAAAAAAAGCCTTTATAATAGAAAACGTCAAAGAGAATAGATTAGGTAGCTTGATAACTTAATCGATTTTTCAGATGAACATTCTATAAGATATTTTGCTGTTTGCACAATACTTGTTTCATGGGACAGTTACAACCACCACTGAAGCTGTAGCACCTTAACTGAGGCTGACAGAGGTCTCTCTGCTTGGATGACAATTCAATACACAAGTCTTTCTAGTGCTGTATTCCCCTTCTTCCTTTCCAGTGTGGAGGCTAAGTGCACAGATTGAGGTGGGGGAAGGTCTATGAGACCTTATAGGACTGACTGAAAGAGGGCCCTCTGGCCTTAGACTAGACCTTATATGTGCTGGCCTGGTATTAAGCCTGGCCATTCTGCCCTCATCCACTGCCACTGTCAGCTCCTGCTGTGTTACTGCTGCGGACTCTACAAGGTCTGACAAGTCTGCAAACTTAATTGTTCTAAGTGCTACGTGCCTCACTGCTCAATATCACTGCGGTCACCCACCAAGTACTCCCCTTGGGAACCTATGCACTGACACCAGCACCTAGTCCACCCTTCAAAGCAATTTTGAAACTCTTTCTGGAATGGCCATTGTACATGGTGGCATGGTGGCAAGTTCATGAACTTAATTATCAAGTGGCTTGTGAGGGAGTTTTTAGCCAGCAAACAGATAACTGTATTGGAACACCTTCCCTCCTCACCTGTTCTGGCCCCAGGACTTTTTTCTTTACCTGAAGATAAAGGAAATATTGACAGGAAGACATTTTAATAACATTCAGGACATCAAGGGTAATAATGATGACAGCTCTGATGGCTGTTCCAGAAAAAAGAGTTCCAAAATTGCCTTGAAAGGTGGACTAGGCGCTGGTACTGATGCATAGCTTCCCAAGAGTAGTACTTTGAACGTGACCATACTGATATTCAGTAATGAGGTATATAGCATTTTTTCTAGGCTAAGTTCACAAGCGTAATTGCTGTCCTCATGTATCTAAGCTTCTTCAGCCCAGCCTAGGTCTTGGCTCCCTTCTCTGCTGCCTTAGCCTTCTCTTGTCATCCAAGGACTAGAAGCACTTCATGGACTCTGCTGTATTGTTTAACTGGCCGTTGATCTGGTTAGTTTCTATCTATACACCTGGCCCCCACCTTGGTGGTCACCATGAATGGTCTGCTGTATCTCAGCGTATCATTCCCTCTGCATTGAAAACCAGGAATACTCAAGAGAGTCAATCTGATTTTCTCTTTGCCTGAGCTTCTGCTCCACCCTCCTATGCTGGAGCTCCCTGTGATGGTAGCATGAGCCTCCTGTAGGGTAGCCTCCCAGAACCCCAAATAGTGAGCTGGGCAAGAGGCCATCTGCCAGTGAAGCAGCAGCAGCAGTGCCTTCCTTTCCAGGGCTATGTGCATCAGGACACACGCCTGATCTTTACCCCATCTCCTTTCTCCTGCACATTCTGCTGGACACACAGGGATTGTGTTATAGGTTGGGTTCTCTGGAAAGCAAACTCTGAGATACAGATTAGCGTGCAGAAGGTTTATTAGGAAGTTCTTAGGATCACCAACTATAGAGAGCAAAGGAAGATTGGGCAGAGGGAGAAGCTAGGTGGAGATGTCATCTCTGTGGCTCCAGTTGGCATTGTGGTGAGCTCTGATGCTAGATGGCCATCCAGAGTTGTCCTGAGTTGGGGGAGGTGGGTAAGCCTTTACATTGCCCTACTAGCTGCCACTTATTGGATGTAAACTGTCCTATAAAGGAGGCATGTTCTAGGCAAGGTGACACTCTTCAGCAGAGGGCATCCCTGAAGGCTGACAGCACTTATTCACAGGGTCTTTGGGAGTAGGTCTTCCAGTCTTGAAGGGGTATCTTGATCACAATGGCCACTGCCAGCAGAATTTTATTTGACTTCTCCTATGACTTCTGCTCTGGGACAGCTGTCGCAGGTTGAAAGCTATGTTCTCTACTTGAGGAAGAAGTTCTATGATTTAATATGCTGGACTATCCTTGATATATTAAATAAGATCTAAAAGAATTTAGAAAATTGTTTCTCTCTCAAAAATGTCTGGCTTATTCCCAATTATCTTGCAAACAAATGCTATTTTAAATTCACAAGCCTTAATTGTAGTCCTTTCTTTCTCTTTGCTGCTCTTCTGTAACAACCCTAATACCCCTAAATCATCCTGTTAAATAGTTTGGGCTGACTAGAGAGAAGGTCCTGTATAAGGAAAGGTCAAAGAGAAAAACCACAGAAATATTTTTGAAAATACTTGTGACCTTCATTTATATATGCTTTTCTCTTTCCTTTATGCTCAAAGTTGCTTGAGGGCTGGAGACATGGAATTCTTACACTTTTAAATCCTTTCCATGGTTTTTATCACAAGGCTTTGCATGTATAGTACACTATACTCAGAAACCAATTGCGTATCTTTGTCTATATATGTAATAGATACATATAGGTATATAATAGGTATTAGCTATCGATTGCTGTGTAACAAACTACCCCCAATCTTAGCAGCTTAACAACATTTGTTATGTCTCACAGCTGCTGAAAGTTGGGGATTGAAAACAGTTTAGCCGGGTAGCTCTAGCTCAGGGTCTCTCATGAGGTGGCAGCCAAGCTACTGTCTGGGTCAGAGTCATCTCAAGGTTGACTACAGAGCTAGAGAATTTGCTTCCACGTTCATGTATGTGGTTGTTGGCAGGCCTCACTTCCTTGGGTGTTGACCAGAGGCCATTCTCAGCAGTGGCGGGCCACTTCATAGAGTTGCTTATAACATGGCAGCTTGCTTCACTAAGAGTTAGAGATGTGTGTATGAGAGAGAGAAAGGCCAAGAGCCAAGTCTCAGGTTCTCATAACTCGATCTCAGAAGTGACATGCTATCAGTTCCACCATGTGTTACTGGCACAGTGTGGGAGGGGACTACACAAGGGTTTCAATACCAGTGGGCGGGCTCACTGGGAAACATCTCGAAGGTTGGCTACCACACATGGCTATAAGTTCTAGATTATTCATCTGAAACTTGACACCTTGGAAAAACCATGGGTTTCAAACTTGGATGTGGATTGGAAAAAACTCCCATCAGCCACTCACCACCTGTAGACTTTGGGAGAATTACTTTAACCTAGGTCCAGTTTTCTTACCAGTAAAATAGAATTAGTAATACCTTCTTCAGAACAGTGTTCTGAGTATTAAACTGAGGTAAAATATGCAGAAAGTTTAGCCCTTGAGGCCCTGTGGTTTAGTAAGCTAATGCTGCTCTAACAGAAATACCACCAAGTGGATGGCTTTCACAAAGCAAAGTTTATTCTTACACAGTCTGGTAGGCAGGATGAAAGGGTTAATGGTGGGGCAAGCCACACTCCAGGGAAACTCCCTTGACAGTGGGGCAGTGAGGTGATCCTGTGAAGGGATTTACAGCCCCACCCTAATCCTTTAACACACAGCACAGGAAAATCACAAGACAGGGGACAATCACAAAATATTGGGCATCACGGCCCAGCTACATGGCTACCTGTATTTTGGCGGGGACACAAGTCAATCCATGATACCCTGTGAGGAGCATCAGTGTTGCTGTGTGCTACTGAATTGCTTCGGAGTCACAATAAAACTATGAGACAGAGTGGGACTGCCCCATCAGGCTTCCTAGGCTTGACAGCAGCAGACGGCGAGGTCTTTTCTGCCTTGGAGATGCTGGTGGGTTTGAATCGCTGACCTTCGGATTAACAGCAGAGCGCTTAACCATTACAACACCAAAGCTCCTTGGAGCATCAGTGGGAAGGAGAATAAATGGTAGCTATTGTTACTGTTTTAAGGGGTGACCCCAGTGAGCTCAAGCGTGGAGACGATTGTGAGGATGATGTAGGAGCAGGCAACATTTGTTCTGTTAGACATAAGGTTACTCTGAGTTGGAGTCCACTCACCTAACATTGTTATTATTAACAGTTAACATTAGTGGTTCAGCGGTAGAATTCTTGCCTTTTCTGCAGGAGATTTGAGTTTGCTTCCTGGGCCAGGGCTTCCTGAGGGCAGCCACCACCTGGCTGTTGGTAGAGGCCTGCATGGTGCTATGATACTGAACAGGATTCAGTAGAGCTTCTAGCCTAAGATGAAAGGAAAGCCTGGAGATCTACTCCTAAAACGCAGCCAGTGAAAGCCCTATGGATCACAACAGTCTGGCCTGCAGGCGATCAAGAGGAAGGAACAGGATGGACATCTTGTTAAGTTGTACGTAAAGTGCCAAGAGTCAGGGGTGACTTGATGACAGCTAATAACAGTAACAATGGTTACTGCCAGTAACATCAGAATTCTTTCCCCACTCATACATCGTGAGATGTTATCTGTCGTGGCCAAGCAGTCACCCTCGGGGACCAATAGACATTCCAGTTATGGGTTTGCAGAGCTGGGGAGTAGTTTACCCAACCCAAGAGCTGCTTCTCCAAGGTTTTTGTACCCCCACTCTCCCTGGACATCCTTAGCTGAACTGGGGGAGCAGCCCTCTTGGTTCAGCTAACCCAGGGTGTCTTTGCCTCCTGTGGTTTTTCTTTCTCAATGTCAAGACAAATTAGTCATTGCAATTCAATTTCTTGAACCGTGTTTGTCTTGGTCCGCAAACAACCCCCAGGGAGGAGATTGAAGATGTGATTCTAATTTGCTGTAATCGCTGTTGATATTTTATCATTGTTTTGAAGCATTTGTATTTTCCCTGACAAAATGTCAAATGCACAAGGCAAATTATATTCCGATTTCTAGATTAAATATTTAAAAATACTTGAGTGGTCTGAAAATAATTACCCTCTTAAAGCTATCTGGAGTGCATGCAGCTCCTAATAGGTGCCAGTTGGCCTACAGATGCCATCAATTAAAATAAGGGAAAAAAGCCACTTATACACATTCTTAAATTAGCTATATGCTGAAAATTCTTAGTATGAAAAACAGATTTAAATACTACTTATGTCCACTGAGGAGCACTGGTGGCCAGTGATTAAGAGTTTGGCTGCTAACCAAAAGGTCAGCAGTTTGAATCCACCAAAAACTGTTCCTTGGAAACCCTAAGAGATAATTCTACTCTGTCCTATAGGGTTTCTACGAGCTGGAGTAGACTGGATGGCAACAGCTTTTGAGGGGGAGTAGGGTATTACCTCCACTGGGATGGGACAGATATTTTGTTCTGGTTCTGCTCAGTTTGTTCAAACTAGTCTCAGGTTCTTTATTCTTAAATTGAAACTCTAACATTTAAGGTAAGTAATAGATTTTGTCAGGGGTTCTTTGCCTGTATTGGCCAAGCATGTCTCTTTGGAAGAAAGCAAATATGAAAAACATTTAAGCTCGCCAGATAGATAACTTACTGGGTGTTATCTTTTTTTCCTCTACACTATCCAAGAATTCTTGTTTTCCCAAAGGATTCAATACAGCATGAGTTCCCATGGGCCTTTCAAGTGTAATTTCATCTGTATACGTCTTTACAGGCACACATCTGCTGGGTAAAGACAGCTTTGGGTATATGATTAAAGTTAGCGTTATACCAAAACAGCTTTTCACGCATGTTATGTACGCACAGAACAAGGGCATTTTGAAACCTACAATATAATTCTAAATGGTAATGTGCTACGGAAATTAGCTCCCTTCAGGCATCTTTTGATGCATCTCTAAAGTTTGGGAGGCACTGCAGGAAAGCCAATAAATAATTTATTTTTCTTTTCAGCTCTTTTTGCTATTTTTTCCCCCTTAGCTAATTTCCTGAAAAAGCATCTTTCCTTAAGAACTTGAAAGAATTCTCTTTTATTACTCAGACTCATAAATATTTCCTTTTCTATTATCACTGATAGTTGAAACGTGTTTAAATAAAAAGTTCCCCCTAAAGGTATGTTATTTTACCTTTGTTCATGCAATGAAATGATATTAAAATCTATATTTTGAAATTCACCACTCAAGTCCACTTACTAAAATGAATATACAGTGTTTTTAAGAGAGATTATTTAAAAAATAAAAAAGATAGTATGTTCAAATCTCAGCACATAGTCCACATCTCAGACTCCAGATCTTTTACAGAGAAATATCTCATGTCTAATTACCTGACTTTTCCCATAAAACTGATATGGTTTACAAGAGTTGGTTTCATTCTTAGGCTTCATCCAGATATCATTGTAATAAAATACTACCCCTTTCCTTTTTTTTCTGCACTAATTAGTGTTGCCAATAGAATGAACTATGCTTTACTTTATGGATAATTCTCCTCAGAACATTTGTGACAAATTGAATGTTATGCTTGTTCAGAGTTCCACTGGCCAGTTGATTGGTGTTTGGGTCATCTAGTGTTGCTATAACAGAAATAGCACAAGTGGATGGCTTTAACAAAGAGAGATTTATTTCTCACAGTCTAGAAGGCCAAGAGTCCAAATTCAGGTCATCAGTTCCAGGGGAAGGCTTTTTCTGTCACTGTGGAATATCTGTGTCATCAATCTTCTGTTGGTCTGGGAACTTCTCTGCACGGGAACCTCTGGTCCAAAGGACTACCTTTGTTCTTGGCACTGTTTTCTTGGGAATGCAAGTTTTCCAGGTCTCTCTGCTTGCTTCTGTCTTCTATATCTCAAAAGACATTGACTTAAGACACTACTCTTATAGATCTCATCAGCATAATCGCCACTGCCACTAATCCATTTCTTTACATAGTGATTAAAAAAAACCCAAAAAACCACTGCCGTTGAGTTGGGTCCAACTCATAGCGACTCTATAGGACAGAATAGAATTGTCCCATAGAGTTTGCAAGGAGTACCTGGAGGACTTGAACTGCCAACTGTTTGGTTCACAGACATAGACTTAACCTGCTACGCCACCAGGGTTTCCTTGTACAGTGATAGGATTGATAAAACATATGAAAGTCTCATCAAATGACAAAATAGTAGACAGTCATACATACTAAGAATGATGACCTAGCCACATTGACACATATTTTGGAAAGACACAGTTCAGTCCATGACAGCTGGTATGACCCTTTTGGTTGTGTGTCAACTTGGCTGGGGCCATGATTCTTAGAGATTTGATGATGGTATGATGTTGTGCTCACTGTCATGATGAGATTTGATATTATATGGTCACCTCCAGGATGGGATATGCAGTGAGTAGCCAGTCAGTTAAAAAGAAGTTTCCTTGGGTGTGTGGCCTGCACTGAATATGAATTGGTATTCTGGCAAGGCTTCTGGGATTTTGCTAGTTCTGAATCCTTCAGCTGGCTCCTGTTTGTATGACCTCCAGGTATTAAACTAGCATCTTACCTTTGGTCTTGCTTGCTGAGCTTGGAATACATCGATCCTCACAGCCTGTGAGCAAGATCCCTTGGGTTTGCCAGCCACTGTGGCTGTATAAATCAGGAGAAGCCTCTATTCTGAACTCAAGAACTTGGGACGTTCCAGCCTCTGCAAACATGTAGGCCATTTTCTTGATCTAAATCTCTCACTATATATATTTATGGAAACTCTGATGGCATAGTGGTTAAGTGCTACATCTGCTAACCAAAAGTCTGTAGTTCAAATCTGCCGGGTGCTCCTTGGAAACTCTATTGGACATCTCTTTTCTGTCCTATAGGGTTGCTAGGAGTCAAAATCTACTCACCAGCAGTGGTTTTTATATATTTATATGCTTTATTGGTTTCACTTCTCTACAGAACCTAGCTTGAGACAGTTGGATAATTTATAACGAGTTGCCATTGAGTTGCCACCAATTCGTGGTGATCCCATGTGTGTTAGAGTAGAAGAACTATGTTCCATAGGGTTCTTGGTGGCTGAGTTTACCAATGTAGATCACCAGGTCTTTCTTCCAAGGTATCTTTGAGTGAATTGAACCTCTAAACCTTCAATTAGTAGATGAGCCTGTTAACCATTAGTACCACCCAGGGACTCCCTCAGTCACTTATCTCTTGGTTGATATCATTATTCTTGACTATTTAAATTTGGATTTTACTATCTGAAATACACATTCAGTGTCTCTTTTAAACAGGGGTAGAGGTGATTAGCTGGTATATTTTTTAAGCCTTTGCATCATTAAGATTTTTCTTTTCTTTTTTTGCCCTGTCACCTTCAGATATGAAAAAGAAACAAGCAAAAAAACCTAAACCCATTTCTTCAGAATCTATTCTGACTCATGGCGGCCAGGTAAGCCAGAGAAGGGCTGCTTCATACTGTTGCAAAGGCTATAAATCTTTCTGGAAGCAGACTGCCATACCTTTTTCTTGCAGAGCAGATGGTGGTTTCAAACCACCGACCTCTGAGTTAGCAGCTAGGTACTTAACCATTGCATTACTAAGACTTCTTATATGAAAATAAGGAATAAAATTGTGTAGTCTCAATCTATAATTTTTCTCTCCCAAGACTGTAAATTGTCTTTCATGCTGCAGAGATGAATTTTTGAGACCAGGCTGACTTTTGTATATATGTATAGCATCTTTTTCTTTTTCCCTACCTGGATGTCTGAAGGAGTTTTATGTTGTAATGCCTGCAGAATGAGATGAGTCACTTCTTAGGGAGTTTTTCCCAGAGTGCAGTGAGGTTTTTAATTCAGCCTCCTGGTTTCAGGGTTCAAACAATGTGCTTTCTCTAAACTTTGGGTTTCTCTTTCTCTCTTGCTTATTTACTCTCTTTCTCTTATAAAGTGAGAATGATAATTACAATTGAACACACCCACCCACAGACACACACACCCCTCTCTAGCCAACAGCCTCAATATTCAGTATAACAGATATATTTGAATGTTCATTCAGGTCAACCTATGCATATTTTCTTAGGTAGGTGAATCTGAGCACACATTGTAGGGAAAATAAAATTCCTTGGAAACTGCTCAGAATCTCCCTTTGGGTTACCATAAAGTAGTACACGTGTGAGTGTTGGGGTAGAGTGAGGTTGGACGCTGGCAGGAAAGGAAGCACCCAAGCTCTGTTGTCTGGGCCCCGGCTGCTGCCACTACCCCTCTGGTCCTAGCTTGAGCATGAATATTTGACCAGAGGAAAGTCATCTGCCCACCTCGACCATGCAGAGTTTGTTCAGAGCTATGACTGGAAAATGGGTCTCTGAGTTGGAACTGGAATCACATATGGGCCTTCTCTGAGAACTACAGATGTGGAGAATCCTTTCTGTTTCCTCTCTCCTTCTGTCTTCTCTATTCCTCTTCTCTACCCTTCCCTGCTTTTACCCCCTCCCTCCTCCATTTCTCTCCGCCATCATGAAATTTGTGCTTATTAGGGAAAGACTATGCCCTATAGGAGGGCACTGGTGGTTCAGTAGTAGAAAGATTGCCGTTCTTACTGGAGACCCAAGTTCAGTTCCCAGCCAAGGCACCTCACGCACAGCCACCACTAGCCTGTAAGTGGAGACTTGCACATTAACATGATACCGAACAGGTTTCAGCAGCACTTCCAGACTCAGATAGACTAGAAAGAAAGGCCTGAAGATCTCCTTCACGATCTAAGTTAATGAAAAACCCTATGGATCACAGCTGTCCGGTTCTTTTGGTCATGGGATTACCATGAGTCAGGGTAGGGGGGTAGGATGGGGATGATTCAATGACATCTAACAGCTTAACAAGAGCAAAACTCCACATAGTAAACCTTCTATTGATATTAGGCACTATTTGCCTAGTTTAGAGCAGTATTTTCCTATTTTCTTCCTCTCTAGCCCTAACAAAGTACAACCCAAGCTCAGTTCTTTACTGGGAGTCGTAGCCATCATCTGATTCAGCAAACTCTGTAGTTTTATAGCCTAATCATGACCATGCCATGCAGAAGGGAAGGCACTTGTGTCTTTTATTTAAATTTCTGTTATATATTTAAGTAATATCTCCTTGATTGTCTCAGCTTCTGATGAGTCCTTTTGAAAGGAGAAATGGCAAGGAAAGGAAACTGCTTAGGAAACACTACCTTACAGTGTAAGTGTCAATTATTGGGTTCCTTTTCACAACTAGCATCACTAAAAGTTTCCCAAACCAAAGGCCTTATAATTTCCCAGTGTTGCCGTGTTTGAGCCTTCAGTGCCCTAGGACACTGTAGGAAGTTTTCTTTGCCAAAGATCCCATTGAATAGCTTGTTTTGTGTTTTCCCCTTCACTGCAGATAACTGACTGCATGCCGCTCTGGTTCAGAGCAAACAAGCTCTAAGCTCTTTCAGGAAGCATAGATCTCAAGTTAAAGAGTATTAATAGTGCCTCGGCCATCAAAACATGAAAACTCCAATCTATACAGGATTAAATTGACAACAGCAACTCTAAAGATCAGATAGAAAATTTAGGGAAGGGTTTATGTTTATGGGGGTAGAACAATTCAAAAAGGGATAAGAGTGGTCATACAACTCAAAAAATGTGATCAATGTCATTGAATTATGCATGTAGAGGTGGCTGGATTCATGTATGTTCTGATACGCATATTCTTAAAAACAGCAAAAATAAAATACATGTATCCCCAAAGAATAGACCCACTGCCATCAAGTTGGTTCTAGTTCGTAGCGACCCGACAGGACAAGAATAGAAAAGTTCCATCAGGTTTCCAAGGAGCGCCTGGCAGATTTGAACTACCAACTTTTTGGTTAGCAGCTATACCACTTAACCACTATGCCAGCAGGGTTTCCATAGAAGATGCTTCTAGAGGGCTACAGATAGTGTCACAAGCATGCATAACCCAACTACTGCCTTGAGTCGATTCTAACTCATAGCATCCCTGCAGGACAGAGTAGAACTGCTCCAAGGAGTGTTTAGTGGATTGGAACTGCTGACTTTTTGATTAGCAGATGTAGGACTTAACCACTATGCCACCAGAGTTTACGTATATATGGAAAACTCCAGATAAAGAAGACTTGCTTCTTGTAGATCCCCTTGCGTAGCTATTTAAAAGCTCTTATTCAGGTATAACTTGTAAAGCAGCAAATGAAATGAGACTGGGAGGCCTTTCTGCACGGCTTAGGAGTGTGACAGGAGGGGGAAAAAGGACCACAGGCCTGCAGTGGACAGAGAAGTGTTCTTTCTGCTTTTTGACATTTTAGGCCCGATAGTTCTTTGCCCTTGGGGCTATCTCGTGAATTGTAGGATGCTTGGCAATGTCCCTAGATTTTTCCCCATTAGACGCCAGTAGCCCCCTTCCATAGCTGTGACAACCAAAAGTGTCTGTAGCTATTGCCAAATGTCCTGGGTGGAGGGGCTGGAATATCAACCCCATTGTGGAATCACTGACCTATGCTAAGGTCTCTGCTAATCCTGCAGTGTTTCTTCGTCATTGTTAATTGCAGGCATTGATGCTTTGGAGCAAGGGTTGGTAAACTATGGCCTGAGAGCCAAAACTGGCCCACAGCCTGCCCCTGCAAACTAAGAATAGTTTTTACAGATGAACATTTGCAGTTGATTTGATGTTAGGAAACATTAACTCTGAACCTCAATTAAGAAAAATGTTATTCTGAATTTTTTTTTAATTCTCTTTAGAAGATCTGTATTGCAAAACATTGTACTCAATTATTATTTTTTACTATTATTACACTTTGAGCTTCATAAAAATTTGTGGAAATGTTTGTTCTTTCTGGTTACATAAGTGTCGGTTTGTTACTGTCAGTTGCCTATGAGTCAGCTGAGACTCACAGCGACCTTATATATAATAATGAAATGTTCATCTTCACAATTCTTGGTATGTTTGAGTTCATGTTTGGGGTATTACATTAATCCATCTCATCGAGGTTTTTTGTTTGTTTGTTTGTTTCCCTTGGCCCTCTCTTTTACCAAACATGGTATGCTTTTCTAGCAATTGGTGTTTCCTGATGTTGTGTTCCAACTAAGAGAATATGACAGTGACTGCATCTCTGTTGGAAACCTTGGTGGCACAGTCTTTAAGAGGTGGGCAGTTCAAATCTGCCAGAGACTCCTTGAAAACATTATGGAGCAGTTCTACTCTGTCCGATGGGGTCACTCTGAGTCAAAAACAACATGACAACAGTGGGTTTGGTTTCAGTTTTTTGTCTCTATTGCTTTGTCTCTGATTTTGGAATCTTGGCTATCATTTTTAAAAAATATAATTTTAGGGGGTGGGGGAGGAGAAGGACTTTTGTCTGTTGTTTGTCAAGGCATTAAAGAGACAATACAATATTTTTCTTGAAAATCCTGTTTCACAGCTGTAAACTGGCAGAGCCAAGATCCTGCCCCAGATCATTTGGTTCCGGAGCCCAGGTTCTAAACTTCTATAAACACACCATCAACCAAAGTTATGTTAATAGTTTACATATGAGGGTACTAAAATGAAGGGATCACTACAGGTCCTCTTGAGGGAGTTTGTGTAGAAGGGAAGTTCTCTTGCATGAATCTTGGGTCTTTGGCCTGTCTTTGAATGAAGCTATTGTAGAAATGAAATAGATTGTTTTCTGACTTGCACATCTGAGAGATTCATAGCTGTCTCATTTTTAAAGAGAAATACCAGTGACCACAGTCAAGCTTTCTTCATAGTTTTCCACATTGCCTTTCATAACTTTCTCTGTTAGAGGTGCTGTCCTCTTTAAATGACCCCTAATTCCTTCCTCCACACTCAGAGCTTGAGCTTTTGTTCTGCTCTCCTCTCATCCCGGAGGTCCCCTGCAAAAAGGCTGCAGTGCCTAAATTACTCCTCTTTTTCAGGCAATAGCTCATCACTTACTGGAACTTTTTTTTTTTTTTTTTGGTGGTACTTCAAGATATAGCTGGGTGCTTTAGCTTCAAGAAAATCTTAGTTCAATAAAACTCTTCTTAGAAGCTTTCTGTGCTCGGTGTAACTCAGAGCACAAATGGCCAAGTGGAAGCGAAAGCCTCTTTGAATGTCATTTGTAATCAAGGCACAGTTTACTGAGTTACCTAATCAGCCAACAAGGACTTTTCTCCTCCTGTGCTTTTCTAATAGGACTTATCTTCTGTATGTGGGTAGGGGAGGGGGATGGACGGAGGGTGGTGATCTGGCCCTCAGTGAGGACATGTGTGTTTATGTAACTTTCGTGTCTTGAATTCTGTGATTTCTGTTGTGTGTCAGTTCCAACTCGTAGTAACACTCTAGAACAGAACTACCCCATAGGGTTTTCTAGGCTGCAATCTTTACAAGAAGCGATCACCAGGTCTTTTCTCTCACTAGGCTGTTCTGTGGTAGATTCAAACCACCAACTTTTAGATCAGCAGCTTAGGCAATGTGCCACCAGGGCCACATTCTTGAATCTAGGTTCTGAAAATACGTGGTAGCTAGAGCTGAAACCAGTATCCTACTTACTGTAATCCCTGAGGAAAAAAATGTTGGCTTTGGTGAAAAAGTAAGGAGGAAAAAGAAAATGAAAGAAAGCAAATTAACACCATTCCTTTACTTTTATCAAATCATATTTTAAATGATTATGAATTTTACCTCTTTGTTTTCTTCATTTTGGTTGCATCCTCTTCTCTGGGAAGCCTAACTAGGTAGATACCTGTACTATAGCAGCCTCTGATCTAGAGCAGAACACAGTATTTATCTGGACTGTCTTGGGAGAAAACAGAGTGTTGTGGAAAGCAGACAGCTTTCCACAACAGATTGGTAACAAGTTTAGAATTTAACTTGCTGCCAGTGGATTGGGATGCTGGACTCTCTGTTGAACTTCTCTGAGACTCCATCTCCCACCTGGTAAAATAACTATAATACCTTAAAGACCCACATCCATAAACAGATAACTGAATAAACAAAATGTAGTACATATGGAGAATGGACTATTGTTAGTGATAAACAGCAACAAAGTCTTGATACATGCTACAACACGAATGAACCTTGAAAACATTACATTGAGTGAAATCAGTCAAAGAAGAGTAAATATTGTATAGCTAAAGTATTATGAAATGTCCAGAATGGGCAAATACATACAGACAAAAGTTTATTAGTGGTTCCTAAGGATGGGAGGAGGGGGAAAGGAGGGCTTATTGCTTAGGGTTCAATGAGATTCTCTGTTAAGAGTAATGAAAATATTTAGAAACTGATAGTGGTGATGGTTTAATAACATGATGGACATAAATGTAAATGTAAAGGAAATCCTGGTGGCCCAATGGTTAAGTGCTATGCCTGCTAACCCAAAGTCAGCCGTTTGAACCCATCAGGTGCTCCTTGGAAATTCTATGGTGCAGTTATACTCTGCCCTATAGAGTCGCTATGAGTCAGCATAGACTTGATGGTAGTGAATTTGTTTTGTACGTGTAAAAAATGTTGAAATGACAAATGTTTTGTTACAGATAGATTTATCACAGTTAAGAAAAAGTCAGATCCTTGGTAAGAACTTCCCTGACCGCTCCCCCTAAGTAGTAGTCTCTCCCTGTGTGTGGTATCACTCTCTTTATTTCTTTGTGTAATTCTTTCTTTACTTACTTGCCTGCATTCCTAGGCTAGAATGTACTCTCCTTGAGAGAAGGGCCTTCATCTGTCTTTTCTAGTGCTGTGTTCTTAGCAATGTGGATGGTCCTGTGGACACTGTAAGTCTTCTGTACATTTTTGTTAAATTAATGATTGGGTGAAGGGCTGAACAGTGGTTCATAAAATAACGGCAATATTTGTTATTGTAAATGATGTTTGTAAAGCCATCTAAAACAATGCTTAGTATACAGTAAAATCTAGAAACATATCCATCAGTACTGGTTTAGCTACTAGAATACCAACTGTAGGGTGTGTGGGATGGGGGTTAAGGTTCGTGAGAGTCCTGTAGGATGCCTTCCTCAATGGACAGCCTAAGGCAGTGCTCTGAAACTCAGAGTTTTACATAATTCTCTACATTTCAGAAAACCTATTGGGAATCATACATTTACCTACCATGAAACAGCATGGATTAGGAACGTCAGAATTGTTTATTTGGGGCTAGAGTTAAAGCAAGTCAGTGTAGTAATGTGGCAAACCTGTTTGTCTCCAGCTACTCAGACATGCTGACTGATGGTTAGCTGTGTCTGCTTAATTGTAAGTGGGAAGTAAATTAGTTGATCCTAGATGGTGCTGCTTATTTGATAAACACAATCTTTGAAAACTTAGTGGGCGGGCAAGACAGAAGGGAATGAGAAATCTCCATGCTGGGGAACAGAGTGCTGAGCACTGAGCCCAGATGACTGTTTTTGAATCACAAGCTCCCAAATGCCAGGTTGGGCTGGGAGACCTTTGAGATGTTTGAAGCAGATGAGCAGGAGTGACTCTTAGGAAGAATGAGCTGGGGAGAAATAATTCAGCTAAGAGAACAAATTCCTCTTTCTTTTGTCTGGATTCTTTAAAAGACTCAAGTGACCCAGTTAATAGCGCTTCAGTTCTCCCTCTGGTCAGGAGTATATTGGTTGGTGGGGAGTGTGGAGGTGAACGGTGGGATGTGGTGAGTGGAGCTACACTTGGTGCAGTAGACTGTATCCTATTCTCAAGTCTGAGACTATTTTTGACTCCTTTATTATAGGAAAAAACTGACAAAAATAAATAAAATGTTGTTAAAATTGCAATCGTGGTCCAGGGCGTTATGACTTCAGTTCTGGGAGCGTGCTTCTCTTTCCTCAAGGAGCTTAGGTAAATTCCACTTTAGGACATAAAAAGCTAAGAAAATCATAGGTGGAACAGCTGAATCTCTTTCTATCACGAATGTGGGGTGTCCACAAACAATAGCAAATTACTTATTTGATGCTAGATTTTCTCTTCATTATGAAAAGCACAATTATAATGCCAGTTATAAAATTCATAGAACAGGGTGAATCCTTAGGAGGGAAACCACATAGGTAATAATAATTCCCATTTTCTCCATCAAGAATGTGAAGTATTATCATATTTAAATACAGTGCCGTGCAAGGCTTGTTTTTTTTTTCTTTTTTTGGTGTTTGTGTGTAACGTGGTTAGCAGTGCTTAATGAGAGCTCAAATATTCAGTAATAATCAAAGATACTTAGGCAATTTTTCTTCCTGTAAGTAATTGTAGCTAAGAAATCAACCAGAGTTAAGTACTGCATTTGGGCAGGAAAATAAGGTACTTCAGGACTTATTTGTTATATGCTAATATCCTAGGGAGAAACATGTTTTCAGGCAAGGAACAAAGAAACAATAGATGTTCATGAAAATGTAATTTCACAGTGGCATTTTACAATTTAAAGTTCCAGATTCTTTTCATATGCTGTTAGGAAAACTTGGAACAGTTTTTTTTTTTTTAATGTGTTCAAAAATGCTTCTTTTAATCTTCAGTTTTAAAAGTAGATTCATAACCACTGTCTTCTTTTTATCTCTCCTCGGGACATGTAACAATCAGGCAACATACCCTGAAGGGAGTAAAAAGGGGACTGGTTGGGAATCATGACCTCACAGGTTTTATTGTCCTACTTGGTAGACTGGATAGGCAGGGAGGAAGCAAATAAAATCATATAAGCCACGGAAATGAGACAGTTGACAATGCAAGTCTTTCTTGAGGGAAGGTACTGAGGATTAGGTGTGTGTCTATAGATTTTCTGCTGCCTGTATCGGGCCTCTACCCATCATTTCCTAGCATAGAAATGTAGTTTGTGATAGGTTAAGTGGTAACTTTGGAGAAAGGTGAGAGAGTCCACAGTAGTGGGGAAGCCAGCACAACTTGTACAAGGCAAGGATATATGTCTTAGTCATCTAGTGCTGCTATCAGAGAATTACCGCAAGTGGATGGCTTTAAGAAAGAGAAGTTGATTTTCTCATAGTAAAGTAGGCTGGAAGTCTAAAGTCAGGACATCGGCTCTAGGGGAAGTCTTTATTAGTTCTAGACAGAAGTCCTTCTCGTTAGTCTTTCCCAGGACTGGGAGCTTCAAGGTGCGAGAATTCTGGGTCCAAAGGACACACTCTGCTCCCAGCACTACTTCTTTCCTGATAGTATGACGTCCCCAACCCTCTGTTTGCTTCTCTTTCCCTTATAAGGCACAATACAGTCTTACACATTGTGTCCTGCCTCACCAACTCAACTGGTACCCATTCTCCCTCATTAGCATCTTAGAGGCAGGATTTACAACATATAGGAACATCATATAATGCCAAGAATCATGGGCTAACTAAGTCGATACACACAATTTTGGGGGGCACATAGTTCAGTCCATGACAACAGGGAGGCTCCATAGATATATCCAGGCTCCCTTGGAATTGAATTAATGGGCTGAGTGTCATGGGGACCATGGTCTTAGGGAACATCTAGCTCAAGTAGTATATGGAATGTAAAGCATTCTACCTTGGTGAGTAGCATCAGGCTTCTTAAAAGCCTGTGAGTGACCATCTAGGATACTCTCCTGGTCTTATCCCATCAGGGGTAAGAGAGAATGAGGAAAGCCAAAGACACACGGGAAAGGTTAGTCTAAGGGACTAATGGACCACATCTATCACGGCCTCTACCAGATTGAGTCCAAACTGAGCCCATGGGTGGTGCCCTGTTACTACTACTGACTGCTCTGAAAGGGATCTCACTGTCTCAGTAGGGGGTCCCTGACAGAGCTGTAGAAAAGTGTAAAACAAAATTCTAACTCAAACAGGGAAAAAAACCCCAAAAACCAGACTTACTGGCCTGACAGAAACTAGAGCAAACCCAAGGGTATGGCCTCCGCATACCTTTTTAGCTCAGTAATGAAGTCCCCTCGAGGTTCACCCTTCAGCCAAAGACTAGACAGGCCCATAAAGCAAAAGGGAGACTCAAGGGGCATCCCAGCCCAGGGGCAAGGATTAGGAGGCAGGAAAGGAGAGGAAAGCTGATAATAGGGAACCCACGGTAGAGAGAGGAGAGCGTTGATATGTCATGCGGTTGTTAACCAATGTCATAAAACAGTATGTGTACTAAGTGCTTAATAACAAGCTTGTTTGTTCTATAAAGCTTCACTGAAAGTACAAGAAAAAATTTAAAAAATACCTAAAAAAGAAAGACAAAGTAGGGTCTGTTTTAGAAGCCCTGGTAGTACAGCTGTTAAGCTCTCAGAAGCTCTTTGAGAGTAAAGACCTGACGGTCTGCTGTCGTAGAAATTACCTGTTGCTGTCCAGTAGATTCTGACTTGTAGCTACAACCCTCTAGGACAGAGTAGAACTGCCCCACAGGCTTTCCAAGGCCATAATCTCTATGGAAGCAGCCAGCCGTGTCGTTCCACCGCAGAGCAGTTGGTGAGTTCCAATGGTTGGCCTTCAGGTTACCAGGGGAGCATTTAACTGCTGCACCACTGGGCTTATTTCTGTAGATTGCAACCTAGCAAACCGTATGGGCAGTGGCTCTTACACTGGGTTGTTCTAAGTTGGAATCAACTCACCAGCAAACAACAACAGGGACGGTTTTCACACTTTCAAAACCTTAGGCTGTTTGTCCGTTTGAAGTCCACCAGATGTCTCAGACATTTTGAAATGTACCACGACTTACATTAAACAGTACATTTGGTTGAAAAATTTTGAAAGAGTTTTTATTATTTTAGCTTTTAAAGTGATCTGGTGACCTGCTACTCAATTTACTATTTTTATAATTTCTCAGTAACCATTGCACAATTCCTGGGTATAAAAAGAGAAAAATCTACTCCCCAATTTTTTAAGTAAAAGTATATTTCTAAAATTAAATTAAGCCTAGCACTGAACAAGTTGATGTGTTAGATTTTACAGATTCAATTATACTATTTATTAAATTCAATTTTGCAGTTTTCTCATGTATATGAAAGCTGATGTTTAATTTTTTCCCCCAAACTCTGAAACATTTCTTTAAAAAAAAAGGGCATCCTTGTCTAGTTCCTGACCTCTGGCTGGAGTAAGGGGAGTGGCTGGAGAGGAGGGGAAAGGAGACTGTTGGGAGGATGAGACAAGTAAGGAGCAGAGAGAAATAGTGTGCTGTCACCAGGCAGGGAGAGCAGTAGAAGCTGCATATAGGTGGGCATGTAAATTTATATGGGAATATACATTTCAACTCAGTTGTAATGAAACAACAACAAAAAAGCATACTGCCATTGAGTCTATTCTGACCCATAGAGGCCCTATAAGCAGAGTAGAACTGCCCCATAGAGTTTCCAAGAGAACCTGGTGGATTTGAACTGCTGACCTTCTGGTTAGCAGCTGTAGCACTTAACGACTCTACCACTACACCTTTCATAGGCCTCTGACAAATCTCTAGATGTTAGGCTTTGTGCTTGCCTTCAGATACTACAGATCAAATATTAAGAGCAAAGAGTGAGTCTTCCTTGTTCAATAGGCAAGAGCCTTCCAAGAGAAGTTCTGTTGCCTTTAGAGTAACATGAAATAGGAAGTGCAGGAGTCTCACCTCTTCACTCACTTTGGTTGCTGGACTAAATAAGTCCAAATGACTAACGTCTCTTTTCCTTCTTGGTAGTAAATGGTCTTGTGATTTCAAGCAGATGGAAGGTGAGTAGCCTTTCTGATAGCTCGATGTGATATTTCTTCAATGGGTAAATGTATTAAAAAAAAAAAAAAAACCACTGCTGTGGAGCTGATTCTAACTCACAGCAACCCTATAGGACAAAGTAAAACTGCTCCAGGAGCACCTGGGGGATTTGAACTGCTGACCTTTTGTTGGCAGATGTAGCACTAAACCACCACACTGTGAGCAATCAATTTCAAAATGGTCCATCTTCGGAATAAGGGGAACAAAGACTAGGTAAGAAGTTTCTAGCTGACACAGAGCACAAACCATTAGGTGACGTGGTAACCACTGAGGACAAGTACGTGGGGTATGTGTGCGCAAACAAAACGAATTAGGGCAAAAAGGGGAAGGGTGGGGGAAGGTGCTTTCTCAGGAAGGCAACCTAAAAGAGAAGACTTAGGTGATGTCCAGGAAAGACTGTTTATGTCCGTAGTACTCAGCCAAAGAGGAACGGGGCAGGGACTCGTGAATTAGGGGATAAAAAGCTTGTAAGGAACTGTTTGCTCTGGCCTAGCTCCTTTGTGGGCTCATGTGCCCAATTTTGCAAAATTGAATAATAAATCCTTGCTCTTGCTAACTGGGTTCTGACTGCATTTCTTAGGCATTCATTGGGTAGAGAGACCATGGTAAAAACCTACCAATGAGCTTGTAAGGGATAAGGTAGTCTGCCCCAGCCATTGGGGTGGTTTTCCAGTACAGGGTTTATACTGACCCACCAGTTGCCAACAGGAACTGAGACAGTATCTGGATGTTGACAATGTTTCCCACAACACTACCAGGGCTTTTATTAAAAATATGCACATCATTACATATTATGCATAACCATATGGCCAGTGGCAAAGCAGGAAGTATCTAGTATTTGTTCAGCATTTAAGACATTCCATGCTGTAGAATACTACCCTGTCATTGGTTCTACCAGTTTTACTATTTTTTTTGTGGCTGTTCATTGTAGGTGATCATGTTGAGTGAATATTCTAATAGTTCTGTTACCTGTTTTCTAATCCTTGTACTTCCTGTTTCCTTTGCTGATCTTATTATTTACAAAAATAAAACCAAAAACATGAACCTGTTGCTGTCTCATGATCATCATAGTGGCCCTGTAAGACAGAGTAGAACTGCCCCATTGGACTTCCAAGGAGCAGCTGGTAGATTGAACTGCCAACCTTCTGATGACCAGCTGAGCTCTTAACCACTGCACCACCAGGGCTGTAGCCAGAATGTTCCTTAGAGGAAAGGGTGGTGAGACTTTGTCTCATATACTTTGGACATGTCATCAGGTAGGATCAGTCCCTGGAGAAGGTACCTTAGTGACACAGACTGACACAGTGCCTGCAATGATAAGCTCAAGCACAGTGATTGTGAGGGTGACGTAGAAATGGGCAGTGTTTCATTCTGTTTTAACACATAGGGTTGCTTTGGAACCAATTCAATGGCACCCAAAAACAATGTCTTACTTTTTCAGTTATGTCTTACAAAACAATATGAAATGGAAGCTGTTACAATGGACATCGTTTTCTATTTCTTGACTTTAATACAAATACTGTCATAATGTTAGCATTTAGCATAATGTTTAATATTAGCTCTATCAGGTTTAAAAAGAGTCCTGCTATTCATAATATTGAATATTAGTTCTATCAGGTATAAAAAAGTGTCCTGCTATTCTAAATTTGCTGAGATTTTTTTTTCTAAATGTGTGTTAATGCTACATTTTGGTGAATGCTTCATATACTTCTCCTCACCCCCTCCACCGTGGATTTATAGGTGTTTCTCCATAGATACAGAGCTGCAGCCTGAAATCTACAAACCTCTAATTGGTATTTGATTTCCAAGGCTTCTTTTCCAGTTCCAAGTAGATGTTCACAGTTGGGATTTGGGGTTCCAAGTAAAGATGCCTGTTGAGAAGTAAAATATTTATTCATCTTAAATGCCATATTTCCATTATCTTATTAGCATACTGTAAAGGGAAAAAAACTAAACACTATTGTGGAATTATATCCTGGCTTCCAAATTATCTTAAATTTTAATATTTCATTTTAGCAGGCAGGTCTTGTTTATTTTTATATGTCCAGTTGATAAAAAAAAAAGCAGACAAATAGTCTTTTTATTTCTGTTTCTTCTTCTGAGTTATTTGTAGCAGAGGCTGTGATATAGACATTAAAATGAAATTTGATTGTACTTGCTTTCACTTTCTGACCAACTCCTAGCAGCCTGGAAAACATTCGGGCTCAGAAGCCAATATCAGATTTGATGCATTGGAGCATATATCTCTCTTCCCTTGGTGCCTTCAGCTCAGGAAACGGGGGGCCATTCTGTCTCTGAAAAATTGGACTTTTTAGAAGTTTCAAGGAAAAAGTTTTAACTTGGTGGCTGCAAACCACAGTTACTTTTTCCCATGGAGCTTTTCTGTTTCATACTTGGGCCCATGAGAAAATAATTTTCATCCTATGTGTCTGTGATGGTGGCTGGTGGAGTGACTCAATAGCCAGGGAGAGAAGACCATGGGAGAAGCCACTCAGTATAAGACTGGGTGCTGGTGAAGCAGCAACTTCACTCTCTAAACTAATATCTTGAAATCTTTCCATTCCTACTCCATCGGTATGCATCACTGTCCATCACTGCTAAGAGAGCTTCACTGACAGAAGAGTACCTCTTTGCAAAGCTACATTCTTTGGCATCCCACTTCTTCTCACGAGAGCCTAAAAATCTCTCTCCAGGAAATGTTACTGTTTCAGTCACCCAGTACTTCTCCAACAGAAAATACCACAATTGGAAGGCTTCATGAAGTCCAGTAAGCCACAAATCTATTTACAAATTTTAAGTCCATTCAATAAGAGAAATTAACCCAGTCCAGTAGGCTGAGTCCAAATTCAAGAAGAGCATCTTGGCACAGGAACCTCAGGTCCAATGGATGTGCTGTGCGCTCAGTGCTGCCTTCTTGGTGGTGTGAGGTTGCCAACTTACTTGGCTCGCTTCTCTCCCTTGCATCCCACAAGCTGGTAGCTTGAGCCCTGTCTCACCAGCACAACTGCTCCCCATTCTCCCTCATCAACATTTCAGAGGCAGGATTCACAACACATGGAAAGAATGGCACCGTATTGGGACTCATAGGTGAGCCAAATCAATGCATACATTTTTGAGGGGGACACACTACAATCCATGACAGTTACCTTAGACAGGATTCTAATAGCTAGATAATCCCTTGATGACCCTTCCTCTTTCTTTCCTCCAGTTGGTTCCAGTCTGACCGCAATACTTATATGCCCTCTCTCCGATCATATGTGGAATTAGTCCACTTCCCACTGTCTCCTGCTACTCCTCGGTTCAAGACCATTTTAACTCCTCCCTGGACTGCTGCAGGAGCCCTGGTGGTGCAGTGGTTAAGAACTAAGGCTGCTAACCAAAATATCAGCAGTTCAAATCCACCAGTGGCTTCTGAGAAACTCTTTGAAGCAGTTCTGCTCTGTCCTATGGGGCCATTTTGGGTCAAAAACAACGTGATGGCAATGGGTGTATTTTTGGGATACTTATAAGGACCTCCTGCCTGCTCATCCTTCTTCTGCCTTTTAGAAATCTCTCCCTGCCTAATTCATTCTCTTCATAGCAACCAAAGTCAATCCTTTAAAAGATAACTCTGATCCTAATGGTTCCTAAAACTTTCCACTGCCTTGCCATGAAATCTGCCTTGACTGATTCACTGGCCTTGTTTCTATTTCTGGTCTCACTTGTCTCCAGCCACAGTACACTTCTATTCCACCAACTCACCTATGTCTTTAAGTCTTAGGGCCTTCGAATTTTCTGTTCCCTCTGCACTACATTATCTGCCCTCAGTTCTCTGTATGACTGGCTCCTTCTTGGTTCAGGCCCAAGCTCACATGCTTCCTTCTTTTCATTCAAATTTAATTTTAAATGTACCTGTACTGGGTCTTATTCATGTCTTTCCTGAAACCTCAGAATGTGATCTTGTTTGAAAAGAGGGCTATTGTTGATGTAATTAGTTAAAATGAGGTCCCACTGGAGTAGAGTGGGTTCTTAATCCAATATGATTGGTGTCTGCATAAGAAAGAGGCCAAAGACATAAGACTCGGACCCAGAAAGGACAGATGCAGAGATTGGAGTTACTCTTCCATAAACCAGGGAACCTTTGAGGCAACCAGAGGCTGGAAGAGGCAAGGAAGGATTCCCCCTAGAGGTTTTGGTGGGAGCATGGTCTGGCCAACACCTAGATTTCAGACTTCAGCCTCTAGACCTGGGAGAGGACAACTTCCTGTTATTTCAAGCCACCTAGTTTTAGCTTGGCAGTTTGTGGTACTTTGTTATAGCAACTAGAGGACAGTAATGTGGTTGTTGTTGCCTCTGGGTGCCATTGAATTGGTTCTAACTCCTAGCAACACAATGTGACAGAATAGAACTGCCCCATAGGATTTTCTAGGCTATAATCTTCATGGAAACAGATTCTCAGGTCTTTGACTTAGCCACTGGGTAGGTTTCCACTGCTAATCTTTGGGTCAGCAGCTGAGCACTTGACCATTTGTGCCACCATGGTTTCTTACTAACACGTTAAACTAAAAACCAAACTCACTGTTGTCAAGTGGATTCCTGCTCATAGCAACCCTGTAGGACAGAGTAGAACTGCTCCGTAGAGTTTCCAAGGAGTACCTGATGGATTCAAACTGCTGACCTTTTGGCTAGCAGATGTAGCACTTTACCCCATATAAATCCTTCTACTCTTTGTTCTCTTCATCATATACATTACTCTCGGAAACTTTGCTGGCTCTGTTTATGTGTCACCCGTCTGGGTTCTGAGAATGCTATACTCCCTGTGTCTCCAGTGTCTAGGCAGGGCTGGGATCATAATATGCACTCAGTTAAGCATTCCTTATGTCAATGACTAACATGCTAGCCCCTCTACCAAGCTATTTTTTTTTTTTGTCCTAAATCTCTGTCCTAGTGATTGTTCAAGTTCTAACAAAAAGAGTGGATTTATCTTTTTCCTTCATCATCCCTACCCTCCCAACAGGGAAAAATAAATGGAAACAGTATGTTTAAAGTGACAAGAAAGTGCTTGCTTTGGCAGTGCATATAATAATGTGACAAGGAAAAATGGAGTCATATTTTCTCAGAAAGACAGCAAAACACTTGTCACCATTTACATGACACACAAAGTTTGTGTCTTTAATATAATTGTAAAATAATCTGTCATGACAGGGAGCATGGACACACACTGTACTTGTTTCTGTGGCAGCTGGGAGGTTTTAATAATCCAAGCAACAAGTTATTGGTTCCTTGTGTCTTGTTTTTTGAGACCAGTAGCAATTTCTTTGCTTTTTCAGAATTTTTTGTTTGCCTCTGTTTATCTCTCTTAGGCTGCTTCTCCCTTGGTTGCGCTTAGATGAAGTTAGTCTTTGTCTTCACCATCATCTGTACAAGGGGGAAGCCTAGCCATACTTAATAGGCTTGTGTGCCATCTTATGATGACCTTGGGCAGGTGATATAACCATGTGTGCCTCAGATGCCTATTTGTCATGTGGGGAAATGATAACATCCACATCTTAGCACTGCATCTCCAGCTGTAAGGATAAAGATTAAATGAGATATCACAATGGAAGTATAGAGCACTGTGCTGGTGATGGGACCGTTGGTTCTTACTGTCGAAAGGGAAACCCTGGTGGTCTAGTGGTTACTTGCTAAGCAAAAAAGATGGCAGTTCGATTACACCAGGCGCTCCTTGGAAACTCTATGGAGAAGTTCTGCTCTGTCCTATGAGGAAACATGGATAAAGGGGACTTTATAGCAAGCAGCAGTTCAGATGGGGTAATCAAGAAGTTTCTGTGAGCAGCACCAGGAGCAAAAGTGAGAATGTTTGATCTGCCTCTGGCTACCCCAGGACTTCTGCTTCCTATTCTTCATTTGTTGGACTTTCCAGGCCCAGTTTGTCTCTCCAGCTGGATTGTAATCATAACAGTAGACGTCTAAGGGCAGGGACTGTGACTTTCAGGCCCATTGGGATACCCCCAAGGCTTCTGGCACAATGCTTTGCATGCAGTAAGTGTTCTGGCAATGTCTGGTTGTTGGAGAGTAGATTCAGAAGAAGTTAGTATTCCACGCAGGACAGAGGGAGGAGTTTACACATTTAGGGAAATTTTCTTCTGGGTTTCTCTATCTCACTTTGATTAAAGTTCAGTTCAGTTCACTAGGAGCCAACTCCCTCATGCATCTGGCTTTTGTCAGCTGACCCCTCAGGGGCCATTCAGGAACCAGTCCCATGGTGTTCCACCTTATCCACCTCTGGACACTGACTAGGAGAAAGAAGAAAAGTGAAGCATGGAAGTCAGACAGCACCCAAGGAATCCCAGGCTACTTTGTCTTTCCTCCTCTTCCTTTTCTTTTTATCCATGCAACTTGGTAGTTCGAACCTACCCAGAGGAGCCAGAGAAGGAAGATCCATTGATCTAGTTCCACAAAGATTAAACCCCAAACCAAATCCATTGCTATGGAGTTGATCCTGACTCATAGTGACTCTATACAACAGAGTAGGACTGCCACATATGGTTTCTAAGGAGCGCCTGGTGGATTTGAAGTGCTGACCTTTTGGTTAGCTGCCGTAGCTCTTAACCACTGTGCAACCAAGGTTTCCTTCACAAGGATGACAGCCAAAAAACATCTATGGAGAAGGTCTGCTCTGTAACATGTGAGGTTGCCATCAGTTGGAATTGACCTAATGCAATGGGTTGTTTTCAGGTGAACAGTGCCTGCGTATATTCTTGTAAAAGTATTCAAACAAACAGATAAAATAAAAGTACTATATCTGCTTCTCAAGGTCACTGCTGTTAGCAGTTCATGTGTCTCATTCATTCATAGGCATCCATAATTATAAACAGTGGTTAAAAGCTTCACTGCTAACTGAAAGATTGGGGTTTGAACCCACTCAGCAGCTCTATAGGAGAAAAAGTCCTGATAATCTGTTCCCACAGACATTATAATCTATAAAATCCTATGGGGCAGTTTTAATCTGTCATGCTGGGGCACGGTTAGTTAGAATTGACTTCATGGTATACAACAGCATAAACAGTTGTCGCAGTAGGTGGGAGCTTTATTACAAGGTCATTTTGAAGGTCCAGTCTTCACAAAGGAAGAAAAGGAGCTGGTTGGGGATAGAGACCCACTGCCACTGAGTCAATTCCAACTCATGGTGATCCTGTAGGCCAGAGTAGAACTGTGCCATAGAGTTTCCAAGGAGCATCTGGCGGGTTCAAACTGCTGACCTTTTGGTTAGTAGGCATAGCACTTGACCAACTATGCCACTAGGGTTTCCTGGAGATAGAGATAATCTTGTAAATTTACGGCAGATCTCTGAATTACAAACTGAAAAGCCTGATGGCGTGGAAGTGAGGGTTGGGGCTGGCCAATGGGAAAGTATCAGAGGGTTTACTATAGATGTGACTAGAATGAAAGTTGGAAATTCTCAAGTGTGGATATAGCTCATCCACTGTCTTCCCTTTATAAGGACTTTAAAAGAACATTGCCCGTTATACCTCCTTAAATCAGTGGTCACAACTGCCTTCTGCAAAATGCTTCAAGCCACAACTCTCTTTGGAAACAAAATTTAAAGTGACTTGGTCTCCATAGAAGTTGAATTCTAATTTAGAGTTTTAATTTTCATCCCTTGGTTAGTTTCCCCACCCCCCATCTTTTAAAAAAAGATTATTATTTTATATGAGGTATCTCACCGCTGGGCTTTCATACTAAGAAGTTACCAACTTCAAGTGGAAAACCTTAGACTTGAATGAAGTGGATGTACTTGTCTCCTGGCTTCTTCCTTCAAGAAAACATCAAGCTCTTGGACTCAAAGTGGAACTGAAGGGATGTGGGTAAATATGTGTAAAGATAAATTGACAGCTTGGGCAACCTGACTCCTGAACAGCCAGTCGTAATATTATACCACTTCTGTGACTTTTCCCCTTTTCCACTGGTGTTCATTTCTTTCTGAGGAATGTACTGAACCCAGTGGAAAAGAGCGTGCTGTTTTCTGGTGCCGAAATGAAGTTCAAGTAATGAAATCCTGCCAACTAAAGGTTAGGAGGAAAACACTCTGCAGCTGCTGGGACACAGCCAGTTCCTGGCAGGGCAGCTGGGCACCCAAAAGCTGGGCAGCTGCTTATGTGGCCGTGGGTGGTTCTTGAGGATAACGGTTAGTACCTTTGGTGGATTCTGGCAAAAGTCCCATTAGAAAATGGATAACAAGTGAATTTCTGCTGGATTGGGAGCTCCACGAAGTTAGAACTGGTATCCTTTCTGGTCCAAAGTATCCCTGATACACAGTCCAGAAATCTGCTTGGTAAAAGTCGATTGAATGAATCAACAGGGAAGAAATCTAGGTGATGCCTCCAGTGCCTGCTGTGTCCATGTCCCAGTTCCTCCCCCTCCTGTGGATGAGGCACAGCTACTGTGGACAGTCCTAGACAGCTACCCACCTCAAGTGCCCAAGGATGCAGGGTGAGGCTCTGCATTTTGCCCAGGGATCCCTCTGAATTCACAGGAGCTTGTTTGACTGTACAGGAGCACATGGGAAATGGGGGATGTTAACTCCCCTGAAGGGAACCCTCTGCTGATGAAAGCTGAGAGGTGGTGGATGAAGCACCTTGTCTTTCACTTGGACAGCCATGGGAGGCATCTTGCATGAGTGGAAGTAGCTCTGTTGCTCACAGCAGCAACCTCAGTAACATGGCCTTATTTTGGCTTTCCTCCTTCCCTCATTCTCTCCTCCGTCTCTCCTGCATCCTGAAGCCATCTACCTTAGAAACAATTACATCCTTATCCTTGGCTCTTGCTCTGCTGTGGAGGGAACCCAAGCTAGGACAGGTGTGTAGGAGAAGGGCATAGGCTTTTGTCTTTCCAGGTGAGTCCTCCCGTGATTTCAGCCTTGCTCGCATTCCATCACCCTCACTGTCTCCGTCATAGGATCCCTGTAAGTATAAAGGATTTAGAGCACATTCCTTGGTCTGCTTATAAGCTGTGTAACCCGGGGTGCGGTCCTGAGCGCCTCTGTGCTTCATTGTTGCCTTCTGTAAAATGAAGATGGTAATAGCACACACCCACAAGGGTGTTTACTGTGGCTCAGTGACAACATATACGTGAAGCTCTCGGCACATGTTTACAGAGTGTCACACAGTGCTCAATCATTGCTAGCTGCTGTTAGGATCATTGTTTGTCATGTGAACTTGCTTGCAATGTTCTATGTATCTTGGCTACTCTTATATGCTGAGTGCTGTGGATAACCATATATGCTGAGTACCGTGGGTAACCATATATGCTTAGTACTATGGCTACTCGTATATGCTTAGTACCCTTCCAACTAAACTGTGAGCCTCTTAATACCTGAAGCTGTGGATTTCACGTCACTGTATCCCTGTTGCCCCACCATTGTGACTTTCACGGAATAGGCACTTGGTATGGCATCTTATCTCAGTGCAAGAATGCCCTCCCTGTTAATGGCAGTGGTTTGAATAACATCTGCATATTCTCAGAATTTGGAGTTATGGAATTACTGTGCCATCCTTCAGAAGCAAAGACTGATCTTGCAGACCATGAACTTTGAGTACATTTTCCATAAATACCATCATTATCAGGTTGCATTTTGTAACTGATTAAGAAGTCCTTGACAGTAGAAATTCATCTTTCTCTGTACCAATGCTGTTCAACGGAACTTCCTATGATGTTGAAAATGTTTTCTGCACTGTTCAGTACAGTAACCACAGTGGCTGTTGAGCACTTAGTGGCTAATAAATCTGTGGGACTGAATTTTAAATTTTATTTAAGTTTAAAGAGTCACCTGTGACTAGTGATCTCTGTTCTGTATTACTGAGCACAGTGCCTGGGATGCAGTTGGTGCTAAGAAAAATTTGTTGAATGGAAGAGCAAGTGAATGTTGAACCTTTAATATCTGTTCGTGTCCACTCTTTTTTGGGTCTCCTAATCATGCTTGAGAAACAGTGGTGGCACAATGGTTATTTCACTGATGAGGATGATGACAGTGGTGATGGCAGGGAGCATCATCGTTATTATCAAAGCAATGGCAGCAGCTGACAGTATTAAGAGTTACCCTAGGCATGTACAGGCTATTTGGTCTTTTTTGTGTTATTTTGGGTTCTCCTCAATAACTTGGATGCAGAAAAGGACCTGAATGTGGAAAAGGACTTGGATGCAGGTAGTTCATTTCAGAACCATGATTGCCTTTATCTGGGGCAAAGTGAGACATGGAGAAAAGCCACTGGGAAGTATGTTAGTGAGCAGGCCACTGAAACCTGTGTCCTGCTGGGAAACACACCTCAGAACTGCCCACAGTGGCCCAGGTGGCTGAGAGGCGGGGGCCTTTGTCCACAGTGTCCTGCATTGGATGTAGGTTGCTCCATGGCATAACTTACCAGTGCTGTGGATTACAGCTGCCTCTGGCTGAGCAGGCCTTTTGGTGCTTGGAAACATCTTCCAGCAGAGAAGTCGGAGATGCAGATGTTCGGTGTGGGAAGCTGTCAGCGTACTGGAAACTTAGCTGAGTTGAGGGAACTCAAAGCAGGATCTCAGCAGTGTCTGCTCCAGGTAGATGGTGTTATGCACCCATTTTGCAGATAAGAAACCAAGACATAACGAAGTTGACTAACCAACACAAGAGATAGGATTTAGTCTGATGGCAGAATGTATGATCTTAGCTACCATATGAATGACGTCCATTTATTAATTGAATAAACATTTGCTAGGCATGCTCTATATGCTAGACACCAGGCTGGTGCTGGGGATATAGTAATGACCAAGACACAGACTAACAAGGGTGCTTGGGGCAGTGATGACTTATACAAGAATTAATTAGTGGCAGAGCTGGGATGGTAACCCAGGTCTCTGGTATTCTTTCTCTTCTGCAAGCTGGACTGTGGGCCCACAGATGAAGGCAAATGTTCTGAGGCTGTTCACTTCCCTCTTTGGACCTACCTTTTCATTCTTAGAGAACAATCCCTTTCTTGATATGAACCATCTCAGTTCTTTAGGTTCTGAGACAAGTACATGAGAGATGGAATAACAGATGCGTGCAGAGTTCATCCCTGCAAATTGGCTCCCACTTATCACTGTTGCACTCCCCACTTTTGAGACCAGCACATTGCTCTCTGCACATGCTGACATTGCCAGGCATGGTGGGCAGCAGTCTCTGCATTTGTGTTCTGTGGTGAGGCTAGGGAGAACATGGGGAAGATGTCTGTGATGCTAAAAGAGTTGTGAGGCTCTGCCTGTGGTCCATTTGAAGGGATCCTGTGGGTTAGGCAGGAGATGGAATGAATCCAGCAGTCTTCCTGAGTCACTTGGCTGGAAAAGGAAGCATCTGCCTTCCAGGTGGGAATTGCTTTCAGTCAAGTTTCTTTATTCTGAGTTGGTGAGAATATGAAGACTATATTAGAATGTGTGTGTTTGTGTAGCTACTATTTATGTTTAACAAAGATCGATACATTGTGCCTATGCTGACAATTCTCCTCTTAATCAAACTCTTTCACTGATAAATCCTCAGTTTGCTATTCAAATTTGCTCTTACAGTATCTTATTTGAGTCTCCCCCAAACCTTCTGAAGTAGTTAGAACAGACATTGTCCCATTTTATAGTGTGTAAACTGAGGTTGAAAGAGATGAACACTCACTCTACTTCACAGGTACTTGGGGAAGAATAAATGAAACGATGAATGTGAAAGCATGTTTATGGAAGGTAAAACATCATACAGATGTTATTGTTTCCAAAGTCACACATTTCTATAGTGACACAGCTGGAAGCAGTCTGCATACTTTTTGACTTTTAGGCAGCACAGTGGTCCTGCTGCTGTGGGATGGTCAGGTTTGCTGAGGCCTCTCAGAACATCACAGGAATCTAATTGCCTCACAGGGGAAATTTGAAAATCTTATGTTAAACATTTTTGTGAATTATTGTTAGTAGGTATTCTAGTTGCTACCACTATAGAATAAAGCACCGCTATAGAATAAAATGGTATGAAACAACCATTTTATTATGTGTGTGGATTTAGGGGGTCAATAGGAAACCTTGAGTTTGTTCTGTGATGTCTAGGGCCTCAGCTGGAAAGCCTTCAAGGCTAAGGAGGACTCTAAGTCTAGAACCCAGAATAATATGAAGACTCCTTCATTACATGTCTGGTGCTTGGGCGGGAAGGAAAACCAGAACTTCTGATTGAATCCCTTGCACATGGTTTGCCGCACGTGGCTTGGGCTTCTTCATAGCATGGCTGCCTCAGGGCAGTTGAACAGTGCCATCTAGGAAGCAAGAAAGGGGCCAGAAGCAACAGCTGGGACCCCCATGGGGTCAGTCAGGGGCTTGACCCACCTCCACCAGTACTAGTCGCCCTGGGCTACCAACAGCCACCATCCAGGTAGGGGAGTAAAGTGGGGGATCTCTCTGTAAAAATACGCCCAACCCCCCAGATTTTATTTGCCTGACATAGGGGCTCAGGGATCAAAGCTCACTCATTTCACTGAATAGGATGGAAACTGTATTGTCTTTGTGCCTGTGCAACATCCTGTTGATTACAGGTGAATCATAAGCCCACCCAGTACAAAGAGGGGGGTACCCAGTCTCATAATCAGGGAGTATCAGGGTCACATTGTAGAAAAGCTGTGGGATGCTAGATATCATTGTAGCTATCTTTGGGCAATACCACCTACCGTAGATAATTTTGTTTTTCTGACTTATTTTTTTGTCTGTTGTCTTTTTGTTGTTGGTAGTGGGTGTTGAGTTGGGTTGGCTTTAACTCATGGTGACCTCATGGATAACACAGTGGCACCTTCCTGGTCTTCTGCCAGCTTCATGATCACTGGGATGTTTAGTTCATTGTTGGCTGGCCTTTTTCTTTTAATGAAGATATGGATTTTTGTCCTATATGATTGTTGTGTTTATATCAACAAATATAAATATCATCTGTACAAGCAAGAGAGAAAACATAAGCATATTTTCTATTTTTTCTGAATTTATCAGTATGGATTTTTTTTTTAAGAACCTCTTGACTATGAAATTACTCCCTGGGTAAATAAATAAGCCATCACAGTTATTCTAACTAGTATTCATTAACAAGGCAATTCTTGACGGCTTTAACTGGTTTCCAGGCTTGAGCTAGGATGTGGATATCTGCTCAGCTACATATGTGTTAAACACACATCGACCAACCTGTCTCCTCCGGTTAATAAAAGCCAACACAGTGTAAAACTGTTTCATGGCAATCTAGGAGATTGTAAGGTGAGAAGAATTTGACGGGCAGTGGGTGTTTCAGCATGACAAGATAAAAGCAGTCAGTGCTGTGTAATAGAACAAGGCAGCCCCAGCACCGCCTGCCTGTCAAAGCTTTGTTACTAACATGCATGGGGCCAGACTGGAAGCTGGTTTCCTGAGAATCTTTGGGAAGGGGTTTGATATGGGAAAATCAAGTGAGGTTACTTTCCCAAGTCCAGGATGTCTGCCCCCAAGGGAATGCTAAATCGTCTTGGCCAGACTGGCTGAAGCCTTTATATTCGGGCTTTGAAGATACCGCTTATGCACGCACACAGGACGCACACGCACGCATGCCCCAACCATGCTCTGAAGTTAATTAGGAGCAGATTAGGTCTACATATAATCATGGTTTTGGTTTGCAGAATTATTAGGCACATAAAGATTAGATTAGGACAGGATGCCAGCAAAATTTCTTCTCATTGAAAAACTTTTCTCAGTGGTTTACTGAATACCTTCTCAGTCTAAGGCTCTGGAAGAGAGAGAGAAGCACCGAGGCTCTGATCTTGTGCTCTAGTTAGGGAGACATGATGAACATGTACGGTTTTGTGCTGTTGACTAGCTATGTGTTGAAAAGACAAACTGAGCGTTGAAGACAGGAGTTGTTTTCACTGGGAGAAGGGCAAGATGGCGATGAAATGTTGCCAGGGGAGATGAGGCACAAACTTGACATCTCAGGATGGCTGGAATTCTATGAGGCAAGGTGGTGGGCCACTCCATGCCCAGCTGGGGAAACAGGGACTGGAAGAAAGCCTACAAAGATTGGAGATGAGAGTGGTGTGACCAGTCCTCATTCCAGGGAGAAATAAGAACTGAACTTGAAAAAACAGTGTGGGGCTCCTTAACTAGTCCAAAGGGGTCTGCGTTGAGGATTATAAACTCTGGTGGTGTAGTGGTTAAGAGTTATGGTTGCTAACCAAAAAGTTAGTTTCAAATCCACCAGGTGCTCCTTGGAAACCCTATGAGGCAGTTCTACTCTGTCCTATAGAATTGGAATTGACTTGATGGCAACTTTGTTTTTGAGCGTTATGCTCTCCTAAGAGCTATCTATATGGGATCAAATTGACAACAACAACTTGGAAAATTAAATAAGAACCTTAGTGGGCAATGAGTTTCTATTAATGGAGGAAGAACAACTGAGAAAAGGAGGATGAGAATGATTGCACAACTTGAACATAATTAATGTCACTGAATTATATTGGTTTATGTTTTACTGTACATATTCTCAACATCAACAAGATAAATAGAATTTAGAGGAAAAAAAGGTAACTCAGAATGGTCTTCTAGAGGGCCTTGAATGACAGGCAGCTGGCTCTTCTGCTGGAGGCAGAGGGACTCAAAGCAAGTGTTTGTGTTCCACGGAGGCCAGGAAAACAAGTTCAGAGCTTCTGCAGTGAGCAGACCCAGAGCTGAAAGCAACCCAGGACTGCAACTGCAGCTTGTCTCTGATGCTTGCCTTTGATTTTATGACTCCTCACCAAATGGCAGCACTGATAAAGACACTTGGGCCACCACATGAATTCAAATTAAAGCTATCAATCTCCAGGACAGGGCTAGCAGAGGGTGGGATGAGTATGGGTTTGCATCAGAGCAACAGAGGCTGCTGTATACAGCCCAGGTCCTAAGGAGCTGCTGGCCTCTAGGGGCCCAACTCTCCAGCAAGTTCTGTGCTTCCTGTGGCTCATGACACAGTCTGCCTCCGCTTCCTTTCCCTGCTGCCTGGCTGCAAGGCAGTGAGAGATGTGTATGGAGGAGTCTCTGATCCTCTTTTAATCTTGTGGAATCAGGATGGGGAGCTCTGTGACAATACTGGAAACAAACCCAGGAGAGAAGCAGGCTGGGAGAAGGAAAGAGCCCGCGTGGGCTCAGGTACATTGTGCTTTACCTCTTTCTTGCCTCTCTGCTCACCGTAGATACCCACAGATGCTTGTTAGCAGATCCAGAAGGCACAGGGGTATCAGGGCATGCTTAACACTGGCAATTCAAAAACCCTAGCAAACTTTTCTTTCTTTGAATGATAAAACACTTTGGAAGTGATGGAGAGAGGATGTCATTTTTAAGTGGCAAAGGTATGTAAGAAGTTTACTGTAGCAAAGTAAAGAAAGTTATAGTTTCTTCATTGAACCAGTATTTACTGGGCACCCCACTGAGTGCCAGGCAGTGGACTCGATGGTGAGAATGCAAGGGGACCCAGACTGGGTGGGTCCTGGCTGTCCTAGAGTCTTGGTTGAGATAGGAAGTGGTACTAAAGGAAACTGCAAGCTGCCATGGAGGAACGAAGCAGGAAGCTCAGGCTGATAGGGTGGAAGGGTAGTTAAGGGGGGACTTTAGGAGGGTTTCCCAGAAGAGATGGTATGTTCTCAAAGTGTAGTCCTTGGACTAGCAACAGCAATTACATGGGAACTTAGTGGAAATGCAAACTCCTTAGTAATGCTTAACAAAAGCAAAGTCGTAGGAGCTTCCTAGATCTATCCAAACACTTTGAGGGGCTGATTTACTGGGACTGAGGAATGGCAACCAAGGTTTTCAGGGACATCTAGGTCAATTGATGTGATGCAATTCATAAAGAAACTTTTCTATGTCCTATTTTGGTGAGTAGTGTCTGGAGTCTTACGAGCTTGTAAGCAGCCTCAAAGGTACATCTGTTGGTCTCATCATATTTGGAGCAAACGAGAATGAAGAAAGCCAAAGACGTAAGGAAAATATGAGTCCAAAGGGCCACATGAATCACAGATGCCATTATCCTGAACCCAGAAGAACTAGATGGTGCCCAGCTGCCGCTACCAATTGCTCTGACAGGGGTTTCAACAGCGGGACCTAGGCAGAGCTGGGGAAAAAAAAAAAAGAGAACAAAATTTAAATTTACGTATAAAGACTTAACTTACTGGTCTGACAGTGACTACAGGATCTCCTGAAACTATGGCCCCTGGACATCCTGCTCATGTGAATTGAAGCCACTCTTGAAGTCCACCTTTTAGCAAAAGGTTAAATAGGGTTAGAAAAACAAACAATAACACACGTGAGGAACACGCTTCTCAGTTCAGTCAGGGTCCAAGATCGAACGGTCAATCCTTGCCAAAAGCAAAGAATAGAAGGCAGGTAGGGACAGGAAAGCTGGATGAATGGCCACTTGAGAACCCAGGGTAGGAAGGGAAAGGGGGACAGTGCTGACACGTGTGCGGATTACAACTAATGTCACAAAGATTTGTATATAAAATTTTGAATGAAAAAAAAGAGAGAGAGAAATGCAAATTCCTGGGCTCTGTATCAGACCTATAAAATCAAAAACCCTGGAGGTGAGCTTAGCCATCTGAGCATCCTACAGGAGACTTTGCTACCTGTTCAGGTTTGACTTCCACTAGCTGAGCTCTAAATAGCTGGAAGCTGGATGAGAACAACCAAAGAGGGGGTGCCTCGTCAGTCTTTCTACCCACTTGGTCCCTCTTCCCTCCAAGTTATCACAAGGCACCGTTTCTTTATTTTGGTTGCTTTGGGTATTCCTCAGAGGTTTCCAGCTATCGTTGATCCCTAGGACATTTACAAAGGATGCTGGTGTGGACAAAAACGAAAAGGGGACAGACAGAAGAAACGTGTTTGTTAAAATTACTTCCTCTTTAAGAGCAGTGCAAAACAATGAGGATCATTCCTTAACACTTTAAAAAGTGACTTCAAATTTGCACATGAAAAGTGGTTTGACAAAGACCATCTCACTTGCTCTTCATGCTCCCCTGTGTAGGAAGGGAGAGGGATCCTGCTGCAGGATGAACCTGACATTCAGTGAGCATGGCCCCGTTGGTGGCTTCTGGGAGAATCCTGCTCACTGACTGATACGCTCCCTTGCCTCTGCCGTGCTTTCCCCTCCTGCAATGAGCGTGACTGCTATGCACTGGTAATTAGATATGGGTGTCACGCTGACATGTACAAATTGGCAATTACAGCACAAATAATTCTACTGTGGACTTCTCTTCCTGAACTTGGGCTTGCTGAGATTTCTTTGGCTTGTCATCTTCTCATGAGGTTCCTGCTACATCTCTCTGAACGCTTCCTCTCTTCTTTCTCCCCAAAAGAGCAGCACAGGCAACCTGCCAGCTGTGTCTCCTGTGTCTTTGCTAGCTCAGCAGTCAGAGCCAACACCACTCATGTGTGTGCAGCACAGAACTTGTGACACCAAGGTGGGAGAGGGTGCAGCTCCTCTCAGACTCAGGGATGCTCTGTGCATGCTCACCCTGCTGGGGGAGCTGGGCTGAGAATGTGTCCCATAAATTAACTGAAGTATGCAGGGCTTTTTTAGCTTTGTCAGCTGCCAAGCAGAAATGTCAGAATGAGCATGTGGTGTCTGCAAGTGCGAAATAATTGGGGAGACTAGTGGGATCTTCCTACCACTGGCAGACATTTAAAACTGATTTCTTTTTGGTTGTTCATGTGATCTTAATTCTCTTCTGGGGAGAATGTCTTAGGCTGGATTCTCTAGGGAGGCAAAACCAGTGAAGCTGTCAAATTGTTTTCACCTCCTAGTGACCCTAAGTACAACAGAATGAAACACTGCCTCGTCCTGCATCATCTTTACGGTCATGGCTATGTTTGTTCCCAGCATTGCAGCCACTGAGTCAGTGAGGGTTGTCTTTCTCACTGGCCCTCTACTTTACCGAGCTTGATGTCCTTCTCCAGGGGCTTGACCTTTCTGATAACATGTCCAAAGTACATGAGATGAAGTCACGCTGTCCTTGCTTCTAAGGAGGTTTCTGGCTTACTTCTTCCAAGACAGGTTTGTTCATACTTCTGGCAATATATTCAATATTCTTCGCCAAACTGTAATCCAAAGGCATCAGTTCTTCTTCAGTTTTCCTTCTTCATCATCTACTCGGATAGATTTATCTTGAGGAAGTGGCTCATGTGGCTATGGAGGTTGGCAAGTCTCAAATCCATGAGTCAGGCATTGGGCTGGAGACTTCTCCTGATTTATGACTCCGTAGGGGCCAATGGATCCCACAGTGGCAGGTCAAATGACAGGCTGCCGACCCATGGGGCTGCAGAATCAGATCAGGTGGCAGGCTGCTAGTTCAAGTCCCAGGAACTGGAGATTAATGACAAGTTATATGCAAGATCCAGGGTGAGAATGGGCCTTTCTGGAACATTCTTTCAGATATTAGAGGCAGGTCACAGTCCCAAAGAATCTCTCATCTCAATTCATTGGCTGCTTACATGAGATCACAGAATGGAGAGTGATTATATGATTACAAAACTGCCAAACCGCTGAGAATCATGGCCAAGCCAAGTTGACACACAGTCTTAACAATCACAGAGAGTTACCTTTCTTTTTTCTATCCAGTTCTTCAGAACTGAGCTTAATGCCTACCAACAAGGAGAGAAATTAAGATCAATAGAGTTGGGCTTTTCAAATTGAAAGATGCACACACGTCATGTGGGGATTCTTTACAATGCAGATTTTAACCTGGTAGTTCTGAACTGGTATCAGCATCAGGTGATGCTGATACTACTCATCTGTGAACCACTATTTAAGTAGCGAGACTATAGAGCAGTGATTTCCAAACTTATCTGAACATTGGAATCACCTAGAAGCTTAAAAATTTAATATGCATCTCACTCCCAGAGATGGTGATTTAAACTAGTGTTGGGCGTGGCTTAGAGTTTGGACTTTTTAAGACTGCCAAGGGATTCTAATGTACCCACAAGTCTGGCAACCACTGCTGTAAGGGAGCTGAGAACATAAACTCCTGGCACCTCTTAGGTTCATCAACAGCCCAGTTGGCATGGGAGCATGGGTAAGAGTGATGATAAGATCCTGTGATGGAGCAATGTTTCGAGTAGGCTGGTCTGGTGTCCCTAAATTTGGACAGGAATATAAAGCACTTGAGCAGTTGTTAAAAATTTAGAACACTATCCCAAGTTTGTTGGATTTGAATCTCTGGGGTAGGGTCTTGGATCCACATCTTTAACAAGCTCCCAGATACTTTTAACAGCTAGCCCAGTACTAGTGTGGACCTGCCTAAGCCGAACAGCCATATCTTAGGGTCCTTTCACAACATGGCATTCATTAACTCCTCCAAGTCCCCTGCTGTTGCACTATGGTTTATGTGTATTATTTGAAATAGACTTTGCTCTGTTTTCATATATCCTATAAAAATCCCCAATGCGTTGCTGTTATTCTTCCACTATATCAGGTAGTGACTGGCCACAGGGTATAAGACTGAAATGGTACTGGATTCCTGAGATCAGAGGCAGATTATCCAATAGACAAGATAAATGCAGTATATGCCTTGCTCACCAGATTATCTGTAGTAAATAATTTCACATTTTTTAACCATATCAAAGATTCTGCTTCTAGATGTGGCTCACATCTTCTCTCTCCCCACCCCACATTGTCTTCCTACAGAATCAGTCTCTCTTCAAGTTTAAAATCCCCAACAGGGATGGATTTCCCTAGTCAGCAAGGTAAACACGGGCAGACTTGTGCTTAACTAGTAATCTGTAGTGAACAATTTCACATCTTTGATGTGATGGAAAACATGAAATTGTTCACTGCAGGTTAGTAAGTAAGTACAAGGCAGCTCAGGTTTACCTTGCTTGTTAGGTAATCTTTCCCTATCTGAGACTTACTCAGGCACTGCTTCCTGTGGCATATATCTGTCGGGTTACCATCTTCTTTGTCCAACCTCATCACTTTACATGAGAGGGTATCATGGTCTTGGGACACAGAACTATGCTCAGAGCTAGACTGTAATGTAAGGCTCAGGTTTTGTAAACCTGTGTGCCCTGGAGAAGTGCTCTCTCTCTCTTTGAGAGATCTATTTTGGGGTTGAGGGCTTTCATGGATTGAATTATATGCCACCCCCCAGAGTATGCAGCAATTTGGCTGTATGATTTTCCATTTTGTCTTTAGATAGAATTTTTCCATGTGTTGTGAATTCTACAGTTATGAATTAATAAGATGAATTAACAGCAGCTACATTGATGAGCTCTACAAGGCTGGATAGTGTCTTAATCCAATCTCTTTTGAGATATAGAAGAAAGGTGAATAGAGAAACACAGGGACCTCATACCACCAAGAAAGCAGTTCTTGGAGTAGAGCACTTCCATTGGACCTGAGGTTCATGCTCTGAGATGTTTCTAGACCAAGGAACCACCGATGCATCACAAGGACCTTCCTCTGGAGTTAACAAAGAGAGAATGCCTTCCCCTTGATCTTATACCTTGAATATGAATTTGTTGCCTACTGGACTGTCAGGGAATAAACTACTCTTTGTTAAAGCCTTCCACTTGCAGTATTTCTGTTATAGCAGCACTAGATGACTAAGACAAAGGTTTAAAGTTCTAATCATTTTTGGAATTTAGAGAGAGAGTTCTGTCTTCATGCTCCTTTTAGTCCTTTTAAGAGGCAGTCAGTGTCTGGAATGAACAGGTCATTTTATATGCCTGGGTTATTGAGCAGAATTGAGCTGTTTTAGAGCTGACAAGGTCTTGTATCACCATCTTCCCCAGGGCCTTTTTCCAGCCAAATTGGCATTCTTAACATTTCTGGTTGCCCTTTGAGTCTTTCTATTCATGTGATTTTGTCGATGTTATTCCTTCAACCAGAAATACGCTTTTACTACTATCTTCGTAGTCAAATACTCTCCATCCTTCAGTGCCTACCAGATTCTTCTTCCTATGTTAAATATATCAGAATGAAGGATGGGTGGAGCCTGTATTGAAAATGTAAAATATGAAACACTACATATGCCCCTGAATGCCTGTTGCTAAATAGCTGGAGTTTTTTTCTCTAACCATCCATCATCAGTGAGTTGGGAAGTGATATGATCAATGACATGCTTAAGGAATATTCAGAATAAGAGCTATGAAATGGGGACTAGTTATGAGGTTATTGCAATATTCCAGATGAGAGACAAAGAGTGCCACTCTTAGTGTGAAAAAAAAAATGGATAAAGGGAAATGAAAACTAATAAAATAAATAATGCTCTATAAAAACATAAGCAACCATTTAGCTATATTCAGTGGTTGACTTCCCCAACTTCCTTAAGAGAACATGTGCATGAAAATCTTTTTTGTAAACTGGAAAGTGCTAAGTAAAATAGAGTATTGCTATTAAGGGTTCATTATGGCTCTGTTTCTCATGAGTTATCCAAATCTTGGGAAAAACTATTCAATTTAATGCTTATCAAAAAGGGTAGATAAAAACAGAGACTAGCACAGTTAAAATATAGCATCCATGATTTGATGACATAGTATTTCACAACAAGAAAGTTCTCCAAATATCATATCTACTTTAAAGGCAATCTAAAGTTTAAAACTGAAAAATTCTGTTTTGAAATGGCACAAAAATGGAAGTTTCTCAAGTGAGTCATTCATCAGGACAGGCTGTTCCTTTAGGCTGTTCAATTCAAGCTACTCTCCAGTCTCAAAAGTTTAAAAATATACACCTCTATCCCAATGGAGTCATCATCTATGGCTTGGTACACCAATTCATGATTCAGATCCAGGAAACAAGTTGACTCACCTAGTTCTCCTTTGAGATTTTAATAATACATTTCTCAATGTAAATTTCTTTCAAATCGATGTCATGTGTTAGTTCCAGCGGAAATTAGTACAGCTGACTACCATTAAAGTCTAATGGGTTTCTCTCAGAAGCTGGAGGTATTATGAATGTTTTAAAGGAAGGGAATGCCTTAATCTTCTTAGAATCCTTCAAAGATCCGCTCCTGATAGCTAGTCCAAGTACGTGATCAATAAGTATTTGTTAAATTGGATGTAATTGTAGTTTTAGAGAATCTGTTTACTTGCTAATAAAGGTATCAAGATATTCTAGTTAATGCATCTATACCTAAAATATTTAAGTAATACCTATGGTTTCGTGGAAATCAGGACTTAATTGTGTCATGTGCTTGAAACCAACAGAAATCCAACTCAAAATGACCTAAATGGAAAAGAGAATTTATTGGTTTTTGTAGTAAAAAGACCAGTATATGTTGGACAAAATGTTCTTGTTTGTTTTTGCTTGATTCTTGCTGGCTTTATTCTCCATCCTTCCATCCTTATTATGAAGAGAGGGCAGCAACAGCTCAAGCCCTCCATCCTGTCAGCTTCACTAACTCATGGATTGAACTGTGTCCTCCCAAAAATGCGTGCAGCCATGTAGATGGGCCATTATTGCCAATATTTTATGATTTTCTTCCATTTTGTGATTTTTCTATTCTGTGTGTTAGACGATTGGGGTGATACTGTAAATCCCTTCATGAGATCACCTCCCTACTCCACTGTAAAGGGAGTTTTCCTAGAATATGGCTTGCACCACTGTTTATCCTTTCATTCTACGAGAGATAAAAGGAAAGGGAAGCAAGCAGAGAATTGGGAACATCATACCATCAAGAAAGCAGCACTGAATAGAGTGCGTCCTTCAGATCTGAGGTTCCTGCATCAAGATGCTCCTTAAACAAAGACTGATGCAGTGCAAGGACTTTTCTCCTGAGCTGGCAGAGGGAAAGCTTTCCCCTGAAGCAAACGCTCTGAATGTGTACTTGTAACCTACTGGATTGTCTAAGGATATATTTTCCTTTGTTAAAATCATCTACTTTGTTGTGGTATTTCTGTTATAGCAGCACTAGATGACTGAAACAGCTTTCCAGTTGTTCCAGGAACAGTCTCAGTCTGACTCTGACCATCCTTAGTTGGCCAAGTGTGGCTCCTGGGCCAATCCCTGAACCAGTCATTGCCACAAACAAGACCTGAGTCTCCCTGGAACTGATAGACAGGCTTAACTCCACAAGAGCTATGAGACTAGAGTGGAGAAAGGTAGTTCCAAAAGGGTAATCAAGGTGCTGTTGCTATAGGCTAGATCTTGGATGGGCAAAACATACTAGATGCTCATTTCAAGAAGACTGACATATGTTCCAGATACAATCTCAGTCTTCAAGGAGCTTTGTGGTCTGGTGGGGGTACTTAAGATACTCATTGACTAATACAAAAATAAACATACTTATATATCATTCATAGTCCCAAGTAGAAATCAGACATAGAAATTCATTTTAACAAATTGTCCAAATGCAAAGCATTTAGCACAGAATTTTGCATCAGGGACTCTTCAATAAATGTTTGATTAAGATTAAATACTTCTGCAACACTTAAATAAGTCTACGCTAACTTTACTGTCTTCCTCACACCCGGCTAAATGATTGCACTTTGTACTTCATTGGAAATCACTAGTGGCTTCATACAAATGCATAAGTTACTAAGGCATATTTTCATGGCAGTCATCCTTACAGCAGGATTCCTGCTGGGAATGTAAGATTTGGGCTATATGCCTGGCAGCACATAGACTCAGCTTTCGAAGTCCAGGTGTGTTCCTGTTCTTTGATTCCAAAGCAGCACTGTGAATACAAATGAGAGATGTGCACCACACCAGAAGGAAGAGGCTACCGTCGCATCTTAGTCTGGGTTCTGTGGAGGTGCAAAACCGGTAAAGCATCTTATAAATACATAGAGAAAGAGCTACCTAGATGGAATGGTTGACACAATTGTGGGGCTGGCAAGCCTCAAATCTATGGATCAGGCAGCAGGCTGAAGGCTTCTGCTGACTCACATGATTGTGAGGATGATGAACCAAAATTGGCAGCTTAGGCTACAGGAAGGCTGATGTCTTCTGCAGGTTTATGTCTCAAGAACAAGAGATTAACAATGAGAAGAGTGCAGGAGAGACAGTGAGACTGAGAGAGAGAGAGGGAGGGTGGGAATGGGAGAGGACAAGGAGTGAACAGGGAGTGGGAGACAGAAAGAAAGGAGAGGGAATAAAGGGAATGAAGGGCACAGGTGTTCACTTGTGTATGCCAAGACATTTGGAATGCCACCTCCTGGTCACCTGACTGGAAGATTCATATTTGTGCCCATTCAAAAGAAGGGTGATCTGAATATTATCAAGCAGTAGTATTAATATCACAATACATAAAATTTTGTTTAAGATCATTCAAAAGTGTTTGCAGCAGTACATTGACAGGGAACTGTCAGCAATTCAAGCTGGATTCAGAAGAAGGCATGAGCCAAAGGTTATTGTTTCTGATGCCAGTTGGATCTTGGCTGAAAGCAGAGAATATCAGAAAGATGTTCATCTGTATTTTATTGACTATGCCAAGGCTTCTGACTTTGTAACAAAAAGCCAAATCCATTGCCATCAAGTCAGTTCTGACTCATAGTGATCTTATAGGACAGGGTAGAACTGTCCAACTGTGCTTCCGTAGAATGGCTGGTAGATTCCAACTGCTAGCCTTTTAGTTAGCAACAGAGCTCTTAACCACTGCGCTACCAGGACTACCTTCAACTGTGTGGATCATAACAAATTATAGATAACATTGGAAAGAATGAAAATACGGGGACACTTAATTGTGCTTGTGAGGAACCCATAAACAGATTGAAAGGAAGCTGTTAAAATGAGGAGATAATTCATGGTTTAAAGTTCAGAAATTTGTGCATCACGGTTGTCCCTTTCATCATAGTTATTCATTCTGTTCTGAGCAAATAATCAGATAAACTACGCTATATAAAGAACACAGCATCACAATTGGAGGAAAGCTCGTTAACAACCTGCAGTATGTAGATGATACAACCTTGCTTACTGAAAGTAAAGAGGACCTGAAACACTTACTGATTAAGATCAAAGACTAGCTTTCAGGGTAAATTACACTTCAACATAAAAAAAAAAAAATCCAAATGAACCAGTAAACAACATCATTAATGAATGGAAAAAATATAGACGTTGTCATGGATTTCACTTACTTGGATCAACAATCAAGGCCCACGGAAGCTGCAGGCAAGAAATCAAATAATACATTGCATTGGGCAAATCTACTGCAGAAGACTGCTTTAAAATGTTAAAAAGCAAAGATGTCACCTTAAGGACTAAAGTATGCCTGACATAAGCCATGGTGTTTTTAATCACCTTGTATTCACATGGAAGCTAGACCATGAATAAGGAAGACCAAATCATTGATGCCATTGAATTACATTGTTAGGGAAGAATATTGAATATACCACAGACTCCCAGTCAAGCAAACAAATCTGTCTTGGAAGAAGTACAGCCAGAATGTTCCTTAGAAGCAAGGGTGGTGAGCCTTTGTCTCACATACTTTAGAGATGTTACTGGTAAGAGCCAGTCCCCAGAGAGGGAAATCATGCTTGGTGAGGTAGAAGACCTGGTGAAAAAGAGGAAGACTCAATGAGATGAGTTGATACAATGGATGTAACAATGAGTTCCAGCATAACAATGATTGTCAAAATGGCTCAGGACGAAGCAGTGTTTCATTCTGCTATACATAGGGTTGCTGTCAGAACTGACTTAACAACACCTAATAACTGAGAGAGTATAAAACAAACTTATAAGAAATCTAATAAGGGAGTATTTCAGTTAAAGAACCAACGACATCAGACAACAGTCAGGGTCTAAGTCACAGGACAGCATCATCCAGATATCCACCAAGGTAAAAACTCTCTATTATAATTCAATGGTATGGATTTTGTTGAGATTTGATTTATGTCCTAACACATGGTCTATTCTGGAAAATGTCCCATGTGCACTGGTGAAGATGGTGTAGTTATCTGCTGATGGATAGAAAGTTCTGTATATGTTGATGAGGTCTAGTTGATTAATTGTTGCAAGTAAGAGCTTCTGTGTCTTTATTGAACTTTTGTCTAAAATATCTGTCCAGTACTGAACGTGGAGTGTTGAAGTCTCCCACTATTATTGTGGAGTGATCTATCTCATTTTTGAATGTAGTCAGTGTTTCTTCAATGTATTCAGATGTTCTAGTATTGCGTGCATAAATATTTAATATTGTTAAGTCCTGCTTGTGTATTGAACCTTTCAGCAATAGTGTCCACCCTTGTCCATGTGGTAAATTTTACATTAAAATCTGTTTTATCTGAGATTAGTATTGCCACGTCTTCTCTTCTTTGTAGATTGTCAGCTTGGTATGTATTATTCTATCTTCTAACTTTCAGTTTGTTCATATCTTTGAGTCTCAAGTTTCTTGTAAGCAACATATAGACAGGTTGTGTCTTTTGATCCAAGATGTCACTCGTTGTCTCTTTACTGGAGCATTCAGTCCATTTACATTCAATGTAATTATTGATCCACTAAAAAACCACTGCTTTGGAGTAATTATTGATAGGAGTGCATTTAGTGCTGCCATTTTGATGCATTTATTTTTGTGTTGATGTTTTCTCTGTTGCTCTTAATATTGTATTCTAAGACATTCTTCTGTATGGGTTGATTTTTCACTCTTTTCAGTGTTGAGTTTGTTGAGACTCCTGTATTATGTTTCTTGATTTGATACATTGCATCCTTATTGTGCTTTGTGGCTACTCTATGATCTCCCTTAATAATCTATGTTTAAACTTAATTTTAATGTCTACATGTCTTATTAACTTCCTCTCCACCTGGAAGGATAGTAACTACTGGAATATACCCTCTTTTTAATGTGATGATATCATAGTTTTCATGATATGATCACTGGATGACTTCTTTTAATATTATAGCTTTGGTTGAGTTTTGTGCCTTCCCTAACTGAGTAGGTTTCTGGATGATGTGCCTTCTAAAATATAGAGTTAATTGTTTTGTTGTTCTAAGTCAACAGCTGCTTTTCATATTTCTTGTGGCTTTGGTTTGGTTTTTACAAAGTCTCTGAATTTCTGTTTATCTGCTAATGTCTTAACTTCATTTTTGTGTTTGAAAGCAAGTTTTGCAGAATATATAATTCTTGGTTGGAAGTTTTTCACCTTCAAGGATTTGAATGTGTTATCCCACTGCTTCTGTGCCAACATCATTTTTGCTGAGAAATCAAACAAAAGCCTACATGGCTTCCCTTTGAATGTTAGCTTTGCTTTGAGTCTCACTTCCTTTAAGAGTTTCTGTTTCTGTTTCATTTTGTTAAGCTTGGTTATAATATGTCTTGGTGTCTTTATTTTGGTGTCTACATTGTGTGGCATTTGACATGCATCTTGGATGTCTAAGCATCTGGGATGTCTATGTTCTCTTTTTTTCATAATTTCAGGGAAGTTTTCTGTCAGCAACTCAACAACAATACTCTCTGTGTTTTCAGGTGTCCCTGCCATTCAGAACTCCAGTTAACTGTAGATTGTTCCTCCTGATAGAGTCCCACATGTTTCCTAATGCTTCTTCATTTTTCTTGTTTCTTCCCTCTGATTTCTCCTCATAAATGCTGGTGTAGCTCTGTCTTCCAAGTCATAAAGTCTATTTTCCATTTGTTCAATTCTGTTTTCTTGGATTTGAATTGAATTGTCTAATTCTTTAATTTTGTTATTGATGTGTCAGATTTCAAAATGCTGGTGTTCCATCAATTCAAACAGCTTGCTTAATTTTTCATTTTGCTCTACTGCATTTTGTATAATGTCTAGGAGGGCTCTATATTATAATCCTTCTGTACTCGACCTCTGATAGTTTCAGAAAGGCTTCTTCATCTGGGAATTTCTTTGTTATTTCTTTTGAGAGCTTTCTGGTACCATGGATCAATTTTCCTTTAAGTGTCTGGCCAGAGTTTGTTGCTTTTGGGACACCTAGAGGTTGTTTAGTTTCTCTGGTGTTGCCTTGACAGGATCTGAGGAACAGTCTGAGAAGGAAGGTGATCACCAGTCATCTCTATGTACTCCAGTGACTGGGCCCAGTGGACTCTTTGGTGTAGCAGTCTCCACCTCCTGGTTGGCCAAGACATGGCCCTACTTATGGAGTCACTGGGGGGCTGTCACCTGACCCTATGATGTGGGTCATAAAGGCTGGAAAAGATGTTGTCAGGCTGAACCACAGTTATTTCTCTAGGTAGTCTTATTTTGAAACATAAAAGCTACCTGATAGCTTCCAAAATCAGTCTAGACTGCCAGGTGTGCAAGCCCTTTTTCCAGTTGGCAATGGAGGCACCTCTATGTCTGTCCTCAGATGCTGTAATCTAGTTCAAAGTACAGACAGGCTACTGCCTTTCTGTCATCCGCTGCCAGGCCCCACCTATAAGGCTACATTGTGCTAAACACAGCTTTTCTGATAGGAAAGCTCTCCCTGGACTGGCACTGCCTCCAAGTCTGGGAATTAGCCCCTGCTAAGGCCTCTGTTTGGGCAACTCTGCCTCCCAGTCAAACAAGATGGCATCCCACCTGCTGTGAAATAACCAAATCAGTGGCAGAGGTTCAGAAAAAGAGGGTGGAAGGGCCGACGTGCTCAGAGTCCAGAGCTGGACTCTCAAAATGTGACTATTTTGGCTGCTGATCACGTCAGCAGTGTGGCTGAGCTTTGCTGCCAGTTAAGCTCAAGCCAGTTACCTTCAGTCCATAAGAGCTGGCCATTCAGCAAGGGCAGGGGTCAGTGAAAGAGAAGTTTCCCATTCAGTGGCAAGTAGTCCACACTAACAGCCCTATGCTGTGTCCTAGGCTCACTGGGTGTCCATAAGGCTCTGTTTAATTATCAATCCAGGCTGTAGTTTTCAGAGGGAATTAAAGAGATGTATGTCTAGTTCACCATCTTGACTCTGCCCCCCAAAACTCTCTATCATAAAGCAAAGCTAAAAGACTTAAAACAGGGAAACAAAGATGTCAATTTGTAAATGACAATAACTTCAAAATGATAAAAGCAGAATAGTGATTTATTCCAAATGGGGAAACCCTGGTGGTGAAGTGACTAAGTGCTATGGCTGTTAACCACAAGGTTGACAGCTCAAATCCACCAGGTGCTCCTTGGAAACCCTGTGGAGCAGTTGTACCCTATCTATAGTGTCACTGTGAGTTGGAATTGACTCGGTGGCAGTGGGTTTTGGTTTATTCCAAATAGAGAGGAAGTCAAAGTATTATCAAGTAATAAAGACTGGTACACATTAGGAATGTAAGAGCAAATTTCAAGATAACCACAAAGAAGCGAGTGTACTTACTTTGCAGAATAAAAAAGAAAACAAATAGTAAACACAAAATATGTAATAATGAAAGAAAGACAATTACAAATAAAAGGAAGTCAACAAAGGGAAGTAAGAAGAATAAAGAAAAACAGCACACCAAAACAAATCACAGAAACCCCTGGAAAACAATGACAGGAATGAACGTATAACTAATGATGGTCATGCTGAATGCAAATATAAAGATACAGAGAATGGTGGAATGGATTAGAACATGATCCATGAATGTGCTATCTATAGGAGATATACTGTCATGGATTGAATTGTATCCCCCCCAAAAATGTGTGTAGCAATTTATCTTAGGCTATGATTTCTGGTGTTGTGTGATGTTCCTATATGCTGTAAACCCTGCCTCTATAATGTTATTAGTTTGGCCAAAGCCAGGTGCCATCAAGTATTAGTTTGGATGGGTGGCAATTGTGTTGGTGGGGCAGAAATCAATGTGTAAGATTACATTGTGCCTTGAGACAATCTCTTGGGATATAAAGGAAAAGGAAGCAGGCAGAGAGTTGGGGGCCTCTTACTGTTAAGAAAGCAGTGCCAAGAGCAGAGCACATCCTTTGGAAAGGACTCAGGCTACATATACCTCAGAAGCTCCCAGTCCAGGGCAAGACTGACAGCAAGGACCTTCTTCTAGGACCAGCAGAGAAATACTTCTTCTGGAGCTGAGGCCCTGAACTTACCCTTTTAACCTATGTCTCTGTGAGAAAATAGATTTCTCTTTTTGGCTCCACCTACTTGTGTTATTTCTGTTATAGCAGCACTAGCAGATGAAGGCCTATCTTAGACAAAGACATAAGTACAGTAAATATCAAAGGATAGAAAAGAATGTAGTAAGCACACAGCAATCAAAACAGAGTAGGCATAGCAATACTGATCTCAGATAAAAGACTTTAAGGCAAAATCAATCACAAAAGATAAGGCAGGACATTATATAATGATTAAAGAGATAATCTACTACCAAGACTTAACCTTAATAAATACCTATGCACCAAAAGGTCGGCAGTTCAAATCCATCATGGCTTCCTTGGGTACTCTATGGGGTAGTTCTACTCTGGCCTCTAGGGTTGCCATTAGTTGGACCTGACTCAACAGCACTGGGCTGCAACAAATGACATGACTCAAAAATACACAAAACAAACAAAACAAAGCCTAACAGGACTGAAAGAGAAGTAAACAGTGCCACAATAGTAGTTGGAGACTTTAATGTACCACTCTCAATAAAGGGCAGAACATCTAGAAACTTAACAAAGATATGGAAGATCAAAAGGCCACAATCTACCAACTTGACCTCATAGACTTTCCAGTGCACACAGAACATTCTCCAGAACAGACTACATTTTAGGCCACAAAATAACCCTCAACAAAATCTAAAACACTGGGATAATACAAAGCATTTTCTCTGATGACAATGACATGAAAGTAGAATTAGTAATAGGAAGAGCTAGGAGAAAAATTAAAAATATGGATACTGGACAACACTTGGCTTAAAAAATAACTGGTTAATAGAAGTCATCAAAGAGGGAATAAAAAAATTACTAGAATCAAATAAGGATGGAAATATATCATACCAAGACCTTTGGGACATAGCAAAAGCAGTGCTCAAAGATAAATTTATGTCAGTAAACCAGGCATCAAAAAAGAACAGGCCAAAACCAAAACATTAGCACTGTGACTCGAATAAATAGAGAACAGCAAAGGAAGCCTGCAAACATCAGAAGAAAGGAAAAAATAAAGATCACTGTAGAAATAAATGGAAGAAAGGACCCCCAAACAATAGAAAGAATAAAAAAGGTCATAATTTGTTTATCCACTCATCTTAGGGTACATATATGCAGTGGAATACTACCAAAAAAAAAAAAAAAAAAAAACAAATTCATTGCTGTCGAGTTAATTCTGATTTGATGACAGGGTAGAACTGCCCCAAAGAGTTTCTAAGGAGCACCTGATGGATTTGAATTGCTGACCTTTTTTTTAACAGCTGTAGCACTTAACCACTATGCCACCAAGATTTCCAGTGAAATACTATACAAGAATGAAGAGCAGTCTGATATGTTTATTTTCATGTTGATGATTTCTCTGTTGTTCTTATTAATCTGATCTGGGACATTCTTCTTCATGGATGGTATGCGTTTTGATTTTATGTTTGTTGAGACTCCTGTATTGTGATTTTTAATTTTAAATGATATATTGTGAATCTGTTTTATGGCTACATACATTATTCCCCTTAACATATAGTTATTACAATCAATTTTAACTATTTTATAAGTCTGAAATTTTCAATGCATCAAAAACAACTGTAACTATTGTAGTACGTCCCTCTTTTAATGTGATGGTATTATAGTTGTCCTGATATGATCATGGATTCCCTTATAATATTGTAGCTTTTGGCTTGGTTTAGTGAAGTTTTGTGCCCTCTTTAACTGATTAAAAATTTGGATAAAGTGCCTTGAATTATCACCTAAAACATACACTTAGGGAAGAGCTTCTTTCAATATTTCATGTAATTTTGGTTTTGTTTTTATGAAGTCTTTAAATTTCTTTTTATTTTCAAAAGTCTTAATTTCACCATTATATTTTATAGACAATTTTGCAGGATAAATAATTCTAGCATGGAAGTTTTTCTCATTCAGGGCTTTGAATGTGTCTGCCTATTGTTTTCTAGCCAGCATTGTTTTGGCAGAAAAGTCAGGTGAAAGTCTACAGGATTTCCCTTGGAATGTTAGTTTTGATTTGAGCCTTGCTGTCTTGAGAAGCATCTCTTTGTGTTTTAGCTTATTAAGCTTAATTATAATATGCCTTGGCATTCTTCTTTTTGGATCTAACTTTTGCGGTGTTCAATAAACATTTTGGATACCTATGTTCTCTTTGTTCATAATCTCAGGAAAGTTTTCTGTCAGCATCTCTATAGAAATACTCTCTATGTTGTCATTAATCTTCCCTTGTTCAGGAACTCCAATTAAACATAAATTATTCCTCTTCATGGAGCCCCATGTGCTTCTTAATGTTTCTTCATTTTTCTTATTTCTTTTCTCTGATTTTACCTCATAAATGCTGGCGTTAGTTACTTTATCTTCTAGGTACTGATTCTAAATTCCTTCTGTTCAATCCTACTCTTTTGGCTTTGGATAGAATTATCCAATTCTGTAATTTTGTTAGTAATGCAATGTATTTCAGATCATTGATGTTCTAGCATTTCAAATAGTTTACCAAATTTTTCATTTTGTTCTGTTGCATTTTGTTTAACCTCTAGGAGAGTTTTATATATAACTCTTTTGTATTCAAACTCTGTTAGATTCAGAAAGGCTTTTTCATCTGGGAAATTTTTTGAATCTTTATTTAGGGAATTTTCTGGAGCATTTGAAGATTGTTTCTTTAAATTATTAATTATGGTATGCTGCCTATGTGCCATCTAGATGCTGCTTGATTTCTCTGATAATGGATCTAAGAGAACAATGATGAGTCTTCAAAACGTCTCCCAACATGGGTGAATTGGTAGGGCATTATAGTGAGTGAAATAAGTCAATCACTAAAGGACAAATACTGTATGAGTTTACTATTATGAAACAAAAAAAAAGACATGTTCCAGGAAAAGAGCAATTTTTGATAGTTACGAGGAAGGTGAGAAGTACGGAGGGGAAAATCACTAACTAGATAGACAAATGTTAACTTTGATGAAGGCAAAGACAGCATACAATACTGAGGAAGTCAGCACAAGTTGATCAAGGCGAAGTCTTAGAAGCTTCCTAGACACCTCCAAACACCTTTAGGGACTGAGTTACTGGGATTAAGGGATGGGGTCCACAGTCTCCGGGGACATTTAGATAAATTGGCATAACATAGTTTGTAAAGAAGATGTTCTACATTCTACTTTGGTGGTAGCATCTAGGGTCTGAAAAGCTTGCCAACAGCTATCTAAGACACATCCACTGGTCCCATCATGTTAAGAGCAAAGGAGAATGAAGAAAACCAAGCCAAGCCAAGCCAAGTGCCATCGAGTCGGGTCACCAAAGACAGAGGAAAATAGTAGTCTGAAGAACTAATGGACAACATGAACCCCAGCCTCCAGCAGCTTGAACCCAGTAGAAGTTGATGATGCCCACCATCTTTTCTGACCCACCTGTTACTGTTCTGACTCATAGTGACCTTATAGGACAGAGCAGTGTGGCTCCACTGAGTTTCCAATGAGCACCCGGTGGTTTTGAACTGCCAACATTTTGGGCAGCAGATGTAGCACTTAAACATCCCAGGCAGAGCCGGAGGCAAAAGTAGAACAAAATTCGAATTCACAGAAACAGATATGAATTACTGGTCTGATGGTGACTGGAGGAACTCCCAAGACCATGGCCCCCAAGGTACCCTGCTAACTCCTACTAAAGCCACTCGTGAAGTTCTGCCTTTAATCCAAACATTAGATAGCCCTTTAAAACAAACAGCAAGACACTCGAGGAATGTGATCCTCAATTCAGTCAAGTAGATGAGACCAAATGGCAACAGCTGCCCATTAGCAAAGAGGAGACGACAGGAAGGGACAGGAAAACTAGATAAACGGACACAGATAATTGGGAGGTGGAAAGGGAAAGATGAGGAGTGTTGACACGTGGTGAAGATTGTAACCAACGTCACAGAACAATCTGTGTATAAAATTTTAATGACATAAATAAATAAAATGGCCAATACCAGTCCACTTCAGCTCATTATTGCCTAGGATATCAATCTTTATGCTTCTAACTCTACTTAAAGTACATTTTTAAGGATACTTTATACATCTAACTTTCCTAGGTTTATGCTTTGTGCATTCTGTATTCTGATCATTAATGGATGTTGGTAACTTCTCATTTCAAGTCATGCCACATCAGCAAATGAAGGCCTAAAATCTTGACTCCATCCACATTAAGTCTAACTCTACTTTGAAGAGGTATACATCCTCAGTTTTATTTTGAATGCCTTCCAATTTAAGGGGCTCATCTTCTGCCATAATATCAAACTAAGTTCTGCTGCTGTTTATAGGGTTTTCACTGGCCATTTTTTCTTTCTTTTTTTTTCAGAAGGAGAGCACCAGGTCCTTCTTCCTAGTCTGTCTTGTCTGGAAGCTCTGCTGAAACTTGTCCACCATTAGTGACCCTGTTGGTATTTGAAATACCAGTGACATAGTTTCCACCATCAGGTCAACATTGAAGCCACCATGTACATGCAGTACAACAAGCTGACAGACAAGCGGTGATTATACATGTCCTTATTTCACTGGGAAAAGTGAAGTCATTGCTGTACTATGACAAAAATGCTCTCATAATGGAAACAGCCTGGAAATAGAAGCAAAACCTTTAATAAACTGGGCTGGGCTGACTGTTCCTTTTTGGCAAAAAGATGGCAAGATTGCATCTCACATGCTTTGGACATATTGTCAGAAGGGATCAGTCCCTGGAGAAGAACATCATGCTTGGTAGAGTCAAGGGTCAGACTGTGTTGCTGAGAACATCAGACATCAGATTATTGTGCTGGCGGTAGAACATTGGAGCCATACATTTGGGGAGAAAGGACTGATTTTTTTTTCCACTTGCCTTAGTCCTGCTGTGTCTTGGGCTTGAGGGCAAATGATGGATTGCCTGTAGGATAAAGTTGCTCTCCTGTGCAGTTACTGGAGTAGGAGAAGGTTGTCCTGGCCCTTCTGAATGAGAAAGAAATCTGAATGTCTTAAGAATGGCCATGGGTTTCCATTTACAAAATTATGCAAAGAACACTAAGCAGAAGTTTTCTACCTGGAGTGGCAGTGAATACTTTGGAGCAGCTGGGGCATCATGATCTTGTTTTTTGTGCAGAGGTTGAAGTGTAAGTAGATGAAAAGTTTGTTTGCTTTTGAAAAGGCAAAATGCTCCCTCCAGCCTGCAATATGACCCAATTGCCTCATGATAAAGTCTCTTAGAGGTTGCATGGAGGCAAGCTGGAGCTTCCCCCACCTGAGTAGGATCATGTGTTCTAAGAGTCTGTTCAGTCCCACTATAAATGCTGGGAAGAGTAAATGTGATAAGGACACACTGAGGCTGAAGTCTTGGTGTAGAGATGGATCAGAGCAGAATGTGAAGACCTGCCTTTTCCAGTCTGCCTAGCAGTGATGGTAGAGTCACATTTTGTACATCTTCCCCAGTCTTAAAAAACAGCCACTTGTCTGTGGGCACACAGCAAGTTAGTGAGAGCCAAAGCCAGCCAAGTGCCATTAAGTCAGATCCAACTCATGGAGACCCTAGGGGCTAGGGTAGAACTGAGAGGCTGACTCAAATTCTTAGCAGCTTTCTGCTGCACTAGAATTAGAAGGTAAGACCATAGTGTCTATATAACAGAAATAGCATGAGTAGATCCTTTCAGAGAACAGAAATTTATTTTTTCACCGTTCAGGTGACTGGGAGTTTGAATGCAGGGCCCTGGCTCTAGGGGAAGTCTCTCTACCATCTTGGGGAAGAAGAAGATCTTTGTCTCTTAGCTTTTGTAATGCTGGTTCCTTGGAGATATTCACAAAGCATCAGTCTTTATCTTGTACTGTTTGTATTTGCTTCTATGTCTAAACTGTTCCTTCTGTAACTCAGGAGAGTGATTGGGGTTTGGACACACTATACAACAACATGGCCTCATTAACAAAACAAAGAAAACCTCATTCCCAGAAGGAAGGCACCAGCAGGTACAAGGGCCACAATTTCAACACATATCTTTGGGAGACACAGTTTAATCCATAACCATAGCTGTGCAATCCATCTCTAAAAAGTCTCTTTATCAGCCAGAGAATCCTCATCTAAAAAATAGAATTCTAATACCTGTTTTACTTAACTCTCAGGACCTTTGGCACCAACCAGCCAAACAAACAACCCATGCTGTTAAGTTGATTCCAACTCAAAGCAACCCTGTAGGACAGAGAATTGCCCCATAGAGTTTCCAAAGAACACCTGGCGGATTTCAACTGCCAACCTTTTGGCTACAAACCCACTGCTGTTGAGTTAATTCCAACTCATGGGAAACCTATAGGATAGAGTAGAACTGCTTCATCAAGTTTCCAGAGTGCCTAGTGGATTTGAACTGCTGACCTTTTGTTTAGCAGCTGTAGCCCTTAACTACTATGCCACCAGGGTTTCCTTGGAACAGATAGGAGATGTGCAAATACTTTGGAAACTGTAAGGCATTAGTTAAATGTAAGCATGCCTACGAGTTGATTTTTACTGTAGCACATTGCTTGTCAGATCCTGTAAAAGTCTCCTCCTGCCATGTTTCTCACCCCAGTAACATTCCTGTTTGTGACTACTCTTTGGGAAAAAGGTAAAGGCTGATCTTTCTGATGACTTGGAAAGGAACAATTTGGAAATGTCATGGAATTGCAAAAAGTGTATCCCTCTTTGGAAAACCAGGTGTTTATTTAATGACACATCAAAGATTCTTCTTGGAGCACATGAAGACTTTCATATTATGAAAAGATCAAGAAGCATGTTTTCAGCAATTGGCTTTTAATTATTATGTCACTTAGTAAGACATAACAGGAAAACCTGGAAGAATTTTCAGTATGGCACTGTTTCTCTGTGGTTTTCCCTGGTAGAGATGAAGGAGAGGAGCAGCCTTATGGGACCTGAGTCTGAAAGGAAATAGGATCAGCCTCCTAGAGTATGATCTCTCTTTTTTTCTGGAACTTGAGGTAGCCAAAGACTGAAGCACTTCGGGCTCATCAGTCAACACTCTCCAAGGAGTGACTGTTAGCATCAAGCACTGTATCAGGTGCAGCTGAAAGGTACATGAAGAGGGACCTTCCCAAGAATCCAATCTCAGAGTTTTCCTTTTCCTCATGGCTGCTAGAGAACTCAGAGACAAATATGTGATCCACCTGCAGAACTGAAAGTAGAGGCTTTTATTATTTGTTTAATGGGGTGCATTTCTGATACCATCTGTGTCCCTAGCCTTGCCTATTTTTTTCTTTTCTGTCTTTTGTCCTAATAGTTGATTCTGTCTTGTGTTGTATAATGTGTCCTCCTAAGCTGCCTTGACTTCTCTTTAGAACAGTAGGATGTACACATCACAACAACTCTAGGCTTATGTCAGCCATTCTTCCCCTCTGAGGCTGAAAGACATTTGGCTGGGATCTCATCCTGCCCTAAGATTCAGTGAGTACATGAATTTACAAACAAACTGGGAAAATAGTACTAACACAGCAAACAGCTTAGGATCACCACTTGAAACTGTATCTTTGTGTGGTGGGCTGAGAAACTAGTGGTGCAGTGGTTAAGTGCTATGGCTGCTAATCAAAAAGTTAGCAGTTCGAATCCACTAGTTACTCTTTGTAAACCTGATGGGCAGTTTTACTCTGTCCTATAGGGTTGCTATGAGTCACAGTCAACTCTACAGCATTGGGTACAGGTGGTGGGCCAAGGGCAGAATAACACAGCTTAGGGACAAGACCCAGAACTGGAGAATGTTAGTGCTGAAAGATGACTTGCAAATCTGAATATTAACCATTTATTTTGCAGATAAGGAAACTGAGGCCCAGACAGAGGGTTTTATCCAACTGCTTTGTACCTTGGATGGCCATGTGGAAGTTTTTAAGACCGTATACACCACATAATAAACTAGAGGGTGGAACAGAAGCACTAAGCATGATATTAAACCAATTGATTAGAATGTCCCATGAAACCATGACCCAACTTCAAAATCAAGAAACCAATTCCTTGAGGGGTTTGGTTGTATATAAACAGCCTCATCTAGTTCAGGATCATGTATGTGTCAGGGCATCCTATCTTCAGGGAAGGTGGGCATTGGGTCTTTTAGTATCATAATCTATCCAAGTTTCCACAGTGAGAAGTGATGTATGTTAGCAAGAGAAAAGATTTATTTTTGTGTAGAGAATCATGCTAACAAATGTGAGCATCACTTAAAACATCAACCTTGTCAAGGCAGGGTTTTGAAGTGTCAGAGGGAAATAAGTCCAGAAGCAAAAGCGTGGTAGGAAGGAGTTATTACTCTGACCCAGGAAAAGGATCAATAAGAAGTCAGGACCCTGACAAGAGAAGAGTAGGACAACGGAGAGGAAGGAAAGTTCAGGGAAGAGTCTTCAGGGCACACGTGGCAGATTTCCCAGTGCTGCGAAAACCAAGAAACCAAACCCATTGCTGCTGAGTCAGTTCCAACTCATAGCTGCCTTATGGGATAGAGGAGGACTTCCCCTTAGAGTTTCTAACGAGTGCCTAGTGGGTTCAAACTGCTGACCTTTTGGTTAGCAGCTGTAGCATTTAACAACTACCCTATTAGGGTTTCCCAAAAGGAGCCAAAAAGGAATGTCTGTGTCACTCAGTTCTCTGACTTTATTTTTCATTGGTTGTGAGTATGACTGGAACTTTCTGGGGATGAGCTGACCTGTAAGCATTTTTGACTATTGCAGTGCTTAGTAGCTGAGATAAGGAACTCTACCATCTGCGTGCTCCTCCCCAGGCTGAGATGACCATGGCTGTTCTGATCTGCCAATGCTAATTTGAACTCTGGGTCTACCCTCCCTGGTGTAGTAAACCCTAGTAGCTTGAGGTCATCTAAACATTTAATGAGGACATTTTCTATTATATTCTTGAAAATTAAAAAGCCATTGTCATAAAAGACTTTACAATGAAGATGAAACTTCTGGGAACCTGAGTGTAATGGTCATAATAGGTAGAAAGAAAACATTATTTTTAATATTAATGATCACCACCTACTACCATCCAAAAGTATCTTGCTGTAATTAATACATTCAGAAGAAAATTCCATGGTTCCAGTGACTTTTCAGTAGAAATGTCAACTTTGTCATTTTTCTCCTGATGTGTAGCATCTCTAATTATCAAGTATTCTGAAGCTGAAAATTACAGATACCCTTTTGGAAAAGAAACTTTAGAGATGATTTTGATGAGATTCTTATGTTGCTTACCCTACATGTGTGGGCTTTTATTGTATAGGCTTAATGACATTTCCAAGACGGAGTAGAAAAGGAGCCAGAGGTACCGAAGTGACTTGGGCTAATCTAGCATCTGGGTGCAGTGGCAGTACAATGGTTCTTGTTGGTGCTGCACAGTGGTTACATGCCATGGCTGTTAACCAAAACATCAGCACTTCAAATCCACTACCTGCTCCTTGGAAATGCTATAGCACTGCTTTGTCCTGCAGGGTCTCTATGAGTCAGAATCAATGTGGTGGTGACAGATTTGGTGTTACATTGCTCCGGAGAGGGAACCCCCTGGACAATTTTAAGGCATTTTGCAAACATTCATTTTGTTTGCTTTTTTCTGTATTTCCAAAGCATGGGAGAGCTACTTTTTGGTTAAAGATGTAACTGACCAGTACTAAACTGGACTAACTTTTGCTCTAAATTTTGCCAGCTGGTTCAGTTGAAATGTACAGAATAAATAAACCAATGGGGGAAAAAAATCATACATAAGGTAGAGTTTGCCTGATTTTACATTTTTATTAGTACAGGATACTTTGTTTCCTTCTTTAATAACAGAATGTTATTAGCATAAATGATATGATCTGTTGAGAGATTGTCCTATAAATGAAATAGACACTGGCAAGCTTCACATGGTAGGAGAACCATGCTCCAGCTGGGCTCTGGCTGGTGTCCTTTGCAAGCAGCTGACTGTAGGGGATGACGTGTTCAAGCCCACAGAACTTCTGTAGGAATGTGAAGTAAATCAAACTGACACCCTGACCTTACCACACCTGGACAGGTGCACTCAGAAAGCATCTGAGCAATGTCAACTCCTCATGGGTTACTTTAATCCTGCCTCAACCACAGAGAAGATTCATGCCATTGGAAATGGAAATGGTTTTATTTGATATGTTTCTGAAGCTTTGCCTTGTTAGCATTCTGGGTGAACCTTGCAGATAAAAAGCTCTTAGTAGGAAAACAGAAAGGCCATTATTATGCTACCTTTAAACGTTTGTACCCTTTCTGTTTCAATTTAGAAATTTAAAATGCCCTCTTGTTTCCACCCCTTGCCTTGTTTAATTTTTATTCTTACTAAAAGGAATAGCTATTTAGGAGGTAAGAAATAAATCAATGGGTGATGTCTTTTCTTAAGCATCTGACAGTTTCCTTAATGTACATAAGAAACGGATTTATTTTTTTTAAACATCTTGAGTGTTGTTTTGCTTTTGAGTTTAAGTTAAAAGTATAGGTTACTCAACAATAGAGAAGCTCATTTGATTTTAGGCCCAGAGAAAGTCTTAGAAATAATCTAATCAAACCATCATATTTATAGATGAGCAATGCAAAGCTCGTAAAAGCAAATAACTTTTCAAAGGTCATGTAACTCAGTGGTCATAGTGGTGAGTCCACTACTGACTGACCCATGTACTCATTGGCTTGTGATCCAGACAGATGCATGAATTGATCAGCAGTGAACCAGATGGGTTTATGAGCTAGTGATAAATATTCATTCCCTTCCTGCCCTCTTTATCACCCTTAAGTCTCCTTGACCTGTTTCTGACCTCATTTCTGTTTCCATCTCTATGGCCTTCCTGCTCTAGTTCTGTCTCTGGCCCCTGATATTTGGGGCTTACTTCTTAGTCTTACAAATACTGATGCTTGCCTTTCTCTCTGGATGTCATCATGAGTGGTACCCAACAAAGGGGTCTCTGTTTTAGTTGAAGTCCTCCAGAACCCAAGCCTAAACATGACCACTTGGCTACCATCCTGACTGGACACGTCACCTCCCAGTCCTGCTTCTTTACATGACCCCATTTGCTTTGACTGGACCGTACTTCATTGGCAGCTGCTAAAATTTTTTCAGCATACAAAGGACATTTCCCCTTCTTTCTCATGTCCCGGCATCCTTCAGGACTTGTCATTTCTCCTTGGGAAGTCTGATGAAATGGGGCTGTGAGCAGGCCTGTCCTCAGAGAAAATAACGTCAAGAGCACTGACGTGTTCGTGTGTTAAAATTCTCCCAGCAAATGTGCAATCTAAAAGGCCTTTTGGAAATACCTGCACCCAAAAGAGTGACGTTGGTGATGAAAAGTTTCAGGAAGTGTAGAAAGTGGGTAAAGTCCACTTGTTCAGCTGAAGCCGTCTGAGGCACCTTTGAATTATAACACTTAAATGGCTATTTTTTTACTCTTGTGTGCAATGCGTGGTATCAAGATCTGGACCTACTGAGAGAAAACCCTGATTACAGTCCTGCCTCTGCCCCTTGCTCAGTGTGTGCACTCCCCTCTGAGTATTCATTTTCACACTTGTACCTGCCGTTTGTTGTCCTGAAAGCGTGATTCAGAAGACAAAGAAGAGGCAGCCCCTGCATCATTTGACTTGCAACACAGGTGCAAGCTTATTTCTGGCTTTTCCTCTCTGACTACTTGTTTTAGTCAGCTAGGGCTGCTCTAACAGAAATACCACAGAATTGATGACTTTAACAAAGGAAAGTTTATTCTTACACAGTCCGATAGGCTACAAGTCCAAATTCAGGATGTCTGCTCCAGGGGAAGGCTTTCCCCCCTTGTTAGCTCTGAGGAAAGTCTGGTATTGCATCAGTCTTTGTCCACGGAGCATCTTGGCGCAGGAACCTCGGGTCTGAAAGATGCACTCTTCTCCTGGTGCTGCTTTCTTGATGGTGTGAGGTTTCCAATTCTCTGCTTGCTTCCCTTTCCTTTTATCTCTTGTAGGATGAAAGGATTAAGGGTGGCGCAAGCAGTACTTCAGGAAAACTCCCTTTACAGTGGAGCAGGGAGGGGATCCTCTGTAGGGATTTACATCCCAACCCTAATCCTTTAACATATAGCATAGGAAAATCACAAAATAGAGGACAATCACAAGATACTGGGCATCATGGCCCAGCCACATGGCTACACATATTTTTCGGGGGGGGACACAATTCAATCTGTGACACTACTCTTGCTCATTCCCATCCCCTAGTTCTCCTTTTTCCAACTACATCTCACCTAGCATGTGCCCCAAATGTCATTATTAAGAATCAGTGATCTTCTTCTACCACCTTTGGGGATACTTTGAGCAGCTCAAATCCAACCTGTTCACAACCACACTTAGCTCTTCCACACTGGTTTGCTGATATCCTTATACATGCTAATTCATTTAATTGAATTACCATATACTAAGCCAGGTTAAGTTCTGTTGTTTAATTAGTATTTATCATGACCCTACTATGTATCTAGTCAGTGCCCACCATTTGTCCTCCTCAAGCTTTCTCATTCTGTTCAGTCACTTGAGTGAGTTGTTCTATTTACTTTATACTTCCCATTGCCTCTACCTTTGTTTGCTCTTATCTACATTTCTGGTTTTTATCTAGTCCCTTGGCCTACAGTGTGGCCACCCCTTTCAAACCACTCTCAATGTTGACATTAAATTATCTCCCCAAATCGGCATATCAGAGCCATTTTGTTGGCCCATTCTTATTCTACCACATGAAAGAAATATTGTACTAATCAAATGAGTGATATGCTTATTAGACCTTTCTCCTAGTACAAGCATTCAGCCCTTGGAGCCTGGGACAATCCTATAAAAACCAAATCCACTGTCATGGAGTAAATTCCAAATCCTAGTAACCCTATAGGATAGAGTAGGGCTGCCCCATGGGGTTTCTAAGGGGTGGTTGGTAGATTCAGGTTGCCAACCTTTTGGTTAGCAGCCACACACTTAACCACTGTGCCACTGGGGCTCCAAGGATGACCCTATGGGTATGAGCTATATGGTTTCTTGAGGCATCTTGTCAATCCCATGTCGTAGAATAGATAGTTCAAGAGGGATCTGAAAGGGGATAACTGGGGTGTATTTGTATCTTGATTCAGGTTCAAGATCTCCCTACCTGGATGGCCGTACCCACCAAGGACAACTCCAGGTATCTAAAAGCGGCTTAGATGTTTGAGAAAGACACTACAAAGCGCAGGGTAAGGGTCTTGTTTGTCAGCCAAGGACAGTACAGCCTAGAGAGGTGTCTTAGGCTTCCATTTCACTTCGTTTGTAGACCTAGGGTTCTCAGACCTGACTGTACATTACCAACACGTGGCAAGCCTGTTAAAAAACAGCTTGGAAGCTAACCTTAGAGATTCTGAATTTCTAGGTCTGGGATTGAAAGAGGGCATAAGATTTTTTTAATGCTTTTAAGGGAATTTTCATGTGTAGCCAGGTTCAAGAACTAGGAATATAGACAAGATCTCACATGTGATACTTTCTTAGAAGGAAAGTGCTTTCAGGGAGGCTGGGAATGCTTTAAAGATACGCTGAGATCTCTGCTTTCTGGAGAGGAAGAACTTTTCTGTAACCAAGTAAATATACCTCATAAACATAGTCAGTTCTTGTAATTCACAGTAGTTGTGTTCTATAAGTTTGCTAGAACCCCAAATTAGCCAATGTGGTACCAACCTCGTTCTACCTCAACAGGAAATGTGGGCCTCAGGCAACAGTTTTTCTCTACTCAGTGCGTGTGCCTGTTCGTCAATGAGTGGGTATTGATTTTGAGTAACAAATTTCAATGAGTAGGCAAATACGGAATCCGTAAATAAAAAGGACTGTATTTGCTGAGTAAGAGGATACTGCCCTGATTATGTTTAATATGCAATTGTTTCCGATCTCTTGTGGAACATACCTTGTTGTCTGCTGATAAAGACAGATTCCTTTGTCCCATAGCTAATGTTCTAGTGGAGGACATGGAGACATGAATGAGCCACTTCAATGGGATGTAGTAGGTGGTGTAACAAACGTAAGGTAAATTAGTTAAGTCTGAGGCCTGGGAAATGCAAGGGATGAATGGGACTTGGCTAGATGAAGGGTTGTGTTCTAGGCACAGGCTTATCTATGTGTAAAGGAGGAAATCTAACAAGCTATGGTGTGCTTATAATACTTCAAACTTGTGGAACATGCTCTGTGAGAGAGGCAGTAGGGAAAGGGGAAGGCAGAGAAGGACATAGAATGCAGCTCGCAGAGGGTGGTGAATGCCATGCCAAGAGTTTGGACTGAGCCTTTGTCAGTAGGATCCTGAGATAACAGGAAGATTCTGAACAATTTTATGGACTAGAGTACCATCTTTGCCTTAGGTTTTGAGTGAGTTTGCATTTTGGGGAGACAGTTACGAAGAGATACGAAGGGGATGGCTTTGGATGCAGAGACATCAGTTAGAAGATGCCTGCAGAGTTCCAGTGAGAAAGAATGAGAACGTGAGCCAGATCTGTGCTGACAAAATAGTGACAGTCTGGAAAAATTTGAAAAGTTTCTTGGAGGCAAATCCTCCAAGGCTCAGATGGAGTGGTGAAGCAGAGGGGAGGGAGGTGTCTGTCTAGGAGGGTCAGTGTTTTAGCTGAGGTGCAGTAGGGAGCTCAGGAGTAAGATCAGGTTTTAGAAGGGCTTCAAGCCACAAAAACCAGACCTTTTACTGTAGAGTAGATTCTGACTCATGGAGACTTCTATGGGACTGTGCTCCATAGAGTTCTCAACAGCTATAATCTTACAGAAGTAGATCTACAGTCCTTTCTGCCGCAATGCTAAACCAACTGTTGTCAAGTCAATTCTGACTCATAGTGACCCTATAGAACAGAGTAGAACTGCCCCATAGAGTTTCCAGGCAGCACCTGGCAGATTTGAACTGCCGACCTTCTGGTTAGCAAGCATAGCAGTTAACCACTATGCCACCTCCACGATGCTGTGTAGATTCAAATTGCCCACCTTCTGGAGAGTAACCAAGAACAAACCTCTGGAATTTAAGGGCTCCAGAGTCCTTTCAGTTAGTTTCTATGCAGACTTTAAAAGCTGGACTGTGGTATATGGAGAAAAGATAGTAATTGGAGATTCAATTCTTTGGCTCCCACGATTCTGTCAAACTCAGTTGCTGGTGAGGAAATTAAAAGTAAATCCATTTTCCGAGAGGATTGTTTCTTTCATTAAATTCCTCAGTACAAAAGGAATTTTACTTTACAATTTTGACTAATCTCTCATCATGCAATTGTGGGCTACTCCAAGACTAAAATTTTTGTTTTATTTTCATCTAACTCTATGCACTTTTCCCTCCAAATACTTAAGAGAGAAATGTGGCACGGGGGGAATTTAGAGCCCTTTCAAGACCTTTAGCATTTTCATTAGAAAATGGGAAATTCCACTTTTTGCTCAAGGCAAATTACCTCAATTCCTGAAAGCATAATAATTTTGCACATTACACTGAGGATAGAATTCCTGATGAAAATGCTAAATATCCATTCCTCTGTCATGAGACTGAAATGTTACTCGCTTGTTTTCAAAAGATCAAACAGAACTGAGCGTGGGAGGGAAGTGAAATTCATTTGGGCTGCAGCAATGTATCAAGAGAAAAACCATCCTTAATTAAAAATAAGATAAATACAAAATAGAAAGGTTTTACTAAATGCACACGTGAAATGTTTTTGCTTTTGAGTAAAGCTCTTTCTGAAAAAGGAGCATTTATTAGTATAGAAAAAAAGATGAGGAATGTGCAAAAAAAAAAAACTTGGTAAACTAAGAGTAACAGGGCAAATTAAAACTCAGGAAAGATAAACTATTACTGTCAATGACCATGCTGTTGTAAGGTGTTGTATGAGGTATTGAGGAGCAGTTGAGGTGACAGAGCGGGGTAGAGCAGAGAGGGTCTCCCCATCAGTAGAGATCTAGATGCTTTGTGTTGGTCATAGCAATTTGTATTTCTTTCATTGTGAGTTACTCATTCATATATTTGTATATTTTAGTTTTTGTTTGTACACAATTTTTGTTGATTTTTAAGAAGTCTTTTGTATTAGGAATTGTCTTAGTTATCTAGTGCTGCTATAACCAATATACCACAAAGAATGGATTTGACTAACAGAAGTTTATTCTCTCAAAGCCTAGGAGGCTACAAGCTCCCTGTAGGAGCCCTGGTGGTACAGTGTTAAACACTCAGCTGCTAAGTGAAATGGTACTAGTTCAAACCTACTAGCCACTCCACAAGAGAAAGATGGGGCAGTTTCCTTCTGTCAAGATTTACAGCCTTCGAAACCCTATGATACAGTTCTGCCCTGTCTTACAGGGTCACTATGAGCTGGAATCAACTCCGCTGTAATGTGTGTGTGTGTGTGTGTGTGTGTGTGCGCGCGCGCGTGTGTATGTGTGTTTCTGTGAGGCAGCAATTGGGGAGATTCCAGGCCAAAGCTGCTACTACAGTTTTGGTCCTGGAGCTAGAACAACACTGAGCTGACAGACATTCCTGTCTCTTTCTCTGTCTGTCATTGCTGTTGAGTATATTTCAACACATAGTGACCTTAGAGGATAGAGTAGAACTGCCCATGGAGTTTCCAAGGAGCAGCTGGTGGATTCGAACTGCCAGTCTTTTGATTAGCAGCTGTAGCTCACCACAGCTCTTAACTACTATGCCACTAGGGCTCCGATGGACATACCGAAAACCAAACCATACTCATTACCATCAAGTCCATTCCAGCTCATAGTGACCTTATAGGACAGAGTAGAAGTGACCCTAGAGTTTCCAAGGAGCACCTGGTGGAGTCAAAGTGCCAACCTTTTGGTTAGCAGTCATATGATTTAACCACTATGTCACCAGGGTTTCCAAAGGCCATACCAAACCCCAAACCCAGTGCTGTTGAATTGATTCTGACTCATGGCAACCAGCAGGAGTTATTTTAAACACTGAAATTTTTTCTTTGCTTCTTTGTTATCTCAGCACCATTTGGCCTTCCAGACTGATAGACCTTCTGAGCTTTTGCACCCTAAAGTGTCTCAAATTCCTCTGCTTGGGGATTCTTCTGGATTCTTCTAGTTGTGTGTGCCATTCAGTGCATATCCTCGTTTATTGCTTTTAATTTGCCTATTTGTTCTTTGTGAAAGTTACTGATGAGGGTCCAAGAGTGGCCGTGTCCAATACAGTGGTTGAGAGTCAAATACAGGTGGGATTTTTTGGAATACTTTATGTTCATCTGCATTTGGGGTTACTGGTGTTGCTGGAAGTATACCTGTGTTTAGGTGAGTCTGATAACTGGGGTTTCTTTGCATGCTTTAGACGGTAACTTTCTTGTGTTTGGTAGCTTCTAAGAGGGTCCCTAAGGAGCCCTGCCTCCTCTTATCCACAACCTTGTAGAGTCCCTTTCCACAGTTTGCTAGGAATGATCTGTGTGACCAGTAGTACGTAGCAGAAGTGATGCTATTTCACCTCTGTGACTTTCGCCTTGGGTGCTCTTTCACTCATCTGCTTTCTCTCTGTCTCTGTCTCTGGGAGACAGAGAGGGGAAAGAAAGTGACTGTGCTTTAAGCAGCTGGCCAGTAGCCATTAAGGAACTGAGGTTTACCAACAAGCACGTGAGTCAGCGTACAAGTGTATTCTTCCGCACCAGTCAATGATCAAAATGACTGGAGATCATGCCAATGGCTTGGCTTGGCTGTAGACTTACAAGGGACCCTAGACGCTAACCACCCAACTAAGCTACTCATCGGTTCTGGACCTGAGAACCATGACAGAATAAATACAGTTTTAAACTTCCAAGTTTCAGGATAATTTGTTATGCAAAACAAGTGACTAAGACATCCCCTGAAAACAGCTGATGTGCTGTGAGGAATCAGGAGACTCTCACAGAACCACATTCCAGGAAAGTTGTTTAGTGTCAGCATTTCTCTGTGATACTTGGGGATAGCATGGCTACTCTGTCTCCTATGTGCTGTTTCTTGTGTGTCATTCTGCTTATTGATTTTCGTTTTCTTGCTGCCCGTGAACATGGGTCTGTGTGTGGTATGAGATGGCCGTGGAGCTATTGCTGTCCTGGCGCCTCATCTTCTTACCCCAGGGCCAACACAGCCTAAGTCAGCCCTGGTTCTCTGTAACGTTGTCCTGAAGGAGAAGCTGATCAGCATAGGCTGGGTCAGATTGTCTGTTATACATAATCAATAGCTGTGACAAGGGCCTGGGTCACATGGCACTGAGGTTGCCTTTGCCCAGGCTGAGAAGTGGGAGATGTTACTAGAAAGGAAATTGTCACAGCAGGCAAATTAACTACCATCTGCACTGCACACAAATAAATTCTTTACTGGCAGTGTGCACCGTTGGGTCATTTGTTTCAGTGTTTTGTAAAAGTAGAGTCCTTCTGAGAAGTAAATAATTGTCTTTAGTCGATCTGATGGGTAAGTTTGTTTTCCTATTTTTAGCACTTATGAAGTAGAAACACCTGCAATTTTATGCACCAATTACTATGCTAGCTAATGCTTCCCTAAAGAAGCTGATTTCCTGGGGGGAAGAGCCCCATTTCCATGTGGATACTTAAGTTAGCAAAAATGAAGAAGTTGGTGAGTTAAAATTTCAAGTACTGGAAGGCAAGATAGTGCATTAATAGAGCAAGGGAATTAGAGTCAGATGGATCGGAGTTTGCATCCAAATTTTACAAATAAGTGACTTCGGGCAGGTAACTGAAACCCGGAGCCTTAGTCTCCTCTCAGTAAAATGGAGACAATGTCTTTTGTAGGATTTTTGTAAAAAGTAGATGCATTGGCTTATGGAGCATGCCTAACAAAGCATCAAGCATGTATTAGCTTCTCAATAAAGGCTAGGCCATTACTGTGTTTGGTAAGCATTTTTCAGCCAAAAAACTCTGTTGTTGTTGCTAGGTACCATTGATTCATTTCTGACTCATGGTGACCCTGTGCACAACCGAACAGAAACTCTGCCTGGTCCTTGTCATGCCTATGATCGTTTTTATGCATAGGCCCATTGTCGGAGCATGATGACTGTATCAATTCACCTTGTTGAGGGTCTTCCTCTTTTTCATTGACCCTCTGCTTTACCAAGCATGACATCCATCTCCAGGGAATGATCCCTCCTGAAACCAAGTCCAAAGTATGTAAGAGGCAGTCTCCTCATCCTTGCTGCCGAGGAGCACTCTGGTTCTACTTCTTCTAGGACAGATCTGTTCTTTCTTTTGGCAGTCCGTGGTCTATTCACTATTCTTCTACAACACCAGAATTCAAAGGTGTAATTCTTCTTCTATCTTCCTTATTCACTGTCCAACTTTCACATGCATGTGATGTGATTGAAAATACCATGGCTTGGGTCAGGCACATCTTAGTCTTCAAGATGATATATTTACTTTTCAGCAGTTGAAAGAGGTCTTTTGCTGCAGATTTTCCCAATGCAGTGAATCTTTTGATTTTTTGACTGCTGTTTCCATGGGCATTGATTGTAGAACCAAGTAAAATGAAATCCTTGGTAATCCAATCTTTTTTCGATTCATGATGTTGATTACTGGTTCAGTTGTTAGGATTTTTGTTTTCCTGATATTGAAGTGTGATATGTACTGAGGAGCTATGGTATTGATCTTCATCAGTAAGTGTTTCAGATCTCCTTCACTTTCAGTGAGCAAAGTTGTGTCACCTGCATAACGCAGTTTGCTAATGAGTCTTCCTTCAAGTCTGACTCCTCATTTGTCTTCATATAGTCCAGCTTCTTGGATTATTTGCTCAGCATACATATTGAAGAGTTATGGTGAAAAGATACAGCTCTGACACATACCTTTCCTGACTTTAAATCATGCAGTGTCCCCTTGTTCTGTTTGAATAACTGCCTCTTGATCTACGTATAGTTTCCTCATGAGCACAATCAAGGATTCTGGAGTACCCATTCTTCACAATGTTATCCATGATTTGTTATTATCCACACAGTCTAATGCCTTTGCATAGTCAATAAAACACAGACAAACATCTTTTTGGTATTCTCTGCTTTCAGCCAAGATCCATCTGACATCAGCAATGATATCTCTGGTTCCATGTCTTCTTCTGAATTCAGCTTGAATTTCTGGAAGTTCCCTGTCAATATACTGTTGCAGTCACTTTTGAATTATCTTTACTGAAATTTTACTTGCTTGTGATATCAGTGATACCATTCAGTAGTTTCTGCATTCAGTTGGATCAGCTTTTTTGGAAATAGGCATAAACTATCCCTGTTGGTTCGCCAGGTAGCTGTCTTCCAGATTTCTTGGCATAGATGAGTGAGGACTTTCAGTACTGCATCCATTTGTTTAAACCTCTCAATTGATATTCCATCAATTCCTGGAACCTTGTTTTTTGGCCAGTCCCTTCAATGCAGCTTTGATTGCTTCCTTCAGTACCATTGGTTCCTGATCATATACTACCTCTTGCAATTGCTGAATGTCAACCAGTTCTTTCTGACATAATGACTGTGTATTTCTTACGTTGTCTTTTGATGCTTCATGAGTTGCTTAATATTTTGCCTGTAGAATCCTTCACTACTGCGGCTTAAGACTTGAATTTTTGATTCACTGCTTTCAGCTTGAGAAATGCAAAGTGTGTTCTTCCCTTTGACTTTTTATTTCCGATTGTCTTCATTTGTCATTATAATACTTTGTCTTCTCAAGCTGCACATTGAAATCCTCGGTTCAGCTCTTTTACTTCATCGGTTTTTATTTTTCCTTTAGCTACTTGATGCTCAAGAGCAAATTTCAGAGTCTCTTTTGACATCCAATTTTGTCTTTTCTTTCTTTCCTGTCTTTTAAATGACCTGTTGCTTTCTTCATGTGTAATGTTTTTGATATCATTCCACACCTTATCTGGTCTTAAGTCATTAATGTTCAGTGTGTCGTATCTATTCTTGAGATGGTCTCTAAACTCAGGTGGTGTATACTGAAGGTTAGACTTTGGCTTTCATGGACTTGTTCTAATTTTCTTTCATGTTGATTTGAACTTGCCTATAATCTACTTAACAATTCATTTCATATTGTGGGAAATGGTACCTCTATATATTGCCTGTTCAAAATTTACCTAGAAGATTTAGGACTCATCTTGAGAAAAATAAATGAGTTACATATTCCATCTCTCCTTCAATAATTTTTGTAGTTATAAAGTAGAACATATCCTGGTGGCAGGTTGCACACTGGGTCAGACACAGTGAAATGGAGTGAGCAACGACAATTTGAACTTGCATAAATCCCAGATGGGACTTGGAAGGAAATGCCTCCTCCTGTTGGCTAAATGCAAATTCTACCCATCTTTCTAGGTGTCTTTCAAATGCCACCTCCAACACAAACTCTCATATTTTTCCCTTTTTCAAGTGTACTATTCCTCTTCTAGAGTCCTCAGTTTGCTTCAAACTGTCTTATAATGGGGCAGCTCAAGGACTGTTTATTTATTTGTTTTTATTCCTCTGTTAGGTTCCTGTAGACCCTTGTACCTGGTGCCAAAGCAAAGTGATACTTTGGAACACATCTTTATTTTTCTGTCCAGGCACTTGGGTTACAGCAAATATAAGTTTGAGGAGGTAGTCTGCTATATTACAGTAAAAAACAACAACAAAAAAAAACAAATGGTATGAAGTCAGTCCAGCCTGATTTCATAATAGCTGTGAAAAAAGAAAAAAATGGACATTTTAATGAATCTTTAGAATTTGGTGTCATACAGTAGTACCTGATACTACTGTAACATACATACCACAAGCAAATTACACTAAGGAATGACATTTCCTCACAGTTCTGGAAGTTAAAAGTCCAAGTCAGGGTCTTAGTTGCATTAATTCCTTTCTCATTGGTATCTTCCAGCATCCCTTGGTTCTTTGGTCTTCCTTGGCTCCAGGATGATTCTCACATGGTGTCTGTCTTTCCCCCATGGATCTCTGTGTCTTTCATTGTTAGTGTTAGCTGCAGTCGAGTCGGCCCCTAACTCATGGAAAAGCTACATGTTGTGGAATAAAACTGCTTCATAATCTTTTATGGAAGCAGTTCACCAGGCCTGTCTTCTATGGATGCAGTAAAAACCAAGAGATAGAAAAAATCCACTGCCCTTGAGTAAATTCCAACTCATAATGACTAGAGGAGACAATACAACTGTCCCATAAAGTTTCCAAGGCAGCCAACCACTTGTGCCCCTCAGGCTCCTCTCTGTGTGTCTGTTCTCATCTTTTTATAATTCAGAAGTGCCTAAGTTTAAGATTCACCCTATACTGGTATAATCTCATCAATATAACAAAAGAAAATCCATGTTTCCAAACAGGTTGCATCCACAGGTACAGGGGTTAAGAATTCAACATGCATTTGGGGGCCACACAATTTAGTCCATAAAACTCAGTTTCCTCATCTGTCAAAGGAGATGAAAATCTTTACTTTGACAAATAGTTTTGAGTCTTGGAGATGGTAGTACAGTGCTGGTACTTAATAAGCATTCAATGAGTGAAGCTAGTAGTTGTCATGTTTTTGGTTAGTCAAATATTTATTGAAGGCCTCCTTTTTCCCCATCCCAGGCAGTGTTTAGGCACTAAAGATTCAGTAGTGAACAAAAGAGACTAAATCCCGGGAGATTTATATCCTCATTTTGGAAGATAGACAATAAATATATGTCAGGTGGTAATAAGTACAACTAAGAAAGATAAAATGCAGATAAGAATAGGGATGGGGATAGAGGTAGGGATGGGGATGGGGTAGGGGTGGGGGTGGAGGTGGGGATGGAAGTAGGGGTGGGAGTGGGGGTGGGGGTGGAGGTGGGGATAGGGATAGGGGAGATGATGAGGCTTGTGTTTTAGAGAGAATTATCAGGGAAGATCTTTCTGAATAAGCTAACATCTAAGCAGATACTATAACGAAGGGAGGGAGTGATCTGGGTAATTATAGGATATATCAGTCTCCTGGGCTGCCATAACAAATATTATATATTGGCTTAAAACAACAAAAATTTGTTTTCTGACAGTTCCAGAGGCTTGAAGTCTGATATCAAGGTGTCAGCAGGACCATGATCTCTCTGAAGGCTCTAGGGAAGATCCTTCCTTGCTTCTTTCTCGTTTCTGGTGGTTCCTGGCATTACTTGGCTTATAGATGCATCACTCCCATCTCCGCCTCTGTCTTCACATGACCATCTGTGTCTTCGTTTCTCCTTTCCATAAGAACACCAATCATATTGAGTTCTTACCTACTATCCTCCAGCGTAACTACTCCATACTGACTATTTCAGTATTATTGTAAACTGAAAGTTTAAAGACCCTGTGGGAAAACAGGGGTCATGTTTGCAGGTACCAAGGGTTAGAACTTCAGCATAACTTTTAGGGGACACAGTTCAGTCCATGACACCATGCTTCAAGTCTTAAGCCAGGGTTTGGCAAACTGTAGCTAAGGGTCAAAGCAGTTCAATGCCTGTTTCTATAAATAAAGTTTGATTGAAATTCAGCCACACCCATTTATTTGTGAATTGTCTTTGGCTGTTTGCACACTACAATAACAGAATTTAGTAGCTGTGACAGAGACTATACTACCGACAAAGTTGTTCACTCTCTGACCTTGTACAGAAAAACTCAGCTGACCCTTGTCTTAAGGGTTGATCTGTTGTGCAGTTGCTTCTGTAGGCTGCATGGTAGTAAGGAACACATTATTACATAAACATCAGTAGACTGATTCTTATTTTTCTTAAAATCCTCAGAGATCCCTATAACCTGACCAGTCTGAGGATGAAATTCTTATGTTCTAAGAGTTTTTTGAACTGTACAATATCAGATTGGCTTCTGCCTTAGATAATGCTCACCTAATTTCACTTTTATTGGCATTTTTTGATCTGTTCGCAGAGTTTTGGGTCCATCTCATGCCTTTCCTGAGCAATTACTGCCCCTACCAGCAATACCAATATTGGAGGTAATTATTGTGGACTTGTTTAGCAGAATCAGAGACTATTGTGTTGAAAGCTTCTCATTTCTTCTTTGCTTTATTATCACCTAACTCAATCATTTTTTCATTGTTGTAAATATATCTGTAACTGTCATGGATTAAATTGCGTCCCCTCGGAAATATGTGTAGCCATGTGGCTGGGCTATGTTTCCCAATATTTTATGATTATCCTCCATTTTGTGATTTTCCTATGCTGTATGTTACAGGATTAGGGTGGGACTGTAAATCCCTTCAAAAGATCACCTCCTTGCTCCGCTGTCCAGGGAGTTTCCCTGGAGTATGGCTTGCGCCACACTTAATCACCCTGCAAGAGATAAAAGGAAAGGGAAGCAAGCAGATAATTGGGAACCTCACTCTATTAAGAATGCAGAACTGGGAGAAGATCTCATCCTTCAGCCCTGAGGTTCCTGTACCAAGATGCTCCCTGGACAAAGACTGATGCAATACTGGACTTTCCTCCAGAGCTGACCAGGAGGAAAGCCTTCCCCTAGAGCAGGCATCCTGAATTTGCACTTGTAGCCTACTGGACTGTGTAAGAATAAACCTTCCTTTGCTAAATCCATCTACTCTGTGGTGTTTCTGTTAGAGCAGCACTAGCTGACAAACAGTAATAAAGCATTAGCCTTTTCAGAATTCTCTGCATGTAGAATTTAATTCATCATATTGTGCAGCCATCACCATTATCCCTTTCCAGCTTTTCTCCATCACCCTTAACGGAAGCTCAGGGTGACCAAAGCAGTGAGTCCTCTTTGCCCTCCCACCTCCTGCCTGGCCTTGGTAACCACTAATAACCTCAGGTCTGTATACATTTGCCTTTTCTGGATATTTCAATTTCACTCGTCTTTTACTTGGCTGGCTGGCTTTTATGTAATTCTTTTTCTACCTGACTGCATCATTTAGGTTTATTTTTTTCATTGCATTTGTAAGTACAAGGCACAGACTTTGTAGAAAATCTGAAAAATATATTTAAAAATATGAGACCAATAGTGGCCTGCCACCACTACCTGCTGACTCTGATGAAGGGTACAATAGAAGGTCCCAGCTAGTGTGGAAGACAAATGTAGAACAAATGACAAATAAATAAAAATGACAGATTTACTGGACTCTTGGAGACCAGAGGAACCCTTGAGACTGTTGCTGTAAGACATCCTCTGAACCTGGAACCAAAGCCACTCCTAGAGGTCACGTTTCAACCAAATACTAGAGTGCTTTATAAATTAAACTAGAACAGCTGTGAAGATTGCTCTCCTTAAAACCATCAACTGCGTGAGACCATTTATTCATGAATAAATGAATAAAGGTGATCTTAACAGAATATGGAAATTGAACAATATCATGACTTCCATACACGGAAAATTTTGCTGAAGGTAATTCAAAAATCAATTTCAGGACTATATCAAAAGCAAGCCAAGTGCCATCATATCAAAAGAGAACTGCCAAAAATGCAAGCTAAGTTCAGAGGAGGACCTGTAACAAAGGGGCATCACTACTGATGTCAGACAGATTTTGGTCCAACGCAGAGAATAGTAGAAGAATGTTTACCTGTGTTTTACTGACTATACAAAGGTATTTGATTGCATGGATCATAGCAAGTTATATATAACATTGCAAAGAATGAGAATTCCAGAACACTTAATTGAGCACATGTGGAACCTGTACATAGTCCAAGAGGGAGTCATACGAATAGAATAAGGGATCCTGCATGGTTTAGAGTCAGCAAAGATGTGTGTCAAAAAGTACAAGAATGTTCCTTAGACGTGAGAATGGAGAGACTTTGTGTTATGTATTTTGGATATGATATCAGAAGAGACCAGTCCCTGGAGAAAGATCTCACACTTGGAAATGGAGAGGGTCACTGAAAAAGAGAGGACCCTAAATGACAATACGCAGTGGCTGCAGCAAGGCACTCAAACAGAGCACGACTGTGAGGGCGCCACAGGACAGGTGGTCTTCTGTTCCGGTGTACACAGGGTCGTGATGAGTCGAAACTGAACTGATTGCACCTGATGACAACAACAAGTTATGACACTTTGGTGACTTTCTCTATTTGCTGTGATAAATAGCCTCATAGTAAACATTTATGCACAAATCTATGCTGTTGTTTGTGTTATTACTTCTTTACAATAGTTTCCTAGAAATGGAGTTACTTGGCCAAATGAAAGGAACATTATTAGCATTCATTAATTGTAAAATAGCTCTCCTAAGTTTGTTTCAATTTACATTGCTTCAATTTACATTTCCTGAATCCTCCCTTTTCTTAATTGTTAAATAGTGTGCTCCTAAAACTTTGTTTCAGTTTACATTGTTTCTATTTACATTTCCTTAACCCTGGCTTTTCTTTACCACTGTTCATAGATTAGAAATTTAAAAATGTTACCTTGTTCTTTTAAGTCACATTTATTTGAACTGACAATACTGAATATTTCTTTATGTGCTTGTACCCATTTCTGTGATATTTTCTCCAGTATTTTCCCTGAACTTGTTTCTCAGCACTTCACGCTAAGAAACTAGGGTTCTAGCCTGGCAGAAGCATTTAATCTGTGTTACCCTGAGGAGTTGGTTGGTTTTTCCAAGTCTCAGTTTTCTCATCGGTAAAAGGGGAATAGTTACATGTACTTTGCAGACTTGGAAAGATCATGTCCAGCATATGTGGATCCTTGAAAACGTTTTGTTAATCCCTAATGAGGGTTAACAAGAGGGAAGCCTGATGCTGTATCTAGTATTTCTCTTGGCTTCAGCTGATTTTAAGTTTATATAAATATATTTTTAACTCAGCATGCAGAAGTAAGAAACAAAAACAGATAATAACTACCAAAAACAGACAAATAGGCAAACATGATGGCATGCCATAGGGAAAAGTCCAACACACAGATTTGCGTATGTGTCACACACACAGCTGGTATGTTAGGTACTAGAATATAGAGATGAATGTTCACAGTTAAATGAAGGAAGCATCACAAATTAGAACGCTGATCTTTATTCTGGGAAACTTTGGTTCTGAATGCAACTCTGCCCTTAAATTTCCATGCAGCAAGTCCTTTCATAACACTGTGACATCCTTACTTGTGTTACAGTCCCCCCAAGCCTCCATGTCACTTACAGAGAAAGGTTTAGCATCATGTCCAATAACTCAGGGGTTTGCAGAGACCAGGGTAGTTCAGTCCGCCCTGCTGCTACCTGCTCTGCTCTTGCCTGGCTCAAACATCACTGTTGATCTCTGCCATTGGGCTTTGCCTTTCTCTTCATTTTGCAAAGTGTCTTTATTACTGTTGTATAACAGACTTTAGGGGAAACAGCAACAACAATAACAACAACAAAAACAAAGATCTTGGGACTTAAAAAAGCATGAAACAATTTAACATTCAATAAAACCAAACTCAACCTGCTGCCCTTGAGTCAATTCTGACTCCTAGTGACCCTATGGGACAGAGTAGAACTGCCCCTGTGGGATTCCTAACAGCACCTGATGAAATCAAACTGCCGACCTTTTGGCTAGCAGCCGTAGCTCTTAACCACTGTACCACCATGGTTTCCTAAAACTTGATAGGAGATTACTATTAAAATTTCCTGACCTGGTCTCTTCTCCGAGGAATTTCTACCTGGTTGTCTATGTATTCAACCCCTGATTCTCCTAGATGTTGCAAGATCCCTTTTTCTTTTTTGTTTAGAGCAGGGTTTCTCAAGCTGAGCACTATTGACATTTGGGGCCCGATGATTCTTAGTTGTGAGGACTGTCCTGTGCATTGTATGTTGTCTAATATCATCCTGGCTTCAGCCTCCTAGAAACTAGGAGAATCCCTTCAGCTGTGACAATCAAGCATGTCTGTAGATACTACTAGGTATCTCTTGGGAGGCAAAATCTCTCCTGGTTGAGCATCACTGCCCTACAATTCTCTTCCCGTAAGTCTGCCTTTTTTTCATCTGGATCCCTAGACAAGACTCAAAATTCTTGTTAGTTCGTTAAAAACCAGAAAAACAAACTCATTGCCAACGAGTTCATTCTGACTCATAGCAACCCTGTATGCAGAGAAATTTAACTGTGAACCTTGATTTCATATTAGGTTTCTTGCTTCCCTTTGCACATCTAAAGAAAATTCACTGACGTGTTTATTTTGGCTAAACACAAAAGCCATCTGTTGAGACTTTATCCTTGTAAGTACAAAGAATGTGAAGGCTTTGAAATTATTATTATTTTTCTGTAACCAACTCAAGATCAAGTTAATAATCAGAGGTCCTCATCGCCTGCTGATGTTGTGATGATATTTTCTTTCCTTGTTGTTGCTGTTCTTGGATGCTGTCCAGTCTGTTCCAGCTCACAGCAACCTTATGTACACAGGATGAACCACTGCTCAGTCATGCACTATCCTTATGATCAGGTTAGGCAGCCACTATGTCACTCTGGTATTGAGGGTCTTCCTCTTTTTCATGGACCTTCACTTTGCCAAGCATGCTGCCCTTCTCTAGGGACTTGTCCCTCCTGGTAGTATGTCCAAAATATATGAGACAAAGTCTCATCAACCTTGCTTCTAGAAGTGTTCAGGCCGTGCATCTTCCAAGATTTTAATCCACACAGCATCCCCTTGTTCTGTTTGAATGAGTGCCTCTTGATATATGTACAGATTTGTTTGTTCTTCTGGGAGTCCGTGGTATATTCAGTATTCTTCATGAACACTGTAATTCAAAGACACCAATTCTTCTTCTGGATTCCTCATTTATTGTCCAGCTTTTGCATGAGGCAATTGAGAATATCCTGGCATGGGTCAGGGTCGCCTTATTCCTCAAGTGAAATCTTTGCTTTTGAACATGTAAAAGGGTCTTCTGCAGCATATTTGCCAATGTAATGCATTGTTTGATTTCTTGACAACTGCTTTCATGGGTACTGATTGTTGATCCAAGTAAAATGACATCCTTGACAACTTCAGTCTTTTCTTCATTTATCATGATGCTGGTCCAGTTGTAAGGATTTTTGTTTTCCTTATGTTGAGATGTAATCCATACTAAAGACTGTATTCTTTGATTTTCATCAGTAAATGCTTCAAGTACTCTTCATTTTCAGCAAGCAAAGGTGTGTCATCTGCATACCACAGGTTGTTAACGAGTCTCCTCCAGTTTTGTAGCCACATTCTTCTTTGTACAGTCTCCATTTCTCAGCTTTTGAGGATAGTGTAGGAGGGGAGAGTGTTTCATTCTGTTGTTGAACAACAAAAATACATATTGAATAAGTATGCTGAAAGGATACAATCCTGATGCACGCTTAATGATTTTAAACCATGAACTATCTCCTTGTTCTGTTGGAACAAGTGCCTCCTGATATATATACAGATTCTGTAGCCAGCCAAGTGCCGTGGAGTCAGATCTGACTCATGGCGACCCTAGGGGCCAGGAGCACAATTAAATGTTCTGGGATTCCTATCCTTTGCTATGTTATTAAGTAAAGAGGTTGAATTAGAAGTTCCCATGGGCCTTTCCAGCAACTCCTGTATGTTGTAAATACTATGTAAAATTTAGGTTGGAGATTAGTTACTTTCAGGAGCATTTATTTGGTACATGTAAGTCTTGCACACAGAAAATTCTAAAATTTTAAAAGGCAGAAATGGCACTTTGAGGACTAAGGTGCACCTGACTCAAGCCACAGTGTTTTCAGTCACCTCATTTGCATGCAGAAGCTGGGCAGTGAAACAAGAAGACAGAAGAAGAACTGATACCTTTGAATTATGGCGTTGGAAGAGAATATTGAGTATATCATGGACTGCCAGAAGAAGGAACAAATCTGTCTTTGAAAAAGTATAGTCAAGGTACTTAGAAGCAAGAATGGTAAGATTTCATCTCACATATTTTGGACGTGTCATCAGGAGAAAACATTTTTGGAGAAAGACATCATCCTTGGAGAAGCAGATGGTCAGCCAAAAAAGCAGAAGACTCTCAACAAGATGGACAGTTGCTTCAGCAATGGGCCTGAACATGGTATGACTTTGAGGAAGATTCAGGAAGGGAAACTGTTCCATTCTGTTGTACATAGGATCATGCTGAATTGGAACTGACTTGATGATACCTAACAACAGCAACAATAACAACATCAATATCAACATCAACACCAACATCATCTGTCTACTTCCTCCAAAAACCTTCCACACACAAAATTCTACCCTTTTGTAATCTTTCTTTGAGTGTTTCAGCTGCATTTGATATACTACACTATAGGCCTATGCAGACCTTCTTTCCATGGGCCTTGCAGCGGGAAATTGTGTCAATACTCCCTTGCTTTGGAGCCCAGAATTTACTTCTCTGTTGCGTACTCTTTATTTTGCTAATGTATTTCTGCTGGCAGGAATGATAAAAAACTCAGTCATTAGCTAAAAAAAGTGCATTTTCAGAGGCAGCTACATGAGAGGACAAGCTAAATGAATGATCAAAGCCATGGGATGCTTCCTGATAACTGTGCAGGCTCCTCCCTCTGTCCTGTCTGAGTTTAGAGAGTTGGACCAGGGTTGCACCTGCCCTTCCTTTGAAAAGATCGTGTAACAGTTGAGTGCATGTCAGCATCTGGGTGGCACTTTCCATTTCCCTCGTATTTGTTCCTTTCCTTGATTTCATGTCATTATTCCTACTTGCCAAGCTTTCTCTTATGTGGCTATCACGGCATTTTGTAGAAAAGTGAATCTCTGCATTATGAACTCAATTCTTCCATCTTCTCCCAGCTATACTTAGAAGCAATAGGCTCTCTGACTGTCTGGCAAGGCTGTTTAGGAGATGCGACACTTCCTGGACTGTGTGTGCCAAAGTGCCACTCCTCAATCCACCCAGAGTCTTTTATGTGGCCTGAGGCAGTCACTGAGCTTTTGTTCTCTTTTTCTTTCTGTAAAAATGCAGACTCACCTTCTTTTTCTTTGCTGCACTGAAGTAGAAAGCAAGTGATTATTTGCAAAGTCAGAGTATGAAGGAAGGTTCAAGTAGCTATGCTTTGTTTCAGTTACCGCTATGAATTCTTAAGATTAATAATGCATGCTCTGAGTGCCAACTGCTGTGCCAAGTTCTTACTCTGTACTGCTTCACCACTCCACCAAATATTTTTCTTATTCCTATTTTGTGGATGAGGAAACTGAGGCTCACGATAATAAATCTCAAGTGCATATGATGGGATACTATTCAGCAGCAAAAAGGAGAAAATCACTGATACATGCTATATTGTGGATGAACCTCAAAAACATTCTAAGTGAATGAAGCCAGGCACAAGAGACTGTATATTCAATGACTCCATTTGTGTAAAATATCCAGAAAGAAAGTCGCAGAGACCAAAAATAAATGTATGATTTCCTGGGGCTGGTTAGGAGCAGAGAATAACTGTAAGTGGAAAGGAGGGGATGAAAATGTTTAAGCCGGATTTGTTGTGATGGCTGCACCTCTCAGTTAAGTTACTGAAAGTCTTTTATTTGTATACTTGAAATGGGTGAATTTTATGCTATATATGATATACCTCAATAATGTTGTTAAATAGCCAAGGAAGGAGGAAGAAGAGAAAGAAGAGGAAGAGGGGGCAAGAACACCCATTATTGTCAAGGGTATTCCAACCCAAAGAATTGCCCCATAGGATTTCCAGAGTTCCTGGTAGATTTGAACAGTTGACTATTTGGTTAACAGCTGTAACACTTAACCACTGTGTTACCAGGTTTTCTGCAGTAAAAATAGAAGAAAGAAATAAGGAAGAAAGGAAATAATGGAGAAGGAGTGGCAAGAAAGATGACAGAAGGAAGAAAAACAAAAGAAAGAAGGTAGGTGTCACTGTTGGGATGGGGCAGAACCAAAACCAGACCCAGAGCTGTCTGTTTCTGAGGACTCAGATCTTGACAACGTACTCAGTTGCTTCTCCTGTTGTGTCTTCTCTAATCATCTTCTCATCTCTTTTCCTTTCCTTCTTACCTCTCCTAAACCTTAAGGTGTGCTGCCTTTTGCCTACCATACGTCTTTGGCCAGGCTGGCCCCACAGCCCATAAGGTCCGAACAGACTGGTTCCATTTGAAGTTATTGTACTAGACTTTTTAAGTCGGTCGCACTGAATGAAGTTTGCTGTGGTTTCGGACAAGCCTCATTACTTGGACCTGTGGGTATATTTTGCCTGCCCAGCTAGGTTTATCAGTGGCTGTCAGTTGGCAATCTCTCAGATGTGCGGAGCCCTTATTTTCTGCCTCCATCTGTCCTTGACTACCAGCACAACCACCTGGCTCCCAGGACACGGATGTGGCCTCAGCAGTCTTGGCCTCCCAAGGCCCCTGGAGAGAGGACTTGGATGCTCAGTCATTTATCCCCGAGTTGGCTCTCATTTCCCTTTTGTATGTTCCTCTTCCTTCAGCAGAGCCTTTATGAATTTCTTTCCCCACTGTTATAAACCAATCTAGACAAATGCAGAATTCAATCTGAGAAGGTCTTTAAAGATCACAAAGTCCATTTCCTCTTTCACGGTCAAGTTACTGAGATCAAAGATATTAAATCTGGTACTTCCTTTGCATAGAGATAAGCTAAAATAATGAACACTCTTCCCGGACTATAAAATTTCATGTTCTGCGCATTGCTAGTCAGGAATCATCTGGTTGTGAGTGACTGGAAGACTCAACCCAAATTAAATTAAGCATAAAAGAAAATGTATTGGCTCATAAAACTGAAAGGATCAAGACATATCTCCTTTAGCACTGGCTACATCCAGGACTCAAATCATGCTACTGGAACTTATCTCCTTTTATGCCCTCTTTTTCTTTGTGTCACTTCCACTCTGAAAAAGACATTTTCTTCACGACAAGACAGTCAAAAATTTCTTACTTTAGTCAACATACTTAAAGAAATTTTAGAATATTTGGAGGTCAAGTTGTCAACCTTTTGATATACATTTTCTTCTTCATTTTTGACTCTTGGTCAGGTATGATAGATTGAATTGTATCACCCTCAAATGTATGTCGGAATCCTAATGCCAGCTGCTGTGGATGTGATCCTGTTTGGAAACAGGGTTTTCTTTGTCATGTTAATGAAGTCATGTATCAATGTAGGCTGTATTGTAAGCCTAATCAACTCTGATTTTGTTATTTTTGCTAGTTGCTATTGAATTGCTTCCAACTCATGGCCACTTCATGTGTGCAGAATAGAACTGTGCTCTGTAGAGCTTTCAAGGCTGTGATCTTTTGGAAGCAGATCACTAAACCTATCTTCTGAGGCACCCATGGATGTGTTTGAATCTCTCACCTTTAGGCTACTAGTCAAGTGCTTGTGAGTGCTATCCAAGAGCAGCACAGAAATGGAGACAAGGAAACACAGACTGGAGAACAGGTGGTAGATGGGGTGGAGGAAGATAGGAAACTAGATTCCACCCAAAGATTGCCAAGGAACTGAGAACACTGGGGCTCCAGAAACTCAAAGAGACAAGGATTTTCCCCAGAGCCAACAAAGAGTGAGCCTTCTGCTGCAGCTGGCACTGTGACTTCTAGACTCTTAAGCTATGAGAAATGAGTTTCTGTTCCTTAAAGCCACCGACTTGTGGTATTTGTGTTCTAGAAGTACTAGGAAACTAAGACAGCAAGTTATCTTAGTGTAGAAAGCAGGCTTAGGTGTTACTAAGCCCTGTATTCTCAGAGTAGACTGAAATTCAGGGAGGATATAAACAGCTCGAAGTAATAGTCCAAGTCAGAAGCTGACCTAGGACTTCGATCCAGGCCACATTCCTTCTGGTGCTTTTTGCTTCCGGTGGCTAATGCATGGAGCAGCTCTTCTCTGTATCAGAGCATGGGAAAAGCTATAGCCAGTTTTGACACAGTCAGGTTTTAGTTCTTCTGTCTGAACTAAGGCCAAATAAATGTGTAGAAATTAAAAAGAGATGTGGGGGGGAGTTTTAGAATGGACACTTTGGACTGAGCACCCCCAGGTCTGGGAGTCCACTGGCCCTGGAGAGTGAGCTAAGAGTTATTTGGGAGACATCCATCATGCCAGCCTTCAGTGATGGAGCTCAGCCCTTGAAAGACTCCAGAAGAAATACCCTGTGATTGAAGAGCATTTGCAGAATGTGGCTGATGTCCTAAGCAGACGTGGTGTTTCCTGAACTGACTGAAATTGTCAGCTTTCTCCATGTGACAAATGATAAATCATATTCACTGCTGAGATAGGGGCAGGCTGAATCATGCAGCATTCACCATTAGTGCTGGTGATTAAATGGTACTCATCACATTTATTTTGACAGCATTTATTACTATTTTTATCCCTGAACCGTCCATTTCAAAAGGGAGTGGGCGTCTACCTGTCACGTCTTCATTTTCCAGCACTTTCCAGGAAACTAGAAAGGATTTCACCTCATTGAGGGTGGGAGAATCATGATGCATTTTCAAAAAGGCTGGATATTGATCTGCAATTATATAGACTAATTTTGTGTTGTGTGTGGAAACAACATTTCTGTACCACCAGTATCACATTTGGGCTTCATGCTGGCTTGTCCTATAGAACCACAGAGTTAGACTGACAAGAGGTGACATGAAGGAGTCTGGCTTAGTACAGACAACGTGAGAGATGACGACAGTAATACCCCGATTGCTGTAGAGCCATGCTGCAGCATTTACCAGGAATGCCTTTTCGACCCTAGTCTCCTCTTAGAATGCATGCATCTTGGCTTTGGAAAAAAGACCTTCTACTTGCTCTTCAAAGGACCCCTGGTGGTGCAAACATTTAAGCACTCAGCTGCTAACCAAAAGGTTGGAGGTTCAAACCTACCTAGAGGCTCTATAAGCGAAAGACCTGACAGTCTGCTTTTGTAAAGATTACATCAAGAAGACCATATGGGGCAGTTGTATTCTGTCACATGGTGTTGCTATGAGTTAGAATGGACATAACAGCGCCTAGTAACAACAACTCCCTTTCACTACTGACACTTTACGGGTTTTATTGGCTATAAAACAGACCAACTCCAGCAAGAATAGTTTGTTGAAGCAATAGGAGCAACACTGCAAATTAGTTGATAACCTATGTCTTTTTATTTTGCTCTCTCTTTTTTTTTTTTTTTTTGTTTTTTAGATGTGCAGGTCCATTTCAGTTACTCCAGATACTAGTTATTTAAGCAATACAATGATGTGAGTCATTACCACAGCTAATATAAAGGCACCTTTCTGGCACCGGTCCCCAGTACCCTGTACTCCTGTCTTTCAGGCAGGCTCATTGTCTCTCCTCTGAAATCATCTTGGACTGTTGACTGCAGTCCCAGAGCTCAGTGCATCAGGAAGGTATATAATAGCCTGCCAGTGGTATGGGCTATGATTGACTTACTTTAGACTTTGATTTATGAGCTTTTAATCTACTATGATGGTTCGATACAAACCTCAGTGGATGAGTCTCTAGTGCTTTGTGGTGGCTGAACATCCTGAAGGTCACAAGTTCATTGGCCCTCAGCTCCTCCATCAAGGGTATTGTAGGGCTCTGACTGAAGCTGGGAACAAATGTGATGAGGGCATGGCCTTAAAGAACAATAAAGAAAGGAAGAAAGAGAAAAAGTCTTTGCTCCCTTTTGGCTGCACTTGGAGAGTGAGAACAACCAGTCTTGCTCACTTAGCATGTCGTCTTGGCTGGGTGCCTGGCTGTCAATGGCGCCAGTGAGGAGAGGAGGCTAGAAGTCCACCCAGGCTTTCCTAGTGCAGCAGATTCTTTCTGAGGTCTCAGAACCAAAGGGAAATTGCTGGTGTGCAGCTCGTCGACAGGTGAAGCTTCACACTGTTCAACACTCTGTGCTAAAGGGGTGTACTTCGAAGCAATAACCTTTTAAAATTAATAGTGCTGTCCCAGAAGCAGCAATCATTTTCTTAGAAATGTCACTTCCTACCTTTATTTAAGTGATACTGCACTCTTAACAATAAAATGCATAAGGCTTTCAGAGCAAAAAAAAAAGAAGAGAAAGAAAAATTAAAAGAGTAAAGCACTTTTTTAAAAAAGGGTATTTGAGAAGAGTCTTTACTTCATTGAAATGAAATCTTCTCCAGGAATCTGGTGAAGATGGTGTTTGGAAGAAGGATGAATTTCCTGACCTGTGCTTTCTGGAAAGTATCTTGATTGCACTTGCTCCCCAGGACTGCCAGGAGAGAAGCAGAGGAATCTGTGTTTTGAGGGTGGTGTGAATCTCATGCTAAATGGAAAATGTCCAGTTCTTTTACAAGGTGTTATGGATTGATTTGTGTTTCCAAAAAAGATATGTCAAAGTCCTAATCCATAGTACCTTGTGAAGATACTTTGGAAATAGAGCCTTTGAAGATCTTATTAGTTGACGTGAGGTCACACTGGAATAGGAAGCGTCCCCTTGTGGCTCAGTGGTTAAGGACTTGACTGCTAGCCAGATGGTCAGCAATTTGAATCCACCAGCTTCTGCTTGGAAAACTGATAGAACAGTTCTACCTGTCGCCATGAACTGTAACAATTCGATGACAACAGGTTTGTTTTTTTGCATTTAATCTCATCTGAGTTACCTCCTTCTAAAGAGGAGAAGAAATATAGACAGACGGAAAGAGGAAAAATGGTGTGTAAGCAGGGAGTCAGATACAAACCAAGGATTTCCAACAGTCTCCAGAAACTAGCTGATTTCTCAGAGGTCTCAGAAAGAATCAACACAGTCACTAACCTGATTTGGACTTGTGAACCTACAGAACCATGAGATAATAACTTGTTTTTCTTTAAACCAACTCACTTTGTGGCATTTTGTTGCAGCAAATCAAAAACAAACCCATTGACATCAAGACTGAGTGGCTTCCGCCTGTGATACACTATAGGATAGAAGTGGAACTGTCCCATAAGACTTCCAAGAAGTGGCTGTTGGATTTGAACGGTCACCCTCTTCGTTAGCAGCCAAATTCTTAACTGCTGCTCCACAGCAGCCCTAGGAAACTAAAACATTAAGGGTACTACCTGGAGAGAACCCTGAAGGACTACAGAAGTTATCCCACTTGTCTCTGAATTCCTCTGGATGTCTGTCTTAGGGCATGCATAGCCAAGAATCAGGGGAGACTTCCTTCTCTTTGCCAGGACTTAGATTGTTTCACTTAAAAAAGTAGTGAGTGAAAGAATCAGAATCGAAAGACTGATGTTAGCCAGGAGAGTTTTTAAACTAAATCCTTTTTACTTTCTACTCAAATTACTCTTAGGTATTGATTTGCTATTACTTATGCTGTTTCTTCAGTCCTTTACCAGTTTCTTGATAACTACCAGTCTTCAGTTATTTCTGCCTCAGAGCAGAACCTGCAACATATTATATCTTGGTAAGGATGATAAAAATAGATCCATCTAAGTTTAAACTCCGATACGTGACCCAGTCACATTTCCCTTCCCTTGAGATTACTGACTACATTCTTTTAGTGATGATCCACCATGACGACATTTAGGGCACAGAGAGGTGGACTTTCTTGATACTCTAATAGAAATACTTCGGAGGGTAATCACGGACATATTTTCTTTATTTAGAGAAAGACCTAAGGAGAGAAGAACATCTCATGCTTTTGTTCCTTGCCCTTGTTGTTACATATATAAATCATTTCGTGGGAAAGCAATGGCCCTGTCCTGTAGAGTCCATGATCTAGGAGCAGTTTATAAAGCCCATATTTTTCCAGTTGAGAGAAGGATGCTTACATGCCAATTGACTAAGTGTGTCAGTTGGTCTCCTGCCTCAATATCTCTAAGGCAGAAAAAGAAAAAAAAACCTGAAAGCTGTTTTTTAAATCATTAAAAAGATATAAAGGGCAAATGTTTGACACTTAAACTTGATGAATCTAGTTTGCTTTTTGTTGTTTTTTCCATACCTAATCTTAGGACTTCCTCATCTGCCCTGCAATTTTGCAATTTTTCCTGCTCAGCAATTATTGGCATAACCTCTCTTATTCCTGATTTGTGGTCACCTTCCTGTTTTGACTTCTTTCTCTGAAGATGCCTGCATTTGTCAGGGTTCAGTGGGCATTATCCCCTTTTTCTTACACTCTTTTTAGGGTAGGAAGGGATTGGTGTTGAATTCAGAGAGAAATTAACTGACTTGGAAGCAGGTAGGACAACAAAGTCAACCTGGGGAAAGTGTGGAGTCTGGGAAGATCCAGCTCTGCTAGCCTATCACTCTGGTTTGCAGTCTGTAAGCTGTGCCAAGATCATCTCTTCTGCACATTTATGTCTTCAATCTAGCATAGTGCCTAGATATTCACTGTTTGCTGTGTGAACAAAGGAGAGTTTTGAACAGAGTGAAGGTACTTTTTTTTTCTATTTTTCATTATGTTTTAAGTGAAAATTTACAATTCCAGTCAGTTTCTCATACAAAAACTAACACATACTTTGCCATGGGAGCCTAGCTGTTCTCCTTGCACTGTGATCTACCTTGTGTGGAGTTTGATGAGCATCTAGCATAGATATCTTCTCACCTTTCATGATATCATGGAAGTTTCCTGTCAACAAATCTTCAACAATTCTCTCTGTATTTTCTGTTATCTCCCCCTGTTCTGGTACTCCAGTCATTCATAAATTATTACTCTTAATAGAGTACTACATAACCTTTAACATTTCTTCGTTTTTTAAAAGCTGTTTTATCTGATTTTTTCTTCATGTATGTTGGTGTCAATTGCTTTATATTCACCCTCCCTTATTCTGCATTCTATTGCCTTAATTCTGCTCTGTTGACTTTCTACTTAGTTATTTAATTATGTATTTTTACTCTTAATTTTCTGAATGTTTGATTGCTTTATCTCTATGCTTTCTTATAGCCTTTAAGTTTCTCATCATAGTCTGCTACATTTTGCCTGATTTCCTTCCTGATCTTGTGAAGAATTCTAAATATTAATCTTTTATATTCTACTAGCGTTATTCCAGGAAGTTCTCTTTGTCTGGAAAATTTCTCTCTTCTTTATTTTGGCAGCTCTCTGAAGCCATCAGGGCCTGTCTCTGTAAGTGATTTGATGTTGATTGTTGTCTCTGAGCCATCAGTAAGTTGTTGCACTTATTTATTTTTGCTTACTGTGTTCTAACTTGTTTTTTTTTTTTTTTGGTTTTGAAATGTCCAAATAGGGTGGTCTTGTGAGCTAGTTTGATTATTGATGCCTTAGAGGTGGTAAATCCTGTTATTAGGTGGTTAGAGCTGTTACTAGACATGTCAGGCCAAACATCCATTGACTTTTCTTGTGTGTATTCAGCTCAGGTGCCCAAGCAGTCAACAAGTATGTGGAGTAGGCTCTCCCCTTCAATCCTAGATGGGCAGAGTACTTGGTGTAGGTGCAAGTAATTGGCTGCATGCACTGAGAAAGGTAGGGGGCTCATAGCCATTTGTGTGTTTCTGTGAGGAGCACTTGTTCCTGTTAATGTGAGTTAGTAGACACCTTTTGCTGTAGGATGATGAGTGCACTGGATGCAATGCCAAAAGGCTTTCAAGGTGCACGGACCCCTTATGTCTGTACTTAGGCAAAGGACCTGCTTCTGCCTTGAGTACCGCCTTAGGGAGCTGGTAGGCTTTTTCCCATGTTTGTTACATTGTTTCCTCTCTAAATCTGGGAGAACAGCTCAGGGTGAGCATAAGGGTTCCTACTTCCAGCGACAGTACTGCATCACTACATGGATTCAGGTGTAGTTCAGAGAAAGGAGGGGGAAGTACTAGGAAAATGGAGAGAGGTTTAGTTTGAAGGAAAGTTTTCAGTCCACATGCAGCAGGTTAGACACAAACCACTTAACTTTTGACAATGGAATACTGCTTTTTATTGATTCTGGAGGCATGAGTGGGCTTTCTACCACTCAGTCTCTCCTTCTGAAAAGAGTGCTGTCCAAATGCCACTGCTTCCCTCACCATCCTGGTGCTGCCAGCCTTTCCTTCTATGGTATGGATTCTCTCTGGGTCAATTCTGGCTAGTCCTAGATACTTCTGGACTTATACTCCTTTCTCTGTTGCTCAGTCTGATTTCTTAACTTTCTTTTTGATATTTAGAGCTCCTAGGATATCATATATGATATCCTGCCAAGCAGGGTGGTTGGCTTGGCAGGATATCATATATAATCAATTCATTTGCATTTTTTTTTATCTTTGTTAGAGGGATCACAGGAAGTGTCTGACTACTCCACCACCTTAACCCTGCCTCTCCCTGCTTTGTTATTAGTAGTGAACAGTTTCTCAATCTCTAGCTGTCCTACAAAGACCAAGCAAAGTTGAGTGAGGAATACCTGCCTTGCCAGGGGGTAAGCCTGTCACCATGAATAATGATGCATATCAAACCTCTCCAAACTTTTTGGCCTAACGTAACAGTGCTTCATGTAGTTAATGATCTGAAATTTGAACATTTAAGTTGATTTCAGTTGGGCAGGTCATGTGACCTGGGCTGGGCTTCCTCACTTATCAGTGGTCAGATGCAGACCAACTAGGCAGCTCTGTTGGGGTTTGTTGGGTGTTGACTGGAGAGAGAGGATGTTTGGATATGTTTCTATCATCTTTCACCAGGCTAGCTTGTTTGTATGGTAGAAAGAGCAGGAAACAGACTCTTGAGGCCTGGCCTTAGAACCAGTAGGAAAATAAATACCTTTGCTAGAAGTAAAGGCTCTAATACAACTATTTTTGCAGTAACCTACGACAGGAGGTATCAGAAACATTGTCGATCCTAATTATTCTTGATTTCTTCATTTTGACTTGAATCACTTAGGTTAGTATTTGCACCACAGTGTGGAAATAATCTATAAGGACTTGACCCAGCAATGGCTCACTTATAGCAAAATATAGTCCCCGTAGAATTGAATAACAAGATAGATTTGGTAAATTTTTGTCATATGATAAGTTCTGGTACAGCTAACTTAATTTGTTGTATTTCCTAAAATTGTTACTTGTCAAGGTTAGCTTGATTCAGCACAGCAGAAGGGTGTGGTAAGGACTGTTCTGTTAATTCAGTAGTTCAGTGTTAAGAAATATGGTGTGTGTAGTGCGAAGGAGGAAGGAGGGATGAGAGGACAGAAGGCTGTTGGCAAAATGTAAACCTAGATTGGTAGACAGAATCCAGACATAAGCAGCTTGCATACCAGATCTGCTGAATTTGGATTACACTGAAGATCATGAAGAATCTGATGAATTTTAAGAAATTTACTGATAGTTGTATTACTATGGCGGAAGAGTATGGACAATGCTTGAACATGTAGGAGATCATTTGGGATAATGTTGAAATAGTCCTGCTAAAGTTGGAGGAAGACATGGAGGAAATGTTGGACATGGGGTTTGAGGAAAGCAGATGAATAACAGGACTTTGCAATTGAGTAAACATGCTCCTCTGACTGGAAGGTCAAGGATAACTCCCAGAGTTTTGGTTAAGCAAATGGGAGTCATGAACTATGACAAACTGAAACTATCAAACAAAGGAATTTGTGTGTGTAAGTGTGTATGTGTAAGCCTCATGTAGTACTTTGCTTTTCTTCAACATTTCTGTATTAGTTCATCAGGCTTTAGAAATCGTTTGGCTTATGTCGCTGAAAAGTCCAGAAGTATCTACCTTCAGGCACAGCTGAATCAGGTGTTCAGTAATCTCTAATCTATTACTCTTCCTGTCTTGGCTCTGCTTTCCTGTGTGGTAGCTTTGATCTTGGAGAGGCTTTGTCCCCCACACCCCACTCCTCTGTTGTGGTGGCACTTACGGCTTCCATTTTATCAGTTAAATAATCTCAAAGAAAAGAGAGTGAATCTTTATCAATGGTTCAAATAAAAGTGGTAGAATAAAACCTCCTTGGATTTATTTGACTCATATGTGCAGCACTGAGTAAACCCATGTGTCAAGGGAGTTAGATTATTTTGATTAGCCACACTAGAGTCACATGTACTTCCTAGAAACCAGAGCCACATCTGAACTTCATAGACTAAATGTGATTCCTCATTCTTCCACCTCCAAGGAAAACTGAAGCACTGCAACCAGGATGGGAATAGATGCTGAGCAGGCAAAAGCAAGTTGTGTCTCCCATCATTTGCTTCTAGTTCTAGAGCAGCATCTGTGTGTTTGCTAAATGAAATCATTTGGCTTCAGCCACTCTAGAGATCCTGTTCCACATCTGCTCATCCATTACAGTAAGCTATTTCCTTGTCACTGGGCATCATGACTTTCTCACAGAGGGCAGATTAATCCTGTACATTGTTATCATGTCTTCCTACAGTGGAGCCAGCTTCAATTGATTCTCAAACAGCAGAGGAAAGAATCCATATCCCTGGTCTGCATTCATAGCATAAACTCAATGTGGCTAATAAAACACCTCCTGAATAACAATGGCATATTGATAGTTACATTTATGGGATGTGCACGGAAATAATAAAACTGCAGGTTCATTGAAGCATGGCCTTTTAGAGTGGACAGGCATCTGAAAAATCATCTAACCCTGTGTTGCTCACACTTTTGAATTCAAGAATCACATTTTAACATTAAGTTTTTAGGACCCCCTATATAGGAACCCTTTGTTCACATAATGCCTAATGATGGTATGGATGCAAGGACCTCTGAGAAGCCACTGATTTAATGTAGTCAAATTCCTTTGATGGCACAGGGAATTAAGATCAAAGAAAGGTGATTTATACAAAGTCACATAGCTGAACTACAAGCAGAACTTGGGTTACCCATTCCCCCTTCAGTCACTGATTCTAAGGTCTTTCCACTGTATCACACTGAAGCGTATTGACATGTTCCCACTGGTAAAGAAGGACTTGGGGTTATCGAAACAGTGCTAAGAAATGGGGTCAGTGTTCCTCCAGAGTAGTTTTCTTGGCAAGTTGAGTTTTTTGTTTGTTTGGTTTTACTTTGTTTCTTTCATTCAACTTTTCTGTAGAAATTCATCCTTGCAGCAGATATCCTCTAAATTTAATAAAAAGGGCAAGTGATTGACCATTTATTTAGGACTCACTCTGAAGTTCTTTAATACGACAATCCTGTAAGATATATACCACGATTCCTATTTTATAGTTAGTGAAATAGAGGCTCAAAGAGATGAAAAAAATTGTACAAGGTGGCACTTTTAGCAGGAGGGCACTTACTGATCACCATGCTGGCGCCCTGCCTTTTCCTTGGCGAGAATTTCTCCAGGGATGGGAGCCCTCTTCCAGGATGCTGAGAATGCCAGTGGCTATTTATTTAATGAACTTATGAGGCAAAGGGTTACTACCACTACTACCACCAATGAAATAATGATAATCTATAGTATTAAATTCTTTATGAAAAAGGATTTCTTTCTTTATGAAAATTCATTTTCAAACAGCCAGGAAAAGAATCCATACCCTAACCTTTTAGAACATCACCTACACATTCAGAACTTCAAAATGAGAAGATGCTGACTTCTAGAAGTTGCGTAAGCTTTCTTAAGACTCCTTGCCTCTTGTCTGAGGCCAAAACCCAAACCAGCCACTGTGAAGTCAAGTCTGATTCATAGTGACCCTATGGGACAAAGTAGAACTTCCCCACAGCATTTCCAAGGAATACCTGGTGGACTTGAACTGCTGACCTTTGGATTAGCAGCCATAGCACTTAACCACTATGCCACCACGGTTTCCTCATCCAAAGCAGTGGTTAGTAAACTATAGCCTGTGAGCCAAATTTGGCTTGCCAGCTGTTTTCGCAAATAAGATCAACTGACCTACAGATACTCTTATTCATTGACACACTGTCTATGGCTGTTTTCACCCTATAACTGCAGACTTGAGTAGTTGTGACAGAGACTGTACAGGTCATAAACCTGAAAGATTTACTGTTTGTCCTTTTACAGAAAAAGTTTGCTGACCTTGATCTAAAGGAATAGTTTGCAGACTGCATTCTCTGGAGAACTATCAGTTCACTGAGATGAAATTCAAAAGGCCTCTTTGACAGGGGTGTGGGTTATAGTGGACAAGGGTCTTGGGGGCCTCGTCACACTTCAGACAGAACACTTCTGCTTTCATCTCTGTTATATATTATGATTTTATAGCTCAGTCTGTGTTAGCTCGAGATTATAGATGGACAGGGGACACTGGGTCAGATTCCTGGAATGTTTTACAAATGCTTGTCGATCTGTTGATTCTGGCAGGAAAAACAAGACGCCAATGAAAAGTAAATGTGAACATTTGGTACTCTGATAAATATGAGAAATATAAATTCTCCTGCCCACTTCAACACTTTACTTACTTGTGCTAGAGAGAAGCTTCCAAGTGAGATTGTACTGGATAATTTGCTTAAAAGTATTTCCTATAATGATCATAAAGTTTAAGTGGAAGGTAAAATAAGTCTATAAAAATAACCTATCATAATTGATATTTTGGTTGTGGAAAGTTTGGGTAATGATACATGAAATGCCTTAGGCATAAGGCAGTCTCAATGTACCAAAGAATACAAACAATGTTTTGTGACACTACTTCCAGTTTATTGAAACAATTAAAATTTCTTGCATTGCTAATCTAACAGGTTCTTAGTATTCTAGTTGAGAAAAATGGAGAAGCTGTGTTTTGGCTACTGAAAACATATTTTTAATTGGTAAAACTATGAATTCTGATTTGGTTCTGATAATTGCAGGATAGCTTAAATGAGCTCATCCTTTCACAGACAATAATTATAAACTATGAGCAAAGTATTTAAAAAGAAACATTTGAAGGCACTGGAGAAGGAGAAAAAAAAGGCAGAAACCATACAGCATTCAATCTTTGACAGAAGGGAACTGTGCTAGGTGAGATATACGTCTACATGTACATGGTTTTCCTCTTTGGATCACCCAGTTCAAGGTCACAAGATAAACAGAATTCAACTAAAAAGACACAGTCTTACTGGTTTGATATGTTACAGGGAGAATTTAAAGCTTCCAGGGGGGTAGGGGGTAGGGGTCTCAGGGGTCCAGCAGAAAGCAATAGCTGGAAGTCTGAAAGATTTAAGTAGTTTTCAACTTTTACCTACTCAAGGGCAGACAGAATTAAGAGTTTGAGTTATTCCTGATTAGAACCCAAAACCAAACCCACTGCCGTCCATGATTCTGATTCATAGCGACCTTATAGATTAGAGTGGAACTGCCCCACAGAGTTTCTAAAGAGTGTCTCGATCTTTCTGTTAAAATGCTACCTTATCTCTGTACTAAGAGACTTTCCCTAGATCTAAGAGCAATATCCAAATAAATTCATCGTAACAAAGGTAGAAGGAGTTAACCTTAATGACGTGGATGGAGTCACGCTTTCAGTGCCTTCATTTGCTGATGTGAAATGACTCAAAATAAGAAGCAGCTGCCAGCAGCTACTAATAATCAAGCCTCAACAATATGAAAATGAACAATCCTAGTAACAGTTGCCTGCTAGAATGAAAATACACACCTTCAAGAATATCACAAAATCCAGTCTTTACATTGCATCATCCATAATGTTCAGCATGCAATATAAAAAATCACTGGACAAGCAAAGAAAAAAGAAAAAGTGATCTATAGTTAAGAGAAAAAGCAGGCAAAAGAAACAGACATGATTCTGATTTTGAAATTAGAAGACAAGACCTTTAAAAGGTTTCTTCCAAATCTTTTAAGAATTGTAATAATAATTATAATAAAGATAGTCCTAATAATTTAAGAGATAAGGACTCAATAGAAAATAACAACTAAAGAAAAAAATGTGAAAAGAACATTCTAAAATTCAATAGTACCATATTTAATATAAAACTGTCACTAGTTTTTACTTCTAGAATTTTCTAAATCCGTCCTCATTGAGCTAACTACATATTTGATTAAAAACAGCTGGAAGTGCATAAATCCTTTACAGAAATATTATAAATATTATTTAATGTTTATGTAACATTGACTATTGTAGAATAGAGCCACCTCTTCAAAGTGAGCCAACCTTAATGACGTGGATGGAGTCAGGCTTTCAGTGCCTTCATTTGCTGATGTGAAATGACTCAAAATAAGAAACAGCTGCCAACAACTAATAATCAGGACATGGAATATATGAAGTATGAACTTAAAAAATCTGAAAAACCAAAACTAAACCCACTGTTATCGAGTGAGTTCCTACTCATAGAGACCCTTACACAACAGAACGAAACACTGCCTGGTCCTGTGCTGTGTCCATAATCATTTTTGTTTAAGCCCATTGTTTCAGCCACTGTATCAATCCATCTCATTGAGGGTCTTTTGCTTTTTCGCTGACCTGTCTCGCTACCAAGTATGATGTCGTCCTCCAGGGACTAGTCCCTCCTGAGAACATGTCCAAAGTATTTGAGATGCAGTCTCACCACCTTTGCTTCCAAGGAGCTCTCTGGTTCTACTTCTTCCAGAATGGATCTGTTGGTTCTTTTGACAGTGCATGGCACATTCAGTATTCTCCAACAACACAATTCGAAGGCATCAGTTTTTCTATCTTCTTTGTTCATTGTCCAGTTATTGCATGCATGTGATGTGACTGAAAACACCAGGTGGGTCAGGTGCATCTTAGTCTTCAAGGTGACATCTTTACTTTTTGACACTTTGAGGTCTTTTGTGGCAGATTTTCCCAGTGCTGTTGAATACTGAATGTACCATGGACTGCCAAAAGAACAAACAGATCTGTTCTGGAAGAAGTACAGCCAGGGAGCTCTTTGGAAGCAAGGATGGCGAGACTGTGTCTTACACACTTTGGACATGTTGTTAGGCGGTATCAGTCCCTGGAGAAGGACATCATGCTTGGTAGAGTGGAAGGTCGGTGAAAAAGAGGAAGACCCTTGACAAGATGAATTAACACAGTGGCCGCAACAATGGGCTTAAGCCTAAAAATGATTGTGGACATGGCGTAGAACTGGGCAGTGTTTCATTTTGTCATGCATAGGGTTGCTATGAGTTGGAATTGACTCAACAGCACCTAACAAAAGATTATCTTTTGATTTCTTGACTGCTGCTTCCATGGGTGTTAATTGTGGAGTCCAGTAAAATGAAATCAGTGACAATCTCAGTCCTTTCTCCGTTTAACAAGATGTTGCTTACTGGTCCAGTTGTGAGGATTTTTGCTTTCTTGATGTTGAGGTGTAACCTACACTGAAGGCTGTGGTCTTTGATCTTCATCAGTATTTCAAATCCTCTTCACTTCCAGCAAGCAGAGTTAATGTCATCTGCGTAACATAGGTTGTTAATGAGTCTTCTTCCAATCCTGATGCCTCGTTCTTCTTTGTATTGTCCAGTTCCTCAGATTTTTTGCTCAGGATACAGACTGAAAAGGTGTAGTGAAAAGACATAGCCCTGTTGCACATCTTTCATGACTTTAAACCATGCAGTGTCCTCTCGTTCTGTTTGCAGGACTACCTCCTGATCTGTGCACAGATTACTTGAAAGCACATTTAAGTGCTCAGGAATTCCAGTTCTCTGCAATGTTAGCCATAATTTGTTATCATCCACACAGATGAATGCCTTTGCATACTTAATGAAACACAGGTAAACATCTTTCTGGTATTCTCTACTTTCAGCTAAGATTCATTTGAAATCAGCACTGGTATCCCTGATCCCATATCATCTTCTGAATCTGGCTTGAATTTCTGGCAGTTTCCTGTCAATATATTATTGCAGTTGCTTTTGAATGATCTTGAACAAAATTTTACTTGTGTGTGATATTAATGATATTGTTCAGTAATTTCTGTATTTGGTTGGATCACCTTTCTTTGGAATGGGCATAAATTTGGATCTCTTCCAGTCACTTTACCAAGTAACTGTCCTTCAAATTTCTTGCCATAGATGAGTGAGCACTCCCAGTGCTGCATCCATTCATTGACATATCTTAGTTGATATTCCATCAGTTCCTGGAGGCTGTTTCTATTGCCAGTGCCTTCAATGCAGCTTCAACTTCTTCCTTCAGTAAAATTGATTCCTTATCATATGATACCTCTTGAAATGGTTGAACATCGACCAGTTCTTTCTGGTATAATGTCTGCGTGTATTCCTCCCATATTCTTTATACTTTCACCTTCCATTATAATACTTTAATATTTATAATGCTTTAATACTTATAATACTTTATTTTGCCTTTTTGAGTTGCCCTTTGACATCTTCTCCAGAAGATTTATTCTGTTGTGCATGGGGTTGCTATGAGCCATAACCCATAACCAAAACAAGCTAAGCCCAATGATGCTGAGTTGATTGTGACTCATAGCAACCCCATGGGACAGAGTAGAACTGCTCCATAGGGTTTCCAAGGAATACCTGGTGGATTAGAACTGCTGACATTTTGATTAGCAGATGTAGTGCTTAATCACTATGCCACCAGGAACACCAAAATCAAACCTGCTGCTGTCAAGTTGATTCTGACTCATAGTGACCTTAGAGGACAGAATGGAACTGTCACATTGAGTTTCTACAGAGTGCCTGCTGAACTCAAACAGCTGATCTTTTGGTTAGTAGCCACAGCACTTAACCACTACTCCACCAGGGTTTCTAAAGGGCAGAAGGGAGAAATAAAGGAGACAGGAATAACAGGGCCCAGCAGCCAGGACTGTTTGGTAGGACCTAGAACTACGGCAGGAACAAGAATCATGAAAGAAGAACTGTCTGCCAGATGCTGTGACAACAAAGGAGAGTCAGCCACTGTCGGAGACTACTTGAGGCAGAGGAATAAATGCGCTAACTTCTCTCTTCTTCCCATTTAATGTTGCATAAATGTCTTCACCTACCCAGAGCCAGTTGGCAAGAGATTCTGGAAAATGTGGTGTTCTGCAATACAGAACCAGGGAATAAAAGAAACATTAGGAATGCATTTAAACTATAGAGGTCAATGACTAGTGCAAGAGATAACACATTTAAGGAGGTTACAGTACCTTGTGTTACAGTATGTTCCATCCTTACCCATGGAGACTGTCCTCAACACTCAAGGATTCAACTGGAGAGTTCCCTGGCTTCTATAGCCATCCAGTTGGTTACTCCTGCCAGTGGAAATCTCATCCATCATCATTTGATTTTTCCCTTTTGCTTACATCAGTTTCTAGGAGGTTCTTACTGTCTCCTCTGTGTATGAAGCACATCAATCAACTGTTTAATTTCAGATGGCAACCTCTATCTGTGGGCTAGATCATGAAGAAGGGTAAAATTGGCTTTTTGAAACTGTCTATCTCCTTGAGGCAAAGCAAAAGTTTTTTTTGGAACTGTCTCAAATCCTATGTGGGAATGGATAAACAATAAATAATTCCCTTCAGACCAGATGGCAATTTGATGCTTCAGAGGCAAAACCGCTACCTTTTCATTTTTCCTTTGCTGTACCACAATTCATGTGGATCAGGACAACAGGAGCAGAAGGAAGAATGTTCTGCCTTTTCTCCCATCTGTTCCCGTGAGGCTAGTGTGATAACAATATGGCATTCACTGCAGGATGACAACATGAGGCTCCCGACTCACACCAGCAGAATCCTATTTGATTATAGGAGTTTGTACAACTAGAGCCCGAAGGGAAATGTGGCCTGAAATGATAATCACTGGGTTTAATTATGTAGTATGGAAAATATCATATTTACTTAGCAAACACAAGAATCCAAGGCCTGGCAGTTGGAGTTCCCAATTATGTGCCCTTGGACAAGTTGCCTTCTCTCTTTGGAGATGAGCATCCCTTCTGTAAAGTGGGAGAAATTTCTGCCTCACTGATACATTATGCCAACTGCAGCATTCAAATGAGGTGCTCTGTGAAGACGTGTCTCCAGCTCTGAAACATTGTGCACATGGAAGTTGTGATTATTAATATGCTAAGATCCTAGGCTCTGAGAAAGAATTTTTAGGGATACTAGACTCTGTTTTCATTCCTTCATTTCTCAGATCCCTTTTGGTGGATCTTAGAGGAGGAGACATCACCTCCCCTCCAAAGTCACTAGGTAACTTACGGTTTGGAAACCCTGGTGGCACAATGGTTAGGTGCTACATCTACTAACCCAAAGCTCACCAGTTTGAATCCACCAGGTGCTCCTTGGAAACCCTATGGGGAAGTTCTACTCCTCCCCTATATAGTTAAAACTTTGGTTTTGCCTCATAGCAGAGACATAGAACAACCTAGAATGGTAGTTACCCCCATCTTACAACTTAGAAGTATTTCTCCCCAGTAATTTTTTGAATATAGTAATATTCATATAGCAGGCTAATTTTTCTCAGCTTTATTTAGGTGTAATTTACAAGTGTGTCATTTGTACCAGTGACTTGATGGGAGAAGGACCTGGTGATCTGCATCGGTTACAATTACAGCCAAGAAAACTCTGTGAAGCAGTCCTGCCTTTGACACTTATGTCGTCACTGTTAGTTGGAAACAACTTGACAACACCTAATGACAACAACAACATGCCCAGAAAGAAGTTTCAAGACTACAGTGTAGGCTCCAGCACAGGTGGTTTCTCCAGGGAACTGGTAGGTAGAGATTGAATGAGAGAGGCCCCTTAGGGGGAATGGAACAATCAAAGTGAAGGCCTGGACTGGGAAGAGCAAATGTTTAAAACCGGAGGAAAGATAACACTTTCTATGGACTTTCACCCCATTGCTGTGTCCCTGGAAGAGGTTTTGAGCCTTTAGGATGTTGCCCTACGGCTTCCGTTCTTGCTTCTACCTTAATCCCTCCACCCACTGTGTTTGAATATTTTCTTCATTTTCAGCTTAGCACAGGCTCTGAGTTCTCCTCTATTATGGCGCTGGCTTGCTTGTTCATCTGTAAATACAGAATGCCAAAGGAAGTGACATCGGGGATGGAGTGTGTGTGTAGGAGACCAGGCAGGGGTAAGGGAAACTGAGTCCTCTTGTACAACTTCCTTGTGACTTTTTTCTTTTGTGCCTAAAACTCAGGTACAACATCTGTCCTCTTACAGTCTGGTGATCTACTCATTTTCTTTCTTCAGTAAACTTGAGATAATGTGGCAAAACAACTACTGTGGAGCTAGGCGTAGGGTAGGACCGTCTCAACAGTGTGGTTTAGTGGAGGGAACATTAGCTAGCTTTGCGGGCTGAGGAGCTGGGTTCAAATCACAGCTTTGCCACTCATAAGGATTGTGATTGGGGTGATTTAATTTCCTTATTTGAGCCTGGCTTCCTAAACTATAAAATGGAGATAATAATAGTACTTATCTCATAGAGACTGATTGATTCACAATCATTGCCCATAAAGGTATCAATCAAGAAATCAAACAATGTATTGCATTGGGAAAATCTGCTGCACAAAACCTCTTTAAAGTGTTAAACAAACAAACAAACATGCAAACAAAGATGTCATTTTGAGGACTGAGGTACACTTGACCCAAGCAATGGTATTTTCAATCATCTCACATCCATGTAAAAACTGGAAATGAATAAGGAAGACTGAAGAAGAGCTGATGCCCTTAAATAGTGGTGTTGGCAAACAATGTTGAATATCCCATGGAATCCCAGGAGAATTAACAAATATTTCTCAGAAAAAGTACAACTAGAATATTCCTTAGAAGCCAGGATGGCAAGATTTCATTCCACACACTTTAGACATATTATAAGCAGAGACTAGACCCTGGATAAGAACATCATGCTTGGTAAAGTAGAGGGTCAGCCAAAAAGTAGAAGACTATCTATGAGATGGATTGACACAGTGGCCGTTCAGAGCAACAATCGTGATGATGGTTCAGGACCAGGTAATATTCCATTCTGTTGTACACAGGGTTGTTATGAATTGGAATCAACTCAGTGGAAACATTGGTGTAGCAGTCAAGGGCTATGGCTTCTAGTAAAAAAGTTCATAGTCTGAACCCACCAGGTATTCCTTGGAAACATTGTGGGTCAGTTCTACTCTGTTCTATAGGGTCACGGTGAGTCAGATCTAGTTGACAGCATTGGGTGTGGTTTTTGTTTTCAGTGGCATCTGGCAACAACAACCTTATAGAGTTTTTATTTGGAGAATTAAATGTAGTAATAAATCACCACAACAGTGCTTAACATTAAATAAGTACAGGCAGTCCCTGGGTTACAAATGAGATCTGTTCTTAACTATGCCTTTGAGCCTTAAAGTTGAATTTGTAGGTAAGTCAAAGAGGTGCCTACAGTACTTAGTCCTCTTTTAGTGTAAGGAAAACCTCAAAGCCTTTTAAATGATTTAAAAGGTGCTCATCCACTAAGGGAAGGTGATTGCAATGAAGAATTTGTTCTAAGTAGGGGTTGGTTCAGTCATTTCAAAATTTGGGCAAATTTCCACAACATTAAAAGGCAAATACCAGTTGTCCCTAGGTCAAAAAGTTCATAACCAGGAGATTGCCTGTACTCAATAAATGCTAGTCTCCCTTCTCCCCTCTCCCAGACTACTGAGTCTGGAGCCAAATAGTAATAGTTTTTGACACAAATGGAAAGAGATATAGAAAAGATATTAAGTATATTAGTTGTCTTCTGTTTGTTAGCATCAAGCACTGTTATCAGGTGTAGTTGCAAGGAGCATGAAGAGGGACCTTACCAAGAATCCATTCTCAGAGCTTCCCTTTTCCTCATCACAGCAAATGTGTGATCCACCTGCAGAACTGAAAGTAGGTGCTTTTATTATTTGTTTCATGGGGTGCATTTCCAATACCATCTGTGTCCCTAGCCTTGCTTATTTTTTTTCTTTTCTGTCTTTTGTCCTACTAGTTGATCCCATCTTGTGTTTTATAGTGTGTCCCCCTCTGAGGCTGAATAGAATTTGGCTGGGTTCACGTCTTGCCCTAAGATTCAGTGAGTCTGTGAATATATAAACAAACTGGGAAAATGGTACTAATACGGCAAACAGCTTGGGATCACCACTGAAACTGCATTTTTTGTGTGGTGGGCTGAGAAATCTTGGTGGCACAGTGGTTAAGTGCTATGTCTGCTACCAAAAGGTTGGCAGTTTGAATCTACCTGACACTCCTTGGCATCCCTCTGGGGAAGTTCTACTCTGTCCTACAGGGTCCCTATGAATCACAATCGGCTTGTTGGCAGTGGGTTTGGCTGCATAAGAAATTTTATTAAAACAACAAACATTTACCTTTTCAGTTTCTATGGGGCATGAATCTGAGTGTCTCTGCTTTAAAATTGTTTAGAGGCTTTGATCAACGTGTTGGTCAGGATTGTAGTCTCATATAAAGGCCTGCCTGGGGAAGGGCCACTTTTAAACTTGCTCTTGTGATTGTTGGCAGGATTCAGTTTCTTGTGGACTGTTGGACTGGGGACCTGAGGAGGTCGCTCAGTAGAATCCAGAACCACAGTGAGCTTATCCTGTGGGAGATGAGACCACCTGCAGTTTTTTGCCACCTGGGCCTTGCTGAAGGACAGCTTACAACAGGCAACTAGTTTCTATCAGGGTGAGCAAGTGAGAGTGAGCAAGATGCAAGCAAGAGTCTTCTTCGTAGTTAAACTTTGAAAGTGACATCCCGTCTCCTTTGCGGTGTTCTGTTTATTAAAAGCAGTCACTAAGTCCATGCAATATTCAAGACAAGAGAATTATGCAAGGCTGTGAATGTCAGGAGGTAGGGCTCATAGGGGAGCATTTGAAACGCTACCTACCGCAGCCCACTCTCTAGCCCCCAACAATTTGCTTCTCTCTCACGTGCAAAATATGCTCACCTTTTCCCAAGGTCTCCAGATGTCTCTTCCCATTGCAGCATTATCTCAAAGGCCAAAATACCATCATTTAAATAAGATTCAAGGGTAGATGAGACTCCTTGAATGTATATATTAAGTTCAGCGTCTTGAATACACGTTCTCTCTATATAAGATCTATAAAACTAAAGAGACAATTTATCTATCTATCCCTGTCCGCCAATAGTCAATGGTGGGACAACAGCAGCAACAGCAACAGTAGCAGCAGCAACAGCACCAACAACAACAACCCTATTACCATTGGGTTGATTCTGACTCATAACAACCTTATAGGACAGAGTGGAACTGCCCTATAGGGTTTGCAAGGAATGGCTGGAGGACTTGAACTGCCACCCTTTTGGCTAGTAAGCAAATGCTTAACCACTGCACCGCCAGGGCTCCAAAGGGGAGATAAACGTAGGGTAACTACATTAGATATTCTTTCAAAAAAGGAACATAGGAGCCATAGAAGAGTCATCGGGCTCTAGAAATTTTGAAATTTCCTCCTTGTAAAGTGTCCTAATTATGTGTCCATAATTATGCTTTTCTGACTACTCTTCAAAATTCCCACTTAGACAGAATTCTCATCTTAAATTGGAAGACAGTGTGGTGTAAAGGGGTCAGACAGGCCAGGATTTAAATTATGACATCAGTCACAAATCACTCAATTACTCTGAGCTCCATTTTCTTATGTGTGAAGTGAGAATTAGACTGTTACTATCACCGATTTGTTAGGAGGTTTAAGAAGAAACGAGATGTCATGTATTGAGCTCCTGCAGAGGGCTGGACTGAAAGTAAACACCCAATAAAAGTTAGTTATTTTTTTCCTATAGTTAATTAGTGAATGAGTAAAATCATCTAATAAACTAATTTACAAGAAGATCATTGGAATGTTAGTGATTGATATTTATGGGCTTAATATAACTCCCATTAATGGCTTATGGATTCCTATTTGGTCAGTCTCCTCTAGGGGTGACTATTAAAGCATCAGTGGTACCAGTAAGTCCCAGGACTAGATGCTGGATCTTCATCTGTGTCAGCTTGGCCAGAGATGCTGTTGTCAAGATGTCATCACTATTGTGTAGCTTTCAAGGCTTCATGAGTGGCAATGGCCTCTGAGAATGAAAATGGATCTTTTCTCTTGGTTTTGATTAGTTGCATTGGGAGGTGGTATGGAGTAGGAGTTAGGCAAGACTTCTTGGGTTCAATCTTAGTTCTATCACCTACCAGTTCTATGACCTTGGACAGGTCACTTACATTTTTAATTTTTTGCCTCCGTTTACACTAATAAGGGTGTCTTCCTAATAGGGTAGTGGTTAGGAGTAAATTAGTTAATTGAACTAAAGCAGTTAGAATCATGTTTAGAACAGAGTAAGCACTGTATGAAAGTTGACTATTATTATTTCAAGATGGGAGAGCCGTACAAAAGTATTTGGCTACAGCCAGCCATCTTGCCTTAAACGCTACTGCTGAGGACAATGACGGAAGGCACTGCGGCAATAAGCAGTGGTTTATTGGAGCCACAGTGACACAGTGGTTAAGAACTTGGTGGCTAACTGAAAGGTCAGCAGTTCAAATCCACCAGCCACTCCTTGGAAATAACTGTGGGTCAGTTCTGCTCTGTCCTGTAAGGTTGTCATAAGTGAGAACTGACTCAACAGCAATAGTTTTTCCTTTCTTTCTTTCTTTCTTTTTTTTTTTTTTGCTATTACAATATATTTAATTATAGCAGTTCCATTTTGTTGGGTATATATTGTACCAAGCCCCATACTGGAGCATTATAGTATAAGACATAGCTTGGGAGGGGGGACCACTAAAGTATTTAAGAGGGAGGTAACGTAAAACGGGGAATTGGTCACACAGGTGACAGAAGAGCTGAAAAGCCAAACTAGGATGTGAGGCAATTCAGGTGTTAGAATAGCAGGAGACTACTGCCATCCCTGGACCAAAGGGACAGCAGGAGAATTGAGAGTAACTGGTTGCTGTGACTTGGAATCAACTCAGTGCTTGTAGGTTTGGTTTAGCAGAGGCCACAGGTGGGGGTTACTCAGTAGAGGCTAGAACTATAGTGGGTCATGACAAAAAAGTCACTTCTGGAGATGCCAACAAGGCAAAGAGAGAAAATCATGGCTTCTGTCAGGGTCTGTCATTGGCCAGCCTAGCCAGAAAGGCAGTCTGCAGGTGTCAGCCACCGTGCCAGCCAAAATAAAAAAGAAGGATGAAGACTAGATTTGAGGACAAGAAAGCTCAGGAAGGCACAATACACTATTGCAACAAACAGATGAGGGAGGCATAGTTAGTGCCCATTTTACAGATGCAAGTATTGTGGATGACGGAACTTAAGGTAATGGTCCAAGTTTTCATAGCTGTTCTAGTGGCAGAGGTGGGAATAGAACCCAAACCTACCTGACTCCACTGTCACTGTCCATCCTCTGTGCAGCGAGCTTCGCCTACGTGTGCTGCACTTCTGGACTTGCCTGGGTGGAGTATGGGGCCTCTGAAGTCTCCATAGAGATATAGATGTAAGTGGAAAACTTAACAAGGGGCCTCCTCATTGCATTTGATTTGTACTTGGGAACTCCTGGCCATATTTGCATGATTTGAAGGAATCTTCTTTTTATGGCAGCTCTTCAGGTGCTGGGGAGATTGGATAGGAGGATTCTTGGAGCTGCGGGGCCTTCTAATGCTCCTCTAGTCACAACTGACCAATGGCTCTACCATAGTGGGAATCAAATCAGGCGTTTGTGGGAGCTTTTAAGACTTAAATCTCTTTACCCATAGAGTTTCTGGATCAGAAAGTCTAAGGCAGGTCCAGGAATTGAAGGTACATGTTTTTAAAACTTTCTAGATGACTCTAAAACCTCACTGAGATGGGTATCCTCTGGTTTTACCATCTGCTCGAGTGGCCTGGATGTATAACTGGGCTTGCTTTGTTTATAGCCATTAAAGATCATATTAGCATCATGTCACCACCACAGCATCTGGATTGAATAGAGTGGGAGATCAAGGGGACTCTGTGTCCCCAGAATCATACAAATAGTCTCACTGGCATAGACTAGACTAGAATTTGCTACTAAACTGTGTTCGACGTGGAAAAGCAACAGTTGGTACTAGGTGGCTCTTGGAACTGGGAACCTCTATCATGTTTGCATCCTGCTGCTTGTATTTGATAGTTAACTGGCTTGCTGAGCAAATAATCTGAGAAACTTGATGATATGAAGAATAGGGCATCAGGATTGGAAGAAGACTCTTTCACAACCTGTTTTATGCAGATAGCATGACCTTGCTTTCTGAAAGTGAAGATCTTGAACTTAAAATACTGATGAAGACCACAGACCACAACCTTCAGTATAGATTACACCTCCACATGAAAAAAACAAGAATCTTTGTAACTGGACCAATGAGCACTTTAGAATAAACAGAAACATTGAAGTTGTCAAGGATTTCATTTTACTCAGATCCACAATCAACGACCGTGGAAACAGCAGTCAAAAAATCAAGACGTATTGCATTAGGTAAATCTGCCGCAAAAGACCTTTTTAAAGTGTGAAAAACAAAGATGTCACACTGAAGGTGTGCCTGATCCAAGCCATGGTATTTTCATTCACTTCATATGTAGGTAAAGGCTGGATGACAAATAAGGAAGACTGAAGAATCAGTGCGTTTCAGTTGTGGTGCTGATGAAGACTATTGAGTAAACTGTGTACTGCCGAGAGAACAAATAGATCTGTCTGGAAGATGTGTAACCAGCACGCTCCTTAGAAGCAAGGATGGTGAGACTGTGTCTCATACACTTTGGATGTGTTACCAGGATGGATCAGCCCCTGGAGAAGGTAAAGTATTATGCACGGTAAATTAGCCAGCCAGCAAAAAAGAGGAAGACCCTCAACGAGATGGACTGATGCAGAGTCTACAACAATGGACTCAAGCATAACAATTGTGAAGATGGTGCAGGAGCACGCAGTGTTTTGTTCTATTTTACATAAGGTCATTGTGAGCCGAAACTCACCGCACCGCACCTGCCGGCAACAAAAACATTTGTTACGGCAGCATTTTATGCTTGGGTTTTGAAATGTGGAAAGGCTCACCACCAGGAGGCGCTGCCTGGCACACAAAGCTAATCCATTCCCAGTTCCCAGAGCGGCTTGCGCTAACCTGGACTACCCCAAGGCTAAGGATCTGGGGAACACCTGGCATGTTATTTTGTTTTTAATTTTTTTAATTTAACATTGTGTTAAAGTAAAAAACAACAACGTAAACAAAAACAAACAAACAAACAAACAAAAAAACAGTGTAACTTTCTCTGACTATAAGTCTTACCTAGCCAAAAAAAAAAAAAAAATGATTTCCGGGTTAAAATTCTACAACCTTACTAAAGTTATCAGTGTTAGCACTTTAGAATAAATATGTTGTTCTTGTGTACCATCAAGTTGATTCTGATTCATGACAAGTCTATAGGACTCTATGGCCCATAGAGTTTCCTAGGCTGGACTGTTTATGGGATCAGACCACCGGGTCTTTTCCCTGGCTCAGTGGCTAGTGGATTCCAGCTGCTTAACTTTTATTAGCAGCTGAGGATTTAACCATTGATCCACTAGAGCTCCTACTAGAATAAAAATAACCTATTGCTGTCAAGTGGATTCCAACTCATAGTGACCCTATAGGACAACACAGAACTGCATCATAGGGTTTCTAAGGAGTATCTGATGGATTTGAGCTGCCAACCTTGTGGTTAGCAACTAAATGCTTAACAGAATAAATATAGTGAGCTCCAGAATAAATACAGCAAGCTTTAAGATACCAAAATATCTCACCTGCAGAGATTCAGATTAAATCAGCCTGTGGGATGTGTTTGAGCATTAGTATCTTTAAGTTCCCAGCTTATCCTAAGAAGTTAATGTATTGATGTATTGAAAAGTGTTCAGTATGACCTCCTGTCTACTTACTGTCAGGAGCTTTGAAACCAAGTGAGCCTAACTTCAGAACTGGGGTCTGCTGCTTAAAAGCTGTATGGACTTAGTTAAGTCATTTAATTTCTCTGAGCTGTTGGCATGCCAAGTGTGTGTGTAGGGGGCAGGGTAGAAGAAGAGTAAGGAGAAGCGCCCAGCCCAGGTTTGGCAATAAGCTACACTGTCTATAGAAAATTTAAAAGCAATAATAAAACCAAATACAAGTCAGTTTGCATTTTAGTATCACTATGTGTTCACACTTGTAGGGTCGCTATGAGATGGAATTGACTGGATGGCAGTGGGTTTGGTTTTGGTTTATGTATGTTGACAGTTCTAAACAATGTTGGTAATAAAATATTCCTGCCTAAAGGGCTAGCTGTTCCCACCAACATTCCTTTCACTTCATCCTTTGTATGCCACTGAGCTTAAGTTTCCCTATCAGTGAAACTGAGTAAAATAGAGCTAAAAAACCATCTGCTTGGTATTATTGTCTTTGCAATTTAGAAGAAGTTGAAGTGTCTCTTTTTCACTAGTGTCTTGTAGTAAGGAGCCTGTCCGGTATCCAAAAGGTCAGCAGTTCAAATCCATGAGCCACTTCTTAGAAACCCTATGGGGCAGTTCTACTCTGTCCTATAGTGTTGCTGTGAATTGGAATCGACTCAACAGTTACAAGTTCTTGATCATTACCCTAGAGAGGCTCTCTAACAAGACAGCTGATTAGATTCCAGACACCGTCACTGTAAACTTGATCTCTCTGCCTCAATTTCGTTTACCTGCAAAAGGAGGATAAAAATAGTATCTGCTTCATAAACTGCTACTGAGATTTAAATGAGTTAATAAATACAAGGTGCTTGACCTGTGTACTCAGTGAATATTAGCTATTGTTGTCTGGAATATACTTAGATGTACTTTACTAGTAGTTACTAATTTGTAGCAAATAAATTATGGGCAAATATATTTTTTTTACATTATTACCAACTATCATTTTCTAGCTAATAAAGATTAATTGAATATCTCTAAAAAGTGCCATTGTTTCCTAATCAATCTGAGATAGAAGGTTGGCCATCCCATCAAGGTATCAAGACAGTGAACTATCCTAGCCTCCCTTGGTACTGGGATCATCATCTACTCTAAAATTCTCATTCTGTTGTCCTTCTCTTTATATCATATCTATTTTGGTAATAGACAAGGTATCATTGCCAACAGTCATGTCTGGCCTCCAGTTAACTTCATCCAATATAGTAAGATATCATTTTTCACATACAAAATCTCTGGAAAGAAAGTTAGAAGGTAGTAAGGTAATACGTATACAATTCTAGGTTAAAAATTAGTTTATTAATTGTGACAACACTTAATCTTTTATTGTCGTTGCTAGGCGCTGTTGAATAGGTGTCAACTTATAGTGACCCTATATACAGCAGAAGGAAACTCTTGCCTGGTCCTGGGCCATCCTCACAATCATTGTTAGGTTTGAGACCATTGTTGCAGCCTAATAACTACTTAGCATTCACTGTACAGTAAATGACAGGCTAAGAACTTGATGTGTATTATTTCATTTAATCCTCATTGCTGTTCCATTACGTAGGTTCTATTATCATCCCTGTTTTACAGGTGAGAACACTGAGGTAAAAAAAGGTAGGTACTTGTTTGGTAAGTGTGCTTAATAAATGGTGGCCCTGAATCCAGGTATCTGTCACCTAAGTCCATGTTCTCGACAGCTACCACCAACAATGAGTGCCTTCACACAGGTATGCACCCCCACCTCTCTTCTTGGTTACACATGTCATCTGTAGGGCATTGGTTGGTGCATGTCTAGAGACACAAGATCAATTTAGAATACACCAGGGAAATTCTAATTTAGGGAGCTAGTCTGATGCAAAATTCAGAGCCAAGTCATTGCTTATACCCTGATATGGGCAGAATGTTCCAGCATAGCTTCTTGGAAATCCTATGGGACAGTTCTACTCTGTCTTGTAGAGTCACTATGAATTGGAATCGACTTGATGGCAATGGATTAAGTTTGTTCTAGAAGGAACCCTGGCTAATCAGTGGTTAAGTGCATGTTTGCTAATCAAAAGGTCAGCAGTTCAAAACCACCAGCCACTCAGTGAAAGAAAAGACCAGGCAATCCGTCCCATTTGATAGGTAGTATCGGGATCTTGTCTCTACTGTGAGGAGCCCATCTCTATTGTCCTCATCCTTGAAGTACCCTGTCTTCATCCTGTACCATGTGAGGCCTTGCATTTTCTCTTTTGTCTAAATCTGGTCCTGTGAAGGGCAGCCCAAGCTACTCTATGGACAAACTCATTCTGATTGGTGGTTCCTCTGGAATTGTCTCTCGGCTTGAGAAATGCCCTTGTCATTTTCCATCTTCACCACCAGACCCTCCGTCCGTCATCAGCCATGTATTTGAGCCCTTTTCTTCACAGATCTGTTTACTTGCATGCATTTTCTATCTCATTAGTGCAATTGCCATTACAAGTATAAGTGACTTCTGAATTCATAGCTGCTTCGATCATCACAACAGTTATGGTTAATTTCCAGCAGCTCTTATCGTTAGCACTATTATTCATTTATTTTGTTTCACTTTTAATGTAATTATGATTTTAGCCAAGACATCTTAGACTTGTCTAGGGTTGAGAGTATACCATGACGGCTCCCTGCCATCAAAATGCCATGGGCCTCCTTAGTGCAAAAACAGTATTATAATATTAGAGAAAATTGAAAAGGGGAACAAATTACTTCTAGTTTCACCACTTTTGCAAAATGATTTAAATTTCTCCCATGTTTATTTCTAAATTAGCTGAATGATTTTACATGGTGGTAATTACATAGCAAGTAGGATTTTGTATGTTTTTCTTTCACTTAATGTTATGCTAGTAGTTTTCCAAATTGTTTTAGTGTCCCAGTAATTCCTATGTTGAATTAGAATCTGAGTCTCTTTAGCTATGTGGTCTTCAGCCTGTTACAGAGCTTTTGTGAGCTGTGCTGAAAGCTAAGTTTTAATGCATTCCAATCTTTCTGAGTTTCTTTAAAGAATCAGTGAGTGCAAACATGGAAATAATTAGCAGAGTACATAGACAAGGGAGTTTCAATACTTGTTAGCTGCTATTTCATCTCTCTCAAATATTGACTCTGGTAGACTACCTTTGATCAGTATCTCATTCTTCAGAGCTGAAATACTTAGTAATCAAGATTTCTTTTAAAATGCAGGTATTTCTTGGAGATACTTTGTGGTTAGTTGCTATTGAGTCACCTCCAGTTCATGGTGGTCCCCTACACAACAGAACATAATGATGCCTGGTCTGCACCAGTTTCATGTGCATTTGTATGCTTGAGTCCACTGTTGGGGCCACTGTGTATTTTGAATGCCTTTCAATCTAGAGGGCTCATCTTATCGGACAATGTTCTGTTGTGACCTATTGGATTTTCTTTGACTAATTTGCAGAAGTAAGATTGGGGGCCTTTCCTACTAATGCGTCTTAGTCTGTAGACAACATATAGATGGGTCGTGTCTTTTGATTCAAGATGTTACTCAATATCTCTTTACTGAGCATTCTGTCCCTTGACATTCAATGTAATTATTGATAGGTATGTGTTCAGTGCTGTCATTGTGATGTGTTTATTTTTGTGTTGATGTTTTCTCTGTTATTCTTATTAATCTGTTCTGTGACCTTCTTCTTTGTGAGTTGATCTTTCACCTTTTTCAGGGTTGGTTTTGTGGCTGCTGAGACTCCTGTAGTACATTTCTTGATATGGTATGTTGCTTCTTTATTGTGCTTAATGGCTGCCCCTATGATCCCACTTAATAAACTATATATAAATCCAATTTTGATTGCTGCCAGTCTTGTCAATTTCCTCTCCAAAAGGAAGGACTATAATGACCGTAGTACATCCCTGTTTTTAATACGATGATATCATAGTTTACATGGTATGATCACTAGATTATTTCTTTCACTATTACAGCTTTGATTGTGTTTGAAGCGTTCCCTAACTGAGTAGGATTCTGGATAATATGTCCTTCTAAAATATAAAGTTAGCAGTTTTGTTCTCCCAAGCCAAGAGATTCTTTCACTATTTCTTGTAGCTTTGGTTTGGTTTTTACAAAGTCTCTGAGTTTCTGTTTATCTGTGAATGTCTTAATTTAATTTTCATATTTGAAAGATAGTTTTGCAGGATATATAATTCTTGGTTTGGAAGTTTTTCTCCTTCAAGCCTTTGAATGTGTCATGCCACTGTCTCCATGCCAGCATTATTTCTGCAAATCCAATGAAAGTGTGCAGGGTTTTCTGCTGAATGTTAGCTTTGTTTTGAGTCTTGCTGCCTTTAAGAGTTTCTGCTTATGTTTTGTTTTGTTGAGCTTGATTATAATATGTCTTGGAGTCTTTCTATTGAGATCTATATTGAGTGGTGTTTGATATGTATCTTGGATATCTATATTCTCTTCTTTCATAATTTCTGGGAATTTTTCTGTCAGCAGCTCAGCCACAATACTCTCTGTGTTCTCGGGTATCTCATCCTCTTCAGGAACTCCAATTAATTGTAGACTCTTCTTCTTAATAGAGTCCCACATGCTTTTTAATGTTTCTTTATTTTTCTTGTTTCTTTTTTCTGATTCCTTCTCATAGGTGCTGGAGTCAGTGGTTCTGTCTTCCAAATCAGAAATTCTCTTTTCCATTTTGTTTTCTTGGCTTTGAATGGAAGTTTCTATGTCTTTGATTTTGTTCTTGATCTGTTGGATTTCAGAGTACTGATGTTCCATCAGATTGAACAGCTTGCTTAAGTTTTTGTTTTGCTCTGCTGCATTTTGTATAAGGTATAGAAGGGCTGTATATATAATCCTTTTGTATTCACCTGATAGTTTCAGAAAAGCTTCTTCATCTGGGAAGTTCTGAGGTGGTTTCTTCTGAGGGCCTTCTGATGCCATGGGTGATTTCCGCGTTACTGCCTTCTCCAAAGTTTGTTGCTTTTGGAGCTTCATGTGGGTCAATATAGACTGGGAGAGATGCTGTGAAGATGGACCACAGTTGTTTCTCTAGGCTGTCTTAAAATGAGAAGTAAAAAGTATTTGACAACTTCCAAAGTCAGTCAGGTTTTCAGGTGTATACGTTCCTCTTCCCAGCTGGCAAAGTATGCACCTCTATATTGAACCCCAGATGTTATAAACTAGTTCAAAATATGGAAAGGCTACTGGGCTGCTGGCCTCTGCTGTCAGGCCCCAGCTGTAGGTGATACTGTGTAGAATTCCACTTTTCTTCTGGGTAGGCACTGCCTCCCAGCCCAGGAATTAGGTCCAGCTGAGGCTTCTTATGGAGGACTCTGCCTCCCAGCAAAACAAGATGGCACCCTACACAAGCTCACCAGCCATCCAGGACCGGGTTCCTGGCAGAAAGAGAGACCAAGAGTCCCAAAATGCCCAGAGTCCACAGCCTCCGCTGCTGGGACCCAGCCCCAGGTGACACTGTGCAAAACACTACCTCCCTGCTGGAAAAGCACTCTACCCCCAGCAGGCGCTACCTCCTAGCCTAGGAACCAAGTCCGGCTGGGGCCTCTACCTGTGCCTCTCCGCCTGCCAGTGCATTAAGATGGTGTCCTGCGCAAGCACATCTGCAAGGCCACCACATGGTGGAGGCAGAAAGACAGGCCAGAGGAGCTGAAATGCACAGAGTCCAAAGCCAGGCTTCCACAACATTGCAACTACGCCTGCCAGTCCCGCCAGCAGTGTGTCTGAGACCAGCAGCCAGTCAAGTCCAAGCTCTGCCCACTGGCCAAGACAGAGGGAAAAAAAAAACCAAAATAGTGAGTTACCTTTGGTCTGTGCATGCCTGTGCCTGCTGAGAGTGGGGTCAGTGAAAGAGAGGAGGTTTCATATTCAGTGATATGAAGTCCAAATTAACAGCCCTATGCTGCATCCCAGGACTCACTAGGTGTCCAGAAGATTCCATTTAATTATCATTTCAGGTCTTGGTTTCCAGAGGGATTCAGGGAGATGTGCATTTAGTCTGCCATCTTGACTCCACCCCCTAATGCATCTTAGTCTGGAAGCACTGCTGGAACCTGTACATCTTGGGTGACCCTGTTAGTATTTGAAATACTGGTTCCATAGCTTCCAGCATCACGGTAACATAAACCACGGTAGTACTACCACTATGCCACCAACATTTACTAAACATTATGAAAATTAGTACTTCAATTTTGTGGAAACCCTGGTGGCATAATAGGTAAGTGCTATGTTTGCTAACCAAAAGGTCAGCAATTTGAATCTTCCAGGAATTCCTTGGAAACTCTATGGGGCAGATCTACTCTGTCCTATAGGGTCATTATGAGTTAGAATCAGCTTCACAGAGGTGGAATTTGGTTTTGAATTTTGTGAGCCAGGATTTGCTGAAAAGACATAGCCCTTGGAAGCCATACTTTCCCATTTAGCTAGATCAATCCAGATAAATAAAAAAAATAAAAGAAAAACACTGCCTTTGAGTGAGGACCGACTCATAGCTACCCTATAGGTCAAAGTAGAACTGCCCTATAGAATTTCCAAGATGTGCCGGGAGGATTTGAATTGCTGATGACTTGGTTAGCAGATTTAGCACTTAACCTCCTATGCCACCAGAGTTTCCAAGGCCAATCCAGATAAAACCTTGAAAATAGCTGTCTGTCTTCAACCTTCTTTTCTCCAGACCAAAAGATCTGATGCCTATATGCTTTTAAAATGTCAATCCTCCAATGTTGTTGATTGCAAAAAACAATATTAAAATTTAAAATATATTTTAAAAATTTAAATAGTCATCCATAACTTCACCACCCTCATATAACTTATTCTTAGGTAGCAATAATCATTATTCATATGAAATTGGTTATTTTGACTTTTCATGCCATGACTGAACATCATGATTTTTTCTTTTAATGCCTGGAACACAGTCCATTGAGTGGATGTCCTGTTGTTTTACTAGCTCATCCCCCTGAGGTTGGATATTCAGGTTCTTTTCAATCTTTCACTGTTACACATAATACTGCAGTGAGCAACTCCATCTAATGATCATTTGTCTTCTTTTAAAATACTTCCTCAGGACAAATTCCTATGAGTGGTATTAGGAAGCCATAGGGAATAAGCTTCTTAATACTGTCTGAAGCATACTAATGTAAGTTTCCAAAAGAATTTCACCAATTTAATCCTTTTGTTTTTAATATAGAAAATGCTTTGCTTATATTCAGGGTGGCTGATTAATATCATTTCTTTACAATCAGAAGAAAAGAGATAAAGGGGAATTATGTAAAATGAAAAAATACCAGCATGCCATTTTTTGAGTGGGTGAATGATCATGCAGTGTGTTTACTCCCCTTCCCTCCCTTACTCTTTCTTTACCTTCCCTTTCATTAGTCCCAGCTGTGTCCCTTGTTGATGTTAGGTACCAGAAGTAGAGAAGTGAAAATAACTGAGATTGATGTGATGGTTTATAGTTTAAGGACAAATGACCCAAACATGAGCTTAACAACCTTCCAACCCTATATAGTCTAAAGGGGAAATATTATCCTCATTTTATAGATGAAAAAACTGACACTCAAGTAGCTTTAATGACTTGGCTGGTTATCTGGCCTGCATACCACATAAAACGACACATTGACTTTCAGCTTTTGGTCTTCTGATGTGTAAAACACTGCTTTTCAGAAGCCCTGAAGGCATGTATCCATGAAGTAGAGAACAAATCAGGAAAGTAAATGGTTAATGCTTAAATGATAATAATGACAAGAAAACCAAATAACAATGATTCTGTGTTTGCTATTTACCAGGTCTGTGAAGATCTTACTTAATCTCAGTTGTAATCCTGTGAAGTGATCAAAACAAGTTATCATGGAGTTGATTCAAAATCATGAGGACCTCAGGTATCTTAGCACACAGTTGTGCTCCATAGGGCTTTCAGTGGCTGATTTTTCAAAAGTAGATTGCCAGGTCTTTCTTCTGAAGTGCCTCTGAAGAGTCTCCAACTCCCAAACTTTTGGTTGGTAGCCAATCACATTAACCATTTGTACCACCCAGGGACTTCAATCTTATGAGTATCATTTGCCATTGAGTTGATTATGACTTATAGCAACCCTATAGGATAAGGTAAAACCGCCATATAGAATTCCCAAGGCTCTAATCTTTACTGAGAGAGACTGCCATATCTTTCTCCTGCAGAAGAGCTGCTGAGTTCAAACTGTGGACCTTTTGGTTATCAGACAAGTACGTAACACTACAAATAAGTGCTGTTATTGTCTTTATAGATGAGAAAACAGGGTCACAGAGAGTTTAAGTAACTTGCCCAGGGTCACAAAGCTAAGATGCAACAGAGCCAAAATTTGAAACTAGGAAGTCTTACAATAGAGGTTCAGTTCTCAGTGTATAACAGGAGTCAGAGCCATGAACCTGATTCTCGGATACATTGCTTAACCTTGCCGGGTTCCCTCTTGGCCCTGAGAAGGGACCTTTTACTGCTTGGTCTTCGGTTGAGGTGCAGTGGTCAACCTCTCTCTGCAACATCCAGAGCATCATGGGACATGCAGAGAAGTGGATATGCACTTCATTGGCACTTCTGAAGTTGGGTTGTCTACTGAGTGGCCTGTTTTCCTCTATTATGTTTTCCAAAGGAAAACCTCACCACTCATTTGTCAGTTTGTCATACTGTGGTGGCTTTCTTGCCATGATATTGGAAGCTATGCCACTGGTATTTCAAATACCAGCAGGATCATCCATGGTGGGCAGGTTCCAGTGGGGCTTCCAGAATAACAAAGACTAGGAAGAAGGACCAGGCATTCTACTTCTAAAAAATTTTGTCATGGAAAACATTACGAATAGCAGCAGAACATTGTCTGATACAGTGACGGAAAATAAATCCTCAGGTTGAAAGCAATCAAAGTACAATTGAGCAAGAGCTGCCTCCTCAAAGTATAGTCTACTTTAACAACGTGGGTGCAGTCAACCTTTTGGGACATTCATTTGCAGATTTGGCACAACTCAAAATAAGACAAAACACCTACAAACATCCATTAGTGATCAAAAGAGGTGGAATATAAAAAAGAATGAATCTAAAAGAAACTAGAAATCATCACAAATGAAACAGAGTGCATAAAGATCCATATCTTAGGTATTAGTGAGCTGAAATGGGCTGGTGTTGACCATTATGAATCAGAAAAATTACATGCTCTACTACAGTTGGAATTAAAAACTGAAGAAGCATAATGTCCATTCAACATCAAAAAGCATATTTCAAGAAATCCTGGTGATGTCGTGGTTAAGTGACACATCTGCTAATCAAAAGGTCAGCAGTTCCAGGTGCTCCCTGGAAACTCTATGTAGAGTTTCTTCTCTGTACCATAGGGTCACTGTGAGTCAGAATCAACTTCACAGCAACGGATTTGGATGTTTTTTTTAAAAAAACATTTTGGTCCTAAAGTACAGTGCTGTCAGTAGTAGGAAATACCCATACATCTATAAGGAAGAACTGTTCATATAAATATTATTTAAACTTATGTAGCATTTGGAAACACTGGTGCTGTAGTGGTTAAGTGCTATATCACTGACAAAAAGGTCCACAGTTCAAATCCAGCAGGTGCTCCTTGGAAACTCTCTGGGGCAGTTCTACTCTTACCTGTAGGGTTGTTATGAGACAGACCTGACTTGACAGCAGTGGGTGGGTTTATGCAGCAATTACTAATGCCAAATGAAGATACTGAATAATTTACCAACTTCTGCAGTCTGAAATTAATCAAATATGCAATTAAGATATATTGATAATTTATAACACAAAAGTTCAAAACAACAAAGATAGATTGAAAGTTGGAAAATGTGGCTTTGGTAAAAGAAACTGTGCTGGATATTGAAGGACAGAATTTTGTGAGACCAACAACTTACTCACTGCAAATAACTTTTTTCAACAAAAACAAACAATGATGCTACACATGGGCCTTGCTGAATGGAATACACAGGAATCAAATCCACTACATTTGTGGAAAGAGACAATGGAGAAGCTCACTATCATCAGTCAGAACAAGACCAAGGGTAGACTATGGAACAGCCTATCAATTACTACTGCGAGTTGAAACTAAAGCTGAACAAAATTAAAGTAAGTCCATTAGAACCAAAGTATGACTTTGACTATGTCCCACCTGAGTTTAGAGACAATCTTAAGGATAAATTTGACACATTGAGAACTAATGACTGAAGATCAGATGAGCTGTGGGGTTACATCAAAAGTATCATATATGAGGAAAGCAAGAGATCATTAAAAAGACAGGAAAGAAAGAAAAAAGACAAAGCAGTTGTCAAAGAGATTCTTAAACTTGCTCTTGAATGTAGGGCAGCTAAAGTGAAAGGAAGAAATGATGAAGTCAAAGTGCTGAAAAGATTTTGAAGGGCAGTTAGAGAAGAAGAAATATTTTAATGAAATATGCAAAGACCTAGAGTTAGAAGACCAAAAGGGAAAAACATGCTTGACATTTCTCAAACTGAAAGAACTGAAGAAAAATACAAACCTTGAGTTGCAAATCTGAAGGATTGTGTGGACAAAATATTGACTGAGGCAGCAAACATCAAAAGAAGAGGGAAAGAATATACAGTCACTGTACCAAAAGGAAATGATTGATGTGCAGCCATTTCAGAAGGTAGCATATCAAGTCCAACAAATAAGTCTGTGAACTTAATTGTTCTAAAGGATACATACCTCACTGATGAATATCACTACGATCACCTTCAAAGTACTCCTCTTGGAAACCTATGCACCAACACCAGTGCCTAGTCCATCCTTCGGAGCAATTTTAGGACTCTTTCTAGAATGGCTATTGCACACGGTGGCAAGTTCATGAACTTAATTGTATAGTTTTCTGTGAGGGAGTTTTTAGCCAGTAAACAAATAACTGTATTGGAACACTCCCCCTACTCACCTAATCTGCCCCCTAATGACTTTTTTCTTTACTCAAAGATAAATATTGAAAGGAAAACATTTTGATGTCATTCAGGATCTCAAGGGTAATACCATGACAGCTCTGCTGGCCATTGCAGTGAAAGATTATCACTATTGCTTTGAAGGATGGACTAGGTGCTAGTGTCAGGGTATAGCTTCCCAAAGAGAATACTTTGAAGGTGACCACAGTGATATTCAGCAATGAGGTACGTAGCACTTTTTCTAGGATGAATTTGTGAACTTAGCTGTCTTACCTCATATGGTTAAACACTGGCGATACTGAAGGAATAAATTCAGGCTGCACTAAAAGCATAGGAGAAAAACAAGACTCAAGGAATTGATGGAATACCAATTAAGATGTTTCTACAAGTAGATGAAATGCTGGAAGTGTTCACTTGCCTATACCAATAAATTTGTAAGACAGCTACCTGGCCAGCCAACTGAAAGAGATCTATATATGTGCCTGTTTCAAAGAAAGGTGACTCAACAGAATGTGGAAATTGTTGAACAACATGATTACTATCTTGGCTGAAAGTAGAGAATACCAGAAAGTTGTTTAATACCTGTATTTTGTTGACTATACTAAGCTATTCAATTGTGTGGATTATAACAAATTATGATCAATATTTTTATGAATGGGAGTTTCAGAGCACTCTTCAGGAAACTGTACATGTAGATCAAGAGGCAGTCCTTCAAATAGAATAAGGGGATACTGCGTACATTGAAGTCAGGACAGATGTGTGTCAGGGTTGTATCCTTTTACTCATATTTTGAATAAATAATCCAAGAAGTTGGACTTCAGGAAGAAGACTGGGGCATCGGGGTTAGAGAAAGACTCATTAACAACCTGCAATATGCAGATGACACAACCTTGCTTGCTCAGAGTAAGGAAGACTTGAAGCACTTCCTGATGAAGATGAAAGAATGGATTACACATCAACATAATGAAAACAAAAATTTTCACAACTGGACCAATAAGTAATATCTTGACAAATGGAGAAAATACTGAAGTTGTCAAGGGTATCATTTTATTTGGATTCATGATCAATGCCCATGGAAGCTATTGTTTTTGGTGTTGGGTACTGTGGAGTCAGTTCCAACTCATAGCAACCCTATGCACAACAGAATAAAACACTGCTCTGTCTTGTGCCATACTCACAATTGTTGTTACAACTGAGCTCATCGTTGCAGTTGTGGTGTCAACCCAACTTGCTGAAGGTCTTTCTCTTTTTTCCTGATCCTCACCTTTACCAAGCATGATGTTCTTCTGCAGAGACTGATCACTTCTGATGACATTGCAAAGTATGTGAGATGTAGTCTTACAGCTTTCTGGAAGCAGCAGTCAAGAATTTAAATGAGGTATTACATTGGGCAAATTTGCCATGAAAGATCACTTTAAAGTGTTAAAAAGCAAAGATGTCACTTTGAGGACTGAGGTGTGCTTGACTTAAACTGTGGCATTTTCAGTTGCTTCATATGCCATGTGAAAGCTGAACAATGAATAAAGAAGAATAAAGAAAATGGATACCTCTGAATTATGATGTTTGTAAAGAATACTCAGTATGCCATGTGGACTACCCAAAGACATATCCAGAAGGGTCTTTAGAAGAGAAAATCAGGAAACTTTGTCTTAGATACTTTGGACATGTTATTAGGTGGGACTAGTTTCTAGAGAAAGACATCAAGCCTGGTAAAGTAGAGTCAGTCAAAAAGAGGAATACCCTCAGTAAGATGTATTAACACAGTGGTTGTAATAATGCATTCAAACACAGGAAAGATTTTCAGAATGGCACAGGACCAGGCAGTGTTTTCTTCTTTTGTACATAGGGTAGCTATGATTCAGAACTGACATGATGGCATCTGACAACAACAAAGAAAAACCAAGACAAAAACTACCCTTTGAAGCCATCTTGTTTATGAAATAGTAGACAGAATCCTTCCCAGTGAGAGAGTCCAGCCTCAGGGCAAGATTCCAATAAAGTGTCCTGGGATCAACCGCCTTGTACAAGAAGGACAGACCAGAGATGCCTTGTTAAATTTCTTTATCCAGTCCCCCAAATTCTGTTCCTGGCCATTTTCATTCTTTTAAGCCTTATGATTGGGATAGTTTGGAGGATTCTTTAAAAAAGAAAAAGTCAATTAACATGTTCAATATTAATGAGATTTATTCTTTCTTTACATTCAGAATGGCATGGCCATGCTCTGATTTTGTGAAGATAGGTGAAGAGTGAGAAGGGAACCATTCTTAGAGACGGGTCTTTGTAGTGTCCTTTGAGGTCCTAGTAGGATTTTTCTTGCCTGTCCACCCCACCCCACCCAAATATACACATACACATTCACACATTTGATGCTTCTGCTTTGATCATAAGAGTAATTTGGGACATTGTCAAGATCACCACTTACACTGAAATCGTAGCAATAGCAGCACAACATTCCTGTGCCCAGGACTGGTTCTTGGTGAAGTGTCAAGAACTCAGCATAGTGAAAACTTCTGAATACTTGTTCTTGACTCTTCATCTTGCAACTCATATACCCACTTCAGTGATCTTCACATGTGTCCTTCATTCTTCTTCCTCTAACTCCGAAGGAAGGGCAATAGAGCTCAGTTCCCTGGTTTTGGCTTGAAACGTTGTGTTTCTGATTCTGCAGTAAAAGTCTTTGCAGCCCAGAAAAGGGTGAAAGAAAGACCACCACCTGGTAGACCCACAGGAGCAGTGTTTTGTTTGGAGCACATGGTCAAGAAATACTAACGCTCATGGGATTTTACATGACAGATTTGTTCATTTTCTTAAAGAGATGATTGGTCTAATGACTTAAGGATGATATTCCTACTGGACAGTACTGAGCTCTCACTGAGTAGAGAGAGGCAGCCACCCCCTTTACCACAGTCCCCGTCTCTGTTGCATTTGTGTCCGTGATTAGTCCTTTTGGGATCTGAGTTTTCAGTAGCTGATTTAAAGGCCTGAGGGTGAAGGCTGGAGGACTTCTGTCTCTGTGATCATGGACTGGCTTGCCAGAGTCTGTCTGGGTCATAGATGATTGCTACCTGCTGGGTGGCCACTAGAGCTGGGATAGTGTTACTGGTCAAGTGATTGCTGCCTATCCGCCTATAGGACATACACTTCATGCTGGGTGCCCTGCACACTGTTGTTGTCCAGGCTGAGCTAGGTCAGAGGTTTGTGTGTTCAGGAAGCATGGTCCATCTTCTAGATACAGATTCCTTCCCTCAAAGCTGATGATTTAGTTGATAAGTGGTTTGTTTTGTTGATGCCGTTGGCAGCTCAGTTGATAAGGTAAAACGTTTTGGGCTCTTGTCAACTATCCCCATCATCCTTTTCTTCTTGGTGTATCAGTGTTAAATTTTATCCCAAGCTTCCAGGAAGGAAGACATCCAGTCCATGTTGCACTTGTGTAACTACACACACGCACACACTTTGCCTTGCTTTGTCCACTCCCTGTGTCCCCCTCCCAGTGTGGGAAATCCTGGGTACCTATACACCGCACTCTTGTCCTTGGCAATTGTAGGCTTTCCATCCCAGGACAGGAGCTCAAATACAAAGGCTGGACCACAAGGGGAACAGCTTTTGGGTCACTTCTCTTTGGGACCCCAGAACCACTTCCCTCCCGGGGAAGGCTGGTAGGCTCTTTTTCTTTTCTCCCTAATGGCCTGAAAAAAGAACCTTTCTGCTGCCCTGATGCAATGCTCACAGGCATTCAGTCACCTCATTAAAGATCTGATGACCTTTTTTACTCTAGTTCTCTTGCCCTGGTAATTACCACTGCAGCCTAATGTTTCTCTCTGGAGTATCCAAATGGAGAGTAGCATGTATTTCTAAGTTTTTCCCCAGAAATTGGAACAGTGTTTTTTCCCTTCCCCTCTCCATCAGCTTCTGGTTCACTGAGAGGTTAAAATCAAAAGACGATAGTCCCATACTGTCAGACCCATGTCTCTGAGCCAGCTTAAATGCAAAGGATTTATTGCAAATGCTATTACTTGTGCTGTCATGCCTGATGGTTCTTTGAACATTTCACACCAGATATTATTTGTTGGGTGACCAGGGTGATTTTAGGAGGGTCTCTCTTTGTAAGCAGACATATGTCCCTTTCTACACAAACATAAAGTGTTAACGAGTCACTGCCTTGAGAGACCTCTGCTAAGGCGGGCCTCATTTTTCACTAATTCACTTCACCGATTCCAGGAAGAAGCAGCTCTAGGAGCCAGAGGTGAATCTCCTAGACCCCCTTGGGTGGATTACATCACAACTGGGCCATGACCTATTTATCAGAATTGATGAACCCACTGGATACATTTACTTTGCCAGCCAAGTGCCTTGAGTACTTCAGCACCTCTGAAAAATAGCCACCAGAACCAGTCGCCTTTGAATTCATCCCTATTCACGACAACCCCGTGAGTTTTGGAGTAGAACTTGGCTCCATTGGGTTTTCTTTTTTTTTCAATAATTTATCAGTTTTTTGTTGTTGTCAGATGCCGTCAAGTCAGTTCTTCTCACAACAACCCTGTGTGACACAGTGGAATTGTCCCACTGGGTTTTTTTTTTTTATTATTTAACATGACTGAGTGAAAACGTACATTCCCGTATAAATTTACATGTCCACCTATATGCAGCTTCCACTGCTCTCCTTGTTCGGTGACAGTGCTCTATTCCTCTGCTCCATACATGTCTCATCCTTCCAACAGCCTCCTTTCCGCTCCTCTCCACCCACTCTCCTTCCTCCAGCCAGAGGTCAGCAGGATGATATCCTTTAGATGTATAGAACCATAAAGTGCAACCAAGATATAGTCAATCTGCATTGCCAAGTCCAATCCATTCCTGTCCAAAGAGTGGACCTTCGTTATAATTTATGGGTAAGGGCAGCATCAGGATCATTGAGTTTTTTTGGTGATCATATTTACACAAGTAGGTTTCTATCTCTTTTCTGGCAGAGGTGCTGGGTGGGTTTGAATCTGCTGACTCTTTGGTCAGCAGCCAAGTGCTTCACAGTTGTACCATCAGGGCTCCTTTTCATAGGGTCTTAAGTGGCCTTTTTTTTTTTTCTTGAGTAGATTGCCAGGCCTTTCTCCCAAGCTCCCCTGTGGACTTGAGCCCCTAGCCTCTCAGTCAGCAGCTGAGTGCATTAACCATTTGCATCACCCTGAGACCTGCTATAAACCATAAGCAGAGAGGAAAAAGGAATTAAGAATATTTGGAATGGGCTTTTTGATTGTCTTAAGTGATTTGAGGAGACAAGTCAAGTCAATTGTGTTTGGAGAGACTAAGAAAACAACATTATTATCAGAGCTGGTCCTCTCTTTTCAAATTCACTGCTATTGATTAAAACGTGGTGAAGGGGTTCTTTGTTAATTTGCATGACATTCACATCTCATGCTGTCAGATAGCCAGCTGTGTCTTCTAATTCTTATCATTTAAAACCCTGAGATGGCAGAGACTGTGAGGGATTTGTTCTTAATTGGCTTGATTTCCAACCCAAGCCAGCTGAGATCTGAAGAGGTGGTTAGGAACATTACTTTGAAAATAATACCCCAAATAAGGCTTACAAAATGTAAAATGTTTTCTAGGACCGCTTAATTTCAAATCGTATTGCAGTGTTTGCTCTGTATAAAAGCCTAGATTGAGACCGAGTTTCTATTGATCATTAAGTTTGATTATTCCAGATTATACATTGGTAAACACCTGTGTAAAGCCTGGGTCACTGATTCGGGTAGTAAAGATTAAACCATAGTGTGAATCTGCTGCAAGCCTTCTGCTCTTTGCTTTAAGAAATTAGGTAGCTCTGTTTGAAAACCCTGCTGGTGTAGTGGTTAAGTGCTCTGGCTGCTAACCACAATGCCAACAGTTCAAATCCACCAGGTACTCCTTGGAAACTCTATGAGGCAGTTCTAATCTGTCCTATTGGATTTCTATGTGTCAGAATGGACTTAATGGCAACGAGTTTGGCTTTTTGGTTAGGTGAATTGCAGGAGGCTGATGAGGTGGTGTCTTCCCATAAAGAGTACAGCCTTGGAATCCCTGTGAAACAGTTCTATTCTGTCCTATTGGGTCACTATGAGTCTGAATCCAGTTGATGGCAATAGGCTGTATGAATTTCAAGGAGCCCTGGTTGTTGTACAGTGGTTAATCTCATGGCTGCTAGCCAAAAGGTCAGCGGTTCAAATCCATCAGCTGTTCCTGGGGAGAAAGATGTGGCTATCTGCTTCCCTAAAGATTACAGCCTTGGAAACTCTATGAGGCAGTGACACTCTCCTATAGGACTGATAGTTAGAATAGATTTCACTGCACACAGTAACATATTAATTTCAAGGAGTCCTGGTTGTCCAGTGGTTAAGCACACAGACATGTTAACAGCTCCAACCCACTAGTGGCTCTAAAGGGAGGAAAGATCTGGTGATGTGTGCATGTAAAGATTACAGTCTAGGTGGCTCTACGTGGCAGTTCTACCCCGAATACAGAGTTGTGATAGGGGGGCTATGAATCAGAACTGACTTGACAGCAGTGGATTTGTTTTTGTTTTTCTTCTGGTTTGTTTTCTCAGATATGGTCAGTATGAATTGAAACTGACTCAGAGGCACACAACAACACAACAGCATATGAATTTCACACAGACAACATAAACAGGACCTGTTCAATATAAAATACATTTTTTTTCCTCTAAACTCTTTTCCTCTAATTGAAGAATTACAATATTATCTCTTCCATGGTCACGCTAGCAATCTGTATCATCTCCAAACTCGTCTCTACACCCTACATACTCAGTCTGGTACTGTGTCTAAAAGTTCTTCCCGAAAGTTCTCTGAAGTTTGGCTCTTCTTTTTCTATCCCCTTAATGGACAGTGGTTAATAGATGGAACTCCTTTTTTTTTTTTTTTTGTTCTCATCTCTTATCTCTAACATTACCTCTCCTATCCCAACCTTACCCACCAAACCTGCTACTGTCCAGTTGTTTCTGACCCATAACAAGCCTATATAACAGAATAGAACTGCCCCGTATGGTTACCAAGGAGCACCTGGCAGGTTTGAACTGCCAACCTTTTGGTTAGCAGTAAGAGCACTTAACCACTAGGCCACCAAGGTTTCTAGTGCAACCTTGCCATCAGAATTATTTTCTGAAATTCAGGTATCATTATATGCTCACTCTGCTCAAATAATGATAACAGCTATAGTAGATTCCTTTGGCCTACAGAATAAAAGTCTCATGCATAAAGACTTAGCTTCTGCCTTCTTGCCCTGATCTACATTTATGGCTTATTTTCATACCCTTCTCCACCTTCCCTGAGAGTTTCACCACAGCACACTCCTTTGCTCTTTCAATCTTCCAGGCCTCTGCAGTTCTCGTTGACATAATAAATACAGGAAGGGTCAGAAAACTTGGTGGTGTAGTGGTTAGGTGCTAAGTCTGCTGACCAAAAACTCAGCAGGTTGAGTCTGCCAGGCCCTTCTTGGAAACTCTGTGGAGCAGCTCTCCTCTGTCCTGTAGGGTCACTATGAGTCGGAATTGTTTCAACAGCAGTGGGTTTGGTAAAAAGGAGAAAACAATTATCTGCAAATGTGGACAGGTATTTTCATCTAGTTGTCTGGGTGTGGATGTGTAGTTGGCTTTGTATCTGTCTTACTTGCCAATTTTGTATAGTTTCCTAATATCTGATTATGCCTGTCTATGAATAAGACCACCCGGTGCCTGTATTCTCTTTCATCTTTATAATTAGCATGCGTTTAAATCTGACCCCTGGTACTCCTATGTGTATCACAGAGGAACTAATCTCCAAAGGGTTTTCAATGGCTAACTTCCCTGAGGTCTCTGAATGGACTCAAACCTCTGATCTTCGGGTTAGCAGACAGCATGTTAACTGTTTGTACCAGTCAGGGATTCTGTAGCAACACTAGAGACAAAATTATTTTGTTTCTTCTCATTTTTAATGGTGGAGACACTTTAAAATTCTGAACAGTGTTCTCTTGCCTCAAAAACTATTTGGCCCTGTGGCTCTAAAACTTCAGCTTGTGTCAGCGTCCCTTAGAGGCCTTGTTAAAATACAGACTGTCAGTCTCCTCTTAGAGTTTCTCATTCAGAGGTCTGGAGAGTGGCCTGAGAATTTGGATTTCTAAGAAGTTTCCAGGTGATGCTGTTTGTTTAGGGATCCCTCTTAGAAAACCACAGGTTTAAGTGATGCTTGTCAAAGACAGCAGATGCAGAAAAGACAAACACCTCCGAGGATAAACAAGTGTTAAACTGCCATTTCCAGGCCCTTCGTATGTTTTTCACTTGTGGCATTGTCACAGGGACAGAAGGGACATTGGTGTGAATGCAGCTCTAGAAAAGTACTCATCACTGTGCACAAGGGCATGACCACAGTACGTCTTTGTCAAGCGTTCCTCTCTGAGCTTGACTTCAGATGCCGCTTTCCCTGGTCCTGTGCCTGTGGGAGTTATGAGCTAGTAAATGTCCCTAAAGGTTGGCGAACCCTGCAGCTTCTTTCCACAGCCTGAGCCCCCCAGCTTGGCAGTGGTTATCAGGCGAGTGAAGACGCATCCTGTAATGGTGTCAACCTTCCCTCTACTCAGACTGCATTATGGGCAAATTCCCACACATTGTAAAACAGCTCCAGTATCTTTCTGGAACCCTCCCCCCCCCCCCCCACCTAATCAGAATTTCTAAGACCCAAGCCAAACCAAACCAAACCTACTGCTGTTGAGTCAGGTTCAACTCATAGTGACCCCAGAGGTCAGGATAGAACTGCCCCATGGGGTTTCCAAGGAGTGCCTGGCGGATTTGAACTGTGGACCTTTTCATTAGCAGATATAGCACTTAACCCACTATACCACCAGAGCTGCCAGTCTTTCTATGTACTCTAGTTGTCTATGTACTCCTTAGTGTCCAAAACTCCTGTACTAAAGAAATGGTATTGTAACGATTATGTCTAGTGATCTATCATCTCTATACCAGATTAGTATCTCCTTGAGGACAGAAAACTCTGGAAGTTCATATCTATCAGGGCTTTCTTGAAAACTCTATAGAGCAGTTCTACTCTGTCTATAGGGTTGCTATGAGTAGGAATCAACTTGACAACAGTGGGTTTTGAGGACAGAATACACACATGTGTATGTTACCTATATAGATCATATGTATTTATTTGCTTTGAGGAGAAAAAGATGAAATATGTATATGTGTGTATATCTGTATATACACATATACGTATAGAATGTTTGTATTTCTGTGTATATAATACGTATACGTGTATATATGTATATATACCTACTCCTTGCCTATCACCTATCTTGTTATTCAACATTTTATATGTATAAAAATCATAAAAATCTACTATTTAAAATCTGCTATTTTGTATGTTAATGATATATGACTGACATAACAATGGCAGAAGTATAAGCTAAGAATAATGCTGGCTGAGATAGGGTTATTCTGTGATTCTCAGTGGTTTGGCAGTTAATGCAATGATATAATCTGGCAGTCATATAAATGATGTAATTGGATGGTTACATAATGATGGAATCGGACAATTATGTTATGCTGTAGCCAAGCCAAGCTAAGTGCCGTCGAGTCTGTTTTCTGATCTGATGTGGCCATTTTTTGTTTTTGCATAATGCTAATTTTTGTATAACAACTTGGTCTTTGGAGCCTAACCATGTTGAAAAGTGAGGAGTGTGTGTGTGTATGTGTGCGTATGTGTGTGTGTGTGTATTCAAACCAAACCAGTTGCTGTTGAGTCACTTCTGATTCATTATGGCCTTATATGACAGAGTAGAACTGTCCCATAGAGTTTCCAAGGAGCGGCCAATAGGTTCAAACTGCTGACATTTTTGTAAGCATCTGAGCAGCCAACCTCTACACTACCAAAAGACCTGTTGCTGTCAAAATCAGTTCCAAATTGTAGTGACCCTACAGGACAGAGTAGAATTGCCTCCATAGGGTTTCCAATGAGCAGCTGGTGGATTTGTACTGCCAGCCTTTATGGTTTGCAGCCAAGTGCTTAACCCCTGTGCCACCAGTACTAGGGATCCTTGTGTGTGTGTGTGTGTGTGTGTGTGTGTGTGTGTGTGTGTGTGTGTGTGTGTGTACACATACACATACAAATATAACCAGATGCAGTGATTAAGCTCTTGGCTGCTAACTGAAAGTTTGGTAGTTTGAACCCACCACCCTGTCTACAAGAGAAAGATGTGACAATTTTGTCATAAATGTCTGTAGTCTTGGAAACCCTATAGGGCAGTTCTACTCCATCCTATAGGGTTGCTATGAGTTGAAATTGACTACATGACAATGGGTTTAGTTTAAATATACATACACATATATGCAAATTTTTGTTAAGTACCATTGACTTCATTTCAATCCATATATATGTGACCCTGATGTGACACACACACAAGTATATATATAGGGTCACACAATGACCCTACGGGACAGTATGTATATGTGTGTGTTTATGTGTATGTATGCACACACACACATGGATACTGTACATAGATCAAGAGTCAGCTGTGTGACCAGAACAAGGGGACACTGCATGGTTTAAAGTCAGGAAAGGTATGTCTCAGCATAGTCTCCTTTCACCACACATTTCCGGTCTGTATCCTGAGCAAATAATCTGAGAAGCTGGACTATATGAGGAAGAACAAGGCATCAGAATTGGAGGAAGACTCACTAACAGCCTACGTTATACAGATGCCACAACCTTGTTTGCCAGAAGGGGAGAGGATTTGAAGAGGATGTTCATCTTACCGATGAAGATCAAAAACCATTAGCCTTCAGTATGGGTTACATCTCAACATCAAGATAACACAAATTCTCACAACTGGACCAGTAAGAAATGTCATGTTAAATGGAGAAAAGATGGAGGTGGTGAAGGATTTCATTTTCCTTGGTTCCACAATTAATGTCCAGGGAAGCAGCAGTCAAGACATCAACAGAGGCATTGCATTGGGAAAATCTGCTGGAAACAACCTCTTTAAAGTACTGAAAAGTAGAGATGTCACCTTCAACACTAAGGTGTGCCTGACCCAAGCCATGGTATTTTTTGTCACATCATATGTATGCGAAAGCTAGACAATGAATAATGAAGACAGAAGAATAATTTATGCCTTTGAATTGTGGTGTCCTAGAAGAATGTTGAATGTACCATGGACTGTCAAAAGAACCAATGGATCTGTTCTTGAAAGCAAGGATGGCGAGACTCAGCTTACATACTCTGGACATGTTGTCAGGAAGAATCAGTCCCTGGAGAAGGACATCATGCTTGATAAAGTAGAGGGTCAGTGAAAAAGAGGAAGACCCTCAAGGAAATGGATTGACACAGTGGCTGCAACAGTGGCCTGAAGCATAAAAACGACTGTGGGCATAGTGCAGGACTGGGTAGTTTATCACTCGATTGTTTACACTGTTGCTATGAGTCAGAACTGATGTGAGGGCACCTAGCAACAACAACAAGTATGTATACAGATACATACACACATTTTTCTGTTTATCCCTAGGGTCATTAAGTGCCATAGGCTTTGAGATTCTCTTTTTCAGGGGAGTACATACTGTTTAACTATACAGATTTCAGGGTTCTACAGGTGGGTGCTTCATGATCTAATGTCTCTGTGTCCTTTTCTACTCATTGCCCAGCCCAAGACTGAATATACAGACTGAATTTAAAAACAAAACAAAAACTTAGCAGTAAATTGATTTTCATCTTCTGGGAAATGGGAAAGCATTAGCTTAGAGATTCCACTTGCCATCCACCACTGTAAGAGGCAAAAAGATTACAAGCTGCTGGATGCTTCAAAGTAGGTCTGTGTATTTGGGAGGTGGATGAAAGGTCTTGAATTTGGCTGTAACAGCATTCTCCAATTGAGATGACTGTGGCCTTTGAAAGATGAAAGGGACACTTTCTTCTTTCTCCTAGAATCATCACTGCCATTGATAATGCAAGCTGATTCTTGTTTGGGTAAAATGGAGGGCTTTAACCTCATCTTCATCTCTGCTTTCTAGCTCTCCATTTAGTCTCTAGCTTAATTGCAGGTCTTACGTAGCAGCCACAGTGGGAGGGAAACAATCAGAAAATTTAGAATGACCAGCAAAAAGTTATTAAAACTTCTGCTTTCAATTAGCCAAATTGCATGTATCTGAGAGTAGTTTTCAAATAAGATGGTAAGATCAGTAGGCAAATGGAAAGAAGCCCCTTTTCTTCTAACTTCCTGTCTCCTTTCAGAGCTCTATAATGCTAGAGCCCGGTGGGAAGCCAGATGGCCAAGGAGAAATCTGATTTGCAGAGTCGCAGCCCCAGCACCACTAAAACCCCAAACGCATTGCCACCAAGTTGATTCTGACCCACAGCAAACCTAGAGGTTAGGGTAGAACTGCCCATATTTTCCAAGGAACACCTGGCAGATTTGAACTGCCGACCTTTCGGGTAGCAGGTGTAACACTTAACAGCTATGCCACCGGGATTTCGGGAACAACAGAGCACAGCATAGAAGAAGGGTAGGTTTGAAGCTAAGAGACAATAGCTGGACAACTGGCCAGACCTACTCAAGGCTGCCAGCACTGTTGGTATCACATGAGGCTATGGGTGAGACACAACCCAAAACACAGCTACCTGAGAAGTAAGATTGCTCTCTGAGAACTAAACAGGTAAAAGACACACACAATGACTGTGCTCACCTAGCTTTAAGATAAACTAAGAGCCCACCTCTAACTATGTCACTGAAGGTAGTCTGGGTTTAGTCTCAGAGATAACATTGGTATGTAATTATAATTCACTAAGTAGAGACCTAATCATTGCACTGTACTATGTTGGGAGAAAGACTGTTTGAAGATAAAAGAGCTTAATTAGCCTGGAGAAAAGATGTCCCAAAAGTGTGTGAGTGCGGCCAGTAGTAATTATAAGCTGATGATCACAAACAGATTAACTGAAGTGATTATTCAAGGTAATGAGTCTAATTGATTATGAGAGTGTTCTTTTTAATGAGATACAATAAATGCTAAGGGCAGGGTGGCTACTTAATATGTGTAGTCACATAGAAAGCATCAAGTTTAAAATAATAAGAGTGTTTATTGAAGTATGTAAATATGTAAATGTGATTGGCTCTGTATAGCTCCAGGTGCCCTCTCATGTCCCCAGGGGGTTAAAAAAAGTTAATGATTTTGAAACCAACTACCATTTAGTCAGTTCTGACTCCTGGTGACCTCATGTGAGTAAGAGCAGAACTGCACTCCAGAGTATTCTCAATGGCTGATTTTTGAGAAGTAGATCTCCTGGCTTTTCTTCTGAGGTGCCTCTAGGTGCACTGGAACCTCCAAACTTTGGGTGAGCAGCCAAGTGCACTAGCCCTCCTCCTGTGCCCTCTACAAGTAGTTGCTTTAGCTTGATTGCAGACATTGTGTTTCTGCCAGAAAATCCATGTCTCAAGAACCCCAGATAACGGGTCTACCCCCGGAGTCCAAGATGGCCAGAATCTACCTTTTCCTTGAAGGCAAATGCTAGATTGTGGGCCGTGGTGAATTCACCAATGTAGATGACTTCTTCAGAAGTCCTTTAGCCAATGGTGTCTCCCTAGGATTGCTAGGTAACAGGATCCAGGTACAACAGAGTATAGAACCCGTTTTAAGATGAGCTTTTCTCCATGATAAAATGGTGATCCTTCTTGGAGGCTTCGCTGCTAGCAAGAAGCCTTAAGTCTTTATGACTTTATTGTTATTATATATATTGAAAATTACATCTAACTGATTGAAAGAATTGGGGTGGGGAGTGGGGGAAGGTTTTCATTCAAAGCTTCCACTATTCTCAAGCCTCAGATGTCTGCAGGATGCAGAGATGAAACTAGCCGTGTTGCCTTAGTTTGGTTGGAGTGAATGCCAAAAACACTGAGCATGGTTCACAGAATATTCTACAGCTGGCATTTTTTGAAGAGTGATTTTTAATCAACACTGTGGCTTTGAGAATAATCGTAACTCCACTTTTGGCATTTCTCCATAGCCGCATTGATTCTCCATCTCTTAGGACCCGATCTCAGAGCTCACCTGCCCTTGTCTTCCAAATTCTCTTTCTCTCTGCGAATGGATTTATGACTGCACACAGTGTCATTCCAGCATTGTTTTCTATAATTTATATCATGTACTATTTTCTTTCCTGGATTATTTAATGCTTGAGAGTGGCGAGTGACACATGTTGCTGTAGAAGGGCCGTGTGAAATGTAAAATGTGAATGAAGCACACTTTGTTTTGTAAGATTCAAATCCAAAGCTGACCACTGGGGAAAGTAGTGCTGCCAACTTCATTCTGCCTTATTGAATTAGGCTCCCTTTAAATACATCCCCTAGTCCTAGGAAAAGAGGAAGGAAAGAACAACAAACTGAGTGACTTGGATTTTTAAAATTAGCTTTGGGGAAAAAAGAGAGTGGGTTTGGATTTTATAATAAAGAATTCCTAACCTGTAAAAAAGTCCTAGTTCCTAAAATTCATGTGCAAGACAATTGCTAAAAAGTTTATCTCCTCACATTTTATCAAGGGTAAATGGATCCTTGATCAAAAGGAGGGAAAATGTGGAATACACTATCAGGTTCCTATGGAAACCAGACCTCTTGAATTCACTGATACTGGAGGACCCTCCAAATCTATTGTCCTAAGTAATATTTAAATCTCGAACCAAAATTATCCCTTGCAGTCATCTTTAAACAACAATTAACACAGAATGTCAGCCTTGATCATTGCACTCTTTTAAAGACGTATCTTTATGAGATCAGGTTGACAACAGTAACTCTAAGGCACAGATGAGAACTTTTTAAGGGCTTAAAGAAAAAAGGTAGCCCTTTGCACTGGAGAGGCCCCTCTCAGGCACCACAGCTTTTCATGCAATAATTCAAAAGGCCCCTCTCAGGAACCACGGCATTTCATGTGATAACTTGAAAGGTGTATACCAGGCGACTGAGCAGTGACAATTGTTCTTAACCTGGACGTTATTAACAAATAGAAAAGAATTACCAAGCAAAATAAAAAACCCAAAATTCCTAAAAAAAAATCCATGGTAGCATATCGAAAAGGTAACACTCTACTCTAGTACGGAAACATAAAAGGACCGACTCTTGGTTGACCACTGGAATAACAGAGGAGACTACTGTAAAAAGGATTTTGTGAGGTGGTGTGGAAGTCAATGTTAATATAATAATATAATTATAATAATGTAATTATAATAATATAATATAATATAATTATAATAATATAATAAATTACATCAAATATATGGGTGTCTTTGATGGAGCAGATCAATATGCCTTGATACATCATTTTCTGTGAAAGTCTTTAAGTGTTTTTGTGCAGGACGGTGTCTAGCAAGAGTGGAGGAGCTACAGAGCTTTGGAACACTTGTCCTGCAGGGCGGGTATAGGCCTGAGGCCTAGGCCATGTGGCCATAGGAAGCAGAAGCTGAAGAGACAAACATCCTGAGAAGCTAAGCTACCTCAGTCTCAAAGGGTGTGGCCAAGACCTCAGGGGTTTGAAAGGGTGGAACCAGGGCTTTCTGTGTTGGTAAGGGTGGAATTGCCACTCAGTTGGGCTTCAAGCGCACCTAAAGCTGAGGGGGCAGAGTTGCCGTCCAAGTGAGCCTTTCTAGGTAGAGTTGTAGCACAGGGCTGGGATTCTACACTCAGGATCCAGACAGCATAGCCAATACCTAGAGTCTGGAGGGCCGGGCCATTATGTAGAATGCCTCAGAAAATGTAAGAGTATTTTCAAAACTTTGAGGGCTAATGTCATGTTTTTTTTATTGTGATATGCATCCTGACAAACCAAGGATGTACCTTGGGGATTGTTTCATAAAATACCATACAAAAAACAACTACAGAACATAGTATTTCAAAGATTTTGTTTTGTAAGATGTAGAAATACATAAAATGTTAAAATATATTATTTGTATACATTTTCTTGAGTATAAAATTTTAAAGTAGCTGTAAGAAACTTGCCTAAAATATGCAAAATCATCTTGAGAGTTTCTAGTTCTCCCAGTGATGAAATAGTAGGCTAGAGATATTGAGAATATAACCAATGGCTTTGAACTGTATGTGTAGAAATTGTTGAGTGAGTGTATCTTTTGTTGTATATTCACTAAAACAAACAAACATTTTGTCTCCTTACATAAACAAATATGCTTTCATTTATCAAGCAGCAACACTATATCCCCTTTTTGCTGTGACAGTATCATGCAGCTCTCAGCTTACATGTAATGTCTTGAGAATGGTGATTTATCCTCCAGTCTATTTTCATTTGCTAACTTCCTGTTACCACATGCTGCTAGGAGAAAGACCAAACCTGTCTTACAGGAAGTATAACCAGAATGTTCCTTGGAACCATAGATGATAAGACTTTGTCTCGTTTACTCTGGACATGTTATTAGGAGGGACCAGTCTCTCAGAAGGATTTTATGTCTGGTAAAGTGGAGGGTCAGTGATAAAGAGAAAGACCCTCAACAAGGCGGACTGACACAATGACTGTAACAATGGGCTAAAACACACTTGTTGTCATGAGGCTCACTATGAGCTGGAACTGACTTGATAGAATCTAACAACAACAACAGTTTCTCCTCTGGTCACTCTATCTCATCATAAAGCACCTTGTCTTCCCAGCACTTACCACCACCTGCAATTATTTTGATATTGTATGTATTTCTTATTTATTGTTTCAATCCTTCTACTGTCCTTACTGCTATCACATACTAGAATATAAACTGCATGAGGGCTGGGACTTTCCATATCCTATTCTCTGATGTACTATCTAATGGGTCTTAAAAATATTTTTATTCAACTATTTAACTGGTTGGTGCTTGGTTTTAATAACTAGCTTATCTCTGCTCCTGTGTACCTTTTGCTTTTTTAAAATAGTTTTTGAGCTGTCCTAAAACGCTTTTTGGAAGAACAGCAGAGAAGAGAAGAAATTAAGAACAAACAAAAAGTAGTTGTTTGGAACTCACAGTATAGTCTTTTTGAAAAGTGTGTTAAATGATGATTAGATTTTCAGTCCATCTTTAAAAACCCTTTTTAACTTAAGTGTATCTGAAATACATATTGGGAATGAAAAAGATATAAAAATAGTAGTGTTGTCAGTCTATTTTGTTTCAGTTAGCTTGATAATAGGACCGTGTGGATGCCTGGTAATGTGGTAGGTGGTAATATAATGTCTGTGAAATGAATGAATGAATGAATGAAAACAGAAAAGACCGCCAGGATGTCTGCCTCATATAGCCTCAACAATTGTTCATCTTTTTTCTCACTGAAGAAAGTGTAATGAGAACTAGAGCAGGAGTGCAGGATGGATCTGAATCTTTAATTTCTGCCATCATTGGACCTTTACTATTTTTAGATCCCCTGGAGAGGACTAAGTGTGTCTCCCGAGAGGTCTTTCAGTTTGATTGTGCCCGAGTCTCATCTTGGTCTCTGTTTTCTTAGTCCCATCTTCCTTGAGCTTCTTGGTATTGGGCTTATCATGCCATATAGCTAAGAATTTTGGAACAATTTTTAATAAAAATGGTCCTGAGAAATTCTAATAAATTGTAGCCAATGTCACAGTTAATGCACTCATTTTTAAGTGACTTTAAAACAACAAAACAAGAAAGTGAGAGGATGAGTAAGAAATGGGCAATGGGTAGATCATCTGTTGATTTTAATATCTAGTTAAAGAGAAAGCAGTTTTAGGTTGGACTTTTCTAGAAAGGCAAACAGTAAAGACTATTCTGGAATGGTTTGCATTATACTGGCAGTATCTTTGCTTAATAACACTTCATTTATCTCTCTCTTTTTTCTTTTTGTAATGGAATAAGAATACTTAACTGAGGAATCAGTGAACCATTCAAATTAATTAACAACCCAAGTCCTTTTTGCATGAGAGCATGTGACTGATGGACAATGCCAGTGGATTCCACGTTAGAAGTTCACAGACATCTTCTAAGGGTTCCTGAAAGTCATTCCAGCAGATGACATCACCACTTGCAAGGGATAGTCATATAGGGAAGTGGAACAGTAACTTTCTCTTTCTAATGACCGAGTGCCTGTGCACTGAATGACAATTCCTCTTCAAAACAGAAAGGAGCTTGGCTTGTGAAGCTCGCAGACAGTCGATTAAAAGCTGGAGTGATGGTGAGTGCTGTGATTTGGCCTTATCAAAGGAACATAGCACTCTTCATTTGTACTCTCGTGTGTCTTGTAAAAGCAACCAAACAAATGCAGTCATTCACCTCACTACTCCGTGTCCTTGCTAACGGTGAGATTAAGGGGAGACACATGCAGTGTCTTTCTGAACATGATGGTGTCTGGAAAAGGGACTACAGCATCACCTTTGTCTTGCTTTCTGAGTTTATTAAGGGAACATGAGCAATTTTAACAGATGAATCCCAGCTTCTCTGGATTAGCACAATAAAATTTCAGTTTTGGTTCACATCATCATCCAAGGCAGTTTTTCTGGTCAGTCAGTCTCCCACTGGTCAGTCAAGGATCTTTGCTCCTTCCCAATTGTGGCTCCAGCCTCATAGGCCCTGGGAACCCTCTCCATTTAGAGGGTGAATGGGGAAAGAATGAAGAACAGAACATGGGAGGCTATTATGGGCCAGGTCTGGAAGTGGCTCACATCATTTGTGTCAACGTAACTACTGGGTAAAACTCAACCACATATCTCCTCACTGCAAAGAAGTGTTGAACAGTTTAGTTGGGAGCCCACAAAGAAAAGGTACCGGGTATGGTGAGTATCTCGGTGGTAGCTAATCTCTGGCACAAAGGGCTGTGTTCAGAGACCTGAGCCTAACCCACAAGCAGGTGATGCAGGAAGAATGGACTCTACGCCAATTAGGCTCCTTACTGGGCTCATTATAGAAGTTTAGAGCTAGTGTGTAGCCTTTGGTACGTAATGACACACATGATATACAGTATTCATTGTGAAACACAGTACCATGGGCAAATCCAGGTTTAGTCTCATTGGGTATAATTGTAGCTATTTATCAGGAAACTGAGACTCACAAAGTCAAAGTGTGTATACTAAACCCTACAGCACCTAGTTGTAGCAAAGTAAGAATTGTGTTGACATTGGAATAGTCTTGAATTTGCCTCTCTCTCTAGCTACCTACTTGCCTGTCTATCTACACACATGCATATATATGTATAAATACATATATACACAGCATATATAAAATATACACATACATGTATATGTATACATAATTTAAAAATATACACATATATATGATATCTACACATATATACATAAATACTTAAGTAATTTGAGGACTTTGTTATTTTAATTAGCATTACTAAAAATCACTTTTGTTACACCACTGTATTTTTGGCATTGCAATTAAGAGTAGTTGACTCCAGGACCACACCAGAGACTCCATCAGCATGAGATCCAAAGAACTAGATGGTGCCTGGCCACCACCAATTATCACCCTGACAGGGAGCACAACAGAGAGTCCCCGATGGAACAGCAGAAAAGTGGGGTACAGAATTCAAATTCTAGTTAAAAGACCAGATTTAATGGTCTCACTGAGATTGGAGGGACCCCAAAAGACATGGCCCCTCAACTCTGTCTTAGCCCAGAACTGACACCATTCCTGAAGTCAACTCTTCAGACAAAGATTTAATTGGACTATAAGGCATAAAATGGTACTCATGAAGAGAGTGCTCCTTAATTCAAGCAGATACATGAGACTAAGTGAGCAGCTCCTGTTAGGAGGCAAGATTAGAAGGCAAAGAGGAATAGGAGCTGCTTGAATGGACATGGGAAATCCAGGGTGGAAAGGAGGAGTGTGCTGTCCCATTACAGGAAGAGATGTTTGTATAAAAGAAACTATCTTGAAATATAAACTTTCTCTTGAAGCACACCCACACAAAAGAAAAAGAACTGACTGAAAGGACTAGGGAAAACAGTCTATTTAGATTGCTTTTGAGACCAAATAACAAAACCCAAGCCAAACTGTTTATTGACAGATGCATGTATCATATGCCACAAGAGGACTTAAAACTATTAACTCATTTAACATTCTAAAATAACAACCCTGTGGGGGAAGTACTATGATATCTCCATATTGTGAGTGAGAAAATTGAGACCTAGAAAAGTTAAACTATTTTCCCGTGGTCATATCAATAATTAGTGTCAGAGCTAGGATTTGAACTCAGGCAGTGGCTCCTCAGCCATTTCTCTTGGCCATTACATTATGGGATTTCACATCAGTTTGTACAGAGGCAGAGCAGGTCTTAAGACTGGTTGAGTTGTTAGCTCAGTGGTACTCGGGTTCACAGTTTTTTTCCAAATTCCTGGTATCTACTTTCTTTCCATATCTCATTGGTTGTCCTTGCTTTCCTTTATAGCAAGAAAATAGACTGACTATCAGCAGCAAGTGGAGCAATATATTTCCTTATGCATGTCCAGTAGGGGAGAGGGACTAATTTCTTTTCTCGCATTTCTGAGTCTGCCTCTTCTTATGTTTGTTTGGCCCCAATAGGCCCAGTATGTCTCCCTTTTCTGAATGAATGAATGAATGACAAGGGCATGGGTTAGCATCATTGGCTTATCTTCAGGCCAGTCTACTGGTGTGAAGTTGGTAAGATGACAATCATATGATCCATTATAGAAGTCAACGCTTCTAGTCACAAATGTGATTCTGAGATGTTGGTTAATTGCCTGCAAAGAAGTACACAGTATTTCCTCACCCAAAAAAAAAAAAAAAATGGCGTTTAAAAATGTTGGCACACTTTTACATATGTTGTTTCATCTCTCAATTAGTAGATAGGACAAGTTTTATGATTCCTGATTAAATGAGGAAACAGAAGTATAGGGAGGATATATTTTTACAAATGACTTGAACCTATGTCTCTTAACTCATGATACAACCATTTACCAACTATCTATCCCATCTTAATTAGGTGAAGTCATATACTAATGAGCAATCCCTGGGAAGAGCAGGTACTAACTAGGTCATGTTAGGCTGATTTTGTTTATTTTTAACCTTCCATAACAGGGTTTATTATTTTGTTTTTGTCTTAATTCCCTTGGGCAATTTCTCACTAAATTTTTGCCTCTTTAGACTCAACTTGAATGTTCTATTTTTGTTGTCCTTAAGGATCTGGGCTGGTAAAAACTCTTAATGCTAGCAGCTTTTTAAGGCATGAAGAAAAAGCTTAGGTAGAGCATTACAGCTGCCAAAATCTTCAGGACATGAGGCACTTCCTCTGCAAGGAATTAAAACTTTTCTTGGTTTCTTTAAAAGTATAAGAACAAGCATTAATTAACAGGAAAATTATTAAAATAATGCATAAAACATGTCCTGCTGGTCTTTGGAATCTGACAGTCTTAATTTTCTTTTTCTTTTACTGTGTGTATTTTATAAATAGTATCACAAAGTTAACCAGCATGCCACAAATTAATCAGTTTTAGGAAACTGATTTTAATTGTAACTGTGGTGGAAGCCTGACCTTCTTTTCCAGTTTGGAAGTGTCATTGTTTTTGACTTAGTGGAGCAAAGTAGTAGTCTACCATGTTGAGGAGGGGTCAGCATGTGGTTAGCTCTATCATGGCCCTATTGAATTCTGAGTTTTATAGAAATGATAGAAACTTAGAGCTAGAAAGGTTTTATAACACCTACCACATAGTAGTTACTTAGTGTATCTTTATTACAAAAATATTGAGTAAATGAAATTTTACCTTCTTCAAATGTAAAACCACCAACCTTTCTGTTAGCAGCCAAATTCTTAACTGTTGCACCACCAAGTCTCCTTAGAAATGGGTGTAGCTATAGAGTATTCAAGAAGCAATGCGTCTTTCCATTGGATTCTGTAGGACCATTCTTGGTGTTAATATCCGGCTGAGAATTACAGCCGGAATACCTGGCTGAGAATTACAGTGACAGCTACTTGAAAGGGTCTAGAAGGAATTGCAATGGGTTGTATTGTGAGGCTTTCCAGTTTATCAAATACTTTTGATGGCTGTTCTTTTCTTACTTTTGTGTCCTTTACTTTTCAAACACAAAACCAGTTATTTGAGGTCCGCCAATCAAGGTTTCTCTGTTACTTGACTATCTCTTTTTATTGTCATCCACCTTCCTTCTTGGTAATTTTCCATCAGCAATAGTACCTGAAGTGGAGACTCTTTCTCTGATGCTGTTATTCATATTTTCCCTTCTCTGTTTTTCCTCTACTTTCCATCACAGTTTTCTGCCCTCAGAGAGGCGTTTGGAAAGAAATATCATGAAGTTGGAGGTACTCTAATTTGCAATAAGGAATTTCTTTGTGAAACCAAGCCAGAAGGACCAGAACTGATACCAGCTCTGTTCAGCTACCTCATAGGACAGTCAAAGGGAGAGTGTTAAAATGTTTAAGCAGTAAGGGACCCTCCTAGCTACTTAATAAATTGTCCTCACAGTTCAGATGAAGAGGTCTCTCTCATGGAAAGGAAAAGTGCTTTGCCTAAGAAAACATCTTGTCCTCTAAGCAATTTTAACATAAATATTAGTGTAACAAAAACAATTGAATTGTGAACACTTTACTACATTCATTGCTCAACAATTTTGTCATTAGTATGTGTAGTTATATTTGTGATTATTCATGAGTTAGAAACAACAGCCTGGGTACAGACTGTGTCTTTTTTCTGAAAATATCAAACTGCTTGTGCATCTTTCATCTCAGCTGGCAGAACCTGGCACATAAAATGCTCATTCTGGCAGATCTTAAAGGTTTTTAATAAAATATTAATGCACGTTATATATTTATTCATATTTCACTGTAAACATATTTAGCAATTTTGTTCCTCTTAGGTTCAATACTTAATGAGTTACAGTACAATGAATTACTTAATATAGTCCTTCTAACCATAATCTTTCTGACTCACACAATGATTCAGTGGGACTATGCAAATAAAACTGGAAACACTGGCAGCATACTGGTGAGGTGCTATGGCTGCTAAACAAAAGGTTGACAGTTGGAATCTACCAGGTGCTCCTTGGAAACTCTACAGGGCATTTCTACTCTGTCTTATCTGTTCACTATGAGTCACAGTCAACATAATGGAGTAGGGGTTTTTTAATGCAAATAAAGTGTGTGGAACCCATAATGGTTGGGGTTATGTGTTGACTGTGGGCCATGATTCCTAGCATTGAGTAGCTGAGCTCCACTTTGTGATCAGATGTGATCACCCTAATTATCCCTCATTTTATGTGTTGTAAATCCTAACCTCTAGCTGTTAACGAAGCTTCATTATTGTGGAGTGTAACTTGAGTCACAGTCTTATAGGAAGGTATGACTCAGGTCCCACCTTACGCAAGTTATGCCCTTCCCTGGAATATGATCTGCATCTGAGATATATTTGTGGGTGCACTGACTTGTATGTCTCTTTCTGTACTTGGATCCTGCATCACTGCCTGATGGAGGACTTCAGCAAGCAGTTTTTCACTTTGACCAGCTGATTCTGGGATTTACAGTTTCTGCAGCCCCATGGGTCTGCAGCCTATCATATGACCTGCCAATTTGGGTTCATTGGCCCTTGCAGTCACATGAGTTAAGAGAAGCCTACGCCTGACCCGTAGGTCTAGGACTTGTCAGGCTCCCCAACCCTGTGAGCCATTTCCTTGACATGTTTATCTACCTATTTATTGCTATTAAGTGAAAGTACACAATCCAGATCAATTTTGTATGCCCACCTATCTGCAGTTCTACCTGCTGCCCCTACCCTGTGACAGCACATTCCTCCGTTGTACTCTATGCTTTAAGTATCCTTTTAATGAGCACCTGTCCCCTGCTTTCCACCCTTTTCTCTCCCATCTAGAAAGAAACCAGTAGGACAGCCTCTTATAAATGTGCAAAACCGTAAAGTACACACACTCATATGGTCACACTGTATCCCTGAGTCCAGTCCATTCTTGTCTGAAGAGTTGACCTCAGTACTGGTTTCTGGTCAGGGCTACCAGTATATCTAGGGGCCTTGTTCCTAAAGGACCCTCTGGGGTGTTGGACCTTCAGTTCTGGTCTTTCAGTAGAGTTCTTGAACTGCACACCTCTTTTACTTGTGTTGCCTCAGGAACTCTACATTGTATTCCCCATTATGGGTATCTTTTGTGGTGGCTGTGTACCATCTGGTTCTTCTTGTCCCATGTTGATACAGTCTTTCATTCACATGGATGCTTCTGGCTCCTAGGCTCTTTTATCCTCATGTCTTTGCTGTTGTTGGTCGTTATCTATTCCAGATGGGTTGGGACCACTTGTACCTCAGATGGCAGCTTGCTAGCTTTCAAGACTCCAGACATCACTCATGAATATGGGGTGCTGAAGAGTCTCCTAGCAAAAGGCTAGCTATGCCAATTGACTTCGATGTCCCCTGCAAACAAGGTCCTGTCCCTACTACTGTGTCCTCTGAAATACTGAGTTGAATTTAGAAAGCATTTCAGTTTATGGTGTAATCCAGTTATATTGATCCACTCTCTACTGAGTGCTGTCATTCCCTTCACCTAACCTAATTCCTATGGACTATCTAATTTATGACCAACCTTCTCCCTCCCTTCCCACCCTTGTAGCCATCAAAGGGTCTTTTCTTCCGTACATAAATCTATTTTTAAGTCCTTATATCAAAGGTCTCATACAGTACTTGTCTTTTCACAGCTGACTGATTTTACTCAGCATAAAGTCTTCTAGTTGAAACCAGGTTATGAGATACTTCCTAAAATCATCATTGTTCCTTACCATTGCATAATATTCCATTGAATATATGTACCACAGTTTGTTTATTCATTCGTCTGCTGATGGGCACCTAGGGTGATTCCATCTTTTTGCTATTGTGCAATAAACATGTGTGTGCATGTGTCCGTTCATGTGACAGACTTTATATCTGAAGGATATGTTGTGTGCTGTGAGGTTGCTGGATTATATGGTACTTCTGTTTCTAGTCTTTTAAGGAAATGCCAAATTATTTTACAAAGAGGTTTTAACATTTTGCATTCCTACCAGCAGTATAGGAGAGTTCCAATCACTCCACAGCCTCTCCGGCATTTGTTGTTTTGCATTTTTTTGGATTCTTGCCAACCTTGTTCAGGTGAGATGGTATTTCATTGTAGTTTTGATTTGCATTTCTCTAATAGCTAATAATGGGAGCCCTTCCACATGTGTCTTTTGGTTGCCTGGATGTCTTTGGTGAGATGTCTGTCCATCTCCTTTGCCTATTGTTTAATTGGGTTATTTGTCTTTTTCTTGTTGATACTTTGTAGTATCTTGTAGATTAGGGATCTCGGATGTTGATCCAACACGTAGTTGCCAAATATTTTTCCCATTCTGTAGGTAGTCTTTTAACTGTCTTGATAAAATCTCTGGATGAGCATAAGTGTTTGATTCTTAGTAGTTTCTATTTATCAATTGTCTCTTCTGTTGTTTGTGCATTGTTTGTCATATTTTGTAGTCTGTCTAAACTGTGTGTTAGAACTTTCATTGTTAACCCTATTTTTTCTTGCACTATCTTTATCATTTTAGGTTTGATATTTAGGTCTTGAATCCATTTAAGTTAGTTTTTGTGTAAGGTGTGAGACATGGGTCTTGTTTTAGTTTTTTGCAGATGAATATCCAGTTTTGCCAACACCATTTGTTAAAGAGACTGTTTATACCTCACTTTATAACCTTTGGACCTTTCTCAAATATCAACTGTTCATAAGAGGACGGTGATATTTCTGGGGTCTCAGTTCTGTTCCTTTGGTTTACGTGTCTTTTTTTTGTATCAGTACCAGGCTCTTTTGAATACTGTGGCAGTGTAGTAGATTCTAAGGTCTGGTAGTGTGAAGCCTCCTGCTGTGTTCCTCTTCTTCAGCAGTGCTTTACTTACTAGAGGTTTCTTCCCTTTCCAAAGTTGGTGATTAGTTTCTCCATCTCATTAAAAAATGAAATGGAATTTGTATTGGGATTACATTGTATATGTAGATTGCTTTGGGTAAAATAGACATTTTCCCAATGTTAAGTCTTCCTATCCATGAGCAAGGTAGGTTTCTCCATTTATGTAAGTCTCTTCTGGTTTCTTGAAGCAAGGTCTCTTATTTCTCTGTTTAAATTTATTTCTGGTTATTGTAACTTCTTTGGGGTTATCATAAATGATATAGGTTTTGTAGGTTCCTCTTTGTTGTTCTGCTTGTTGGTGTGAAGGAATCCTACCAATTTACTGATGTTTGTCTTATATCCTGATACTTCACTGAACTCTTCTATTAGTTACAATAGTTTATTTATGGATTCTTTAGGGTTCTCTGTATATATGATCATGTCATCTGCAAATAGGGATATTTTTACATCTTTACTGATGCAACTGCCTTTTATTTCCTTGTCTTGTCTTTTTGCTCTGGCCAGAGCCTCTGGCACAATGGTGAATAGAAGTGGTGACCATGGCCATCCTTTCCTGGTTCCTGTTTTCAAGGTGAATTCTTCCAGTTTCCCTCCATTCAGGCTGATGTTGGTGGTTGGTTTTGCATAGATGCCCCTTATTTCATTGAGTATTTTCACTTCTCTTCCTATTTTGCTAAGAGTTTTTAGTATGAATGGTGATGGACTTGGTCAAACGCCTTTTTCTGAATCAATTGACAAAATGAGGTTGTTCTTATCCTTTGTGATATTTATGTGGTTGATCACATTAATTGTTTTTCTGGTGTTGAACCAACCTCACATTCCTGGTCATGATGAATTACTCTTTCAGTATGGTGTTGAATTCTATTGACAAGGATTTTGTTGAAGCTTTTTGCATCTAGCTTCATGAGTGACATTGGTCCGTAATTTTCCTTTTTTGTGGGATCTTTCCCTGTCTTTGATTTCAGGGTTATGTTGGCTTCCTGGAATGAATTTGGGAGTATTCTGTCCTTTTCTAGCTGTGAAATAGCCTCTGTAGTATTGCAATTAACTCCTCTCTAAAAGTTTGGTAGACTTCTCCAACAAAGCCATCTGGATCAGGACTTTTTTTGGTTGGTAGTCTTTTGATGACTTTTTTTATGTCTTCGACTCGACGGCACTTGGCTTGGCTCTTTTGTGATGACTTTATCAAATTGTTTTACTTCCCCTTGTGATAATTTTGGTAGGTGATGTAAACCTAGAAATTTGTATATTTCCTCCAGGTTTTTGAATCTGTTGGAGTACAGTTTTTTTGTAATATTCTGTTATGATACTTCTGATTTCATTTGGGTCTGTTGTGACATCTCCCTTCACATTTTTTATTCGGATTTTTGTTTCCTCTCCTGTTTTTCCATTGTAAGTTTACCCAGTGGTTTCTCAATTTTGTTGATCTTTTCAAAAAACCAGCATTTGGTTTTGTTAATTCTCTCAGTTGTTTTTCTGTTCTCTAATTCATTTAGTTCTGCTCTAATCTTTGTTTTCTTTTGGTGCCCAAGGCATTCTTTTGTTGGTCTCTTTCTGCTTGTTCAAGTTGCAGGGTAAATTCTTTGGTTTAGGCCCTTTATTCCTACTAGATATGTACATTTATAGACATAAATTGACCTCTGAGAACTACTTTTGCTGTATGCCATAGATTATGTAGGATGTATTTTCATTCTTGTTTCATTCCATAAATTTCTTTGTCTTTGATTTCTTCCATAACCCATGAATTTTTGAGCAAGGTGTTGTTCAGTTTCCATGAGTTCAAATTTCTACTCATCTTTTTTCTGCTGTTGACTTCAACTTTTATGGCTTTATGGTCTGAGAAAATGCTTTGTAATAGTTCATTGGTTTGGATCTTGTTAAGACTTGCTTTGTGACCTAATATGTAGTCTATTCTGTAGAATGTTCCATGTGCACTGCAAAAGAATGTGTAGTTATCTGTTGTTGTTCTGTACATGTCAATGAGGTGTAGTTGGTTGATTGTCGCAATAAGCTCTTCTGCATCTTTACTGAGCTTGTCTCTGGATGATCTGTCCATTACTTAAAGTGGAGTGTTGAAATCTCCTACTGTTATTGTAGAGTGATCTACCTCACTTTTCAGTGTTATCAGCATTTGTTCTGTGTATTTATATGCTCTGGTATTGGGTGCACAAATATTTAATATTGTTATATCCTGTGAATGTATTGAACCTTTCAGCAACAAATAGTGACCATTCTTGTTCATGATGGTGGATTTTTTAACAAAAAATTTTTATTTAATATAACTGAGTGAAAATGTACATTCCCGTATAAATTTACATACCCACCTATATGCAGCTTCCACTGCTCTCACTGCCCGGTGACAGCACACTATTCCTCTCTGCTCCACACATGTCTCCTTCTCCCAACAGTCTCTTTCTTCCCTCCTCTCCACCCACTCTCCTTCCTCCAGCCAGAGGTCAGCAGGATGACATCCTATAGATGTATAGAAGCATAAAGTGCATCCAATATATGGCCACTGCATCGCCAAGTCCAATCCATTCCTGTCTGAATCGTGGACTTTCGTTATGATTTATGGTCAAGGGCAGCATCAGGGTGAGGGGCCATGCTCCCAGGGGAACCCTGAAAACCCTGGAACATCAATTGAGGTCTTTTAGTGGGGACCTCAGGGTGCACCCCTTTTTATTCTTGTGTTGGGTCTCTTTGTCTTCTGGGTTGTCTTTCCCCCATGTCATTTTGGTCCTCGGTGAGCATCCGTTCCTGCTGAGTGGGGACCATTTGCTGTGCTCTCGGATGGCAGCTTGGCAGCTTTAAAGACCCCAGAAGCCACTCACCAATGTGGGGTGCAGAGAGCCCTCTTAGAAAAACGCTGGTTGTGCCAATTGGCCTCGCTTTCGCCTAAGAGCATGGTCCCCCGCCCCCTGCCCCAGCTACTCTATCCTTGCAATATTGGATTAAGATGGAAGGAGTACTCATGTTATGTTTAAGTCCACTTAATATTGTTCTTGTTTCTAATGTGTGCCATCACCAATTTCACCCAACCAGATACCTAGCAACTATCTAATCTAAACCCTCCCCCCTTCTCTTGCAGCTGTCAAAGAGTCTTTTCCTCTATACACAAGTCTGTTTTTGTGATCTTATCGTAGAGGTCTCATACAATATTTGTCCTTTTGTCGCTGACTACTTTCAGTTAACATAATGTCTTCCAGTTGAAACCAGGTCATGAGATGTTTCCTGAAGTCATCGTTGTTCTTTATCATTGTGTAGTGCTCCATTGAGTATATATACCATAGTTTACCTATCCATTCTTCTGTTGTTGGGCATCTGGGTTGATTCCATCTTTTTGCTATCATGGACTATGCTGCGATAAACATTCTGGTGCATGTGTCCATTGGTGTGAAAGGCCTTGATTCTGTAGGATATATTCCAAGTAGTGGAATTACTGGGTCAAATGGTATATTAATATCCATTTTTTAAAGGAAGCGCCAGATTGCTTTCCAAAGAGGCTGGACCATTCTGCAACCCCACCAACAGTGTAGGAGGGTTCCACTTTCTCCACAGCCTCTCCAGCATTTGTTGTTTTGTGTTTTTTGGATCATGGCCAATCTTGTTGGGGTGAGATGGTATCTCATTGTCATCTTGATTTGAATTTCTTTCATAACTAAAGATCGCGAACATGACCGCATGTGTTTTTTGGCTGCCTGGATCTCTTCTTTAGTGAAATGTCTATCCATCTCCTTCGCCCATTGCCTAATTGGATGATTTATCTTCTTCTTGTTGATATTTTGTAGTATTTTGTAGATTATGGAAATCAGGCGTCAGTCTGACATAGTTTCCAAATATTTTTTCCCATTCTGTAGGTGTTCTTTTAATTCTATTAATAAAGTCTTCAAATGAGCAAAAGTGTTTAATTTTTAATAGATCCCATTTATCTATTTTCTCTTCTGATGATTGTGGTTTGTTTGACAGATTTTGGAGTCTGTCCACATTGTGTATTAAAACTTCCATTGTTGTTCCTACCTTCTCTTGGATGAGCTTTATCATTTTTAGGTTTGATATTTAGGTCTTTTATCCAGTTAGAGTTGGTTTTTGTATAAGGTGTAAGATATGGATCTTGTTTCAGTTTCTTGCAGATGGATATCCAATTTTGCCAGCACCATTTGTTGAAGATACTGTTTTACCCCAGTTTAATGTCTTAGGGCTTTTGTCGAATATCAATTGTTCATAGGCAGATGATGTCATCTCTGGGGTCTCAGTTCTGTTCCACTGATCAATCTGTCTGTTCTTATACCAGTACCAGGCTGTTTTGACCACTGTGGCAGTGTAATATGTTCTAAAGTCAGGTAATGAGAGGCCTCCCAGTGCGTTCTTCTTCTTCAGTAGTACCTTGCTTAACCAGGGCTTCTTCCCTTTCCAAACAAAATTGGTGATGTGTTTCTCCATCTCATTAAAAAATGTCACTGGAACTTGTATTGAGACTACATTATATAAGTAGATTGCTTAGGGTAAAATAGACATTTTCAGAATGCTAAGTCTTCCTATCCATGAGCAGGGTAGGTTTTTCCATTTATCTAAGTCTCTCTTAGTTTCTTGTAGTAAGGGCTTGTAGTTCTCTTTGTAAAGGTCTGTTATTTCTCTGGTTAGATTAATTCCTAGGTACTTTATCTTCTTAGGTTCTATCGATTTGATAATTTCTTCCTTAACAGTCTTGTTGTTGGTATAAAAGAATTCTACTGATTTACTTATGTTTATCTTGTATCCTGAGACTTTGCTGAACTCTTCTATCAGTTTGAGTAGTTTACTTATAGATTCCTTGGGATTCTCTGCATATACAATCATATCATCTGCAAACAGGGAGATTTTAACTTCCTCTTTGCCAATGCAGATGCCCTTTATTTCTTGTTCTTGTCCAATTGCTCTGGCTAAAACTTCTAGCACAATGGTGAATAGAAGAGGAGAGAATAGGCATCCTTGTCTAGTTCCTGATCTTAAGGGAAAGTCTTTCAGTCTCTCTCCGTTCAGGATGACGTGGGCAATTGGCTTTGTATAAATGGCCCTTACTGTGTTGAGGAATTTGCCGTCTATGCCCATTTTGCTAAGAGTTTTTAGCATGAATGGGTGTTGGACTTTATCAAATGCCTTTTTGGCATCAATGGACAAAATCAGGTGATCCTTGTCTTTTGTGTTATTTTGTGGTTAATCACATTAATTGTTTTTCTGATGTTGAATCAGCCTTGCATCCATGGTATGAATCCCACTTGCTCATGATGGATTATTTTCTTGATATGTTGTTGTATTCTACCGGCAAGAATTTTGTTGAAGATTTTTGCATCTAGATTCATGAGTGATATCAGTCTGTAGTTCTCTTTCTTTGTTGGGTCTTTCCCTGGCTTAGGTATCAGGGTTTTGCTGGCTTCATGGAACGAGTTTGGGAGTACTCCATCCCTTTCTATACTGTGAAATAGTCTTAGTAGTATTGGAGATAACTCTTCTCTAAATGCTTGGTAGAATTCTGTAGTGAAGCCATCTGGACCCGGACTTTTTTTGGTTGGCAGTGTTTTGATGACCTTTTCAATCTCTTCCTTTGCAATGGATTTATTAAGTTGTTCTGCTTCACATTGTGATAATTTGGGTAGGTGGTATGAGTCAAGGAATTGGTCCATTTCCCCTAGGTTTTCAAATTTGTTAGAGTACAGTCTTTCATAGTATTCTGTTATGATATTTTTGATTTCTGTTGCATCTGTGGTGACAACCTCCCTCTCATTTCTAATTTGGTTTATTTGTTTGCTTTCCTGCTTTTCTTTAATAAGTTTAGCCAGTGGTTTGTCAATTTTGTTGATCTTCTCATAAAACCAGCTTTTGGTCTTTTCAATTTTTTCAATTGTTTTTCTATTCTCTAATTCATTTAGCTCTGCTCTAATCTTTATGATCTCGTTTCTTCTGGTGCCTGAGGGGTTCTTCTGTTGTTGTCTTTCTACTTGTTCAAGCTGTAGGGTTAATTCCTTGATTTGGTTTTTTCTTCCTTCCAGATGTGTGCATTTACGGAGATAAACAGACCTCTGAGCACTGCTTTGGCTGTATCCCATAGGTTCTGGTCGGAAGTGTTTTCGTTCTCACTGAAAACCATGAATTTCTTTAATTCATCCTTGATTTCCTCTATAACCCATGTTTTTTTGAGCAAGATGTTGTTCACTTTCCAAGAGTTCCACTTTCTGTCTATGTTTTTTCTGCTAGTGATTTCAACTTTTATGGCTTTATGATCTGAGAAGATGCTTTGCAGTAATTCAATGGTATGGATTTTGTTGAGTATTGCATTATGGCCTATCATGTGGTCAATTCTGGAGAATGTGCCATGTGCACTGGAGAAGAAGGTGTAGTTGTACGATGGTGGGTTTTACATTAAAAACTATTGTATCTGTGATTAGTATTGCCACTTCTGCTCTTTGCATATTCTTATCTTGGTATGTATTTTTCCATCCTTTGATTTTCAGTTTGTTGACGTCTTTGAGTTTGTGGTGTGTTTCTTGTAGGCAACATATAAATGGATCATGTTTTTTAGTTCAAGCTCTTACCCTCTGCCTCTTTATTGTAGCATCCAATGCATTTACATTCAGTGTAATTGTTGATAGCCAAGCCAAGTGCCATCGAGTCGGATCCGACTCATGGCGACAGGTATGTGTTTATTGCTGTCATTCTGGTGTCTTTATTTTTATGTTGTTGCAGCTTTCTTTGTTCCTCTTAACATTGTGTTCCAGGTAGTTTTTACTTTATGGGTTTACTTTTCATCCTTTTCAGTGTTGGTTTTGCATTTGTTGTAACTCTTGTATCATGTTTCTTCTTTTGATACGTAGCATTGACAGTTTGCTTTACAGTTACTCCTTCAATCCCCTTAATGTTCTAGTTTTAAACCAATCTTTAACTTCTATATATCTCCTTAATTTCCTCTCCACCTGAAAAGGTTGTAACTACTGTAATATATCCTTCTTTATAGTGTGATGATGTCATATTTTTTATGTGAAGCTCTCTGGTTCCCTACTTTTAATATTCTAGCTTTGATTGAGCTTTGTGACTTCCCTAACTGAGGACTCTGGATGCTCTGTTCTGCTATGCATCCTGAAGTATACAACTGATGTTATTGTTTCTGTAAACAAAGAGCTTCTTTCAGTATTTCTTATAGTCTTAGTTTGGTTTTTGCAAAGTTTGTTTGTGTGAGTCACTGTCATATTTGAGAGACAGTTTTTCAGGATATATAATTCTTGGTTGGAAGTTTTTCTCCTTTAAGGATTTGTATGTGTCCTTGATGCATTTTTTGAGTTTTGTAAGACATTAAATAAATTACAGAACCTAAAGGCAGGAACGAGAGTTTTGAGGGGAGGAGGAAAAGTTTGGAAAAATTAGACATCTGGGGCATATTTAAGTTCTACCTGATATTAATCAGCTTTGTACTGATCCTTATAAAAATAATTCATTCACAACGGAAACCCTGGTGGGTATAGTGGTTAAGAGCTATGGCTGCACACCTCAAAAAAGAAACTTGAGAGGGCAAAATTAGCTAAGACCAAATCCAAATATCAGAAGCTAAAGCAAATTCCATTAAGTCTGCCATTTTGTTGGATTCAGAAGCACAAACCATACTTTGTACCTTATTTTACAGTTTAGAGTCTTTAAAATACAGAAAGCATATTTAACGCAGTGTTGTTAGCTGCCATCAAGCCATGACTCATGGCAACTTTGTACACAACGGGATCAAATTGTTGTGATCTATACCGTTTTTATTGGGGAACTTTTTTTTTCCAAGTGTTTCTTCCTAGTCCTTCTTAGTCTAGAAATTCTACTTAAATATATTCTATATCATAGCAACATGCTTGGACTTCTCTGAACCATGTGGATTTCACCCAACTACATAAACACACATCCTTTCTTTGGTCACCACATAAAACTCCACCTTGCTTTGATTCAGACATTGTTTAGTCTTAAGGTGGTCCCTGCTGTGTTTTAGCTGTAGAAAGCCTTTACTGAAGTCACTTCAATAATGTGGTAGGAGAGGTGCACTAACCAGGAATTGAACCCAGGTCTTCCACACAGAATGTGAGAATTCTACCACTGAACCACCACTGCCCCTCACTTAATACTATCTATTCTAAGACTACAAAGATCAAGTTCATGAGACTTAAGTTTATAATCCTGTTTTCAGGGAGCTTGAGAGGTGTCAGATGTTTAAACAGAGCAGACCACTGAGACACAGCTTATCATGTTCCAAAAAAGACTTGAGAAACAGGTAAGAATAAGCTTCTTATTACTAAGAGAAAATCTTTTAAGCATATAAGGAAGGCACCTATGTCAACAAGAAATGCCAGTTCCTTAACAGTGTTCTACATGAGGGCAGATACATTCTGGGATAGTGGCCAAGATGAAGATATAATGGATCGTTGTTATATAAGATAATCCCACTACATATTCAAATCCTATTACTTCAAGATGTACCAGAAGAACAAGTCCATCTATCCCCTGATTCCTAACCTTCCATCTCCTGACCCTGCTTCATCCAGCTGGGCATCGTCTTTGTGGTGGGTAAGTGCTGGCCCTTTAAGCAGGCTAAGTATTTCTAGGCGGCCTGGCACCAAGAAACTGTTCCAGAAACTCCAAGATTCTCCCTGCCCTCTAAGATAAAGAAAATTATTTTCCTACTCTATTAAACAAATGTACCTAAAATGCTCACAAATGTATAGAATTATTGTAAATAATCACATCTGCCTACCACTCAGATTTAATCTGAAAATTAAGAGGCCTGATTTTCATGCAGACATTGAAAACTTGAGTAGTCATTGGCAGAAGTAATTATGTGAAACATAGCTGAACATTTTGTGGGTATAGATGGTCCCTGGCTATTTTGTTCTTGAAAGATGGAGAAAATTAGGCCCATTAATGAGTCCTTTTATAAATGGATGCAAACGTATGACAGAAGGTCTCCAGTTTTCCTTGCCTTTAACCCTTGCCCCTTTTCTCTAAGTTTTCCCTCCCCCTACATATTTTTTTTTTTGGCTATTTCTGCTCCTGAATCTTAATTAACTGAAAAAACACAAGGCTTGCAAAAACAGCTCTTTAAAGTACTGTTCTGACAGTTACTGGATGAGATTGCATCAGTGATCCCTAGCAAGAAACATGAGTAGAACAATCTCTTACCCTTCTGTCTGCAAGTTTTGTAACAGTTAGAGACAAAAACTGCTACCTGAGCCCAACTACACAAACACACACCATTTCTTCATTCACCACATAAAAACTCCACCTTACTTTGATTCAGACATTATTTAGTCTGAAGGTGGTCCTTGCTGTGTTACAGCTGTAGAATGCCTTTATTGAAGTCACTTCAACAAGTTTAACAAGCAAAATCCAACTCATTATCTCCTCTTGGAAATCTTCCCTTCTTTTAAGGACCAGGGAGGTGGCTGTCATATGTTCTCTCCCAGCTAACCTTGAAGTTTCTTTATTGTGACATATCCCACATGGATTGATGGTTACCTTTTTGTTTGAGAACAACATAAGCTCCTTAAGGACAAAAACTTCATTTATTAACACATTTAAGGCACCCACGTATACTTAACTCTCACTCAAAAAGAAACTCATTGGCTTCCAGTCAACTGAATGACTGAAAGAGCTGTGTTGTATAGATATACATGAAATGGCAATGCCTTCTCATTAAGCTTGGCTGCTGAGAAGTCTAGCCATACTTTTTAACCTGGCCAGAGCCTAACATTTAACTGGAAATTAACTCGGTAATCTCGGGAATAAGATCTTAATGGACCGATTTTCTTAGGCCTGGCTAAGAAAAAAATGTATATTTCATATATGTTTCTCCACAATAGGCTTGGACTTTGACCTGGTGAACATTATGTTACCTTAAAGCGCATAGTTTGCCATGTGAAACTAAAATAGACAATTAAAGTTCATATGAGGTCTGGCAATTAAGTTGGCAAACTCATCCTAGAAAAAGTGTTACATACCTCACTGCTGAATATCACTGTGGTCACCTTTGAAGTACTGCCTTTGGGGAGCTATAAACTAATGTCAGTGCCTAGTCCATCCTTCAAAACAATTTTGGAACTTTTTTCCTGGAGTGGTTATCAGAGCTGCTGTCGTATTACCTTTGATGTCCTGAATGTCATCAAAATGTCTTCCTTTCAGTATTTCCTTTATCATCAGGTAAACAAAAAGTTGTTGGGGACCAGATCAGGTGAGTAAGTAGGGTATTTCAATACAGTTATTTGTTTACTGCCTAAAAACTCCCTCACAGACAGTGCTGTGTGAGCTGGTTCCTTGTTGTGATGTAAAAGTCATGAGTTGTTGGCAAAAAGTTCAGATTGTTTTTGTCTAATTTTTTTCATGCAGCATTTTCAGCAATTACAGATATCACATTTGGCCAACTATTTGTCCAGTTGGTACAAATTCATGATGAACAGTCCCTCTGGTATCAAAAAAGGTTAGCAACATCTTTTTGATTCTTCATTTGGACTGATGGAAATTTTTGGCCATGGAGAATTCGTTGACTTCCATCGTGCACTTTGACACTTTGATTCAGGGAAGTGTTGGTACACTCATGTTTCATCACCAGTGATAACATAGCCCCAAACATCATCTTGCCTCTCCAAAAGGTCTTGACAAACTTCAACTCTCCATTGCTTTTGTTCATTGGTGAGCTCCTTAGGGACCATTTTTGCACACACCTTTCTCATGCCAAAATTTTCAGTTAAGATTTTCCTAACTGTTTCTCTATAGATATTTACTTGGTCTGCTATGCTTCTCACAGTCTTCTGATGATTTTGATGCACAGTTCAATGATGTTTTGCCATGTTTTCATCAGTTCTGCTCATTACTGGCCACCTTGAACTTTATTCATCAGTGACACTTTCTCTCCCCTCAGAAAAACATTTAATCCATTTGTACACTACCATTTTCTTCAAGGCATTATCCCTATAAACTTGGACTAACGCATCCCTGACTTCACTTTCACTCTTGCCAAGTTTAACAAGAAATTTAACGTTTGTTACTCTAACTCAAGCTCTGACATTCTTGCAGTGGCACACAAAACCACACAACAAGCAGCAAGATATCACCACAAGTGTACTTGAACACAGCTGTGAGACATTGATGTGCCAAGGTTATGTAACCTTACCAAGTTGTACAGTACTGCCAGTGTAAGCATATGGTGGCAAGTTTCTGAGTTTGTCAGACCTTGTAGTCACTCAGCAAGTCATGATACAAATGATACCAGGGTGCCATTGGGGGTCAGAAGAGAACCAGATTAGCACAATTACTTTTGGTGTTTTCTGTTTCTGCTTTTCATCATGTTTCTTCTTAATCCTCAACCTATCAGAACAAACAATCAGCAAGACTGTTGTCATCAGGATTTTATCATTCTTTGAGTCAGTGTTCTCCAGCTGTTGTCCATGACCTATGGACCATGGTCAGCCCATGGAACTTCCGTTTTACAAGATGTAAATCCATATCACATAATGTGGCAGGTACTGGAGGTACCCCTCTTCTCCTTCCTCAGCATTTACTGTTACTGAAACTCTGGGGGCTTCCTCTTGCAAACTCTGGCAAATTCCTTTTATTTAAGACATTTCTCTAGTGGGCTCAGCTTATACTGAAGTACTTAACAGAGATGCTAATGAATTCATAGTCCTGGGATTGGCCTTTAGCCAAGGAGAGAAGAAAGTTGATAGAAGAAAATCCCAGCTCCTGAAACTCAGGGAGGGCAGCTCCAGGGTATATTCTATGCTTTCTCCCAGAGGTCTGTAGACAAACTGAGCTCCAGTTGCCCACAGAGGTACCGTATACTGGCTTCCTTCCTTATCTTGTTTTACTTTTCCACTCCACTGTCTAGTTCTCAGGAAACTTCTGCTAAGGCTTCCTTGTGTATTACCTGTCAAACAAACCACAATCAACAGAAGAGAAAATAGATAAATGGGAACTATTAAGAATCCAACACTTTTGCTCATCCAAAGACTTTATTAATAGAATTAAAAGAACACCCAGAGAATGGGAAAAAATATTTGGCAACTCTATGTCAGACTGACACCTGATCTCCATAATCTAGAAGATACTACAAAATATCAATAAAAAAAGATAAATCATCCAATTAAGCGATAGGCAAAGGATATGGACAGATATTTCACTAAAGAGGAGACCCAGGCAGCCAAAAAACACATGCAGTCATGTTCACGATCTTTAGTTATAAAAGAAATTCAAATCAAGATGACAATGAGATACTATCTCACCCCAACAAGATTGGCCATGATCCAAAAAACACAAAACAACAAATGCTGGAGAGGCTGTGGAGAAAGTGGAAGGGGTTGCAGAATGGTCCAGCCTCTTTGGAAAGCAATCTGGCACTTCCTCAAAAAAATGGATATTGATATACCACTTGACCCAGTAACTCCACTAGTTGGAATATATCCTACAGAATCAAGGCCTTTCACACCAACGGACACATGCACAGGAATGTTTATCACAGCACAGTCCATGATAGCAAAAAGATGGAATCAACCCAAATGCCCACCGACAGAAGAATGGATAGGTAAACTGTGGTATATTTACTCAATGGAGCACTACACAATGATAAATAATAACGGTGATTCCAGGAAACACCTCATAACCTGGTTTCAACTGGAAGACATTATGTTGAATGAAAGTAGTCAGCGACAAAAGGAAAAATGTTGTATGAGACTTCTACGATAAGATCTCAGAAACAGACTTGTGTATAGAAGAAAAGACTCTTTGACAGCTGCAAGGGAGGGAAGAGAGGGAGGGTGAGGGGGGAGGGTTTAGATTAGATAGTTGCTAGAAATCTGGTTGGGAGAAATCAGTGATAGCACACATTAGAAATAAGAACAACATTAAGGGGACTTCAGCATAATTTGAGTACTTCTTCCATCTCAACTCAATATTGCAAGGATAGAGTAGCTGGGGCAGGGGGCACGGGACCATGCACTTAGGTGAATTTGAGGCCAATTGGCACAACTAGTGTTTTGCTGAGAGGGCTCTCTGCACCCCACATTGGTGAGTGGCATCTGGGGTCTTAAAAGCTGCCTAGCTGCCATCTGAGGACACAGCAAATGGTCCCAACTCAACCGGAGTGGATACTCACCAAGGACCAAAATGACAAGGGGTAAAGACAACTCAGAAGATGGAGAGGCCCACACGAGTGGGTGGCTACATAGACTTGGGCAACTGCAAGAACCAGATGGTGCCTGGCCACCACCAGTGATAGCCGCGATGGAGCTCACTAAGTCAAGTCTCACTGGCAACACAAGAATAAAAAGGGGTGCATCCTGAGATTTCTACTAAAAGACCTCAATTGAAGGTCCAGTGGTTTCAGGGTTCCCCTGAAAGCATGGCCCCTGGCCCTGATGCTGCCCTTGCCCATAAATCATAACGAAGATCCACTCTTTGGACACGAATGGATTGGATTTGGCAATGCAGAGTGACCATATATTGTATGCACTTAATGGTTCTATACATCTATAGGATATCATCCTGCTAACATCTGGTTGGAGGAAGGAGAGTGGTTGGAGAGGAGGGGAAAGGAGACTGTTGGGAGGATGAGACGTGTGTGGAGCAGAGAGGAATAGAGCACTGTCACCGAACAAGGAGAGCAGTGGAAGCTGCATATAGGTGGGCATGTAAATTTATACATTTTCACTCAGTCATATTAAATAAAGAAAAAAGGTGATTAAAAAAAAGACTAGCTTGTGCTTAAACAAAAACTATCCTGAAATGCAACTAAGCCTAAAATGGGTTTACAACAGTTTTGCCAACCTTCAAAATCAACTAATTCTAAAGTTTTTGTGGAACAGCAAAGGCCAAAGAATAAGAAAGACTCCCCTTAAGAAAAAGGGAAGATGTTCCCTAGCTGGTATCAAGATTTATTATAAAACTTCAGTAATTAAGATGTGTGTGATTGACAGAGATGGAAAAATTTCTCAATGAAATAGAGAGCCCAGAAACTGAACCTGTCTTAGCTACTATGGTGAGATGGATTCCTTTTGTGTGGCCTTTCTCAGCATGATCTTGTAACTCCCACGCAAAACTGGGTGGGACTATGTGATAGGATAACTGTGGCCCACCAAAGAGACTGATCAGTTTTGTCATCCCAATGGGCTTAAAATGAGCCACTCCAGAGATGTAGAATACAACAATAGCCAGGAGCCAGCAGTATCCTATGAACCCAGCATCCCTGCACTGAGCAACTCCTGGATCCAGGATGCAGACACAGAACTCTAATACCAAAAGCAGTGAGAAGCAGCAACAGCGAGCTGGCAGCATTAGACAGCAAGGTAACCGGCTTCCTGACCCAAACAGAGAGAACACTGACCGCCTTTGGGCAGAGGCTCAGGGCCAGGAAGAGACATGCCTGTGGGGATGGCTGAGAATAGGCTGTTCTGATAGATGAACTATATCCTTAATTGTTCCTGGACCTGAATTGTGTGACCTGTTACCTTCCTAATAAATCCTATAATCACTGAAAAAAAAAAAAAAAGGCTTCGTTGGTCAAAGAGATTTGTGAAATGGACGAAATGAAGTTACACAAGTGTCTGTTTCTCGTAGTCTTTAATATGTTAATGTTTACTGTGACTCTCAAAGGGAGGGAATTAGTATGGATTATTTTCAAACTTAATTAGGAATATCTCTCCCACAGCTAACCACTCTAAACATTTTATGAAGTTAACTTGTGGAGAACAAAGTTGGGATTCATTAGGTTTGACACATTCCAATAGCAAAAACAACAAAAAGGTCCTTATAAGGAATGTTCTGGAACAGGATGCCTCACTTTAAAAGATTAGGATTTTTATATTGGAATTCTTAGTTTTGAGTAGCTTGTGTAGGCCACCATACTTTTGATGATGATGATGATGATGATGATGATTGAATGAAAATGTACATTCCCATGTAAATTTGCATGCTCACCTATATGCAGCTCCCACTGCTCTTCCCTCCTGGTGACAGCACACCCCTCCTCTCTGTTCTATATGTGTCCTATCCTTCCAACAGTCTCCTATCTCCTCCTCTCCACCCACTCCCCTTCGTCTAGCAAAAGGTCAGCAGGATGACATCCTATAGATGCATAGAACCATAAAATTCCCACAAGATACAGTCACTCTGTGTCCCAAGTCCAATCTATTGCTGTCCAAACAATTGGCCTTCATTATGATTTATGGACAAGGGAAGCATCAGGGCCAGGGGCCATGCTTCCGGGGGAACTCCAAAGCCCCCAGACCATCAATTACACTCTTTTATTGGAGATCTCAGATTGCACCCCTATTTATTCTCTTGTTGCCAGTGAGACTCAACTTTGTAAGTTCCATCGTGGCTGTCACTGATGGTGGCCGGGCACCATCTGGTTCTTCTGGTCATGAGTCAATATAGAGACCCTCTCACGTGGGTCTCTCTGTTGTCTGGGTTATCTTTTCCCCATGTCATTCTTGTCATCAGTGATCGTCCATTCCTGTTGAGTTGGGACCATTTGCTGTACCCTCAGATGGCAGTTTGGCAGCTTTTAAGACCCCAAGTGCCACTCACCGATGTGGGGTGCAGAGAGTCCTCATTAGCAAAACACTAGCTGTGCCAGTTGGCCTCCATTTCACCTAGGAGCATGGTCCCTGGCCCCCTGCCCCAGCTACTCTGTCCTTGCAATATTGGGTTAGGATGGGAGGAGTACTCAAATTGTGTTGAAGTCCAGTTATTATTGATCTTCTTTCTAATGTGTGCTGTCACCGATGTCACCCAACCAAATTTCTGTTAACTATCTAATCTAAGCCCTCCCCCCTACCCCTCCCTCCCTTTGCACCCTTGCAGCCAGCAAAGAGTCTTTTCTTCTATGCATGAGTCTGTTTTTAAGTTCTTATCGTAGGGGTCTCATACAATATTTGTCCTTTTGTCACTGACTACTTTCACTCATCATGTCTTCCAGTTGAAACCAGGTTAAGAGATGTTTCCTGCAATCATTGCTGTTCTTTATCATTGCGTAGTGTTCCATTGAGTATATATACCATAGTTTCCCTATCCATTCCTCTGTTGCTGGGCATCTGAGTTGATTCCATCTTTTTGCTATTGTGGACTGTGCTGCGATGAACATTCATGTGCATGTATCAATTGGTGTGAATGGCTTTGATTCTGTAGGATATATTTCAAGCAGTGAAATTACTGGGTCAAATGGTATATCTAGATCCAGCTTTCTAAGGAAGCACCAGATTACTTTCCAAAGAGGTTGTGCCATATTGCAATCCCACCAACAGTGTAAGAGTGTTCCAATCTCCCGACAGCCTCTCCAGCATTTGTTGTTTTGTGTTTTTTGGATTATGGCCAACCTTGTTGGGGTGAGATGGTATCTTATTGTCATTTTGATTTGAAGTTCTTTAATAGCTAATGATCGTGAGCATGTTTGCATGTGTTTTTTTGGCTGTCTGGATCTCCTCTTTAGAGAAGTGTCTGTCCATCTCTTTGCCCACCACTTAATTGGATGATTTATCTTTTTCTTATTAATATTTTGTAGCATTTTATAGATTATGGAGATCAGGAGTTGATCTATGATATAATTTCCACATATTTTTTTCCATTCTGTAGGGCTACCATACTTTTTAAAGCATGAGAAACTATGGACAATTGTGAGCTTGTAGCTTCAGCTCTACTTTGGATGACCAGTCTTAGTGAACAGACACTTTAACCAGGTGATGGGCTAGTGTCACTACAAGAACCTGGAAAGAAAGTAATAGCAATGACAAATGCAGTAACACTATTACTTTAAAGCCTTGTAGCTTTGATAGAAATACAAACACTCTGATTTAGGAAGGTAGTTGACATGATTCACATTTCAGTAAATGAGGAAACTGAGGCTCTCAGACAGGTTAAGTATCCAAAGCCACATTGCTAAAAAGTTATAATTCTAAGTCTTATTTTGAGGTTCATTCATGCTGAGCTCATTCCTTTTTATTGCTGTGTAACATCCCATAGTATAGCTGTACTACATTTGTTTATCATTTCACCTGTTGACGGGCATTTCGGTTGTCCATAGTTTGGGACTATATGTCTATACAAATGAATGTATAGACATATGTTTTCATTTCCCTTAGAAAACATCTGTTTTCCAAAGTGATATATCATTTGATTCTCTCAACCATGTTCTCTTTCTATATTCATGAAGATCTATGATTTCTGTTATAAGAATTAATGTTTGTTTCCATTGATCAATTTTTTCCTCATGAAGTTTCAATTTTTCTCCTCATGATGAGTCATGTTTCCTGTTTCTTTATAGGTGTCTTAGGCTGGGTTTTCTAGGGAAGCAAACCAGTAACACGTGTAGGTACAAGGAAAGATTTATAATATATAGATAGATAGATACAAATACAGGAAACAGCTCACATAATCACAGAAGCTGAATGTCCCAAGCTCTGGCACAAGCCTCACATGGCCACGGAAGCTGAGGAACCCAAGGTCAGCAAGTCAGAGACCAGAGTTCTAGATGACCGGTTGTGTAGGTCAGTGGATCCCAAGCTGGTGGTGAGATGAAGCGACAGAGGCTGGCAAAACCAGGATCAGCAGGTCAGGGAGCAGGAGCGGGCAGAGGCTGGTGAACCCACGATCGGCAGGTCAGGGAGCAGGACTCTCAAGTGCCGAATGTAAGGACTGATGAGTCCAACAGCTGCTAGCTCAAGTCCCAGAATGAGACGCTGGAAGAAGAGAGCGGGAGCACCTGGCCATGTGAGCAACCAGCAGCCGTAGTCAAAGGTCGCGCAGGGAGCCACCACAAACCCCGCCCTGCCACTTAATACAGAAGGCAAATATGTAGTAGCCAAGTTGACAGAATCCTGACCACCACAATAGGTATGGTCATTTTTTATTAGATATCAGACACTGTAGATTTTCCCTTTTGAGCATTGATTTTTCTTACATGATTCTTGAACTTTCTTCTGGGAAATGATTATATTTTATATGATATATAAAATCTATAAAAATATACATAATATATAATGTTATATATGACATACAAAATAAAAAATATATAAAATACTACATATTTATATGATATATAATGCTATATATATACATATATAAAAGATTTTTTCAGGTCTGGAAACTCTGGTGGTGCAGTGTGTTAAGTGCTACATCTGCTAACCAAAAGGTCGGCAGTTCAAATCTGTCAGGTGCTCCCTGGAAACTCCATGGGGCAGTTCTACTCTGATCTCTAAGGTTGCTATGAGTTGGACCTGACTTTATGGCAGTGGGTTTTTTGGTTTTTCAGGTCTTGCTTTTGATTTTTGTTAGTGGAACCAGTATATCTTATTTTTCCTCAAAAATAAAGCACAACCTTTCGAGTAGTCTACCTGATACCTCATGAATGATGAGGTTTTCCACGTTAATTGGTGGGGACAAGAACGGCTGACATCATTTTGAGTGGTTCTTTCTCTAGTCTCAGGCAGCTTTCCTCATTCATGCACTGATCAAATAATCAAGAGGGCGGGGTATTCTTTAAATCTCTGGAGCGATCTCATCTCGGGTCTGAGAATCTTAGATTCCTTCTCCCTCTCCCCTGAAGTCCCAGTAACATATCCTAAAGTCAGAGACCACCAACTCATCCTGACTGTCCCTCTCTCTTTGCTATGGCCTAGAAACTCTACCCAGTCGTGGGGCTTACAGCACTTGTTCTTCATCTCTCGGAGGTCATTTTCCTTCGTTGCATCATGTTCAGTGTCTTGGAACTATATAGTTATTTCGGTGCCAATGGCTCCCTAATCCTCCCCACTGACTAGAAGCATGAATTCCTTTTTTTTTTTTAATTAAACTTTTTATTTAGAGATAATTGTACATTCACATGCAGTTGTAAGAATGAGCACACTTTGTTAATGAGAAAAATCCCCCCAAAAGGTTATTAACTTAATGAAAAGCAAACCTTCCTTGAAAGATTGGAGTATTAAAACTAGGTTCTATTTCCTAAGTGAACCCTTTTATTTCTTTTTCACTAAAAAAAGAAGTACTTGAACTCCACGGGTGGGTTCAGAATGTGATTGAAGCCCTTCAATTTTCTTCCAGGAACCTTGGGGTTTCTGGTCATCTTTTGTCCCCAGGCTCTGGTTTAAGCTTCAAGCATCATCTCTGCTTGGTAATGATGGACACAACAGGGCCATGCAGAGCTTGAGTTGTGACCATTGTCTTCCCAGGAAGGGAGTGGAAATTCAGACTTCAAAGCGATCACCAAACTTATTGACGAACAGAAAAACAGGAGAGGAAGAAGGAAGTACCCACCAGACTATGACACCTTTCATCTGAAGATGGGATAGAAAAAAAGACAGGTGTTTTTGTTGTTGTTTTTAAACTTTTTTTAAAAAGTAAGCAACATAAAAGGCAGTTATTTTTTGCTATTGTGGAATTGCCAGAGAGGCTGTTAACAGTATCTCTAGTATCCTAGTATCTGTGAAGTTCTAAGGAAGAAGTGTCAGACACAGAGCTCCTAATGAGCACCAGACAGCTTGCAGCATCTATCTGACATGTGAAGGGTAATTGAAAGACAAGAGAAAGTAAAGAATGATTAAACTTTTGATTAGTTTAATCATCGTATGGAGAGGGAAATGGAATCCTACGGAGAAGGAAAAGAACAGACTTCCCAAGAATTTTCCTGCTTCCAGGTACAGAACAAAACACTCCTTCAGCACCAACACTGAGTTCAGACCTTCCTGTTTTTATGAGCCCAGGGAGAGGGCTTATTACCTTTTCTGGAAAGCAACATCCTGGAGCTATAAGTGAAAATTTCTTCCTTTGTATTTGCTACTTGGTATTTTCATGGACTCATTTTATTTAGTCCTAAGGCTGAAACAGAGAAGAAGACTTGCTGATACTTTTATGATCTGTGGCTGATACTCAGCTCACTTTGTGGGATCTGAAGAGGCCAAGTGGAACATATGGAACACACGTACCTGGAACACTCATGTTTTGCTTGGGCTCCGAGGATAATGAACAACATCCATTGAGCTCAGAAGGAAAGGGAACAAAGTGTCCTTTGCAATCAACACAATTTTTTTTAATCAAAGCAGTTTTAGTTTTCTTTCCAGAAATGTAAAGTGGTGACTTACTTTGCACCGTGTTCCTTCCCTGCTGCATGATGGAAGACAAATCTTCACCCAGAAGTAGCTTTGTCTTCCTAGTGGTTGGGATGAGGAGGGGGCACAGGGACGGTAGTATGCTAGTAGGTTGGCTCTCTGAAAAACAAACAAAAGCCTGCTTTGTAGAGCTTACTGATTTCTCTCACGTGAATACTACCAACATGCCCAATTTTAAATGAATAAGGTGAAAATACTGAACATGGAACACAAGAAAGAGCACAATGCTTAAGGCAGACTTTTTTATTAGCTAATTGGTTTTAAGAAGAATTCAGGGGATGTTTTTGGTTTAAGGTTTAAAAATTATCTCAAGGCGATAATTTTAGGGCTCATCTAGCCTACATGGTTCCAGATAGTTGGGAGTCTATGAGAATTTGAAATTCTATTCTGTATCTTCCCCATTTTGATCAGAATTGTTTTGTGTAATCTTTGATCAAAATATTCAGTAATGTGGCCAGGCACCATCCAGTTCTTCTGGTCTCATGGCAAAGGAGGCAGAGTATTTCCAACCCTTTCATCATCAAATAAAGGAACTGTGATATTAGGAATGTGTATTAAGATTTAGTTTTTCATTCTCTGGCTTGTTTTCTAACAATAATACCTAAAACCTAACCCACTGCAATCAAGTCAATTCACACTTCTAGTGGCTCCAGAGGGTTTCCAAGACTGTAAATCTCTATGAAAGCAGACTGCTACATCTTACTCTTTCCAGGCCTCTAGTAGTTTCAAACTAGTTCCTGATCTTTCAGTTAACAGTTGATCACTTAAACTACTGGGCCACCAGGGATCTGTCTAACAATAATGTGAAAAACAATCAAACTCACTGCTGTTGAGTCAGTTCCAACTCATAGTGACCCCATATGACAGAGTATAACTGTTCCACAGGGTTTCTAAGGAGCCTGGTGGATTTGAACTGTCAATCTTTTTGGTTAGCAACCGTAGCACTTAACCATTACACCACCAGGAAGGTGGTGTAATAATGGAGGCTCGTAATTCTGTGGCAAACAAGCTACTGGATAAACAGTCCTTTGGCTTAGGAATGCACACGATGTGTGTGTGTGCAGCCAGTGTGCCTCCCTGACACTCGGTACTGACTGTGCTAAATGAATGTGGTTCCCAGCACTGGAAGGCCAAGGTTCACAAAGACTTGGTGTGGTAAAAGCAGAGCCAGGGCAGCCTCAGAAGGAGAAACAATAATGCCGTAAGAAGCAGAGGCAGTTTACTGTGAAACCTTTTGAAACTTGTTGATTTCAACACCTGACAATTAGCTTGTCAGGCTGCTGGGGCTCCAGAAAGGGATTTGACAGTTTAATGACACCTGGCAAGTCTAGTGTCACTGAGCCTTGTAGGAAATACCCAACTGCTTTTTGGCAGCTGGCACCTTGAGCAGGAAGAATTGTGTTAGAGCCTCAGTTCCTTTGGGAAAGTTGATAATTGAATGAGGAGTCTTCTGAATACTCATCTTGCAGTGGCCCTCTACAGTCTCAGTGAAACTGATGTGGCAGATAGTTTTGAAGATAACTTCCTAGTGGTTAAGGTGCCATCAAGTGCTGAGCATGGATGGTGGCCTGGATGCTGGGGAGAGTACAGGTTGGAGTGAGACTTCAGTTGGAATCTGAGCTCCGGCACTTCCTTATACAACGAGGGCAAATGCCTTCAATTTTTTGCTCCTTGGTTCTCCTATGCATTAAATGAGGGCAAACTTGCCTGTTTCATTAAGTTTATGTGAGAATTAAATGAGATTAACTACATTAGTGGCTAGCACATTAGAGGAGCTTAAGGTGGGCTCACAATAAAATTAACTTGATAGTAATGTGCTGATGACTGTCTACTTTGCAGGGACTGGATCTAAGAAGTGAGAAGTGGACAGAGAAAAGTTCTCTAATCATTCAAGATCCCAGAAACTTTTCATTTTAATTGCCGTGAAATAATAATGAACAAAACCCATTTTGCTGCCCTTGCTACCCTCTGGCCTAATTCATCTGAGATACATAATGTATCTGCAAGGCACATGGACTTAGGACTCAGGCAGACCTTGGGTTGAGTCTTAGCATGGCCACTAAGAGTTATTTGTCCTTAAGCAGTTCCAGCCTTGCTCTATTCAAATGAGGGCAAAAATGCCTAGAATGCAGTGTAATTGGGGGAGTTAAAGGGGAAAATGAACGAAAATGAACCTAGCATGGTCTCTATTGTCATCCGTGCTGGTTTTCCTTCACCTTCTTTCCCCTGGTCTTCCTCATAATAAAGACTGTAAGCTTTTCAGTCAGTTTAATGCATGATCCCATCGGGGATCATTTAAATAGCTGAGATAAAGAGTCACAGACCTGATGCTGGTCATCTGACCATTTAAGAGTCACAATGCCACCATCTGATAGACTCCTCAAGATCAGGAATTGGTTTGCCAGTTTAAGAATCTTCTTAAATAAACAGCTCTCATTGGCTTGATTACACACTATTAGTCTGGTCACTTCTGCAGAAGAATCGGATTTTGAGCTTCTGCTGCCCTGAGCACCGTTCTTACTCTGAGTCTCCGTTTCCTTTTGCACATAAAATAGTAACAAGAGGGCTGGTTCTCTGCTCATCTCCCAAGGGAGGTTTTGATGGATTCCCCAATGGCTTATTCTGCTGGAAAGCTGCCACCCATCTATTGAGTTTATTGTAATTTACTTTCACAATGACTACAGGCACAGACCTGGCTTATTCTTCATAGCTATCACTCTGTTTATCCTGTTATCTGCTAGCTCAAAAATCTCTATAACACCCACCACACTAACTACTGCATCAAGACATACATTTAGTGACTAGATAAAAACTGAAGTAGGGAGCTGGTTTCCAGTGTCTCCAAAATCTGGCCAGCACAGGTCTGCAGTCCACATCTCTTTCCCACCCAGACTGATCTTATCTGTTTCTCTAGTCCTCCTGTTCCCACCTAATGGAAGGTGGTCTTACCCACACTGGAATCATACCCTGCAACACTCATCTTAAGTTCCATGAGATAGTTTCTGAGAGTGGTTGTTATTTGAATTTTACCAAATACTCTTCTTTTGGAACACAATGTAGAGTCCCTGATGTAGCATGAGAGAAATGGGTGTGCAGATCTCGAACTCTATTAAAAGAGCAGACCTGATGGTCTGACAACCTGGAGGGTCCCCTGAGAACATGGCCTCTGGACCTGCTGCTAGCCTAGAACTGAGACCACCAACGCTTCAGACAAAGATTGGGCTGGACTATGGGACACAGAGTGATGCAGGTAGTCTGTGTACTTTATGGTTTAATACGGTTTCTTTTTAAAAGGGAAAGGAGAGGGTGGAGAAGAGAGGACAAGCGTTGGTTAAGTGGACACTGGAAGTAAAGAGTAGAGAGACATTGTGCTGTCACAGCATGAGGAGAGCAGGTAGCGTTGCATAGAAGCAGGTGCTTTCAGTTTTATATGGCAAATTGACTTGGATTGTGAACTTTCACTTAATCTCTCTTTCTCTCTCCCAACGCACAGAAAGACCTCTCTTTTCTGATGTGACTGGAAGTAAGATTATGACAATAATTTTTCTCTAATCGGTAAACTCAGCACAGTTCTGAATAGTTGTGACAAATAGTTTATAAATCCCTGTTGCCCCCAGAACTGTCTGTATATTGAATAAATACACTTTCTGACACTTAGATTGAAAGGCAATTTTTCCAATGTCTGTACTTGCTTTTGCAATTAATAATGGTTTTAAAGGTATTGTTGAGTTCATAGTAGCTTTTGTCAGTTGACAGTGTATACTTGCACGTTGCTCAGGTGAGCTGATGTGAATTTGCTGAATCAAAACCAAGCCATTTCCTGGTGTCTCTGAATAACAGTTGGTCAAACGTCAATTTAGAGTCAGAGTAGGAGATGTGGATTCTATCAATGGTGTGTGATTCTGTGTCCGCAACAGTGCACCACAGTTGTCAATGCCTGCAATGAAAATCTGTTGATTTTACCAATTTATTATCTCCTCCCTCTTCTGGAGTTAGAGGAACTTATTTTCCTTTGAAGATTTCCTCTTCCCCTGTAGCCTATGGTTCTGGTTTGGGCATGTGATCCAGTAGTGGCCACCAGCACATTCAATCCACTATATGGATGTGAATATATGAAACCATGACTCGTGTTGGCTAATGGGTGTGAGCCCTAAGGCTTCTGCTAGAACTCTGGGAAAGTGGGCTTGCTTTCTGTTGCAGCTCTAGGCTAGCTGGAGGTAAGTGTGCATTGCTGCCAGCTGCCTTTGTTTCCATATGAGCCAAGCCAAGTACCGTTGAGTCGGATCCGACTCATGGCGACCCTAGGAGACAGTGTGCCAAAAACTAAGATAACACAGATAAAAAAGAAAATAGAACAAGGGGTTAAGAAAGATATAGGCCAGCTTACACTGTTAAAGCACTTCTATCGACCTACATTGGACGTTTGTAGTATACTTGGGCTTTTAAGTTACTGAGATACCAGTTTCCTGTATGTGTTAAGCCAGTTCAAGATGGGGGTTTCTATCACTTATTCCTGGCTCAAAGAGTTTGGTCCTTCATCTACAAAGAGATTGGGCAGGTGAATTCTTACTAAAGGCATTGCCATCTTGGGGATGCTTGGGTCCCTAAAGCTGACTTATCAAATTTATTAGTCAAACCCCCAAAACAAAACCAAAAACTTGTGTCCATCAAGTTGATTCCAAGTCAAAGCAACCCTATAGGACAGAGCAGAACTGTCCCTTAGGATTTCCAAGGAGCAGCTGGTGGATTTGAACTGCTTTTCTTTTCGGTTAGCAAGTAAGCTCTTAATCACTGCACTACCAGTCAGGATGTACCTAAACTGACTGCTTTTGAGTTGATTCTGATTGACAGCTATGTTCTAGGACACAGCAGAAGTGCCCTATGGGGTTTCCAAAGCTGTAAATGTTTACAGAAGCAGATTGTCACATCTTTCTCCCACAGAGTGACTAGTAGGTTCAAACTGCCGACTCTTTGCTTAGCAGCCAGTTGCCGTAAGCACTGCATCATCAGGGTTCCAAAGGGACATAAGCCCCCAATTATTGGAAGAGAGCTGGCTACAGAGTTCTAGTAAGGCAGTTAATTGATCTATTTGGGACTCCATAGCAAAACCAATTGCGGAGTCTCAGAATGTCCTTTGATGGAAAACATCTTTGAAGAGCTGATTCATTTTGCCTGGGGATTTTCTTTGAACCATAGATGGAGTGATAATCATCTCATGTCTTTCATTTTTTTCCCAAATGCCCTTTTGCTAGCTCATCTGCATCATCATTTAAAAAAGCAAGAGACATGCATACTAACTCTAGAACTCTCATTGCTGGTGTGATACAAGTATCGATGCTCTGCTCCTGCAGCTGTATGTATGTGGGGGGGGGGTGTCTATGCCAGTCAGTACATACCCTGGAAAAGAGGTGGCTGCACTTTGGGTTTGCAGATTGTGTGTGTTGTTGTACTCACCTCTGGAGCCTGCCAGATTAAAAAAGTAGATTATACACCATCATCTCCAATAAACTATGTTCTTCTTTTTCCCCTGGCAAAACAGATTCCAGGTGGCACAATGGAAATTTCCAAACAATACACTAAACAGAGCTCTGAGAAAGAAGTGTAGGGAGCACACTCTTGGAAGGAACTTTCCAATCCTCCATGAATGCCTGAGTCTTCCAGCCAGGAAACTTCTTTGCAAAATCCCCATGTAAGCAGACCAGAAACAAAATATAGTCATGTGCCACATGGTGTCAGTTTCGGAAACAACCCACTACATACATGTCAGTGATCCCATTAGGTTTTGTCTTTTTAAAAAGGGAAAGTGGTTCTCCTTTTATTATTTCCCCCAGCAGTTTTAAAGACCCCACTTCCCAAACCCAGACTCTTACAGCAGTGGGTCATAGGTGAGATATAAGCAGATGAGGCAGAGGACGTGATTCTGGACATAAGTGGTCAGGCTTTGTCTGGACGGCAGGGCTGCAGGGCCAGGGCTGCTCCTCCCTCTCCGGAAGAGAGCAGAGCAAAGAGTGGAGTTGGAAGCACTATACTTCCTGCTCTCTGCTTGCTTACTTCCTCTCTATCCACTGTCCTCTTAGCTGCTGCCCCCTCTTCCTGGCTTCAGCAGCAGCAGCAGCAATTTCTGATAGCAATAAAGACAGTGACTTAGTCACCTAGTACTGCTCTAACAGAACATACCATGAGTGGCAGGCTTCACAAGGAGAAGCTTTATTGACACAGTCTGGTAAGCTACAAATCCATTTATAAATTGTAAGCCCATTCAGTAAGAGAATTTATCACAGTCCAGTAGGCTGAGTCCAAATCCAGTGAGAGCATCTTAGCACAGGAACCTCAGGTCCAAAGGATGTGCTCTGCTCTTGGTGCTCCTGTCTTGGTGGTATCAGGTTCCCAACTTCCTTGGCTCACTGCTCTCCCTTATATTCCACAAGCTTGTAGCTTTGGTTCTGCCTCACTAACCCAACTGAAAACTTTTCTCCATCATCAACGTCACAGAGGCAGGATTCACAACACCTGGGAGGAATGGCACCATATTGGGAATCCTAACAAAGTTAAATCAAAACATACATTTTTGAGGGGACACAATTCAATCCATGACAGACAGCTAGAAGTAGACTCCCATAAGGTTTTAATACAATACGCTTTACTGCGGTTAGTTTGTAGCTATCGGTTTTATGTAAAGCAGACATTTGTAACCTGGGGACTGCTAGTATTCAATGTGGCGTTCACACAATACCCAAATCACACAAAATCCTATTTCACAGAACCCTATTGTGTACACTAGGTAATACATGACTGGTGGATATTAACTAACACATGACTGTGACTACATAGAAGTCTGGAGAAAAACTATTTTTAGTTTTTTACAGAGAGAGAGGCCCTGGTTATCTGCTGGAGGACATAGTTTTTATCAAGAGACTCCTTCCTACATTGGTTCTCCAGCAAAAGAAGGAGTACTTTGGCAAATCTTTTATTTGTTTATTTATTGTGGTTGAGTGAAAGTATACAATCCAATATAAATTTGTGTGCCTGCCTATGTGCAGCTCCCACTGCTCTCCCTGCCCAGTGACAGCACACTCCTCCTATCCATTCTATACATGTCATATCCTCCTAACAATCTCCTGTCCCCTCCTCTCCACCCTCTCCTCCTCCTCAGTAAGAGGCCAGAAGAACAACATCCTGTAGATGTGTAGAACCATAAAGTGTACACACGATATAGTCACTCTGTGTCACCAAGTCCAATCCATTCCTTTCTGAAGAGTTGACCTCAGTAATGATTTATGGACAGGGGCAACATCAGGACCAAGGGCCATGCTCCCAGGGGAACCCCAAGGCTTCTGGACCATCAATTGTGGTCTTTTAATGGAGTTCTCAGGGTGCACCCCTTTTTATTTTTGTGTTGCCAGTGAGACTCAACTTCGTGAGCCCCATCATGGCTATCACTGGTGGTGGCCAGGCACCATCTGGTCCTTTTGGTCACACGTCAGTGCAGTCATCCCCTCATGTGGATCTCTGTCTTCTGGGTTTTCTTCCCACCATGTCGTTTTGGTCCTTGGTGATCGTCTGTTCCTGCTGAGTTGGGACCATTTGGTGTGCCTCAGATGGCAGCTTGCTAGCTTTTAAGACCTCAGATGACCTTGGCGAATCTTAATGTCTGTGAAGGGACCTGCTGTATAAATATAATAATCATAGAGAAAATAGATATGATTCATCGAGCACTTATGTACCAAGCACTTTCCATTTATGCCCTTATTTAATTCTCACAGTAGTTCTGAGACGTGTTTTAAATGATCCTCATTTTGTAGAAAAGAAGCAGCCTTACAGTGGTTAAGATCTGGAGCTTAAAGTTGGAGGACTAGCTAATACCACTTGATCCAAAACCTACGGTTCCAACCACCAGGATACTCTGCCTCCATGCTAACAATTCCATCAATCTTGTTGAATTAGCAACCAATGCCTTTCCCATTGTCTTGACTTATCACTTCTCTTGAAAAACAGCTATCCTTTCTACTGTTTCTCGCTCATGTGTTATTAAGGTTAAATGGCCTCTCTGAGTGTTTACAATTACATTTAGGAATGTATCACTAAAATGACTATTTGTGAAAAGCCAATAGCCTCATAAAAGTCCTTTATGTGGTGCCAGAAGATTCACGGAACTACTGTTTTTAAAAATATCTCATTAGTGGAGGCATCTACAGTGCTTCTATAATATAGAAATGAACATTGTTAACTGGTGACCTTCTGCATGAAAATAACTTTGTAAGTGAAAGATACGGTTTTACTAATTAAAGCTCTACCCTCCCTCCCTTCTTCCTTCCCTCCTCCCTCCCTCCCTTTCTCCCTCCCTTCTGTATAATTCTGTCTGATAAGATCTACCAAGTACATTGATATCTAATGTCATGACTGCCTCAGGGGACACTGACTAATCTGTGGCATTTCAGGGACTCTCTCTCTGCTGCTATAAATACTCAGGGAGGCAAGGTAGAATGTTTCATAGGTGAAAATTACTGAAGGTTTAAGAATGCCAGACACAGCTCAAGAACTTTTATATAGACATGGTTAGGTTCCAAAGTCCAGGTCATTACACAGAAATTCATGCTATGTTAAAATGGAGAATGACCGAACCAGATCATAAAATGGAAGATAAGTACATCATTGCATAACTGCCAGGTTGTATCATTATGTAATTGCCAAACCACTCAGACTCATGGTCCAACTAAGTTGACACATAACCTTAACAAACACAGTCAGTATTACTCTTGCCTCACATCTTGACATTCCTTACTGTCATACATATGTCATTAAATGTACAAAATAGTAGGTGTTACAGATTTAATTGTGGCTACCCCATCCTCCCTAATGTCCATCAACTTGGCTAGGCTGTGATTGTGTGATTGTTCTCTATTTTGTGATCTGATGTAATTATCATGTGTCATAAATCCTAACCTTTATGCTGTTAACGAGACAAGATTAGAGGCAATTACATTAATGAGCAAGGGCACAACATACAGGATTACACTGTATCTTGAGTCAATCTATTTTGAGGAATAAAAGAGACAGCATCGTGGAGAGGACTCTCCTGCCACCAAGAAAGACGTTTCAAGAGTGGAGTATGTCATTTGGACCTGGGATCCCTGTGTTGAGAAATTCCTAGACTCAGGGAAAGATTGATGGCAACAACCTTCCTCTAGAGGAAACAGAGAGAAAGCCTTCCCCTGAAGCTGACACCCTGAATTCAGTCTTCTATCCTCATACACTGTGAGAGAATAGATTTGTTTGTTAAAGCCATCCACTTATAGTATATCTGTTACAGCAGCACTAGATATCTAAGAGAATGAGATAGCAGACTTTTCACTGTTGTTATAAATGTAAAATGTCAGATAAAAAAACAAACCAACTCATAATGGCCCTATAGGACAGAGTAGTACTGCTCCACAGAGTTTCCAAGGAGCACCTGGTAGATTCAAACTGACAACCTTTTGGTTAGCAGACATGGCACTTAACCACTAAGCTACCAGGGCTTCCATGTCAGATAAAGAGGTAGTCAACAAGTGAGGAGTAAGTATATTGTCTAGATTAGTATCAGTCTGAGGAGAAATACAACCAGAATGCTCCTTGGAAAGCAGAATGGTGAGACTTCAGTTTGCTTCCTTTGACCATATCCTCAGGAAAGACCAATCACTAGAAAACGGTATGGTCTAGTCATCAGGCACTGCTCTAACAGAAGTACCACAAGTGGATGGTTTTAATGAAAAAAAGTTTATTCTGACACAGTCCAGTAAGCTGGAAGTCTGAATTCAGGGTGCCAACTCTAGGGGGATGTACTCCATCTCTCTGTAGGCTCTAGAGGAAGGTCCTCATGTTGCATCAGTCTTCCTTTGGTCTGAGAGCATCTCAGAGCAGGAACCTCAGGTCCAAAGGATACGATGTGCTCCCAGCACTGTTTTCCTGAAGGCAGGATTTCCACAATTCTCTGCTTTCTTCCTTTTCCTTTATATCCCAAGAGATTGCCTCAAGGTACAGTATAATCTTACAGAGTGAGTCCTGCCTCACCAACACAACTACCATTCATCCTCCCTTGTTAACGTCATGGAGGCAGGATTTACAACATATAGGAACATCACACAATACAGGGAATCGTGGCCTAACCAAATGGCTACAGACGTTTTTAGGGGGACACAATTCAACCCATGACAGATATCATGTTTGGTAAAATGTTAAAAACAAACAAACAAAAAACCAAACCCATTGCCATCAAGTCAATTCCAACTCATAAAATATAAAACCCCAAATCCAAATTCATTGCTGTCAAGTTGATTCTGACTCAAAGTAACTCTACAGGACAGAGTAGAACTGCCACATAGAGTTTAGAAAAGTTATTGGTAGATTCAAACTGCTGACCCTTTGGTTAGCAACCATAGTTCTTAACCATTATGCAACAAGGATTATCCATAAAGTACAGCCACAAAACCCAAACCCACTGCTGTCAAGTCAATTTCTACTCATAGTGACCCAATAGATAGAGACAGTAAAAATGAAAAAAAATCTTCAAGGAGATGGATTGACACAGTAGCCTCAACAATGGGCTCAAACATGCCAATGATCATGAAGATGGTGCAGAACTGGGCAACATTTCCTTCTGTTACATAGTGTCATCGTGAGTCAGAGCTGACTTGATGTCAACTAACCACCGCAACAAATATTCGCAATACTCTTAGTCTCTGACGGTACTTCCACAACCTAGACACTCCTCTGACTTGCTCTGATTTATGATAAATTATTCTGCAGGATCCTCTTCTGTCCATCATGCTGCTATCTCCATGTGACTGGTACACCATGAATCTTCCTGCTAACTTGTTTAATACATTTAGTTCTGTAGCATCTGCAGTGGAAAAGATGCAGGTGATTTTGTATTAGGAAGAACTGAAGAAAAGGGAGACTCAGGCTAAGATAGAACATCAGGGCCCAAGGAGGTAAATTGGAGGTGCTGTACTATAACTTGAAGTTGTTCGCAGCTGTGATAGCCTTTCCCTTGGTGGTGAATGGTGTTTCCTTCTCCGTCTCAAACTGGTTAATTCTTACTTGTCTTTCAATGCCCACCTCTAGAAGTTCCTGGCTTTCTTTCTTTCTTTCTTTCTTTTTTATTTAACATGACTGAGTGAAAATGTACATTCCCGTATAAATTTACATGCCCACCTATATGCAGCTTCCACTGATCTCCCTGTCTGGTGACAGCACACTATTCCTCTCTGCTCCATACATGTCTCATCCTCCCAACAGCCTCCTTTCCACTCCTCTCCACCCACTCTCCTTCCTCCAGCCAGAGGTCAGCAGGATGATATCCTATAGATGTATAGAGCCATAAAGGGCATCCAATATACGGTCACTCTGCATTGCCTGGCTTTCTTATACTCCTCCAAGTGTCTCCTAAAACACGTTTATACAACTATATATTCAGTTAAGTGATGTTATAGTTTGTTCTATGTTGTCATACATGAGGTAACATCCCAACTATCCCCTTCCCCATTCTATACTTTTCACCATGCCTAGTCCACTGAGAATTTAATAAGTAGTTTGGCTATGAAGCACAGGGAAAGGAAAAAGTACAGAATTCTCGACTCACATTCAAAAGTTGCTTTAAGTTCATTTCATTCTTGGAGGACTGCTTCTGTGAGAGGTCACAAGCAAGCCAGGCTGCCTAGTGAGATTGTTTATTCCTTTTCCATCTGAGTGATTAGCCCTTGGCAATAGCTGTTTGAGGGGAGGGGGTGGAAGCTGAGCACTCTGACTGTACCCTGTTAAAATTGCTGATGCTTGATGTTCCCATACTTTCTAGATATATCCATGGCATATCTTCTCCACAAGTTAGGCATAGTTTTTTAAACTGGGCCATGAAGTGAGATTCTCATTATAATTTAATGTATTGTGTGAAACAGCACAAGTTGAAAGAGAGACTAGAAGGGCTTCTAGTGTGTCCTGTTAGCTGAATATTTAAGAGGTATCTGGTCTTGCTAATTCTACTATCAGAAAAAATTGTGATAGCCTTTGAAATTCCCAAAGGATTACTGTGTGTTCTTTTGATGGAACCTAGGTGTTATCTCCCCCACATGTCTGTTAATTTATCATATTGTCAGGGCTTGTGTGTTGTTGTGCTTCTGGAAGCTATGGCACTGATATTCAGACACGAACAGGGTCACCCATGGTGGACAGGTTTCACCCAGACCAAGACAGACTAGGAAGAAGAAGCAGCAATCTACTTCTGAAAAGAATTAGCCAGCAAAGCTTTATAAGTAGCAGCAGAACATAGTTTGATGTAGTGCTGGAAGATGAGCCCCCAGGGAAGAGGGCACTCAAAAGTTGTCTAGGGAAGAGGTGCCTCCTCAAAGTAGAGTTGACTTTAGTGATGTGGATGTCAGAAGACACTCTGAAACTTGCTCTTGAATGTTAAGTAGCTAAAGAAAAAGGAAGAAATGATGAAGTAAAAGAATGGAACAGAAGCTTTCAAAGGGCAACTTGAGAAGACAAAGCCAAAGCCAAGTGCCGTCAAGTTGGATCCGACTCAAAATGAAGCATTATAATGACTTTTGTAAAGAGCTGGAAATATAAAACCAAAAGGAAAGAACACACTGTGCATTTTTTGAGGTGGAAGAACTGAAACAGTTCAAGCCTCCGTTGCATTGGTAAAGGATTCTACAGGAAAAATATTAAATGCTGCAGGATACATCAAAAGAAAATGAAAGGAATACACAGTCATCCCAAAATGAATTGGTGAATGTTCAATTATTTCAAGAAGTAGAGTATGAACAGGAATGAATGGTGCTGGAGGCAGAAGTTGAAGCTGAGTTGAAGGCACTGGCAAAAAACAAAACTCTAGGAATTGACGGAATATCAAATGGAGACATTTCGACAAACAAATGCAGCACTGGAAGTGCTCACTCATCCATGCCAAGAAATTTAGAAGATGGCTACCTGGCCAACTTACTGGAAGAGATCTGTATTTATGCCTAGTCCCAAGAAAGGTGATATAATCTAGTGTGGAAATTATCTAACAATATCATTAATATCACATGCAAGTAAAATTTTGCTAAAGATCACTCAAAAGTGCAACAGTATATTGACAAGTACTGCTAGAAATTCAAGCTGGGTTTAGAAGAAGACATGAAACCAGCAATATCATTGCTGAAGTCAGATGGATCTTGGCTGAAAGCAAAGTGTACCAGAAAGATGTTTATCTGGGTTTTACTGACTATGCAAAGACATTCAACTGTGTGGATCATAACAAATTATGGATAACATTGTAGAGAATGTGAATGCCAGAACACTTAACTGTTCTCATGAGGAATCTGCACATGGATCGAGAGACAGTCATTCAAAAAGAACAAGGGAACACTGCATGATTGCAAGTCAGGAAGAGTGTGCATCAGGGTTTTATTGTTTTACCATACCTGTCCATAACTTTTACCATACGGAGCAAAAACTGTGAGAAACTGGACTATATGAAGAAAATAAAGCATCACGGTTTCAGAAAGATGCACTAACAACCTGCATTATGAAGATGACACAACCTTGCTTTCTGAAAGTGAAGAGGACTTGAAGCACTTACTGATGAAGGTCAGAGACCACAGCCTTCAGTACAATTTACACTTCAGTGTCACGTAAACAAAAACCTCTCAACTGGACCAATAAACAATGTCATGACAAACAGAGAAAAGACTGAGGTTGTCAAGAATTTCATTTTATTTGGATCCACAATCAATGCCCATGGAAGCAGCAGTCAAGAAATCAAAAGATGCACTGCATTGGGAAAATCTGTCACAAAAGACCTCTTTAAAGTGTTGAAAAGTAGAGACATCACCTTGAAAACTAAGGTGCACCTCATCCAAGTCATGGTACTCTCAGTCACGTCACGCAAGGTGTGACAATTAAGTCCATAAACTTAATTGTTCTAAATGTTACATACATCATTGCTAAATATTGCTAAGGTTACCTTCAACATACTCCTCTCGGGAAGCTGTGCCCTGACACCAATGCCAAGTCTACCCTTCAAAGTAATTTTGGAACTCTTTCTGTAATGGCTATTGCATACACTGGGACCATGGCAAGTTCGTGAACTTAATCGTATGGTTGTCTGTGAGGGAATTTTTAGCCAGTAAACAAGTGTATTGGAACACTCTACCTACTCACCTAATCTAGCCCCAAATGACTTTTTTCTTTACCTAAAGGTAAAGGAGTTATTGAAAGGAAGCATTTTAATGGCATTCAGGACACAAAGGGTAATACAACAACAGCTCTGATGACCATTCCAGAAAAAGAGGTCCAAAATTGCTTTGAAGGGTGGACTAGGTGCCAGCATCAATGCATAGCTTCCCAAAGGGAATAATTCAAAGATGCCTGTAGTGATATTCAGCAATGAGGTATATAACACTTAGAACAATTAAGTTTGTGGACTTAATTGTCAGATCTTCTATGTACATGAAAGCTGGACAGTGAATAAACAGGAACAGAATTGATGCCTTTGTCGTGTTAGAGAAGAGTATGGGAAAGATCATGGACTGCCAAAAGAATGAATGCATCTGTCTTGGAAGAAGTACAACTAGAGTGCTCCCTGGAAGCAAGGATGATGTGACTGCATCTTACATACCCTGGACATGTTGTCAGGTGGGATTAGGTGGGATCAATCCCTGGAGAATTACATCATACTTGGTAAAGTAGAAGAGCAATCACAAAAAAGAAGACCCTCAAGGAAATGGATTGACATAGTGGCTGCAACGATGGGCTCAAGCATGACAGTGGTTGTGGGTACAGCACAGGACCAGGCATTGTTTCGTTCTGTTGTACATAGGGTCACTATGAGCTGGAACCAACTCCACAGCATCTAGCAACAACAATAAAAGGTCTTATCTAGAGGATCATTCTGGAAGTTAGCTGAGTGCTTGGGGAGATGTGCTTGTGGCTTCCATGAGGAGCCCTGGTGGCATGGAATATAAAGTGCTTGGCTGCAAATTGAAAGGTTGGCCTTATGAACCCACCAGCTGTTACATGGAAGAAACATATAGCACTTTCCTTCCATAAAGACTTATAGCCCAAGAAACTCTACGGGGTAATTCTACTCCTTGGCATAAAGGGTCGTTATCAGTCAGAATCAATTCAACAACAATGGATTTCATTTGTTTTGGTGTCTTCATAAGCATCTCTGGTAATGCAGTGCCTAAATTCCTTGACTGCCATGATGGTTAAAGTTGTGTTTCAACTTACCTGGGCTGTGACTGTCAGTGATTTGGCAGTTCTGATGCAGTGGTTTCACAAGTATTTAATGATGTAATTATTTACATAATAAAATCTGATACAATGGAATCACCTCCCTGATGAGATCTGTTGTGAGCAGCCAATCTGTTGAAAAGGTATTTCCTTGGGGTGGGGAGGTGGCCTGCATCCATTTAGGTGGACTTTCTGGCAAAGCATACTTGCTTTTTCTTGCTCTGGATCCTGCATGTAGGTCCTGTTCATCTGACCTCTGTTTCTTAGCACATGAGCTAGCAGCTTAGCTGTCAATCTTGGGTTTGCCATCCCCTGTAGCAACATGAATCAAGTGAAGCCTCCAGCCTGACTCAGACTTGGGACTCTTTGGCCTCCATAACCACATAAGCCATTTCTTTGATTATAAATCTGTCTTTCTATATATTTGTATGCTGTAGTGCTTTTGCTTTTGTTAGCCTGAGACAGCTGCTAATAGAAAGATTGTCAGTTTAAACCCCCCAGCCACTCTGTGGGGAGAAAGACGTGGCAGGTTACTTTTGTAAAGACTACAGCCTTGGAAACTCTGTGGGGCAGCTCTACTCTGTCCTGTAGGGTTCCAGAGTCTGAATGAACTCCATGGCAAAGTATTTGGTTTTGGTTTGTTGGTGCCTTGACATGGAAGTTAACCTGTAGAGGGCTGATGATTATATAGATGATTCCTGATCACAGAAGCACAAAGTAATTCTCTTCTATGAAGATGCACCACATGCACTTTCTTTCTGCCCTGTGAGAGTTTTGCATCTACTGGACACTTTACCTCAACATTCCCAATGCCTATGTAGATGTCTGTTCTTGGGCTCCTCCTTTTAGCCTATTACAACATCTTATTGGTTAGCTCAGTGTTAACTGAGGTAAGATAAAATCTTTGACATTGCTTAGTCATCTTGTGCTGCTACAAAAAATATATGGCTTTTGCAAAAAGAAATACCGAAAATGTATGGCTTTGGCAAAAAGAACAACCGAAAATGTATGGCTTTAGCAAAAAGAAGTTTATTCTCTCAGAGTCCAGTAGGCTAGAAGTCCAAATTCGAAGTACTGGCTTTCTGTCTCTCTTGACTCTGGTGGAATGTCTTTGATACATTAGTCCTTCCTTGGTTGGGGAGCACCTGAGCACAAGAACCTCAGGTCCAAAGAATGTGCTCTGCCCCTAGTACTGCTCTCTTGGTGCTATAAGGTCTCCATGTCACTCCGGTTACTTCTCTCTTTTACGTCTCCAAAGACATTGTTTAGGATACTGTCCAGTCTTGTAGACCTCATCAATGTAACTGCTGCTAAGCATAAAAATGATTGTAGGCATGGTGCAGGACTGGGCAGTGTTTCGTTCTGTTGTTCATAGGGTTGCTATGAGTTGGAGCCGACTCAATGGCACCTAACAAACAACAACATAGTGATAGAAATTACAGTACAGAAAAATCCCATCAGATGATAAAATGGTGAGCAATCATACAAAACTGGGAATCATGGCCCAGCTAAACTGGTAATCATGTCTTTGAGGGGGATATGATTCAATCCATGGCAACATATGTTTGTTTTATGAGTCATAATTTTAAGTTTTTTTAAAAAATAACTATCCTTTAACCTTCCATAGCCTATTTGTTTTTAATACTAAAAACAATCACGAAAATACCAACCCCAGTTAGTAGGTTCAAATCTATGCTTTGCCTTTGGATGGTTTATTTTTTTGACTTATAAAATTTGTTTACTGTTTGTAAAACTAGGGTTGAGAATTAGAGAATTTTGAAGAAGTCTGGCTGCTGAAATAAACTAATCTGATACATGTGGCACAGTTGGAATTCTCCCCTTAGAAGACTTGGGCTCCTGAGGTTCTCTGGTAATCTAGAAGAGACAAAGATGAATCAGGTAAATAAGACCTTGGGATATTTTATTACCCTCTTGCAGTCCAAAGACTCTATGGAGAAGAACAATAGAACCATTCAAATCCATATCAAATAAGAACATTCTGACCCAGGAGTCAAGAAGCCACAGAAATCCTTTCTGCCAGTGTTGTCTTAGCGCAAGATCTGAAGACTGTCTCTTTTAAGTACTATGTATTCTTTAAAACTCTAAGACAAAGAGCACCTCTGAATATTTTCTGGCCATCTCAAACTTTCTCTAGAGAGATGATTAGCAACTCAGTTTTGAAGATCCCAGCTGCATGTCTTATCTTGTCTCATCCTGCTAGACCCAATGTTAGGTAGAGAATAAGTATATAGTGCAATACATAACAGATAAAATGAATTTCCTCTCAGTAGTCAGTCCATAGGGAAATCTAAGACACTACTTGGGCCTTAAAAGGTAAACATAAATAGGTAGACTTTGAAAACAAGGCTCTCTAACTATTAGCTACACTGATCAAGGAAACAATGGAAAGTTTATATACAGATTTCTGGGTTAATAGGATTAATGAGTAGTAGGGAAAATCCTGAAGTTCCTTTTGTCATCATTGTTTAGTATTTTCTGTTTTTATCATTAGCCTCTATGTCCTTCAGATATTTCCTAAATTTATTCACACAGGACTTTATTCATTAATTCAATGGATAAAAATTACATGCCTTCTAATGTGTCAAGCTCTGTGCTAGGTATTGGAGACCAAATGATGGTTTGTAAGGAGCTTGTGCTAGATTGGCTCAGGGTCTCACGGATTTACTTTCTATACTTAACAAGAAAAGTATGTGATCTTTTTAAGCTTACCACAAGGGAACAAACTGACAACAGTGGAATTTTAAGCATTAATTAGCAATCCAGGAATGGAGTTATTTAGCATGTGTGATGTGGGGGTGTATTCTATGCAAACCCCTGAATGTCAGACTATCAATCCTTTCTCTCCAGTAGGCCAGTTCTGCCTTAGGGGAACAAGAAGCATGTGGCCCAGTAAAAGAAGAGGGCTTTGAGGGGTCTAAGCCCCAGTTCCTTGACTTACTATATAACTTCTGGTAACTTGTTTCTCCAAAGTTCAGAACTGTCACCTGTAAGATGAGTGCAGATGTATACTTTATGATGTCATTGTGAAAGTTAAACATAATTAGCTATGGAAAGTTTTGTGCGCTGCTCAGTGTTTACCAGAAGTTTCCCCGGTAGTTAATTGCTATGCCTACAGTAGACAAATTGTGTGGCCCAGTTATTTGGTTGAATTTGTTGATGTAAGTTACGGTTGTCTGTGCTGCTTCTTTTGGAAGGAGATGAAAACCGAGACACTGTCTCTGAGCAACATCTGACCCATTTCAGTAGATGACGGTTTAGATTGTACCAGTTTTGAGCTGGAATAATGTCCCTGTGGTAGACTCTTTCGGTGCCTGGCCGCATCCCTCCACCTACTGGGAGGTCATCACTGATACTCTACGGCCTCTTATGTTTCTCTACCTGTCAGTCTTCTCTGGGTATGGCATATATTCTGCCTGAAGTGCAAGCTGGATACCCCAAAGAGAATGTGCTGCAGAAGGAATCCTCAACCAGCAAGGAGGGATAGATGTTTGTGGATAAATTCTCCAGCTCTTTATCCATCTATGGAAATCCTGGGGGGATAGTGGTTAAGTGCTACATCTGCTAACCAAAACGTTGACATTTCAAATCCACTGGGTGCTCCTTGAAAATTCTATGAGCCATCGCCACTCTGTCCTCTAGTGTCACTGTGAGTAGGAATCGACTATATGGCAGCAGTAGGGTTTTTTTTTAACTATCTATGGGGCAACTTTAAGATGATGTCCATATTATCTCTTGGACAATGCCTAATGGGAACTGAACACAGGTAGCCCACAATAATAACTTATTCATTAATACACACTTTCTTGTTGAGTTTCCTCCCATCTCTCACAGTGCTTTTGAAGATATCATGCATCTAGATCCTTGTTATAGGGTCTGACTGGGGAAAATGCAAAGAATAAGAGTTGCTGTGGTAGACCAAAATGGGAAAGCTGAACGTTCAACCATGAGCCATCTGGAGCACTCATCTGAACATCAAGTCTAAGAAGAAGGTTGAGGTTGTAAATGAGCGATGTGGCCAAGAATCGGAATGTAGATAGAAATGAGATTGGATCTGGCATTCTCAATGTGTCTTTGTTGCTTAGCTGGCATATTGGGATATGAAGCAGGTTTGAAACAGGCAGTGAGCAGTAGGACTTTGAAAGTTGCAGCTGGGTAATATGGTTTCTTACTTGGCAACCTTCCTTCCAGGAAGAATAACTATCCATTTTTGTCCCGGCTAGATAGTACAGATGATTTGGGCTGGCGACTGTTGAGATTACAGAGACTTTAATATTTCATTGGCAGGTCTCATATAGAAATGATAAACCCCTTCTCTGGATGAGACTCTATGTAAAAGCTGATGGCTCATTGGTGCTTGGGGACTGCAGCGGATATTGGGATCTGTGCAGACATACTTTTTTAACCTTGGTAGAGTCAGTGGGAGTTCAATGAGTAACAGAGATTATACTAAAGGAGATAAATACGTAGGAAACCAGGAAATACAATTGTAACATTTCCTTACTTCACTGGACTTGGAAAACTAGAGAAATTCAAGAGTGAAACATATTCTAATTCAAAGAAATACATGGATAAGAGCGGAATGGCTCTCCTCTCTTTGCCCCCTCCCTCTCCTTCATCAAGGAAATAAAAATGAGCATTTTGTGCCATGATGCAGGAGGAATTTAATTGGGTACTGATGATTCAATTTAGCTTGTAAATTAGCTGCCAGAGGGACTAGGAGTGCCAAAAATACCAGCCTTGCTGTCTTTTTGTTAACTTGTTGACACATTTGACTCAAATTAGATATCGATTTATAGGGCCACCAATGACTGACTTCTCAAAGCTGGGTGGCACATATCCCAGAGAGTGAGTTCCTAAATTCACACCAAAAAAATTGATCAGCTGGTTTCCTTTAAGCCAAATTCTTACAGAGTTCCCCTTTGTTTCAGTCTTGAAAAGAACAAGAATAGAATTCTAATCTTTGTTACCCTTACTTAGGTGGTAACAGCCTTTAGAAGAAATGTGGTTTATTTACCTACCCAAGTAACAAACCCAGCAATTTAGGTGTGCTTCCAGCCATGATGCCATGTTCATATATCTAAACTAAGAGATGGGAAGCACTCAGCTAAGTGTTTTAAAATTATTACCTCATTTAACGTTCACAACAACTCCGTGAGTTTGAAACCCTCTTTGTTGCCTTTCTCAGATGTGGATCAGGCTGAGAAAGTTAACTAGCTTGTCCCGGCTCACACAGAGCAGAAACGAAAATAAATTCAGTCCAACTAGAATCCAGGTGAGCTAACTCCCACTCAGCGCTCTTGTTGCCCTGCCTACATTGCCAACCTCCTTATTCTATTTGGTTGGGTGTCCCTACAGGCATCTTTGTTAAGAATCAGACAGCTCTCCCTGGCTATGTTTTTAAGCTGTCATTTTCCAAGGGATTTTTAGAAATGAGAACTAATGCAATTAACTAATCCACCTGTAGCTCTGAGCCAAGACTCATAACTGAGAGGTACTTTTCTAGTGGATATTAAATCTCTCTCTTACTATATCTGGGTTCTTTCATGTTGGTTAGGTTTCTTGTAAGCATGGCAACATCAGCTGAGGCAATGAGGGCTGCTAGAAGACACTTTGGGTGTAAAGTGTAGCTAAGAAAGATACAACCATAGGTCAACCTCCATGCTTTCCTCCAAGGTTAAAATACTCATGAGAAGCCTCACTACCTTCCTTGCCTCTTAATATGTGAAATTACGCTTACACACAGACATACTCAGCCTTCATACTCTACCACTCAGTAAGGACATGATAGTTGGAATCCTTGATTTCCATTGGTCTCCTTCTTGATACTTTTTCCTTCTTCCTGGTTTTAACTAAGGTTGTTAACTTGGGAAAGAAACATCTAGTTTGCCAGTTTGGCCTTCTACTTTCCTCAAGGACTGTCATTTTTCCCTTATTGACTTGGAAAGAGAAATCACCAGAGAAAAGCCTACTGATGCAGCCTAATGATGCAGCTGATGTCATTCACTGTCCTCATTGCTTTAAACACATCCAGATGATAAGCTTCTGACAACTAATCAACATAATGGACTCAAACCTATTCTCTTGGGGTTGGGACTAGTTATGTCTAATTGTTCCCCAGTATTTGAGATCTACCACATACTTTGTTGAAGTGGCAATGTAGTCACACTGCTCCTATAATGGGTGATTTCTTGTATACCACAAGTGTCTGTTGCTTTTGGGGACCCATGTGAGTATGTAGAGGCTGGAAGAGGTACTGTAAGGATGGATTGCAAATGTTTCTCTAGGCTGTCTTAAAATGTAAAGCAAAAGGTATCTGACCACTTCACAAGTCAGTTAGGTTTTCAGGTGTAGAGGTCCCTCTTCTCAACTGGCAAACTAAGCACCACTATATCCAACCCCAGATGATACAAACTAGTTCAGAATACAGCAATGCTACTGCCCTGTTGGTCTCTGCTGACAGGGCCTTGTCTTAGGCGACACTACATCGAGTATATGAGGTCTGACAATTAAGTCTGCAAACGTAATTGTTCTAAGTGCTACATACCTCATTGCTGAATATCACTAAGTTCACCTTCAAAGTATTCCCCTTGGGAAGCTATGCACCAGTGCCAGTGCCTAGTTCACCCTTGAAAGCACTTTTGGAAGTCTTTCTGGAAAGGCCATTGCACACAGTGCACGGTGGCAAGTTGGCAAACTTAATTGTATAGTTATCTGTGAGGGAGTTTTTAGCCAGTAAATAACTATTGGAACACTCTACCTACTCACTGGATCTGGCCCCTGGTGGCTTTTTTCTTTACCTGAAGATAAGGAAAATATTGAAAGGAAGATGTTTTGATGACATTCAGGACATCAAGGGCAATAGGACGACAGCTCTGATGGTCATTTCAGAAAAAAGAGTTCCAAAATTGCTTTGAAGGGTGGACTAAGTGCTGGCACCAGTGCATAGCTTCCCAAGGTGAGTGCTTTGAAGGTGGCCATAGTGTTATTCAGCAATGAGGTATGTAGCGCGTTTTCTAGAATGAGTTCACAAACTTAATTGGTAGTCCTCTTAGGTATGTTCCTCTCTTCTATTTTCCTTTATGAGTTTCTCAGGGGAAGACTCTGTTTTGTTTTCCCTTTCTACTCCAACATATAGGACAATGTCTACTATGAAATAAAGCCTCAATAAATATTTATTGAATGAATGCACAGAAATTGTGTTTTACTGTTTAATTTTCCCCATATAGATATTTGTCCTCCCCCAAACTTTATGGATAGATTCTAGAGCTATTCAATGAATGCTTAAAAAAAGTATCAACTCATTAGGATGCATTAATGATTGGATATGGGAGAAGTAAATACGAAGGATGGCTTCTGACTTGTATACTGTGTACTACTGAAGACATCTTACACTGAGATAGAAATTACTGGAAGAGAAACAAATTTTGTGGAAAATGCTGGCTAAGTATTAAATGTGCTGGATTCAAGGTTTTAGTGGGTCATGAAGATATCTATATGCAAGAGGCAGTTATATAGAGAGGTACGGAGATTGGGAAAGAGCATGGAGTGGAGAATGTCTTTGAGAGTCATCCTTCAACTGCTATCCTTGAAATCATGACTGAGGATGAGATTCTAAGTTCATGCCTTCAACTATCTTTTCTTCTTGAGAGAATGCCACCTGCACAGAAGAGTGGACGGAAGAAGAAGAATATGAGTTGAAAGCCAAGAAGTTGCTGTTGTATATTCAGGAGGGGGTCTGAGAGTGAGTAGTGTCAAAGCACCACGGGAAGATGTCCTTTAGAACAGAAAAGGCTGATACCCCATCTCCTGCAGGGGGTTGAACAACAGGATGGTGTGAGTGAATTTACGGCTCTGGGTCTATTGAGGCCTTCTTGATGGGCCAGTTTTGTTTTACCCTCACCTACCAAACCTCACTCTTCCCTGTCTTGAATCTAAATACTATTTCTCTGTCTCGTATATATCTGTAATATATGAATTTTGTAATAATATGAATTTTGGTCAGAGGAGGAAGGTATGGTTGGAAAGTAGCCTTCTCTCAATTATCTGAGCCTCATTATCAGAATTATGGTCCTTTCCTTACCCAGAAGAAGGCTAGAGGTTGCAGGGCTTTGTTATGGCTGAATTGAGGTCTCTGACCCTAGTAACCTAGTGAGGGGACAATACTGAACAGGTGCATAATTGTGTATGTGATTTTTTTTCAGCTATTCTGAAAGCATACTTTCTTATAAAAGGAGTATTCTGACGAAGTAGAAAAAGGGAGGTGGGGCAGGTGAAATTAATGAGAGCATGGCCAATGTTTGGAGGCAAGCACTGAGAAATAACCATACAAATACACTTGTTTCTTAAGGCTTGGATTAGTCGAGCTCATGAGTAGCTGGATCAAGTTACAGTCCTCTTTTTATTTTTTATTTCTTGGTTTTGATTTTGTCTTCCTGGATAACTTTCACTTTGATCCTTAATGTCTTATACTAACCCTCCCTTGTGTAAATCATGGGAGCCCTTGTGTTTGATGAAGAACCCTGAGATTTATAAGGGCACAAGATAGTAGAATGTCAGCTCTGATTAGCTAAATGACATACTTGTTCATTATGGTACAGAATGGATGTGAATGAACAGTAGTAAATCTATTCCATCTCCTATCTGTTTAAAAGAAGGCAAGAGAGGAGGTGAAAACTAACCTTTATTGAGTGCCTTCAGCATTCAAATACACTATACTTGAAATTTTATATAGATCATCCCATTTGGTGGTACAAATAGTTAATGTGCACAGCTGCTGCTGAAAGGTTGGCAGTTTGCATCCACCCAGAGGTACCTCAGAAGAAAGGTCTGGCATTCTGCTTCTGAAAAACCAGTCATTGAAAACCGTAAGGAGCACCATTCTACTCAACACACATGAGTCTGTCATGAGTCACTGTTGACTCCATGGCAAATGATTTTTACTCAGTTATTATCAACCTGGAAACTCTGGTAGCATAGTGGGTTAAGTGCTACATCTGCTAACCAAAAGGTCAGCAGTTTGAATCCAGCAGGTGCTCCTTGGAAACTCCATGGGGTCACTATGAGTCGGACTCAACTCCTTGGCAGTGTTTTTTTTTTTAATTATTATTATCAACCAACTTGTTTAAGAAATGCTATTACCATTTTACTGATGAGGAAACTATCCTTTAGAGAAGTAAGTAGATTTAGCTAGTAAAAAGTAGAGCCAGGACTTGAACTTAGATCTCTCTGATTTACAAGCCTATGCTTTGCCCAGTACCCCCACCAATGATTTGATGGTTTTTTCTCGACTTCATTAAGTGTCTATAGAAAAATAAATTTTAAAGTAGATGCCAATAGCATTCAGCCTCTATATAAATGCAAATTTTGGCTTCTCAACTGGGATTAGCATAGACCTAAATTAACATGAGACTCAAATGAATATATCTTTTTCATTAAAAGGTATGATGCCTTATTTTTCCCTGAAAGGCATAATTTTCTCCAGAATGATTCTGGTCTGAGTTGATTTTCTTCAAGCTTCTTCTCAAAATACTGCAATTTTAACTGATACCTGCAAACAATGATTCTGATTTTGGAGGTTACAGCTAAGTGTCAAGCTCACATACTGCAGTTTCCATACTCATTTTTGTCTTTCTAGGGTTTGAATTGGGCAAGAAGAAGCAAAGATGCACAGCAGAATTTTTAAGCTATGGTCAAGCTGGCTAATAAGTGTCTCTTAGAGTGCCCACAGCGAGACCTCTGAGTTTTCTCAGAGTGTTATCCCTTGCAATGAGTTTATCATTAGCCTGAGGTTTCTACTTCTGTAAGTGAAAAGAAGCCAAAACCAGGTAGAATCAGAAACCAGGTTTATATCAGGTCTGCTTTGCCACACCTCTTAGAATAGTTCTTAGCTTTGGTTGCTTGTTATTGTCTACTATGGAGTCAGTTCCAACTCATCATGACTACAGGAAGGAGCAGAACACTGCATAGCATTTCCTGGGCAGTAGTCTTTGTTTTTGTTTTGTTTGGTTTTGTTTTTTGATTAGGAGCAACTTAAGAGTTGCTATCTATTTGCCATATAACACCTGGAACTTTCACTGCTACTCTGTTTTAACTGCTCTCCACTCCCTCCCTTACCCCGTGACAGCACACTTCCACCTTTTGTCCGGAACTTCCTGTGACCCTCTGACCAAGATATGACCCCCTCCTTATCATCTGGGCTCCAGCCATGAGCCTCTAGAACAGCCCTGTGTACATACTAAAGTCCAAAGGTTTGTTCTTCGCCAGCCCCACTCCTTGTTTCGTATAGTCCAGTTCAGTCTTTGTTAGGAGAGCTCGCCATGGTGCTGGATGCTGTTTGGAGTAGGAGAGTCCAGTGTCCACAGTCCCAGGGGTACCTCTAGTCTGAAGGACCATCAGATATGATTTTTTGGTAGAATTCTAGCTCTGCCCTTTAATCTTCCTCCTGCTGTGTCTGGGTTTCCGTACCATGTATAACCTTCAGGAAATTATTGGTGGTGGCTGGGCACCATCTGCTTTTTCTGGGCCCTTGCTGACACTGACGCTGACTTATATGCCCCTGTCCATCTCGACAGCACCTAATAACAACAACAACATCCATCTGATGGGCTCATCTTTTCCTCCTGTCCTTGATGTCCACCTTTTACCTCCTGGCCAGGTGTATTGGGACCAATTGATGTTATTTAGATGGCAGCTTAGTAGCTTTTAAAACCCCACATGCCTGGGCATTAGTCTTTATGGAAGCAGATATCAGATCTTTTCTCCTGAAGAGCTACTGAAGTATTCAAACAGCCAATCTTTCCATTAACAACTGATTGTGTTAACCATTGTAACAGCAGCATTGCTTGGGGAGTGTTAAGACATATCTCAAAGTCTAGACCACTCCCTAGAACAATTAAAGTAGTGTCTCAGGGGGAAGGGGAAGGGTGGGAGTGGATTACGACTGGATCCAGTCATCAGTATTTTTTCATGTTGTCCAAGTGATTTCAACACGCAGTTAAGGTTGAAAATCATTAACTTAGAAGTTTTAAGTCTTGAAACACGAGTCTAACTTTGGATGCACCCTGGAATAATGTAACTATTAAAAAATACACATTCCCGGGCCTTATTCCAGAGATGCTAAATTAATTGGTCAGTGGTGAGTCTATTTAAAGGACATTCCAGGTCATTCTTCTCAGCCAGGAGTGAGAACCACTGTTCTAGAACTGAGCTTTGAGCAGTAGTTCTTAGATTACTTCTCCAACTTGACTGTGCCTACAAATCCTCTGGAGATCATTAAAACACAGATCTCAGGGCCTTACCTCCAGAAATGCTGATTTAGTTGGTCTGAGTGGGGACTTAATTTTGTATTTCTAACAAGCTCCCAGCTGATGATGCTCATTCCCAGACCATAGTGTAAGCAGAACATCTTAGCTAGTATCTACTTTACCTTCCTTAACAGTTGGTAAGCCTGATGAGTCAGTTGGTAGATGGCAATACATTTTCCTTTCTTTTTGAATGCCTGACAGGTATTTCACAATCATCAAATCTAAGGATGTGAGAGTCATAAGTTCCTGGGTTAGTTCTCTATCTCTGCTTCAACACCTTTGTGCTGGTGGATATGGACCAAGGGCAAGAGATATTATTTAGGTTTCCATAACTGAAACTGGAGATGATAGTAACATGTACTTCATGGAGTTGTTATGCATGGAGTTGTTGTAAGGTTTAAAAATAATACTGCATACACAGTTGTTAGTATAGTGCGTAACAAACCACAAGCACTTAATAAATGATAACTTATGTTGGGTGTATGTCCTTAACATCCAGGACACATCTTTGAACTGCGAGTCACAGCCAGCCAAGTGCCGTCGAGTCACAGGGAGGCTCCATATATACAGACTAGATAAGGTTAGATCAGTTTTTGAAGCAGAGAAGTGTGCATAGTATCAGGGAAGCCTTGGTTTCTTTCATTGGTTCTCTATGCCATTAGTCAAGGTGTCAGATGTGGCATTTCCTTGGCATACACCAAGCCAAGTCTAACCTATTCATTTACAGATAAACATACAAGTGACTTACTGAAGGGAATGCACCTAGCAAATGGTAGAGCTCACTTGGAGCTGTTTTAGTACTCAGTGCTCATCAAAGACAGTGGAATTAGAACTCAGAGCTACAGGGTGGTAGATCCATGCTCCTTTTAACAAAGAATGCCTTTTATTTTTTTAATTTATTGTCATAAGACATACATAAAATAATCAAGAAATCAAATAACATTGCATTGGGCAGATATACTGCATAAATTCTCTTTAAAGTCTTAAAAAGAAAGATGTCATCTTGTGGACTAAGATGTGCCTGACACAAACTATATTTTCAGTCATCTCATGTGCATGTGAAAGGTGGACAATGAATGAGGCAGACTAAAGAATAACTAATACCTTTGTATTACAGAGTTAGTGAAGAGTATTGACTGGACTTCATGAAGAAGAAAGCAATCTGTCTTGGAAGAAGTATAGCCAGAATCCTCCCTCAAAGCAAGGATAGTGATATTTTTTATCACATATTTTGGGCATGTTATGAGGAGAGACCAGTTCTTGGAGAAGGACATAATGCTTGGTTAACTACAACATCCACTAAAAAAGGGGGATACCCTCAGTGAGATGAACTAACACAGTCACTGTAATAATAATGGGCTCAAGCATAGCAACAATTCTGAGGATGGGGCAAGGCCAGGCCGTGTTTTGTTTCATTGTCTATATGGTTACTATGAGTTGGAATTGACCCTGTAGTACCCAACAGTGACAACAATATGTAATAGAAACTTTGCCATAGTAAACTGTCTTTAATATGTACAAATCGGTGATGTTAATTACAGGTACTGTGTTGTGCAACCAACACCACAATGTGTTTCTGAAACTTTTTCATCACTCCAAACAGAAATACAGTATCCTTTAAGCAATAAACTTCCCATTGTCCCCACCTCCCAACCCTGGTGACCACTAACCTACTTTTGTCTTTATGCATTTGCCTATTTTGATGTTTCATGTAAGTGTGATCATACAACATTTGTCCCTTTGTGTTTGACTTGCTTCAGTCAACAAAATGTTCTCAAGGTTAATAATACAAGGTCATAGTATGTATCAGAATTTCCCTTCTCTTTGTTGCTGTTGTTAGGGACAGTTGAGTTGTTCAAACACATAGCAACCCTACAGGACAGGAAACCGTAATGTTTCCAAAGAGCAGTTGATAGAGTCAAACTGCCAACCTTTTTGGTTAGCAGCCAAACTCGTAATCACTGTGCCACCAGCCACAGCCAAGTGCCGTCGAGTCAGATCCAACATGTATAGACACAACTTTCTTTTACCTTTTTTCATTACTATAAGGCATTTGATTTTTTATTTAGCCAGTGTCCCTGGTGATAAGCATTTAGATCATTAACCATTTTTGCTGTAGCTTTGCTTATGTAATTAAGCAACTACCACCAGACTTCTAGAAGTGGAGTTTGTGGGGTTAATTGGTGTATACATCTAGTGTTCCTTCTATTTTGCCACACCACACTGTCTTTTTCTTCCAGGGGCTTTTAGCTGATCAGCTTTGGGAAAGAGGAACACCAGGACCAAAGGGGCAGACTCGCTCCACAGTATTTGCCTTTTTGTCTTGGCCTGACTTGTAGAGGAAACCCTGGTGACATAGCGGTTAAGTGCCACATCTACTAACCAAGACTTCAACAGTTCAAGTCCACCAGATGCCCCTTGGAGACTCGATGGGGCAGTTCTACGATGTCTCATAAGTTGCTGTGAGTTGGAATTGACTGGACAGTGGTGGGTTTGGTTTTTGATTTTAGACTCATAGAAGCTAAAAGTTTTAGCACCCACTGTGAGAGTTTTGTTCTGAGGACTAAATAGAGCAAATGCTCTCCCTTCAGTAACCATAGGAAAACAAAACAACTATTGCCAAGCCCAAGTAGCCCATGTCACAATCACAGACCCCAGCCATATTCAGGCAGGCTGTCTCTGCCAAACACTAACTTCAATAACCCTTTTAAAGCATCAAGCAGCATAACTCCCTTTTAATAATCTTCTCTATTCACTCCAAGGATTGGTTTGAAAATGGAGGCATCAGAAACATGTAGCCTAATCTAAGACTTTTTGAGTGGACAAAGTTGTTCAGTGAGTTTTCCAAGGAACCAACTAGGAAGGGAGAAATGGTTTGAAGTCCTGATAAATGCCTCAGCATCTGTGGATGCCTTATTTCCTCAGCTCATCATTGTCAGTAATTACCTGCGTGATCCTGGACAACTCCTCCTATTTGGCTGAAGTTAGCTATTGATCATTTATTTAAGAATTGTGTACTCCAGGGAAGGTGAAAAAAAACTTCTCTAAATTAATTTTGTGAGCCCACCGTGGTCATGAATAAATATCTTTCATTTCAGACAATTTACATCAGCAACTGCTTAGCAGTGGGAATTTGTTTACCACTTCTGAACTGCTCCTCTGAAAAATTGGTTTTCTAACCACTCTGCTAGTGACAGTTTTAAATTGGTGCATTAAATTTTCAGAATTGCATTTGACTTACTGTCTTTGGCTGGTGATGCAGCTCTGTGCTGGTGGTCTGGTTATAAGACTAGAAGGCTAGAGACACACTTTGCTGGTGAAACACACACTTGTCTCACCAGTAGGGACTATGGGTAATAGTTTTCTCATCAGGAGGATACAAGCACATGGTGGTCCTTGAGCCATTAGAGTGTGAAAGGTAAGGGGAAAAAGATCATCCACGTACGATACTTTAATACCAGTTTATGTTTACTGAAGTCACATAAATGAGAATCTTTACAAGCACTGAGTCAAGTATAAGATTGCTTCTAATAATTGAAAGCTACTTCAAGAGGTGGTACTTGAGTCAGAAAGGTTGCTGTGAAAAAGATTCCTCCACCCTTCTGGTTTATAGTGTATGCATCTTATTTTTGTTTTTTGTTTCTTCTACCTGCTTTGTGTCATACAATCGTAGTGTTAACATATTCCTGTTAATCTACAGACATTTTCTTATTATTAATTACTCAGTGCTAACATATCCCCGATTGTTTTAAAACAATCTTTTGTGACAGGGGATTTGCACTGCTTGGAAACACAATTCTGAACCACACTTCACAAGCAGACCAGAAGTTCCCTGTGTGGGTGCCATTCAGATTGGGTTAAGCAGCCAGCACCGATGTGTCTGAATGCAACAAGAAAACACAATGAAAGTCAAGTTTAGCAATGAGCAGCTAAGGCAAAGATACAACAGCACATTCCCACAGTTGTGCTTCTAAAATTTCCCAGTTCAACCTGTTGTTTTACAGCCTGGTTACTCAAGTTTGTTCTTTAATAATTGAATTATATCTTGAGCGTTTGTGGAGTAAGTTTTCTGCAGTTCTATCCCCTTAAACTTTTGATTCTTCAAGATCAGAGCCAGAATCCTATTAAGACCTCTCTTCCAGGGAAGGTGGTACAGTGGTTAAGTGCTACATCTGCTAACCAAAAGGTGGGCAGTTCAAATCTAACAGGTGCTCCCTGGAAACTCTATGGGGGCATTTCTACTCTGTCCTTTAGGGTCGTTATGAGTTCGCATCAATTCGACAGCACTGGGTTTGTTTTCTTCCAGGAAAAGAAATTGGGGGGGGGAGTGAAGGAGTTTCTAAGAGTGCAATCATGAGGTAGGACTTGGTGGCTCAGAGGTAGCCTGGGTCTGGATACAGACTTAGTGCAAGACTAGTAATATGGTTGTTACTGGCTATTGTTGGCTTCTCTGCCACCTCGATGAGTTCAAATTTGCCAACCCTTAGACCTCAGGGATGTGGTCTAGATCCAGCTCCTCTGTGGGCTAGGAAAAGTGGTTTGTGGGTGTGGGGAAATGATGAGGGCAGGATTTTATCTACTTCTGGTCCTGAAAGGACTTTAAGGAGAAAAGTTCAATCCAAGTATGATGGACATTAAGCCTAAAGTCTATAAAACCCTCCCTACTTTTGAAGACGCTGATTCTGTAGAGAATGGGGAAAATATTATCAGTGAATGCTCTTGAATGTTCTTCTGACCTCAGAGTGTGTAAAGGGAAGAAAACAACGCCTTTCAAACCAACTCGAAAGACTATTTTTTAAAATAGATATATGATAGCTACTTACATTGGTTGCTGTATGAAAAGCAGAACCAGAATAATGTATCAGCGTAGTTATAAATCTGTTGCCATCCAGTTGATTCCAATTCATAGCCATGCTGTAGGAGAGAGAAGAATGGCCCTATAGACTTTTTGGGGAGTGACTGGTGGATTCAAATTGCCCGTCCTTTTGGTTAGCAGCTGAGCTCTTCACCATTACACCACCAGAGTTTGACACAATAGCTGCAATACTAGGTCAAGCACAACAACAACTGGGAGGATGGCTCAGGACCAGGCAGTGTTCTGTTCTGTTATACACAGGATCACTGTGAGAAGGAATCAACTTGATGGCACCAACAGCAACAGCAACATAGTTATAAGCAATCCCTAGGTCCCAGGGAGGAATGAAGACTATGACAAGCCAGCCAAGCCAAGAGAACTTAAATTATAAATGTATGAAATAACCTCAATGAAGGGGGTGGGGGAAAAGGTGCTGACTTAAATGACTTCGAAAATGAGTAGCGTCTGTAGGACTAAAAGCTAAGACAGCTACACATAAATACTGTACTGTAGTTAATCTTATTTCTCATGGAGTATAGGTTAATGATTCTGATGCTGTTATACATATGTATTTAAAATGAACAACTAAATAGGTGACTGGCAGATGGTAGGAGCCAGATTTCTCACTGATGGAGTGGGAATTTATAGATAAGCAAGAGAAAGAGGCTAGAGTGATCCATATGGTAATGGATTACTGTTGGAGACATCAGTGAGAACTCATGTTTAGCTTGATATATACACAAATGTTTGCACATATGAGTATATTTTAGTATGTGCACACACATGAGTTAGAAGATACAAATACGTTGCTTTGCTCTATCAGCTAAGAGTGCCTGAAAGAGCACACCAGTAGTGACGAGCATACCTAGCATTCAGATCTTGGTTTCTTATACCATTATTTAATAAAAAGAACTGGGGTTCCTTGGAGAAGTGGCTGATTCTAGGACTAGGGCACGAAATATACCAGATGAGACTAGGACATCTTAGAATATCGGAAATCAGGGAAGAGCTCAAAAACAAACAAATAAACAAAAACACGTTGATGGGGCATGTCAAAGCAACACAGGAGCCAACTGAAAAAACCCCAGTGAACAAAGTTGGAACAATTTGAACACAAATATAAATATTTTATTACAACCCGAAGTATAAGATAAATACTCAAAAGTCCCTACTGCCAAGCCAAGTGCCGTCTGGCATAAATAAATAATTGAACAAATTAATAGAAGAGGATAAACAAATGTCCCGTGTAGAAAAATTCCAGTTGCTTTATGAGATTACTCCATCATACAAGAGAAAGAATACAACTTCCATTTCCTAAGTGTGTGGGCTGTACAGAGTGACTTCGTCCCAAAGAGTACATTATAGAGAGAGGGCTAAATAAAGAGTAACTTTATAATAACTTTATAGTAGAGACACCTGAGAAACACTGCCTCAGCCAGGTGATTGAAGTCAGTATTAACAGTGACCAGTCACATTGCTAGTATGTATTTTTGATACTTTTGATGAAAATGGTGTTTGACGCCTGTGATCTTCCTCTCTAAAACTGTAACAACAATCTAGCCATAAAAAAAAAAAAATCAGACAAACTCCAACAGAAGGACATCCTATAACATACCTTGCCAAGTACTCCTCAAAACTGTCAAGGTCATCAACAACAGGGAAAGTCTGGGAAAACGTCACAGCCAAGAGGCACCTAAAGGATACATGTAATGTGGGCATCCTGGATGGGATATTGCAATAGAGAACGACATTAATTACAAACTAAAGAAATACGAATAAATTATGTGCACTAGGCAATGATAATGTATCAATAGTGCTGCATTAATTGTGACAAATAGACCACACTGTTGTAAGATGTTAAGAACAAGGGGAAGGATGGGGGTGGGAGAAGCTTTGGAAGACTGCTGTACTAATCTTCTCAATTTGTCTTCAAATCTAAAATTTCCTAAAAACAAAATCTATTAAAAAACTTGAGCTATTAATATCTTAAGATAACAAAGTTTTAATTCTCACCGACTGAAATTGACTTGATGGCACTGTTTTTTTGATGCTACAAGTTCATCTCTGTTCAGTGGCAGCTCACACCACATTTTCCTCATTCAGAGACATGTCTGTTAGAGCCTCGAATCTAGCCTGAGATTGTCCCTTTGGAAGACATCAGCCCTTACAATTCTCTGTCTGGAAGTGACTATTTCATTTTTACTCATATTTCATAGAGCAAAACAAGTCAAAGAGTCATCCTGAGCTTCAGTTAGGCTTGGAAGTGCATTTCCCCATATACCCAGAAAGAGGAGAGACAGACAGTCGGTGACCAGCACAGCTATTCCCGTACTTTCTCAATGAAATTCTGCAGTTTCCGCTTGTTGAAAATAAAGCCCTCCCCAAATACCTAGCACCCAATCTTTGGTTTGAGGGAAATACAAAAACATTAAAGACATAACTCTTGTCTTGAAGGACCTACAGCATTGTTGGGAAATAGGAGATGGGCATCAGTGAAAGGAGACTTGGCAAGGACCTTTAAAAACAGCTTCAAACGGGGAGTACGACTTAACATATGCTCTCAGTTCTCAGAGGAGAGTTTCCATTAGGCTGGAAAGGCATGGTTTCTTGTCAGCTAGGCTTCATGGAGGAAGTGAGAGCAGTCAGGGCATGGGGAGAAAGAAATGAATGAGAAGTGAGTGAAAGGCCAACAGCAAGATTGTGGTATGCCACGTGGAAAAGGCTGGCCAAGCTGCTGCACTTAAAGACCCCAAGCAGGCTGGACTAGCAAGGAGTTGAGTAAACAAGAGTAACCACTCCGAAGTCCCTGCTTTAATTTAGATTCCACACAGCTTGGAAGACAGAACACAAACCTCAGGTAAAAGTTTGTTTGGGATATCCTTCTGGACTACATGGTCATGCCTGAGCACCTGGCAATAAGATGATTTGACCTGGGTTTCACATGTATTATCCTGTTTAATTCGTACAGCAAATCCATGGGGGTAGGCACTGTTATACTTATGTTCCAGGTTGGTAAACAGGGGCTTAGAGAAGTGGGGTGATTTGCCTAAGCTCATACAGCTAGAAAGTAGAAGGCCTCAGATTCAAATCCAGATCTGACCCCCGAACTCATCATATAGTGTTTTGCCCAAGTTCTCATGTACAAAATGTTGAATTCAATTGTGACAAGTGATTGGACAGAAGCTGGAGGACCAGAAGAGAAGCCGTCACTGTGGGAAAGGTGAAGATGCCATGAACAATGGGTGTTGAGATGGACTGGAGAAGGAAATGGGAAACTATAAAGAAACATTCATGATATTTGGGGACTGGTTTTAGCAATGAAGAAAGAAAAGAAGAATTGACTACTGTAAGACAAACAATTCATTTTGTAAGTCATGTTTTCTACTGGGGTGTCCAGAGATCCTTTTAAACAACAAATGGTTTAGAAGATGGTTGGTCTGAAAGTAGTGCTGTGTTGGTCAGTTAGTGATGCTCTAACAGAAATACCGCAAAGTGGATGGCTTTACCAAAGAAAGTTTATTCTTACACATTCTGGTAGGGTACAAGTCCAAGTCCAGGATGTCTGCTCCAGGGGAAGGCTTTCCTTCTGTTGGCTCTGGAGGAAAGTCCTTGTGATGCATTAGTCTGTGTTCAGGGAACATCTTGGCACAGGAACATCAGTTCTCAAGGACACGCTCTTCTCCCAGTGCTGCTTTCTTGATGGCGTGAAGTTCCCCATTCTCTTGCTTCCCTTTCCTTTTATGTCTTGTAGGATGAAAGAATTCAGGGTAGTGCAAGCCATACTCTAGGGAAACTCCCTTTAGAGTGGCGTGGGGAAATGATTTTATGAAGGGATTTACAGCCCCACCCTAATCCTGTAACATACAGTGCAGGAAAATCACAAAGTGAAGGACAATCATAAAATGTTGGGAATCATGGCCCAGACACATGGCTACACGTATTTTGGGGAGTACACAATTCAACCCATGACATCCCACCTTTTGGCACCCCAAAACTCATGTCAGTGAAACATGTAACACATTCATCCCATCATAGCAAAATCATGTCTGTCCTGTATGATAGGAGTCTTAAATTAGTTCCAAGTCCAAATTCAAAAATTCCTTTACATCTGTGAAACCTAGAATACAAAGTATCTGCTTCCAAAGGTACAATGGCGGAACAGGCAAAAGTTAGGCATTCCATTACAAATGGGAGAAATTGCAGAGACAGAGACATTAACAGGCAACAAGCAAGTCAGCAGAACATATTACATTAGCCCTCAAAGCTTTAAAAATAATTTTCCATTTTCTCAGACATTTCATACAATGACTTTGCCCTCCAGACTTTAAGTATTGACTATATTCTGGATTCTGGGTGGAATCCCTGACCTTATGCTAGAACTCTGCCTCCTAGGCTCACTTGGAGAGAAACTCTGCCCTACTGGCTTTAGGTGCACCCTAAGCCCACCTGAGTGGCAATTCCATCCTTACAAATACAAGGCACCATCGTTCCACTTTCAAACCCTGAGGTCATGGCCATACCTTTTGAGACTAAGGCAGCTGAGCTTTTCATGCTGTTTATCTCTTCAGCTTCTGCTTCCTATGGCTGCATGGCCTGGGCCTCAGGCCCACATCTACTGTGCTGGGGCAAATGTTCCAAAGCCCTGTAGTTCCACAGATTCACATGCTCAGAAGCATCCCACTCTGCTAGGAAGCCTCCTGCACAAAGGCACTCAGCTCTCTCATTCCATGAGTCAGCAAGGCTAGCTCCACCAATTCAAGTGCCCAGAGGCACCCTGCTCCACCAGGAAGCCTCTGTGCACAGGCACTTAGCTCTCTTTCTCCATGGGTCAGTTCCAGTGCTACCTCTGGTTCTGCTGCTGCTACCAGTTCTCTGCTGCTTATTTCTCACCATCTCCATCTTTTTCAGTGTTAACAGTTCTCCTCAGTTCCTTCTGAATCTTCTATCTATTCACAGTTCTAAAATGGCTTACATTTTTACACATTTTAGGTATTTGTTAGAGTAGCACCCCACTCCTGGTACCAAATTGTCTTAGGCTGGGTTTTTTAGGAAAGCAAAACCAGTAAAATGTATATGTACAAGGAAAGCTTTATATACAAAGGAAACAGCTCACACAATTGTAGAAGCCGAATATCCCAAGTGCTGGCACAAGCCTCACATGGCCACAGGAGCTGGTTAATGCAAGGTCAGCTGGTTAACACAACTCAGAGACCAGAGTTCTAGATCACCGGTGGTGTAGGTTGGCAGATCCCAAGCTGGCAGCAAGACTGCAAGATCTCTGCTGACTCACAGAGCTGAAGAGACTGGTGAACCCAGGATTGACAGGTCAGGGAACAGGACTCTCAAGCACCGGCTGTAAGGGTTGATGAATCCAACGGCTGCTAGTTCAGGTCCTGGAACCAGATGCAAAAGAGAGCCAGAGCTGCTGGAAACATGAGCAGACAGGAAGTAGATAGTGGAAGGTGGAGAGACAAGAGCTGAGGGGAGGGAAGCCACCACAGGCCCCACTCTACCACTTGATACAGCAGCCAAAAATGGAGTTGCCAAGTGAACACAAGCTTGACCACCACAAGTGGGTACTAAGGTACCTGTCTCTAATAGTAAAGCAGCATAGAAATGTAGTGTTTAGCCACTGTGATATCTTCTGGTTTGACTGTTGGTTAAGCAGTTGTGTTTTAGTTCTCTGTCTCCTCACTTCTTGCCCTGATGTTCATTGTATATATAGATATAAAGAATATTCTCTTTTCCTTATCAGTTTGTCCAAAGCACTGCTCAAATTTCCAGTGCTTTCGGAAAACCCAAATTGCAGAATGTTCTTTCTCCTCTTTTTCTTCTTAAATGGAAAGTTTAGGCCAGGTTTTCAAATCCTTCTCAAACAAACCGAAGAAAGTAATTGTGTTTCAAAACACACTTCAATACCAAAAGCTGCCATTTATCCTTTCTCATTTCAGCCGAAATGGTTAATATTCGAGTTGGTGCTATGTAAAATATTAAGCTTTCTGTGTATTCTCCAGCCATTTATGCTAATTTCAGCCTCTCATTTGTATTGAGATTCATAAAAGTATCAAGAGACACTTTATACTGAATTAAAAACTACTGGACTGTGTGTTTCAAGACTCCAGCTTAGAAAAGAACAATTATTAAAATGTATTATTCAATTAATCATGGAAGTCTATATCTCTAAAAGTTGATAGTATAAGTGGAAGTGCTACCACTTTGAAAGGGTTCAATAAATCTGACGGCTGTTGACATATTTCATGTGATGCTGGGTAAGGGACATGCAGGGAAGAGAGAAAGACTAAGAGGAGATGGTGCTAAAATTCTGAGGTATTCTGTTTCCCCATCTCCTGGCAGATCAGGGAAGAAGTGCGCTAGATTTCTAATCCAGTAATCAAAGAACTTTCAGAAGAGGGCTGCCATCTACTCAGTTCGAAAGCTACCTGCAGACACACCTACCAAGAAGAGAATAATGCACAAAAGGAAAAGGCCAGAAAACTATACTAGAATGAAATCTTCTCAACTGACAGCAGATTTTCTAGGCTCAAAATTCCTCCCTACAGACTTAATTGGAGAATTAAGCACATGGTTTAGGCTTCTTACTAAACTGTTTGTCTGTTCGTCATTTGGTTTGATGGGTTTTTAATTCTCTTGACTCTCTGTTTTGCTGCAAACTTGTTAAACTAAGGCATCCAGCAAGTCCAGAGTCATCTGGCCTGGATCCTTGGCCTGCTGTTCCTGAGCACTTTAGATGTGTGCTGGCTGCTGCATTCTGCTTCCTCCCTTGCCCAGAGCTTGGTACAACACACATTACGTAAGAATGGAAAATAGCTACGAGAAAAGAAATAGACTGTATTATTTTCAAAATCTCTAACCAAAAGGTTTGTTTACTATCTAAATAATACAGGCTGTACTCATGCATTTGAAAATTTTGCATTCAAGATGTGTAATACGGAAGTCAGCATCCATTGCCTTGGGAGACAGTCAAGTCTGAGGAATGGATCAGCCTCAGGCTAAGGTGTCTGACACGTGGTAGTTACTGTTGAAGGAAGCCAAATCTGTTTATCTTCTAAGCAGAAAGAAGAGTCCCACTACCAGAGATTGGTCACTTCAACATTTAGAAAATATATCTGAACTTTGTTAAAAGACCAGACTTGATGGCCCACCATCCTGGAGGGTCCCCTGAGAACATGGCCCCTGGACTTGCTACTAGCCCAGAGCTGAAACCAGTACTGACGCCAACACTTCAGACAAGGGTTGGACTGGACTGTGAGACGCAGAGCGATGCTGGTGAAGTGTATGCTTTTTGGCTTAATACATATATGTGAGGCTGTCCAATTGGTTTCTCTTTAGAGAGGGGAGGGTGGAGAGGAGGAGTAAGTGTTGGTAGAATGGATACCGGCAGTATAGGATGGAAAGGAGGAATGTGCTGTCGCAGAATGAGGAGAGAAGATAGAGTTGTATAGAGGAGTATCTTTGGGGCTATATACCACAGTTGACTTGGATTGTAAACTTTCACTTAATCACAATAAAAATAAAATTTAAAAAATAGAAAATATATCTGAAAATCCTGGAAATCAGAACTTTTGAAGTTGATGTGGTATTTATTTGCTCATTCTCTCAACCAACATATAACTGGAGCAGTTTTATGGTTAAGTTCAGTTTGGTTTGTTAAATACTTTTTGGGCAGCCTTATTACACACATGCTGTTTCAAGATACTGTCAAGCAATAGGTAATAACCCATTTCCTGGCCTTAAATATCTTTGAGTTTGTGATCCAAATCATATCAATAAGGGATATGTTTATTGAGACTTTACTTGAGCTTGATTTCTGTGCTGGGCACTATGAAGACTGCAAGAAGCAAGCAAGCTCTTAGAGTTTCCTAGGTAACAATACATATACACATGAAGAATGAGCACCAGGTTAAGTATGTATTTCCCACAGTACTTCAGTGAGGGCTATCACCAACAGGAGAACTACAGAGAAAAAGAGCTGACTCTGGCCAATGATGAAAATAATGAGTCACGGGAGGTCATTACTTTCTTTATGACCTTTTGCTTTACCTCGTGTTTTATAAGATTAATACTTTCACCTTTGCTTTGGACACTGTTAGATTCACCTTCTCAGGAACCTTAAACTATCAGTTACACCTTCTCTCTCTTACAAGGTATGACAAGTTTGTGAACTTGCCACCATGCACTCATGTTGGCAAGCACTGTACAAAAAACTCAGTAAGGTTTCATAACCTTGGTATATCAGTGTCTCACAGCTGTGTTCATGTCGATGTGTGGTAGCATCTTGCTGAGTAGCGTCTGTTATTGTTGTTGCATGTTTTTGTGTGCTAGGACAAGAATGCTGGAGCTTGAATTAGATAATAAACAAACATTAAATTTCTTGTTAAATTTGGCAAGAGGGGGAGTGAAATCAGGGACATGTTAGTCCACGTCTATGGAGATATGCCATGAAAAAAATGGCAGTGTACAAATGGATTCAATGTTTTCCTGAGGGAAGAAAAAGTCTCACTGATGAAGAGAAGTCAAGGTGACCAGTAATGAGCAAACTTGACGAAAACATTGCAAAAATTGTAGCAACTAGGCAAATCATTAACCAAGTTGACTATATGGAAGTGCTGAAAAGTCTATGTGAAAACAGTTCGATGAAAACAACCTGATCTTTTTGCCAACAACTCATGGCTCTTGCATCACTCTGATGTACCAGCTCACATGGGCACTGTCCGTGAGGGAGTTTTTAGCCAGTAAACAAATAATGGTATTGGAACACCTACTTACTCACCTGATCTGGCCCAATGACTTTTTCTTTTGGAGAAGATAAAGGAAATATTGAAAGCAAGACATTGTTATGCCATTCAGGACCTCACGGGTAATAGGGTGATAGCTCTGACGGGTGTTCCAGAAAGAGTTCCAAGATTGCTTTAAAGGGTGGACCAGGCACTTGTGTCAGTGCATAGCTTCCCAAGGGGAGCACTTGGTTGGTGACCATAGTGATATTCAGCAATGAAGTATGTAGCAGTTTTCCAGGGTGAGGCTGTGAACTCGTCAGATCCTGTAAATACATAACTGCTTTTTTTGCAACTGGGTTTTCCCCATCAACATTTCAATGTACTCAGAGCTGTCTCTCTAGGAAAGAAGGGGAACGAAGGAAGGAAGGCATGAAACAAACTTCCCTCCTTCATCCCTTCCAGCTACCATACCATCTTGCTCTTTTCCACTTCAACCATATTTCTTTGGGAGTAATCTATGCCAGGTCAGCTCTCATCATTCCACAGAAGCCATTCTTGCTAGTGTTTTCGTGTTCCATTTTTCACTGTGAGCACCTAACTGCATGGCTGACATAGTTGATCATTCTTTTTTCTCTTGCATGCTAGTTTTAAAACATGATCCCCAAATCTATTGACTTTCCTTCAATGGGGGGGATACAGTTTGTGGTCCCTTCCTTTGAATATTGATGGTATTGTGGCCACTTCCACGAACAGAGTACAGCTGGAGTGCAACTGTGTGACTTCAGAGGCTAGGTAAAAATAGACCGTGTCACTTTTGCCTAGTTCTCTAGGGATACTTGCTCTGAAAGAAACTAGTCGATATTTAAAAAGTTCAACTACCCTTAGAACATCATATTAGAAGACCTTCACATGTACTCCAGTGGGCATCCCCAGCTGAGTTTTCAGCTGACTACCAGCATCATCTGCCAGACATGTGTGGGAGCCACCTTGGATGTCCAGTCTAATCAAGCTTTCATATGACTGCAGCCCAGCTGACATCTGACTAACTTCATGAGAGATTCCAGGGGAGAACTGCTGAGCCTTTTGCAAGTTCTCAGCCCATGAAGTCATGAGCATACTAATATGGTTTTTTAAATTATTGAAGCTGCTGCATTTTGCAGTAATGTGTCCTGGAGTGATAGCAACTGAAACACCCTGGCTTGCATGATAACAAACTATCCTGCCTCTTAAACCTCTACTGACTTTTAGTTTCCTGTGTCAGCTCATCCAGGCCGGTGTGCTGACAGAACAGGGATGGTACTAGGACCCAGGGGCTTTCCTCTTGCTTCTGGTTCATGATTCTTGGTGCTCACTTGGCTACCTCAACAGTTCTTTAACTTCCTCTAGTTTTCTTCTACCACAGGGCTTCCATGAACGTGATTGCCTCCCCTAGACTACATAGTCAGAACCAGTAAGTTATATAAATATATATACACAATCAGTTCTCTTTATTTACGGTAGCTATGTTCAAGACCCTGCAAACACTAAATTAGCAAATTCCAAATCAGCTTTATTTGAACTCAGCTGAAAACATGTGTATCTGATAACTCAAAATTATCACCTCTCTGCACACATGCATGTCTGCCAGTGATTACCAAAGTATCATGTGTATTGCTTTTGGGGGTCACAAATAAATTTTAGCAAGTAGGTGGATTTGCAAATATGGAATCCACAAATAGTGAAGATTGACTACATATCTGTATACATTCACACACATAGTTTATTTTTAGGGAACTGATTCATGAGTTTATAGGGCTGACAAATAAAAAATTCTATAGGACAGACTACTGGGCTGCAAACTCAAGCAAGAGTTAATGCTGCAGTCTTGAGAAAGAATTTCTTCTTCCTAGAACCCTTAACTCTGCTCTTAAGGCCTTCAGCTAAGTGGATGAGGCCCACCCACATTGTCAAGGGTAATTTCTTTTACTTAATGTTAGTAGTTCAGTGGTTAAGAACTCAGCTGTGAACCAACAGCTCAGCAGTTTGAATCCACCAACTCCTCCTTGGAAACCCTATGGGGCAGTTCTACTCTATTTAATAGGATCGCCACAAGTTGAAATCCACTCAGTAGTAACGGATTTGTATTTTTTTGGTAATGTCAAGTGATGGTACATGTTAACCACCTTTGTAGCAGCACCTAGATTAATGTTTGATTAAATCAGTGGGCAAGTCGACACATCTAGCTGCCCAATATGAATGCTCACTACTGCCCTTGGTTCATGCCATCTCATCTTTCTGACTTGAAATCCTATCCCCTGGAAGTGATACATCCTCAGGTCTTCCCTGAGATTAAGTTCCTCTGTTTTACGTTCTCATGCAGCATTTAGCTCCATTTTAAAATGTACATTTATCAATGTTGTTTTTAAGCTACTGTCTGTCTCCTCTACTGTATGCAGTCCATGATGCCAGGGATGCCTTATGAGTTGGCTCACATTTATTTTCGCTGAATGCCGAGCACAGTGCCAGCTCATTTGCCTCTCAACTTCGGTCTCCATTCATTCATTCACCAATACTCCAACCCAACCCATTACCGGTGAATCATTCTGACTCACAGAGACCCTATAGGACAGAGTAGAACAGCTCCATACAGTTTCCAAGGAGCAGCTGGTGGATTCAAACTGCTGACCTTTTTGTTAGCAGCCAACACGCTTAACCATTAAACTACCAGGGTTTTCTTCATCAACATACAAAACATATTCATCATGATAAAAAGTTATCAGTAGCTGAACCTCATTAGGTGCCAGGCCCTGAGCTAAGCTAAGCACTTTGTAAATGCCATCTCAGTAGTCCTGCACAGTAACACTCTTAGGAATGTATCGTTATCCTCACCTTATAGATAGGAGAATTGAGCTACAGAGAAAGCAAACATATTTTCCAAGGTCATGCAGTTAGTAAATGGCAGAGCAGAGATTTGAATCCATGTCTCTGTGGATCTAAGTCTTAAGTCTTCAAGCACTGCACTTAAAACCAGTGGCGTAGGCACAACTTCCTCATAGTGAAGGATAAGAACAAAGTCAGTAGTAACTCTCATTCCTCATTTTGTATGCCAAGCCAAGCCAAGTGCCGTCGAGAGGAAAGCAAAATACACTTGGTAGCTGCTGTCCATACTTATGCATTTGAAGGTAGAGGAACCAGTGGGGAAAAACAGCCCTGAGCCTAAGCTCTTTCTGTTAGGGTTCAGCATCTTACAAAACCTGAACTTCATTTCTGCCCCGCACTGTCCCACAGTGGCTTCCTCAATTCTGCCTGTGGACGTTGGCAGTGGCTGTCTGCCTTAAGGCTCTGCCCTGCCTCTGCTGGAGCTTTGGGGGTGCCCAATAGGCACACTCATTATTTGGTGACCAAGATGACTCCCACATCTGATTTGCCAGCTTGGCTGGAAACATGGGTGCTGCAGGAGCTGCTACAGTTCTGTAACTGTGTGGTAACCAAATGGGTCATGGGATATTTCATTACCCTTCAGTTTTTACACTTGTTCTAAACCTAATTATTGTTGTTACCACCCACCACACAGGGTTGAAATGGCTGGCAAAGTATATGGTTGTTTCAGCCTTCTCTGTTACCTAAAGGTGTGACCTTCCGGAGCTAAAGGGATTGGTAGTGAGTGGGAGAGGAGTAAGGCTGAGCAGAGTGAGATGGCCCCTGATTATCAAGCGTGATATGTTAGAAGTGTTGCTTTCTAAATGTGAGCTCTGTTATGAGGCCCCTAGGGAGTACACTGATTCTGAGGAAAGCTTTTCAAACAATAGCCCAAACGAAATGAGTTCACAGTGATACTGTGCTTGGCGTATGCTCTATTAATGGACTGAATTATACTCCTGTCTCCAAATAAACCAGAAAACCAAACTGTTGCTGTCAATTCCAACTCCTAGGTCCTATAGGACACAGTAAAACTGTGCCATAGAGTTTCCAAGGAGCATCTGGTGGATTTGAACTGCTGACCTTTTGTTTTACAGCCATAGCACTTAACCACTATGGCACCAAGGTTTCCCCCTCATAGAATAAATATTGTAAATCCCCAAATCCCTCTGTGGTTATAATCACACTTGTGGATAGATCCTATTTGTTATGTTAACAAGGCAAGATTAGGCTATGTTGATGAGAATTGCTGTTAGGTGCCATTGGATGGTTCAGATTCCTGGAGACTAGATGTACAACAGGACAAAACACTGCCTGGTGTGGGGCCATTGTCTCAGTCGTTATGCTGGAGCTCACTCTTGTAACCACTGTGTCAACCCATCTTGTCAAGGGTCTTCCTCTTTTTTGCTGACCTCTTCTTTGTCAAGCATAACATCCTTCTCCAGGGACTGGTCCCTCCTGATAAGATGTCCAAAGCATGTAAGACAAAGCCTTGATATCCTTCTCTTCTGAGACAAATTTGTTCATTCTTTTGGCAGTCATGAAAATGCAAAATATCTAGAAATAAACATATCACCTGCATGTGTGTGAGTGTGTATACACACACACACATGCTACCTGTATTAAAGAAAAAGTTTTAAGAGCTTTTCTAAAACACATCAAAAAATATTCCTAAAAACTAAGTGAATAAAATATTGTGTTACTGGCACTTGGCTTTGGCAGATATAGAGATTTAAGATTTTGAAAATTGCTACAATATACAGGGTTATACAATACTATAATATAAAATCTTATATTTATATTTAAATTGAATTAATATCAAAATCCCAATGATGCTTTTTTTTTTAATGTGAACAAAGAATAATCAAATTTACCTGGAATGTTAGAAGTATGAGTATAGACAAATACATTTTGAAGGAACAAATAAAAGTTAAACGGGGAAATTTTATGTTGCTCTATAAAATCCTAAAAAAGATTTGTAAAGTATCAATAAATCAAATCACGTAATATTAGTGAGGCAGTGGGTGTAGCAATGAAATAGACTGGAAGTACCAGAAACAGACTCAAAGATAAAAAGGTATGTAATACATGATAAATGTGGCATTACAAATCAGCCATCAAAATGTATTGTTTTTGTAAATGATGATCAGGCAGCTGGTTAACTATTTGAAGTCTGTATACATATATCTGTGTAAATATACAAACATTTGTGTATGTATGTTTCTGATTTTACACACTAATAAAATCCATAGCAATTTAAAGTTAAGTGTCAAAAATAAAAACCACACATTAACTAGAAAAAAGCCCTACTAAGAAAACATTTTTGAGTGCTTATTTGAGTTCAGTAAGACAGTAGTATATCTTTTGTTTATCAATAAACCCCCTAGGGTCTCCATGAGTCGGATCCGACTCAACGGCACTTGGCTGGCTTGGCATAACTAATAAGAAAATAATAGGAAAAAATTGACATATATATGAAACAAAGGATTAATAAGTGTCTTAGTTATCCAGCAGGTTTCCTAGGAGCTCTGGTAGCACAGTGGTTAAGAGCTTGGTTGCTAACCAAAAAGTTAACAGTTTGAATCCACTAGCTGTTCCTTCAAAACCCAATGGGACAATTCTACTCTGTCTTATAGAATTGTTATAAGTCAAAATCAGCTTGACAGCATTGGGTTTTGCCTATAACAGAAATACAAAGAGAAACTTATTTTCTGACAGTTTAGGAGGCTAGAAGTCTGAATTCAGTGTGCCAGCTCCAGAGGAAGCCTTTCTGTCTCTATTGGCTCTGGGGAAATGTCATTGTCATCAGTCTTCTCTTAGGTCTCTAGGAGCTTATCTATGCAGTGACCTCAAAGGACACTCCCCTCCTGGTTCTTCATTCTTGGTGGTATGAAGTCCCAATCCTCTCTACACAGTGCTCTTTTATATCTCAAGAGAGATTAGCTCAAAATATGACCTAATCCTATGGATTAAGTCCTACATCATTAGGAGAGCAGCCTCTAATCCTGCCCCATTAACAGCAGAGAAGTTAGGATCTACAGTGTGTAGGATAATCACATCAGGTCAAAAAATGGTAGACAACTGCACAATACTGGGTTATCATGGCGAAACTGAGACGTATTTTGGGGAGGACGCAGTGTAATCTATGACAGTAAACTTAGTGTATAAGGAACTCTTATACCCTAAGGTAAAGAAAGGCAAAATTCCATCAGGAAATGACATCAAATTTAGTTTTTTAGAAGTGACAGAAAGTTTTAGAAAAATAAACAGCATTCAGTGCTGGTGTGGGAATAGGGTAGAAACGGATCTGATGTTTCGGCAGGGCAGCTTGTCTGTGTTTTTGGAAAAAAAAAATTAAAAAATACATCCCTTTGGCTAAGTAGTTTCTTTGGTAGGGATTTTTTTAAAATATATATAAAGACATTCTGATTCATAATAGTGAAAAATAGGGAACTGCCTTGTGGTCACTATTATGGGATTTTTTTTAAAAATAATAAATTGTGGTACATTTTTATCATGGAGTTTTCTTCAGCTTCTAAAAATCAAGACCCAAAGAATATTTATGTTTGAGGAAATAGGGTCACAGTGTATTGTTAAGTAAAGAAGAAAACCAAATCATAAATATTGCCAAAGACTATGAAAAGTAAAATTTCAGTGGGGGATGCAAAAAAGAGGATATATGTGCATTTGTGTGTGTGTGTGTGTGTACTTGTTTAGTCATTATTTCTGAGGAACGAGATTATATGTGATAATTTTCTTCTTCATGTTTGCGTTTGATCTTGCCCCCAAATTTTTCATTTTCATAATCAGAAAAGCAGAAGTACAATGGATGTTGCATTATATAGGTAGGAAGCAAGCAGAGAGTTTAGGGGTTCCACGCTACAGAAAGGGAACAGGAGATGTGACTCAGGCCCCAGAGGCAGGCCGGTCCCAAGGACAATCCATGAGACAAGCCGGGCAAATATGCCAGATTCCTCTGTTCTAGATCTCCTTCTTAAGCCTGGCTGGTAAGCCACAGGGGAACAATCTAAGTACCCAGAACTGGCCAAGGTACAGATACCCTGTCCTGGCAAGCTGATGGAGGAAATGGCTCCAAGTAACAGAGTCACAATAAAAGAAACCATAAATTTGGTGCTTGTAGCCCAAAGATAGAGGTAAAACTACATCTACAACTTTATTTGCATGTTCAGAATTTGAGCTCTAGAGCCAAGTTGTTTTAGTTTTCTTAAGATGGTCTGCTGACGACAACAGTAGTAAATAGTTGCTAAGTGCCACTGACAATGTGGGCAGTAAGCAGGGAACAGTACGCCCCTAGCAGCTACCCAGGCCCTAAAGAAGACTGTAGATGTAGGGAGAGGCCCCACATAGTCACATTCTTCTGGTTTCCTCTGTTCATGCTGTCCCTAAACATCTCCGGCACCTAGGAACTGATTGTACAATATGCACTTTCCATGAGCTTTGCCCAGTCTTAAACGAGCTAAAGTAAAACAAATTGCTAATAAGAACAAGCAAAGTACAAATAGTGCTTTGCTGAAGAAGGGCGATGAGGCAAATTTGACCATGTGTCAGCAAGCTTCAAGGGAAGAGGCTGACCGCTTAGCACCATGTGTAGTGTGTAGTCTTCTCAAAGAGTCCCAGAAAACTTCATTTATAGAATTAAAGTGCAGTTTGCATGTAAACAAGACCTTAATGTATCCTGAAAGGTCCCTGCATTAGATGACAATCCTCAAAGCTGCAACCGAACATTAGTACCTACAAAGACTGTGAAATGTCATCTCTGCCTCTTTGGCCATTGAAAACCACCCAGCTTTGTTAGAGCAGAATGCATCTATTAACATCTCTGCTGAATATGCAAGACTGTGTCAGATCACAGATACTGTGTAGGAGGTGGTGTGAACCTGCTGCTTTTAGCACTTGGTCCACATTTATGGGCCAAAAACGAGTTACAGAGAAATGTCTCTGTAGAAGTGGCAATGATAATTGTGCTTGGGAAGATATATTGAGCTACATGGAACTCAGAAGCCAATGACTTAAATAAATAGTGTTTACATAAGTAAAATGCAAAGTTAGGACTCTCCGTAAAACCTTAAGTCACAGTTGCTTAAAAGTAGCACAGGTATGCATGTGTGGGGACTGTTGCCTCACGTAACTAAAAGTTTCAGGGTTTCAGATATAGCTGAGTCCAGGGGCTCAGACAATGCTACCAGAGTCACTGTTTCTCAGTTGTGCTTTCTTCTTTGTTGGTCTCAGTCATGCATGCAACTTGTGCCTATAGCAGTTCAAGATTTATATCGTCCCAGGTTTTAGTCCTAAGCAAATAACCCAAGAAACTTGACTGTATGAAAAACTGGGCATCAAGACTGGAGGAAGACTCATGAACAACTTGAACTTTTTATGCAGGTGACACAACCTTGCTTCCTGAAAGTGACGAGGACTTGAAGTACTTACTGATAAAGATCAAAGGCTATAGACTTCAGTATGGATTATACTTCAGCTAAAGAAAGCAAAAATCCCCACAAATGGACAGGTAAGCACCATCACGATGAACAGAGAATAGATTCCAGTTGTCAAGGATTTCATTTTACTTGGACTCACAACACCCGTGAAAGCAGCAATGAAGTCATCAAAAGATTCATTACACTGGGCAAATCTACTGCAAAAGATCGCTTCAAAGTGTTAAAAAGCACAGATGTCACTTGAAGACTAAGGTGCACCTGGCTCAGGCCATAATGTTTACATTCACTTCGCATGCATGCTAAAATTGGACGGTGAGTAAGGAAGACCAAAGAATTATGCATGTGAATTACGGCATCAGTGAAGAATACTGAATGTACCATGCACTGCTAGAAGAGTGCACAAATCTGTCTCAGAAGAAGTACAGTCAGAATGTTCTTTTGTGGCAAGTATGGCAAGGCTTTGTCTCATTTACTTTGGACCTATTAGCAGGAGGGCTCAGCACCTGAAGAAGGACATGCTTGGCAAAGTAGGGGGTCAGTGAAAAAGATGAAGACCCTTAACATGATGGGTTGACACAGTGGCTGTAATAATGTGCTCAAGCATAACAATGAAGCTGAGGATGGCACAGGACTGGGCAACATTTCATTCTGCTATACATGTGATCACTAGGAGCGACACAACAGCCCCTAACAACCACAACAAGTTTAAATCCAGACAAAATGAGAACTTCTTACAACAGTTCCAACTAAAGTCAGAAGGTTGCATTTCTTAGGCTTCCACTGGGTCACAGGCCTATCCAACAACCAGTTATTGGAACCAGGGGTCTGGAAGACACTGAATGGTTTAAGATAGGATCGTATGACTGTCAGTGGAGTTAGCAATAGCGTTAGTTTCACCTTTACTCCATGCACTGGAGAATAAGAGAGTCCCTAAAGAAAATCAGGGGGGATGACTGAAGTAGAAAAGGTGTCCCTAGGTGGTGCAAATAGTTGACATGCTCACTACTGACTGAAAAGTTCGTGGTGTAAGTGCACCCAGAAGCATCTCAGAAGAAAGACCTGGCAATCTACTTCCAAAAAAATCAGCCATTATAAACCCTTTGTAGTTCTATTCCAAAATACACAAATGTCTACTAAAGGTTAGAAAGCAGCTTTGATCTCTATTTGTGTGAAATGGTGGTAGTGGTGGTGATGATACCAACTGACATATTAGCTCTTGTTTATTAAGTGCCTAGACTGTTGCAGGCACTATATGAATAATTAACATATATGTCTCTAATATTTATCTTAACACTGTAAGATGGGTGTTATCATGCCCATCTTACAAGCAACAAATGCTCCAAAAAATCAAACGAAGTGCCAAGATTGAATAGCTAGTAAGTGAGGAAAGACTTTAACTCAAATGTGTCTGTATTAGAAACCTGGCTTTTTAACTGTGTCTGTCCCTGCTTCTATTTTCCATTTCTAACTTACTTAAAAATACATGGTATGTGCACATATGTACGTGTGTGTGTGTGTGTCTGTGTGTGTGTGTGTGTGTGTGTCTATGTTAGGAATTGAGAAATGGATACATAAAGAGATAAACTATAAGGGAAAATAAGATGACTTCAAAGTGCGACCCCAAACCGATAGGCATACCCCCAACACCATCACATTCTGTGGCTCAGGAATAGTCTGGCCCGTTTGTGACTGGGAGTCTCCATCAGAGGCTCTATGCAGTTGCTTATTAAGCTGGATCATGCTGCATATTTATTAGATGACTTGTTCATCACTTGCCACGCCCCCTCTGGAGAGCAGGAGTCTGGGAACCCAAATGAAGAATAACAGACAGCATGTCTTCACAAGGTATCTTGGGCAATTACATAAAAATTTTCAGGAAAGTAGATTTAAAATATGGGTTGCTGTTCACAGGTACCACATACTTCTTTTTGATCATCTATTTTTTTTTTAACTTGCTGTATCCCCACAAGATATATAAAATTGAAAATGATCTCTGGCTTACAAAAAGGTCCAGAGAATTAATGATTGAAAGCCTCAGTTTGGGGGACATGACAGGTCAGGTCCCCTGACCTTCATTCAGTAGATCTTGGGTGCATTGTTTAAGAACTTGGCTGATAACCAAAAGTTTGGTGCTTTGAATCTACCCAGTGGTGCTGCTGGAGAAATACTTAGTGATCCATTTTTGATAGGCAAGAAAACTCTGTGGGAGAAAGATCTGGTAATTTCCTTTCATAAGAACTGTAGGCAAGAAAAACTTCCGGGGGCAGTTCTACTTTGTCATGTGAGGTTGCTGTGAGTTGAAATGCACTTAAAGATAAAGATACTCAGCAATAAAAGTGTTAGGAAATACTCTGAGGGAATTCTCCATCTAGGTTTTACTGCTAAGAAGATGCTCGTTAAATGCATATGTGACTGACAAGGATATACTCCATGTCTCTCCGGTTCACCAACAAACCCCAAACACCTAGAACAGTGCTTAGGCCATAGCAGACACTCAGAAAATATTTTTTAAAAGAGAGAATGAATGAAACTAAGTTCTTCAGAACCTAAAATACCATTTCAATCCACCGTGATTGCCAGAAGTGGAGTCCTCCACAAGCCATCCCAAGGGTCTCTGGTAAGTGCTGTTAATCCCCACAAATCCTACCTGACTGCATGGCTGCTCACCCAACGTACTGCTCTAGGCCTCTTGGCTGTCTTCAAAATGTCTGTACCGGTTCACTGTGCAGTCCATTCACAACCTGTGCCTCTGGATGGGCTTAGCCCCTGTCCAAATTTGTTCAAAGCACAGGTTATGTTTTGAATATAGAATGAGGACACTAACAACAGAACTTATTTCGAGACAATTATGAGGAATACATAAGATAATATGTGTTAAATGTCAGGCTACTACAGGGTGTTTAGTTGCTGTAGCTAGGTGCTGTCAAGTTGATTTCAACTCATAGCAACCCAGTATAACAAAGTGGAACCACCCCTAGGATTCCCTAGGCTACAGATTTGATGGGAGCAGATTGCTAGGTATTTTCTCTCCCATTGCTGCTGATGGGTTTGAAATCAGTTAACAGCTGAGTGCTAAACCCTTGCACCACCATGGCTCCTTAATTGTGTAATAAGAGGTAGGTAGCTCTTATTTTTACCATGGAGAGGTAGTGTTAAGAGCTCATACTCTAGAACCAAATTACTTGGGTTTAAGTCCTGGCTCTACATTTAGTTACCATGTGTTCTTTGCAAGTTATTTACCTTCCTCTGCATCAGTTTATCATCTATAGAATGGGGGTAATAGAATACGCTTTAAAGGGCTGCTATGAGGCTGAATCAGTATCTGTAAAGAACTTAGAACAGTTCCTGACACTGGATAGCAGAGGTTGCCGCTTCTGGATTTCAGTGACTACAAGGACCCAATTTCCCTGCTGTCCTATTAGTTCTCATTCTACCACCAACTGAGAATGCCCCACCCTATACAACACAGCCTTTCAAAAATCCTGTGTCTGCAACCTTTCTCCAAGGACCTTGTCAGAGGAAGAACCAAAGTTATTAGAGCCCAACTACTCAGTTCACAGTAGAGCTGGCCTGTGATATTGAGTGCAATAGTTAACATATCAGAGGCATCTGTGTTGGATTTCTTCATAAGTCCTGGTCTTGTCTAGCAAAAAAGAAATATTGGAAGACACAGGAATAAACGTACTTTCCAAACCAGTCCTTCCATGAAGGAGGAGAGAGCCTGCCCCCAAAACAAATTTCATCTTTTAGAGTGCAGAAACTACTGTAACTCAAAATGTCATTTTCTAGGTTCAGTCGTTTTAAGAACAGACTATTTCAAGCTTCAGGAAGATAATTTCTGGCAACTTGCAAATCCCAGTTTGTCCTGCTACATTTAGGGTGCCTTTTATAACAGTGGTTCTCATAGTATGGTCCTTCTACTGACAGCATCTGTATCACCTGGGAAGTTTTTATAAATGCAACTACTGAGCAAACTGCAACCCATACCTATTGCATAAGAAACTCCGAGGATGGGGTTCAGTAGCCTGTGTTCCAACAGGCCCCCCAGGTGATCCTCAATGTCCACTCACATTTTGAGAACAACCGTTTTATAGTGTGTCTTGATGACAAAAAGCCTGGCGGATACAGAATTCACTGAGTAACTCTTCCAGTCTGTTGCCTGAATGCTGAGAAGTCTCCAGGTTCTGCTGGCTGTCCATTGCTTCCTCCTGCTATGCCCGCCTTCCTCTTTTCAGCTTTGCATCCATCCTCAAGATCCGGCCCTGGTCTACCTCTTCAAAAAGTTCTCTGTACCTGTGGATGAGCAGGGCAAGCTAGTGGCTGAAAGCAGGATCTTGAAGTAATTTGTTCCAGTCTGACCCCTGCTGAGAATTTGCATTTCCAGCTCAGATGGATAGATAGAATCAGAATCTACATGTTAATAAAATCCTCAAGTGAGTCTTATGTACACTTCCAGTGATTCTTATATATACCTCTGGTGCTTCACATGTACACACAATCTTATTTGTATACTTGACTGCACATTCAAGTTATCTGGGTAGATTTTAGAATGCTTGCATCCATGCAGTAGTCTAGACCAATCAGAATCTCTGTAGTAGGTATCAATTTGTTTTTTAATTCTCCGAGTCTCAGAAGCAGTACACTGAATTGCTCTTGAACTGCTCAGTTTGACACTGCAGCAGGATATGATGCTGTATGGCAAAGTTTATTTTGTCTGCAAATGCTTTTGTACATGAATATCCCATCAGTCCAGATGTAATGCAAGTGCCAGGAGAGCCGACCATGGCTCAGGCCTCTCTATCCTTGACCCATCCCAGAAAACTACATGACTTGAATTCAGCAGGTGATTGTTTTGATGGATTAATTGTCAAAGAAAATAGGCTTCAGCTTGGAGGAGGGGGACCACAACAGTTTTAGAGCAAAGAACAAGGTTTCTGGGGCTAGACTGCATTGATTTGTGGCCCAGGTTTACCATACACTAACTGTGATCTTGGGCAAGTTACTTAATCTCTTTGTGACTAGATTTCCTCATCTGTGACAGGTTAAATACAGTAATGCATGTGACATACTTAGCCCAGTATTTGGTACATCAGTAAGTGTTACCTGTTTCTATTATTATGAGAATGTATTCTAACCTGTCTCACAGCCTAGCTGACTAGGCCTACGTAACAAGTTGCTGTGATTATAACATCTTTCTCCACTTAGTTACCTTGGTTGGAATCTAAGACATAGAGTTGATTTATCTGAAATTCTGTGATGCTTCAGGACACACACACATACACACTCCGCTCCCCCAACACCTTTATATAAGGTCCGACAATTAAGTCCACAGACTCAATTGTTCTAAGTGTTACATATCTCATTGCTGAATATCACCACACTTACTTTGGATGTACTCCCCTTGGGAAGCTATGCACCAATGCCAGGACCTAGTCCAACTTTCAAAGCAATTTTGGAACTCTGTCTGGAGTGGTCATTGCACATGGTGACGTGATATCAAGTTCACGAACTTAATTGTATAGTTCTCTATGAGAGAGTTTTTAGCCAGTAAACAAATAACTGTATCAGAACACCCTCCCTACTCAGTTGATCTAGACCCCAATGACTTTTTTTCTTTACCTGAAGATAAAGGAACTGTTGAAAGGAAGACATTTTGATGACATTCAGGACATCAAGGGTAATATGACAATAGCTCTGATGGCCATTCCAGAAAAAAGAGTCCCAAAATTGCTTTGAAGGGTGAACCTGGCACTGGTTTCAGTGCATAGCTTCCCAGGTGGAGTACTTGGAAGGTGACCATAGTGATATTCAGCAATGAGGTATGTAGCACTCTTTTTAGTATGAGTTCTTGAACTTAGTTGTCAGTCCTTGTGTGTGTGTCTTCTTTAGTACTCAACACAGTGCTTAACAAGACAAACCAAACCAACTAGCTGCTGTCAAGTCAAGTCTGACTCATGGCAACCATATGTGTATCAGAGTAAATCTGTGCTCTGTAAGGTTTCCGGTGACCGTGATCCTTCAGAAGTGGACTACCAGGATGCTTTTCTTCCAAGCTGCATCTGGGTGAATTTGAACAAACAACGCTTCTCTTCGTATAGGTGCACTTAACCTTTTCCACCATCCAGGGACTGCTGACACAAGAGAACTCAACAAATAATTTCAATGAAAGAATAAATGAATGAATGAACTGAGCTAAAATGAACTACACTTTTCTCTTAGACACTACTGATTGTCCCTGTAAGAGTCAGAGAAGGGAGTACTTCAAAAGGAAACACAAATACAGACAAGACTCAAGGATCAAGAGAACAACAGACACCCAGGCTCTCTGTTGTTTAAACCACCAAGGCATGCTGCCTGTAAATTGACGCTGACCTTCCAGAAGCCCAGCTTACTGTTTCAGATCATTGTTTCTGAGTATTTCTGTGAAGGCTTTTTATTTCAGCCTTTGCTGTGTCCTCATGTTCTCACTAATCTATTCAGCCATTCGAGCAATAATACCTAATTACAAGCTACAGTGAATCAAGTATAGAAAGGCACTCTGTGGCAAGGTCTCCTGGTGCCTGAGCAGAGGGTCAGAAAGGTCCCATGTTACTCAGACACTGTGTATTTCTTGGCTGCATCAGATCAGTCGGCAGGTCCATGGGCATGTCACGCTGCACAATGTTAAAGACCCCACAGATTCTGCTTGGACTAATGAGCTCGTTCATCTCTAAATGAGGATACAGTGTAAACCTTTTTGGAGTACATTTCTCCAGCCATCTGGAAAATCCACTAGTTAAACCTAGAAACTGGGAACACGGTTGGTGGCAGTAGAACTGCATTCTAGGAGACAGCAAATCATAGTGATTTACCAGAAGAAGTTTGGAAGGTCGACAGATCCAGGTTTGAATCCTAGGTCTCTCTTCACACAGTCCTGTGACCTGGGGCAATGCTGCTACTCTAAGTATAGCTCATAGACTTCTGCTACTTTACAAGCTGTTACCAATTAAGACGTAATAAGAAGCTGGGTGAGAATGTAAATCAGCTACAACAAAAACACACTGTTAGTTGTACTCATTTTTTTTTTTCCTCATTGCAAGACTTTTTCAGTGAAAGAAGCAGTGTGGCGCTTTGCAGTCCAGTGTAAGTTATGGAGACCCTGACGGTGTAGTGGTTAAGATCTATGACCACTAACCAAAAGTATAGTAGTTCTAATCTGCCAAGTGTTCCTTGGAAACCCTGTAGGGCAGTTCTATGCTGTCCAACAGGGTCACTATGAGTCAGATTAGATTCAGTGGCAATGTTTTCTTTTCTTTTTTTATTGTGATTAAGTGAAAGTATACAATCCAAATTAAATGTGCATGCCCACATATCTGCAGCTCTTTCTGCTCTCCTTGCCTGGTGACGGCACACTCCTTTTCATTTTATATATGTCGTGTTCCCTCCTCTCTACCATCTCCTCTCCCTTCTAGTAAGAGGCCAGTGGGACAGCATCCTATAGATGCATAGAGCCACAAAGTACACACACCATATGGTCACATTGTGTCCCTGGTTCCAGTCCATTCCTATCTGAAGAGTTGACCTCAGTAATGTTTTCTGGTCAGGGGCAGCAGCAGGTCTAGGGGCCATGCTCCCAGAGGAACCCCCAGGCCTTCCGATGATCAATTGCAGTCTGTTAGTGGAGTTCTTGAGGTATGTCCCTCTTTTTCTCATGTTGCCACTGGGACTCAACATTGTGTGCCCTATCATGGCTGTCTTTGGTGGTGGCCAGCACTATCTGGTTCTTCCAGTCACATGTTGATACAGTCACTCATTCACACGGGTCCTTCTGTCCCCTAAGCTAATTTGCCCCGTGTCTTTATTGTTCTTGGTGGTCATCTGTTCTGATAAGGTGGGACCATTTGGTGTAGATCAGATGGCAGCTTGTTAGCTTTTAAGACCCCAGATGCCACTCACCAATATGGGATGCAGAAGACTCTCTTAACAGTAGGCTAGTTATGCCAGTTGGCCTCAATGTCCCTTGAGAGCATGGTCCCCAGACCCTACCCCCACCCCTGCTACTCTATCCTTGCAGTATTAAGATCAGAAGACTTTTCGGTTTATGTTGAAGTCCAGTTAAATCGATCTTCTTTCTACCGTTTGCTGTCATTGCTTTCACCCAACCAACTTTCTGGCAACTACCTAATTTATGACCACCCCTCTCCCTCGCTCCACCCCTGCAGTCATCAAAGAGTCATTTCTTCTGTATGTAAGTCCGTTTTTAAGTACTTATAGTAGGGAACTCATACAATATTTGTCCTTTCACTGCTGACTGATTTTACTCAGATAATGTCTTCCAATTGAAACCAGGTTATGAGATGCTTCCTAAACTCATCATTGTTCTTTACCATTGCATAGTGTTCCATTGACTATATGTACTGTAGTCTTTTTATCCATTCATCTATTGTTGGGCATTGTCTTAGTCACCTGGTACTGCTCTAACAGAAAGTACCATGAGTGGAAGGTTTCATGAGGAGAAGATTTTATTGAGACAGTCCAGTAAGCTGCAAATCCATTTACAAAGTTAAGTCCATTCAGTAAGAGAATTTATCACAGTCCAGTAGGCTGAGTCCAAATCCATTGAGAGCATCTTGGCACAGGAACGTTGGGTCCAAAGGATATGCTCTGCTCTTGGTTCTTCTCTCTTGGTGGTATGAGATTTCCAACTTCTACTCACTTGTCTCCCTTATATTCTACAAGCTTGTAGCTTGAGATCTGCCTCACTAACACAACTGTTGCCTATTTTCCATCATCAATCTCACAGAGGCAGGATTCACAACACATGGGAGGAAGGGCACCATGTTGGGACTCATGGCCAAATCAAATCAACAGACATTTTGGGGAGGACACAGTTCAACCCATGGCAGGCATCTAGGTTGATTCTGTCTTTTTGCTATTATGGACTATGCTGCAATAAACATTAGTGTGCATGTACCTGTTTGTGTGACTGCCTTTGATTCTGTAGGATATTTTCTGAGCACTGGGATTACTGGATCCAGTGGTATACCTATTTCTAGCTTTTTAAGGAAGTGCCAAATTGCTTTCCATAGAGGTTGTACCATTTTGCAATCCAACCGGCAGTGTAGTAGAGTTCCAAACTCTCCATAGCCTCTCCAGCATTTGTTGTTTTGTGTTTTCTAGATCATGGCCAACCTTGTTGCGGTGAGATGGTACCTCATTGTACTTTTGATTTGGATTTCTCTTATAGCTAATGACTGTTAGCATTTCCACATGTGTCTTTTGGCTTCCTGGATGTCCTCTTTGGTTAAGTGTCTGTCCATCTCCTTTGTCCATTGCTTAATTGAGTTATTTACCTTTTCCTTGTTGATATTTTTTAGTACCTTGTCAATTATGGAGATCAGATGTTAGTGTGACATGTAGTTGCCTTTTTTTTTTCTCCCATTCTGTAGGTGGTCTTTGAATTCTTTTGATAAAGTCTTTGGATGAGCGAAAGTGTTTGATTTTTAGTAGATCTCATTGATTTATTTTCTCTTCTGTTGATTGTGCTTTATTTGTCAAATTTTGAAGTCTTAAAAGTCTTGTGTATTAAAACTTCCATCATTGACCCTATTTTTGCTTGCATGATCTTAATCATTTTAGATTTGATATTTGGGTCTTTTACTGGTTTTTTGTTTGTTTGTTTAACTAAGCTACAGGGCTGCTATGAGAATGGAATGAGAAAAGACATGCCAAGTGCTTAGCATGATGCCTGGTACATAGCAAGTACTCAATAAATTAGAGCTATTATTAGTATAAATAAAACAGTCCTAATAGTTTCATAGATTTTTAATTGTGGTATCTGAAAAACAACAACAAAATACATGACCAGAAAACAAAGGGTCAAGTAAGTTTAGAAAGTTGCTTATACTCTTGGGAACAAAAGCAATTTGTCCTACATCCGTGTCATGCTTAGGACTAGATGTTCTAGATCTCCAAACCCACCAATATTATGCTCAGTAAATACTTTGAAAGCAGTTGTCCTGTCAAGAGTTGATATGAGACTATCTCTAATTTTGTATTTTTCCATTCTTTTTCCCTAACTCAAGAGACCTCTCTTCTGGATTCTCTCCAGCTGGCCACAGTACTTCCATATCCCCTACTTTTCATCTTGAATTGTTTTTAACAATCTGGCAATAAGCACTCTGAACATCCAAGAGGGCATTTGGCCCTGGCTCCAACTACTCCTTCTTTAAGGAACAAATGTCCTACAGTGAGGAGAAAGCTCTTTCTGGGAAGTTACAAGTCCTTGGGGGACAAAGAAAGAAACTTTAAAAGAGTTACAAACATCTGGGGTGAAGTTTTTCCATGAAATCTTCAAGAGATCTGAGGAGGATACCTGGAGCTAAGCTATTTAAACCTACATCTTTCAAACATTTTCATCCTACATCTTCCCATCATGTTTTTTCACAGTAGAATATTTGTTCTTTTTTTCATTAAAAATTATTATTTGTATTTTTATTATGACTGGATGAAAATGTACATTCCTATATAAATTCATGTGCTTACCTATAAGCAGCTCCCACTGCTCTCTCTTCCCAGTGACAGCACACCCTTCTTCTCTGCTCCGTATATGTCTTATCCTTCCACAAGTCTCCTATCCCCTCCTCTCCACCCATTCCCCTTCCTCCAGTAAGAGGTCGTGCACTTACTTTACGTGGTTATAGTTGTTAGTGCCATCACGTTAGCTCTGATTCACAGCAACCCTGTGTATAACAGAGAGGAACGCCATCGGGTCCTGGGCCATGCTCCCAATCGTTGTGATGCTTGAGCCCATCATTGCAGCCGTGTCAGTCTGTCCCACTGAGGGTCTTCCTCTTTTTTGCTGACCCTTTATTTTAACAAGCATGATGATGTCATTCTTCAGGGACCTTCTGACAATATGTCCCAACTTTGTGAGACAAAGTCTTGCCATCTTTGCTTCTAAGGAGCATTCTGGCTGTTCTTCTTCCAAGACTGTATATTCAGTAGTCTTCGTTAATACCTTAATTCAAATGCATGAACTCTTCTTTGTTCTTCCTTATTCATTGTCCAACTTTAGCATGTATATGGAGCTATTGAAAATATTACAGCATGCATATGAGGCAACAATGGACTTGAGCATAAAAACAATTGTGAGCATGGCACAGGACCAGGAAGTGTTTCATTCTGTTGTACACACAGGGCTATGAATCAGAAGTGATTGAACTATACCTAACAACAACAGTGAGGCAATTTTGAAAAAATTATGGCTTGAGCGAGGTACACTTTTGTCCTCAAGCTGATGTTTTGCTTTTCAGCACTTTAAATACGTGTACTGCAGTAGATTTGCCTATCACAGAGCCGTGGTTAAGAGCTTGGCTGTTAATCAAAAGGACAGCAGTTAGAATCCAACATCTGCTTTTTGGAAACCTTGTGGGGCAGTTCTACTTTGTTCCTCAGGATTGCTATGAGTTGCAATCAACTGAATGGCAATTGGTATGATTTTGGTAAGGTTTCTGATCAGAGCTATATGTCATTTGATTTCTTGACTGCTGCTTCCATGGCCTTTATTGACAGCTGCTTCCACGGCCATTGATTGTGCATCCAAGTAAGATGAAATTCTTCACAACCTGTCTCTTTTCTTTGCTTATTATGATGTTGCTTATGGACCTAGTTGTAAGAATTTTTGTTTTCTTCATGTTGAGGTGCAATCCACTGTGAAGGCCATGGCCTTTGATCTTTTTCAGCAAGTACTTCAAGTCCTCTTTGATTTCAGCAAGTAAGGTTGTATTATTTGCATACTGCAGGTTGTTAATGAGTCTTCCTCCAATCCTGATGCCATATTTGTCTTCACATAGTCTAGCTTCGTGGATCGCTTGCTTAGCATACAGATCAAATAAGTATGGTGAAAAATATACTATCCTGATGCACAATTTTTCTAGCTTTAAATAAGTAGCATCTTGTTCCATTTGAACAACTTCCTGTTTGTCTGAGTATAGGTTCCTTATGAATACAATTAGCTGTTTTGGAATTCCCATTCTCCTCGATGTTGTCCATAATTTATAATTTACACAGTAAAATGCCATTGCATAGGTACTAAAATACTATTCAAAGGTAAACATCTTTCTGGTACTCTCCACTTTCAGCCAATATCTGTACGACATCGGCAATAATATCCTTCATTCCATGTCCTCTTCTGACTATGGCTTGAATTTCTGGCAGTTGCAGGTCAATGTACTGCTGCAACCATTTTTTAATTATCCCCAGCAAAGTTTACTTGTATATGATAATTTCTGCATTCTCTTGAATCATCTTTCTTTGGAATGGGCACAAATACATCTCTTCCAATCAGTTAGCCAGGTAGCTTTCTTCCAAATTTCTTAGCATAGATGAGTGAGAACCTCCAGCACTACAATCATTTGTTGAAACATCTCAGTTGTTATTCGATCAATTCCTGGAGCTTTGTTTTTTTTGCCAAAACCTTCAGTACAGGTTGGACTTCTTTCAATACTATTAGTTCTTGATCATTGTGATGGCTAAGATTGTGTGTCAACTTGGCTAGGCCAAGATTTTCAGTGATTTGGCCATTGTATAATGTTGTGATCACCCTCATGATGGTATGTGCTTTGGTACTGGTGGGGACAGGGCCCTTGGTGGCTCACTTCCTCCTCAGCCTTCATCTTTATGCATTTTGCTGTCTACTTCTTTCCTGCTCACCCTTCCAAGGTTTTTGTCTTGTTGTGAATCCAGCAGCTGCCTCTATCTTATCTTCTGATGTCTGATTCTTGGGACTTGAGCTAGTAGCTTACCTGTTGATCTTGAAATTCATCCATTTTCTCAGCCTGCAAGTAAGAGTCCTCTTCTCTGATCCGTCAATCTTGGGTTCACCAGTGCCTGCAACTATATGAATCAGGAGAAACCTTGCAGTCATGCCTGCCACCTTGGAATTTGCTACCATCACAGTCTACAAGTTGGAAGCCTACTTTCCAACCTACCAACCTTGGGTTAAGCATCTTCTGTGGTTGCGTGAGGCTTGGATTACCATCCAGGACTTAGGATACTTCAGCCTCTACAATCGCTTAAGCTGTATCCTTGATATAAATTTCTTTCTATATATATTTGTATGCTTTACTGGTTTTCCTTCTTTACAGAATCTAGCCTAAGAAACTCATATGCTGTGTCCTGAAATGGTTGAACACTGACCAATTCTTTTTGGTACTGTGATTGTGTCTATTTCTGCTATCTTTTTTGATGGCTCCTGCATCATCCAATATTTTGATCATAGAATCCTTTACTATTGCAACTCAAGATTTGAATTTTTTTCTCCAGTTCTTTCAGTTTGAGGAATACTAAATGTGTTCTTTTCTTTTGGTTTTCTAACTCCCAGTCTCTGCATATTTCATTGTAATGCTGTACTTTGTCATCTCAAGTTGCTGTTGAAATATTCTGTTCAGCTCCTTTACTCCATCTTTTCTTCCACAAGCTTTAGCTCCTTTATCTTCAAGAGCAAGTTTCATAGCCTCTTCTGGCATCCATTTTGGTCTTTTTAACAACCTTTTGCAGTCTCCGTGTATGATGTCTTTGATGTCATTCTGCAACTCCTCTGGTCTTCAGTCAGTACTGTTCAGTGCATCAAATCTATTCTTGAGATGATATCTAAATTCAGGTGACATATACTCAATGTCACATTTTGGCTCTCATGGACTTCCTCTGATTTTGGCAGTCTTTGTATTTTCAGGGAAAGGCACTCATATAATTAAAGGACTCATAACTCATAATGCAAAGATGAGGGAGAAAGTTCAGGGGGACTGGTCTTATTGAGGTCATTAAAAATATCCAGTATAGGTAACACTTTGTCAGTATGAGGAATTGAATCCCAAACTAAACCCATTACTGTAGAGTTGATTCCAACTCACTGTGGCTCTATAGGACAAAGTAGAACTGTCCCCTAGGGCAACTGGTGGGTTCGAACCACAGACCTTTTGGTTAGCAGCTGAGTGCTTAATCACTGTGCCACTAGGGCTCCTGGAGAACTGAATAGTCTTCCTAAAACTACAGGAGCTATGATGGCAAAGTTGTTAAAACACTCAGCTATTAGCCATAAGGTTGGCGGTTAGAGCCCACCAGCCATTCCACAAGAGAAAGATGTGGTAGCCTGCTTCCATAGAACGCAGAAACCCTATGGAGCCATTATACTCTGTCCCATTAGGTGGCCATGAGTTGGAACCAACTTGGCAGCAGTGGGTTATTAAAACTATAGTCTATCTTACCACAGTGTGAGAAAAAGATTGCATTCCACATATTTCCCAAACAGAAGCATGAAACATTCTCAATACTTACTTGGCATTCCTGGAGCTCAATTCTTATCTCTTTCTCTCACACACACACTTTTCTTAATAAAATGACTTCCATGTAATGAATGTTTAATTTGGCTTTGGCTAATAAGTATTAGTACTGATCATTGCAAGAACAATCTCATTAAATTTTCTTAATAACCTTACCAAAAAACCAAACCTAACCCATTGCCATTGAGTTGATTCTGACTTACAGTGACTCTGTGGAACAGAGTAGAATTACTCACAGGATTTTCTCAGAGTGGCTAGTCAATTTGAAGTGCTGACTTTTTGGTTAGCAGAAGAGCTCTTAACTATGGAACCACCATAATCTAACATCACAATTGTCTCTCTTTTCATATGAGAAAACTGAAGATCAGTTGTTGACTTGCCTCAGATCTCAAAACTCATAAATGGTGGGGCAACATTAACCCAGATTTGTCTGACTCTAGAGCCCAAGTCCTTGGTACCCACATAGCTGCTTTGATCTCTGGTAGTTCAGAGATGAGCAGGGGTGGATGAACCAGTAAACAAAGTAGGCATCAGCTTACATTAAGGAAGGTGCATAGGGGTTTATTTTACTAACCTGTAGTAAACAATTTCATATAGGTTTTCAGCATTTTTTACGTCATCTCATAATTATGAAAAAGTCATTGTATATGCTAGGGTCCTTTATTAAATTTCTAAGATGGTTGGGCAGCAGATGACATCCCACTCCAACAATATCCAACAAAATCTCCTCACAGTTATTTCTGCTCAAATACAGATGCCATATCCAATTTAATTTGAAAGGCAGAAACAAGATTGAACTAGTTTTCAGCTGTTCTATTTGGCCTTTTATCAGTACCTTTTTGTTAATAATCGTCTCCTCCTGGGTTGTGGGTAATTTCATCGTTACTGAAGCTCCAGGTTTTCTCATTTCTGTTGTTACTAGTTGCCCATGCTTGTTCGTTTTCTACCACCTGTGAAGATATTCAGCTTCATTTTGTATGTGTCATCAGCTTCAGAGTTGTGTAAGATGTAACCAAGATTCTTAAAGAAAAAAGCAGTTGTATCATTTTCCCTCTGGTTAATGCAGTGGCTGTGATTTTGCTTCCTCTACTTACTTGAATCTCATATCCTCACTGATTTTCATCTAGATTTGTAAATGGCATTAGCACCTGTAAGAGAATGTAGATTGTCTGCTTAATCACCTTTGGGTTAGACAGTTTACTGGAGCAGGAGTCCCCATCCTGTATCTCTTCTCTGGGACTTTGTGGTTCTCTTCCCTCCTACCTGACTCCTCCCTGAGTCCGCTTTCCCAACTTGCTTGGTCCCTGTTGTTTATAACACTCTTCTCTGGCACATTAGGATGTTTTAGTTGAAAATAATAGCTTAAACTGCAGGACATTTGTCTAACCTGACAAGAAATCTCCAAATGGGTCAGTTCCAGGTTGGTTAATTGAGCAGCTCATGTTGTTTCCCTCTTTTCTTCTCAGCAGGCTTGCTTGGTCCTTAGACTTGTCCTCTTGTAGCAAGATGACTTCCAGAGCCCCAGGTGTTGTGGACGCACAAGCTGGCTAACAGCAATGAACATTTGTGTGTGTCTTTTACGTCTTTTCATCACTGAGGAAAAATCCCCAGAGTGCACTAACCTTACCAATCAGTTGCCAGAATTGCATTCCAAGTCCATGTCTAAAGCTTGCAGGAGCAGTGGAGTGATTTTCATAGATTTAGACTAGTCAGTATTTGTGCCATGTGGCTGAGAAGAGGCCTCTAAACACCTAACCATGTAATGCATGAAGACTAGTATTTGGGTCCTATTATTAAAAGAGGTGTCCTGGGGCAGGGCCAGGATGGTGGGATAGACATACATCTCCTCAATTTCCTTTAAGAACTGAAGCCTGGATTGATAATTGAGTGGAGCACTCTGGACACCTAGGGAGCCCTAGGGTTGTCAGATTGGACTATGAACAACTAAATGGCAAACTACCTCTCCCTAGCGTGAGACAGTGCATGCTGAGCCCTGCTCCTGCCAAGTCACCTCTTGGGTGGTCTGCAGGTATTAATGCCTTCTTTGTTATCTAAGAAGCAGGGGATGGGCATTAGCCAGCAAATATGCTGAACTGCAGTGCTGAAGTAACAACATGTAAAGCAGCAGACAGTGCATGGGATAGCCACATTTTGAGAGCCTGACTGCTGACTGAGGGTACCACTGCCCCTCCACCCTCTCTTTTCTGAGCTCCACCATAGATTCTGCTGTTTTTCAGAGGAAAGGACAACTTGGCCTGGCTGCCATCTTGGTCGGCTGGGAGGGAGCCACCCAACAAGAGGCCTCAGCAGGGGCTAATTCCCAAGCTGAGAACCAGTGCCAGTCTGGAAAGTGCTTTTCCAGCAGAAAGGCTGTATTTAATACACTTTTACCTTATGAGTGGGGTCTGGCTGAGGATGGCAGCAAGGCCATAATCCCTCCATACCTGAAGTATGTTGTGTCATCTGGGGAATGGCCAAAGAGGTGCTTCTGTTGTCAGCTGGAATGAGGGGCAGGGCCTTCCACACTTGACAATCTGTCTGATTTTGGCAGCTGTTGGATAGCTCCCAGATTTTTAAAATAAGGCTGCCTGGAGAAATAACTGCTGATTGGCCTGGCAGCATCTCTTCCAGCCTTTACTGACCCATATCATAGGACTGATTGACAGCCTGTCAGTGACTCCATAAGTTGGGCACCACTTTTGTGAGCCAAAAGGTAGAGTCTGCCACCCCAGGGAGTCCACTGGGGACCAGTCACTAGAGTACACAGAAGTGGCTGGTGATCAACTCTCTTCTCAGAACTATGCCTCAGGTCCTGTTAAGGAATCACAAGGGAAACTAAACAGCCTCTAGATGGTGCAAAGGCAACAAGTCATTCCTAACCATTTAAATAAACAGTCTACCATGACTCTGGAAAGCTCCCAAAACAAAGAATCAAAAAACTTCCCAGATGAAGAAGTCTGTCTGAAACTATTGGAGGTTGAGTACAAAAGATTTATGTAGGGAGCCCTCCTAGAGATTAAACAAAATTCAGGAGAGCAAAATAAAAAATTAAGCAAGCTGTTTGAACTGATGAGACATCAACAATCTGAAATCCAGCAGACCAACAACAAAATTATAGATTTAGACAATTCGATCTAAAGCCCAAAGCGCAGAATTGAAGAGATGAAAGTCAGACTTAGTAACCTTGAGGACAGAGCAACTGACATCTGCATTTACAAGGGGAAATCAGAGAAAAGAAATAAAAAAAAATGAAGAAACATTAAGAAACATGTGGGGCTCTATTAAAAGGAATAATCTATGATTAATTGGAGTTCCTGAACAGGGAGGGATAGCTGAAAACACAGAGAGTATTGTTGTTGAGTTGCTGACAGAAAACTTCTCAGAAATTATGACAGAAGAGAACATAGAGACGTCCAAGATGCATATCAAATGCCACAAAAAATAGACCCGAAAGAAAGACACCAAGACATGTTATAATCAAGCTTAATAAAATGAAACATAAACAGATTTCTTAAAGGCAGAAAGGCTCAAAACAAATCTAACATTCAGAGGGAGCCCTGTAGATTTTTATCTGACTTCTCAGCAAAAATGACATTGGCAAGGAGGCAGTGGGAAGACACATTCAAAGCCTTAAAGGAGAAAAACTTTCAACCAAGAATTATATTTCCTGCAAAACTGTCTCTCAAATAAGATGAAATTAAGACATTCACAGATAAACAGAAACTTAGAGATTTTGTAAAAACCAAACCAAAACTACAAGAAATACTAAGAAAAGCTCTTTGCTTAAAAAAACAAAACCATTAAGTGCATATTTAAGGTGGCAATGCAGACCACAGCATCCAGAAACCTACTCAGTTAGGGAAGTCACAAAACTCAGTCAAAGCTACAATGTTAAAAGAAGGGAGCCAGTGATCACATCATGAAGATTATGACACCATCACACTAAAAAGAGGGATATATTACAGTAGTTATAGTCCTTTCAGATGGAGAGGAAGTTATGCAGAAGTTAAAATTGGGTTTAAACTTAGAATATTAAGGGGCATCATAGGAGTAGCTAGGAAGCACAATAATAATGCACCATATCAAAATAAGAAACATAATACAGAATTCTCAACAAACACAAAACCAACACTGATAAAGATGAAAAGTCAACCCATAAAGAAGAATGACCCAGAACAGCATATTAAGAGCAACCAAAAAAACACCAACACAAAAATAAATACATCAAAATGGCAGCACTAAACCCTTACCTGTCAATAATTACACTGAATGTAAACAGACTGAATACTCCAATAAAGAGACAATGAATGACATCTTGGATCAAAAGACATGACCTGTCTATATGTTGCTTACAAGAAACACACCTTAGACTCAAAGAAATGAACAAATTGGAAATTAAAGGATGGAATAATACATATGAAGCTAACAACATACAAAGAAGAGCAGGTTTGACAATACTAATCTCAGATAAAATAAATTTTAATGTAAAATCTACCATCTTGGACAACGGTGGTTGCTATTTATTGCTGAAAGTTTCAATACAGGAAAAGGACTTAACAATACTGAATATTTATGCACTCAATACCAAAGGATCTAAATCCATTGAACAAACACTGACTACATTAAAAAATGAGCCAGATCACTCCACAATAATAGTTGAGGACTTCAACACTCCACTTTCAGTAGTGGACAGATCATCCAGAAGAAAGATCAGTAAAAACACAGAAGATCTTATTGTGACAATGAACCAACTAGACCTCATCAACATATACAGAATTTTTTATGCATCAACAGATAAGTAACCCTTCTTATCCAATGCACATGAAACATTTTCCAGAATAGACCATGTTTTAGGACATATAGTGAGTCTCAACAAAATCCAAGCTACTGACTTATTTCAAAGCATCTTCTTGGACCATAAAGCCATAAAAGTCAAAATCAATAGCAGAAAAAAACACAGATAGAAATTTGAACTCATGGGAATTGAACAACCCCTTTCTCAAAAAGCCAAGGGTTATAGAAGAAACCAAGGATGAAATAAAGAAATTTATGGACTCAAATGGCAGTGAAAACACATCCCACCAGAACTTATGGGATACAGCCAAAGCAGTGCTCAGCGGTCTTTTTATCTCTATAAATGCACACATCCAGAAGGAAGAAAGGATTTAAATGAAAGAATTAACCCTACAGCTTGAATAAGTAGAAAGAGAGTAACAGAGGAAGCCTTCAGGCACCAGAGAAAAAAGCAGGTAATAAAGATTAGAACAGAGCTAAATGAAAACATAAAAAGAAACCAAATGCTTGTTATTTGGAAAGATCAACAAAATTGATAAACCATTGGCTAAACTTACAAAAGAAGGACAAGAGAGGGAACAAAGAATCCAATTAAGAAGTGAAATGGGAGATGTCACAACAGACCCAACTGAAATCAAAAGTGTCATAACAGAATACTAAGAAAGACCGTATGCCAACAGATTTGAAATTCTAGAGAAAATGGACAAAATTCTAGATCTATATCACCTACCAAAATTATCACAAGGAGAAGTAGAACAACTTAATAAACCCATCACAAAGGAAGAGATTGAAAAAGTTGTCAAAAAACTACCAATTAAAAAAAGCCCTGGCCCAGATGACTTCACCAGAGGATTCTACCAAACTTTTAGAGGAAAGTTAACTCCAATACCACTGAGACTATTTCACAGCATAGAAAACGGTGGAATACTCCCAAATTCATTCCAGGAAGCCAGCGTAACCCTGATACCAAAGCCAGGCAAAGACCCAACAAAAAAGGAAAATTACAGACTAATATCACTCATGAACCTAGATGTAAAAATCTTCAACAGAATCCTTGCCAATAGAATTCAACAGCATATCAAGAAGATAATTCGTCATGACCAAATCAGATTCATAACAGGGGTGCAAGTCTGGTTCAACATCAGAAAAACAATGTGATCAACCACATACGTAACACAAAAGATGAGAATCACCTGATTTTGTCAATTGATGCAGAAAAGGCATTCAACAAAGTCCAATGCCCATGCTAAAAACTCTCAGCAAAATAGGAATAGAAGGTAATTTCCTCAATGCAATGAGGGGCATCTGTGCAAAGGTAACTGCCTACACCATCCTGAATGGAGAAAGACTGAAAGAATTCCCTCTGAGAATGGAAGCTAGACAAGGATGCCCACTCTCACCACTTCTATTCAACATTGTACTAGAGATTCTGGTCAGAACACAGAAATGAAGGGCATCCATGTCGGCGAAAAAGTGAAAATCTCCCTATTTGCAGATGATATGACTGTATATGCAGAGAATCCTAAAGAATCCATAAGTAAAATACTCGAACTATTACGAGAGTTCAGCAAGGTATCAGGATGTAAGAGAAATGTAAGTAAATCAGTAGGATTCCCTCATATCAACAAAGAAATTGTCAAAGAAGAAATCACCAAATCAATGTCATTTACTATAGCTCCCCAAAAGACAAAATACCTAGGCATAAATCTAACTAGAGGAATGAGAGACTTATACAAAGAGAACTACAAGATCTTACTGCAAGAAACCAAGGGAGACTTACATAAGTGGAGAAACCTACCCTATTCACAGATAGGAAGACTTAACATTGTGAAAATGTCTATTTTATCCAAAGTGATCTACATATACAATGCAATCCCGGTACAAATTTCAGTGACTTTTTTAATGAGATGGAGAAACAAATTATTTGGAAGGGGAAGACACCCAGGATGAGCAAAGCACTACTGAAGAGCAGGAATACAGTAAGAGGCCTTACACTACTCAACCTTAGAAGCTATTACACTTCCACAGTAGTCAAAACAGCCTGGTACTGGTACCAACAGAGAAATATAGACCAATGAAACAGAGTGGACAACCCAGAGATGCCACTATCCTCTTATGAACATCTGGTATTTGACAAAGGTCTTAAGATTGAAACTGAGCTAAAAACAGTCTCTTTAAAAAATGGTGCTGGCAAACTTTGATATCCAACTCCAAAAAATTGAAACAAGACCCATATCTCACACCTTACACCAAAACTAACTCAAACTAGATAAAAGACTTGCATATCAAATCCAAACCAATAAAGATTATGCAAGAAAAAATGGGATCAACAATGGAAGTTTCAATACACAGCTTGGATAGACTTTAAAATCTGATAAACAAGGCATGATCAACAGAATAGAAAATCAAAATGAAAACTACTAAGAATCAAACACTTTTGCTCATCCAAAGACTTTATCAAAAGAATTAAAGCACCACCTACAGAATGGGAAAAAATATATATATATATTTTTTCTCCACTCTTTTTTTTTAAAATTTTTATTTAACATAACTGAGTGAAAATGTACATTCATGTATAAATTTACATGCCCACCTATATGCAGCTTCCACTGCTCTCCCTGTCTGGTGACTGCACACTATTCATCTCTGCTCCACACATGTCTCATCCTCCCAACAGCCTCATTTCCCCTCCTCCATCCACTCCCCTTCCTCCAGCCAGAGGTCAACAAGATGATATCCTACAGAGGTATAGAACCATAAAGTGCTTCCAATATATGGTCACTCTGCATTGCCAAGTCCAATCCACTCCTGTCCAAAGAGTGGAACTTTGTTATAATTTATGGGAAAGGGCAGCATCAGGGCTGGGGGCCATGCTTTCAGAGGAATCCCCAAACCGCTGGGCCATCAATTGAGGTCTTTTAGTGGAGATCTCATGATGCACCCCTTTTTATTCTTGTGTTGCCAGTGAGACTCCTCTCTGTGAGCTCCATCGTGGCTATCATCGGTGGTGGCCAGGCACCATCCGGTTCTTCTGGTCCCAAGTCGATCTAGGCACCCACTCTTGTGGGTCTCTCTGTCTTCTCGGTTGTCTTTACCGCATGTCATTTTGGTCCTCGGTGAGCATCTGTTCCTGCTGAGTTGGGACCATTTGCTGTGTCCTTGGATGGCAGCTTGGCAGCTTTTAAGACCTCAGATGCCACTCACCAATGTGGGGTGCAGAGAGCTCTCTTAGCAAAACGCTAGTTGTACCAATTGGCCTGGAATTCGCCTAAAAGCATGGTCCCCCACCCCCCGCCCCAGCTACTCTACCCTTGCAGTATTGAGTTAAGATGGAAGGAGTACTCAAGTTATGCTGAAGTCCACTTAATGTTGTTCTTCTTTCTAATGTGTGCTATCACCGCTTTCTCCCAACTAGATTTCTAGTAACTATCTAAACTAAACCCTTCCCCCTTCACCCTCCCTCCCTCCCCTCCCTTGCAGCTGTCAAAGAGTCTTTTCTTCTATACACAAGTCTGTTTGGGGGATCTTATCGTAGAGGTCTCATACAGTATTTGTCCCTTTGTTGCTGACTACTTTCACTCAACATAATGTCTTCCAGTTGAAACCAGGTTAGGAGATGTTTCCTGGAATCATCGTTATTCTTTATCATTGCGTAGTGCTCCATTGAGTATATGTACCATAGTTTACTTATCCATTCTTCTATTGTTGGGCATCTGGGTTGATTCCATCTTTTTACTATCATGGACTGTGCTGTGGTAAACATTCTGGTGCGTGTGTCCATTGGTGTGAAAGGACGTGATTCTGTAGGATATATTCCAAGTAGTGTAATTACTGGGTCAAATGGTATATCGATATCCATTTTTTTAAGGAAGCACCAGATTGCCTTCCAAAGAGGCTGGACCATTTTGCAACCCCACCAACAGTGTAGGAGGGTTCCACTTTCTCCACAGCCTCTCCAGCATTTGTTGTTTTCTGTTTTCTGGATCATGGTCAATCTTGTTGGGGTGAGATGGTATCTCATTGTTGTCTTGATTTGAATTTCTTTAATAACTAAAGATTGTGAACATGTCTGCATGCGTTTTTTGGCTGCCTGGATCTCCTCTTTAGTGAAGTGTCTGTCCATCTCCTTTGCCCATCGCTTAGTTTGATGGTTTATCTTCTTCTTATTGATATTTTGTAGTATCTTATAGATTATGGAGATCAGGCGTCGGTCTGACATAGAGTTGCCAAATATTTTTTCCCATTCTGTGGGTGTTTTGTTAATTCTATTAATAAAGTCTTTGGATGAGCAAAAGTGTTTGATTCTTAATAGTTCCCATTTATCTATTTTCTCTTCTGTTGATTGAGGTTTCTTTGACAGATTTTGAAGTATGTCCTCATTGTGTATTAAAACTTCCATTGTTGCTCCTACCTTTTCTTGGATGAGCTTTATCGTTTTAGGTTTGACATTTAGGTCTTTTACCCAGTTGGAGTTGGTTTTTGTATAAGGTGTAAGATATGGATCTTGATTCAGTTTATTGAAGATGGATAACCAATTTTGCCAGCACCATTTGTTGAAGATACTGTTTTTACCCCAGTTTAATATCTTAGGGCCTTTGTCGAATATCAATCGTTCATAGGCAGATGGTGTCATCTCTGGGGTCTCAATTCTGTTTCATTGATCCATCTGTCTGTTCTTGTACCAGTACCAGGCTGTTTTGACAACTGTGGCAGTGTAGTATGTTCTAAGGTCGGGTAATGAGAGGCCTCCCAGTGTGTTCTTCTTCTTTAGTAGTATCTTACTTATCCGGGGCTTCTTCCTTTTCCAAACAAAATTGGTGATTTGTTTCTCCATTTCATTAAAAAATGATGCTAGAACTTGTATTGGGATTGCATTATACAAATAAATTGCTTTGGGTAAATAGACATTTTCACAATGTTAAGTCTTCCTGTCCATGAGCAGGGTAGGTTTTTCCATTTATCTAAGTCTCTCTTAGTTTCTTGTAGTAAGGGCTTGTAGTTCTCTTTGTAAAGGTCTGTTGTTTCTCTGGTTAGATTAATACTTAGGTACTTTATCTTCTTAGGGGCTATCGTAAATGGTATTGATTTGATAATTTCCTCCTTAACAGACTTGTTGTTGGTATAAAGGAATCCTACTGATTTACTTATGTTTATCTTGTATCCTGAGACTTTGCTGAACTCTTCTATCAGTTTGAGTAGCTTACTTATAGATTCCTTGGGGTTCTCTGCATATACAATCATATCATCTGCAAACAGGGAGATTTTAACTTCCTCTTTGCCAATGCAGATGCCCTTTATTTCTTTGTCTTGTCTAATTGCTCTGGCTAGAACTTCTAGCACAATGTTGAATAGGAGAGGTGACAGTGGGCATCCTTGTCTAGTTCCTGATCTCAGGGGAAAGTCTTTCAGTCAGTCTCCATTCAGGATGACATGGGCAATTGGCTTTGTATAAATGGCCCTTATTGTGTTGAGGAATTTGCCGTCTATGCCCATTTTGCTAAGAGTATTTAGCATGAATGGGTGTTGGACTTTATCAAATGCCTTTTTGGCATCAATGGACAAAATCAGGTGATCCTTGTCTTTTGTGTTATTTATGTGGTTAATCACATTAATTGTTTTCCTGATGTTGAACCAGCCTTGCATCCCTGGTATGAATCCCACTTGGTCTGGATGGATTAATTTCTTGATATGTTGTTGTATTCTGTTGGCGAGAAATTTGTTGAGGATTTTTGCATCTAGGTTCATGAGTGATATCGGTCTGTAGTTCTCTGTCTTTGTTGGATCTTTCCCTGGCTTAGGTATCAGGGTTATGCTGGCTTCATAGAATGAGTTTGGGAGTACTCCATCCCTTTCTATACTGTGAAATAGTCTCAGTAGTATTGGGGATAACTCTTCTCTAAGTGCTTGGTAGAATTCTGCCGTGAAGCCATCTGGGCCCGGACTTTTTTTGGCTGGCAGTGTTTTCATGACCTTTTCAATCTCTTCCTTTGTGATGGGTTTATTAAGTTGTTCTGCTTCACGTTGTGATAATTTGGGTAGGTGGTATGAGTCAAGGAATTGGTCCATTTCCCCTAGGTTTTCAAATTTGTTAAAGTACAGTCTTTCATAGTATTCTGTTATGATATTTTTTATTTCTGTTGCATCTGTGGTGACAACTCCCCTCTCATTTCTAATTTGGGTTATTTCTTTCCTTTCCTGCTTTTTTTTGATAAGTTTAGCCAGTGGTTTGTCAAAAAACCAGCTTTTGGTCTTTTCAATTTTTTTCTATTCTCTAATTCATTTAGCTCTGCTCTAATCTTTATGATCTCCTTTCTTCTGGTGCCCGAGGGGTTCCTCTGTTGTTCTCTTTCTACTTGTTCAAGCTGTAGAGTTAGTTCCTTGATTTGGTTTCTTTCTTCCTTCCAGATGTGTGCATTTATGGAGATAAACAGACCTCTGAGCACTGCTTTGGCTGTATCCCATAGGTTCTGGTAGGAAGTGTTTTCGTTCTCATTGGAATCCATGAATTTCTTTAATTCATCCTTGATTTCCTCTATAACCCATGTTTTTTTGAGCAAGATGTTGTTCACTTTCCAAGAGTTCCACTTTCTGTCTATGTTTTTTCTGCTATTGATTTCAACTTTTATAGCTTTATGATCTGAGAAGATGCTTTGCAGTAATTCAATGGTATGGATTTTGTTGAGCATTGCATTATGGCCTATCACATGGTCAATTCTGGAGAATGTTCCATGTGCACTGGAGAAGAAGGTGTAGTTGTCTGCTGATGGGTGGAAATTTCTGTATATATCAATGAGGTTTAGTTGGTTAATTATGTCAATGAGGTCTTCTGTATCTTTACTGAGCTTTTTACTAGATGATCTGTCTAGTAATGAGAGTGGAGTGTTAAAGTCTCCCACTATTATTGTGGAGTCATCTAACTCTCTTTTGAGCGTAGTCAGTGTTTCTTCGACATATTTAGGTGCTCTGACATTAGGTGCATAAATATTTAATATAGTTAAGTCTTGCTTGTGTACTGAACTTTCAGCCATAAATAGTGTCCATCTTTGTCCACGATGGTGGATTTGACATTAAAATTGATTTTGTCTGAGATTAGTATTGCCACCCCTGCTCTTCTTTGTTAATTGTTAGCTTGATATATATTCTTCCATCCTTTAATTTTCAGTTTGTTCCTGTCTTTAGGTCTCAAGTGAATTTCTTGTAGACAAAATATGGATGGGTCATGTCTTTTGATCCAAGATGACACTCGGTGTCTCTTTACTGGAGCATTCAGTCCATTCACATTCAATGTAATTATTGATAGGTATGTGTTCAGTGCTGCCATTGTGATATGTTTATTTTTATGTTGATGTTTTCTCTGTTGTTCTTATTAGTCTGTTCTGGGACACTCTTTTTTGTGAGTTGATTTTTCACCTTTTTCAGAGCTGGTTTTATAGTTGTTGAGACATGTGTGTCAGATTTCTTGAAATGGTATGATACATCTTTGTTGTGCTTTACAGCTGCCCCTATGAACCCCCCTTAATAAACTATTTATAAACCTAATTTTAATTACTACCAGTCTTGTCATCTTCCTCTCCATCTGGAAGGACTATAATGACTGTAGTACATCCTTCTTTTTATTATGATGACACCACAGTTTTCATGATGATCCCTGGATTGCTTCTTTCCATATCAAAGCTGTGATTTACTTTGGAGCCTTCCCTAAATGAGTAGAGTATTGAGTAGTGTGTCGTTCTAAAATATAAAGTTAGTGGTTTCGTTTTTCTAAGCCAAAGCCAAGAACTTCTTTCAGTATTTCTTGTAGTTTGGGTTTGGTTTTTACAAAGTCTCTGAGTTTCTGTTTATCAGGGAATGTCTTAATTTCATTTTCGTATTTGAAAGATAGTTTTGCAGGATATATAATTCTTGGTTGGAAGTTCTTCTTCAAGACTTTGAATGTGTCATGCCACTGTCTCCATGCCAGCATGGTTTCTGCTGAGAAATCTGACGAGAGCCTACAGGGTTTCCCTCTGAATGTGAGCTTTGCCTTGAGTCTTGCTGCCTTTAGGAGTTGCTGCTTATGTTTCATTTTGTTAAGCTTGATTATAATATGTCTTGGAGTCTTTCTTTTGAAATCTATATTGGGTGGTGTACGATATGCATCTGAGATGTCTATATTCTCTTCCATCATGATTTTTGGGAAGTTTTCTTTCAGCAGCTCAGCAACAATATTCTCTGTGTTCTCAGATGTCTCACCCTGTTCAGGGACTCCAATTAATCGAAGGTTGTTCCTCTTAATAGAGTCCCACATGCTTCTTAATGTTTCTTTATTTTTCTTGTTTCTTTTTTCTGATTTCTGCTCATAGATGCTGGCATCAGTAGCTCTGTCTTCCATGTCAGAAATTCTTTTTTCCATATGTTCCATTCTGTTTTCTTGGCTTTGCATGGAAGTTTCTATGTCTTTGATTTTCTTCTTGATCTGTTGGATTTCAGAGTACTGGTGTTCCATCAGATCGAACAACTTGCTTAATTTTTCATTTTGTTTTGCTGCATTTTGTATAAGGTCTAGAAGGGCTCTGTATATAATCAATTTGTATTCACTTCCTGATGCTTTCATAAAAGTTTCTTCATCTGGAAAACTCCTTGGTTGCTTTGCTTGGGAGCCTTCTAAAGCCATGAGTGATTACTTGTATGCCACAGTTGTCTGTTGCTTTTTGGGTCCCATGTGAGTATATAGAGGCTGGAAGAGGTACTGTGAGGATGGATTGCAAATGTTTCTCCAAGCTTTCTTCAAATGTAAAGCAAAAGGTATCTGATCAGTTCACAAGTCAATCAGGTTTTCAGGTGTAGAGGTCCGTCTTCTCATCTGACAAAGTAAGCGCCACTATATCCAACCCCAGGTGATACAAACTAGTTCAGAATACAGCAATGCTACTGCCCTGGTGGCCTCCGCTGACAGGGCCTAGCCCTAGCCAACACTGCATCGAGTACTGGTTTTGTGATAGAAAAGTGCTCTCCTGTGGGCAGGCTCTGGTTCCCAAGCTAAGAATTAGGGCCAGCTGCGGCCACTGTATCCAAGATGGCACCCTCCACATGAGCAGCAGACAGAGGGGCTAAAGGTGCTGAGAAGTAGTGATTCCTCTGCTTCTGTTGCAGTGCCCCCAACGTAGGCAGCACTGTGCAAAATCACTACTTTTCTGTTGGAGAAGTGCTGTCCCGTTTGCAGGCGCTGGCTAAGTTTGCAGGCTAAGAACGAGGTCCCGCTAAAATCTCGGTACCAACATGGCATCCCGCACTCTGACCATGAAGCTCCGCACAAACCTTACTGAGGCAGCTACAAAACGAAAGGCTCAAAGTGGCTAGATTAACAGAGTCCCTAGCCTGGCTCTCAGAATATGGGAATTTCGCCTGCCTATCCCCTCAGCAGCGCATCTGAGTCCAGCCGCCAGGCAAGACCCAGCTCTGCCCGCCAGCCAAGACACAGGGAAAAAAAAGTCATTTACCTTCCGTCCGTGAGAGCCGAGGCTAGCCAGGAGCGGGAGTCAGCAAAAGAGAGGAGGTTTTTCGCTGAGTGGTATGAAGTCCCAATTAACAGCTCTGTGCCATGTTCTGAGGCTGATTAGGTTATCAGAAGGCTCTGTTTGATTGTCAATTCAGGTCTTGGTTTCCAGAGGGATATAAGGAGACATGTGCTTAGTCTGCCATCTTGACTCCGCCTCTTGGGAAAAATATTTGACAACTACATGTCAGACCAATGTCTGACCTCCGTATTCTACAAGGTGCTGCAAAATATCAACAAGAAAAAGGTAAATAATGCAATTAAACAATGGGCAAATGAGATGGACAGCCACTTCACCAAAGAGGATATCCAGGCAGCCAAAAGACACATGAGGAAATGCTCATGATCATTAGCTATTAAAGAACTCTGAATCAAAACCACAATGAGATACAATCTCACCCCAACAAGGTTGACCATGATCCACAAAACAAGAAATGCTGGAGAGGCTGTGGAGAACTCTCCTATCCTGCTGGTGGGATTGTAAATATGGTACAAACTCTAAGGAAAGCAATTTGGCCTTCCTTAAAAAGCTGGAAATAGATCCACCATTTGATCCAGTAATCCCACTGCTTGGAATATATCTTACAGAATCAAGGACAGTCACACAAACAAATATATGCACACTAATGTTTATTGCGGCACAGTCCAAAATAGGAAAATGATGGAATCAACCCAGATGTCCAACAGTAGATGAACGGATAAACAAACAGTGGTACTTATACTCAATAGAACATTATGCAAGGATAAAGAACAATGATAATTTTATGAAGTATCTCATAACCTGGTTTTAATCAGAGACATTATGCTGAGTGTAATCAGTCAGTGGCACAAGAAAAAATGCATGAGACCTCTACTGTAAGTACTTAAAAATAGACTTTTGTACAGAAGAAAAGACTCTTTGAAGGCTGCAAGGGTTAGAAGGGGGTTGGGAAGGCAGTGGGGAAGGCAGGAGAGGGCTGGTCATAGATTAGATAGTTGATAAAAGTTTGGGTGGACGAAAGCAGTGACAGTAAACAGTAGAAAGAAGATCAACTTAATTGGACTTCAACATTAACTGTAAACTCATCTTAACCCAGTATTTCAGGGATAGAGTAGCAGGGGTGGGGGTCTAGGGATCATGCTCTCAGGGTACATCAAAGCCAATTGGCATAACTAGCCTATTGCTGAGACAGCCTTCTGCACCCCATATTGGTGAGTGGCATCTGGGGGTCTTAAAAGCTAGCAAGCTGCCACCTGAGCTACACCAAATGGCCTAAACTCATCAGAACAGATGATCACCAAGAACAACAAAGGCATGAGGAAAAAATGGCCCAGGAGACAGAAGAACCCATGGGAATGGGTGACTGTATCAACATGTGGCCAGAAGAGCCAGATGGTGCTGGCCACCACCAAAGACAGCCATGATGGAGCACACAATGTTGAGTCCCAGTGACAACACAAGAAAAAAAAACTAGTGCACCTCAAGAACTCCATTAAAGGACTCCAACTGATAGTCCAGGAGCCTGGGGTTCCCCTGGGAGCATATCCCCCTATACCTGCTGTGGCTCCTGACCAGAAATCATTACTGAGGTCAACTCTTCATACAGGAATGGACTGGAATTGGAGACACAATGTGACCATATGGCGTGTGTATTTTATGGTTCTATGCATCTATGCTGTCCCACTGGCCTCTTACTAGAAGGGAGATGAGAGGGTAGAGAGGAGGGGACAGGAGACTGTTAAGAGGGTACAACATATATGGGACGAAAATTAGACATGTAGTGTCACCAGGCAAGGACAGCAGAAGGAACTGCAGATAGGCAGGCATGCAAATTTAATTTGGATTGTCTACTTTCACTTAATCACATAAAAAAAAAAAAAAAGAGGTGTGCTGTTGACATAGTGACCAAAAGGCCAGCAGTTCAGATTCACCAGATGCTCCTTAGAAACTCTAGGAGTCATCTGTACTCTGTCCTATAGGGTTGCTATGAGTCGAAATCAACTTGACAGCAACAGTTTATTATTAAAGGAAGAAGAGAGAATGGATTGCTAATGCCTGCCTTAGTGTCTCTTAGAATCTTTGTTGTGGTTTATGGTCTTCACTATATCCTGAAGAACAATGACTGCCAAATATTTAGCCCAAATTTCTTTGAGAATCAGATGGGAAACTTAAATACTTATGTAAATAGTGTAAGCATATACATACTCTTTTTGGATAACTGGCAGACCTCCAAAATCTTTGAATATACCCTTCAGTTCTTTCCTAGAAGATCTTCCCTGAAAAATATTATATGCTTTATTTCTTTATTTCTAGGAGAGTCTCTGAGTGGTGCACATAGTTAACGCTCTCTGCCAGTAACCAAAAGTTTGGAAGTTTGAGTCCACCCAGGTACCTAGGAAAAAAGCATGGCAATCTGATAAATCAGCCATTGAAAACACTACGGAGTACAGTTCTACTCTCACAGCGTAAGGTCTCCATGCGTAAGAGTATACTGAATTGTAATTTTTTTTGTTTAGTTGGGTTTTATTGATTATTTATATTTCTAGAAATTCAGGCCTCATTTGCTGCTGCATGGCATGATGTATCTTAGAAGTCAGTTGTTTGTATTATATCTGATGTAGACAGAAGTCCTCAGTGAAGGAACTGGGAAATATAGGAATTCCTCAGTTTGCGTGATAGTATACAACAGTAAAATTGATGACACAAGCTAAATCCCTGCAAAGTGATCTTAATAATCAATGGGAAAAGTTAAAATTGCTCTGAGAAGTTAATTTTTTTGTCAGGACATTAACAATCTTTTACTGTTATTTATATATGTATGAAACCAAAAACAAAACCCTGTTACAGTCTAGGTGATTCTGATTCCTAGTGACCCTGTAGGACAGAGTAGACCTGCCCCACGCAGTTTCCAAGAAATGCCTGTAGCATCAAACTCCTGACATTTTGGTTGGCAGCTCCAAACCTCTGCGCCACCAGGGTTTCCAGCACTATGTGAGTAGGGAAATATAAAAAATAGTAAAGCTAATATTTTTTAGTATGAAGTAATTTAAAACATTAGGAACGGCATGAATTAAAACCCTTTTAAAAAATAATTTATCAAAAATAGTTGGAACAGTAATTGCTTTTTCATTGTATAACTTGTAATATGAAACGATCTCTTTCCTATGCCTGGGTAAATTTTGATAGTTTGTTTTCAAAGTATGGATCATTTCTCTTTGCCCTTTCGATATTGTGAAACAGCTCTGAGAGTTCCTTTAATATGAAGTTTTTGGATAGTGTCACTCTCAGACATCTTTATCTTTTTATCATAGCCACTTTATTTGTTTATGTCAATAAGTTCTCTTTCAGTTATGTTCCTTTGGCTGCACAGTAGTCTGTTGAATGGTGGCAGTGTCCACATTTCCATGACCAGCTCTTTCTTCTCTATTTACCTTTGATTGGATTCCAATGTTATCTTTCTTTTTTTAAATTTTTTTTTGCTGCCTTTTCATATTTATTGGCAAATTTCCCCTTTTGGTTGTCCTTGTTTGTAAAAAGTCATGTGGGCTTATCCCTGGGAGACAAGAAGGCAACACAAGGACATACTTCACTGCCTCTGTGAACACTGAGTAACACGCAGAGTGGCTAGTTACTGACAAACTTTCTAAGAAGTGATAGGATTAATTACTGATCATGGTGTAATCAATTTGTGGACTGAACATCTAACTGCGAAGTTTGTATTTTATTCAATTTTTCATAGTATACTTTAGTAGCTGAATACTGAATCATGTTTGGGGCATTGAACTACATGGTAACAGAAATGTATGCGTACTGGAATCATGCGAAGTAAACCCCAAAACCCACCTATTGCTGTCGAGTCAGGTCTGACTCATGGTGACCCTAGAGGCCAAAGAAGAACTAAATGCAAACTGAAGACAGCCTAAGTTGTAGGACATACCTGCTGGTCACTCAGTGGCAATATTTCTTCCAGCTCTAGACTCCTGAGACACTTACTTCCCGGTGGCAGTGAAGTAGGCAAAGTACAAAGGCTCATCAACGTTCATCTTTGAGTGGTGAGCCTGGTTTCTGTCTTTGGGAAAGGCTGTGTGTTTAGCCTTGAGTCTGTGCAGAGGCCATGACTGGAAAGGGCTTTAATTAGTAGGTGATGTACGGTAAAGCACTGCTGAGAGGCAGAAATGCTATTAGCGAGTTAAATGGGTCAAAAGGTTGCCCATGTGTCAAAGATGTTAAAGGGAAATAAATAATACCTAGGCTGTGTGTTTTCATGCTCTCCGCTGTTTCTAGTCTTTATGTAAAAATGAAAATTCACTTTCTTCTATTGCTTCAGCCTTCAGAATCAAATCCAACCCAATCTAATAAATTAAATGCTGTTATAAGGCCTGGTGATCTCTAGCACTGCCTTGCCATGTGACTTTAAACAGTAAGCTTACCCTTTGCTTTACTTGCACTGTTTTCTTCCCTGAGCTTTCAAATCATCTCTCTGCCAGAGATACACAGCAGTCCTCTTTAATGTCCTTGGGAGTGAACTCTACCATCACCTCCAGAAAGACCTTTTGCAGTCAACTCCAACTGACATTGGCTTTATAGGAAGGAAGTAGACAGCCATATATATCTCCCATGGAGCCACTAGTAGCTTGAAACTGCCAACCTTTCACATAGCAGCTGAGTACTTAACCACTGCATCACTAGGGCTGCTCTGTGGCCTCCAAGTGGTTTAAAATAGTGAAGAAAGTTTTGGGCTTGCTGACTTGGAGCTTATTATACTACCTTGTGTTTTTTTTTTTTTTTTTTTTTTTTTAGTAAAAATAGAGTACATGTGTCTTCTATTTTTCTTTTTTTTCTTATGTCTGCTTAATTATATGCTTTCTTTTATGTGACAAAAGGAGCTATTAGGTTATGGGAAGAGCACAGATCTTGGAATCAGGCAGGGCTGAGTTGGAAACTTGCCTTGACCATTGACTATACTTGGGATGTTTTATGTCTTCTTTCTGAGCCTCCATTTTTCTCATAATAAAATGAGTGTATTTACTAGGCTTGAATAATATATGTAAGATATTTAGGTTAAGTCTGGCCTATATAAAGAATTCAACATGTGATGATTAGTATCATTAATTAATTACTCTATAATTAATGGAGTCCCTGGGTAGGGCAAATAGTTAATGCACTTGGTTCCTAACCAAAGGTTGGAGGTTTGAGTTCACCAAGAGGTGCCTTGGAAGAAAATCCTGACAAGCGATTTCTAAAAAATCAGCCACTGAAAATTCTATGAAGGACAGTTCTACCCTGACACAAATGAGGTCACCGTAAGTCTGAGTTACTTTGACAGCAGCTGATTACTGTCATTCTTGACTACCTGACGAACTGATATGTAGATCAAACAAGCTGGTGTATATTAACATTTCACTAGTATCTGGGATACCCAAGGTACTCAGAAGTGTTATTTTACTTTCTGCTTTAGCAGCTAGCAAGTTCAGGGCCAAAGGTATTGGTCAGTTATGAGACAGTTGTTGTTCTTAAGTGCCATCAAGTCGGTTCTGATTCATAGTGGCCCTGTGTACATTCGAGAGAACAAAACTGTGCCCAGTCCTCTGCCACTGTCACTTTGTTGTAATGCTTGTGTACGTCGTTGTAGCCACTGTGTCAGCCCATCTAGCTGAGGGTCTTCCTCTTTTTCACGAACCTTCTATTTTAACAAGCATGGTGTCATTTCCCAAAGAAGAATAGTCTCTCCCAAATATTTATATAGCTAGTTCTTTACTTAACTACCTTTTCGTGTGTGCGCAGTTTTGTTCTTGCTTCTTTTTTAGATGTGTTTTAATATTAGAAATCCATTCAAATCACTTGTAGGGTAGGTGAGGGTAAAAAAAGAAATTAATGAATAGATAATATTTCCATTTCAGTCACCATTATGCCATATGCAAAGCATTTTGCCCTCCTTACCTATGGCAGGATACCTGTTCTGTACCTCTTATGATATTTAGCAATATTTTTCAGCTTGTAGAAATAGGGCCATTTTTTCTAAAGATATTTTGTTGCTGACATAGTTTGCCCCATCTAGGAAATTTGGGCGATGAAATGGTATTTGCCGACTGCCTGCAGATAGCCTGGAACAAGTGCTGATGTAGTTTAAATAAGCAGGAATAATGCTTTGTATTCATCAGTCCTCGTTTCGTTTATTCTTCCTGGGCACACCAGAAGATGACTTTCCCCACTCCCCTTGAAATTAGGGTGAGGTCATAATTGGGTTCAGACTAATAGGATGTGGGTGGAAGTGATGTGTTCTACTTCCAGGCCTGACCGTAAAACCTTCCAGGAAGTAGATGATACTTTCTTCCCACTTCCCAGTGACATGTAAGGTCCTATCTTTTAAATGGCAGAATGATAATATGGAAGGAGCCTGGATTCCTGCAGAGAACCAACTGGTCCTACATCCGATTATAATATATTAGCAAGAAATCAGTCTTTGTTGGGTTTAGCTTCTAAGGTACCAACCACCTGTTTCCATTGAGTCAATTCCAACTCATGAGTTCATTCCAACTCCATGTATGTCAGAGCAGAGCTGTGTTCCATAGGATCTTCAACAAAATATTTTTCAGAAGCGGATGGTCAGATCTTTCTTCTGAGGTGTTTGGGGTGGATTTAAACTTCTAACCTTTTGGTTAACAGTTGAGTTGATTAACACTTGCGCTACCAGAAACCCCAAGCTTCTAAGGTATCAAGGCTTATTTGTTACCACAGTATACCAGTCCTATGATGACTGAAACACTTCCCTATCTAATTCATAGGATTTCCACGGGGATGGAATGATACTGTGTTCATGTACATTCGTTGTAAATGGTATGTCAAGCAATATGTGAATGTATCATGCTGTTTTTTGTGAAAAAGGCTTAGGCTGCAAGCCTGGCAAGTATTTGAGTCTCTTTTATCTGTAGCCTTGTCATCCGGAAAATAACTGTCCTAATCCTTGTCATAATTACTTAGCAGGGTTGTTACAAGATGCAAATGAAATCATAAATGTGTAAGAACTTGGTAAATTGTAAAGTTATGTCAAATGGAAGACACTGTAATTATTTCTCTGGGGCTTCAAATCTCTCCCAGGAAAACTGTCTCCAAATGCTGGTGGGATGCCTCATTGCACCAAAACGTTACTGTTTTCTAGAATGTCACCATAGACTTTCGTTCAGTAAAGTGTGAGCCTAACGTGCTTGAATATAATCTGGAACACTTGGCAGGCATTTGCTGCCTGGAACAGCTGCTTAAAGCTGAAAATAAAAGTGCCTCTGATTCTAAACACAGAATGTCTAGAAGGGGAAAAGAAAGCTCCTTACAGTTTTAATCTCTCCTGAAGAGGAGGGCAAGTTGGATACAGATGTCAGCATTGTCTGGCACAGGAAAGTGAGAGGGTTAAACTTCATTCAAGATAGGGCAGGTCCCAAGAAAGGCTAGGGCAAGGTCATAGGCAACGCATACTCAGCTGTTTACAGGGTATGTTGGTTGCCCATGTTCTGATCTAGTGCATGACTAGGTCCCCAAACTTCCCAGGTAAATCTATCTTTTGAGCTGACAGCTTTGTTTCGTGTATAAAACCAATGAAGCAACCAGCCAACAAACCTCCCAGGAGGAACTGTACCAGAAGTTAATATTGTCCTAAGAGGACTATTGGGGATTTTAAAGCAGGCAGTTTTGAGGCCCATGGAGTGGAGAGGATGCATACAATTTACGACGAGTGATCCCCAGAGGAGAACTAGAGGCCAGCGTCAGTCAGCAGTCTTCCAATTCCCAAGCAGGCATTGCTCCTTAACCAAACATGCCTGTTTGGGGGTGCCACTGCAAGCCCCTGGCCCTCTGACCTTGGTGCTCCCATTTGCAGCACTCACTACATGCAGGCACATTTCTAGGCACTTTTAAACTATTAGCTTACTTACAACTCATACAACCTGTGTGTGTGTTTCCTACATCACCTATAAGAAAGTACCACATACTGGGTATCTTTGCAGAACAGAAATTTGTTATCTCCTGGTTCTGGAGTCTGGTAGTCTGAATTGAGGCTATTGTCAGGGTTCTGTTGTCTCTTAAGGCTCTGGGAAGAAGATCCTTACTGATCTCTCCCAGCTTCTGGTGACCCCTGGTGTTCCTTGGCTGGAGGCAGCTTAACTCCAGCCTCTGTCTCCTTCTTCACATGGTGGTTTTCCCTGTTGTGTGTCTTTTTACTCTGTCTCTCCTCCTCTGCTCTTAAGGACATCAGTTGTGTTGGATTAGGGCCCACCCCACTCTGGTAGAACTTCACGTTGACTTAATTAATTGCAACTGCGAAGATACAGCAGTGAAACCTGTGAAAGACGGAGCATGAAAAAGGTGGAAAACTGTAAGAGAAGGAAAACTCACATCTCTTCTACTAATAGGAAGTGATGAGAACATGATAAGACTGTACCCTGTCAAAGGTAGGAAACGTATGAGACCCAGAAAAACAAAACTGTCCCATTGAATTCGGCTTTTGCAGCCTTCACTGTCTTACCAAATAAAGTCACATTCACAGATACTATGAATTAGAACTTGAACATGTCTTTTTGAGGGACATTACAAAGCCTGTGAAATAGGTACTCTTGTCATCCCCACTGTGAGGCCCAGAGAAGTTAAGTTGTAGGGTACCAAGCTAATAAGTGGCCAAGTAGCATCCAAACCTAGGCAGCAAACTCTAAGCCAGTGCTGTGAACACTGTACACTGCTGCCTGACCTGGAGAAGGAGCTAAGTATCTTGGGGTTCAGTGTCCAGCATTCTGGGATTCTCAGCCTTGAATCCACCAAATGAGAGTCAGCCAGTTAAAAACAAAGTCAAGCAACTATGCCATTCATTTCATGTTGTGCAGATATGTGATTGTGGGTAATATGAATAAAATGCAAATTCTTGTTGCCAGTTCCCTGCTACTGGAGACAGAGCAACCTGCATTTCAATTTGAAAGCAATTCAGAGGGTCCGAAAGAGAACCATCAGTGCCTGTAGCATGAAAGTCTAGCTTTGAGCAAGCTCTTTGCTTCTAACTTGGTTGTTAGCCAAAATAAATAAAGAAAAGAAAACCTTCTGGAGCTTTGCTTTTAGTTTAGGGTACTAAGATTCATTAGCATATTTTCATAAAAATGCATGTCTGTGGCATATGCTTATTGCTCATCACAATGCTTCTACGTTCCTCACTAATTACGAGTTGCCTTTAGGCATTTACTTGAAGACAGTCAAGTACTATGTAATCAAGTAGAGCTAACAAATTACTTTTGAGAGGAATCTGAAAAAAAGGAAAGTAGAGTTGAGCAATTACTATTTATTTCCAACTTTCTTTGGTGGCTGGCGGCACATCTTATAATATATTGAGCATCACTCAGCTAAGTCCCAATGAGTCACCTCTAGACTCAGTGTTTCCATCTCCTAAATGGGGTACTTTTCACTGTCTTACCTTCAGTGTTGCTCAAAGTGTGATACACAGACTAGCTATATCTGATTTAGTTGGGGGCTTTTTTAAGACTGGCAAGTCCCTATCTCAGTTAATAGGCTGAATAATGTGTTTACTGCTTCTGTTCTAACTCTTAGTTCATTGTATAGTGCCTAGCTTCTTAAAAACTTCCAATTAGCCATCGAAGCATGGCAATTGGTCTCTATTTCCCTGGAGGGACAGAGGAAGAAGGGGAATCAGGAATAGGCAGATATAGAATGTGGCTAGTTTGCCTCCATTAACAACTACCGACTTTCTCATGGGACCAGAAAAACTGAATGGTGCCAGGACACCAATATGAAGCATTTTGAGTAAATATTCTATAGAATACTTTACACATTATTTTATTAATTATACATTATTAATATTTGCACAAATAATGTGTAAAATATTCTATAGATTTGTGTAAAATACCATATTTTATGCAAATAATGCTTACACTATGTGTTTTGTTTTTGCAGCCCATGCAACATCACCAGTGCTATTTTCATTAGAGTGCTATGCCACGTGTTGTACACATGGGCAAACTATTTATGTGAGCGTGTTATTTGCTAAAAAAAATACAGTAGTCTGACAGATCCTCAAAATGTTTATGTTGTTGTTGTTAGATGCTGTCTAGTTGGTTCTGACTCATGACAACGTTATGTGAACAGAATGACACACTGCCCACCCCTGAAACATCCTCACAGTTATTCTTATGTTTGAATCCATTGTTGCAGGCACTGTGTGAATCCATCTTGTCAAACGTCTTCCTCTTTTTCAGTGACCCTCTACTTTATCAAGCATGGTGTCCTTCTCTAGGGACTGTTTTTTCCTGATAACACATCAAAAACATGTGAGACACAGAGTTGCCATGTGATCCAGCAGTTCTACTCCTAGTAATATTAAAGTAAATAAAATAAACAAACAAAAAGTCCATTGCCTTACAACGGGACCAATTAAGCAATGTCATGATAAATAGAGAAAAGATTGGCATCCTCAAGAATTTCATTTTACTTGAGTCTATAATCAGTGCTCATGAAAGCAGCAGTCAGGAGATCAAAAGAAGTGTTGCACTGGATAAATATCTGCAAGAGTTAAAAAGCAAAGATGTCCCTTAGGACTAAGTTACATCTGACCCAAGCCACAGGGTTTTCAGTTGTCTCATAGACATATAAAAGTTGAACAATATGCAAGAAGACCAAAGAAGAATTGATACCTTTGGTTTATGCGGTTGGCAAAGAATATTGAAGATACTGTGGACCACTAGTAGGATGAAGAAGTCTGTCTTGGAAGAATGATAGCCAGAATGCTCCTTAGAAGTGAGGACTACAACAAACTTTATCTCTCATACTTTGGACATGTTATCAGGGAGGGACCAGTCCCAGGAGAAGGAATCATGCTTGGCAAAGTAAAGGACCAGTGAAAAAGAGGATGACCTTCAGTGAGATGGACTGACACAGTGGCTACAATGAAAGGCTCAGACAATGATTATGAGTATGGTGCAGGATGGGAAGGTGTGTTCTGTTGTACATAGGGTAGCTATGACTTGACAACACCTAAAACAACAATAACAAATCAGTAAACCTTTCTTCCTAATCTGTCTTAGTCTGAAAGTTCTGCTGAGACTTGTCCACCATGGGGAACCAAGCTGGTGTTGGAAATGCTGGTGTCAGAGCTTCTAGCATCATGGTAACATGGAATCTACCAAAGTATGACAAACTGCTGAATGGGTGGGTGGCCTTGGATTATACATATGTGAAATCTTACCAGAATTTTTACTTTAAATATGGGTGGTTTATTGTTTGCAATTACATCTAAATAAAATTGTTCAAAAACAAAAAGACAACCGACCAACAGAGAAGTTAGATCCATGATTTTTTTTTTCAGCTTAGATTTTTGATATAAATGATAGAAAATTGAACCCTAACAGGTTTATGTAAAAAGAAGGGGTATAGCCATATTGGTGAGTGACACCTCGGGTCTTAAAAGCCAGCAAGCTGCCATCTGAGGAACATTAATTTGTTCCAATCCACCTGAAACAGATGACAACCAAGAATATTAAAAACATGGGGAAAATGAGGCCAGGAGACAGAAGGACACATATGATTGGAAGACTATGAACAGTGAGGGAACAGAAGAACTAGAGGGTGCCCGGCCACCACTAAGATAGTCCTGATAGGGAACACAGTGTAGAATCCCTGACATAGCACAAGAAAAAGGGAGGTGCAGATCAAGAACTACATTAAAAAAAACAGAAGTGATGGCCCAACAACCTGGAGGGTTCCCTGCGAACATGGCCTCTAGACTTGCTGCTATCCCAGAGCTGAAACCAGTGCCAAAGCCAACACTTCAGACAAAGAATGGACTGGACTTGCAGACACAGAGTGATGGTGGTGGTGTGTATACTTTATGGTTTAATATTTGTATGAGGCTGTCCTACTTGTTTCTATTTAGAGGAGAGAGGAGACAACGAAGAGGAGGGGACAAGTGTTGGTTGAGTGGATACTGGAACTAAAGAGTGGAAAAGAAGAGTGTGCTGTCACAGGGTGAGGAGACCAGACAGAGTTGGAGAGAGGTGTGTGTTCAGAGGTTTCATATGGAAAACTGACTTCCATTGTAAACTTTCACTTAATCACAATAAAAAAGTTAAATATATATAATTGGATCCTGCAGACTCTAGTTGGGCACATGAGGCAAGCCTTGATTCAAAAGTTCTTACTATGTCTCCAGGATCTATTGTCACTTTTTCTACAATTCTTGGTTCTCTCTGTGTTAACTATAACCCTAGACAGTTTTTCTCCTCAAGGTGTCAAAGATGGTGGCAGCACCTCTAGCCACATCTCTTCTTAGGATCAAATCCAGTAGAAAGGAAGCTTTCTTTATCTTCTTGTGCTGTCCCAGAAAGGTGATTTGAATTTTACTGGGTCTGATCAGGTCATATGCCATTTCTTTTCTTTTGTTGTTTGAATTCTGCTTTTAGGCAAAATTTTGAAACCCTGGTGGTGTAGTGGTTAAGAGCTGTGGCTGCTAACCAAATGGTTTGCAGTTCAAATCCACCAGGTGCTCCTTGGAAACTCTATGGGGCAGTTCTACTCTATCTATAGGGTCACTATGAGTCAGAATTGACTCAGTAGCACTGGGTTTGGTTAGGCAAAATTTGTGACTCGAATCAATTTCTCATTCAAAAATTTATACACGTATTGTTATGTGATCCTAGTTGCAATCCCCATAATGTGACAGCACACTCATTCCTTCTACCCCAGGTGTTTGTAGCTAGCTCCTATCCCATTTTGCCTTCTCATCGCTCCTCCATACAGGTGTTTCCCGTTTAGCCTAGTGTATCTACTTGAACTAAGATGCATACTCTTCATGAGTATTATTTGATATTTTATAGTCCATTCTAACCTTTCTCTGAAGAGTTGATTTGGGAATAGTTTTTAGTTCTGGGAGAATGGTCAGGGATCCCTCTAGTCTCAGTCAGACTATTTAGTCCAGTCTTTTTAGAAGACTTTGAGTTCTGCACCCCACTTTTCTCCTGTTTTGTCAGGTATTCTCTTGTGTTCCCTGTTAGGGCAGTCCTTGGTGGTAGTCAGGTACTATTTAGTTCTTCTTGTCTCACGTTGATGGAGTCTCTGGTTTATATGGCCCTTTTGACCCTAGTAGCACAGTAATTATGTGCTACAGCTGCTAACCAAAAGATCAGTGGCTACTTGGAAACTATGGGGCAGTTATACTCTGTTCTCTAGGGTCACTATGAGTCAGAATCAACTTGATGACAACAGGTTTGGTTTGGTTTTTTTCTTCTCTTGGGCTAGTATTGTCTTCATGTCTTTGGTGTTCTTCATTCTCCTTTGCTCCAGGTGGGTCAGGAACAATTGATGTATCTTATATGACTACTCATAAGCTTTTAAGATCCCAGATGGCACTCACCAGAGTGAGATGCAGAACATTTCCTTAATAAACTTTTTTTATACCAATTGACCTTCATGTATCCTGTAATTATGGTCCTCAGGCCCCTGTACCTGCTACTCTGTTCCTCAAGATGGCTGTATCCAGGAGACTTTTTAGCTTTTAGTTTAGTCCAGTTGTGCTGACTTCCCCTATATTGTGTGTTCTCCTTCCTTTTACCTCAGATAATTCTTGTCTACTATCTAGTTAGTGAATTTCTCTCTCCCTCCCTCCCACTCTTGTGACCACCACATAACGTTTTCTTTTGTGTTTAAACCTTTTCTTGAGATCTTGTAATAGCTATCTCATACTTTTGTCCTCTGTAACTATTTACACTCAACATAATGCCTTCTAGATTTACCCACACTGTGAGATGTTTCTTGGATTCCTCCTTGTTCTTCATTATTACATAGTGGTCCATTAGGTATATATACCATAATTTGTTTATTCATCTGATGGGTACCAAGGTAGTTTCCATCTTTTTACTATTGTAAAATGAACATGAATGTGCTTATATCTGTTTGTGTGATGACTCTTATTTCTCAAGGATATATTCCAGGGACTTGGATTGGCACTTTTACTTCTAGCTGTTTAAGGAAGCTCCTAATGGTTTTCCAAAGTGGTTGTGCCATTTTACATTACCACTAGCAAAGTATAAGTGTTCCGGTCTCTCTACAGCATCCCCAACATTTATCATCTTGTGTTTTTTGGATTAATGGTAGCCTTGCTGAGGTGAAATGGCATCTCACTGTCGTTTTGATTTGCATTTCTCTAATGGCTAATGATTGCAAGCATTTCCTCATGTATCTGTTAGCTGCCTGAATGTCTTCTTGTTGAAGTGCCTGTTCATATCCTTTGTCCATTTTTAATTGGATTATTTGTCTTTTCATCATTGAGGTTTTGCAGTATATTTTTAAGAAATTATATCTTGATCGAGTATGTCAGAGCCAATTTTTTTTTCCAGTCTGTAGGTTGTCTTTCTAGTCTTTTGGCAAAGTCCTCTGGTGAGCATAAGTGTATCTTCTTTAGCAGATTCCCAGTTATCTAGCTTCTATTCTGGTGTTTGTACATTATTAGTTATGATTTGTTTCCTATTTGTGCCATGTATTAGAGCTTCAGGGATTATCTTTATTTTTTCTTCTGTGAACTTTATTGTCTTAGATTTTACATTAGGTCTTTGATCCATTTGGAGTTAGTTTTTGTACATGATGTGAGGTACATATATTGTCTCATTTTTTTGCAGATAGATCTCTAGTTAGGCCAACATCATTTAATGGACGTTGGGCCTTTGTGAGATATCAGCTACACATAGGTGGATGATTTCGTGTCTAGATTCTCAATTCTATTACACTGGTCTATGAATTTGTAGTTGTGCTAGTACCAGGCTGTTTTGTCTACCATGGTAGTATAACAGGTTCTAGAATCAGGTAGTGCGAGGTCTCCTACTTTGTTCTTTTTTGGTAATGTTTTATTTAACTGAGGCCTCTTCCCTTAACAGCTAAAGCATAAAAACAATTGTGGGGATGGCACAGGACTAGACAGTGTTTCGTTCTGTTGTCCATAGGGTTGCAATGAGTTGGAACTCACTTAATGGCACCTACCAACAATAACAACAACTTCCTTTAACATATGAAGTTAGTGATTTGTTTCTCCATATGATTAAAAACAGACCTTGGAATTTGGATTGGGATTGCATTGTATCTATATAACACTTTGGGTAGAATTGACATTTGCACAGTGTTGAGTCTTCCTATCCATGAGAAATATATTTTTCCACTTACGCAGGTTTCTTTTGGTTTCTTGCAGTAGTGTCTTGCCATTTTCTTTGTACAGGTCTTTCATGTCTCTGGTTAGATTTGTTCCTAAGTATTTCATCTTCTTCAGGATAATTACAAGTGTTATTGATTTGATGATTTTCTCCTCAAAGTTCTTATTGTTGGTGTAGAGGAATCCAAGTGATCTCTGTGTATTTATGTTGCATCCTGATCCTTTGTTGAGATCTTTTATTAGTTTCAGTAGTTTTCTTGTAGATTCTCTGGGGTTTTCTGTGTATACAGTCATACTATCTGCAAATAGGAATGTTTTTAGTTCTTTCTTACCTGTTTAGATGACCTTTATTTCTTTTTCTTGCCTTACTGCTCTGGTTAGGACCTCCAGCCAAATGTTGAATGAGAGTGGTGATAAATGGCATCCTTATCTGATTCCCATTCTCAAGGGGAATGCTTTCAGGCTCTCTCTACTAAGGATGATGTTATCTGCTGCCTTTGTATAAACTCCCTTTATTGCGTTGAGGAATTTCCCTTCTATTCCTATTTTGCTTAGACTTTTAACATCGATGTGTGTTGGACTTTGTCAAATGCCTTTTTGCATCAGTTAATAAGATCATGTGATTCTAGGCAGGGGTAAAAGGCATTCAAACTCTGTGGACCTCTTATGGCTGTCCCTAGGCAAAGGATGTGATCCTGTCCTGAGACCCCAGTGTGAGGAGCTGGAAGATTATTTTTCATTGTTTGTTATTCGTGTGTTAATTTGTTCCCTCTCCAAAGCTAGGAGAATGGCTTGGGGCTTGTGATGAGTTCCACTTCTGGCCCACGGGGTACAGCAATTGCTGAAGCTGAACTAGGACCAGATGGAGTAGGGGTCAGATGAATGGGAAAGAGGTAGTTCCCAGTGGGAAAGTTAGAGAGTAGATTAGACACTTGTACTTACCTTTCAATGATCTGGCATGTCGTCCTCCTGCTTCAGGAGCCTTGTGCAGACTCTTCGCTGCTGTGTTTCTCCCAGTGTGGAAAACTAGTCCCTAGCACCACTGCTTGTGTGGTAGTTAAGTGCCATATCTGCTAACCAAAAGTTCAGCAGTTGAAATCCACCAGGTACTCCTTGAAAACTCTATGGGGCAGTTCTACTCTGTCCTATAGGGTCACTGTGAATTGGAATTGACTAAACGGCAGTGGTGTTTTGGTGTTTTTTATTGTTGTTGTTTGTTTGTTATTTGAGTATCACCGCTTGCCTTAGTTTGAGGGAGCTGCCCATCCACCCTGTAGGACATCAGGCAGATCAGGTCTGTGAAATCATTGCCACTTCTGAACTGTCTCTCCCCTTGCTGCTCAGTTTAACTATTCAGCTTTAGTTTTGATATTCAGTCTTAAGTTGTCATATATGATCAATTCGCTTGACTTTGGAGTCTTTATTGCAAGAGGGACCACAGGAAAAGTCTAACTACTCTGCCATCTTGGCTCTGTCTCTATTGAACCAAATGCTGTTTCTTAACTCAGTCATCAGATAGGAGAAACGATGTCTGATTTTCCCAAACTAAGCCACGTGCTTACCCCTGGAACTAGAGTCAACTCCATCTAAAACACAGTCACTGCAAGCAATGAGACAGTGGGTTCGACAGGGGAAATATGGTAGGATTTGCAAAGAGATCTGCAGACACAAAGCAAAACAAGTCTAAAAGGGAAAATGTCCAAAACTGTATTTTTCCTGTGAAAAGTCACTAAGTATGTTAGATTGAAAGTAAGAATTATATCTAATATAGGTTTTGTGGGAACCCTGGTGGCATTGTGATTAAGTGCTATGGCTGCTATCAGAAGGCCAGTAGTTCGAATCTTCCAGGCACTCCTTGGAAACTCTATGGGGGCAGTTCTAGTCTGTCTCTAGGATTGCTATGAGTCAGCATCAACTGAACAGCAATGGGTTTGGCTTTTATTTTTACAGATTTTATATTTTTTATATCTAAAAGAATAAATATCATTTAAAAAATATCCAAGATAACTTCTGTAATTTCTGGCACCTCACCCACCCACTGTACCATCTCTGAGCATGGTCAATGCATTGTTAGATAAAAATTTTTACTTTTAACTTATTATGCAGCTCATGTATGCTCTTTTTAAGCAAAAAGAATGTAAAATGAGACTAATTCTTATAACTCAAAACTATCATTAATAATCTGTAGGAATAAGCATGGATGAGAAAGAGTACTTACAAAACAGAAGATAAAAATTATATATTTTTTAATTGATTTCTTTCAATTGAGCTGAACATCTGTAGTCGTTAATTACTTACTTGTGGCCTTTGCAAAACCTCCAATTTGACCATGAAATATCATCTGACCACCTGTTATCTTAAAACATTCCAACACATACACACAGATTATCTTAGGTGGATCTGAGTTGTTTGGAAGGTATTGACCTCATTAGAGGAATAAAAGTTCAAGTAAGGCAACTAAAGCTTACGAATTTTTCTGTTTGTCTCCTGCTCTATTTTGTCTTTCATAATTAGGGGTCCAAGCCACACCAAGTGCCATCAAGCTGGATCAGACTCCACCATGATAATTAGGAATAAATAGGCTTAATTCACTTTCTCATTTGCTTTCTAAAAAATTGTTTCTCTTCAAAGCTCCAAAGCAGAAGGGGAGTGTAGGAATTTGTCCAGACATAAGATGCTCTTTCCTTCCACAGGAAGGCAGGACTGTGAAGTCCAGAATAATATCTTTTCTCCTTCTTATTAAAGCCTTTTGGATAAGCTTTCCCTTTCCTCTTCCTTTTGTGAAGAGAAATATCTAGGACAATTACTTAGAAGGAGCTCATATTGAAGAGCTAGAAATGATAAAGGAGCTGAGGACTCTGTGATGACAAACATTTTTCCATGGTTCAGAATGTCACATTGTTACAGAAGGGTGTTGTGCCCTTTTAGACCCATAAGTGCTCCATTTGAAAGGAAGCTTTCGTTCCAATTATTAAAAGAAAAGGACAGTGTAAGGGCAATGAGAATGTTCAGCCAATACTTCATGATATGGGTAAGCAAGGGGATGACTACTACTGGTAAGAGAAGATGAGTTTCCATTTGTGTTGGGCTATGAAAAGCTGATGTTATAAGATTCACTACATTGATAAGAAGCATGAATACATGGAAAACTCAGAGCTTTTTTCAAATAAAACTTGAACTTGAAGCCATTTGTTTAAATCTTTCCTCCTGTGACGAATAGTTAACATCATTTTTACCATTTCCATTGTATATCAATAATGACACTGCCTTCCTCACCTGCTACCCAAATAGAAAAATTAATCCATCACAGCTCCTGGATGGTCTACCTTCCATATCACATGAACTTGCACCCCTGACCAGAGTTGACTGGTTCAAATTGAACCTGTGCCCTACAGCCAGCCAATAGCATCTGCCAATCAGATCCTCTGTGGAGAATCAAAGGCTATAGTAAGATGATGGTGGGTCAAGAAACTGAAGAATCACATTGTGGAGAGGTGTTGAGAGAGCTGCATGGGAGAGCTCATGCAGTCTCTGGGGACAAGGGATGCGAAGTTGGTTTCGGACCTTCGAGGTCCAGTCCTCCCAAAGGCCCAATTGTCCTTCACTGACCTTTCTTGCCTGTCTATGTCTGCCTGTTGTATCCGTAAATTTACCATTCAGTTAGTATGGGTGGATTCCTGTGTACTGTAATCCAGAGACAGCTGATCACCGGAGCATCATAGTGTATACAAAGCACTTTCCTAAGCATTTATTTCCCCAAATCAGCCTATGAGGTAGGAGTTATTGCCTATAGTTTTCAAAAAGGAGCCTAGGAAAAAATAAGATTCAAGAAGCGGAAGTTTAAGTTGTGAATTTGGAATTTGAATCTAAGTGTTGTAAATGTAAGAACATTGCCATTTCCACTGTAACTGCTTTTTATGATGTTGCAATATAGGTTTAGCTATGCATGGTAAAGGCTGGGGAAAAAAAATGTGGCTTAAACAATATTCTTTCTTTGCATAATAGTCCCTGAGCAGGTAGTCCAGTACCTGGTGGTTTTCTTTCATGTGATGATCTGAGACCCATATTCCTCCACCTAACTGCTCTTCCATCCCTACAGTGTTACACTTGCCTCTTGGTCCAGTGTTAAATTCCATGACATGTCCAAGAAGCATGTGTTCTCTGTGTTACACGCACATAACTTCCCATCACATTCCATTGGCCATAGCTACTCTGAACATATCTAACAGCACAGGAGGCTGGATAATACAGTCTTTACTTTAAGCATCTATGACCTCAGATGAAATTTGGGGTTTAACTGCTATGGGAGAGACTCAGGAAGTAGTAGACTTCAGGGAAAAACTAGAAGTCTCTGCCTACACACCCATCTCCTCAAGCCTAAATTGTCTCTTCTCCCCATTCCAGGAAGGATGTAGTTGAAGGCAGTTACAGTCTGCTTTCTCAAGTACTTCCTGAGCCAGCAAAACTTCCAGAAACCCTGGGAGTAGTTTGCATGAATTGATTAGCTTAGGAAAGCCTCTGTGTTGATTGTTACAATCTTGAAAACTAAATGCTGCATGAATTTACTGTGATTAATGTGGATGCAGTTTCCAAATAAAGTAATAAAGATTTGACACTTATTAAAAAGTATTGCCAGAAAAATATGAATGATAATTTTAATAGAGGCATGGTGTGGGAGTATCCCTCTGCTCCTCGTAATCCCCTCCACAGAAAGACATGGTGCATGCCGTGACTTTGTAAAGCAAATGAGAAATTGTGTTGGGATTTAAATTTAGAGATGAAATTGCAAATATTTTAATTACAAGTCACCCAGTGTGGGTCCAGAGCTAAGTGGGCTCTTGGGCACTGATGAGTTGGGGGTACTGGCCTTGGCATGGGCCTGAGACCCCAAGCAGGGAACTTGGCTTTGCAGCAGGCATTTCTGCCTATGCTTGATTTCCATATGCAAGAGCATATTCATTATTAATGTTTATTAAATGTGAAAGCAGGTTGAGAGCCTTTTTCATTCTAATGTCCACAGGACTTCTAGCTACATAAATCCTATTAACGTAATGGGATTCTTTGGATTAACGCTCCACACTCTAAATCTAGAAGATGCTTTTTAGTACATGTGTTGGAGGAGTCCCTGAGGTCATTGGGTAAATAATCCATACATTTAATAGCTCTTAAGTTACCAATAAAACTCCAAAAGACTCCTTCAGTGTATGTTCTGAATCCACACCATCACCGTTTGCCACTGAATCACTTTTGACTCATGGTGACCACATGTGTCTCATAAGGATTTTTATAGCTGATTTTTCAGAAGTAGATCTTTGGATCTTTCTTCCAAGATGTTTCTGAGTAGACTTGAACCTCCAAACTATAGGTTAGCAGCCAGCCGAGCACACTAGCACACTAACCCTTTGCACCATACAACTTGTTATAACCCTTTCTAATTTGGCATAGTTTAAAGAACACATTTCTCCTTATTACCCTACATGTGTCTCTTCTTGCGCTATTAATCTCAGTTGGTGGTGCCTCCATCCACCCTGATATCTCACCCTTCTCTCCTTTATCAACTAAGGCAGTCATCACTAATTATTCCAAAACTGTTGTTTGCTGAACTTGAATGTGACTACATGTGGTTTTCAACCCAGGCCTCTAGTTTGCCACTACCCATCTGCAGGACTGACCCTTGGTGTCAAACTGTTTCCTAATCCATCCTAACGTCTCCTCTCATCATGCACATTCCTGACTGGTCACTTAGTCCCAGTAGCATCTCTTCTATATTGCATTCTTCTCTTCATGTTCACTGTGGCCACCCTCCTCAAAACCATAAAATTCTTCCTACCATAACATCCATACTCTTTAGCCTGGCAATCAAGATCCTTAACATTCTGCAATCTCCTGTCTCTCCAGCTTCAACTTTCATGATCCCCTCTCTACGAGGTGTCCTGGAGCCATTCTCAACTAATTGTACTTCTCTAAATCTTTCAGTCTGCTCACCGAGGACCAAAATGACATGAGGTAAATACAACCCAGAAGATAGAGAGACCCACATGAGAGGGTGCCTACATTGACTTGGGACCAGAATAACCAGACGGTACCTGGCCACCACCAGTGATAGCCACGATGGAGCTCACTAAGTTGAGTCTCACTGGCAATACGAGAATAAAAAGGGGTGCACCATGAGATCTCCACTAAAAGATCTCAGCTGATGGTCCAGCAGCTTTGGGGTTCCCCTGGGAGCATGGTCCCTGGCCCTGATGCTGCCCTTCCCCATAAATCATAACAAAGATCCACTCTTCGGACACGAATAGATTGGACTTGGTGATGCAGAGTGACCACGTATTGGATGAAATTTACGGTTCTATGCATCTATAGGATATCATCCTGCTGACCTCTGGCTGGAGGAAGGGGAATGGGTGGAGAGGAGCAGAAAGGAGACTGTTGGAAGGATGAGACACATATGGAGCAGAGAGGAATAGTGTGCTGTCACCGGGCAGGGAGTCAGTGGAAGCTGCATATAGGTGGGCATGTAAATTTATACGAGAATGTACATTTTCACTCAGTCATAATAATAAAAAATCTGTCAGTCTGTTTCAAGCCACTGTGCCTTTGCTTCTGCTATGCACCTTAGCTGGAATGCCTCTCACTGCAATCAGTTTCGTGTTCACATTTCCAAACTCAGCTTTCATTGTCTTCCGTAACTGAATTGCCTCCCCTTCATGCCTGTATGGACACAGACTCTCACTCTCTTGATTCTAGGAGAGCCTCACCCTCCCTTGCTAGTTCTCCTCACTTATATATTAGAAGAGAAACCATACCCTTTGCTGTCAAGTCAGTTCTGACTCATGGTCACCTCCTGGGTCACAGAGTAGGATGATCATCTATAAGATTTTCTTGGCTATGATCTCTACAGAAGCAGATTAGCAGGCTTTCTGCAATGCATCTGGGTGAATCTGAACCACCAACCTTTACATTAGTAGTCTTGTTCAAACCAGTCACACTTTCATCAGGGAATACTTATAGTCACTTCATTGGATAAAGCCTGTTGGAGACGGCATCTGCTTCCTGTCTGATGTGAGGTACAACCCCCTGTGAGCCTTCTTCAGATCCTTGAGACGCTGGCATAGAACATCCCCAGTTTTGAGCTTACATTGTGCCCATTCTCTATGGTAACACATGAAGTGAATAGGTCAAATGGTCAGTCATCCACTGCAAAGATTGCAACTAGAGTGTATTGTGGGTGCAGTCTCCAGAGGCAGGAACCTAGGCTAGATCTCAAATGGCTTCCAGAAACGTAAGAGGTGTTACTGTTTTGATATGTGCATATAAACACACTTGTGTATACATATACACATGCATATGTAAAAACCAAATCTGTTGCCATCAAGTTCATTCTATAGGAGAGAGTAGAACTGCTCCATAGAGTTTCTAAGGAGTGCCTAGTGGATTCAAACTGCCAATCTATTGGTTAGCAGCTGTAGCACTTAACAACTATGCCACCAGAGTTTCCTACATGTATGTAAAGCCACTGCTGTCAAGTTGATTCAACGTATAGCAACCCCATAGGACAGAGTAGAACTACCCTGTAGAGTTTCCAAGGAGTGCCTTCTGGATTTGAACTGCCAACTTTCTAGTCAGCAGCCGGAGCACTTAACTACTGTAACACAAGAGTTTCCTACATACATGTACACATGCGTTATATACATACACTATACATAATGCATACATATATATTACATATATAATGTAATTCTAATGTAATTTTCAAAGTTTTAAGAAAAATTTTCTTAAAGTCAATTCCTAAGAAAAAAATTTCTTAAAAGGTTTAGATCTGTTCTTCCTCTTCTGATCCTCTTCCATATCTGCTATGAAAAAAATGATAAAGCAAATGAAGAAACTTGAGTGTGATTTCCTGAAGGAGGAGAGGAGGTAGCTCCATCAGTTCACGGATTCACAGAGATTTACAGGACCCCTGAGTTGATGTGTGCCATTTATTTTGTGCCCAATGGTCTTTGTTACGTATCTCGTTTTATAATTTCTGCGTTTGTGAGAGGCTATTCTTTGTTTTAAATAAAATGAAAAACATGTGATTTCTCCAATTTGTCATTATTTATTTCATCATGAAGTTTTAAATTTGCATGCAAATCAAAGATAATTTCCATAATTCCTTGCAGCAATTCATTTGTGAGATCATTCTTTGAATGTCTACTTTAATCCAAGCACACGTTGTGTTTCATGAAGCCCACTGGTATGCCATTAGCATGCTTCATCGTATAATGGATGTTCCTTGAGGAAACAGATTGGGAAAATGTTGACCCAGTGCAATCTCAGTGTCTCAACTACCTGGATAATCTCTGAATTCTGGCTAAGGCAAGAAATGGAGGTACTCGCTTCTCCTCCCTTCGTATTCACTCCACACCCATCTGTTAGAAGTCTCTTCAAATTCCCCCACTGTCAGCTCCTCTCACCCCTTTATTCTCTCCTAGGGTTACCACTGTCGCCTTTTCCCTAATTCTCCCCCTCCTCATACACATGCGTCATTTTGGGTCTTCACATAAATTAAGGTTCTTCTCCTGAAAAATCACCAGCCACCTAACTAAAGTTCTTCATTTTGTTATGAGTCTTCATCTTGGAAAGGGTCTGGAGTTCCAAGTGGTACCCTAGGTGTATGATTTTAGGCAAATTTAACCTTTCTGACCCTTAATTCTCCTTGTGTGAAGTAGACATATTGATATCCATCTGGCTTCCTCACAGGACTTTGGCTGCCAGTCAGTGAACTGATACACTTGAAGGTCCTTTGAAATGTTAAATGGCTGATGTAAGTCCACTGTAAGATAATGGCAAATTCATCACCTTGAGCTGGCTGACTAAACTGAGAAGGCAATTCACAGAAACCACCAATTCATTTTCTTCCCCTTATGGAACAAGCTTTGGATTGATTCTGCTAGGTGTTTTGGTGTTATGGGAGGGAGTTCACTTTTATTTAATTTTAACAAATTCAAATTGAGTGGCTGTCTGTACTAGGCACAGTGTCAGTAGAGGTAAAAGTAAGAAATTAGTTCTTAGACTTTGCTTTGGGGAGCTTACAGCCTAGTGTTGAAACTACTAACTAGGATGCAATTATGTCAAGAACAACCAGTATATTTGCAAAGCACACTGGGAGCATAGATGACGGAGCAAACCTTTCTGCTTGGAGACAAGAATGGCTGTGGGAAGTGTTTGCACCGGCCAATCATCTGGTTACTCACTGTGTCATTCAGCAAACACTCTTTGAGTCTCTGTATTTCTTCAGGCAAGGTGCTCAGTGCTGGGATTACAGCACTGAACAACTCTGATAGTTTTTCTCCTCCTGAATTTATATTCTAGTGGGAGAGACAAATATTGAACAAGCATCTTGCAAATATGTAATTACAAGCTGTGATAAGTGCACTGAAGCAGAAGTACAGGGTACTCTCACAGGGTCCAGCTGACTTAGCACAGTGGCTCAGAGAACGCTTCTCCCTGGAAATAGCACGCAGGCTGAAATCTGCAGGATGTGTAAGAGTGAAAGAATGGCAACAGGAAGGATAAAAACAGCATGTGCAAGGGCTCTGAGGCACAGCAGAGCAGGAGTCTTTAGAAGGGCAGAAAGACACCTTGATACACAGGAATAGACGCCTCCCCCAATTCTCCTAACCTTTCTGTCTCATATTCTGCCTTGTTCTGTCACATTTTCTCAGGTCACTAGCTAGAACAGCAGTGACCATCAAAATTTTGGGGGTATCCTGTACCGTGTCAGATATGCTTCCCTTTATTAGACGTGCTACTGAATCATTTCACTGAAAAGAAGGAACGAACAGGTGAGAATGGAAAGAGAAGGAAACATGTACAACTAAAGCAGAATTTCAGGGACCTTCTGTGTCAAGGGCTACCATGACTATGACTCAGCTCCAAAACGCTGCTCTCTAGCTCTCTGCACCCCACATTGGTGAGTGGCATCTGCGATCTTAAAAGCTGCCAAGCTGCCATCCGAGGACACAGCAAGTGGTCCCAACTCAGCAGGAACGGATGCTCACCGACGACCAAAATGACACCCGGTAAAGACAACCTAGAAGACAGAGAGACCCACAAGAGTAGGTGCCTACATTGACTTGGGACCGGAAGAACCGGATGGTGCCCAGCCACCACCAGTGATATCCACAATGGAGCTCACAGAGAGGAGTCTCACTAGCAACACAAGAATAAAAAGGGGTGCATCATCAGATTTCCACTAAAAGACCTCAACTGATGGTCCAACGGTTTTGGGGTTCCTCTGAGAGCATGGCCCCCGGGCCTGATGCTGCCCTTTCCCATAAAGTATAACAAAGGTCCACTCTTTGGACAGGAATGGATTGGACTTGGCAATGCAGAGTGACCACATATTGGAAGCACTTTGTGGTTCTAAACATCTACAGGATATCATCTTGCTGACCTCTGGCTAGAGGAAGTGGAGTGGACGGAGAGGAGGGGAAAGGAGGTTGTTGGGAGGATGAGACATGTATGGAGCAGAGAGGAATAGTGTGCAGTCACCGGACAGGGAGAGTAGTGGAAGCTTCATATAGGTGGGCATGTAAATTTATACGTGAATGTACATTTTCACCCAGTTATGTTAAATAAAACAAAAAACAAACAAACAAACAAAAAAACGCCTCTCTCTGTTTCTCATTTTCGGTTCTAAGGAGAAAGATTTCGAGGGGATCACTTTGATGTCTGCTTAAGTATGGCACAGCAGGGGATACCAGCAAAGTTGGGAGTGGACACCATAGGCCAGGCACTTCTCTGAGTGCTTTGGGCATGTATTTCATTTAATCTTGAGAAGAACTCCAAAGTTGTTGTTAGGTGCCATTGAGTCAGTTCCAACTCATAGCAACCTTATGTATGACAGAACAAAACACTGCTCTGATCATGTGCCATGCCCACAATCATTGTTATGCTTTAAGCCTATTGTTGCAGTACTGTGTCAATCCCCCTTGTTAAGGCTCTTTCTCTTTTTCACCGACTCTCTACTTTACCCAACATGGTATCCTTCTCCAGGGTTTGAGCCCTCCTGACATGTCTAAAGTATGTAAGACATAGTCTCTCCATCCTTGCTTCCATGGAGCACTCTGACTGTGCTTTTTCCAGGACAGAGCTGTTTGTTCTTTTGGCAGCTCCGTGGTGTATTCAAAATTCTCCTCCATCATGACAACTCAAAAGCGGACTCCAGAGTAGATACTGTTATTATCCCCACTGTACACAAGAGGAAGTGAGATCACAGCCAGTAAGAGGCAGTCAGGGTTGGAACTCAAGGAGTCTGATGACAGAAGCTGCACCCTTAGTCACTGTTACCTGAAAGCCACCCCAGTACAGACTAACATGAGATTTTTTCCCTGTATATTGAAGCAGCTTTCAACAAAAGAGAAATTGACATGAGTCAGGTAGATAAAACTACTACATATCCCAGCCCAGGCTTAGAACTCCTTCTGTAGACTTCTACCTAGGTCTTCCCCAGTGCTCAAGACCACAGCCCAGAATAAAGTTGCAAAATTCCAGCTAACCCAACTGTATATTCCTGAAAGTACAGACAGAAATACATAGAAAGCATGCCAAATGCACTTTCACAGCTGGATCCAGGACATTCAATGATGGATATGTGAAATGACAGTGGCAGGCAGACAATGATTTCGGAGGCTTCTTATAGAAACCCTGGTGGCATAGTGGTTAAGTGCCACATCTGCTAACCAAGAGGCTGGCTTTTTAAATCCAACAGCTGCTCTTTGAAAACCCTATAGGGTAGTTCTACTCTCTCCTATAGAGTTGCTATGAGTTTCTAACAGTGGCTTTTTGGATTTTATGTCCTTCAGTGCCATGTCCTCTAACACTTGTGTTTTACTGATGCTATTTCAGAATGTATTTATTTATGTCTTCACCGCTTCCCTTTATATCATCCTGAAAGGAACTTTCTCCCTTTTGTCTTGAAATCGTGGTGCTGAGACTTCATTTCTTCATCAGTTGAGAGGATTTGAGTGGGTTCTTTGGGGATAACATTTCTAATTATTTTTCTGTCAGGGAATGACAAGGAAGCAAACATAAGGGCCTGCAGAAGAATAAAGTGTTTCCAAGAGGTTGCTGGCACCACCTGAGTCACAAATATTGCTTCCTCCTAGGTACCTAGAAGAGCTGGAGATCAGATTCCACTGTGTAACTCAGAAAATACATCAACTACTGCTTTTCTTTTGGAAATTCACAGAGCCCTTGAGAAGACCTTTGGACACATAGGAGTGAGAAGTGGGAGATATCTCTAAAGAATAATCTGGTCCTACTGATCTACACACTGGCATGAGGGTGTGGATAATGACAGGAGACAGGACCTCAGGATTTAAGAAAAATAGTGGCTATTTAAAACAACAACAAGAACAACAACAGTACATTGCCATTTAGTCTGACTCTTGGCTACCCCATGTGTGTCAGAGGAGAACTGTGTTCCACAGAGTTTCCAGTGTCTGCAGTTCTATGGAATTAGACTACCACGTCTTTCTTCCACAGTACCTCCAAGTGACTTAACTGCCTACCTTTCAGTTAATAGCTGAGTGTAAACTATCAGCACTACACAGGGATTTTGGTAGTAATTTATCCCTGTAGGAAGACCTAGACTTAATTAGAAGGACTTATACAGGTTGTAGAGTTTACATGGTTGTAAATAGGGAGAACACCAGAGAAATATAGGTAACTACTATTTTCACTCTAATTTTGGGGTTATAGAGATGCAACAACTGTAATTATTGGAAAGGAGTTTTCTTTTTTAGTTTTTTTTTAAATTGTACTTCAGATGCTTATAGAACACACTAGTTTCTCCTTAAACAGTTAGCACACATATTGTTTTACGACATTGATTAATATCCCCACAACAGGGTTTCACCTCCCTCCTCAACCTTGAGTTCAGCATCCTCCCTTTCTGCCCTCTAGTCTTTGCCCCTGGGCTGATGTGCCCCTTAAGTCTCGTTTTGTTTTATAGGCCTATCCAATCTTTGGCTGAAGGGTGAACCTCAGGAAAGACTTCCTCATTGAGATGAAAGGGTAGCCAGGGGCCATATGCTCAGGATTTCTCCAGTCTCTATCAGACTAGCAATTCTGTTTTTTTCTTTTTGAGTTAGAGTTTTGTTTGCATTTTTCTCCAGCTTTGTCCAGGACCCAGTGTTGTGATCTCTGTCAGAGCAGTCAGTGGTGGTAGTCAGGCACCATCTAGTTATACTGGGTTCAGTCAGCTGGAGGCCATTGTAGACGTGGTCTGCTACTTCTTTGGACTAATCTTTCCCTTGTTTCTTTAGTTTTCTTCAGAAAGGAGTTTGCATATAAATATTCAACTTACTTTTCACTTTGCTGTCACAGCAACACAGTGTGGACTGGTTATAAATTAGAGAAACAGAAAAGCCAGAAATAAATCCATACAAATATGGCCAATTAATTTTTGACCAAGATGCAAAGACAACTCAATGATGAAAGAACACTCTTTTCAATAAATTGTTTTGGAACAATTAGTCATTCATATGCAAAAAATTAAAATAACTGCAAGTTAAGTTAAATCTCACCTCTCTTACAAAAATTAACTCAAAATTTGTCATAAATCTACAATCTAAACTCATCAGTCTTTTAGAAATCAACATAGGAGAGGGTATTTGACGCCTGAGTTTGGGCAAAGAGTTCTTTAACATAACACCAAACACAAGATGTACAGAAGAAAAAAAAAATTGATAAACTGACTATCAAAATTCAGAACTTTGGCTTATGAAAGATGCTTTAGAAAATGAAAAGACAAACGAGAGACTGCAAATCATGTAGTCAACAAAGGGATAATATCCCTAATGTATTTTAAAAAGCTCTCAACCATAAACACTTAGAAAATAAACAACCCACTTAAAAATGAGAAAAATACTTGAGCAGACACTTCACCAAAGAGGATATACAGAAGGCAGGTAAACATGTGAAAAGATTTTCAGCATTATTAGCTATTGTTGTTGTGTGCCACTGAGTGTCATCCAACCCACAGTGATCCAATGTTGGAAGATTCCCCTTGGGGTTTCTTAGGCTGTGATCTTTACAAGAAAGAGCCCTGGTGTTGCAAGGATTAAGCACTCAGCTGCTAACCTAAAGATTGTGGTTTGAACCTACCAGCAACTTGGCAGGAGAAAAGATGCGGCAGTCTGCTTAACAGCACATGGGAACAGATCACAGGTCTTCAGTGGAGTCACCGCTGGGTTCATTACCTTTCATTTAGCAGTGGAGTGCTTAACCATTTTGCCCCATTAGACGTTTGAGAAACATAAATTTAAATTATGATGTGATACCAATACTAATTTATTAGATAGGTAGCTGCCACCAAGTCAACTCCAACTCAAGGTGACCCAAAGTAGGATCAAACAAAACAACACTCAGTCAGAAGTCAGTCTCACAGCTGCTGGCATGTTCAAGTCTATTGTTGAGGCTGTTGTGCTCCTCCATCTCATTAAAGGTCTCCCTCACCCTCACTGGTCTTCCTACTTTACCAGTGTGATGTCTTCCTCTAGTGACTGATCCTTCTAGATGATGTGTCCAGTGTTGAGTTGATCAGTGTTCTGTTGTGATCCACAATGTTTTTATTGGCTGAATTTTCAGGTAGAACACCAGGTCTTTTTTCCTAGTCTGCCTTAGTCCAGAAGCTCCAGTAAGAGCTGTTTCCCGTGGGTGACCCTGCTGGCATTTGAAATATTATTGGTATAGCCTTCAACATCAAAGCAACATGCAAGATACCACAGTATGACAAGCAGACAGGTGATGGACACACATACTAGAAATGGTAAAATAAAAAAATATTGAAAATAACCCATGCAGGGAAGGATGATAACCCACTGCTACTTTTCATACATTGCTGCTTGGAATGCAAAGTGTTAGAGCTACTCTGGAAAACTGATTGTTGCTAGGTGCCATCAAGTCAGTTGTGACTCAGAGTCCCTGTGTACAACAGAGCAAAAAACTGTTAGTCTTTCACTAACCTCACAGTTACTGTTATGCTGGAGCCCGTTGTTGCAGCTATTACATCAGTTCATCTTGTTGGGGGCCTTCCTGTTTTTCAATGACCCTCTGCCAAGCATGATATCTGGTCCACCCTGCTAATGTACCCAAAGTACATGAGACAGATTCTTGCTACGCTTATTTCTAAGCAACATTCTGGCTGTACTTCTTCTAAGACAAGTTTGATCATTCTGGCAGTCGACTGTTCTTTTCTAGCACCATAATTCAGAGGCATCAATTCTTCTTCTGTCTTCTTTAATCATTGTCCAGCTTTCACATGCATCTGAAAACACCGTCACATGGGTCAGGCAGATCTTAGTCTTCAAGGTGACGTCTTTGCTTTTCAACACTTTAAAGAGGTCTTTTGCAGCAGATCTGCCCAGTGCAATGTGTCATTTGATTTCTTGACTGCTACTTCCATGGAGTTAAGTATGAATCCAAGAAAAAAGAAATCCTTGACATGTCAGAATTTTCTCTATTTATCGTGATGTTGTTTATTGGTCCAGTTGTAGGGACTTCTGTTTTCTTTATGTTAAGTGTAATTCACAAGGAAGGTGTCATCAGTAAGTGCTTCATATGCTCTTACAGCAAGCAAGGTTGTGTCATCTGCATATTGCAGATTGTTACTGAGACTTCCTCCCACCCTGATGCTAAGTTCTTCATTTAGTCATTTTCTCAGATTATTTGCTCAGCATGTTGGTTAAATAGGTATGGTGAAAGGATGCAATCCTGATGCACATCTTTCCTGATTTTAAACCATGTAGCATCTCCTTGTTAGATATGAACTGTGTCTTCTTATAAGTACAGGTTCCTTATGAGCACAATTAAGTGTTGGTAGAATTCTCGTTTTTCATAATGTTGTCCATGATCTGTTATAACCCACAGTCAAATGCCTTTGCCTAGGCAATACAACACAGGTCAACATCTTTCCGGTATTCTCTGGTTTTAGCCCATCTGAAATAAGCAAGGATATCCCTTGTTCTACATCCTCTTCTGAATCCAGCTTGAATTTCTGTCAGCTCCTTGTTGATGTATTTCTGCAAGCACTTTTCAGTGGTCTTCAGGAAAATTTCACTTTTGTATGGCATTAATAATATTGTTCAACAATTTCTGCATTTATCTGGATCAGCTTTCCTGGAAATAGGGATAAATATGGATCTCTTTCAGTGGTCGACCTGGTAGTTGTCTTCCAAATGTCTTGGCGTAGATGAGTCAGCATTTTCAGTTCTGCTTACATTCCTTGAAACATCTTAACTGTTATTCTGTCCACTCCTGGATGTCAATGCTCCATTTCATTTTTGATGATTTCCAGTTTTCCTAGAATCATACTTCACACATGTCATGCTCCTGTCACTAATGGACACTTGAAGCTGTTTCTTCTCATTTTGATTCATGCCACATCAACAAAGTCTCAAAAGCTTGACTCCATCCGTGTCTATAAGGTCAACTCCACTTTGAGAAGACAGCGCTTTCCCTGTCATCGTTTGAGTGCCTTCCAGCCTAAAGAGGAACATCTTCCAGTGCTATATCAGACAGTGTTCCACCGCTATTCGTAAGGTTTCCTCTGGCTAATTTTTTCAGAAGTAGACTGTCATGTCTTTCTTGCCAGCCTGTCTTAGTCTGGAAATTTAGCTAGTGACCCTGCTGGCATTTGACACACCAGTGATGTAGCTTCTAGCATCACAGCAGTATGTAAGCCACCTACAATACAATGAACTGACAGCCATGTAGATGGAAAACTGCTGGTTTCTTACAAAGTTAAATAAACGCTTACCGTATGACCTAACAACCTCATTCCTAAATACTTACCCTGGATATAGGAAAAGTTACTTCCACAACAACAACAACAAAATGTACAGAAATGTCTATATCAGCTTTATTCATAATTTCCCCTAACTAAAAACTACCTAAATGTCCTTCAGTAAGTAAGTAGACATATTATGGTATATTCATGTAGTGGCATCTGCTCAGAAATAAAATGGAATAAGCTGGTGATAAATACTGCAACTTGTATGAATCTCAAAGTCATTATACTGAATGTGAGAAGCGAATGGTAAGAGTACACACTGTATGGTTACATTAATATGTTAGTGTCCAAAAGATGTTAAATAGATCAGTAGCTGCCAGAGTACAGGTGTGAATGACTACAGAGGGATAGTATGCTGGTATTTTGTTACAGTTATGAATCTGTTTTGTATCTTGATTGTGGTGGACATCAAAATTATTCTCAGCCTTCTGTACTGTGGTGTCATGCATGAGAGTTTCTTGATTTGGAGAAGAAATTTTGTTATTGTAATTATTTGAATAATCTCATTAATTTGTTTTTCCTTACATATTCACCTGAATTTTGAGGATGGCCTTTTCCAGTTGAACTGCTAACCAGAGTTTTGTTCCCTTCAATATGCTTGATGAAAATACTTCACTTGTTACACTGAACATGACCTCTCTTGGTCTGTGTAAAAGGCACCTATCACCCTGTAATGCTGAGACTGTTTTAGTTCTCTAAGGAGACGTTGCTTCTGGTTTCAGTGCTTACTACAGAGTCAGAGTAAAGTAATACGTAGTTTCAATGCCTTTTTTCTGAATTTCCCAGTTTTGAGCTGAAACATACCTCCCTGCCTGGAGCAGTATGGAAAAATTGCGTTGACACTTCCAGTGTGCCAGTATGAAGCATCCTGTCTCCAGCTGTAGAGTCTTTATGTTATTTGTCTTTCTTGATTTTTGTGTCTAACATGATTGAGTCTCCACAGGCAAACACCCAGATGTTATTGTTCTGAGCAAACAGTCTATGGGTCCTGAACTGGTTCTTGGCTTCCCTCATTTGGGCCTTCTAGTATCCACCACCAATTCCAGTAATCATTGTCATAGTCTGGGACAGAATGTGACTACCGAAGTCTCAACCTTAGGTTGTATACCCAGCTTTATATCTCTTTCCTGGATTATGGTATGCATTGCAATTACTTAATGAGCATAGATAATGCAAATAAGGGAAGTATATACAAATATAGAGTGATTTTAACAAATTCACTGAGAGACTTTGCCTCACACATAATTTAAAAGAATCCTTTATCCCTTTTTCTTCCATACCTTCCCCTTCCTTCTCCATTTCTGGCTTTCCTTTCCTTTCTCTATCTCTCCCCTCCCTTTATGAATATTTTAAAAGTCAGTATTACTCAAAATTAAAAGGAGTTTTCAAAAGCAACTGTTAATGTCTTCTGAGCAGCTGGTCAAGTTTTAGGATTATTCCTCTCATGATGGAAATTTGGGATAACTAACCCTTGAGTACACACTTGCTCTTAGGTGCTTTACAGAAAGATTAAAAAACATGAGGAAAACATCATCTGCTTTTCTAAAGCTTGACATTTCTAAAGTGTTCAAGGCAGAGTCTATCTGGCACATCTTTATCCTAAATTGAAAATTAACATCAGTATGTAAGATGCCAAAGAAGAAAAATAATGCAGGCTTGAGTAATGCCCTAGTGGATGGGCAAAACAGCACTGTGCTCATGTTTTTGAAAGTACAGAAAATCTGTTCAGTCAATTTAATAGCCATGGACACAGTCTTGACATGAATTTTGTTCCTTGTCCAGAGAAGCCTTTGGATGGAGTGGCCTGAAAAACTGCAGGGCTTCTCCTCTCTGTGGCGTCATGACGCTAAGCCTACATCTGCAGCAGTGGGGCCCTCTTCTCTCTTCTTGTTTGGGACTCTGAGACTGCAGAGGCTTCTGAAACACTTTGTTTGAAGATTTGTTTTCTATTGACTATTAAGCCAATTTATAATCAAATAGAAAAGTACAGAGAATCCCATTAAATGTTGAATTCTTACAGGAGTATTTCACCTCTTGATTCTTATTATTTTATAGTTCCCTTAAAAAATGCAAACATTATGCACAATTGTGTGCATATTACCTTTTTTCTCTTGTAAAGTGAAAATTCATTTTTATTTAAAAGTGTTTCATGCCATTGTAACGTTGTAAAGATATAAACAATGCTGAACAAGAAGGCAGTAAAAACAGTTAAGATTGTACTACCTAGAGAAAGAAGAGGTTCAGTGTTTTCATAAACAATATACTGGATTTTAAAAGCCATCTTGGATTGGTCATGATGGGGATATTATACATGAGGGCATGAGGAGGAAGAAGAACAGACAAGAGCTTCAGGATGTTCTCCAGTAAGAAGCAGCAAAGGACCAGAGGAAGGGAAAGAAAAGAAGTTGAGAGGATGTGGTTTATGTGTGTGTAGAAAAAAAAAAATTGCATCAGCGAGTGCTGAAAATGGATGCAGTTAGGTAATCCACACAGGAAATAGAGTTCGAATCCCTGGGTCAGCTTGTGAAGAGGGGACTTTTCCCTTAAGAGAAGTTTCCTAGCCCGGTAGCTGATAATGTCCACAAAGCTAGTCTATATCTAGCTTGGTTTTGTCTATATCAATTGTTTTGTGCTCATCATATGGACTCCACAGCAAAGGTGGATGTGAGCTGAAGACTCTTTCTTAACTCAAAGATTAAGATAAGAGTCTGTATCAAATTGCTATTTGAGCATTTTAGGTTAAATTTCCCAATTGATTCAATTTTTGGAAGTCTACTTATTAAACCAAAAGACATTGACATTGAGTTGGTTCCAACTCATGGTGACCCCAAGTGTTTCCAAGCAGAACTGTGCATCAGGTTCTCAGTGGCTGTGACCTTTCGGAAGTAGATCAACAAGCCTTCTTTCTGAAGCCTCTCTAGATAGATTTGAATGGCCAGGGTTTCTGTTAGTAATCAAACACTTCATACTAGTTAAGTTCGGTGAAAAACATCTCAGTTGGATTGTCTGTATGTCTATAAGTCTGTTGTGTGTGTATTGTCTACGACTGAATCAATCAACAGAGATACAGATCTGCTACTTAGGTCTTAATTAAAGAAACTGAGAAAGTTCACACAATTTGTTAGCTTCTTCTTGGAGACTAGGACTCAGAGCCCCTTCATTTTCAGCTGAAGTCTTGGCCATATCTATTGTCATGGATCGAATTGTGTCCCCCAAAAAATATGTGTAGCCAGGTGGCTGGGCCATGATTTCCAATATTTTGTGATTGTCCTCTACTTTGTGATTTTCCTATGCTGCATGTTAAAGGATTAGGTTGGGACTATAAATCCCTTCGTAGGATCACATCTTTTCTCCACTGTAAAGGGAATTCCCTTGGAATATGGCTTACACTAGCCTTTATCCTTTCATCCTACAAGAGATAAAAGGAAAAGGAAGCAAGCAGAGAATTGGAAACCTCACACCATTAAGAAATCAGCACTGGGAGAAGAGCGCGTCCTTCAGACCTGAGATTCCTGTGTCAAGATGCCCCCTGAACAAAGACTGATGCACTCCAAAGCTGACAAGGAGGAAAGTCTTCCCCTGGAGCAGACATCCTGAATTTGGACTTGTAGCCTACCAGACAATGTAAGAATAAGCTTGCTTTTGTTAAGGCCATCCACTTTGTGGTATTTCTGTTAGAGCATGACTATCTGACTAAAACATCTATTCTGGGTTTATCTTTCAGTCAAGAAAGAGTCTTCAGCTCATATCCACCTTTGCTGTGGAGTCCATACCCTGAGTACAAAATAATTCATGTAGGATGGTTCCTAGTAGTCCACGAAGACCAAGAAGCAGAACCAGCATGTCCGTTTAGAATACCAACTTCTTTTTTGTTTTATTTATTTATTTATTTTCCTCCTTATCTTGGGAGGCCTTGGCTGCTAAGACACCAAAACAAAACAAACTAAGAAAAAAAAAACCATTACTGTTGAGTCAACTCCAACTCATAGTCACCCTATAGGACAGAGGAGAACTGCAACACAGAGTTTCCAAGGAGTGCCTGGCAGATTCAAACTGCTGACTTTTTTTTTTTTAATTTTTATTTTTATTTAACATAACTGAGTGAAAATGTACATTCACGTATAAATTTACATGCCCCCCCTATATGCAGCTTCCACTTATCTCCCTGTCCGGTGACTGCACACTATTCTTCTCTGCTCCATACATGTCTCATCCTCCCAACAGTCTCCTTTCCCCTCCTCTCCATCCACTCCCCTTCCTCCAGCCAGAGGTCAGCAAGATGATATCCTATAGATGTATAGAACCATAAAGTGCTTCCAATATATAGTTACTTTGCATTGCTGAGTCCAATCCATTCCTGTCCAAAGAGTGGACCTTTGTTATAATTTATGGGAAAGGGCAGCATCAGGGCAGGGGGCCATGCTCTCAGAGGAACTCCAAAACTGCTGGACCATCAATTGAGGTATTTTAGTGGAGATCTCGTGATGCACCCCTTTTTATTCTTGTGTTGCCAGTGAGACTCCTCTCTGTGAGCTCCATCGTGGCTATCACTGGTGGTGGCCGGGCACCATCCGGTTCTTCCGGTCCCAAGTCGATGTAGGCACCCACTCTTGTGGGTCTCTCTGTCTTCTCGGTTGTCTTTACAGCATGCCATTTTGGCCCTCGGTGAGCATCCATTCCTGCTGAGTTGGGACCATTTGCTGTGTCCTCAGATGGCAGCTTGGCAGCTTTTAAGACCCCAGATGCCACTCACCAATGTGGGGTGCAGAGAGCTCTCTTAGCAAAACACTAGTTGTGCCAATTGGCCTGGAATTTGCCTAAGAGCATGGTCCTCCACCCCCCGCCCCAGCTACTCTATCCTTGCAGTATTGAGTTAAGATGGAAGGAGTACTCAAGTTATGCTGAAGTCCACTTGATGTTGTTCTTGTTCCTAATGTGTGCTGTCACCGCTTTCTCCCAACTAGATTTCTAGTAACTATCTAAACTAAACCTTCCCCCCCCACCCTCCCTCCCACCCCTCCCTTGCAGCTGTCAAAGAGTCTTTTCTTCTATACACAAGTCTGTTTTTGAGATCTTGTCGTAGAGGTCTCACACTGTATTTGTCCTTTTGTCGCTGACTACTTTCACTCAACATAATGTCTTCCAGTTGAAACCAGGTTAGGAGATGTTTCCTGGAATCATCGTTATTCTTTATCATTGCGTAGTGCTCCATTGAGTATATGTACCACAGTTTACCTATCCATTCTTCTATTGTTGGGCATCTGGGTTGATTCCATCTTTTTGCTATTGTGGACTGTGCTGCGATAAACATTCTGGTGCATGTGTCCGTTGGTGTGAAAGGCCTTGAATCTGTAGGACATATTCCAAGTAGTGTAATTACTGGGTCAAATGGTATATCAATATCCATTTTTTTAAGGAAGCGCCAGATTGCCTTCCAAAGAGGCTGGACCATTTTGCAACCTCACCAACAGTGTAGGAGGGTTCCACTTTCTCCACAGCCTCTCCAGCATTCAAACTGCTGACTTTTGATTAGTAGATGTAGCACTTATACTACCAGGATTTCTGCTAAGTCACCAGGAGCATAATAAACACATCATAGATGTAATCAGTTCCTAAGTCTCTGGCCTGCTTGCTGACTAGTTTGAGTACAGTGAAATTCCTCAGCAGGTTGAGATGTGGAGACGAAGACTTGTAGCCCGGGATAGAACTTGACTCCTCACATGAACATTTAATCTTTGTTTGTGATAAATCCACTAAAGATTAGTTTTGTAACTCTGCTGAATGGCTTTTGCCTGCTAGCTGCCCCTAGACAATACAGTTTGATCACACCAAATCACCATAATCAGAGTCATTGCCAGTGTTTCCTCTGGGTAAATAGCTGCTTTTTTACTAAGCTCACCTTTCAGGGTAAATGTTTGAAGACCTGGGCCTCTCATGTCCTTAACAAGTTAGCAGATAAATACTTCTATTCAATCATTTTCTTTGCTGATACAGGCAGTTATAAATTTACAGAAATGAAGGGAGACAGTTCTCATTTGGAGCTACCCCTTGGCCCTTATGTGTTATCAAGGTTTGTTAAATAAAATAAAATGCAGTACAACAAAATAAAAAAAAAAAAAAACCTCATCATTTGCTTGGCAAGCAGCTGGCTGTGTTTAGTAGTCACCTTTCAGCCCCGGTGTTCTCTTCTTTTGTTGATGCAGAGCCACTCTACAATCAGAGCCTTTTTTATGCAGGGACACACTGACCCCTAAGAATGACCTGAGGCTGGGGGACAGGCCAACCTTCAACAGATTATGTGCTGCTTTCCACAAAGTTTCGTATACGACAACCATTAGATTTGACTTAGAGAAGAATCAGAGCTATGGGTGTCATGAATTGAATTATGTCCTCCCAAAATGTATCAGTTTGGCTGGACCATGATTCCCAGTATTGTATGATTGTATAGCGTTTTGTCACTTGATAGGATTTTCCTATGTGTTGTAAATTCTATCCTTATGATTTAATAAGATGGATCAGTAGCAGATACATTGTGAGGTCTATAAGATTGGATGGTGTTTGAAGCCAATCTATTTTGAGGTTATAAAAAAGAGAGAGAAACATAGAGACATGGGGACCTCTACAACAAAGAAAGCAGTGACAAGAGCAAAAGGCATCCTTTGGACCAGAGGTTCCTGTGCTGAGATGCTCCTAGACCAAGAGAAGACTGACACGTCATCACAAGGACATTCATCCAGAGCTGACAGAGAAAGAAAGCTTTCCCCTGGAGCTGAGGCCCTGAATTTGGACTTAAAGCCTACTGGACTGTGAAAAAAATAAATTCTTCTTTGTTGAAGCCACTTGTGCTATTTCCATTAGAGCAACACTAGATGACTAAGACAATGGAGTCAGGGGAGGACAGGAAAATCAAGAGAGTGCATGCACTTTTTGTGTTACAGATGAGGAAAATCAGTCCAAGGAAGGAAAAATGGCTTCTCTGGAGTTACACAACTCTTCTAAATCAGGGTGAAACAGAAAGGTCCCCTACTAGCCTCCTCAGAGACTTGATTTTCTGTACTGCCCATTACATGAATAATTTGGGGTTAAGGTAATGTGTCTTCACAAAGCCCTGTTAAAAAGCAGAGCAACTACTGCTTGGGTAAGGACATACTTAAAATGCCTGTCCTTCCCCTAGATAATTAATGAGAATCCCTTAATTGAGAAATTATAAATGACAGCTCGATCTAAAAGATAATGTGGAATGAAGGATATTTTAGATACATCCCTAATTTTGGAGACTTATGTCAAAAGTATGAACCTATCCCTTGCAGAACACCTGCTCTTGCTCAGTTGGAGGCTTTCCTCTGTTCTTATAAATCTGATAATGTTGACCAACCTCCTCTTTTCAGGGGCTTTACTCTGTAACAGTCTCTTAATCCCTCTGACTTCCTACCTCCTCTGATTCTTCCCCTTTGCAAACTCAAGCTGTTCCCCTAACTTGGGATCAGTTCTGTTCTTGATGAAGGACACTTGAGCGAACCCAACAGCTCAGCATCTACTCAGCCTGGCTGCCAAGCAGACCCTGACCTTGTCTAGCTTTAATGCCCTTCAAGGTGACAAGTCCCTGGCTGATGGAGAATAACTAGATGTCCATATCTACCTTTTTAAGAGTTTAAACAACCACTCCCTATTGATTTAGGGTTTTATCTCACTCAGGATTTCCATCCAAAGGGAGTTCTGTGGCTTGAAAGCTGGGAGTACCTGTCTAACTTGCCAAGTCTGTACTCTGCAGCTTAAGAGACCGATGACTGAGGCGGATGGAGCTGGAGGAGGCAAGTAACTGAGCAGTCAGGAATTTCATCTAGGCAGCTGGAAGACACATTTTAATGCTAAATTTACGTGGCTGTCCAAACTCAGGAAGCCCAGAGCATGCTGGGCAAATGCCAAAGGGAAACACATCTTTGAAGTTCTGCTTTGAAGAACATAGGACCACAGAGGTCACCCTTAGCCACAGAACTGAGGGGCCCTTCCTAGCCATCCTCCCCACTTTAAGGACTAGTAATAAAGTTTGTTTATGAAATTTCAGTGACTTACTCTATAAAAGTGCTAGATATAAAGACCAACAAAGAAATATGTAGCATCAGAGTTGGACCCCCTGAATGTAGCTTAATCTATCTCTAGAAATGTATTTTCTTTTGGTATTCTTTGTTTCTAGCTGAGGCTGGGAGACATCGTGCTGACAGGAAGGGCCAGCTGTTTGGGGAGATTACTATGATTATTACTGTAGAGAACTAAGTGGCTCACTTTGGCAGGCTTCAGAGATTTGCATAATTAAGCCAACAATATGAATTTAGAAGTGGCTACCAGAAGATTGCAAAACAAGACACCAAAAAGCAAGAAATACAGCTACCCTTCATTGATTGACCTTGCAGTGCAGCTTCTTCTTTTTGAGGAAAGGACAGAAAGAGTATAAGAGGATTTCAGAACAAATACAATGGCTTCTCAGAGTGTAACTCTTAAAAAGTCAAGGAAGCAGAGCAGGGAACAACATTTTGAATGTTGTGTGCTGGTAGTGTTATCAGAGTATCTTATTTCAGTGTTTGCATGATCAAACAATAAATTTTATCCCCCATATATCAACTAAGAGAAAAGAACTACACAATAATGCTATGTGGCAAACTGCTCCAAAACTTAAAGCAATAATCACCCATCGACTGTGATCATTTAAAATGTACCTGAAACCTGAAACTCATTTTTTTTTTAATTTTTGTGTTTACTGTGAAAACCAAAAAACCAAACCTACCACTGTTGAATCAGTTGCAACTCATGGCGATCCTATAGGACTGAGTAGAACTACTCCATAGAGTTTCCAAGAAACATCTGGTGGATTTGAACTGATGACCTTTTATTTAGCAGATTGAACACTTAATCACTACACCACCAAGGTAGCTGCCCAGAAGTAATGAATTGTCGTTATCTGGATCATTTAAAACAACTGATTTTTTTCTCCATTGCTTTTTCTTTTGCTCTTTCATCACTTCTTTGGAAAAGGCCAAATGAAAACACCAAGAGAAATACAATTTTTGAGAAAGGATCAACATCTTGCATTCCTTTCTCAAATGCTGATTTTCACATCTTCCATGATCCTTTCTCTATGCTTTAAATCAGTGCCACTAAATTATTCCATCAAATGCTCTTAGCAGTGAAAGAGAGCAAGTTTATAGCCTTGAAGTTCTGGGGACACAAGCATAAGATCCTCTAGTTAACTTGAAATTTTTTTAGTCTTTCACCTTAAAAAAAAATGATAATTTCACATTTCACTATCCAAATAAGTTTCAAATTATGCACTATGGACAAATTTGATGCTGCATTAAGTTGTGCTGTGTTTATGCTATGTCACTTGTCCCAGCTTTACTGCCACTTATCCTCTTGCAATAGTAATAAGTATTCTTGATTTGAGAAGTGTGGCTTTAACATTAGGTAGTGATAGATGCTGTTATTCCCAACCATGGGTTCCCTGGAAGTTATATTTAATAACTGGAAACCATGGGTTCACTGAAAATTGTAATTAATAACTGTTGATTGTTAATCTTCCCCGAAGATATTAAGATTATATTCTATTCCACTGAAGAACATCATCTTCCTTGGTGTGCATTTTACATTTAATTTCTTGGAATATTACTAGCTAACATTTATTGAGTGCTTTATGTATGACTTTGGATGCCTGGTAGCACAGTGGTTAAAGCATTAGGCCACTAACTAAAGAATGAGTGATTCAGATCCACCAGTTACAATGCAGGAGAAAGATGTGTCAATCTGCTTCAGTAAAGATTTAGTTTTGGAAACCCTATTCTATTCAGTTCTGTTATCTATGTGTTGAAATTGACTCAATGTCAATGGGCTTGGTTTGGTTTTGGCTTTATGTATACTGTCAACTTTATCTTCACAAGAACCCTGTAAAGGTTAGAACTGCACTATAAACTTCTTTTACAGATAAGGAAATGGAACCACAGAGGGGTTAAGTCACCTGACACAGCGAGTTAAGGGAATCTGGGGAGTAAAGGTGAAACACAGACATCATAGCTTCTGAATCACATGCTTTCCACCTCATCTCTGTTCTTCTTTTTTTTAAATTATGATTAAGTGGAAGTATACAATCGAAATCAATCTTTCACGCCCGCTGATCTGCAACTCCGTCTGCTCGTCTCACCTTGTGATAGCACAGTCCTCCTTCTCACACTTCCAGTATCCTCTTAATGAGCACCTGTCCCCTCCTCTCCACCATCTTCTCTCCCCTCTGGAAAGAAACCAGCAGGACAGCCTCCTATAATTTTCTCTGTTCTTGGTGAATGTTTGCTGCTCCAGTTGATATGGCTCACTCCACCCTGCAAGAGTTACTGCGCTAGAAGCAAATACTGCAACTTGTGTACCAGGAGACAATTTGTTATTTCTTGTCTGCCCCTTCACTCTGGAAGAGAAGAATCTCTGCCATTTTCAGACACCCCCCATCTTTTTCAGAAAAGGAAAGTATTTGTATATATATAAAAAAAAAGTCAAAGTAAAACAAAATACAATGACTTGGGAACTAACCCTGGAGATGCTCAAACCAGTGGAGGTGAGATCACAGAGATAGATGCTCAGAGACATCACATTGAACACTTGCAGGGAAGGAGATTCAATCTTATGAAAAAGATTTCTGTGGAAAGATTCCCCAGAAGCTGCCTCCTGCTGACTGTCTGCTCCTTTGCTTTTGCTCTATCATCTCCTGCTGGTCCTTCGTCCTTGCCGAATCCACCTTATTAGTCCCTTACTGCCATTCTTTTATTATCCAGGGGCATTCCCTGTTTTCTTACCACTTGAATGTCATGCTTGCTGGCGACTGAGTTTTTAATGAGCACATACATAATTAGCCACAATCATCAGGCTCATTCTTCCCCCAGAGGAAGGCTGTGGCCCAGCTGGCCCACTGCATAAGCACCTATTATCCAGCTCCTCCCCATTCAGCTACCTACTTCATTTCTTGAGTCAGCAGATAATAACTAGGTACCTACTCTGTGTCAGGCAGGGCTTTGGTGGCACAGTGATGTCAGTTCAAATCCACCAGCCTCTTCTTGGAAACTCTATGGAGCAAGTTCTATGCTGTCCTAGAAGGTCTCTGTGAGTTGGAATCAATTCAACAGCCACGACCTGTTTGTTTTAGTTTATTCTGTGTCGGACCTTGTGCCACTGGAGATATGGGGGCTCGCTCAGTACCTCTGGTTGCTGGCATGATGGGTAGCTGCCAACCACTTGGTATACCTATTCTTTTAGAGCAATGCTGAGTCCTTCTAATTCCATCCCGCCTCATATACCTCACATCTTTAGTTGCATGTCCATTGGAACCCCAGTAAAAGGAAAAGGAGGAAGATGTGGGAGTGTAAGCCTGCCTGGGATGGATTGTTAGCACATGCTGATGCTCTCCATACAGAGACTACCCACTCACTGCACATTGGGCCTGAGGTCCTAGGTGCTTATGCAGTGGGCCAGCTGGGCCACAGCCTTCCTCTGGGGGAAGAATGAGCCTGATGATTGTGGCTAATTATGTATGTGCTCATTAAAAACTCAGTCTCCAGCAAGCATGACATTCAAGTGGTAAGAAAACAGGGAATGCTTTAATGCATAACACTATCTCAACTTAGAAAAACACTATTACGGCTTTAGGCAATACTCACCCTAGGAAAAATGTTTTTGTCCTTAGGTATTCAACACTGGCAGCATAGTGCGCAAGTGTTACATCTGCTAACAAAAGATCGGCAGTTCGAATCCTCCAGGCACTCCATGAAAACTCTATGGGGCAGTTCTACTCTGACCTCTAGAGTTGCCTTTTTATTATTATTATTATTCTATTCCTTGAAGTTCCTGTGTGATACAAACAGTTAAAGCCCTCCACTGCTCAGTGAATGACTGGAGACTTGAGTTCACCCAGCATTGACTCAGAAAAAAGGTCTGGCGATCCTACTTCCAAACAATCGGTCATGGGAAGCCGTGTGGAGCAGAGTTCTACTCTGACGCCTATCGGGTAGCCATGAATCACAATCGACTCAACAGAAACTAGGTTATTCAGTTCCTCAGACATTGAATGGAGCCCTCTCCACCAGGTATTTCAACTGTCTCCCTAAGAATCACCTGGGAGATCTTGCTGAAATGTAGATTCTGATTCAGTATGTCTGGGTTAGAAATACAAATTCTGAACAGGGATTTGCACCAGAATGAACTTTCTCAAAGCCCTGCCTGTCCTCCCACGGTGGGAGGTGGGGCTTAGAGGAAAGTGTTTACACCTGAGACAGAAGGTGTGGCTGTGGCGTCAGCTCCCTCACCTCGCTGTTGCTGACCTCCGGCAGCTTGCCCCTTCTCTGCGCTAACTTGGTCAGCATCTGAAACTGCTGGCCTAATTGTTCCTTGAGGCCTTCCTGAGATTCTTCAAAACCAGCTGCAAGAAGGCCTTATTTCTTTCATCCTTTCTTTTTTTTCATTTTGGTCCACTCTCAGGTTTTTAATTGTATAAACTCCATCTGACAATGTATCTCAGCCAAAACCCTGAGGCTATTTTTAAGACATTTCTCTAAGATTGGAATACGTGCCTCATTTTTGTGTGTATCCTTATACTGACAGCAATGACTTCCTTCACAATGAATATCACTTGCCCCCAGCACAAGTTATTCATCTTGTAATTTTGTCTCCTGAGTTTCTCCAACCCTGCAGACAACTGAAGCCTCCTTGATGTGCAGAGATATTAATGGTCTTAGCGGCAAACCTCAACCAATGCTGGGTGGCACCCAGTAGACAAATGCCCTGGTCTCCTATCCTACAAGTATAACATTCTGTATGTTTCTTAGGAGACACCAAGAGATTGGGGTATCTGTTGTAGCTGTAACTGATGATGCATCCTTAGCATGACTGTCCTTTCTGTCTCACTCTACTTGTCTCTTTTACTTCTGCTTCATCCTGGTCATGTCTCCCAGGTAAACTATCTGCGTCCAAGTCCTTGTCTCAAGACTTTCTTTTGGGGAAAATCTAAACTAAGACATGAACCACATCTACCGTACCAAAAAACAAAACCAAATGCGCTGGCATTGAGCCAGCCTTTTGGTTAGCAGATGTAGCATTTAACCACTATGCAACCAGGGTTTCCACATCTACTATATGTTTATTTAATAACCAACAAACAGTTTTTGAATATCTAATATGGGCCACACACTATTCTACATGCTAGAGATGCATCAATGAGTGAAACAGACAAAAATCCTCATGCCTTATATTACTCAAGGAGAGGAACTTACATTCTTAATGTGGAGTCTCACACCTCTTTCTTCATAGAATTGCCACAGTCAAGACTGCCCTCTTTGTAACTGCATTGGACAAAGCTTTTAAAAAATGATATTAGATTTTTATTAATTAATAAAGTTAAAGTTAATAATTGCCCACCCTTGAAAATGCAGGAAATGTAAAGAAAGCACAGAGAAGAAAAAGGCAACCAGCAACCTCTATCCAGAGATAACAATAGTTTAATATCTTACTGGTAATTTAAAACTTATTCTACTTTTGAATATATTTAAATGCCATTATATCAACATTGAAATGCCAATGTATTACAAAGCTATCAACTATCACCTTATTTTTCTTTTCAACCATTTCTTGGCTAGTCTAACTCATTTGTCTTTTTTAGGTGCATTTCAAAATCACTTTGACAATTCAAAAATAGCCACATTGGAATTTTGATCGATGTGCATTAAAATTTATAACTTAATTTGTGTACATCTGACATAATAACATTCCATCTTCTTACCAAGGAACTAAGCTATAGTCTGGAGTGCATGCAAACATTTTGTTAAGTCCTTAAGCAAAGATTTGTGGTTTCCTTCATCTGGGCTCCAAGTATCGTTACTAAATTTAATCCCAGATATTTTATATTTTTATTGGGAATCTTTTCCGTTATATTTTCAATTGCCAGTATAGAAAATATAATAGTTTTATATGCTTTCTTTGTAGCTAATCTGCTTACCAAGCTCTCTTATTAATTGTAATAATTTTTCAGTTGTTCTCTTGGCTTTTCTAATTATAGATATTTAGGTAAAAAAAAAAGTGAGACTCATAACTCTTCTTACCATTCCACAAAACTTGTTGCTTCTCTATTAAACCATTATTTTATTTTTTCCCAGAAGCTTAGGAAGCAGAGAGCTAAGGGAGAAGGCAAAATGATGGATACTCCCATCTATTCCCCCAGCAAATAACACATCAAGCAACAAATAAAAATAAGCACAGACTGAGATATCCAAGCTCCAGACAGCAGCTGGAGAACTGGTGAATCCTATGAGTTCAGAAGTGAGAGAGAGGAATGGGGACAGTCTAGAAACTAGGAGATCCTATTGGCTAACACTGGGGACATGGACTAATCACAGACATTTAGGGATAGGATTGGGTAACACCCCACGCAGGAAACATAGCCATGTTTCAGGATGCAAAATCAATACACAATAATCAGTTGAATTCCTCTGCACTAACAAAGACTATCCTGAAAAAGAAATTAAGAAAGTGATAACCATTTACAAGAGTGCCCAGATTGATAAAATACCAAGAGATTAATTTAACCAGGGGCATACAAGACTTACACAAGAATTATAAAACACTGCTCAATAGACTAAATGAAATCTGTGAAAATGGAAAGACATCCTGTTCTCATGGATAAAACCAAAACCAATGCCACTGAGTTGATTCCAACTCACAATGACCGTATAGAGTTTCTAAGTCTATAAATATTTATGGACATAGACAGCCACATCTTTCTCCCACAGAGCTGCTAGTGGTTTCAAAATACCAAACTTTATGTTAGCAGTCAATCACTTTTACCTCTGGGGCACCAGCACTTAATACAGTGCAAAGGTCTGATTCAATGCAATCTTGATGCAAATCCCAGCAATATTCTCTACTTAAATGAGAAAACTAATGAGTAGTTTCATAAGGGAAGGAAAGAAATTCTGAATGTTAAAGCAATATTGAAGAAAAAGAGCAAACCAGGAGGTCTCACATTCCTTCCCACCGAAACAGACTATATAGCCCCGTCATCAAAGTAGCCTAGTACTGGTTCAGTGATAGACGCATAGATCAGTGGACCAGAACCGAGAAATCAGAACTAAAACCACACACTCATGGAAAACTGATTTTCAATATGGGGTCAAATTCCATCCAGTGGGACAGAGACAGACTCTTTAATAAACAGTGCTGGGAAAACTGGAGAGCCACCTGCAAAAATTGCAACAGGACTCATACCTCATACCACACACAGTAGGCCATAAGTTTGATTCAGGGTGTTTGCTCCAGGAAAAGGTTTTCCCTCCTTGTCGACTCTGGAGGAAGACCCATGTGTTTTATCAGTCTTTGGTAAGGGAGCATCTTTGTGCAGGAACCTCTGGTCTGTAACGTTTTTAAAATCAAGGTCTGCACCTTGGATTTCCCAGCTGGTGAAGATGAAGCCTAAATTGGATCCCAGGTCTGTCTATTTCTTTCACTCTATTCCATACTAATTTCTGCTCTTTTATTCTTCTACAACCACTCATTCCTCCTTTTATACTTTCTCAGATTCAAACAACTAAATGCCTCTTGACTTATTTTGCCAGACACAGCATTGAAGACAAGGAGCACAGATGTGAATCAATCATGGCCCCTATTTTTGGTGACCTTCCAGAATCCATCTGGGCTCTTTCTTTTACGTATACTATATTCAAAAACATTACAGGGCATGCCAACTGTATCTGGGCTTCCCTGCAGTTCCTCTGCTTCTCTGTTCTCTGCTCCCTGTGATGTTCAGGTGTTTACCTCAGGGTTTGCCCAGGCAGATTCAGATCCTGGCTGCCAAAACTGGAGTGGATGAAGTCGTTGTATGCTCTTTGCATGTGCTGAAAGAGCCTAGGGGTTTTAACAGCCTTTCTCCACCCACCTTCAACTTCATTTTCCTCAGGACAATAACACAAGTTTAAAGCCAAAGACAGTTACACGATGTTATTTTGTATGGGGAGAATTGATATTGCTAAACTGTAGATATGCCAGACTTTTGAAATGTACACATAAATCACTTTTGGAGGCAGGGAGGACAGGTTTCAGAAATATGTTTTAAATGAAAGAAATAACCAGAGTGCTTGTTCGCCCAGACTGTTTGGTCACTGGGCTCAGAGTGAACCTAGTGAAATCACACCCATAAGATCTTCTCTTCAGCATTTTAGATTCCTTGCACCAGACTCAGAGCCCAGGAGCCAGACCCACGCAAATGACGTAATATTATATGCATGCCAACAGGAACCACCTACAGTGATAAAGATTGGACGGAGGTCTAGAAATGAGAATGGAGACCCTTTGATCCTGATTTAAAATATTTCTAAAATGTTTAATTTTACTAAAGAATTTCAGCTGTTACAGGATTCCTCATGATATCATAATCATTTCCACTGCTATCATTGTCTATGCCTTCCCTTGGCTTTTTTTCTTACTGTATAAAACTCTAATAATTCTCCATCTGTTCATCTATCATTTTTCCTCCCAATAAAAAGTAGGCAGGAACTTTGTCTTATTTAGTATTGTGTTCCGCATTGTGGAACAGTGTTCAACATACAGTTCATCTTGAGCATATATGGATTGAATGAATCTTGATGAGTCATCATGATGATTCTTTATTGTTTTCAACTCATTAATGGTGTTTATCATGATCTTTTTCAGCTTCTTTATCAACATAACTGTCATCTTGACCATTATGAATATGAACAACACCATCATTTTTTCACAGTCAGTCATATGTCAATGGTGCATTACAATTCCTGTGTGGTCTTCTCATCTATTGTCTCTCGAAGTTCTTGCCTGTCACCCTGATTCCCAGGTGAGGCAGGCAAGGAAGAATTATTATCCTTAGAACAAAAGAAAGTGTGCTGAACTGTAAAAAGTTAGAGACACTTGTTCCAGGTCACAGGTGGGGACAGAAACAGAGCCACTGCCCTTTTTGTTCTTCTGCCACAGTACTTTTTTCTCTTACAGCGCTTCATGCAATGCCTGGTACATGGTAGGCACTTAAGACTATGTGTTAAAGGACCAAATGGCATAAAAATTCTCCATGATTTGGCTTCTACCTTCCTCTTCGGTTTTATTTTGTAGTCCCACACACCAGTGGACTGTTTACATGTCCTGAACAGTCCTGGTTGTTATGTACCACCTTTTCCCATGCTGCACTGTCTGCTGGAAAAAACATTTCTCTCACCTTTTGGTCTTTGTCCCAGTGTGCCTAGGGGACATCTGTTCGATGAAAGCTTTCTGGGCTTTCACAGCTTGAACTGACCACTGTTTGCTTGGATGACCACCGCACCCTATAACACATTTCTATCTCAGTCCTTTTCAAAATGCAGTTTAGTAAATCAGTAAGTGTAAAAGACGTCAAGAGAAGAGTGAACACATTATGTTGTTCATCACTCTATCCCAGCATCTAACATTGACTGGCAATAGCAAGTGACATTTGTGGAACACATGCTGTCTGCAGCCTTTGTAGTATTGTTGTTAGTTGCTATCAAGTTGGCTGCAACTCATGGCGACCTTACCAAAAATACCAACCCCGCTGCCATTGAGTTGACTCCAACTCATAGCAACCCTATAGGACAGAGCAGAACTGTTGACACAGAGTTTCCAAGGAGCACCTGGTAGATTTAAACTGCTGAGCTCTTGATTAGGATCCAAAGCACTTAGACACTATGCTGCCAGGATTTTCACAGTGACCTTATGTATAGCAAAATAAAACGTTACCCAGTCCTGTGCCATTTTCATGATTTCTAGTATGTGTGAGTCCATTTTTGTGGCTGTGGTGTCAATCCATCTCATTGAGGTTTCCTTTAATTTTTGGTTTGACTAACCCTCTGCTCTACCAATCACAATGTACTTTTTTAAGCAATTGATCTTTCCTTATGACAGACCCAAGTAAATGGGCCAAAGTCTTGCCATCCTCGCATTTGACTGATTTGTTTGTTCTTCTGGCAGTCCATGGTATATTCAGAATTCTTCAATAACACCTCAGTTCAAATGCAGTGATCATGAAGTTTATTGATTTATAAACTCTGGTTGCCTAGTGGTTAAGTGCTATGTCTGCTAATCAAAAGGTCAGCAGTTCAGATGTGCCAGGTGCTTCTTAGAAACTCTATGGAGCAGTTCTACTCTGTCCTGTTGGGTCACTATGACTCAGAATTGACTCTATGGCAGTAGTGGTTTTTTGTTTATTTGTTTGTTTTTGTTTTTTTAAATAGACTATTCAGTTTAATCTTCATAAAGCCCTGGTAGTGAGTGCTACTATGTATACATTTTATAAATGAGAAAGTTAAGACTCATGGTAGTTAAGAAGCCAAAACACTTGTCTAGTAGTATCAGTAAATAAATGAGCACATTCAAATAGTTTTGCCATGTGTTAACCTGTTTTTATCCCTAGTCAGGAACATTGAAAGCTGTTTAATAAGCATAAAATAACTTTTAAAAGTACATGACATAATTTATAAGCCCCAAGGTATTGCACTCCACCCTTGACTTTGCCTGGGATAGGTATTTTCCACCTATCTTACTGAGCACTTTGTGCTGCTCAGATGAAGGTCCTTTTCACATCCAAGGCATTTCTTCTGCTGTGTTTAAAAATAAAGAGAAACTGACTTTAGTGCTATTAACAACTCATGGTACCTGTTCTGGTGGGAAGTAGAGGTGGGTGGTATTTGCTACAAGGCAACTGTGATTAACTTGGCTTTCTTTCCTTAATGCACTTCCTGTCTCACAAAGGGTAGCCCTAGTAGGTCTCAATTGCAGGGGTTGTGTGTCATTTCCTGGCCCCTCTCCAGGCTACCTTCCCACGAATGCCACCTTCTTAGGTGGCATTACTCACACAGGATGCCAGCTTCAGCATGTTTAATGAAGTCACGAACCTTCTTACCTATTTTCTTTTTAGTCTAGCCTACGAAAGGTGGCTTTTTACCAAGTTCTCAAAACATGTAACAATGACTTTCTCCTATCTGTAGCTCTGTTTGCAGGGTTGCAGAATGAAACAAGATAGATTGATACAGTGGCTGCAACAAGGGCTCAAGCCTAAGAACAACCATGAGGAGGGTGTAGGACTGGACGGTGTTTCATTCTGTTGCGTATAGGGTCACTGCCTGACTGGTAGGTTGGAACCAACTCAGTAGCACCTAATAATGACAAGAATGCCACAGATACATAGAATGATGATTCTGTTCCCCTGACTTCTGAAAAGCCAAGGTTTCAGAGCTTAGATTCAGAAGAAGGAATTTATTTGCCTGTCTGTCTTTGCTTCTACCAAAAGAAGCCCTTGCTAAACAGCATGGATGAATCCTGAACATGAGTGGGTTGCCACTCCTCTTTCATATTCCTGGAGTTATGCTAGCCCTACTTAAAGGAGGGTGAGACAGTACTTTGAGATCTTCTGGTTCAGCTAGCCGCCAATAATGAATACATAAATATCAACAAATGAACAAAATTGTCATTTATGAACAGAATGGTCTACATCCCTATTTTCCAGACGAGACAACTGCAGCTTGGGAAAAATTAGTTATCATGGTGGTTTGGTGCTTAGATTATGAAATCCAGGGAGTCATAACTTGGCCACTTACCATCTATAAGACATTGAGCAGTTACTTATCCTCTCAAAACTTGGATTTCCTCATCTGTTAAATGGTAGCAACGATGGTACCTGTTTCACAGAATGAAGACAATGTATAAAGACCTTAAACTAGAACATTTCTGTCCTATTCAGCTGTATCTCTAGTGCCTGACATGATATTTGGCACATTGAAACACTTCAGTAAGTGTCTACTGAATGGATGAATGAGTAACACAGTGCGTGGCATACAGTAAGCCTTCAATAATTGTTATTCTATTGTTATCCAAGATCACACAGCCAGTGATTGGTAGAGCCAGAATTCAAAGACAGATCTCCATGAGCCTGACAACAAGTCCAGGTCATTCTTGCATAGCACCGTCCCTTCCATTTCACTCATCCTTTCCTCTTATAGCACTTCTTTCCACTACCTGTGCAATGGCCTTCACCCTGAATTGTGGATACGACTTTCCAGATAGATTCCTTAACTTAATCCATTTAGAGTCCTATGGCCTAAAATAACCACCCACTAGCACACACACAGCTTGATCAAATGGATTGGACTTGGCGATGCAGAGTGACCATATATTGGATGCATTTCATGGTTCTATGCATCTATAGGATATCATCCTGCTGACCTCTGGCTGGAGGCAGGAGAGTGGGTGGAGAGGAGGGGAAAGGAGACTGTTGGGAGGATGAGACAAGTATGGAGCAGAGAGGAATAGTGTGCTGTCACCAGACAGGGAGATCAGTGGAAGCTGCGTATAGGTGAGCATGCAAATTTATACGGGAATGTACATTTTCACTCAGTCATAATAATAATAATAATAAAATCCTGCCAGTTTCCCAAGTGTCTAAGAAGAAAAATCATGATTCTTTAACCTAACACGCATAGACCTCCTCTTCTGTATACCTAATAACTCTTCCAAAATTCTCCTCCGTGATAATTTTACCACAATCCATATCTACTATGGAAACCCTGGTGGTGTAGTGGTTAAGTGCTATGGCTGGTAATCAAAAGGTTGGCTGTTCAAATCCACCAGGCCCTCCTTGGGAAATTCTATTGGGCAGTTCTACTGTCTATAGGGTTGCTATGAGTCAGAACTGACTTGGTGGCAGTGGGTTTTTAGATATCTACTACACTGAGTAACTCCTGTACCCTAGAGCTGTGCTTCTTTGTGTATGCGATTCCTGTTCCCTGTAATGCTCTTACGCTTTTCTCAGCCACTTGAACTCTGTTCACTTATATGGCTTTTTTATATTGTTTAAAATGCCTTTATCTGCAATCACATTTTCTATGGAACTTGTATTACTGACTTACAAACACAGGTTTCGTACTCTCCCTCGGATAGGCATATGTCACTTTTTGCTATTCTCTTATAATTCTGCAAGTCATTTCTCTATGAACTTCAATTTCCTCAACTGTAAAGTGGTACTAATTCAATCTACATCATTTAGGCTATTATGAAGGTTATAAAAATAATTGTAATGTACTCCATAAAATACTTTGCACATAAAATGTACTGAAGGGTCGCCATGAGTTGGATCCGACTCGACGGCACTTGGCTTGGCATTGTTAAGTAGTTTTTGTTGGCTAAATCTTAGGTGAAGATGAGCAGATCGTGTTCTAAAATACCTAGCAAATGTTTTTCAGTTTATGAAACCAGCCCTGAAGTTAGCTTTGTCTTTGTTGGGACTGGTTTCTGCCTATCAAAACCCAAAACCAAATCCATTGTTGTCAAGTCAATTCCAATACACAGCAACTCTATAGGACAGAGTGGAACTGCCCCATAGAGTTTCCAAGGAGCACCTGGCAGATTTGAACTGCCAAGGATTTTGGTTAGCAGCCATGGCACTTAACCATGACACCACCAGGGTTTCCTACCATGTATCAAGTGCTCCTAAAATATTTCTCTTGTCTTATGTGAACGACTAGAAAACCACCATGATTTCCTTCATTCTTTTTATACTCCTTTCTAGGGCTTTTTCCTTATTTGTGTGTTATTCACTCAGACAAGGACCAGCAGGTGGGGGATGTGGATCAGATGTTGCTTCAGGGTTAAGGAACTTTCACCACAATCTGTTTCTCAGGGGATCCCAAAGAGAGAACCTGGATCTGGAAAGGAACCATAAGGAAGTCCTACCACTGAAGGAAGATTCTCTCACTTTTTTAACTGCCTATGGAAAATGTCTTCCAGAAGGTCTGCCCAAGATATCTCTTTCTTTTTTAGTTCCAGCTGTTTAGATAAGATTAGTTTTTAGTACCAAGCCTGCAAGTGGAATGGCTAGGATAATGTCAGAGGGGGCTAGCCCTTGTGTAATTTCCTATTGTGATCTGCAGTGGAATGAAGAAATCTTGGCAGTTCTGAGGTTTCTCACTTCTGAAGATTAACTAGGAAGGCTGGCAGGGATGGGAAAAGGATTGTGATAAAGTTCCAACCACTGAAGGAATCAGAGTCTCTCAGGTTTGACTCCAAGCTTCTTGAAGATCCTCTCTCATGAAGAACAAAATGAAACTTGTAGGCCCCAAACACACAGGAGTGTACATTCTGGATGGTGCTCTTGAGCAAAACACTGACTCAGACAATTAACTTTGCAGCAGCTTTAATTAGCAATTAGTATCATAACAACAGTGTTCTCTCATCTACCACAGCTTGACAGTTCTGAACTGTTGTTCACAACCTCCAGTGTGTTGTAAGGGGGCAAAATATGTTCAAGTTATAGTAAAGCAGATATATGTTATATTAATCCGAGCAGGAGCCAGAGTGTTGTATAGCAATATTTAAGTTTTGCATTAGGCTTTTGCTTTTTTCTCCTAGTGGAGAAACAGAGCTTTATGGAATCCACCTTCTTGTGTTCTTAGGAACATCTAATCTGTATTAGAACAAGTGGAAGAACTTGTTTAAAATGTAGCTTTCTGGAACCTAGAACTAACGTTCAGAATTGAGCTCTCTGAGAGCCTGGCCAAATAATTTTAATTTGGCAGAGTCCCCAGAGCTGAAGCTTAGGGGTCATTGAGATATACCCCACTGAGTGTTCATGGCCTACAGTATTATAAAACCAGGGCTTTGTTTTTCTTTATTATTCATTGACTAGAACAAATTGACTCCCAGTTTAAATCTGATTTGAAAGAACACATGAGTTTCTTAAATTGTATTGCTTTTGCATCCATTCCTCAACACATATATTTACTGAGCACTTTCTAGTGCCAGAAACAATATCAGATGCCTGGCTACAAAGAAGAGTGAAACACGTTCTTTGGATCCAAAGAACGTCTAATCTATTAAGAAAACAAATACGTGCAATTAGTCATTAAAGAAACTAGGAGAGAAGCCACAAGGATAAAATGAAAACAAACAGGAGAGAATATTCTGCTTGGGGAGCATGATGGGCATCTTAAACATTTTCACAGAGCAGAAGATACACAGGTGTTCACCAAGCAGGCAAGTTGCAAGAAAAGAAGATTTCCAGTCTGATGGAGCAAAAGCATAAATTCTAAAACAGCTTCACAGGTTCTGGGAAGTGAAGGTATTTCAGGGTGGCTAGAAGACAGGATGATGAGTAGAGAAGGACAGCAGAAGAGGGATCCTTGAGAGGAAAGGATAGTTACATCACAGACAACTATGCTAAGCAAATTGAAATTTATCTTCTAGGATAGTGTCATAGATTGAACTATGTCCTCCCGAAAATATGTGTAGTAATTTAGCTGGGCCAGGATTTCCTGTATTCTGTGATTGCCTCTATTTTATAATTTTCTTATGCTATAAATCCTAACCTCTGCCTGTGATTAACAGGGTGAATTAGGTTAGAGAGGATTAAGGTGGCACTGTAAATCCCTTCCAAAGGTCACATCTCTGCTCCGCTGTAAAGGGAGTTTCCCTAGAGTGTGGCTTGCACCACTCTTTATCCTACATGGGATAAAAGGAAAGGGAAGCAAGCAGCGAGTTGGGGACTTCACACTATCAAGAAAGCAGCACCAGGAGTAGAGTACATCCTTCAGACCTGAGGTTCCTGCTCCCTGAACAAAGACTGATGTGACACAAGGACTTTTTTCAGAGCCAATAGCAAGAAAGCCTTCCCCTGGAGCAGACACCCTGAATTTGGAGTTGCAGCCTACTAAACTGTGTAGGAATAAACTTTTCTTGTTAAAGCTATCCATCTTGTAGTATGTCTTAGAGCAGCACCAGATAACTAAAACAAACAGTTTTCTCAAATTGTGGTGTTGTAGTTGTTGTTAGCTACTGCTGCGTCAGCCCCTGACTCACCGTGACTCCATGCCCAGCGGAAGACAGTGCTGCCTTGTTCTATGCTATCCATCACTGGGTGCAGACTGAACCTTTATAATCCATAGCATTTATATTGGCTGATTTTTAGAAGTAAATCATGAAGCCTTTCTTCCCAGCCCATCTTAGTCTGGAAGCGCTGATGAGATCTCTTCAGCATGGAAGTAATAGGCAAACCTTCCAGTGACAGATGAGTGGTGGCTGTTCGTGAAGTGCTTTGACCAGAAATCCAATCTAGGTCTCCGCGAGAGAAGGTGTGAATTCTATCACCTCAGGATTTCTATCAGCCTCAGGATTTCAGCATTACAATCTTTCAGTTGAATCAGAATTTCCGGAGGTGGGGCTCATATGGGATATTTTTGCAAGCTTGGCTCTAGATAATCAGCACATGAAGTTTGGAAAAACCACTACCTGGTAATGTGTAGTCCCTCGAAGGTTTTGTGTAGGAAAGAGAAATGATAAGACAGATGATTCATCAGGGTGGATGATGGATTCTTTCCTCCACTGGGGGTAGAGGAAAGAAGTCTAGGAGTTAGCTGACCATATGAGAGATGAGAGACCCAGTTAAGGCAGTGAGCATCATTCCTTGGAGATGACTAATGGGGGATGAGTTGGAGGTATGCTGGAAGACAGAATCTATAGAAAAGAGGCTAAATGGAAAGTGATAGAATTCTGTGAAGGTACTCAAGTCAATCGCAAAAGCTAGCAATTGTTGGAAGTTCTGTCCCTTTCCTATGAGATCATTTCTATTTCCTATGACAAAGAAATAGCATTTTCTCTCATCAGGGCTTTCTTTATAAAAATAGATACTTTATTTACTCTTTTACATGTCAGTATATGCACAAACACATATGAGCTTCAAAGATTGCAATAGTTTGAGAAGAGTTGAAGGCAGGATTGTGGACAGTGTTGAAGGTAACTGTCTCTGGACAGAGAATTCTGTATCATCCTCCTCATAATGGTATGGTTGAGATGTAATCACTCATTTATGTGTTTTCATTCAAAATGGGCACAGTAAAGTGGGAAAATTCTCCCCCTAGGAAGGTGGACTCTCAGAGAGGAAGTAATAACAGAAGATTTTCCATTTTGTGTGGAGTCACCCAAATTGTGTTGGCCATCATGTTTCTCCTGTGTTACTACATTTGCTGGACATTTCTAAAAGGCTAGACTCTGTGTTAGTGTGTGAGAAAATGTATTTAAAAAACATATTATAGCCAGGAAATAGTCTGACACCTGCCAAAGCCACTAACTTATGCCCTCTCTAACTAAACTGAGCCCACGAAGATCTGGCCTCTGCTTAATTTGTTTCTTTCCTTCTAAGATCTGAGAAAGCAGAAAAAGTCCTTTAATTCTTCTTTAGACAGGGAAGAGAGATTTTAACCAGTTGCTCTGACCAGGGTGAGGATAAGGAAAATGATTAGTGCCTGCCTCATTTTCTCTTGTCTGTTACTTGTGGAAACCTTGGTGGTGTGGTGGTTAAGTGCTATGGCTGCTAACCAAAAGGTCTGCAGTTCAAATCCACCAGGCTGTCCTTGGAAACTCTATAGGGCAGTTCTATTCTGTCTATAGGATTGCTATGAGTCAGAATTGACTCGATGGCAATGGGTTTGATTTGCTACTCATGTTACTGCTTTTACAAGAGACATCAGGAAAGGGCCACATCACGTGTCAAAGAGTTCACTATCATAGTTACAAGCCTGAACTTGGGTTTGAATTTCATCTGTGCTGCTTATAACAGTTATGATTTGTTTGGCTATTCATTACTGTTCCCAGGCCTCACTTTCTGATCTGTAAGATACAGATGTTTGTACCCATTTCAGAGAGCTGTTCATTCATTCAGCAACTCATCCAACAAATATTTATTTCATAAAAGAAATGAAGGGATAAAAAGACAGAACCTAATATCCTATGAGCTTATATTCTAGTAGGGGAAGACATCAAATAAAGCAAATAAACATAATACATTAGATAGTAGAGATGAAAAATAAAACCAAAAGACACAATTATGAGATGGGATTTTTTTTACAATGCGGGGTCAGAGAGAGTCTCTCTAAGAATGTGACATTTAACTGAGACAGGAATGAAGTAAGTAAGTGACCCAGCCAAATATCTGGGGGAAGAATGCTCCAGGGAGAGTGAACCATGAATGTGAAGACCTTAAGGCAGAAGAAGGCTCAACTTGTTGGGGGATCATCAAGGAAGCTAGAGTGGCTAGAGAAGAGTAAGCAAGGGAGAGAGGAATTGCTGTGTCCTCTGCCTAGGCAGGCTGTTAACCAGTGGCTATCTGGGGTAGGAGATAGGCAGAAGGAGCAGTAGGTGCCGAGAGTATGAAATGGGATGGTACTAGGATGTTCAAGGAGAGCAAAGACATCTGAGTTACTGGGGTGAATCCACCATGGGATAAAATGGAAGGAGAAAAGAAATAAGAGGGACAGACCATAAAAGACTGCTGCTGCCATGATAAGAATTTGTGTTTAATTCTGAGAAAGAAGGGATTGGAATGTGCTGAACAGCAGAATGGCACAACTGGATTCGCCAGTGGTGGCAGATCACTCTAGCTTCAGGATGGAGAACATACTATAGGGAATCAGGTGTTGAAACAAAAGACAGTATGGAGATTAAACTAACAATTCAGGTAAGAGAGAATGGTGACATGGTCCAGGTGTATTTCAACACTAGACCTTAACAGAATTCACTGATAAACAGAATAGAATGTGGATGCTTTGAGTGGTGGCTGGCATTCAATGTACACAGTTTCTAGTTATGAAAGCAAGAGTTCTTTCCCTCATGTGTTACACCATGTTGTTGTTGTTGTTAGATGTCGTCAAGTCAATTTTGACTTATAAGAACCCTGTGTACAACAAAATGAAATACTACTGACTTCTGTTCCATGCCCACAATCATTGTTCTTGAGCTTATTGTTGTAGCCACTGGGTCAATCCATCTTGTTGAGGGTCTTCCTCTTTTTCAGTGACCCTCTACTTTACCAAATATGATACCCTTCTGTGGGGATAATCCCTCCTGACAACATATCCGCAGTAAATAAGACATAATCTTGCCTTCCTTGCTTCTAAGGAGCACTTTGTTTGTACTTTTTCCAAGACAGACCTGTTCATTTTTTGGCAGCCAATGGTGTATTCAAGATTCCTCTCCAACAGCACAATTGAAAAGTGTCAATTCTTCTGTCTTATTCGTTGTCCAGCTTTGCATGCATACAATGTGACTGAAAGTATCATGGCTTGGGTCAGGCACATCTTAGTCTTCGAGGTGACATCTTCTCTTTTCAACACTTTACAGACGTCTTTAGCAGCATATTTTCCCATTTCAGCACAGCTTTTGATTCTCGACTGTTTCTTCTTTCTGTGGCTGTTGATTGTGGATACAAGTAAAATGAAATCCTTGACAATCTTGATCTTTTCTTTGTTTATTATGATGTTCCTTTTGGTTTCAGTTGTGTTAATTTTTGTTTTCTTTATGTTGAGTTGTAATCCATACTGAAGCCTGTAGTCTCTGACCTTCATCAGTAAGTGTTTTGAGTCCTTGTCACATTCAGCAAGCAAGGTTGTGTCATCTGCATAATGAAAGTTGTTAATGAGTCTCTCTCCAACCCTAATGTCCCATTCTTCCTCAAACAATCCAGCTCCTTGGATTATTTGCTCACACAGAGATTCGGTAAGTATGGGGACAACATACAACCCTTACATACACCTTCCCTAACTTTAAACCATGCGGTCTCTTCTTGTTCTGTTCAAATAACTGTCTTTTGATCTATTAGATTCCTAATGAGTACCATTAAGCAGTCTAAAATACCCACTCTTCACAATGTTATCCATAATCTTTTATGACACATGCAGTTGAATACCTTTGCATAGTCAATAAAACACAAGTCAACACCTTACTGATATTCTCAGCTTTCGGCCACGTTCCATCCGACAATCCGTGATGACGGTTCCACATGCTCTTCTGAATCCAGCCTGAATTTCTGCCAGTTTCCTAATCAATATGCTGCTGCAGCCAATTCTGCATGATTTTGAACAAAATTTTACTTGTGTGAGATACTGATATTGTTTGATAATTTTTGCATTCAGTTGGATTACCTTTCTTGGGAATAGTCATATGTGTGGATCTCTTCCACTTGGTTGGCCAGGTTGCTGTCTTGCAAATTTCTTGTCATAGACAAGCGAGCACTTCCAGCACTGCATCCATTTGCTGAAACATCTAAATTAATACTCTGTCAATTCCTAGAGCTTTGTTTTTCAATACCTTCAATACAGCTTTGACTTCTTCTTTCAGTACGCATATCCTACCACTTGAAATGGTTGAACACTGACCGATGCTTTCTGGCATGACAACTGTTTTCCTTCTATCTTCTTTTGATGCTTCCTGTGTGGTTTAATATTTTCCCTATGGAATTCTTCACAATTGAAATTCAAAGCTTGAACTTTTTCTTCAGTTCTTTCAGCTTGAGAAATGCTGAGCATGTCCTTCCCTTTTGGTTTTCTTTCTTTATTATTATTATGACTGAGTGAAAATGTGCATTCCCATATAAATTTACATGCCCACCTATCTCTAACTCCTTGCTTTCTTGAGCCACTCTAAGAACTCTTCTGTTCTCATTATTTCTTCCTTTTGCTTTAGCTATTCAACATTCAAGAGCAAGTTTCAGTCTCTTCTAACATCCAATTTGGTCTTTTCTTTCTTTCCTATATTTTCAATGACCCTTCCATCCTGTTTGCTATCTTTGATGTCATTCCCCAAATTTCTGGTCTTCAGTCGTTAGTGTTTAATTTCTCAAGTCTGTTATTGAGGTGGTCTCTGTCCTCAGGTGGGATATAGTAAAGGTTGCACTTTGGCCCTTGTGGGCTTTTTCCTAATTTTCTTTAGTTTTAATTTGATCTTGCATATGAGCAATTAAAGGCCTGTGCCACAACTGGCACCTGATTCTGTTTTGACTGGTGATATTGAACTTTTCCATCATCTCTTTCCACAGATGTAGTCAATCTGATTCCTTCGTACTCCTTCTGGTGAGGTTCACATGTGTAGTCATTGCTTATGTTGTTGAAAAGAGGGATTTACAATGAAGAAGTTGTTGGTCTTGCAAAACTCTACCATGTGATGTCACATCATTTCTATCACCATGGTCATATTTTCTAACTACTGGTCCTTCTTGTTTGTTTCTGACTTTTGCATTCCAATCTCCAGAAATTATCATTTCACCCTAATTGCATGTCTGATCAGTTTCAGAAATCTTCAATTTCTTCATCTTTGGCTTTCGTGGCCATTGTACAAATTTGAAAAACAGTCATATTAACTGGTCCTCCTTGTAGGTGTATAGATGTTGTCCTATCACTGACAGGATTGTACTTCAGAACAGCTCTTGAAATGTTCTTTTTGGTGATGAATGCAACACCATTCCTCTTGAATCTGTCAATCATGGCATGTAATACCATGTGATTTTCTGATTCAGAATGGCTAATGCCAGTCCGTTTCAGCTATCTAACACCTAGGATATCGATGTTCATGTGTTTCTTTTCATTTTTTAGAGTTTCCCAGTTTTCCTTGATTCATACTTTATACATTATTAATGGATGTTTGCAGCTATTACTTCTCATTTTGCATCGTGCCACATCAGTAAATGAAAGTCCTGAAAGCTTGACTCTGTCTATGTCATTAAGATCAACCCTACTTTGAAGAGGCAACTTTTCCTCAGTAATCTTTTGAATGCCTCCCAAACTGAGGGGTTCATCTTTCAGCATTATATCAATGTTTTGCTGTTATTCATAAGATTCTGCTGGCTAAGTCTTTTCAGAAGTAGAATAGTTTGTCCTTCTTCCTAGACTGTCTTAGTCTAGAAACTCACTCGAAACTGTGACCCTCACTGTGTCTGTCAGTTTGTCGTACTGTAAAGACTTAAATGCTGCTGTGATGCTGGAAGTGATGCCACTAGTATTCAGATACCAGCAGGGTCAGCCATGGTGGACAAATTATACCCATGGAAACTTTAAATGTTTTCATTTGGCGAGGAAACAGTAAGGCAAGACGTGAGAATTGAATCTGATTTTTGGAAACTTGGGTTCTATCACTGAGAACATTTTCTGAGTCATCATGGAGGTTCTACTTGATCCAAAGGCAAGAGGCCGTGTATTCAGGAAGAAACACAAACAAACCCTGTTGTCTTTTCTTCCTGATGATCCCATCTGTCACGTCCTTGTCTTAGTCTTAGTTCATTCTGAACCTTATCCGGGAAAATTATAAAGGCCCTCTACTTTCTTATGGTGTCAGTGTAGAGTGCAAAGAAGGGAGAGGAGCCATGGTTTTTCTTGATTCCATAAACTACACTGGTAATACGATGTTACTCTCGCAAAAATTATGTATCAGAAACTCACATGAGGAAAGCAGTAGGGTAGTTGCATCAGGTGCAATAAATCAAAGTTGAACAGAAAGGAAAACTCTTGTTTTTTAAAAAAATACTGTGTTCACTGTCCTTACTTGCTATGTCTCGGGCTTTATTCTTCTGATAGAATTATCCAGAATGCAATCATCTTCCATAGAGTGGGGAGAAGCAAGAGTAGGTTAGGTGTATACAGGTCCTGTAGTTACAAGTTGTCCTGCACTCTGCTGAAGTGTAGGCTTGTTTCTGTTATCTCTCCATATTCCTTTCCAAGCACCACAGCTCCTGGCTTACAAACACAAGGTGAGGCTTATCTCTTGTTCTTCTACCTGCCTATTCAGAACACTGTTCCCAATTTTATTATTAGTCCAGATACTGACAATATGCATAATGTTATTTTTTGTAAAAGATTGTTACAGTTTCAAAAAATAAAATGGGATGAGCTAAGGGAATTATTTTTTATAACCGATGATTCAGAAGTACTTCAAATACTTCCTTTTCAATTGAGCAACACTACATGTTTCTTGAGTGTTTTTTTTTTTTAAAAAAAATAGAAACTTAACTAAAAGACTAATCATTCTAACATGAGTCCTCTCCAGATTGAAAGGCCATTTGCTGTTAAATAAGTTGTCCTCATAGAATGTCATCGATTGAATTGTGTTTCCTCTAAAATGTGTGTGGCTGTTTGGCCAGGCCACAGTTCCCAGTATTGTGTCTGCTATAAACCCTGTCTCTATGATGTTAATAAGGGAGGATGGAAGGCAACTGAGTTGGTGGGGCAAGACTCAAGGGGTAGGATTGTCTTGTGGCTTGGGGCAGCCTCTTGGGACATAAAAGAAAGAGGCTAGCCAAGAGATTTGGGGACCTCATAACATCAAGAAAGAAAGAAATTCTGGGAGCTGAGCATGTCCTTTGTAAAAGAACCATGATCCCTGGGCCTCAGAAGCTTCCACTCCAGGAGAAGACTGGCAACAAAGACCTTCCTCCAGAGCCAGCAGAGAAAATCTTCCCCTGGAGTTGATATCCTGAATTTGACCTTCTAGCTTACTGGACTGTGACAAAATAAAACTTCTCTTTTTGAAGCCATGAACTTGTGGTATTCCTGTTAAAGCAACACTAGCTGACTAAAACACAGACCAACATTTTGTCGAACTATGAGAGTGTTTGGACTTCAATGGCTTACTAATTAGCAATGGGAAATTCAGAATAACAAGAATGGTTTCTCTTTGGGATTAGATATGAAATGATTAGGAAAATGTTCTTATTATCATAGTAGGGCAACCTGTATGTGAATCTGCATACCTCCAGGCAGCCTAGAAACATAATGAATGAAAAAAAATAGGCTGAGACAAATGTATGAGGTCAAGTCGTAAACGTGTTCTGAGAAGTTTGGATTTCACCTCTTGAGTCAGAATCTGTGTTATTTCTTCAGTTCCTAGCAGTGCCCAGGTTCAGTTTCAACTCTAAATAAGTATTTGTCAACTAAATGAGTAAGAATTAGTTTGACATCAGAAGAATGGGTGAAATGAAAACTACTTGACACCCAAGATGAAAAAGTGTCCTCTGTGATTTTGAATCTGACCTTGGTTTGAGAGAAGGACGGAGGTTGGAATTGGCAGTAGAAGATAAGGGTTGAAAGGATCCTTCAGCAATCTAGACCAAGTCCCAAGGCACCCAGCTCAAAGCTTATTTTTGAGGACAATATCACTATGGTGGCATGCGCCATTTATCTTCCACTCAGTCTATTAGACATACACTAGCCCTGATGATTATACTTGGACTTTGAATTGTTTTCAATCATAAATAGAAGCCTCAGCCAAAAGGTGACCTAGGACAATTGGATAATGAATTTTTTAAGAAAATGTTCTGTATCTCACTTTGGTGAGTGGTGTCTGGGTCTTAAAAGCTAGCAAATAGCCAGCAGAGTAGCATGCATTGGTCCCAACCCACCTGGAGGAGAGGAGAATGAAGAACATCAAAGATATAAGGAAAATATGAGCCCAAGAGACAGAAAGGTCCATACATTCCAGAGACTACATCAGCATGAGACCAGAAGAACTAGATGGTGCCTGGCCACCACAAATGACAGCTCTGATATGGAATACAACAAAGAGGGAGAAAAATGGGGTGAAGACTATGAACCCTATTAAAATGACCAGATTTGAATATTCCAACAGATAGAATATTCCTGAAAGACATGGCCCTCAGACTCTCCATTAGTCCAGAACTGAAACAATTCCCAAAGCCCAATCTTTAGACAAAGATTGGACTGGACTATAGGACACGGAATGATACTGTCAAGGAGCGGGCTTCTTGGCTTAAGTAGATACAAGAGACTAACTGGGTGGCTCCTATCCAGAGGGGAGATGAGTAGGTAGAGGGTGATAGGGACTGGCTGAATGGACACAAAAAGTACAGGGTTGTGGGGAGAAGTGGGCTACTGTAGCATGGGGAGAGTAGCTAGAGCTGCATAGTAGTGTATGTGAGAGTTTTGTATGACAGATTGACTTGGATTATGAACTTTCAATAAAGGCACAAAAATTTTTTTAAAGGTGATCTAGGAGAAGATTTATAGGTGGTTCAGTGAAAACTCATACCTACTACTGAAAAAAAGACCAAAGCAGTCATCCCACTGATGGAAAGTTGAAAGTGCTGCCTTATTGTATGCTAAGAATGCAATATCTTGTTGCTGAACTATCTGAAACTAATTGAGTCAGTCTTCCTAAGCTGAATATGGTTGTCACCTCCTTTTCAGCTATGGAAATGCTCTGTCCTGTGTTTATGCCAGTTTGGTCTTACTACTTGGTCTCTCTAAGTTGGCAGACTCTTTCTAAATGTAGCTCAACAAGACTACACTCCCTCAGCAAGTACTGCTCTTGGGAGTCATTGGGAAAATCTCTGTTTAGGCAAAGTATAGTCCTATTCTGTACTGTCCTCTTTATATCAGCAGCACTAGTTTGTGGAAGTACATTAAGCATCTGATAATCAGTCCTAAACCTCTGCTTATTTGATTTCAGTTTTAATGTATGAAGTTGAACCTTCATGGAATAAGAACTTCAAAACTGACAGAAAATGGTAATTTGATATTGATTCTGAGTCTCAGGGAAAATATCTTTGACATACAAATGTATGTGCTCAGCCAAACCAGAACTGCAAGTAGGAAATACAGAGTGTTCTCATTGGAGAGCATACGGTACATTACTGTCTTTCCTCCATGCTTCTTTTTTGTCATTCCTGAACTTTCACCATACAGAAGCTTTTGGCCTTATTTCCTGACTCTGATCTACATCTGCTAATATTTAACAAGAACCCAAGTCCATCTTCATAAAGAATCAGTTTGTTTCTTTATACTCCCTTTCAGCAATTCTATACCATTTTATGGGACACAATTTTAACACCTTCATCTTTGACTTGAATGATGATCTAGGCTAAGATCTTTATGTACCTCATATAATTTCATCCTTTGCTACACCTCCATAAAGAAGTATTATTATTGCCCAGAGATAATCTTTAAACCTAAACCAATGATACCCCTGAGGTCTTCTCAAAAATAACTAATAGTTTAACTTAAGTAAAAAAAAAAAAAAAAAAAAAAAAAAAAAAGCCTACCTTGAGAATTGTGCTCTCTTAAGAACTGTCTACATAGGATCAAATTGATGACAACAACTAGGAAGATTAGATATGAAACTGTAGCAGGCAGTGAGTTTGTATTAATGAGGTAGGAGAAACTCAGAAAGCAAAAGTGAAAAGGGTTGCCAACTCAAAGAATATAATCAGTGTTACTGATTGTACCTATAGAAACTGTGGAATTGGTGTATGTTTTAAGGTGGATATTATCAACAACAACAGCAAAATAAATAATATTTGAAAAAAATCATTTTAAAAAAAGTTCTGCTATTTTCCATTGTATAAGAGATGAAAAAACTGAGGCTTAGAGAAGGTAAGTCACTTGTCCAAAGGCATGCAGCCAGTAACCAAGCTGGAACAAAGTTCACATGATAGCGGCCCTAATCTCCTCTTCCCACCATAAGCTCTTACACCCTCCCTTGAGCCAGATTCACTTCTCATTGTCCTTTGAACTACCCACAGCTTCCCCACATCTAAACATTACAGATGTACTAGAGAACAAGAATCATTACTGGGAATAAAGAGAATTTTTAAATAATAACAGAAGAGTCAATTCATTAAAAAGAATAAGCAATCTTAGGTAAGTGCGAACCCAACAACAGAGGTTCAAAATGTATGCAAATAAAATGGATAAAAAACACAAAGAAAAACAAAGAAATGCATAGTTATAGGTTCAGGCTACAACAGTGGTCTGTCAGTAATCTAAGAAACAAATAGGCAGACAATCAATAAGAGCATAGATATGAACACTATCAAACAATCTTACGGACATCCAAAGAAAACTCCACTTGTAACAGCAAGTGCACTTGGAACACTCACTAAGGTAGGCCAAATAATAGGACATAAAAAAACTGTAAAAAAATATAAAGGAAAGGAAATTAAACAAAATATGTCCTCTTTACAGAAATGAATTAAAATAGAAATCAAATAACAGAAAGATATCTAGAAAGTTACCACTTACTTGGAAAAAAGAAAAGAAAAAGTTGCCAAAGAGTTGATACCAACTCATAATGATACCCTATAGAGTAGGGTAGAACTGCTCCCTAGAATTTCTAAGGAGCATCTGGTGGGTCTGAACCACTGAATTTTTGTTTAGCAGCTGTAGCACTTAACCACTGCACCACCAAGTTTTCCAAGACCAATCTTCAAAACAATTTTGGAACTCTTTTTCTGGAATGGGTATCAGAACTGTCGTCGTATTACCCTTGATGACCTGGATGTCATCAAAATGTCTTCCTTTCATATTTCCTTTCTCTTTGGGTAAAGAAAAAAGTCACTGGGGGCCAGATCAGGTGAGTAGGGAGGGTATTCCAATACAGTTATTTATTTACTGGCTAAAAATTCCCTCACCGACAGTGCTGTGTGAGCTGATGCACTGTCGTGATGCAAGAGCTATGACTTACTGGCAACAAGTTCAGGTCATTTTCCTGTAGCCTTGTCAACACTTCCAAATAGTAAACTTGGTTAAATGTTCGGTTGGTACAAATTCATAATGAACAATCCTACTGGTATCGAAAAAGGTTAACAACATTGTTTTGACTCTTGATTTGAACTGATAGAACTTTTGGTCATGGAGAATTGGCTGCCTTCCATTGTGCGCTTTGACAGTTTGTTTCAGGGTCATATTGATACACTCATGTTTCATCACCAGTGATAACGTGGCCCCAAATATTGTCTTGCCTCTCCCAAAGGTCTTGGCAAACTTCAATTGCCTTTTGCTTTTGTTTGTCGGTGAGCTCCTTTGGGACCATTTATGCACACAACTTCCTCATGCCAAGATTTTCAGTTAAGATCTTCCTGTTTCTCTATCAATGTTTCCTTGGTCTGCTAAGCTTCTGACAGATTTTGATGCACAATTCCATGAATTCTTGCAATGTTTTCATCAGTTCTGCTCGTTACTGGCCTCCCTGACTTCTCTTCTTCAGTGATGCTTTCTCTCTCCTCAGAAAAAGTGTTTAATTCACTTATACACTGCTGTTTTCTTTATGGCATTATCTCCATAAATTTGGACTAACGTGTCCTTGATTTCACTTCCACTCTTGCCAAGTTTAATGAGAAATTGAATGTTTACTCATTGCTCTAATACAAGCTCTCACATTCTCACAACAGCCCACAAAAGCTTGCAAGACATGGCCACACGTAGACATGAACACAGCTGTGAGACACTGATATACCAAGGTTATGAAACCTTACTGAGTTGTTTGCAGAGTATTGCCACCATAAGCACACGGTGGTAAGTTCATGAACTTAATTGTCAAGCCTCATATGTGTGTATTAGTTTCCTGTTCACTTCAACTGAATTCAAATGGCAGCAAAATACATTAATATTTGGGAGACACAGATAAAATAGAGATAAATGAAAAACTTATATGATTTTGTCCATTGATGCAGAAAAGGCATTTGATAAAGTCCAACACCCATTCGTGCTAAAAACTCTTAGCAAAATAGGCATAGATGGAAAATTCCTCAATGCAATAAGGACCATTTATAGAAAGCCAACTGCCTACGTCATCCTGAATGGAGACAGACTGAAGGACTTTCCCTTGAGAACAGGAACTAGACAAGGATGCCCACTCTCATCTCTTCTATTCAACATTGTACTAGAAGTTCTAGCCAGAACAATTAGACAAGACCAAGAAATAAAGGGCATCTGCATTGGCAAAGAAGAAGTCAAAATCTCCCTATTTGCAGATGATATGATTGTATGTGCAGACAATCCCAACGAATCTATAAGTAAACTACTCAAACTTACAGAAGAGTTCAGCAAAGTCTTAGGGTATAAGATAAACATAAGTAAATCAATAAGATTCCTTTATACCAACAACAAGACTGTTGATGAAGAAATCATCAAATCAATACCATTTAGCCCCTAAGCAGATAAAGTACCTAGGAATTAATCTAACCAGATAAATAACAGACCTTTACAAAGAGAACTACAAGCCCTTACTACAAGAAACTAAGAGAGACTTACATAAATGGAGAAACCTACCCTGCTCATGGATAGGAAGACTTAACATTGTGAAAATGTCTATTTTACCCAGAGCAATCTACTTATACAATGCAATCCCAATGCAAGTTCCAGCGTCATTTTTTTAATGAGATAGAGAAACAAATCACCAATTTTGTTTGGAAAGGGAAGAAGCCCCGGATAAGTAAGGCACTACTAAAGAAGAAGAACACACTGAGAGGCCTCTCATTAGCCAACCTTAGAACCTATTACACTGCCACAGTGGTCAAAACAGCCTGGTACTGGTACAAGAACAGACAGATGGATCAATGGAACAGAACTGAGATCCCAGAGATGACACCATCTGCCTATGAACAGTTGATATTCGACAAAGGCCCTAAGACATTTAACTGGGATAAAAACAATATCTTCAACAAATGGTGCTGGCAAAATTGGATATTGTCTGCAATAAATTGAAACAAGATCCATATCTTACACCTTATACAAAAACTAACTCCAACTGGATAAAAGACCTAAATATCAAATCTAAAATGATAAACCTCATCCAAGAAAAGGTAGGAACAACAATGGAAGTTTTAATACGCAATGTAGACAGACGTCAAAATCTGTCAAACAAACCGCAATCAACAGAAGAGAAAATAGATAAATGGAACCTATTAAGAATCAAACACTTTTGCTCGTCCAAAGACTTTATTAATAGAATTAAAAGGCCACCTACAGCATGGGAAAAAATATTTGACAACTATATGTCAGACCTACACCTGATCTCCATAATCTATAAAATACTACAAAATATCAATAAAAAGAAGATAAATCATCCAGTTAAGCAATGGGCAAAGGAGATAGACAGATATGTCTCTGAAGAGGAGATCCAGGCAGCTAAAAAACACATGCAGACATTTTCACGATCTTTAGTTATTAAAGAAATTCAAATCAAAACTACAATGAGATACCATCTCACCCCAACAAAGTTGGCCATGATCCAAAAAACACAAAACAAGAAATGCTGGAAAGGCTGTGGAGAAAGGGAACTCTCCTACAGTGTTGGTGGGGTTGCAAAATGGTCCAGCCTCTCTGGAAAGCAATCCGGCACTACCCTAAAAAAATGAATATAGATATACCATTTGACCCAGTAATTCCACTACTTGGAATATATCTTACAGAATCAAGGCCACCAGGTTCACACCAATGGATACATGCACAAGCATGTTTATTGCAGCACAGTCCACGGTAGCAAAGAGATGGAATCAACCCAGGTGCCCAACAACAGAGGAATGGATAGGTAAACTATGGTATATATACTCAATGGAGCACTATGCAATGATAAGGAATAATGATGATTCCAGGAAACATCTCATAACTGTTTTCAACTGGAAGACATTACGTTGAGTGAAAGTAGTCAGCGATGAAAGGACAAATATTGTATGAGACCCCTACAATAAGATCTTAAAAACAGACTTACGTATAGAAGAAAAGATTCTTTGATGCCTGCAAGGGAGTGGATGGAGGGAGGGCGAGAGGGGGAGGGTTTAGACTAGTCAGTAGAAATTTGGTTGGGAGAAATCGGTGATAGCACACATTAGAAATAAGAACAATATTAAGTGGACTTCAACATAACTTGAATACTCCTTCCATCTTAACCTAACATTGCAAGGACAGAATAGCTGGGGCAGGGGGCAGAGGACCATGTTCTTAGGCAAGATCGAGGCCATTTGGCACAATTAATGTTTTGCTAAGAGGGCTCTCTGCACCCCACATTGGTGAGTGGCATCTGGGGTCTTAACAGCTGCCAAGCTGACAGCAAATGGTCCCAACTCAGCAGGAATGGATGCTCACCGAGGACCAAAATGACACGGGGTAAAGCCAACCCAGAAGATACAGAGACCCACATGAGTGGGTGCCTACATAGACTTGGGACCGGAAGAACCAGATGGCACCCAGCCACCACCAGTGATAGCCTCGATGAAGCTCACTAAGTTCAGCCTCACTGACAACACAAGAATAAAAAGGAGTGCATCCTGAGTTCTCCACTAAAAGACCACAAATTGATGGTCCAGTGGCTTCGCAGTTCCCCTGGGAGCATGGCCCCTGGCCCTGATGCTGCCCTTGCCCATAGATCATAGGTGATGCAGAGTGACCATATATTGGATGCACTTTATGGTTCTATGCATCTATAGGATATCATCCTGCTGACCTTTGGTTGGAGGAAAGGGAATGGGTGGAGAAGAGGGCAAAGGAGACTGCTGGGAGGATGAAACATGTAGGGAGCAGAGAGGAACAGTGTGCTGTCACTGGACAGGGAGAGCAGTGGAAGCTGCATATAGATAGACATGTAAATTTATATGGGAATGTACATTTTCACTCAGTCATAATAAAATAAATAAATAAAAGAAAAGAGAAGAAAAACATCGTATGAAATATTTATATTAGAAAGAGAAAGGCCTTATATAGATAATCAAACTTTCCACCCTGAGAAAGAAAAAGAAGAGTTAATGAGAAAGGAAGAAATGGCAATGAGAAGAAACAAATGATGATTCCCTGTAAAAAAAAAAAAAAAAAAATCAATAAAACTGAAACTTTCAGCTAAACTGACCCAAAACAAAAAGACACAAATCAGCCATATCACGAACGACAGACCCTATGATAGTTAAAGCTGTGAATGGGATATTACAAACTGTACATCCATAAACTTGACAACTTAGATGATCTAATTCAGGAAGACATATGAACCCTCCTTTATCTGCTACATAAATTCAATTTATACTTAAAACTTTCCTAAAAAGAAAGCTTCAGGCTTATATGGCATCACTGAAAATTCTACAAAACATTTAAAGAAGAAATAATACAAAATTCTGCACAAACGCTCCTAGGAAAAGAAGACTGTCTATAAATGTCTAGAAAATCTCTTTGCATTTCACATAGTATAAAATATTTTAGGACATCCATCGAAGAAGAAGGAAACCCTGGTGGCATAGTGGACAAGTGCTACATCTGCTAACCAAAAGGTCAATAGTTCAAATCCACCAGATGCTGCTTGGAAACTCCATGAGGTAGTTCTGCTCTGTCCTATAGGGTTGCTATGAGTCAGAATCAACTCAATGGCAGTGATTTTGATTTTTTCTTTTCTTTCTTCCTTTTTTTTTGATTGAATAAGAAACTAAGTAAATAATCCCTTCATCCAAAAACAAAAGAATAACCTGTTGCCATAGTGTCAATTTGTACACACAGTGACCCTACAGGACCAAGTAGAGCTGCTCCATTGGGTTCCTATGGCCCTAATCTTTATAGAAGCAGACTATCCCATTTGTGTTGCACAGAGTGGTTGGTGGGTCCAGAAGACCAACCTTTTGGTTAGCAGCCAAGCACTTAACCAGTGCACCACCTGGGCTCCTAGCTAAGGAAAACAGTAAGTAATTAGTTGATTCATGAAAAGTGAAATGAGTAATTGTTTGACTAACGAATTTTAGGTGGTAGTTATAGTATTCGTTTATCAAAAAGGTCTTTGAAACCTCACTCAGAATGTACCATTGTGTGTCCCACAAGACAAAGGGAGTTGTTGAAACATGATTGTGTTAGCGGAGTGCACTGCAGCAGTGTGGAAAAAGTTGGACTGCAAATACAGACATTTTATCTTTGAAAACCACATCTTAGTCTCAAAATCACCACTCTCTGTCGAACTCGTATTTCACAGCTGAAATAATCAGTTTCTGCAGGGTGTTATTACTCGCACTATCGTCGCTGTTGAGAGAAAACGTGTTTTCAAAGAATAGGTTCCCAATCTTACAAAATAAGTTATCTAGCTAGAAAATGAAAATGTAACTTCAGTACATCCAGACGTTGCCCTATAAAAGGAACACTTTTCCAAACACAGCTACCTCTGAGGAGTCATTCTAGGTATTTCTGCAGAGCTGCTGTCCACAGGGATGTGGAGAATAGATAAAAGCTCTGAATGGCACAGCCCAAGGGAGGGTTACAGCCAAAAAAAAAAAAGACAAACACAATAAAGGAATCTTCCTGCTTGTCTGCAGCCTGTCCCTCTTTCCTTCCCTGCCGCCTTCAGAAAACAGAATTCTTCTCTCTTTTGAAATGTTTTAAACTATTTTTTTTCTTCCTAATGCATTGTGATTAGAGATTCAAGTGGAAAGTCCAGCATACATTCTGGAAAGAATTATCGAAGGCCTCTTTCACTAGGTTCAGAAACTTTGAGTGAATTCAATTCTAAGATCCAGGTAGAGAGCTGGCAAGATTACCTTAAGTCATCCTCTGTGGGAAGAGCTGGGGGGGGGGGGGGCGGGGCAGGGAACTGAAAGGCAGGAAAGACAAGATCAGACACACACCTGTGGTCAAGGACAGAAGTGAGAGAGTAATGAAACATGGAACTGTCCTAGACTGATTGTCTAGAAGAACAAAACCAATAAAGTATGTGTGTGTGTATATGTGTAGTTGGGTTAAGTGCTATCATCTTGATTCCTAGTCATAGCAAACTTACATAAAACAGAATAAAACACTGTCTGATTCCGCACCATCCTCAAAGTTGTTGTTATGATTGAGTCCATTGTTTCAGCCACTGTGTCAATACATCTCCTTGAGGGTCTTCTCCTTTTATGCTGACCTCTGTTTTATCAAGTACAATGTCCTTTTCCAGGGACTGGTTCCTCCTAATTACATGTCCAAAATGTGTAAGACATAGTCTCTCCATCTTTGTTTCTAAGAAACATTTTGGTTGTACTTCTTCCAAGACAGGTTTGTTCTTTCTTTTGGAAGTATCTGGTATATTTCATATCCATTACCAACACCACAATTTAAAGGCATCAATTCTTCTTTGTATTCCTTATTCACTCTCCAGCTTTCCACATGCATATGATGCAATTGAAAATATTATGGCTTGGGTCAGGTGCACCTTAGTCTTCAAGGTGACATCTTTGCTTTTCAATGCTTTACAGAAGTTTTTTGCAGTAAATTTGCACAGTGCAGTGCATCTTTTGATTTCTTGACTGCCCCTTCCATGGGTGTTCATTGTGGGTCCAAGTAAAATGAAATCTTTAACAACCTCAACCTTCCCTCAGTTTATTATGATGTTGCTAATTTGTCCAGTTACAAGGATTTTTATTTTCTTGATGTTGAGGTGCAATCCACACTGAAGGTTGTAGTCTTTGATCTTCATCAGTAAATGCTTCAAGTCCTCTTCACTTTTTAGGAAGTAAATTTGTATCACCTATATATCACAAGTTGTTGATGAGTCTTTCAGCAATCCTGTTGTCATGTTCTTTTTCATATAACCCAGCTCCTTGGATTATTTGCTCAGCATACAGACTGAATAGGTACAGTGAAAAGATACAACCCGGATACACACCTTTCCTAATTTTAAGCTATATAGTATCCCTTGTCCTGTTCAAAAAACTGCCTCTTGATCTACGTACAAATCCCTCATGGAGACAATTAAGCATTCCAGAATTTCCATTCTCCACAATATCAGCCATGATTTGTTAGGATCCATACAGTTTAGTGCTATACATTCTGGGAAAACCTTGGTCCAAGAAAACATAAACCTGAGGGTAACACTCAAGTGTCTCTGGTGTTCTTTAGCCCTCAAAATGATAAAGAGTTTAGCAATTGGGAGAGAAACCTCTACTCCTGAAGCCAAGAGAATACAAAGAGATAGAGGACTCAGGAGCGTATAGAGTCCACAGTGTTTTGCTTGTTACCCCTTATAGGCCTGCTAACACAGCTTGAGTTGGTAAGCTAACAATGAAAAAATAATAACTCACCTATGGGGATCCAGAAGCCAGAGAGAAAAGTAAACAGAACCAATGTGCAGCCATACAAAGCTAGCAGACAACAGCAATAACAACAAGCAAGACTTTTAAGACATTTAAGAAACTTTCTGAAGTCATGATTTTTAACTACAAGTTTCAAGAGATTAAATGAATTACCAAAAACGACCACAGGAGAAGTAGAAACTTTGTATAGATCAACTGTCACAGACTGGAAGTTGAATGAAGATCTATCCAGGAAAAGACATTGAGATCAGATGGGTTCAAATGTAAATTGGGACTTTACCTTTTGATAAAAGGATTATTCTAGTTATTTAAGCTATGCTTTTATAGAAAAATGGAGAAATTTTCCCAGTTAATTATATAAAACCAATATTATATTCACATTCAACCTGATACAAAAGAGAGAACTACAGACTCATCTCAATTATGCATTAAAATACCGCAGTTTTAAGTAATCCATTAGCAGATAGAATTTAGCAGTGTATCAAAAGAATACTACAATTTGAATGTAAAGGTTACTTTGGGAATATGTGGATAGTTCAAATCAGAAAAATCTCTCACCATAATTCCTTGTATCAACTAATAAAGGTGAAAACATCTGTCAGTGTATCAGTATCAGACATAGACAAAGTATTTGACAAACTACATGATCTTTTCTTAAAAAGCCAAGTAAAAGTGAACCTTCTTAAATATAATGATGTATTTACTCAAATTCAATAGTGTACAACAGTCTAAAGAGTTAAACAATAACACCATTCCTGTTAATACAAGAAATGACAAGAAGGCCTGCTGCTTCACAGCAGAAATCAGCTTCTGTAAAGATTTACAGCCTTGGAAACCCTATGGAGCAGGTTTACTCCATCCTATATGGATGCTGTGAATCTGAATTGACCTGGTAGCATTGGGTTTGGCTTTTGGTTTTATAATCAAATTAAAATGGAAATGTCAGATAGAGAATCCAGACAGAAATCCCAACATATGAGATCCAACAATTAAACGTCCGAGAACTTAATCGTTCTACGCGCTACATACCTCATTGCTGAATATCACTATGGTTACTTGAAAGTGCTCCACTTGGGAAGCTATGAGGGACACCGGTGCCTAGTTCACCCTTCAAAGGAAAGTTCACCCTTTTTGGAATGAGCATTGTGCACGGTGACATGGTGCCAATTTCGTGAACTTAGTTGTATAGTTGTTTGTGAGGGAATTTTTAGCCAGTTCTTAAACAAACAACTGTACTGGAACTCCCTCTCTAGTCACCGCTCTGTCCCCCAATGCCTTTTATCTTTACTCAAAGGTAAAGGAAATATTGAAAAGAAGACATCTTGATGACATTCAGGACATCAAGGGTAATGCAATGACAGCCCTGATGGTCATTCCAGAAAAAGAGTTTGCTTTGAAGTGTGGATGAGGCACTGGAGTCGGTGCATAGCTTCCCAAGGGGAGTACTTCAACGGTGGCTGTAGTGATACTCAGCAATGAGATATGTAGCATTTTTTCTAGGATGAGTTCACAAACTTGTCAGTCCTCATACATTAAAATTGTGTAGGTGATAAAGATGCTATTTTGATTCAATGAGAAAGGATGAATTATTAAACCAATGATTGGAGCACAGGTGGTTCCAATGATATAGAAAATAACAATGGACAAAAAATTGAATAGGCAGTTCAAAGAAAAAATACAAATGGTTAACATACATATTTAAAACTCCTTCAACTTACTGGTGGTCAGAAAAATAAAAATTGAAGCAACAATAAAATCTCACAAATGGAATGAAAGCATTTGAAAAGTGCTTGCACATTTGCCATTTCATTCTCTTGTTGCCCTTGGAAACTCTGAGCTTGGGCTATCCTATTGGATGATGAATGATAGTTGGCCAAAATAACACCTAGCCAACCACCCAGTCACCTAACTGCCAGACACCTGAGTCAGACCAGCTGAGAAGAACGCCCTCATTGGGCTCTGCCAAAATTGCCAACCCATAAAGCATCTCGAGCTGATGAATGACTATTATTTTAAGGTACAAAATTTGGGGGTGATTGGTCACATAGCTAAAGCTGCTACACTGCTAAAGAACCAAGACACATAAATTTCATAAAACTTTGGCATTTTGTGCATCTATATTTTTTAAAAAATGAAAGGTTCTTAGAAGTGCATCTGAATAGAGATAGGGTATGCCAGGGAGGAAAATGAAAGGCAAAGCAAAGCTTAAACTGAACAATAAGAATACCTAATCAAGTTGATTCAACCCTTAAAAGAAAACAAACTGAAGTATAAAATAGAAGCATTGAAAGGTGTAGATGATTAGGTTGTATGAATAATGGGGTTTGATTATAAAGCATATCTAATTTCTCTATTATTAAATTAAAGTGGCTCTAAAGACACATGATATACTAGATATAAAAGCAGAAGACTCAGAGAATTAAATCATTTTTGCTACAAAAAAAAGAAAGAAATCCAAGCAATACTCAATTAGTTGAACTAGTGCTTATAATACAGCTTGCAAAGAATTGTTTTAGATACAAGGTGTAGAGTAAGGAGCTGAGTAATTATGGTCATTGCAGATCAATCCAAATGAAATCTGTTGTTCAGTAAAATAAGAATTAGAATTATGAATTTCTTCTGAATTTGTTTTTCATTACTGTCATCAATGAGTAGTAATCTTCTTCTCTACCCAACCCTTCATCTTGTTCCCAAAGTATTACTTCATAAATACTTTTTAAAATGTCTAGACAGATTTGGAAAAATAAGAACTTTAAGTTGAAAGAATGGTGTCCATCCAATTGTGGATTTGGAGACAAAACCTGTCCTCAAAATGATTCACGGGAGAAATACAAGTATCCATTTATGCACATGTTAGGCATTTCAAACCACAGTATGTCATCTAGGGTAGATATTATTGCTTTGCACAGATGAGAAAATTTAAAGCAGTGAGACTGGCCAGCACTCAGGCTCCTATCTCATAGTTATTAAGCCTGCCCCTGTTGTGATGGATTCCTATTCATGGTGACCACCTGTGTGTCAGAGAACTGTGCTGCATTGGATTTTCAGTGGCCTTTTTTTTCCCCCAGGGATTCTCTAAGTAGACTAGAAATTCCAGCTTTTCAATTAGCAACCCCACTCATTAACAGTTTGTACTGTGCAGGTGCTCTCTTTAGTTGTCAGTGTTTTCGAATACAGTCGGCTACGTCAGCCAACTATATGGCTGGCTAATTTCTTCTTTGTTCTTTTGTTCTCCACAAGTGTTGCTTGGGAAAGTTCAGTGACAAGACCTACAAGCCAAAACCAAATCCATTGCCATTGAGTTGATTCCAGCTTATAGTGAAGATAAAAGTTACCCATCCCAGATGTCAGCATTCACATCACTGAGCATGTGTTGGGTTTTCCCGGTGCCTAGAGTGACTCCTCCATCTAGCAGCTCCCCCACCTGTTCCTCACTGGTATGTAAGACTCTCCTCCATCCTGGTGGCTCAGTGGTTAAATGCTATGGCTGCCAACCAAAAGGTCAGCAGTTTGAATCAGCATGCGCTCCTTGGAAACTCTATGAGGCAATTCTGCTCTGTCCTACAGGGTCATTATGAGTTGGAATTGATTCACTGGCATTGAGTCTGTTTTTTTTTTGTTGTTGTTGTTTCCATTTCTATCGGCACTTCTGCCTTGATGTCACAAGCTATCCTGTACTTCCTACAGCTCTGTGGTAACTAAGTCAAACACTCATTTTTATAAGTATGGAAGCAATTGTTTTGCTAAATTGATTTGTTCTGCATTTGCAAACCTGAAAGTTTCTTTTAAGGAAAAACAAAAGAGCACAGAGAGTTGGATTTTAATTTTTGGAACCATAGATCATGTTCCCCCAGAAATCTAATTTTCTAGGTTAATGAATCATATCAGATATTGTAAATTAGAAATTACTTTTACAGCATGGAAAACAATGTGAATAAATTGAAGCTGCTTATTGAAAAAGGAAACCCTGAAGGCATAGTGGTTAAAAGCTACAGGTGCTAACTCAAGGGTTGGCAGTTCAAATCTACCAGGTATTCCTTGGGAACTCTATGGGGCAGTTCTACTCTGTCCTATAGGGTTGCTATGCGTTTGAGTTGACTCAGTGGCAAGGGGTGAGTTTGGGTTTTATTGCAAGTGATACTGTGGTGCTCGAACATCACACACACACTTAAACATAGCTTTGTGTTTAAGTTAAGTTAAATTGGATTCTTTACAGTTAGAAACCCTCCCTGGGGCTTTTCATCAGATTTACTTTTAAAAAGATGCTTGTCTTTACCTTTTTCTTGGAACTTTAAGAAGGATCTGATTCATGCGGAGATGCTGAAATATCAAAATGTTCTGTCCAAAACCCCATTTATGTGATAACAGCAGTATCTTACATTTATTATAACATCAGTATTTTCCAAGCACAGCTCCACATGTGATTTCATTCCCTCCAGAGAGACTGCGAGAAAGTTTAGAGCTAACAAGGCTGTGTGATAGGGAGAAACTGGGATAATATCTCCATTTTATGAATGAGTGTGTTCAGGCAGGAAACATAGGAGATGTGCTCCCGGCCAGTGGAGAAGTTGTTGGGGTAGCCCTGTTCCCACCAACCCAGCTTTCTCCCCCTACAGTCTAGGAGTCAGACTTAGCAGAACCATTTTATGCAGCAAGATATGCTTTTCCTGACCCTTGGCAAGCCACTGCTGCTCCATCTTGTAGGGGCAATGGGAAAAGACAAGGGCATGAGATCAGGAGACCTGATCCTACCGCAGCCTCTCCTGAACCCCTTAACATTCATTTCTTTGGAGTCAGGGTATCTTCCCAACTCACTGGCTTGCTATGAGGAGCAAATGAAACAATTGATGTGAAACTCTGTTATGAATCACAAGTCACTGCATAAATGTCACCTGAGAGCATGGCCTCCTGTCTCACTTCTACCGCAGAACTTTCGAGTGCATAATATGTCATTGAAAAATACCATGGCTTGGGTCAGGTGAACCTTAGTCTTCAAGGTGTTATCTTTATTTTTAAACACTGTTTAACATTCAAATAAAACACAGTTTATTTCTCTATATCCCTACTAAGAGAACAGTGGCTTGTTTTCACTATTTTACTATCACCCACAATACTACAATAAACATTAGTTAAATGTTCTCCTATGTAATCGTGACCCAGTTCTTCTAAGGTCAAAGTTTCAACTGCTGGCTTATGGCGCATGAGCACTGTCTACTTTATGAGGTATTCCCAATTTGCTCTCCAAAGTAATTGTAACAATCATTTTCCTGTCACCATGGTATGAGTTCCCACATAGCCCTCACCCATGCCATCACTTAACATTGTCAAAGTTAATGGTTCTTCCATCTGATGTTGTATAGTAGTTGTTGATTGACATTTGCGTTCTTCTCCACTATTCATCAAAATTCCAAATTAACTTCTCCAAAGTCTATGGGGATTCTTGAAAATGAAAACATCAGAGGAGTCTGGTCTCATCGAGATCTTCTAAAGATCCAATAAAATTTAAAACCTACGAAAGTACTATCTCACGTCAACTTGAAGGGCCAGGTTTATTTTCCCTTCTGAGAGCCGTGGCCATGAGTTGGTTGGTATCAACTATTGCCTGAAGCACTGTAGCACTGTAGCACTATTTGGCAGGTTTGACTTCCTCTGGTCATTACTCTGCCCCAAACCCACCACTTGCTATATCTCTCCCCCTTTGTAAGATTCATAATTTATAATTATATATTTTTGACTTTCAGAAATCTATGCTAACGAGATCTCATTGATTTTCTTTAATCCTGACATTATCTAAACATATTTGCCTGTAGGACACTTGTCTCTTCTCCTCCATGTCTGAAGAAAGAAGTTCCTTGGACTAGCAACTGAAAAACTCTGTGCCAGATTATCCAAGCCAACCAGTCTTTGCAGTACTTGAAGGAAAGAACTTGGAGTTTGCTCTTCCAAAAGGGTCCACTCAGAAAAGAACCAGGGACTACAGGTGGTTTCAACTCACAGTAGTGATGGTTAATGTTACGTATCAATTTGCTAGGCTGTGATTTTTGGTAGTTTGGCAGACTTTCCTTGATGCAGTCTGATAAGATCAGCCAATCAGTTGGAAGCAACGTTTCCTTAGTGGTATGGCTTGTTTCCCTCTCTCATTGTTTCTCAACCCTATACTCTTCCTATCACCTGAAAACTGGCTTGGGGGACATAAACCTGTGTAAGTCTTCATCCTGCCCCCTAACCGATACATTTGATTCACCAGTCCCCACAACCCTGTGAGCCAGCAGAGGTCTCCAGTTTGCTACCTGACCCACATATTTGGTACTTGGCAGCCCCCACAATTGCCACCCCATCCATCCTCACGTTAGGCCAATTCCATGAAACACAGCACTGTTATAAAATACTGGTCAAGAAGAACTTGCTCTGTCAAGTGAAGATCTGGGACAGGTTTGGACAGGGTGTATCCCATGAACCTCTCAGGTCTGTTTGAGATGAGGCAAGGTGGGAAGCAGCAGTCATTTCTGACAGAGCATGAGGAGGAGAACTCTGGCTCAGGATCCTTGATCAAGTGAGAGGGGAGGGACCATGGAAATAATAAACAGCCATGTATTATTTATCACTATTATTGCTTGGCACAAACAGCTTCCTACTTTTAAATGATCCGGGAAGAAGGCCAAGGTTGTTTTTCAGATTCCCCTGGGAGAATGTGAGTGAGTCTGTGGCATTTGTCTTTTATTAACTCAAAGAGTTTTTCTTTTGTTTCTCCTGGATGATGCAGGGAGAAATGGGACTCTGCAGTGCTTTAAGCTGAGCCCAGATTTGGAGTCAAACCCTTAATCCTACACAAATTATTTCTTTCAATATAAAAGTGTGAAGAACGCTTGAAATAAAAAATAAAATAAAGTCAGTGGAGGAAAGAGGATAGAATGTCACCCTCTCAATACCCCTATAAACTGGGCTGAATACATGAGGGTGGTGACATTAAACTATCAAAGGAAAACTTTGCTTTCAAAGTGGGCATGATTCTCTTATTTCTAGGTATATTTTGAGAGGAGGGCTATCAAAGAGCTCTTTTTTTGTATAACCCCAAGATTATTTTTGACTGAATTCTAAATCTACAAAATGTAGATTTTGTATCTACCGCATAGATTTTTAGGCTATCTACCTTGTATAAAATGCCAGACTAAGACACAAGAAATGGATCAGCTAAATACTGATTCTCCACATATTCAAAGGGGTTCAGAATGAATCCTTTTGAGCATGTTGATTTTGTAAGGTAGTTATTTGTAGAGCATGGGAATTGTTACAGTCGCTCAATCATGGTTTGACTTTCCATCCTGATTCAGTGGTTTCCAAGAGTGGCCTCCATACAAAAGTCGGGGTCGAAACAGTGGGTTGGATCAGCAGGTGAGTATCTTATCACACATAGCAGTAAATCAGCAAGGTGTACAAGAAATCAGTTGTCAGAGAGAGAGATAGAGAAGCAGACAACTGGAAGAAAGAGTCCTTATAAATGTTAAGACTGTATATCACCTTGAGTGAGCCATGAGTTTGGGTGGTTCAGCAGTTATGTAATAACATAGTTTGGCAAGTACATAATAATGTAGTTTGTCACTTACGTAATGATGTAATTGTACTTCTTTTGTGATCTGAAGTAGTCATATCCCATTTCCCTGGGGATGCGACCTGTATCTAATACATATGGATGCTATGGCAAACTTCATTTGCTTGATCTGGATCCTGCATCTGGCTCATCATTATCTGACCTCCAGTTCTTGGAACTGGAGCCAGCATTCTGTAATCTGACACACCAGTTCTGGAATTCATCAGTTTCTGCAGCCCTGTGGCCAGCAGCCTGTTACCTGACCTGCTTGTTTGGGTTTGTCACCCACAGCAAACATGTGAATGAGGACAAGCCATTGCCCTGATGCCTGACTTGTAGATTTGGGACTTGCCATCCTCTGTAGCCACGTGAGCCATTTCTTTGAGCTAAATCTCTTCATATACAAATGTATGTGTTAGCATCAACTCAACAGCATTGGAGTTAGAATGGATTTATCAGGTTAGACCCACAGAATCACTCATGGAGTGTCCAGAAAGCACACCTCTTACCACCACCATGAGGAACAAATTTGCCAAAAGAGCCCTATCCAGAACAAAAACAAGTCTGTTGCCATCAAGTTAATTCCAATTCATGAGAACCCTAAAGGACAGAGTCGAACTGCCTTATAGGGTTTCCAAGCAACACCTGGTGTGGATTCAAACTGCTGATCTTTTGGTTAGCAGCCATAGCTCTTTATCATTACACTATCTGAGTTTCCAAAGCATCTTTAAATTACTGTGATTACTATTTCATGGTAAGTCAGATTTGACAGTAGAAACTGCTCTAAACTAAATTAAGACACCTAACTGTAACACGTAAGACTGGAACTCATAGTGGTAGGGGTGAAGGTAAAGCACTTAATCAACAAAGAAGAGGTAGAGGTAGTTATCATAAGAGATAGCAGAGTCAAAGCAGTAATCAGAACAGTCTGATTTGTATGGACTTATGATATGTCTCCTTAGTCATGGTGTCCCTAGGGATGAAATAGATGGGAAATATACTAAATATTTATTTGATCTATTTAAGCAGAAGATTTCTAGTCAGATGAATGACAGTCTAACTTGAATTGCCAGAACAGAGTGTCATGGCCCCTTAAATAATGCCCAGACTTGAGCCAGTTTACAAATCCCAAGCCCTTTGAATAAAAGGAAGACTGTGTCTCCTAGAGGAAAGCCCAACTGTACTGCTCAAAATTTACACGGTTAATCTTTCTTCCAGCCTTCACCATAGGGATCTATGGTCTTCTATGAGAGTGACTATTTACTGGAGAAAAAGAAATAATCAGTCTTTTCAGGGATTAGTGGGCATTGGCTCTGACCTGACACTAATTCCAGGTCACTGTGGTCCATTAGTCAGACTGGAAGTCTATGGAAGTCAGATTATTAACTCAGTGTTTGCTCAGATCCATCTCACAGTGAGTTCAGTGTGTCCTTGAGCCCATCCTGTGGCTGTTCCCTGCATTGCTGAATGCATAATTGGAAGAGACACGGTCAACAACTGACAGAACCCCCCACATTAAATTTCTTACATGTAGAGTAAGTGTTGTTACGGTAGGAATAGCCAAGTGGAACCCATTAAAACTGCCTCTACCTAGGAAGATAGTAAACCAAAACTAATACTGTATTACTGGTGGGATTGCCAAAATTAGAACCACCATCAAAGTCTTGAAGGATGCAGGGGTGGTGATTTTCATTACATCCAAATTCAACTTACCTCTTTGGCCTGTGAGAAATACAAATGTATCTTGGAGAACGACAATGGATTATTGAAAACTTAGGTAATAACTCCAATTGCAACCGCTTTCCATATGTGATTTCATTGCTTGGGAAAATCAGTACATATCCTGTTACCTGTTATGCAGTTACTGATCTGGCCAATGCACTTTTCTCCATTCTTGCTTTGAGGGAATACTAGAAGCAGTTTGCCTTCATCTGACAGGCCAGCAATACATCTTAACTGTTCTACCTCAAAAATACATCAACTCTCCATCCCTGTGTCATAATTCAGTTCACAAAGACACCTTGAGCATCTTTCCCTTCCATAAAACGTCAAACTGATTCATTGATGACATTTTGCTTATTGGATCTAGTAGGGAAGAGGTATTAATGACTTTAGACTTGTTGGTAAGACATCTGTGTGCTAGAGGGTAGAAAATTAACTTGACAAAAATCAAGTGTCTTCCATTGCAGTGAAAATTCCTGGAGTCCAGTGGCATGGGGCATGTTGAGATACTCCTTCTACAGTGTAAGTTACATCTGACCCCTCCTACAACTAAAAAGGAGGCACAATGCCTGGTGGGTTTCTTTTGACTTCTGATGCAACATATCCCTTATTTGGGTGTGCTACTCCAGGCTATTTATGAGGTGACCAAAAAAAATAAAAGAAAAGAAAAACTCTGCTAGTTTTGAGTGTGGTCCAGAACAAAGGCAGCTCTGCAATGTGTTCAGGCTACTGTGTAAGCCCTTCTGCCCTTTGAAACATATTATCTAGCTGATCCAATGTTGCTTGAAGTATCAGTGGCAGATAGAGGTGTTTGGAGTCTTTGGCAGATCCCTACCGGAAAATCACAGCACCAACATTTAAGATTTAGAGAAAAACTCTGCCATCATTTATGTATAACTGCTATCTTTTTCAAAAGCAGGCTTTGGCTTATTGCTGGGCTTTAGTAGAGACTGACTGCTTAACTGTAGGCCACCAAGTCCACATGTGGTCTGAGCTGCCATCATAAAACAGGTATTGTCTGACTTACATAGTCATAAAGTCAGGTGTGCACGGCAGCACTCCATCTTTAAATGACAAGGTTATATGTGAGACTGGACTCAAGCAGTAAGTTGAAGGTGCAATAAATTGTGCAAAAGTTGCACAAGGAACTAGTCCAAGTGCCCACGGTCTCCACTCTTATCACATTATCTTCCCTCTACCAGTCTGCACCCATGGCCTCATGTGGTGTTTCTTATGCTTAGTCGACTGAGGAAAACCAAAAAAAAAAAAAAAAAAAATGCATGCCTGGTTTACAGATAGCACACTTTGCAGGCACTACTTAAAAGTGGACACAGGTAGTGCTGCAGCACCTGTTGGAGATCTCCCTGAAGGACAGTGGTAAAAGGAAATTCTCCCACTGGGCATGGTTTTGAACAGTACACCTGGTTGTTCACTTTGCTTGGAAGAAGAAATTGCCAGATGTGTAACTATGTGCTGATTCATGCACTGTAGCCAACACTTGCGCTGAATGGTCAGAGACTTGGAAGGAAAACGATTGGAAACTTTGTCACAAGGAGGTATGGGGAAGTGGTGTGCAGACAGATCTTTGTGAGCGGGCTAAAGAAGTGGATATATTTGTGTCTTGTGTGAGTGCTCATGAAAGGGTGACTCAGCAAAAAAGGATTTTTACAATCAAGTAGATAAGATGACATACCCTGTGGATACCAGTTAGCCTCCTACCCCAGCTACACCTGTCACTGTCCAATGGACTCATCAGTAAAGTGGCCATGGTGGTAGGGATGGAAGATATGCGTGGGCTTAGCAACATGGAATTTGACAAATGAAGGCCAGCGTGAAGGTAGGCACTGATGAGTGCCAACTCTTCCAGTAGCAGAGACCTAAACTGAGCCTCCAATGTGGCACCATTCCTCAGGTGATCAGTGAGCAACCTGGTGGCAAGTTGATGACAGTGAACGACTTCCATTTAGAAAAGTAGTGCTTTGTTCTTACTGGGACAGACACTTAAACTCTGGATATCAGTTTGGCTTCCCTGCATGCAATGCTTCTGCGAAAACCACTCTCCGTGAATTGCAGAATGCCTTACTCACCACCATGGTAGCCCGTCCAACACTGCCTCTGATTAAGGGACATGCCTCTCAGTGAATTGTGTCAGTGGGCCCATAATCATGCCATTCATTGGTCTTAAAATGTTGCCCATGATTCTGAAGCAACTGGCTTGATAGAACAATGGGATAGCCTTCTAAGGATGCAATTACGGCACTACCTAGGTGACAATACTTGAGGAGATGTGGCAGTGATCTCCAGAAGGCTGTAAGTGCTCTAAACCAGAGTCCAATGTATGATGCTATTTCTCCCAAAGTTAGGATTTGTTGGTTCAGTAATCAACAGGGAGAAATGGGAGTAGCAGCATTGACTATTACCCCTAGTGACCCTTTTGTGAAATTTTTGCTTCTGTGTTAATCCATATATACGAATATTGGGCAATGTGTTTCTGGTTGTATGCGTGTTAGTTGTGGTATATTAGGTACAAGTGTGTCTTTGTAATTGTCTTTACTTAGAATTTGTATGTGGTTTAAGAAGATGTGTACAGGTGCCAAAGTTGGCAAGGCGTGAACTGTCATGTTTAAGGTTGCATATCAATGTGGCTAAGTATTTATTCTCAGCTTGTTGGGCAGTTACGTGATGATGTTATTTGGCAATAGTGTATTGATGGAATTTGGGAGCTATGTAATGATGTAGTTATCCTCCAGGATGTGATCTTATGTGATCAACCAATCAGTTATAAGTGGAATTCCCTTGAGAATGTGGCCTGAACCTAGTATATATAGATATTCTCACAAAGCTCAGTTGCTTGCTCTGAATCCTGCATCTGGCTTACCATCATCTGACTTCCAGGTCTTAGAACTTGAGTTGGTAGCCTGCTGTCTGACTCGTCAGTTCTGGAATTCACCAAATTCCACAGCTCTACAGCCAGAAGCCTGCCATCTGACCTAATTCACCAACTTCTGCAGCCCCGTGGGTCATAGCCTGTCATCTCAAATACTGATTTGGTTTCATCAGCCACTGCAATCATATGAGTCAAAAGAAGCCTCCACCCTAATGCCTAACCCACAGATTTGGATTCTGTCAGCCTCCACAACTGAGTGAACCACTTCCTTTCCATTTGTACATATATACATAATACATACTTATATACACATACATGTACACATAGACATATACATATATACGGATACCGTAGTGGCATAGTGGTTAAAGGCTACATCTGCCAACCAGAAGGTGGGCAGTTCAAGTTTGCCAGGTACTCCTTGGAAACTCTGTGGAGCAGTTCTACTCCATTCTGTAGGGCAGCTATGAGTCAGAATCAACTTGATGGCAGTGGGCTTGTTTTATTGGAATATATATATATATATATACATATATATATATCCCTGGTGGTACAGTGGTTAAGAGCTATGGCTGCTAACTCGAAGGTCAGCAGTTCAAATTCACCATCCACTCCTTGGAAACCCTACAGGGCCATTATACTCTGTCCTATAAGGTTGCTATGAGTCAGAATTGACTCAATAGCACAAGGTTTGGCTTTTGTTTTTTTAGTATACATATGTGTGTGTGAGTGTGTGAGTATATTGTGTGTAATTGGATGTATATATACATATATATGCATACACACACACACATATGTATGTATACTTCACTAGTTTTGTTTAGAGAATACAGCCTAAGACAGTCCACAAATGGAGAGCAATGGTAAATAACAGTGGCACAATTCTTTCTTCAAAAGGCTTTATGATGTTTTCGTTCCTCATCAGTCTCAATATGCCCCACTTTCTTGACAGGCTTAAAAGAGTTTCTGTGTTTTCACCTTCCTCGTGCCTTCCCCCACTGCCTGCTTTCAGCAACCAACACTGAAAAGGTCATGGTGCCAAAGCCAGCCAAGTGTCGTGATAATGTATAAACTTTTCCATCACCAAGATGAGAGTCATCTGGGGAGTCCTAAGTGACGACTGGGGTCTGTTTAAGGCTTATGTCCAAGCTTTTCAGAGAGGGCTGCAACATGACCCCCTGCCCCTGACTTTATCCTGACACCAACTTATGAGCTGAAAATGGAGCCAGAGGATGAAAAGAGACAAGAAGAGAGGGTGAAAAGAGACAATTATGTAACAGGAGGAGAAACGGTTGGATGGGTAATCAAAGGCCCTGGTGTCTGTCAGACCTTGGCCAAATCCCAGCTTTCTCACTTCGCAGTAAACTCTGTTTCTTCATCTATAAAATTAGAGTGCTAGCAAGTACCTCACAGAGTGGCCATAAGTTCTAAACGAGAAAAGCTGTGAAGTGTCTGGTATGATGCTCCGCATATGTGCCTGCTTTTCCCCTCTTTTTGCCTCTCAGCATACTTGGACCCTGTAAGAGGAGTCTGGGGACCATGGCAGTCATACACGTTTACCACCTACAACTTAGCAACGGCCCATGCTGGACACTAGCCTTAGAACATGAGCAAGTGCACGTGATCTCTGCATTCTGGACTGAATCATGTACCCCCTAAAAGACATACTGAAATTCTAACCTCTAGTACCTGTGAATGTGATGTTGTTTGAAAAGAGTCTTTGAAGGGGTTATCAGTTGAATTAACACAATGTGATGTTAGAATAGAACCCAGAAAACCCATTACTGTTGAGTCAGTTCCTATTCATAGCAACCCTATAGGACAAAGTAGAACTGCCGAAGGCTATAAATATTCAGGCTCCAAATCTTTCTCCTGCAGAGTAGTTGATGGGTTCAAAGAGACAATCTTTTGGTTACCAGATGAATGCTTAACCAGTGTACCACCAAGGCCTCTTATTGGAGTAGAGTGGGACTTCATCCAGTCTGAGCGGTGTCCTTATTAAAGAGGAGAGACACAGGGAGACACAGAGGGCAGATGGCCATGTGAAGACAGAGTGATGTTATACCTGCAAGCCAAACAACTCCTGGAGTTACCAGAAATTGGGAGAAAGAAGAAAGAATCTTTTACCAGAGCCTTGGAAAGCATGGTACTACCAGCATCCTGAATTCAGAACTATAAGAGAATAGATTTCTGCCATTGTTAAGTCGTCCACTTTGCGGCACTTTGTTCCAAAAGACTTAAGAAAGTAATACACTCTGTCCTTAGCTTATACTCTGATGAGGAGATACACAGGCACTGACTAATCACAGAAATGTACTACTGTAAAATGGGGAGTACAGGAAGAGTTCAGGGTGCTGTCATGGCCCAGGACAGAGAGCAGAAAAACATCTGGTTGGCCAAGGCCGAGCTTTTAGGGACTCAGAAAGATCACATTTCCCTCTCCTCACCACAATATTATGTTTTCCATTTAAACCAAATCCTACTACCTGGATTCCCTTCCCAGGGATCAAAGTCCCTTTATCCACAATCAATTTTAAAATGGAAACTTTCCAGTGAGAGGTGAGACACTGTTCTATAATTTCAATGGAAAGAGTTGTCTTCCTGGGATGCACGGTAGAATGATTGTCCTGGTTCTTGGCAGCTCTTCAGGTATTTACAGGCTAATATGTGAGGTCCAGTTATCATACCAACCTGGTCAGCACAGAATAGCTTCATGGGCCAGTTCTGCCTTTAAGAAGGTCACAGAAAAAAATTGCATGTGTTGCAATCCAACACCATAGAGGCTGTGATGGAAGCAGGTAGACAATGTTGCAGAAGACTGGAGGGCTCCTCTGAGGCAGACATCTGAGAGGAGCAGAATTCTAGTCACATATTCTCTGGTTAACCTAAACATTTTAGTGAGTAAGTAGATAATCTAGGGTAAAGTATGCTATGCGGCACTAACAAATAAGCCCAATTTTCAGTGGCTTAACCACAATCATTCAGAAACCGAGGTCCCTTCCATTTTGTGGCACCTTATATATTCAAAATATGTCTTCCAAAGTCACTGTGAAAGGAAAAAAGAGGACGCAGGAGTAGGCATTAGAGATTTTTACGGACCAGACCTATACAGGGCCCTCAATACCTTTGTACTCATTCAATTGGCCTGAGTTGTACATGGGCCAAATCTATCTCAAAAAAAGTTGAGCCAAGAGAAAAATACATTAGCTGACTTTTGCAAACACAGCAGTGTCTGATGGAGTATGTTCTTGTTCTGGGACTTTCCAGGGACTGACCCACATACTGGGAACCAGAGTAGAATCATGCTTTTGAGAATCTACCTTGTGGAATCAGATAAGCCAGTTTTTGCTTTGAGTTGGAGTTTTACATCTTACTACCTTTGTAAATCTGGGCACTTACCTACAAAGTGAAGTTAATAACAAGGCCTAGTTGAGGATGTTTTTGCAAGGATTTAATTTAAGTGCACATAGCAAATGCTCAGTAAGTTGGAGTACAATATCTTACATGGTTTCTCCATGCATATGCCACTGCCCTGTGATTTTTATGTGATAACCTAGCTTCAGGCTAGATGCTTATGGCCTTTTCCCTACATTAAAACTCTATTCCCTGCCCAGATACAGCAAGATGTTATGATGAAATGGGCTGTTACTCCCCTCCTTCCCCTAAAGCCTCTGAAAAAGTCCCATAAATAATGGATATCAGAGGCCATGTATTGAAAAATTCTGAATCTGAATCTCCATTCTGTCAAATAAAACAAAACAAAACAAAAAATAGAACCTTACAAGAACAGCTGTTTAACAAATAGAACAGCAAGCGCTCTGCTAGCAAAAGATCCTGCAACTCTTTGGAGACCAGACCAGGTAGAAAACAAGAATTACTTGTGTCTGCCTCATCCTCTCCCACAGAAAAGAGGAAGGAACATAAGTGAGCCAAGACTGTATAAGATCAATTTTGCTTCATGTCTAACTGTATTGAGGCAGATGGGAGCATGACTGAGTGGTCAATTAGACCTAACACGTGGAGACTCATGTGAGCCAATTGTGAGCCTGCCTTCCCAAATTCTCACACAGAGACACAATGCAGATCTTTTGCTAGCAGGGCATTTGCTGCTCCGTGTATTAAATACCCATTTTTGTAAGGTTTCTTTTTTCATTTAATAATATAAAGATTCTTATTCTGGATTTCTCAATGCTTGAGTTAGAACATTCAGTGACATGACATAGGCTTGAAATTGGCCATGATAGGAATGTTTACACCATGAAAACTGGCAAACAGTAAAAATCAGGACTTTTTATATATTTATTTTTTTGTCCTAAAACAGATGCATAACACGCAAAGTGAGTACAGCTCCACCATGGTCAAAGGGGTTTCAGCCTCATGGTAAAAGCAAGGCTTATATGGCTATCAGGAATTGAATCTACTTGTAATATTTATAATGCAACTTTTATTATTTATTTCATACTGTAAAAATGATGCATGTGTTATACAAAAAGAGGCGAATAAGAATCATCACTTAAGGAAATCATCCAAAGATAACCTCTGTTAATATTTTGGTCTTTTTTAAAATTTTTATACAAATGATATCATCAAAAATATTATCACAGCACACATACAGTTTCCTCAATCACAATATATTCTGATTAGCTTTCCAAGTAATTAGTTTTCTGAAACATCTTTTTTTTTTTTTTTTTTTTGAGGTGGTTTGGTATCCTCAGGACATGAATTAATTACAAAGCTTCGCACACAGTGTCATCATTTTCACTGGAAACAGAGGTGTCTGTAAACCACTGGATGACAACAAACCCCCCATAAGTTTCCACCACCTGCACATGGACAGGTAGGGATATTAAGCACAGCAGTGCTGTTTGCAGCCACCTGGCTGAGCTCTCTCCTCCTTTGGCTACTGATTTTGAGGATTTTCAGAGCTGATTTCTTTCTGCATTACTCACCAGGAGACAGCAAATAAGGGAATATTCCCAGGTATAGAGAACTGCTCATGATTACCTGAAATGTTGCCTCACATCCAAGAAAGAGACTTGAATGTAAAATTCAGTGAGATAAGTGAATTCAAATATTCCTGTACACAGACCCCTCTTCTCAGCCCACCGGTGAGCTCTTCGTTGCTCTGATACTCAAACATCAATTAAAATAATTATTCTTAAATTATCATTTCAGTCTACTTTTCATACCAAGTACCACTAAACATCTGCAAATTCAGCTGAGAGCTATTATCTTAGAGGTGATATTAATTATGATACCAGTCAGGAGAGACTATGAAAATCAGTTTGAAAATCGTCACAATCGACCCTATCCCCCATACTCTAATCCCTTATTCTGCGTTCTTTCTTTCTCTCTCTTTTTCTCCCATGATGTATAAGTTATTGATTCTATTTTTTCTCACTCTTCCTCTGCTGGACTGTAGGCTCCATGAGTGTAGAGATTTTTCTCTGTCTTGTTTCCTGATGTAATCCCATATCCAGATGGGTTCTTGGCACATAGTAGATGTTGACTAAACATGCCTTTTAAAGACTCTTAAAGCCAAAGTATAAATTGGAAGATCTTGTAACTTGTCTGTTTTTTTCCATCTATACCCTGAGAAAAGTTGTGGGTTGGTGTCAAGGCCTTCTTGTCAACACAAGCAAGAAGAAGAAATGGTTTCAAGGCTATTTATTATTATGTCAGAAACAGGAGCCCTGTGGTACAGTGGTTTGAGCACCCAGTTGCTGACCAAAATGCTTGTGGTGCAAACCTACCAGCTGATGCAGAGGAGAATGTGGCAGCATGCTTCCATCAGGACTTAGAGCTTTGGAAATCCTATGAGGCAGTTCTCTGTCCTACGAGTCAGCATCAACTCAGTGGCAATGGGTTTTTGGTTTATGTCTGAAACAAACATACAACTTATCTGCTTTAAGAAGATAAATACAGCTGTTGAGGAAAGTCTTGTGCTCAGTCTTCTCATGGTCAAGGTGCTTCTCAGGCACAGGGACCCTGGGTCCAAATGACGCAGACTGCTCCTGGTGGTTCCATCCTCATGGTGTGAAATCCCCACCTCCCTTCTTGCTTCTGTTTCCTTTTATTTCTTGTAAGATAAAAGGTGGTGTGGCCACATCCCAGGGAAATTCCCTTCACACTGGGTCAGGGGTGTCACCTTAGTAAGCATATTGCAATCCCATCCCAATCCTCATTAGCATAAAGTCACAATCGCAAAATGGAAGGCAACCACACTATACCGGGAATAATGGCTCAGCTCAGTAGTTAGACACATTTCTGTGGGGACATAATTCATCCATGACAGTCAGACTGTATGCCCAAACCTTTCAAATGTATGTATTACTTAACCTGCTTTACAGAGGTAGTACTGTTGTTAGATACCATTGAGTCAGTTCTGACTCATAATAACTCTGTGTACAACAAAACAAAATACTGCTCAGTCCTGTTCTATGCCCATATGCTTAAGCTCATTGTTGCAGTCACTGTGTCACTCCATCTTGTTGAAGGTCTTCCTCTTTTTTACTTCACAGGTGTGGAAATGGGCAGAAAGGATTTGTGTAAGTTGTTTAAGCTCACATAACTATTGAGTGATGACAGTGAATACTGAACCTGGATCTGTTTGACTCTGAACATCTGGTGGGATATCCTCTGTTTCTTATGACACTGATTCCTTAGTCACACTCTAGTTCTTGGGAGACAATCGTAAGGATTATCTTCCCAAATAAAGTGTAAACCTTTTAAATGCAAGGACAGAAACCCATTATGCATATTACTTGTTATACCTAGCATAAGCCTTTATTGACAATGATGTTAAAACAAAACTAATATTAAGCCAATAACAGAAATTTATTGAAGTTTATTTGATATACAGCTTGTGAGTAAAGACAACATTTTCCAACAAGAGAGTCAAAAATGTTCCAAAGAAGAAATATCTTCCATAGATTCTTACACTGCAGCTGAAAGACAGCTGCCCAACTGTCAGAGATTCATATTTATGCCATTCCAAATAAAGGCGACCCAGCCAAATTCAGAAGTTATTGAACAACATCATCAATATCATAGGCAGGTAAACTTTTGCTGAAGATCATTCAAAAGTGGTTGCAGCAGTATATCTACAGGGAAGTGCCAGAAACTCAAGGTGGATTTAGAAGAGAATGTGGAACTATGGAAGTCATTGCTGATGTCGGATGGATCTTGGATGAAAATAGAGAATACTAGGAAGATGTTTACCTGTGATTTATTGACTACTCAAAGGCATTTGACTATGTGGATCCTAACAAATTATGGATAACATTGTGGAGAATGGGAGTTATAGAACATTTAATTGTGTTCTTGAAGAATCTGTACAAGGATCAAGAGGCATTCATGTAAATAGAACAAGGGGATGCTGCATCGTTTAAAGTTCAGGAAAGGTGTGTGTTAAGATTGTGTTTTTTACCATACCTATTCAATCTGTAAGTGGAAACTCTGGTGGTGTAATGGTTAAGTGCTACCTCTGCTAACCAAAAGGTCAGCAGTTCAAGTCTGCCAGGCACTCCTTGGGAACTTTATGGGGCAGTTCTACTCTGATCTATATGGTCACTATGAGTCAGAATCAACTCTATGGTAGTGGCTTTTTTGGTTTATTCAGTCTGTATGCCAAGCAAATTATCCAAGAAACTGGCCTATATGAAAAAGAACAGGGCTTCAGGTTTGGAAGAAAACTCCGTAACAACCTGTGTTATACAGACAACACAAACTTGCTTGCTGAAAGTGAAGAGGACTTGAAACACCCATGAAGATCAAAGACCACAATGTTCAGTATGGATTAAACCTCAACATAAAGAAAATAAAAGCCCTCACAAATGGACCAATAAGCGACATCATAATAAATGGAAACAAGACTGAGGTTGTCAAGGATTTCATTTTACTTGGATCCACAATAAAAACTCATGGAAGCAGCAGTCAAGAAACCCAATGACACAACATGTTTGGCAAATTGGTTATAAGAGATATCTTTAGTGTTAAGAAGCAAAGGTAACATGTTAAGGACTAAGGTGTGTCTGACTCGAGTTGTGCTGTTTTCAATCTCAATCATGTAAGAGCTGGACAGTAAATAGAGAAGGCGAAAGAAGAATAGATGCCTTTGGATTGTGATCTCGGAAAAGAATATTGAGTATACTATGGACTGCCAAAAGAATAAACAAATCCATCTTGGAAGAAGTACAGCCAGAATGCTCCTTAGAATCAAGGATGGTGGGACTGAATCTTACATACTTAGGATACATTGTCAGGAGGGATAAGTCCCTGAAGAAGGATGTCACGTATGGTAAAGTAGAGGGTCACTGAAAAAGAGGAAGACCCTCAAAGAAATGGGCTGACACAGTGACTGCAACAATGGGCTCAAGCATAACACCAATTGTAGGGATAGTATAGGACCAGGCAGTGTTTCATTTTGTTGTACATAGGACTTCTATGAGTCAGAACCAACTTGACAGCACCTAACACCAAACAACATACTCCAGCTTATCACTAGTCATTGTACATTGCCATAGAAACAGGGCCCAAATAGCGTTTGCATAATAACTCATGGACATACAGCATTTTCGTTAAGAACAATTTGGATAACTATTGATTTATGCTAAAACAGAGCTCTTGTCTGATCTTTAAAAGGGTACAATGCCCAAGGCAAAGTATTCTTCACTAATTAGCTTAGTTAGTAAGGACTATGATTTGCAGGTGACTTTTAGGAAGCCAGTTTTCTCAATGCTCAAGCTTCAAACATCCTTTCAACCTCCATGGGACACAGAAGTCTGGATCCCGCAAGAATCGAAAACTCCATTCGTCAGTGGATACTGATCTTAGGAGCAAGCTTTGCCAGAACATTTGTTTACGTCACAGATGCAGGTCATGTCCTTAAGGAAATCCCTCTTCTATCTGGTTGATTACTCACATCAGATCACAAATTGCAAGGTGATACATAGAGCTTACCAAACCACTAAGAACTATTGCCTAGCAAGTTAACATATAATATTAGCCAATCATAATACTGAGTAAAACATTTTGATTGAGTCATCAGTGAGAACTTGGATTTGAGTTCTTTAGGAAATCTTAATCATCAGTGCCGCTTTTGTAATAAGTAAGCATTACTATGACATGAATCTAGACAAAAACTTCTGAATCACGTGTAAAAACATATTGTATTTTGGAGTAAATGCTGTGTGACGCCTCTTACTTTGCATGATCTTGCTGTACCACCTTCTCACTTACCTGTCCTCTCCTTGACAGGGACTAGCTTTTTTGTTTATGTGAAGACCAAAACTGTACTTTGTGCTCTGTGATCAACCAAGGGACATGTTGTGATGTCGTTTGTGCCCACCACCTGAATGCATCTGTTTCGGCAGTGACTTATGGCTTCTTCCTCAGATGCATTCATCTTTGTTCTGCACTTTTATGTAATAACCAGTTCTTAATCATTTTAGGGGTAGACAGACAAGGTTTATTCACACCATTCATCACAACTAGAATACAGTGTGCTAAGAAGGGCACTTTATTACACTGTCCAAACTGAGTATTAATGCAAATAATTTTGACAACTAGAAGATGCTACTATTTATCCAGTTAGGATATGGCAGCATATACAAATCTGTTCTAAATTCTGAACTGAGATAAAGAAAACGGGTCCTACTGATGGCTTCCTTGAGTCTTTGAAAAGGCGCCTAGTTTTGACAGCCAGGACTATGTTTTGTATTTTGAGCTTGCCCTGAAGGGAGAGAGGAGCACATAGTTGTACTGTCACTGCTCACACAAGGGCTGCTTTTGACAAGCCACGTTGTTGTTGTTGTTACATAACTGTGCACCCTTTCCTCACCTTTGCTATCAGAAAAAGATCAAAATATACTAGGGAAATCTCTGCTCTCTGCTCTGTCCCCAGATCCAATCAGGAGGCATAAGAGAAATGAACTTTAAATGTTGTTGTTGTTAGTTGTCACGGAGTCGATTCCACCTCACGGTGACCATACGTGTGCAGAGTAGAATTGTTTCACAGGGTTTTAAAAGCTGTGAACTTTCTGAAGCAGATTGCCAGACCTGTCTCCTAGGCATGCCTGGGTGACTTCCAGCTGCCCATGTTTTCAGCTGATAGTCTAGCACATTTTGCTACCCAGGGACCCCATCAAATATTATTTGTGGAGGCCAATAACTAAAGGTTAGAAGAATTTGATGCCTTTTTGAATCTGTTACAATCCTGATTGTGTAGATTTTAAACAGTTTTAAAAAGGTCCTGGGTAAAGTAGTTCTGGAATAACAAAGAACAGCGTTGTAGAAAGTCTATCACAGTTTAAAAGCATTAGCATAATGTGTTTACAAAAATATCTTGTGGGGGAGGGTTTGGCAAACAAACATAGAGGGCACATGTTATTTTTGTAAAATGCAGTTGTTTCTTGGTTTCTACAGAATCAAATATATTTCCTCTGATGATGATGACAGCACCACAAACAACATTGAGACGTATTAAAGATTTACAGTTATAGAAGCAAAACAGTATACATTAAAAACTCATAGCTGTCGAGTTGATTCTGACTCATAGTGACCCTATAGACCAGAGTAGAACTGCACCCACAGAGTTTCTAAGGAATACCTGGAGGATATGGACTGTTGACCGTTTGGTTAGCAGGCATAGCGCTTAATCACTAGGCCACCATTTTTCAAGTTTCCTAGAACGGAAGTAATTTGCTTTCCACTCTCTCCTCTCTAGTTCACTTGCTCCTCTCTGGTGTATAAGAAGAGATGTATCCAATTGGTAAAACTGAGAAGCACGAAATGAGCACCTTTAGTACAAATCTTATGATCCTCCTCTTTCAAGGCAGGCTGTTTTAGGAATTTTGGAACCAAATTTGTTCCTATCTTCTCCGTAGGCCAGAGGACATTTGGCTGGCATTGGAGAGGCACATCCTATGACCTCTTTCTCTCCCTCCCTCCTCCTGTGGAAATAAGCAGCAGCATTGATGGGCAACGTATTTCATTTGAGACTCACAATTTACTCAGCTGAATCTTTCTGAGGTCTTGATTTGAGAGTCAAATATCAGGACATTCGACTGTAGCCACACATCTAAGCCATACTCCCCAATCACCTTTGTCAGTCATAGACCTGATACATTGATTTCCATCCATCTGAACTCTGGGTTTTTCAAAATTGGCACTAAACTCGGAGTTGAAAACAGAGATGAGGACATTGCAATTTGCATTAGCCCTGACTCCAGGGTTAATATTTAAACAGAATTGAGAAACTATCTGAATGGCAGAAAACTTCTAAATTTGTTCCTCCTCTGTTTCTTAAGGCCTTGCCTGTGAATGTGAAGCCACTTTTTTCAAACTGAACTTCATTTGTGTTTACGTAATAGCTTTTCTTGTGCTCCTTTGTTGTTCCAAATGATTGCATTAGAATGCCTTAGGTTATCATTTTTGTTTTTTATTGCCCTCTTGATGGGGGCAATGTTCTTTTCCTTTCTAGTATATGATATTGATGTTACTCGAGACTTGGGTTGCATGGATGCAGGCATTAAGAAAACGCACAGGTTGTAAAATGTTAGGGGCACCAAGGACTCTGAGCAGGAAGATGAGACTGGGCTCTTACATCACCATTTACAGGAAAAGAGGAGCCCTCATGGCTCATTGGTTAAGAGCTCAGCTGCTAATCCAAAACTCAGCAGTTTGAATCTACCAGCTGCTCCTTAGAAGCCTTAAGGGGCAGTTTTACTCTCTTCTGTAGTGTTGCCATGAGTCAGAATGGGATCACACATGCACACACACACACACACACACACACACACACCACCCCCATGGTGCAAGAGAGGTATGAAAAAGTAAAATATTCGAAAATTTGATCATGATGCTGTTTGTGCCACGCATTTCAGGTTATGATACTAATTAAGTGTGGTGCTGTATGTGTGTGGCTCTGGGACTAATTAAGTGTGGTGCTGTGTGTGTGTGGCTATGGGACTAATTAAGTGTGGTGCTGTGTGTGTATGGCTACGGGACTAATTAAGTGTGTTGCTGTATCGGAAGGCAACATAGAAAGATTTGACGATGAATCTAAGATCCTATTACCTTCTTCAGTGACTTGATACAGATTTTTTTAGGTCATCTATCCGACTGGAAGGCACTTGGCTTTTGGCTTGGCTATACTGAGAATTTCTGATCCAAAGTTTCCTTTTCTCCTCTGTCTGAACTTTGTGCTTAAAGGAATCATGATAATGAAGAGGAGGAAGTCCAGTATATTAATTGAAATATTACATATCAGCTCATAAATCTTCATGATAATCTCATGGCATAGGAATTGCATTCACATTTTCTAGCTGTGAAAGTTGAGCTACATGGTGAGTGGCGCCTGGGGTCTTAAAAGCTGCCGAGCTGCCATCCGAGGACACAGCAAATGGTCCCAACTCAGCAGAAACGGATGCTCACCAAGGACCAAAATGACATGCGGTAAAGACAACCGAGAAGACAGAGAGACCCACAAGAGTGGGTGCCTACATCGACGTGGGACCGGAAGAACCAGATGGTGCCTGGCCACCACCAGTGATAGCCACGATGGAGCTCACAGAGAGGAGTCTCACTGGCAACACAAGAATAAAAAGGGGTGTATCCTGAGATCTCCACTAAAAGATCTCAATTGATGGTCCAGCGGTTTTGGGGTTCCTCTGAGAGCATGGCCCCCGGCCCTGATGCTGCCCTTTCCCATAAATTATAACAAAGGTCCACTCTTTGGACAGGAATGGATTGGACTTGGCAATGCAGAGTGACCATATATTGGAAGCACTTTACGGTTCTATACATCTATAGGATATCATCTTGCTGACCTCTGGCTGGAGGAAGGAGAGTGGGTGGAGATGAGGGGAAAGGAGGCTGTTGGGAGGACGAGACATGTATGGAGCAGAGAGGAATAGTGTGCAGTCATTGGACAGGGAGAGCAGTGGAAGCTGCATATAGGTGGGCATGTAAATTTGTACGTGAATGTACATTTTCACTCATTTATGTTAAATAAAAATTAAATTAAATTAAATTAAAAATTAAAAAAAAGAAAGTTGAGCTACAGAAAAAAGAAACACCTTATACAAGTTCATATAGCTTTAAAGAGGGAGGGAGAGGATGGGGGGAGGGGAGGGGGGAGAGAGGGAGGAAGGGAAGAAGGGAGAGAGGGAGGGAAGGAGGGAAGGAAAGAAGTGAGGGAGAGAGGGAGGGAGGAAGGAAGGAAGGAAAAGGCAATAAGTACAGTTGCTAAGATATGGAACTGTCATTCCTTTTAGGTGCTGTTGGGTCAGTTTTACCTCATAGCGACCATCTAGGATAGAGTATGACTGCCTCAAATGGTTTCCAGGAAATGGCTAGTGGATTTGAACTGCCCATCATTTGGTTAGCAGCCAAGTTCTTAACCACTACACCACCATCTCATTATCTTTTCTTCCAAGGGTTACTCTGGTTGTATTTCTGCCAAAATACATCTGTTTGTTTTTTTGGCAGTCCATGGTACATTAAATATTCTTCTCCAACACCACAATTTGAAGGCATCAATATTTCTTCTGTCTTCCTTGTGATATAGAATTAGAGGGTCTAAATGAAGTTCTTTCCACTATGTTAATGTAAAAATAGAATGCTATGAATAGATTAAAATAGACATAAGTGTCTCCAGCTTCCTATCCTTCAGCTGCTGATTACTCTCCTCCCTATCCACCCACCTTTTTTGTTTTATTTATTTTTGCTAGCTTCTCCTCCCCTGAACCTTGACAAATAGCAAAGCTTGCAAAAAGCAGTACTCAGAAAGATTTGCTCAGGAGTTGCTACAGTAAGATTGTACTAACAAGCCCAAACAAGAGGAACAAAAACCAGATTACTCTCCAATCAGTCCAATCACATTTTTTGCAGCAAATAGATATGGAAACTGCAAGGTGAGCCAGACCAAAGCATGCGTGCTTCTGTCTTCTCTGCTCTCTGCAAAACTCCAGCCTGGCCTCACTCACTTACCTGGTCTTCAGGTGCTCCCTGGTATGCCTTAGGTGAATAAACTCTTTAACCTCTATCTGAATCACGTAAACTACTTTCTTTCTTTCTTTCTTTTTTATTGTAATTAACTATAAGTATGTAATCCAAATTAAATTTGCATACCTGCCTATCTGCAGCTCCTTCTGCTCTCCTTGCCTGGTGACAGCACACTCCTCCTTTTCATTCCATGCTTGTTGTATCTTCTTAACAAGGTCCTGTTCCCTCCTCTCCATCTTCTCCTCTCCCATCTAGAAAGATACCACCTTGGACAGCATCCTGTCCATCCATCCAAATGCATAGAATCATAAAGTACACACATCATACAGTTATGTTGTGTCCCCAAGTCCAGTCAATTTTTGTCTGAAGAGTTGACCTCCATAGTGTCTTCTGGTTAGGGGCAGCAGTAGGTCTAGGGGCCATGCTCCCAGGGGACCCCCCAAGGCCATCTGACCATCAATTGTGGTCTTTTAGTGGAGTTCTCAAACTGTATTCCTCTTTTTCTCTTTTTGCCAGGGGGACTCAACATTGTATGCCCCATCACAGCTGTCTTTGGTGGTGGCTGGACACCATCTGATTCTTCTGGTCACATATTGATACAGTCTCCCATACACATGGGTCTTTCTGTCTCCTGGGCTTTTTTTTACCTGTCTTTGTTGTTCTTGGGTATTGCCTGTTCCAGCTCGGTTGGGACCATTTGGTGTACCTCAGATGGCAGCTTGCTAGCTTATAAAATCCCAGATGCCACGCACCAATATGGAGTGCAGAATACTCTTTTAGCAATAGGCTAGCTATGCCAACTGGCCTCATTGTCCCCCGAAAGCATAGTACCCAGACCACACCCATGCTACTCTATCCTTGCAATATTGGGTTAAGATTAGACGTTTTCAGTTTATGCTGAAGTCCAGTTAAGTTGATCTACTTTCTACCGTGCACTGTCACTGCTTTCACCTAACGAAATTGCTATCAACTATCTAATCTGTGACCAACTCTCTCCCTCCTTTCCCACCCTTGTAGCCATCAAAGTCTTTTTTTGTATACACAAGTGTATTTTTAAGTCCTTATAACAGATGTCTCCTACAATATTTGTTCTTTTGAAGCTGACTGATTTCACTCAGCATAATGTCTTCCAGTTGAAACCAGGTTATGAGATGCTTCCTGAAATCATCATTGTTCTTTTTCACTGCATGGTGTTCCATTGAGTATACATACAATACTTTGTTTATCCCTCCCTCTGTTGATGGGCATCTGGGTTGATTGCATCTTTTTGCTATTGTTGACTGTGCTGCAATAAACATTTGTGTGCATGTAACTGCTCATGTGACAGCCTTTGTTTTTGTAGGATATATTCCGAGCAGTGGGATTACTGGTTCAAATGGCATATCTATTTGCAGCTTTTTAAAGAAAGAACCAAATGGCTTTCCAAAGAGGTTTCACTATTTTGCAACTGCACCAGCAGTGTAGGAGAGTCCCCATCTCTCCACAGCCTCTCTAGTATTTATTGCTCTGTGTTTTTTGGATCATGGCCAACTTTGATGGGGTGAGACGGTGTTTTAGTCAGCTAGGGCTGCTCTGACAGAAATGCCACAGGGTGGATGGCTTTAACAAAAGAAGGTTTATTCTTACACAGTCCAGTAGGCTACAAGACCAAATTCAGGATGTCTGCTCCAGGGGAAGGTTCTCCCCCTTGTTGGCTCTGGAGGAAAGTCCGGTATTGTATCAGTCTTTGCCCAGGGAGCTTCTTGGCACAGGAACCTCGGGTCTGAAATGCATTCTTCTCCTGCTGCTACTTGCTTGATGTGAGGTTCCCAGTTCTTAGCCTGCTTCCCTTTGCTTTTATCTCTTGTAAAATGAAAGGACTAAGGGTGGTGCAAGCCATATTCCGGGGAATCTCCCTTTACAGTGGAACAGGGTGGTGATCTTATAAAGGGATTGACAGTCCCACCCTAGTACTTTAACATGCAGCATAAGAAAACCACAAAATGGAGGACAGTCACAATATACTGGGAATCATGGCCCAGCCTCACGGCTACACTTGTTTTGGGGGGTACACAATTCAATCCATGACATCCGGTATCTCATTGTAGTTTTGATTTGGATTTCTCTGATAGCTAATGATCTTGAGAATTTCCTCATGCTTTTTAGCTGCCTGGATGTCCTCTTTCTTGAAGTGTCTGTCCATCTCCTTTGCCCATCACTTAATTGGGTATTTACTTTTTTCTTGTTGATATTGCAGTGCCTTGTAGATAACAGAGATCAGACATCAATCCAACATGTATTTGTCAAATATTTTTTCCCATTTTCTAGGTGGTCTTTTAACTCTTTTGATAAACTCTTTAGATGAGCAAAAGTGTTTGATTCTTACTAGTTCCCATTCTTCTATTTTGTCTTCTGTTGATCGTGCTTTGTTGGTGAGATTTTCAAGTCTGTGTAAGCTCTGTATTAAAGCTTCCATTGTTGACCCTATTTTTTTCTTGTATGATCTTTGTTGTTTTAGGTTTGATATTTAGGCCTTAGATCCATTCTGAGTCAGTCTTTGTATAAGGTGTGATCTATGGGTCTTACTTCAGTTTTTTGCAGATGGATATCAAATTTTGCCAACACCATTTGTCAGAGAGACTGTTTTTACCTGAGTTGACAATCTTAGGGCTTTGTCGAATATCAACTGTTCATAAGAGGATAATGGCATCTCTGAGGTCTCAACTCTGTTCCATTGGTCTAAATGTCTCTTTTTGTACCAACACCAGGCTGTTTTGACTGCAGTGGCAGTGTAGCAGGTTCTAAAGTTGAGCAGTGTGAGACCCTTCAATGTGTTTCTCTTCCTCAGTGGTACTCCACATATCTGGGGTTTCTTCTGTTTCCAAACAAAACTGGAGGTTTGTTTTTCCATCTCATCAAAAAATGACAATGGAATTTTTATTGTGATTGCATTGCATATGTAGATTGCTTTGGGTACAATAGACATTTTTATAATGTTAAGTCTTCCCATCCATGAGCAAGGTAGGCTTCACCATCCATGCAAGTCTCCTCTGGCTTCTCACAGTAAGATCCTGCAGTCCTCTCTGTATAGGTATCCTATTTCTCTAGGTAGATTCATTCTTAGGTATTTTATCCTCTTGGGACTATAGTAAATGGCACTGATTTGGTGATTTCCTCCTTGATGATCTCTTCATTGGTATAAAGGAATCCCACTGATTTGCTTATGTTTATCTTATATCCTGATACTTTGCTGAGCTCTTCTGTTAGTTCCAGTAGTTAACTTATGGATTCTTTAGGATTCTCTGCATATACAATCATATCATTTACAAATAGGGAGATTTTCACTTCTTCTTTGCCAACATGGATGCCCTTTATTTCCTTGGCTTGTCTCACTGTTTTGGCCAGAACCTCTAGCACAATGTTGAATAGAAGTGGGAAGAGTGGGCATTTTTGTCTGGTTCCTGTTCTCAAGAGGAATTCTCCGAGTCTCTCTCCATTCCAGGTGATGCAGGTGGCTGGCTTTGTGTAGATGCCCGATTGCATTCAGGAACCTTCCCTCCACTCCTATCCCACTGAGAGCCCTTTGCATGAATTGGTTTTGGACCCCGTTGAATGACCCCTGTGCATCAATTGACAAAATCAGATGATTTTTATCTTTTGTGCTATTTATGTGGTTGATCACGTTAATCGTTTTTCTGGTATTGAACCAGCCCTGCATCCTTGGTATGAATCCAACCCAGTCACAATGAATTATCTTTTTGACATGTCATTGAGTTCCATTGGCCAGGATTCTGTTGAAGACTTTTGCAACTAGATTCATGAGTGATATTTGTCTGTAATTTTCTTTTTTTAGTGGTGTCTTTCCTTGGCTTTGGTATCAGGTTATGTTGGCTTCACAGAATGAATTTGGGAGCACTCTATCCCTTCTGTGCTGTGAAATAATCTCAGTAGTATTGGAGTTAACTATTCCCTGTAAGTTTGGTAGAATTCTCCAGTGAGGCCATCTGGGCCAGGACCTTCCTTGGTTGGTAGTTTTTTTATTTTATTACCTTTTCAATCTCTTCTTTTGTGATGGGTTCATTAAGTTGTTCTACTTCTCCCTGTGATAATTTTGGTAGGTGATATGAATCCAGAAATCCATCCATTTCCTCTAGGTTTCCAAATCCATCTGAGTACAGTCCCTCACAGCACTCTGTTATGATACTTTGGGCCTCAGCTAGGTCTTTTGTGATATCTCTCAGGCCATCTCTCATTTGGATCAGTTGCTTCCTCTTTTTTTACTCTCCTGTAAGTTTAGCCAATGGTTTATCAATTTTGTTGCTCTTTTCAAAAACCCAGCCCCCAGTTTTGTTAATTTTTTAAATTGTTCTTCTATTTGCTAATTCATTCAGTTCTGATCCAATCTACAATACTGTTTCTGCTTGTGCCTAAGGGTTTTCTCTGCCATTCTGTTGCTACTCATTGAAAGCACAAGATTAGTTCTTTGATTTGGGTCCATTCTTCATTCCAGATGTGTGCATTTATAGAGGTAATTTGAACTCTGAGCATTGCCCTTGCTGTATCCCATAAGCTCCATTGGATGTGCTCCCACTCCCACCTGACTCTATGAATTTCTTCATTTCACCCCTGGTTTCTTCCATAACCCATGGATTTTTGAGCAAGGTGTTGTTCAGACTCCATGAGTTCAAATTTCCACCTATGTTTTTTCTGCCACTGATTTCAACTTCTATGGCCTTATGGTCTGAGAAGATGCTTTCCAATAATTCAATGGTTTGGATTTTGCTGAGACTTGCTTTATGTCCTAACACATGGTCTATTCTGGAAAATGTTCAGTGTGCATTGGAGAAGAAAGTGTACTTATCTGTTGATAGGTAAAAAGTTCGGTATATGTAGATGAGATCCAGTTCATCAGCTGTCACAATAAGATCTTCTGTATCTTCACTGAGCCCTTTTCTGGATGATCTGTCCACCACTGAAAGTGGAATGCTGAACTCTCCAGCTATTATTGTGAAGTGATGTCTCTCATTTTTCAATGTTGTCAGTGTTTTTTCAATGTATTTAGATGCTCTGGTATTGGGTACATAAATATTTAATATTGTTATTTCTTGCTTCTGTATTAACCCTTTCACTAATAGTGACCATCCTTGTCCACAATGGTGGATTTTACGTTAAAATCTATTTTATCTGAGATTAGTATTGCCACTCCTGCTCTCCTTTGTAGGTTGTTCACTTGATATATATTTTTCCATCCTTTCATTTTCAGTTTGTTTACATCTTTGAGTTTAAGGTGTGTTTCTTGTAAGCAACATATAGACAGATTGTGTCTTTTGATCCAGGATGTCACTCACCGTATTTTTATTGTGACCTTCAGTCCATTTACATTCAGTATAATTCTTGATAGGTGCGTGTTTAATGCTGTCATTTTGATACATTTATTTTTGTGTCGTTGATGTTTTCTAGGTTGCTCTTAATATTCTCTTCTGAGTCATTCTTCTTTATGGGTTGACTTTTCATCATTTTCAGAGCTGGTTTTGTGTTTGTTGAGACTCATACTACATTTCTTGTTTTGATATGTCACATTGCTATTTTGCATTGCTGTTACACCTATGATTCCCCCTTAACATTCTAAGTTTAAACTAAATGTTAACTTCTGCATATCTTTTTAAATTTCCTCTCCATTTGAAGGAGCTATACCTACTGTAATATATCCCTCTTTTTAGTGTGATGATGTCATAGTTTTCTTGATATGATCACTGGTTCCCTACTTTAAATATTGTAGCTTTGATTGAGCTTTGTGACTTCCCTAACAGAATAAGATTCTGGATGCTGTGTCCTATATTGCCTCCTTAAGTATACAACTATGTTTTTGTTTTTCTAAGGAAAGAGCTTCTTTCAGTATTTCCTATAGTTTTGGTTTGGTTTTTACAAAGTCTCTAAACTTCTGTTTATCTGTGAATGTCTTAATTTCATCTTCATATTTGATAGACAGTTTTGCAGGACATACAATTCTTGGTTTGAAGACTTTCTCCTTCAAGACTTTGAATGTGTTATCTCAATGCCTTCTTGCCAACATCGTTTCTGCCAAGAAGTCAGACAAAATCCTGCAAGGCTTCCCTCTGAACTTTAGCTTTGCTTTAAGCCTTGCTGCCTTTAAGAGCCTCTCTTTATGCTTCATGTTATTAAGCTTGTTCATAATTGTGTCTTGGTGTTTTGGGGGGGTCCAGTTTTTGTGGTGTTTTATACATGTCTGGGAAATCTATGTAATCTTCTGTCCTAATTTCAGGGAAGTTTTCTGTCAGCAATTCTACAACAATGCTCTTTGTGTTTTCAGCTGTCCTTCCCTGTTCAGGAGCTCCAATTATGCATAAATTATTCCTCTCAATAGAGCCCCACATTTCTTAATGCTTTCTCATTTTTCTTATTTCTTTTCTCTAATTTCTCCTCAAATGCTGGTTTCAGTTGCTCTATCCTCAAGCACACTAATTCTGACTTCTGTCTTCTTGATTCTGCACTTTGGGCTTTGGATTAAATTTTCTAATTCTGTAATTTTATTTTTGGTCTGCTGGATTTCAGATCATTGATGTTCCATCAGCTCCAACAGTGCTTAATTTTTCATTTTGCTCTGCTGCATTTTGTTTAATCTCTAGGAGTCTCTATATAATTCTGTTGTACTTGACCTCCAATAGTTCCAGAAAGGCTTCTTCATCTGGGGAGTTTTTTGATTCATTATTTTGGGAATTTTCCAGAGCCATAGTAGACTGCTTCTTTAAATGGTTAGCTATTGATTGTTGCCTCTGTGCAATCTAGAAGCTGTTCAGTTTCTCTTGTGTTACCTCAGCTCCTGCTAGTTCTAAGAGGGAAGTTGGTCACCAGCTGCCTCTGTGTACTCTAGTGGCTGGCCCCAGGTGGACTCTCTGGGGTGGCAGGCTCTGTCTCCTGGCTGGCAAAGTTGGTGCCCTTCTTATGGAGTCACTGGGGGGACATAAGCCAATGCTACGATGTGGATCAGTGAAGGGTGGAGGAGATGCTGCTGGGCCACTCAGCAGACAGTTCTCCAGGTGGTCCTATTTTAAAAAGATACTTTATTGCTAAGCAAGGTACCAGCTAACAGCTGCCAAAATCAATCTGGCCCTCAAGTGTGGCAGGCCTGGACTTCCAGCTGACAATGAAAGCACCTAACAGACCATCCTCAGATGCTACGATGTGGTTCAAAGTAGGGAGGAGTTACAGCCTTGCTGCCATCCTCTGCCAAGACTCACCTGTAGCTCTAGGCACCACTGTCCTAAAACACAGCTTTTCTGCTTGGGAAGTGCCTTCCAGACAGGGGCTGCTGCTCCGTGTGGTAATTAGCCCCAACTAAGGCCTCTGGGTGGATCACTCTGCCTTCCAGCTAACCAAGATGGCATCTTGCCTGAGCTGCCTTTCTTGCTGTGAAACAGCAGAATCTATGGCACAGCTCAGAAAAGAGAGGGTGGAGAGGCAGTGGTGCCCTCAGTCAGCAGCCTGGCTCTCAATATGTGGCTATCCCAAACACAGTCTTTTTGCTGCCCTATATGCTGTTTACTTAAGCATGGCAGTTCAGTGTATTAGCCAACTCATGCCCAGCCTCCACCTCCCAAATAACAAAGAAGGCGTTAGTACATGCAGTTCTCCCAAACGGTGAGCCAGAAGAAGCAGGACTCAGCTTCTGCTGCCTCGTCTTTGAGAGAGGAAGTTACCCTATTATTGGCACATAGTCCAATCTGACAACTCTATGCCAGGTCCTAGAGTTCCGTGGATGTCCACACTGCTGTACTCAGTTATCATTACAGGCCTTAGTTCTCAGAGAAAATTGAGGAGACATGTGTCTAGTCTGCCATCTTTGCCCCACAACTTCTCATGTGAGCTATTTTTATTCCCTGGCAAAATGTAATACATTTTAAAAATAAATGACAGCAGTCCAAGAAGCTTATTTTATTGGGAAAAGTAAAGCAGAGAGGATGTGACACAAAAGAAGAAAAAAGAAGTATAGGACAAATTGTTTTGTTAAGAAATTAAGGGGGTCAGATGGTTGTAGACAATCCATAAAGAAGAGGAGATTTGAGAAGGAAAAGCTGGATGGTATTTGTGGAGAAGGTGGGACTGTTATTAAGTGTGATTGCAGAATTGTTAAAGGACTTCATGAACATGTCTGATACTACATCCTAAGGTATTCGTATTGTTGTGGTATAACTTCAGTGCCTTCTCTTCATCCCAAACCTTTAGTCAAGTCTGTTGGAAACACATAAACAAATGTGAATGAGCTGGATGAACTAAAAGAAAGGGGGAAGAGCTGAATTTATGCCTTTTAGGGTGGCATAAAACATAGATAAGGGGACAGATGAATGCAGATGGAGTGAAGTGAAAATTTTAGGAGTCAACAAAAAAGAGGTCAGGAAGCCATCAGCGTTGAGAGATTTTCTTCAAAATGAGAGTTGTTTTTCCAATGAACTTTATTAGTGTCAGATTACCACAAAATTGTAGAGAATAGAAACAACTCCCATCTGCACTGCACCTATTTCCCCTATTATTAACTTTTTGTGTAGTATGGCTTGTGTGTTATAATTGGTGAACCAATTTTTGATATAATATTGGTAACTAGATTTCATAGTTAATTTAGATTTCCTTCCTTTTTATCTAATGTTCTTTTCCTGTCTCAAGAGCCCATCTGGGATACCTTATTACATTTAGTCACATGTTTCCTTAGGCTCCGCTTAGCGGTGACTTTTTTCGGGTTTTTCATGTTTGATGACCTTGACAGTTGATGACCTTGCATACTGTAGAATGTTCCTAAACTGGAAGTTGTTTGATGACTTTCTTATGATTAGAGTGGTGTTAAAGGTCTTTAGAAGACTACAGAGGTAAACATTCATTTTCATCACATCATATCAAAGGTAAATACTATCAGCATAACTTATTATTGTTGATATTGATCTTGGTCACCTGACATAATGTCTGTCAGATTTATCCTTTATAATGATATCCTTTAACCCTTATTCCATACCATATTGTAGAAAGTCACATGGTGTTAAGAAATCTTTATAGTAAGTCTTGTAATTAGGTGATATGAATATTTTGTTGGTTATTTTGGGTCTTTTGCATTTCCATATAAATTTAGAATCTATTTGTCAATGTCTATAAAATAGTTTGGTAAGATTTATTTTTATTGTGTTAAATATAACCTAAAATTTTCCACTTTAACCATTCATTTTAGTGATGTTAACTGCATTCATAGCATGGTGCAAACATCGATAATCTCTCCAAAACATTTTCAGCATCCAAAACAGAATTCAGTACACATTTTGCAATAATTACTCATTTCTTCCTCCTGCCTCCCCAGCCTCTGATAACCGTGAATCTACTTTCTTCTCTATGCATTTGCCTATTCTACATGTGTCATATAAGAGAAATCATAAAATATTTTGTTCTTTTGTATAGGACTTATTTCACTCAGTATACTATCAAGGTTGATCCAGGTTGCAGAATGTATGACAACTTCATTACTCTTCATAGCTAAATAATATTTTGTTATTTTTGTTTACAATATTTTGTTTATCTACTCATCTGTTCATAGATTTAAGTTATTTCCACTTTCTGGCAATTGTGAATAATGCTGCAGTGAGCATTGGGGTATCAGTCTGAATTCTTTCTTTCAAGTTGTTTGAGTATATATCTAAGAGTAGACTTTCTGGGTCATACAGTGACTCTATACATCATGGGATTGAAATATATCCCTTCAAAATGTGTGTAGCTACTTGACTGAGCCATGATTCCCACCCAGTGTTGTTTGGTTGTCCTCTGTTTTCCAGTTATATTTTCCATACATGTTGTAAATCCTAATCTATACCTGTGGCAAGATTAGATTCTGTTAAAGAAGAATAGGGTGGGACTGTAACATACTTACCTAAAGTCATATCCCTGATCCAATGTAAAAAAGAGTTTCCCTGGGGTATGGCAAAAGGTGATAACCTTTTGTATCTCAAGAGATAAAAGGGAAAGGAAAGTGAGCAAAGAGTTAGGGAACTCATATTACCAAGAAAGCAGCACTGGGAGTAGATTGTGTCCTTTGGACCTGAGACTCCTGTGCTGGGATGCTACCATAGCAAGGCAAGACTGATGACAGGGACCTTTCTCCAGAGCCAACAGAGAAAGCAAGCCTTCCCCTGGAGCTGACACCTGGAATTCAGACTGCCATCCTACTTACTAGACTGTGACAAAATAAATTTCTCTTTGATAAAGCCATCCACTTGTGGTATTTTTGTTATGACAGCACTAGATGACTGAGATTATGTGCCAAACTGAATTCCACAGAGGCTACACCCATTTACCTTCCCACCATCAATGCACAAAGGTGCAAGGTTTTCCACAGCCTTATCAACACTTGTTATTGTCTGTTGGCTCGGCTCAGAATTAACCATCATGTGGAAACCCTGGTAACACAGTGATTAAGAGCTACAGCTGCTAACCAAAAGGTCAGTACTTTAAATCCACCAGGTGCTCTTTGGAAACCCAACAGGGCAGTTCTAGTCTGTCCTATAATGTTGCTATGAATAGGAATTGACTTGATGACAATGGGTTTGAGTTGCTAAATTTGAAGTGTGGACTCCTTGTGGTTTGACCTGCCTTTCGCTAATGCATTGAGCATCTTTTTTCTGCTTCTTGGCCACTGTATATCCTCTTTTGGAGAAATGTCTATTCAAGTTCTTTGTACACTTTTTAATTGAGTTGTTTGTCTTTTCATTGTCCAATTGTAGAAATTCTTTATATTTTCTGGATATTAAACTCATCACATATATGTGGCTCCCAAACTGTCTCTCCAATTCTGTTATTTTTTTTCACTTTATAAATAAAGTCCTTTTATGCATAAATGTTTTTAATTTGGATAAAGTCCATGAATTTGTATTAAATCTTCTCTAAATCTTTGGCAGAATTCAGGAGTAAGTTATCTGATCCTAAACTTTTATTTTGGGGTATTTTTAATTACTGGTTTGATCTCATCACTTGTTATAGTCTATTTAGATTGTCTGCTCCTTCTTGAACCAGTTTTGGTAGTCTGTGTCATTCTAGGAAATTGTCTTTTTCATCTAAGTTATCTAATTTGTTGATTTACCAATGTTCATAGTACTCCCTTATAATCCTTTTTATTTCAGGTTAGAAAGAATCCGCTAATTTCATTCTTGATTTCAACAATTTGAGATTTCGTTGAAACTAGCTGAAGTCTGTCAACAACTCTGGTGATCATTTTCAAAGAATTAACTGTTGGTTCCATTGATTCTCTCTATTTTTTAAAATTCTCTATTTCATTAGTATGCTTGCTTCTTTTTGCTTGCTTTAATTTTAGTTTGCTCTTTTTCCAGTGTCTTCAGGGAGAAGATTAGGTTACTAATTTGAAATGTGAGGCCTGACAATTAAGTGCATGAACTTAATTGTTCCAAGTGCTGCGTACCTCACTGCTGAATGTCACAATGGTCACTTTCTAAGTAATCCCTTTGTGAAGCTATGCACCAACACCAGTGTCTAGTCCACCCTTCAAAGCAATTTTGGAAGCCTTTCTGGAATGGCCATTGTGCACAGTGGTGTGACGGCAAGTTCGTGAACTTAATTGTATAGTTGCCTGTGAAGGAGTTTTAGCCAGTAAACAAATAACTGTATTGGAACACTCTCCATATTCACCTAATCTGAACCCAAATGACTTTTTCTTTACCCAAACATAATGTTAGAAGACATTTCAATGACATTCAATACCTTAAGGGTAGTATGATGACAGCTCTCATGGCCATTCCAGAAAAAGAGTTCCAAAATTGCTTTGAAGAGTGGACTAGGTACTGGCATCAGTGCTTAGCTTCCCATGGGGAGTACTTTGAAGGTGACAGTAGTGATACTCAGCAATGACTTATGTAGCACTTTTCCTAGAACGAGTTTACAAACTTAGTTGGCAGTCCTCATATTTCTTCTTTCTTAATATAGGCATTTACAGCTACACATTTTTCTCTAACCACTGCTTTAGTTGCATCCCCTAAATTCTGTACGTTGTATCTTCAGTTTAATCATCTCAAAGTATTTCTGATTTCCTTTTTGAATCTTCTTTGATTCTGGTTATTTAGGAGTGTGTTGTTTATTTTTCATGTATTTGACAATTTCTCAAATCCTGTTGTTACTTCTATTATTTTTACTAATTTTTTTTGCAGCCTAACGTTGTTCTGTCACATGGACACGTGAAACAATGTATAATCTGTTGTGTGGAGTGTTCGGTCAAACATTCTGTTATGTCTAGTTAGTTTACAGTGTTCTTTAAGTCTTCTGTTTCTTTGTTGATTGTCCTCTTTGAAAGTGATATGTTAAGGCATTAAGATCTTCAAATGTTATTGTTGAATTGTCTATTCAGTCGTCATTTCTGTTAGTTTTTGCTTCATGTGTTTTGGTGGTGTGGTATTAGGTGCACGTATGTCCATAATTGTTATAGCCTCATGGTGGAGTGATTTTTTGTCATTATATAATGCCCCTCTTTATCTCTGTTAACATCTTTTATTTTAATGTCTATTTTTTCTGATATCACTATAGCCATTCTAACTTTCTTGTGGTTGTTATTTGTACAATATATCTTCATCTATTTTTAATTGTGCCTTAGGTAGAAGTTTACAGAGCAAATTAGTTTTTCACTAAACAATTAATATATAAATTGGTTTGAGACATTGGTTGCCTGCCTCTCAATGTGTCAGCACTTTCCCCTTTCCACCCCAAGTTCCTGGTTTCCATTCATTCTGTTTTCCTGTCTCTTTCTGTCTCCTAGTCTTTGCTTTGGGGCTGGTGTACCCATTTAGGCTTATATACATGACTGCACTAAGAAGCATGTTCCTCTCATGTAACTATGGGGTTGAGGTAGGGTCTGACCTCCTCTAACTTCACAAGGAGAAAGAAAAATCAAGATCAACAGCCCAAGGCTGATTTCTATGGGACAGTGACTTGCCTTCTCTCTCCTTTATCTTTACAGTTCTGACAACAACTGTCCCTCCCACAGCCCTCTCTACTGGATTTGATAATTCATTTTAATGGCCACACAGGACTCACAGACCACACTCACAATTATGGATTTTATTAGGGAAGTAACAGTTACAGTTCAGGCTTAGGAACACTCAGGATGCAGTTCTTTCATTACGGTAAACTTTACCAGCCATGTTCCCAAACACACCTCTCCCTGGCCCTCAGTCTCTGCCCAGAAGCACTCAGCTTTTTCTCTAAGTGAACTGGGAAGTCTGCAACATTATCTCCTGCTGCTAAGTCTCTGCTATAGGATCTTCCCTGCTAGTTTCTCCTTTCTCAGTAGTTGTGGGCTCCTCCTCTCTGCTCTGGAACTAGCTCTCTTTTAAGACAACACTAACTAATCCCCTTGGGAGGCCACAATTACACTGTCACAGTCTCACCCAATCGTGTGAATGGGAATTACAAGACTATGGCTAGAAAGGCTACACAGAAAAGTAATTAATCCACCATATAACGTGTGTTGGAAACCCTAGTGGTGTAGTGGTCAACTGCTCAATCTGCTAACCAAAAGTTCAGCAGTTTGAATCTGCTGGGTGCTCCTTAGAAACTCTATGCAGGAGTTCTACTCTGTCCTATAGGATCACTATGATCAGAATCAACTCAGTGGCACTGGTTTGGTTGTTTGGTTTATACTGTATGTTAGTGATTGTCCTATAAAACCCATTACCACTGAATCAGTTCCAATTCAAAGTTACCCTACAGAGCAGAGTACTACTGCCCCATAGAGTTTCGAAGTAGTGCCTGATAGATTCATTCACACACTTACCTTTTGGCCAGCAGTCATAGTATTTAACTACTGCACCACCATGGTTTCCATTTGCTGTATAGACCTATCAAAGACTAAAGGTTGAACCTCAGCAGTGACTTCAGTACTGAGTTAAAAGGATGTGTGTGTGGTGGGGGAGCAAGCTCTTTTGATTTCTTCAGTCTCTGTCAGACCAGCAATTCTGTCTTTGTGTGTATGAATTTGAATTTGGTTTTACATTTTTCTCCTGCTCTTTTGGGGAAACTCTGTTTTGAACTCTATTAGACTAGTCAGTAGAAGTTGCTGAGTTGTGATCCATCTTTCTGTCTTTTATTCTCAATCTATTTATGTCTGAGTTTAAAGTGTGTCTCCTGTAGACAACAGGAGCTAGATCATGTTTGTTTTATAAATTCAGACTGATCATCTCTGCCGTTGGATTGAACTATTCAAGCAATTAATATCTAATATTATTTTTCATGTAGTTGGATTTATACTTGCCATTTTACTTTTTGTTTTCTATGCGTCTTGTGCTATTTTATTCCTCTATTCCTGCATTATCCTTTATTGAGTAAATATTTCCTAATGTAGTATTTTAATTACATTAATAATTTTTTCACTATGTATTTTTAAATACTTTTTAGTAGTTGCTCTAGGGTTTATCTTATACATATTATCAGAATTGGCTTAGCTTTATATTAGCTTAATTCCAGTACTACACGGAAACACTATTTTTATATGTCAAATTTCCTTCTGTTGTGGTATTATTATACATATTATATCTATTAATGTTATAATCTCAATGACACTTTGTTATAATTACTACTTTACCATCTGTCACCATTTCCTTAGCTCATTATGACTTTGCTCCTGCTGCCATTCTTTGACTGGTACAGACAAATATATTACTCGTACATCACATTTCTATATGATATAGGCCAACTAATACAGCACTTGGCTGGCTTTACATACTATTTTACATAATCATTTTTTTTAATCAGTTAAGAGATGAAAAGAGAACAAACATGCATTTATAGTGTCTTTTATAATTACATATTTACCTTCACTAATATTCTTCATTTAATTCCAATTACCATCTAGTGACCTTTATGTTATTTATAAATACGTTGTTCAATGTCAAAATATTCAGGATTTTTTTTTAGCAATCTTACGTTGCTGATTCCTAGTTTAAATCCATTTGTTCTGAGAACATACTTTCATGATTTCTATTCATTTACATGTTTTAAGGCGTGCTATGACCCGGAGTATGGTCTACTTTGATGAATGTTCCCCAAGAGCTTGGTCATCCTTTGTTCCTGATAGCACTGAGGAGCTACCATTGGCATATGCTGCCTTCTGAACGTCTTATTACACAGGAACATTTAGAATCTTTGTTTTATTTCTCTCTTTCATTTTATTTATTTATTTATTTATTTTTGATGTTTCACTTTACAAAGCCAAGTAGCCAAAAAGAGATGCCTGTAATCCTTAACTACTACACTACTCTTTTCTTGTGCATCTACTGTCTACCCTAAGGTTTAAGAATTATGTAGTACTTACATTTCTCTTTTCTTCCCCTCTTCATTCTTATTAATTTTGCCAAATGTTGTTTTTCCCTGGGCACCTGACAGTGTATCTTGGAAATAGTAGATAGTAGACAATTATTTGTTGGATAAATGAACAAATTGACTTTAATAATAATCATTTAATTATAATCATTAATAATTATTTAATAATAATCATTTCTAAGTATAAGAGAAGGCTAATAACTCACTCATAAATCTGTTTCCAGTATATATATCACAGTCCAACACGTAAGAGACACTGATATGTATGTCCTTACTTCACCTCAAGAACAGAAAAATTTCCAAAACAAAACCAAAACTTGACTGATTACCAGAATCATTTGTCAAAATAAATACTTAAGCCAAATATTCTAAACCCAGCAGGACAGGTTTCTGTCCAAATTATCTAGAAATTTTGTTCAGTCTTCCAATTGGCTTTCTCTGTGGCCTCCTGTGGTCCTGGCAGGCTCGTGAAACTCTGTACACGCCTGTCCTGGGCTCACGGGTAGAATGCAGAGAAGTGTGGTTAGGTCTTATTGCAAAAGTTAATGCCAAGGCCTGGAGGCATTTTCTCTGGGCATGCCCTTGAGTTGCTGGCCTGGAAATGCAGTATAAAAAAAAGGAGAGACAGAATTGAATGATACATCTCATCTCACTTCTTCACACTCATTATTGTCTATAATTTTATTTTATTTTTCTTTGTGTTCTTAAGGCAAAACAATCCTTGGTACCCCATTCTCAGAATCTTCTCGAAAGAGTTTTGGGAGGCAGACATAAACTGGCTTAGTTTTAAATGTATCAATGATATATAAGCTAAATAATACCATATTTTTCTTCATGTAGTCCAGCTTCAAGAATTATTTGTTGAGCACACAGACTAATGCTTACTTTTCCTGATTTTGAAACCATGAACTATCCCCTTGTTCTGTTCAAGCAACTGGCTATTAGTCTATCTACAGGGTCTGCATGAGCATAATTAAGTGTTCTGGAATTCCCATTCTTCACAGTGTTTATTCATAATTTGTTATGCTTCATACAGGTAAATGCCTTTGCATAGTCAATAAAACATAGGGAAGCATCTATGTGAAGAACAGGACATCAGGATTGCAGGAAGATTCATTAATAATCTGTGATAGGTAGTTAACACAGTGAAACCCAAGAGGACTTGAAGCACTTAGCTGATGAAGAGCAGAGACTACAGCCGTCAATACAGATTACACCTCAACATAAAGAAAACAAGTCTCCTCACAACTGTACTGTCAGGGAGTGAACTGTGTTCCCCCAAAAAGGTATGCAGCAATTTGTCTGTGCATGTTCCTGGTATTATGTGATGTTCCTCTACTGAAGCTGTTGTAAAGCTTGCCTTTTGATGTTAATGAGGGAGGAGGGGCAGTAGTTGTGTTGGTGGTACAGGACTCAGTGTGTAAGATTCTGTTGAAATTTGAGCACTCCTCCCATCTTAACCCAACATTGCAAGGACAGAGTAGCTGGGATGGGGGGCTGGGGACCATGCTGTCAGCCAAAGTCGAGCCCAGTTGGCACAGCTAACATTTTGCTAATGGGGACTCTTTGTACCACACATTGGTGAGTGGTGTCTAGGGTCTTAAAAGCTGCCAAACTGCCATCTGAGGGTACAGCAAATGGTCCCAACTCAAGAGGAACAGATGATCACCGATGACAAGAACAACGTGGGGAGAAAATAACTCAGAAGACAGAGAGGCCCAGGTGAGTGGGTCTCTAACTTGACTGGTGCCCAGAAGAACTGGATGGTGCCCGGCCACCACCAGTGATAGCCAGGATGGAGCTCACAAAGTTGAGTCTCACTGGCAACAAGGGATCTCCACTGGCACCCTGAGATCTCCAGTAAAAGACCACAGTTGATGATCCGGGGGTTTCAGGATTCCCCTGGGAGCATGGCCCCTGGCCCTGATGCTTCCCCTGTCCATAAATCATAATGAAGGTCAACTTTTCAGACAGCAATGGATTGGACTTGGGAATGCAGAGTGATCGTATCTTGTGTGAATTTTATAGTTCTATGCATCTATAGGATGTCATTCTGTTGGCCTCTTGCTGGAGGAAGGGGAATGGGTGGAGAGGAGAGGATAGGACTGTTGGGAGGATAGGACATGTATGGAGCAGAGAGGAGGGGTGTGCTTTTCACTGGGCAGGGAGAGCAGTGGGAGCTGCATATAGGTGAGCATGTGAATTTATATGGGAATGTACATTTTCATTCAATCATAATAATAAAAGAAAAAAAAAGATTCTGTTGAGCCTTGAGGCAATCTCTTGAGCTATAAGGGAGGGAGAGGAGCTACCAAAGAGTTTCGGGGACCTCATACTACCAAGAAGCAGTGTCAAGAGTAGAGCAAGTCCTTTGGAGAGGACCTGGAGTCCTTGCACCTCAGAAGCTCCCAGTCTAGGGGAAGACTGACGACAAGGACCTTCCCCCAGAGCCAACAGAGAAAACCTTCCCCTGGAGCTGATACTTCAAATTTGGACTTTTAGCCTACTAGACTGTGACAAAGCAAAATTTCTCTTTCTAAAGCCATCTACTTGTGGTATTTCTGTTATAGCAGCACTAGATGACTAAGACATGTACCAATAAGGAAATCATGAAGTTTGTCTTCAAGAAAACTATGAAGCTGTCAAGGGTTTCATTCTACTTGAAGGTACAATCAATGACCCCTACCCAAAAAAACGTACTGCTATGGAGTCAATTCTGACTCATAGTGACCCTATGGGACAGAGTAGAACTGTCCTATAGAGTTTCCACGGAGCACCTGTGGATTTGAACTGCCAACCTTTTTGCTAGCACTGTAATAGCACTTTAACCACTACGTCACCAAGATTTCCCAGCAGAAACCAAAAACAAACAAAAAGAAACTACACCCACTGTGTTGAGTCATTTCCAACTCATAGTGACCTATGGGAACAACAGTCAAGAAATCAAATGACATACTGCATTAGGCAAATCTGCTGCAAAAGACCTCCTTGAAGTATTAGAAGGCAAAGATGTAACTTTGAGGACTGAGAATTATCTGACTGAAGCCATGATGTTTTCAACAGCCTCATATGTATGCAAAAACTGGACAATGGATGAGGAGGACTGAAGAGGAATTAATGTATTTGAATTACGGTGTTAGTTATGACTATTGAATATACTATCACAGTCAGAAAAATAAACAAATGTGCCTTGGAAGAAGTCCAACTCTAAAGTTCCTTAGAAGCAAGGATGGCTAGATTTCATCTTCTGTACCTTGGACATGTTATTAGGAAGTACCAGTCCCTAGAGAAGGACACAGTGACATCATGTTTAGTTAAGAAGAAGGTCCGTGAAAAAGAGAAAGATCTTCAGTGAGATGAATTGACACAGTGGCTGCAACAATGAGTTCAAGGGTAGCAGCGACAGCAACGATGGCGCAGGACCAGGCAGTGTTTCATTCTGTTGAACATAGAATTGCTGTAAGTCAGAATTGACTCAACAGCATCTAATAACAACAGACTGAATGATCTCTTAGGCTTCTTCTAGCTTCTGTATTCCATAGTGAGTTGACCAAGTATGTAGCTCTGGGGGGCTACCCTATATTCCTCCTTTCTCTCCTCCTCCATGAAGGGTCGCAGGGCTACTCTGCTCCTCCATCTGAACATTGCCACCTGTCCTGAACCAGGAACCTCAATCAAAGATCGCTCCTTTCCTGCCCTGATTATGCCTGCTCTTTTGTCTGATTTTGCTGAATCTTGAGGTAAGTGGGTTGAGTTGGGGTTACCTAAGCGCTTCCTGTAGTGAAAGACAAGCCCAGACAAAATGTTGTTTACCCCTCCCACATCAGTATCTGATGGCACTTGAAAGAAGGTGATTTATTATGGTTTTCTGAGTTTCAGGAGGGACTGGGCCTGGCAAGGAGTGACTGAGAGACTAATTTAGCACAAAATAGCCCTGGTTTAACCATGGAGCCATTTAGTACATATTTATGTGTCTGTCTGGCTAGAGCCACAAACTCAGAGCTCCCCATGGCAGAAGGGCAAGGATAAGTTTCCCAGAATTTGATGGTGTGCTGGTTGATGTTCTTAGTAATCAAAAATATTCTGCTAAACCACAGGGCTGTGACATTATGAATCCAGACTTCCTTCAAGCTTAACAAGAAAGAGAGAGTTTCATTCCAAAACAAGTACCTAATGTTACTCGTTGAAACCCCATCAGCACATTCTGAGAGGTCACTTAGTGGATCAGTTCTACATTCCCATGCTTCCATAAGGGCTCAAGAATCTTATCGTGTACACTTGAGTCAGTTCTATTCCATAGTGACCCTATAATAATCCTATAGGACACAGTAGAACTGCCCATATAGGGCTCCCTATGCTGTTCTATTTATGGAAACAAATCACCGGGTCGTTTCTCCCACAGAAGGTCTAGTGGGTTGAATTGTCCACCTTGCAGTTAGCAAATGAATTCTTAACTGTTGCTCTACCAGGACCCCTTTCCAAAATCTTAGCTTTCCCTGTTGTTAGCTGTCTAATTGTGGTACTTATTCACCTACCATTCTCCAATGAATAGCATCATAAAGCTGATTTGTGGCCTATGTAGTTTGCTGCTCGGCATCTATTAATTTCTCCTAGTTGCCCTTTTATCCAGATTCTGATATGGCCATTCCTATTTTATCACATAGTTTCTCAAGTTGTAGTCTCTAACTGGCCCTTCCTTCTGGGCATGCTGCATGTAGTTTTCTATGATAGGAACACAATCGACATTTTACAAGCCAAACTGTCATTAGCTATATTTACTTCCTGTCCCTCCCAGCCATGACCCGCATGCATTCCCCTGCTATAGACTGCCCCCTTTCCCATATGGAAACTTTCAAACTGACCACTAGGGTTTCAGCGTACACTAACCCCAAGACCCCACTGCATCTGCCATATAGCGGCCCTGTCCTGTGGTTCAGGCTTGTTGTAGCTGTGTACCTACATGCAAAACCCCTGTGTGGCCCTGTACAGAGGGGTGCTGTCTATGGTTTCCTCTCTGGGGCCTGTGAGCACTGAATTCTATTTGTTTTCTGGCCTTCCTGGTTGAGTCTCACTCTTTGGTACTGTAACTGACAGGCCATGCAAGATACCTATAGGCCCTTTAGGTCAAACTTACTCCATTGGTGACTCCAGAATCTTTGTTCTGTGTACCCCCGTCCCTTGCATTGCGTCTTGCTTTGGCCAGTGGAACACCAGCAAATGTGACTCCCAAGTAGAAGCTTGGTAAGTACTTGTCCATGGGACTTATCCTTGTGTAAAGCTGCCATCACCAAGTGAGAAAGCCCAGTCTGGGCTCACGTCTTTAAGATGGGAGGGCCATAAGAGAGATGCCCAGCCATCCTGCGCATCTGAGCTGAGCCCTGCTTCTAGCTAACACTTCGGCTAAACTCAGACATGTGAGGCAACCAGGAAATACTAGCCGGCCGACCTACAGAACTGTAGGAAATAATAAATTGTTGTTTTAAACCACTAAGTTTTGGTGGTTGGTTACATTTAAATAAGTAACTAGTATGATGACCTTAGGATAGTGTCATAAAGCCAAGAAGCCTGAATTTTCTCATCTATAAAATAGGAATGAAGACATTAATCTACAGGGATACTGTGAGGACTAAATGTAGCAATGAGTTCAGTGGCTCCTAACTCTGAGCCTGGCCCATAAAACCAACCAAACCCACTGTCACTAAGTCCATTCCAACTCATAGTGACCATATAGGTCAGAGTAGAGCAGCCCTATAGAGTTTGCAAGGAGTGTCTGGTGGATTTAAATTATCGACCTTTTGGTTAGCAGATGCAGCACTTAACCACTATGCCACTAGGGTTTCTGAGCCTGACCCATCATAGGCATTAAACCTATTACCACTGGGTCACTTCTTCTTGCTCATAGTAACCCTATAGGACAGAGTAGAATTGCCCCATAGGGTTTCCTAGGAAAAGTTGGTATATTCAAACTGCTGACTTTTCTGTTATCACTTGAACTCTTAATCACTGGGCCACCAGGGCTCTGAAGTAGGCACTTGGCTTTTTTAAAAAATTATATTTTTATTATTCTTTTTGAAGCCTCTTTATGTGTGGGAAGGAGTCCCTGGATGGTGCAAAAGGTTAATGGCTTGGCTATGAATCAAAAAGTTAGCAGTTTGAATCCACTCAATGATGCCTCAGAAGAAAAGCCTAGTAATCCTCTTATGAAAGATCACAGCCTTTGGAAACCCTATGGAGCAAAGCTAAACTCTGAAAGGCATGGCATCACCATGAACTGGGACCAAGTCTATGGGAATTTTTGTTTGTTTGTTTGTTTATACATATACAGCCAAAAAAAAAAAAAAAGAAAAAAATCCCACTGCTGTTGAATCAATTCCAACCTATAGTGATCCTATAAGTCAGAGTTGAACAGCCACAAAGAAATTCAAGGAGTCCCTGGCATATTTGAACTGCCAAACTTTTGATTGGCAGGTTTGCACTTAACGACCATGCCACCAGAGTTTCCACTTTGTGTGTGTGTGTGTGTAATCCTGGTGATGCAATGGTTAATGCTATAGCCAATTCTTTGCAATTAATCTCTTAATACATATATCCTGGTGGTGTAGTAGTTAAGTGCTACAGCTGTTAACCAAAAGGTCAGCAATTTGAATCTACCAGGTGCTCTTTGGAACTCTGTGGAGCAGTTCTACTCTGTCCTGTGGGGTTGCTTTGAGATGGAACTGACTCGACCACAACAGGTTTGGCCTGGCTTATATACATATATATGTCTTTGTGTGTATGTGTTTGTGCATGTGTGGGAAAAAAAAATGAATCTGCTTTCTGTGATGGAAACTTAGCTGTGACTTTTCCATGAGAATTGTTTTATAAGCTCATCAAGGATGACTAATCATGATTAGAAAAGTTTTCCTTCTCGTGAGATACCTTTTAGCAGTTGTTTGATGTAGGATAAAAATGACTTTTGTCAGAACAAAAATATTTGCCTAGATAATGCTCCCTTATTTTCAGGTAATTCAATGGAATATTCCTTTTGACTAGATAATAATTACAAGAAGAAACTATGTGATGATACTAGTTTAAAAAGGTGTATGGTGAACTCAGAACATAATTGAGGAAAACAGCTTATTCATCTTTGAGACCAAAAACATCACCCCTCATGTACTTTGATGCTGACTCAAGGCGAAATATAACACAAATGATTTGCTACAAGAGTATATATTTGTAGAAAATGAAGTCTAATGGTGTAATTATGCAGAAAATCACAGCCCTGTTTACCAAGCATTCTAAACAAAATTTTTTCTAAAGAAGTGCAATGGTAGATCAGTGTTTAAAAAGATGATGTGCTCTGAAGTAACTAAAAGATCCAGAGTGGCTGAGTCCATTGACAACAGATTTACTGCAGTGGAGAACATCATCAAGCCCAATGGGCACTCAAGCTGAGATAAACAAAACACAGGAAGAACATAAGATGATGGAATTACTTTGGCCCTATTCACTATATTGTGTAATTGACTGAGTAGGCGAAAGCTAGAAATTGTATGCAGCATTACTGGAGAAATTATTGGTATAGAAATAACACAGTAATCCAGAAACCAGGTGAGTGAAACTTCAAAAAAAGTTAGAAATTATTTAAACACTTCTTTGACTTGAGATTTCTGTTTGCTTGTTTGTTCTGGTCAATTTTTGTAGCTTTCTTATGTTTCCATCAACAAGTGTTGATAATAACTTAGATCACAGATTACACTTTAATTAAATTGTAATAGGGATATGAATGACTTGCAAGAGTGCATGCCTTGGATTCAGTAGATATAATATCCATTTATGATTGGGTGGTCTTGAATTAATCACATCAATTGATATCAGTTGCTACATTTTCAAAATGAAGGTGTCAGGGTTATCTATTAGGTGTTTTTAAATTCTTCAAGATAACCAGTTTTCATTAATTATATGATTTACGTTAGGGAAATGTGGTAGGCTGAATAGTGTCCTGCTCCCAAGATACCTCAATTACAGTCTTCAGGACAGGAAAATATTGTCTTACCTAAACAAGGGGATTTTTCAGAAGTAATTAAGGATCTTGAGATGGGAAGATAAATAGTCTTGGAACTTAATTGTTATAAGTGCTACATACCTCATTGCTAAATACCACTATGGTCACCTTTGAAGTACTCCCCTGGAAGCTATGGACCAATACCAGTCCATCCTTCAAAGCAGTTTTGGAACTCTTTCTGGAATAGTATTGCTCAGAGTGGCGTGGTGGCAAGTTTGCAAACCTAAAAGTGTAGTTGTCTGTGAGGGAATATTTAGCCAGTAAACAAATAACTGCATCAGGAAACCCTCCCTACTTAACCTGATCTGGCCCCTACTGACTTTTTTTGTTGGCCGAAGATAAAGGAAATATTGAAAGGAATACATTTTAACGACATTCAGAACATTAAGGGTAATGAGATGGTAGCTCTGATGACCATTCCAGAAAAAAGAGTTCGAAAATCGCTTTGAAGGGTGAACTAGGCACCGGCTTCAGTGCATAGCTTCCCAAGCAGAGTACTTGAAAGGTGACTGTAGTGATGTGCAGCAATGAGGTAGGTCCCACTTTTTGTAGAATGAGTGCAAGAACTTTATTATCAGGATGGATCCTAAGTGCAATTACAAGTGGCCTTAAAACAGGGAGGCAGAAAGAAATCTGACAGAAGCAAGAGGTAGTAATGCCCTCAGGAAGGTGCCATGAGCCAAGGAATGTGAGAGGCTTTTCAAGTAGCTAGAAAGGCAAGGAAACAGACTCTCTTCTAAAGTTTCCAGAAACAAACAGCCTCCTGACACCTTGACTTTAAGCCCAGTTAAACTGATTTCAGACTTCTGGGTTCCAGAAAGTGTGGAAGAGTAAAACTGTGCTGTTTTAAGCTACCTAGTTTGTGGTAATTCATTACAGTAGCAACAGGAAAGTAAGAATCAAGAATTTTAAAACTAGCTTTGGGATTTAAATGCCTGACATCATGGAATAATAATTGCAGATTCAATCATTTAATTAAAGCATTCATTGGATACTGTTTCTGAGGCAAATATGAAACCTTATCCTGGTATTGAGAAATAAACCAGCATTGTATTAATTAGGACACTTTTGGCCTTAAGTAACAGAAAACTCACATGAAATAAATCTAAACACTAAAGGGATTTAAGAGCTCTGGTGAGGTCCCTGGGTAGTGTAAATGGTTTGCACTCAACTACTAACCTAAAGGTTGACAAGCCAAACCTACACAGAAGCACTGCAGAAGAAAGGCCTGGTAATCTGTTTCCACAAAGATTACAACAAAGAAAACCCTGTTAGAGGAGTTCTGTTCTATAACATGCAGGTAGCCACAAGTCAGAATTGACACTACAGCAATGGCTTTGATTTTGGTTTTTGTAACTCATGTAACTGAAAAAGCTCAGAGAGGCAGGACAGAGACAAGGAATTGTTTAGCCAGGTTCCAGTTCCACTTCTCAGCTTTGACTTCCTCCACATGTCCTTTCATTCTAAAGGTGGTAGCACGATGACCGCAATTGTAGGCGCACACGTGTCCGTGCATGACAATGTTCAGGGGAAAAGTGACAGTGAACCTCCTGGGAGAATGCCTTCAAGAGAGAAATGCCTTTACCAAGCCAGTAAACTTTCTTATTCGGTTGTCTCATTAGCTTGAGTTATATCCCATGCCACTCCCAAACTGATCCCTAAGACCACTAAACGTCATATTTAGCAGGCTTTGGTTTAGATCCCTAAAATAATTCATGTTAGGGAAAATTATATGACCTTTAGACCCTTCACACCACCAGTACCGGTGGATTTGAGGTCAGTATCTCCTGAAGGTGCAGGGGAAAGAGACGGATGTTTGAAAGAAAATCATGGCACATTTAAAGCGGGGAAATGAATTCTAGAAAGACATTTAGAACTGTTCCATGACTGTAGTGTTCATAAATTTTGGCAAAAGTACACAGGGGAGACAAAGAAATACAAGAAATTCTAAAGATACTCAAATTACAGTGTGAAAAAAATATGGAAGCAACCCAAAAGAAACTCACCTATGCATAAGAGACAAATTTATGGAGACCAATGAAATTTAGCTAGCATTGGTTGGGGTAACTTTCATGAAGGAGGTGCGTTTAAACTAAACTTTAGTCAGTGACTATGAGTGAGGAATAACAGTGTTCCAGGCAAAGACAATAATGTGTCCAAAGCCATAGAAGCATGAGGGAGACCTTGATGAGAGGAGGGAGCATTGAAGGGTTCAATGTGGCAAAGAGTTCCTAGTGGGAATGGGGGTGGGAGGATAAGGCCCCCATGGGACAGGATGCTAGAATACAAGTTTGAGGCAGATTTTGTAGTTTTGTAGACTTTATAGGCCACAGTAAGGAGTTTGTTTCTTCATCCAAACAACAGTGGGAAGCCAGCATCCCCATAGGTCCATAGAAGAGGAAACTAACTGGGAACAGAATAGACAGAATTTTATAATTAATTGGGATTAGGAGTTCAGAAAGAGTCAGCTGGGTCAAAGACTACTCTCAAGTGTCTGATTTAAGTAAGTGAATTTTAGGTAGCTAGGAATGAATTTGAAGTGCCCAGTACCTGGAATCCCTGGTGTGGTTAAGTGCGGTATCTGTTAACCAAAATGTTGACATTTCAAATGGAACGGTTCTACTGTGGCCTATATGGTCTCAGTGAAGCAGAATAGACTCAATGGCAGTGGTTATAGCACCTGTAAGTAAAGGTGTGCAGCGGACAGTGAAATAGAGAATGAAAATACACACTGCTGGTGGGAATGTAACATGGTATATAACCACTTTGGAGACTGGCACCTCCTTAAAAATCTAGAAATGGAAATAACTGTATGACCCAGCAATCCTGACCCTTGAAATGTATCCCAGAGAATATACAGAGATCCCTGGAAATGTCCACTTCTCCAGTTTACGGATAAGGATAAGGCAGCATGGAGACGTAAAGGAACATGTACAGCCCAGGTCCGTCAGACTACTAAACCCATGCAGTTATCACCTCTGCCATTCTGCTTACAATAGATGTTTCTGTAGAAATTAAGAAAAACCCATTTTGCAGATGAAAACTGGAATTTAGTAAAATGATTTTTTTTCATTGCATGTGTTTTTATTTCTGAGGTAAAACCATACGTAACTAAACATTTACCAACTCAAACTTTCTACGAGTATAATTCAATGGTTTGACTATGCTGAGCAACTATTACCATAAGCCTTTTCTAAATTATTCCATCACTATTAATGGAACCAGGGGATATTGCCTGGTTTCAGATCAGAAAAGCTGCGCGTCAGGGTTGTATCCCTTCACCATACCTATTTAATCTCAATGCTGAGCAAATAATCTGAGATGCTGGATTATATGAAAAAGAACCCTGCTTCAGGTTAGAAGAAAGTATCATTAACAATCTGCCTTACTCCAATGACACAAGCTTGATTGCTGAAAGAGAATTTGAAGCACTTACTGAGGAAGATCAAAGACTACAGCCTTCGGTATGGATTATATCTCAACATAAAGAAACAAAAATCCTCACAACTGGATCAATAAGCAACATCTTGATAAACAGAAAAAAGACTGAAGTTGTCAAGGATTTCGTTTTACTTGGACCCACAATCAATATTCATGAAAACAGCAGTCAAGAAGTCAAACAATGAATTCCACTGAGCAAATCTACTGCAAAAAGACTTCTCTAAAGTATTAAAAATCAAAGATATCACTTGAGGACTAAAGACTGCCTGACCCAAGCTGTAGTATTTTCAGTTGCCTCATGTACTGTGAAAGCTAGACAACGAATCAGGAAGGTCAGAGAAGAATTCATGCATTTGAAGTATTGTGCTAGTGTTGAATATTGACGATACTGTCGAATGCCAGAAGAATGAGCAAATCTGTCTTGGAAGAACTACTGTCAGAATGCTTTGTTAGAAGGGAGGATGACAAGACTTCATCTCATTTACTTTGAACATGTTTCCAGGAGGGGACAGTCCCCAGAGAAGGACATCATGCTTGATAGAAAGTCAGCAAAAAAGAAGGACACCTGAACGGGATAGACTGGCAGACTATCTGCAACACAGCAGCAATTGTGAGGATGGCACGGGACTGGGCAGTGTTGCACACTCCTTTACACTGGGTTTCTGTGCGTCAAAAGTAACCTAATAGCACCTAACAGCAACATTGACAGAAATGAAGTGCCTTGTAAGCAGTGATTTTCCATTTTCCTGTTGCCCCCAACTCTTGTCATTGTTGGGTGCTGTTGAGTCTATTCCGCCTCACAGTGACCCGTGATAGAGCAGAACTACCCCAGAGGGCTTTCTAGGCTATAATCTTGTGGGAGCAGATCACCAGGTCTTTCTCCCGTGGAGCCTCTGTATGTATGCCTTCCACCAAGCTTTCAGTTAGCAGCTAAGTGCTTAACTGTCATACCACCAGGGCTCCTGCCAACCCTGGAGGTGGTGGTGGTGGTATTATATGCTACTGAGTCAATTCCAACCCATAGCGATCTCAGGAATAACAGAAGGGAATACTGCCCAGTCCTTCACCATTCTACAACAGTAGCTATATTTGAACCCATTGTTGTAGCAACTGTGTCAGTCCATCTCATTGAGGGTCTTCTTTTCCACTGATGCTCTACTTCACCAAGCATGATGTCCTTCTCCTGGGACTAGTCCCTCTGGATCATGTGTCCAAAGTATGGGAGACCAGGTCTTGCCATCCTTGCTTCTAAGGAATGTTCTGGCTATATTTCTTCCAAGATATATTTATTTTTTCTGGCAGTCCATGGTATATTCAATATTCTTTACCAATGCTATAATTTAAAGACATCAGTTCTTCTTTCATATAAATAGAATCATACAATTTTTGTCCTTTTGTGACTGATTGATTTTACTCAACATGTTTCCAAGGTTCGTGCATGTTGTAGCATGTATCATTATTTCATTTCTCTTTATGGCTGAGTAATATTCTACTGCGTGTATATACCACATTTTGACAAATCTTCTAGTATCAAAGACAATGACATTTCTACTACATGGCATTGTTTTCCTATAAAGTTTTGCTTTCTGTAGACTATGTATGGGCAAATCTTAGACCAGCTTGCCTTAGCTAAACCTCTGTAGCAAAAAAAAAAAAAAAGGTAACTACATTAATTACCTTGGAAAGTAAGTTCCTCAACAGAGGTTTTCCATCCTCCAGGGGACATCTGGCAATGTCTGGAGACATTTTGGTTGTCACAAATAGGGTGGGAGTGTTACTGACATCTAGTGGAAAGTGGCCAGGAATAGTGCTCAATATCCTACAGTGGCCAGGACAGCTGCCACAACAACAAATAATTACCTGGCCCCAAACATCAGCAGTGCCAAAGTTGAGAAACCCTGGTCGATAGCAGAAAAGTTTTTGACAGCTACCTGACCAACCAACTGGAAAAGATCCATATTTGTCCTCATTCCAAATAAAGCTGGATTGCAGACTGTAGAGACTGATGAATACTGTGATTGTCAGGCAACATGGGAGGCTGTGCATATTTTGCCAGAACATTTATATGTATTCGATATAGGCCACACTTGCAAGGAAACTTTCCTTACAACTGATTGGTGGATCACTTAAGATTATGTCGTGGAGGTAATTACATTATATCACAAAATCGAGTATAACTTCATCACTGTGTAACTGCCAAATCAATGGGAATCATGATCCAGCCAAATTGCTACACATTCTTAACCATCACAGTATATTATTATGAGAAGGAATTCTGAGTTTGTAGACAATGGCTCAAGTCAAATGGAAAGTTTTTTGTTGTTGTTGTTTTTGTTTTTTCATGTCTGGGTCTCAGTTTCTCACCTATTAAATGAGGAGGTTGGATTAAGTAATCTCTAATGTTGCTCTGGCATTACTGTTCTATGACTCTAAAATGAATCGGTGACCCTTGTAAAGTGCTGGTGAACTGAATTTTGCCTCTATGCCTTTGCTATCTTCTCGCCATTGTTTTAAATAAATGCCATTTTTTTGCATTATTCCCCTAGAGGCTGATGGGACACATTTTTAACAGGAAACTTTCTAGAAAATATTTAAAATAGCTTGCTCCTAAAAAGTCAAGCTATTCTCCTAATGACATCACACCTTAAGGAAAAAAAAACATCTCTTTTCTAGCTGAAGATAAGTGCTTTAGACAGCAATTCTTGAGCAAGCAAAAGTTAGTAGGTGGGTGTCTTATCCTGAGGCTGGTATGGTTAAGGATTGTGTCTTTGTTTCCTTTTCTCTTTTCTTCCTTGTCTAGTTCTCAAGAGGTCACAACCACTACTGCTATTTCCTAAAGGGAATTCTCTTTACAGTTCAAATTTTGCCTATGAGCTCTGAAAGGACACAACTTTGGTCCATGTCTTTGTAAATTCTTTCTCTTTAGCGTGATTTTTTTATAAGCAGTTTCAGTTGACAAAATTATACACACTAATTTTCAATACTGTCAAAATGCAGGAAAGGATAAAGAAGTAGAAAAAAAGTTGTCCACAATCTCAAAGCCCAGCAACAACTGTGGTTAGAGCTTAATATTTTTGAATATTTTTTTAAATATACTTTTGTGTGAGAATATAGTAACTTCAGTTTTATATTATTTCTTTTTTCTTTGCAGTGTATCATAAGTATTTTCCTATCCCATGAAAACATCTTTGATCTTTGATTTAGGAAACAAAGATGTATCCCTAAAAATACCCAAGAATGAGGTAAAAGGGCATGAAGAAATTGCTTTCTAAATTGTAGTTAATTTACAATCCCTCCAGGACATGTGAGAATCTTAGTTTTGAGAAACAGTTTTAATTATCTTGGAATCCAGATTCTGGGGCCTGTGGAATTGAGATGACACATCCAAGCCATTGCCCTTGAGATCTGCTTTTGAACCTTGAGCCTGAGCAAACTGTTTTCCTCAAGTCACCTTTAGATCAAACAACAGCTTAGCAAGTAGCTTAGTAAGACCATTTGGTCTTAGGTACTAGGCTCTTTTCAGGAATTATCTAAGTAAAATCAGTTTCAAGAAACAGAAACTACAGAGTCAGACTGAAAGCTGTGTTTTAGGATAAATTACTACACATATTCCTCACTTATCAACATGGTTATGTTAAAAACAAACAAATGTAAAACAAAAGAAGTTATTCTGCAAAAATAAATATTTTGTAAAACTTGAGGATGATCAGATCAGATCACAAAATAGAGGATGACTACATCAGTACACAACTGCCAAGTTAAATCATTACATAACTGCCAAACCACTGAGAATCATGGCCTTACCAAGTCTAGTGTAATATTAACCAACGTCTAACAGCCAGCACTACTCTCACTTCATACCCTGATGTTCGTTACTGTCAGATGTATGCTGTTAATGTGAAAAATAGCCAAATAGTAGACTTTTTATTCTTTTCATCAGTGTGAAATGCAGGATAATAAGATAGTCTATAAGGGAGGAGTAGGTATTGTTATGAAAGCACTATTCTAGCCCAATTTTTGTGGCAATGTTGGTAAGATGGAGTATGAGAATCTTAGGAGATTCTCTCATCTTGGGAACATTTTTGATATCTTAGTTGAAGTGTTACCCCAATTTACAAATCTTATGGTAAATTAACTTTAAACAATTTCTGTTATTGATATAATATGAATTTTGAAAATTTGAAAAGCTATGCAGATCGAGAGAAACAGCTTCTCCAATGAAATGTCTAACTATACAATAGTGGTACACAGCAGAGTTTTTAGACTTGAGAACTAGAAAAACTACCCTTAAGAAACAGATCATTAGCCTCTGACTTCGGTGCATTACCTGCAGATGTCCACCTTTCTGTTTGTATTACACAGCTGAAAGAGCAATTACTAGCTTCTTGTGTTCCCTCACCTGCCTACATGCTCCATGTCTGAAAACATTTGTTAAATTCAAATCAGAAGTTCATTTTCACAAGGCGGGATTTTCCAGAACCTGTCTTAATATTGCTACCTAGCTCTCTGTGTTGAGTCAGGAGCAAGCTAAGTTCATGAGCAGAATTAGCCAGAATGAGCTAACGGCATTAAATGATATAACTTTTAATTCATAAAGCTGACAATATTCTGATTGGTAGTGTCTATGAATTATTCTATTACTCTATGGATTTCAATAATAGGCTTATTGCAGAAGAATAAGGAGAGTTCCTGGAGATTATAGAAGAGTTTAATAAACCTTTGGGGAAATGTATGATGCTTCTCAGTGGAAAACCAACAAAATGATCTAGCACTTGTTTTGCCTCAGATGACAGAGACAGGGACAACTGCAGGAGAAGAAGGAAATCAACACAGAGCTACTGTGATACTGGGAGAGCAGAGAGGCTTTTGTACTTAAAAAGAAACTAGAAGGACACTCATGTGTATCAAGGCTCCTTGAGTGTGATACCTAGAGGTCTGGATTGAAGAGAAGAAAAGCAACAGAATAGGAACAGTGAATAGAAAGGAGCAAAGTGATCAAAGGAGGAACAGCTCAACTTGGTAGATTCTGTTTGATTTGGAATTGTTATCTCACCTTCTTCTGAAAAGACAAAATAACCCATAGACTAAAAGCCTGATACAAAATAAGACATTTAAGACCTTTGACCTAAAATAGAAACTTTGCATTTTTTAGGCCTCACAGGAAGTAACAATTCAGCTGATGGGATCCAAGTAGAACTTCTCTTTGCCATTACCACCAATGTGATGATCAGTTTTCGGATGAATTTGCCTTTCAGCCTCTTCGTGCTTGCAGCAACACTTGCCGTATTCAAGGATAACATCAAATTCTTGTGAATCTCAGCATGCAAGCTCCTGTGCTGAGGAGGCTCTATAAGAGACTGTGATCTTTATTCCAAAAGGCATCAAGTGAGACACGATACACATAGCCAGAGTCTCCTCTGCTGAGTCAGTATACCGATCACTCACAGCAGTGTCTAAGGGATCCTGACTATCTGTCTTTCGCAGAAAACTGGCATTCCACTACATGGCATTGTCCTCTGCTAACCTGGGAAAAGGGACACCCCTAGTTCCACCCCAACCCCCACTTTGAAGCAGCCCACAACCAATGGCTGACTCGTAAGAGAGTACAAAAGGCCAGGTCCCTTGTTTCCAGGCCAAGAAACTTTGCTGATGAGTTTATGCTCCAGAGTCCACCACTGCTACCCTTGTCCCCAGTAAATCAAGCTGAGACCAGCCTTTACATGAGACTAAATCTGCCCTTTTTGCTTCCTTACCCTCCTTTCTGAGTACCCAGAGGTTTTCTCTGAGGAGCCTTCTCCCAATTAATCATGTGCACCTAAATCCCTGTCTCAGGCTTTGCTTCCAGATCTAATAAGACAGGAAGAACGATTGTAATATAGTCATTCGTGTCTCTTTCAGAGTCCTGGTAGAAAGTAGTTAAAGTGCTCAGCTGCTAACCAAAAGGTTGGCAGGCTGAAACCACCAGCAAAGCCACTGGAGAAAGACTTGACAGTCTGCTTCCATAAACACTCAGAACCTTGGAAGCCCAATGGGGCAATTCTATTCTGTCCTAGAGGGTTGCTATGAGTTGAAGTCTATTTGACAGCGGTGGGCTCAGTTTAGTGCACCCTTAGTTTCTCGGAACACGTTGTAAGCTCAAAACTAAAATCTATCTCTTCCCATCCCTTACACCCCTCCAGAGTAGAACTAAGTCTTTTTTTCCAAACTTTAGGTCCTCAAATATTAAACTGAAGTGATAATTAGTACTGCAGAAGTATGTGAAGAATCAGGTTTTTAAAAGTCAAAATGCTAGTAATAATGGTTTACTTAAAAATATATATATATATTTGTTCTACCTTTGGATAAGTGAGAGACTCTACAACACATTCAAAGATCGAAATAATTTTACTTAGTCCGCTCCAAAATTTCAGTAGTTTCACAATTCTTAATACATCTCCTTATTGTTTCATGATGACTGCCAACCTCTCCTCTAGCAATATCACTCAACATTTTTAAAATATTTAATAAGCAAATGTACTAGTTAGTTTAGTTGTTCTTAGTGGTGGTAGAGGTGACAGTGACAGTGTTACAAGTAGAAGAAACGGATTTAATTTAGTTTAAACAATGAAAGAAAAATTTTGGAAGGCTATGACACTGTCACAAAAATTCAAAGAAGTATCAGACAATGAATTTCCAGAAAGGGCAAAGCCAGGATAGCTTTGGGAACTCCAGAAGCAGAACTTCACAGACATTCTCTTTACAGAACCATTATTAATATGATTTAGTTACTCTCAGCCTTTAGTTCTTGTGTGGCTTGGTTAAAAATCTCAAATGCCCAGGTTAACATATACAGTTTATATTTCAAATCTTAAAATACCAAGTATGTCCGTGAATCACCTGCTACCAGTTGAGGGCCCATTCTAGAGAAGTGGCAGTATTTATGAACAGATAGGTCCCCTGAGGATGTCCACCCATTCTAAGGCTGGATTTTAGGTATTTTAGATGATGTAGAGATGATTAGAAGAGCTCCAAGGAGATTCAGAATCTAGTAGAGGAGATGAAACTCATGCTCAAATAGTTATTTTCCATCAGTGCAAATAAAAAGTGATAAATATCAAGACAATAAAATCAAAATATTTCGGGGGATTAAAATAAGAAAAAAAATTTTTTTGAAGGAGGTAAGGAGGGTGAAAACTAAGATGAGCAAAGAGAATTTTGGGAGCTAGACCAGCATGAGCCAAGGTATGGATAGGTGAAGCACAATCAGTTGAGGGGGACTGGCTTAATGGGAGCCCAAAGCACATCTGGAGAATGGCTAAGAAGTAGATACAAAATATGCAACTTGAAAGGCAAAGGGGCAGGACAGGATTTATGACATATCAGAAAGCTGGAAGGTTTCAAAGCAAAGAACAAGCTGATCATAACTGCGCTTTTGGAATATCAATCCCACATTCCCCAAACACTGTCATTTGGAGGAATAAAGGCTCAATTTCCTGTACTTTCTGGATGTTGATGATGCTGAGGCAGCCAACGCAACTCATTTCACCATCTTTAGGGAACCTATGCGTGGGAAGGCACTGCAAGCTGAAGCATCTAAGGTTGTGCCTATGCATGCCGAGTGGAGAATTAGGGCAATTATCCAGGGAGAAAAAGTCTTGACAAGGAAGTTTACATTCATTGACAAACCTAGGCTATTCACGCAAAATGGTGTGCATGTTGTTTTAGCCTCCTTAGTTTGGTTTGATTTGGGGTTGTTTACGTGAGTCACCCAGATGAGTGCTTCACTTCCACCTTTTCTCATCTCTGAAGTCACGATCTTCACATGTCAGAGCCCTGAGGCTCAAGATGTCCAAAAGCTGGCCTCTTTGCTCTCGGTCTCCCTGTCTAGGCTTTGTTTTAGAAGAGAAATTTGAGGCTGGAGCTCTGTGTAGACTGAGGCACAGCTTCTTCACCTTTTCCTTTTAGGTCCTTGGGAGAAGTTTTAGAATTATTTCCCTTGGATAGGAAGTGAAAGTTAGTGAGAAGGTACTGAATCACAGCCAGGGATGGGTGCCTTGATAACCGGAATGCTGTCCTTTCAGAAGCTGACACTCACTCTGTAATCACTTGAAATATCAATACTGTTCTTCTCAATGATTGTAGATTGTCATTAAAGGGTATTTTCTGTTGCCTCATGTGCATGTGAAAATTGGACAATGAATAAGGAAAACTGAAGAGGCATTGATGCATTTACATTATAGTGTTGGTAAGAAATATTGAATGACTGTGGACTGTCACAAGAATGAAGAAAATCTATCTTGGAAGAAGTCAGAATTCTCCTTAGAAGCAAGGATGGTGGGACGTCATCTCCGGTACTTTGGGCATATTATGAGGCAGGACCAGCCCCTGGAGAAGGGCATCATGCTCTGTAAAGTAGAAGGTCAGCAAAAAAGAGGAAGACCCTCAATGAGGTAGGTTAACACAGTGGCTACAGCAATGGACTCAAACACAGTACGAGTTTTGAGGATGGCCCAGGATTGGGCAGTGTTTCCTTCTGTTGCACTTGGGGTCACTGCGAGCAGGAACTAATAACATCACTAAAGAGATGAAAACTGAAGAGAAGAGGATGTTAGTAACGTCTGCCTTCCAATGTGGATTAGATGCGTTATTTGTCTATATTTTTAGAAAGATAAAAACCATTGTTACTGAGTCAATTCCATACCATAGAGACACCATAGGACAGAGTAGAACTGCCTTGTACAGTTTCCAAGGAAAAGCTGGTAGATTCAAACTGCTGACCTTTTGGTTAGCAGCTGAATTCTTAACCGTTACACTACTCGAGCACCTTCTTTAGAATAACAAACCCCAAACCTGTTGCCTTTGAGTCAATTCCGACTCATAGTGACCCTATAGGACCGAGTAGAAATTCCCCATAGAGTTTCCGAGGAGCACTTGGTAGATTCAAACTGCCAACTTTTTGATTTTCAGCCATGACACTTAACCACTACTCCACCAGGGTGTCCTTTGTCTGCATAATCAATAAAGACGAAACAAAACAAACAAACAAAAAACAGTGCCATCAAGTTGATTCAAACTCATAGCAGCCCTACAGGACAGAGTAGAACTGCTCTACAGAGTTTCCAAGAAGTGCCTGGCAGATTGAAACTGCCTATCTTTTGGTTAGCTGACTTAGCACTTAACCACTATGCCACCAGAGTTTCCATCCAAACCACAAACCCACTGCCATTGAGTTAAGTCTGATTCATAGCAACCCTAGAGGTCAGAGTGGAACCACCTGAAAGAGTTTCCAAAGAGAGCCTGGCTGATTTGAACTGCCGACCTTTCAGTTAGCAGACACAGCACTCAACCCACCAGGGTTTCCAGGGTTTCCATACTGAGTATTAACGTCTCCCTAAACATTTGAGCTTAGAAACCGTCATTAAGTTTGTGTAATAAACTAAAATCTAGTTCTGAGCTCCCATCCACTAGAACATTAAAGATTTTCCATCTCTGTTGTGCTCTGGGAAGTTTGTTGTCCTCCATTCTTTGGGTCTGTGACAATTTCATGGTGCCCAGGAAGGAGCATGGGACCAGGGCAATGCAGTATCTGGAGCATTATTATCCAGGTGTCCTTATTATTCTCGTATGCCTGTTGTAAGGTCCTTGCTTTCAAGACCTGTCTTTCTAATCTTCATCCCTCAGTTGTGTTCTGCATTTATGCCCCATCTGGGAAATGTTGGTTAGACCTAGGTTTCTGCTGCTCTCAGAAGCGCTCCAAACCATCATTTCTCTTCCAAGTCTTTTCCTTCTCTGACCCAAATCACCTCATTTCCAACATTCAATGGCTTTGAAACAAATAAAAATTCCTGCTTGCTTCTCCAGTTGTGTGTGTGTGTGAGAGAGTGTGAGTGTGTGTGAGAGAGTGTGTGTGTGTGTTGGAGAGTGAGCCAATGAGCAAGAGAGAGAGAGAATGTATGTGTGTTTTAGGTTTGGGTAAGTAGGAAAGATTGATCAAACACTTTAGAAGAGCTATTCTTTTAATAATGTGTTTGAATATGTTTTGTGTTTATTGGCCATTAGTATTTTACATTTTGTAGTATACAGTACTGAGGAATTCAGCACAACTTGTGTAATGCAAAGTCATGGAAGCTCCATAGACACATCCAAAGTCCCTGAGTGACTGAATTTCTGGGCTAAGTTCTGCAGGAACTATCTAGGAAACATCTAGCTCAATTATCACGTACCATAGTTTGTAAAGAAAGTGCTCCACATTCTGTGTTGGTGCGTAGTGACTAGAGTCTTAAACAAAGGCAGGTGTCCGTTTAGAGTATTCCACTGGTCTCACCCCTTCAGGAGCAAGAGAGAATGAAGAAAACTAGAAACACAAGGGAAAAGACTAATCCAAAGGACTAGTGGACCACGTCTACAACAGCTACCACCAGACAACTAGATGGCACCTGGCTACAACCACTGACTGCTCTGACAGGAATAGCAATAGAGGATCCCTAACAGAACTGAAGAAAAATTATTTTTTTAAAAAAGTTGATTTCACTGTTTTGTTGTGTTTTAAGCGAAAGTTCACAATTCATCTTTCCATACAAAAACCTACACATACCCTGTTACGTGATGCTAACTGCTCTCCCTGCACTGTGACAGTACACCCTTCCTCTCCACACTGAGCTTCCCGTGTCTAATCAACCAGTTTCTGCCTCCTTTCCTCTCATCGGGCCTCCACACAGGAACTATTTAGTCTCCTGTATCTACTTAAGCGAACAAGCACACCCCTATATATTATAGCCTCCTTATATGAGGAGCTGGCTTCTGGAATGGCTTCAGTTCTGGGCTAACAGAGAGTCTGGGGATCGTTTTTCCAGGGACCCTCCAGTCTTTCAGACCATCATGTCTGTCTTTTTATTGGCAGTGGAACAAAACTCTAATTGAAAAAGAGAGATCACAGTTGCTGGCCTGACAGAGACTGGGGAAACCCTGAGAGTACAGCTCCCAGGCACCATTTCATCCCAGTAATAAAGTCACTCCTGAGGTTCACTCTTCAGCCCAAGAGTGGACAGGCCCATTATACAAACAGCAATACAAGTAGTTCAGCCATGTATATAAGATTAAATGAGCACACCAGCCCATAGGCAAAGACAAAAAGACAGCAAAGGACAGCAAAGCTGCGAATAGGGAACCCAAGGTTGAGAAGGGAGCATGTTGACCTCTTGTGGGGTTGTGAACTAATGTCATAAAACAATAGGTATATTAACTGCTGAATGTGAAACTAGTTTGTTCTGTAAACTTTAAAGCCAATCCAAAAACCCACTGCCATTGAGTCAGTGGGTTTTAGCAACTTTAGAGCATACTTATAGCAACCTTAGAGCATACAGTAAAGCTCTGTTCTATAGAGCTTCCAAGGGATGCCTTGATAGAGTTGATCTGCCAACCTTTTGGTTAGCAGCCATAGCACTGAACCACTACATCACCAAGTTTTCCTTTCATCCAAAGTACAATTTCCAAAGACTAACTAAAATAAGAAAAAAAATATTTTAACTTTTATAACCTATGTCCTTGTCCATTTCTCTTTTTAGGCATTATCTTCAAGTTTTTAGCCATTTATCATCTACAATACATAAATTTCTTTTAAAATTTTTTTCAGAAATTTTTTTTGTGTGTGTGTGCTTTAGATGAAGGTTAACAGAGCAGATTAGTTTCTTACTCAGCAGTCAGTACACCCGTTGTTTCATGACATTGGTTGGCAACCCTGCCATGAGTCAACACCTTCCCTTACTCAGCGTTGGGATCCTTATTTCCATTTGTCCAGCTTTCCTGTCCCCTCTGTCTTCTTGTCCTTGCCCCTGGACTGGTGTGCTAGTTTAGTCTCATATATATGCTTGAGCTATATGTATTATTGTCTGGTTTATGGGCATATCTAATCTTTGGCTAAAGGGTGAACCACAGAAGTGACTTCAGTACTGAGTTAAAAGGATACTGGGGGGCTATTCTCTTAGGGCTTCTTCAGTCTCTATCAGACCAGTAAGTCTAGCTTTTTGTGCATGTATGTGAATTAGAGTTTTGTTCTTCACTTGTCTCCAACTCTGTCTGGGACTCTGTGCTGTGATTCCTGTTAGAATAGTCAGTGGTAGCAGCTCGACACTATCTAATTGTGCTGGACTCATTCTGGGGGAGGCTGTAGTAGTTGTGGTCCATCAGTCCTTTGGACTGTTCTTTTCCATTGTCTTTGGCTTTATTCATTCTCCCTAACTCTTGATGAGATGAGACCAGTAGAGTATCTTAGATAGCTACTCATAAGCTTTTAGGACCCCAGACACTGTACACCAAAGTAAGAAGTAAAACATTTTCTTTATAAAATATATAGTTTAAGCTAGATATTCCCCAAGGTTGTGATCCTTAGCCTTCAATCCAGGAACTTGGTTCCTAAGGGAGTCTGAAGGTGTCTATGATGCTTCATGACCTTGCAGTGGTCAAGTTGTGCTGACTTCCACAGCATCATGTACTGTTTTACCCTTCACTAAAGTTACCACTCATCTATTATCAAGTTAATGTTTCTGTTTCCCTGCTCTTCTCCTCCTTAATAACAATAAAAGATTGTTTCTTTCTGCATGTAAATGTTTTCTTGAGTTCTTATAATAATGATCCATATGGTATTTGTCCTTTTTTGATTGATTTATTTCACTCAACACAATGACCTCCAGATTTATCCATGTTGTGAGGTGTTTGACAGATTCTTCATTGTTCTGACTGTTGAATAACATTCCATTCCTTGTACATACCACAATTTGCTTATCCATTCATATGTTAAAAACAACTTAGGTTGTTTCCATCTTTCTAGCTATTGTAAATAGTTCTGCAGTGAACATGGATGTTTACATGGCTGTTGGTGTGAGTGCTCTTATTTCTCTAGCATATATTCCTAGTAATGAGATTACTGGATCTTATGGTATTTCTATTTTTAGCTCTCTTAAAAAGTGTTGTACAGTTTTCCAAATGGTTACACCATTTTGCATTCCCACCAGCAGTATATAGGAGGCCCAATCTCCCTGCAACCTCACCGTTATTTGTTATTTTTGGTTTTTTGGTTCGAGCCAGTTACATCAGATGGGACAGTATCTTACTGTAGTTTTGATTTGCACTTCTGTAAAGGATAGTGCCCTGACTTATCTGTCATTTTGTCATCCTGTGGGGGCTTACATGTTGCACAGATTTCATGGTCACACACTATGCACAGATTTCGGATGAGCTTCCACACTAAAACAGACTAGGAAGAAAGACCCAGCAGTCTTCTTCTGAGAAGAGTTAGCCAGTGAAAACCTTATGAATAGCTACAGAACACTGTCATATACAGTGACAGAAAATGATCCCCTCAGGTTGGAAGTCACTAAAAACTGAGTAGGAGCTGGCTCCTCAAAGCAGAGGGAACTTTAATGATGTGGAAGGAGTCAAGCTTTGGGGACCTTAATTTGCTGATGTGGCATGACTCAAAATGAGAAGAAACAGCCATGAACATCCATTAATAGCTAGAACCTAGAATGTATGAAACATGAATCTAGGATCAATACCCTAGGCACTAGTGAGCTGAGATGGACTGGTAGTGGCCATTTTGAATTGAACAAATGTGTGGTCTACTATGCTGAGAATGACAACTTGAAGAATGGTGTTGCATTCATTGTTAAAAAGAATATTTCAAGATCTATCCTGAAGTACGATGCTGTTGGTGATAGGAAAATATCCATATGCCTACAAGGAAAGCCACTTAATATGACTATTATTGAAATTTACAGACCAACAACTAAAGCCAGAGATGAAGAACTTGATCAAGCATACAATCAGGATGCGTTGATAACTACTGGTGTTTGGAATGTGAATTTAGAAACACAGATCAGTAGTTGGTAAATATGGCCTTGGTGATAGAAATGATGTCAGAGACCTCATGATAGAATTTTGTAAGACCAACAAATTCTTCATTGCAAATACCTTTTTTTCACCAACATATATGGATACAATACACATGGAACTTGCCAGATGAATACACAGGAATCAAATCAACTATATCTGTGGAAATAGAGGATGGAAAAGTTCAATACCATCAGTCAGAACAAGCCCAGTTTCAGGCTGAAGAACAGACCATCGATTGCTCATGTGTAAGGTCAAACTGAAACTGAAGAGAATTGGAACAAGTCCACAAGAGCAGAGGTATGACCTTGAGTGTATGCCACATGAGTTTAGTGACCATCTCAAGAAAAGATTTGATACATTAACACTGATAACTGAGGATCAGATGAGTTATGAAATGACATCAAAGACACCATAAATGAAGAAAGCCAGAGGTCATTAAAAAAACAGACAAGAAAAAATGTCCAAAATGGATGTCAGAAGATACTCTGAAACTTGCTCTTGGACGTTCAGTAGGTAAAGCAAAAGAAAGAAACGATGAAGTAAAGAACTAAACAGAATAATTCAAAGGGTCCCTTGAAAAGACTAAGTACAATATTATAATGACATGTGCGAAGAGCTGAAAACAGAATACAAAAAGGGAACAACACACTCTGCTTTCTCAAGCTGAAGGAACTGAAGGAAAAACTCAAGCCTTGAGTTGCAGTAATGAAAGATTCTACAGAGGAAATATTAAATGACTCAGAAAGCATTGAAAGAAGATGGAAGAAATACACGAGTCATTTTACTAGAAAGACCAGTTCAATGTTCAACCATTTCAAGAGGTAGCATATGATCAGGAACCAATGGTAGTGAAGGAAGAAATCTGAGCTGCACTGAAGGCAATGGTGAAAACAAGGATCCAGGAACTGATGGACTATAAAATGAGATGTGTTAACAAATGGATGCAGTGCTGAAAGTGCTCATGCATCTATGCCAAGAAATTTGAAGGTAGCTACCTGGCCAACCAACTGGAAGAGATCCATATTTATGTCTATTTCCAAGAAAAGTGATCCAACCAAATGATAAAATTATCAAACAATATCATTACTATCACAGGCAAGCAAAATTTTGCTAAAGATCATTCAAAAGCAGCTGCAGCAGTATATTGACAGGAAACTGCAGGATTCTGAAAAGGACATGGAGCCAAGGATGTCATTGCAAATGTCAGATGGATCTTGGCTGAAAACAGAGGCTACCAGAAAGATGTGTACCTAGGATTTATTGATTATGCAAAGGCAATTGACTGTGTGATCGTAACAAATTATGGATAACTTTCAGGAGAATGGGAACTCCAAAACCTTAACTGAGCTCATGAGGAATCTGTACATAGATCAAGAAGCAGATGCAGAACAAGGGGACCCTATATGGCTTAAAGTCAAGAAAGGTGTGTGCCAAGGCTGTATACTTTCACCATACCTTTCCAATCTGTATGTTCAGCAAATAATCCAAGAAGCCATACTATATAAAGAAGAACAAGGCATGAGGAAGAGAAGAAGAATCATTAACTACCTGCCTTGTGCAGATGAAACAATGCTGCTTACTGAAAGTGACGAGGATCTGAAACATTAGCTGAAGCAAATCAAAGACTACAGCCTTCCATATGGGTTGCACTTCAACATCAAGAAAACAAAAGTCCTCACAATGGAACCAGTCGGCAACATCATAATAAATGGAGAGAACATTGAGGTTGTCAAGGATTTCATTTTACTTGGTCCTACAATCAATGCCCATGGAAGCAGCAGTCAAGAAATCAAGAGACACATTGTTTTGGGACAGTCTATTGCAAAAGACCTTTTTAAAGTATTGAAAAAAAAAAAAGACGTTTCCTTGAAGACTAAGTGGATCTGACCCAAGCCTTGGTATTTTCAATCACATCATATGCACGTGAAAGCTGGACAATAAATGAGGAGAATTGATGCCTTTAAATCATGGTGTTGGGGAAGAATAGTCAATATACCATGGACTGCCAGAAGAACTAGCACATCTGTCCTGGAAGAAGTACAACTAGAGTGCTCTTTAGAAGTATGTATTACATACTTTGAACATGTTGGGAGGGGTCATTCTCTGGAGAGGGACATCATGCTTAGCAGGGATTCAGTGACAAAGAGGAAGATCCTCAATAAGATAAATTGACACTGAAGTTGCAACAATGGGCTTCAGCATAAAAATGATTGTGGACATGGTACAGGACAGGACGCAGGGGTGGTGATTCCCACCACATCCCCATTCAATTGGGGAGTTACCCTAGAGTATGGCTTGCCCCACCCTTAAGTTTTTCAGCCTACAAGAGATAAAAGCAAACAGAAACAAAGAGAATTGGGAACCTCACTACCATCAAGCAAGCAGCACCAGGAGAAGAGTGCGTCCTTCAGACCAGAGGTTCTTGTACCAAGACACTCCCTGGACAAAGACTGATGCAATATCGGACTTTCCTCCAGAGCCGACAAGGGGAAAGCCTTCCCCTGGAACGGTCACCCTCAATATGGACTTGCAACCTACCAGACTGTGTAAGAATAAACCTTCCTTTGTTAAAGCCATCCACTCTGTGGTATTTCTGTTAGAGCAGCCCTAGCTGACTAAAACAGATGGCAAGACTATGTATTACATACTTTGAACATGTTGGGAGGGGTCATTCTCTGGAGAGGAACATCATGCTTAGTAGGGATTCAGTGACAAAGAGGAAGATCCTCGATAAGATAGATTGACACTGAAGTTGCAACAATGGGCTTCAGCATAAAAATGATTGTGGACATGGTACAGGACAGGGTGGTGTCTCATTTTGTTGTACATATGATCGCTGTGAGAACTCACTCAATGGCACCTAACATCAACAACAGTTGCTAGTGATCCAGAGTATTTCCTCAAGTGTCTGTTAGCTGCATGAAAGTCTTTTTTGGTGAAGTGTCTCTTCATAATATCTGTCCACTTTTTAGCTGTATTCTTTTTGTCTTTTTGTTGTACAGCTGTTAGGATTTGTCATAGCTAAAGATTTTTTTCCCAGTCTATAGGCTTTCTTTTTTCCATTTCATGAAATCTTTTGAAAAGTGTTTTAATTTTTAGAAGATCTCGGTTATCTAGCTGATTTTCTGGTGTTTGTGCATTGTTATGGTTTGTATTCTATTTATGCCAGGAAACTTATCATTCTTTCTAATTTAAATTGCAATACTTGAGGATACATGTAATATTTGTTCTTTATTCAGTAACTGTTTTCTTGAAGAGGTATGCTATTACAGCCAAAGCCAAGTGCCATCGGGTCAACTGTATTTTATTTGTTAAAAACTTTAAATTTCAGTTAAAATAGCTTAAATGCTTTCAGTTACTATCTTTACTTCTATTCCTTTTCCCTTCACTCCAGGGGCAATCACTCTTGTGAGATTATTATATGTCCATTTACATATTTTAAATTAATTTGTCATACATATGAATTCACATACTGTATAGTATTTTAGTGGAAACTGGTGGCCTAGTGGTTAGTAGTGGTTAAGTGCTACTTCTGGGATTTACATAAACGGTATGATGCTGTGTGCCACATTCTGCTTTCTGTTTTATTTATTGCCATCATGTTTTTAACCTTCTATCTATTGACCGCTATATTGTTTTCCATTTTATAAATAATACATTATTAAATCTTTCTGTTATTTGCAAGCATTTAAATTGTTTTTGATTTTTTTTTAACAAAAACAATGCGGCAATGCATGTTCCCTATGAACATACTCAGTCTCCCCCACCCCCTCCAGGATATATATCTAGAAGTAAAATCCTGGACCATTGGATACTACATTTTTAATTTTGTTTATATTGTCGTGTTGATCGCCAGTGTAATTTTACCAGTTTGACCTTTTAATAGCAGACTGTCAGAGGACCCCTAACAACTCATGTCCTTGTCAACATCCGCTACTGTTACAGATGTTTGATCATTTGGTCACTAAAAAAGAATACAACATTATTCTTTTAATTTACGTTTTCCGGATTATTGGTAGAACTGAGTGTATTTCTGTATATTCATTGCGTTTTCCAAATTTCCTTTCCTGTGTATTTTCTCATATTTTTTGCCCACACCTATTCTGGATTATTTGGTTTTTTCTCTTTTATTGATATCTTAAGACTTCCTTAGCTTTGCTGGATATCATTCTGTTGTATGCATTGCAAAAGTTTCTACTGCTCTGTTGTTTAGCTCTTAGATTTGTAATTTTCATACTGAGAATTTCAACTTAGTGTAGTCAATTTTGTTTATCCTTTTTGAAAGTGCTTACCATGTCTTAAGGAGCCCAACTGGTATAGTGGTTAAGGCTCAGCTGTTAACTAGCAGGTTCAAACCAGTGGTTCAAACCCATCAGTTGCTCAGCAGAAGAAAGATGTGGCAGTCTACATCCACAAAGATTTATAGCCTCATGGGACATTACTACTCTGTCCTGTATGGGTGCTGTGAGTCAGAATTGATTTGACAGCCATGGGTTTGGTTTTCAGAGGTATTACGTTGTAAGATATTTATAACTACCAGAAATTTTATAAAACCAAACCCAGCACCGTTGAGTCAATGTGACTCATAGCGACCCTATAGTAGAACTGCTCCATGGAGTTTCTAAGGAGCACCTGGCAGATTCAAACCACTGACCTTTTGGTTAGTAGACATAGCACTTAACTACTATGCCACCAAGCTGCCACAGATAGCCTACATTTTCCTCAGTAAAAAAAATTAAAAAATTATTTTTATATGATTTTTAGATTTCATCTGAAAATTATTTTTTGTGTCTTATCTAATGTAATGCTCTACTTTTTCTAATAGAAAGCCAGTTTCTGTAATGCCACTAATTGAGTAGTCAGGATGTTGTTTGTTGTCCTCATTAATTTGTGATAACATCTCTGTTACATACCAGCTATCATACATGTAAGTTTGCTCCTGAGCTCTTTATTCTATTCTCTGGATCTTTGTCTATTTTTGTATCAATTTCACATGCTTTTAATTATTATGACATTATAACAAGACTTGCTATCTCATAGGGCAAGGCTCTCCTCTTTGTAATACTTTTACAAGATGATTTTAGCTAGGTTTAGACTCTGTCGTATTTTGTATTGCACTGACTTCAAAAATTAATTGGGCATAAACGACACACTTAACGTCTTGAATTGTCATATCAAGTAACAGAATTTATCTCTCATTTATTAAAGTTTTTCTTTTGGACTTCATTGAAGTTCAAACTTCTTAATTCGTTATTTGATTTATTCCCAGCAACGTTACAGTTTTTGAATATTTTTTCTTCAATCACATGCTATTGAATTTGCTAATTCCTGATGTAATAGAAAGCTGATCATTTCAGTTAAGTCCATTGTTGTGAGTATTAAAGTATACTTTCAAATCATAAAAATACAAATAAATCATCTTTAAGTTGTGGTCTTGTGTTTTCCACCTTGGATCTACTTCTATTTAAGAAGTGTACATGGTATCCATATCAGTTACGGTAAACAGGAAAAATGTGTTCACTATTCAGCTCTACTTCCTGAGCACAAAGCAAGAGTACTTGTCTCAGCCTGTCTTGCAGTTTGGTTGAGACCATGGTGACTCACTCTAGACAATAGAATGTTCTAAGCAATAGAATATGAGTGAATGTAATTGACATGCATTATTTCCAGGCCTAGCTGTGCAGCCTCCTGCAAGATCCTCTGGACTCTCTCTTTCTTTCTTATTGGCTAAAGAGTGAAGATCCAACTGAGAGCTTTGAACAAGTCCAAAGCGGCTGACAGACCCATGATGAGGGAAAAACTGAGATCTATTCATTTCTTGCGGGAGAATTACCAAGGAGGAAAGCAGCTTCGTCCACATGGAATGATGACAATTTTCCTTTCTTAAGTCAGTGGTATTTGGGAGTTGTTTCAGCAGCTAGTGGAAACAGCCCTAACATACTTTTCTTTAAGAAAAGCAGTTTATCAGCAACAAGCACTTAAATGGATTCAGTAATGACCAATGCCAGAAGAAGAGCCATAAAATTGAAAGTTGAGCTTGAATACAGACTTTTGGAAGAAAATTAGGTATGAGGACATGCTAAGGATAGGAGGGCATTCTAAGCTATCTGGTTGGGTGGATCATTCTGGCAGCAAGGAGAGAATTATCTTTGATGTTACTCCTTCCCCAAAACCTGGACTCTTGAGGGAGATGGCACAGTCTTGGAACCATCAGATCACTCCATGACAAGCAGAAAGAACCCTTTCATCAATATTTTATTGTTGTCATTAACTGCCTTTAAGTTGGTGGTGACTCTTGGTGACCCTGTGTGCAACAGAATAAAACATTGCCCAATTCTGTGTCATCCTCACAATCATTGCTGTACGGTCCCATTCTTGCAGCCATTGTGTCAATCCAGCTCACTGAGTGTCCTCCTCTTTTTGATGACCCTCTCCTTTCCCAAGGAAACCCTGGTGGTGCAGTAGTCAAGTGTTACATCTGCTAACCTAAAAGTCAGCAGTTCGAATCCACCAAGCGCTCCTTGTAAACTATGAAGCAGTTCTACTCCATCTTATTGAATTGCTATGAGTCAGAATCTACTGGATGGCCCTGGGTTTGGTTTGGTTTTCTCCTTTACCAAGCATGATGTCTTTCTCCAGAGACTGGATAACATGTCCAAAGTGAGATGAAGTTTCATCATCTTCCTTTGCGTGGAATATTCTGGCTATACTTCTGCCAAGACAGATTTGTTTGTTCTTCTGGCAATCCATGATATATTCAGTATTCTTTGCCAACACCATAATTCAGAGTCATCAATTCTTCTTTGATCTTCCTTATTCATTGTTCAACTTTCTGATGTACATAAGGCAATTGAAAATACCATGGGTTGGGTCAGGCAAGCCTTAGTTCTTAAAGTGACATCTTTGTTTTTCATCACTTGAAAGAGGTCTTTTGCAGCAAATTTGTCCACTGCAATGTATTGTTTGATTTCTGCTGCTTCTGTGGACTTTGATTTATTTTTATTTCATTCAGCAAGCATGCACTGAGTACTTCTGTATCATGATCACACGCATATGCACGAGCACACACACACACATCAAACCTTCCTGAATCCCCAGGAGAGATACTCCCAGAGTATGGTTATTTTGAAATTGATTTTCTAGACTCTAGTTGTATAATAAAGAACACACCAGGCCCTGGAGACGTTCTTGTCTGTATCAGCTAGTACCAAAAGCTAATTAATACACAGGAGAGCCTTTCTTCTTTTGGAAAATATCATCCCATTAGTACAAATAAGAATAGTGACTTCAGTTTATCTTATGTATAAATTCTAGTCACATCAGTTCACATTGCTTATGGATACATGTAACCTTTCATGGTCAAAACTGTGACAAGTAAGAATAGGAGGGTTGTGCTTTTCTCTAAATTCCATAGGCATAGGTTTGGGTAGATGAATTAAGAACTGAATGTAACCTCAGGTGGCCAGTGAAGTCATGTCTCATGAGTGAATGAGATACTTTCTTCATGCTAATTAACCTGACTTTGCAATTTACATCACAAAGTAAGAGGCAACTGAATGTTTGTGTCCTATGATATTCAAGCTTGGCCTACAGTATTCAAGCTGACCAGCCTTCTGGTCAGTCCTACGGAGACCATTCCAGAGCACGCATTGCACAGACAAGGCTGACTGATGACAAATATGTGCCTCAGAGGTGCAACTGAACAAACTATTAACCATGTACAAAAGTTACAGCATATCTACATGTGTTAATGTTATGCATCTTTTTCGGAAAGTAAAATAGCAGTCCGTATCACAAGAGAGAGTAAATGGTTCCCGCTTGAACCCAGTAATACGAACTGCCAGAATTTATCCTGAAGAGATTATCCAGAAGCAAATACCTACTTGCACAATATGATAAACCCTAGTTAATTCCTTTCTTCTCTAATTCTGTATAACGTCTCTTCCACGTCAGGCATTGAACTAGGTGCTAGGATTCAGTGGCAAACAAGAAAGTTGATGCTTTCAGAAGTACTGTAATTAAAGAGAGCCAGAAACCCTCCTCTTACACAATAGCAGAAAATGGAACATACATAAAAATTTGAAAAAGACCTTTTAAATAAATAGATGAGCTTATAAGAAAGATCAGAGGAAGAACAGGACTATACTCAGTGGAGGTGATCAAGGATTGAAGCTTATACAGCCCAAAGAGTGTACTGACCCCTGTGACTGGATTATATTTTTGATTTTAACAGCCTTATATGCAAGAGACAAGTAATAAAAAATTAAACTAGTAAAGGACATGAAATCAGATTAGATATCTTCCTCTTTCAGAAAGGCATGAAACCAACATGATGCATGGGAAAACCTAATTCTAAAACAGGCAGAAAGGAGAGACTGAAGGGGGGAAAAGTTTCCACTGAGAATCTCTGATCACAAGTCAATCCTCATATGGGATAAAGAGCCCAAAATGCTTTAATCTGTGCCTTGATCAGAGTTCTCTAGAGAAATCAAATCAATGAGTCAATACATGTGTATTAATCCAGAAGAGAAGAACACTCTGGATGTTTCCAAAGCTGAAAGAACTTGGAAAAAAAAAAAAATTGAAGTCTAGATTTGCAATCCTGAAGGATTCCACAGAGGAAATAGTGAACAACGCAGGAAGCATCAAAATATGGAAGGAATACACAGAGTCACTGTACCAAAAAGAAGTGGCCAATATTCAGCCGTTTCAGGAGGCAGCATATCTTCTGGAACTGACCGTACTAAGGAAGATATCCAGGCTGCACTGAAGGCACTGGTGAGAAACAAGGCCCCCAGAGTTGATGGAGCACCACCTGAGATGTTCCAACAAACTAATGCAGTGCTGAAAGTGCTCCCTCATTAATGTCAAGGAATTTGGAAAACAGCTAAATGGCCAAATGATAGGAAGAAATTCATATTTATGCCTATTTCAAAGGAAGGTGATTGAACCAAATGGGGAGATTATCATACATTAATATCACACACAAGTAAAATTCTGCTGAAGATAATCCAAAAGTGGATCTAGTAGTACATTAGCAGGGAGTTGTGAGAAATTCAAGCTGGATTCAGAAGACCATGTGAAACCAGGTATGGCACAGCTGATGTCAGATGGATTCTGGCTGAGAACAAAGACTAATGTGTTTTATTGACTAAACAAAGACATTTGACTATGTAGATCATAACAAATTACAGATAATGTTGTGAAGAATGGGAATTCCAGAAAACTTAGTTTTGTTGCCGAGTTGTTGTGAGTCAGAAATGAGTCAACATCAATGGAGTTTACGAGGATTCTCTACGTAGATCAAGAGGCAGTCTTTCAAACAGAGCAAGGGTGTACTGAATGGTTTAAAGTCAGGAAAGGTGTGTGCCAGGATTGAATCCTTTTACCATACTTATTCAGTCTCTATGCTGAGCAAAATAATCCAAGATGCTGGCCTATATGCAGAAGAACGGGGCATCAGGATTAGAGAAAGACTCATTAACAACCTACAGCATGGAGGTGATACAACTTTTCTTGCTGAAAGAGAAGAGGACTTGAAGCACTTACCGATGAAAGCCAAAGACCATTGCCTTCAGTGCAGGTTATACCTGAACATAAAGAAAACAAAAATCCTTACAACTGGACTAATAAGCAACATCATGATAAATGGAGAAAGGACTGACATTGTCAAGGATTTCATTTTACTTGCATCCTCAATTAACAGTCATGGAAGTAGTAGTCAAGAAATCAAAAGATGCCTTGCATTGGGCAAATCTGCTGCTAAAATCCTCTTATAAAACTGATTGCCATCGAAAGACCTCTTAGGAGTGTTAAAAAGCAAAAATGTCCAGGATTAAAATGTGGCTTACCCAGGCCATGGTGTTTTCTGTGGTATCATATGCATACAAAAGCTGGACAATGAATGAGGAGGAACAAAGAAGAATTCATGCCTTTCAATTGTGGTGTTGGTGAAGAATATTGAATATACTACACATTGACGAAAGAACAAACAAGTCTGGCTTGTACTTGGAAGAAGCACAGCCAGAATGTTCCTTAGAAGCAAAGATGGTGAGACTTTCTCTCACATATTTTGGGCATATTATCAGGAAGGACCAGAACCTGGAGAAGGACATCATGCTTGGTAAAGTACAGGGTCTTGAAAAAGAGGAAGACACTTCATGAGATGGACTGACACAATGACTACACAAATGGCCTTAAACATAGCAACAGTTGTGACAATGGTACAAGACTGGGCCATGCTTTGTTCTGCTGTACATAGGGTTGCTGTGAGTTGGAACCATCTCATTGGTACCTAAAAATAGTATCCATTTTTGTTGTTGCACATCATTTATATATGTATATACTTACATATGATTTGACGTAGACATGCATGCATACACACACATAAGGGCAAATTTCAAGTGATTTTAGGTCACACAATTGTTACTGGCAAGTGCAAAGTGTGTAGTTTAAACCTGCACACAGCCTGGAGACTCCTGCGTGTGTTTATCCCAAGTGTCACTGGTCAGGCAACAAGAAGAATAAAGTGTAAATGTTCTGGCAAAATCTCTATTTATAGTCTGCGGGTATAACATGTCCTATGTACACTCCCATTTTGCTCTTGAAGCCTTAAACTGATTGAGGCCCAGCCACGTTTTGGAAGATAATCTATTTTAGGCCAACTGATTTAATCACAAGCAATTACTTTATAACAGTAACTAGACTAGTGTTTTACCAAGTAACTGGACACCACAGCCTAGGCAAATTTGTGTAGGAACTTAATCATTACAGTCTGAGAATTTTGCTTTAAAATGGACAAGCATAGTATCATCCCTGGGCATCTGGCAGAAGTAAATTCAGATACTCCCTACAGGAACTTAGGATCCATGAAGCCCTTAAAGAATTTGTGCTAATTCAGAAAATATAAAGTAAAACCAAATCTGGAAAAAAAAGTCAAAATATCCAGAAATTGTGAAAGGATATATAGCAGATGGGGCATAAATATCATAATCTATTATGGCATGTATAAAAATGTCATTAAGGAGACTTTATTGCAAACTTATGAAATCTTTATGTTTATGATAACAAAAAAATTCAGGCCACAAATTAATATATGACCACTTACACTATAATTACAAGATTATAAATCTGTATGGATGGAGATAGAGAGAGGTATAATATGCTAAAAAGAACATTGTGTTAGGATCATTAAAGACAGTTAAGTTTTATTGTCTTTAGATATGGTTTAATGTCATCTCAATTTTTTTAAAAAACTAAAACAAACAAAGAGAAAATATGAGTAATTTCATTGTATACCAGGGATGATATTTTATACTTGACACTGAAGCTCCAGTTCCTGACAGGTAGTAGAGATTGAATAAATATTTATGAAATATTTATGAAATAAACAAAAAATGGACATTGTTCTGAGGTGATTACTTTTGTTGTTTCTTTTAAAAATTCAGAATATCCTTAAATGATTATAAAACATTTTTAAGAGAATATGTTTAAATGAAGAAGAAAGATATTCTCAAGAGGAATGAATTCTACTTTGTGAATTCTTGTTCAGTCTTTTTCTTCATAGATACATGCTCATAATCAATGGGTATATATTATTTTTTATTCCACTATTCCCATTTAATTCCATAATTTTAGATATTTTTCCAATATTTTAAAAGTCAGTTCTGCATTTAACCAGATGCAAAGTATTCCACTGCCACACATCTGGCAGTTGGTCATACTCTGACGGCTCACGTGTTGTGGGGATGCTGGAGGCACTGTCACTGGTATTCAAACCCTAGCAGGGTCAACATGGTGGGAGGGTTTCAGGTGAGCTTCCAGATTAAGCCAGACTAGTAAGAACAAACCGATGGTCTAATTCTGAAAAAAATTATCCAAGGAAAACTTTGTGAATAGAAGCAGAACATTGATATAACACTGGAAGATTAGCCCCTCAGGTTGGAAGGCACTCAAAAGATGACTGAGGAAAAGTCGCCTAGTCAAATTAGAACCTACCTTAATGATAGGGATGGAGTTAAACTTTTGGGGCCCTTCCAACAATAATTAGGACATGAAATGTACAAAGTATGAATCTAGGAAAATTGGAAATTGTCAGAAATAAAATGGAATGCATAAGCAATGATATCTTACACATTAGTGAGCTGAAATGGACCGCTATTGGCTAGTCTGAATCAGACAACCATGTGATCTGTTATGCCGGCTATGACAAATTGAAGAGGAGTGGAGTCACATTCATTGTCAAAAACAGCATTTCAAGATCTATGCTGAAGTATAATGATGCCAGTGATAAATTAATATCAACATATATACAAGGAAGACCAGTTGGTATGACTGTTATTCACATTTACACATCAACTACCAAAGATGGAGAAATTCTTTTCACCAACTTCTGCAGCCTGAAACAGATCAAATACATAACCAAGATGTACTGATAATTATTGGTGACTGGAATGCAAAAGTCAAAAGCCAAGAAGGAGGGTTGGTAGTTGAAAAATATGGCCTTTTTGGTAGAAATGATGGCAGAGATTACAGAACAGAATTTTGAAAGACCCGTGACTATTACATTGTAAATATCTTTTTTCAACAACATAAATGGCAGCTACACATGTGGACCTCATCAAATGAAACACACATCAATCTAATGGACTACGTCTGTGGAAAGAGATGATGGAAAAGCTTGATGTTACCAGTAAGAACAAGGCCAGAGGCCAACTATGGAACAGACCATCAACTGGTCATATGCAAGTTCAAGATGAAGTTGAAGAAAATTAGAGCAAGTACACCAGAGCTAAGGTATGACCTTGAATATATCTCACCTGAATTCAGAGACTATCTCAAGAATAGACTTGACCCATTGAACACTAATGACTCAGTCAGACAAATTGGGAAGCTGTTAAAAAGACAGGCAAGAAAGAAAGAAAAAAAAAAAAGACCAAAATGGGAGTCAGAAGAGACTCCAAAACTTGCTCTTGAATGTTGAATGACTAAAGGAAAAGAAACAAATCAAAGAAAGGAATAGAAGATTTCCAAGTATGGATCAGGAAGACAAAATATGATGAAATGTGCAAAGACCTAGAGATAGAAAATCAAAAAGTAAAAACACGCTCAGCGTTTCTCAAGCTGAAAGAACAGAAGAAAAAATTCAAGCTTGAGCTCAATATTGAAGAATTCTACTGTTAAAATACTAAGTGACAGAGGAAGCATCAAAAGAAGATGTATGGAATACACAGTCACTGTACAAAAAGAATTGGCCAATGCTCAACCATGTCAAGGAGGTAGCATACAACCAGGAACTGATGGTATTAAAAGAATAAGCCCAAGCTGCACTGAAGGCACTCATGAAAAATAAAGCTCCAGGAATTGATGGAATACCAATTAAGACTTTTTATCAAGCAGATGCACTGCTGGAACTGCTCACTGCATATACGAAGAAATTTGGAAGATCGCTACAAGGCCAATCAACTGGAAGAAATTCATATTTGTACCCATTGCAAAGAAAGATGATCCAACAGAAATTATCACATCAGTAATGTCATAGACAAGTAAAATTTTGCTGAAGATTATTCAAAAGTGGCTGCAGTAGTGTACCAACAGGAAACTGACAGAACTTCAAGCAGTTCAGAAGAGGACATGGAACAGGGGATATCACTGTTGGTGTCAGATGAATCCTGGCCAAAAGCAGAGAATATCATAAAGATGTTTACCTGTGTTTTGTTGACTATGCTAAAGCATTTGATGACATGGATCATAACAAGTTACGAATAACATTGCAAAGAATGGGAATTCCAGAGACTTAACTGTGCTCATGCAGAATCTGTATTTACACTAAGAGGTAGTCATCTGAACAGAACAAAGGGACACTGTATGGTTTATAGTCAAGAAAGAGTTGTATCAGGGTTGTATCCTTTCACCATCCTTACATAATCCGTATGCTGAACAAGTAATCCAAGAAGCTTGACCATATGAAGAAGAATGGAGAATGAGGATTGGAAGGAGACTTGTTAACAACTTGTGATATGCAGATGACACAATCTTTCTTGCTGAAAGTGAAGAGGACTTGAAGCACTTACTGATAAAGATTAAAAAACAAAAAAATAACCCACAGCATTCAGTATGGATTACCCTTCAACATAAAGAAAACAAAAATTCTCACACTGAAGCAAAAAGCAACAACATGATAAACAAAGAAAAGATCGATGTTGTGAAGGATTTCATTTTATTTGGATACCTAATCAATACCCATGTGAACAGCAGTCAGGAAATCAAAGGATGCACTGTGTTGGGCAAATCTATTGGAAAACATCTCTTTAAAGTGTTGAAAAACAAAGATTTCCCTTTAAGGACTAAAGTGCTCCTCACCCAAGCCATGAGGTTTTCAATCCCTCAGATGCGTTTGAAAGCTGGGCAATAAATAAGAAAGACAAAAGAAGAGTTGATATCTTTGAATTACTTTGTTGGTGAAGGATACTGAATATGAAATGGTCTGCCAGAAGAACAAGCAAATCTGTCCTGGAAGAAGTGCAGCCAGAATGCTCATTAGAAGCTAGAATGGCAGACTTTGTCCGATGTACTTTGGACATGTTATTGGGGTGGCCCATTCCCTGGAGAAGAATGTCGTGCTTAGCAGAGTAGAGGGTCACTGAAAAAGAGGAAGACCTTCAGCAAGATCAATTGACACAGTAGCTGCAACAGTGGACGCAAGCATAATGGGGATTGTGAAGATGGAGCAGGACCAGGTAGAGTTTTGTTCTGTTGCTGTGAGTTGAAAACAGCTCAATGGCGCCTAAGAACAGCATAGTAGTTCATCATACGGATATCTTACAATTTTTGTAACTCTCAGCCTATTGTTCTGTAAGCTGTAGGATATTCATATGGCAGAATAGTATGTTGCTGTGCATAATGGTTTTGTTTCTTCATTGTTGGTGGTGGTTGTGGGTTGGCTAGTTTTTTGTTATTATTTAACCTTACTGTATGTATTTTTTTCTCTCTTTTGAATGATTTTCTTGAGATAGATTGTTAGGAAAGGAAAGAAACTGGGCCAAAAACTAGAAAAGTTTTTGTGATTTGTATAAGTGTGTCTACTTCAATCCACAAAAGAATTAAAAAAAAAAAGTCTTATTGAAGATACATCACTAGAACAGAGTGAGCTCAGTTGCACAGTCTAAAAGTTGGAAATGAGATTGTCATTCACTATAGCGTTGAGCTCTAAGAGTTCAGTGTTTAAAGCAAGTGACTGCTAACTGAAAGGTTAGGGGTTCCAAATCACCACTGGACCTGTGGGAGAAAGGCATAGCAGTCTGAATGTATAGAGGTTTTACAGCCTCAGAAATCCTACGGGGTAACTATGAGCTGGAATCAACTCAATGGCAGTGTTTTTGTTTTTGTTAGGGTTAAGTGAGGAAGGAAAATACTAGCAGCAGTAATCCTTCATTTTGTTATCTCGTTTGATTGTCTTAAACTTTGGACTGGTGGTCTCATATACATTTTACCAGCGAGGAAACTGAGGCTCACTGAGATTAAACAACTTTCTCAGTCACTGAAAGGGTTGATTTCAGCTAGAGTTTATCTTCTACACCAGTATGTTGAGCTAGCTGTATTTAGAAATTCCAATACTTGTGGATTTTTTTTCAACTGTAAGTGAGGAGAGAGTAGAGAGGAGGTGTTCACTGCCTGGAATCAAATCCAGTTTTACTACTCTCTAGCCATATGAGTTTGATCAGACCCCATAAACATTTTGACCTAAAGCCTCTTGGACTAGAAAATGGGAATGATGATGACATTTGCTTCATAAAGTTGTTGTAAGGAGTAAATGAAATGATGCATGTAAGATTCATGCAGTATCTCTAATGGCAACAGTTAATAAATATATGTGATATTCCCACAATCCAGATTCTTTGAAGCTAGGGAGGAAGTTAACCTGAGTAAACATCATCAGTGATTTTCTTCAAGCCAAACATAACCCTGTATGTACGTTGGAGTTTTTGTGATCACAGTTTCTTGATCCTGAGCTTGTAAGTTCTGCATCTTAAGCCCTTGTCTTCCTTTTGCTTTAGCGGCACTATTATTAGAAAGTAACTCAGGTGTGTCAGGATGGGCAAATACTCTAGAGCTCCAGACTCAAGGTGTATACTCTGTCTGTGGGCATTATAGTCTCTGAATGGAGGTGTGGCTTTGAATCCCACTTCTGACACAATAATTTTGGAAACCCTAGTGGCATAGTGGTTAAGAGCTATGGCTGCTAACCAAAAAGTTGGCAATTTGAGTCCAGCAGGCACTCCTTGGAAACCTATGGTGCAATTCTACTCTGTCCTGATTCAGTATGGTCTTTTTAATCTTTTTATGGAAACTACAGCTTTCCAGCTCCTGGTGTGTATTGCTCTGACCACTGTTTTAATTCTTTATTTTAAATCCCAACAAGATTTCATTTTTCCTTACAAACTGTCATTCTGTGTTGTCTGTACTCTCCAGACCCTTTATTGTGTTGTGTCATCCTGTGATTGGGAACTGAGTTTCAAGACATGAGTCATAGAGGCAAAATTGTATTGATGCATAATTTAATATTCCAAGTTTATTGCTCTGTTTTAGGCAATTCTGTACTTTGTTTTACAGCATTTCAATGAAGGATTGTCTAAACAGATAACAATGGAGAAGGGAACTCATAATAACCATTAATTACAGACAACATTGATTTTAAAATGAAAGAAAATAGGCTATTTCTGCATATGAACTATGTTTACGTGGCTTTGTACTCATGATTCAGAAAAAAATTTCCACATGAAAAAGCAGTGATCATTTATTCAGCTAGCTGTATTTTTGCTAACCTTTAATATATTTGAGAACAAAGTGAACTAGATACTTGAAAAACTGTGAACGTAGAAGTTTACTATTAAAGCTGTTTTTCTTATTACGCACATTCTCCTTTGTAATTGAGTTGACTGGATACTTTGAAAAATGGCATCTTAAAATTGGAATCTCAGAGAAAATGTAAATTGTTTCTTCTTCAATTCATTCACTTCCCGTCTTTTTCTCACATACTTCAAGTAACTTTTTTATTCCTATTACTCTAGTGAAGTATCTCAAGTTCAAAGTTAACTATTTCCTACATGTTGTAACAATTACAAGTCTTGGGCCTCATTTTATTTGACTTCCCAGCAACCTTTGACATGGTCGACCACTTGAAACTTGTTCTTTTGTTACTCTCATGAGGCTATTCTTGCCTATTTTCTTTCTGAATTTTTACTGGTCACTCATCAGTCTACTTTGCTGGCTACCAGCTTTCCAAATGTTGGTGCCCAAGTTTGATCCTGTGGCTGTCTCCTCTGCTTACACTTACTTCCTAGATGATTTCAACTCATGCTCTAGCTTTAGATACTGCATGTGTTGCTGGATCTCAAAATCTTGCTTTTAACTCAGATCTCTCCATATGAGCCCTTGGGTCATAGATTGAATAGTCTACTCAATTTCCCTAATTAGTATGTACAAATAGAATTTCTTATGTTTCCATCAAATTTGCTACCCGATAAAGCTACTGTCTCCTGCCCTATAGATCTATCATCTCACAAAATGATACTGCTGTAGGAATCATCCTACATCTACATTTATATTTAATGTGATTACCAATATAGACATGCATTTTCATGGAGTTCATTCAATGGCACAGATTTGAATCCACCAGCTGGCTATTCATTTGCTATTTATTCCTTCTACTTTTTGTTCCCCTTTTCCTCAGTCTCTGCTTTATCTTGAATTAATTATTTTTGATGACTTTATTTTACCTCCCTTCTTGCATTATTAGCTATAAGACTTTGCTTTCTTAAGTTAGTGATTGCTTTTACTATTTACAGTGTACATCTTTAACTTATCACAGTCTGCCCTCAAGTGATATTATATCCCTTTACGTGTAAGAACCTGGCGATGGTATCCCAGACATTATGTTAGAACACTCTGGATGTTTTTTAAATCTTCTAACACTCTACAACCCTGCTTAAGTAAAGCATGCATGTCTTGGTTGACTTTTATAGTCTGCAGTTCCAGTAACAATTTAGTTTTTAGTGCTTTAGTGGTATTATTTTGGTGTATTTGATTTTTCTAGTTCCAGTGGTGATTCTACTAATCTTAGTCATTCCACCTGCAGGAATGGAAGGTGCTCTTTCTGGCTATGTCATCTGGAGATTTTAGGTAAGAGAAAGCAAGGGAAGGACATTCTCAGATTTTAGGAATGGAGGGCACTTTCTTTGGTCAAGATGTTTGTTGTTGACAGGACTCCCATTTGATCTAGAAGAGGATTATACCTATTTGGGGTACCTTCTTTGGGTAGGCTGGAAATAAAAGATGCCAGACTTGAGTCACATTTTGCCTCTAGATAGGAATTTGCTAGATGCTGGAATGCTGCATTCTTTCTCCAGACCTGGGGTATCATCAGGCCTACTACTCCTTTCTAGCTTCGAAGTTCTTCTGTGGTTTTCTGTTGAGCTATTTCCAGGCTTTATAGTTTTATTTAGGAGACCTCATGGCAAATCAGAAACCTTGGTGGCATAGTGGTTAAGTGTTATGGCTGCTAACCAAAAGGTCAGAGGTTGAAATCCACCAGGCACTCCTTGGAAACTCTGGGGGGCAGTTCTATTATGTCCTAAAGGGTTTCTGTAAGTCACAGTAGATTCAATAGTAATTGTTATTTTTGTTTGTTTGTTTTTTTGGTTTAGTAGCATAACAGTTGAGCACTCATCTGCTAACTAAAATGTTGGCAATTCAAATCCATTCAGTCACGCCATGGGAGAGACACCTGGCAATCTGCTCCTGTAAAGATTAAAGGCTAGAAAACTCTGTGGAGTTTTACTGTGTCATATGGGTTAGAATTGACTTGATGGTACCTAACCAACAACAAGAGTTGTGTTTAATGAGGGAGAAAAAGGAAAGTCAACCCTATGCCATCTTGTACAAACCAGAAGTCATGTGTTTACTCTTTTTAAAGAGTATTTTCTGTTATTTATATGAATTTTCAGTTGTAGATGAAATACACACTTGAGCTAAGTCTTCTATCTTCTATGCCACAATTGAAGTGTTTCCTAATGCGTTATTTTCACACTGGAGTAGCTTGAGAACAAATAACTACATCCTTGTCTGATACTTTAAAGAATAGATATAGCTTCTTCAGAGTATGACAGTCAAGACCTCTATGGGCCTTTAATTATGAACTGTAGAGAAGATGAAGTGTAGAAAAGCACAAATAATGAAGAACATTTATTTTATTTTTTATTATTTATTTATTTATTTATTTATTATGACTGAGTGAAAATGTACATTCCCATATAAATTTACATGCCCACCTATATGCAGCTTCCACTCTTCTCCCTGCCCGGTGACAGAATATTTGAAAAAAAAAAAAAAACTTTCCAGGAAACTTTTCTTGCTGGGGGAGCAGTTTTTATTTTTGTCATCTCTTAATGGTGTCATTCAAATGTATCTGCTGCTTCACTAGTAGGAAAGTATTATTATGATCTCTTTTTCCTTCTGAGAAATAGAACACATTAATCAATTTATTTAAATGTTGTACATTTTTCTTGATTAGCCAGTGTTGGTGGCTATACTATCTTTTGTTAATTTAGCCAGCAGTGTTTAATTTTGCTGAATCAAGTGGATTTATCATGAAATTTCTGTTCACAGTAATCAACAAACTTTTTTTTTTTAAATCACTCTCTAGATACCAATTAGCTATAAAATACCTCACCTGACAGTCATCAACACATATGCCTCTCATTTTTTATCTCAACTTGAATTTCAACTCTACAGGTTTGCCTCATCTGTTACTGTTTGGAATCTGATCAGGAGAATGAACTTCAAAAGTTTTTAATAAAATCCCTGTGGAATTTATAAAATAGTTAGCTGGATTTCATTCAGAAAAGCAGCATGCCACTTTCAAGTGGTAAACATTAATTAACACAAGTAAAATTTTATATACATCAGTTAGCAAACATATGAGTGCCTCTGATATGCCCTGCATTCTGATGGGCAGTAGGAAATATACATAAGCCAGGGTACCTTCTGTGACTCACAGCCTGGATCTGGGGATAACAGTGCCCATTTGAAACAATTTACTGGGGATCCAGACACTGATCATCAGTAAAGAACAAGCCCAGGGAAGGAACATATCAAGTCAGTGTTTGTTGGCTGGAGTAGTCGAGGAGGGCTTTTTGCAGTCGGGAACAGGTGGAGTTGATGTGAAAGAAGGTGAGCGTTGGATTGGCATAAATTAGATCGAAACCAAACCACTGCTGGAAAGTTGATTCTGACTCACAGCGACCCTGTAGACAGAGTAGAACTGCTTCATACAAGTTTCCAAGGAGCACCTGGCGGATTTGAACAGCAGAGCCCTTTTGGTTAGCAGCCGTAGCACTTAACCACTAAGCCACTGGAGTCTCCTTAAATGAGACAAGCACACACAAAAACCAAGGCAAAGATGACATATCGGACCCAGGAACAGGAGGGAGTCTGCCAACGACTTCTAAGCAGCATGTGCCAGGAAGAGACAGACGTTTAGGGAAAAGAGACAGGAATGAATCATTGGGGCAAGACAAGTGAGGATCTCCCTAGTGTCCTGAGAGAAAACAATAGCCATGTTTATCCTTGGGAACACAAACTCTGTGGTGACAAGAATTTATTCCCTGGTTCTGTATCTCTAGCATCTGGCTTTCAAAATACTTGCGGAGTGAATGAGTAAATAAAGAACAATGGAGAATCTAAACATAGTCATTTCTTCAGCTCATGGATCCACCTTGCATGGTTCACACTCACCCTCTCCCCCTCATCAGCTTATTTCTGAAATGTTTCAATTCTTGTTGCTTGAGCTTGGCCTTCCTCGCAGCTACGCTTTTTGAATGGGCAAGGCTACTTTTAGTGAGATGATCTTTCTCATGCTAAATTTTATTTATCTTATTTTTTGAGTCAGAAGTTCTCTTGTACTATTCTAAACCAGATTCCTCTTTTTCTTCCTTATGACTCATTTCCATGATGATTTTCTTTTTATTTCATTATTTTATGGTAAATACTCACTCTGAAAACCCAGGCCTGAAATAGACTTTTAAAAAAAAAAAATCTATAAAAATTATAGGGTTTTTACTTTCATTTTTAGGTGAACAATGTGATTACTGAAATGTTCTTTCTGGGTCCTTTTCATCAGAATTATTTGGGTATTTTTTAAAAAGTTGAGTTAGGAGCAAGAGAAGCTCTTTTCTTTTTGCTGTAACCTATGAAACCTGAAGCTCCTTGAGGTTGGGGACAATGCGTGACTTATCACCCTGGTCCTGCAGCCCACCAGGCACCAAGTACTTGGCTTGGTGAAGTTTGGTAAACTGAATTCTTTCACTTGTTTTGCAAAATGTTTTTTTTTTTTAACCCCTAAGCGGTACTGCTACATGAGTTGATTGGCTCAGTATTGCGTGTTGATAAGTCTTGTCACAGAATAACTGTATTTTTCTTGGGCTAAGTTGTCTTCTGGCTGGTCCTAACTACCTACAAGAGTAATTGATTCAGTCAGGTTAGTCAACTCAATTAAAGTAGCTGTTTGAAGGTAGTGTGTACAAAGCGCTCATCAAGCAGTAATCTGGAGACCATGAAGATCCAGGTACGGACAGGGAGACGAGTCTAAGACAATAGTGATGTCCCTTCTATTTCTGTATGACATGTAGAAGCCACCATCAGAGCTTTATTGTCAATAGCCATTGACATGGGCTAACTTAGTCTTTTAATTTGAAATAATAGTTTTCAGCATATTTGCTTTGCTCCTCACTATGTATGTTTAGCTTGTTTCATCTTCTGTTTCCATAGGAGCAAATAAATCAAAGCAATTGTCTGAGCACAGCACAAATAATTTCTTTGGCAAATTGTTCAACCACATGAGACCAGAAAACTTGTCAAGTTGAAGGACTAGATTCTCCCATCAACTTTAAATAGTGTAATTATTTTTGATGCCACCTAGCCCATCTATTATTATTATTTTCAGAGATATTTGGAAGTTTTAGGCTTGCTTCATTGGTGTGAACTTAGAGCTGTGCATAGAATATTTGCATTTTATTTCTTTTGAATCTCATAAGCAGATGACTATTCTATGATGCTGATTATCAAACACTGCATACACACACACAAAAAAAAAAATTAAAAAGTGAGAACTATTTTTCTCACCAAAATGTCAGGGGAATTTTCAACCTACTGGTAAAGCTTTTTAAAATGACTGAAAACCAAAACTCAGTGGCTGTCCAGTCAGCTCCTACTTGTGAGCTCCTACTTGTGATCTCATATGTGTCACACTAGAACTGTGTTCCATAGGATTTTCAATAGTAGATTGCCAAGCCTTCCTTCTGAGGTGCCTATGGGTTGACCTGAGCCTTCAGCTTTCTGGTTGAAGGCCCACTGTTTGCATCATGAAGGGACTCCTCAAATTGACTTAGTAGTATAAATAAATGCTTCTGTAAGCTTCAAATACAAATTCAAGTTCAAATCACACCGTGTGTGCCTAAGCTACTGCTGCTCATACCCACTGATAGAAGGCAGTCTCAGAATCTGGCTTCTGCTTTGTGAATCTTATCAGCAAGTCAGGCAGCTCAGGCTTGAAAGCAAGAAAACAATTGCCTGAGGGTGTGAGAATGTCCAGAAAGCCTTCTCCAAAGGCATCAAATTGGCAAAGGAGTAGTGTGATGGCTATCTTTAATACTTTCTATAAAAATCAAATGTGACTATATGCTAAATCTACATGACCAGAAACTGCATCTGAAGCAGTTAAGAGTGAAGTACTCTGGGTTTAAATCCCTGGCTCACATCCAGGTTAACAGTGGGAATGTGAGCAAGTTATTTAACCACTCCAAATTTCAGTTGTCTCTTCTAGAATGTAGGAAACTAGCGTTGTAGGAGGTTAAATTAAAAGTGATTGCTACACATTGTCACTATGTGTGACAAGCATTCAACCACCACTAGTAATTATTAGTAGTATTTAGGTAGAGTATGTTTATTAATTTTCCAGGGCTATCCTAACAATGTACCATGAATTGAGGGGCTTAAAACAACAGAAATTAATTTTTCCCAGTTCTGGAGGCTGAAAGTCTAAAATCAAGATATTGGCAGGGCCACACTTCTTCTGGAGGCTCTAGGGAAGAATCCTCTTCCTGTCTTCTGGTGGTGCCCAGCAAACCTTAGTGTTTGTTGGCTTGAAACTACATCATTGTCATCTCTACCTCTCTTCTCACATGCTCCTCCACTCTCTATGTTTATATATCTGTGTCTTCACTTGGCCTTCTTGTAAGGTCATCAGTCATTGACTTTTGGATCTACTCTAATCCCATATGACCTCATCTTAACTATCTTCAAAGACCTTGTTCCAAAATAAGGTCATTTACTGAGGTTCCAGATGGACCTGAATTTTAGGGAGGCATTGCTCAAGCTGCTATAGACTATCAAGTTTGTACGCCATTGCCTGGAATTCTATCAGCTCTGTGTAATAACTCTTAATCTCATTCTGATCAGGAACTGTGGCTAGCAATTAAAGATGACTTTAATTAAAATGGGATAATTAATTCATGTGTTAATAAATGGTATGTGTTTGACAAGATCTGTCAAAACACATATTCAAAAACAAGAGACAAAAGTGAAAAGAAAAAAAGAGGGGAGAGTAGAACCTTGGTGGTGAGAAGACTGGGAATTTCCAGGGCAGACATCAAGTGCAGTGGACTGTATGAAATAGGTAAAAGTGTGTGGGCAGGATGAGTGAGCTGCCCACTATCTTTGGCCTCATCTCTTGCCATGCTCCATCCTCAGTCTCTGAACTTCTGACACTCTGGCCCACTTCTGGCATGTCATCTTTCTCCTCTTTTTACGATACTTCACTAGGCCAATCTTTCTCATCCTTTAAGTATCAGTGATAATACGACTTCGTTCTGGAAACCTTAATGATGCTCTGAACTATGTCAGGTCTCATCTCTAAATTCTTCCGTATCACTGGGGACTTGTTCTATTATCTATATGGTCATATATACTTGCTCATATTTACTACCTTCCTTGCTAGATGGTACACTCCATGAGAACAGAGCCTGCCCCTGAGGTCTCATCTGCCTAGCAGGTCATAGCGCATAGATGCTGCTCAACAATTACAGGCTGATTCACTGGTGGGCAAAGGGAAACTCAGGTCTTTCCATCATCTTCCCCACCCACTTGCTCATATCTCCGTAGTGATAACAGTGCTAAGAATAATGTTTATGTCCTAGAGGATGGGAACAAATGACATTATCCAGCAGTTCATGGACAAGATTTTCCTTTTTATTATTTTCTGTGTTTCCCCTTCTGCTAATACCATAAACCTATCAGTGGCCTCCAGATTCCTAATTTGCAGAACAGAGGGACTTCCCCACTGGGTTCCAGCAGCACTAGCATCTACGGGGAGAGAGCAGCTACTGTGAACTCTGGGATCAAGGATCCAAGGACTTGGGAAATCTCCAAGGGTATTCATTCAACAATAATATAGTAATAATAATAGTTAGCACCTAGTAAGTGCTTATCTTGCACCGTCTCGTTTAACCCTCACTGCAACCTCTAGGGTCACTTACTACAAGTTAGACTTGACTCGATGGCAGTGGATGGGGCAACCTTATGAAGTAGGCGTTATTATTGTCCCTTTCTACAGGTGGGAAAACTGTGGGACAGTAGAGCAAAGCAACTTTCCCAAAGTCACAAACATTGCAAGTTGTAAGACTATGATTTGAACCTGAACTCTTAACCAATAGGTGATTTTGTATCTCATAGCTCTTGGTCTAGGTGTTTATATGCCAAGCATCACACTAGATTCCCAAAGAGCCTACGATTGGGTGGTGAATTAGGGGCAAAAAAAAAAAAAAACAGGTGCTATTCTAAAGACCCTATATTAAGGGCAAGAAAAATGAAGAGCCTCCATGAGGAAACTTGCTCTGCTACCTGGGAGGACAAGTCTCTTGATGGACATTTTAATCCAATTTGTACCCTGCACAACCACAGGCATTCAAACAAGAATTTGTAGTATTTGAACAAGTTATGTTGTTCAGACACCCTGGATCATGTACCTGAGACACCTTAGACGCAGGTTATTCCTCAGGCTCCCTGGAATTTTTTTTTTTCCCATAACCTGTGATCAGCTGCTCCCCAGACAAAAGGTATATTTCTTGTACTTAAAAGGGAACAAAACAGACTCCAGCTTTAGAAGCATATAGTGTAATTTTCACTTAGTAGACCATTATTAATGTATAGGAACACAATTCTAACATGTTCCTCTAGGCCTGAAAAGCAAAGAAAAATTACTCTATTAACCTGCTTAGTATTTTGCTATACAAAAATGTGGCTGATTTGCACATTAGTGGCTTGACATTTTCAAAGACTCTTAAAAAAGGAGATATTCATTACTACTCATGGCTAAATACATCTGGTGCTGGCCTTCTCTGTTCCTTTTATGGATTCTAGGGTGTTTTCTACATAACCTGTGGCATGTCTTGGAGGTACTATCACATCAACTGCTGTTTTGTTTCCTTTTTTAGCTCACTCAAATAGGTGGCTGAATGAATGTCCATAATACTTTCAGATTTTGTAATGCAGAAACTCAACACTTTAAGTGATTTGTCAAGCAATATGGAATAATGAATAGAGTGTGAGAAGGTACAGATTTGAGCTACTAACTGCTACTTGCTAGCTAGTAGTGAATTCGGCAAATATTTATTGAGCATCCACTGTGTATGAGACACTGGGCTAAGCCCTGGAAATACAAAAGTGTGTAAAACAACATGGCCCTGCCTTTCATGGAATGTCCACTGTATAGGAAAGACTTTAATATTTTGAGGAACTAATAAAAGATCGACCTGGTTTTAGTATAAAGAAAAAATTGAGAGTGATGCATGATGAAATCATAGAAGAAATGAGGGAGGGCCAAAGGGGTGCCTTCAGACCACAATAAAGGCTTTGTAATCTATTCTACACGCAGTTATGAAGATGAGGGGCACAAAAGATTAAGCACCTCAGCTGCTAACCAAAAATTGGGGTTCAGATCAACCCTGAGGTACCTCAGAAGAAAGGCCTGATGATCTAATTCCAAAATATCACAGCCATTGGAAACTCTATGAAGCGCAGTTCTACTCTTACACACTTGGGATTGCCATGAATCAGGTTCAATTCAATGACAACAAGTTTGTTTTGTTTTGTTTTGGTTTGGGTTTATGTCTATAAAATGGATTACTCTAGTTCACACTCTCCTAATTGCCAGTAACAATAACCGACATGAACTAGATCAAGTAAAGAAGACTTTTGTTTTTTTAGATTTGTCACAGTTTGCATATTGTTCCAGGTAGAAAGTATTTTTGTTTCCTTGATGTTGAGATGCAATCCATACTAGAATCCATAGTCTTTGATCTTCAACTGTAACTGCTTCAAGTCTGCATCACTTTCAATAAGGAAAGTTGTGTCATCTGCATCTCACAGATTATTAATTAGTATTAAAGTTGTCAAGGACTTCATTTCACTGAGATCCATAATCACACCCATGGAAGTGGAAATCAGGAGCTCAGATGATATACTGCATCGGGCAAATCAGCTGCAGTCTTAAAAAAGTAAAGACGTCACTTTGAGGACTATGGTGTAACTGACCCAAGCCAAGGTATTTTCTCTTGACTGATACATATGTGAAAGCTGCACAGTGAATTTGGAAGACCGAAGAATAATAGATGCAATGTTGGCAGAGAATGTTGACTATATCATGGACTGTCAGATTTGACTTGGAAGAAGGACAGTCAAAATCTTCCTTAGAAGCAAGGATGGTGAGACTTTATCTCACCTACTTTTGACATGTTATGAAGAGGGACCAGTCCCTGGAGAAAGTCATCATGTTTGGTAAAGTAGAGTGTCAATGTGAAAGAGGAAGACCTCAGTGAGGAAGACCGACACAGTGGCTGCAACAATGAAACACAGCAATGATCATGAGAATGGTGCAGGACTCGGCAACATTTTATTCTGTTCTAATAAGGGCACCATGAGTTAGAAATGACTTAGCAGCACCTAATAACAACAATCAACAACAACACAGTGTAGTGTCATGGTTTCCCAATTCCAGCTTCTTTAGAGTGAAATCATGGAAGTTTTAGCCCATCTTCTTTTGGACGGTGTCTTTCACACAAGACTTTTGCCTGTGATAGGCTGCCTAAGTCAGTTGTCCATCCCTGACCAAGGCAGTTTTGGCTGGCAGGATGGGGGTCACATGGTACAACCATAATCTTTGACCCTTAGTGGTTGGGGAAAGCAAGGCATAGCAAGCTATCTCATTAGCTAAAAGCCTTGTCGATTCCTTATTGCTTTAGAGGGTCAAAGGAGATATTTTCAAGAACAAAATAAACCAAATTATATTTTTTTAATTAGCTAATTGATAATATGTAAAATTGATGAGACTGTGATGGTCTGGTAGTGGTTAATAATTTCTTTTCTCTGTCAGACCACTCGAAGTGATGTACCACTAAATACAAAAAAATGTATTAAAACACCCAAGAAGTCTGATGAACAATGCAGACAGAAAATTGTCCTAGTTATTTCAGCATTATCTCCCAAGACCAGCTCTTGATGATCCTGAATACAGGTGGTTAAAATTATAATTAACTCTCCAGAAACCTATAATATCATGGTGGGCAAGAATGATAAGTGTAGGAGTAAATAAAATGTGACTTCGTAAGTAGACTACTCCTTACCAAAGGGAGATGAGCAGTTGACATTGGTGGAAGAATTCATGTACTTCTTTCTTTAGTGAGTGATCCTGCCCCCAACAGAATATGCATGGTAGCCATTGTTCTGTTATGGCAGGTGGGTTTAGGGACTGATTTGCCTGTTCAATGTGAAAAATCATCAGAAGATGTTCTTTAAGACAGCATTACTAAGATTTGTTTTTAAATGATTCAATCAATGCGGAAAAATTGGAAGCAGAGTTTGTGTGACACAGAGTGTCCTGGGTGCTAAAAGTCCTTCTGGTAAAACTGAGGTGGGAACAAGGAGCAGTTTGATAGACGACTTCCTGAGCATTCTTACTTTGCTGATTTGTTTGAGTCTTAATTTCTTTAGAGTCCAGTGCAATAGAATGATAGAAATTATAAGCAGCAAATCTGGGTTCGAATCCCAGTGCCCTCTTATTTATGGGACTCTGTTCATGCAAGCAAAGTTCAATCACTCCCACATACCTTGCAGGACGTTGGCAGGTCCTTTTGTTGCTGTTCTCGTGCCATTTGGGCTGAGATCCAGAAGCTAGGAAACAAAATATATTAAATGTTCACACATATTTTAAAATGAAGTCTCAGACCATTTATGTAGAATTTGGCGAGGGGTGATTTAAAAAAAAAAAAGTGTACCAACTGCTTTGACTATGTGCATCGTTACAAATTATGGAAAACACTGCGGAGAATGGGAATTCCAGAACACTTAGTTGTGCTCCTGTGGAATCTGCACATGGATCAAGAGAGAGCCATGGAAACAGAACAAGGGGACATTGCATGGTTTAAAGTCAACAAATACGTGTGTCAGTGTTATATCCTTTCACTATAACTTTTTAATCTGTGTGCCATGAAATTAATCCGAGAAGCTGGACTATGTGAAGAAGAATTAGCCATCAGGATTGGTGGAAAACTGATTAACAACATGAGTTATGCAGATGACGCAACCTTGCTTGCTGAAAGTGAAGAGGATTTGAAACACTGATGAAGTTCAAAGACCACAGCTTTCAGTATGGATTGTACACCAACATCAAGAAAACAAAAATCTTCGTGACTGGGCCAGTAGGCTACATCATAATAAATGGAAAAAGGACTGAGGTTGTCAAGAATTTCACTGTACTCAGTTCCACAACCAGCACCCATGCAAGTAGCAGTCAAGAAATCAAAAGACACATTTCATTGGGAAAATCTGTTGTAAAAGACCTCTTTAAAGTGTCAAAAAGTAAAGATGTCACTTTGAGGACTAAGGTGAAAGTGACCCAAGCTATGGTATTTTCAATTGTATCACATGCGTGCAAAAGATGAACAATGAATAAGGAGGATAGAAGAAGAATTGATACCTTTGAACTGTGGTGTTGGAGAAGAATATTGAATGTACCATGGACTGCCAAAAGAGCAAATAGATCTGTCCTGTAGGAAGAGCAACCAGAGTGCTCCTTGGAAGCAAAGATGGTGAGACTGTGTCTTACATTCTTTGGACATCGTGTCTGGAGGAATCAATCCCTGGAGAAGGACATCATGCTTGGTAGAGTGGAGGGTCAGCAAAGAAGAGGAAGACCCTCAATGAGATGGACTGACACGTTGGTGCAACAATGGGCTTAAGCATCAGAATGATTGTGAGCATGGTATAGGACTAGGCAGTGTTTTGTTCTGTTGTACGTAGGGTCACTATGAGTTGGAATGGACTCGATGGTACCTAATAACAACAAAGAACTACTTCAAGTGGAATGAAAGGAGATAGAAGGTACCTAGAGGAAATTTCTTTGAAGAGGGTGTGGAGGAGTGTGTTTCCCCCAGCTCACGCCTACAATTTACAGAAGGGGATACATTTCTGAAGGGAGACATTAACCTCCCTGGAAGTCGCTGCCCTGGGTTCCCCCTGCCACTGAGATGCTAGATCCAATGTGAAGAGAGAGTCTTCACCAGGTATCCATTATCTCCTTCAAGTCATACCTTTGGTGAGAATTTCCCTATTTAATTTTGCAACTTTCTGTCAGAACTACTCTTCCCCTCCTCAGCTCTATTTTTCTCTGTATTTACCGGCTTCTAATTTGTTGTATAATTATTAGTCATTTAGTTAAGTACCTGTCTTCTGCCACTAGAATACAAGCTGCATGTGGACAGGGTCCTTGCTTTGGTTATCGCTGTCCTCCCAGTACTCTCAGCGGTGTCTGGCAAGGGGATGAAGCTCAACCAATTCTTGCAGTAAATCCAGTTGTATCTTTTGGCCTTTGGAGGATGCAGGGTACCTAGCTCTCTGAAGGGGTCAATTTCTGGAGACATCTAAGGACAGGGTGAGTAGAGCAGGCTGCAGCAGGAGTGAGTAAGAAAAGAACACGGGTTTAGTGTGTGCTGAAGGTCCACTAATGGTACCACAGAAAGGGGGCACGTCAACCTTCAAGACAACAGTCTGCAGGGCAAGTGTGCTGTCAGAGCACAGCCTGAGGAGGCAAGATCACAATCAGAAGAAGCGGCATCCCATGTCTAGCAAACAGAACCAGAAGCAGTGTCACGAGGATGACTCTCTCAACCAGCATTAGGCATCTGCCACAACTGGGAGCCCCAATGCCTGGTCAAACCTGCACCAGTCATCAGAGTCCTTCCTTGTCCCTCTCTCCCCTCTTCTCTGCTCCTACCTGGAGGAAAGGGAGCAAGATGAGTGAGCAAGATGAGGGATGGAAGAGCAAGGCAGGGAAACAGTGAGGGTGCTGCGTTCACTACCACCTTCCCAGCAGAGGTTTCCAAGCCTGAGTCCAACTGAAGGGCAGTGTAGGGAGAAATTTTAGGTCTGTTGAGAGAGTTAAGTTTCTCATTAGTTCAACTTAATTAATAAAGACCTGCCTTGAGCATTTGATCTGTTCAAGTTGACAACAGCAACTTGAAGTTTGGAGAGAAAGCTAAAGGGGCAGTGAGTTCATGTTCATGGGTGAAGAACGATTTGAAAAAGAAGGGGAAGTAAGTTTGCACAACTTGAAGAAAGCAGTCAACTTCATTGAATTGTATATGTAGGAATTGCTGAATTGGTGTATATTTTCTGGTATATATTCTCAACTATGAAATAAAATGCATTATTCTTAAGAACGAGATTAATTGTTAATATGTAAAAGTGGTAAGGAAAGATGGAGGATCTGCTTCAGATATTATTGAGGGATAATTCTACAAGAGTGACTCTAAAGAGCAACAAGAGAAAAAAAGGCATTTTCTTTCTGTTTGCATCCTACTGAGTCAGCACTTTCAGTAAGTTTGGTACATGTGAAATCAGTGATGGAAAGTATGTAAATCAGCCAGCACACTACCTGGCACATAGTATGCCTTCAATAGACATCCGTGTTTGTCATCTCATAGAGCCTTAGGAAATGTTCCCAATGACAGTCCTGCTCTCTGCCTCATTAACCTACTCAATTTGCCTATTTCTGTGTTTTCTGGGCTCTTCCATGGAAATTTCTCTGACATCTCCCATTAGTTTCCCCAAAGTAGAATCTGTGGATTTATCTTCCTTCATGATGATTCTTCCTTATGATTCTTAGTGGTAATAGTGATAATCTTAAAACAACTGAAATTATGTAGTCTTTGTTAAAATACCAGGCACTCCTCTAAGCTCTTTGCTTGCAATATCTTATATAATCCTCACTGCAACTCTAAAAGGTGATTACAGACAGTGAAACCAGGCCTTTCAGAGGTTGTAGATGGGCCCTGGTGGCACAGCGGTGAAGAGCTCCGCTGCTAACGGAAAAGCTGACACTTCAAAGTCAAGAGCTGCTGCACAGGAGAAAGATGCGGCAGTCTGTTTCCCTAAACATGGTCTTGGATTTACCACCCTTGGGGAGGTTCTACTATGTCCTCTAGAGTAGCTATGAATCAGAATCAACTGGACAGGCAGTGGGTTTTTTGTGGGTAGAGGCTATAGAATTTGTCAGAGGTCACTCCACCAATGTCTGAGGTGGTATTTGAACACATGTCTGTCTGGTTTCATAGACTGGGCAAAACCACTCGGAAAGGAAACTAGCTAAGGCTCTTCCCACTTCCTGGTAGGTGAAGTATACGCACTTTAGTGACATGTGTTCACCCTCTGCTGCACACCTCATGCAGGGATTCATTTTCTTTGTGGGAGCAGGAGGGTTAATACGATTCCCCTCACTGTACTCCCTACACAGAAGGTATATTTTATAAGCTCATCACATGTCTGCAAGATGAAACAAGCTTTCTTGGTTCACCAGGTAAAATCAATGCTTCAGGTCAAAATCCTTGAACCTCAGTTATTGAAGGCAGTGGTCCAAGCAGAAAGACAGGTTGTCTAGGACAAAATATTAGCAAGAATCCCTTTGTCTGTTTCTCAGAAGGTATCTCCAGGTCCTCTGCCACATTTATCGTACTTGTCTGAGAGTTTATGCAATCATGAATCAGAAGACAGGGACCAGTAGCTTTTGCATGAATTCGAAACCTTCCTCAGCCTAAGGTCCCTGGAAGCAAGCCAGCACTTTGTGCCTGGAGGCCACCAGGTTACTAACTCCTAGAGCTGAGCAGATTGCATGGCTTAGCTGGTTAAATGCAGGGCTTTTTATAACTCCACAGCCTTCAAATATTATGTTGTATATCCCTCTTCCTACAAGCTCACTGTGACATCTTCCCAATTAGTGCCCTCTGAATTAATAAGGTGCTACTGAGGTGTATCAGCTCTCCCAGAGAAGGAGAAAGTACTGCTGAAAAAATATTTCCTTGGCTCTAACTTGGGTGCCAGTATTTTCTTGCTCTGAATATTGCGTTTTACCCAGCTGGTAAAAGGATTTCTATTATTATTTGCCCAATTGTAGATATGTGGGATTTTTATTCACTCTTCATTTGTAAGCAAAGTGCTTCCTGGGAACACAGCTACACTAATACAGAGAGTGGACACATTCTCCAGGGAGAATATGAAACAATTCAGATTTTTATTTGCTTATTATTTATAGATCAGCTCCTGTTGTTACAGAGATGCTGACACTAGTCTGATTAGAAACTGCTCTACTACTTTAGGAGACTGTCTTTTCAGATTCTTCCTTTGGCCTAAGGCACACAGACTAGATACCTTTTCCTGAACTATGGTTTGTTGCTCAACCTTTCCTGCCTGAAATCAGGAGACTCACAAGATGGTAAAAAGAAGTCTGGAGATATCTACTGATGGTTTGGGCTGCAAAAGGAAGATGATGCAGCCTTTGTCCATACCTTGGCATTTGCACATATTGCCATGGTGATCAGGAAAAGAAAACTCACTAATCCACTCAGTAACCTCTGCTAGGCTGCCCGTCATCCAAGTAATTGTGTTTTAGAACACAACTCCATTTCAGAGAAAACACATAGGGAATTTTCTCTGGATTTCTGCAAGCATTGCATCTCAATCCCTTTAAAAATTTCTTTCAGATCTAGCTGTTCTGAATATTTCATGGTTGTACATATTTAATTAATTTACACTGTCTGGCCTCATTCTTAATGCATTCATGTTTACTCTGTTAGGCACCTCTTGGTTAATGCTGTCAGTGGCAGAATCAAGGCCTGCTGGCAGGAACGCTGGCCTTGGCTAATAACAAGAGCTACCGTTTGCTGGGCTGCCACTCTGTGGCACAGAAAGCAAGGCTCTTCAGTATGTTCCATCTGTTTCATGTCACAGCCAGGCTGCATGTGTATTATCATCCACAAAGGACAGAGAAAGACACTGATACTCAGATTGTGCAAACTGCATCACCAGCGTTGATCGCATGGAGCTGAGGGACAGAGCTAGCCCTCTAATCCACATTTATCTCTCCAAATGTCACTATGAAATTATTCCCTGTTGCATTGCAAAAGGGCTTCTTATTCCCTGAGCCTCAAATTTTTAATACAAAGGGAAAATAATGTCTGTACACTTTATTTTTCTGGAGTGACATGGAAAGCAACTGAGATAAAGAGAAACTGCTGTGTAAGTCCTCAAGTACTATGCATATGAGAAAGAAGTATTAGAACAATGCAAGCAGAAGAGATGCTCATAATCCCCAAACAGGGTAGAGTCTAGAACCTTGAAGGCAGACCAAAGCCGGTAGGCCAGTTGGGAAATATAACGAACGACAGAGGCAACAGAGCACTGTTTCTCCTTCCACATGTAACTCTGCCTATATTCTGGCTTGAAATAAAGCTTTTCCTTGCCTCTGTGTCACACATAGCATAGGGAATAAAGATTTTAGAGTCTGTACTACTATCGCCAATTGCACCAGAGACCTTTGGCTGCTTCTGTCTTGGTTTCTTCACATATACAAACAAAGGGTTTGTTTGTTTGCTTAATATTCCATTTGTGTAACTGGACTAATTCCTCCTTGAATTTTTTTTGTTGTTGTTGTTATTGTTATAGATAAGGATCAGGATTTAGGGCACCTTGTATCTGTCTTCCATAAATGCACAAAAATGAAGTCATGATCAGCTCATGATTCTCAAACTTTTATCATTTATAAGAGCACAGTTACTGTCCACCCCCATGTCATCAGAATCCATAAAGCATGAACATCCTGCATAATTTCCTGCTTAACTCTATCACTTCTTTAATCACATTTCTTTTTAACACATTCATCAGAACACTGAACAGAGCTCTGGCCTTTGATTTGCTCATTAACTTTCTAGCTCTTGAATTTTTGAAATAAATGGTATTGCTGGAGGAAAGACTAAGGAGGAAGAACTGGTTTTGCTGCACGCAGACACACCTTGTTGAATGTCTATGACTGTGACTGTCTACAGCCTTCTCTGTCATGGATTGAATTGTGTCCGTCCAAAAATGTGCATAACAATTTGGCCGGGCCAGTGATTCCCAGTATTGTGTGATTGTCCTTCATTTCGTGATTTTCTGACTCTCTAAATCCTTGTATCTCCCTGTGATTGGTAGATTGCATTTACATTAAGAGGATTAAGGTGGGACCCCAACACTTTTCTTAAGATCACCTCCTGCTCTGTTGTAAAGAGAGTTTACCCCTGGAGTATGGCTTGCGTCACCTTCTACCTTTCTATCTGACAAGAGATAGAGGAAAGGGAAGCAAGCAGAGAGCAGGAACTTCACACCATCAAGGCAGCAGCACTGGGAGTACAGTGGGTCCTTCAGACCTGAGGTTCCTGGCCAAGATACTCCCTGACCAAAGACTGATGCAACACAAGGACCTTCCTCCACAGCCAAGAAAGAGGGAAAGCCTTTCCCTGGAGCGGACACTCTGAATTCAGACTTGTAGCCTCCGGGACTGTGTGAGAGTAAACTTTTCCTTTTTTAAAGCCATCACTCATGTTGTTTTTGTTAGAGCAGCACTAACTGACTGAAATACTCTCCAGCTTATGAGTGACGACAATGAAGAGTTTTGATGGGAGCTGAATGTAAGCATGAGCTATGATGCGTTTCAGAAGAGCACAACCCTTGAAGAGAATTGGATTCACCTCTAGAACTACTTCCTCCCTCAAGGAGTTTTTCTACCCCAGCCTTGTTAACTAAGTGGTGTCAGCATTACATTGTGTATCAAGAAAAATTTCAGTGTGACAACGAATAAATTGTACAATGAAATGAGATGTATAATTATAGTATAGAAGAAATTTTAGAATGTTAATATTGGAAGAATATGCCAATACATTTTTGAAATAGGGCGAAGTGGGCAATTCCCTAAAAGAAATTGATCACAAACTATAAAAGAATGCCAGTTGCTGTAAAGTCAACTCTGATGATGTTCCCATGGGTGTCAGTGCAGAACTGTATGGCACAGCATTTCTAGTGGCTGATTTTTAGGGGGCAATTGTCCAGGCCTATGTCTCAAAATACCCTTCTAGTGATGGACTCAAACCTCCAACTCTTCTGTTAGCAGTGGAGCATGTTAACACACTGTACCACCCAAGGACTCCAATTACTGACTAAATCGGGGGCGGGGGGAGAAAACCTGAGTAAACCTATAAATAGTAACACCACCTATAGGGAGGTGTTTCCCAAGTTTCTCTACAGCATTTGTATACAATGCCTTACTCGAATAACTCGTACACCAGAAAGTTACACGGCAGCGTCCCTGCTCCCAAGGAACTCACAGTCTAAGAGACAGGGCACATGATATCAATATCCTAACTTGAAAGGTGTAACATTAATTGGAATGGTCTCCTAGTAAACTTAGGAGAACATCAATAATAATCATAGTGGCAATGTCCATGATGATCAGAGTAGGTATCAATTATTAAGCATTTACCAAGATTCAGACCTTTTAGACTTGTTACCTTATTACTCACATCAATCTAAAGGATAGGTAATATTATCCTTATTTTACAGATGGAGAACCCATGCTAAAAGAGATTAAAGAATTTGCCAAAGGCCATCCAGCTAATGATTGGTAGATCTGGGCCCAGGTGTAAACCCAATTTAAAGTTTGTGACTGGGAGATTGTTCTGATTTAGGGACAAAGCTCTCTTCAAGATGCAAGAAGAAATAGTAGAGCACACCAAATAGAAGATCTGAGCCAAAATATATGCATTTAATCAGTTTTTGTGACTGAGGAATTTATCTAATAATTTTAATATTGCTGCTATGTAGCAAATTTCTATTATCCTGTTGCACCTGAAATTAATTCTATTTAAACGTGATTACAGTGACCTTTTGCACAGGGTATTGAGTAAAATGCTACCTGTCCCACCCAGTGTGCTATTAATACAGGTTTTGCTTCTGCTTTCCACTGGGCTTTTGTAATTAGGCTCTTACACTGTCTAATCAGCTGGATTATAGATTCTTAAAAGCACCTTTAACTAATATTAAATTAATTATGAATGTAAGTCCCAGGAATACAGAAGGTGTGAAAGATTCATCACAGTGCCTGACACCAAGTCTGGCCCATAGTAGGTGTACAGTAAATATGAAATGAAAGTGACAAAATGCCTAGTATGGTACCAAGCTCAATGAATACCAGTTGACATGTTTTCCCATGATGACAAGGGACTAAAATCCCAAAGAGTTGTTCATATTATCACTGTCCCCATTAAGTAATTGGCTTCTCCAAAGATAAACTAAAGAAGGTGCAGACAAGCCCCAGCATTATGACTGAGGAGCTAGGGAAGCTGGCTGAGAAGGTCTCAAGATGAGGTGGAGTTCAATGTTGCCAACATCATGAAATGAAAAGAGAGAGGAGAGAGACTTACTTTTTTTTTCGACTTCTAATGACATTTCTTTGTGTTTTTGCACCCCAGTAGATTGCAAACTCCTTAAAGATAGGGGCCATTTTATTAGTGCTATAGCTAGCCTTTAGGATGTACTGAAAAATTAAGCATGAAGTGAAAACATCCACTCATAATTTTCTAGGCACTCAAACTAGGCTAGGCTGGTCTCTCTGTATGCCATCAAGGTGATTGCCTAGTAAGGAGATAATTGACTAGTGTATATGGGAATTGACTGTAAATACTGAAAGATAGAAATTCAAGAGGGAAGACAGATTTGAACAAAAAACTTTAAAGCCAAAAATAATAAGGAAGTTATGGCAGATAGAGCACGTAGGTCTCCGAGCAGCTGTACTTCCTGGATTCTGGACTGACAATGTGTCGTGTAACTGAGCCTGCTGCTCCCCTGACTCCTTCTCCTGTTCGTTCATTTTCTTCCTTTTTATCTCCAGGGACTACGGGGCCTAATGGGCTGTTAAAGATTTTGAGGTTCTTCTAAAAAGAACGTTAGTGTTTTTAAATGTTTTTTTTTTTCTTTCTTTTTTTTTGTTCAAATAACATGACAAAATTGTACATGAGATTTTGATGCAGGCATCAAACTGAGAGGTAAAAATAAAGGTAGCAAGAAAGATGGAAGGTGGAAGAAACAAAAGTTGGAAGCCACCTCTTTAGAGGAAAAGGAACCCATTTGAGAACAAATACGGGTAGTAGTGTGAAAGATCACATTTTGGTTGTTCTGAGTTACTTAGCCAGGTGAAGTAAATTTAGTTTATTTATTTATTTTTGTTCTTTAAAGTACTCCTCTTTTCCCCAGACCCTATCTCTCTCTCCACACACACACACACACACACACACACACACACACAGACACACACACACACACAGACACACACACAGACACACACACAGACACACACACACCCACACGCACACACACGCACACACGCACACACACACACACACACACTCATACCTCCCTAACTCAGACTAGATTAAGGCCCTTCTAGATCCTAAGTACTACAGAGGTGGTTATGCATGACCATATTTTTAGAAATTAAAAACAGTATGAAGTGACAAAACATAAAATTAATTTTTCAAAGTTTGCTAAATATATACGCGGGCCCAAAGGAAAATATCTTTTCCTGTTTTGGGTGTTCCTGCTATACTGGTACCTTAAGCAGGTGTCTACTTGGTCAGCTGGGTGTTTCCCTCATCAGTGCTCCCTCTGCCATTCCACAAGTTATCCTGGGTGGAAACAAGAGTCCAGGTAACAGTATGACCCAAGAAGTACTTCTCTGTGTCCTCCCATTCCCCTGCTACTTTTCTACTTTGCTTACAAAGTCATCACTTCTTTTACTTTATTTGCTAATGGATTCATCTCTTTTCTCTACATCACATTTTATTTTCCTCTCATGTTTAAAGCAAATGGAAAAATTCTATTTCAAAAGACAGATAAACTTGCTTCTCTGGGAGTTGGGTAATTACCTTACTTGGAAGATGTATTTTGTGTCTCCCATCTAAAAGCTGTCTCACAAAACACAAAGATAAAACCCCTCTTTGGGACACTCTTTTTCTTCTTGGAGCAATCTTGGAGCATACATAGATCCAGTATCCTTTTGCAGAGTTTATGTACATGTGCATGACTGAGACACGTTTGATTTTGGATAAACACCATCTGATGAAGTTCTATGCCATCAAGAGTGACATGTGATCAAGGACTTACTGTACACTAGTAGATTTCAAAATGTTGAAAAAGAAAAACTCTATCAGTTGCAGCTGGGTGGGGGTTGATGGACAAAACTCCATTATTATTGAAAGAGGCTCTGGTCAGTTGGAGAAATGGTAATTAGTCTACTCTATCTCCAGTGCCCATTAGAGTGCTGTCCTTCCATGGCACAAAGGGAAGCTTCTCCTAAACAAAGTAAAGTACTTGGCTACCCTTGCCCCCAAATACTCCCAACTCCCCAATGTGGCTAAGGATAACTCAGTGACCTGCTGAGATGAAAGCTCTTTTCATTCCCATTAAAAATGAAAACTGTTGTTATGATAGTCTGAGCCCTCCCTAAAAAATTCTCACACCTTTGATTCTCCAGTACAGAATTAAAGGTGTGAGAGTTTTATTAGAAGACCTATCTATGTGCAAAGAAATAAGTAGAAAGCTGATAAAGACTGAAGAGTCATTAGACAGAGACGTAAATACGACCCTGAAGGAGGAAGACACAAAGAAAAGGCTGGGTGGAAGTGCCCTAGGTTTATGTACAACATAGGATGGGTTTGAAAATATCATTGAGGAGTCCTTAAGTCAAAGCTGGCCAACAAAGGAGCCCAACTCTCTGCTGCTCTACAGGAATGAATCTGTCTTCGAATCCCACTCCCCTCAGTCTTTGGTATAGCCTCAGTACAACATCTAGGGTCTTCAGATGATTTTGTTCCCTGCAGTAGGTCTATAAGACATAGTCACATAGCTTCTACAATCTACCCCTTGGGCCTTAAAGATGTACCCCTCCATACAGGTTCTACAAGCGACTACCTCAGAAGTATGAAATTGTTGGGATGAGCTACAGTCCTTGGGGCTACTGTTAACCTCCAAAACTGGTCTCTCCCTCTCTCTTGTTCATTATCCATTTTCAATTCCCCTCATTTTGAGCTATCACCTCTGCAGGTCATGGTGGCTTATCTGGTAATGTAATCTAAATCTTTCTAATGCCACAAAATTCTGAAGACTTGATAGACATACCCTTCTCAGTCTGAAGGCAATGTCAGGAGGCACTCAACTAGATCACTGTGTTTCATGTATATTCCTACCAACTTGCATTTTGTAAAAGCATCTTTCTGTCTTCCTGCTGGCGAAGGTTAGTTATTTCTGCCAGAGTAGTGGTTCCTCTTTTTATCAGTCTTTGGGTACAGAAGTCGAAAGTGTTCTGGTTCTGCCATAATTTGTAGTTCAACTGAACCTTCACTGTGTCACCTTTACAGGACCAGCATCTCCAGTCATCTCCAATCCTGCAAAGCCCAGAGCTGCATAGAGTAATTGTACATGAACCTATGCCTCCATTCCTTTGTTCATGTATCCTTCCTCTTGGAGACAATCTCATATAAAGTCTATAATTTAATAATAAACCTAGTGCATCATAAAAGATGCACCCCATCTTCTAAGAGAGTTTCTCCTGAGCTGGCTTCTGTTGTACCCCGGAAGGCTCTTCCGGTATTCTAGAATATCAACTGCCCCTGGTTGATAATAGTAATATATCCAGTGGGTTCTAAGGTAATGGGTCATTCCTGTATCTCTTTTTATGTACAGTGAGCGTTCTGATCAGAATCTATGCTACCGAGAATCTTTTACTATAAACCCCTGGATGGTGCTGCTGGTTGAAGATGTACAAGCAGGTAAGGCAACCCCATACATGGAATAGAAGTCTGTTGCCATAAGGATGAGTTACTATCCCTTCCATCTTCTGCACAGGTGATGAAGGCCTCTTTATTGGTACTATCAAGGCCCTTTATTGGTTCTCACACTCATAAACTGCTTGTCAACAATTCTTTATCGCTCATCTTTCCGCGTGGTATCAATATAATTTAACAGTAATCACCCAACTCTTGTGTCTTTGAAAGCATTTTTCTCTCCATATTTTTCCAAATGCATGTACTATTATGCTGCAATCGCCATCCCGCATACTGGGACATTTTCCCAGGTCATTGCTGGTAAAAATCTTTCATAGTCATACCATCCTTAGACCAAGATCTACCCATGCCCCATTCACCGGCCAGGATGGTATCCTTTTGGCCTGTTGGGTGGAAAGTGAGCCAGTACTAAATCCCACCTTACTGCTGATCTTCTCAGACTGTACTCAGTTCTACTTGTGTCAATGCAGGTCCTCTGAGAAGCAGATGCCAAAAAGGGATTAAACCTGCCAAAACTTTGTTATGGGCAACGCCTGACAAAGAACAAAGAGGAAGAGCTCTTTAGACTGCTGCAAAAAAAAAAAAAATTCATACTTTGGTAAGGACATATTTTATTCGAAAGCATTATTACAATAAAGAGAGAAGAACTATCCCCGTAAAGGGAGGAAACAATCACAATAGCATGAACACTCTGATCCTGAGATGTACAAGTGCCTTGAAGGTCAGCAGAAAAGGGCTTTTCTTTTACAGGGGAAAGTAACAAGCTAGAAGGAACTGGTGTCACAGAATGGGGTACACAGATAGCTTGATGGGACAGCTGATGAGGGAGTGTTCCTCCTTGAGGTCAGCTGATTCTCAAGAAAGGTGATTGAGAAGAGATTCTGTTCCCAGGGCTCCAGAGTGAGCCAAAGTTCAGATGCCTGTGGGAAGGGGAGAAGCCTGACTAAATTTTGGTCAAATCAACTTGGCAGACATTTTTTCCAGATTGGTCAGTGGAGGCAAACAGGCCAAAGAATTATGAAGGTTTGACAATTAAATCCACCAACTTAATTGTTCTAAGTGCTTCTTTGCTGAACATTACTACCATCAGCTTCAAAGCACGACCCATGGGAAGCTGTGTACCAATGCCAGCACCTAGTCTACCCTTCAACGCAATTTTGAAACTCTTTCAGGAATGGCCGTTGCACACAGTGGCACAGTGGCAAATTCACAAACTTAATTGTCTAGTTGTCTGGGAGTTTTTAGCCAGTAAACAAATATCTGTATTGGAACACCCTCCTATTCACCTGACCTGGCCCCCAATGACTTCTTTCTTTACCTGAAGATTTCTTTTTAAGGAAGTTGTTCCAACGAACACAAAAGGGTGAGAGTCAGATTCCTTAGCCTTTGCTCTTTTCTAGGAGTACAGAGCTCAGATCAAGCTCAATGTTTGTTAGACAGCATGGCTCAACAAAACCAGTGGGAAGTTTTGAGTAAAAACTGGCTGACAAAGGAAATTCCCCCATCTCCAGTCTTTCAGGAATAGATCTGCCTTAGTATCCACCCCCTCAAAAAACAACACACCGCTGTTGAGTCAATTCTAACTCATAGTGTCCCTATAGACAGAGTAGAACTGCTCCGTAGAATTTCTAAGGAGCATCTGGAGGATTCAAACTCCTAACCTTCTGGTTAGCAGCCACAGCATTTAACTACTATGCCACCACAGTGTCCAGTATTCCCACAAAGATGTAGTTAAGAGTGAAAATAATCTGAGTAAGTTGTCACCTCATTGCACACCTCACAGCACCCGTAACCCTTCATCAACTACCCTCGTAGTAGAAGGTCTGCAAGGCATGAGTTTATGGAGCTGGGATGCTCACTGCTGTTTTGTAGTTTCGGGCTTGCGAGACCAGCTTTTCCAAAGGCTAGTTTCAATAGAAGTGTCTCACCCTCAACAAGGTCAGACACATGTCACATGGGAAGCCGCAAACTCCTGGTGGACAGACAAAACCTTCTCTCAGGTGTCCCACCCATCAACAAGCCATGGTTTGCCACACCCATCTGCTTCCTGCATTACAATGGAACTCTCTAAAATAACATTGGAAAACAGTCATCTACCATCAGCATAATTACAAAGAAATAATGCTTTCTAAAAATAAACAACAACAAAAGCCCATTGTAGTGGTGGAGTTGATTTCTAGTCATATGGTCCTATACGACAAAGTACAACTACTCCATAGGGTTTCCAAGGAGTGGCTGGTGGATTTGAACTGTCAACCTTTCAGTTAAAAGCTGGGCTTTTAACTACTGGGCTACCAGGGCTGCAAACCTCTATTGGCATTGAGTCAATTCCAACTCATAGTGACCATAGAAGACAAAGTAGAACTGCCCTACATGGGTTGCAAGGAGGAGCTGGTGGATTCAAACTATTAACTTTTTGATAAGCAACTGCTAGCTGCATCTCTCAGCCCCTGAGACACCAAGGCTCCCAAAATGTCAAACTCACTGCTATCAAGTCAGTTCTGACTCATAGCAGGGGTAAACCAACTACAGCCTTCGGGTCAAATCCAGCCCTCTCCTGATTTTTTGTAAGTAAAATTTTACTGGAGAACATCCACACCCATTTGTTTACATATTGCTTACGGCTATTTTCCTGTGTTGAAAAGATAAATCAATAGCTGATATCTTGCTTTAATTTTGGTATATTTTAACCCACAAACCCAATATTCACTTAAAAGAAATCCCTAACCTAAGTTAATCTGTTAGTGACTTCTCTTTCACTTAACATTGCAAATCCTGTTTCCTGTTGGAAGCCAAAATCAATCCAAACCCCTTGCCATCAAGTTGATTCCGACTTATCGTGACCCCATAGTGCAAATTTTGTTGAGTTTTGAGTATTTTAACACATGCTACACTAGCCGACTTGAGTAGTTGTGACAACTATGTGGTTACAGAGTCTAAAAACAACTGTTGACCACTGCTTCAGAGCAAGATTAAGAAATTATAAAATCATCTCATATTTTCTATCATAGTTTCCTGCTTTCAGTGCTTTTAAATATGTTATTGGATTCTTGTAATAATTATGAACCACTTTGTTATAATTTGATACTTTTTCATTAATCTTGAGTGTTAGAGCTTAATCATGTTCTCCTTCTCCCTCCAGCTCATCAGGAACTATTTCAAAGATGCTCGGGAAATAGGCATAACACTGAATTAGGGGAGCCTCTCTGTGTAAAACCCTTGCCAGCAGGTTCTTGCCAGAGAGTGTTTGTTTGTTTTTCCCACTACACCTGCTGTTTTCATTTTGGTTCCCTCCAAAGAGAAGTATGAGACAAAGGTTTAGATGCAAGCATTTTATTTAAGAGGTGCTCCCTGAAAGCACTGGGAGGGAGTAGGGAAGAGAGTCAATGAAAGGAAAACCAAACATCTAACCACTTGCCTCTGAATCAATTCAGATTCAAGGTGACCCAATGTGAGTCATAGCAGAGCAGTACTCCATAGCGTTTTCAACGGCTGTAATCTTTCAGAAGTAGATCATCAGGGCTTTCTTTCGAGGCACCTCTGGAGGGATTCAGACTTTTTGGTTACTAGTCAAGCATATTAACCATTTGTGCCACCCAAGGTCTCTTCAATAAAGGGAAGAAAATCAATAACAGTGGTAGTAATATGCAGGTTACAACTGTGGGCAACAAGGGCCCGGTTCTGCTTTTTTTGAGACTGTAGAAAATATTTCAGATTGTCCCACTGAGGGGTAAGGAGTCTGAGATATTCATCCACTCCATTCCTCTGCTAGTCGGTTGTGAATGACTCCTGAGGACTGTAATTCCTGCAGTCCAGGACTGCCCGCCATGCAAAGTGAGTGTGCTTCCAAAGAGGGTGAGAAATTATAATATGTGATCCAAGTCACAATTCATTCTAAATTCAAAAGTACTTTGCAAAACTTTAACAATATGTTATTGTTAGCTGCCATCAAGTGGACTCCCACTTATAATGCTTCTTTGCAGACAAATGAGATGTTACCCAATCCTGTGCTGTCCCCATGATCTGTGATTGGTTGCAGATTACACTATTGTGATCCATACTTTTTTTGTTGGCTGAGTCTCAGAAGTAGCTTGCCAAGCTTCCCTCCCTAGCCCATTTTAATCTGGAAGTTCTACTGTACTTGATCATCATTATAGCAACACGCAAGCTTCCACCAACAGACATTTGGTGGCTACACGTGAGGTACCTTGGCCAGGAATCAGATCCACGTGCCCCATATGAAGGGCAAGAATTCTATCATTGAATCAACACTGCCCCTCTTAAGGATATCACCGGCAAAGCACTAAAGTCACCTGAGTCAGTGGAAGAACAACATAGAAAATGTGTTGGGAGATAAGAAGAGACGGCTCTAGATATAAGAAAGAGAGAGTGAGAGTTCAGTCTAGTTATTGCATCTTTAAGCCTCAGTTTGTTCATCTGTAACACAGAGATGACAAACGACCCCACCAGGTTGTGGTAAAGAATGAAGGCTAGTGCAGTGACAGGTGCTTGGTCTTCACTCTGTACCTCTAAACTGTACTGTTAATGTTATCAGTATTTGGCTGAAACTGTCTAAGTTAACTTTATTTCATCTACACAATTATAATGTAGCTTACACAATTGCATCTGTCCCTTTACCCAAACAACTGGAATATTTTTTGTATTCTTGGGAGTGTTAGAGCCCACTAGTTAGTCTTGTTACTCTGAAGTCTCATTAGTTGTGACTACAGGGTTTATTGTGTAATAATCCAGTTGTGTTTTCACTGTAGGGAACTGTTGATAAAAGTCTCTTCATCTCTCATTACTGCTGCAAGACAATATTTTTTTATAGAGGAAGATGTGGAGCTCTGTGTTAAAGGAAGTTGTCAGTGTGAATTCATCCTCAAGAACTACTAGAAATCAAATAAATTTGGTGTTTGCTGTGGAATTTGAGAAGCACCTGTGGTTAAAGTGGCTGCTTTGGGCAGAATAACGAGGTTAATGTTTGTCTTACAGTTTCCTGGATAAAATAGTTTTCCGAAGTCAGTTAGATGGAAGAAGCTGCATAGGAGGCTGTTGTTTCTGATGGTCTGAGAAACCCAGTTTGGCCCCCTGCTTTCCAAGATCAGGAAAGCATAACTTGTGAGATGATAAAGTGAAAGCTTTCCTACGGGATTATCTGTCACTGTGCAGGATCAACCTGCTTATGACAGCATGGCATTTTTATTCCTGAGGTATGATCAGTCTCACAGGATTAGAATTTAGGGGAATTTCTTGCATAAAATATTTTAGAATGACTTTCGGTGGTTCGGTTTTTGACAACATCTCTGTGAATATACTCACTTTTTGTTGTGTGTTAAACTAAAGCATAATTACATTCTGTTTCATTTTCTCTGTCTCTGTTTGTCTCTAAATCTACCGCCCAACCACCCCACTCCACCCTAACACACACATCATTTCTTATAAAGATGAAAATTCGGGATACAAAGAGGAAAAGTGTCCATAATCACACCATCCTACCATGCCTTATATTTTAATGTTGCTAGATCATTTTTAGATGAATATATACTGTTATAACATAACCGTGATTCAAGTAAGTACCTACTTTTCATACAGCATTGCATGAGTGAAATATTTTGGGTTGCCAGGCAGATTGTGTGTTGTTGCTGTTGTCGTTAGGTGCCATCAAGTTGGTTTCGACTCACAGAGACCCTATGGAAACATTTCCCAGTCCTGTGCCATGCCCACTACTGTTTTTACGCTTAGGCCCATTGTTGCAGCCACTGTGTCGGCCCTTCTCCTTTAGGGTTTTCCTCTTTTTGGCTGACCCTCTGCTTTAACTAGTATGATGTCCCTCTCCAGGGCCTGAATCCTCCTGACAACACGTCCTAAGTATGAGAAATACAGCCTCACCATCCTTGCTTCCAAGGGGCGTTCTGGCCATACCTCCTCCAGAGCAGATCTGTTTGTTCTTTTTGCAGTACACAGTATATTCAGTATTCTTCTCCAGCACCACAATTCAAAGGTGTCAATTCCTCTGTCTTCCTTATTCACTGTCCAGTTTTCACATGCATATGATGTGACTGAAAATACCATGTCTTAGGTCAGGTACGCCCTAGTCTTCAAGGTGACATCTTTACTTTTCAACACTCTAAAGAGGTCTTTTGCAGCATATTTTTCCAGTGCAATGCATCTTTTGATTTCTTGTCTGCTCCTTCCATGGATGTTCATTGTGGGTCCAAGTAAAATGAAATCCTTGACAACCTCCATACCTTCTTCATTTATCATGATGTTGCTTATTAGTTCAGTTTTGAGGATTTTTCTTTTCTTGATGCTGAGGCACAAGCCATACTGAAGGCTGTGATCTTTGATCTTCATCAGTAAGTGTTTCAAATCCTCTTCACTTTCAGCAGGCGAGGTTGTGTTATCTGCGTAATGCAGGTTATTAATGAGTCTTCTTCCAGTCCTGATGCCTAGTTCTTCTCCATGTATTCCAGCTTCTCAAATAATTCACTCAGTACAGAGATTGAAAAGGTATAGTGAAAGCTACAACCCCGATGAACACCTTTCCTGGCTTTAAACCACGCAATGTCCGCTTGTTCTGTTTGCATGACTGCCTCTTGATCCATGATGCACTACATTGGGCAAATCTGCTGCAGAAGATCTCTTTAAAGTGTTAGAAAGCAAAAAAGTCATTTTCAAGACTAAGGTACACCTGACCCAAGCTGTGGTGTTTTTCAGTCACCTAATATGCCTGTCAAAGCTAGATAATGAATAAGGAATACTGAGGAATAATTGATACTCTTGAATTACGGTGTTGGTGAAGAATCTTGAAAATATGAACTACCAGAAAAAGGAACAAATCTGTCTCAGAAGAAGTACAGTTAGAATGTTCCTTAGAAGTGAGGATGGCAAGACTCACTTCATGTGCACTGGACCCGTTATCAGAAGGGATCAGTCCTTGGGGAAGGACATCATGCTCGATAAAGTCAGTGAAAAAGAGGGAGAAAAGATGGATTAGCACAGTGGCTATAACGGTGGATTCAAGTATAATGATTGTGAGGATGGCACAGGAATGAGTACTGTTTCATTCTATTGTACATAGAGTCTCTAAGAGTCGTAACTTACTAGACGGCACCTAACAATGATACATAAAAGCCAAGTCACTGCTGTTGAGTTGATTCTGATTCATAGTGACCCTAAAGGACAGAGTAGAAATACTCTATACAGTTTCCCAGGAGCTCCTGGTAGACTTAAACTGCTTAAACTGCTAACCTTTTGGTTAGCAGCCATAGCTCTTAACCATTATGCCACCTTATGCGCGCGCACACACACAAGGGCTGACAAGTTCACATACGCATCCTAGAAAAAGTATTACATATCTCACTGCTGAATATCACTACAGTCACCTTCGAAGTACTCCCCTTTGGAAGCTATGCACCAATACCAACACATAGTCCACCCTTCAAAACAATTTTGGAACTCTTTTTCTGGAATGGCCATCATATTACCCATGATGTCCAGAATGTCATCCAAATGTCTTCCTTTCAACATTTCCTTTATCTTTGGGTAAAGAAAAAAGTCATCGGGGGCCAGATCAGGTGAGTAGGGAGGGTTTTCCAATAAAGTTATTTGTGTACTGGCTAAAAACTCCCTCACAGACAACTGTGCAGTTAAGTTTACAAACTTGCTACCATGCCACCATATGCAATGGCCATTCCAGAAAGAGTCCCAAAATTGTTTTGAATGGTGGGCCAGGTGCTGAAGTCAGTGCATAACTTCCCAAGGGGAGTACTTCGAAGGTGACTGTGTGGTATTCAGCAATGAGGTATGCAGCACTTAGAACAATTCAGTTTGTGGTGTTAATTGTCAGAGCTCATATACATGTACATATATGAGTATGTGTAAACCCATATATATATATATATGTCTACATATATATATACATATGTATACACATATGTATGTGTCTATGTGCATATACACACACACATATATGGTGGTGTAATGGTTAAGTGCTATGTCTGCTAAGCAAAACATTGGCAGTTCAAATCCACCAGGTGTTTCTTGGAAACTCCATGAAGCGGTTCTACTCTGACCTATAGGGCCACTATGATTGGGAACAACTCAACAGCTATAAATTTATCTGTGGCTCTTTGGAGATCATATTAAACAAGGAAGACTAGTCAGTTATCACATTCATAGGGATATGATTCTAAAATGATCCTCTTGCTCGTCATCATTTCTAGAAACCAGATCAGTCACACATTGCTCTTGCAAGGTACAATGCCCAGCATCCTCAGGAGCAGACTGCAAAGATCAGAGGCATTTTTCACAGGGCTCCTTTGCATAATAACCCACAGAGAAATTGTGTTCATTTTCCACCATAATCCAATCAAAGCAATTCTGGAGGGCCCAATTTTTGAAGGAATTAGGTCTTTTTGAAATTGATAGTGCTAGACTAAAGGAAAATTCAGCAGCTCTCTTTGAGATGATGAAGACTAGGATATTCAAGGTTCAGGTTCTGTTAGTAATAGTTGTAGGAATGACAGTAGTAATAATAATAATAGTCTAAGTATTTATAATAGCAATACAATAATAATACCCCAAATGACCATTTATTGAGTACTGTGCCAAAGCTAAGTGCTAAGTGATTTATATGTATGAATTTTCTCATTGATTCCTCAGGAAAAAATAAAAGCCATAATATGGTAGGATTTTATTATAATTTAAATTTGACTTAGTAAGGTTTAAAGACACACTGTACACACAAATTTTGAAATAATGTGAATCTCATTTTGCTTGTACTTTTATGGGAAAATTGGTCTTGAATTATGCAGATGAATTGTGAGAATTCTTCAGGAACTCATCCTTAGAATAAAATGCTGCAGTTTCTGTCACAGCTGTGGATACTTAAGTTCAAAGAGGTCCAGTAACTGTCCAATTAAGAAAAGGCTAGCTGAGATTTGAACCCAGCATTCCAGAGCTGCCTCTCTTAGTACTGATGTGGGCTTGCGAGACCTTTGACTCAATACATTTTCATAAATGTGGAGCTTCAGTCACATGCAGTTTTTTACATTCACACGTTTTTTTAAAACTGGACTCAAGCAAGTTGCACTGAGATAATGTGTCCGTATACATTTCACACACAGTAGCAAATGGCACCTGCAGTAGCTGTAGCATTCCCGTAGAAGTCTCTGTCCAAAACCGCGCTCTCTTGACTTTCAAAGTTGCTCCAAAAGAGCAGAGAAGGCCTTTATGTTGAACCCTCCTCAGCGGAGATAAAGAAGCTAGAGTTGAGTTTCCACACTACCAACCATTTCTGCCTAATGGGTACAGAAGAAAAGGAGCTAGAACACCTCCCCCTAGTAATGTTGCTGCTGAAAATAAAGCAAAACGCTTTCTCTCGTCCCCCAAAAAGTGGAAGGTCTCTATCCGCTGAAGCTTTTGAATAAAACAAAGAAAGGAGAGAGAGAGAGAGAAACCTCATTAGCTGAGAGCTGATGCCAGAGTCCTGTTTCAGATCACAGAGATGAGGAGGTACAGTAATTCTCTGACCGCCTGTAACCTCCCTAACTATTGTTTCTGCCTCATTGCTCACCTTAGAGGATCAAAATTAGCCCAGGCAGAGAAGGGAGTGACAGCTGATTTAGGTAAGTGGTGTTTATCAGCAGTCAGTGAAGAACTGCACAGATTTTTGGAATTTTTTTTCTTCCAGAGTCACCAATCCTGGCTAGTGGGTTGCTTATTTTTTTTAAGCTGCTTTTCCAAAAGGATCACAAAAGTTCCATGAATTCAGGTCAATCCTTCTTTTCTGGTTACTACATTTGCTGAGACAGCATGTATCTATTCCATCCTCCCAGAAAGAGCTGAGCAGAGGGGGCTAGGATGTGGCTGCTGCATGAGGAGGGTCTTTACAGTGTGGTTTTGATGCTGGCACGCCTGTGTGACCAGGTCAGTTGCTTTGACCCAATATAGTTCTGCTGCTGAACGCATTCTTGTTCTGGAAGGTTTGCCTCTTCCCACAAGAGAACAAATTGGAAGTAAATGGAAGAGATGAGAAATAATCATACTCTTGACATTCTAGCTTTTGTCTGATTTTCCCTAGTAATTTATTTGGCTGAGCATTTCATGGCTGGTCAAAAGTAAAATTATGTCCCAGCCTCTTCTTACCCATCTTCAGAAGACTCTGAAAGCACGTCTCAGTCTTTGCTTTCTTCAGTATATGATTTTGCCATCCTGATGTTTTGCAGCCTTGCAGGGCAATTAGTTTAGATGAAGTAAGTTCTGCTCCAAGTTTGAATAAAAAAGGATAGGGGAATTGATTAATTGGTCCAGGAGTATCTCTGCAGCCAAATAAATGTTATGGTCATTCAAAAGCAACAAACTTGCACCAAGTTTCCTCTTTGCTTTGGATTCTCGCCCAGTTAACAGCCTTAATTAATGACTGATATCCGTTTTTCATATCTTTTCACGTCTTTGATAAATTCTAAGTCCAACAGCTAAATGTTATGGTTCAATATACAGAGAAAAACAACTTATCTTTTAAAGGTGGGCATGTACGGTATCATGAATTTCTTCTTGCAATCACATATCGCAGAAGAATGACAGAGACTGCTTTGTACAGAAGGCAGGATAGGGTAGTTCTAAGTTCATGAGAGTTTCATCCATATTGATCCTGGTTCAGGTGCCTGTTTTTCACTTAATATCTCCTTTTATCAAGTTACTGGAAAAGCTGTCTGCAAAATGTTTGTCATTGTGGTCATCATTGCTATTCTGATGGCTCCTGGCACATAATAGCTGCTCAGTCAATATTTGTAGTTGGTAACACTCATTATTTTAATGAGGAGGTCACCTTACAGACCTCACATTTCAGGCATTTATAATCTCTAGAATCAGCTGCTTGCTTCCCAACTCCCACAAAGAGCGCAATGGGAATGGAAATCTTTTCTGCTCAGCTGCCGTCTGGAAAGTTGATGACTGTTTTAAGAACTTAGCATCCAATCACACAAAGAGGAGAATCTTGAATAGCAGCTAGGTTTTTCTGGAATTCTCAGATCATTAAACTCAATGCTTCTCAAGACTGTGTCATTCCTCCTTCCTCAGAGCAACTCCCCTGAGTGAAGACTGGTTCCTGAGAATCTACGATCTATTGGTTTTATCGACTCCGGGAGGCAGTTGATTAGAGTCTCAGTCCTACAATCATCATCCATGTTGTCAAAACCTAGGAAGGACTGACAAGCAGAAAAAATCATCTAATACAAACCTGTCTGACTGTGTTTGGAGCTTTGTATAAGCTGTCCAATCAAGAGTTTTGGAATGAGAGAAAGAAGACTGATGGTTAGCCCAATTTTCTTATGAGTCCTATGACCTTAGACAAACCTTTGCCCTCGTAGGAACTTGGTTATTATGTCTCAAAGGTATAGGTGCTGATAATTCATGACTCTGATCTGTCACCAGAACCCTTGTAATAATCATAAATGCTCTAATTACCTTAGAATCTGCTGGCATGATTCTACCTATATATCTTCCTTGTAGTTTTGAAGTTCAAATAGACTGTCAATAACTTATTTGGGGGGATTAAGTTTTCAGATGTCTCAGATTGTTATGAAATGAATATTGAGTTGAATTCAAATCACATGTCTCATCAGAATTCAGCTTTCTTTAACACATTGTCTTTGATCTACTTCAATCACTCTTGAAAGTCGTTTTCGTAAGGACTTTGACGCTTTGGGATCTTTCCTTTATTAAATGGTAAAAGAGATGCTTTCATGCCACAACAAAAGCTAGTACTCATTGTGGTGGTGATTCCTGTTTATTTCTTTAACTTTGCCAATTAACTATTAGCTTGTGGAGAGTATTTTATGAATGGCATTAGCAGGTTCTGGCTAGATACACAGGAGGCTAAAAACCTCCATAACCTAAAATTGTCTTTCAGGGATCTATCTGACAGCACTTTATTTCTTTTTCTTTTCTTTTTGTTCAGCCTAAGATAAAGAAGTAAAAGTTTTGTGTTTTTATGCTATTTATTTTGTATCTTTTACCATAAGCCAGCTTAAGACACTCAACGGCAATTATCTTGAAAGCATGTAGGATTTAGAATCAAACAGATTTGGTGTAAAATCTCAGTTCTGCCATTTTCTTGCTTTGAAATATTGAGCAAGTGACTCAGCCTCCCAGGAACTAATAATTCCTTCATCTACAAGTTGTTTTCAGAAGTAAATAAGACATCAGACATAAAGTGTGCACCATCTTGTAAGTGATCTATTGATGTTAGTTTCCTGAGAAACTTTTCTTGGGAAAAGTTGAAGCTATTTGGGTGAATTGGTGTCTGTGACTTCTGAAAGGCTGATTATAATATGAAGATTAAATGGCTGTGTTTTTTAGGATCAGAATTTCTTCACTCTCTAATTTTATTTGGAAACAATTTGTTTACTTTTGTGTGTGTGTGTGATTAAGTGAAAGCATACAGTCTAAATTAAATTCGCATATCCACCTATCTGCAGCTCCTTCTGCTCTTCTTGCCCGGTGACAGCACACTCCTCCTTTTCATTCTATATGTCATATCCTATTAATGAACTACTGTTCCGACTTCTCCACCCTCCCCTCTCACTTCTAGAAATAAGCTGGTAGGACAGCATCCTACAGATGCCTAGAAACAAAGTATACACACCACATAGTCACATTGTGTCCCCGAGTCCAGTCCATTCCCATCCAAACTGTTGACCTCAGTAATGTTTTCTGGTTATGGGGCAGCAAAAGATCTAGGGGCCATGCTGCTAGGGGAACCCTAGCACCAGGTCCAGAAACTGGACCATCAATAGTGGTCTTTTAATAGAGTTCTTGAGATGCACCCCTCTTTTTCTCATATAGCCACTGAGACTTGACATTCTGTGCCCCATCATGGCTGTTTTTGATGGTGCCCAGTCACCGTCTAGTTCTTCTGGTCACATGTTGATACAGGCACCCATTCACATGGTTCCTTCTGTCTCCTGGGATCTTTTTCTCTCCTGTCTTTGTTGTTCTCGGTGATTGTTTTGGGTGAGTTGGGATTATTTGCTGTACCTCAGATGGCAGCTTGTTATGTTTTAAGACTCCAGATGCCACTCACCAATATGTGGTGCAAAAGGCTCACTTAGCAATGGGCTAGTTATGACAATAGGACTCAATGTCCCTTGACAGCATGGTCCCCAGACCCCTCCCCTGCTATGCTATCCCTGCCATATTGGGTTAAGATTAGAAAAGTTCTCAGTTTATGTTGAAGTCCAGTTAAATTAATCTTCTTTCTGCTGTTTGCTGTCACTGCTTTCACCCAACCAAATTTCTATCAACTGTCTAATCTATGGCGAGCTTTCCCTCTCCCTCCCCTCCCTTGCAGCCATTGATGAGTCTATTTTTAAGTCCTTATAGTAGGGGTCTCGTACAATATTTGTCCTTGTGCTGCTCACTGATTTCACTCAGCATAAGGTCTTCCAATTGAAACCAGGTTATAAGACGCTTCCTAAAATCATCATCATTCTCTATTATTGCATAGTGTTCCATTGAGTATATGTACCACAGTTTGTTTATGCATTCATCTGTTGTTAGGATTCTGGATTGATTCCATCTTTTTTACTGTGGACTGTGCTGCAATAAACATTTGTGTGCACATATCTGGTCATGTAACTACCCTTGACTCTGTAAATTATATTCTGAGCAGTGGGATTATCAGATCAAGTGGCATATCTATTTCCAGCTTTTTGAGAAAGCACCAGGTTGCTTTCCAAAGAGGCTGTACCATTTTGCAATCCCACCAGCAGTGTAGGAGAGTCCCAATATCTCCATAGCCTCTCCAGCATTTGTTGTTCTGTGTTTTTTGGATCACGGTCAACCTTGTTGCAGTGAGATGGTATCACATTGTAGTTTTGATTTGGATTTCTGTAACAGCTAATCTCATGAGCATTTCCTCATGTGTCTTCTGGCTGCCTGGATGTCCTTTTTGGTGAAGTGTCTGTCCATCTGTTTTGTCCATTACTTAACTGAGTTATTTACTTTTTTCTTGCTGGCAATTTGCAGTACCTTCTTCATTATGGAGCTTAGATGTCAGTCCAACATGTAGTTGCCAAATATTTTTTTTCCCATTCTGTAGATGGTCTTTTAATTCTTTTGATAAAGTCTTTGGATAAGTAAAAGTGTTTGATTCTTAGTAGTTCTCATTTATCTATTTTCTCTTCTGTTGATCATGTTTTGTTTGTCAGATTTTGAAGTCTGTCTAAGATGTATATTAAAACTTCTGTTATTGACTCTATGTTTCTTGCATGATCTTTATCAATTTAGGTTTGACATTTAGGTCTTATATCTAATGTGAGTTATTTGTTGTATAAGATGTGAGATATGGATCTTCTTTCAATTTTTTGCAGATAGATATCCAATTTTGCCAGCACCATTTGTTAAAGAGACTGTTTTTACCCCAGTTTACAATCTTAGGGCCTTTGTCAAATACCAACTGTTCATAAGAGGATGGTGGCATCTCATGTGTCTCAACTCTGTTTTGTTGGTCTATATGTTTCTTCCAGACTGTTTTGACTAATATGGCAGTGTAATAGTTTCTAAGGCTGAGTAATGTGAGGACTCCCATTGTATTCCTGTTCTTCAGTAATGCTTTGCTTATCTGGAGTTTCTTCCCTTTCCAAAGTTGGCAATTTGTTTCTCCACCTCATTAAAAAAGTGTTACTGGAATTTGTATTGGGATTTTATTGTATATGCACATTGCTTTGGGTAAAATAGACATTTTCACAATGTTGAGTCTTCCTATCCATGAGCAGGGTAGGTTTCTCCATTTATGTAAATCTCTCTTGGTTATATGAAGTAAGTTCTTGTAATTCTCTTTGTATAGGTCTCTTATTTCTCTAGTTAGATTTATTCCTAGGTATTTTATCTTATTTGGGCCTACAGTAAATGATACTGATTTGGTGATTTCTTCTTTGATGATCTCTTTGTTGCTATAAAGGAATCCTACTGGTTTACTTACGTTTACCTTATATCCTATACTTTGCTGAACTCTTCTATCAGTTTGAATAGTTTACTTATCGATTCTTTAGGATTCTCTGCATAAACAATCATATCATCTGCAAATAGGGAGACTTTTACTTCTTCTTTGCCGATGAGGATACCCTTTATTTCTTTGTCTTTTCTAATTGCTCCAGCCAGAACTAGTACAATGTTGAATAGAAGTGGCAAGTGTGGACATCCTTGTTTAGTTCCCCTTCTCAAGGGGAATTCTTTCAGTCTGTCTCCATTCAGGATGATGTAGGTGGTTGGTTCTGCGTAGATGCCCGTTATTGCATTGAGGAATTTACCTTCTATTCCTATTTTGCTGAGAGATTTTAGCATGAATAGGTGTTGGATTTGGTCAAATGCGTTTTCTCCATCATCTGAAAAACTCAGATGATTCTTACCTTTTGTATTATTTATGTGATTGATCACATTAGCTGTCTTTCTGATGTTGAACCAGCGTTACATCCCTGGTATGAATCCAACTTGGTCATGATGATTTTTTTTGATACGCTGTTGAATTCTATTGTCAAGGATTTCATTGCAGAGTTTTTGCACCTAGGTTCATTACTGATAGTGGTCTGTAATTTTCCTTTTTTGTGGGATCTTTCCCAGGCTTTGGAATCAGGATATGCTGTCTTCATAGAATTAATTTGAGAGTACTCCAGTCCTTTCTTTGCTGTGAAATAGTCTCAGTAATATTGGAGATAACTCCTCTCTAAAAATTTAGTAGAATTCTCTGGTAAAGCCATCTGGGCCAGGAATTTTTTTGGCTAGTAGTTTTTTGGTTTTGGGTTTTTTTTTTTTTTTAATGACTTTTTCAATTGCTTCCTTCGGGATGGTTTATTAAGTTGTTCTACTTCTTGTGGTAATTTTGGTAGGTGATGTGAATCTCAAAATTTGTCCATTTTCTAGGTTTTGGAAGCTGTTAGGTTACAGTCTCTCATAGTATTTTAATATGATACTTTTGATTTCAGTTGGGTCTGTTGTGACATCTCCCATTTCATTTCTTATTTGGGTTATTTGCTTCCTCTCCCATTTTTCTTTTGTAAGTTTAGCCAATGGTTTATTGATTTTGTTGATCTTTTCAAAAACCCAGCATTTTGGTTTTGTTAATTTTTTCAGTTCTTCTATTCTCTAATTCATTTAGTTTTGCTCTAATCTTTATTGTCTGTTTTCTTCTGGTGACTTGTTCAAGCTGTATGGTTAATTCTTTGGTTTGGGTCCTTTTTTCCATTTGGATGTGTAATTTTATAGAGATAAACTGACCTCTGTGCACTACTTTGGCTGTATCACATAAATTCTGGTATGAAGTGTTTTCATTCTCAGTTCATTCCATAAATTTCTTTATTTCATCCTTGATTTCTTCGATAACTCATGGCTTTTTGAGCAAGGTGTTGTTCAGTTTCCGTGAGTTCCAGTTTTTATCTGTTTTTTCTGCTACTGATTTAGACTTTTATGACTTTATGGTCTGAGAAGATGCTTTGCAATAATTCAATGGTTTAGATTTTGCTGAGATTTGCTTTATGTTGTAACACATGGTCTATTCTGGAAAATGTTCCATGTGCATTGGAGAAGAAGGTACTTATCTGTTGATGATAAAAAGGTCTATATATGTCGATGAGGTCTAGTTGGTTCATTGCTGTAATAAGGTCTTCTGTGTCTTTGCTGAACCTTTTTGGGGGCGGGGGGTAACCTGTCGATTACCGCAAGTGGAGTGCTGAAGTCTCCAACTATTACTGTGGAGTGACGTAGCTCATTTTTCAATGTAGCCAATTTTTGTTCAATGTATTTAGATGCTCTGGCATTGGGTGCATAAACATTTAATATATTAAATCCTGCTTGTTATTAAATCTTTCAGCAATAAATAGTAACCATCCCTGTTCATGATGGTGGATTTTACATTAAAATCTATTTTATCTGAGATTAGTATTGCCACACCTGCTCTTCTTTGTACATGTTAGCTTGTTATATATTATTCCATCCTTTAATTTTCAGCTTGTCCCTCTCTTTAAGTCTACATTGTGTTTCTTGCAAGCAACATATAGGTGGGTTGTGTCATTTGATTCAGAATATCACTCACTGTCTCTTTATTGGAGTGTTCCATCCTTTTATGTTCAGTGTAATTATTGATAGGTAAGTGTTTAGAGCTGTCATTTTGATGTATTTATTTTTGTGTTGGTGTTTTCTATGTTCTTAATATTCTGTTCTGGGTCATTCTTTATGGGTTGACTTTTCATCTTTTCAGTGTTGTTTTTGTGATTGTTGACACTCCTGTATTACATCTCTTCTTTCAAAATGTTGCATTGTTACTGTGCTTTGCAGATACCACTATGATCCCCCTGAATGTTCTGAGTTTAAACCCAATTTTAACTTCTACTTATCTTTTTAACTTCATCTCCATCTGAAAGGACTATAACTACTATAGTATATCCCTCTTTTGGTGGAACGGTGTCATAGTTTTGATGATATGATTACTGGTTCCCTTCTTTTAATACTGTAGCTCTGATTGACTTTCCTAACTGAGTAGATTTCTGGGTGCTGTGCCTTACATTGCCTACTTCAACATATACTTAATGGTTTTTTTTTTTTTTTTTAAGCAAAGAGCTTCTTTCAGTATTTCTTGTAGTTTTAGTTTGGTTTTTACAAAGTCTCTAAGCTTCTATTTACTTGCAAATCTCTTAATTTCATCTTTGCATTTGTGTCTCACAAACTGTCTCAGTTTTGTAGAATATGTAGTTCCTTGTTGGAAGTTTTTCTCCTTCAAGGCTTTGAATGTGTTATCCCACTGCCTCTGTGTCAAAATCAGACAAAAGTCTATGGGCTGTCCCTCTGAATGTTAGCTTTGCTTTGAGTCTCACTGCCTGAAAGAGTTTCTGCTTATATTTCGTTTTATTAAGCTAGATTATAACATGTCTTGGTGTCTTGCTTTTGGGATCTAGTACACATCTTGGATATCTACGTTCTCTTCTTTCACAATTTCAGGGAAGTTTTCTGTCACAACTCAAGAACAATACTCACTGTGTTTTCAGGTATCCTTCCCTGTTCAGGAACTCCAACTATTTTTAGATTGCTACTCTTAATAGAGTTCTACATGTTTCTTAATGCTTCTTCTTTTTTTATTTCTTTTCTCTGATTTGTCCTCTGAAATCTTGTGTCAGTGCTCTATCTTCAACGTCACTAAGTTTGGCTTTCATCTCCTCAATTCTACTCTTTTTGGCTTTGGATTGAATTGTCTACTTCTGTGATTTTTTATTGATCTGCAGGATTTCAAATCACTGATGTTCCATCAGTTCAAATAACTTGCTTAATTTTTCATTTTGCTCTGCTGCATTTTGTTTAATCTCTAAAGGGTTCTATATGTAATTCTTTTGTATTCAGCCTACAATAGTTTCAGAAAGCCTTTTTCATCTGGGAAGGTTTTGATTCTTTATTTTGGGAGTTTTTTTGTAGCTACGGTGGGCTGCTTCTTTAAATGGCTAGAGATGGACTGTTGCCTTTGGGCCATCTAGAGGCTGTTTTGTTTCTCTGGTATTACCTCAACAGGAGTTGAGGCATAGTTCTGACAGGGGAGTTGGTCACCAGGCGAGTTAGCCTCCATGTACTCTAGTGACTAGCCCCACTGGACTCTCTGTGGTGGCAGGTTCTGCCTCCTGTCTGGCAAACACAGTGCCCTACTTAGAGAGTCAGTGGGAGGCCATCAACCAAGCCTATGATGTGGTTTAGCAAAGGCTGGAAAAGATGCTGCCAGGCCACTCAGCAGTTATTTCTCCAGGTAGTTTTATTTTATAAGTTCAGGAGCTGTGCAGCAGCTGCCAAAATCAGTCAGGCCATCATGTGTGGCAGTCCCTGCCTTCTGTCTGACAACAGAAGCACCTCTTCAGCCATCCCCAGATGCTATGACATAGTCCAAAGTAGGAAGGGGTTATGGCCTTTCTGCCATCCTCAGCTGGGCCCTAACCTTAAGGTAACACTGTGCTAAACACAGCCTTTCTGCTGGAAAAACACTTTCCAGGGTGGCACTGCTTCTCAGCTTGGGCCTTATATCCTGCTAATGCCTCTGATTGGGTCACTCCACCTCTCAGCTGACCAAGATGGTGTCCCAGGAGAGCCGCTCTTCCTGCCACAAAATAGCAGAATCTAAGATTGATCTCAGAAAAGAGTGGATGGGAGGGGCAGTGATGCCCTCAGTCAGGAACCAGGCTCTCAAAATGTGGCTGTCCCTTGCACTGTGTCTCTGCTGCACTATACGCTGTTTACTTTAGCTCTGCAGTTCAGTGTATTTGCTGGTTCATGCCATCCCCCAACTCCTGGATAAGAAAAAATTTAAAAAGAGGAAAAGCATCAGTACCTGCAGTCCATTCTGCAGTCAGCAGAAGCGGGGCTCAGTGCTCTGCCTTGTCAGGGGGAAGTAATTTCCCATTTAGTGGCATGTAGTCCAATCTGACAGCTGTATGTCATATCCTAGGGCTTCTTGTGTGTCCAGAGTGTTCTGTTCAATTATCAACACAGGCCTTAGTTTTCAGAGGAGATTGAGGAGATATGTGTCTAGTCCACCACTTGGCTCTGTCCTCCCAAATTTGTTTACTTTTTAAAGAAAGGGCTGTTTAGAAAACCTACATCTCTTTGGTAGTGACTTTGACACTTTTGTGAGGTATTTCCCTGAAACTATGCCTGTGTTTAAAATTTGGAAAGAAGGGCAAAATATTTGGTAATAATGTGTTGCAAGATCTGATAAATCTCAAATATTTTGAAATCTAATTCAACCCACACCTAGGAATGCTGCCTTATTTTGAGCTCTCAAAAGTCAAGTTATTTAATCTCTTAATCAGTCTGCTTGAAGTCTCCATTCCTAAATAACTGAAATGATAATAAATTATGAGCCAAAAAGTAAAGTACTCCCATTTAAGGGAAAAATAGAAATTTGATAGGAAATGAATATTAATTTCATCATTTGCTTCCTTCAATTTTCAGTTCCAAGTAAATGAATTACAAAAGCCGACAAAAGTGGCTTTGACTAAGTTTTTCAGTGTTGACTTCTTCATCTATGACAAAAAGATGACATTACATTAAGGTAGACATGGAGAATTTCAGGTCCATTAACTTGACCTTGAATTTCTATGTTGGCATAGAAAGACTTCTCCCAAGGATTAACCAAATAAATTTCATCCTTTCATTATTCCTTCCTTACATGGTCTGAGAAAATATAATTCTGGATAATGAGTAGACTCACATGTTGCTGACTGAATCAGCTGGTTGGTGGTTATGGAAAGCCTAGTGTGTGTCAATAACCAGGCTAGGTAAAAGAATAATCTCCACCCTGAAGAAAATTGTAGTGTTGCAAGGTAAGAAGTAAGAAAGGGGTGCACAGCATGTGACAAAATCCAAATGGATGATGGTTACATCATAGAGAAGGCTGGTGGGATAGGGAGAACACAGAATGACATTCACAAGAACTGAGTTCTAATTCCAGTTCCAGCACTGATTAGCTCTGTGGATTCCTACATCATCTTCCTTTTTGTGCTTCACTCATGCCATCTTGAAAATAGATGACCAGAGGAAGGAAAGATCAGGTAGTTGCTAACATTTTTCCAAACGCTCACTGTCTATTTTCTATCTTCTTGAAGAAAGAACTCTTTAGTAGTCTGGGAGAGTCAGTGAAGGTGAGGTTGAACCTCCTTAAAAGATGAGTTGCCAAGAGGAGGAAGTAGGGCATGTGTGTTTTGCTGGGGAAAAGCACAAGTTTTTTAACTGTGATTGAATGAAAGTACACAATCCAAGTTAAATTTGCATGTCTGCCTACCTGTAGCTCCTTCTGCTCTCCTTGCCCAGTGACAGCACACTCCCCCTTTCCATTCTATACATTGTCATGTCCTTTTAACATCCTGCCCCCGCCTCTCCACCCCCTCCTCTCCATTCTAGTAAGAGGCCAGTAGGACTGCATCCTTCAGATGCACAGAACCAGAAAGTGAGCACACTGTATGGTCACTGTGTCCTCAAGTCCAATCCATCCCTGTCCGAAGAGTTGACCTCAGTAATGATTCATGATCACGGGCAGCAGCAGGTCTAGAGGCCGTGCTCCCAAGGGAACTCCCAGGCCTTGGGACCATCAGTCATGGTCTTTTAGTGGAGTTCTTGAGATGTACCCCTCTCTTTCTTGTGTTGCCACTGGGACTCAAAATTGTAAAAAGTGCGAGTTTTTGAAAGTTGTCAGTCTTGATCCTTGCCTTGGCAAGAAGTCACCCGCCTCACAGAGATGAAACAGCTGAACAGAAACAATCAAGTTACGTTTCACTAAAAGGAATACAGTGTACTACATTCTTGTTCATTCTGTATAGCTAATGAACTCTTTGAACTCCCACGTTTAGCAGTATGCAAGACCCTACGTGGAAATGCAGTGTTGTGTGTAGTATCAGACCTGCAAGAGTTAGTTTTTCTAAGGCTGACAGGACTTTATACATAGAAGCTGTATTTTTATTCATTGTGGCAAAATATGTAAACAAGATATTTGCAGTTTTAACTATTTTTAAGCACACTCTTCAGTAGTATCAGTTACATTCACCACATTGTGCAACCATGACCATTATCCATTTTTAAAAGCTTTTCTTTACCCTAAACAGAAACTTAGTACCCTTTAACTCTTTTTTTCCCCTTCTACTCACCCCTAGTAACCACTAATTAACTTTAGTCACTATGCATGTGCCTGTTCCAGATATTTCACCTAAGTGAGATCATACAATATTTGTCCTGACTTAATACCCTCAGCACAAAGTTTTCAAGGTCCATCCATGTTGCAACATGTGTCAGGGCTTTGTTTCTCTTCGTGGCTAAATAATATTCCATTGTCTTGATACATTCTTATTGTTGTTAGGTGCCACTGAGTTAGTTCCAACTTACAGCAACCTTATGCACATCAGAAAGAAACATCACCCAGTCCTGTACCATGCCCACAATTGATTTTATGCTTAAACTCATTGTTGCAATCACTGTATAAAGACAACTTGTTGAAGGTCTTCCTTAATTTTATTGACCCTCTACTTTACCAAGAAGAACGTCCTCTTCTAGGGACTGACCCCTTCTAACAACATGTCCAAAGCAAGTAAGACACAGTCTTGCCACCCATGCTTTCAAGAAACACGCTGGTTGCACTTTCAGAACAGATCTGTTTATTCTTTTGGCAGTCTGTGGTACATTCAGTATTCTCCAACACCACAATTCAAAGGCATCAGTTCCTCTTCTGACTTCCTTATTCATTGTCCAGACTTTATATGCGTGTGACACAATTGAAAATACCACAGCTTGGATAGGGCACATCTTAATCTTCAAGGTGACATCTTTACTTTTCAACAATTTAAAGAGATTATTTGAAGCAGATTGTCCCAGTCTAATGTGCCTTTTGATTTTTTGACTGCTGCTTCTGTGAATATTGATTGTCTCCCCAAGTAAAATGAAATCCTTGACAATCTCAGTGTTCTCTCCATTTATCATGATGCTGCTTCCTGGTCCAGTTGTGAGGATTTTTGTTTTCTTGATGTTGAGGTGCAACCTATATTGAATGCTGTGACCTTTAATCTCTTCTTCAGTAGGGTTAGTTTTCCTTCTTCCTTTTCAGTTTGGAGGATCTTATTTCTTTTTATGCCTTGTTGCTTTAATTAGGACCTCCAGCACAATGTCAAATAATAGTGATGGTAAAGGACATTCTTGTCTTGTTCCCACTCTCAAGGAAAGGCTTTTAGCCTCTCTCCTTTGAGGATGATGTTGGGTTTTTTTTTTTGGTATATATGCCCTTTCTTATGTTGAAGAATTTCTCTTCTATTCCTAAATGATGACTATATACATAGACTTCACCAGATGGAAAACATAGGAATCAAATCGACTACATCTGTGGAAAAAGATGAAAAAGTTCAGTATCATCAGTCAGAACAAGGCCAGAGGCTGCCCATGGAATAGACCATCGACTGATCATATGTAAGTTCAAGTTCAAACTGAAGAAAAAACAAGTGCGTAAGAGACAAAATAAAGTCTTGAGTATATCCCACCTTAGAGAACCTCTCAAGAACAACTTTAATGCATTTAACATTAACGACTGAAAATCAGTAGCATTGAAGAATGACAACAAGCACATCATATATGAAGAAAACAAAAAATCATTAAAAAGATAGGAAAGAAAGAAAAGACTAACATCAGAAGGGGTTAACACCTGTTCTTGAACAGCAAGTAGCTAAAGCTAATGGAAAAAGTGAGGTCAGAGAGCTAGACAGAAGATTTCAAAGGGAGCTTAAGAAGACAAAATAAAGTATTATAATAAAAGGTACAAAGAACCTATAGTTAGAAAAACAAAAGAAGGAATATGCTCAGCATTTCTCAAGCTGAAAGAACTGAAGAAAAATTCAAGCCTCAGGCTGGAATATTGAAAGATTCATCAAGAGAAGATGGAAGGAATACACAGAGTCACTGTACCAAAAAGACGAGGGAGGCATTCCACTACTTCAGGAGGTAGCATATAACCAAGAACCATTGGAACTGAAGGAAAAAGTCCAAGCTACACTGAAGGCACTGAAGAAAAACACCTCTATTGCCATCAAGTTGACTCATAGTGGCCCAACAGGATAGAGCTGAACCATCCCATATGATTTCCAAGGAGAAGCTCCTGGACCTGAAATTCTGAACTTTTGGCTTGCAGCTGAGCTCTTAACTACTGTGTCACCAGGCTCCAGGAATTTCTCCATCTGAGAAATTTCAACAAGTGGATGTAGCACTGGAGATCTATACCAAGAAATCTGGAAGACTGGAAGAGACCCATATCTGTGAGCATTGCAAAGAAAGATGAGCCAACAGAATGCAGCCACTTCCATGCCCTACAAGGCTTAGGAAACCCTGGTGATGTAATAGTTAAGAACTACAGACACTACCCAAAAGTTCGGCAGTTCAAATTCACCAGGCATTCCTTGGAAATTCTATGGGACACTTCTCCATCCTGTAAGGTGGTAATGAGTCAGAATTGACTCATTGGCAAGGGCTTTGATTATTTTCTGGTACAAGGTGACAAATTAACTATTCTCCTCTCCCTCTAAATCACTATCTCAAGTAATAAGAAAATTGTTTTCCTTCTCACTTGATGTTTGGGTTAGAGATGTGGATGCAGTAAATTATTCTACATCTTTTGTATTATTCTTTTGTGTGAAGAGTAAATTATGCTCCCAATAACTCTCTTCACTATTATTTAAGACTGATTGGAAGTGAAATGGTGCAGGGGAACAATTTACTCTCATTGCCATATTAAGAATGATTTTGCTGTTCTCTAGAGCAATTTGTCCACTGTATTTTTTTAAAGGTGTATGTTGAAAAATGGTGCTGTAAAAAAGATACAAGCTTTTTTTTTTTTTTTAAGGTGTCTAAGTTTGGATTTCTTTGTACCTCTTTTACATATACGAGTGTGTGTGTGTGTGTGTAGCTATATATATATGTGAGGTCAGACAATTAAACTTGTGAAATCATCTTAGATGAAGTACTGATACTTCATTGCTAAATATCTCTACAGTCACTTTTAAAGTACTCTGGGAAGTTGTGACCCGATGTCAAAGCCTAGTTTACCTTTCAAAGCAATTTTGGAACAGTTTCAGGAATGTCCACCAGAGCTGTCATCACGTGAGATGTGATAATTAAGTTCATGAATTCATCCTAGAAAAAATGCTTTGTAAGGTATTCTAGGTGCTACCGTTAATGCATAGCTTCCCAAGGGGGGTACTTTGAAAGTGACCATAGTAATATTCAGCAATGAAGTACATAGCACTTCTTCTAGGATGAGTTCGCGAACCTAATTGTTAGACCATGGGGGGGGGGGGCGCGCACGCGCGCGTGTGCACATGCAGTCCTCGTCACATAGTACTACATTCACAGAAATACCACAAGTGGGTGAATGGCTTTAAAAAAGAGAACTTTTATCTGTCACAGTCCAGTAGGCTAGAAGCCCAAATTTAGGGGGCCAGCTCCAGATGCAAGTTTTGCTTTCCTGGTTCTGGAGGAAAGTCCTTGTTGTCAATCTCACCCTGGACTGGAAGCTTCTGAGGTGCAGGGACCCTGATCCTTTCCAAAAGACACACTCAGCTCCCAGCACTGCTTTTTTCCTTGATGATATGAGATCCACTACTCTTTTCCCAGCTTCTTTCTTTATATCTCAGGATTGTGCCTCAAGGCACAATACAGTGTTACACATCGAGTCCTGCCCCACCAACACAACTGCTGCCCATCCTCCCTTACTATCATAAGGGCAGGGTTTGCAACATACAAGAACATCACACGATATGCAGAATCATGGCTCAGACAAACTATCATGCCCATTTTTGGGGAAATACAATTCAATCCATGATATGTATATCTATCTATCTATATGTATATACATAGATGTATACAATTTTTATTTATATACTCATTAAGTAACTTGTTTAACTAGGATAAACAGAAAGAAATGTGAAGAATAACCCTATTTCCTGCCTGCCTCCTCCACTGCACATTCACCATGGATTCTGTACTTTTAAGCCGTGCCTAGATCTTATCAAAACAACAGAGCTCTGGGGCTTGACAGTTTTTTGTTGTTTCTTTTCTTCCATTCCCTCTTTGGGGGACTTTTTATGAAATTAGAAATTTTTTTAAATTGATGATAATGAAGCCAAGCCAAGTGTCATCAAGACGGATCCAATTCTATTTAACTCATGATGTGAGTTAAACTTTCTCTATATAATCTTATTTAATCCTTAAAATACCCTTAAAATGTAAACACTTTCATTTCCTCCAATTTATAGATTATATCACAGATGATCAGAGAGATCAGGGAACTCGGGCAAGGTAATAACCAAGTGAGTTACAGTCTAAGTTCCCTGCATTATGTGCCCTCAAAATGCATTTTATCAGTGACTCAGATGTACTTTTATCAGACAAAAATTTATCAAATGACAGCAGATCCTGCTCCTTCATTCTATCAAAAAAGAAATTATAGTCCAAAGAGGGCAAAGTTACATAGCTAATTGTTGTTAGTTGCTCTCCTGTCGATTCTGACTCATGGCGACCCCATGTATCTAGATTAGAACTGCTTCACAGGGTTTTCAAAGTTGTAACCTTTCAGGAGACATCACTCACTAGGCCTCCAAAGAGCCTCCGGGTAGGTTTGAACCACTAAATTTTTAGCTAGCCATTGAACACTTAACCATTTGTGTCACCCTGTGACTCTGCACAGCTAGTGAATGGCAACATTCAGATCACAACTAGGTTTTTGGACTCTAAAGCCAGTATCCTTCTCACCTCTAAAACCCATTCTTCCCTTTCTCCTTTGTGTGGAGACACTTTGATGTTGAGTCTTTCACTTTAAACCTATAATTAGTGTGGCAAAAGCCATGCCAAAATCTTGGGATCCTTTTCTTTCTTTTTGAGCAATCAACTCTTGTTTTTTAAAATCTATTTGGACTTCATCAGTGGTATGATGGTAAGCTGATTTGGGGGGTTCCTTCATATAGTTCTGGAAACCCTGGTGGTGTAATGGTTAAGTGCTATGTCTGCTAACTAAAGGGTTGGCAGTTCAAATCTTCCAGACACTCCTTGGAAACTCTGTGGAGCAGTTCTACTCTTTCCTATAGGGTCACTATGAGTCAGAATCAACTCTATGGTACTGGGTTTGGTTTTTTGATTTTTGGTATCTTTCTGGGGAAAGCTGAGCCAGCTTATTCCCAGCATAGGTAATGAGGATTACTTTCCCCAAGAAGCAGAATGCCAGCCACCACTTCACCCAGAATTTCTAATAAGGCAACAGAAAGAGGCAGAGCTGAGTGGGTAAGGTTGTTCAAGGGAGAGGTTTCTTAGGAGACGGTGTGAGTTTGGGAAACTTGGCTTGAAACGAAGGCTTTCTTGTGAATTTCCCTACAACCTTCACACTTCTTACAACCAGTGCATTTCACCTTCAGTAGGTTGCAAGTAACAAAAACATGAACTGGTTTCAGCATCAAAGGGACACTTGGGGTTCATATAAGTGACACTCTCTAGGGTAATCTCTTTAAGACACAGCTACCCAAGTGTTAAGAGTCCTTGAATAACACAAACCAAAAGTCCTGGACTGCTAGTCAAAAGGTTGTCAGTTTGTGCCCACCCACACACTCCTCGGAAGACAGGCCTGACAATCTGCTTCTGAAAAGTCATCACCTTGAAAACCCTATGGAGCAGTTCTACTTTGCTCCTGTGCAGTCTTCTTGACTCGGAACTGAGACAACAATAATGATCAGCAGCAACAGACAAGTGGCTCGTATCATGTCTCTAAGAGTTGGTTTCTTTTAGCCTTTGCCTTCTGATGCTTTAGATCTATTCTCAGACTCTTCCCTTCTAGAAATAAGATCGTTGTAGTAGCTGGGGATCAGATGTCGATAAAAGTATTTGTTTTCCCAATTGTTATTGTTTGCTGCTGTTAGGTACCATAGAGTCAGCCCCCATTCATAGCAACCCCATGTACAGCAGAATCAAAACCCTGCCCAGGCCTGCACCATCCTCACAATCATTGCCACTTTTGAGTTCATGGTTGCAGCCACCATGTCAATCCATCTCATTGAGGGTCTTCTTTTTCACTGACCTTCTAGTTTACTAGGGATGATATCCTTCTCCAGGGACTGGTCCTTCCTGATTACATGTCCAAAGTATGTAAGACGAAGTCCATCCATCTTCACTTCTGAGGAGAATTCTGGCTATACTTCTTCCCAATGGCTTTCCGAATAGCTCTAACTAAATCCTGGAACTGAATCTCACGGTTCCATGTGTACACAATCTGAACCAATCACCATGGATAAATTGCACCTGCTGGGAAACCAATGGTGATCCATAGTGAGGAAATAGAGCATTTATTGAAAGGCAGAACTCTGGACTGGGCTCAGCTGATCTAGTCATACCACTGGGTGGCCTTGGGTAAGTCACTGTAAAGTGTGTGACTCAATTAACTGTAAGAGATGTCCCAGTTTCAACATGATGTTGTCTTTTATTTGTGGGATGTGCTTCCATTTCAGACCGAGGGAGAGTCAATGTATCACTGTAACAAAGAAGAGGTCGAGGTAGAAGTCATATGTTTAACCCAGGAGACCATCAGACTGGGGCATGTGAGTGTTTTATTATGTCCAAATTTGTCTTAAGGCTTGGCAGATAGCCCAAAGAAATTGGACGTTGTTAACAGAAGATTGATGAATGGACCCTGGACAGCCTCAAAATGCCCCTACCCGGTTCTAAAGACTCCAAAGTGATTGAGGAAATATTTTACATTTTTCATCAATTTGCACATTTTAAAACTGTATTTTAATCAATTAATTAATTAAATTAAAATTAAAATGTAAAGTGTGATTTTTCTCTAGCCATGAGATTATGGTCAGTTATTGTTATATAGACAATAATTCTTAAAATCTGGGATATGAAAGAATGGACTGGAGAGTTTCTTTAAATGTATAATATTCTGGTATCCAACTCCAGAGGCTGTTATCTAATAAGTCTTAGGTGCATCTCCAAGATTCTTCATTTGGACAATCACTCAAGGTAACTTTGATGCAGAAGATCCACAGATCAGAGTTTGAGGCAGTGTTGTTAGGAGGAATGTTATTTGTTCTGCTGCCTCCAGGCAGTTACCCAGTCTCTGACAATCCTGGGAACACAAACCATCCAGATGCTTTAGCCAACCAGATGCTTTAAACTTCTTTTAATTCAGCCTTTTCACATGTTCTTTGACCAGTTTTCCTGCATAAATAATGAGTTCCTTACAAGCTCAGCTGTATTTCTGTCATAGGCTGATCGGTGGTTAGTCAATGTCTGCTATTCCTGAAATCATGTCTTTGGTCTTCTGTGTTGGCTCATACCCTTCACCTCTTCTCTTTCCTCATGGTGAGACTAATTTTGTAAAACATGTGCCGTTTATAGGCAACATCACGAAAAATGAAGAAAAGACTGAGGTTGTGAAGGATTTCATTTTACTTCATTCTACAATCAATGTCTATGGAAGTAGCAGTCAAGAAATCAAAAGACTCATTGCACTGGGAAAATCTGCTGCAAAAGACCTCTTTAAAGCATTGAAAAGTAAAGACATCACCTTGAAGACTAAGGTGCACCTGCCCCAAGACATGATATTCTCAGTTGCATCAGGTGCATGGAAAAGCTGGATGATGAACAAGGAAGACAGAAGAAATGATGCCTTTGAACTGTGGTGCTGGAGAAGAATATTGAATATACCGTCAACTTCCAAAAGAATCAACACATTCCATTCTGAAAGAAGTACAACCAGAGTGCCCCTTAGAAGGAAAGATGGTGAGATTGCATCTTACGTATTTTGGACACGTTGTCAGAAGGGATAGGTCCATGGAGGACGTCGTGCTAGGCAAAGTAGGTGGTCAGGGGAAAAAAGGCTGTTATGGAGATGGATTGACACAGTGGCTGCAACAATGGGCTTAAGCATAAAAATGATAATGGCTACGGCACTGGATCAGCAGTGCTTCATTCTGTTGTTCATAGGACTGTTATGAGTTGGAAGTGACTCAGTGGCACCTAACAATAACAAATTCACACATACATTAAAATATTCATATATGTATAAATATAGATATAAATTGTGTGACCTACAACCTATATATAACTTTTTAATTTTAAATTTAATTTTGCTAGTTGTGAAAAATCTAAATGTAACAAGTAGCTTGTCTTTTTCAACATTTTTCATTTACACAATTCAGTGACATTAGTTATGTTTATCATTTATTCAACCATTACCACTATCCATTTCCAAATTTTCTCTTCACCTTTAACCAGCCAAACCAAGTGCCATCGAGTCGAAGCCAACTCGCTTAATATCCCACCATTAGTGAGTTTCCCTTTTCCCTTCCCTCCCACTTTCCCCTGGTAAACACCAATAAACTTTGGTCTTTATATACTTACCTAATCTAGATTTTTCATATAGGTAGAATCATATAGTATTTGGCCCTTTGTGTTTATTTCATTTTGCATAATGTTTTTATTTTTTAATCATAGTCTCAACTTAAAAAAAAATGATTTGTTCTGCTTGTCTCACTATCCCTCTTTTTCACTCAATAATTTATTTAGTAAATATTTAACAAATGCCCTCTATGCTTGCGGCTCTGTAATGGTCACAGGCACGTCTAATGATGAAAAAGTCTAACTTGGTCCTGGTACCCACAGAGCTTCCAGTCCAACGGCAGACAGAGCCAGGAAATGAGAGCATCCCAAAATACATTCCTTAATTACAGTTTTGAAAATGCTCTAGAGACCAAAAAAAAAAAAGTGTGCAATGAAAGCCAGTACCACGGGGTCTGAGCATGCACACATACACCCACCCACATATTGTTGGTTTTTTCTTCTTCAGTTTTGTTAGTCTTGTAGGAAATTAAAAAAAAAAAAAAATCATTCTGACCTAAACACTAATGTTGTTAGATTTGGCAGTTACTCAAGAATATTCTTAGCTCCACGGGGTTGTCGGGTCATGAAACATCTTTCTATATTTAGGGAGAAGTTGGAGTTGGTGATCTTTTTCTCACATTTATAAGAAACTGTATTAAATAAAATCATTTGTTTGTTGTAATAAGATGCTGCAAGATGGAGAAACTATCTTCAAAGGAGATTTAAATCTATGCTAGACATGTGCTATGTGGTCAGCCTTACAAAAGAGTGCTTGCTATCTGCTGTGGCATCTGTTTCATTCCACCGTATGGCAGAAATAACCCAATAGGGTAGAGTGTGGGTATTACCATTTTAGAGAAGGGTTATGGAAGGTCCCTGGTGGCACAAATGTTTTGTACTTTGCTACTATCTGAAAGATTAACAGTTTAAATCCACCTAGTGGCACCACAGAAGAAAGTCCTGGCAATCTTTCAAGAATTAGCTGTTGAGAACTCTTATGTGTGGTGTTACTCAGACACACGCAGAGCTACCATGAGTCGGAAGTTGATTAGATGGTAATGTGTTATGAGTGATTGTGTGTCAGTGCCTTTATCCCTTTTGGGTGTCTCAACTTATTAGCTCTGTGATTCTTGATGGTGATCTCCTAAATTTGACTCTCTCCCTTAAAAAATGTCTACTTCTTTGGTGGGGTGACTTAGTAATGTTTGTACCTTCAGAACTGTACAAGAAGAACAATAATAACTTGAGAAATGCAATCTTTCATTCCTGAGTACTTCCTTTTATTTACATTCGTGCTCCAAGGGAGCCTCCATGCATCCAGCGCAGACATGCTCCATGCTGAGCAGTGCGGTCACAGCTGGAGTGGCTGAAAGAGGACATGCCCTGTGCTTATGGCCTTGCCCAGTGCAATGTCTCTTTCTTGTCAGCTGGCTGGCTGCCAGGCTCAACAGTCGAGTGTGCTGATTTCCAAATGTAATGCTTTGCTAGGGCTGGAATCAAAGCTGCCGGGAGCAAAGAGCTCTTTCATCTTCCCATCCTCTCTTCTTGTACATGTAGTGAGGATTTAGCAGGAAAATGTGATCAGCAAAAGACAACTGTTCTGCAACAGCCTTTAAAACTCCCAAGTATGGCTTTTAGATCTGAATTGTCTAAAAATGGTATGTACTATTGGCTTTAGAGCTACAAATTAGTTGCAATACTTTTATTATGTATCTGTGAGTCTACTGTTTCTTCAGTTTGCAGAGAAGCAAAGTTCATGTCTGAAAGACTTGGCTGGGAAACTAGAGAAATCTCTAATTTGGCTGGAAAAGTTATTAGTAGTTTTTAGAAGTTATGTCAAAACTGTAATAGTGGGATAATCCCATGAGTCCTCAAATGCAAAAATTATTTTTTAAAAAATGAGCCAACAATATTTGATTGGTCAGGAATCTGTAAGCTGAAAATGAAAGCAAGACAACTCTGTGCATCCTGAACCAAAAGATACATATATTTGAAAATCTAGGTATTGAAAAATCCATCAGGTATGCCTGGATCCAAAAGTCCAGGTTACATAACCAGGGCTTAGGCTTTCTCCTTTCTCACTTCTACTTTTCTTTATTTTCTGTTGTTTGCATTATTGAACATATGGTAATCCCTGACAGCTCAGGCTTACCCTTTCTTACAGCTATCAAACACAGTTGTAGTCTTCCTGCACAGTCCTAGTGCTCACTCTGATTAAACTAACCTAGCATTACTATTCACTGGACCAATCACTGTGGTCAACAAATAGAATATGCTGAATATTCAGATCTGCTTCACATGACTACCCTTGAAACTGAACACAGGCACAGGTTTATCTGATCAACACCACCCAGATCACAGGGACTGAAAGTTGAAAAGGACTTGTTCCTCAAAGGAAGATCATATTGCTGTGTCTAAAAGAAAGAAGGATGGATCCTAGGCAAACAATAATCTGTCCCCACTCTTGCCACTGACACTGTGCCTTCCTTTAGGGCTCTGAGGACACTGAGCTCCATTCCACCAAACAGTGTCCTCACTCTGACTGCACCGGGAACTGCCGTATTTTCCAAACAAACCCTGCACCGTCATGCAAGCTCTTAATCAAGTTCTTCCTTCTTTCTTGTGTGTCTTGGTTTTCATTCTCCTTTCCATCTTTCAAAGCCCATCCAGTTATGATTTCTCTGCTCCCTGCCCTGAAAAGACTGCATGACTCCTGTCATTTCCCCATACCTCTATTAATGCAGCTGTCAAGGTGTAGTTCAGTTAAGTATTTTTATGTTGGTTTCTCCAATCAGCCTAGAACTCCTTTGAGAGACGAAACTATGTCTTTCTCACTTTATGTAACAAAGTGGGAAAAGCATTATCAAAATAGCACTTTCATAAGTTTTCTTAGGCAAGAAACTATTTGCAAAATTACCTTGATGTGGTAACTACTGATCCCCTTGGAACAGGTGAGCTAAGTGCTTTGCATACGTTGTTTCACTTACGCCTCACAAAATCCATGAGGCAGGAACCATCTATTATTCCTTACCTCTACAGATGAGGAAAAGAAGTTTCCAAGAAGCTAAGCAATCTGTCCATTGTTTCCCAGCTAAGTGGCAGAGCTGGCATTTGAATTTAGATCTGCTGAGCTCAAAGCCATAGGTGCTAACCACTGTACAAACTGTCTCTTAGCATAAAATTGTGTTTGGAAATAGTAGCTGTTCAACATCCATGGACTCACTGAAGAGTTGCCTCTTCCCTACCCTGTCACACCTCGTCCTACCTCCGCCAGAAATAAATGCTGTTTTCTTAGTATGGGATTTTCGACTGCGAAAGATTCAGCTTTGAGATATCTACCATCCTGGCTTCTTAAGCCCATTTGTTCCTCATGGAAAACCTTGTGGCATAGTGGTTAAGAGCTACGGCAGCTAACCAAAAGGTCAGGAGTTCAAATCCACCAGATACTCTTTGGAAACCCTATGGGACAGTTCTATTCTGTCCTATAGGGTTGCTATGAGTCAGAATAGGTTTGATAACAATGGATTTGGTGGTTTGGTTATTCCTGATTGTTATGATTGACTTGTGCCCCTCAAAAACATATGTCAGCTTCGCTAATCCCTGAGTCCCAGTATTGTATGACTGTCCATCATTTTGTCATGTGATGGTGTTTTCCTATGTGTTGTAAATCCTGCTCCTATGGTGTTTTAGAGGCAGTTAGTTAATGAGGCAAGATTCAATCTATAAGATTAGATTACTTCGTAGTTTCTTTGGAGATATAAAAGAGAGAAGCCAGCAGAGAAACATGAAGACTTCATGAAAGCAGAGCCAGGACTGGAGCATGTCCTTTGGACTCAGGGTCCCTGTGCTGAGAAGCTCCCTAAATCAGGGAAATATTGATGACAAGGACTTTCCCCCAGAGCCATAGAGAGAAAAAACCTTTTGCTGGAAGTTGCACCCTAAATTTGGACTTCCAGCCTTTAGACTGTGAGAGAATAAGCTTGTTTGTTAAAGCCATCCACTTGTGATATGTCTGTTATAGCAGCAGTTGATAACTAAGACGTTTACTTTGCAAGTGGTTGATTCCAGCTCTGCTAGTCTACCCATGGCTACCCTGACACAGATAGAATGCGATGATTCTCTTTTTAGTAGAAATTTACACTAACATTGACAAGAGTATGTAGTTCACAGAAATTTTATTTGCTTTTTCTATGTAATTAAAGAAATCTTGGTGGCATAGTGGTTAACTGCTACATCTGCTAACTAAAAGGTCAGCAGTTTGAATCCACCAGGCACTCCCTGGTGAGGCAGCCTAACTTGTATCCAGCAGGTGGCACTAGACTTGGCCTTCCTGACTGCGACTGTAATTGAGTATGTTCTGTTATTAAGCATCTGCTGAAAGGGCCTCACTGTATGTTGCTCAGCTTCCTAGCTGGAGGATTGTTCTGGATGGAGCATGGTTCTTTCTTGGCTTGCACTCACCTTTTCCCTACCCTTAGAACATGGTCATCTAGACAACATACCTAATACTTACTTAAACAAGGAGGAAGTGCAACCAAGATTCAGTGCTGAGGTATCTGCCATCCCAGCTTTTTAAGCATCTTTATTCCTTACGGAAACAGTATGGTAACAGTACTCCTAGACCACCCTCGCAGTGGCTGACTCTTCGGCACTTAGTGAGCTGCTTAATGCTGATGGTGAGGAGGTGAAAACCCAACTGCAAGGCAGAGCACTGGAGGAAAACCACCTCCGATGCAGCTGCTGGATCAGAGGTGCAGGATGTGCCAAGAAATGCAAGACTCTGTAACTAGGGCAGCTGACTGCTTTCATTAGGGACACTGTCTAGTAACTCAATTAGCATTTCCTGTGTCTCTTCTAGTAATCCAGATGATTACAATGTGGGGTAGAAATAGTATGTTTCCTGTGTTCCATTACAACAATGAAAGAATGATAGTGAATCTGCTATCCATTGATTCAGCCAGAACTGATTGGGAAGCTGTAGCAGAACAAGGGGATAGAGAGCTCGACTGAATAGGTATGTTTTCTACCCTCATGGAGTACACAGCATAGTAGAGAACACAGACAGTAAACAAGTAATTATACAAGTCAGTTGCTGTTGTTGGGTGCCATCAAGTTGGTTCTGATTCATAGCAACCCTATGCACAACAGAATAAACCACTGCTTGATCCCATGCCATACTCACAATTGTGGTTACTCGTGAGCCCATACAAGTCTAGCACAATAAATATTATGATAAACCAAACAACAAAACTAAATTCATTGCTGTTGAGTCAATTCTGACTCATAGCAACCTTACAAAAATTTAACAACTTGCTGCCGTCGAGTCAATGCCGACTCACAGTGACCCAAGAGAACAGAGTAAAACTGCCCCATTGGGTTACCAAGGAATTGCCTGGCAGATTCGAACTGTCAACCTTTTCTTTAGCAGACATAGCACTTAACCACTACACCACCAGGGTTTCCATAGCAACCTTAGTAACTATAAAAGTCAAAATAGAACCAACCCATAGGGTTTCCAAGGACCTTTTGGATAGCAGATGAGCTCTTAATCACTGTGCCACCAGGACTCCAAATACTGATAGTAATGAGTAATATGAGACTGTATGCCAGGTGATTGAATCTAGCCTGGAAGAGGCTAGTTCCTGGAAATCCCCAGAAAAGGCTATTTTATAATAAGATCCAAAAGTAAGTTGAAAGTAACTAAGCAGAACGGGGAGGAGGAGGAGAAGGAAGACAATCATGTCTGGCTGAGGAGAGAGTCTACGTGAAGGCCCACAGGAAGGGTGGAATGAGGTGCCTTGGAAGAACTGAAAGCCTGTGAGCATGGAGCTATACAGACAAGGAGAAAACTAGCAGATTCGGCTGAAAATATGGATAGGAAAGACCTGATGATGCAAGGCTCAGCAACAACATTATGGAATTCAAAAAACGTTCAAGAGCCATGGAGAGCCGTAGATGGTAGGAATGGAGGAAACTAAGAAACAAGGAAGAAGCCAGTGTCAGAAGCTGTTCCAGACACTGTTGTATTATACACAGTCATCACTGCAAGAAATATTCATTGTGTGCTTTGAAGATGGGAGCAGGGGTTCCAGGAAGCTGGAGCGGAGGCAGTACCCTCAGCAAACTCAAAATAGCAAAACAGTAAGAACCATGTGGGAGGTACAGACACAATGCAGGGGAAACCTGAGGACAAAGCCCCCTTCTGTCTGTTGCCGGGAAATAAGACTTGATAGAGTGGAAGCAAGCTGAGGTCCAAATGCTGTGCAGAGTTTTAGATGGGAAGCATTTTTGGTTGTGAAATGAGGCCAAAATGTCCCGGGGCAAAGTTTGGAAAATAGCAATAATGCAATGGGACTCAAGTATTGGGTACTTGAGATAATCTAGCAAGATGCATGTTAAATATATAAATCTGAATTAGATCAGGACTTTGAATATCAGAATTAAAGAGGTGGCAGTTTTTAGGGGAAAGAAATGCACTTGGCAATGCCGTTGAAGATTGCAAGGACGGAACTGACATGATACGGTGGGCTCTTTAGAAAGATCTCGGTCCACCGTGTTTAAAACAACTGGCGGGGAGAGAAACTTGAAGTGAGAGGGAGCAGTTAGAGGTTTCTTGTAATAAAACAGGTAGAAGATAATTTGGGTCTAATCAGAACCAGTGGCGATGAAAATAGGAGTCAGGAAGTGACAGATAACATGTGGGTAAAATTGATTATAACTTAGCAACTTATATGGTATGTGAAGAAGGAAATATTAGATAGTTTCAATATCCTAAATGATCAGAGGATAGGAATGACATTACCAGAGAGGAGGAACACGAGAAGAGTAGGTAGCTTCGTCAGGAAATTGATGAGTTTAATTATATACTCACAGAGTTTGAAGTCTCTGTGGCGTTACTGTGTAATGCAAACAAGATTAGAATTTCAGACAATTCCAGGACCTGTTCTGGTAGCACAGTGGAAGCGAATACTAACAAAGATCCAGGTTCTTTAGTGTTTACCTATCAAAATCCCATTTTTGAAAACTGACCATTCCTCACTAAAAAAGAACCAGGACTCCGTGGCAGAATGACTGATACCAGATCTGGGAAAGGAAAAGTGTAAGATAAGTCTGGGCCGTGTTTTCGTACTACAGAGCAAAGAAGCAAGCAAAGACTAAAAGAATCACATCAAAAGGACACAGGAATCAGCTTAAAGGGCCTTTCACTGACCAAAGATGAGGCAATTTGAGCATCAAAATAAATGTCAGATGATTGAAACCTCAATGAACGTATCCATAGATCTGTAATAAAACTCAAAACTTGAGAAGCACTACCACTTGACTGTAAACCCCCTCCACAATAGAAGTAACTCTTCACTCTGAAAATTAACAATTAGAAGGAAAGGATGAAACATTTATTCTGCCCTTTCTGAATAAGCTCTATGTCAGTTTGACCAAATAGCTGTAGTCCATGAAGAAAATAACACCTTTGTTCCAAGAGAATTCCAGCTAACAAATGACAACATTTTTTAAAAATCACCAATCTGCCATCCCTAATGAAATAAGTGAGTTAGGCAATGAATACCGATGAATAAAAGTATTTTAGCAATTTAGGGAGAATTTTTACAATAGAAGGATCATGCTTCTGCCACCTCAACCCACTCATTATTGTTATCAACCCTATTGGGGAAACCAGAAATTATTGGCTTTCTGATAAAAGATGAAATACGTAACACCACTGGAGAAGCATTCTTGCAAAAACAAATTAATAAAAAGAGAAAACTGGAATACATTTGAGCCCTTTGAGCTAAATTTCTGTTTACAAGGAATATGAGTTATACAGAAACAAGTTAAATGCCGCTGTGAAGAAGTAGATAATTCGATGCTGAAATTTTCAAAACCATTTTCTTCAATAAGACAAAATGTAAAAATAACACGATGGATGAAGTATTGTTACTCATTAAGAGAAACCAAGAGGCCTAACCAAAGGCAATATTTAGAGTCTGTTTGGACACTATTTTGAACCAGCCAACTGTCAAAAGACATTTCTGTGACTGTTAGAAAATATGAATATAATGAGTCATAGAAGAAACCAAAGACTTATGATGAGTTTTGTTCGGGATGATGATGCCATTATGGTTATGTAATACAATGTCTGTATCTTTTGGAACTGCATCATGAAATACACCAAACCTGTTGCCATCCAGTTGATTCCTGCCTTTCGGTTAGCAGCTGTAGCTCCTAGCACTGTGCCTCCAGGACTCCTAAGGAAGTATAATATCCATTGACATCAAGTTGATTCCAACTCACAAGAACTCTACGGGACACAATAGAAGTACCCCCACGGAGTTTCCAAGGTAGATTTGAACTACCAACCTTTTGATTAAGTCAAACTTCACTATCCCAACAGGGTTTTCAATGAAGGGCAAAGGAGTGAAATAATACGATATCTTAGATTTGCTTTAAAACCCTTAGCCAAAAAAGGGAAGGGGTGTGTGGGTGTGCGGGTGTGTGTGGGTGTGTGCGTACGAAGCTAGTGTGGCAAAATCTAAGAAATTATTCACCTGGGTGTAGTATGAGGGAGTTCACTATACCCATCTCTCTTCCTTTGTGTGTGCTTGAAATTTTTGATGAAAAGTCGTGACTGCAGTGCTGTAAGGCAGGCAAGGCAGTGACGCCACACAGATTATGGACTATAGATTTGAAGCCTAAGTATTTTACATCGTTATGCAGATAAGAAGGAACAGAGCTGGGATTAGAATCCTAATTCTGTCTCGTTCTCTTCCCATAACATCTTCCACTTTGCTTTTTTGAACTAAGTTCAAAGACCACACTCTTTCAGGTGACATAGCCCAAGAGGTAGCTCTACTGTTGGGAGGAAGCAGCCACCAATTTGCCTTGCCTGTTTCCCTAGACCTGTGGTTTAACAAGTGGCTCCTGGTAGGAACTGCTTTCCAGCTGCTAGGTGAAGAGTAAGCAGGCATTAGCAGGATTTTTTCACTGACTGCAAGTTAGACCTGGCTTCTGGTCTTTCCCAAGTCACAGCAAAATCCCAGGCAGGCTGATGAGACATAAGCATGTATCTACCTGCTCTCAGATATGCTAGCCATACCGGGATACCAAGTGGGATATCAAGTGTGAGAATATGAAATATTTTTTTAAAAAAGCTTACCTAGTCACTTAAAAGCAACACCAGAGGCAAGATTCTTGTTTAGATGACATCTATGATTTTCCTCACCTGTATTTTCGGGGAGCCCTTGTTACACAGTGGTTAAGAGCTTAGATACAACCCCAAATGGCAGCAGTTTCAATCCTCTGGTTGCTCCCTAGAAACACTGTGGGAGCAGTTCTACTCTGTCCTATAAGGTCACTTTTGAGTGTCAGAATTAACTCAGCAGCAGTGGGTTTTACGTTGTTGAGATGTTTTCTCTGGATCAAGGAAAAGGTGGGAGTGCTAATCCAACTGCAACTTTATTTTTTGTAAAATGACACTAACTGCCTTTACTGCCTGCTGCAAGTCGGGTTCCCCACTAGTGGCTTCACAAAAAATTAACCCATCCTAATCAACTTAAATTTCATTTACAAAGAAAATAATCAGGAACTCAGATTTTAGAAAAATCAGATCCTAAGAGGGCACTGGAAGCCTGCTATTTACTTCTTGAGAAAGTCTGCCTTTTCTGGAAAGCCAGAGAAATTTGCTGCAACAACAGCAGATATTTGAGATTCACTAACCATCAATGAACCTCTAGACTGACATCCATAAAGTCTGCACACTCTACCTGTAGGTAAAGAGCCAAAATCTCTGTTTTCTTTGGTTATAAAGGTATCTAAGTATAGCTTGTGGGGAAATTTGTTAGAGGCATGGGTTATAGGCAGTGGATGTTACCAAGAAGAAATTACATTCATAGGATGAGCTAGTTGAAGAAGTTAAAATATAACCAGTATCGTGTAAGCTCCATGATCGAATATGTCTATCTTATCAGAATATCGTCACTAACACAGTTTCTAGCTCAGACAATGAACAAAAAACCCAAACTGAAGCAAACAAACAAAAACCACCAAACTCATTGCCATCAAGTCAATTCTGAGTCACAGTAAGCCTACAGACAGAGTAGAACTGTCCCCATAGAGTTTCTAAGGAGTACCTGTTGGATTTGAACTGCTGACCTTTTGGTTAGCAGCTGTAGCTGTTAACAGTACACCACCAAGGTTTTCTTCTACTTCAGAAGTAGATACTAAACAAGTATCTATTGAATAAATAAATACATAAGTAAACGAAAGTGAATTTGCTTTCCCCCAAATGTGGCCAAACATGTTTATTCCTTGCCAAGTAGAACACAGGGAAACAATAAGACAGAATTTCATTGGATGCAGCTTACAAATCACATGAAGACAAGGATTCTTTCATGTGTTACAAATTCACGGGTATTTCTCAAATGTTAGCAAGTGTGGCTAAAAACTGTACAGTGTTCTTCTCTTTCATCCTCTGAATTCAGCTAGTGCTGTGAATCTTTTCTTTTTTAAAAAAAAAAAATCACTTAATTCAAAACCCAGGTGCTCACTCATGAGTCAGAGCTCCTAAAATTCATCTGACCTTGTCAGCTGCTTTAGGCCTCTATGTTTCGAAAGTATCCTACACACTACTTTGCATATGCTGAATATCTCGCCTTCACAGTACTCCCCTTAGGAAGCTATACACTGATGCCAGCGTCTAGTCCACCCTTCAAAGCAATTTTGGAACTCTTTTTTTTTTCTGGAATGACCATCAGAGCTGGTGTCGTGTTACTCTTGATATCCTGAATGTCATCAAATTGTCTTGTCAATATTTCCTTTATCTTCAGGTAAAGAAAAAAGTCATTGGGGGCCCGATCAGGTGAGTAGGTAAGGTGTTCCAATACAGTTATTTGTTTACTGGCTGAAAACTCTCTCACAGACAAGTATACAATGAAGTTTGCGACCTTGTCACCATGCCATTACATGCAATGGCCATTCCAGAAAGAGTTCCAAATTGCTTTGAAGAGCAGACTGGGTGCTGACATCAGGGAATAGCTTCCCAAGAGAAGTACTTTCAAATGGACCATAGTGACATTCAGCAATGAGATATGTAGCACTTAGAACAATTAAGCTTTTTGACGTAGTTGTCAGATTTTGTGTGTGTGTGTGTGTGTGTGTATACAAGATGCTTCACTGGTTTTGCTCTTCTCAAGAACCCAACAGAGACTGATTCTAAATTAACAAGATTATAAGAATGTTTTCTGAATCAGTTCTCAAGTCTGGCTTGCTTTAAAGGTGCTCATGACTGCCTCCAGTAGTAAAGAGAACAGTGCTAATACATGGCATGAAGTGGCAATAGAAATAAACAAAATGTCACCAACAATAGGTCAAATACATGTGAGAGACAAGGCTCTGGATGCTCAGACATTTCACTCTTCTCTACAGCTTTCTCAGAATGAGAAATATAAAGAAGTTGTTTAGTCCTACTTTTGATAAACAAGTGGTGAGAAATAGAGATGACCTCAGGGTTTCAGAGTTACAGCTCATGGGCTTCACATAAGACCTGACAGTTGCCATCTATGCCCTGAAAGAAAAAGTTAATTTCTTTATAGTGACGGAGCTGATATTACCAAGAACAAAAACCAGAACCATATTATAAGAGTGGCTGAATTACAATGCCAACTGAATTTCCAACACTGAACCGTGTCTGAAGATAAAGTGAAGATATTTATTGGGAAGAAAATGTATTCTGAAACTTAGGATGGGTACATATGGACAGATAATTAGGCAGCTGGGGACACTGGAGTCCCTAAATTCCACTGAAGCACTCCTGTCAACAGAACCAGCCCTCTTACTCCCATCTGAAGACATTATTCCATCTTTGCCTGCTAATCTACAGTCCCTAGTAAAACCATTTAGTTATGCCTGAAGAGTGTTTATCTGAGCTGTTGCTTGGAGTGGTGGCTGGGGCAGTGACTAAAGCACAATTTGAAGCAGATGCCTTCCATGAGATTGTTGAATGTCCTCAGTGTGCATCCCAACTACCCATTTTCTCTTTTAGACCTATAACTAGACTTAAGTCACAGCAAGCCGCAATAGGTGAAGTATACAACACTAACCGGGAAGAAGTATACTCTAAAAGAACTGCTGGATTTTTCCAATATACAAGGTCTGACAATTAGCTTCATGAACTTACTTGTTCTAAGTGCTAAATATCATTACGATCACCTTTGAAGTACTTCTCTTGGGAAGCTATGCACCAACACCAGTGCCTAGTCCCCTTTTCAAAGAAATTTTGGGACTGTTTCTGGCATGGCCATTGCACATGGTGGTACGTTCACAAACTTAATTGTATAGCTGTCTGTGAGGGAGTTTTCAGGCAGTGAACAAACAACTGTATTGGAATGCCTTCTCTGCTCACCTGATCTGGCCCCCAGTGACTTTTTTCTTGACCCAAAGATAAAGGAAATATTGAAAGGAAGACATTTTGATGATATTTGAGACATCAAGGATAATATAACAGCAGCTCTGATGGCTATTCCAGAAAATGAGTTCCAAAATTGCTCTGTAGGGTGAACTAGATACTGGTATTGGTGCATAGCACCCCAAGGGGAATACTTCAAAGGTGACTGTAGTGATATTCAGCAATGAGGTATGTAACACTTTTTCTAGGATGAGTTCATGAACTTAACTGGCAGACCTCATGTACAAGTAGATATCTGGTGAATATGTGTAGGAATAGATACAAAGGGTATGGGATAATGGTGCAAGGAACATGTAGTTGGATCAGTCTGAATTTATTGATATGGGCCCCTAAACACAGATTGAAAGCCCTGGTGGCACAGTGGTTAAAGTGCTAACATATGGTAACCAAAACGTGGTTCGTTCAAATCTGTCAGGCACTCCTTGGAAAATCTATGGGGCAGTTCTACTCTGACCTATAGAGTTGCTATAAATCGGAATCCACTCAATGGCAGTGGGTTTGGTTTGTTTTCTTTTATACACAGATTCTTCATTTAGTGTTTCACCTTGGGAGGTTAGAAAAAGATCTGATCATTTGTTTGGTTGGTTTACTAAAGCAGGGATTAAGCGGTGGTCTACACTAAACTGGAGCCCTTGTGACTCAGTAGTTAAAACAAGCTCAGTTACTAACCAAAATGTCAGCAGTTTGAATCTACCAGCTGCTCCAGAAAAACTCTATGAAGCAGTGCTACTCTGTCCTATAGGGTCACTATGGGTCAGAGTCAACTTGATAGCAACTGACTTGATAATGGTTTGACACTAAAACAAGTTGAAATATCAACCCTGCCTTGGTATACTACAGAAGAAGGTATATAAAAGATTATGAAAATTGTCATGTTAGAGAAGATTTATGGACCCACATATCCATCCATGCAGTCCTCGGAGGCTGTGTCTTTTACATAACAAGTAACAGCTTTGTGAAGGGCACCCCAGCATTCTTGAAGACTTCTGTGATTACTATTTTATCTAAATCAGATTTGTCAGTGGGAACTGCCTTAAATGAATGAAGACACCTAACTAAAATGGGGCTGATTGGACTCTGGGGTTGTAGGAGCCAAGTGGCAGCACATAATTGGAAAGACATGGTGGGTGTGATTACCCTAATGGGCAGCAGAGTCAAAGCAGAAATCAGAATAGTCTGACTTGCGTTGACTTATGGTGCTGGCTACTTAGTCATGGTATCCCCAGGAGTGAAATACATGAGAAATGTACTAAGCATTTACTTCATCTGTACAAATGCAGGAGCCCTGGTGGCATGGCAGTTAAGAGACTGGCTGCTCACCCAAAGGTCAGGAGTTTGAATCCACCAGCTGCTCCTTGGAAACTTTATGGGGCTGTTCTACTTTGTCCTATGGGGTCGCTATGAGTCAGAATGATTCAACAGCAGTGGATTTGGTTTGGTTAGAGGAGCCTTGGAGCCCTCATTACAAACTGGTTTAGCTGATAGCCAAAATGTCAGTAGTTCAAATCCACCAGCCAGTCCTTAGAAACTCCATGGTGTGGTCCTACCCCATCCTATAGCGTTACTGTGAGTCAAAATCAACTCAACAGCAATGGGTTGGGTTTTTGTTTGTACCAGAGAAAGAATTAAAAGCCAAGTGAAGGGCAGGCTAGCTTAAAGGGCCAGAAGAAAGTCATGGCTCCTCAGTTAATTTCAGACTTGAGCCAATTCTCAGACCCACAACCCCTGAATGAAAAGGAGCCTGGGTTCCCTTCAAGGCAAACCCTACTACACTGCTAAAAATATATACTGTTAATGTTTCTCCCAGCCTTCCCCGAAGACATCTAGAGCTGTTCATTGTGGAAAAGGAAGTAATCAGACTTTTCAGGAATTAGGCTCTAAACTGACACTAATTTCAAGAGATGCAAAGCATCATTATGGCCCAGCAGTAGGGGGTATATGAAGGTCCTGTCATCAATGGAGTCTTAGCTCAAGTCTATTTCACAGTGAGTACAGTGGGTCCCCAAACCCACCCTGAGTAACTTCCCCAGTTCCAGAATGCATAACTGGAGTTGACACACTCAGCAACTGATAGATTCCCCCGTACTGGATGCCTGACATGTGAAATAAAGGCTATTATGGTGGGAAAAATTGAGTGAAAAGCCACTAAAACTGCCTCTACCTAGGAAAACAGTAAACTAAAAGTAATACATTTTTAGAGAGATTGCAAAGATTAGTGCCACCATCAAAGACTTAAAGGGTTGCAGGGCTCATGATTCTTGCCACATCCCCATTCAACTCCCCTATTTGGCCTATGCAAAAGATAGATGGATCTTGGGGAATGTCAGTGGGTTATGGGAAACTTAACCAGGTGATAACTCCAATTGCAGCTACTGTTCCAGATATGTTCTCGTCGTTTGAGCAAATCAACACATCTCCTGGGATCTGGTCAATGCCTTTATTTCTTTTGAATTTTGAAGGAGCACCAGAAACAGTGTGCTTTTAAAATAACTAGTCCAGCAATACAGTTGCACTGTCCTACCTCAGGGGTACATTTATAATTTAGTCCACAGGGACCTTGATCACCTTTCCTTTCACAAGATGTCACACTGGCCCATTACGTTCATGACATGATACTGATCAAATCTAGTAAGAAGTAGTATTAATGACTGTTAGAGATTGAATTGTGTCCTCCAAAAATATATATCAACTTGGTTAGGATATGATTCCTGGTATTGTATGATTGTCCATCATTTTGTCTTCTGATGTGATTTTCCTATGTGTTGTAAATACTGTTTCTGTGATGCTAGCAAGGCAGGATTAGAGGTAGTTAAGGAGTCAGGACTCAGTCTACAGGACTAGATTGCAATCCAAGTCAATCTTCTTTAAAATACAAAAGAGAGACAGGGGGACCTCATACCACTCAGTCAGTACTGCCAGGAAAAGAGCGTATCCTTTGGACTCAAGGTTCCTGCTATTAAGATGCTGGACTGGCAAATCTTGATGACAGGGTCCTTTCTCAGAGCCAACAGAGAGAGGAAACCTTATCTTGGAACTGGTACACTGAATTTGGACTTCTAGCCTCCTAGACTGTGAGAGAATTTCCGTTAAAGCCATCCAGATGTGGTATTTCTGCCATAGCAGTGCTAGATAGCCAAGGCTAATTAGTAAGGCATTTGAATGCTCAAGGATAGAAAATGAACATGACAGAAATTTCAGGTGCCTTCTTCCTCAGTGAAATTTCTAGGGGCCCAGTGGTGTGGGGCATGTCAAGATATTCCTTCTAAGGTGAAGGCTAAGTTGTTACCTACAGCTCCTCTTACAAATCAAAAGGAGGCAAAATGCCTGGTGGGCTTCTTTAAATTTGGAAGGCAACATATGTCTAATTTCAGGATGCTACTTCAGTCTGTTTATCAAATGACTTGAAAATCTACTAGTTTTGTGTGGGTCCAAAACAAGAGAAGGCTCTGCAGCAGGTTCAGGCCATTGTGCAAGCTGCTGTGCTGGTTGGAACATCCTGTCTGGCTGATCCAATGATTTTTTAAGGGTCAGTGGCAAATAGAGATGATGTTGGGAGTCTCTGGCAAGCTGCTATTGGTGAAACTTGATCCAGATCCTTAGGATTTTGGAGCAAAGCTCTGCTGTCCTCTGCAAATAACTACACTCCCTTTGAGAAACAGCTCTTGGATTGTCACAGGGCCTTAGTAGACACTGAATGATTAACCAAGGACCACTAAGTCACCACATAGCCTGAGCTGCTCAGCATGAACTGGGTGTTGACTCACCCATAGAGTCATATAAATGGCTGTGCATAGGAGCAGTCCATTATTAAACGGACATATATATGAGATCAGGCCTGAGCAGGACCTGAAGCCACATGAGGAAGTGGCCCAGATTCCCGTAGTCTCACTTCTGTCACATTATTTTCCCTGGCTCAGTTTCCACCTATGGGTACATGGGGATTTCTTTATGATAACTTGACTGAAGAGGAGAAAACTTGTTCCTGGTTTACAGATTGTTGGTTCTGTGAGATATATGCAGGCACCCCTCAGAAGTGGAGGGACCTCTCATGACTATGAATGGAAATCCTCCCAATGGGCAGAACTTTAAGCAGTGCACCTGGTTATTCATTTTGCTTGCAAGGAGAGATGTGTGCTTCCATACTGATTTCCTTGGCTCTGACCAATGGTTAGGCTGGATGACCAGGAACTTTGAAGGAAAATGATTGGAAAATTGGCAACAAGACATATGTGGAAAAGGCATGTTGAGAGACCTCATGTTGAATGGACCGAAGAAATGAAGATATTTGTGTCCCATGTAAATATTCAGCGAAGTACAACCTCAGCTGAGGAGGATTTTCACAATCATGTAGCTAAGATGATGTGTTCTGTGGATACGGATCAACCTCTTTCCCCAGGCATTCCTGTTATTGGGCTCATGAACAGTGACCATGGTGACAGATACAGAGGTTAGGCATGGGGTCAGCAACAGAGACTTTCACTCACTGAGGCTAACTTGGCTGTAGACACTGCTGAGTGTCCAGTCTGTCATCAACAGAGACCAACTCTGAGTTCCCAACATGGCCCCATTCCTAGGGGTAATCAGCCAGCAACCTGGTTCCAAGTTGATTACATTGGACCATTTCCATATGTTTATACAGGACCCCAAGGTCAGTGAGAGTTAAGAGATAGCACTTTCTCAGGTCTTTTCCCAGCCCTCATACAGACTTGCCCAGGTGGTGTCCTTCTAGATCCCCAGGAATATGCCAAAGTCTTTTAAAGCTCCCTATGGATGTATCATTCCCTAGCTTTTCCTATTAAGTGTTTTGGCCCTGGTAGAAAGACAACTTTTAAAGCCAAATAGGTTTATGAGTATGATCCCTGAGCTGGGACTCTAGAAGAACATGAGTTGGGGAACGTAACAGAGCCTAAAGGAGCAGAGGAGTCCATGAGTGGTATAACCTATTTGGCTTCTAACCAATAGGTTGAAGTTCACCTTCACCTGGACGCATCTCGAAAGAAAAGCCAGTGATCTATTTTGAAAAATCAGCAATGAAAACTCAGTGGAGCACAGTTCTACTCGGACGTGTGTGGGGTTACCTTGAGCCAGAATTGCTGCAATGACAACTGAAAAAGAAAAAAAAAAAAAGGAACAGAGCTCAGTGTACTTGCTTTGCAAATTCACGCGGTTATTCATTTTGCAATTTTGCCAGGAGGCATGAATCTACTAAAATATATGTTTCTTGCTGCTCTTTCTTTTCTGTTTTATTGTTCCACCCAAGTTTAAAACCTTATTTTCTTTTGGGGGCAGTTAAATTTAAATTTTACTTAAAAACAAAGTGTTCCAGAACACTGCTTTTAGAAAATTCAAGACTTAAGATGGAATTGAAAGTCTATTATTTAGTGTTCCATCATCTTCAGAAAGACTGCCTTTTCCCAGAAACCCAGAAACAATGGTTACTTTATGACACTTGATTAACTGAATGTCTAATGTACATCATGAGCTGTAGAGGTGTGTTTTAAACTTCACAACAGTTCATTCAAGAACATATTGCCATCTCTAATTGGCAGACAAAGGGGAGGAAGCTCGGAGAGTTTAGGTCATGAGTTCAATGTCCCCCATCAGAAGCTCTGTGACTTACTAGCCATGGGACCTTAGGTAAGTTCTTAACCTTCTTTTGTCTCTATTCATTCATCTTTAAAAGAAGGTCAATGAGATGACACTGACTTTCAGGACTGCCATGAAGTTTAAATGAGTTATTGTATTATTAAATTACTTATACACAGAGTGCTGACAGTGTGGTATTTGGAACATAAAAACAAAAAACCTTAATCTTAGTTGTTTTCATTTCTTTCTTATATTAAGTTTTCTAGACCATAAAACTGGAATGTTGGATAAACTGAAAGGTTTTCTAAAGTCAACTCAATATTTCAAAGGATAGAGTAGCAGAGATGAGGGCCTGGGGGCCATGTTTTCAAGGAACACTGAGGTCAATTGGTGTAACTAGTATTTTGCTAAGAGAGTTTTCTGCACTCCATATTGGTGAGTGGTTTCTGGAGTCATAAAAGCTAACAAGTCGCTATCTGAGGTACACCAAATGGTCCCAGCCCATCTGGAACAGATGAGGACCGAGAATATCAAAGACACGAGGAAAAATGAGCCCAGGAGACAGAAGGTCCTATATGAAGGGGAGACTGTATCAACATGAGACCACCAAAGGCAGCCATGATGGGGGATACAATGTAGGGTCCCTGAGGTACCACAAGGCAAAGAGGCGTGCAGGTCAAGAACTCTACTAAAAGACCAGAATTGTTGGTCTGATAGCCTGGAAGGTCCCCTGGGAATGTGGCCCCTAGACCTGCTGCTGCTCCCAACCAGAAACCAATACTGAGGTCAACTCTTCAGACAAGAATGGACTGGACTCAGGATACAATGTGACCATGTTACCTGATTCAAGTTCATGCCCTGGAGTAGTCGGGCCGATGAAACATACTCCAAGTTAGAAAGAGGAAGAAAGTTTACTAGGAGGTACGATACCACCAGAGACTTGAAGCAATACAGGCTGCTCTCCGGGGAGTCTCAAAAGACAATTTTTACATCAGAGTTTATATATCATTTTGGCAAGGAATACTTCATGCTTTTAAGCATGCAGCCCACAGATAATTGTATACATCACAAAATAACTACAAGAAACTCTTTACAAAACTACAGATATGTATGTCAGACACCTGGACTCTATTCTATGTGTTTGTAACATGCAAAGACAAAACATTTACAAAAATTTCTCAGCTAGTGAAACCAACCTGCCAGATCCATTCTGACTGAGATAAGGAGCAAGCAGGAAAGTTGTAAATACAAAAGATGACAGGCAGCCTTCCTAGCTGCTGTTTTCTAGGCTGAAGGCCAAATTCTCAGGACAGCAAAGAAAAGGAGAGAGCCCAAGGCCACAGGAGCAGAGAAGGCTCTCCACTGAGCCAGTTCTGACTCACAGACACCCTATGTGCAGCAGAATAAAACAATGTCTGGTCTTGTGCCATGCCCACAATCGTTGCTATGCTGAGCCTACTTCTGCAACCACTTGGTCAATCCATGCTCTTGAGGCCTTCCTCTTTTTTGATGACCCTCTACTTTATCAAGCAAAGTTTGATCACTCCTGACAACATGACCGAAGTACCTAAGACATAGCCTCACCATCCATGCATCTAAGGAGCACTTTGGTCCCTGGTACATTCAATGTTCTTCTCCAACAGCACAATTCAAAGGCATCAGTTCTTCTGTCTTCCTTACAGATTGTCCAGCTTTTTCATCCATAGGATGCAACTGAAAATACTACAGGTTGGGCAAGGTACATCTTAGTCTTCAAAATGACACCTTTGCTTTTCAACACTTTAAAGAGGCTGTTTGCAGCTGACTTCCCCAGTGCAGTGAGTCTTTTGATTTCTTGACTATTGCTTTCATAAGCGTTCATTGTGGATTTTATTAAAATGAAATCCTTGACAACCTCCATCTTCTCTCTGTTTAACATGATGCTGCTTATTGGTTTAGCTGTGACAATTTTTCTTTTCTTTATATTGAAGTGTAATCTATAGTGAAGGCTGTGGTCTTTGATCTTCGTCAGTAAGTGTTTCAAGTCTTTTTCACTTTCAGTAAGCATGATTCTGTCATCTGCGTAACACAGGTTGTCAGTGAGTCTTCCTCCAGTGCTGATGCTGTGTTCTTCTTCATATACTCCAGCTTCTCAGATTATTTTCTAGGCATACAGACTAAGTACAGTAAAAAGTTCCAATACTAGTGAACACATTTCCTAACTTCAAACCAATCAGTTTTCCCTTATTCTGTTTGATTCATGTACAAATTCCTCATGAGCACAATGAAGTGTTCTGAAATTCCCATTCTTCACGATCTTATCCACACAGTCAAATGCCTTTGTATGGTAAATAAAACATGGGTAAACATCTTTCTGATATTCTATGCTTTCAGCCAAGATCCATCTGACATCAGCAGCAATATCCTTGGTTCCATGACTTCTTTCAAATCTGGGCTTGAATTTCTATCAGCCCCTGTCGATACACTGCTGCAGCCACCTTTGAATGACCTTCAGTGAAATTTTACTGATATTAATGATACTGTCAGAGAATTTCCACATTCAGTTGGGCTACCTTTCTCGAAAATAGGCATAGATATAGACCTTTCAAGTCAGTTGGCTAGGTAGCTGTTTTCCAAGTTTCTAGGCATAGGTGAGTGAGCACTTTCAGGGCTGCATCCATTTGTTGAAACATCTCAGTTGATAGTCCGTCTGTCGTTAGAACCTTGTTCAGCACCAATGCCTTCAATGCAGCTTGAAGTTCTTCCTTCAGTCCCATTGTTCCTGATCACATGCTACCTTTTGAAATGACTGAACATGGTATAATGACTCTGTGTATTCCTTCGCTCTTCTGTTGATGCTTCCTGAGTCAGTTAATATTTTCCCTGTAGAATCCTTCACTACTGCAACTCAAGGCTTGAGTTATTTTTCTTCCATTCTTTCAGCTTGAGAAATGCAAAATGTGTTCTTCCCTTTTGGTTTTCCATCCCCACCTCTTTGCACATGTCTTTATAATATTTACTTTGTCTCCTTGAGCAACTCTTAGGAATCTTCTGTTCTATTCTTTTCCGTCATCAATTTCTTCCTTTTACGTTAGCTACTTGACATTCAAGAACAAGTTTCAGAGTCTCTTCTCATGTTGGAAGATGAAAACTCCAAATTCAGGGTGCTGGCTCTAGGTGAAGGCTTTCTCTTTCTGTTAGCTCTGGAGGAAGGTCCTTGTCAACAATCTTTTCCTAGACAAGAAGCTTCTCAACACAGGGATCACAGGTCCAAAGGATGTACTATGCTTCTAGTGTTTGTTTCTTGGTACTATGAGGTCACCATGTCTCTTTGCTCTAGTGTCTCTTTTATATCTCAAAAGAGATTGAATGAAGATCCAACCTGATCTTGTAGATTAAGTCTTGCCCTCATTAACCTAACTGCCACTAATCCTATCTTATTAATATCATAGAAAGAAGATTGGCAATACATGGGAACATCATAACAGATGACAAAATTGTAGCCAGTCATACAATACTGGGAATCATGAACTAGTAAAGATGACACACATGTTTTTTTTTTGTGGGACACAATGCAATCCATAACATCACTGAATCACCACCAAGGAAGGCAGCCCATCTGAGCTCTGTGCTCTAATTTGATTCTCTTTTCCAGGTGCTGGTGCAATGTCTTGATTACACAATCTGCCACAGTCTAGTGGATAGTCTAGTGGAAAGCATCCAGGCACCTTTGTTAACCTTATCTGCCAAGCCCATATTTCTCTGTTTTTACTAGCAGAAGTTTTAATATAAAGCATATGTGTGTTGTTTATGTTTTTATTGATACGTACATTTATTCAAAGATGATGTTCCCTTTGGTTAACTTCCAAATATCGGGACTTTACAACATTTTCTTTCTTTTTTTTTTTTTTACCTATTTAAAGGAACAGAAAAGCAAGTATCTTAATCACCTTCAGATTAGAAGGTAATTCTGCCTGCATCCTTATGGGAAGCTGGGCGAAGAAGAAAAGAGAAAAAGTGCCTTTCTTGATCTCCACCTAATTTTGAATAAACTCTCTAAAAAATTGTGTTAGTTCATGCTCAGAAACTAGTAAAGAGATGCGACCAAAATGGAACAAAATGCTCCCTCATGGGCTTCTTTTTTCTATCACTGTTTTTCTTAGAACACGCAATACAGTTTAGCCTCGGAAGATACTCCCTTTGTTCAGCCTTATTGCCTCTGTCACCTGCCTTGAGACGGGCCTTTAAGGGTTTTGATAAATCGGTTGCCAAAGTGTCTGGTTTCATTGCAGCGTCTGTAAGTACCTTTAGTAAAGGGCCCCTTTTATGCCAACTAGAGAAATTCACCTCAGTGAGTCTTAAGAGACTCCTAAAATCAGCTATGATAAATCAAACCTGCTGTCATCAAGTCGATTCTGACTTACAGCAACTCTATAGGACAGAGTATAACTAACCCCTAGGATTTTCAAGGCTGTAAATCCTTATGGAAGCAGACTACCACATTGGTCTCCCTTGGAGTGGTTGGTGGGTTTGAACCACTGACTTTTCGATTAACAGTCAAGCTCTTAACTATTGAGCTTCTAGGGCTCTTAATATCAGAAGAAGGGAGGACTTTATTTATTTTTCTCCTCTTCCTTCCTTACTTTGGAAAGACACTGAGGGTATTTCAGAGGAAACAATGCTAGTAGTGAAAAGAAAATGGTTATTCAGAGACACTCTTCTGAATCTGGAAACTCTGATGGTGTTGTGATGAAGTGCTACATCTGCTAACCAAATGGTTGGTAGTTCAAATCCACGGGTCACTCCTTGGAAACTATGGAGCAATTCTATTCTGTCCCATACAGTGGCTATGAGTCAGAATTGACTCAACAACAATGGGTTTTGTTTGTTTTCGTCTGAACCTGACATTTGCTTTTGCTACTATGATGCTACATTTCGAAGTGGCCTTGAGCACCTGTCCCAGAATTCTTCACCAAATATTCATTCCCTAGGGTGGTGGCCCTTCTCACCTTTGTCTGTGAATGAGGAGATGCTGCGAGGGCTTATAGACACTTGTCCTTCACCTTACAAATGATGCTGCATTTCACCTTGCACCCACTTCAGGGATATATAGGTCAGCACTGCAGAATCAATAGCCCCTGGCAAGGCTAGATGAAATCAGGGGTGATATCTTTTTCTCCAGAGTTCCCAGGGAATAAAGATATGTGTGTATATATATCTATACCAAGAGGAGCCCTGGTGGTATAGTAGTGAAGCCCTTGGCTGCTAACTGAAAGGTCAGTAGTTCCAACCTAACAGCCACTCCACGGGATAAAGACATGGGAGTCTGCTTCTTTAAAGATTACAGCTTTGGAAACCCTATAAGGCAATTTTACTCTGTCCTAGAGGGTTGCTACATGTTAGAATCGACAGAAGTACGTTAGTTGTTTTCTGGTATATGCCCACGAGACCCTACAACCCAATATGCAGATTGTTAGTGTACAATAGAGATCCATAGGGTTTATCCAAGCCTTTAGAAATCAACCATTCCTAGGCTGGTCTGTGATTGTGCAGTTGGTTATCTGGTGATTCCTTGAGGATGAGACTCTCTATATAGGTGGGTATAGAATTTTCCCCTGAAGGAAACAGAGAGAAATTGTACTGAGAAGATAGTTAAAAAGATAATAATGGGGGCCAGGAAAGTAGGTGAGCCTTGAGACTGGAGGAAGGAGGGGCTTTTCATCTTTGTATAGCCAGCCTTCTGTGATACGGCCATATAGACAGGGTTCGAGAAGAAGGCACCCTTCAACCTCTATTCTTTGGGCATAGATTTTCATACAACATAGTACCAAAGAAAATTATAGGATTATCTTGTCCAGTTATGGTTAAGTTCACTCATGTATATGTGTATCTACTTTATAACATTAAAAAACTCTTAATACATTCTTTTTTAATAGCAATTCTAGTGGGAGAAAGAAATAGATGCAACTCAGCCCTTGTGTTTTATGAAAGCCACAAAAACAAACAAATTAGAATATAATGGATAAGAAGTTATAAAAATAGCAAGACCAGAGATGTACAGCATGGATATGACTTAACTTTGGAAAGAGTGGCAAAGTCAGATAAACGTCCCCTGAAAATGATATCCCCATTGGACACCATTGTCCCCTTTACACCTGCCAACACTTTATTTCTTCACAGGCCAGAGGATCAAAATCTGGGCTCACAACCAAGAACTTGTACAAGTTCTTGAGAAAATTCAAAGCCCTTTTCCAAGGAAAAGATGTAATCTCTCTCCAGGCATTCCAGCTTGCTAAACCCAGGATAAAGTTGCAAGTGTGCTAGGCAAGGTAATAAGGAGTCTTCTAACAACTGTGGCCCCAGCAGGACAACGTAGCCGTTCTCCAAACTGGTCCTTCAGGGCACATTTTGGTTAATAGTCTTGATGATCTGCATTCCATGAGATTTGTACTTTCCCAAATCGACTGCAACTTAATACCCAAACCAAAAAAAGAAAGAAAAAATTCCCACTGCCATGGCCTCTGACTCACAGCAACCCTATAAAAGAGAGTACAACTGCCCCATAGATTCTCCAAGAGCACCTGGTGGACCCAAACTGCCCACACTTTGATTAGCAGCCATACCAGTTAACCACTATGCCACCTGAGTTTCCAAATGTGTACCAAACGCTTCCTTAAAACAGCTGTAATTTGTGAGGAAAGATCTGATGGCCATGTGGAGAAGTGTCTTTTCTTCTAGTTCCTCTAAATGCAGTCTCTGTCATAAAGCAAAGAACTTGGGCCATGATACTTCAATTTCCTGCAGAAATGCCTTTGCATGTAAAAATGGCATGGGGACAGCATCTGACCTCCTCTAACTGGAAACGGAGAAAGGAGAATCAAGATCAACAGCCCAAGGCTGATTCCTCTCAGGCAGAGATCAGACTTGCCTCCTCTCTCTACCGTCTTTACTAATTCTAAAACCAACCATCCCTCCCACAGAACTCTCCATTTCTCTGCTAGGTTTGGGTAATTGATTGCAATGGCTGCTGGGAACTCACATACAATACTCACGATTACGGGGTTTATTAGGGGAGTGATAGGCTACAGCTCAGGTTCAGGTTCAGGATGCAGTTTTTCCACCACAACAGTCTCTTACAGCTATGCTCGCAGGCAAGTCTTTCTCTGGCCCTCTGCCTCTGCTCTGCTGAACAAGTGTTGCAAAGCTCTTTTAGCTTCTCCCAATAAGTGCCTGGAAATGCTGGTGGCATAGTAGGTTAAGTGCTAACTCTGCTAACCAAAAGATCAGCAGTTCAAACCCACCAGGTGCTCCTTGGAAAACTCTATGGGGCAGTTCTACTCTGACCTCTAGAGTAAGATGCAACTCGGTGGCAGTGGGTTTGGTTTGGTTTGGTATAAGTGCCCAGGAAATCCTGGTTGCATAGTGGATTAAGTGCTCCATCTGCCAACCCCTAGGGTCGCCATGAGTCGGATCCGACTCGACGGCACTTGGCTTGGCTGGCTGCCAACCCAAAAGTTGATAGTTTAAATCTGCCAGGTGCTCCTTGGAAACTCTATAGGCAGTCCTACTCTGACCTCTAGGGTTGCTCTGAATTGGACCTGACTTGAAAGCAGTGAGTTTGGTTTGTTTTTTTAATAAGTGCCCAGAAACACCGAACTCAGCCAGTAAGCTTCAGCCCAAAGGTGCTAAATCTAGCTCGTTGAGTCAGCAAACCCAGTTCTACCCAGTGCCTGGAGGCACCCCACTCCTCCAATGACCCTGCTGCCTAAAAGCATTCATTTTTTTCATCCCTTGGGCCAGAAAACCCACCCTGAAGCTGCCTGTCTGCTGCTGTTTCTCTGCTACAGCATCTCATCACCTTTACTGCCAAAGCTCTCTCTCTCCCTCTCTCTCTCTCTCTCAATTTCTCTCTCTCTCTCCTGGTTCCAGGAGCTTCTCAGCTTAGGAACACCCTGTCCATAGGACACACTTGGCTCCTACCTGATCTTCCTTAGAAGTGATAGAATCCTCTCTGGGTTCTGGAATTGGCCTCTTAAACCTAGTGGGATGTTAAAACTGATGAGTTTACTTGGTTGCAACCACAATATTACCCTATTTGCACAGTCACTTGGGTGGGAGTTACAAAACCATGGCAAGAAACGTCACACAAAACTGATCATTACACTGCACCCCTCTTAAATTTTATAAGTAGGTAGCCCAAGAAATAGTTATTTTTAATTATGTCTGTCTTCCTGCCTTCAAAACATCATTCAAGTGTGTTGTCCACTGGATGTCCAATGCTCTTTACACAGACATTCACAGGATAAACTTCTCTGGCTGTGGATTTCTATATATACACACACATACACACATATATATACATATCTGTAGACTGATTCAAATGTTTTCTTTTCCTCAGATTCAAAAAACAACCACCACAACCATCACCATAACAACAATAAAAACATGCAAACGACCATCTCTTTTTATTTTGGTTTGCAGAAAATTTAGGGGAAGAATTTAGTCACTGAGTTGGTCTATTCAACACCGTTCCTTTTTAAGGGATAGAGATATTTGTATCTTCTTTTTCCCTACCTTTATTCCTCTACTTTATGCTGTGTTTAATTTTTGACACTGTCTTCAGTGCTTTAGAAACTGTTACGGCATTAACTGTAATTTATAATCCTCTCTGCATTAGTTCAAAACGCTGTCAAGATCCACAGTCAGGGGTAGCATCTCCTTGAGTATTTACTCAACTGCTATTTGACAGCGAAAAAAAGCAAAAACTGTGCTTTACTTTTTAGAGCTGCAGCCAGCAAAAAAAACACATTTATCTGAGTGTCAACAACTAGACCTCAGTTGTAGGTATACATTCCAAGTAACATTTCCCTCTCAGTGGAGTAGGTTCGAGTAATTCAAGTCACAAATTCATTTTGTCATTTGCCATGAAAGTCATGCTGAAGCAGCTACTCAGCTTTGAAGTGGTGAGATGGCCCTGAACTGGCATCAGATATTTAATTAACTTTCTCAGTTAATTAAAACCAAAACCTATGGAACAGACAGATTATGTGCCTACTGGGAAACCACATTGGATGGCATGCAATTATTTGTGTAATCCATATTTACACAAATAATAATTTAGTGAACAACATTAATCAGCCCCTGTAATTCTGATATGATTTCAAACCCTTTCATAGCCTCCATGTGGTACTTAGAACAAAACCAGAATTCCCTACAGTGGCCTGTGAGCCCAGCGTGACTCACCCCCGTCCAGTTCTCCAGGCTCGTTTCATTTCACAATCTTCTCTCTTTTCTCTCCATTCACGTTGGAGTCCTCTCTGTTCCTTTAGTTTCCCAATCCCTTGTCACAGGCTCTACATGGTTACTGTCCCTGTACCTTCCAATTCTTCTGTTGGGTTCCTCGCCATCTCACTAAAAATATCACTTCCTCAGAGACAATGACCTAGCCATCATCCACCACCACAGCCTAGTTATTTCCTTCCCAGAACTTGTCACAGTCTGTTCTTATTTTCTCTTTCCCCCAGTAGACAGTAAGCTCCATGAAGGGAGCAACTTACGCAGTTGTATGCTAGCACCTAGTTCACAGCCTTGGCCCTCTTCCTAGATTATTTTGTGGATTGATACAATTAGATACCCCCCACTCTCAAACGACAGAACATTCCATAAATCAAAAACTAGAGCAGATTAGAACTGGACCATTCGTTAGAGGTAGCCTAGTCCCCCACTTCACAGGGAGAATTTAATCTCAGATAAATGAAACGACTTACCCAAGGCCACACATCTGTATAAGTAGATCAGCTCAGCCCAGTAACGGACTCCAAATGTATTTCAATACACTCTCTATTTCCTCACTACACACCATCACTGGTCTTCCAGCAGGTGAAACCAGGACCAATAAGAGTGACCAGCTCATCCTGATTTGCCTAGGACTTTCCCAGTTTTAGCGCTGAAAAGTCTCATGTTTCAGGAAGTCCCTTGGTGCTAGCCAAATCAGGATGGTTGGTCATCCAACCATCATCCCTAGGGTGTACTGTTATTAGGAACACAGAGTGCGGGTGGTGCCTGCTCCAGATGAATATTGCCTCAGAAGCTGAAACTACCAGGTAGCTATTGACGGAGAATGAACACACCCAACAGCCGCCAGCAAGCCTCAACTTCAGAAACATCTCCTTCCATATCAGCAATCTAGGATTCAACAGCCTGTTCTCTTAGGACAATGATACTATAGCTGTCAGTGGCGATCACATCAAGTCTGGAACTTACGAATTTATATGGCCTTTTTTCAGCTGATGGCTTCCAGTTCCCTAGCAATGGAAATGCTCTCCCTGGTAGCCGTGGCCCTTTGATTGGCGTTAGGTTTCAAATGTAGGCAGACAGCAGTAGCCAGCGGGTGCCCACCCCCTAAAGGTCTGAGAAGTGGGACTTGAAAAGAAGAGAGAAGTAAGTCTGTAAATCCTGAGCCATTTGTCCTGAGTGCCACCTATTCTGACAACAGCAGCGTTAGCAGCCCAAGTAACCAATCCCCGTAAAGTCTAGGCGTGTTGTTAGTGCCTTTAGGGGGCGCTGTCTGCCTGCTGCTGGTAAAGGCTGGTCTAACACAGGCGGCAGGTGAGCGTCTGGGCTGAAGTCACCTCAAGGCCACCTGTATTGGATTGGCTCTTTCCTCTTCTGCTACAGTCAAGACACTGCAGGATGTTTTCGGCTCCCGTTCACACCTAACAGGTTGAAGAGTTCCTTACAAAGCTGCATCTCAAAATTTAATAGGCGTAGAAATCATCTGAGGACCTTGTTGAAATGTAGATTTTGACTCAATAGGTCTTAACTTTTAAGTAATCTTGAATAGCACTTGAACAAATTACCTCAGGAACTCTCCCTAGTTTGGTTTCTGGAGATGGAAGAAACCTAATCCTTCCACACTTCGTATTTGTCTTCAACAGAGTGGCAAACTGCATTTTCTCTTTTGCTTTCTCCTGAGACAACTTTCAGCAGCAAGCCCTGCCTCTGCTCACCAAATAATCCCCTCATCCTTCCTTTCTCTACTCCCTCCCTCCCTCCCCTATTCTCCAGGGAAAAGTGTGTTTATGGATTTCACTTGTAATTTACAGAGCTTAAGCAGTTCTCCGGGGGGAAAAAGTGTGAAACAATCCCAAACAGACCCGGAACTGCTACTCAGACCCTGGGAGGACCCAAGGGCAATGCCAACTGCAGCATATAAATTTGCTTCTTAAAATTGTTTTATCCAAAAGGAAGCATGTAGCAGCTCTTGGGATTCCCAACCTGGTATGGCCAATCTGAGCACTTGCGGCCTATTCTGACTTTGTGCTTGCCAAGCCAAGTGCCATCGAGTCGTAGCCGACTTTGTGCTTAGTGTCTTAGTTAAAACAATGCCCTCATAATTATACAAACACAGATGCTCTGTGTCCTGATAGGTTAGGCTTTGCAAGATTAAAGAAATGCATCCAAGTTAGCCTATCTTAATAATTATCTATACACAATGGTCTGGAGAAAGAAACACCAAAAATAGCCTGCTGATCCGATTCCTGTATATGGTATTGGATCTTTTTCTAACAATCACAGTTGTAAAGAGAAAAATAGTCCTTAGCCGTTACCTCAGCCAGGGGTAACACGGAAAATTTGAAAACTTGAAAATATTTGCCTTCAGTGTCCTCTGTTATTCTTCCTTCACCACACACCTTCTGGGCATCCCTTGTTTTATGAATACCAGTTCCTTCCATAGACCTTTTTCCTCAGTATTTACAACTTGGTCTCAGTGACATTATTTATTTCTGTGTATGAATTTGTAGTTGCATATTTTCCTTTATGACTGTGTGTTTAAACTTCATCTCTGACTGTGGAAAGGACCTCGTTGCCTGGTAAATTTCAGGAAATAAATAGTTTATAGCACGCACTAGACACTGACCCTTGAAAGCACACACTAGACATTGACCCTTGTTGGTCTATTGTGCTGGTGCCTCTGTTTAGGTCTTCATCCCTCATAGCCAAGCCAAGTGCCGTCGGACTGATGAATATTCCCTTTTGAAAACTATCTGTGTCTAATAACTACTGGCCCATATTTTTAAACTGTTTAGCTGCTAGATTCCCGGGTAAGTGGGGTAGTGAATATTACTCCAGGAAAGTCATGAAGATATAAGTAAGTGCCTATTCATGTCTGTTGCCTTGACTCTAACCTCTTTTTTCCTTTCAAGATAAAGAGAAGTGAACCTAAAAACTACAGCTTGGATTCTCTTGCTCTTTAAAAAGCCTGCTTGCAGTTGCCATGACTCAGGGGGTCACCCAGAGCCCTGGTGGCACAGTGGTTAAGAGCTATAACAAGCTACAGCTGCTAATCAAAAGGATCAGCAGTTTGAATCCATCAGTTGCCCCTTGGAAATCCCATGAGGCAATGCCACTCTGTCCTATAGAGTTGCTATGAATCAGAATCACTTCAATGGCAGCATGTCTGGCTTTTACCGAGATGATAGTCATAGAGATAGTGAAAATAGCTTGTAAAATGAAGATAGTTGTGTAGGTAAACTCCCTATTTACTCTTGTCTTTATTCTTTGCCTTTACTCTGTGCAGAGAACCATGTTTCTCAAGTTTGTTGCTCTCTGGTTTCTGGGTAGAAGTCAATGGAATACACCAGTGGAAAGCTGAAGAAAGGTACCCAGGTATTTGGTACCACTCTTTCTCTGTTTGCTATTGTATAGCAGCTCACCAGCTTCCGCAAGGTAGTCCCCCGATAACAAGGAAGTCCCGCTTCTGACACCACCTCCTATAATTGTCCTTCCAGCCCCAGAGGCGGTAGTGGTTTCCTGCTGTTGCTAACCTTGTGTTAACTCAGCTTTGCCTTCTCAGCTGTCTCACTCCAGTGTCACCAATGTCTTATATCAAATTCCTTATGCTTGACAGTTCTAAAGTGGTTCCTGTTTCCTGGCTAACAGAATGATCACGGTACCTACTTTACGCTGGAAGAACTAAAGAGAGGGTAAGAGAGACCTTAGCATGAAATAAGTGGTTAAAACATAACAGATATTAAAAGAAATGGCAGCATAATTTCAAAAATCAATTCTATTTAGAATATAATATTCAGAAATAGAACCATTAAATACACTTCCATGCATAATTCGGTTATAATTCAAACCACTTCAGAAACCCAGTCCCCACAGTTTTGACTATGAACTTTTCCAGGAAATGAAGGAGGTAGCAGACAGAGCATTGGACTAGGAGTCCAAAGGTGTAGCTCCCACAGGACAGCTGTATGATCTTGGGCCTCTCACCTTCCTCCTTGGGCCTCAGCCTCTACAAGTATAAACCAAAACCAAAACACACACTGCCATCAAGCTGATGCCAACTCATAGCAACCCTATAAGACAGAGTAGAACTGCCCCATAGAGTTGCTGAGGAGCACTTGGCAGATCTGAACTGCCCTCCTTTTTGATTAGTGGATGTAACACTTAAGGACTACACCATCAGAGTTTCCACATATGTAAATAGAGATGGTTTTAGTAAGATAATTTTAAGATCTCTGAAAGTTCTTAACTTCATATTGCTTTGTAACCAGTTAGCTTACATTTTTGTCTTTGAGATAAGAATGAAATCTAAATTAAAAAAATTTAGAAATAAAATTACAAACCACTCCGAATTCTCACATGTCTAGCTTGGTAAGAAATCTACTTTTTCCCAGAGATTCTGCTGAGCAAATATTGCTAAGGATGACTCTCACTCGTGGCAGGCAGTTGGCTACACTGGTCTATGAATTAATCTAGAAAGATGTACGGTGTGAGCTGGTGGACTAGGGGCTGGAGAGGTGAGGTAGTATCCTAGGCAACAGGAAGTGTGAGTAAGAAATCCATTTATCTCCTCTGGATAATGAGAAGCTCAGCTTGTTAGACCAATTGATATATGTAGGAAAAAGAAGGGATTATGTTTAGATAGGCAGTAGACCGTATTAATTAAGAGTTTTGAAAACAGATACACTGAGATTGGAGTCTTTGCTCTACATTTTCCCAGCAGAGCACCTTGGGGCTAGTCACTGATTTTTCCAAACTTTACTCGTCTTATCTGAGTCTAGTGTGATGATTACGAACCAGAGAAAATTTTGATATTGTCCTCCCTGGGGACATTTGGTTCTGTCTGGAGATCTTCTCTATTTTAGGAGTAGGAAAAAGAAAGTTACTGGCATCTGTGTCTAGAGATATGATATGCTGTTAAACACGCTACAACATACAAAAATAAACCCTGCAGAGGTATCCTGCCTAAAATATCATTAATACCAAGGTTGAAAATCTCTGGTCAGATTATTGTTAATTGCTGTCAAGTTGCAGCCAACTCATGGTTGGCTCATGCAGCACATGCAGCAGAAAGAAGCACTGCCTGATCCTGTGACATTTTCATGATCATTGACATGGTTGAGTCTATGGTTGTGGCTACTGTGTATCCTGAGTGTCTTCTAACCAAAGGGATTCATCTTCTAAGGCTATGTTGGACAATATTTTACTGTGATCAGTAAGTTTTTCACTGACTAATTTTCAGAAGTATATCACCAGGCCTTTCTTCTTAGTGCGTCTTAATCTGGCTTAACCTGCCTGTCATTAGTGACTCAGTTGGTATTTGAAATACTGGTGTCATAGCTTTCAGTATCACAGCACAACACAAGCCACCACAGTATAATAAACTGACAGATAGGTGGTGGGGTCGAATCATAGCATCGACCTTTTTGCATACTGTGAAGATTAAATAATATAATAGATGTAAAACGCCAGTGCACTCGATCGTTCATCAAAAAACAAAAACAAAAAAAAAATGCTGTCAAGTCAATTCTGACTCATAGAGACCCTATAGGACAAAATAGAACTGCCCCATAAAGTTTCCGAGAAGTGCCTGGTAGATTTGAACTGGTGACCTTTTGGTTAGCACCCATAGTACTTAATCACTATGCAGCTAGAGTTTCCTATGGCTCATAGTAGGCTATATTAGCAATATAGGTTCAAATGATGATGAACTATACAATCTTAGCAAGTTTTAGATTTTATGCAGAAAGAAATAATCAGGGATTGTGATGACATGGCAAAGGTGATGATTTGGGATACTAAGCAGAGAGGATTGGAATGAAAAATCAGACATAGTAAGCAAAGAGATGCAAGTGACTACTCTCAATATTTAGAGTCAGGGTTTTAAGCATTATGCCTGAAAGCATTAAAACACTGGAATATTTAACAGTAGCTACTGTGTCTCTGAAAGCAGTTTCACCAGTGATAGATGTGATGGAGCTCACAAAGTTGAGTCTCACTGCAAACACAAAAATAAAAAGGGGTGCACCCTGAGATCTCCACTAAAATACCATAATTGATGGTCCAGGGGCCTCAGAGTCCTCCTGGGAACATGGCCCCTCGCCCTGATGCTGCCTCTGTCCATAAATCATAATGGAGGTCAACTCTTCGGACAGGAATGGATCGGACTTGGCGACAAAGAGTGACCATATCGTGTGTGCACTTTATGATTCTACACATCTATAGGATGTCATCTTGCTGACTTCTTACTGGAGGTGGGGGAGTGTGTGGAGAGGAGGGGATAGGAGATTGTTGGGAGGACAAGACATGTACAGAGAGGAGAGGAAGAGAGCGCTGTCATCAGGCAGGAAGAGCAGTGGGAGCTGCACACAGGTGGGCATGCAAATGTATATGGGGATGTACATTCTCACTCAATCACAGTTTTAAAAAAAGCAATCTCAGTAAATTCACAATTCTTTTGGCTATCCTTCAGATCGGCCTTTGTATACTTCTGTAACCAGTGTTGATTAAACACACTCACTGTTGATCTTCTTTGGTGCCAGCTTATCATTTTGTTCTGCTCTTATCCTTTTACTCCAAGGTGGTCATGTAGGGTTATACTTCATATCATAATGCCGATTAAGTTCAACTTTCTGCCTGACAAACGTGGCCATTATATATACATTAAACACATTGTCATGGAGTTGATTCGCAATCCCAGAAACCCTGTAGAACAGGGTAAAAATGCTCCCATAGATTTTCCAAGGAATAGGTGGTGGATTTGAACTGTTAACCTTATGGTTAGCAGCCAAATGCTTAACCAGTGTGCCACCAGGGATTCTAATGTGTATATTAGGTAGACCAAAATTAATTTTATGCCCAGACCAAAGCATAATGTTTGAGTAATGATTCTTTGGGCTGAATGAATAGAATAACCCAGGGGTCAATACACTTTTCCTTTTGAGGGCCAGATAGTAAGTACTTGAGGCTTTCCAAGTTGATCTCTGGTGCATATTCTTCTTCCTTTTCTTTTGGTTTTGTTTTGCAACACTTTTTAAAGCATAAATAGACTCACACCGTGGCTGCAATGATGAGCTCAAGCATAGCAATGACGGCGAGCACGGTGCAGGACCGGACAGGGTTTCATCCTGCTGTACACAGGGTGACTATGAGTAGGAACCAACTCAACAACACCTACCAACGAAAACATAAAACTCATTCTTAGCTCACGGGGCCTGTATAAAAGACCTATATAAACTGAGCACTGGCCAGGTTTGGCCTTTGGACTATAGTTTGCTGACTCCAGAACTGCCAATTAAACAGGACTTATGAAGCAAAAAATATTATCATAAGAAGACTAGAAATGACCTTAAGATCTCAGGTTGCTTCTGTAGTTCTACAAAACAATAACAATATGATGACCGCAATTTAAAACCATATAGTTTTTACACATAAATGCATATAGCACTTATTTTGTTTATTATGTATAAGGTACGATTATAACTGATTTTACATATATTCTTTCATTTATTTGATAAATATTAAGAGCTTATAAGTGCCAATCATTGTCCCTGGTGTTTAGGATATATCAACAAACAGAGGTTACAAAAGGAAAAGAAAGAAACATTTCTGCCATTGTGGAGTATACTATCCAACTGATTCAATCTTTCTCAAAACCCTATGAGACAGATGGTGTTACTATCAGTCTTATTTCACAAATGAGAAAGCTAAGGAACAAATAAGTGAGTGTGCTATCTAAGGTCATGCAGACGGTGAACTCTAACTCTGGCTTTGCACTCAGCAGTCTAGCTGCAGAGCCCATACTCCGAGCCCTGTCCCTGTACTGCCCTTTTATCGTCATGGGCCCAGCATCTGCCTTCTTTCTACCCAGCCTACTCTGGCTTTGTCTTGGTCTGGTCTTCTTAGGATCACAAGATAGTTACCCAAGTTTCAAGCATTCCAGATAGACAACAGCATCTAGCTGAAAATGAGAGGCATTATTCTATCTTTATTCTAAAAATCAACAATACTGAGATAAAATTTACATGCAACAAAACACATCCATTTTAAGTACACAGTTCAATAAGTTTTGACAAAGGTATACACCTATGAAGCCACTGTAATCAAAACAAAAATGTGTCCACCATCCCAAACATTTCCTTCATCCTCAAATATTCCCTGTGCCTACCCACAGCTATAGGCAACCACTGAGTTGTTTTCTTCACTATAGATTAGATGTGACTTTCCTATCTGTTGATGTAAATGCAACTATATGTTGGGTATTTTTGCGTGTGTCTGCCTTCTGTCATCAATGCATAATACTTTCGAGAGTCATCCATGGTGTTGCATGTATCAGTGTTTCATTTCTACTTATTAATAAATAGAAAACCACAATTTCCTTTTAGTGAACATTTAGGTTTCTAGTTTGATGCTATTATTAATAGTCTATCCTTTAAAGACTCATTAAATCTTTTGTGTGCTTTAATTTCTCTTGGGTAAATACCTAGGAATGAAGTTAACAGGTCAAATTATCAGTGAATCTTTGTATCAAACGGCCAAACAGTTTTCCAAAATGATTGGACATTTTTGCACTCCCATTAGCCATATGTGAGAGATCCAGTTGCTCCTCATCCCCTCCAACACTTAGTATTGTCTGTCCTTTCATTTTAGTCATCCTTAACTGTGTACTGTATCAGAACGGGAAAATCTTTTTGGTCAGGGCTGCATTTCATGCCCATGCCTTAACTGCGTGGGAAGTTGAAAAAATGGTGTTTAGTACTTTCACCCTCTTGAGTGAGAAAAAGTTCTGCAGTAAAAAGGGAGGAAAATGGAATTACATAGGTTAAACAACCAACAGTGGGTCCCTGGCACGCCATGTCTCACCAGTTGAGATCTGCTTAAGTTCTTAAATGCAGTGCTACAGACTTGGTAACTATGTGCCTTTGAAAAAAGGTGAAAAGATCCCTGAGAACGGCACTAAAAGACTGCAATTGATGGTCCGAAGGCCTGGGGGTTGCCCTGGGAGTGTGGTCCCTAGACCTGATGCTGCCTTTGATCACAAATCGTTACTGAGTTCAACTCTTCGGACAGGAATGGATTGGACTCACGGATACAGAGTGACAATATCGTGTATGATTCCGAGCATCTATGGAATGTCATCCTACTGACGGTGGAGAGGGTGGAGAAGAGGGGACAGGAGATTGTTAAGAAGATATAACATGTACAGAACAGAAAGGAGCAGAGTGCTGTCACCAGGCAAGGAGAACAGAATGAGCTCCAGATAGGCGGGCATGCAAATTTAAACTGGATTGTACACCTTCGCTCAGTCACAATTAAAAAAAAAAAAAAAAAAAGAGGTGAAAAGAAGTCAAAGCAAACTCAACTTTGAAAACTGGGTTGTTAGAAATAAGGGACATCAATGAGAAAGGTGCTGAAGCAAGTTTGATTCACAGCGTTTGCAGACTCTGACTCCTTGGACCCACTGTTTTTTCAGTGTTTTCTGGGATTTTTAAGCGCAGTTCCGCTTTCCTCAACCTACTGTTAATCTCCAGGCCTTTCTGAAACCTCACAAGCTGGCTGGAGGGGACACAATTACCCCTACTCTGGGAATATTGGAGAGTGTATGCGGACCAGAGTAAATGGTAAGCACAGAGGAAATCCAAACATAAGCAGCAGCAACAATCCATGTTGTTTTCCATTGAGTCCTGATGAACACTGCTAGGCTTCTGTCCTCTGGAGAAGGCATCCTGGCCACAACGGTAATTTGAATGAGCACTCTGGGAAAAGCCAAAGAGTGACTCTTTCAACAATTTCCACTTGCTCCCTCAGGTTTTAGGCCAAGTGTTGGCCAGGCAGGACCACATCTGTCTTGCTAGTGTATTTTAAGTCAATCACCTGGTTGCCTTTCTGGGGTGTTTTGAACAATATTGACAATGTAATGGCATAAAACAATCATTACCATTCACGTCCCCACCTTAAGCATATGAGCATAACAGGAAATAATCTCTACAAGCCACAGTTTGATCTCCATTTTGATTTATGCAGATACAAAGGGCTATTTGGATTAGTAATTATATTTTTAGTTTTTCTTGGGGTTTTAAGTTTCTTAATCAGGAACAGCCTGCTGAATTCAGATGCTGCATTCTAAATTCCATCCTCATCTATCAGCCTTTGCTCAACATGGGTAATGAAAATGCTGTACCAGGACGCAAGGACTTGGAATGGAAAGCAGACTATTAGAATTCAGGGCAGAGTTTTAGGATTTGGTTACCAGCTTCTTATCAAAACTGGTAGATTTTCCATGTAACTAAAATGGCCTGAGAAGTTTTAGTTTCTTGTTTGTTTTTCTTTTTCACTTCCATTACTGTGGAACTATTTATTTCTGTGAGAAAATTCTAGCTTTTTTTTTTTTTTGGTTTTTAAGTCTTGCCAAAGATATATTTGCCTTATTTGATCCACTGCAGTGTGCTGCAGATTTCACATCTTATTATGCACGCCACTGGATGTACTTCTGTGTGAGCACGTGAATGTGTGCATGCGTACACGTGTGTGTACATACACACAGCAAACAGGAAAGGAAAGAGGAATAGAGTGAGAGAGGGAGGGAGTCTCAAAATTGCCTGAAGAAGACACTTAATATCCAGCCAGGAATAGCATATGAGAGCCAATTTCTTAATAGGGGAATAGATGACTATGAGCCTAAAGGCAGCACTTCAGGAGCCTCTTCTCTCAGATACCGTGGAGATCCACATGCTGTCAGAGCCCAGAAGGGAGATTTTCACCACTGACTTCACCTCCATCCTGCATAGCCTCTTTGAACCAGGCTGACTCTGTGATAAGGGAGAGACTCGTTCTCCAGACAGCCCTCTCCCTGTTTTCCACTTATGATAACAGCTTGGGCTTCTTACTGTGCTACTTTAAAAATATACACTCTGACGTGTGTGTATGTGTGTCCCTGTGTGTATACTCATGCAAAGTCTGACAACTTTGTGAGCTTAATTGTTCTAAGTGCTACATACCTCATTGCTGAATATCACTGCAGTCACCTTCAAAGTACTCCCCTTGGGAAGCTATGCTCTGATGCCAGCACCTAGTCCACACTTCAAAGCAAATTTGGGACTCTTTCTGGAATGACCATTGCACATAGCAGCAAGTTTGCAAATTTATTGTATAGTTGTCTGTGAGGGAGCTTCTAGCCAGTAAAGAAGCAACTGTATTAGAACACCTTCCCTATTCACCTCGTGTGGTCCATAATGACTGTTTCTTTACCTGAAGATAAAGGAAATATTGAAAAGAAGACATTTTCATGATGTTCAGGACTTCAAAGTTATTATGACAATAGCCCGGATGCCTATTTCAGAAAAAGTTCAAAAATTGCTTTGAAGAGTAGACTAGGGGTGCATAGCTTCCCCAAGAGGGTACTTCAAAGGGGACTGTAGTGATAGCACTTTTTCTAAGATGAGTTCATGAACTTAATTAGCAGTTGAGTGTGTGTGTGTGTGTGTGTGTGTGTGGTCATCCTCTACTCAAAAAGCAGAAGAGGACACACAAGCCTGCTCTTCTTCTCTCATTAAAATTGGCTTTAAGTTCCTGGTAGGAGAAGGGAAAGGATTCTTAACTGTAAGAGCCTGCATCATTGCCCGGATATCTTTGCCTTCTCCCTGTTCCCTTTGTGGTTTCTATTGTCCTGGTCACACAGTTACTCCCACTCCTTGCTTCCTTACTTCATCTGTCTCCTTCCTGTCCTCCATCACTAGGGCTGTAGGTACCTGGTTGGGGAGATGTCACCTACCCATTTCTGTTGTAGGACTGGCTGGTCAACTCACCTTTTTTCCACACAACACAGTACACGCCCACATAACAAGCTCTTCTAAGGGTGTCAAGGGGCACGGATAATTCCCAGCACACCAGCTGAATGCCACCCTTTTTATCACAGTATACAGGAAAATCTAAAGGCAGGCGAGTAAGAGAAAACTATTACAGGGATAACACTGAATCTGCCTTAGTTTCTAAAAATAAAATACAGATACTTTCCAGCTTCATTACTTCAGATACCATTAGTGGCAGATGGCAAATCTTCATCTTGTTTATTTGGGCTATGCCATCAGGAAAGCAACAAATCCCTATATAAGGACATCGTGTTTGGTAAAGTAGAGCATCATCAGAAAAGAGGGGAAGCCACAGTGAGATAGATTGACAAAAGAGCCACAACAATGTGTTGAACTCTACCCAAGATCGTGAAGATGATCCAGGAAGAGGCCATGTTTCTTTCTGTTGCACATAAGTTGCCAAGAGTCAGAGGCAACTCACAACAAAGTCACAGATGACTCCTGTCTTGCCGTGTAACTGTAAATCCTTGGGCTGGTCATTCTTCAGCTGCTGTTCCAGCTCCTTTCTCCACCCTTTGCCACCCTGTACCATGCCTTGGAAAGGTATTTCACTGACCTGCTCCAGCTGTGTCCCTTTGTCCTCTGACTTCCTGTTAGATCCAGCCAATGGGAGACATCATCAGGATTTTGGAGGGCAGGAAGAAAGAAGAGTTGGTGTATTTGTTCTCATTTCTTTCTCTGCTGTCCTGAGTTTCTCTTCCAAGGGCTACCCAGCTACTGATGGGCAGTCTTCTACCAAATCTGCAATAACATTTGCAGCTCTAGCTCTCTTGGAGATCTAGGAATGGCTCCCTCATCCAGGCTTCCTGTGTCTAATCCCAGGATACTTAATCAGCCAGCCTTTGTTGACTTCTTAACTCTGCCAGCACCTTTGTAACACTGCCTGGTGGGGTGTGCCAAAGAGTTACCTCTTTCCTGCCAGAACCTTGGTGATTGCCCACTTTAGAATTAGTTACTTGATTTATCACACTTCCCAGGAGTTCTTTTGTTTCCATAAGATATTCTAGTTATTGATGGAATAAAGACTAAAAATCCTTGATGTCTAAACAGAATAGCTCTCAAATGGTGTGCTTGTAGGTTTCTGACAACGAAGAGAGAGTTATCCAAATGCAAAGTATACATTCTTCAAATGATCCTGCCCACATGGCCCTGTTCTTTGTGAATTCATGGGATACATTTCTCTCTACATGCCTTTACTCATGCTGTTCTCTTTCATTAGGAAACTCTCCCTCAATCCATTTTTGAGAAGTCAAACTTCACTGCCAGGAATTCATCAAAACTTTCTTGACCCTTGTATTTTTTTCCTTAATCCCTTATCCAAGAATTTACTGTAATCCTCCAGGAAACTCATGCATACACGCATAAACGATTATTGTTTTTACATTCTAAAAATATAACTATTACTACTTGCCAAACACTCCTCTGTTATTTGGTTCATTTTCTAATTTTGTGCTTGTATAAACTGACATTGTGGCAGAATGCTTAAAAGCACACCATTGACTCTAGAGTCAGATGCGCTTGGGTTGGAGGCTTTGATCTACCATTAACTCAACTATGTATGTACATGTTATCTAACTTTTCTGCACCACAGCTTCCTGCAACTCAGTTGGAAAGGAAGCAGAATCAGTGTGAGAATTAAATGGATATTTGGCCTGCTTTTTTAACAGAGTGCTCACTGCAGAATAAATATTAAATAAAAGTTAGCTGAAGCAAACAAACATACAAACAAAATAATGATATTGCCTCCAGTCAAGCTCCTTGAACACAACAGCCTGTTTTCTCATTTTTGTGTGCATGTCCTTGCATTTACAGGTTCTTTTTTGATTCTTATTTTTCTTTGATCATATTTAGCAAGGACTTTAAATGCCTTCCTCCATGTTGTACCAGATTGTCCTCATCCGAACCCTCAGGAAATTCAGACAGGTATGTGCTCTCCTTCAGGATTATTTCTCTGTTTCTGTAAAAACAGGGGGTGCAGTCCTTGCCAAAGCTAACAGCAGGGAGGGAAGAAGGCATTAGCTGACTAAACATTTCCATAACAAAAATTTGGAAATATAAGCCCAAGAGTATTGATATTTCTAATCATTCTCTATGGATCAACAATTAGGCCAAGTTCATCTTTCAGTTATGAAACATCCAAGAAAGAATTTGGACTTAATTTTGCCATCGGCAAAATACAAGGGTCAATTTTGCCATCGGCAAAATTAATAGAAAATATGGAAAAGAAAAGCTACACAGAAGTCTACTTTCTTTAATTCTGTTATTATTCCTCCTCTTAATCAGTTTGAAGTTAGTTGATCCAATTCAGTGTGTGTATGCATATATACATACACACACACACACACACACACATGCATATGTAAGGTCTGCCCATTAAGTTTGCAACCTCATCCTAGAAAAGGTGCTATGTATGTATGTCACTATGGTCACCTTCAAAGAAATCCCCTTAGGAAGCTATGCACTGACATCAGTGTCTGGTCTACCCTTCAAAGCAATTTTGGAACTCGTTTTTTGGAATGGCCATCAGAACTGTCATCGTATTACACTTGATGTCCTGGATGTCACCAGAATGTCTTCCTTTCAATATTTCCTTTATCTCATCTTAGGGAAGAGAAAAAAGGCATTGGTGGCCAGGTCAGGTGAGTAGGGATGGTGTTCCAATACAGTTATTTCTTTACTGACTACAAACTTGCTCACAGAAAACTATACAGTTAAGTTTGTGAATTTGCTACTGTGCTACTGTATGAAATGGCTATTCCAGAAAGAGTTCCAAAATTGCTTTGAAGGGCGGACTAGGCACTGGCATCAGTGCATAGCTTCCCAAGGGGAGTACTTCAAAGCTGGCTGTTGTGATATTCAGCAAAGAGGTGTGTAACACTTAGAACAATTCAGTTCATGGACCTAATCGTCAGACCTCGTCTGTGTGTCTGTGTGTCTGTGTCTGTGTTTACAACCTACTATGTGGTAGACACTCTGTATATCCATTAAAGTACTTGCTTCAAAATAGGGTATTTACCTAAGAGTAGAATTGCTGGATCAAAGAAAGGATGAAAGGAAGGAGGCAAGAGAGAAAAGAAAAATGTAGCTTAATTAAAACAATCCCTAGGGTCGCCATGAGCCGAATCCAACTCGATGGCACTTGGCTTTTGGCAGGATGTATTTGCATTATTTGGCAAAAGTAGATTCTTCCTTCTTTGGCCACAGTGGCCTCGCCTGTGATTGAACTCACTATCAGCAATAGCTTCAGTGTTCCCAAAGCTTGAGAGTGGAAAGTACATGGGTTTTGTAGCCACTATTAATCTTGACTACACAGTTGTGAGCTCTATGTTGGAGCCAAATCTTTTGCCTGTATGAGTTTCTTTCCTCTGCTAAGAAATGGGTATACTGAGACTTACCTCACTGAGGAGATTTGAAGAGTGAACAAGACACGGTAAATGTGTTCTAAGTCTCAGTGTCTCTTCACTTTGTAACTGTATGCATCGTGCAAGCATCTAGGACAGGAAGGAACACAAAGCAAGCACTAAGTAGCTGGCTTTGGCTCAGTTACATAATGATGAGAGCAGAAATTTGACCCTATTCATTTTGTGAATCTTCTATTGCTATGAAAGAGTCGTTGGTATGAGATTATTAAAATGCATCTTTTGATGGCAGGAAGACCTCATATGGGGCACCCATGTATACATCTGTCTTGGGTTAGTGGATTAGTGCATTACTAAAAGTAGAATGAAGGCCAGAATAACTTCCCGTTTTCCTTTTATGCAGATATCAAATATGTAAAGTTCTGAGGCATTTTGTCTTTTTTTCTCATTAAGGAGAAACTCTTGACAGTTGCTTTTGAGAGTGTCTGCTTTGAACAGTAACGGTGATATACACAGAGTCCAGGCATCAGGGGTGCAGTTTGAGACACATATCACTCAGGGCACTCTCTTGTCATCTGAGAAACCTAATGAGGCTAACTTAAATAGAACAAGAATTTCTTAGAACGTTATCAAATAACTGACAACTCTGACAAGGGCCTGGAGAACTAAGCTCAGAAAACGGGCAGAAACCAACGGAGGTTGAACACCATCAATATCCTGTGACAGAAACAGTCTCTCCAGATTTCTGCCATCAGCCTGACATCCCTGGATACTTGTCTTTCTTCTGCTGGACATTAAGGTCCAGCACAACTGCCATGTTAATGTCGTACTGACCTTGTATGTATGTGTCACATTCTTGAGATTCATAATCTTGGGTGGGAGTACTGTTTGGCGAGTTTAGGTCACATGACCATGCTCTGTCCATCATGGAACTGGGGAAGGGATGATATTTGTAGTGGAGATGGGAGGAGGAGAGATCCTGCCTTCCACCTATCTTGATTCTGACTCATAGCGACTCTATAGGACAGAGAGACCTGCCCAACAAGGGCTTCCAAGAAGTGGCTGGTGGATTCAAACTGCCAACTTTTGGGTAGCAGCCAAGCTCTTAACCACTGTGCTATCAAGGCAACTAAACATAGGTAAGATGTTACAATGTCAGGCAGGAAAAAATAATTATGAAAACTACATCTACAAGAGCCAAGCCAAGTGCCGTCGAACAAGAAGCTCCCCTTATTTGTCTTTGTTTCTTTACTTTCAGTAGTGGCTGATCCCACTGGACATGGGGCATGGGGCAGGGACCTCTCATCAGCAGACAGATAGACATGTTCTTTTCAAGGGTTGCGGCTGCATTTTGATGAGCATAAACCTTCTAGAGTGATCCAACTGCATATCCTGCTTTTATCTGATTCTCTCCTCTGAATTCTTGTTATGCTCAGAGCACAGTGTTCTTTAGAGTCCTGGTAAGAACCCTGGCAAGCACTTCCTAAGAGTGAGAAATCCATAGTGGGAATATTGCCTATTGACTTGCTTTCCTCTAAAACGCATAATGAAATTTGAGCTGCTGAAGTATTTCAGCACATCACGTTAAGAGCTTATTTGATTTTAGGTACTGAACAATGTACTTTTTTTCCCCCTCTTCATTTGCACCACAGAGGATTGGTTTTGCTAAAGTAGAAGGAGAAGCAGTGAAGAGGAGACATAGTAGGCAAATGAAGAGCACTTGGAAGGAAGTGCACGGTGGTGGAACAAAGGCATTCATTGTCTTAAGAGCCTGACAGGGTTCAGTTGCAATCCTAACCTCCAAATACTTTCTAGGAGTGTAGTCTTGGATGACCTAAACCTCTATGATCTCAGTTTCCTAATCTATAAAATAAGAACAATAATGTCCCTAAAATTAGAGGGACATTATATAAAAATAATCACTTCAGGCAGCCAGCCACACTACTGCTCAGTCAACACTTGATTCTTCCTGCTCCTTTGCTTCTCCTATTTCATAGCGGCAACAGCAGTTACTTAACTGCAAAGCATAAAGTTACTAGAAGCCATGGGAATAACAGGTAAAGGTTTAAAGTCAAGGGTGAAATGGAAGATCAATGTGGAGGATAAGTGTCACTGAACCCAATCAAAGAGAAGGCAGAGCTGCAGCATCAGCATAATTTCTGCATCATTCCTAAACCTGTTGAGCACTGAAGTCACCTGAGAGGTATGCTAAAGACAGAGAAGTAATCTTCACTATGCAGTTAACTATGTTTCCAGCTGGGCACTTGACACACATTATCCCATTGAAACTATATAACAACTCCAGGGAGGCAGGTGAATTATTATTTGTGTTGTATAGATACCACAAACAACGTACAAAGAGACAGGAAGTGGTAGAACTGGGATTTTTTCCGGCCTCAGATCACTTACTTCCTACTTGAGGTGGCAGAAAATTATTTCCTCTATCAGATGTAGAGTTTAGACCTCTTCCCCTGCAGAAAGCAATGAGCCTGAGGCAAGAATCACTTAACACTACCTTTGATTTGGGGACTGGGTCATCCTGGGTTAGGTGTCACCAGCTGTGATCTCATCACTTCTGATGGGGATAGATAGGGAAGAGAAAAGGGTCAGTTTAAATAAACATGAAGGCATCACTGTATCCATATAGATGGGACTTGGCAAGGATGCTGCTTCAGTGTATTTCAGAAGTCCTGTTCACTCACATCACATGTTGTTAAGAAAAATTAACCAAAGATTAGAGAAGAAGCAAGAGGATAAGTGTATTGCCCTTTAATGTTCTGATTGGGTAACTCAAAAAAAAAAAAAAACCCACTGCCATCAAGTCGTGTCCAACTCATAGCAACCTGATGGATTTAAACTGCTAAACTTCTGGTTAGCAGACATAGCAGTTAACCCACTATGTCACCAGGGTTTCCAAGTAACAGACCTAAGTATTATCGAATTTTTTAGGATAAGAGTTAGCAAACTCTGACCCACAATCACATGTTTTTGTAAATAAAGTTTTATTTAAACATGGTCACATTCATTTTTTGATGTATTGTATAATGCCATTTTCATGTTACAAAAACAGAATTGAGTAGTTTTGACAGAGACCATGTACCCTAAGCCAAGCCATGTGCCCTACAAAACCAAAAATCAAATCCATTGCCATCAAGTCAATTCTAACTTAGAGAAACCCTACAGGGCAGAGTAGAACGGCCCCTGTAGAATTTCTTAGAAGCACCTGGTAGATCTGAACTGTTGACCTTTTGGTTAGCAGCCTTAGCACTTAACTACTATGCCACTGAGGTTTCCATCATGGTCTATAAAGCCACAAAATATTTACTGTCTGGTAGCTTACAGGGGAAACCCTACTGGTATGGTAGGTAAGCACTCGGATGCTAACCAAAAAGTTAGTGGTAGGAACCTACCAACTGCTCTATGGGAGAAATATATGGCAGTCTGTCTTAAAGGATCTTGATGAGTTGGAATCAACTCATTGGCAGTGAGTTGGTTTTGGTGGCCCCTTTTCAGAAAGTTTGCTGACTTCCAATCTAGGAGACCGTACCTGTGTTTGAAGCTGTTATTAACTATTTAGATATGAGCCCCGATACACTAAAGATACATGGCTCACTGGCTAATTTCTGAAAGGTAGACAAGGTAAACCCACGGTTACAGGTCTGTTGCCCTGAAGGGCTAATCAGGGAGCCCTGGTTGCATAACGGTTAAGTGGCTGCTAACCAAAAGGCTGGCAGTTTGAATCTACCCAGCAACTCTGCAGCAGAAGGACCTCTTTTAAAGATTACAGCCAATAAAACTCTACAAGGTGGTTCTACTCTGTCACACGGGGTCACTGTGAAACAAAAATCAACAGGACAGCACCTAACAACATCAAGACATTAATCAATTTTATCTCTATTGGCAAATTCCTTTCAATATTCTTTGACTGATGATACAAATTCCCTTTCTGTTGTTCTCTTTTGAACCAGCTTTGCCATCCTACTGTCCCCCCATTAATTAATAAGCTGAGTGGATTTTTATTCATGTTCATTCAATTTTGTATGACCATCCTGTTTTTAACTTTTTTAAAATGAAAAGTTCAGCAGTTTGAACTCACTAGCCACTCTGTGGGAGCAAGAGGTGATAGACTGCTTCGTAAAGGTTTACAGCCTTGGAAACCTTATGAGGGTAGTTCTACTCTGTCCTGTAGGGTTGCTATGATTCAGAATTGACTCAACAGCAATGAGATTGATCTTTTGTAATATAATACGGTATAATATAATACAGTACAAAAAAAAAACTAAAACGGAACCCAGTGCCATCCAGTCAATTCCAACTCATAGTGACCCTACAGGTCAGAGTAGCACTGCCCCATAGAGTTTCCAGGGAGCACCTGACAGATTCGTACTGCTGACCTTTTCCTCAGCAGACATAGCACTTAACCCACCAAACCACCAGCATTTCCAATGTGGTATAGTACATATAATATAATCCTCACCTTTGTGTCACCGTGAACACAGCGCAATGCCTGCCAATGGTACATGTTCCACAAAAGGTTATTGATCTAAACTCTCCAGCATGTTGATGAGGATGATAAGTAGGCATGACTGGCAAACACATACATATACATAAAGACAGCTTATAGAAACAGTATTCTATCTTATTTGGTGGTGTAAATGGGGACCACGTTAGAGTAGGGGCTTTAAATGGTAACCTAAGGTTACTTTTTCCTTGACAAGTACAAAATGAGATGATGCTAACATTCCAAACACAGCTCGAGTGTGCAGAAGTCACTGATGTGTCGTCTTCTTCATATCCCTGGCATCTTCCTCTGCTTCTGGAGAAAGACGAGAGAAAAGCGCTGTTCCCCTTTAAATCCTGTAGGCACAAAATCAGCCAGAGTGATTGCATTATAGAAGCTGCCTACCACAATTGCAGTGACAGGACACGCCAGGTCTGTGCACACATTCTGGTCTTGCTAATCACTTTAGTACCATCACCTGGACATTTTATTCAAAATTAATTTTTAAATGTCTGAGTAATTGAGGTTTCTGTGTAGTTGTCTCTTTGCAACAGAGGTAAGCTGATGCTGCTTATCCCATCATTAAACACAGATTAGAAGTGATTGCATTACTGGAGGCCCCAATTTGTACCATTCCTGAGGGCTCCCATCTGAGAATAGCTTCTGCACTTGACAGATCTGAGCATCTGGAGAGCAGAAACTGCACAAGTTGAGCCTCACACTCTCTGTGCATCTTCTGCTGTTAATCAATTATCACTGACTACTTTCTAGGGCTTTCTATGAATTCCATTTCTCAGATACGTGTTAGCCAGCATGGTCTGATGAAGGCAAAAGATTTCTTTTTCTAAGAGACATGAAACATGTTTGACTCTCACCAATCGTATGAATGAAGTGTTGAATTAGACCGTCTAATGTCTTTTGCTACTAATCTTGTGACCTTGAGCAAAGAGTGTATCCCCCCCTTTCACCCTATTTTTTCCCGGTTTTCCACTTATACCGTATGTGTGTGGTCCGGCCCTACTCTTTACCAAATCAATTGACCTTCAAATTTGAAATGAAGGATGCATTCCAAGAGACAAAAGAGATCAAGAGGAAGGGTAGAAAAGCTAGATGTTTCCTAAATACAACACAACACTTTGCAGAACAGAGGAGCAGGCTGGAATCTGAGAACCATGATTTCAGGCAACATCTAGGTCAATTGCTACAACTGGGTTTTTTAAAGAAAATGTTTTTCATCTCATTTTCCTGAGTGCCGCCTGTAGCCTTAGGAGCTAGCAAGTGGCCATCTAAGTAGCATCATTTGGTTCCAATCCACCTACAGGAGAGGCTAATGAAGGACATTAAAGACATGAGGAAAGTAGGAGCCCAGAAGAGAGAAAAGTGCCATGTGATCCAGAGACTGTATCAGCATGAGACCACATGAACTAGATGGTGCCTGGCCACCACCAATGACCGCTCTGACACGGAACACAACACAAAGTCCCTGATGTATCAGGAGAAGAACAGGGGTACAGAACAAGAACTCTATTAAAAGACCAGACTTGAGGGTCCCCTGAGGACATGGACCCTGGACTTTCTGTTAGCCAAGAGCTGAAACGAATATCAAAGCCAGCTCTTCAGACAAAGATTCAACTGACCCGTAAAACATAGACTGATGCTGGTGAAGAGTGTGCTTCTTGCTTAAATATAAACATGAGGCTGTTTGAGCAGCTACTGTACAGAGGCAAGGTGAGAGGGTAGAAGGGTACATGAGGTGGTTAAATGGATACAGGAAATACACGGTGGAAGGGAGAAGTGTGCTTGTCACTGGGTGAGGAGAGCAGCCAGCGTTGCGTAGTGGTGTGGGTGTGTGATTTTATACGGCAAATTGACTTGGATTGCAAACTTCCGCTGAAAACACAGTAAAATATTTTCAAAAAAAAAAAAGCAAGAAAGAGGAAAAGTGAGGAATCTTAAAAATATTTTCTGCCCTCCATGCTTTTGAGAGTAGCTTCACCTTCCCCACTCCAGGAAGAATAAAGCTTAGGAGCTAGAAGTGATATGGGGAGACGAGCACTGGATTTCAAGTCTGAAAAACCTGAATTTGAATTTCAGCTCAATCTATTAAGATCTGGGTAGTCAGGAGTAAAATCCACAGTTTCTTCATCTATGAAATAGGGCTAACAAAGCCTGCTTCGCAGGTAATGTGAGGACTGAGTGAAATAAAGTGCCTAAATGGCTGGGCATAAAAGAAGAGCTAAACACTGTATTTCTTCTTCCTTGAAGGGACTGGAAGTCATATAAGACAGTATCTCACTTGTGACTTTCAGTCTTTATTTTCCTTTCCTTTCTTTGTTTCCTATTCTTTTGGATCTGCTATAGATCATGACCTTTGGGTTCCTTGTAAAGGCATCAGCATAGACCTGATGTTGAAAGAAAAGCCAGAAAGACAGGGCTTTGAGATGTCCAATGTCCCCTGTAAAATACACTATCTGCAGTAGTTTATTCTTTTGTCTGTTTTACATATTGGAGTTTTGTGCAATATTTGCATTGGAAATAATTTACACTGTTTAGGCTTTATTAGCTCTATTTCGCAGACGAAGAAACTGTGAATTTCACTCCTGACTACCCAGATCTTAGTACATCTGGGTAGTCAGGAGTAAATACATGACAACTACAACTGCACTAGAAAATTCTTGGGGTTCACAAGATGAACCAAGCAGAACTATCATTTCCCTTCACAATGCAGTGCCCTCTCTGTGACAGAGATTCCTTGTGATGCATGTGAGGAACACCCACAACTGCATGGACTAGTGTGTCACTAAGGCTTTTTTGCTACACAGAAAGGAAGGTGCACATAGATTCAGATGATGAAGAATCACTCGAGGTCCTATCAAAAGTGGTTTGCCTTCTCTATGCTTCCCAAATTTTAACCCTCTGGTGACTCCTAGGACTCTCCAAATTACTTATTTTTTTAAAGCCCAAACTCAGAGTAACAAATCTCTCTGTTCTTGGTCTTTTCAACATTGTTTGACAACTTGCGGCATCTTGCATTGAGCTATGCATTGGGTAGAAATTCAACACAAGTTGATTGATGGAAGGGTCTCTTCAAAGTAGATCAAACCTTTCCCTCATAATCTAGGCTGCTCTGCTCTGAAAGAGTGTTTGACTCATCCACGCAACAAACGCTCTGTACTGAAAATGTACCAAGAGAAAAGACAGAAGCTACCACGGAGGTGGAAGGCAGGAATTCACAGAGGAAGAGAAGCTTGAGAGCATGTTTACCACAGAGTGAAGAGTTGGAGGACATAGAGAAGGTAAACTACATTTGCTAGCCCTCAGAGTAAAAGCAAAAGGAAAGAAAAACTGAGCAGTCCATGTGGGTAAGCAAAAGACATCCAGGCTGTGACTGAGTGGGTGTCTCAGTTAGCTAGTGCTACTCCAACAGAAATACTACGAGTGGATAACTTCAACAAAGAAAAGGTTATTCTACACAGCCCACTAGGCTGTAAGTCTGAATTTAGGGTGCCCACTCCAGCGAAAGGCTTTCCCTCTTTGTTGACTCGGGGTGAAGTTCCTTGTGTTGTATCAGTCTTTAGTCGGGGGGTATCTTGGCCCAGGAACCTCAAGTCTGAAGGATGCGCTCTGCTGTCACTGCTGCTTTCTTGACAGAATGAGGTTCTCAACTGTCTGCTTGCTTCCTTTTCCTTCTATCTCTTGTAAGTTGAAAGGATAAAGGGTAGTGTAAGCTGTACTCCAGGGAAACTCTCCTGATATGGGTGTGGCGATCCCACCCTAACTCTCTTTTAACATAATCATCCTATCTATTAGCCACAAGCTAAGGTTAAGATTTATAACACAGGAAAATCACAAAATGGAGAACAACCACAAAATATTGGGAGTGATGGCCCATACAAATTGTTACATGCATTTTTGGGAGGAACGCACTTCAATCCATGACAGTGGGATCTAAGAGAAATGAGAAAATATGTTTCTCTAGATGATGCTGGAAAACATTGGGTCTCTGTTCTCACTTTTCATCAGAGAATTGTCGGTCACCTTGAAGCAATAGAAACAGGAATCTTCTTCCTCTGTGTTTAACCAGGAATCTCTTCCCTCCTAGACACAGAAAGAGCTAAGTAGAGGCAAAAGTGGGTAAACTGAGGGACAGAAAAGTTAAGGAACTTCTCTAGATTAAAAGAAATATAATTAAATGCAACGGGTGAAACTTGTATGGATTCTTATTTAAACAAACCAACATGAAAAGACATTTTGAGGACAATTAAGGATGTGTGAGTCTAGATTGGATACTAAAGAATTTTGCTGTGTTAGGTAAATTTTTGTTAATTGTGTTAAATGTGATAATGCTATCAGGATTATATAAGAAAATAAATTTAGTTTTAAGGGATGTGCTAAAATATTTAGGAGTGGAGTGTCATGATATTTTGCTTTAAAGTGCTAAAGCAAAAGAAAATTAAAAAATAATGAAAATATGCCCCAAGGTTAGTAATTGTTAAATCTATGCAGCAAGTAGCTGGGGGCTTATTACATAATTTTGTGTATGTTTGAAATTTTTTATAAAGAAATTATAAAACAGTTGCATTGTGAAGGGGAACAGAGAAATAGAACAGTAGCTGGAAAAAAGATACAGGTCAAGGGCACTTTTAAAATTGCTTTTTAAGGAATAAATACTAGATCATTCCCATGATGTTAGTGCTCTAATACAGGAAAGAAGAGGTGCAAGAGTGCATTTAAGTTCCTTTGGAGATCATCAGCGACACCATGAAGCCCAAGTGCAAGAGTTGGCCTCTGATCCTCTGGAACAGAAAAAAAAGAGAAACAGAATCTAAGTCCAGAAGCAGGCAGATGGTTAGGTTTGGTAGTGGTAGCCATTGCTTCCCACTGACCCATGAGGCAATGTCATCAGTTGAGGAATAGTCCAAGATGGTATGAAACGTGGAGGAGATAGAAGAATGCATTAAATAGATAATTTGGAGAGTGGGAAAATGGATAGCAGGTGCCATTTTCAGGCCCCACTGGAGATGTTGACTGCTACTGGTCTGTCAGTCTGCAGAACTGTGATGGCTTGCATGTTGCTGTGATGCTGGAAGCTATACCAATGGTATTTCAAATATCAGCCAGGTCATCTGCGATGGCCAGATTTCAGCAGAGCTTCCAGGCTAAGAAAAACAGGAAAGAAGGACTTGACCATCTACTTCCATAAACAACCAATGAAATCTCTATTTTTAACAACAGAATATTCCCCAACATACTGTTGGAAGATGAGCTCCCCCACCCCTGAGGTTGGAAGACACTATATAATAATCACAGCAATGGACTCAAACTTACCAACAATCGTGATGATGGCAGAGGGCCAGGCAACATTTTATTCTATTATATGCCAAATTACCTGAAGTTGGAATTGACTCCATGGCAACTGACAACAAGAAGAGATGTTGGTTCATGAATTACAATTGCACACAATCAGCTCTCTTGATGGTTCTTCCCAGCAATATCCAGTTCTTAGGTGAAGGCATATAGTAGTTGATAGTTGGGTCTAACAAGGTTAAGGCTTTGCCATAATGGAATGAGAGCATTAAGAAGCAGTCAAGTATAAAAATGAACTATGAAATTTATATTTGTTACAGATGAAACTAAGGGCATGCAAGAAGTAATGGAGGGTGCGAAGTGTTAGCTCAAAGGACTGGAGAGCTCAGTAAGACCTCAGCGCTTACTGTACAAATGCTATATGCTTGACACTGTTTGGGACAATTTATAGGTACTAACTTTCTTAATAGTTACAAGAGTACTGAGATGTGGTTAATATTATGTAAATAATATTAAACTAACAAGCTCTTGAAAGTGAGTAAACCGAAGGACAGAAAGGTTAAGGAACTTACATACATCCCAACAGCTATTAAATACTGGGATTGGAAGCCTGAAAGTTCAGCCTCCAAGTCCACACTTAACCACCATCAGTATATTCTCTGTTAGAATTGTTGGAGTGGATGTTACAGATAAGGTGAACTGGAAGGCAAGGAGGTGATGGTCAGAGAAGGACATGCTTGAAACAGGAAGTTCAAGGATTCAAACATGAGGAAAGGTGACTGAGGAAGTTTGGAAAATAATTACCAGCTATGAGGAGGTTACTGGAATAAGAAGCCAGAATGTTTAGATGACAAACAATCATGTACACTGAGGTGTTTGAGAATGGTAACCAGAAGTATGGGAACAGATTTCTTTATTGTAGGACATTCAAAAGAACACTTCATGTGACAACTTATTTTGTAAACCACCAAAAGGGGTAAAACATGTGTTATGTTTCTCAGATTTCTTCGCTGTGATAACCTTACCTCCTGAACACGTAAAAATGTATTTCTAAGAATCCAATTCCAGAAACATTGTCGTAGAGAAACAAGATTCAGGCCCAGCCCAAGTCATAGCCCCATTACATCCCTAATCCCCACACACTCAATCCTGATTCACTCAGGGTTAACCAAGGAACAGTTCAGAAAACATTCACATTCCACTGAGGGGCAAGCATATGTCTTTAAGAACTATCTCTCTTCCATCATCTGAGCGGCTCCTTGGTGACCATATGGTGATGTAGTCCAACTGGTCAAGAGAACTGTAGTTCTGCCTGTTGGGAAAATCCCAACAGCAAGCCAGTCTCCTGAAAAATCCAGACCCCCTTTCAGGCTTCAGAGTTTGAGGTGAGCTAAATAATCTCCAAGATAAATATCTGACTTTCCCTTTTGATGAAGGCAACCTGAATATTTGGTTTTTGAGATTCAGCCACTATCAGTCATTTACAATTATGGGACTCCTTGCTGCCCAATACTTAGAGACCTGGGCACAGTTCAAATAAACAAAAAGTACCTCACCCTTTCCCTGCCATTTCCTCTGCTAATGGAAAGCTTTTAAGCTGAATTTTTTTTTATTGGTTATTTGTTACTGTCATTTGCCATTGTCTGTGCCCAAGATGATGGGTCTGTCACTAAATCCAGTTCTCTCTAAGCTGCCCAGCCACCAACCACATACACAATTCCAGCCACAAAGATTTCAGGCCTGGATTTGTTTTAATCACTTGTAAACAACACAGGAGCAGTAAAGTTAAAGCCAACAAAGAAAGAGAATAATATTAATATTATCGAGAATCAATAATTTCCCACAGCCACATCTGACCTGCTTCCTCATTGCTACATATTACTTCACCAGTTGAGGGGATTTTGCTTCCACAGTTTTTCGTGATATCATGTTGGCTGAGAGTGGTCAACGTTGATATTTTAGTGAGTTTATATTATCACAGTGCCACTAATTATGTACTGTAATTACATTTTTGTTAGAATTTATGTAACCTAATTCTCTCTCATGTCTGTTTCCACTGAAGGGAGCCATGGAAAACATCAGATTAACAAATATTAATCTTCATTTCTAGGTCTGGTTCAATATAAATGCCTATCGATAATTTAGAGCACATAAAACCATTGCCACAAGTTTCATCAAACTGTTGTCCTGTTCTAACAGCAAATCATTATGAATACTAATTTATCTAGCTATCTACAATTTGTCTGCTATCTATCATCATCTATCAATCTACCTGGTTAATTGTCATTGGAAAACTAATAGTATGTGGGAAACTATACAGACCATAGAATGAAGCTCAATGCCCTCAATGAATTCTGGTGTTAAAGCAGGGCAGACTAGAAGTCTCAAAAAAGATACGTGTACATTGACAAAGAATAAAGTAGGAGGACTTGCACCATCTGACCTCAGAATCTGCTATACATTTATGATAGTTAAAACAGCCTCGTACATGTATGATGACAGATACATTAACCAACGGAACAGAATTGGGAACCCACGTGAAAATGTCTCCACCTACAGTCACTTGATCTTTGACAAGGGCCCAAAGTTCATCAGATAGGGAAAAGACAGTCTTTTTAACAAGTAGTGCTGTCAAAACTAGAAGTCCGTCTTCAAAACAATGAAACAGAACCCATACATCACACCACACACAAATACTACTTCAAAACGGATCAATGACCTAAATATGAAGCCAAAAATTACAAAGAGCATAGAAGAAAAAATAGGATCAATACCAGAGGCCCTAATACATGGCATTAACAAGATAAAAACCATATCTATCAACATATACATTACAGAAGATAAGTTAGATAACTAGGATCATCTAAAAACTAAACATTTATACTCATAAAAAGATGACACCAAAGAGTAAAAAGACAACTTACAGACTTGGGAAAAAAAAATTGGCTGTTAGAAACCCAACAAAAATCTGACCTCTACGGTCTATAGGAGAATCCAATATCTTTGACACAAAAGACAAATCATTCAGTTAAAAAATAGGACAAGGGAAATGAACAGAAAAATGGGTCACAGAAATATGAGGAAAGGCTTGCTACCACTAGCCTTTAGAAAAATGTAAATCAAAACCACAATGAAATATCAACTCATCTCAGCATTACTGGCACAAATAAGAAAAGGTTGCAGGGGACTGAAACTCTTATACCCTATTGGTGGGAATGCAAAATGGTACAACCATGCTGGAAAATGATATAAAACTTCCTTGTTGTGGCAACGGTTATTAGGTGCCACTGAATCAGTTGTCACTCATAGAGTCTACGTCTTACAACAGAATGAAACACTGCCTGGTCCTGCACAGTGCTTGAGTGCATTCTTGCAGACACTGTGTCAATCCATCTCATTGCAGGTCTTCCTCTTTATCACTGATCCCCCAGTTTACCAAGCATGGTATCCTCTTCAGGAACTTATGACTCCTGACAATACGTCTGGAGTACATAAGATGTGGACTTGTCATCCTTGCTTCAAAGGAGCACTCTGGCTGGACTTTTCTCCAAGATAGATCTGTTTGTTCTTTTGACATTCCACGGTACGTTCTATATACTTCTTACCAATACCACAATCCAGTTCTTCTTTGATTGACCTCATTTGTTGACCAGCTTTTGCATGGATATGATGTGATTGAAAGCACCATGGCTTGATTGAGGCATACGTTAGTCTTTGAGGTGACATCTTTGTTTTTTGACACTGTAAAAAGGACATTTGCAGCAGATTTGTCTAAAACAATGGGCCTTTTGATTTCTTTACTGCTGCTTCCATGGGTGTTGATTGTGGATCCAAGTAAAGTGAAATGCTTGACAATCTCAGTATTTGCTGTGTTTATCATGATGTTGTTTGTTGGCCCAGTTGTGAGGATTTTTATTTTTATGTTGAGGTGTAATCCATACTGAAGGCTGTGGTCCTCTGATCTTTGTCTGCAAGTACTTCAGGACAACTTTCAGCAAGCAAGGTTGTATCACCCGTATAACAGAGGTTGTTTATGAGTCTTCCTCCAATTCTAATGCCTCCTTTTTCTTTATATTATCTAGCTTCTCAGATTATTTGACCTGTATACAGATTAAATTGTTTCCTAGTTTTAAAACATACAGTGTGTTCCTCATGAACACAATTAAATATTCTGGAATTCACATTCTCTACAATGTTATCCATAATTTGTTATGATCCACACAATCAAATGTGTTAGCATAGTCAAAAAAAGACAGACAAACATCTTTTTTGGTGTTTTCTGTTTTCATCCAGAAACCATGTGACATCAGTAATAGAATCCTTGGTTCCATGGTGTCTTGTGAATATGGCCTATAAGGGAAGAATATGTTTGGCATTTTTCTTTTCTTTTTTTTTATTATGACTGAGTAAAAATGTACCTTCCCATATAAATTTGCATGCCTACCTGTATGCGGCTTCCACTGCTCTCCCTGCCCAGTGACAGCACACTATTCCTCTCTGCTCCAAACCTGTCTCATCCTCCCAACAGTCTCCTTTCCCCTCCTCTGCACCCACTCTCCTTCTTCCAGCCAGAGGTCAGCAGGATGATATCCTATAGATGCACAGAACCATAAAGTACATCCAATATATGGTCACTCTGCATTGTGTTTGGCATTTTTCTCAAAGAACTGAAGAAAAAAACTCAAGCCTAGAGTCGTAGTAGTATAGGGATTCTATGGGAAAAATATTAAACCATACAGGAAGTGTCAAAAGCAATCGATACAGTGCTGCAGTTGCTTTTGAATGATCTTCAGCAAAATTTTACTTGCCTGTAACGTTAATGATACTGTTGGATAATTTCTGCATTTGGTTGGATTACCAGTCTTGCGAATAGGCATAAACACAGATCTCTTCCAGCTGTTTGGCTAGGTGGCTGTTTCCAGATTTATTGGTACAGATGACTGAGGACCTCTAAAGCCACATGAGTTTGTTGAAACACCTCAGTTGGTATTCTGTGACTCACAAAAGGACAAATATTGTGTGAGACCACTACTCTTAAAATCCATGAAACAATTTACACACAGAAAGAAACAATCTTTGATGGTTACATGGGAGGGGAATTATAGGGATGGAAAAAAAATAGATGACAGATAAGTGGTAACTTTGGTGAGGGGTAAGACAGTATATAATACTAGGGAAACCAACACAACTTGTACAAGGCAAAAGGCAAAGTCATGGACACTCTATAGACACATCCAAACTCCCCAAGGTCCTGAATTGCTGAGCTTAGGGTCATGGGGACCATGGTCTTGGAGAATACCTACCTCAACATATTATAACTTATTAAGAAAATCTTCTACATTCTGCTTTGATGAGTGGCTTCTGGGATCTTAAAAGCCTGTGAGTGACCATCTAAGATACTCCACTAGTCTCACCCTTTGGAAGTAAGGGAGAGTGAAGAACACTAAAGATACAAAGGAAACATTAGTCCAAAGGACTAACAGGCCACAACTGCCCCAGGCTCCACCTGACTGAGTCTAGCACAACTGAATGGTGCCCAGCTAACACCACTGACTGCTCTGGCGGGGATCACAATAAGGGTCCTAGACAGGGCTGGAGAAAAATGTAGAAAAAAAAGTCTAACTCACAAAAAGGAAACACTTACTGGCCTGACAGAGACCGATGAAATCCTAAGAGTATGGCCCCCAGACACCTTTTAACTCAATACTGAAATAGCTCATGAGGTTCATCCTTCATCCAAAGATTAGACAGGCCCATGAAACAAAATGATACTAAAGAGGCATATCAGCCCAGGGACAAGGACTAAAAAGAAGAAGAGAACAAGAAAGCTGGTAATAGGGTACTCAAGTTTGAGAAGGGAGAGTGTTGGCATGTAGTGGGGTTGTTAATCAATGTCATAAAACTATATGCATATTAGTTGCTAAATGAGAAGCCAGTTTGTTCTGTAAACTTTTACCTAAAGTACAATTACAAAAATACAAAAGAAAAAGTTTTGTGTATCCCTCCACAGGCAACTAGTAAGTCAAACATATCGAGACATAACTTGCAAACAACAAAAAGCATACATTTGAAATATGCAGTTCGATGATCTTTAGGACAAATATGTAAATCCTTGCAACCACCATCCCAACCAGGATATAGAATGTTTCCATCTCCTCAGAAAGTTTCCCTGGGATTCCTTTCCAATCAGTGCATTCCCAGAGCACATTCCTTTTCTCATTTCTATCGCCACAAATTATTGTTGCCTCCTATTAAACTTCATAAAAATGAAATCTTACCATACGTATTCGCTTATGTCTGGCTTATTTAGTTCATCATACTATTTTTGAATCTGTATTTTATTTCATGCAGTAATATTTAATGGATTTTTAAATTGCTGAATGATATTGCACTGAGGGAATGTACTGTAATTTATTTGTTTGCTTCTTGATGTTTGGATTGTTTCCATATCTGGAAACTATAATGAACATATATATAAAAGTCTTTGGGTAAACATGTGTTTTCATTTGTCTTGAGCAAACTGAGTGGAATTGCTGGGTCACGTTATAAATGTGTGTTTACCTGCCCACAAAACTGCCAAGGTGTTTTCTAAAGTGGTTATACCATTTTGTAATTCTATCAGCAGTGGAGCAGTTCCAGTTGCTCAAACCTTGCCAATACTTGGCTTTTGTAGATTTTTTTTCAAGCCAATCTAATGAATGTGTTGTAGTATCTCATTGTTGTTTTGACTTTACTTTTCTTACTACCAGTGATATTGAGCATCTTTTTATGGGTTTATGGTCCATTCGTCTATATTCTTTTGTGAATTTTGCCAACATTTTTATTGATTTTTTTAAATTATTGATCTTTGAAAGCTATTTGTGTGCACATGCACACACACACACACACAAGGTACAATAATTAAGTCTGAAAACATAATTATTCTAAGTGCTGCATACCTCATTGGTGAATATCACTACAGTCCCCTGTGAAGTACTCCTTGGGAAGATATGTAATGACACCATTGCCTAGTCACCCTTCAAATTAATTCTGTAACTCTTTCTTCAATGACCATTGTGTGTGGTGACACAGAGGCAAGTTCACAAACTTCATTGTATAGTTGTCTGTGAGAAAGTTTTCAGCCAGTAAAGAAATGACTTTTTTCTTTGCCCAGAGATAAAGGAAATATTGAAAGGAAAACATTTTGATGACATTCAGAACATTAAGGGTAATACAATGGCAGCTCTGACAGCCATTCAAGAAGAAGAGTTCCAAAATTGCAATGAAGGGTGGACTAGATGCTGCCATTGGTACGTAGCTTCTCAAGGGGAGTACTTTGATGGTGACCATAGTGATATTCAGCAACGAGTTATGCAACATTTTTTCTAGGATGATTTGGATAACTTCATTGGCAGTTTTCATATAAAACATATATATAATATAGGAAACCACGGTGTTTAAGTGGTGAAGAGTTTGGCTGCTAACCAAAAGTCACCAGTTGAATCCACCACCTGTTCCTTGGAAATCCTATGGGGCAGTTCTACACCATCATACAGGGTTTCTAGGAGTTGCATCTACTTGAAGGCAATTATTTCTTTTAAAGTATATGTTTATAAAACATACACTATACTCTATCATTTCACTTTTTACTTTATTGTGTCTTTCGAAGAGTAAAATTTTTAATTTTGATGAAGTCCAATTTGTCAACTTTTCTTTTACCTTTCAAGGCTTTTTGCCCTACAATTTATTCCTACTCCAAAATCACAAATAATTCCTTCTACACTGTCTTCTAGAAGAATTAGAGTTTTAACATTTGGATTTGTGTCCATGTTCCAATTTAAATAAATCTTTTTAGATGATGTAAGGGATTGGTTGACACTTTTTACTCCTCCATAAGAATAAAAAAAAGATTGTCTGTAGAATTATATGTATACATTTGTTGAAAATTAATTGACAGCATCATTGTTATTGTTGTTGTATACTATCAAGTTGATACTGACTCAGAGTGACAGTACGGGATGCAGTAAAACTGCCCCATAGAGGTTCCTAGGCTGTAGTCTTTACAGGAGCAGATCATCCAGTCTTTTCTCCAGTGGAGTGGCTGGTAAGTTGGAATTACCAGCCTTCAGGTTACCAGCCAAGTACTTAACCCATGACTGCTTTCTATCCCATCTTGATTATTCGTTATCTTTTATCTTTTTTATTTTTTCATCTACTTTTTAATTTTTGTTTGCTTTCCTTTGAATAGCTTCTTGGGAAGAAACTTTAGGTAACACATTTATAACTTGGATCTCTTTGATACAAATATGTGATGTTACTTTAACTGCATCTCATACTTTTTAAATGTTGTATTTTTATTATTCAATTTAAAATATTTTATAATTCTTCTTGAATTTCTTCTTTAGCGTGTGTATATACAAGTGTGCTATTTAATTTACAAATATTTAGAGATTTTCCTAAATACTATTCTTGTCACTGTTGGGTGCCATCAAGTCAGGTCTGACTCATAGAGACCCTATGTAAAACTGAAAAACCAAACCAACTGTCTTTGAGTCAGGTCTGACTCACAGTAACCGTAGAGGTCAGAGTGACCACCCTATGTACAACAGAACAAAATGCACCTCAGTCCTGTGCCACACCACAATCAGTGTTATGTTTGAGCCTACTCTTGTAGCCACTGTGTCAGTCTATCTCATTGAGGATCTTCCTCTTTTTTGCTGACCGTCTACTTTATCAGTCATGTGGACCTTCTCCAGGGAATGGGCCCTGCTGATAATGTGTTCCAAGTCATGAGACAAAAATCTCACCATCCTTGCTTCTAAGGGACACTCTGGCTATACTTCTTCCAAGATAGATTTGTTCGTTCTTTGGTAGTCCACAGCATATTTAACATTCTTCACCAACACCACAGCTCAAAGGTCTCAGTACATTTTCAGTCTTCCTTATTCGTTTTCCAGTTTTTGCATGTCATTGAAAATACCATAGCTTAGTCAAGCTCACCTTCGTCCTTTAATTGGCATCTTTGATTTTCAACACTTTAAAGAAGATTTTCACAGTAAACTTGCCCAATACAACATGTCCTTTGATTTTTTTTGCCTGCTGCTTTGATGTGTGTTGATTGTGGATCCAAGTAAAATGAAATTCTTGATGACTTCAGTCTTTTCTCTGTTTATCACGATGTTGCTTATTGACCCAGTTGTGAGGATTTTTGTTTGCTTTATGTTGAATGTAATCCATACTAAATTGTGTGATTGTTGATTACTAAATTAAGTTCTCTGATATAGTCAGAGAATGTATTTTGTAAAATTGCCATCTTTTAAAATTCAGCAAGGCTTGTTTTAAGGCTGAGTATATGATCTATGTACACACTCCATGTGTGTTTGTAGTAAATGTATTTTCTGCAGTTGTTGGGTAGAGTGCTCTGTAAATTTTACAGTCAGATCAAGTTAGCTGATAATGTTGTTCAGAGTATTATGCCCTTACCTATTTTTTTATCTACTTATACCAAGTATAACAAAGCCTCTAAAAGAAGTATGTTAAAAACTCCAACAATGATGTGGTTATGTTTATTTCTTACTTGAGCTTTGACTTCATAAATTATACTACTTTATTACTAGATGCATTCATATTTGAAATTATTACATTTTCCTAGTGAGTTGTACCTTTGATCATTAGCCTTATTGGTATCTAGAATCTCTGTTCCAGTCTCAGGGTCATAAATAGTCACTTGCTGATAATCTCCACACAGTCTCACCCTGTGTAATGTGAAGCCAAGCTCTCAACCAAAGACTCACAATGAACTCACATATAAGTTTATATCCCCTTCCCCAAAATGTGTAATTTTCTCCTGCATCATACCGTACCTTATAGAACCCAACTCTTTTTTTAAAACAAAACAACAACAACGACAAAAAAAAAAAAAAACACTCTGTAGTTACATTGATTCTGATCCATAGCAACCCTACAGGACATAGTAGAACCACCCCATAGGGTTTCCAAGGAGTGACCAGTGGATTTGGATTGCAGATCTTTTGGTTAGCACTCACATCACTTAACCACTTCACCACCAAGATCCCCGACTCTGTTAGCTATCTTTCTTTCTGATCTCCACCTTGTTTGTTTAGTGGATAGCCACACATTGCCTGGATTCCAGATCACTGTCTTAAGGTCAAGAAATAGTACTCAGATAATGAGCTGGGTAATCTGGGGCTCACCTTGTTTCTCTTCTCTCAGGGATTCCAGTCTTCCCTACCTGTCCCATCAATTTAAGTAATGTTAACAAAGCCTGGAACAGTGGCCTTGCATATTCTATTCAGTTATTTGGCATTCTAGTTGTTAGCAACAGCACTGCTAGTCTAGTACAAGTTACTCCATCATCCCATTCCACCAACTTGATTATCATGCATAGCGACCCTATAGGACAGAGTAGAACTTCCCTAGAGTTTCCAAAGGGTAGTTGGTGGATTCAAACAGCCCACCTTTTAGTTTTCAGCCATAGCTCTTAACCACTACACCACCAAGTGGAAATTCCAACCATTTTTGTGTGTATGTGTGTATTTTAAAAGCAAATTGTGCCTGAAGAAGAAAGTTCCATACAAAACTTGTGCATTTGCTATTTAGATCTTCAAATTGGTTTCATAGGAACCCAAAAAAAGTATACGATAGAAAAGTGATAGTATTCTTATGAGACAAAAAGGAAAATTGGGAGCATTTTTAGCTTTAACCCTCAAAATGACTGCTTCTGTATTTGTAGGCTCTATCTTCTGGGATAAAACAGTCTATAAATGTCTCATACAGTGACTCATTTTCTTCATCCAGCAACATTTTCTGAAAATTTTAAAATTCCCCAAAATCTAAGTGGGCCAGACTGACAATATCTGTGGTTTTTCTCTGGATTTTCTATAACATTTTCACTATTTAATTGTTAAAGGCCCTCTTTCTTGAGAGGACAGTACACTTTTCTAAATGCTGAAGGTTGTCAGAGAAGAAATGAATGGCTATATCTTTCATGAATTTTGTTTGAAAAGAAATGCCAATATTTTCGTAATACCTTTTCAAGCCGTAAGTGGGAAGCCAGACCCTTGAATGGCTTGGCTAAAGGTTCTTCTCTTGTGTTGGTTCTTTTATCGTCATTACATTTTCTTTTTACTTTCAATGTATTATTGGATATTTATCAGAACACTTCCTTTCAGCGGGTTTCAGGCAAGAGCTAATTAAGCTGAGAGTCCTCTGTACCTCAGCAGGCCGTGAAGAGAAAGCCAGCAAAGAGGAAAGAATTTGTGTCTGTTCATCAGGCCAGATGGTCAAACCGGAAGTTTGAGCCACCTGAATACACTTTTATTTTATTGGCCATTAAGCAAAGTGAAATTTTGTGGTAATATGTAACATGAGTCCTTTTTCTCCCCCTCATTTAAAACCACCAAGCCTGAAACGTGTCAAGCGAAATTTCAATTCAGAGTGCAGTCTGTGCTCCAGGAAATGTCACCATGGATTTTGAAGCAGCTGTCGCTTGTCACTGCAGTTTTACGAGAGCAAGATTATAGAATTTATCAAGGGTTCTGCTGCCTGATCAGATGAGTTGGATTTATGTGAACTCTATAGCCTTGGCTTTTTTTTTTTTTTTTTTTTTTTTGTAACTTCAGCTTCAGGAAGGAACCCACAGAAAGTCCCTCAAAACTGTCATGGCAGGAGAACTACTTAAGAAAAGAAAAAGAAGTCATTCCCAGCCTTTGCACTACCTGGGACTAAAACAGAGCAAAACCTGAGTCCCCTCATTGAGGTATGGCTGGTCTTGGTATATGCACCCGGATTATATTCTTGGGATGGCAATTATATACCCTTAGTCTTTCTAAGGTCTTCTGCTTTCCCTGGAAGAAAGAACACTTGTGTTCTTTTTATGTTGATTTCTTAAAGGTGTTGTTTCAAAGACGATTCTATGTACTGCCTTCAAAACTGTGGTGAGATGTCAAGAAGCCAATTGGAAGCTGGGTAGCATTCATGCTTCCTGCTGTTGCTCAGACAGGGTATTTTCATCTTCCTTCCTGCAAGCGCTGCTGCTCCTCAGATGCCCTTTTTCTTCTCTCAGGGACAGCGTGGATCCTCACCAGCTCATCATCTTAGCAGCTTCCATCTTCCATGTGACTTCTTCAGCACCTTTGAATGGCTTCAGACACTAACTTTGGGTGAACTTCTAATGCATATGAGAGACCACTAAGTTCTCCGTATGCTTTCAGTTTATTGAGTTGGAAATTTAAAACCCTATTAACCAAAGACCAAAAGATTCCAAGTGTCAAACTGAAGTGAAAGAATTTTCCTGAAGTTTCAGCAGATTCTTCTGCCCAGAAAAAGTGAATACCCACAGCCGTCTAGTTGATTCTGACTCATAGCGACCCTAGAGAAATTGTGGAAGGATTCGTTATTTCTGGGTTTCAGGTCTGAGGGGAATCGTGTCTCAGGTAAAATCACTCAGGCTATTTCCTCTGCTATTCTATTCTCCTCAGCAGACTGAAGGGAGAACAAGGAGTGAATGTCTAATAATTAATTTTATGCTCCATGTTGAAAAGAGAAACCTGATTATTCATATTGATACCATCTTCACTGACTACATTAGAGTTTCTTCACAAATTCAGTTAGTATTCTAGTGACAGATAGACTATGCCAAGCGCATGCTCAAGACATGAAAATGAATGAGACACTGCCCTTGCCTAGAACAAATCCAGGCTGAATTCAGTAGTCCCAGCTATAGGAATCTTAGAACTGTGTTTTGTTTTTTTTTTTTAAGTCCTTTTAACTCTAAAAGAGTAGGGATCACAGTTCAGGAAAGCTACATTATTTCTGTTCTTTCATCCCATCCTGCCTCTATTCTAGGAATTCTGTGGCCCTAACGTGTACTTGCCAAGTCTGTCCCTCAGATGTGTTTTTATTTGTTCTAGCTCAAGTGTCACTACCGCAGTTGTACCTGTCTGTGCCATTGAATGCTCTGTGGGCATTGAGCAGACCAATAGTTCTACTTACCAGCAGGAACTGAACACTGGTTTCTGAAAAAAAAAAAATGGAGACCAGTGGTCTGTGCTCTGAATTATCTTAGGATCTCATTGGCTCTTTGACTAAGGAAAACAGTGCAACTTAAAAAAGGACAGTGTAATGCCTGGTAAGCTAAATACCAAGCCAGATACTAGGGTGTATGCCAATGTAGATTTTCCATGAAGCTTATGAAACTTAAACCTTAGGGCCCCTTGATTTCACAGCCTTGGGCAGGAACTTAGCAATGTTCCCCACGGTCCCTTTATGTTCTTCACTGTAAAAAGGGCTACTGAAATTGTATATGTTTCTGTCCCCCAAAACCTGTATTTATGCTTGAATATGTTTAAAAATAAATCAGTAAGACATGGTTTCTACCTTTAAGAAGCTTAATTTTAAGTAAGTGAAAAAACAAAAAGTAGCATAAACTCAACAAAATAAGGCAATTCCGAAAACAAAGTAATCCTACCATTTTGCCACTGACATTTATTTTCTTTCTTTCTTTTTTTTTTGGTAGGGAAGAATTTTAATCTATAAGAGTTTAGAAATATGGCTGAAATAATCAATATTTAATTTATTTGTTTATGATACATATTTAATTTTACTCTACCTCATATATTGATCTAGGAAAATTCTTCTACACTCAAATGTCACGTAACATTGTTATTCAAACTTTTCAAATGCAGCTTTGACGTCAGTGTCTTAATCATCCCTGGAGTCACTTTTTGAAAACCGACAGAGTTTCCTTGCACATCATACTCACTGCTGACTAAGTTCTTTGAACTACAAAACTTTCTATTTTCATGAATAACTCTGTCACTAGAAATTTTATCCCACACCACTACAACCCACTAGCCAAATATAAGATTTTTTTTTCATTTATCCTGCAGGTAAGTACTGAGATTCTCATAACTTGTAATCATTTACTCTACTGCTTTTTAAAATGACTTAAAATATTCATTATAATTACATCTTCCAGTGGCAAATTACCCAATAAGTAAGGTAAGCATGGTGCTTAAACCTTGCTTACCAGATCATCCATAGTAAAAATTCCCACATGAGTTTCTTTGATGTGGTGTAAAATTGTTCACTACAGATTAGCAAGTAAGCACAAGTGAACCTATGCTTATTAAGTCATTGTCCACTGTCAGATTGTAAATTTAAAAAGAAACTTTGATTCTGTAGAAAAGTGCTATGGGGTTCAGAGAGAGACAGATGCCTGCCATACCTAGAAGCATATTCTTTGATATGGTGATCTGGCAAGCAAGCTAATCTGACCCTGATACCCACCATTTGCAATTCTGAGGACTTTCACCCCCAGAACAATCACCAAATCTGTGTTATACAACTGCTTCTCTCAGTTGACCTTCATAAACACTAAACGATAGAGTTAATTAAGGTTGTTTCAGGCTAACACACTGATTCACAGCCTTAACTATAAACTGTAATATCCTGAAGAGCATTCAAAAGCTGTAGCTCTCCCAGTCAACCTCCTGACACTACCCTCCACCCCAGAGATTCTGATTAATGGTCTTGGATGCAACCTGGGTGTTGAAATTTTTAAAAGTATTCCAGATGGATGCTAACAGATCACTGTCTCCCCCAAGCAATCCTTTGTGATTAAAAATAAAATGATTGGGACAGGGATGTCCTAACTTGAAAGACTTCATAAGGACTCAACCCTGAAATACCTGCTTCTTTCCAAGATGGTAATTTAGAGAAATAAAACATCATTTGCCTAAGCATGTGCTACAGAAGTGGTCAATACAAACTCATAGGGAACCTATAGGTCAGGGTACAACTGCCCCATAGAGTTTCCAAGGGGTGACTGGTGGAACTGAACTGCTGACATATTAGTTAGTAGATGTAGCACTTAACTACTACACTGCCAAGGTTTCCACATAAGCATGCAGAGTAAATGAACAGGAACTACTTTTTTACAGAAATCCATTCAACTACATCTGTGGAAAAGTTAATGAAAAAACTCAATGTCATCAGTCAGAGCAAGGCTTGGGGCTGAAGGCAGAATGGATTATTAATTCCTCCTATGCAGGTTCAAGTTGCAGCTGAAGAAAACTAAAACAAGTCCACAAGAATCAGAGTATGAACTTAAGTGTATCTCAACTGAATTTACAGAGCACCACAAGAATGGATTTGATATACTGAACACTAATGACCAAAGACCAGATAAGTTGTGGGATGGCATCAAGGACATCACACATGAAGAAAGTAAAAGTTCATTAAAAAGACAAGGGGGGTGGGGAAGGGAAGAGACCAAAACAGGTATCAGAAGAGACTCTGAAATTTGTTATTAAACATAGAGTAGTTAATGTGAAAAGAAGAAATGATGAAGTACAAGAGCTGAATAGAAGTTTTTAGTGGGTGAGTCATGAATACAAAATACATATTATAGTGAGAATTGCAAAGACCTAGAGTTAGAACACCAAAAAGGAAGAATATTCTCTGCATTTCTGAAGCTGAACGACCTGAAGAAAAAATTCAAGCCTTGAGTTGTAATATGGAAGCCTTCTGTAAGCAAAGAATCAAACAATGCAGGAAACATCAAAAGAAGATGGAAGGAATATACAGTCATTGTACTAAAAAGAACTGGTCAATGTTAACCCATTTCAGGAGATAGCATATGACCAAGAACTGATAGTGCTGAAGGAAGAACTTCAAGCTGCACTGAAGACGTTGGCAAAAAAAAAAAAAAAAAAAAAAAAGGGCTCCAGGAATTTCCAGCCTATCAATTAAGACATTTCAACAAATAGATAGGATGCTGGAAATGCTCATTCATCTATGTATGCCAAGAAATTTGGAAGACAGCTACTTGGCAAAACCAACTGGAAAAGATCATAGTTATTCTAATTCCAAAGAAAAGTGATCTAACAGAATGAAGAAATTATTCAGCTATCATTAATATCAGTTGTAAGTAAAATTATACTAATGATAACATGAAAGTATTAGGGAACTGCGAGAAATTCAGGTTAGATTCAGAAGAGGACTTACAGTGAGGGATACCAAAGCCAAAACAAAACCTACAGCTGTTGAGTCAATTTTGACTCACAACAACCCTATAGGACAGAGTAGAACTGCTCCATAGAATTTCCAAGGAGCTCCTGGCAGATTCAAACTGCCAACCTTTTGGTTAGCAGGTGTAGCACTTAACCATTATGGCAGGATCATTGATAATGTCAGATAGATCTTGGCTAGACACAGAGAATACTAGAAAGATGTTGACCTGTGTTTTACTGACTATGCAGTCATTTGATGGTATGGTTCATAACAAATTATGGATAACATTGTGAAGAATGGAATTCCAGAACACTTAGTTGTGCTCATAAGGACCCTGTACAGAAACCAAGAGACAATAATGCAAATGAACAAAGTGATACTGCATGGTTTAAAAATCAGGAAAGATATGTGACAGGGTTGTAACATTTTGCCATATTAATTCAATGTGTACACTAAGCAAGCAATCCAACAAGCTGGGCTATACGAAGAAAAATACATCAGGACTGAAGGAAAACTCATTAACTACTTGGGATATGCAGATAACACAACCTTGCTTGCTGAAAACAAAGATGACTTGAAGCACACTGATGAAGATCAAAGTCCACAGCCTTCAGTATGGGTTGTACCTCAACATAAAAAAAAAAGTCTTTACAACTGGACTGATAAAACAACATCATGATAAATGAGAAAAGATCAAAGTTGTCAAGGATTTCATTTTACTTGTATCCATACTCCACACCCATAGAAATGGCAGTGAAGAAATCAAATGACACATTCACTGGGCAAATCTGCTGCAAAAGACCTCTCTAAAGCATTAAAAGGCAAAGATACCACTTTAAGAATTAAGGCACACCTGATCCAAGATACAGTGTTTTCACCTGCCTAATTTACATGCAAAAGCTGAACAATGAATAAGGAAGACCAAAGAAGAATTGATGCCTATAAATCATGGTGTTTTTGAGGGACATTGAGTATACCCTGGACTGCCAAAAGAACAGACAAATCTGTCTTGAGAGAAGTACAGCCAGATGGTGGAATCAAGATAGTGGACCAAACACACACCTCCCTAAATTCCTCTGGAAACCAAGACCTGAACTGACAATTAAACGGAGTCTTCTGGACACCTAGTAAGCCCTAAGACAAGGCATAGGACTGTTAATTTGGACTTCATATCACTGAATGAAAAACCTCCTCTTTCACTGACCCCACTGTTGGTGAGCAAGGGCTTGCACAGACCAAAGGTAACTCATCATTTTGATTTTTTTTTTTCTGTATAGGCCAGAGTGGGTAGCTGGGACTTGACTAGCTGCTGGTCTCAGATGAACTGCTGGTGGGGTTGGCAAGCACAATTGCCATGTTCTGAGAGCTGGGCTTTAGACTTTGTGCATCTCAGCTCCTTCGGCCTATCTTTCTATCTCTGCCATGTGGTAGCTATGTGGATGTGGCGGCGAGTTTATGCAGGATGCCATCTTGATCCATTGGGAGACAAAGACACTCAGACGGAGGCCCCAGCTGGAATTCGTTGCTAGGCTGAGAGGCAGCTTCTGCCGGGGGGAGAATGCTTTTCTGACAGTGAGGCAGTGTTTTGCACAGTGTCACCAGAGGCTGTGGACTCTGGGCATCTCGGCACTTTTGGCCTCTCTTTCTGCCAGTAGTCTGGCCACAGCCAGGTGGTGAGCTTGTGGAGGATGCCTTCTTGTTCCACTGGGAGGTGGATTAGCCATACGGAAGCCTCAGCTGGACCTAATTCCTGAGCTGGGAGTCAGCACCTGCCCAGGAGAGCACTTTTCTGGGAGAAAAGCAGAACTCTACACAGTGTCACCTACAGCTGGGGCCCGACAGCAGAGGCCAGCAGGGCAGTAGCCTTTCTGTATTTTGAGCTAGTTTATAACATCTGAGGTTTGATATAGAGGTGCCTACTTTGCCAGCTGGTAAAAGGGACCTATGCACCTGAAAACCTGACTGACTTGGGAAGTTGTCAGATACTTTTCACTTCTGATTTTAAGAAGGCATAGAGAAAAAACTGCGGTCCATCCTCACAGCATCTCTCCCAGCATCTAATGACCCACATGAAGCCCAAAAAGCAATGAACTCTGGAGAAGACCATAACCTGGAAATCACCCATGGCACCAGTAGGCCCCCAAAAGAAACCACCTCAGAACTTCCCAAATGAAGAAGCTTCCCTGAAACTATCAGAAGGTGAATATAAAAGGATTATATAGAGAGCCCTCCTAGACTTTATACAAAATGCAGCAGAGCAAAATGAAAAATCAAGCAAGCTGTTCAATCTGATGGAACACCAGTACTCTGAAATCCAACAGATCAAGAACAAAATCAAAGACATAGAAATTTCTATTCAAAGCCAAGAAAACAGAATAGAACAAATGGAAAATACAGTTTCTGATTTAGAAGACACAGCTACTGACTCCAGCATCTAGGAGGAGAAATCAGAAAAAAGAAACAAGAAAAATGAAGAAGCATTCAGAAGCATGTGGGACTCTGTTAAGAGGACCAATCTATGATTAATTGGAGTTTCTGAACAGGGTGAGACATCTGAGAACACAGAGAGGATTGTTGCTGAGCTGCTGACAGAAAACTTCCCAGAAATTATGAAAGAAGACAATATAGAGATCCAAAATATATACCTAACCCCACTCAGTATAGATCTCAAAAGAAAGACTCCAAGACATATTATAATCAAGCTTAACAAAATGAAACATAAGCAGAAACTTTTAAAGGCAGCAAGACTCAAAGCAAAGCTAACATTCAGAGGGAAGCCTTGTAGGCTTTCGTTGGACTCCTCAGCAGAAACAATGCTATCACAGAGACAGTGGTATGACACATTCAAAGCCCTGGAGAAGATCTTCCAACCAAGAATTATATATCCTGAAAAACTATCTTTCAAATATGAAAATGAAATTAAGACATTCACAGGTAAACAGAAACTCAGAGACTTTGTAAAAACCAAACCAAAGCTACAAGAAAAAACTGAAAGAATCTCTTGCCCCAGAAGGACAAAACCACTAACTTTATATTTTAGAAAGACACATCATCCAGAATCCTGCTCAGCTAGGGAAGGCTACAAACTCAATCAAAGCTATGATAGTGAAAGAAATGATCCAGTAACCATTTCATGAAAAATATGATGTCATCATATTAAAATGAGGGATGTACTACAGTTGTTATAGTCCTTCCAGATGGGAAGGAAATTGACAAGACTGGTAATAATTAAAATTGGGTTTATACATAGTTTATTAAGCAAGATCATAGGGGCAGCCATAAAGTGCAATAAAGATGGAACATATTATATCAAGAAACATGTAATACAGAAGTCTCAGCAACTACAAAACCAACTCTGAAAAAGGTGAAAATCAACTCACAAAGAAGAATGTCCCAGAACAGATTAATAAGAACAACAGAGAAAACATCAACACAAAAATAAATGTATCACAATGACGGCACTGAACACATATCTATCAATAATTATTTTAAATGTGAATGGACTGAATGTTCCAGTGAAGAGACATCAAGTGACATCTTGGATCAAAAGACATGACCCATCCATATGTTGCCAACAAGAAACTTACCTTAGACTTAAAGATAGGAACAAACTGAAAATTAAAGGATGGAAGAATATATATCAAGCCAACAATGAACAAAGAAGAGCAGGGGTGGGGCAAGTGTAATCTCAGATAAACTAGATTTTAATGTAAAATTCAAAGGAAAAGGATGGACACTATTTATTGCTGAAATGTTCAATACACAAGCAAGACTTAACAATATTAAATATTTATGCATCTAATATTAGAGCACCTAAATAGGTCAAAGAAACACTGTCTACACTCAAAAAAAGAGATAGATCACTCCACAATAATAGTGGGAGGCTTCAACATTCCACTCTCAATATTGGACAGAAAGTCTACAAAAAAGCTCAGTAAAGACACAGAAGACCTTATTGCCACAATTAACCAACTAGACCTCATCAACATATACAGAACTTTCCATTCATCAGCGAACAACTACACCTTCTCCAGTGCACACGGAACATTCCCCACAGTAGACCTTATGTTAGGACATAAAGCAATTCTCAACAAAATCTATACCATTGAATTAACTCAAAGCATGTTCTCAGATCATAAAGCCATAAAAGTCAAGATCAATAGCAGAGAAAACATAGACAGAAAGTGAAACTCATGGAAACTGAACAACATCTTGCTCTAAAAGCCACGGGTTATAGAAAAAATCAAGGATGAAATAAAGAAATTTATGGATTCCAATAAGAACAAAAACACTTCCTACCAGAACCCATGGGATACAGCCAAATCAGTGCTCAGAGGTCAGTTTATCTCCACAAATGCACACATCTGGAAGGAAGAAAGAAACCAAATCAAAGAACTAACCCTGCAGCATAAACAAGTAGAGTGAGAACAACAGAGGAACTCCTCAGGTACCAGAAGAAAACCGATCATAAAGATTAGAGCAGAACTAAACGAATTAGAGAATAGAAGAAAAATTGAAAAGACCAAAAGCTGGTATTTTGAAAGGATCAACCAAATTGACAAACAACTGGCTAAACTTACTAAAGAAAAACAGGAAAGGAAACAAATAACCCAAATAAGAAATGAGAGGGGAGTTGTCACAACAGATCCAACAGAAATCAAAAATATCATAATAGAATACTATGAAAGACTGTACTCTAACAAATTTGAAAACCTAAAGGATTAAATGGACCAGTTCCTTGATTCATTTCCCCTACCAAAATTATCACAAGTCAAAACAGAACAACTTAATAAACCCATCACAAAGGAAGATACTGAAAAAGCCAATTGGCACAGCTAGCTTTTTGCTAAGAGAGCCTTCTGCACCCCACATTGGTGAGTGGCATCTGGGGTATTAAAAGCTGCCAAGCTCCCATCTGAGGGTACAGCAAATGGTCCCAACTCAGCAGGAATGGATGATCACCAAGGACCAAAACAACATTGAAGAAAGAGAACCCAGAAGACAGAGAGACCCACATGAGTAGATGACTACATCAACTTGTGACCAGAAGAACCAGATGGTGCCCAGCAACCACCAGTGGTAGCCATGATAGTGCTCATGAAGTTGAGTCTCACTTGCAACACAGGAATAAAATGGGGTGCACCCTGAGATCTCCACTAAAAGACTGCAATTGATGGTCCAGGGGCCTCAAAATTCTCCTGGGTGCGGGGCCTCTGGCCCTGATGCTGCCCGTCTATAAATCATAATGGAGGTCGACTCTTTGGACCAGAGTCGATTGGGCTTGGCAACACAGAGTGACCATATCATGTGTGCACTTTACAGTTCTGTGCATCTATAGGATGTCATCCTGCTGACCTCTTACTGCAGGCAGGGGAGTGGGTGGAGAGGAGGGGATATGAGATTGTTGGGAGGATAAGACATGTATGGAGAGGGGAGGAAGAGTGTGCTGTCAGCAGGCAGGGAGAGCAGTGGCAGCTGCATATATAGGTGGGCATGCAAATTTATATGGGCATGTACATTTTCACTGAATAATAATAATAATAAAAGCCAATGAAAGGGTTTAATGTTTGAAGAGATGAGAGCTTATAATAGAAAAGTAATGGACATTTGTAAAGCCCTTTACAGTTCTTCAGTCTTTATGCAATCCTGCATGATATACTTGTCAATTTGTGAGATGACCAGGCAAGTATTGTACTTCTATTTGTCAGAAGAAGCAAAAGTCAGGGAAGTTGAGTGACTTTCCCAAGGTCACAGAACAGGAAGCGACCCAAAGTTCCCAACTCTTAACTCTGTGCTTTTACTACCACCAATAATATGTCCCTGCAGTTTACACTGTCATTCTACTAGTAGCACTAATTTAATGGACGCCAAGAAAGATCACCTGCCAAAGGGGCAAGAGATTGTATAAGTGGATTCTTTTTAATAAATTAAGAGTTTTGTTTACTTAAAAAAAAATTATGTACACATTAAAGAAATTTTGGAAAATACAGAAAATATAAAAGAAAAAACTGCTACGGTTTTGTTACTGAGATTTCCACCTTAACATTTTCACATATTTCACTTTTTTCTGTTCACAACTAATATTTTTAACATAGAAATGCTATTTTGTTTCATTTTTAAGATATCATAGCATTTCTTCTTGTTTTTACACAGACTTCCTGAATAGTAAATACTTGGCTGTAACAGAAATGTTGGAATTCAAGTCTGTCCAAAGGAGTCTCAGAAGAAAGTCCCGGTGATCTATTTCAAAACAATCAGCCATTGAAAACTCTGTGGAGCACAATTCTGCTCTCATATACAAGGAATCTCCTTCTCTTCAATGAGTGAGAAATGACTCAGGACAAAATGCTTTTTTGTTTCATGAATAGTTAATAGTTCTATGATGATTATTAAATATTCATGAACATTTAATAACCCTTATGTATGAAACGTCCACCAACTTCCCGGTACAGTTCTATAGTCTTAATTAAATACAATGGCTTTGCTGTTGTTGTTAGGTACCATTGAGTTGGTTCTAACTCATAGCGACCCTATGTACAATGGAATGGAACACTGCCTGGTTCTGTCATTCCCACAGTCCTTGCTATGCCTGAGCCCACTCTTAGAACCACTCTGTAAACTCCACCTCACTGAAAGTCTTACTGTTTTTTTCTTTTTTTGCTGACACTCTACCAAGTATGATGTCCTTCTGCAGAGACTGGTAATGGCCTGGTAACATGTCCAAAGTGAGACAAAGTCTTGCCATCCTTGCTTCCAAGGAGCACTCTGACGGAATTTTTTCTATGATAGATTTGTTCATTCTTTTGTCAATCCTTCGTATGTTCAGTGTTCTTCACCAACACCATAATTCAAAGACATCAATTCTTTTCCCGTCTTTCTTACTTGTTACGAGATTTCACATGCATATAAGGTGACTGAAAATATCATGGCTTTGGTAAAGTACACCTTTGTCCTCCCAGTGACATCTTTGCTTTTCAACACTTTAAAGAGCTCTTTCGGCAGCAGTTTTGCCCACTGCAGTGCATCGTGTGACTTCGTGAGTACTGTTTCCATGAGTCTCGAGTATGGATCCAAGTGAAATGAAACACTTAACAACTTTAATCTTTTCTCCTTTTCTCATGATGTTGCTTATTGGTCTAGTTGTGAGGATTTTTGTTTTCTTGATGTTGTGGTGCAATCCATACTAAAGGCTGTGGTCTTTGGTCTTCATCAGTAAGTGCTTCAAGTCCTCTTTGTTTTTCAGCAAGCAAGGTTGTTTACTGGCATATCACAAGTTGTGAATGAATCTTTCATCAATCCTGATGCTGCGTTTCTCCTCATTTTGTCCAGATTCTTGGATTATTAGCTCAACATACAGATTGAATAAGTATGCCGAAAAGCTTCAACCCCGACACACACCTTTCCTGACTTTAAACCACTCAATATCCCCTTGTTCTGATAATTTATTAGGAAGGCATTTTATGCCCACTCTACAGTTAATGAAAGTATGGACAGCAACCTCTCTGGAGACCAAGTAGAGTAGAAGAAAGCCCAAAACCCACTGCCACTGAATTGATTCTGACTCATAGCAACACTATTGAGAGTGTAGAACTGTCCCCAGAGAGTTTCCAAGGAGTGCCTGGTGGATCTGACATTCTAGTTAGCAGCCATAGCTCTTAATCACTACATCCCCAGAGTTTTCAGACTAAAAGAAGCGGGTCTGAAATTCTCCTGTTCGTTCTTCTACCCACATCCTGCTACACAGAGATGTGGATATTCTATGATTTATTCAACATTCCCATTGAGTTCCCACAGAGCTGAACATTTTGGTTGCTTCTAATATTGCCCTATTATAAATAATATTGAAATAAGTGTTTTAGGACTGGTAATATTTTTCCAGTCTTAATACAAGCAAATATTTCCTTAGGAGAAACCTTGGCAATGGAATCTCTAGATCAAAGAACATAAACAACTTAATATGATTTAATTACAGTTTCCCCCGAAAGCACTGTGCTCTTGCAAAAGAAAATGATACCCACTTATGCTCCCAGCTGGGAGTCAGAATGCCCACGCCACAGTGCTTTTGCCAACATCTAAGGTTAAATTATTTCCTTACTTCTTTCCTCCGTTAAATTGCAGGTGAAAAACGTTAACTATTGACTTTGAAAGAAAATATTCTAGCACATTCTGCAAGACCCAAGTTGACAGCATTAGTGCTTATCTTTTTTCCCACATCTATTTTTTATTTCTTTTACTTACTTTTTTTTACTTTTTGTCTTTGTGACAAAAATCATTATTTTAATATCTGTGGGGCTTTAGGTTTAATGTAATTTGAGGAGCATTGGAATCTACTCAATGGCAACAAGTTTAGGTTAGATATGTAGTGTAGCCACCAGCATGAAAGAGCTTAATGTTTACCTGACACATAAAAACAAATTGAGAGATGAATCCCTAGTGTTCAGCAGACGGAGAGATCAAGTGATCCTCCTCCTCGCTCCTTCCTTCCCTCCCTCTGACAAGGCAAAGTTTTCCCCTCACAAACCTCCTTCCGAACAGCTGTGTCATGTCGCTGAATAATTATGAACCAATCAAAAATCAAACCCACTGATGTTTAGTGCATGCCAACTCTTTGCAGTGGCAGACAACAGTAGAATTGCCCCATAGAATTTCCAAGGAGTGCCTTGCATGTTTGAACTGCCAACCTTCATGTTTACCAGCAGTAGCACTTAACCACTAAGCCACCAGAATTTGAGTAATTATAAAAATAGCCCCAAATTCCAGACTGTGTCTGTGTGCATGTTTTTAATTGGAAAGTAAGTATGGGAGGGAAGGTTAGGAAATCTGCTTATCATATATGTAACAATTCCGGAAACCTTTCTTTGTATAATAGGCACAATTCACTCCAAAGTTATTAGAATATACTCAGAAGCTTTCCCTAGTGATGTGTAGCCCTTAAGAAGTGCAGATAATGCCAAATTCAACTGCAGATTGTAAAGAGTCTATTCAACTACAGGAGGAAAAAAGGTTGCCGGGGGAGTGTTTTCCTGACTGTCCTCATAACTGAAAGCTAGAGGACAGTAAGTGGGGCTATTAGCATGATTTAGCATCGGAGGAGAGCAACCTTAGGAAGACAAGCACTCCGTGCTCTTACAAAGGCATGGATCTGCACACCAGAAATGGCAGCTAAAAATGAGGAGTTTCCTAAACACGGAGTGATGCCAGCAGTTTTGCCGTGGTTAGGTGAAGTAGGAGGAACGAGTTACTAAGAGAGAAAAAGACCAAGAAAGGGGTCTGGATCTGGTGCTGTTCTGGGCAGGTGAGGAAGCATGTTTAGGACACAAGTGCAATGACCAGAGGTGAAGAGAGAAGAGAAGCTGGAGAATTCTAGTCAGTGTGGGGACCAGATGGGAAGGGAAGGTCAGTATGTGGTGAGGCAAGGACCACAGGTGCTGTCACACGCCTGCCACTGGGTCATTGCCTCCACAGTTTCTCTGCCCACTCATCACTTGGTTTATAACATTTCACTCATCCTTCAGGTGGCTGGCTGCGTGTCGAGACTCCCTCTTCCTAAAATAATTCTTTCCTATCTTCTTAGCAGACCATCTTGCTACTCATCTTAAGCACTTCTTGTTTCTGTTGTCATTAGCTCTTATCAAGTTGGCCCCAACCAATGACAACGCCACGCACAAAAGAACTGTCCAGGCCAATACCACTCCTACCCATGATCTGTTGTGGACGGGATGAAATCCTAATACCTTGCAACATGTTTTCTCCTTTTCAAAAATGGGTAACTGACAGCTTCACATAACTGATGCCATAATGATAATCTAAACAATCTGTAAGTGCTTTTTACTGCACCAGCTACTCGAGCCTCTTTCCAAAGGGCCTCAGGGTTACCTCAGCTCTTGTGAACTTGAACTTGGTCTCCCTCCTGTTCTTTGTTCTCCTGACAAATGGCCTTCAGCTTGGAAAACAACACCTAGAAAGGCTGCCTGACATTTTTTTGTATCCACAACTTTCTTTCTTGCTCCTTATCTCCGTCAGAATGGACTTGGCAGGCTAGTTTCAGAAGCTGAGAATTTTTTGTATGCTTTGTCTTTGCCTGTTATAAACACACACATTAGAGTCTAGGTGTCTGACATACATATCTATAGTTTAATAAAGACTTTCTTGGCTATTTTGTGATGTATACAGTTATCTGTGGGCTATGTGCTTAAAAACATCAAGTATTCCTTGCTGAAGTGATGCGTAAACTCAGATGTAAAAACTGTCTTTTGAGACTCCTTGGAGAATAGCCTGCATTGCTGTCTAGTCTGTGGTGGTATCATGCTTCCTAATAAACCTTTTTCCTCTTTGTAACTTGGAGTTTGTTTCATTGGTTTAAATGCTCCAGGGCACAGACCCAAATCAGGTAACAAGGAACACTGCAATCCATGGGGATTTCACTGACCGACTTTCAAAAATAGATCACCAGACCTTTCTTCCTGGTTTGTCCTAGAATGGAAGCTCTTAATGAGACCTATCCAGGTTCATAAGAGTACACAAGCTCCAACAGATAGACTGGTGGAGGCCACACATATGTACAGTACGTTGTCCAGGAATCAAAAGCAGGTCTTCCCCAAAGAAGGCAAGACTTCTACCACTACAACCAGTGTTCCTAAGCACCTCCTAGGGCCATATTTGAGCTATCACAGCACGTCTCATGTAGCATTTTCATATTATTAATGTCTTTCACTCCCTTTATATGGCCAGCTCCATGAGAATCTGAAAGTCTTGTTTGCAGCAGTATCTGCATAGCCTAGCACAGTGCCTGACACACAATAACAGCTTGAAAAATACATGCTGGATCAATAAAGTGGGTTTTGCTACTGTAATGAATTCCTTCCTGTTCCATTGTTGTGATCACAAGACTGAATAGTACTGAGGGAAAAGCTTGATAATTCAACACTACACCCAACTCCTGGTGTTCTACCTGAAACCTAGTGAATGTTCAGTAGTGTCTGGTTGAACTACACTGAATTTTTCAGAGCCAGTGCCAGGCCCGCAGCATGGTAGAAGCAAACTCAGCTTGCTGACACTTCTTTCTTGCCCTTTCATCTTAAAATTTAAAGCCTGTTTTTTCCAAAGGCGGACCACAAAAGCAAAGTTCTAGTGATCTCACCTACATGCCTGGTTTGCTAGTTTGGGGGAAACTTACAAAAAGGGGAATTGGGAAGATTTCTTAAATGTTGTTGTCAGGTGCCATCAAGTTACTTTTGACTCAGAGTGACCTCATGTGACACAGTAGTATAACTCCACAGGGTTTTCCAGGCTACAATAGCCTCTGCACAAGCAAATCACTCAGTCTTTTCTTTCACGGAGCTGTTAGTAGATTTGAACCACTGACCTTTTGATTAGGACCAAGAGTTTAACCATTGCACAACTAGGGCTTCTTGCCTTAGAAAGTTGTTGTTGTGCATCATGGAGTCAATTCTGACTCATGAAGTAGACATCCATATGAAAATATCTTTTCCTCAACAAAGCTGAACTATGATTGATTTTTCACAATGTTCTTTTTTTTTTTTTTAACAGAAAATATAATGCCCTAGTGGCATAGTGGTTAAGAGCTATGGCAGAAAACCAAAAGTTGGCAGTTTGAATCCACCAGGTGCTCCTTGGAAACCCTATGGGGCAGTTCCTCTGTTTTGTAGGGTTGCTGTGAGTCAGAATTGACTTGACAGAAACAGCTTTTGCTTTTGTTTTTGTCTTTTTGAGGGAATATAGTGTTTTCATATGTGTGTCCATTCTGGCTTGTTTTATTATCTAATTAAAAAGCTAATTTATTATCCATTGTTTATATTGGATAAAGAACTCAAAATAATGGCAAAATCTGCAACCGAGAACACCAAAGACATGAGGAAAAATGAGCCCAGGAAACAGAAGGATCCATATGGTTGGAAGTTAGAAGAATGAAGTCAGAAGAAATACATGGTGTCCAGCCACCACCAGAGATGGCCCTGACAGGACAATGTAGAGTCTGTCATGCAGCACAAGAAGAAGAGTTGTGCAAGTGAAAAACTCTATTAAAATACCAGGCTATATGGTCTGACAACCTGGAGGGATCCCAAGAACATGAGCCCTAGACTTGTTGTTAGCCCAGAGCTAAAGCCAGTACTGAAGCCTACATTTCAGACAAAGATTGGACTGGACTTGGGGACAGAGAGTGATGCCTGTGGCATATGTGCTTTATGGTTTAGTATAGGTATATGAGGCTGTCCTACTGGTTTACTTTTAGAGGAGAGAGGAGAGAGAGAAAAGGGTGGAGGGGTGGGACAAGGGTTGGTTGAGCAGATACTGGAAGTAAAGAGTAAAAAGGCAGAGTGTGCCATCACAGGATGAGGAGAGCAGACAGAGCTGCAGAGAGGTGAGCACTTGGGGTTTTATATGAAAAACTGACTTGATTGTAAACTTTCAGTTAATCACAATAAAAAATTAAAAAATAAATAGAGTCAAAATCTGGGCAAAATTTTAGTAGGCCAGCAAGTTCACATCATTGAAATCTTTACTTTTTTAAAAAAAAAACAAAGAAGTTGTTGTTTTTCAGTGCCCTCTAGTAGTGCCAACTCACAGTAAGTGTATTGACAGAATAGAACCAACTCATGGGTTTGCCAAGAAGTAGCTGGTTGGTTTGAACTGCCAACATTTTGGTTAGCAGTCAAGCTCTTAACCTCTAATGTCACCAGGGCTCCTTAACAAAGATGAGTTTCCTCCCTGGCCCTGCCATGTCTTCACACAGTTGAATGTGAGTCAGACCTCAATTAATGCCCTACATGTTAGCCCAAATTTAGATGTGAGATGCAACATCTACCATCCCTTGAAGTAATTTCATATTCAGTAATGTGCCTTATTAGCTAATGGATTAGTCCCTCACTTTGACATTTCCAAGATTAAATCCTAAAAGGGAAATGAGGAGTTGCCCAGAAAAGAGGCATGAGCAGTTAATTATGCAATGTAAAAAAAAATACATATATATATGTAGACTAAGCTCCCTGCAGGCATGAGTTGTAATCTTGTGTGCTTGTACTTTTCTTTTGTTGTTTTAGCTTTCAAGTGGTTTATTAAGTTTTAATCGCATAATTGATGAACTCAAACTTTCTTATAAAAATTTAAACAATAATTCCATAAAGTAAAATTCAAAAACATCCCCTGTGCCACATGAATTTTAGTGTTTCCTAGATATAACTTTATGCAGTTTAATATATATGTGTTCAAACTTTTGAACATATTTACATATCTACATGAGATCTAACAATTTGTTTGTGAACTCATCCTAGAAAAAGTGCTACTTACCTCATTTCTCAATATTACTGCAGTTGCTTTTGAAGTACTCCCCTTGGGAAGCTATTCACTGATGCCAGCGTCTAGTCCACCCTTCATAACAATTTTGGAACTCTTTCTGGAATGGCCGAGTTGTCACGTTATTACCTTTGATGTCCTGAATGTCATCAAGATGTCTTCCTTTCAGTATTTCCTTTATCTTCAGGTAAAGAAAGAAGTCACTGGGGGGAAGACGAGGTATGTGGGGAGGGTGTTCCAATATGGTTATTTGTTTACTGGCTAAAAACTCCCTCACAAACAGTGCCAGGTGAGCTGATGCATTGTAGTGATGCAAGAGCCATGAGGTGCTGGCAAAAAGTTCAGGTTGTTTTGGTCTAACTTTTTAATGCAGCTTTTTCAGTGCTTCCAAATAATAAACTTGGTTAATTGGTTACCCAGTTGGTACAAATTCATATTGAACAGTCCCTCTGATATCAAGAAAGCTTAGCAACCTCTTTGTGGCTTTTGATTTGGACTGACAGAACTTTTTTGGTCATGAAGAATTGATTGATTTCTATTGTGGACTTTGGCACTTTGTTTCAGGGTCATATTGGAACACACGTATTACATCACCCATCAGAAACAGAGCCCAAAACATTGTCTTGCCTCCCCAAGAGGTCTTGGCAAACTTTGATTCTCCTTTACTTTCATTCACAAGCTCCTTTAGGACCATTTTTGTACACACCTTTTTCACACCAAGATTTTCCTAACTGTTTCTCTATCAATGTTTGCTTGGTCTACTATGTGTCTCGCAGTCAGTCGATGATTTTGATACACAATTCAATGAATCTTTGCAATGCTTTTGTCAGTTCTGCTTGGTACTGGCCATCCTGACCTCTCTTCATCAGGGATGTTTTCTCCTCCCTCAGAAAAGCATTTAATCCATTTGTACACTGCCATTTCCTTCATGGCATTGACAGCATAAACTTGGACTAACATGTCTCTTATTTGACTTCCACTCTAGCCAAGTTTAGCAAGAAATTTGATGTTTCTTCACTGTTCTAATTCAAGCTCTGGCATTCTTGTGATGGCACACAAAAACACTCAACAGCAATAATGAACACCACTCAGCAAGACACCATCACACGTTGACACAAACACAGCTCTGAGCCCCTGATATACCAACATTATGAAACCCTTCTGAGCTGTCTGTACAGTGCTACCAATGTAAACACACAGATGGAAGTTTATGAACTTAATTGTTAGACTTATGTATGTTTGAACTGAAAATTATATGGTTTGTTTTGTTTGGACTTATATAAATGGGATTGTGTTTCTTATATGTGCTGTTTTGTAAATTGCTTTTTTTAAAAAAAAATGACAATGTCTTAGAAGTGCTTCTGGCAATACATACAGATATTTAATTCTTTTTAGTTACTGCACAGTATTCCATAGTATGGATGTATATCATTCATTTAACTACTGATAGGCATTTACTTATGTTCAGTGTGTCTCCGTAACAATCATGCAATGACTATTCTTTGTGAACATATGAGAATTCTTTCAGGGTAAAAATTTAAATTTAGAATTGCCAAAGAAGAGGCTTACACATTAAATTTTAATACATACTATGACATTTTCTTCTCAGAAGAAGCTATATAGATGCCAGCACTAACTACCATTATCTTATCTTATTATCTTTCTCCTTCTCCTTCTCTTTCCTCATCTCCCCAAATCTGTGGGCAAAAATTGATATTTCAGTGTTGTTTAATTTGTATTTCTCTAATTACTAATGCAGTTGCATATCTTTTCATATGTTTTTGGCTACTTGCATTTTTCTACAAAATGCCTACTCATGCTGCTTTGTCTCTTTATTGTTTTCTCTTTTTCGTAAGACTGCTATTCATAAGGTTTCCTCTGGCTAATTCTTTTCAGAAGTAGACTGCTGGGTCCTACTTCCTAGTCTGCCTTAGTCTGGAAGCTCAGCTGAAACTTGTCTACCAGGGTGACCCTGCTGGTACATAAATACCAGTGGCATAGCTTCCAGCATCACAGCAACAAGCAAGCCTCCACTGGCAGAGAAGTGAGGCTGCTCTCTCCATCCTTACCTGATGCTGTTACCCTCCTTATCATGATGCTGTTACCTTCCTTACACAATGCTATTACCCTCCTTATCTGATATTATCTTCCTTATCTCATGCTGTTACCCAAATTCATGATGCTGTCATCCCCCTTGTCCAATGCTGTTATCCTCTTTACCTGATTCTGTTACCTTATGAATACCAGCCAAACATCGTCTGATATGGTGCTGGTGAGTCCCCCAGTTTGGAAGGCACTCAGAAGACAACTGGGGAAGAGCTGTGTCCTCTAAGTAAGGTCAACCTTAATGACGTGGATGGAGTAAGTCCTTCAGAATCTTCATTTGGTGATGTGATACAACTCAAAATGAGAAGAACAGCTGCAAACATCCATTAATAATCAGGACATGGAATGTATAAAGTTATGAATCCAGGAAAACTGTAAATCATCAAAAATGAAATGTAATTCATAGACATCAATATCCTAGGCATTAGTGAGCTGAAAGGGAACAGCTGGGGACATTCTGAATCCAACAGTCATACAGTCTACTATGCTAGGAACGTGAACTTGAAGAGGAACAGTGTTACATTCATCATCAGAAAGGACATTTCAAGATCTGTCCTGTTGTACAATACTCTCACTGCTAGGATAATATCTGCATGCCTGCAAGGCCATTGAACATGATTGTTATTCAAACTTACACACCAACCAGTAAGGCCAAAGATGAAGAGATTGAACATTTTTACCAGTTTCTGCAGTCTGAAATTGATCAAACACACAATCAGAATGCATTGATAATTACATGCAAAAGTTGGAAACAAAGAAGAAAGATCAGTAGTTAGAAAATATGCCCTTGGTGATAGAAATAATGGTGGAGATTGCATGATAGAATTTTGCAAGATGAATGACTTCTTCATTACAAATACCTTTTTTAACCAACACAAATGGCAACTATGGAAAAAGATGACAGAAAAGCTCATATCAGCAATCGGAATAAGACTGGATGCTGACTGTGGCACAGAGCATCAACTGCTCATATGCAAATTCAAATTGAAAGTGAAGAAAATTAGAACAAATCCACAAGAGCCAAAGTATGACTTTCAGTATATCTCTCCTGAGTTTAAAGACGATCTCAAGAACAGATCTGATGCACTGATCACCAGTGACAATAGACCAGATGAACTGTGGAATGACATCAAAGACGTAATCCATGAAGAGAGCATGAGGTCATTAAGAAGACATGAAAGAAAGAAAAGAGCAAATTACACGTCAGAAGATAAATCGAGCAGCTAAAGCAAATGGAATGGATGGTGAAACAAAGACCTAAACAGAAGATTTCAAATAGCAGCTCAAAAGACAAAATAACGTGTTATAAAGACATGTGCAAGGAGCTGGAAATGTAAAAAGCAGAAGGAAAGAACATCTTCTACATTTCTCAAGCTGAAAGAACTGAAGAAAAAATTCATGCCTCAAGTTGCAGTAGTGAAGGATGTTACAGGGAAACTATTGAACTACTCAGAGAGCATCAAAAGGAGATGGAAGGAATTCAGAGTCATTATATCAGAAAGAACTGGTCGATGTTCAGCCGTTTGAAAAGGCAGCATATGACCAGGAAGCAATGGTACTGAAGGAAGAAGTCAAAGCTGCACTAAGGCATTTAAAAAACAACTCTCCAGGAATTAATGGAATATTAGTTGAGATACTTCAACAAACAGATACAGCACTGGAAGTGCTCACTCATCGGTCAACAAATTTGGAGGACAGCTACCTGGCCAACTAACTGGAAAAGATCCATATTTGTGCCCATTCTGAAGAAACACGATCCCACCAAATGTGGAAGTTATTGAACATTAATATCACATGCAAGTAAAATTTTGCTCAAGATTATAAAAAATGATTGCAACACTATATTGACAAGGAACTGCCAGAAATTCAAGCTGGAGTCAGAACTGGAAGTGGAACCGTCACTGCTGATGTCAGATGGATCTTGACAGAAAGCAGAGAATACCAGAAAGATGTTTACTTGCTTTTCATTGACTATGCAAAGTCACTCAACTGTGTGGATCATAGTTAATTATGACTAACATTGCAGAGAATAGAAATTCCAGAACACCTAATTGTACTCTTACAGAATCTGTATATGGATCAAAAGGCAGTCACGAGAACAGAACAAGGGGACACGGCATGTTTTGAAGCCAGGAAAGGTGTGAGTCAAGGTTGTAACCTTTCACCCTAACTTTTCAATCTGTTTGCCAAGCAAATAATTTGAGAAGCTGGATTCTATGAAGAAGAACGAGGTGTCAGGATTGGAGGACTACTCATGACCAATCCACGTTATGTAGACGACACCACCTTACTTACTTGAAGTGAAAAAGATTTGAAATACTTACTGATGAAGATCAAGGATCACAACCTTCAGTATGGACTGCACCTCAACATCAAGAAAACAAAAGTCCTCACAATTGGATCAGTAAGCAACATCATCATAAATGGAGAAAGGATTGAGGATGTCAGAATTTCATTTTACTCAGGACCATTTTACTGCTGCTCATGGAAGCAGCAGTCAAGAAATCAAAAGGTGCATTGCATTGGGAAAATCTGCTGCAAAGGACCATTTTCAAATATCGAAAAGTAAAGACATCACCTTAAAGACTAAGATGCCCCTGACCCAAGCCATGGTATATTCAGTCACATCATATACACACAAAAACTGGACAATGAACAAAGAAAACAGAAGAAGAATTGATGCTTTTGAATTGTGGTATTGGAGAAGAATGCTGAATGTACCATGGACCACCAAAAGAACAAACAGATCTGTTCTGGAAAAAGTACAACCAGAGTGCTCCTTGGAAGCAAAGACAGCAAGACTGTGTCTTACATACTTTGGACATGTTGTCAGGAAGGATCAGTCGCTGGAAAAGGACATCATGCTTGGTAGAGTAGAGGGTCAGTTTAAAAGAGGAAGATCCTTAACAAGATGGGTTGACACCGTGGCCGAAACAATGGGCTTAAACATAAAAACAATTGTGGAGATGGTGCCAGACTGGGCAGCATTTGGTTCTGTTGTTCATAGGGTTTCTATGAGTCAGAAACAACTTGATGGCACCTAGCAACAACAGAAACTTATCTTTAATGTTTTACTCTGCTTTAAATGAAAGTTTACAATCCAAGTCAATTTGTCATATAAAACTTGCACACGCACTGTTATGTAACTGTAGATGTTCTCCTCACCCTATGACGGCACACTCCTCCTTTCTATCTGTATTTCCTGTTTCTATTCAACTAGCTCCTGTCCCCCTTTGCCATCTTGTCTTACCTCTGGGCAAGAGCTTCTCAGTTAGTCTCCTGAGCATACTTAAGACAAGATACTCCTCACCAGTATCATTTTATGTCTTAAAGTCCTGTCACATGTTTATCTGAAGAGTGACTTTGGTAATGGTTTCAGTTCCTAGCTGAAAGACAATCTGGGGGCCTTGTCTTCCAGGGACCCTCCAGTCTACTGGACCGTCAATTCTGGACTTTATAACAGAATTTGGGTTCTACACACCTATTTTTCTTCTACTATGTCAGGGACTGTATGTTGTGTTTCCTTTCAGGACAGTCACTGGTGGTGGCTGGCCACCATCTAGTTCTCCTGGTCTCATGACAATGTAGTCTCTGGATTATACAGCCCTTTCTGCCTCTTGAGCTCATATTTTCCTTATGTCTTTGATTCTTCTCTGATACAGGTGGGTTGAGACCAACTGATGCTACTTACATGGCTGTTTGGCAGCTTTTAAGACCCAGACGCCACTCACCAAAGTGAGGTGTGGAACACTTTCTTAAAAAAACAAACTTTGTTATGGCAGTCAATCTACATGACCTCTAAAACCATGGTTCCAAGCCTCCTGTCCCTACTGCCCTGTCCTTCAAAATATTGGGTTATATTTAGAGAACCTTTTAGTTTGGGATTTAGTCCAGCTGTGCCGACCTCCCTTCTACTGTGTGCTGTCACTCCTGTCACCTAACCCAATTCCTAGATAATATCTAATCAATGACTACCTCTCTGCCTCCCTCCCCACCTTAGTAACCATCAGAAACTGTTTTCTTCTGTGTTTATATCTTCTTTAAGTCCTTATAATACTGCTCTCATACAATATTTGTCCTTTTGCAACTGACTAATTTCATTCAGCTAATGTCTTCCAGATTCCTCCACGTTATGTTTCCCAAAATCGTTGTTTTTTCTTTATCATTGCACAGGATTCCATTACGTGAATATACCACAGTTTATTTATACATTTATCTGCTGATAGGCACCTAGATTGAGTCATGATTTTTGCTATGGCACGCAGTTCTGTGATAAACATTGCTGTGCACGTGTCTTTTTGTGTGACAGCCCTTATTTCTATGGGATATATTCCAAGAAGTGGCATTGCTAGATAGTATGGTATTTATATTTCTAGCTTCTTAAGAAAGTGCCAAATTGATTTCCAAAGCAGTTGCTCAGTTGTACATTCCCACCAGCAGTGTAGAAGTGTTCCTTTTTCTCCACAGCTTCTTCAGCATTTATTATTTCATGCTTTTTGGATTAATGCCACCCTTGTTCTGTTGAGATGGTATTTCATTATAGTTTTGCTTTGGATTTCTCTAAAGACTAAGGGCTGTGAAAATTTCCTCATGTATCTGTTAGGTGCCTGAATGTTTTCTTTAGTGAAATGCCTGTGCATATCTTTTGTCCATTTTTTAATGTTTTCTTTCATTGATAGTAAAAACTCTTTATATATTTTGATTACTTTTCTGCTAGACTGGAACAAAATTTTACAATACATACATACTATTTGTCTTTTAACTTTGTTAATGATATACATTTTAAAATATTTTGTCAATTTTGTGAATAACTTAAGATCTTCCCTGTCCCAAGATTTTTTAAAATTTCTTCCTTTTTTTTTTTTAAATAATGATACACTTTATATTTTTTCTTTAATTCATCTGGAATCCATTGTGTAGATTGTAAAACATTGTCCTAACTTTGCTTTTTTATCTAAGATACTCAGCTACTCCAATTCCTTTCTTTGTTGACTTGATGTAATTTCTTCACCAGACATTTAATTTCCAAATGTACACAGCTTACTTCAGGAGTCTATTGAATCGTAGTGGCTTTTCTTTTTGGCCTGTCTTCATTCAAATACCATACATTATTCATTGCCATTCCAGTATAGTATATTTGATCTCTAATTAGATATGATCTCATCGTTTTCCTTGTTTTTCAAAAACTGATTATGTTATACATTTTTTTCTTCCACATGAATTTCACAATCAACTTGACTAACTCCATAGAAATTAGGTTGAGATTATACTAAAATTTGGATTAGTTTATGAAGAATTTATTAAGTCTTTCCAATCACAAATATGGCTTAGCTTTGGATTTTATATCCCTCAGTAAAAATTTATGGCTTTCTTCATGTTTATATTATAAAATTATGTAATTAATACTGACATACAGAAACAGACAGAGAGACAAGTAGGTAGAGTCTGCTTACCTTTTTGAATATTTTTAAGAATTCAAATAGAAAATTCAAAGACAATTGCCTGCAAAAATACTTTGGTTTTCATATAAATGCCAAATTACGTTGTGTATCTTCTCTTATACTCGTTGTTTATTTTCCATTTCTTCTTGTATAGTCTATAATATTGCATAGTAGTAGTATTAATAGCCCTACTTCTATTATACCTGATTTTAATGGGAATACTTTTAATATTTCAATGTTAAGTGATATGTATACTAAAGGTACATAAATTTTTGTAGAGTATGCGTCCAACCAGTAAAATCAAATATTTGTTCTGTGGATCACCTGCAGTCTCACAGAACTTTAGTGGTTCCCCGTTGTCTACATAGAAAAGTCCAGACTTTTCACACTGACATTTAAGTCCCAATATGACCTTTCCTAACCTTTTATTAATGAATTTCTTTCCTATAACTGTTCACTGAAACTCCTTCTTTCTGCTCACACTGTATGTCTACTAGAAATGCTTCTCTTTCTGTATTATTCCAGGGACTAACTCTAATACCAAACAGTTCTTTATTACCCCATCTCTCATTAATTCCAACTTCCACTGAATTTTACAGTCCATTCAAACTATCATATGGCAATTAAATCCCACTGGTATGTTTTACTTATGTGGATTTATTCTTTTTACCCTTTCCCAGTAGATTGTAAACACTCTGAGGAAGACTTTATTGTTTCATCACTGCTATGCCTTTGTTACAACAGCTCGGTGCCTACATCACAAGAAAACTTTTGTAAATTCTTCCTGGATTGAGTCGATCATGCTAAAAGAGGTAAGACAGTGGTTTTATTCATTGCCACAGAGAGCTCTCCATTGTTTTAGGACTCCATAGCAAAGTAAAACTGCTCCATAGGATTTTCAAGGCTGTGTGTGACCTTTCAGAACCAGATCTCCAGATCTGTCGTCTGAGGCACCTCTGGGTGTGTTTTAACTGCCAACCTTTCCAATGGTAGTTGAGCACCATCCAGCGAGTCACAAACCTACCTTGGATTAGGAGTAATTTCTACTTGTAGTGTTTTGCATTTATGACCCAGAAGAGTATGTCTAAGGCAGTTTCAGGCCCTGAGTAAATCAAACTCACAATTTTCAGCTTTTCCTACAGATGTGCCTAGATCTACCTTTTAGGGAATGCCACAGCTTCTTTTTTTAACATTCAGGTTTTAATTTTTAAAAATTCATTTGGATAATCAGCGGCACATGCCTCTTATTTCCTTTCCTTTCAAATTTCAATAATACTCAGAGTCCACAGAAGGAAATGCATGCAACAGACAATGAGAATAAAAGAACTTATATAGCCCTCTCTTAAGCATTATCCTGGGTACTTATTCAGAGGTGGTGGCTAGAGGATGGACACCTGTGAGCCTATTACATAGCTTTTACAATCTGCATTCTCCCTATGCCACAATTCCAGTGAATCCCACAGCCAAAAAATTATTGTTGTTAAATACCAACAAGAGGAAAACTGTTAAAAGGGACTTCCGAGTTCACTGCTTTTCTTCAAGTGTTTAAGAACAAAAAGTTGCAAAGAAACCCACTGCAGAAGAGCATTTATAGAAGGCTAAGAACAGCAGAAAACCAGATGACACAATTCTAGAATAGAAGCAATCAAGGTTCTATTCAATCTTTTCCCCCTACCCTGTGCATCAGAATATTTTCTTCTTTCAAAGTTCTGCACAGTTGCACAGGTGTATTGAATTCACAGTGATCCACCAAAAAAAAAAAAAAAAAAAATCAAGAAAATTGTTCATATGTTAACAGCATCCATAATTTTCAACATATTTTTTAAGATGCAGAGATTAAAAATAATCCAGGAAGCACTGGGGACCCTGATGATGCTTTTCAGATGCAAATAATCTGTTGGTCTAACCATGACATAATTGTCCAAAAAAAAAAATTAAAAAACCTGTGTCTAACTCAGTGCCAGGTATTGGGAATGTATCCCGTCAGAACAGAAGTTTGTAAATTTTCTGTAAATGACTTAATAGTATATATTATAGGCTTTGCAAGCTATGGGATAGTTGTCACAACTACTCTACTGTTATACCTGAAAGCAGCCAGAGACATTACATTAAAAAAGGGTGGGATATGCTTGTGGTCCAATAAAACTTTATTAACTAAAACAGCCAGTCTGTGGGCCGTAATTTACCTTTGCCTGGACTACCAGTTACCTGACTGCAGTAACCACGTCTTTCTTAGTAATTACTGTATCTCCAATGCCCAGACTGGGGCCTCACATGCAGCAGATGATAAATAAATACTCATGAACTACTAAATGTAAGAAAGAATATTTTCCTGTCCTCAACAAGCTTACTACCCAGTTTTTAAAATAAGACAAATTCAGGAAAATGTACTATAGGACCCAAAACTTCAAGGATTGTGAATTTGAGGTTAGCTGTTGGACTCACTGTCAAGTCTCAGTTTCCCTGACTACTGAGAGCAGGTCTGGGCTTAGGGTTAGGTTATAAAGCCATTGTGCTTAATAGTTTTTCAGGTTGCTTTTGTGAGATTCAGCTCATGTTGGGAAAACAAGAAGAGCTCCAGGAAGTTTACAAGACAAAAAAAGATTTAAGATGACAAGATGCCCAAGTCCCCTCTCCATTGACTTTTTCTGACACCATGCATTTCCCCTATAGCACGGGAAACAAATCAGTGCCTGTTCCCAGCAGCGGCACAGCTCTAACGAGTCTCGCACAGGGACTAACTGAAGTGGACGTAAGGAGGAAAGGAGCACATTCATAAAGGCTGTTTGATATGGCACTCTATTCCTAACAAACACAGTTCATCTCCCGGGGCCTGTAGCTGGTTGTTGGTTTGGAATGGGACAATAGTGGCATGTTAATCAGAGTCCCAAAAAGCAGCAGGTGGAATTCTCAAGATAATTTGAGGAAGATTTACTTAACAAAGGGGCTATTTACAAAGGTGTAGGCAGAGGGTAGGGATACCACTGAGAATGGTATAACACCCTGTGGTTAATAAGAGCACAGATATCATCACCTCTATGCCCAAAGGAGCAAGAAGAAGGGCTCTGGGAAAATTGAATAAGAGAGTCAATGAAAACAGACCACCTTGTGATCTTGTATTGAGGGACACAGCTGGTCAGAGATGACCTCACAGAAGCGAAGCGGGTAAGTAATTCTCCATCCTCACTCAGAGCTCCTCATTGGGTGGACTGAACCAAAAGACACAGGGCAATACAACCTGTTGGTGTGGTCCACACTGGTCAGCATCTGAGGACAGAAGGGAAAGCAGAGATGCTGGGAACCGATCAGGAGGGGCAAACGGAAGACATCTGAGTTGACTCAGACCAAAGGGACTGAAAGCTCATTACACCAAGGCCGTCCACTGAGACGGTTATTAAATGCATCAGGGTGGCAACAGATTGATGACCTACACCCCACCATTATTCTCCTGAATTAGATTTTCACCACTGTCTATGAGGAAATGAATTGAGCAATTTTCTTTTCCCTGCCGTGTAAGGAGAATCTCTTGCCAGCCATTCTCACTTTAGCAGATGGTAGGTGATACCATGAGGACTATTGGGCTCCTTCTCTTGGCAAATGGCCAAGGAGAAATCACTAGAGTCTACAGTCCTGGCTCCCAGCCCTGGCTCTACCCTTAACTGGCTAAGTGACCATGGGAAAGTCATTTCTCGTGGGGCTTAGCCTCACTACACTCATCTAAAAATTGAAGTTGTGAGGATCTGAAGATTTATAGTAGGGGTTCTTAACCTAAAGTCTGCTTAAAATTATTTGAACCATCTGAAACTTTAGTATTTTTATGCATGAGCATTTTTCTAGAAGTGATAATGGCTTCCTCTTATCAAGTACTGTCATAGATTGAACTATGCCCTGCCAAAATTTGTGTCAGCATATTGTATGATTGTGTACCATTTTGTAATTTGATGAGATTTACCTGTGTGTTGTAAATCCTACCACTATGATGTAAGGAGATGGATTAGTGGTAGTTATAATGATGAGATCTATGAGATTCGACAGTGTCTTAAGCCAATCTCTTTTGAGCTATAAAAGAGAGAAAGGTGAAGAGACACCTAGGGCCTTCATACTACTGAGAAAGTGGTAGGAGCAGATCCTATGGACATGAGGTTTCATGCTAAGATGCTCCCAGACCAAGGGGAGACTTGTCAGAGCTGAGAGAAGAAGGTTTCCTCTGAATGTGGAACCCTGAATTCAGACTTCTGGCCCACCAGACTATCAGAGAAGAAACTTCTCTTTGTAAAGCCGTATTTCTGTTACAGTAGTAACAGGGGCAAATGGAAGACATCTGAGTTGACTCAGACAGTAGTATTGAGTCTTCCATTTTAATGTGATGTCTTCCATTTGCCCCTGTTATTTCTATTACAGCAGCACTAGTTAATCAAAATAAACATTTACTCCCTGCACTTAGCTTTTTTTTTTGCATGTTCTCTCTCTTTATTGAGTTTCCTCTCTAGAAAATCTCACTGAAACCACACAACAGCCTAAGAAGCACATGAGTCATTTTCTATTTTGTCATTGAGTGACTTGACCCAAGACCCATGGTTAGAAAGTAGCTGAATCAGAATTCTCACCAGCTATCCTTGACCCTATCCCACTTTCTCCCTAAATTGCCTCTTCCTCTGGGTTAGACAGACATGACAAATGGTGTCAAAGATGCACTAATTTAAGACAATGTGACAGGGCCATGTCCTGGAAGCAGGAGGCTTGAGAGTTTGGATGTGGAGGTCCTCAGTGGTGGCTCATAGTGTAAGAAGAGTTAGAGATGGACGGTTCTCACCAGATGGAGTCAAGTCTGCTGAGTGAAGCCCTAGGAGAAAGACAGACACCTAATAGAGCTGACCAGAACACCAAGGATACCAGGAAGCTGAACAAGAGTGATTCCTCTCTCATTGTAGACAATTTGTCCTTGGACCTTCTGTGACCTTTGTTGAAGCATCCAATGGCAGATGCATTGCCCTACTGTCGTTTTTGAGCTTCAGGAGGCTGCAGAGAGGAAGCTCTTCTGTCCTAAAGGGAGAACCCTTCAAGCTTTCCAAAGAGCAGGAAAAATAGAAGCAGAGTGTCCTTCACACATTATGAAATAGTATATCCAAGTCTGTAAAGCCACCAGAGCCCTGTACTTGGACCACTGCTGGCTGTACCACCACCAGCTGGAGAGCTGCTCCACCAGGCTTGTGCTGCCCTTTGAGACCAAGCTGCTCCATTGCTTATTCCAAGCAGAGCAAATGGTGAAATAACAACTGTGGGGCCAAGATGTCCCATCTGTGAAGCTCCCAAGCTACTCTGAACCCAAGGAGGACATTTCTGACCCATCCTCTGAGTTTTTTGAGGTGGATAAATTTATTTTGTGCCAGTATGCACACCTCCTTCTAACATGGTCGGTGGAGACAGCCTAGTATAAAGCTCCAGGGACACAACTTCCCTGAAGAAAACTCAGTTTCCATTCCAGGCAAAAAAGGATTTTCTGGCCTTTTTTTGCAAGAGCAATGGTAACTGCAAGGCCAAGATGTCCCAGCTGTGGAGCTCCCAAGCTACTCTGATCCCAAGGAGGACACTTCTGACCCATTGTTTTCATGGATAGGATTTAACAGATAAGGAAACAGACCCAGGGAAAATAAATAATCTATTCAAGGTCTCGAAGCTAGTTGGTAGCAGAGCTGGGAGTGGCAGAGCTAGATTGATTGATCCTGTTGTCTGGTATGGTAACTATACCGGCCACAGGCATCAAGAAAGCCAGGCTTATTTCCCTTCTGCTCCAAGCAGCCATAGCAACAGCAAACCTTGGTAGCCCTGTCTGACCTGGATAATGGATATGAAATGTTCTACATGGCCTAGTGAGGCCTCTAGATGCCACTTTGGTCTGCCAGAGGCCACCTGTTCACACCCCATCAATCCCTGTAATCCTTTCCTTATTGCTTGGCTGCAGCATTGGCTTTGGTTGCCTCTGAGCTTCTGGAAACCTGCAGTCTGCCACCACAGCAGCTGCCAGAATTCTAGCCAAGTACCAGAAGCATGAGGGACACCAGGTCTCTATTTGGGCACTTTGATGGAAAGTGATATTGGCTTTGTTCTTCTTGATCTGGAGAAATCTGGACATCCTTCTGAGTAGCCTAACAGCAAGAAATCCATTGATGCCCCATGTGAACTTATTCCCAATAACCTGCCAGGACATGTCAGCAAGAAAAATGTTTTTCTTCCTCTGGTTTCCCAATTCTCCCAGCTTCTGACCAATGATAGTCACTTTGAGATAGCTGAAAACTTCATTTCCTACTTAAATTTAGGCATGGCTATTTGGATTATTTTCATGGATAGGATTTCACAGAAAAGGAAACAGACCCAGAGAGAATGAATAACCCATTTAAGGTCACCGAGCTAGTTGGTAGTAGAGCTGGGAGTGGCAGAGCTAGACTTGAGGCTGGATTCAGGCCTTCTATAGGCTGATTGGCATAGGCATAGATCCCCACCCACATTCTTGTCAATTCCTATATACTTGAGATAGACACTGTCCCCTTTGGTTACTTCTACCATTTAGGCACAACACACCATCCTGACTCTCAATAACATGCAGTTTAGTGTTCTTTCATGGCACCATGCTTAGTGTTTCTCTCCTAGCCCTCATTTTGAAGACTTGCTTCTTTCATCCCTCCTGCTTCTGAAATCTTCCTTCCCATTTAGAAAGTGTTGTCTGTGGCTGATTCTCACATTTCAGTTCTTCCTGCCCAAGCCAAATTTAACCAGCAATTCACAGAGCTCAACATTAATAAGGTGTGGCCATCAGGCCAATTTTTCCCTGAAGCCAACTTTGACTGTTCACACTGAAAAAAGCAGCAGCCAAGAGTAAAGTCCCCATGTTCTGGAATGCTAGTGAGTGGAAGAAAACAGCTGTGACCTGGAGGAGCTCTTATGCATGGATATCAGGAGGGAGACAATTTCAAGCCCTGTCACTGCAGTACATCTGTGATTTTAATAGTGAGAACTATTGTTATAGTAAAATGCCCCAAATGTATGTCAAAATCAGAATGAATATGTAAATTATGGGAGAGTTGCACATATAATTATCTCCAGGAGTGACCAAAAGTGTGTTGCAAATACAGGAAAAAATGAGGATGAACCCAAAGCATACTATTGAGAGAAAGAAGTAAGTCACAGTACTAGGTCTAACAACCAAGCCCTCAAATTTAATTGTTCTAAGTGCTACATACCTCATCGTAGAATACCACTACAGTTACCTTTAAAGTACTCCCCTTGGGAGCTATGCACCAATGCCAGCACTTAGTCCATCCTTCAAAGCAATTTTGGAACTCTTTCTGGAATGGCCATTGCGTATAGTGGCAAAGTGGCAATTTTGCAAACTAAGTTGTATAGTTGTCTGTGAGAAGATTTTAGCCAACTATGTTGGAATACTCTCCCTACTCACCTGATCTGGCCCCCAATGACTTTTTTCTTTACCCCAAAATAAAAGAAATATTGAGGGACATTTTGACGACATTCAGGACATGGACGGTAATACAATGATGACTCTGGTGGCCATTCCAGAAAAAGGTTCCAAAACTGCTTTGAAGGGTGGACTAGCCACCAGTATCAGTGCATAACTTCCCAAGGGCAGTACTTTAAAGGTGACTGCAGTGATATTCAGCAATGAGGTATGTAACACTTTTTTTAGGATGAGTTCATGACGTTGACTGGCAGTCCTCACAAGAGATCATTTTACATGAGCTGGACATGCAAAACTAGATAGTCTTTAGTGTTCAATACGCAGGTGATAACACTACAAGGCCAAACAAGGGTCTGATCAGCGCGCCGGTTGGGACAGTGGTTTCCTTGGGACTTTTGGGAAAGGGCAACTGAGAAGGGACACATAAGGCATAGGGTCTGTCATAGACTGAATTACGTCCCCCCCCCACCCCCCAAATGTGTGTATCAATTTAACTGGGTTGTGATTCCTGGGATAGTGTGATTTTTGCTATCCATTGTAAATCCTGCCTCTATGATGTTAACCGAGGGAGAATGGGAAGCAGCTGTGTTGATGAGGCAGGACTCAGTCTACAAGACTACACTGTCTGGAGGCAACCTCTTAGGACATGAAAGAAAGAAACAAGCAGAGAAGGGCACTTTACACCCGCAGGATGGAAGTCCTGGGAGGAGAGTGTGACTCTGGACTCGGGGTGTGTGAGCCAAGGAAGCTCCCAGTCCACGGGAAGCCTAACATTGATGACAAGGACTTTCCTCCAGAGACAACAGAGAAAGCATTCCCCTGGAACTTACACCTAGAATTTGGACTTTCAGCCTACTTTTCTTTGAGAAAATCAATTTCTCTTTGTTAAAACCATTCACTTGTGGTATTTTCTGTTATAGCAGCACTAGATGACTAAGACAGTGCCCCTCTAGAGATAAACATTTTATATTTATATGGGTATCAGGTAGTCCATTTTATTCCTGTTCTTTAAACTACTCATCCAGTTTCAAAGGCACTACTATACACACATATAGCATAGGAGAACTCTGACACACATTGACTCAGAATCAGCTCAGTAGCAGCTGGTCTGGATTTTTGGTTTTTCTCACTCCAGTGTAAGCTCCATAGGAGCAAGGATATTTTGTTTATTTCTATATCAGTACCTAGTGTGATATTCAATAAATATTTTTTAATAAATGAATAAATAAATATTTTCACAGTGAAATCTTTACTAAATTAAAAATAAATAACACCCAGACATAGGAATGTTTTTACAATAAATTTCACAATGTAACTGATGAGAGATACAAATGGAGTGAAGCCAAATCAGAGGAGGGGAGCAATTGCTATCACCAGCATGACCTAGGATGGCTTCATAGAAGAGATAGGACATGTTCTAGACCTTGAAGGATGGGCAAGAGAGGAAGAAGTAAGAAATTCTAGGCCAAACAACCAATATAATACAGATCGTCATTGTCCCCAATTTATAATGTATGTATTAAAACATATCTGTGAGTTTATAGGTATTTTTCCAACCCCTCAAGACAAGTAAAGATGGACTTATGGAGATAATAAGAGGCAATAATAATAATGAAAACTAAAACAAAGCAAAAAATGAATATTTGACTCCATCAGAACTTATTTATGACAGAGCTAATGGAACAGAAAGAACCCCATGGTAAGTATGGTGGTCAGGATTATGTCAACTTGGCTACTCCACGTTTGGCTGCTGTGTTAAGTGGCAGGGCGGGGCCTGTGGTGGCTCCCCACCCCTGAGAGCTCATCTCTCCTCCTCCTACCACCTGTGGTTGATCTGCTCATATAACCAGCAGCTCTTGCTCTCTTCTGGCATCTGGTTCCCGGGCCTGAACTAGCAGCTGTTGGATTCATCAGCCCTCACAGCCGATGCTTGAGAGTCCCGTTCCCCGACCTGCCAACCCTGCGTTCGCCAGCCTCTGCAGCTCTGCCTCGCCGCCGGCTTGGGATCCACCAACCTACACAACCGGTGACCTAGAACTCTGGTCTCTGACCTGCTGACCTTGGGTTCATCAGCTCCCATGGCCATGTGAGGCTTGTGCCAGGACTTGGAATGTTCAGCTTCTGCAATTGCGTGAGCTGTTTCCTTTATACATAAATCATTCCTTGTGCTTTGTATATAAATCATTCCTTGTACATACACCTGTTACTGGTTTTGCTTCCCTAGAAAACCCAGCCTAAGATAGTAAACCAGGGACTATCTGTCATTGTCACATTCAGTGAATTCTTCCACTGTGCAAAGGTGTTTTGTTTTTTTTGTAGTAATATATACTAAAACTTGTAAGATAAATGCTTTTATCATTTCCATTCCTCAGATGAAAGAAACAGAGAAACAAGATCCAGAGAGGTAGTTTGTACAAAGTCATGGAGTTAGTACGTGGACTTGGCAGCTGTTCTGTCTGACTTGAAGTGTTTGCTTTGATCTTTTTGCAGGACCTCCAGATGCAGAGGCCAGGATGAGGGGTGGGAAGTACTTCCTGCTGAGCTGGGCTTACCAAGTTTACTCTGAACCCAGCGAACTCCAGGTCCAGCCAGATGCCATTACTCTGCACTCATTGCTGACTATCTGTGGAGTGCACTTCCCCTCCACAGCAGGAGTGGGTGAGCAGAGGCTGAGCAGTGGTGAATCACGGAGTCTTCATTCTATAGTGGCAGCAAAGGTACCATTATCTCAGCAGAATTCCTCTTCCTGCAAAAAGCAGATGCAGGCTGATGAGTGGTGCTTTGCAGCTCAAAAATGCCTATAGACCTGCTGAGACCAGTGAGATCACAAACCATGTCCCTGCTTAACCACAGTCATGGCAACTTCCACTCTGTAAAGAGAACTCGTCTTGTGTGTTCTCGGGGAATATTAGAAATAATAACAATGTAATTATGGCAACATTTAACAGGCTATTGGATTTTCTTAACAGCAGTGTAATACATTAATATCCCATCTGACTGACTGAAGTGACCCCTCCAAAGGGGTCACAAACTGAAATTTGTGGATGTAGGACTAAAAACCAGGTTGGGGAACTGCAGAACCTAAGTTCTTAACTGTCCCACTCTACTGCTTCCTGGGCAGGACCATGCAGTCAAGGATCAGGATTATCTGGAACAGGAGCAGAAGAGGGCAGGATGGGGTTATCGATCAAGATGAAGACTCTGGATCTGGATCTGCGGGATGTCCTTGGGCCACTTCATCAAGGTCTCTCTGTGTTCATCCTTCCATCTGCTCCCACACGCTTCCCAGACACCTCACGGAAAGAAATTTGAACAGTATCTCTGAAAGTTCATCAGATTACGGCCGTGCATCTCCTTGTGAGATTAAGAGGGTATGTTAAATTTCCCCCACTCCTACACAAGTGTCTCCTTTTTCTCTTACATTCAAGTTCACATACACTTTCATGTTCATTTCACCTTGAGCTTCTGCTCGCAATAGTCTCTTTTCTTTGCTCCATACCACCCTAACCACAGCAAGATTTATCAGTTGCTGCCAAATCGATTCCGACTCAGGGCCACCATATATGTTAGAATAGGACTGCTCCGTATGGCTTTCTTAGCTGTAATCTTTAGAGAAGCAATTCACTAAGCATTTTTTTTTTCTCAGCACAGCTGGGTAGGTTCAAAGCACCCATCTTTCAGGTTGTAGTTGAATGCATAACCATTTGTACCACCCAGGGACACCACAGTAAGAATTAGCAGGGAGCTGGTACTCCGAAACTCACACACAAGGCTCCTAGAAGTGTTCACAACTATCAAAGGAGTCTTTTCAAATTTAGAATAAAAGAAGCAAGTCAACACTCCCAGGGTTTATATTATTTATAAGTCTGAATTTTCATAGGTTGGGTTTTCTTAAATCAGGATTCTCCTTTATTCTTTGTGTTATGAAAACAGTGCAACTGAAAACATAAATCTTATAAACAGAAAACAAGGATATTCATGGTTCGCAACACAAAGTCTTAGCTCCACTTCTGACTGTGTCTTTTAAACCTGGATACTAATCCCATGAAACTGCTTACAATTCGTACATTGGAAACAGAGCCCAGACAGACTCAGTTATAGTCCTCTCCAAATAATAATTCTTCTGGTTTCCACCTTAGGCTCTAACCATATCTGGTCTTTTAGTTCTGCCTGCCTCATACAGAGTTATAGCACCATCTCTCTGGTGGGCATCCTGCAATATGATTGGTGGGTTTGAGCAGGGGCAGCTGCCCCCATCCTGTCAATTAGTTTCCTATCATTTGTCCTGTGCCTAGTCATTGCTGGGATGTAGAGCTCATATGAAAAGAAAACAGTATACAAGCCTCATCCTACCTCCCTCCAGGGCCACAGAGGACTTACAACGATGATTTTGGTATCATGTGACAGGAAAAGTGGCAAGAAGACATCTTTAGGAGAGTCTCTGAGAGACTTAGTACTGTCTTCAGCAGGAAAGCTATAAAAGTAAAAGAGAAGGCCAGGCAGTATGAGCAGAGAGTCTCAGATAATGTTAGATGAAGTTTAAACTCTTCAAAGATGGATGGACCAAAAAGGAGGAGGCATTTCAAAGAACAGACAAAACTGAAAATATGTATATAGTGTGAGCTACAGCAGAAAGAGAAAAGAATTCCTCTGATACCTAAATACATACTATTCCTGGTATCTGACAAGTACAGGACTTTTTAATGGGTTTTCCACCACCTCCACCCCTCACCGTATGTAAAATTTGACCTTGACTACCAAGAAGTATTCCCTTCTCTTTGCTACCTCTGTCTGCAGTTTCCCCTTTAGCCAGCTGATTCTCAGATATTTAGTGATACGCAATCAGAAGCTAAATGCTGCTATTACTACTGCTACTGTTACTAATAATAACAGTAGCAGATAAAGTTTATTGAGCACTTTCTGTGTCCCAGGTAGAGTTCTAGACACTTTTTAAACACGGACTCATTAATTTCCACTTAAGTCCTCATTTTATATACGAGAAAACTGAGGCATGAACAGGTTATGTAACATGTCCAAGGTACATTATACCATACTAAAGAAGCTGGAGGGGAAATAGGCACTTAGGCTAACTCAGTTCATGTGATATGGACCTGAGAATGGTAAGGCAAGAAGAAGAGAGAAAAGTGAAATGGTCTGGGCATTAAGAAAGGCTTTTGGAGATACCAAGCCAGAGCAAGTGAGAAAGAGCTCAGATGGGGTGCAAACATGCTTTGAGAAACATTGCTATGCCTTTTGAATTGGGTTTATTCAATACTGTTCAAAAGATACAAGTAAAACTTGAGCTTCCTTTTATAACACTCTACATGTTAGACCGGGTTCTGAGAACACAATAGAGAATGGAGTATGTAAGGGTCCTGTTTTAACATAGGTTACACACTTAAAGTATTTTACAGTTCCACATGTATCTTCTCACCAATTAGACGCAATAGCCTTGTAAGAATCCAAACCAAAACCCACTGTCATTGAGCACTGTAGTAATGATGTACGTTCTGGGGGAAAAGAACGAGGTACTCCCAAATGGCTTAGAAATAAGATCACTCCTCCCTAATCTCAGGGTCTTCTTTTGTGGGAAGACAATCTGATTGAGAAGAACTCTAGCTCAGTGCACAACTCTACGTTAGGTCACCCCATTGTCCCCCTGGAACTCACAGCGACAACATCTTTGCTTTAGAATAGAGCTCATTTCCAAAATATCCAGTCTGCTTATAACATGGACTGAAACTCAAGTAGTTGTAGCAGCCAGTTTCCCTGCTTTTCTCAGAAGCCAGACTGTTCACTTCCCCCAGCTCCTCTCCTGCTCTCTGTTCAGGATCGAGTCCTCACACCCCCAATGACATTAACGCTCTTCTCATAGGGCTGGACGAAGCATCCAGTTTCGTAGTGTCTCTAAACTAGAAGTGTTTTGAGCTGAGTCAACAAAGATTTATGCTAAACAACCCTTTTATGAAATGACCCACTGAGAAAAGAGAGTTTATCTGTGGCAGTTAAAAAGATTTCTTGGGGAAAGAAAGAGGCATCTCATTCTTTCTCATTAGCTTTCTGCAGGTACTTAGAGAAGGCTCCCATACTGCCAACTGGACTGTTAGCAAAATGCAAAACAGCTCTTTGTAAAGATCTGCCAGATACTTCATTGACCCACTTAGGAAAGATTGATTGAGTACCTACTAAGTGCCGATACTAAAATAGGTAGCAGGGATAAAGAAACAAAACAAACAAATGAAAAACCAAAGCAGATAAATCTTTACCCTCATTCATGAACTTTATGCTCTGTGTCAGTAACCTAGACGCCCTGGCAGCACAGTGTTTAAGAGCTCGCTGCTGACCAAAAGGTCAGCAATTCTAATCTACCAGTCACTCCTTGGAAACCCTGTGGGGCAGTTCTCCTCTGTCCTGTGGAGTCCCTCCGAACTGGAATTGACTAGACAGCAACAGGTTTGCTCAGTTATCAGTAATCTATGACTGTATACCAAGAGGTACAGAACTTTAATGGTTTAAAAAAAACCATAGCCATTTGCTTCAATTTTGTGGGTCAGCAATTTGCGCTGGGTGGTGCTGGGCAGTTCTTCTACTTGTCTCACCTGAAGACCTGAAACTGAAGTCATTTGGTTCCTCTGTAGAATTGCCAGCCCCTCAAACTGAGAGCTATGCCTATGGCTTTAAGCCATTATATTTTCACGACACTTGTTACACAGCCCATGACCACTGATACTCAGTGTAAGCTTTGTGAAAGTAGAGGCCACAGGTCAAAGATGTCCTGACTTCTGTCTGAAAGGCGATCCTGGCTGTCAGCTGTTTGCTCTAGGACGATGTGTCTCAGCAACACATGACCTTTCATCCTCCAGTAGGCCAGCCTCAGCAGTTCTGTGATGTCATTTCTACAGTGTCAAACTGGTCAGAGCAAATCACAAGGTCAACCCAAATGTAAAAAACTCAGTTCCTTACAGGTCAATTCTGACTAAAGGCCAAGTCCATGTGTATCAAAGTAGAACTGTGCTATGTAAGATTTTCAACAATTGATCCACTGCACATCCTAATAAATTTGCTGCCACCAAGCTGATTGTGACCTATAGAAACCTGTAGGGTAGAATACAATGGCCCTGTAGGGTTTCCAGGCCTGTAAATCTTTATAGAAACAGACTGCCATGCATTTCTGTCACAGAGAAGCTGGTAGGTTCCAATCACAGACCTTTTGGTTAGTAGCCGAGTGCTTTAACCACTGTGCCACCAGGACTCCTTGTATATCCTTACAGTTGAGACAAATAGCAAATACATAACACTGAGTCAGAAGTTCTTAGCCTGGTTCCACAGAAAAATTACCGGGAGAGCTTTTTTATTTCTTTTAAATCCAGTTTCTCCATCACAGACCAGTTAAACTAGAGACCAGGGCTTGAAAATCTGCATGAGGAACAAACTCCCCAAGTGGTTCTAGTTTTGCTGCTATTGTTGAGAATCACTAGCTTAAGAACTTTGACAGAACAAACAGAGCAGAGAAAGAGACTACTGAGTGACCAGAGGGCTGTGCAAGGTGTGGGTGTCAAGGATGAGCTTTCTAAAGAGGATAACTGGAGGTCAGAAAGTCTCCAGAAAAGCAAGAGAGCTAGGTAGCATTGTGTAAAGCAAATATTAAGTTCAGAGATGGCCAGGACTGGGGAAGTTAGAGAAGCAGAGGTGTTGGAGAGGCAGCTAGGGAGTGAGCTTATCCAATAGGTCTGCCTGGGTCCAGCGTGGCCCACCAAGCAGAGGTGCTTTGCTTGAAAGTCGTATCGGTTGGGAGCCCCCTTCACACATCCTGTTTCTTTTTCCATGAGACTTAGTATTATGATTTAATGGCTTTTCTTCACTTGTCTTGTGTAGGGAAGCAAAGTCATAAAGAATCAAGATGACAGTTTGCAGAACGGAACATGATTTTTGAAGTGTTTTTTTTTTTCTTTAGAAAAACTCAGTAATTCAACAGAACTTTCTAGGAAATGAGAAGCAAAACTGGAAGAAGAAGGGTGGAAATATGAGAAAATAAACAACAAGACATGGTGCTTTACAGAAGACAACACCAAAATAAATGACTTGGAGTTGCAGACAGACAGTAGAGATTTTTTCCACATCTAGAAGTGAATGAAAACACAGCTCAGCAACAAATCAGGGCACTGAAGTGTCCCAGGTGCAGAAATGCCCTTATGAAAAGCTGATTTCTGGCTGGGGAGGCTTTTGCATGGTTTTTCAAAGCACTTTCCAACATGTTAGTATATTTTCCCTTCACTTTGCAACTGCAGGTGGGTTTTCAGGTGACAGTGATGGGCTCGCTCCACTTTGAAGAAGCAGAGAGAAGACCCAAGAGGCAGGGGTTAGTCACGTGTCCCACAGCAAATCAGTAGCTAAGAGGGGAAAAGGAGGCAGGAATTTCAGCTCCTGCTTCACCCAGGCATCTTCCCCACTCCTGCAGTGCTCTGCCACCCCTCCCTGCCCCTGGGCACATCCGGGAAAGCCAGAACAATCTTTAGCAGCTGCCCCATGCACCCCCCAAAGAGTCACCATCAGCTTCTGATTCACAGCCACCCCACGCATGCCAGAGTATAACTAACTGTTCTGTGGGGTTTTCAGGGGCTGATTTTTCAGAAGTAAATCAGCTGACATGTCTTCCTTGGTGCTTCTGGGTAACCAGAAACAGCAGCCTTTCCTTCAGCAGCTGACCATGTTAACCACTTGCATCACACAAGGGCCAGTGGTGTCACTAGGGTTGGTGACCCTGCAAACACTAGTTAATTTCCATTAGTTCTTAAACTAGCCCAAGCCAGATTTGGCCCACCCTACTTCCCCAGAAGCTGGTCACTGATGACTGTTAGTGGATCTCAGCAGAGGACAGACCAACAGGAGGAACACATCAGAAGGAAAATCATCACCCTGGACCCTATTCCCAAGTGAAAAGTCCTATAAGAACCACGTCACCTGGCTGCCTTCTAGAATTTTCCTTCCTTTTTCCTTGGCTGCCATCTTGCTGCCTAAATCACGTATAAGCCTTGCTTCCCTTTAACTCAGCAAGTAGGATCTGAGAAACTCCCAAGCTCCTCCTCTGCCCATTGCAATAAAATTAGTTCTCAAAGACCACTGTCCAGATAATAGGCAAATCTGAGCCCTCCAGACAAGGACTCACTTTCTAGGGTTTGGTAACAGTCTAATTCAGTAACTCATGATGTCACCCTCCCCATGGACCTCCTCCGGCACCAGACCTTAGTAATGCTTATTATCAGTTTTAGTCATAGAATAATTTGTGATAAATACAGTCATAAATTGCTTAAATGTAATATTAGATTACTGGAATACTAACAACAAAATTGTTTTCTAAAATCTTCCTAAATTGAATTACATTATTAGTAACTATGTGGAAGCCTTTTTCTCTTTTTCTTTTTATTACAACCTCATTCTCAAAAAAAGTTACCAATATAGATTCACAAATACAATTACCACAAAACTGTAGCTAAACTACCAGAAATTTGGGCAAAAGCAACATTATAAAAACACTGGCCATCATGAAAATAGCAGCAATTGCAGATGAAATCATGTGATTGAAGACTTTATATTGCAGTAATAACAACAGCTCTAATCAGAGCACATTAGAAGCTTCAGAAAGGAAATCATCGTAGAGTTTTAGACTCAGATATATTGACACATGTAAGCTGGGCTTATGAAAAAAATATTTCTGTTGTAACTATAGGAATATGTTTGTAAAAAATAATAAATTATGCTGAGACACCACACAGAAACTTTATAGACAGTCATTTTGGTGTCACACCTCCCCCCTTGGTAATTTCACCATCTGGTGCAGTTAAAACCCTCAAGGTCCCTTTCTTCAGTGACACCACTGCCAGAGACACTCCTTCTCCCCCAAAGCATCTATTTTGATAACCTAATGCAGTTTGCCTGAAAGAAGCCAGTCCAGTCCAGAGTTGTGTCCTCAATGGAAGAAGCAGCATCTGTCACCTTGTGCAGCCATGGGGAACGTAATGCCACCCAATTCCTACGGATGGTGACCCAGGCAAGCAGGATGATGACAGAGGGCAGGAAACCAAAGCCTAAATAGGGGCCTCCAAACTCACAAAGGGCTAGCCACTGGTAAAATGTGCTTAGCATCTCCTCTCCAGAAACCGCACATGTGGAGAGCCCCCGGCCTTTCCTGCTCGCTGCACTGAGCCGACTGCCCAAAGCTTCTCCCTGTCCTTCCCAATCCCTTCCTGTGAAAGTTCCCTGACAATCACCAACCAGGGCCACCTGAATTAAGCAGAGGGTGCAGCTGTTAAAGATGCAGAGCCCTGGGCCCTCTCCAAACCCGCTGGATCAGAATCTCTGGGGCTGGAATTCAAGGCTGCCCCTTTTAAATAAGCTCCCCAGGTAATGCTGTTGAAACTTAAAAAAAAAAAAAAAAAATCACAGTTTTAATGAAAATGTAAATGCTATTCCCAGCCCATGAGCGGCCAAGTGAATTTCTCTGTCATCAGCCTGGTAGGAAATTCCAGACCCCGTCCCCTTTTCTAGAACATGTCACTAAACAGAGTCTCCAGAGTAAGACTGTGAGCCCCACAAGCAGGTGCTTGTCATAAACTGCACAAGACAGTTGACTTCCCAGCCCACAGGCCACACCACCACGTGCAACAGCCTACTTTCACTACTATCTTCTTTAATTCTATTGTGATAAAACATACATAACCTAAAATGTGCCTTTTTAAATATATAGTGTATAATTTCATCCATGGTGTTGTGCAACCATCAACGTTTCCCGAACTTTCTCATAACCCCAAACAGAAACTCTGTGGCTGCCGTTAAAACAATAACTCCTTGTTCCTGCTTTCCTCCCACCCACCCCACCCCACCCCAAGCCCTTGGTGATCACTTACAGCACAGAAGAAAATAAAGGAAAACTTGAACAGTAGTCTCCAGGAGCTTGCCTCTGGAGGCAAAAGATCCAAAGAACAGGCAACTGTAACTCAGTTACAGTAAGGTTTAAAAAAAAAAAACAAATTTGGTGGCATGGAGTCAGTTCCAACTCATGAGGATCCCCTTTGCTAAGGTAAAAAAAAAAAGAAACAAACAATCCTATTGCTGTCGAGTCGATGCCAACCCATAGTGACCCTACAACAGATATCCAACCCAAAATCCAATTCAAGGAAGTGATGTCTAAGAAGACATTTTAAATGTGAGTGTCCAACACACCAGCAAAAACTGAGAGATGGGGAGAGGCTACTCTGCGCAGAAGGAACAGTGGGTACAATGTCCCAGTGCAAGAGAAAGCATGGCACCTCAGAGGGATTGTGAGGATTCCAGGGATGCCATGCACAGTTGTGTAGGTTGTGTCTTGCAAAAAGGCACCAGGATAATGAACAAGGACTAAGAGTCAGCCTGGTGCATAGGCCTTCCTTGCACACACTAAATCTCCTGTGTTTGGTTTCTCTATTGACGGTAACATGGCACTGCTCTCTACAGTTCACTCTTCTTCATGATACATGGGCGAAAGATTGAGACAAGTACAGGAAAGCAAGAGGTTAACTAGCCACATGTTTTTTTCCCTGTCAGCCTTTACCAAGGATGACACTCACTAGATTTAACCAAATGTGGGACTCCTTCTCCAACTCTTTGTCCTTGCTGGGTGCATTCCATAAGCCTTGTTGAGGTTTTATCCTCCCTCTTCCCTGATCTGCCCTTGGGTTAGACTGCACGGAAGTGCTTTGTGTCTCAGTATTTCCAGCCATCATCTACCTAGTGATGCCCCATTACTATCTAGAGAACAAACTTCACAATGAATATTGAGAGTCATCATTTATTCTTCCCTTTGGAAAGAGGAATTGTTTTGATACACTGCATTCTTTTTCAGAGTTTGGCTATAACTCCAACCCAAAAGCACTTAAAATAGTGAGATGGGTCTAAAGACGTCTGCATGCTGTGTCAGTAATAAAAACTTGTTTAACTGGTCAGAGAGCTCATTCTCAACTGAGATAAAGATAGCCTTTGACAACGGCCATGCCTTGCTTTACCTTCAGAACTAAAACCACAAGGAAAACTGTGGATTACCTCTCTTCCTTGTACAGCAAAACCCAAGAGCTAGATTTAACTCTGGAGTAGTATTGACTTACCCTTACCTAGATCTCTTTGGCAGCATAAATTTGACAGTAGAAATGGAATTCTGGAAAATTTAGGAAAATGAATATATGCTGTTATGGGAACATCTGTGATTCAGTAGTAGGATTTTCACCTTTGTGCAGGAAACCATGGATTTGATTCCCAGCCAACACATCTCACACACAGCTACCACCTTGCTTTCCATGAAGACTTGTGTGTTGCTATGACACTGAACAGGTTTCAATGTAGCTTCCAGACTAAGACAGGCTATAAAGAAGGCTTGGGTATCTACTTCTGAAAATTAACTGTTGAAAACCCTATAGATCACAAAGGTCTGATTTGCAACTGGTCATAAAATTGGCACAGGACCAGGCAGCATTTTGTTTCATTGCTCATAGAGACACAATGAATAGAGGGCCAACTCAATGAAAGTTAACAACAACAACAATATATATTGTTATCTTTGGGGAAAGTATCTTGAAATGAGTGGATTTCACTCTCTTTGCATAAAGGAAACTATTATTATTATTGCAAAGAGACTCAGGGAAGGAAGAAGCTCTCAACCTTTAAAGTGTATGGTATCAGCAAAGAGAAACAAAAAGATGCTGTGACATCCAGTGGGATGACTTGTGAGAGGCTTACTGATGAATCATGGTGGCCTGTCCCTAAGTATGGAGACGTCATAGTCTCTCAAAGGCTTGGCTGAGTGCCACAGACTCAGAGAGAAAAGAGACCTGAAGGTTTTCCCTACTTGACCCATCGTTCTAGAGATGAGAAGACTGGGGCTTGGGGAAAGCATCTTTCCCCAGACACATAGTAAACCAATGTGAATACCCAGCTGAGTTTCCATGACTTCTAATTTTCTGCAAAGAACATTGCTCAGCACCATCATGCTTTCTGAGTTACCGTTGTTTATTTCAGTAATTCATAAAAACGTGGCACTTCGTGGAGCCAAAGAAAGTAAATGACACAATCCCCACCCACAAAGAGCTTATGATTCTTCTAATAATCCTAAAACAATTTTGTTATCATTTTTGAGGTAATCCACTGATCTGAGGAAAATCTTTTAGCTTGTTTCTAATATAACACCTTTCATGTGTACAAAGAAATAAGTTTAATTCACAAATGCAGTCCTCTAGCATTGACTAGGACCAGATATAGATACTGCCTTAATGGCTTTGCACGTGGAGGACAGAAGCTGATAGGAAGGGAAGTGTTTCTTAGTCTCTATAATAACAGGACCAGAAAGAGGAGCAGTGAACTGTATACATGCAGTCATGTGTGTGCATGTCTCTGTGCATATGTGTGGTATAGGTGGGTATGTTTGCACATGATTTTAGGCAGAAGTGGCAAAGGATTAACAAGTACATTTAAAAAAACAAAAATGGATTGTCGCATCACACTGAGTTGAGCTCAGATATTGATTCTATTGTTTACTATGTAATTGTGGACAAAGAATGAACCTCTCTTAGCCCTAGCCTCCTCATTTTAAAATGAGGAAAACTTAACAATCACTGATGTGGCGTGTTGGTCTTGACTTGAGATAGGAAGAAAATGCAGAGTCCTGCACCCAATGGATGAAGAAGTTACTTTCTCTTTTAGGAAGCAATTATTATTACAGGGAGGTAAAAATGGGCTCTATGCTTCCTGTATCCCCATCTTCTTTAAATTCACTGGAATTAAGATGTTTTCAACTGTGAAACACAAAGGAGGAGACAGAAATGAGATTTTATTAAGAATAAAAAATAGCGACAATTTGGAAAGCAGGCTTGTTGACAGAATGTGAGTACGTTTTCAGAATAATTAATAGGCAGGCCAGGGCTGAGAAAATTAATGTCTATTAGCACAAAGCCTTTCCAAATGGTAACCCAAAGACTCACACAGGGTTAGGGCTCAGTTTCCCAGTGGGGTCAGGTAATCCTTCTGTACATAGCTGGGAGATTGATAAAGTGGCTCTGTCCATCACAACAGTGTTGTTTTAGTCATCTTGTGCTGCTCTAAAAGAAATAACACAAAGTGGATGGAAGAGGACATTGCAGAGGTGAGCCAGGACTTTTCGCTTCCACCAGAGGTATTTGTCAATTCTGGCTGTGTACAAGAGGCTAGAAATTTGGATGTGGCCCAGGTACAGCACTGTTGCTGGAGAAGGGAACAGAGAAACCAGCTGAAGAATGAGGATGGAAAGATATAAATGAAGAATGGAAAGGTTTCAAACCCAAGACTGATTTTCCCTTGAAGACTTTAATTTTGAAGCTCTGTGGAGAAAGATGAGAAAGGTTTAAGTCCAAACGAAAAACAAAACAAAACAAAAGAAATACACAACAGAATTCCTCAGCCTGTCAGTGCTCAGGAGACAAAAGATTCACCAGGAAGAGGAGCCCTAAAAACTACAAGCAGGAGTAGAAAATCTTTAAAGACTTCTTAAAGCAGCCCTCACTCTCTACAACTGTTTCCCTAACGAGAGAATTCTTGTTGTTCTGGGTTTATCTAAATTCTGCTAATCTAGCCTTGGCCTCTGGCAGAGGGACATTGCTAGGGGACAGAGAAACTGGCAGAGGTGGTTTATGGAAGGCGTACAGGGCTAAAGTGACAAAAGCAGACACTAAAGGGCCTCAAACACAGAACCAGAATCCTTAAAGATACCAAATTCTGAAGTTGTAAAGAGTGGGGAGTCAGTGAGATAAGCCAAAATCTCCGGAAAGCTGGGCAAAAATACATTTCTCTAACAACAGGAAGAAATCAAATATAGACAGTCTTACCAAAATTGTAACCCAGACATAAAGTGCCTGATTAGACTATGGATATTAGCCTCCTTCAACCTGCCTACAAGAGGAAACAAAATGAATCTACTCTGTGGAAGACAAAAACATCTGGAACTCTAAGATGTTTAAACATGCTTAATAAAAAGTTACTAGGCATATACAGACAGAGACAAGTTCGTATTATTAGCAACCAAGGAGAAAAACAGATGATAAAAGCAGATCTAGATGTTAGTTTGGGCATAAAAAGACATCAAAATAACTATGACTAGTATATTCAATAATATTTTTAAAAATGTAAATGAGTTCGTAAGAAAATTGGATTCTAGAAAAAGCCACAAAGAACTTAGTGAACTTACTTAACAAAATATTGGATGGAAAGGATTGAATTACCTGACTGGAAGAACAGTAGAAAATAGTTGAACTGAGGGGGAATTTCTTTTTTAAAAAAAGCACAAAGTAGGTAGACACGTAAGAAACATCAAAGTCAAACTGTTAAAAATTAAACACAAAACTCTAAAAAGTTGGAAGAGGAAAAAACACACTACTTTCAAAGCAGCATTAAGATAGTTGATGGCTAATTATGGAATGAAAACTATGGAAGTAATTACTCAATGGAATTATTTTTAAAGTTGAGACAAAGAAAATCATTATATCCCCATATATTATTGTTTCCTGTCTTTGAAAAAGAAATTACATAGCAGTATTCTTTTGTGTCAGGCTTCCTTTGCTGAATATTATGTTAGTGAGATTCACTTAAATTGTTGTATATTCTTGCCAGTTTCCATCAAGTTGATTCCGACTCATAACGATAGCACATAGTAGTTACTTTATTTTCACTGTTGTATAGGACTCCACTGTAGCAAAAGACTGCAAATAACTTATCTGCTCTACTGGTGATGAGCTGTTTGGTTGTTTGTAGTTTGTGGCTATTATGAAAACTGCTACAGTGAACATAATTGTGCATATCTTTTGGTCCCACGTTTCTAGTAGTGGAATTGTTGGATCATGGAGTATGTAGGTAGTTAGCTATGACAGACACTCTCAAACAACTTTTTTAAATGTTCCCAAACCAGCAGTTTATGAGGTTTCAGATGACCTGAATCCTTTCTAACAGTGTTATCTGTCTTTTGCAGTTTATCAGTCTTACTGTTACATGGTCATATTTTGTTGATTTTAACTTAATTTTGCTTATTTATGACAAAGCTGATAATCTCTTTGTGTAATCCGTTCAAGACTTTTCTCCATTTTGCTATTGAATTATCTATCTTTGTCTAATTTGTTTGCAAGAGTATTCCACATATTGCAAATGTCTTCTGCTCTTCGTGGTATCTTTTCCCTTTCCGGTTGAAAACTTCAATGAAGTTCTTCACTTCCGTTTAGTCCAATTTGTCAATTTTTTCCCTGACCATAACTGCATTTTGTGTTCAGTTTAAGAACTATAAAATCAGCACAAGCCTATAGAAAGTCTGGGAGAAATCAAACAAAATTCTTGATATTAGAAACAACTTCCAAGTGCCCCAAATAGAAGAATTGTCCCTTTATTTCTTATGTGCTACAGGCTTCTAAATTCTGAAGGAGTGGGGAGACCTTGGCAAACATTATTATAACAGCATGTATAATTTGTTCTTGGTGTTTGTATTGTCCTGCAAGACGTTAATCTCCTTGAGGGTCAGGACAAACTTGCCTCTTGCATTTGTGTAATCTTAGGAACCACCTTTGTACTTAGCATACAGCAAACTTCAAGTTTTGGTAAATTTTAAGTAGCTTTTGAAATGAACAGGCATAGCTAAGAAGAGGAGAAACCTAACTTTAAGGTGTTCCTTAGAGAAGTAGTAACATAAAAAAAAAAAAAAAAAAAGCCACAACTATCAAAGGCTCTTGAAGTTGAATGTGCTGAGTTGTAATTGCCAAACTGTCTTGGAGTAGGAGTCAAGCCTTCCTGAAGCTTAGTAACTAGTTTGTTTTCTGTTTATACCATTCATGCTCCTCTGTCCCAGTGGAAGGAGGAATGTAAATCTTCTCATATTAGAGGTTCATGGTTTTACAAAGGCCCATGTGGTTTTGGATGGATTATTTTAAAAAAAAAATCCAGAGAGGGATCAAGATAGTGGTTTATATCAAGTAACTATAATATTCAAATTAAAGCTATAAATCAACCATGCAAATAAGCCTGTGCCCAGGGCAGAAATGCAATAAAAAAGCCTGAAGAAAGAAACTTAATAAACCCTGCCTCTTCTATAACCATGTGGGTAAGTTTCCTGAGAGTGCAGGTCTTGTGGGGACACTGAGAGTGTGCAGCTCCAGGCGTTCCAGAAGATCTCACAGCAACTGCACAAGGACCTGGCAGCATTCTAAAGCTCCAGGAAAGGCTGAGCAGTTTGCATCTGTGTCTGCTTGCAAGGGCATTAAATATGCATCTGATAAGATAGTAGTCAGGCATGTGAAACACCTATGGGGAAAATTTGCTTGAAATTATGGCCATACGCATTCGTTCTCTTTAAAAGGACTTCTGGCTGGACTTCTCACAAAAGAGGAGGTAGAGAATGGGGACAGCCCAAGGAAGACAGGCTGTCAGTAGTTGGGGGATCAGGGAGACCAAAAATCAGGGTTCTGCCCAAGGAATTTAATGTGTATCATTTGATAGTAGCAATAGATTCACATAAGCTTAGTGATCATATCTCACGAGTTTCCTGAAACAGTACTGTTTTATCGCTGTTGTCTTAGTATAATTGCTTCAAAAAATAAAATAAGCTGCTGGAGTTGATTCTAGCTCATAGTGACTCTATAGGACAAAATACTGCCCCATACACTTTCCAAGGCTGTAATAGAGTGCTTAACTACTGCTCTACTGGCCTCCTTTTATTCTTAAAAGCACCCTGGTTTCGGTGATACATTGCATGACCACCCTAAAAAGTAAAAAAAAAAAATTGCCATCCAGTGATTTTTGATTCATGGTAACCCTATAGTATAGAGTAGAACTGCCCCATACGATTTCCAAGGAGTGGCTAGTGGATTCAAAATAATTCATCTTACAGCTACGTCAAGTACTCAGGTTCTTATCTCAAAGTCAAGAGCACAGGCAACCTTGCAACTCATGTTCCAGATCTAGGTCCATTAATGAAGGCAGTAAATTCCCTCTGGAATTATCAGGCAAAGGCTCAATAATGAGATGAGAAAAAGAAGATTTGGACAGCAAACAGTGATTCAAGTCAATAACCCTGTGGTTTTCTTTTTTTCCCTGAGATCTGGCACGAAAAAAGCCCAACGGGAAACAGTTGGCTCAAATTTGTGACAAGGTGGCTGCTGAGGGAAGAGACTTAGACTCAAGTTTCTTAGTCTTTTTTAAAAAAAAAAACAAAAACAACTAGGGAATCATCAGCGGAGAAGAAGCAAGACAGGGAAAACATGAGAGGGGCTACAGGTGCTACATATGTGTTTCAAATGAAACTTCAAACTTGGCTCTAGTTGAGGTACCAAGGGAAGCAGAATTCTTGCTAGATGTAAGAAATCAGGTGTGTGTCACCATCTTAGCATTTGTCTCAGTCAGGATAGGGTAGGTTTTGCTGTAGTATTAAACAAAATTTCAGAGGCTTAATCAACAGTCTTATTTTTCTCTTTGCTACACTTGGCATCAAAAATCCTGGTGGTGTAGTGGTTAAGTGCCATGTCTGCTAACCAAAAAAGGTCAAATCTGCCAGTTACTCCTTGGAAACTCTATGGAATAGTTCTACTCTGTCCTATAAGGTCACCGTGAGGTGGAATTGACCCTCAGTGGGTTTGACTTTGTTTTCATACTTTGCATCATGGGTTGACTGTCATCCTCACTCAGAGACTTCATGTTTCCACGATTACTGAAGCAAGCAAATAGGAATGTGGTGAATCAACCACAGCTCTGAAAGTTTCTGCCTGGAATGACGTATCTTATTTCTGTCGTGTTTCACTACCCAAAGAAAGTCAGATACCCCTAATTTCCTATAGGAAGAGAATCCACTCACGCCATGTTCATGGAAAGTTGTTAGATCCCATCAAGTCAGTTTTGATTCATAGTGACACCGTACACCGCAGCACAAAACATTTCCCAGTCCTGCAACATGCCCACAATGCTTGCTGTGTCTTAGCCCACTGTTGCAGCCACTGGGTGAATCCATCTCACTGAGAGTCTTCCTCTTTTTCTCTGACCCTTTACTTCACCAAATCTTTCTCCAGAGACTGATCTTCTCTGACAACATGCCCAAAGCATGTAAGATACATTCTTGTCATCCTTGCTTCTAAGAAGCATTCTGATTTTTCCTCTTCTAAGACACATTTGTTCACTCTTATGGTGGTCTATGATACACTCAATATTCTTATCAACACCACAATTCAAAGGCAACAATTCTACTTTGGTCTCCCTTTTCATTGTCCAGCTTTTGTATGCATACAATGTGATTGAAAATGCTATGGCTTAGGTCACATGCACCTTAGTCCTCAAGGTGACATCTTTGCTTCTCAACACCTTGAAGAGTCTGTTACAGCAGATTTGCCTAGTATAATGCATCTTTTGGTTTTTTAACTGGTGCTTCCATGGGTATTGGTTGTGAACACAAGTAGAATGAAATCCTTGGCAACCTCAATCTTTTCTCTATTTATCATGATGTTGCTTACTGGTCCTCTTGTGAGGATTTTTGTTTTCTTAATGCTGAAGTGTAACCTGTACTGAAGGCTGTGGTCTTTAATCTTCATCAATGTTTCAAGTCCTCTTCACTTTCAGTAAGCAAGGTTGTGTCCTCTGCATAATGTACATTGTTAATGATTCTTCTTCCAGTCATGATGCCCCATTCTTCTTCATATAGTCTAGCTTCTTGGATTATTTGTTCAGCATACAGAGCAAATAGAGTGTAGTAAAAGGATACAACCTTGACATATTCCTTTCATGATTTTAAATCACATAGTATCTCCTTGTTCTCTCCGAACAACTACCTCTTGATCTGTGAACAGATTCTGCATGAGCACAATTGGTTGTTACATGCCCATTCTTCGCAATGTTATCCACAATTTCTTATGATCTACACAGTCAAATGCCTTTGCATCATCAATAAACACAGGTGAACATCTTTCTGACATTGTCTAATTTTAGCCAGGATCCTTCTGACATCAGCAATGACATCACTTTTCTGAATCTGGCCTGAATTTCTGACAGTACCTATAAACTACTGCAGCTGCTTTTGAATGATCTTTAGTAAAATTTTACTTGCATGTGATGTTAGTGATATTGTTGGATAATGTCTGCCTTCAGTTAGATCACCTCTCTTGGGAACAGGCATAAATATGGATCTCTTCCAGTCAGTTGGCAAGGTAGCCATCTTCCAAAATTTCTTGATACACATCAGTGAGCACCTCCAGTGCTGTATCTCTTTGTTGAAACATCTCAGTAGATATTCCATCAATTCCTGGAGACTTGTTTCTTGCCAGTGCCTTCAGTGCAGCTCAGACTGGTTCCATCAATACTACCAGTTCATGATCATATGCTAACTCTTGGAATGGTTGGACACTGACTGATTCTTTTTGGTATGATTACTCCATGTTTTTCTTTCATCTTCTCTGAATGCTTCCTGCATCATATAATGTTTTCCCTATAGTATCCTCCACTATTGCAATCTGAGGATTTAATTTTTTCTTCAGTTCTTTCACCTTAAGAAGTCCCAAGCTTGTTCTTCCACTTCAGTTTTCTATCTGCAGTTCTTTGCACATGTCATGATACTTTATGTTCTCAAGCTGCTCTTTGAAATCTTCTGTTCCATTTCACTTTCACTTCATCAATTATTCTTTCTGCTTAGCTGCTCAACATTCAAGAGAAAGTTTCAGAGTCTCTTCTGACATCCATTTTGGTCTTTTTTTCCCGTTTTTTTTAAATAATTTCTTGTTTTCTTCATGCGTGATGTCCCTCATGTCATTCCACAATTTGCCTGGTTATCACATCAAATATATTCTTGAGATGGCTTCTAACTTCAGGTGGGATATACTCAAAGTAGTATTTTGGCATTTGTGGACTTGTTCTGATTTTCTTCAGTTTCAGCTTGAGCTTGCATATGAGCAATTGATGATATCTTCCACAGTTTATCCCTGGCCTTGCTCTGATTGCTGATACTGAGCTTTTTCATTGTCTCTTTCTACAAATGTAGTCAATTTGATTCCTGTGTATTCTATCTGGTAGGGTACGTGTGTTTGGTCACCATTTATGTTCTTGATAAAAGGTATTTTCAATGAAGATGTCATTGGTCTTAACAAAATCCTGTCATGTAATCTCTGTCATCATTTTTATTACAAATGTTATATGTTCCAACTACCAATCCTCCTTCTTTGTTTCCAACTTTCACACGCTAATCACCAGTAATTATCAATGTATCCTGATCACATGTTTGATCAATTTCAGACCACAGAAATTGGTAAAGATCTTCACTTTCTTTATCTTTGGCCTTAGTGGTTAGTGCATAGGTTTGCATAATAATTGTACTAACTGGTATTCGCCATAGGTGTGTATCACTAACAGGGTTGTACTTCAGGATAGATCTTGAAATGTTGTTTTTGACGAGAAATGCAACTACATTCCTCTTCAGGTTGTCATTCCCAGCATAGTGTCATATAGTTGTCCAATTTAAAATGGTCAACACCAGTCTGTTTCAGCTCACTAATACCTAAGACATCAATGTTAATGCATTCCACTTCATTTTAGACAATTTCCAATTTTTCTAGATTCATACTCCACACATTTTGTGTTACAATTATTAATGGATGTTTGCAGCTGTTTCTTCATTTTGACTCATGCATATTAGCAAATTTAGGTCACTAAAGTTTGAGTCCATCCACATTATTAAGATGAACTTTACTTTGAGGAGGCAGCTCTTTCCTAGTCATATTTGGAGTGCCTTCCAACCTTCAGCCTTATATCCAACAATGTTCCACTATATGTATAAGTTTTCTTCAAGCTAATTCTTTTCAAATACTCCCATTTGTCTGATAATTTGTCATACTGTCGGGGCTTGCGTGTTACTGCCCTGCTGGAAGCTATATCATCAGTATTCGGATACCACCATCTGTGGTGGACAGTTTCAGCTGAGCTTCCAGACTAAGACAGAGTAGGAAGAAGGACCTAGCAGTCTGCTCCAGAAAAGAATTAGCCGGTGAAAATCGTATGAATGGTAATTAGAAAGATAGGAAAGAAACAAAAGACCAAATTGTATGTCAGAGGGGACTCTGAAACTTGCTCTTGAAGGTCGAGTCGCTAAAGAAGGAATGACAAAGTAAAAGTACTGAACAGAAGATTTCAAAGCAACTCAAGAAGGCAAAGTAATGTATTATAATGACCTGTGCCAAAGAGCTGGAAATGGAAAACCAAAAGGGAAGACCACATTGCATTTATCAAGCTAAAAGAACTGAAGAAAAAATTCAACCTTCAAACTGCAGCAGTGAAGGATTCTGCAGGGAAAATATTAAACAACTAGGAAGCATCTAAATGAGATGGAAGGAATACACAGAGGGATATGCTATATCGGAAAAAACTGGTCGAAGTTCAACAATTTCAAGAGTACATGATCTGGAACTGACAGTACTGAAGGAAGAAGTTGAAGGCATGGCAAAGAACAAGGTTCCAGGAATTGAAGGAATATCAATTGAGATGTTTCAACAAATGGATGCAGAGCTGGAAGTACTCACTCATCTATGCCAAGAAATTTAAAGGACAGTTACCTAGCCACCTGATTGGAAGAGATCTGTATTTATGCCTGTCCCCAAGAAAGGTGATCCAACCAAATGTGGAAATTATTAAACAATATCACTAATATCACATGCAAATAAAATTTTGTTAAAGATCATTCAAAAGTGACTGCAATAATATATTGACAGGAAACTGCCAGAAATAAAGACAACGTGGAACCAATGATATCATTATTGATATCAGACGGATCTTTGCTGAAACATGGGAATACCAGAAAGATGTATACTTGTGTTTCATTGGCTATACAAAGGCATTCAACTATGTGGATCGTAACAAATTATGGATAACATTGCAGAGAATGGGAATTCCAGAACACTTAACTGTGCTCATGAGGAATCTGCATGTGGATCAAGAGACAGTCATGCCAACAGAACAAGGGGACACTGCTTGCTTTAAGGTCAGGAAATGTATGTGTCAGGATTGTGTCATTTCACCACATCTTTTCAATCTGTATGTTGAGCAAATAATCTGAGAAGCTGGACTGTATAAAGAAAAATGAGGCATCAGGATTGAAGCAAGACTTATTAACAATGTATGTTATGCAGATGACACAACCCTGCTTGTTGAAAGTGAAGAGGATTTGAAACATTTACTGATAAGATCAATGACCACAGTCTATAGTATAGATTGCCCCTCAACATCAAGAAAACAAAAATCCTCACAACTGGATCAGTAAGCCATATCACGACAAATGGAGAAAGCATCGAGGGTGTCAAGCATTTCATTTAACATGGTTCCACAATCAACACACATAGAAGCAGTTGTCAAGAAATCAAAAGATGCATTGCATCAGGAAAATCTGCTGTGAAGGACCTCCTTAAAGTATTGAAAACTAATGGCATCACCTTGAAGACTAAGTTGAGCTTGATCTAAGCCATGGTATTCTCAGCTGCACATCATATACATGTGGAAGCTGAATAATGAATAAAGGGGAGCTTGTTAGGGAAGCAATAGTTTACAATTCAGGTTCATGGATACTCGGAATACTGTTCTTTCCCCAGGATGACTTCTTCTCAGCTATCCCTGCAGGCACTCCTCTCTCTGGTCTCTTGGCCTCTTTACCCTGCTCCAGGAAATGTCAAAAAGCTCTTAGCTCTTCTGATAAGTGCCAGTAAACCTCAGCCCAAAGGCTGTCAGCTCTGGCTCCATGAATTGGGAATCTGAGTTCCCCCCTCCACCCCAGTGCCAAGAGGCATCCTACTCCTCCAGCAAGCCTCCTGTTGGAAGGCATTCAGCTTTCTTTCTCCATGAACTGAGAAGCCTAGTGTTTTAGTCATCTGGTACTTCTGTAAAAGAAATACCACAAAGTTGATAGCTTTAACAAAGAGTAGTTTTATTCTTTCACAGACCAGTAAACCATAGCTCTGAATTAAGGATATCCAAAGCCTTTGGCTTTGGCATCCAGAGTAAGTCCTTCCCTCTTTGCCGTCTCTGGAGGAAGGCTCTGTGTTGCCTAAGTCTTTGCTCAGGGAATATTTTGGCATAGGAAACTCTGGTCTGAAGGACACGTTGTACTCTTGGTGCTGCTTTCTTGGTGGTAAGAAGTTCCCGACTCTTTGCTTGTTTCCCTTTTTTCTCTTGTAAGATAAAAGGTGGTACAAGCCACATTCTAGGGAAACTCTGTTTACACTGGACCAGGGAAGTGATCTTAGGAAGGGTTTTACAATCCCACCCCTAAGCCTCTGTGACATAATTCGCTCTATCAACAGGCAGAAATTAGGATTTACAGTATAAGAACATCACAGAATGGAGGGCAATCACAAAATATATGGAAGTCATGGCCCAGCCAAATTACTACACATTTTTGGGGGGGGGGGCACAATTTATTCCATGACACCTACAAGCCATCTCTTACTGGTCTTCTACCAGTAAGAACCAGTCTCCTGGTTCTGCTGTCATTTCTCTGTCACCATTTCTCTCTGACTTGCTGTTTTTGGTGTTAACAGTTCTCTGCCTACTGGGTCTCAGGTCCAAAGGATATATTCTACTCCTGTCTCTTCTTCCCTGGTAGTGGTGAGATCCTCTCTTACCAGCCTCTGGTGTGGCTCATTGTAAGCGTAACAGAATGCAAAACTGACCACTCCCTTTGCTTAGGTTCCATGGACTTCATTTGCTTAGTCTCACTCAATCGTTGCGTGTGAGTCACAAAGACGATGGCTAGGAGGGTCACATTAAACAAGTCAGTGCACCACATAGGTCATCACATATGTCAATCAGTTTATTGCATGGAGGTGCCATACAAACACTTGAGCTAATTATTTCCCCTTTGGACCTGTTTCTTGACTTGCTAAATCTCAGGGAAAGAAAGAAGCCTACAGAATTATTGACTTCAGCCACTGTTTCCTGCCCAAATCTTTATCTCGTCTCATTATCTAGCCTTTGCCTGAATGATTTCAGAGGAAATTTACTACCCTCATTAATGGACCTAGATCTGGACTATGAGTTGTGGTGTTTCCTGCACTCCCTGACTTTGAGATACAATCCTGAGTGCTTGATTTACCTGTAAAATGAATGAATTTGAGGATCCCTACTTTGTAGGGTGGCCATAAAAGTTACTATCCAAGGACTTGCTTATCATATTCTGACCTTAATACAGTAAAAGAATAATGAATGTCATCACAACGATTAACATTTACATAGCAACTACTATGTTCCATGCAGTGTTTTAAGTGTTGCACTGTGTATTTAATCCTCACAACCACGTAAGATAGTTACTATGTGTTTTAGTCAGCTAGAGCTGCTCTAACAGAAATACCACAGAGTGGATTGCTTTAACAAAGGAAGGTTTATTCTTACACAGTCCAGTAGGTTACAAGTCCAAATTCAGGATGTCCACTCCAAGGGAAGGCTTTCTCCTTGTCAGCTCTGGAGGAAAATCTGGTATTGCACCAGTCTTTGTCCAGGGAGTGTCTTGGCACAGGAGCCTCAGGTCTGAAGGACGCGCTCTTCTCCTGGTGCTGCTTTATTGAATGGTGTGAGGTTCCTAGTTCTCTGCTTACTTCTCTTTCCTTTTATCTCTTGTAGGATGAAAGGATTAAGGTTGGACCAAGCCATACTCCAGGGAAACTCCTTTGACAGTGGAGCAGGGAGGTGATCCTATGAAGGGGTTTACAGTCCCACACTAATCCTTTGACATACAGCATAGGAAAAATCACAAAATGGAGGACAATTACAAAATAATTGGAATCGTGGCCCAGAGACATGGCCACACCTATTTTGGTGGGGACACAATTCAATCCATGACACTGCTAGCATAGTGGATAAGTGCTACAGCTGCTAAGCAAGAGGTTGACAGTTTGAATCCACCAGGAGCTCCTCGGAAATGTTATGGGGCAGTTCTACTCTGTCCTATAGGGGTGTCATGAGTCAAAATTGACTCAACAGCAGTGGGTATGAGTATCTTCTTTTTACAAATGAGGAAACTTAGACAAAAATAACAGTGACTTTTCCAAAGTTTATGGATAGCCTGGATAGACCCGGATTGGAGCTGGAATGTAATGAATCCAGACAGTTTGTTCCAGCATCAACACTCCATTACGTGTATGCTAGATGGACAACGTGGAGAATTAAGACACGTAAGTGAAATGGGGATGCATATATATATTAAAATATATAGTAAAGTGGAGTCTTGTCATCAATGTAAGTTAAGAATAGGCTAAACTACAAACTAGCTAAACTACTAATACACAAAACAGCTGTGCTTAAGCTAAGTAAGATGATGAGAAAATGCAAAGTCAAAGTAAAGAATTGAAAGTGAAAAGAACAATTGCCAGATGGCCATGGCAGTGGATCATCAGAGAAATGATAAAGATAATAACCAATCACAAAGAAGTCAACAACTCGAGGTAACAGAAGGTAAAACTTAACAGACTGGATGATAGTGACCAGAACCAACTGACAACTTGTATAAGAATCTAGCACTCTGGATTTGGGGTACACAGTCTCCTCCAGGTGTCTGTGTCCACCGGTCTGCAGCTGTGCTATGACCTGATTCTAAGACCTCATCTGTCTCATCTTTCAAAGCCTGGTTCAAGTGACTGTGACTGTTTTCCATTGGTGTCTGAGCCTCCTGTGCTGTTTCTGCTGTATCTACACTCAGCTTTCCCGACCCCCTAGACCTGTCATGGCAGAATCTTACCCCAGACTCTCCTGATGTCTGAATGGGCAGAGCACAGCCAATCCTTAAATTCATTAGAGTGAAACCCACTTCTAAGAAAGTGTATGTAAGTGATGGCATACTAACTGTATGACTGAAGCTGGGTCCCTTTAGGACCCAGTATGAGCCTGTGAGGTCTTACCTAATATAAACTGATGTGAATGTGAATAAGATTGTAAGAGTGAGTGTGCAGCTGGATTAAATAAAACTTATTGCTAACCTCAAGCCTTAAAGTTAACTATTCTCTTGTGACACCCTCCCTACCTCCCGCCCCCACACTTCTCCTGTACTTCCTCAAGTGCTCAGGACAATGGGTGCTATCCAGCAGCATCTGATGACATCTCATGCACTGTAGCATTGTTTCCCAAAGTGTGGAAAATGGAACCTCTGGGCTTTACAGACTGATTTTGCTCATACCTAAACAGCTGCAGGAGCTTGGGTGGTCGTGTGATTAACAGCTTGTCTGCTAACCAAAAGGTTGGCAGTTTGAATCCACCAGCTGCTCCTTGGAAAAACTATGAGGTAGTTCTGCTCTGTTCTATAAGGGTGAGAATCAATTCAGCAGTACTCAGTTTTATTTTGAAACAACTGCAAATAACACTGAATCATTTGGTGGCCAGAAAGTGTGTTTGATTTTCATTGCTGTTGTGTATTGTTTTTCCAATTCTGATTGTGTGATAAAGAAAGCTTGGATGTTCAAAAACGTACTGTTACTCACCATCATATGCTAATCTTGCTTTTGGAGAAACTCACATCTATTTTCTCCTAAAGATAATGTTCTCAGAGTAGAAATTATCCAGGTAAATGCAGTTGGATTGAATTTTAGGATGGAGGATAGAGGTGCAATGAAAACACCTAAAAGAGAGTCAGACTCATATCCACTCAAATACTCTGTGGATGGTAAAACAGGAACCAGTGGAAACTTATTAATACTTGCTATTCCTACTGCCTTATCTTTAGAGGGAAATCCTCCCCAGGGGGCATAAGAAATTCTCCAAAGCATGAAGGTCAGTGTATAGCAAACTTTCATAATTACAGCAATGCTTCTCAAGTTTTGATGGATACAGCAATCAATCATCCAGCGATCTTGTTAAAATGTAGATTTAAAGTCAGCAGATCTGGAGGACGGCCCACGATTCTGCATTTTTTATGAGCCCCAATGTCTATGTGACTGATTCACAGACCTCAGCTTGAGTAACTAGGCCTCAGAACCCAGTGGGGCTTTCTATCTGGAGCAGAGATCTTTCTCCAACCTTCCTATGCAAAGCAAGTCCCCTACTGAAAAATAGAAACAATGCTATCCAGTCCATTCTGACTCATAGCAACCCTACAGGACAGAGTAGAACAGCCCCCATATGATTTCTAAGGCTGTCATCCATGGGAAAGTAGACTACCACATCTTTCTTTCACAGAGCAGCTAGTAGAGTCAGACTACCCACCTTTTGGCTAACAGGCAAACACTTAACCACTGCACCACTAGGGTTCCTAGCAATGTCCTAACCCAAAATGAAACCCACTGCCTTCAAATCAATTCCAACTCATGGAGACCCTATAGGACACAGAAGGACTGCTCCATAGAGTTTCCAAGGAGCACCTGCTAGAGTCAAGCTGCCAACATTTTGGTTGGCAGTCATAGCCCTAAAAAAAAAAAAAAAAACGAAACCAAACCCATTGCCATTGTGTCAAGTCCGACTCAACCTCAAGGTCAGAGTAGAACTGCTCCATAGTTTCCAAGGAGCACTTGTCATATTTGAACTGCTAACCTTTCAGTTAGCAGACGTAGCACTTAACCCACTACGCCACCAGGCTTTCTGTCATGGTCCTACTCAGTTCTAAATGACAATGTAGCCAGTGTAGCTGGCAGGCAGCCTCCTGCCAGGGTGTAAAATGGGGGGAGTAAGTGGGACTGGAAGAGCAGATAGAAAGGGGAAGATGGGGACCCTGCTGGTTTATCAGTCCCCACCAGCAATTAGCTGGAGGGAAGCTGGTCTGCAGAGCCATTAAGATTTACAAATCGCTGCAATAGCCCTCCCAACGCACTCGAGGGTACAACAAAGTGCGTGTTACCAAAGGTAATGAAAAATCATGTAAAATGAACAGTTAAACCACACTCAAGGGGTGGTGGCTCATTTGAGGATGAGCAGTCTCCCTCTCCTTGGTGGCTGCCTATTTTGCTAAATTATTTGATTGTTTCTCATCTCCAGCTGTCTGGGTCCTAGGCTGGTGCAAGTTAAGTAGGGAAACTGAATTGAATCCGTCTCCAGAGTGATCTCACTTTATCCAGATTTACAGAGTCCCTGGAGATATAGTAGCTAAGTGCTACCTCTGCTAACCAAAAGGAAGGCAGTTTGAATCTGCCAGGTGTTCCTTAGAAACTCTAGGGAGCAGTTCTACTCTGTCCTATAGGGATGCTATGAGTCAGAATCTACTCAATGGCAGTGACTGTTTTTTGTGGGGAGGGGAGGTTGAATGGCACAAATAGTTAACACCTTCAGCTGCTAACCAAAAGGCCAGAGACTCAAGCCTATCCAGAGGTACCTCAGGAAAAAAAGCCAAAGGGTTTACTTGTTTTTAAAACATTCACCATTGAAAACACTGTGGAACACAGTTCCACTGAGACCACATGGGGTCACCATGGGTCAGAATTGATAGAACAGCAACTGCTATACCCAGATTTCTTGATAAAGATGCTGAACCTCAGACTGAGTGATGACTAAGACTCCACTCCGGCTCTGTAGACTTCAAACCCTGGTCTGTAAATGGATCATTGAGGGGGGGGTGGACTGGGGTGGAGATGGGTCATCCATGAACTATCTGAAATTCTATGCTAAGATTCATGAGGATGCATACAGCCTTTTGCTGTGCAAAAAAGGCAGCTGTATTTCATAGGTTCTGAAGGCTATCTGCAGTTCTGCCAAAGGCAACGGCTCCCTGGCTAGATTACACAGCTCAAAAGGAAGTGCCCGGAGCAGTGGTGTTCAGTCTTTCCAAGTGCTAGGGCCTGTGTTTTTAATACCAGTTTTTTTAGACCACTACTTGGGAGAACACGTAACTACAAAAGCAACTCTCTAGTCAGGCCCCCTTTCAAGTGAATTAGTATTTTAATCATTATACGCAGCACCTGCGTACATTTGGAAAACAGGGGCGAGTGTACATGCCAAATATTCTTTCTTTAGCTTACCAGAGTTCTTGATGTGCAGATTCCTTGCAACAACCTGGAGTGAGAACTCAGAGATGTATTAAAGTTAGAAACAATTTTGGAAAGTGAGATTCAGAGGACACTTTGGTCCTCAGATCTCCCTCTGAGGCCCCAAATCAGGGGGGGTGGGTGTTCAGAGTAAAAGGCCGATGGATAGGTTATTGTTGTCATGAGGATGGCACAGCAGGCTTGACTGTTTTATTGGAAGCCACACCACTACCCAGGACTTCTGAGAAATCATAGATATCAGGTCAGGCGTGAGACAGTAGCTACCTCTAAGCTACCTGAAAGTCTCTATCCTTAACAGACAAAGGCACAAACCAGCTCTCTCAGCAAATGTCAGTGGTAACAGTGGTGTCTACAGTGGCAGATACACAGAAGCCCAGGCAGAAATGGGTTGGCAGAGCTCTCCAGAATTCCAGCAGGAGAAACAGTTACACCAGAACACTGATGCTTGCAACCCAACCCCATGTCTCTTCTCTCTGAGCCCCTTTCAGAGGCAAAGTCTACTTTGTTCTAGAAAGGGGTAATGTGCTCACATAGTAACAGCACCAGCTTTTCATTAGAAATAATAGGGCTGTCTCACCCTAGAAAGAGCTTAGAACCAGAGATGGCTGAAGCTAGATAGATTCTACCACCCTACAGATAAAGGAACTGATGCCCTGAGAGGGGTCATCACTTACTGTAGGGCACATAGTCAGTAAATGACAGAGTCCTTACCCCTTATCCAACGCTCATGACACAGTGTCAGTTATCTGTCGGTTGCTGTAGGATGGCATTCCTATCTTAATCATCAGTAGTATGAAACTATGGTGAAGAACACCAGATGTGTTTAGAGTGAGATAGTCATGAATACAAAATGCAGCTATGTGACCTAATCCCTCTTTGTGTCACAGTATGGCTACTTGTAAAATGAGGCTAATAACAATACTAACTCATCAGGGTAGGATTAAAGAGATGACATACCTAAAGAACCACTACCATTTCTTCATCACCTCTTAGGTGCTGGCCACCTTACATTGTATCATTTAATCTTGACATTCTGAACATTTGTGTAGTTCCTTCAAAGTCCTGGGAGATGCCACCGTATGAATCAGATCTGTCTGGAATCCAGATCTGTATGTGGCTTGCTCTCTGCCTCACTATCTCCATCATCTCTGCATGCCTTAAAAGGCACCCTGAGCCACACACACAGGCATTTAACACATGCACACTCTGTTGGCTTGAACTGACTTAGGTCCTAACTTGAAAACCCTGATGGCATAATGTGTAAGTTCTATGGCTGCTAACCAAAAGGTCAGCAGTTTGAATTCACCAGGTAATCACCAGATGCTCCTTGGAAACTCTATGGGGCAATTCTACTCTGCCCTATAGGGTCGTTATGAGTTGAAATTGACCCGATGGCAAAGTTTTTTTGGTTTGTTTTTTAGGTCCTAACAAGGCATTTGTTTGGAGAGGAAACAACGATAATCATCTGGAGGCCTTCACTGAATGTTGGCTTGAAGTACACAGTGGAGGCTGCTGGGAAGTAACGTGATTATCATCAAAACAGGACTTGTTCCCCAGCATCATCGAAAAAGGGTGGCATCGGATAATGGGGACTCTTGTCTTGGTGGGGCGACGTGCTCATACTTTCACTTTTCTGAGGTCATTTGTAATACAAGGATATCCGTAGCTGCCTTGTCTACTGTGGAGGGAGGACCCCCTCCTCTCCTGACATGAGGATCAAGGACGATGCGTCTAAGAGGGGCTTTACAACCCCCTCAGCTTATGAAATTATGTTGGGAAAATCTGGCCAGAAACTTCTAGGGAAAAGAGCTTGGAGGAATGGATTTCAATACAGCATGCTTGAAAGCACAGAGGCCTGCCCAGCCCCACTAACTTCCCCCAACTGCACTTCCCCCCAATGTGAAAAGAATTATCCTTTTTAGAACAGTTTAAGAAAGGCATGGGATAGGGGACGGTAGGTGTTTACTGTCCCCGCAGGAGGAGATAAAATAAAGAGCAAAGTAGGAACAAATAGAGATTATAACCTTTAGACCCTTTCTCCTGTACCTTTTAACCTTGAGATATAAGTAGGGCTGATTGAGCTCGGGGCATAACCTCGTTTACACTGTCAATTATCACCACAACATAACTGCCTCGGGCCATTATCTAGAAAGCCTTGACAATTAACAAGATCATGAGGTTTCAGTTTCAAGTTAGCTAATAGCTTATGTGGTCAGGAGGCAGGGTAAAAAATCACGTCACCTCAAGATCATGAGGGTTGGGTTTCAGATTAGCCAATCACGAGGTTTCAGTTTCAAATTAGCCAATAGATTGTGTGGTCAGTGGGCAGGGTGAACCTCACGTCACTTTGACTATAAAAATAAAGAAAGACAGTCCTTTTCTGGCCGCCATTTTCTCCAAAACTCTTTCCTGTCTCTCTTAATTCTTTTCCCGCTAACGCCTCTCCCTCCCTCCATGAGTGACCCCAAAAAGATGCCGGGGCTGGCTCCCAGCAGTCCACCATTCAGACCTGGTTGGTAAGCATTGGGTGAGACTATTTCCATGAAAGTATCCTCAGTTTCTGATAGGGTTTTCTCATCGTTGGTATTACGATCACAGTAACAGACAGAAAATTTTCAAGAGAAATGAAACTAATTCCAGTTCTGCTTTGGAGAAAATGTGGTATTTGAAGAGACAGAGTTTAAGAAGGAACCAGGGCTAAGGTAATACGTATTGCCTTCAAGGAAAATCTGAAAGTAATCATTAGCTTCTTGTGAAGGCCACTTGGGAAAACAATGTAGTGAAAGTTCACTGCTTCCCCAAACTCAAAGTCATGGATTGAATTGTGTTCTCCTAAAAATCTCTAGCAATTTGTCTAGGCCAGGATTCCTAGTATTGTGTGACGTTCCTTCATGTTGGAATTCCTGCCTATACGACTGTCTAGTAGTTGTGCTACATCTGCCAACCAAAAGGTCAGCAGTTCAAATCTGCCAGGTGCTTTTTGGAAACTCTTTGGAGTGGTTCTGCTCTGTTCCATAGGGTCACTATGTGTTCTGGTCAGCTAGTGCTGCTCTAACAGAAATACCACACAGTGGATGGCTTTAACAAAGGAAGGTTTATTCTTACACAGTCTGGTAGGTTACAAGTCCAAATTCAGGAGGTCCGCTCCACGGGGAGGCTTTCTCCTTGTCAGCTCTGGAGGAAAGTGCAGTATTGTATCAGTCTTTGTCAGGGAACATCTTGGACAGGAATCTCAGGTCTGAAGGAAGTGCTCTTCTGCTGGTGCTGCTTTCTTGATGGTGAGAGGTTCTCAATTCTCTGCTTGCTTTTCTTTCCTTTTATCTCTTGTAGGATGAAACGATTAAGATGGAGCAAGCCATACTCTAGGAAAACTCCATTTACAGTAGAGCAGGGAGGTAATCCTATGAAGGGATTTACAGTCCCACCCTAATCCTTTAACATACAACACAAAATGGAAAATCACAAAATAGAGGACAATTGTAGAATACTGGAAATCGTGGTCACATGGCTACACTTATTTTTGGAGGGACACAGTTCAATCCATGACATCTCACTCTTCGGCACACCAAAAATCACATCATTGAAACATGTAACACATTCATCCCATCATAGCAAAATCATGTCTATCTCAAATAATAGAAGTCTTAAATAAGTTCCGTCCAAAATACAAAAACTCTTCTACATCTGTGAAACCTAGAATGTAAGTTATCTGCTTCTAAAGGTACAGTGGCAGAACAGGCACAAGTTAACACAGTCAATTACAAATGGGAGAAATTTCAGGGAAAGCAGGAGTTAACAGGCAAGTCAGCAGAACGTTACTTTAGCCCTCAAAGCTTTGGAAATATTCTTACATTTTGTAAGATTCTACACAATGGCCCTGCCCTCCAGACCCTAGGTATTGGCCACACTCTCTGGATTCTGAATGGAGGCCCCCTGTACTACAACTCTACCATCAAGGCTCACTTGGACAGAAACTCTGCCCCACTGGTTTTAGGTGCACCCTAAGCCCAACTGAGTGGCAATTCCACCCTTACAAACACGGATGCCGTGGTTCCACTCTTTCAAACCCCTGAGGTCATGGCCATACCTTTTGAGACTGAGGAAGCTCAGCTTCTCATGCTGTTTGTCTCTTCAGCTTCAGCTTCCTATGGCCGCTCGTCCAGGGCCTCAGGCCCACATCTGCCCTGCTGGGGCAAGTGTTCCAAAGCTCTGTAGCTCCACTGATTCAAGTGCCTGGAGGCACCCTGTTCCACGAGTAAAACTTGGTGCACGGGCCCTTAGCTCACTTACTCCGTGGGTCAGCTCCAGGGCCGCCTCTGGTTCTGTTGCTGCTGCTACCTGTCCTCTGTTGCTTTTCACCATCTGCACCTTCTTCGTTCCTTCTGAATCTTCTATCCATTTACAGTTTCAAAATGGCCCCCACATTTTAGGTATTTGCTAGAGCAGCACCCCACTCTCATGGTCCCAAATTCTGTTTTAGTCGGCTAGGCTGCTCTAACAGAAATACCAGACTGGATGGCTTTAACAAAGGAAAGTTTATTCTTACACAGTTCAGTAGGCCAAAAGTCCAAATTCAGGATGTCTGCTCCATGGGAAGACTTTCCCCCTTGTTGGCTCTGGAGAAAAGTCCAGTATTGCACCAGTCTTTGTCCAGGGAATGCCTTGGCACAGTAACCTTGGGTCTGAAGGAAGTGCTCTTCTCCCAGTGCTGCTTTCTTGATGGTGTGAGGTTCCCAATTCTCTGTTTGCTTCTCTTTCCTTTTATCTCTTGCAGGCTGAAAGGATTAAGGGTGGGGCAAGTCATACTCTAGGAAAACTCCCTTTAGAGTGGAGCAGAGTGGTAACCCTACGAAGGGATTTACAGTCCCACCCTTAATCCTTTAACATACAGTACAGGGAAATCACAAAATGGAAGACAATCATAGAATACAGAGAATCATGGTCACAGGGCTACACCTATTTTGTGGGGGGGACACAATTCAATCCATGACACTGTGAGTCTGAACTGACTCAACAGCAGTTGGTTTGGTTTTTGGTATGATGTTAATGAGGGTGAATGGGCTACAGCTGAGCTGGTGGGCAGCATTTAATGTGTGAGATTGTATTGTGGCTTGGGGTGGCCTTTGGGGATATAAAAGGGAGGCAAGCTGACATTTGGGAACCACCAAGAAGGCCGCACTGAGAGCAGAGCACATCTTTTGGACCTGAGATTTCTGCACCAGGATGCTCTTGTATTGAATTTGAACTCTTAGCCTACTGGACTGTGATAATTTTTCATATTGAATTTGAATGTGTAGCTTAGTGGACTGTGCCAAAATAAAATTTCCCTTTTTAGAGCCATCCACTTGTGGTATTTCTGTTAGAGAAGCCCTAGATAACTAAAACATTCATCTTGTAGAAAGATTGTGAAGTGACGTAAATAAGATATTGAACAACATCTGAACTTTGCCCCTAAACTGACCCAACATTTGTAGTGTGTCAGCAGAGGGGCAGGAAGAGCCCCATTAAACAAACATGGAAAACCTGCCAAAGGATCTGTACCAACTAGGAAGCATCCATCAGAAGCCCAGTCAAAAGCTCTGAATTGGATTTGTGCAGCTCAAGAGGTGGCAGGATCAGTAAGTGATTTACAGCTGAAAACAGCACAACTGGTAACTCTGCTTTTTCAAGTGACTGAGCAAGGCCCTCCAAAAAAGCCTGTTACAGCTGGACAGCTGTTCCCAGAAAAAGGATGAGGGAGGTGGAGCCATAGCCAGCACCAGCCTCCTAGCATACCCACAGATGTCCTCCGGGTTGTCAAGGCCACCTGCTCTAGGGCATCAGGCTGCAAAGATGCTAAGAGATCCATCTCCTGGGAGGGTTCCCTGGCAGGAGGAGGGAGCAATGTCCGTTCCTGAGCTAGTGGAATAAACCACTAACTTTCTTCGCAACTGCTTTTCAAAGCCATGCTTACGGATCAGAGCAGGTTGATCTTTGCTCTCCTCACCCCTCTGTTTCCCAAGAGGAGCTCTCATTGACATTAATGGAGCTGTCATCAAAGCACCTTGTTTGGGGATGCCTAAGTCAGTCACCAGTTCAGTGTGTCATCAAATACAATCTGAGTGTAAACACCTGGGCTGCAGGTGCTAATCCCCTAGTGAGTTCTGGGAGCTAGGGAGACCTGCCTGCCTCTTTCATAAGCCCTGTCACCCCTGGTGACTCACCTGGAGCAGCAGAGATTGGCTTTGATGACTGACAATAAGCCTCAGATGGTTTAACTTCTAGGAATTTGATTTCCAGGGAGGGGATTTTGTCTCATTGCCACATAGAGAAACGTGGGTGAAGGCAGCTTCTTCATTCTGCACTTCAAATGAAGTAGTGTAAAAACATGGATTCAACACAAGCTGTGGAGAAATTTTTTTATCCATTCAGCTAGTATGTATTGAGTCCCCGTTGTGTGCAGGGCACTGGGCAGTCAATGGGAAACAAAGCAGGATCTGCTGGAGGCTCCATGAGAAGGGAAATTCTGAGTTCAAACGGTCTGACTTTGGGTAAATGAGTTAACTTCTCTAAGGCTCAGTTTTATCAATAAACTGGGGATAATAGCATTTACCTCACAAAGTCCTTGAGAAGACTGCATAGGAGAAAAAACTCCTGCTTCTAGTACTTTGTTCAGCACAATCTGATTCTCTGGATTATTAGCCCAGTTTCCTCTGCCATAGAATAAAGGCCTTTCCAGTCTGACACCAGAGGAGGCACCCTTGCTCTTAATGGGATGGTTTTATGGGATGGTTGATTGCTAGGCTAACAAGGAGGCTACTCCTCCTTTGGTGTCACCTCTCAGGCTAAACTCCCTTTCCCTGAGTGTTCATTTCCCATGCTTCTGTGTCACATCTAGAGGTGTCACATCTCTGAGGTGTCTCCCCCTCAGAGACCACAGGTGTAATTTCAGGAGCAATGTTCCCAAAGCCCTAAGACCCCAGTGGTAGAGCACTGACGTCTCCCAGAGTGGCAGCTTCCGCAAGGGTTTAGGAAACACACTATATTTTTCCTTTGAACTACCATCCATCAATTCTCTGCATTCCGATTCTGTCACAGTCTGGAGCTCTGTGGACTACGAGAAATGGAGTCGTCTTATGCTAATGGCATTTCATTTATCATTATGGAAGCGAATGAGGGGAGACCATTAAGCTGAGCCTGATGTTTTATTAGTGTGCTTTTCTCAGGTCTGTGACTTGGCATCACCTGAATAAAAATGACCTATGTTTTGCCTCGGGAGACATTTTCAGGCTGCAGTTATTCTGCTGCCTGGGTATGGACATGTGTTTGGTAAATAGTACCAGACATCAGGTCTTCCTTCTGAAAGCGCTCGTGTAGGTGTGGTTTTATTTTCAGTTAAAATTTTTGCATTAGTTGGGTGGTAACTCCAGTTTCCCATCAAATGAAAATCACTTGATTCTTTTTGATTTTTAGTTTCATAAAATCTAGGCTTTTGGGATTTGTCAGCCAGGTGTCTGTCCCTATGACTGAAATTGGCAGCAGCTGCCATAGCAGTGAAATGGTGTTTCTAAGTGTGGTGGAAATTGTTCAAAGCCCCTTCTGATTTGGAGTGTCATATTTGCTGTGCCTCAGTACTACACTTAAAGAGAAACAGCTCCGTTTGCTTTGGAATTGAGTATTAAATTCAGTGGGTGGTTATCTAGGCAGTGCTATCGGACAAAAAGCTGGTTTGTAAGGGAAACCCTAGCAGTGTAGTGGGTTAAGTGCTATGGTTGCTAACCAAAAAGTTGGCAGTTCAAATCTGCCAGGTGCTCCTTGGAAACTCTATGGGGCAGTTTTGCCCTGACCTCCAAGGTTATTGTAGTCAGACCAACTTGACAGCAGTGGGTTTGGGTTTTTGTTTTTTTTTTTTTTTTGATACGGGGTGGGAGGAGGGTCACTTTGTCTTGTCTTTGGCATTAAGAAGACTTAATTATCTACACAGAAGTTAACTAGCTACATTACCCTCTAGTTCCTATAACATCATTTATAAAAAGAGAAAAGAAACAAGAGGGACAATAAAATAAATGGCTTTGCCAGAGGAGTACAGGCTGGATGATTTTCACAGGTCTCTTTGAAAAGGGAACAATGGGAGCAAACTACATCCCACGCCTTCCTCTCTTGCTGGAAACAGGTAGGGATATTGTCACTCAAAAGTAACCATATTTTGAGAGTGTGAATATTGCTTCACAGATTTGAGCTGTTAGCTTCAAAAGGCATGAAGGCATTGTTACCTTTAAGAGTCAATAACTACCCGGAAAAATAAAAAGCTATATGCACAAAGATGTTAATTAGCATCATTATCAATACTAGCAAAAAAGAAATTGGAAGTAAGCTCTATGTGCACCATTCTGAAAATTGTTGAGTAAATTATGGTGCACTGACCATGACGGAAGATAATGTCCTTGCTGAAATGATAATTAGAAAGACTGTAGATACATGGAAATTGTTTAAGCTGAAGTGTCAAGTGAGAAAATGTATTGCACTATATGTGCTTTGTGGTTGAAACTACTTTATGGTTATTATGTTGCTGATAGAAGCTGGAAAGGAAGCAAGAAAGAGAATAATAGTTGTACAGAGTTAGTTGGATTAAAGGTAATTAATTACTATTTTTAAAATAGTTTTGAAAAGCTAAAAATTCTATTTGAAATAATAGCTTGGAACAAAAGAATGGCAGGAATGAACAATCAGCTTAGATCTTTGGGTCTAGAGTCTCCTCACTTTCAGTTCATCCTGGAGTTAATTAATAAGGCAATATCCAATCCATGGAATTGGTTCAATGCCCTACTGTTCAGAAAAGCACAGATCTTAGAGCTTGGAGAGACTTCAAAGAGGGGGGGGGAAGTTATTATATTTTAGGATGAGAAGGTTTCCGTGATTTCCCATGACAAGCCTCGTGTCCTACAACAAGGGAGCTAAAGCCCAGAGGGGTTGGAGCCACGGCAGGGACACAGGGGATAAGGTCCAGGGTCAGAAGAGGGCAGTCCTGGTGGAGAACAGAGAAAGCTACACTGCCACATACTAAAGTGAAAATAAAATCTTAGACACAGTCAGTAGCTTCTAGAGAAGCCTGTGACCAGATGGCGGATGGCATCCACAGTCCTGCTATATGATTTATGGAGGAGTCCCTCTGGGTGGGTGAATTACAGCAAAGGCTCTCCCCCGGGGCTCAAGTGCACTTGAAAACCCAAGCCAAGGCTAGAGTACTGCCATGCTCACCCTGAGTCAGTACAAGGCGCACACTGCACACAGCTGCTCTCAGTGGCCATGCTGCAGAAGGATTAGACTGAGCAATGCCCTGATGCTCTCTCTGTGTCTGTGGAGAGGTTCTCTCCACTTCCCATCAAGGCCAGTTGCCTATTTTTCATCCTTCACTCTGTTCTGCCCTTGACCCATAGCTGAAGCCCTGGGGTCAGCACAGTCTCATTTGTTCCTACAAAGCTTTCCGTTACTCCTTTGACAAAGTGCTATCCTCACAGCTCTCAGTTGCTGGGTAGAAGAAACAGACTTTTCACTCTGCGGGACTTTTAACTCAAGTACCACTGGCCACATCACATCTCCCATGGGCCAGTCCCAGAGAAGAGAGCAGTCCTGGTTCAAGACATTATGCACATCTTGGTAATGTTTTTAAAAATCCACTGCCATCAAATCAATTCCAACTCACAGCAACCCCATAGGACAGAGCAGAGCTGCTCCATAGAGTTCTCAAGGAGCACCTAGTGGGTTAGAATGGCCAACCTTTTTGTTAGCAGCCATAGCTGTTAACCACTACACCACTAGGGTTTTTATGGCATTCTCAATACAGTAAAACCTTCAGCACGGAACCTGTGTAAGGCAGAAACCATTCAGAGAAGGAAAACTCAAATATTTTCCACTAATAGAGAGCAGTTAAAAAATGGTAAGACTGTACCCTTTCAAAGGCAGAAAACTTTTGAGACCTGGAAAAACCAGACAGTCCTCATAGAATTCTGCTTTCACTGTTTTTTTAGTTTTCCATCTCTGACAGGTTTCCACCTTATACAGGTTCCAGGTTCTGAAGGTTTCCTGTATCGTTGCTGGCAACACAGGTCAACACAGGTCAAGGCACTAGAAACCTGTGGGTTCAGAAGACCTGGTGCAGGTCCCCATTTACTTTTCTGTCTAGCTCTGGATTTAAAAAATGTCCTTGCTAACATGACTGTACTCCTCAGGGCTTTGGAGTACGATTGAACTCTCCCAAATGCATCCATATAAAATGGAAGTTCAAGTTCACTAAGAGCATCTTTTTTGTAGTTAAAACGATAAGAGGTAGTTACCTGCTCCCTAAGTTGGGCAATTTGCTTAACCTCTGAAACTTGACTTTCTTTGTCTGTAAAATGGAAACAAAAATGGTAGCCACCTCGTCTGGTTACTGTGAGAATTTAAATAGACAGCATGTGTAAAAATGCATAGGACAACACTTGGGACATAGTACGCATTCATTATGAATTAACAATAATTGTTTATTTTCATTTTCTTGTCTGTTAAACAAGAGCCTTAACACTCATCTTCCCTACCACCCATAATAATTGTGGCCATCAAATGAATTCAAGAGCTGAACCTGCTTAGTCAAGTGTAGAGCACTGGGGCAATACAAGGCCATGTTGTCACGATATGAAGAGATCTATCACAGTGACATGGCATCAGGGCCTTCAGTCATGGGAGTTTTTCCCCAAACTTGGCTGGTGTCAACCACGTCACATCTATGAGAAAGGACCATTATCCCCACATTAGAGATGAAAAAACTGAAGTTAGTGGGCTCCAGAGTTTAAGCAGCTTGTCCAAGAACACTGAAAAAATCAATAGAAGCCAGTTTGCACAACTCCAAAACCAGTCTTAAGACTGTTCTGTAATGCCTTTTGATTCTCTGTCAAAAAATCAATTATGCCCTACATTACATGGAAAAAAAAAAGCCAGTTATATTGACTTCAGGCTATACAATTTTTTTTAACATGGTAGTTTTTGAGTTATTTGATTTGTTCTTCCTTTACTGTTTGCTCTTGGGTATGGGTATGCAGCTAGGCAGGGGAGGAGGAAAGTCCAGATCATAGAAGGCCCGGATTATTTAAATATTGCCTGTGGCTAATGAATATTGTAGGCTCATTAACCAAGACCTCAAGGTTCAGGAAGCATACCTGCTGAGAGGAAGTGTTTGGTACCAAAGACTCCCCACAGCCTATTTTGTGTGATCTTCTTGCCATGGTAGACAGAGGGCACTTTTAACCATTAACTCTTCTTTCCCAGGCCTGTTAGAGTGAATTTCAGTCACTCTATAAATTATATTCATAGACATTCTGAATTCAGATTTAAGGATCCCACTAACGCAGTTTTTAATTTAAGAATCAGAACAGGGGAAATAACATATGGTTGAATTGACAGGGGAAAACAACAATAATTTCATCTACACAGTATAGTCTGGCACCAGACTCAATGAACTCTGGAATGAGGTGGAAAATGTAATAAATATGATCCTGAAGATTGAGTAATCAGCATTTCACATGATTCCAGTTGTAATAAATGGGCAGACATAAGCAAAAGAGTTGTTTGTTCTTAAACATTTCTACATCTGTCTTGACAAAACAGGACTTATATCTCCAAATAGTTGTCAGATGAGACTGCCAAGGAATACAACTCGCAAATTCAAAGTATCACATTGTTAGTCAAATTTTGAAAAAAACAAAGCCAGACACTTTTAAATTTATAGGATTAATCTTTTGTCTTTCCTCTAATAACATGCAAACTGAATCTACAAAATTACATTCAGTATATGATTTTCAACTATATAATTATTGTTTAAAGATACATGTCTTCAATTTCTCCTGCTCCCTTTTGAAACCCAAATCCGTTTAAAATCTTTTGCTAATAAGCAATTTTGTTCTCAGAGAATGGTTTCTTTGTGTTGGTAATTAAGCATTAGATTGACACAAAGGAAATGATGAAATACAGTCTCATCCAAAAAGAACATTTTATAACATTTCACTGACAGCAGTGAATGCCCCTGCAGCGTCAGAATTTCTTTTGGTGACACCAACAAAAACTCCTTGAGCTATTTCATGAAGAACTAACACACCAGTCTGATTCCTCTGAATGATCTGTCCCTTACAGGTGTGATAGATGAGGTGATCCGAGGCTGGGAAACCCTGGTAGCGTAGTAAGTAAGGGCTACGACTACTAAAGGAAAGCAGTTCAAATCCACCAGGCGCTTCTTGGAAACTCCATGGGGCAGTTCTACTCTGTCCTATAGGATCACTATGAGTTGGATTGGGTTTTTGTTGTTTGCTTCTTGCTACCTCTATAGCTTGGGAGAACAAAGGGACAAAGGTAGGATTATTAAACTAGTAAAACCTAGACGCTTGGATGAGGGAACCTGCAGAGCTAAGCAATTGTCAGAGTGAAGGTGAAATACTACAAATTTATTACTTGATACTTTGATATTAGATCTTCCCTTTGTGGGAGGGGTTTGCTCTTTAGACATTAACTTCCTACTGGACAAGAGTGCTTTCTGTATTTTTGATGTAGTTACGGAAATGGCTTTTTCCTTAGACGGGACCTAGACAAGACTTAACATACCTAGGAATATGCACGAGTACTCCTGAGCAGGTGACAGCACCCTGACAAGAGTCATAGCAGAGACAAGTTTAAGTAAGTGAGAGGTCCACTCTCACAAGTGTTCATTCTGATCAGGAAAATAAAATGAATTGGATTTTGATAAGCAAAGGGTAGAGGATAAGAGATTCCACTGGTAGACAATGAGATAGTGACGGGTGGGAAAGGGACAAGGGCTTGGAAGGAGAAAATGTAACGTATGTTTCAGAAAAAGGAAGTAAAACATACAACATAATAACAGCATCCTAAGTACCAAATACAGTGCTAAGTGCTTTACTTGCATTATGTCACCGAGGGTGACCAGCTCATCCCATCTGCGTGTGGCTTTCCCAGTTTAGCACTGAAAGTCCTGCATCCCAGGAAGTCCCTTAGAGAAAGGCAAATTAGGACAGCTGGCCAACCCACATGTATTTTTTTTACAACTATCTTTGGGAACACTGGTGGTGTAGTGGTTTAGTGTTACATCTGCTAACCAAAAGATCAGTAGTTCAAATCCAACAGGAGCTCCTTGGAAACACTATGGGAAAGTTCTACTCTGTCCTATAGGGTTGCTATGATTCGGAATTAACTTGATGACAGTGGGTTTGGTTTTCTTAAGATAGAACCTGCTATCATTCCCATTTTACAGATGAGAGATGGAAGGTCAGAAAGACAGAGGAATTTGCCCAGGGTTACAGTGTTATTAATATTTGTAGGGCTAAGATGTGAAGTCCAGTGCTCTTACCTACTATGTGACAAGATGAACCCACCCGTAAGCTAACTGAAGGACAATTTGCATAGTACTCTCCAGGTGAAAAGATGGGAAAAAGTAAGCAGGTACAAAATCACGTAGGGGACCAAATTCCAGGATTTCTTCTGTGACTATGGAAGATTTCTGAGTAGGACATGCTGAATGCGTTCATGGTTAACCTGAAAAGGATGGCATCAAAGGAGTTAGCTGAAACCACATGGTTTATGCAGCCACTCTTTCCACCTCTGGAAATCTATGACTTCATTCCCTAAAGACTACTAGTCTCGAAGCACAAGGAAAACATTTTAAAGATTAGAAAAAAAAAGTTCTCCTAACCTCATTCCATTTGAAGTTGCATTCCTTTGCTTGTGAGTCCTTCTTTTCCTTCTTTCCACCAACAGCAGAAGCTACAAGCACTTGAAGAGTCAGTAAACAGTATCGCTTAAACATACTTCTCTTATAGTATATAATGCCTCAAATCTCATTTTCTTAAAGAAATAACGGGCAGAAGAGGCTCTGAGTCTAGGCTTCCCTCTGAGACAGAGGAGAAGCCGGGCGACTAATTGTATTGTGTTGCATGATTTACTCTGGATGTGTGCAGGCATCTTTTGTCAATTTCCTGTGGGTTTGTTTCTTCCTTTTCATGGCCTTTTATTTCAAGCTTTTATGTGGTTTATTTGAAGGGGGGGAGGGCAGTTAGGGGAACCACACATCTTACCTGTTGCAATGTATTCAGTTTGAGATTAGCCTAATTCCATGGTCTATTGCATGATGCCAAGGAGAGAAATGTCCATTCAAATGGAAGATGGTAATTTTCACAAAGTGCTTTTCCTGCATCTGATGCAAAGGGATACTTTAAGCAGAAAACTGAAGCAGAGAATCTTTGCACTGGGAACGGCCATTTCATCAGATTGTATGATATTCCTGCTAAACCATCAGGACCATACACTCCCAAACTCCTGCTTATTCAGAAGAGGAATAATTCCCTTTGCAGAAGCAATTCATCCTTCTCCGTGAAGTCCCACTCACTTGGTCAAAACTCTTCTGGGAGTTCATTGGATGATGAATTATATCAAGAAATTAAACAGAAGCCTCATTAGTAATGGTGACAATATTCCCCTCCACCCACAAAACATTTAAGGAAAATCAGGAGCTAGGGAGGTGAATTTGCACACAAACAACTTGTGTGAGATGGATGCTTTTTGAAAGCAAATATGTTTCCCTTTCTAAAGACCTTTGCAAATTCCCAAGGGCTATCCTTTGTTTTGCTTTCAGGGGCAAGGAAATATCCACTTAGTAATTGCCTGCCTCAGTTGATCTCACCCAGAGTGGGATATTCAGAGGTATTTTAGAAGTCCAGGGATGTTCTGAATATAGAAGCAGAAGCGTGGAACCAGCCCAGATGGTTAGTACCATCTGCTAAGGAGACAGGTGTGTGAATGGCCAAAAGAACACTTACTCTTCAATGGATGAGTGGACCCAATCAAATTAAAAAGATGATAGTCCTGCTAAATATTAGCATAGGCAACTGAGGGAATAGTTAAAAAAGCATGCCAAACAGTAATTCATGCAGGATGCATTTCACCCTTTATTTTGAAGTCCATTTGACCACTTCTTACAGGTAAACAAGAACAGACTAGCATAGTGGTTCTCACCCCAGCTGCATATTAAATCACCTGATGGCTTCAAAAATGCCCTGTATCCATGATCTTTACAGACTTAACTAAATTAAGTTAAATGCTAATTAAATCAGGATGCTAGTGGTGCAATGGTTGAGAGCTATGGCGGCTGCTAACCTAAACAGCAGCAGTTCAAATCCACCAGCTTCTTTGTAAACTCTATGGCAATGAGTGCTTTTTTGTTGTTGTCATTTAAGTAAATCAGCTTTTGGTTACAGGGGACCTGTGTTGTTGTGGTTAAACAGCATCAGGTGCATTCTGACTCACAGTGACCCCATGTGTATCAGAGTAGAGCTGTGCTCCACAAAATTTTCAAGGAGAACCTAGCATCTGTGTATTTTTTAAGTGCTACCAAAAAGGTGTTGTTGGTACACAGACACCAGAACCAGAGAACTTAAAGTAATTTTTAACCAGATTGAGAAATGGGAAAATGCAAAAAAGAGACACTAGAAGACAGTAGAGATAGAAAGTGCAGAAAGCAGCTACTACCTCTGAGGCTTAGAGGAACAAACTTAAGGCTATTAAACTAGATTCTCGGGGCACCATGAGTCGGATCCAACTCGACGGCACTTGGCTGGCTTGGCATTAAACTAGAGTGCAGAAGCTTAGAAATGGGACCTTGCAGAGGTGAGACCCAAGCTTGTAGAGTAGACGTCAGCTGCAGCTAGCGCCTGGCTCAGACAAAGGACCTCATGGAGCTGGGATGGGATCCGGACATCTGAGGGGGAGGCACACCAACAGCCAATGCTTGTATCTCAGATAGGAAGCAGTGAAAAACATGTTTGTGGGATAGTGGCAAAACTGCAAACTAGAACCAGTTACTGCTGCTGGGACCAACTACTTCTGTCAGAGTGGAGAGCCGTAGCTGGGGTGACGCAGGAACAGAAAGCCAACAGACAAAACAACAAAAAATTCCTTCTCCATCTTGAATCCTTACAGTTTTCTCCAGTGCAGCTTGTTGGCAGAGATGGTAAAGGAGTCTTATTGTAAGGAGAATCCCCTCTCCAGCATTTCAGAGCAGAACATAAAAGGGTAGTTTTCAAGTTAGAAATAAGAACTTAATGGCCAGCACTGTTTCCAAGGTGATTCTAATAAGCTGCCATTGACTTTGGAAAATTATCCTATGGGACTGTCTTCAGGCATTCACAGTTTGCTTCTATTTTACTCCAGTCTCTAGTCAGCTGAGTCACCCCATTTCCACCCTGCTCCTTTGATCTTTATGTTTGGACCCTTGACTTTGGGTAAGACTCTTACTTGGCCAACTTACTCTCCCAGCTTTGACGAATTCTGGGGCGTTGTAGTTGTACAAGACCCAAGCTTTGGCAGAGGAAAGGGATTGGATCTTGATTTCCATGAAGTTTGTTTTGTCTCATAATTCCAGGGACCATATGTCTTTAGAAGCTGTCAGCTCTGGTGGTCTATTAAACACATTCCCAACAGTGGTTTGCTGCTGTTGCCTTTGGTGCAAACCTAAATATTAAAAATCTCTTATCTTGTGAGGTGTGTCTGAATGATAACATCAACTTCTAAGTCACTGCTTTTGTTTCCTGGAAAGTCTGGTGATGTCCTTTCCATTAGCTGTGTGACACATCACTTACAAAACACTCAACCAGTTGGATCAGAATAGAAATAAAGCTAGTCCTTTCTATCCTGAGGGCCTCCCATACACAATGTAACAATACAAATCTCCAATCAAATTATTAGAATGACTGTTCACAGGCTTCAGTCATTCATTTAACCAAATACATGATGTAGCATCAACCATGAACAGTATTCTAGGTACTGGAGGTACAACAGAGGAAGAACTGAAGTTTTTGTCCCCATGGAAGTCACATCTTACTGAGACAGACAACGAATAAATAAAATAGTGAGCCTGCAATGCATCAGATGACCTATTTGTTATTTTACTGTATTAAAAAAAATTCTCTTTAAACAGCACCTGAAAATAATAAAGGCAGAAATCTAGAAGCAGTGGTTTTTAAGAGTCTCTCTTAAGGTCACGGTCATGTGGTCATGCTTCTAGCCAAAGGGTAGTCTTATCTGAAGGTCTGACTGGGGCTGGAAGGTCAGCTTCAAAGCTCAGTCATGTGGTGTGGTGTTATCAAGAAGCTTGTTTTTCACCATGTGTACCTCTTAAGAGGACTGCTAACAACTTGCCAGCTGGATTCCTCCAGGTTTAACGTCTAGGAGGAAAAGTGATCAAGGTGGAAACTGCAGCATCTTTTATAACCTAATCTTGCAACTGAAACACCATAGTTTCTGTTGCATGCTGTCCATCAAAACCCTGACACAATGTGGAAGGGGACTATAAACAAAAAACAACAACCCATTACTGTTGAGTCAACTCCAACTCATAATGACCTTATAGAACTGCGTAGACACTGCACTATAGGGTTCCCAAAGAGTGCCTGGTGGATTCAAACTGCCAACCTTTTGGTTAGCAGCTGTAGCACTCAACCATTACACCACCAGGGTTTCTGGGTGGGGACTATACAGGGGCGTAAACACCAGATGCCAGATCACTGGGTCTATCTTGGAAGCTGGATTCCACGGATGGCAGTAAGTGTTATGGAGGAAATGAAGTCTGGTGAGAAAGATTGAAAGGGCAGGGCTTGGGGTGACTATTGCTGTAGATCACATGGTCAGAGAGCACTTCTTTGATCCAGAGGAGTATCTTCAATGATACAGTGTCACTGAGACTGAGACAGAGCAAGGTAGTCACTTGGGGGCTTGCTTTTTAAGGATTCCACCCAGGATTCACCTCTTTTGAGAAGACTGCTCTCAGCTTCTGCACTACCTCCCAGCTTCACTGAGATTCCCTACTATGTAGCCCCAGAGCACCTATATTCACACATCACATCACTGTGTCTTCTTTCTCGTTCTTCCACAAGGAAGCGAGTTCTTCAGTGCCACAGAAAATGTTTCATTCATTTCTGGGTCCTCAGTAAAAACTCAGTAGATGTTTGAGGAACAAATGGATTTCCTTTTTATGCAGTTTGTTTCTGAAATGAGTTGGAGCTTCTTTTTAACATGACTTTTAAAAAATAAAGCGTCAGCTATCTTTTGTCTAAAGCAAAAAAGAAGTGGATTGGGAGTGATTTCTATAGCCACTTTAAATGTATAAATCAACTCCTCCACTGCTATGTCAATTGCTTTGCCTACAGATGCCTTTAGTTTATGAAGCACCATATGGAACAAAAATATGTGGCAACTTATTGAATGGGAACATTTTGTGAGAACAATATTTTTGTTCCCAGGCAGCAACATTTCTATTAAATTGCTTCTAAATATATAAAAAGAAAAGAAAAAATAAATAAAACCCTCAGAGTGGCAATAGAATACCCTAAGGAGTCTAGAAAGCATGCAGAATAGCAATATTACTTTGATAATGAAAAACAGATATGGGTGATATTATTTCTCCATTCCCTCCTTTCTATTGGTAGCAATCTTCTTTCTAAATATATACCTCCTTGTCCAATAAATCAGATGCTCTGATCCACCCACAGCCTGGGGCTGGAGGCAGCCACTTACACAAAAGGACAGTTGGTGCCTCACAGAAATACGTCTCCCGTGTGTCTGGGAATTAAAACATCAGTCAAAACATCAGCCATCTGTCTTCTTGTGACTCTAAAGGTCTAATCCAGCATTTGGTTTAGTAGCACTCTCAGCCTTTAGCCCTGAGAGCTCAAGGGTCCAAAGACAGGGAGACTATCACACCCATACAGATCACCTGTGGATCTCGATAAATGCAGGCTCTGGTTCAGGAAGTCTGGGGTATGGATCTGAGATTTTGCATATCTAAGAAGCTCTCTGGTGATCCTTTAAAGCTAGTCTTCCAACCAGGCTTTGGATAAAACCAGTTGCCCACTAGTTGACTCCTACCAGTGGTAACTCCATGTTTTGTCAGAGGAGGATTGTGCTCCACAGGGTTTTCAGTGACCAATCAGAAATAGATCATCAGGACTTTATTCCACAGTGTCTCTGGTGAACTTAACTGCCAAGCTTTCAGTTAGCAGCCAAGTTTGTTAAGTGTTTGCACTTCGTAGAGATTCCAGGCTGTGAACAGCAATGCACTTTTTAAGATCTGAAAAATCCAAAGTTCAACAGTCTGCTTATACCTCTAGGTAATTTGAGGGTTTTTTCCTCCCAATCCTTTCTTGAGTGGGGTGTGGGGGAAAGAGGAAGGGGAATGAACATAACAAAAACCAACAAAAAAAATCAAACCCATTGCTGTGGAGTCGATTTCAACTCATAAACCAAAACCAAACCACTGCTGTTGAGTTGATTCTGACTCACAGTGACCATATAGGATAGAGTAGAACTGCCCTATACTGTTTCTAAGAATACCTGGCAAATTCAAGCTGTTGACCTTCTCGTTAGCAGACAGCTCTTAAGCACTATGCCACCACGGTTTCCTTTGACTCACAGCAGCCCTATAAATAAAGAGTAGAACTGCCCCACAGAGTTTCCAAGGAGCACCCAGTGGATTTGAAGCTCTGGCTTTTGGTTAGCAGCTGTAGCTCTTAATCACTATGCCACCAGGATTTCCCAAACCCGATGAACCAAGCCAAGTGCCGTCAAGTCAGGAACCCCCTAATAATCAAGAAAAACATTTGTCCTATTAATTTGCAATGTTAAGCCATTTATTTCTCCACAAGACAATTTAGATTTCAGGTGTCTGAATCTCCAAATCTCAATCTGAGACACAATATGTTCAGCCATATATTTTCATTTAAACGAGTCCTGCTGCCAAGCAATCTGCAATTTAGATTCCCAACCAAACCCAATTCTTACCTCTTGCAGCCACTTCAAATGTTCTGCACTTCAAGCAGTTCCACATTAGAAGTGAGCAGAATCATTAAAAACAGCATTAAAAATTTATATTGATTGTCTCATATATAACTACAGCCACACACCAACTGAAAGGGTAGAACAGGGGGACTTCACCCATGATTTACTTTATTTTTATTCTTTTATGAAGTGACAGTGACCTGTTTTTCAAAGTAGCACACAGTCCGTGTGGGGTTATTCACTGAGTCTTTGGCCCACATAAACTGTCTTATCAAAATATGCAAATATAGTATCATATTGATAGAGGTTGTTGGCTTTCACTGAGTAAAAATAAAGACAAGAAGACAGCAAGTATGAAAGCGCATCAGAGTCAGAGCTGCCTGGCTGTCTCTGTGTCCGGCAGCTCACACCAGAGAGCCCTCACCCTGACCTAAGTGGGAAGGTGGCACGTGTATGACCCAGTGACTGGTCTCCATAGCATCCCAGCCCTCCTCAGCCTTCTCCTACCAGCCAGCAAGCTGTGGCTATAATCACTTCAGTCCCCAACTCAGCTTGTCTCACAGCACCTATCGTTCACAGCTAACAGCTCTCAGGATGAATCTGAATATTTTTAACTATCTATATTTAGGGGATTTGGAATAGACACAGATTTGTCACCCACCTCCCTTCAGTTGTAGACTTCATTTGTTCTTTAAATGTTGACAGAATGTCTGACATCTAAGTATCTGAAAGAGAGGTAACAACGGAAATCCAACTGATTGTTTTCTCTGGTCAGTGATAGAATTATTATAACTGTTGTCCTCCTTTACCTTCTTTGCAGGTTTTTACATATTTTCCAAATTTTCCTTGGATAATGCAAACTAGAATGCCCACTAGATCAGTACCTGGCACAGAGAGCACCAGAAGAACCAAACCCACTGCCGCCAAGTCAATTCCAACTCATAGTGACGCTATAGACAGACTAGAACTGCCCTATGGAGTAGCACCTGCCAGATTTGAACTGCTGACCTTTTGGTTAGCAGACATAGCACTTACTCATTATACCACCAAGTTTTCCGACACAAAGAAAATACTTCAAAAATTTATTAAATAGGCAGATGAATAAAGAACAACACCCACAAATTATCTTCAACCCAGCTACTTCAAAGGACAAAAGTGGCCATAACAATGACAAATAATGCATGTGTGTGAACAGTAAATATTTTACAAAGCATCATGTATGTCATCTGGAATGATCTTCACCACAGTTCTGAGAGGTTGAGGGGGAATAAACCTATTTCATTGATGGGAATGTTGAGGCTCAGAGATTGATTTGCCAAGGTCACACAGCTGGTGAATGTCAGAGCCTTAATTTGAAATTGGGTATTTTAACTCCAATCTCACACTCATCATACTCTATCACTTTGCATCAAAAAAGCCTCGAAGCTTTGAATGTAGAATCAGTAGAACTAAACATACTTCCACTGTGTCATAACTTTAGAAACCCTTCTGTCAGAGTGGTTAAGGTTGCTAACCCGAATGTCAGCAGTTGATAGTGTCTACCAGGCCTTCCCTGGAAACCTTCGGGACAGTTCTGCTCTGTCCTTTAGAGTGGCTATAAATCAGAATTGACTCAATGGTCAGAACTGGCTCAATGGCAGTGGATTTGGTTTGGGGTAGTGGGGTAGGTATGTCATAATTCTGATGCTCAGAACTTTATTTGGGCCCAGGTTTCCAGATTTCAAAATCAGAAAATACGCAGTTGGAACCTAACTTGGGCCCAGAGCAGGCTACAGTGGTGATTTTCTGGAGACACCATGCAAAGCAAAGGGAAGGCTCAGTATGAGAAACTCCCAGCCCCACTCTTCTCAAGCTACCTCTGTTTATTCTACTTTATACTTTCGGGTTCAACTTTAAACATAGTAGTGAGAGGAGAACCGGAAGTCAAGAGACCCAGACCCATGTTCCTGGGCTTAGTCACTATCTTTGTCTAGTTGACTTTTAGACACTTCATGTTGTCTCTTCATGACTCAGTTTCCTTTTTTTGAAAAAGAAACCAACTAATTTTATTGAAGAAAAACGAGGTTAATATGTATAGTTGTACTTGGGGAATGAGATCACCCTCCACAAGTGCAAGGCATTCTCACAAGCACGTTCTCATTGCAAGGGATGGGGAGTGGGGAATGGGTCTCTAGGGCCCTGGCAGGGTGAGTAAGACTAAGTCAAGTTTTCCCCACAGCCTAGAGCTCAGTAGAACCTGCAGGGAAATTCCCATCCTTTTCCCAAGGAGCACCCTGCTGTGGGAAAGGGCTCAGACCATCCTGATGAGAAACTGGACGCTTTCCCTGTTCCCCATGAGGAAAGTGGGCGGCACTCAACCAAGTGAACTCTTTGGGTAAAGGAAGCGTGTTTGCCGTGTTCATCTTAAGCTGTTTCCCAGAAGGGGCTGTGAGAAGACAATCTTAGAGTCTACCTCTTGGGAATAGACGTGTTTCCTGAACAGCCAGCCTGAGAGTAAGTTGCCAAGTTGTAAGACATCAAAAGCTAGCTTAAGTAAAACCATAACCCATCATAATTGGAATCGCATAGCTGGACTGTGGGACTTTTATTTTCCTGTCATTGACAGTATAATTCCAACCTGAAGAGACAGCATGATGGAATAGAAAGAGGCCACAGACTCAAACTCTGGATATAAATTACAAAACTCCCTGGGTGGTACAAAGAGTTAAGATGCTCTGCTACTAACTGAAAAGTTGGAAGTTAGGATATAATGGAGGCACTTCTCAAGAAAGGCCTGGCAATCTTCCAAAAATAGCCACCCTTGAAACCCTACAGTATGAAGTCTTATTCTGGCACACGCGGGGTCATTATGAATGGGGGTCAAATTCACAGAGACTAGTTCTATCATTTATGATCTGAGAGAACTCAAATTTCTTCTTGTAAAATGGGCAATGAATCATGTTTTTCGTTCTTCTTTTCCTAATAAGAATCTGAATCAAACAAGAAGTAGGCATGAATCAAATTGGGGAAGTGAGAGGGGTCGATATCAGCTTAACCGTTTGTATATTCGAATTTGAGACAGCAGCCTGAACCTATAGCCGAACGGAATTTCTGTTATTTCCCTTTGTGTGATCCCATGCAAAATAGTTGCATAATCATAGCCACCTACCAAAAAACAAACAAACAAAAATATCAAACCCAATGCCGTCAAGTCAATTCCAACTCATAGCGACCATATAGCTACCTACCTCCATATAGGGTTGGTCTTGACAAGAAGAAAGATTTGGGATCTGTCTTCTTCCAAAATTACACAACAGAGTCCAAGAAGGAACAGAACTCTATCACCTTAAATGACCTAGTGAAAGAACAATGGGCCAGTTAGTGTGTAGACCTCCAGCAACCCACCAATTAGAGACAGAGTGAAAGAAAAGCTGGAAGGCCTATGATGAATGTCTCTCATAGAAGCACCAGGAAAGAGGAAAGGGTTCCCTCAACTAGCCACTGCCCAGCTCGTAGGGTTGATAGAAGAATACACTGAAACCAAGTAATTGAATCACCAGAGAGCCAGTGAACATTTGTGATTCTTTTGTTTCCGACTTTCCTTCCTCTCCCCCAGCCTGCTTTAGGAAATCAGAAACACCGACTTCATTAGCAGCTTAGACACTTTCCCCCAGGACAGCACTGTCCAACCGAGTCTGACGTTAGCGTCAAGCTAAAATTGACCACATGTCCTGGTTTTCTGGGCTGTAGTCTCTTCGTCTGGGCTGACTCCTGGAGTCTCCACTTCACGGAAGTTTACTATTTGTCTGGACTAAGGAGTCCCAGTTGGGTGATGACTTATCCAACCACCCTCATTCCAGCTGGACATTTTTAGAAAGAGAAACATAACCAAGTGTCCTGCCTTGGTTTTCAAGTCACTGCTCTTGCCTCTGGTGCCATCCGTTTTGGGGTTCCCTTGCTGACTTCTCTTCCTGGAAGGTCAGTGTGTCGCAGATGTCATTCCCTCTTTTTCCCTTATTTCCTTCTGCATATCCTCTCTGGGTGATCTCACTCACACCGTTTCTTCAGCTACTAATTTTATGCCTACTTCTACCTCTTGACCTGATTTCTCAAGTTCTCCACTCCACGTCCCATACTACTCACTCTTTTGCCTGTATTTTCTTCAACCATCTCAAACACAATTCACTCAAATCCTCCTTCCCTAAAACTGCTTCTCTTTCTCACATTGCCAGCTCTATTTTCCCAAACTAAGAAACCTTAAAATTATCCTTAATCATCGCTTCTTTTCCAGCCTCTACATTCCATAGCTCCTTAATGCCTCCGTGTCTCTTACTCTTCTGGCCTTTCCTCACCATCCCTGGGCTGTCACTGCCTTAAGCTAGATCCTCACCTTTCCTGACCCCTTGTAACAGCCTCAAAAGTGACCAGAAACTTCCTCTAGTACATCATAATTCTTACCCATGGTTAATACTGTTTGGAAAATGTATTCTTTCTCTTTCTGATTCTCTCTGTAACTCTCTGTCTCACACACACACACACACACACTCACTGCCAGCCTCCCTTGACTCTCTTTACTAGGGCTCTGAATCCAAACTTCAGGTGGCCCACAAACTCTCAGTGCCTCTTCCATCCTGCCTTGTTTTCCGTTTATTCACCACCACCACCTGGAATCCTTAGGGCCCAAAGCCAAAAAGACACTGCCTTCAAGTTGATTCCAACTCATAGTGACCCTATAGGTCAGAGTAGAACTGCCCCATAGAGTTTTCAAGGAGCACCTGACAGATCTGAACAATGGACCCAGTCGCACTAAATTTACATCAGCATTCCCAGAACAACCATGGTCACTACGTTGTATGTGTACAAGGATGTGTAGCAATTTGGGAAAATGCTTGTGTTCCAGTATTATATGAAAAAGTGAGATAAGAAAATATACGTATACCACATGAGCACAAACTACCTAGAAGACTAGCACAGGAAACTCAGAAGCATTATCCTGCACATCTTTGGCTTGTTCTCTCTTGCTTCCTCCTCTGCAAACTGTGAGACCAGGTAAAGGCAGAACCAGCTCGGTTTCAGGGCTGAGAACTTCCTTCAAAAGTCTTTCCTCATCAGAACATCTCTGCCAATTTGCCCTGTAAGGAAAGAATTTCAATAGTCTCATGTTCTCAAGCTAACTTCTTTCCCCTTAACTTTTATTTTTAATAACTCCTATTTGATTACCAAAGTAATTTAGGTTCACTTGACAATCTCCCTTAATTTCAAAAGTTCCTAACCGTGCCTGGTTTGAAGTGAAATTGGAAAATGATTGTTCTTGCAGCAACCAAAACTTTTGGCTGCCTGCCTCCAAATAGAGTTTGGAATTATATAACTCTCAGTTTAGCCAAAAAAAAAGAAAAGAAAAAAGCTTCTCTAAAAAGAACCAGCATCTCTTTTAGAACCCATCATTCCAAAAGAGTGTTTCAACAGACTGTTAGTGGGTTTTGCCATGGTGCTGGCATGACCAAGGTACACACTTAAGTAGGACATATAGTGTGTGGGCTTTTCATAATGTCTTGTAATCTCTAGTATGTTGTAGATAAATCATGGGATTCTTATCTTTTCCTACAAGAGGGCTGTGAGCAAAAACTTATCATCAGAAGTCACTTAAACACAAGACAATGAAGTTCACCTTAAGAAGAAGGTGTGGGCTTTCCCACGGCAATCAGCTGATGTGGTGATTACAAACAGAGATTCCTGGGCCTCTCTGCCCTACTTACTGAACTGCAATCTCTGGAGACAAAACTCAGGATTCTACATCTTAACAAGATGCCCTGGTGGGTCTCCAGTGTGAGAACACCTGGTATGAAGACCAACAGGTCTAGAAATTAGAAACATATATTATAGAATCAGATTGGGCCTTAGGAATCATTCTAGTCATTCTAAGCATTATGAAGGAATTGGCTCCCAGAATGAGATTTGACTTACCTGAGGTCACCCTGCTGACCGGTGGCAGAGCTTCCAGCCTCCAAGTCAACCACCTGTACTGAGCTGTCAGGCCTCTGAAAGATAAACCTGTATAAGAGCAGGGCCTAGGGGGACTCTGGCCTGGGCCAGACACAGATTTGCTGCTTATTATTGGGTAGCTATCTCTCAAAACTGTTCCTTGGCTCCAGAGAAATATCATTCTGGGAACTATAAGGAGGGAACTAAAGAAGCAAATTAAAATAGAGATTTCCTAGACATTTTAAAATTAGTTCTTACAAGAAGTCCATAAAAAAGGAATTCTATAACCGAAGAACTCACTGTGTACTGCCTCCCTGTCTTCTATAGTTGCATAGCATCATGGGTTATGTTAGCCTATTAAAAGAACTGAGACGTTCTACAGTAAAGAAGCCTGTTTACTTACTCTAGCAGTCCACAGACTTATTTAACTAAAATGTGCGTGTGTGTCACAACATTCTCTTTCTATCTGTTGCTGTTGAGTTGATTCTAACTCATAGCGACCCTATAGGACAGAGTAGAAGTGCTCCATAGGGCTTCTAAAGAGCAGCTGGTGGATTCGAACTGCCCACCTTTTGGTTAGCAGCTGTAGTGTACCACAGCTCTTAACCACTGCGCTACCTGGGCTCCAAAGGAACTAATATTTTAGAGAAATTGCTTTGGGAAATACTCATCCACAGGTTTCTTTGCTCAAGTCCATGTCTCAAGCCACAAGCTGGCTATATGGTGGAAAAGGCATTAACCTTGGCATTATAACACCTGTGTTTTAGGCTCTGCTCCAACACTGGGCAGGTTGGAGACCTTGGGAAAGTCTCTGGCCTTGTTTTACAGACAAAGCAGTAGAATCCAAGGGGTGCATGCCTTTCCTGCCCACTCTTTTGGGCTGTCTGGAAGCTCACAATTAGCTAATACAGTAAAAGCTGCTTGTAGAACAGAAAGCACTATAAAACTCCCAAACTCACTGCCATCAAGTTGGATCTGACTCATAGTGATCCTGCAGGTCAGGGTAGAAATGCCCTGTGGAGTTTCCAGGGAGCATTCTAGAAGGAAAAAGTGTCTTGGTCACTGTCATCCTCACATGCTCAAGAGGTCACCTCCATCCCACAGACCTCGTCATGCCTGTAACAGCAGGGTCTTGACAATCTGACATTAGCAGTTGGTTTCAATACAAATCTTGCATCAAGTATGAACTGCTAACCCCACCCCCACCCAAAATCAATACCAGCATTTATTTGTCACTCCTGAAAAACACTTCAAGCATCTACTGTAGCAGGTTTTTATTCAGGGGTGGGAACTTTCTCACTGAATTATATGTCAGTTTTTGGCATAATTGATTTTCTTCTTGAGACACTGACCCTTCTAATACTGCTGTCAGTCACGTGGGGGAGGACCAAACAGGTATCTCAGTTTTCTTTGGATTGGGTGTGTGGGCTTTCTCTGCCCAAACAGGCTTCCATCAGCACAGTCCCTTCTTTCTTCTCTCAGGCAGGATTCCCCTGATGGACAAAGGCAATGAAGGTTTGAAACAGAGGCATGGACACAGGAACTACTAACCTTAGCAGAGTCGTCAGTCTTGTGTCATTGGTGAAGCAGCACCAGACCCTACACATCTCATTCGTTTCTGGGCCCCTCACAGTTTCTGGCACAGCATCACCACCTCCTAGGGGCTCGAGAAATGTTTCTGAAGGAATAAATGAATGAGCCTTTTCTTACTTCCCTGGCACATTTTCTCAAGTTTAATGTGCCTTCCTTAAGTCGTCCTTCTCCTCTGTGAAAAACCACGCCATCACCACGGGGCTGAGAAGTCAATACGAGAGATTTACTGATAGAGTCGGAAAAATCAGACAGTGGAGGCCCAGAAGTGAACAGAGCCGTGTCTTCACTCGCCAGACTCTCACAGGGCAGAAGGGCGACTTACTGGGGTTGCTTACATCACGGGGTAAGGCCATCACAGCACAGGGATTCACTTCATTTCTATGAGTTGTACGCTTCAGGAGAGCAGGGGCCATCCTCAGTATTGTCACCATCATCATCATGACTGTCACCATTGTCTTTATCTCCTTCATTGTCATTATCACATAAGCTTCATCAGGACAGAGATCTTGGTTGTCGTCTTCGTTGGTTTTTCTTGATGTATTTCAAACAGTTTCTGGCACACAATAACAAACAAACAAACAAAACAAAACCATTGCCATCAAGTGATTCCAACTCACAGTGACACTATAGGACACGGTAGGACAGGGCAAAAAGTTTCCAAGGAGTGGCTGGTGGATTCAAACTGCCAACCTTTTGGTGATCAGCCAAGTTCTTAACTCCTGTGCAAGGAGGCACCTTGTATGTGCCTTATAATACTCAGTGGATATTGAGGAAGCATTATCAATGCTAAAATTTTAGCATACTTACTTCCTTTTGGGAACCGTGTCCAGAATTTCCTACTCATTATTTTAATAATAAGAGGAGATAGGCATAAAGAGGAGAAGAAATTTCCTAAGTTAATGGAGTCAAGCTTCACATCTAGGCAAGCTGACTCCTGAGACAACACTGTCATCCAGCATGCTCCCTGTTACTCCACCTTCAGCCGTCTCTAATGCATCTCCACGTCCCTCCCAGCTTCTTGCACGACAAGTAGTGCACGCACAAGATGACCAGACCCAGACCCATATTAAGGGCCCCGGGCTGTTGGCTGAGCCTGATAGCTCGAGATTGAAGGTACTATCACTTCCAAATCCCAATGCCAAACCAAGACTAATGAAGGAAAAGAGACAGGATTGGCTGAGTGAACGCTCCAGCCTTAAACCCTGCCCAGCCAGGCAGCTAACAAGATTTTTATTGACAGGAAAATAAAGACTTCAGACAGAAATATGACTCACTCTACCCTGTCTTTGAGTGAAAAATGAGTACAGCCAGAGAGACAGTGGACCATTTCCCCCTTTCAAAGATGCTCTCTCTAGTTTCTCTAGTGACAGCAATGCAACCAAGCTAACAGCAGTGCCATTGGTTCAACTACTGCCTGGATGAGGGTCGAGAAGTATGGTGAATGGACAAGTGACAGGGAGCTATATGGCTTCCCAGGTGATGGAGAAAGCCAGGAGTCACTTCAAGAACACTCTACATGTGCCATAAAACATGCTGAGAACTTTCTACATGTAATGCAAATGGTAACATTCATGGGTCATATTTGTACCTTTTGTTAGGTGCCACTGACTCAGTTCTGACTCACGGCAACCTTATATACAACAGAATGAAATGCTGCCCAGCCTGTACCATTGTACTTAGAAAAGATTCCCACTCTCAGTGATTACAGTTCATTAAGTTCAACAAGTATCTACTACTCACCTAGTCTGTGTTCAAGCCTTTGTTAGAGATTTGTTTCTTTTGTACCCTAACCACCTCATAATGGTGGAAAAAAAAATAGTTGCCATGGAGTCACCTCCAATGTATGGTGACTCCATGTGTTCAGAGTAGAACTGTGCTCTGTAGGATTTCTGAGGACTGGTTATTTTGGAAGTACATCACCAGACCTTTCTTCAAGGTGCATCTGGGTAGCTTCAAACTTCAAACCTTTCCATTAGCAGCTGTGCATGTTTAATCTCTTACACCACCCAAGAATTCAACACAGAAAGCTGGCCTAACTCCCTCTGAGTTAATTGACATAAAAATGGGAAGGATTCCTAAGGTGGAAGATTAGTCCCCAGGCCTGGAGGAATCTTGTAAAAAATAGATTCTGATTCAGTATATCTGGGTGGAAAGTCAAATTCTCACCAGGGGGTCAAACCCCAAAAATCAGTTCAAAGCCCTCCTTAAAGACTGTTTCTCAGTGCCTGTTATTTGGTCCTTCTTCCTAAGTTTATATCTAAGCTACTCGGGTCGTGCTTGAATGGTCTTTAAGGCAGAACCTATGAATGAATGACTCCTCCCTGGAGATCCAGGACAGCCCAGCACACAGGGGAGCTTCATAAATGACAAACAAATTGAAGTGCAAGTCTAAATCTGGGACTTCTAGGGTCCCATTTCCAGTTCTGACTCTGAACTGCAGAATACGTGAGAGCCATGAAAAGTCAATAACACCCATAAAACACCTCTGTTCCATAGCCTGAAACCATGGCAGCTAAACTCTGAGCACCTAGGAGTTTTATAGCTGAGTCTATTTTCACTTTATCTGAGTTTTTACAGTTCTATCATGTGGGACAAATTGCTTCCTGCCAGTGTATCGGTAGCTCCTCTAGGGACCAATGTGCACTACCTGCCTGTGAAGGAAAGATAATGGGAGTGGTGAAAGTCATATTCTTCTGTCCGTCAGGCTCCTGAGCTGAAGTCCAAATGGCAGTGCATATGTGTGCATATGTGTGCCCTGTGTGTGCAGACATGTGTGCCACAGGACCCGTGTGATGGTGGACACATGCAAGGGCATTGTTGGGGTATGGGCATGTGTCACGGCCTTACCATCTCATGCCTCTATCTTGGAATATTTTGCCTTTGGCTCATTCACAAGCTGAGATGGTGAGAGACCCAGAAAGAGAGAGAGAGCTCTATTCTCTAGTGGTAATCTTGTTACCAAAAACCACCAGGAGTCATTGTGTTTATCTCTCTCATTTATCCAAACCTTAAAACAGCCCTCTGCAGCAAATCACATTTGAGCAGGGTGGATTATTCTGTCTGTAGCATAAACTCCTCACTGCATCTCTCTCAAGAGCAGCCTCTCTAGGTAAATATAAATCTCATTCTAATAGCAGCATTTGGAGAAGTAATGTTATTTGTCCTGATTTAGAGAAAACACCACATAGGCTCTGGCACAGCTTTTTTTTTTTTTTCCTGAAAAATTAATCAAAGACACATAATTTAGATGCAATAGAAAGCCTGCTTTGGCAGAGTGGTGCCTTGGTGTGTGTGTCTGTGTGTGAGTCTGTGGTGATACGGCAGCAGAGCTTCTTGTTGAATGATCCCAGCCTCTTTAAGCCTCTCTTAGGGGAGGAGTAGGTTCCCTCTTTTTCATTTCCTGTCTTGCTTGTGCTTTCCAGAGACCAGTTGACAAGATTCATACAGCGCTGAGGAAGATCCAATGGTTCTTTTCTTTTCTTTCTTTCTTTATTCTCTTTATTGTGAATTAAGAACAATTTTACAGTCTACATCATGTTGCCATATAACACCCAGAACTTTCACCTGTGTTCTATTCTAGCTGTGCCCCTCCCTGCCCATGTGACAACACGCTTCCTCTTTTATTTGGAACTTCCTATGACCTTTTCATAAAGGTCTGGCCTTCCTCACCCATCAACTCAGCTCCAACAAAGTGTCCCTCAGACAACTCCATGTATATTTTTACATGTTTGTTTGCTTCTAATAACACACTGTGTTTTTTATGGTCTAGGTCAGTCTTTGTCTGGGGAGCTAGTCCCAGTGCTGGATACAGTTTGAGGTTACAGTGTCTAGGGGCCACACTCCCAGGGGGCCCTCCATTCAGAAGGACCATCAAATGTGGTCTTTCGTTAGAGTTCTGTCTCTGCCCTCTACTATCACCTGCTGTGTCGGGAGCTCTGTTCTGCATCCTCCATCCGGGCTGTCATTGGTGGTGGCCAGGGACCACCTAGTTGTTCCGGGCCCATGCTAAAGCAAGCTATGGCTCATACGGCCCCTTCCATCTGTGGGCTCGTATGTTTCTCTTGTCCTCAATGTCCTCCATCTGCTCCAGGTCCAAGTGGATTGGGACCATCAAATGGCTATTTTCCATGACACAACCGAGACTCTGCAAGTTTTACCCCAAGGAAATGAGAAAACTCAATCTGGTGTTGACCTGTGCTTTTGAAGGTGAGGATCTGAGAGCACAGTCAAGGATCAAGCAATTACCTCCTGGAAATGGGGCAAGGGGACCTAACAGCCACCACACTGTGGAAGACATGGGGTTATGTGATCCTGCAGATCACAGTGGTCCAATTCCCAAGTCCTTCACCCAACAGCAGCTGATAATAAAAATGGTTAGGAAGAACAGAGTAATGATTCATCTACTCACGGCTTTTCTGGGTCCATTCCATCTCTAGCTCCTGGAGTTACCGAGACAGAATTTGTAATTAACAGCTAAAAGAAAGGGAAAAAAAAGGAAAGGAACTAAACAACTAAAAGGAACTAAACAACTAAAAGAAAGGGAAAAATAGCCCTGTTGTGTAGCGCTGCTCGCTGCCACCAGAGAAGCAGAGTTTCATGGTCACGGTAGAAGGCGTAATTGGAGTTAGACCCACTAAATCCATATCCCTATGCTACCACTGGAAACACTAGTGGCATGGTGGTTAATTGTTACATCTGCTGACCAAAAGATTGGCAGTTCAAATCCACTCGGTGCTCCTTAGAAACTCTATGGGGCCGTTCTACTCTGACTTGTGGGGGCTTATGAGTCAGAACCAACTTGATGGCAGTGCATTCTTTTTTTTTTTTTTTTGTGGTATGCTACATTCGCTTGTTGGGTGATCTTGGGCTGGTTAGCTCCCTATGCTTCTCATTCATAAAATGAATGGATGAGACTGTTTAAATGAGTTAATAAGCACAAAGGACTTTGCATTACAAATTAACCCCCCACGGATCCCAGGGGTCCCCTGGGACATGGAAGGCACAGTGCCTTCAGGACAGACTCTCACAGCATTCCTTTCAGGATCTTTCGGCCAAGCACACGGATAGATCTTACACAGCTGCACAGCTATAGCTGTTGGGAAGAGCAACAGCAACGCCCTCAAACCAGGCCTTTATCAGTCAGGATGCTTTATTGCCAGTGGTACAAACCCCAATCCCAAACAGCTTGAACAGTAAGTTGCATGCTTATTATCCACCACAGGAAAAATATATGGTTTCAAGGTGACTAAATCAGCATCTGGATAAGCATCATGAGTCCGTGTTTTGTCCGTCTTCATTCTCTGCCACACTCAGCATAATGGCTGGCCCTGTGAGTTCCCTTGGTGGTCAAGAAAAGTAATCCATTTTCAGCTGTCACATGCAAATTGAAGAATCTCATTTGTTTTTTGTTGCTGTTTTGTTCGTTGGTTGTACTTGGAACAAGAAAACCTTGCCAAGAATTTCTAGTGGGCAGAACTCCTCTCACATCTACTCAGCCAAAACTGAGTCACATGACTTTCCCTAAACCAGTCTTTAGCAACAAGACCAAAAACCAAACCTACTGCCATCGAGTCGGGTCCAACTCATAGCGACCCTACAGGTCAGAGTAGAACTGCCCTATAGAGTTTCCATGGAGCTCCTAGTGGATCTGAACTGCCTGCCGACCTTTTGGTTAGCAGCCGTCGCACTTAACCACTGAGCCACCAGGGTTTCTAGTCTCTAGTAAGTTGAATGAAATTACCATGATTGGCTGCCTCCTACTGTGAAAGAAGCTGGGCCACTCCCCTATCCAAAAACCAAACCAGACCCACTGCCTTCCAATGGATCCCAATTCATAGTGACCCTACTGAATAGAGGAGAACTGCCCCTTACACTTTCCAAGGACAACCTGGTGGATTTGAACTGCCAACCTCCTGGTCAGCAGCCGTAGAACTTAACCACTATGCCACCAGGGTTGAAGGACTAGGCAAGAGTCTGTTCATTAGGAAGGGGAATTCTTGTGAATGTAAAAATGGGTGGTTCAGAGATCCATTTCTGACATGAAGCAAGTCATTCTGTTTTCTGGTTTCTTTTTGTTGTTGTTGTTGTTACTGTTGTTTTTAAGTAGGGAGAAGGAGCATCGGTGGTTCAGTGGTAGAATTCTGCCCTTCCAGGGGTTCCATTCCTGGCCAGTGCACCTCCTGTGTAGCCACCATCCGTAATGGCTTGTGTGTTGCTATGCTGCTAACACAGATGAAGAAGAAAAGCCTGGTGATCTGCTTCCAAAAATTAGCCAGTGAAAATCCCACAGATCACAGTGGTTCAACTCCTAATTCCCTGACTCAACAGCAGTGGATAACAATAGCGGTTAGGAAGAACAGAGCAATGATTCATCTGCCTTGAGCAGCTAGAAATCCTGAAACCACTGACTGCAGCCATGCCTTCAGTCACTTCTGCTGCTGAGCTTTTCCAAGACTGAAACCCTCTCTACTCCCTTGTGGACAGCCTCCACACCACGTATACACATCCAGGACCAGAGCTCAGTTCACACCCTTCGCCCTTCCTAAAGTTACCACTCTCTACCCCCTGCCTCCATTCTTCCATTCTCTTCCTCTAACTTAATTATCCCACTTATCCCCCCCAGGGAAGAATACCAATTCCTCAAGGGTGGGGACCACCCTTGTCTCCTTGGAAGACAACTCAGAATGACGGTAAAATCCCCAGATTCTAAGACCAGACTGCCTGTGTGCAAATCCCAGGTCTTCAAATAGCTGATTGTGTGATCTTGGGAAAGTTTCTTTACTTCCTTGGGCCTCAGTTGGTTCATCTGTAAAATGAGCATAATAATGGTACTTACATCACAGGTTTGTTGTGAAAACATAGTTAATACATGTAAAGCAATCAATGAAAAGCACCTACTATGAGCTATGGCATTGTCAGCTACCACTTCTCATTTTTCTTCTTTGCTGTTTCTAAGAGAACTAGGTACATAGCACACTTAGAAATTGAAAACACTGAAGAAGTTGAAGAAATTCCTGCTCGTGTGATTGGACTAATTTTCTGGCAGCTTCCTTAGTGTGTGATATTCTTCCCCTACTAGACTGAAAATTTCGAGCGTTTTCTTCTCCCTCTGTATCTGATCAGAGGCTGCCGTCACATTTTGAGCTCAGCAGGCACTTCATAAATCCTCACAGAAGTGAACAAAGTAGAATGGTCTTGGGCTTTGGGGAAAGTTCTCATTTGAATTTCTTTTCTGCCTTTTCTCTCTTCTCTAATTGTACATCTCTTCTTCCTTCCTAAAATGAAAGTAAGCCCTACTGACCTTAAACTGATATGGTTTTAAGTAATTTTCTTAATGGACAGGAATTGACTATAGTCCTTGTGTTTCGTGGCTTCTGACAGTTAGGCAGTTAACTGAGATGAAGGTTTTAATCACTTCCAAAATGCAGCATTGGCTTACAAAATGTCAGCATCCCACTGCTTTACACAGACATTCACACTGATGCTGCAGCCCAGAGAAACGAGGAAAGTGTCCCAAGAATCTTAACTGGTCCTTAACTACTTTCAGGAATCAGGTCTTCTTTATAATTTCTTGTAAAATTGGTACAATTCTCTGAAATAAAATTGGTCATGGGACATTGCAATGGGAACATTCTAGAAAACAGTTCAAGGTCAGATTTGTGTGGTGCAAGGTTGGCCAAGACCTAGCTTGCAACATGCTCGTCCTTGCAAAGACTAATTTCTGATTAGGACTGACTTTTAAAGGTCATAGAAAGAAGCTGTCCTTTCATCCAGCCTCAAGTGACTACAGAGAGAAACAATGGTGAGAGGGAAAACTGAGGATGCTGACTCACTTGGGGGAGAAGACTGTGTCCCTACACAAATAAGTCTGGAATATAAATTAAAAATAAGAGAATTTCAGCTGAGGCCATCCCAGGTAGCAGTTGAGTGTGTACACATACAATAAGACCTCATGAACTTTGAGTAGGAAGGGCAAATGGGTCTCATTTCCCACAACATTTCTGATGTATTGCAGTGGTTGCTGACAGCACCCCGTTCAGGATTCTCCCACTGCATCTCAGCCCAACAAGAAAGAATGCTGTGATCACTTAGCAGTGTCTGCAGTGACAGAGGTAAAAAATAAACCAGCTGCTGGCAGTCAAGTTGACCCCACTCATGTCTATCCCATGTGAGTCAAAGTAGAATTGTGTTTCATGGGGCTTTCAATCACTGGGTTTCTGGAAGTAGGTCTGGGTAGACTTGACCCTCTGCCCTTGTGGGTAGCAGTTGAACACCTTAACCATTTGCACCACCAATGGCAACGGTTGTTCTTGTGTGCTGTGTAGTCATTTGGACCAACAGCCAATTCTATGTAACAGAGTAGAGAAATGAAACCCCCACACTAGGTGTTTAACTTCTTTATCTTAGACAAATGGGAACCAGTGTGGATCTCTGTCCATACTATTGACAAATATGTATATAAATCCATGTTGCATTACTATTTTCAACTGCTGTTTTCCATTGCAAAGAATGAAATAACTCATATCCCAAAGTAGAACTCTTATTTCAACATTACTCCTCAGTGGATGATCCCATTCTCTGTTCTCTGTTCTTGAGAGCTTAGTGGTGGTTTTGCCAGTGAGGGACAAGTTTATATGGAGAAGCTGTTCTGGGGTAAGTCACCAGACACAAACCCTTCCCTTAGTGAGACTTCTGTGACGCAAATCCTCCTCTGCTCACCTTCTATTTCCATAATGGGGATCAGGCAGTTTCTAAAAAGAGAGAATTTGCTCATGTTCGTCATTTATTAGGAGAATCAGATAGTGAATAACTTACCTGTTTCCTGGAGCTCAAGATGTGTCTCACTGGCTCAGAGTCCTCTAAGGGAGCACAGAAGAGGAGTAGCAGAAAAGATCACGCCACCAAAGGCAGTGCAGGCTACCCTCCCCACGTGGCTGGGGGTGTCAGTACTGACAACGGTTTGGCACATCTCCCCCTTCAGACTATTCACAGTGACAGCTCAAAAGAGAAGCAGAGAAATTGCCCCTTTTCCAAGTGGAGGGGGAGGAGAGAAGCCAACTCAGCAAGACAATGTCTTTCTGCTTGTGGTATGGCCACGCAGTTCGATGGAAAAGGTACAATTGACTTAAGAGAGGGAATTTCCATGTCTTCCTGGGTCTGGAGCGCCAGAGGCAGACAGGAACCCTGGGATAAGCCAGTGCAAAGCTTCTTAAAAACATTTCACTGTGTTTTAAGCCTGGCTCTGACCGTTCTAGGGGAAGTCAAAGTCTGTAAGGTGAGTTTTCTCTGAAGAAGCTGCCAGCAGCTCCGCATCCCATCTTAGAGTTGTTCTTTCTAGCTGTGGGAGGCAAGACGACATCCCCAGCACTATCAGGAAAGATACTTCAAAAAAGACAACAGACTGTGAGGTTGGATACCTACTCAAAAAAGGCACTCTCCTCCTCTGTTCTTCCCCACAATGGCGTCACTAGCCGAATTCATTCCTGGTTTCTAGAGTACTTCTTGATGATGAGCAGAATAACAATTTTTCTGTTTTACTTTCTCATGAAGTGGAAAAATCCCCAAAGAAATCGAGAGGGGGACTACAGCCTAGTTGAAAATTGAGTTGAACTCAATCAATTTACACAAATACATTGGGTTGCTTTGGTACTGTAATTAATTCTTGTTTTATAAAATGGATTTTGTCCCTGTAGGCAGTCACAGAATGTGCCAGGTGAAATTACTTCCATCTTGCTGGCAGCTTGGCTTCAAGGGTAGCTGCAGATGGATTATAAACTTTTTGAGGGAAGAGGGAATGTGAATAATACTCTTGTAGATAAGCTTGTGCTCATTTGACAAATATTTATTAAATATCTACATATTCATATGAATGCCTACATTGTATACCATCTCTGAGACAGTGTCTAACAGTGAATGGAACAGATGGATCCCTATCCTCATGGACCTTAGGATCTAGCTATTGAGAGACAGATTATAAACAAATAACCCAATCAATAAGCAAAATCTTTTCTTATTGACAAGTGATATATTGTACTATAAAGAAATAAAAGAGGTTAGGAAACAGGAGATGATTTGTGGGGACCTTTAAGTGAGTGGCCAGAAGAGGCTTCCAAGAGCTGTGACCTTAATGGTGGAAGGGCAAGAGTGTGTGCAAAGGTGCCAGAGGAGGCCAACTTGGCATGCTGTGGGAACACAAGGAAAATGAGCACTAGTGGAACTTGGTGAGCAAGAGGGAGAATGACAGAAAAGGAGACTGGTGGAGTAGAGTGGGGTCAGACCTTGATAGTGTAGTGTTTGGGTTTCATTCTAAGTTCAATTAAAAAAAAAACAACAACACCGGAGGGTGTTAAGAGAGCAAAATGATCTGGTTTATGTATTAAAAGATCACTCTGGCTTCTGTTACAAAAATAGGTTACAGAGATGAGTAAAGATACATCCTATGTGTATGTTCTCATTCTGAATCAGGGCAGGGGCAGATGACAGGGTATTGAGCAAGAGTCAACAGGCAAGATATTATCATGATGTATTAACTGGGTATAGCCTAAGCTGCTACAACAAAAAGATCCTACACTACAGATGCTCAAAAAGACAATCTATTTCTCTCTTGTGTAAGTCCATAGGTAAGTAGTCCAGGGTTTACAAGGTGGCACTGCCCTACAAGATTATCAAGGACATAGGCCAGGCCCAGTCCACACCTTCCATCTCTAGAACCCAGGCAAATGTTCCAGTTTTGCCATTTGTCTCCCATAAATAAAGGGTAAAGCAGAACTCCAGACATTGGTGTGCTGATCAGCATTTAACAGCCATTTGCTGGTACTGCAGGGGAGGGAAAGAAAATCTTCATTTGTAGGAGTGCCAGTTTCCATGGTGTTAATACTTCTACAAAGGCCAATTTCAAGCTATCAACTTGACCTCACTAAATTTAGACTAGGCAAGAGTTGTCCACAGTGGGCTCTTAGAGGTTCACCTGTGCTGGCGCCAGCACACAACTGGCTCCAGAACAGCAAAACAAACCTTCATTGTTGAAAAGCTTCTACTCTGAGATAATCCCTCAATCTATCATGACAAGGTACAGCACACTCAAGAACACTGTACTAGAGAGTCATGAGCAGGCTACACATTCAAAGAGTCCACAATTTTACTGGAAACTGAAAGAAAATGAAAACGAAATTAAAAAATGATGGAGAAAGAATCACCATCTTCTTTCAGTCATCTCTTCTTGTCTCTATAATTACTTCAGAACAAAGCTCAAATTACTCAGCATGGTACTCAAGCCCTTCCTGAGCCTGTCTAGTCTCTGCTTCATTCCATCTACACCACTCAAGCCACACAGACCTGGAAATGCCCCCTCCCGAGGCTCCCCTTGCTTCCTAGTCTCTTTTAAGAACATCATCCCTCTCTGCATTGCTGCTCCCAAGTAACTGCTTTCAGCCATATTTACACAACTGCTAACCTAAAGGTCAGCAGTTCAAATCTGCCAGGTGCTCCTTGGAAACTCTATGGGGTAGTTCCACTCTGCCCTCTAGGATCACTATGAGTCAGACCTGACTCAATAGCAGTGGGTTTGGGTTAAGCAGCAGCTAATCCAATCACTTCTTTTTTGACATTTGCAAATCCCCCACCTCTACATAATAACGTATAAGTTTCTATTAGAGCACATGCCACTCATTATGAAGTCATGATCTTCTCATTCTGATATTCTCTAGACTATGAGCTCCTCAAAGGCAAGACAGCCTTAGTTTTGACAACTAGCCCATCACCTAACACACGGCTTTGCTAAAAGTGCGCTGAATTAACAGGTATGTCCACGTTGCCCTTAACACAAAACCTGAACCCTTTCCCTGGGATCCTCAGGTACAAGGGAAGTTGCTGAAGCATTGTTGATGGAGCCCCAGATTTTAGCTATGCTATTATAAATGATGGCACTTGTCTGGCTTGGCATTATAAGCCAGGAGAGAAAATAAAAGAAAACAAGACGATGGAAAGATGACTTCAGAAATATGATGGCAGGAGGCCTAATTCACAAACCCACCCCCACCCCGGTCTCCAATCCGGCGGAGCATGCTGAATTCTTCCTGGGAAGGAAATGTTTCATCTTGTCTCAGCCAATATGATGTCCTCCTTTATCAGTTCGCTAAGGCCGGATTCATTAATGTGAGTCTGCCTGAAACTGCCCTTTTACTGACTGAAATTGTACTTTTACTGACTACAAATGTTTCCAAAGACAGGAACTCTCCATCAGGGGTCCCCCGAGTCTTTCAACAGTTTACTCATAATTCTCCTTCTTTTTGATTTTTTTTGATTATTGTTATACTTTAGGTGAAGGTTTACAGAGAAAATTAGTTTCTCATTAAACAACTAATACCACAGATTGTTTGGGGACATTGGTTGCCAACCCCATGATACGATAACACTCTCCTCTTTTCCACATTGGGCTCCCCTTTACCAGTTTTCCTGCCCCCTCCTATCTCCTAGTCCTTGCCCCTGGGCTGGTGTGCCCATTTAGTCTCGTTTTGTTTTATGAACCTGTCTAATCTTTGGATGGAGGGTGAACCTCAAGAGTGAGTTCAGTTCTGAGTTAAGAGGGTGTCTAAGGGCCATATTCTTGGGAATTCTCCAGTGTCAGACCAGGAAGACTGGTCTTTTCTTGTGAGTTAGGATTTTGTTCTATATTTTCTTCCAGCTATGTCCAGGACCCTCTGCTGTGGTCCCTGTCAGAGCTGTCAGCGGTGGCAGTTGGGCACCATCCAGTGGTACTGTGGTACTTGTGGTTCATTGGTCCTCTAGACTAACCTTTCCCCTGTGACTTCGGTCTTCTTCATTTTTCCTTGCTCCTGAATGGATGGGATGAGTAGAGTATCTTATATAGCCACTTATAAGCTTTTAAGACCTCAAATATTATTTACCAAAGTAGAATGTAGCATATTTTCTTTATAAACTATGTTATACCAATTAAGCTAGAATTCCACTGAGAACATAGTCCCCAGCTCTCAGCCCAGTATTTCATCTCTCAAGAAGTTTGAATGTGTCTATAAAGCTTCACGACCCTCCTTTAGTCAAATCATTCTGACTTCACCAGCATTTTGCAATATTCCTTTTTGTAATCTTCTTGAAAATAACTGTTCACGTGTATTCCGATCTTAGAGAAGGACGCACTAAAACAGAAGATGAAAGTGCTCACTGTCTGCTCCTTCCTTTGTCCCTGCCCCAAAGACAAATAAATATATTTGTCCCAAAACATCCAATTCCCTTGCTATTGTACTACGGTTGGCTGAATAATGGCCTTCCAAACATGTCTACATGCTAAGCCCTGGAATCTATAAATATGTTCTTTATACAGGGAAGAAAAGACTTGTGCATGCATAATCAAATTAAGGATCTCATTAAGAGAGATTAGCCTGTATTATCTGGGTGGACCCAACAAGGGAAAAGGCAGTGTGATGCGGGAAGTAAACGAACAGTGAGAGATGCTAGAAGATGCTACACTGCTGACTTTGGAGAGAAAAGTGGAGCCTTAAGTTAAGGAATGGTGGTGACCTCTAGAAACTGAAAAAGACAAGGAAACAGATTGCTTCCTAGAGCCTCCAGAAGAAGCACAGCTCTGCCAGCCAATTTTAGGATATTTGACCTCCAGAACTGCGTGAAGAAAGTTATATTATGTAACCCAATAAGTTTATGATAGTTTGTTACAGCTACTGGAAACCCTGGTGGTGTACTGATTAGCTATTACATCTGCTAACTGAAAGGTCAGCAGTTCAAATCTGCCAGGAGCTCTTTGATAACTCTACAAGGTAGTTTTACTGTGACATATAGTGTCACTACGAGTTGGAATCAGCTGATGGCTGTGGGTTTGGTTTGGTGTTTGTTACAGCTGCAAGAAGAAACTAATGCATGTACCTCTTCAGGGAACCTGGTCTCTCTACACTATCAGATAAGCAAAGTGTCCCTTTTCCAGATTTTTTTTTTTTTCTTTTAGCACCTAATGTTAAACTATGGTGCATAAAAAGAAGATAGAGGGAATACACAGAGTCAGTGTACCAAAAAAAAAAAAAGGTTGATGACCATCCATTTCAGAAGGTGACATGTAATGAAGGACGAACGGTACTGGAGGAGAAAATCCAAGCTGTACTGAAGATCCTGGGCAAAAAAAAAGACTCCAGGAATTGACAGAAGACAAAGTGGGATGTTTTGACAAACAGATGCAGCATTGTAAGTTCTCACTTTTCTATGCCAAGAAATTAGGAAGAAAGCTACCTGATCATCTTAGGGGAAGAGATTCATATCCATGCCTATTCCAAAGAAAAATGGTCTAACTGAATGTGGAAATGATCAAACAGTATCATTAATATCATACAGAGCTAAAATTTGGCTGAAGATCATTCAAAAGTAATTGAAGCTGTATATCATCCAGGAACTGCCAGAACTTTAAGCTAGATTCTGAAGATGATGTAGAACAAGGAGTACCATTGTTGAAGGCAAATGGATGCTGGCTGAAAGCAGAGAAAACCAGAATGGTGTTTACCTGTTTTATTGACTGTACAAAGACACTAAACAGTGTGGATCATAACAAATTACAGATAACATTGTGAAGAATGAGAATTCTACAACTAATTGTGTCCATGAGCAACCTGTACATAGACCAAGAGGCAGTGGTTCAAACAGAACAAGGAGCTACTGCATGTTTTATAGTCAGAAAATGTATGTGTCAGAGCTGTAACCTTTTACCATACTTATTCAATCTGTAAGCCAAGCAAATAATCCAAGAAGTTGTACTGTATGAAGAAGAATGCAGCATCCAAAATTGGAGGAAGAGTCTTTAATAACATTCTGTATGCAGACAATACAACCTTGCTTGCTGAAAGTAGAGGACTTAAAACATATTTTGATGAAGATCAAAGATTACAGCCTTTAGTGTGGATTGCACCTCAATATAAAGAAAACAAAAATCCTCACAAGTGGAATAATAAGCAACATAATGATAAATGGAGAAAAGATTAAAACTATGAAGGATTTCATTTTACTTGGATCCATAATCAATGCCCAAGGGAGAAGCAGTCAAGAAATCAAACAGCATATTACATTGGGCAAATCTTCTGCAGATGGCCCAGTGAAAATGTTAAAAAGCAAATACATCACTTTAAGGACTAAGGCCTGACCTGTCATACTTAGTAAAGTAGAGGGTCATGAAGAAAGAGAAAGACACACAGCAAGATGGAATTACAGTTGCTACAATGGGCTGAAATGTAACAATGATCATGATTACAGCATAGCACCAGACTGCATTTCATTCTGCAGTACATAGAGTCACTATGTGTTGGAAGTGACTCAATGGCACCTAACAGCAACAACATCAACCTGGAATGAGCTGTCAGCCCCAATAGAACACACAGTGCCATACTGCCTTTGGGTTCTCAGCACCTGGCATTGTTGCTGGCTGGTCTATTGGTGTTTAATAAGTATTTGTTGAATGAATAAATTTTATTTTCCAAATTTTATTTTCATTCCATGCTCGAAAGGAGTGATTTATTTATTTGTTTGTTTTAGTAGTTTGTCTTCCAGTTACACTGTGCTTTCTTGAGTTCTGCTTCCATGGGCATTGATCGTGGAAACAAGTAAAATGAAATCCTTAACAACTTCAATCCTTTATCCATTATCATGATGTTGGTTACTAATCCAGTTGTGAGGATTTTTGTTTCCTTGATGTCGAGGTGCAATCCATACTGAAGGCTGTGGTCTTTGGTCTTCATCAGTAAGTGTTTCAAATCCTCTTCACTTCCAGCAAGCAATGCTGTCTTATCTACATAATGCAGGTTGTTAGTGAGTCTTCCCTCAATCCTGATGCCTCATTCTTCATACAGTCCAGCTTCTTGGATTAGTTGCTCAGCATGCAGATTGAAAAGCTATGGTAAATGGATACAGCCTTGATGCACTCCTTTCCTGACTTTAAACCATGCAGTTTCTTTTGTTCTGTTCACACAACTGCCTCTTGATCCATATTTGGATTACTCATGAGCACAATGAAGTCTTCTGCAATTCCCATTCTCCACAATGTTATCCATAATTTGTTACGATCCACACAGTCAAATATTTTTGTGTAGTCAATGAAGCACAGGTGAACATCTTTCTGGTATTCCTTGCTGTCAGCCAAGATCCATCTCACATCAGCAATGATATTCCCAGTTCCACATCCTCTTCTGAATCTGGCTGAATTTCTAGCAGTTCCCTGTCAATATACTGTTGCAGTCACTTTTGAACGATCTTTAGCAAAATTTTACTTGTGTGTGATATTAATGATGTTATTCAATAATGTCTGCATTCAGTTGGATCACCTTTCTTGGAAATAGGCATAAATATGGATCTTTTCCAGTTGGTTGGGCAGGTAGCTAGCTGTCAGTCAAATTTCTTGGCATCAATGAGTTAGCACGTCCAGTGCTGCATGTGTTTTTTGAAACATCTCAACTGATATTCCATCAGATCCTGGAGCATTTTTTGGACTTCTTCCTTTAGTACCATTGGTTCCTGATCATATGCTACCTCCTGAAATGGTTGAACATTGACGAATTCTTTCTAGTACAACGACTGTGTGCTCCTTCCATCATCTTTTTATGCATTCTGAGACATTTAACATTTTCCCTGTGGAATCCTTCACTCTTACTACTCAAAACTTGAATTTTTAATTCAGTTCTTTCAACTTGAGAAATGCTAAGTGCTTTCCTCCCTTTTGGTTTTCTATTTCTAGTCCTTCGCATATGTCATTGTAATACTTTGTCTTCTTGAGCCACTCTTCGAAATCTTCTGCTCAGTTCTTTTACTGCATCTTTCCTTCCTTTTGCTTTTAATTACTCAGTGTTGAAGAGCAGGTTTCACAGTCTCTTCTGACATACAACTTGGTCTTTTCTTTCTCTCCTGTCTTTTTAATGATCTCTTGTTTTCTTCATGGATGATGCCTTTGATGTCATTCCACAGTTCATCTGGTCTTCTTTGGTCACTAGTGTTCAATGCATCAAATCTGTCACCGAGATGGTCTCTAAACTCAGGTGTGATATACTCAAGGCTGCATTTTGGCTCTTGTGGACTTGTTATAATTTTTTTCAGTTTCAATTTGACCTTGCATATAAGCAATCGATGGTCTGTGCCACATGGAGCACCTGGTCTTGTTCTAACTTCTGATACTAGCTTTCCCGCTATCTCTTTCCATCAATATAGTTGATATGATTCCTATGAATTCCATATGGCAAGGTCCATGGTCCAGTTGCTGTTTATGTTGGTAAAAAAAAAAAAAAAATGTATTTACAATGAAAAACCAAAGAAGTTATTGGCCTTGCAAAATTCTATCACGTTATCTCAAGCATCATTTCTGTCACCAAGGCTGTATTTTCCAAATACCAATCCTTCTTCTTTGTTTGCAGCTTTTGCATTCCAATCAGCAGTAACTTATCAATTTCATCCAGATTAGATGTTCCATCAATTTTGGACTACAGAAGCTAATAAAAATCATCAGTTTCTTCATCTTTGACCTCAGTAGTTGGTGTATCAATTTGAATAATAGTTGTATTAACTGGTCTTCCTTGTAGGCATATGGATATTATCCTATTACTGACAGTATTGTCCTTTAGGACAGATCTTGAAATGCTCTTTTTGATGATGAATGTAACACCTTTCTCTTCAAGTTTTCCTTATCAGCAAGTAAACCATATGATTGTCCAATTCAAAATGGCCCATACCAGTCCATTTCAGCTCATGGATGCCTAGGACATCCATGTTTATGTGTTTAATTTCATTTTTGATCATTTCCAATTTTCCTAGATTCATACTTCATTCCAAGGTCTGATTATTAATGGATATTTGCAGCTATTTCTTCTCATTTTGAGTCACTCCACATTAGCAATTGAAGTTCTCAAAGGCTTTACTCAATCCACATCACTAAAGTTGACTCTGCTTGGGGGAGACAGCTCTTCCCCTATTGTCTTTTAAGTGCCTTCTAACCTGAGGGGCTCATTTTCCAGTATGATATCTGACAAGGTTTTGCTGCTATTCACTGGCTAATTCTTTTCAGAAGTAGACTGCTGGGTCCCTCTTCCTAGTTTTTCTTAGTCAAGAAGTTCAGCTGAAACCTATCCAACATCAGTGATCCTGTTGGTGTTGAAAAATAGTGGCATAGATTCCAACATTACAGCAACATGCAAGGTCCTGTAGTAGGCACTACAAACTGGCAGGAGATTAAATCGCTGAACCAAGACTTCACAGCATTAAGTACAGTAAGGATGCTTTTAACTCTGGATGCTTTAGGTGGCATAAAGATGATGAAATGATCACATCAGCTTTTCAGGATTTTAATCTTGAATAGTTTTTGCTTTTTTTGGTTCTTCAAAAAACAAAACAACTGAATGTATTCAATCAAGAACACACACAGAGATGCTGTCAGGAATGGTGCTGTTTCACCGAGGTGACAATGACTAGGATAGAACTCAGCCTTTCCTACCCTCATCTTTTTTCGATTCCTAACCAAGAAGCTTAGAAATGCCAGTGTCAAATACTTCTAGTCACCTCAGCTCCACAAGAAGGAGCTTTTATTTCTCAGAGATAAAACTGAGCAGGAGGCTTCAGAGAAAGAGCCATTTAAATGTCTCAGGTTGATTCATCTTTCAGAAGCAGAGAAGGAGTAGGGTGACACCAATTAAACTGAGCCCTCAGGCACAGAGGTCTCATTACAGGCAAATGCCGGGTAGAAACTGCTCAGGACCACCTCCTCTGCACTAGACCTCTTCTCCTGTAATGGCCCTCCTCTTAGAATGACCCTCAGGTTAATGACAGAACATTATTTTAGTCACCCCGAATGAGACCTCACTGCCAGTAGCAAACATCTGGGTGGGAGTCTGTTTCAGATTTGTTTCCCACCAATCATCAGAAAAATTTGTACCTGCTTAAATCCGAGGAAACTGCCCAAGGTCATGCATCTTGGAGGATGACTAGTAGAGTCCACTGGGCATGAAGAAAGACATGCACTTTGTGGTTTTGTGATTCTGTCATTTTTTGTACACATGTGCTGCATACAATGTCATTCTCGTGATGCTCTGTTTCTGCCTTAAAGTCTAATCCATGAAACATCTGGGAAAGACAGTTCCTACAAAAAGAAATACAGCTAGTGAAAAACCATATGGAAAAAGTTTGATCTCCCTTGTAACCAAAGATTGTTAAGTTTGAATAACATTGAAAAACCACATTTGTCTGTCAGATTTGAAAAGGACAAACAATACATATGTGTTTGTGCATGCACATGTGTATACAATTCTCAGTGGTGGTGGATTTGGGATGGAATAAACATTCTCACAGAGTACTAGTGAGTGTCAGCTGGTTCAGTTAGAACAAAGACCAGTCATTTGTATCAATAACTTAAAACGAAAGAACTCTTTGTACTGGTCAGACCACCTCTGAGAATGCATAAAAAGACAACAACAACAAAAAGCCCATTGTGGTCAAGCCAACTACAACTCTCCATAAACTCCTCCTAGAATTGCTCTGTGTGGTTTTCTTGGCTGTAATCTTTACGGAAGCAAATCATCAGGCCCTTCTCCCAAGATGCTGCAAGGTGGGTTTGAATCACTGACCTTCAGGTTAGCAGTCAAGAGCAAACCATTTGCAACTTCCTGGCAGTGGTTAAGAGCTATGGTGCACTATGGCTTCTAATCCAAAGGTTGGCAGTTCAAATCCACCATTTGTTTCTTGAAAACCCTATGGAGCAATTCTACCCTGTCCTATAGGGTCACTATGAGTTGGAATTGACTTGGCAGTTTTGGTTTTGTCCACAGCAGCAAAAATAATAGTAATAATCAAAGGAAACACTCTAGAGGATTACAGTACACTTTAATGATGGAATAATATGCAGTCCTTAAAAATACTGTATAACATCATCTTAGAAACATTGTATTGCAAAAATTGTAACACAAAATTTTTAAAAGAATAAAATTTTATTATTAATAAATAATAATGTAAATAATACATTAAACAATAATGCATTTAATTATATTTCTATTATTTATTACTCTTACATTTTCCATTTTCACAATAAACATACACCACTTTTAGAGAGAAAATAAAACTGAAAAACCGCGTTTTAAAACATAAGTAAAAATGAAAGTGCAAGGAAAATTTATACCTCTAGTGTAGGAAACACACACTCTAGAAAACCCAACATCATGTATTATTCCATATGAAATCAAGCCCAAGTTTTCATACACAGATATTCATGAATATGGATCATCTGGCAGCTGAAACTAGTACTTTGATTTTTACCAATGCATGCAGAGTTGTTATAAAGAGCATTTTGTGATAAGCCTATTGACATAACCTGGAAACCCTTACCTCTTCCAGAGCTCAAGTTGATTACAAAAATACCAGAAAGACAAGCAGCAGGGAGTCATTTAGCAACAAAGGGAACGGCAGCAAGTAGATTGGAGGACGGGTTCATTTATCTCCATTTTCTGAGGTTCGAGAGTAGATTTCTTTGGAGAAAAAAATTCACATAATTGCTAAAACACTGAAAGCTAATATTTGCGATGAAAAACACTAGGTTGCAGGAAATGTCCCCTTTGCCATTTTGAAAATGTTAGGACAATCAAACACTACCATAAAATGCTTTTGAATCCTACAGATTTGTATGTAGCATGGAACAGTTACGGTCCTGGCCATAGAATGGTCCTCTGAAGCATTGCTGGGGTGAGCCTCCACAGCACAGGAACTCTGTTCACATTCAGCCCCACACAACTTGGCTCATAAACAATCCAGGAAACATCTCTTTCGGTTTGCTTTTAGGAGACAATTTTGATTTTCCTACTGGGATACCATCTCCGTTGGATCTTCTCTGGCTTGAGATTTTTAATATGACTTGTTCACACCCTAGCGATGTAGTGGGTTAAGTGCTATGTCTGCTAACCGAAAGGTGGCATTTTAAATCTGCCAGGTGCTCATTGGAAACTCTGTAGGGCAGTTCTACTCTGACCTCTACGGTCACTATGAGTCAAATCAACTCGATGGCAGTAGGCTTGTTTCTTTGGTTTTTTGTCATAGAACACAGAGGGCAACAGAAGAGAGTACATTTTAGCTTCAGAAAACAAGTAATGAGGAACTTAGAGAAAGAAGTTTATAGAATGAAGAAGCTAAGCTTAGAGCAGTAGAACTGAGTTTGGACACTATATTTTACACATATCTTCAGTTCACCAGAAATCCTGGTGGCATGGTGGTTAACTGCTACACCTGCTAGCCAAAAGACTGACAGTGTGAATCCACCATGCACTCCTTAGAATCTCTATGGGGCAGTTCTACCCTGCCCTAGACGGAGGATCACTATGGGTCACAACTGACTTGATGGCAACAGGTATGGTTTTGGGGTTTTGAACTCATCACATTTCCTCTCTGGGATTCTGTGCCCTTAACCATAAAATGTAGGTGGAGGAGAAGACTGCAGGGAAGAAAGAAGGAACTAGGCTTGCATTAGATGCAAACCACACAACACATTGTCCACACAGCTAATTCTTAAGGTTTATAATGCTGCATAGCATAGTCTGGAGACTATGGTTTAAACCACACCCCAAACTCAATGTCCAATTTGAAGCACTTGTCTGGGAAAACAGAGTCAATCTGCAGCCAGAAAAATCATCCCTTGGTTCTTGCCTTCAGTGTAAGAAAGATTTCAGAGAAAGAGACATATACACAAAAAGTTGAGTTTCAATAGGGGATAGTACAGTTGACCAGGAGTGCCAGAGAGAAGGTCTGAGTGCCTCACTTCTATCCCTCACCCTCTTCTCCCATCCTCCAGATTTTCATACTCTAGTTTCCCCCTCCCTCTAGAATTTTGGGTTCTTTTTGCCCATTGGTCCCTTCTGGAGGTTTGAATTATTTTAGGGTTAGCTTTTAGGTCTTTGGATTTCTTTGGCAGGCAGTGCTGGTGTCTTTGTCCTCTTTGAGGGGCAAATGCTGGCTCTTTGTTTGCCCTGGCTGTAGGTGGTTTTGCTTCTTTTAATGTGTAAATGTTGGTTGTTCTTGCTTCTGGTTGTTCACCCTCTGTCTTCTAACAGACTGGTCTGGCTACCATAAAACCTCAAACTGCACATTACTCAAAGGAATCATCCCTGACTCACAGTAGGTGGTGATCAGGCTCTCAGCACTAGTGTAGTCCTATTTCAGATTCAGCCTTGGATGGCTGCCTCTTCCATGCCCCCTCTGATGGGCCCATCATGGCCCCACCTGCCATATCAGCCTGTTGCTATAAATAGAAATGCCTTCCTTGAGGTTAAGACTTTGACTGTCTCCCAGGACTTTCCCCAGGTCAGGGAATGCACTCATTCCAACAAGAGACTGCAGGTGACACAAGGAATCTATGATTCCTCAAATTAACTGCCTTCCTGAGCTGTAGTGGTTGGTAAGTATTTAGAATAACACCCCTGGCTACATGTCACTAAAATTTGGAAAAATGTAATAGTAAGTTGAATTCTGGTCTCAACTCTGTTGCTCATTTGCTAGACGGACTGAAAGAAACCATTCATTTCTCTGGACTTTGGTTTCTTCTCTGGAGAATACTTGGGCTTGCAGAGAAGTGTTTTTGTTGATTTGTTTTAACCTGGCTTCAGAAGCTATGATCAAACCAAACCAAGCCCACTGCTGTAGAGTTAATTCCGACTCATGGCAACCCTACAGGACAGAGTAGACCTGCCTTATGGAGTTTCCAAGGAGCACCTGGCAGAGTTGAACTGCCAATCTTTAGGGTAGCAGTCGTAGCACTTAACCACTACACCACCAGGGTTTCCAGAAGCCATGTAGATCCATGAAATTGTCTGCAAAAAAAGTGGGTGTCTGCACATTTCTTTTTACCATGCAGAGTATCCATAGTTTTTATCAAAGTCTCAGTGGGATCCATAATCCAGAAATCAATTAAAAGTCACTGCTTTAAGAGGTTCCAGAACTTGTACACAGTTGGGGCTTAGTGGCAGCCTACTGGTTGGCAAGCAGTCATAGCTTACATAGCTTGCATAGCAAGCACACCCACTTTACTTACACCATATGATACAGATCAATATGAATAGCAAAATTTTCCAAAGCTGCTTTACATCAGAATAAGAAAGTATTTATTTGTCCATGTTATTACTACTATTTTCTCACCAACAGTATTATTACCACTTGGGTGGCTTTGAAGATTAAGAAGGGCCAAAGCAAATGTAGAGAGATAAAGTTCAACAGTGGTTACCAAGGGCAGAACGGAAGGGGAAAGAAGGAAGGAGCAATCTTTGTGTAGCTAGGGTAAAGTTTTTGTTGATGGGTATTCTAGTCAGTGAGTGCTGCTCTAACAGAAATACCACAGAATGGATAGGTTCAACAAAGGAAAGTTTATTCTTACACAATCTGGTAGGCTACAAGTCCAAATTCAGGATGTTTCCTCGGGGGGAAGGCTTTCCCCCTGTCGGCTCTGGAGGAAAGTCTGGTATTGCATCAGTCTTGGTCCAGGGAGCATCTTGGCGCAGGAAACTGAGGTCTGAAGGATGCGCTTTTCTCCCATTGCAGCTTTCTTGGTGGTGTGAGGTTCTGCATCCTCTGCTTGCTTTGCTTTACTTTTATCTCTTGTAGAATGAAAGCATTAAGGGTGGTACAAGCCTCACTCCAGGGAAATGCCCTTTACAGTGGAGCACAGAGGTAACCCTAGAGAAAGATTTATAGTCCCACCCTAATCCTTTAACATACAGCATAGGAAAATCACAAAATAGAGGACAATTATAGAATACTGGAAGTCACGGCCCATGCAAAATGACTACACATGTTTTGGGGGGGGGACACAATCTAATCCATGACAATGGGGATGAAAAATATGGCAATGGACATTGCTGATAGTCTCACAATATGACTGATGTCATGGTTTCATCGAACTGTACAAGTGACAAATACCAAATTGGGAAATGTTGTATTAGCTGTAGTCTTTCTAACAATTAAAAAAAAAAAAAAATAGTACTCCTAGATAACTTTTGGGCACCTCTTTTGAATCTAAGATCTCTAACTGATGGACAGTTTCCATCTGAAATGATCAAATGTAAGGAATATCCAAACAACGAGGAGCTACAATGCAAGGAAAGTAAGCTTAGGAAACCAGATGAGCGTGCTGCAACAGAGACACTGACAGCAGGGCTGAAGACCCAAGCTGATGCTCACCTCGGAAGGGTCTGGCCATTTCCTAAACGTCTCCATACAAGTCTCCTTCTCACCTCTTCATCATGTCTCAGTTTCATTTTTTTAAAAAAATATTGCAGGGTGTTTACCAGCCTACTCTTCTGGAGTGGTATTAAGAACTGTGCATTGTATGAATTTAAAAGGATGGTGATAAACCTTACCAGAGAGGAAACTTGGATTGACTATACGTAATCATGCTGTTTTAAATAATGACAGTCTCTACTTCAGGCTTAGATGTCAGCTCTCCTGGAAGTGTGAATATTATTATTCTACAGGAATAATCCACAGGAAAATGCACTAAGGCAAGAGAATATTATCTCTAAACTTCTGTTAGGTGTTAGGGGAAACAGCATTGTGTGAGCCAGTGCTATAGCATTAAGTGAGAAATCTTGTTTCCCCATGGATTTCTGAAGAACTGCATTAATTTAGAAAACTTAGTTAGGGGAGGACAGTTATTTCCTTGAAAGTATAAATAGGCCGAAGACTATTTTTAAAGTCCCCATGGACTCCTGTTCAATTGTTATAACCTCGGGAAGGTGGGGGGAGTTTCCTAAGTTCAAAGGGTCTCACTACATGACAAATGCATGAAAACTTAGCAAGCCATTGACCACTGGCTATTCAAGTTGTCTTCAGAGTAATTAGTGAGTTGGTGACATCTCAGTGAGCACCCTGAAAACAAAACCACCCACCACAGCTATTGGGTGCTCAGTAAAATATAACCCTGGGTACAAGCTAAATGTCCAGTACATGACCAGAAAATGATCATTACACTGTCAGTGAAAAGTATGTTCACAAAGAATGTTTAAGAACAAAGCTTATGATGTGTAAATGAATACAGTAGTATTCAAACTTGTATAAAAATAAAAGATGACACCATGTAAGTTTAAAAATAATAATCTCTCTAATAGAACCACTACAAATATTTGCTGTACCTAGTCTCATTGTATATGAATGACTTTTATTTTCTTCTTTACAAGTCTGTGTTCAAAAAATAAACAATTTAAAGGTAAAATACCTGGATGTCCTTTTTGAGCAAAAAGGGACCTTTAAATCCAAGTGTCTAGAAGTAAAGCGTTCTTCCTAAAGAGAAAATGTTTTTTGCTTGTCTGTTTGTTTGTTTTCCTGGAAAAATTCATCAGCCACATGTGATTAACTTAAGGGACGGGGCAAGAGTTCTACTGCTGGCAGGAACTTCAGACTCTTCAGTCTGCTCTCTCTGCTCTTCTCTCAGTTACTTTGAGTCTCAAGACAGAGCACAGAAAAGCACAACATCCTCTGTCTTATTCCTAGACAGTGATTTGTGGCACAATTACTGGGACCCAGAAGTTCCCTACTAATGACCTCCTAATGGCATCTGAGGTAGAGCACCATTGTCTGTTTCTGCTTGGAAGCCAGCCACGAAGCAGTAACACATGTTCCTGGGCTGAATGAGAACATTTTCAGAAGCAAGTTTTCACACACATCATCTGTAACTAGAGTCTGGCCTTGAATATTTCTTCCCCAGAAGTATATTTTTCAAGTCAGTGGGGTACATGAGGAGGAGCACAGGCTGAGACTTGTTTAAAAACTAATTTCACCTATTATAAGTTGTGTGGACTTGGGTAGGTTATTCAACCTCTCTGGTCCTCAATTTCCTAAAGAAAAATATCTACCTCCAAGGATTGCTGCAATGATTAAATGAGGGCTTGTGTGTATAGTGCTGTGGTCAAGAGCATCTGTGTGCTTTGTTATCAGTCAACCACTTGACCCAGGATGAATTCTTAGCCTGTTGCTACCTGATATTGAATGTATCAATCTGTAAGGCAGGTCATCTGTTTACAGTAAATAAAAAGCCTAATGCAGGGAGGTGAAAAAAAGAGCACAAATTTAAGATACCTCCCCCCCAAAAAACCTACTGCAATCAAGTTGAGTCCAACTTCAATTGAGTTGTCAGTGTCACGGAAGTTCAGACTAAGCTAGGATAATCACAGGTGGCCATGAAGAATGTTTAGTAACTATGTGAGAGAAATATATTTTTCCCTATATCACAAGCAAACACAAGCATTCCTGACAGAATGAACCCAACATTCCGTCCTGCAACCACAAGTCTAAAGTCTTCAAAATGAGGAGCTAATTTTGTCTTAAGTATCTCTTCTTTCTTTTCTTCTTTTCTTTCCACGCAGCTCCTCCTCTCAATTCTAGGAGTTCAGAGCTAAGATATTTGGGGAAATTAGATGAAATGGACATTTCAAGATCCATCCTCAAGTGCAGCTCTGTCAGGGACAGGATAATATCTATACACTTACAAGGAAGACCAGTTAATATGACTATGATTCAAACTTACACACTAACCACTAATGCCAAAGATGAAAAAATTGAAGACTTTTAGCAACTTCTGCTGCCTGAAATTGATCAAACATACAGTCAAGATTTATTGACAGTTATTGGTGGTTGGAATATGAAAGTTGGAAACAAAGAAGAAAGATTGACAGTTGGTATTTTAGTCAGCTAGGACTGCTCTAACAGAAACACCATGAGTGGATGGCTTTAACAAAGGAAAGTTTATTCTTACACAAGTCCGGTAAGCTACAAGTCCATATTCAGGGTGTCCACTCCAGAGGAAGGCTTTCCCCCTTGTTAGCTCTGGAGGAAAGTCCAATATTGCATTAGTCTTTGTCCAGGGAGCATCTTGGCACAGGAACCTCAGATCTGAAGGACACGCTCTTCTCCCAGTGCTGCTTTCTTGATGGTACAAGGTTCCCAATTCTCTGCCTGCTTCCCTTTCCTTTTATCTGTTGCAGGAAGAAAGGACTAAGAGTGGGGCAAGCCATACTCCAGGGAAACTCCCTTTACAGTGGAGCAGGGAGGTGACCAAGGGATTTACAGCCCCACCCTAATCCTTGAATATAACAGCACAGGAAAACCACAAAACAGAGGACAGTCACAAGATACTGAGAATCACAGCCCAGCCACATGGCTACACATATTCTGGGGGGCACACAATTCAATCTATGACCGTTGGAAAACACAGCCTTGATGATAGAGATGATGCCAGACATTGCACAATAGAACTTTGTAAGACAAATCACTTTTTCATTGCAAACTTTTTTTTAACCAATATAAATGGTGACTACGTATGTGGACCTTGCCGAGTGGAAAACAGAGGAAACAAATTGACTACGTCTGTGGAACAAGACGATGGAGAAATTCATTGTCAGCAGCTAGAACAAGGCCAGGGGCCAGCTGTAGTAAAACAGAGGGTAAGCAAATAAAAAAATAAAGAAAAGAAAAGAAAAAAGAAAGAAAGAAAGATCTTCAATGAGAAGGATTGACACAGTGGCTACAGTGATGAGCTCAAGCATAATAATGACTGTGTGGAAGGCACGGATCTAGGAAATGTTTCATTCTGTTGTAGTCCATACGGTCACTATGGCTCAATGGCACCCAACAACAATACCAACAGGCAGAAAGAAAAAAAAAGTGACAAACACAGGGACATTAACAGCCTGCAGAAATCTACAAGAGTCATCCTTGTGGATCTTCTCATGTTAGAAGTTAGGTGTGCTTGGCAGTCCAGCTTTTGTTGAGCACTAGGCCAAGTATCTCAGATTTTACCTTGAGGTACATTTAGTTTGGTAGAAAAGGTAGCCCAGGTGGGACTCTCAATCATTTACAAGTCTAATTTAGTGCCCCTTACTCTAACAATTATCCTTGAAAGAGGAACTTACTTCTTCATCTGGCCCCAATAAATTCCCATTGGCCTGCAGTATGTTTCTTGCTGACTTTTTTGTTTCATTTTGCCATCCAAGGAGTATGTACCAAATTCTCACAATGGGGAAGGCATGACTTCACACAGCCTACATTCCAGGAAGAAAGATGGTCCAGTAGCCATAAAAACAGAGAAACAAGGCAGAATAATCAGTGATTCTAATCCGGCAGGTCACCAAGGCATCTGAGGTCACCAAGGCATCTGAGGCGGGCCCTATAAACAGAGATCTGAGTAAGGAGAAGGAAAAACAGAAGAAAATTCTGTTTTTCAGCAAGCACTGATTGAGGACCTAGCACTAGCCTTTTGTGAGAAGGTGGTAGCACTCAAAGGAACAAAGCATAAGCTGTGCAAAAGCGCCACTTATTAATTACACTGCGTAGAACTGCCCATTTAAAATCTCTACCTCCTTAATTAGACTGGGGCCAACAGAACAAACTGTTATGGCTACATAGAAAAGCAAGTGAATTGCCCTCTGAAGCAATCTACAAAAACTTCTCAGAGAGGATGACATTTTCACTGGATCTTCCAGTGAAAGTTGGAATTCTCTAGGCAGAGAAGAGTAGGGCTTTCTGACAAAGGAAGTAGCTTAATATATGTGCCTACAATCTACAGCACATTCATGGGAAAACAAAGAGGCTGTAGAACAAAACAGGGCTGAGAAGACCACCTGGGTCTCAGCCACAGAGAGACTTGAATCTGTTGGCAGTGAAGGGTTGTGGCAAGATGCTAAGCTGGGGAGTATCATGGCCAGATGATTGTTTTGGAAAAATCCCTGTGGATGTCAACTGGCGTCAGAGAAATTGGTCACCCAAACAATTCAGAGGAAGAAAGGGAGATCTGATCATGTCATTTCTTTGCCAGATAACGCTGAGAGCCTAAGTCTGGCAGACACGCAGCTTATTGAGTTGCTTGATGAATTTTATAAAATAGAAGAGGCAGATATTTGGCAAAATGGTTTACTTACAGTCATCGGGAGTTTGCTTCCAAGGAAGCCTTCTTCACAACTGACATGCATTCATCCCTTTAATCATTTATGCTTCATCTATCAACTATGAACTGAATACCTTCTTTGTTTTAGATGCAGGACTGAGCACTGGAATATGAAGCATTGAATCCAAACCTGCAATCAAGGAGCCTGAAGTCTCGAAAAGAAGGAAGACTCCTGCAAGATAATTATTTGTGTTGTAACACTGTGATGGAAGCTCAGAGGGAGCACACCCAGTTCAGTTTAGGAAGAAAATCTCCACAGAGGAGATGGTCTGAGCAAGGACCTGAAGGACTAAGGGGTAACTAGAAACGTAAGAAGCAGAGAAGGGTGTTCCAGACAGAGACAACAGTATGAGCAAAGGCCTGGAGGCAAGTGAGACTACATTGGAACCTGAGGGCCACTACAAGAAACTAGGAGCTTTGGCAGTATAATGGTTAAGCATTTGACTGCTAACCAAAAGGTCAGTAGTTCAAATTCACCAGTCACTCCTTGGAAACAACATGGGGCAATTCTACTCTGTCCAATAGGGTTGCAATGAGTTGGAATCAATGAGTTTGGGTTTTGGTTTACAAGAGGCTAATGTGACCAGAGTGTTTGCTTCAGAGTAAGCAGAAGGTCTAGCAAAATAGATAAGGAACACTTTCTAAATGTCTCTGACCAAAGCAATGAAAGCAAAGAGAGAATTGATGCTGAAGATGAGGAGCTCATTGTACAGTTTCCCAATTTCTGTATACCTTACTGTTGTTCATGAGCAAAGAAACCATCATGTGCCAAAGGAGAAAACTGAAACATTTATTTATGTATTTATTTTGAAACCACTTTGATGAATTAATGTGTTCTGGTTCCCACGCAGTCCGTTTCCCGTTCAGCTCATTTATTTTACAGCTCACGATGGGAGGCTGGGGTGGGGGGATTTTACCGTTCCTTCTATTGGAGTCCATCCTTTTCAAGGCTGCCTGTTGTGCACCTAAGCAGGACCATCTTTTGAGGAGGAATTAAACTGATAGATTCTTTTATGTGCTGAAATCTCACCTCCCATAAATCCCATCATTATCAACCAGAGCATTTATATTGTAGGCACTTCCAGGGACTGAAGAGTTACACAAAACCTTTGGGCAGCAAGAATGCAACCCAGAATCTGCAGGAACTCATAGCTAGCAGCAAACATGACAACTATTGGTTATCTGCCCCCTGCAGGTACCATAAAGTGGTTTTTTGTCAATTTATCTCTTCCTCCCAAACCACTTAATGATGCATAGCTAAAACAGAGACATTTGGATAATTTAAAATATTCCTGCTCCATCCCTTTTACCAACTCAGCAAGGTTCACATTGCAAATCAAGGTGTCAAGGGTAGAGAATGGAATCACCATTCCAAACAATTTTTGTAATCTTTTGTCTCAGAAAGGTCTATGCCACTTCAGACAGTCTAAGCAGGCCAAAAAGCCAAGTGCCATCGAGAGAAAATTCACAAGAAGGAATGTGTTTATTTTGCCTTATTTATCCCTGTATCCTCAAAGTCTAGCATGCAGCCTGGCACACAGAAATTGTTTCTTCTTGTTATCCAGGGTCTTTCTGAATGATGATGCATTCATAGAAGATTGGTGTGTACATAGTATTGAGATAGTTAATTAAAAGTGTCAAGGAGCATGCAAAGTTGTGCTCTCAGCTACAGATTTGCAGTCACCTAGCTTGCAATAGATTCAAACATACCAAGGGTCATGAAGATGGTGCAGGATCAGGCAATGTTTCGTTCTGTTACACACTGGGCTACCATGGGTCAGTGTCAACTAGACGGCAGCCAACCACATCAGCATGCATTCACAGAGGGGGTTAGCTCAGCTAGGAGTTAGGATGAGTCAGACCTCAGCTCCCTATTTCCTTTCATTTTGTACCTATTTCCACACAGACTTCCTCCCTGGCCCTCACTTTTCATTATGTGCTCTAGCTAACAGATGTCCTGACTCGAACCAGGTTCCATTAATCACAGTCAGTGACTTTCCTTAGCACTGCATAGATTCTGGGTGCCTGAGTCATGCAGCATATAACTCAACAGGGCTTTGCCAACTTGCCAGAGTAAGTGATGTCTTACCAGAAGTGTGACAGAACACTGCTGCTGAGATGTCCAGGACCATGGTCTGTAGAGCTGCCATTTGGGGTCCCTGAGACTCATGGAGTCCTTAATATTCAAACACAGATGTCCTTCCACTCATACGTGATTCTGACATGCTCCGCCCTGGAGGCTCAGAGGACCAGTGAGTATGCCCAGTTCTTGGACTCTGTGATGTCATCCACCTTAGCAAGACCTCTTAGAGGCCATAACCAAAGGAGGGATACTGGAAATGGTGACACAGCCTAAATCTGTCTGTCCCCTCGATCGAGGAGGCTGTTTCAAGGCTCCGTGTTCTAAGAAGTTGGGGCTGGACAGTGGGCATAATGGTAGCTGAGAGTGAGGCACGAAATTGTCTTTATGTTAGAGATTTTCTTTATTCAAGGCAGATTTTCTCTGAACAAACAGGTGAAGAAGGAATGGCCTCTAAACCTTTTGATGCAAGATATTTTTTAAGAGGCTTCTATTGTCAGCTAAACAGGAGGATGGAGGAGCTATACATCTGAAGTGGAAGTCCTTGGGCTTACACATGAAATTAGCCATAGTGGAAGGCTGGGACATCAACCTGGATCAGGATCAAGTCGGCTTCTCCTAGTAAAATGTGGCTATAAATACCATACCACATACCAAACTTTTTGAGGTTAAGTTGATTCTGACTCACAGCAGCTCCATGTGTGTCAGAGCAGAGATGTGGTCCGTAAGGTTTTTAATGGCTGATTTTTCAGAAGTATATCACCGTACCTTTCTTCTAAGGCACCTATGGGTGGGCTAAAACCTCCAACCTTTTGGTTAGCTACTGAGGCATTAACTGTATCATTCAGGATCTCCACAATAAGTATCCAGACTCAAAACCAAACCTATTGCTATTGAGTTGATTCCAACTCAGAGTCGCTATAATAAATAGGAGATCCTATATTCCCGATGCAAAGGGTAGTGTGCATGGCAGAACCATTTTATGGTGAGGCGGATAGCTTTCTTATACCATAAATTTCTTTAGATACTAAAACTCATGCCCCCTTTATATTGCACACCCCTGCTAGGAAAAAACAAAAAAAAATTTTCCAAGAAAAAAAATGCGTAAGTCTGTATAGTAACTTGTTGTACTGAATTGTTCACATGAAAAATTTTGAACCAGGAAATGTTGTTATCCACAGTTTTACAATAAAAAGTCAATTCCCTGGGAAAAATTAAAATTCATATATATATATATATCTTATGAAGTAATTTGAAACATGTAAGAAAATATCAATAAAAATATAAGAAAAAAACTAGCATAATGTAAGTTCCAAAACTGATTAAGTAAACAGAGGAAATCAGCAAGAATATTGACTGTTTCAACTACAAATTAACCAGCGATTGATCAAATAATAAACATTCTTAAAAGATTGCACCCAAAAAATATTACTATGAAACATATACTAATTTTTACCAGGTATAACCACAAAATATGGTTTTCAAAATTTTTCAAGGAATCCTTTATCACAATATAATTGCATCGAATGACAATAATAAAATAAAATTCTTATGTTTGAAAAATTTTAAAACATACTTCTAACATAACTGAGGAGTTACTGCAAAAATCATAGTTGTGATAAGAAATTCTTAGAACTGAATAATGAGGAAACTTGTAGTCAACCTTCCAGCAAAAGCCATCAAGAATAAAGTAAAGATGGCCCAATTGTACTATATAGGTAATAACAAGAGATAAGAACTAAAGATGAACAGACATTTAAAAGATACATTGGTTTAAATAACTTTATGCTATCATATTTGGGAATAATGAAATGAAAAATTCCTAGAAATATATAAAATACAAAACCTGACCCAAGGAAAAATAGGCCACATGACTAGTTCTATAATTACAAAAGAAACTGCATCAGTTTTTTAAGTCTTCCCACAAGAAACACACCAGGGTCATGTTATTTTACACAAAAATCTACCAAGCACTCAAGAAACAGAAATCTTTCGGACTCATGGAAAGTCTTCCAGAAAGTAAAAAAACAGGAATTACTAATTTTGCTAGGTTAACATATTTTCTGTTATTTTTTTCCTTAATTAAAAAAAAAATGCTTTAGATGATGGTTTACAGAGCAAACTAGATTCTCATTAGAAAATTAATACACACAACATGTCAACACTCTCCCTTCGCAAACTTGGGTTGCCAATTACCAGTCTTCCTGGCCCCTCCTGTCTTGTAGTCCTTGCCCCTGGACTGGTATTCCTACTCGGTTCATTCAGTTTTACAGGCCTGTCGTATCCTTTGCTAAAGGGTGAACCTCAGGAGTGACTTCACTAATGAGTTAAAAGATTACCTGGAAACAATACTCTTGGAATTTGTCCAGTCTGTGTTAGACGAGCAAGTTCAGTCTTCTTGTGTGTGTATATATTAATTAGAACACTGTACTGCATTTATTTTCAGCTCTGTCCAGAACCCTCTATTGTATGGTCCCTATCAACGGAGCCAGTGGTGGTAGCAGAGCACCATCTAGTTGTGCTGGACTCAGTCTGGTGGATGCTGTAGTAGCATTCCATTATCCTTTGGACTAATCTTTCCCTTGGGTCCTTAGCTCTCTTTTTTCTCCCTTGCTCCAGGTGGGGTGGGATCAGTGGAGTATCTTAAATGGCTGCTCACAAGTTTTTAAGACCCCAGATGTTACTCACCAAAATAGGATGTAGAACATTTTCTTTGTGCCAGTTGAGCTAGATGTTTCCTGAGACCATGGTCCCCACAGCCGTCAGTCCAGTAAATTGGTCTCTTAGGGACTTTGGATTTATCTATAGAGCTTCCATGACCTTGCCTTGGGCAGGTTGTGCTGGCTTCTCCAGTATTGTGTACTGTCTAACCCTTCACCAAAGTTACCACTTACCTAATGTTTTGTTAGTGTTTTTCCATCTCACCCTTACCCTCCCTCAGAAACATGAGAGATTGTTAATTTTTGTAGGTAAATATTTTCCGTGAATTTTTATGGTAGTGGTCTCATATTTGTTCTTTTGTAATTGAGTAGCTTCACCCAGCATAATACCCTCCAGAACAACGATGTTGTGAGAAGCTTTGCAGAGTCATCATTGTACTTTATTGCCGTGTAGCACTGCTATTGTGAACAATGCTGCAGTGAACATGGGTGGGTCTACAAGGAGTGCCGATTAAGTTCACGAACTTATCCTAGAAAGAGGGCTCCATACTCATGGCTGAATATCACTATGGACATCTTCGATGTACTCCCCCTGGGAAGCTACACCCCAATGCCAGCACCTAGCCCACCCTTCAAGGCAATTTTGAGACTCTTTTTCTGGAATGGCCATCAGACCTGTCATCATATTACTCTTAATGTCCTGAATGTCATCAAAATGTCTTCCTTTCAATATGTTCTTTATCTTTGGGTAAAGAAAAAAGTCACTGGGGGCCAGTTCAGGTGAGTAGATAGGTATTCCAATATAGTTATTTATTTACTGGCTGAAAACTCCCTGACAGACAACCACATATAAGTTTGCAATGTTGCCACTGTGTGCAGTGGCCATTCCAGAAATAGTTCCAAAGTTGCTCTGAAGGGTGAACTAAGTGCTGGCATCAATGCATAGCTTCTGAAAGGGAGTACTTCAAAGGTGACCTTAGTGATATTCAGGAATGAGGTATGTAGCACTTAGAACAATTAATTTTGTGGACTTAATTATTGGACCACACATTTCTAGGAGTAGGATTGCTGGTTCATATGAAATTTCTTATGTCTAGCTTTATAAGGAAATGCCATATCATTTTCTAAAATGGTTGTCCCATTTTGCATTCCCACCAGCAGTGCTTAAGAGTTCAAATCTCTCCAAAGCCTCTCTAACGTTTGTAATACTCAGGGCTTTTTTTATTCAAGCCAGTAATGTCAGATGCGAGATAGTATCTCATTGTGGTTTTGATTTGCATTTTTCTAACTGCTAGCGATCATGAGCATTTCCTCAAGTATCTCTCAGCCACTTGAATATCTTCTTGAGTGGAGTGTCTATTCACATATTTTGTGTATTTTCAGTTGAATTATTTGCCTTTTTGTTGTACAGATGTTGGATTTTCTTATACATTTTAGAGATTAGGCCTTTGTCAGAATCATCACAGCCAAATATTTTTTCCCAATTTGTAGGTTACTTTTTTACTCTTTTGGTGAAGTCTTTTGAGGAGCATAAATGTTTAATTTTTAGAAGATCTCAGTCACCTAACTTATCTTCTGGAGTTTCTGTGTGGTTAGTTACGGTTTGTATTATGTTTATGCTGTGTATTAAGGCCTTTAGCATTGATCTCATTTTTTTCTTCTATGACCTTTATAGTTCGGGGCTTTATATTTAGGTCTTTTTTTTTTTTTTTTAGTATAATGTGAAGTATGTGGCCTGTTTCATTCGTTTGTAGATGGATACTAGTTTTTCCAGAGCCATTTTTAAGAAAAACTGTGTTTTCCCTTTTTGATGGCCTTCAGGTCTTTGTTGAAAGTCAAGTACAGTAGGTGGATAAAATTATCAGTTCTCAACTCAATTCTATCGGTCAACGTGTCTGTCCTTGTACCAGATTGTTTTGACTAGCATAGCTATATAGTTTCTAAAGTCAGGTAAATAAGCCTCCTACTTCAATCTTCTTCAGTTATTTATCAGAGGCTTCATCCCTTTAAATATAAAGTTAATGATTAATTTTTCCATCTCTTGAAAGAATGTTGTTGGTATTTAGATCAATACTGTATTGTATTTGTAGATTGCTCTGGGTAGAACTGACATTTTCACAATGCTAAGTCTACACATGACCATGGTATATCTTTCCATTAGTGTAGATCTCTTGCAGTAGTGTTGTATAGTTTTCTTTGTATAAGTTTTTTACATCCCTGCTTAGATTTATTCTTAAGTATTTTATTTTTTAGGAGCTATTAAAAATGATGGAAACGCTGGTGATACTTCGGCTAAAAGCTACCACTGCTAAATAATAGCTGGCAATTTGAATCCACCAGGTGCTCCTTGGAGACCCTATGGAGTACTTCTACTATTCTATAGGGTCACTATAACCCAACAATGAGTTGAGTTATTATAAGTAATATTGCTTTCCTGATTTCTGTTTCAATGTTCTTTTTATTCATTTATGGGAATTCAGCTGATTCTTGTGTATTTTTCTTATGTTCTGTACTGTTCTGAATCTTTCTTAGTTCCAGTAGTTTTTTCCACAGCGGGGTTTCTATGTATAGTATATCATCCACAAATAGACACATTTTTACTTCTGCATTACCAATTCAGATGTTGTTTATTTCTTTTTCTTGCCTTATTGCTCTAGCTAGGACTTCCAGAACAATGTTAAATAGGAATGATGATAAAGGGCATACTTGTCTTGTTCCTATTCTCCAGGGGAATGTTTTCAGTCTCTCTCCATCAAAAAAAATGTTGGCTGTTGGTTTTATATAGATGTCTTTTATTATGTTGAGGAATTTCCCTTCCACAGCTATTTTATTGAGAGTTCTTACTTGGCTTTTGTCAAATGTCTCTTCTGCACCACTCAAGATTATCATTCAATTGTTTTCTTTGTACTAGAGCACAATTGATTTATTTTCTAGCAGTGAATCATTCTTGCATACTTGGCATGAATCCCACTTGGTAGGGGTATACTATTTTTGTACATGATGCTGAGTTTTGTTGGTTAGAATTTTGTTGAGAATTTTTGCATCTATAGTCACGAAAGATATTGGTCTGTAATTTTCTTTTTTGTGGTATCTTTGCCTGGTTTGGGGATCAGGGTTATGCTGGCTTCATAGAATGAAAAATCCCAAAATTAAACTATTTATAGTTATTAAATTGCTATCGGTGGCATAGTAGGTTAAGCACTGTGTCTGCTTACCAAAAGGCTGGCAGTTCAAATCCACCAGGTTGTTCCTTGGAAACACTATGGGGCAGTTCTACTCTGATCTATAGGGTCACTATGAGTCGGACCTGACTCAGTGGCAGTGGATTTGGTTTCGGTTTGGCTTTTAATGTTGACACTGTTATTTTGAGACTGTTTTCCAAGATAAAACCTATGCATAATTATGTGATGTTCTAATTCTATTATCTTAGGTGTTCTGGAGAACTGATATCATCAATATTGGAGAAAAGAGAAATATATGTTAGAATACACTAATAAAACCCTTAGAGCTGGATTTAAAGAAGTGTTGATATTAACTTACGATATGTTTTATTTTAGAACAAACAAAAGAAAACATACTTTCTAGTCTGTTCACTAAAAAGACTTACAAGTACATGGAAATATTGAGCTAGACTCTAATAGCCCAGATTTTGGGTTTAAAATACTATTTTCCACTATGGTAAACAAGGGCTCCTTGGAGCTAAATCAGGATCAGAGGAGAGAAATGTACCAAATTATACTGGAACATCTTGTCAACTGCTTATTTTTTATTACAAACAAAGCTCACTGGAGTCATACAGAAAGAACTCAGAAGCCAACTAGCCTAAGACGGGATAATTTAAGATGTTACAGATCATAAATATGATAGAATTGAAATAGACTATGTTTAAATTCATAAATTCATGATGATAATAAAAATAAAATAAAAACTATAGTTTAGTCAATCACCATTTCTCAATGCATGAGAACAAACTCTTCATTTTTAAGGCTGGTGAATAGTAGGTAAGAAGTGAGTCTGTATCTTTCCTTTTCTGTATCACCACACCACTAGGTAAACAAATAGTCAATATGGGGAAGTTTTTCTTTATAGAAGTATTCTAGCTAATGAAGAAACGATAGAATGACAGTATCATTTGTAATCTCTTATGAATTAGTGATTAAACACTGAATGAAAAGAGAGACTACCGAGAACCATGTGAAGAAAAACCACCTCTTACTATATAGCAGATGGAAGAACTACCACTTATTATTGCCAAGTGAATAAGTAAACTTACACCTCATCAAATCTCTCTGTCCAGTGAGGACAGAGGAACACAACACAACAGGAATGCAACCAGCAAAATCCAAGCTGTGGGAAAAGAGCAAGACTCTTCAGCACAACTTTTAAGGTTTTCTTGTTTCTTTGTCTTTTAAAGAAGGTGAGTAAAACTACAGATTTAGAGACACCAAAGAGATTTATCAGCTAATAGTATACTTTCAAAAAATGTCTATGAAAACTCCAAATTAAATGTATGGCATTAATGAGATGATTGAATGATGACCTGATATTTAATGATCTGAAAGGATTATTGTTATTCTGGTATGAGAATGATACTGTGGATTTTTTTAAAACCTTTCCCTTTAGTGATTCTATGTTATCTTGGATTTTCCTAACCAGAGACTGAGACAACGTCTTGGATTCAGGCAATTTATTTGGGAGGTGACCCTAGGAAACAGGAGGAAGGAATCTCGGAGAGTAATACAGAGAAGAAGCAAACGCAAGACAAGACGGCATTGTCAAGGTCTCAGCAGCGGACAAAGGAGGCTCCATTCCATGCAGACCTCTGCGGAGTGGATAGAGTACTCCCAGCATTGTTAGTCTGAAGAACTGGAGACTGGGACTTGAATTCACCTGTTCTTCTCCCACTCTGCATGAAGTTTAACCTCCATATTGGTATCTCCCACGTGCTTCTTGTGTGCAGGCCAAGAAGGATCCGGGCACCTTTGGAGAAGGCCCTGAGGCAAAAAGAGAGAAGACCCAAGGCACACTTGGCAGAGTGGCACTGGAGCTGTGATTGAGAATCTGAACCCTCGCAGAAACTTCTGCCACAGCTGTAGCTGAAATCGGAGTCAGACAAGCAGATGTGACATAGAGCACCAAGAACTTAAGCCACAGATTCACATTAATTTGCTTCTAGATAATACGAAAAGGATATTCCGTGGTATAGATGAAATGAGGGTAGCCCTGGATTCATACTTGGTAAATCTGGCTACATGGGAGCTCATTATACTATTCTGTCTACTTTTGTAAATGTTTAACATTTTCCATGACAGAAAGTTTAAGACTGGGGGTGGAAGAAAGTAAAGGAAAAAGAGCAAGTGTCCTGCTACACTGGGAAAAGTCAAATATCCTTCCAACTCTTGCTTTTCTCATCATAAAAAAAAAGGAGTTGGTAAAATGAATATGTACATAATGAAAGTACATTCACTATACCAAATGAAGTCACACACAGAGCAAGATTCACTAAACGCTAACTACTACATTTTCAGTGCCGAAACTCCATGTCCAGAGAGGGCAGGAAAGGGTATGCAGGCCTAACGTAGCTGATCAGGAAGAGTTTCGGGGTGAAGAGATCTCATGGTAATGTAGGGGTTCTGTTTTAAGATGTTCAGAAGGAAAAAGTAGTAAATTCTGCTTTGTGTGGGGTGTACATCTGTGGCAGCAACTAGCAACCGAAATATGAGATTCCAGCTGCTCAGCACATATTCAGTGTTTCCCAGTTAAGAAAAGTTTGAGATGATCCCACCTCTCCTCTATCAGGAGTTACACCCGGGTTACATCATCTGGGGAGCAAAGGGGAAGGGCAGGGCCTGGTGATCGGCTCACCTCCAGAAATGGCAGCTATATTCCTATAATAGTATATCCCTATAATTAACATTGTGTCATTGTTGCTGCTGCTGGAAACCATTTCCTCCCTCTTTTGAAAATGCACCATCATGAATCTTTCACCTGTAATTCTTAAATGAAATACCCTTTCCTATCTGAATGTCCCTTACCCTTATAGGGTCAACATAGACACTGGAAAAAAAAATCAGTGGAGAATCCTGTGAGACACTGAGTATTACACAAACAAACCAAATGCTATGAAGTCACTTCTGACTTATGGCGACCCCATATGTGTCAGAACTGTGCTCCATGGGGTTTTCAATGGACAATTTTTCAAAACTAGATCACCAGGCCTTTTTTCCAAGGTGTCTCTGAGTAGACTTCCTAACCTTTTAGTTCACATACAAGTGCATTTGTACCATCCAGGATACATAACACAAACAAACATTCTTACTGTGAAGCTTGAACCAGCTAATGTTGCAGCTGGAAGTCAAAAACTAAACTTTCTCATTCTTGGAGAGTTAACTAGAAACCTGTTTTTATTTCATACTTTTAAAGATCTTCCTAACATGTACCAGCCCAGCTTGTTGACCTAGGAAGGAAGTTTGATCTTTAAAGATCTCAAGCATGTTATGCCTCAGGGTCATCTTTCTGACCATCTGTGCAGAAGAACCAAAAGCAGAGAAGTCATCTGGCTTTAAAACACTCCTAAAGAGTTGTTTTCACTGATCAATAATAATTTGTTTTCTTGTCATTTTCTCTTATACATGAAAAATTGAGTCCTAGGAAATAGTTTGGTTATTTGAGTATTTTAATTAATTAAATTCTTAATTCATTTCACTTGCTGACATGAATCTGGTGTTAATACAAAAACCAGTATAAGTAAAGCCCAACTTTATATTCAATTATTTTAGTGACCAGAATAGATATATTAGAAAGGGTAACCGAATTACACTGATTGCATGAACTTGGCTCCTTTATTAAGCTATTTCACGATTTTCTCTTTTGATGAAGAGAATTTTTCTTTATACAGATGTTCTTAAGGTCTCTTGAGTTACACTCTCATCAAGAAATTGATGAAACATGGTCTTTCATCCCTGGAAAATGTGTGTGCACAGTAACTAAGTATTCCCTCCCTTTCATCCCTGGAAAATGTGTGTGCACAGGAACTAAGTTTTTTGTATTCCCTCCCTTCCCCCAGAGTATTCAAGGAGCACCCACCACAGATCTCCAGAAGCATGTCCCTGGGCCATTAGAAGTACCAGAGACCCTCAAATCAAAAGTAACTGTTTCGGACTTTCTTTCATTGCTGAACAGCAAATCTTTTCATAAAACGAGAGGTTGGCGATGCTTAAACGGTACAAATATAAAATAGTTATTCTGGGGTCTATAAGCCTCATGGAGAAACCACTACCGTTGATTTTAGGCTAAATTTGCAAAAAGTTCACACATAAATTCTTTATTCCTATAAGTGGGGCCACACGGAAAAACACCCCTTTCCTCCTTCCTCAAAGACAAGAGCCACCGGTGCTTGTCGTGCCTGCCCACAGTCAGTGGCTCTCCTAGCCACCTCTTGAGTTTCTTAGCATCCTCCAGAGGGACTATACTTTACATCACTGACAACAGAAAATTCAGAACAGAGCAGGTAGTAGATCCCTAGATATGGAAGCACCGAAACAGAAAAAAATAAAGTTGGAGCTTCTGGGAGGGGGATGGTGCTACAGGCAGCATTGATCCCATTCTTTTCATTTTTTAAAAGCCTTCATATCTTCTCAGCTGTCTATAGTCATGAGATTTTATTTCTAATTCTAAAAATGGATAAAAAGAATCTTTACCATTCATGTGGTTCCTAAATATTTGTGATTTATGAAACAGATACAAAGCTATAAGACATGTCTCCTCAGCTAAGATGCTACACATGGCCATTTTCCCGTTTATTAGCTTACATCCCTGTCAAGGTCAAGAATAGTGATGCTGTCCCATTCTTCTCCTCCAACTTTAAATTTTACATATATATCAAAACAGTTGATCTTGGGAAAACTATATCACTTTTTTTTGTTACATAGCTTTTGGGGATATTAGAGCCAACCTTACATGGAGTCTGTATGCTATTAATTAGATGCCATAAGCAAAGTGCCAAACATCTGAATATAATGAAATGGTACAGTATCAGCTGAAAAGTGTATATTAGTTAAAGATACATACTACAAACTAAAGATAACTAATAACATGGTAACTACAAAAAAAGTTTACAGCTAATGAGTCAATAAAAGAAATAAAAAGAAACTACAAAACATTTTACTGACAAAAAGAAGGCAGAAAAATAGGAAAGTGTCTATATCAATACAAGAAAAAGTAGATTTCAGAGCAATTTGGTAACTTAAAGAGTATTACCAAGGACAAAGAAGGTTATTTTATAATGATAGAGAAATCAATTCATCAACAGCACTTAATAATTGTAAACACTGACACCCTTAATAATGCCAAGCCCAAGCCAACTCGATGGTACTTGGGGACCCTTAATAATACAGACTTTAATATATAAAGCAAAGATGGATAGTTCTGCACGGCGAAATAGGTAAATCTACACCTGGAGTCACTATAACTTAATACAATAGTGTCGTTCCATAAGCATCTCTCAGCAATTTGATGGGAATGTAAAATTATACAACCACTCTGGAAAATAGTCCAGCAGTTATTTTTAAAGCTAAACACGTACTTTATTTATGATCCAGTAATTCTACTTTGATGTTTTAACGAAAGGAAACTATGTGCTTATATAAAGACTTTACAGCAATATTTATCACAGCAGGTTTATTTATAATAGCCAAAACCTGGAACTCAAGTGTTTATCAATAGGCAAATGGATAAACAAACGGTGGCACCTCTATATAACGGAACACTACAGTAACAAGGAATTGACTCTTAGTACGTGTAGCAACATGAATGAATTTCAAAACAATGATGCTGAACAAAAGAAGCCAGACCAAAAAGAAGAGAGAAAAAGAGGACATATATAGTATGATTATATTTACATAAAATATGTGAACTAATCTGCAGTGACAGAAAACCTGTCAGCAGATGCTTGGAGAGTGAGGGATGGTGGAGCAAGGGATTACAAAACGGCATGAGGCAATTTTTGAGGTAAAAGGTATGTCCATCATCCTGACTGTGGTGATAGTTTCATGGATTTGTCTGTGTGTTCACTGTTGTGAGAGTCTCCTGAGTATGTGTGTATACACCTGTACGAGCGTAGAAACACACACATACACATATATATGTATACATACATGGACTCCTGGTGGTATTAATGGTTAATGCACTTGATTGCTAACCAAAAAGCTGGAGGTTCAAGTTCACCCAGAGGTGCCTCGAAAGAAAGGCCTGGTGCTCTGTTTCTGACAACCACTGATGGAACCTGTGTGCAGCACAGTTCTACTCTGACCCCATGTGTTCACCATGAAGTAGAACTGACTTTATGTTAATCAATAAACAGCAAATATGTTGCATGCGTACCTACCAAAACACATCAAATTCTATAAATTAAATGTCTACATTTTATTATATGATAAGAAAGCTTTAAAAAAAGTGGTGGTTCAATTTTAGGGGACATCTCAGTCAACTCTCATAACAAGGTTAAGAAAATGTTCTGCACCCACTTCAGTGATCGGTGTCTTGGATCTTAAAAGCTTGCATGCAGTTTTCTAAGATGCATCAATTGGTCCCATCCCACTTGCTGCAAACGAAAAAGAAGAAAACCAAGGACCCAGGAAAATATTACCCCAAGAGACTAAAGGGCCACACAAAACTGATATTCCACCAGCCCAAGACCAGAAGAACTAGATGGTGCCCAGCGACCACAAATGACCCACCTGACAGGGAACACAACAGAGAATCATTGATGGAATGGGAGAAAAGTGTGAAGCAGAACTTGGAATTGAATAAAAACATCAAATTATTTCATGGTCTGACAGAGAACGGAGGGACTGCTGAAACTGTGGTCCCTGGAAGCTCTGGTAACCCAGAACTGAAACCATTCCGGAGCCCACTCTTCACACAAAGATTAGACAGGACTATAAAAGAAAAAATAACTCATGTAAGGAGCGTGCTTTGTAGTTCAGTCAGATATCAGAAACCAAATGGGTGGCTTCTGTCAGGAGGCAGGATGAGAAGGTAGGAAGGGACAGGAATAGATCAAAAGGACCCAGGAAGTCTGGGGTGGAGACAGGAGTGTGCTGTCACCTCATGGGGATTGTAACTAATGTCAGAAAACAGTACATATGCAAACTGCTGTGTGGGAAAATGAACTTGAGCTGTATTACCTAAAACAGAAGAAAAAAAAAAGTGGCTTAATCAATATTAACACTGCTTTCTACCAGGGTGAACTGAGATTTTCACACATCCTCTGAGGGTTTATAATTTGCAGAGAATTTGAAAACATTAAAACATGCTGAAGATTTCACTGAACAGAATGTAAACTTCTGTGGGATGTTTCAGAGGGCACACTGGACTCTGCTAGTACCTCTGATCACCAACATAGATACGGACTACCATGTTCTAATGGAGCCAGCAGTTTGGGATAAACTAGTGACAGTTTGTCTTGGATTTATTTGCTAATACTAAAGTGTAGAAGGGTCAAAATTCTTACATAAACAAAAAACAAAAATCCACTGCCATTGAACCAATTCTGACTCATAGCAACCCTATAGGTCACAGTAGAACTGTCCCGTAGAGTTCCCAAGCAGCAGCTGGCAGATTTGAACTACTGACCTTTTGGTTAGCAGATGTAGCACTTAACCATTATGCCCCGAGGGTTTCCTACATACACAAGTCATAAAAAAATCAGAGTTATCAAAATCTTTCATCTTTTGAACCAGCTTTCTCACTATCAGGAAAAGACATTGCAAATGAATAAAGAGAGAAGGCTACACTGAACCACATGATAATTAACTAGAGTCAGAGGCATCAGAAAGAACTTACAGCATAATATATACACAGAGACATCTATACAGAAACAATTATACATGAATTAGAAAAAAGCAAACAAACAAATCCACTGCTATCTCATAGACTCCAACTCACAGTAACCCAATAAGATAGAGTAGAACTGCCTCATAGAGTTTCCAAGGACTGCCTAGTAGATTTGAACCACTGATCTTTTGGTTAGCAGCCATAGCACGTAACCATTATGCCACTAGGGTTTCCATGGATTATTATGCATGCATAAATTTCTAAGAGGACCTAGAAGCAGTAATGCCCCAAAACAACAAATACTCTCATGCTCAGCTCTTGGTGTCTTGATGTCATTCTCCAATAAAAGGAAGCAGGGACCCACGGAGAAGTGGACAATTCTAGACTTGGGCTAGAGAAAACACATGAACCCGGAGAATTTATTAGTGCCAGCAAGCAAGTGCTCAAAAAACAAAAGGATGGGGATTTCTCAAAGGCACACTGCAACCAACTCATAAGAGCTCCCAATGGTCAATGTGAGAGCAATTTGAGAAGGAAAATATATAACTTAGTATAGATTCATAACCAAAAGTACAAAATAAATACCTGTGAATCCAGAAAAACATAAATAAATAATTGGGGGAGACATATCTTCTTTACAGAACCCCAAATAATACATACTGCCCTGCCAGGAGGTAAAAGGTTAAAACTACTCCCCATCAAACTTGACTTTGGGCTGGACTCATTGACTTGTTTCCAAAGTACAGAGAATAAAAAGAGGAAAGGGTGACCTTTCAGTGAACAGACCTGGCAGACACCATCTTAACCAAATAATCAAAGTTTCTATCACCAGTGATAAGTCATGCTGTTAGCATAGACCCCCTGATATGCAGCTCTGTGGTATTCTCCCAGGAAACCCATCACTCCAGTCTAAACAAGAGGAAAATTCTGGAGGAACCTAAATAGTGGAACATTCTACAAAACGCCTGACCATTACTCTTTAAAATTGTCAAAGTCATTTAAAAAAAGAGAGAGACAGACAGAGAAGACTGAGAAATGGGTACAGACCAGAGAAGATAAACATGTGATTAAATATAACATTGTATCCTGGATTTAAAGAAAAAGAGAGAGAGAGAGAGATTATTAAACAGTTTCAAGTTTAGTTAACAATAATATATCAATATCAATCTCTTAGTTTTGACAAATGAACCCTAGTTATGTAAGAAGTTACTTTAGCAAAATCTGGGTAAGGTGTGCATGAAAACTCCCTGTGCTAGCTTTGCAAATTTTTCTGTAAATCTAAAATTACCCCAAAATAAAAGATTTATTTCAAAATAAATCCATCCTCTCATAAAGTTGGCTCTGTTAAAACCTTCACAACAGTGGCAGAAGGTTGTCACCATGAAACTGCTCAACTGGACAAATGAGTGCAGACATTTGATTCTGGCCCCTGGCACTGAGAATAGCTTTCTCAGTAGCAGGTGGTGATACAGTTGTTCTCTTCTCCTTTAGCCCTAGGAACACCAAAACCTGCATCTGCTCACGTCCTGTCGCCCCTAGAAAAGAGAGAAGACTACTGTCTGAAATAGTCACGGACTCTACACGTCAGGATTTCTCTTGACTTCTGGGAAGCAGAGTTGAGCCTGCCTGGTGGGTCACAGCACAGAATTCTGATAGCCTAGGGGGTGGCAGGTAGGTGAGCTGCCTGCGCCATAGTTGAGTGAATCTTTTCTGTTTAAGTATTCTGAGCTGCCCAGCCAGCTTCAGATATTTTAAGTGCACTGAGGATTTAAAAAAAAAAAAAAAAACAAGTCTTACACATCCTCAAGTGTATGTCATCGTTCCCAAGAGGCAGAATCACACGTTTATCCAATTTGCCAGCTGACACTTGGGCCATCTCGCTGTCTGCTTCTCGAAATCAATTCAAACAGACACATTGCTCATCCTCAATGATGCTGGATGGACATGTCAGCAGCCAGACTGTTCTGCTGCTCTCACTTGGTTCATGCTTCTCTGCTTTACTTTTTAATACATTTTAAAGGAAGAAGAGCCTACCTTTAAGCGAGGTGAGATGCACAACCAACTTCAAATTATGCTGTCTGGAAATGTCACCAGTTTCACATCAGCTCCAAGAATTAATTCGTGGCCAACTCAAAGAATTCCTCATGCTCACTCCTATAACTCATCTCTGTACCCCCTGCTTGAGTCTTGCTTCCACCAAACTCGAACCCGACTCCTTCAAATGTCCTTTCTTCATTGTAGTGACCCATTCTCAGTGTGAAAGACTTGAACTGTTTAAGCAACATCATTTGATCACATGGGCTCCATTTAAAGTCTGCAGACAGAATCCTGCACTTCGCAAAATGAATGCTGATTTTGAAAGCCTACAGCTCAGGAGGTAATAGGAAATTTTTTTTTTTAATAAGGCCTTGAAGTATGTCTATCTGCTGTGCCCCTCTTGACACCAACTACCTGCCTAGATACCTGAGTGTGGCTCCTCCTTATCCATTTATATCAGCCCTCAACAGGTAAGTATGGTCCCTCACACCCACTGATACCAGCCCTCAATGCTCTGTCATGGATTCACCATTCTGTCGGTGACTCTTGGCCGAGACTGATCAGATGCTTCCAAGCTCTGTGCTAACCACCAGAAAAGCCACTGTGTCAAGGGCCACCACATATAACAGAAAAAAAAAGAAGGAAAAGAAAAGTAGGGAGATGTTTTAGTTATTCAGTGCTGATATGACAGAAATATCACAAACGGATGGATGGCGTTAACAAAAAGAAATTTATTTTCTCACAGTCTAAGAGGCTAGAAGCTCAAGTTCAGGATGCCAGCTCCAGGGAAGGCTTTCTCTCCACGTCAGCTTCAGGGGATTGTCCTTCTCATCAGTTTTCCCCTGGACTAATGTTTCTCAAGGCAGATATCCTGGGTCCAGAGGACACACTACTCTCCTGGCTCTTGTGTTTTAGTGGTACGAGGTCCCTCTGTCTCTCTGCCCAGTCCTCTTTTCTATATCTCAAAAGCTATTGTCTTAATACAGGATGTCATCTTGTTCACTGGTTCTTGCTTCATTAACATAATTGCCTCTAATCCTAGCTCATTAACATCATAGAGACAGGATTTACAGCACATAGGAAAGTCATATCAAATGACAAAATTGTGGATGAAACGTAATACAGGGAATCACTGCCTAGGCAAGTGGACATGCATTTTGGAGGAACTCATTTCAATTCACGATAAGGGAAAACCCTTGCTCCTTTCTTCTGTTTGCTGATCTCCTACTATTAAAAGTGTATATGAGAAGGTCCTGGCATTTTCAGGGGATTTACTTTTGCTTTAGACAAGAGGAATCACTTTCTTTATCATGTTACTCTGTGGCCTCAAGTTTATTCACCTCAGTTCACACTAATCCCCTTTACAAAAGTTCATGTTACTGGCAGGCAAGACTGTAGTCTCTAAACCCTGGGGATTGGAACATGTGAGCAGTCCAGACAGTGTCACAGGAAGAAGAGGGAGGGCAGCTTTATCTTAGAGACCCTCATAGTAGGTCAAGTGATGGATAACCTGCTTTCCTGCAAGCGGGTGCTAACACTGAGGGTCATTCAAGTGGCAAGGACAGGATATGGAAGCATCTCAGATCATTCTGGGCAAAGAGTCACCAGAAAGGGTTAGCGAGCCTATGACAGCATCAGAGGTATCAGTGGAAGGGTCGAGGATAGAGCTGGGTTATCCAGGGTTGGCCTACTTGGAAGTGACATTGAATGTGTAAGCTATGGTGAAAAGGTCCTCTAAAGTGGAATCTGGGGTGGGCATAGCTAACAGCTGTGTGACATCTAAGCCTGATTCCTCAGCCTTTTGAAAATTCTGTGAGATGCTCACATGCTTTTAATAATGCCATTTCTACTTAAATTACCTGAAGTTTGAAACTAAGAGCCCTGACTGACTCAAAGTAGATTCCATTTGTAGGGGAAATTAATTTCCTAATTGTCTATTTACTAGGCACCAAATATTGTGCCAAGGATTTTACATGCATTATTTTGTTTAATCTTACCAGTACTGCTAGTACTCAGTTTGCAAAGGAGATAACTGAAGCACAAAGAGATTAATTATTTTGCCCAAATTGAGCCTGGACTGAACCTGATGAGCATAGATTAAGTCTCTCATGCTTGTGCAATATAGAACTCAGACCTATTTTCCCCAGTCTGCCTTTTGGTAACAGTTGATCTACCTGCTTCTCTGCAAGGAGAATGAGTCTCTACCATCTCTAAATTTGGTTCCTGAGTTGAAGAGATGAGAAACAGAAGGCCTCAGACAGTCAGAAGTCACTGCAACACTTAAAGATGGTTCAACCCAGCCCAACTTAGAACTCAACTAGAACAAGCTGGAAATAGCAAAAAAAAAAAAAGTCAAAATGCAGTACAGAAGACTGAAAAGTAAGCAAAACCAACACATCTTTTTTCTTCATTAAAGTCCCTTATCAAAGAACAGCACCACTCCCTTCCCATGAGACTAGGACAAATAACGTATGATAAGGTAAACTACTACATTTTTATACACATAACATGTACCTTCTACTTTGGCTTGCCAACCATACCCTCTCTCCACAAGGTATTACAAGGTATTTTCGTAAGTGCCACTATGTCTTTTTTTTTAGCGGAAAATGTAGCATAGTGCACTTACAAAAATACCTGGGGTAGGGAGGGCACAGGTGGCAAACCTAGAAGGTGCACATTATTTGTGTACAAATACAGTACATTTACAAATGCTGACACATACCAGTACTGTACAGATGGCCGCATGCCTTCCATGACCTATGTTCTTTTTGGTTTTCATACAATCTATTGGATTTTATTTTTGTTGTTGAGACTATAAACAGCACAATGTGCACCAATTCAACAGTTTCTACATGTACAATTCAGCAATATTGATAACATTCTTTGAGTTATACAACCGTTAGACTTTCTTCTGAGTTATTCTTCCCTGGTTAACATTAACTCCCTTCCCCCTAGCGTTCGCATCTAATCTTTCAAGTTGTTTTTGTCAATTTCATCACATATCGATAGATTCTTAAAAGAGTGTGCTCAAGGCCATACTTCTTTACTAGTTAAGCTAAACCATTGTTTGGTTATAAGAAGATTTGGGGAGATATTTTTGGTTTAAGGTTTAAAGATTATCTCAGGGTAATAGTTCCAGGGATTCATCCAGCCTCCATGGCTCTAATGTAGGAAACACGGCCACGGTTAAGACCAGCATTATGGCCTGGGTGCGGGGCTTGTGAGCCTGAGAAAGACTGAATGTAAATAGCCAAACACAGCTGGAATACATCAGATCCCCAAAAACGGTGGGTCTAGCCCTCTGAATCTGACCCTCGTACCCCACCCAGGCCTACATGCTTTCCTCCAGGGGAGGAAAGGTCACATGAGGAAGCAGCCTTTGTTGCGCTGTATAAACAAGTAGGCACAAGTTTGCTTGGTGAGATACTTCCTAGGCCCTATTCAAATCAAAGCTTGTTTACTGCACATACACACTCTGTTCGCTCAGTAAAAATGAACTGCACAATGGCAGACCGGAGCTAGAGCATCAGAGTTGCTGGTCTCCTCCTCCCACCTGAGTCTCAGTGTGGCATTCTTCACAGGCACTGACCACCGTGGGTAATACGGACCTGCAGACACAAGATCTACAAAGTCTGAATTCTACGAAAATTTGAAATTTTGTTCTGCATTTTCCTTTCATGGAAGAATCTTTGAAAAAATATCCAGTAATGGTAGCCAGCACCTGAACTAGTTCCTCTTCTTTGTGGCTACACAGCTAGGTTACAGTTCCCAGTTCAAGTGACAGGAGTCATGAAATTAAGTTTTGACCTGTGAAATATGGACAGAATGAATCTATACAATTCTATTTTGCTTATAGGCCTGGCCCTAAAATCTGTCTAATGCTCTTTCATACTCTCCTTCTGCTGAAAGAAGAAGCCAAAGATCCCGGAGAAAACTGGGACTACAAGATGAATGGGGTTTGGGCCCCAAATTTTCACAGGAAGGTAAGATTCCCAGGAAAGACTCCTGACAGGTAACACTTATATTGGACTATTTCATGAGTGGGAAATAAACTTTCATTGTGTTAATCCAAAAAATCAGCTCCTGTTGAGTCAATTCTAACTCATGGTGACTGTCTGTATAGGGCAGAGCAGAACTGTTCCATGGAGTTTCCAAGGAGCACCTGGCAGTTTTGAATTGCCCACCATTTGGTTAGCAGATGTAGCACTTAGGCGCTATGCCACAGGGTTTCCTTCATTGTGTTAAGCCACTACAAATAGGGAGTTATTTGTTATGATGGCTAAACTACCCTAACTGATAAAAATACCTTGTATCTATAGCTTTAGACATCAAGACAACATTGAGATCATCACACATAAAGAAAGTAAAAGGTTATTTAAAAAACAAGAACAAGAATTAAAAACAACAAAAATAATGTCAGACAAGACTCTGAAACTTGCTCTTCAACACTGAGCAGCTAAAGCAAAAAGAAGAAATGATCGCGTAAAAGAACTGAACAGAAGATTTCAAAGGGCAGCTTAAGAAGATAAAATAATTAATGTGCAAAGACCTGTAGTTAGAAAATCAAAGGGGATGAACATTCTCATCATTTCTCAAGCAGAGAGAAGTAAAGAAAAAAATTAAAGCCTGGAGTTGAAACGTTGAAAGATTCTAAGGGCAAAATGCTGAATGACACAGAAAACACCAAAAGCAGATGGAAAGAGTACAGAGTCATTGCACTAAAAAGAATTGGTTGGTGTTCAACCATTTCAGGAAGTGGAATATGATCAAGAACTGACGGTATTGAAAGAAGAAGTTCAAACCGCACTAAAGGTATCAGCAAAAAAATAAAGCTTCAGTAATTGATGCAATAATAATTGAGATGTTTCAAGAAGCAAATGCAACACTGGAAATGCAGAGAAATTTGAAGACAGTTATGTGACCAGGTAACTAGAACAGATTCACATCTGTGCCCATTCCAGAGAAATACTACCCAAAAGAATGCAGAAACGGTTGAACAGTATTGCTAATATCACATACAATTTTGTTATAGATGATACAAAAGTGGTTGCAGCAGTTTGTTGTAGTCAGGTGCCGTCGAGTTGGTTCCGACTCACAGCGACCCTATGAACAACAGAATGAAACATGGTCTTGCACCATGTCCACAATCTTTTTATGCTTAAACCCATTGTGAAGCAGCAGTTTATCAACAGGGAATTGCCAGAAAACTGGATTTAGATGAGGACAAGGAACCAGGGATACCATTGCTGATGTCAGATAGATCCAGGCTGAGAGAAAACCAAAAAGAAGTTTACGTGTGCTTTATTGACTATGCTAAGGCATTCAACTGTGTGGATCATAACAAATTATGGATAATATTGAGAAGAATGGGAATTCCAGAACACCTAAGTGTACTCACAAGGAATCTGTACATGTATCTAGTGGAAGTCTTGCAAGCAGAACAAGAGGACACTGCATAGTTTAAAGGCAGGAAAAGTGTCCATCAGGGATATATCTTTCACCATACCTATTCACCCTGTATGCCAAGCAAATAAGTCAAGAAGCTGGACTATACACACAAGAACAGGGCATCAGGATTAGAAGAAAACTCATTAACAATTTGCACTATAAAGATGACACAAGTCTGCTTGCTGAAAGTGAAGAGGACGTGAAACACTTACTGATGAAGATCAAAGACCAAAGCCTTCAGTATGGATTACCCGTCAACATAAAGAAAACAAAACTCCTCACAACTGGACCAATAAGCAAGATCACGGCAAACAGAGAAAAGAATAAACTTATCAAGAATTTCATTCTACTTGGATCTTCAACCCACGAAAGTAGCAGTCAAGAAATAAAAAAAAAAAATATATATATATGCATTGAACTGGGTGCATCTGATGCAAAAGACTCTTTCAAAATGCTGGAAGCCAAGATGTCACCTTGAGGCCTAAGGTTCACCTGAGCCAAGCCATGGAGTTTTCAATGGCCTCATATGAATGTAAAAACTGGATAATGAATAAGGAAGACTGAAGAAGAACCGACACGTTTGAATTGTGATGTTAGCAAAGAGCATTGAACATATCACAGATGCCGAAAGAGCAAGCACATCTGTCTTGAAAGTAGTGCAACAAGAATACTCCTTAGAAGCAAGGACGGTGAGACTATGTTTTACATACTTCAGATATGTTATCAAGAGGGATCAGTCACAAGTGAAGGACATCATACTTGGTGAAGCAGAGGGTCGGCTCAAAAGAGGAAAACCCTCAATGAGAGTAATTAACACAGTAGCAGCAACAATTGTGAGGTTGGCACAGGACCAGGCAATGTTTCCCTCAGTTGTGCATAGGGTAGCTAAGAGTCAGAACCAACTGGATAGCACTAACAACAAAGTACAGAAGTATAATTGTAGTGCATCTAATTCCCTTCTCTTAACTTTAAGCATCCTTTTCCCAGAAAACCAAAGTCTAAAAACTATTTTTATCTTCTAAGAAATTATTTTTAGAAACACCAACCCATAGAATGGCACATATATTAAAATGTACCCCCATCCCACAAGAAATAAGATTTCTTATCAGAAAAGCATACAAATATTTAAGTGAGTATTATTGTTGATTTTGCAGTTCTTTTTCTTTATCTGGAAACCCTGGTGGTACAGTGATTAAGTATTATTGCTGCCAACCCAAAGATCAGTAGTTGGACTCCACCAGGTCCTTCTTAGATACTCTGTGGGAAACTTCTACTCTGTCCTATATAGTCATTACGAGTTAGAATCAACTTGAAGGCAGTGAGTTTGGTTTTGTTCTTGGTTTCCTTATCTGGGAGTTGATACTTTTCCCCAAGTTTGTAGAATTCCTTAGTTCCTATAGAGGCCCTCAGTTCCTTAACACAGCATCTATGAAATCCAATGGATACAACATCCCTGAATGGGCTACCTACAGTTCCTACCTGCAACCATGGAGGGTACAGTACACAAAACATCAAACAAGAGGAGTAAGTATCTTAGTTCTGTCTCCAAATCTGCTTTTAACTGTGATAATACACCTATTTCCAACAATCTCCCCATCGTGCCCCAAAGCAAATGTGGAATTCAGGGAGTCTACTCCAGGGGAAGGCTTTCTCTGTAGGCTCTGAAGGAAGGTTCTTGTGATGCATCATCAGTCCTCCCTTGGTCTGGCAGCATCTCAGCACAGGAACTTCAGGTCTAAAGCATGCACTCACCTTCCACCACCGCATTCTTGGTAGTGCAAAGTTCCCACCCTGTGCTTGCTCTCTTTCCTTTTTTCTCTTGTAGGATAAAAGGTAGTGCAAGCTGCACTCCTAGAAGCTCCCTTTATGTTGGATCAGGGAGGTGACCTTAGCAAGGGTGTTATGGTCCCACCCTAATCCTCTTTAACATAATCCAGTCTTGTCCCTTTAACAACAGGCAGAGACTAGGATTTACAGCGTATATGAACATCACAAAAAGGAGGACAACCACACAACACTGGGAATCATGGCCTAGCCAAACTGAAACACACACTCGAGGAGAGCAGGCATAATTCAATCCATGACAACATGTCACTGTCCCTCCAATTTTGAAGTTTGACCAATGTGTGCTTCAGTGTGGATGAAAACCTACAGATGCAAGCCCTGAATACAACTAATATATAGGATTTGGGGGAGGAGTTATGCAAACTGACACAGGTTAAACCAAAAGTTTGCCTTCTAAAGATAAAGCAAAGGCATTTCCTATGGATCCAGTCAATTAACAGCTACTAATAAAAGCACAGAATGTTGTGAGATCCAGTTTTGGAATTGAGCTTATGGGATGAAAGGTTATTAGCAGGGCTGGAACTCTTCAGAAAGAGTTGCAATTGGCTGAGCCAATGTTTTCTTCATTAGCTCTTAACTTCCCATCCAGAAATCAAAGGTAGGGCATTAATAGCTAGCACCTAGTAGACATTCTAATCACTGTGCTATTTTATAAGCATTTTGTTATTGGGTGCCCTACAGTCAATTTCAACTCATACTGACTTCATGCAACAGATTAGAACTGCCCCACAGGGTTTTCTAAGCTGATAGCTTTATAGGAAAAGAGAGCAAGGTCTTTCCATCACCGAGAAACTGGATGGGTTCATATTGTTCAACCTTCAGTTAGCAGACAAAAGCTTAAAACCATTAGCCACCAGGGTTCATATTTACAAGCCTTACCTTAGCTAAACCTCACACCATCCTAAGAGGTAGAAATGGAAGTGTAAAAGTTAAATGACTCAGTGAATAATACGTGGAGGTAGGATTTGAATACAGAACTACTCTCTTTTATCAATTCCTCATTCTGCCTCTAGTGGCATAATGCATATTGGAATAAAGTTATACAGATGGAAAAATTGAACCTATAAATTAGTTGGACAAGACCATCCACAGTCTGTGTCTCATTTCAGCATCTCAGATAATCTTCCTTGGTCCCACCATATGGTGCCTCTACTGATACGTTGAGATGATTGGTTGACCTATGGAGAGATGATACTTTGTCTGAGCTCAGGGTGAAAATACACCCTAACCAATTTGCAATGTCTGTTAAGATTAGGATACAGGTAGCATACTTGTCAAGAATGTCTTATCCCTGATCAAATCTAACCCCACTATTTTACAAAAGATGGAACTGAGACCCAAAGGAAAAACAGGAATTCCTTAAAGCCAAGCATGTAGGAGAAGGCTAAACAAATCTGAAGCTAAGGTTTTACGGACTCTAATCCATCACTTATTCCATAAAATTTTGCAGACTTCTGCTTGTAAAGCAACATTCTAAACCAGGGCTTCAAACAGGTTCATTTAGATTCAAGCATCTACTGACAACATGCATCTCTAACAAGTTTCCAAGAAGTTATTCATAAGAATCACTTGAGGATCTTGTTAAAATGTAGATTCTGATTCAGTATACTTTGAATGGAATTGAAAATTTTCAGCAGAAGGCTTGTTAGGAATGCAAAATCTGAGCAAAAGTTGGAACCAGACCAAAAAGGTTTGAAGTGCTGTTCTAAACCCAACCTCCCTATTTCGTAGTTTGGGTTTGAACAAACCAATGAGCTAATGCTCAGGGAACATCACTGAAATCCATAAAGCCTAACTTTCCAGCAGGGGATTATAAAGATCAGCAGCAGCATCACCAAGCCATCCCTTGCCTACAAATTTTATCTTTTAAAAAGATTATTTGCAAGAGCATTAGATAGTTAGAATATTTTTTTTCCAGGAAAATTTCCCAGGGCTTCATTCCCTCAGAGGTCTTCAGTAATGATTCTTACGGGGCATCACTTTATAGTCATGTGAACTTCTTAAGTGCCTCTTTAGCAGTGACTGCCAAGTAGCCCAAAGCAGTTAACGCAGCTTCCTAAAGTGCCTAAAATTACTCCCAGGGAACAATTTTAACACCAGGAAAATCACCCTCACTTAGTTAAGTGTATAGTAATTTAAGGAAGGGAATCCATTGGCTCTTCAAGGTGCCACGAGCATCTTTTGTAATTTACTTTTGAGGATAGTACCTAGTACTTGAATACATAAAATAAGTAGCCTTTTTTTTTTTTGCCCCATTTCCCATTCCATCACCTATCACCAGACCTAACTTTCAAAAAGTATAGTCTTAATGCAGGCATTACTAAGAAGAATGCAGAGGGACACAAAACAGAAAGAGGCAGATGTGCCTTTGGATAGGAGTTGGGTGTGGATCTCCACAATACAGAAATAAACAGTAAGTTTGCACCAAAATTAGTCATTTGGAAGGGCATCCAAGGAACATTCAATGAACTTAAAATTTTCACAGATGTTGAAGTAATTGCTCACATAGAACTTCCTTAGTTATAAATTTAGTTTGAATTTCCTATAAATATTAAAAGGCTTTTTACTGCCTTTTTTGGCTCACTAGTTAAGCAGATCAACAGTGACATCAAAGGTTTCATTTTTAAGATAGACTTTGATTCCCCCAGAGAGGTAGTTTTTAGTGTTCAACACAACCCAACACAAGGTCTTACGTATAATGAGCATTTAATAACGACTTATTGAAAATAAATTGACATTGACTCTGCGTAACACACTGAACGAAGTGCTCTGCTCCCAGTATCCCACGTAACAGTGCTATCCGTGTTCTGAGGGGTTATGAGGATTATCTTCATTACATGGAGAATAAAGTAAGTTAAACAAAGATGTGCACCAGGATTGGATCTTTTCACCATACTTATTCAATCTGTATGCTGAGCACATAATCCAAGAAGCTGGACTTCGTGAAGAAAAACAGGGCACCAAGATTGTAGGAAGACTCACTAACAACCCGTAGTATACAAATGATGCAACCCTGTTTGCTAAAAGTTAAGAGGACTTGAAGCACATACTGATGAAAACAAAAGACCACAGCCTTCATTCAGTATGGACTACCCTTCAACATAAAGAAAACGAAAATCTCAAAACTGTACCAATAAGCAGCATATGACAAACAAAGAAAAGATTAAAGTTGACAAGGATTTATTTTACTAGGATCTATAATCAACACCCATGGAAGCAGCAGTCAAGAAATAAGACAACACACTGCACTGGGAAAAGTTGCTGCAAAAAGACCTCTTTCAAGTGTAAAAAGCAAAGCAAAGATGTCACCTTGAGGTCTAAGGTGCACCTGACCCAAAGCATGGTGTTTTCAATCACCTCATATGCATGCAAAAGCTAGATGAGAATAAGAAAGGTGGAAGAAGAACTGATGCCTTTTAATTGTGGCATTGGAGAGAAATACCGAATACACCAATATACCCAAATACGAACAAGTGTGTCCTAGAAGAAGTATGGCCAGCATTCTCCCTAGAAGCAAGGGTAGTGAGACTTCATCTCACATATTTCAGACATGTTATCAGGAGAGAACAGTTCCTGGGGAAGGACATCATGCTTGCGAACGCAAAGCGTGGGCAAAAAAGAAAAAGACTCCCCAATGAGATGGATTTACACAGTGGCTGCCAACAGTGGGCTCAAGCATAACAAGAACTGTGGGAAGGGTGCAGGACGGGGTGGTGTTTCCCTCTGTGGTACATAGTGTTGCTGTGAGTCAGGACCAACTCAGTGGCACTTAACAATAACAAAGTAAGGTAATGAGGCATTGTGGGTCAACCGTAGAATTCTCACCTTTCCTGCAAGAGACCTAGGTTTGACTTTCAGCCAGTGCATCGCATGCACAGCCACATCTGTTAGTGAACGTTTTCAGGTTGCTGTGATACTGAGTAGGTTTCAATGGAACAACTGGAAAAAGACAGACGAGAAAGAAAAGTCTGGTGATACCCTTCCGAAAGTCAGCCAGTGAAAACCCTGTGGATCATAACAGTCTCATCTGCAGCCAATCATGGGAATGGCATAGGACCAGGAATCATTTCATTTCATTATACAGGGAGTCACCATGAGTCAGAGGGTCACTTAATGACAGTTAACAACAACAAAGTAATTTCCCCCATGAACACGTAGCTGGTAAATAGTAAAGCCAGAATTCTAACCCAGACCTCACCGGTTCCACGGCCTCATAAACACTACGCTGTATTATATGAGTTGGATAAAATAGAACATTCTAGTAGTTAAATATCTGGGAGAAACTGATTGTGAATTGTGGTGAGTCATGAGATATGAAGACCCAAAGTAGCATGACCAGTGTACAGCATGCTTTAGCTTTGACCTTTGAAATCAGCCTTAGAAAGGATTACACTGTTCTCGAAATGTCATTACTGATCGGGTATTTATGTGTCACATAAAGGCTTGTGTCTCTCACATCACTGTGTCCTTTTGGACTGTTTGCTATTCAGTTTAGAGACTGGAAAATAGATCTGTGTCAGGAAGGGAAAATGAACAGGAAATCAGATTTAACATAGAGGTTTGGTAAATACAATGGGTACAACATCCCCACCCACAACCATCCAACCACGCCCTGCTGTATCAGAGAAAATAGTCTCCAAATCAGCTTTCTCTGGACAGCTCCCTCCATCATTAAAATGGAGGAAATACTGAAAGAGCCTTCCTTTTGAAAATTTGTTCCCTAGGCAACACCAGCTCTTCTATCACTTTTGATTCATGTGTAAACCGTTCCTCCAGCTCACTCTCTGCATCAGAACTCAGCACCATCCGATTCTAGACACATTAAAAATATCTCTCTGGAAAATAGCAGTGAAAATGAAAAGAAGTTTCCTTGTTCTTATCCCAACTTTGAGTCCCTCATCAAAGAATTGCACAGACTCTGCCCAGACACACAATCAAAAAAGCATTATCCTGGCCGGAGGATGTTGTGTCTGTGCAATGAGAGAAGAGTTTCCCATGTGCCCTGGGATGCTGTCTGTTTCAGTGTTGCTTCACCTTCTGCTGAGGTCATGTGATCTAGCGAGACAAAGTTTATGCAATGTCCAGGCTGGAAAACACAGCACATGGGTTTGAGTGGCCGGTCACTCCTCAGATCTGCCACGCTGCACAACAGCAGTGGGTTTTTTTCTATTCGGTTAGAGATCACTAAGCCATTTGATACAGGTGCAGTTTACCTGGGTGGTGACAATGACGGAAAAGTCAGTCTTTTACCAACCATGCTCACATCGATTAATCAGTGACTACATCAGCAGAGGACTAGAAAGTGTAGCAGAACTCTTCGTCCTTCCACAGCTAATTGACGACACCAAGTTGTTCATACTCACCAAATTAACAGGCGCTAAGGACGCTTCATGAGCAGCACAGTGGTTCAGTGCTGGTCTGCAAACACTAATGTTAACAATTCAAACCTGCCAGCTGCTCACAGGATAAAAATGTGGCAGTCTGCTTTTGTAAAAATTTATAGCCTGAAAACCCTAGGGGGCAGTTCTAACCCATTTTCTAGGGTCATCATGAGTCAGACTCAGTGGCAAAGGAAAATGGGAAGGATTCTTGGTCAGTGTTAGAACTAGGAGACCAGGACCTCATGACCAACTCAACGTTTGAGGAACTGTCCAGGGCACCTGGCCAAAGACACTTTGAGAGGAATCGGTTTGCATTAGCAATGCCCATGTTCTTCAAATTCTGCTGAGTGGTGCAAAACCTGAGGAACAGGTTGGTATCCCTTTGCCAGAGATGACAGACACAGCGAGGCTGTTTATATCTACAGAGAGCTTTCGCATGGCTTCTGTTCAGGAGTAGAAACCAAAAACTGCTTAATTTGTACAGTAATTTCACAGGATTGCTATAGGAAATACCAAAACTCAGGTGGCTGATTGTCTCACAGTTCTAGAGACCAGTGGTCTGAGTACAAAGTGTGAGGAGGGCCATGTTCTCTCCAAGGACTCTAAGGAAAGATCCCCACCTGTCTTGCTTAGCTTCTGACAGCTCCAGGCATTCCTTTTTTGAAGCTGTGGCATAACTCCATGGTCTCACAGTGGTTTTTCCTCTGTCCATCCCCACTCAGACTGGCTTGGGAAGCACTCTACTCTGATACGACCTTATGTTAACTACATCTTCAAAGGCCGTATTTCCAAACAAGGTCACATTTGTCGGATCCGACTCGACGACACTTGGCTTTTACTTGGCAAGCTAGGACTTCAACACAAATTTTGAGAGAACAAGTCAACATATAACAACTGGTATACTTGTGCATTTATTAATGCCAAGTATACTCTTGATCAGTTGTAGCAGATTGAAGAATTGCCAAACAATGGTTCCATTTCCCTTGTATAACATCTCTGGGGCCTCAATCAGTTGTGTGAAAAAATCTTGGCATACTTGGCATTACTAAATGCACAAGTATACTCTTGGAGCTCTGGTTGCACAATGGTTAAGACCTCAGCTGCTAGCCAAAGGGTCTGCAGTTCAAATCTACCAGCTACTCCTTGGAAACCGTATGGGGTAGTTCCACTCTGCCCTTTAGGGTTGCTAGGAGTTGAAACTGACTCAACGGCATGGAAAAACAACACATGCTCAGCCTCATCATTGACCTAAGCATCTTTGCTTGGTCAGGCAAAGGCAGATGAGAATCAAAGGTTCCAGAGTCACTCCTGAAGTTCTAAGGCCTCTGCTATCAAATTGGGCACTGGCCCCTAGGGTCGCCATGAGTCGAATCCAACTCAACGGCATTTGGCTTGGCTTTAGCTGGCTAAGAGAAGCTATAACAGGTGTAACTGGAAACAAATACAAACTTAAAGGCAATAACCAGTAGTCATGTAAACCAGTGATACTGAATCTCACACTTGCAACATGTTCCAAAAAAAATTACCCAGTCTTCAAAGACATTCATAAACATTCATTCCAGAATCAAGTACTTTCCTAACTTCATCTAAGACCAGTTCTCAGGTGGCCTGTAAAAATCAACCCTACTACAGCCTTTGGGAGCTGCTTTCTTTGGTCTCCTTCCACTCTTTCCCTGGTCAAGCCTGGGAATTGATCACCAAGATCTATTGAGCATCTGGATGGGGTGCTCACCTTCATCACTCAAAGTAAACTAGTCACACAACTGATTGAGGCCCCAGAGATGTAATACAAGGGAAATGGAACCATTGTTTGGCAATTCTTCAATCTGCTACAACTGATCAAGAGAGTTTAAAAGGAAAAAAAAAAAAAAAAACCTCTCAAATAAATAGAAGCATCTGATCAGGAGGAACCCATGGATTGTACAACCAGACAAGAAAGATTCAGGGTTTCAGACAGAGGAGGACCCATCATAGAAAACCCCCAAACAAAGCCCACTCCACTGAGTCAATTCTGACTCATACAGACCTTACAGAACAGAGTAGAACTGCTCCACAGAGTTTCCAAGAGTGCCTGGTGGATATGAACTGCTGACCTTTTGGTTAGCAGCTGTACTACTTAAGCACTACACCACCAGGATTTCCAAAGAGCACCATGATATTCCATTGCTGGATTTGTTCTATTTGCAGAGGATCAGGTTTTCCTTTCAAAGTCCTCTAAACAGAGTCAGACTTGGGTCTCTGCCCTTGGTCAATAAGAAGGTGGGTCTCCCCCATGCTATCTCACCAGAACTGAGGGAAACAAGCACATAAATGTCCACATCCTCTTTTTAGGTTTTTGCATAGTATCCACACCATATGAAGAAGAGAGTCACAGCTTCCCCTTGTCTTATAGTCCACTCCTTGCTTTACTACTTTGCTATTTACTCCATTAAAGCATTCCCAAACAAAAATTTCATCTTTCAATTCTTAGTTGGAAATCAGCAACTGAATGCCATTGGAGACTATCAAATGCTGGGATTTGGCAAAAACCTTCGCACGGCCAGTCAATTTGTTTTGTGTCAAGAGGATATCTAATCAATATCTGTCTGATTCAGCTTACACAAGTATCATCTAAAAGTCATTTTGAAAGAGCCATTTCATTCCCAGGAAACTTTTATACATCTGTTTCTAGAGATATAACAGAGATATCATAAATCCTCTTGTACCAACAGAATGAGCCCTCAAATTCCCCACACATCAAAAGCTTCAGGAAACACAAGCTCTAGGACAGCTCTAAATGTATATCATCATAAAGATTCTCCCCTAGCTCCTAAGTGCATAAATAATGACCCATATTTTTATTTTTATATAAAACTAAAAGCAGCTACTAGAAAACAATGGTGAGGGAAGTAATTGATTGATTACCAAACAATTTCACAAAATCCTGTAAAGATAAAACTTGATATGTTTCCTCATATCTCCAAGAAGGAGCCTGTTCATATTATAAATGGACAGGAATTATCTCATTGCATCTCCCAAGGAAATCATATTTTTGACACAACACTTGGGCTCTGTAAAAACAAAACAAAACCATTGCCATCGAGTTGACTCCAATTTATAGAGACTCCATAGAGTTTCCAAAGAACGCCTGGTAGCTTCGAACTGCTGACCTTTTGGTTAGTATCCATAGCACTTAACCACTACACCACCCGCGTTTCTCTGGGCCCCACCCATATCAACCTACAAATACATCTCTGTCAGGAAAACCTGCTCTTACATATATGCTGTGATTGAAATGAAAAATACTAAAACTTCAAGAAAAAAATACCCCTAGAGAGTATTCAGTCCCTCTGTCTCTTTTTAGTTATTGGCAGGGAACAACACATTTTAATTGCTCGTGGAATAATTAATTTCTTCTAGCAGATTTCAGCTTTTCAGCTGCTGTGTGAATACACTGTGTGGGCTAATTTTTCACCATCTTATTGATTCTATGTGCTCAAAGTTTGCAATGATTATCAACTTCATCATTAATTTCATTAATAAACCAGATGATATTTCTCTGGCCACTCTGATATTTCTCTGAGCCACGAAAAGAAGAGCCACCAATGGACCATTCAGTGGTGGCTCAGGATCTCCATTCACTCCACAAACTCTAGACCAATTAGGACTCTCCTGCTTGCCATGAAGGAGGGCTCACTATCTCTGAGACTCCAAAGATGGGGTGACACTGCCTTGGGGCACATTGTCTGGGGCTGATGCAGTTGCCTTCTCTCCGAACAGCAGACACTCCACGGTGCTAATGAAAATGTAAGCCATGTGGCTCTCGGTACTTAAACTGAGCCCTGAGTCCTGGACCCAGTCTTGGGTCATTATCCCAAGCTCCAATCAGCTCTTTGAATTGTTATTACCCTGATTCACTTACTTAGACTTCACAACATGGGCAAAGGTGTTTTCAAAGGAAACCTGGCTAGAGGCTGATTTTAGAAACTCTTGGCATAATTAAGTGCCAGAGATTCACTGAGATCCACAGGGCCTCCGGGTCACAAACCGTCACGGTGACTGTTCACATAATATTTCACAAACTATTCACTTCTATTCTGCGGAGGCAGAAGTATCCCTTTGTTAACAAACATGCCTGCCTTCACTGCTCAGCTAAATTATATCTTTGGATAATTGGGAGACAGAGAGTGAGAGAGAAGAAACTTGAAGGTGTGTGCTGATTAATGATTAGCTACAGAGTACAGAAGGTCTTCAGTAGCAGAGAGCAAAGGAGGATAATAGCAGGAAAAGTCCCCTTCATTCTCCCTGAATGATAGATGGCTGCAAAGGGACTCAGCTGTGTTGTTGTTTGGGTTTGGTTTAACTTGGTTTAGACTGATACAGCTTGGTTTGGCTTTCTTTGTTGGTTTGGTTTGGTTTGGTTTGGTTTTGCCTATATGGAAGTTACAGTGTCAACTTCAATTAGTCTCTTTCCTGCCTGTCTTTTTCCTAAGGGAGACTGAGCACCAGAATTTTGGACACTGTATTAGGAATATTCATTTCTGTTAACTCTCAGTCTCTCCATTTCTGTGTGGTAGTTGCCAGATGCTGTTGACTCGGTTCCGACTCATAGCGACCCTATGCACAACAGAATGAAACACTTGCACTGTGTCCTTTTCTAAATATGTTAAATGAAATTTTAACACCTACTGTTATGAATTGAATTATGTCCCTCCCAAAAAAGTGTATGGGTTGGCTAGGCCATGATTGCCAGCACTGAGTGATTTTCCTATATGTTGTAAATCCTGCCTCTGTGATGTTAAGGAGGGAGGAGGTGCAGTGGGTGTGTTACAGAGGCGGGAGTCAATCTGAGAGACTGGATTATGTCGTGAGGCAATCTCTTGAGATATAAAAGCTAAACTAGTAGAGAAGATGGAGGGACCTCATAAAACTAGAAAAGAAACACCAGGAGCAGAGTGCATCCTTTGAACTCCAGGTCCCTGTGGAGAAGCTCCCCGTCCAAGGGAAGACTAATAACAAGGACCTTCCTCCAGAGCCAGAGGAGAAAGCCTTCTCCTTGAGATGACACCTAAATTTGGACTTTTAGCCTACTAGTCTGAGAGAAAATAAATTTCTCTTTGTTAAAGCCATCTACTTGTGATGTTTCTGTTATAGCAGAGCTAGATAACTAAAACAGAATTTGGTACCAAGAGAGTGGAGTGCTGCCCTAACAGATAACTAAAATGTAGAAATGACTTTGAAACTGTGAATGGATAGAAGACTCAGAAGGAACTGAGTAGAACTGTTAACATCAGAAAAGGCACAGATGGCAAGAAACGGCAGCAGAGGACTAGCAGCAGCAGCAGCAGCAAACCAGCACATCAGAGTCAGACAGTGCTGGAGCCAGACACATGGAGTGAGAAAGCTGAGTGCCTGTGCACCGATGGCTTCCTGGTGGAGAGGGGTGGATCCCAGGCATTTACTGGTAGTGCTATGGAGCTTTGGAACTCTTGCCACAGCAGGGCAGATGTGGACATGAGGCCCAAGGAGCTGAGAGGCCACAGGAAGCAGAAGCTGAAGGGACAAGGAAAGAACGTAAAAGGCTGAGCTACGTCAGTCTCAAAAGGCATGGCCATGATCTCAGGAGTTTCAAAGGATGGAGCTGTGGCATTTAGACCTTCAAAAAGTGGGACCATAGCCTCTTAGGTTTCATAGAGTCAAATCTTCACCAACTCCATTCTGGAGTGTGGGACTGTTATTCACGAGTGGCAGCGCATGTGAAGGGGCCAGATTCACTGTCCAAGCTGAGGGGTGGGGCTGCTGTGCCTAAGGGGTAGAGGAACAGGCCTGCCAGGGCTGAAGAAGTGGCATCTCCACTAATTCAAACTAGGAGAATGGTGCACCTAAAGCAGAGTCAACAGAGTTGCTGTTTAAAGGGGCCTGAAAAACAGAGCCTAAGACCAGGGTCAAGGGGTCTCTGTTCACAATCTAGAGAGTATAGCCAATACCTAGAGTCCGGAGGGCAGGACTATTGTGTAAATGTCTCAGAGAATGCAGGATTATTTTCAAAGTCTCAAGGGCTTATGTAACGTGTTCTGCTGACTTACTTATTGCCTGTTATCCCTTCTTTGTCTCAAGTTTCTCTCGTTTGTAATGGAAATGTATGACTTGTGTCTCTTCCACCACTATACCTTTGGAGGAAGATAACTTGTCTTCTAGATTTCACAGATGAAGAGAAATTTGGGGGTTTTGAACTTGGAGTTAAGACTTTTGCTATGATATGAATATGTTTTGCGTGTTTCGAGGATGTGATTTTCAGAGGGTCAAAGGGTGGAATGCTAGGGATTGAATTATGTTCCCCAAAAACGTGTTTACCAGTTTGGCTGGGCCATGATTCTTGGTGCTATTTTCCTGTATGTTGTAAATGAAAGAGGATGGGCAGCAGATGTGCTGGTGAGGTGACACTTAACCTAAAAGACTGTATTCTGTTTTGAAGCAATTTCCTGGAATATAAAAGAAAGAAGTGAGCAGAGAAACAAGGTGACTGTAAACCACCAGGAAAAAAACACTGGACAGAGCATGTGCTTTGGACTCAGGATCCCTTTGCCTGAGAACCTCCCCGATCAGGGAAAGATTCAGGACAAGAACCTTCCTCCAGAGCTTACAGAGAGAGAGAAACCTGTTCTTGCCATTGATGCCCTGAATTTTGACTTTTTGCCTGCTTTTCTGTGGGAAATGAAGATTTCTTCGTTAAAGCTATCCACTTAAGGTATTTCTGCTATAGCAGCAAGAGATGGCTTTCATGGACTGAATTGTGTCCCCCAAAAAATGTGTGCAGTAATTTGACTGGGCTATGATTGCCTGTATTCTGTGATTGCCCTTCATTTTTGTGATTTTTTTTTTTATGTTGTAAATCCTAATCTCTGCCTGTGGTAATAGATAGGATCTTACGTTATAGAGGATTAGGGTGGGGCTGTAAAATCCTTTCTAAGATCACCTACCTGCTCCAGTGTAAAGGGAGTTTTCCTGGAGTGTGGCTTGCACCACCTTTTATCTTTTTATTCTACAAGAGATAAAAGGAAATGAGAAGCAAGTACAAAGTGGAGTCCTTATACCATGAAGAAAGCAGCAATGGGAAAAGAACGCGTCCTTCAGGCCCGAGCTTCTTGTTCCAAGATACTCCCTGACCAAAGACTGATGCAACACAAGGACTTTTCTCCAGAGCCAAGGTAGAGAAAACCTTCCACCTGGAATGAACATCCTGAATTTGGACTTAGAGCTTACAGGACTATGTAAGAATAGGCTTCTTTTTGTTAAACCCTTCCATTCATGGTATTCTTGTTAGAGTAGTACCAAGATGACCAAAACAATGATGAACATGCCAGGCTAGCAATGCTGCTGTGAGGGCAAGTAGCTTGCCTAACGACATGAAGAGGCAGAACCAGGATTTATACCCCACCCTCTCCCTTCAGCCTTGGTAAGGTGAATGCTCACACAAGAATAGGAAGTGAACCAGAAGAACACTTTTCCAAACTGCACATATCCAACTCAGTAAGACTGCTATGTTGGCCATAAGTGGGGTTAGGCAAAGGCAATAACTGGACACAAGGTAAGGAAGAAGAAATGCTCTAGAAGCCAAACAGATGAAAACTGGTTTGTCTATTTTTATGTCTTTCACACTGGGCAGCACAGGAACATGTATCCAATCAGACAGATTGTATCTGACTTGCAGTCCTATCTTGAGGAGCATTCTGGAGCCTCTAAATAGCTCAGTGGAGAAGAATTTTACGACCATCCATAAGTGTCTGCTGTGGGCAAGATGGCCCTGGGTGGTGCAAATAATTAACACGCTTGGCTGCTAACCAAAAGATTGGCAGTTCCAATCTTCCCCGAGGTGCCTGACTACCTACTTCCAAAAAATCAGCAACTGAAAACCTTGTGGAGCACAGTTCTGACACGGGTTTACCATGTCAGAATCAATTTTACAGTAACTGTTTTCTTTTTCTTTTGTCACGGGTAAGGAAAGAAGTAATAAAACCAAACATGCCATAAGATGGTTATCTGTAAGAATCACAGCTTTTTTTCAAACAATCTTGAGCTGCTATCTATAGTGATGAAAAAGAAAATTCTTTTTCTTCTATTCATAAAGGCAACTCTTCTGCCAAACACTGAGCTACTGTTTAGCACATATAGGACTGCCAATTAAGTTTACAAATTCATCCTAGAAAAAGAGCTACTCACCTCATTGCTGGATATCACTACGGTCACCTGCAAAATACTCCCCTTGGGAAGCTATGTACTGATGCCGGTGCCTAGTCCACCCTTCAAAGCAGTTTTGGAACTCTTTTCATGCAATGGCCATCAATGCTGTCATCATATCACCCTTCACGTTCTGAATGTCATCAAAATGTCTTCCTTTCAATATTTCCTTTATCTTCAGGTAAAGAAAAAGGTTACTGGGGGCCAGAGCAGGTGAGTAGAGAGGGTGTTCCAGCACAGTTATTTGTTTACTGACTAAAAACTCCCTTGTAAACAATCATACAATTAATTTTTGAACTTGCCATCAGGTCAACATCTACAATGACCATTCCAGAAAGAGTTCCAAAATTGCTTTGAAGGGTAGACTAGGTGCTGGCATCAGTGCACAGCTTCCCAAGGTGAGGACTTTGAAAGTGACCACAGTGATATTCAGCAATGAGCAATGAGGAGTCAGTTGTCCTATTCCATAGTCCACTGGTGGCTTTACCCCTTCAACCAGTCTCCATATCTCTGACTGTTCAGTCAGCTCTTCAAGAAATTTCCCATGAGGCAATCCTTACCTCTAGCCCAACTTCAAGAAAGTTGCTTGCAAAGCAGAAAACAATCTGGGGAAGTCAAGAAAACATAATACCCAAAACTACAACATGACTTTCCAAAACGATTGGATCATGGCAACTCACAAAGATTTACTGCTTAAACCAATAACAGTTGGATTGCATCTCTGTGTCACCCTGTAGGGCCAACACTGACTTTCATTCATTCAACAAACATTTATTAAACCTCCATGTTTGTTAAATAGTGATCAAGTAACTAAGAATACAAAACTAAATACTGACAGTCTCTTTTCTTGAGGAGTTCCTGTCTTGTGAGAAGGCTGAAAGCAAACAGCCAAAGCCAGTAAGATCAGTGCTATGGTACAGTCCCTACAACATGTTAAGAGAACATTGAGAAGCATGCAACCTACTCTGACCATGGGCAACACGGAAGACTGCATAGAGAAAACCCATGGGAGTAGGTCTTTAAGGAGAATAGGGTTTTTTTCAGATGAAGAAGCAAAAATGTACATTCCAAAAGAAGAAACAGCATGAGCAGAGACGTAGAAAGATGAAAGAGCAGGTTGAAAAGAAGTTTATTTTGGCTGCAGGGTAGTAGTCTCTGGAAAGGAAGTAGACAGGAGATAAATGGGACCAGCCTGTGATGGACACTTAATAATCAGTAGAGGAGTATTAGCGCCTCTCCATTGGTATTCTGAGCATACCTCCATTGCATGTCCAATCACTGTACCTTCAACAACTGTAAAAACGCTGATAAAAGTATATTCCTCAAGATTCCTTTCAGAAATTTGTTCAGTGGAAATTCCTTAGAAAATAGTTTGTAATTAAAGCTGAGACTCCCAAGGACCTACATGTGTGGTACACTGCAAATTTAGGAGAACATGAAGGTATTTGCACCAAAGGTAAAAGAGGGAGAGAAAATAGGAGCAGAAAAATCAGTACAGTGTAGATGGCCCGGTGCTCTGGGATGAGATCATCCCTCCCTGTTGCACATCAGCAAAGCCTACTGTCTTAGGCTGGGTGCTCTAGAAAAGCAAAACATATACATATGTTTCACTATACGTGTGTGTGTGTGTGTGTGTGTGTGTAGAGAGAGATTTATACCAAGTAAAAGACTCATACAGCTGTAGAAGCAGGAAAATCCCAAGTTCATCGGTCCGGCATCAGACTGGAGTCTTCTCCTGACTCACATAGCTACAGAGGCTGACAAATCCCAAGATCAGCAGGCAGTACAGCAAGCCACCGGCTCAAGCCCCAAGAACCAGAAGTCAGATGATGATGAGCTGGACACAGGATCCAGTGCAAGCAAAAGCCAATGAACTTTGCCAAAAAGTCTGTATATATTAGACATAGTCCACACTCCCAAGGAAACACCCTTTCAAGTCATTGGCTACACATAGCAAATCTCATCATAAAGGTGATTATACTCAATCAGAGCTCATTTTGGAGGTGATTACATCATTATATAACTGTCAAACTACATCATAATTGCCAACTCACTGAAAATCATGGCCCAGCCAAGCTGACACACAACCATAACCAGCACACTACCAAGAAGTGCACTAAAGCAATAGAAAGATAGACAAATGTTAGATCAGAGGATAACTCCTTGAAGGAGAAGTTGAGTTCTGTGCTCTGGCAACAGAAGCTGAATGGCAACTACTCAAGTATGGAGACAGAAGCATCAGAAACCAAGACCGTGCTAGAGGCCCCGTAAGGCTGTGGAGTATCACTGATTTCAAAGGGTCAGGAGGCTTCACCTCATACCGGAATTATAGTTCTTTTCCCACAAATGATGGAAAACACAAGAGACAGAGACACGATTAGCTTTGTGGGCATCCCTGCTTCTGTCTAACCCTTAAAAAAGGTTACATGCTGTAATTGGCAAATGTCTACGGCATCAGGACAGGCATCAGCAAATGTCTGAAAAAGCTAAAGGCTGAGGATCACTCACTGTGGGCATATAGTTGGTGCTGGGGATGTCAGTTGTCGGAAATAGTGGCCCCCTAAGCAGTGTCACTAAAAATGCATGTTCAGCCCAATAAAAGCGTGATTACAATATGCAGACTTAGGTCAAACTTCCTAGAGACTAATCCACTGGAGGCCTCAGCCTGAAAAGTATCTCTGTTTTCTGATCTAAATAGTAAGGTTGATATCACAGACCCCCCTCACCAGTGTTACTATAAGAACAAGTTCATTAAAAAGCAATGAAACAAACAACCACGAAGACAGCTGGGATTCCAAGCCCTGCCGAGCGAGCTCTGCTGTTGGTTGGCATAAGACGCAAGCAGGAGGCAGGAGCTAGAGAGTAATGAGGACTTTTAAAGCCCTTCGCAAATCACTTCTGATCAAAATACGTTCATTATCATAATCACCAAGCTGCCAATTTAGAGATCTGGAATAACAAAGTGCTCTTTAAGTATTTAGAACATAAAAATCGCAAGGTAAGTTGTGGCAATGTTCAGTAGTTTTTATACTGCTTAAAGCAAAAAGTCACAGCCTTGGTCTTCTGGCTTATCTACAGAATGTTCAGTTTTATTCTGTGGCCACAAGCTGTTTCTTTTTGCCTCCTTTTGCAGCATTCTTGTCAGGCTGCTTATTCCTAAGTCCAGCTTTCTCAGTCACTCACCATCAGATGTTCTCAAATGCACAGACTTGCTGCATGACCTCTCTGTACCGCTGGCTTCTTCCTCCTCTCACAGATGTCTGAGCACAAGCAAGAGGGATCCATCCATGGCTGCAGCAGGGGTTCTCCTCTGAGCTCCCCCAGGACAAGAGCCTGGTCTGGTTCCTGCTGGAGTCTTGGGCCCAACACAGGCCCTGCCTACACAGTCACACAATCGATTAACAGCCATCGCCTTTCTATTCTCACACGTCTCTCCTAGCATCATCCCATCCAGATCCTTCCCACTTCCTGTTTGGGCAGCAGCAGCAGCCTGCTCTTTGTCTCCTCACTTGGGCCCTCTTCGACACCCTGCCTCCTCTAGAGCTGGGAAGCTCAGCCCATTACATACTATTCTCTCCTTAACAATTTCTACCAGCCTCTTTTAGGAAATCCAGAGTAAAGGGTATTGAAGTTCTCCCTACAAAGGGCCTTGTTTTATGGATTGAATATGCCTGTAAGCTGCTTAAAGTTGGCCAGTGAGGCCCTCCAAGGAACATACTGGAGGCAATAAAACGGCAATCCTTTTCGACTTTCATTTTGCTCAGTAAGTCATGTTCAGACCTGATGACCAAAGGCTGGGAGTAGGAAGAAAAACAGGAAGAATGAGGTGGTTGCTAGAGGCAGGAATAATATGGGCAGAAAGGAAAGGGAACATCTAAAGGATTCTGCTGATGGGCAGCATGACTCCTCTTCCACTTTTCCCCAGAGGTTTCAGTGGAACTTCCATTTCTTATCCATGTGATGTAGAGTTAGCACTCTGAAGCATGCTAACCTCATCTAGTGCCATCGAGTTGATTCCAACTCATAGTGACTCTACAGAACAGAGTAGAATTGCCCCCATAGGATTTTGAAGGAGTTCCTGGTGGATTTGAACCGCTGACCTTTAGGCTAGTAGCTGTAGCACTGAACCACTATGCTGCCAGAGTTTCCTAAGGCAGACTAGATTCCAGCTTTGCAACAAGAACAGAGTGAGAAGAAAAATTACCCAAGGGATGATGTGCCACATCTGGATCACATAAACCTGATTGAGAGAAAGCGCAAACTCCTTTGAGTGCCATTCGGGGTGGGCAAAAGACTGGAAGCCCTTAGCAGCAGCTTCTTCATGGCCATGAACAAAGTCATAGGCCCCTATAAAGGAAGCCCAGCTGCAGACAGAAAGCTCCACGCCCTCTCTGTTTCTGCCCTTCCAGATGTACTCCTTTTACCTTAGCCTCCAGAACCACCCCCTTACCTGCCTCTCCTTTCCTCCTTTTTGTTTCAGAGCCAGCATTTTAATTTTCTCCTGACTCCTGCAGACCAGGGCTTCTTTGCACTGTCCCTGCGGATGGAGTCTGTACTGTTGACGTTCATTTGATCACATACTTTATACCAGATGTTGCTATGGTTCTCTGGCTCCCCCACCCCTCTTGGTGACTCAGGACACTGCTTTGGGTTTCCTTCTTGTTATACACCGTCACCATGTACCACTTCAGCTTAATCCCAGGCAAACTCCAGCCCTGATCCTAACCTTGAATTTCTACTTAGTGTCTCACTCATCCACTACTGCTCTAACAGAAATACCATGAGCGAATGGCTTTAGGGAAAAGAAAAGTTAATTCTTATACAGTCCAGTAGGGTGTCTGCTCCGGGGAAAGGCTTTCCCTCATTGTCAGCTCTGGAGGAAAGTCCTGTGTTGCATCAGTCTTTGGTTAGGGAGCGTCTTGCTACAGGAACCTCAGCTCTAAAGGATGTGTTCTAATCACAGTGCTGCTTTCTTGATGGTATGAGGTTTCCAATTCTCTGCTTGCTTTCCTTTCCTTTTACCTCTTGTAGTATGAATGCATAAAAGGTGGTGCTAGCCACATGCCAGGGAAACTTCCTCTGTACTGGAGCTGGGAGGTGACCTTAGGAAAGCTGTTACAGTCCCACCCTAATCCTCTCTTACCTCTTTATTAACCACCAGCAGAGCTCAGGATTTAAAGCATCAGAAAATCACAAAATGAAAGGCAAGCACGCAATACTAGGAATCATGGCCCAGACAAACCATTATGCACATTTTGGGGGGGACACAGTTCAATCTATGACACTAGGCAAAGCAAACCAAACCCATTGCTGTTGAGTCAATTCCAGCTCATAGTGACCCTATAGACAGAGTAGAACTGTCCCATAGAGTTTCCAAGGAGCACCTGGCAGATTTAAACTGCTGACTTTCTGCTTAGCGGCTGTAGCATTCAACCACTATGCCTCCAGGGTTTCTGTTACAAGGCAGGGGAACGGAGGGGAAAAGAAAATCCCTAACTCACTCCCCAGCTGTACTCCCACTTCTGTTAGTACATGGCCTGTACTTCAGCCACATATTTCCTTCAATAAATCACAATTCTTTCCAACTCCAATCCTTCACTCATTCTATCTCACTGACTGAAACTATCTCTTCTCTTTCCCTTTATCTATCAAAATCCTATTTATTTTCACAGTGAAGCTTAATTCCCATCTCTCTCACAAATCATTTCCCAATCCACGTTCAGACTGCTGATACCAGCTTCCTAGGAAATACAACCAAAGCATGGTGCTGCCTGTTAAGAGGTCAATGGATTCTAACTTGGCTTTGAAAACCATGTGTACATTCTAAACAGTAGCAGGCATTGCCTCTTTCTTGAGCAGCAAGCGGCCTCTTAGGAGGTGGTAAACACACACAAGTTGAAGACACTGGTGTGTATACAAAAGAAAAGAGGGTTTACATGGCCACTGGTAATGAATAATGTCAAGTGTCTGTGTGTTTCTCAGTGAGGAATAGAAATAGCTGGTAAAAATGAAAGGAAAGAATAGGGACACCAGGGAAATGAATGCCTCTGGCATGCCTTGACCCAAAACAAATTGGCAAGAGTTATTGGGGACACACAGTGAGTAGAAGCCAGGAAAAATGGAGTTTAGATCCCAAGTCCTGCCTCCCAAGGCTCTTTCTTTCCCAGTCTCCACTCCAGATGAGCCTTAGTGCACTTGCTTGGAGGTCGCTATATATATAGTGAGTTAGCATGGCTCATCTCCTACTCCGTGGTCCTGTGCCCTAGAGCTGAGCTGACGGAGGTCATCCTAGCTAGAGTTATGTACTTTCCCTGCATACTCTTTCCCCTACATTCCAGGCATATACAACACACAGCAATTTAAAAATAAAGGAAGATGTAGTGAAGTTGTGTTTGGGCACCATTCCAACAACTCAAAATCTCTAGTAACTGTAACATCCACATGGCAACGGTTGGATTCATCACGTGGCAAAATGTTTTTCAAGTGTTGTCAAAGCCCAGACTAGTTTCTCTTTCTTCAACAACAATTGCTCTTCCACTTACTCTGCTCCAGCCACTTCAGCCTACTTGTGGTTAGTTCCTCGAACGTTGCAGAAACACTCGGATCTTAGAATCATTGAGCTCTCACCCTATCTGCCTATACAGGGATAGCTCACTCACTTCCTGTGCTGAATATTCTGTGTTCTCTGTCCCTCCACAACCACATTCGTGGGCCTGACCTCTACGGATAGGATCACACAGACTCCCTTGCATTAGTTTCTGCTTGGGTTTGACCACGAGAAATAATGGCAAGAAATAAGAGGGTAGAGCAAGAGAAAATTTGGGTACTCCTACTCCTACCCCAGCTCCCTTTTGAAAGCCATAGCTTAGCAGTGCCTGTGATCCCCCATTCAAGGTCACAGATCATGTCAAGAAAACTCTGTCCCGTGATACCTTTAAACCTCAGAGTGCTCCAAAAGGGGATCATCTGTCCTGCATTCCCTTAACTGAATCCTCATCTTTGTAAGTGGCCTTTTCATTAAACTTTCTTCAGCTAATTCTTTGAACCAATCATTTCCTGCCCAAACTCTGCTTATATACCATCTTTAAATCTTTGGATAGATGTGACTTGTGATGGGATCTTCCCTTGTCTGGCTGTTTAAAACGGTAGTTCATGCCATATGCTCTTGTGTGAAATAGTTTAAAGAGTGAGCCCTATTTAACCTGAAGTTCTGCAGGCAAGAGAAGATTTTAAAACCTAGGTTTCATCTGATGAAGCAGTACTATCAGCTTGTCTACATTCCACAGGAAGAGAAAACACGAAGTTGACTAAGAAAAGAAAGATCTAGGCAAGACTTTAGGAAGAGATTGAAGACCATGAAGATTAGCAGGCCTTGAAGAATACAGTAAATGATAGCATAGTAAACATGTGCAGATTTTGTTTTCTGTCTGCTATCTATTTTTCCGTTTGATGATGGCACCTCAGGTTTCCTCTGGTGACCCTCTTCCTCCATTTTTAATCCCTGTGGGGAGGCTCCTGCTGTTGAGTGCTAGGGGCAGGCAGAGAACTGAGGCTTGGCCAGGTTGGCATAGCCTCACCTGGTTATACTGATCAGTTCTAGTTCAGGAGTGTCCATATCACCCAAGTCAGGCTGTTTTGAGCCAAGAGCCTCCAGCCTGGGTGCTGTAATATTGGGAAAGAGAATTTACATCCCACTAGGATTTCTTAAGCAAGTCAAATATAAGCATGGGGCTATCATAGGACTACCTAGTGTTGAGAGCTCAAAGAGAATGAATTAACATGAAGGAAAGCAAAGCCCCGAGTTAGAAAGATTCTAACAGTCATTGGTATCCTAAACCAAATCATCACTGAACTTCCTAGTTACATGATTTCAGGTTACTTTTATTAAGTAGTTTAAGTGAGTTTGACTTCTATCATTTGTGGCCAATACTATTCAGAAGGAAAAGGAGCAGGGAACTAGGAAAAGACGCTAGGTAAGAGAGATTCATGTAGCATGTGCACGTGTCTGTACAGCCATGCCATTAAGCTGGCTGCAAGAATTTGGAGGAAGGCAGAAGGCCCCTACCACTGGTTACGTGCGAGGCAAAACCTTTTCAATGTTCATAGGAATTACGGTTAATACAAAACCTACTTTCCTGTTTTTTCCTCTACAATATAGTCATGATCTACTCACCTGTACCTGTCAACATGCTATGACTTGGGTTAATCACTTCTCTGCTGTCATGTTTTTAATTCAAAATGGAATTCCATGACTTAATTAATACCCTTCCTGGGTCATAAAGTTTAGCTAAGTGACCAACACAATGGACATGAAACTGTCCTCATGCCTGAGTGCTCACTTACAGTTAAAGAACTCTCTGAGGTAGTGTTTAAAAAAAAAACCTTAGGAAAGGAAGAAGAAAAATGAGCTTGGCTGGCTTTATCCATATGTAGCACCTGGTGAATGTACCATTGCTGTGCACCACTTGGACAGCCTTCAAAGCTGCTGACATCTGGATAGGAATTGTGATAACGGGCAAGAAGCATATGGATGCTCAATTTATATCTACCCCAGATTTCTTTTAGATCAAAGACAGATGGATTGTTCTGTTCTGAATGCACACACTACATTCACATACACATACAGATTACCCAATAAGCAAGGTATGTACCAGCTTATTTGTGCTTACTTAACTAATCTGTAGTGAACGATTTCACCTGTTTTTTACTACATCAAAAATGTGATGAAACTTACTACAGGCTAGTAAGTAAGCACAATTAAGCCAGTGTCTTCTTTCTTTACTGCTTAATCAGCCTCTGTGGAACTGATACATATGCACACATAATGACATTTTACTTCTTGGAGTTGGAATTTTTGCTCTGAAACCAGGAAACCCTAGTTTCAGATTCCTATCCTACAGATTCTTTGCTATAGGCAGAGAAGAAAAGTAAAATCAACTGAATCCATTACTTTTGAATATTAGCCTGATAGAGTTTCCAAGGAGATCATGGTGGATTCAAATCGCCAATCTTTTGGTTAGCAGACATAGCTCTTAACCACTACACTGCTAGGGACAGAGAAGACAACTAAAACCAACATAAAGTCAAAAAGAGGAAGACTTTAACACCCAGTGTTATGCAGATGATGTATCCTTACAAGCTGAAAGTGAAGAGGACTTGAGGAACTTACCAATGAAGGTCAAAGACCACAGCCTTCAGTATAGATTACACCTTAACGTCAGAAACAAAAATCCTCACAGCTGAAGAAATAAGCAACATCATGCTAAAGGGAGCAAAGACTGAGGTTGTTAGGAATTTCACTTTACTTACCTTCCACAATCAACACTCATGGGAGCAGCACTGAAGAATTCAAAAGACACTGCCCTGTGCAAATCTGCTGCAAAAGATCTCTTACAGTGATGAAAAAAGCAAAGATTTCACCTTGAGGACTAAAGTGCACCTTATCCAAGCCCTAGTGTCTTCAATCATCTCATACGCATGTGAAAGCTGGACAATTAATAAAGAGTACTGAATAAAAATTGGCACCTTTGAATCGTGGTGTTGAGGAAGAAGATGAATACTTGTATACTACAGACTGTCAGAAGAATGAACAAGTCTGTCTTGGAAGAAGTACAACCAGAATGCTCCTTAAAAGTGAGGATGGTGAGCCTCCATCTCACATACTTTGGACGTGTTATCAGGAGGGATCAGCCACTGAAGAAGGACATCAAGCTTGGTAAAGTAGAGGGTCCTTGAAAACAAAAAGACCTTCAATGAGATGGACTGACACACTGGCTGCAGCAATGGACTCAGCACTGCGACAATTTTAAGGATGGCACAGGACTAGGCAGTGCTTCATTCTGTTGTACACAGGGTTGCTATGAGTTGGAACTGATTTGATGACACCTAACAGTAACAACAACAAAGTCAAAAAGGCAACTCTGGGCTGACTCAAGGAAAGGGGCATACTTCTTGGGTGGTTTAGCATCTAGGAAGAGGGTTTCTTCTCTTTTCCAATGGTCTAGGGGGAAGTAGGCTGGGAGTACTGGACTCTTCCCACTCGAAGGTGCAGACCCCACTCTGAGACATTATCTGCTTTTTCTTCTTGTAAAGATTGATCAAGATGACTTCAGTCCCAGGCTGAGTACTTGTTTTAGTCAGCTAGGCTGCTCTAACAGAAATACCACAGAGTGGATGGCTTTAACAAAGAAAGATTTATTCGTACACAGTCCGGTAGGTTGCAAGTCCATATTCAGGGTGTCCGCTTCAGGGAAAGACTTTCCCCTTGTCGGCTCTGGAGGAAAGTCCGGTATTGCATCAGTCTTTGTCCAGGGAGCGTCCTCACGCAAGAACCTCTGGTCTGAAGGACGTGCTCTGCCCCCGGTGCTGCTTGCTTGATGGTAGCGAGGTTCTCAAATTGTCCTTTGTTTCTTTTTCCTTTTATTCCTTGCATGCTAAAAGCATTAAGGGTGGGGCAAGCCATACTCCAGGGAAACTCCCCCCACAGCAGGAATTCACAGCCCCTAATCCTTTAACATACAGGTTAGCAAAACCACACAATGGAGGACAGTCCCAAGATACTGGGAACCATATCCCAGCCACGTGGCTACACACATTTTTGGGAGGACACAATTCCAACCATGACAGTACTCAAGACTCAATGTCATCATCAACTGGGAATGATGATATCACACACTCTAGGAAGTGTTTCCTAAGTGACCCTAGGGTTTCTACATGGTTTACCTTCCTAACAGGCACTCACATCCCAGAGCACATTAAAGGCACTCAACAATGAATGGTTAGATTGATGGAGTAAGTAAAGCTTGCTTTCAACAAAAAACTTCTCTGTCTTAGGTACTTTCTTCCTGATTGATCAAGTGTCAATTATAGGATCTTGCACAATTATAGGAACTTGCACAATTCTAATACAGATTTACCAGCCTGCAGGGTAATAAAGACAGAGGCCTCACTGGCACAAGTGGCAAAAGAATCCTGCCTGTCTAGCGGCCCACCACCACCTAAGACTATTTCCGAATGCCTTTGGCTACAGCAACTCTAAAAATTATGTTTTTCCTTTCCTCAGATGGGATCCTAAAAAGACAGACCAGCAGCAATACCACTAGTGGCCAAGAGAAAGCGGGCAATTGACCTAATTGACCTAAGCTTCAGAGTCTTCCTATGTAAAATCGGCCAATAGTGCCTACCTATATTTAGTTCTATAGGTTAAAACGTCAAATGTAGGTGTAGTGTCTAACAGAATCTGGCTTGTAGGAAGGGCTCATAAGCGTTTAGTGACTCCCCTTAACCTCTTTTCCCCACTGCAGAAAACTAACAGATTCACTCAAACCTCGAATCATTGCAGCTGAGTAATATACGTGCAATCCATGTGTCCCTAGAGGCTTGACACTAAGACCTTGCGGGAAAAGTCAGGGGATTGACCTTCGTATTGGCATATCTGGCTAATAGCGCTCAAAAAGCCTTTCAAACCACAAAAGAAATTAATGGAAGTAAACAATAACACTATCAGATATGCTTGTTGACTTAACCACTAGCTTAAATACACAGAAAGCTAGTTGCTGTTCACATAATGCGGTATGTTGACTAAACGATTCCCTCTTCAGTAAGAGCTTCAAAAGCTCCTCTTGTCTCAGATTCAGTGGCATCACTAGGGTTGGTGTCACCCAGTACTATAATTAACGGTGTCATTCCCTCCATGCTAATTACCACACTTTGCAGCTAGAACACTAGAAAATCTGACAAAACTCAAAACAGAAAAACAGCATAAAATACCTCTACTGACAACTCAATTCTAACTCATAACCACCCTATAGGATAGAGTAGAACTATTCAACGGGGTTTCCAAAGAGTGGCTGGTTGATTCAGACTGTCATCTTCTTAACCACTGTGCTACTAGGGCTCCTTGACAAAAATCAGTAACTACAAAACTTCAGTAGCAACACAAACAATAACACATGCTTGCAGCACATACAGACACAATCATACACTTCAAAGCATCATTGTAAATGGGAAATAATGACAGGTCTGACCAGAGTGCACAAGAAGGTTGAAAAAGTAAATGATCATAGAGTTGTAAGCCTTGTAAGTATGTTGATACGTGTAAACTCAACATACAAAAATTTTAAGTCATTCTCATTATAGCTAACTACAGCAATTTTTTTAATTAAAAGATAAATTTCTACTGAAACACTGCATAAAAATTTTATAGACAGTCAATTTAGTATCATTCCCTTGACAGTGTTACCCAGTGAGATTGACAGACATACACACAAAACCCACCCTGCTAGTGACATCACTGCTGAGGCTGTTTGATACAGACTCCCAGTCCTGGTCAGAGCCACTTCAAATGGCAGTGCAGGTTGGCCCTTTCTTAAGTGGGAGCTGAATCTGAGCCCACACTCTGCTTGCCAAGGTAAGGACTCTGGCTCCAGGTTTTGTCTGCCCAGAAGAAGAGGTACCTTTTTCTGCCTAGCACAAAGGCATTGTGTGGACTAGTAATGGCCTTGGTCCTGGTCACATTCCAGACCATCTTTCAAGAAACACAATCCCCTCTCCTTTGTAGTTACATGTTGGCCCCACTTTGGCTTCAGGAGTTCTTGAGCTCTTGGCCTTCACTCTCTTTTTGGCTTGGAGCTGAATTCCTTTTCAACAAAAGAGCTTGTCACCTTTAGCACAAAAAAATTCCCTGCCACTGATATTACCATTGCCACCTCCCCCCTGTTCCTTACCTCAAGGCATTTACATATGCTGTTCCCTCCATCTAAGACAAACATTCTTCTGGTGTCTGAATCCATCTCCCATGCCAATTAATGGCTTCAACATCTACTCCTGAGAGTGGTACAGGAAATAGTTAGGCATGAGGTGGATTCTCCAGGGACTGAACCCAGGTCTCCCACATGAAAGGTGAGAAGGCTACCACTGAGCCAGTCATATTTACAGCAGGACCCTATTGCAGAAAGTGCTTCATAAACCAAAACTCTTGTGTCTGATACACACCCTCTTCCTTGTTTGCATGTCATTACTGACTCCTCAGATGGGAAGTAATTTAGCCCCTATTTGTCAGTTCTCCCCCTCAACTATTTGCTATCATCCTCTCCTCTCCCCTGCTTGCCTCCTCTAGAGAATGAAGACGACAGCCTCCCCACCCCATGCACTAGAACAAACAATGGCTTCCAAGGCTACAGACCAACTTGTCACCTTTTCATTTCACACCATGTCCCCCACATCTACTCTGGAGGTGATGAGCTGTCTGGCTCAGCCCTCATACCCCCACTCCAGAATGTACATCACAGGAGGACTCCTGCCTGAGAAAAACAATTAACACAGAATACCAGGATTACCGTCTGCCACTTTCACAAATCTCTCCAGTTCTCACTTGTCCCTTCCAACAGTTTATGCCTTCCCCGTTTCAAGCTGTTCAGATATCCTGTCTTTCCCTAAATGGACTAACTCGTGGTTCTTGGCACTGCTTAGGCCATTTATTATAAAAGCCAGGGCCATCAGCAGCAGAATCACATCTGAAGAGTCTGTGCAGTGGGAGCAGGTCAGCATATTTATCGTTCCTTGTCCCATCAAAGTGAAGACAAGTATCCTCTTAACACTGAAAACGGAACATAAATTTCAAAATCTTTCTTTTCTTTACCAAGTGCTGGGCATGATTTGCTCCTCCCTCCTGCCCTGATCCAGATCACGAACATAAAGCACCCCAATCACAACATGTGCCTAACTGTATCACAGGGGGGTCCCAGCCACAGATGACTTTGTCCTCCTAGGGAACATTTGGCAATGTCTCAAAGAAATCTGAGATTGTCACAATTGTGGAACTGAGGGAAGGGCTGCTTCTTACACCTACGGGGCAGAGATCAGGGACACTGCGAAACATCCTACAGTGTATAGGTCACCCTTCCTCGACACCACCTCCCTACAACAAAGAATCAAATGGTACAAAATGTCAGTAGTACCAAGGTTAGGAAACACTGCAACATTGCAAATAATCCAACATAAGTTCATTCTCTAACATTTCTACATGGTACTCCAGAGCATGACTTCAAGACAAGAAGGCATTTGGAAGAAAACTGGAAAAGATAGAAAAGTTGTAATTAAAAGGGTCCCTGTTTCTTGATGTCTCCCACACCTGCCAGAAACATTCATTTTCTAAGATGGTAAGGCAGAAATAACACTTTACCAAAATCAAGTTATAAGCATCTGGGTATCCATCGCCGGGAGGCCCACTCCCTTACCTGTAGAATGTGGCCATGAAACATCATGATCCCACCCAACTCAACGTGGTGACTGCACCACTCAAGATTTGTGGCATGTTGGTAAGCTCATCAAGGCTCCAGAATTTTCAGTGGTAGTTCAGAGGATGCACTGTGGTGATGATGAAGTGAAAAAGAAGTATAGTCCCAGCAACAAGTGCCTATTGAAGAGAAAGATCTCTTTCCCTCTACCTCTCCCTCTTCCACCAGGTCTTTGAAAAAAACAGCTGGTGATTTTTCTTGAGGCAGAAGAATCTTTTAGGTTTCAGAAGACAACTAAGGAATTTGTCTTCAGAAGACAAGAAGAAAAGTATGTTGTTTTTCACGAGGTAAGAACAGCTAGAACTAGATAGGATGAACTCCATGGAGTCGGAGAGAGGGTTCTGAAGGACATCTTAAAATAGTGGTAGCAACTTTTTGTTAAGCTTATTTAGGTTGATGTGATGTAATGTAATGTAAGCCCATCCACTCTCTTGTCTCCAAATTCTCATGAATGCTTTGGTAAAATGTATATGTTGTGTTGGGGGAGAGGAGAGGCAAACAATGTGTATAATTCATGGAAAATGCTGAATTTCACATCTGAATCTAAAGAATGGGAAGCAGAGGCAGAATACATGGACACAGAAGCCTCCATGCTGTGAGCAGGTAATCCATCCTGTACACATGCACACGCACACACAAACACACAGAGAGAGATATAAAGAAAAATAATCACAGAAATCACAAGAGTTTAACAAACAAGAGGTTTGACTCACCGTTACATAGATCATTCAAGGACGGACAAGAGAGCACTCAGCTCAGCCCTAGGTGTAAAGGAGGATTTTTGTACCGCTTTAGGCAGACCTGCATTCCTAACCAAGTCCTTGGCACATTCTCTCATGTGCCAACTCCCCACCACTGCTAAGTGCTCTGGACTGGTGCCAGAGATGCCTGCTGGCCAGCTACAAAGACTTCCAAAGCACGCCCAAACAAGAGCACCCATGCGGCTTGCTGCCAGCACAGACAGCCTCCCCATCTCCAGAGAAAGAAGAAGGAATTCTTGAACTTGAAGTTTGCATCCTCCTTCCCACCCAGCCTGGGTTGAATCTGATACTGGAGATTTTGTCTAAGTGGTTGGTGTTATTTGTACTTCAGCCAAGATGGCTTTTAGAAAAAAACAAAAAAAGTTTTTAAAAGATCCGCATTCATTAGTTTGGTTCTTCATTAAACGAAGCACATGTGGTGAGGGGAATAATTAGTGAAGTTCATTGTGGCTTCGCATAGGAACCAAGGGGAATCCAGCGAAATGCCCCGACATTCACGAAGAGCAATATGTTTAGTGCCTCCTGCAACTAATTGCAATTAGCAAGAGAGGGAATATACGTATGTCTCTATCTGTAATTAATCACACACCTTTATCACTGCAGACACAGGCTGCTGAGTGACAGGAGACACCTTGTGCTTTGCCTCTGCATTCCTGGGTCATTTCTTGTTGTGTTTCTTACAGAACCTGTGTGTTGTACTTCTTGTACTAGTCCTGTTTTTCTGGTGAGGCAGGGTTTCTCAACCATGTGTCCATTGAAGTGCACATCTACAATCTTCTTTGCATAGACAAGGTACTCAATAACTATTTCAGAAATGAATGAGCCAATGAATGGCAAGAGGAAGGGGTCTTCTTACATTTATGTGGATTGCAACGACTATTGATCCTTTGAGAGTCACAGAGGGACTGACTCTGGAGACACAAATTGCAGAGAAGGATATTTCAGCTGAACGAGCCCTAGGATGAACTTCTCTTTCATGAGGTGGTAGCTCTTGTGTTATCTGGGTTGAGTGAACGTGAACAAGATAATACCTGAAGACAGTTGCACTCTCTCTTTTCTGACATTACTTTCTTAAACAGAACCATTTTGAATCAACAGACATGAGCCTTTGTGTTGCTGCTGCTATTGCCCTGAAAGTGTATCTCTAAAGTCTATCTGCCCTCAAGAAAAACTGGATCTACTCGCATGTATGATATAGCTACTTGTTTCTTCATTGATTTTTCAAATCATAGACAAGTAAAGGAGATAAGGCTCCTGGAAAAAGTTTGTAGCTTAATCTTTTTGTTTACTAGACACTTGAGAAATTATTTTAGTTTTGGAGTATATAAAATCTGAGATAGCAAAGCTTATGGATTGAACTGTGCCACTCAAAAAAAGTGTTATAAATTCTAATGCCCATACTTGTGGTTATCATCCCACTTGGAACTGGGTTTTGTTTGTTATGTTAATAAGGAAGTATTAGTGTGTTGTTGCTGTTGTTGTCAATTCCCACTCGCAGTGACCCTGCACACAACAGAACAAACTGCTGCCACACTGTTTGCTGGTCACTGCCACGCTTCAGCCCACTGTTGCAGCCACTGTGTCAATTCCTCTCATTGGGAGTCTTCCTCTTTTTGATCCTTTACCTTGCCAAACAGCACATCCTCAAAGGACTGATCCCAAAGTATATAGTGTATGCTGTGTTTTAAGTTAATCTCTTTTGAGATTTAAGAAGAACAGTCTGAGCAAGCAAGCAGAGCTAGGGGAAGACAGATGTCAAGCCTCAAAAAGATCACCAAGAAACAAAGGCTGAAATGAGACCAAAAACCTTCCTCCAGAGCCAACAGAGACAGAAAGCCTTCCCCTGGAGCTGGCACCCTGAATTCAAACCACCAGCTTCTTGTGCATGAAAATAAATTTCTGTTTACTAAAGCCCCCTACTTGTGGTCCTTGTCTTACAGTAACACTAGGTAACTGAGACAGAAGCATTCTAGAGTGGGGCCTGGACCCAGAGCTTGTCCAGCCTCTTAAGGAATCTCAGGTGCCCAACAAAATCTTCCAAACTTCTGCCAGTCAAATGGCATCTATATATTTTTAGTTTATCTTAAGACTTTAAAAAACTCGTAACTACTTTCCTGGTAGTAATAGAAACTACAGTAAGAGATCTCCACATTTAGTGTCTTAAACTAGAAAGGCATTTCTTTCTTAGGTGCCAGTCCATAAGAGGTGGCCAGCTCACCATGAAGCCATCTGGGAAAGCAGACAAGCTGTGAGGCTCTGGCATTCCCAGCACGTGTCTTCTAAGGTTATTTGGTATTGCCCACTCCAGGCAGAGCAGAAGAAAAAGCAGACATTAATAGCAAAGGTTTCCTTTTAAGAAAATCACACAGAGGTTGCACACATCACTTCTACTCAAATTCCTATTGGGAGAACTCAGCGGCATGGCTATACCAAGCTGCAAACAAGTCTGGGACATGCCATCTCTCTCTCTGGGGAGACTTCTTTATGTCCAGGAAGAAAGGAAGACGAGATGAGGGTTGGGAGACAAAGGAGGGGCTAAAGAGAGAGGGCTAGAAGAGAAAGCTGACATAAGAACCATAAGATACTTACTAAAAGTAGCTTTATCTCTGTTGTAGATAGAGACACATAGCACATGGTGTTAAAATTACACTCCAAAAAAAAAAAAAATTCACGTTTGGTAAAGTAGAGGACCAACAAAAATGAGGGAAACCCTCAAGAAGATGCATTGACATGACAGACACAACCACGTACTTAAACATACCATAAGTTATGAAGATAGTATCGAACTACGCCACATTTTGTTCTGTTCCGTGTAAGATCCCCATGAGTCAGAGTCAACCTGATGCCATCTAACAACTAGCTCTACCATTAGTTCTCTGGGGAAATGGGCAATTTATTCATATGTATTCATTTTACTGTAGATGCACAGTGATGCTTGGGAGTTGAATGATTGAATGAAGAAAGCAAGGAAGAAAATGACAGCTAACTCACAACTGGCTTGTGTCCAGCCTCCTTGAGAGGATATATTTCCAAGTGTTTTTGTAGTACTGTCTCTCTTGCTATACTTGGGTTGCCAGTGAATAAGTGAGGCCCTAAGCCTAGTCATCTAGCAGTCTCTTAATGCTTTGCTCAGTTCTGCAGGCTTCTACCTTCTACTCAACTCTCCATTCAGCTGAGCCCTGAGCCCTGGTGTCGCTATGGCCTCACTCTCTTTTCAGCTCTATCGACATTTGATTTGTACCTAGAAAATCTCATGGAAACAGAAGTGTCTAGAGCACATCAATTATTAGTTTCAGAAGAATGTAAAATCAAAATATATGCCATGCCTTTTATAAAGTGCAGGGGGAAAAAAAGAAAAGGATATTTACTGGGTGCTATTATTCACTAAGGAAGCCCTGGTGGCATAGTGGTTAAGAGCTAAGACTTCTAACCAAAAGGTAGGAAGTTCAAATTTACAAGGCACTCCTTAAAAGCCCTACAGGGCACTTCTCTTATGTCCTTTAGAGTTGCTAGGAATCAGAATCAACTTGATGGCAATTTTTTTTAATTACTCATTAAAGGCATCCTTGTGATGTAATGGTTAAAGCACTCAGCTGCTAACAGAAAAGTCTGTGGTTTGAACCCACTAGGAGCTCTTTGGGAGAAAAGACCTGGCAATCTGCTCTCTTAAAGATTACAGCCTAATAATGAGAAGGTTCTATTTTGTCACATGGAGATGCCTATGAGTTAGAATCAACTCAATAGCAACCAACAATAACATTATTCATTGAGAATATGTGAGCTATCTATATGGATCATGAATTTCCAGAATATTTACATCAACTCAGTGGGGTAATTATCATTGTCTACAATTTGCAGATGAAAAAATAAGGTTCAGAGAAGCTAGTGACTTTCCTAAGGTCACCAGTTAGTACAGAGGAGAGTTCAGATTCCCTGTTCTTCAAACGAACCAGTTCAGTTCTCAATAAATAAAACCATTCATTAAAGGCCAACACACCCAGAGGTCATTTCTGGGCTGTCTTGCTTAACTTGTCGAGGGTTCAGCTCATTTTTTTGTGTCTTATCACTCTTTCTAAAAGGCTTTAGAAAAAAAATCCTACATAAATGACTCAAGCTAGGTATGCTAGCTTCAGTTATTGTAAAACCAAAAAAAAAAAAAAAATCCCACCACCATCAAGTTGATTCCAACTCATAGCGAACCTACAAGACAGAGTAGAACTGCCACATAGAGTTTTTCTCTAAACCAAGGAGGTTACGAACCACATCACAGTTTACAGCACAAGCCCAAACAAGGTGTTCCTTAGCGATTGACTTGAGAGTGACAGGTGACTCATTTCTGGGTTGCCTTTAGTGGTGGCTGGGTACCATTTGGTTCTTTTGGTCACATGTTGATTCAGTCTCCCATTCACGTGGGTCCTTCTGTCCCCTGAGCTCTTTTTCCCTTGTGTCTTTGTTGTTCTTGGTGATGATTTAAAAAGAAATTTAGCTGGTCAGACCGACAAATCTTGTTCCTATCTTTCTTAGTCGGGAAACTATTGCTTTTGCAGAAATGTCCACTGCAGAGGACAGATGAGAAGAATGAGAAGACATCAAACACAGTCTCATCTGACTGCATGCAAAATAATGAGATAAAACTCTCGTAGCCCGGACTTGCACATTATTCTCAAATGCAAGTGCAATGGAGCCGAAAGCAAGGAGGAAGAGGGAAACAGCCTGTGGGGCTGAGTCTTGTGGTGATACGGGCTCGGCACTGATGAATCGATGACTCACTAGTTTGTCAAGAAGCCCTTTGTGTTCTAAGTCTCATAGCAGACATTAGTGATGATGCACAGCCAAATTTCAGAATCCTTCTCTACATAGCAATCTCACAGCCAGTAATAAGCTGGGTTGGCAAAATATACTGTCTAATAACTAGCCTATTGCTAACAGAGTCTTCTGTATTCACATTGGTGAGCACCATTGGGAGTCTAACAAGCTGCTATCTGAGGTACACCGAATGGTCCCAACTCATCCAGAACAAATCATCACCAAGAACAACAAAGACACAAGGGAAAAAGAGCTCAGGGGACAGAAGGATCCACATGAATGGGAGACTGAATCAACACGTGACCAAAAGAACCAAATGGTGCCCAGCCACCACTAAAGAAAGCCGTGATGGGGCATATAAACGTCAAGTTCCAGTGGCAAAATAAGAAAAAGAGGAGTGCAGTTCAAGAACTCTACTAAAAGACCACAATTGATGGTCCCATGGCCTGGGGGATCCTGTGGGAGCATGGCCCCTTGACCTGCTGCTGCCTCTGACCAGAAAGCACTACTGAGGTCAACTTTTCAGACAAAAATGGACTAGACTCAGAGACACAGTGTGACTGTGTGGTGTGTGTACTTTATGGGTCTATGTATTTATAGGATATTCTCCTACTGATTTCTTTCTGTACGGGAGAGAGGAGGATGGAGAGGAGGGGGCAGGAGCTTGTTGAGAGGGTATGACAAATGTGGAGTAGAAAGGAGGAGTGTGCTTTCACTGGGGAGGGAGAGCAGAGGGAGCTGCAGACAGGTGGGTAGCAAAATTAATTTCAATTGTATACTTTCACTTGATCACAATAAAATATATATTTTTAAGTAATATTCTATTATAATTATTATATCATTAATGTATTATATATAACATATAGATATATATGCTGCCTAATTGTCATCCCTTACTTAAATCAACTACCAACAATGTTTCTTTGATGAAGGTGATCCAGAATCATGATAAGGCATAGAAAAGCTTGGGGAAACTGTAAGTGAATGGCAAAGGTACCATTCCCACAGATTAGAAAGCCATTGCAAAGCGTGTCGGGCAATTCTCATAATCTTGAATCCCTAACCAATGTCAAAAAAGTAGCCAAAAAAAAGGCAGAAACCCTGATGTGTAGTGATTAAGTGCTATGGCTGCTTAACCCAAAAGTCAACAATTCAAATCTACCAGGTACTCCTTGGAAAGTATATAGTGCACTTCTACTCTGTCCTATAGAGTCGACTCAGCACCAATGAGTTTTATTTTGGTTTTTCATCTAAAAGATAAACAATGAGAGTTTCTCCTAAAGTACTAAAATCATTGAGGAGAAAGGAGATAGTGATTACAATGTTTAGCTTTTCCAGGAGCCATTTTGAATGTTAATCTTCCACTTCTATTAATTAATAAAACTGACCCAGACAAAGAAGCTGTTAATAAGTAGACAGTGACAAGGACTCTAGATTCTTGTAATACTTCACCATCATCATCCAAGGACCAGACTCTAAATCCTGCTTTTCAGCTGTGCTCTGAGTTGTAGCTGCTGGTCCATCAGTAACTATGAAGTAATGGGAACATGAAAGAAAGCACTGCCCTGGCAACATGTCAAAACCATCAACATCTGACCTCCTGGCAGATTCAGCATACTTGTAGCAACACACATAATTTAATTAAATGTTCAAAAAAGGAGGGATTTATATATCATTAATAGATAGCCGAAAATGTTGGTTTTAGTTTTAGTGGAAAGTATTGAGACAGGGGAAAAGATCAGGATGGAGGCTCCTGGCAGATAAGTCACAAATTTTTATGTGTATTTGCATGCCACAAGCCCTTCATGAGTTGTTATTTCTGTGCTATTCTCTGGGGATATGTAGACAAACGAGATGCAGTTCTTGACTTCAAGACTTACAGAGCACTTATAACAAAGTTATCTTCAAAGAGATCTGAGAACATTGAAGAGCAAATAATTCATTCTTCATGAGATGCAGGGAAGGGATGGGTCAGAGATTGTGTGACTCTATCATTTCTAAACCAAACATTGAGAATACTTACTACACACTCTAGCACTGGAAAGTAACTCATCATATCAAAAGATCGTCTTCAAGTAAAATAATTCCTAGTTCTTCTCCTCTTAAAAAACAAATGAAAGGAACACGAAACAAAAACTACATCTCCAGGGAAACAGAAAGTATCTATTTACAAAAATGTCAAACATACAATCCATGCATGACAATAATTATCAGCAATCTAGGAATCAAAGGAAAATTCTTCAACCTGATAAATAGCTTTAAAAAACAAACACTGCAGTTAACAATATACTCATTAGTAAAAGATGGCTGAATTATGCCCCCTTAAGATCAGAAGGAAACCCTGGTGGTGTAGTGGTTAAACGCTATGACTGCTAAACAAAAGGCCAACAGTTCGAATCCACCAGGTGTTCCTTGGAGACTCTATGGGGTAGTTCTACTCTGCCCCACAGGGTCATTGTGAGTCAGAGTCAACTCAATAGCAACAAGTTTGTTTCTGTGGTTTAAGATCAGAAATCCTGTTGACATAGTAATTAAGACATATGACTGCTAACCAAAAAGTCAACAGTTCGAATTCACCAGGTGCTCCTTAGAAATTCTATGGGACAGTTCTACTCCATCCTATAGGGTCACTATGAGTCAGAACTGACTCAACAGTGGGTTTGGTTTCTTGATTTCTAAGATCAGAAGATGACACTGATGCCCACTCTCCCTATGCCTATTCTTTACTATACTGTAGATCCTGGTCAGTGCATTAAGGCAAGAAAAGAAAAGGCATACAGGATAGAAAGGACAAAATAAAAGTGTTTTTATTCAGATGACATTATTATCTATGCAGAAAATTCCCAAGGATCTGTAAGAAAGTTACTCAATGCAATAAAGCAGTTGAGTAATGTTGCAAACATAAGGTTAATATATAAAAATCAATTCTCTTTTAAAACTAATGAACAATCAAAACTGAAATAATTAATTAGTACTATTGATAATAATTCCTTAAGATGTAAATTATTTAGGAATAACTGTAATGAATTATGTGCAATATTTGTATGCTGAAAATTACAAAACTTGATGACAGAGATACAAGAAGAACTAAATGCAAAGATGTATGATGCTCATGGATTGGAAGACTAAGTATCATCAAGAAGTCATTTCTCCCCTAAATTGATTGCAGATTCATTGCAATCTCCGTCAAAATTGTAGCAGGCTATTATGTGGCAATCGAGCCATTCTAAAATTTACATGGAGATGTAAAGGACTTTTTAAACATTCTTGGAAAAGAAAACCAAAGTCGGAAAATTTATACTATCTGATTTCGAGACTTAACAACAAAGCTACAATAATCAAGACATTAACACATTGGCAAAAAGAAAGACATTAGATTAGTGGAAAGTGAGTCCCAGAAATAGAGCCAGACATGCATGGGCAATGATTTTTTATGAAGGTCTGAGATATTAAATGGACAAAGGATTACTTCTTTTCAACAAATGGGTCAGAAAAATTGGACTTTCACACTTGGCTTGGCTATGTCAAAAAATGAACTACAACTCACACCTCATCCATATATTAAAATTAATTCAAAATGGATCATACATAAAACCAAAAACTATAGAAGAAAATCTGTAAAATAAAACAGAAAAAAAACCTTTGCAAACTTCAGTTAAGAAAGTATTTCTTCAATAGTAAATAAAATGCACAAACCATAAAAGAAAAAAATTGATAAATTGAGCTCCATAAAAATTTAAAACTTTCCTTCAAAAGCAACTGTCAAGAAAAGGTTAAGGCACAGACAGTATATTTGCATGACACATATCTGATGGAAGATTGGTAAGCAAAATAACTAAAGAACTTCCACAACTGTGTTATAAGAAGACAAGCAACCAAATTAAAAACAACTGGTAAAGGATTTTGAACACTTCAAAGAAGATTTATGTCTGTCAAATAAGTATATGTTATGTTCAACATCATTTAGAGAAATGGAAGCTAAAACTAGTAAGATACAACTAAGCACTTATTAGAAAGCCTTTCTAAAAAAAGAAGAAAATTAGTAATAACAAACACTGACATGAAAAGGGAGCAACTGGAACTCCTTTAAACTGCTGGTAGGAATACAAACCAGTACGTATACTCTGGGAAATAGTTCAGCAGTTTCTTATAAACATACGCTTACCATAAGAGTCTAAGTGAATTGAAAACTTCTGTTCACACAAAAATCTCCATGTAAATGTTTATGGCATCGTTATTTATAATCATGAATTAATTAGACAATTAGCACCATTTGCAATTGTTCCTTAAGACATGAAATATATAAACCAAATATCCATTCACTGATGAATGGACAGACACACACAATGGAATAGTACTCAGCAAGAAGAAGGAATAAGACACATACTACAATATGAAAGAATCTCAAAAATACTACAGTAAGTGAAAGAAACCCAGTTCAAAAAGAAACATCCTATTGTATGATTCCACACATATGATATTCTGGTAAAGGCAAAACAGTGATGATATAAAACATACCAGGTACTAAGGATAGCAGAAGAAGGCTTTCTACAAAGATGTACAAGGTAATTGGAGTGATGAGTGTAATCTGTGTCTTCCATAGTTACTTGATCATATTGGGGTAGTAACAGTTACAATTCAAGTTCAGGGATGCTCAGGATTCAGTTCTTCCATGAGGAGAGCTTCTTCCAAGCCATGTTTGCAGAAGAAAGGACTGAATGATCTACTATGGAAAATTAGTCATTGAAACCCTACATAGCACAGATTTACTCTGGCACACATGGGGGAATCATGACTTAGAGTTGACTCAGCAGTAACTGGTGGATGTAGTCAACCTAGGACAGCATGAAAAGTCCTGATAGGAAGCTTGAGGTAAGAAGATGGACATGGCAGGAAGGGAAAGAGGAAAACCCAAACCAAAGCTGTTTCTGTCATGACTTATAGCGACCCTATAGGACAGGGTAGAACTAGCCCACATGTTTTCCAAGGAGTGCCTGGTGAATTCCAACTACTGACCTTCTAGAAAAGCCACCCCACTGCAAAGACATCCTTTCAGTTGCCCACTCCCCTCACAGCCACTCAGGTGGGCACTGACCTCCCACAGGCCTTTGATTAACAGATGCATGTCCACACACTCAAGTCAGAAGTGTATAGTCTCATAGTGCTTCCCCTTAGCTAAGGCAAGTGAGAAATGTTTCAGGGTGATTCGGCAATTTCAACCGTATTGCTGCAGGAAAGGAGACATTTGTTTGGACATCTAGTTCCCTCGATGGTCACTGCTCATGTCAGCAGGAGTTTTTCTTCTTTCTGAGCTCAGGAACTAGATGGTGGAAAAATACAGAAGCTTTATTATAGCTGAAGAAGAGTGAATCATGGTGTTTTCCCAGACAGCTCAGCCAAGGCCTTCAGGCCTGTGGGTTCAGCTGGTACTGATAGTGGTGCGCACCTATCCACAACTATGCCATATGCCCATCCCCTTCTTGACAGTCTCAGTGCAGAATGACACTGAGCAAAAGAATGAGGTCTTTGGGGGACATTTTAAGGGATCAGATCCCCATGAAAAAGAAACATGTGTCCTTGTACATTGAATGTCAACACCTCTAGAGGCTTCTCCTCCTCATGTCATAAAGGGGACATGCTAATGCCAGATCATGAGTCAGTAGCCCTGTCAACCCCTACTGATGGCGGTACCTCCATCCACAGTTAGACTTCAGATCACTGTGCCCACACCACCAAGAAGGGCTGGGGAGATACCTAAGGAAGTGTTCACTGCCGATCACACAATATAATCCAACTTTGAGTTGGCTATTACATTTATGTGTATAAAATATTTCTGTTTGATATTAATACTCTGCCAAGGACACTGACTCACTGCTAGAGGATAAAAAACTAAATAATCATACTCCCTGCTCGTGAGCATACTCCAGGCATGGAGGGTTTAGGAAGGTTAATAACTATAATTTTTTGACTGTGTGTTCAGCACACTCTTACATTATCCTTTTATATTTTTAAGAGAGATTGACTGATTGATGTATGTATGTGTTTATACAAATCTCTCTTTCACACACAAGGACTGGAATGGCCATCAGAGCTGTCATCATATTACCTTGATGTCCTGAATGTCATCAAAATGTCTTCACTGCAATATCTCCTTTATCTTTGGGTCAAGAAAAATATCACTGGGGACCAGATCAGGTGAGTAGGGAAGGTGTTGCACAGTTATTTGTTTACTGGCTAAAAACTCCCTCACAGATAACTATACAGTTAAGTTCACAAACTTGGCACCTTGCCATTGTGCACAATGGCCATTCCAGAAAGAGTTCTAAATTTGCTTTGAAGGGTGGACTAGTCACTGGCGTCAGTGCATAGCTTCCCAAGGGGAGATCTTCAAAGGTGACCATAGTGATATTCAGCAACGAGGTATGTAGAACAATTAAGTACATGGACTTGTCAGACCTCATATACGAACGTATGTATCATTTCTCTATATAAAATATCTTCACATATATTTTATAACAAGATGTTATTAGCTGCCATTGAGTCAGTTACAACTCACAGTGGCGCTATAGACTGCAGAACAAAAGTCCACCCAGTCCTCTGCCATCCTCACCATCATCAATGGTGCCAATCCATATTCTTGAGGGACTTCTTCCTTTTTACTGAGCCTCTTCTTGACCAAGTATGATCTTCTTTTTGATCCTTCTGGATAGGACGTTCAGAGTATGTGAGATGAAATTTTGCTATCTTTGCTTCTTGGGAGCACTCTAGTTGTTTTTCTCCCAAATGTGGTATGTTCATTATTCTGGCAGTCTGTAGCATATTTAATATTCAAAGGCATCAATTCTTCCATATTCCTTATTCATTGCCCAGCTTCTCCACATATACGAGGCAATGGAAAATATTACGACTTGGGTCAGGTGAACCTCAGTCCTCAAAGTAACATCTTTGCTTTTTAACACTTTAAGGGTATTTTTACAGCAGATTTGCCCAGTGCAATATATCACTTAATTTCTTGACTGCTGCTTCCAAGGATATAGATTGTAGATTTAAGTAAAATGATGTACACATATACACTGATTGTAGATCCGAATAAAGTGATGTTTTATATATGTGTGTGTGTATACACACATACATATGCACGTGCATATGCATATAAAACATGTTTGTATTCGGTAAATGACAGCGATATTTTTTCTTCTTATAAATAATAAAAATAACAAAGGAGTGGTTAAGAGCACAGGATTGCAGGTCAAACTACTTTTGACCTCGAGAAAGTTATTTATCCTCCTGAGTGTGTTTCCCATCTGAGGGAAAAAAAGTGAAGAATAAGTGAGAATAGATATGACACAAACCTAAGTAATAATTAAACGAAAACCAGATCTACTGCTAGGGAGTCAGTTCCCACTCCTAGCAACCGTACAGGACAGAGAAATGTCCCACAAAGCTCCCAAGGCTGTCATCTGCATGGAAGCAGACTGCCACATCTTTCTACCACAGAGAGGCTTGTGGCTTCCAACTGTCATCATCTGGTTTAGCAGGTAAGCACTTAACCATTGAGACACCAGTGCTCACCTCACTGCTAACTCTAAGGTCAACAGTTCACACCTACTAGCAGCTCCGTGGGAGAAATATATAGCAGTCGGCTTCTATTAAGGCAACAGCATTGAAAATCTTATGCCGCAATTCTACTGAGTCTGATTCGGTCACTGTGAGTTGGAATTGACTCCATGGTAATGTATTGTTTATCATCATGCTTGTTGTTGAAAAAAAAATTCACACAATTCAAAAAAAGCATAGTGAAGGAAATGAGGGTCCTGTAAGGCCACTACCAAGCATAAAACAATTTTAGGTTTCTTCTATGTGTTTTATCCTCCCAACACATGTGCTCTGCTTTTATAAAAATGACCCCTACTGGCCACATCCTACAGTCTGCCTATATAGCTGATCTCTATCTGCCTCAGTATATGTGCTAAGATACAGAACTCCTTTGTCTTTTAATGGTTCCATAGTTTTTCACTGTCTACAAATCAGGATATTGTCTCTTCCACCATTTTTATTCACTTTTCTGATAGAATGAGCATAATCAGAAAGAAAAACAACAACACTGTATAGCTATGACAGTGAACATTCTTTTCATGTTTTTCCTTTTACTGAGAATTTTACCACTGAGCCTGCGGCTGGTCATGGATTATAAATATATGTTTTATAATGCTAAGAGAATGTCTATTGATTGATACATTGCATCAGGAATGGGTGCGCATTTTTTTCAACTGCTCTTTTGGCATTTACTAAGACAATAGTTGGTTATATTGTTTTTCCCCCCTTTGTTATTAATACTTTGAATTATATTGATTTCTTATATTAAATCATTAATGTAGTCCTAGAATGAATTCTGTCTAGTAATGGTGATTTTTCTGTGAAAGGACTCTGGATCCTATTTACTATAATGGGTATAGGGGTCTAAGTCCTAAGTTTATAAGCTGGGATTTTTTTAATATTACATATACGTATAATATTATACACACACGCATATATGTCCCAAGTGGCTATATAATCTTACTGAGTGCTCTCCAAGCTTGTGTCAGAGTTAATGCCATTTTTTATAAAAATACTTGGTAATATTTTGATCTATCTTTATGCTTAAAAGGCATTGGTAGACTTGTTCCCCAAAGGTTTGAAAGTACATGCAAGGAAAATAATCCTTCACAAATCTCTCAATTTTCAACTCCAGACACTACTATTCTATTTTAGTTTTTACCTCTCCCAGAGTTTGGCTGGAAACCCAGGTAACATAGTGGTTAAGTGCTATAGCTGCAAACCAAAAGATCAGCAGTTCATATCCATCAAGTGCTCCTTGAAAGATCTGGAACAATTCTACTCTGTCCTGTAGGGTCACTATGAGTGGGAATCAGCTGGGTTACAGCAGGTTTGGTTTTGACAGGTTTGACAGGACTGACAGAATCTGCCAGCTATTCTTTGGAAATCCTTTGGGGCAGTTAGTTTTACTCTGTCCTACAGTGCTGCTCTGAGTTAAAATTCAATGATGATGGATTTGATTGGTTGTTTTTGTTTTCAAGTTTTGTGGGGGTCATTTAAAGCTTTCCCCCTTTGGGGGTGAAAAAAATGACAAAGCCCCAAAGTGCTCCAGGTATTTGATGAGGTCAGTCACCTTTGACTAATGATGTTCCTCATTCTCTGTGAAAATGGCTTTTCCTACCTCTCCTACCATCCTCTGGAAACTCCAGGTGAAGGAAGCACTCCCCAACAACATCACAGTACAACTACACAGCTGTGAAGAAGCAGGATCCGCAAACCAAACTAAACCAAAAGATCTGGTGATATATGACCTTCAGCTGTGCCCTCTGTCCTACCACTGCTGTTTCCAGAATGGAGACAAAGAATCCAATGGCATGTCCCCTGCCTGAATCCTGGCTTTGCCAGGTGTGTCTCCTGCCCTCAATGCTTTAGCTCCAGAAATCTATTTCATTAAGTACCCACCTGAAAAGAGCATGCCCATCACCTCCACTTCACAGAGGAAGCTGAACAGAGGCAGGTTTCATCACTGAGTTCAGCTCCACACAGGCAGTTAGCAGTACAGAGCCAGGATGTGAACCCCAAATTATCTGCCTACAAAGCCCCTGACTCTTCCTTCTCCACTTTGCATGTTCAGGACCTGGGCTCCAGTGATCCTGGAAGCCCTCTTGTATTTGGTGTGTCTCACAGAGTTGAGGACATACAGCAGCAAGTGACAGGCTTTTATCCTTCAAGCTATAAAAACTCTGACTGATAAAGCTGCAAATATGTATTCGTCCAGCTCGACCTAGATTGTAAATCTACTTAATGACACACTACATTCCCCAAAGCACCTGCTTCACTCAGGGACTCACACAGAGTAGGAGTTCTGCTTCCCATAAAAAGGCAACAAAGAAAATCAAGTTCCAGGAAAGTCCATAATCATTAGATGAAGTCTGTCTCCAGGTCCTAACTATAAATCATTAGGAAAACTAATTTAAAATGTACTACATAATTAAACATTAATAAAATGCTATGTGAAAGAAGAAAATCAGTAAGCTAGGAGGGTTGGATCTTAGCATCCTACATGGATTCTGTGTTGCCAATCCTAACTAATTGGGTTGTCTCTTTGGATTTTAATTTCTATAGGTGTTATATAATTCATTGAGTTTGTACAGTAAGAAATATATGAGAATCCTTGAGGATTAACAAGTGCTGGATGCAACAAGTCAGTTCTCATAATGACCCTCTAAGACAGGGTAGAACTGTTCCATTGAGTTTTCAGGGAGCACCTGCTACATTCGATCCACTGACCTATTGGTTAACAGCTCTAGCTCTTAACCACTGGTGGCATAATGATTAGATGCTACAGCTGCTAACCAAAAGGTCAGCAGTTCAAATCCACCAGGCACTCCTTGGAAACTCTATGAGGCAGTTCTACTCTGTCCTATAGGGTCACTATAAGCTGGAATCAACTCAATGGCAATGGGCTTGCTTTAGATGCAACAAAAAGTGAACAAAAGAATTTTCTTCTAGAGACAAGCAGATGCCAAGTCTCAGACGCCCTTGATGACAAAAAGAATATGATGACAAACCTACGCTTTCCATGTCATGGGTGGGGAATCTGATCATGAGCAGGTCTCTTCACCAAGTTGGACTATCTGAAAGATCCCACATGATATCTTAAAACAACTACCAAACTCTGAGAAGGAAGAATAACAAAAACCTCCAGAAACACCCACATACCCTATTTTACTGGTCTAGATTGGTCCACAAGTCAGCTTGCAAGAGTGAAAAGCCAGTGGTGAGGGAACAGGGAGGCATTTTCTACATGTTGTCTTCTGCTGTGCAGGCATTTGCATGTTTAGAATGCTCCATCTCTTTGTAAGGGAAAAACAAGTCGTCCGGAGGTAGGCTGCGCTTTCTGCAGTTCTCATATTGCTGACGTTGCCAAACACTTTCATTTCCTTTAATGATAGTATTCATAAGAACAGCAATTGCTTCCAAAATGCCAAAATGCCCTGTTTTCCCTGACAAGACAGCAGCGGTGCTGCTGAGATGTGCCCATCTCCAAATAATGGAAGGAGGTAGGTACATCCCCACCTACCTGGGTCACTTTGAAGACATTTATATAATACCATGGGCTCAATGTTAACTGGAAATGTCTGAAGTAAACATATTGAAGTACTGTTTATTGTGTTTGCTCATTAAAAACCTATATGATGCATTTAAAAAGAAACCACTCTTTTGACTTTGTCCTATCTTTGACTATTAAAAAAAAAAAAAGTTTCTTGCAACTATAGCTAAGATTCACCCATCACCTGACATGCTGGAAATTAATTATGCAGCAAAGATTTCTGCTGTGTCAGAGGTTTTTATGATCCTGAGAAATAAATGTTGTCTACATCCATATAAAAGGAGATTAGAAGATGAGCTCAGCTTTATTTCCTCAATATCTGTAACAGGAAAGTGAGAAGGGGGAAAGAAACTTTTCTTGAAAAACAATTAGTCTCCAGGAGGTAACACCACACTCCTTTTGCCCAGAATGGAGAAGGAGATGTTTCTGAGGAACATGACGATATCTCTGTCATTCCAAAAAAGGACCCTACTAAGCAAAAGGTCAGCAGTCTGAGTCTGTCAGGAACTCCTTGGCAACTCTATGGGGCAGTTCTACTCATCCTATAGGGTTGCTATGAGTCAGAATTGACATGATGGCACTGGGTTTGGTTTTTTGGTTTAAGCAAAGATCATAAGCTCCAAAAGAGGTCAACATACAAGCTTAGCCATTAGTTGAAATCTCAGGGGAAACAGAATATATCCACCATATTCCTTTCATCCTTCCTTGCTAGTCCCATCCAGTTTTCCTGAGCTCTGATCTCCTTCCTGCAAGAATGACCATGAACTGATACAGAGGTCACTTGTCTAGGTGACATCTAATCTTCATGATAGGCCTACCATGCAGATGAGGAAACTGAAGGCAATGGGCTCAGCCTCTGGCTCAAGGAACTCACAAGTGAGCAAGAACAAAAGTCAGCCCTCACGTCAGAGAACTGGCATGACGTTGATAGCTGAGCCTCACTATTGTTAGAAACTGATCTGACAACCACAGATAAGTTATATTCTATTGGACAAGAACCATCTCACAGAACATCCACTCCAACAAGGCCACTTGTTGCCAAATATATGCCCTCTCTCCACCTCCACTTTGACTGCCACCTCTTTACCAATTTCAACTTTCTTTTTTCCGTGTCCTGACCAACCCATAGAAAAGATACATTAAGATAACTAATCATAGAATTGCCCAACGAAGGGTGAGCCTCTGCTTTTAGACCTTTCTCAAATCACTCAACCAAATGCCAAATCCTGTAATAACCAGTCGCTGGTGCATCAGCTCCAACTCATGGTGACCTCATGTGTGTCACAGCAGAACTGTGCTCCATGGGGTCTTTAATGGCTGGTTCTACAGAAGCTGATCACCAGGCCTTTCTTTTGAGTTGCCTCCTGGTAGACTTGAACCTCCAACCTTTTGGTTGGCAATCACACACAGAAACTGTTCCCCCTACCCCAAACCCACTCACTGCCATTGAGTCAGGTCCAACTCATAGTCACCCTAGGGGTAAGAATAGAACTGCCCCCTAGAGTTTCCAAGGAGCTGCCGACCTTTCAGTTAGCAGACATAGCACTTAACCCACTACACCACCAGGGCTTACAGGGACTCCAAAATCCTGTAACAGTATATTTGCAACACTCTTACTAAGAAATCCTGTGGTTCCCTGCAGCATACTCTGTAATCAATTTAATAACCCCCTAAGTTTTCAACTACAAATATTTCTGTAGGTCTTAATAAAGAACACTGACAAAAATCTATGATATCTGGTGAGTCAGCTACATTCTCACTGTGGTCCTAAGTCTCCATTGTCCAATCTGTAAAATTGGCACAATCAACATACTTAATGCCTAGAGTATACGTGAGAATTAGATGACATAATGTGGTTAGTTGGGTTTATTACCCATTGCACAGTGGGAGAACATACATGAGAGAACCATGAGATTTCTAGTAAGAGGATTAGAAATATCCTGCTATAGGACTTTGAAGTTCCTGCACGGAGGAAGAACCCTGGTGGTGTAGCAGTTAACAGCTACAGCTGAATCCATGAAGCACTCCTTGGGAACCATATGGGGCAGTTATTCTGTCCTCTAGGGTCACTGTGAGTTGGAATCAGGTTTTGTTTTGGGGGGGTTATGCTCTTTGTCTGCATAAAGTTGTTTTTTGCCTTGGCAACTATAACCCTTGTAGTTCTTGGCACACAGCAATCCACAGAACATGAGTTGACTGACTGAAACAAAAGGTCAGTATGGGCAGGAAGGTACCATGGACAGCAACCTTTTCAAGAGTGTCTCTTTAAACCAAGAGGTCTGAAGTGGTGGGTGGGAATAAGAAACTCAGGAGCTACTTGGTGTAAGGCCCCTCTTGATAACTGCCTCCTCTCAGGGATTTCCATGATTTTGCATCCTCTCAGTTAACAAGTTCTTCATGCGTTAAAGATTTATCTCTTTTCTAGTTAGGAAAGTGTCTTACAAAAAAAGTAAATTTCACAGCATTGCCTTTCAGCATTTTTTTTTTTAAAACACTCCTTTTCTTTCCCACTCTACCATCCAACATTTTTCCCTTGGCTCCAGAGAAAATTAGGTTTTATTAGTAGTTTGGAAGTTTGTTTTTGATAACTATTTTTTAATACACATCTTTTAGTTTTTATTTTTAATAGAAAATGGGAGGGTGAATTCAACCAAACATGAACATTTAATTTGCTGTCTGTATCAAGCACTCCATAACTGTTCCAAGACTACTGTATTTTATTTTCAGCATTTCTTGGAAGGTGAGGGAAAGTAACTCCTTTTTGCACTAACCAAAACCAAACCCACTGCCATCAAGTCGATTCCAACACATAACAACCCTATAGATCAGAGGAGAACTGCCCGATAGAGTTTCTAAGGAGCATCTGGAAATTTGAACAGTCGACTTTTTAGTTAGCAGACATAGCACTTAACCACTATACCACCAGGGTTTCCTCTTTTTGTACTGGCAAATACATAATTTTCTTTGGAAATTATTGCTGTTGGTTCTCATAGTGTTGACTGGAACTCAAGGCAATCCTATACACGCAGAGTAGAACTGCTCCACAGGGTATTAAAGGCTGTGATGTTTAAAAAGTTGATCACCAAGCCTGTCTTCTGAGAAATCTCTAAAACCAAAAAATCCAAATTCATGCCTGTTGATTCGATTCCAGCTCATAGCAACATTACAGGACAGAGTAGAACTGCTGTATAAGGTTTTGGAGGAGTGGCTGGTAGGTCTGAACTGGTGGGTGAGCTTGTCATTGGCAGCCATAGATCTCATCCACTGTGCCATCAGGGCTCCAAGGTGCTTCTAACCCACAGCCATCAAGCTGATTCTGACTCATAGCAACCCTACAGGACAGTGTACAACAGCTCCATAGAGTTTCCAAGGAGTGCCTGGTGGATTTGCACTGCTGACCTTTTGGCTAGCAGACATACCACTTAATCAGTACACCACTAGGATTTCCAAGGCGCCTCTAAGTAGGTTGAAATCATCAACCTTTCAGCAATAATAGTCGAGTGCTTAACCACTTGCACTATCCACAGACTCTAAAAATGACTTGGCTTTTATTACTAAAGAAACAACCATTTTTCTTGAGAACTAATGAACAGCACTGTGTCCTCACACCTGGACTGATTACGAAATACCATCATGACTGGAGGATGCTGACACGGCTTTCAACAGGACAAAGGAGCTGTTTAACTGTGCCACCATGATCCAGTTCAGATGACAGCTCATCTTCTCTCTTGCACCTATTGCAAAGACAATTCACAAAAGGCAGCTTTACAAACAATCTCTCAAAAAGTTAGGAAGACCTAGAAGATGGTTTGTAATTATTATAGATTAAAATATGTCCCCCCCAAAGTTAATGTGGAAGTCCTAATCCCTGTACCTGTGAATATGACCCAGCTTGGAAATGTGGTTTTTTTTGTTATGTTAGTGAGGTTATGTCAGAGTAGGATGGGTCCTAAATCTAATCTATTCTAAGTGATGTTTTATAAAAAGAATGGAACAGACATGGTGACACACACAACAGAAAGGCAAAGGTCATTTTAAGATCCTTCCACAAATCAAGGAATGCCCAGGGCTACCTACAAGGAAGAGTACTCCTTTAGAACCAATGCCCTGATTTGAACGTCTAGTCTCCAGCACCGTGAGATAATAAATTTCTGACTCGACGGCACTTGGCTTGGCTATCCTTTAAATTACTAACACACACTTGTGTTGTTTTTGTTATGGCAGCACTAAGTAACTAAGACACTGATGCTTTTGTCTTCTTCTTCCACAGTTGTTTGCATTTCTTCCTAACTCCATTCCAGAAATCAGGGACTCAAAGGGCAATATATCACCATTTATATGAAAGCATTCCATCTCTATCTGTGGATGTGGGGTGGTCTCAACATATCTTAATAAGAAAATCAAGATGCAGAGTAAACATGTATAGTATGATCCCATTTATATGAACTTTCCCAATCAAAATCCCCATCTATGTTTTCAGAGTTTATGCAAGATTGCCGGAACATGAGAAAGGTATAGGTGGATATATAATAAATGTTATTGGTTATCTCTGGGGGTGAGGGCATGAGGAGGAAATGATCTTTTCTTGATATATTTTTGGACTTTTTTTCACTTCTTAGAATAAAGCACATGATTTTAAAAATAATAGAGAAAGGGAAAAAGGAAAAGTACAAAGATCTCTTTTAGCCCTTTCTGGCTCTTGAAGCCATACCCACAGTGCTCAAAAACTCCTCCTGGCAAAGGTGAGAATAGAAACCTCAGATGACCTCAGTGGGATATGAAGAAAAGAGCCCTGGGCTTGAAGTCAGAACATGTGGGTATAAGGAAATTTGAAATAAGCAAAATAGATTGCTGTGTGTCTCCAATGGAAAATTATGCATTGTTTAGCTCATACCCTTCAGATTTATCTGATTCTAGCTTTTCAATGCCTTCGAGCAATTTTACAACTCTGAAAACTGCAAATAACTGACAGCAATGAAAAAAAAAATTCCAAAATACATACAATAGATTTCTTCCTGGAAAATAAAATGCCTACCCCCCTCCAACACACATACACACACTTTCCTGATCTGTGACTATGTCTGTTCTTTGGCTCCCCCTATGAACTAGCTGTAACACCTTAGCAGTTTACCCATTAAGGATAAGCTAAATAAAATCCTTCACACATATTCATTTTATATCTGAATGAGAGTTGAATGATTTTACTTTCTTTTGAAACTTACCTCTTAACATGGAATGGAATCCCACTGTGGCCTGGGCCAGAGCCAGCTCTGTCACTGAGAGCAGGTCCCTTCACTTCTGGATCTCCATCCATCCATCCCACCACCCTCCTTTCTTTTCTACTCTGTCTCTCTTGCCCACTCCTCTCTGTCTCCACATAGCATCAGAAAGGTTATCTGTAATGATGCTCCCTGGTTATTTCCAGGTGGTGGGACTTGAAGGCATCTTTAAAAATGAGCATTTTTATAAGTCGATAAAATAAATAATAACAGAACTATGATGTGTGTCAGGATTTGTCAAGTGGTTCTTTCTAATGTCTTCTGTTTTTCATCTTCAAAGAACCAGGGCAGTGAGAAATGTGAGTTATTAGCAGGGACCAGTGAACCTGTGCAAAAAGAAATGAACAGATGGCCAAAGTCAAGCAACAATGCATCTAAAGGACTTTCCCAAATGGTGGATGCTTCTGGAAGGCTGTTTTTTTTTGTTTGTTTTGTTTTTTCCAAAGGGAGACCTTGAGATATTCATAGACCCCAGCATCATTACCCCAGGAGACATTTTCCAGGTGGTTGTAGTTTACAGGGCCAATGACCACATAGCATATCACTGGCTGGCTATGTCATAGAAACCAGCACATCCATTCTATAATAACATTCACCAGAGACATTCAAGGCAAATAAATCACTCTGACAGATATGTCTGACACAGTGAGGTTTAACAAAGAACACTGAAGAAACTTATCTCATCTGATCCTTGTCAAAACTACCCAAGGCAGGCAAAGTAGGCAGTCTCACTGGCCCTCTACAGATGAGGGAACAGGCAGTGCCCCAAGGCTCAGAGCCAGAAGTCTCAGGGAGAAGCGTGATCCTGACTTCCTCTATAATCCTCACTACAATGCGCCCCCATCAGTTGATGGGGAGGACAGCTAAAATTCTTCTTTACCTTAACATTTTAAATCTTGGTCTTTCAAATCTTCAAGAAACCCCTGTTGATGCAAATGGTGAATACACTTGGCTTCTAACCAAACCCATTGCCATCGAGTCATAATGACCTTATAGGACAGAGCAGAATTGCTTCATAGGTTTTTGAAGGAGTGCCTGGTGCATTCGAACTGCCAACCTTTTGGTTAGCAGATGTAGCACTTAACCACTACACCACCAGGGTTTCCTAACAGAGGACTGGAAATTCAAATCCATCCAGAGCCACTTTAAGTTTGTGAACTCATCCTAGAAAAAGCACCACATGACTCATTGCTGAATATCACTATGGTCACCTTCGAAGTACTCCCCTTGGAGAGCTGTTTATGTACTGACACCAGCACCTAGTTCACTCTTCAAAGCCATTTTGGAACTCTTTTTCTGAACGGCCACCAGAGGTGCCATCATATTACCCTTGATGTCCTGAATGTCATCATAATGTCTTTATTTCAATATTTCCTTTATCTTCAAGTAAAGAAAAATTCACTGGGGGCCAGATCAGGTGATCATGGAGAGTGTTCCAATATAGTTCTTTCTTTACTGGCTAAAAACTGCCTCACAGACAGCTACACAATGAAATTTGCAAACTTGCCGCTGTGTCACTGTGTACAATGCCCATTCCAGAAAGAGTTCCAAAATTGCTTTGAAAGGTGGACTAGGCACTGGCATCAGTGCATAGCTTCCCAAGGGGGGGGGCACTTTGAAGATGACCATGATAATATACAGCAATGAAGCATATAGAACGTACAACAATTAAGTATGCAGACTTAATTATCATACCTCTCACATTTGAAAAATCAGCTACTGAAAAATCTCTCCTCTGACACACATGGGGTCTCCATGACTCAGCGTACTCAACAGCAACTGGAAAAAAATTTTTTAGACTTTAAGATCCTTCTGTTTACACTTATAGCTAATTTTATTAAATTAAGTCTTGACAATTTCCTCTTGAGGAAAATGTTAAAATTTCATAACAATTTTAGGGAGGACTTGCATTAGACTCTAGCTTCTTCTACTCACTCACTGTGAGAAATGGTTGAAGACGTTATACCAAGGTTTGCCTTAGTTTTCTCCCATGAAAAACAAAGAGGCTGGACCCAAACATTCCTTAGATCTTTTGGTATTCTTAGATTCTCTAATTACTGGCAGATGGTAAGAAAGAGAACCAGAAAATATAATATTTTCATTTTTCTCCTTTTGGAATGTCACTGTGAAACTATATCTTAAATACTCCCTCCATCTTCTGAGTATCATCTAGAAGACAACTCAGTGTGGCAGTCGCAAGAGGGGCCTCCGAGTCAGACAAACATGGGCTCATCCTCATCCATGACACATATCTCCTTGAGAGAAGCCCTCTTGTGTTTTTTTGAGATTAGGAAACAGATGTTCAAAACTTCATTCAATCCTATAAAAAATAATATCTACTTACCATTGTGAGGCATGAAAGATAAAATATATCATGAAAGAAACAATGTCAAGAAGTACTTAAGAACTCGATTTCTGGAGTCTAACTGACATGGTTTAGACTTTCTCTAACACCTTTGAAATGCATAAGGGAAATAAGAGAGCTACATGATAGGAGTGCTGGGAGGATGAATAGAGATCATATTGGCATATGGTAGACTGATGCTTGGCACATAGTAAGTCCTTAATAAATAGACCATCATCATCATTGTTGACTCCTCAAGATAAATTTTAGTGGTTTAGACTGAGTCATATTGAGACACAGTAGCAGAGGACATATTGCTGCTGAAAGGGACTGATGCAGTGGAAATACAAGAGAAATTCTAATGAAGAATGAACAGGAGACATTGAGTTTTTCAGTAAAGTTCTGCACAGACCTTGTCACCAAAATAAATGTTCACCCTTTCAGCCCCAAGATTCCCTTCAGCTGACACAAAAGTTGCCAGTTCCAGGACCACAAAGATTTCTTTGGCTCAGCAACTAACCAAGGGAGGGTGGTAATTGTGGTCCTAGAAAAATCCTTACAAAGACCTCTTGCATGAGGCTAACACGTTCTTTGTGTCTATCACTCCAGAACCTCTTTTTCACTCTTCCAAAGCTCAATATCTGTGCTGAGTGTATGTATTTGGTGACAGAAAGCCCCAGAATTAACTGATGGTACACATTTCTCATAGTCTGTTCTGCTTACCTAAAGGGTAACAGTAAACTTCAAACCACAGTCCTGATGTCACGTCGAAAAACAGTCAGCATACATAGGTAGCACTTGGCCAACTGCCATGGCCCCTGATAGAATATCCTGTTATTAGAATGAGAAGACATGTAACACTCCTCAGCAGCCCTAGAGATCAGCAACATGGCTAGAATGCCATATCTGTTAAAGCAAGCTCCTCTGTTCTTCATGTGTTTTGACAGAAAATGAACTTGTAATCAGCAGGGATAACCTAATAACTTTTTTAAAAAGGTCTTTCTACTTATTTGAGCATTATATTGTGACCCTCTGGATTTCTGTGGCTTGTCTCAGAATGGGTCTCACACATCCCTAGATCCTTCTGGCCTCCTGATACCCACTGACTTGGCTGCAAAGAGCTGAAGCTGGTACCTTTCCAAGGTGGAACTGCCAAGTTTCTGGAAGGCAGAAAAAGGGGTGGAGAGGCTAGAGGGCTTCCTCTGATCTTCTACTCCCTCACCTCAGAGGAAGTGCTATTGGGAGAGATAGATCTCTGCTTGTTGCAGTGACCTTTCTCTTTTGACCTGGAATTCCCCTCTTGCCTTTTGCTTGTGAGCTCCTGGCATTTTGTTGGTAGTATCTGAGCATATATATACAAAAGAATTTGGATTTATGAGATATCTTGGCTAGTGGGCATCTCCATCCTTGGAGAAGTAATACTTCAGCAGACAAATATCCAAAGTTACCCAGCGTCTACCTATCAACGAGTGAAATGTGGAGAATAAAGCCATAGTTGTTCTGTTAGTTAAATATGATAGGGTATTCAAATTAGGATGACAGTGGGGAAGTTTAGTGGATAGTATGACTTTCAACGTTTTAGAAGCCATGCTTAAATCAGAACATCCTTGAACTTTTATAATTAACATAAATATCATTTCTTTGACCATTAGCCAACTGTCTCCATCTTAAGTTATTCCAGAATCCAAAACAAGGCTGTAATTAGTTGAAGATGGGGCTTACATAATAGATATCATTGAAATTAAAAATCAAAGGTTGCCAGACCAAGGTGACATTTTCACAATCATTTTTCCTTTACTTACATATACATTTTTACTAGGATAGGCATTGATTGTGGATCCAGGTAAAGTAAAATCCTTGAAAACATCAGTATTTTCTCTATTTTTCATAAAGTTGCTTATTGGTCCAGTTGTAAGACATTTTGTTTTCTTTATGTTGAGGTGTAATCCATACTGAAGGCTGTAGTCTTTAACTTCTTGCTAACTTCTTCAAGTCCTCTTCAAATTCACCAAGTAAGATTGTGTCATCTACGTTTCTCTCATTATTAATGAGTCTTCCTCCAATTCTGACCCACAGTCATCACCCATCTAAATAACAGTCAAGAAATCAAACAACATATTTCAATTGGCAAATCTACTGCAAAAGACCTCCTTAAAGTTTTAAAAAGCAAGGATGTCATTTTGAGGACTAAGGTGCACCTCATTCAGGCCATGGTGTTTGCGATTGCCTCATATGCATGATAAAGCTGGACAATAAATAAAAAGACCAAAGAAGAATTGATGTATTTGAATTATGATGTGGGTGAAGAACATTGAATATATCATGGACTGTCAGAAGAATGAACAAATCTTTCTTGGAAGAAGTACAGCTAGAGTGTTCCTTAGAAGCAAGAATGGAGAGACTTGGGCTCACATATTTTGCATATGTCATAAGAAGGGATCAGTCCCTGGAGAAGGACATCATGTTTGGTAGAGAATCACTGAAACTCAGGAAGACCCTCAACAAGATGTATTGACACAGGAAGATGCTGGGTAACTTGGGATATCTGCTTACTGAAGTATTAGTTCCCAAAAGAGAGAGAAGCCCATGAGCCAAGATGTCTGGTAAACCCAAATTCTTTTGTATGTTTATGCTCAGATACTACAAACAAAATGCCAGGAATTCACAAAGAGAAGGCAAGAGGGGAACTCCAGGTCAAAAGAGAAAGGTCACTGCAGCAAGCAGAGATCCAACAACAGGCTCAAACTTGGCACCAGTCATGAGGATGGCACAGGGAAGGGTAATGTTCCATTCTTTTGTAATCAGGTCCGTCCTGGTGGCATAGTGGTTAAGTGCTACAGCTGCTAACCAAAAGATCAGTAGTACAAATCCACCAGGCTTGTCTTTGAAACTCTATGAGGGCAGTTCTACTCCATCATACAGGGTTGCTATGAGTCATAATCCACTTGACAGCAACGGGCTTGGGTTCAGTTTTTATGAGTCAGAACCAACTCAAAGGCATCCCCAAAACAGACCACAAATTAGGAAATTATTCTTATGTGTCAGAGCTTGCATTAAAATAAGGCTAATGACTGAAAGACAGCAGGGGAAGAAAGGAACAGACTAGCTCTGCTCTTTCTAGCTCTCCCAGTGGTTCAGCTACAGTCCCAGAGGAAGTATACTTACCCTGATAGCCAGACAGAATTAAGCTCCCCAAGCTTGATTCACTGTCTCGTACATACTGAGAGACTGCCCTTGGTGGCCTCCAGGGCAATAATCCATAACCTTCTAACAGAGATGGCTATAGAGGTTTTATGAAACAAATTAAGTCTGTACCCAAGGATAGTGTGGGGTGTGGGTTGGAGGATAGAGGAGAGATGGTGATTTAATTGCAGAGCTTGAGTTTAATATAGAGATGAGCTTTCTCCCTCCCTAAGCCTATCACTCCATATACACTCATCTATCTTCATTTCCAGTGCAGAACCTGCTGCAGACTTTTAAGTTGCCATCAGGGACAGGGACTAAAGTGAAACATGAACCAGAAACTAGAATGAATATACTCATTTGTTAAATCCCACAGTGAACCCAAATATTAACTTTCATATTGAATGGAAAGTTTTTTTTTAAAGCCAGTGGACCAGCTCAAACTGAGCTGAAGCTATATATTTTCCAAAACTACTAAATAGAAAAGGGAGTGAAAAAGAGAATTTGAAAAGTCTCTGAGGCATCTACCCCCAAATTAAGTGTGTGCGGGTGTGTGTGTCTCCAAATAAAGACATGAAGATCAATGCTCATAGTAGCATTGCTCAGTGTAGTCAAAAACCAGAAATAACTCAAATGACCACCAACTGGTAAAAGCATAAGCCAAATGTGATATATTCACACAATGCAGTCCATGGCTGGTAATAATGGTCAATATGCTAGGCTGTTAACCAAAAGATTCATGTTTGTAATCCACCTAGAGGCATGTTGGAAGAAAGTTCCAGCAATTTACTTCCCAAAAATCAGCCATGAAAAATTCTGTGGCACACAATTTAACATGACACACATGAGGCTGCCATGAATGGGAATCAATTTGGCAGCTGCTGGTTCTGGTTTGGTTACCCACGCAATGCAATATTATTCAGCAATGAAGAGGAACAAAATATTGATACATGCTAGAACATGAATGAGACTCAAAAATGTTATGCTAAGTGAAAGAAAGCAGATACAAAAGACCACTTATTGCATATTTCCATTTATATGAACTGTCCAGAAAAGACAAATTCATAGAAAGAGAAAGTAGATTAGCAGTTGCCTGGGCTGAGTGTGACAATGGGGAATGAATGATAAGAGATATTTCTAAGGTAAGAGAAATGTTCTAAAATTGGATTATGATGGTAGTTGCATAAATCTATAAATTTACTACCTATCAATTAATCGTTCATTTTGAAAAGAGCTCCAGGACCAACGAATATAGTTTCAAATTGCTGAATGCCACATCTGTGTGTTTGCAAACAGTAAATCTGGAAATGCTTTGATTCCTTGGAGTCTGCTCATTAATTTCAGCAATATTAGCTCATAGGAAAGATGATTGGAGAGGGTTTGGATATAAGAATTGCTCCCATGCTCATGTCTTCTTCTGATAAAACACCTGCTGCCTGTGCTACATTAAAACAAACAAACAAACACCTCACCCCTACCTGGTCCTTATTTGGAGTCTGGAACTTGAGTTGGAAGGCATCTTTAAGAAACCAGGATATGAAGATTATGAATAGGTTAGTCTAACTCTTCCTCTAATTCTAATGGACTCTGGGAATTGCCAGGGACCTTTAGGCCATTTAGTACATGGACAAAGCTCTTTGCCCTTCATGAAGCAGAAAGGCCCCACAAATGGACAAATGCAGCACAAGTGTTGAGGTTTAAGTTACCAGCATCTGTGCTCCCAAGCTTATCATCTAAAGGGCAAAAAAACAAAGTCTACCATGGTCTCAGGGGACATCTAGGTCATCTGCCATAACAGAACCCGTAAAGAAAGCATTCTACATCCTACTTTGGTAAGTAGCATATGAAGTTTTAAAAGCTTTCAAGTGGAGATTTAAGATCCATCTCTTAGTCCCAGCACAAAGCAAAGGAGAATGAAGAAAACCAAGAACACAAGCAAATACTAGTCTAGAGAGCTAATGGACCACAATAATCACAGCCTCCCCAAGCCTGAGTCTAGAAGAACTAGATGGTGCCCAGCTACCTCCACCAACTGCTCTGACAAGGATCTCAATAGAGGGTCTTGGACAGAGTAGGGGGAAAATATAAAACAAAAAGTTCACTAAAAAAAAAAGAAAGAAAAAATAGACTAGAATAAAACTCAAATTTGTGAGAAAAAAATAAAAGGCTAGACTTGCTGGTCTGACAGAGACTGAAGAACCTCCAAGACTATGGACCCCAGAAGCCCTGCTAACTCAGAACTGAAGTCCACCTTTCAGTGAAAGATGAGACAGTCTTATGAAACAAACACTAACACAGTGAGGAAATGCATGTCTTAGTTCATTCAAGTCTATAAGACAAAACGACAACACTGCCCCAAAGCAAAGATGGTAGAAAGTGACAGAAAAACTGGACAAATGGGCCTGGAGAACTCAGAGCGGAAAGGGAAAGGGGAAGCATACTGACACATTGCCAGGACTGCAACCAATGTCACAGAACTATCGGTATATAAATTCTTGAATGAGAAACTAATGTGCACTATAAACTGTCACCTAAAGCACAATAAAACTAAAAAGAGAAAAGCCTGGCACATGATCAGTGTTCAGTACATTCCATAGTCACTAATTTGGGAAACAAGGAGGAGTATCATGTTTGAGAAGGACTTCTAACCAAAATGGTTACATCATTTTAAGTCCTGGTATTTAAAAGAATAAACATCTGTTAGAAAAACGGGGGGGGGGGGTCCAGATGGCAGACTAAACACACATCTCCCTAAATCCCTCTGGAAACCAAGACCTGAATTGATAATTAAACAGAGCCTTCTGGACACCTAGTAAGCCCTAGGACATGGCATAGGGCTGTTAATTTGGACTTCATACCACTGAATGGAAAACCTCCTCTCTTTCACCAACCCCCACTCTTGGCGAGTGCTGGCTTTCATGGACCAAAGGTAACTCACTTTTTTAACATTTTTATCTCTGTCTTAGCCAGCTGTCAGAGCTGGGACTTGACTAGCAGCTAATCTCATACACACTGCTAGTGGTATCAGCAGGCGAAATTGCCACATATTGAGAGTCCGGCTTTGGACACTATGCATCTCGACATCTGTGGCCTCTCTTTCCGCCTCCACCATAGAGTAGCCTGTACGGAGGCAGGTGGAGAGCTTGCAAGGGCCACCATCTTGTTCCACTGGGAGGCAGATAGACTCATAAGGAGGCCTCAGCTGGGCACAATTCCTAGGCTGGGAGGCAGCGCCTGCCAGAGGAAAGCACTTCTCAGGGAAAAACGCAGTATTCTACACAGTGTCACCTATGGTTGGGGCCCAACAGCAGAGGCCAGCAGGGCAGTAACCTTTCTGTATTTTGAACTAGTTTATAAAATCTGGGGTTGGATATAGAGGTGTTTACTTTGCCAGCTGGGAAGAGGGATATGTACACCTGAAAACCTGACTGACTTTGGAAGTTCTCAGATATCTTTTACCTTTCATTTTAAGACGGCCTACAGAAACAACTTCAGTCCATCCACACAGCATCTTTTCCAGATTCTATTGACTCACATGATGCCCCAAAAGCAATAAACTCTGGATAAAAGCATAACCAAGAAATTACCCGTGGCTTCAGAAGGCACCCCCCCCCAAAAAAAAGCACCACAGAACTTTCCAGACAAAGAAACCTTTCTGAAACTATCAGAAGGTGAATACAAAAGGATTCTATAGACAGCCCTCCTGGACCTTATACAAAATGCAGCAGAGCAAAATCAAAAACTAAGCAAGCTGTTCAATCTGATGGAACACCAGTAACCTAAAATTCAACAGATCAAGAACAAAATCAAAGACAGAGAAACTTCAATTCAAAACCAAGAAAACAGAATGGAACAAATGCAAAATAGACTTTCTCACTTGGAAGACAGAGCTACTGACTCCAGCATCTAGGAGGAAAAATCAGACAAAAGAAACAAGAAAAATGAAGAAACCTTAAGAAGCATGTGGGACTCTATTAAGAGGAACAATCTATGATTAATTGGAGTTCCTGAACAGGACAAGACATCTGAGGACACAGAGAGTATTGCTGCTGAGCTGTTGACAGAAAACTTCCCAGAAATTATGAAAGAAGAGAATATAGATATCCAAGAAGCATATCAAATACCACTCAATATAGATCTCAAAAGAAAGATGCCAAAACATGTTATAATCAAGCTTAACAAAATGAAACATAAGCAGAAACTCTTAAAGGCAGCAAGACTGAAAGCAAAGCTAACATCCAGATGGAAACTCTCTAGAGTTCCATCAGATTTCTCAGTAGAAACAATGCTGGAATGGAGACAGTGGCATCACACATTCAAAGCCTTGAGGAGAAGAACTTCCAACCAAGAATTATATATCCTGCAAAACTGTCTTTCAAATATGTGAATGAAATGAAGACATGTGCAGAAAAACAGAAACTCAGAGACTTTGTAAAAATCAAACCAAAGCTACAAGAAATACTAAAAGAATCTCTTGGCTTAGAAGAAAAAACCCACCAACTTTATATTTTAGCAGCAAATACAGGACACATCACCCAGAATCCTATTCAGTTAGGGAAAGCTCTAAACTCAGTCAAAGCTATAGTAGTGAAAGAAATGATCCAGTGATCATATCATGAAAACTACGATGTTATCACATTATAAACAGGATTACTACAGTTGTTGTAGTCCTTCCAGATTGGAAAGGAAGTTGATAAGCCTGGTAGCAATTAAAACTAAGTTTATACATAGTTTATTAAAGGAGATCATAGGGGCAGCTGTATAGCACAACAAAGATGCAACATATCAAATCAAGAAATGTAACACAGGAGTCTCAACAACCACAAAACCAGCCCTGAAGAAGGTGAAAATCAACTCACAAAGAAGAATGTCCCAGAACAGATTAATAAGAACAACAGAGAAACATCAACACAAAAATAAACAAATCACAATGGCAGCACTGAACACACCCTATCAATAATTACATTGAATGTGAACGGACTCAATGCTCCAGTAAAGAGACACCAAGTGACATCTTGGATCAAAAGACATGACCCATCCATATGTTACCTACGAGAAACTCACCTTAGACTTAAAGATAGGAATAAACTGAAAATTAAAGGATGGAAGAATATATATCAACCTAACAATGAACAAAGAAGAGCAGGTGTGTCAATTCTCATCTCAGATAAAATAGGTTTCATTGTAAAATCCACCATCATTGACAAGGATGGACACTATTGCTGAAAAGTTCAATACACAAGCAGAACTTAACAATATTAAATATTTATGCACCTAGTGGTACAGCACCTAAATACATCAAAGAAACACTAGCTACACTCAAAAATGAGGTAGATCTCTCCACAATAACAGTGGAAAACTTCAACACTCCACTCTCAATACTGGACAGATCATCTGGAAAAAAGCTCAGTAAAGACACAGAACACTTTATTGCCACAATTAACCAACCAGACCTCATCAACATACAGAGAACTTTCTATCCATCAGCAGACAACTACACCTTCTTCTCCAGTGCACATGGTACCTTCTGCAGAATACACCATGTGTTAGCAATTCTCAACAAAATCCCCATCACTGAATTAGTGCTAAGCATCTTCTCAGATCATAAAGCCATAAAAGTCTAAATCAATAGCAGAAAAAACATAGAAAGTGCAAGTAATGGAAACTGAACAGCATCTTGCTCAAAAAAACATGGGTTATAGAAGAAATCAAGGATGAAGTAGAGAAATTTATGGATTCCAATGAGAGTGAAAACACTTCCTAACAGAACCTATGGGATAGAGCCAAAGCAGTGCTCAGAGGTCAGTTTATCTGCATAAATGTACACATCTGGAAGAAAAAAACCAAACCAAAGAACTAACCCTACTGCTTGAAGAAGTAGACAGAGAACAACAGAGGAACCCCTCAGGCAGCAGAAGAAAGCAGATCATAAAAATTAGAGCAGAACTAAATGAATTAGAGAATAGAAGAACAATTCAAAAAAATTGAAAAGACCAAAGTGGTTTTTTGAAAAGATCAACAAAATTGACAAACCATTGGCTAAACTTACTAAAGAAAAACAGGAAAGGAAATAATCCAAATCAGAAATGAGAAGGCAGCTGTCACAACAGATCCCACAGAAATGAAAAATATCATAACAGAATACTATGAAAGACTGTAACAAATTTTAAACTTAGAGGAAATAGACAAATTCCTGGATTCATATCACCTACCCAAATTATCACAAGGTGAAGCAGAACAACTGAATAAACCCAACACAAAGGAAGCAATTGAAAAAGTCATCCAAACCAAAAAAAGCCCGGGCCCAGATGTCTTCACTGCAGAATTCTACCAAGCTTTTAGAGAAGAGTTATCTCCAATACTACTGAGACTATTTCACAGTATAGAAAGGGATGGAATACTCCCAAATTCATTCTATGAAGCCAGCATAACCCTGGCAACAAAGCCAGGGAAAAACCTAACCAAAAAGGAGAACTAGGGACCAATATTACTCATGAATCTAGATGCAAAAATCTTCAACAAAATTCTTACCAATAGAATACAACGACACATCCAAGTGGGATGCATACCAGGGATGCAAGGCTGGTTCAACATCAGAAAAACTACTAATGTGATCAACAACATAAATAACAAAAGACAAAAATCACCTTACTTTATTTAAGCAGAAAAGGCATTTGATAAAGTCCATCACCCACTCGTGTTAAAAACTCTCAGCAAAATGGTAACAGACGGCAAATTCCTCAATGTAATAAGGGCCATTTATACAAAGCCAACTGCCTATGTCATCCTGAATCGAGAGACACTGAAACAGTTTCCCTTGAGAACAGGAACTAGACAAGCATACCCAGTCTCACCTCTCCTATTCAACATTGTACTAGAAGGTCTAGCCAGAGCAATTAGACAAGACCAAGAAATAAAGGGCACCAGCAAAGAAGAAGTCAGAATCTCCCTATCTGCAGATGATATGATTGTATATGCAAAGAATCCTAAAGAATCGATAAGTAAACTACTCAGACTGGTAGAAGAGTTCAGCAAAGTCTCAGGATACAATGTAAACCTAAGTAAATCAGTAGGATTCCTTTATACCAACAACAAGATCATTAGTAAAGAAATCACCAAATCAATGCTGTTTACTATAGCCCCTAAGAAGATAAAGTACCTAGGAATAAATCTAACCAGAGACACAGCAGACCTTTACAAAGAGAATTACAAGTCCTTCTACAAGAAACTAAAGAGAGACTTACATAAATGGAGAAACTTACACTGCTCATGGATAGGAAGACTTAAACGTTGTGAAAATGTCTATTTTACCCAAAGCAATCTACTTACATAATGCAATACCAATACAAATTCCAGTGACATTTTTTAAGGAGATGGAGAAACAAATCACCAACTTTGTTTGGAAAGAGAAAAAGCCCCAGATAAGTAAAGCACTAATGAAGAAAAAGAACACACTGAGAGGCCTCTAATTACCCCAAATTTGAACCTATTACACTGCCACAGTAGTCAAAACAGCCTGGTACTGGTACAAAAACAGACAGATAGATCAATGGAACAGAATTGAAACCTCAGAGATGACACCCTCTTGTTATGAACAGTTGGTATTCGATAAAGGCCCTAAGACATTAAACTGGGGTAAAAACTATCTCTTCCACAAATGGTGCTGGCAAATTTGCATATCCATCTGCAATAAATTGAAACAGGACCCATACCTTACACCTTATACAAAAACCAACTCAAACTGAATAAAAGATCCAAATATCAAATCTAAAAACATAAAGCTCATCCAAGAAAAAGTAGGAACAACAATGGAAGTTTTAATATACAATGTAAACAGACTTCAAAGTCTGTCAAAAAACCCCACAAACAAAAGAAGAAAAAACAAATAAATGAGAACTGCTAAGAACCCAACACTTTCACTCATCCAAAGACTTCATCAAAGAATGAAAAGACCACCTGCAGAATGGGAAAAAAATATTTGGCAACTATATGTCAGACTGATGCCTGATCACCATAATCTATAAGGTACTACAAAATATGAATAAGAAAAAGATAAATCATCCAATTAAGTGATGGGCAAAGCAGATGGATTGACACTTCTCTAAAGAGGAGATCCAGGCAGCCAAAAAACACATGCAGACATGCTCGTGATCATCAGCGATTAAAGAAATTCAAATCAAAACAACAGTGAGTTACCATCTCACTCCAACAAGGTTGGCCGTGATCCAAAAAACACAAAACAACAAATGCTATTTAGATAGTTGCTAGAAATCTGGTTGGGAGAAAGCGGTGATAGCACACATTAGAAACAAGAACAACATTAAGTGGACTTCAGCATAACTTGAGTACTCCTTCCATCTTAACCCAATATTGCAAGGATAGAGTAGCTGGGGCAGGGGGCAGGGGACCATGCTCTTAGGTGAAATCGAGGCCAATTGGCACAACTATCATTTTGCTAAGAGAGCTCTCTGCAACCCACATTGGTGAGTGGCGTCTGGGGTCTTAAAAGCTGCCAAGCTGCTGTCCGAGGACACAGCAAATGGTCCTAACTCAGCAGGAATGGATGCTCACCGAGGACCAAAATGACATGCAGTAAAGACAATCTAGAAGACAGAGAGACCTGCAAAAGTTGGTGCCTTCATCAACTTAGGACTGGAAGAACCGGATGGTGCCCGGCCACCACCAGTAACAGCCACGATGGAGCTCACTAGGTTGAGTCTCACTGGCAACACAGCAATAAAAAGGGGTGCATCCTGAGATCTCCACTAAAAGACCTCAATTGATTGTCCAGCAGTTTCGGCATTCCCCTGAGAGCATGGCACCTGGACCTGATGCTGCCAAAAATTATAACAAAGGGCCACTCTTTGGACAGGAATGGATTGGACTTGGCAATGCAGAGTGACCATATACTGATTGCACTTTATGGTTCTATACATCTATAGGATATCATTCTGCTGACCTCTGGCTGGAGGAAGGAGAGTGGGTGGAGAGGAGCAGAAAGGAGGCTGTTGGAAGGATGAGACATGTATGGAGCAGAGAAGAATAGTGTGCTGTCACTGGACAGGGAGAGCAGTGGAAGCTGCATACAGGTGGGCATGTAAATTTATATGGGAATGTACATTTTCACTCAGTAATGTCAAATAAAGAAGAAAAAAAACAAATGCTAGAGAGGCTGTGGAGAAATTGGAACTCTCCTACACTGTTGGTGGGATTGCAAAACGGTGCAACCTCCTTGGAAAGCAATCTGGAGCTTCATTAAAAAGCTGGATATAGATATATATCCAGTAATTCCACTGCTCGGAATATATCCTACAGATTCAAGGCCATTCACACCAACTGATACATGCACACGAATGTTCATCACAGCACAGTCCACAATAGCAAAAAGATGGAACCAACCCAGATATCCAACAACAGAGGAATGGATAGGTAAAATATGGTATATGTACTCAATGGAACACTATGCAATGATAAAGAACAACGATGATTTTAGGAAACATCTCATAACTTGGTTTCAACTGGAGGACATTATGCTGAGTGAAAGTAGTCAGTGACAAAAGGACAAATATTGTATGAGACCCCTATGATAAGAACTTTAAAACAGACTCATGTATAGAAGAAAAGACTTTGATGGCTGCAAGGGTGGGAGAGGAGAGAGGGGAAGGGGGGAGGGTTTAGACTAGATAAAGCCAAGTGCCGTCGAGTCGGATCTGACTCATGGCGACCCTAGGTATACAAGTTTGATTGGGTGAAATCTGTGACAGTACACATTAGAAAGAAGATCAGTACTAACTGGACTTCAATATAACAGGATTATTCCTCCCATCTTAACCCAATATTGCAAGGACAGAATAGCTAGGGCACAGGGCCAGGGACCATGCTCTCAGCAGAAATTGAGGCCAATTAGTGCAACTAACATTTTGCTAAGAGAACCCTCTGCATCCCACATTGGTGAGTGGTGTCTGGGGTCTTAAAAGCTGCCAAGCCGCCATCTGAGGGTACACCAAATGGTCCCAACTCAGCAAGAATGGATGATCACCAAGGACCAAAACAACATGGGGGAAAGAGAACCCAGAAGACAGAGACCCACGTGAGTGGGTGACTACATCGACTTGGGACCGGAAGAACCAAATGGTGCCCAGCCACCACCAGTGATAGCTGTGATGGAGCTCACAAAGCTGAGTCTCACTTGCATCACAAGAATCAAAAGGGGTGCACCCTGAGATCTCCATTAAAACACTGCAATTGATGTTCGAGGAGCCTCAGAGTTCCCCTGGGAGCATGGACCCTGTGCCTGATGCTGCCCCTGTCCATAAATCATAATGGAGGTCAACTCTTTGGACAGGAATGGATTGAACTTGGCAACACAGAGTGACCATATCATGTGTACACTTTATGGTTCTATGTCTGTACAGGATGTCACCCTACTGACACCTTACTGGAGGCAGGGGAGTGAGTGGAGGGAACAGGAGATTGCTGGGAGGATAAGACATGTACGGAGCAGAGAGGAAGAGTGTGCTGTCACTGGGCAGGGAGAGCAGTGGGAGCTGCATACAGGTGGGCAAGCAAATTTATATGAGAATGGATATTTTCATTCAATCAAAATAAAAAGAAAAGAAAAGAAAAATTGGGCTAACCAACACAAATTCTCAAAGGCAGCCATGTTCATCACCTCACCCTGGGTGTCCCACCAAACTTGTTAAAATTTTCAAAAAGCCTTCCCCCATCATCCCCTCTCCCCTTGCCACCTCCGAAATAGTGCAGAATAGAGAGCTCTGCCAGTCCAGGTAGAAAATAGTGGAGTCAGGTGGGAAATGAATTGGAGAACAGATGGTCTGAAAATCAGATATCTGGTTTCACGCACATATTCTCAGAAATAGACAATGAGAGAACCACAGAGGAAGTGCAATCAACACATAAACCTTGTTTCTAAAACAAATTTGTAAGCCGCCTACAGGCCTGAAGTGAGCCTCCAGGAGCGTGATTCAGAGGCAGCCTGAGAAACGAACAAAATAGTCAGCTGTCTACATTACACCTTCTTAGGGATACCAAGGAGTCCCTGGGTGGTACAAACAGTTCACTCTTGGCTGTTAACCTAAAGGCTGGTGGTTCGAACCTACCCCTGGCAATCTGCTTCTGTGTAGACTACAGCCACCAGAACCCTATGGAGCAATTCTATATGTAATAGAATGCTCCCACGAGTTGAAACTGACTCAGTGGCAATAGGTTTGGCTTTTTCTTTCTTTCTTTTTTTTTTTTTTTTTGGTAGTGGGGGTAGCGTTAAGGATACCAAGAAGTCTGTACTTTCAAATGGTTAGATCATTCTAGAACCAAAGCCCAAGAAATTTCACAGTAGAAATTCAGTTCTCTGGATTTATTTTCTCTGGTCTCTTTCTAAAACATAAGATTGGGGAACTGTCATTCCTGATCAAGATAAAACATTAATCTAAAAATGACAATAGGAAGAGAGCAAAATATTAGATAATAGGAATAAAACCATCTTACAATGACAATTGCATGGTATAGCTTCAAGTTCACTTACTCCTTATATCAAAAACGAACAAAATAAGACTGAAAGATGTGGCTGGCCCAAGACTGCCCAATTTATGAGCAGTATTTAAACTCATAAGGTTTTCATTGGCCAATTTTTTCAAAGTAGACCGTCAGGTCCTTCTTCCTAGCCTGCCTTAGTCTGGAAGCTCACCTGAAACCTTTACACAAAGGGTGACCCTGCTGGTATTCCAAATATGCAAAGCATCTATCACAGCAACACACAAGTCACCACAGTATAGTACAACAAACTGATTAGCAACAGACCATTGTCTGATATAGTGCCAGAAAAGGAGCCCCTCAGGTTGGAAGGCACTCAAAATATCACTGGAAAGAGCTGCCTTCTCAAAGTACAGTTAGCTTTAATGATGCAGATGGAGACAAGCTTTCAAGATTTTCATCTGCTGATGTGGCATAACTCTAAACGAGAACAGATGCAAACATCAACTAATAATTAGAACATGGAATGCAGGAAATACCAATCTAGAAAACTAAAAGTCATCAAAAATGAAATGGAACATATAAACATGAATATCTTGGGTATTAGAAAGCTGAAATGGACTGGCATTGGCCATTCTGAATCAGACAATTGCATGGTCTACTATGCTAGGAATGACAAATTGAAGCCATCACGTTCATCATCAAAATGAACATTTCAAGATTTATAGTGAGGGGTGGAGTCAAGAGGCCGACTAAGCACACATCTCCTTCTATCCCTCTGGAAACCAAGACCTGAACTGACAATCAAACAGAGCCTTCTGAGCACCTAATCAGCCTCAGGACACGGCACAGAGCTGTTAATTGGGACTTCATACCACTCAGTGACAAACCTCCTCTCTTTCGCTGACTCCTGCTGCTGGCTAGCTCCGGCTCTCACGGACGGAAGGTAAACGCACCGTTTTGACTTTTTTTTCCCTCGGTCTGGGCTGGCGGGTGGAGCTGGGCCTTGCCCGGCGGCTGGACTCAGACACGCTGCTGGGGGGATAGGCAGGCGAAATTCCCATGTTCTGACACTTGAGCCTTTCGTTTTGTAGCTGCCTCAGTGGGGTTTGTGCGGAACTCTGTGGTCAGGGTGCAGGACGCCATGTTGGTACCGAGATTTTAGCGGGACCTCATTCTTAGCCTGGGAGACAGCGCCTGCAAACGGGACAGCGCTTCTCCGTCAGAAAAGTAGTGATTTTGCACAGTGCTGCCTACGTTGGGGGCCCTGCAACAGAAGCAGAGGAATCGCTGCCTCTGGGCACCTTTAGCACCCCTGTCTGCTGCCTGTGTGGAGGACGCCATCTTGAGTACGGTGGCCGCAGCTGGACCTAATTCTTAGCTTGGGAGCCAGAGCCTGCCCACAAGAGAGCGCTTCTCTATCACAAAACCAGTACTCGACCAGTGTTGGATAAGGCTAGGCCCTGTCAGCAGAGGCCACCAGGGCAGTAGCATTGCTGTATTCTGAACTAGTCTGTTATCATCTGGGGTTGGATACAGTGGCGCTTACTTTGTCAGATGGGAAGAGGGACCTCTACACCTGAAAACCTAACTGACTTGTGAACTGGTCAGATACATTTTGCTTTACATTTAAAGACAGCCTAGAGAAACATTTGCAATCCATCCTCACAGTACCTCTTCCAGCCTCTATATACTCACATGGGACCCAAAAAGCAACAGACACTTGTGGAATACAAGCAATCACTCATGGCTTCAGAAGGCTCCCAAACAAAGCAACCAAGGAGTTTTCCAGATGAAGAAACTTTTATGAAAGCATCAGGAAGTGAATACAAATTGATTATATACAGGGCCCTTCTAGACCTTATACACAATACAGCAGAACAAAATGAAAAATTAAGCAAGTTGTTCAATCTGATGGAACACCAGTAATCTGAAATCCAACAAATCAAGAAGAAAATCAAAGACATAGAAACTTCCATGCAAACCCAAGAAAACAGAATGGAACAAATGGAAAAAAGAATTTCTGACTTGGAAGACAGAGCTACTGATGCCAGTGTCTATGAGCAGAAATCAGAAAAAAGAAACAAGAAAAATGAAGAAACATTAAGAAGCATGTGGGACTCTATTAAGAGGAACAACCTTCGATTAATTGGAGTCCCTGAACAGGGTGAGACATCTGAGAACACAGAGAGTATTGTTGCTGAGCTGCTGAAAGAAAACTTCCCAGAAATCATGAAGGAAGAGAATATAGACATCTCAGATGCATATCGTACGCCACCCAATATAGATCTCAAAAGAAAGACTCCAATACATATTATAATCAAGCTTAACAAAATGAAACATAAGCAGCAACTCTTAAAGGCAGCAAGACTCAAGGCAAAGTTCACATTCAGAGGGAAACCCTGTAGGCTCTCGTTAGATTTCTCAGCAGAAACCATGCTGGCACGGAGACAGTGGCACGACACACTCAAAGTCTTGAAGGAGAAGAACTTCCAACCAGGAATTATATATCCTGCAAAACTGTCTTTCAAATACGAAAATGAAATTAAGACATTCCCAGATAAACAGAAACTCAGAGACTTTGTAAAAACCAAACCCAAACTACAAGAAATACTGAAAGAAGTTCTTGGCTTTGGCTTAGAAGAACGAAACCACTAACTTTATATTTTAGAACGACACACCACTCAATACTCATTTGGGGAAGGCTCCAAAGTAAATCACAGCTTTGATTTGGAAAGAAGCAATCCAGTGATCATCATGAAAACTATGGTGTCATCATAATAAAAGAGGGATGTACTACAGTCGTTATAGTCCTTCCAGATGGAGAGGAAGATGACCAGACTGGTAGTAATTAAAATTAGGTTTATAAATAGTTTATTAAGGGGGTTCATAGGGGCAGCTGTAAAGCACAACAAAGATGTATCATACCATTTCAAGAAATCTAACACACGAGTCTCAACAACTATAAAACCAGCTCTGAAAAAGGTGAAAATCAACTCACAAAAAAGAGTGTCTCAGAACAGACTAATAAGAACAACAGAGAAAACATCAACATAAAAATAAACATATCACAATGGCAGCAGTGAACACATACCTATCAATCATTACATTGAATGTGAATGGACTGAATGCTCCAGTAAAGAGACATCGAGTGTCATCTTGGATCAAAAGACACGACCCATCCATATGTTGTCTACAAGAAACTCACTTGAGACCTAAAGACAGGAACAAACTGAAAATTAAAGGATGGAAGAATACATATCAAGCTAACAATGAACAAAGAAGAGCAGGGGTGGCAATTCTAATCTCAGACAAAATCAACTTTAATGTCAAATCCACCATCGTGGACAAAGATGGACACTATTTATTGCTGAAAGGTTCAGTACACAAGCAAGACTTAACTATATTAAACATTTATGCACCTAATGTCAGAGCACCTAAATATGTCGAAGAAACACTGACTACACTCAAAAGAGAGTTAGATGACTCCACAATAATAGTGGGAGACTTTAACACTCCACTCTCATTACTAGACAGATCATCTAGAAAAAAGCTCAGTAAAGATACAGAAGACCTCATTGACACAATTAACCAACTAAACCTCATTGATATATACAGAACTTTCCACCCATCAGCAGACAACTACACCTTCTTCTCCAGTGCACATGGAACATTCTCCAGAATTGACCACGTGATAGGCCATAATGCAATGCTCAACAAAATCCATACCATTGAATTATTGCAAAGCATCTTCTCAGATCATAAAGCCATCAAAGTTGAAATCAATAGCAGAAAAAAAAGAGATAGAAAGTGGAACTCTTGGAAACTGAACAACATCTTGCTCAAGAAAACATGGGTTATAGAGGAAATCAGGGATGAATTAAATAAATTCATGGATTCCAATGAGAATGAAAACACTTCCTACCAGAACCTATGGGATACAGCCAAAGCAGTGCTTAGAGGTCTGTTTATCTCCATAAATGCACACATCTGGAAGGAAGAAAGAAACCAAATCAAGGAACTAACTCTACAGCTTGAACAAGTAGAAAGAGAACAACAGAGGAACCCCTCGGGCACCGGAAGAAAGCAGATCATAAAGATTAGAGCAGAGCTAAATGAATTAGAGAACAGAAAAACAATTGAAAAAATTGAAAAGACCAAAAGCTGGTTTTTTGAAAAGATCAACAAAATTGATAAACCACTGGCTAAACTTACTAAAGAAAAGCAGGAAAGGAAACAAATAACCCAAATTAGAAATGAGAAGGGAGTTGTCATCACAGATGCAACAGAAATCAAAAACATCGTAACAGAATACTATGAAAGACTGTACTCTAACAAATTTGAAAACCTAGGGGAAATGGACCAATTCCTTGACTCATACCACCTACCCAAATTATCACAACGTGAAACAGAACAACTTAATAAACCCATCACAAAGGAAGAGATTGAAAAGGTCATCAAAACACTGCCAACCCAAAAAAGTCTGGGCCCAGATGGCTTCATGGCAGAATTCTACCAAGCATTTAGAGAAGAGTTATCCCCAATACTATTGAAACTATTTCACAGTATAGAAAGGGATGGAGTACTCCCAAACTCATTCTATGAGGCCAGCATAACCCTGATACCTAAGCCCGGGAAAGATCCAACAGAGACAGAGAACTACAGACCGATATCACTCATGAACCTAGATGCAAAAATCTTCAACAAAATTCTTGCCAACAGAATACAACAACATATCAAGAAAATAATCCATCATGACCAAGTGGGATTCATACCAGGGATGCAAGGCTGGTTCAACATCAGGAAAACAATTAATGTGATTAACCACATAAATAACACAAAAGACAAAGATCACCTGATTTTGTCCATTGATGCTGAAAAGGCATTTGATAAAGTCCAACACCCATTCATGCTAAAAACTCTTAGCAAAATGGGCATAGATGGCAAATTCCTCAACACAATAAGGGCCATTTATACAAAGCCAATTGCCCACATCATCCTGAATGGAGAGAGACTGAAAGACTTTCCCCTGAGATCAGGAACTAGACAAGGATGCCCACTGTCACCTCTCCTATTCAACATTGTGCTAGAAGTTCTAGCCAGAGCAATTAGACAAGACAAACAAATAAAGGGCATCTGCATTGGCAAAGAGGAAGTTAAAATCTCCCTGTTCACAGATGATATGATTGTATATGCAGAGAACCCCAAGGAATCTATAAGTAAGCTGCTCAAACTGATAGAAGAGTTCAGCAAAGTTTCAGGATACAAGATAAACATAAGTAAATCAGTAGGTTTCCTTTATACCATCAACGAGACTGTTAAGGAGGAAATTATTAAATCAATACCATTTGCGATAGCCCCTAAGAAGATAAAGTACCTAGGAATTAATCTAACCAGAGAAACAACAGACCTTTACAAAGAGAACTACAAGCCCTTACTACAAGAAACTAAGAGAGACTTAGATAAATGGAAAAACCTACCCTGCTCATGGATAGGAGGACTTAACATTGTCAAAATGTCTATTTTACCCAAAGCAATTTATTTATATAATGCAATCCCAATACAAGTTCCAGCATCATTTTTTAATGAGATAGAGAAACAAATCACCAATTTTGTTTGGAAAGGGAAGAAGCTCTGGATAAGTAAGGTACTACTAAAGAAGAAGAACAGACTGGGAGGCCTTTCATTACCCGACCTTAGAACATACTACACTGCCACAGTGGTCAAAACAGCCTGGTACTGGTACAAGAACAGACAGATCGATCAATGGAACAGAATTGAGACCCCAAAGATGACACCATCTGCCTATGAACAGTTGATATTCGACAAAGGCCCTAAGACTTTAAACTGGGGTAAAAACAGTATCTTCAACAAATGGTGCTGGCAAAATTTGTTATCCATCTGCAATAAACTGAATCAAGATCCATATCTTACACCTTATACAAAAACCAACTCCAACTGGATAAAAGACCTAAATATCAAACCTAAAACGATAAAACTCATCCAAGAAAAGGTAGGAACAACAATGGAAGTTTTAATACACAATGAGGACAGACTCCAAAATCTGTCAAAGAAACCTCAATCAACAGAAGAGAAAGTAGATAAATGGGAACTATTAAGAATCAAACACTTTTGCTCATCCAAAGACTTTATTAATAGAATTAAAAGAACACCCACAGAGTGGGAAAAAATATTTGGCAACTCTATGTCAGATCGATGCCTGATCTCCATAATCTATAAGATACTACAAAATATCAATAAGAAGAAGATAAACCATCCAATTAAGCGATGGGCAAAGGAGATGGACAGATACTTCACTAAAGAGGAGATCCAGGCAGCCAAAAAACACATGCGGACATGTTCGCGATCTTTAGTTATTAAAGAAATTCAAATCAAGACAACAATGAGATACCATCTCACCCCAACAAGATTGACCATGATCCAGAAAACACAAAACAACAAATGCTGGAGAGGCTGTGGAGAAAGTGGAACCCTCCTACACTGTTGGTGGGGTTGCAAAATGGTCCAGCCTCTTTGGAAGGCAATCTGGCGCTTCCTTAAAAAAATGGATATTGATATACCATTTGACCCAGTAATTCCACTACTTGGAATATATCCTATAGATTCAAGGCCTTTCACACCAACGGACACATGCACCAGAATGTTTATCGCGGCACAGTCCACAATAGCAAAAAGGTGGAATCAACCCAGATTCCCAACAATAGAAGAATGGATAGGTAAACTGTGTTACATATACTCAATGGAGCACTACGCAATGATAAAGAATAACGATGATTCCAGGAAACATCTCCTAACCTGGTTTCAACTGGAAGACATTATGTTGAGTGAGAGTAGTCAGCGACAAAAGGACAAATACTGTATGAGACTGTACGATAAGATCTCAAAAACAGACTTGTGTATAGAAGAAAAGACTCTTTGACAGCTGCAAGGAGGGGAGGGAGGGAGAAAGGGCGAGGGGGGGGAGGGTTTAGTTTTGGTAGTTACTAGAAATCTAGTTGGGAGAAAGCAGTGACAGCACACATTAGGAACAAGAACAACATTAAGTGGACTTCAGCATAACTTGAGTACTCCTTCCATCTTAACTCAATACTGCAAGGATAGAGTAGCTGGGGCAGGGGGCAGGGGACCATGCTCTTAGGCGAATTCCAGGACAATTGGCACAACTAGCATTTTGCTAAGAGAGCTCTCTGCACCCCACATTGGTGAGTGGCATCTGGGTTCTTAAAAGCTGCCAAGCTGCCATCTGAGGACACAGCAAATGGTCCCAACTCAGCAGGAACGGATGCTCACCGAGGGCCAAAATGGCATGCGGTAAAGACAACCGAGAAGACAGAGAGACCCACAAGAGTGGGTGCCTACATCGACTTGGGACCAGAAGAACCGGATGGTGCCCGGCCACCACCAGTGATAGCCATGACGGAGCTCACAGAGAGGAGCCTCACTAGCAACAGAAGAATAAAAAGAGGTGCATCATGAGATCTCCACTAAAAGACCTCAATTGATGGTCCAGCGGTTTTGGGGTTCCTCTGAGAGCATAGCCCCCGGCCCTGATGCTGCCCTTTCCTATAAATTATAACAAAGGTCCACTCTTTGGACAGGAATGGATTGGACTTGGCAATGCAGAGTAACCATACATTGGAAGCAATTTATGGTTCTATACATCTATAGCATATCATCTTGCTGACCTCTGGCTGGAGGAAGGGGAGTGGACGGAGAGGAGGGGAAAGGAGACTGTTGGGAGGATGAGACATGTATGGAGCAGAGAGGAATAGTGTGCAGTCACCGGACAGGGAGACTAGTGGAAGCTGCATATAGGGGGGCATGTAAATTTACATGTGAATGTACATTTTCACTCAGTTATGTTAAATAAAAATAAAAAAGATTTATAGTGAAGTACAATGCTGTCAGTGACAGTATAATATTCATACACTTACAAGAAAGACCAGCTAATGTGATTATTATTCAAATTTGTATACCAACCACTGAGGCCAAAGATGAGGAAACTGAAGATTTTTATAAAATTCTGTAGTCTGAAGTTGATCAAATATGCAATCAAGTACAATTGGAATGCGTAAGTTGGAGACAAAGAAAGATTGGTAATTGGAAAATAGGGTCTTGATGAAAGAAGTGATGCTGGAGATCGCATGACAGAATTTTGCAAGACTAATGACTTCGTCATTGCAAATACTTTTTTTCAACAACATAACTGGCAACTGTACACATAGACCTTGCCACATGAAATACACAATAATCAGACTGACTACATCTGTAGAAAGAGATGATGGAAAAGTCATTAATTATAACAAGGGCAGGGACCAACTATGGAACAGACTACCAAATGCTCATATGCAAGCTCAAGTTGAAACTGGAGAAAATTAGAACAAGTCTATAACAACTAAAGTATGACCTTGAGTATATCCCACCTGAATTTAGAGACCAATTCAAGAACATATTTGATGGATTGAACACTAATGACCAAAGACCAGATAAAAGATATACATGAATTGAAGTAAAAGTTCATTTTAAAAAACAGGAAAGAAAGAAGGGACCAAAATGGATGTCAGAAGAGACTCTGAAACTTGCTCTTGAATGTCAAGCAGCTAAAACAAAAGGAAGAAGTGAAGTAAAAGAGCAGAACAGAAGATTTCAAATTGTGGCTCAATAAAACAAAGTGAAGTATTGCAGTGAAACATGCAAAGATCTAGAGATAGAAAACCAAAAGGGAAGAAAAATCTTGGCACTTCTAAAGCTGAAAGCACTGAAGAAAAAATTCAAGACTGGAGTTGCAATAAAAAAGATTCCATGGGGAAAACACTGAATGATACAGGAAGCACTGAAAGAGTACGGAAGGAATACAAAGTCACTGTAGCAAAAAGAACTGGTCATCATTTAACCATTTCAGGAGGTTGCATTTGATCAAGAATCAATGGTACTAAAGGAAGAAGTCCAAGTTCCGTTGAAATTACTGGAGAAAAACAAGACTCCAGGAACTGATGGAATACCCACTGAGATGTTCCAACAAACAGCTGAAGTCCTCAGTCATCTCTGCCAAGAAATTTGGAAGACAGCCACTTGATCTACCAACTGGAAGAGATTCATATTTATGCCTGTTCCCAAGAAAGGTGATCAAACTGAATGCGGAAGTATCAAACAATATCGTTAATACCCATACAGCAAGTAAAATATTGCTGAAAACCATTCAAAAAGTAGTTGCAGAATACATCTACAGGGAATTGGCAGAAATTCAAGCTGGATTCAGAAAAGGAGATAAAACAAGAGATGTGATCACTGACATCAGATAGATCTTGGCTGGAAGCAAAAAAATAGCTTTGTTTCATTGACTATGTAAAAGCATTCAAATATGTGGAACATAGCAAATCATGAATAACATTGCAAAGAATGAGAATTCCAGGACACTTAATTGTGCTCATAAAGAATAAATGGAGAAAAAAGTTGAAGTTGTCAAGGATTTCGTTTTACTTGGATCCAAAATCAGTGCCCATGGAAGTAGTAGTCAAGTGAAAAGATGCATTACACTGGGCAAACCTGCTGCAAAAGAACTCTTTAATGCATAAAAAAGCAAAGATGCAAATTGGGGGATCCAAGCCATGGCATTTTCAGTCTCCTCATATGCATGTGGAAGCTGGACAGTGAATAAGGAAGACCAAAGAACAGATGCCTTTGAATTATGGTGTTGGTGAAGAACATTGAGTATACCATGGATTGCACCATGGGTTGACAGAAGTATGAACCAATCTGTCTTAGAAGTACAGCTAGAATGCTCATTAGAAGCAAGGACGGTGACACTGTCTCACATACTTTGGACATGTCATCAGGAGGGACCAGTCCCTGGAGAAGATCATGCTTGGTAGAGGGTCAGCAAAAAAGAGAAAATTGATTCTGACTCATAGCAACCCTATAGGACAGAGTAGTGCTGCTCCATAGGGTTTCCAAGGAATGACTGGTAGATTTGAACTGCTGACCTTTTGTTTAACAGCCAAGCTCTTAACCACTCTGCCATCAGGGCTTGATGAAAAACTACTTAGTAGTAAAAAAGGAACAGGGAATTGATCAACTAACAACACAAGTGACTCTTAGATGTGCTATGCAAAGTGAAAGAAACTAGGTTCAAAAAAACCTGCATGGAAATCTTCCTAAATTGGCTGGAGAAAAAGAGGCTCTGAGAGATTAATCATATCTTTGGAAATGTCAGGGAAGCCTGATAGTGCAGTGGTTAAGCATTCAGCTACTAACCAAAAGGTTGGCGATTTGAACATACCAGAGACTCTGTGGGAAAAAGACGTGGCAGTTTGCTTCTGTAAAGATTACAGCATAGGAAACTCCATGGGACAGTTCTAGTCTAGGGCAGTTCATACCTGTTCTACTCCGTGGGGCAATTATACAGCCACTATAAATTGGAATCAACTCAACAGCAAAGGGTTTGGGGTTGGGTAACTGAAGCTATTTTAATTTTAAATAATTCGAATTTGAAGTTAGCCAGAGAAAATGGAAGAGAAAGGAACCATTATTACAACATTTTTTTTTTAATGTATCGGAAATGATGACGAGTAATTTGAGCATTTCAACTAAAATAAGGCTGAGCTAGACCTTGGCTGCAGCTCCAAGTTCAATATGCCTGCTGGTCTTAATCTGGTTTTAAAAATCTCCTTTTAAGAGAAAATTTTGTTCTTGGCATCATTAAATTGTGCCTGCCTCTTGACCTGGCCTCTGCCCAGCACTTTCCAAACACCAGGCCCCCAAATGGAAATTGGCACCAACTGAGTTCCTTTTTCTGAACTGCAACTATAGGCAATCCAGGGAGTATATGTCAAGCGTCTTTCATGTACCAGTGCTGAGCTGGGTGCAGTGGGGGACGTAGACCGACAAGAATTTCATATAATGACTGTCAGTTAAGTTCACAAACTCATCCTGGAAAAAGTGCTACGTACCTCATAGCTAAATATTACTATGGTCACCTTCAAAGTACTCCCGTTCGGAAGCTATGCACCAATGCCAGTGCCTACTCCACCCTTCAAGACAATATTGGAAATTTTTTTCTGGAATGGCCATTACAGCTGTCATCGTATTACCCTTGAAGTCCTGAATATCATCCAAATGTCTTCCTTTCAATATTTCTTTTATCTTCAGGTAAACAAAAAAGTCATTGGGGGCCAGACCAGGTGAGTAGGGAGGATGTTCCAATACAGTTATTTGTCTACTGCTAAAAACTCCCTCACAGACAACATACAATTAAGTTTGCAAACTTGCCACTAGGACACTGTGCACACTGGCCATTCCAGAAAGAGTTCCAAAATTGTATTGAAGTGCGAACTAGGTGCTGGCATTTGGTGTGTAGCTTCCCAAGGGGACTACTTTAGCAGTGAGGTATGTGGCACTTCGAACAACCAAGTTCATGGACTTAGTTGTCAGACCTTGTACACTTACTCTCTTGTACTCGACGGCACTTGGCTGGCTAGGCTTCTCCAAAGAGAAAATCAACGAAAATACTATAAACACAAGTGTTAACCTTTTGTACCAAGATCAGAATAAGCCAAATATTGAGTTAAAAACTGGGGGTTCTCAAGCTTTAGTGCAGTTCAAAAGCACTCAGTGTGCTTGTTTAAAATTCAGACTCTTGGGTCTCACCTACAGAAGTTCTGTATCTCTAAGTCTGGTGTCTATCCCAAGAGTCCACACACACACATATACACACAATGTTGTTGTAGGCCAACCTGTGAACTCCAACTTATACCAACCCTGTAGTACAGTAGAACTACCTATACGGATTCCTAGGCTGCAATCTTGGTAAAAAGCAGACAGCCACATCTTTCTCTAGTGGAGCAGCTAGTGGGCTCAAACAGCTGACCCTTTGAGGAGCAGCCAAGTTCTTAACCATTGCACCACCAGGGCTCCCGACACACACACACACACATACACATTGCAATAATTCTGATGCTGATGGTCTCCAGATGACACTTTGCAGCCCTCTAGTAACCAGTATTTCTCCAAGAGACCACTGACAAGAACGGTCAGTACAGATTGTCCAAACAGGCTGAGTATCCTTAGCAGAAGTTAGAAGACATGTTTCCCTTAAGAAACCAAATAGAATAAAACAGAGGACCTGACATAAAGGAATCAAGCCAATATCCCTTCCTTCCTTTCTCATTTCCACCAGTTTCAAATATTCAAATCCCCATCTCTTCTTTTTGATGAAGATGTCCTGTGATATGGGAAAGGTCAGTTTCTAAGCCTAAAGCTAAGAAAATATTTGTGCTAGCAACATGATGGCTAAGAGAGAGGCCAAGAGGCAGCCCCAGGGGTAGGACCACAGTTACTAGATGCCACTGTTGCTTTTCTGTTGTGTGGGGCTCCTCTTGGGTTTTTGTTTTGGAAGAGGGAAGTCCCCAAGAGGCCCAGTGATTGTGGGAACCACTGAGAAAGCTGTCTACAGGCTTTGAGAGAGGGAAAGAAACTTACAGACACAGCGAAATGGCTTCGAAAGACGTCAGTAGCCACCTTCTCAGTCTCAATTGCCTGAAGGGATCCTTCTTGCTTCCTTCCCCCACCCCCACCATTAGAGGTTTCCATGGCAACTGGCCCATGTGCACTGGCCAGAAAATGGATTGATTCATTGTGGAAATTTTTCTAACAAATTGTCTTAACCATCTGGGGCTGCAGTAACAGAAATACCACAAGTGGATGGTTTTAACAAAGAAAAATTTATTTCCTTATAGAAAGCCTTATAGAAAAGCAAGTGAAAAGCCCAAATTCAGAGCATCAGCTCCAGGGAAAGTCCTTCTGTGCTGGCTCTGGAGGAAGAGCCTTCTTGTCAGGCTTCCCCTGGACTGGAAGTTTCTGAGGTGCAAGGACTCTCGGTCCAAAGTATACACTCTGCTCTCAGTGCTGCTTATTGGTGGTATGAGGTCCGGCACTCTCTGCTTGCTTCCCTTTCCTTAAATCCCAAAAGATTTTCTCAAGGCACAATACAGTCTTACAGACTGAGTCCTGTTTTACCAACACAACCACTGCCTATCCTCCCTCATTAACATCATAGAGGCAGAACTAGCAACATATAGGAAAATCACACAATACTGGGAATCATGGCCTAACCAAACTGCTAAACACATTTTTGGAGAGACATAGTTCAATTCATGACACAATCTCCACGCAAAGGAAAGAGGTGAGATATCAAGGAAAAGTTCCTGTGATCACTGAAACCAAAAGAAGAGAGGCAATCTGGTGGCTCCTTTCCAGGCAAAGGAAATTTGACTACATGTGGTTTCACTTAAAAATATTTCTGAAACATTTTGATTTCAGGCTATGTGTCTTCCTAATCAATTTGAGTAGTAATCATTTGCATAAAATCCTTAACACAATGTCTTTCATGAAGTAAACACCCGGTAGACCAGTGAGTCCCAACCTCAGCTGTACATGGGAATTATTTGAGAGCTTTAAGAAAAAGCTCTAATACTTAGATCATGATTTAATCAGTCTAAGGTGTGACCTCAGCATGAGGATATCCTTTCTTATCTTATTCAGTTCATACAATCCTGCAAGTTAAGTACGCTGCATTTTACAGGTGAGAAACTGAACATCTTAGTAGTTAAGAGATTTGCCCAAATTTATTGACACAGCATATGTATTTTAAAAAATGAAACAAAACAAAGCCATTGCCATTGAATCAATTCCAATTCCTACTGATCCTTGAGGACACAGTAGAACTGTTCCACAAGGTTTGCGAGGAACAGCTGGTAGATTTGAACTGCTCACCTTTTTTGTGAGCAGCCAGAGCTCTTAACCATTGAACTACCAAGGCCCCTATCTGATATATGAGTAATGCAAAAATGACTCAAACCTCAGTCTGTCTCATCCCTAAATATTTATCCACTCTGTTATAAAGCTTTCCTGTTGGACATATTTAGAAAAAGAGGAAATGGGTTTGGAAATAGAAAAAGGAAATGAAGTAGACAACACAGCAGGTATAGAGGCTTTGGCAATAAATCCTTGAAAGAAACAAACTAAAGTGGGGAGAGTGAAGCTAGGCCTTAAACCAGTCTTCCAGCAGCTTCCATGAGGGAAGTAGCACAGCAAGGATCTTCCTGTAAAGCTGAACATTGTGTCCCCTAAAGGGCTCTTGAATTTCTTTGCTTCTCCCCATCCCACTGCTGCCACCAATCTCCAAGCTACTATTTCCTGTCTGCTAGATTATTTTAGGAAACCCTAGTGGCATAGTAGCTAAGTGCTAGGGCTGCTCACAAAATGGTCAGCAGTTCAAAACCACCAGACACTCCCTGAAAACTCTATGGGACAGTTCTTTACTGTCCCTTAGGGTCACTATGAGTCAAAATTCACTTGCAGCAGTGGGTTTGGTTTTTTGACTTGGATTATTTTAACCTGGTTTGCATTTGTTGGCTCCCAGGTAGAGCTCAGATAAATAACCAAAGCCTTTTTTCAAGAATCCATGTGCATATTTTTTCACTTAGGAATATTTTTGAAACATTTTGGTTTCAGGCTATGTGATTTACCAGTCAATCTGAGTAATAATTATTTGTACGAAATGCTTAACATGTCTCTCATGAAGTAAACACCCGGGGCAGAGTCAAGATGGCAGACTAAGCACACGTCTCTTTATATCCCTCTAGAAACCAAGACCTGAAGTGATACTCAAACGGAGCTTTCTGGTCACCTAGTGAGTCCCAGGACACGGCACAGGGCTGTTAATTTGGACTTCATACCACTGAATGAAAAACCTCCTCTCTTTCACTTACTCTCACTCCTGGCTAGCCCTGGCTCTCACAGACTGAAGATAAATGCACCATTTTGACTTTTATTTTCTCTGTGTTGGCCGGTGGGCGGAGCTGAGTCTTGCCTAGCAGCTAGACTCAGATGCACTGCTGGGGGTATAGGTAGGTGAAATTCCCACATTCTGAGAGCTAGGCTTAAGACCCTGTTCATCTAGCCACTTTGGACCTATCTTTTTATCACTGTCACAGCGTGCTTTGTACGGAACCACAGTGCTTGTGTGCAGGACGCCATGCTGGAAATGGAGATTTTAGAGGGACCTAATTCTTAGCCTGGGAGCCAGTGCCTGCAGACAGGACAGCGCTTCTCTGACAGAAAAGCAGTAGTTTACACAGTGTCGCCTATGGTGGGGGCTCGGCAACAGAGGCAGAGGACTCACTACCTCTCGGCACCTTTAGCCCCTCTACCTGCCAACTGTGTGGAGGGTGCCACCTTAGATACGGTGGCCACAGCTGGACCTAATTCTTAGCTTGGGAGCCAGAGCCTACCCACAGGAGAGTGCTTTTTTACCAGAAAAGCAGTAATTTACACAGTGTAGCCTAAGTCTGGGCCCTGTCAGCAGAGGCTAACAGGGCAGTAGCATTGCTGTATTTTGAACTAGTTCATATTGTCTGGGGTTGGATATACAGGTGCTTACTTTGCCAGTTGGGAAGAGGGACCTCTACACCTGAAAACCTGACTGACTTGGGAAGTGATCAGATACCTTTTGTTTTACATTTTAAGACAGCCTAGAGAAACATCTGCAGTCCATCCTCACAGTATCTCTCCCAGCCTTTACTTACTTACATGAAACCCAAAAAGCAACAGATGCTTGTGGCAAACAAGAAGCCTCCCATGGCTTCAGAAGGCTCCCAAACAAAACAACCAAGGAGTTTTCCAGATGAAGAAACTTTTCTGAAATCATCAGAAAGTGAATACAAAATACAGAGCCCTTCTAGACCGTATACAAAATGCAGCAGAACAAAAGGAAAAATTAAGCAAGCTGTTCGATCTGATGGAACACCTAGTCTGAAACCCAACAAATCAAGAACAAAATCAAAGACATAGAAACTGCCATTCAAAGCCAAGAAAACAGAATGGAACAAATGGAAAAAAGTATTTCTGACTTGGAAGACAGAGCTACTGACACCAGTGTCTATGAGCAGAAATCAGGAGAAAAAAAAAACAAGGAAAATGAAGAAGGATTAAGAAGCATGTGGGACTCTATTCAGATGAACAACGTTCGATTAATTGGAGTCCCTGAACAGGATGAGACACCTGAGAACACAGAGAGTATCACTGTTGAGCTGCTGACAGACAACTTCCCAGAAATCATGAAACAAGAGAATATAGACATCTCAGATGCACATCGTAAGCCAGCCAATATAGATCTGAAAAGAAAGACTCCAAGACATATTCTAATAAAGCTTAACAAAATGAAACATAAACAGCAACTATTAAAGGCAACAAGACTCAAAGCAAAGCTAACATTCAGAGAGAAACCCTGTACACTTTCATCAGATTTCTCAGCAGAAACCATGCTGGCACGGAGACAGTGGCATGACACATTCAAAGCCTTCAAGGAGAAGAATTTCCAACCAAGAATTATATATCCTGCCAAACTATCTTCCAAATATGAAAATGAAATGAAGATATTCCCAGATAAACACAAACTCAGAGACTTTGTAAAAACCAAACCAAAACTACAAGAAATACTGAAAGAAGTCCTAGGCTTTGGCTTAGAAGAACAAAACCACTAACTTTATATTTTAGAATGACACATCATCCAGTATTCCACTCAGTTAGGGAAGACTCCAAATTCAATCACAGCTTTAATACTGAAAGAAACAATCCAGCATTATCATGAAAACTATGGTGCCATCATATTAAAAAGAGGGATATACTACAGTCATTATAGTCCCTCCAGGTGGAGAAGAAGATGACAAGACTCATAGTAATTAAAATTGGGTTTATATATAGTTTATTAAGGGGGATCATAGGGGCAGCCATAAAGCACAACAAAGATGTAACATACCATTATCAAACGATGTAACACAGGAGTCTCAACAACTACAAAACCAGCTCTAAAAAAGGTGAATAATCAACTCACAAAAAACAATGTCCCAGAACAGACTAATAAGAACAACAGAGAAAACATCAACACAAAAATAAACTTATCAGAATGGCAGCAGTGAACACGTACCTATCAACAGTTACATTGAATGTGAATGTGAATGGACTGAATGCTCCAGTAAAGAGACATTGAGTGACATCTTGGATCAAGACATGACCCATCCATATGTTGTGTACAAGAAACTCACTGGAGACTTAAAGATAGGAACAAACTGAATGTTAAAGGATGGAAGAATATATATTAAGCTAACAATGAACAAAGAAGAGCAGGTGTGAGAATTTTAATCTCAGACAAAATCAATTTTAATGTAAAATCCACCATCATGGACAAAGAAGGACAGTATTTATTGCTGAAGTAAACACCCTATGGATCAGTGAGTCCCAACCACAGCTGTACACTGGAATTATTAGGGAGCTTTAAAAAAAAAAAATACTCTAATACCTGGATCAAACTCTCAGAGATTTGACTTTAGAAGGAGGCCTCTACAAGGTCTGGATCAATGACTCCAAATCATACAACCCCAAAGCACTGAACTAGCTGCAGAGAGAACTAAACACCCAAAACTCATATAACATAGATGCTTTTTTGCAACAAAGCAAAATAAAGTTACAAATGTTTTTTCAAAACTGTAAAAGAAAGCGATCCTAAAGTACTGGGAGTAAATAAGCAGTAATAATGGAGAGAAAATAATTATTGGTTCATGATAAACAAAAAGTCATTGATATGCACTGGTGTGCAACTGTTATCACTGGATTTTAATAGATGTGTTTATTTTAAAAAGTACGAGAATATTCTTAAATTCATTCCTGTTCTTGTATTTTCTACCCTTAGTTCTTACAAAATCTTATACTCCTAAGCAATTCATTCTTTAAGCCATGAACTTAAAACCTAAAAGATGTAAAGAAATGATAGCGTTTCTCCAAAGGAACTGAGAAGAGGGGTCAGGAGGCAATACTACTGAGGGAAAACTTCAAGTCAGATGGCTCTCAGCAACATCCAGACAACCTCAGTGTTTTATTATTGTTTGTTTCATTTCTTTTAAACCAGGTTTACTGAGGTACTTTATTTAAAATAACTGAAAACCACTGCCATCTAGCCAGGTCCAACTCATAGCGACCCTAGAGGTCAGAATAGAACTGCCCCATAGTTTCCAAGGAGCCCCTGCAGGATTTGAACTGCTGACTTTTGGTTAGCAGATGTAACATTTAACCCACTATGCCACCAGGGTTTCCTTATTTAAAATAAAATTTATAATTTTAAATTCCCTAGAACTGTGAAACCACCACCACAATCAAGATATAGAGTAACTCCATCTCTCCCAAGAAGCTCCTTTGTATCCCCTGTTGGTCAATTCCCTCTGCTTATACCAGGTCCCAGGTAACCAGTCATCTACTTTCTGTCACTTCAGCTCTGCTTTTCTAGATACTAATAAGTGGAATCATGCAGTAAGGAGTCCTTTGGGCCTGGATTTTTTCACTTAGAACTATACTTTTAAGAAATATCTATGCTATTAAATGCATAAGTTGTCTGCTCTTTTTTTAAAATTGCCACATAGCTTTTTCACTATACAGATACACAACAATTTGTATATCCGTTTACCTGTTGATGAAGATTTTGGTTGTTTCCAGTTTTTTGGAGATTATGACTAAAGCTGCTATGAAATTCTGAGTAACAGTCTTCGTGTGAATGTAAATTGTTGTTTCTCTTGGTTAATACATAGAAATGGATTGCTGGATCATATGATGAATGTGTGTATTCAACTTTATAAGAAAATACCAAACTGTTTTCCAAGGTGGTTTTACCATTTTATACTAGCATCAGAAATGTTTAAGAGTTCCAGGTCCTCCAAATCATAGCCAGTATTTGGTATTCTAAGTATTTTTAAATATCAACCATATTGTTAAGTGTGTTACAGTATCTCATCTTCATTTAATTTGCATTTCCCCAGTGATGAATGGTGTTGAATATCTTTTCACGTATTTATTAGACATTTATATATATTCTTGGGGGAAAGTAAGTGTTCAAATATTTTGCCCACTTTAATACAGCTGTTTTCATTTTTAATACTGAGTTATAGACATTCTTCATTATTCTGAATATGAGTGTTTTGCATATGTATGTTTTGCAAATATTTTTTCCCAACCTGTGGCTTAAATTCTCATTTTTTAAGTACTTCTTTCCAAAAGCATGAGTTTTTGCTTTGATGAAATCAATATTATCACTTATTTTATCACTTACATGTTATGTCTAAAAAACCTTTGCCTAACCCAAAGCTATGGATTTTCCACCAGAATTTTTGTGAGTCCTAGCTCTCACTGTTAGTGTGTGATAAAACTGGTGTTAGTTTTTTTGTGTATGGTGTGTGGTAAGAGTTGGTGTTCATTTTTTCCATATAAATATTCAATTGTTGCAGCACCATTTTTCAACAGATCATCCTTTCCTTGAATACAGTTTGGCACTTTGGTTGACATTTAATTGATTATATACATATGTAGTTAACTTCTGTGTTTTCTTCTCTTCCATTAATCTGCCTAACTACTTATTTGTCAGTTCCGTACCACCTTGGTTACTGTGGCTTTATGTAAGTTTTAAAATTTGGTACTGTATATCCTGAAACTTTGTTCTTTTTCAAGATCATTTTGGTTACTCTAAGACCTTTGGGCTTCCATTTAATCTTAGTATCTGCTTGTTAATTTCTACATAGAAAGAAAAAGCCTGGTGGGATTTTGATGGTTAATGTATTGAGTCTACCTATCAACTTAGCAGAGATGAGATCTTAGTAATATTGAGACTTCTAGTATAAAAACACAGTATATGTCCTCATTTCAATCTGTCTTTAATTTCTGTCAATAATATTTTATAGCTGTTAGGAAACAGGAATCACCCATATTTTATTCAATTTTTCCCTAAATGTTTCATCTTGTTATGATACTGTAAATGCTTTTTTAAATTTAAACATTTAGCTGTTCATTGTTATAATTTTAAAATGTAGTTAATTTTTTTATACTGCCCTTGTATCTGTTATCTCGCTAAACTCACATATTAGCACTAGCAGCATTTTTGGTTTTTATAGATTTCTTTAAATTCCCTATAGAAATAGTTGTGGGGAAAGATGGTTTTATTTCTTTCTTTGCAATATATATGATGTCTTTCTTTCTTTTATTTTTCATGACTTACTGTATTGACCAGGACCTTCAATAGAGAGCTGAACAGAATTGGTGAGCATCAACATTTTCTCTTTAATCTCAAATTCAGGGTGAAAGCACGCAGGCTTTAACCATTAAGTATGGTATTAGAAACACCCTGTTTAAAAATAAAAACTTTGCCATCAAGTAGATTCCAGCTCACGGTAATCCCATGCCTTACAGAATAGAACTGCTCCATAGGATTTTCTTGGCTATGATCTTTATGCCAACAGTGGGGCAAATTAGCCCTAAAGACTACTCAAGACCTATCTTAACAAAGTTTAAAAGTAAACCTTGAAGACATCAGACTGATGAAAAATAAAACGAAATAACTTAACAGTGTGCCAGAACAAATTCCAACACTCAATAGCTTTTAATTCAGGGCTGAAGTGCTACCTCATGCATTCATTTATGTGACGTCTATAGTTGGAGAGTCTATTTAAGATATTACTGGCTGTTCTCCATATTTTGCTAACCAGCTTTACATTTCAAGCCAGTCACCTAGTCTTTTTCCAGTTTTTGCTAGGAGTACCCCTTCCTGCACAGAGAGGAAAAGTGTAACATGCTTGAAATCAGTTTTTCTTATCTTTTGGAAAAGCCTAAATCCATTGAAGAAGAGAGTATACTGGATGACTGGAGGGAGAAAGGGGAGAGAACACTAGCAAAAAGGGAGAGGGGTATGTTTTATGCAGACTAGGAAGTGGACAGAGGAGGTGAATCTCAAGACCCACAGGGCCCCTCACACTGCTCCTTGGTGTAGCTGGTAAGATTTCAGAGGGGCATGGTCATGTGAAATGACCTAAGCCAGCCCAAGGAGCCTTGGTTCTCAGCTTCATCAGGGCTTCCTGTACCCCAGACATGGCCCAGATGTTGAAGATTGTGTTGTCTCAGAGAACCAAGTAAGCTGGGGCAGTAGGACAGCAACAGTAAATCTGAAAGACCAAAGTCAGAGACTCCTTCCCCATCTAGAAGCATCTCTAAATCTTACAGATTCTTATACGTCCCTAGGAAAGGACAGGAACTGTACCAATGACTAAGTCTCTATTCTACTAGATCAAGTGAAAGGAGAAATAAAGTCAAAAAGTTGAATTCATGTTGCATGGGAACACTGTTGGTATAGTGGTTAAGTGTTATGTCTGCTAGCCAAAAGGTTGGCAGTTTGAATGTGCCAGGCACTCCTTGGAAACTCTGTGGAGCAGTTTTGCTCTGTCCTATAGGGTTGCTATGAGCTGGAAGCAAGTCAACAGCTGGGGTTTTGGGGGGGAGTTAGAGGAAAAAATAAATTAAATGCAGTCAATCTCAACCATCTCATTCTGCAATTCGAGACTATGAGGTCTGACAACTCCGTGAACGTAACTGTCCTAAGTGCTACATATCTCGTTGCTGAAGATCACTACAGTCCCCTTCAAAGTACTCCTCTTGGAAGGCTATGCACTTGGGAAGCCAGAATCTAGTCCACACTTCAAAGCAATTTTAGAACTCTTTCTGGAATGGTCATTGCACACAGTGGCAAGGTGGCAAGTTCATGAACTTAATTGCATAGTTGTGTGTCAGGGAGTTTTTACCCAGTAAACAAATAACTGTACTGTAATACCCTCCCTACTCACCTGATATGACCCCTAATGACTTGTTTCTTTACCCAAAGATAAAAGAAATATTGCAAAGAAGACATTTTGATGACATTCAGGACATTAAGGGTAATACAGTGATACCTTGATGGCCATTCCAGAAAGAGTTCCAAAATTGCTTTGAAGGGTGGACTAGGCACTGGCATCAGTGCATAGCTTCCCAAGGGGAGTACTTCAAAGGTGACTGTAGTGATATTCAGCAATGAGGTATGTGGCATTTCTTCTAGGATGAATTCACAAACTTAATTGGCAGTCCTTATGTATAGATATTAAAGACCCACTGAGGAGTAGGTTGGGCCCTGGAGGTTGAACTCAGAGCCAAGTTTTACATGATACACGGATTCGTTGTGGCACTTATTCAAATATTTACTAGCCTTGTTCAGGCACAATACCTTGGTATGAATATGTGCCTATATACTTGATCTAATGGATATATCCAGAGAAGACAGTAAATGATATACAGCCTACCTCATGCAAACAAGTCCTCTGAATAATGCTCAGAGTGTTTCTTTTGAAAATACATAATGTTATATAGATTACTATGAAGAGTTCTGCCCACATACCCAAAGGTGTGCCACGCTCTCCTCTTTGGGAAACCTTAGGACATCTTCTGCACTGACAGCTGTCTAAATGCCTTTTCTACATCATCCAAATGTCTGTTCCCCTGGATTTTCTTTTTTCCTGTCTTCTCAATCCATCTACCCCAGCAACTGGTGGCTAGAGCAACTTAGATGAAAAGACATTCTTCCTGCTTCGCTGGTAGGCTTCTTTTGGTCACAAGACACAGAAACACGTGTCAAATTAAATTAAGTTAAAAAGGGGATTGGTTACCTCAGAGAGTATAAGCAGTGAGTATCCTTGATCGGTGAAGAGCTGGGATGCAGCTGGTACCTAAGCTGGTCCAAACTTGGACTCAAATATTTTCATAACTGCTCTCCCTCCTACTTTTCTCTATATAAGTCAGCGTCTTCTCTTTCCCTCAGATAATCTTTCTATATATGACGGAAAATACAGCAGTCAACAGCATCCAAACATTTTACCATATGGCCTTGGCTACCATAAATAATGTTCTGTTGGCCTTTGTGGTTCTAACGCTAAAAATCCCAAGGAAGAAACTTACTCATCTAACTTGGGATACATGCCTACCACTGAATCAATAAACAACTGTGCATAGAAGGAGGTAGCAGGCTAAGAAGATGCAACCTCTACTTGGAATGATACAAAAAAAAAAAAACAGTAAAATGGTGAGGAGGATGAGAAGGGCAGTGGTCTGAACAAGTGGGGCAAGGAGTGCTAGAGAGATGAAACAATCACTGTCCTCTATGGAAGGCTTTTGTAACAACATTTTAAATATATCCCAAGTACACAGCAAATTCTTCCAGTACCCATAGCCTGAGTTTCTCTCTCTCTCTCTCTCTCCCTGTCTCTCTCTCTTTCTCTCTCTCTCACACACACACACACAAATAGGTGCACAGAAAATGAAGCAACAATTTGATTACTTCCCTTAGAGTGATCAAACCAAAGGCTAACACTGCTTGGGATTCTACCAGGAAGACAACAGGCCTCGGTTTCCATTTCTGCTGTATTAGAAAGTGGGAATGGTTGACCTTTGAAGTACTGTCAATAATAATCTTCCGTCTTTTTCAGAAAGTTTCACATGGGAGGAATCAGGCCAGGCCCAGTTTCCAGTTTTTATTCCCAAATAGATACATTTCCAAATCCAATATTTGGAGGCCTTAACCAAGGAATGGCACATTTCTGAGGCCTTCTACCATCAGGGAATCACCTAATGAGGAGGGGAAAAAAAAAAAAAAACCTCTCCTAATTAAACAGCTCTTAAGCAAATTCATTTACATATGTTTTGACTTTGTTAATAAAAATGGATTAAATTATCTCTCTTCTGGGGCTGCGGCACTTCACTGCAGTCAGAGCACCAGAGGAGGACAAAATGAAATATAATTCTAAGTACTTTATCAAAGTAAGGTAGGCTCCAAGGAAGAGGGGAGGGAGTTCTATTAGGACAAAGTGAGCAAAGAAAGTTGGTGATAAGCTCACAGATGAGATCAGAAAAGCAAGTTCCTTTATAATCATCTTGTATCATCCATATCAGTTGCCTTGATGAGGGAACTACAGTAGGTAGCTCCTGTTTTGTTCCAGAATTCCTTTACAAAACAATAGAAGTCACTGGAATAACCAGAGCCATTGGAAGTCAACCTCAAGTTCAAAGGGATTTTAAGTTTAGTCAACTGTTAATTCTTTAGGGGTTGGAATGTTCTAGCCTTAACAATAATCAGCTGGCTGTGGAGTTAGCTCCAACTCATGGTGACCTCTTGTGTGTTAGAGTAGAACTGTATTCCAGACGGTTTTCAGCATCTGATTTTTCCAAAGTAGATCTCCAGTCCTTTCTTCCAAGGTGCCTCTGGATGGACTGCAACTTTTGGTCTTTAGGTTAGCAGCTACCCAGGGACTCCAGGCCTTAATAATAATGGGGAACATATACTGAGCTCTACCCAAAGGCCAAATACAATGCTAAGTGCTTTACAGATACAGTCTTGGTTACCCCTCTCAACAGCTCCACGAGATATATTATTACAATTATCCTCAAAGCATGCCAGTGTAGAGCAAGGAAAATAGCCCCTGAATCAGACCTCCTGGCTTCAGATGCTGGTTCCCATTACTTTCTAGCTCTGTGGATTTAGGCAAGTTAGTTAGCATCTTTATGCTTTGGTTGACCTGTTGGTGAGTGAGGATGGACATCACAATGCCTTCCTGAAGCATTGCTGGGAGAATCATTAAACTGATAAACAGAGAGAGCCTGAAGTACATCGTAAAGGGTCTAATAAATGTTAGCTCCACTTTATGTATCAGGCACATATCTATGTATTGGAAACCTGGTTGCATAGTGGTTAAGTGCTACAGCTGCTAACCAAAAGATCAGCAGTTCAAATCCACCAGGCACTCCTTGGAAACACTATGCCGCAGTTCTACTCTGTCTATAGGATCACTATGAGTCAGAATTGACTTGACAGCCATGGGTTTGGTTTGGGTATTATCTACATATTAGCCATAAAAAGGCTAAGGAATTTCCCCCAAGTCAGAAAATTAGTAATAACAGAGCCAAATTTCAAGTTAATCACCACACTACACAGCCCTTTGCCAAAACAATGCCAACAATAGCAACAAAAACTCAATGTCAGTTTCAACTCATAGTGACCCTATAGGACACAGTAGAATTGCCCCAAAGGGCTTCCATAGCAGCTATGGAATGAGAACTGTCAATCTCTTGGTTAGTAGCTGACCTCTGAACCACTGCGCCACCAGGCACCTAACAAAGACTGGTACTGCCCCAAAGGTGGATATGTTGTTGCTGCTGATCATTAAATGGAATCTTAAAAATGCATTTGATTTTGTGGGTACCCTGATCATTGGTTTGCATTCAGGTTTTTTGTTAGTTTCTTCTGTTTATGGTAGTCATGGTTGAGGATACTTTCTAAGTGGCATGAGTTAACATGGAGGTTCAAACCATGGAGAAATATTTCTGTAGGAGACTAGATACTAAAACCGAAATAAAACAGAAAACTACAGCCATTGTCATGGAGTCCATTCTGACTCACAGCAACCCTACAAGACAGAGTAGCACTGCCCCATAGAGTTTCCAAGGAATAGTTGGTGGATTAGAACTGTTGACCTTTTGATTAGCAGTGATGCTCATATACACATCTGCTGTTCTTAACAGATCACTAAATAGCATTTCTGACGTTCGGTTTATATCTGGATAAATTCAGAAGCCTTTGAGATGCCATTAAAAAAAAGAAAGAAAAAAAGAGATGCTCAACTCAGAGAAATACGGAGGTAAAATAAATGTTCTGTCAAGCAAGTGATTGATGTCAGCACAAAGAGTAAGACAGCAAAACAGAGGCTCCTGCTTCCTCCAACTCGGATGGAAAATAAGGGGAAATTTAAGCAGCTCAAGGAGAAAAGCAAACTTGCTGGAGGACAGGGAGAGGCTGGGTCGGTCTTGGCTTTGCTGAATCTTAAATGAAACAAATAAGCAACCATCATCCCCCAAATTATATTTTCCTCCCAGGGAATTTTTCCTCTGTGTCTTTATTTCCTGGCAAGAGAAACAAGAAGCAAGAATTTGAAATGCCCTCAAGGGGATGTCTCTGTTTCACTTTAAAAAAAAAAAAAGAAAGAAAAGAAAGAAACAAGTATCCACAGAAAGCTTTGCTTAAAACTACTCTGCAATACTTCTGGTCTGAAATTCCAGTTGAGACTTCAGGAGGCTTTCAGGTCACCTTGCTGTGGTTCTCTGCAGGGCCAACTTGTTACTGTCTCCCACTTTGCCTTACAATCCCTCAGGTCAGTCAATCCCCAAGACTGTAAATCAGCACGGCAAGGCTGGGCTCCTTAGGACTAGATTGGGAAACCCTGGTGGTGTAATGGTGAAGTGCTATGTCTGCTAATCAAAAGGTTGGCAGTTCAAATCCACCAGGTGCTCTTTGGAAACTATGGGGGGTTCCAACTGCCCTATGGGGTCACTATGAGTTGGAATCAATTTGAAGGCAATGGGTTTGAGTTTTTTAGGACTAAACTGGAGTCCCTAGATGGTGCAAAAGGTTAGTGCTTGGCTGCTAATAGAAACAATGGAGACTGGAGGCACCTCAGAAGAAAGGCCTGGCAATTTACTTCCCAAAAATCTACACTGGAAACCCTATGGATCACAGGTGGTGTCACCTTGAGTCAGAACCAGTTAGATGATAACTGGTGTGTGTGTTTGTTGGGGGTCTAGATTATTGTCATTCTGAACCAGTGTTTTGGCTAGCTGCCTTCGTGATGACCCCTGCACAACAGAAGAAAATACTGCCCAGTCCTACACAATTCCTACAATCAGTTGTGGGTCAGACCACTGTAATTCATGGGGTTTTCATTGGTTGATTTTCAGAAGTAGTCATCAGATCTTTTTTCCTACTGCCTTTTCCTCCAGAACTTCTGCTGAAATCTGTTCAGTACCCTAGCAACACACAACCTTCCACTGACATAGATGACGGCTGATCATGAGAGGCAGATTGGCTGGGAATCAAACCTGGGTCTCCTGCATGAGGTAGGAATTCCACCACTGAACCTCCACTGCCTCAGCATTCTGAACTTGTTGTTGTTAGGTGCTGTCCAGTTGGTTCTGCCTCATAGCAATCCTACACACAACAACAGAACAGAACACAGCCTGGTTCAATACCTTGCACACAATCGTTGTTGTCCTTGAGTCCACAGTTGCAGCCATTGTATCAATCCATTTTGTTGAGGATCTTCTTTTTTCACTGATCCTCTACTTTACCAAGCACAATGTCCTTCTTTGGGGATTAATCTTTCTTGACAATATACCCAAAGTATGTAAGATGTTGTCTTGCCATCCTTGTTTCTAAGGAGTACTCTGGTCATACTTCTTCCGAACTCACCTAGCCTTGAAGCAGATCTCAAGCATTACATCTTTCCCAAAACATTTCCTTATTAACTCCAACTAGTCACCAATCCATACCATAAATCCACATCCACTCTTCTCTCTTCTTTCCTTTTCATCCTATACTCTTTGATTATGATAGTAAAACGGAAGTGAACTGCTCCACATCTCAAGTAATATGGTCCCAGACGTCTCATTTTTACAATTAGTAACTTGATCTCCACTTATCTTACTAGCAGGAAGCCAAGTATGCACAACTTTGTCTCTTGAGAGACACGCAGCTGAGCACTGCACAGTCCAAAGATGATCTTTCCAGCTGGGCTTTGAATTGCTTGGTTCAACACTTTTTAATAAGATGCTTATCCACGTGTTAACAAGATCCCCATTACCTGGACATCTTACTGAAATGTAAGTTCCAGTTCAGCACATCTGGAGTGGAAGTACAAATTTTTGGCAGAGATCTGAACTGAAAATAACTAGTTTGAAGACCTGTTTTTCAGAGACCGTATTCAAATGGAGACCCACCCAAAAAAGCACTAAAACCAAACCTAGTGACGTTGAGTCAATTCTGACTCACAGCAACCCTATAGCACAGAGCAGAACTGCCCTATAGAGTTTCCAAGGAGCACCTGGTAGATCTGAACTGCCAACTTTCTGGCTGGCAAACAGAGCAGTTAACCACTATACCACCCCACCCCACCCAAAAAACTCACTGCTGTTGAATCATGTCCAACTCATATTGACCTTAGAGGTCAGAATAGAACTGCCCCTTAGGGTTTCCAAGGAGCACCTGGCAGATTTGAACTGCTGACCTTTTGATTAGCAGATGTAGTGCTTAACCACTACATCACATACCACCAAGGTTTCCCAAATGGAGATAGCTAAAGTTTATTCAAGCCACCACTGTCAGGCTTCTGTCACAGAGTGTCACTGCTGTACACGCACCTATCCACTCTGGTGCCTGCCCCTGTGCTAAGATCCCTTGCTGTGGCCGATGTTCCCACATAGACCGCTATGGTTCTTTGAGGGAAAACCTACCCCTCACTGCTCGCTGTGGCCAAGGTTCCCATGCTTGCATGGTTACAGCTCTCACTGCTCAGTTAATTCAGGAGCCATGCCGACCTTCCTCACAGAGGCTCTCCCTGCCCAAGAGTGGGGTCAGCACTAGGCCAAGACAGCCACACCACCCTCAGTACAAAGCCTCCGCAAAGCTACCGGGAAAACATCATGAATGCAAAGAGGAGTAAAGCATTAGGCCAAATAATGAAACCTACCATCAGCTCTGACTCACGGCAACCTGATGCATATCAGAATAGAACGTGCTCCATAGCGTTTTCAGTGTTCAAAAGATGTCCAGCACTTTCCTCCTCTAAGTGGACTAGAACTTTCAACTTTTCAGTTATTGGCCAAGGACGTCAACTGGTAGCAACATCCAGGTCTATCATAGGGCCAGAAAAAAAGAATCTTGCAACCATGATGCCTTGATGACCATTACAGGGGAGCTCTCATTAGTCACATAGATGACTTGTGCTCATCCATTTTAGCTGTTTATATTAATATGAGTTTATACAAGATTTTAAACAGTAGAAATAAAGCATTCATAGTTTTTTCACATATACATTCCACTGATTCCTAAAAATGACTTGAAACAGTCTGTTTAAAAAAAGAAAGAAAAACTCAAACACAATAAAAATGAAAACAAGAACAAAGTAAAAATATCAGAGAAGAGAATAATTGCATTAGAAATCCTGCACTATGGAAGGCCACTTGTCATGGATTGAATTGTGTCCCTCCCAAAAAATATGTGTCAATCTGGTTAGGACGTGATTCCTAGTATTGAGTGGTTGTGCTCTATTTTGTGATTGTAATTCGATATCAAAGAAGATTAGGGTGGGATTTTAACACCCTTACTAAGGTCATACCCTGATCCAATGTAAAGAGAGTTTCCCCAGGATGACACCTAACCACTGCCACTTTTTATCTTACAAGGGATAAAAGGAAAGAGAAGAGAGCAGTGAGTAGGGGACCACATACCACCAAGAAAGCCACATAGTACATCCTTTAGACCCTAAGTTCCTGCACAGAGAAGCTCCTGATTCAGGGGAAGATTAATGACAAAGACCTTCCTCCAGAGCTGACAGAGAGAGCAAGTCTTCCCCTGGAGTTGGTGCCCTGAATTTAGACTTCTAACCTACTAGACTGTAAGCAAATACATTTCTTGTTGTTAAAGTCATCCATTTGTGGTATTTCTATGATGGCAGCACTAGATAGCTAAGACAGACACTATTGCAAATGGGTTCCAAGTTACCCTTGAGTTTCCTGGTATCCAAAGCAAAGAGAGAAACTCAGGGCCTTATTCAAGGACAAATACTACTTTATCAGTACAAAAATTTTCTAGTTAAAAGCTGATAATATTAATGTGATAATAATAATTTGGTTCATTACAAATAAATAAATAATTTTAAAATTTTTATAGAAAGAGAGAACATGAGGTTTTAGGCAGAGTGACTGTATACTTGTCATTTAAACCAGTACACTTTTGAGAGTGAAAGGGGATGCTGTTAATAATGATGATGGGACAATTATGCTAATTAGAACTATTCCTTATAAACCTAGATATGTGTTCATCTTAGCTCTAGGACACGCGATGGTATATTGGCTTAATATACTTGGGTTCAACACAACATACTATTTCTTTTCAAGAAATATTCTAAAAAATAAAGTTCAAACCCCTAAATCAACTGCTACAAATCTACTGCCATTAAGTTTATTCCAACTCATAACAATCCTACAGGACAGAGCAGAACTGTCCTATAGAAGTTCCAAGGCTGTAAATCCTTACAAAAGCAGACTGCCACATCTTTCCTCTAGGGAGTGGCTTGTGGGTTATATATTGAAAATCCAAGCTATAGTCAAATCTTAGATATATTAAATACTATGGACATTGCAATAATAATTGATAAAAAAAAAAAGTTGAACTCTCACTATGTTTCAGGCACATTGCCACATATTTTACTTTTTTATTATTATTCAATTCTTACTACAATACTATACAATACTACAATACAATATTTTTCCTGTTTCGCAAAGAAAACTTGCCTGTACTTGCCCTTATGGTAAATGGCAAGGTTATGATTCAAAAACAAGTCTGTCTGATTCCATAGTTTAAATCCTTAACCATTATACTTGCTCATCAATTGTCATTCATCCATTCTGATCCAATGGAAAGTAGTTTAGAAAAGGTGTTTGTGTGTTCAGCATGGGACCAGAAGAACTAGATGGTACCTGGCCACCACCAGTGTCAGCCTAGACTGGGTGCACAGAACAGAGCTTCAGACACAGCAGGTGATGCAGCAGAGGGCAAAGCTAGAACTCTTTGAAAAGACCAAACTCGATGGTCCTTCTGAATGGAGGGCACCCTGTGAGTGTGGCCCCAGGCCTTTCTAACCCTAAACTGTTTGCAGCACCAGGGCCAGCTCCCCAGACAAAGACTGACTTGGATCATACACAACACAGAGTGATACTGGAGGTGAACAAACATGGAAAAATATACATGGTGACACTTTGCTGGAGCTGAGTTGATGGGCGAGGGATGCCAGACTTTTATCAAAGTTCTGAATAATAGGGGAAGCATGCTGTCACATGGGTGGTGAGGCAGGCAGCTAGAATAGAATAGAGGTGAAAGTTCTGAGTGTTATAAGGCAACATGATATAGACTGTAAAATTATTCTTTATTCACAATAAAAAGAAAGAAAAGGTATGTGTGATGGTTAAGTTCTGTGTCAACTTGGCTGGGCCATGATTCTCAGTGTTTATATGTGATCACGTCCAAGACTGAATCTGCTATAAGTAGCCAATCAACTGAAAGGGAGTGTCCTTGGGGGTGTGGCTTGCATTCTAACGCAAGCATATGTTTTTGGCTTTTACCCACTCTGGATCTTGCAGCTGCCTCCTGTTTGTCCTACCTCTGGTTCTTGAGACTTGAGCTTATCTGCAGATCTTGTGATCTGTGGATCTTTGCAGTCTGAGAGTGGGAGCCCTCCTCTCCAACCTACCAATCCTAGGTTCCTAGTTTCTACAGCTATGTGACTTGAAATAAAAAGACTTCATCTTGATCCACAGACTTGTAACCTATTACCTTAACATCAATCTCTCTCTCTCTCTCTCTCTCTCTCTCTCAGTCTCTCTCTCTCCATATTTTGTCTTGGAAGAAGTACTATCAGAATGTTCTTAGAAGGGAGAATAGTGAGACTATGTGTCACATACTTTGGACATATTATCAGGAAGGATCAGTCCCTGGGGAAGGACATCATGCTTGGTAAAGTAGAGGGGCCAGTGAGAAAGAGGAAGACCTTCAGCGAGACAAACTGACACAGTGGCTGCAACAATGGGCTCAGGCATAATAATGATTTTGAGTATGAAGCAGGGCCAGGCAGTGTTTTACTCTGTGATACATAGTGTCACTATGAGTCAGAAGTGACTTGATGGCACTTAACAACAACAACAAAAAAAGTGTGTGTGTGTATATATATGTATATGTAATATGCACTTTACTGATTTTGCTTCTCCAGAGAGCTCAGCCTAAGACAGTATTCAAAGAAAATGGCTCATAAAGGGACAAACAAAACATTCTAGATGACCATTTTCCTATTTTCCTAAGAGATTCAGAGAAGGGCTACCCAAAAGTTGACTCAACAGGTGAGCCCAGTATCAACATCTCTTCCACCACAGAAGAGCTGTTGATGACCTTGTTCCTGGACAAATGTCCTCTTTCCTTCCAGCAGCAGGGGCACATTCCAAGGCTAAGCCAAGGACTTTATGCTTAGAGATATTTATTGTTTGTGAGTTGGACCAAAGAAAAGCTTTGGGATGGTAATGTGGTTAGAAGATTAAATTACAGAATACTAAAAAGGTCAAATTCTTGAGGAGAAGTTTGCAAAGATAATTGGAGAATGACATTTTACATAAACAAGAGATGTCTAAAGATGAAAAGGTATGTGTGTGATAGGCTGCGCCACTCACTGCAGAGAATGATCGTCATCTCCTCTTTGGGTTGTTAGAGATTGCAGAGTTTGCTTTTCATTTCTGAAGCACAGAATTTCAAAGTTTTGGAGTTTACAGTCTCAAAAGACCACAAACCTTTCTTGAGCCTATTTATTGTGTCAAAAATGTAGCCCCAGAGGAATGAGAGGCCAGAATTACTTTACTGAGATCCCTATGAAATAAAATCTGTGTTTATTCATTGTCATAAGAAATTGATCCCAAAATGGCAACAAGACTTCAGATATTATACTGTCAACACATATACTACAAGAGCTTCTCTGGGTTCAAGCTTTGGAGTTATTATTGAAAATAAATGCAGGTGAAATATTCAAAATAGTTAAATCCAAAGAGACAGAAAGTAGATTAGTGATTCATCAGGATCTTACAGTCATTTTTTATCCTCAAAACAAGAATGAATAGTGGTGGCAAAGAATATACCAGCCTGTTGAGTTTTGAACTGGCCAAGACTGGGGAGCAGAAGAAGGACTGCTTGTCTGGGTGCATAAGTAGCTTAAAATACATAGATCTGCACTTCTAATCCTTCCATCTACTCTACAGAAGAGGCAAACAGGGAAAAGTAGAAAAGTTATACTCAGCTGGTCAGCTGAAAGGTATGTGACAGAAACCCAACTGAAATAGATTAGGGGATATGGGGAGGATTAACTGATTCCTGTAGTTCAAACTGCAGTAAGGGCAGCCATAGAACTGCCTTAAGAATTTGGTGCTTTCAGAGCCCTCCACCTTTTCTACAGTTCTCTCCAAAAGTCAATTCCATCCTCTCTAACTGCACACTAATTCCTTCTACAAAGCTGGAACAACAGCTGCTAATGGATATAGCCCCCAAATGTTTCAAGATTAAATAATGAGATAGATTATTTGCAAATATTAGCATTAACAACTTGCAGTCTGCAGAGGACACAACCTTGCTTCACAAAAGTGAAAAGGACTTGAGGTGCTCTCTAGTGAAGATCAAAGACCGCATAGCCTTTAGTATGGATTACTCCACCAAACAAAAAGAAACATCACCACAACTAGACCAATAAACAACCTCATCACAGATGGAGAAAGATGGAAGTTGTCAAGGATTTCATTTTACTTGGACCCACAATCAGCACCCATGGAAGCAAGAGTCAAGAAATCAAACGACGTATTGTATTAGGCAAATCAGCTGCAAAAGACCTCTTTAAAACATTAGAAAGCAAAGACGTCACTTGGAGGACTAAGGTGCATCTGACCCAAGCTATGGTGTTCTCAGTGGCTTTATATGTGTATGAAAGCTGGATAATCAATAAGGAAGATCAAAGAAGAATCTATGCTTTGAATTATGGTGTTGTGAAGAATATTAAACATACTGTGGACTGTCAGAAGAATGAAAAACACATCTGTCTTGAAAGAAGTACAACTACAGCAATCCTTGAAAACAATGGTGAGACTTGGTCTCACATACTTCGGACTTCTTATCAGAAAGGAGCCGTCCCTGGAGAAGGACGTCATGCTTGGTAAAGTAGAAAGTCAACAAAAAAGAGAAAGACCTTCAAGAAGATGGATTAGCATAGTGGCTGCAACAATAGGCTCAAACATAGCAACGGTTATGAGGATAGGACAGAACTAGTCACTGTTCCCTTGTACATAGGTTGCTGTGAATCAGTATTGACTCTGTGGTACCTAACAACAACAACATCAGCAGAGGAGCTCCTTCTGTCTCCATGCAGATGATCCTTTGCAAACTGATTTTGCTTTTCTTCCCATCAAGAGGTGGCGTTTATTTCCCCATGTCTTGAATCTGGGCTTGCCTTCTGGCTTTCCTTGACCAAAGCACAAGTGGATATCTAATCTTCAGCATCAAAAGGTTTCTGGTTTTTGCCTCCTGGAGCACTCTCACTCCCAGGAAAGGAAACCCAGGATAGACTTACATGGAGAGAGAAGCCCAGCTCCAATGGTGAGCACCAAAGCTCTAAAAGGACAATGAGACCATGCTAGATCCTCCAGACCCACCCAAGTAATCAACCGCAGCTATACAATATGAGGGAATGCCTTTGGGACCAGCAGAAGAATCACCCAGATAACTGACAGAACAGTGAAAACAGAAAACCATAGCTATATTAAATTACTATGTTTTGGCATGACTTGTTATGCAGCAATAGGAAACAGATGAGAATGAAATATTTATTTCATCGAGTCTATTCTGACTCATAGCAGCCCTAGAGGTCACAGTAGAACTGTCCCCATAGAGTTTCCAAGGAATGCCTGGGGGATTTGAACTGCTGATCTTTTGGTTAGCAGACATAGAATTTAACCACTATGCCACCAGGGTTTCTATTGTTCCTAAAGGGGGCAGGCTTATCTACCAAAATGGCAGAGCCCATTGGACTACATGTCAGAGTGAGGGAATTCCCCCAAATGAAGGGTAGTATTATTCCCAAAGCAGGGACATGGGCTCAGAAGAACAAATAAACGCTTTCTGTCATGACATAGGAGCCCAGGTGGTGCAGTGGTTAACAGTTTGGCTGCTAACCAAAAGGTTAGCAGTTCTAATCCAGTAGTCACTCCTTAGAAACTCTATTAGACAGCTGTTCTCTGTCTTGCAGGGTAGCTATGAGTTACAATCAACTCAGTTCAATGGTTGTTTGGTTTACCATGCTATAGCACTTTAAGGTTAATAAATATCTTGCTTGAATTTTCACGATGACCCAATGATGTCACAAGATTAAATATTATTCTGATTTTACTGATGAAGAAACTGAGACTCAGTGTGATTTCCATCTTTTTACAAGGTCGCTGAGCTATCCTGTTGTAAAGACAGAGCTCAAAGTCAACACTTCGACTGTTTAATTCAGTGTTCTTCCTCCTAAAGACAGTCCTGATACGAGGCAGCAGTTATTCATGTCAATAAAGCACTGACTACCAACGCATCCAAAGCAGCAGAGTGGTAACTGACCCAGCCTTCTAGACAGTGGTCAACACACATGTCCATCATCATGCTCCCCTCCAGCCTAAACCCTCAGGTTAACAGATGGAATCCACTGTTCTAATGTATGAATAGATCCATCACCATTGGCCATTGATTTTTGACTCATACAGACACTGTAGACAGAGTAGAACTGCCCATAATGTTTCCAGGGAGTGCCTAGCAGATTTGAAATGCCAACCTTCCGGTTAATAGCCATAGCACTTACCCCCTACACCACAGAAGAATAAGCAAATAGCAGGAAGGTAGACCAATCTATCACAGAAACCGGCAGCTGCATTAGGTTAAGGTACAAGACTGCTGCTGCATTTAAAAGAAAAATCATTTCAATTTAGACTGAAAATCAAACCCCTTCGATGGAAGCCACCAAGGAGGAATCTATTCTGTGATATCATCTGATGTCTCCAAGATTACCAGAGGCCACATAGACACCCACAGGTTCAATATCCTAACTGCAGTAAGCCCTTCCTTTTTTTTTCATCTTTTCCATGAACACTAGGCTTTGAGAGTTTTGAACTTCTAAATATACTGCAACTATTAATTAACAATTTGTTTCCTGGACTTTTACGCATTTAAGACATTCCTGACTGCAAATTAAACAATCTAATCAGCATGCGATAAAGCGTTACCACACTGAGTTGCTATAATTTCAGCCAAAAGCAAAGAAAAAATTTAGTTTGCATATACACCCACACATTTCACTGGCTACTTCTATTAAACTTCTTTTAAATATTGAAGAGTTGAAGAACTTTCATTAATACCTTTAATGATTTATAAGGGCCCAAGCAGCTAAAAAGGAAAAAGTGTAAACACTTTTTGATTGTCAAATTTTCACAGGTAACCAAAGAATCTTGCAGATTCATTATTTATTAAAATTGCCTCTCTGCACATTTTCCAAGAGAATCTGAAGTAGTTTTTTAATATAGTCATCCTACGTAGTAAATAGAAAAACACAATAGAGATTATTAAATTCCAATTTTAAAATTAGAAGAGGGAAAAAGAAAAAGAAATTAACCAAAACCAAGGCTCATCGAATTACTTTGATAAAATAAGGCATTAATCTCTGAGCTTCCTGGTAGCCAAGGCAAAAAGGTAAGACTAGGGAGTAAGATATGTTATCATATTAGGAAAAAGAAAAATGTCAGAAAGACAGCCTTTGTATGTTTAACATTAGTAAAGACTAAGCTGTCTTATGGAAGTCTTCTCTGGAAGTATTAAGTAGTTACTAAGGAAAATCTGGAACAGACAGGAAAAAAAATGTAACTCATAAACTTAACAGCTATTACAAGCTTAAGCTCTATTGTCTTACATTTTGGCATTTTTCTTCAGTCTATTTCCCTATTCATGAGTTATTTCTAAGCTTAATTTTAATTGAAGTGCTTATGCAAGTTTATGTTCTAGTTTCTTCACTGTTATAACCATTATTCTACTTTATTACTTAATGTTGTCATCACAAACGATGATTACAAAACACTCCTTTGCATCAACATACCATATTTTACTCAAATATTGCCCGGTTGTTGAACATTTTACCAGTTTCTCACTGTTATAAATAAAACCTCCTAACTTTGTGCATAAAGCTCTTTCTATATTTTATGTAATCATCTTAGATTATGTTCCCAAAGGTGGTATAACTATAAATAAACATTTTTGTTTATTTTATTTCTAGTATTAAAAGGCATACATGTTTATTATGAGCAGTTTGGAAAGTTTAAATAAGAAGGAAAAGAAAGGATATTTGCCCTGAGACACGCTAGCTCTTGTATTCTTGTCATATCTTCTATAAGCCATTTGATCTGGCTGGGTATCACACGTGTCAACAGTGTTAGCCTGCTTTTTCTATTCATTGTACCATTATGCACTACTCTTATATTAACAACATCACAGACTTCTATCACGTGGTCAGCCACAACTTGCTCCACCAAATGCTACTTCAAGCCAAACCTCAAAAGTATTGCAACACTCAATGATTCTCAATGAACAGAGGTTGTGTATCGGAAGCCAGCCACCAGATATGTCTCAAAGGCACGTTTTTGTTTGGTTTGCAAGATGTTCTTGACTCTTATCTTGTTTTATTTATTTTTCAATTGCTGACATTTAAAAGATGGAGAGTCCATGAAAAATCTGAACTTCCTGTACAATAAGTCAGAGAACATAGAGCCCAGATTTTCACTGGGTAGTGATGGCCAGAGTTGATGAGAAGATGCCGGCTTCCTTGGACATGCATCACCTATAATCCTTTGCCTGCCTAGGCCCTGGAGCACTGGAATCTATCATCAGTCATGGGTTGCACTGGAAATGTGGCAGTGCTCAGTCCCTGGGAAATAACAGACAGCAGCCACCATAAGTTGCCTCTGGGTCTGGAATGCAAATACTTTAGGCAGAGTCAATATGTCTAAATTTGTTGCCACAGGACAAAGCAGAACTGTCCCAAAGGGTGTCCAAGGTTATAGTCTTCCTGGAAGCAGATTGCCACATCTGTCTGTCACTGAGCAGCTGGTGGGTTCTAGCCCTTGACCCTTCAGGTAGCAGCCAAGCGCTTTAACCATGGCACCACCAGGACTCCTCATAAAGAATGTGTAGGATAGCTAAAGAAGAGCCAGACAAGAGGTTAATCACCCTGCCCTCTGTCTACGCTCCACCAACCACAGCTGAATAACCTGAACTCACACAGAGTGTCTCTGAACCTGGTTTCTGCATTGATGGAAGGAAATCAGAATTTATGGTTCCTGCTGCCCATCCCGGATATAAGTGCACACTTTGGTCAATTGAAATAAAATTCCCATGACAGTGACTCTCAAATAAATTAGTGACTGTGCCAGCAGGGCCCATGAGCAGAATTCTCTCTGTCTTTGCAGTGTATTCCCACATGCCTGGATGCCTGCACAAAGCTCTTCTCTATAATACTGCCAGGGAAGGACAGAAGCTGGAGGCTTCAGGGTTGCTGCTCCAACATTTCTCAAACATCACCGGGAACACTGAAAACTGAGTGGAAATAACAGCACAACACAAGGTCCATTTTCTTCAGCAACCTTAAGTGAAATTTGATTTCAACGAAGTGACCAGGTAAGCAGGAATTTGAGATGTTTTTCTAACACACAATTGGGTAAAGACTTCTTAAAACACACATCTGCATCAAGGTGATACCAAAGAATTAAGAAAATATGGCAGTATCTTCTCTCAAACGTGGAAAATCAGGTGGCATAGTGCTTAAATGCTATGTCGGCTAACCAACAGTCAGCAGCCCAGATCTATCAGGCACTCTTTGGAAACTCTGTAGAGCAGTCCTACTGTGTTCTACAGGGTAGCTATGAGTCAGAATTGACTTGATGGCAGTGGGTTGGGTTCTCCCAAATACAGAAAAACCAAAGTATATTGTCCTTGAATGTTTCTAAAGTAAGGATAACAACATAAATCATGGATTTACCACGACTGTCATTCAAACTGATGGTGCATTTTTGTAACTGATAATCCTTGTTGTTGGTACTGTTAGGTGTTGTTGAGTCAGTTCCAACTCATAGTAACCCCATATATAGCACGGTGAAACATGACCCAGTCATGTATCATCCTTTCAATCTTTGCTATGCTTGAGTTCCCTGTTTGCACGAGCTGTGTCAGTTCATCTCAGTGAGGGTCCTCCTTTGTTTTTGCTGACCTTCTACCTCACTAAGCATGATGTCCTTTTTCAGGGATCCTCCTGATAATATGACCAAAGTACACGAGGCTAAGTCTTGCCACGTTACCATCTAAGTAACATTCTGGTTGTACTTCTTCCAAAACAGATTTGTTCATTCTGCTGACAGTCCAATGATAATATCAATCTTCTTCACCAACAACATAATTCAAAGACACCAATTCTTTGATCTTCCTTATTCATGTCCAGTTTTCACCTGCATATGAGGAGACTGAAAATGCCACGACTTGGATCAGGCACACTTTAATCTTCCAAGTTACATCCTTGCTTTTTAATACTTGAAAGAGGTCCTTTGCAGCCGATTTGCCAAATGTAATGGGTCTTTTGATTTCCAAGTAAAATGACATCCTCGACAGCTTCAGTCTTTTCTCCATTTATTATAATGTAACTTACTGGGCCAGTTGTGAAGATTTGTATATTCTTTATGTTGAGGCATAATCCATGCTGAAAGCTGTGATCTTTGATCTTTGTCGGTAAGTGCTTCAAATTCTCTTCACTTTTCAGCAAGCAAAGTTGTGTCATCTGCATACTGCAGGTTGTTAATGAATCTTCCTCCAATCCTGATGTACACCTTCTTGGATTATTTGCTCAGCATACAGACTGAGTAAATATGGTGAAAAGATACAACCACAATGCACACTTCTTCCCATTTTAAAGCACAGAATATTCTCCTGTTCTGTTTGAATGATTGCCTCTTGGCAATCACGAGCACAATTAAGTGTTCTGGAATTCCCATTCTTTGCAACGTTAACCTTAATTTGATATAATTCACACAGTCAGGTGATTTTGCATAGTCAAGAAAACAGAGGTAAGTGTCTTTCTGATAGTCTCTGCTTTTAGCCAAGATCCGTTTAACCAGCAATGATATTTGTCATTCTGCATCCTCTTCTGAATCCAACTTGAACTTCTGGCAATCCTCTGTTGACGTATTGCTACAACCACTTTTGAATGATCATCAGCAATGTTTTACTTGCGTGTGATACTGATGACATTGTTCAACAATTTCTGCATTGTCTTGGATCACCTTTCTTTGAAATGAGTACAAATATGAATCCCTTCCATGTGGTTGGCCAGGAAGCTCTCTTCCAAATTTCTTGGAATAGGCTAGTGAGCACTTCAGCAGTGCATCTGTTTGGTGAAACATATCAGTTGGCATTCTGTCAATTCCTAGAGTCTTGTTTTTTGTCTTTCTCCTGAATACAGCTTGGACTTCTCCGGAAATGGTTGGATGTAGACCATTTCTCTTTGTAGAACACCTCTGTACATTCCTTCCATGTTCTTTTGATGCTTACTGCATCATTTGACATTTTATCCATAGAATCTTTCAATATTGCAGCTCCAGGCTTCAATAATTTTTCTTCAGTTCTTTCAGCTTGAGAAATGCTGAGTGCATTCTTCCCTTTTGATTTCCTAACTCCAAGTCTGAGTACATTTCATCATAAAACTTTAGTCATCTCAAGTTGCCTTTGAAATCTTTTGTTCAGCTCTTTCACGTCATCTTTTCTTTTGTTTATTTGAGGAAGTCTATACTCAAGAGCAAGTCTAAGAGTCTCTCTGACACCCATTTTGGTCTTTTCTTTCTTTCCTTTCTATTTAATGACCTTTTGCTTTCTTTATGTATGATGTCATCCCATAGTCATCTGGTCGTTAGTGTTCAACGTGTCAAATCTATTCAAAATTCAGATTGCATCATGGCTGTCATGGGCTTCCTCCGATTTTCTTCACCTTCACCTTGAGCTTGTACATGAGCAATTCGTGGTCTATTGCACAGTCAGCCAGCCCCTGGCCTTGTTCTGACTGATGATATTGAGCTTCTCCATCATCTCTTTCCACAGATGCAGTCAATTTAATTCTTGTGTATTCCATCTTGTGTGATCCACATGTATACCCACTGATGTCTAGCAGATTCTGACTCATAGCAACCCTATAGATAGAGTAGAACTGCCCCATAGTGTTTCCAAAGAACAGCTGGTGGATTCAAGCTGCCAGTCTTCTGACTGGCAGCCATAGCTCTTAACCACTGTCACCATTTTCTGTTGAAAAAGTATTTGCAATGAAGTCATTGGGTTTGCACATTCTACCACGAGATCTCCTGCATCGTTTCTATCACCTGGGCCATATTTTCCAACTATGATTCATTCTTTTTGTTTCCAATTTTTGCATTCCAATCCCAAGTCATTATCAATGCATCTTAATTGTATGTTTTATCAATTTCAGACTGTAGAAGTTGGTAAAAATCTTCAGTTTCCTCATTTTGGACATTAGTAGTTAGCAAGTAAATTTGAATAAGACTCTTCCTGGTGGGTGTATAGATAATATGCTATCATTGACAGTAATGTATTTTGAGATAGATCTTAAAATGTTCTTTTTGACAATCAATGTGACACCACCCCTTTTCAATCTGTTGTTCCCAGCATAGCAGACTACATCATTTTCTAATTCAAAATGGCCAATATCAGTTCACTTCAGTTCACCAGTACTTAGAATATCAATCTTCATGCTATCCATTTCATTTTTGATGACTTCCAGTTTTCCTGGAATTAGACTTCATACATTCCATGTTTCTATTATTAATGGATTTTCTTTTAATCTTTCTTCTCATTTTGAGCATGACACATCAACAAACATAGGCTCAGGAAGGTCAATTCTATTCTGAGGAGCCAGCTCTTCACCTGTAACATCTTGAGTGTCTTCCGACTTGAGACTCATCTTCTGGCACTATACCAGACAATGTTTAGCCGTTATTTGTAAGGTTTACACTGACCAACTTTTACAGAAGAAGACTGCCAGGTCTTTCTTCCTAGTCTTCTTTCTATGATGGAGACTTAAAAAAAAAAAAAAAAAACCCAAAATCCATTGTCACCAAGTCGATTCCAGCTCATAGTAACTCTATATGACAGAGTAGAAATGCTCCATAAGGTTTCCAAGAAGCTGTTCATGGATTTGAGCTGCTGACATTTTGGTTATCAGCCATAGCTCACCATAACTCTTAAACACTGCACCACCGGGGCTCTGACAGCACCTTAGAATGTAGGAAGACCATTTATTTTTAGATGTTAACATAAAGTTGCCAACTTTCTTTTCTCAAGAGAAACTATCCTTTATTCTGAATCTCCATCCCTTCAAATTTTCTAATGTTAAAATGTACTTTCACTTAACAAATGCTACTATAATACATGGTTGGTTTGTGGAAATAGCATTACTCACAAAATAAAATTATCATCTCACACAGCCCCAGATATTTCTTTTACTTCCATGAAATCTAAACATCTAGGAACCACTGAACTGGATCATCTCCACTATCCTTTCCAGACCAGATAGTACTGTATATGATGTTCTTCCTATCCTGTGACCTAAACAGTTTCCTGGAAACACTATGAGGCCGTTTCACTCTGACCTATAGAGTCACTATGAGTCAGAATCTGCTAGCCATCAATGGACATACATGTGGACCTCGCTACATGGGATACACAGGAATTAAACTGACAACATCTATGGAAAGAGGTAATGAAGAAATTCAATTTTATCAGTCAGAACAAGACCAAGAACTGACTGTGGAACAGATCACGAATTGATGAGTCCTCTCAGACCTTCACTACAATTCATCTGCTTCACTGAAGAGCTTACTTTAAAAAAAAAAAAAAGAAATTATATCCCAGAGGACTCATGCAATTTATACTTACTGGTCCAATAAAGCCCCTTCAGAACCTCAAGAGCCTCCAGGACCACTGACCACATAAAAATAAATTCTCTGTTTTATTCACTCAACATCTTTTCTACATGGAATGTCCTACTAGACTTTGTAACTTACTGGCTCTTACCAACTTATGCTCAGATTTGGAGATGCTGTAATTATGTTGGTTCAAGTTCTAGTCATGCCATTTACAAAACCTGTGACCTTGGACCAATCTCTTAGACCCTCCTGCAGAACTGAAAGCAGCATAATGTCCTACTTCATTAGAACACAGAAGCGTGTAATATGCAATTGTGACCAACATGTTTAGGAGAGTGTTCAACACGTACTAAATGATCAGCAAATGCTTTGCAGAAACAAACTTTGAGACTGGTCTGGATAGAACTTCAAATGCCCATCACTAATGAAGCCTTTGGTTACATACTTCAAAGGAACCACAGATGTTTGTTGTTGGCCATTATCTGCTGGGAAGGATGACTGACAACACAGGCCACAGCTCTACATCTGCTCAACAAGCACAAAAACTCAAGTATGTGGCATCTGGTAAATGTTTGACTTCAGTGACATCTTTAGAGAGATGAGGGGATAGCCTTGAGTCCTCAGTAGCTTATTCATCCTTCATCCTTAGTGGCCTAGATTCACTTCTTCCTTTCACTCAATCACTCATCCAATCAACAAACATGGAGTGAGTGCTTGTCGAGCATTAGACACTGGGGATATGATGAAGAATTAGACACAGCCACCATCCTAAAGGAACTTCTAACAGAGTCGAGGTGGGACACTGCCAGGTAATCACAATGCCACTGCCAATGCTTGTGGTAAGCAACGAGGACCACATGCTTGGTCAAGCCCCAGTGCACACATACCTGGACGGTAAGGAAAAGTTCAGGAGAAACTTCCACTTTTTCCCTTCTAAGAAAATCTGGACATGATTTCCTCTGCCAATTTTCCCTCTCAGCATTAGAAAAGGCAGTGCACTGCTGGTCAGAAGCCCTTCCTTCCCAGAGGACCATTAATAATGGGGTAACCCAGCACTGCCTCTGCTCACAATAGTCACTACAGCTGCCACTCTGCCTACTTGCCAACTTCTAGGGCTTTATTTACTGCTCTTTCAGCCACACTGAGACTACCAGACCATTTACCATGTTGTTTCTGCCAGCTCATATATTTACATAGGACTGCTATAAATCAGAATCGATGGCAATGGGCCTATCAGGCAGCTTGTGTATTTGCAGCAGGTATATGGCAAATGCATGCTAAAGCTGGACAATGAACAAGGAAGACAGAAGAAGAATTGATGCCTTTGAAGTGTGGTGTTGGAGAAGAATACTGAAGGTACCATGGACTGCCAAAAGAACACACAGATCTCTTCTGGAAGAAGTACAACCAGAGTGCTCCTTGGAAGCAAATATGGTGAGACTGCATCTTACATACTTCGGGCACATTGTCAGAAGGGTTCAGTCCCTGAAGAAGGACATCTTCCTTGGTAGAGTGGAGGCTCAGCAAAATAGAGGAAGACTCTTGACGGATGGATTGACACAGTGGCCGCAATGATGGTTTTAAGCATAAAAATAACTGTGAACATGGCACAAGACTGGGTGGAGTTTTGTTCTGTTGTGCACAGGGGCACAATGAGTGAGGACTGACTTGACAGCACCTCACAGAAACAACATGAAGCAAAGTGTGTAAACTAGTTTTGAAACGGTGGGTTCACGAAGTCTGCAGAACTTAGCAAGGGAGTAAAAAACAAGTTCTACAGATAGCATGACAACAAAGACACCACTGGCCACAATGAAAAGCATACACCAGCCCAGGTGGCAGGACCATTAAAGGGTAATTTTTTTCTCTGTTCTCAAAGCAAATCCAGGCAGCTTAAGCTTCTAACCACTTTTTTTCCCACCCCCGCCACCATTCTTCCAGCTCCACTTGTGCCTCTATCGGTCTCATAACAAGATGGCCATGATGATACGCAAAAACAATACTGGCGCATTCACTACCTGCTATTTTGCTTTCATGATACTTCTATGATCTTTACAGAAATCCCGATGGTGTAATGGTTAATAGTTACAGCTGCTAAACAAAAGTTTGGCAGTTTGAATCCACCAGGTGCCTGGGAAACTCTATGGGACAGTTTTACTCGATCCCATGGGTCAGTATGGAAACCCTGGTGGCACAGTGGTGAAGTGCCACATCTGCTAACCAAAACGTTTGTGGTTTCAATTCACCAGGCACTCCTTGGAAGCCCTGTGGGACAGCTCTGCTCTGATCTATAGGGTCGCTGTAAGTTGGAATGGACTTGGCGGCAGTGCGTTTAGTTTGGGTTATAGAGTCAGTATGAGTCAGAATTGACTCACTGGCAACAGATTTGGGGTTTTTGTTTATAGGGTCACTAAGAATTGGAATCAACTCAATGGCAATGAGTTTGGCTGTTTTGTTTTGTTTTGTCTTTTGTACAAGCCTCACAAACCTTGGATTAGAGGCTCCAGGGTTACCCTTGCTATTGTGTTTGCTATAGACAATGCTGGTGAGCCTAAAAACATAAAACAAATATTTGCCTCAAAGATGTCTTTGTGCTGTGTTCTTGTTGGGTGCCAGTGAAAGGATTCTGGCTCATAATGACCATATATGACAGAGTAGAACTGCCCTATAGGGAATCCCAGACTTCAATCTTTATGGAAACATATTGGCAGGTCTTTTCTCCCACAGAGTGCCTGGTGGGACTGAACAACCAACTTTTCAGTTAGCAGCCAAGCACTAAACCATTGCACCACCAGGGATCCTAAAATATCTTTGGGCCCCTGTAAGTGTCTGAACACATAGAGGTTGCCTCTCAGAGAGGAAAAAAGAGCTAAGCTGTATCTATTTGGTATTTTTGTTTTATTTGTGGCTCCTAGGATGTTGAAACATAAAAAAAAAAAATGCTGTACCATCATTGCAAGAATAATAGCATATTTTAATGATTATTTTCACAAATTGTTGCCCTGTAAAGGGACCCAATTTTAATATTGCATGATGAATCTATTCCTTCAGTCTTGCCTGAATAGCTCAGGGACAGCATGTATAAATACGTAGCAATAATATCAGAGTGTAAATTTGAAACATTTGATGAATGTGGTAACCCCTTGGCTGTGTTTGGAGATAGACCCTTCCTCCTGCTTCCTGTACCACATATGTCCAGCAAACAAAGGGCATCTGCACAGTAGAAGAGACGACAGGAAACCATGAAGTTAGCTCCTCAGGCCTATGGGGACCAATCAACAGAGCTGTCTTATATCTGCATCATCAACTCACTTAACTGTCCAGTCAGGTGTCTCAAAGTCTTTCCATCCCTGGATCCAGCTCAGAGGAGGTACTCAATGAAGCCATAGTATGGGAGACGAGAACTCTGCACTTCCAAAGACAAAACATGATCCAGGAAGCAAAGGAAAAGATCTGTAACTGCATTCAAAATGACAGCAAATCTCTCTTGGTTTAACTAATCACTCCATTTCAATTTGGGAAATAATTATATTTTCTATATTTCCAAAGAGTGTCAGGGGAAGGCAGACTGCAGAAATATTCTGTATAAAAGATGATTTAAGTTGGAGGCCTGGCTCACCCCCACTACAGCAATGAACAGAGGCAAGGTTAACGAGATCAGAATGTGTGTGGCCTTTGCAAGGGGCCACCAAGCTGGGAAAAGGAAGAGGATGGAGCAGGAGAGACAGAGGGAGTTGTACAGAGTCCCACAGTGTGCTCTTCAGGGAACTCAGAGGAATTCTGAGAGTCTGGCACCTTCACTGGAAATGTGGGAATTTGCATGTAATGGAATTGTGCTGAAAATACTGAGGCTCCAAGATATCTGTGGGCTTGGGCACAGAAGCACCACCAAAAAAGAAAGTGTGCAGGTGCAAGGCATGGGACTCTCAAAAATTCTGATGAAAAATTTTAGCTATCTTGGAGTTCAGAGATGTTTATCCAGATCTCTGAAAGATGGAGACATTAGCCAGTATCTGGGTTACCTGGATCATACATCTCCTACAGGAAAACTCCTCATTCTTCTTTCCCAGATGTTACAGATTGAGGTGTGCTCCCTCAAAAGCCCTCAGTTCTGTATCTGTAAATATGACTCTGTTTGGAGACACCAGCTTTCTTCTGTTAGGTTAAAAAGATCACACCAATGTAGAGAGGGTTCTAAACCTGATCACTTTTGAGTGGTGTCTTATAGAAACAGCAGAGCAGACAGACACACAGGGGGAAATGGTATGTGACAATGGAGATACATGCATCCCATAAACAGCAAAGGAATTTTAGGAATGGCTGATAGCCACCAGAAAGTAAGATAGAACCTCATAGAAGGAATCGACAGCTGAGATCCTGATCTATCTACAGTTCTATCTACAGAACTGTGAGAAAATATACTTCTGTTCTTCAAGAAACATACTTTTCACATTTTTTTCTTAATGGCATCATAAGGTAACTAAAACATCAACGTTCATCCCCCTTTTCTCTCTCTTCTCTACTGGGGTCGAGGGGGTTGTGGGAGTTGGTTGGAGTGGGTCAGTGGGTCGGCCAGCTCAGTAAAGGAATCCTGCCAAGCTCCATCCCCCTACAGGGGGCAGCATAGCCCTGGACAACCAGAGGGCCAACAGGGCCTGCACAAGAGGGAAGAAGAGAGAGACAGCTATCTTTGCCATCATGCCCATGAGTCCTTTCCTGTGTCTACCCACTGGCACACAATAAGCAAGGCCTTCTAGGGTGGATATCCACAAGCTAACACCACTATTCACCTTTCCTCCATGTGGGAAGCACCTCAAGCCTACAGAGAGAACCACAGCCTGCCACCACTCCCGCTCCTCTCAGCATTCCAGCAGCATCAAAGGAGCATCACTCTGACTCCTGCTTCAGCTAGGAAACTCTCAAAAAGGGAACAATCAGGGGAAACCTGAAAACTCAGTCAGGACCAAGGACTATGAAGTCAAATCTTACAGGCAAATAATAATAGCTGTTAGTCTTGCAGGAATTCCTCTTGCAGGGGACATAGCAAATTGTCCACTAAGCTAGGTGCTAAGCACTAGGTAGGCCCTCACACATGTTTGTCAAATGAGTAAATGGCTGAATGAGATGTCATCCTTTCTCTAATGAGATAAAGAATGTGAAAGTGTTTTTAAAAATTTGTGCCACTTACTCTCTTTCGATTTCAATCTTTCAAAAAATCTTGAAAGAGGTATCATTACAAACAAAAAGAAAACAAAGCTTAGAGAGATTAAATAAATCTTCTATCATGTAACTAGGGTCCAGGCCACCTTTTTTTTTTTTTTTTTTTTAAGGCAGAGCCTAGCACAATGTCACAATGTTTGGTACAGAGTAAAACCTTTTCAGTTAAATATTTGCTGAGTCTCCATCAGATAAAACTAACTTTACCGTGTGTCATTGTCAAAGCATATGATTGCTCAAAGAAAAATTTTACCATCAAGTAAATCAAGAACCAAGCAACTCTGTCCTGAAAGCCAAAAAGAATACATTTGTTCCATGGAACTTCTAGAAGTTTCAGCAATACAGAAAAGCCGAGAACACCCAGATCTCTTATAGCAATGGTTGCTTGTTGCCAAACCTAATATGCTGAGATGCTCTATTTCATTTACATAGCAAGGAATTCAAAAAAGAACAGTTTCACATCTCAGAACATGCAGACTTTCAACAGTGGTGCTAAAAGTCATTACATTTAAGAATATTGAAGTTACAGCAAAAAGTAAAGATAAAACTATGGGTCAAATGAAAGGCCCAGATTTCTGATAAGAGAGGGCTTGACTTATTGATCCCATAAACTTCCCTTCTGTTCTGGGTCAAAGCCTTTGCTCATATCACTTAATTCCCCAGAAAATATGCTAGTGCAACACTTTTTACCACAAACTGTCCCTCTCACCTATACAGCAAATGACTTTCTGCTAAAGTCATTGTTCTCCCAAACTTTGTGTATTTCTTAAACAAACTTGGAATATACTCCATTAAATAAATCTACTCCCATAACTCTATTTGAAATAAGCCCTTCTCTACACTGGATTGGAAACCCTGGTGGTGTAGTGGTTAAGTACTTCATCTGCTAACCAAAAGGTCAGTAGTTTAAGTCCAACTAGTGCTCCTCGGAAACTCTATGGGGCAGTTTTACTCTGTCTATAGGATCTCTGTGAGTTGGAATCAACTCAAGGGCAGTGGATTTTGGAGTTTGGTGCACTGGACTTCCTGTGATGCCAGTATAGGACAACATCATTAAGATACTTACAAACTCTTGTGAAAAAAAAACTATGAAGGATTACTTAGAAGGCTTTTGTTCAAGTAAGATGATCCTGAGACACTACCTTAAATCATTTTCATGTCTTACAAAGACACACACGGCAGATAAATCTAGAAGCCCAGCAATTCTAAGGATTGGTGGCTATTAGTACCAGAAATTGACAGGGAAGGGCCTCCCCCTACAGCCTTGCTCTGAATTCAGCCTTCTAGCTTCCTGAACTCTAAGAAAATAAATTTCGGTTCTTTAAAACCACCCTCTGTGTTATCTTTTATTATGGCAGCCTTAGGTAACTAAGACCAACTTCTTCCATGGCAGGGCTCCAAGAATAAGTGCTCCCAGCAGTCTATAGCCTTTCATTGACCTAATCTTAGGGTTCACATATCTTAATTCTATTGTACTCAACTGTCAATACAGTTATGAATACACCTAGATTCAAGGAAAAGGAGCACAGATTGTTCTTTTAATAGTCTCAGTGGGTGTTAAAAAATTTGGTCCATATTTTAAAACTGTCAATGGCATTTTTTCCCAAATGTGTAGTCAGCAATAAATATGAAGAAGTTGAAATGAAGAGTCTCCTTGAATTAAAAAAAAAAAAAACCCACTGCCATTAAGTCAATTCTGATTCATGGCAACCCTATACAGTTTATGATAACTGACAAGCTCATTATCACCCACTTGAAGAGACATGGTACCAAATCCAAGGAACCTAAAGGGCTAATGTACCTCTTCATCTCACAGAGGCAGAAATCAGAAAGAAGATTTAAGATGAAAAAAAATCACATAGGAAAGACAGATTTACCAAAAAATTTAAGACTGTCCTTTGTCAAAGGGTATTTTATCTAGAAACAGAAAGACATACAGCAGCAAAACAGAGGGGGGACAAGGGAGAATCACGCAAGTATGCATATGCCATAACTCTGTCTTTGAAGAAATTTTCTCCTTTTTTGGTTGTATATAAGGAAGAGGAAACCCTGGTGGTGTAGTGGTTAAAAGCTACAGCTTCTAACCAGAAGGTCATCAGTTCAAATCTACCAGGAGCTCATTGGAAACCCCATGGAGCAGTTCTACTGTGTCCTATAGGGTCACTATGAGTCAGAATTGACTCAGTGGTGATACATTTGGTTTGGGGCTTATATAATGAAGAGTCTATTCTATAAGCATAAAAGGCAAATGAGAAAATAATTGCTACAACTTCAGTGATTTACTGAGGCTTTGATCTCATCAGAAAGAGTGACAGGGAGTGGCTGAGGCATCTCAGGTCAGGCAATCTGATGCTGCACTTCGAGTTCCAAAACGGGTGTGGAAGGGCCTGGTGTCTGATCCTGGCTGTGTCCTAGTATAGATAGGAAAGTGAGTAGTCTAAATTGATTCCAGGAATCAGAGTTTCTCAAATTAAAGGCCATTGGAACACTGATATATCATGAGTCTGCAGAGACATTTCGCTACTAAAAATCGAATGGTGATTTTCTTCCAAATTACATAGGACTGAATAAATGTATGGTATTCTCTCAATTTTTAAGATTTTTTTTCCCCGTATTTTTTTTTTCCTTAAACCATGGGCAGTTTTTACTACTTTTCTATACTCTAAGAAATTTGGCTTATTAAACCTAATATGTCAGAAGATAATGTGTTTCATGATGTTCCAAAGAACTGTATGAATTCCAGGTATAGCAGTCTCTCCTTATCGGTGGGTAATGCACTCAAAGACCTTCAGTGGATCCCTGAAAACATGGATAGCACCGAATCCTATATACACTATGCTTTTTCCTACACATATGTATTTTTTTCTTAATGCTGTCAAGTCAATTCTGACTCATAGCAGCCCTACAGGACAGAGTAGAACTGCCCCATAGAGCTTCCAAGGAGCACCTGGCAGATTCCAACTGCCTACCTTTAGGTTAGCAGCCATAGCTCTTAACCACTACACCACCAGGACCTCCCATACATACAACCTCTGGTAAAGTTTAATTGATAGATTAGGCACAGTAAGAGATTAACAAAAGTAACGCTGACATATCCAAACTGCCAGTATCACTACTCTTACAATTTGGTATCATTATTAAATAATACAAGGAGTACTTGATCGCAAGCAGAAACTCTAGTGGTTAACTGTTACACCTGCGAACCAACAGCTTGGCAGTTCAAACCTACCAGGAGCTCCCTGGAAACTCTAGGGGAAGTGCTACTCTGTCCTGTCACAGCAGTATGACAGCAGTGGGTTTGTTGGGGTTTTCTTGTTTGTTTTTATCACAAGTACTGCAATACCAAGAAAGTTGATCTGATAACCAAGAAGGCTCATAAGCAATTAACCAGCAAGAATGATTCACATCCCAAATGGGATAACGTGAGATTTCATTATGCTACTGAGAATGGCATTCAATTTAAAATTTACGAGTTGTTTATTTCTGGAACTTTCCACTTAATATTTGTAGACTACAGTTGAAAGGGGTAACTGAAACCATAGAAGATGAAGCTACAGATAAGGTGAGACTATTATACTTCACTGTTAAACAAGCTAACAAATTCCAATTCAAATGTTTTAGTATTGACACTGTATACTTAAGATTTGTTCTCATTCTTTTATTATTCCAGAAGTGTGGACTAGCTGAATACCTCACAGACAGGACTGGCAAGGGAATAACAGATGGAAAAAACACTCTCTGTGATGGGACGGGACTGGTCTAGGAAACCCCTCCAGGAATGTTTTAGATATTCTGTATTGGTTAAAGGTACCTATTCAGTACTTTTAAGTATCAGCACCCAATTTTCTATTTCTAAGACTCTTGATAGTTTTATATCATGCTTAGTTTCACCTTTGAACCAAAATGCTCACAAGTTGCCTGCCAGCAGAGAGGCAGAACGTTGAGAGACAGTTCTTGCTGGGTTTCTGAGTCACTTGCACTTTAGAACATCTCATGACAGCAGCGCTGACTGCCTTTGCCCTCGACTATCTTTGCAAAAACTTTGTATAATAAATAATCTTAGAAGATTGGTGTCGTGCCTCCATCCAGGAAAGAAGGAAGATTTGCTTACTCTCTGGCATAAGAAATATTAGGTAAAACCCTAGTAGTGTAGTGGTTAAGTGCTATGGCTGCTTACCAGAAGGTCAGTGATTCAAATCCACCAGGTGCTCCTTGGAAACTATGAAGCAGTTCTACTCTGTCCTATAGGGCTGCTATGAGTCCAAATCAACTTGACGGCTGTGGATTTTGGTGGGAAGTGTGTAGGGTTTTTCTCCTATAACACATCCTTCCACCTGCACATCTATCCAAGTAGCTTGTGGGATTTAGGCTCAGAGAATCAGTGCAAATGCTGATATCTTGACAGTGGCTTTTGCTGTCCTTTGTCTTTCACCCAGGAATCTGGTAGCCTCAGACAGCCTCCATAAACTAACTTGTTATCTTGGAGTGAGGTGAAATCACAGATCCTTTACAATTCTTGACAGAGATTGCCTACAGTTCTTAACATAGTTCTGAGTCTGCTGCCATTGAAAAGCACTTTGCTGAACATTCAAGGTCAAAGTGCTCCCTTTCTCAAAGAAGTTCTTTACATTTTTAAGGCCTTAGCTACGCAAAGGTAATGAGCAATTCTCCCATTTTAAGAAAGGTGTTGGGTGTACCAGAAGAGATGTTCACTGCAACATTGTTCATAAATGAAAAACTTACAAAAAGCTGATATTGCAACAATAGGATATTGGTGAAATTTTGGCCCCATTATACAATGAAGTAGGTACATCAAGCACAACCATTATCATAGATGTGTGTCTGTTGACAAGGACGAGCCGTCAGAATGTATTATGTAGAGAAAAGAGGGCTATAAATAGATGTGATCCGCTTCTGGCATGAAGAGGCACATTTTTGCACAGAAAAAAACTTCAGCATGATACATACTAAAATTTTAATGGAGGCACTTTGGATGAGAAAACTTCATAATTTGTTTTTCTCCCTTTGGCTTACCCTGTTTTCTAATTTTTGTTCAATAAACAAGTATTTCCTGTTGCTCACAGATGGAGAAAATAATCTGGTCAATAGCTCTCTTCCCTAAACACCCCCTTTTTTAAATATTTTATTGTGATTGAGTGATACAATCCAAGCTAAATTTGGATGCCTGCCCACCTGCATCTCTTTCTGCTCTCCATGCTCAGTGACAGCACACTCCTCTTCACTCTATGTATGTCGTATCCTCTTAACAATCTCCTGTCCCCTCCTTTCCACCTTCTCCTCTCCCTTCTAGTAAAATGCCAGTGGACAACATCCTATAGATGCATAGAACCATAAAGTACATACAGCTTACGGTCACATTGTGTCCCCCCTTCCAGTCCATTCCTGTCTGAAGAGTTTGACCTCAGTAGCACTTTGTGGTCAGGGGCAGCAGCAGGTCTAGGGGCCATGCTTCTAGGGGAACTTCCAGGCTGTCAGAACATCAGTGGTGGTCTTTTAGTGGAGGTCTTGGGGTGCACCCTTCTTTTTCCCATGCTGTCTTTGGTGGTGGCCGGTCACCATCTGGTTCTTATGGTCACGTGTTGACACAGCCACCCATTCACATACGTCCTTCTGTCTCCTGGGCCCTTTTTTCCTCGTGTCTTTGTTGTTCTTGGTGATCATCTGTTCCAGACAAGTTGGGACCATTTGATGTACCTCAGATGGCAGTTTGCTATCTTTTAAGACCCCAGATGCCACTCATCAATATAGGTTGCAGAAGACTCTCTCAGCAATAGGCTAGTTACTCCAATCAGCCTCGATGTCACCTGAAAGCAGGCCTAATCCCTTTTTAAAAAGCTCTATAAGCCCCAGAGAGAGTAGTAAGAGGCTATGCATGTGCAGGGGGAGTAGGGACGACACAGTAGGGGAGGCATTGAGAGTACAGCCCTGCAGCCGATGGTCCTCTGTATAGTCCTCTGTATAGTCAGAAGCACAAAGCTCTCCACACACAGTCTGCTGGGTCACTACTGTCTCTGAAGGCTGTGTCCTCTAAGCAACCAGGGTTGCCTTTGTGAAAAAAACCCATAAGCTGTCTTGCTCTGGTTAAACTGGGATACCACAAGATTATAGAAATTTTAATGTGCTCCCAAATCAGATCTACAGATGAAGCAATCAATAACCCCAGTCTTTACCTTCTTTTCCTTCAGCTAAAATAACTGTACTGTCATATTCCCATACTCGGAAGCCAGCTTTCTGCTAGCTGGCTTTACCTACATATCAACATTATCATATTGTCAGTGTGTTGCTTTCTGATCCCAAACAAGAAATTCATTTGGTCGAAAGTATCCAGGTTGTTTCCCATTGATATTATCAGTCCTAATGGATGCTGAGAAAGATCTGGCCTACCCAAGTTTTTGGAATATAGGGTCTTAGGTGCTATGATTTCTAAAACTGAAGTACTGAATATACTATATTTTGATTCCAAAATAGGGCTTTGAACTGATTCTTTCCAGTTCACTTGTGGCTGAGAAAGTGACACCAGAAACACCCAAATTTTCACAATTTGGGAAAACCAGAACAGTAGCCGTAACAGGAAAAATTACAGGTCACAGCCTTGCTTGAAACTTAGTCTCCCTCTGAGAAAACAAGGGCAGCATACAGGTTTCATAGCAACCAAATCACTTGCCCATTAGATTTAAAGTTTAGCAGCCAATGAAGCTGCCTTGAATTTGTGTCCCTCTCCATTATCCTGGCAATAATCTAACATCACATATCAGACTCCTGAAAGGGCTCACTATACCTCTTCCACATCTCCCATTACAGTGGTTCAACCTGTGCTTTTTCCCATTCCAGTTACCATTACAGATTACCCAAACTGTAAAAATTCAGGTCTGTTCTGGTTTTACTTCATCAACCATGACTGAACAACTTCAAATCCATTTGAAGCCCTGTTCCTAATACTGAATTTAATTCTTACTCTGTTATCGACTGTTGTTTCTTGGTTAAGTCAGTAAACAACTCAACTGCCTCCTTTGTCAAATGGAGATGGCGACACTCTCTACAAGTAAGTAGGGTTACTGGAGTTCCCAGGTGGTGGAAACAGTTCATGTACTTGGCTGGAAAGTGAAAGGTTGGAGACACCTCAGAAAAAAAAAAAACACTTGGAGATCTACTTTCAGAAAAACCAAGCAATGAAAACCCCATGGAACACAATACTATTCTGACACTCACAGGGTCTCCACGAGTGGGCTCTACAGCAACTACTTTGGTTATGAACTCAGTTGTCCAAAAACCAAGAAAATTCTAAATGCACTGGAGGACAGGATAGGGGAGTGTATTTCAAGCCCTTTATAAAGCCAAAGAACACTTATTTCTGAAGGACCAACCCAACACAGTATCAAACTATTAAATCCTAGCCATATCCCGCAATAAATGTAAATGTGCCTATGAATATAGATAAGTTCTAACCATAAAAGTATTTTGAAGGAGATTTTATAATTTTGCCTTTAAAATCTGGTTACAAGTAACTCATTTACAACTGACTGTGGTTTCTCAGCAATCACTATGTATATTCAGGAATAAAGTGAAAAAGAATGTAGCCTAGAAATTGTTTTCAAATGCAGTGAAATTTTTATGAATACTAAATTTAATAGTGAATGGATTTGGCATCCTTGGCAGACAACTTCAATTTTGCAGTTGTCTCTTTCTATTTTAGAGCCAACATGATTTTTCAGGTCTCCAATATTTCTACTGGTCCCAGAAAAGCTTTCAGGCCCTAGACACTGTGCCTAGAATACTCAACAGATAAGCTAGTAGGAGCCTCTAGAGTGTTCCCAGAGTGGTCTAGAGCAGAGGCCTACCAGAAATGCAGATTAAAATGCAGAGTCTCAGATCTCACTCTATCCACACTGTATGTCATAGAGTCAATTCCAATTTACAGCAATCCTAAAGGATAAGATGGAACTTCCCCACAGGGTTTCCCAGACGGTTTCTTTATGAAAGCACATCACCAGGTCTTTTCTCTTGCTGAGTGGGCTCAAATCACTGACTTTCAGAGAGCAGCCAAGCACTTAACTGCTGCACTGTCAGGACTCTTCCACCTAGCCCGAAATCAGACCAAATCCATCGCCATTGAGTCAGTTTTGAATTCACAACAACATAGCTCTAAAACCCAAACCAAAGTGACTGCTGCCAAGTTGATTCCAGCTCATGGAAACCCTGTAGGACAGAGCAGAACTGCCCCACAGAGTTTCCAAGGAGCACCTGGACAATTATAATGCTGACCTTTTGATTAGCAGACATAGTGCTCAATCATTATGCCACCAGTGTTTCCAACCTATTCCTAGTGAACTAGAATCACTGGCAGCAAAATAAAAATAAATAAAAAAAAGACAAAACAACAAGTCAATTTTGACTCATAGAGACCCTCTAGACAGAGTAGAATTGCCCCATAAAGTTCTGGCAGATTTGAACAGCCAACCTTTTGGTTGACACCCGTAATACTTTACCGCTAGAACACTAGGGTTTCCACATATTTAAAAATCTGTGCAGGGGATTGCTTTATACCAGCATTGGATACCAGTGACCTGGGGTTCATGCACAGAGGAGTAGGAAGGGCAGGTGGCAGTCTTGATGTAACTCTTGGTTCCCAGTGGCTTCACCCCATGTTAAAAGCCCTCTGTAGGCACTCAGAAAGGCAGGGCAACCTGCGAGTTAAGGGAAAAAAGACAGCAGCATATGTGCCTGGATGAATGCGAATTTCATTTTTATAGACACAGCATAAGCGATCTGTATGCTGCATTCAGCCCCCAGATGTTGAGTTGAATTCCTTTTTTCAACTGGGAATGAATAATTTATAATTCCATTGTGTTAAACCCAAAATAATAAGCCTGTCTGTTGCAGCAGTGCGAAGTCCATGCTTTAAGGACATACTCATAAATCCTTAAGCACTTTTCTAACTAGTTGAAAAAATTTATGAAGTGGCTTTTGAGAAACACTGAGTCAAGTTCTGCAGGAGTGTGAACTGAAGAGACAGCACCTGCCACAGAATCACCAGGTACTTGTTAAAATGCAGATTCCTGGGACTAACCTCTGCTGTAACAGATCAAAATATTAGCTGGTGGTGCTGAGGAACTGCATTTTCAGTAAGGGCCCCAGGTAACTCTTCTACACACTCAAATTTGAGAATGCTGCTTCCAAGTTTTCTGACAGCTTCTCCTTCTGGGCCAAGGACCTGAGCTGACCCTTACCCTGAGCTAGCTCAGTCTTCTGGAGAGAGCTGTGGCCTCCTCCAAGATATCGAACATATATTCCTAGGGTTGCAAGCGTAACTGCCAAGCAAGCAGCCATCTTCCCAGAAAGCTCTGAAGGTACAGAAACTGCGAACTAACCCCCCAAGACAAAAAAAAAAAAATGCCCCAGTATCTTCTGGGAATCCCATCCTTTTCCCAGGCACCCTTTTCCCACAACAGAGGTCACCTTGAGGAATGTCTGGTACATTTACACACTGGCTGGAAACCCTGGTGATGTAATGGTTAAGTGCTATAGCTGCTAGCCAAAAGCTCAGCAGTTCAAATCTACCAAGTGCTCCTTGGAAACTCTATGGGGCAGTTCTACTCTGTCCTATAGTGTCACTATGAGTCAGAATTGACTCAACAACATTGGATTTGGTTTGGTTTGGTTTTGAGAAGGGGCTGATGGTACTTGGGGGGATGCCTTGTCCTCAGCCCTCTCATCTGTGACCCATTTGTTTGGTGTTGACAGCCTAGATTTTGGTCCCCAATTGAGTTGACTTGACCTCATTTGTCTGAGTCATCATCTCACACTAAGTGAAGCAATTTATATCTCATCAGTCAAGATAGTGACTCCTGAACTGTAACTGGCCATAAAGTTACTCTGGGACCCATGCCCTCCCAAGAGGGTATAATGGATCCTGAGAAGTGATTTATGTTACTTTTTAAAGAATAGTTGCCAGGTTTACAGGTTTGGTACCATGGGAGCAAAAGCAATTGCTTTTTGCCAGAGTAGTGTTTTACCGCATATTCTAGAAGAGGTTCTTAAGGACTACACCATTTGGCCTGGGGATATAAGCAAGGGTCAGGGATGTCTGCAGAAAGGAGAAGAGTAGCAAACTGCATCAGGAGAAACAGTGTGGAGAGAGCTCTCACTTCTCTATAGGACATTTGCCACAATTAAAAGAAACATAAAGACATTTCTTTTAAGAAACTTCTCCTAAAGAGGAAGGAAGTCAAAGAGCTCTCTTTAGAAGAGGGCTGTTGTGCTATCAATCTATTTGCAAATACAGAAAACTGCCTGCTCCACCCTAAAGCCAAGAAAGCTGCAAAGGAAATGACATAGACGACCTAGTGAGAAACGGCCAGACCACATCTCAACCCCAAGAGCAGGGCAGTTAACTGTGAGCTCTGACTATTAAGTGCATGAACATAATTGATTTAAGTGCTACATACCTCATTGCTGAATATCACTGTGGTCACCTTCAAAGTACTCCCCTTGGGAAGCTGTGAAGTCACACCAGCACCTAGTCCCCCCTTCAAAGCAGTTTTGGAGCTCTTTCTGGAACTGCCATTGTGCACGGTGGCACAGTGGCAAGCTCGTGAACTTAACTGTGTAGTTATCTATGAAGGAGTTTTTAGCCAGTAAATAAATAACTGAACACCCTCCCTACTCACCTCATCTGGCCCCCAATGTCTTTTTACTTTATCTGAAAATTAAGGAAATATTGAATGGAAGACATTTTGATGACATTCAGGACACCAACGGTAACACAACAGCAGCTCTGATGGCCGTTCCAGAAAAAGTTTCAAAATTACTTTGAAGTGTGGACTAGGTGCTGGCATCGGTGCCTAGCTTCCTGAGGGGAGTAATTCAAAATAGACTGTAGCAATATTCAGCAATGAGGGAGGTAGCACTTTTTCTAGGATGAGTTTACAAACTTAATTGGCCATCCTCAAGATGCCAACAGAAGCCATGCAGGAACAATCTCCTCTTCCATTCATAAAAATGGCGACTTCTACTTTGCTTGAAGTAAGTACCCCATCTCCTAAACATACTTTCTCACTTTTGGTGATGGAATGCATACAGAGTACTATGTCTCTATTATATTAGAAAAATAATAGTGGCAAGCATAGTGGTAAATAGCATCAGGCCCTGGCTTCAGTGTTGAGGAGGGGTGGTAGGGATGATGCATCTTGGGGCAGTCAGGAGAATGCAGGTCCTACCTAGAACAGGAGGTGGCTCCTTCTTGGCTCCAGTTGACCACTGCCCCATAGGAATACAGACTGGGTATTCCTAGAGAATAGTTTTTTGGTAAAAAAAGAAAAAGAAAAAAAAACTAAATACCCAGATTTTCCTATAAACTCCCCCAATTTTTCATATTGGCTCTGTACTGAAACACTGTAAAGAAACTAAGCCTGTAGACAATGGGAAAAAATATCCCAATTAAGCAACGGGCAAAGGAGATGAACAGATTCTTCACCAAAGAAGAGATCCAGGCAGCCAAAAGACACGTGATGAAATGATCACAACCTTTAGCTACTAGAGAAATCCAAATCAAAACTACAGTGAGATACTATCTCACCCCAGCAAGGTTGGCAATAGTTCAAAAGCACAAAACAACAAATGTTGGTGAGGCTGCAGAGAGAGTAACACTCTCCTACACTGCTGGTGGGAACAAAAAATGGTACAACCTCCTTGAAAAGCAATTTGACACTTTCTTTAAAAACTATAAATAGAAATATCACATGATCTAGCAGTCCCTCTGCTCAGAATATATCCTATAGAAGTAAAGTAACAATACATGTATACGAATGTTTATTGCAGCACTGTCCACAGTAACAAAAACACGGAATTAACCTAGGTGCCCATCAACAGATGAATGGATAAGCAAACTGTGGTACATACGCTCAATGGAACAGCATGCAATGATAAAGAACAACAGTGATTTTAGGAAGCATCTCATAACCTGGTTTCAACTAGAAGACGTTATGCTGAGTGAAATCAGTCAGCGGCTAAAGGAGAAACACTGTATGAGACCCCTGCTATAAGAACTTAAAAATAAACCTATATACAGATGGAAAGACTCTGATCTCTACAAGAGGTGGGAGAGGGCTCGTAATAGATAAGTCAGTAGATACGAAGCTGGTTAGGTGAAAGCAGTGACTACACGCAGTAGAGAGTAGATCAAAATAACTGGACTACACCATCAAGTGACATTGACCCAATATTTCAAAGGATAGATTAGCAGGGATGGGAGTCTTGGGACCATGTTTTCAGGGGACATAAGGCCAATTGGCATAACTGGTCTTTTACTAAGAAACTCTTCTGTGCCCCATATTGGTGAGTGGTGTCTGGGGTCTTAAAAGCTAGAAAGCTGCCCTCTGAGGTACATACACCAAATGGTCCCAAATCATCTAGAACAGATGATGACTGAGAAAGGGACAATGAAAAAAAGAGCCCAGGAGACAGAAGGACCCATGTGAATGGGAGACTACATCAACATGAGACAAGAAGAACCAGATGGTACCCAGCCACCACCAAAGGCAGCCATGATGGGGGACACAATGTAGAGTCCCGGAGGCAACATGAGAAGAAGAAGGTGCAGCTCAGGAACTCCACTAAAAGACCACAACTGTTGGTTCAACAGCCTGGAGGGTCCCCTGAGAACATGGCCCCTAGACCTGCTGCCAGCCCTGACCAGAAACCAGTACTGAGTTCAACTCTTCAGACAAGAATGGACTGGACTTGGGGACATAGTATGACTATATGCTGTGTGCACTTTATGGTTCTATACATTTATAGCAGGCTGTCCTACTGGTCTATTTCTAGATGGGAGGGAAGAAAGTGGAGAGAAGGGGACAGGTGTTCATTACAAGATAATGGAAATATAAAGTGACAAGGAGGAATATGCTGTGACTGGGTGAGAAGAGCAGACAGAGCTGCAGATAGGTGGGCATGCAAAACTGATTTGAGTTGTATACTTTCATTTAATTACAATAAAAGAAGAATAAGAAGAAAATAAATCTATAGGCTGCAACTTCTGAGCTAAAGACCAGGGACTAAAACAGGGGACATTGTTTTTCCCAGAACTCAGGGACTGAAAGTTCAAAGGGACTTCCACCATCCAACTCTCTCAAGGTTCACTGATGGGATGAGAATCCTGACTTATCTAAGGTATCAAAGTTGGTTGTTACAGGTGCAGTTGTATCCCTCAGAATGATATAGTACGTGGGAGAGTGACCTTCAGAAGAAGGATCTCCTCACACATTCATGCACTTCACTGTCAGAGCTCACAGTTAACCACCCTGCTCTTGGGGTTGGGATGTGGTTTGGCCATTTCTCACTAGCTGGCCTATGTCATTCCCTTTGCAGCGTTCCTGGCTTTAGGGTGGAGTAGGCAGTTTTCTGTATTTGCAAATAGATTGATAGCACAACAGCCCTCTTCTAAAGAGCTCTTTCACTTCCTTCCTCTTTAGGAGAAACTTCTTTACCTCTCTTTTAATCATGGCAAAGGTCCTACATAGAGAAACGAGAGAGCTTTCCACACTTTCTCGTGAAGATGTTTTTAGTTCAATTAGCATGAGGTCATACTGGAATAGGGTGGCTCCTAACTTGATATGAGTGGTGACCTTTTAAAACAAGAGGCACAGAGACAGAGACATAGGGAAGACAGTCATGTGGAGATGGAGGCAGAGACTGGAGTCCCTCTGCTAGCTAAGGAATATCATGGACTGCAGGCCACCAACTGGAGCTAGGAGAAAAGCATGGAACAGATTTTCCCTCACAAACTTCAGATGTTGACGTGGCCAAGAGATCATGATTTTGGACTCCTAGCCTCCAGAATTGTGAGACAGTATATTTCTGTGCTTATAAACCAAAAAAAATAAGCCACCCTATTTACAAAGGGGATACTCTGGTGGTGCAGTGGCTACATCTGCTAACCAGAAGGTCAGCAGTTCAAATCTACCAGGCACTCCTTGGAAACTGTGGGCAGTTCTACTGTGACCTATAGGGTAGCTCTTTACATTGGTACTTGGTTAGGGTGGCCCCTGGACGCTGATATACTGGTGTTGGGTTCAAACCATCTGAGGACATGGGAGATTAGTTACTAAGCAGCTTATGCAGGCACAATGCCTGGCCTCTTGCACCAGACCCCCTAAGTGGGACTTCCTGAGCACCTTTCACCCCCAGCCAGGTGACCTGTAACTACGCAGAACAATGCTCAAGTGTCTGTCCTTCCTTCTTCCTTCTCTTAGTGAAATCCTATTCAGTCATTAAAACTCAGCTCAAATGTCACCTCCACTAGGACAGTCTGCCCTATTCCCTGAATTGAAGTGAATCATTTCCACCTCCCATCTACTTTGTGTCTGGATTCTTGCAGCTAGCAGTCCCCTGCCTGGACCTGTTGTCCTCCGTTCCATCATACACATCAAAAGATGCACACTTCCAAACCATGCACAGATACAATCTATGAGAGTGATGTACAATGTAGAACAAAATAAAGTATGAAACCAAGAGAATATACCAACTTCTGAAACTCACAGATTTCCAAAGGCTCAACATTTACAGAAAATTTGAGACTTAAAACACTTTATACATATATATATACCAGTTTAGATAAACAAGTATTTGAGTGCCTGGATGATTGTGGAACCTGGTAGTACACTGGTTAAAGAGCTTGGCTGTAGTCCAAAGGTCACTCCTACCAGCTGCCCCAAGGGAGAAAGATGTGACAGTCTCGCTTCCATAAAGATTACAGCCTTGGAAACCCTACAGGGCAGTTCTACTCCGTCCTGTGGGGTCACTATGAATTGGCATTGATTCATGGCAATGGATTTGGTTTGGTTTGGGATTGGACACTTGTGGTCAGGGTCTTTCAAGCTTCAGCTGAGAGTGCTGCCCTGAGACTTAAGAAGCTGTACATTGGGAAGGGTTTGTTCCAGCTCCCACATCAATATAGTGACAAAATCAAGACCCAGAGGCACTGATTGACTAAGGAGGAAGCAAAACTGACTTTTAAATACTACCTTGCTGTTTCAGCAAGCAGGCATCCTAAACTGTCAGGAGAGGTAGAAATTACCTTATATGTTTACTCTAAACAGTTTACTGCAAGCACCACTGGGTTTAATCTGTGCTGTTAGATGTCAGAGATCAGGGACCACATCTCTTTTGCTGATTTCCCAGGAACCCCATTCACTGTCTGACACACAGTAGATAGATACAATCTATGTCTCTATGTATACACTAGATAGATGTATGTATGCACACACACACACATATATACAAACAATGCACACACATACATACATACACACGTTCATACTTGCTTACTTAGCTGTCATATACAACAGAAGGACACACTGCCTGGTTTTGCATCATCTGTGCTTATGTTGGAGGCCATCATTGCAGGTACTGTGCCAGTTCAGCTCCCTGAAAGTCTCTCACACCACCATTGGCCCTCAACTTCATCAGACACGACGTCCTCTTTCGGCTATTGATCCCCCTGATGACATGACCAAAACAAGCAAGTCAGTCACTATTCTGTTGTGAATCATAAGATTTTCACTGGCTAATTTTTGAAAACAGATCACCAGGCCTTTCCTGCTAGTCCGTCTTAGTCTAGAAGCTTTGTTGAAACCTGTCCACTATGAGTCTTCTGCAGGTACTTGCATTTGAAATACTAATGGCTTGGTTTCCAGCACCATAGTATCTTGCAAGCCACCAGAATACAACAAACTGACAGACAGGTGGTGGCTGATACACAGCAGACACTCAGTAAGTATGGGGAGAGCTAAACAGAATCTTCAAGGAAGGAAACCCAATGATGGCCACTAGCCACCAGATACTGAATGACATTATTTATGAGCATTACTTCACCCAGTTAACGTATCACCTCTAGGATAGGCATCTACTCCTTTTGCTGATGAGAAAACTGAGATTCAACAGAACTCATACATGGCAGAGCTGAGACCCCAAATCAGACCTTGGTGACAGCAAAGACGAGGCTTCTTCCCAATATTCCCTCCTGTATAAAAATGTTCTAACCCCGTGGAGCGTTGCACCCTGCAAGGTACTCCTAGCTCCAAAAGCATTTGCGGCGCTGTATAATTTGGAGTGTTAAATAACCTGAAGTTCATCAAAACATGAGGGCCCCTCGTTTGACTAAAGAAATGATGGAGAAAATTGTTTTGCTGGCTCTTATTTGGATGATGGATGAACAGTCCCTGCAGCAATGCCCGAGGCAGGGAGAGGCTTTCATGCACACTTGCACTTTAAATAAGGACCCTAATGTGATGCCAGACGCCCCTTCGATGAATAATTGCTCAAGAAAGAAACACAACAAAGCAATTTGCCTCTGTAACTAATTCTTCGTGTCTTCAGCGCTGAAGGAACAATGCTTTAGAAGCCAGTGAGTCAGATAATTTGAAATAGGGGCAACTCTCTGAACCAGCTAAGGAAAGCTGGTTTTTATCAACCTCAACATTATTCCTTACAATCAGCATCCATGTACAAATAAATAAATAAGTACAGAAGGGGAAATGAGCAAGTCCACTTCATCCACCAACACAAGTAAATCCTTTTTATACTTTTATTTTTATTACTATCTTGAAATTCTATAAAGCAATAGTGAAACTCACCTTGTTGGCTTCAGAAGGAAACTTGGAGGCTGGTTATAGAACTAAGGCTTCCGCAGATGGAGCCAGAATTTGCAAGACTCAATGTACTTTCAGAGACAGAGCGCAGCAACAGGCCAGGGCTTCACTGTAAGGGTTTTTGTCTTTTGATTGCTGAGCGAGGCCCAAGCTTCTTTTTGCTTTCACAGTTACTCCACCTGATGGATACATTAGCACACTTAAGTGCCTGGAGACCTGGAAGATCATGTGTGTACACACACACACACACACACACACACACTCCTGCCAAAACTAGTTCTCTTCTCCACATGCTATTCCATATTTTTATGATGTCAGCTAACTCACATACCAAAGTAAGCCAACTTTTCGAATCCACAGTTTAAACAACACCAGAGCCTACTATATGAATCAACATTTACAACAACGGCTACTTCTTGATCTCCATCTCATCCATTCATTTCTCACTTCTGCAGCCAAAGATTGCGTGTGTTGTGTGTGTGTGTGTGTGTGTGTGTGTGCTTTTTTTAAATTGTACTTGAAGTGAGAGTTTACAATTCATCAGTCTCCTGTACAAAAACTTACATACTCATTTCTATGTGACCCTAGTTACTCTCCCTGCAATGTGATGCCACACTCCTTCTCTCCATCTGGTATTTCCTGCATCCATTCATTTAGTTCCTATCCTCTTCTGTCCTCTCATCTTGCCTCTGGACAGGAATTGCCCATTTGGTCTCACGTACCTACTTGAGCCAAGAAGCACACTCTTCCCCAGTATCTCCTTACGTCCAGTCCAGTTCAATCTCTGTCTGAGGAGTTAGCTTCCGTAACGGTTTCAGCTCTAGGCCAACAGAGAGTCTGGGGCCATGTGTTCTGGGGTCCATCCAGATTCAGTCTGACCATCAAATCTGGTTCTGCCCCCATGTTTCTTCTGCCGCGTTAGGGACCCTCTGTTCTGTTCCCTGCCAGGGTGGCATTTGTGGTAGCTGAGCACAATCAAGTTCTTCCCATCTCATGCTGATAATGTGTCTGATTTATGTGGCCCTTTCTGTCTCTTGGGCTCACATTGTCCTCATGTCTTTGATATTCTTCATTCTCCTTTGTCACAGAGGAGTTGGGACAAGTTAATACATGTTAGATGGCTTCACTTAGGATCCTATACATTTGGCCAAAGATTTTTAAGCGCAAGACCTACAGACAAAATTATAGATTGGGGCTTCCCCTTGGGCAAAGGATGAAGGAAAATCAGTTCTGGGGCAGGACCATTTCCTACTGGAGATTCTACCAACAGTATAATTCAAGCACAATTTTTGATGTCACATGTAACATAAGGAGAAAAATGGAGAATGTTGCATTCATTAAAATTTAGGGAGGGGAAAAACACCGCATTTACTTTACAGAAATGCTTTGTGAAATTGTTGAGAGTAAAACTAGAATGTATAAAAGAAACTATAGGGTATAGCAGACTCCAAAAGAAAGCTCAAGACACAAAGGTGATATGGAAATTTTTCTGTACAATAAAAAAAAAAAATGAAAAGAAAAAAAAACCTGACAGACTTCAAAATCTGAAGCAAAGCACAAACAACAGAAGAGAAAATAGATAAATGGGAACTACTAAGAATCAAACACGTTTGTTAGTCCAGACTTTTTCAAAAGACTTAAGAGACCTCCTTCAGAATGGGAAAAAGTATTTGGCAACTACATGTCAGACATTCCACAATCTACAAGGCACTGCCAAATATCAACAAGAAAAAGGTAAGTAACCCAGAGGAGATGGGCAGATACTTCACTAGAGAGGACATCCAGGCAGCCAAAAGACACATAAGGAAATGCTCATGATCATTAGCTATCAGAGAAATCCAAATCAAAACTACATTGAGATACCATCTTACCCCATCAAGGTTGGCCACGATCCAAAAAACACAAAACAACAAATGCTAGAGATGCTGTAGAGGGACTGGAACTCTCCTACACTGCTAGCGAGATTGCAACCTGTTTGGAAAGCAATTTGGTGCTTCTTGATGCTTCCCCTTGTCCATAAATCATTACTGGGGTCAATTCTTAGGACAGGAATGGATTGAACTCGGCGACACAGAGTGACCGTCTCTTATGTGCACTTTATGGTTCTATGCATCTAGAGGATGTCATCCTACTGGCCTCTTACTACAAGGGAGTGGAGGGAGTGGAGAAGAGGGGTGAGGAGATTATTAGGGGGATATGACATGTATAGAACAGAGAGTAGACATGTGCTGTCACTGGGCAAAGAGAGTAGTAGGACTTGCACATAGGCAGGCATGCAAATTTAAACTGGATTGTACACTTTCACTCAATCACAATAAACAAATAAATAAATAAGCTAGAAACAGATATACTATTTGATCTGGTAATCCCACTGCTCAGAATATATCCTACAGAAACAAGGGCTGTCACAGGAACAGACACATGTACACGAATGTTTGTTACAGCATATCCACAATAGAAAAAGATGTCATCAACCTAGATGACCATCAATAGATGAATAGATAAACTATGATATATATACTCAATGGAACATTATGCAATGTTAAAAAACAATGATGATTTTAGGAAGCATCTCATAACCTGGTTCAGTTGGAAGACATTATGCAGAGTGGAATCAGTCAGCTGCAAAAGGACAAATACTGTATGAGATCCTGCTACAAGGACTTAAAAGTAGACCTATGTACAGAAAAAAAAACTCTTTGAGGTCATAGATCAGATAGTTGATACAAATTTGGTTAGTTGAAAGCATCTTCAGCACATAGCAGAAAGTAGATCAACTTAACTGGACTTCACCATAAACTGAAATCTCCTCTAATCTCAACCCAATATTTCAGGGATAGAGTAGCAGGGATGGGGTCTGGCAACCATGCTTTTGGAGACACTGAGGCCAACTGGCATAACTAGCCTATTGCTAATAGAATCTTCTGCACCCCATGGTGGTGAATGGCATCTGGGGCTTAAAAGCTAGCAAGCTGGTACACCAAATGGTCCCAACTCATCCAGAAGAGATGATGACCAAGAACAACAAAGACATGAGTTAAAAAGAGCCCAGGAGACAGAAGGACCCATGTGAATGAGAGACTATATCAACATGTGATCAGAACTGGATGGTGCCTGGCTACCACCAAAGATAGCTGTGGTGGGGCACACAATGTAGAATCCCTGAGGCAACAGGAGAAAAAGATTGGTCTCTTTCAAGAATTCTCCTAAAAAATCAGAATTGATGGTCTGACAGCCTGAAGGATCCCCTGGGAGCATGGCCCCTAGACCTGCTGCTGCCCCTGCCCAGAAAACACTACTGAGGTCAACTCTTCAGACAAGAATGGACTAGACTTGGGGACACAGTGTGACCATATGGTGTATACTTTATAGTTCTATGTGTTTATAGGAGGCTGTTCTACTGGTCTCTTTCTAAATGGGAGAGAAGAGGGTGGAGAGGAAGGGACAGAATCTTATAAGGAGGATACTAGAAGTATAAAATGAAAAGGAGGAGTGTGCTGTCACTAAGTAAGGAGAGCAGAAGGAGCTGCAGATAGGTAGGCATGCAAAATTGATTTGGATTGTATATTTTCACTTAATCACACAAAAAAATTTTAAAAATATCACCAGTGAATCACTTCCAAGTCGAAGTGACCCTATAGAACACAGTAGACTTGCCCCATAAAGTTTGAAAGGTGCACCTGGTAGATGTGAACTGCTGACTCTGATTAGCAGTAGTAGCCTTAACCATTTATGCCACCAAGGTTTCAGCCATATAATAAAGAAGTGATAAGTTTGAATTTCCTGGGGGAATCCAGAAAGGAGAAAGAGGAAAAGAGAAGCTGATCCTGCTTAGCAGAAAGAAACTCACCCCCCAAAAAACTACATTCACTGCCATCAAGTCAATTCCAATTCATAGTAACTCTGTAAGTCCAGGTAGAACTGCCCCATAGAGTTTCCAAGGAGCAACAGGCAGATCTGAACTGCTGATCTTTTGGTTAGCAGATATAGCACTTAACAACTATGCGACCAGGGTTTCCAGCAGAAAGGATGGCGGAAGAAAAAGGAAAACTCGCTGGTTATAGAGTAACCATGGGAAGAGTTTAAGGCAGAAAAATGTCTAATGGAGAATTTTCTATACTGCTGGCCACTTATTCTTAATAAAATTCTATATCCATATAGTTGTTGTTAGGTGTCATTGAGTAGATTCCTACTCATGGCAACTCCACGTGTGCAGAGCAGAACTGCTCCATAGGGCTTAAAGTTTACAACACTTCAGAGGCAAACCTGTCCTCTGAGGCACCTCCGGGTGGGTTGAAACTACCAACTTTTGGGGCAGTAGTTATACTCTTAACTGTTTGTGTCACTCAGGCAGCCAAATATATATGTTGTTGTCACATGCTGTCCAGTTAACTCTGACTCATTATACACACGTATATACATGCATGTATATGTGCATATGTGTACACATATACAGAAGTGCCTTGAATGGTGCAAACATTTAACTACTCAACTATTAGTTGGTGGTTCAAAGCCACCTAGAGAAGCCTCAGAAGACAAATCTGACTACCTGCTTCCAGGTCACAGCCTTGAAAACTCTGTCCTACTCTGTGTATGAGGGATTGCTGTGAGTTGAAATTACTCAATGATAACTAACAACAAAAAATATATATTACATTGATTGTATATGTAATGTGGTCCAAGCCAAGCCAAGTGCCATCGAGTCGGAGCCCACTCATGGCGACCCATACCAGGCTCTAAAACATCAGCCTGCTCTCTAAGGCCTTTCAATTTCAAGCCAGCTCCAACTGAAGCCACAAATGTCCTTAGCCAGGATTCTACAGATGAGGAAGCTGCAGACAGCCTCAGCTTTGGGGCCTCTGCTTCTGAGACTCCGTTGGCTGCCTATGGAGAAAGGACATGGACAAGTTCCCACACCAAGTCAATGCCAAAATCAAGGTCAACCAGCTCCATGGAGTTAACCTTGATCCAAGCAGCTTCTACAGTATATCTTTCCTGGCCCTTTTTACTCAAAAGAGGCAGTTTAAAAAGCAACAGCACCAGGTCAGTTTAACACTGAAGGAAACTTTGCGTGAAGTGGTTAGAGGAATATCTGTAACAATGTGGTGATGTCATTGCTCCCCTAGCCCCCTTCCTGGGCTTAACTCTTCTCTCTCACATACATGATTTTTGGGAGCATCAAGGGATGTGGTTCTCACCCTGGTCCAGGTACCCTTAACCTGTGTATCCCCTTGGTACCTCTCTTTCATCCAGCACAGAAACAGAGGGTGACAGCAGCTGAAGCTGAAGACCTTGCTTCTGTGCATTCTGTACTGTACGTGACCTGCATGGATGTTCCACCACCACCAGCGTCTGCCCTCCCTCTCTCCTCATCACCAAACCCACACTGCTGCTCACTCTTGGCTAAAGTGCCCTTTCCCTGCTTGCCATCCCATGCTTTGAGCCTCAACAGAAGTCACAGCACCTCAAAGCTCCCCACATCCCAGGCGTCACACCTTCGTCAACCACAGTGGCTCTCACAGCCCATGTCATCCTTCTTCTCACTCCACGTGCTGTTCCGCGCCACTGCTCAGCTTTTTCACACGGGAACATCCTGCTCTTCATGTGGATCATAAACTCTCTGCAGCCTGGAACAATTTTTATTTTATTATCTCTGCTATTTTGGTATCACTATCAAACGCCTGTACAGTTTTGGGTACCAAATAAATCTTGAATAAACAAATGAAGAAAAGAACAAAGCAAATTAACTTGCCTCTCTCTACCAGGCTCGGGGAGCCCTGGTGGTGCAGTGATTCAGCGCTCAGCTGCTAACCAAAAAGTTGGCAATGTGAATTCACCAGTCGCCCCACAGGAGAAAGATGAGGCAGTCTGCTTCCATAAAGGCACACAGCCTTGGGAGCTCTACAAGGCAGTTCTACTCTGTCCCCCAAGGTTACAATACACCAAAAGTGACTCAGTGGCAGCAGGTTTGGGATGGGATCAGGCTCAACATTTCTTTGGCTGTGATCTGTGGGCTTCCTGTAACTTACAGACAGAAAGTTTTCCGGAACTCCACCTGCTGGCGAAAAAGTTTGTTGCCTTTTCACTGAGTCAGTAAATCCCAGGTGTGACACAGCGAATAAGTGGGTATATCAGCGCAGTGCCTGTACTTACATCTGTATATGCAAAGTGAAGGGAGTGCCACTGCAAATTAGGCAAACTACCAAATAAGTAGCACCACTCAGTATAAATAGAGTCCTATAATAGCTGAAATTGGATGCCTTGGCTCTTTCCCCATCAATAGATTCTGATAACTCAATTTTTACTTTGAGATAATTGAAGATTCATAGGATTTTTAAGAAATAATACAGAAAATGTGTAATTTCTACCCTTCACCCAGTGTCTCCCAATGGTAAAATTCTACATCTTATATAATTAGACAATATCACCTCCCCAGAACAAATATCTATACAGTAAGCCTTGAGTCTTTTGAGGGTCACAGAAAACAGTGATCAGGGAAGAAGGGAGGAGGAATTCTGTCTTCTGGATCCTCGTTTTGGGAAGCCATGGTGGGCTACAAGAATGTGACTGCTTGGGGACAGAGGCCTGACCTGCCTGCCTCTTTTGCCACTGTGACCCCAGCACCTAAAAGAGTTACTGGCCCAGAGGGAAACTCCAGATGATGTGGGGAAAAATGGCAAGTGAAAAAATGCACGGCTTTCTTGTTCAGTGTCTGAAGCTCCTAGCGGATGCTAGTTAGCTTAAGGCGCAGCTCAGGGAATGAGTCTTGAAAACCAAACACCCAACCCGTGGCCAGTGAGCAGACTCTGACTCACGCCACTTCCGTTGAGTTAATTCTGACTCCTAGCTACCCTATAGAACAGAGTAGAACTTCCCCCATGGAAATTCCAAGGAGTGCCTGGTAGATTTGAACTGCCAAACTTTTTGGTTAGCAGCTATGGCTCTTAACCACTATATCACCAGCATTTCCTTCTGACTCACAGTGACCAAACAGGGTTGAGCAGAGCTGTCCCATAGAATTTCCAAGGAGTGGTTGGTGGATCTGAACTTCCGAACTCATGGTTAGCTGCTGACCTCTTAACCACCACACCACCAGGGCTCCGGGAGCCTTGGACTAGTTCAAAGCCTGGCCTTTCATTTCCTCATTAGCAGGATGTGGCTCAACTCCCTATTCTGAAGAAGTAGAAGGCTATAGTGCAGCGCTTCACACATGGCCCATGTCAGCTGCAGCCAGTGCTCTTGGTCTCAGATCCTTCTTGGTCATTTCTCCTACTCCCCTCAAGCTTCTCTTACATCACAGCTGCCAGGCCTGGCCCTGTTGGACAAGTGCAGCTTTTTCTTCTTTGCAAGCAAAGAACATTGCCTAATGTCCCTTTTATTCTGAGAATGTTTGTGCAGGCCCAGTATCCAGAAAAACAGAAGGGATGAGTTTTGTAAGGGGATTTTCCAGGGTACTTTGGCTGCAGCTGGGGTTACGTGCTATGTCTGCTAACCAAGAGGTCAGCAGTTCAAACCTGCAAGGTGCTCCCTGGGAACTCTTTGGGGCAGTTCTACTCTGTCTAGAGGATCGCTATGAGTAGGAATCAAGTCGATGGCAGTGGTTTTGGTTTGGGTTTGGTTGGCTAAAGTTAGGTGGAATATGCTCTCTGTTTCTACCCAGCCAGCCAGCCTTGGGCTCCCTCCACGATGGAGCAGCATCAAAAGCTCCAGTTACATGCGTCCCATAATATTCAACTGAATTCTCAGCTCCCTGACAGGTGCTTGGGGCCATACTTACCTAACACTTGCGTTCTACTACAATCCTAGCTCTAAAGGTCTTTTAATACTGATAATATAAGTTTTAACTAGCCTTATTATTGTGGTTCCAATGCGTTGAAAATTTCCTATTTATGAGTTTCTTTAATCTTTTCAATAACTCAATGTAACAGCCATACCATAATCCCTAGTTTACAAATAAAGTCTTGAAGCTCAGTAAGATTAAGTGATGTCCCCAAGGCCACACAGTTTTTGTGAAGCCAAGGTGAGATTTTTAGCCCCAGCAGTCCCCTTCTCAGGCTTCACTGTCTCATCAGAGCCAGGACCACGCTAGTCTTTTTTTTTTTTTTTTTTTTCTTTTGCCCCTCCTGCTAGATTGGAGGCTCTGTGAAGGCTGGAGACAAGTCTCCTTATCCCTAAGGCCTCAGCATTCAGCCCAAGGTCTGGCACAGAAAAGTCCAGTCGAAGGTGTTTAGTGAACGAGTAACAACTCTATGACCCACACACAGGGACCACTCATCAAATAGCATTAACCATTTAAGAGAACTTACAATCCGTAGGGCTCGCTTCATTAGTCCCATGAAAACGGAATTTGAAAACCCTGCCCAGTGGTCCAATTACCTTTCGGCTGAAGAAGCCATTCAATTCATTACTGCAGCATACCTCAGCAATCAGACTGACTAGGACTGAGAAATCATAAAACAGTTTCATTTCCTCAAAACGGCCTTTATTTGTTGATTTTTGTAAGGTGTCTCTTTCTTTGTTTTTCCTGCTATTCCTCCTTCTTCCTCCTCTCTTTTCTTTTTCCTCCCTGTCTCAGAATAAACCAAACATCAGTTGCTTTAGAGTCAATTCTGACCCATAGTGACCTATAGGACAGAGAACAACCACATAGGACTTCCAGGGAGTGACTGATAAATTCAAACTAGTTAACCTTTGGTTAGCAGCCTGAGCTCTTCGCTGTTCTCAGCTAGCCACTTGGGGTATACAATGAGTGCCTTAATTTTAGCTTCTCCAACATATCTGCTGCGAACACTCACCGAAGTGACCCTCTCCAATTTCTCTCTCCTTCTGCCTTAGCCTGTTGTCTGTTTACCTTCACAACTCAAAGGAGGCTGGGAGGAACCCCCCAGAGGTAAGGCAAATGCCTTTCTTCAATGAACCTTAGCCACCCAGGAGATGGCAGTACATGGATGAACTGTTTGGGGGTATTGACTGCTTTCCCGTATCCCAAAGCAAGCCCTTCCCAAGCAACAGCTCAGGATGTAAGCCTGAGTACCCAGAAAATGTCCAGTGGCTGTTTACCCATATCCCAAAGCAAGCTCTTCCCAAGCAAGAGCCCAGGATTTAAGTCTTAGCACCCAGAATATGTCCAGTAGCCCTCCTTGATGGGCCAGGCAGAGCGAAGGACACTTCTGGGCACATTATTTCATTTCACCCCACATGTCAGAGTATCATTAATCTTTTGTTTCCCAGTGTGATACCAGGTCGAGGAGCTCACAAATATTAAGAGGGTTGCCATGAGTCGGACGCACTTGGCTTTGGCTTTGGCTTTGGCTGGCATTTAAACTCTAATAAACTGACACAGCTCACTGCTTTCCTCCTTACCTTGGAACGAGAGAGACTGAAGAGAGATCATTTCTAGGTGCGTGAAAGTAAAGACAGGACAAGACCACAGTAATGAAGAACCCAAACCAATCTGGCAGCTTGGGAAGTTAGTCTGGCACAACTAGTCCACATAGAAGTAGATGAAATTTTTTCAGTGTGGGAAATATCTAGAACATTCAAAGCATGACTTTTGAACCACCTAAGGAACTGTTGGAAATGCAGATTTCTAGGACCTATTCCAAATGAACTTAGTCAGAATATCTGGGGAACCTGATCATCTGCATTGTTAGTGAGTTTCTCGGATCCTCAGGGATTCTAACACACATCCACAACTGAGGCACGTCCTAAAGGTAAAGCATGAGGCCTACTGCTGGAAAGGCAGAGACCCTGGCAGGGCACCTCACACCAGGCTCCAGGGATGTTTTCCCAGGGGTTACAGGAGCCTCTTGGGAGACAGGCTAAGAGACTTTTTCTGTCCCTTTGACCTGGCCTTCCTCTACAGAAGATGACTGACCTTCTCTCAGCAACCAAACCACTGGATGAGCACTTGTTTCAGGTGCATGGAGCTGAGGTCAGCCTTCCTGAAAATTTACTTTTTTTTGTCTTAAATTAGGATGATCTCATAAACAGAATTTTCTAGAGCTACTTGATGCGCTCAGCAGCTAATTGGGGAAAAGGGAAAGAGTCACTACATAGACTTTATTTAAAACTCAGGGGCTCATAGTCATGCGTTCCCCACCAGAGAAGTTTTTCAGGGAGTCTTGATATCCCTGTATTAGCCCAAAACCACACAGAGAGTAAATCCTCAATAGACTGTCTATGGATGCACAGATAAAATTCTAGCAAACCATGGGATGATACCAAGCCAAGTGCCGTCGAGTCGGATCCAACTCATGGCGACCCTAGGGGCCAGGGTAGAAGTGACCCTCAGAGTATTCAAGGCCATGGGATGATACCCTAACCTAAAACATTCAGTTTTCTACTCATGCTCCACCTCTCCCATCTTCCTTTTGAGTTAAATTCCTCTGGTTCTTGCCATCCCAGCTTGCCCCCTGCCTACCTAAGGTCACGACTAGGCAGGTAATATTTTAGCCAAAGCATGTCTTACTCTCTCTTCTTCCTTTGTTGTCAGAATGCAAAGATTTGGCTGTTAAAATGTTATCCAAATTGAAAAATGAGATATATAAACTCAGTACCCAGGGAAATGAAACTTGCCTTAGTGCAGATTTGATGATTTTTAATAATTTGTGGCAGAAGCAAAAGAACATACTGAATTTCATACAATTTTTATCATGTCATAAAGTGAAAAGCCACTTTCCATTTATAAAAGGAATTCGGATGGGTTTTTGGTCCCTTGGAAGAAAGCAGGAGCTAAAGAGCCAAGAACAGACCTGGGTATTTGAAGCATTCCTATTCCCTGAGCTGCAAATCATGTCCTACAAACTGTTAACCAATCCTGAATGGTGATATTTAGATTTTTTTTTCAGTTGCGTATTAATCATTAAGATGTGCAAATGGCAGGATCTCTTTGCCCATCTCTCTGCTGGGGGCAGGGCTCTTAAGGCTTCACAAATTGAGCTGATTCAACTCTTTGCCAGGTGGCAGGACCTCTGTTTAGAGAGACAGATCAGCACTCTCACCTTTTGGGGCCATGCTCTACTGGCATGGACTGGAAGCTTTGAAAAATGAACTCATGCTGTGCTCACGCTCTGGTTTCTATGGCAACAGTCTTCAAAGCTTGGGCCAAGGTTATCAGACTCAGTGAACTCCTACAGGGACAGGGACGAAAGACAACTCCCTTCCTGGTGCTGTTCCAAGAACTATTTTTTCTCTTACCCTGACCCGGCTTCTGATAGTCACTAACAACTCAGTGTAATCCTCATGCTTCTGCTGCTCAGATACATCCTGCAAATTCCAGATCCTATCAAACCATTTTTCTGCCTCTAAACAAGACTACATCACAACATAGTAGGTTGCAAGAACAGCATGTTTTATCTCACACATCGCTTTCTTCAATGGAAAGGTATTTCCACCTGTTACTATTTTGTTGTTGTTGTTAGGTACCATCAAGTTTGTTCCCAATCATAAAGATCCTACATACAACAGAACAAAACACAGCCTGGTCCTGTCCATCCTCACAATTGGTGCTGTGTTTGAGTCAATTGCTGTAGCCGCTGTGTTAACCCACCTCAGTGAGGTTCTTTCTCTTTTTGCTGACCCTCTATTTTACCAAGTATGATGTCCTTCCCCAGGGACTGATCCTTCTTAACAATATGTCTTAACTACCAGTTAATAAGCTTATGCTATATGCCAAACACTATCCTAGCATTTGAAAGCCTGGTGGCATAGTGGTTAAGCTGTCTGCCAACCAAGAGGTTGGCAGTTCGAATCCAGCAGGCATTCCTTGGAAATTCTATGGAACAGCTCTACTGTGTCCTACAGTGTTGCTGTGAGTCAGAATTGACTCAACGACAGTGGGTTTGGTTTGATTTTGTTTATCCTAGCATTCTACATACACAGTCTCATTCTTCAAAACAGCTCTGTTAAATCAGTATTGTAACCCCATGTTATAGATGATGACACTGAGGGCCAAAGAAGTTCAGAGCATGTTAGAGGTTGCACAACTATAAGTGGTGGATACAAGATTAAACCTAGCTCTTCTCGATTTCATCAAAGCCATTTTCTCTTTACAATATTGGCCTCCTGGGACAACAGGTGATCTTTATCTTTCTTCTTAGGAGACTTAATAAATTTTCAAAACTCATATATTGTTTCTGTTTCAAGATTCTCTGTGCTTCAAGCTATCCCATCAACTTTAAACACTTCCATTGAATTATATAGTTTAGTTCTTTCTCTGCCACTGCTTTCTGAACTGTCTTCACTTTATCAACTTTCTTAGTAGAACACTAAGTAGGAAATATTGTCTTAATAAGAGCAACAGCAGTTTTTAAAATGATGCTTTTCAGAATAACTACATGCTGAGATGATGGACTTCAGGGTTCTTTGTGCAGATTTGATTGGGTTGCATTTATTGTCCAATTATCCTTGGAGCTTCAGTCTTCTGAAGGAAGCAGTTAGGAGGGAGAACTAAAGAAGGATGAGCAAAAGAACAGAGCTGAATTATCTGGCATAATTCAACAATCTGATCTATCAAGGTATAGTGGAAATAATAGGACTCCATTTTATGCAACACTCTGAAGGAGTGTTCTCTGGATATCATAATTCAATGTTAACCTGTCTTAGGATTGAAGGCTAGCATCTTCATCTACTTGTGAAAATTTCCCAAGTGCTAGCATCCCGTGCCAATGATCCCAGCAAATAGGCTGTCTCCTAAGTAAATTTCACATCTGCAAACTCGATTATTGCATTTTTCAGGCATTAACGTGCAAAAAGTCAGAGAGATATTGCAGCCATCTCTCAGTTTAGTGGTTTCAGTGACAAGGCTAGAGCTGGATTTAGGGTTTTCTCAATTCTTCAAATGTTTTTATAAAGTTTACCTTTATTCTAAGCTGTGAATTTATTTATGGGCCCATTGTCTTTTTATTGGGCTTTTGGGCTTTTGCTTTGCTTACAGCTTAGCCCCTGTTTACCGGGCCTCAGCAGAGGTCCCTCAAGATATAAGCTCCCATCCCCACCCACAAAGAGAAAAGCACACCTGCTGGATACAAAAGAAGAAGCATAAAAATTATCTGGTGACTTAGGACACTCAAGTTCTTTCCATTAGAAGGATAATTTTCACAACAAGCTTTTCATAACAAACTTTTCATAACAAGCAAGGTATAGCACTAACTCAGCAACCATCCAGTCCTTAGACTCATTTCTATTTTCTCATTAAAATGTTGAAGCAGAGAATAAAATTTAGGTTTCTCCTCTGACTCTAAGGCCCAGAACATTCTGATCCCTCTCAACGTCCCCACTCTTCTTCTGACGCCACATGAAAGGAGCACTTTGCTATCATCTAATGATAACTAGCAGTTATTAAGCTCTTATTGTTTGCCAGAGTCCCTAGGTGGTATAAACAGTTAATAAGCTTGGCTGCTAACAGAATGGTTGGAGGTTTGAGTTCACCCAAAAGTGCTGCCTCCCATTTATCTGTCAGTTTGTCATACTATGGGGACTTCCATTTTGCTGTGACGCTGAAACTATACCACCAGTATTCAGATATGAGCAGGGTTACAAACGCTGGACAAGTTTCAGCTGAGCTTCCAGACTAAGACAGACTAGGAAGAAGGACCGGGAAGTCTGCTTCTGAAAAGAATTAACCAGTGAAAACCTTATGAATAGCAGCAGAACACTGTCAGATGCAGGGCCAGAAAATGAGCCCTCCAAGTTGGAAGGCAATCAAAAGACAACTGAGGAAAAGCTGCCTCCTCAAATTAGAGTTGATCTTAATGACATGGATGGAGTAAAGCCTTCAAAACCTTCCTTTGCTGATGTGGCATGACTCAAAATGAGAGGGAAAAAGCTGCAAACATCTATTAATAATTGGAATGTGGAATGTACAAAGTGTGAATCTAAGAAAACCAGAAATCATCAAATATTAAACGGAATGCATAAATATCAATATCCTAGGCATTAGTGTGCTGAAGTGGACTGGTACTGTTCATTCTGAGTTGGACCATCATACGGTCTCTTATGCTGGGAATGAAAACCTGAAGAGGAATGGTGTCGCATTCATCATCAAACAGAACATTTCAAAATCTGTCCTGAAGTACAATGCTTTCAGTGATAGGATAATATCCGTATGTCTACAAGGAAGGCCAGTTAATATGACCATTATTCAAATTTACACACCAATCTATTAAGGTCAAAGATGAAGAAATTGAGGATTTTTACCAGCTTCTGCAGTTTAAAGTTTACTGAACATACAATCTGGGTGAACTGATAATTACTGGTGACTGGAATTCAAAAGTTGGAAACAAAGAAGAACAAACAGTTGTTGGAAAAGATGGCATTGGTGATAGAAATGATGCCAGACATCAAATGACAGAATTTCACAAGACCATGACCACTTCATTGCAAATACCTTTTTTCACCAACAAAAACAGCTATACACATGGACCTCACCAGACGGAATACACAGGACCCAATCTGATTCTATCTGTGGAAAGAGACAACAGAAAAGCTCAATATCAGCAATCAGAACAAGAACAGGTGCTGACTGTAGCAGAGACCATCAACTGCCCATATGCAAGCTCAAACCGAAACTGAAGAAAATTAGAACAAGTTCATGAGAGCCAAAGTATGACCTTGAGTATATCCCATCTACTAATGACTGAAGACCAGACAAGTTGTAGAATGACATCAAAGACATCATCCATGAAGAAAGCAAGAGGTTATTTAAAAGGCAGGAAAGAAAGAAAAGACCAAATTGGATGGCAGAAGAAACTCTGAAACTTGCTCTTGAACATCAAACAGGTTAAACAAATGGAAGAAATGACAAAACAAAAGAACTGAATAGAAGATTTCAAAGGGTGGCTCAAGAAGACAAAGCAAAGTATTATAATGACATGTGTAAGGAGCTGGAAATAGAAAGCCAAAAGGGAAGAACATGCTCTGCATTTCTCAGGGTTAAAGAACTGAAGGAAAAAATTCAAGCCTCAAGTTTCAATATTGAAGGATTCTACAGGGAAGATATGAAATGACTCAGGAGGCATCAAAAGAATATGAAAAGAATACACAAAGTCATTGCACCACAAAGAACTGGTCAATTTTCAACCATTTGAAGAGGCAGCATATGATCAGGAACCAATGGTACTGAAGGAAGAAGTTGAAGCTGCATTGAAGGCACTGACAAAAAACAAGGCTCCAGCAATTGATAGACTACCAGCTGAGATGTTGCAACAGATGCAGTGCTAGAACTGCACAATTGTCTATGCCAAGAAATTTGGAGGACAGCTACCTGGCCAACCAACTGGAAAATATCCATATTTATGCCTGTTCCAAAGAAAGGTGATCCAACCAAATGCAGAAATGATCAAATATCACTAACATTGCAGGCAAGCAAAATCTTGCTGAAGATCATTCAAAAGTGATTGCAACAGTGTATTGACAGGGAACTGCCAGAAATTCAAGCTGGATTCAGAAGGGGATGTGGGGCCAGGGCTGTTGCAGACATCAGACCAATTGTGGCTAAAAGCCAAGAATTCCAGAAAGATGTTTACCTGTGTTTCATTGACTATTCAAAGGCATTTGACTGTGTGAGTCATAACCAATTATAGGCAACATTGCAAAGAATGGGAATTCCAGAACACTTAGTTGTGCTCACAAAGAATCTGTATATGGATCACAATGCAGCCTCATGAACAAAATATGGGGACATGACATGATTTAAAGTCAGGAAAGGTGTACATCAGAAATGTATCCTTCCACCATACCTTTTCAGTCTGTATGCTGAGCAAATAATCCAAGAAGCTGGACTGTATAAAAAAGTGTGAGGCACCAGGATTGGAGGGCAACTCATTAACAGCCTGCATTATGCAGATGACTGAACCTTGCTTGCTGGAAGTGAAGAGGATTTGAAACACTTACTGAAGAAGGTCAAAGACCATAGCCTTCAGTAAGGATTGCAACTCAACATCAAGGAAGCAAAAATTCTCACAACTGGATCAGTAAACAACATCATGATAAAAGGAGAAAGGATAGAGGTTGTCAAGGATTTCATTTCACTTGGTTCCACAATCAACGGCCATGGAAGCAGCAGTCAAGAAATCAAAAGATCCACTGCACTGGAAAAATCTGCTGCAAAAGACCTCTTTAAAGTGCTGAAAAGTAAAGATGTCACCTTGAAGACTAAGGTGCACATTACCCAAGCCATAGTATTTTCAATTGCATTGTATGCATGCAAAAGTTGGACAATGAAAAAGGAATACAGAAGAAGAACTGATGCCTTTGAATTGTGGTGCTGGAGAAAAATACTGAACATACTATGGACTGCTGAAAGAAGTTATATCTGTTCTGGAAGAAGTACAACCAGATTGTTCCTTGAAAGCAAAGGTAGCAAGGCTGTGTCTTCCATAGTTTGGACATGTTATCAGCAGAGGTCAGTCCCTGTGGAAGGATATCATGCTTGGTAAAGCAGAGGGTCAGTAAAAAAGAAGAAGACCCTCAACAAGATGGATTGACACAGTGGCTGCAATAACAGACTCAAGCATAAAAATGATCGTTGGCTTGGTGCAGGACTGGGTAGTGTTTCGTTCTGTTGTGCAGAGGGTAGCTGTGAGTTGGAACTGGCTCAGCAGCACCTAACAACAACCACAAAACTCAAACCAATCTCACTGCCATTGAGTTGATTCAGACTCACAGCGACTCAATAGGATAGAGTAGAACTGCTTCAGAGAGTTTTCAGCTGAGACTGGCTGATCCAAATTGCTGATCATTTGGTTAGTAGATACAGCAAGAAACCACTGCGCCACCAGAGTTTTCAAAAACAACAAGAGTGCTTCAAAAGAAAAGCTTGACAATCTACTCCTCAAAAAAAAAAAATCACCTATTGAACACCCTGTGTAACATAGTTCTACTAGGACACACGTGAGGTTACCATGAATTGGAATCAATTCAAGGGTAACTGGTTAGTCTACTGTGTGCCAGGCACTGTGCTAAGTCCTTTACACAGATTATGTTGAATTTACCCCAAGTGCAGATAAGAAAACTATGGCACAAAGAGGTCTTTCAAGCATCACACGACTTTCTAGTTGTAGAGCCATATTTTGAACTCAAAGAGGCTGATCCCAGAGCCTGAGCTCTTTGCTGTAACATCACTCTGCCTCTCAGTTCACCTAGAAACAGCCAGTCTCCTCCTCCAGCCACCCAAATACTGGTTGTTCTTCAAAAAAAATACCCAAATCTCTCTGTTAGGTGCTATCTTCTCTGACCACCACAAGCCCACAGTGAATTCTCTCTCTTTGCATCTCCTCATCCATGCTACCACCACAGCAGTTCTGGCAGCTGTCCTCTGTTGCCTTCTGTTGTGTGACAGCAGAGTGGAAAGAACTGCTCCCAAATCACACAAGCATGGATTCCAAACTCACAATGGGCACCTTGTAGCTATGTCACCATCCATTCACTTATCCATCCAAGGATTCATTAAGCACCCAATGTGTGAGGCTCTGGGAGCCTAACAGACTAGCTCCCTGCCTCCTTAGAACTTGCATGGATCTTAGGCAAGTGATCTCAACTTGAGCTTCATTTTCCACATCTGTCCGATGAGAACAACATCATTGAGATCATCTGCTCAGCTCATAATAGCCAAAAAGTATAAAAGCACCCTGTCGGGGACCTAGCACATGGGTATGTAAGGATTATTTATAAACTTAAATGGTTGACAAGAGAATGGCCAATGACAACTATATAATTTTCCCTGTGGTCAAGATTTCAGGCAGTAAGAGCACCAACATAGAGGATTCTATGGCTTCATCATTAGACTGAGATCCAAGAGACCTGCTTTTAAGGTCAACTTTCAGGTTTGGAAATAAGAAGAATAAAGAAAGGAAAAAAAGGCTCTCAGCAAATAAACATCAACTGATCTACTGCAGAAAAGAAGACAAGAGATAAGAAAAGGATATAAAGATTATAGTGATATCCTGGAGAATTCCACCCAAGCAACTTGCTGCGTTGCAGTCCTCTCTGGAACAGCAGAGGTATAATTTATACGCCTAAACTTTATCATCCTGAATTTTTTTTAGAGGTGATAAGTTGTTTTAATCAACCTGGCTTATTCTTTCTTCCCCATGTCTGATACAGTCGTAAGTGAGAAGGCAGTTTCGTGCAATTCTTTCTTCTATTTGGTTGATATATTATGCTCTCTTCCAAGTTTTTCTCTTGAGAGCATCCCTCTTTTATTACTTTTCCTTCCCATTCTTATAATTAAAGTTTTACAAAGCACGACTACTGTTTTTATTCTTGATCTGAAACAGAGATGGCACAGGATAGGAAGAATATGAATGCAGCCAGCATGAATTTTGAGCAAAACCCTGTACTCTTAACAGATGAGCATCGTGCAAAATACAGAAGCTGAGTGGGTCTTTGCCACTGGGGTACAAGGCACTAGCAACTGTGAGGCAATCCAAATGGAAAATAAAGTGAAGCCAAAAGCCCACTTGGCCTCTCTGACTTAGACAATCTGCCTTCACCTGGTGCTTTATGTTTTGCTGACTCTTTATGAAGATTGCATCCATGTCTATAATGATACAGTGCTCTTTATACTGTCAGCATATAATAAAGTTTTATCATGATTAATAGGAATAATAACTACACAAGACAAGAAAGATTCACTCCATTTCCCACAGCTTTATTTACAGCTTCTTTACACTTCCCTGAAATTATGGAAAAGAAAAAGGTACTCCATCCCCCAACCATCCTGCTTCTTTTATAAGCCAGATGAATCGCCTAGGAAGGCAAGACATCAGGCAGAAACCATGGTAATCCAGAAGCCCTGCTCAGAAACACCTCTTTAACTTTGCTGCATTCCTTGAACAGTTCACCATCATCCCTAAGATGCCTCAGCTGCCTTGTCTGCAATAGCTGGGGTCCCCACCTCTGATTGGCTGTGCTATCCAATGAGACTCCTGGGGACCCTTAAGAGCTGAATAATGCTGCCCTTCGTGGTCTTCCATGGGTTTTCATGTACTTGTCTTCTCTCTTTCAGAGAACGGGTTTGACACAAGATGCTGGTCATACTTGCTAACTGGCTAATTGTATCAAACTGAATTGATCATCTATCAATCATTCCTAAAGGCACAGCCCAACAGTCATCTCCTTCATGATGCCTTTCTCATAGGACTACTGCCTCTTACACATACAGACACTCCTGCTGTGCCCCTAACACCCAGTGTATATACCTCAGTTTAGCACTTGCATTCTGTCTGCTTCTTCCCTTCAGGGAGAGCGCCATGTCTTATCCACCATTGGCTGCCCCACAGCAATTTCTTCCACCAGCGGGGACACACAGCAACCCTCAACACGTGGGAACTACAAGAGTACCGATAGAGATCAACAGAAAGCAATAGAGCTATGTATATGGTGATCAGTTAGGTGGCAGGATAATACCATTCAACGGAGTCCACCAACCAAGTTGCAGAATAAAAACCACAGCGTGAGAGCAGACAGAAGACAGAAGATAGGAGGGTGCTGCTTGCTATGGCTCCCTGATTCACTGGCTCTTAAAGCAAAAGTGTGGTGATGCTCAAGTCCATGGCCTGGGACAGACCAGCAGGCTGGACAAAGCTCCATGGCTGTTCTCAAGAAAGAATGAGAAGCATAACACAGTGGACAGAGGCAAGAGGCCAGAACAAGTCAATGGGATCAAGAAAACTGCTCAAAGTGGAGAAAGAGTTGAAGCCCCTAAAGAAAGCATTCCTAATTAAAACCTGTTCAGGCCTATAGCAGTGAACACTTGCACAGTCCTCATAGTCAGGGCCACTTAGGTCTTAATTTCTAGTAATATTGAATACAGTGATTATTTGTTTACTTAGGACTTGGCTGTAAGTGTGTTGTACTGTGATGACTTGTGGATTGCTGTGATGCTGGTCGTTGTGGATAGGTTTTAGTGTAACTTGCAGTCTAAGGCAGACCAAGAAGAAAGGCCTAGTGATCTATTTCTAAAAATTAACAAATACAAACCCTATTTTTTTATTATGATTGAATGAAAATGTACATTTCCATATAAATTTGCATGCTCACCTACATGCAGCTCCCACTGCTCTCCCTGCCCAGTGACAGCACACTCTTTCTCTCTGCTGCATACATGTCCTATCCTCCCAACAGTCTCCTTTCCCCTCCTCCCCACCCACTCCCCTTCCTCCAGTAAGAGGTCAGCAGGATGATGTCCCACAGATGCATAGAACCATAAAGTGCCCAAAAAATACAGTCACTCTGTATCTTCACGTCCAATCTATTGCTGTCTGAAGAGTTGAACTTCACTATGATTTATGGACAGGGGCAGCATCAGGGCCAGAGGCCACGCTCCCAGGGGAACCCTGAAGCCCCTGGACCATCAGTTGCAGTCTTTTAGTGGAGATTTCAGGGTGCACCCCTATTTATTCTTGTGTTGCCAGTGAGACCCAACTTTGTGAGCTCCATCGCAGCTATCACTGTTGGTGGCCGGGCAGCATCTGGTTCTTCCAGTCACGAGTCGATGTAGCCCCACTCACGTGGGTCTCTCTATCTTCTGAGTTCTCTTTCCCCATGTCATTACAGACCTCAGTGATCACCTGTTCCTGCCGAGTTGGGACCATTTGCTGTACCCTCAAACCCTATTTTTAACAATAGGATATTGCCCAAGTATAGCACTAAAAGATGAGCCCTCTGAGTTACAAGGCACTCAAACCTACCAGTGACCATGAAGATGTCATTGGAACCAGCAACTTTTTGCTGTGTTATGTGTACAGTCTCTGTGAATTGGAGCTGACTCCATGGCAACTAACAAAAACAGTTGCGAGTAATGGAAAATCGAACTCAAAGTGCTTTAAATAAAAAAAGGGGGGGGCACCTATTGTTCATGTGAGGATTTTAGCTTTAGAGCTGTAATTTCAGGCACAGCTTTTAGACCTAAAACTTAGGCACAGTTGGTTCCAGCAGTCATATGAAACCATTAGAAATCTGTCTCTCTCCAGGTGCTTTCCTGTACTAGCTTTCTCCAAGTGCAGGCAAGGATAGCTACTGAGAGCCCAAGGCTTCGAAAAGACCAACTGGGGAGCCACCAAAGAAAAGAGAGAGCTTCTTTTCATTGTTGTCATTGTTGCTAGGTGCTATCAAGTAGGTTCCAATTCATAGTGACCCTGTGAACAACAGAACAAAACACTGCTCAGTCCTGTACCATCCTCAAATTCATTTCTAATGTCTGAGCCCATCAATGCAGTCTCTGTGACAAAAAAATCTATCTCGTTGAGTGTCTTCCTTTTTTTGCTGAGCCACTACCTTTTCAAGCATGATGTCCTTCTCTAGGGACTGAGCCATCCTAATAACATGTCCAAAGAACATTCTAGATGTGCTTCTTCCAAGGCAGTCTTATTCATTCTTCTGGTAGCCCATGGTACATTCAATATTCTTTGCCAATACTGTAATTCAAAGACATCAATTCCTTTTTGCTCTTCCTTGTTAATTGTCAAGCTCTCACATGCATATGAGGAGATTAAAAATACTATGGCTTGGGTCAAGTTTACCTTAGTCCTCAAAACAGCATCTTTGCTTGCCAACATTTTAAACAGGTCCTTTGCAGCAGATTTGTCCAGTGCAATATCTCATTTGATTTCTTGACTGCCGCTCCCACAGGCCCTGACTGTGGATCCAGGTAAAATTAAACCCTTGATAACTGAAATCTTTTCTCTTTCTATGATAAATACTATTTATTGGTACAGCTGTAAGGAATTTATTCTGTTTAGTTGAAGTGAAATTCATAATGAAGGCTGGTCTTTGATCTTCATCAGTAAGTGCTTCAAGTTCTCTTCACTGTCAGCAAGTAAGGTTGTATCATCTGCTTATATCAGGTTGTTAATGCTTCCTCCAACTCTGATGCTACATTCTTCTTCATATAATCCATATTTCAGGTTACTTAATCAGTATACAGATTTAATAAATCAAGTAAAAAGATACAACCCTGATGTACACCTCTTCTTCTTTTAAACCATACAGTATCCATTTGTTCTGCTTGAACAACTGTTTCCTGGTATATACACCATTTCCACAAGAGCACAATTAACTGTTCCAGAACTTTTATCCCTTGCAATGTTAAGCATAATTCATTATTATCCACACAGTTGAATACCTTTGCAGAGTCAAGTAAAAACAAGTAAACGTCCTTTTGGTCTTCTCTGCTTTCAGCAAGATCCATATGACATTAGCCATGATATACATGATTTCATATCCTCTTCTGAATCAGACTTGAATTTCCAGCAGTTTCCTGCTGACATACTGCTACAACTGTTTCTGAATGATCTTCAGCAAAATTTTGCTTGTGTGTGATATTAGTGATCTTGTTCAATAATTTCTGCATTCTGTTAGATCACCTTCCTTTGGAACAAGAACAAATATGAATCTCTCCCAGTCAGTTAGCCAGGTAGCTGCTTTCCAGATTTCTTGGCAGAGATGAGTGAGTACTTCCAGTGTTGCATCTATTTGTTGAATCATCTCAACTGGTATTCTGCCAGTTTCTTGTGCTTTATTTTTTGCCAATGCTGTCAGCATAGCTTAAACTTCCTTTTTCAATACCATGCATTCTTGATCATATGCTACATCCTATAAGAGTTGAATGTCAACCAACTCTTGTTGGTACAGTGATTCTGCGTATTCCTTCCATCGTGTTTTGATGCATTCTGATTCAATCAAAAATTGCTGAATAAACTAAAGCCAAACCCATTGCCATTGAGTCAATTCTGACCCATAGCAACCCTATAGGACAGAGTAGAACTGTTCCATGCAGTTTCCAAGGGACACCTGGTGGATTTGAGCTGCCTACCATTTGGCTAGCAGCTACAGCACTTAACCACTATGCAACCAGGGTTTCCAAATTGCCCCATACCAAAAAAATTAAATCCACTGCTGTGGAGTTGATTTGACTCATACTGACCCTACCGAACAGAGAACTGCTCCATAGAATTCCCAGTGAGTACCTGGTAAATTCGAACTGCCAACTTTTCGGTTACCAGACATAGTACTTAACCAGTACACCATCAGGGTTTCCTGCCCATAGAATCCTTCAGTATTACAACTCGAGGTCTGAATTTTTTCCTCAGTTCTTTCAAAAATCTTGGGAAATGCAAAGCATGTTCTTCTCTTTTGGTTTTCTATCTCCAGGTCTTTGTACATTTCATTATAATACTTTACTCTGTGCTCGTTAGCCACACTTTGAGATCTTCTTCTTAGCTCTTTGACTTCATCATTTCTTCCATTTGCTTTAGCAATTCTACAGTCAACAGCAAGTTTCAGAGTCTCTTTGATATCTATTTTGGTCTTTTTTTTTCTTTCCTGTCTTCTTAATGACCTTTTACTTTCTTCATCTTGTAATAGACTTCCTTGATATTATCCCACAACTCTTCTCATCTTTAGCCATAAGTATTCATTGCATCAAATCTACACTTGAAATGGCCTCTAAATTCATGTGAGGTATTTTGGTTTTCATGGACTTGTTTTAATTTTCTTCAGCTTCAGCTCAAATTTTCATATGAGCAATTGATGATCTGTTCCACCATCAGTGTTTGGTACTGTTCTGACTGACAATACTGAGCTTTTCTATCATCTCTTCCCACGGATGTAGTCTATTTGATTTCTGTGCATTCCATTTGTTGAAGTCCATGTACATAGTCACTGTTTATGTTGTTGAAAAAAGATATTTGCAATGACTAAATCACCGGTCTTGCAAAATTCTATCATGCAGTCTCCGGCTTCACCTCTATCACCTAGGCTATGCAAGGTGCAGCAATTAAATTCACAAACTGAATTGTTCTAAGTGCTACATGCCTTATGGCTGAATTTCGCTATAGTCACCTTCAAAGTTCTCCCCTTGGGAAGCTAAGCACCAACACTAGCACTTAATTTACCCTTTAAAGTAATTTTGCAACTCTTTCTGGAGTGGCTGTTGTGCACGGTAGCATGGCAGCAAATTCAGAAACTTAATTGTATAGTTGTCTGTGAGGGAGTTTTTAGCTAGTAAACAAATAACTATATTGGAACACCCACCTTACTCACCTGGTCTGGCCCCCAGTGACTTTTTTCTTTACCTAAAGATAGAGGAAATACAGAAAGGAGGACATTTTGATGACATTCAGGACATCAAGAGTAATAGGACAACAGTTCTGCTGGCCATTCTTGAAAAAGAGTTCGAAAATTGTTTTGAAGGGTGGATTAGGCACTGATGTTGGCACACAGCCTTTCAAGCAGAGTACTTTGAAAATGACCACCATAGTGATATTTAGCAATGAGGCACATAGCACTTTTTCTAGGGTCAGTTTGTGAACTTTATTGTCAGACCTTGTATTTTCTACCTACAGTCTTCCTATGTTTCCAGCTTTTGCATATCAATAACCAGTAATTATCAATGCATCCTGAATGTGTGTTCAAGCAGTTCCAGACTACAGAAGTTGATAAAAAAAATCTTTGATTCCTTCATCTTTGGCATTACTGGTTGAGGTGTAAATCTAAATAATAGTCATATTAACTGACTTTTCTTGTAGGTGTAAAGACATTATCTGTTACTGACAACACTGTGCTTCAGGATGTATCTTGAAATGCTCTTTTTGGCAATGAACATGACAGCATTCCTCTTCGTTTTGTCATTCCCAGCATAGCAGACCATATGATTTTCCAAATCAAAATAGCCAATGTCAGTCTATTTCAGCTTAATAATGCCTAGGATTTTGATCTTTGTGCATTGTGTTCCATTTTTGATGACTTGTAATTTTCCTGTGTTCATATTTCATACGTTCCACACTGACTATTAACATATACTTGCATTTGTTTATTACCATTTTGAGTCATGATATATCAGCAAATGAAGGACTCAAAGGTTTAACTCCGTCTACGCCATTAAGGTTGACTCATTTTGAGGGAGGCAGCTCTTTCAATGCCTTCCGATCTGAAGACAACATTCCACTCCTATTCATAAGGTTTTTGCTTGTTGATTTCTGTAGCAGTAGATTGCCAGGCTCTTCCTGGTCTGTCTTAGTCTGGAAGCTCTGCTGAAACTTGTCCACTGTGGGTAACCCTGCTGCTATTTGAAATACTGGTGGCATAGCTTTCAGCATTACAGCAACACACAAGGGTCCATAGTGCAAGAAACTGACAGACATTAGCTCAGCAAAAATTCTGAAACTGAGTCTCACTGGCCTGGCTTAGATCAGATGTTAATTTCCAAACCAATCATTGTAGCCAAGTGGATGGAATTTGCTCACTGAACATGTCTTGATCACATGTCAAAAGAAGGGAGAGTGGATGTAACCAAATCAGAAGAAAGGAGAATGGATTTTGGCAAGCCAAACCCACATATCTACCTCACTAGTAGCATTTATTAGGCATCTCCAATGTTCTAGATCTAGCCAACAGGTAGCATGCAGTGTTACATTGGCTTTCTCTAAGCAAACATTCAACAAAGAGTACTATAAAGACAAGCTGTCTCCTGCTGCATCTCTCCCTCTCTTCCATCAAGGCATTCCATGAATGCAGAGTAATTTATTCCAAAAGCAGCATGCTTTGGATTTCCAGCCATTGTGTTTGAGAAATTTTAGGAGCCAAAATCAAAAGATTAACAGTAAAAATATGTAAATAGAAATGTATCAAACTTAACACTTAAAATTAGTTCATTTTACACACTGCACATGTTAGACTCTAATAAAATTAAATAATACAAAACAATGAATAGAAATACCATTTGTCACCTACTAAATAGACAAAAATTTGACAATACTTTCTGTGGGTGAAGTTACAGTACGACAAACACACATTGCTGGCATAATTTTATGGACGGAAATTGGCAATGTCTAACAAAAACACATTTACCCAGTAACTACACTTGTAGAAACTGTCACTATTGAAAAAATACAATATGATATGTGTATTAAGATATTTACTGAGGCATTTTTTGTAATGATAAAAGACTACAAACCAAGCCAGTGTTCATCACCTGGGGCTTTCTGAATCATCAGTTAAACTTCCACACAATGAAGGACCGTGCAGCAGGAAAAAAGAATGAAGATTTCTACACACCAATAGAGAATGAGGTTCTGGTTCTATACTTTTAATAACAAGAAGGTACAGAACACAGTGGAAGTATGCTATTTGGAAGGGAAAGAAGTTGGGTAGTTTAAAGACAGCTGCAAGTTCGTTGACATTTCTTCTGTTTAGAGTTTCTCTTGACCTTGACTCTAGGCAGGTCTCTGACGGATTAGACCAATAGAATGTTATGGTAGGGACACTAGGTATGTTAGAGCCAGACTTTGAGAGGACCAGAGGCTTCCATGTTGCTCTCTTAGAAGCCTGAGCCACCATGTAAAAAGTTCTACTATTTTTCTAGAATGACCACAGCATAGAAAAGCCCTGAGACTACTTGAAGAAGGAAGCAGGCTCAGGTGAGGCCAGCTCTCCAGCCACCAGACAGGTAAGTGAAGCTGTCTTTGATTTTTCTGGCCAGCTCAGCCAAGTCCAGCCACCAGATGAATATCACCGACACCACAAGGGCAGAAGAATCACATACAGTAGTAACGTCAGTATTGTTATTTTAAAATTATTATATGCAGTTTGTAACAAATAGGTAATTGATGTGGACAGGAACTGAAACTTTAAAAGACTACAAATCAAAAAAGGTAAGGGAAAACCTTGTAGAGTTAAATTTGAACAGAAATTATCAGCAGGCATTCATGATGTTAGGAGCCCTGGTAGCATAGTGGTTAAGAGCTTGGCTGCTAACCAAAAGGTCAGTGGTTTCCCAGAAGCTGCTCCATGGGAGAATGATGTGGCAGTCTGTTTCTGTAAAAATTTGCAGCCTTGTAAACCCTATGGGGCAGTTCTGCTCTGTCCCAGGGGGTCACTATGAGTCAGGATCGAGTCAACAGTAATGGGCTTGCTTTTCATTTTTGTTTTTTGTTGTTGTTAGGATTCATGATATTTTTTTCTATATATAAAAGTGTAAATAATGAGTCATTGTTTAGGAAGCACTGAGTTTCTGTTTATGGTGATGGAAAATTTGGCAGCTAATATCGGTGATGATTGCATATGATTTATGCAATTGGTGTCACTAAATTATACATGTGAAAAATGTTGAACTGGCAATTGTATTATATATAGTTTTACAATGCAAAAAATAGGGAAAGGTATGTATTTCCTAGTTCTGCCTCCTGAAAAGGTCTAAAAGCCATGGAAACCTAAGGGTAATAAGCAACCCTAGCAGCCAGATTTCTTTCTGAAAACCATCACTCACAAAAAGGAACCAGACCTCCCCATAGCTGATTTCAAGTCTGGAGCTGGAAATATACAAAGGAGGTTGATTGATCTTATGCCAAGAGGGCAAAGAAGCTACTGAAGATACATGGAGTCATGACAAAAGGTCACAGGAGCCAGGTCAAAGGCACATACTAGCCAACAACAACACAATCTGAGACAATAAAAATGAAGCATAATGACTACAATGAATTCAATCACATTGAGTAGGTAAAAACTAATGAGGTCACAGTGATACTAAAAAAAAAAAATCTCATTCATCATTGTTGGAGTTTGCTAAGACAGCAACTTATTACTCTAACACTTCATAATTTGAAAAAATATCAACATTTATTCTGCCTTTCCTCTGTGGCTGGGAAAGTTCTTCTTTATAGAAAAATTCCAGTTACTAAAGACTGAGTGGTGCAATTAGAATATTTCCATTTGGGAATGTCAGTGGAATAATAGATTTAGGCACTAACTGTGAATGGATGCTAAAAATCACTAGCTGAAAAGTTGATAGCATTACAATAGAGAGACAAAGCTGCTATCACTTATACACACTGTAATTGGGAGAACTGGATATTATGTGTCTCATGATGTACCATAATATAAAATATAAAGCTGCACCTATGAAACACTCCTGCCTAGAAAACTGAACCTGAATTTCTTCAGTCCTCTAGATATTTCTGCAAGATAACGAAAATACCAGGAAGAGAGTAGTAGGCTAAATGATAATGAGAATCCAAACTCAGGTGTTGTGGAGGACAAATGACTGGGTTTCTCCAACAAGCAATACGGCATGTGGACCTTGTTTAAATTTTGTTCAACTAACTTTAAAGCTGTCTATAAAGAAATATGTATTTGAGCTGATCTATTTCTTATAAAATTAAACATTCACCTTTCCTCTACGGCACAGTGCTTAAGAGTTCAGCTGTTAACCAAAAGTCCAGCAGTTTGAATCCACTAGAAGCTCCTTGGAAACCCTATCGGGCAGTTCTACTCTGTCTTACAGGGTCTCTATGAGCCAGAATTGACTCAACAGCAACAGATTTTGTTGTTGTTGTTTGTTTATGACCCAGAAAATTCATCCCTGGTTATTTATTCAAGAAAAATAAAAAATATCCACAGAATACTTGTGCAAGGAAAGTTCATAACCCTCTTATACATAGTACCCTAAAAGTGGGAGTGGGAGGCAAATGTCCATCAACAGGGGAATGTATAAACAACTTGTGCTATGGTCATACAATGGAGTGCTCCAAAAACCAAACCAAACACATTGCCACTGAGCTGATTCTAACTCACAGTGAAGCTATACAACAAAGCAGATCTGCCATATAGGATTTCCAAGGAGCACCTGACGGATTCAAACTGTTGACCTTCTGGTTATCAGCTGCAGCTCTTAACCACTATGCCAGCAGGGTTTCTAGCAGAGTACTAGTCCTTAACAAAAGGAGATCAACTATTTTAGACATATGGATGGATCTCACAGACATTCTGCTAAGTGAAAGAATCTAAACCCCCCCAAGATATTGTATGATTCCATTTACATAAAGTTCTAGAATAGGTGAAATTGGTCTGTTGTGAAAAGGAAAATAAGAAGAGTGATTGCTCAAGAAGAGAGAGTTGCTGAAAACAAATTTTGAAAGTACTGTCTAAGATGATGCAAAGGACCGATATCTTGAGAGCGATGAGAATTATAAGCATGTATACATGTCAAAATTTATTGAGGATAATGGAAGTCAGGTTTCTTATTGCTTGAAGATGAAGATACAAACACAAATATATAAAGGCAAAACAATTAGAACCTAAGTGACAAAAGAAATTTCAAGGAACTCTCATAAACCCTTCACCTAAATTCACTAAATGCTTACATTTTGCCCCATTTGATTTATTATTCATATACTCAAATATATGTACATTCGTTTCTCAACTCTGAGAGAGGACATTGGAGACATCGTACCCCTTCACTTTAGTGTGTATTTCCTGAGGACAAAAACATTCTCTTACTAATCACTTTACAATTGTCAAAAGCCAGAAATGTTACAGTTATAATACTATTGTCTACTCTGAAGCCATATCCAAAAATTAGCAATTGTCACAAAAATTCTTTTTATAGGAGGTGGGGCCAAGGTGATAGACTAGACACACGTCTTCTCAATTTCCTCTGAGAACTAAGGCCTGGAACGATAACTAAAGAGAGCAATGGACATCTGGGGAGCCCTAGGATCTGGCATAGTGTTGTCATACTGGACTAGGCACCAGTAATGGACTAAACTACTCCTCTCAAAGACAAGCCAGCAGCCACTGACCCCTGCTCCTGCTGACTCACCACTTCAGAGGCCTGTAGGCACTGACACCTTCCTCATTACCCAGGAGGCAGGGACTGGTCACGAGCCAGTAAATATGTTGAAACGTGGTGCTTAAGTAAACAGCACATAGAGCAGAAGAGACAGTGCATGAGATAGTCACATATTGAGAGCCCGATCATTAACTGAGGGCTCCACTGTCCCTCCACCCTCTCTTTTCTGAGTTGTGCCATAGACTCTGCTATTACATGGCAGGAAGAGCAGCTTGGCTGGGATGCCATTATGGTCAGCTGGGAGGTGGAGTCACACAGCTGGTGGGCCTTAGCTGTGGCTAATTCTCAAGCAGAGCAGCAGCCCATCTGGCAAGTGCTTCTCCAGCAGAAAAGTTGCATTTGAGATAATTTGTGCCTAGATTTATGAGTGGGGCCTGGCAGAGAATGGCAGGAAAGCCCTAACCTCTCCCTGCTTTGAATGACATCATAGCATCTGAGGACAGCCTATGAGGCACTTTTATTGTCAGCTGGAAGATGGAGCCTTCCACACCTGAGGGCCTGTTTTCAGCAGCTGTTGGACAGCTTCCTGCTCAGAAGTAAACTACTTTTTAAAATAAGACCACCTGGAGAACTGACTGCTGAGAGGCCTGATAGCATCTCCTCTACCTTTCACTGATCCACATCATGGAGACAGTTGACGGCCCCCAGTGACTTCATAATTAGGGCACCACCTTTGTCAGCCAGAAGGCAGAGCCTGCCACCCCAGAGAGTCCACCTGGGGCCAGTCACTAGAGTACATAGAGATGGATGGTGAACAACTCCCCTCTTAGAACTATGCCTCCACTCCTGTTGAGGTAACACCAGGGAAATCAAAAAGCTTCTAGATGGCACACAGACAACAGCCCATGCTAACCATTTAAAGAAGCAGTCCACCATGGCTCTGGAAAACTCCCAAAATAATCAAAAACTTCCCAGATGAGGAAGCCTTTCTGAAATTATGGGAGATTGAGTACAAAAGAATTATATAGAGAGCCCTCCTAGAGATTAAACAAAATGCAGCAGAAAAAAATGAAAAATTAAGTAAGCTAAGCTATCTGAACTGATGGAACATCAACAATCTGAAATCCAGCAGATCAATAGCAAAATCACAGATTTAGACAATTCAATTCAAAATCAAAAGAGCAGAATTGAGGACAGAGCAAACTGACACCAGCATTTATGAGGAGAAATCAGAGAAAAGGAATAAGAAAAATGAAGAAGCATTAAGAAACACGTGGGACTCTATTAAGAGGAAAAATCTATGAATAATTGGAGTTCCTGAACATGGAGAGATAGATAAAAGTACAGAGAGCATTGCTGTAGAGATGCTGAAAGAAAAACTTCCCTGAAATTATGAAAGAACATAGATATCCAAGACATGTATCAAATGCCACAAAAACGAGACCCCAAAAGAAAGACATCAAGACATATTGTAATCAAGCTTAGGAAAATGAACCATAAACAGAAGCTCTTAAAGGCACCGAGGCTCAAAGCAAGGCTAACATTCAGAGAGAAGCCTTGTAGGTGTTCATCTTACTTCTCCACAGAAACAATGTTGGCAAGAAAGCAGTGGGATGACACATTCAAAGCCCTGAAGGAGAAAAACTTCCAGTCAAGAATTGTATATCCTACAAAATTGTCTCTCAAATGACAGTGAAATTAAGACATTTGCAAATAAACAGAAACTAAGAGACTTTGCAAAAATCAAGCCAAAACTACAAGAAATACTGAAAGAAGTTATTTGCTTAGAAAAGCAGAAACATTAAGTTATACTTAAGGAGACAATGCAGGACACAGCATCAGAATCCTATTCACTTAAGAAAGTTAATAAGCTCAATCAAACTACATTATTAAAAGAAGGGAAGCAGTGATCATAACATGCAAATTATGACATCACCACACTAAAAAGAAGGATCTGTTACAGTATATATAACCCTAAATTAAAAAGATACGCAGAAGTTAAAGACTGGTTTAAACTTAGAATACCAAGGAGGATCATAGGGGTAGCCATAAAGCAAAATGAAAATGTGACATCAAAACAAGAAGCATAATACAGGAGTCTCAACAAACATAAAACACACACTGAAAAAAAGATGAAAAGTCAACCAACGAAGAATGACCTGGAACAGAATATTAAGAAAAACATCAATAGCACAAAAATAAGTGCATCAAAATGACAGCACTAACATGTTGTTGTTGTTGTTAGGTGCTGTAGAGTTGGTTCTTACCCTTCGTGACCCTACGAACAACAGAACAAAGCACTGCCCAGTCTTGTGCCATGTCCACAATCATTTTCATGCTTAAGCCCATTGTTGCATCGAGGGTCTTTCTCTTTTTCACTGACCCTCCACTCTACTAAGCATGATGTCTTCCTCCAGGTACTGATCTTCCCTGACAACATGTGCAAACTATGGAAAATGCAGTCTTGCCATCTTTGCTTCCAAGGAGTACTCAGAGTGTACTTCTTGCACAATAGATCTGTTTGTTCTTTTGGCAGGCCGTGGTACATTCAACATTCTTCTCCAACACCACAATTTAAGGTATCAATTCTTCTTCTGTCTTCTTTGTTCACTGTCCAGCTTTTACATGCATATGATGAGATTGAAAATACCATGGCTTGGGGCATGTGCATTTTAGTCTTCAAGGTGACACGTTTTCCAGGTGAATACTGTGCCTCCTTTCACTAAACATATACCTATCAATAATTATACTGAATGTAAATGGACTGAACACTGTGATAAAGAGATAAGTGATGTGGTGAAGCAAAAGACATGGTCCGTCTATACACTGCTTACAAGAAACACATCTAATATGCAAAGATATGAACAAACTGAAAATAAAAGGATGGAAAAATATATACCAGGGCAACAACACACAAAGAAGAGCAGAATTAGCAATACTAATCTCAGATAGAACAGATTTTAATGTAAAAGCTACCATTGTAGACAAGGATGGTCACTATTTATTGCTGAAAGGTTCAATACATAAGCAATACATAACAATACTAAATATTTATACACTCAATACCAGAGCATCTAAATACATCAAACACTGACAACATTGAAAAATGAGACAGATCACTCCACAATAACAGTTGGAGGCTTCAACACTCTACTTTCAGTAATGAACAGATCATCTAGAAAAAAACTCAGTAAAGATACAGAAGATCTCACTGTGACAATTAACCACCTAGAACTCATCAATATATACAGAACTTTTTATACATCAACAGATAAGTACACCTTCTTCACCAATGCACATGGAACATTTTCCAGAATAGACCATGCGTTAGGACATAAGGCAAGTCTCAAGAAAATCCAAACCATTGAATTATTGAAAAGGATCTTCTCAGATCATAAAGCCATAAAAGTTGAAATCAACAGCAGAAAAATCATAGGTAGAAATTTGAACACATAGAAACTAAACAATATCTTGCTAAAAAAGTTATGAGTTATAGAAGAAATCATGGGCAAAATAAAGAAATTTATAGAATCAAATTAGAATGAAAACACATCCTACCAGAACCTATGGGATATAGTCAAAGCAGTGCTCACAGATCAATTTAGCTCTATATATGCACAAATTCAGAATGAAGAAAGGACCCCAACCAAAGAATTAACACTACAGCTTGAACAAGTAGAAAGAGAACAACAGAGGAAACCCTCAGTCACCAGAAGAAAACAGATAATAAAGATTAGAGCAGAACTAAATGAATTAGAGAATAGAAGAACAACTGAAAAATTTAACAAAACCAAAAGCTGCTTTTTTGAAAAGATCAATAAAATTGATAAACCACTGGCTAAACTTACAAAAAAAAGACAGGAAACAAATAACCCAAATAAGAAATGAGATGGGAGATGTCACGATAGACCCAACTGAAATCCAAAGTATCGTAACAGAATACTATGAAAGACTGTATGTTAACAGATTTTAAAACCTAGAGGAAATGGACAAATTTCTAGGTTCATATCAACTACCAAAATTATCACAAGGAGAAGCAAAACAACTAAATATACCCATCAAAAAGGAAGAGATTGAAAAAGTCATCAAAAACTACCAATAAAAAAAGTCTTGGGCCAATATGGCTTCACCGGAGAACTCTACCAAACTTTTAGAGAAGAGTTAACACCCATACTACTGAGGCTATTTTATAGTAAAAAGGGAAGGAATATTCCCAAGCTCATTCTATGAAGCCAGCATAACCTGGATACCAAAGCCAGGGAAAGATCCCACTAAAAAATAAAATTACAGATGAATATCACTCATGAACTTAGATGTAAAAATCTCCAACAAAATCCTAGTAGAATTCAACAACATATCAAAAAAAAATTAACTCATGACTAAGATGGATTCATACTAGGGATGCAAGATTGGTTCAACATCAGAAAAACAATTAATGTGATCAACCACATAAACAGCACAAAGGATAAGAATCACATGATTTCGTCAGTTGATGCAGAGAAGACATTTAACAAATCCAATACCCGCTTATGCTATAAACTCTCACCAAAAAGGAATAGAGGAGAAATTCCTCAATGCAACAAGAAGCCTCTACGCAAAGCCAACCACCTACATCATCCTGAGTGGAGAGAGACTGAAAGAATTCCCTTTGAGAACAGGAACTAGACAAGGATGCCCACTCCCACTACTTCCATTCAACATTGTACTAGAGGTTCCAGCCAGAGCAATTAGACAAGACAAAGAAATAAAGGGCACCTACACTGGCAAAGAAGAGTAAAAATCTCCCTATCTGCAGATTGTATGATTGTATATAGAAACAATCCTAAAGAATCCATACGTAAACTATTCAAACTAATAGAGGAGTTCACCAAAGTATCAGGATATAAGATAAATATAAGTAAATCAATAGGATTCTTTTATACCAATGAAGAGATCGTCAAAGAAGAAATCATCAAATCCACACCAAGAAGATAAAATACCTAGGAATAAATATAACTAGAGAAATAAGAGACCTATACAGAGAGAACTATAACACCTAACTGCAAGAAACCAAGAGATTTATATAAATGGAAAAACCTACCCTGCTCGTGGATAGGAAGACCTAACATTGTGAAAATGTCTATTTTACCCAAAGTGATCTACATATACAATGCAATCCCAATACAAATTCCAGTGACATTTTTTAATGAATGAGAGAAACAAATCACCAAGTTTTGAAAGAGAAGAAACCCTGGATTAGTAAAGCACTACTGAAGAACAGGAACACAATGGGAAGCCTCACACTACCCAACCTTAGAACCTATTACACTGCCACAGTAGTCAAAACAGCCTGGTACTGGTACAAAAAGAGACATATAGACCAATGGAGCAGAGTTGAGACCCTAGTGATGCCACCATCTACTTATGAACAGTTGATATTCAACAAAGGACCTAAGATTGTAAACTGGGGTAAAACAGTCTCTTTAACAAACGGTGGTGGCAAAATTCTGTATCAATCTGCAAAAACTGAAAGAAGCCCCATATCTCACAGCTTACACAAAAACTAAGCCAAAATGGATAAGACACCTAAATATCAAACCTAGAATAACAAAGATCATGCAAGAAAAAGTAGGGTCAGTAACACACAGCTTAGACAGACTTCAGAATCTGACACAGCACAATCAATAGAAGAGAAAATAGATACATGGGAACTGCTAAGAATGTAACACTTTTGCTCACCCAAAGACTTTATCAAGAGTTAGAAGACCACTTACAGAATGGGAAAATATATTTGGCAACTATATCTCAGACTAACATCTGATCTCCATAATCTACAAGATATTGCAGATATATCAACAAGAAAAAGGTAAATAACCCAATTAAGCAATGGACAAAGGAGATGGACAGACACTTCACCAGAGCGGACATCCAGGCAGCCAAAAGACACACGAGGAAAATGCTCACAGTCATTAGCTTTCAAAGAAATCCAAATCAAAAATACAGTGAGTTACTATCTCACCCCAGCAAGGTTGGCCATGATCGAAAAAACACAAAACAACAAACGCTGGAAAGGCTGTGGAGAGATTGGAACTCTCCTACATCGCTGATGGGATTGCAAAATGTACAACCTCTTTGGAAAGCAATCTGGCACCTCCTTAAAAAGCTGCAAATAAATATACCATTTAATTCAGTAATTCCACTGCTTGGAATATATCTTACAGAAACAAAGGCTGTCATATGAACAGACACATGCATACAAATGTTTATTGCAGCACAGTCCACAACAGCAAAAAGATGGAATCAACCTAGATGCCCATCAACAGATAAATGGATAAGCAAACCATGGTACATACATTCAACAGAATACTATGCAATAATAAAACACAATGATGACTTTAGGAAGCATCTCATAACCTGGTTTCAACAGGAAGACATTATGCTGAGTGAATCAGTCAGCAGCAAAAGGACAAATATTGTATGAGACCTTCACTATATGGACTTAAAAATAGACTTATGTACAGAAGAATCTTTGATGGGCTACAAGGGAAGGATGGCGAGTGAGGATTGATCATAGATTAGATATTTGATAGCAATTTGGTTAGGTGAAAGCAGAGACAGCACACAGTGGAAAGTAGATCAACTTAACTGGACTTCACCATAAATTGAAAGCTCTTTTAATCTCAACCCAATATTGCAAGGATAGAGTAGCAGGGGACTGTACTCTCAGGTTACACTGAGGTCAGTTGGCATAATTAGCCTTTTGCTAAGAGAGTCTTCTGCACCTCATGTTGGTGAGTGGCATCTGGATGCTCACCTAGCAAGTTGTCATCTGAGGTACACCAAATGATCCCAACTCACCTGGAACAGATGATCACCAAGAACAACAAAGACATGAGGAAGAAAGAGACGAGGAGACAGAAGGACCCATCTGATTGGGAGACTATACGAACATGTGACCAGAAGAACAAGATGGAGCCCCACCACCACCAAAGACAGCCGTAATTGGGCACACAGTGTTCAGGCCCTTTGGCAACATGAGAAAAAGAGGAGTGCAGCTCAAGAACTCTACTCAGAGATCACAACTGATAGTTCAACAACCTGGGAGAGCCCCTGGGAACATGGCTCCTAGACCCGCTGCTGCCTCTGTCTAGAAAACACTACTGAGGTCAACTCTACAGACAAAAATGGACTATAATAGGTGTATTTTATGGTTCTATGCATTTACAGGAGGCTGTCCTACTGGTCTCTTTCTAGAGGAGAGAGAGCAGCGGGGGAGAGGAGGCGGGAAGGAGCTTGTTAACAGGACGCAACAAGTATAAAATGAAAAGGAGTAATGTGATGTTATAAGGCAAGGAAAGCAGAGGAACTGTAGATAGGCAGGCATGCTAAGTTGAATTGGATTGCACACTTACACTTAATCACAATAAAACAAGTTAATATACATCACCCGTAACTACTTTGCTGCTTTTAAAAACCTCCTCTATGAAACGAGTCAACAAAGATGAAAATGTAAAAGAGCAGGAAACTAGACTACTGGAAACAGAACCACCAGAATGAAAATAATGACAGTGTTCATGAACTGTAAGTACTGTATCCAATGCCACTCAACAACTTGTGTAGAACTTGTTGAATGGGAACCTAAACTGCTGTGTAAACCTTCACCAAAATACAAACAAAATATTTTTTAAAAAAGAAAAAAATTATTTTTATACTTACATATATCTTCCGGTTCAGATCTAATTCAGCATCACACATTTAGTTACCATATCTAGTCTTTTAAATACGAAACAACCTGTCTTTGTCATTTTTTGGCCAGCACAAAACCACTGCTGTTGAGCCAATTCTGATTCACAGCAACCCTACAAGACAGAGTAGAACTGCTCCACAGAGTTTCCAAGGAGTGCTTCACAGAGTTGAACTGCTGACCATTGGGTTAGCATTAATATTAGATACAGATATAGATAGATAGTATGTCTATTAGCATCAGATACATGGAGATATAGAAGTGTATGTGTGTGTTCCAATGGTTCTTAACTCTGAAGGCCTAGAAGTGATGATAGTAACAGTAGCAATGAGCATTATCTATTACCAGACCTTGGTTTCTAAATACTATTTTCCATTAAAATAAAGTTTTAAAAAACAAGAACTCTTTGGAAAAGCTGATTCCAGAGCTGCAGCAGAGAAAACCAGAGGAATCCTGGTACACCTTGTGTGCCAGAAATTAAGGACACTTTGTGGGAACTTATAAAAAGGAAACAGAAGCCAGCTGAAACAACCCCCACTGGCCAGATCTGGGAGAACTTGAACATCAAAAATAAAATAACAGTAATTGATTGTAGCACACTAAATAAAATAGAAATCCCTAAATCTGTACTGATGCAAATAAGCCAGAGAATAAATGTAATGAGTCCATACTGATAAGTCAATGAATAAATAAATGGTGGAAAGACTCTTGTTTATAACAGAAAGCCAATTAGTAACTACAGACAATAGACTTACTTGTAGTGGATATTCTAAGTTTGATGAGCACTAGGATATTTATATAGTCTCAAAGAGCTCCCCATGGAATATTTATTAATTAACTGTGTAATGGAGAAACAAGAAGATACCACCTTAACCAAATTATGAAAGGCAACATATATTGCCTCCTGATATAATACATGGGGAAGACAACATCACACCTGTGTTATTGCTTCCCCAAAGACTACCTGAAACCAAAACAAACCCATTGCAACTGAGTTGATTCTGACTCATAACAACTCTGCAAGACCGAGCAGAACTTTCCATAGAGTTTTCAAGTTGATGAATTTAGATTGTTGATCTTTTGGTTAGCAGCTGAACTCTTAACCACTGCACCACCAGCGCTCCTCAGAAAGGTATAACCTGTATTTAATCACAAGGAAGCTTCAGACAAACCTCAGTTTAAGGGACATTCCACAAAATAACTGGCCTGTGTCCTTAAAAGGAAACTCCGGTAGCATAGCGGTTAAGAGCTATGTCTGCTAACCAAATGATCAGCAGTTTGAATCTGCCAGGCACTACTTGGAAACTCTATGGAGCAATTCTACTCTGTCATGTTGGGTTGCTATAGTCAGAATTGACTCAACAGCAGTGGTTTTGTGCCCTTAAAAAATGGCAAGGCCAAAAAACAACAAAGAAAAGTTGTTTCATATTTAAAAGACTAAAGAGACATGACAACTAAGTGAATGATCCTGAATAACATCTGAACCGGGGAAAATATGTAACTATAAAAAGAATTATTAGGGCAATTGCCAAATTTTGGATATGGCTTCAGAGTAGACACTAGTATTCTAACAGTGCATAGTGTTACATTTCTGGCTTTTGACAATTGTATTGTGGTTAGTAAGAGAATGTCTTTGCCCCAGGAAATACTACCTGAGCGAAGCAGTATGATGTCTCCAATGTCTTCTCACAGAGTTGAGAAATATATATACATATATATGAATATATGAATAAATCAAATGGGTCAAAATGTAAGCATTTGGTGAATGTAGATAAAGGGTTTATGAGAGTTCCTTGAAATTTCTCTAGCAACTTTCTTGTCTATTTTAAATTATATTTTAAAAAAGTAATAAACCAAAATAATAATTCTTTCCTAAATCAGAAAAATGAATAGCGACAAGGTTGGATGATATTAAGGAACCTCTGGAATTTCTGATAGGGTTGACAATGACATGGTGGCTATGTTTGTTTTGTTTGTTTTTGCTTGTTTGTTGAAAAAGTCCCAGCTAGTTAGAGATACTGAATTATGCTTAGAAATTTCTTCAAATATTCCAATAGAAACAAAAGGAAGAGAGAGATAAAGCAACAGTTGTGACAGAGACTGGAGAAAATCTGAGAGTACAGTGCCCTGATATCCTTTTAACTCAGTACTGAAGTCACTGCTAAAATTCACCTTTTAGCCAAAGATTAGACAGGGCTATAAAACAATAACATATGTAGTTTAACCATATATATGAGAATAAATGGGCATACCAACTCAAAAACAGAGACAGAGAAGGCCTGATGAGACAGCAAATGTGGATGAATGGAAATGAGAAACTCAGGGTCGAGAAGAGGAGAGTGTTGGCATACAACAAGGTTGACAACCAATGTCACAAAACAATTGATGTCTTGTTTAATGAAAAGCTACATTGTTTTGTAAACTTTCTCTAAAGCATAATAAGTAAGTAACATTCTTATCCAGAAAAAACAGTTGAATAGTGATAAAGGTAGATCTGGCTCATGTTTTCAACATGCTATTGTCTTCCTTGTAGATTGCACATAATCAAAATTTCCTGGTTAAAAAGAAACAGCTGCCAGAAAAATGACAAAAGAATTCTCCAAAAGCAATGGAAAGTGAATCTTGTCCGTGGGTCCTAGCTCCCACTCTGCCAGGCCTCATCTGGTGACCTGGGAAGGTGACTTCCATTGACCATTTGCAAAATGAGGATAAAACGGCTAAGGTCCAGAGATGCAAACTGATTCTAAACAGTTTAGTAGTGACTACTGGAAACAAGGGCAGCAGGTGTGTTGCATAGCAACCAAATCTCTTATAATTTGGCTTTTAACCAGAATAGGAAACAGACAGCAGTGTCCTCTTAAAGATGGCAGCCAACAGCATTTTCTCTGTTGCTCTACACAATCCTATCAGTGATCCAAACTCCGACAATAGGCTTCTAGCCATTTCCAGATGTCGAAAAATGGATTACTGGTAGAACTGTGGAGAATGACACACATTCAAAGCTGGTGCCACTGTCTTTGACCAGCCATCACTGTCTGCTTCCTACTCAGGTCAAAAGCCAACATGCAATAAATTCAGTTGCTATGCAACACCTATGCTGCCCTTGTTTCTGTGGGTCATGACTGACTGCATCAAACAGATTTAAAGCCCTGCCTTGTTTCTATCAGTCATGGCTGAATCATTCAGAATTGGTCCGAAGCTCTACCTGACTTACGATCAGTGTTACTGGGAGGTGCTAAGGAGATAACAATGAGAGTAAAAACCATTTACAAAATCCCACGCATGTGCAGTTCTCTTTATCTGAGCATGCAGACACCTGGGTTCCCTCTACAACCATTTAGCAAAATATTATCCAATCTGCCCTGGCCAATGAACCTTGCTGGCTGCTGAAGTCCACTCATTCCTCAGCCTCCTGTGGGGAGGCCACATCCAGCAAACACACTGCCATTAGCTTCCCCTAAATACTTCGGCAGCAGTAAACACAAGAGTAGGCAGCAGGAGGGGGAGCCATAATGAACCTGCCTTCCTTACTGAGGAAATAAATATATCAACAGTGATTTTTCTCTCTCAGGAAGAAATTAATTTCTAAATGAAATAATGAGTTTCCTGACAGAGTTCCCCCAAGCTGGCCTCTCTCTCCCTCTCTGTTCACTCCCTCCATGGACTGATTAGCTTTCTCTGCCACATCTGCAGATTAATGCCTCTTTCCTGCCACCCAGGCAACACTCTTGGCCCTTTCTGGTCCACAGAATGGGATAATGAGACTTTCAATTAAGGTGAGGTTATGTGAGCAGGTCAGCCAGGAGTCACTGCCCAGCTGGCAGGAAAGAACTTTCCTTCTGTCAGGGTTGGAATGACGGACCTGTGACAGACCAGCTCAGGGACTGCAAACAAAGGACACTCCCGGCCTCTGGCAGGTGAGAGGAAAAAGCCGGTAACTAGCTAGTAACTAGCTCTGGCAGGTGAGAGAGGAAGCTGGTAACTAGACCCCTTGCTCCTGGGTAACCTATTATGTATGTCAGAATCATTATCTACCCACCTACCTACTATCCAGAAGGCTGCTGCCTAGCCAGTGAGACCAGTGGGCAGGGAGGGAGCTGCAGGTCTGATCAAGTGTTCTCTCACTATCAGCTGACCTGTCTGAAAGCTTAGCCAATCAGAATTCAGCACTGTCCAGCCTGTGCCCATGACATATATGAAGTGGTTGTTCCGCTGAAAATAGCTTAGAAAGTTTCCAGCCACGTCAATTGCAGTTCATGTTCTGAGTTCATAAAGCTGAGGTAAACAAAGTGCATGATCCGTGATCAGGGTCTAATAATAAAATAATACAATTACACCTGTGCTAATATGTCTCTGCCTGGGAGACAGCATGACAAGAGCAGAAATTAAATCAGGATATGCAGTAAGTTAATCCTGGGAGACTCTGGAAGAATGGAACTTGCCTCATTTATGACTGTCACCAGGAGCTTTGCTTGGAGCACAAGGTACCTCTGGCTGGCAGGAGCTTCAGGGAAAGATGTCTTGTAACCTGCTGGCCCTCCTGTAATGCTTCAAGGAAGGTTGACCCAACCTTGCTCTCCTCATGCCTCTCAAGTGATTCTCTAATACTTCTGATCACTCACTGTGTGCCAAACAGTGTGCCAGACTCTCTCTAGGTCATCTCTTTGAAATCTACCCACTGACCTTGTGAAGTATGTCTATGATGACCCTCACTCAAGGGTGAGAAGACCCTCCTCGAGGGTGAGATTTATAATGTTCAAACATCTTGCCCAAGCATAACCAGTAAGTGATAACTCTGCGGGTCATAATTAGGCTTTCAGACTACACAGTCTATCACAGTGCCTGAGTTTTGTGATTTTTTTTCCCTGCCCACAAAGGCCCTGCTAAGGAAGTAAGATCTAAAAAGACAAAAAGATGTAGCAAGGTTGCTGAGAATTCTCTGTGCCCTTAGTACCCAGGCCCCTGTTACCATATTGCCCTGTAATCACAGCTCACCTGTCTGACTTGCTCACTAAGTAGGGGCAGTGTCCTATTCATCTTGGAAAGCTCAGTACCAATGACCAGGCCTGCCAGAGAGCCCAAAAACCAGTTGCTCTTGAGTCTGTTCTGACTTACGAGAACCCCATATGTGTCAGAGTAAAACTATGCTCTGTAGGTTTTCAATGGCTGATGTTTCAGACATAGATCACCAAGCCTCTCTTCTGAGACACCTCTGGGTGGACTTGAACCCCCAGGCTTTTGATTAGCAGCTGAGCATGTTAACCACTTGTACCACCCTGGAGCTCCACAGAGTAGGTACTTAGTGAATGCTTGTTGACTGAGAGGTAGGAGAGGAAGTGAAAGATGGAGGGAAAGAAAGAAGGAAGGAGGAAAGAAGGACACAGTAAGGCTCCCTTAAAAAGAAACCATGGAACAGTCTAGAAGTTACCACCATCAGGACTGGAGAATCACGGACAGTCTCCTTTCCCTAAATAAAGAGATTGAAGGCTGCGTTTACGGGGTGCTTTGTTGCTATTTGGATTTTGTCTTCATTTAAAATTTTGATATTTTCGTTCATTGTCTATTTTTGACATTTTTTTATTTTTTTAAAAAAGTTATCTATCATAACTACTAGGAGCCCTGATGGCACAGTGGTTAAAGCAATTGACCGCTAACAGAGAGGCCAGAGGTTCAAAACCACCAGCGGCTCCACGATGTAGCTGTCAGGTTTTATGTAGATTTACAGCCCTGGAAACCCTAGGTGGTGGCTGTGAGCTGAAATCAACTCAGCAGCAGGGGTAGGTTATCAGGAGTTTGGGGGCACCTCTCTGCATTTTGGTCCAGACACCAGGACCTCACTCCACTTGCCCTAGCCCCGGCTCTGAGTTTCTTCCTATTTGAAGTAGAAGTCAAACTCGACACCATGGTTTTGGGAGCGCAAAGCGGTACGCTCTGAACTCACAGCCACAGAGTTCAGGCCCAGAGTATTCCTCCTCTGACATCTCCACGCCATAGAAACGCATTTGCTGGCAACTCCTCACCGAACTTGAACAAAGTCTTCATGTTTAATTAAATTCCCAGAACACCTGTTTCATCAGCTTATAAATTCCTGCTGAATTTTAAGAGGCTTCTCTTTGGCACGCAGAGTTTTTATTTTCTGGGCTGTAACCACAGCAACGTTTTCCCCTTGAATATCTACCTGTGCTTCGCTCCTGCCACACCCACAGTACCCCACCCCCTACCACCCTGCTAACCCTCCACTCCAGACTTTTGTGAACGCAGAGGGCTCTCCACCACCGCCTTTCAAATGTCTGCATTGGGCTCTATGACTGTGAAAATCGCAGCACAATAGCATTTTGTGCTGTTGTTTTTCCAGTTCTTGACAGTTCACCCAAAGTTTGGACACTTGTACAAGACAACACAGTGCTATAAACAACTTCCTTCGTTACCTAAAAGCTAGTGGCTGAAATAGCTGCTCATTTTATAAGCATTTCTAGTATATATGCCAAGGAGCCCTGGTTGCTCAACGGTTAAGTACTCAGCGGCTAATGGAAAGGTCAGCTGTTTGAACCGATCAGTAACTCCAGACAGAAAACACTTAGCAATCTGCTCCCGTAAAGACCACAGCCTAGGAAATTGTCTGGTCTACGCTGTCTTACCGGGTCATGAATTGACTCAACAGCACACATATCAAGCCCTAGGCTGGTGCTCCATATGCATTTGCTCTTTCTCTGATCATTCAGTGGAGCTAAAGCCGCTCATCCTGCAGAATCGCTGCAAAGATTGAAACAACTCTCCCTGTGGCTACACAGCTAGTAATAAGTACAGTGAGGATTGAAACCCAGGCCTCTCAAACTTCAAAATCCACTCACCTCATGGACTTCCGTGTCTGGGACTCTATGACTTCTGTGACTCTTCTGTGACTCTATGAAGGAAGCCAACGGTTGACAGCGACTAGCGTGAAAAAATTAAACAACACTGTCACCTGCTCGAAAATGTGATGTTTCTAGAGGGTGAGGGGTATTTGTTAAAGAAAGCCACCACCTAAACTAAGATTGAGCCCAGACCATGAATGGGGAGTGTAGCACCGGGAGACAGGTTGTATGATGGTAATAACATACAGTTTGGGGTCAGACACTGAGTGACGCCATCTCTCTGTGCCTCCATTTCTTCATTTAGAAAATAGGAGTAATAGTATCTAATGTAAAATAACTAGACCAATGCTTGATGTCTAGTACCAACCCCACTGCCATCGAGTCAATTCCAACTCATAGCAACCCTGTAGGACTGAGTAGCACTGCTCCATGAAGTTTCCAAGGAGCACCTGGTGGATTTGAACTGCTGACCTTTTGGTTAGCAGACATAGCACTTAACCACTAGGCCACCAGGCTTACCTGATACATAGTAAGAGCTCAATATATTACCATTACTGCTGTTGTTGTTACATGCCATTTGATGTATTTTTGCTGTGCTCTCTCCAATAACTTTATGTCACTGTCTCTAAGATAAGTGTCAAACTCTTGGGGATCTGGCCATTATCCCTGCCACAGACGTGTATGCTTTGCTCCTTGGCTTCTTTGGCTCATGCTCTCTGGTCCCCCAGTGGGCCCATTCCTACAGGGCATGCACAGACCTGCTGTTGTGTGACAAGTTTCCAAACCATCCAGTCCTCTGTGACCTCCTCTCTGCTGCACTATTTCCCCAGTCATGGGACATACCCGAAAGCTGTCTTGCATTGGCTATCTTTCTGTGGATGGGGACAGACTGTGGACTATCTCACAGCCTATACTCTGGACCTAGCTTAGTCCTATCCATCTCAGTGCTCATTCATTCATTCACTTATTCCTCCACATATCTATCACAAGCTTTGCACTGGAGATACAACAATGAGCAAAGCAGATAGGAAATCTACCTTCACTCATAGAGTTTGCAGTTCAATGAAGGAGTTAATAAACAGGCTATTACAGGAGCCACTACATAACTGTGAATTATGATAAAGGCAATGAAGAAAAACAAGAGCAGGCAAAGTATCTGTGAATTGAGAGGTACCCTCCCCCTCCCCATGAATTTCAAACCTCGGCACCCTTCATAACATAGCCCTTCTTTTTAAAGATCAGTTTCCTTACTATAACCCAGTTTCCAAGCACAAAATCCTCCTTTACATCAAGGAAGGAAAAGAACACATGGAAATTGTTATACACATTTTTCTGTTTGTTGGTGAAGGAATCATAGCTTGCTCTGAGATACCAGCCACTTTGGGGGCCCAGGCTCCAAGCCCCTGTTTGTTTAGCACCTTCCCCTTCCTGGCCTCCTGAGCCCCAGGGTGAGAGACACTCATGCAGAACTCCAGCTAGGCCTCCAAGAGAGACCAGCACTCTGATTTTCTTCAACTAATTTTGTTTTCCAAACTAAGAGAGTGGTTCATTTTTTTAAATCACCAGCCTAAGACAGTGGTAGAAAATAAGCTTCTGCAAGCAGAATACAAGAACTGCCACTTAAGTTCATGAACTCATCTTAGAAAAAGTGCTACACACCTCATTGCTGAATATCACTACAGTCACCTTCAAAGTGCTCCCCTTGGGAAGCTATGCACCTATATCAGCACCCAGCCCACCCTTCAAAGCAATTTTGGAACTGTTTTTGTGGATGGCCATCAGAGCTGCCATCATATTACCTTTGATGTCCTGAATGTCATCAAAATCTCTTCCTTTCAATATTTGCTTCACCTTTGGGTAAAGTAAAAGGTCATTGGGGGCCAGATCAGGTGAGTAGGTAGGGTGTTCCAATACAGTTATTTGTTTACTAGCTAAAAACTCCCTCACAGACAACTGTGCAATCAATTTGCAAACTTTCCACTGTGCACAATGGCAATTCCAGAGAGAGTTCTAAAATTGCTTTGAAGGATGGACTAGGCACCGGCATTGGTGCATAGCTTCCCTGAGGGGAGTACTTCGAAGGTGACCGTAGTGTTATCCAGCAGCAAGGTGTGTAGCACCATGGTATTATTTATACTACGAGGGCTATTAAATCTAAAGGTTTCATTTAAGTAGACGGTTTTCGATTAGGACTGCAAAGGACATTAAGATTAGGATGATGGAGAAGTATAGAGTAGAGGCTACTTGCCCAATGTAATATATGGGTTTCTACTGGCTGTCTTCCAATCCAATTCATGTTAGCATGGCAAGGTCTGCTACAAGGACTCAAAATAAACATTGGCTGATAATCAGCAATAACGTATGTTGGCACTTAGAACAATTAAGTTCATGGGCTTAATTGTCAGACCTTGTACAACAGCTGACCTTATGGCTGGGATTCGAGTTGTGCAGACACCCAGAAAACTGCAAGTTCTAAATCCCAGTGGAGTTTTCCAGGGAATTTTAAAGGATGGGGGCTCCCAGAAGGTGCACATGGTTAATGCACTAAGCTGCAACCTAAAGCTTGGAGGACTGAGTCACCCAGAGGCGCCTCAGAAGAATGACCTGAAAATTAGCCATTGAAAACCTTGTGGAGCACAGTTGTACTCTGACACACGTGGGGTCACCATGAGCTGGAGTCCACTCCACAGCCACTGTTCCTGCTTCCCCCCACCACCACCCCAGAGGATCATGGAATTTGGTGTCTGGTTCCAGGGAGGGCCCATTTGCCAAACAGCCTGCCAGCCCTGCAGTGGAGCTTGCCATGTGAGGCTTTACCTGCAGGCCCTGACCTATCTCTATCTCTGCCCTTCCCTGCAAGCCCAGCGTCTAGAGGCACACACTCACCTTCAGCTCTCGCTGTTTCCTGGAGCTGCCCTTGTTGATCCTGCTGACCCCCTGGACTCCAGAAAGGTCTTGCTGAAGCTATTATGCTGGCTGAATATATCATCCCTGCTGCTCACCCTGTCTTAGCCAATTTTCTTAGACTTCACTTCCCCTGCCCCTGTTTGTGAATGCTGTGCACTCTGCCAAGACAAGTTATGCTCCTGGTCAGGGTTGACGAACCTGGTCTTTAATATCACATGAACTTGGATTTCAATCCCTAGCAACTCTGTTAACCAACTGAGTTTCCCTTGATCCTTCCACAAAACACAAAGCAAACCAAACCTGTTGCCACCGAGCCAATTCCAACTCATAGTGACATAAAGTCAGAACAGAGGGGAAATATATTTTATTGTTCTATAGACTGGAGATGTCCTTAATGATGTGATGCATGTTCACCAGGACTTCTGGACTTAATTGGCTCCCTGTAGTTTTAACAATACCAGTCCTGTGGAGTTGTCCTGAGGAGCCTGGTAGAGCAGTTTGAATCCACCAGATACTCCTTGAGAACACTTATAGGGCAGTTATGCTTTGTCCTATAGAGTCACTATGAGTTGGAACCTACTCAGTGGCAACAGGTTTGGCTTTCGGGAAGAGGTTAACATCTGACATGTTGAAAGTGCCCTTGGAAGAAGCTCAATAAGTCACTCGTCCCCTCCTTCTCCAGTCCAAACTTGTCTTTTTCCCACCTACATCATTCTAAGCTGGGCTCCATCACAAACTACCTAGTTAGATGCTTGTCAGCCCCAGTGTTTGATCACCTTGATGCTAGTAACTCTAGTTCTTTCCATGCATCTATCAATCGGAAACATCTACTTGTTTGGTGGGAGAAGAACGCAGTGCTGGCTGTAGTCATTTTCTCTTTCTTTTCAATTTCCGTGGAGCAAAAGATTTTAACAAAGGGGTATCTTGGCGGTTGCAACTGTCTCATGCTAACATTAAGAAATCAAGATGCTTATTTTGTTGACTTCCTGGTTTCTGGCAACAACCTGTACCTTGTTCATATGATTTGAACCCCTTGCAGAGGCTTGATTTAAATTGTCCTCAGCTACACAAGAAGGTGCATTTTCCTAATGCAAGAATTTATCAGCATTCTTACATTCACAAGCCTGTCATTTATGTACGCTGTACATTATTCTTAAAAAAGTAAATAAGTCTGCTTTGTAACTAGAATTTTCCTTTTGCTTGATCAAGGACTGTGGGCTGAATTATCGTGACAAAGGGGGCTGTTGGAGAAAGACTGTTATAAAGGTGTGGTAATCACTGCTTTCCAGAGGAAGTAACTAAGTACATTCCAGACTTGTTAAAGAGAGCTGGTCTGATATAATATACATACAGTCTCAATGGGAGAACAGCTCAAACTTCCTTAGGCTTTTAAACAACAAATGCAATTTAGCTTAGCCCACCTGCCTCCTATAATACAAAAAACTCCTGACAAAGACAAGATGTTTATACATCTGTGTATAAGATTGTCTCTATGTACAGGCACTGCCCACACTGTTCCATTTTAAACTTCTAGTTTTTTCTGCTTGGAAACAGGACAAACCATCAGGTGCTGGCTCCTAGGTGCAGGGCCATGATCATGATGCTTACTTCATAGACATCAACAAATTCTAGGAAGCTGCCCTGCAAGTGTGGCCTGGAAGTCCCGTAATTCTAACTTCTCAGGCCCAGGGAGGAACCAGTAAAACCTCACAGGCTATACAAGTCTGCCCCTAAGGCCAAAGTTCTACAGTCAGCTTCCAAAGGGTAGGACAGCATACCTACAGTGTTTCCCAGATGGGTTATCCCAGAATGCTTCTTGGTGGGCCATCTCATAGAATTAATATTTGGGGGCTCACCATTTGGAAATCATTGTCTCAAAAGTACCATGGCTCAGAGGATTATTTAGAAGAGAAAAAGAAGTGGGCATCACAATGTGTTCTTGTCAAGGTCTTGTAACTGATGAGACCCCAAGTGACCTGATTCGGGTTCTGGAGATCAAGCTAGTAAGTTGGGTCTTCTGATGTGTGCAAACCAGGCTCACCCTTCCCCAAAGCATATGACGATGTATCCTTTTTGATAGCAAGTGACCGAAAAATCTATTAAGGGAAAATACATTCCAAAGAGGGGAGAGGTCAGTCTCCACGAGTGGCAAAAAGACCCAGTATAGATTTGAGGATTTCTTTTTATTTGTACAAGCAGGGAGTGATGTCATAGATGGAAGGGGGAGGTAGGTAACTTGGTTTTTGATTAGGTTTGAGGCTACTGTAGCCACTTTACAAATATCAGGATGAATTTTTATATTTGTATCTTAACTGCCAGGAAGAATTTATATTTGAATCACAAACTGCCAGGGAGAACTGTTGTTATGTGGCAGGTCAGGTTCCTTTGGTAACCTCATCAATACCCTTGTCTTCTATAATGTAAACTACAATCTTTGTTATCCCTAGAAAATGTTAGATTTTGGAGTAAAATATATTGTATCAGTAATCAGCTTCCCTTGCTAACTTTGTCTTTCTCACCTCTCATCATTGGGCCACCTTGAGTGCCTCCAGGTTTTCATTTTCAGCATGGAAGCATAGAGATTTTACAGGGCTCGAAGAAGCTCTCTTAGGGAACTCAAATTCTCTAGAAAATGACTCCAGGACCAAATGGCTTCCTAGAGGTAGAAACTGGAACACATCCTAAATTGGGGTTCCATAGCCAGGATACAAGGAGCCCTGGTAATGCAATGGTTAGGTGTCCTGCTGCGAATCAGAAGGTGGATATTTCAAACCCACCAAGCAGCTTTGTGGAGTAAAGATCTGATGATCTGCTTCTGAAAAGATTACAGACTAGGAAACCCCATAGGAAGTTCTATCCTGTCACTGGGGATCAACATGAGTCAGAATTGACTCAATGGCACACAACAATAGCCAGGACACACAGCTAGACAGAAAGTAGTCCAAGCACATGTTAGATGCCTTCAGAACAGGTAATTCAGTTATGACACAGGAAGACTATTAACCATTGATTCTCTCTCCCACCAGGGTTCTAACTGGTACTCGTCTGCAAGCAGGAAATATGAGTGCTAATGGCTTTGTTGCCCAGATGTGACTGAGGACAAACAAAGGGCATCACTGAGGCCTGTGCTCCTGGCCATTCTTGGAGCTTGACACAGGAAGAGACGTCATCAGAATGTCTGTTGCAGAAATTGAGCACCATTCTGACCTTGGACAAATGGAATGTTAGAGTGCTTCAAAAAAGGACAGCTTCTCACCTTACTCTTCCTAAACCAGCTATTCTGTGCCCCAGCTCCTCCGGCTCCTTTCCCAATCCTCAGCTCAACTTAAATTTTGACTCAACAGCAGCGTGGGCTTAAGACTCTAGGAACAATGACTGAAAGCTAGGACTTCCCAAACTAATACTACCTGCATCCATTTATCCTTTCTTTCCCCTTAAGGGACAGCAACAGTTCTACCCATAAAGATTAAGGGATTGTCATTAAATTAAAAAACTAAACCAGGAAGCCTAGATAAAACTAGCGGGGTTAGCAAAGACATTTAACAAAGAAAAGCTTCCCAAGTTTGAAGCCTAGAAAATGTCTCTGTTAAGCTGGGAGTGAGAATTAAAATAGAAGGAAAAAATATATAACCTGGGGGAAAAACATATGAGTATGTATACATACATACACACATATATATGTATATTATACATATAGTGGTAGCAATTACATCAGTTCACTTATACTGATGTATGGTATTTCCCTCTTTCATTTAGGCTAAGCTATCTCAGGACACTACCAATAAGTAATAACATAAAATTACAATAATAGAGAGATAAATCTATGACTATTTTCTTTGGGCAAGGTATTTTACAATGCCATCTTTATACAGAGTGCTTTTATTTAATTTTTCAAAATTCAGTAATGTCCACAATATTTTTATGCCATTCTGGAGGTGAAAATTTTTTCCAAAGATCCTTCAAAAGTGGTTACAGCAGTACATTAATAGGGAAATACCAGAATTCCAAGCTATATTCAGAAGAGGACATGGAATGAGGGTTATCATTGCTGATGTTGGATGGATCTTGGCTGAAAGCAGAGAATACCAGAAAGATGTTTACCTGAGTTTTACTGAGTATGTAAAGGCATTCAGCTGTTTGGATCACAACGAATAATGGGTGACATTGGCTAGAATAGAAATTCTAGAGCACTTAGTTGTACTCATAAGGAACCTGTACATCAACCAGGTGGCAGTTGTTTGAACAGAATAAAGTGATACTGCATGGTTTAAAGTCAATAAAAATGTAGATGAGAGTGGTGTCCTTTTGCCATACTTATTCAATCTATTTGTTCATCAAATAATCCAAGAAACTGGACTATCTGAAAAAGAACAGAGCATCAGAGCTGGAGGAAGACTCATTAACAACCTGTGATACGCAGATGACATAACCTTGCTTGCTGAAAGAGAAAAGGACTTAAAACACTTTCTGATGAAGGTCAAAGGTTATAGCTTTCAGTATGCATTGCACCTTGACATAAAGAAAAAAAAAAACTCTCACAGCTGGACCAATAAGCAACATCATGATAAATGGAGGAAAGACTGCCGTTGTCAAGGATTCCATTTTCCTTGGATCCACAATCAACACCAACAGAAGCAGTAGTCAGGAAATCAAATGACCTGCTGCATTGGACAAATCTGATACAAAAGACATCTTTAAAGTACTGAAAAGCAAAGATGTCACTCAGGGTCACTGACCCAGGCCACAAGATTTTCAACTGCCTCTTATGCGTGTGAAGAGCAGACAGTAAATAAAGAAGACTGAAGAACAATTGACACATTTGCATTATGATATTATCAAAGTATATTGACTATACCATGTACTGCCGAAAGAATGAATAAATCTCTATTGGAAGGAATTCAACCAGAAAGCTCTTAGAAGCAAGGACTTCATCTCCAGTACTTTGGGCATGTTAATCATAAGGGACCAGTCCCTGGAGAAAGATATCATGTTTGGTAAATAAAGGGTCAGCTGAAAATAGGAAGACCCTCAGCAAGATGGGTTATTACTGTGTCTAAAACAAGGGGCTTAAGCACTAGCGATTATAAGGATGGCGAAAGACCATAAGGGTTTGTTCTGCTGAGTAAGAGGTTGTAAAGACTCAGAACCAACTTGATGGCACCTAACAACAAAAACACAGACAAAAAACTGAGGCTTAAGGATGTTGAGAAACCTGTCCAAGATCATCCAGCTACTAAGGGATTCAAACCAAAGTGTGTTTGAATCTAGAGTCAAAGTTCACCACCAATACATACACAAAGGCATAGGCTTCTTCCTGAAGCAGCTGCACTGAGGCAAGACTTAACTGAAATCCTAATCATGTAGCTAGCAAATATGACATAGTCATCATGCCTCAAACACTGCTGTAGGCACTCTACAGCCATCATCACTGAATCTTTACAGTAGCACTTTAATATGGGCCATCATCCTTTTTGTTATGCAAATAACTGACTCTCAGAAAGGTTAAATGCCCCCAGGTCACCCAGTTTAGGAAGACACAGAGGCAGAACTCAACTCAAAGCTATCTCTCCCTCTAAAACCCATAACTTTTGCCTCCAGGGTACCACTATATCATAGTCTATGTTTACAAATTTGAAAAAAAAAAAAAAAAAAAAAAACTTGACACACACAGAAATATCTGCATATACTGAGAATCACAGAAAAAAAAATTGCCCTCTTGGCGTCCCCAAATCTTGAACACTTGACAGCTGCCCCAGTCAACCAATATTTACTCAACGTATAGTCTAGCATCATGACATTTTTCAAAAGAACATTGGTGGCAAGGTAAAAATTTCCCAGTAGTGGTGTCATAAAATGTAGAGGTTTTTATGAGAATCCATGTCTGTCTCTTGCTGCGTAAATCCCTCTTCCTATGGCTCCTCCTTGGACCCCTTCACTTACAAATTTTTAGCTCTTAAAGAAATATTAAGGGAGCCCTACCAAGAGCTGTGATGTCAGGTCTAGTTGTCTTGGCAACAACCAGATATGCATCCTCCCTAACGTCCCCTTCCCACCATCCAACACACAGTGAGTTTAAACTCTACTCACTAGTTTCTGCATGATAGACCAGAATCTAACCTTAGGGCCCCAGTAGATGCTTTGCACAGATTTGGGGCAGTTTTCTAAGAATTTTTCCTCCTTTCTCATCTGCCTGCTGGAAAAGAATCAGCAATTCTCTTCACAGCATTCCCAAGGCTTTCATCTCAGAGGACATCTTTGCCAGAAAGTAAATCCAGAACGTTTTCCATCCTGTGCATTTGCCATTATAAAATATTCGAGTGGAACTAATGAATACCTTCTACTTCCCTTGAACATAAAGAGCCTTGAAGAAATTGAACCACAGAGAGCCTGCTAACTTAAAGGAATTGGTCTGTTCTTTGAGAAAATAAATTTGCCATTCCCACCCCCCCAAAACAGTTCTCACTTTCTCATGCCCACCTAAAAGGATATTAATATCTCCACCATTCTGTGCCAACGAGAAAAATGTTTCTCTCCCCAGGAGGCAGAGACACATTTTCTAACTGAGCCTAGGAGATAAAATGTTAAAATTTAAATTCACTTTCTTTAGACTATCTCTAATATATCTAAGATCTGTCCCTGGATTCTGTGCAGTCAGCAGCTTCTCCAATAACTCATTTATTTTTCATGGTGACTAGCACTAGAATTTCATTTCTACAGAACTAGAGTTTCATTTCTCCAGTCCTATTCCAATCTGGAAACTTCTAGAGAAAGACCCTGATAACTAGGAGAAGATCAGGTCAGAAGAAAATATGGAAGGCCTGACCACGTAACGGAGCCTGCGTGTTCTCCTGAGGAAAGGAACATTGGAGAATGTGTCTCAGTGGCTTATCTCCATTTCCTTTTGTGAAGTTCCCAAGACACAGAAGAGCTCTGGGGAGGGAGGCTTGAGTATATACTTGTAACGCTTCATCAGCACCCTTTCACAACTGTGTCAGGAAGAAAATTCAACATAGTGCAGCGTAAAAACAGCCCATTCTTTGGAGTCGAGGAGCAGGAAAATCTGCTGTTGAGGGAAATACAAAGTGAGCCATTCCAAAGACTTAGTCGATATCCTAGCCTTGGAACTCCTGACACAGAAAGAGTCTTACGTGATGAATCCTACAGGTAAGAAGGAATTATTCCCAATGTCCCTTACCTGAGATCCAAATCACCCACCCAGAGCCATCTCTCAAATCTTGAAGAGTTCTGAAAGGAAAGGGAAACAGCCTCTTTAAGAGTCGGAACTCGCTTTGCCAGTCCTTCAGTCTGCCCTTCCAGCATCAAAGAGCCCAAACAGATTAATGAAGTCTAAAATTGCTCCCAGACATAAAAGCCTGTTGTGCTAGCTGCTGCAGCCTAACTAAACCAAGGCACAGGAGCTGTCCCTGGTGCTGCCGTAAGTGCTATTGCAGCTCAGGCGCCCAGAGTCTTGCCTATTGATCTGTCTGTGACTCCTGTCCATGTGCTACTCCTTATTATTGCTCGTTACTGCTCTTCATTTACGTAGTCTCAATTTATGATTTCCCAACAATACCCATTCCAAAGTTCTGTATATTCTGCAACATTCCCTAATCCCAAGGAATTGAAATTCGTCTCCTGATTGAAACCCTCCACCCCAACCCAGCAAACCATCACCTAAAATTGCTGAATGCAACATGGTACTCCAAATTCAGCATTTAAGATTCTTCCTGACAACAACATGGGATTGTTTAAGAGTTTTAAGCAGAGTAGTAATGGCAACAAATTTGAGTTTTAGAGAGATTGTACTGACCACTGCACAGGGAACGGAGGAGAAAGTAGGAGAGGCTGTTGTGTTAGCTCAGGTAAAACAGAATAGAATAGACAGGGAGAGTTACACAGGAAGTAGAGAAAAAAGAGTGGTTACAGGACATATTTAGGCACTAGAATAAGCAAGATACAGCTGATGAAGATGTCACTAATAAGGAGGAAAAAAAGATGCAAATATCAAAGATAATCCCAAACTTTCTGATAAGCAGGATGGTGCTACAAAAACTGAATACTAGAGAAGAAGCAGATTTTAGATGTATAGAGTTTGAGCAGTTTGCAGGGTCTCCACGTGGAAATGCTAACTGGTAGTTAAATATGTCAGATATAAGTGGTAATCAGATACATGTGACTGAGTCTGATTGTCCCAAGTCGGAAGAGACCAAAGAACCTCAATGAATCCAATACTTGATACATTGTAATAGGAGTCTTTAAAGTGATTAACGAAGAATGGGAAGACAAATAGGAACTGCAAACTGACTACTGTGGGTCAGGAGAGCCAGATGAAGACAATTCTTGCCTAAAGATGGTTTATGGTCCCACATACCACAGAGATCAGGTAAAGTGACATTTCTATAATGTCTACAGGATTTAATGACAATGATATCTTAATCAAGCTTTACTTACATACAGCCCTTCAGTGCAGAGAAATGGTAAGAGTACAGCCAGTGAGGAATGAGTTAAAGAGTGACTAGAAGGTGAGGAACTGGAAGACTGGACAGATATAAATCTGTCTGAAGTTTGCCTGTGAAGGGAAAGTAAAAGCCAGAGGAGTGGTTTGAGAAGCTCAGAGTCATGGGACAGTTTTATTTTTGTTGTTAAAATGGGAGGAAAAATTTGGGTATATTAAACTGCTGATTGCATTGAGCCAATTGAGAGGGAGAAGTTAAAGATGAGAGTAGAGATATCTGGAAGGTACAGATGCCTGAGAAAGCTGAAGAAAAGATGTCTGGGATCTAGGACACAAGCATCTCTGCCTTATAGACAGAAGTACAGAGGTCAGAATGGATACAGATCTATAAGTTAAATCGATCAAATGAATGGCTGGAAATTAAGGAAATTTCTTCCAACCTGGCTTCAAATGTCAAGAATAATACACTCTTGTGACATCACTCTGTTATATGAAAGAATAAATAGACTTGTTCTACCAGGAAAACTGAGACTTACTGGCGGTTGTTAGGGGGAGACAGATTTTTAACTTAAGAGGGAGAAATTTCTAATTGGTACTGTCCAACAACAGAATGGCAACTGTAGTGAGTTGTCAGATACACTGTTCAAGTAAAAAACAGAATGCCATAGCCTTCCCAGCCAATTCAGTTAAAATTTGCATCAGTGAAATGCTTGAACTAGGTTCTATGTAAAGTCCATTTTGACTCTAAAGCCATCCTACCACCAAGGTGTGGAATTACCTAGAAATCCTGGAATTGGCTTCTATTTACCAATGAAGGATCTTAGGGGTTCTTGGATAACCAGTGACAGAGTTTCTGTTAGCTAAGGTGTCCCCAGGAGGCATTAAGGAGAAAAGCATGGCTCCTACCAAACAGCCCCGTATCCTGATTATTTTACTGCTGGAGTTTTATTTTGGAGGCCTTGGAAAATATAAACATGCCTTGAAGGTTTTCTGTTTTGCCACCAACTAGCATCTGAGAGACGCTGTGAGAATAGACAGTCCACTGTGATGACTGAGAACTGGATTCTGGTATCATATTACCAGTTCCATCAGCGTCAGCTGGATCGATGTTTGTTGAGTTATTTAACCTTTCTATGTCTTGGAATATACCTCATTCTAAAAGACTTCCTATGGAGGACCAAAAAGCTAATTCTTAGAAAAATGCCCAGCACATACTGAGCACTCAATAAATATCTGTTAAATACACAAATGGGGCAATAATTCCAGGAATTTAGAGTGGAGTATAGTCATTATAGGTGACAAAATGCAAAGGAAATGATACTTTATTATCCTTTATCAAAATTTATGAGATTTTCATAAATCTTAGCCTTTTAGAAGACATTATTTCAAAGTTATAATTATTAGTTGATCAACAAAAAAAATGCCACAGATTGTAAAAATTGTAAAGTTTTAAAAGTTAATTGTAAGAATTCAGGGCAAAGACAAAGCCACTAATGTGACTGTCAGGAAAGTAACTGCAGTTTGGGCTGAGATGAGCACAATCTGGCACTTTATCACCCAAACTTCATTGGTCCAAGTCTCTACCTCTCCCACCAACATACTCTTAAAACTATTTCCTATACATATCCATTCCCTCCACTGTGGTCTGGTTGGTAGCACTTCCCTTCATCTGGCATGCCTCTTCCCACCAACTTGCCAGTTGCTATTTTTGCCTTTAAACCACTTACAAGAAGCCTTTCCTAACTACTCCATCCCTCTCTGGTCTTTTAAAATCATTTCTAACCCAAACACACCTTAGACATAACTATATGCAGCCTCTCATTGGTCACAAGTGATCCATGCCTATATTCCAATTCTCTCCTATGTAGTCTGATCATCCCTTGCAAGGAGGAATAATGCTTTCTATTCTTTTCATCTTCCCTTCATGACTCCACACTCTGACCATTGCTCAATAATTCTTAAGACAGGCTTTCCCCAAACCAAGCTTCTTGTGCTGCAGTACTCAGAAACTACATTCTGACAGGCATGGGAAGGACATTTTCCAGCAAACTCAAGAGCCACCCTCATGCTGCTGGCTTTCCTAAGTCATCTCTAACCACATTACCTTCAGCCCGCAAAACACAGAATCCTCTAAGGAGGCCCAGATAGATGCTGGCTCTAGCTCTTCAGTTAATTGCTCCCATCCTCTTCCGATACATGTAAAGAATTATCCCTCCCAAAGCAGTATAGTCCTGGAAAGACATTAGTGGTGACTCATGGAGGAGTGGGGGTGGGGTGACTGGAAAAGAATGGAAGAAAGAAAAGAGAGAGAGCCTACAGGCTAGTTGTGGAGCCACAGAATGAGGCACATAAGCCAATTTAGCCAATTACATTGCTGAAGCAATTAAACAACCTCACGAAGGGGAGAGGAAGTGTAAACAGAGCCCACAACATTACCTTCTAGACTCAGAGAAAAACAAGCATAGTGACTGCGGTGAAAAGTTACTGTTTTCATCTGCCCAGAATCTGTTATCCCCTTTTATCTGATAATAGAATCTTTCCTTCCCATTGGAGTCTATTATATTCATTTGGGGTAAGTCTCAGCCTACAGGAGGTAGACACTGTACAAGAATTAGACAAGCATGCCACTCTCTGACCTCAGTTGTTGATTTCGGGATGGGTGCATGACCCAGAGGAGATGAGAATTTTGCATGGGAATGCAAATATAGATAATGCAGGAAGTAGGTTCCTCCTTCCTTTGGATTATGAACTTTGAAGATACTAGATTAGGATTACCAGTGGCCATCTTGCCTCCCAAATGGAGAAAGCTGGCTTAGGGTAGCAGAGCCAAGAGGTAGAGAGAACTCTGATATATCATTTGAGACCCTGGCTTCACCCATGTCTGAAGCCTGTGGACTTACTGTTTACAAAAGTAAAAAAAAAAAAAAAAAAAAAAAACTATTTTTCCTTCAAGCTCTATTGATATGGATTTCTGGTATATGTTGGGGGCTGTGGGTGTGTGATGGATAGGTGCTTGTGTGTATAAGAGACCCAACTAACACAGCCACTGAGACAGGGGGATGATTTTCAGTGTGCAAAATATGCCAAGTGTCAGGGAAAGATCTGTAAAGCATACCAAAATTTTATCAAAGCACCAATTTGGCAGGCCTTTCAGCCTTCTGGACAGTAGATACAGCTTACCACACTGAATTGAACCCAAGAAAAAAGGATTATCAGTGCAAGGCTCAGAAAAAAATTCCTGAAAAGGAGCTCTTTGGTCTTCCTCTAAAATCTAACCTAATGTAAGCATCAGGGTGGCTGAAAGTACACATTAATCCTACCAAAAGCCAAGCTAGCTAGCTTTCATGTACTCCAGCCCTGAGCCTGAAAAAATCTTCTGAAAGGCCTGAGCTATCTAGTGTCCACCATGTGTGAGAATTCTCACAACTGCATTCCAAAATGAAGGGCCTAGAACCAGAGATACCACCAAGCCACCCTCCTGGTAGCTTCCCAGTGCTCTACTCTTCTCTCATCTCCCAGGCAGAATGCCAGGGAGGCATCTGCAGCTCTCTGGAGGGCAGCAAAGCCTGCTGTTAATCAGAGGAAAGATCTATACCTTGAAGGTGATTTATAAAGGACTTAATCTTTCTATGGTGGTCATTCATACGGACATTCAATATAGCAGAGGTTCTCTGGGAAAGACCTGGCATCAATGCAAAACCATTTCAGCCCACAAAATTGCCTTATGTTCTATCCATTAAAAATATTCACCGAGCTCAAGGAAGAGCAAAATTCATCCCCTGGTGTCACCACTATGAAGCAGCTGTTAGAGTCCTGTTTGTGGGACTTTGTGGCAAAGACAAGCCACTTACCAGGGAACTTGTCTTTTGGGCTGAGCTTCAGACCTTGCACATTCTTTGACAATCACAAGCTTGAGCCAAGATAGGAGTTCTCAACCTTGCAGCCTTTTAGATTCACTAGGGTGGCTTAGCAAAAATATTGATACAGTCTCCACCTAGAACAAATGAATCAGATTTTCCAAAGGAATCATTCCAGGCAGGGTTAAGAACGACTGTGTCAAGGGAGCACCATATTGCTTTCCTTCTTCCTGTCATAGGACAAGCACTCCTGGGGAGCTAAATATGGACTCAATGTCCACTTCCTCAATAGCCTCTCTGCTTCCACAGGACACTCAAGTCCCCAACTGGCATTAATAAAGACTTTACCATGGGTGTACAGGTAAGAATGAGGGGGAAAGGAGGACTCATTGCTTAGGGAAGACTGAATTTCTGTTTAGGGTGATGGTTTCATTTGGGCATGGATAAGGGTGATACTTAAACAACATGACGCACATAGTTAATCTCACTGAACTGTGTATGTGAAGATTGCTGGCATGCTCTCTGGACAACGTTAAAGAACTTCACCAAAGACAGAAGACTCCAGAAACTGGGAATCAAAGCAGCAGGGAAAAGAATACAGACTGGAAGCCAGGTGTTGATGATGCTTTCAGATCCTTCTTCAGGACAGTGACTGGTGAATAAACATCTTAGAGAGCACTGGTAACACTAACTCAGTGGTCACTGAACATTGTGCTCAGTCTCCCCACCACCAGTCATGGTAGAGTACACGAGGTTAGATGGTCAGACTTCCTGCTCTGGGAGTCAAACACAGTTTCAATGGCTGATCTCAACTGGTGTTTAAACTTCAAGAAAGGATGAATCTGATGAGAGAGAAGAAAGAGAGGAACAAATGCCTGATGATAAGCAAGAATGAGCCACAGAGAAAGGAGTTGTCTCATGTCCTGGTACCTTTCAGAGTTGTGCTGCAGAACTTCTTTGTCATCCCTGTGGTTGGCATGGGTTTCTGCTTATTTCAGCCACATGGACATGTGACCAAGGTAACTGATGTCAACATATCATAAGTGAACCCACATTTCATGTCTTTTTTATCTCCCTTCACCGTGGGAGTGTGCAGCCCAGTGGTAAGAATCTACAGAGTGGGAGTCTGTTGGCCATTAAAGGAGTTAACACTTTGCATTCTCCAAACAGTGCCTGGTACATTAGCCCTTAAACAGATTCCATAAAAATTCATATTTTATTTGCCTCAAGTCTACTTTTCCAGCCATACGAAGGAAAACATTATCGGCCTAAAATGCAATGGATAGCTGCTTGTGAGTATAAAAATCAAAATTCTCACTTCCGTCGAGTTAACTACGACTCACAGCAACCCTCTGGGACACAGGAGAACTGCTCCATAGAGTTTCCAAGGAGCACCTGGTGAATTCGAAATGCTGACTTTTTGGTTAGCAGACATAGCACTTACCCACTACACCACCAAGGTTAGGTGATATTTTATAACATTTTAACTCTCTGACAATCACATTTTAATAGAACAAAGATCTCAGTGTCATGAAAATAAAAAGAGGTGCACCCTGAGATCTCCACTAAAAGAGGGCAATTGATCGTCCAGGGACCTTGGGGTTCCCCTAAGAGCATGGCCGCTGGCCCTGATGATGCCCCTGTTCATACATCATAATGGAGGTCCACTATTTGGGTAGAAATGGATTGGACTTGGTGACACAGAGCAACCATATCATGTGTGCACTTTATGGTTCTATGCATCTATAGGATGTCATCCAGCTGACCTCTTACTGGACACGGGGGAGAGGGTGGAGAGAAGGGGATAGGAGATTGTTAGGAGGATATGACATGTACAGAACGGAGAAGAGGCATGTGCTATCACCAGGCAGGGAGAGCATTGGGAGCCACTCACTGGCGGGTATGCAAATTTATATGGGATTGTACATTCTCACTCAATCATAATAAAAAAGTATATATATATTTAAAAAAAAAAAGATCTCAGTGTCGAGGGTGAAGTTGTATGTCATGATCCTTCCCCTCGGGTAACTTGCCTTCTAGCTAGGGAGATCAGATATGCACCAGAAGAGGACATTAAAATGACAAACACCCTGAGAGGTCACATGGTAGGTACCATGGCGAGAGAGACGCCAAGCCAAGCCAAGTGCCGTCTAGTCGGCGAGAGAGACAGTCATTGGAAAAATCCCACCCAGGCATGCTGGTTATAGAGCCCTTCACAGAGGAACTGGGATTTGAGTTGCCTTGTCGTGCCATGCCTGGCAAGCCAGCAACTGTGCCTCTCCCCAGACTCTGGCCCAGTCAGAGTAGAAATTGCCACTAAAAGACACACTACTGTCTAAAGACTTTTCATGATTACATTCTTAGTGAGGGCCTATCAGACGTGTTTGGTTGGGGGTGGTGTACGTGTGGGTGTGGAAAGGTGTGGGGATGTGTTGGGGGGGAGGGTGTGTTCCAATAAAACTTTTTACAAAGAACAGACAAGGAGCCAGATTCAGCTCACAGGCTATAGTTTGCAGACTTCTGGTATACCTGGCTTTTTAAAAAAAAACAAAACAAATTTTGTTGTGAATAAGAACAATTTAAGAGTCTGTATCAATTTCCCTTATAATACCTAGAACTTTCACCACTACTCTATTCTAACTGCTCTACCTCCCCCATTGCCACTCAGGACAGTATACGTCTCCCTTGTATTCAGAACTTCCTGTGACCCTTTGACCAAGATCTAGCTGCCTTATTTCAGCTCCAGCAATGAGCCTCTAGAACAGATCCTGTTTTTAGATGAGGAAGTTTAGGGTTTGCATTCAACCTAAAACCCATGTCTTTTCTGCCTAGAGGTCTAGTCGTCTGTGGCCAGGGTCACCTGTACACATTCCAATAGCTGCTGGCTTCCTATGCTGGGAGCACGCTCTGCCCTGGGCTCTCTGTCAGCCACGCATGGGTAAACTGCAAAGGTGCTAACATCCCAAGTGCAACCCTCAAACCAAAGAAGGAAAAGATTTCATGATAAAGTCTTTGTTTCTTCTCTTCTCAGCATGAGGGGCAGTGACAACTCTGAGGTGTGGTCTGTACAGTTTCTCAGAGAGTCTTCAGAAAAACTGAACCCCAGCTTCCTGTATGGTCCCAGCTCATTAGTTCACCCTGTATTGAGTTTCTTCCCTCCCCTAGCTCATACATCCAATGGTCTCACAGCAGTACACTGGGAAAAGCTCTCAAATAAACAGCTTGTACCACATTCTCAGTGTCTTCTGGAGAATCTCAAAATAAGCCAAGATGGAACAAATCCTAATGACCAGGTAAGTTTTGGATCACTCTGAGAAAACATTCCCCAATTACCCACATGGCTATTTCTCCTGGGACAGTCTGGAATGTTCTCTCCCCACTTCTTTCCTCCGTAGTTCTTAATCATGCTTTTTCCTATTCTCTGCTAATCAACACCATTTGGTGTAGGTCTTTGCTCTTGCCACTGAATATGCCATATTTCCCAGGTGTTTGTCTAATAAGAATTTTATGGATGTTTCATGGTGCTCTGCAGCTACTCTTGAGAGGCCCGCTGAATCTCTGCACAGACCCCTACTAGTTCCACACAGTCATTTGTGAAGGACGTAATTGGAGCCCTAGTTAGACCTTTGCTTTGATTAAATCTCCTTAAATGTAAATATATTTGTCAATTTCCAGCTTGGGATGTGAGCTCTCTGTCAGTGAGACACCCACCCAGCTCTCTCGTGAAAGGAGGTGCCCATAGATCCAGCCATGAAGGAGGAGAACATCAGGATGTCAGCTCAAGGAAGGGAGAGGTGAACAACATGGGACTGTACATGATTCTCAGCAGGACTCTACTGACTGACTGCCCACCTGTCTCAGTCAACACCATTCTGCTTTGGAAATGAACATGAGACGGATGCAGGAAGGAGCCACAGAGAAATCAGAAATAAAGAGTGCCTTCTCGATGTACCAAGCACTCAATCACCTGGCAGCATTCGGTGGCAGGACCATTTACCAGAGGATTTTGGATCCCGGAATGAGAAAAGAGGAGAATATAATCAATCGGGGGACACTAAACTCTACCTGAAGCCCCAAGGACTCAGACCATGCGATAATTTATTTCTTTTCTCCTGCTGTATCCAAGTGGGGGCACAAGAAGATCAAAACTAGAAGGGCTTGAGGTGGGAAGTAAGAGCTCACTCTCATCATACAGGGCTTTCCAACTCTGCCATCTTGAGAAGGACGTTCACTAATGTTTCTGTGTTGTTAGAAACACCACTGTCCAACTCCACTGTCAGGAGAGTTCTGGTTAAAAATCCATCAGTAAGAGATACCTGCATAAGATTTGGAAGATCTAAAAAAGAGGATGCTATTATTCTTTTTCATCAGTGGCAAGGTTAGTCGAATGCCCAGTCCTGTGCTGGAGTTTGGGTATGTGTGTAGCTGGGATGGTGGGGGCGGGGGTAGTAATTCAAAGAGCACAAGACACTGTCTACCTATACAACATACCTCCACACTAAGCTGTTGCTTCCTTGAGTCCAAGGCAGGCAGTTGGTAGACATGAGGCTTGCAGCAGCTTCTGAGTAAACTCATTAATCATCATCTTTGGTGATGCATAATCCGACTCGATGGCACTTGGCTTGGCTTGGTAATGCACGTAGCTGGGATCATCAAGAGCAATATCCTGTGGTCCTAACATTTCCCAGTTTCCTGAGAGCTGGTCCTGACCTGCTTCTCCAGGTCTTCCAACAAATCCGTACACAGTTGATTCCCTCTATTATACTCCTTCCTGCTAAAATAGCTGGTTTCTGTTTTTCTGGCTAATACAGTCCTTTTACCCTTGAGCTTCTAAGTATCAACTGCAAAAACATGACATACAATGGACATACTTCAGGGTCTAATGTGGACACAGCTAGCAGGCAGCCTTTATTATACTAATAGCTTGTTGAAGTTAGATGTCTACAAAGAATAGAAATCCTCCTAGCTCTCTGTTCTATTTTAGAAATCTTTGTTTATTTTATTTCCGTAACTCTCTGTTCATGGGATATAAGTACAGAAACATCTTGTTACTTATTCTGTTAAGGAAAGTAAAAGATGATTTCACTTCAGTATTTTTGCTTCCATGGTGGAGATACTTTCTATGATCAATCAAATCAAATAAACATAACCACAGCTCAAATTTCTCATGGATGACATAACCAGAGGTTAAATGGATTGAGAAGGAGACTCAGTATGTGATTCCCAATTCCTCTCTTATCACCACAATGTGGACTTCCTTTTCAACTCTTCTTTCACCTTTTGTTACTTTTCTTCTATTCTCACTCCTAGCCTGGCTGTGTCTCCTTAGGCATCCTTTTTCTCTCCTGTATTTATTAATTTTAGCTTATTGTACTTAAAGAATATTCTCATTTCTGCCTGGTATCCCCAACCCCAGAAGCTTTTCTTATTACAGAGTTACCAATGGGTCATTGAGTACTGAATCTTTTGCTGCAAGTGAGTATGTGTGTAGCTGAGATGGGGGTTGATAATTCAAAGAGCACAAGACACTATCTACCTATATAACACACCTCCTCACTATGCTCTTACCTCCTTGAGTCCAAGGAGGATAATAACAAGGGACACTACCATTTGGCAAATACATATGTATCAAGTGAGGATTACTGATGATTTCCATCCTCCAGGCCACCACAAGGCAAAAAGGACAGTTCTAGGAATATCATCAGAAGGTGGCTCTTAAATTTAAGTAAGCCTCTTAACTTAGAACAGGACATAAGATGGGAACATTTTAATTTGTCCCTACATCCATTCAGATAATCCTTTGTAAGTAGTTACTAAACTGCCAAGGTCATCACTTCTGATGAGCTGGGATACAGAGAAATCTAAGCCTCAGAGATACAGTGACCTTAAATTTCTACAGCCCCAGCCTACTCAAGGCCATGCCCATGCAAATGTGATGTGAGGTCCTGTTAAAAATTAATTTTAAAATTGACTGATTGGTTCAATTCAATCTGATCAATTGATGAAAACTGACAATTAAATTAATTGACTTCTGTTCAATACACAAAAGTTAAGGTAGGAAGTCCCTGTCCTGTTCAAGGCACAGAAATGATAGGTAAAAGACAACTGAACATGTTTAAACACATTACTGAGACTAAAAGCAAGAAAAGGAAATTTCCTGATGCCTAGAATAAAAGGGAGACATCAAAACAGCAAATAATCTTCCAAGAAAAAAAAAAATTCTTAGTTTGTACCCAGCAATAGAGCTTTAAAACAGATGAAGTAAAAAAATATAAAACTAGAAGGGGAAATAAAAAAAACACACAATTGTATTTGGAGACTGTAATATTCCTCTCTCAGGAACTGACAGAACAAGCAGGAAAAAAAGTCAGTGAGGATAATGAATAGCTGAATGTCACTATTACTCAACTAAATTTCATTGATATTTACAGAACACCCCACTCAACATGGAACATTTACCTAGAAAGATCATATTCTAGACCATACAACAAACTTCAAAGAATGTAAAATAATAAAAATCATACAAAGCCCATTCTCCAGCCATAGACAATTAAAGTAGAAATCAATAATCAAAAGATCTTTGGAAAAATCCTGAAATATTTTCAAATAAAACATACTTAAAAGGTAACCATGGGTATAAGAGGAAGTATCAAAGTAGATTAAAGTACTTTGAACTGAATAAAAATTAAAATAAAATATATGAAATGCAGTTGAAACCATGTTTAAAGGAATGCTTACAGTATGAAAGGCCTATCTTAAAAAGTAAAGTGCTCAAATAAGTAATCTAAGTGCCCATATTAACAAAGTGAAAAAGACGAGTAAATTAAACTCAGAGCAAGCAGAAGGAAGGAGATAATAAAAAGCAGAAGCAAAGAAATTGAAAACAGAAAAGCAATGAAGAAAATCAGTGCTACCCAAAGCTGGCTATTTGAAAATTCAATCAAACTGATAAACTTCTAGCCAGACCAATGAAAAAAGGCAAGATAACAAAAAAATCACAGCTAACATCATATGCAACAGTGGAAGACTGAAGGATTTCCCACCAAGATTGGGAACAAGGCATGGATGTCCCTTCTCCTTAATCTGTTCAACATTGTACTGGACATCTCAGTTGTGCAATAACACAAGAAAAACAAATAAAATCATGAAAGTAAAAAGGATAAATAAAACTGTTTCTATTCTTTGACAATATGATTGTCTACATAGACAATATCAGGAAACTACAAAAAAGCTCACAGAAATAATAAAAGAGTTCAACAAAGCTGCAGATTACAAAATCAGCACACAAAAATCAATTGCACACTAGCAATGGACAATTGGAATTTGAAATACAAAAGTATATAAATATAAATAAATACATATACATACATTATAACAGTACTAAAAAAAGACAGGTATAAATCTAACAGAATATGTGAAGACTATATGCTAGAACTATAAAACATTGGTGAAAGAAATCAAAGACCTAAATAGTTGGGAAAATAAAACAATTAATTAGAAGATTCAATATTTTTAAGGTGTCAGTTCTCTCTATCTTGATCTTTAGAACTAAAGCAATCTTTCTCAAAATCCCAGCAGTTTTTTTTTTGTTGTTGTTGTTGTTTTAATAGATCCCAACAGGCTGACTGTATATCAAAAGGCTAAGGAACTAGAATAGTCAAAACAACTTTGAAAAATAAAAACAAAGTTAGAGGACTCAGACTACTAATTTAAAGATTTACTATGAGGCAACAATAATCAGTACAGAGACATATCAGAGAAAGGATAGACACATGATAGCCAGCCAGATAAGTGGAACGAAACAGAGTCCAGAAATAAATCTACACAAATACAGTAAACTGGTTATTTTTTATAAACGGAAAAAGAGAAGTCAATGGAAAAATTATAATTCTTTCAACAAATAGCACCAAAACAACTGAACATCCACATCCAAAACAATAAATCTTGACTTATTCATCACATGTAGTACAAAAATTAACACTACATAGGTCATAAACACACACATACAAAAAAAAAAAAAAACTATAAAGCTTCCATAAAAAAAAGTGTGGGAGAAAATCCAGGTGCAACTGGGTTAGGCAAAGACACTAACCTACCACAAAAGGAAAACCTAGAAAAGTAAAAAAAATGATAAATCAGACTTCATCAAAATCAAAAGTTTTTTTCTCTGCAAAAGACACTACTAAGAGTGAGAAAATACAACAACTCTTCCTTAGAGAATTTCAATTTGTCGATGTAAAAGGACAGAAAGAAATTAAGAAATCACCATTGTTGCTTTTAGGCGCCTTCGAGTTGGTTCCAACTTGTAACGACCCTAAGTATCACAGAATGACACACTGCCTGGTCCTGCGCCTTGTTCAAAACCATTGTTACGCTTGGAGGCCCGTGTTGCAGCCTCTGTGTCAGTACACCTCACAGAGGGTATTTCTCTTTTCCTGTACTTCCTCCTGACCCTGTACTTTACCAAGCATGATGTCCTTCAAGGACTGATCCCTCCAGAAAACATGTCAAAAGTATGTGAGGCATAGTCTTGCCATCCTTGCTTCTAAGGAGCATTCTGGTTGTTCTTCCTTCACGACTTACTTTTTCCTTCTTTTGGCAGTCCATGGTACATTCAATATTCTTCTCCAACACCCCAATTCAAACACATCAGTTCTTCTTCAGTCTTCCTTATTCATTGTCCAGCTTTCCCTGGCATGTGATCTGATTGAAAATACTATGGCTTGGGTCACGTGCACCTGAACCATCAGTGTCACCTCTTTGCTTCTTTAATGTCTTTTTTTAATTGCTTCTTTAAATGTCTTTTGCAGCAGATTTGCTCAATGCTGTATGTTATTTGATTCCTTGACTGCTGCTTCCATGGCTGTGAATAGTGGCTCCAAGTGAAATTAAATCTTTGACAACTTCAGTCTTTTCTCCATTCTTCATGATGTTGCTTACTGAAATTGTTGAACATCAACGAGTTCTTCCTGATATGGTGAGTCTTTGTATTCCTTTATTCTTCCATAGATGCTTCCTGCATTGTTTAATATTTTCCTTATAGTTTCACACTATTGCAATTCAAGGCTTGAATTTTTTTTTTTCAGTTCTTTCAGCTGAAGAAATGCCAAGCATGTTCTTCCTTTTTGGTTCTCTGGCTCCATTTCTTTGCACACATCGTTATAAACCTTAACTTTGTCTTATCAAGCTGCTCTTTGAAATCTGTTCAGTTCAGGATTTTCGTTGTTGTGCAAGTGTTTTTTTGCTGTTGTTTTTGTTATTGTTGCCATTGTTGTTTTCTGTTCAAATGTAATCCATACTGAAAATGCTTCAAATCCTAGGTTTCAGCAAGCAAGGTAGTGTCATTTACATAATGCAGGTTGTTAATGAGTCTTCCTCCAGTCCTGATGCCCTGTTTTTTTTCATATGGCCCAGCTTCTCAGATTACTTGCTCAGTATCCAGACAGAAGAGGTGTGGTGAAAGAATACAACTGTGATGCACACTTTTCTTGATTTTAAGCCATTTAGTATCCTCTTGAAATTGATTCCACAGCAATGAGATTGATTTTTGGTTTAGTATCTTCTTGTTCTGTCCAAACAATTGCCTCTTGATTTGTATACAGGTTGCTCCTGAGCATAATTAAGTGTTCTAGAATTTCCATTCTTTACAATGTCATCTATAATTTCTTATGATCCACACAGTAAAATGCCTTTGCATAGTCCCTAAAACACAGCTAAACATCCTTCTGGCATTCTCTGCTTTCAGCCAGGATCCATCTAACATCAGCAATGATATCCATGGTTCCATGTCCTCTTTGAATCCAGCCTAAATTTCTGGCAGTTCCCTGTCAATATTCTGCAGCTGGTTTTGAAAGATCTTCAGCAAAATCATACTTGCATCTGATATTAATGCTGTTTTTCAATAATTTCCACATCCATCTGAATCACCTTTCTTGAGAGCAGGCATAAATACGGATCTCTTCCAGTCAGTTGGCCAGGTGCTGGCCTCCAAATTCCTTGGCATAGACTAGTGGGCCCTTACAGTGCTGCATCTGTTTGTGGAAACAGCTCATATAATTCCTGGAGCCTTTTTTTTTTTTTTTTTTTTTGGCAATTTCTTCAACACAGCTTGGACTTCTTTCTTGAGTACCATTGGTTACTGATCATATACTACCTCTTGAAATTGTTGAACATCAACCAATTCTTCCTGGTATAGTGAGTCTTTGTGTTCCTTCATTCTTCTTTAGATGCTTCCTGCATTGTTTAATATTTTCCTCATAGTTCCACACTATTGTGATTCAAGGCTTGAATTTTTTCTTCAGTTCTTTCAGCTGAAGAAATGCCAAGCGTGTTCTTCCTTTTTGGTTTTCTGGCTCCATTTCTTTGCACACACCGTTATAAACCTTAACTTTGTCTTCTCAAGCTGCTCTTTGAAATCTTCAGTTCTTTGTCAATTCTTCCTTTCACTTTAGCTGCACATCCTTTTTGGTCTTTTCTTTCTTTCCTGTCTTTTTAATGGCCTGTTGCCTTCCGCATGAAGTTCTTGATGTCATTCCACAACTTGTCTGGTTTTTGGTCGTTGTTGGACATATCAAGTCTACTCTCAAGATGGGTTCTAAACTCTAATGGGGATATACTTAAGGTTATACTCTGTCTCTCATGGACTTGTTAATTTTCTTCAGTTCCAGTTTGAATTTACATAGGAACAATTGATGGTCTGTCCCTCAATTTCCTCTTGCCTTTATTCATTATCATTAATCATAATGAATTTTTCCATCTTTTTTTCCAGATACAGTTGCTTTGACTCCTGTGTATTCCACCTGGTGAGATCTACACATATAGTCACCATTTATATTGATGAAAAAAGGTACTTGCAGTGAAGAAGTGGTTGGTCTTACAAAATTCTATCACATGATCTCCAGCATCATTTCTATCACCAAGGCCCTATTTACCAGCTACCAATCCTTCTTCTTTATTCCCAGCTTTGGAATTCCAGTCACCAGTAATTATCAATGTACCCTGACGGCATGTTCGATCAATTTCAGACTGCAGACACTAGTAAAAATCTTTAATTTCTTCATCTTTGGTCTTAGTGTTTGGTGTGTAAATTTGAATAATAGTCATGTTATTCCAGATAGACCGAGTCCACTCATCACTTAAAACCAAAACCCACTGCCACTGAGTTGATTCCAACTCACAGTGACCCTATAGGGCAGAGTAGAACCACTCCATCAGGTTTCCAAGGAGCGCCTGGTAGATTCGAACTGCAGACCTTTGGGTTAGCAGCTGTAGCACCTCACCACCACGCCACCAGGGCTACCTATAACTTACATTCTATTATTATCCATACTTGGTTGTTCTGTCTTTAGGTGCCATCAAGCCAGTTCCAACCCTGTGTACAACAAAACTAAACACTGCCTGGTCCTGTGCCATCCTCATGATTGTCATAATGCTTGAGCCCATTGTTGCAGCCACTGTGTCAATCCATCTCTTTGTGAGTTTTTCTCCTTTTTTGCTGACACACTACTTCACCAAGCATTATATCTGTCTTAGTTATCTACTTCTGCTATTAACAAAAATAATAAAAAGTAGTGGCTGTAACAAATAGTAGTTTATTCTATCACAGTCTAGCAGGCTAGAAGTTCAAGTTCAGGGCATCAGCTCCATGGAAAGGCTTTCTCTCTGTCAGCACTGGAGGAAGGTCTTTGTCATCTGTCACTGGAATAGGAACTTCTTCATGCAGAAACCCTAGGTCCATAGTTAATGTTCTGCTTCTGATGCTGCTTTCTTAGCAGTATGAGCACCACGCCCACTCCCCCCAAAACACTCTGTGTTCACTTCTCTATCTTTGTATCTCTTATAAGATAAAAGGTAGTGCAGGTCACAGTCCAAGGAAACTCCCTTTACATTGGATCAGGAATGTGATCTTAGTAACGGTGTTACCAAAAACCCACTGCCATCAAATCTGACTCATTGCAACCATTGTGTAGAAGTGCTCCACACAGTTTCCAAGGAGTGTCTGGTGGATCTGAACTGCTGACCTTTTGGTTAGCAGACATACCATTAACGACTACACCACTGGTGTTACTGACCTCATCCAATCCTCTAATCTCGCCTCATTAACCACAGGCAAAGATTAGAATTTACAACACACAGAAAAATCACTTCAGATGACAAAATGGTGAACAGTCACATACTACTGGGAATCATGACTTAGCCAAAGTGATACACATATTTTGGGGTGACATAAATTCAATCCAGCATGATGTCCTTCTTCAAGGACTGGTGCCTCCTGATAACATGTCCAAAGTATGTGACATCTTACATATGAAGCAATGCAGGCAAAAGGGGGTAAGTAAGTTTGGCTGAAGGCATCCAGTGAGTAAGCAAAAATTGGGCTTTTTCTCAGTCTTCCTTGGCTCCAGAATACCAGCTGACAACTTCTATGCCATCTTGGGTTTCCACACCCAGCCTGAGTCTACACAAACATTTAATTGTCAGAAACCCTGCTGCTAAGGGATGCCAAATGTGCATCTCCTGCAATTCTCCATCACAGGAACAACCAGAGGCATGCTGAAGGCCTGACTCAACTTTCTGAAAAAAGACTCATAAGGCCCAAAACAGCATAACTTTTCAAACTCTGAATAGGATGAAATTTGGGAGAACAAAAGGAGTACAGCTTGACTTCTGGCTCAAAATTCACTGAGAATTTGCTTAATCCTCCAACCTGTGACCTTTTGAAGATACATGTTACATCTTACTCATCTGTATAACTCTACTACTTAGCACATGAGATATGTTCAATGGGCATTTATTGAATGGATGTATGCATTGATGAATGATTTTAAAGTAATTTAAATATCAAGAGGTACCAGAGAAGAGCCATTGACTATATGACATACTCCCTCTTTCAGCTGACACTCTAAATCCTTCCTACTAAGAGGGTCTCAGTCACTATGGCCCCCACACCCTGCATCAGAGGCTATAGACATGCCTGATCTGCTAGCTAAATTACAGATGTTTGCTCCATAGCTCCATAGCTCCATAGCTCTTATGGCAGCATGGTACTGTATGGCAATGCAAGACAATGTGAAACAAATGCATGGACGGGGGATGGATGGATAGATGGATGGTTGGATGGATGAACGGATGGACGAATGGACAGATGGACCAAAAGACTACCCAAAGCCCGTTGCTGTCAAGTTGATTAAAATCCACAAAGATTATACTAAAGTTAAACAAAAAACTACATTTACGTACTCCCTGAGGACAGAACTTTTTGCCCTTGTTTATGGTTGTACACTCAGTGTCTAACAGCCTAACAGAGCACACTAGAGATAGTAGTTTCTCAGTAAAGATTCACTGAATGAAGCATTCACTGAATGAAAAGGAAGTAGCTGACAAATGTTTCCCTTATGCCAAAAAATAGGGTAGACCTTTAGTGTGTCTGTGTGTGTGCACGAGGCCAGATGGTTAAATTCATGAACTCATCCTAAAGAAAAATGCTACATACCACATTGCTGAATATCACTACAGTCCCCTTAGAAGTACCCCCCTTGGGAAGCTGTGCACTGACACCAGAGCCTAGTTCACCCTTCAAAGCACTTTTTCTAGGATGAGTTCACAAACTTAATTGTTGGAGCTCATCTGATGACAGCTCTGAAGGACATTCCAGAAAAAGAGTTTTACTATCATTTTATATATAAACATGTGTGTGTGCATAGATATACACACACACTTGTATATACATACATGTATGCATATATATACGTATACACACCCAGTTTCAGCTTCTCCAACATGCACTGTTGTTGTTGTTAGCTGTTACTGAGTTGACTCCGACTCATGGCAACCCCATGTGTACAAAGTAGAAGTGATCATAGAGTTTTTGAGGTAGTGGGCTTTCAGAAGCACACAGAAAGGCCTGATTTTCAAGGCACTTCTGGGAGGGTTTCAAACCACCAACCTGTTGATTAGTAATTCAGTGCTTAAATCCTTGTGCCACCCAGAGACACCTAAAGAAAAAGGTAAGGAAAATTCAAAGACCATATGCTTTTATACTGGCTTTTACATGTGCAGTCCCTATAAATTTGGAACAGGATTGCTGAAAACTCTGAAAAGTACACAGCAGAGGGGACAGGAGTTTCCACAGTTCCCCAGAAAAGATATGCTACAATATCAGCTGTCTTCATCCGAGCCACAAGAAGCTAGTCACAATGGCACTCCATATTGAATCAGAAAGGAAAGCACTGTTAACGATGTCCAGAGGAGACCCTCACCAGAAGAAGTTGACCTGGTTCCATAGGGAAAAACAAGCAGCCAACTGTCTGGTAGCAGATGTTCTTGGCATGACCATGTGACACAGTGAATCATATTTTTAATATATATCACTTTTTCTTTTGTCATGCTGGGTTCTGGGAGTAGGGAGAAAGGAACACTACCATTTTCTTCAGTAATTGCTTAGGCAAAACAATGCTTACTGAGTCAACAAGAGCATCACATTGCCCTTGAACTCAGTGTGAATATGCTTCATTTAAAAATAACTGGAGTATTGCTTGGCCCCTTGGGCATCCCCCGAAGAATTCCTGCCAAGGAGAAGATCTGTTCCTCTGGGGCAAGACTTTCTAAGAGAAGACTGCATTTCATACATCATAAAATTATTTCTGTACAAGCAAACTTTTCTCTTTAGGACATAAAATCATAATGAATAACCAAGTATTGAATAAAGTTCTTCATAGAGGCAGCAGGCAAATGACTCCCAAAATCTGAAAATTAGAATTCTAGGCACTCTGCTTGTCATGGTGCTATAAGACTTTGTTAGCAAAACCCAATTTCAAGGTTTGCCCAAACTCACCAGGCACATACACATGAATCATTGATGTTGACTCTGCAGAGACTCTCTGCTGCGGAACTTGGTGTATTTCTTGTACAAAATTGTCAAGGGATTTCTCCGTCCTGTTACTCATTCCCTCAGTCTTCACCAGCAGATCTTTCTCTTCCCTGGTTCTCCAGGAAGAGAAGCCCCTCTTAAAAGAGAGGACAGCTCTGAGGCTGAGAGAACATGGGACATGTGTTACAAAAATGAGCTTTTTCTCTTGAAGCCATGCAGGACCACCATGAACAAGCCAAGCTTTGAACAAAGTTCTTCATACACACAGCATGCAAATCTTGACCCTGTGAATTTGAAAATTAGAATTCAAGCATGCTGCTTGTCAAGGTAAACAGTATTAAAGGACTATTCTGATTCATCTAGTATGCAAAGGCACCAGGAATCCTGCCTGGCAAAGTGCTGAGAACGTGTCCTATCATCCTCTGCTACTGAGAGTAGTAGGAATGAAGGTCGAATGAGGTTGTGTTGGTCATCTGATATTTGGATGTTCAGATCCATTCTCCACCCTTCTGTGCTCTGAATGGCAACCCAGAGGAAACACACTGTGAGATCTCCTCTGCTGTCTGCCCTCCAGTGGGCTTACCTACTAGCAGACACTGGCAGGAGCACAGAGAGTAGACGAGGGTTCGGACTATCTTTCTGCTACTCTCTCCCTACTTAGTGCCACACTGCTGGCAGGGGCTGCCTCCCTCCACACTTCTCCTGTTGGGTGGTTTCTTCTCTCCATTACCAGTTCTCACCGGGTTCCAATAATATTTTTCTCTCACATTGACGCTTCAAGGCTAGGATAACGAAGGTTTCCTACTCTTGTTGATCTCCGAGTGTCTAAACATCTCTCTTGCTTCCCATCACCGTGCTATGCCCCTGGAGTCTTCCCTGTCATCAATGAATCTAAGTGGACCTGTGCTTCGTGGCAGGGCTTTGCCAAGGAAGAGGTGAAATGGAAAAGGTAATCTTGGATCATTCATCTAGCTAGGTTCTAGATGCTGCTTGGCTTCTAAGGAGCTCTGTGACTTTGAGCAAAGTACTGTACCTCTCTGGGCCTTAGGGGCAGATTATCCAATAGGTAGCATAAGCATCTTGCTTATGAGATTATCTGAAGTGAACAATTTTACTTTTTTTTCTTTTAACCACATTAATGTTTCTACTTCTAGGTCTGCCAGGTTTTATCCGCCTCTCTCCCAACCCCATAGCACCTTTCTGCAGAATCAAAACTTCTTTCCAAATTTACAATCCCTGACACAGGCAGATTACCCAGTCAACAAGATAAATCTGGGTTTACTTGTGCTTACTTACTAATCTGTAGGGAATGTGTTTTTCGGCACATCAGCCTCAGTTACTCCATCATCAAAAACAGGGAGTTGAACCATTCCAGAGAAGTCCACACTCCCTCTCAGCCTCTCTCTTTCTCAAACAAACACCAGCAGTCCTCGGAGCATCGCTTCAGACGGTGGGTCTCTGAAGAGCATTGTTTGAATGCTAGACAAATTAGTCATTCTTGTCCTATAAGTGGCTGTAATGCTGGATATATGAAGATGACTAGGTAATCTTCTCTGGAGAATGAACAAAATGATGACAGTAACTCATATGATAGCGGATGGGGACGGGGGTCATTCAGCAAGCTCTCTGGAGATGATACTTGGCCCCTCCTACCAACCAAAGACCTGGAAGCTTTGAGGAAGCTGAGACAGGGGTAAAATAAGAGGAGAAGGGCCCTGGAGAGTAAGAGATGACTTTGAGGGTGAGAATAAAAGAAGCTGGACACAAAAGGTGACATGTTATAGATCCCATTTATCGGAAGCATGCAGAATAGGTAAATCCACAGAGACAGAAAACGATGAGTCGTCGTCACACTGGAGGGGGGAGGGTGAGTAGCAAGTGATTGCTTATTGGGTACAGGATTTTCTTTTGGGGTCATGAAAATGTTTTGAGAGTAGATAAAGGTGACAGTTGCACAACACTGTGGATGGTACTAAATGCCACTGGATTCTAGTCTAAAATGAGTGATTTTATGCTGTGTCAATTTCACTTCAATTTAAAGAAAACTGGTAGAGAAGGCAACTGACCCCTGAGCTGACCACTGAACCTCCAGTGTTTCTCTTAGTGGTATGAAAGTTAGGGGTCAAGTGTCTTGACGTAATGACCACAGGGGTCACAAAAGTGCCAGACAGGCCACCCCACAGGGCCCATCTTAGTTACCTGGTGCTCCTATAACAGAAATAACACAAGTGGGTGGCTTTAACAAAGAGAACTTTATTATCTCAGAGTTTAAGGAGGCTAGAAGTTCAAATTCAAAGTGCCAACTCTAGCAGGAACCTTTCTCTGTCAGTTCTGGAAGAAGGCCTTGTCTCCTTCAGCTAATTGTCCCTGCTTCAAGTGACAACATGAACCCCAAGTAAAACAACACATAAGTGTGTATCCATTGGTAACCTCTTATCTTCCCACTTCAAGGCCACCCTCTGTTCTCTGCTCTGGGTCCTGAGATGTTTCTGACTTTCAGCCCAACATGTGCTCCCTCTCTAATGCTTTGGCCAGTCCAATCCCAATCCCTTTATTAGCAGCTGAATAAGCCAACATGGAAGCTTCTGCAAGTACAATTCCCCAAACTCAAGCAGCCAGAGTCACTTCTCCCCAAGGTCTTTGACAAGCGCCTTTAGATGCATTGATGTGAATTGTCCTTAGTGGAGGCCACACACTCTTTCACAGAGAAACAAGCAAAAGGGTCCTATTGCTTTTCAAGCAAAATGAGCATCATAAATCAGATCGGTTCCCTAGAAACAAAGCCTGAGTGAAAGATCCAAAGAAAGTCGAAGGTCAGAAGATAGGCTGTGGGGGAGCTCAGTAAGAGTGTGGAGGCTGGAGACTGGTTAGGGCCTGAGGCCATGGGATGTTGTCATTGTTAGCTGCTGTCAAGCTGGTCCTGACTCATGGTGACTCTGCGTACAGAAGGACAAAAAACTGCCAGATACTGTGCGACGCTCCCAATTGTGGCAATGTTTGAGCCTACTGCGGCAGCCACTGCATCCGCCCATCTCACTGAGGGCCTTCCTCTTTTTTGTTGATCCCATACTTAACCAAGCATGACGTCCTTCTGCAGGGACTGGTCCCTCTCGATAACATCTCTAAAGTGCCTGAGGCAAAGTCTCACCATGCTCCCTTCTGAGGAGCATTCTTATTGTACTTCTTCCCAGACAAATCTGTTCATTCTTCTGGCAGTCGGTGGTATATTCAATACTCTTTGCCAATATCATAATTCAAAGGCATCAATCCTTCACTGTCCTTAGTCAGTGTCCAGATTTTGCATATATATGAGGTTGTTGAAAATGCCATTGCTTAGGTCAGGTGCACCTTAGTCCTCAAAGTGGCATGTATGCTTTTCAACACTTTAAAGGGACCTTTTGCAACAGATTTGCCCAATACATTATGTCCTTTGATTCCTTGACTGCCGCTTATTGATAACAGGTCCAAAGTACATGAGACAATGTCTCAACATCGTCACTTCCAAGGAGCATTCTTTGGACAGGCTTGTATGTTGCTCCAGCGGTTCATGGTGTCCCAGTTATCTTCACCAACTAACAGCTGACGTGATTCCAAGTGAAATGAAATCCTTGACAATTTCAGCATAATCTCCTTCTGTTCATAATGCTGTTTATTGGTCCATTTGTAAGAATTTTTGCTTCCTTATGCTGAGGTGTAATCTATACTGAAGGCTATAATCTTCATAAGTAAGTGCTTCAAGTCCTCTTGCAGCCAGCAAGGTTCTGTCATCTGCCGATCTCACCTAGTTAAGGAGTCTTGATGCTATGCTCTTCATATAGCCTGGCTTGTCCCAGGGATGCTGGGACACCAATTGCTCCACAGACCCAGGCCCCTCTTGAGAAGAGGAGGCTGGCCCTTATTTTGTATTCTCAAGTGGGGAGGGTGATCACCTCTCAGGGAAACAGCACCCATTTCTTTGATGAAAAATCTCAGGAGAAGGATATAGCTGAGATCCTCTGACCAACACTCACAGTGGCCTGGCATTGCAAGCATGGTGTACCAGTTGGGAGCATAGTGCTGACGGTGTGGGGCCAGAGGCAGGGTGTAGCAGCGTGGGGGTGCGGACAGTGCTGGGGCATGGTGCTCAGGGCAGGAGCACCAGCTGGGGCATAGGGCTGGGGGCTACAATATTGCGGTCATTAGTACTTATAAACCTATATCACTAACTTTTTTTTAGAACAAAGCAGTAATTTAAGAAAGGAAACAAAATAGGGACGTTATAATTTATGAGAACATTAGAACAAAAAGTAGGACTCAGGGTTCTGTATGGTCTGGTACAGGAGGAGATCCACAGGGGAGGGGAGACATCGTGAGTTATTGTACTGGGCCACACCAACCCTACTGACGCCACGGGCCGTGAGCCTGGTGGGACGTGTTCATTTGACAAGTGAGCAAGGAGTACGCTGGAGGTAACTGGGGTGTTTCCAAACCACATAGCTAATGAGGGAAGATCTAGGGCCAAAAACTCGGCCATAAGTGTCTTTTCTAGAACAATATATTCGATTTATGTTGATGATTAAACTAAATGGCTTACTTTAAGAAAGCCTGATTTGGAGTGAGGCCAACTTTTGCGTGTTTCCATTCATAATTGAAAGCATGTCCTTTGGCTGTTCTCCATAACAGTCACAAGCTTACCCGGAAATGAAGACAGCTCTCTGGGAACTTAGACTTCTTATCTGTACTTTCCCACGTGCTTTTGTAAACGTAATTTCACACAGGTGGGGCCACCAGAGAGCTGAGTACTTTGATCAAGATAGCATGGCTTGTGTGGCCCCCAAGTTTGCTCTAGAGTTCAAGTTAGATGGTTCACAGCTAGATGGTCTTTCTGTCATTTCACAATTCTACAGCCATGCAGTAAACGTGAGCTGAGCCCCACTGTGAGCCAGGCTGTGCTGGCTGCGGATGAAGGGACAATGGTGATCATGGCTCTGATCCTGTCCTTAGAGCAGTTTTAAGAGGCCCAAGGGAACAGCCAAGCAGGAAGTGTTCTGTAAGCACACGAGCAGGAGTGCCTCAGTCTTTCCGGGGAGATGATATAGAGGAGCAGGGTAAGAGCTGGGACCCAAAGCATCTTTGGATAAACAGGAGTCTGATGAGCCAAAGGACTGGGAGAAGGAACATTCCAGAAGACACACGGCACTTCATGGGCAAAGGCATGTGCTGGCATGGCATGCTTAGTGTCTTAAGTTAACTGGTGCTGCTGCAACAGAAAAGCCAAAGCGGATGGTTTTAACAAACAGAAATTTATTCTATCACAGTCTGGGAGGCTAGAAGTCTAAATTCAGTATGTCAGTTCCTGGGGAATGGGTTCTTTCTCTGTTGGTTCTTGGGGAAGGTCTTTGTCATCAGTCTCCCATGATCTAGAAGTTTCTCAGCACAAAACCCCAGGTCCAAAGGACACATTCCACTCTCAGTGTTCTGTTTTTGGTTGTGTGAGGTCCCTACCTCTCTGCTTGCTTCTGTCTCCTTTTATCTCTTGTAAGACAAAAGGTAATGCAGGCCAGATCCCAGGGAAACCCCCTTTACATCTGATCAGGGATGTAACCTGCTCATACTTAATCTTATCTCATTCGGATTTGTAACACATACAATAATCACACCAGATCACAAAATGCAAGATAACCACATAATACTGGGAATCATGGCCTGGCTAAGTGGACACACATCTTCAGGGACACAATTCAATCCATAACACCCAGGAAGCTCACCACGGTAGAAGTATCAAGTACAGGGGGGTATGCTGATGGTGAGAGGGACAGGTTACAGCAGCCAAGAAATGGGGACCCCTGAGAAGTCTGTCTGTGCAGCACTGATACCTAGGGAGGGGCTTTGGAGGCCTCAAAGGGTTTCAGAACTTATGTAGTGGTGACCCTTCCTAGAAGCATGGTATTTGATGGGTTTTGGGAGCTTTGATCCCTAAAGAGGGTGAAAACCAAATACTAATAACTACTACAGCAACTTCAAGTTACTAAGTACTCAGTAGGCCAGGTCCCAGAGTGAGCCTTCTTCCAGGTTGAGAATAGAGTCCAGCATTTTATCTCAACTACTATTTGACTCATCCCACTCTGTGAGATGAAGATGTGAAAGTTCTTTTAAAACCAGCACTACCAGCCATCCTGGCCAGTGAACTCAGCTTCTGCAGAAAGCAGCTCTGAGCCTCTGAGATGAACTCAGCCCTCCCAAGGCTCTCTACCCTCTCTGGGCACCCATCCCTCGGCAAGTCCGGATATTCCAAGGATCTCCAAGCTCTTTACCTGGCCTCTTTGGTGAGCTAGGGACACATCTGTTGCCCTCAGCACAGCTAGAGCTGTACTGCACACACTGAGGATGTTGGGTAAACAAAGACTGATGGCAGCAACTCCCTCCTCCACTCCCAAGCACAGCTTTGAGGTACAAGCTGTGCATGCCCTGCCTGACAGCTTGTTTGTCTGCTGTGTCTCCCCTGGAGGGTAAGCATTGATTCCCTAGCATCCTACCTTCCCTGTGATCAATTTCTCCTGGCATTTATCAGACTTGAACCCTTCCTTTGCTAACCCTCAAGATGCAAGTGTCTTTCAGGGACACTGCAAACACAGCCCATCTGCAGAGAGATGGCCTTTTTTTCTGTACTTTTCCTCCACTTTTCAATGGAGAAAAGTCAAGGCCGTGGAGATGACAGAGAAAAAAGCTCAACTACAGCCAAGAAGGAAGTCTGTGGGTAAGCAGTCATCCCGCTGGGTGAGAGAAGGTGGCCTAACGAGGGATCAGATCAACAGCTTCCTATGATGTGATAACTGTCATCTGATAAGAAGCTATGACTTTCTACTCTTACCCATGACAGAGCCTAGAATTCCAGGAAAGCGCACCACATCTACAGATATGATTTTTTTTTCCATCTCCCAGAGTACTTATTCCCCTGCTAACAGCCAAATAAAAGGACAAACATTAAATTCTTCAGCAGACAAGATCTTACAAATAAATTTAGTTAGCAGATAATGTTGAAATGTGGCCTGTGAAAGTGGTCCGTGGCCTGTCCTTCAAAGAGGGTGAGACTCCAGGTGCATGGAAGGTCCAGAAGAATAGAGGAGAGCCAACCAATTCTGCCTCAGCACCCAAAGCTTGACATACACATTCCATTTTCACTGAAATAGGATGATATCTGTATTTACAAGTGAGGTATCTGAGACTCAGCAAGGTCAGTTTGCTTGCTCACGGTCATAGCTAGGACAAAGAAAGCCTGGATTGTTCTCTACTAGTGAGCATGAGTCAGAATCGGTCTTGGCTTGGTTCTGGGTTTTGGAGAGAGACAGGGAGTTCTGGTGATACAGTGACTAAGAGGTCAACTGCTAATCAAAACACTGACAGTTTGTATCTACCAGGTGCCCCTTAGCAACCTTATAGGGCAGTTCTTTTCTGTCCTATAGGGTTGTCATGTGTTAGAATCAACTCCATGGCAACAGTTTGGTTTGGTTTTTTCAATCAGCAAGGAAAAGAAACCTGGTCGTGCAGTGGTTTAAGTGCTCTCCTGCTAACCAGAAGGGGAGCAGTTCAAACCCACTAACTCCTCCATAGGAGAAAGACATGGTAATCTGCCTCCATAAAGATTTACAGCCTTGGCAGCCCTACAGGGCAGTTCTACTCCAGTCTATAGCGTTGCTATCAGTCAGAATCCAATCTATGGCAGTGGATTTGGTTTGGTGGGAATGAGCATAAAATCACATTGGAAATTTATTAAAAGCAGATTTCCTGGCCCTACATTTAGAGATCCTGATGCCGTTGGTACGAGCTAAAGCCCAGGAATCTGTGTCTTTAACCAGCACCCTAGTGTGATTTCAATGCTCATAGATGTCAAAATTAAGACAAATGCCAATGAATCAAGGCCAACTCCTGGCAGCCAACATGTCAGAGGAGAACTGTGTTGTACAGGGTTTCCATGGCTGTGACCTTTCAGAAGCAGATCACCAGAGCTTTCTTCCAAGCAACTCTGGGTAGGTTCAAATCACCAAACTTTCAGTTAGTAGCCAAGTGCCTAGTTGTTTGTACCACCTAAGGATTCACTGTGGATGTCACTGTGGTGGTTTTTAACATGGACTTTGGAAAGATACCTGAGTTAGAAGCTGTTACGGATTAAACTTCGTCCCCCCAAAATACGTGTTATAAATCCAAACATTTATATCTGTGGTTATAATCCCACTTGAGAATGAATTTGACTTGTTATTTTAATGAAACTGTTATTAGTGTAGGCTGTGTCTCAAGTCAATCTCTTCTGAGATACAGAAAGAGCAGATTAAGCAAGCAATCACAGAGGAAAAATACACACAACATGAGAGCCAAGGAAGCTAGCAGTACAAACTGAAAAGAGACAAAGACGTTTCCCTAGAATGTGGAGACAGAGAGACTTCCCCTAGAGCTGGTGCCCAGAATTTGGACTGCTAGCCTCCTAAACTACAAGAAAATGAATTTCTACATGTTAAAAACACCCATTTCATCTATTTCTGTTATAGCAGCACTAGATAACCAGGACCAAGGACTAGCTCTGTGGCTTTGAATAAATTACTTAAAGCTTTCTAAGCCTCAGATACTTCCTCTGTAAGATGATAGTGTCCACATCACATGGTCTTGTTGTGAAGTTTAAAGAAGATGATACAGGAACAATCTTGGCATTAGCTTACCCCTGTACCTTTTGGGGAGCAAGAAGGTAAACAGAGGCCACTGGCACACAGCCCACACATATTAAATTCACACCCAGATTCCATTCCGCACCCTGAGATCTTGAGCTGCCAAATGTGGGCATTCCAGACCACATAGCCAAGTCTGATTAACATCCTCTGGAAGTAGCCTCTCATGGTCCCCTTTCAGTCTAGCCATGTGCAAATTGATGGCATAGTCAGACCTTGGGAATATACCAGAGAAGAGGACTGCATGGCAGTGGGGGATTTGGGTAGGGAACTCTAGGTTTCCCAGAACTACAGAGGGATATAACTTTTAGGTAGACACATGTCCTTGGACCACAGACATCTCATGCCCTGAAGAGGTCGAAGCAGGATGAGAGAGAGTAGGGCCCTCCAAGGCTCAGGGCAGTGCAATAAAAACTCTCCAAAAATCAGGCCCAGGACACAGGCCCCAGTAACTTAGATCTAAGGACAGTCCTGCTTAGCAAATGGGGAACACACCCAACGTGCCCCCCAAATCATACTTTCATTGTTAGCCTAACATTGGCATTGGTATCACTATTCCTAAGATCATGTCTTCCCACACCCCAAAGTTGAAAGCAAGGGCAGAGGGCTAAGACATCAGCCTTACATTCACATATCATTGCCTAGGGGTACCCAGGGATTCAGAACCCTTTTCTCAAACACAGCTAATGAAAGAAGGCATGGCTGAGAATGGGGGTAAGGTGACAGGCAGGTGACCACATAGAGGGAGACTTAGCAGAGAGCTGCCACCAATATCCCTGACGGGCTTGAGTGAGGTCAAGGCCATCCTCTTGCACATGGACAAGGAAATATATGCTATTTAGCAGAGGACTTTCTCCCCTTTTCTTTCTCTCCCAGGGATGAGCAACTCTGGATTTAATCTTGACAATGAGACCATGATATGTATCGTTACAGTCAAGGCCAAGGGCATAGTGTCCTGGAGGAGGCAGGACGCTGTTCTGTACAGGCAAACTTCTTTTGAGGACAGGAGTAAGATGCATGAGTCTTACAACAGGAAAGGTTAAACAGAATTTTTTCGTTCTTTTCTCTCTGGCCTAGAACCACTATTCTACCACAAAATAAATATAAACCATCCAATCCCTAATGGCTCTTCAAACATTTCAATGCATTCTCTTAAGTGCAGGGTTTTTATCCTCATAGCAGCCCTGGGGAGGGGACAGCAGGACCATAATTCCTGTTTTAAGGATAAAAAAACAAAAGAATGATTGCCACTATGGCATTTATCACTATTTTCCTTTTAAGGTTAGGAGTTGGACAGACCTAGGTTAAAATCCTACTTCTGCTGCTGGGACCTGGAGAAAACCATTTCACCGTTCTCAGTTTCCTCATCTGTGAGATGGAGATAATATATCCTTCACCAAACCAAAACCCATTGCCATCAAGTCAATTTCAACACAAGTAACCCTTAGACAACAGAGCAGAACTGCCCAATATGTTTTCCAAGGAGTATCTGCTGGGTTGGAACTGCCAGCCTTTTGGTTAGCAGCCAAGCTCCTAACAACTATATTACCAGGCTCCATATCCCTCATACAGAATCTAAAAATTGAGGGCAATAATATATGAAAAGCAATTATCACAGACTTTCACAAATAGTAACAGCTCAATAAATGTTACCTGTTATTACTTACCCTGTGTCATTTACCCTTGTAACATTTGTCCACTTGTCTGTCAGTTTGCTGTACTGTGGAAGCTTGTGTGCTGCTGTGGGGCTGGAAGCTAAGTTGCTGATACACCATGGTAGACAGGTTTCAGCTGAGTTTCCAGACTAAGACAGGCTAGAAAGAAAACCCAGTAATCTACTTCTGAAAATAATTAGCCAGCACAAACCTATGAACAGCCGTGAAACACTGTATAATATAGTGCTAGAAGATGAGCTGCCCAGGTAGAAGAGCACTCAAAAGATGACCAGGGAAGGAATGCTTCCTCAAAATAGTGTCAACCTTAATGACATAGATGAAGTCAAGTCAAGCTTTCAGAACCTTCATCTGCTTCTATGGCATGACTCATAATGAGAGGAAGTAGCTGCAAACATCCATTAATACTTGGAAACTGGAATGTACAAAGTATGAATCTGGGAAAATTAGAAATCATCAAAAATGAAATACAATGCACAAACATCAATGTTTTAGTGAACTGAAATGAATTGCTACTGCCCATTTTAAATCAACGATCTCATGGTCTGCTATGCTGGTCAAGACAACTTGAAGACGAATGAGGTTGCACACTTGTACTTAATATCCTTAATATCCAGGGTCATCCTTACTAACCATACACCTACAATGTCATTCTGTCTTCAAATTCAAATTTACATACCAACCACTGAGGCAAAAGAAGATTAAACTGAAGATTTTTACCACCTCCTGCAGTTTCAAATCAATCAAACACGCAGTCAGGATGCATTAGTAAGTACTGGTATTTGGAATTCTGAAGTTGGAAACAAAGAAGGATTGATTGTTGGAAGACATGACCTTGATGATAGAAATGATGCCAGAGATCACAAAACAGAATTTTGCAAGACTGACAACTTCTTTATTGCAAATATCTTTTCCCAGTAACATAAATGGTGCCTATCCACATGGACCTTACCAGATTGAATACACAGAAATCAGATTGACTACATGTGTGGAAAAAGACATTGGAAAAGCTCAACATTATCAGTCAGAACAAGGATAGGGGCTGATTGCAGAGTAGACCATCAATGGCTCACTTGCAAGTTCTAACTGAAACTGAAAAAAATCAGAAAAAGTCCCCGAGAGCCAAAGCACAACCTTGAGAATATCCCACTTGAGTTTAGAGACTATCTGAAATATAGATTTGTTGTGTACACAAATTACCAAAAACCAGATGAGTTATGAAACTCATCAAGGACATTATGTGTGAAGCATGCAAGAGGTCAGGAGAAGGACAGGGGAGAAAGAAAAGAAAAAATGGGTGTCAGAAGAGACTTGGAAACTTGTTCTGGCCTATTGAGTAGCTAAAGCAAAGGGGATAAATGATGAAATCAAAGAACTCAAAAGAGGGTCTCACAAGGCAGCTCAAGAAGACAAAATATAAAAATTCAAGCTTCAAATTGCAAAAGGATTCCACTGGGAAACTAATAAACAATGCAGGAAGTATCAGAAGATGGAAGGAATACACATAATCATTATACCAAAAAGAATTGGTTGATTTTCAACCATTTCAAGACATAGCATATGGTCAGGAATGAATGGTACTGAAGTAAGAAGTCCAAGATAGACTGAAGGCATTAGTGAAAAACAAGCCTCTAGGAATTGACAGAATATCAACTGAGTTATTTCCACAAATAGATTTAGCACTGGAAGTGCTCCTTTGTCTATGCCAAGAAATTAAAAGACAGCTACCTGGCCAACCAACAAGATGACATCTATATTTATGCCTATTCCCAAGAAAGGTGATCTGACCAATTTGGAAATTGTTTGCCAATATCACACACAAGTAAAATTTTGCTGAAGATCGTTCAAAAGTGGCTACAGCAGTGTATTAACAGGTAACTGCCAGAAACTCCAGCCAGATTCAGAAGAGGATGTGGAACCAGGGGTATCATTGCTGAGGTCAGATGGATCGTGGTTGAAATCAGAGAATGCCAGAAAGATGTTTACCTGTATCTTATTTACTATGCAAAGACATTCAACTGTGTGGATCATAACAAATTATGGATACATTGTGGAGAATGGGAATTCCAAAATACTTAATTGTGCTCATGGATTGACAGGCAGTCACATAAACAGAAAAAAAGGAACACTGAATGGTTTAAAGTCAAGAAAGGCATGCCACAGGGTTATATACTTTCACCGTACCTTTTCAATCTGTATGCCTAGCAAATAATCCAAGAAGCTGGAATCTGAAGAACAGGGCTTCATTATTGGAGCAAGATTAATTAAGACCTGAGTTTTGCAGATGACACACCTTGTTTACAGAAAGTGAAGAGGATTTGAAATACTTACTGATGAAGATCAGAGTCTACAAACTTCAGTAGGGATTACACCTCAACATAAAGACAGCAAAAATCTTTAAGCTGGTCCAATAAGCAACATCATGATAGACAGAGACTGAGGTTGTCAAGGATTGCATTTTACTTGGATCCGCATTCAACACCTATGGAAACAACAGTCAAGAAATCAAAAGACACATTGCATTGGGCAAAACTACTACTGAGGATCTCCTTAAAGTGTTGAAAAGCCAAGGTGTTGCCTTGAAGATTAAGGTGTGCCTCACCTAAGCCATAGTATTTTCAATTACATCATACATATATATGCACAAGCTGGGCAATAAATAAGGAATACAGAGGAGGAATTGAACACCATTAAATTATGGTGTCAGAGAAGAATATTGACTACACCACAGACTTCCAAAAGAATAAACAGATCCACCTTGGAGGAAGTACAATGAAAGTGTTTCTTAGAAGCAAGGTTGGTGAGACTACATCTAATATACTTCAAACATATTGTCAGAAGGGATCAGTCCTTGGAGAAGAACATCATGCTCAGTAGACTGCAGGCTCAGAAAAAAAGAGGAAGACCCTTACTGAGAAGGGCTGACACAGTTGTTATATCAATGGGCTCCAGCATAGCAAGAATTTTGGGCATGGCCCAGGACCTTGCAGTGTTTTGTTTCATTGTATGTGGAATCACCACGAGTCAGAACCAACTCAATGACACCTAACAACAACAACAACTGTCACAATACTGAGAACTTGGCTTGCCTCTATGACTAAGCTTCAAGGCCCCTGATAAGACAAAAATCCATATTCAATTTCATATTCCTTTCTGACCCCAAGAATAGTGTTTGGGACATAACAAGTGTTACAGATAAAATTGTTTTCTGCAAAAATGTGTTGAAAGCATGGCCCTGGTACCTGTGTGTGTGATCCTGTTGGGACAAAGAGTTTTCTTTGTTAAGCTAACAGAGTCATACCAGTGAAAGTGGATCCTACACCTAAATGCTGTCAAGTTATGGAAAGAATAGACATAGAAATACAACCAGAGGAAAACAGATGCCACATGAGGATCACCTACAAGTGACGTAATTCAAGGAACCAAAGAATGCTCAGGCCATCAACAAGGAGAAAATCAGCATGACCAAGACTCTGATTTTGACTTTTAGTCTTCTAGAACTGTGAGAAAATAGAATTCCATCTGTAAAGCCACCCACTTGTGGTTATTTGTTTTATAGCAGAACTGGGTAACTAAATAACAAACATTTGATAAATACTTTAAGGCTAAGTAAAAGAATTTAAAAATAAATGAGAAGGGAAGATTGACCCACAAAACTCACTGACACACTGACCCAGGCCACACCCCGTTCACCAAGAAGCCAAGTGAAAACCAGCAATCCCTAAAACCAAGGGTGCTGATTCCTTCCAAGAGAGGCTGACTGGATATCAGCCCTGAGTCGAGCTCCAGTGAGGCCAGAGACCGGGTGGGAGAAATAGATTTGAGCAGTATCTGGGGACACAATTGACATTCAATGACTCATTTTCAAAAGCCATCAAGCTAAATTTGAACCACACTGTGGATCATATGAATAGTATACATGTGAAATAGCTATTTATGTGGGTTTGTGTGTGTGTGTGTATTATTATTATTACCCAGTTTCCTTGGAATATCTGACAACTCCTTTGAGACCTACTTTATAACAGGAAAGCTATTTTCAGACAAACCTGTTGAGAAACTAAGTCTGGTGAGGTTGTTCACGTGTGTTCCTGGTGCTTAGAAGGTGGGGGAGGTGGCTTCCTATTGGCTTCCCCAAAGTGATCTGGGCACAGCCTCCCCTTTTCCTCATTCAGAGTGGCACTTGGATTCTCAGCCAGGAAAATGTTCCCAGAAAAGAGATGGGTCATAAAAGACGAAGGCCAGAAAAACTAGAAGAAAGAGCAAGTATTTGAAGCAATCTGGAGAATGAAATGACTTTGTTTTCACAGCAAATTAATTTAGGAAGCACACTCATCCCTTCTCTTTTAAGCCTGCTTTAGGAAAGACGCTCATCAGGCCTGGCAGAGAATGAGCAGAATGACACTGAAGTGGTTCCAGGTTTAGGCCCACACATTCTCCAGATGTGGAGCAGAGCTGAGCAGAGACGAGAAGTAAATCAGAACGGAAGTCTTAGAAAAGGAGCAGGATACCAAAAGAGTAAAAAGAGACCCTACAGAGTAGGAAAAAAATTTTTGACTCTGACACATCCCACATGGGTCTAATCTCTAAAATCTGTAAGATACTGTAATACCTCAACAACAATGATACAAATAATCCAACTAAAAATGGGTAAGTGATATGAACAGACACTTCACCAAAGAAGACATTCAGGTGGCTAACAAACACATGAGGAAACGCTCACCACCATTAGTTATTAAAGAAATGCAAATCAAAACTACATCACGCTGATGATACTGGCATTAATCCAAAAAATACAAAATAATGACTGTTGAAGAGGCTGTAGGTATGTTGGAACTCTTAAGCACTATTGGTGGGAATGTAACATGATACAGCCACTTTGGAAAACTATATGGAGCTTCCTTAAAAAGCTAGGAATATCATACAATCTATTAATTCCACTCATAGGACTATACCTTAGAGAAATAAGAGCTCTTACACAAACAGACATGTGCACACCCACATTCACTGCAGCACTATGAAGTCTGGCAGCTAAGTCATAACCTTGCTACTGTGTGCTTACATTGACAGCACTGTGCAAACAACTCAGTGAGGTGTCATACTCTTGGTATATCAGTGCCTCATAGCTGTGTTCGTGTTGATCTATGGCAGAGTCTTTATTGTTGTGAGTTTTTGTGTGCCATTGCAAGAATGTCAGAGCTTGAATTAAAGCAATGAACAAAAATTTAATTTCTTGTTGAACTTGGCAACAGTGGAAGTGAAATTAGGGACATGCTAGTACAAGTTCATGAGGATAATGCCATAAAGAAAACCGCAGTGTGCAAATGGATTAAATGTTTTTTCTGACAAGAGAGAAAGCAACACTGATGAAGAGAGGTTGGAGCACCCAGGAATGAGCAGAAATGGCAAAAACATTGCAAAAACATGTACCAACTGGACAAACAGTTAACCAAGTTTACTATTTGGAAGTGCTGAAAAGGCTGAATGAAAAGTTAGCTTCAAACGACCTGAACTTTTCACCAACAACTCATGGCTCTTGCATCATGATGTTGCACCAGCTCACACAGCGCTGTCTGTGAGGGAGCTTTTAGCCAATAAATAACTGTACTGGAGCACCCTACCTACTCACATGATCTGGCTCCTGATCACTTTTTTCTTTACCCAAAGATAAAGAAAATACTGAAAGGAAGACATTCTGATGACATTCAGGACATCAAGAGTAATACAATGACAGCTCTGATGGCCATTCCAGAAAAAGAGTTGCAAAATTGCTTTGAAGGATGGACTAGGCACTGGAGTTGGTGCCTAGCTTCCCAAGGGGAGTACTTGGAAGGTGACCATAGTGATATTCAGAAATGAGGTATGTAGCACCTTTTCCAGGATGAGTTCATCAACTTACTTGGAAGACCTCTTATTTACAACAGCAAAAAAGATGGAAACAACCTAAGTACCCACCAGCAAAGGAATAGATAAAAAATTATGGTACACACACAATGGAATACTGTGCTAAGATAGAGAACAATAATGAATCCACAAAACATCTCACGACGTGGTTGAATCTGGGGGGCATTATGCTGAGTGAAATAAATCAGTCCCAAAAGGACAAATACTGTAGAAGATCACACTTATAAGAACTCTATCAGAAGTTTACATGCAGAGAAAAGCATTTTTGATGGTGACAAGTGTGAAGAGGAAGGGAGAAGGGAAACCACTAACTAGATAGCAGACAAGTGTCAGTTTTGATGAAGGAAAGGACAACACGTAACACAGGGAAAGTCAGCACAACTGGACCAAAGCAAAAGCACAGATGTTTCCCATACATAACCAAACACTTTGAGGGACCACGTAGTTGGGGCTGGGGCCTGGGGACCATAGTTTCAGGTGATATCTAGATCAACCAGCATAATTCATAAAGAAAATGCTCTACATCCCACTTTGGTGAGTTGTGCCTGGAGTCTCAAAAGCTTTCAAGTGACCATCTAAGATACATATATTGGTTCCATCCCACTCAGAGCAAAGGAGAATGAGAAAATCTAAGAAAGAAGGAAAATATTAGTCCATAGGCTAAAGGAACCACACGAACCAAAGATTCCACCAGCGTGAGACCAAAAGAATTAGACGGTGCCCCGCGACCACCAGTGACAGCTCTGACAGGGATCACAGCAGATAGTCCCAAACACAGCAGGAGAAAAACATAGAACAGAATTCAAATTCATGAAGAAAGACCAGCCACACTGGTATAAAAGAGCCTAGAGGAATGCCCACACTTTGGGCCTCAGATACTCTGCTAACCCAGAACTGATGCCATTCCTGATGGTCAGCTTTCAAAGATTACACAGACCTTTACAACAAAACATAACACTTGTGAGGAACATGCTTCTTAGTTTAATCAAATATACTAGAGACCAATCAGGCAACTCCTGGCCAGAAGCAAGATGAGAAAGCAGGAAGGGACAAGAATTGGACAAATGGATCCAGATAATCTGGAGTGGAAAGAGGGAGTGTACAGTCCCATTGCAGGGATTGCAACCAATGTCACAAAATAGTATGCGTATGAATTTTTGAATGAGAAATTAATATGAGCTGTAAACTTTCACCTAAAGCACAATTGAAAAAGAAAGAAAGGAAAGGAGTGGGAAAATAATTCCCCTGGTCAGAAGGGGCTCCATCCCACTCTGAACTAAATGTGAGCCTGCTTTGTCTCGTCATGGACTTAAGGTCTCCTGACTCAACCCCAACAACAATCGCTGACAATGAAAGTCATCCAGTGTATCTGATTGTTATCCAGGTTTGGTGGGTAAAATCCTCTGAACCAAAAAACCAAACCTGTTGTCATCGACTCAATGGCAACACACAATGACCCTAAAGGAGACTAGAACTGTCCCATAGAGTTTTCAAGGAGTGCCTGGGGATTCGAACTATTAACCTTTCAGTTAACAGCTGTAGCACTTAACTACTATACCACAGGCTCCTATTTCTGTCAACAAAAGTTGGGATACACAGTCTGGCCTTCTGCCCCTTAGTGGGCTATAGGGCCCCAAGTCCGGCTCTGGTGTCTCCAACCTGGGACAGCCTTGTCTTTGAGCCTCTCTGTGCACAAAGTTCTCCCCTAAACCTTCCCTTCCAATAGCCTGTCTCCAAATGAGCTCCTAGATCCTTCTCAAAACACTTACCAAGGCTCAGTATGGAGAAGCAGTAGAATCTTAAAGAAGGAGGGAGACAAAGAAAGGTGAAAAGGATTCAGAGCAAAAGAGAGGGAAGAAGGAGGGAGGAAAGAAACCTCATTTCTTGAGCCTCCTGATAACAACTCCATGAAACCGACCTTATTATTCTCCACTTCACAGACAAGAAAGCCAAAGCCCAGAGAGATTCAGCAACTTTGAAGACCACAGAACTGATGGGTACCAGAGCTAAAGTTCTAATTCATTATTACCTGGATCCAAAATTCATATCCCATACACTTTCCTGAGGAGTCAAAAGTGAATTCATTCCTGAGGCTGTTAGAAATTTGAAAATTGCCCGCGAATACTAAAATTCTCAAGCCACAAAGTGAATGCAAACTTACCATGCCCACTGCAACCCTCCAAACATCAGACTTTGCAACTTACTGGTCCTTCCTGGATTGGACATATCTAGCAGAATTCTCCCACAGGACTGGACTCCTTGTTCTAATTGGAAATTCACTCTCTCTCTCTCTCTCTCTCTCTCTGTGTGTGTGTTTGTGTGTAATATTTATAACTGTGTTTTCTCTAATGCTTGACTATGATAAACCAGAGTAGGGTTGCAAGGAGGGTGAAGTCTTGAGAAGAGGAAGCAGGAAAACAGCAACAGGCAGTATCTCGGGGAGCTGGAATTGTTGGAAAGGAGTGTGTCATCCCTACTCACTGCCTGCTAGTAACGGTGCCTGCCTTAGAAATGAGATCCATTAGACTGGGAAACCATGCCTGCTTCCTCTCTTGCTGGTTAGAGAACTTTTGAGCAGCAAATGACCAACCTTTCCCAGATAATGTGCACTTCCAGCTGAGTCAAATAAGAAGAGAGCTGCAAACGAACCTCTCATTGTCAGTGACAGTCTGCTTTACTTCTTGAGGCTCTCCCAGGCACACGCATCCTACTGGAAAACAGGGCTCCCAATTTTCCAGAACCACTGAAATGGGGGATGGATGTGAGCAACGAGCCATTATGACGAGTAGGAAAGGCCAGGACAGTTAATGCGACTGAACTAACAAAATGAAGGTCCTTTCAAGGGGAGAGAAATGAGCCAGTTATAGCTTCTGGTCCCCATGAGAATCAGAGGTAGAGGTAAGATCTTTTCCTGTCTTTATTCATTTATTCATTCAAAAGATATGCTTAGATATGTAGCAAGAGCCAAAGTGAGGTTACAGCCTTTACCCAGAAATAATACTCCAAAGATTTTTTTGAAGGAAATTAGTGTACTTAAGCAAAAAGCATATTATGTGAAAAAGGCATTATTTGCAGAATTACCTAGCACATTCTAAAATTGGAAATAACTTGTCAAACAAAATGGAAATAAGTTAGTCAGAGTGATTGTATTTCCACTATAGACTCCTATCTAGCTACAGAAATTACAGTTATAGAGTCCACAGAAATATTAAATGATGTTTATAACTTTAAGTGCAAAAAATAGATTCTATACATTGGGCAGTTACTTATGAGCTCAGCACTACAATAGACAATCTACATATATTATCTCTTTTTATCTTCACAGAACCCCGTGGGTGGAGAGGATGCTCATTGTACAGTGAAAAAAAAAATCAAGATTTAAAGTTGCTTAGTAATTTGCTGCAAAAGACCTCTTTAAAGCATTATAAAGCAAATGTCATCCTGAAGACTAAGGCATGCCTGACCTGAGCCATGGTAGTTTCAAACGCCTCATATGCATATGAAAGCTGGACAATGAATGAGGAAGATCAAAGAAAACTTGATGCCTTTGAACTATGGTGTTGGTGAAGAATATTGAATATACTGAGGACTGCCAGAAGAACAAACAAATCTGTCTTGGAAGAAGTACAACCAGAATACTCCTTAGAAGTGAGAATGACGAAACTTTTTCTCATGCATTCTGGATGTGTTACCAGGAGGGACAAGTGCCTGGAGAAGGACATCATGCTTGGTAAAGTAGAGGGTCAGAGAAAAAGAGGAGGACCCACAATGAGATGGACTGACACAGTAGTTGCAACAATCAGCTCAAACATAGGAACAATTGTGAGGATGGTGCAGGACTAGACAATATTCTGTTGTATGTATCGTCGTATGAGTCAGAACCGACTCAGTGGTGCTTAACAATAGTAATTTGTCCAAGTTCACCTAGCGAGTGAAATAAGGACTCAAAGTTATGCTAAGTGATATACACTTCCACTTAAGATGTAGAAAGTCATAAGAGAACCTCATTCCCATCCTAATAACAATGACAAAAAAAGCTAGGTAACCAAGAACTTGCAACTTTTTAAATCCCAAGAGCTGAGACTGCAAGGCAGTCAGGAGAACTGAATTCCAAAGCAGTGAAAATCCCTCTAATAAGAGAGGTGGGCCACACAAACTATTTAGCCTTAGGTAGAACATGAAAGTAAGTTTTGACAACCATAACACCTGGCAATAAAGAAACAACTGAAGCTTAACAAATTCTTCAAGATTAAGCATTGACTAGAATGACATTTTGGAATGCCTGAGAGCCAGAGAATAATTTAGACAGAGGATTCAGAAGATTGTACTATGAAGAAGAGAGAATGTGTGAATTTCAAGATAGGTCAATGGTAAATGTTTTTTAAAAATTAATAGAAGAAGAAAATGGAGCACCCAAAGATTTTTGGGAAAATATCAAGTAGTCTAACAAAGTTCCAGAAGGAAAAAAGGAGAGAGAGAGAGAGCCGATGTTCAAGGATTTTAAACAACTAATGAAAGACAAAAAAAAAAAAAAGTAGATTCCACACACTCAGAGAAGGCAGAAAAATGCATTTAAAATAAAACACACCTATATACACCAAAGTTAAACTGCTGAAAACTGGAACTCTCATACATTTCTGGTTAGGGTATAAAATGGTCCAACCACTTTGAGAAACAATTTGCCATTTTTTAATAAACATACACTTTCCACAAAATTCAGCAATCCCCTTACTAGTCATCTACTCAAGAATAAGGAAAACCTATGTCTACACTGAAGCCTGTATGTGAATGCTCATAGCAGTTTTATTAACTAGAGCTCAAAAATTCAAACAGCCCAAATGTCCCTCATCTGGAGAATGAAGAAACAAATTGTAATTTATCAATACAATGAAATATTAGTAATTTTTTTAAAAACACACATTAAACTGACAGAAATCAGACACAAAAACTCCACACTGTAGTTTCATTTATATCACATTTCACAAAAAGTAAAATTATAGGAGTGAATCACATCAGTAGTTGTTCAAAAGGTGGAGCTGTGGGGAGGGGTCTAAATGCAAAAGCACACAAGGGAATTTTGAGGGGTGATGGAAAATGTTCTGTATTTTTATTGTTAAGGTGACTACATGACTATATGTATACATGTATCAAAAACTCAAGGTGTAAACTTAATGACAGTGAATATTATTTTATGTAAATTATGCTTCAGTAAGCCTGATGTTAAAAAATGGGATGGAGTATGTCAGATGTATTAAGTATAAATGCCACATTATCTAACCAAAATGAAGCCCATTGCTGTCGAGTCAATTCCAACTCATAACAACCCTATAGGACTGAGTAGAAATGTCCCATAGGGTTTCCAAGCCTGTAAGACTTTACAGAAGCAGACTGTGGGGTGGGGTGGTTAGCAGCCAAGCACTTAGCCACTGCGCAACCAGGGCTCCTTAATATCACTTAACAACAAATAAAGCAAGGATGGAAAGGGTTTTGTTTTGTTGTTTTTGTTTGCTTTTGTTTTGTTTTCCCTAGCTAGGAACTCTTAAATTTCTGAATTATGAGCCTCCGAGCCAACACTCACCTTTGAGGGCCCGGATTCATCAAACTGGACAAAGTGGTTTGCAGCCTGCAGCATCTCTCTGCTTTGCTTTTATTAAAGAGGTTCAGAGGATCCATATTTCTTTAAATGGCACTTGCTGAGTAATGTGTTAAGAGTAGGTAAATTATAAAAATGTAGACTAAAATGCTCCGAGAAATACAGACTGACATTTAAAATGAAAAGAAGGAAAAATAATTTAAAGAAATTACGTGGCAACTGAACTACGGAAAAATGGGTCCAGAAAACTAGATTTTTCCACAGATGCCTCATTCTGGCTCCCTCCGTTTAGAAGGCCAAGAGGAGACCTATCGGCAGAAGTTTCCTGTTGGGACGGTGACGATGATACCAACACCAGCAACACCAGCCCAGTGCCAGTTACCCAAAATTTCCAGTAAACTGTAGCTGGGAGTTTGATGTATATTTTCATTCCAATAACAAGACAACACCATGAGTAAGCATTTTAACTATCCCACTCCACAAAGGAGTAATAGGAGAGAGAAGGATGTTAGGAAACTTACTCAAGTACACATCGCCCATAAGTAGCTACCAGTCCATGTATCTCCAACTCCAGAAGAACTCTCAAAAGTGCCACCCACTCTAACAAGACAACATGACAATGAGAAGTCAGTTTGTTTTCCTGTAAAAGCTGGAGTGTCTTCTCCTACTCCCAGAATGTTAAGAGGTTTGCTTTTGTGCATTTGTTTGTTTTTGTTTCATAGTTGTTTGTTTGTTTCTTACTTTTATCCCTAACTCTCCACAGATACTGAAATTCAAACATACATATAACGCTTTGATTATACTTGGTTCTTCTAAATTCTGTTTGGGGACCTCAAATTTCTCATCTAATTGTAAAAACTTCAGAGTTCTTCCTAAACCCCAAGTCCTGACAGAATGGGAGCCTGGTTTTATTTGAACCATCACGAAAAAAAAGGTAATCACATTCTGAGATAAAGACACGAGATCTAGGACAATCTAAAATTATGGAAAAACTAAAAATCCAGCTCCTATACAGCTACCTCCAGGTTGTAAGATGTATAATCACGCCTATCAACCTCCATCCTCACCATCAAGATCTACATGGGGACTCAGTACAGGGATTAGGAATATACCCAGAAAATGGAAGAAAACCTAGTTTACTACCTGGGTCTCAATAGCATGACAGAGAGCTACGTAAAACATGTCCATTTCAGCCAGATCCTCCAAAATCTGATTCTGCAGCTGAGGAACGCTTCTCAGCTTTCAGTGACAGGAATCTGATATTCCTTAATCATAAATGTTTCTAATCTAACCAAATCCTGGAGGCATAGTAGAGAAGTGCTCTGACTGCTAACCAGGTTAGCAGTTCAAATCTGCCACGCTCTTTTTTGGAAACTCTATGGAGCAGTTCTACTCTGTCTCTAGGGTCACCATGAGTCATAATCAACTCTACAGCAGCGAGGTTTTTTAGCTTTTTTAAACCAAACCCAAACCCACTATTGTTGAGTCAATTCTGACTCACAGCAGGCCCAGAAGATTCCCAAGGCTGTCAATCTCTACAGAAGCAGACAGCTACATCTTTCTCCTACATAGCTGATGGTGGTTTTGACCTCTCGGTTACCAGTTGATTGCTTTAACTGCTGCACTGTTAGGCCTCCCAAACCAGACCCACTGCCTTTGAATCAAACTAAGTCTTCTAAAGGAACCTATTTCTGGGCTCTCCCTGTCCTTGGGTTGTGTGTTTACTACCTACTGGGTAATGCTATGCCTTCTTTAAGGTCATTTAAAAGAGGAGTTGAACTCATGGAGTGCTTTACAGTTTACAAACCACCTTTACATGATCTCCTTGTCACTTTTCCATGATCCATGCACTAGTTCTGGCCAAAGACCTGTAAGAAGAAGTGATGAGTCATTTCCAGACCATGGCATTACTCTGCTAGGCAAGACGCTCCAGACTTATCTTTCCTTCTCCTAGGAAAACAGCCATGTTTGGGATGATGGCTGTTCAATCTGTCTGAGTCACAGAAAGAAAAGACTGGAGCTAAGTTCCCAACAATTGTGCAATGGACATGCGATGTGAGTGTTAAAACCACTAACATTTTCAGGTTGTTTATGCTGCAGTGTAGCAGAGTCAGTCTAGTCTGAGTGGCACAAGTAGTAAAAACTACTTCTTTATGCCTGTGATTATGAAGGCTGTCGTCCACGTGGCTGTGCCACAATTCTCAGTGGTTTGATAGTTATGATGTAGTTTGGCAATCACACAATGATGTGACCACCTCCATGGTGGGATCTGCTATAAGCAACCAATCATTTGAAGAGGGACCTGCCACCTGTTACCTTCTTTATTAGAATGGCTGAAAGTCAATAAGCAGAGCTAGAGGAGGGGTTTATAAAAGAAGTGTCCAGGCAAAGTGACCACTTCCATTTTATAAGCTTGAAGCTGAAATACAATAGACAGGGCTTAGACTGCTGAATCAGATAAAAATAAGACAGAGTAGAAATGGTGCAAAGAGCCCTGGCTCAGGGACAAAGAGTAAATGAAACTGGTGTCTTAAACAAATCCCTAATCTAGAAAACCTCCAGATATTCGTAAACCACACTGCGCATCACAATCTCTAGCTATGTTTCTTTAAATACAGATTCCCAGACCCCATCCCAGCTCTTCTGAATCAGGATCTCCAGGGACATGACAGCCAAAAGCCAAAGCCAAGTGCCGTCGACAGAGGAATATGAATTATTTCACAAGCCCTCATAACTGATTCTGAATATCAGTGAGGCTGATGACTCACCAGATTAGGTAAGGTCTGAAGTCTCTTCAGGTGTTAAAATCTCATGGTCAGGAGACAGTGGCAGTTCAGTGGCAGAAGTTTTGCCTTTCCTGTGGGAGAACCAGTTTGACTTCTCAGCCAAGGCACCTCCAGTGCACCCCCACCCATCTGTCAGCTGTGGCTCCCTACTGCTATGATGCTTAACAGGCTTCAGGGGAGCTTTCACACTAAGAAGGACTAGAAAGAAAGGCCTGGCGACCCACTTCCAAATATCAGCTGATGAAAATCCTATTGATCACAATGCTCCAATCTGCAACCACTTATCAGGATGTTGTGAGATCAGGTGGCATTTTATTCTGCTCTGTACGGGGTGGCCACGCATCAATGGCAGATAAGCACAACAACAAATAACTAAAGCCAGAACAGAATAAAGGGAATCAGCGTGTCCGGATATTAGAAGAAGTCCTGGTTTACACTGAAGGAAAGGAAGGATAGGTAAACTAATGAGAGGCTTTGATCCACGCGCCTGCTAAGCAGTAGACTTGGTTGTGCGGCACACTTACACACACCAAAGCAGACCAGAGTGTCACAGGGCCTCAAGGGAGCGGCCAAGGCCAGGATATGAGTTCAGCTGTACCATGGCAGTGACAGCAACAGCAAAAAAGCAGCAGTGACATCTGCATAAAAATTAACGAGTGGCCTGAGCATCAGGACAGCAACTACTGTTGTTCAGGCAATAAATTTTTTCAGTGTTTCCAGCACTGTTGGTGCCACCAAGTGAGTCCTGACATATAGCAAACCTACAAACAACAGTCAAAACACTGCCCAGTCCTGTGTTATCCTCACAACCCTTGTTATGCTTGAGCCCGTTGTTGTAGCTACTATGTCAATCCATTTTGTTGAGGGTCTTCCTCTTTTTGATGACCTTATGCTTTACCAAGTACAATGTACTTCTCCGGGGACTCGTCTCTCCTAATAATACGTCCAAAGTACATGAGACGTAATCTTGCCATTCTCGTTTCCGAAGACTTCTTCAAAAGCAAATTTGTATGAAATCCATCATATATTCAATATTCTTCTCCAACACCGTAATTCAAACACATCAATTCTTCCTTAGGCTTCCTATTCATTGTCCAGCTGTCACATGCATAGGAGGTGGTTGAAAATACTATGGCTCGGGTCAGGCATACATTCATCCTCAAAGTGACATCTATGCTTTTTAACACTTTAAAGAGGTCTTTTGTAGCAGATTGGTCTGATGCAATATGTCATTTAATTTCTTGACTGCTGCTTCCAAGGGTGTTGACTGTGAATATAAGTAAAATAGAAACATTCAACAATTTCAATATTTTCTCCATTTATCATGATGTCACTTATTTGTCCAGTTGTGAGGACTTTCTTTTCTTTATGTTGACATACAACTGCAGCCTCTGATCTTCATCAATAAGTGCTCCAAGTTCTCTTCACTTTCAGTAAGCAAAGTTACGTCTTCTGCATATCCTGGGTTGTTTATGAGTCTTCCTACAATCCTAATGTCTCATTCTTCTTCATATATTCCAGCTTCTTGGACTGTTTGCTCAGCATAAAGATTTAAATAGGTATGGTGAAAGGATACACAACTTTCCTGGCTTTAAGCCATGTAATACTGCCTTGTTCTGCTTGAACACAACTAATTGTTATGGAATTTCCAGTCTTCTGAAGATTATCCATAATTTGTCATAATTCACATAGTTGAATGCCTTTGCATAATCAATAAAGCACAGGAAAGCATCTTTCTTGTGTTCTCTGCTTTTAGTCATGATCTATCCAGCATCAGTGGTGATATCTTTAACTCTACATCCTCTTCTGAATCCCGCATTAACTTCTGGCAGTTCCATGTCAACATACTACTGCAACCACTTTTGAATGATTTTTAGCATAATTTTATTTATATGTGATATTAACAATACTTTTCAGTAACTTCCACATTCTGTTAGGTCATCTTTCTTTGAAATGGGCACAAATACAGATCTCTCCTTGTCAGCTGGGCAGGCAGTTGTCCTCCAGATTTCTTGAAATAGATGAGTGAGCCCTTCCTGCACTGCATTTATCCATTGTAATAACTCAGGTGGCACTGCCTCAGTTCTCGGAGCCTTGTTTTTCACCAATATCTTCAGTGCAGTTTAGTCTTCTTCCTTCACTACAGTTGCTTCCTGATCATATGCTAATTCCTGAAAAGCTGGACATTGACCAATTTGTTTTAATACAGTAACTCCCTGTATTCCTTCCATCCTCTTTTGTTGCTTCCTGTTTTGTTCAATATTTTCCCCCATTACAGTCCTTCAAGATTGCAGCTTGAGGCTTGAATTTTTTCTTCAGTTCTTTCAGCTTTAGAAACGCTGAGTGTGTTCTCCCTTTTGGTTTTTTAACTGCACGTCTTTGCACATTTTTTTTAAGTAATACTTTGTATTATCATGTATACACGGACATTTTGATAAAGCATACCGGGGAGCTACTAGAATTCTTTAAAAAGTTTAAAAATCTTGTTGGCTTTTGGGTCAATTCTAACACATAGCAATCCCACAGAACACAATGAAGTGCCCAACAGGGTTTCCAAGGAGTGGCTGGTAGATTTGAACTGCTGACCTTTTGGTTTGCAGCTAAATGTGAATCATCCAGTCCAGACATACCAAAGTTCACATTTTGAAATAAACTATTGGAAATTTATCCCAGTATTGTTACAAGCTACAGCCCTAGCAACAAAATTTTAAATTATCAAAAATTATTTGTAATCATACATTGGCAAAGTGTAACTGACCTCACTTTCAATTACATCATTTGAAAATAAAGTTGCTAACGGCACAGATTTTGATAACCTAATAAATAAATCTGCAGGTAAGGGAGCCAGAAAAATTTTTATTCTCAATCAAAATATCATATGAATAAAGGATTAATTTGTTGTATTCTATAAAATTATGGTGACCCCTGTTTTAGTCAGCTAGTGCTGCTCTAATAGAAATACCACAGAGTGGATGGCTTTAACAAAGGAAAGTTTGTTCTCACACAGTCCAGTAGATTACAAATCCAAATTCAGGATGTCAGCTCTAGGGGTAGGCTTTCCTTCTGCCAGCTCCAGAGGAAAGTCCTTGTGTTGTATCAGTCTTTGTTCAGGGAGCAACTTGGCACAGTAACCTCAGGTCCGAAGGGCATGCTTCTCTTCTGGTGCTGCTTTCTTGATGGTGTGAGGTCCCCAACTCTCTGTTTGCTTCACTTTCCTTTTATCTCTTGTAGGATGAAAGGATAAAGGGTGGTACAAGCCCTACTCCAGGAAACTCCCTTTACAGAGAAGCACAGAGGTAATCCTATGAAGGGATTTACAGTCCTACCCTAATTTTTTAACATACATCATAGGAAAATCACAAAATGGAGGACAATCATAAAATATTGGGAATCATGGCCCACCCACATGGCTACACATATTTCAGGGTGGGGACACAATTCAATCCATGACACCCTCAATTTTTCTTTTTCTTACCACTTTTAAGTTTATTTTATTACTGGTATATCTCTGGAAACCTTGGTGGTGTAGTGATTAAGTGCTACATCTGCTAACCAAAAAAAGGATGGCAGTTTAAATCCACCAGGCTCTCCATGGAAACTCTATGGGGCAGTTCTACTGTGCCCTATTGAGTCACTGTGTGTTGAAATTGACTCAAAGCAGTGAATTTGGTTTGATTTTGGTATATCAATTATCACGTTTTATAATAAAACATTGGAATTGACTCAAAAGCAGTGAGTTTGGTTTGATTTTGGAGTATCACTTATCATGTATTATAATAAAATATTTTTAAAGGAAAATCTTTATGTTTCAATACCTCCAACTGTACTGTTTCTCTGATTTTTGAACAAGGAGTTTCATTGTGCACAGGGTCCTACATGCAGTCGCCACCCGTTCACAAGGTACCTATTCTGAGGTTCCGCTGGAAACTTCAGGATAGGTCTGAGATCTCCATCTTGTCACAGCTGTTTGGTGATTTTTCTTAAGCTTTACAGAGTCTAGCGTATCCTATAAACTCAGAGATTGGGTTGGATCAGCTACATCCTCATTGTCTACATTTTCAGAAGGCTTTGGCATCCTTGCTTTGGGTTGACCCTTTCTAACCAAAGCCTCATCCTCTGAAGCAGTAGGAGCTGCTGTTCCAACCCTTTACCTTAGGATTCGTGAAGCTAGCAGTTTTTAAATGAAAATAGAGTGAAGAGAAGACAAAACATCAAGCCGATATTTCCAAATGCAAAATGCTCAACAGCCGTGATGGAGCTCACAAAGTTGAGTCTCACTGCCAACGCAAGAACAAAAAGGGGTGTATCCTGAGATCTCCACTAGAAGACCACAAATGATGGTCTAGGGGCCTCGGAGTTCCCCCGGGAGCATGGCCCCTGGCCCTGGTGCTGCTCCTGCCCATAAATCATAATGGAGGTCAACTGTCCGACAGGAATGGATTGGACTTGGCAACACAGAGTGACCATATCGTGTGTGCACTGTATGGTTCTATGCACCTATAGGATGCATAGGAGGTCGTCCTGCTGACACCTTACTGGAGGCAGGGGAGTGCATGGAGAGGAGGGGATAGGAGATTGTTGGGAGGATAAGACACGTATGGAGCGGAGAGGAAGAGTGTGCTGTCACTGGACAAGGAGAGCAGTGGGAGTTGCATACAGGTGGGCATGAAAATTTACATAGTAATGTACATTTTCACTCAATCATAATAAAAAAATTTTAAAAATGCTCAACAGCTCAGTCTCCCTTGGCTTTGTAGATGCGAGGTCTTACAGCTAAGTTTATGAACTCATCCTAGAAAAAGTGCTACATATCTCATTGCTGAATATCAATGATCACCTGCAAAGTAGTCCCCTTGGGAAGCTATGCACTGACACCAGTGCCTAGTCCACCCTTCAAAGCAATTCTGGAATTATTTTTCTGGAATGGCCACTAGAGCTGTCATTGTATTACCCTTGATGTCCTGAATGTCATCAAAACATCTTCCTTTCAACATTTCCTTTATCTTCAGGTAAAGAAAAAAGTCACTGGGAGCCAGATCAGGTAAGTAGGGAGTGTGTTCCAATACAGTTATTTGTTTACTGGCTTAAAACTCCTTCACAGACAACTATATGATTAAGTTTGCAGATCTGCTACTGTGACACTGTGCTCAATGGTCATTCCAGAAAGAGTTCTCAAATTTCTTTGAAGTGTGCACTAGGCATGGCATCGGTGCGTAGCTTTCCAAGGGGAGTACTTCGAAGATGACTGTAGTGATATCCAGCAATTGGGTATGTAGCACTTATAATAATCAAGTTTGCAGATGTAATTGACAGAACTCTTTAACAAGATGACCTTTTTTGTCAGAAAGGAGCAGTGAAAATTGTATTTCCTCGACTCGACGGCACTTGGCTGGCTTGGCCGTGGGATGTTGTGTTTGAAACCAAGTTTTTCTGTGTTTCTTCTCAAGTAATAGCCTACAAAATATCCCAATTAAATGAAAATGATGAGATTCTTGTGGCTAATCCAGAAGTTCAAACAAATCATCTTGTCTCTTTTCCAAAAAAAAAAAAAAAAACTCCATTAAAGACACCCTTAGGAACTCTCCCTCTCCTGGCAGGGGTGGAAATACCCCTTTCTCTGGAATGTTGCACCTTTATACTCTCACTGGGAAACAGTGCTTTGTACTGGATTGTCCTAGAGACGAAAACAATAAAATCAGCCATGTCCCTACTTTCCTTCCAGTCACTGCAGAATGAACCAAGGCCATTTCTCTGAATCCCCTCCCATGGGGACATAGCCATTCCCCCTAGTGGAGAAAAATGCAGCAAATGCTCATGTGCTACGGAACTCTCAGTTCACTTTCTCTTCTTTCATTATTCCCAAACTTCCCTAAGAAAAAAGTCATGTTTCCCAGGCCCCAGCAGCCTGGCATTAAAACCAGAGAAATTATCCACTGGCTCACCAGTGGTCTGGTAATGATTTTCTTTACAGAGTTACTTTAAATAACAACTCTTCTGGGATGAATTTAAAATAGAACTTGAGTTGCAAAATTCTGGTTTATATGTAACCTTCCGAGAATAGGTCAAGTACATGCAACAAGTCTACTCAATGATACTTTCACTTTTAATCTCTCACACGATACTTTGTCAAGTAATAGGATGCTGAGAGGCGAAAAGACTTTTAAAATCTTTGCTGTATTCTGTCTGATTTGTTTTTAAAATAACTACTATAAAAGTTCTTTAATCAATCATCTGTCATTGAGTCAAGTCCATTCACAGAGAAAACAGGTGGGTCAGAGTAGAACAGAGAGTTTTCAGTGGCTCATCTTTTGAGATGTAGATCACCAGGACTTTTGTCTGTGGTGCCTCTGAATAAACTCAAACATCTAACTCTTCAGTTAGGAGCCAAGCAGGTTATCAGTTTATGCCACCTAGAAACTAAAAAAAAGAATTGAGAACATAGGAGAGCTCTTTGCCAAATAGGCAAAGAGAGACTAAGAGTAGGAAAGAAGAGAGGAAAAGAAGAGAAGAGAGACACAGAGTCTCTCTGACTCCACAATAAAACCATGATTATTTTTTTACATTCATCCTATCAGCATCACCAGCATCAATGTTAGTTGCAAGCCCACTGGACACAGGAAGTGGCGATATTCCTGCCAACACTGACACATCAGCAATGATGCAAATACCATTCCCTTCTAAGACATCAGCGGCAGGCAGACTCAGGACTGATAACAAGCACTGCCGCGACCATGTGAGTTTTACATAGACAGATACTGTGCTATCTCATCTACCAATATTTACTTGGACCAGGCACCCATATAGTATCTATTTGTAAGGTAAATGATCAAGTGATGTTTCCAAGGAGCTTACTATCTAATGTAAGGTATCAGTATCACAAAATGGACAAATAGCACACACAATTTAAAGGCAAACGGAAACAAATGAGTGGGACAGACAATAACTGTACCAGCTCAAATGAAAACGTGCACAGAAGGGTTTTAGAAAGGGGCAAAGCTAAGAATTCCACCCAGGGACAATTCCACACACACAGAATTGCATTCATTCCACCATCAGACTGAGGGTGGGAATAAAGATATACCTACAACACTGGCTACAAGACTGGTGAGGATAATCTCACAGGCGACAGTGTCTTACAGATAACAATCAATGGCTCTCCTGATGGAAATTGCCCTCAGGATTATAAATCCTTAGGCACTTTCTGTGCCTAAGTGTGAAATTGCTCTTGGAGATACCCTGCTAGACTCTCACCTGGTTCAGAAGGCACAACAAAATCATGCAGGAGTTGCTTTCCTTTGCAAAGAGCGGGGACACACACTCTGTATGGGAAACTATCTTCAGTGTTGACTCACCATGAGTAACAAGAGGAGGTCAAAGGAAGAAAAAGAACCTTCCCTTCACATCTACTGTTCAGCAAAGTAGACTTCCACCAGAGTCTATACTGCGCTTACGAGCCTGGAAGATAACGGACGGCCAGAGAAGATCCGTGAATGGCAAAAGGCTAGAATTTCTGAACTGGCAGTTTGAAGATGGGCTCCCCATTTTGTCTAAAAAATTCCTCTGTTCTGGAACGAGACATAATCATTTCATCTTTTTTCATTTTTACCTCTTTGTCTTTAATATATCACTTTGAGTGACTAGTTTAAAACGTGTATGAAGTTGCTGTGTTATCTACTAACTAGAAACCCAAGCAAGCAATCCATTCACCAAAAACATCTCATGAAGAAGGTATTTGCCTAACATAATTCCTGCACTCTTGAATGTACTCACCGTGCCAAAACTAGGCCTTTACCTGGGAATGTGCAAAACATTGTCATGTCAGCAACCCTACAAAAGGCATGAAGCCCTGTTTAATGCCTTCATTATATAACCAAGATAATGTTAGGAGACTAGAATTGAACCGTTTTTATAGGTTATCAAAACAACATAGCCTGCACAAACTGCAATTGTAAAGGCAGGGAGTTACTTACATTAAGAGAGACAGTGCTAACTTGTTCTTTTAAGTAGAGATTAAGGAAACAGCTGCTTTATAATCTGGTTTTTCCTAGGCATAAAACTTTTTATGGATTGAATTGTGTCCCCCCCTCAAAATTTATGTTGGAGCCCTAACCTCTGGATGTGACTCTGTTTTCAAAGATGTTAACATGAGACCATACTGGAATAGAGTTAGTCATAACCCAGTTTGAGTAGCTATAAAAGAGAAGGATATGCATAGAATCATACAGAAAGAAGATGGCCACGTAATGACGGAGCTCTGCTGCAAGTGCAAGCCAAGGAATCTCTTGAGCTACCAGACTCTGAGAGAGAAAATAGAAGATTTTCCCCTAGAGGCTTCTGTCTGTGCTTCAGTCTAGGTAGTTTCTACTGCTAAGCCTTCTAGTTCGTTGATAATTTTTTAATGTGGTGCCTAACATGTTGATAATCACATTCAATACATTTTTCATTTTTGATGTTGCAAATTTTTCATTTCCAATGAATTTTTCACATCTAGCCATTCCATTTGATTCTTTTTTCATATATTTGATATATCTACTTAATCATATTCATGTTATTCTGCATCCTTGAGCATGTTTCTAATAACAAATAAAAACCATATCTGTTGCTGTCAGGTCAATTCCAACTCAAACAGGTTCTATAGGAGAGAGTAGAACTACCCCATAGAGATTCCAAGGCTGTAAATATTTATGGAAGCAGTGTGGCACATCCACTGACATCCTTCATTTAGACTACAACCTCCAGAATCATGAGACAATGTATTTCTGTTCTTATTAGATAAGCCACTCACTTTGTGGTATTTTGCTATGCCAGTTCCTGGGATACTAATATAAGCCTCCTGCTTTCTACTTTCTTCATGCCAATACTTGCCGCTTTTGTATAATACGGATACAAATTGGTAAGCAAGGCTGGCAATTGATTAGCGTGATGTTTCAGGAGGAAAAAAATTGAATCTTTTCCACAGAAATTTCACCTGCCTAACTAACTGCTGGCTAATGTTTATATTTGCTTAGTGCTGTGTTATCTCACCTTCATGAAAATATATGAAAATGCAGCCTTTTGTAAAGGTCTATCACCTAATTGCCTATAATCTAAACACAGATTATTCTGAGATGATCCCCCATTGGTGTAATACACATGACAACCACCACAGCATCTGCTGGTAGCAGTTGCTGGCAGCCCTAATGAAAAGGCTGGACAGGTGACTTACTAGGCTTTATCTGTAAGGACAGAAATTGCTGCCTGGGCAGCCAGTCCTAGCAACTTCTGGATAAAGATAAACCTCACCTGGCAGGCTTATCAAACTCTCATGACTATATATTGGATGATAATCTTCTGCCTAGCTTCATTTTCTGGTCCACAGGCAAAGAGAGGCAAGTAAAGGATTCAGAGAGTCATTCAGTCATGCAAGTCTCCTGTGGCTCACCTCAGTCCTGGACACATCCAGCTTTATTTTCCATCTGACTTTATAAAGAAACCCTACACCAACTAGAGAGACCCTATAATGTGTCAAGCTCTCCATCCACTTGAAGAGTGTAGTAGTGGAGATTATCATTTATAACTGCTAATAGTCCTATAGGATAATTATATTCATTCCCCTACCTTACAGGTGAACAGGAAACAGGATTTTCCTAAATCCATATAATTAATGAGAACAGAAACTAAGTCTCAAAGCTAAATGTGTCTAATCTCCAAAGCTTACACTTTTTCCCCATATACCCCACTATCTGGACAGTAAGAGACCTGTCCACAGTGAGAGGTACTAATCTGACAAAATTCAAAGGGATCCTATGAGCTGAGGAGATGCTAAACGAACATCCACTTGTACAAACACCAGGTTTGCTCTCATAGCACACTAAAACTTCACTATCCAACTTCCCAGGCCCAGTACCTCCTTCTCCATCCTGTCTGCCAATGTCTCACTAAGGTCAGGGTCAAGATCTAGGGTCAGAATCCATTTCCAGTATTTTCTTAAGTTAAAATATATAGGCCTATAGAGTAAAGTCTTTCAGACAGAGAAGCTCATTTTCTGGCACTGTATCATATAATATTTCTCTGTGTTTCATAAGGTTTTTTTCACTGGCCAACTTTTCAGTAGATCACCAGAACTTTTCCCTAGTCTGTGTTTGGAAGCTCTACTGAACCTGTCCATCATGGCTGACTCTGTGGATATTTGAAATACTGGTGGCATAGCTTCCAGTAGCAAAGCAACACACAACCCCCCATGGCACAACAAACCAACAGACTGGGGAATCGCTGCCTCCTAAAAGTAAATCAACTTTAATGACATGGACAGAATAGATGTTTCAGGACCCTCATTTGCTGATGTGGCTTGACTCAAACTCAGGAGAAACAGCTGCAAATATCTATTAATAATCAAAATATGTAATATACGAGGTATGAATTTTGGAAAATCGAAAGTCATGAAAAATGAAATAGAACACTCTGAGATAGATATCCTTGACATCACTAAAATAGACTGGTATTGGCCATTCTGAATCAGACAATCATATGGTCTACTATGCTGGAAACAACAAACTAAAGAGTTGCAATGTTGGATGATACAGGAAATATCAAAAGAAGATGGAAGGAATACACAAAGTCATGGTCTGAAAAACAATTAGTTGAGGTTCAGTGATTTCAACAAAACTGAAGGAAGACCTAATGACCTGGAGTTTGTTCATTAGGGGGGAGGTAGAGCCCACACAGTGCCATAGACAGAAGCACCACACCATCCCTCTCCATCAAAGATCAGAGAAACAAGGTAGAACAGATACAAACATCAGTCCTGGAACTCTGATTGTCTAATGAAGGGATAAAAAAACTCAACCAAGCATCAAATGGAACTAGAAACAGAGAACTGAAAATGAGGAGTTATACAGTGGAGGTCCCTTACCAGCTAACACAGCACAGACTTACCATATTGAATTACAGCTACCAAGAACAGCAGCCAAGAAGTATGGGAAGGCAAATTTACAGGGCTCCCAACAGGAGAGAGGGTATCTAGTGATCAGGGATACATTCTTTGTGCTGCCCCACCCATCTTCCCTCTACATGGTCTCCACCGCTTTCCAAAGAGTCTCAGTCTCTTGGTCAGAGAGAGCAGCTCCTTGCAGTTTGGATTCACCACACCCACACTGGCCAGCTCCTTCAGTGCAGTTTTGTTGTTGCTGTTGTTGTTTGTAGGGTGTTTTTTGTTTGTTTGGGTCTTCTCTCTCACACTTCCTTCTTTTCCTTCTTCCTGCCCAGCTAGAACTGTCTGCTGTCTCCATACCATCTTGACAGATTGTGCCACAAATGCTCATTTAAAGAGCCACTGGAATGGCTTCCCGGCTCTGCATCACCTCACCAGCAGGCTCCCTCAGCATCTTTTTTTATTCCCTTTTCTTAGTTTTTTCTCTCTCCCTTCTTTTCCTTTCTCCCACCCCCTTAGCCACATGTGCCATCTCCACCCCTTCTTGATGGGCTGTGTCACACTGCTTGGCTAGAGGGCTACCAGCACATGGTTTCCCTGAGTCCTCATCACCCCAGCAGCAGACTCCCTCAGTGCCATTTTTTATCTTATTTTTTCCTTTAGTTTCTTATCTTCTCTTCCTTCCTTCGTTCCTTCCTTTCCTTTCTCTCATCCCCTAAGTCTCATGTGCTGCCCCCACCCCTTCTTGATGGGATCTGCTATACCACTCAGCTAGACAGTAAATGACATATGGCCTCCCTGGGTCCATGACACCACACTGGCATACTCCATCAGTGCCTCTTTTTGTTTTTTGTTTTTTTGAAGTTTCCTCTCTCTCCCTTTTACCCTTTCTCCCACTCATGTAGCTGTGTCTGTTGTGTTTGCTCATTCTTGATGGGCTGCGCCACACTGCAGAGCTGGATAGCCACAAGCATACAGCCTGAGTCCACACTGCCCCCACTGGCAGGCACCTTCACCACATTTATTTTTGTTTAGTTTTGCTTTTTCGTTTGTTTGTTTTTGTTGTTGTTTCTTCTCTCTCTCTCTCCCTTTCTTCTTTTCCTATCTCCCACCAACCTAGTCCTGTCTACCAGCCCCTCCTTTCTCAACAGACTGTGCTGTATTATTCAGTTACAGAGTCTTTGGAACGCAGCCTCCACATATCTACGTCACTCTCACAGGCCAACTGCCTCAGCACCGTATTTTTTAATTTTCTTTATCTTTTCCTTTCTTCGCTTTCCTTTTCCTTCCCAGGGAGGCCCTGTACTGCCTCCACCACTTCTAGACAGACCATGTGTGCTACTTTGCAGGAGAGACATCAGCTTACCACCACCCAGATTCAGAAAAAAGAATGAAGAAATCCCAAGAACAATGTAGGAAATAATTAAAAGCAAAAAGTTGTGTGCAATCAAAGTTCCAGAATGGGGGGGGGGAGTGGAAAACACAAAGAGGATCATCAAAGATTGCTGACAGGAAACTTTCTAATACGAAAGGCAAAAAGGCAACAATCCAAAAAACTCAATAAAATGAAAGTCAAATTCAGAGGAGACACAGTAAGACTAAACTCTGATTACTCAGAAGAAACCATGCTGGCAAGAAGGCAATGGAATGGCATATACAAAACTTTAAAAGAAAAAAAAATGCCAGCCAAGAATAATATATTATGCAAAACTCTGACTCAAATATGACAGCAAAATTAGGACATTTCCAGATAAACAGAAATTCAGAGAATATATAAAAAGACAACTAAATTCACAAGAATTATTAGAGTCCTTCAGTTAGAAAACCAACAAATCAGATAACAATCTCAATCTATCATATAAGACAACATCAGCCACGTACCAATCTAGGTAATGAACTTCCAGGATTAAAAAAAAACTAAAAGATTTGCAACAGTGAGCAAGTGAGATCAGTCTACAAATGACAACAACATATGAACAATAGAAGAGAGAACAAATGGCATAGATATAAAACTTTCAAATGGAGAGAAAGTCAAGGTGATATTAAGTAATAAAAGACTGATTTGAACTTAGGAAAACACAGGTAAATTTCAAGGTAATCATAAAGAAAAGTAACAAACCTATTTATCAAAATGAAAAAGAAAAACGTAAAGGCTCAGTAAACACAAAATCTAGACAAAATAGAAGAAAAATTTGAACAAATGATTCAGCACAAGGGAGAAAGAAGATCAAAGTAAACATCTACACCACCAAAAAAAAAAAGAAAAAGAACACTACAAAATGACAGCATATCAATAATCACTCTGAACATAAATGACTTAAAAACACCCATAAAGACAGAGTGATAGAATGGATTAGAAGAAACAGGATCTATCAACATACTATTTGTAACACATACACTTTAGAAACAAAGGCATAAATATATCAAAAATCAAAGGATGGGAAAAGTCTACCAGGGAAAGAACAACCAAAAAAGAGCAAGAGTAGCAATACTAAACTCAGATAAAACAAGCTTTAAACTCTACCATAAAAGACAAGGAAGACATTGTTTAATGATTAAAGGGACAATCTGCCATGAGGAGATGATCATAATAAATTCCTACATACTCAATTATGGGGTTTTAAAATACATAAAACAAACTCTAACAGCACTGGAAAAAGAAAATGACAGTTCCACAATAGTATTGGAAACCCTGGTGGCATAGTACTAAGAGATCAGTAATAATATGAGACTGTAAAACACCATTCTCAGTAAAGGACAGAACATCTAAAAAGAAACTCAGCAAAGGTACAGAAGATCAGAAGGCCACAATCAACCAAACTGATTTCATAGAAACATACAGAACACTCCACCAAACAGCAGCAAAGTACATATTCTTTTCCAATGCACATGGAACATTTTCCAGAGTAGATCACATTTTTAGGGCACAAAACAACCCTCAACAAAATCCATAACACTGGGATAATACAAAGCTTCTTCTCTTATCACAATACCATGAAAGTAGAAATTAATCACAGAAAGAACAAGGAAAACAAATCCAATGTATGGAAACTGAAAAATACCCTTCTTAAAAAGTACCTGATAATAGAAGAAATCAAATAAGGAACAAAATAATTCCTAGAATTAAGTAAGAATGAAAACACACTCTCAAGGATGGAATTGTGTTCCCCAAAAATATGTGTCAACTTGATTTGGCCTTGATTCCCAGTACTGTGTGGTTGTCCTCCATTTTGTGATTGTAATTTTATGTTGAAGAGGATTGGGGTGGGATGTAACATCCTGGCTCAGATCACACCCCTGATCCATTGTAAAGGGAGTTTCCCTGGCACTTGGCCTGCACCATTTTTTATTTTATGACAGACAAAAGGAAAGAGAAGCAAGAAAAGAATGGGGGACTTCATACCACCAAGAAAGAAGCACCAAAAGAAGAGTGTGTCCTTTGGACCCACGGTTCCTGCACAGAGAAGTTCCTAGTTCAGGGAGGACTGATGAGAAAGACTTTTCTGTAGAGCTGACAGAGAGACAAAGCCTTTGCCTGGAGCTGATGTCCTGAATTTGGACTTCTAGCCTACTAGACTGTGAGAAAATAAATTTTTCTTTGGCAAAGTTATTCACTTTTGGTATTTGTGTTACAGCAGCACTAGATCACTAAGACACACACCATACCAAAATCTTTGGGACACAGCAAAGGGCAGTGCTCAGAGGTCAATATGTAGCAACACACACATACACACACATTCAAAAAGAAGAAAGGGATAAAATCAAAACATTAGCTACAAAACTCAAACGAATAGAAACAGAACAGCAAAAGAAGCCCACAGCCACCAGAAGAAAGGAAATAATAAAGATCAGAACCAAAATAAATGACATAGAGAAGAAAAAAAAACAATAGAATTAACAAAACCAAATTTGACAGGATCAACAAAATTAACAAACCATTGGCCAAACTGACAAAGAAAAACAAAAAAGTACACAAGTAACTCAAAGGAGAAATTAAATAGGGAGCATTACAACAGACTCAGCTCAACATATTTGAAAGCCTAAAGGAAATGGAAAAATTTCTAGAAACACACTACCTACCGAAACTATTACAAACTGAAGTCAAAAATCTGAATGGACTCGTACAAGAAGACATTGAAAAAGCAGTAAGAAAAATACAACAACAACACAAAGCAGCCCCAGTCTAGATGGCTTAACCAGAGAATCCTGCCACTCAGAGAAGAGCTTATACAAGTACTACTCAAACTATTCAGAACATAGAAAAAGAAAGGATACTTTCAAATTCATTCTATGAAGCCAGTATAACACTGATACCAAAACCAGGCAAAGATGCCACAAAAAAGAAAATAACTGACCAATATCTCTTGGGAATACAGATGCCAAAATTCTGGCCAATAGAATTCAGCCAGCCAAGCCAAGTGCCGTCGACGTATCAAAAAACTAATACACCATGACTGAGTGGGATTCATACTAGGATTGCAAGGATGATTCCACATTAGAAAAATCAGTCAGTGTAATCCACTACACAAATAAAACAAAAGAATCTTATGTTCATCTTCACTGATGCAAGAGAGGCATTCAACAAAGTTTAACACTTATTCCTGATAAAAATTTTCAATAAAATATGTTTAGAAGTAAATTCCTTAACATAATAAAGGGCATCTATATGAAAACCAGGAAACCTGGTTCACTTTAGTGCTATGGATAACCAAAGGGGCAGCAGTTCCTATCCACCAGGCACTCCTTGGAAATTCTGAAGCGCATGCAGTTCTACCCTATCCTACAAAGTTGCTATGAGTCAGAACCAATTTGACAGCAATAGGTTTAAACCAACAGCCAGTATCATTCTTAATGGAGAGGGGCTGGAAACATTCCCTCTGAGAACAAAACAAGAAAAGTATGCCCTTCATCATTAAACAATGCTTATTTAATATTCTGCTGGAAGTCCTATCTAAAGCAATAAGGTTAAAAAAGGGGGGGGCATCCAAGCTGATAAGGAAGAAGTAATACTGTCCTATTTGCAGATGGCCTGATACTATACATAGAGATTCGAAGATACTTCACAAGAAAACTACTGAAACTAGCAGAAAGTTTAAGCAGAGTTGCAGGATACAAGATAAACATACAAGCATCACTTGAATTCCTATACCCCAATAAAGAGAACTGTGCAAAGGAAATCAGGACAACAATATCATTTATAATAGCCCACCAAAAAAATAAATAAATAAATAAATACTTAGGAATAAATCTAACTAGGGATGTAAAAGTCTTATACAAAGAAAATTACAAAACTCCAGTGCGAGAAACCTACATAAATGGAAAAAACATACCACGCTCCTGGATAAGTAGACTCAACGTTGTGAAAATGTCAGTTCTACCCAAAGCAATCTACAAATACAATACACTCCTGATCCAAATACCAGTAAGCTGCCAGCTACAAATAAATGCAGCAATACAGATTCACAAACATAATGTTGAGCCAAGGAACCAGATACACATAAAAGTTTAATTCTGTGTATTATTTATACAGTTTTATAAGTGGCAACCTTATTTTTGATGTTAGAAATCAGAGTAGCAGGTGTCTGGGGAGAAGAGGAGATATCAGCTATGTCTTGATCTGATAGGTGTGTTTGGTTTATGAATATTCATCAAGTGAAGCAATGAGTTTGTTTATGGTGATGGAAAATCTAGCATTAACCATTGGTGATGGTCACTCAATATAACCAATGTAATTTGTGTAACTGAACTGTACACTCGAAAAATCTTGAATTGGCCAATGTATTACACTGTATTTACAACATTAAAAAATGTAATATTCATCAAATGTTATGCTTATGATTCATGTACTTTTCAAAATGTACACAAATCAGAATCAATAATGAGTTTACTTAACAGATAAAGAAAACTGTATGTACGATTTTAAAAGATTCTCAAAAAGGATTCAGGAAGGAGGCGAAACGCTAACAGGAAGAAATACCAGCACACTCCAAGCCCATTTACTAATCAACTGGTGGTTCCAATGATATGTATGAGGCCAACAGGTAGATCCAAGCTCATCAGAAATAAAGACTCCCCACTCCCCACTTACAGTCACAACAGATGAAAAGCTCTGACTAGGTACAGCTCCTCTTAGGCAACAAGTCCTTGCCCAAGTGTTCCTATCTTTCCCATCAAATTTCTGATTTCTCCTTTTCCCTCTCTAGCTCTTTAGCATAGAAGAGGATTAGAGAGGCATTGCTCACACTAGAATTCTTCCACCATAAAATGTGTTTCCCAACAAACTCACCAAGTAGGGACACCAAAATCTAACAAAAAGCCTTCTGGAAAAATGTAGGGTCAAGAAAGACCAACCCTTAAAGCCAGAGAAAATGGAGATAGATTATCCATGTGTCCACTAGAGCCTTTCCAAGGATGAAAAGATGTGAGGGTACTGCAGGATCATAAAGTTCTTTCCATCATCAAGAAACATGAAGCTGTGTCTGTCACCCTGTGATCAATCAAAATACCTCAGTGATTTCATCTCTAGATAAATATTCATCATGATGACACTCAGGCCTTGCCTCCGGGCTATCAAGTCAAGATTTAAGAACCATGTTATTCAGGAAGTTTGGGTGTTAATTAGAAAAGTCTGCAATTTGTCCTTAGATCCCAACTAATCTCTGATTTAATGCCACACTCTTTGCAAGTAGGGGAGCAAACAACGCCATGTGACTAGTTTGTGGAAAACTTACGTTGACCCTCTGTGCCTCTCCTAGACCATCTATCTTTAAAATGTCCCCTGCACTGTCTGGCCTTCCATGGCATTTCATGAGTCAGAATGTCGAGGTGCTGGGCTACTTCCCAAGTTACCAACAGGCTGGTGGCCACCATGATTCTTCACTTGGCAGTTGTGGTCATAGGTGCTTTGTCATGACCACTCTTTGAGTCTTCCCAGACAAATGCTCAGGGTCATCTTCTCTACAGAGTCCTTTCAACCACCTCCCACCTACCTCACACACAGTTGATAATTTCCTCCTCCAAATTACCTGTGCCTTTGCTCATACTAGTTTTATTTTTGCAGGACTCCCATGGTGGTATATAATCATGTGCCACATCATGTTCAACCACATATATGGCCATGGTTCCATATGGTTGTAACAGAGCTGAGAAATCCCAACTGGAAAATAGGACATAGTGGATGTAACCAGATGTAGTGAACAAAACAGCTTCCCACATACAACACACATATCTCCTGTTTCTTTCATACGAAATAACTGTACTGTCAGGTGTATAATGGTATATTGTACCATTGCATAACATGTAATGTATAATATATGATGCAGAACATGTATAATATATAATATATATGTCTTGATAGTCATAATGAATGTCTATCTCACTGCCTTACGCATGTACTGTGCTGTACTTCCTATCATTATTTTAATGTGAAGTTGCCCTATTTATAAATAAAGCTTACAAGGTGTCTTAGTCATGCAGTGCTGCTATAAGAGCCCACAACTGGAGGGTTTTAACTAAGAGAAATTTATTTTCTCACAGAAAAGTAGATGAACCAAATTCAGAGCATCAGCTACAGGAGACATCTTTCTCTGTTGGCTCTGGAGGAAGGTCCTTGTATTCTATCTTCCTGTGGACTAGGATCTTCCAAGGCACAAGCACCCCAGTTCCTTTCCAAAAGATGTACTCTATTCCAGGCACTGCTTCTTGGTGATTTGAGGTGCCCAACTCTCTACTTGCTTCCCATTCTTTTAAATCCCAAGAGGTTGCCCCAAGGCACAATGATACATCTTGCACACTGAGTTCTGCCCCACCGATGCCACTGCCACCCATCCTACCTCGTTAACATCATAAAGGTAGGGTTTACAGCGTAGAGAATATCACATAGTACCAGGAATCATGGCCTAGCCAAATTGCCACACATTTCTGAGGGAGATGCAGTTTAATCCGTGACACCCCATAACAGTGTTAACAGTGTATGTTTCACTCGCAGCAGCATCCTACTTCATGCATCATGCATCTCTCAAGTGTGATGATGATCTCTCTCTGGCTTTCTTCTGAAATATTATCAAGAAGCGCATCAAGACTCCCTCATGGCAAAGCAGTGCTAGTGATAGCAACAGCAAGAAGCAGAGGAGAATTTGTTGATTTGGAAGTGAAACAAAAGTCTATCTCACAACACAAAGCCAGAAAATCAGTGAACATTATTGTTGAAGATTTTGGCGTGTTACACTCAACAGTCACCACGATCCTCAAAAACAAAGAAACAATTCTCCAAGCTTCTAAAGGGTCTTCTCTACTGAAAACTGCAAAGCTAAAGAAAATGTGAGAGGGACCTATATCAGATATGAAGAAATTGCTCACAATTTCTGGATCGAGAACGAAACACAAAAGCAAATCCCTCACAGCACGTCAATGATCACCGTCAAGACAAAAGGCTTATTCAAGATACTCAAAGAAAAAGTAGGACCAGACTACAATATCAAGTTCGGAGCTAGCTTGGATGATTGGTGCACTTCAAACTACTTTTTTTTGCTGTATAATATGAAAATGAATGATGAAGTCTGTGAATGCTGATGAGAAGGCAGCAGAAGAATTTGCTGGGAACTGAGATAAACTAATCATAAAGAGAGGTTATTTGCCCCAGCAAATTTTTAATATGCAAAACCTCTTTATTCTAGAAGTGAATGGCTGAAGGGTCCATTGTCCATATTGCAGCATCCCACACAGCTTTGCTAAAAGCATAACCTGGATTCACACAACGTCCAAATCACATAGCATCCTATTTCACAGAACATAATCACAAGTGTTAAGCAATGCATAACTGTAATTTGTTTATGTGGCTGTCTGCCCTACTAGACTTTGAGCTGTACAAGGGTGGGGACTCGATGTTATGCAATGTGTTACGCCCAGCTTGGCACACGGTGCTCGATACCTTTACTGCCATTCCTGATAATACATACAATGGAAGGCAGTATAAGATTCAAATCTTACATGAAGTTCAGGCAGTAAAACGTCCCCCAGGTCTCATGGCCACAAAATAGCCTCTGTTAGTTTGATACCTTTTCTTCCAACACTTTATGTATTAAAATATATGATTTACTGATTTTATAATTATTCCTAAATACGAAATTGATGTCTACATGTTGTTCTGCACCTTCTTTTTATCACTAAGCAGTTCAGCACTGGAGTGTACTTCCTTGAGTACACTCAAGGGAAGTAAGAGACCTTGAGGTCTCTTACCTTGTTCTCACCAACAGCTGCCTGGTATTCCACAGGAGAGAGGAACTGAAGTTCAGTTACCCACTCTTCCACACTTGAGCTTTGGGATTGTACCTTTTCTTTGCTATACAAGCAATGCCACTGTGAATTTTTCCATGCATACATCTTTGTGCTCCCCAAGGGAGTGTTTTTCTGGGGTAAATTGTAGAAGTTGGAGAGCTAGGTCCTTACTGTCTCTGCCAGGAATGGGTATGATTCTGACCCATAGTAACCCTATAGAACACGCTAGAACTGCCCCATAGAGTTTCTTGGGAGTGCTTGGTGGATTTGTACCACGAACCTTGTGGTTAGCAGATGTAGCACTTAACCACTATACCACCAGGGTTTCCCTGGAGACAGCAGTGCTCCAGAAATGACTGCTGCTTGGCCAAACAAATGAGGGGAGGCAATAAAAGAAATGCCTGTGAAAAGACTATTTCTACTTCGATAAAGTAACTTTCAAAGACTTGGCCCTTGTGTTGTGCTCAGGAACTCACACACACACACACAGAAATTTCTCCTCTAGACGGAAGGCAAGGCTCATTTCTTATTTGTGTTTGTTCAACTCATCAAATATTTTTCAGCTTACACTAAACGAGAAGCAGGCTGATTCTGTTGGAAAGCTGGTAGTGCCTGATGGGAAACCAAGCATTCCTTATTAACTAATTTCCTTTTAGGCTTGCCTGCCAGGAAGCTCAACAATCAATGAATGTTCTCGGGCTTGCTATTTCTGCTAAATGAAGTTGCCCTTCTTAGAATCCCACTGTATCACTTTGTTACATTGTTTTCTTCATATTTCCATGGTCCTATTTTTATGTCTGCAGGAGACCTGCTGGTGCAGTGGTTAAAGAGCTCTGCTACTAAACAAAAGGTCAACAGTTCAAACTCACCAGCCTCTCCATGGGAGAAAGATGTAGCAGTTTGATTCCATAAAGGTTTACAGTCCTGGAAACTCTATGCAGCAGTTCTACTCTGTCCTATAGGGTCTCTGTGAGCTAGAATTAACTTGAAAGCAGTGGGCTTGGTTCATTTTTCTTTTACTCTACAGGCATCTTGTGGCCAATTGTCTCAAATTTCTAGCAAAGGTAATAACAATAATTTCTTTACAAAGAATTTAAGTGTTTATTTTGTGTACTCCTGTTTAAAAAGTTGTGCGACAAAATGTGTCCATACATATAATGGAATCCTACTCTGCCAACAGGAAAAATGAAGTTTTGATACATGCTACTGTATGGATTGCACTTGAAGACATTGTGTTGAATGAGATCAGCCAGTCACAAAGAGGCAAATATTGTATAACCTCACTTACATAAAAAGACAATAAGAGGCAAATGCACAGACAGCAATGTTTATTAGGAGTTACTAGGGGCAGAAGGAAAAGGGATGATAAGAGCAATGGAAAGATTGCATTGATTCAGGGTGGAGTTACACAGCCAATTACTGTAATTGTCCTCAGTAAGTTGTACGCCTGCAAAAGTTGTGTCACACATGTATTTACAACAACGATCAAAAAAAAGAAAGAAAGAAAGAAAAGAGTAGCTGCTACAGCTGCTTATGTACAACCAAAAACCTCATGGGATTTGGTTCCTTGGTATGGAGAATTTAAATTCATGATTTTACAGGGCATCCCAGTTAACTGACCTAATAATGCTTTCAGTTCTTTTGTGCTACATCCTAATTCATTGTGTAGTATCTGGAATCATAAAACTTGGTCTGTATGCACATGCTGCAACAAAGGAAGTTCAGTCAGGAATAAGAGAAGAATATGAAATGTATAGCTAATCACCCCAGGAATAACTGCTTCTTTTGCCATGAGACCAGCAGAACTGAATGGTGCCAGGCTACCATTAACGAACATTTTAATCAAAGATTCCATAGAAGAGCCCTGATCAAAAGGGGGAAAGTACAGAACAGAATGTCAAATTCTTACAGAATACAGATTTTCTGGATCCGTAGAAGGTGGTTGAGCCACTGAAACTATTGCCCTGAGATAATCTTTAAGCTTTAAACCAAAAACATACCCTAAAGTCTTCTTAAAGACCAAACACTACTTTAGCTTTGTTAGTAAGAAAAGATCTGCCATAAGCGTCATACTCTTTTAAGATCTACATGAGGTCAGATTAATGACGGTAACTCAAAAGATTAGATAGGAACCTTTAGGGGCAGTGAGCCTATGTGAATGGAAGAGGAACAATTCAGAGAAGGAAAATGAAAATGATGGCACAACTCAGAGAATAGAATCAATGTCACTGTACTGTACATGTAGAAGCTGTTGAACTGGTGTATGTTTTGCTGTATATATTCTCAACAACAAGAAAATAATTTTTTTAAAAAAGCCATGAAGAAAGTGTTACAAATTAAAATCTATGTCCCCAAAATATATGTGTTGAATTCCTGGCTCCTGTATCTGTGGATGTGATCCTGTTTGAAAACAGATTTTTCCTCTTACTATGTTAAAAAAAAAAAAAAGTCATACCAAGGGAGGTGGCTCCTGAACCTTACCCCTTCTGAGTTATAAAAGGGACAAAGTAGACACAGAGACACACAGAAAGGAAAAACAGATGCCAAGGAATTCCCCAGACTACCAACAAGGAAGAGCCTCCTCTGCGAGCTACTCTCTGAATTCAGACTTCTAGCCCCCTAAAGCATGAGATCACTTTCTGTTCTTGTGGTACTATTTTTTTTCTTTTTTTTCTTTTTTCTTTTTTTTTTTTTTGGTAAAGGCAGTGCTAGGCAACTAAGACAGTAGGACATGGATTATCACTGTCATCTCAAATTCACCATAAAGTAAACTGAAGCTCAGGGAGATTAAGTGGTTTCCCCATGGCAACACGGACAGGTAAAACCAGATTTCAGATTCTAACTGGGTCTTAAGATCTTTCAAATAAAAAGCAAAGAAAAAAAGAAAATGAATGTATCATATCAACATTTACTTCCTCTGTTTCCCTTTATAAATAAGTACCCTGACCTTGGGCTACCTGGTGGTCCACTCTCTCACAGTAAGCAAATGAGAAGTTGCTGGGTCGCAGGAGGAAGAACTTTGTGTACCCTCCACCAGCAGACGCAGGACATCATCCTCAACCCCGACTTCACTTTGCACCACGACACAGCATTACTCTATCATCAATTATGCCTCATATTTCTCCTGGAAATGTTAAACCATGTAACGGAAGGGATGAAGAAGGAAGAAGCTTGGGAGAGAGAGATGGGGAAAGAGAGAATTAAAAAATACAGGACAGCTGTATAGATTCAGCCACTGAAAGATTCTTTTCAATGTCCAAACAAATGCTCTTCCTTCTTTTCCTAGTTTTTCTTCTCTTTTATGATGGGGGTTGGGAGGACTGTGCTTTTTGAAATGTTGCAAAATAAATAGAACTTACGAACTACATTTCACAACTGATGTGTCAATTTCATATAATTCTGAGAGGTCCATTACAGTTTCAACAGTTGCAAATAGTTTTCCCTCTCCTGGGAAGCTTGGGAGGCAAGAACCTGCCATTCTCTCCAGGACCCCAGATTTGTGTATGACCCGTGTCCTGGGCACTTGGGACTGGTATCTATTATTGGCTTTCCCACCAGCCCCTCAGAACACCTGACACAAGGCTTCTTCTTAACCTCTGATTCTTTTAATCTCCTTCCTTGGAGCTTGCTTATGTGATTCTCCAACGATTTGGGGAATCCATGAACTATTCTCTATCCTAGACCTTCAGGCGTGTTATTTTCTTTCCACAGCTGATGGTAAGCCCTTGTACCAATGTGCCCTGATGCCCCAGCTCTTTGTACACCAGTAAGCCGACTGACTTCAGGGGGCCTCGCCCCTGCATATTCCTCCAGTCTCACCCCTCACCATTCTATACCACACTGACCTTCTTTTAGTGGCTCAAATGTTCTATATCCTTTTCTGCCTCAGGTCCATTGAATGTGCTGCTCTTCATCTCTCCATGAAACGCTTAGTCTCTACTCAGCTTCATCCCACTGACTACTCTTCATTCCCTGGATCTCAGCTTAAACATCACCTTCATAGGGAAACCCTCCTGACCTTCTCTTATGCCCACAGTATCGTATATTTTTCTTTCACAGGGTTTATGGCAATAGTAATTAATAATTCTGTGATTGTGTGTTGAATGTGCTACATTCTGAGTACACAACTATGAACAAGATAAACCCAAAGCAAATGCTCATTAAAAGTTTGTGGAAAGACAGATGGGAAATGAAAGAGGAAAAAGGAAAAGAGAAGACAGTTTTTTAGTTCTTTATTGAACCGATTTCTTCTTTGTGTTTGGAGTACTGGACATAATAGCTTCCTAGATGAATTTTTTTAAAAGCTGTTTTTGAAGAAGTATATGTGTACTATGCGTACTTTTGGGAAAGAAAATCCAGAATATTCAAGCTTGCTGTTGTTGCTCTTAGGTGACATTGTGTCAGTTCTGTCTCACAGTGACCCTATGTACAACAGAACAAGACACTGCCTGGTCCTCTGCCATCCTCACAATCATTGTTATTCTTGAGCCTGTTGTTGGAGCCACTGTGTCAATCCATCTTATTGAGAGTCCTTGACTTTTTCACTGACCTTCTACTTTGTTGTTGTTGTTGTTGTTGTTGTTAGGTGCCATCGCATCAGTTCCAACTCATAGCAATGGTATGAACAACAGAATGAAACACTGCACCATGTCCACAATCATTTTTATGCTTAAGCCCATTGTTGTGGCCACTGTGTCAGTTCATCTCGTCAAGGGTCTTCTCTTTTTTGCTGACCTTCCACTCTAGCAAACATGATGTCCTTCTCCAGAGACTGATCTTTCCTGATAACTTGTCCAAAGTATGTAAGATACAATCTTGCCTTCTTTGCTTCCAAGGAGAACTCTGGTTGTACTTCTTCCAGAACAGATCTATTTGTTCTTCTGGCGGTCCAACATCTTCTCCAACACCACAATTCAAAGGCATCAGCTCTTCTTCTGTCTTTTTTGTTCATGGTCCAGCTTTCACATGCATATTATGCCACTGAAAATACCACAGCTTGGGTCAGGATCATTTTAATCTTCAAGGTGACATCTTTACTTTTGAACACTTTAAAGATGTTCTTTGCAGCAGATTTTCCCAATGCAATGTGTCTTTTGATTTCTTGACTGCTGCTGCCATGGACATTAATTGTGGACCCAAGTAAAATGAAATCCCTGACATCCTCAATCTTTTCTCCATTTATGACAATGTTGTGAGAATTTTTGCTTTCCTAATGTTGAGGTGGAATCCATACTGAAGGCTGTGGTCCTTGATCTTCACCAGTAAGTGTCTTAAATCTTCATCATTTCCAGCAAGTAAGGTGGTGTCATCTGCATAATGGAGGGTTATTAACGAGTTGTCCTCCCTCTACTTTACCAAGCATGATGTACTTCCCCAGGGACTATTCCCCCTGACAACACATCCGAAGTACATGAGATGTGGTCTCACCATCGTTGTTTCTAAGGAGCATTCTGGTTGTACTTTCTCCAAGACAGATTTGTTTGTATTTTTGTCAATTCATGATACCTTCAATAAATATCATCCAGCTTTCCCACGCATGTGAAGCAAATGAAAACATCAAGGTTTGGGTCATGCATATCTTAGTCTTTAAGGTGACATGTTAGCTTTCCAACACTTTAAAGAGATTTCCTGCAATGGATTTGCCCAGCACAAACAGTCATCTAATTTCTTGACTGCTGTTTCCATGGGTATTGACTGTGAATCCACGTAAAATGAAGTCCTTGAAAACTTCAGTCTTTTCTCCATTTATTATAATAGTTGCTTATTGGTCCACTTGTGGGAGTTTTATGCTGAGGTGTAATCCATACTGAAGACAGTGTTCTCTGATTTTCATCAGTAAGTGCTTCACTACCCCCTCACTTTCAACAAGCAAGGTTGTATTATCTGCATATTGCAGGTTGTTATTGAGTCTTCCTTCAATCCTGATGCTCCATTCTTCTTCTTCATATAGTTCAGTTTCTCATATTATTTGCTTAGCACACAGATTGAATAGGTATGTTGTAAGGATATAACCTTGACACATGCCTTTTCTGACTTTAAAAGAAGTAGTATCCCCTTGTTCTGTCTGAAAAGTTGCCTTTTGATCTATGTAAAAGTTCCACATGAGCACAATTAAGTGTTCTGGAATTCTCATTCTTCGCAATGTTATCCATAATTTGTTATGATCCACACACTTGAGCGCCTTTGCATAGTCAATAAAACACAGGTAAACATTTTTCTGGTGTTCTCTGCTTTCAGCCAGGATCTATCTGACATCAACAATGATATCACTGGTTCCACGTCCTTTTCTAAATTTCTGGCAGTTCTCTGTTGATATATTGCAGCAGCCACTTTTGAATGATCTTCAGTAAAATTTCACTTTCGTGTCATATTAATGATATTGCTCAGTAATTTCTGTCTTCATCTGGATCACATTTCTCAGGAATATGGATCTCTTCCAGTCAGTTGTCCAGGTAGCTGTCTTCTAAATTTCTTGACATAGACAAGTGAGTACTTCCAGCAAAGCATCTATTTGTTGAAATGTCTCAATTGATATTCTTTCAGTGTCTGGAGCCTTGTCTTTTACCAGTTCCTTCAGTTGACCCTGAACTTCTTCCTCCAGTACCATTGGTTTCTAATCATATATTACATCTTGAAGTGGTTGACTGTCAGCATATTCTTTTTGGTTACAGTGACTCTGTATATTCCTTTCATCTTCTTTTGATGATTCCCTGTAGAATCCTTCAATGTGGCAACTCCTAGCTTGAATTTTTTTCTCCAGTTTTTTCAGCTTGACAAATGCTGAGTATGTTCTTTGTATCTGGTTTTCCCACCCCAGGTTTTTGCACACCTATTATAATACTAAACTTTGTCTTCCCTCGCCACCCACTGAGATCTTCTATTTAGCTTTTTGACTTCTTCATTTTTTCCTTTTGCTTTAGCTCCTTTAAGTTGAACAGCAAGTTGTACATTCTCTTCTGACATCCATTTTGGTCTTTTCTTTCCTGTCTTTTTAACAATTTATTGCTTTCTTCATGTATGATGTCTTTGAAGTCATTCCACAACTTGTCTGGTCTTCGGTCATTCGTATTTATTGTGTCACATATATTCTCAAGATAGTCTCTAAATTCAGGTGTGATATACTCACATTTGAGGTTATACATTGGCTCTTGTGGAACTGTCCTAATTTTTTAAGCTTCAGCTTGAACTTGCTTAGGAGCCATGGACAGCCTGTTCTGCTGTCAGCTCCTGGACTTCTTCTGGTTGATGATACTGAGTTTTTCCATCATCTCTTTCCACAGATGTAGTCAATTTGATTTTTAAATTCCACTCAGTGTGGCTCCATGTGTATAAACCAAATACTCACTGTGGTTGAGTCCATTCCGACTCACAGTGACCCTGTAATGCAAAGAAAGAAAAAAAAAACCCACTGCCATCAAGTCAATTCCAACTCATAGAGAACCTATAGAATGGAGTAAAATAGCCCCATAGAATTTCCTGTAAGTGCCTGGTAGACTAAAATTGCTGGCTTTTTGGTTAGCAGCTGTACTTCCTAACCAATTCACCACCAGCATTTTTTCCACGTATATAGTCACCATGTATGTTGGTGAGAGGAAAAAGTGGTATTTGCAATGAAGAACTCACTAGTCTTGCAAAATTTTATCACTTAATCTTCAGTATCACTTCTATCACCAAGCTCACATTTTCCAACTAGTGATCCTTCTTTATTTTCAACTTCTGTATTCCAATCAGCAGTAATTATCAATGCATCTTGATTGCATGTTTGATCAATTTCAGACCACAGAAGTTGGTAAAAAATCTTGAATTTCTCCATTTTAGTAGATGGCACATAAATTTGAATAATAGTCACATTAACTAGTCTTCCTTGTAGGCATATGCATGATATCCTATCAATGACAGCATTGTACCTTTGGATAAATCTTGAAATGTTCTTGTTGACGATGAATGCAATGCCATTTCTCTTCAAGCTGTCATTCCAGGGCACAGTAGGCCACATGATAGTCTGACTCAAAATTGCCAATACCAGCCCATTTCAGCTCACATCTGCCTAAGATTTCAATGTTTATGCATTCGTTTTCATTTCTGATGACTTCCAATCTTTTCCAGATTCATACTTCATACTTTCCACATTTGGATTATTAGCAGGTGTTTGCAGCTATTTCCTCTCATTTTGAAATGTGATACATCAGCAAATGAAGATCCCCAAAGCCTGACCCCATCCATGTCATTACTGTCAACTCTACTGTGAGGAGATGGCTCTTCTCTAGTCACATTTTGAGTATCTTCAGAACTGAGGGGTTCATCTTCCAGTCCTATATCAGTCAGTGTTATGCTGCTACTCATAAGGTTTTCAATGGCTAGTTCATTTCCAAAGTAGACTGCTGGGTCCTTTGCCCTAGTCTATCTTAGTCCAGAAGCTCAGCTGAAACCTCTGACATGGGTGACTCGCTGGTATTTGAGTATCAGTGGCATAGCTTCCAGCTTCATAGCAACATGCAAGCCCCCCATAAGATGACAAAACTGACAAACGAGTGGGGGGCATTCATGTTTAGACTAACATATAAAACTTAGTAGAAATGGAACCATTTATAAATAAAGACAGTGCACAGAAAATTCAATCTACTTCCAAGGGGGAAAAAAAACTGCCATTGAGTAGATTCTGACTCACAGCAACCTTATAGGACAGAGCAGAACTGCCCCCACAGAATTTCCAAGGAGCACCTAGTGGTACTGCCACTAGCCCTAATTTTCCTGGATTCCAAATAACTGGACAGAGCAAAGAGTTGAAGTTTTCCCCTAGTGTTTATTTCATTTTTTGTGTGCTAATCTTTCTTTGAGAGCCATCTTTTTCCTCCTTCCAAAAGTTGCACAGATCCCTTGGAGATATTAAGGATTTGCAAAATCTTTGGCAGAATCATCAAAGTTCCAGAATCCCTTGCTCTGGAACTGAAAATGGGAAACATCTAAAGGCAGCGGCCAAAGCCAAAAGCTTCGCTGCAAAGTTCAGTGTGAGCACCCTTGCACTGGTCAAACATCCCTAAGGTCCAGGGCAGCTGCAGAGTGATGAGACCACATGAGGTACTCACCCAAGCACATCTATCTCAACAAACAGCACCCCATTGCCAGGAGCAACCTCAGGCCTAATACAAAGTCATTACTCAAATTATTTTTGAAACTACCAATTAGATATCCTCAGAGATAGCAATGTTGACCTACTGAAATTCAAAGAATGAGGATTTTCGGAAACCAAGTGCATAATGAGAAGATCAAGCTGAGTAACATTTTTTGGCTTTTAAGGGTAAGGGAATCTGGGATGACAGCCAGGTTGTCAGCTTCTACAGGACAGAGAGCAGGTCAATTTGCTCTCGCCATGAGTCAGATCTGACTCGATGGCACTTGGCTTGGCTTTGGCAGGAGGAATGAGAAACTCAAGACTTCTTTCTGGACATATTCAATGTAGTGGGCCTTATCTGTAAAATGAAGACAATTTTATCTATGTGGCTTTTGTGATGATCAAGATAATTATAAATAAAGTACTTCAAGAAACATTAAAAATAAAAAAGCTGCCATCAAGTTGATTTTGACTCATCTCAACTCCGAATGTGTCAGTGTAGAACTGTGCTCCATAAGGTTTTCAATGACTGATTTTTCAAAAGCACATTTCCAGACTCTTTCTTTCAAGGCACCTCTGGGTGGACTCAAACTGTCAACCTTTCCGTTAGCATCAAGTACATTAATCATTTGCATTACCCAAGTACTCATCACAAAACATAACAGGAACTTAATAAACAGTAGCTATTTCTTCTTAGGATAATACTCATGCATCTACAAGAATTACCAGTTAATATGACATTATTCAAATTTCACACCAATCACGAAGGCCACAGATGAATAAATTGAAGATTTTTGCCAACTTCTGCTGTCTGAAATTCATCAAATACACAACAAGGATGCATTGTACTTTCAGTGACTTCATATGCATTTGAAAGCTGGACAATGACTCAGAAGACCAAAGAAGAATTGACGCCTTTGAATTACGGAGCTGGTGAAGAAACTGAGCACACCATGGACTTCCAGAAGAATGAACAAATCTGTCTTGGAAGTAGTATAGCCAGAATGCTCATTAGAAGCAAGGATGATGACTTTCATCTCACATACTTTGGACATGTTATCAGGAGGGATTAGCTCATTGAGAAGGACATCATGCTTGGCAAAATAGAGTGTCAGTGGTAAAGGGGAAGAATCTCAATGAGATGGATTGACTTAGTGGCCGTAACAATAGGCTCAAACACAGCAATGACTGTGCAGGTGGTGCAGGATGAGCAGTGTTTCACTCTGGTATTCATCAGGCTGCTATGAGTTGTAATCGACTCAATGGCACCTAACAACAACAACAGCTATCTTACTATTAGTACTGTTACAGAAAAAAACATCAAAATATTTTTTGATACACTGAACATATTTAAACCTCTACTCTTTTTCTCTCTTTTCTCCTAAAACATTGCTTCTTGAAGTTCCTCTGCAGAAGCACCATACATTGAGATTCTTCCCTTCTTTCTCTTAACTCTGATGCTACAGACATGATTCACTCTGTAACAGGAAACATCAAGAACTGTAAGAATCACAGCCCAAGAACCTGTGTTTCAAGGTACCTTAAACTAGGTTCTCTAGAAAAGCAAAACCAATAAAGCATATAAATATGCATAAACATGCAAAAAAAAAAAAAAAACCCAACCCCAGTGCCACTGACTCAATTCCAATTCACAACAACCCTACAGGACAGAGTAGAACTGCCTCACAGGGTTTCCATAGAGCATCTGGTGGTTCTATACTGTCAACCTTTGGGTTAGCAGTCATAATTCTTAACCACTATGCCACCAGAGATTCCTGTATATGTACAAGGACTGTCAATTAAGTTTGTAAACTCATTCTAGAAAAAGTGCTACATACCTCACACTGAATATCACTACAGTCACCTTCAAAGTACTCTGCTCAGGAAGCTATACACCAACACCAGTACCCAGTCCACCCTTCAAAGCAATTTTGGAACTCTTTTTAAGCTGTTATCATATTACCCTTGATGCCTTGAATGTCATCAAATGTCTTCCTTTCAATATTTCCTTTATCTTCAGGTAAATTAAAAAATCATTGGGTGCCAGATCAGGTGAGTGGGGAGGGTGTTCCAATACAGTTATTTGTTTACTGGCTAAAAACTCCTTCACAGACAACTTTACAACTAAGTTTACAAACCTGACAACTTGCCAACTTGCCACCCTGCACAATGGCCACTCCAGAGAAAGTTCCAAAACTTCTTTGAAGGGTGGACTGGGCACAGTCCATAGGTGGTGTCAGTGCATAGCTTCCCAAGGGGAGTATTCCAGAGGTGACTCTAGTGATATTCATCAATGAGGTATGCAAGGGGACTCTGTCCCTGAAATTCAAGGAGGGCAACTTATCCAATGATCAGACCTCACCATTAACTGAAAACAGCCTGGTATGCCCTGTCTGGTATAACCATAAAACCATAAATAACTTTATGCCTGCCACCCCCCCAACCAAAGCTCTTCCCTTATCAAAACTTAACCATAAACAAACCTTACCCCTCCCCCTTCCGATCAACACTTGTTCCCTATCACATCATAAATCCCCTTACCAGAATTTCTTGCTACCCCTCTTCTCTTTTTAACATTCTTTCCTTTTCAAACCATAAATCCCTTCACCCTATACTACCTCTTCAGAACTTTAAAACTTAAAAAAACTTGCCCTACTGGCCAGGAAGCAGGCTGAGCCACATCTTGATTCAGATCCCACTTTCTTTCTCCTCAGATAGACTTTACTGGACTCTCCGACTGGTGTGCCTCTGCCCCATGTCACACCATTCTCCCCTCAACATTATGTAGCACTTAGAACAATTAAGCTCACTAACTTAATTGTCAGAATTGTATATAAAGGAGATTTATATCAAGGAAATGGCTCAAGTGATTGTAGAGTTTGAAACATTCACAGTCCACGGATCAGGCTGGAAGGTTCTCCTGATTCACATAGCCACAAGGCCTGGCAAACCCAAGATCAGCAGGTCAGACAGCAGCACTCTAGTACAAAGACTCTGAAGACCAATGACTTCTGAGGTCAGTATGTGTCCTAGTCATTCAGTGCTGTTATAACACAAATACCACAAGTGACTGGCTTTAACAAAGAGAAATTTATTTCTTCACAGAAAAGTAGGCTAAAAGTCCAAATCCAGGATGTCAGCTCCAGGAGAAGGCTTTCTTTGTTGGTTCTGGAGGGAGGTCAATCTTCCCTAGGGCTAGGAGCTTCTCAGGTGCAGGGATCTCAAGTCCAAAGGACATGCTCTGCTCCTGGCACTGCCTTCTTGGTGGTACAAGGTCCCCAACTCTCTGCTTGTTTCCCTTTCCTTTATAGCCCAAGAGGTTGCCTCAAGGCACAATACACTCCTAAATATTGAGTCCTCCCTCTGTAACACAACTGCCACCCAACCTCCCTCATCAACATCATAGAGTCAGCATTCACAACATAAAGGAACATTACACAATACCTGCAACTATGGTCCTGCCAAATTGTTACACACGTTTTGGGGGGAGGACAGAATTCAATCTATTATATCAGGCAAGACAGCAAGCAAACTGCTAGCTTGAGTCTCAAAAACTGGATGTTAGATGAACAGGAGCCAGCAACACAATCCAGAGGTACCGAAAAAGCTCATGAGGCTGGCCGTGGGCTTTGTTGGATATAGGCCACACTTCCAAGGGAACTGCGTTTCCACTGATTGACTACTCACAACACATTCCCCCATGGAAGTGATCACATCATCACACAACTGCCAAAGTACATCGTAACTGCCAAACCCCTGAAAATCATGGCCCAGCTAAGCTGACACACAACCTTAATGACCACATAAGACAGTTTGTAGATTCTCAGTCTCACATGCCAGTGCTTTCTCTCTCCTCTCTATCTCTCTGGTTCCAGATTTTTACCCCAACTCCACAAGTCTTCTGAAGGATTCCCACTACAAATCCACCAACTACAATTTCACTACCCTCAGAATTTAAAGACATAGCAAAGAAATTCAATCTCACTCTTAAAATCATTAAGCCGAAGGATACCCTTCCTGGTGATGGAGGAGGTGAAGATTGGGAAATCAAATCTCTTAAGTAGATTTTAAATGTCTTAATGTGATCAGAAAGACAGTTATGTTTGAAAAAGGAGAATTCCAACAGGCTCTGAGGAATTCAGTGATTCCAAAGATCTTCACTGGGGGAACCAGCAAAACATTCCTTTGAATAAACTGTTGCCTGACATCAGGTGACAGCTCAGACTCTGTGGCCTTTTATCGTGTTTGTGGAGGGTAGACTTCACATCAAAGGGCTTTTGCCACCAAAAGAGCAGGGAAATTATGATGTGGCTGAAAAGACAAGACCAGAAAAAGAAAACCACCCAGTAACTCCAAAAGCATCTAAGAAAGAAAACAACTGGGGAGAAAGATTAGAAACCTGTCCCCACAGCCTCAGCAAAGGACAGCTGATAATCGAGCCTGTCTGAGCCATGACCACAAGCAGAGGGAGCATGAGAGGGCGTAGTAAAAGCATTCAGGACTCCAGGGAGTTGGAGATCTCAACCCAGAGGAGGGGGCAGTCCTACCCAAGGGGCCACCCCATTACAATCCAGTCAGTTTTCATGTTGATGTTGAAGACAACTGGATGCAGGGAGGAGGTGCAAAGTGCAGGCAGCAAACAGGCCACGATGGTGCTGAAGGGCTGCCACCTGCCTGATTTCCTCCCCCGGCACTCCAGGCGGAGCCCTACATGCCAAACTGCCGTAATCAGGAAGAAGCCAACTGGTAGATTCAAAAAACTTGCAGTGCTACTAGGACTGGTACAAGTATCAGTCTAAAACTGTGTTCATAGGTCAGTGGAATGTGAGCCAATCCCACCATCCTCTGTCCGTAATTTTCTTCAGAGGGTGTTTAATCCAGGCCCCCGGCCCCCAGCATCTCATCATCTGCATTATGCTTGTCGGAACTGTGTCAGTCCCCTTTATAATTATCTTCTATCCATAGGCTGCTCAAGCATTTAATAACATTGACTGTCCCTGGAGGGACAACTGAGTTAGGCACTTGGAACCCAGGAGACTTACAGTACAAACAAGATTTTGGGCCACACAGCTATTTACCAAAGGATCTAGATTCGTGTCTTGCATAATGGGAGTTTGAAAGAGGCAGGGATTGAGACGTTCTTAAATTTCTTTGCCTTTTTTTTTTTTAGAAAGAGCAGAAGGTAATCAGATTGTAAGACATCTGTCTGCTTCCACTAGAGACCTCCCAGCTCAGCTTGCTGGGCAAAACCTACAGTGTTTTACAGTAAACAACAGGATAGAAATTTACAAATATGCCCCAAGATTTTGAGAGTAAAAATACCTCCTTTCCATGACCCTACATCACTGATTTCAGACTACCCAAGAGCAGAAGCCTTGCTCTCTCACAGAGTTGAGAACTGACCACTTGCCTGAAACCAAACCCCATCTAAATATCATGCCAAGTGAAGGAGTAGGAAGGGGAAGCATCTAGAAAAAAAATTCTTCAAGATTGGGTCTTTCTAAAATGAAATTCTGAAATATGCTACTATGTAGATCAACCTGGAAAACATAATGCTATGTGAGGCAACCCAGACACAAAAGGACTGACTGTATGTGATCTCACATACATGAAATATCTAGAACACAAGGAAAAGGCACAGAGAGTAGTGGTTACTAGGGACTGGATGGGGAAAGGTTATTGCCTAGCAGGAACAGATTTCTGTTTGGGGTGATGAAAAAGGTTTGGGAAAAAATCATGATGATGGTTGTCCCCATGAGACGTGCACGAAGTCAACAGTCTCATCTAAGTACAAGCCCCAGGTTGTTGCTGTTAAGTCTCATTGAGTCCATTCCAACTCATAGTGACACCATATGCAACTGAGTGAAACCCTGCCTGGTCCTGCCCCATACCCACAATCATTTCTATGCTTAAGCCCACTATTGCAGCCACTGTGTCAATCCATTTCATTGAAGTCTTCTTCTTTTTTCGTGGACCCTCTGCTTTACCAAGCATGATGTCCTTCTAGAGGGATCGATCCCTGCTGACAATGTGTCCCATATCCTTTTCTAATTGGACACCAAGTGCCTGGAAAAAGCATCCAGTGAGTCATTCAATACATATTTGTTGACCACCTACTTTATGTCAGGTCCTTTGCTACATGCTAAAGAACAAAGCATGGCAGACATTGAACTTTCATGCAAGTGCAAGGGGAAGACAAGCACACAAATAAATGAGCAATACAGGAAACGTTAAGTGTTGTGAAGGAAATAAGCAGGGTGGTGACATAAGACAGCCTCTGTGGCACCATGCTACATTGGTCAGGAATTGCCTCTCTGAGTATGTGACATGTGGATCAGAGCCTGGAGAAGATGAAGAAGGCAGGTGTCTTCCTGCAAAAAGAACAGAGAACATAGCATCTATAACAGCATGCACCGCAAGAGGCTTTTCACAGTTTGTGAAGAGATAAGAGAGAAGTGTCTGTCATAACAAACAGTGTACAAAGCAGGCAGTTCTACCTTATTCACAAAGGTGACAGTGTGCACCCATCTACATGTGTGTATTTGTATAGGAAATGCCCCAGATTCTTTCCAAAGCTGGAGCTGCCCATCGACTTTGGCAAACTCCAAGGCAGACCCAGAGCACAGAAATAAGTGACCTGGTTCACATGTCAACCCAGCTTACAGGCTGTGCAAAACCATACTGCACTGATACCAGGGCTTCTTTTTCTTCTTCACTCTGAGCATTCCATCACATGATTCCACCCCTGGGTTACTGGGGAAACCTCGGACCAGTCCCCACAGGAAGCCAGGCACCTTTCTCTCCAAGCAATCGGTGCAGACAAGTTCCAACACTCTTCACATTGAACCCAGGTCTGGATTTATGCTGGGTCAGTTCACTCCATTAGGGTTGCCATGGCTACTCTAGGCCTGTGTTACCTGGCCTTTTGATGTGCTAGGTACAGGGACAACAGTTGCATTGCTTCTGTAATTTTCCAGGCAAGTGGCTCAGAGCCTCAAAAGCTAGAAAGAGAAACATCAAATAAGAAAGGCCCCCAGAGCTTAAAGGAACTGCATGAAGGACAGAGTACAGCCATCCCTGCAGAAGCAAAGGACTTTATGAAACTCATCGGACTGTGAGTTCCACCAGAGTGGGAACTCAGGCTGGGAAGCCTAGCTGTCCCCAGTACCTAGAATGGGAGCTGGCATATAACAAACGCTCCATAAACATGATTTATTGATTTTGTGACAGGGAAAAAAACAGGATAAGACTTCAAAGAAAGAACACAACTGGGACTTAACCGACTAGAGGTCAAGAGATAAGTAAAATAATGGGCTGACACACACAAGAAAGGAGACTACCTGGGAGTACAGTGGTCCATTAAAAAATCATCCCTATGAGACCGAAAGGTCAACAATTACTCTAACGTGAAGATGAGAGGCTAAGGGGACAAGGAAACTATAATTAAAGAGAATGTTGACACTTTGTGAAGAATGTAACCAGTCTCGCTGAACAATTTGTGTAGAAATTATCAAACAGGGACCTAATTTTCTGTGTAAACTTTCATCAAAAACACAATAAAATATAATATTTTAAAAAAAAGAAAAAGAAGTCATCAAGGGATCATGAGAAGATTGTAAATAAAGTTATATTCCTCTTATTGCAAACCGGAGATCACAGAGTGAGAAAGTTCTGCTAACAGGATAGGACTACGCAGGGGGTGGGGGGATGTCAGTCTCAGTCTTCCAGGAAGCAACTCCCAACCCCAGGTTCCATATACAAGAGAATTATCTGGGCAAATACTTATAAAGGATAAAAGGGGTTGGAACTGGAATGGATAACAAGGATCTTTGGACCAGGGCACAGGCATTGCACCTACAAGAGGAGAAAGAGGGAAAAGGAAGACTGGACAGGAAGAGCCTCAGACTCCAGGGCTTCCCTGGGAAAGTTTCAGCCAGCTAGGTGGTACAGCCCTGAGCTAAGGTTGTCCACTGCACAAATCTCACGTTAAGAAGAAATGACTTCCTTTTTGTGTACCCCTGGACTCAGTTACTGGCTAGAAGGGGCAGAGGAAGTATGGTCCTGGTGGGAACATCACAATGGATTCCAAAGTGGGCAGATGAAGCTGTCTATCCCCTCAAGAAAGAAATCAGAGCAGAGAACTTCTATGGCCACCCCAGAGACGAGAAGGACAGGGAGATCCATCCACAGAGTCTGGAACCCGTATGGCTGGATGGGAGGTGAGAAGTCTTTAGGGCCCAGAGGCAAGACCACGAGTTGGCTGTGAGTCTATGTTGCTTGCTCACTACTGGTTGCCATTCTAATATCTGCTTTCCCTTCCTGTTTAAAAACAGAATGCCTTAGATGCCCTCACAGCTACAAGTCACCATGTAACCCAACTCTGGCCAGTGAGATAGAATCATGAAAGCCGAAATCTGCCAGAGGTTTCCGATAAGAAGGGACAGGCTCCACTGGCACATGACTGTCACTAGAGATGGTGAAGTAGAAAGAGAGGAACCCTGGGAAACTGACAACAGGAGGAGCTGCTGCACTAGCTGTGGGCAGCCACCTTCAGAATTCTTGTTACCCGAGAAAAATAAGTCTGCGTGGGGTTAAGTCATGGAAGTCAAGCTAGTATCCCATGCAGCTAACCCAAATCCTAAATTATCCAGTGGAAGGATGTTTTGAAGTGAGCTGTGGGACTCCCTCCTCCATCTCCATATGTGACGTGTTACTCACCAATGCTACTGGATATTCTTAGGGGAGATGAGGGGAGTGATGCTTGGCGTTATGAGTATGGCTAACTTAGTCTGTCCTTTGAGTGTGCACAGCACAAGAGACAACATTGCTCAAAAGAATCTAGTTACCTGTGTCACAAATAAATGTGTTCCAAACTCTGCCCTCCAAGCAATTTATGATATAATTGAGGAAATAAGGTGGAGAAATTGTACTTTAAATTCCAAGCTTTATATCTTATGGTTTAAAGACTATCGTCTTGACATTTCATCCTCATAGCACTCTCTTACCCCATTACGCATGCAGATGTGACTCTCAGCCACAACTGTCATTCTCCTTTTGGCCCAGGAAGGGCCTTCACACCCCTTGCCCTCTAGGCAGCCCCTACCACTCAATCCAGATTGGTCCCTGAAGTGATAGCTGTTTGCCTCACTTAATTTCATCTGCAAAGTTGAAGATTCTAGATTGCAGAAAGGCAAGTCAAAATACACTTTTTCCCTTATTCCAACAGACTTAAGTAAGACAATTCTCCCCAAGAGTGCCCCAAGAAAATGGTCTGCCTCCTAGACAACAGTGAGCATGAAATGGCTACTGAAACCCACCCACTTCACCCTCACAAATGCCAGTGTACTACGTGACTCCACCTTCAACTAATCTCCCAGCTGGAAGTAGTGCCTCCGAAGCTTGGGAAGAAGACTAGCACAGAGTAATTATCCTCAAAAACAACTGCACAATTTGTAAATGGAAGAGAGATTTCTGGGCCACACTTCATCTGTCAGCACGTCAATCTCAGAACGTCGGCAGAGGCACTGACTTACCAACCTGCTTCACGGGCCAGGCATCGGAAAGCTGATCACCCTTCTGCATCCCATGAAGGCTCAGCTAGCAGTCCAGAAAATTAGAGCAGGCTCCCATAGGAAACATAGAACGCTGGTCTTTAAGAAGTGAATCTACCTCTCCTCCTGTTACGTCCCCAAGAGACTTGCACAAAGTCAATCTTCTCATCTAAGCACAAGTTCCACATCCTTTTCTAATTGCCATAACAGGAAACAGATCCCCACGGACCTTCTCAGTTGTTTCTTCAATCTGCAGAAAATACATTTGATTAATAATCATGTAATCACATTTCCAATTCAGTGACCATTATCACTGAATGGGAAGATCTTGGAGCTGGGAAGATGAGACTCATCAATTATTCTGACAGCTAAGTCTTTGGTCAAAGGGGTATCACTGAGGATGGGAGTGGAGGGGCCTTTGTGAGTATTCCAGTCACTACATGGATCAATAGGTGGAATTCGAGAATTCTGGAGACTTTATCAAAATAATGGTTAAGTGCTACAACTGCTAACCAAAAGGCTGGCAGTTCAAATCCACCAGGCGCTCCTTGGAAATTATATGGGGCGATTCTACTCTGTCCCCAGAGTAGCCATGAGTCAGAATTGCCTCGACAGCAGTGGGTTTGGCTTTGGTTATCAACAAACAAACTTGCCTCTACCTGGCAGGACAGATGAGATTAGCAAAAGCTGGGAGAAAAGACAGAAAAGGCAGGTCACTGGATTCTGCTCCTCCCATCACCACCTCCACTACCAACTGTCAACTCCAAATGGCTAAGGTATCCAATAGTAAGAGCAGAAAGCCTCACTGCTATACCTGTAACTCACAGATCCTCTGCTCGTGGAGTAACCTCCCAGCCATTTGCTCCAACTGTTTGGCACAGGTTCACATGTGCTTATTTGTAGTGTCCACTGCTGTCTCTGTGTCACTTGTGATGTCTTATATATCAAGTTTGCTGGGTTACCAAAACCAAAAATGAAAAGAAAAACCAAACCCACTGCTGTCAAGTCATTTCTAACTCATAGCAACCCTATAGGACAGAGCAGAACTGCCCCCATGTAGTTTCCAAGGAGCACCTGGTAGATTGGATCTTTAGGATAGCAGGCACAACACTTAACCACCAGACCACCAGGGCTTAGCCTACAGTCCTCTACGATCCAATCAAACACTAACTTCAGTGTTGCTGTGAAAGTATTGAAAGGTGTAGTTAAAACCCATAATTGGTTGAATTTAACTAAAAAATATTATTCTAGATAATTTAGGAGGGCCTGATTCAATGAGAGCACAAACTGAAGTTTCCCAACTGCTTTGAAGTTTCCAGAACTGCTTTGAAGGGGGGACTAGGCATGGCATCAGTGCACAGCTTCCCAAGGTGAATACCTGACAATGACCATAGTGACATTCAGCAATGAGGAACGTAGCACTTAGAGCAATCAAGTTCACAGGCTTAAGTGTCAGACCTCACATATATAATTTCAGTTGGACAGCAGCCTCACCTCATACCTAAGAGGCACCACTTTACATCCCCTCCACAGTCTGCCCTTCCTGTTGGTTGGCTCTACAGATTTCCAGTTTGCCTCTACCCAGTCCCCAATCATAAAAACCAATCCTTGCAATAAATCTCTGAACACATATACAAGGTCTGACAATTAAATTCACATACTCATCGTAGCAAAAGTTTTACGTATCTCATTGTTGAGTATCACTACGATCACCTTCAAAGTAGTCTCCTTGGGAAGCTATGTACCCATGCAAGTGCCTAGTCCCTCCTTCAAAACAATCAGAACTCTTTCTTGGAATGGCCATCAGAGCTGTCATTGTCTTACCCTCGATGTCCTGAATATCATCAAAATGCTTTCCTTTCAATATTTCCTTTAACTTCAGGTGAGGAAAAAAGACATTGGGGGTCAGATCAGGTAAGTAGGGAGGGTGTTCCAATACAGTTATTTGTTTACTGGTTAAAAAATCCCTCAGAGACAACTACACCATTAAGTTCATAAACTTTCCACTGTGCTATCAGTGTGCAATGGCCATTCCAGAAAGAGTTCCAAAACTGCTTTGAAGGGGGGACTAGGCATGGCATCAGTGCACAGCTTCCCAAGGTGAATACCTGACAATGACCATAGTGACATTCAGCAATGAGGAACGTAGCACTTAGAGCAATCAAGTTCACAGGCTTAAGTGTCAGACCTCGCATATATCCCGCTAGTGTCAACAGTCAACAAAATCCCTGTGGACCACATGGTCTGATCTTGTAAGGCATGCTGTCCCCATAAGCAGGGGCCAACTTGACAGCTGCTAACAAAAACAGGTTCTGCTTCTTTGGTTGAACGTTCACTCACGCGCCCATTTTTTTTCTTTCAATCCACTCACCACCTTTTACTAAAATAAATTTATTTGACACACAGAATTTATATCCCTACCACAAGGTAAAAACTAGTGTCACCTGCCATAATAGAAAAAAACCATAAAGATGATAAACACAATAAAAAAAAAGCCATGAAATTTTCACTTGAGAGCACCTCCTGTGAAAGGCTCCAATTATGAAGTCTGTCTCATTCACATTAAAAAGAAAATGAAAGAGAGCAAGTTGGTGCTGGGATAAGTTGTCATCAAGGAGAAAGTCTCACGGAGACACTAATCAGGAAAGCTGATGGAGTACTGAGAAGGAAATGATATTTCTCACCACGGGCTCCTTACTACTGAGTGCCATGTCCGCATATGCCCCATCTGAAGTCACCTCCAGTGCCACCAGGGGTGTATATCTGATTCCTGTGGATACGACACTGCAGGGCCATAGGCAAGTGATCTAGTCACACAGGGGAGGACTGTCATCTCAGTGATTACTCAGGGACATGAGAAATTGGTCTCAATTTAACCATAAAAGAACTGCTAGTCCCAGTCATACGGATAGCCGATAAAACCTCCACCCCTCTTACTCTGCACCCTGAGAACATGGTCCAGTAGAAGGCCCCCCAGGGACATGTGGGGGGGCAGTTTCTGTAACTGCAACAGCAGAAGCCACAGGAGTCACATCCCTTTCCAAGAAGAAGGAGGTGTCATTCTCAAAGCTCTCATGTGGTGACTATCAGGGCTTCCTGGTCCTAAAGGGAAAGGGTCTCAGATCCCAGGAAGTAGTGTGCACAAACTAGAGACCCCTGGTGACTCTCTGCTCCCAAGGAGCAGTGGCTCTGTACCTGTGTGCTGTGCCGTGGTCTGCCGGACACCACTTTCTGTGAACAGCAACCAGATTCTTAGCAAGCCCCTCAGAGCCTGTGTTACTGAATTATTTCTTATGTGATAACTGCCACCAGTATTCACAAGCAGACATGAAAGAATTCAAGCTGGTGGAAAGATGCAATAGACACTCCTAAGGTAAAGGCTGTGATGTATTTGTGCAGGTCAAATAGATGACAAACAGCGGAGTGCGGTTTGGGGGTTTAGCAACTGAAGATTCAAATCCCAGTTCTGGCATTACCCAATAGTGAGGCTTTAGAGGAACCAATTACATAAATCTACTGACCCTTAGTCTCTTTATCTATGAAACGGTCCCATAATGGGACTGTGACAGACACCTGCTGTCTTGTCCTCTTGGAGTTAAAAGGCTTTGGTTTACTCTGGGGCTCCACCCCACCCCACTCTCACTCCCTGTGCTCTGGATAGGCTGGACCTCACTGCTTCCCCCAAGCACCAGAGGGTCATGCATGACCTAGATCTGGCCAAGGTACCTAGTCTACTTCCCTGGTTCAGGGACAAGCAGGTAGCCAAATGCAGTCCACGGAGAGGGAATGTTGGAGCAAATGGCAAAAAAACATTTGCTTTCTATGTGAGTTTCTAGGTTGGTAGCATGTGAGCTAGATCTACTAATGCCACATTGTAGGGAGTTTTCTGTTGAGAACAAATTCAATATAAAGGAAAACAGAAGTAAGAGAGAGACAGCCCTGATTATGTTATCTGAGCACTTGGATCCAGCCAGGCCTGAAGCTATCAAGATCAATCCTGAGGAATTTACAGTTACACCATCCAATAAAACTAGCTTGGGCATCAAAGAGAAATGGGTTGGGGTAGTGTCACTTGCAAAGCCTTGGTTGTACAGTGGTTAAGACCTTAGCTGCTAACCAAGTGGTCAGCAGTTCCAATCCACCAGCAGCTCCTTAGAAGCCATATGGGGCAGTTCTACAGTGTCCTATTGGGTCTCTATGAATCAGAAGCATCTCAGTGCCAATGGGTTTGTTTTGTTTTGTTTTTACTGTTACGTGCCTTCTAAACAGGCAGCTGCATCTTATAAAATAAACAATAAGATTAAATGAGAATGCAAAAAAAAAAGTACTACACATAGCTTGGCTCACAGTAAGCTTTCAATAAATTCTAGTTATTGACTTTTTTTGAGGGTCAAATGAGAAATGTACGTAAAGTCCTTCTTCAGTGGCTCACAAAGAATAAGCTTTTATCTAACACTCAGGAGCTGATATTTCCCCATAGTAGCCACTCTGAGCACCAACTGATTTATCCAGCAGGCCAGTCAGCCAGAGAAGCTTTACTGCACATATTGCTCAAGTCCCATATTTTAGGTTCTGGAGACGAGAAGTTAATAAACCCAAGTAAAGTGGCAAAGTTCATTGTAGTAAAGTGGCAAAGTTCATTCAGCTCTGTTGGTGTGGTTTGGGAGACCTCAGCAGAGCTATTCAAATGGAAAAATGAGGGAAAATCATTTTATTAGTGGTTAAATTAGGACAAGCTCTGAGGAGTAACCTTAGGTTTCTGCAGAAGCTGAACTTATTCACAAGGGAAGAAATAAAGGCCAAGAAGAAAATTTATCTTGTTTCTAAAATCCAGATTTAGATCCTGCCAGGAGTTACGTGTGACACACACAACTCTGCTACATCTTGATGACAGCCAAGCCAAGTGCCGTCGAGTCAGATCCGACTCATGGCGACCCTAGGGGCCAGGATAGTACTGACCCCCAGAGTATTCAAGAAGCACCTGGTGGATTTGAACTGCCGACCTTGTAAGAAAGATTTAATAATTTTTTTTAAAGGTTGATATACTTAACCATTCTTCCAAAAATACCAAAGGGAAGGGAGAGGAGAGGGAACAGATGGAAAGTGACAAGCTTCATCAATTGCCCACATCATTTCACAACACCAGCAGGCAGACGTGGAAGTCAGTCAGCATGTGATCGAACTGCCATCTCTGGAGTCAGCCACCACTGACAGATTTCACTTGTACCTGCTACAGACCGGCTCCATCCTTCTAAAAATTAAAAAGCTGACATGGGAAATTACTGTAGAATGGGTATGATTGCTAAGCTCTTTAAAATTTATCTTTTGATGGCTTCTGAATTTTTTCAAGGTCTATATCAATGGGCAGGCAACTTATGATGCTGTTTTCATTTGGTTGGGTTACAGGAGGAAGGTAAGAACTTAACACTTTTGATTAGCCATCATATAGATCCTCTCCTCCAATCTTTTCCCTTATCCCTTAAGGTAAGTAATTGTTATTGTTGTTAGCTGCCATTAAGTTGGATCGGACTCACTGTGACCTTGTAAACAGAAGGAACTGCTCCCTGGTCCCAGGCCACTGGTCCTTCCTGGTGACACATCCAAATCAAGTGAGCTGAATTTTTGATGAGGAAGAACAAAATAAGATGCCTCAAGCTACCTGAACTGACAGCCTACAGTACAGCTTCAGCATTCAAAACAGTCTGGAATTAATAGACAAGAACAAAAACTCAGGTGTAACTTCATCTACTGACAACCATGTGAACTTTGACAAAGGCCCAAAGTTCACTAAATGAGGAAAAGATAGGGGTTTTTTAACTGAGTTTTTTTAACTAATCATGCTAGCAAAACTGGATGTCCACATTTGAAACAATGAAACAAGACCCATGCCTTACACCATATGCACAAGCTAATTCAAAATGGATCAAAGACCCAAATATATAACTAAAATGTACAAAAATGATGGAAGAAAAAATAGGGTCAATGCTTGAGGCCCTAATACATGACATAAGTAGGATACAAACCATAACTAAAACACATAAGCTCATTGTCTTAGTCATCTGATACTGCTCTAACAGATACATAAGCGGATGGCTTTAAAAAGAGAAATTTTGTTTTGTCATAGTCCAGTAGGCTAAAAGTCCAAATTCAGGGCATCAGCTCTAGGGGAAAACTTTCTTTGCTGGATCTGAAGAAAGGTCCTTGTCATCAGTCTTCCCCTGGACTGGAACCTTCTGATGGTGCAGGGACCGCAGGTCCTTTGCAAAGGACACACTCAGCTCCTGGCATTGCTCCTTTCAGAAAGCAGGAGCAAGCTTCTTGACTTTATATTTTGAGAGACTGCCTGAAGGCACAAAACAATCTTACATATTGAGGCCTGTCTCATCAACACAGCTGCTTCCTATCCAGCCTCATTAACATCATAGATGCAGGATTTACAACATGGAAGACATCACATCAGAGTTAATGCCAGGAAACATGACCTAGCTAAATTGCTATACATATTTTTGAGGGAGCGCAATTCAATTCAAGACACTCATCAAATGACTTCATCAAAAGAATAAAAAGGCAGCATACAGACTGGGGGAAAATTTGTCCATAACATATCAGACAAAGGTCTAATCTCTAAAATCTTTAGTAAAATTCAACAACAAAAAGGCAAATGATCCAATTAGAAATGAGCAAAGGATATGAATAGACACTTCGCAAAGAAGACATTCAGGTAGAATAATAGGCAGATGAGGAAATGTCTGTCACTGCTAGTCATTAGAGAAATACAAATCAAAACTACAATGAAAATCATCTCATCCTGACATTATTGGTCCTAAAAAAAAACAGAAAATAACAAATGCTGGAGAGCCTTCAGGAAGATTGGAAAACTCGTGCACTGCTGGTGGGAACGCAAAATGGTACAACCATTTTGAAAAACCATATGGCACTTCTTTAAGACCTAGAAATAGAATATCATATGGTACAACAATCCCATTAAAAAGGAAAGATGTCACTTAAGGACTAAGGTACACCTGACCCATATGTAGGTGAAATCTGGACAATGAATAATGAAGACCAAAGAAGAAATGATGCCTTTGAATTATGGTATTGACAAAGAATATTGAATATATCAGGGACTTCAAAAAGAAGGAAAAAAGTTATCTTGGAAGAAGTACAGCCAGAATGCTCACTAGAAGTAAGGTTGGCAAGATGACATCTCACATACCGTGGACATGTTACCAGGAGGGACCAGTCCCTGGAAAAAAGATACCATGCTTGGTAAAGTAGAATGTCAGTAAAAGGGGGTAAGGTCCTCAACGAGATGGTCTGTCACAGTGACTGCAACAACAGGCTCAAGGAAAAACAGTGATTATGAGGATGGTACAGCACTAGGCAGCATTTTGCTCTGTTGTGCATAAGATCACTATGAGTTGGAACCTACTTAATGGCACCCAACCACAGCCACAACCACTTATCTTACTCCTAAGAATATATCCTAGAGATATAAGAGTCATCATACAAATAGACATACGTACAGTACGCAACATTATTCACAGTAGCAGAAAGATTGAAACAACCTAGCAGCCCATCAACAGATGAATGGATAATCCATGGTACACACACACAATGGAACACTATGCAAGGATTTTAAAAACTGATGAATCTGCGAAATAACTCACAACACGTATGGATCTGTAGGGCATTATACTGAGTGAAACAAGTCAATGACAACAAGACAAATACTGAATTAGACCACCATTACAAAACCTCAAGGAAAGGTTTACACACACACAGAAAGAAACAATCTTTGATTGTTATGAGGGAAGGAAGATATGGGAGGGAAAAATACTAACTAGGTAGTAGATAAGTGGTAACTCTTGTTAAGGATAGACCGTACACAACACTGGGGAAGACAGCACAACTTGACCAAGACAAAGCCATAGAAGCTTCATAGATACGTCCAAACTCCCTGAGGGATGGAGTAATTGGGCTGAGGGCTGTATGGACCATGGTGTCAGGGAACATTTATGTCAACTGGCATGACATAGTTTATAAAGAAAATGTTTGGAAAAGGGTGGAGAGGAGGGGACAGGAGATTGTTGGGAGAACACAAATATCGAATGAAAAGGAGGAGTGTGCTGTCACTGGGCAGGGAGAGCAGAAAGAACGGCAGATAGGTCAGCCAAAGCCAAGTACAGTCGAGTCGGATCCGATAGGCAGGCATAGAAAATTGAGTTGGATTGTATACTTCCACTTAATCACCAAAAAAAAGAAAGAAAATGTTCTATATCTTACTGTAATGAATAGCTTCCGGGTTTGTAAAAGCCTGCAAGCAGCCATCTAAGAGCCATCTACTGACCCCATCCTGGCTGGAGCAAAAGAGAATAAAGGAAACCAAAGATACAAGGGAAAATTTAATGCAAAGACAGAATGGACTGCAACAACCACAATCTCCTTCACACTGAGTCCAGAATAACTATATGGTACTCAGCTACCACCATCAAATGCTCTGATAGGGATCACAACAAAGGGTCCTAGACAGAGTGGGAGAAAAATGTAGAACAAAATTCAAATTCACAAGAAAAGACCAGACTTTCTGGTCTGACAGAGACTGGAGAAATCTCAAGGCAATCACCCCCAGACACCATGTTAATTCATTACTGAAGCCATTCCCCAGTTTTACTCTTCAGCTAAAGATTAGACATTTCTCTAAGGTAAATAGTAATACATGTGAGGAACATGATTCATAGTCCAATCACATATATGAGAATTAAAACAAAGAAGAGAAGGCAGGAAAAGAAAGGAAAACTGGATGAATGGAAACAGGGAATTTGGGGTGGAGATGATGAGAGTGTTGACATATCACAGCATTGGCAACCAATGTCACTTTTCAAATAGTTTTCAGTATATGAATTCAGAGAATCCCTTTGGCCATGTTATGAGATAGGCCCAATAGTCATCTCTGTTTTGCAGATGAGAATTGAGGCCCAAAGAAGAGAAGTCACATGAACAAGGTTGCCCAGCTAAGCACTGGTGCAAGCTGAAACAGTTCATTCTGGGGCCCATGTTCTAATCCATCGCACTAATCCTCAGTGGTTGTCTTAGTCATCTGGTGCTGCTTTAACAGAAATACCACAAGTGCATGGCTTTAAAAAAGAGAAATTTTATTTAGTCAACGTCCTGTAGGTTGAAAATCCAAATCCAGGGTGTCAGCTCCAGGCGAAGGCTTTGTCTGCTGGCTCTGGAGGAAGGTCTTTGTCATCAATCTTGCCCTGGACTGGGAGTCTCTGATGATTAGGGATGCCAGGTCCTTTTCAAGGGATGTGTTCAGCTCTCAGCACTATTGCTTCCTTCCTGGTGGTAAGAGGTCCCCAATTTTCTGCTTGCTTCCCTTTCCTTTAAATTTCAAGAGATTACCCCAAGGCACAACACAGTTTTACACACTGAGTCCTTGCCACTCCAACACAACCGCTACCCATCCTCCCTCATTAATATCGTAGAGGTAAGATTTACAACAAATAGGAATATCACACAAAAAACAGGAATCATGGCCTAGCCAAATTGCTACACATGTACTGGAGCGAAGGGACAAGTGGGACACAATTCAATCCACAATAGTGGTCAAACTATGTTTATCCTAGACTTCAGACACATCTGGACAAGAGGACTATGCCAGAAGAAACAAGGAGCCCGGGAAAGGAGAAAAGCAGCGGAGTTGTCTGTGATCCCTCCAAACATAATAAGCAGGGGTCAGGGTAGGGACAGAAAGAGATTCTACACATAAACATCCTTCAAGCTGTCTTCCAGCCCAGCCCTCAAAGACTTGTGTGAATGTTTGCAATGGAGAATAAATTAACAGAACTGTTAAAAATGAAAACTGCTGGGACTCTGAGTATACTCAGTTGCTGCAGGAAGCAACATCCTGATGCAGACAATATCCTCCATCTCTGGTGTTGCCAATTGGGTGCAGACAGCAGATGGCAGGAGCAGCAGCCACGCTGGAGGCAGAGCTGCCGTTGCTGGCATCCCCTGGGAGGGAACAGCCAGTGATGGAGCAGCACAGACACCAGATGCCTTGGGTACCCAAGAGGAGAGTGCTCACATGTTCTTGGGGGGTGTGGGTAAGGCTGGCATTTCCATAGAACACATAAGGAGCCAGAGAAATCCTTGTTATCTCTGTCATCAAGATTCTACTTTTATCCCAGGCTAATCTGGGAAGTACAATGATCTTTATCCAGAAAACTAATAAAGTATTAGACAGATACATATGTGCATGTACAGATATATGGCTGTTTGTATGTGTGTATCTGTATACACATGTATGTACTCACATTTCTCTAGGTTATGATTTTAACTAGTGGGGCACTCCTTCTTCTTGCCAGAGTCACTGAGTCATTTGAAAGAGCAGAGAAACAGTTCTTAACCTTGGTAGTGATTTCTTCCATTTATCCAAAAGGAAAACTTCTGTAGAAGAATCCTTTGTAAGATAATCTCTTAGAACAAATGTCCAGGACTCATGAAATACATCTTGTCTGTTTTAAAGATTCTGTAACAGCAGCAGCAGCAGCACCTTCCCTACTCCTGTCACATCCCTACAACCTCTGTCTCAGTACCACACATGCTGTTGCTTCATTTCTTAGGGGTACCTGTTTTATCTTCCCAGCTCACTTACAAATCCCTTTGGATAGCAACCATTTCACCTACTTCCTTGCCTACCCCTCAAAGCCCGTAAAATAACAATGAATCCAGAAAATGATTACTCAGTGTTTGGGGGTAGGTAAGTTCTCATCGTGAGTCCTGCGGTCTATCACATGTAAAGTGTATATGAGAATCAAACAATTGAGAAGGAAACTCCCTGGAGTCAGCTATCTCCATACCACCACCTTACAGACCACTGCTATTGTCCTGCCCACTTCACCCACATGGGCCACAATCTCCAATTCTGGAATGATCTCTGGAGATCAAACCAAGTCAAAACTAAACCCACTGCAATCAAGCTGATTTCAACTCACAGCAACCATATAGGACAGAGTAAAACTATCTCACAGGGTTTCCAAAGAGCACCTGTCAGATTTGAGCTACCAGCCTTTTGGTTAGCAGACATAACACTTAACCCCACTACACCACCAGGGTTTCCATGTGAACTGAAAATGAGCCAAGATCAAAGAATCAGTGTTGAAAGACATCATGGAGGCGTTGTGCTCCATGCTTCATTCATCCATCCATCTATTCACTCACTCAGTAAATGTTAATTAAGCACTTACAATATGTGAAGCAACTTCAGACCCACATGGAAAGTCAAGTGATGTTAGCTTACTTCCTCACTTGTCAACCTCTCCTCTTTTCAGACAGCTTTAAATTTTTGGGCATTTCATCCTCATTTTGAACCAAAATCTTCCTCCTCATAACATCTCCTTTGATTCAGATAGCAGTTTAAACTTCACTGGAATTAAATGATGATGATTCAAACATAAAAACAAAATCTAAAAGATTTCATAAGAAAAACATACATGAACATACATTATGTGAGGAAAGACTTTTCTAAATATTACATCAAAGGAAACACAATTAATAAAAATTTTGATAGATATGTTTATATAAAGCCTGAAACATAGTAAATCAAAGGCAAAGAACAAAATGTGAAGAAATACTTGCAATCTAGATGACAGAACAAAGAGTTAATAGTTTTAACGTTACAGGTTGAATTGTGTCCTTCAAAAAGATGTACTGAAATCTTAATCTCTGATATCTCTGCATGTGACCTTTCTTAGAAATAGAATCTGAAGACGTAATCAAGTTAAAATGAAGTCATACTGGATTATAATGGGACCCTATCCAGTGTCTGGTGTCCTTTTAAGAACAGGAAATTTGAAAACAGAGATGGAGACACAGAGATGACATCATATAAAGACAGAGATAGAAACTAAAATGATGCATCTGCAAGCCAAGGAATGTCAAGGATTGCCAGTAGCTAAGGGAAGGGTGTGGAACAGATTTCTTTCTCAGTGAGTCCAGAAGGAACCAACCCTACTCACACCTTGATTTCAAACTACTAGCTTACAGAACTGAAAGAGAATAAATTCCTGTTGTTTAAAGCCACTTAATTTGTTGCATTTGTTATGACAACCTTAGAAACTAATATACCCCTTCCTCACACATTGATGTGTTACATTCCAAAGATCAGGTCACTATGTGAAAATCAGCATTATTCATAAACGGAGGATGAACACATTGTATTCACAAAGTGGAAGATAACTACATCATTACAGAACTGCCAAATTATATCATTATGTAACTGTGAAACCACTGAGAAGCACGACCCAGACAAGTTGACACATAACCTTAATCATCACAGCAAACATTACTATTACTCAGCATTCATTACTGCCAGAAGCACATTATTAAGGCACACAACATTCAGATAGACTTTTTACTATTGTCACAAGTGCAAGTTTTCAGATAATGAGATAAGGAGTAGGTACACATCTTAATATTTGAAAACTCTTAAAATCATCAAGAAAAAGATAATATCAGCAGAAAAAAATCCAAAAAATATAAATAGAAAATTCATTAGAAGAGATTTTAAAAATGTCATACACGAAGGAAAAAATGTTTAACCTCAAGACAGGACCAAATCAAAATGTAGTCAGATCTCTCATGTGGAGAAGAAGCCAACACAATACAAAGAAACTAAAGACTGGTTTAAATTTAGAAAAATAGAGGTAAATATTAAAGAAACCACAAACTATCAACCCCATGCATCGAAATAATCTACATTCAGGGCAAAGGAGATGGACAGACACTTCTCTAAAGAGGAGACCCAGGCAGCCAAAAAACACACGCAGACATGCTCATGAAATCACTAGTTGTTCTTTATCACACTTGTTATTAAAGAAATTCAAATCAAAACTACAACGAGATACCACCTCAGCCCAACAAGGTTGGTCATGATCCAAAAAACTCAAAACAACAAATGCTGGTGAGGCTGTAGAGAAACTGGAACTCTCCTACACTGTTGGTGGGATTGCCAAATGGTGCACCCTTTTTGGAAAGCAATGTGGCACTCTCTTAAAAAAATGGATATATTGACCAAGCAATTCCACTACTTGGAATATATCCTACAGAATCAAGGCCATTCACACCAATTGATACAGGCACATGAATGTTTATCACAGCACAGTCCACAATAGCTAAAAGATGGAATCAACCCAGATGCCCAATAACAGAGGAATGGGTAGGTAAACTATGGTATATATACTCAAAGAAACACTATGCAATGATAAAGAACAACAGTGATTTCAGGAAACATCTCATAACCTGGTTTCAACTGGAAGACATTATGTTGAGTGAAAGTAGTCACCAACAAAAGCACAAATATTGTATGAGACCCCTACTATATGAACTTAAAATCAGACTCATCCACAGAAGAAAAGACTCTGATGGCTGCAAGGATGGGGAGGGCGGGAGGCAAGTGGGAGAGGGTTTAGGTTAGATAGTTGTTAGAAATTTGGTTGGGTGACATCGGCAACAGCACACATTAGTAAGAAGATCGATATTAACTGGACTTCAACACAACTTGAGTACTCCTTCCACCCTAACCCAATATTGCAAAGACAGAGTAGCTGGGGTGGGGGGCCAGGTACCATGCTCTCAGAGGAAATTGAGCACAGTTGGCACAACTAGCATTTTGCTAATGAGAACTTTCCACACCCCACATTGGTGAGTGGCGTCTGGGGTCTTAAAAGCTGCCAAGCTGCCACCTGAGGGTACAGGAAATGGTCCCAACTCAGCAGGAACAGATGATCACCAAGGTCCATAATGACATGGGGGAAGAGAACTCAGAAGACAGAGAGACCCACATGAGTGGGTGTCTACATCAACTTGTGACTGGAAGAATCAGATGGTGCCCAGCCACCAACAGTGATAGCCACTAGAGAGCTCACAAACTTGAGTCTCACTGACAACACAAGAATAAATAGGGGTGCACCCTGAGATCCCCACTAAAAGACCACAACTGATGGTCCAGGGGCTTTGGGGTTCCCCTAGGAGCATGGACCCTGGCCCTGATGCTGCCTTTGTGCATAAATCATAATGAAGGTCAACTCTTCGGACAGGAATGGATTGGACTTGGTGATGTAGAGTAACCATATTTTGTGGGCACTTTATGGTTCTAGGCATCTATAGGATGTCGTCCTGCTGACTTCATACTCGAGAAAGGGGAGTGGGTAGAGAGGAGGGGATAGGAGACTGTTGGGAAGATAGGACATGTATGGAGCAGAGAGAAAGAGTGTGCTGTCACCATGCAGGGAGAGCAGTGGAAGCTGCATATAGGTGAGCATGCAAATTTATTTGGGAATGTACATTTTCATTCAATCATAATAAAAAGTAAATAATAATTTTAAAAAATAATCTACATTCAAAACGTGAAGTCTCAGCAAATACAAAACCAGCAATGCCAAAAAAGATGAAAAGAAAACACATAAAGAAAAAAGACTCAGCACAGAAAATTAAAAGGAACAATGGAACTGTATATGCCCACTAAAAAAGAGAAATCAAAATGAGAACACTAAGCTCTTACCTACCAATAATCACACTGAGTGTAAACAATCACACTAAAAGCACCAATAAAGAGACAGAGAACAGCAAATTGAATTGGAAAAAAAAAAAAAAACACGACCCATCTATATGCTGCCTACAGGAAATATACCTTAGATTCAAAGACACGAATAAACTAAAATTCAAATGATGAAAAATAAATAAAGCTAGCAACATTCAGAAAAGAGCAGGAATGGCAATATTAATCTTTGACAAAGTAGACTTTAAAGTAAAATCCACCACATTGGATAAGGAAGGACATTACATAATGATTAAAGGATCAGTATTCCAGGAAGACATAACCATATTAAATATCTACACACAAACCAGCAGGGCTTCATGATGCATAAAACAAACACTTACTGCACCAAAAAAGAAAGTTTCACAATAATAATAGGAGACTTCAACACATAACTCTCAGTGAAGGACACAACATTTAGATAAAAGCTCAGTAAAGACACAGGAGATCTAAATGTCATAATCAACCAACTAGACCTGATAGATATACGCAGAACATTCGACCCAAAAGCAGCCAAGTATACCTTCTTTTCTACTGTACATGGAACAGTTCCCAGAATTGACCATATACTATGCTGCAGAGCAATCCGTAACAAAATTCAAAGTACTGAAATACTACAGACCATATTTTCAGACCATAAAGCCATAAAAGTAGAAATCATTAACATAAAAGAGTAGGGGAAAAAAATTCATACACATGGAAACTGAACAACACCTTGCTCAAAAATAGCTGTATTATAGAAGAAATCAGTGATGGAATACAGAAATCTGTAGAATCAAATGAGAATGAAAACATATCCTAGCAGAATTTACGTGACACAGCAAAAGCAGTGCTCAGATATAAATTTATCACAATAAATGCACCCACCCAAAAAGATGAAAGGGTCCAAATCAAAGAATTAACTCCACAACTCAAACAAGCAGAAAGAGAAGAGCAAAAGAACCCTTCAGGCATCAGAAGAAAGCAAATAAAAAAAAGTAGAGCAGAACTAAGTGAATTAGAGAGTATAAAAAGGACTGAAAGAGTTAACAAGAACAAAACCTAGTTGTTTTAAAAGATCAACAGATTTGATAAACCACTGACTAAACTGACAAAAGAAAAACAGGAGAGGAAGTAAATAACTAGAATAAGAAATGAGATGGTGACATCACAACATATCTAACTGAAATTAAGACTCATAACAGAATACTATGAAAAACCATCCTCCAATAAATTAAAAAACCTAGAGGAAATGGACAAATTTCTAGAAACACATCACCTACCAAAGCTAGCACAAACAGAAGTAGAACAACTAAATAAACGAAACACAGAGATTGAAAAGATAATTTAAAAATTCCCAACTTAAAAAAAAAAAAAAAATCAGCTTCACTAGAGAATTCTACATACTTTTAGAGAAAAGTTAACACCACTATTATTAAAGGTATTCTGAAGCATAGAAAAGGATGGAATACTCCCAAATTCATTCTATGAAGCTGGCATAACCCTGATAGAAAAACAGCACAGAAAAGGAAAATTACAGATTAGTATCTCATGAATTTAGATGCAAACATCCTCAACAAAATTCTAGCCAATAGTATTCAACAACATATCAAAAAAATAATAATTCACCATGATCAAGTGGGATTCATATATGGATGCAGGGATGGTTCAGCATTAGAAAAACAAGGTACTCAACCACATAAATAAGACAAAGGACAAGAATGACATAATCTTACCTACTGACACTTTAAAAAGGCATTTGACAAAGTGCATGTTATAAACTTCAGTGATACAGGAATAGAGGGGAAATTCCTCAACATAAGGAGCATCTATGTAAAGCCAAAAGCCAACATCATCCTAAATGCAGAGAGTCTCAAAACATTCCTCTTGAAAACAGGAACCAGACAAGGATGATTCAACACTGTCCTGGAGGTTCTAGCCAGAGCCATCAGGCAAGATAAACAAACAAAGGGCATCCAAATTGGTAAGGAAGGAATAAAAGTATCTCTGTTTGCAGACGATATGAACTAAAGAATCCACACAAAAAAAATCTACTGGAACTAATAGAAGAGTTCAGCAAAATATCAGGATAGAAGAGAAATACACACAAATCAGTTGGATTTATTTACACCAACAAAGAGACCATTGAAGAGAAATCACCAAATCAATACCATTTACAGTAGCTCTAGAGAAGATAAAATATCTAGGAATAAATCTAAACAGACATGTAAAATATTTACGAGTATACAAAGCAAATTACAAGATTCTACTGCAACAAGCCAAAAAAGACCCACGTAAGTGGAGAAACCAATCTTTCTCATGAATAGGAAGACTTAACATCATGAAAACACCTATTATACCCAAAGCAATCTATATTTACAATGAAATCTCAGTACAAACGCCAATGACATTTTTTAATGAAACTGAGAAACAAATCACCAACTTCATACAGAAAGTGAAGAAGAACTGGATAAGTAAAGCATTACTGAAGAAGAAGAACAAAGTGGGAGGCCTCACACTACCTGATTTTAGAACCTGTTACGCTACCATGCAAGTCAAAACAGCCTGATACTGACACAAAAAACAGATACATAGGTCAAAGGAACAGAACTGAGAAACCAGATATAACATCATCCTCCTATGAGCACCTGATATTTGACAAAGGTCCAAAGTCCATAAACTGAAGAAAAGACAGTATCTTTAACAAATGGTGTTAGCATAACTGGATAATCTCACACCATGCACAAAAACTAACTAAAAATATATCAAAGACTTAAATACAAAATCTAGAACAATAAAGATCTTGGAACAATGCTGGGAACCCAGTACATGGTGTAAACAAACTATGAAATATTACTAACAATGCACAAACACCAGAAGAGAAAATAGATAACTGGGAACTAATAAAAATCAAACATTTTTTCTCTTCTGAAGACTTTACCAAAAGAGTAAAAGGACTACCTACAAACTGAGAAAGAATTTTTGGCTACCATGAATCCAGTCAGTGTCTAATCTCCATAGTCTACAATGCATTACAAAACCTCAACAAGAAAAAGACAAATAACCCAAATAAAGAAGGGGCAAAGGATATGAACATGCACTTCACCAAAGAAGACATCCAGGATACTAACAGATACGTGAGGAAATGCTCACAATCATTAGCCATCAGAGAATTCCTAATCAAAACTACAATGAGAAACCATCTCATCCCAACAAGGATGGCATTAATCTCAAAAACACAAAATAATAAATGTCAGAGAGGTTGTGGAGAAACTGGAACTCTTCTACACTGCTGGTGGGAAGGTAAAATGGCACAACTGCTTTGGAAATTGATTTGGCAATTTCTTTAAAAGCTAGAAGTAGAAATGACATATGATCAAGCAATCCCACTACTTGGAATATATCCTAGAGAAATAAAAGCTATCACATGAATAGATACATGCACACCAATATTTACTGCAGCACTGTCTACAATAGCAAAAAGACGAAATCAACCTAGGTGCCCACCAGCAGATGAGTGAATAAACGAACTATGGAATATTCACACAATGGAATACTATGCAATGACAAAGAATAAGGATAATCTTAGGAAACATAATATAGAGACATCTGGAAGACATTATGCTGAATGAAATGAGTCAGTTGCAAAAAAACAAATATTCTATGAGCCCACTATCACAAGGACTTAAGAAAAGGTTTAAACACAGAAGAAAATAATCTTTGGTGGTCACAAGAAGGGGAAGAGCACCACAGGGGTATTAACAGAGAGTAGGCAGGAATCGTGTTAGGTGAATGGAGTGACAGCATGGGAGATTAGCACAAATGAACTATACCAAAAGCAAGAAGGGTTTTCTAAGTACAACCCAACATTTTAAAGGATAGAATAGCAGGGACAGGGGTCGAGGGAGCACAGTTTCAGGGTACATCTAGGCTAATTTGCTAAGTTTTGTTAAAGAAAATATTCTGCATCCCACTTTGGTGAGTGACATCTGGGGTTTAAAAGGCCAGCAAGTGGCTATCTGCCCAGTACCGTCTAGTCGATTCTGACTCATAGCGACCATGTAAGTCAGAGCAGATCTGCCCCATAGAGTTTCCCAGGAGTGCCTGGTGGATTTGAACTGCCACCCTTTTGGTTAGCAACCATAGCTCTTAACTACTACGCCACCAGCGCCATCTAAGTAGTATCAATTGGTCCCAATCCACCTTGAGGAGAGGAGAATGAAGGACATCAAAGACTTGAAGAAAATATGAACCCAGGAGACAGAAGGGGCCATTTGATCTAGAGACAACATCACCATGAAATCAGAAGAACTAGATGGTACCTGGCCACCACCAATGACTGCCCAAACAGAGAACACAATGGAAAGTTCCTTATGCAATGGGAAAAAAAATGGGTGAGCAGAAGTAGAATGCTAGTAGATGACAAGATTTAAGAGCCTGTCAGACTGGAGGGTCCCCTGAGGGTATGGTCCCTGGACTCTCTGTTAGCTTTAGAACTTAAATCAGCCCCAAACCCAACACTGAAGGCAAAGATTGGACTGAACTATATAAGTGATGCAGGTGAACAATGTGCTTCTGTGCTTAAATATATACACAAGGCTGTCAGAGCCACTGTTGTCCAGAGGTGGGATGAGAGAGTGCAGGGAGACAGGAATTGCTTGAATGGGTACGGGAAGTGCAGGGTATAAAGGAGGAGTGAGCTGTCACGGGCCAGAGGGTGGAGAGGAGGGGATGGCAGTTAGGGTCACACAGCAGTGTACGGAGTGGTATTATATGGCAAATTGATTCGGATTATAAACTTGCACGTAAAGCACCATAAAATAAATCCTTTTAATGTTTACCTTCACTGGTATTCCATAAGATGATGTTCAAATAAGATACCATATTTTACTTAAAGATCTGGCAAGATATTTTAAAATCACAATACCCAGGACTGGTGACAACACGGGGAAACAAGCACTGTCACATACTAAGGTACAGCCTAGAAAACAGTTCTGATACAAAGTTTAAGAAGACAATAACAAAAAAAAAAAACACTAATAGGGACTCGGATTGACCCTGCAGGACAATGGCCCCACAGGGTTTCCTTGGGTTGTTTACATAATCAGACTGCCATGTCTTTCTCTGCAGAGCAGCTGGTGGGTTCAAACCATTGACCGTTTGGTCAGCAGCCAAGCACTTTAACCATAGCACTGCCAAGGTTCCTCTGGACACAAATATTAAAAATAAAAAATAAATAAATACAAGGAACCCAGAAAATGTTTATAATTCTTTGAATCCTAGAACTCCCACTTTTGAAACTTTGTATTAAGGAAATGTGCACAAAAATTTAGTTACAAAGCTGTCCATCCCAGCACTCATTATACTAGAGAAAAATTACGGAAAATGTTAAGTTTTTCATAAAAAACAAAGTCCTGGGACTTCTTTCCTGGTCTTGTACAGTTGACTTTCTGAACCTAAGTACCAGTCTTTGCATTTATCCACATGGAACTTCATCACTTTTGCTCTGACTCTAAGTTCCAGCCCATTGAGGTCCTTCTGACTCATCTTTCTGTCATTGGAAGCCTTATATTTCTGGCTCTATATCTTTAGGAGATTAAAGAAGCTTACCTTTTCTGGATCATCCATTCCTCATGGGTACAGAATTTAAAATGGGCCACCATGGGGTCATTTCCCTTCTCAGTAGGCATGAGGGATGAGAAGGCAGAGGAAGTCACCAGGACCAAAGGGGAGTAGTGGGTGAAGGGCAAGAACTAGTATCAAAGCAGAGCAACTCCACGGAGGAGCCACATAAAAACATTCTGCCTCCAATCTGATTACAGACTCAAAGAAATGAAACCTCTGGGGCCAGCTCTCCTGGCTGCTAGCCTTGTCCGCAGGCACTGGGATGGACCACTCTGTATCACTCACTTAAATGGCAACAACATCTGACAGGCAGAGCCTCAAGCCCTGGCCCAGTGTGTCCCTAATACAGTTAAAGATGGAGAAATGATTCATCAGAGAATGAACTAAAGTGTTTAGTGTCCCCTGGATGCATTAGGGGCAGGTTCTGCCAGCCTCCGTGGAGCACTTCTCTGTCCTTATCCTGCAAACGCCTGAGCCAGCTCCCACGCTGACACCCTCATTATCTGTCTCCGTGACTCACAAGCACGTGATCTCTGTACAGTCCCTCTCCATGCCCTCCCAGGACTCCCCCAGGATTCCAGTTATCAGTAGTTATCAACGCATCTTTTCTTTTTTTTTATTTTTTATTTTTTGCTGTACTTGGGGATGAAGATTTACAGAGCAAATAAGTTTCTCATTAAAGAATCAATTTATTGTTACGTGACATTGGTTGCCAACTCCACAACATGTCAACACTCTCCACCATGGGTTCAGCATTACCAGCTGTCCTGCCCCTTCCTGCCTTCTCGTCCTTGCCCTTGGACTGGTGTGCTTTGTTTGGTTTTGCTTTGTTTTATGGGCCTGTCTAATCTTCAGCTAAAGGACGAACCTCGGAAGTCACTCTATTACTGAAGTGTAAGGGAGTCCAGGGGTCACATTTGTGGGGTTTCTTCAGTCTCTGTTGGTAAGTCTGGTCTTTTTGTGTGTGAGAGTTATAATTTTGTTCTAGATTTTTCTCCATCTCTGTCCAGGACCGCCTACTGTGATCCCTGTCAGAGCAGTTGCTGGTGGTAGCTGGGCACCGTCGAGTTGTGCTAGACTCATTCTGGTGCAGGCTTTGGTAATTGTGGTCCATTAGTCCCTACAATAAACAAACCATGTGTCTTTGTTTTTGGCTTTCTTCATGATCCCTCCCTCCAGATGGGGTGAGAAGTGGAGCATTTAAAATGCCCACTCACAAGATTTTAAGACCCCAGATGCTACTCACCCAAGTAGAATGTAGAACATTATCTTTATAAACTATGTTAAGCTAGTTGAGCTAGATGTTCCCCAAGGTCATGGTCACCAGCCCTCAACCCAGGGAGTCTGGATGTATCTATGGAACTTCCATGATCTTATTTTGGACAAGTTGTGCTGTCTCCCCCACTACTGTGTACTGTCTTATCCTCCACCAAAGTTACCACTTATTTAGTGTTTTTCCCTCCTTCCTCTCCCCTCCCTAATAACCATCAAAGATTCTTTCTTTTCGTGTGTAAACATTTTTACGAGTTTTTATAGCATTAGTCTCATACAATGATTGTCTTTTTGTGATTGGCTTATTTCATTCAGCATGACATCTTCCAGATTCATCCATATTGTGTGATGCTTCACAGATCCATCATTCTTCTTTACCACTGCATAGTATTCCACTGCGTGTGTGTACCACAGTTGCTTTACTCATTCATCTGTTGGTGGGCATCTAGGTTGTTTCCATCTTCTTGCTATTGTGAACAATGCTGCAGTGAATAAGGGTGTGCATATCTCTATTTGTGTGATGGCTCATATTTTTCTAGTATATACTCCTAAGAATGGGATTACTAGGTTATATGGTATTTCTGCTTTTATGTAGCTTTTCAGGGAAGTATCATATTGTTTTCTCAAATGGTTGTACCATTTTGTATTCCCACCATCAGTGCTTGAGTTTGTCTCCCCACAGCTTCTTCAACATACGTTATCTTCTGTTTTATGATTTACGCCAATAATGTTAGAGTCAGATGGTATCTCACTGTGGTTTTGATTTCCAACTCTCTAATGACTAGTGATCGTGAGCGTTTCCTCATGCATCTGTTAACCACTTGAATGTCTTCTTTGGTGAAATGTCTGTTCAAATCCTTTGCTCATTTTTTAATTGGATTATTTGTATTTTTGTTGGAGAGATATTGGATTTTCTTATAGATTTTAGAGTTTAGAAGTTTATTGGATTTTTCATAGACAAAATTTTTTTCCCAGTTTGTAAGTGCTCGTTTTACTCTCTTGGTGAAGTCTTCTGATGAGCCTAAGTGGTCAGTTTTTAGAATATCCCAGTTATCTAGCTTATCTTCTTGTGTTTGTGTAGTGTTTTACAGTTTATAACCTATTAATGCCATGTATTAGAACCTCTAGCATTGATCCTATTTTTTTTCTATGATCTTTACAGTTTAAGGTTTTATATTTAGGTGTTTGATCTATTTCAAATTAGTTTTTGCATATAGCGTGAAGTATGGATCCTGTTTTTTTGTTGTGTTCTGTTTTCTTTTTCTTTTTTTGTGCAAGAGCATGCAGCTTTGCCAGTACCATCTGGTTTTAAAAGGATTGTCTTTCTCTCATTTGAAGGACTTTGGCCATAGTTGATGATCGAGTGACCATGCTGTTGTTGTTCGGTGCCATCAAGTCAGTTCCAGTTCATAGGTACCCTATGCACAACAGAATGAAACATTGCTTTGTCTTATGCCATGCACACAACTGTTTTTACACTTAAGCTCACTGTTGCAACCACTGTGTCAAACTACCTTGCTGAGGGTCTTCCTCTTTTTTGCTGACCCCATTCTACCAAGAATGATGTCCTTCTCCGGAGACTGATCCTGACAACATGCCCAAAGTGTGTAAGACTCAAGTGACCATAGGTGGGTGGATTTGCTTCTGAATTCTCAAAATTCTGTTCCATTTGTCAATGTATCTGTCATTGTATCTGTTTTGACTACTGTAACTGTATAGTACATTGTGAGGTCAGTTAGTCCAAGTCTTCCTACTTTAGTCTTCTTCAGCAGTGCTTTGCTTATCCAAGGCCTCTTCCCTTTCCATATAAAGATAATGATTAGTTCTTCCATCTCATTAAGGAATATTGATTGCATTTGGATGGAGATTACATGGTATTTGTAGATTGCTTTGAATAGAATTGACATTTTCACAACGGTAAGTCTGTCTATTTTTCTATTTGCATAAATCTCTTTTGATTTTTTGAAGTAGTGGTTTGTAATTTTCTTTGTATAGGTCTTTACATCCCTGGTTAGATTTATTCCTAAGTTTTTAGGATTTTTTTAGGGGCTATTATAATTGATATTGTTTTCCTGATTTCCTTTTGATACTTCTCTTTATTGGTATGTAGGAATCTGTGGTGCAATTAATTACTTTTGTGCGTGGCCTTTCTAATCAGGGTCTTGCAACTCCCATCCAAGTGTTAATGGAATAAGGTAACTGTGGCCTACCAAGAGGATTGGACAGTTTTGCCTTAAAATTTGGCTAATTCCAAAGCAGAGATGAGAAGCTGATCACCATCAGGGAAGGAGAGAGAGGCAGTAGAGTCCTAGCAGTAGGAGACAGCACGGTGGGCTTCATGGAGAGAGAAAGCTGACTGCCTTTGGGCAGAAACTGAGGGCCAGGGAGAAGCACACCTGCAAGTACAGCTGGAAAGAGGTTATCCTGATAGAAGAACGGTGTCCTGGGTATTCTTGATTCTGAATTGTAACTGTACCTTCCCTTATAATAAACCGATAAATCATGAGCATGATCTTTGAGTTCTGTGTGGCCATTGCAATGAATGAGTGGTCGAACCCAGCAAAGGGTGCTGTGGGAGAGACAGCTAGTGTTAGAATTGGTGGAGATGGCACAGAGAGGAGGCTTGTTTGGCCTCTACCTTTCAGGAATCAGTCTTGGGCTATTGATCTTGGTTCTCCTTCCCACTTAAGGAATTGTAGGAGGTCATACACCTTCCTCAGGTCATGTGTACAAAATCCAACAGCTTTGTGTATCTTTGCATATATGTATGCACATTCTGATGAATCCATTAGTTCCAGTAGTTTTCTCGTGGTGTCTTTTGAGTTTTCTATGTATAGCATCGTATTGTCTGCAAATAGAGACAGTTTTCCTTACTCTGTATCTATTTCAATGGTCTTTATTTTTTCTTGCCTTATTGCTCTAGCTACAACTTTCATTACAATGCTAATTAGGAGTGGTGATAAACGGCATCCTTGTCTTGTTCCTGTTCTCAGAGAGAACCTTTTCAAGTCTCTCCATTAAGAATGATACTGGCTGTTGATTTTGTATAGATGCTCTTTATTACATTAATGAATTTCCCTTGTATACCTATTTTATTTAGAGTTTCTTATCAGGAAACCCTGGCGGCATAGTGAGAAAGTGCTATGGCTGCTAGCCAAAAAGTTGGCAGTTCAAATCCACCAGGTGCTCCTTGGAAACTCTACAGAGCAGTTCTACTCTGTGTATATGGTCACTATGAGTCAGAATCAACTCAAAGGCAGTGGATTTGGGTTTGTTTGTTTGATTTTGGTTATCAGGAATGTTTGTTAGACTTGGTTGAATGACTTTTCTGTGTCAGTTAAGATGATTGTGTGATTCCTTTGTTTTGTTTATGTGGTAGATTACATTGATTTTCTAATGCTGAACCATCCTTGCATACCTGTTATGAGTTCCACTTGGTCACAGTGTATTATTGTTTTTATGTATTGCTGAATTCTGTTACCTAGAACTATGTTGAGAATTTCTGCATCTATGGTCGCCGTGAGTCAGATCCGACTCGACGGCACTTGGCTTGGCTATGTTCACAAGACATGTTGGTCTGTAATTTTCTTTTCTGTGGTATCTTCGACTGGTTTGGGTATCAGGGTTATGCTGGCTTCATAGAATAAAAGTATCCCTTTTTTTCTATTTTGTGAAATAGTTTGAATAGTGCTGGTGTAGGCTCTTCTCTCAATGTTTGGTAGAATTTTCCAGTGAAACCATCTGGGTCAGAATTTTCTTTTTGTAGTTGGGTGGTTTTTGTTACATTTTGTTTTTAGTTACCCTCTCAATCTCTTCTCTTCTTAGGAGTCTGTTGAGATATTTAACTTCAATTTAGGTTAATTTGAGTAGATGGTGTGTTTCTAGAAATCAAGTCCTTTCCTCTAGGTTTTCAATTTTGTCACACTATCATTTGTCATACAACTCAGTTATGATCCTCTTTATTTCAGTTGGGTTGGTTGTAATGTCCTCCATTTCATTTCTTATGTGGGTTATTTGCTTCTTTTTCTTCTCTCTCTCTTTTTTTTTCAGCTTAGCCAGTGGTTTGTTGAGCCTTTCAAAGAACCAACTTTTGGTTTCCTTGATTCTTTCTATTGTTTTTCTGTTCTCAGTGTCATTTATTTCTTCTCTGATCTCTATTATTTCCATTTCTGGTGGCTGTGGATTTCTTTTGTTGTTCTCCGTTTGTTCAAGTTGTATAGCTAATGTTTTGATTTATTGTCCCTTTTTTGATATGTTCATGTATTGCTGTAAATTGATCTCTGAGCACCGCCTTTTCTGTGTCTCAAATGATTTCCTATGCTGTGTTTTCATTATCATTTGATTCCAGGGCTTTTATATTCCATCTTTGATTTCTTCTATTATCTGATGGTTTTTTGGCAGGGTGTTGTTGTGCAGTTTCCATCCATTCATTTTTTTCCCCTTCATCTTCCTGTCATTTCTACTTTGACGGTATTGTTATCAGAGAAGATACTTTGTATTATCTCACTGCTCTGGATTTTGTTGAAGGTTGCTTTGTGGCCTAAGATGTGGTCTATTCTGGAAAATGTTCCACGTACGCTGGAGAAGAATGTGTACTTTTCAACTATTGGGTGGAGTGTTCCATATATATCTATGAGGTCAAGTTGGCTGATTGTGGCCTTTAAGTCTTCTGTGTCTTTGTTGATTTCTTTCTAGATATTCTGCCGTTTTCCAAAAGTCGTGTGTTGATGTTCTCTACTATTACTGAGTAGCTGTCAATCTCACTTTTCAGTGCTGTTAATTATTTTTGTATTTTGAAGCCCTGTCATTACGTTTATCTTTATTATGGTCATTTCTTGATAGTGGATTGTCCCTTTAATCACATAATGTCCTTCTTTGTCTTTTATGGTGCATTTTCTTGTAAACTCTATTTTACCTGAGGATTGTATTGCCACCTCTGCTCTTTTCTGGTGACTATTTGCTTGATATATTTTTTCTATCCTTTGATTTTAATCAATTTATGTCTGTTACTGAGGTGTACCTCTTATAGATAAGACACTGATGTCTTGTCTGCTTGTTCTAAAGCCATTCTGTTGTCTCTGTCTCTTTATGAATGTATTAATGCCACTTTTTTTCAGTGTGATTATTGACAGGTGTGAGTTTGCTGCTATCTTTTTGTTGCTTTTTTTTTGGTAGTGCTAAGTTGTTTACTTTTTGTTCCTTTTACTCTTTTGCACTAAATTCCTTTAATTTGTGTTTTCTGATTGGTTGGTGGGTTGTCTGGTTGGTTTATGTAGATTTTTGTGTTTACTGAGACTGTGTTTTTCTTCTTTATTTTGATGAGTAGGTTTGTAACTTTCTTTGTGGTTACCTTGAAATTTGTCCCTCTCCTCCTAAGTTTAAAACAGTCCTTTATTACTTGATAATACCTTGACTTCCCCTTCATTTGAAATTTCTATACCTACACTGTTTATTCCCTCTTTTATTGCTCTGACATTATTGTGATTTACAGACTGACCTCTCTGGTTCCCTGCTATAAATCTTCTAGTCTTGTTTTATCCTTGAGGGTTCATTATTTAGAATGGTATCTGGCTGGTGCTGTCTTATGTGCTAGATTCAGGTTGTTGTATGATGTTGTTGTTCTCTAACCAAAGGATTCCCTTTGATAATTCTTATAACTTTAGTTTGGTTTTCACATGTTCTCTTAATTTCTGTTCACCTGAAATGTCCTAATTTTGCCATCATATTTGAATTATAGTTTTGCAGGATATGTTATGCTTGGCTGGCTGTTTTCTGTTTACTTTTTTCCTTTCAGGATTTTATATACATCTCCCTTTACCTTTCTTGCCTTCGTGATTTCTGCCAAGTAGTCAGAGCCTGGTCTCACTGTTTTCCTTTTGCATGTGACTCTTTTGCTAGTACTCTTTGCAAAAAATATCAGCAAGAAGTTTACTTGTGTTTCATTGACAATGCAAAAGTATTTGACTGTGTGGATCACACTAAATCATGGCTAACGTTGTGGAGAATGAGGATTCCAGAATATTTAATTGTGCTCTTAAGGAACCTGTATATGGATCAAGAGGCAGTCGTGAAAACAGCAAAAGGGGACGCTGAATGGTTTAGAGTCAGGAAAGGTGTGTGTCAGGGTTGTATCCTTTCACCATGCCTTTTTAATCTGTATGCCAAGCATATAATCTGAGAAGCTGGACTATACAAAGAAGAAACAGGCATCAGGATTGGAGGACGATTCATTAACAACGTATGTTACACAGACTACAGTACCGTACTTGCTGGAAATGAAGAAGATTTGAGACACTTACTGATGAAGATCAAGGCCCACAGCCTTCAGCATGGATTGCACCTCAATATCAGGAAAACAATAATCATCACAACTGGACTAGTAAGCAACACTGTCATAAATGGAGAACGGATTGGGATTGTCAAGGATTTCATTTTACGTGGGTCCACAGTCAATACACTTGGAAGCAGCAGTCAAGAAATCAAAAGACACATTGCACTGGGAAAATTTGCTGTAAAGGACCTCTTCAAAGTATTCAGAAGTAAAGATGTCACCTTGAAGACTAAAATGCACCCGACCCAAGCCATAGCATTTTCAGTTGCATCATATGCATGTGAAAGCCAGACCATGCACAAAGAAGACAGAAAAAGAATTGATGCCTTTGAATTGTGGTGCTGGAGAAGAATGTTGAATGTACTACAGACTGCCAAAAAAACAAGCAGATCTGTTCTCAAAGAAGTACAACCACAGTGCTCCTTGGAAGCAAAGATGGCAAGACTGTGTCTTACATACTTTGGACATGTTGTCAGGGAAGATCCATACCTGGAGGACGACATCATACTTGGTAGAGTGGCCAAGCCATGTGCCATTGAGTGAGATCCAATGGGTCAGCAAAAAAGAGGAAGACTCTCAACAAAACAGATTCACACAGTGGCTGCAACAATGGGCTTAAGCATAAAAATGATTGCAGACACGGCACAAGAGCAGGCAATTTTTTGTTGTGTCTTGATTCTATGGCACCTAACGGCAACATGTGACTCTTAGTTTTTCTTGAGCTGCCATCAGGATTCTTTCTTTGTCTTTGGTTTTAGTGAGCATTATTACAATATGTTTTGGTGTTTTACTTTTGTAATCTGTTGTACATGGGGTTTGCTGAGCTTCTTGGATAGTCACTTTTTGTCTTTAATGGTATTAGAGAAGTTTTCTGACAGAAAATCTTCAGTGATCCTTTCTGTGTTTTCCATTTTCTCTCTTTGTTCTGGAACTCGGATCACCTGCAAATTTTTGCTTTTGATTGTATCCTACATCATTCTCAAGGTTTCTTTATTTCTTCATTCTTTTCCCTGATTTTTCCACAAAGTGGTAACAAAGAATATGTCTCCAGTTTCACTGATCTTGTTTTCTATTGTTTCAAATTGTCCCTAAAACCGTCTACGGCACTGCCTATTTCTGAAAACTTGTTGTTTATCTTCAGGATTTCTAATTGCCTTTTTTTTTTTTTTAATTTCTAGCTGTTTATTTTTACATTTTGTTCTTGGATTACTTCCTGATTTCTTTCACGCTTTGTCACCTTTTCCATGATTTTATCTGTTTTCTCCATATCTTTTTTTCCTCATTTTTGTCTACATTTTCCTTCATCTGTTGGCAAACCCTAACTATTAGAGTTCTGAATTCCTTATCACATAGTTCTGGCTTCTTTTCTTCTAGCAGGAGGTTTGGTGTTCTATTTTGGTCACTTTCTGGGGAAATCCTCTTCTTTTATTTATTCTGTCTGCTATCACTAGGATATTCAGGAATTATTTTCTTTATTAATTGTAGATGATTGATTTTGTTGATTGTGGATTTAATTTTCCTGATTTTTTTATTAGGTTATATGTAGACTGGCAGGCTGGGAGTGTTTTGTTGCTTGCTTACCTTTGGGTACATACTTTTCACCACCCTGTCCAGGTAGACAGAGCTGGGAAGCCAGTTACAATGCAGCAGAGTGGGCCCAGTGAGGGTGGAAGGGCAGGGATAGCTAGTTTGTGGCATGAACTGGTGACAATGTAGCAGGGCTGGGGGAAAGTGCAAGGTGTCTCATGGGAACACAGCAGTGCTACTCAGGGGCACTCAGCACACAGTGCAGAAAAGCAGGGAAGGACAGGCAAGGATGAAATATGCAGAGCTAAGTAAGTGAGTAAAAGAAGAAACAAAGGTTTAAAAAGCTTTAAAAAAGCAAAAAGTGAAATAAAAATATGAAAGCAAATACAATGCCAATACAGCAGGATTTGGTGGGTAAGAGCAGGGCAGAGCTGATGAGGTGGTATGCTGGTAGCTCTCTAGTCAAGCAGTGTGAGTGGCACACAGGACTAACTGGACAGATCAAGGAAAGGAAAGGAAGAAACCATGAATCAAACAAAAATAAATTGATTATATATATACATATCATGATGGGGCACCAGCCACTAGGGGCAGGGTGGGATGGGTGTGGCTGTGAGCCGATGTCTGTCTCACTGAGTGGTGTGACACAGCCTGTCAGGAAGGTGTAGAGACATTTCAGGGCCTAGGTTGGAGACAGAAGGAACAGAAGGGGGAAAATAAAGAAAAATTTTAAAAATATGGTGCTTAGGGAGCTGGCCTGTGGGGTAGCACAGATTCAGGGAGGTTGTATGCCAGAGGTTCTCCAGCCAAGCAGTACCGCACAGTCCACCAAATGGCACATGGAGTTGGGAAGATGGGGGAAAAGAAAAGAAGAAAGGAGAGAGAAGAAACAACAGCAAAAAAAAAAAAAAAGAAAATTAAAGAGAGAGACAATATACAAAACGGTACTGAGGGAGTCAGCTGATATTGGTGGTCCTGACCCAGAAAGGTGTGCACAGTGATTCAGCAACCAAATTGTGCAGTATAGCCCTTTGGAAAGTGGTAAAGGCCTTGTACAGGGAAGAAGAGGGAGGAGTAAGAAAGCTTCTATCCCTCATTACCAGGTGTTCTGTCTCCTGTTGGGAGCTCCATGAATTTGCATTCCTATATTCCTGGTCAGAATTCTTTGGTCACTATAGCCCATGATGGGGAATCTGGCTATGTTAGCTGGTATGGGACCCCCACTATGTAGCTTACCTCATTCTCTGTTCTTTTTCAGTTTCTTATTCCATTCAGTGTTTAATCAAGTGCTGTATTCCTTCATTTGATACTTAAGGTTCCAGGATTGCTATCTGTATCTGTTTTATGTATTTGGAGGGTCTTTGCTGCCAAGGGAAGGCACAGTGCTTCTGTCTGTAGTACCACTTTGGCTCTACCTCCTCTCAATGCATCTTGATTGCATGTTTGATAGATTTCAGACTGGAGTAAAAATTTTCAATTTCTTCATCTTTGAAATAGCAGTTGGAGCATAGTTTGCCACATTAAATAGAAGACTTCTGAAAAAAATGCATTTGCAATGAAGAACTCCTTTGTCTTGCAAAATTCTATCATGCAATCTCCAGAGTCATTTCTACCACCAAGGTCATATTTTGCAACTACCAATAGTCCTTCTTTGTTTCCAACTTTCACACTCCAATCATCAGTAATTATCAATGTAGTTTGATCACATGTATGATCAATTTTGGGCTGTAGAAGCTGGTTAAAATCTTCAGTTTCTTCATTGTTACCCTTAGTGGTTGGTGCATAAATTTGAATAATTTAATATTAACTGGTCTTCTTTGCAGGCATACAGATATTATCCTATCACTGACTGCATTGTGCTTCAGGATAATTAAATGTTCTTTTTGATAACACATTAGACGCCATTGCTCTTCAGTTTGTCATTTCCAGCATAGTAAACCAATTGTCTGATGCAAAATTACCAATACCAATCCATTTCAGTTCACTAACACCTAGCATATCAATGTTTGTGCATTACATTTCATTTCTGAAAATTTACAATTTTCCTAGGTTCATACTTCATACATTAGTAAATGTTTGCAGCTGTTTCTTCTAATTTTGAGTCATGCCACATCAGCAAATGAAGGTCTTAAAAGCTTTATTCCATCTATCTATTGGAATGGCTAAAATGCAAAGCCCTGACAATACTAAATGTTAGAAGAGATATGGAACAACAAGAACTCTCGTTCATTGCTGGTAGGAATGTAAAACCATACAAACACTTTGGAAGACAGCTTGACATTTTCTTATAAATCTTAGGATAGGTTTGCCCTGTGATTCAGGAATCACACTCCCAGCTGTTTATCTCAATGACTTGAAAAATTATGTCCACGTAAAAACTTGCTCACAAATGTTTGTAGACACTTGATTCATTTTTCCATAATTTTGTCTATTTTTTTTCTTATATTTGTCTATATCTTCCTCATCTATTGAAGAACCCTAACTATTAGAGATATGAATTCCCTACCAGATAGTACCAGTGCCTTTATTTCTAGCAGAAGGTCTGGTGTTATATTTTGGTTACTATCTGGAGCAACTGAGATGTCCTTCAATATGTGAATGGTTAAATAAATTGTGATACATCCATACAGTGGAATATTATTTAGTGATTTAAAAAATGAGCTATCAAGCCACAAAAGACATACAGGAAGGTTACACATACACATACATTACTAAAGTCAAGAAGTCAGTCTGAAAAGGCTGATTGTCATGGATTTAATTGTGTGTGGCCGTTCAGCTGGGCCATGATTCCCAGTATTATATGTGATGTTCCTGTATGTTGTAAACCCTGTTTCTACGATGTTAATTAGGGAAGGTGGGCACCAGCTGTGTTGGTGGGACAGGACTCAATGTGTGGGACTGTACTGTGCCTTGGGGCAGCCTCTTGGGATATAAAGGAAAGGAAGACAAGCTGAAATTCGGGGACCTCACACCATCAGGAAAGAAGTAGTGCCGGGAACAGAGCAAATCCTTTGAAAAAGATATGGGGGTCCCCGTGCTTTAGAAGTTCCCAGGCTAGGGGAAGATTGATGACAAGCACCTTCCTCCCAAGCCAACAGAGAAAGCCTTCCCCTGGAGCTGACACCCTCAATTTGGACTTTTAGTCTAAAAGACATTGACAAAATAAAATTTCTCTTTTTAAAGCCATCCATTTGTGGTATCTCTTATAGCAGCACTAGATGACTAACACACTACTCTTATATGAATCCAGCTATGCGACACTCTGGAAAAGGCAAGACTATGAAAATATTGGAAACACTGGTGGCATAGTGGTTAAGCGCTACAGTTGCTAATCAAAAGGTCAGCAGTTCAAATTCACCAGGTGTTCTTTGGAAACTCTATGGGACGGTTCTAATCTGTCTTACAGGGCAGCTGTGAGCTGGTACCAACTTGATCGCAAGGACTTTGGGCATTTTTTGGTTTATAGAGACAGTATATAGATCACTAGTTTCCAGTGAGATGGCAAAGATGAAGAGATGGAGAACAGAAGTTTAGAGTGGTGAAACTGTTCTACATGTCATTGTAATGGTAGACATAAGACACCATGCATTTGTACAGAGTTATACAACACAAAGAGTGAACCTAATGTAAACTAGACTTTTGTTAATAATAATACATCAATTTTAGTAGATCAATGGTAATAAATGTACCACACTAATGCAAAATGTTAGCAACAGTAGAAACTGTGTGTGGAGCAGAGGAGGGGATATTTGGGAACTCTCTGTACTTTGTGCCTAATTGTCCTATAAACCTAAAAATGCTCTACAAAAAAATTGCTATTTAAAAAAAATAAATTACATTTCTGTGATGCTTGCAATCATTCTTAATTTCCCCTGCTTTCAATATACCAGTTGGCAAAGGGGGAAAGTGCCCAAGTCAGCCAACTTTTCACTCCTTTCTGGAGACCTGTATTTGAAAGGATCATGAAAAGAAACAATTTCCAGTTCCTCCTTTGGAGTGTCCAAATCCTTGCCAACAGAGTTGGCAAAATGTTGAACTAGGCCATTCTCCTTCCAGAGCCCGGGAGTCCCCGGCAGGTCATTGACTGAAAACAGCCCCACCCTCCAGGCCTGTCCTGTGTCTCTAAACCCGGTCACCAAAATAACCCCTGAGGCTCCTCAGGGTCCAGCTGGGTAACCAGAACTAAGTCAACAAACTTGTGTCCATGAACTTAATAGCTGAACAGTTTTCTGCCCCTCCCAGAAAACATATTTGCATTTACACTGGGTTTTCCAGAGCTAATAGTTTCATTTAAGAAGTAAATAAAGTCCCCTGTCTCAACAAACATTTGTTGCTTATGGAATACATTAGCAGCTGGATATTTTTCCATTCCAGGATGCTGGGGTCACATGTGGCAGGGGCTGCAGTTAAGGTCTGAGATTGCCATCCCCCATGGAAAGAACAGAATGGCTGGGTGACCTCAGAGAACCAGGGGTATCTCTCTGAGCAATACTTCTCTCATTTGCAAAATCTGATTCTTGAGCTGGGGAATCTCTTTTGGAGCCTTTCCAGTTCTAAAGTGCAATGGTTCTGCTCTTCTGTGAAATCCACCAGCTCAGCTCACCTCACCTCAGGCCACATAAGCCTCTCTGGTTACATACCTGAGCCACATTCCAAATGGAGTATTTGTGGGTAAATAACACTAACCTGCCCGCCAGATAATCCACAAGTTGCCTGAGCAAAGGGGGCTGTCAGCACCAGCTGCCGGGTGAGGCCTCTACAGCTTTCACCCTCCATGCTTTGTGGTTGCTGGATTACTCCGCACGTTCCCAGCTAATTCCCTTAACCCAATGCTGGACCTTTAAAACAGACTGGAATTCATTCCAAATGAGCTGGGGCAGGCCTCAGGAGGCACCTTGTTTCTTACTGGTGGAAATCAGGCAGGAGGTTCATTCCCAAAACGGCTCTAGTCAGGGACCCAAGGGGTTTATGGCTCAGTATTCTTGCAGGAGACAGGACAGAACAGGGGCTATATAAGAACAAGGAACCATAGCAACCTTTCCCTCCTCTCCTCCACCCCTGCAACCAATTATATCACACTGGGGTCAAGGTTCTCTCATGGAAGCACACGTGCAAGGCCATACAGGGGATCTCAGTCTCGGGGCAGGACTCCCACAGCCCCCTTGGCTGACTGAATAATCCCACCCAAGAGCATATGAGCAGATGCCAGTCTTGAGCATTTACAAAGGGTCAGCCAAACACTATGTGCTTTATCGCCCTGTCTCATTTAGCTTTCAAGTCAAACAGAAACTCATCTCTTCTTTTTAAATGCAACACAGAAACTCAAGGAGGTGGTGTGACTTGACCAAGATCATAGAACTAATGGACAGGCTGACCACACGAAAGCAAAGCTGTAGCTCACCTCAGCTCCAACTATCATTTCTCAGAGGCTCGGTTTATGGAATGCCTTTTGCTCTCCTGTTCCTGAAGGAGTCTTCATTTTTCCAGTTAGAGGTCGTCACCTCCCTATGCTCCTCCAACCCAGGATAACACTGGCCTCGGCCCTTCTTAGAACTGATGAGGACAAATTTGTTACCCCCCTCTAGACTAGGAACATCTTGGGTACTTCGCTCCTGTGTTGCCTGTCTTGGGTCCCAAGTGAGTGGAGCCCAGTGCTGGAGCTGAAGCCCGTAAAGACAAGAGAGAGACAGCCAGAAGAGCATAGGCTATTTTGCAGGTGTTCTTCCCCAGCAATGTTGATAGGAAAATGGTTACACCCCATCTGGCCAGAAGGACAGCAAGGCTGACCTTCATCAACTTGCCATAACTCACACTGAGGCCAGACTTTGCATTCCTTAAGCCCATGTACTTTCTTAGTTCTATGGAGTCATTTGCCTTGAAAATATCTAATAGCTAGGCCCTCCAGTCAACTGTGCACTAATCATATATCATAGCAGAAAGTGGCATCGTTGCTTCCAAACCCTTCACCAGCACACATGCGGGCATCCAGCTTCCGAGCTGCAAGGGAATAGAGACAATTCTCTAAATTCCAGCTGGCCCTTCTGCTTGCTGGAAAGCCTCAGACTTCTGGCTAGGATTGGTAAATGTGCTGTCCCTCGGCTGTGGAGTACATGATTACATCAAGTTTGGAGCACCATTAGACCAAGCCATGCTCACGCCCCCAACCCCTGCGATGGACTGATAGTGCCCGCCTCAACTTGCCCCTTCTCTTTCTCTCTCAAGCTATCAGGCACTGCTCCACTTGTCTCTCTCTCTTTCTTTCTCTTTCTGTCTCTCTCACACACACATACATATTTCACATATACGAGGCAGAGTGCGTTGAGAAAAATTCTGTCCAAAAATATTATTTAGAAAAACAGCAGTTCCTATTTGCTGAAGGCTGACTACATGCCAAGATCTTTACAGGCCCTGGTTCAAATCACCCCGAGTGCTGCAGGGTACTTACCCCATTTACAGATGGAGAAACTCACGCAAATGGAAATTAAGTGACAGCTGGTCAGACAACCGGTCAGTGGCAGAGCCAGGATTCAAACTCTGACCTGTCTTTTCTTTCCCACAACCCCGTGGGGTCTTCCTCTAAATGCTGCTGCCTGTGTCAGGATCCTTAAGCCTAGAAATGGAAAATAACCCACCCATGAGGCCAGCTCAGCTCAGGCTAGAGAAGGGGCCAGAACGGAGGGAATGGGGAGAGAGAAGCGCAGTCAGAACTAGAGAAGTCTATGAGAAAGGTTACGCAGAAGGAAACTGTTTGTTGTGAAACATTTAATTATTGCACTTGGGGGTAATTTATTATCAGGGAAATTAAGTGATTCCATTAGCCTCCTGTTGCTTTCCAAAATAAATCTGTCAGAGTGGGGTGAGGGGAACAAAGGAGAGGAGAGCGCCTCTGTTTTAATTTGTTTTTCTGCTGATTGCCAAACAGAAGTCCGGGCTCCATTTATTCAAGGGAAGGGAGTTGGCGACCGTCCTGTGTGAGCCTCTCTGCCACAGTCAAGCCCTCTGCAGCCACATTTCCATATCAGAACAAAAAAAGGAGCCTGGCCCAGGAAAACGAAGCCAGTGCCCAGTCAACGCAGAAAGAGGCCTGAGGCAGGGCCAGAGCCAGCTCTGCCACTGAGGGGCTGCAGGGCCTTGGACAACACACTCCTCAGCTAATAATTGAGGTTCCCGAATGGTAAAACCCCCCAACGAGCATCCCCTAAGCACAAGCTGATTTAAGCTTCCAATAAGCACAACATTTGGCTTATAATAAGAGCTCAATAAATGGCAATGATCTCATCCCAACCCGGCCAGCAGGCACTAATGCTATCTGTATCTAACAGACGTGGCTCTGAGGAAGTGAATGGGGGGCCAGAGCAGGAATCCAGGTCCGAGTGCTCACGGCAGTGCTGAGTGGCACCCGGCACTGTCATCTCCTTCCGTGGCTCCAGAGACACCCTATACGCACCGGAATCTTCTATGTCCAGCAAAGCAGGATGCTGCCTCACTGAATTCTGAGCAGCTGAGGGCAAGAACAATTGTTTTCCTCTTCACGTCGTCGGACCTAGCCCAGACCCTAACCAACAAAACGTGTCATTGCTTTTTGTATCCCCAGTGATCAGTACTCAGCAGGTACCAATACGTTATTTGTTGAATCAACTGATCACTATAATGTGAGACAGCTCATCTAAAGCTGAACAGATACCCAGACTCTAACCACCAGAGAGGAGGCTGTGCCTTCTACATAAAAGATCTAAATCTGTACAGCGAGGAGAGTCAACGACAGCCTGATAATTACAATGTGGAGACATCAAACCATGCCTCCTGCGCCCAAGACTCTGATTTCCTCCACAACTGTGTTATGTTTCTGCGAATATGACATGCCACTGACTGATAAGGGAACCAGAGATGGTGGGTCACTGGAATCTCTCTCCCCAGATGTCCAGGTCTGGTGTGTACCCAAGGAGCTACTATTTTTCTCCTGGCAGTTTCCTGCTGGTGTTCTTATCTATAACATGATAGGAGAACAGCATCACTCATCTCTGTGGACAGAGCCAGGAAGGACGAAGTACCAGGATCTGTGTTCTAGCCACTAGCAGACCCAGATACCATGAGGTCTTCTGGAGAGCTCAGCAGCAGGGACTCAAGGCACATCCAGATCAGGGCAGGCACCAAGCTCAAAGTCAAGGCTGCCCAATGCTATATCACCCACAGAGGCACCAAGGTAGGGGGCTGCCATCATAAAGGCATTATCCTGGCTCCACAGTCACCCACCCCAGCTGTACAGGGAGATTTCCCTACTGTAAACACTACATGTGACTCCTTCTCAAGCCCACAACACATGTTTGCTCAGCAAGCCCTCAGCTGAAAGGAATGCACACCTAGACACGTGGTCTGGGTGTTTTCTAAGTCAGTAACTAGTTTCAGTTACCACCAATCACTCAAACTGGTCTGCCAGGAGGGCCAGTAAGCACAGTCTGGAAGAGAGATCAAGTGGCCTGTCCCAGATCCTGCATATCCTGTCCCTGTCTCCTGGGAGGTGGCACACAGTCATCTCCATCACTGTACAATGGTGGCCTGGATCCCCTATTAGTAGCTTCCACTAACTAGTTAGATAACATCAAGCAACTTCCTAAATCAGTATGCCTCGAATTTTGTGTGCACACGAATACTTGGATAGCTTATTAAAACCAAGATTTTCGACACAGTAGGATTGGGGAAGGGAGGTTTTATATCTTGAACATTCTGTATCTTGGGTGATGCTGATGCTGGTGGCCTGCAGACCACTCATCTTCAGTTGGTGATTTCGGTTAGGTCACATCACACTCCCAAGGATCAGTGTCCTCATGTCTAAACTAGACTGTTGTGAAGATCAAATGAAACACGAAAGGCATTCCTCCCCATTGCATGAGTGGCTGGATGAATCCTGGTCAACAGATCTTACCATTTCCTGCAAGCACCACACCCAGAGCAGAAGCACGTGAACCACAGAACTGGCTGAAGCACATCTTGATTCCTCCCAAAGGAGGAAGATCGAAAGCAACAAATGACAGGAGTATGTGTTTGTGCTTTGAAAGATGAGTGTCTTCTCACCATCATGTCTGATATCAACTCTGTTCTCTGATTCTTTCTCTTCACCTCATGAGGGAAAAGGACCAGAGAGTTCCTGGTCCTCAGCATCCTTCTACCTGTATTTACTTTGCTAGGGGGGCTTGTGTCCATAGGGTTGCCTTCCAGGCATCTGTTCTGGCTTTCCAAACAGTCTGTCTATCCAGAAGAACCCTGGGCCCTAAATAGAACTGGGACAGGTCAGTAAGTCCATCGTATCTTGGGACAAGAGGATCCGATCCCACCAAATCATGAACGACACTGGCCTGTCGCCCAACATCATTCTCAGCACCTGCACACCTAGATAATATTCCACAGGCAGTCAGGTAGGCTTGAATTCTGGCTCTACCATGCATTAGCTGTGTGGTCTTCAAAAAGTCCTTCAAAGCTTCAGTTTCCTCCAACTGCCTACTTCATAAGACTGTTTCAAGAAGGCATCTACATAACACTTCGAGACCACTTAACATAGAGCCTAGTGCACACCGGAGCTCAGCATATTTTACCTATGTTATTATCAAGATGCTGGTTGAGTGTCTGACAGGTGCTAGACCCACACAAAGGGCTGGGAACCAAATCCCTGAGTATACTCTTACACATTCCCCCAAAAGACGAGAGCCACCACCATCTAATGTACATCCCTAAGGCACATGGAGTCTCCTCTGTCACTCACTGCTCGCTTCTCACTGTCAGTGTAGCCACTAGATAAAGGTATCTGAGCTCTGTGAGTTTCTGTTGCACAACAGATCCAGAACAGGAAAACATCTACAGTGGCCAAGTTCCTAGAACCTGATCCCTCACATAAGGGCCACACTTGGAAACTCCCCTTTCAGTTAGAAAATGAGGGAGATGGTAGCAGAGAAGCAGAGATTTAAAACTTTCCAATCTCAAAGCAAAGCCTGGGCATACACCCAACACCCACGACAGATTTCCCACCTGACCAGCTGGTGAACTAGGAAGTACGTCTCCTCCCCACCCCCACATTTCTGAAAAGTGTATGCTGGTCCCCCATCTGCTTATTTCATCAGAGTCTGAGTCTCTCAAAGGCAATGGAATCCAACATTTGACTAATAGGAGATGCTCAATAAAACTTGTTTAATTCTAACGAGATGAGAGGATCCTACTTATCTCCCACAGGTGCATGCAGCAGTAAGTCCTACCTAGGAAGACAGCCTCCTGACAATGCTGCTAGCTTTCCTGGTCAGATGTCACATGCAGCCCATGACTAATCTCTGCTTCATACTGGAGTGTCAGTCTGGGCTGCTGGTTGCCTGTTTACATCTGTGCTTCTATCTGAACTTATGAACTTATGAAGAGGAAAGACACTGTCTTCTGGGGCAGAGTGGCAGAAGTGTTATTCTGATGTGTAGGCTATTCTCTACCGGCCCCTCCAGGACCTCTCTCCACCTCTCTATCTTCTGTTCTGTGTCCTGTAAGGCTAAAATCCATGAACTGCTCCAATAAGATTCCTTATCTAGCTTCCAGATGGTTTCATCCATTTTAAGGTACCGGCAGGTGATCAGAAGTTGGGAAGAGAGAGAGAGAGACTGGGGTCTTACTTCACCAGATTCCTCGCTGATTTGTCACTGGTTAGCAGCGGTGGCATTCTTCTACCAAACACCACAAGTCCTGCCAGGTGGCCCTCTGCTACCACTCTCGTGGGACTCCGTAACGGCTCCCTCCCCGAACCCTTCAGATCTAGGTGGTAATAACTTTGTGCTCTTCCCAGCCCCCAGGTCCTTCATCATACCTTGTTGTTGTTGCTGTGAGGCACCGTCAAGCCAGTTCTGACTCATAGCAACCTTATATGTAACAGAACCATTCTCACAATCGTTGCTATGTTGCAGCCACTGTGTCAATCCACCTCACTGAAGGTCTTCTTCTTTTTCACAGATCTTCTGCTTTACCAAGCATGATACCTTTCTCCAGGGACTGGAGTCATTTCCCAATATTGTGATTATACCAAGTTGTTTCACCTGTCAAAGGTCCCTGCCCTTAAATGTAAAGTGGATTATAAAACACTTCCCTCAAGAGGCTGATGTGAGAGTGAGTGAGACACATGTACAGCCTTTGACGCAGTGCCTAGAACAAAATACATGTTCAATAAGCATTCCTTATCACAATAAGAAAGAAGCCCTGGGAACACAGTGATTAAACATATAGCTGCTAACCGAAAAGTCAGTGGTTCAAATCCACCAAACACTCTGTGGGAGAAAGACGCAGCAGTCTGCTTCCAGAAAGGCCTCAGAAGCCCCGCACCAGCACTTCTACTCTGCCCTACAAGGTCACTATGAGTCAGAATCAACCCGGCAGAAGTGAATTGTTTGTTGTTGTTTTCATCACAATTAAGAAGGTTCTGGTGCCATACTGGTTAAGTGCTACAGATGCTAACCAGAAGGTCGCCAGTTCAAATCCACCAAGCACTCCTTGGACACTCTATGGGGAAGTTCTACTCTGTCTGTAGGGCCACTGAGTCAGAACCGACTCAGCAGCAGTGGGTTTGTTTGGTTTTGTAACTAATCAACTGGTGTGGGAAGTGAGAGTCTGGAGACAGTAAGAGAAACGTGAGACTGGAGATAATGGGTGAAAACCCGATCTTTCTTAGGCAGTAATCACCCCAACTCTCTTTCTGGGGGAAAGTTCCTTTTGATTCTGTGAACTCAAGTTAAACAGATCATGGTAGGTCCAACAAGCTGAGATGACAGAGATCAGGGCTTAGAGTCGCTGAAGCAGCTGAACGTGAAGCTCAACGCATCAAGACAGAGAAACTTACACAAAGTGGGGGACAGAAGTCCCTGCAGAGGTCCCCTACAAGTCTGTGGCTAAGAATGATTGATAAAGATTTTGAAAACTGGACAAGGATACCAAAGATTGAACAGTGCTAAGGGACACTGGCATTTTGACAGCCAGAACACTGAGACCTCCTTAATCCCTTCTTAACATGCTACACATTCAGATGAGACACCAGAATGCAAGGAATTAAAGGAAAATCTGATTTTAATAAACAGATAGAAATCTCATAAGAATCAAAAACTTTACAAAAGACACAAATGAAAATTTGCAGAGCTGAAAAGTTCAATTGCTGAAATGAAAAATTCTGTGAATGAACTTAATGCCAAGTAGGAGAGAGCAGAATAAAGCCAATAAGCTAAAAGACAGATCAATATCAAATCAAAGACAATGTCAAATCTGGAGAGAAAAGAGACACTGACCAAAAATGAACAGAGCCTCGAAGAACAGTATGACAATATCAAATGGTCTTACATATCTGTAATTTAAGCACTCAGAGAAAGTGAGAAAGGAACAAAAAAAATCTGAATAACGGAAGTTTCCAAATGTGATTAAAAATATCTATTCTAAAATGAGAAGTCCAGTGAATCTGAGCCAGAGTAAATAACAAAAATAAAACAAGCAAATACACAATATAATACATGATAATCAAACTGTTGGAAACCTTTTCCTTGGTAACCAGTCTGACTGATGCACTGTTATGACCCCACAGCTGCTCTGGACCAAAGGGCAGGTGCCCAGAAGGATCCATGACACCAGCAGGCCTGGGAGTAGGCATGTGGGGTGTAAGTGCACCCTGATGTCTGCGCCCAGGTTTCTGTACCACTGATGCTCTGCAGAGCAGTCCCCAGTGTGAACTACGCAGTGAGGAACACTGTCTTATTGGTCCACAGAAATAATGACTGTCTCTTGATGGGATATTCAGTCAGCCTCCCCTTCTGCATTCTGTCTCCCCTAACACTTCAGAGTCAGCTCTGTCACAAACTGAAGCCAGACTCCAGTGGCTTTAAAATAGAACCCTTCAGTATCTATTACTTAGAGAACTCTGAGGCCTCGCATCAAAGCTGGCACTCAGAGGGCACAATATTTCTCCTGAGAGCTCATATCCAGAGCATCTTCTCAAGTCTGTTATGAGATACCCATTTCACAGAGCAGGGAGAGGAAAATAGCAAGCTTAAAGTTGTCTTGCCAAGCCATCTAGTCTGGGATCTGTGTCCAAGTAAACCAGACACTTAGTGAGGCCAAAGCTTCCAAAGTATAGTCCACACTTCTATTCCCTCCAGCTGCCATCCCCCGACCCCAAAATCATCTGGGAGAAAGCAGGTCCAGGTATAAACATCAGACTCACTTAAGAACAGAGAAAAGACAAGGTTAACCCAGTGGCTGCTTTGAAATTTCTGAATAGGGAAAGCTCAGGAGCAGCAATCAGACCAGGGAGAAGGGTCAGGGAAGGTGTATGGACTTTTGCCCACACATGGCACTTAGATCACCACTGGGTGACATGGTCAGCTGCTCATTTCGAAGGCAGAGAGGCTGATGGAGATTATTGTATTGGGAATCTAAAGCCACCTACACCCTTGGCACTGCCGCTTGGCTCCAGGGACTGCAGATGTAAAGGGAATAGTGGGAGTGCTGTTGCTGTTCTTAAGTGCTGTTGAGTCGATTCTTACTCATAGCAACTCTGTGCACAACAGAATGGAACACTGCCTAGTCCTGCACCATTTTCACAAGCATTGTCATTCTCAAGCCCACTGTGGCAGCCACTGTGTCAGCCCATCTGGTTGAAGGGCTTCCTCTTTTTTACTGACCCTCTACTTTTCCAAGCATGATGACCTTCTCCAGGGACTGGTCCCTCCTGTTGACATGTCCAAAGTATGTGAGACACAGTCTCTGTATTCCTGCCTCTAACAAACATTCTGGTCATACTTCTTCCAAGATAGATTTGTTGATTCTTTCTGCAGCCCGTGGTACACTCAGGTGTTCTTTGCCAATACCGCAATTCAAAGGCGTCAATTCTTCTTAGGTCTTTTTATTCAACGTCCGGCTTTCACACGTATATGAGGTGACTGAAAACATCACGGATGGGGTCAGGCACAATGTAGTCTTTAAGGTAACATCTTCACCTTTCAACACTTTAAAGGGATCCTTTGTAGCAGGTTTGTCCAATGTAATGCATCTTCTGATTTCTTGATTGCTGCTTCCACAGGTGTTGATTATGAATCCACATAAAATGAAATTATCGACAACTTCATTTTTTTGTTTATCACAGTTTTGATTATTGGTCCAACTGTGAGGATTTTCATTTTCTTGATGTTGAGGTGTAATTCATACTGAAGGCTGTGGTCTTTGGTCTTCCTCAGTAAGTGTTTCAAATCTTCTTCACTTTTAGCAAGCAGAGTTGTGCCATCTGCATAATGCAGGTTGTTAATAAGTCCTCCTCTAATCCTGATGCCTCTTCCTTCTTCATATAGTTCAGCTTCTCAGATAAATATTTGCTTGGCATACAGATTGAACAGGTGTGGTGAAAGAAGACAACCCTGACCACACCTTTCCTGATCTTAACTCATGCAGCACCCCCTTGTTCTGTTCAAATGACTGCCTTGTGATCCATGTATGGATTCCTTATAAGCACAATTAAGTTTTGGAACTCCATTCTTCTCGATGTTATCCCTAATTTGCTATGATCCACATAGTCAAATACCTTTGAATAGTCACTAAAGCACAGGTAAACTTCTTTATGGTATTCCCTGCTTTCAGTCAAGATCCATTGATATCAGCAATGATATTCCTCATTCCAGTCCTCTCCTGAATTTCTGACAGCTCCCTGTTGATAATACTGCTATGGTGGCTTTTAAATAATCTTCAGAAAATATTCCTTCCATATGATATTAATGGACTTGATGAATAATTTACGTATTTGGTTGAATTGCTTTTCTAGCGACTACTCATAAATATGGATCTCCTTCAATCAGTTGGCCAAGTAGCTGTCTTCCAATCTTCTTGGCATAGACAAGTGAGCAATTCAGGGCTCCATCAATTCCTGGAGCCTTGTTTTTAGCCAGTGCCTTCCACAGAGCTTGGACCTCCTCTCTTTAGTTATCTTTAGTATCTTTAGTTCCTGATCACACGCTTCCTCGTGAAATGGTTGGAAGTCAACCTATTCTCTTTGGTGTAACGACTCTTGGCAGTCCTTCTATTTTCTTTTGATGCTTCCTTCATCGTTTAATATTTTTCCCATTGAATCCTTCACTATCACAGTTGAAGGCTTAAATTTTTCTGCAGTTCTTTAAGCTTGAGAAATGCTGGGCATTTGTCCTTCCAGGTCTTTACACATACCATGATAACACTTTGTGTTCTCTAGATGCCCTTTGAGATCCTCTGTTCAGCTCTTTGACTTCATCTTCTTCCTTTTGCTTTAGCTGCTTGACATTCAAGAGCAAGTTTCAAAGCCTCTTCAAACATCCATTTAGGTCTTTTCTTGCTTTCTTTCTTTTTAATGATCTCTCACTTTCTTCATGTATGATGTGCTTGATGACATTCCACAGCTCATCTGATCTTCAGTCACAAGTGTTCAACATGTCAAATCTGCTCTTGAGACAGTCTCTAAATTCCAGGTCCTACTTTGTTTCTCATGGACTTGTTCTAATTTTCTTTAGCTTGAACTCAAACTTGCATTTGAGTAACTGATAGGCTGTTCTACAGTCAACCCTGGGCCTTTTTTTGACTGATGATATTGAGCTTTTCAATTATCTCTTTCTATAGATGCAGACCATTGGATTCCTGTGTATTCCACATGGTGATGTCCACAGGTATAAGCACCGTTTATATTGTTGGAAAAAAAAAAGGTATCTTTAATGAATAACCCACTGGTCTAACAAAATTCTGTGATGTGATCCCCAGCATTGTTTCTATCAACAAGGTCATATTTTCCAACTACTGATCCTTTTTTGTTTCCAACTTTCACATTCTAATTACTAGTAATTATGAATGCATCCTGGTTTGACCAGCTTCAGACTGTAGAAGTTGATAAAAGTCTTCAATTTTTTCATCTTTGGCCCTAGCAGTTGGTGTGTAAATTTGAATAATAGCTATATTCCTTGTAGGCATATGGATATTACCCTATCACTAATAGTGAGCTTCCAGACTAGAAAGAAGGACACAGCAGTCTACTTCTGAAAGGAATTAGACAGTGAAAACTTTATGGATAGCTGAGGAATACCATCTGATAAAGCGTTGGAAGATGAGTCCCTCAGGTTGGAAGGCATTCAGAATACAACTGCAGAAGAGTTATCTCCTCAAAGCAGAGTCCACCTTAATGATGCAGATAGAGTCAAACTTTTGTTTACTGACTTTACGAACTTTCGTTTACCGACATGACATGACTAAACGAGAAAAAATAGCTACACACATCCACTAATAATTGGAACATGGTATGTTCAAAGCATGAATCTAGGAAAACTGGAAATGGACAAATATGAAACAGAATGCATAAATATTGATATCCTATGTGTTAGTGAGCTGAGATGTACTGGTATTGGCCATTTCAAGTCAGGCAACAATGTGATCTACTATGCCAGGAATGACAACCTGAAGAGGAATGGTATTGTGTTCATCAAAAAGGGGAGATTTCCTGTAGGAAGACTTTTTTCCCAAGTGATATTAGAGAAGAGTAGACAGATTTCCTGAAAGTAATTGCTAGTAGTGGAATTTCAGGCATCAGTAAGGGAGGGTACTGGGAAAGAGAGGATTTTATGTTATTCCTCAGTTTATATTGCCTGTCCTTCCTAGTATAAAAACTGGTCCTGATTATTGACTAAACTGGGAAACAAAACAGGGGAATAATAAAATTGTCTGGCTGGTGGTTGGCCGTCATTTCAACGAAATGTGTGTTATAAGGATGGGGTCTGTGCAGAATAAGGGTGAGCCTGACAACAAGATCAACTGCTACCAATAAAGGGGACCTAGCTCCCTTCAGGGAAATTAAACTGTTGCTGCTATGTGCCATTAATTTTGACTCAGAGTAATCCTATGTGACAGAGTAAAACTCTCCCATAGGGTTTCCTAGATTGTCATACTCTTCCCACAGAGACACCCACCAGCCATGCAGTCAGCAGTCAAGCACCAGGACTTCCTGACGCTAAACTTGTTATTAGGTGCAGGCGAGTTAATTCTGATTCATACCAACCCCGTGTACAACAGAACAAAACACCGCATGGTCCTGACCATCCTCCCAATCTCTGCTGTGCTTCGAAGCTCAACTACAGCTCCTCAAATCTGTGCAAACAAAGCACCTGAGGGGTGTGTTAAAATGCGTATTCTCTGTCCATTGGTCTGAGGGAAGAAGATGGTAGGATCTGTGATTATGCCTGTCTATCAAGCCCTCAAAGACTGCCCACTCTGCTGATCTAAAGACTACACTTTGAGTAGCAGGGAGCAGGGGTTAGTCCACAAAGTTGGGTTCTCAGGTCTAATCCCAGTTCTACTACTCCTGATGATTAACCCTCCTAAGTCTCAGTGTCCTCTTCTATAAAGCAGGCGGTAATAGTATCTATTTCAAAGGATCACCATAAAACTAAAAGAGAAAATAAACATGAAGTATGTTGTATAGAGTGTCAGCTCAGTACCACTTAGCTACCACCATTACTATGGACATCAGATGTTAAGTGAGTACACACCATTTGCAGTATAAATAAATCTTGTATCAGTGGCTGGCATGGTAAAAAGACCTAGGCACAAAACCACAGGAATAAAGTTAATAGCACTGAACATCTCCCTGGAGAAGAATAGATGGAAGAAGGGGGCCGGGGGTGGCTAGAGGCAGGAAAGAAGTGATTAAGAGCTCCCTAGATGTACTTAAAATACAGCACATTCATGGAAATGAAATGATAATTAGCTTGTTAGGCCCCAAAGGTTCAATAACGACCACGATGTAGTGCCTCTTAGGAAGTGAAAACTGGATCAACAGAATTTGGGAGGCAATCAAACCCCTCCAGATGTGATAAAGGCCCTTGTAGGACTGAGTTCTCTCTGTCTACCACCAGAGATGGGCTAGCAGAATGCACAAGAAGGCCAAAGGCTGGTGTCACAAATTCATTTGACAATTCCCAAACTTTTAAAGCACTTATAGAACTTACGGCAGATAAGCTGGTGGGTCTCCTTGGAAACAGCCTTCAATGCGTGGCATCCTGGCGCTACAGCCTGCTGTCCAAGGGCCTCTCTTGGGGGACGTTTGGCACATTTCAAGCTTAGTCATGACACATTAGACAATTCATTCAGATTTCTTCAATTCCATTACCAGGCCCTTTGGGAGCCAAATGGGAAAAAGAAGCAGTGTATGTGCTGGCCAGGGCAGCAGGAATGTCCAACAGCTTGCCTGCCCAACAAAAACTCTAGCCAGTTTTTCTCACAGCACCTCATACCAGGGCTGCCATGTTGCGGGGACACCCTGGACAGCTACCCTACCTGTTCATATGTAAACTAATTTGTCTTCTAGTTGATAAACAGCCACTGCCCCACAGGACACTGTGGACTGTCCCTCTGGACCTCCACACTGCCTAGCAACGAAACAGTTAATGCCTGGCTCAACAGAGGCCTAAGACCCTCCTCTCACACTTTGCTATCACAAATTTGGAATCAGTGAATCTTTCAAAGCCCCAAGAGCTTAAAGTCAGTGAATCTCTCTGAGCCTCAATTTGTTTACCTGTAAACTGGGAACGCAAATAAAAACAATGAGACCTTTAGCCTGAGTATTGACATTTATAACTGAAGAAATATATGCTGTTGTTATTTTTCTTCATACACCTTGTTTTAGTCAGCTAGTGCTGCTCTAACAGAAAGACCATAAAGTGGATGGCTTTAACAAAGGAAAGTTTATTCTTACCCAGTCCAGTAGGCTACAAGTTCAAATTCAGATGTCAGCTCCAGGGGAAGGCTTTCCCCCCTTGTCGGCTCTAGAGGAAAGTCTAGTATTGTGTCAGTCTTTGTCCAGGCAGCATCTTTGCACAGGAACCTCAGGTCTGAAGGACACGCTCCTCTCCCAGTGTTGCTTTCTTGATGGTGTGAGGTTCCCAATTCTCTGCTTGCTTCCCTTTCGTTTTATCTTTTGCAGGATGAAAGGATTAAGGGTGGTACAAGCCATACTCCAGGGAAACTCCTTTTACAGTGGAGCAGGGAGATGATCCTATAACGGGATTTACAGTCCCACTCTAACCCTTAACATGCAGTATAGGAAAATCACAGAATGGAGGACAATCACACAATACTGGAAATCATGGCCCAGCCACACGGCTACACATATTTGTGGGGGGACACAATTCAATCCATGACACACCTCTTTACAGAGGCCCTGTTCCCGAGTCTGGCACAGAGTAGGCCACTCGTCAATCCAAATCAAGCTTGAGTCTCTCAGAAATACTCAGTGGCTCCCAGGTTCTGTACTAAAGTCAAGTCCCAGGAGTGGAGGCAGCCTTTTCCAGTGGCCCCTCTCTGTGTCGGCAGAACCAAGGCCAGAAAATGCTGGGAGGAGAGGGTGTCTCACTCTCTGACATCCACTGTGAGAAAAGAGCTCTGCCAAGCTCGGAGTCCCTTTAGTGTGGCAGCTCTTGCAGGCCAGCTGGGAAGCGGGCATACGGGGACACCTCAGCAGGCCTTGCCCCTGCCTCTGGGATAGGCTCATTCAGCTTCAGCCAGAAACCGGGGCCCCTCTTTGCCTGAAGGTCTCCCCTGGCCCCGCTTAAATGGCCTCTTCTGCAGAATTTCTGCCACTGAATTCAACAAGGAATTCGACTCCAGCAGACTAATGGACTTACCGCAGATGGAGGCCAACCTACAGGCATCTGCGGCCTTGGACTGTGCTAATCCCGAACCAGCCCAGGCTCCATCAACTCAGCCATATACCCAGGCTCTGTGCGAGATCTGGAAGTGAATGGGACACTCAGTCTTCAAAGGGAGGAGAGAACAGGTTGGCTGCTCCAGGTGTCTGAGGCACAGGGCCATCGTGTCACAGATGTCACTAGGGTTTGACCAATGGGTGCGCGTAGGTCTTTCAGAGTTGCTTGCAGACTTCTGGAGCAAAAACACTCCCGGCTGAGACGGAGAACATTTTTCAGTGAGGGGTACTACGAAAGCAGCGGTGCTTATTTGAAGCAGGTGAATCCAGCCAGGCCCACACCAAGTGGGATGGGTTGTAGACGCTACCTCACCTTCTTCCCACCCTCCGTCCTAGCTAGAGGCCCAAGTAACCTAGGTGCCAGCCCTGCTAACTCCACTGCTGGGAGATTGCTCTCAGCCAATCACCGTGATCTTGTGGATATAGACATGTGATTCAGGCCAATAAGATACAAGCCTGCTGGCTGGCCTCTTCTTCTGGCTCTTTAAAAGACCTAGGGAGTGGTAGCTGCTCTTCCTGCTCATACCTGGATATGAGGTTGGAGATGCTGCCTTTAGTTATCTGAGAGGCTCAATCCTGGGACGCTCAATCCTGGGACAGAGCTGAAATTGTTAGAGCAGGTACATCTGGAGCTTGAGGAGCTGCGCTGCGGTAAAAAAATTTCCTTACCGCCTAAGCCCGTTAACTGGGAATGTTGCTATTTGGAGCTGGGGGCATCCTAAAACTACAAGGACCCACCTCCCACACCCCCACCCTGCCACACCTCTGTTGTGCTTTGAAAAGCACCCAAAGCCCCTTCACATATGGCTGCGAGATTTAACAGAAAAATAGATACTCAGTTAAATTTGAGATAAGCAATGGACTTTTATTCTAGTATAACCCATGCAATGTTTAGAACATACTTATACTGAGAAATTACTGATTTCTTATCTGAGAAATTTAGATGTAGCTAGGCGTACTGTATTTTATCCAGCAATCCCACTCTAAACTCCTTCTCTTCTCTCACTGGTAGCCACTGCCCTCCAAAATGATTTTACCTCCCTGAGGTGCCTCTGAGATGCACCAAAGCACCCCCTGAGATAGCCTGAGAGGTGCTCAAAGAGCCCCATGGATCACCTTGTGCCACTTTCCTGCCAGATCGTAAAAACTGGTGAAGACACAGGAGTGAGGAGGGGAGACTGATCACCTAAACCTCTGAGAAAACCTATTGGAGGGACTTTGGCTGGAAACTAGTGAAGCCCAAAGCCCAGAGTTAAATCATCGCCTACCCAGTCCCAGGCTGCTCTGGATGCTCCTTCCCTTTAGTGCCGTCACCCTAACTCACCCATGGAGGCACAGGCTCCCCTCTGGCAAGGGAAATAGATGTATGTTCACTTGATCTGTTTCCTCTCCCATATTCGCCCATCAGGTAGGTTATTTAACTTGCTATCCCACCCCTCTCTCCTTGAGGGGAAGCACTGGGTTGACGGCTAAGCTTCCAAAAGGAAGAGTCAACTAAGTGGCTTGATCACAGCCTCATTGGCACCACCTAAGGGAGCCCATCACCCCAACTGTTTACAGGTCACTCACAAGATGCCCTTTGAGAGTGGTGTGGGCCATGGAATCACTAGTCAAAATGAGCCCTGGACAGCAAGCAGAGCTCACTTTTTAATCTCCCAGTGCCTCAGTTTTCTCATCTGTGAAATGAGGAGAAGAGCTCTTACCTTCAAGTACTTGGTCACTGATAGGCCTGCAGCATGCCTGCCTTGCACACACAGAGCCCTTAACAAGAGCTGTGGCTGTTGCCATCTGTGACTACCCAGAAGGGGAAGTAGATATGAGGGAGAAGAAAAAAGAGGAGGAAAGAGAGTGTGAAGCCAGCAAGGTGAGTTATTATAGGGCCACCATGTCGAAGGTAGCTGGGGGTTGGTCAGTGACAAAGAGTAAGAGAAGTAATGAACTTGGTCACGGCTGGCTATCAGCTGAGTACAGAAAGGAAGATGTTCTCTTGAAGCATGAGAATGAAGGAGGAAAAGTCCACACCTCAGAGCCTGATGTTGTAAGGTTTCTGACCAGGTAAAGGAGCAGAGAGCCAAGGCCAGCACCTGGGGATCCGAGAAGACTGATACAGCTTGGGGAAAATTTAAACCAGGCAAGCTATGATTCAGGGTGGGGCTGCAGGCCTACCTGGAGCTAGAACATCCATTAGGATGCACACAGAAGCCACAGCAGACCAACAGGCAGGGATGATGAGGACAGATAAGGGGCCGCTAGCAGGAGGGTCACGTGGATACCCTGAGTTCATGCTGGCTGCTGGATTTGGGCATTTATTCATTCACTATCACAAGTACTTCACTTACTCATTCAACAAAAATTAAGTGCCTCCTCTACCTTGGGCACCTTGCTGAGCACTGAGGATGTTAGAAGACCATGGCAGACATGGCCCCTGCCACCATGGGCCAGCTTTCTTATCACTGGAGAGGCAGACACAAATCAGTAAAAAAGTTGCATATCTTAGGAAGTTCTGACAAGGAAACCTAAGAGACTGAGATAAAGAGTTGTAGGGGACCTGGCTTCAGAAAGGGTTGTCAGAGAATCTCTCACAGAAGAGGTGAAAAGTATGCTAGGACTTAAGGGCTGGGGAGGAGCTAGCTCCGGCAGCTGCTTTTCAGGGAGAATGTGTAACAGGTGCAAAGACCCTGAGGTGGGAAAGAGCAGGAGGGTTCAGGGCAGCAAGACCATTGTCCAGCCTTCCTCTGTGAGGCTGCAGTGCATCCTGCCACACCCTGCCCTAGGCTGAGATGACATCTGCTGAGCAAAGGGTGGGGGGTTAGGTCAGTGGACGTGGTGAGCGACACTCAGCTCCTGGATGTTCACTCATCAAGTGGGGCATCAGTCACCACAAGGCAATCAGGAGGTGCAACAGGACAGTGTCCTGAGGAGTAGTTCAAGAGGCCAAGGTCCTCATAGGAGGGGAGGCTTCCTGAGGCCAGAGACTTCTGGAAGCTTCCTGGAACAAACTGACAGAAGAGCCCCATTTGGATAGGTTGGGAGTCTAACCCAAGGTCGAGACAACAAAAGACAGGAGTGAGCCATGCCTATAAACTTCAGGGGAGATTTCTCATCTCTCCACCCATCTCCTACCCAAAACCACAGAGGGTACTTCTCGTCTGTCCACCCACTTCTCAACCCTCTTTCCCCTTCTCAACTGTACGAAGCTGAACACTGGGGCAGCTACCTTCTACACACACATACACACGCACACACAGAAGGAGAGAGAGAGAGAAAGAGACACACAATGGGAAAGCAAAACCTCCAGTTCAAGAGGCAGACCTCAAATGGCCTAAACCAGTTAGCACATTCCATTTCCTGGCGCACGTCCCTCTGTCCTGGAGTAAAGGTATGACAAGTCCACCCAGTTAAAGGGATCCCAGGACTCTAGCTTAGAACACTATGAGCTCAGCCACAAACCATGAGGCTGAGGCTACTGACATTCACCGTGCAACTGGAATGGAGACAGGCAGAGAACTAGTCCCTCTGGTGACATCACTCTGCCCTGGGATCAGCCAGTCTACCCACTCTAGACTTTCTAGTACATGAGTCAAACAAAATGTTTTATATATAAATAACTTTACAGGTTGGACATTCTGCTACTTACAAATAGTTGCTGAAACTCTACCATGCACAGGACACTAGATTAAGCTGTTTATGCACATTGCTTCATAAACACAGTGTTGTTCCCATTTCACAGAAGAGAAAACTGAGGCTCAGACAAATGCAGTAACCTGCCCAAAGTCACACAGCTAAGAGTCACAGACTTGACCCAAGTCTGGCCCTCTGCCCCTACCCTATGGGTCATTCTCTAGGGACCCCAGAACAGAAGGCATGAAGCCACACCGAGTCAGAGGCCTTACACCTAACACTATTGAGGCAATTCCACACAAAGGATTACAGGAGCTCTGAAGCCTGCTGAGCAAAAGTCAGGTAGGGCAGAGGCCTAGGCTCTGAGCTCATAGAGACCTAGATTCTAGTATCAGTACCTAACTAGTGGCTAGGGGGCCTTGGCTAGGGAATTCTCCTGAGGCTTCTTTCCCCAAGTGTAAAGTCATGGCTGAAATACAAGAACTGCCAATTAAGTTTGTGAACTTATCCTAGAAAAATGCTACATACGTCATTCCTGAATACCACTACAGTCATCTGCAAAGTACTCCCCTTGCGAAGCCATGCACTGACATCAGTGCCTAGTCCACCCTTCAAAGCACTTTTGCAACTCTTTTTCTGGAATGGCCATCAGAGCTGTTGTCATATTACCCTTGATGTCCTGAATGTCATCAAAATGTCATCCTTACGCTATTTCCTTTATCTTTGAAAAAAGTTGCTGGGGACCAGATCAGGTGAGTAGGTAGAGTGTTCCAATACAGTCATTTGTTTACCAGCTAAAAATTCTGCCACAGACAACTATACAGTCAAGTTCACAAACTTGCCCTCCTGCCACTGTGCACCACGGCCATTCCAGAAAGAGTTCCAAAATTGCTTTGAAGGGTGGACTAGGCACCAGCATCAGTGCATAGCTTCCCAAGGGGAGTAATTTAAAGGTGACTGTAGTGATATTCAGCAGTGAGATATGTAGCACTTAGAACAATTAAGTTCATGGACTTAATTGTTAGACCTCGTATGTCCCTAATAGATCATATATTCATGACTTTAAGATACTCAAGGATAAACTGTGTGAAGTAAATGCATGTGTGTATGAACTTACGATCAGTTCACCCTAAGGTGATCAATTAGTATCGGTGCCCTGTCAGGAACGCATACTCTATGGGGACCAGCGAGGACTTCAAATACTCTGACCTAAATCTGCACCACAAAGTTTGTCATCTAACCTAATGCAGGTCAGATAGAACTTGTCAGGGGTAAAATGTCAGGGGTTTATAAAACATGGCTGGCTAAGGAGACTGTCCAAGCACTCTAGACTTTGTGTACACAGGCTCAAGAATCCAGAAACCTAGCCAGCTAGCAGAGCTCTGAGACTTGCATTCCCTTTGGTCCTATGTCCCCACCCCGTACCTAATGAAGGAGCCTGTCACCTGACCCATCTAGAAGGCAGGTGGGTGTTTATTTTGCCTGGGGTGACGTTTCATACAAGGCGTTTGTCCAAGTGCCCAAGGACACAGCGGGCTGCTGTCTGAATTCATGGGAATGATGTGATGTGTTAGCACTCACCCACTTTCCGTGAGGCGGAATCTGGTTTGGGATTTTCTCTTATTGCCACAGGTTTCCAGTAGCAAGAAGATGCAGAGTTCCAGCTGAGAGCAGTTATCCTTGGAAGCTGTCTATTGACCAAAAACACCTGGCAATTGTCAAACAGATGCATTGATTTAAATAAATGCCTTCACAATAACACCTCCAGGGTACTGGGAAGCTTCACAATTAGAGCTACAAAGTACTTGACAAATGTTGCTATTGTTATGACTGCACTTGTCATCATTCCAGTCTCTCTTCTTTAATCCAAGAACCTCATTAGGGTGTAAGAGGTGCTAAGAAGAAAATCGGGGAGGAAAGAAGACGGTTCTTTCTTGTGATCCAGAAGGCCACATGTGACTAGACAACACTCCTGGCCTGTTCCCCTCTCAGGACATATGAGGCATGAAAAAAAGTCTGTTTGTTGAAGGCAGGGATGAGCCAGGGCCCTCTACTCTTGGACAGTCATAGAATGAGAGACAGGGAAACCAATCCAATTACCCCGTCCTATGGCTATAGACAAGTCCCTCTTCCTTCTGTCTCCTGCCCGGAATACATGACATTAAGGCATGGCTGTCTTGATGTGGGGGACACTTTGTCATGGAGATATTTTGATAATGATTATGAGAAGAATAATATCAGAAATAACTGTATTCTACCCTGTATATAATAAACATAATGGGTAAATGTTAAAAATAAGTAAATGTTAGCTGAGTTACTTGAATATTCTTACAAAATTACCCGGTTACACAGAAGGAGAAATTGAAGTTTAGAAAAATAAAAGAAATTCCCAAACTTACAGAGTGTGATAACTGAGATTTATACAGAGGCAGTCTTATTCTGGAACCTGTACTATTAATGACTGGTCTATAAAATAAGAACAGAGTTTGAGGGTAGAGGAGCAGACAAGCTGATTCTAAAGTTCATATACAAAAATTAACACATCCACCTATCCATAGAATCTCTGGGGGGAAAAACAGCTGTGAAAAAGAACATGCTACAGATCCGCAGCAGAAACCCTGCTGGTGCAGTGGGTAAGAGCTACAGGTGCCAGTTCAAATCCACCGGGCACTCCTTGGAAACTCTATAGGGGAGTTCTTTTCTGTCCTTTTGGATTGCTATGAGGCAGAATTGAATCAGTGGCAGTCAGTTTGGTATATGTCTCCAGTGATTAAATCAGGATGTCACTAGAAGATGACAAGACAAAAATCCCAATACAACAAAATAAAATGTGAGAAACAGTGGAATTCAGCATGTGATAAATGCAATATCTCAGATTAGTGGGGAATGTAGGGGTGAGTCAATAAACAGTGCAGGGCCAGCTGTACAGCCATCTGGAGAAAAATAAAGTCAATCCATACCTCATACCATACAGCAGGATGCACTCCAGATGAATCAAAGATCTAAAGCTAAAAACCATGAAACTATAAAATAACTGAGAGAAAACCACAAATTTCTCTACACTCATAGGTAAATGTTTCTTACTCAGTCTCAAAATGAAGACGTTAGTTTTTAATCTATCAAGTTGACTAAAATTCAAGAGTTGAACAACATCCTGTTGTAAAAGAAGCTGCAGAGAAACAATCTCACCCATACATCACTGGCAGAAGAACCACCTTAGAGGGCCTTCGGCTACAGCTAGCCAAACTACAAATGTAAATACTCCTTAACCCAACAATCTCACTTCTGGGAATTTGTCTTAGGCATAAACCTGCAAACATGTGAAGTGATATGTTTACAAGGTTATTCATTGTAGCATTATTCATTATAGCCGAAAGACATTGGAAACAAGCCAAATGCTCACCGATAAAGGACTGGTTAAATGAATAACAGTATTATGGTACTTTCACCCAATGAAATCCTGTGTAGCTTTAAACAAAAAAAGAAAAATCAGAATAAGGAAGTTTATTACAGACTGATAAAGAAGGACATAGGGGAAGTGCAGAAGAGAAAGCGTGGTATGTTACTTTTGGTGGAAAAACTTGGGAGGTGGGTTTAATTTACTTATATTTTCAAAGAAAACTAAACTTCACAAAAGGAACCGATAGAAATGGCTACCTGCTAAGAGCAGCAGTAGGAGCTGTATAAGGGTGGGGGCCAAAGTAGGAGGCAGGGTTTTGTTTTTTTATTCCAAACATATTTTTAACCACAAGAATATATTACCTATTCAAAACATTAAATTTAAAAACTTTTTTTGCCCTGTGTTTTTAGCTTTTCTCGCACTTCGCCAAGTGCTGTATGAAAACAGATATCCTTCCCCTCCTCCTCAGCCTCCTCCCATCCTGGGCCCTGAAGTGAGGCTCAGGAATCATTTCAGTAAAAAAACAAGGGTTAGAGATAACTTCTAGGCACACTACCTGGAAATTAGATATTGTATTTTGGTGGGAACATATCAAAATATCAGACGCACAGACAGGACACTGCAGAGGGAGCCCAAGGCAGAACGCAAAGGCACAAAGCCCGAAACCCACACCCTATGCTTTACCTCACCACTCTGGGAGTTGGCAACCCTGATGGCACTTTAGTATCATCTGGGGAGCTTAAACAAATAATAGCACGGCAACAGACATGGGAGAGGACTGCACAGCGTGAGTAATGTAATCAGTGTAACAAAACTGTACACATGGAAAATCTAGAAATGGCAAATGTATTACCAAAAAAAAACTAAAAAAACCTCATTGCATCAAGTTGATTCCAACTCCTAGCAACCGTATGGAACAGAGTAGAACTGCTCGCTACTAGATTTACGCGACAGTAAATCTTTACAGAAGCCGACTGCCCTGTCTTTATCCTGTGTAGTCGCTGGTAGGCTGTTACTACACTTAACCACTGGGACTTCAGGGCCCCACGTGTGTGTGTTTTTACAATAATTAAACCAGTAAAATCAGTGGCTAGAGCCAGGAGCCAAGGTCCTCACTTAAAAAAAAAAAATTCCCCAGATAAATCTGTTTCCTGGGGATGCCCTCCCTGGCCTTCCTGGTCAGGCTAGGCCACCTTTTGACACCTGCTCTCAGCCCTGGCACAGGACACAGTTGTCACTGAACATTTGTGTGTGCAACAGTTTCATTGCTGTCTCCCTCTCCTGGGTAGTAGGCTCATGGGCTCAGGATCCATGTTTACTTTGCTCACTACTGAGTCCATGAGCCTGGCAAACAGTGCTGAATAAATACTAGCTGAAATAATGAATGAACAAATGACTTCTGGGACCCATGGAAAAAAAATGTGGGGGAGAAATAATAAGGCCACAGGTAGGCAATGAAGAAGCCCTGCAGAGAGTCCAGCAGTCCACAATGAGCATCACAGTCCCATGTCAACAAGAGCTGTAACAGATCTCATGTCATGAAGAGCTGTGATAGGCAACATGTTTTCTCCAGAAAGCTAATAGTTCCCACCAGGAGTGGAGAAAATACTGGTCCTGTCTTCTGAGCAGGTCACCGAAGACTCAGATTTCCAGACAACACTAAGTACAACCCCAGACCACGGTGCACACCTGGCCCCTTGCTCTGGACACCGTAATCTCCAGACACCCCACGACAGAACATGCACGTGACAGAACTGGAATGATGGAGGAATGCAGTATATGGGCCTGCCCATGCTCTTGGCCTTTCTCCTTAGTGTAGCAAAAAGGCGTTAGAGTAGTCACTAGTGACATGTGACCACTGAGCACTCAAAACATGGCTAGTTAGAACTAGGGGACACTGTCAGCACGGACTACACAGTAGAGTCTGAAGACTTCCTATGAAAAGAGAAATGTAAAATATCCAGATAATTTTTTCTATTGATGACATGTCGAAATGATACTGTTTTAGAGACATTTTGAGTTAAATAAAATATATAATTAAGATTAATGCCACCTATTACTTTTAATTTTTACTAAATTCCATATTGTGGTTCACATTATGCTTCTACTGGAGAGTGTGCTCTGGGTGTAAGTTAAGAAGGTGGGGCATGCAAACATTTTAATCAGGTGGAACACAATTTATGACTGACATTCATTTCTCATCACTCTCCAAGGACACATCTGTTTCCCAGACAGCACTGAGACTGTGAATTGCTTGACTTGCAACTGTCGGTCTCATCTCTCTGCAGAATTCTGAGCAGGAAAATGGCAGACCTGGGGTAAATGCCAGGTGGTGGAGCCAGTAGCCCAGCCTGGCCTCAGGCAGTGTCAGTAGAGGAGGGCGATGGCAAAGACCCCAGCGAGGTCCTTGCAATCCCTCTGGGGAGACTCTGGAAACCCCCAGCCTGGGCATTCAGACTTCCCTGGGCTCCTCAGCCAGGTCATTTCTATGGGGAAGATGGAAGAAAGGACCAAGGACACCCCTCACCCCTGCTTGGACCCCCTTCCCTCCCGGCTACATGTCCCACATCCCTCCTTCCTCCTTCCTCATTATGAAATGAGGTGGGTGATAGGCGACAACAGTGACTCTGCAGGGGTCCCCCACTCTCCAAGCCCTCTAATTACCCAGAGAAGTCTTAACTATGTGTGGGGACGAGGGCAGGGCCACAGTCAGCTCTGCAGGGGCCCACCTCCAAAAGATGCTGTGTGTCATACAGACACACAGATTAAATCAAGATGTCACACACCCCCAAGTGGGAAAGAACAGTTGCTATTGAGTCAACTCTGACACACGGTAACAATGTGTGTGTCAGAAAACTATGCTCCTAAAGTTTTCAATGGCTGACTTTTTTCAAAAAAGATTGTCAGGGTTTTCTTCCCAGCTACCTCTGGGTGAACTTGAACCTCCAACCTATTGGTTAGCAGCCAACTGCTCTAACCATTTGTACTACCCAGGACTCCAAGATGCCACCAAGAGAAAGTAAAATCAACTATCAGTGAAAGTTATATGTTCTCCTTCCACCCCAACACACACATACACACACAAACATGCACAGCGCCCAGCCTATGCTGAGTACAGGAGATGGTCTAGCCTCACAGGGCTGGTGCTGTGGCTGAGGAGAAGAGCTGTGGAGGCTCCACCCACATTCTAGAAGCTTCCTACATGGTGGTGGCTTTTTGCACACAGCTCCAGGCCCCTGAGCATGCTGTTCCTTGGCTGAGAATGGCCTCCTGCACCTATCCACCCCTGACATGCTCCCAGTCCTCCTGCTAGGCTGGGCTCTGGCCTTTCCTCCTCTGTGAAAACACCCCTACTGTCGCCTCGTGGCAATGGCCTCCAGTGGCCGCCTCTGTCCCACTGCCACAACTGCCTTCCACAACAGAGTCAACAGCATACCACCTCCCCACTCCCGGAAGGACGAAAGATGCAGGCCCTGCCTAGGGAAGCCAACTCAGCTGTGACACCAGTGATGAGAAACAAGCACTGTTTCATCTCAGGGTTCCTTTTTAATTCTGAACACAAAATAGAGACATTTTATCAAGCACAGTTAATCACCACTCTCCCTCCTTGCTTCTCATTACAGCAAGGGCGATTTAAGATGTGTCCTTGACAGGCGCGAACAAACAGGAATCGAAATTCACATCGCTTCACAACACACCCTGGATTTCATCTATCCTTGATTCACTCTGTCAACCTCCACCCACCCCTTCTGTGGACCAGGATGTGGCTATGCAGTTGAATCAAACCGTGCCCTGGTCCCTGCCCTTTGGAGGCCAACTGTTTACTGGGAGAGAGGTTGCTGCCTCTATAGCTGTCTGGTTAGAAATCCACAAACTATAATCAAGCAATGAGCAGAAGACCCCTGGAAAACAGATGAAGGAGAGACTAATGGTGCCTAGGGGAAACCAGGGAAGACTTCCTGGAGGGAATGACGTATTAGCCAGGTTTTAAAGGATGAAAAGAAAAGGAAAGGTGTTCCAGGCAGAGGGACCAACATGTGCAAAATGTATGAAGGTTGTTATGGATTGTGTTTTGTCCCCCCAGGATACATGCTGAAACTCTCACCCTTGTGTCTGTAAATATGACCCTGTTGGAAACAGTGGTTTTCTTTTGATACGCTAATTACATTTGCGAGATAGAAGAGGTCCTAGACCTAATTACTTCTAAGTGATGCCTTATAAAAAGAACAGAAGATACAAGGACACACACTCGGGAGAAGACAGACACTGGTCTGCCATCAAAGGACCGCCAAGGACTGTCAGCCAATGCTAAGAGTGATGCTGAGACCCAGTCTGGACCTTAGACATCAGAACTATGAGACTAAATCCTTGTTCTTTAAAGCCACCCATATGTGGTATTTTTTGTTACAGGAAGCATTAGGTATTAAGACAAAAAAAAAAAAAAAAAAAAAGCCAAACTCTCTGCTGTCTAGTCGATTCCAACTCATAGCGACCCTATAGGTCGGAGTAGAACTGCCCCATAGAGTTTCCAAAGAGCACCTGGTAGATTTGAACTGCCAGCTTTCTGGTTAGCAGATGCAGCACTGAACCCGCTAAGCCACCACGGTTACCAAGGTAACTAAAACAGATATCAAAACCAAAACCAAAGTGGGGGGGGGGAAGCCAGTTGCTGTCAAGTTCATTGTGACCCCATGTGTTTTCAGAGTAGAACTGAACCCCATAGCAATTTCAAGATTATGACCTTTTGGAAACAGATTAACAGGCGTTTGTCCCGAGGCATCTCTCTGTGTGTTAGAATGGCCTACGTTTCAGTTAACAGTCAGGAGCTTAATCGATTGTGCCACTCGGGACTGCCTCGTAGGAATGTGACAGGGCGCCATGGATTCAGGAAACAGTAAAGATAAGTTGCACATGCCTAGACTATAAAGTGTATATGTAAAACTATGCATATGCATTGCTCACGCTAGGCAAGAAAGTTGGATCCAGCTTTTGAAGGGCCACCTGTGTTTCGGTAGGCAGTGGGAGCTGTTGGTGTCTATTTTGTAGGAAGCTCACTCTGGCAGCTGCATGGAGGATGGACCATGCCCGAGTGTGGAAGGAGCTGTGCTAGATGCAGGGTAAGGGGATTTATTTTTATTCTTGAAGGTGTATTCACAATAGCCTTGGCAGGCAGGGGGTGGGACCTGAATTTAATCCCCTAAACCAGATTTAGCACGGCTGGCACCACTGCTCTATTCAGTGCTCATGGCAGGCATGGCTAATCAATCACAGCACTATTCACCACCGAGTCTGGACTCAGCCACAGATTCCTTCCACCTCTGAGCAAAACCAAAACCCAAACCCGTTACCATTGAGTCAATTCCAACTCAGCAGCCACCAGGTCTCCTAGGGAAACACGTGAGATGAAATCATATTGTTTGAGATTCCTGCCCCAGGAAAGAAAGCTGAATATCAGCATTAGTCCAAACTAAGCTATATCAGCTAGGGGAGCTTAATGAAAATTTCCCAAGAAGTAATATTCAAAATAAATACCAGGAGTTGGTGTGGGGAAGAATCAAGTTGACAACCTTGAGATAGAACTATTTGGAAAGAAAGGAAGAACTGTTTGGAAAGGAAGGAAGAAAAAAGGACCTCAGGATTAATTTTCCCATAAAGCAGCAGAATCACACAGCAATCATCATAAACCTGTCCCTTTCTCTACCATACACTTGAAAATTATAAGCAATTTCCAAGACGTTGCTCCTGCAGGTGTTGCCTTCCAATTTCCAGTTGTGACTGCAGAAGGAGGAGAGTTGAAAAGTCCAATGTCAATAAGCAGTCCCTCTAGTGAGAGCTCCTAGCAGGTGGGGCCATCGTATTCCTCCTGGTCTGGCGCCACCAGGCAGGCTGTGGTCCTGGCTGAGAAGGAAGTGAAAGTTGGTGTGACCTCTCCCCTAGCCCTGTCCCAGTCAGGAATTCTGGAATGAAGGCCACACTCAAGATCTGTGGAGGATCCTGGCTTTAATGTTCCTATGGCCTTTGGCAGGCAAATGGGACAAACAAATACCACAGAGACTTTTGATCCTCCCGGCACTACGTTCAACCTTTGTTTGGGGCCTGCTTTGTCTTCTCAGGCCTCCCAGCCCCTCCTCAAGAAGCAGAATGGAAACAACATTGTCCCCCTCCTCACCCCGCCCTCACTGCCCATGACCTCTTCTGCACCACAACCAAATCTCAGCTTCAGAGCAGCCAGCCAGGTGTTGAGGTGCACTCCTTCTCTGGACATCTCCCTTTCTTCTCGTGGGGTGCCACAAACAACTTCCTGTTTGCTGTCCCCTTCACAGAGACCTAACCCAAGTGGGCTGAAGACCCATCTCCAGGTGAGGTTAGCAACTCAGCTACCCACACCTAAAACAGCAGGTGTCTGGGAGTCTAAGTTCCCTGACCTGTGAAGGAATGTAGTGCTAACCAGGCATAGCAGGGACCCAGCAATGGGGTCACCCTATGCATGGAGAAGAACCTCACCCATTACCAATACTGAAGCTGTAATGAACCTTTGAAAGGGCATTTCCAGACTATGGCAGAGTCCCCGGCTAACTTGGGGCTGAGTTCTTTACACAGGCCTCAGTTTCTTCCTCTGTAAAATGGAAACTCATACTGCCTTTGTGGATGTGTTGGGAGGATTAGTGGCCCTGTGCATTAGGAGGCACCTAACAGGGCCCCTGGAGCCCTGGTGGTGCAGTGGTTAAGAGCTCAGTGCAACCCAAAAGGTCAGTAGTTCAAATCCACCGGCTGCTGCTTGGAAATGCTATGGGGCAGTTCCACCCTGTCCTATAGGGGCATTATGAATCCAAATCCACCCAATGGCAATGGGTTTGAAATGGGTTCAGTGGGTTCCCTGGTAGCCAGGAGGGCCTGCATTCCAACAGCTGCCTTCTGGATTTCAGCTCCCTGGTGTATCCAGGTGAAGTGGACTAGATGCCTGGTTTGATGGCTCCACTCACCAGCATGGGGGCCGTGGTGGTGCAGCGGTTAAGCACGTGGTTGATAACAGAAAGGTCAGGGTGAGGCCCCCCACGAGCTCCTCCATAAATCTTGCAGCCTCAGAAGCCCTATGGAGCAGTTCTACTCCACCCTGTAGGATCACTGTGAATTGTCATCAATCAGTGCCAACCGGTTTGGTCTGTTTTCCTCATCCACGGGGAGAACAAGTGACCTGGAGCCAGCACTCATTCTTACCAGACAGTGGGGAGTTTGCTGGTTGTACTGAGAAGTAAAACAAAAGACTTCTGCCCATGTGGGAGCAGCAATCTACCCTTCAGCCTACCATCGCACCCCAGGCCCGTGACGCTACAGGCTAACTATATAGGATTAGGACTGGAAGAAACAGAGACAGTCTCGCACCAGTCTCTGTGTCTGAAGTCAGCAGCCCTCAGGTGGCATGGCCACTGTCTCAGCCCACCACGCCAGCCTGCCTCCTGGCCCACCTGAAGGCCTGGGAGGAAAGGGCTCCCTCTCAGGATGGTGAAGTTGGCCCACCAACTGGACATCCGCTTGCAGGGTTCCTACAACATCTACTGGTACCCACACCCATTGCAAACAGCCCCAGGCTGGGGCTGACATTTCTGAGGGTGACACACAAGCAGGACAATCACACACTTGTCACCTCCCACCTCCTTTTCTCACCAGCCTTCCTGTTTCCGCCAGGATCCCAGTTAGGGAGGCCCACGTGTCTCCTAGGAAAGGGGTTCCTGGGTCACAGTACTCATCTCTCTGTGGCACCCACTATTGCAGACCCTGGGACCCCCAGATGGACGCTGCTCTGGCCAGTACTAGCCAAAAATGTGGTTGCCCCAGGCTGGCAAACAATTAGGCGTCCTTTCAAATCACATTCCTTGGAAAACTGTTCCCTGTAAGCTCATAGAGGACCAGAGGGAAACCAAGATGCATGACCCCAGCCTCTCCTCCACTGCCCCACGCCAGTCAGTGTCCGTCCCAAACTCACACATGTAACCAGTAAGCCAAGATCACATCAGGGACTATCCTCTGCTCTCACAACATGCATCTTTGGGACCATGCTATACCCTCAGACAGTTTAGTCAAAAAAAAAAAAAAAAAATCCGAATTTCAAAGAACTTTCTCTGAAAGCACCTCAAATAAATATGATTTTCTCTATCATTGGCCATGGTGGGCTAGCATATGACATTTCTAGCAGAATATTTGTGTCCCCTCTAGATGGGACTTTAGGCAGCTGCCCACCCCTTAATACTAGTCTAGCTGTGGACCAGATAACTGTGTTCTACAAGCATAGACCCATAGCTGCCAGCAATTGCCTGTACAAAACCAGGTGAGACCCCAGGTTGTTGCAGCCTGCTCTCGTTTCTACCCTTCACTGTTGAAAGGACAAAGGGTGTCTCAGCAAATCCAGAGGCAAGCCCAGAGACGTCAAAGCAGGCAGATACATGTCACTGCCATGTATGAAAGAACTATGAGTTTCCCACTCAGCTTCCTTAGCTGTATGCAGAAAGATATAAACAATGGGGATCCTAAGGCATGAAGGGGAGGGGGAACAACTAGTCACATTATACAGAGATGGCATATTCGCAATCAGAAACAATAGTCACCATTTGTGGAGCACTTAACTACTACCTGGCCCTGAGCTCACATTCAATATTCATTATCTAATTTAAGCCTTACTGAACCTCAGAGATAGGTATCATCCCCATTTCATAGCTGAAGAAATTGAGGTTTAAGAAGACACAGGACTGTGCAGACACCTAACTAATAAATGGAAAAATCTGGATATGCCTCCGTGTTTGTCTGAGCCCCTAGCGCACAGCATCAGCTGCAGCACAGCTCTGGTTGTGGACACTAATCCTGGCTGTGCCACTTCACAGCTCTAAGAGGGCTGGACTACCTGTCCACCCCTCTCAGGACGACATCGCAAGAGACCCAGGCCAGAAAACCATCTTGGAAATTGCAAAGAGCTGCACCCGCCTGAGCCTTTGCCAGCGTCCCTGTTGAAGGAGAATGAATTCCCCTGTGGGGGACATGCTACCCTTCTCTGCTCTTTGCTGCTCTAGAAGGCACCAGTTCCTCTTCTTCTCCTTGGCAACATTTGCAGAAATAAGCAAGGTCAAAGGTGAGGGAAAGCCCTAGTTACGCCAACTTCAGGCTCCTTGACCCCTGAGTCCTAATGTGCCTTTCTTGATATTCGACCCCTTCATGATTCAAAGAATCACATCCCTAAAATGCGAACCCAGGTTACACAGAGCTCCAGCATGAGAAAATGTTGATTTTTCCCAAGTGTACCAATGACACAGGATATGAAAATAGAAATGGACAGAAGAACTCCACCTCACCAACGATTGGCTCTCTCCCTCGATGAGCTAAAAAGGAGAACAAGGTTTTAAGACTGGTCAAGATCAACAATGAATTGGCTTGTGGGGAGGAAAGAAATGGCATTTTCTTGAACAAAAAAGACTAAAAATAGAGTGAGGTTTTCCAAGAAGCTGTAGTGGGACTTCAGGAAGCAGCTACAACGCATTTATTAAAACAGCTACTGATGTGCTCAAAGCTATTCATGGTGTCTGACTGCTCAGCCAGCCCCTGTGAGCCAGAAAGCAAGACAGAGCTTCCGCTGGTGCCCCATAGTGGAGCCTTTGCTGGTGCAGATGTCTGCCCAGGGACAGCAAGGCCCTCCTTCTCCCCTACACACACTCAAGTAGACCCCATCCCCTGTATTCCAGCCACCCCTCCTAGCAGCCTTTCTCAAACTTTTTCACCAAATCACCCCACACTCAAAAAAAAAAAGCCACTCTGGATACCACTGAGTCAATTCCCACTCATAGGGACCCATAGGACAGGGTAGAACTTCCCCATAGAGTTTCCAAGGAGCACCTGGCAGATTCAAACTGCCGACTGTAGTGTCTAACCACCATGCCACCAGGGTTTCCAACCAAACCAAAAACTGAACCTGCTGCCATCAAGTCAATTCTGACTCACTGTGACCTTATAGGACAGAGTAGAACTGCTCCAAAGAGTTTCCAAGGAGCACCCAGAGGATCTGAACTGTTGAGCTTTTGGCTAGCAGATGTAGAACCTAACCATGATGCCATCAGGGTTTCTCAATCACAGAGGAAACATTGGCAAGTGGTGGGTCCTTGGGGGTGAAGATCCAAGACTTGCCCATAAAGGCCACCACAACATGAAATTTCTTGAGAACCTCAGTTTTACCCTAAGAATTCACAGGAGTATCTCCCCCTACTCCAGAATATGTTCGAATTTGTTTTTGTGTTTAAAAATCCATTTGTTCCCAGTCTCATAGTTGTCTTGTAATTCCAGAAAGAAATGTGCATTCATCCTGCTTCTCAAGAACCTTTGGTTGAATACTGCCAGTGGCAAAGCGGCCACAATGAGGCCACAAAATCTTTCAGAGGATCCCACCCTCAGAGCTCCTTCAGTCATTTAGATTAAATCATTCATCCATCAATTCATGCATGTGTTGATTCACCAGCTATTTACAGAGCTCTTTCTAGAAACTAGGGATACAACCAGGTGAGTCCCTAGGTGACACAAGTGGTTAAATGCTAGACTACTGGCCAGAAGGGTGGTGGTTTGAACCTACCCAGGGGTGCCTCGGAGTATAGGCCTTGTGATCTGCTTCCATAAAACCAGTCTTAGAAACGTATGAAGCAGTTCTACTGAGCATCTGCAGGGTTGCCATGAGTCAGAATAGACTCAAAGGCAACCAATGCCAACAGGAGGAACTCATTGAGGGTCCTTGTCCTGCTGGAACTCAGTCCAATGAAGGAAACAGTCAAGGAGACTTGGTGTTGCAGGGCATTGTCGTGAGTGCTCAAACAAGAAATAACAGGTTTTGAAGGCAGACAGATGGGGGATCGGAAAAGCCTTCCATTCAACAGTTAAGGTCCTCATGACCTTGGGCAAGTCAATTAACCACACAGCTACCCCATCTGTAGAATGGGAAAGCTGTGCAAAGTGCTTAAAATGGCACCTGCTTCGTATCAAGAGTTCAATAAATGTTGTATATTAAGCTGAGACCTGAAGAATGAACAGAGCTGAGATGAGGAGGCCGGGAAAAAAAGGAGGGGAGAAGGCCAGAGTGTGTTCCAAACAGAGGGAACAACATGTTTAAGAACAGGCATTCGATAAATATTTGTTGAACGATAAACCTTGTAAGGGAAGTTAGAGTAATATGATCTTGATAAGCCTCACCCTTTATTGATTGTCCCTGGTGTGTGTATCTGGCATGGATTGGCACCCAAGCCAGGCACCCGTGGGCAAGCCTGTGAACCAAAGTGTCAAATTCTTAAAGGCAGGGCTTGAGTGTTTCTCCTCTTGAGGCCACAGGCTGAGCCTGGCTCCGGATGGGCAGCGGGGTGCTACTCTTAGGCCCTCTTCCTATTCCCCCAGCACTTCCATCCTGGAGAAAGATCCAGTCTGGGATCATTATAAAGGCCCAGCGGTCCTGCCTCCTGGCACAACTGAGACATGTGGCCAGGATGCAAAGAGCTCTGGACTTGAAGCCAGAAGCCTGAGATGCTCATAGTCATGTGACTTTGGGTAAATTACTTTGGATACCAGTCCAGAGAGCACAGGACTTCTGCCCCAGGTTTGGGGAGTGTTGAGGTGGTAGAGTAACTAATCACCAAGGTCCACATGGAACTGAGTGGTCTCCTGGGATACAAAGCCTTCAGGGTCCAGACAAGGAAGGTCCTGAGCAAAGACGAGTAAGTGGGTTATCACGTAAGGTAGCCAGTGGACATCGTCCCTACCTCCAGACTTCCTTTTCACTTCCTATGTTCTGTTCTTTCTTCCCCAGACCCAAGTCGCAAGTCAGCTCTGAGTAGTATCAAAGTCCCTCAGCTTCTTAATTGACCCAGTAGACTCATGTCTATGCAGGAGAAGGAGGAGGAAGAGGAAGAACAAGTCTTAGAGGTTGCCTCACAGTGTTCCCATGCTGGAGGTTGGCACTGATCCTTTCCTTCTCAGGCCTCCCAGTGCCTCCCCAAGCAGCAGAATAGATGCAACATTGTCCCCCTACCCACACTTCCCTCCCTGCCCATCACCTCTTCTGCACCATGGCCAAATCCCAGCTTCAGAGCAGCCTGCCAGGTGCTGAAGCGCGCTCCTTCTCTGAACATCTCCCTTTCTCCTCGTGGGGTGCCACAAACAACTTCCTGTCTGCTGGTCCCTTCACAGCGACTTAACCCAAGTGGGCTCAAGACCCATATCCCATGGTTCTTCAGCATGGATTGGCATCCGAGCCAGGCACCCGTGGACAAACCTGTGAACCAAGGTGTCAAATTCCTAAGGGCAGGACTTCAGTGTTCCTTCCCTTGGGGCCACGGGATAAACCTGGTCCTGGATGGGCCAAACAGTGGCTGAAGAACCACTGTTTGAGGTGGAAGGGTGTCGCCCAAGTCTCCCAGAGATGCCATGTAGGGCCAAAGCTGGGCTAGAAAGGGTATTCACAGGCCAGAGGGCAGGGGAAGCCAGTCCATGCTGCTTCTCAAGAGGGCGAGTGATGGAATCTGTGACGCGTGGTGACACTGAGCCCACAGTTCCTCCCTGCAACAGCCAGTCCCACTGATCAATCTGGTGTTGACCCACTGGCCAAAATGTGGGCAAAAGTTTCCAAGACGAGGTATGCTCAGCCGCGCTAACCCCACCCACACTGGCACAGCCAGGAGTATCTCCCTGGGGACTTTACTCAGACCCCCATAGCACACACGCCTTAAAGATGGTGGCAGAGTTCCCTGCCATCCCATCAGACAGATGTCTTGTGCTTTCAGTTGCCAGGCCCCATCAATGTCTTGCCTCGGGCTTGAATGCCAGGCTATATTAGGTCATGCTGAGCCAGGCCTGTTGTCCTTTCTCATTAGCTGTACCACTTCATATTTTTAGGGGCAGCCGAGACCGAGACAATGCCACAGGACTGGTTCTCTTACTGAGTCCCTAAATGTCACTTGTGTAAAAAAAAATCCATCTTGAAGGTCCAAGGACCCCAGCATTTCTTGCTGCAGTCTGGAAAAGAACCAGCTCTGAGTCTAGAAATAAACAACTGGATAAATATGAAGCCACCATGGTCCTGGTCCTACTGCCTGTTTTTTCCAATTACTTCAGTCACCTATACTTACCACCCCAATGCCTCCACTGAGCTCCTGATGCCTTGTGGTCCAGTGCAAAAAAAAAAAAATAAAGATCCAAGACTCTTGTGAACCCAATTGGTTTTCCTCTGAGAAGCCTTTCCAGATGCCTCCCCATCCCTCAGCAGGCCCATGGCACTTCCGTGGGGGATGGGGGTAGTTGGCAATGGAAGGTTCTTGTGATCTATCACCCACCATGCCCATCATCACCACAGCATGAACCATTATGGTTTGCAAAGAGCTGGCTCACTTATTTGACTTATCTCTGGGGTCAGTAGAAGGATACCCATTTTACAGATGAAGAGGTTAAGACAGTAAAAGAAGAGATGATATGCTCAAGTTACACAGATAGTAAGTGAAAGGGCCGTGATCTCTTTACACGGCCACCAGGAGCTTGGCTCAAGGGACCAGGCCCAGCTGCCTCTGTAAGTCCACATGTTCAGTAACTCAAGAGGAGCTGCTGCATGTTGGTTTCTTCTCCTCGAAGTAGACTGCTTTGTGCATCATCTCTCTGGATTTCACTTCCGGCCCAGCTTGTTTATGACCCAACCAGGCAATGTCCACAGAGTTGGTGGGGGAACGCCAGGGAGCATGTGCTTTCCATGATTCACCACTAGTTCTCTACTGTCTTGCCCAGTCTTAAATCAGTCTCTCTCTCTCTCTCTGTCATATGCAAACACATGTACAGGCACATGTATGGGGATAAACACATTCACACATGCACATGCACATAGGCAAGACTGGGATCCTGACATCCAAGATCCTCCCAGGTTGGGGGTACAGTGTCTTGTCCTCTAATTAGCTGTAAATTTCTTCCCCTGTCAGCTGAGTATGGTGCCATCGAGCTAGGGCCTTGGGAAGGGACAGTCATCAGGCTTGGGTAAAGGGAGTAGGGATCAAAGCAGCTGCTTTTGGAACAGGGATGGGTTCTTCAAGATCCCTGCATCCACGAGATCCTTAAGACAAGCCCATAGACGGAAGAGGTTCAGGGACCAACATCAGATGACCTCCATGCTCTACCCACGAAGGGCAGGGGTGAGCCCTCTGCCCACAGCTCTTTGACCTTAGCCCCTCCGTACCACTCACATCCCATGGCCCAGGTCATAGACCACCTAAAGTGCTGGCCCAGGGGAAGGGCAGACCCAGAGAAAGGGCTCCAGACCCACAAAACAATTCATCTTGTTATAGAGGCTGAGGCTGCTTCCATTTCCAAGTTTCCAGCTCCATTTCAAGCCACAAATCCAGGTAACTGTACTGAGGGCTCAGTGTAGCCAATGGAGACATGAACAACCTTGGACAAAGGAGCGGAGACTTAGCCCACTTCCCACACTGGCCCCCTTACCTGTCCTGTGGCCAACCACCCACACTTTTGTTCCTGCATCCAACATCTGCCCTCAGATCCTTCTCTCACACCCCACTGGTCACTCTCACACTCATGACAGCAAGTGCCCAGGATTGAAAGGCCATATCAAGTGAGATCTCTATGCAGGGTGCTGTGCTGGGTGCCAGGTTGCCACATACAGGGGTCAAGCACTTTTATCCCTGCCCAGTAGTTTCAGGCTATTAGGGAATGAGGAATGGCTGACACAGATCTTTCACCATACCATAAATAAATAAATAAATAAATAATCAAATAATATGGTAAAAGAAGGATCTAGAACACATCTTCCTACATGGTATAATTAAGCAGCCTAAAAACTTCTGGATAAAAGAAGATGAAGGAATTTAAGGAGTTGGTGATATCCTACCTGAGCTTGGAAAGAAATGTAGTCTCGGATAGTCCTTGCTTTCTCAAATCACACAGCTTGTAAAGTGCATACATAGGTCTATAGATTCCAAGGCTCATACTCTTGACAGTACTGATCCTTGGTTTACCATCAGACCCACCTTGACATGTAGCCAATGTACAGAAATGATTGGCAGATTTGTAGCGGCTCACGCCCATCACCATTGCATGGTTTCATATGGCTGAACTTGACAGTAGCATAAAGAGGCAGAGAGTGACTGCAAGAGCCAGCAGCTGAAATGACTCAAGCTCTCAACTCATTTGGTTTCATTTTGCCAACTAGATCAAAGAAGAATGTCCCAAAATCCCAACACACAAAACACACGCACATTCCAACAACTTCTAAATCCATTTTCTGGAAGGCTTACCATGCAATAAATCACTGAGTAGCAGTAGCTCTGTCCCTGAATTAGGGACAGTCAGGATTGGGGCTGTGAACTCAGTTGCCCTCAGCAATGACTATGTCATGCTACATGTCCAGCCAAGAACTTTCTGTCCTATTTGATACACAAAAAGTGAGCTATACCCTGGATCTGGCTGCACAAATGACCAAGAGTCTTGCACCTCCAACTCAACAGTGTGAAAGAATCCCAGGAATCAGCAGATGACTAAAAAGCCCTCCCCAACTAGTTCAAGGAGTTGTACCAAGCAACACTGAATACTCTATCTGTCGGTTCCTGTGGGACAGCACTTGGTTAAGAATTTCTAACCTTGAACTTATGGGCCCCCAGACAAGATCAAAAGATTGTTTAAAGGCGGTGTCAACACAATTTGAGTCAGATAGTTGATCATAAAGCAAGGACCAGGTGGCTCACAATTTGAGGAGCAAAATAAACTAAATACCTCAAACTAATGTGATATTTGAGCATATTGGTAAAGTGATTTTGAATCAAAGTTCACAGGACTATATCCATAAGGACTTTCTTGGCTGCAAGTGATAGAAAAGTCAAGATTGGCTGAAAAGAAATGGGAGGGCTACCATTAGAAGAGAGAACAGATGCTAGAGAGAAGAACCACAAATGTTCAGCACACAGCCTATAACAAATAGATCAATTTTTGCTCATAGTCTCCATTACACACACAACTGTGGTGAGCTACAAATGGAAATCAACTCCTACCACCACCACCACTTCCCTTCCCTCTGCCTTAGCTCGGGTATATTTCTATAAGTGCTACAGAAAAGCTGAGGATACAGAGAAGGGAAAGCAACATGTCCAGCCCCATGAAGAGCTTGAAGGAAGAACCAAATAAGGAGTGTACATGTCTACTGCTACCCCATATTTTTCTCCCATGGTCTGCTCTCTGCCCAAGGGAACTGTTCAGGCCCAATTTATAAAGTTGAGACCAGCTGAATAGGAATCATCCCTACCTCCCTGGTTGTGGGTCCCCAAGGACAGAGTCAAACCAGCAGAAGCATGTCCAAGACATCCTCCACAGTGTTTTTGGAGTAGAGAGTGAGGCATGACTATCACTGAGACAGTATCACCATTAATATCATCATCATAACCATCACTGAGAGGAGCCAAAGCCCAGAAGACAACAGCCTGTACCAAATCCAAAGGCAAGACAAATTTAAAAAATTGAGAGAGCAGGTGATCATGTTGGGCACCATGACAGCTGAGAGTGACAGCCAACAGTGTTAGGCAAGTGAGTTACAGGGGGTAGCTCTCAGGACTGGTACTCACTAACAGAGAGTACATAAGAGTCACTTGAAGACAAACGAAAGTGAAAACAAGAAAAACAGAGATCCGGGCCTGGTCCAGGCCACATAACAGAGAATCCAGAAGACGAAGCTCTTAACATATTCCCAGAGTAACCTTGACTTTGAGGTTCTCCCTTAGTAGTTTCCACGGAAGGTGGCATGAAGGGCAAGGGGTTTAAGCCACCCAGAGAGCAAAGAAAAACCTGATGTCTGTGGCTACACGTACCAGGAATTTGACTGTGTAGCATGGAGCCATGTGAGTTGATCAGTTTTGTTCTCTTTCTGATTCTTCCTGACTGAGTCAGGGCCACTTTTTGTCTGTGGCCTAAAAGCTGGGACAGGAACCTGCCTCCCAAACTGTCTGTCCAGAGTACTAACAAACTCCTGGAACAGTTTTCTTTTTAAGTTCATCTCTCTGAGTTTAAAAGGTGAGACCCTTTCCCACATCCCAGACACTCATCTCAAGGATATATATGTGTGTGCATATGTGTGTATGTGTGTGTATACATATGTATGAGCATGTGTGTGAGTAGGCATACACACACACACTCATGCCTCTATATTCTCAAGTTCTTACACAAAAGTGATTTACCTGAGGATTCCTTCATGGTCCCTTCATGGCCTTCCAGTATGTACCCAGTGGGGCTCAATAAGCTGCTAAGAAGGGCTACTCATGGGCTTGTCCCATGCCCATTCTATTCTCCAAGTATACTGTGTGTCCAGTATAGTATGTCTCCAGACATACTGTGGGAAGGAGGGTCTGTTCCCTAACAAAAATTAGAGTCTGGACACATGTTGAGAAGTGTCAGGAGCACACAGGGCCAAAGAACATGTGGAGAATACAGAGTTCTTTTTTTTTTTTTTTTAATTTTATTTTGCTTCAAGGGAAAGTTTTCAATCCAAGTCAATTTGCTATACATGTCACTATGCAACTCTAACTGCTCTCCCCACCCTATGACAGCCCTCTTTTCCTTTCCACCATGTACTTTCTATACCTATCCAAACATTGTCTGTCCCCTTCCACCTTCTCATCTCACCTCTGCGTAAGAGCTACTCAGAGAGTCTCATGTATATATCCAAGCCAAGAAGTACACTCCTCACCAACACCACTCAACATTTTGCAGTCCAATCCAGTCGCCATGTGAAGAATTGACTTCGGTGCTCGTTTCAGCTCTGGGATAACAGGGAGTCTGGAGACCATGTTCTCAAGGGACCCTCCAGTCTGTTGGACCATCAAGTCTGGTCTTTTAGTAGAGTTCTAGCTTTGCCAAACCATTTTTCTTCAGCTACACCAGGGATTCTATGTTGTGTTCCCTGTCAGGGCAGTCAATGATGGTGGCCAGTCACCATCTAGTTCTTCTATTCCCGTGCAGAAGTAGTCTCTAGATCATACAGCACCTTCCACCTCCTGGGATCATATTTTCCTCATGTCTTTGATGTCCTTCATTCTCCTCTCCTCCAGGTGGATTAGGACCAATTGATACTAATTAGCTGACTGCTTGCAGGCTTTTAAGATCTCAGATGCCACTCACCAAAGTGGGATGCAGAACATTTTCTTAAAAAAACATAGTTATGTCAATTGACTGAGATGTCCCGTGATACCATGGTCCCTAGACCCCTGTCCCTGCTACTCTGTCCTTCAAAATCTTCAATTGAATTGAGGAAACCTTTTGGCTTTTGGTATTGTCCAGCAGTGCTGACCTCTCTTCTACCATGTGCTGTCATTCCCTTCACCTAACCCAATGCCTATCTACTATCCCCACTCACCCCTTCCCCACTCTCGTAACCATCAAAGATTAGTTTCTTTTGTGTTTAAATCTTTTCTTAAGTCCTTATAGTAGTGGTCTCATACAATATTTGTCCTTTCACGATTAACTTCACTCAGCATAATGTCTTCCAGATAACTCCATGTTGTGTTTCCTAAAATCATCCTGTTCTTTTTTATTGCTTAGTATTCCATTGTGTAAATATACCATAGTTTGTTTACCCATCAACCTATTGATGGGCGCCTAGATTGAGTCCATCTTTTTGCTATTGTGGATAATGCTGCAATAGCATTATCTATTTGTCTGACAGCCCTTATTTTCTAGGATATATTCTAAGAAGTGGGATTGTTGGACTATATGTTATTTCTATTGGTAGCTTTTTAACAAAGTCGCAAATCAATTTCTAAAGTGCTGTACCATTTTATATTCCCACCATCTATGTAGAAAAGTTCTAGTGTCTCCATAATCTCTCCAACATTTATTATTTTGTGTTTCTCAGATTAATGCCAGATTTGTTGGAGTGAGATGGTAATTCATTGTAGCTTTGATTTGTATTTCTCTAATGGTTAATGATCATTAGCATTTCCTCATGTATCTGTTAGCAACCTGGATGTCTTCTTTGGTGAAGTGCCTCTTCATATCTTGTACCCATTGTTTAATTGGATTATTTGTTGTTCTTTTGACTGTTTGTTTTTGTTTTTGAGATTTCACAGTATCTTGTGGATTCTGGAGATTAGAAATCACTTGGATTCCTGGTAGCTAAAAATTTTTTCCCAGTCTGTAGGTAATCTTTTTACTCTTTTGGTGAAGTCTTTGGATGAGCATAAATGTTTGATTTTTAGGAGTTACTAGTTATCTAGTTTCTCTTCTGGTGTTTGTACATTGTTAGTAATTTATTTTGTAGTCTGTTTATGCCATGCATGAGGGCTCCCAGCATTGCACTTATTTTTTCTTCGATCTGTGAACCACTTTGAGTTAGTTCTTGTGTGAGGAGTGAGATATGGATCTTGTTTTGCAGATGGATATCCAGTCATGCCAACGCCATTTGTTAAACAGACTATGGGCCTTTGTCAAATATCAGCTGCTCATAGGTGGATGTTGTTGTATCTGGAATCTCAATTCAGACACAGAGATAGCAACATGAGAATAAACTGCACGCAGCTTGGCAGGGACAGTGGCATGGGAGCTGGATCTTGCTAGGGAAAGAAGAGATACCAGCATCCTGAGCATAGGAAAATAGCTGCATGTGCAAAGACAGAGAGGTATGAAAGAGCCAGCCAATATAGAGCAATGCAGACCAGGCACCAGGATGTAGATGACTAATGTGAGGCTCAGGGAGACTGGGTAACAGTCTTGAGATCACAAACAAATTGGAAGAAGATTCAAGCTTTATGCACTGGTATAACTAACTGACACCAAAACCCAGGTTCTTTACACTACTGCAATAATAAAGCATTGTAGTGTAGCTTGGCTTTAAAGTCTAGGCATGATTTTTCTAGGCAGAAGGGGAAGAATGTATACGGCTTTCTAGATGTAGGAGAGTAGCTTGAGGAGTCATGCAACCCAAAGCAAGAGTGTTACTTTCAGGACATAGTCAAACCCACCTGGAGTGCCACACAGCAGTGAGGAGCCCTAGCTCAGTTTCCGGGAGACCTCCACTTCAGGGACAGCTTTACTACAGACCATTGTGGTCATTGTGGATGGTGAGCAAAGCCCTTCCCCAGCACAGGTCTTGGCTTTCCTCTAGTAGCACTCTTATAGAATTCGAGAACACAAGGTCTTTATTCAGGCTAGGAAGTTCAGAACCTAAGAAGTTAAATTCCTGTTATCAATCACCTTGACTATTGGCTCTAAGGATATAATACTGGCCCCACTCAGACTGGCCACCCTAGCCCAGCTAGTCCAGAACAACTTAATGAGCCTAAAAGTCACCAAGCTCCCAAGATGGAAAAGAAAAGCTAGCACTACTGAGCCCCTACCACAGGCCAAGCACTGGCGTGGGCTACTCCAATTTGTTGCTTCACTAGCCCTTACCACACATGTTTGCACTTGTTAGGTACCATCAGGTCAGTTTCGAATCATATTAACTCTGTATAGAACAGAACCCTATATACACTCCCTGGTTCTGTGCCGCCCTCACAATTGTTGCTGTGTCTCAGTCCACTGCTGCAGCAACTGTGTTAATCCATCTTGTTGAACGTCTTGTTTTTTCCCTGACCCTCTACTTTGCTAAATACCATGTCCTTCTCCAGGGACCAGTCCTTCCAGATAAAATGCCCAAGTCATCAATACTAAAAGTCACAGTCTTTGATCTTCTTCTGTAAATTTCAAGTTCTCTTTGCTTTCACCAAGCAGGGTAGTATCATCTTCCTATTGCAAGTTGTTAGTGATGCTGCATTTTTCTTGGTATAGTCCAGCTCCTCAGCATACAGACTGAATAAGTATGGTGATGCACGACTTTTCTGGTTTTAAATCTTGCAGAATCCCTTTGTTATGTTCGAACAACGCCTCTTGATCTATGTAATTTCCACATGAGTATAATGAAATGTTCTGGATTTCCATTCTTCTAAATATTATTCATAATTTGTTATGATCCATATAGTTGAATGCTTTTGTACAGTTAATAAAACACAGACAAGCATCTTTCTGATATTATCTGCTATCATCCAAAATCGATCTGACATAAGCATTGACATCCCTCATTCCCTGTCCACTTCCTAATGTAGACTGAGTTTCTGTAGGTTCCCTATCAAAATACTCCTTCAACTTTTTTTAAATAATCTTCAGTGAATTTTACTTGCATATGATATGGATGATATTGTTTAATAAGTTCTGCATTCAGTTGGATCACCTTTCTTGGGAATGGGCACAAATACAGGTCTCATCCTTTCAGTTGGCCAGGTGGCCATATTCCAAATTTCTCATCATAGATAACTGAGTAATTTCAGTGCTGCCTGCATTTGTAGAAACATCTCAGTTGGTGTTCTTTCAGTTTGTGAAGTTTTGTTTTTCATCAGTGTCTTCAGTACAGCTTAGACTTCTTCTTTCAGTACTATCAGTTCTTGATGACATGCTACCTCCAGAAATGTTTGAACACTGACCAATTATTTTTGGTACAGTGACTTTGTACCTTTTCCATCTTCTTTTGATGCTTCCTGCACCATTTAGTATTTTGCCCACAGAATCCTTCAGTACTGTAACCTGAGGATGAATTTTTTTTTTTTTATTTCCATTCTTTCATCTTGAAAAATGCCAAGCACATTCTTCCCTTTTGGTTTTCTAACACCAGGTCTTTGCACTTTTCATCACAATACTTTACTTTGTCTTCTTGAGCTTCCCTTTGAAATTTTCTGCTCAGCTCTTTCCTTCATCATTTCTTCCATTGGCTTTAGCTACTCTGCTGTTCAAGGGGAAGTTTCACAGTCTCTTCTGACATCCATTTTGGTCTTTCCTTTCTTTCCTGTCTTTTTAATGATGTTTTGCTTTCTTCATGTATGATGTCCCTGATGTCAGACCACAACTAGGCTGGCCTTCAGTCCTTAGCATTAAATGCATCAAGTCTAGTCTTCAGATGTCTCTAAATTCAGGTGGAACATACTCAAGGTTGTATTTTGTCTTTCAAGGACTTGTTTTAATTTTCTTCAGCTTCAACTTCAACTTGCACATGAACAGTTAAAGATCTGTTCTGCAGTCAGCCCTTGGCCTTGTGCTGACCAATGATACCAAGCTTCTCCACTGTCTCTCCACAGATGTAGTTGACTTGATTTCCGTGCATGCCATCTGGCAAGGCCCGTGTGTATGTCACTGTTTACATTTTTGAAAAAGGCTTTTCCATTGAATAGGTTATCGGTCTTGTAAAATTCTATCATGGAATCTCCAGTGTCACTTCCATCACTGGCGCCATATTTTTCAATTACTGTTCTTTCTTCTGAGTTTCCAACTTTTCCATACCAATCATGAGTAATAATCAATGCATCTTGATTGCATGTTTCAGTAATTTCAGCCTGCAGAAGCTGGTTAAAATCTTCCATTTCTTCATCTTTGGCATTAGTGAGCAGTATTCACGTTTAACATATACGTGTAAATACTATTAACTTTTCTTCCTTGCAAGTATATGGATATTAACCTAATACTGACAACACTGTACTTCCAGATAAATCTTGGAATTTTTTTTTTTTGATCAGTGAGCTTGAAACTGTTCCTCTTCAATTTCTTGTTCCCAGCAGAGTAGACCATACAATCACCCAATTTAAAATGGTCAATACCAGCCCATTTCAGCTCACTAATACCTAGGTTGTCAATCTTCATGCATTCCATTTAATTATGACTTCTGGTTTTTTTAGGTTCATATTTCATATATTCCATGTTCCAATTATTAATGGATGTCTATAGCTGCTTCATCTCATTTTGAGTCATACCACATCAGCAAATGAAGATCTCAAAAACTTTACTTGATGCATGTTATTAAAGTTGACTCTACTTTGAGGAAAGCACTCTTCCCCAGTCATATTCTGAGTGCCTTGCTACCCTGAGAAGCTCATCTTCTGGCACTGTATCAGACAATGTTTTGCTGCCACTCATAAGGTTTTCACTGGCCAATGTTTTCAGAAATAGATAGGGAGGCGCTTCTTCCCAGTCTATCTCAGTCTAGAAGCTACGCTGAAAGCTGTCTACCATGGGCAACCCTGCCGGCATTTGAAATATCCATTACGTAGCTTCTGGCATTGCAGCAACATGAAAGCTATCACAAAAGTCACTGTATGACAAACTGATGGACAAGTGTCCACAATGCTAGGAGCCATATTTTTTTCCAGGTTACATGTGGGGAAGCTGAGGCTAAGTCACCTGCTCAGGGTTGAAACTGAAACTATGTGGTGGAACCAGAAGAATCAGAATCTTAATTGAGATCTTTCTAACACCAGAGTCCTAAATTTATTTAAAGTGATCTGCTCAGGAATCCTAGCCATTCCCTCCAAGAACAGGGTACCTTCTCTGGGAATTCCTGGGAGAGGTATGTCCATCCAAAACAAGTGTTAAAAGTGAACGGATTAGATTTGAAGAAAACAGGCAAGTGTGCAGAGACACAGGAAACAGCCCTGTCAAGAGCTAGCTACAGAGAGTGCCCCATGGGAAGCAAAGCAGACAGGGTAGGTCAAGGCACAGGTTCCTCGAACTTTTTTGAAACAGAGGGCTTTTCTCTTTCAGAGCCCTGGAAATCCCTGAGACATGAGTCAAGAAGGTAATTCCCAGATTTAGGACTTATCAGATCTTCTGATTCCAGCAGACTCCAAGTGGGTGTTGAGGTCTTCAATTCTCCCTCACCCCTGCCTTGCCAACTAGCCGTTGGGCAGCCTGTGTGCTTGCCCTAGGTGGTATTCTCCTGTTCTCCCTGGCCTTTGTATACAAAAGGCACCTGAGTTTCAGAAACAGGAAGCAAATCAAACCAAAGTCCCACAGCCACTTACGTTTAAGTAACAAGTCTAACTAGTTACCCCTCCAAGGAAATGTTTTCATATAACCATGAACTGAGAGCCGTGACCAAAGAGCCATTCTCTAATGACAGCAATTTACTGGGAGCAGGGGCACTGGTACACAGTATTTTGCAAGCAGGGACAGCCCCTAAGTCCCAATAAGTGGGTCTGCATGGAAGACTAGCACTGCCACTGGGGGACCCTGGGAGAGAGGAGGTTCTGGGAGTTCCCTGATGGACATTTTAGCACCCTAATCAGACCACTGTCGTCTCTGGCCTCATTACTGCCATCACGACACCAATTCTAGCTGGTCACCCAGAGGTCAAAGGATGACTCCAAACAAAAAACTCAAAGCATGATCCACATGGCGCCCTCAAGATTGAGTCTTTTGCCTGTGGCTGCTCGAACTGGCCTTCCCCCTGCTCTCCAGCCCTTCTGCTCTCTCATACCACCCATCAAAGTGCATTTCGCTCCTTGGACATGCTGCCCCACCCATCCTAAGTCCCTGTACCACTCTTCAGCCTTCTCTTCAGCCTTCAGTTGATGTGTATACTTCTCCACCAGCCTTCTCTGATACCTTAACCCTGGCCAAGTTCCCAATAGGCTCTGCTGCCTTTTTAGTGTTCAACCCCGTGATTTCTGGTCATCAAAGAGATTACTGCTGTTTTCAAAACAAGCCCTAGTGTTTGCAATTGCTCTGACTGACTTCAAAAGTCTTCCTTCTCAGATACACCTGAGGAAGGTGTCCTACTGGGGAAAGTGTCTTCCGGCATCCCAGGAAGGGGCCCTTAGGAACGCAGAATGAGGTGACACTGGGTCTTGATAGCAAGGGCAGGGACCTGGCTACCTCAGTGCTGCAGCTCTACTTGAGGTGAGGAGGTAGGCTTCTTGAGTGGTGACGCTGTTATGTGCCATTGAGTTGATTCTGATTCATCATGACCACACATGACAGACTCAAACTGCAATCTTTACAGGAGCAGATTGTCAGGTCTTTCTCCCACAAAGCCATTCAGTGGGCTTGAAGTCCAGTCTTTCAGTTAGCAGCCAAGCACTTAATCATTGTACCACCAGGGTTCCTTAGGCTTCCTGATGGGTCCCCAAATGGAAACAGGGAAACAGCATGCTATTCCCAGGGATCAGCCTGAAGAAATGAAAGCTACTGTCTGACCAGGACTTGGGTGCCACTACACAGACCTGGGTCTTGTCCCAAGGCACTAAGCAGCCAGAATCAGAGCATTCCCTATCTATCCTTCACTCAATAAAGTCTACACCTGCCAACCCTCATATCCTACTCCCTGCAGTCACAGCTACTTCTCCCCTACCACACACTCACAGTTCAGATGCCCGTTAGCATCAGTGGGCACCTGGTGGCCCTGCCTCCCACTGTGTTGATGCTGTTGTATAGCTAGCTCTTCAGTGCTTCACACAAGCCGAGCCTGCCTCCCCATCAAGTACTAGTGCTCCTGAAAGTCAGCAGCCGGCCCTAAGCTCCCCTGGGCCTGGTCTGCACAGCACATGCAGCGAAAGAGCAGAACCATCTCGCAGTGCCTAACACAGAGCAGGCACAAAGCATCTCTGGAGCTGAGCAGCAACTCACCACCATGTTGGAGAGATACTGCCGTAGGCTGAGTCAAGGAGAGGAGTGGGCTTAAGAAATGCCTTGATGCCACAAAACCAGCTACCTCTTCTGGGCCTCAGGCCCCTTGTCAGTATAATGGGGAAGGTGAAGGTGTCTGAGGATGCTGCTGGCTCTAAAACTCTGATTCAGTTACAAAGAGGTGAAACAGAAGTCCCTGGGGGGCACAAACGGTCAACATGTTCAGCTTCTTATCAAAAGGTTGGGAGTTCAAGGTCACTCAAAAGTGTCTTGGAAGAAAAGCCTGGTGATCAACTGCCAAAAAGCAGCCATTGAAACCGTATCGAGTGCGATTTTACTTTGACACACAAGGGGTTACCATGAGTTACAACCGATTCAACTGCAACTGGTTAGTTAGAGCAATGGAAGAGGTAAACATGCAAGCCTCTTTTTCTGTCATTTCCCCTTTCAGCCCTTTAGCACAGAAGAACTTGAACAAGACCTTGGGAAAGGGGAGACACGGTTTGTGCTGTCCAAGCTTGCATGAGAGTACTACCTCAGGCCCCACCTCACCTCACTTTGCAAGAATCAACTCAGGCAGAGACATTCTAGACTCAAAAGCCCATGGCTTTCAACACCAAACCAAAGTTACATAAAATAGGGAGATTCAGACATTAGGTAAGACCGTTTTGGTCCAGTTTAGGATTGGATCACATAGGCAGGGAGCAGCAAGGTGACACACTGTCTCGTTACCCTCTAAGGCTAAGGTCCCCACGCTAGCCATTTTTCTTTCTCAGATCTCCTCTCCTGCCCCAGACCTTAGCACACTTCTGATAAAGCTCTCTGCAGTGATTCTGTCAACCCAGGAATCATCCATCTCTGAGGCTTCTCTGCCACTGTATGAAGTACAAGACCAGGAAGGGGTGGGGAGGAGGAGACAGCAAAGGGCAGGCCTGTATGACCCAACCGCCCCTACTTCTCCCTTCCTCAGAAAGCGGGTGCCTGTTGGAGAAGACAAGACAGATGCTTCACTTGCAGACAGCAGAACACAAAGGTAACAATGAGTGGTGTTTGTATCTGCCCGATGTCTAGGACACAGCCCAGCTCCTGGGGGCCTGCCAGGCTGGCCTATTGTCTGGCACTGTTTGCCTTTGGGGCACTGGGTGCCATGGGATTGGGAGGGAAAGACGAGGCTGTGGTGGGCACCAGATCAACAGCTAGCCTTGGTGCACAGGCTACAAGACCATCCATGGCACCTCTGAGCAAGAGTCACTGTTGTCTCCAGGCTCAGGTGACCCCTACAATGACAGAACTTCATCTTGATTCTAAATGAACTCTTCAAAACCATTGTTCTATCCCTCCCAGGCCCCTCAGCAGGCACCCAGGTAGCTTTTCAGTGCTCCACACCCTCCCGCCTGTGCATGGACACACTGTCCCCCCTGCTCCCCACCATCCAGGCAAATTCCTGAAAACAGACAAGTGTTGTCATGCTGCCTGTGAGAATGAAGAGCCCACCTCAAAGAGAGCTGAGGCCTTGTCTCCAAGGGCGCTCAGAACTGGTCTGCACCCATGCTGTAGGTGGCTAGGTTTACAAAGTCTGGCTTTCCCTCAAACCGCAGCCTTTGGCTTGTTTGTCCATCCAACTCAGCTCCTCAGCGAATATGGCCTTTCAGTGCTGTGTCTGATCATCACACAGAATCACTGATGATCCCAGCAGCTGCCTCCTAACTGAACCAGGCAGCATGGGTCTGGAGCCCTGGGGTCTAGGTCCAGCTGTCGCCCAGAGCTCTGGGGCACTAAACAAGTCCTCTTAGAGGCTTCCCCATGTGTCAGATGAGGGGTTGAAGTTCTGGATCTCAAAGACTCTTTCTAGTTCTAAAGTGCCATAACCATAGGGAGACGGACTTAAACCCATGAAACCAGCAGCTGTCGAGTTCATTCCAACTTAGCCAAGTGCCATCGAGTTGGGTCCGACTCATGGCGACCCTAGAAGGCCAGAGTAGAACTCTACAGTATTTAAGGAGCGCCTGGTGGATTTGAACTGCCGACCTTGTGGTTAGCAGGAACTGTATAGGACAGAGTGTAACAGGGTTTCACAGGCTGTAACCTTTATGGAAGCAGGTAGCAACAGCCTTCTCCCACAGAGCAGCTGGTAAATTCAAACCAACAATCTTTCAGTTAGCAGCTGAATGCTTAACTACCCCAGCTCCTAAATACCAGGGCAGACCTTGTTGCTGCAGATATGCCATGAAGAGGATGCAGGCCTTTAGCAGAGGCAACTCAAGCCACCAGCTAAAACCTGGCTCTACTTAGGTGTTCACACCTCACTGCACGTACACCCAACTCTTGGATATGTAACACACTTTAAAGTATGTTACACTTTTTGGCATATATTTTCACTTTGTGCATACACAACTCTTTGAGGAATACATATAATTTAAGGGATATACATTAAACATATACAGATACATTTTAGGGTATGTGCACATTTTGTGTATACAGACACACTTGGGATAGATGCCATACCTTGTGTAGATGGCATCTTTTCAGTATAGGTCTGTGCTGGGAGCTTTCAGTGAAGCTTTGTCAGGAAGACAAAGCTCAGGAGATAAGAGCACAGACCTCGGAACCTAATAAAACACACCCCCCAAAAAACTCCCACTGCCATTGAGTCGATTCCAGCTCATAGCAACCCTGTAGATCAGAGTAGAACTGCCCTTTAGAGTTTCCAAGGAGCACCTGGCAGATTTGAACGGCCAATTTTTGGTTAACAGACATATCACCTAACCACTAAACCACTGGGTTCCTGGAACCAAATAAAGCTGGCTACAAATGCAGTTCCACCACTCACTTGCTATTAACCTTGAACAAATCCTTCGAGACTCAGTTTCTTCACCTGTGAAATGCAGATAATAGTAGCACCTACCTCATTAGACTTCTTACCAAAAACTAAACCCATTGTCGATGAGTTGATTCCAACTCATAACAACCCTATAGAACACAGTAGAATTGTCCCATAGCACTTCCAAGAGCACCTGGCGGATTCAAACTGTCGATGAGATTAGTGCCTGCAGTGGGCTCACCACACCTAAGAAACACCTGGTAAAGACAGCGTTGTTGTTACCCTGTTAGAGGTATTTTGTCACATGTGTTTCTTTAGTTTAAAAAATTTATACATAAAATCAGATGTTCCCAGAGTCTTAGAATGTTTGAAAACTCAGACAATCAGGCAGGATCATTTGATTCATATTTATTTCACATTTGGTCTGTAAACTTTATTTAAAAAAAAAAAAACCACTGTCAGTAGCAGCATGTGCTGACTTCAATTTTTCTTCAGTAAAATAAGGGCGCAGGCCTTAAAGAGTCTGTCGAAAACATCAAGAAAGGCAGATGTAAACAAAGGTCTTTACCCTCCTACCCTAACTTTGGGGGGGTCACCAATGACAAAGTCTCAACTGGAAAAGCAAGGGAGGGGGGAATACAGACAATACTTTGAATACTGAAGAGCTCCTGGGGCGGGAACTGTACAGTCTGGCAAGCCCATTTGTCTTTTCAAACTGTTTACCTTGGGCAAATTACATCAGGTTCGCTTCTTCCACATAATTTCCTTTGTGTCTCAAAACAGCAGCTCAAAGATTTCCCCGCAGTCAGCGCTTTCAGGGAAGGAGGGTTGCACATACATACAAGATAGATACATACATATTTCTTCAAGCAATGGCCCCGGGAGGAGGGAGGGGGCACCGGACAGAAAGGCTTTTCAAGTGAGTTATGGGGGCGAGCGGTGCGTCCGAGAAGAATGGCTTTATACACAGGGCCCATGCGGCGGCGGACAGGTTCATTTACTTCTGTCTTGATCCATCACTGTGATATTTACATTGCAAAAGGCAATTACACTGTTAGGCACAGGAAAAAATGGGCAGAAATATTTTCCCCGTCAGGATATCTCAGAGCAGGTCCAGCTCCAAAAGGCAGTCACCAGTTGTCGGTGACAAGAGAAAAGAGCCTGCATTGCAGAGAGGCTGGGCCTGACTCGAGACGCCATGTGTCTGCCTGTAGGGCATCTCAGACGCCAGGATTCCAACACCAAAACCGACGCCAACCAAGGTTAGGGACAAGCGCCCCACCCCGTGTACTATCAAAAATAGTGCATATTTACAGTGGACGTGGGGAGGGCAGTCAAGGCTGCCCAGAGCATTCGTTAAAAAATAGAAGGGGTGGGGAGAATTAGCCCAAGTGGAGAAACCCCTGTCCGCTAAAACCCTTTGTGAACTATTGCCCTCTGGGTTCCACTGCAGCTCTGAAAAGTCCTGAGAGCTGACTTGGGGGAGGGGTGAGAAATACCTTTAGGAAACAACATTGATTAGGGGCAGCCCAAGATGCCCCCAGCCAGGAGAGTCCCCAGCAACTGGGGGGCGTGTTGGCCCTCCCAGCCAGTTCTTTTCCCTGCTAGGGAAGAACAGGTGCCCACAGGAGGCCATAGGGCGGGAAACGTGGGACCTGGGTTCAGAAGCCCTGGGCTGCGTCGATACGCCCCCGAATCTCAGCTTTCTGCAGTCTGTGAGAGTCTGTGCGCCAGGTGATGGCCCGGGGCTCACACGATCCGCTTCCTGTCCCCCCGGCAGAGGATCTTCTTGAAGGCGCGGCGGAAGTCGTGGTTGAAGATGGTGTATATGACTGGGTTCAGCGAGCTGTTGCAGTAGCCGCACCAAAAGAAGAACGTGAAGAGCGTGGGTGGCACAGGGCAGCCGACCGCCGTCAGCGTGTAGGTGAAGAAGAACGGAAACCAGCACACCACGAACACGCCGATGACCACGGCCAGCACGAACGTAAAGCGTTTCTCGCGGTTCTGTCGCCCGCGCCAGCGGGACGCCTTAGCAACACCGCGATCCTCCCCGGGCCCGGCCACCGGTGCCCCGGGCCCTCCTGCTCCCGGCCCGCGCCGCGGCAAGCTGTCCCCCGGCTTGACCTGGCTCCCCCGGGCCTTGCCGTTGGCCCGGGGCCCACGCTTGGGTTTGCGGGACCCCGGGGGCCGCTCGGCGTGCTCGGACGACGAGCTCTCTTCCAGGTCCAGTGCGTCGGGGTCGCGCGTCCCGGCCGGCGAGGGCTCCCCGGGGGCGCCATTGAGCTGGACGGGCAGCGGCTCGTTCTCAGCACCCGTGGGGCCAGCACAGCTTTCAGGGCCCAGGCCATTGGGCCTACGCTCGGCGCCCCCCGGGGGCGCGGCGGCGGCGGCGTCTGGGCCCCGGCGGCTCGGTGGCACGCGGGTGCGGCGCTTGGCAATCTGGTAGATGCGCACGTAGACCAGGATCATGATGAGGCAGGGCGCGAAGAAGGAGCCGATGCTGGATGAGATAACGTACCACTTCTGGTCGTTGATCGCGCAGCGCGGCACGGCGGTCTGTTGGCCGCCGCTACCGCCCTTCTTCTCGAAGGAGATGAGCGGAGGGAAAGAAATGACGGCCGAGATGACCCACACGGTGACGATGATGGCCTTGATACGGCGCGGTGTGCGCTTCAGGTTGTACTCGATGGCCTGCGTGATGGACCAGTAGCGGTCAAGGCTGATGGCACACAGGTGCACGATGGACGACGTGCAGAAGAGCACGTCGAGCGCCAGGTAGATTTCGCACCACGCCTTGCCAAAGTACCAGTAGCCCATGACTTCGTTGGCCAACGAGAAGGGGATGACGAGCGTGGCCACCAGGATATCGGCTGAGGCCAGGGACACGAGGAAAAGGTTCTGGGGCGCCTTGAGCGCGCGGCTCGTGAACACCGCGATAATGACGAGCACGTTGCCAAAGACAGTGAGCAGTATGAGCAGGCCGGCCAGACACACGAGCGTCAGCGTCACCTGCAGGGAGTAGGGGGTGGCTCCAGCGCCGCCCCCCGGCGCCTCGGTCCCGTTCCAACTCGAGTTGCCCGCGTCCGGCTGCAGGGAGCCCATGGGCGCGAAGCTGCCCTCAGCCAGCGGGGGCTCCTGGCGGAACATGAACGCGGCGCCGCTCGCCTGGGCCTGGTGCCAAGCAGCCTTCCGGCCGGCGCCCGTGCGTCCTCCTCTTTCTCCCGCGCCCCTCTCGCCCGGCCGCGCTCACGTAGAAGGGGGGCCGCAGGGAGGGCCAGGCCGGAGCGGAAAGTCTAGCGGCCCATGGCCCGGTTCCCGTGAAAGGAGTCCGGCCGGCGTCTCGAGGGCTCGCCTTCTCGCTCCTGGCTCCTAAGCACGGCCAAGTTTTATTCTAGGCGGCGGGAGAGAGGAGCGTGAGCCCGTGGGGAAAGGTTTATTCTTCACAGAGGGAAAAGCAAAAATCAGCAGTGGCCTGATGACTTGGAAGGGTGGCAGAAAATTAGAAATACATACACATATATCTATGTCTTGACTCCTGAGCCTGAGCGAATGCGAGAGGTCTTACCGTGTGCGGGCGCGCCCCCAACCCGGGAACGGCCGAGGGCGCCTCTGAGGGTTCTGGTCCGAGGGCTGTCTGCTTACATCCTCAACGTGATTATCGACTCTTGCCTCCCCTAGAAGCGGCGGCGCTGGCCGGGCCGAGGCGTGGACTCTGCCTCCTCTTGGAGCGCCGTGAGACTTCACAACTTGCGCTCCTGCTGGGGCCGGGGCGCAGCGCGCTGAGCTCAGGGACAGCGGCGGTTGATGTTGCGGAGTGTGGGGTCCGCATGTAGGCGCCTGGTCCACTGGCAGGCGGGCGGGCGGACTGATGGCCCTCCAGGAGCCGCGGCTAAGCAGAAAGCTCCTGGGCGTCGGCCCGGGCACAGCAGGCACGGAGAGCGGCCGATCAGCCAGGGTCTGAGGGCAGCGAGCGTTGGGGCGAGAGAGCCAGGTTGAGGGACAGGAGCCGGGGTGGCCAGGCGGCGCGCTAGGGGCTGGGCGTCTGCAGCACGCGGAGCCGCGGCTGCTCCGCGGCGCTCACAGTGGACTCGCTTTATAGCCCCAAGATCAGGCCGGCGTTGCTGAGCAGCGGCGTCAGCCCCCACGTGGGAAGCGGACCCTCCCCCGCCCCTCGCGCTGCCCCGCCCTGCTACCACCTAGCTCCAGCACCCTAGACAGGAAGGACCTCGGCAGCGCTGCGCCCGGACAGGACAGCCCTTTTGGAGAGGCGGCACCTGGAGAAGGTTTTAGAGAGAGCACACGGGAGTGGGAGCGGCCCCTGCTGGGACTGACCGATAAGCCTCAGGCCAGCCCATCAGAGAGCAGCGGGCACCAGGAATCGCCCCTTAAGGCTGTGTCTTGAGAGGAGGTGGTGTCTGGAAGCCCCCTACCCTGGCTCATGAATCGGGAGTGGCAGCCCACAGGGCTGGCCTCTCTTGTCTGCTGGTTCTCGTGGCAGCGGGGAGTACCAGTTCCTTAACAGGCGGGGATTAGAATCGAGCCTCTGGGGCTGAACGAGCTGCACCCACGCGGGAGATGTCTGACCAAAAGTTCAGAGCTACGCTTGGGGAAAAGGCAGGGATGTATCCGCTCACTGCAGAGCTATCTAGAGGCCTCGTGGGGCCTGGGGTCTTGGCCCTGCGCCCTCAGACAGCGGAGGGGAAGGGTCCTGCCGGCGGAGGCCGCGAGCCGAGGCAGAGCTAGGGCGCACTGACACCTGCTGGCCGCTCGGCGTCACCGCTGGAAGCGACCGGCCGGCTCCAGGCGCCGCCTCCCCCTTCCAACATTCCTGGTCTCCAGCGCCTTCTCCAATCTTAGGACACGTTTGGGTTCAGGCTTGGGAAAGGAGAATTTTAAATGCACTTTGTCATGCTGCAGAAATCTTGAAGTACATATCTCGTGTGTCTACCTAGCGGAGTACGGGTTTTAACCATTTGATAAAAGTCATATCAACAAGGGGTTGGCAGACCCACAGCCCAATTCTGGCATACCACCCTGTGCCTCACAGCTCACCTTTCTCCCAGATCAGAGAGGCAGAGAGACAGGGATCCCGCCTCTCCTCTCCAACTGGTCGCAACTCCGACCTGCTGGGAACCGTTAAGTCTTTGTTGAGGGACAATAGCGAGACTCCACCCACTACCTCCACCACCATTCGAGATGAGCACACACCATCTTTTAGTAAGTGGAGGGTGCTGGAAAGGGAAGAATATTTTTCACGTTATCTCTGATAGGAACAACACCCCATGCTTACAGTCTTACGAGATCCTACAATTCAGTCTGTAAACTTAATTGTTCTAAGTGCTACGTACCTCATTGCCAAATATCACTATGGTCACCTTTGAAGTACTCCCTTAGGAGCTATGCCCTGATAACAACGCCTAATCCACCCTTCAAGGCAATTTTGGAACTCTTTCTGGAATGGTCATTGTATACGGTGGCATGGCGGCAAGTTTGCAAACTTAATTGTATGGTTGCCTGTGAGGGCGTTTTTAGCCAGTAAACAAATAACTGTATTGGGACACCCTCCCCACAGTCTTTGCCCTAGTGTGATGGCATCCCCTTCCACTCTTAATTCTGAGAGCTACTCTCATTCATTTTTCTGGGGAATCTAAAGAAAGTTGAAACTGTCCCTCTGTTGAATCCATCATTTCCCATTTCTACTCAAATCTCTACCTGGAGACACTCTTGGCAGGGGGGAGGGACCTTGCAGTTCACTGCAGTTGGAAACAGGACTATGCTCATAATTTATGCCCAGGAACCAGGACCTCCAAGCCTCAAGTGTCAGTGCTAAGGAAGATGAAAAGCCACTCTCACAGCAGCCTGGGTTTCACTGTGTGGGTAACAGGATTTGGAGACTGATCCTCCACACCAGCTGCTCTCCTTCGTGGTTCATTACAGAAGCAAAAAGGGAAATGAACACAAAGGTCATGATGCTCTCTGTTCTAGAAATCTCTACCACTAAGCTGTGGAGGCCACCTCTGGTCACATTTTCTAAAAGCTTCCCAAACAACCTGCTGGATTCTTAATTCCTGGATTTGCAGGCTTTTCTCTTTAAATGTAAACAGATCTTTCCAGGAGCTAGGTGTCCTGGGGCCAACAAAAGCCGTTATGAACAGTGAATAAATATCTTTTTTTTTTTTTTTTTTCAGTTCTTAGGACACATCATGTTGTTGTTAGCAGCTGTCACAAAGTTAATTCTGACTCATGGTGACCCCAGGCATACCGAATAGTCTCCATAGGGTTTTCAAGGCTGCGACCTTTCGGAAGCAGATTTCCCAGCCTATCTTCTGAGGTGCCTCTGGGTGAGTTCAAACTACTAACTCTTTAGCTAGCAGTTGAATGTTTAACAGTTTGTACCTCTTAAGGAATCCTTATGGGTGTTATACGCAGGGCTACATATAGAACCACTTTCTATGAGTGTCCAAATTAACTGGGGACTGTTATCAAGCTAACCTGAGCTACAAAGAACGAGCATTGCCTTGTGAATCATTGCCCTGTGGGCCAGCAACATGGCTGAGAAGGTGCCATAGCCCTCCAAAGAACTGGTGCAGAAGAAACAGTTGAGAACAACTTAGAGGGTGGCTTTTATGGCCTCAGGAGTAGTAGCCTCTGGGTATGCAATCAGGGATTCCGTTATCATGACTATAAAACTTATAGTGAGTGATACAGTGAGTGCTTAAGAGCTAGACTGCTAAACAAATGGTTAGCAATTGGGATCCACCAGGTGCACCTTAGAGACTCTGGAGCAGTTCTACCTTCTCCTATAGGGTCGCTGTGAGTCAGAATCAACTTGATGGCAACGAGTTTGGTTTTGGTTTATTGTTGTTGTTGTGCGGTGCCATTGAGTCAGTTGTGACTTATAGTGACGCTATGCACAACAGAATGAAACATGAAACATGTCTTGTGCCATGCCCACAATTGTTTTTATGCTTAAGCCCATTGTTGCAGCCACTGTGTCCATTTATCTCATTGAAGATCTTCTTTTTCACTTACCCTCCACTCTACCAAGCATGATGTCCTTCTCCAGGGACTCATCCCTCCTGACAACATGTCCAAAGTATGTAAGATGCTGTCTCACTATCCTTGCTTTCAAGGAGCACTCTGGTGGTACTTACTGCAGAACAGACAGATCTGTTTGTTCTTTCAGCAGTCTGTGGTACATTCAATATTCTTCTCCAGTGCCACAATTCAAAGGCATCAATTCTTCAGTCTTCCTTATTCATCTTCCAGTTTTTGCATGCGTATGAGACAATTGAAAATATCATGACCTGGGTCAGGTGCACCTTAGTCTTCAAGTTGATCTCTCTACTTTTAACACTTTAAAGAGGTCCTTTGTGGCACATTATCCCAATGCAATATGTCTTTTGATTTCTTGACTACTGCTTCCATGGGTGTTCATTGTGGAGCCAAGTAAAATGAAATCCTTGGCAACTGTAATCCTTTCTCCATTTATGATGATGTTGCATACTGGTACAGTTGTGAGGATTTTTGTTTTCTTGATGTCGAGGTGTAATCCATACTGAAATATGGTCTTTGATCTTTATCAGTGAGTGATTCAAATCCTCTTTGCTTCCAGCAAACAAGGTTGTGTCATCTGCCTAACTTAGGTTGTTAATGAGTCATCTTCCAATCTTGATGCGTCTTTCTTCTTTGTATAGTACAACTTTTTGGATTATTTGCTCAGCATAGAGATTGAAAAGGTATGGTGAGAAGATACAACCCTGACTCAGACCTTTCCTGACTTTAAACCATACAACATCCCCTTGCTCTGTGCACGTGACTGCCTCTTGATCTATATACATGACTCCTCATGAGCATAATTAAGTGTTCTGGAATTCCCATTCTCTACAGTGTTACCTATAATTTGTTACAATCCACACAGTCAAATATCTTTGCAAAGTCAGTGAAACACAGGTAAACATCTTTCTGGTATTCTTTGCTTTCCACTAACATTCATCTGATGAAAGGAATGATATTCATGGTTCCACATTCTCTTCTGAATCCAACTTGAATTTCTGGCACTTCCTTGTCAATATATTGTTGCAGTCACTTTTGAATGATCTTGAGAAAGATTTTACTTGTCTGTGATATTGTTTGATAATTTCTGGATTTGGTTGGATCATCTTTATGGGGAATAGGCATAAATATGGATCTTTCCAGTTGGTTGGCCAGGTAGCTGTCCTTCAAATTTCTTGGCATAGGCAAGTGAGCAAGTCCAGAGCTGGATCTGTTTGTTGAAACATCTCAACTGATATTCCGTCAGTTCCTGGAGACTTCCCCCCAACTACGCCAATGCCCTCAATGAAGCTTCAGCTTCTTCCTTCAGTACCATCAGTTCCTGATCTTATGTTACCTTTCAAAATGGTTGAACATCTACTGGTTCTTTCTGGTATAATGATTCTGTGTATTCCTTCCCTCTTCTTTCCATGCTTCCTGAGTCATTTAATATTTTCCCTGTAGAATCCTTCACTATTGCAACTCAAGTCTCGAATTTTTTATTCAGTTCTTTCAGCTTGAGAAATGCAGAGTGTGTTCTTCCCTTTTTGTTTTCTATTTCCAGCTCTTTGCACTTGTTGTTATAATACTTTGTCTTCTCAAGCTGCCCATTGAAATCTTCTGTTTAGGCCTTTTACTTTGCCTTTCCTTCGTTTTTAGCTGCTCAACACTTGAGAGCAAGTTTCAGAGTCTCTTCTGACATTCAGTTTGGTCTTTTCTTTCTTTCTTGTCTTTTTAATAATCTCTTGCCCTGCTCATGGATGATATCTTTGATGTCATTCCACAGTTCATCTGGTCTTCAGTCATTAGTGTTCAATACATCAAATCTGTTCTTGAGATGGTCTCTAAACTCATGTGGAGTAGACTCAAGGTTGTACTTTGGCTCTCTTGGACTTATTCTGATTTTTTTTCAGTTGTAGTCTGAACTTTCATAAGAATAGTTGATGGTCTGCACCACAGTCAGCACCTGATCTTGTTTTGACTGTGATATTGAGTTTTTCCAACGTCTTTTTCCACAGGTGTAGTGGATTTGATTCCTGTGTATTCCATCTGTCAAGGTCCATATGTATAGTCACTGTGTTGGTTAAAAAAAGGTATTTGCAATAAAGAAGCCATTAGTCTAGCAAAATTCTATCATGCAATCTCCAGCATCATTTCTATCACAAAGGCTGTATTTTCAAACTACTGGTCCTTCTTCTTTGTTTCCAACATCCACATTCCAATCACCAGTAATTATCAGTGCATCCTGATTGCACGCTTGCTCAAGGACTGCAGAAGCCAGCAAAAATCTTCAGTTTCTTCATCTTTGGCCTTACCGATTGATGTATAAGTTTGAATAATAGTCATATTAACTGGCCTTCCTTGTAGGTGTATGGATGTTATCCTATCACTGACAGCGTTGTACTTCAGGACAGATCTTGAAATGTTCTTTTCACAATGAATGCAACACCATTCCTCTTCAAGTTTCATTTCTGGCTTTGTAGACTGTATGACTGCGTGGTTCAAAATGGCTAACACTGGCCTATTTCATCTCACTAATGCCTAGGTTATCTATGTTTATGCATTCTGTTTTATTTTTTATGATCTTTCCAACTTTCCTAGGTTCGTACTTCTTACATTTCATGTTTCAATTATTAATGGATGTTTGCAGCTGTTTCTTCCCATTTTGTGTTATACTACATCAGCAAATGAAGGTCCCAAAGGCTTTACTTCATCCACGTCTCTAAGATTGACTCTACTTTGAGGAAGTAGCTCTTCTCTAGTCATCTTTTGAATGCCTTCTAACCTGGAGGTGGGGAGGAGGGGCTCATCTTCTGGCACCGTATCTAACAATATTCCACTGCTGTTCACAAGGTTTTCATTGGCTAATTCCTTTCAGAAATAGACTGCCAGATCCTTTTTCCTAGTCTGTCTTAGTCTGGAAGCTCAGCTGAAACCTGTCCACCATAGGTGACCTTGCTGATATCCAAATACCAGGGGCATAGTGTCCAGCGTCACAGCAACACCCAAGCCCCACAGTAGGACAAACTGACAGACAAGTGGGAGTAAGAATAAATACTATTCATTAGTACTAACCACATGCAAGGCACAATGCTGAGCAGTTTACATACTGTATCTTATATATAATTTCTCAAAACAAGCCTCTATTATAGATTATTACCTGACTTCACAAATGGGAAAATAAGAGAAGTAGAGTAAGTGGCGAGGTCAGCTCTTGACCCTACACTTCGTAACTGTAAGCCTAGTGAGCTTTTTAACTCCCTCTCTCCTCGTAGGGTTCTGCTCTTTACCATAGTATCATCACTGACAAGAGGAACCTTGCAGGAGGCTCATCAGAGAAGAGAGTGGTGACAAGTTAGCAGCCCCCTAGATACTTCCTTTCTCCCAGTCCATTCATGGATACTAGCACAGGAGAGCAATACAGGCAAAAGGTATTGTTTTGCTCCATATCTGATGCTATTGTATTACTAGAGGTAACATCAGGCACACACTACACAAGACTGAACAGTTTCCAATGAAGAGGAAATGGTAACAGCTGGTGATACTGCCATGGAACTACTGGACCTTCCTTCAGTAGAGGCAAGTTTTCCCACTCTTGGGAGCCCATGTGTATTTCTTCTAATGCTTTGGTGAACCATTACCAGACTTGCTTACCTGTTCATCTGCCCTATGGTCTTCTTGTTGTTAGAAGCCATCGAGTCAGTTCCAATTCACAGTGACCCTATGCACAACAGAACAAAATACTGCCTGGTCCTCCACCAAGCCCACAATCGATATTACACTTAAGCCCATCATTGCAGCCACTGTGTGGATACGTCTTATCAAGGGTCTTCCTTTTATTCACTGACCCTCCACTCTACCAAGCATAATGTCCTTTCTACAGGGATTGACCTCTCCCTGTTCATTGACATGAACAAAGTATGTCAGATGCAGTCTCACTGTCTTTGCTTCCAAGGAGTAATCTGGTTATACTTCTTCCAGAACAGATCTGTTTGTTCTTTTGGCAGTCCTTGGTACATTCAGTATTCTTCTATGGTCTAGTAAGGAAAAAAGACTGTCCTATTCCTCTTTGTATCCTGAAAGCATAACTAAAACGAGCTTTTTAAAAATCACATTCCTGGACCTACTGCTTGGCAATTCTATTTCAAGAGCACTGGCCTTTTTAATGAACACCTGAGTTAATTCTAATATGTAAGCTGCACTAGCATAGATGTTTGATGAAGGTGTTATGTAATGGATGGATGAAGAGGTGCTACTTGTTATAGTCAAGATCTTGTGTCAACTTGGCTTGACCATGATTCTCAGGGTTTGGGCAGTTGTATAATGTTGGAATAACTCCCATGATAGAATCTACTGAGTGGTCCTGGTGGGGGCAGGACCTGTGGTGGTTCACTGCACCCTCAGCCCCACACTCTCAGCCTTTTTTTCTCCACCTTTCTTCCTGCTCACCTTGTTGTGGATCCAGCAGCTACCTCTCCCTTGTCTTCTGGTGTCCAGTCCTTGGGACTTTAGCTAGCAGCTTACCTGTTGGTCATGGATTCATGCATCTTCACAGTTTGTGGGCAAGAGCCCTGTTCTCCCAACCTGCCAGTCATCAGTTCACCAACCCCTGCAGCTATGTGAATCAGGAAAAACCTTGCAACTTGCCTGCCATCTTCGGATTCACCAACCTTTACAGCCTATGAGTGGGACCCCTGTATTCTGACCTGCCAGACCTTGTGCTCACCAGCTTCCATGGCTGTTTAAGGCCTAAATCCTGATCCAGGCAGGACTTGGGACATTTCAGCCTCTACAATTGCGTGAGTTGCCTCCTTGATAAAAATGTCTCTCCATAGACATTGATATTCTTTACCAGTTTTGCTTCTCTGGAGAACCTAGCCTAAGACACCACTTTTTATTGTTATTATTATTTTTTTATTATGATTAAGTGAGTTTACAATCAAAGTCAGTTTTCCATATGAAACCCCAAGTACCCACCTCTCTGCAACTCTATCTGCTCTCCTCAACTTGTGACAGCACTCTTCTTTTTCACTATTCTAGTATCCACTCAACCAATATTTGTCTCCTCCTCACTAGAGCCATTACAGGACAACTTCCCCTTAAGCTAATAGCCTGAATTTGGTATTTTAGCCTACTTTCCTGTGAGAAAATAAATTTCTCTTTGTTAAAGCCACCCACTTGTGGTATTTGTTACAGCAGCACTAAATAACTAAGACAAGCCCCAAAGACAATGACTAAGATGGGTAGCATTCTATTCCCAAATCAGGATTTAGTCAAAGTACCTTAACCAATTCAGATACAACATCTTCTCTCTCTTTCAGTTTTTTCTGACAAGAACATGCAATTGCTTATAACTAAGCAATTTGAATTAACAAATGAAAACTGTCGTAGGCTAGGTTCTCTAGAGAAGCAAAAGCAGTAAGATATGTGTGTGCACGTGTGCATGTGTGTGTGTGTGTAGAAAGAGAAAGAGATTTATATGAAGGAAGTGGCTCACGTATTTGTTGAGGCCATAACATCCCAAATCAGTACAGAGGCCTCTCCTGGTTCATGTAGCTACAGGGGCTGGCAAACCCAAGATCAGTAGGTTAGGGAGCAGAGCTCTTGCTCACAGGCTGTGAAGATCAACAAATCCAAAAATCAGCAGACAAGACAACACATAAGCTGCTAAGTCAAGTCTCAAGAACAGGAAGTCATACAAACAGGAACCAACTGCAGGATCCAGAAAGAGCAAAGGCCCCCTAGCCCATTCAAGAACATCCACCTACACTCAATGCAGGCACACCGGATGTAGGCCATGTACCCAAGGTAAATCCCCTTCAACCAGTTGGTTACTCACAACAGTCTCGTCATGAGGGTGATCACATCTCAAATCTTAAAAGGGAAGTGACCACATCATACACCTGTCAAAACACCTAGAATCATAGTCCAGCCAAGCTGACACAATCTTAACCATCACAGTGCTTTAGCTAAGTAACCTGTTTGTTCTGGAATTATATCTGTAATTAAATATCAGGCAACACCAAATTCACCTTGGCTTTTTCCTGTGTCGTTGATAATGGCTTCATCTGAAGGGAGTGGGAGCTGTGGTAGGAGGTGGTATTAATTGCCTACTTTGTTTTTGAAGACTAGACTGTCCAAGAAAAACCTTCAAGCCTTATTGCCTTAGACTAATCGGTTATGAAACAACACAAATAGCAGTTCAGCCACAACACCTGCACATTAAACACACATTCTCACCCCACCTGAAGATGACAAGCAGCTGGAGAACACACTGTTCCCACCACAGCTCCTGCCATGCACAGCTGGAACCAAATGTTACTGTAAGCTAGAGAATGTCAGCTCACTGTATTGCTGAAAAGGACAGCAGGGCACTCACTGGAGAAAAAAGATATTGCTTCCTCTAAGCTACTACTGAATTCCTCCATTATCTTGTATCTATGCCAGAGCCTTTCAGAATTATATTGCTATTGAAGGTGAATGTAACTCACAAAAAAGCATTAGCTCCAAGAGAGCAGGAAAGAGGTACCTTATTCCTCACTGGCTCATTTCTCAGCCAGATCCGCTCTGCTTTACTCTCAAACACTAGGGAGAAGTTTTGTCACTGCCTTCATCTGTTTTTCCAAAACACTAGACCATCCTACCCCAACCTAGAAAATCAAGCCAGATGTTTCCTGCTTCCGCAAAGGCCTCTGGCCAAGCCCAGAAAGACGGCAGTGAGTGCCAGGATCAATCTACATTCAAGGTTCCAAGGAAGGCTGAGCTCCCATTTGGCTCTTTGCTGCTACCCCAGTCTGCAAGACAAGTTTGTGTTTCCACTGAAATGTGGCAGTTGTCAGGCTGTGTGAACACCTATCACCTACTGCAGTCATATGGGTCAGTCTCACCAAGAAGGTGGCCTTTCTCACTGCATGCTGGTAAATCATCTGGACTGCTTTGTCAAGAAACACAAGTAAATCTTGAATGAGTTATTGCGAAGCAATGATTATTTGTTGTCAGGTATAAAAAGTGAGCTTTAGCCATTAGCCCTGAAGTGTAAAGGAGATATTTGTCACCAGTATTAATAACTCTTAAGCTAACATTCTGTTAACCTAATTAGGTAAGGTGAATCATTCTTGATGTTTATTCAAAGCAACCATGGAGACACTGTGTCTGAAACATACACACACTGTTTCAGAGGTGGCCTGGCTGTCACTGCTCCATGGAAATGATCTGTTGTTTTTCCAGGCTGCTAGTTAATGACACCAAGTGTAAGTTTCTTTTGTAAAGGGACCTCTATCTGACAAATGTTGGGAAGCATTAAAGTCATTAAGAATTTAGGATTTGGAGTTAAATATACCTGGGTTCTTGTCCTGCTCCTGTAACTTAATAACCGCATTAACTTATTTAACTTCTCTGGACCTTAGTTTCCTGACATGGAAAATGTAGCTAATAGTTGTACATATCTTATGCATACTCTTACATGAAAATCAAACAAGAGAACGCATGGAAAACACGTATCATGGTGTCCACGTATCATGGTGCCTTGGTGGCACAGTGGTTGAGAGTTCAGCTGCTAACCAAAGTGTCAGCAGTTCAAATCCACTAGCTGCTGCTTGAGCACCCTATGCAGCAGTTCCTCTCTGTCCTATAGGGTCGCTATGAGCCAATGTTGACTTGACGGCAATGGATTTGATTTTTTGAAGTACATTAGATGTGTTTGTTCTATGTGGCAATACTTTTTTCTCTATTTGTTTCAATATTCTTCAGACAGATACAAAAAGATCCTATCTGCTCATCTTAAAGGTTGATAATAAATTAGCCTGAAAAATAATAAAAACAAAATGAAACTAGCTGGATGACTTCAATAGATTTTAACAAGAATTTGTTGCATTTTTGTGTGTAAGGCAAGGGACAGGTGGAAGTCTGTGGTTCTGAAGTGTTCATAAATATGTGAGAAGGACACACACAAATTACTAGCTACAAAGGGAAAACAAACACCAGTGGAGTTCAGGTAACCAAGAAAATTGGCCTTAAAAAGGGAAGTCTTCCCACAGGCTCATTAAATATTAAAATCAGTGACAGACAAAAACTGGACATTGCTTTCTTTAGAGATCTTAAAAAAGAAAGACTCATGCTTGCCTGTTGATTTTGAGTCAGATGTGAACCTACATTGGAGGTGTATAAGAGGCCAAGGACAAAGCTAATGGAACCTTGGATCAATAGGATGAACAGCACAGTATTGTGTTGGGGCTCTTGGTTTTGCAAAAGAAAACTTAACTCACCCTGGTTAAGGTACAACAGGAAATGGATTGATTGCACATAATGAAATTCAATTCAAGCTGAGGGGAGAGCTGGCTTTGTGCAAGATTGATGCAGTGACTCAGTAGTAAGAACCAGATTTCTTTCCATATCTCTCTCCATCACTGGAGAAAGAAAAGAGGATTAAACAAACAGAGAAAAAGGGATATGGCATCGACTGCCAGGTCCTTCTTCCTAGTCTATCTTAGTCTGGAAGATCAGCTGAAACCTGTCCACCAAAGGTGATTCTGCCGGTATTTGAACTACCAGTGGCAAAGTTTCTAGCATCACAATGACACAAAAGCCACAAGAATACAATAAACTCACAGACACATGGTGTCAAGCCCCCACTAGTACATGTAATGCTTTCTTAACATGTAATGCTTTCTTAACAGAATTAGTGAGCTGATCAAACTTATTACAGTGATAACTGTCCAAAACATTTGAAGATCTAACATGGTAAATTATCTAAGGATTCTATCTGTAATTATTTTGTTCTATAGTGTCTTAAGAATACTAGAGCCTCAACAACATATAAACGAAATCACATAATTGGCATGAACAGATCATTAGATTAAAAGTGACCATCATTATCCTTTCCTTGGTCACTATGAGTCAGCATAGACTTGATGGCAGTGAGTTTGGGATTCATGTAATAAAACATACTATCTGCTGACTTACAGTAAAATCTTTAAAATAGGAACAAAGAGGCAGAGGTAAGGGTTTCCTGGCTGTGCCTTAAAGAGATGGCTGTTAAGCCCTGAAAACCTTTTATTTTCCCAGACCTCACATATTTTGGTTTCCAGTGAAGAAATCAATGAAAATTACTTTTCCCTCTAGTTAACATTTTTTTGTGTATCTGTCAGGCCAACACTGAATAAAATTTTAAAACTTTTTATTTGGAGGGCACAGCCAAGGTGGCAGACTAGATACATGTCTCTTCAATTCCCTCTGAAAATTAAGGGCTGGATTGATAACTGAACACTCTGGATACACAGGGAACCCTGGGATATAATATAGGGTTGTCAAATTGTACTATGTGGTACTAAACAGGAAACTTCCTCTCTCTGGCATGAGCCAGTGCACACAGAGCCCTGCTCCTGCTGACTCACCTCTTGGGCAGACTACAGACACTGCTGCTGTTTGTTATTGTTGTCATATGGGAGGCAGGGGATGGGCATGAGCCAACAAATACACTGAACTGCAGTGCTAAGGAGCATACAGTGCAACAGAGAGACCGTGTATTGGACAGCCCCATTTTGAGAGTCCAGCTGCTGACTGAAACAGCCATCTGCTGTTTCACCATGGGCAGGGCAGCTCAGCTGGGACACCATATTGGTCAGCTGGGAAGTGGAGTCACCCCACCAGAGGCCTCAGCACAGGCTAATTCCCAAGCTGAGAAGCAGTGTCAGTCTGGAAAGCACTTGTCCAACAGAAAGGCTGTGTTTAGCACAGTGTTACCTTACAGGTAGTCTCCAGCTGAGATGGCAGCAAGGCTATACTGCCTCTCTATTTTGAACTATGTCATGGCACCTGAAGACAGTCGAAGAGGTGCTTCTGTTGTCAGCTTAAAGGTGGAGCCTGCACAGCTAATGGCCTGACTGATTTTGGAAGCTGTTGGACAGCTCCTAGCTTTTAAAAATAAGGCTGCCCAGAGAAGTAATTGCTGAGAAGCCAGGCAGCATCTCTTCCAGCCGTCACTGACCCACATAATAGGGTCAGTTGACTGCCCCAAAGTGACTCCATAAGTAGGGTGCCATCTTTGCAACCCAGGAGGCAGAGCCTGCTACCCTAGAGAGTCTACTGGGACCAGTCACTAGAGTACACAGAGACAACTGGTGACCAAATCCTGTCTCAGAACTATGCCTCTGCTCCTGTTGAGGTTAACACCAGAGAAACTAAATAGCCTTTAGATGGCCTGAAGGCAACAAACTATCGCTAATCATTTAGAGAAACAGTCCACCATGGCTCTGGAAAACTCTCAAAATAAAGAATCAAAAAAGTTTCCAGATGAAGAAGGCTTTCTGAAATTATCAGAGGTCGAGTACAAAAGAATTATATATGCAGTCTTCCTAGAGATTAAACAAAATGCAGCAAAGCAAAATGAAAACCAAGCAAGCCATTTGAACTGATAGAACATCAATGATCTGAAATTCAGCTGATGAATATCAAAATTACAGTATTAGGCAATTCAGTCCAAAGCCAAAAGAGCAAAATTGAGGAGATAGAAGTCAGACTTAGTGACCCTGAAGATAGAGCAACTGACTCCAGCATTTATGAGGTGAAATCAAAGAAAAGAAATAACAAAAATGAAGAAGCATTAAGAAACATGTGGTAATCTATTAAAAGGAATACTCTATGATTAACTGGAATTCCTGACTAGGGATGGATAGCTGAAAACATAGAGAGCATTGATGATGAGTTGCTGATAGAAAACTTCCCTGAAATTGTGAAAGAAGAGAACATAGATATACAAGATATGTATCAAATGCCACAAAAACTAGACCCCTAAAGAAAGACATTGAGACATATTATAATCAAGCTTAATAAACTGAAACATAAACAGTGGCTCTTTATTGCAGCAAGGCTCAAAGTAAAGCTAATATTTAGAGGGAAACCCTGTAGGCTTTCATCTGACTTCTTGGCAGAAATGATGTCAACAGGGAGGCAGTGGGATGACACATCCAAAGCCTTTAAAGAAAAAAACTTCCAACCAAGAATTACATATCCTGCAAAACTGTCTCTCAGATGTGAAGATGAAATTAAGACATTCACAGATAAACAGAAACTTGGAGACTTTGTAGAAAGCAAACTAAAACTACAAGAAATAATAAAAGAAACAAGTGTATATTTAAGGAGGCAATGCAGGATACAGCATCCAGAATCCTACTCAGTTAGAGAAGTCACAAAACTCAATCAAAGCTACAATATTAAAAGAAGGGAACCGGTGCTCATGTCACAAAAGCTCTGAAACCATCAGACTAAAAAGAGGGATATACTGGCCAAAGCCAAGTGCCGTCAGGATATACTACACTAGTTATAAACCTTTCAGATGGAGAGGATGTTAAAAAGATATGCAGAAGTTAAAATTGGGCTTAAACTTAGAATATTAAGGGGGATTATGGGGTAGCTGCAGAGCACACTAATAATGCAACATAACAAAACAAGAAATGTAATACAGGAGTCTCAACAACCACAAGACCAACACTAAAAAAGATGAAAATTCAATCCATAAAGAATGACCCAGAACAGAGTATTAAGAGCAACACAGAAAACACCAACACAAAAGTAAATACATCAAAATGACAGCACTAAACACATACCTATCAATAATTGCACTGAACGTAAATGGACTGAATGCTTCAGTAAAGACACAATGAGTGACATTCTGGATCAAAAGACATGATTAATCTATATGTTGCTTACAAGAAACATAACTTAGACTTAAAGATATGAAGAAATTGTAAATTAAAGGATGGGATAATATATATCAAGTTAACAATATTCAAAGAAGAGCAGGTGTGGCAATATTAATCTCTGATAAAATAGATTTTAACGTAAAATCCACCATCGTGGGCAAGGATGGTCACTATTTATTGCTAAAAGTTTCAACCCACAAGCAGGACTTAACAATATTAAATATTTATGCATCGAATACCAGAGCATCTAAATACATTGAACTAACACTGACTACATTGAAAAATGAGACAGATCACTCCACAATAATAGTTGGAGACTTCAACACTCCACTTTCAGTAATGGACAGATCATCCAGAAAAATGCTCAGTAAAGACACAGAAGTGCTTATTGTGACAATTAATCAACTAGACCTCACTGACATATACAGAACTCTTTATCCATTAACAGGTAAGTACACCCCCTTCTCCAATGCACGTCAAATATTTTCCAGAATAGACTATGTGTTGGGACATAAAGCAAATATATTTTTTTAAAATTATGATTGAATGAAAATGTACATTCCCATATAAATTTGCATGCTCACCTATATGCAGCTTCCACTGTTCTCCCTGCACGGTGACAGCACACTCTTTCGTCTGCTCCATACGTGTCCTATCCTCCAACAGTCTCCTATCCCCTCCTCTCCACCCACTCCCCTCCTCCAGTATTAGGTCAGCAGGACAACATCCTATAGATGCATAGAACTATAAAGTGCCCACAAAATATGGTCACTCTGTGTTGCCAAGTCCAATCCATTCCTGTCCAAAGAGTTGACCTTTGTTATGATTCATGGACAGGGGCAGCATCAGGGCTAGGGGTCATGCTCCCAGGGGAACCCTGAAGCCCCTGGACCATCAATTGTGGTCTTTTAGTGGAGATCTTAGGTGCACCCCTATTTATTCTTGTGTTGCCAGTGAGACTCAACTTCATGAGCTCCATCAAGTCTATCACCGGTGATGGCTGGGCACCATCTGGTTCTTCCGGTCACAAGTCGATGCAGACACACACTCACATGGGTCTCTCTGTCTTCTGGGTTCCCTTTCCCCCATGTCGTTATGGACCTTGGTGATCATCCATTCTTGTTGAGTTGGGACCATTTGCTGTACCCTCAGATGGCAGCTTGGCAGCTTTTAAGACCCCAGATGCCACTCACCAATGTGGGGTACAGAGAGTCCTCATTAGCAAAACGCTAGCTGTGCCAATTGGCCTCGATTTCACCTAAGACCATGGTCCCTGGCCCCCTGCCCCAGCTACTCTGTTCTTGCAATATTGGGTTAAGATGGAAGGAGTACTCAGGTTTTGAAGTCCAGTTAATATTGATCTTCTTACTAACGTGTGCTGTCACTGATTTCACCCAACCAAATTTCTAAGAACTATCTAATCCAAACCCGGCTGGCATCTAATCTAAACCCTCCCCACCTCACCCTCCTGCCTCCTACTCCACTGCAGCCATCAAAGAGTCTCTTCTTCTATGCATGAGTCTGATTTTAAGTTCTTATTGTAGGTTGGATCCAACTCAATGGCACTTGGCTTGGCTTATTGTAGGGGTCTCATACAATATTTGCCCTTCTGTCACTGACTACTTTCACTCAATATAATGTTCTCCAGCTGAAACTAGGTTATGAGATGTTTCCTGAAATCATCGTTCTTCTTTATCATTGCATAGTGTTCCATTGAGTACATATACCATAGTTTACCTATCCATTCCTCTGTTATTGGGCATCTGGGTTGATTCCATCTTTTTGCTATTGTGGACCATGCTACAATAAACATTCGTGTGCATGTATCAGTTGGTGTGAATGGCCTTGATTCTGTAGGATATACAATTCTGTAGAATAACTGGGTCAAATGGTATATCTGTTTTTTTAAGGGAGTGCCAGATTGCTTTCCAAAGAGGTTGTGCCATTTTGCTATCCCACCAACAGTTTAGAAGAGTTCAAAGCAAATCTTAATAAAATCCAAACCATTGAATTATTGCAAAGCATCTTCTCAGACCATAAAGCCACAAAAGTCAAAATCAATAGCAGAAAAAAGTCAGAAATTTTAACTCATGGAAACTGAACAATACCTTGCTCTGAAAGCCATGGATTATAGAAATCAAGGATGAAATAAAGATTTATGGAATTAAATGAGACTGAAAATACATCCTACCAGAACCTATGCGATACAGCCAAAGTAGTGCTCACAGGTCAATTTATCTCTATAACTGCACACACCCAGAAGAAAGGACCCAAACCAAAGAATTAATCCCACAGCTTGAACAAGTAGAAAAAGAGCAACACAGAAATCCCACCAAAATAAAGCAGACAATAAAGATTAGGGCAGAACTAAGTGAATTAGAGAATAGAACAATTGAAATAATAAAACTAAAAGCTGGTTTTTTACAAGATGAACAAAATTTACAAACCACCGGCTAACAAAAGAGAAACAGAAGAGGAAACAAATAACCCAAATAAGAAATGAGAAAGGAACTGTGACAAAGGACTCAACTGAAATCAAAAGTATTATAACAGAATACTATGAAAGACTGCACTCCAGCAGATCTGAAAACCAAGAGGAAACAAATAAATTTCTATATTCACATAAACTACCAAAATTATCACAAGAAGCAGAACAACTTAATAAACCCATCACAAAGGAAGAGATTGAAAAAGTCATCAAAAAACTTTCAACAAAAAAAAGTCCTGGCCCAGACGGCTTCATCAGAGAATTCTACCAAACTTTTAGAAGAGTTAACTCCAATACTACTGAGACTATTTCACAGCATAGAAAGGGATAGAATACTCCCAAATTCAGTCTATGAAGCCAACATAATCTTACTAACAAAGCCAGGTAAAGATCTCACAAAAAAGGAAGATTACAGACCAATATCACTCACGAAACTAGATGCAAAAAACTTCAACAAAATCCTTGCCAATAGAATTCAACAACATATAAAAAAATATTCATCGTGATCAAGTTAGATTCATACCAGCTGTGCAAGTCTAGTTCAGCATCAGAAAAACAACGTGATCAACCACTTAAATAGCACAAAAGATAAGAATCATCTGATTTTGTCAATTGATGCAAAAAAGGCATTTGACAAAGTGCAACACCCATTCATGCAAACAACTTTCAGCAAGATAGGAATAAAAGAACAAATTTCTCAGTGCAATAAGGGCCACCTATGCAAAGCCAACCACCTACATCATCCTGAACGGAGAGAGACTGAGAGAATTCCCCTTGAGAACATTAACTAGACAAGGATGCCCACTCTCACCACTTCTATTCAACATTGTACTAGAAGTTCTGGCCAAAGCAATTACACAAGACAAAGGAATAAAGGGCATCTGTATCGGCAAAGAAGACTTAAAAATCTCCCTATTTGCAGATGATATGATTGCATACACAGAGAATTCTAAAGAATCCATTAGTAAACTACTTGAACTAACAAAAGAGTTTAGCAAAGTGTCAGGATAAACATAAGTAAATCTATAGGATTCCTTTATACCAACAAAGAGATTATCAAAGAAGAAATCACCAAAACACTACCATTTATGAGAGCCCCCAAGAAGATAAAACACCTAGGAATAAATCTAACTAGAGAAGTAAGAGACCCATACAAAAAGAACTACAACATCTTACTGCAAGAATCCAAGAGAGATTTACATAAATGGAAAAACTCATCCTGCTCATGGATAGGAGGACTTAACATTGTGAAAGTGTCTATTTTACTCCAAGCAATCTACATCCCAATACAATGCCAGTGACATTTTTTAATGAAATGGAGAAACAAATCACCAACTTTGGGGAAGGGAAGAAATCCCGGAAAAACAAAATACTACTGAAAAGCAGTAACACAGTGGGAGGCCTCACACTACCCAACCTTCAAACCTATTACACTGCCACAGTAGTCAAAACAGTCTGCTAGTGGTACAAAAAGAGACATATAGACCAATGGAACAGAGTTGATATCCCAGAAATGTCAGCATCCTGTTATGAACAGTTGCTATTTGACAAGGGCGCTAAGATTGTAAACTGGGATAAAAACAGTCTCTTTAACAAATAATGCTGGCAAAATTGGATATCCATCTGCAAAACATTGAAACAAGACCTATATCTCACACTCTGCACAAAAACTAACTCAAATTGGATAAAAGACCTAAATATCAAATCTAAAATGTTAAAGATCATGCAAGAAAAAATAAGGTCAACAATGGAAGTTTTGATACCCAGCTTAGACAGACTTCAAACTCTGACAAAGCACAATCAACAGAAGGGAAAACAGATAAATGGGCACTCAAACACTTTTGCTCATCCAAAGACTTTATCAAAAGAGTTAAAAGACCACCTATAGAGTCGGATCCAACTCGACTTTAGCACTTAGCTTTAGCTATAGAATGGGAAAAAAATATTTGGCAACTATGTGTCAGGCTGACACCTGATCTCCATAATCCACAAAGTACTATAAAATAGCAACAAGGAAAAGGTAAATAACCCAATTAAGCATTGGCAAAGGTGATGGACAGATGCTTCACTAAAGAGGACATCCAGGCAGCCAAAAGACACATGAAGAAATGCTCACAATCGTTAGCTATTAGAGAAATCCAAATCAAAATTACAATGAGATACCATCTCACCCCAACAAGGTTGGCCATGATCCAAAAAACACAAAACAACTAATCTGGGGAGGTTGTAGAGAAATTGAAACTCTCTGACACTGCCGATGAGATTATAAAATGGTACAACCTCTTTCGAAAGCAGTCTGGTGCTGCCTTAAAAAGCTGGAAATAAGGTATATGATTTGATCCAGTAATCCCACTGCTCAGAATACATCCTACAGAATCAAGAGCAGTCACATGAACAGATACATGCACAGTGAATGTTTATTGCAGCACAGTCCACAATAGCAAAAAGACAGAATCAACCCAGATGCCCAGCAACAGATGAATGGATAAACAAACTATAGTATGTATACTCAATGGAACACTATGGAATGAGAAAGAACAATAATTTCAGGAAGCATGTAATAACCTGGTTTCTACTGGAAGACATTATGCTGAGTGAAATCAGTCAGCAGCACAAGGAGAAATATTGTACAAGATCCCTACTATAAGGACTTAAAAATAGACTCATATACAGAAGACCCTCTGACAGCTGTAAGGGAGAGGAGGAAGGGAAAGTGCTGGTCACAGATATGATAGCTGATAGAAATTTGGTTGGATGAAAGCAGTGACAGTACACAGTAGAAAGATCAACTTGACTTGAACATAAACTGAAACCTCCTCTAATCTCAACCTGATGTTGCAAGGATAGAGCAGCAGGGGCAGAGGTCTGGGGACCATGCTCTCAGGGGACATCAATGCCAACTTGCATAACTAGCCTATTGCTCAGAGAGTCTTCTGCACCTCATATTGGTGAGTGCTGTCTAGAGTCTTAAAAGCTAGCAAGCTGCCATCTGAGGTATACCAAATGGTCCCAACTCATCCAGAACAGATGATTACCAAGAACAAAGATATGAGGGAAAAAGAGCCTAGGAGACAAAAGGACCCATGTGAATAGTGATTGTATCAACATGTGACCAGAAGAACCAAATGGTGCACAGCCACCACCAAAGGCAGCCGTGACGGGGCACACAATGTCAAGTTCCAGTGGCAACAGGAGAGAAAGAGGAGCACACCTCAAAAACTCCACTAAAAGGCCACAATTGATGGTCCAGAGGCCTGGAGGTTCCCCTGAGAGCATGGTCCCTAGACCTTCTGCTGCCCCTGACCAGACAACATTACTGAGGTCAACTCTTTGGACAGGAATGGACTGGACTGGGGGACGCAATATGACCATATTGTGAGTGTGCTTTATGGTTCCATGCATCTATAGGATGCTGTCCTATTGGCCTCTTACTAGAAGGGAAGGGAGAAGGTGGAGAGGAGGGGACAGCATATTGTTAAGATGATATGACATATATAGAACAAAAAGGAGGCATGTGCTTTCACCAGGCAAGGAGAACAGAGGAGCTGCAGATAGGCAGGCATGCAAATTTCATTTGCATTGTATACTTTCACTTAACCACAATATTAAAAACCAACAAAAAAAACTTTTTATTTAAAAAAATAACTTCAAGCTTACAGAAAAGTTGCATGCAGGAGTAAGAATAGTATGAAGAAAATCCACATATCCTTCACCCAGATTCATCTGCAGTTAAGATTTTATCCCCACTGCCTTTTTCATTTGCTTTCTCTCACCACACATATTCAGGCAGACATGCACGCTTACAGTACTAACTTCCAGAACCATGAGCAGGTCACAAATATTATAGCACTTTACTCCTAAATATATCAGTATGTATTTCCAAAGAGTACAAATGTTCTCTTACATAACCACAGGACAGTTAGAAGCATCACTAAATTTAGCATTGGTACATTACTTTTTATGAAACTACCATTACATTCCAGTTTTGCCCACTGACCCAACAATAGTTTTTTCTCCAGGAGAGCAGTCAGCCTAGGATCAGATATTGCAAGTATTTGGCAAATCTTGTGATTGCTTTGAATTTGGACCATTTCCACACCCTTCTTTGCTTTTTATGACCCTGACATTTTTGAAGAATAGTATTTTTTTTTTTTAATGGGATACTCCTTTCTCATTTTAGGTTTATCTGATGTTTCCTACTGATGAGATTCAGATATGCATTGTCACCAGAAATACTAATACATGGGATACTGTGTCCTCTGTAGCACAGCACATTCAGAGTCACCTAATGTTCACTGACTCATTACTGATGATGTTCATCTTGATCACTGTGCTAAACAAGAGGCACCAGGGGTAAATCCTACCTTCGTTTGCTAACTCTGTGGTAGGGTCAGTGTGAATTCAGTCCTCAAAGTGAGGAGATGGGTCCAGTCCTCACCCTGCCACTGCTCTGTCCTCATTGCCAGCCACCCAAGCAGCATACTTGCTCTGCAATCTGAGCTACTTGGAGCTGGGTCAGAAATCAAAAGTTAGGCAGATAGCAGATAGGTAGACACCAGCCCTAACTGGCTCTCACTGCCCTTGTGGACAGAAAGACTTCCCTGGAAAAGCAGGTTGGTTTAACAAAGCTGCGAATGCTACTCCCATCCCTGCTGACTGTATCTCCAGGTATAGCAGTATGAATAACAAGTACATGCATTTGCATCTGCGATTCTGAGAAGAGAAAATGAAGTTGCAACAGGCAGGAGAGCAGAGAACATCATTGAATTAACTCAGATTGGGGTGATTTGTTTCTCTTTATTTCACTGATCTTCACATAACAATCTCTGCATTTAGTCCCAAAGGGTATATGCAACAATATTCACATTCTAAAACACACACAACACACACACAGAGAGCAGCAAATTATCTAAATGTGATTCCTCATAACCCCCTCTTCTTTTTTTATTTGTAAATCAAAGCAAGAAATTTACTTTAGAGCTTTGATATCCAGAAATACCAAGAGCTTCAAGTTTTTTATTGGTTTGCTTTGATGGCCAGTCATTCCAGAATTTATATTCTTGAATCAAAAAGTCGACTCTCAGTACCTTTGAGTCAGCTTTCTCTACTTCCTTATGTTGTGCCCACACAAATGCTACTTAACCTGTTGTAACCTTAGTTTTATCATCTGTAAACTGGGAATAATAGTAGAATTTATTTCCAGTGGTGAGAATTAAATGTGATAATGCATTATTAGGTGCTTAATGTATTACTTGTCAGATAGTAATAATTAACCATTAATTAGTTGTTACTACCATTAGTAAAAGATAAATGCCCATTACCATTTAGTAAATAATACCTATCATTATCTATTATAATAAATAATAGTTTATTATTACTATCAACCTCCTACTGTCCTATACACAGGTTGTCTATAGAAAGTAAACTAGAAGAGAAAAAAGCAGCACAACAGAAGCCACAAGGTCAAATATGATCTTCCCCTAAAAAGATGTTGAGTGTAGGTTAGTAACAAAGGTATGTTTAAGGAAATTGGTTTCTAAAACTCGAGAAGAGCCTGAGAAGCAGTCATCACATACCCCAGCAAGGGACTTAGCAGAGAGTCCATGTATCCTAGACAGCACTGCTCATAAATCCTGGCGAACAAGAAGAGGGACGCCTAGCCAGCTATCCGCAGAGACCTGGCTACAGAATGCGTGTCAGATAAATCTCATTCAACATCAGTCTAGGTCTCTGATGCCCTTTCCACCAACACAGCAATATTCCCTCCAGTTAATGCTGTGATTTTACTGCATAGTTTCTACTTTCCACAATTTTTTTCTCAAATATTTTTTTCTGAAATATTTATTTCCCATTTTTCTCAGTACTAGAATGGATGAGTCAGAAGGAAGCGGCTTGCTGGGCAAAGAAGGGAAAGTTTAAAATAGGAAAACCACAACAGAGAGCTGCAGAAATGCCACTTGCAGATGACATTTTGGTGAAGACAACTTTTGACAGACTTTATCCAAATAAAAGAACTTCAGAAAGTGGCATGATTTGACAATATTGTTGGCAAATAAAATAACTATAAAAATGTGCTCCATAGGAGTTAAACATGCTCACTGAGTGGTAGGATTCAGTATTTGGTATGTTAGTATCTGAAGTTGCGCAGTAACTTGTATGGTTGGACTTACAGTTAACATTTGGAATCAGAGGTAAAATGGTACAAAATGATAAACAAATGATATTTGAGGCTTTTTTTTTTTTTTTTTTTTTTACCATCTGGGGCACCAGAGTACTGCTGTCATAATTACTTGGTGAGGGCATACAAATTGATTTTGCTCAAACAGAGATTGCCACCAGAGATTTTCTGAAACAGATCGCTCCTAAAAAAATTTACGAGCTTTATTGTAAGCCAACTAGGATGGCTAAAATGAAAAAGACAGATGCTGCCAAGTGTTGGAGAAGACATGCAGCTGTTGGAACCCTTACATATTGAGTGGTAGAAATGTAAATTCAATCCCTTTGCAAACTTAACAGTATCTGTTAAAGCTAAACTAGTAATTCCATTCTTAGATATATACTCAACAGAAATGCATACATATTATCAAAAGACATTCACAAGTATTCATAACAGTATTATTCATAAATGCATCAAACTTGAAACCAAATATTCATCAACAGTAGAACGGTTAAATTGCTGTATATTCACATGATGGAATATTATATGGCAACGCAATTAAACTATGATGACATGTAGTAACATAAATCTTACTTGCGACTTGTACGTGTCTCCATGTGCATTTTGCACTTCAATAGTTTACATTAAAAGGCAACCAATCAAATGAGAAATATATATATGCAACATACTTGAGAGGTAAAAGTATTAATGCCCTTAAAACATGCAGAGTTTTTACAGATTTGAATAGAAAAACAAAAGAAAAAAAAGTAGCAAATGTTACGACCTAACTCACAATTTTTTCAGAAATGGGGCGGCGGGGGAGGTTTCAAAATATGAAGCAATATTTTTTGTTATTCCAGATTCAAAGATTGGTCTTCAAAAGGAGATACCCGATGATACCACATTTCAAGCATTATCTAGATTGTCTTGGAAGTTTAGGTCCAACACCATATTCTCGGACTTATTTGCTGTTAGTCACCGCTGAATTGGTTCTGACTGCCGGAGAACTATGAAGAACAGAACAAAATGTTGCCCAGTCCTGGACCACCTTCAGGATCCTTGGTATGCGTGAGCCCACTGCTGTGCCTGTTGCATCACCCATTTCTCTGAGGACTTCCCTCATTTTCACTGACCTTCTCTTTTATGAAACCCAATAGCCTTTTCCTGATCATGTGACCAAAGTCTCGCCATGCTCCCTTCTAAGGAGCATTCTGATGACATTTCTTCAAGAGTGATTTGTCTGTTCTTCTGGCACATACATACATTCAGGTTATCTCAGTTGCCTTTTGTAGCATGGCATATACTGTAAATGTAATATTCAATATTCTTCAACACATTAATTCAAATGCATCAGTTCTTCAGTTTTACATAGCAAAACCATAAAAACCAAATCCAATGCCATCAAGTCAATGCCGACTCATAGTAACAGAGAACTGCCCCATAGAGTTTCCAAGGAGCACCTGGCAGATTTGAACTGCCGACCTTTTGGTTAGCAGCCGTAGAGCTTAACCACTATAAATTCCTTTGTGTTGTTGGTTGCCCTTCCCACTAATTTTATACATTGGAAAACATTTTGTCTCTTCTTTAAAGGAATGTGGAAGAAAGTGTTCACATTTAAGACTGAATTATGTGTGACTGAACAGGGTTCCATGATGTGGCAGTCATGTTGGTGTAACTCGTTATAAACTGTAAAATTCCCAGAGTAGTAGTTTAACAAGAAAACTCACGCTATCTAATTCCACGAACTTTCACATTTAATCAAGAAAAAGAAAAGGAATAAAACAGTGTTATTAGGAAACCTTAAAAGTTGACGGCACCTTTATCATTCTGGGAGCACAGGGCAAAATTGTGGGGCCATCCTTGACTTCCTCTTTCCCTTACACGTCTCATCTAATCCTTCAGGAAATTCAAGTTTAAAAATACTTCCAAAATCTACCTACTTCTCACCATCTCTACTAAAACCACTTGTTATGGGTTGAATTGCCACCCCCTGCCTCATCCAACCCCCCACCCTCCCACTGCCCCCAGAGAAGAAGTGTGCTAACTTGGCTGGTCCAGGATTTCCAGTATTGTCTACCTGTCCACCGTTCTGTCATCTGATGTGATTTTTTCTCAGTGTTGTAAATCTTACCCCTATGATGTTAATGAGGTACGATCATGGCAGTTATGTCGAAGAGACTGAACTCTTCTCCACGAGATGAAGTTGTGTCTTAAGTCAATCTCTTTTGAGACACAAATGAAAGAAGCTAGCAGAGAGACATAAGAATGTCATACCACCAAGAAAGCAGCGCTGGGAGAGGAGTCTCGCCTTTAGGCCCAGGATCCCTGCCCTGAGAAGCTCCTACTCCAAGGTAAGACTGATGACAAGGACCTTTCTCCAGAACCAACAGAAAGCCTTCCCCTGGAGCTGACATGCTGAGTTCAGACTTCTAGCCTGGTAGACTGTGAAAAAAAGAATTTGTTGCAGCTACCCACTTGCGGTATGTCTGCTACAGCAGCACTAGATAACCTAGGCATCACCTAATCCAAGCCATCGTTGGATTACTGCAATCACCTCTCAACTGGTCTCCCATTTCCCCTCCTTTATTCACCAACCACCCCCACACCTCACACTGCCTCCACAGAGTCTCCACAGCGATCTTTTAAATACACAACCAAACGATGTCATTTTTCTACTCAGGACGATTATGAAAAGAATGATGCTAATAGCTCGTTCAATGTATTTTACATATATTAATTTATCTAATCCTTACAACACTGTTAGGTATTAGTTTTACCCCCATCTTAGACATGAATGATCTGAAGCACAGAGAGGTTCAATAACTAAGGTCCCACAGTAGTGGCAGAACTATACTTTGAAAGTCCTTTATTTCATGCAGGATGAAAATCAGTCCTGAAAATGACTCACACAGCCTGCAGGGCCGGCTACCACTCACCCAATCTCTCTGATTTTTACTGCCTTCTCCCCAACTTGCTTTCTTGGCTCCAGCCATGCAGGCCTCCTTTTTCCTCAAATGTTAGCTCTTCTGCCTGAAATGTCCTTCCCCTGGACAGAAGTAACCTTTTCACCTCCTCCACGACCAAACTCAAATGGTACCTTCTCAGTCAGGCAACCGGAACCACCTACTTGAGATGGCAACATCTTGTTTCAGTTTTTATTGCATAGCATTTATCATCCTCTGACGGACCACAAAATTCACTTAGTGTGCTGGAATTCATTATTCCTAATTTTTTAAGTAGATTATTCACATAGATATGAATTCTAGCCCATTAAAACATGTTTCATGAGGGCGGGATCTATGGTCTGTTTTGTGCACTAATATATTGTGCAGCTAAATCAGTGCCAGGTACTCAGTGAGTGTGTAAGTATCTTCTGAACTGTATGTCTATGAATGCAGCAATACCTGTCAGTCATACCACGAAAGACAACTGAAAACAACCTGAGTCTCAATTCTGTGCTGTAGGCCTTCTGTCTTCTGCAGTCCCGGATGCAAACACAATCTGGACACACCTATCACTGCACTGTTTCCCTGGATTCCCTGATTAGGTTGGGCAGCCACGAGCCTCTTCTTTACCTACTGTGCACACAAATCCAAACTTCCTTCTCTCCAAACTTACAAGGAGAATGAGAGAGTCAAGAGAACACTACGAGGGGCATTCTCTAATTTCATCACACTGCTTTTACAGTCAGGTTGACTTAAACACTCTGTCTTTGCTTACTGTGTCCCACTAGTGCCACTAAGGTGGTTTAGGGGAACTGGACTTCATTGGGTGATACTGAGGGGGTGACACCAAAATGAGATAAAGTTTGTGTGCAGCATTTCAGCAGAAATTTATTTATAGAAACAGCCCTATAGTTAGTTATAACAAAAACATTCTTCACAGGCCCAGCATACATATGTCATATATCTACAAGGGCTAAAACCTGGTGCTAACTCACTTTTAGAACCTTCTGAGGTGCTCTGGAAACTGTGGTGGCATAGTGGTTGAGCGCTACTGCTGCTAACCAAAAAGCCAGCAGTTTTAATTCCCCAGGCACTCCTTGGAAACCCTACAATCCTGTCTTATAGGAGGGTCGCCATGTGTCAGAATTGATACCACGGAAACGTGTTTGGTTTTGATTGATGCTCTCTGCTCAGAGCCATTATTATAACCTGATTACAATGATGCCTTAAATCATGTGGTTTTATTACATACTGTAAGCACGCTCTGTTCAGTTGCTGCTGGTGTTTCTACAGTAACTGGTTTTGTCCACTTTTCTGGTGTTTGAGCTACCACATTGTGGTGATTGGCACGGGGGTGGTGACATCATGAGTCACTGCACGGGTCAATCTAATCCCGCTTTATTCATCAAATGGAGCTACATCTCACCTTCCTGAAAGATGAGGCTTGGCCCATATAATTTCTTTGAACCTCCAGCTCTGCAGTCACTGCTGTTTGACTTTATTCAAAAGGAAAATTTGTTCAGTAAACATTTCACATATAAAGATCACCCAAACAAAAGTATATAAATTACACATTATAGGACTTAAGTCTAGCACTTTGTTTCAGCATTTGATTTGAAAGAACTAGGAGGAAATGTGTAATTCAATTTAAAAAAAGTTCCAATTTATGGTTGTAATAGATGGTTATTCAAATTAGGAGTCTTGGGTGCTGTTATTTCAGACTCATAGTGTTTCTATAGCATGGAGTAGAACCACCCCACAGGGTTTCCAAGGTTAGAATCTTTACAGAAGCCAAGTGTCACATTATTCTCTGCTGGTGGCTTTATACCGCCGAACCTTCAGTGAGCAGCCAAGTGCTTAACCACTGCACTACCAGGGCTCCTTAGTCGACTTCAGTGAGGCTAAAGTTCTGTTTGCTTTGGCTTTCACCTGCTTAGTGTACCTCAGCCACGGCAGGGCGGACATCATGACTTGGATGGACAGACAACTGAGCAGAGTAGGAAGAACACTAATTATGGAGCTAGAAGACACAGGCTCTCATTTCTGTTTTGACACAATACTGCATCAGTGAATCACTCATTCCATTTCCCTAGATATTCCCTCATGTCAAAAATTAAGGAAGATTAAAAAAAAAAGGTACAGCACAGGGAAGAACGAGATTACTGTAGTTGATTCATTACACAACTACTCCTTAAAACGTAAAAATCAAAGAAGTGAAAAAAAAAGTACTGCTAACCTTGTCATGTGGGGTTTTTTAAGGTTTAGAAGTAACCTGGTCCTTAACAATCCCCAATAAAATTCACAGCTCAAATGAAATTCTAGCAATACAAATTATTTTACAATTCACTCTTTATAAAACTATTGACTGCCAAGACACTAGTGAAAGTGGAAACACTAACTAAACCCTGGGAAAATTAACAGGATAACTTATTATAAAAGCAGAAAACTTTAGTTCTCATCTGCAATCCCAACAGATTGTGGGTTACTTAGGATAATTCTTGGTACAGTGCTTTTGTGAAGCTGAAATTGAAGGCCAAAATGTATACATTCATTATCTCCATTTAAGTCAATTCTCACAGAAAGAAAAGTCTTCAACCATTTTAGAAGAAAACGACAATAACCCCAGACTCTGGCTCATCCATACTCTTCAACTTTTTATCCTCTACAAATCAAAGTTTATCAGTATTTTTACAGATGTTCTGAACTGCCTAGGTGCTTAGGAGGTTACAGTGAACTGGAATTGGCTATTCTTAATCTTTCAAAAGTCAATTATTCAAATAGGCATGAATTCCATGCAATTATGACCTTCCCAAGGACAAAATTACTTACATGTCTGTAGGTTGTGTTTGACAAGAAAGGGTATATTTTAAGTATTCAATACTGTACCAAGGAATAGTGCTAGTTTAAAGACTCAGAATCTGAACTAAATTTTGGCAAAACATGACCTCCACATAAGTAAAAATTGAAAAGTTCACTTCACTTTCACCTTCATGCTTTTACTATTGCTCCCTCTCTCCCATATTGATATATATATATGCATAAATATATGGTATAGCTTTAACACTTTAGAAACTCTAGCACTGAGTGCTGCTTCTGCTATGCAAATACCTGAACACTGAACATTAAAGCCCTCTCCTCTTTCTCTTCAGGAAGTGAGTTACATTAAAATCAGATTCTAACTGTCAAAGTCAATGGTAAAAATTGCTCTCAAGAAAAACAAAAAAAGAATTCAGATTCATGTCTCTAATCTCAAAATGGAAATTTAAAGCAACTATATATTCAAATATTTAAAAATATTTCAACATTCACAATGCCTTAATACATGATCATAATACATGATCTCTTACTAAATATTATAACTTTCAGTAGACATTTTTACATGTTATTGCACTGGTAGCTGAAGAGGGGATTACTATCAAAGTTTTCAACATCCCACTCAAAAACAATAACTTCAAAATTGAGACTACTCATTTAAAGAAGTCATTAAGAGTCAATATTCTTCTAATCATTCAAATTTAATCTAAATACTTTCATATTTCACAATATTCAAGTCAAAACATTTTTTGTTCATAAAACTAGGAACCATGTACTTTATTCACATTATTATACTCGTAGCTCAAAGACACTACCTGGCACATAGTCTGTACCTGGCACACATCACTTAACCTGTTGAAAGAATAATACTAAGAGGAAAGGTGACATTTAGTCATGCTGTGCATATGATATATATTTACCTTCTTCCCTGGTATGTTCTCTTTAGCCAATCAGACAGTTCCTGGTGGACAAGGTCCTTTATACCCTTAGGGCTTTTTATCTCATGAAACTCTTTTAACACAAGAATCATTCTTTATTAGCTGCTATCACATCTTTATGTTTCTATGAACCCTGTTCTCAATTTCCAACAGACTTCTTCAACAGCTCCCAGTCAGGGCAAACTTTTTTATTCAAGGTTACAAAAACAAAACAAAGAAGCATTTTTTCCACACACAGAAGAGAACATGATAAAAATATGATTAGGACTGCAAGGCTTAGAGAATAAGGGACACTTAAATAATTCAATGCCTCCATTACAGGGCAATCTTCATTCTAAATGTATTCTTTATATGCTCTAATAGCCAAGCCAAGTGCCGACATATGCTCTAATAGTAGTATTAAAAAAAAATTAACAACTATATTCGGGATTTTGTAAAATAGTAGAAATAAACAACTATACTGAAGGGTACCAATGACTATACAAAATATCTTGTTGCATTCTTTTTGTATACCTATTTTGTACTCTAACTAATGTCATGTGCTCTTTCAGTTTTCGAGAATTAACAGTAAAAAGTCCTTCTGTCGTTTCCTGGTTTAATGACACTTAAAGATTGATTTTGTGTCCAACTTCAGTTACACTTAGCATTGAAAGCATTTTAAAAAACTCAGTGTCAGAAACAGCCAAGCATTATTTGTATTGAATATCTTAATGCAAAATGATTTGCTAGGAAGAAAAGGTAATTTTTATACAGGAAAAATAATCAAGAGCAAAATTTAGGTTAAAAACACATTTTTTAAATGCTGCTTACTCTTTAAGCCTTGAAGAATAATTCAGAATGCTAAATATTTACCACGGTATGAGCCCTGCTAAAATATCAGTGGAAACCTGATCTTTGCTAGAACAATCCAGACTTAAATACTGTTTTCTGACAGTCATTTCTGTACTGTTCTAGCTATGTCTTGTAAACTGTGTGCTGTGCAAGTTATTATATAGCTAATTAAAAACAAGTCTAACATGTACACTAAAATGTAATTGAAGGACACTACTGGCCACATATAAAACATTTTGCTGCATTCTATCTTCAACAAATGGTGCTGGCAAAATTGGATATCCATCTGCAAGAAATTGAAACAAGATCCATATCTTACAGCTTATACAAAAACCAACTCCAACTGGATAAAAGACCTAAATATCAAACCTGAAAAGATAAAGCTCATCCAAGAAAAGGTAGGAACAACAATGGAAGTTTTAATACACAAAGTGAACAGACTCCAAAATCTGTCAAACAAACCACAATCATCAGAAGAGAAAATAGATAAATGGGATCTATTAAGAATTAAACACTTCTGCTCATCTGAAGACTTTATTAATAAAATTAAAAGAACGCCTACAGAATGGGAAAAAATATTTGGAAACTCTATGTCAGACTGACGCCTGATTTCCATAATCTATAAGATACTACAAAATATCAATAAGAAGAAGATAAACTATCCAATTAAGCAATGGGCAAAGGAGATGGACAGACATTTATCTAAAGAGGAGATCCAGGCAGCCAAAAAACACATGCGCACATGTTCACGATCTTTAGTTGTTAAAGAAATTCAAATCAAGACGACAATGAGATACCATCTCACCCCACCAAGATTGGCTGTGATTAAAAAAACACAAAACAACAAATGCTGGAGAGGCTGTGGAGAAAGTGGAACCCTCCTATACTGTTGGTGGGGTTGCAAAATGGTCCAGCCTCTTTGGAAAGCAATCTGGCGCTTCCTTAAAAAAATGGATATTGATATACCATTTGACCCAGTCATTCCACTACTTGGAATATATCCTACAGAATCAAGGCCTTTCACACCAACGGACACATGCACAAGAATGTTTATCGCAGCACAGTCCACGACAGCAAAAAGATGGAATCAACCCAGATGCCTAACAACAGAAGAATGGATAGCTAAACTATGGTATATATACTCAATGGAGCACTACGCAATGATAAAGAACAACGATGACTTCAGGAAACATCTCATGACCTGGTTTCAACTGCAAGACATTATGTTGAGTGAAAGTAGTCAGCGACAAAAGGACAAATATTGTATGAGACCTCTATGATAAGATCTCAAAAACAGACTTGTGTACAGAAGAAAAGACTCTTTGACAGCTGCAAGGGAGGGGAGGGAGCGAGGGCAAGAGGGGGTAGGGTTTAGATTAGACAGTTGCTAGAAATGTGGTTGGGAGAAAGTGGTGATAGCACACATTAGAAACAAGAACAACATTACGTGGACTTCAGCATAACTTGAGTACTCCTTCCATCTTAACCCGATATTGCAAGGATAGAGTAGCTGGGGCAGGGGGCAGGGGACCATGCTCTTAGGCGAAATCGAGGCCAATTGGCACAACTAGCGTTTTGCTAAGATGACTCTTTGCACCTCACATTGGTGAGTAGCGTCTGGGGTCTTAAAAGCTGCCAAGCTTCCATCTGAGGGCACAGCAAATGGTCCCAACTCAGCAGGAATGGATGCTCACCGAGGACCAAAATCACATGGAGGAAAGACAACCCAGAAGACAAGGAGACCCACATCAGTGGGTGCCTACATCGACTTGGGACCGGAAGAACCACATGGTGCCCGGCCACACCACCAGTGATAGCCGCGATGGAGCTCACTAAGTTGAGTCTCACTGGCAACACAAGAATAAAAGGGGTGCACGCTGAGATCTCCACTAAAAGACCTTAATTGATGGTCCAGTGGTTTCGGGGTTTCCCTGGGAGCATGGCCCCTCACCCTGATGCTGCCCTTGACCATAAATCGTAATGAAGGTCCACGCTTTGGACAGGAAGGATTGGACTTGGTGATACAGTGACCATATATTGTATGCACTTTATGGTTCTATACATCTATAGGATGTCATCCTGCTGACCTCTGGCTGGTGGAAGGAGAGTGGGTGGAGAGGAGGGAAAAAAGAGACTGTTGGGAGAATGAGACATATATGGAGCAGAGAGAAATAGTGTGCTGTCACCAGGCCGGGAGAGCAGTGGAAGCTGCATATAGGTGGGTATGTAAATTTATGTGGGAATGTACATTTTCACTCAGTTATATTAAATTAAAAATTAAAAAAAAAACCATTTTGCTGCATTCTTACTTAGTAGTGGCAATTTTCTGAATTCCATTTAAAAAAATGGAGGGAGGAAAAAATATTAGAGGAAAAATTATATAATCTTAAACTCTTCCATTAAATATTAATATTTTAAACTCTTTCATTAAATATTAATATTTAAATACACGATTTGATTCATACACTTAAAATATTCTTTAAAAGAGGACCAAAATCAAACCCACCACCGCACAGTCAATTGTGACTCATAACAACCCCCACAGGACAAAGCAGAACTGCCTCACAGTTTCTAAGGAGCACCTGGTGGATCTGAACTGCCAGTCTCCTGGTTACCAGCTGTAGCACTTAACCACTACACCACCAGTGCTTCCTTAAGAGAGGACCCACTAGGTTTTAAACACCAGACAGACAGATCTACTGAGTAATAATTTGTTCAAAATCATGAAAAGAGAATGGTAATACTACTTGCATATTAAGCCCCATTAGACCTGTGGAAAGTTAAATTCTCCATAAAAACAGCATCAGTACTGCTAAAAGGTGTATAACACAGGCCATTCATAAGTAATTATGGTCACTGATAAAGCATCCATAAACTCTAATCAATTTTTTAAAACAGACCAGTTTTAGGACTACCCATATCGAATACTTATAACACAATTTAACTATTATTCAACTGCTCCTAGGATTGCTAGGATTAAGCTTTAAAAATTGGCACAAAAATCAAGTCTCCTTACCTAAAATTGCCAGTGGTTCACAGAGCACTTTAGTGAGGGAAACATGCTGTTAACTTCCATCTGTCATACACCTGACACTATGTACTGATTATGCTATAGCCAGCTTAGAAATGACCAGAGTAAATACAGAAATCTATGCTGTGAATGAACACTCCTGACCTGCAGTATTCTTGGGCACTAGGTACAACCTGCAAAACCCGTACAGGATGATCCTGTTCCAACTGTTCTCCAAAGAGGTTATTCCTCCTTCCAAACTTTTAAACGTTCTACTATCCATCTAACGTCCTAATCAGTAACAAGCATCTACACTCAGAAAATGTATATTTAGAATGTAAATGGCCAGTGGGATAATCACCAAGAGAATTTGTTTTAAGGGTAATGACAAACTCGTTTTTAAAAATTACAACTCCAGGACACAGAGTCAAGATGGCAGACTAAGCACACGTCTCCTTATATCCCTCTGGAAACCAAGACCTGAATTGATAAATTCAAACGGAGCCTTCTGATCACCTAATCAGCCCCAGGACATGGCACAGGGCTGTTACTTTGGACTTCACACCACTGAGCGAAAAACCTCCTCTCTTTCGCTGACTCCCACTTCTGGCTAGCCCTGGCTCTCACGGACTGAAGGTAAATGCAACATTTTGACTTTTTTTTTCCTCTGTCTTGGCTGGTGGGTGGAGCTGGGTCTTGCCTAGCAGCTACACTCAGACATGCTGCTGGGGGGTTAGGCAGGCAAAATTCCCATATTTTGAGAGCTAGGCTTGGGACTCTGTTAACCTAGCGACTTTGGGCCTGTCGTCTTATCTCTGCCTCAGCGGGGTTTGTACGGAAGTACGCAGTCAGTGTGCAGGACGCCATGTTGGTACTCAGATTTTAGTGGGAACTAATTCTTAACCTGGGAGCCAGCGCCTGTAAACAGGACAGCGCTCCTCCAACAGAAAAACAGTAAATTACACAGCGCCACCTACATTGCGGGCCCTGCAACAGAAGCAGAGGAATCACTACCTCTCAGCACCTTTAGCCCCTCCATCTGCTGCCTGTGTGGAGGATGCCATCTTGAATACGGTGGCTGCAGCTGGACCTAATTCTTAGCTTGGGAGCCAGAGCCTGCCCACAGGAGAGCACTTTTCTCTTAGAAAAGCAGTACTCTACACAGTGTCGCCCAAGGCTACGCCCTGTCAGCAGAAGCCAACAGGGCAGTAGCATTGCTGTATTCGGAACTAGTTTGTATCATCTGGGGTTGGATATAGTGGTGCTTACTTTGCCAGTTGAGAAGAGGGACCTCTACACCTGAAAACCTGACTGACTTGGGAAGTGGTCAGATACCTTTTGCTTTACATTTTAAGACAGCCTAGAGAAGCATCTGCAGTTCATCCTCACAGTATCCCCTCAAGCCTCTACTTACTCACATGGGACCCAAAAAGCAAAAGACACTTGTGGCACACAAGACATCACCCATGGCTTCAGAAGGCTCCCAAACAAAGCAACCAAGGAGTTTTCCAGATGAAGAAACTTTTGTGAAAGCATCAGAAAGTGAATACAAAATGATTATGTACAGAGCCCTTCTAGACCTTATACAAAATGCAGCAGAACAAAATGAAAAATCAAGCAAGCTGTTTGATCTGATGGAACACCAGTACTCTGAAATCCAATAGATCAAGAACAAAATCAAAGACATAGAAACTTCAATGCAAAGCCAAGAAAACAGAATGGAACAAATAGAAAAACGAATTTCTGACTTGGAAGACAGAGCTACTGACGCCAGCGTCTACGAGCAGAAATCAGAAAAAAGCAACAAGAAAAATGAAGAAGCATTAAGAAGCATGTGGGACTCTATGAAGAGGAACAACCTTCGATTAACTGGAGTTCCTGAACAGGGTGAGACATCTGAGAACACAGAGAGTATCATTGCTAAGCTGCTGACAGAAAAGTTCCCAGAAATCATAAAGGAAGAGAATATAGACATCTCAGATGCATATCGTACGCCACCCAATCTAGATCTCAAAAGAAGGACTCCAAGACATACTATAATCAAGCTTAACAAAATGAAACATAAGCAGCAACTCTTAAAGGCAGCAAGACTCAAAGCAAAGCTAATATTCAGGGGGAAACCCTGTAGGCTCTCTTCAGATTTCTCAGCAGAAACCATGCTGGCACGGAGACAGTGGCATGACACATTTAAAGCCTTGAAGGAGAAGAACTTCCAATCAAGAATTATATATCCTGCAAAACTATCTTTAAAGTACAAAAATGAAATTAAGACATTCCCAGATAAACAGAAACTCAGAGACTTTGTAAAAACCAAACCAAACTACAAGAAATACTGAAAGAAGTTCTTGGTGCAGGCTTAGAAGAATGAAACCACTAACTTTATATTTTAAAATGACACACTACTCAAAACTCTGCTCAGTTAGGGAAGGCTCCAAAGTCAATCACAGCTTTAATACAGAAAGAAGCAATCCAGTGATCATCATGAAAACTATGGTGCCATCATATTAAAAAGAGGGATGCACTACATTGTTATAGTCCTTCCAGGTGGAGAGGAAGATGACAAGGCTGGTAGTAATTAAAATTGGGTTTATATATAGTTTATTAAGGGGGATCATAGGGGCAGCTGTAAAGCACAACAAAGATGTATCATACCATTTCAAGAAATGTAACACAGGAGTCTCAACAACTACAAAATGAGCTCTGACAAAGCTGAAAAATCAACTCATAAAAAAGAATGTCCCAAAACAGACTAATAAGAACAACAGAGAAAACATCAACATAAAAATAAACATATCACAATGGCAGCAGTGAACACATACCTATCAATCATTACATTGAATGTGAATGGACTGAATGCTCCAGTAAAGAGACATTGAGTGACATCTTGGATCAAAAGACATGACCCATCCATATGTTGTCTACAAGAAACTCACTTGAGACCTATAGACAGGAACAAACTGAAAATTAAAGGATGGAAGAATATATATCAAGCTAACAATGAACAAAGAAGAGCAGGGGTGGCAATTCTAATCTCAAGACAAAATCAGTTTTAATGTAAAATCCACCATCGTGGACAAAGATGGACACTATTTATTGCTTAAAGGTTCAGTACACAACCAAGACTTAACTATATTAAATATTTATGCACCTAATATCAGAGCACCTAAATACGTCGAAGAAACACTGACTACACTCAAAAGAGAGTTAGATGAGTCCACAATAATAGTGGGAGCTTCAACACTCCACTCTCAATACTGGACAGATCATCCAGAAAAAAGCGCAATAAAGATACAGAAGACCTCACTGACACAATTAACCAACTAAACCTCATTGATATATACAGAACTTTCCACCCATCAGCGGACATCTACACCTTCTTCTCAGTGCAAATGGAACATTCTGCAGAACTGACCATGTGTTAGGCCATAATGCAGTGCTCAACAAAATCCATGCCACTGAATTACTACAAAGCATCTTCTCTGATCATAAAACCATAAAAGTTGAAATCAATAGCAGAAAAAACAAAGAAAGTAGAACTCTTGGAAACTGAACAACATCTTGCTCAAAACATGAATTATAGAGAAAATCAAGGATGAAATAAAGAAATTCATGGATTCCAATGAGAATGAAAACACTTCCTATCAGAACCTATGGGATACAGCCAAAGCACTGCTCAGAGGTCTGTTTCTTTCCATAAATGTTCACATCTGGAAGGAAGAAAGAAATCAAATCAAGGACCTAACCCTACAGCTTGAACAAGAAGAAAGAGAACAACAGAGGAACCCCTCAGGCACCAGAAGAAACAAGATCATAAAGATTAGACCAGAGCTAAATGGATCAGAGAATAGAAAAACAATTGAAAAGATCAAAAGCTGGTTTTTTGAAAAGATCAACAAAATTGACAAACCACTGGCTAAACTTACTGCCAACCAAAAAAAGCCCAGGCCCAGATGGCTTCACTGCAGAATTCTACCAAGCATTTAGAGAAGAGTTATCTCCAATACTACTGAGACTATTTCACAGTATAGAAAGGGATGGAATACTCCCCAACTCATTCTATGAAGCCAGCATAACCCTGATACCAAAGCCAGGAAAAGACCCAACAAAGAAAGAGAACTACAGACTGATATCACTCATGAATCTAGACGCAAAATACTTCAACAAAATTCTTGCCAAGAGAATACAACAACATATCAAGAAAATAATCCATCATGACCAAGTGGGATTCATACTAGGGATGCAAGGCTGGTTCAACATCAGAAAAACAATTAATGTGATTAACCACATAAATAACACAAAAGACAAGAATCACCTGATTTTGTCCATTGATGCTGAAAAGGCATTTGATAAAGTCCAACACCCATTCATGCTAAAAACTTAGCAAAATGGGCATAGATGGCAAATTCCTCAACACAATAAAGGCCATTTATACAAAGCCAATTGCCCACGTCATCCTGAATGGAGAGAGACTGAAAGACTTTCCCTTGAGATCAGGAACTAGACAAGGATGCCCACTCTCACCTCTCCTATTCAACATTGTGCTAGAAGTCCTAGCCAGAGCAATTAGACAAGACCAAGAAATAAAGGGCATCTGCATCGGCAGAGAAGAAGTCAAAATCTCCCTGTTTGCAGATGATATGATTGTATATGCAGAGAACCCCAAGGAATCTATAAGTAAGCTACTCAAACTGATAGAAGAGTTCAGCAAAGTCTCAGGATACAAGATAAACATAAGTAAATCAGTAGGATTCCTTTATACCAACAACGAGACTGTTAAGGAATTATCAAATCAATACCATTTACAATAGCCCCTAAGAAGATAAAGTACCTAGGAATTAATCTAACCAGAGAAATAACAGACCTTTACAAAGAGAACTACAAGCCCTTACTACAAGAAACTAAGAGAGACTTAGACAAATGGAAAAACCTACCCTGCTCTTGGATAGGAAGACTTAAACATTGTGAAAATCTCTATTTTACCCAAAGCTATCTATTTATATAATGCAATCCCAATACAAGTTCCAGCATCATTTTTTAATGAGATGGAGAAAGAAATCACCAATTCTGTTTGGACAGGGAAGAAGCCCCGGATAAGTAAGGTACTACTAAAGAAGAACAACACATTGGGAGGCCTCTCATTACCTGACCTTAGAACATACTACACTGCCACAGTGGTCAAAACAGCCTGGTACTAAGAACAGACAGATCGATCAATGGAACAGAACTGAGACCCCAGAGATGACACCATCTGCCTATGAACAGCTGATATTCGACAAAGGCCTTAAGACATTAAACTGGGGTAAAAACAGTATCTTCAACAAATGCTGCTGGCAAAATTGGATATCCATCTTCAATAAACTGAATCAAGAGCCATATCTTACACCTTATACAAAAACCAACTCCAACTGGATAACAGACCTAAATATCAAATCTAAAACGATAAAGCTCATCCAAGAAAAGGTAGGAACAACAATGGAAGTGTTAATACACAAAGTGGACAGACTCCAAAATCTGTCAAACAAACCATAATCAACAGAAGAGAAAATAGATAAATGGGAACTATTAAGAATCAAACACTTTTGCTCATCCAAAGACTTTATTAATAGAATTAAAAGAACACTCACAGAATGGGAAAAAATATTTGGCAATTCCATGTCAGACCAATGCCTGATCTTCATAATCTATAAGATACTACAAAATATCAATAAGAAGAAGATAAATCATCCAATTAAGCGATGGGCAAAGGGGATGGACAGACATTTCTCTAAAGAGGAGATCCAGGCAGCCAAAAAACACATGCACACATGTTCACAATCTTTAGTTATTAAAGAAATTCAAATCAAGATGACAATGAGATACATCTCACCCCACCAAGATTGGCTGTGATTAAAAAAACACAAAACAACAAATGCTGGAGAGGCTGTGGAGAAAGTGGAACCCTCCTATACTGTTGGTGGGGTTGCAAAATGGTCCAGCCTCTTTGGAAAGCAATCTGGCGCTTCCTTAAAAAAATGGATATTGATATACCATTTGACCCAGTCATTCCACTACTTGGAATATATCCTACAGAATCAAGGCCTTTCACACCAACGGACACATGCACAAGAATGTTTATCGCAGCACAGTCCACGACAGCAAAAAGATGGAATCAACCCAGATGCCTAACAACAGAAGAATGGATAGCTAAACTATGGTATATATACTCAATGGAGCACTACGCAATGATAAAGAACAACGATGACTTCAGGAAACATCTCATGACCTGGTTTCAACTGCAAGACATTATGTTGAGTGAAAGTAGTCAGCGACAAAAGGACAAATATTGTATGAGACCTCTATGATAAGATCTCAAAAACAGACTTGTGTACAGAAGAAAAGACTCTTTGACAGCTGCAAGGGAGGGGAGGGAGCGAGGGCAAGAGGGGGTAGGGTTTAGATTAGACAGTTGCTAGAAATGTGGTTGGGAGAAAGTGGTGATAGCACACATTAGAAACAAGAACAACATTACGTGGACTTCAGCATAACTTGAGTACTCCTTCCATCTTAACCCGATATTGCAAGGATAGAGTAGCTGGGGCAGGGGGCAGGGGACCATGCTCTTAGGCGAAATCGAGGCCAATTGGCACAACTAGCGTTTTGCTAAGATGACTCTTTGCACCTCACATTGGTGAGTGGCGTCTGGGGTCTTAAAAGCTGCCAAGCTGCCATCCAAGGACACAGCAAATGGTCCCAACTCAGCAGGAATGGATGCTCACCGAGGACCAAAATGACATGGGGTAAAGAAAACCTAGAAGACAGAGAGACCCACATCAGTGGGTACCTGCATCGACTTGGGACCGGAAGAACCGGATGGTGCCTGGCCACCACCATTCATACCCACGATGGAGCTCACAGAGATGATTCTCACCGGCAACACAAGAATACAAAGGGGTGCACCCTGAGATCTCCACTAAAAGACCTCAGTTGATGGTCTCACGGTTTCGAGGTTCCCCTGAGAGCATGGCCCCCGGCCCTGATGCTGCTGTTACCCATAAATCATAACGAAGGTCCACGCTTTGGAGAGGAATAGATTGGACTTGGTAATGCAGAGTGACCACATATTGGATGCACTTTATGGTTCTATACATCTATAGGATATCATCCTGCTGACCTCTGGCTGGAGGAAGGAGAGTGGATGGAGAGGAGGGGAAAGGAGGCTATTGGGAGGATGAGACATGTATGGAGCAGAGAGGAGTAGTGTGCTGTCACTGGATAGGGAGAGCAGTGGAAGCTGCATATAGGTGGGCATGTAAATTTATACAGGAATGTACATTTTCACTCAGTCATATTAAATAAAATAAAGTGACTATTATTTAAAAAAAAATTACAACTCTATAAATGCCTTATTTACATATATTTTTCAAGTGCAAAAAATAACCCCACTGATGTTTCCTCAGATGTGTTATCAGAGTTAGAAGGCATTCTATTCAATAATCAAATATGGTATCTACTTTACAAAATACTGCCATAACACTTTAAAACATTCAAGATACTTTGCTAGTTATCAAATCAATGTCACAACTCTTACACATTCAGATTTTCAGAGACAACCACACACACACTGACATGCTTTTTCTAGTTGCTCTGACTGGCTCTCAAAGGCCAAACTAGCCAAAATAAAGCAAGAGAAAAGTTTTAACTAAGATATTTGATACACTACCTTACCCTCCGGTACAGGCAGAAGAAAATCCTTCTTCACAACTTAACTCATTTTAGTCAAATTGTATAAAGATCAGGAATTTATTATCCTCCTGCTTATTTTGGGTTGTGCCATTTGCTTTCATCTGCTTTTCATCATGCAAGAGTGACCACACACACTGGTTTGCCTGAAAGTTCTGATTTATGTCATGTTGGACCAATACGGAGATGGACAGTCTCTTCTTTCCCTTTCGAAAGTGTCACTTTACACATTTAATTATAACCCATTCTTGTTAATAATTAAAATTCTGCAAGCTGAAACTGACTCAGTACACACGACTTAGAAGTAACTCAGATGAAAAGCAAAAGGTTTTAACAAAAGTCAACAGAGAGAAACTCACATTATGATATTAAACAGCTTATCCATTTAGATGACTCACGTTGTGCAATGAGACAGAAATATGCAATTACATTTTTGGAGTCCATGGGAATTACATCATCTATCCTTTTTTTAAAAAAGCCATTAGCCAACATGAATGTAAAGAAGATCTTTCCATATGTATTAAAATCAGAGAGGCTTTTCAGCTCTAGCCTGGCTCTGCCAGTATACTTATACAATTGTGGACGCATGATTCCAGCTTTCCACATCAAGTCCCGTCAACAAATGAGGGACAGGGGAAGGTGGTGATGAGGTGATCCCTGTAGGCCCTTTCAGTAAAGACAGAAAGACCCACAGTTTGTTTGGTGTTGCACCCTGAGCCATCTGTAAGTTTGCTTGTAAACATCTATTCCTTCTGTTTTCTGGGCCCCTCTTGAAACAGGTTTGGAAGCCAAAGATCCCGAAATAGCCAAAACAGTGAGACTTAAGTCCACCGGCCTGTCTGAAGTGTGGCATCCTCCCATGGAAAGTAGGCATGATTCTGAAAGTGTCACTTGCTTCAGAGAGAGGCTGGACAGAAGGGCCCAGCATAAAGGGTCGTGCAGCACAGTGAGTCACTAGGTCTGTCCTAATACCACAGAGCAGGACGGAGAGGGACGGCAGCTCTTTGTTTTTCACCTTTTAATAAGAGTACAAATGAATATTTTATGCATATTTTCCCAAGAGTTTCTATCTTCTACTGTTTTCATTTATATCTGTCAAGTCTATAAACTGTTTAGCTTCTCCCACTATTTCTTGTACAAAATTATGATTTAGGATTAAAAAGTCTCAAACTCTCACAAAAGAAGGACTGTTTGACACTACCAATGTTATTTTGTTACTAAATATTAACAAAAAGCAAAGTTTACAACAGTGTTTTGACAAAGTAGTGTTCTGTAACATTCTTACCTATCCTCTGTGTAAGATTTGTGACCATTTTGTACTTCTATACTAGACTAATGTACAGAAAGGTAGGGAACCAAAGTGTTTTAAAACGCATATCCATTTTCTTCTGAAGAAACAATAACCATAATTGTTTTTCAAGAAAAGACATTAAATTACTGCCTTTGAAGTTCAAGTCCCATCACCTTAACATTAAAATACACCTGGATGTGAGATTTAAAAAAAAAAAACACATACACATAAGCTCTGGGTAGAGCTGTAATAAACAAATTTCTTTTATAAACAGAATTTTAACTGAAAAGCCACAGTAGATGGGGGGAAAAAAAAAGAGAAGGAAGAATATTACTTGGTAAAATCCAGTGACATCTACAATAGTTTTACAGCACATTTAAGCATTCTAGGGTTTTATATCTTCACCTGCCTTCCACTTCTACATTGTTCCTTGTAAAAATGCCAATTAAGAAGATAAGTTAAACCTGAAACCAAGTACTGAATTTGTGTGCCAGGAAAAATAAGACAACACTCCAAATTTACATCTTAATATTATAGGCTTAATTCAAAACCATTTTGTTAAAAACACAATGCCCATCTAAATGGCAATAAAATAAAATAAAATAAAAATAAACAAGCAGCAATCCATAATTATGCTTAATAGTTATTCATTATATGGGAAGTGTTTTTTAGGATGATATCTAGAAAACACTTGCTCTGTGAGTCTCCTCCATAATTAAATTGACTTACATCAACACGACCAAAAGGAGTACTGTGTAAGGGGCACACACTTACAATACTGCTAGCCTTAAAAGCAGTAAAGCGAAAAAGAAAATATGTCAAATCGCACATGCATGTCGTAACAGAATTTTGACTGAACTATCAGTGGCTTCTATGCAATGTGCCTCTTTTCAGTAACTGTATTAACATCTACCAGGAAAGGAAAGACGAGATTAAAATTAATGGTACTGAACTGAATTGTTGGAAGCCAGTGCCCCAGGTGGGGAAAAGTGCATTTAGTTCAGCAGCAATACAGCACAGTGTGAGGATATTGTGCTTAGACGCAGATATTCCAGAACTGAAAGATGTACAAGGCAAGTCAAGATATAAAACCATAGTACACTGTTAAATAACCTTGAAACGTACATATATTGCAGTGTTCAAAGAAAGACATTCATTTCATTTTACAAGGATAGGGAGAAATCCTTAAAAATTATCTATTGTAGTTTATGATATAATAAATACATATCTATATAGCATTGTATATACATATATAGAATGTGTGTGTTCATGTGTAAATTTTTTTTTTTTTGGCCAAACTATTAGTTTTTGTGGATTTGCAACTTCTAGGATTGAAAATTCTTTTTCACTACAAGTTTTTGTTCCCCTAAACTTAAAAAAAACAAACATTTATACTACAAATAGTCTAATACTCTCCTCCTACTTAAAGATTAACTTCAGATATTTTGCTTCATAATTCTAAAATTTCTGACTGCATCTTTTACCTTGCCAGTTGTTTCAACAAGCAAATATCTCTTCATGTTTAAATTAGCTGATTCAAATTATTTAGCAAATCAAAACCCACTGCCATCGAGTTGGGTCCAACTCATAGTGACCCTAGAGGTCAGAGTAGAACTGCCAAGTAAAGTTTCCAAGGAGTTCCTGCCAGATTTGAACTGCCGACCTTTTTGTTAGCAGACATAGCACTTAACCAAATTATTTAGCCGAGAATATAAATTCTAGATGTGATTAAAACAGAGCAAATCAAAACAAACAAAACAAAAAGAAATCCAGTGATTTACTCTGACTGTAAACAATACATAAAATTTAAATCTCAAAATAAGTTAAAGAAAACTTCTACTTCAGGGCCTATAATACTATAAAGATACAACAATTGATAAGGGGAAAGTATATATGAAAAGTTGCAAAAAATTGTCCATTATTTTCCCAAGAGAAAGTATATTTAACTATATACCACCTGTTTCTTAAATTTAGTAACTTCATAATTTGTTGGCAAAATGTTTTAAGCAAACTGGCATATCAGATTACACAAGAGAAAAACATCCATCAAGTTCAGCAAAGAAACCTTATACAAGCTTTTGTACAGAATTAAAAAAAAACAAAACAAAACATAAAACTAAATGGCTATGATTCCTCTATTAGCAGAAACACATAATGCAGTCTTTATAAATCTGCCATATGTATCAATATCTACATAAATAGATACAGATAAAGATAAGAAACATGAATGGCAGTCTGGTTTGAACAGTGTGTGGGACCAGTAGATTTGTATTAGACCATGGCACGATATGGACCCTGCATCTTTAGGAACTGGATAATGAAAGACGGTCCCCCGGCAACAATCTGGGGTGGAAGGTGACTGAGTGGACAGTTCTCAATACTCATGATTGAAAGCTTGCTGCAGAGAGCCAGCTCAAAGGGAAGGCTATGCAGGTTGGGGTTGTCATTCAAATATAGTTCTTCTAAGTTCTCCAGTGTACCTGTTTTTAAAAAAACAAATCAATTATTATACATTACAGAACAATTACATTACTATTTTAAAAGTTCAACTGGGTGTGGTACTATCTAGGGCATTATATACACTGAATACAACTTTCTTCCTATTCTCATTTCTTAGTCTTCAAACTGTGGATCTCAAACTGTGCTGCATACTCAAAATCCACTGGGGAGATTTTTTTAAAACTCCAATGTCCAGGTCACATCCCATATAAATTAAATCACAATCTCTGGGGTTGCAAACCAGGCATCCGTATTTTTTTTAAAATTCCTATGTGATTTACGCAGCCAAGTTTGGAAACCACCTCTTAGTGCCACTCTACAATCATTAAGAGGAATTCTTCCTTATGACAGGTTTTCAAGCTTGGCAACTTTTAAAAAGCACAATGTTCCAACCCTAAAGATTTTGTGGGACAGCTTGATACCCATACATATTTTTTCAAAGCTTCAGACATGAGTTTATTATAGTCAGTGCTTAGAATCACTTTTATCTTGTAGACGCCATGACAATCTCATATTAATTTTCTCATGTAAAAAGGCTAAGAGTTATCACATTATTTGAATGTGAGCAAAAAAAAAAAAATCCTTAAGCAACCTTCTGAAAAAACTTCCTTAGCCTATCTTAGGATGTTCTAGGCAAATGTTTCAAGCAATTGTGTGAGGTGAGCTGAATAAATATACACTAGAAATATCAGTGTAAAGTTGCTTCAGTTGTCTCTCATTTTTAAATTGTGACATTCTGAATATTTGATAGTATTGTGCAGAAGACTAATAAAAATAATTGTTAGCAAGTAATAGTTTACATCTAAGACATTACATAATCTTCAATTCTTTGAGAAGTTACCATTCTTTTTTACCTTACAAGTATGAAACTCGAGAATTGGGAGTTTATGTACCTTATCCAAGCTTGGGAAGTCAGTAATCAGTAGCACTAGATATTGCATTGTCTATTTTATTACAAAACTCATTTTTAAACACTAATCTATAGTGCCTCTAGGACAGCGTGGTATAGATGGGGGAATACAATGCACAGAATTGCCAAATGAAGTGCCACTATTTACTATGTGATATGAATCTCTCTTTGTAAAAATGGGTTACAGCTTGCACTGCCTAAAATTCAACATGATCATGTTGATAACATGAAATAATGTGAAAACACCAGAAAATTATAAAGTACTCTCAAATATAATATAAATCCTAAAACACCATAAGGAAAGGTTCCTGCCCCTAAAAAGATACAATATTTAGGAATAAATTCAACTAGAGATATAAAAGACCTATACAAAGAAAACCACAATACCCTAGTCCAAGAAACCAAGAGACTTACATGAATGGAAAAAAAAAATCACAATTACAGATAGGAAGGCTCAACAATTATGAAAATGTCCATTCTACCCCAAATAATCTACATACATAATACAAACTTAATCCAAATACCAACAGCATTCTTTAACAAGGTGGAAAAAGTAATCAACTTCATATGAAAAGGAATGAGGCCCTGGATAAGAAAGCATTACTGAAGAAAAATAATGGGAGGCCTCACACTACCTCATCTCAGAACATACTGTACAGCCACTGTAATCAAAACAGCCTGGAACTGGCACGATGACAAATGTACAGACCAATGGAAGAAGACTGAGAACCCACATGTAAACTCATCCACCTATGGTCAGTTCATCTTTGACAAAGGATCCAAGTCCATTACATAGGGAAAAGACAATCTTTCAAACAAATGGTGCTGGCAAACTTGAATGCCCTTCTGTTAAAAAAAGTTAACAGGACTCATATCTCATACCATACATATACAATCAACATGGATCAAAGACCTAAACACAAACCTATAATAATAGAGATAATAGACAAAAAAACTGGGACAACACCAGGGACCCTAATACCTGGCATAAAAACAATACAAACCATACTAGCAATGTATGAACATCAGAAGATAAACTAGGTAACTGGGAAGCACCTGAAAATTACACATTTATATTCATTAAAAGACTTCACAAAAAGAGCAAAAAAAGAATCTACAGATCTGGGAAAAATTCACTGGCTACAATGGTCTAATCTCTAAAATCTACAAAACACTTCAACACTTCAAGAACAAAAAGACAAATAATTCAATTAAGCAGAGTCTCAGACAGAGATGGAGATAAATGTAGAAGAAAATTCTAACTCAGAAAAAAGGACAGGACTTACTGTTCTAACAGAAATAAGTAAAACTCTGAGAATATGGCCTGCAGACATCCTTTTAACTCAGTACTGAAGTCACTCTTGAGTTTAACTCTTCTGCCAAAAAGTAGATCAAGCTCATAAAACAAAGCAAAACCACATGGGGTATCAACCCAGGGGCAAGGACAAGAATGCAGGAGGGGACAGGAAAGCTGGTAATGGGAAACTGATGGTCAAGAAGGGCAGAGTGTTGACACATCAAGGTGTTGTGAACCAATGTCACAAAGCAATATGTGCTTTAATTCTTTAATGAGAAACACATTTGCTCTGTCAACCCGTATCTAAAGCACAATAATGAAAGAAAACACTTTACATCCTACTTTGGTGGGTAGCATCAGGAGTCTTAAAAGCTTGCAAGTGGCCACTTAGGATACATTTATTGGTCCCACCCCATCCAGGCAAAAAAGAACGAAAAAAAACAAAGACATACAAAAAATACTAGTCTGGAGGACTAACAACACATGAACCCACAGCCTCCACCAGTCTGAGGCCAAGGCTGCTGTGACAAGGGTCACAACAGAGGGTATAGGATAGAGGAGAAAAATACAGAACAAAATTAAAATTCACCAAAAAAGACCAGACTAACTTATCTGACAGAGAATGGAAGAACCCCTGAGGTTATGGCCTTCAGACACACTACTAACTCAGAACTGAAGCCATTCCTGAAGGCCACCTTTCAGCTAAAGATTAAACAAGCCTCCAACACAAACACCACCACACAGAAGGAACGTGTCTCTGACTTCAACCAAATATACAAGACCAAATGTATAACACTGGCCCCAAAGCAAAAACAAGAAGGTGGAAGAGACCAGAAAACTGATGTACAGATACGGGGATCCAGAATAAAAACAGGGAGGGTGGTGACACACTGCAGGAACTGCAAATAATTTGACAGAATAATCTGTATATCAATTTTTTTTAAATAAGAAACTAATTTGTGCTATAAACTTTCACCTGAAGCATAATAAAATTTAAAAAAAGAAGGTTCCTTCGGCTTGTCAAGACATTACTAATTTAAACCTGTGTAGATTTTTTAAATTTGCAAGAAAGATAAAACAACACTTTTAAATTGAGGTTATATGAAAAAAAAATCTATTGGAAATGAACTATTCTAAAACATTCTCAAATAAAATATTAATACTAAGGCTTAACGAGAAACCAACCAACCTAAGGTGCTCAATTAAAAAAACAAAACAAAACCTGTGAGCTTGCTGTAATCCCAGTTTACAAAAACAGATGTGTCCTATTTATCAGCAATACTATCTGAACACACAAGAGAAAATCAGTGGCAAAAAGTCAAGCACCAAAGGGTTCATACCAATTTCCTCAGGAAGATGAGTAAGTAGGTTCTCTCCAAGGCCTAGATGTGTGAGATTGGTAAGGTGACCAATGCCTCTGGGAAGAGTGGTCAACTGGTTGTTTGTCAAGACTAATTTCTAAAAGATTAACAAAATAAAAGACAGTTACATATATATATTCTACAACCAATGGGAACTTAAAATAATATATCTACTAAACCAGTAAGACACACAGGAGAATATGTGAGAAAAGATGAGAATCACTTAATAAATCACCTATTTTTCTTTCAAAAATGTCATTTGTCAAGATGACAAAAGTAGACAGGGTATATGATCACAAACCTCAGCCCTAGCAATCACTTAATAGGAAAATTTATCTGGTTTAAGAATTGGACCGTCTCTAGAAAACTAAACAATTAGGAATAGCTTCCCCAAAATTTAATTACATAACTATGAAATCATCATGCTAATGCTTTACCTGTAAATCCTTAAGATAAGCAATTTCATTTGGCAAGGATTCCAACTTGTTCTCCTCTAGATCCAACTCTCGTAGCTTTCTGAGGTTTCCAAGACCATGGGGAAGCTTCTTTAGAAGATTGTTTGATAATATTAGAACCTAAAAACAACATATTGACGTTATTGTCAGTTCAGCAAATGAGTTTATACATAACTGTTACTGTGCGGCTTAAAATGTATTACGTACTTCTAATTTTCCAGAATAATTTAGATTAAGGGTAATGTTCAATTTCATAACATATAAATATCTAAAAAAATTATAATAGTTATTAAAAATAGATTTTTATTTAAGTCAAAACTACTGCAAGTAAAACATTTAAAACTGTCTTTTTTAATGAAGAAAATTATTAACTATATGCACTAACATTCACATAAATAGCATTTTGATACCAAATAGCTACAAATATCTAATAAGAAATCACTTATTCAAAATGCCTTACAAACCATCATTTAAGAAATGCAGTATTTACTTTTAAACTGTTAATATCAATCTGATGTTAAGATTTATTTACTATACTGCAAGGCATACTGCATCATACTGAAGACGGAAAAGATGATGAGGAAGACGGTGCTTATGAGAGCAGCATCAGAGAAGTTATAATCTGGAGACCTGGGTTGGAGTGGGTGGGGCGGGGACAATAATGGATACAGGGACAGTGGAAAGAATCTGAGTTGCAAGATTCACATTAAGATCTAATTTTTTGGTGCCCACTTGTTTCCCCCACAACATATGCCACCCCATACTAAAATAAACATATATAGTAATGTTGTCAAAGCTGTCAAGTTGATTCTAACTCACTGTGACCCTATGGACAACAAAACAAAACATTGCCTAGTCTTGCGTCATCCTCATAATTGCTATGTTTGAGCCCACTGTTGCAGCCACTGTGTCAATTCACCTTACTGAGGGTCTTCTTCTTTTACAATGACCCTCTACTCTTCCTAGTACCATGTCCTTTCGTCATGGACTGGTCCCTCCTGATAACATGTCCAAATTATGTGCAATAAAGTCTCCCCATCCTCCCTTCTAAAGCTACCATTTGTTGAGTTTACTATTTGTAGGGCACTGTGGTATAGTGGTTAAGTGCTACATCTGCTAACTGAAAGGCTGGCAGTCCAAATCCACCAGACACTCCTCGGAAATTCTATGGAAGAGCCCCTATAGTGTCACTGTGATTCAAAATCGACTTGACTGCAGTGGGTTCTGTGGACTAAATGCTTTAGGTGCATTGTGACACTTTACAATCCTATGAGGTAAACACTGTTTTCTCTACTTCACAGCTAAGGAAACTGAAGTTGGGCTGGTTACAGTGACATCTATAATAAAATAAAATTGTGAGTGCATGCAGCGGATCTGCTTGATTTCAAAGGCCATGCTTTTAATCATTACTTATTAAATGATGAATATTAAATGATGAAAGAATAAAGAAACAAGTTTTAAAAAAAATGGATATAGGGGAAAATTTTTAAATAGATGTATGTACTATAAGCAAACCTTTACACCAAAAAGAGGTGCAAGCATAAAACTCTAGGGATTCATAGGCAGGAGAAATCATATTGATCAATGAGGAATACAGGAATGGATCTTTAATTATGGAAAAGAATTTTAATACACAAAAATCAAGGGGATGAGGACATTCGAGGTAAGCGTACAAAGCAAGAAGTAAACACACCACATTCCCAACAAATAAAACTACTTGACTAGTAAACACAGTAGTAGGAGGTAGAGAATTATGATGCAAAAGGAAGACAAAGTCTTATGATGAAGTTTTCTCAATACCAATCTATGGAATCCACAGTAATTTAGGTAGATGAAGGTTCAGTACTTAAACAGTGTTAAAGACAACAATATGTTACAAAAGATGCTAAGCTTTAGAGACTGTTTCTTTCAAAGATCACCTATAGCACTTAACCCAATCAACTGTTGAGTGGCCAAGAGATTCAGAAGCATCAAGACTAGATTAATTAAATCAATACCTTGTGAGCCCAACAGCTGTATGTTTTACAGAGTAGTATCACTTCTAACCATTTTCTGCATCCAAACAGAAAACTGCTCGTTTTAATTTAAAAATCTGTGAGACCACTGTGGAAGCAGCATGATGTTGTTGTTACGAGGCGCTGCTGAGTCGGTTCTGACTCACAGGGACCCCATTCATGTACAACAGAACAAACTGCCCCCTGATCCCGAGCCATCCTCACCACCACTGCCACGTTTGCAGTGTCCGGGCCAACGCAACTCACTGAGGGCCTTCCTCCTGCTTGGTGCGCTTCTACTTTACCAAGTATAATGTCCTCCACCAGGGACTGGTCCCTTTTGATAACACATCCAGGGTACAGTATGAGCAGTTCTAAATGTTCTTTCACACTCACCTCAAGAGAAACAAGACCAGACACATCCTCGGGTATCTTTGTCAGCTGATTAGTGGCTAAGTTCAATTCCACCATGCTAGTCCAAGTTCCAAAATCTAAGGGAAGTGATGTTAACTGATTGTCCTGGCAAAAGCAAAAAGAAATATTCAAGACAAAAACCTGTAAAAACAAATTTCTAGATACACCTTCCTCGAGAAACAAATCTGCAAACAGAAAACCATATTCCTTTTTATTGATACCTAAACACAGAAAGCACAGTAAGAATGATATGCCTCTAAAATTTTCATATAGCTAATAGGTCTTTATTTTGAAGTTAAACTCCAAGGTTGTTCCCTAGGTGATCATGTATAATAAAAACGGAAAAGTATACTACCAAAGCAACACTTGAAATGTCAAAGGTTCTAGAGATACATAGGAAACCCTGGTGGTGTAGTGGCTAAGTGCTACTGCTGCTAACCAAAAGGTCTGCAATTCACATCTACCAGGTGCTCTGTGGAAACACTATAGGGCAGTTCTGCCCTGTCCCATAGGGTCACAATGAGTTGGAACTGACTTGACAGCAGAGGTTTGGTTTTTGGTTAGTGGTAACGACAACATTTTCCCTATTTCACAAGGATGTACAGAAACCACTGAATAAACATGAATGCTCAAATAAAAAACATGAGCACAAGGGACTGAAAGGGAGTAAAGTCAGAGAGGGAAAAAAAGCTCAGTAAGACCACAAATTAATGAAATTCTAACTAAATATCAATAACCTTATAACTGCACTTAAAAATTGTAAGAAAAATGTTAAAAAATGAATTTATTATTAAAAATAAAATAATGATGAAACATGTGAAGCACAATCCTAATTCTGTTTAAAATATAGATAGATATACAAAGAGGAAAAAAAGTGAAATAGAGTATATATCAGTGATATCACTACTGTTATCCCTGACTCTGCATTACTCACTTATAAAACAGACTTCTATCAATAAACAACTCTTACCACACTTTTGTGTGTTGAGACTATGGGGACCATTAGCCATCCCCCTGGTCCCAGTGGGTTATCTATGATAACACGGCAATATGGTAACAATGATAGGATTATTTTATCTTACGTCCTTTTTCCTAACCTGTATGTTATAACTTTTTTTTTTTTTGCAAGGCACATAGCTTATTTACCTCATTTTTCAAAAAATCATCCAGAGAAATTCTGAGCAACATCCTTTTTAAAATCAATTTTTTCTTTTATTATATTATTCTAAGACAGTTTTCTATGCCCAAAGTACTGATCATTACAGTATGATACGGTATTTTGATTTTTAAAAATTTATTACTGATGCTTGTAAGAGGAGAAAATGCCAGGCTTCATTCTGATTACTTGCAAGAAACAGTTTGGTTGAACATTTTTCATGAGATTTAAAGAAAAATTAAGGCAAAGTTCTGTGAAAAGTTTTATTTTTATCTTAGTGAAAACAGCAAACCTTTCCAAGCTAACATACTGCAACAGCACTGTGCCTGCAAAAACGTATCATCAAATGCAAAAGCTAATGAACACCGGGATGACCTGTGCTGTAAGCTTCTCATTAAAACTGAATATTCAGAATTAATGCCATTACCAACCCTGAATCTCACACATCCGGACTGATTAACAACATATTTTTCTCTTAACACTGTAAGATTATCCTGAATTTCAACTAGTTCACTTATTATATACTTCCAAATAATTACCATAAAAGACACATAATACTACATTTATGAACAAGTGTAGACAGAATTAAGAAACTGTGCATTTAGACTGTAGTTTAAAGAGTCACAATTATGATGAAATGAATCATTCAAGATAAAAAGATGTAGTGCAATATGGTAGAGCAGAAAGACCACTCTACCTAGAAGCAGGAAATCTGGGTTTCCTAGAATCCTACATCGGTAATTAACTAGCTATAGCTATGTAGCCAATTCAGTTACCTTCTCTGGGCCTAAAGTTTGTTCACCACAAATTAATACACTGGACTATGTAACATTTCATTTATTTCCTTTTTTTGCAATAAAGTCATCTTTTTTCTTATTACAAAGGCCAAACTCATTCACTGTGGCATATATATCTATATATAAACAAAAAGACACTATCACCTACAAATAATTCTGATATCCAAAGGTTTAAAAGTCATATTTTAGTACACATTGCATATGTGTACTTAATATATAATTAAACATATTTAAAAGAGCTTTTTAAAAGTATGTGTGGGAAGAGATTCTTACATGTTCTAACTTTTTTCTACTTAATAAACCAAATATTTCAACTGGATGTTTAATCTTCTAGATTATAATTTCTAATGTTTCTGTGTTCCACAGATGTATTACTTTTTAAATATTAAATTCCTATTAATATTGATATAAATTGGTATCAATAAAATAGTTAGCTCTGTAATAAGTATCCCTGCAACTATATTTTAATGGACTTTCACGACTATTTAATGGACTTTCACGACAAATTCCTAACAGTCTGCAAAATTCTAAGATATTTCTTATCTAATGCAAGTCACTCGCAAGCATCCTTATCAGTTGAATCTATCAGCAAAGTATGAGTACTTTTCTGACACCAATCAACAAAACACAAGTATTAGCAGAAGACTAGGAAGAGTAGTTTTCTAGTGACTTTCTCCCAATAAAAATAAACAGGCTTACCTTCATATTCAGCTTACTTAACACTTTTGCTCTGGAGAAAATTCCAAATGGGATTTTATTAATTCGATTGTGCTCCATGTTGAGGGAATAGATGGTGGAAAACTGAGACGGCCCACCCATTGGATATAACTGAAAGCAGTTTCTAGCAAGGGTCAAGCTATTCAGTTTCACAAGGCTTGATAAAAGAGTCTGTAAAAAATGAAATAAGCTAAGAATTAGACTTGTAACAAGACTTCAATCTATAGAGTATAGAAAAGCAATCCCAAACACAAATGCCTCAAAGCTAATAAATGGCTAAGACTGGGCAAGCAAGTTCCATGATCCCTCAACGAGAAGGGTAGTCACTCTTCAGCACTAGCCAATTGCTGCCACACAGGAATGTGAACACAACTGATTCACATGTCTAGATTTTGCAAGAAACTGGAAATTCATTTACTTATATGAGGTATACTGATTTTTATTCTTTAGTTTCATTTTACTTAAAATACATAATGGAATAAAGAAGACCTATGTGTGAGTGGCAAGTGTTTCACGAGACCTCTACAGAGCAAAACCATGATGTCACACAAGTCTTGGCTCTGAGTCCCGGCTCTGCCACCTGGTGTGGTACCGATCCATCCAGGTCTTGGTTAAGCACCTGTCTCTCAATTATTACTACAGTTAAAATAAGGACTGGCACCGAGGAAATAACTAGCTGTTATTCAGTAATTTAATGGTTCCTCTTATGAAGATTAAAGTCAGAAAATGATTATACTTCCTCATATTGTACAACATGTTCCTTTCCTTTGTGGTAATACATCTGAAAGAACACACATCAATCAAACAAGTAGCCTCACTGCCCCTCCTGCAGCCACCTCCCATGTGACCCCCGTGCTAGTTGTTTAGGTATTATAAAAAAAATCTCTATTAGGATGACTAAACCCATTTACAGAAGTAAATCACACAGGTAGGAAACAATTAGAAAATAATACATAATTACATACAATCATAATAAATTATAGAATATGCTCTTCCTACTGAAAGTACAGTTCAGGGAAGAACAGCATCAACATCCCCTGGGAGCTACCTGGAGAGACCTGCAGGCTGCTGGGACCCATTCCTGCAACCAAAGTTGGCCATTTTACTAAGACTGCACATTCAATTTTGAGAAATGGTGGCACAGGCTATAATGCTGAAGGCTGGCTCTGTCACTTTAGGCAGTGCACTTCTCTGAACCTCAGTTTCTTTACTGGTAAAATGATGATGTCCTATTTTATAGGTTGTGGGGAAGACTAAGATGGAGCCCTGGTAACACCCTAGTTAAGAGCTTGGCTGCTAACTGACGGGTTGGTGTTGGAATTCAGTAGCCAGTCTGCAAGAGAAAAGACGTGGCAATCTAATAGCACAAAGATTACCATCCAGAAAACTCTATGGGGCAGTTCTATTCTAGTCCATGAGGTTACCATAACAACAACAACAGCAAAACCAAACCCAAACCCACTGCTACTGAGTCTGTGCTGACTCACAGTGACCCATCTGCCCCAGAGAGCTTCCAAGGAGCACCTGATGGATTTGAACTGCTGACCTCTGGTTGGCAGCTGTAACACTTAACCACTATACCACAGAGTTTTCCATAACAGGGAGGACTAAAAGACAGACCACATAAATTGCTACAACATCTGGCATGTAAGTCGTTAAACTTAAATCTCTTCTTTATTTAAATGCAAAGAAAAGATGAAATACTGGAATGACTGGTAAAACAGGAAAGAGGTTGAGAAGGAGCTAGATTCTAAAGCATTACAAAAAATTAATATGTAGAAAAGTAGAAGAAAGTGTCTTAGATTAGGAGAAAATGCAATGTGAGGTGTGTGTGTCTTAAGTCATTTTCAAATTTCAGCCGTCTACAAAGTCAAATTCAAGATACAGCACCTGAGGTGTCAGTATGATGTGTACTGTCAGCTGAAGGTAGGAAGTAACTATATAATACCAAACCCAAACCTGTTGCCGTCAAGTTAATCCTGAGTCACAGTGACCTCATCGGACAGAGCACAACTGCACCAACTGGGTTTCAAGACTAAAATCTGTATGAAAGCAGAGTGATACCTCATTCTCACATGCAGTGGCTGGTGGGGTCAAACCACTGACCTTTCAGTTAGCAGCCGACTGCCTTCATCCCTGTGACACGAGGACTCCTTAGCTACGCAACAAAAGGCACAACTACACGGTAAACTGAAACTTGTTCTTCATACTGAACATTAACAAGTTACTCTTAATAACTGCCTACTGTCATCCGATGACTAGAGGAGAAGCACAGATAGGAGTGGGAGTAAGAAAACTTCGTATGGTAGTCAGTCCAGGAGAAGTAATTGCTACAACCTACTTTACTAAAGAAGCCTTACTCAACCTTATGCAAAAATGCTATTACTAATTTACTACAAGTGATGGTATTGAACTGACATTCTTCTGTGAGAAATGTTCATATCTAGGCATATCTGAGAAGGGGCAACAACAACACAACACCCAACCTTTCATTCTTAGACCATTATTAGGAAGCCTGGGGGCTGCTTATCATTGCTTCAGAGTCTAATGAGTCTGGGTTCCTATCTCAGATCATCTTCTTAGCAGTTTTATGACCTTTGCTAAATTAGAAAACTAATAAGACTCTCATCATATTCACAGAAAATATTTAAGGTAAGAAACTTGGCCAAAACATAACCTCTCTAAGTCTATTTCCTGATCTATTAAATGAAATTCCTAGTAACTAGAAGAACTACTGTGAAGATCAAACAAGATATGGGATAATATATGTAGAGCTCCTATCCCTATCATACTTTGAGCACAGTATGTGCTTACATCTATTAAGAGCCTTTTCTCTCTCTCTCATTCTGTGTAAACTAGTTCACTTTCAGATGGTCTTCAAAAGAAGAAACATGCAATCACTTTGCTGGCTCTGGTTTCAGTGGTATAATGAGTCTCAGTCCAACTGAAAACAACTTTCTGGATATTTCCTGCCTAACCCAGTCTAAAAGTCTCGTAAGTGCTGTCTAATGGATTTTGTTTCCCTTATTGTGCTTAGCATAAATGTAGATAATTACACATTTGCACTAAGAATATGCTGCTTCCAAAGCACACAAACTACTTCTAAATAGAAATGCTTTCCCGTATTTCAAAAAGGTCAATCGAGGGTTTCCCTTTCTTTTGAAAACACACACACACACACACACATACACACATAGCCTTCTTCCAGATACAAACTAAAGAGAGCTGTTGTCTTTATAATTCTCCGTCAAAAGTAAATCTCGACTTAGTTAAGACATATTGTATATAAAAGTACCCAGCACAATGTCTGTATCCTAACAGGTACCAAGAATTACTAGCTTCCTTTCTCTGATGACGAAGCCCTGGTGGTGTAATGGTTAAGAGCTATGGCTGCTAATCAAAGGGTTGGCAGTTCAAAACCACCAGCTGCTCTCTGGAAACCCTATGGGGCAGTTCTACTCTGCCCTATAGGATTGTTCGAAATTGGAACTGACGCAACAGCAAGAGTTTGGTTTTCATTTTTCACTGACAATATGATTAGATATATATAGATTTTTACAGCTTTTACTTTTTGGTCTTAGTCTTATGCATAATAAGACTTTACTTAAACTCACAAATCACAACCAACAAGAATACCAGCAAGGCCTAATTAATATGCCAATTATTTGATACGAGTTACTGTAAGAAAGAGGAATGACATTAAACTTAAACAGCCCCACCCATTATGATCACTCTAAATTATCACCATCACTGGACAGATAAAAAAACCAGACAGTCAAGTTTTCAGGGCCCTATTTAAACCTGTGCATTCTACCCATTATCCCACTATTGTTAGTGCTAACTCTTTATCCCACTATTGTTTTGCTACAGGTAAGATACTTCCAGATTAGTCTTAGTCAACTAGTCTAACCCAGAAATTACAATCCTGGGAAGTTCATCTTTGTTCTCTGGCCAAGGTGTTTTCTGAAAACTCAAACTAACAGGTGTAAGTTAAATATATTTTATAAATTAACTGCTTCAAACCTATAGCTTCATCTGCTGAAACAGTTCTTCATAAATCAAAACATAAATTTGAATGGTATCCATCCAAAACATTTTTAGTCTCATAAGTGTATCTGCATATAGCAGTGTGTATATATATATATATACACACACACACCAAATAAGGCTACTTACACAACATATTTTTAGTGTTTAGAAAAGGATCCTACAAAGCTCAGTCTGTAAGTCCACAAAAATCCATATTTTTGCTAAAATACTACAGCAAGATACTATCCTTAAATAACCATACGCAAACACACCACAAGCTGTTTGCTATGCTGCAATAGTTGGTAGTTAAAGAAGGAAAATCAAAATAATAATAAACAATATTGACATGATTTTTAAAAATAAAAATATTGTAGTTTACCTGTTTAACCCCTAAGTAAAATAGGTGAAAATGTTTTCATAACAGAACCTACAAAACTCAAATTAAAAATGTGTTAAAAAGAAAAAAAAAAAGGTTTTGTGACTGGAGAGTTGGAATCAACTGACAGCAACGTGTTTGGGTTTTCATATTTACTAAATAGGCTTTAAAACTGTTGCATAAACAGAATAACAATCTGATAATAAGAGGATTACAGTTAATATTAATCTTGATAATAAATAGTGTGGTCTATCTAATTTATTCTTTTATACTGATAATATTAGTACACTGGTTTTTTAGAGTTGAACTGAAGAGGGCAGTTTACTTAAAATCAGCCATATAGTTTTCTTTAATAGCATTTATTACCAGTTCCCAGAAGGACATAACTAAGATTTACATGATGTGAAAAGGGATGAGTCAGAATCAATGTAAGGGAATGTGGAGTCTCTAGATAGCACAAACAGTTAGCTAGCTAAGCTGCTAACTAAAAAACTGGGGATTTGAGTTCACCCAGAGGCATCTCAAAAGAAAGGTCTGGCAATCGACTTTTGAAAAGTCAGCTACTGAAAATTCTATGGAGCAGTTCTACTCTGACTTAATTTGGGGTGCCGTAAGTTGGGCAACTGGCACACTGACTGTCTTGTCATTAAAAAAAAATTATGTTACTTATAATTACAAGAACTTTGTAATTTTTATCTCAGTGGTGGCTGTTTACCCATATAACATTCATTATTTAAGTAACCTCAATTGCCAAGTTATCAAATTATTTACTAGATACACAGTTACTAGTTGCAGAATTGTTTCTAGAGTCTTCCCTAATCCACTTCTTACCTCTGGTAAAGTAGAAATGTTATTGTTCTCTAAATTTAATTCTTCAAGTGCACTACATTTTGCCAATGATCTGGGTATTGCTGACAGTCTGTTATATCTCAGACCAAGACGACTTAAACTGGACAGGTTTCCTGTGAACACAAAAAAAGGAATTTATGTATATTTTTAAAATCTGGCACGTTTCTTACTGTCACAGGTGTTTAAACGAGATATTAATGAATTACTTTGAAGTACTATCTCAGCAAGATCTGTAACTTTTAGTAGTAAGGAACTACACACCACTATCCAACAATTAGGATCAAAATGAATCCCTTCTAAGCCTCCTTATCTTACAGAAATAATGAAACAGACAGCTATTAGTCAATATTAAAAAGGAGTTATTGGAAAGTTTGGCATACTTTAACAAATCAACCTTTAGATAAGGCCTAACTGCATTACAGTACAGGCAGTCCCTAAGTTATTAATCTCATACCTACACAGATACCTTCTAAACCAAAAACCAAACCAAACCAAACCAAACCTGTTGTCGAGCTGATTCCTGACTCACAGCAATTCTTACAGGACACAGGAGAACTGCCCCATGTGGTTTCAAGCAGTGCCTGGTGGATCTGAACTCCTGACCTTTTTGTTAGAAGTCACAGTTCTCAACCACTAAGCCACTAGAATAACGTGTACTTACTTTCCTTTTGAAAGGACTGAACTAACTCTCACTCAACAAACTTCACATTCACCTTCACTTGCTGCACTAAAACAAGAACAAAAACCAAACCTACTGCTGATTCTGACTTGTAGGGACCCTATAGCACAGAGGACAACTGCTCCATAGGGTTTCCAAGGAGCACCTGGTGGATTTCAACAGCCAACCTTTTGCTTAGTAGCTGTAATTCTTAACCAATACACCACCAGGATTTCCTACTTGCTGCATGAGCAGCTTTTCAATTATTGAGTCTTTTCTTGCACTAAAATAATGCTAAAATAAGAACCATATGCACCTGTTCTGAATTACCTACAAATTCTTAAAGACACAGTAAGGAATGGATCCTGTCTGTAACCCAGAGACTGCCTGTATGTATTTTAAAACTGTAATTATGTCATTTGTACCCGTATGATCAACTTAAAACAAATGGTTATACATAAAAATGTGCACGTAAATTTAAAGAACAATTTCTAAACTGGTATTATTTAAAACGTAAGATGCAGAATTATTTTGTAGGATCAGAAAAGTTCAATTTTTCCATTAGTTTAAGGATATTTAAAATTTTTTCTGAAAAACTGACCCAATGGTTATAAAAAAAAAGGAAAATTAAAATGTAAAATGCCGAACTATTTTGCAAGGCAAGGAATGTTCAATTTTTTCATTAGTTTAAGGATATTCAGAAATTTTACGTGAAAAACTGACCTAGTAGTTCCCCCAAAAATACTCAAAATAAAAAATTACAAATGAAAGTGTGAGCTGTAGTCTCCCTTTGCTACTTAATCATATACAGCTTGAGCACAAATTTGACAGCACTGAATAAATAAAAAAGCAGAGCAAAATACTATGTGTATTTTCCAGTTTTATTGGCAAGCCTGTAATTAAGCTACAAAGATGAATAAAATAAATCCTGTATCTGCTACCATTAAAAGGTTCAAATCAAATTTAATTTCCCAAGCAATGTATATTATACAATAAAAATAAGATCATTTTCTTGCCAAAAATGTTAACAGTAATGAGAGTTCACTTCATTGTATTTCTTCACCCTGTGATTAACTGTTTTTCAGACTTGAAGTTACGATGGCTGCTACAACTTTTATTAAGGGTGAGGTTAAAATGTCAAGTGTGGGGGGTAGAGTCAAGATGGCAGGCTAAACACACATCTCCGTAAATCCCTCTAGAAACCAAGACCTGAACTGATAATTAAACGGAGCCTTATGGACACCTAGTGAGCCCTAGGACACAGCATAGGTCTTTTAATTTGGACTTCATACCACCGAATGGAAAACTTCCTTTCGCTGACCGCCACTATTGGTGAGTGCTAGCTTTCATGGACCAAAGGTAACTCATCATTTTAACCTTTTTTTCTCTGTCTTAGCCGGAGAGCAGAAAGGAGACTTGATTAGCAGCTAATCTCTGACACACTGCTGGTGGGATCTGCAGGCAAAATTGACATATTTTGAGAGCCCAGCTTGGGACTCTGTGCATCTCGGCTCCTTTGGCCTCTCTTTCCACCTCCACCATTGCGTAGCCTGTACCGAGGCAGGCAGGGAGCTTGCACGGGACACCATCTTTTTCTACTAGGAGGCAGAGAGACCCATACAGAGGCCTCAGGTAGACTTCATTCCTAGGCTAGAGGAGAGTACTCTTCCAGGAGAAAAGCAGTATTCTACACAGTGTCACCTATGGCTGGAGCCTGTCAGCAGAGGCCAGCAGGGCAATAGCCTTTCTGTATTTTGAACTAGTTTATAACACCTGGGGTTGGATATAGAGGTGCTTACTTTGTCAGCTGGGAAGAGGGACTTGTATACCTGAAAACCTGACTGACTTTGGAAAGTGGTCTGATACCTTTTACCTTTCATTTTAAGATGGCCTAGAGAAACAACTGTGGTACATCCTCACAGCGTCTCTCCTAACATTTAGTGACTCACATGATGCCCCCAAAAGCAACAAACTCTGGAGAAAAGCATAACCAAGAAATCACCCATGGCTGCAGAAGGTCCCCAAAAGAAACAACCACAGAACTTCCCAGATGAAGAAACCTTTCTGAAACTATCAGAAGGTGAATACAAAAAGATTATAGAGAGAGCCGTCCTAGACCTTATACAAAATGCAGCGGAGCAAAATGAAAAATTAAGCAAGCTGTTCAATCTGATGAAACACCACTACTCTGAAATACAACAGATTCAAGAACACAATCAAAGACATAGAAACTTCAATTCAAAGCCAAGAAAACAGAATGGAACATATGGAAAATGGACTTTCTGACTTGGAAGATGGAGCTACTGACTCCAGCATCTCTCAGGAGAAATCAGAAAAAGAAACAAGAAAAATGAAGAAGCATTAAGAAACATGTGGGACTCTATTAAGAGGAACAATCTATGATTAACTGGAGTTCCTGAACAGGGCAAGACATCTGAGAACACAGAGAGTATTGTGGCAGAGCTGCTGACAGAAAACTTCCCAGAAATTATGGAAGAAGAGTTTATAGATATCCAAGATGCATATTGAACACCACTCAATATTGATCTCAAAAGAAAGGCTCCAAGACGTATTATAATCAAGCTTATTAACAAAATCAAAAATAAGCACAAACTCTTAAAGGCAGAAAGAATCTAAGCAACGCTAACATTCAGAGGGAAACCCGGTAGGTGTTCATCAGATTTCTCAGCAGAAACCATGCTGGCAAAGAGACAGTGACATGACACATGCAAAGCCTTGAAGTAGAAGAACTTCCAAACAAGAAATATATATCCTTAAAAACTATCGTTCAAATACGAAAATGAAATTAAGACATCCAAAGGTAAACAGAAACTCAAGAGACTTTGTAAAAACCAAACCAAAGCTACAAGAAATACTGAGTCTCTCGGCTTACAAGAATAAAATCACTAACTTTATATTTTAGAAGCAAACACAGGGCACATTACCCAGAAACCTACTCAGTTAGGGAAGGCTCCAAACTCAGTCAAAGCTATAACAGTAAAATAAATGATCCAGTGATCATATCATGAAAATTACGATGTCATCATATTAAAAAGAGGGATGTACTACAGTTGTTATAGTCCTTCCAGATGGAGAGGAAGTTAATAAGACTGGTAGCAATTAAAATTGGGTTTATACATAGTTTATTAAGGGGGATCATGGGGCAGCCATAAAGCACAATAAAGATGCAGCATATCAAATCAAGAAACATAATACAAGGAGTCTCAACAACCACAAAACCAATGGTGAAAGATCAGCTGACAAACAGTGTCCCAGAACAGATTAGTAAGAACAGAGAAAACATCAACACAAAAATAAACATATCACAACGACAGCACTATCGCATACCTATCAATAATTACATTAAATGTGAATAGACGGAATGCTCCATTAAAGAGACACCATGAGACTTCTTCAATCAAAAGACACGATCCATCCATACGATGCCTCCAAGAAACTCACCTTAGACTTAAAGATAGAAACAAACTCAAAATTTAAGGATGGAAGCATATAGATCAAGCTAACAATACACAAAGAAGAGCAGATGTGGCAATTCTACTCTCAGATAAAATCGATTTTAATGTAAAATCCACCATCATGGACAAGGATGGACACTATTTATTGCTACACAAGCAGGACTTAACATTAAATATTTATGCATCTAGTAGGAGAACACCTAAATGCATCAAAGAAACACTGACTACACTCAAAAATGACAGAGATCACTCCACAATAATAGTGGGAGACTTTAACACTCCACTCTCAATATTGGACAGATCGTCTAGAAAAAAGCTCAGTAAAGACACAGAAGACCTTATTGCCACAACTAACCAATTAGACTTCATCGACATATACATAACTTTCCATCCATCAGCAGACAACTACACCTTCTTCTCCAGTGCACATGGAACATTCTCCAGAATAGACCATGTGTTAGGAGAAAGCAATTCTAAACAAAATTCATATGACTGAATTACTGCAAAGCATCTTCTCAGATCACAAAGCCATAAAACTCAAAATCAATAGCAGAAAAAATAGACACAAAGTGGAACTCACGGAAACTGAACAACATCTTGCTCCAAAAGCCATGCGTTATAGAAGAAATTAAGGATGAAATAAAAAAAACTAACAGATTCCAATGAGAATGAAAAGACTTCATACCAGAACTTATGGGATACAGCCAAAGCAGTGCTCAGAGGTCAGTTTATCTCCATAAATGCACACATCTGGAAGGAAGAAAGAAACCAAACCAAAGAACTAACTCTACAGCTTGAACAAGTAGACAGAGAACAACAGATGAAGCTCTCAGGCACCAGATGATAACAGACGATAAAGATTAGACCAGAACTAAACAAATTAGAGAACAGAAGAACAATTGAAAATATTGAAAAGACCAAAAGCTGTTTTTTGAAAAGAGCAATCAAACTGACAAACCACTGGCTAAACTTACTAAAGAAAAACTAGAATGGAAACAAATGACCCAAATAAGACATTAAAGGGTAGTTGTTGTAACAGATCCAACAAAAATAAAAAATGTCATAACAGAATATCATGAAAGACAGTACTCTAAAAAATTTGAAAATCTCAAAGAAATTGACAAATTCCTTTATTCATATCACCTACCAAAATTGTCACAAGGTAAAACAGAACAACTTAATAAACCCATCACAAAGGAAGAGACTGAAAAAGTCATCAAAAAACTGTCAACCAAAAAGAGCTCAGGCTCAGATGGCTTCACTGCAGAATTCTATCAAGCTTTTACAAGAGTTGTCTCCAATACTACTAAGACTATTTCACAGTATAGAAAGGGATGGAACACTCCGAAACTCATTCTATGAAACCAGCATAACCTTGATACCACAGCCAGGGACAGACCCAACCAAAAAAGGAGAACCACAAACTGGTATCACTCATGAATCTAGATGCAAAAATCTTCAACAAAATTCTTGCCAGTGGAATACAACAACATATCCAAAAAATAATCCATCACGACCAAGTGGCATTCATATCATGGATGCAAGTCTGGTTCAACATCAGAAAGACAATTAATGTGATCAGCCACATAAATACCACAAAAGACAAGAATCATCTGATTTTGTCTATTGATGTAGAAAGGCATTTGATAAAGTCCAACACCCATTTATGCTAAAAACTCTCAGCAAAATAGTAACAGATGGCAAATTCCTCAATGCAATAAGGGCCATTTATACAAAGCCAACTGCCTACATCATCCTGAAACGAGAGAGAATGAAAGACTTTCCCTTGAGAACAGGAACTAGACAAGGATGCCCACTCTCACCTCTCCTACTCAAAATTGTACTAGAAGTTCTAGCCAGAGCAATTAAACAAGACCAAGAAGTAAAGGGCATTGGCATCTGCAAAGAAGTTAAAATCTCCCTATTTGCAGATGATACGATTGTATATGTATAGAATCCTAAAGAATCAATAAGTAAACTACTCAAACTGACAGAAGAGCTCAGCAAAGTCTCAGGACACAAGATAAACATAAAATCAGCACGATTCCTTTATACCAACCACGAGATTATGAAGGAAGAAATCACCAAGTCAATACCATTTACTATAGCCCCTAAGAAGATAAAGTACCTAGGAATAAATCCAACCAGAGAAATAACAAACCTTTACAAAGAGAACTAGAAGCCTTTTCTACAAGAAACTATGAGACTTACATAAATGGAGAAACCTATCCTGCTCGTGGATAGGAAGATTTAACATTGTGAAAATGTCTATTTTACCCAAAGCAATCTATTTATATAATGCAATCCCAATACAAGTTCCAGTGACATTTTTTAATGAGATGGAGAAACAAATCACCAACTTTGTTTGGACAGGGAAGAAGCCCCAGATAAGTAAAGCACTACGGAAGGAGAAGAACACACTGGGAGGCCTCTCACTACCCGACTTTACAACCTATTACACTGCCACAGTAGTCAAAAAAGCCTGGTACTGGTACAAAAAGAGACAGAATGATCAACGGAACAGAATTGAGACCCCAGAGATGATACCATCTGCCTATGAACAGTTGATATTTGACAAAGGCCCTAAGACAGCAAACTGGAGTAAAAACAATCTCGTCAACAAACGGTGCCAGCAAAACCAGATATCCATCGGCAATAAACTGAAACAAGACATACATCTTACACCTTATACAAAAATCAATGCTAGCTACATAAAAGACCTAAATATGAAATCTAAAACAATAAAGCTCATCCAACAAAAAGTAGGAACAACAACGGAAAGTTTAATATACAACGCAGACAGACTTCAAAATCTGTTGAATAAATCATAAACAACAGAAGAGAAAATAGATAAATGGGAACTACTAAGAATCAAACACTTTTGCTTATCCAAAGACTTTATTAATAAAATTAAAAGGCCACCTACAGAATGGGAAAGAATATTGGGCAACTATACGTCAGATTCATGCCTAATCTCCACAATCTGTAAGGTACTACAAAATATGAGTAAGGAAAAGACAAATAATCCAATTAAGCGATGGGCAAAGGAGATGGACACATACTTCTCTAAAGAGGAGATCTAGGCAGCCAAAAAACACATGTGGACATACTCATGATCATTGGCTATTAAAGAAATTCAAATCAAAACGACAATGAGATACCATCTCACCCCAACAAGGTTGGCCATGATCCAAAAGAAGCAAAACAACGAATGCTGGAAAGGCTGTGGAGAAAATGGAACTTTCCTGTACTGCTGGTGGGATTCCAAAATGGTGCAGCCTGTTTGGAAAGCAATCTGGCACTTCCTTAAAAAGCTGATATACCATTTGACCCAGTAATTCCACTTCTCGGAATATACCCTACAGAATCAAGGCAATTCACACCAACTGATACATGCACACAAATGTTCAATGCAGCAGTCTGCAATAGCAAAAAGGTGGAATCAACCCAGATGCCAAACAAGAGAGGAATAGATAGGTAAACTATGGTATATACACTCAATTGAACACTATGCACTCATAAAGAACAGTGATGATTTCAGGAAACATCTCATAACCTGATTCCAATTGGAGGACATTATGCTGAGTGAAAGTAGTCAGTGACAAAAGCACAAATATTATATGAGACCCCTACGATAAGAACTTAAAAATAGACTCATGCATAGAAGTAAAAACTCCTTGATGGCTGCAAGGGTGGGGTGGGAGGGTAAGATTTAGATTAGATAGTTGAAAGATATGTGGTTGGGTGAAATCTGTGACAGCACACATTAGAAAGAAAATCAATATTAACTGGACTTCAACATTACTCCTCCCATCTTAGCCCAATATTGCAAGGACAGAGCAGCTGGGCTGGGGGGCCGGGGACCATGCTCTCAGGGGAAATTGAGGCCAATTGGTACAACTAGTGTTTTGCTAAGACAGCCTTCTGTACCCAACATTGCTGAGTGGAGCCTGCAGTCTTAAAAGCTGCCATGTGAGGGTACAGCAAGTGGTCCCAACTCTGCAGGAATGGATGATCACCAAGGATCAAAGTGACACGGGGGAAAGAGAACCCAGAAGACAAACAGACCCATGCTGAATGGGTGATTACATCAACTTGTGACCGGAAGAACCGGATGGTGCCCAGCCACCACCAGTGACAGCTGTGATGGAGCTCACAAAGCTGAGTCTCACTGGCAACAGAAGAATAAAAAGGGGTACAACCTGAGATCTCCACTAAAAGATTGCAACTGATGGTCCAGGGGCCTCAGTTCCCCTGGGAGCATGGCCCCTGGCCCTGATGCTGCCCCTGTCCATAAATCACAATGAAGGTCAACTCTTCCGACAGGAACGGATTGGACTTGGCCCCAAAGAGTGGCCCTATCATGTGTGCACTTTATGGTTCTATGCCTCTATAGGATGTCATCCCGCTGACTTCTTACTGGAGGCAGGAGAAGAGGTGGAGAAGAAGGGATACGAGATTGCTGAGAGGATAAGACATGTATGGAGCAGAGAGGAAGAGTGTGCTGTCACCGGGCAGGGAGAGCAGTGGGAGCTGCATATACGTGGGCATGCAATTTATATGGGAATGTGCATTTTCATTCAAATCGTAACAACAAAAAAACTGTCAAATGTGGCATCTACTTTTAAAGTTATTTTCAGTGTTAGGAGTTACAGAATTACATGCCTATGTCACCCTTAACTGTTTCAACCCTGATGTCCATCTGTTTCCTTCTTTTGCTTTGATCATTTTTCAAAAAGCTGCTGCATGATCCACTTTGTATCTTATATACAACACTACTACAGTACTTACAGAAACAGGTATTAACCCAGATATAAATTACGCTTAACACATTCAAAGGGCAGTCACTATGCATCACAGTCTTTACACAGTTATCATTCAACTGCATTTTTCCCTCTTGCTGGGAAAAAGAATACATGGCTGAAATTATAAGAAATGACTAATTTGAGCCAATTTTTACTGTTTACATTTTCAAGGTAAGAACTATAGTCACTGATAAAAATATTCTGACGGCTCTATACCACAAGTCTGGGGAGCTACAATGCAGGAAAAGTTTGCAACCATTTCAATGTTTTCCAACTACAGCCACTCTCAAGTATGCTAATCTCATTTATATTCTGTACCTCTTCTACAACAGTTATTTAGAAACTGGACCAAGAGTTTGCTAGTACTGATTAAGCTTTCAGTAGGCATAAGATCTGATATGAAAGCAATAACCAAAACAGCACTTAGCAAAGACAAGTTAACTTTGCCTTTAAAGCGCTTTCTTTCTAAATTGTTAACTAAGAAAACTTCATGAGTACAGTTCTGACAACACTTTGGTGAGATGTATTAACTTTGGGAGGGAAAGGGCAGCAGAGATGATGTTCTAAAGTCCCAGAAAATTCAGCAAGAAATAAGGGTAAGAGTAATATTACTAGTGATACTGCACTACGACAGCATGTGATACAAGCACTACTTAAAAATGTGCTTGTGACCAGGTATGTTAACTGTAGTCATATTTAAAACATCAAAACATTAGGGACAACCTAAATGGTCAGCAACAGAAAATAATCACTAATTATTTAAACTCAAGACTTCACAGTCTAAGAGAAAAATCAAAGGATTTTATATTACCTATGTGACTACGAAAACCTACTGGCATAGTGGCTGCTAACCAAAAGGCTTGCAGTTCAAATGAGGTGCTCCTTGGGAACTCCATGGGGCAGTTGTACTCTGTCTATAGGTTAGCTATGAGTCAGAATTGACTCAACAGTAGTACGTTTGGTTTTTTTTTTTTTGGTATGTGTCAAATCTGAGTTTTTCTGCACAATAAACTTATGAGAGATTAACTGTTTTTGGCTGAACTTGTCTATAGTTTTCCTAAGTTTCTATAATTTTGTAATTTAAAAATATTCACCTTTTGACAAAGAAAAGATTTACCATTCTAAAGCCATTTTTTTGTATTATGACTGAGTGAAAATGTACACTACCATATAAATTTGCATTCCCACCTATATGCTGCTTCCACTGCTCTCCTCTGCCCGGTGACAGCACACTCTTCCTCTCTGCTCCATACATGTCTCATCCTCCCAACAGTCTCCTTTCCCCTCCTCTCCACCCACTCCCCTTCCTCCAGCCAGAGGTCAGCAGGATGATATCCTATAGATGCACAGAACCATAAAGTGCACCCAATATATGGTCACTCTGCATCACCAAGTCCAATCCATTGCTGTCTGAGCAGTGGACCTTTGTTATGATTTATGGGCAAGGGCAGCATCAGGGCCAGGGGCCACACTCCCAGGGGAACCCCGAAGCCTCTGGACCATCAGTTGCGGTCTTTTAGTGGAGATCTCAGGGTACACCTCTTTTTATTCTCATGTTGCCAGTGAGACTCAACTTTGTGAGCTCCATCATGCTATCACTGGTGGTGGGTGGGCACCATCTGGTTCTTCCATTCCCAAGTTGATAAATAGGCACCCACTCATGTGGGTCTCTCTGTCTTCTGGGTTGTTGTTTTGGTCCTCGGTGAGTATCCATTCCTGCTGAGTTGGGGCCATTTGCTGTGCCCTTGGATGGCTGCTTGGCAGCTTTCAAGACCCCACATGCCACTGACCAATGTAGGGTGCAGAGAGCCCTCTTAGCAAAACGCTAGCTGTGCCAATTGGCCTCGATTTCACCTGAGAGCATAGTTTTCTGTCCCCCCACCCCAGCTACCCTGTCCTTGCATTATTGAGATAGAAGGAATACTCAAGTTATGTGGAAGTCCACTTAATATTGTTCTTGTTTCTAATGTGTGCTGTCACCAACTTCACCCAACCAAATTTCTACCAACTATCTAATCTTAGCCCTCCCCCGTGGCCCTCCCTCCCTTCCCTCCCTTGTAGCCGTCCAAGAGTCTTTTCTTTTATGCATAAGTCTGTTTCTGAGTTCTTATCATAGGGGTCTCATACAATATTTGTCCTTCTGTTGCTGTCTACTTTCACTCAACATAATGTCTTCCATTTGAAACCAGGTCATGAGATGTTTCCTAGAACCACCATTGTTCTTCACCATTGTATAGTGCTCCACTTAGTATATACACCATAGTTTACCTATCCATTCTTCTGTTGTTGGGCATCTGGGTTGATTCCATCTTTTTGCTATCGTGGACTGTGCTGTGATAGACATTCTTGTGCATGTATCCACTGGTGTAAATGGCCTTGATTCTGTAGGACATATTCCAAGCAGTGGAATTACTGGGTAAAATGGTATATCTATATTCATTTTTTTAAGGAAGTGCCAGACTGCTTTCCAAAGAGGCTGGACCATTTTGCAACCCCACCAACAGTTTAGGAGAGTTCCACTTTCTCCACAGACTCGCCAGCATTTGTTGTTTTGGATTTGTTGTTTTTTGGATCATGGCCAACCTTGTTGGGGTGAGATGGTATCTCATTGTTGTTTTGATTTGAATGTCTTTAATAACTAAAGATCGTGAACATGTCCACATGTGTTTTTTGGCTGCCTGGATCTCCTCTTCAGAGAAATGTCTGTCCATCTCCTTTGCTCATTGCTTAATTGGATGATTTATCTTCTTATTGGTATTTTGTAGTACCTTATAGATTACGAGATCAGGCATCAGTCTGACATATAGTTGCTAAATATCTAAAGCCATTTTAATTAAACAAAAGAAACATTGTGATCTTCCATCATCCTTTATTTTATTTTTATGAATATATTATGCATGTTTTATGCTAATTTGAATTATATGGATGTATAACTTTTTAATAGCATTTTAGACTACATAAATACATCAAGTTGGAAATGCTCTGTAAATCTAGATTTAAAATCTATAAATAATCTTTGGAAGTTCAGAAATCCTGCTTTTTCAAATTTTGAAATCCCTTTGGCAAGTCATTCACACAAAAGGCAGTATGACACGTGAAATCTTACATGAAAATAAGCAAAGTTAAAAAAAAAATTATGTCCCATTCAGAAAAGTCTTAGATTAGCTGAGTATATTGGTTCAAATATCTAAAAATGATGTCTACTTTGTAAATTTTGCTGAGAGTAAAATTTTCCTTAGTGAATGAAAGATGAGGAGTTTTAAACGACAGTGTAATTCAAGAATGGCTAACTCTTACAGCCCTTGCCTAAAATGTTCTGTTTCAATCCTAGCCTTTAAGTGTAGAGCAACCCAGTCTTAAAGCATCTGAAATGCAGTTTGCCAATATGTTAAACCTTAGAAACAAAGATAAACATAAATATACTAAAAAACACAGGCTAGGAACACATTTCAAGCAAACAGCAACAAAAAGAGGCATGGCAATACTAATCTCAGGGAAAATAGACTTTAAAACAAAACAGCGTAAGAGACAAGGAAAGATATTATATAATCATTAAAGGGACAATCCACTATGAGGAAACAGTCTTAATAAATACTACACAATGAATAACAAGGTACCAAAACACATAAAACAAATTCTAACAGCATCAAAAAGAGAAACTGACATTTCCACAATAGTAAAAGGTATCAGCACATCACTCTTGATAAAGGACAGAAAATCTAGGAAAAAACTGAACAAAGATACAAAAGACCTAAAGGCTACCATCAACCAATGTGACCTCACAGATATACATAGCATACCCCACTCAGCAGCAGTAAAGTATGTATTCTTTTCCAAGGCACATGAAACATCCCCAAGAACAGGTCACATCTTAAGCCACAAAAAAATCCCAAAACACTGAGATAATAAAAAGCATCTACTCTGATCACAATGTTATCGAAGTAAAAATAATAGGAGAAACAAGGAGGAAAAAAGTAAAAAACATGGGCACTGAGTAAGACCTTGCTTAAAAACCAGTACATAACAGAAGAGATCAAAGACACAAAAATGAAAACATATCATGCCAAAACCTTTAGGACACAGCAAAGGTAGTAATGAGAGGTCAACTTACAGTAACAGATGCATACATCAAAAAAGAAGAAAAAGACTAAATCAAAATATTAGCTACACAACTTGAACAAACAGACAAAGCTAAACAAGCCTACAGCCAGTAGAAGACAGGAAATAATGAAGATCAGAGCAGAAATGAATCAGAGAATAGGAAAACAACAGAAAGAATAGAAGCAGAATTCTAATGCTAGATTATAATAAATAATCAACAAAACCAAAAGTTGGTCCCTGCAAAATATCAACAAAAATCAACAAATCACTGGCCAATTTAACAAAGGAAAAACAGGAGAGGACACAACCCAAATAAAAGAAATGGAAGACATGACAACAGCCCAAACTGAAATAAAAAAGATCAAAATAGAGTACTATGAAAAATTATACTCCAACAATTTAGAAAAACTAGAGGTAACAGTCAAACTTGTAGAAACACACTACCTACCTAAACTAACACACACTGACGTACAAAATCTGAAAAGACCCATAACGAGAAGAGATTGAAAAGGTTATTTTAAAAATTCCCAACAAAAAAAGTTCTGGCCCAGATCAACATTCAAAACAGAGCTAACACCAGCTCCATGCAAACTATTTTAGGATACCGAAAAGACAGGGCACTTGTCCACTCATTCTATAAAACCAGCATAACCCTGACACTAAAATCAGGCAAAGATGTCACAAACAAAGAAAATCAGACCAGTTTCTTTCATGAATACCTCCTGGTATTCAAATAACAGAAAGGTCACCTAGGGCAGCCAGGTTTCAGCCAAGCTTCACTAGGAAGAAGGACCTACAAAGATACTTCTGACAAGAATTCTTGAGTAAAAATCTTACAAATAGCAACAGAACATTACCTGATAATAGTGCCAGAAGATAAGCACCTCAAGCGGGAAGGTACTCAAAATACAACTGAGAAAGTGCTGCCACCTCAAGGCAGAGTTGACCTTAATGACATAAGTAGAGTCTAGATTTCAATACCTTCATTTGCTGAAGTGGCATGACTCAACATGAGAAGAAACAAGCTGCAAACATCCATGAATAATCCCCAAATGGAATATATACAGTATGAACCTAGGAAAACTGGAAATCATCAAAAATGAAATGGAACACATTAACTTCAATATCCTAGCATTAGTGAGCTGCAATGGACAAGTATCAGCCATTCTGACTCAGACAATCATATAGTCTACTATGCTGGGAATGAAAACTTGAATAAGAATTGCATGCAATTCAACATGAAAAAGAATGTCTCAAGATCTATCCTGAAATATAACACTGTCAGTGATAGCATAACATCCATAAGCCTTACCAGGAAGACCATTTAATGCAAATATTATTCAAACTTATGAACCAATCACTGATTTCTACCAACTTCTACAGTCCGAAATGATCAAACATGCAATCAGCACACACAGATTGCTACTAGTAACTGGAATGCAAAAAGCAGAAACAGAGATCAGTAGCTGGAAAATATGGCCTTGGTGACACAAACGGTGCTGGATGTGTTGTGATGGAATTTTGCAAGACCACCAACTTCTTCACTGCAAACACTGCTTTCCACCAACATAGATGGTGGAAATACAGATGAAATACACAGGAATCAGTCAAATACATTCTGTGGAAACAGATGATGGAAGGGCTCAATATTATCAGCCAGAATAATACCAGGGGCTGACAGACCATCAATTACTCATATGAAAGTTCAAGCTGAAACTGAACAAAATTTAGACAAGTCCAGGAGAGCCAAAGTATGACCTTGAATATATCCCTCCCAGGTTTAAAGACCATCTCAAGAACAGATTTGATGTGCTGACCACTAACAACTGAAGAACAGATCAACTGTGGAATGACATCAAACACATCATCCATGAAGAGAACAAGAGGTCATTAAAAAGACAGAAAAATCAAAACGGATGCCACAAGGGACTCTGAAACCTGCTTTAGAAAATCAAGTAGCTAAAGCAAAAGGAAGCAAAGATGAAGTAAAGGAGCTGTAAAGATTTCAAAAGGCAACTTGAGAGGACAAAGTATTATAATGACACTCGTAAAAACCTAGAAATAGAAAGCCAAAAAGGAAGTATACACACACACTTGGCATTTCTCAAGTGGAAGGAACTGAAGCCTTTAGTTCCAATACTCAAAGTGACCCTATGAGCTGGAATTGACTAGACAGCACTGGCTTTGTTATTTTTTTTGTTTAGTTGCAATAGTGAAGGATTCTACAGGGAAACAGAAGCATCAAAATCAGATGGATGCAATACACACCATTACTGTACCAAAAAGAAATAACTGATGTTCAGCCAGTTCAGAAGGTGGCATGGAACTGACTGTCCTGCAGGAAGAAGTCCAAGTCACACTGAAGGCACTGGCAAAAAAGAAGGCTCCAGGAATTGACTGCATATATCAACTGAGGTGTTTCCATAAATGGATACAGCACTGGATGTGCTCACTCATCTATGCTAAGAAATCTGAAGACCAACCAAAATCAAATCCAGTGCTGCTGAGTCAATTCCAACTCATAGTGACCCTACAGAGCAGAGCAGAACTGATCCATAGAGCTTCCAAGGAGCACCTGGAGGATTTGAACTGCCAACCTTTTGGTTAGCAAATGCAGCACTTAACCACTATACCACCAGGTTTGAAGATAGCTATCTGCAAAACCAACTGGAAGGTATCTGTATTTATGCCTATTCCCAAGAAAGGTGATCCACCCAAATGCAGAAATTATCAGACAATATCATTACTATAACACACAAGTAAAATTTTGCTGAAGTTCATTAAAAAGTGGCTGCAAAAGTATATCCCAACAAACTGTCAAAAATTCATACTGGGTTTAGAAGAGAGCTTAGAACAAGGGATATTATTGCTGATCTCATATGGATCCTGGCTGAAAGCAGAGAATATCACAAAGACATTTCTTGTGTTTTATTGACTATGACTGTACAGATCATAACAAATTACAGCTAACAATACAGAGAACGAAAATTCCAAAACATTTAATTGTACTCATGAGGACTCTGTACATAGATCAAGAGGCAGTCAAGCAAACAACAAGAGTACACTGCACGGTTTAAAGTCAGGAATGGTAGGTGTCAGGGTTGTATTCTTTCCCCATACCTATGCAATCTGTATGCTGAGCAAATAATCTGAGAAGCTTGACTATATGAAGAAGAACAGGGCATCAGGGTTGGAGAAAGATTAACAACTTGCATTATACAGCTCGCATAACCCTGTTTACCGAAAGTGAAGAAGACTTTAAGCACTTACTAATGAAGATAAAAGACTACAGCCTTCAGCACGGATTGCACGTCAACATCAAGAAAACCAAAATCCTCCTACTGGACCAAGAAGCAATACTATGATAAATGGAGAAAAGACTGAAGCTATCAAGGATTTTATTTTACTTGGATCAAAAATCAACACCCATGGAAGCAGCAGGCAAGAAATCCAAAGACATACTGCACTGGACAAATCTGCTGCAAAAGGCCTCTTCAAAGTGCTGGAAAGCCAAACTGTCACCTTCAAGACTTAGGTGAGCCTAACCCAAGCCATGGTGTTTCCAGTTGCCTAGTGTGCGTGGGAAAGCTGGAAAATGAATAAGGAAGACCAAAGAAAAAACTGATGTCTTTGAATTATGGTGGTAGCAAAGAACACTGAACATCCTATGGACTGCCAAAAGAACAAACAAGTCTGTCTTGGAGGAAGTACAACCTGAATGCTCCTTAGAAGCAAGGATGGTGAGACTATGCTTCACATACTTTGGACATGTTGTCAAGAGGGATTAGTCCCTGAAGACAGCTATCATCCTTGGTAGAGCAGCATATCAGTGAAAAAGACGAAGACCCTCAGTCAGATGGACTGATGCAGTGGCTCCAACTGCAACAATGGGCTCGTGCATTACGATGACTATGAAGTAGGCACAGGACTCAGCAGTGTTTCTTTCTGTTGCACACAGGGTAACTATGAAGTTGGAACCAACTCAATGACTCGTAACAACATGTCTCACGAACACAGATGTAAAAATTCCCGAAAGAATACTAGCCAAAAGAATTCAGCATTATTTAAAAAATTAATACAACCCATCCAAGTGGGAATCATACGAAGTATGCAAGCAAGGATGATTCAACATTAGAAAATCAACATAATCTACTACATAAATAAAGAATCACGTGATTACTTAAACTGATGCAGAAAAGGCCTCTGACAAAGTACACCCCCTATTCCTGATAAAGTCTCAATAAAGTAGGTATAGAACTGAAATTCCTTAACATAATAAAGGGCATCTATACAAAGCCAACAGCTAACTTCATTCTCAATGAAGCTAGGCTGAAGTTAAGGAATAACACAAGGATGTTCTTTATCAATGCACTTATTTAACATTATGCTAGAAGAAATAACAAAGCGGAAGGGAAGAAGTAAAACTATCCATGTTTGCAGATAACATAATACTATACACACAGTACCAAGTACACTCCACAAGAAAACTACTGGAACTAACAGGCTCAGCAGAATACAAGATAAACATACAAAAATCAGCTGGAGTCCAATACACCAATAAAAGAACTACGAAAATGAAATCAGTAAAGTGATACCATTTACAATAACTCCTAATAAAATACTAAGGAATAAATCTAACCAGGGACATAAAAGACCTATACAAGGAAATCTGCAACATACTACTGCACAAAAGCAAGAGGTCAACACAAATGGAAAACCATACCATGGTCACAGATAGGAAAACTCAACACTGTGAAAATGTCAATTCCACCCAAAGCAATTTACAGATATAAGGCAATCCTGATCCAAACACAAACAGCATTCTTGAAGAAGACAGAAAAATTATCACCATTAATTTTACATGTAAAGAGGCCCTGAATAAGCAAAGCATTAATGAGGAACAAGAGCCAGTGGGAGGCCTTACACTACCTGATGTCAGAATGTAGTATACAGCCATGGCACAGCCTAGAACGGGTGTACCAACAGACACACAAACCAGTGGAACAGAAACGAGAACCCAGATGTAAATCCATCCACCTGTGGTCAGCTGATCTTTGACAAAAGACTTCGGCACATTAACCAAAGATAAGACAGTTTTTAACAAATGGTGCTGGCAAAACTGGACATTTCCTTAAAAAAGGAAAGAAAGAAACAGGATCCACATCTCACATGTTACACAAAAACTAAATCAAAATGAACCAAGGATCCAAATATAAAAACTGAAAACAGAAAGATCATGCAGAAAACACAGAGACAACACTACATAGCCTAACACATGGCATAAATACAACACAAACCATAACTAAAAATGCACAAACCCCACAAGATAAACTAAATAACCAGGAGCATCTAAAAATTAAATACTTGAGCTCATCAAAAGATTCATCAAAAAAGACAACCTACAGACCTAGGGAAAAAAAATGGCTACAACAAGGGCCTAGTCTCAAATCTATAAAATACTTCAAAACCTCAACAACAACAAGACAAATAATCCTTTTTGCTGTTGTTGTTTAAAGGCAAAGAATATAAATAGATGCTTCACCAAAGAAGACATTCAGGAAGCTAAAGACACATAACGAAATGCTCTGATTACTAGCCATTAATGAAATACAAATCAACACTACAGTAAAATATCATCTCACCTGGCATGAATCACAAAAACACAAAGTAATGAATGCTGGAGAGACTGGGGGAGATACAAACTCTTATGCACTGCCGATAGAAATATAAAATGGTCCAACTGTTTTGGACAATGATACAGCACTTCCTTAAGAAGCTGAAAATAGAAATATCATACAATCCAGCAATTCCCACACCTAAGAACATATCCTAGAGAAATAAGAGTCATCACACCAATAGACACAGACACACTCATGCTCACTGCTGCATTACTCACAACAGCAAAAAGATGGGAGCATCCTAAGTGTCCATCAACAAATGAATGGATAAAGAATCTATGGTGTATACGCACAACGGCATATTATGGAAACATAAAGAACAGTGATGAATCTGTGAAACATCTTACAAGGTAGATGAATCTACAGGGCATTATTTATGCTCAAGAAAATATGTTAATCACAAAAATACTATATGATGTTACTGTTACAAAAACTCATGAAAATGTTTACACACAGGAAAAAAGCTATCTTTGACGGTTATAAGGGAGGGGAGGGTTGGCAGAGAAAAACATTATGTAGACAATAGGTAAATCCTAACTCTGGACAGTACACAATATTGATGAGTCGGCACAACTTGACCAAGCAAAGTCATACAAGATTCACAGACACATCCAAATTCCCTGAGGGACTGTGTCACTGGGCAGAGGGCTTTGGACCATGATCTCAGGGGACATCTAGCTCAATTGTCATAACACAGTTTATTAACAAAAAAAAACCCAAAATGTTTTGAAGGGCTCACAATAGAGGGTCTTAGAGCTGGAGAAAAATAAAGAGCACAACTCAAACCCCCCCACACAAGAAGACTCGTCTGTCAGAGACTGGAGAAACTCCAAGAGTATGGTCCCTAAGGTTCACCCTTTAACCAAAGATTAGACAGGCCCATAAAAACAATAGTAATACACAGTCTGTCTTAGTCATCTGGTACTGTTTTAACAGAAATACCACAAGCGGATGGCTTTAAAAAGGGAAATTTTCTTTTGTGAAAGTCCAGTAGACTCAAAGGCCAAATTCAGGGTGTCAGCTCCAAAGGAAAGGTTTCCCTGTTATCTCTAGGGAAGAAGGTCCTTGTCATGAATCTTCCCCTGGACTGAAAGCTTCCAAGCACAGGGACCCCAGGTCCTTTCCAAAGGATGTGCTCTGCTCCCCTAACAGCTTCTTAGTGGTATGAGTTCCCCAACTCTCCACTTGCCTTCTTTTGTATTTCAAGAGGCTGCGCCAAGTCACAATACAAGCCGACACATTGAGTCCTGACCCACCAACACAACTGATGCTCACCCTCCCTCATCAACATCATAGATGCAGGGTTTACAACATAAAGGAACATCACACAATATGAGGAATCATGGCCCTCCCAAACCTCCACACACATTTTTGGGGGAACACAATTCAACTCTGTATATGAGAGTAAGTGGGCATACCAGCCCATTTAGCATGCCTTATACAACATACTGTAGTAAACATGCTGTTGCAACTGCTGATGTGTGACACTGAATTATCTGGACTCAGGGAAGCCCCACAGGACAGAGTAGGACTGATCCATAGGGTTTCCTGGACTGTAATCTTCACAGCAGCAGAATGCCAGGTCTTATCCCCCAGAGCAGCCAGTGTGATCACACTGCTGACCTGGTCAGTAGTGGATGCCTGATCACTACGCCAGTAGGGCTCAGGGCATTTACATTGTACTACAACAGATATGGATGAGCTCTTCTAAAATTGTTGTAAGGATTCTTCCTGAGACACCCCAAGTGTGAGCAGCCCACTCTTAAACATTAACCAGAAAAAAAATAGTAAACAATTCCAACTCTCTGCTTTTCCCCTCATTCCACTAATAAATGAATATACCTCACCCTCTTTTGTGGGTGATCACGGCTTGTAGTATGCACCCACTGAGATCTTCCTCTAAGCAGTTATTCACACACATACAAATAGAGGGATTTTTAAAAATGTTTATATGTGTGTTTATGTTAATTAATAGCAGCATCCTATGTATTTTTCCAACATATAACAGGTCACAAAAATTTTCTTGTGCGTAAATACAGATATATCTCATTCTGTCTACCCACTCTAAAAGTGATGTGCATACCATTATCTGTCCAATCATTCACCAACTGATGGACATTAGTTCCGAATTTTCAACAAGAATTCTGTAATGAATATCCGTATACACGTATCTTTGTGCACATGTGAACAGATTTCCAATGTGCCACAGGATATTTGGTGGTGGCGGTGGCTGCCGTTCTGTTGGCTCCAACTCAAGAGCCTCTTATCTAAAACCGAACAAAATGTTGTCTGGTACTGTGCCATCTTCATGACTGTTGTGGCTCTGGTGTCAATCTGTCTCACTGAGGGTTCCTTTGTCGTTGTTGACCCTCTACTTTACCAAACATGATGTCCTTTTCTAGAGACTGGTCTTTCCTGATGTGTCCAAGATAAGAAGAGTCCAAGTCTAATCATTCTTGCTTTTCAGGAGCATTTGGTTTATTCTCCATAAATACGTTAAATTTTGACATTCCTGTTAGATGTCTTTTAGTCAAGTATGGTTCATAGTAACCGTATGTACAACAAAATGAAACAGTGCCAGGTCCTTGTGACCCTTCAATGCCTCACAATCCTTGCTACTTCAGCCCATTGTTGCAACCATTGCTTCAGTCCATCTCATTGAGGGTCTTCCTCTTTTTCACTGATACTCTACTTTCCAAGCATGATGTCCTTCCCCAGGGACTGGTCCCTTCTGGTAACATGTCCAAAAGATATGCGACAAAGTCTCATCATCCTTGCTTCTAGGGAGCATTCTGGCTGTGCTTCTTCCAAGACAGATTTGTTCCCTCTTCTGGCAGTCAATATTCAATACTCTTCAGCAGCACCATAAATCATAAATTTTGATACATGGTACCAAAAGTAACCCTGGTGGTGTAGTGGTTAAATGCTACAGCTGGCAGTTCGAATCTGCAAGGCACTCCTTGGAAACTCTATGGGGCAGTTTTACTCTGTTCTACAGAGTCACTATGCATTAGTAACAACTCGATGGTGCTAGGTTTGAATTTTTCTTTTCCCCCCGGTTTGGTACCAAAAGGCTCTATCAATTTCATTCCCACCAGGAGTGAATAATAGTGCTTATTTACTCACGCCCTTGCAAAATAGAGGAGAGGGGGAAAGTATCAATGTTTTATTCCTTGCCTATCCTGGCTTAGTGGTTAAGTGTCATTTCTGTTAACCAGTTTAAATCCACTAGGAACTCCTTGGAACCTCTATGGAGCAGTTCTACTCTGACCTATAGGGTCACAACTTGACAGCACTAGTTTTTTGTTTGTTTGTTTTTTAAATTCTTTGCTGACAGCCACTATGGCTACAGCAAGACTGGTAAAGGAAATTTTCTTGCCAAGTAGGAAAATCATGTCTAACTATAAAAAACTTTAAAATACTCTGATAGAACTTTAATTTGCTGTTGATAACTGAAGATAAAGAGAGACAGTCAACCTTTAAAAAGAATTAGAAGTGGACAAGACCATCTCTTTCTCGTTCACACCGCTGCTTTCCTTATGCAAAAAAAAAAAAGAAAAAAAATCTGTTTCATTGTGATCAAATGGCTGAAATGAATTCACTGAGGGATGTCTGATGTCTGCTAAGAGAGGAAAGAGCTTACTAATAGGGTGATGTCTTAATGGTTTTGCTCCATCAACTGACATGTTTCATTCAACCACTCTTTCCAGTAAAATACAGTAGATGAAAATACTACTTTAATTTTTTATTTTCACTGAGCCAGTTCTAAAAGCTTTAGTGGTAACAAATTGTATGGTAACCAAATTCTGCACGTTCATCAACTGAGAAGACCAGTAAATAGTACCAGATTCATGAAACTTCTCTTCCAATAGCAAAATAACCTTTAAGTTTCTCACTTTTAAAATCAGCATACACCATAGACCAGTTACTGTCAAGCTGACTCCAATTCATGGTGACCCCATGTATGCCAGGGTGGGGCTGTTGCCCACAGCCTTTTCTTTGGCTGAGGTTTGGGAAGCAGATCACCAAGAGCTTTCTTCTGAGGTACCTCTGAGTGGACTCAAACTGCTAAGCTTTCGGTTAGCAATCAAGTACACTAACTGCTTGTACCACCCAGGGACTCCAGGACAGATTTTCAGAATTTAAAAATTACAAAATAAAAAATGGCATAGTGAAACTGCTACGTGACATCATCTAACACCAAAATTACCGGCAATATAAATTACAAAAATGGTGGCTTCAATTTTTCCGGACCTTAATTTAAACCTTTTCTTCCTTCCCTTTTTCCTCCCACTCTTCCCCCTCCCCCCTTTCTGTATTGGTGAAGTAGAGGGAGCTGAACTTTTACAAATGAAATCTATGAGAAGGTGCTGTTTAGATGCAGAAATCTGCAGTTGCAAAGGCCTGATCATTTACTTGGGAGCATGACATATTCAGAGTTATCTACATTTTAACAACATCTCTTTTTTTCAGCAAAACAAAACAAGTTAAAAAAAAATTCACAATGAAATATAGAAACTCTCTTATGCTACACACACACAAAAAACTTGACATCAGAAGTCTGGCATTTACTGTGTGATTCACTCCCCACAGTGGTTTCAACTCTAACCCTCTTTCAATAAGCGGTTTAACCACAAACTAAACTGCAACCTAGAAATCCAGCCATCGCTTGCTTTAATGTTGAGCCATCACAACTAAGAACATCAACGTTGCTGAGCTACTGTGTGTAATTACAGGCTGATCATTACGAATCACTGGCACTTAGCTTTTAAGTGCTTAACGTTTGACTGTAAATTGCTCTGTGCTCTGCTTTGACAGCTTGTATTTTTTATGCTGTCACATTCTAAACATGGCTAAATCAAGCTGCTATGAATTAAAATAAGATGCTTTCAACTTTAACTAACATAATCAGGATCTTTAGGTTAATTCAATATATCTTTTGATAAGACTCTAATGGTCTTAATCTTTAACAAGGCACTAAAATATCAGGAAGAACACACAGTCCTACAGATGAAATAGAGCACACAGTCCTATAGATGAAATAATGTCAAAAGTACAGTTATTTTTTCCAGAAATATTAAGCTAAAACACCCAATACATAAATTCTTAAATGTAAAACACCAAAAGTATATCACCTTAACAAAAAAAAAGGAGTCATATACAAAACCAAAAACCAAATCCACTGCTGAGTCAATTCTGACCCATAGCAACCCTGTAGGACACAGTATAACTGTCTCAGTTTCCAAAGAACACCTGGTAGATTTGAACTGCAACCTTTTAGTTAGCAGCCATAGCACTTAACTACTACAGAACCAGTTTTTCCGTCATGTATAAACTGTACTGTAGTTATGACAACCTAAATACCAACACTTTCTTTGTTGATGCAACCATAACTATGGAAATGTTTCTTTAGAACCCAGTGCATCTTAAAGACCTCTGTGAATTGTTCTGTGCTCAAGCCCAGAATGCAAGGTCTTGTATATTTCTCTTTTTATCTCATTTTGAAAAGTAATAGAAAATTTCCTTACTTCATACTTTTCCTCCCTGATTTCATAAAATCAGTGTATCTCAGGGAGCTTTAAGGATATCAGCTACACTGTTTGAAACAAAATCACTGTTGAAACGAAACTAAGTATTTTCCTCTGTTCATAGCTGATTCTTGAATTAGAAAATATTGACATGAATGAAAATATATTCTTTATGTTTCAACAAGACAAGATTATGACTATATTAAACTAAAACCTTAAACCAACTTGCTGCCCTCAAGTCAATTCCAACTCACAGTGACCCATAGGACAGAATAGAACTGCCCATTAGGGTTTCTAAGGAGCAGCTGATGAATTAAAAATGCCAGCCTTCTGGTTAGCAGCCTGAGCTCTTAATCACTACACCTCCAGGGCTCTCTGGCTAAATCAGAGTAAGTATAAATATATTTTTAAGCACTGTCTCTTAAGTACAACCAGTTGGCACCTCCTGTTTTCTTCTGCCTCATCCTCATATTCTGTAAACTATCAGTGATCCTGGTAGTGCTCAGATTACAAGACGATGTCAGTGTTGACTGCCAAGTTAAGGAGCCACGATGGCCCAGTAGCTAAACACTTGACCGCTAACTGAACAGCAGGCAGTTTGAAACCACAGGTGGCTCTGCTGGAAAAAATATCTGGTGATCTGTTCCTGTAAAAATTTCAGCATAAGAAACCCTAGGGGTTCTAGTCTGTCCTACAGGGTTGTTGTGAGTTGGAATAGACTGGACAGCACATAAACCACCACCAATTCTCAAAGTAAGAGCCCTGGTGACATGAGGGTTCAGGGCTCAGCTGCTAACTTACAGCAGTAGTTCAAACCCTTCAGTCACTCTGAAAGACAAAAGACCTGGCCATCTGCTCTGCCACACAGGGTCACTGTGATTCAGAATCAATTCAACAGCATAAACAACCTTCAAGGAGTGATACTCTAGAATTGTTCATTTTAAGTAAAGAAAGGGGGTAAAAACACAGCTATCTGCTTATCAGAAAAAAAAAAAAGGCAATGAAACACAGGGATTTGGAAGAATTTGAACCACTAACCTTTTTGTTACCTGACATAGCTTTTAACCTCTATGCCACCAAGATTTCCAACTATAAGGTAATATTAGTAGATTTGATTTTCAGCTGTTGGTTTAGAACAAAATTCTTGAGTCCTGGGAGAAGAGGAAAATGGTTGCTGCAGGAATACTATCCACTCTTCAGAATAGGTAATGGTTTCTATGTTTTGTTTTGTTTCTTCTCCTTTTTAAAAAAAAACTGTATTACTTAAGAAGTAGACAAGAAATTAGTAAGATGCTCAGGAAATGAAAAGTCCCTTACAAGTGCAAATGTAAAAATTGTAAGATTAAAGAAGAAGTACAACTTATAGTAAGACCTCTTAATGATAAAGAAAACACTGCTAAAGTAGCACGCAAAGAAAATTCACAGTTGTAAATAAAAATACAGCAACAAGGAAATAATTTTTTAAATTATTTAAATACATAATAACTAAGCAAGAGAGTAAAAGTTCACTATAAACTACAGGAGACTAGACAACAAAGGAATAGCTAAGCAAAAGTATAAACTGGTAAGTTAAGGAAAAAAAACAGCTGAACTAATAAAACCGAAATTAAATGCTTTGTATGACATATTCATACAATGCAATACTACGCAGCTATGAAAAAGGAAGAAGGAAGCTCCCTATGTACTGATATAGAAAGACATCCAAAATACACAGCTAAATAGGAAAAAAAAAAACAGATGTATACTATCATTCATAGATCTAAAGAAAGGGGTAGGGGACACAGTATTTTTACTCAGGTTCTCTTAACTAGGACAGCACTCTATGAAGATCCATAAAATATTAATATTAGTAGTTACTTCTCTGGGAGGGGTTGAAGGAATTAGGCAGATGGAGAATATGGCTGGGGAGCTGTCATTTTTTTATCTTACTACCAAACCCACTCACCAGCTCATACGAGGAGTAAAGACAGAGTAAGCAGCCTCCACCTGTCCGTCAGTGGAGCCTTGCTTGTTGCTATGAGGCTAGAAGCTATGCCACTGGTGCTTAGGTACCAGCAGGGTCACTCACAATAGACAGGTTTTAGCTGAGTTTGCAGACTAAGAAGGACTAGGAAGAAGGACCTGGCAGTCTACTTTTGAAAAGAAATAGCCAGGGAAAACCTTATGACTAGCTGTGGAATACTGTCAGATACAGGGCCAGAAAATGAGCCCCCCAGGTTGGAAGGCACTTGGAAGATGACTAGGAAAGAGCTGCTTCCTCCGAGGAGAGGTGACCTTAATGTTGTGGACGGAGTAAAGCCTTTGGGATCTTTGTGTGCCGATGTGGCACAACTCACAATGAGACAAAATAGCTGCAAATAATGATCAGAACATGGAATATATGAAGTTATGAATCTAAGAAAACTGGAAATCATCAAAAATGAAATGGAGCGCATAAACACCGGTATCCCAGGTATCAGTGAGGTGAAACAGACCGGTATTGGCCATTTTGGTTTTCTTTTTGTTTGTTATTGTTTTGTTTTTTATTTTAGTATTGGCCGTTTTGAATCTGACAATCATATGGTCTACCATGCTGGGAAGGAAAACTTGAAGAGGAATGGTGTTGCACTCATTATCAAAAAGAACATTTCAAGATCTGCCCTGAAGTACAATGCTGTCAGTGATAAGACAATATCCATACGCCTACAAGGCAGGCCTGTTAATGTGACTATTATTCAGATTTATGCATCAGCTACTAAGGGCAAAGATGAAGAGACTGAACATTTTTACTAACTTCTGCAGTCTGAAATTGATCGAACATGCAATCAGGACACAATGATCATCACTGGTGACTGGAATGCACAAGCTGGAAACAAAAGAGAATCAGTAGTTAGAAAATATGGCGGCCTTGGTGACAGAAATAACACTGGAGATCGCACGACAGAATTTTGCAAGATTAATGACTTCTTCATTGCAGATACCTTTTTAAACCAACACAAACGGCTACTGTACACATGGACCTTACGAGATGGAATACACAGGAACCAAATCGACTACATCTGCAGAAAAAGACATAGGAAAAGCTCTGTACCGGCTGTCAGAACAAGATCAGGTGCCGACTGCAGCCCACATCAATTGCTCTTATGCAAATTCAAATTGCAACTGAAGAAAAGTAGAACAAGTTCACAAGAGCCAAAGTATGACCTTGAATATAGCCCTCCTGGGTTTAAAGACCATCTTAAGAAAGGATCTACCACTAACCACCAAAGACAAGACAAATTGTGGAACGACAACAAACATATCATCCATGAAAAGAACAAGAGGTCATGAAAAAGACAGGCAAGGAAGAAAAGATCAAACTGCATGTCAGAAGAGACCCTGAAACCTGCTCTTGACCATTTACCAGGTAAAGCAAAAGAAAGAAATGATGAAGTAAAAGACCTAAATAGAAGATTTCAAAGGGCAGTTTGAGAGGACAAAAGAAAAGTATTACAATGACACGTGCAAAGAGCTGTATGTGGAAAACCAGAAGGAAAGAACACGTTCTGCATTTCTCAAGCTGAAAGAACTAAAGAAAAAATTCAAGCCTTGAGTTACAATAGTGAAGGATTCTACAGGGAAAATATTAAATGACTCAGGGAGCACCAAAAGAAGATGGATAGACACAAAACCACAAATGCTGGAGAGGCTGTGGAGAAAGTGGAACCCTCCTACACTGTTGGTGGGGTTGCAAAATGGTCCAGCCTCTTTGAAAGGCAATCTGGCGCTTCCTTAAAAAAATGGATATTGATATACCATTTGACCCAGTAATTCCACTACTTGGAATATATCCTACAGATTCAAGGCCTTTCACACCAACGGACACATGCGCAAGAATGTTTACCGCAGCACAGTCCACAATAGCAAAAAGATGGAATCAACCCAGATGCCCACCAATAGAAGAATGGATAAGTAAACTATGGTACATATATTCAATGGAGCACTACACAATGATAAAGAATAACGATGATTCCAGGAAACATCTCCTAACCTGGTTTCAACTGGAAGACACTATGTTGAGTGAAAGCAGTCAGCGACAAAGGGACAAATACTGTATGAGACCTCTACGACAAGACCTCAAAAACAGACTTGTGTACAGAAGAAAAGACTCTTTGACAGCTGCAAGGGAGGGGAGGGAGGGAGGGCGAGGGGGGAGGGTTTAGTTTAGATAGTTACTAGAAATCTAGTTGGGAGAAAGTGGTGATAGCACACATTAGAAACAAGAACAACATTAAGTGGACTTCAGCATAACTTGAGTAGTCCTTCCATCTTAACTCAATACTGCAAAGATAGAGTAGCTGGGGCAGGGGACGGGGGACCATGCTCTTAGGTGAATTCCAGGCCAATTGGCACAACTAGCGTTTTGCTAAGAGAGCTCTCTGCACCCCACATTGGTGAGTGTCGTCTGGGGTCTTAAAAGCTGCCAAGCTGCCATCCGAGGAGACAGCAAATGGTCCCAACTCAGCAGGAACGGATGCTCACCGAGGGCCAAAATGGCATGCGGTAAAGACAACCGAGAAGACAGAGAGACCCACAAGAGTGGGTGCCTACATCGACCTGGGACCGGAAGAACCGGATGGTGCCCGGCCACGACCAGTGATAGCCATGACGGAGCTCACAGAGAGGAGCCTCACCGGCAACACAAGAATAAAAAGAGGTGCATCATGAGATCTCCACTAAAAGACCTCAATTGATGGTCCAGCGGTTCTGGGGTTCCTCTGAGAGCATGGCTCCCGGCCCTGATGCTGCCCGTTCCCATAAATTATAACAAAGGTCCACTCTTTGGACAGGAATGGAATGGACATGGCAATGCAGAGTAACCATATGTTGGAAGCACTTTATGGTTCTATACATCTATAGGATATCATCTTGCTGACCTCTGGCTGGAGGAAGGGGAGTGGAAGGAGAGGAGGGGAAAGGAGACTGTTGGGAGGATGAGACATGTATGGAGCAGAGAGGAATAGTGTGCAGTCACCGCACAGGGAGAGCAGCGGAAGCTGCATATAGGGGGGTATGTAAATTTACATGTGAATGTACATTTTCACTCAGTTATGTTAAATAAATAATAAAAAAAAAGAACAACATTAAGTGGACTTCAGCATAACTTGAGTAGTCCTTCCATCTTAACTCAATACTGCAAGGATAGAGTAGCTGGGGCAGGGGACGGGGGACCATGCTCTTAGGTGAATTCCAGGCCAATTGGCACAACTAGCGTTTAGCTAAGAGAGCTCACTGCACCCCACATTGGTGAGTGGCGTCTGGGGTCTTAAAAGCTGCCAAGCTGCCATCTGAGGACACAGCCAATGGTCCCAACTCAGCAGGAACGGATGCTCACTGAGGACCAAAATGACATGCGGTAAAGACAACTGAGAAGACAGAGAGACCCACAAGAGTGGGTGCCTACATCGACTTGGGACTGGAAGAACCGGATGGTGCCCGGCCACCACCAGTGATAGCCACGATGGAGCTCACAGAGAGGAGTCTCACTGGCAACACAAGAATAAAAAGGGGTGCATCATGAGATCTCCACTAAAAGACCTCAATTGATGGTCCAGCGGTTTTGGGGTTCCTCTGAGAGCATGGCCCCCGGCCCTGATGCTGCCCTTTCCCATAAATTATAACAAAGGTCCACTCTTTGGACAGGAATGGATTGGACTTGGCAACGTAGAGAGACCACATATTGGAAGCACTTTGTGGTTATAAACATCTACAGGATTTCATCTTGGTGACCTCTGGCTGGAGGAAGGCGAGTGGACGGAGAGGAGGGGAAAGGAGGTTGTTGGGAGGATGAGACATGTATGGAGCAGAGAGGAACAGTGTGCAGTCACCGGACAGGGAGAGCAGTGGAAGCTGCATATAGGTAGGCATGTAAATTTATATGTGAATGTACATTTTCACTCAGTTATGTTAAATAAAAAAAAAAAAGAAGAAGAAGATGGATAGAATACACAGAGTCACTATATCTGAAAGAACTGGGAGATATTTAGCCATTTGAAGAGGTGACACATGATCAGGAATTGACGGTACCAAAGGGAGAAGTTGAAGGTGCACTGAAAGCAGTGGGAAGAAAACAAGGATCCAGGAACTGACAGAGTATCAACTGAGTTATTTCAACAAACAGATGCAGTGCTGGAAGTGCTCACTCGTCCATGCCATGAAATTTGGAGGACAGCTACCTTGCAAACTGACTGGAAGAGATCTATATTTATGCTCATTCCAAAGAAAGGTGATCCAATTGAATGCGGAAATCACAGAACAATACTGTTAATATCACACGTGAGTGAAAAATTTTGCTTAAGATCATTCAAAAGCGAATATAACAGTATACAGACAAGGCACTGCCAGACATTCAAGCTGGATTCAGAAGAGGGCGTGAAACCAGATCTATCATTGCTGATGTCAGATGGACCTTGGCTAAAAGCAGAGAATATCAAAAGTGTTTACCTGTGTTTCATTGACTATGCAAACATGTATGGACTATGTATGGACCACAAGAAATTATGGCTAACACTGCATAAAATGGGAATTCCACAATACTTAACTGTGCTCTTAAGGAACGTGTATATGGATCAAGAGGCAGTAGTGCAAACAGAACAAGGAGACACTGTATGGTTTAAAGTCAGGAAAGGTGTGCCGCCAGGGTTGTATCCTCTCACCATACCTTTTCAATCTGTACGTCAGCCAAATAATCTGAGAAACTGGATTCTACAAGAAAATGAGGCATCAGGATTGGAGAACAACTCATTAACAATCTGCATTATGTAGACACTACTTCTTCACTGGAAGTGAAGAAGATTTGAAACACTTACTGACAAAGATCAAGGACCACAGCCTTCAGTACAGACTGCACCTCAACATCAAGAAAACAAAAATCCTGACAACTGGACCAATAAGCAACATCATCATAAATGGAGAAAGGATTGAGGTTGTCAAGGATTTCATTTTACTTGGGTCCACAATCAATACCCATGGAAGCAGCAGTCAAGAAACCAAAAGAGGCACTGCACTGGGAAAATCTGCTGCAAAGGATCTCTTTAAAGATGTTACCTTGCATAATGAAGTGCACCTGACTCAAGACATGGTTTTTTCAATCATATCATATGCTTGTGAAAGCCCTACAATGAACAAAGAAGACAGAAGAATTGATAACTTTGAATTGTGGTGTTAGAGAAGAATGCTGAATGACCATGGCCTGCCAAAGGAACAAACAGATCTGTTCCAGAAAAAGTACAAACAGAGTGCTCCTTGGAAGCAAAGATGGCAAGACAGCATCTTCCATACTCTGGACTTGTTGTCAGGAAGGATCAGTCCCTGAAGAAGGACATCATGCTTGGTAGAGTGGAGGGTCAGTGGAAAAGAGGAAGATGGACTGACACTGTGGCTACAAAGATGGGCTTAAGCATAAAAACGATTGTGGACATGGCGCAAGACCAGGCAGTGTTTTGTTCTGTTGTGCATAGCATCACTATGAGTCAGAATCAACTCAATGGCACCTAACAACAACAACAACATGAAATCCAAATCCAAATCACTGCCATCAAGTTGATTTCAACTCACAGCAACCCTACAGGACAGACTGGAATTGCTTCATAGGTTTCCAAAGAGTGCCTGGTGGATCTGAACCAACAAATCTTTTGGTTAGCAGCCTAACTCTTAACTAATATGCAACTATGGTTTCCAGTTTTAGTACAGGTTTTTTTTTTTTTAACCACATAAAAGTATTTATTCAAAACAAGCCTGCTAGGACACATTGTTTTCATTCTTTCTCAGCAGACAATTTTAATCTCATCTGGATTTTTCTCAAGTTCAGGGAAACATGATAAAATTACATCAGTTTCTTCACTCCATTACCAATAATCTCTTTCTAGAACTTCTAGTCCTATTACCCATGCCTTTTTAACTTTTCACTTACTTTATACGTTTTTCTGTCTTTCTGTTCTACATTCCAGGGAACTTCTTCCACATCCCCAATTTCACTACTTTAGTTTTAGGCTATATTCATTATATTATACAGCATTTTCCATTAAGTTTTGGCAAATATATTGCCAAGAACCTTATTCTTTGTTTCCTCCTTGTACCAGACTGACCATGTTTTATGAATACAGCGTATATCCTTTCTATGGTTTTTTTCCTCTAGTTATTTCTGTGCTCATCTCAGTCATGTCAACAGATTTTAAAGACAGACCAGAAACCCGATGCTTTAATTTATGTAAGTACTTTGGTAGATTACTTATTATGGATATAATCAGAACAATTAATTATGTATCATACACAATCTTACCTTTCAGAGAAGCACCTAAACCACATAAATCAACTAGAACCTTTTGCTACAATCAGTAACAATGTGGTGTAAAAAGTCTTGGGCCAAGAATTAGAAAAATAGGTTTTCCTCTATTATTACATCTTGAAGAAATCTCAGCTTGCTCTTTTATAAACAGTTGTTCCACAAAGTTTAAAGCAATATATTCTAACTTATTAAAAATATTTGCTAATGACTGCTTCTGTTTCATTTAATGGTGGACTAGGTAATTCTAACAAACCCTCCCATTTAAATAAATTAAACATCATTTAAAAATAATCACAGTGCTAACAAGATAGTAATTATCAAACCAGAAAACAAGCTGAGAACCCAGAGACAAGTACAATGATAGAGAGAATTTTGTCGTAACAGCATTCACACCAATCCAGAAGATACAGGGAAAAGGCTAAGGCATTTTTCTAGCAAGAGTCAAAATCTAGGGCCAGCTAAGGGTGAGGACTCTAGTAGTCAATAACTTGCTTTAGAAGTGGACCCCAATGGGTACAAACAGTGCAACAGAAAGAAAAGAGCCCTCCAATTAGTTGGACAGCCTGCCTGTGAATCACTCAGGGGACCAGAAAAATCTCAAGCACTGACCATGGAAGGATTCAAGTGCTCCTCCCTAGGTACATGAAAGAAGAAAAAAAAAATCTTCCCGGAGACAGATATCATCATCAAAGGTCTCAAATGATGCAGTAATAGAAAAATCTGTAGTATTAATTACAAAAAGTATATAAATCAAGATCAGATACAATTCTTCCAAATAAGCATTACGGTATCATTATGCTACACCAATAACTAAAATGACATCAAGATTTTTTTTTAAATTCTATTTACTGTTTGTATACATTTACGGCATTTGAGTCAGTAAGACTATATAATTATAGAATGTACCACAATTTGCTCAATTCAACACTCTGAAGTTTAGCTAAGTCCTGGAAACACACTTGGCACTTTAAGACATCTCTTACCTCCTCAATATTACAGATAAATACACGTTACATTGGCAGTGTTTTAAAAACCAAACAGCATTGGTTTTACTTTCCCTGTAGCCTACTTTAGCAAAAGTGATCACACTCTATACAACAGCATGCAATACTGTGAAATCAGTAAGAACAGAAAATTAACTTGTAAAAGAGACATACATCTGTTGCAATGGTCTACTGCTAATATTTGCGATTTTTTTCTCACCAAGAAATGACAATGAAAAGCATTTTAAGATGCTATCTTTTTGAAGTTTTATTACTTTTTTAATTTTGAATTTTAATCTCTTTCAACTTTTATTATCAAAATGTATCAAAACCAGTCTTCTTAAAATCTCTCTAAGTAGCTATACATAACTACCCATGTCTTCTTTCTCCTCTCATACCTATAGTATCCGGGAGGTCCAGCAGTTCATTGTGCTGCAAGTCAAGGTTGGTTATCTGTATGCAGTTTCCAATCTCCTTTGGAAGGTGTTCAAGTTGATTGTGAGCTACATCCAGCGTGATGAGATTACATAATTCACCTGCAAATTGACCAACATAAAAGTTGAATACGCACCATTAAAGAATATGTTAAATGATACTGGCAAAGGAGTAAATTTCATTATTTCTATACAAATAAATAAAAACGTAATGTTACTAGAGATACAAGTTTATAGGAAAATGGTAAATTAACGAACACACTTGCTTCATGAGAAACATTTCATTTTTCTAAATTGTAATTATACTTTCTTTTTGAAAGAGTCAAATGTGAAGTCTCAAAAGCCTGAAAACCTTATTTCAAAATGACACTTAATACAGTTAAAATGTTGATTAAAAATGATATCAGCCTGTATCATACCTTCTTTTCAAGTAACTTATTCAACCATAAACATTTACATCTGCATATTCCCTTTTTTCAAAAAGACTGGCTAAGTTTCTAAACCAAATTTAGCACAGTATCTGATACATCCTGAGTTCAATTTGAGGGCCACTCTCTTTTTATGTAGTTTGCAAACTCATCCTAGAAAAAATGCTACATACCTCACTGCTTAAAATCACTACAGTCACCTTCAGAGCACCCCCCTTGGGAAGCTACGCATAGACACCAGTGCCTAGTCCACCTTTCGAAGCAATTTTGGAACTCATTTTCTGGAATGGCATTCAGAGCTGTCATTGTATCATCCTTGATATCCTGAATATCATCAAAATGTCTTCTTTCAATATTTCCTTTATCTCCAAGAAAAGAAAAAAGTCACTGGAGGCCAGATCAGGTGGGGGGGGGGGTTCTGATACAGTTATTTGTTTACTGGCTAAAAACTCCCAAACGAACACCTATACAATTAAGTTGGTGAACTTGCCACCATGCCACTGTGTGCAATGGCCATTCCAAAAAGATTTCCAAAATTGCTTTGAAAGATGGCCTAAGTTCTGGTGTCAGTGCACAGATTCCCAAGGGGAGTATTTCGAAGGTGACCGTAGTGATACTCAGCAATGAATTATGTAACACCAAGAACAATTAAGTTTGCAGATTTAATTGTCAGACCTCATATGTTCTGATGCAATAAAAAAAAAATACGGATCTTTCAGTCAAAGCAATCAAAACCCACTGCTTTTGAGTCAATTCCAAGTCAGCAGCCACACAAGACAGAGTAGAACTGTTCCATGGGGTTTCCACGGCTGTAAATCTTCACAGAAGCAGACTTCCACATCTTTCTCCCGCACAGCAGCTGGTGGATGTGACTTGTTGACCTTTAAGTTAGCAGCCATGCACTTTAACTACTAAGCCACAAAAGCTCCTCTATAAATCAAAACTGGTCCTTAATTTAACAGTGACCTAAAAGGTTAGAAAATAAGGTATCTTTTCCCTTGATAGACTAGTTTAAAGGGCTATATTGACAATTTTAGATTATTCTTAGTGTTATTCTGTCTTTAAAAATCTTACTGTTGTTTTGCTGTTGTGTTGTGTACCACTGAACTGATTCTAACTCATAGTGACCTTCTACTACCTACAACAAACGTCTTGGTACTCTTAGAATTTTTCCACTTATTTAAAAAAACAAAAACTAGAGATTGGAGAGGCTGTAAAAGTAAAACAAGCTGCATAAAACTCTGAAAGACTGTGTGTGGTACACTATCAAACCACACACTATAATCCTTTATAGCAGGGAACATTCCAGCAAATACTCATTGATCTGCTTACTAGGTATCAGTTCCAGAAAGGATGACGACACCCACTAACATCACCTAATATTTCCAACAGAGGGTATCTGTCTATATGAAAAAATCCAACTACTACACCCATCTTGACATTGAAGAGTTTTTGATATTTGATTCTGCCTTACTTTAATTTCTCAAGTATATGTTCTCTGCTAGTAGCCCAAAACAATAAAAAACCAAACCCAGTGCTGTTGAGTTTATGCTGACTCATGGCAACCTTATAGGACAGAACAGAACTGCCACATAGTTTCCAAGGTGGATTTGAACTGTCGACCTTTTGGTTAGCTGCCGTAGCACTTAACCACTACCCCACCAGGGTTTCCCAGGATTCCCTAAATATGCTATATACATTCATCACAGTCTTTTTTTTACACTCACTAGAATAGGGAAGACTAAAGAATTGACCTCTCTGAATTATGGTGTCAGTGAAAACTACTGAATATACCACAGACTGCCAGAAGAACTAATAAATCTGTCTTAGACGAAGTATAGCCAGAACGTTCCTTAGAAGCAAGGACAGCAAGACATTTTCTCACATACTCTGGACACGTTATCTGGAGGGACTAGTTCCCGGAGAAGGATATTATGCTTGGTAAAGGATAGGATCAGCAAAAAGAGGAAGACTATCAGAAGATGGATTAACACAACAGCCACAACAATGTGCTAAAGCTTAACAACAATTGTGAAGATGGCACATGACTGAGCAGTGTCTCATTCTGTCTCACCCAAGGTCTCAAATGAGCGAGAACCAACTTGATGGTACCTAACAACAGATGGCCACCTTACACCTATTTCAATCCTGTCTATCATTAGAGATCAAGTCTTTATCGCCTGAATAAGTCTTTCTCTCACTACTTTGGACCAAAGGAACCTATCCTCCTCCTGAACTTCCCTCAAACTCAAGTCATCTGACTCTTACTTATCTGTTCAAATAACTAGTTATCTAACTTAATTTAATGTATGAGTAACCCATCCATAGTCTACGATCTTCAAGTATAGGAACTATTTTACATTTCTTATGTAACTCTACCACCACTAAATGTATTTTTATTACATAATGATCATATGTCTACTGTTCAATGAAGTATTTTATTAAACATTTTTATGTGTGGCTATATTACCTTTATTGTTATTTAAATAATCATTATGTATATATTTTCCCTTCCTGATTAGACAATGAGTTGCTAAAAGACAAAGTCTCATAAATCTCCCTCAGGATCTTATATGGTGCTGCTTGAATAACATGTGTCCAATAAATACTTGTAAACTAATATCTTCCCTCACCCCAGAGGGTATAAATATCTTCTTCTAATTTAGGTTCTATATTCCTTCTTTCAGCACATATGAGTACCTATATTTTTCCAAACACCATGATAAAATAATATCTGCATAGTGGTACACAAAAGAAATAGGGCTCCTGACCTCTTAGAGCTTATTTTATAGAGGAGAAGACAGATAAACAATAAAAAGTTTTACAAACAAATGTATAATTACACTATATCTACACATGCATATAGGTATGTGTACATGGGGAAAGTACAGAGAACAACACAAGAATATAAAGGACAGTACTTCAGTGAGATTCAGGATTCAAGGAAGACTTCTCAAACAAAACTTAAGTGGTGACTCTCAGGATCAGAGAGAGCTGGGGGTGAAGCAAAGCTTCCAGAAACAAAACAAAAAGGTCGAGTGCAAATCCACTTTACTGGACTTCCCAGAAACATTTAATTGCTAGTGCAGAGGCAGATTCTTTACGAAGTACCTTCACTGAGGGCCTCAAATAATTCCTAGAAATACTTTTTACACACACATATACATACATATATGGCATTGGCTATATATATATAAAACAGAACACCAGGAAACAAGACAAAATGAGTATGAATGGGGAAGAGCAAACAAACAAAGAAAAAACAACTGGCAGCACAAGCACACCCCAAAAAGATGCTTTTTTAAAAAAAAAAAAACACTGCCGTTGAGTTGGGTTCGACTCATAGTGACCCTAGAAGTCAGAGCAGAACTGCCCCACAGTTTCTAAGGAACACCAGGTGGATCTGAACCAGCCACCTCTATTTAGCAGACATAGCACTTAACCCACTATACCACCAGGGTTTCCAAAGGATGTGTTAGATATATTTAAACTACCTATAGGAAATATCATTGCCATCAGGTTGACTGCAACTCATAGCAACCCTATAGGGTAGAGCAGAATCAGCCTCATACAGTTTCCAAGGAGTACTTACAAGATTTGAAGTGCCAAGCTTTTTGGTTAGCAGGGGTAGGACTTAACCACTGTTGCCACCAGGGTTTCCCTAAAGTGAACAGGAAACTACGAAATGTAACATAGTTGATTTGGAAAAACAACTAAAGAATTCTGGAAATAAAAAGCATATTAACACTTCAACTAAAAACTCAACAGATGGCGTGGTAGCATATCAGATACAGGTGAAAAGAAAATATGCCAAGCCCAGTGCCGTTGAGTCGGATCCGACTCTGCAAGTGTGAATTATCCAGAGTGCAGCAAGGAGGGACAAAGTGGTGAAAAACACAGAAAAGAAAGTAAGGAGAAAACATGGCGAGGTAACAGCCGAGTATTTTCTAGAAAGGATTTTAAAAATTCAATGCACTAATTTGGTAAGCCCAAAAAATTCCAAGAAAAATAAACGAATTCCCATCATAGTTAAGCCACTAACATTCAAAGATAAAATCCTAAAAGCAGACAGTAAAAAAAAAAAAAAATCACCTCCAAAAGAATGACAGATAGACATGTGGCTGCAGCAGCAACAATGGAAGTCAGATGACAGTAGAATAAAATTGTTAATGTGCTGAAAGAGAATAACTGCTGAACTATAGTTCTGTATCTAACCAAAAATACTATTGAGGAATGAAGGAGAAATACAGAAGTCTTCAGACAAACAAAACGCGAGGGATCTATCACCAGCAGACCTACACTTAAGGAACACCTATGTGTTGTACTTTATAAAGAGAAAAAATGATCCCAGGTGGTAAGTCTGATTATAAGACGGAAGAAGGGGTAAAAAAGGTAGTGTGGGAAAACAGATAAGATTACTGACTGAACAAAACAGTGACAATAGTAAGGTATTACAAGGTTTAAAAAATAGACTTAAAACCACAGGAGCACAACAGCACACAAGTCAGGAGAGAGGTAAAGTGAGATAAAGGACTCTCAAGTATCTGTACTCTTTCGGGGAAAGGTAAAAGCATTGAAAAATAACAGACTTTGAGTAGAACAGGAATGGGTAACCTCTACATTAGTACAGAGGAAAATGAGTTAATAAAAATAGTTCACCAATCAAGGTAAGAAAGGATGAAAGAAGAAAAACTGATCTGTCGAGACAAGCAGCACAAAATAGTAGACTTAAACTCACACATCAGCCCTCACATAAAACACACACAGACCGAAGGGTCCAGTTTGACAGAGACTGTTACGCTGCATTTAAAAAAAAAAAATCCAGCTACCTGCTATTTGGAGCCCTGGTGATACAGTAGTTAGAAGCATAGCTATTAACCAAAAAGTTGGCAATTTGAATCCAACAGCTTCTCCTTGGAAACCCTACGAGGCAGTTCTACTCTGTCCTACAGGATTCATCACTGTGAGGTGCAAAAGAGCAGACAGCAACAGCAACTGGTTTGGTTATTTACTAAACCATAACAATACAGAAAAGTTCAAAGTAAGAGGACAGAAAGAGATCTCTAACCTGTAAATATTAAACAAACAGAAGGTTGGTGTAACAACAATAACCGGACAGAAAACAGATACTCTATGATAACAAAGGTTCAATTCACCAACATTTAACAATCTGAAACTTACATGAACTTAATAAAAAAGATTCTAAATATTTAAAGAAAAATAGATCCATCATCATAGCAGGGAGTTAACATACTAGCCTCAGAAATTAATAGATCTAGTAGAAAACTAACAAAGATGACAGTTCAAAAGCCCTGAACAACTCAATTAGGAACATTGATCAAAAACAGAATGCCAAGCCAAGCGAAGTGCCGTCAAGCCGGATTCGTGAAGCAAATAATCACAGAATATGCATTCTTTTCAAATACACATATGGCATATATACTTATCAAAAGTTAATCAAACACTATGTCATAACACAAATCTCATGAAATTTCAAAAGATTAGGAGGAGCATAGAGTTTGCATACTCTGAATCCAAAGAAGTCAGGAACCAATGCCAAAAATGTAAGGAAAAAGCCTTCTGTTTTAAAATTTTAAATAATCTTCCAAATGACTAATAGGTCAAAGAAAAAAAAAAGAATAGGTAATTTGAAAAATACTTGGAAATGGACAATAACGAAAACACCTGGGGGTGTAGCAGTTAGGTGCTACCTCTGCTAACCAAAAAGTAACCAGTTCAAATCCACCAGATGCTCCTTGGAAACTGTATAAACTAAAAAAAAAAAAAAAAAAAAAAAACCCACTGCCATCAAGTAGAATCCCATTCATTTGGAAACTCCATATAGCTGTTCTATTCTGTTCTACAGGATTGGTATGAGGGAGAATCCACCTAACGGCAATTCCATAGGACAAAACAGAAAAGTCCCATAGTTTCTTGGTTGAAATCTTTGAGAAGATCCAGTTCTTTCCTCCCAGTGAGCAGCTGGGGAGTTCAAACTGCCAACATTTTGGTTAGCAGCTGTAATAACAGCATCACGCACATTTTGTAAAATGCAACTAATATGGTACTTCTAGGAACACTTAATCCTTACAGGCAGTCCCCAGGTTACAACTGACTACAGTATATATTTTACTTCTGTATGCATTTAAAACACTTCCGAACTACACAATGATTTTATAAGTGGCACAAAGTAGTACAAGCATTTGTTACTATACACTAGTGTATTTAACTTAAATTTTTAATATAATATAGGCTTTATGGCAGTTCATTCTTGAGTTGCCTACAAGTCAGGTATTCTTAACCTGGGGACTCTGTGTAATAGGCTTTATGGCAGTCCATTCCTAAGTATGAACTGTCCCATAATTCAGAGATTCATAATCCAGGGACTGCCTGTACATTCTAAAAGAAGCTTGAAAATCTGTGATTTAAGCATTCAATTTCAGACAGTAGAAAAAGAAAACCATAATAAATCCAAAGAAGGTTTACAAATAGAAATCAAAAAACAGAAGAAATTAAAGAAGCAGTAAAGAAATACACAATATGGAAAATAAAAGCTAAAAGTTTGTGCTTGGCAAGACTAATAAATACGCAAAACTCTGTTAATATTATTAATCAAGTTTGAAGTGAAGGAAAGAAAAGTCACAAGCTATCAGAAATAAAAATGCTACAGATAATAATCTGGTAACATGATTATCTTACACAGAAGGGTAAGTTTTGAGAAAAAGTCGATCTGTAAAAATAAACACAAGAAAAAAGAGAGAACCTAATTGAGGCCATATTTAGTAAGTAAACTGAATTCAGCAGTTTTAAATTTTTTCTCATACAGGAAGTGCTAGACTCAAAGAGCTTTACATAAATATTCTTTTATAGGGTTCTAAAAATACTTCAGATATGGCTGCCATATAAAGGACAGGATTATCTAGTTAAATTTGAATTTCCTATAAGTATTAAATAACTTTCAAATAAGTATATCTCATGCCATATTTGTTACTTATTATGAGTATCTGCTGCTTACTAGAAATTTAAAAATATGAATCTCGTATTTCTTTTTCTTCTTCTTTTTGCTAAATCTAACAACAGTAAAATAAATAATTCCCCAGAAACTCTTACAGGCAATAAAGAGATCCCTTCCCAAACCTGACACGGACCATATGATTAAAAAAAAAAAAAAAAAATTACTGGCAAATCTCATTTATAACATGGAAAATATTTGATAGCGAGAATGAAAATGGTACAACCAGTACAAAGGAGAACTGGGCAATATATAGCGAAACTACATCTGCTGACCCACAATTCTACTTTCCAGGATCTATCCCAAAGATACAATGGCAAAAATGTGAACAAACCTTTCCTACTCATAACAGTAAAAGACTAAACACAACCTAAATATTCTTCAACAGAGAACTGGTTGACTGTAACACAGCCACATTATAGAATTTAATAAATTTATAGAAACAATTGAGGAATTATCTCTATACACATATAAAGTGATCTGCAGAATACACTGTTAAGCGAAAAAGGTGTAAAAAGTGTGCAGAGTATTACAAAGAAGACTCCTGATCAAAAGGGGGGTGAGTGCAGAATCAAATTCTGATCAACTCTAGACCTTCTGGAGACATGAAGAACAGAGAAACCCCTGAAATTATTGCCCTGAGATAATCTGTAAGCCTTAAACCAAAAATATCCCCTGAAGTGATCTTAAAATCAAACAATAGTTTAGCTGAATCAGTAAAAAAACAGTCTGCCTTGAGCATCATGCTCTTTTAACAATATCTATAGGTGAGCAAACTGACAAACAACACTCAAAGATTAAACAGAAGTCTTAGTGGGTAGTAAGTTTACATAAATGAGGGAGGAGCACCTCAGAACACAAGAGTAAGGATGGCTGTACATCCTTAAGAATGCAATCCGTGTCACTAAATCACACATTTACAAACTGTTGAATTGAAGCATTCCGCTGTGTATACTCTCAACAACAACAAGAAAAAACTTGAGAGAAAAAGCACACAGTTGGAAACTTTCTAGAGTAAGATATGATTCAACTCAAAAAGAAAGGTGTATGCTAAATTAAAATACAATGAAAGGACATACAATTTAAAAATTTTAATTATTATCCCTATAAGAAAGAAATGAAGACTGAGGATAGAGGACAGACAGGGATACAAGCTAGACTTCTCTAAATATACCCTGATTTGTTTGATTTCAATTTAGAACCAAGTAGTGTTTCATAAGTATATAACAAAATATAAATTTTTGAAAAAGCAACCTCCCAAAATAAAATTAAATGAACTTGCACGTTCCACAATAAAGGATAGAGTAAACAGCTAATTCCGTGGTATGATAAGGATCAGTGGTAGTGCAGTGGCTGAACACTTTGCTGCTAACTCAGTGGTGGGAAGTTTGAACCCACCAGCCACCCCTGTGAGCAGTCTGCTTCTGTAAAGATTACAGCCTAGAAAACCCGATATGGCAGTTCTACTCTGTCCCAAGGAGTTACTAGGAGTCAAAAATCCACTTAATGGCAACAGGTTTGGTTTCCAGTTGGTTAATATAATTTTATCACTGTAAGTGCTTTTGATAATCAGAATTTTCTGGGTGGAAAAGAGAAGACATACTCATAAGATGTAAGTTATTAAAACTTAACTGTACTCCTGGAACTGGAATGGAAATATCAATGTAAGTTCATAATATATTTAATCTTCGAAAACAAACCAAAACTAAAAACATATTTTCTAGTTCTAGCCACTAAAATGTCCTAGAAACAACCATTAATTTACAAGCTAGAAGTATCCCTAATGGCCAAATGGTGGTCTTGAAACAGTATTTCCCACAAAAAAGGAAGAAGGTCTCCTTAAAGAAATGAAAATTCTTCATCTCAGTAAGAAAATATAAAAGATAAACCTTGGATATCCCGTCACACCAGCTTGCTTCCTTACTATAAAAGTTACTGTTAATGTTGTTAGGAGCCACTGAAGAGACTCTGGGTCACCAAGGTGACACAATCAACGAATTATTAACAAAATACTAGAAAACTGAATCAAACAATGTAAATTTATTTTAAAAATTAAAGAGAATCATACACTTTTATCAAGTTAGATTCATTCCAAAATATTCAAGATTGGTTCAGTATTTAAAAATTAATCAACATTCTCTACCACATCAACATGCTACAAAAGTAAAATCACAATTATATTACTCGACACAGAAAAAAACATTTCATAAATCCAACTTCCCTTCCCCTGTAAAAGCTCTCGCCAAATTAGGAATTTAGGAGAGTTAACCTGGTAAACAACATCTATAAAACCTCAAAGTTGACTTTCAGTGTCAACATGGCAAGAGATTGGAAGTCATCATTCCTGTCCTCACAAAGAAAAAACCGAGCAAACTGAAAATCAACAATTCTTAGATCCAAACTGAGAATCAACAATTCTTCTTAGATCCAAACTGAAAATCAACAATTCTTCTTAGATGTAGTATTCTAGGTTTAGAATGTTTCTTTCAACATTTTAAATATTATACTTCACTCTGTTTCTGCTTGCGGGGGGGTGGTTTCCAAAGAGATACTAAAAGGCAAAAAACAATCTAGCAGACAAAGCCAGCACCAGAAGCAGTTACATCACAGTAGAGATCTTTAAATTATCCAACCAATAGTTAAAATAACTACGATTAATATGCTAAGCATGTCAAAGTGGACAGCATGCAAAAACAAATGTATACTAAAAGCAGAGAGATAGAAACTCTAAAAAAGAATCAAAAGTGCTAGAAATTTGGGAAGAAATGAAAAATAACTCGAACAAGCTCATCAGTAATCTCTGCTTGGTTGAAGAGAGAATCAGCGAGCTTGAACCAATAAGAACTTCACAATAAACTTGTGAACCTGAACCAAAAGGAACATCACAAGTGAAAAGTGAGAAGGAATGAGAAGAATGAAGAAATGGAACAGAATACCCAACAGCTCTGAGACAATTACAAACGGAATAAAATACACACAATGGAAATACTAGAAAGAGAGGACAAAATGAAACTATATATATAGTCAGACCTAGCATATACATATGTACACACACACATACACACACACACACACTAGGTCTGACAATTAAGACTGCAAATTTAATTGTTCTAAGTACTAAATGGAAATCAGAAGTGTCGATGTATTACCCTTGATATCCTGAATGTTATCCAAATGTCTTCCTTTCAATACTTCCTTTATGTCTCCTTAAAGAAAACAGTCATTGGGGGCCAGATCAGGTGAGTAGGGACGGTGTTCCAATACAATTATTTGTCTACTGGCTAAAAACTCCGTCTCAGACAACTATACATTAAGTTTGCAAACTTGCCACCACGCCACCGTGTGCAATGGTTACTCCAGAAAGAGTTCCAAAACTGCTCTGAAGCATGGACTAGTTGATAGTGTGGGTTCGGAGCTTCCCAAGGGGGAGTACTTTGGAGGTGACCTTCAAAGTGATGTAGCAGCACTTAGAACAATTAAGCTTGTGGAGTTAATTGTCAGAACTTGTATTTGAAGTAATAATGGCTGAGAAATTTCCAAAATTAATGAAAGATATCAAATCAAAGGTTTATGAAGCTCAAAAAACATCAAGCAGGATCAATTTAAAAACAAAAAGTCTCTACCTAGGCAAATTATAGTCAAACTTCAGGATATCAAAGACACAAAGCAAATCTTAAAAAACAGAGGAACAAGGATAAGAATCACTTCAGACTTCTCTTTAGAAGCCATGTAAGCAAGTGTACCCCCTGCTGCTGCTGAGCTGATTCAGACTCACAGTGACCCTGCAGGACAGACAAGAAGTGCCCAGAAGGGTTTCCAAGGCTGCAATCTACAGAAACAGACTGCCACATCTTTCTCCCACAAAGCAGCTGGTAGGTTCCAACTACCGACCTTTTTCCGATCAGTAGTTGAATGCTTTAACTGCTGTGCCACAAGGCTCCCAACATGCAAGAATAGAATGGAATACAATGTTGAAAGAAAATAACCACCAACCTAGAATACTGTATACAGCAAAATTACCCTTCAAAAGTATAAGATAAAGACTTTCTTACAAATAAAAACTGAAGACATATGTATCCAATAGATCTGATTGCAAGAGACCTTAAAAGAAGTTCTTCAAAGAGAAGGAGAGAAGGAAAATTACATAGGTCAGAAACTTAGACCTAAATAAAGAAAGAAAGGGTATTACAGAGAGAATAAATGAAGGTTAAATACTTTCATTTTTCTTGAAGGACAGTGGTGATGGTTGCACAGTATGATGAACATGATGTCACTAAATTGTACACAGAAAACGTTCAAATGGCAAAGGTTTTGTTACACAGGTTTTTACCACAATTTTTCAAAAAGACACACATGCTCCTAATTCCCAGGCAATTTAGTAACATCTCTATGAAGAAATACCCTTAAAGACTGACATGAATTAAAAGTAAACTTTTAGAACTAAGTGTCACACATACACAAAATAACAAAAACATGAAATAACATTTTGTATTTCCACAAAGAAAGTCACTATTTCTTTCTCAAGCACTCTCTAATTCTATTCTACAATGAACCATAGATGCAGGTCAATTTTGGACCAAATCTGATACCATATGAAAAGCTAATAAAAAAAAAAGGAAAGCCACTCAACAACTCCATTACTTTCTAAAGATACGGAATGGCACATTTCCATCAGGAAACACCTGGAAATATTTTAATGCCTGAGTCATATTTTTTATACACAATACATTACTTAACAAAATCTAACACAGATTTTTAAAACACACTGAATTAAGATTGTAAGTGCCTTACCAAGATTGAATGTAGCAGAACACTACACCTAAAAAATTTATTGAAACTGCATCTTCTCCAAAGCTTTAAAAAAAAAAAAACCCAGAATATTAAATCCCTGCAAACTGTCAGAGCCTTAAGGTACCATTTCTTTTAGTACCCAGTATGAGACAAATGCTGAAAGCAATGTTATATTTAACTCACCTTTCTTTTATTCAGAATAAAATAAAATTGTCTTTCATACAAGAAGAAAACAGTTTCATAATCAACTCTTAATGTCAACTTAAGAAAATCTTATTAAAAGGATACACATACAGTGTCACTTATCAAAATTAATGTCAATGGTTTATTTGCTGTACTTAAAATGTTTCCAATTTTTTTCCATTAATTAAAAATATCAAGACAACTATTTCCTTTTACTGACTTGTTTAAGCACATATATTCCTCTGTTTTTCCCTCCTAGTATCAGGGTCGCTATGAGACCTGACAGCAATGGGTTTGTTGTTGTTGTTATTTTAGGTACTATCCTTTTAAAAAATTTCTTTTGTTTCCACATAGTTAGCATTACATATAATACTGGAATAAAAAGTGCCACCACTGTACATTTACTACAGGTGACTCTTCTTCTACTTTTCTGTATTCTTGGATTGTTTTTGATGAACCACAACAGCTCCCAAAATGAAATACTAATTTCTCTTTTCTTCTGACAATGCTTTTTCATATGGTTCTGACATGCCAACCTTTGTGCTGAATTAGGCAGAAGGCGATTTGAAATTATATTAAGTATTTTTCAGGTAAGCATAAGTCAGAGCATTAAGAACATGCATAACCTTAACATATCTAGTACAATTACATTTATAAACACTTTAACAATAGTTAGCAACTAAAACATTACGCAAACTATTTTTCTTCTGCCTCAAATTCGCCTTTTCAACAATAAAAATTAAGGCAAATCAGGTTTATGTGGAAAAGTCTAAGCATGTCTACCTTCTAACTCACTTTCTTAAATCTGTAAAATAATTTCAAGGCAGATATTATTAATATTGCTAAATACTGAATAATTAAAGTAAGTCATAAAGAAGATGGAATTTAGAAACAAGTTGGTCATAGTTATGGAAAAGCACTCAACAAAACTGTCTAGCATAACAAATATTACAAATAGTAATCTAAGGCCTCTTACCAATTTCAGCAGGTAGTTGCTTGATTTTGTTCTCTCGAATGCTAAGCATAATGAGTTTTGACAGGTTTTTGATGTCCTTTTCCACAGTAGTTATACGATTAAAGCGAAGGTAAAGAGTGGTGAGAGAATCTAATCTGTACACAACAGACGGAATTTCTCTCAGTTTGTTATGCCGTAAATCAAGCATCCGCAGCTTCTTCAAGTTATCAAGAGAGTCAGGCAAACTGGTAAGTGAATTTTCACTTAAAGCCAGTGTCATGAGATTTACTAGACAGCCCACCTCTGCTGGGAGAGACTGCAATTTGTTACTGTATAAATAAAGTTCCGTTAATTGAGTCAACTCTTTGATTGATGACGGTAATATGTGTATAGACCTCTTGGATAAGTCCAAACGCATTGAATTCTCTTCCCGGCATTTGTTGAGCTCTTTTATCACCTCTGCATTGCTGGATTTTTTCCGAGTCCCAGGTGCTGGGTTTGGCCGTTTGATCGTATTGTCAACCGAGAAAGCCACCCCTGGTTGGGCAGCACTCGAGTCCTTCTTTCCATCTTTGGCATCTTTCCCTTTGGTCTTAGGTTCTTTTTCTTTGCTCTCTTTTCCAAAACCTCCAGAGGCCTTTGCCTCCTTTTCTCTTTCTTTAGCTGACGGTACTTTGGGATCTTTCTCTTTCGAGTCTTTTTCTTTTCCTAAACTACTCATGATGACTCAAGCTTGGGCAAGAACTACATGAACTCCTTTTGTTTTATTTGCCAACAGCAGTCATCAAAATTCAAAGAAAAGAGAAAGACCTACACAATCAAAAAGGAGTCGACTTGAAGAAGTAATTAACATGGAGCAGCATCCACATGTTACATGTTGGATCTAAAGGTACTCTGCCCACTTCCAAGAACTCATTCCAGTGGTAAAACGATGCTAGTCAAACATTAGAATTCCTGAAACACAACAGAGAGAGAGAGAGAGAGCATTAAACTACTTGATATTATAATTTACATTTAGTAAATGGGCTCTGGAAAAAAACACATTATTGGCAATTTTGTCATTTTATTATAATTTTATATAGTACATATTTATTGTTATATTATGCAAAACCATTGAAAACTACATAAATAGGACAGGCTCTGTCATCAAGGAACTTACAATCTAACAGGAAGAGTTAATAAAATATAAGTTACTAGAGTACAAAGCCTTGATCTACAAGAACTGAAAAGTAGAAGAAATCATAACAGCAGCTAATGATTACTGTGTATCTTCTATGTAAAAGTACTACCTAAGGAATTTACGAGTATTAACTCATTTACTACAAATAACAGTCCTATAAGATAAACTGTTATCTCCATTTTTTATATGTGGACACTGAGAAAGAACGGTATTTTTAAATACCTAGCTCTATCCTCTTAAAAAAAGAGAGTCACTATTCCCACTTGGGTCGCACGTGTACTTGGTGTATATGTTCCTGACCACTACACTCAACTGCTCCCTCTGCAACTGACTGTCAAACAGCTTAAGGTAACAGGAAATTTCAGAGGTGCTGTTGAGAGACTGGAGAGCAGCTGAACAAAATGTAAGCATGGAGAACAGTAAACGCTCAGGAAAAGGCACATGGAGATTCTGCACTTTAATAAACATTACAGGTAACTCTGATGCAGGCAGACCAGGAGACCACCTTTGAGAACCAATGACAAAGAACAACCTCCAGTAATGTCTAAGGACTGAAAAGCTGAGAAACATCAATAAGACATAGGTAGAATACTTTGTAGCACAAAAAGTTCACTGTTAAAACGACCACAAGGATCCACAGAGACTAAAAGGATAAGCAAAATCTCTGTAGAAGGAGTTAACTTTCCCTATGCATCTTTAAATTTAAAAGATCATTTTCTTTAGTGATTCTACTGTGAATTCTCTGTTGTTAGGTGTCACTGAGTCAACTCCAACTCATAACAACCCTATGGGAAACAGAATGAAATACTGCTCGGTCCTATGCCATCCTCACAATCATTGGTAAAAGAGCTTCAAGATTAAACAGAGAAAATGATGATGATAATTTATCTGGTTAGCTTAAGAGGTTAAGAAAGTCGTTACAACTATCCAGTGAGCAAAAGGATTTGATAGTCTAAGTGCAGAGGACTGTGCTAGGAATTTCTTTTTACAGGATGTGATGCTCGCCCTATAAAGTTTACAGCTTACTTAAACTGCTCCAACACTCATGTACGGCAGATGATAAGACAGTATATTACCAACTCCTAGGTAAAAGGAGATGCTGTAGCATGTCTGGGAAAATCGACACCCATGAGAGTGGTTGAGAAAGGTTGGCTACAGGAAAGACAGGCTGACTAGCCCTTGTTTTATGGCCAAGTTCAAACAAGCAGAGAAGAACTAGCAAAGCAGTCTAGGCGGAAGTAAATAAAAGGGAAAGTTTGGCCTGGAATCACGAAGGAGCATGGTTTGCCACAAGACAGTTAAAAGTTTAGTTTTTGCTAAAGTAAAGGGCTAGAGATGGAGGAGAAACAGGAGCTGATGGATGATGGATGATGTGTAACTTTCAGACTGGAGAATTTAAAGAACAAAGATTCTACAGTCAGACACAGCATGCACCTCTCCATCACTCACAACAAGAAAAGAATCTGGTTATGGTGGGCAGATAGGAAAGAGACTGAGAAAAACTTCAGAGGTAAAGATTCAGAAAGTAATGCTGGTTAGCCAATATGAAATCACACTGCTAAGATGACACAATAGTGAATAACGAGAGATACACACAGCCAAAAACAAAACCCATGCCATCAAGTCCATTCTGGCTCATGGCAACCCCACATTTTACAGAGTACAACTGGGCTCCATACAGTTTTCCTCGCCATAGTCTTTTATGGGTGCAGACAACTAGGACTTTCTTCAGTGGTGCTGCTGGGTAGGTTTAAATCAACAACTTTCAAATTAGAAACCAGACGAACTAATCATTTCCACCATCCAGGAAGAAAGTATGATACACCACTAAAGAATCCCTTTGCTTCATATAGAGTTGCTGCAACACACAGGCAAAACTTCAATGTATCATGTCTCAGAAATTATGGTTAACCACTGGACAAATTCAGCTTATAACCCGGTACAGAAAGGACTGGATGTTATCTACTAAACTACACAGTTATGCTATGATTAAAGGGCATTATCATCTTTGAAGCATGCTGTCAAATCAAAAATGACAAGGGTAAGGCATTTTCAAAGCAAATAGAAAACATTAAATATGGACCATTACTTCCACTCTGGGGCATGCCTGTTCTTTAAAAGGAATCCTTGGTGGTGTACTGGTTAAGTGCTATGGCTCATAACTAGAAGGCTGGTAGTTCAAATACACCATGCACTCCTTGGAAACTATGGGGCAGTTCTACTCTGCCTATACGGTCACTATGGGTTGGAACCTACTTGACAGCGGAGAGACTGCAGGGGTTAGTTCTTAAAAAAGGAGTCCTGGTGCAGTATGAATCGGAACCAACTCGACAGCAACTAATAATGACAACAAACGGTGCAGCAGGTTAAGAGCTCAGCTGATAACGCAAGTTCAGTGATTCAAACCCACCAGCCCAGCTTGCTCTGAGGAGGAAAGAATGGGGCAATCTGTTCCTGTAAAGATTATACCTCTTCTTAGGGGTCAAGCCATTTTGGTTCAAATCTCAATAGCTCTATTTACCAGCTCTGTGTCCTTAGGCAAAGAGCATGCATGGTGCAATGGTTAAGCATTTGGCTGCTAACACAAGGTCAGGAGTTCAAATCTACTAGCCATTCCTTAGAAACACTATGGGGCAGTTCTACCCAGTCATACAGGGTTGCTATGGGTTGGAATCAACTCAACCACAATGATCTTCATTTTCCTGTTTCGTTCTCTTTTTTTTGGTGGGGGGGATGTACATTACAACTACCTTCAACTTGACTCCTTCCATTTTTGGCTCATTCCTTCTCCATACTAGCATCACCTGCTTAAAATATCTTCCCATCTCCCCGAATCAACACCTCTCTCAATACTTAATCCTTATGCTAAAGATTTATCCTTTCTTTTCTCTTTTTTGTGGATAATCCATATTCAACTGATACTTCCTTAAGTGATAACTGTAAGTACACTGCCCACAGACATAAGGAGAAAAAAAGGAGCCAATTATTCTAACAAGTCAGAAAACCCTAGTAAAATAGTAGTAACAACATAATCAAACATATAATGAAGTGATCTTCCATCACCAATACAGGAAACTGGGGGAAATTATGGCACACTGATTTTGGACTTCTAGACTCCTAGACTGTGAAAGAAAAAATTTCTCTTTGTTAAAGCGAACCACTAGCAGTACTTCTGTTTTAGCACCAGATAACAAAGACAGATTGCTCACAAATTGAAGGATTACTGAGAAACAGCCTCACATGGATATAATACTTATCTTAAAGTTCTGTCAATACAATTGATCTGCAGAGCCATTAAGGTGAAAGTGTTGTGTTAGATTAAATCATGTATAATGCATACATAAAAATCAAAATGTGGCTATTACATATACTTTCTTTTAGTAACAGAAGATATCATGATCATCATCATTAAAACTAGAAAAAACTGAGATCATCTAGTATAAATCCCTCATCCTTCTAACAAACCACCACTCCACCCATCAAATACTTACCAACTCATAGGATAAGTCCAGTACTGTACTATATCTGGGGCTAAAAAAAAGAAAAAGAAAAAAGCCCTATCTTCAGTGACCTTCTGAAAGAAACAGACAAGTTACAAAACTACAGGGACAATATGAGAGTATAGGGATGAGAGGGGGGTTAGGGGAAAGGACCACGTAATGGGTTGAACTGTGACTCCCCAAAATGCATCTACTTGGCTAGGCCATAATTCCCTGTATTGTGTGGTCCTCCACCATTTTGTCATCTGAAGTGATTTTCCTATGTATTGTAAATCCTACCTCTACAATGTTAATGAGGCACAATTAGAGGCAGTTACGTTAATGAGCCACGACTCAATCTACAGCATTATGTCATATCTTGAGTCAATCTCTTGAAATATAAAACAGAGAAGCAAGCAGAGAGGAGAGGGACCTCATGATGCCAAGAATGAAGAACCAGGAGGAAAGTACATCCTTTAGACTGGTCCCAGCACTTAAAAAGCTTGACTAATGACAAGAAACTTTCCCCAGAGCTGACAGAGACTGAAAGCCTTCCCCTGGACCTGGCACACTGATTTTGGACTTCTGGACTTCTAGACTGTGAAAGAAAAAATTTCTCTTTGTTAAAGCCAACCACTAGTGGTACTTCTGTTTTAGCACCAGGTAACAAAGACAGATTGTGATAATGCTTGAAACGAATCCTGAAAGTTAAACACGGGCTCCTGAGTTCACACTGTGGAGGTGGGCATGTGAGATCTGACAATTAAATCTGCAAACATAGTTGTCCTAAGTGTTACTACCTACCTCACGGCTGAATATCACTACCGTCACCTTCAAAGTACTCCCCTTGGGAAGCTACGCACTAGTGCCAGCACCTAGTCCACTACTCAAAGCAATACTTGAACTCTTTCTGGAATGGCCACTGCGCACAGAGGCAAGTTTGTGAACTTAACTGTACAGTTTTCTGTGAGGGAGTTTTTACCCAGTAAACAAATAACTGTATTGGAACACCCTCCCTACTCACTTGATCTGTCCCCACTGACTTTTTTCTTTGCCAGAAGACAAAAGAAATATTGAAAGGAAGACATTTGGATGGCATTCAAGACATCAAGGGTAATACTATGACAACTTTGATGGCCATTCCAGAAAGAGTTCCAAAATGTCTTTGAAGTGTGCACTAGGTTTGGCATTGGTGCATAGCTAGCTACCCAAGGGGAATACTTCAAAGGTGACCACAGTGATATTCAGCAATGAGGTATGTAGCAATTTTTCTAGGATGAGTTTGCAAACTTAAATTGTCAGATCTCATATATTCTGAGCACAAGAAACAGCACGAAAAAGCTGTGTATACCAAGAACCTATAGCTGTGGTTCAGGACCCTGGATAAGGGTGGAAATGAAGGTTGTCAAATCTTGAAAGGCTGAGTATTCAAATATACTCATTTTGGACTTCATCCTACAGACACAATGGTTTGCAAGCACTTCTCTCTAAGCCCTAGTAGTCTAGAAAAGTGTTCTTCAGGGACTGCCAAGGGTCAACATAAGTAGCTACTAAATGGTTCCTAAGTGAGACACGGACATGATCCAAACAAAGCATATTTTACATATATTTTTCTGATACCATTTAGAACGATTTTAAAAGGTCAGAAGGGAGGCATGAAAATGAGTTAGAAGGCTATCACAATAATCCAATAATTGAAATGCTAGATTATTGCTAGGGATGTTCTAAAAGAATGATTTAGGAAGCTTAGAAATCCTGGGCTCCAAACCAAGACTGCTGACAAAACAATGGTAATAGGGATCAGTAGTCTGTATATTTCAAAAGTTTTCCAGGTGATTCTGATGCACAGCCAAGTTTGAAAACTACTACAACAGTTCACGCCAAAAATGATAAGGGTATAACCCAACTATCGTTAATAAGGGTACTTTAAAAATCTGTAGGGTCACTTCAGCTTATCTCAGTGTTTAGGGATGTGCTACTAGCATTTAATGGGCAGGGTATGAAGATGTAAACAACTATCCTTACACACTATACAATCTTCAAATATCCACCAAAACATATCTAGGTGAAATACTTGTGTATAATTTTGTGCTTCTGAAACGTAAATCCTTTTTACATATAAACTTTAATTTTGTTATACTTTCCAAGAAGTAAAAGGCAATCTTTACATTTTAGAGGCAAAGATACTCTCTTCAACTTAGATTTTCGAGGTCATTCAGTATTTCTAAGAATCACTGAGACCCACACTGCTGTTAGGTGCTGTCATGGATTGAACTGTGTCCCCCCTAAAAACGTATGTGTTGATGAGCCATCAGCTGTGATGACAAGTCATCAGCTGTGATGACAAGTCATCAGCTAGGAGTCCCAGTATGGTGCCACTCCTCCCACGTGTTGTGAATCCTGCCTCTATGCTATTGATGATGGAGAATAGGCTGCAGTTGTGTTAGTGAGGCAGGATTCAAGCTACAAGCTTGTGGGATATAAGGGAGAGAAATGAGCAGAGGAAGTCGGGAATCTCCCACCACCAAGAAAGCATGACCAAGAGCAGACGACACCTTTTGAACCAGAGGTTCCTGTGCTGAGATGTTCTCACTGGATTTGGACTCAGCCTACCGGACTGTGATAAACTCCCTTACTGAATGGACTTACAATTTGTAAATGGATTTGTGGCTTACTGGACTATGACAATCAAAGTTTCTCTTTGTGAAGCCTTCCACTCACCGTATTTTCCATTAGAGCAGTACCAGGTGACTAGGACAGGTGCCACCAAGGTGGTTGGGACTCACACTGACCCTAAGTATTACAGAAATGTTAGTGCTGGTCCTATGCCATCCTCACATTACTATGCTTGAGCCCACTGTCGCATCCACTGTGTTAATTCATCCCACTGAAGGTCTTCCTCTTTTTCACAGACTCTTCTACTTTACCAAGACTGATCTTTTCTGATGACACATCCAAAGTAAGCACAACAAAGTTTTACTATCCTCACTTGTAAGGCACTTTCTGGCTGTACTTCTCCCGAGACACAACTGTTATTCCCGCAGTTCAGAATACTTTTCAGTATTTTCCACCAACATCACAACTGAAATGCTTCAATTCTTCAGGTCTTTCTTTTTCATCATCCAGCTCTTACATGCATATAAGGTAACTGAAAACACAATGGTTTGGGTCAGGCACCTTAGTCATCAAGGCGATAACTTTGCTTTTGAAGATTTTAAAGACGTCTTCTGGAGCAGGAGATTTGACCAATGCACTATATCATCTGATTTCGTGACTGCTGCTTCCATGGGTGTTGACTATGGACTCAAGTAAAATGACATTCGTGAAATCTTCTGTATTTTCTCCATTTATCATGTTGCTGCTTACTGGTCCAGTTGTCAGGATTTATTTTCTTTATGTTGAGGTGTAATCCACACTGACGGCTGTAATCTTTGATCTTCGTCAGTAAGTGCTTCAAGCCCTCTTTGTGTTATGCACTTAAGGTAGTACCATCTGCATACTACAAATTGTTAATGGGTCTTCTTCCAGTCCTGATGTCATGTTCTTATTCATGTGGTCCAGCTTGTCAGAGTATCTGTTTAGTATACAGATTAAGTATAGTGAAAGGATACAACCCAAGTACACATCTTTTCTGATTCTGAAACATAAAGTTCCCCTCATTCTAGGTCTATGTACAAGTTCCTCATGAGAACCATAAAGAGTTCTGGTATTCTCATTCTTTACTATGTTAGTTATAATTTGTTCTGATCCACACAGTAGAATGCCGTTGTTTAGTCAATGAAACACTAGTAAACATCTCTGTTGTATTCTCTGCCTTTACTCACAAGATGCATCTGACATCAGTATCCATATCCCCTCATTGAATGTCCTCTTCTGAGTTAGTCTGAATTGCTAGCAGATGCTCACTGGCATAGAGCTGCAGCCATTTTTGAATGATCTGCAGAAAAATTTTGCTTGCATGTGATAGTAATGATATTTATCGTTTGATAATTTCTGCATTCTGTTAGCTCACCTTCCTCTGAAAGGGGCACAAATACAGATCTTTTCCAGTGGTTGGTCAAGTAGCTGTTTCCAAATTTCTTGGCATAGATGAGTAAGCACTTCCAGCATTACATTGATTTGTTGAATGAAGAATCTCCACTGGTGTGTCAATTCCTGGAGCTTCATTTTTCACCAATACCTTCAGTGCAGCTTGGACTTCTTACTTCATCAGTTCTTGATAATACGCTACCTCCTCAAATGGTTGAATATCAGCTAATTCTTTCGGTACAGTGACTGTATTCCTTCCACCTTCTTTTGAAGCTTCCTTATGTCATTCAAATTTTTGGCCCGTAGACTCCTTCACTCTTGCTACACAAGGCTTGAATTTTTTTTTCATTTTGAGAAAAGATGTGCTCTTCCCTTTTGGTTTTCTAACTTGAAGTCTTTCTATATCTCACTTTTATAATACTTGGTCTTCTTGAGCTACCTTTTGAAAGCTTCTGTTGAGCTGTTTCACATCATCATTGCTTCCATTTCTCTTAGCTACTCTACTCTCAAGAGTAAGTTCCAAAGTCTCTTCTGACATTTATTTTTATCTTTTGACACCCTACTGGTCTTGATATTTAAGTCACCAGTAAAACACATGGGTATCAGTTTGCATCTGTAGCTGATACACTCACGATGACAATATGCACAAACTTTGTTCTTCATTATTTTCTGCTACACAGTCTCAAGAGGAGCCCTGGTGATGGAGTGGCTAACCACTTGGCTGCTAACCGAAAGCCTGGCGGTTTAAATCTGCCAGTTGCTCTGCAGAACGAAGACATGGCAGTCTACTTTCAAAAAGACTTACAGCTGTGGAAACCCTATAGAGCAGTGCTACTCTGTTCTGTAGGGTTGCTACAAGGACAGTGAGTTTGTTTTCATTTTGGTTTACAATGCCTGAGTATCTTGACAGGACATACGAAACGTATGCTAAATTCTTCACTGTGTTGTAAATACCAGCAGGGTCGCCCACGGTAAACAGGTTTCAGATGAGCTTCCGAAATAAGACAGACTAGGAAGGACTCGGCAGTCTACTTCTGAAAGAATTAGCCACAGAAAACCTTATGAATAATAGCAGAATACTGTCAGGTATAGTGCCAGAAAATGAACCCCCAGGTTGGAAGGCACTCAAAAGACAACCAGGGAAAAGCTATTTCCTCAAAGTACCGTCAACCTTGATGTGGATGGAAGAAAGCCTTCAGGCACGACTCAAAATGAGAAGAAACAGCTGCAAATATCCATTAATGATCAGAACATGGAATGTACGATGTATCAATCTAGGAAAACTGGAAATCATCAAAAATGAAATGGAATGCAGAAACATCGATACCTTAGGCATCAGTGAGCTGAAATGGACCAGTATTGGCCATTTTGAATCTGACAATCATATGGTCTACTATACTGGGAACAGAAACTTGAAGAGGAACAGTGTTGCATTTATCATCAAAAAGGACATTTCAAGACCTGTCCTGAAATACAATGCTGTCCGTGATAAGATAATACCCATATGCCTACAAGGAAGGCCAGTTAATATTACTATTACTCAAATTTATGCAACAACTACTAAGGCCAAAGATGAAGAGACTGAACATTTTTACTAGCTCCTGCAGTCTGAAATTGATCGAACATGCAGTCAGGACACACTGATCATCAATGGTGATTGGAATGCAAAAGTTAGAAACAAAGAAGGATCAGTAGTTGGAAAATATGGCCTTGGTGACAGAAATAACACCAGACACCACATGACAGAATTTTGCAAGACTAACGACCTCTTCATTGCAGATACCTTTTTTAACCAACACAAATGGCAACTGTATACATGGACCTCACCAGATGGAATACACAGGAACCAAAGAGACTACATCTGTGGAAAAAGACATTGGAAAAGCTCCATATCAGGAGTCAGAACAAGACCAGGTGCTGACTGCAGCAAGATCATCAATTGCTCACATGCAAATTCAAATTGAAACTGAAGAAAAGTAGAACAATCCACAAGAGCCAAAGTATGACTTTGAGTATATTCCTCCTTCGTTTAAAGACCATCTCAAGAACAGACTTGATGTGTTGACCACTAATGACCAAATACCAGATGAGTTGTGGCATGATATCATCTATGAAGAGAGCAAAAGGTCACTAAAAAGACAGGAGAGAAGGACCAAACTGGATGTCAAAAGAGATTCTGAAACTTGCTCTTGAATGTCAAGCAGCTAAAGCAAAAGGAAGAAATGGCAAAGTAAAAGACCTAAATAGAAGATTTCAAAGGGAAGTTTGAGAAGACAACAGAAAGTATTATAATGACATGTGTGAAGAGCTGGAAATGGAAAACCAGAAGGGAAGAACACATTTTGCTTTTCTCAAGCTGAAAAAACTGAAGAAGAAATTCAAGCCTTGAGTTGCAATAGTAAAGGATTCTACAGGGAAATTATTAATGACTCAGGGAGCACCAAAAGAAGATGGAAGGAATACACAGAGTCATTGTACCAGAAAGAACTGGTCGATGTTTAGTCATGTGAAGAAGTAGCAATGATGAGGAATCAATGGTAGTGACTGGAAGAAGTCGAAGTTGCACTGAAGATACTGCCGAAAAACAAAGCTCCAGGAATTGATGGAATATCAATTGAGATACTTCAACAAACAGATGCAGTGCTGGAAGCGCTCATTTGTCTATACCAAGAAATCTAGAGGACAGCTACCTGGCATACTAACTGGAAAAGATTCATATTTATGCCCATTTCAAAGAAAGGTGAACCGGTAGAATGCAGAAATTACCAAACAATACCATTAATATCATATGCAAGTAAAATTTTGCTTGAGATCATTCAAAAGTGACTGGAATACTATACTGACAAGGAGCTGCCAGAAATTCAAGCTGGATTCAGAAGATGTGGAACCACGGATATCACTGCTGATGTCAGATGGAACTTGGCTGAAAGCAGAGAATACCAGAAAGATGCTTATCTGCGTTTCATTGACTATGCAGAAGCATTCGACTGTGTAGATCATAACAAATTACGGCTAACGTTGCAGAGAGTGGGAATTCCAGAACACTTAACTGTGCTCTTAAGGAACCTGTATATGAATCAAGAAGCAGTCATGCACACAGAACAAGGGACACTGCATGGTTTAAAGTCAGTAAAGGTGTGTATCACGGCTGTGTCCTTTCACCACACCTTTTCAATCTGTATGCTGAGCAAATAATCCAAGAAGCTGGATTATACAAAGAACAAGGCATCAGGACTGGAGGACAACTCATTAACAACCTGTGTTACAAAGATGACACCACCTTACTTGCTGTAAGTGAAGATTTGAAACACTGATGAAGATCAAGGACCACAGCCTCTGGTATGGATTGCACCTCAATATCAAGAAAATGAAAGTCCTCACATATGGACCAGTAAGCAACATTGTCATAAATGGAGAAAGGCTTGAGATTGTCAAAGATTTCATTTTACTTGGGTCTATAAGCAACGCCCACGGAAGCAGCAGACAAGATATCAAAAGACAAATTGCACTGGGAAAATGTGCTGCAAAAGACCTCTTTAGAAAGTACTAAAAAGCAAAGGTGTCACCTTGAAGATTAAAGTGCACCTGACCCAAGCCATGGTATTTTCAATCACATCACATGCATGTGAAAGCTGGACCATAAACAAAGAAGACAGAAGAAGAATTCACGCCTTTTAATTCTGGTGCTGGAGAAGAATGCTGACTATACCATGGACTGCCAAAAGAACAAAATGGTCTGTAAGAAGTACAACCAGAGTGCTCCCTGAAGTGAAGACAGCAAGACTGTGTCTTACATACTTTGGACATGTTATCAGGAAGGTTCAGTACCTCCAAACTTAAATACAAATAACAAATCACATATGGGAAATACGGACTCTTGTTCCTTAGAGCAAAGTCCCAATGAACAGCTAGCTAGCAATGCAAACTACCAGCAGGGGTTTGAACCAGAACAAACTGGTTCAAAGCCCTGGGGTACACAAAGCTTAACATATAGAGGACTTCAAAATGTCTACTGAACTAAGCTAAAATAATCAGATTTTCCCCTACTCAAGGATCTCCTACCTCATTTCTATCAGACATCACCTTATTTCCTTTCCAAACCAGATCTTGCAATCTGTCTCATTTCAGCGAAACTCAACACTCAGGTTAAGTGAAAAAAACCACAGTGTTATCTTTGACTGCTCCTCTTTCTGCATTTGCCATTTTCAAACCTTCAGGAAGCCTAGTAGACTCTACTTCAAAAGGAGTCCGAAATGGTCTATGTCTGTCCACAGTAGCTGCCTCTATCTACTCCAAGCCCCATCAAGTCTCTCTTGGACTTCTGCCAAGTCTCCTATCCTCTCCTCTCGATGTCTACCACAAATTTAAAATTCATTCTCCAAAAAAGTAAACAGAGCATTGGTTGTTTTTTTTTAACAGTTATGCTCCTACTTAAGTTTTTTACTGGCCTTCTAATGGATGTAGATATAATCCTATATAAGATAAAACATGGCCAATTTTTTCAAATATTAAGCAGAAGTCTTATAATTGATTTGTTCAATGTCAATTTGAACATATTACAGGAAAAGGAATCCTGATATTTCGGCATCCTCCTATCTTGGCTATCTTCTGCTCTCTAACCATTCTCCAGGTCACACTGGCCTTCCTATTTCTTGGAAACACTGTCCTTTCAGTTGTAGTTTAAATTTTCCTATTTAAAAAAAAAAAAAAAACTGCCTTTTTGTGACACATATTTGCTGAATTTAAGCACAAAATTAGATAAGAAAATGTATTGTTAAAATAGGTATCTTATGATATCACTTTCCCACTTCAAGCTGTTGGACCTTCTGACCGTAATGTTGTACCCCCAAACCTTTACAGGGCGGGTTTGATTTAGGATTCACCTCATGTTTCACCTCCTGAATAAGGTCTTCCTTAACCATCTACCTTGTTTTATTTTCTTCATAGCATATGTACTATATGACATTACTTCCTTCTTTTATGTTTGTTTATAATCTGTTCTACTTCCCTGCAAGAATATAAGCCCCATACGATAAAGGGCTTTGTTTTGGTCACAGACACATTGCTAGCACCTGTTTCAGTGCCTAGAATATAGCAGGCATTCCATAAATATTTGTTACATGAATAAACCAAATGGAAAAGGCATCTCTGGTAGTATGAGTAAATTCAAAACTTACAGTTTACATACTAAGACCAAAAAGCCTGTATTAAAATAAAATCAGACCCCCCCACTGCCACAGACATTTAAACTTAATTTCAAACACACAACTGCATATGTTGTATAAAAGCTGATTCATCATCCTCTATTTTATTGTAACTGCTAACCAAAAGGTTGGCAGTTTGAACTCACCCAACAGCTCCACTGGAGAAAGACCTAGTGATCTGCTCCTGTAAAGATTATAGCCCAGAAAACTCTACGAGACTGTTTCACTCTGTTACTTGGGGTTGCTAGGAGTTAGAATAGACTTTACTTGCACCCAACAAAAATATCTTAATACCAACATAAATATTTTTGTGTCACATGACTAGGCAGTGGCAGGGATAGGTCTAGGTAGTTAAATCTTCTTACTCTTTATTCAGTATACCCTTGTCACATACATCATAGAGCCTTACCAATACTATCAAAAATCTAATCACCAGAAAAATATCATGTAAATAACTGAAAGACTTCAATTTCTACTTTAGAACAATGCATTTACTGAGAACAGTAAATGTTTAAATTAAATACAATACTTTAAATATGATATTAAAATTAAACGCACACACATTAAAAAAACACTGAACTTTACACAGAATCAAACTTTGTAGCTTTTTGTAGAAATATTATTTCTGAAAGAAGTGTGATGTTCCATCTAATTTTGGGGTCAAGGACAACTAAGTCTGTACTTATATATAAGCCCAATTGGAAAGTGAAAGTAACCCACAAATCATGTCATTTCAGGATAAAAATGTAAAAAAATAATAATTATATATATTTTAAGAAATTTCTTCCAAAATGTTTGTCATATATGCTACAGAAGTAAAATCATAAGATTCCCATTTTAAGTATATTTTCTATCTATTTTTGCCCTTACATCCGGCAAATATGTGGCACAAAAATGCAGTTTTATATATCAGGCTCTCCTTAGAAATTGTATGGGGCAGTTCTACTCTCGCTATAGAGTCACTATGAGTCAGAATTGACTCAATGGCAACAGTTTTTTTTTAATATCTATATACAATTAAAATATAACTGGGAAGAAAAAAATAATCCCTCAGAATATTGCTTTATTAAAAAAACAAAAGAAAAAGATACCAAAAGTCTAAGGCTTTAAGGTTAACAAACTAGTTGAAGTATTTAAATACTCTCAAGTTAAATCTGTAGCTTCACCATTCATAGCAATCTAGAAAATCAAACCAAAACAAACCCACTTCCATCAAGTCAATTTCAACTCATGGTGACCCTACAGACAGAATAGAACTACCCCATACTGTTACCAAAGAGCACCTGGAGGATTTCAACTGCCGTAGCACTTAACTACTACACTACCAGGGTTTCCAACAATCTAGAAAGAACATTTTAATGCCCTCATAAGTCACTGGGGATTTGTGCCTACAAATTTAAATAAACTGAAAAGACCTCATTACTGCATATGTATTAGAAACCCTCTCCTTTCGCATAAGGCATCCTTCAAAATGTATGAATATGAAGCATGTAAAATAAGGAGTAGGAACAAAGGGTTTTATCCCAAATAGTTTCAAAATAATAATTTAAAAATCCTTAATGAGATAATTAGGTTTGCAAAGTTGACCACTCACCTAAAATCTCACAACTAGAAAGTTATCTGAGAATTAACAGTCCACAGAAACACTTATAATCTGAACGAACTGCTAAAAGACACAACATGCTATTGGTCTTGGCATTTAACATCTGAGTTCAAATCCTGGCTTCATTTGCATAAAAGTTATGCATAGGGATAGAGGAGGCGGTGCTTTGGGACCTCAAGTCAATTTTAACTCATCATAGCCCTACACCTGCCGGACAGGACAGATTAGAACTGCCCCATGAAGTTTCCTAGGCTGTAAATGCTTAGGGGAGCAAATTGCCTTCTATGTCTTCTCTCCTGCAGAGTGGACGGTTGGTTCAAAAGGCTCAACTCTTTCAATGTTGCTCATAATAAGAGCAAGAGAAAAATTTCCCACAATAAAATGGAAGCAGTGTCACGCATGGAAATTGGTGGCGTAGTGGTTAAGAGCTACAGCTGCTAACCAAAAGGGCTGGCAGTTCAAATCTACCACATGCTTCCTGGAAACCATATGAGCCATTTCTAGTCAGTCCTACAGGGTTGCTAAGAGTCTTATCAACTTGACAGAAATGAGTTAACATCATGTATACTGTTCTGTAATAGGGGAAAAAAAAAACACATTATTACCTAGTAAAACAAGCTGTTTTACAGATAATCTGTCTAGTCCCAGCTTCATTTAGTGGAGGCAGGAATGAACCAAAGCATTCTAACCTTCCAGTGACCTCTCTGCCACTTTATTCCAACCTCATTCAAATAATTTATTTTCATTTAGAGCATAATCTGCTACTTCAGTGAAATATTATGAATCCTTTCATACACAAGTATGCAGAAAAAATGCTAACCTAATAAAATCAACGACAAGCCTCATGAACAATTATTTGTATCTTAACAAAAATTTAGGAGCCACAAACCTTGGTGGTTAATAGCTATGGCTGCTAACCAAGGTTTGAATCCACTAGCAGCTCCCTGGAAACCCTATGGGGCAGTTCTACTCTGACCTATCATTTATTTGTTGTTACAGTGAATTGAAGAACAAGCGTTTCTCTCCCAAAAGCTCAAAGAAAAATTATACTGATTTAAGATTAAAGCAATGACAAAGCTATACACCATTAGCTAGATTACACTTTTAGCCTGTAGAAGTATTTTTCTCAAGTAGCCTCAGAGCTAAAACATCACAAATTGTATTTCTTTGAAACCAATCTACCATTAAGCACTCTTGACCTAAATGCAGTAATTCTTGTAATTCTAAACAAAAGGGCATCTTCTACTTTTCATGTGGAAGCATGCAATATTTTCCAGAGTGTACTTTTTCAAATATTAGAAAGCAATCTTTTTATCATAGTTAGCTTTCCCACATTGTTAGCTCCAGTTGGTCACTTCGCCCAGTCCTCATCTTCCTCAAATGGTCAATTCTCAGTCCTTACCTTCCTCAAACTATCTACAGCATTTCACAAGGCTGATGATCCCCCTCCTTGAAATAATTTCTATCTACAATTAACTGGCTTCTAGCATACCACTCTCCCTTCGTTTTCCTCCTATCTCAGTGGCAATGCTCAGTATTCTTTGCTCGTTCTTTCTCATATCCCAAATCTCTCTACACATTAGAGTGTCCCCAGGCTCAGAAGTCTTCTCTGTGAGTACTCATTATCTAGGAGGGACTAGATGATTTTATCCAGTCTCATACTTTAAATGCTATCTGCATGCTGTCAATGCTCAACTTCCATCTCCAACAGGGACTCCTGTCCTTAATTCCAGAAATTTGTATGTCCAACTGCCTACTTGCATTTCCACTTGGATGCCTAATACCCACTGCCATGGAAGTCAATTCCTACTCATAGAGAGCCTACAGAACAGAGTAGAACTGCTTCATAGAGTGTCCAGGGAGCACCTGGCGGATTCAAACTGCTGACTGTTTGGTTAGCAGACATAGCACGTAACCACTACATACATCTCCGGGGTTTCCTGGATGTCTAATACCAAAAACCGTCACTGCCACTGAGTTGATCCCGACCCTCATAGTGACCGTACAGGACAGAGTAGAACTGCCTCATAGAGTTTCCAAGGAGCACCTGCAGATTTGAACTGCCAACTTTCTGGTTAGCAGACATAACACTTAACGACTACACCAGCAGTGTTTCCAGGACATCTAACAGGCAACTCAGATTTACGATGGCCAGAACTGAACTCCCTGCCCTTACACTCCAGTTTTCCTTCCCTATCTCACGAAATGATAACTGCATCCTCCCAAATGCTCAGGTCAAAAACTCTTGAGTCTTCCTTGACTCAGTAAAACAAAATCTGAAAAGAGAAACACCAAACGCAAAACAAGGAACTGTCACTTCCCATTCCTATCGGAAATTACCATCATAATGACAAGATGCCAAGGATTTCATTGTGAAGGATATGATGACACCATTTAAACTTTAAGGTTTTGTACTTGTTTTAAGATTGCTGATATCACATCACTTTCCTAACTAGTTCTGGGGACAACGAGAAATACAAATAGAAGCTAGGACCTTTAAAAATACTCCTATAATTGGAAACAATTATTCTAAAACATCTTTTGTACTCTACAAATACTACCTGCAATGGGACTACTTCGCAAAGAAGATTATTTTTTGCCTCAATTTACCTATTACTCCTTCCTAGAATTAAGGAAGGATTCTAATTACCAATCCAAAAAACTCTGGACAAATTTTGAAGCTGAACAAAATACCAGCAAGAAAGCTTCCAAGGGAAACATGTGGAAAGAGAAACTAAGATGACAATACATGTTTTTACACAGAAAGGTTACAACCATCATCTAAATAACCATTTATCTGGTTCCCAGTGGGACTAGAAATTTGAAATGGTGATGTCATGCACAAAAGACAGAATTGAACAAGTGACATACAGTTAATAAGCAAGCAAAGTAAACCAATTGAGAAGAAAAAAATTACCGCAGAATTACAATGATCCACTAATTTTTTTTTTAAATGAAGACATTCTATTGCATATATTTCTAACATTTTTTTATCCTAATACACCCAAAAAGTAGACACAATCTCTGGCAAACCTAATAAAGTGATAAACTAACCTTAGATGAAACCTGTTTGACACAGAACAGCAGCAACATACTGAAATATGTAAGCTTGATATTTCCTTTATGTAAGGGGAACCAAGTTTCATGAATAGACTTTGAACTTTTTTGCCAGCTAGCCCCCTATTAGTCAGTGGCTTCACCTTGGTCTATCCTTCTGCTAAGATTATATCAATTTCTTCTGTACATATTATGTAGCAGAAGAGCCCAGACTTTAACAGTCTTAACTTGTGGACTTTCAAATCACTAAGATTCCCAATACCTTTTCTTCCATCCACTAGATTTCTATACTGCATACACTTTTGCAGTTTCAATCTTTACTTCAGCTTCAGTCATCTTCCTGTTGGTCTTGACAACATTAAGACTGTTTCATTCCAGAGCTGCTAAGCAATGTCTTCTTATATCTGTAATGCTTACAGTCACAAGTTTCACTTTTGGATCTGAGCTTGCTGATAATTTCAACTTCTTGATTCTCCCATCATTTCTTAGACCAATTGCCTTTTTGCAAACCCTAGTGGCACAGCAGTTAGTGCTACATCTTCTAACCAAAAAGGGAAGCAGTACAAATCCACCAGGCACTCCTTGGACACTCCCTGGGGCTGTTCTTCTCTGACCTATAGAGTTGCTATGAGTCAAAATCGACTCAACAGCAGTGACAGTTTCAAATCCTGAAGAACAATTCTATCTCTATACCAAGTTTTAATCTTTTCTATTTACTTTTCCTCTGGCTTCCTCACATGACTAATACCCAAACTTCTCTTTGTGTCCAATTTCGACAACTCTCACTATATTCTTAATTTTGGTAGGCTATTATAAAACATTTCAAATTCATCTCTGTGACACACGACCAAAAAATCCCTTCTATTTATCCCAACAATAAATGTTATCCCACAAAGGGGCAGCTCAGTATAGAGTATCAGAACCCAAACTTGGTAAGGTCAACAAAGACATACCTTGGTAACCAGCAAAGGATATCAGAGACCAAGTGGGTGGGAAAGGTGTCATAGCAGAGGAATGGTTCAGTATGGAAAAGTCAGAGCCTGCTGACAATGAGGAGAGCATTCACCAGCAGAGGTAGTTCTGTGTTGGGTAGGTTACTGGAGCCTAATTTGGGGTAAGAAGATGTCTACATGGAGAGGAAATTGTGGAAGGGGTGGCATGACAAGTAGGTCCAAGCAAGGCGAAAAGGGCATCCATGTAGAACTTAAACCTGGCAAAGGGAGGCACAGCTTAAATGGGGCAAAGGTGGAGAGACCTTCAGACTCACAGGCCTGACAGTGTAGGATGCTGAAGCCCATGCGAAGGGGTTATCAGAGAAAAGGGTGGACCTCAGTAGGTTCAAAAATGCTCTCCTCTGAAAAAGCATGAAGAAAACTAAGTAAATATTGTCAGAAGTAACTTTTCAGGCCTCTGGAAATTAACCAATGGCTGTAAGAATTCTGGGAGCATTTATTAAAAAAATAAAAATAAAAAGCCATATATCAGTAAGAACAGTGAGCTTTGTGGCATTTTACCTTGTTCTAGTCCCATCCCAGAGGTGCACTGGTGATGCAGTGGTTAAGCACAAGGCTGTTAATCAAAAGCTCGGAGATTTGAACCCACCCTCATTCTGCAGGAGAAAGATGTGGCAGTCTGCTACTGCAAAGATTGCAACCATAGAAATTCTATAGGGCAGTTTTACTCCGTCCTGTAGGGTCAGAACAGACTTGACGGCAATGGGTTCCAACTCCACTCATTGGCTTCACAACATCTTTGAAAGATGAGTTGACAATTCCAGTGTAGACTAACAGCCACTGGAGGGAGAACACTGCTGTACTTCTTTCAAAGCCACATTCCCAAAGAACTGTTATTATTTTGTCAGAAAGACTCCACTGGCATGCTGTCTATATTTGATTTGACTTAAAATTCACCCAACATAAGTTTTTTTCTCAGACTTTTGTCAAAAACAACTACCAGTAAGTGTTTTAACTTTGCAGCTACCTGAACCAGTAAACAATAGGGCAAACAACAGTCTAACCAAAAATTTTAAAAAGAAAAGCTAGGGAATTAGAAATCCATAAGGACTTGGTAAAGCTCCAACATGAGTTCAGACAATTAAGTTCCTGAACTCATCCCAGAAAAAATGCTACATACCTCGCTGCTGAATATCACTATAGTCACCTTCCAAGTACTCCCCTTGGGAAGCTATATACCAATGCCAGCACCCTAGGACACTCTTCAAAGCAATTTTGGAACTCTTTTGGGAAACATCATCAGAGCTGTTGTCGCATTACCTTCGATGTCCTGAATGTCATCCAAATGTCTTCCTTTCAATACTTCCTTGATCTTGGGGTAAAGAAAAAGTCCAATACAGTTATTTGTTTACTGGCTAAAAACTTACAGACAACTAGATAATTAAGTTCACCAACTTGTCACTGTGCCACCATGTGCAATGGCCATTCCAGAAAGAGTTCCAAAACTGCTTTGAAGGACTAGGCACTGGCATCGATGCATAGCTTCCCAAGGGGAGTACTTCAAAGGTGACTGTAATGATATTCAGCAAAGAGGTATGTAGCAAGCAGAACAATTAAGTTCATGGACTTATGAGTCAGACCTCATAAATATGTTGCAAGAGCTAAAGGAAAAACACCTTAGAACTATAGTAAAAAAACAATGTATCACCAAACAGACAATACCACCATAGAGGTAGAAATAGAAATGCTGGAATTAAAAAGTACAATCACTAATACTCTGATGAGGACATCAAAAAAGAAAAAACAAATCAGTTTTGTATAGAACAAAAAGGATTCAAAGTAATAGAAGTGCATTAAACTCTTAGCGATTTCAACTATGAACTTAGCAAAAAGTAGAGACAGGAGAGAGAAGTGATTTAAATAGCACTGACTATGCTACCTTTCCACTCAAGTATGTGGTCTTTCTATAGAATGTGGTGATTGTTTTTTCAGGATTCCCAACTGTTCTGGATTAAATGGCATTCCCCCCAAATGTGTGTCAACTTAGCTAAGGCCATGCCTCTCAGTACTGTCTGATCACCCACCACTGTCACCTGATTTTATTTTCCTGTATGTGGTAAATCCTACCTCTATTATGTTAATGAGGCAGGACTCAATTTACAAGATTAAGTTATATTTTGAGTCAATCTCTTCTGCGATAGCAGCGAGACAGGAGGACCTCATACCACCAAAGAAAGTAGTGCCCATCCTTTGAACCCTGGGCCCCTGTGCTGAGAAACTCCTTGACCACAGGAAGACTGATGAAAAGTACCTTCCTCCACAGTTGACAGAGAAAGCCTCTTCCTGGAGCTGGCACCCTAAATTCAGACTTCTAGCCTACTAGTGTGTAAGAATAAACTTTTGTTTGCTAAAGCCATCCACTGGTGGTGTCTCTCTTATAGCAGCACTAGATAACTAAGATTCTAACCATTCTCAAAAACATGCTTACCAGTTATTCAAGTGGATGATGATGGCTTCCTCAATATGCTGAAAGAAAAATCTAAATTAACTGAAGGCAACAGAAAACCATTAAATAAATGAGAATCAGAGGAGCTGATAAAAATCATCACCACAAAGACAAATGAAAACAAGAAGAATCAGTAAATTGGAATCTTCATAAATTTGCTGAGGTACCTATGCAACATTAGGTAATTCATTAGTATAATTTCTTCAGAAAATTATGTAACAGTATAAATCATTATTTACATATGCATCCAACTCGACGGCACTTGGGCTTGGCATACTCTATAAAGTTGTATATGCAAAAACCACATTTAACGTACCTTATGAGCATTTAGAGAATTCTGAAGAAGTGTTTTTACTATACACTGTTTTCACCATACCCACTGCGACTGAGTCGATTATGACTCACAGTGACCCTACAGACACAGCAGGACTGCCCCACAGAGTTTCCAAGGAGTGCCTGGTAGATCTGAACTGCCAGCGTGCTGGTCAGCAGCTGTAGCACTTAACCACTACACCACCAGGGTTTCTGTTTTAATCATATGTGCCAACTTTTAGACCTAACTTTTAAAATGTGACTTCACCATAATATTTTAACAAGATATATAAATGTGTGTGAAGAGTTACACATCTCTGTAAGCGCACAGAAAAAGAAGAAAATAAAAATGCACCAAACTGTTAACAGCATAGTCTGCCCACTTTCTGTAAAAGATACGGAAGCTGAGCATGATGACATAAACGTAACAAGAAGAGAGCTGCCGAAATGGCACATAATAAGGTCAAGAAATGGAGATTAAGAACAAATCATAAAGGGCCAGGACAGTGATGTAGAAAGTTTGGACTTTCTGCCACAGATTCTTCAACTGCAGTCTGAGAATACCACATGGAGGATACCAATAAAATAGGTATCTTGATACTCTTCACTTTCCAAGCGATGATGTGTCTGTAAACGACACCGCCAAATAAAGGATCTGTATTCTGGGCATGACAGGCCTGAAAGGGGAGTGTATCTGCATGTATTCAAATCTCCCAGGGCTCAGATAAGCCCTTTCCCCAAAAGCTAACTCTATTTACTCTGCTTTTTATCAGCCCAGACCTAATGGTATAAAACTTGCTACCTCATTAAGGTAGGGAACTACCTTCATACACTTACATTTGATTTTCAAGACAAACACCCAGGCAGTGTTACTTCTAATCAACATACGAGTTAATCAAAATTTAGGGACACTATTTGCTCAATAATGCACTGCCACTGAGTCAATTCTGACTCACAGCAACCCTGCAAAAACAGAGTAGAACTGCCCTATTGAGTTTACAAGGTGCATCTGGCAGATTCAAATCACCAACCTTTTGACTAGGAGACAGAGCACTTAACCACTACATCACCCAGTTTTCCTATTTACCCAATACCAAACCCAAACCCAAACTCATCATCATCAAGTCAATTCCACTTCATCACAGCAACCCTGTAAGTCACAAGAGAAATGCCCTTATAGCTTCCAAGGAGCGCCTTGTGGATTTCAACTAACCTTTTGGTTAGCAGCTGCAGCACTGCACTCAGGCTGTAAATCTGACAATAGCACCATTCCCAGCACCAGATCTGAGCACTATAGTATACAGTCGCTATGTGAGAAATATAAGTACACATCTCCATCTGCAAATGAGTCTGAGGCACCCTAAAACCTAAAAATCCATTGTCCCATAGCAGCTATATTATTATTGACCATTTTGCATTTATGCCAATACTAAAAAATCTGCTACTATCTCACTATTTTGCACATGAATGGTGTATGTCTGGCAGGAACAAAAGCTGACGTAAAAGGGGAAGGTAACACTGGCTGGGATAGTTAAGGCTCTGTGTCAGCTTGGCTGGGCCATGATTCCCAGAGGTTTGGCTAGTACGTAATTATGCAATTTGGCATTTATGTAGTGATGTATTCCTTCTACATTCTGTGATCTTATGTGGTCATCTTCCATTTCACATAATGCTGATTTCTGTATTAACAACCTCATCTTTGTAAGCTAACCATGTCAATAAATGAAAAGCAGGTAGACAGGGCAGACAATGTGTTAGGTGCTTTTAACTACTATCACATTAAGTCCTTATAATAATTCTGTCGTAGATTAATCCCTATCTACAGATAAGGAAACTGAGGCTCAGAAAGATTAAATGATTTGTCCAAGGTCACAGAGACAATAATTGGCAGTAAAAGGTAACAAGACTAATGTAGTTCTGATTCCAAAGCTTGTCTCTTAGCCACTGTGCTATACTCTCTCTGTTTCAGAATAAATTATGTTGGTATAAATAATAATGCAATAATCAGTATTAAACAATAAGCCAAGGAAAAATTTTCAAAGAACAAGATTTGAAAAGATAGGGCTGCTTTCTGTAGTTTGGAGAAATAGTGACTAAAAATAATGGCCAATAAAATACAGAAAATTCAAACATCTTAAAAAAATTAGTCCCATTCCCAATCTTAGTCTTGATTCTACAGATCACATTAGTGGTTTATTGATCATTCTGACATTTAAAAGAGAAAATTCTTCTGCTGTTATGTGCCTAACTGTTATGTGCCTAACTTTCTAAACCTAGAGTTCAACTAATTTTTTACTATTTCTTTCTGAGAAGTATGCTTTAGGAGGATACATTTTTATAAATAGATTTAAATTCAGTACCTATAGCTTAACTCTATAGTCATTTAAGTCATTTTTTCCATTCATAATAGCTAGATAAGTGTTCACAACTAACTACTGGAGAGTGATGATGAAGCTTAATTCAGAAAAGAATCAGAGAACTCAGCTGCCCTCGGCTAGTGCAACAACTACTAGTACTGATTATTCCTTAGTAGTAACACCAGTAAGAGTACATGCTTATTTTAAAGATTATTTTTCTCTTGCCTAGGAAAGAGAGAATAATTCAGATAATTTAGAGGGGAACTGGATGTCCAGTGACTTGCTTGTATCTGTATTAAAAAAATTTGACCCATCTTATAAGGTAACGTCAAATGTGACTCTATCTGTACCCACAATTCTCTTGCAAAGTGAAGAGAATCACCTAGCTGATTTCCATCTCAAAAGGAATCTGATTAAAAATAATTTCTTGAAAGAAAGATGTAGGGGGTAATAATGAAGTGAGAGATCTAGATCTGTGAGTTTGGGCCAAATTCCTCCACAAATTGCAACCTGATCTTAAGCAAATATTATGTTACTGGGTTTCAATTTTTTTCTATCTGCAAATGAGTCTGAGGCACCCCAAAACCAAAAAAAAACCCACTGCCCCTCAGGTCAACTGACTTACAGCAACCTTATATGACAGACCAGAACGGCCCCAAAGGAGGGCCATCATAGCTGTCATAACTTTCTGCCACAAAGTAGCTGGTAGGTTCAAACCAATGACCTTTAGATTAGCAGCAGAGTGCTTTAACCATTGTGCCATCCACACTCTAAAACTTCAACTGTTAAATCTTTTTTTCTGTGTACATTTATTTACTTAAAATTTCAATTTGTTAATTACAGTAAAAGAATAAAATTTCTAACACTAATTATCTCATCTATGATAAACCCTCACCCCCCACCCACCCATGTAAGCCAACATGGCCATTTCCTTCTGTGGATAATTCTCTTGTTAAGTCCTTATAACAGGGGTCTCATACAAAATTTGTCCTTTTGACACTGATTTCACTCAGCATGATCTCTTGCAAATGAGACCACGTCATGTTTTCTAAAATTGCCACTGTTTTTTATCATAGCATAGTGTTCCATTGAGTATATGTACCACAGTTTGCTTATCCACTCATCTGCTGATGGGCATCAGGATTGATTCCAACTTCTTGCTATTATGGGCTGTGCTGCAACAAACATTCGTGTACATGTGTCTGTTCATGTGGCAACCTTTGTTTCTAAAGGATAAACTCCAAGCACTGGAATTACAGGATCAAATACTATATACATTTCCAGCTTTTTAAGGAAGTGCCAGGTTGTTTTCCAAAGAGGCTGTACCATTTTACAATCCCACCAGCTGTGTAGGAGAGTTCCAATTTCTCCACAGCCTCTCCAGCATTTGTTGTTTTGTGTTTTTTGGGTCATGGGCAACGATGTTGGGATGAGATGGTATTTCACTGTAGTTTTGATCTGAATTTCTTTAATAGCTAATGATCGTGAGTAATTCTGCATGCGTCTTTTGGCTGCCTGGATGTCCTCTTTAGGGAAATGTCTATCTCCTTCACCCATCGCTTAATTGGATTATTTATGCTTTTCTTGTTGATATTTTGCAATACCTTATAGATTATGGAGATCAAATGTCAATCTTACATACAGCTGTCAAATATATTTTCCCATTCTGTAGGTGGTCTTGTAATTCTTTTAATGACATCTTTGGATGAGCAAAAGTGTTTGATTCTTAGTAGTTCCCATTTATCTATTTTCTCTTCTGTTGTTATGCTTTGTAAGATTTTGAAGACTATCTACATTGTGGATTAAAACTTCTATTGTTGATCCTATTTTATCTTGGATGAGCTTTATCATTTTAGATTTTATATTTAGGTCTTCTAATTTGAGTTGGTTTTTGTATAAGGTGTGAGATATAGGTCTTGTTTCAATTTTTTGCAGATGGATATCCAATTTTGCCAGCACCATTTGTTAAAGAGACTGTTAGTAACCCAGTTTAAAATCTTGGGGCCTCTGTCAAATATCAACTGTTCACAGGATGGTGGCATCTCTGGGGTCTCTACTCTGCTGCCTTGGTCTATATGTCTCTTTTTGTACCAGTACCAGGCTGTTTTGACAACTATGGCAGTGTAATAGATTCTAAAGTCAGTTAGTGAGAGGGCTCCCAGTATGTTCTTCTTCAGCAGGTACTTTACTTATTTGAGGTTTCTTCCCTTTCCAAACAAGGTTGATGATTTGTTTCCCATCTCATTAAAAAATGTCACTGGAATTTGTATTGGGGTTGCATTATATAAGCAGATTGCTTTGGGTAAAATACACACTTTGACAATGTTGTCTTCCTATCCATGAGCAGGGTAGATTATTCCATTTATGTAAGTCTCTCTTAGATTTTGTAGTAAGAACTTGTAGTTCTCTTTGTAAAGATCTCTTATTTCTCTAGTGAGATTTATTCTTAGGTATTTTATCTTCTTGGGAGCTATAGTAAATGGAACTGATTTGGTGATTTCTTCTTTAATAGTAGAAAGAAATTTTACTGACTCACCTATGTTTTTCTTGTGCCCATAACTTTGCTAAACTCCTCTATTCGTTCCAATAGTTTACTTATGGATTCCTTTGGATTCTCTGTATAAACAATCATATCATCTGCAAACAGGTAGATTTTTACTTCTTCATTGCCCGTACAGATGTCCTTTATTTTCTTTGCCTTGTCTAATTGCTCTGGCTGGAACTTCTAGCACAATGTTGAATAGAAGTGGTGAGAGTGGGCATCCTTATCTAGTTCTCGTTCTCAAAGGGAATTCTTTCAGTCTTTTACCATGCAGGATGATGAAGGCAGTGGGCTTTGTACAGATGCTACTGATTGCATTGAGGAATTTCCCCTCTATTCTTATTTTTCTGAGAGTTTTAAGCATGAATGGGTGTTGAACTTTGTCAAACACCTTTTCTGCATCAATTGACAAAATCAGGTGATTCTTATCTTTTGTGTTATTAATGTGGTTGATTACACTAATTGCTAAATCTTAAAAGCAGTCCCAAAGATGACCAATTCTGGGCATTCAACATAAAGAAGTTATTCATGAAACATTTTCTGACTAGATCAAGTCTAAGAAAATGCTTTATAAAAACAGCACTATAATTAAATGGGTTCTGAATATATTTACAGAAACTCTGCTGGCATAGTGGATTAAGTGCTACGTCTGCTAACCAAAAGGTCAGCAGCTCAAATCTGCCAGGCACTCCTTGGAAACTCTATGGGGCAGTTCTACTGCGACCTGTAGGGTCGCTATGAGTCGGAATTGGCTCAAAGGCAGTGTTGTTTTTTTCTTGTCTATTTACACACTAAATAGGCTTTCATTTCTCCTATAGTCAAAAGTTATTAGGTCCTCATGACTGTAAGTAATTACCTATCACTGCATAATGAAAATTATCACATAAACATTTAGTTTTAAATATTACAAAAATATCTTAAACTGAAAATGTACATCCTCAGCATTTCTTGAAATGTGTTATCTACAGCTAGTTCCATGGTCCATTAGGTTTAGGTAAGGTACATTTCACACATAATTATGTCTTTAGAGCAGAAATTATTAGCACGTTTAGTATACTCTGCAAAGAAGGAGATAATCTACAAGATTTCCCAAATTTCTTTGGATCTTAAAATATTTTCTGAGGTTATCTGTTAATATCTCAGTGTTTCAAGTACACAAAGTGCACATATTCAGCAGTAAACAGAGGCAACTGTTCTCAGGTAAATTAGAATACTGATACATTTTTACAAAATTATTAAAACATTGAGATTTAAAAAACATTTAAGTGATTAATAATTAGAGTGGCAAACACTTAAAATTGGAAATGACATTAAAATTCTCTGTAAGGCTAACAGAATGTGCTCTTATATTTGCAACTATGAAAACATATTCAGCTGCATATACAAAATGGGGTAGAAAACATAACTTAGCTTCTCTGTGGAACCACCAGCTCTGCTAATGAAAAAAAGATAGGTAAAATGCAACCAGGTCAAATGAATCTAAGGAAGGTGTTCTAATCAGAGACTAAGAGCAGGCTTGCTCACCAGCTATTAGGTTTTTCAAACTTAGTTCTCTTTTAACACAAAGCCATAAAGTGAAGAAAATAAGCTAACATTTCCCTTAACAAATAATATGCCACTCAGAATACCAGATTACTGCAGAAGTAACATTTAGTACACTAAAGGACTTAAAAAATTCCAGAGGCAGAAAGTAGAACACGGAAGGTAAATTTTCAGATTCAATTGAAGACAAAATTAACATCTAAAAAACTAGAGTTAATAAGCATTCTAAAGAATGGCAATCATTGTGTAACTAGAGAACGCCTGATTCTTTACAGTTCCTAACATATGACTCTTCGGAAATCCTAATTAAGTGACATAATGAAAATTAAGTATTAAAAGGTATTTTAAGTTAAGCCAAAGCCAAGTGCCATCAAGTCGGAAAGCAAAAACAAAAAAACCTGATCTAAAAGGACTTTGTAAATAAACTAGTTCTGGCAACATCAGCACATATTTTATTCTTTAGAGTAAAACCCAAACCCACTGACATCGAGTCAATTCTGACTCATAGTAACCCTACAGGACACAGTAGAACTGCCCCACAGGGTTTCTAGAGAGCACCTGGTGGATGTGAATTCCTGACTTTTTTTGGTTAGCAGCCATAGCACTTCACCACTACACCACTAGGGTTTCCCCTTTAAAGTGACTGCAACTCTGACAATACTTCAACTCTAGGATTTTTCGGTTGAAATGGCAGGTAAAAGTGGAGTGTGGTCACCTTCAGTGCTTGCAAATCTTACAAAAAACTGGACAAGAGAATGGGAAACAGAAATACAAATGAACTCTTCCACAAACTAGGGAGACATTCCTAATCACACTACGAAAAGGGCTGCCAAAAGCAGTGAACGTAAAACAGGAACACTGGAAGCCCTCAAAAGCAAGAGATCTAGAATGGCTTGTAGCCATAAAACTCAAAAACCATCACAGTTCAATTTTGGAAAGTACATGACACAGGTAGGAGGGCAAACCCAACTACCTCTTGTTTGGAACAGGTAAAGCATTCAAAGACTTCATTTATGTCTGAGCTATGACAAACGCAGCACTAAATCAGAAATCAGTCTGAAAGGGCAGATCATTTCCTAAGAAAAACTGGTGAAACTACTGCACATCAAAGATTAAAAAGAGCATCCTTTGAGAAGCCAGGCAAAAACAATGCTATCTAAAAAGTGAAGGAGACAGAGACTACCAATGGTAAAACAGCAGTATCTACAAAGTCCTCAAGGAAAAAAAAGTATGACTCAGAATTCATATCCAGTCTAACTACAGTTCAGCTTAAAAAACAAGTTAAACATTACTGAATAATAAGCATTATTACTGAATAATAAGCATTATTACTGAATTAAGCATTATTCAAGGAATAATGCTCTGATAAACCATTCTTGAAAAAAATTAGACGATAAAGTTCAATCACCCAAAGTATAAACCAAAAAAACTGCCTCAAAAGGATAGGTTTTAATACTGAATCCATTTATCTATTAGTCTAAGACAAAGAAGAGATGTGGTATGTAAATGACATAAGGCCTGACAGTCTTTTATACAAACAACAAAAGTCAAGACAGAATATGGAATGAGGTATGCTTACCCTTTTATACTGCACTGCTTTATACCTTTAAGTATATTTCATTTGTTATAGCATGATTTAGATCTTAAACCCTTAGGTCCAACAGGTGGGCTCTTCTGGTAACAGGGCCAAAGTACGTCAGACAAAGTTTCCCCATCCTAAGGTAGAGGTCTAAATTTTTATGTAAAGCTCCCAATTATAAAATTTTGTTAAATTATAAAACATTAAAACCATAATCTCTTAAACATAATGTAGCTATATGCTGTATTTCGTCTAACAACCTAAATCTTTGCAGTGAAAGAATGGAAAGATTTGCTCACCCTCCCAAATAAACAGGGAAGTATAGATTACAATCAGATACCATTTTTTTCTATGGTAAATTAATGTAAACTAAAAAGAACTTTACCTACCTAGTAAAGGCAAGGGTAGGAGAGCATAAATTGATGTAACCTCTTTGGAAGAAGGCATTTTAGAACTACCTAAGAAAATCAGAATGCATGTTAATTTTACCTGAACAGTTCTACTTAAAATTATCTGCCTTCAGAAATGGTAGTTCCTCTGTGCAAATGAAACATTATTTGTCTTGGTTAAAAATAAGTGAATAAAAAAGACAAATGAAACAAATTTCTTAGATGATTTGGGAATGATTAAGTAAATTATGGTACAGACATACCACAATTTTTTTTTAATGGTGCACTGGATGAAGATTTCTCACTAAGTAATACGCATAATGTTTTATGACATGGGATGCCAACACCACCACATTTCAACACTCTCAACCTTGGGTTCCCTACTCCGAACTTTCCTGTTCTCTCATGACTTCAAGTCCTTGTCCCTGTGCTCGTGCGCCCATTTAGTCTCATTTTGCTTTATTTTAATCTTGGCAGAAGGCTGTACCTCACGGGTGACTTCAGTACTGAGTTAAAAGGGTGCCTGAGGATGATACTCACAGGGTTTCTCCAGCCTCTGTCAGGCCCATAAGTCTGGTCTTTTTTGTGTGTTTGAGTAAGAATTTCATTCTGTTTTTTTCTTCAGTTCTGTCCAGTATCCCCTATTGAGACCTCTATCAAAGCAGTTGGTAGCCGGACATCATCTAGCTGCGCTGGACTCAGTCTGGTGGAGCAGGCATACCACAATTCTTAATCAATAATGAAAAAGAATGAAGTATATCTGTATTTCAGGATGGAAAGAGGTCCATAATGTATGTGTAAGTTAAATTCAAAATTAAAATTAACACACCTAAGTTTATAACAGATGTCTTACACCATTTGTAATGTCTATGCAGCATTCCAGTATGTGGGAGGAAAAAATTGCAGCTCAGTCAATTGCAATCCATCTTGGTGCTGTGGGGCAGAATAGAACCACTTCGCAGGGTTTTCAAAGCTGTAGATCTTTACAGAAGCAGGCTGTCATATCTGTCTCTGAGTGACTGGTGGCTTTCAACTGCCAATCTTTTGGTTAGCACTTAAAGCATTTTGACCACCGCACCACTGTTTCAGCCAGATAGTGCCGAAATATCACAGAGTAGATGGTTTTAACATGGGAAGGTTTATTCTTACACATTCCAGTAGGTAACAAGTCCAAATTCAGGATGTCCGCGCCACGGGAAGGCTCTCCCCATTGTTGGCTCTGGAGGAAAGTCCGGTATTGCATCAGTCTTTGTCCAGGGAGCATCCTGGTGCAGGAATCTCAGGTCTGAAGGATGCGCTCTTCTCCTGATGCAGCTTTCTTAATGGTGCAAGGTTCCCAATTCTCTGCTTGCTTCTCCTTCCTTTTTATCTCTTGCAGGATGAAAGGATTAAGTGTGGGGCAAGCCATACTCCATGGAAACTCCCTTTACAGTGAAGCAGGGAGGTGATCTTACAAAGGGATTTACAGTCCCACCCTAAGCCTTTAACATACAGCATAGGAAAATCACAAAACGGAGGACAATCACAAGATACTGGGAATCACGGCCCAGCCACATGGCTACACATATTTTAGGGGGACACAAGTCAATCCATGACAACCACCAAGGTTCGTTTTGGGTATCAGCAGTTCAGAAAACCCGTTTATTTAAATATTTAAATTTTTAGAAATATAAAAACTTTTCCATTCATCCAATACTTATTTAACGCACACTAAACAAAAGCTGTCAAAAATGAAATTAAACACTTGAAGATATCCTGGCATTTGTAAGCTGAAAAGAAATGGTAGTGGCCACTCTGAATCAGACATACCATACAGTCTATACCAGAAATGACAAACCGAAGAGGAACACCATCACACTGATTGTCAAAGAGAGTACTTCAAGGTCTATACTGAAGTACAACACTGTCATTGATAATATCCATATGCCTACCAGTAAGACCAGTTAATATGACCAGTATGCAAATTTACACACCAGCTACTAACGGCAAAGATGAAGAAATACACAATTTTTTACCAACTTCTATAGTCTAAAAGTGATCAAATCTGTAATCAAGATGCACTGATCATTACTGTACAATCACATCAATAAGTTACAAACAAAGAAGGATCAATAGCTGAAAAATACGTTCCTGGTGATAGAAATGATGCCAGACTGCATGAAAGAATTTTGTAGGACCAATAATCTATTAATTGAAAATACCCTTTTGTAACAACATAAACAATGACTACACATGTAGACCTCACCAGATGGAATACACAGGAATCAAATCATCTACACCTGTAGAAAGAGATGACAAGAAGCTCAGCATCAATCAGAACAAGACCGGGGCCAACAGTGGGACAAACCATCAACTGCTCATATGCAAGTTCAGAATGAAGCTGAAGAAAATGAAAACAAATCCAGGAGGGCAAAAGTACAACCTTGAGTATATTTCACCTGAATTCAGAAACTATCACAAGAACATATTTCACAAAAACACTAAACACTAATGACTGAAGACTTAACGAGGTGTGGTATGACATCAAGCACATCATACATGAAGGAAGCAAAAAGACATTAAAAAGATGAAAACAGATGTCAGAAAAGACTATGAAACTTGTTCTTGACCATACAAGGTCTTACAATTGAGTCCACAAACTTAATTGTTCTAAGTGCTACATCTCTCATTGCTGAGTATCACTACGGTTACCTCTGAAGTACTCCCCTTGGGAAGCCAGGCACCAATCCCAGAGTCTAGTCCACCCTTCAAAGCAATTTTGGCACTCTTTCTAGAGTGGTCATTGTGCACAGTGGCACAGTGGCATGGTGCCAAGTTCATGAACTTAACTGTATAGTTGTCTGTGAGGAAGTTTTTAGCCAGTTAACAGATAACAGCTTTGGAACACCCTCTCTACTCACCTGATCTGTCCCCCAGTGACTTTTTCTTTACCTAAAGAAATATGGAAAGGAAGACATTTTGATGACATTCAGAACAACAAGGGTAATAACAACACCTCTGATGATCATTCCAGTAAAAGAGTTCCAAATTTAATTTGAAGGGTGGACTAGGCACTGGGGTTGGTACACAGCTTCCCAAGGAGAGTACTTCGAAAGTGACTGTAGTGATATTCAGCAAAGAGGGATGCAGCACTTTTTCTAGGCTGAGTTCACAAACTTGACTGTCACACCACATACAGCAGCTAAAGCAAATGGAAGAAATGATACACCAAGCGCTGAACAGATACTTCAAAGGATGACTCAAGAGAAAAAAGTATTCTAATGAAATGTACAAAGATCTGGTGCCAGAAAACCAAAAGGGAAGAAAATGTTCAGCATTTCCCAAGGTAAAAGAACTGACAAAAAAAACTCAAGCCTTAAGTAGCAATCTTGAAGGATTCTGTGGGCAAAATACTAAATTTCAGGAAGCATTAAAAGAAGAAGAAAGGAATACACAGTACCAACAACAACGGGTTGACATTCGACCATTTCAGATGGTAGCACACGACCAAGAACCAACAGTGCTGAAGGAAGAAGTCCTAGCTGCACTGACGGCACTGGCAAAAAGCAAGGCTCGAAAAACTGACAAAATGCCTAAGGACATCTTCCAACATACAGATGCAACGCCAGAAGTGCTCACCTGCTCGTGCCAACACATTTGGAAGACAGCTACATGGTTCAACTGACTCAGGAGGAGATCCATATTTGTGTCCATTTCAAACAAAGATGATCCTACAGAATGTAGAAATTACCAAATAATAACATCAATATCACATGCAAGTAAAATTTTGCTGAAGATAATTAAAAAACAACTGAAGCAGTGCATTGACAGAAAATTCCCCCAGATTCAGGCCAGATTCAAAAGAAAACATGGAATGAAGGATATCATTCTGATTTTGGATGGATCTGGACTGGCAGAGAATACCAAAAAGATGTGTGCCTGTGTTTTATTGACTATAAGCCAAGTGCCATTTTATTGACTATGCAAAAGCATTATACTGTGTGGATCAGAACATTACGGATAACACTGCAAAGAATGGGAATTCCAGAACACTTAATTGTGCTCATGCGGAACTGTACATAAACTGAGAAGCAGTCATTTCAACAGAACAAGGAGATACTGAATGATTTAAAATTAGGAAAAGTGTTCACTGCATCCATTCACTGTGTCTGTTCAATTTGTAAGCTGCACATGTAACTCGAGAAACTAGACTCTATGAAGAACACAGTATCAGGGTAGGAAGAAGACTCACTAAAACCACTTGCAATGTGCAGATAACACAATCTTGGTTGCTGAAATCAAAGATCACTGGGGAGTACTTACTGAAGATCACAGACTACATTTCAACATAAAAATCCTCACAAGTGGACCAATAAACAACATCATGATAAACAGAAAATATTGAACTTGTCAAGGATTTCATCTTATTGAATCTATGGAAACTGAAGTCAAGTAATTAAACAACATATTACACCGGGCAAATCTGCTACCAAAGACCTCTTTAAAGTGTTAAAAAGCTAAAACGTCACTCTGTGAACTAAGGTATGCTGACCCAAGCCACGGTATTTTCAATCACCTCCTACACATGTGAAAGATGGACAGCAAAAAAGGTAGACTGCAGAAGAATTTGTCTTTGAATTATGGTGTTGGCATAGGATAATGAATATACCACGGACTGCCAGAAGAATAAACCAATACAGCCAGAATGCTCCTTAGAAGCAAAGAAGGTGAGACTTCATCACACATACCTCTCATGCTGCGTTATCAGAAGGGAACAGTCCCTAGAGTACGACGTCATGTTGGCAGTGTATCAGCGACAAAGAGGAAGACCCTCAATGAGATGGGCTGGCAGTGGCTGCAACAACAGGCTCAAACACAGCAATGACTGTGAGGAAGGCACAGGACTAGACACTGTGCCACCCCATCGTATACAGGGTTGCTATGAGTTGGAATCAATGTGATGACACCAACAAAGTGTCAAGCACTATACAAGGTGCTGAAAGTGCAATAACAAAGCACAGCTCTTGCTTTAAACTCACAAACAAGCAGGGAAGGCAAGAAAACAGTCTGATGGTGTTGATGCACAAAATGATAACACTTAAACCAGCACGGGAGCTTGGAAGAAATCAGGAGAGGCTTTCCAAAAGCAGTAACACCTACAAGCAGGAATTAACAAAAAAGGGGGGGGGAGGGGAGGCGGGATCAGGAATCCTGGAATCATCCTGATTCCTTCTCACTCTCCTTCAACTCACATCTAACAATTACTAAATCCTGACAATTCTTCCCCCTAAATTTCTGTGGGCTCCATCAACATCTCTTCGCCTTTCTCAGTGACACTGTACTATTTAAGGATATACAAAACTTGCTCTTCTAATACCTTCCTAACTGGTTTTCATCATACCCACTTCCTTATTATGTTCCTGGAGTCCCTGGGTGGTACAAACGGTTGAGGTATTCAGTAGCAATCAGAAAGGTTAGAGGTATGAACTCACCCAGTTGTACCCCAGAAGAAAGAACTGGTAATTTATTCCTGTAGTATCAGCCACCGAAAACCCAAGGGAACGGTTTTACTCCTGAAACATGCGGGGTTACCATGAGTTAGAATCAAAGGCAACTGGCTATCCTGTTCCTATTTTAATACCTATACTGGAAGTATAGTTATAGTCAACTGCTGCACAAAAGGTAGGCAGTTCAATCCCATGCAGCAGCTCCATGGGAGCCGATCCTGTAAAGATTACAGCCTAGAAGCCTCTATAGGAAAGTTCTAGTCTGTTGCCTAGATTCATTATGAATAGAAATTGATTCCCTGGCTCCTAACAGTAATATTCAGGTTATTGTCTAATTTAAAATACTTCGGGGGAGGGCAAAAAGCCTCCCCACATACAGTCATCAGGATAAAATCCAGATTCTTAAGCAGTAATTACCAAGCATTTCAAGATCTGGCTCCTCCTCCTCCTGCCACAACTCGATGACTTCCACCTCGCACTGCTGTCACATGAGCCTCTCAGATCCCACAGCAGGCCCTGCTGTCTCTGGTCTCAAGGTTTTGCTATTTCTTTCTGCCAGAAACACAGATTTACAGTTTTTCACTGAGCTAACTCCCACTTACTCTTCAGATCCCAGCTTAGAGATTTAAAGCCTTTCCATATACCCCTCCTCAGTGCATCCACTGAAAACTTTCCCTATCTGATCAGTACAATTTATATCTATATTTATATACTTACACAAATTATACTTGCCAGATCAGTTGTCTTACACCCTCATTTACAGATATGGGAAAATAGGAACGAGAAAAACTGTCTTTTTCGCAGCTGTATCCAAGAACAGTATCTACTTAGCACATATAGCTGTTATAATACTGAAAGAATAATAAACATTAACTTGGCTTATCTACTCTCTACTGGACAACAACTCCTTACATAAAGAAACAGCCTTACACTATAAAACTCCCTAAAGCTTAAAAGAATTATAAACTTCATATCATATATACAGTAAGTACTAAAACAACACTTGTTGAATAAAGATAGATGAATAAAGACAAAGTCTCATGTTTAAAGTTTCCTTATATTGCACTTAAAATTAACACTATATCACTCAGATTTTGATACAAATATCTAAAAACAGCAAGACTTTAATTGTATTTTCCTTTGCTTATAAAGGTCTGAAATGCTTCTTACTGTTTTAAGTAGCTTCAAGAACAAAAATAAGCAGCCCTTCCTTCCCAATCATATAAAGCTATATACTTCTTGTAGTTCAAGAGTTAAAAATGGGACCCTTAGAATTGGGAGACCAAAAGATTAGTCCAAAGACCAAGGAAATGCCCCAATAAATACACTTAAGGGAATGTCATTCACTCAACTTTTCCTCCCTTAGGAGGATGAAATAGCTTGGACAAAAGTAGAGACAGAGAAAATTAATTTACTTTACACAGCAGCAAATACATGGGAGTTATTCAGGAAACCTCTATCCCTTCTTTACGAAAAAGCAAAAGACTTCAAATGTATTCAGATTCTAGACAAACAAGTTTTCAGTCCAAAACCCAAACCAAACTCATTGCTGTCACGTTGATGCTGACACACAGCAACCCCAAATGACTGAGCAGAACTGCCCCACAGAGTTTCCAAGACTGTAAACGTTTTCAGAAGCAGACTGCCACAGCTTTGTCCTGTGGAGCAGCTGGTGGGTTCAAACCACCAATCGTTCAGTTTGCAGCCACCAGGGCTCCTTTCGAGTTCTGAGCAAAGAACTGAAAATTACTGTTTATCCAACCCACAATGTAAGTCATAATTGGGACTACAGCACTCTTGTCCATTTCAATTCACCAGATATTTGAGTTGCAAAATTATCCAACAAAGTCTCAAATGTAAAAGGCTGGGGGGTGAAAAGCAGGATTAAAATGTCTTACCATAACTAAGACATAATATTAAATACATAATATCCTGGACAAACATAATCTGAAAGATTTAACACCACATAGCTATAAAAAACTAAAATTAAAAACATATACCTGTGATTTGCTTAAACTGCTTTTCTTGCCAGGGAACTAAAAATATCTCAGAGGGAACCCAAGCATATCCAAGGTATTTTTACTCTTCATTTCCCATGGGCACACTGGCAATAAATCAAAATATCAGTTATCTAACTTAACAGTGTCATGCCAAACAGATAAATTGCTATCTTAGGTTATACACACTAATTTAAGTATTCAATGAAGTATTTTCAACTAAAAAAAGTAGTATCTTTAAGTTAAAAAATAATTTAATTGAATTGCTTCATTTTTGCATGTACCTACATATTCCTTCACTAGGTCTATCTGATTATAAATCCTTTCCATTACTCTATAAATTGTTTGTTAGCAATTGTCAGAAAAAATGTAAGTAAAAAAGGTACTATAAATAGCACAACTAGAAAGGAGTAAAACTTTAGTTTATGGTGTCAAGATAGGTACCTAACATTCAAGATAATATTTAGTGAATACATCATAATTATAAAACAGCCTTTCTTATTTTTATAAGACTTTTTGAGACTTTATTTAGGGGGGAAAACCCTCAATTATCAAATAATTATTTCATTTATCTGCTTATCCTTAATTTTTTTTAAAATAGGATTAGCATAATACATTTTGAATTTTAAAACAAATTCACTTATCTGGATTCTTTTTTTTTTTTTTTTTAATATCCCAGAGTAGAAATCTCACTCATACAAAATCAAAAGAAACATATTGATCACTATCCTCAACTTAGCTTTATTTAAGGTTAATAAGGAACTTCTGCCATTAGAACTACTCAAAACATATTTTTCCTTACATTTTGGAATATACCTAATGTCTTGGTGAACTAGTACTGCCATAACAGAAAATACCACAAGTGAATAGTTTTACCAAAGAGAAGCTTATTTCTTTCTTCACAATAAATTAGGCTAAAAATCCAAATTCTGGGCATCATCTCCAGGGGAAGGTTTTCTGTGTCGGTTCTGGAGGAAGGTCTCAGTGTTAGTCTTCTAGTACTACTCTAACAGAAATATCACAAGTGGATGGCTTTAACAAAGAGAAACGTATGCTCTCACAGTCTAGTAGACTACAAGTCCAAATTCAAGGTGTCAGCTCTACAGGAGAACTTTCTCAGAGAGCTCTACAGGAAGATTCTTGCAGTGGGCCAGTCTTTCCTCGACGTGGGAGCATCTCAGTGCAGGAATCTCAAGTCCAAAGGATGCACTCTGTTCCTGGCACTGCTTTCTTGTGGGTATGAAGTCCCCAAGTCTCTCTGCTTGCCTCACGCTTTTATATTTCAAACAAGATTGGCTTAAAACACTATCCAATCATGTAGACCTCATCAATGTAACTGGATTCACCTCATTCAACCATAGTGACAGAATTTATAACAGGAAAATGCCATCAAATGGTGAGCAATCACACAATCATGGGAATCACAGCATAGCCAAGCTAATACATACATTTTTAGGGGGGGCATAATTCAATCCACGAGGGTACTTATGATCAATCTTTCCCTGGCTGAGGAGCTTCTAAGGTGCAGGGACCACAAGTATAAAAGTCATGCTCTGCTCCTGGTGCTGCTTTCTTGGTAGTATTAAGACTCCTATCTCAGGACCACACTTTCAGGGGACATCCAGACTACCTGGCATACCCAAGCTTTTTTTCTTTTTCCCTAAAGAAAATGTTCTGTGTATCACTTGGGTGAGTGGGGTCTGGGGTCTTAAAAGCTAGCAAGCTGTCATCTAAGTAGCACCAACTGTTCCCAATCCATCTACATGGAGGACCATCAAGGACAGGGGGAAAATATGAGCCAAAGTCCATGACAGCACACAACCAGAAGACGCGATGGTGCCCAAACCCAACAGGGGGTACACAACATCATGTCTCTGACATGGCAGGAAGATTAGAGGGTAGAATCAGAACTCTACCTAATGACCATACTAAATGGTCTGTCAGTCTGGAGGATCCCCTGGGAGCGTGGCCCCCAGAATATGACTCCCACACGGGCTCTGGATAAAATACAACTGAGATTTAGCACATGGATACTAATAGTAATTTCAAAGGCAAATTGAAAAATACAATATAAACCCCCTAGGACAATGAAAAAGTCTGCACATCAATTAGTCTGGTGTAAAAAATTCTCACATCACAAATACGCAAGTCATTCAGTAATTTGTAAACGGCAAATCATGTCAGAAAGAAAAAAACATTATTTGTACTATCGATTTTTATATACTCTCAGAAATAACTCACCAGTTACAAAAACTGGACAACAGTCATAGTCAGGAATATGATGTGCTAATTAACAAAATTTTTATTTTTACTCTTTGAATCAATCATTTATGAATTATCAATCTTCAAAGAATTTGAATATAATAAAATACAGCAAAACTTCTATTATATTAAATTTAAATTCAATTTACCATAATGAAGCAAATATTTTTAAGATCTCACTACAGGATCATTATTATTACACAAATTAAGGTTACATTCTATATATGCAAAATCAGGTACTGTTGAAATCTAATTGAGAAAAGGCCAGATAAATTTCTTATATATTTGCATGAAGATAATTAGTCATGCAGAGCTACCTCTGTCAAAAGTTATACAGCTAACTTTTAAAAGTATTAAGGCCTTCCTTTTACACATCATAAAAGTCTTTAAATGAAATACTTAATTCCATTATTCATTTGCAGCATGATGTTACAATCAGTGCAGGCTCAAGTCAGGCCTCTTAAATCAACAAAATAAGCTGGTAAAGCACGTTTTAGCAAATCTCATTGCAATCATATTTTCCTGAACAATGAAAATAAACCAGTGGATTTCATTCTTTATGCCAAGCCAAGCCAAGTTTACTTTCTAATCAGTTTCAGTATTTGGTTCTCATAAACTGACACAATGCTGGACACTTTGGTTGTACAGCACTCTGGGGAAAATGTTTAAATAAAAACTATTTTCACTGAAGTTTTTAAGTACTATATACAAATATTATGAAAATGTTTCTATCAGTTGTCAAACTTTATTAAATTTTAAAAGGTTGTTCCTAAAATAGTGATTCCATCTTTACTGTCATTTTTCTAAAACCAAATTAACAATTCTTGCTTTCACTCCCCAACTGCTGCCCAAAACATTATCATCTGATGTACGTCAAACATTCACTGATAATCTTTACATCTGTTCACCTATAGGTCCCTAGTGTCCAACAAAGTCTGACACAGTCTCAGACATCTTCTGAGCTTCAACACACTTTGTTCTTGTCCCAAACACTGCTGTTCTGTGTGTACTACTATGAAGTATTATATAACAGTAGGTGGGGGAAAATAAAAAAATATTGCAGCACTACCAGCCATTTAGCATGTTGAGTTCCCACAGTTGCTTAGTGGGTGTTCTGAAACTAGGCCATATTTCTAGTATTAAGAATTTCAAATCACTACTTCCAAAGTACAGAAATAAATGTCTTCAGGATTAAATCATAAATCTTACTATTTTAAGCTGCCTAGTACATAAGCATGACATTTCTATAAGTTTAGAACTGTAATTAACATATGGTAGATAAACCAATATTTGCTTCAGCAACAAAATAAGGAATAGCTCTTCTATCTATCTTTATATAGTCACAGAATTCCACATTAAGACAAAATTCAGTTTGTCTGAACGAGAACTAAAACTCTCCCATGAAACTCTGAATTCTGTATCCCAAAAGATACGCAAACCAAAACTGAATTGGAAAGAATTTATTTCAGGTCATCCAGTCTGTTAGATGCCACACACTTCTAGCAAAAAAGTAAATTATAGCTTCTAACCTAATTTTCCCAATCAAGGTTATGAGAAAATACCAGAGAACAAAGCTAATTCTCTTTAACAGAATAAATACGTATGCCATTTTGTCATGTCATTGTAACAGGTATGTTTTTGTTCAAAATTGATCAAGAAAAATATGTTCGGCTGCTTAAATATATGTGTTCCATAGCTTATTTAACAAAGAAGCACATGGTAGTCTCAAGAAATTATACGATAGTAACAGCACACTTAACTGAATACTTCTGGAAAATGATTTGTTGCAACTTCATTTTATTCAATAAATACTTAATTGTCTACTATGTTTTACCTCACTAAGAAAATATTTCCAGCAACAAAAGCTTAACACATTAAAAGTTGTCACTTATATCATTTGAACAGAAAGCCTTCTGAAATGCATGGCCTTGTGTTGCCTTTAATGAAGTCTACTAACAGCAGTATCTCCTTCACACTCCCAGATCATCATTAGTGTCATACTATTCCACATATAAAACACAAAGTATCTAAGTGTTTTTCTCGCAATATTAAATTTTCCTAGATTATTTTCCAAAACCTGTGCTGCATCTTTGTAAGTATTTCCCTCTGCTATTATTTTCAATTTTCTTATGGTCTTTCTACTCTTGATTTCTAAATGCTAAAAAAACAAAAACAAAAACCCTGTACATTATGTGACCATAAAAGAACCCTGAATTAAGGCCTGGGAGGTTCTGAGGCGGGAAATGTGTGTTTAAGAACAAGACCTCGATGGCACCTCTTGCCCACTTTAGTGGCCCATTCAGTTTGTTCCAGGCTCCAGACCATTACTTGAAAACACACTTTCTACTAGGAGCCTACAAGATCTAGACACAGAACTAAAGACAACAGGATGAAGCTTACATTCTAGCAAAAAACAGAGAGATTCTAAAACATGAGAACTTAACTAGGGACCAAAGAAGGCCTTCCAAAGGATGTAATATTGAGACCCAATCAAGAGTTTACTCTGATGAAGAGTGTATGGGATGACAGCCAAGCAGGTAGCGACACTATGAAGTTTTACCTCAGGATAAATAAGGTGCAATAACAATCAAATAATTGCTAAAATGTGAAAATCAAAAACTTTTCAATTATATAAGACTCATACAAAGAGCTCTTTCAGGGTCTAACTATTGACCCTATCGTGTGACTCACCTAAAGGAAGAGTGGCACCATCAAGTACAAGGAGATTTTTTTAAAATATACTAAGAGTGAAGTTTTGTATAATGTAATTTTATCATGAGTTCTAAGGAAAATCATAAATCTTACTCTTCAACATGATACATAAGTGCTAAGAAAAAGATATGTACACATCTAAAGCTCTATCAATAACCTAGATATATGTTAGGTATATATCTAGATCTAGATACACAGATACAGATCTCTCATTGTCGTTGGGCACAGTAGAATCAATTCCAACTCATAACAACCCTACGTGACAGAGCAGATGGACAACTGTTGCATCACCATTAATCAGAACTTGGATAATGACAGTATGTTTCAAGGTCATATTTAAATATCTTCATATATTCACATACATACACACAGACATACATGAGTCCTACTCAGTCTACAGAGTAACTGTGAGGCAGGATCAACTCAACGGCAGAGGGTTTTGGGGTTTTTATGAACCCTGGTGGCTCAACAATTAAGCACTCAGCTGCCAACAGAAAGGACGGCAGTTCCAATCCACCCAGCAGCTTCGTGGGGAAAAGACCTGATGATGTGCTGCCATAAAGATTACATTCTAGGAAACCCTATGATGTAGGTTCTACTACGAGTAGAAACTGACTCTACAGCACCTAACAACAGGCTGATACGTTCTTCTACTTGGTTCAAGGTCCAAATCAGGCACAGAAGAAATAGTTATCTCTGAAAACAAAAGTTTTAATTAAAAGCCTCACATGACTCAAAACATTGCTAATAGAATCTAAATTGCTGCCCACTTTCAATTCTTCAAAAGGTCTTTAACGTCTCATGCTTCTCTTACACTTTTTCCATCCACTACCTGTCCTACTTGTCCTGAGGAGTAAGCTCCGATCCTGTCCCTCAGTGCGCAAGGCTGGTTATCCACCCAGTTTGAGGAAAACCTCACGTAAGCATACACTGTGGCCAAAGTGCTTGTCACACAGTCTAACAATTAGCTACTGACTTGTCTAGCTTCCTGAAACAAAGTATGAATTTACTGAAAGCAGAAAACATACCATGCTTACCTCTATTTATTCTTAGAGCCGAACATGTATGTCACTCAGTAGAAGTTCTGACATTAGCAATATGAAATTGCAGTTATTAAGAAATATTTATAGATTGAAACTAAAAAGTTAAACACTTGCAAGATAGAAAGTCTTCAAAGCAGTAAAGAGTATCATACAACCGAAAGCGCACGCTAAGAAGTCAGAAGTTCAAGTTTAACCGCTGAAATTAACTCCACATCCTAGAAACTATCTGCATCCAAACATGCTATTTCCACTTACCTCCAAGACAGCAAAAAACTGTCCAAAACAAATTTTTAAGAGAATTATCTTTGCCAACTGTGGAGTTAATTACAATGAAGTGGTTAAATTGTGAGTCGTCACAGTGCTATAAACATTATAAGATAATAATGCCAAAATAATCCGTAAGTCTGTCAGGTTCACTTCACACAAACCAAAAAAGTCCAAACTCATTGCCTTCCAGTTGATTCTGACTCATTTTTAACCCTATAGGAGGGAGAACTGCCCCACAGAATTTCTAAGGAGCACTTGGAGGATTCCAACTGGCAATCTTCTAGTTAACAGACACAGCACTTAACCACTATGCCACCAGGGTTTCCTCATTTCACAAACCAAAAACCAAACCCACCACTGTGGAGTCAAGTCCAACTCACAGCAACCCTGTAAGAACAGAGTAGAACTGTCCCATGGAGTTTCCAAGGAGTGTCTGGCAGATGTGAACTGCTGACCTTTTGGTTAGTGGCTGTAGCACTTAACCACTACACCACCAGGGTATCCACTAGGACCAAACACACATTCTTTCAGGCTTCCTGTAATGCTTTAGCTACCAGCACCATGTTCCTTCTCTCCAGTAAAAGAACTGTTACTTTTTACAGCACACACTACTTTTTGCATTCAATTCAAATCTTTAAAGAAGCAAAACTATACACTGTAAAATCTAATTAGTTCTTTTAAATCTTGATAATAAGAATTGCAAATTTCTCCACAAGCCCATATGTTACCAACCTCTCAAACCTGAAGAGCCCCTTGTAATTAGAAATATTCTTTTTATGTGCTAGAACCATTGCTTTCCTGAATTAAAGATATTGTACTAAAAATTTAGGAACCAGGAAAAAGTATACAAGCAAAGAGAATGAATACTAGTTTACCTTAAAATAATGCAATTACATATTTTGGAACATAAACCAGTTTTTCAGACTTATACATGTTCCTTTCAAACTGTACAAACTGACAGTCATATTTTGGAACAGTCTGTAATATGCCATGTTCAAACAAAACACTGGTCAGCTTAACTCAGAAATTTTTTAAATTTTAGAAGTCAGTTTAGATGGGAAGGTAAAAAAATAGAATCTTTAAGCTACTATATTAACAGAAAATTATTCCAAAAAGACCTATAGGGCATAACTTTGATGCAATGTAACAACAAGCAGTGAACATTCAGAAGACAGATCAAGCAGTTAAAATAAGGGATGCAAGGATAACAGGTGATATTTCTATAATCTATGAAAGGTTCTGTCTCCACCTATGCGCACTGGTGGTGCAGTGGTTAAGAGCCTGGCTGCCGACCAAATGGCTGGCAGTTCAAATCCACCTGCTGCTCTTTGGAAACACTCTGGGACAGTTCTACTCTGGCCTACTGGGTCACTATAAAGTTGGAGCTGACTCAACAACAGATCTGGTTTCTGATTTAATGTATAATATATAATGTATAAAATACAGTATGCTTAACAGTAAGTAAAAACATCAGTCAGCTTAATATCTGCATCATTTGTCACATATTACAAAAAAGTAGTTAACATACACTCTACTGCTAAATCAACTTCTATTTGCTCTATTTAAACTATTTGCCAATTATTCCCTACTGGTCTTACTAAGAAATATCAGAGTGTTTATTTTATATCTAAATTTCTTCTCTGAATTAGTATTTTATAAACTAGTCCACCAAAACCAAGTGATAAACCTCAGAACTCACCGGAAGGTTTGTGGGTCAATGTTTTGGTTTTTGTCATTTTGTTTTGTTGTTTTAAGCATATATTTCACGCCTTTTAATACATGAAGGACACACAAATGATTTAGTAAAGTATATTTTAAAGATCCATCATTTCACTTAATTGTCATACTCCAAAAATATGCATCGGTATATACGCACATATTATAATTTTTTAGTCAAATACCTAGATTCTTTTCACAGTTAAATATCTTCTTACCAAAAACCATCTAAGTTACTAATCTGAACAGTTTAAAGGACACAAGTCTTCCAGAAACATGAGACAACAGATATTAATAATCTAGCTTATTTTCAAAATAAACATTACTGCAATTTAAATCCCGGGATGACTTTATTCACCTTTCTTACAACCTGTATCAGCAACTTAAGGCAAAATATATACATATAAATCCACTGCTATCCAGTCAGGTTCGACTCATAGCAACCCTAGAGGTCAGAGTAGAACACATATACACACACATATATATATATTTTTACACATATATACACACACACATATATATAGCAACAATACTTCCTGTAAAAATTATTTAAAAGGTTGATCACGTGGACAGTGATCATTTTACACTTTTATTCCTAAAAATTGTCAATGATACAGAAAAAAATCAATGCTTCATAAATTCAAATCATAAATGTAAGCTTAACGAACATTATTCTTTGTATCCAATACCTAAGTGTCTTCAAATACGTAGTAACATTTATAAAGGCCATGAAAGGGGAAGGTAGCGATCAGCACACTAATAAACTCATGTTTTTAAAATTAAGCCTATTTTTGCGTCATTAATGCTACATTTAGGTACAACAAAACCGGTTACCCAAGCATAACCTAGGATTGTGACCAGATACTAGAAGCTCCTGACATTTCCTAAGGAGTGTACAACATAACACAGGTGTAAGCTGAGATACCGACTGTTGGGAGTTACCATGTTGGAGGCAAATACTACTCGGTCCACATCTGCAACCTAATTTTTCTTCAGCATCTCCAGAGACTTCGAAAACATTTCTACGGGTAGGTTGCAAAACAGTGCTTCCTCTTTTACTCTTATCATCCCCAAGATGATATAAAACAACAGACAAGAAAATCAGATCCCTAACTGGAAAGGCTAAAAGCGTAAACCACAAAAAAGCATCTTTCCAATTCTCGAGTCGGTATTCATTTCCACCTGTTTATAAAGTCTTACTTTCACAATAACACAAACCCTCTGTTGATTTACCAAAAAAAAAAAAAAAAAAAAGTCAATTAATGGCTTGGAGTCATTATTCTACCTAGGCATGGGGCCGGGGAGGGCAATGGTACAAAACAATGGATACAGAGGGGCTGGGGGGGAAACCGTTTGTCCTGAAGCCTCCAGCGTTAAGAGCATGGGGGCGGGGAGGGGGAGAGTTAGAGTACTTTTCCTCTACCCCTAAAAGCCACAGCGGAGAGAGGTTGCCATCAGGCATGTTCAAGGAGGCGATCTTGGATGGTTACAACTTGCTTCACCAACCAACACACCCAAGGCCGATTCACCACTACCCCCCCGCCCCGAAGGGTCTTTGGGTAGTGCAGACAAGGAGAGTGTGGTGGGCTGGGCAGTGGGGGGCGGGGGGAGACGATGAAAGACCCCACCCGGATGGCTGGGCCCCACGGACGAATTACACGTCCTGTGGACGCTCACGGGCGCCCCAGAACCTGGGCCCGGCCCGCGGAAGCTGAGTGAATAGGGCCGTCGGCGACGCCCCCGGCCCGCGCCCCCGCGCCCTGGCACTGTCCCGGTCGCCAGTCGCCACTGCAGGCCCGGCTCGGGTCGCTGTCAGAGGCGACCGGCTTGGTCTCGGTGCAGAGCTGCGGGCCATGCACGACTGCAGGCTCCGAAGCCCCAGCCCTCCCGGCGACAGCACCCAGGAAAGCCGCGGCGGCGGCGCCTCCCAGGGCCCCGGCCCCTGGGCCTCGCCCCAACACCGCCGGCTTGCGCCTGTCAGGGCGCGCGGGGCCTCCCCCTACCGACAGCTAGACCGACCGCCCGACGGGCAGGAAGGAAGGCAGGAAGAGCCGACCAACAGACTCCCTCCCGCCGTATCCCTGCCCCTGGTTACCATCAGGAGCCAGGACTCCGCCATCCTCCTCTCTCGCCCTCCTTCCTCCTCCTCCTCCTCCGAAGCGACGCTGCCCAACCGCCGCCCCCCGCCCACCCCTCCCCCATTCGCCCCGCCCCGCCCCTCCTTATACTCCCGCACCAACTGCCCCGCCCCACCCCTCCGGCGCGGGCTCGTCACTCGCTGGGGAAGAAAAATAGGCGGAGCCAGGACGTGAGACACTGTCCAATCAGAATGGAACACTGGCGCCAGCTTCCTTCACTCCGCCCTTTTCCTTTCCTTGGCTCTTCTACGCCCTGTCTCCCGCCCACTGGGCGCCGCTGGCTAGCTAAGCCACAGAGTGGGCCTCCGGCAGGGTAGAGTGACAACTCCCAACCAGAAGTTACTGTTGAAGTTGAGGCAGCCATAACCGATCACGGTAAGGACGTTTCATAACTTCCCGTCTCAAATGTGACGTAATTTTCCCTTCGCCCAGTCTCACAGTTGTCCCGGGCAACAGCTGAGACTTGTGGGAAAGGATGCATCTGTAAGTAGGCCTAAAGGACCACAGGTGACCTAACATCCCATTTTAGACAAATTGGGTAATTAAGACTATACTTAACCCGGAAAGGAGATGAAGAGGTTGCAGGTTTCCTGGCTTTTATTTTGGCTGTCTAGTCACTTACCTAGGTATACAACAGTTTGCCAAGCCAAGTGCTGTCAACAGTTTAGGGTTTATTAAAAGCTCAGTCCTGCCCGGAAGTCGCGCTTGGCACTTCCGAAAGGAGTCTTAGCGGAAGGGCGGCAACACTCTGTGCCTCCCTCCCCCAGGGGACTCCTATTATTGACACAAGTTGCGAAGTGAGGTGAGTGTCTCCTGGCCTAGACCGGTGGAGCAGGGTCGAGCCGCGCAATCCCTGGGAGTCTGTAGCCTCAGAAAGCAAGCGAGGCTCAGCGCCTCTTCCGCTGACAGGTCTTCTTTCCGGGCTGTCCAGACGGCGGCTCTCTTTCCCTTTGCCCTCTTGAGACTCTGTAGGGCAAAGCAGCTAAACCGTCCGACCAAACCCGGCTGAGTTAGCCGGGCGAATGCGGGTAGGGCTAAACCCCGGCCAGACGGCGCTCCTGACCACGCCCCCATGTGTTCGTCTTAATTACTTTTACCCGCTGACATTTAGAGGACGGCGAATTAGGAAACTTGAGGAAATCATTTTCTACCCTTAGCCATGAAGAGAAACCTGTCAGTTCTGTTTCCCCGTCGCCTGTGTGTACATTCTGAATGTACTTCCCCTTACTAGTCCCTCCTATCTCGGAGTTCGGTAAACGTTACCTGTAGCTCTGGATAGTGTGGTACGGTCCTAATCCTTGTTGTCTACGGTTTATTAACAATAACCCCTTAATGCTCTTTGAATACTAGTATGTGTATATATTTATATATGTATCATTTCTTTTATATGGCTCTTTACAGTAGTCGTCACACATTATCTCATGTAGTTCCTTCCATAGGCTTGTGTCAAGTATTGTCAGTCATCTTGGTAATACTGGGTTGGATGCCTAAAGCTGCGGATAACAGACCAATTTAAGGTAAATTGAAAATGGTTTTTACCATCCAGCCAACAACGACGATGCAAATTTGCCTTCTGTATTTAATTGCCTTTGAATGCATGCTCCAGCCAAATGAACTACGTTTTTTCTCCTAGGTTAATCACTGGAGTCTGTTGTAGTACCAGCTTTTTTTGATTCTGTATTCGTGTCCTAGTTAGCCTTGGAGATACGTTTTCAGATTCTCTCCAGTAAAAAGTAATTTCCCCTGAGCTCAGTTTTTGGGTGTGTGTGTGTGTTTTTTTTTTTTTTAATCACAACCTCTATTATGTAACAGCTAACTATGTTCTTAGCTTCATTACTATAAAACCAAACATAAACCAAACCCGGTGACATCGAGTCGATTCTGACTTATAGCGGATACTTCACCACTGTGTTTGCCTCTAAATAGAATAGGTTGTATTGGGTCCATCTGCCTATATTTTTCACCCTACATGTGATACTATGTTGGTCACTACTAAAACACTGAATACACTGGGTCTCTCTGAATGCCGAAGAAATAGGCAGCCAAGTTTTGTGGGTCTTCAGTTTATCATAGTCCTTGATAACAATACCTTTTCTTAGACTTTCCTTCTGACGTTTTTCTAACGTGATTTTTTTCCAAAAACATTTTCTTATGAAAATGGTCGTACATAAAAAAGTTGAAAGAATACAATGGACAGGAATAGAAGCCTGACCTGGGTCAAACAGCTGTTAACATTTTTCTGTATTTAGTTTATCCCTATTCCACATACACACTTTTTGACTGTTGAACTGTTTGAAATAGCTTGCATGTACCTATTGTTAAGCACGCTCCCTTAAGATTTCTAAACGTTTCAATTTTTCCTCACAAATTCCCTAAGAATTATGAAGCTCTCCTATAAAACATTGTTATCATAACTAAGCAATTTAGCCAAGCCAAGTGCCATCGAGTCAGTAATAATTTCCTGATATTTAAAATCTAGTCCATGTACATTTTTCCCAGTTGACATGAGGATCTCTCTTTATACTGCACCCTATTACCGAAAATCAGAATCCCTTCAAGGCTTACACATTGTGTTTGGACATTATAACTCTTTAGATAGAATAGTTGCCTAGTCTTTTCTTTTTATTCATAACATTGGCATTTTGAGGAATTCAGGTAAGGAGTGTTTTTAAATGTCCCATGTTCTGAATTTATCTGATTGTTTCTTCATGATAACCTTTTTTCTTATTTCTTGAAAATCAAGAGTAGATCTAGAAGCTTGATTAGATTCAGTTTAATAGTTTGGCAAGACTACTTTGTAGGATTTACACTCTCCTAAACGTGATTAGGGAACCCTGGTGGTGTGGTGGGGACATGCTACAGCTACTAACCAAGAAGTCAATAGTTCAGATCCACTAGGTGCTCCTTGGAAACTCTATAGGACAGTTCTCTTCTGACTTACAGTGTTGCTATGAGTTGGAACTGACTTGAGGACACCTAACAATAATAATTGTGATTAAGCCTTCTTAAATGCAGCTACATGTATTCATGCTGTGAATTGCTAGTTAAATTCATCCCACTTCTGAACATGTATCTCTCTATAGTGTCCTTTACAAAGAAAAATTCAGTATTTATTTCTTCTGGGCTGGCAGCATAGACTGCTTGCCTTTAATAAATTCTTGCTGTTACTTTGCCAATAGTTGGAGCGTGTATTAGTCTTCTAGTGCTGCTATCACAGAAATACCACAAGTGAATGCCTTTAAAAAGAGAAATTCTATTCTGTCACAGTCTAGTAGGCTAAAAGTCCAAATTCAGGGCATCAGCTCCAGGGAAAGTCTTATTCTGTTGGCTCTGGATGAAGGTCCTTGTTGTCAGTCTTCCCCTGGACAGGGAGCTTCTGAGATACAGGGTTTCTGGGTCCTTTTCAGAGTATGTACCCATCTCCCAGCAGGGCAGTGGTGTGAGGTCTCTAACTGCTTTTTTTCCTTTCCTTTATAGCTCAGGAAATTGCCTCAAGGCACAATACAACCTTACACATTGAGTCCTGCCCCACCAACACAACCACTGCCCATCCTCCCTCATTAACATCGTAGAGGTGGGGTCTACAGCTTATGGGAACATCACACAATACTAGGAATCATGATCTAGCCAAATGGCTACACACATTTGTGGGAGGACACAGTTCAATCCATGTCATAGCTGATGCAATGTAATCTGTAGCAAAATGTACTGCTGTCAACTTAGTTTCATGAATTTCAATCCTGGCACCCTATGGACTGCTGTTGAAAGATGTGTGGGCCCTGTAGTTCATATACAGTGAATCTTGACGTTATCAAAACAGATACCAAGGTAACTATCCATCTGGCCACAATCCAATTTAGGCAATGTTATTTTACCCCTGAAATTCTCTTCCAAGTCTTAATTGGTCATGATGTGGTCCTGGTGTTTTTGTGGTAACATTTTGATAGTATAAAGCAGAGTCTTAAAAATTGCAAAATCAAGATTATACTTAACATTTAGTACATTAGGAATGTTCGTGCTCAATAGATAGACAAGTATGTGGGGGATTAACTTCAGAGTTACAAAAAGGAAAACTCCCAGGAGTACCAAGCTTGTGTACTTCTATTCTAGACATTTATTTGATCGTGAAAGGGAAAAAATACACTTAAGGGAACAGAAGAAAATGTTTTGGGAGGGGCAGAATATTGCAAGTTAAGTAATGCAAAACATCCGACACTTTTATGTGGAAAGAAGCTTGCTCATGTAGGACTAGGAAACACATTTGACTCCAGATTCGAGTAGGGCAAAATAGTGTAATAGCAAAGACCAGAGGATTTGGAATCAGATCAGTGTTTCAGCAACCAGGCCACATACTAACTTTGTGACCTTAAACAGTTTATTCGTCCATCCTGTTTGCCTGTTAGGTGGAGCTGTAAAACCTGTTAAGAGTGCTGAGAAGAACGAATTCAAATATATGTAATAAGCTTTAGCTAACAACAACATTGAAGCATACCAAAACTAATAGCATCAACCAGATTTATCCAAGTATAGTTCCTGTTCCTAAGCCTAGGCACCCTTCAGAAGATACACGCAATTTTATTTATGTGAATCTGAATTAATATAGCCAAACTGGACATGTTGAAACATTTGTCTACCAGCAGATGCCAGATAGCAAACTAGAATAGAGTTTGCTATGCTTTCCAGCTCTGTGACATAAGATGTTACTTGGCGTCTCCAAATGAGATGAACATTACCAGTCTAAGTGAAGTACTCCACTAGCATGGCGACGGTCACCTGAGAATGTTTCTAGTTTGAGTGTTCTAAGTAACATTTTCTTTCTGGGCTCCCCTCTTACCTTTTTCTCAGTGAGAGTTAGTTTACACTCAAAAGTCTAATGTTTTTGAAAGTTCATCAATCAGTTTACCACAAGTCTTGGGTAAGACAAAAGATAGCATTTATTTTAAATCAATATTCTGGCTATTTCTCCCAGTCTTCCTTAAATCTGTACTAGATGGGTTGACCTTAAAAGCAATTAGCGTAATATTCACAAAAGAAAAATAGCCCTTGAAGTCCTCTTTCTGTCAACAGAATTGCTCCTGGTGCCTCCTTCAATTCCCAGAAATTGTACTTTTGCTTCTCAGTGTCCATTAATGATAAAAGAAGGCCCTTTGACATACAGTATGGCTACAGTGGCTTTGTATCTTACTGAAGTTGCAGGGTTAATTGTAGCAGCCCGACAGTTAAGGTAAAGGCAAACAATAAGCGGTTGCGGGGACTGCTCATTGAAATGAAGCAATAGCTCACGGCCCTCATCAAACTTTGCCACATGGAAATGTGAGCCAGGTGTTGCTGGGCATGTCAAGAGGAGCTGCAGTTTTAATTTTATGTGCAGTCTTCTGATTTTTATACATTGGTTCAAATACTTTTTAAACATAGATCTAGCAAGCCAAACAAAACATACAACTGCATAGGACCAAGGACCACCAGTTTATGACCTCTGTTTTATGAGTATATGATTATAATTTTGATGGGAATCAGAGTGCTTTCAAAAGTTTTCTTTTTGGCTTTTTTGTGAAGATGGCGCCGAAAGCGAAGAAGGAAGCGCCTGCTCCTCCCAAAACTGAAGCCAAAGCCAAGGCATTGAAGGCTAAGAAGGCGGTGCTGAAAGGCGTCCACAGTCATAAAAAAAAGAAGATCCGTACTTCACCTACCTTCCAGCGGCCCAAGACACTGAGACTAAGGAGACAGCCCAGACATCCTCGGAAGAGCGCCCCCAGGAGAAACAAGCTGGACCACTATGCCATCAGCAAGTTCCCTCTCACCACTGAGTCAGCCGTGAGGAAGATAGAAGATAACAACACACTTGTGTTCACTGTGGACGTCAAGGCCAACAAGCACCAGATCAAACAGCCTGTGAAGAAGCTATATGACACTGATGTGGCCAAGGTCAACACCTTGATCAGACCTGATGGAGAGAAGAAAGCATGTTCGTCTAGCTCCTGACTGTGATGCTCTGGATGTTGCCAACAAAATTGGAATCATCTAAACTGAGTCCAGACAGCTAATTCTAAATACACTTTTTTTTTTCCACTAGAAAAAAAAAAGTTTTCTTTTTGTTATATTTTAGGTGTATTTGTTTTTCTAGGTTAGGTAACATCACTAGTCACCTCCATCAAAAACTCAAGACAGATTCTTAGGTTTTTGCCAGATCTTTCAGTTTCCTTGATTATAATTTAAAACATTTTTACTCTTTGCTGTACACTTAAAATCTTTTCCACATTTTCTCAACTTTGAATTGTGAAATGGATTTACTGTATTACCATATTTTAAAAAAACATTTAAAACACAATTTGCTGTTTTATAGTTACCATGGTGTTTGTGGTAATATAGAACAAATCCTTTATTATACAGCTATAAATGACAGAATAGTAAATGTCATTCTATCTTTCTGGACACTTTTACATCCACCTTTTACTAGAGCCTTGCAACACAGGGCAGACACTAAACCTGTTTATGAGAAAACGAAAGTTTTGATTGGTTAAGAAATAAATACAATGTCACAGTTAATTAGTACAATAGAGGCAGAGTATAAACCTGCAATAAAAACTTAGGTCATCTTAATAAATCTTAACATTCAGAAGGAATGTAGCCTATTTCAAAAGTATTTGAAAACACTGAATTATTTTCTTTACCAAAATCCAAACCAAACTCAGTGCTGTTGAGTCAATTCCGACTCCTAGCAACTCTATAGGGCAGAATAGAACTGCTCCATAGAGTTCCCCAGGAGCACCTGGTAGATTTGAACTGCCTACCTTTTGGTTAGTAGCGGTAGCACTTAACCACTATACCGTACTTGCTTATTACATGTGCCATATTGAAAATAGCATTGTCCTAAGAGTAGAAAGTATATTCTAAAGACTACTGTTCCTTTTTTTTTTCCAATTCCTGTGCTGAAAAGGAAGTGCTTCGTTGTTGTTTAATTGTATTTTAGGTGAAAGTTTACTAATTTTTTGTTCAAAAATTTAACAGATTATTTTGTGACATTAGTTGCTATCACTACAATTTGTCAGCACTCTCCCCTTTTCCCTTTCCACCCTGGGTTCTCAGAGTCCATTCTTCCAGTTTTCCTGTTCCTTCCTGTCTTCTTATGTATGCTCTGGGGCAGGTATTGCCTACTCGGTGTCCTATACTTGACTGAACCAGGAAGCAGCTTCCTCGTACACATTACTGGTTATTTTGTAAGCTTGTCCTATCTTTGACTGAAAAGTAGGCTTCGGGAGTGGCTTCGGTTCTGAGTTAACAGCGTGTTTGAGGGCCATAGTCTATGAGGATTTCTTCAGTCACCGTTAGATCAGTAAGTCTGATCTTATTTTCTTTTTTGCAAATTTGAATTTTGTTTTACATTTTTCTCCTGCTGTGCCCAAGACTCTCTGTTGTGATCTCTTGAGAGTGGTCAGTGATAGCAGCCAGGCACTGTGTAGCTCTTCTGGGTTCAAGCTGGTGAAGGCTGTGGTTCCTGTGGATGATTACTCCTTTGTATTAATTGTGCTCTTTGTTCTTTGGTTTCCATTGTAAACACTTTTAAAGGATCCTAGGATCAATTAAATTTAGGAAGCAATACATATTCATTTGCCCTGTTGGAGAGGCATCACATGTATTAGCATATTAAAGTTTCTAGAAAGTACTTCAGTTTAAAAAGAAGTTTAATTTTTTCCCATCGCTGGGCTTTTAAATTTATTAAATCTCAGAATCTTCCCAGAAAGTCAGTTAACACTCCAAAGAACATCACTGTGTGATTTATTATGTGCATTAACAGTCTTCAGACCAGGGTTTTCTCATCCTGAAGGGTGCCTAAAGACATTCAGAGAGGTACAAAGCAAGCAGGAAATTTGGTTCCATACCCTAAACTTAAACATGTAATCTTTTACTAATATTGAAAGCCCTGAGACAATAAATCACTGTATAACTTTTAATATAACTTCAAAAGTTCAGTGATTGAACAGAACCTTCCCATTCCCATCTCAGTGGTTTTAAAAAAAAAAAAAAAAAACATGCCATCACTCATAGCAACCCTATAGAACAGAATGGAACTGTCTTACAGTGTTTCCAAGGCTGTAGTCTTTACAGAAGTAGATTTCTCCCGTGGAGCTTTAGTGGGTTCAGATCACAAAGTTTTCTGTTAGCAGCCTAATCCTTAACCACTGTACCACTGACTAAGCTACCACTGTTACTGGATAGGGTGTGAGCTGTTGATGTCAGTGCTTACACCTGTAAAAATGAAAAATAGAACTATTTTACACAATGCCATTAAGTGGATGCCAACTCATAATGACCGTACAGGACAGAGTAGAACTGTCCCATAGTTTCCAAGGAGCACATGGTGGCTTTGAACTGTCACCCTTTTGGTTAGCAGCTGAAGCACTTACCCACTGCACCACCAGGGTTTCCAAATAGAACTACAGCAGTAATTTTCCCATGGCTGCTTATGATATACATGAATTTCGGCCATATTATGTTTTTCATTTGGCCTGTCTATTCCTGGTGTTCCATACATCTCACCTGACCAATAAGAAGGTACTCTCAGGAGCATCCAGAACTCTGTAGGGCACATTGAACAAGGTAGAACACCCATGTTTGGCTATTTACAGACCACCTGGGAGAAGGAAGTAAATGCCCCATCCCACACTGTGGGCCCAGCAGGGCAGTTGATTATCAAGACAGTGTAGCCCTGCTACTGGCCAACCAGCTACCACCTTCTTGCTTACTTTAGCCCTTGCCTTCCTGTTTCCTGCCAATTAATGCCTGGGAGGCCTAGGAACAAGAACCAACCCAAGGATAGCAGACAGTCCACCCAGGCAAGGGACACCACAGATATTCCCCACACCACTCCCAGTCCATTTCCTACCAGGCCTTTGGCTCACACCCTATCCAGAAACAATGATAGATTAGTCAAAACAGAGAACTGAGGTTTGGTAGAGCACCAGGATTCCTGGTTTTCCTCAGATTCTGGATGTAAAATAGGTATAAATAAAAGAGAAAGCAAAGGATAGAGATGGAAGCATGAGTAGCTGAAGTTTCTTACTCTAAGATTTGTTCGCTTATTGCTAGTATCTGTTTCCTTCACATTTATCAGCTTCTGCAGTGGCTGTCCTGTTTCAGTGGTGTGTGTCTGGTTTGCACTAAATAAGGGCCTAATGGATATTTTCACTGTGATGACTAAATGGAGAGGTTAGCTGCCATCAAGTCAACTCCCCAAACACAACAGAATTGGACAGTTTTGATTCATAGGGTTTTCATTGGCTGGTTTTTCAGAAATAGATCACCAGGTCTTTCTTCCTAATGTCTTCATCTGGACACTCCATTGGAGTCCACTGAGCCTCTACTGACAGATGGGTCGTGGCTGTGCCTCAGGTGTATTGGCTAGGAATCAAACTTGGTCTCCCATTTGGAAGGCAGAGATTCTATTGAACCACCACTGCCCCCAATGGAGAAGATAGGTGGTGGGTAATACAGCTAAATGCATGGCTAATCTGTCTGCAGTGTCACTTAGCCTTCAAGGTAACCTGAAGACAGAGCGGAACTGCCCCACAGTTTTCAAGGGGCTCCAGGAAGACTGCAACTGCCAACCTTTGGGGTAGGAGACACAGCTCTTAACCACTATACAGCATGGGGAGAAGGTGGCAGTGATCACTACGTACACTGGCAAGCCCAAGTAATGTGAAGGAAAGAATGGTAGGAGGAGCTGTGCCTTCTATGGAAATCACACATCCCATCTACCACAGATTCCATGTATAAGTAGATTTAGTCCTGGTTCATTCCCTACTTCATTTTCACACCTTGATGGAGCAGTGTAGGGTTAAAGTTCAATGACAGAGCTGTGGAAGGTGGATAGAGGTTCCTGAGGAATCTATCTGGCATAGTTGTCTCAGAAAACATGTATCATGGATTGAATTGTTTGCCCAGACACATGTGGCATTTGGCTAGGCCCTGATTCCTGGTATATTGGATGATATTCCTTTATGTTGTAAACCCTGTCTTTTTGATGTTGATGAGGAAACGTGTGTGGCAGTTGTGCTGGCGAGGCAGGACTCAAATGCCTAAGATTGTGTTCCTTAAGGCACATGCTTTCATGAGTATGTTATAAAGGGAGACTCCCGCTTCTTGGGATTTAAAGGAAAGTGAAACAAGCACAGAGAATGCGGTGCTGGGAGCTGAACGCAGTCTTCTGAAAAGGATCCAGGGTCCCTGTGCATCCGAGGTTCCAATTTGAGGGGAAGGTTGTTGGCAAAGTCCTTCTTCCAGAGCCAGCAGAGAAAGCCTTCCCCTGGAGCTGGCACCCTGAATTTGGACTTTGACAAAATAAAATTTCTCTTTTTAAAGCTGTTCACATGTGGTGTTTCTGTTAAAGCAGCACTAGATGACTAAGACAGTGAAGTTGAACAAGAGAGGGGAAGAAGCTTGGTGGATGGATAGTGGGAAGCTCTTACTAGACATGTCAAAGTAGTGATGGGGTGGCAGTAAGTAAGGGCAGATACAGCCTCCCTTGGTTATAATTTGCAGTGGGTGGTAGAGGCAGGCACCAGGCCAGCGTCACCACTTTATAAATATTTCTTTTGTGGTGGTGATGTTATGAAAGAGGCACGAGGAGCTTGCATCAGTGTGGTGAAATGCAAAATGGGTGGGACTGTTTGGAGGAGCATGTGTTTGTAAAGGGATCATGTTACAAATTACAGTCCAAGATGTCTTAGAACACAGCACAGCAGTAACCTGGGATGTAACGTTTGGAGCACACGTCATTGGCCAAACATGGCGTATATGGGATATTCATAAACTTCTTGAGGTTTCATGCTGACACTTTGGCACACAGTGTCTCTGTCATTAGAGGAAAATTGCTGAAAACATACCTCCTTCCAGTACAAGAGCCCACTCTGCCCACTTGTTACCTCCTTATAAATTGCAGCTGTGTAGCTGTAACTGATCTTTAGATGCTTTTTGTCATTGTAACTAAGGGGATTAAGGTAGACACCAGCTGCCAGCTGTTGACAGAAGAGGGGCCATTTAAGAAATATTTGCCTACTAGTGCCTCCTTTCTCTAACTGGTTGCCTCACCCTGCCTAAATGCTGTGCACATTTATCCAAGAGAGATGCGAACAGTAAACCAAGAGGGCTGCACGGAGATGTCTTTTTCCTTGGCTGGTATTTCTTAGAAAAGTAGCTTTGCCTAAAAAAACTGAAGTCTAGCAGTAATTTTTATAGTAGTAATTTTTTCACTAAAAGGGGAAAAATTTTGTAACACCTTGCCTCCCAATTTACATCGTTACTGATTAACAAAAGTTGATACAGAGCTCTAGATGCCTGCATAAACTGTCTCAACCTTGTTTCGATTAAAAGAACCATGGCAAATTTAATGAGAAAATCATGCAAGAATAGGACAGTTCAATTTCTGTAAGAAATGTGATTTTTACATCTTAAATTACAATAAAATGGCACAAATATACTTTGGGAGTTTATTCTTGGATAATATTAATAACTGATTTCTCATCAAAGGAAAAAACCTACTGTATCCAACGTTTACGATATGGCAGACGTGAAATCGATGATGTTCCGTGAAGTTCTTCCCAAACAAGGTATTTACACATCACAGATACTTGCATCATCAAATATTATAGGAGCTGACACAATAATAGGCAGTGTCATAGAGTAAGCTTAATAGCTAAGCATCTACAACTATTGTGTGCTATATGCCTCATTTATGGTCTACTTTTTATATAGTTTCATGAGTATGTTATAAAGGGACACTCCATCGCTTCTTCCAATAAAAGCATGGCAAAGCAGTTTTTTTAGCCAAAGAAGACTGTTATACTCAAAACTGAAGATTGTATCAAATTATCAAAGAAACTACTTCATAGGATTCACCATATTAAATAAAGTTGGAAAGTGGGAGGAAAGCAACCTAAATTAAGCAACAATGAGAAAAGCTGAAGGTTTACGTTAGACATTCAGTAACTTGAATATTTCAATGAAATACACCTTGCTATATTTTTGTATATACTAGGTATTTCTCCCAAATCCTATTTCAGATTAGACAATTGACATAGTTGTATGTCTCACATTAGGTTAGAATCTCCAGTGAAGGAAAAAACCCCAGCAAACCCATTGCTTTTGTTTCAGACTTAACGGAAATTCCACGTGTCATAGAGTAGAACCACTCCATAGGATTTTTCTTGGTTATCATCTTAATGGCACAATGTCAGGCCTTTCTTCCGCAGTATCCATGGGTGGGTTTGAACCACCTACCTTTAGTTCAGTAGTCAAGGGCAAACTGTTAGCACAACTAGGGATCCATCTTGGGTAGAAAGGGCAAAACATGTTCTCCTCACACCCCCCAGGATCAAGAAATTGTCAGTGCTTCGGCGGCACTTGGCTGGTTTTTGGCAAGGCTCACTATGTTGACCTTCAACAAGACAGTAGCTGCAACAGTGAGCTCAAACATAACTATTATGAGGATGGCACAAGACCAAGCAGTCTAGGGTCACTATGAGTCAGAAATGACTCAATGGTACCTAATGACATGTTGTTTTTGGCCCCACAACTAAACTCAGACTAGGAACAAGAGATTTTTGTTAACAATGGATTATGTTTTCAGATGTTCATTCTAGCTGTAACTCCAAATCACTGGGTTTTTACTTGATGAAGTAATTCTTATTTTTTGTTTTATTTTTTGTCAAACCTAGGGCAGCTGTCTGTAGAAGATGTAACCACAATGGTGCTATGTAAGCCCAAGCTTTTACCCTTAAAATCTCTGACTCTGGAAAAACTGGAAAAAATGCAGCAAGCAGCACAGGATACCGTTCGCAAACAAGAAATGGCAGAAAAGGAAAAAGAGCAGATAACCCACTGAGTGATGATTTGGCATTTCTGTAACATCCTACCTTCTATTTAATACCAACAACAAAATAATCTTCAATGGTTTGGTGAAAGTAGTGTTATTGTTAAAACTAATACCAAGACTGAAGAAGCTTACACTGTGAATTTAAAAATGCTACTTTCCACTAGACACAAGCAATCAAAATACTTTTTGCCAACTTTTGTAGCTTTTTATCAAGTTTTTGGAACTGCAAATTATTATTGTTCAACATTCCTATTGTTATCAGTCTTACAGATAATATTCTCAGAAAGAAGTGGCTAAAAATCTTCCGTGTACATAGGATCTCTACATGTTCATTAAAAACCTGTATTTGAGTATCAACTCTAATCGTGCATAAGGATCATGCTGGGCTTTTACAGTACCTCACATACACATGTGTTATATATTTACATGCTGTTTTTACCAGTTTATGTCATGCTGTCTTGCCTGATCCATGTAATCCAACCTTAAAATATATTTGATGTTTTAAAAAACCTTCACTTATTATATAAAACCAAAAAAAAAAAAAACCAGTGCTGTCAAGTTGATTCCAATTCATGGCGACCCTGTAGGACACAGTAAAACTGCCCCATAGTTTCCAAGGAGCACCTGGTAAATTCAAACTACTGACCTTCTGGTTAGCAGACTTAGCACTTAAACACTGCACCACCAGGGTTTCCACCTATTTTATAGGGTCACCTAAATTTGTAATTATACTGAGTTTCAAAACTTAGAGCTACCTTTATCATCAAGGTTTCAAACAGTGAAAAACCTGAAAATTTTTATTATAATTATCTTCATAAGCCAAAGTAACATGGACTGTAAAGAGCTCAAGAGGTAAATTTGAACATTAAATTTGGAGGTTTAGTTGTAAAAGACTGTACTGCAACTTGTCATAAATACATTCCTAAGAATATATTTGTAAAAAATTGTAGTTCTCGGTTGGTTTGCTGCAGTCAGTAGGCAGTTTAAATAAATATAGACATGAGACCTTGCTGAGTAACTAGGCTCTGCAAAGGAAATATTATTCTTTAGATAACTTTATTTATTTATTGTCAGCTACTATTTTCTTAGATACTGGTAAATGTAAAAATTTAAGTCTTTTTGAAAATTGTTTTTATAGCATTAACATTATTCCATAGAATTTAGGAATGATTAAAGTTATTATACAAATTTTAGTAATTTCATTAAGCTACAGATAAAATCAGTAAACACAAAGGATTAAGTATGCATGCATTTCTCCCCAATGTAATATTAAAAGGACCTGTTTACTAATGAGGACCCCTTGGTGGTCCACTGGTTAAGAGGTATGGCTGCAAACCAAAAGGATCACAGTTGAAATCCACTTGCTGCTGCTTAAAAACCATATGGGGCCACACTACTCTGTCCTAGGGTCCCTACGGAGTCAGAATTGACTTAACAGCAATGGGTTTATTTACTATTGGACTCTGGATTTAAATGCTGGCAAAGAATAACACTAAAATTCAAATATGCTTCCTATAATTTAAAATCTGCTGTGTGAAGTTAAAATTTAAGTGTTTTGGTTTTTTTTTTAAAAGATCCAAAATAAATGTACTCCAAATAAGAAATCAACACTGCTTCACATGTTTTATTTTGTCATACATTCTTCTAGAACTGGGTTCATTTTTCCAGTTTTGTACAAAAATAGATGTTCCAGCCACCATTTCCTGAATGACATGTCTTTAAGACCAATCAGTTATGTTCCCTGGAAAGATAAGTCTCATGACTAACTCATTTTCTTAGACAAATAACTTTTCTTTGTTTTCTGTTTTTTAACTCTCAAAGCACAGTATTTCAACAGCAGCAGCCAACATGGGGTTTTAGCAGCTTAACTTTACCCCCTAAATAAAGCTTTGTATAAACCAGTGATTTTACTACAAAAACACTGTCCTTGAAAGAAAGGAGTGGCAGTCAGACATTGATGCAAAACTTGGAATGATTAGGTCATAAACATGGCACTTATAAAAGGTAGCTTATTAGAATACTCCACTTAAGAAGTGGTTATTTTTCTGTCCCTCCTTTATTCCCTCAAAAAAAAAAAAGAGAAAAAAAAAACATTTCCTTTAAAAAGTCCCCTTAAATGTAAGTTATAAAATTTCATAAAAGCCTTGTACCAAAACAAGTGCTTTTAAAAAAAAAAAAAAAACAACGGTACTAACAGCTCTCACAATTCAGATACGTATTTTCTGTTAACATCTAAGACTGCAAGAGTTCTATTCAGTAGCTCTCGGGTTTTAGGCGGCCTCCATCTCCTTCACTTACGAAACGCTTTCTGCCCCTGTAATGAAGAGAACACACACATGAAAAGAGACACATTCTCGTTACAGTAATGATGGAAGAAAAAGGAAAAACCTACTTGGTATTTTTTTGATCACGCATTAAGGTTGGAGGATCTTACTGTTTCAAAAAGCCAACATGTGTCTGATTCCTTTGAAGAATCTTTTCGTGCTGTACGTTTTAGTATATCTCGAAGAGTCAATAGAGACTTTTAGCTAAATAAAAGCTAACCACTAAAGTAGGTTCATTATCCAAATGCAGTCATATAAGGTACTTTAGAAATTTAATACTTATTTCCACCATATTGTTAATTATCATTTGGAAATTAAACAAGCAAACCAACCAGGAAACACTCACATGATTTGGCTATGAATCAGAATCAATCGATGGCAATGGGATTTTTTAGTTTGGTAGAATAATTCAAACTGGAACTGTGGAGGCACAGTAGTTAGAGAGCTCTGCTGCTAACCAAAAGGTAGACAGTTCAAACCCATCAGCCACTCTATGGAAACCCTATAGTACAGTTGTACTCTGCCATATGCAAGTTGAAATCAACTCATCAATTTTTTTTTTTGGAACTATAGAACCTATCAAAATGTGCATGTTTAACAATTCTTTTTAAGTGTTTCTTCCTGACTCCCAGATGTAGAAAAGGCATAACCTGACTGCATGAAAACAATTCAGAATCCAGTTATTTGCAGTCTAACCCTCATCTTGGGATTTCTGTATTTTAAAACTCAGGAAGCCATGCTCTGTAATTTGACCACACTCAAGCTACATGGACTAACAATAACCCAGGAGGAGCTGAGCAGCAGCACAAAGCACTAAGTAAAACACAGAGTTTGGGCAGGATTAACCTGTACTCTATGGGCCAGGTCAACATGCATGCACTGGCATGTGAGCCCACATACAAATGTATGCTTCAATGCATACGCAAAAAGGTAGACACTAAAAAGTCAAAGTTAGGTATCTCCTTACATGACCCTTAATAAACCTACAATAAAAACAGACTTATACAGACAGAGGCTGAAATTCTTTGGAAAGGTCAGTTCCATGGTGTTGACCTGTTTTGTTTTTTTTTTTACTTTATAAGCCAAGCCAGCCAAGTGCTGTCAAGTCAGATCCGACTCATGGTGACCCTAGGGACCAAGATAAAGCTATGTGAAAACCAGCTACATTTTCTTGAACATGAAGGCTTCAAAATATACGACAAATGACATTAAGGAACAAGGCAATAAGTAGCAAGCAGCCTTGTAAAGCTGCCAGCTGCAACGATGTAGGTACCTCTTGGCACATGAGTACACAAATGATGCCAACTAAAAGCAGCGGTGTGTGTTTCAAAACATTTCCATCAAAGCCATTACACTGTGCCTTTCAAAATTTTTTTCCCTCTTTAATAGTTTCCATAGCTGCTAAAGCAAAGAACCCTTTAAGTATGTTTCTGAGATACAATTCTTACAATGCTCTTAAATAAAAATACTCAAACCTCAGAAATTTACTATGTACATAAAACTGATCTACAGAAGAAGTTAAACATTACTAAACTGTTAAACCTTATACATCATAACCTTCAGTATCAGTTTTAACAAAAAAATTCCTGAAGAGCTAGATCCCAGTAACACAGATTTAACACCTCCAAACACACACATGTGCGCACACACTTTCAAGATAAAAGATTCAATCGGCCCCAATTCTTTGAAGAGGCAAGATAAAAGATTCAATCGGCCCCAATTCTTTGAAGAGGCAAAGGATGCAGCACAAAGTACAGAGAGCCCAGACCTTTGGAGCTATTTTCCTTTTCTTACTGGTGATAATACCTACTCTGAAACAGTATTTAACGACTTAGAACTGAACCTGGTCTACTGAACTGCTCCACAACATTAATATCCTTCATGTAAACTGGGCTTCATGAGGTAGTCCTATATGTATTACAAGGGAGCAAAACAACCTTCACCCTTAGGTTATTATTCATGGTCTTCAGTGACTTCAGAGAAGGTACTATTACTTTTTTGACAGAGCTGAAATGACAGAAAACTAAGTTTAGCCCCACCAAGCACCTCATCCAGTATTTTCATGATGAGAAAGAGTAAATAAAGTACCTTGACGGACAAAGATCTCTGAGTTGTTTGGAAATTATTCCAGCCTGGAAACATTCTTCTACAAATCGCTCAAGCACAGAATAGGAATGTGGAACATCCAAGTTAATATCTGGAATTTCACTGTAAATTCTCTCATAACCCTGGAACAATGGAATTAGATGCAGAATTGTTAGCCATATAAGATACATATACCACAGTCTATCACTATGTCACTAATCTATGTTCATACACTTTGAATGAAGTCAGATTTGGACCCTGAAAAGTAGAAAAAGTGACATGTGTTAACAATGTTTTCTTTAAAACTGTTCTTACAGAAGAGCTGCAGACAGACATGAAATATTCAGTGTTCAGTATCAGTGTCATATCCAACATTTCAACACAATGCATACACTTTTAAATAGGAAAAATTCAAGTACTTTAAAGTGTAATTTGTTAAAGGTTCATGTTTCTCTACAGAAAGAAAATTAAATCTTAGAAACAAAACTCTTAAGGAAGAATACACAAACACAAATACTCACAAAAGGGGAGGATCCTCTGAATACCTAATAACACATTCAAAATTAATATGAAAAAAACTGAAGTGTTACTTTCCACTTGAAAGCAGCAAGTGTTATGTTCTTTGAAAGAGGTTCAAACAATTCCATTTAAAACAAAACCTTACAAGCATATCAATAATACCTATAATAAAGTTTCATTTATAATTCATAAATGTTAATTATATATTTTTTAAGGTACAGCTTAAAAACTGTTATACTTACTCTTTTCATTTGGTCTACAGTAATGGTAGAAGATTTCCAGAGTGATTTTAGTAAATCCACAATCATTTTAAATGTACTTTCTCCAGTTGACTCTAAAACCATTACAATAGCCTAAAAATTGAAGGAATGAATGATGAATTCTGGGAGTATTAATTCATGTAAGGATCTGCTCCTAAAATATACTAAAGCCTTTTTCTCTAACATGTAGTCATGATCATTACAAAAATTTAAAAACTTTTAAAAAAGAAAAAACAATCCATGCTATCAAAGAAGCATGAAGTCACTGTGATACATCAGAGAACACAATTATGACTTCTGGAATGTCAAAGTAATCTTACTTCATATACAAGCTCATGGTGAAAATGAGGGACTTCCAATTCCTTAAGGCAATGTTCAGCTTCAGATATGTCTCCAGACAGTATATATTCTTTCAGCAGCATATCAATCTATTAGATTTAAAAATTGAGACATGTTAAAGTTTCTCATTTTTGAAAACTTTTACCTTGCCTAAGGATTTTATTTATGTTCATCCCAATGAAGTTGCAGACCCTGAAAAGCTGGAAACCAATGTCTAGGAGCACACAGACTTGATGTAGCACTTCCATGATGATTTTTTTTTAATAAAAAATAAATACCGATTTTCAAGTAGTTCAGAACTATGGAAAAAATGCAGTGCTTCAGTGTGTCTCAATAATCACTGAGATCTGTAAGGAGGCTTATGTAGTGTACGTGGCCTATGTTGTGATTGTGTTTCAGTGCTCACTACAAAACAAGGGCTTTAAAAGTCCACTAGAGGGCACTAACCAAAAGTCCCAAAATAAAATTTTAAAGTGGCACAAATCTTTACATTTTATCAGATTGACCTTAGTAATGCACTAGAAGCCAAAAAGTGAAAGAAAAAATTACAGAGTTTTACTAGATAGGGCAAAGATTCTCAGTTGCTTTTCTAAAACTCATTATTAGATAATGAGTATTTGGAACTCATTCTCTAATAATTTAGCAAATTTCAAGTCACAGCTGAAAAAAACAAGTCTTGATACTCCTAGCTCGAACTTGTACATAATATCTATGGATCCAGAGAAGAATGTGGGAAAGCACGAGACCTTTAGCTAAGAATGTTCTTCCCTATACAATGCCTGTTACAATCACCTTTGCACCTCATACCAAAACCAAACCTGCTGCTATCAATTTCAACTCTAGTCTAGAGGACAGAGTAGAACTGCCCTGCCCCATAGTTCCTAAGGAGTGACTTGTGGATTTGAACTGCTGATCTTCTGTTCTGCAGCCAAGCTCTCCAAGCTTTGTGCAACCAAGGCTCCTTGCACCCAGTGAAAAAAAGCTCTCTAAGCTCTGTGCAACCAAGGCTTCTTGCACTGAATGAAAAAAAACAAACCCACTGCAGTCAAGTCAATTCTGACTCATAGTGACTCTACAGGACAGAGGAAAACTGCCCCCATAGGGTTTCAAAGGAGTGCTTGGTAGATTCAAGCTGCTGACTTTTTGGTTAGCAGATGTAGCACCTAACCATCATGCCACCAGGGTTCCCTGTAGACACCCAATAAATGTTCTTTGATTGAATAAAATAAATATCCTCTACTTTCAACTTCTAGAATGTATTTTCATAAAAGATAAAGTAAAAATTTGACTGCTAGACTACATTTCTGTAAGTATTTTCTATTATCCTGCTTTAAGGAAGTATTTAAAGATTGGAATTTCAGTAAAGTGCTTCACATATTATACATTAACATAATATTACAATTATATTACTTAGCTTAATATTTGTCACAGCTTTGAAAAGTATTTAAAATGCTTCTTACTGGCTTTCTTGCATTTTCACAATGGTAAGATTACAAATATATGTATGCATTTCCAAAAGTTCTCTTTGTCCAACCCATTCTTCTATATAAATATGAACAAATATTCAAATACAGTCAACCTCAAACTTATATACTGGTAGTTATCTCAATTCTTATCATGCTTTTTTTTTAAATTGTAATCTAGATGAAAAGTTTACATAGCAAAATCGTTTCTCATTAAACAGTTAATACACAAGTTCTCCTGTGATACTGGCTGCCCATCAGCCTCTCATACATGACTGAACTATGAAGCACATCCCTCATGTGTAGTTGTTGGCCCTATAACCTGTCAAATCTTGATCTGAAGGGTGAGCTTCAAGACTGACTTCAGTACTGAATTAAAAGGATGCCGAGGGTCATGCTCCCAGTGTTCCTCCAGTCTCTATCAGACCAAGCAAGTCTGGTCTTTGTGTGTGTCTGACTCTGAATTCTGTTCTTTACATTTTGCTCGAGCTCTGTTCAGTACCTTCTGTTGTGATCCCTACTAGAGCAGTCACTGGTGTAAATGGGCACCATCTACTTGTTCTGGGTATCTTGACCATTTTTTAACTGAGATATAATTCCTGTACCCAAATCAGTTTAGCAGTTCCTCAAATATTAAGTCCTTCAGTCCATAAACATGGGCTAGTTTACCATTTACTTAGTCCTTCTTTAATTTCAAAGACATTTTACAATTCTCAGTACACAACTATGTATGTCTTTTGTCACGTTTATTTCTGTTATATCAATCTTTTCCATGATGTATGAATGGCACTGTTTTCTTAATATCATTGTCAAATGAATTCATCGCTATTATATAGAAATATTTTGTTTGGGTATACTGATCTTCTGTGCCCTTGCGGACTTCATTTGTTAGTTCTAACAGTTGTTTTTATTTTGTTGATTCTTTAGGATTTTCTGTATACAAGCTCTATCTGGGTACAGAGTTTTACATCTTTCTTTCCAATTTTGTATGCCTTTTACTTCTTTTTCTTTCCTAGCTGCCCTGACATCTTGACTGCTTGTATACCTCCATATCTGATACTAATTTAAAAAGAAAAAAAAGTGTTATTATGACATCACAAACATACAGAACTTTTCTATCTTAACACATAAAAGCAAAAAGTAAAAGTTTTAATTACATTCAAACTAGTTAGCTAAACATATTAAAAAACTTACTAGAATTCAAAACTATGATCACATGAAAAGATTATACTAAAAAATCAGAAGCACAAAAAATATAAATAGCAATGCTAAGTACTTGCCTTTTATTAAAGATTCTGACATAAGAAGATTAAATAGTAAATTTGGATTTCCTATTTCAGAACACATTACACAGAGAAAAATCCAAAAGGAATAAACCCTGCATTTTAATGCAAATCAATTACTTTTCTTTTATAGTATGCATACAAGTAATGATGCCTCCTCACAAAAATTTGCCATTCTTATCTAGTGCTCATAAGTCATTTCATAACTTACAATCTGAGAATATCATTTCAAATTGCTCATATGAAAATACTTACTGAATAATTAAAAAATACAGTCTGATTTCAACAGCACTAGAATATCAATATAAGTGTTTTACATACCAATATAAAAAAGACCTCAGGTCTTTGACATTCACACATAGTTCTCTTATAACAAAACATAGAAGTTCATCATTAAGTTGGAGAACTAAAAATTATATAATTATTACTTAACTTATACCAAGTGATTATCAAGCCAAATATAAAAGGATAATTCAAATTTGCATCTATAAGACTGAACTTTAATTTTTATCCACAAAAATACCAGCTAGTAGGCATGGTTTACTTTTCTCAGAGGAATACACATCAATTAAAGACAACAACCAACAGTTACCTCTTTAACAAGGTGATTGACAGGCCGCTGCCCACCTCCAGAGCCCCACACACTGTCTTTGCGCTTCCCACCTCTGGACATGCTCAGGAGCACAGTAGCCTTGTCCAGAGCAGCTCTACAAAAGAAAAAAAAAATTTAAATCCCATTTTGACACACTAACATGCATTACCAAATTGTGGATAAACTGACAAACCTCATATATGCTAGAAGCTTTCATATAACAAAAGCAATGTACAATTCAAAACTCTTAAACTGGTTTACAAAATAAAAGCTTAGGAAAAAAATAAGTTGATTTTCATATTAATTTTCTCACATCACTATTCCTATTTCTCACTCGACAGAAATCAAAACATCCTTCAAAATAACTGATCTACACTGAAAAGAGATATTTTACACATAATTTCTACCTATAAACTGTCTTCCCACCCAATAAGACCACTCCAGTACAACCTGCAGCAATCCTAGAACAAAAGCTAGGCTTGGCGCATACAAGTGAGAGAACCTAAGGCATGGCGAAGTCCAAATCTAAGTTTCCAAGAAGTTCCAAAAAGTATGTAGTGTAACTCCAGCCTACAATTAACTACCAGACTAAAGAATAAAAGTGAAAAACACACTATGTATTGATTTAGAAAATGCCTATGACACACACAACCTAAAATTGTAAATGAGGCTCCTCCAATAAAAATATTCATCTTAATGATCTCGTAGCATGTTAAATAACTACAAAATGTTAGAAACTAAAGGGACCATAACCCTTTCAAGAATTGTTTTGTATTTGTAATTTTTTTGCTGATATGTGTTTTCACTAATAGAATGCACACTGAATCACTGAATGTTGTTAATCTTTTGTTAATTTAAGATTTTTTTGGAACTACATCGTACACATATATACCAACAGACTTGGGAGGTAAAACAGGCAGAATGAGGCATGGTCAGATATACAAAACAGATTTCTAGAGCTTGTTCAGCAATGTATTTTTCCATTTTGAAAAGAGGAATGTTTCAGGAAAAGTAATTCCAGGGTCAGCAAAATACCATTCCTCCAAACTCCTAAGAAAATGCGTAAGGATAGACACTGTATAGTTCCAGCCTCTTATAAAGCCTAAAGGGAAATGCTTTCACAGGAAATCCCTACTGCAATAAATTACTTTTTACTGTAGAACAAGTATTTAATCAGAAACTAGAATACAGGTCCTTGACAATTACACAGAAAGTATACACAGTATGTTAAGGATGCTACAATGTGTGCTCACACTGTTTCATCGAAAAATAAGTTTTCCACTTGAGTTATTACCTAATGTACCTACCCAGTAACACAAAGAAAACTATAAATATCCTTACATTTTAAGTTCGATTATCTCATAAAGAAGGAAACTGAGGCCCAGGGAAGAGTAGCTCTGACATGAAGGTAACTAATGGTTTAGCTAAAAGCCAAGACTTCTGTATTATAGCACTACTCTCTTCCCATTATGTTATGCCAACACTCTCTCACTTTTAACAGTGGAGAATACAGACAACTGACAATTTGATGCCCACAATGTCTGATGAATGCAAAAGTCATTTTAACAAACTAATGGAGAATTTTCCCTACTTTGAAATTCTAAGTAGGAAAATTAATTTACTTACCTAGCCTGTACACAATCTACAGTTCCTCGGTAACTATCAATATAGGTATTACATAAAATTCCATCTCCAACAGCTCTAGCAATAAACTGGCCCACCAACTATAAAACAAAAAAAATCTAAAATAAATGTTTATAGGACACAATTTCTCCATACATAAATGAAGATGACTGGTTGAACTATACAGTCAGTACCTAAAAGACATGTTGGAATATTCAACAAACCTAAATTTAGCACCTAGGTACACTATGAGTCAGAACTGATTCAAAGGCAGTGGGGTTTTCTTTAGTTTAGTTATATGTGACACACTCCCATTTCTTTACATTCAAGTTAAGAAAACACCTAAGTGCCAGAGTGTGGCCACGTCCGTTTTGTTCACTACTGAATCCAAGACTTCACACATAATATCTGATCAAAAATATGAAGAAAAATTGTGTAAAAATATTCAAAGTATGTTCATAGCATTATTACAAAAATTGCAAACACCTTCAGTATCTAACAACAAAAATACGGTTAAGTGTACAAGTAACAATATACATAGGATGGTACACTATGTGGCCACAGGGAAAAATCTTCACTGTATTTTATGGAGTGAGAAATATCAAGTTTATAAAACAGCACATATGCTGTAATTCCAGTTTTTATTAAAGCAAAAAAAAAGTAAATATATATAAACCATACATTGGCATCTATCAATAGAAAGTAGAATGGAAAGCTTGATGCAAAAATCTAAGTAGTGATTATTTTTTCTGACTTTTCTTACCTTTGGCTTTTCTGTATTTTTCAAAAATAATCAATTTGTTACAGTGTGTTTACTGCTATAAAGAGGGAAGAAAACCACTCATCTTTGAATCATATCTTAATACCTTACACACACTATGTGTCACAGGAAAATGACATTTAGAAACTGGCCTGTTTATACTCTATTTGTGTGAGAGTGTATGTGTGTGTGCAGATAGAAAATAGTTTGTTAATACTTTCTATTTCTGTGTGTCTGTGTCTGTGTGTACAGGTATAAAATGTTCCTACATGACTATAAATGTTCACCAACAACTTCCTGTTTTCTATTGCATGCCAGAAAGTCACCTTTCAGTGTCAGCATGTATTAACTACTGATAAAAACATACAGTCTTTTGCGGAGAGACTCTATAGAACTCATAAATTTTCTATTTACCCACAAAGCTTCAAAAGGAAACAGTTTTATTTATGCTCTCCTAATAAACAGAACCCTAGTGGTCAACCTGGTTGACAGGTTGACAGGTTGACAGGTTGGCTGCTGACCAACAGGTTGGAAACCTGACTCTACCTGCTGCTCCTTAGAAACCGTCTAAAGCCATGCTACTCTTTCCTATAGCGTTACTGTATGTCAAAATCCATTTAGTGGCAACATGTTAGGTATTCTGTTTGGTTTTTATTAACAAACAGTCAAGCAAATTCAATCCTTAACAATCTACATTTTTAAAAATCCTAGTTCACAAGACAGCTTAACTATATATACATCAACAAAATATACAGACAGAAAAACATGACCAAAAAGTTACAAAGCAAGACGGAAAATCAGACTATAACAATGAATTTATAGTACGATTACAAGTAAACTTAAAAAAATAAAATAAAAGGAAGAATAGCTAAGAAAAACACATTAAAATGTTGGAGAAGTATCTTTATGTGGTAGGAAAGATGGGCCCGCTTCCTCATTCCATATACTAAAACTTTCTAAGAATATGTATTATTTCTACAACTAGAAGTAGGTATGGGAGATGAACAAAAAGAAGACTCGTACAAACCTGTGGTGCTCTAGGGGTGTCCAGTGCTAACTCAGGTAGATCTTTCAACAATTTATCAAATGATTTTTCTACATCATTTGTGCTCATCACTGTCCCACAAAGGTCAGAAAGAAGCTTGGATGTCATTTCTCTGTGACTGGCCTTCCCCTCCAAGGCCAAGGATACTGCCAACACTGGTACTCCACTTTTCATTTCACCAAGATTCAAATCTCTCAGCATTTCCTATTTTAAAAAAATGTGTGTTTAATAAAAGTTTTATTCTAAAAATATCAAATTTTTATCCATGTATTCTTATCCCCTCTGGAAACAGATAGTCATATTTTATGGGATATGATAAATACATCTTTCCTTGCATGTAAATTAGATATTGATTCACACTATCATGCTCTAACTGCCTGAACATAACTCAGGAATGTGAAGTTATATCTAAAATAGTTTATTATTTAACTACTTAACAATGCTAGTTTGGTATCAAGGGTTAAAACTTTCTGCATTACAGTCTATTATTTCTAGGAATATTGTTTTATAAGCATCTGTAAAGATTCATTTTCCATTATCACCAGCTGTTGTACACACTATTTTTCTACAAAGCTCTTTCTTCAAACAAAAAAAATTTACTTTATATTTTTACATAGTCTTTAAGTCGAATTCACGTTTTAAAAGCTGGGATCAAGATAAAATGGTTTCTACTAAAAATAACAATGGAAGCAGTATAATGTACCAGGTATTACAGTACCTACTTTATCTACCTCATTTAATATTCAGAACAACCCACTGAGGGAGGTACTATTACCATATCAATCATACCCAGTAAGAACACACAGCTGGAGTGCATAAGCTAGAATTAGATACATGAAGTGTAATCCTAGAGGCTACGTTCTAACTCAGTAACGAAGAGGCTTTCCTCTTACTTAGGGTTTTCTCAAAACCTTTAAATCATGGTATACAACTAAGACACAGCCAGAGCTATTTTCACAGTCACCTAACTAATGTTAGTGGCAGTCCCTTCCTGGTCCATTTCTTCTTCCTGGACTACCCCGTAACAACTAACTCATTATCTTTAAACATGATACTCCTACCTGGAAAACTCTCTTGAACCACCCTGCCTTGGCAAACTCCTAAATACTCTTCAGATAACACAGTATCACTTCTATCACTCTCTTATTTTATTTTTCCAAAATACTTGGCTTCTACCACTACTCAGATAATAGTATTGTATCTGAATATATCTGATAATATCTATTATGTAACTGGTCCTATGCTAGGTAGGAATAGGGAGCTCAGCAGCCCCCTGCCCCAGGACTTCCACTCTACCTCTGTAAAAGAATGTCTCACATAATGTTCACATGCTATTTCCCTTACTAGACTGAAATTCAAGAATCACAAATCACAAATTCCTTCCAATGGTATGCACTGAGTAAATATTTTACATCCAAATACTACAAGTCCAAACACAAGCAAACCACTATATCAGGCAAATGAAGAGAATCCAGTCTAAAATCTAAAAATCTAAATTGTCTTTCAAAGTGTGTAAGTTCGCTAATTTAACCTACTAAGCTTTATGAGAACCATAATTTATTTTACCTTTTTGTTTTTTTTTTGCCCTTCTAGACTTACTTAAGAAGCCCTGTGGCACAGTGGTCAAATGCTTGTCTGCTAAGTGAAAGGCTGGTGGTTTCAACCCACTAGCTACTCATTGGTTACAGCCATCAAAACTCTATGGGGCTCTTATGCTCTATCCTGTAGGGTCAATGTGAAAACCCTGGTGACATAGTGGTTAAATGCTATGGCTGCTAACTGAAAGGTTGGCAGTTCTAATCTGCCAGGTGCTCCTTGCAAACTCTGTCGGGGAGTTCTACTCTGTCTGAAGGGTCACTATGAGTCAGAATCAACTCGGTGGCACTTTTTTTTTAAAGGGTCATGATGACAGTGGGTTTAGATTTACTTAATACTTGATAGCACACAACAGGAATTTACTTTATGAATAACTGATAACAGCAGATATTCCCATGCAGATTATACTTCAAAAATAGCTAAAAATGTGTTCTCCTGGTTCTCATATACTTCTACTGTATTCTTAAAAAAAAATACAACGATAAATTTTATCCTAAGCACTGAAATGTTACCAAAATAGAACTGAATCAGGTCTTTTTAATTCAGGTCACTTTAAGAGCCTTCAAAAGATCCACGTTGTTGGTATTAGCTGCTGTCAAGTCACCCCTGACTTGGAGCAACCCCAGCGTACAAAGGGATTGGACTGTTGTGATCACAGGGTGTTCATTTGGCTGGTTCTTCAGAAGCAGATCATCAGGCCTTTTTTCTTAGTCTAGAATAGTCTTGAAGCTCCATTGAAACCTGTTCAACAGTACCACACACGCTTCCAACAACAGATAGGCAGTGGCTGCACTGAGCTACACTGGCTGGGAATCAAACCTGGGTCTCCCACATGGACAAGAACTGGACCACTGGACCACCCCTGCACCCTCAGAAAGTCTACCAACAAATACCATGAAATTATGCTAAAAGACATCATGCTGACCTAAGCTGGGAATAAGTTTATGGTAATGGGAAAGAAAGAACTCAGAACAGGAAGCTGAGAATGGTCACACAACTGAAAAGAAGGTACTCAATATTACTGATTGGTACTTACAGAAGTGTTAAAATATGTATCTAGAACTGTTAAAAATTGTTTACATACACACAAAGGTATTCTGCTGCGTATTTTTTCAGGAGAAAAGATGACACATGGCTTTCACTGGATCTCAAAAGCAGTTGATTCCAAAAATACAAAAACCAGTTTAAGTTAACGTTCTACAGAAATTCAGTGATACACAAGAAAATGCTTCATCAGTATACCAAGATCATCCTAGATATTGATGTTTCACTTATAACAGTCTGTGTATTTTCTCTCACTGTTGATGTTGTTGCTGTTGTTAGGTGCTGTCAAGTCAGTTCCGACTCATAGTGACCCTATGAACAACCGAACAAAAACACTGCCTGGCCTTGTGCCATGTCCACAATTGTTTTTATCCTTAAGCCCACTGTCGCTGCCATTGTGTTGATCCATTTGTCAAGGGTCTTCCTCTTTTTCACTGACCCTCCACTCTATCCAGCATGATGTCCTTCTCCAGGGACTGATCCTTCCTGACATGTCCAAAGTATTTCAGACACAGTCTTGCCATCTTTGCTTCCAAGAAGCACTCTAGTTGTACTTCTTCCAGAACAGATCTGTTTGTTTTTTTAGCAGTCCATCGAACATTCAACATTCTTCTCCAGTACCACAATTCAAAGACATCAATTCTTCTTCTGTCTTCTTTGTTTATGGCCCAGCTTTCACATGCATATGATACGACTGAAAATACCATGGCTTGGGTCAGGCGTGTTTTAGTCAAGGGTACATCCTTACTTTTGAATACTCTGAAGAGGTTCTTTGCAGCAGATTTTTCCCAGTGCAGTGCTTCTTGATTTCTTGACTGCTGCTTCCAAGGGCATTGATTGTGGACCCAAAATGAAATCTTTGACAACCTCAATCCTTTCTCGATTTATGACAATGTTGCTTACTGGTCCAGTTGTGAGGACTTTTGTTTTCCTGATGTTGAGGTGCAGTCCATACTGAAGGCTATGGTCCTTGATCTTCATCAGTAAATGCCTCAAATCTTCTTTATTTCCAGCAAGTAAGGTGGTGTCATCTGCATAACACAGGTTGTTAATGAGTCATCCTCGAATCCTGATGCCTTGTTCTTCTCTGTATAATCCAGCTACTCGGATTATTCACTTGGCATACAGATTAAAAAGGTATGGTAAAAGGATACAACCCTGACACATGCTTTTCCTGACTTTAAACCATGCAGTGTCTCCTTGTTCTGTTCACAAGACTGCCTCTTGATCCATGTACAGATCCCTTAAGAGCACAATTAGGTGCTCTGTTCTGAAATTCCCATTCTCCGCAACGTCAGCCACAGTTTAGTATGATCTACACAGTCGAATGCTTTTGTGTAGTCAATGAAACACAAGTAAACATCTTGCTGGTATTCTTTGCTTTCAGCCAAGATCCATCGACATCAGCAATGACATCCCCAGTTCCATGTCGTCTTCTAAACCCACCTTGAATTTCTGGTGGTTCCTTGTCAATATGTTGCTGTAGTCACTTTTGAAAGACCTTGAGTGGAGTTTTACTTGCACGTGATATTAACGATATTGTTCAGAAATTTCCATATTCGGTTGGATCATCTTTCTTTGGAATGGACATAAATATGGATCTCTTTCAGTCAGTGGGTCAAGTAGCTGTCCTCCAAATTTCCTGGCATAGATGAGTACTTCCAGCACTGCAACTGTTTGCTGAAATATCTCAACTGATATTCCATCAATTCCTGTAGCCTTGTTTTTTGCCAATGCCTTGAATGCAGCTTCGACTTCTTCCTTCAGTACCATTGGTTCCTGATCATATGCTACCTCTTCAAACGGCTGAACACCGACCAGTTCTTTCTGGTATAACGACTGTCTATTTCATCCATCTTCTTTTGATGCTCTCTGAGTCGTTTAATAGTTTCCCTATAGAATCCTTCACTGTTGCAACTCGAGGCTTGAATTTTTTTCTTCAGTTCTTTCAGCTTGAGAAATGGAGAACATGTTCTTCCCTTTTAGTTTTCCATTTCCAGCTCTTTGCACATGTCCTTATAATACTTTCTTTTGTTTTCTTGAGCTGCTCTCTAAAATCTTCTGTTTAGGTCTTTTAGTTTGCCATTCATTCCTTTTGCTTTAGGTGCTCAACATTCAAGAGCAAGTTTCAGAGTCTCCTCTGACATCCAGTTTGGTCTTTCTTTCCAGTCTTTTTGATGACCTCTTGCTCTCTTCATGGATGATGTCTTTGATGTCATTCCACAATGTGTCTGGTCTTTGGTCATTAGTGATCAACACATCAAATCTGTTCTTGAGATGATCTTTAAACTCAGGAGGGATATATTCAAGGTCATACTTTGGCTCTCATGGACTTGTTCTAATTTTCTTTAGTTTCAATTTGAATTTGCGTAAGAGCAACTGATGATCTGTGCCAGTCAGCACCCGGTCTTGTTCGGACTGCTGATATGGAGCTTTTCCATCGTCTTTTTCCACAGCTGTAGTCAATTTGGTTCCTGTGTATGCCATCAGGTGAGGTCTATGTGTACAGTCGCCGTTTGTGTTGTTTAAAAAAGGTACTTGCAATGAAAAAGTCATTAGTCTTACAGAATTGTATCATGCAATCTCCAAGGCCATATTTTCCAACTACCGATCATTCTTTTTTGTTTCCAACTTTTGCATTCCAATTATCAGTGCATCTTGATTGCATGTTAAATCAATTTCAGACTGCAGAAGCTGGTAAAAATCTTCAACCTCTTCATCTTTGGCCTTAGTGGTTGGTGTGTAAATTTGAATAATAGTTGTACCAACTGGCTGTCCCTGTAAGTGTATGGATATTATTTTGTCACTAACAGCATGGTACTTCAGGACAGATCCTGTAATGTTCTTTTTGATGATGAATGCAACACCATTCCTCTTCAAGTTTTCCTTGCCAGCATAGTAGACCACATAATTGTCGGGTTCAAAATGGCCAAAACCGGTCCATTTCAACTCACTGATGCCTAGGATGGCAATGTTTAAGCATTCCATTTCATTTTTGACAATTTCCAGTTTTCCTAAATTCATACTTTGTACTTTCCATGTTCCAATTATCAGTGGATGTCTGCAGCTGTTTCATTTCATTTCGAGTCGCGCCACATCAGCGAACAAAGATCCTGGGGGCCTTATTCCATCCAGGTCATTAAGATCGACTCTATTTTGAGGAGGCAGCTCTTCCCCAGTCATCTTCTGAGTGCCTTCCAACCTGGGAGCTGACTTTCCGGCACCATATCTGCCAATATTTGGCTGCTATTCATGAGGTTTTCTCGGGCTAATTCCTTTCAGAGGCAGACTGCCAGGTCCTTTTTCCTAGTCTTAGTCTGGAAGCTCAGCTGTAACTTATCTACCACAGCTGACCCTGCTGGTACCTAAATACCAGTGGCATAGTTTCCTGAATCACAGCAACAAGCAAGTCTCCAGTGACAGACAAGTAGGGGCTGCTTACTCTCTTTACTCTCCTTACCTGATGGTGTCACCCTCCTTACGTGATAATGTTACCCTGCTTACCTGATGCTGTTACCCTACTTACCTGATACTGTTGTCTGCCGTACCTGTAAATTCTACCTCTGTGAAGTTAATAAGGCAGGATTAGAGGCAGTTATGTTAATGAGGCAGGACTCCATCTACAAGATTAAGCTGTATTTTATGTCAGTCTTTTTCAAGACAGTCTAGGGGGCTGGAATTCCAAATATGGGGAGCCAGCTCCAGAGGAAGGCTTTCTCTCTTGGTACGGGCTCTCAGGGAAGGTCCTTGCCATCAATCTTCCTTGGCTGAATTGCTTCTCAATACAGGAGACCTGGGTCCAAAGTATGCTTTACTCTCCTGACTCCTGTTTCTTGGTAGTATGAGGACCATTTCCTCTCATAGAGTAAATGAATTATACTTGCAATTTTACACCTACCGCAACTTCATTAGTATCTCCATGCTCGAAGTATTCCTGTATGATAGGTGTTAAAGTCTTCTCAAATGCCATTTCATCCAAAGGCAGAACTACAGTCTCATAAACACAGTTCTCCTGAGAAAGGAAAGGAGGGAGAGAAAAAGTTATACAGAACAGATTATTTAGATAAAATGGATTTGTCTCATTATTTTATATTCAAACTGGTCAGTAATTCCCATTTAGGACAAGATAAGGACAAGCTACGTACTTTGACCACTTTTTTACATTTTTACTTATTTATTTATTTTAAATACACCTAACTGAGTACTTACTGATGCTCTCATTATTCAACATTTCATATTTACAAAATTAAAAAGTCTACTTTCTGATAATTTTGTGCATTAATGTTGTACATGTGGCAATAACAAATGCTGAGGTCTGAGATGAGTAACACTGGCTGCAGTGGTGTAACCAGCGTTGCTATCACCCAGTGCAGTAACTCAAGGTGCCAACTCCCCAACCATGGGCGTCCTTCCATGTCTGTCCCAGGCTACAGGGAAACTGCCCTGGGTTACCCAGACTCACCTCCTGACGGTGCCCAGCTCTGGATGTACACTAGCATGCACCTGCAGGGGCAAGCCAGGAGGGCTGGTGGCCCATCTGGGAATGGGGCAAAGGCACATCAACAGCCCCTTGCCACAAGCTCATTCTTTGAAGGTTTACAGCCCCAGAAGCCCTATGGGCAGTTCTACTCTATCCTATAGGGTTGCTATGAGTTGTAAACAACTCAACAGCATTGTTTTTCGTTTGTTTGTTTTATTCTTTAGACTACTTTCTTCCCAGAGTATTTGGTTTCCTTCTTTCTCTTTTGTTCTGGATGAACAGAGACCAACAGACTATCTTAGGTAGTCACTCAGAAGCTTTTAAGACCCCAAATACTACTTATCATTTTGAGATACAGCACATACACTTAATGAACTACATTATGCCAGTTAATGAGTTTCCCCTCAGTGAAGAGCCTAAGCCTTCAAACCCAGAAAACCAATCTCACAAGTTATTTGGTTGCCCAATTACATAAAACAATCCCTCTGTCACTGTTCTTTTACAAAATCTGAGTGCAATAAACCAATATACAACATTAGAACCACATTATTGCAAAATAAGCTAATATACAACATTAGAACCACATTATTGCATGTAATATGACCTGTACCAATTCTTCAAATCTTCAGTTAATTTTTTTACAATTCACAAAACCTGTCCTCTTTAACTATTTTATGGTGGCTTCCTATCACTTTATTAAAACTTCATTTAAAAAAAACTGAAGAACCAAAGCAAAGCCTTCATAATTACTAAGCTGTATCATAATAAAAGTCCCAATAATGAAAACCTAAGTTGTAATGACTGAAAAACCACTACAGAGAAACATGGTTCAACTATAATTTCAAAACGTATTAAGACTAATGTCTATCACCAAACCATTACCCAATCTCCAACAAATTCATGGAATGTTTATTTTCAATTTGTGACATACTTCAGTCTAATAAAAGATTTGAACACTGTTAAAATTAGAATAAATATTTAAGCATAAGATTTACAGTATATGAATTCTACTGGTTTTAAATACACACTTTTCTCATATTGCCTTAAAAAGACTTCCATGTCCAGCTAGCTAAAATAAGTAAATACATACATACAAACAAAACACAATTAAAAAAACCTAACATATATCCTGATATTTTCCTAACCTAAACTTCTCATCACTGGTATCTATTTTATGCAAAGACCGTTTTCGTAAAAATGTCGTACGTCATGTCTAAGATTTGCTTCAAAACAATTCAGAGCATGATAGGGGTGGGAGAGACACAAAAGAAAGAGATAATGGTGAGTAGAGGGTGAAACTAAGACTGGCCATAAATTAACGATTACCGAGGTTGGTAAAGCTGAGAAAGGACTGTAAGTGGGTTCATTATAGTAATCCTTCTACTTTTTTAAAGTTTTCCATTAAAAATATAAATAACCCAATCAAATAATAAGTGAAAAACTACAACAGGTATTTCACTGAGGAGGACACTCAAAGGGTCAAGTAGCACATGAAAACATGCTGCAAGTCATCAGCGTTAGGGAGATGCAAATCAAATCTACAACGAAACCCATCTTACCCCCATAACAATGATTAAAAAAAAAACTAAAAACACTAGGTTGGCCGGATGACTGAGAAACAGAAACCCTCATCCTTTGCCAGTGGGAATTTAAAATGGTACCACTATGGATAATAGTTTGGCAGCTCCTTAAAAAGTTCAAAACAGTTCTACTATGTGACCCAACAAATCTACTCTTAGCTACACATACAAAGGACCTGAAAAGAGTGACTCAGACCAATGCTTATCACAGCACTGTTCTCAATATCCAAAAGAAACAAGTACCCAGCAACTGAAGAATGGTTAAGCAAAATGTGGTTATATATAGAGGATGGAATATTACTCAACCCTGGTGGTACAGTGGCTAACCAGAAGGTTAGCAGTTCAAATCCGCCAGGTGCTCCTTAGAAACTCTATGGGGCAGTTCTACTGTGACTTACAAGGTCGCTATGAGTCTGAATTGCCTTGAAGGCACTGCGCTTGTTTTGTTTTTTTTTTTAATAAAGAAGAATGTAGTCCTGATACATGCCTCCACATGGATGAACCTTGAGGACAAAAGGATAAACACTGTACCACATCACTTACATAAGTAAGCAAATGCATAGAAAGCAAAAGTAATTGGTGGTTACAAGAGCCGGGAAGGAAGAAGGGAAAAAATACAGCTTTTGTTTAAAGTACACCGAAGACATTTAACGATGGTAAATAATTTGGGAAAAAAGAGCACTTGAAGAACATAATGTCACTGAAGTATACATGCAGAAACTGATAAAACATTTCTGTGTTGTTGTGTGACTACTAAAATAAACACAAGCTCAAAAATACAAATGTATCATATACACATTACAAAATCATTAAAAATTTCACTCTCAGATTATCTTTAAGAAAAAAACTCCATGTTCCAAAAACAAGACTTACCATGTTATCACCACCCTAAACAATGATAATAAAAAAGGACATTTAACGATTCTGTAACTCTTCTACGATACTCAAAAAAATACATATTATTCTCAATTATCTTTCATTTACTATAAAAAGAAACTGTATTAACAACAGCATTTACCAAAAAAATGGTCAACTTGATAATTTTCCTGAATTTTACAGACTCACTTTCTCAAACACCATGTGAAAATCTTAGCATACTTCATTTATCAAGTATCCTGGTGGCCTAATACGAAGTGGTGTAGTAGGTAAGTGTTACATCTGCCAACCCGAAGATTGGCAGTTCAAATCCACCAGGCGCTCCTTGGAAACTCAATTGAGCAGTTCTACTCTGTCCTATAGCATCACACTAAGTTGGATTTGACTCAACACCAGTGGGTTTGGTTTGCTTTGGCTTTTAATACAAGGCAAACCTAACAGTCTGAGGGCATTGTTGAGTATGTACATTATTCAGAAAGTAGAAGATTCTGTTAATAACTATATGACAAAATGACACACATGATGTCAAGTCCTTAAGCATTTTTAATTTAAAAAAAAAAAGGAAAACAAAAACAGCGATACCTGGTCATCATCGTAGTTAGGATCTTTCACATCCACCTCCTCCACATCATATACCTGTCCAGGTGTTCCCCAGACACCTTTGCCTCCTGCACCACCTGAAAAAGTTCAGAACTGAGAAAGGCATGACCATAAATCTAAGTCACATATGTCATCCTAGGTGCCTATAAGTTACCAGGTAAAACCACTGGAAATGTAAATACACCTTTGGAAAAAAAAAGACTGTACAAATGACATACACAGATACACTAGCTGTAAGAACCACAGTACTATAAAATGGGACAACAAAACCCACTGCCGTAGAGTCAGGTCCAACTCACAGTGACCCTAAAGAACACAGCAAAACTGCCCCATAGAGTTTCCAAGGAGCACCTGGCGGATCTGAACCGCCAACCTTTTGGTTAGCAGACATAGCACTTAACCCAGTACGCCACCAGAGTTTCCAAATGTGACAACAACAAAAAAACACATACTGTTTTATTTTAAAATTCCAACTGTTCAAAATTTTACTTTCTAAATTGAAACTCAACTACATACAATTTTGCGTATATGAAAACAGATGATAAATTTTCATTGAACCTGAAATCTCAAATAATTCTAGATGTTCATTTAAATAACAGCTGAAATTTTCAATTTTAACTTCCATGATAGTTTTTTACCAGCTAAGAGTTATACTTGAAACTACTTTTTTATTCAGATCATGGATTTTTCTGTATTGATTAGATGTGATAAATTCAAGGAGTGCTCCTTGGAAACTCAGTGGAGCAGTTCTACTCTGTCCTATAGCATCACAATGAGTTGGGTTCAACTCAACACTGGTGGGTTTGGTTTGGTTTGGTTTTTAATACAAAGCAAACCTAACAGTCTGAGAGCACTGTTGAGTATGTACATTATTCAGAAAGTAGAAGATTCTGTTAATAACTGTATGACGAATAAATCCAGGGAGTATTTACATTTCTAATTCCTGTACTGATTGGATTTCATAAATCTTATAACCCCTTTCCAAAAGCATCTATTTGAAATGCCTTATAAATTTAAAAACTAAAAAGGCAGATATTTTCAACAGGAAAAAAAAAATCCCCCAAATAGCTATACTGGGGACCTCTACTGCATGTGACCTCTAAATTCTGACATTTCTTGGGAACCAAAGCAAAAACAAACATCCCAGCTCAGTCGATAAGGCATAGAAAACTCAACAAGGGAGGGACACGGTGACCAGCATCAAATGTTTTATAGTCAAATACTCACAGACATAAAAGTATAAATTATACTTTGTAACTAGGAATATTACAAATAACATTTAAGCATTAACAGAACTGATAATTATTCTTCTCTACTTATTATATACAAACTGACCATAAATTTAACAATTTCAACTTTTAAAGCTGCTCTTCAGCATAGACTCACTGAACTGTTTTTATATGGCCCAATATATTTTTAAATTTTTAAAGCGCCACCAATATATTTACAGTGTTATCAACATTTTCTTTTTTTGTAAAGGTGAGGAAGTTTATCCAGGTTATACTCAAGAGCGTAATCCTTGTCACAGGGGCAAAACAAAACTTGATAAATTTGTTTTCATTTTGATCCAGCCAATGACTATAAAGCCATTGAAAACAAATAACCATTTTTGACAAACGGCAAAAACATTTTACAAAGAGCCTAGGCTATAAATGGAAATGCCTATTATTTGCAAGTTGGCACAATCTTTCAAATTGTATTGAAATCCTACTACAGAAAAGGGCTAACATGCAAGGTTAAATCAGTAATCATTCATCCTTTGAAGAAATATTTCAGTGTCTTCCCCATATGCTCACCGCTACTCCAGGTACTGTCTGCACGGGCAGCAGGCAGTCTACTCCAGTACCCAAAATACACAGAGCTGAAGAAAACCAGGAGCCAGATCTAAGTGTGGTGAATTCCTAACTCCTCCTTCAGGTAAAATTAAAGTTTCACAACTGTGAAAACTATCACAGTGTATTTTATTGTAAATAAGATAACTAAGTTTAGCTCAAGCTAACTAAATCTATTCAGATATGCAAAATACTCTCAACCTAACTAAAAACTGGAATGGTCCTTAGGTTACTACTATGTAAAAATATACATAAGCTCTTACATTAACATTTTTTACATTTCTCTCAGAACAAGGAAATTGCAGTGCAAAGATTCAAATTATTTTTTTCTATCTGGCTCTTTGGATGTAGCCTATACCAACCTTTCTTTGGTAGACCTCTTCCCTTCCCAGATCTGGATCGTCTATCTAACAACTTCCCCTTTGGACTGGCTGGCACAGTTACTCCACTTCTAAGGGATTCTCCTCCATTATCACTGACAGAATCGCCTCTGCCAGAGTCCCGGGATGAATTTTTCCGTAGTCTCCTTTTTGCCTTGGCATTAATTCTAGCTTCATTAATGGAGGATGCCGAAATCCAATTTCCATTTATTTCATTCCTTATTTCCTCAGTCCCCACATTTTCTTCATCACCAGAAAAGAACGAGTCACTTAAATTGTCAGGATCTTAAAGAGAAACAATGAAGGGGGGAAAAAAAATCTAAGTACTCAAGTACCCACTGTTACACCAGTTATACTCAAGAGTTATATTAGGCTGAATCACATGAAATTACCATTTTGTAGAACAGTAACAATCACATACAGGTGACCTCATTTGGCTTAATCTAATAAATAACTTATTACATTATTATGAATCTGCCTGCATTTTAATGAACAAGGTTCAGTTTCTAACTTGTATTTTCTTTTTGAATTCTCTCACATCTCAGTAGTAACCACTCCAAGTTCTACCACTACAGTATCACATAATCACATTTTATAGATCATCTAAACAGAGTATTTATACTCAAATTTTACACACAAGGAAACTGAATATCACAGAGAATAATTCAGTTACTCTAACTACCAGAAGTAGTGTAAGTGTAAAGGCTGGGATTAGTACACCCCTCTCTGACCTGGACTATCTGCTGCAACCAAAGCCGCTGCTGTCGAATCAGTTCCCACTGACAGTGACCCTGCAGAGCAGAGACCTACCCACAGAGCTTCCAAAGAGCGCCTTGTGGATTCTAACCGTCAACTTCTCGATTAGCAGCCTTAGCACTTAACCACTAAACCACCAGGGCTTCCAGAAAAATGCTATTGCAGAAAAGCTCTACTTTAGGCCCATTCAAGTATTAAAGAACTACAAGTCCCTTATCTTAAGACAGTACAAGGCAGAGAGGCACCAAGAACAGTGTTAGGACTAGGTCTGGTTGTAGTCAGAAAACACAGCACACACCTTAGAGCGGTATCTTAGTCCAAAAAGAAATACAATAAAAGCCAAAAGCCACATATAGTTTTGAATTTCCCAGTAGCCCCACTAAAAAGTAAATATAAACAGGTTAGAATTTAAGATATTTTACTGAATATACTATATCATCATTTCAACATGCAATCAGTAGAACACTTTTATTGAGATATTTCACCATCTTTTTTTCATACTAATTCTCTTGGAACATACTGTATATTTTACACACATACAGTATATCTCCATTCCAACTAGCCAGACTTCAAACACCAAACAGCCACATGTGGCTAGTGGCTATCATGTGAGACAATGCAGAAAAGCAGCAGTTATCTACGTAAAATTTATTTTTAAAATATATTATCACTCCCACCTCCATGAAGGGAAGACATGTTACCAATGTGTTGCCCTAACAAAGCAAGTACCCATATAGCCACCACACACAGCAGCAAAGTAACAATTACTGTAACAATTTTTTCAAATCTATTTTGCCAGCACATTTTAAATCAGGTTTGTAAATACAACAAAAAAGTTTCAACTTCAAACTGCCTTGTCAGAGAAAACGATGTTAAATTGTACCAAACCAAAAACTACCAAGCCCAAAGCAACAGTTAGCATACAAGACAGTCAAGTGGCCCCTGGGTTTCTGAGGCTGTCAATCTTTACATAACCAGAATGTCACATCTATCTCCTGCAGAACAGTTAGAGGGGTCAAACAGCCAACTTTCTAGTTAGCAGCTGAGCACTTAACCACTGCCCCACCACAGCTTCCTGTACACTGTATGTGATAGCAAATTAAAGTCATGAAAGAAATAAGGCTCCAGTATTTAAATGTAAAATATGATAAGTATATTAAAGAAAACACAGCACTTTCAGTATTAATAAAATCATAAAATAAAGAATTATTTAAAACATATTGCTGTTGTCAGCTGACACTGAGTTAATTCTGATTTGTGGACACTCCCTGTCTATCAGAGTAAAAGTGTGCTCTATAAGGCTTTCAAGGCTATGACCACTCAGAACCCAATCAGCAAGCCTGTCTTCCTGCATGCCTCTGGAGTGGGTCTGAGCTGCCAGTCTTCTGGCTAGTCATTGAATATTTAACCACTTACACCACTAGGGGCTCTTAAGACAACAAGCTTCCCTATTTAGAATACTGTGAAATATTAGTTAACTCTTTTGGAAGATTATTCTGAAAGCTATAAACAGATTTGTCTTAAATTGTATTTTCACATTTATTCTACAAAACCATGTTCATTTCTATGAAGCACCAAACAAAACCTAGGTAAGTGCCCACAAGTTATTTATAATTACTGGGCAGACAGCAATAATAATTTAAATTGTAAAAATCACTAATAAGTCTGTGTAAAAATATCATTAAGTAGGTTCACTGTTATTCTCTAGACTGCAGGACACTGTATTATCACTAATAGAGAATAACAATGTATGTAATGTGAAAGGAAGGGTAAGAAATATAAGGGCATTTATTGAATTTCCATAAAAACAAGAGTCACAACTGGAAAATCTGAAAAACAACATGGCATACTTCTTCGCGCAGCATGAATAAGATGGTTTTGAAAGTAAAGACAATGTTGATGTTATCATAAAGTATGGTGTGGTGGTCAGGATTATGTCAACTTAGCTACTCCATATTTGGCTGCTGTATTAAGTGGCAGGGCGGGGTTTGTGGTGGCTTCCTGCCCCTCAGCTCTCATCTCTCAACCTTCCACTACCACTGCTGGTCTGCTCACGTTGCCAGGAGCTCCATCTCTTCTTCCAGCGTCTGGTTCCTGGACTTGAACTAGCAGCTGTGGGATTCATCAATCCTTACAGTCGGCACTTGAGAGTCCTGCTCCCTGAACTGCCGATCCTGGGTTCGCCAGCCTCTGCCGCTTCTGCTTCCTGACCTGCTGATCCTGGTTTTGCCAGCCTCTGTCGCTTTGACTCGCCACCAGCTTCAGATCCACCGACCTACACAACCGGTGATCTAGAACTCTGGTCTCTGACTTGCTGACCTTGGGTTCCTCAGCTTCCGTGGCCACGTAAGGCTTTGCCAGAACTTGGGACATTCAGCTTCTGTGATTACGTGAGCTGTTTCCTATATCTATATCTATCTATCTATCTATATTATAAATGTTTCCTTGTACCTACATGTGTTACTGGTTTTGCTTCCCTAGAACACCCAGCCTAAGACATATGGTATGGCCTGAGTCAAGGTTCAAGATACTATTACTTACCTGCAGGATTTACACTCAGTATCTGTTCATTTTCTACATCCATTGTTCCTTGATTTCACTTGCACTGATTAAACAAATTACTAAATGGAAGTCTTCCTTTAGAATCTGTTTTCTAAAAAAAGAAAAACAAGTCAACATCTTCTAAACTGATATAATTAATATAACTACAATTTACTGACTCACACAGTAAAAAAACCACATTAACTCCATTTTTTAAAAAAAATCATTTACTTTCAAAGAGACAACACTCACTTTCAATCTTCTTGACAATTCTGAGTCAAAAAGAATCCAGATTTCAGCATGTCTGAAACCACCCCTTTTACACATAATTTAAAAAGATTTATCTGCTATACATATTTATTTCAAGTTAAAGGAATAAACACACATACACACTTACCCGCAATCTTTTAGGAATACTAGGCCTCAAAATTAATCTGATGTACATACATAGAAACAAAAATATGTTAAGATATGTTACAAAAGATTATGAGACCTGCTAGGAAATACAAACACCACAGTTTGGGTTCAACGAGACTGGGAGATTAGCGAGGACATGTCTGAAGGCTGAGACGGCTGCCTTCTTCTTACCTAGATCTGGGTAATTCCCATTTTTAATACTTTGATATTGGGGAACAAAATTTAAACTTTTTCTTCTTTTAGCAAGTATCTATTTTTACAATCTGAAGAATTCATTTAAAAAATCTGACTTATTTAAGAAGGGAACATGTACACTGACATAAACATCTCAGTATTTGAGAGGTCATTTTCAAAAACCCTTCATCAATTCTAGAAGATCAGGATAAAATCAGATCCCTCTTCTTTAGACAATTAATGACACAAATCAAACGTTATCTAAAAACTACCAAAAGTAATTTTTCTAAAATTGCTAGAAAGCACAATGAAAGCATTTTTCAAATAGTAGTCTAGAATACTGAGGTATTTATCTGTTTAAATCATATGTAAAACACAAGTTCTTCCAGCTGCTTACAATTGTTTTACCAGCAGTGTGCTTTTGTAAGATATAAAATTTCACAAATTAATGAAAATATCTATTAAACTAATTACAGAAAAAAATGTTCATATAACAGAACACCATTAAGATGCCATTTTAGACTAACAATACCTCCTGAAGAAAAAAATAACATGTAAATTTCTTAATAGTTACTATTTTAAAAAATCTTTTAAGTTTATATAGCCCTTTTCTTTAGAAAAGGGTATTATTTTATAAAACAAAAATAAATAAACCTATGTTGGTATTATCAATTTAATATTGGTATAATCCCTAAGAATATTCAAACACTATCATATTGCTTCACAAGTACAGAAAATGGTGAAAGCATGCTTTAATTCGTTTCAAAATAAATAAAATGACACGTGGTTCCATATAATCACATCTCAGTATAACTCCCACCAACTCTGGACTTAAGAAAAAAATTCAACCTATAGATATACGAAAAATAGGCTGCAAACCTAAACATCTACTAGTGTCTTCCATGGGTAAAAATGAGACATGTTTCATTTTATGAATAACATGGCATACAAAAAGGAGAAACAAAATAATGAAATTATCCTAGTTTATATTTATAGTGCCCTTTATAATTCAAACAGTTCAAATCAGGCAGGTGCTCCCTGGAAACTCTACAGGGCAGTTCTACTCTGAACTACTGGGTCATCGTGACTCGGAATCAACTCCACAGCAACAGGTTTGGGTTTAGTTTTATAACTCAAAAGGAAACCCTGGTGGTATAATGTGTTAAGTCCTACATCTGCTAACCAAAAGGCCAGCAGTTCAAATCCTCCAGGCACTCCTTGGAAACTCTTTGAGGTAGTTCTACTCTGACCTCTAGGGTCACTATGAGTTGGACCCAACTTGATGACAGTGGGTTTGGGGTTTATAATTCAAAAAGAATTTTACATGCATTGTTTCATATTCTCGGGACAATCGTGTAGGCACTTCTACTTTGCAGACATCTGAAGAGATTCAAAGCGAGTAAGTGATCTGTCCAAGAAGAGACAGCTGCTCACTGAAGAACCAGGACTAGAACTCAAATCCTCTAATTACAAGCCAGGATTGCTTACACTAGTACAAAATTTAATATCCCATAAGAAGACTGTCTCTTAAGATTAACACAGCAAGCTTATTAAAACAGACTTCTACTGTGTCAAAATTTTAAGTACTACTTTCCAAACACTAAGAATAATACTGGTTATTCTAGATTACAAAAAACTTGCAGTTGGACACAGAAAATTATCAGAAAGGGCTATTATCAATAACTTACCCAGTTTGTTTTTATGAACTAATCATTAAAAAGTCTTGTCTTAGGGCATGAATAATGCAATCAAGAACTCAGTCACACTAACAGCAACAATGACCATTTTAAAAAGAGCTTAGAAAAGGATAAAGATGTGTTCCAGGTTTTTAATTATCTCCAAAGAAATTTTTAATTATCTTCAAAGAATTTGTTTTCCTCAATTTACTCAACAATTCTTATGACTCTTACCTCCTAATAAGAGAAAATTTAAAGAAAAAAAAAACTAAACCCTTCATCCTTGATACTAAACTGCAAAAATGAATTTCCAGGAAGACTTACCTCTAAGAAAGAATTAAGGCTGAAACTGACACTGTTTTCTGTTTCTGAATGTGTTACATGCAAACATTCCATAAACGATAGAGCCTCCCTCCCAATATATCTATTTTCTGAAACATAACTCACACACTACTCTGCCATTCTGGGTAGTAGTGTCCAGTATAGGCCATATGTTTGCTAGAAAATTACTTGTATTGATTTCCTGGCTACAATCACAGCTGATCGGGCAACTAAAAATTAACTAAGAGCATTCAACCACACTGACACAAAAGCGTGCACTACAAAAAATATCAAAGTGGCATCTATTTACAGCAGCATTTATTTTTGCAGTCCTACCAATTATTTTTCCTTTTACAATACTATTACAGAAAAACCAAACAAAATATAATTCAAAAACACCTGCCAAGATATTGAGGAACTCAATAAACCTATAATTAAACAACAGTAAAGGCATAAATACAATTAAATTTAGAACGCATCTGCAGTGGTCACCTTTTCTAAACAGCATCTGGTGGATTTCCCAAAAGCCTTACACTAGCAAGAATGACAAAAGTCTAAAACTCCAGGGAGTGAAAATATAGTAAAATTAGACGATCATCGATTTTGGGTTCACGCCATATCACATTTTTAATCATTTTAATCGCCGTAGGACTACACAGTTGCTGAATACGTCTCTCACAAGGGCACGGAGGAGATGGTCGACGATGACGTCTGCAGACAGTTTTGAAGCTCTCGCGCAAAAAAAAAAAAAAAAACCCTGTGAATTACAGCACCAAATTGACAACTGCAGCAGTCGCAGTCCGCATTCACAGAAAGGGGGCTCTCTTCCTGTCTTTGTTTTCTCTGATTTTAGTTAAACTAAGAGGAAAAAAACCTCTGCAAGAGGAGACGTACGCCCAAGTTCCCGCAGGTCCCAGCAGACCCCACCCCTTCCCAGCAAGCGTCTCCGGGAACTTGAGGGCCGCCCTACTAACAGCGGCGCAGGCCCGAGGCACCCTCAGCCTCCCGCCTTGGCTTGCCCCTCGGGGTGCTGCAGCTCCACAGCCTCGGACTGGACACGCCGAGTTGCCGACTGCATATGCTGCGGTGGCCCGGGGAGCCAGAACACCGTTCCCTCAGAATCTCAGTCCCGCCGGAAACACATCTCCCAACCCCTTTTCCCCCCCTCCCACCAAAAATCAATGAAAATTTGGCCTTCGAAGGGAGGAGAAGAAGCCCTCGCCGACAAACGCCCCGCGTGCCCTGCTAACCGGGGAGGGGGCGGGCCCGCGCCGCCGCGCCGCCGCGCCGCCGCGCTCGGGGCTTGGGTCCCGGAGGAGGGAAGCGGGGCGGCTTTCCGCAGTCCGGGGCGTTGGGGCAGGCGCGGGCCGGCCTACGTAACTCTGAGGCCGCCTCGACGCCCGGACCGATCCGGCTGTGGCCCCCGCGCCCCCTCCCCCTCCCAACGTGCGGCCGCCTGTGAGAAAAGATGAGACCGCTGGAGAAGACAGAGCAGCACTCCCGAGCGTGCGGGCAGCCCCACGGGTACTGACCCTCGGGTCGCCGCCGCTGCCGCCACCGCTGAGCCTGCAGTCCACCGGCCCGGACCCGCTCTTCAGCCGCCGCCGCCGCCGCCTCGGCGCGTCTCTGGGCCCCTCTCGCTCTGTTTGTTTTTGTTTTGTTCTACCCAGTAACACGGGGGCGAGCAGGCTACGTTCATTGGCCAAGACGTAGAGGTCCGCTGGCCAATCGCGGTGGGGGAGCGGGAGCTGAGTTGGATACCGTAGGGAAGGGAAACGTGGAAAGCGGGGCAGGGATGCGGGAAGGCGCATGCGTGTCTGGCTCCCCGGAGGTGGAGTAGGAGGGGAGCGGGAAGCCTGGGTGGGGAGGTTGGGAGGCCTGGAAAGATGGGAACGAGTGAAAGGTAGTGCCATGGAGTGGGAACGAGGCTGAGGTTGCCTTGACGGCTCACTTATTGTCCTTACCAGTCAACAGACTCATCTAAAGCAGAGGCTTTGGGCTTCGTAAGGATCCTTGCCAATGTGCCTGGATATCCCGCTGAGTGAAAGCCTTAAACGTCTGCAGTTTGTTCTCCTGATGACTCCTGCTCGCTCCGTATCTCCCACGGCGTGCATATCCACGGCTAGGAACTCTCAGCCAATATTCTTTACCGTTTGAGACACTCCCGTTTCACAGATGCAGAAACTCAACGATTCTCTGAAGTCCTTTTGCTAATTATGGCAAGCCTGGCCACTGGAATTCAAATCCACGCATTCCAGACATGGAAATGGGGGTTTTCAACCGTGGCCAGAATTTCTTTATTGAAACTCCTGCCTCCCTTGACTGCTCTATCCTACTTTTCCTCCTGGCTAGTTTCTCTTGGGCTAGTCTTCTCTTTCTTTCTAAGCAAGTATGAGCTCTCAGGAGAAGACTCAGATCTCTCTCCGGACACTAACTCTGTCAGGATTTTCTGATGGACAACACCTAAATGGTTCATTCCCGTACCCAGAACTGTATTGCCTCCTTCCTTTGACTTACCACTTACTGCCCAGTCATTCTGCCTGGGGATTATCTCTAATGCTGTTATTTCTCTGCAGAAAACGATCTTTTACTAGGTTCCCACTGCCTACGTGGAATGCCAGCACCCCAGCCCGGCATTCAGTGACCCACAATGTGGCTCTAAGACTTTCTGGCTATGGCTCTCCACATCCCGCCCAGTCCACACTTGCCTTCACTGGACCCGACTTGATCCATTCACTGTTCCCATACTCCTCCCCATCTCCTGGCCTTTCTTTATCATATTCTGTCACCTAGAAATGCCTCTCCTACCTGCCATCTGTACCACACTGCAAGGCATTCCCACATAGTCTTTCTTGATCCTCATCACTTGATATGAGCTTTCTGTCTCCTGATTCTTCACAGTATGTACTTTGTTGGACCTCAGGTAGCACTGATTATATCCTACTCAACACTGTTTCATCTGAATCCCCGTCTTAGCTCTTCTCCTAGCAGACGATAACCTCTTTGAAGGCCAAGACCTGTGTCCATTCTATCTCCTTAAGAAGTTGCATTGAACATTAATTGTACTCGTCCAATAAATAAATACTCCTTGATCTGAATTCACAAAGGTCCTCAGAAGTTGATCTTCATCTCTATATCCTGAGCAGAGGACTCCTGGTATGGCCAGCATCTGAACTATCTTTGTGAAGTCACCTTCCCTTTTTAAAATCAAAGCTCCCCTCGCCCCACGTCACTATTTTTCAGCATCTCCATCTGTCTCCTTGCCCATCTCTGCCAGGGTTCCCTGTCCTCTCCACTAATCAGTGACTGTTGGCTCCTTTTTCTACCTACCCTTTTGTTTTTCTCCTGACTCTTCCTTCTTTCTCCTTCCCTCCAATTCCTATGACTCCTGCTAGGTTCTTTGATTTACACAATTAGCAATACCTATGGCATACCTAGGAAAAGCTTGGTGGTATAGTGGTTAAGTGCTACAACTGCTAACTATTAAAAAAAAAAAAAAAGAAAGAAAAGGTCAGCAGTTCAAATCCAATGGGCACTCCTTGAAAATCCTATGGTGAAGTTCTACTCTGTACTGTAGGGTTGCTATGAGTCGGAAGTGACTTGATGGCAATAGTTTTTTGGTATTTTATGGCATACCCAAGCTGTCTTAGGAAGGCATCCCAAAATCTATGAATTAGGAAAGAGTGGGATATAATTACCCATTTAAGAAAGCCTCTAAAACCTCTTTTTTTAGCAAACTACCTTGGAGCAATCTATTATGGGGTCAGATTTCACATTCTTCCCCCCTACCCCACACCTACCATCTCAAGCACTACCCATGATGCCTGGCATCTCAGGCCCCACACTTTAGGAAATCCTAGGCTGATCAAGTGTGATTGACAAGTTCTGACCACTTACTCAGGAGATGGGATCATAGTCCTACTTCCTCTGATAACTACCTATGAGAACTTCAGTCCCTCTCATGATCTCTCTTATTTCACCAGTAAAACTGACCAGTATGTGAGAAAGAACAAGACCCCCAACGAGACAGATTGGCTACGACAATGGCCTCAGAGATAGAAGTATGAGGATGATGCAGGACCCGGAAGTGTTTCATTCCGTTGTGCACAGGGCAACTATGAGTTGGAACCAATCAGTGGCCCCTGACAACACACTGAGAAAAGACAGAGATTGGGCTGATTCAGCAGTTTCTAACATATTTTCCAAAAAACATAAGTTTTGTGGAATCTTAATGAATATCATACCAAAAGGGAGAGAAGGAATCAATTTCTGTGATCAAACTGATTTGGAAAGAACTTGTTTCAACAAAGATAAAACTATTACTTTACCCCAACTCTTTGCAGTATGTTTAATAAGTTAATGTGCTTTTCAAATCTTGGGTAACAGGGTCAGAAATTCACACCTTCTTTGCACTTGGTCCCTTTTTTTTTCTTGGTCAAGAAACCTCAGGAATTTTTGCTTAACCAAATCCATCCTGAAATAGGTATTGTGTGCCTATGCTTTGAAAAGCATGGAGTTGGTCCAGCTGTGTTCTTGGCACAAGACACTACAGTTTTCTACTTTAGGGTGGGTAATATCTGACACCTAGATCTGCCTAGGCTTCTGGATCACAATGTACACTTTCAGTTTTAATTGCTCTTCAGATGACTTTCTGTTTCCTAAAGCCCTTTGTCTATGGGTTTGTGTTAGTTTAGGTGTTAGAGAAAAGGTGAAAAGTCGTTTTATCCAGAAAGGTGGAGTTGCAATTTCTGTTTCCCTTAAGAAAGACTCATTCCAGGGACTTAGGAGAGGAAGGACTACCACATCACCAGAGGTACAGGGGGCAAAGCGGTGGGCACAGAAAGAGTAGAGTGGGGCACTTGCCCTTTGGCACAAGTCAAGTAGGTGACAAATGGGACATGAAATAACATTCTAAAGTGCCAAAAATATGAAAGTAGCTGGATAAGAGGAGGGAAAGCATTTCTGCTGCTGCTGCTTACTGCTGTAAGGTCTGTTCATCCTATATTAGGTGTGGAGGGTGCAATCCCCCTGGTTGCTCAAATCAGTGATAGGGGAAATTACAATTTCAAGATTGCTCCTAGGCACACATTACCACCCTCACTGAGCTCCTGGCTACCGCAGTTACCCAGAACACTGTTGAGTAGAAACAGAAACTGCTGTGTGATGAGAGAAATACTATACACCTCATCTACTTCCTGCTCCTCAGGCTCCAGCTCTACTGAGATGCCTAGAGAGACACAAACAGCATGTTGTTTGATTGTGCGTATGGGAGAAAAGATGTTTGGGGGTGTACTTCTTCTGTTTGTTTTTTCACCCCCTCAAACAAATTATTGACCATGTCCCTACCTAGCTGTATTGGTTTGGGCATTCTACTTCCCTTCTCTGGCTCTCATTTGAATGCCTCAATTTCCTGCACTACAAAAGGAGGTGTTAACCATACTTTTATGGCCAAATGATTTTAGACTAGAGCACCAAGTCCCTTCACTGAGGAAAGAATAGCTTCTTCAACAGATGGTTCTGAGACAGTTGGATTTCTTCACGCAAAAAAAAAAAGAACTTGGACTCATACCTCACACCATATATAAAAATTAACTACATAGAACCATCATATGACTCAGAAATCCCTCTCCTAGGTATATACCCAAGAAACTCAAAAGCAGACACTTAAACAGATACCTGTACACCAGTGTTTCCTGTTCATTCACGACAAACAAGAGGAAGAAACTATGCAAGTGTCCATCAACAGGTGAATGAGTAAACAAAACGTGACATATACATACAATGGAATATTAATCATATAAAGAAACAAGGTTCTATTACGGCTTACAACATGAATGAATCTTGGAAACATTATGCTAAGAAAAATAAATCAGACACAAAAGGGCAAATATTGTATGACCTCAGTTGTATGAAATATCTAGAAGAGGCAAATGCATGCAGACTAGAGCTTATTAGTGGTTGCCAGGCGTTGGGAAGAGGGGGAAGTGAGGAGCTATTGCTGAAGGGGTACTGAGCTTCTGTTTGGCATGATGTAAAATTTTAGGAACTGAATAATGATGATGGCTGAACAACACAGTAAATGTAATTAACGTCGCTGAGTTGCACACTTAAAAATGGTTAAAATGGCAAACTTTTATTATTTTACTACAGTGACTTTTTAAAAAGGGAGAAGTGGCTTCTACAAGTGATATCTAGGGAGGCAGCCCAATTCTGACACTTGGTGATAATGGGTCCTTCCTGACAAGACACACTTGGACAGAACTGTGACTCTCAACCCAGGGGCTTTCTCTGACTGCAAAGCTCAGATACAATCATCTCCTTCCATCACAAAGGCAAGAGTGATGGCTGCCATAGGGTTGGGAGTGTTAATGAGTTAATAATGTGGGTAAATTACTTGGAAAAGCACAGATGAAAGGTAAAAGATAAGCAACTACAGTGACTGCTATTGCCCTTGAAACTCTCCAAGGCTTTTTACATTCTTCGGCCAAAGCCCCATTTAGGAAGAGTTTCTTGGTAAGCACTGTTGACACCCTTGAATGAAACTGAAAAGAAACCCTCTCTCTGGGGACCAAGAGTGGGCCTTAGCCCACTTCCTTCTGAAGAACTTTCAGATGCTAATGTCATTTGCAATGATGTCATCTATCTGAAATAAATCTCCTATAAGCCACTGAATTGCTCGTTTAAAAAAAAATTTTTTTTTAATGTTTTATTGTGATTTTGGGTAACATTCATGCAGCAAATTAAATTCTCACTCTGGCTGCTGTCTACAAACTCTGCAGTAGGATTCCACCAGCTACACCTTGGAAACCCAATGAGGTAGTTCTATTCTGTCCTATAGTGTTGCTATGAGCCTGAACCAACTTAACAGCAATGGGTTTGGTTTCAGTTCTATATAGATTCCGTTCTGGTTGTTCTGTTTCCATTAAGCACTTCCTTGTCCCTCTTTGGGACCTCATCTATGGTCTAGGGTGATTGTTGACTGTTGGGTCTCATTTTATGATCATTCAGAGGAGCACAGTGCTCTCTGGGTGACACTATTTATTTTGTGGACCACTCAGTCTTTTGGCTGATGAATTGCTCTCGAGAACATATGGTAAAGATACAAAACATGTAGCAAGAATTCTAATAACGATGATTGCTGACGTTTATGCTGTATTTTAAGGCTTACTGAGCACTTCAACAGGAAACCTTGGTAGGGTAGTGGTTAAGTGCTATGGCTGCTAATCAGATCAGCAGTTTGAATCCACCAGGCGCTCCTTGGAAACTCTATGGGGCAGTTCTGCTCTGACCTAGATGGTCACTATGAGTCAGAATCAACTCAACGACAGTGGCTTTGGTTTAGTTTTAAGCATTGTAACGTCTGCTTCACCAGCTCCCTGTGAAATCGATAAGGCAGATACCGTTCTCCCAGTTTCAGAGACAAAGAAAATAAGGCTTGATTAGGCTACTGATACTTGCAGGGCGTTTATGCTGCAAGGACATTTGCAGTCTAAACCCTTCATTATACAAATTAAGAAACAGACACTAAGAGGGATTAGGTGAGTTATCCAGAGCCACACAGCTGGCTAGTAGCAGAGCCAAAAGTACCAAGAAGCCATCGTGCTCCAGCCTTGCCCTGGTTCAACAACACAGGCTGAATAATGGATAGCCAGGGCAAGTGGAGACCTTCTGGCATGGAGATCTGGACTGATCATCTTTCTACCGCTCAATCTGGAGTCCCTTGAACAAAATTCAAATATCTGAGCACATTTCTAGCCCCCAGAGTTTCCCTGGCAGCATATGAATCCATTTTAAAGTCTGTAGAGGAGAAACAGCAGGAGGGCAGCCTTTGTATGATGCTTAGAAGTCATTTACACAGCATTTCAAAAACTTATGTCCCGGAGTAACCATCATAGCATAATGTGAAGCATTGCACTAGGCAGATGCTATGTTTTAAAATAGTACACACCAAGAAAAAACAAAATGCCAACAAGTTTTTACTTCCCCAATTCAAGTATGGAAGAGTTTTGTTGGTATGTTTGTCTTTGTGTGTCTTCCCCCAACCCCAACAAAGTCATTCCTGCTTCCTTGAGGATGTGGAAACAAGTTCAAAGAAGTCTGGAGCACTCTGGCAGGATTGGCTTTTGCCAAGTGTTCATAAATTTTAACATATCTACACCTGGCCTGAGTTCTAAGCCCAAGAAAACTCTATCTCCTAAGCCTTTTGCAATCACAGATTATCTAAGCCAATGCTTCTCCAGTGCTTACTGTAACTGCCGCACCCTGCCCTTAATTGTGTTGAGTCAGGGTAGAGTAGAGTTTCTCCCAGCACAACTGCAGTGGGGACGGTTGTTTTCATTCTGCTGGAACACTGGGTCCTGGCGAGGCTTCATACTTCAGAGGCTCAGTCCCTTTTCTCATCTAGCCCAGAGTACATACATGTTGTCGTCACACTCTCCTTCTCTGGGCATGTATTTCTGCTTGCCTCCCAAACAAGAAGGAAGAGCCCAAGGATCTCTTGTGAAAATGAGAGACATTTCATGCTGGAAAATGTGAGGACTGAGTGATCTTGGACTGTGATTAAGAGAGCCTAACCTGTAAACAAGGAAGATTCAGGGAGTGGGCAGGGACAGGCTCAAGAGCTAAATACATGGTGCTAAAGGGAGACACAGAAAGAAAAGGAAGCTCATTAACAGAATGAATGAGACTTGTATTTTGAGCAAAAGTTTTAAAAAGTGGCAGATAAAAGGAGAACAGGACAAAGAGAAGGGATACGTGTTACTTTTATTAAATACTTAAAGCAAAATCAGTTAGTCCCCATGGAGGACCATAGACAGAAGAGGGTCTTGTGAGATAGACTAGTGTGGTCAGCTTCCACAGTTGACAGCCACAGCCTCAGAGAGGGGAAGAGACCGTAGTACCTCATCCCACTGCAGGCAGAGGCTTTCCTTTTGCATGATTCTCTGCGTCAGTTTTATATGTCAGCCTTCTTTTTTTTCTTTCCAAAAATCTAGGAGGCAGCTTTCAGGAAAACAAACAAACAAATAAACAAACTAGGACCACTGTTTTTCAGCAACAAACCCAAACCAAACCCAGTGCCACAGAATTGATTCTGACTCATGGTAGCACTATAGGACAGAGTAGAACTTCCCCAAAGAGTTTCCAAAGAGTGCCTGGTGGCTTCCAACACTGACCTTTTGGTTAGCAGCCTAGCGTTTAACCGGATGTACCCCCAGAATTTTAGCTCCGGGTCATTCCCATACTCTGCATTTGAAATAATTTGGTTGTTAGCCCTTCAGCAAATTGACAAAACCGAGGTTGAAATAGAAACTAGCAAGCAACAAGCCACACCCACCCCCAAGTTAGAAAGAAAGAGGTTACTCCTGAAGGGGCAACTGAAAGTCTTATGGACATTTCTTGTGTTGTATATGTGTGCATATGTGTATGTGTTTGTTCTTATTTTTAGAAAGTTATCTTTGAAGGCAATGAGTCTAGGTCTGTGATTTATTGATGAGTTTCCAGGAATCCAAGAACATTCTAAATTTTTCTGCAAATTTTATTGTGAATATCCTTGTCTTCATCATCTAGTGTTACTATAACACAAATATCACAAAGAGAAATTTATTCTTTCACAATCTAGGAGGCTGGAATTCTGAATTTGGGGACCAGCTCCAGGAGAAGGCTTTCTCTCTGTATCAGCTCTGGGGAAATCTCTGTGTCATCACTCTTCCCCTGGTCAGGGAGTTTTCAGCACAGGGTCCCTGAATCCGAAGGACAAACATTGCTTGCTCTTCTTGCTTGATGGTGATTAGGTTTCCCACCTCCACCTGCTAGCTTCTATCTCAAAAGAGATGAATTTAAAACACAATCTAATCTTTTAGATTGAGCTCTGTCTCATTACCATAACTGCTTCTAATCCTGCCTTATTAACATTACAAAAATAAGATTTATGACACAGGAAAATCACATCAGATCACAAAATGGTGGACAACCTCACAGTACATGCCCTAACCAAATTGACACATATTTTGGGGGGAAACAATTCAATCCATGACATGTGTCTTCTGGCCAAAAGGGGCCCTTACCTTTTTTTTTTTGTGAGACCCCAATAAGAGTCATGTTTGTTGGGGAGAGGGTGGCCCTAAACAGAGACAGAGACACACCAGTCCAAGGGTCCAGTGAAGTTTACTCAAAGAGAAAGAAAGTGAGGTCTGAACCAAGAGTGGCTTGGCCCACCTTTCCCCAGTAGGGTAAGGTCTTTCCTCAATAGGGTAAGTTTTTTATAGTTATAAAGTTTCAGTGAGGTAGTGTGGGGTAAGGTGGTCACAGTTTGATAAGGAAGAAGTGTTGATTAGAAGGGGGAAGAGTAATGTTTTTTTTTACAATCAAGATTTCGATAGGGAAGAGCTTTCAATTAGGAGAGTGGGGAAGGTGGGCATAAAGTTATTTATGGTTTTATGGTTATACCAGGTGGGGTATACCAGGCTGCTTTTCATCATCCCTATGGGACATGCATACCAGGCTATTTTTAGCTAATGGTAGATCCGATCATTGGATAAGAGAACCTCCTTGAATTTCAGGGACAGAGTCCTCTCAATGACATCTGTGAATTTCAGGGACAGAGGTCCCTCAATGTCTAAAAAAAGATCAAAAACTTCTGGAATAAAGCATGTCATTAAGTTTGGGCCCATGGCCCACTATTAAATTCCACTAGGTTTTCCTTTCCTCTGTACATCATACCAGGTAAAGAAATAGGGTGTGCTCAAAATAACCAAGGAAAATAAAATAAACTTGGTTTTTAAGGCATCAGTGATGTAAACAGAGATAGAGTTCCATCTTAGGACATCCTAATAATCATTCCTGTCTGATATGGCAACCACCTTCCATTATATTGACCTCAAATTGAGGCAAAGATATAACTTGAACTTCCCATCTTTCCACAAAAGTCATAGTTCTATTATCCGTGAATTTATCCTTAAAAGCTTACTTAAAACCAAAAGCGTTATTCAAGGTCTGTCAAAATATGCTCCACAGATGTTCTACCACACACACACACACACACACAAAAAAAAAAAAAAAAAATTGGAAAAGCCTTATGTCCCTTCTTGATGGATCACAATAAACAAAAGATTTTTTTAAAGGACTCTGAGAAGTCCTGTTATAAGGAAATATGTCCAGTTTTCTTTTCCAGTCTTTGCTGAAATTCCTTAACTATTGATACTCATGTATATGTATACGTATACAAACACAAGTATGTATGTATGTGTGTGTATATCTATATCTATAGATATATAGAGATATATAATAACTACCAATATCTTACAGAACACACACTGGGAAGCAATGATATACTAGAATGAGACCATGTCTACAAGGCAAGAGACCTTGATTCCAACCATAATTCTGCTACAAAAGGGCTATATGACCTTAGGCCTTAGACAGTTCTGAGGTGAAAAACTTTAAATGTTCCCCAGAATCTTTCTGGGGCTATGATCTATTCCATATTATCTCCAGGCTGGCCAATGAATGGTCAAAGAGTCTTCTTAATAGCCATTTTCTATGATAATGAATGTTCTTGTACAGGTGACTGTACAATACAATATTCTAGTATCTCGCCAGTACAATCTCGGGAGAATCCTTTGAAGAGGTGAGGTCAGCGTGTAGGCACTAGAGCAGAAGGGTACTAACACCATAAAGTTGGGTCAGCTGTGTTCACTGTGATGAGTGCATGTGGTAGGCTCAAAATCACAGAGCTTAGCAAGCACAAAGGCAGCTAAGTGGTGACCATTTGTATTTGTACCTGTTGGCATTGTGGGTTTTTTTTGGAAACTATACAATCTCTTTGAAGGTTTTACCAAGCATGATCACATGGCCTTAAAGAGTAAATGCACTTCTCTGAAGAACCAAGGTTATTCCCACAGGCATTGTTACCCTCTGGGAGAATCCTCTATCTCAGAGAGGAGTGCTGACACAGCTTACTTTCAAAGCTGTTTGAGTCAGTAACAGCCCTGGCAGCGAGCTTTCCCAGGGAATACTAGGGGCCTGGGAAGACTTAAGTACCACCTGTAAAGTGCCTTGAGCTCTTGCACAATCAGTGGGGAAGCAGCTTAGGGTGATGCATTAAGACCACATTCTTTCTACATCCAAGGCACAGGAAGCTCCATAAATTTTTTGCAGACAGAGCACTGGGAAGATGTCATAAAGAGTTGAGAGCCCAGGGCTTCAGGCAATAGGGCCAGAGATGTGTTGGAACTTGCTCTTTTCCCTAGCCACCACAGAGGCAGTGTGTGTGTCCTTGTACCTAGGCAGGGCCACATGTCCAGGCAGGCTGTGCTGTGCATAACTTCCCACCTTACAGAAAGAATTGTTTAGTAATAAGTCCATATCATTTCCCCTTTGTTCTTGATGGCCCATGAAAGCCAAACAGTTTGACAGAGCACACTCCTGTCTTCCCAGCTGTCTTCTGCCTCATATTTGAAAGCCTGTGGTCAACCAATGGAACAATATTCAAACCAAAACCAAAGGCATTGCTATCCAGTTGATTTGAATCATAACGACCTCGTGTGTTACAGAGCAGAAGTGTTCCATCGGGCTTGCTTCCTAACAAACTTTTACAGAAGCAGATGACCAGGCCTTTCTTCTGTGTGCCACTCAGTGAGTTTGAACTGCCAACTTTTCAGGTTAATAGTCTGGAGTAAACTATTTCTACCACCCAGGACCTTTATGGAGCACCAGACAGCTGTAGGTTCAAGCCTTGAGTTTCAGTATTGAAGAATTCTATGGGCAAAACATTAAATGATACAGGAAACATCAGAAGAAGATGGAAGGAATGCAGAATTGTAGCAGAAGGAAATGGTCAAAAATCAACCCATTTGGGGGGTAACATGACCAAGAACCAATGGTTCTGAAGGAAGAAATCCACACTGCACCGAGGTGTTGGTAAAAAACAAGGTTCCAGGAATTGATGGAACACCAACTAAGATGTTTCAACAAACGGAAAATTGGACATACTCATTTGTGCATTTCAAGAAATTTAGAAGACAGATACATGGCCAACTGATTGGAAGAGATCCATATTCTTACCCATTTCAAAGAAAACTGATACATTGAAGTACAGAAATTACCAAACGCTTTCATTAAAATCAAATATAAGTACAATTCTGCCGAAGATAATTCAAAAGCAACTGTAGCAGTGCATCAGTAGGTAACTAGTTGAAATCCAAGCCAGATTCAAAAGAGGACCTGGAATGAGGATGTCAGATGGATCTTGGCTGAAAGCAGAGGGTACCAGAAAGATGTTTACTTGTGTTTTGTTAACTATGCCAAGGCATTTGGCTGTGTGAATCATAACAGATTATAGATAACATTGCAAAGAGTGGGAATTCCAGACCACTTAATTGTGCTCATGAGGGACCTGTGCTTAGACCAAAAGGCAGTTATTCAATCAGAACAAGGAGATACTGCATAGTTTAAAATCAGAAAAGATGTATGTCAGGGTTGTTTCTCTCACCATACTTAATCCATCTGCATGCTTTGCAAATAATCCAAGACCCTGGACTATATGAAGAAGTATACAGCATCAGAATTGGAGTAGAACTCATTAATAACCTGCATTATACAGATGACACAATTTTGCTTGCTGAAAGTGAAGAGGACTTGAGGCAATTGCTGACAAAGACCAAAGACCACAGCCTTCAGTATGGATTACACCTCAGCATAAGGAAAACCCAAGTCCTTACAACTGGCTGCGCTGCGTTCTGCAAGCAACATCATGATAAATGGAGAAAATATTGAAGTTGTCAAAGAGTTTGTTTTCCTTGGATCTACAATCACTGACCATGGAAGCTGCAGTCAAGAAAAGCAAATGACATACTGTCTTGGACAAATCCACTACAAAAGGCCTCTTTAAAATGTTAAAAAAGCAAACATGTCACTTTCAGGATTAAGATGTGCTTGACCCAAGTCATGGTATTTTCAATTGCCACGTACACGTGAGATAGTTGGATAATGAACAAGAAGACTGAAGAATTGATACCTTTGAATTATGATGTTGGTGAAGAACATTGAATGTATCATGGACTGCCAGAAGAACAAATAAATCTGTCTTGGAAGAAGTACAGCCTGAATCCTCCTTAGAAGCAAGAATGGTGAGGCTTCATGTTAGATACTTTGGACATATTATCAGGAGGAAACAGTCTCTGGAGTAGGACATCATGCTTGATAAAGTAGAGGGTCAGTGAAAAAGTGACAACAAGATGGATTGACACAGTGCCTCAAGTCCTCTTCACTTTCAGCAAACGAAATTGTGTCATCTGTATAACGCAGGTTATTAATGAGTCCTACTCCAATACCGATGCTTTATTCTTCTTCATAGAGTCTGGGCTCTTTGACTATTTGCAAAGCATACAGATGGATTAAGTATGGTAAGAGAAACAATCCTGACACACATCTTTTCTGATTTTAAACAAGATGGATTGACACAGTGGCTGTAACAACAGGCTCAAGCACAGTGACAATTCTGAGAATGGTGCAGGATTGGGCAGTATTTCCTTCTGTTGTTCACTGGGTCCTTATGAGCTGGAACTGACTCACCAGCAACTAACAACAAACAACAACAACATGCATCTGTGTAAAACATTAAAACTGTTCTCTATATTTGCCAGTGGGAAACACTCTTAAGACTGTATGGTTAAGTACAAATCAGTGTTAATAGATGCTATCTTTGGATACGAAAATGGGGTAAATAAGAATGTTTATTCAGTCTTACTTATATTTGCATAAAGAAACACTGAAAAGAAACTAAGGAAAATGTTTAAGCCTTAACAGGGCAGTGGGAAGATGGGGTATAGAGGGACCAAAAGGAAAACAAAACCTCTCGGCAAATACGTACACATCATTGTAATTTTTGAACCTACTAAAAAGCATAAACGCCTAGGTTCTGTTACCAGGAGAATCAGGTTAAAATTGCTTCTGTTGTCTAGCTTTGGGAAGTTACTTTTCTTCTCTGAGCCTCATTTTTCCCATCTGTAAAAAGAGGATAATTCCAGCAATTGTCACATTAGAGAAGTTGTTCAAATTAATGAAAGAATGTTTGGAAAGTCCATAGTAGGTTGCCTGACATATTGTAGGCACCCAACTGATGATAGTAATAATACTTGGGTTATTAATAATATTTTTGTTTATGGTATCCTGACTGATTCTTCGGACTGAAGTAAAACAATGTCTTCGGCAATGAGTTTTTGCCAAGCACTCCTTAGTGAAACGTGTCTTCCTCCGTTCCTCCCGTGACAGGCCTGTCTAGCCCCATGCCCATCTCACAGCTCAGCTCTTTGTTTTCACATTGGCTCCCTCGTGGACAGGCGATGGGCTCCCAGAGGGCAAATCCCGGCCTCTGGCCCATGTTGGGTGTTTGTAAAGAAATGTTTGCAGAAAGAATGGTGACACTAATACAATTTCTGTTTTCTAAGCACATGCTTCTCTGAGGCTGTCCCCGCAAGTTTCACTTCCTCATTTAGCCCAGCAGAAGCCAGCTTGTCATTACCTGGGTCTCTGGGGAGTCGTTCTGGAGCACACACTGCAGTAAGCAGCCTCCAGCCTTTGCAGCTGAAGCCTGACTTTGCCTAAAATGTGACAAGGGGGGAACTGTGTCACAATCTGTAGGGGCCCAGGATGGCAGCAAATTGGTGTTCTTCGGGGCCCTCAGCCAGGCTGGACTCCAGGTCAATGTATGGGCAGCGGCTCCAGCTACTCCCGCTGTCCCTGAACACTCTGACCCACAGGCTGAGGCAGGGGCAAGCCTTGTGCATCAGCCCAGTGACCCACCCCAGCAGCCCCTGGAGCTATTTCAGCCCTCACTGAGCCTCCTTCCCTGTGGTGAGGCCTGGTTCACAGGAAGGGCTGACAGAAAAATACAAGCAGAAGGGCAATGCTGCACAGGAAGTTGCAGGTCGGAGCCAGAGCAGAGTAGTTGGGTGACACATCTCAAGAAAAGCTGCCTGAAGATTATTAGACAGTGGAACAAAACCCTGTTCATATTTGGGGATTTTTCTTTCAGGAGTCAGACTAATACGACCTACTCTGGTCAGGCAGACCTAGCCCAAGGCCAGCCTCTGCCTCTGACCCACTGGTTCAGCTTAGATTTCTCTGAACCTCAGTTTCTTTGTCTGAGAGCCATTGGGAGTATCAAAAAAAAGCAAATTCAGAAAGATCAAGCATTTGCCCAATACATATGTCTTTTTGCTTTATTTACTACTGAGGCCTAGGGAAGGTGAAAAATGAGGACACCACAATCTAACCGTAGAGATAACATGCAAACCACACATTAATATACATACACACACCATACACAATGCTATGGGTTGAACTGTGTCCCCCAAAATGTGCACCAAGCTTGCTATGCCATGATTCCCAGCACTGAGTGGGTGTCCACCACTTTTCAATCTGATGTAGTTATCCTGTATACTGTAAATCCAAATGTCCATCTGTGGTTAATGAGGCAAGATTAGGTTACATTAAAAAGGATGGGGATGGGATGCAACACTCTTACTCAGGTTATGTCCCTGATGAGATGTCAAAGAAATTTCCCTGGCCTCTGGCCTGTATCATCTTTTATGTCACAAGAGACAAAAGGAGAAGCTGAGAGGGACTCTATGCCACCAAGAAAGAGGTGTCAGGAGTGGAGCATGTCTTTTGGACCCAAGGGTCCTACACTGGGAAGCTCTTAGGTCAGGGGAAGATTGATGACAAGAACCTTCCCTAAAAACTGACTGAAAAAGCCCTTGCCGGAAGCTGACATCCTGAAATCAGATTTCTAGACTCCTAGACTGTGAGAGAATAAATTTCTCTTTGTTAAAGCCATGTACTTGTGGTATTTTTGTTATAGCAGTAGTAAATAACTAAGACACACACCACACACACCACATGCACACACCACACATATACAAGTGTTATACACACATCTCGTATCACACACATCATACACAGCATGCATACTCCATAACATATGCCACACATACATACAGATCACACATACCATATTACACACACAACACACAAGCACACACATCACATACACTACACATTCCACACACAATGCATACCACACACTACACACACATCCTATACTACAGACACATACTCCACACGTATATACACCACATACATGCCATATCACACACACACCGTACATACACTCCATATCACAAACATACACACATGTGCACCACACACTACCCATACCGTACATTCACACACAATGCACACCGCACAGCACACACATAGCCATATAATGTATAACACATACACGCATACACACTGTATGTAAATACATACAAGATACCTGCCATATACATACCCCTCACACATGCTGACACATACATGCTAAGTTTAGAACATTGTGAAGCAATAGCTTTAAAGTTGCCAGTTCTCCCACTGCCTGCTCTCTAACTAGAAACAGATTGTCTTCCCCCCACTGTTTCTGGGCCAGAGATCCTTCAAATGTGGGTCTGCTCACAGTGGTTCATTTCCTCTTCTCAGTCAACAGTCATTCAACACCATTGCCCGAATGTTCTCTTTAGCCCAGCCCCTTATTAGATCATATATTCAAAAACTGAAGGATTGCTTACCAAAAGTCCTAGTGACCCCATCACTTATGGAGTGACTACTGTGTGCCAAGCCCACTTCACACCGAATCTCCTCACAAGCCAGCAAGATACTGCTGTTATTCTCCTCACACAACAGATGAGAAAAACAGGCTCAGAAAGGCAAGATAAAGGATCTTAAAGCTCGCCTGGAGTCTGCGGGTGGTACAAACAGTTAAGCAGTCAACTGCTACCTAAAAGGTTGGCAATTCAGACCCATCCAAAGGCACCTTAGAGGGTCACAGCCTTGAAAATCATGTGGAGAAGTTCCACTTTGCACACACAAGGTTGTCGTGAGCTGGAACTGATTCAACAGCACCTAACAATAGCAATAAGAATAAGGATTCAGAAGCTGTAAGGGGCAGGGCTGGGATTTGAACCTAAACAAACCATATTAGCCTGAGCTGTTTCCACTGCCCCATGTAGCCTGGCAACTCAAAATCTGATTCAAGCTCTTGAGGCATTCCTAATCCACCACCCTGATTACTATCCAGGCCTTTTCTCACCCAAGTTTTCACTTGGATTCCTCTTGGCCCAAGCTCCCTTGCCTCCCTTCTGCCCTCTTCCCTCATAGCAGCCACAGTCTTTGCACTCTTGGAGCAAGATGCCCTGCTAGCAAAGAGCTGGAAGCCTTCACTTCCTTTGCCCCCACCCACATGGCCAAAGCAAACTTCTCTGTGGAAAACATACTGCCCTCTGGACAAAGGCCTTGTGTGATGTCCTGATACCTGATGCACAGATTTTCTGTGAAAAGACCCAGCTGTGAAGCTGGGCTGCTAGACCTTGGACTGACAAAGAGTTCATAAACAGCTTCTCCAGCCCCAGAGCTCAGAATGGACCAGAGCCAGGTGCAGCCCGCTTCAGGGCCTCAGGCCTTGGCCAGCCAGAACCCCTTTTCTGGGAAGCCAGCAAAGGCAGTTTGATTTCCAGGGGCTGAGTTTACTTAGGTTCAAATCCCAGCCCTGCCCCTTACAGCTTCTGAATCCTTATTCTTGCTGCTATTGTTAGTTGTGTTGGATTCATTCCAGCTCATGGCAATCCCATGTGTGCCAAGTGGAACTTCTCCACAGGGTTTTCAAGGCTGTGACCATCAGAGGTGTCTCTGGATGGGTTCAGCTTCCCACTTTACAACAGAAAATGAGCTTTGCAGTCAGGAAGACCCAGGCTGAAAGCCTAGCTCTACCCCTTTCTACCACAGGCAAGTAGCTTCTGCTCTTCAACCCCAGCTCCCTCACCTGTTATACAAAGTAAACAATGTCTGTCCCCAAGCCCCCTGCTTGAGCCTCAGTCTCCTTGTCTCTTCCAGGCAAGGACTGGGCCACAGCACCTTGCGATTTCTTTCTCAAATGCCTGCTCTCCCTAGGGCAGCTGGTGAAAGAGTCATTGTTGCTTATGGGTCCGACGGGAAAGACGGGTGCCTCCTTGGTTCCCTCAGGGCCAGTGCAGCCCTGGAGAAGAGTTGTTGACTCAGTTCAACTCTTCTAATTTTATTGAGCACCCCACGTTATACATAATTTTAAGGCCTTGGAGTACAAAGATAAACATAGGCTCTGGCCTAAAGCAGCTCAGAGACTAGACCGGTAGGACCCATAAAGCAAATACAATACTCAGTGGAAGGTGATTAGTGTGCTAGGACGGGTACTGAAAAAACACAGTGTGGGCTGAGAGCAAAGAGAGGATAATGGCTGGCTGGGTTGGGAGGTGAAATTGCAGCCAGCCCATGAAGACTTACGAAGGATAATTTGAACTTTAGAGGACAGACTGTTAGAAGCCATCAAGAGTTCATAGCCAGGGCCGAAAGCAGATCAGAGCCAGGGGGGCTGGAGCCCTTTGTTAGCCCTCTGCTATCTGGAGCAGCCAGTCTGTAGAATTATCTGGAAAGGAGTCCGTTTCCACAATTTTCACAAGGGCTTTACTCCCCTGATAAAATCATTGAGGACTTTCCTAAAATGTGCAGCAGTCAAAGGCTGCCATTTGCTCCTGGTCCTGCATGCGCTGTGGCCTGATGCCCACTGTTTCTCTCCCCTGTGTCCTCTTACCCACCTGTCTCCTTGTACGAAAGATGTATCAATGGAGTACATAGGGCAGGAGACAGGCACCCAGCTCCACAGGCAGAGTATCTTAGAACCTTGGCTGTCCCACCAGTTTGACTTGGCCCCAGCTTACAGTCTTCTGGAAAGGAGCTGGCTTGTTGAATAAATGACATGTCAGTGAATTGCAGTTGGCATAATATGGCTGAAGCTGGCTGAAGTCTTCTGAGAAGTGTAAGTGTGTATGTGTATGTGTGTGCATGCGTGCGTGTGTGCACTCATGCGCACGCATGTGTCCCTGTGTGCCTGTGTGTTCATGTGTCTGCGTGTCTGTGAGTGTGTTCAGGATAAAATATTTTGCAGCTGATTTCAGTCTGGGTCAGAATTCTGCATCCCTCAGCATATGGCTGTCTAAAGAAGATAAGCTCAAACAATCCCTTCCAGGATAGAGCGATAGACTCCTGCTGTAAACACAGCTGTGTGCCAAGCTCCAATTTCTGATGAGAAAGGAGCCTGCTTCAGTCCCAGAAGGAATCCAAGTGGATCACAGGGCTAGGTCTCTCAGAGACGCAAGGGTCTGCAGCTGGTCAATTCTTTGTGCAAGATACCCAGATACGGGTAGGATGTGGTGAGCTCTGCCCTAACCAAACTCTCACCACTTGGCTCAGGCCAAAGGCAACACAGCCACGGAGTCACAGAGGACCTCAGGTGTTAGTCCTTGCTCTGCCACTTACTCACCATGTAACCTTGACAGAGTGACTTGGTCTTGTTGGCACCCACATCCGTATCCAAAGAAATGACTCTACCTGTGAGCCTGCCTTATAGCCTGTACTCAGAGAAAAGCTCCCTACATCTTCTTGGAGCCTGTGATTTCTTCGTTTCCATGGAATGACAATATGTTTGGTCTTCTGGCTCCCCAGCCCACTACAGATGACTCACGATTGATTACACGCAGCAGGGTGGTGAGAGATAGGCATATGCTGATTACTGGCAGAAACATCGACAATAACCAAGAGAGCAAGGAAAGAGAAGGAAACTCTGCGGGGCAGATACAAGATGTTGAAAAGCAGTGGGGCCATCTAGTATCAGGGCAGAGTCACTCACATGTATCAAGAAAACAGAAGGCCATCACGCCTAAGAGTCTAGGATGCTAAATTGATACCTAGAAGAACTTCACAAGAACTTTTCAAGTGACTACACTCTACTCCTAAGCGAAGTTGGGCTTTGCAGAATGTTATTTTTAGAAAATTTTTCTTCCAAATGTTTCAAGTAAACAAAGTTTGAGTTTTAACATCCTAAACACTAAGCTACTGGAAAACACATCTATATGTAGATTCTATGAGTGCTCTAAGGTACACAGTCATACTTGTTCTGGGCATATCACAGTTTTGCTCAAGGACCAAAATAAGATGATAGGAATGGAGACACTATCGAAAAGATGTAAAGCACTATGCAAATTAACCAATTGTACACCGCCCCCCCGAAACCCACTGCTGTTGAGTTAATTCCAGTTTACCATGACCCTATAGGATGGAGTAAAACTCCAAGGCTATAATCTTTACAGAAACAGATGGCCACATCTTACTCTGGGGGGGTGTCCGGTGGGTTCTGACCACTGACCTATGAGTTAATAGCTGAGCATCTGACCGCATTCACAAACAAGGGTCATCCTTTGATTGCATATTGTTCTTGAAGATTGTTCAGGAATGATCCCAGTAAAGATGCTTGCTGATGAACTGACCTGAAATGTAAATCCATTTTGCCTTTATTTGTGAGTAGAGTGTGGACCATTCTATCAATCCTTTGCACATGTGACATACTCACTTGTGAGAAGAAAAGGGGGCGAACCAGGAAATACAATTTTAGACCAGAAGAAACCTCGATTTTGGATGAGTCAAGCTATTGTCTTTAGAGACACGAGTGTGACCACTGTGGCAGTGAGGGCACAGTAACCAATCGGCCACATGTTTCTGAAGCTTGTCAGGCTCATGCAGGGTGCCTGGGAGGGAAGGGCAGCCAAGGAAGCACGGGCTGCCCTCAAGAAGCTTATAATCTAGCTGCTTTCCAAGGGCAGAGCCCAGGTGAACATGAAGTATTAGGCAAACAGCATCTCTCTAAATATCTTTTTTTCTTTAAATACACTTCTGTACACAAATAATAATACTTGTTTATGTGGTATATTGGGTAATAGCTATACCTGCTATCCCAAAGATCTGCAGTTCAAATCCACCAGGTGCTCCTTGAAGACTCTACGGGTAGTTCCACTCTGACCTATAGGGTAACTATGACTTGGAATCAACTTGATGGCAGTGCCTTTTTTTTTTTTTTTTAGCTCTATACAGAAAAACAAGAAAATATTCATGATACAAAGGAAAGATTAAAAGCATCTGTAATGCTGCCTCACAGAAAAAAGCAGTGTTAGCTTTTGTATAAATAACTACTATTAACAGGTTATGGGGAGCCCTGGTGGTACAGAGGTAGAGGCTCTGTTGTTAATCAAAAGCTCAGCAGTTTGAATCCACCAGCTATGCCTTAGAAACCCTAGTGGGCAGTTCTACTCTGACCTATAGGGTTACTATAAGTAGGAATCAACCCAACAGCAATGAATTTGCTTGGTTTGGTTAACAAGCTACAGGATTGTTCATATTTATGAGTACATTACCAAGATCATAGTTCACACTGGCTGTTTTTACTCAAAAAAGTATAGGTCCCCTAATGCATCTGGAGTGATGAGAAAAGAAAACTTCAGAAATACATCACATATTCCGAAAATACATCACAAATTCCTCATCTATTCCAAATATAAATTCCTGAGACATTAAAGATACAAATGTAAATCAATGAAGCTGTAAACATGAAAAACCAGACTATTTATAAGCATGTTATAAGACAACGGACTAATTACATAACTTCAGAATGGGGAAGACTTCTTCAATAAAACAGGAAGCCTAGAAGCCATAAAGAAAAAAAATAACTCCCACGTGATAAACGACAGCATAGAGAAAGTCAAAACAGACAATGGAAGCTATTTAAAATATTTGCTACATTTAACTGACAGAGGTTTCATATCCCTAATGTCAGAGACTTACGGCACCCAGATCCCTTCCTCCCATCCCACCCCTGGGTGCTTCAAAACACAGTGTCTTTTTCTCTCTGCCAACAGATGTTCATATTTAATGTACAAAGAGTGCCTCATATAACAACTCAAACACCCAAACGACATAAACAGAGAATTCACGGAAGAAAGGCAAGTGGTCAACAAACATAAAAAGATGTTCAACCTCACTGTTGTCAGGAAAATGCAGAAGGTAAGAAAATAAGAGAATCCAGTGCACACAAGGATATTTAAAATTGCACCATGTGCAATTTTACACTTGTATACTGCTAGTGCAAGTGCAAGCTAGCACAGCGTTGGAGGGAAGGTGCTTTGGTACAATCTATCAGAGTTTAAATGTGTACACTTTTTGACCTAGTCATGCCACTTTTAGGACTCTCCTACATAACCCTGCATGTCTATTGCAACAAAGTTTCTAATAGAAAAATATTTGAAACAAGGTAAATATCACGGGGTTGCATTAATCATATATCCCATATGTTAGGGAATGCTGTGCTATCAGCCAAAGGAGTGAGTTATATTTTATGTGCTGACCTGAAATGATGTTGAATTAAAATAAAGGTGTCCACTGATAGGTACAGTATTGGGTTTATAAAAGTGCGTGTCAGTATGAACCTAGGGAAAAGTCTGGAAGCATTTGAAGTGAAGTATTACCAGTGAATGTGTCTGGGGAGAGAGTTGATTGGTACAGAAGTGGAGTTTTAATTCTTTTATGTATCTTTATAATAAGAAACCAAACCAAACTCACTGCCTTCCAGTTGATTCTGACGCAAAGCAACCCTGTAAGACAGGATAGAACTGCCCTGTAGAGGTTCCAAGGAGTGCCTGGTGGATTTGAACTGCCAGCCTTTAGGTCAGCAGCTGTAGCACTTAACCACTGTGTCAGCAGAGCTGGCAGTTCAAATCCACCAGGTGATCCTTGGAAATCCCGTGGGGCAGTTCTGCTATGTACTATAGGATTGCTATGGGATGAAATTGACTTGATGGTAATATGCTTGGTTTTGAAACCCTGGTGGTACACTGGTTAAGTGATATAGCTGCTAACCAAAAGGTTGGCAGTTTGAACCCACCAGGCTCTTCTTGTATATCTTTACGTGGTTATTATCTCACTTTATACATAAATTTGCTGAGGCTTATGGAAGCTGCCCTTTGCCAGGGTCAAATAACAACATTGCTACTGAGTGTGGAACCAGCATTCCAAGTAAACTTCATCTGACCCCAAAGCCCATCTTTCTCTCTACTTTTCCAAGCTGCTCCTGGGGTACATAGTATACAGGATTCTACCTGGGATCCAAAAGACACAGGCCAACGGGATTACATTTATGGCTAGTCTTCAGCCATTTCTCTGGTGGTTTCTGGCAGCAGAGGGCCAAGTTTGTCCTAGAAAGACACTCTTGCTCTAATTTAAGGCTCTGTCTATGGAGCCTCGGAAATCCATAGTGCCAGTTGCTGGACACTCAGTCTCTCTAGAGTGCTTTCCTCTTTAAGAAAAGGTCACACAGTCTAGACTAGGTTTATTACCTGCCAGCCTATTACAGAGTGGACCAGACCATCAGCTGATGCTGCTTCGGACCAAAGATCTCAGAGTTTCAGCAGACAAAACATTCTTCAGTTCTTCCTTTGTACCGTTTTCTAGGCTGTGTGGCATGAGGAAGATGATATGCCTGCAGCCTTAGTCACAGATTCTCTGAGAGGCCCACAGAAGGTCCCTGTGGATTCATCTGAAGGCAATAGCCATTAGGAAAGAGAAATTCCTGATTTAAAAATGAAGCAAAGTCTGTGAACTACTTAGCCTCCTGAGAGGACACTCCTGTGTCCTTGCTGTACTGAGTAGTTCTTGTGTCCACAGAGACTAAGACTCTTGCTTGGACACCCTCTACCAAGAATGTAAGATCAAGCTTAAACTGATTGCTATCAAATCTATTCCAAATCAATATAATCCTATAGGACCGAGTAGAGCTGTCTCACGGGGTTTCCAAGGAGTGGCTGGTGAATTCAAATTGCCAACCTTTTGGTTAGCATCTTGAGATCTTAACTACTATGCCACCAGGGCTCCATAAGGTATCTTAGCATAAGCAATTTTGCTCTGGGATGGGGTGCTCCTGCTGTGTTATGTGTCCCAGTGTTGTTCTATCTAACTCCCTGGACCTCTGCCCGAACCAATATGAAAGAGCGACACCATCCTAGTGGGCTTTCCTGTATTTAGCTTCTCTCCCGCTGGTCTCCTGGTGCTCACTTGATCTACCTTCCTTGTGTGCCCTTCTGGAACTTCCCAGAGGACTTCTGGGCAGCCATGCCCTGCCACTGCCCTGGCCAAGATGACCCACTGACAAGTCAACACATTTAAAAGCTGGCAGGGGTCAGTTTGACTGTCCTTGTAGACATGTACTTGCAGACTGGCTAATTCCCACTGATCTGCCTCTGGACTGTAGGCTTCCTGAGGGCAAGGTCTGTGTCTGCTTTGTCTGGCATCTGTACACTCGGGGTGTGGTACATAGGAAGCTCCCCTGAGGACCTGTTCACTAAGTGGATACTGGGGGAATCTTCTTAGAGTCCCTTTTCCTTTGTCACATGTGGCAACATTAAGTTATCATAACCCAGCTGATAACCCAGCTGATTAGAAGCCCATAAGGTTCTTCTGCAAAGGATCAGAGAGCAATCATTGTAATCTTTGCAGGCAAGAAGCCAAATGTAGGATATTACGTAGGTCTTGAACAGCACAAGAAGCCCCTGGGTGATGCAAATGGTTAATGCACTTGGCAGCTAACAGAAAGGGTGGAGGCTTGAGTCCATCCAGAGGCACATAGGAAGAAAGTCCTGGCAATCTACTTCCCCTGGGGCTGAGCCATTGAACACTATATAGAGCAAAGTTCTACCCTAACAAACATGGGATCACCTTGAGTTTATATTGCAAGGGAGAAAACAAATTCCTGTAACATTTTTATTGATGACATTCAAGAGAATATAAAAATTTAATGAAGATATAGCAACTATGACTTTTTGTAATAGAGATTCACATATGAGAAAAATGGAATTCATTTGGAGGGGAATAACATTTAGGTTCACTGATGTTTAAAGTTAACATCCTCTCCCCTAGCATCAAAATCCATTGCAAATGTTCATCCCTTAATGCTGATGTACAATGAGATTTTATGTTTCATCTTTGAAAATGACAGTTGAAACTTATTTAATTTTCATGTCTCATGAAATACTATATTTCTTTTGCAGGGTCATACAAATACAGGCAGTGGGCCAGATAAGGCCCATGAGCTGTGACTGACAAACCATGGCACTTAGGGTAACAGAGAAAAGGATGTTTCAGCAAGATGTTCTCATAATCTAGTCTCAGCCCTCCAAATCCTACACTTGCTAAAACTTTGGTATCTCCAAGACACTGCTCCTCCATCCTGCTGCCTCTTTTCTTTTTAAGGAAGGAAGCCAGCCAAGCCTGACACTCCAGGAGGAGGGCTCCCAGGGCCTTTGTTATTGCCCAACTGACCAGAGCGGTGTGGAGCTGGCATTGCTGCAGGCCCTTCCTTTTCCAGCCTTAGCTCTTTGCAACCACATGAAAACTGCTGGGAAGGGCTTCTTGGTGCTGCTTCTCTAGCCCAACCACAGAGAGAAGGGAGGCCTCAGAGAGGCTGGCTTAATGGGAAACAGTTGTGCTTGCCTAGCCACACCCACCAAGGAACAAAGGAAAATGCCTAAAGTCGGGAAGGCCACTCCAATTCCACACTATTCTGGGCACACCATTTGTAGTCCAAAGGACCTGAATGAAGCACTATAAGGAGTCAAGGATACTGAGGAAATCAGGGATGTGTGAAAGCATCCATCCTTCAACAAAATATGTGTTATGTATCTGTCATGGCCCAGGCACTGTGTTAGGCCCCGGGCATACTGCGGAAAACCGGAATGACATAGTTCCTGCTTTAATGGAGTTTACAGGGCTGCATTTGCTGAAGTCCAGTTTTCCATGAGACATTATGTAATATTCCTTAAATTATAATGATTGCATTGTAAATTAGTTGGTGAAAGAAGAGGCTAAATAAAGTCAATCACACTGTTTTAACGTGACCTTAGAACCTTTAGTGTAGACATTTCTATTCCATTGACAACCTGTGTACCTGTGATTGTGACCTTGTTTACGGAAGCAGGATTTTGTTTTATTACCATTTGGGTGAAACCAAATCATACTGGAGTAGGGTAAGTTCTTATTCTAATTCTTTCTGAGACATGTCTTACAAAAAGAAGAGTGACACACATGGGGAACTATAGACACCATGTGAGGCCAGAGGCAGACGCATCTATAAGCAGCAGAGAATTCTGAGAACTGCTGGCATCTAGGTGAGAAGCTCACAGAAAGAAGTCACACACCAAGTCCCTGATTTGGACTTCTGGCTTCCAGATCCATGAGAAAACCAATTTGGGCTCTTTGGAGCCATCCGTTTTGTGTTATTTTGTTCTGGGAGCCCCAGGAAATGAAGTCAGCATCCCTGAGCTTAGTTAACTATGCAACCTTTATAGGAGCTGCATTTTGTGGCCCATGGAACCTAATTTGGGGAATGTAGTCCTCAGGACCACTGCGTATTTCTGTGTAGGTTGTGCACTGAACATTTCCAGAGGGATCACTCACATAGGCTGCCACATCCAATCCATCCTGGCACTGTGCAATGCCTTGACCTCAGCAACTCCAGGGGCAAAGCCTGGGCAGCACTGGTGCTCCCATGGCCCCTCTTCAGCAACTTGCTGGAAGGCCTTCTGCAGAACAGATCAGGGTAGAGAGAGCTCAGCACCTGGGCAGACTGACCACATCTCAGGGGTAGCCTTAGGGGAGATGGCCAGGAAGTCAAAGCATGATATTCACTTGAGTCCCAGGCAGAAAGAAACCAGCAGAGTGAATTTAAAAAAAAAAAGAACCACACTAAAGTCCAATATGGTGACATTTATAACTCTGAGGACATGAAGAACTTGAAAGTTTCTGGAGAGAAAAATCAGGTCACATACAAAGGAACAGTTCTGAGAGTGGCCTGGGAGTTCTCAAAAGCAACATTTGGAGCTAGAAGGCAAGGCAGCAGTGCTTTCAACATTCAAGTGGAAATGATTTCAGCCCAGATGTTTCTACCTGGCTAGATTCCTGATCAAGTCTGAGGAGAGAAGAAGGGCGTCTCAAGGTTGCAAAACCTCCAGCACATTACCTCCCCAGTTTTTCCAGAATTATTTGAGCATATTCTCTACTGACAAAACAGAGAACCAAGAAAAGGCCTGGGTTTTGGGAAACAGAAGATTTAGCACAGGAGAGAGCTCAGTGGTACCGCTGTGATGAGGCCACGGAAATCTAAGAACAACAGCTGTGCAGTGAGTCTGGAGGGTAACGGGCTGTGACTGGACCCGGATGGAGGGGCAGGAAGTAGTGGAAAGAGTCCTGCAGGGAAGGCTCCAGGGGGAGAAAAATGACACTGAGAGGTTACCTGATCCCATGGAAAATTCTGTTTACAGAGCTATGGAAAGACCTGTCCGTGGGCTCAAGAAAACTAGCAACCACCACAAAAAGATTTAATTATTGACTCAAAAAATGTTTATCAGAAAGGCAACATGATAATAGCTTCCTAGTTGGCTCACCTGTGTATAACATTTGAGTAATTATAATAAAAGGCACCCTGGTTGCGCAGTGGTCAAGTGCTCAGGAGCAAAGCAAAAGGTTGGAGGTTTGTGTCTACCCCAAGGAACCTCAGAAGAAAGGCCTGATGATCTGTTTTGAAAAGTCAGTCGCTGAAAACCCTATGGAGCACATTTCTACTCTGATACACAGTGAGTCATCATGAGTCAGCATCAGCTCAATGCGAATGGTTTCGGTTCAATAGGGTCAATGCCCAGGCTATGAGACTGGGCTTGTTCCTAAGGGAATCTGAGGCCAACATCAGTCAGGAGTACAGATCACACTTGAGGGAGAAGGTTCCCAGGCAAGCCTCAAAGGTTCCGCAGCCAAACTGGCAGCACAGTAACTCTGAGTCCAGGAGGCAGGATCAGGCAACCAGAATTCATGTTTGATTAAATCATGTATGTTTGCAGGGATGGATGTGTCCTATGGTTCCCTTCATCAAAGGTAGAGCTGTGACTATATATTTATCTTGGTCACACGTTACTCAGGAAATGAAACCTAATGAATCTTCATGTCAGGGATCAACAGCTCAATGACTGTCCAGTCCATCCATAAACTAAACCAAACCAAACCCAATGCTAACAAGTCAATTCCAACTCACAGTGACCCTATAGGACAGAGTAGAACTGCCCCAGAGAGTTCCCAAGGAGCACCTGGTGGATTTGAACTGCTGACGTTTTGGTTAGCAGCCATAGACAGCACTTAACCATTTATGCCAGCAGAGTTTCCAGACCATCCATAGGCTGGATGGAAATTAAACCAAGCATTACAGTTCTGCAATGGAATTCACTCAAATGTAGTTCTACCTGTCTAAGTTCTTTGACACTTATCACTGAACACTCTGTGTCTTTTAATTATGCTCAGAATGACTGAAGCACTCAGTAAAATGATCTCCTAGGAACATTCAACTCTAGAAACCAATTCTTCTCCCTTGAAATGCTCTTTCTTGGGACTCTAGGACATTATACTTTGCCATCTTTCCTTCTAAATCTCTGGATGCTGTTTCTTAGACTCCTTTCCACACCCCTTAAATGATGGTTGTCTTTGGGGATTCTGCCATAAAACCTTCTTTCTCCTCTGTAGGGAATCTGATCTACCCCTGTGTTCTTAATTGCTACCACATTGCTTTCTTAAAACCACTACAAGACCTTTTTTCCCTTCAGCATGCACAAACACATTCTTTGTGTGTTAAGTCCTCATCTATACTTGTCTCAAGACTCTGGGATAATCAGTGCAACTGGTACACTGTTGGCATCAACACTGTCACAAGTCCACACATACACAGGGGGACTGAAACCAAGTCATCTGACCATCCAGATGTCCAGACTGTGATGTATGTGCATGCTTGCATGTGCCAGTCTGCCTATCTTTCAGATTGTCATTAGAATGAAAAATGTATCTAAAGACTTTTAGAGAACACCCAACTGCAGCCTTTTGAGAACATGTGATTACTCCATAAAATTTGAGTCAATAAGTTCCAGGCACTGCAGTTGGCATCGTAGAGGGTACAAATGTGAATAAGCCAGTGTCCCTTCCTAGGAGGGGCTGGAGGACAGAGGGTGGGGGCGAGAATTGACACATATACAACTGTACCAAAAAAATTGAAGCCAACCCTTTGCTATCAAATCTATTCCAACACCCAGTGACCCTATAGGACTTAATATGACTGCTCTATATGGTTTCCAAGGGGCGGCTGGTAGATTCGAATTGCCAGCCTTTTGATAAGCAGCTGAGCTCTAAACCATCACACCATCAAGGCACCTACACAACTGTAGTCAAAATAAATTCGAGACCGCCATAGGGTCCAGTCCCAGCCTTTTGTTACATTTTAAAGACTCCAAAGTAAATATACTTCACGCTTGCCTTTTTAAATACTTTAATATAACAGCATATTGTTGTTTGTTTACTAGTTGAAAACTCCTTCACAGACAACTGTACAGCTAAGTTCACAAATCTGCCACCGTGCCACTGTGTGCAATGGCCATTCCAGAAAGAGTTCCCAAGTTGCTTTAAGGGGTGGACTCAGCGCTGGCATTGGTGCACAGCTTCCCAAGGGGAGTACTTCAAAGGTAACCACAGTGATTTTCAGCAGTGAGGTTTGTAGCGCTTAGAACAATTAGTTTCTTCACTGTTGGACCTTGTGTGTGTGTGTGTGTGTGTGTGTGTGTGTGTCTACATGTGTAAAGATTAGGTAAGAAACACAAGGGGCAGCAGATTTACATTATTGGAGGAGGAACAACTTAGAAAATACGGGTGACAATGGTTATACACCTTGAAGAATGTGATCAGTGTCACTGAATTGTACACAAATTGTTGAATTGTGCATGTTTTCCAGCATATAGTCTCAACAACAACAAAAAGTGCCTCTCAGCTCCCCTCTGCCTCTCCTATGCTCTTCTGAATCCAATACCCACTATCCAGTAGAGACCTTTTTTTTTTACCATGTCCTCCAAGTTTTAACCTGGGGAAGTTGGGAAAGGGTAGTGTCTAACGTAGCCCTTATGCTATGAAATGAGATAGGTCCCCCAGCTCCGTGCTCCCTAGTCTTCCCATCTGTGAGTCAACCTGGTCAGCACGAGAGGGTCGGGTTTGTCTCCCACCTCTTCCACTGATTTGCTGGATGACTCTAGTGGGTCACTTCCCTCTCCCTTCCCCTTTATCCCGGAACAAGAGGCTGTATTCCTTCCCTTCTGGTAGGACAGAAAGGCCTTAGCCGAGTGTTTAAGTGTGTGCATGTACGGACATGTGTGTATGTCTGGGCATGTATGTGTGCACATGTGTATGATGCTCCAGGAGAAGAGTGGAAGATTTTAAAATCTGAACTTTCCCAAGATTCCCTGTCAAAGGTTGTATTCTTATCCTGCACTTTGCAGCCGCCCACCTCTGTTTTAACCTATATTGTGAGCTGACTATTAACTGCGTTGGAACACCCCTTCTCCTCACTTGATCTGACCCCCAGTGACTTCTTTCTTTACACAAAGATAAAGGAAATATTGAAAGGAAGATATTTTGATGACATTCAGGGCATCAACGGTAATATGATGACAGCTCTGATGACTGCTTCAGAAAAAACATTCCAAAAGTGCTGTGGGGAGTGGACTAGATGCTGGTGTCAGTACACAGCTAAATAAGGGGAGTATCTGGAGGGTGACCATAGTGCTATTCAGTAATGAGGTATGTAGCACTTGTCCTAGGATATGTTCGTGAACTTAATTGGCAGTCCGCATATGTGAATACGGTGGCTTGATGGTTAACAACTCGGCTGCTGACGGAAAGTTCAGCAGTTTGAATCCACCAGTCACTCCTTGGGAATTCTAGAAGCAGTTCTGTTCTCTCCTACAAGGGCACTATGAGTCAGAACCCACTTGACAGCAATGGGTGTATATAAATAAATGGAGATACATAAATAGATGAAGATATGTAGTGTTTTAGGTGGAAGTTTACGGCTTAAGTTAATTTCTCATCAAAAAATTTCCACATGTGTTCGTGACATTGATTACAATTCCCATAAAGTGACAATACACTCCCCCTTTCCACTCTGAGTTGCCTGTGCGCGTTCATCCGGTTGCTGTCCCTTCTTGCCTCCTCATCTTGCTTTCGAACAGAACTTGCCCATTTGGTCTCATATATTTGATTGAGCTAAGAAGCACTCTTCGCACGTGGGTTAAGCTTTGTTTTAGAGGCGCGTGTGTCTCATCTTTCCGAGTTGCTGTTGTCAGTTTGATTCACATCAGTGAAGCCTGGGACACCTGGAACTCAATGGGACGGCATTGTTTTTCCAGGTTTCATAAGTTCTGCTTTTGACATGGTGCAGTCTTACCACTTTTGTATTACTTGTTTTAGTGGAAAATATTTGTTTTTCTTTTCTGATGGATTTCCAGCTTATGTAGGTTCTAGTGTTTGGAGGTTTTACTACAGATGGTTCTTTTTTTATTTTTAATTGTGATTAAGTGGAAGTATACAATCCAAATCAATTTTTCATGCCTTCCTGTCTGCAGCTCCTTCTGCTCTCCTTGCCCAGTGATAGCACCCTCCTCCTTTTCATTCTGTGCTTGTCATATCCTCTTAACAAGCTCCTGTCCCCTCCTCTCCAGCCTCGTCTTTCCTGTCTAGAAAGAGACCAGTAGGACAGCATCCTATACATGCATAGAACCATAAAGTACACACATCATATGGTCACACTGTGTCCCTGAGTCTTGTCCACTTTGGTCTGAAGAGTTGACTTCAGTAGTGTTTTCTGGTCAGGGGCTACAGACAGTTCTTGACTACCTGTATAGTTGGTCTACTCAAGGTTGACGTTCATTATTAATTAAGCTAAACTATCATCTGGTTTAAAGGAGAGTCCAGGGAATATTTTTAGTTTAACGTTTAAAGATTATCTCAGGGCAATAATTTTCAGGGGCATAGCTGCCTCAGTGGATTCTATGAGAATTTGAAATTCTGTTCTGCATTCAGTTGAAGGGCTTTTCATTGATAATAATGTATCAGTATTGGTTGATTGAGGGTCAGATGGGAGGGTAGCCTCTGAAGAGGAGACGTGCTTTCCTAGGATCTCAGAGAAGACAAGGGAGAAGCTAGAGAAGATGGGTCTGTAGAGGGAAGGGGCCACACTTTAGCCACCTTGCAGTGCCCTGGTATTTGGGTCCTCAGGAATCAAGATGTCCAGCAGCCAGCAGGGCCCCAGGCTTCTTGGGACAGAAAGCAGACCCTTGAGAGGACTTCAGAGGCTCCTGATGATGGCCTACAGCCTGGCTGACCAGTTCTATTTGAGCTGAACGCTGCTTCCGTGCCAGCAGTCAGGCAACGAGATGGCACTGGTCATGCCCAGTGTACCCAAACCCTTGCGAAGCAGTGTGAGTGTAAGTAAGAAACAGGGAGACGCCACGCTGAGGAGCAACTCACAGTGGAGTTGAGGACACTGTGAGCTAACACAGGTGCAACTGAAGTCCCCTCTGATGTGTACTTTGTAGTACAGAGCTGCCTGCACCCAAGGACTTGCCTGTGGCTGCTCGGAGCTCTGAGCCTGTGGGAGAGTGTCAGGGAAGGCTTTGTTTGGGAGGAAGGCTTGCAAGACTTTGGATTGGTGGGAAGGAGCCCTGAGACTCTTAGGAGTCCTATTTCCCTGGAGGTTTTGGGATCAGGAGCCTCTCTCTTACAGCCTACTCACGTGACTCCTGGCTGCAATGTACATGTGTTGCGGAAAACATGCCAGATTTAATTATTAATCTTCCGGGTCGCCCAATCAATCTAGAGCAGGATCTGCGTAATAGGACTGTGAAATCCTCAGCCCCTGGCCCAAGCTCCCTCACCTCCTTCAGTGCTTTCCAGACTCTAGGAGAGGATGGTACCAGGAGATTCCTGGCACTCCTGGGTCATCAGAAGGAGTTGATTGGGTGTGGACATTGGACAGGGAAATGTGGTTTGCTAGGAACAGGGTGAACCCAGGTTATCCGCTCAGTGTTGACCCAACTGTCATAAGCCCTCCTTTGTTCCCAGCCCTGCCTGGGAAGGTCCCTGAGAACTGGGTGGGCCCGGCTACTGGGGAATGCAGAGTGAGGACAGACAGGTTTGGTGAGGGGACAGCACTGGAGGAACAGAGATGAGGCCTCAGAGGAAGCCTGGTTCTGTTGCTACAGCAGAATCTGGTTGTTATAAGGCCAGGCTTTGGGCAACACAAGCAGGGATTGCGTCACCAACTGTCAGAGCTGCCTCTAGTCCTGGGTACAAGTTGCTGAGGAGGGAAGAATGGGCAGGACCAAGATGGGGGTGCCCCTTGGCACTGTTCCTAGGATACATCCTGCTTCTACAGCCAGTCAGCTGGGCAGAAACATGGAGCTCGGGCCCTTGTGGCTCTAGCCTGTCCCAAAAAATGGGCAAGGAGGTTGCTTAATCATTCAACCAACAGTCATGAATACCTGCTCTGTGGCAGGCACGAGAGGAGCAGGACACACTTGCTGTCCTTGCAGACTCAACGGCTAACACAGGACAAACCTATAAGCAGATCAAAAGGCAACATGATAAGGGGGGCTCCTGCATGTGAGTATTGGGGGGCACAAATTGTGCTGGGACAGAGTAGGGTGCCAGTAATATTTGGAGGGGAAGACAGACAGGGTCAAGGAGGTTTCGTGCAGGAAGTAGCATTTAATTAAAATGTTACAGAGAGTCATGGTTTCCAAGTACAGAGAAAGGGGAAGGACACTCTAAGCAGGGAGAAAACTTGAGGCAAAACCAAGGAGCTGAGAAGGGCCTTTTTGGGGGACTGATGAGGCACTGAGTGTGGCTGAACCCCAGGTGGAGGCTGTGAGGATGGAGAAAGTGTTGGAGATGAAGCAGTGGCCAACTAGGGTCAACCGAGAGCCAGGCTAAGGCCTGTGAGAAGCATGTGGACCAGCACAGTAGCGCTCTGGAGTATTCCTAATCCCTTGGTACAACTTTCTTTGCCCCTGAGTGACACTTGTTCTCCACAGATGGTGGACAGGGGTAGGAAAGGGAAGGGGTAGGGAGATGGTAATGACAGGCCCATGGCCTGTGGCACTGGGGGTGCAGGGAGAGGAGCGATCACTGCCCTTTATGATAGATGTCACATTTCCGTGGCATCTTACCTTGGCTGCAACCACCTCAGGAGAGCACAGTGTACCCACAGCATGTACAGACAAGAATAATAAGGTGGCCGGAGGTGACTGCCGACCCAAGCTTTGGAGTGGATTTGACCCAGGAACACAAGGATCTGGACTCCCAGCACGGAGACCCTGCCCCCAAGTCCACAAGATCTCTTCCTCCTGAATTTGCAGACAGCGATGTAACAGATCTCAAGGGAAAACAAGCATCTCTGCTGCACCCTTCCTCCTCAGGGCCACTCCACAGGTTTAAGGGGCAGTGCTGAAGCCCAGCCTAAAGGAGCCAGCGCTTCCAGTCTGACGGTTTCCTCCTGTCTGCACAGTTCCTTGGGGGGAGCCCCAGAAGGGAAGGTATTTTCTTATCACGCAGATGGGAGAGTCCCCACCTACTGCTCTGCTATCAGGTGAGTGTGGTGGGGCAGTTGGATGGCAGAGAAGACAGAGAGGCCTCTTCTTTGTGGTATGCACACTGGTTCCTGGAGGCTCAGCTCAACAGAAGAAATTTGCAAAACAGAGTATGAAAACCAAACTCCGCAAACTCAAAGCAGCATACCAAATTCACCCTCAGTTAGGCTGGCCAGATGGGAGCAAGGGTCAGGCCGTGGGACCCTGGGAGATGTCCCCCTGACATCATGAATTATGCGAGGTCTAACAATTAAGTGGCTCTACAAACCTCATTGCTGAATATCACTATGGTCACTTTCAAAGTACTCCCTTTGGGAAACCAGGCACCAGCGCCAGTGTCGAGTCCACCCTTCACAGCAGTTTTGGAACTCTTTCCGGAATGGCCATTGTGCACAGTGGCAAGGCAGCAAGTTTGCCAACTTAGTTGTATAGTTGTTGATGGAGTTTTTAGCCAGTAGACAAATAACTGTATCGGAACACCCTGTGAACTCACCTGATCTGGCCCCCAGTGACTTTTTTCTTGACCTGAAGACAAAGGAAACATTGAAAGGAAGATATTTTCATGACATTCAGGACATCAAGGGTAATACAACAGCAGCTGTGATGACCACTCTAGAAAGACTTCCAAAATTGCTTTGAAAGGTGGGCTGGGTGCTGGCATCAGCGCACAGCTTCCCCAGGGGAGTACTTTGAAGGTGCCCGTAGTGATGTGTAGCAGTGAGTTATGGAGCACCTTTTCTAGGACGAGTTCGCATACTTAATTGGCAGTCCTCCTATTATACAGAGAAAGTGCTGGAGATGAAGCAGTGGCTGATGTTTGTTCTCCAACACTAGACTGTCAGCTACCTGTCTAAGGACTTTCCCCATATCTGGCTCAGTGCCGTTACTCACAGTGTATCCCACAGAAGAATAGCCAAGCCAAGTGCCGTCGAGTCGGACTTCTAAAATATAGTGGGAAGAACAATTTCCTCCAGATAAACCGGAATGCTCTGTCCTCTCTAACAAGGAGAGCTGTAAAATAGAGCACGTTTTCCCTTTTTCCCTTGGCCCCCAGGAAGCTCTCAGTCATCTCATGCTCGTTCACCACCACTCTGTCAGCCCCTGTGGCTCACACATTTGCCATATCCTCCTTTCCCCAGTACTCATTTAGATTTTTCTTCTGCTTAATCTAATCACACATGGCCTGTTCGGTACCTTTCAAATCCTTGTCAAAAAGGGGTAATAAGTTAGTAAACAAAGAAGTTTCACTCAGGAAGGAGAGGTCAAAAGCTCAAAGTCTGGCTGTCTTTGTGGAGCATTGGGAAGTCCCCTTTAGGTCATGCCCCGCAGGCCCCGTGTTCCCCCACAGCAAAGAGTAGGGTGCATTCCTCTCCTCCTTGCAGCCAGAGCTCTAAGGGAATGGGTGTTCTCCCTCTCTTATTTCCCAAGAGCTAGTTCCCTTGGCAAACTCACCAGAAGAAGAAGGAAGAAAGACAGTTTCTTTGCCTCCTTTTGGCCTTCTTCGTTGTTTTCCGGCCACGCCGTAGGTGGGAACCTTTCTTTACCTGCTATCTAGGAGGTATGGGGACAGTCAGCTTGAGGAAATGAAAAATCAGGGTGTCTGTCACTATGCATATGCTAAATTAGGCTATCCAATCTACCCAGCCACTGTGCCTGGCAGAGCCAGTTTTCAGAGGCTTTAGGGAAATGTAGAAACTAGAGAAGACACCAGCCTGATGCAGTCATGTAGAGTCATCGTGAGTGTGGCTTGAGGGTCACAATCTCCTCTGCTACTCATTGGCTATTTGATCCTGGAGAAACCACCTTGTCTCTTTGAGCCTCATTTACCCCATCTGTGAAATGGGAAGAATAACAGTACCTACCTCTTAGCATTGTGAAAAGTCTGTAAAGCGATGTATACAGAGTGCAGCATGTGGTGTGTAGACAGGCTCAGTCCAGGGCAGGACTGATACTATCTTCGTAGTGGCTCCCAGAGGGTGGGAGAGAGTGTGTGTGAACCCTAGCATTCCTCGCTGGCAGTGACATGGCCCTAGGGGATGTCCTGTCCCAGTCACCCCTGTCTACATAGCTGGACTGCTGATTCTGCGTACTTCTCCATCCTTAGTCGCACTGCTACCATCAGATCTCAGTGAGTCTCTTAATAACCACAGATGCTTCCAGCAATTAGCCAGGCTAACGTGAGCATGGACAACTCACTTTTGCCTAAACCCAGTAATTATGAATCCAACTGAAAAAAAAATCCTGACATGTGGCCCACACCCAGTCTGATGATGTCCCTCCCCACCAGCTCTCACCCCTACTTCTGCTGGTCTTCTGGTCTCTTTCTGTTCCCCACTCTCAAGGCTTTTATAGCTGGAGTCCCCCTGACTTTGAATGGTCTCTATTCACTCATCTCCTACCCTTGCTCCAAAAGATAGATGCCCCTTCTATTCTAGGAGTCACTTCTATTTGGGGGTCAAACCTGGGTTGGCATCTAGAGCAGTGTTTTTCAAAGTGTCATCAGTGGACACTATCTGCATTGAATCACCTGTGAAACTTGAGAAAATGCAGATTCCTGGGTCCTACCTTTGGGAACCCTGGTGGCACAGTGGTTAAGAGCTTGGCTGCTAACCAAAAGGTCAGCAGTTCAAACCTGTATGCTGCTCCTGGGAAACCCTATAGGGCAGTTCCACTTTGTCTTAAAGTGTCACTATGAGTCAGAATTGACTTAACAGCAAAAGATCTGGCTTTTGGGGGGGAAGGGAGGTACCCATGACTAAGTGAGTCAGAATTTCTGAGAGAAGGTAACAGGAATCTTCATTTCTATCAAGCTTGCTGGGTGATTCTGATACACATCTATGCTTGAACCTTGATGACTTCCTGAGTTCCAGTCTGTTGCCGAAAGCCAAAGGCTAGTCTTCAGCTTACATTGTTAAGCTGTATACCTTAGGCAGGTCACTTTCCCTCTCTGAGCCTTGGTTTTAGCCCTGCAAAAGGAAGAACCAGGACCTGGAGGTCTCTGGGGGCCATTCTGCTTTAACATGCTTGGAATTCCTCTTGGGGCAGGCTCCTTTGTAGGGCCAACATGGTGGGAAATGAGAATTGGGAGTTGAGGAGGGTGAGCCCAGATATCCCGCCAGTGTTTGAGTAAACAGCCAGCAGTTACTATTGATATTCAAGGATGCAGGGGTCTTGGGCCAGATGGGGGCCAAATCCATTATCCAGTGGCCTGGCCTACTGGGGGATTGTGTGGAGAGCAGGGAAGGGCAGTCAAGCCAGAGACAGCCTAGGGCTAATCCCTGGGGAGAGAGGTGGGCACAGAAAGTGGGTCCGAATGTCAAGGCTCAGCCTCAGAACCAGACTCTAGGTCTTACAGGGGCATCAGAGAGCAAATGAGAACAGGGCAGACACCTAGGCATGAGGTTACAATTGCAACTCAGGGGCTCCCTGGCAGATGACAGTGTTGCACAACTCCAGGAGGTACCATCTTATGGAATACAATGTGGATGGTGCCCCTGAGGGTTGTGCAGTATGGAGCAACATGTTGGCACTAGACATCGGGGGTACCCCCAAGCATCGTGGATCTGAGACTTAGAGCACCAAGGGGAGCTTGAGGCTGACCATCCAGTGCTTTAGCCAACCAGGGCCCAGCGGACAGTGCGGGGTCTCAGGGTTGGAAACGAGAGGCCTGAGCCAGCCCAAGGATGGCCACAGTAGGTCAGGGAGGGAGGGAGCAGCAGCACCAGGAACCAGTCCAACAGGAACTGTCCTCAGATCCACAGTCTGCTCCTAGTAAGTAAGTACTCTTCCACCTCCCTGTCACTTTGCTCCTAGATCCAGCCTTCCTGTCCCCTCCCCATTGACTCAGGAGAACTGCTAGTGAGAGCGTAATGTCCAAAGAAGGTTCCAGGCCACTCGAAAGTCTGGCCTACTAGGTCCTGTAGATGGACCTTGTTTTGGTATAAGAAATGGCTGAGAAAGAACTTAAGAGTTGCTGAAATTTGGTTATTGTCCAGAGCACAGATGACAAAAACAAGATACAGTGCCTTGTAGCAGACCAATTGTTTTTAACAGAAATTACCTTACCCTTAACACAGCCCTGGGAAATGACTGATGGCATTACGCTGAAGTAGAGACTTAGGAAGTCATTGGGCTAACAGATACCAGGGCCAGGACTCAAGGTCGGGTCTCATAGTTCCACCATGGCACTGACCACCGAGTCCTCATCTTCAGTGCGGGTGAAACCACCAGAACCGGCCCAGTGCCAGACAAACTGAGTTCAGTCACTAGGAAAACTGGTGAACACAAGGGAGAGAGGCTTCTGGTTATTCGCCGCTAGAGACTTAGATCAACCCCACGCTCAACAGGATGAAATGCTGCCCAGTTGTACACCATCTCTGTGATCAGCCGCAGATTGGACCATTGGGATCCATGGATTTTTATTGGCTGATCTGGCGAGTAGATTGCTGGACCTTTCTTCCTCGTCTGTCTTGGTCTGCAAGTTCTGCTGATAATCATAGCAAGACACAAGCCTCCAGTGATGGACAGGTGGTAGCCGTACACAAGGTGCACTGGCCAGGAATTGAACCGGGGTCTCCCGCAAGGAAAGTGAGAATCCCATCACTGAATCATCACTGCACCTCATATAGCAAAGTTAGGAGTTTTTAAATAGGTCTTAAGATTTTTCTCTCCTGAGCCTCCAGAAGGGTCAGCAGCTCCCCACTTGTTGAAGACTCGACTCTCTGCAGGCTTGCCCCTGAGGCTCTCTGATTCCCTCTGGTAGCCAGGTCAAGCTGCAAGCAGAAGCTGTTGTCTTGTCTTCACAGTTAAACCCTTTAGAAACACCTAGATTCAGAGAGGGACTGAATCCTAACCTCTGTCTTCAGGGACTTCCCCCAGTCAACTCCCTGCATGACACAGGCAACACAACCACAAGCTTTCAAATTCTCTTTATTAAAAATCTTTTTTATTTTCCTTTTGTAAAAACAAACATTTTGCAGTCAGTTATGCAGATCAGGAAAAGTGGTGACAACTTAGAGGAGGACACCCAACAAATTGCAGTTTAACAAACTCAAACTGAAATTAACTAGTGTTTTTCTTTTCTCATAAGCTCAAAAAAACAAACTGGTCCAGTTCAAGTATAATCTAACAGATCACAGCCTCAGACTGTCCAAGAATGGGGAACCTTAACACTAACGGCTGCTCTCACACCAACATCAAATTTACCAAATTCTTTGGGAACACTGTTGACATACTTTATTTCAGCTGTTTACAATGAAAAGAAAATTACACAGACCTCTTGTTATATTAACCCAGGGTACAAATAAATCTGTTGCTCAAGGTAACAACTGCTCTTGAGTAACCATTCAGGAGAGACACTTTGAAATGTTTGACAAACAATGAAGAAAGGCTTTAAAAAAAAAATCAATATTTTCCTGCTTCCCTTTAATACTGCATCACGTGTGCCACAGAAGAATAAAAAGTGTAAATTATAAACTCATTGAAGGATCATGCCAATGGAATTATATAAAAATAAATAAAAATAAATATATATACACACAAGTAGAGAATCTTAGATGATTTTGAAACTGAAGGTTCTGATGATGGCACATGGACAGCCTGTTCTCTGTCCCTCCCAGGGGCTCTCCACAGCTTTCCAACATGGGGAAGGTCAGGCCAACAGCAAGGGAGCCACTAGGTTACTGAACAATGCAGCCTGTGGAAAGGCTGTCAGAATTTCCATGGAAACGCCAGCTGGGGGGATGAGCTGATGAGGTCAGCTCCCACTTCGCTGGGGGATGAGGCTGCCAGGCGCTCTGAAAAGGCACAGTTTCAACCTCAAATGCAAAACTATCAGCTTTTTTCAGCAAGATTCAGTGAGGAGGCTGGAGCTGTCCCCAGACTTCCCTCCAGTGAGAAGACAGACACAAGTTCAAAGGTTTTTCTGAGAAACTGGAGTCTAATGTCAGTTTAAAACCTGTGGGGTCAGTCAGGGAACAGGTTCAGACTGAAGAACCATCTTCAGACACTATCCTATTGGGGTTACCAACCTTCTGGAGGTCCTCAAGTCATCTGCGGATGAGCACAAGTTCCCTGCTTCCCCCAACCTCTCCTCACACCTACCCAAACTGGTCTGCTTTCCTAGGCTATTTGCCTGACCTCTTCTCTCTCACATACGCCCAGTGTGAGACTGCCGGATGCCTCAATGTTTACACAAGATCATTTTAGGGTCTACATTTCTGGCCTCTGTGCCTCAGTTTCCTCACTGATAAAACATCAGTGTTGGACTAAATAACCTTTCCACTCTTCTTCCATTAGTTCAGAGGACAGAATGTACAGTATACTCTTACCCACCGTAAAAAGGAAAAAAAAAAAAGCAAAAAGCCAGAAACCAATCCCTTCCCCGTGTACCTGCCTGTGGTAGAAACCGAACAACAGGAACTGCTGGAGGGGAGTGACACAGCTTCCTTGTTTTGTTTTTCACTGGTTTCTCAGGCTGAGTGCCTTCAGGGGAGTATCTTACTCCGAAAACAGCACGAGGCTCCCTGCAGACCTTCCTGGGGCCACCTCAAATGCTGTTGTTGAGCCTAATTTCCCTAGTACCTTTGTCCCAAAGCCTTTCCAGCAAAACACTGCCCTGCCCTGCAGTCCATCTGGGGCTTGAAAGCTCTGATTTCCCATGTTAGAAACACACTGGGAATAAACGGTCTGACCTTCATAATCCTTTGACAGCAAAATCTGGATACAAAGTTGTTCCTAAGGAGCCTTCAACCGTCTGTTGTGAAGTTAGAAGGGGCCTGCCTATAAACAACCCAAACCAAAAAGATTAATAAATAAACCAAACCCACTGCTGTGGACTTGATTCAGACCCATTGTGACCCCACCGGACAGAGTATAACTGCTCTATAGAGTTTCCAAGGAGCACCTGGTGGATTCAAACTGCCATCCTTTTGGTCAGCAGCTGTAGCACTTAACCACTACACCACCAGGGTTTCCAAACACCTGGGAACCTCAAATGCTGCCCTGCAGCCCTGCAGCTTTCTCTCTCCTGAACTCCCACCCTCTCAGCATGGCAGGGTTCCTGTTCCCCAGAGTGCAGGCACCAAGGTTGAGACAAGGTCAGATGCCACTTCCTTGTTTTTATGTTTCTTGAGCCAACATCAAGGACTGCAGAGAGGCCAACATCCTACCTAAGCCTACCAACAGCTGTTTTAGCTGGAGGGAGAAGCAGCTTCTGTTTTCCTTTTTAATTAAAGTGACTCTGCCAATTTCAGTGTCCAGAACAGAACCAGGTCTCATGTTTTCTGAAATCAAGGGTAGGGAAACTAGTTTGGAGGGAACTTCTCGAGCTTCTAAACTTGAAAGGCTCTTTTCTCTCTCCTTAAAGTTCATTTCATTTCACTTAAGGCAGGAATCAGACAAATTTCTAGAGTAAGTGAGGGGATGAAGAGTTCTTTAAAACAAGGGTTTTTTAAAAAAGGTGGACCAACTGCAGAAAGAAGCCCAAGAAGCTAGCCCCAGCTTCTGCCAGCTGATGACCTTGGTGCCCCCTCTCCTGGACAGCAGGACCCCAACTTAGCTCTCCCATGTCAAAGGTGCCAAGCAGAAAAACCACAGCAGATCATGACAGTGGCTCTCTGCTAATCTCTTCTTTCTACCTCTTCTGCTAATCGTTTTCTTGCATGACACAGTCTGGACTGAACTGTAATCTATGGAGAATTTGAACACCATTAAAATCCCTGAGAAGTTAGACTTTATGAAAAGAAAATGACCCTTGGCACAAAAGGAGGGAGAGAGGAAGGGAGCAGGAAGATGAGAGAAAAGTTAATTGGAAGACTGTGAGAAACAAGACAGCAAGGAGACAGCCTGTGGTCTTCGGTGGGCTGGACAGGCCAGGGGAGCCAGTCCCTGGAGGCCCTCGAGGGGTGTTTTAATGAGTGTCTCAGAACAAACCCAACAATGTGCACTGCCTGGTTGTCTCTCCTCCCTGGCAGGAGTTCCTGTCCTGGAGGGAGGCCAGGAAGGCCCCACCTCGCAGGCCCTTCCCGCGCCACCTTCCAGCAGCAGCAGCAGCAGCAGCAGCAGGGCACGGTGCCTATCACAGCTTCTTCCTCTCAAAGTGCGGCACGATTCCACTGTCCTCCGGCCTCGGGCTCCCTGCCCGCTCTGCCTCCTTCAGGCCCTCCTCTGCCAGCTGGGACAAGTACTTCTGCGGTAGAGAGACAGGACAAGAGGAGGGAAAGAGGTCAGATCTGGCTAGGGAGGAGAGAGAGAGGTGTGCCTGGCACCGCTTCACCCCTCCACTATCATCTGGGTCCCCCCTTCTGGGGCTGCAGGCCTCACAGTAAGCAACGTGCTTCCTCCCCTTATTACAAGCGCTACGTGCAGAAAAAGTAGAAAGTACAGATACTAAGAATAGCAAACCCCAGCACGGCCCTTGTTATCTGTGCCAACGCTGCTCTAGCTGCCTGACTGACAGACTCCTGTTTAATCCTCACAGCTCGGTCTGCCTGGTCTGCAGAAAAAGCCCCAGTCTCTAAGCGGGGAGTCTATTCCCAGAGAGGGACAGCGGGCGAGGAAGCAAAGAAGGGCAGCAGGAGAAAAAACCGACCCATTGCGACTGTAAAAGACAAAAGCCACAGACTGATATCTGAGACTCTTAACAACCTGTTTCCTGTCAGGGCAGGCTCATAGATTATCTTGAAAGTCCTTCCATGTATTTAAAAACAAGTCTGTTTCTGTGGTTGGGGGCTGCCTCCACTCCACCCCCTTAATGCGTGCCACTACGACCTATCCAGAACCCAACACAGGGAGCCTGTCCAAGTCCCTGCTCTCAGGACATCTGCGTTCAAAGGGGTGGGGCAGACCAGGAAACTGGCTGGGGCCCCGATCTGGGTCCTGTGACTGCCAGAACAGCAAGAGGCAAGGCAAAGAGCACTGCACCGGGAGTCAGAAAGCCTGCCTGGCTTAGATCCAGGGTGGGGGTTAAGTGCATGGGCTCTGCCATTAGGTGACTTGGGCTCAAATGCTAGCTAGCTCTGACCTGGCGCAAATGATCCAACATTTCTGACAACTGTAAGATGAGGGTAATAACAGTAACTAAGAGGCTGGGATGTCTCAAAGTAAAGAATAAAACTCAAGGAGTTAACATAGTGCCTGGCACAGAATCAAAACTCAGAGTGCTTGGTAGTACAAACAGTTAAGTACTTGACGGCTGACTGAAATGTCAATAGTTAAAGTCTACCCAGAGGCACCTCAGAAGAAAGACCTGACAACCTACTTGCAGAAAAAAAAATGAGCCATTAAAAACCCTATGGAGCACAGGTGCTACTCTGATACACACCGGGCTGCCACAAGCTGGATCAACTTGACAGCAGCTGGTTTTTATTTGTGTTGGCCTTTATCATCAAGGTTACCAGCCATCTGATCATGGGAAAGTCACTCTACTTCTCCCAGCTCTGAACTTGTAATCTGTTAAGTGGGATGATTCTGGGGATCTGGTGAAGTGACATGTACAAGAGGACTGGGTCTGCCTTTGGGCTCCATGGAAGAGGCTGTGGCTTGTTTCCCAAGGTGGGTGCAGCATGGCAGAGAGACGGGCAGAGCGTGGACTTGGGGAAAGGCTGCCGACCAAAGGCCCAGGTTCTCCTCCACTCCGGCTCACTGTTATTGTGGGTGCCGTGGAGTTGATTCCGACTCACGGTGACCCCAGGTGTTACAGAGCAGACCTGCCCTATAGGATTTTCTGGGCTGTAATCAGAAACCCTGGTGACATAACGGATAAGAACTATGGCTGTGAACCAAAGGGTCAGTGGTTCGAGGTGCTCCAGGTGCTCCTTGGAAACCACAGGGCAGTTCTACTGTGTCCTATAGGGTTGCTGTGAGTCAGAAACAAATCGATGCCATGGTTTTGTGTGTGTGTGTGTGTGTGTGTGTGATTTTTAATCTTTATGGAAGCAGATCACCAGGCCTTTCTCTCAAGGAGCTGCTGGTTGGTTTGGAATTATCAACCCCAAATCAGTGTGGATTTAATAGTTGTACCACCCAAAAAAACCCAGTGCCGTTGAGTCAATTCCAATAGGACAGAGTAGAACTACTCCATAGTGTTTCCAAGGAAAATGGGTGTAGAGGAAGGTAAGGAGAAGAACGTGCTGGATCTAGGCATGTTCTCCATTCACAGAGCTGAGCAGGCAGCAGGCTTTTTTGTCTAGCACTGACTCCATCTGTTGTTCACTCTGGGTAGGCCAGAGCCCAGCCACAACCAGCAGTGGGGCACATGGGGTTTGTACAGAGTGAGTGGTGCCTTCTTCCACCTGCTCTGCCCCACAGAGCAACCCTGGTGGGTGCTAATTTTACAAGCTGCCTGACTCAGGGGTAGGCCAGCACCTGCTACTCTGGTCTGGATTCTTCCCTTTTCACATGAGCTACCAGAAGTGGGAGAGGCTATGGGAACAGAGACATTTTGTCAAGGCCATTGACAAAAACCCTATCTGGAACATCTGGGTTGGAGGTTCCAGCTCCCCAACAGGTGCACCCAGGAAACCTGAACTGTTGCAGGCCTGAGCGAGGGGCTTAGCCAGTGTCTGGGCCTGATGGGCCTGGAGATTTCAGGAAAGGCCCCTGCCCAAGGTGGGGTGAAGGTGAGTTGGACTGGCAGCCTGGCCCAGACCACAGTGCAGCCCACTGCCCTAGAGAAAAATACTAGATTTGGAGTTAGAGGCCCTGGCAAGTTCTGAGGCTTCCTAACTCCCTGAATGACCCAGAGCTGTGCGGTCTCTTGGGGGCTAGATGAGAGTCTGGATGAGACAAAATGTTGTCACACTGCAGTGAATACCAGAACCAACTGGAAAGTTTGTTTTAAAATGCAGATCCCCAGGCCTAGCTCTGGAGACAATGACGAGCAAGTATGTGTAAGACGGGGCCCAGAAAGCTGCATTTTAAAAAGATTTCAGGTCTAAGATTTGGCAAAACTTGAACTAGATGATCTCTAAGACCCCTTTCAGCCTTTCCATTCTGTGGGTTCACCTTAGGGGGTTGCGAGGAGGATGACAGTGTCTTCAGGGTACACAACTGCCTTCAGCTGTCAGCTGTGCTGGACAAGTCAAACTCCTGCTGTTGTTTCCCACGAGAGGCCAGGATCTGGGCCCTGGGCCCCGGGCCCCATGTCACAGAACAGTTGGTCTCCAGAAGGAAATTAAAAGGCTTAAATGACCTGGGTTTGGGCACAGCCAATGATAGGCCCTTGCAGATGGTGACCTGGGCCATGACTTACAAGTCTCAGCTTGCATGATCAGTTTATTAGAGTACGAGAGGCAAGTGATTAAGAATCAGGTGATCGGTCCTAGGTCCAGTTAGTCACTATCTGCATGACCTAGGACAAATCACCTATCTTTTTCTGGGCCTCAGTTTCCTCCATTATAAAGCAAGTGAGTGGGTCTGCAACTCAGTTTCCTAACTGGGAGCACACATTCAAATACTTGAGGGAACTTTCCTAAATTTTGAATTCCAGAGTCCCGCCCAATTTTTACTGAATCTGATCTAGTAGACGTATATTAGAAAAACTGCCCGGGTGACTCTGGTCCACACCCCTGGGTAACAACCACTGGGTCAGCAGCTGGTAACTACACCAGGTCACAGACCTGATGGTCTCAGCAGTAATGACTGTCTGGAATTAGGGCACACTGCCACCCCGAGGGGCTTTCCATCTTGAGTCCAACAGTAGTCTGATTCCCTGTGACAAGAACTGTGGATGCCTTTAAACTCTTGGACCTCTAATAAAATGTGCTTTCTGTTAAGTTACTGAATTCCAGCCTACATCAAAAGTTACTTATGAAAACCACATTTTGATAGACATTAGTTAGAGACATATACAAAATAAACTACTGATTTAATTTACTTCAAGACCAATTTTTTAACTTATTACTACTCATAAAAATGAGATATATTTTATAATCAATGGCATATCACTGTTTAATCTGCAACATTTTTATTGTCTTTGATATCAATATAACTGTGATATCTTAGATTAGACAAAACATGGTATAGAGAGTATTTTTCATATGTTGCCTTAAAATACACTGACTGAATGACTTTATTTATTGTGTGTCTCCTGGGCTAGAATGAAAGCTCCAAGACAGCAGGGATTTTTGTCTGTTTGCTTTTTTACTGTAGAATAGTATTCAGCACATACTAGGTGCCTGTGGTGAATATATGATGAATGACTAATTAAGTGAAATTTAAAAGTGGTTTTTATTCCCACCAACAGAGATACCTGCACAGGGAAACAGAACCATGGGGCAGTAGCTGCCTTCAGAAGAGTGAGATCTTTGGGGAAGGTTCCCTTCCCCCAACTCATGAGCCAGGTAAACACTGTCCCCATTCACAGGCTAGAGGCAGAGGCAGATACTAAAAAACCAACCCAAAGAGAATGCTTTAAGCGTGTACTAGCATACATGCAAGTGCTCTGGGAGCAGCTGGGAGAAGCAGCCTGGAGGAGCAAAATCTAAGGGAAGACTAGGCGGTCTCCATGCAATGGGAGCTGGCAGAAACTCACAGATGCTGAGAATGGCACGATGTGCCTGGGGAATGGGACATAGCCTGGGCCTTGAGTGGGCCTTCAAGGTGGGAGCTAGAAACAGGGGCAAACAGGGCCAAGCCAGCTAGCCAGGGAGCCTGAAGCCTACCCGAATGTGGAGACTGGGAAGCTACCCAAGGTGCTGGGCACGAAACACAAGCGTTACCTGTAAGTTCCTGTAGTGGACAGCGCTGCGGCAGTGGCTTATCTTCGCCATCTCCTCACTTGTGTAGAACAGCCCACACAGCTTGCAATAAAACCCAGTCCTGGGTACCACAAACTCTACCCCTGGGGAGATGGGGGAGGGAGAGGCAGGCATTAGGAATGGTGGGAGACCCCTGAGGCCCGAGTGGCAACGGCAGTGATCAGCTCCAGCCCTCAGTTGCTGCTGACTTCGGCCAGTTACCTAGCTTCTCCAACTTCAGTTTTCTCACTTATGCAACAGGCTCAAGACACTAGCACCCACTTCATTCACAGGAGGTTGTGAATCTAAGCGAAGAACTCCTCGACACAGCGAGAGAGCTTAACAATTATTTGCCCGGCAACTGACCTTTGGGAAATAGGACCAGACTCTCCTACTATCAGACTGCTTCCAGGCATGTAAGAGGAAGAAAGTTCTCCCAATTTCTTACATTTCACTTGTTGGACTTAATTTCTTCATCCTGTACCTCGCACTTTCCAGCCGACATGGCCAAGGGTCTAGAAAAATTCTCTCAGTTTTGTTTATTTCAGAATTACGTTCATTAAAGAAATTTTTCAAAATAAATAAGAGGAAAATAACTACTCAGAGTTATACTGACCCAAATATTTTCTTCCACATTGTTTATTTCTGCACAGGATGTATGTGATGTATGTATATGCATACGGACACACATACACGCTATACATAATATACACACACTACCTATGTATGTATACACACACTAGGTCTGACAATTAAGTCCACAGACTTAACTGTTCTAAGTATGACATACCTCCCTGCTGTGTATCACTATGGTCACCTTCGAAGTACCCCTCTTGGGGAGCTATGCACAGATGCCAGTACCTAGTCCACCCTTCAAAGCAGTTTTGGAACTCTTTCTGGAATGGCCATTGTGTGTGGTGACATGGTGGCAAGTTCGTGAATTTAAATGTATAGTTGTTCTCTGGGAGGGAGTTTCTAGCCAGTAAACAAACAACTGTATTAGACTAACACCCTCCCTACTCACCTGATCTGGTCCCCAATGATTTTTATCTTTACATGAGGATAAAGGAAATATTGAAAGGAAGACATTTGGATGACATTCAGGATGTCAAGGGTAACACGACGAGAGCTCTGATGTCCATTCCAGAAAGAGTTCCAAAACTGCTTTGAAGGGTGGACTAGGAGCTGGCATGGGTGCATAGCTTCCCAAGGGGAGTACTTCAAAGGGGACCACAGAGGTATTCATTAGTGAGGTGTGTATCACTTTTTCAAGGATGAGTTCACAAACTTAACTGTCAGTCTCTCTCTCTCTCTCTCTGTGTGTGTGTGTGTGTGTGTGTGTGTGTGTGTGTAAAATTTTCCTCATAACAGACTGTTAAAGATTAAAGAATGATAACATTCAGTGCTGGCAAGGGCATAGAGAACTGGCAATTTCTCATACAAAGCAGCAGTGAGAAGTGATGTAATCTTTTTGGAATGCAATTTAATAGTAATTAGAAAATTTAAAATGCAAAATGTGACCCCACTACCCAAAGGCTAGGGCGCTGTGCTACAGAAATGCTGGCACACACAGAAAGGGACCTGAGCAAACACATCTGGAAGGCAGCAGAGCCCAGAGGCTAAGGACATGGTTCTCAAGTCAAATGTATGGGGTCTGAATCTTGACTCTTGTCTTTGCTAAGCATTAGCTTTGTGATTCTGCATCTCAGGTTTCTCATCTGTCAGAGATAAAGCTATTACCTACCCCAGAGAGGCTTTTGAGAGGTTTCACTGAGCTAACATACATATAGCACTAAGAAGAATGCCGGCATGGTAAATGACAAAAATAAAGCTTCGCTATTACAGGATTTTTATAATGGCACAAAACAAAAGCTATAAGCACCCTAAATATTCATCAGTAGAGAAGTGGATTAGCAATGCACCTGAACCCAAACCAAACCCACTGCTGTCAAGTCAATTCTGACTCACAGCGACCTTATAGACAGAGTAGAACTGCCCCGCAGTTTCCAAGGAGTGGTTGGTGGATTTGAACCGTAGCACTTAACCATTCTGCCACCAAGGTTTCCTAGCAATGTACAGCACATTTTTGAGATGGAATATTTGGCAATGATTACAGAAAATGTCTTTTCTGTGTTCCAACGTAACAAGAGATCTGTGGCCCATGTCAAATGAGAAACATAAATTACAGAACATTAATGTGTCTAGTGTGATCTTTCTGTGGAAAGGCAACTATCCATGAGTGTGACAGGAACTACCTCTGAGGGCTGGGGAAGAAACTGGAGGGAAGAAATAAAATTTTTAATATTCACCGTAAAAAAAATTGTTACAACAATTTTTCATACTGAAAAAAACTTTTATTCTGACAAAACATATGTAACAAAATGTTGCCACTTGAACCATTCTTACACGAGCCATTCAGTGACATTAACTACACTCATCAGGTTGTGAAATCATCAACCATTATCTAGTTCCAAAAATTTTTTGTCACCCAAAACAGAAACTCAGTACCTCTTAAGCAATAAGTCCCCATCTCCTCTCCCTAGCCCCTGGTAACCACAACAAACTTTTGTCTCTATCTCTCAGGCTTGTTGCATTAAAAATAAAAAACCCAAAAAGACACTAATTATAAGGCAGCAGGATTTACTCTTAGTTTTTCCTTGTGTGCGTCAATTAAATTCCAAAATCTTGGATGACAAAAGACTCATGTTATGTTTTTTGGCTTTCCAGAGCTCCCAGCACAGTGCCATATTCTCCAGTAAATATTTACCAAATGCATGAACGAATCACCTACCACACCCTTCTCATGAAAGTTAGCCTTCCCCTGGAGTTAAAACACCCAGAAGAATGAAGGACTGATACGTGGTACAACATAGATAAACCTTCAAACTACAATGCAAAGTAAAAGACGCCAAGACACAGAAGGTCACATGTTGTATGATTCTGTTTCTATGAGTTATCAGAACACACAAACTGTAGAAAGAGAAGGCAGACTTAGTGGTTGCCAGGAGCTGGAGGAACTGGAGAGTGGGGGTAACTGCTTGAGGGACTCCGAATTGTCCTTGGAAGTGAGGAGAATATACTGGAACTAGAAAGAGGTTGTGCAGCCTGTGAATGTACTTAAGGCCTCTGAACTGAACACTTTAAAAAGTGAATTTTATCTCAATAAAACAAAACAGAAACTGCAATCATCTCAGTTCATTCTAAGGTCAGCATCTCTCTTTTTTAAAGTTTTTGTCCTGGGAGTGCTGTGCAAATTTATCACTCAAGAAACAAAAGAAGGAAGTTTGTTCTCAAATCTGGTTTTATGAAAGTGGCACATTTAGAGAAAAGAAATAACACATTTTTGTTTTTAAAGGAGAAAAAAAGGAAAAATGGAAGCTAAGATGGAAAAGAGGAAGCCTCGGCAGTGAGTGGCCTCCTCCAGGTATGAGCAGACTTTTGGTTATAGGACATTATACCACTCAACTTTTGGCCCTTGCTTGTCACACTTTGGAAGCCCTAGTGGCATAGTGGTTAAGTGCTATGGCTGCCAATCAAAAGGTTGGCAGTTTGAATCCACCAGGGGCTCCTTGGAAATCTGATAGGGCAGTCCTATAGAGTCACTGAGTCAGAAATGACTTCACATCAATGGGTTTGCGGTTTTTGGTTTTGGTTTTTGTGTGTCACATTTTCCCATCTGAGGTCCAACTCTCTCTCGCTTTGCCTTTCCTTTGTCTCACTGTCCCCCTTCCTGGCCAAAGCAAAGACTCAAAGATGATGTAGGTTGGAGTGGGAGTTAGCTGGGTTAGTGGTAGTGTCAGAATCTCCTGGGAGACTTTCCCAGACTTCCTTTGTCCCCTGCCCTGAGACTCTGCCTTAGCTCTCCAGTTTGATAACAAGCCCTAGATGGTTCTCAAACCACTCCCCTACCCCCTTCACGTTGCCACTGAAAGCCACCAGTCTGGCCCAATACCAGATGGTGGAGCTGGAAATGGTATTCAAGAAGGGCGTTGACTTATTTGAGGAGACAGTCACCCCATAAATAGAAAAGGAAGAACAGGGACCCAGCACCCTCTGTCTAGTGCACCCTCACATAGGATCTCCCCTAAATGCAGTCTATTCCATATCATTCCCTCAGAGAAGCTGGGCACTCTAAGACGAATAATAAGGCATTGTTTAGGGCAGGACTGAAGAAGACAGGAGGTAGAGGGTGGGAGGAGAACAGCAGAAGAGGCCCACTGCTGTTGAATTTGCTTCCAGGGCTGCACTTAGAGGCTCTGTGTAGTTCGGAAGAAGGCATTCCCTGGCAGGAAAAGCAAGCTTCCCTTAGCTCTGGGTCCCAGAGCTTCGCTCTTTAAGGTCTGGCCTCATGGGGCATCTGGTCTGTCAGCCAAGTGCCGTCGAGTCAGATCCGACTCATGGCGGACTGAAATTGCAGGAAACCTTAAAGAGCACTTTGCAAATTTAGGTGATCATATCAGATGTGAACAACCACTATGACAAATGACAAAAAGCCCTCTTAAGCTCTCAGATGTTGCTAAGAAATTACCATTTCTTGGAGCTCAACTCCTAGGAAGGGCCGGGTATTACACCTACCTAGAGGAATGCTAAGTTCGCTGAACACATCCTCTGGTTCCCAGGATGGCAGAGACAGGGGCTGTTTCAGCTCCATTTCAGCATATTCTGGTGATCTCATGTCCAGGGATTTCACTTCCGTGTACCTGGAGTTTTCTGCAAAACATTAGCCAAAACAAAGAGCTAATGGAACACAATGTGCCTCAGAGAAGCAGCACTATGCTAGTTACCCATACTGTGTGATCGGGATTGTCACCTAGGCTGCCTAATAACACGAAACTAGGAAAATAACTGCCAATTAGAACCGAAGCACCATAATTAAGAGAGTTTTCCATGGCCACAAGGTTGCCACACATAGTAAACCTCGGCAAATCTGTGCATCCAATCCAGGGGGAGTGGACTTTGATGTTTTCGGTTTGCATGAGCTACCCTCATGCCCCTCAGTTCAGTTATCATTCCATCTCTGCAGCCGGAAGAACCACTGAAGGACGAAAATTGTGCACCATGCATGGGAACACAGAGGCTGGTGAAAAAAACAAGCAATGCTGTTCTCTCACCCTGAGTTTGTCAAGCAGTGTCATTAAGTACGACCTCAAAACACTGGGTAAGGTAACAAGCTGCTAACATCAATGCATGTTGAGACCTACACAACAAAAATCAAAGGGGTTCAGTCAGAGCAAGGTGACAATTTTGCTCCTCCTCTACCCTTGCCTTCTGCAGCGAAGCAAGCCTGAGCCTCCGGGTTTCTCTAGCAGTGAGACGGCAGTTCCAGGCTAGTTTCCATGGAGACCACTATCCACACAGGGGAAAAACAGCTCAGGTCAGCACAACTGAGAAAAACCCAAGCCTGCAGGTCAACTACCAGCTTGGGCCACCCACAGAGCACTGGGCTGAAATGTTTATTTTAAAGACTTGCCCCTATTATTTTCCACCTCCTGGCCTGTTGTCCCCTTCTCTCACCTCTAGTACGCTGCAGGTTCTCCTTAAAATGAATCTCTAGTTCTTTCAAGACAGAGCCAGGGGAGCTATTAGCTGGCCCTCCTCCTTGCCTCTCCCCCTCCCATACCAGTTGATGGACTTAGTTTCCATTTGGCAGATAAGACCTGGTTTAGTCTATTTTAAACTCTCTCTTATGATGTCACAGTGTGGGGCACAGACACGACATCACCTCCAAGGGAGGCAGAGAAGTTTCCGGGACACATCTTGTTTCACTACCAGCACCTGGAGACAAATGGGTCTGAGGGAGAAAGAAGGGGCACGAACCCTAGCCTTCCTTTAGGGAACACCACCTGATCTGAGTTTGCTTCCTTGAAAACTTTCAGTCTCCTATATGATTTCCTTTATAGCATTCACCTAAATGCTCCAACAGTGTAACCAGACTTTTAGAAGCTTGCCTCTGTGACTAAGTTACTTCTTGCACCAGCTTGAATACTGGTGGAAACCTTACTGACATCCGTTCTAACCTGCACCTGCCTACGCACTTCTGAAGGAGAGCGGTTGTCCTATTCCAACCCACCGCAGGGGAGAAAAGGTGAAGGGTAGTTACCTTGGTTTAACACTCCTTGGCGAGGCTGGCTTTGGAGGTCGGTTTCGGTAAGGGGGCTGGCTTTCTCCTCCAGGGGGCTGCCCTCACAAGGCCCATCTTCAGGGGTCTCCCTGGCCTTGCTGTCATTGAGAACAGGGCTAGGTGACTGGGCCCTCTCCTCTGCTGGCTGCGGGGAAGACATTTGCTGGACTGCAGGGTCCAGACACACATCTGCACTCTGCTCTCCCTTTGCCTCCTCCTCGTAGCAATCTGAAGCCGCTAGTAGTGAGTGACCTATTTCACATTCAGCTGGCTTCTGCTCAGCATCCTGATTTAGGCCTGGCGTTTCCACGTCCATGTCACTGGGACAGCTCCCGGAAGTAGAGGGCAGTTCTTTGATGGACTTGAGGCTGATTTCAGGAGCCCCGTTGCCCATGGCTTTGATTTCCTCCTTGGTGAAATCCTTGGGCAAGTCCAGGTCTAAGACGGTCATCCCACAGAGGTACATTTCCGGGCAGGCTTTGTCTTTCTGGTCAATGGGCACAATTTCTTCTAGGTCTGGGATGTCTGGCTCCATGATAAAATCTTCTTCTTCTCCCACCTCATCCACTGTGACCAGCTCCTCCATGTTGGTGGGGTACCAGCTCTCCCCCTCTGCCTCACTTCCACTGTCCCAATCTTGCTCCTGTACAAAAACACAGAACGGTGGTCAGGAAGTGGTTTTAGGGACAGGTTCTGGTATTTAGAGGGCACAAACCTTGACCACGAGGACCCTTCAGACAGAGAGGTCCTGAGCATTCTAGCTGAGAACATTTACCAAGGAGTCAGAGCTGCAAACCACTGGCCCAAGCATAGTCCTGCATCACTGATTCGTCCTTATTTTGAGGCTCAAAACCACACAGGATTTGGAATAAGCCCTTAATGCTTAATCCATAGTGCTTAAAGCAACACGAAGAATTTCAACCCCTGGCGCGTAGTAAGTCTTCAACAAATAGTTTTTGAATGAATGAATAAGCTAAGAACTTGAGACATACCAAGTTGCTGGAGCGATTTTCTTGTATTTGGGGCACCACTAAATGAAACCGGGGCAGAGTCTGTCACAAAATTCCTCCAAGCACTTTCTCCCAGCAAGAGTGAAACTCCCCTAGTCAGGGCTCACATTTGGCCCCTCCCGAAATTTTCCCCTGGAGATCCCAGCAGCCTACAGACCCAGCGGACAGATTTAGGGGATCAACTTCCCTGCTGGCGATACCCATCGCTCCCGCCTCCACTGACCGGAAAGGCATGAAGCTGGCTGTCATCCAAGGACATTTCTTTTTGCTGTGAAAGTTCCTGCCCAGGAGGACTAGAGCTGAGTTTTTCATTTTAATTAAGTAAAGTAATCTTTACAAGCACAGTGAATGTCTTGTTAATCCCAGAGTCTGGGCCTACTCAGGTCAGGGCCCCAGCTCAACAGCCCGAAGCCCCTGCGGGGAACTGCTGGTCTATTTTGGGAGCCTGGCCCTGAAGCCAGAGTCTTTTCTGGGGCATGTTTTCTCTTACAAGGCACAGCCAAGTCGCTAGAGTATGAGGCCGAGCCCAGAAGTGTGGTTAAAGATGGGAACAATACAGAGTGTGAAGATTCCAGGCAAAAGCCATTCCTCCACGAAATACTGGGGGGGGGGGGGGGGGGGCGTCCATTCATGGGGCCACTGGGAGGTCCACTCAGAGGGACAGCACTGGGTAGAACCTGGAATGGGGACTCCTATGACTCGGTCCCCAGTGGCTGTTGTGCAGATGTGTCTACATTGCCAATGTCTGGGACAATCTTTACCTTCTTTTTCCTGGTGTTTTCTGGATCAAAGGACTTCATTTCCTTCTCCTGCCTCTGCACTGATTGGGAGCTTTCTTCAACGCCCTCCTGTTCTTTCTCAGCCTTAAAACAGGAGAGAGGAAAAAAAAAAAAAAACTGAACAAATCTAATCAACAGTGAGCAGCTGAGAAAAGAAGGAACCAAAAAGCAAGTAAATAAAACACACTGCCATCAAGTCGATCCCAATTCATAGCAACCATATAGGACAGAGCAGAACTACCCCATAGAGTTTCCAAGGAGTGCTTGATGGATTTGAACTGTCGACCTTTTGGTTAACAGCCATAGCACTTGACTACTACGTATGCCACCAGGGTTTCCGGTGGGGGAAGAGGAGGGCAGAAATCTTTGCCAAACTGGTATTTTTGTAGCTCCAAGAGCCTGTAGACAGTGAGGGTAAGCAGAACAGTTCAAGGATGAATGGACTTGGGCATGCTCAGACTCTGGGATTTGTGGTCATCCTGGTGACATCTTCCCAACAGACTCATCTTGGATATATACAAAATGACATTCAGGCCATTTATGGGTAGGAAAGGGGTTGTCACCCAATTGGTACCTTCCTTGTCTCTCTGTGATCTTATCTTTGTCTTGGAGCTATAGTCCAAGCTAGAAATCTCTTCCTTTCCTATTTTACCAATCTCTTCTACTCTTTGCCCTTAATTAAATCCTGCATGATAGTGTCCATGTCTTTGAAACTCAATTAAAAGTAAGTTGAGCATTAGGGTCTCTAACTAGGGGGTGAGAAGCATGAATGGTTCAGTGGCAGAATTGTTGCCTTCCACGCAGGAGACCCAGGTTCAATTCTAGGCTAAAGTACCTCATGCAGGGCCATCACTCCACTGTCAGTGGAAGCTTGCTTGTTGCTATGATGCAGAACAGGTTTCTGGCAGAACTTCTAGAGTAAGACAGACTAGCAAGAAAGGCCAATGAAAACCCTATATGAACCCCAAGGGTCCAATCTGCAGCTGATCAGAGGGATGGAGCATGACCTGGCAATGTTTTGTTCCGTCATGCAGGGACTTGCCACAAGTCAAGGTGATGACAGCTGACAACAGCAACCAGAGCTTAGCAAACTACAGTCTGCAGGCCAAATCTGGACCTCTGCCTGTGCTTGTAGAGTCTGTGAGCTGTAAATGGTTTCTGCATTTTTAAATGCTTGTCTAGATACCTACACAATGCCCTCAGTTTTACTTCTCAGCCCCTAAAGCCTAAATGTTTACTATCCAGCCCTTTGTAGATAAGTTGGTCAACCTCCACTTCAGAAATTTCTGAAGGACACATTCCCATGAAACTTTGGGTACCAAGTCAACTACTCCTCTCTGGTTTCCTCAGAGACAAACTGCACTTTCCTAGATGTTTTTGGCTGAAGTTGGTTCAAAGTAAATGGCTCCAGCTGTAATTTCTCACAACCAGAAACACATCCCTTGAGCTGAGAAGGAGGCAGCTGGGGTGGAAGCTGGAAGCTCAGGGTTGACTGGTTTTACCAGTTATGACCGGACAGGAACTGACGGTTAAAATCCTCAAGGCCATGCTGTTTCCCGTGTTTGCAGTGGAATATTCCACTGAAAAGCTTTGCTCAAGTCTGCTGTTGGTACTTTAAGTATAAAGCAGCCACAATGCCTTTTCAGCCACAGAACCTTCAGCTTCAACCAATGAGTGACTTTATGTTTATCTACCTGAATAAATTAGCCATGCTGCTCCCTCATCCAAATAAATAATCCTTCCCCTTCCCAAGCAGCCCCTGCAGCCACAGGCCTAGGTGACATCTCCCCAACACACCAATGAGACCTACTGCAGCTCAAGCTGGGGGAAGGCAGGGACAGACTTGCTGGACCCAAAGCCTTCTACCAGGTGGGCCCCTGTTGCTCCTTTCTGTAGGCAAAGGCAACAGGACCTTTCGGAGCCTCCTTCGGCCCCCGGATCACTTCCAGGTAAAAGGAACAGCTTAAGGGAAATAGATACATGCCACCGATGAACATGGCTGCACACTCCAGCTCAAACACCAGCAGGCAGGGCTTAGCTGCCACCATGGGGCGCGGGCTACAGCTAAACTAGCCCCTGGCTGGCCTTCCATGTCTGCTTTGTGCCCTCTTCCCATCTACTCTCCCCAAGGCAATCCAAGTGATTGTTTCAAAATGTAAAACCAGATCTTCTTGCTTAAACATTTCATTTGCTTCCTCTTTTACTTAGGATAAAGACTAAAGTCTTTCACTAGCCTTCAAGGCCCGGTAGGATGTAGCTCCTGACAACAAATCAGCCTAAACTTCTACCTTGCTACTCCCAGCTTCCTCTGCTCCAGCTAATCTGGCCTCCCTTGTCCTCTGGCCACAGGATCTTTGCACATGCTGTTCCCATTGTCTATTCCCCTTCACTTTCACCCAGTAAATATCCACCATTCCTTCCAATCCTGGTAATCAACATCTTAACTCAGGGAGCCCTGCAACACATTACAGGCACAAACAGCACTGTGTATCTCCATCTCCTTCCGAGTACTCAGTAGTCACACTCTGCCACTCAGGTGAGAACTTATTTAACTAGTGTGTTTTTTCCACTATGCTGTGAGCTCCATGTGATTAGAGGTCACTTCAGTTTTCACTCACAATTGCAGTCCCTGTGCTAGGTGTCCAGGTGATATTGGTCAGTAAAACAATGGAGATACAGAGGAGAGGGCAGAGTGGATAACAAATTTGAGGCTGCCTCCCGGCAAGCTTGGGGTTCTGTCCGCTTGTTGTTAGGTGCTATTAAGTTGATTTTGACTGGTAGCAAAAACTCCATGTGACAGAGTGGAAACGCCCCTTATGGTTTTCTAGGCTGTGACTAGATGTATATCATCAAGTCTTTCTTCTATGGAGCCCTTGGGTGGGCTTGAACCTTATGGATAGCAGAGGAGCACTCAACCATTGCACCTTTAAGCAATAATTCCTTGTATGGATTACTTATGGGGGGGTTGCAGTCTAGGGGCTCATGGGCTGCATCTGGCCCACAGACATATTTTGGTCTATAGTTTCTACAATGTCAGAAAGTCACACAGATTTGGTCCTATTCTAAAGAAACGGGAGATAGAGCAGCACGGAGCTGACATTCCTGAGTGGCAGCCACAGAACAGAGCTGAGCAGTGGGTGGCCACCTCCAACAGACAGGTATTTCCTCCTCGGTCAGCCACAGTCTCATCATTCCACCCTTGGCTTCACCCATCTGCATCACCTGCCTGGCTCCCCTCCTAGAAAGGAAGGGATCTGTCATGGATTGAATAGCATCCCCCCAGTTGGTATGCTGAAGTTGTAACCTCTGATACCTATCAAAGTGACCTTGTTTGGGAAAGGGGTCTTTGAAGATGCTATCAGTTAAAATGGAAACCCTAGTGGCATAGTGGTGAAGTGCTACGGTTGCTAGTCAAGAGGTCAGCGGTTCAAATCCATCAGGCTTAGAAACTCTATGGGGCAGTTCTACTTTGACCTACAGGGTCTCTGTGAGTCAGAACCAACTCAACGGCACTTAACAACAACATTAGTTAATCCGAGGTCCTACTGCAGAATCTGAGCACTGTCCTTATAAAAGGGGAAAGAAGAAGAGAGACAGAGGAAAAACAGCCATGTGAATGGAGTTATGCCACAGCTGCAAGCCACCAAACACCTGGGGCTACCAAAAGACTAGAAAGGATCTTCCTCTAGAGCCTTTGGAGAGAACACAGCCCGACCAACACCCTGACTTCAGACTGCAAGCCTCTGGAACCATGAGACAACACTTTTTTGTTGTTTCAAGTCACCCGTTTTGCTGATTAGGGAACTAACCCAGCATCTGAGCCTGTGAGTCCTGATCTTCCCTTCCTAAGTGTTGCTTTCCCTTCGTGCTCCTTCTTCCTCTGGTCTTGTGGTCAGGGCTGGGTCTCACAGATGGCCCTGGCTATCCACAAACTCTGAGCGGTACAGACACTGGATGCTGCACCACAAGCGTTTCTCCAGAGATCTCAGGGTTTCTCATGAGCACGAGCTCATTAAAGTACTACAGCAGCCTTTGTGACCACACCCATTTTACAGACAAGAAAATTGAGGCAAGGAGTACAGGGTGTGACCTGGTTCTCAGAGGCCAGACTTTGCCTCTAGACTCTGAGTTTGGTCATTCACTCATTCAAAAGACACTGAGTGCCTGCTGTGTCCCAAGCCTTGATCTAAGAGCCTGGGGACACAGCAAAGAACAATGCAGACAAAAACTCCTGCCCTCATGGAGGTCATTTGTCAGGGGAGGGGGGGTGTGCAGAGAGGACAGATATGAAATAAAGTAATAAATAAATTAGGGGATGTTTTAGAAGATGAGGAGCACTACGGAAAAAGGAAAGCAGGAAGAGGAAGAAGTCTGAGGTGTCAGGATCTTATGTCTGGCCAGGAGACATCTGTGGAGAAGTTGACAGTAACTAAAGATTCAAAGCACGTGAGGTGCAAGCTATATGGGCTTCAACAGGGTGGAGGGCTTCTTAGGCAGAGGATGCATGTGCAAAGGCCCTGTGTTAAGAGGTGCCTAGTTTAGTGGAAGACTAGCAAGAACGCTATCCTTAGCCCTGCCTCCTCCTTCTCCAGTTCAGTCACTGTATGTTGCCCACTGTGGAGACAAATCTGCAGGGATATGGGTTTTTTCCCAGTTCATGATATAGAATTTTTTGAGACAGTGAGAAAAACTCTCTCTCTCTTTTTGCTGTTATTTCAACACTTCCGGGCTGCCTGGCTCCAAACCTGCAGAAACAATTCACTGGGGGCCCCAACAAGTCCCTTCTTGACCCACTCTAGGGCTATAAAAAGCAGAATTAACAGGAGGGATGGAATTGTGGGGAAACCTACAGGGTTTTCTGGAAACGTTTTTCTTTTGCATCAGGCGCCCTTAACATAAACCCATGCTGCCTATCACCTTAGCTAGGCAACGTGATGCAAGCCAGTGGGAAGCCAGGTAGATGAGACAGCAGGAGAAACCAGGCTACCAAAGAGGAGCCTAAGGAGCGCGACTAGGCAGACAAAGGGCCAACCCCACTGCTCTTCTCGGTGGACGGGGAATCAGCAGATAGAGTTGGTAGGCAGCTCCAGGGATAGGCTCCAGACCTGAACCCCTTTCCTCTCTTGCTTCTCTGCCTCTCTGTACCTTTTCCTGATGCACTGACCCATTACCAGCTCCAAGCACATACCCTCTTCTGAAAACCATCCATTGGTTCACCAGGTCCTCAGGACCCAGCTCAAGTCCCCAGTGAAGCACAGAAGACCCTTTAGGAGCCCACCCCAGCCACTTCCCCACTCTCCTCTCTGGCTCCTCCTCCTTCTACATCTGTCAGAAAAAAACTTATGGCAGACTTTGAAAAGGGTGAAAAAGATTACTGGGTGTCCTTTGAATGGGATGTGGATGCTTGTCCAGCATACTCAGGTGATCTGCTTTTGACTCGGGTCTGCACCTTTCATTATCTTAGACTGAGCTATTTCACATTTCTGTAAATTGCAGCAAACTGATATTAGTGCAAATGATTCCTGCTCATAGAGACACAAATGTATTTTATAGGTAGCAATACAGCTGATTTCCTGCCCCTGATGGAAGAGGGTGGTTTTCTATCTATTAGCTAATTCATTTCAGCATTCCTGATTGCCTCCTACGTGCATGCTGTTGGGAGTGCTCCTTTAAGTTGATGTTTACATCTTGATGCATTAATTAATGAGTTAAAGAAAACCCTTGACATGTATTCGTTTTAATTTGCATGAAGTTCATAGTTCGGCTTTTAAAGAATTATCCTTTGATACGTCCTGGAAACCCTGGTGGCATAGTGTTTTAGTACTACATCTGCTAACCAAAAGGTTAGCAGTTCAAATCCTCCAGGTGTTCCTTGGAAGCTCTATGGGGCAGTTCTACTCTCTCCTGTAGGGTTGCTGTGAGTCTGAATCGACACAACAGCAGTGGGTGGGTGATATGTTCTAAAATTGTAGCCAATCTGAGCATGTTCAAATTCTTCAAAACAGGTTTTTTTTTTTTGGCTTTTGCCTTTTCTGCTTCTTCTGCAGAGAATCCCAAACTCTTTTCTTCCCACCTTCAGTGCCCAGCTCAAATATCACCTCCTTTGTGCAGCCTCCCTCCAGAGAACTAATAAATCGTACACATAGCAGCTTGTCTACAATCTCTGTCAGCACAGATCCCATTGTGTCTCAGTTATTTTTTGTAGGTCTGTTTTTACCATTAGACAGACCTTGGTCTCTGCCACAACATGGACAATGTCCATTTCACCTTGGGGACCCTGTGCCTAGCACGCTGTCAGGAGAAGTACACTCCAACAACTCATGTGTAAACCCCACCAAACCCACTGCCGCTGAGTCAGGTCCGACTCATGGTAACCCTAGAGGTCAGAATAGAACTGCCCCACAGAGTTTCCAAGGAGCGCCTGGCAAATCTGAACAGCTGAACTTCTGGTTAGAAAACATAGCGCTTAACCCACTATGCCACCAGAGTTTCCATTCACGTGGAAAGGAATGCTGAAATACTGGCCCAAAGTGTGAATCTTCAGTGTCCATGAAGCTGAGAACTGGGCTCATTGTTTGGAATGATTACTTATTACCAACTCCTGGGTCAGGGTGACCAGAAGATACACATGGAGGATTGAGAAAATTAGGGTCTTTACGCAGACCCTTTCAACCTCCATTATGCCACCCCTACTTAAAAATGTAAGCAACTCTGGCAGAAGGAAGTGTAAAGCAAGCTATAATATATACCAGGTATCCAGAGTCGGTCTCATGAGGTACCGTATGAACCGAAGTAACACAACAAGCTGCAAAGTCATTTCAATGCCTGGATAAAATGGCCCAGCTAACTGCTGTGTGTTTTTATTAAAACACTGTGGGCAGTTGATTATGCCTAGAGAAATAGGCCAAGCCCTGGGCATCCAGTATAATTTAGTGGGTGGTGGCTACTTCTCCTTTACCACCTCTCATTGAAGCCCCAGGATTGGTAGGTGCTTTTTGGCACGAGAGAGAACTAAGTAGATGAAAGATTTAATCACTCTTCACACACTCTGGGTGCAAACACTTCAGGGCCACTCCACCCTGGACAAACAAGACCACAGAAGCCTCTCTGTCAAGTCTCTCCCTATCTTCTAGTAAAGGCACCAGGGCGCAGTGGGATTCAGTGCCAAACAGTAGGGGTGTAATCTCAGTTTTACATTTTCTGACCCATGAGCTCTGTGCCCATGAGCAAATAACTTGGGCTCTCTGTGTCTCAGTTTCCTCATCTGGAATAATGTTATGGGAATCAAATGATTTATGAGGTCAACAATTAAGTCCATGAATTTAATTGTTCTAAGTGCTACATACCTCACTGCTGAGTATCATTACGGTCACCTTCGAAGTACTCCACTTGGGAAGCTATGCACTGATGCTAGAGCCTAGTCCACCTTTGAAAACAATTTTGGAACTTTTTCTGGAATGACCATTGGGCACAGTAGCACGGTGGCAAGTTCATGCACTTAACTGTATAGTTGTCTATGAGGGAGCTTTTAGCCAGTAAACAAATAACTGTATCAAAACACCCTCCCTATTCAGCTGATTTGGCCCCCAGTGACTTTTTTCTTTACTTGAAGATAATGGAAATATTGAAAGGAAGACATTTGGATGATATTTAGGACATCAAGGATAATACGACAACAGCTCTGATAGCCACTCCAGAAAAATAGTTCTGAAACTGTTTTGAAGGGTGGACTAGGTGCTGGCACTGGTGCACAGCTTTACAAGGGGTATACTTCGAAGGTGAATGAAGTGATACTCAGCAATGAGTTATGTAGCACTTTTTCTAGGATGTTTGCAAACTTAATTGTCAGAACTCATAACCAAGATAAAGTGTTTAGCTGAGTACCTGGCAGACAGTATGCACTCAGTAATTGCTCATCATCCTCTTTATATTATTATTACTATTATTCTCCCTGGTTGAACTCTGGTGATGCAGTGGTTAAAGCAGTTGGCTACTAACCAAAAAAACTTCAGTTCAAATCCACCAGCCATTCTATAGGAGAAAGACATGGCAGTCTGCTTCCATAAAGATTATAGCCTTTGAAACCCTATGGGACCATTCTCCTCTATCCTATAGGATAGCTACGAGTCACAATCAATGAGATAACAACAGCCTTGCGTTTTGTTTTTTCACTGTCTTTGGGGACCTGCCTCACCTTACCTAGGGAAGAGATTGCATTATTACCTCATTCTCTGACATTCTTTCTTTTCTATCATCAGCTTCTTCTTGGTCTCTATCAGATCTCTTGGTTTTATTTTTCTCACTCGGTTTAGCCTTGGCCCTCTCAGGGGCCCTTGTGACCTTCAGCTCCAGCCTGTCTTCCCTGCCTGCGTCTTCAGGGTGAGGGTGTCTGCTCTCCCGCAGCCTGGCCTCATCTTTCCTCCTGGACTTCCCAGGAGCATCCTGCTGCAGCTTTAGGTACTTGTCCAACTTGGCTTTGGGCTCTTTCCAGTAGTAGCCATCTTCCCGGCTTTTGTAGCTAGACACAGAATGGAGTAGATTGGGGGACCCAGACCTCAGGTACTTTTCTCGGTGGCCCCTCCCTCCTTCGAGTCGCTCATCTAACTCAGCTTTGTCCAGTTGCCGGGGGTAGTATTTGCGATCATGTACCCAGATGTCTGTTCGGTCCCTCTTGTCCTCCCCATTCTCCCTCCAGGAGGCTGGGTCTCGCTCTTCCTCCCTCCTGGTATAGGGAGAGTGCTCCCATGAGTCCCTGCCGTTGCCCCAGTCGGCCCGGGAGGGGCCCGGAGGACTGTGGGAAGAGCTGCAGGAAGTGAAGCTTGGAGTGTGGGATCTTGGTGAGAGTGAGCGGCTCACTGGACTGCGTGACCGTGGCCTTTCTGGGCCATATCTGTGAGGAAGCAAAAGAGATGGCTTTAGAAACTGTTCACACATCTACTGGGCACACACACAGCTAGCTACACAGTCTCACACAGAGCTATACTGTACACATAACACCCAGATCATACACCCATCACTCACAACTATACAGAACCACAGAGAGGTCTTCCTCCTTCCTGGTTTTTATGAGGAGTCCCTTAGTGGCAAAGATGCTCAACGCACTTGGCTGCTAACTAAAAGCCTAGAGGTTCAAGTCTATCCACAAGAACCTCAAGAAGAAAGGCCCAGTTATCTGCTTTCAAAAAAACAGCTATTGAAAATGCTCTATAGTTCTACCCTGACACACACAGAATATCTGAGTTGGAACAGACTAGACAGCAACTTGTTCGGTTCGGACTGGTTTCTGTGAGACGGGGCTTGCCCTAAGCGTGGCCCTGACTGCTTTCTGCCCATTTACTTCTCCGACTCATAGGAACTGGGAGAGATTGCTGGATTGGTTTGTCTTGGTGCCATCTTTCTTCCTCTTGGAAATGAGCTATACAGGGGAAGCAGGACTCGCCTCTGCAGATATGATGGTAGGTCAAGCCTCAGCCTCCTCTGCATGCAAGGGTGAGGCTGTCCGACCCTGACGTTCCCTTAGCCAGACTCTTCGTTCGAGGACTTAAAGCCATTCCTCCACGTGGCTTGCTGGAATCTCAGATGAAGAAACTGAAACCCAGGAAAGGACTCCGACCTGCCCAAGCTTCTGGGCAAGACCTTCTCTTTCCAGCTCCACTCTGCCACAGAACTGTAACTGAACAGGGTGGCTTTACGCCTGTCTTAACCACCCCTCCCAACAAACACATGAAAATCCCAACCTCAGCAGTTACATACAAAGATATTTATGGACACACACAGTGAAGGCTGTTTACTCATTAAGTTCGTCAACCAAGTCATATTCCTGATATCCGAAAGGACAGAGTATTTTTCATTTGGTTCCCTAATACCATGCAGCCCTCACCATCTGGGGCTGCTGGGACATGGTGGGTGAAAACCAGGCTGCACAGCCCACCATGGAGGCCACATCCTGGGCTCCTGCCCTCTGCACTGAGGTTAGAGCAGCAGCTCGGGTGGCCCTGGGCAAGAACCAGGGGATGTGGCAGCCAGTGCCCATGCCTGCTGTTTTCCACCTTGACTCTCCACAGGGACCACCCTTGTGGGGTAGTGTGGTGGTAAACTTGTAGCCCCAGCTTGGCACCGACACAAACTTAAGCTGGAATAAATGGGTTGAAACACTGAATGCATTCAATGTTCAAAGTAAATGACTGGTCAAGGAAATGCTTTTCTTGGACCATCTACAACTGCATGAAAAATGAAGAGCCGGCCCCAGGCAGCACCTACATACACACACACACACACACATATACTCAGTAACTCACACACACTTTCTGGCTGTTTGGGGAGAGTGTAGACTTGTTCCCAAAGGGAAAACTACTAACAGAACCCCTCCTGCATTCCTTTCCATAAAAGGAGAGGCAGCTGAGAGGAAGCCCGGCATCTTGCATCTTTCTGAGGTTTAACCCGAGCAGAACTTCTGAATGGGACTGCCCAGAAAAGCAGACAGACAGGACAGCGCAGGGCTTGACTCAAACACCCCTAAGAAGGAGAGAGAAGAGAATGTTCCAATTGCCCAGAATCTTCCCTGAGATCTAGGGCCAGGGCCTCACCTGTCTGCTTCTCGGAACATGTCCCTCTCTCTCTGGGAGTGGATGTCCTGGATGATGGCAGCCACAGTTTTTCCTGGTTTCTAGACAAAATCAGAGAGGTCACCATCAGAAGGAGGAAGAGAGGGAGGGTGTGAATGAAGGAGGGAGGGAGTGAGGGAGGGTGAGAAGGAAAGAAAGAGGAAGGGAGGGATGGTGAGAATGAAGGAGAGAGGGAGGGAGGAAGGGAAAGAAAGACAGAGGTGTTTAAAACTTGAAGACTTGAAGATCATGGAAGGCAGACTCCACATTTTACACATCTGGAAACTGAGCCCCAAAGAGATTGAGGCAGAGTCTCTGTCTTAAACAACTTGAAGGGCATCACTGACACTGTGTATTAAGTAGATAATGACTCCAGAGTTGTGCTGTGTTAAGGAACCTGTTCAAGGTCATACCTGGAGTGCTGGTGGCATGGTTGGTTAAGACTCTGAGTGCTAATAAAAAGGTCAGCAGTTAGAATCTACCAGCCGTTCCTTGGAAACCCTATGGGACAGTTCTACTCGGTCCTATAGGGTCTCTGTGAGTCAGAACTCAACAAGAGACACTTTAATTCCAAGATCCTTCCCATGTCCCACACCCCCTTTAGCACGTTACTCTGGTGTGTTCATTCACAGAGGTCAACTGATACTCAAAGAAACTTCGTTGTGTAGGCACCATGAGCCATGTTTCACAACTAAGAATGCAAAGTGCCCAAAGGCTCTACCCATGCCCCCCCAAAACCAAACCCACTGCTGTCAAGTCAATTATGACTCACAGGAACCCTACAGGACACAGTAGAACTGCTTCATAGGGTTTCCAAGAAGTGCCTGGTGGATTTTAACTGCTGAACTTTTGGTTAGGAGACACTGTGCCACAGATTGTTACGTGGTGGCTGTGTTGGGACAGGACCAATCCCAGCCCCCACATCCTAACCCAAACCCTTTCCTAAAGCCACAATAGACAAACAGTAACAAAAAAAGATTTTTAAAAATAGACTCACAAGCACAAAAGAAAAACTAAGAGCATTTCCCAAAGACTTAGCAGAAGCAATCCATTTAATAAAAATGTACCAGCAGGGTGAACCTTATGGTATGTGAATGATTGTTCTAGTCAGCTGCTGTAACAGAAACACCATGACTGGATGGCTTTAAAAAGAGAAGTTTTATCTTGGCAAAGTCCAGAAAGCTACAAATACAAATTAAATATGAGAAACTATCACAGTCCAGTAGGCTAAGAGTCCAGATTCAATAGGAGAGCATTCTGGCTCAGGAACCTCAGGTCCAAAGGCCGTGCTCTGCTCTCAATGATGCTTACTTGGCGGTATGAAGTTCCCAAAACTCAGTCGGCCTCCCTTTGCCTTATTTATTGCAAGAGGTTGCCTCAAGGCACAAAACAATCTTACACAATGAATCTTGCTCTACCAACTTACTCTACCAGCACAACTGCAGCCCATCTACCCTCATTAACATCACATTGGCAGGAATTCCCACATGGAGGAACATCACACAATAACAGGAACCATGGCTTAGCCAAACTGCTACACAGATTTTTGGGGGAACACAATTCAATTCACAACAATTATATTTCAAAAAATCTATCTTTAAAAAAGGACAACTAACAGATCTCATTCTGTAATGTCAATTTTTAATAGTTTTATTAAGACATTTAATCACCTGCTATTAAGACATTTAATCACCTGTCTGTTTTATTCTTAATTTTTTTTCTATAAAAATTACATCCTGGTGGTGTAGTGGTTAAGTGCTTAAGTGGTTAAGAAACTCCATATGGCAGTTCTACTCTCTCCTATAGGGTCACATGAGTCAGAATTGACTCGATGGCACTGGGTTTGGTTTCGGTTTTTATAAAGATTACAAAGAGTCATGAAATCTTAGAGTTATATGAACACTGGGTATCATCATATATCTCATTTTACAGGCAGGGAGACAAGATCCAGAGATGTCAAACGAGGTTGCTGAGACTCAAATTTCCCTAGTACTTTAAAGGGCATTGCCACTTGCCTGTGGGATTCTTAAGATGGAAGGTTGGACTGGGAAAAATATCAAGCAAAGGAGAGGTGAAGGAAGAGCTGCCTATAGTTTCAGGATAAGAGGTCAGACCTAAGACATAGGAAACTACCATGGATTGAACTGTGTTTCCAAAAATGTGTGTAACAATTTAGCTGGGCCATGACTGTCAGTACTGTGTGATGTTTCTACATACTAAATCCTGCCTCTATGACATTACTGAGGGAGGATAGGTGGTGATTCTGTTATCAAGGCAGGACTCAACTGTAAGATTTCACTGTGCCTAAAGGCAATCTTTCAGAATGTAACAGAAAGGGAAGCAAGCAAAGAGTGGGGAAACTTTTACCATCAGAAAAGAAGCAAGACAGGAAGCAGAGCACATCCTTTGGACAGGACACGCCCCTCAGAAGCTCCCAGGCCAGGAAAAGACTAATGACAAGGACCTTCCTCCAGAGCCAACAGAGAAAGCTTTCTCCTGGAGCTGATGCCCTGAATTTGGCTTTGTAGCTACTGGACTGTGACAGAATAAAATTTCTCTTTTTAAAGCCATCCATTTGTGATACCTCTGTTATGGCATCACTAGATGACCAAGACAGAAAGGTATATAAAATGCTTGGGACAGGAAGAGAGCACTTATCTAGGCTCTCAAAATGCTGGGAGACAGCTGAAGAGAAGATATGCTGGTATCCTCAGTGGTTACAAAAAGGTAGGAATTCAAGAAGCCAATAAATTCTACAAAGGCCTAGGAATTGGTCAGAGTATCCAATCTAACAGGGCCTTTACTGCTTTGGCAAATGACCTCTTACACATCAATACAGCTATAAAAGTTGATCCCCTGTAAGTGTGCAAAAGCACAATCTGTGATTAATCAGCTCACTGAGGCCTCAGAGTAAACTAGCATGTCAAGCAGAGACCCAAGGCCAGCCATGCAAAGAAGCCGGACTGTTGGCTTGGGCTGCGGAGAAAGCTGCAGCCCAGAATGCCTCCCTCCACTCCCACCCCACAGCTGTCCTTCAGTTAGGGTTTTTGTCACCACCTTGGGGTAGACCTTGTATAGAGCAAGAAGGTTCATTTGGAGGCAACTACATTCAGTGTGGATCACACCAAGTCAGTCTTCTCCTGCTAGCTCATCTAGGGCTGTGAAACAGAAGCTCCCTACCATTTGTTTCATCAAGGGAAAGGCCAGCCTGGGATGGCTAGTCCACAGAAAGACTCACTTCACTGGCACTGCCTTTACACAAGCCAATATATGTATAAACAGAGCTCTGAAGAGGCGGTGGACACCATCAGGATCAAGTACAAAGACCATAATCTGTTGTCACCATCACCAGGGAGACCAAACATGAGGCCCTAAATCCATGGCTCCCACCCCAAGCTGGAAAAGGCAAAGAATGTTCTAAAGAATGTGCCACCAAACTGGGTGAAATGTACCATGGCAATTTCTCAGAAGAGAATGATAATAAAAATTCTCCAGTGATGTTGAGTAGGGGGCTTTCTATAGAACAAAGAATACCCCAAGTCTCAAACTTTTCTTTGGAGGGGGTGGAGTCAAGCTGGCGGACAAAACACACGTCTTCCTAAATCCCTCTGGAAACCAAGGCCTGAATTGATAATTAAATGGGGCCTTCTGGACACCTAGCGAGCCCTAGGACATGGCATAGGGATGTCTATTTGGTCTATGCACCACCGGGTGGGAAACTTCCTCCCTTTTGCTTACCCCCACCCTTGCTGAGTCCCAGCTCTCGCAGACTGAAGGTAAATCGCCAGTTTAGTTTTGTTTTTTCTCTGTCTTAGCCAGTGGGAGGGGCTGAGGTGACTGGCAGCAAGGCTCAGATGCTCTGCTGATGAGATTGGCAAGCAGAGTCACCACATTTTGAGAGCCTGGCTCTGGAATCTGGGCAACTTGGCACCTCTGACCTCTCTCTATTGGACTCTCCGAATTTCCCGCATTGAATAGCCTTTTCTGAGGTGGGTGGGGGAGCTTGTGCAGCATGGCATCTTGATTCACTCGGAGGTGGAGTTTCCTGTATGGAGGCCTCAGCTGGACCTAATTCCCAGACTGGGCAGCAGCACCGGCCCAGAGAGTGCTTTTCCAGCAGTAATGCAGTGTTTGATATAGAGGTGCTTACTTTGCCAGCTGGGAAGAGGGACTTGCACACCTGAAAGCCTGACTAATTTTGGAAGCTGTCGGATACCTTTTACCTTTCAATAGAGAAATAACTGCAGTGCATCTGGATAGCGTCTCTTCCAGCCTCTACTGTCTCATATTATAGGGTCTGCTGACGGCTCCCCAGTGACTGTGTAAGTGGGGCTGTGTCATTGCCAATCAGGAGGTGGAGCCTGCTACCCCAGAGATTCCATTGAGCCAAGTCACTGGAGTACATAGAGGTGTCTGGTGATCAACTTCCTTTTCAGACTGAGCTTTAGATCTCATTAAAGTAACGCCAGAGAAACAAAACAACCTCCAGATGCCCCCAAATCAACAAACTTCGGACCAGAACATTAGGAAGAATTCATCTATGGCTTCAGAAGGCCCACAAAAGAAAGATCCAAAGAACTTCCCAGATGAAGAAGCTTTTCTGAAACTATCAGAGGGTGAGTACAAAAGGATTATATAGAGAGCTCTACAAAATGCAACAAAACAAAATGAAAAATTAAGCAAACTATTTGATCTGATGGAACACTGGTACTTTGAAATCCAACAGATCAATAACAAAAAAAAGAGAGAAAATTCATTCCAAAGCCAAGAACACAGAATAGAACAAATGGAAAATAGACTTTCTGACTTGGAAGACAGAGATGCTGACTCCAGCATGTATGAGGAGAAATAAGAAAAGTGAAAAAGCATTAAGAAGCATGTGGGACTCTATTAAGAGGAATAATCTACTATTAATTGGAGTTCCCGAACAGAGTGGGATACCTGAGAACACAGAGAGTATTGTGGCTGAGCTGCTGACAAAAAACTTCCCAGAAATTATGGAAGAAGAGAATACAGATATCCAAGATGCATATCAAACACCACCCAGTGTAGATCCTAAAAGAAAGACTCCAAGACATATTATAATCAAGCTTAACAAAATGAAATGCAAGAAGAAACTCTTAAAGGCAGCAAGACTCAAAGCAAAGCTAACATTCAGAGACAATCCCTGTAGGCTTTCATCTGATTTCTTAGCAGAAACTATGCTGGTACAGAGACAATGGAACGACACATTCAAGGCCTTGAAGAAGAACTTCCAATCAAGAATTCTATAGCCTGCAAAACTATCTTTCAAATACAAAAATGAAATCAAGACATTTACAGATAAACGTAAACTCAGAGACTTTGTAAAACTCACACGAAAGCTACAAGAAATACTGAAAGAAGTTCTTGGCTTAGAGGAACAAAACCATTAATTTTATATTTTAGAAGGAAATACATGACACATCATCCAGAAACCTACTCAGTTAGGGAAGGCTCCAAACTCAATCAAACCTGTAATATTAAAAGAAGTGACCCAGTGATCATATCATGAAAACTATGATGTCATCATATTAAAAAGAGGAATATACTACAGTTGTTAGAGTCTTTCCAGATGGAAAAGAAGTTAATAATAGACTTGTAGTAGTTAAAACTGGGTTCAAACATAGACTTTTAAGGGGGAATCACAGGGGCAGCTGCAAAGCACAATAAAGATGCAACATATCAAATCAAGAAACATAATGCAGGAGTCTCAACAACCACAAAACCAACACTGAAAAAGATGAAAAATCAACTCATAAAGAAGAATGTTCCAGAACAGAATAATAAAACAGAGAAAACATCAACACAAAAATAAACATATCACAATGACAGCGCTATTGCATACCTATCAATAATTAGATTGAATGTGAATGGACTGAACACTCCAGTAAAGAGACGAGTGGCGTCTTGGATCAAAAGACACGACCCGTCCATATGCTGCTTACAAGAAACTCATCTTAGACTTAAAGATATGAATAAATCAAAAATTAAAGGATGGAAGAACACATATCAAGCTAGCCAAGTGCCAAGAGCCGTCGAGTCGGATCCGACTCATGGCGACCCTAGGGGCCAGGGTAGAACTGGGGGTAACAATACTAAAAAAAGAGCAAGTGTGGCAATACTTATCTCAGATAAAATAGATTTTAATGTAAAATCCACCATTGTGGACAAGGATGGACACTATTTATTGCTGAAAAGGTTCAATACACAAGCAAGACTTAACAATATTAAATATTTATGCACCCAATACTAGAGCATCTAAATACATGGAAGAAACACTGACAACACTCAAAAACAAGATAGATCACTCCACAATAATAGTGGCAGACTTCAACATTCAAACTGTTTTCTTCTAATTCCTTAGGAAGCTGAAATCTTCCTGACTATTCCTTCTAGGTCAGATGCAGGAAGGCCTTGGGTAAGAGGAGGATGGGCTCATCAGAAAGCAGCTGAGGCTCTGCAGATTACTGAGGGGCAACCCAGATGGTGGTGGGGTAGCAGCTGAGACTGCCATGGCTAGGGCATATCAGGTCAGGGTCAGGGTCAGAACTTGAGGTCCCTTAGCAGCAGGGTCATAACTGATAGTACTTCATTTTCTACCTCATGCCCTTTACCTCCGGTGAGGGGAGAGCTGGCCTTCAGGCACCACAGATAAAAACATCCACTGGGATGTCCCGAGCAGGGTACCATGCAGTCACCCATATTAAAGTATCTCTCTGGGGACCAGAAAAGTCTCTTCTTGGCTTAAACATTCCCTGTCCTTTATTTTTCCCAACACAGAACATCTTCTTGGGTCCACATTCAGCCCAGGGTCTTCTGGAGTTACTTATATTCAGGCCATAGGTCCCCAAAGCCAGGGCTGCAGGACAGCTTTGCATGGACCAGACGCTCTGGGATATTAGTTCCAAGATGAAAGGCTGGATGGGTGGGAAGATTCTACTACAGAGGATGCTGTCTGAATGACTAGCAGTCAGCAAATAGCTACACACTGGGGCTGCTCATTGCTGCACTGTGACCCCCTTCTGAGAATCAGACATTCCCGCTTTAAGTGATCATTGAAAAGTGTATGGTACTCTCTAGACAAATCACTCTGTCAGCAGCCATCAGAGAAAGGGAAAAACATGGCCAAAGGTTTTCAGATAACAGAACTGACTTCTCAGAGTCCCAAGAAAATCCCAACCTTCCTCTTTGGGTCCAGCCCCTGCATCCTGTGGTTTATAAAAGAGGCAGGTTACACACACCTGTACTGACCTGAGAAAAAGAGAAGCATGGGAATTCTATGACGGCATTTGGGGTAACTCTGCATTGCAGAAAATTTCAAACTTAGACCAATGTAGAGAGAATGGTATACTGAACCCCAATGACTCCATTACCCGTCCACCCCCTAAATCATGGTATCTTTTCACCACTCCTAAGAACACTGATGCAGCTCAACAACCGACAGAGCACCATCCACTTGAGTGAGATCCCAAGCTCCCTGCAGTCCTAAGGAAGGGATGACATGCACCAAGGGGTGGTGCCATGATTAGAAAATTTCAACCCAGAAAGAGCAGCCCCAGGTTGGTCCCCTAGTCGGCTGGGTCACTGGAAGTCAAGACTTTTTGCCTGTGGGGGACTCACATTCTGTCACCTATAAAGGTGGGATAATGAGACCCATCTGGCATCCACCAATAGCCTCAGGGTATAGCAGGCTACACTGATGAAAGAAACAGAGTGTTTGGCCAACATGAAAGGAGATGCTAGAATTTTCGATGTCCTCTGAGGGCTCTGCAGCTGTTTTACATGCTTTGGGAGTCCTGGGCTGAAGCTGAAACCCTCCAGATGAGGCTAGAATTCACCAGAGCCTGAGCCTGTCAAAGCAGCCTTGATTGTTCTCGCTAAGATGGTATGTTCCAGCTTCAACACTGCTTCTCACTTGATTGCTTCTGCCTGAAAGCCCCTTCGCTGTTTAAGTAAATTCTCCTCACCCTTTATAATCCTGCTCAGTAATCTCTTCCTTCCTTACATTTCTGAGTTAAACAGCCTTTTGTCACCCAACTTCTGTGGTGGCTTCTGAATTGATGCATTTACCTTTAAATCTTGTGTAACCTTGCAAAAAGAACAGCTTGTCTACCCACTTGGATCGCAAACTCCCACATAAGGATTATATCGTGTTCATGAAAGGTTTTTAGCACAATGACTTACCCATAGACCTTTAATCATCATTTCAGGGTCCTAGGGCCACCTGTTAAGTGCTATGTCTGTTAAACAAAAGATCGGCAGTTCAAATCCGCCAGGTGCTCCTTGGAAACTCTTTGGGGCAGTTCTACTCTGACCTCTAGGGTCACTATGATTTGGAATCAACTTGACAGCAGTGGGTTTGGTTTGAGCTTCTGCCCAAGAAACATTATCCTCCCCTGCCCCCTCAAAAGTAAGGGGAGATGAGATATAGGCAAGAAGAAATATCATTTAAAAGAGGAGATGAAAAAATGTCTTCAAATGTCAACCTTGTCTCCCTCCACTTTGCAGGTGGGTGAAAGATAAAGATGGCGAAAGACCAACTACCTCTGCATGTCCTGGGACAATCACTACACCCTGTGCGGTGGCCACCTGCTTTGGGGACCTCCCCAGCAGTCACTGTCTTTTCTCCTGGGGGCAGTACTCTTCCTCTTCTTACTCTAGAGGTCTGTATGGGCCTCACTCCTGAACCCCAGGATGAAGCAGGGGAGATAGGCCTGGACAATTACAACACGCTCCCCACCATCACCACGAGGATTGGTTCAGAGATGAGTACATGTCCTAAGCTGTTCTGATCAGAGTGACACAAGACTTAGTGAGAGTGACAAGGAAAGACTTTGGCATTCCCTTGCTGAAGGAAATCGGAGCTTGAGAATTCAGAGTTATTGATGTCACTGAGTCCATAAAGCCATGAAGAGCAAGGTTTGGGCTGCCAAGGGTTGTCCCAGGGAGCCTCCTCAAAATGCTAACCAGACAGAAGGCAGAAGGCAAAAAACCAAGCCCTAATGATATGAAAGGAGCACAGTGGTTAAGAGCTTGGCTGCTAACCAAAAGGTCAGCGGTTAAAATCTACCAGCTGCTCCTCAGAAAACCCTATGGGACAGTCCTACTGTGTCCTGTAGGGTCACTATGAGTCACTGGACAGAATCTGACAATAACAATGACATCGTTTGGTCCCTGACTCAAGTTGTACCTTGCAGCCAGGACTATTCTTGGACTTGTGTGAACCAATAAATCCCTTTTTTTGGCTTAAGCCAATATGGTTAATAGAGATGAGTCTCTGTTACTTGCACAGAGAGTCCTAGCTGGTTCACATCAACATAGGAACCATAACACACGCATTCCTATGAATTTGAACCACAGTCTATGATGCTTTCACATGTTATCCCATGTGACCTTCACAATGACCCTGAAAGGCATGTGACAGTGTGGGAAACAGAAAAATCTTAGCAAAGGTTAGAAAACAATGTGTTTCTAGACCCTTGGTACTCAAGGTGTGTTTAAGGACCAACGTATCAGCAACTCGTGGGAAACTTTTCTGAAATGCAGAATCACAGCACTGTCTCTCCAACACTGTAAGGGATTATTGTGTAAGTCCAAGTTTGAAAAGCACTGTTAGAATACCATCTCTGCTGCTTACTGGCTGAGTGACCCTGAGAAAATTTCTGATTATGTTTGTTTTTTCATTTAGACAACAGAGATCATAATAACGTAGAGGTGAAGACACAGTGAGAAAACAAAACAGTCTAAGGTTTGAATCTTGGCTCCTCCAGTAACTACAATCTTGGACAAGTTAGAGAAATTCTCCTGCTAGCCTCAGTTCCCTCATCCGATAACAAGACCTGCTGGACACAGCTGATGTCAGAATTAAAGGAGACAGTGTATGTAAAGTACCTGGCAAGCTACTTGATCCAGGGTTACCAGGATACAGCTAAGTGAATGTATCATTACTGTCACTGTTGCACTATTATAATTACAGTAATTATCAACCCTACCAGTCTTCTTCCATAAAGATTACAGCCTTAGAAACCCTATAGGCAAGTCTATCCTGTCCTATAAGGTCACTACAAGTTAGATGGCCTCATTGGTAGTTCATTTGGTTTGATCTACCCTATACATACTCATAATCTCAGTGATGATGAGACTCAAAACGGATACCACATGAAAAAAATCTCAAAAGCAAAGGTGTTAGGTTCCAGCAAATCTGTACTGATCTGAAACCTGAGGTTCACAAGAGGTGAAGCACCTTGGCCACGCTCATCCAAACCCTACGGTGGGGAGCCTAGACTGCCACCAAATACCTGTCATTCTGGCACAGATCATATGATTGTTGATAGTTTTTAGTTTAAACCATTTTCCTTCCCCAACACAGCTGCAACATTGCCCCCTCTATATCCAAGGCACCAAGCCCAGTTCCCATAGTAGGCAGTCCATAGTAGGCATTCAATAAAAACCTGCCAAAGTAAACCTTGACCATCTGGCCTCTTTAAACTATGGTTTCTGTACCATTCCGAAGTATCTCCCTCAGTCAGATATTATAGGGCCTTAATACTTTCATTTAAGAAACTGATTACTGCTATCCATCCTAATTAGAAACTTAGGACAACGTCTCATTTGAGACAAAACTCGACTGGGAATTCATTGCAGAAATTCAATCCTATCCCCTCAGGGAGAATCAGAACAAGATCTTTGGCTATGTAGAAAACAGGGTGGGATCTTTTCCTTGTCTTGACGAAATAATATGCTCTCATTAGTCAGAAAGAAAAAATAAAATAAAAACCAGGCTCTGCCTGAAGGGGAATGGTTGGAAACACATTTCAGAAGCAATAACGCAAGCAAGCAAAGCAGAATACAGATGTTGGCAACTGGTTGACATATTACAGATCCACATATGTAGACTTGTCAGAATGCTAGTCCTCGCTAGAAATAACTACTGGGCTTTAATCTCTGATTTCAATCTTCAAGGCTAATTAAAGGCTATGGATCTGGAACAAAATGAACTCTGAGTAAACATGAAATGAGCTGAAGTGACCTGGAAAAAAAATTCCTGTTAGTGAGAAGATAGCACAAAATAAGATGTACGTTCAAACACAAATAGGTAATTACTTATAATAAATTCAAGGACTAAGTATTCCAGATAAGAGAATCCTACAAACCAAAAAGAAGACACAATTAAGAAAAAAAAAATGGGCAGATGACTTGGAAAACACCTTGCCACTAGGGACAATCCAGATGAAGACCCAATAAACATATTAAAAAGTTTTCAACCTCAACCAGTAATCAGGGAAATACAAAATTGAAACTTTATGTACTGTCACACTCTCTGTAGACAAGACAAAATTTTAACAGTTGGACAAGATGAAGTGTTAGCAAGAATGTGGAACTCCGGGAACTCTCATACAATTCTAGCACCCATTGCCCTCTAGTCAATTCTGACTCCTAGTGACCCCACAAGGACAGAACAGAACTGCCCCATAGAGTTTCCAAGAAGCTCTTGATGGATTTGAACTGCTGACGTTTCGGTTAGCAGCCACAGCTCTTAACTACTACGCCACCAATGTTTCCACACTACTAGCAGGAGTGTATATTTGGGAGGCCAACTTTTGAAATGCCGTTACTATTGTTCAGTCAAGTTAAGGGTAAACATGTGATTCCACTCTTAGTTACATACCCTCAGTTTTACAAGGTCTGACAATTAAGTTCACGAACTCACCCTATGAAAAAGTGCTACATACCTCACTGCTGAGGGTCGCCATGAGTCGGATCCGACTCGACGGCACTTGGCTGGCTCATACCTCACTGCTGAGTATCATTATGGTCACCTTTGAAATACTCCCCTTGGGAAGCTGTACACCAATGCCAGCACCTAATGCACCCTTCAAAGCAATTTTGGAACTCTTTTTCTGGAATGTCCATCAGAGCTGTCAGCCTATGCAGTCTGACAATTCAGTTTGCAAACATCCTAGCAAAAGGGGTGCTGTCATCAGTGCGTATTTTCCCAAGGGGAGTACTTCAAAGATGAAACTGTAGTAATATTCAGCACAATGTCACACTCTCTGTGTGTAGCACTTTTCTAGGATGAGTTCGCAAACTTAATTGTCAGTCCTCGTAGGCTGGTGCATATCTGTACCATAATAACGTTTTAAAAATGTTCACAACAGTGCAGAGTGACAATATCTTGTGGGAATTTAATGGTTCTACGCATCTATAGGATGTCATCCTGCTGACCTCTTACTGGAGGAAGGGGAGTGGGTAGAGAGGAGGGGAAAGGAGACTGTTGGGAGGATAGGACATGTATGGAGCAGAGAGGAGGGGTGTGCTGTCACTGAGCAGGGAGAGTAGCGGGAGCTGCATATAGCTGAGCATGCGAATTTATAGAGAAATGTACACTTTCATTCAATTATAATAAAAAAAATAAATGTTCACAACAGTATTGTCCCTAATATCTTAAAACCAGGAACAATTTGCACTGTCCATCAACAGTAGATTGGATAAATAACATAATCATAACTGGAAATGTATTTAACAATGAAAATAAATAGACACATCCAACTACATAGATTGGTACATTCTACATTGATCAAAGAAGCAAGATATGAAATAACATGGACAGCAAGACTCCATTTCAAGTTTGAAAACAGGCAAAATTAAACTGTAATGTTCAGGGAGAATACACAGGTGGTCGAAACAACAAGAAAAGCAAAGAAATGATTATTCCTGAAGTTGAGAGAGTCATATGGTTTGAGATTAAGGAGGGGCTCCCATAGGCTTTGGCACCGTGCCAGAGTCTATGTCTCAGCCTGGGTGATGGTTTTATGAGATTTCACCCCTTGTTACTTTTTAAACTATACAGATATATCATTAACCACTTTTCTGTAAGTGTCAGACTCACAATAAAATAAAAAAGAAAGGAAAAGAAATGTAGAGCAACCTAAAATAGAAATAAAAACCAAACCAAAATAACAAAACCCGGTTTGGAATTAGCTGAGTTCAGCCCTGAAGATCCCTGAGTTAAGCCGAAAGCAGCGAATTTCATCACGTAATACTTTGAGTGACTTGTATGAACTTACAGATATGGAGAAAGGAGAGATAAAAGACTGCAGGCAGTGACGGAGGAAGTAAAAGTTAGTGAAGACTTGCACAGGCAGAGAGACAGGCTGTAGGAAGAAACCCACACTTGGAACTCCCACCACTGAAAAGCAGCCACCTTTTCCCTCTTCAGAGGAGGATTAACTGGTAAGTAAGTTACGTATGGGCTTGCTTGGGCTTGCTTACTAATCTGTAGTGCACGACTTCTCCTGTTTTTCACTGCAACTGATTTAATAAATATGCATAAGTAAGCCCATGTATACATTGCTTAATGGTCAAACCAGCCCTTACTTCAGAAACCCTGGTGCTGTAGTGGTTGAGAGCTATAGCTGCTAACCAAAAGGCTGGCAACTCAAACCTACCAGGTGCTCCTTGCAAACTCTATGGAGCTGTTCTACTCTGTCCTATAGGGTTGCTAATATTAAGAACTGACTTGACAGCAGTGGGCTTGGTTTGGGTCCCTAATTTCACTCTTCAAGACCCAGTGGAGGCTTCCTTTTCTCTGTACAATCTTCCTTGGCCATCCAAGCATTCAATTAGCCTGCCTCAAGCGTCTCTGCATTCTATACTTCTACCAACGTGCACTTCTCTTGCCATGTTGTAGTCTTCTGCCTTCCCATCTGACATCTTCTAAGGCCATGTGTGATCTGTAAACCCATCCCCTTCCTGCCAGCACTTAGACCAGTACCTGACAGGTGGGAGACTGTCAGGTGATGCTTGTTGAATGACGAAGTAAACTCAAGAACGTCTTACCTTCAGCTGCAATTCCTTGTATCTCTTGGACATCCGAATGAGCAACTTCTCGCCATTGATCACAGCAGACTTTTCTTGGTAATACTGGACCATGGCCTGGGCAGCTTCTGTGTAAGCCATCTCTAAAAAGGCCTAGGGAAGAAAGATGTCCATTGGATGCCTGCATTTTAATGACCTTAGGACAAGGTACGATTCCGTTTTTCTGAAGTCAAGATATTCTAGCATTCTGTTTCCTCAAGAACAGGTAAAATGAACAGATGCAAACAAAAGGCAGTGTTGTGCTTCCCTCTGGGGTTGGGGTGGGGAACTGACTGGGAGGTCATGCGAAGGAAACCTTTTCGAGTTTCTGCAAGAATGTGTCTTGATCTGGGTGGTAATTACATGGGTGCACATATGTGAAAAATTAATGGCATTGTCCACTTCAGATTAGAGCACTTCAGAGTATATGTTTTATACCTCAATAAAAAGAATAAATTCAGTACAAGAAAGAACTCTCTTTGATCTCATCTGTTCAAGGAGACCTATTTATTAACTTCACCCAAAGAGCTTATTATAAGACAGCCCTCTGATTCCTATGGTGACTACACATTATTTCTGATTACATATGTCCATCCCCGGTACCTGACATCATAGAAGCCCCTCCGGGATGGGATGGGTCCACTAGCCCCCAGTTCCCAAGTGTCTGTTGCACAAGTGGCCCTCGGCTGACCCCTGCAAAGCTCACTGTTTGGTGGTGCTTACAGTGGGAGAAAGAAACCTTGGTGGTGTAATGGTTAAGAGCCATCGCTGCTGACCTAAAGGTGAGCAGTTCGAATCTATCAAGTGCTCCTTGGAAACCATACATGGCAGTTCTACCCTGTTCTACAGGGTCACCATGAGGCAGAACTGACTCAATGCAATGGCAATGGACTTGGTTTTGATTTTTTTGTTGCTGTTGTGCTGTTTTTTTGTTTTTTTTTTTTTTTTTATGGTGGGAGACAGACTCACAAGCCCTGGTTACCTGAGCCCTTATTTCCTTGCAAACAAAGAAACAGACTGAAAAATCAGGGGCTCATGAACCCCCAGGCCAGAGGGAAGGCCATGCCCATGTGACTTAAAAATGAAAATCGTGATTGTTTCCACAGCCGTTTTTCCTCTGTATTTAACTGTTCTAATGAGACACACAGAAAGAAAATGGCTTTTCCATTCAATCTGTGTCTACAAAGAGTTCTTAAATAGAGTACTTTGATGGCCTGCCCATCTGCCCCAGTAGCTGCTGTGATGGATCTGTTGCTGTGACTGTTTCTTAGATTTGTTTGGTTTGTATACTCTGACATACTGATTCTGCTCCTTCTATGAAAGGTCTGTGAGAATGGAGCCTTTACTGTAAGCCCCTTCTCTCCTGTTTTCCTTGAACTGAATATTTCTTGGCAGAATTTGTCAAAGCCTGAACAAGCCATTCTCCCTCCTTCCTTCACAGCTACATGTGCATTTTAGCAGCACTGCCTTTCTCCACACCGTCACAGCAGAGGTGTACAAAACCAGGAAGTCAAGATCCTCTAGAGCTTTATTTCCAGTTCTGCCACCCAGCATTCTGTGTGCATCTTTCTTGATGCAAACATGTTCACACCTCTAGTTCTTACCTGTCAAATTGAAATAATATTAATCCAGTGAATCTCACTGTATTAATGGTGCACATTGAATTCTGCATATTTACCAAAATAGAATTTCTAAACCTGAGGAATAAAGAGACTAAGAGAACAGCTTTTCCTCAGGTTGATGGAGTAAGACTGATGATTAGCTATGGCTTTGAGTCTCTAAAGTTTATGCCTTAGCTAAGAAAAGTTTAAGGGTGCAGAACTAGAACTCTATTAAAAGACCAGACTTAATGGTCTGGCATGGCCCCTGGGCTCTCTGTTAATACAGAGATGAAATCAGTACCAAAGCCAGCCCTTCAGACCAAGATTGAACCGGGCTGTAAGACACAGAGTGATTCTGGCAAAGAGCATGCTTCTTGGTTTAGATATACACACGAGACTGTCTGAGCAGCTCCTGTCCAGAGGTGAGATGACAGGACAATGAAAAGGGGACAAGAGCTGATTGAATGGGGTGGAAGGGAGGTACGTACTGTCATGGGAAAAGTAGCTAGATTTGCATAGCAGTGCATGTACAGGGTTTCATATGCCAAATTGACTTGGATTGTAAATTTTCACTTAAAGCATCATAAAATTTCTTTTTTAAAATAAGTTCATGCTTGCCCTGATTCATAAAGTAAAACTATAGATTAAAAATATAGGCTATTCTGATTTGTGACCAGTCACTGTATAAACTCCCCTTTTCACTTTAGAAATAAAGACAAAGATTTCAGCCCCTGAAGGCTCAGTCAGCTCTCACGGGTTAAGAGTTCCTAGTTCCTTAAAACTGGAAAAAAACAAAAACCAAACCCACAGTCGTCAAGTCAATTTCAACTCACAGCGACCCTACAGAACAGAGTAGAACTGCCTGCACAGAGTTCCCAAGGAGTGCCTGGAGGATCTGAACTGCCGACCTTTAGGTTAGCACATGTGGCACTTAACCACTACGACACCAGGGTTTCCTAGAATTAGCAGATATCCACTGCTTCCCACTTATTCTCCTGCTCAGGGATCCAAGGGCCTTAGAGGCTAAGAACAAGCCAGCCAAGTGCTGCCAAAGCAGCAAAAATACCTGTTCCAACCCGTTCCAAATACAGGCCACCAGATAAGAGAAGCTTGGAAGCTGTCTAGGAGGTTGGCAATGCATCAAGAGCCTCAAGTCCATGGATTTCTATTTGGGGGGCAGTTAGGTTTTCTATCCTGCTGAATACCTGTTCTGAAGCACCCCATCAACTTTAATTACTTCACAAAGGGCTGTACCTATCACAAGAGCAAAAAGATAAAAGAAAATAATATACCACCACCACCAAAACCTTTGTGCAATACCAATAGGCCAGCTGTGTATCACCTTTTTATGTTGGCAGCAACTTCCTTAAAAAGAAAAAAAAATGTATAATTACCTTTACCAATAGGCAGTCTGTCCAGGACACACTAGTGTGAAAGTGCCCAGACCTACCTGATTAGTGGACTTCATCAGGATGTAATTAGTGACCTTCCCAAAGGGCAACCCCAGGTTAATGACATCGTTCTCCGTGCAGCTTCCTTCAGGGAGATTGCAGATGTGGACCACACGTCCAGCGCCTGCTTTCCGCTGTGCAAACTAATGGGGACAAAGGAGAAGCTGGACTTAAAGGACATTTCCTTTTTTCCCCCTCTTCTAGCTCTTTCTACTGGCTATCTTCACCCAAAGAATCAGTGCAAAGTTGTCATTTATAAAACTGCTGCAGATAAAAGAAGCCATTCACCAGACACATACAAAGAACTATTTTGTGTCATCTCTTTACAAAAGATATTCGCAACATTTTTACTGAGCAATGATCTCCAATGCTGCCGAGAACACGAAGACATGGTCATGTTTCCTATCTTGCTGGTGGAAGGCTGTAGACCAGCAATCTTGGAGAACATATGGGGTATTCAGCTGCATCTTCTGACTCGTGGCAACTCATGCACAACAGAAGCAGATGCTGTCCTGTCCTGTGTCATCCCTACGAATGGTTGTGGATTAGACTGTTGGGATCCATAGGGTTTTCAGAGGCTGATTTTTAGAAGGTGATCACCAGGACTTTCTTCCTAGTCTGTCTTAATCTGGAAGCCCTGCTGGAACCTCGTCAGCATCTGAGCAACATGCAAGCCTCCACTGACACACAGGTGGTGGCCGAGTCTGAGGGACACTGGCCAGGAATGGAATTCCAGTCTCTCCATGAAAGATGAGAATTCTAGCACTGAACCACCGGTGTCTTTGTGAACATACTTTAGTAATATTTAATAAAACTTAAAACATATGTAGCCCATCATCTACCCATCTCACTTTTGAAAATCAACTCTATAGAAATGTAGGCACTAATATATAAAGAGTTATATCCAGGGGTATTTATTGCAATAACTTATGAAGTGGTAAAAAAAAAAAAAAACTTTTGGAAACATCCTGAATGTCCAACAATCAGAGGCTATTTAAATAAGTGATGATTCAAGTATACAGTGGAATCCAACATTGCCATGAAAAGGAAGTAAATGTGCTGATAGTGAATAATCTTCAAGACAGATTCTTAAGTAAAAAATAAAGGTTGCCCAGCAGCGTGTGTCACGTATAGTAGGATGCTTTTTGGTGGAAATAGAACATATGTATGAGAAACGGCTAGATGAAGCAAGCGTTGAAAACTACCGATAATTATTGGAACTGGGTGATGGCATATAAAAAATAGGGGTTAACAATTCCAGCCTCTCTACCGTTGTGTAGTTTGGAAATGTTTACAGTAAAAATCTTTTACAGGCTAGCAGCACAGGCACAGAAAGGTGTGGGAGGACGCACAGCAGCCAGTCAGCACTGGTCATCTTCAGCTGGCAGAACTGGAGGGGAGGAAGAGGAGGGAGGCGCACATACCTGTGCACTACTTGACTTACAATTTAAAAAAAAAAAGACATTGCAGTAAAGAGAAAGGATTTGTGGGAACTTAATACATACACGGAAATCCTAGTAGCGCAGTGGTTAAGTGCTACAGCTGCTAACCAGGAGGTCGTCAGTTCAAATCTGCCAGGTGCTCCTTGAAAGCTCTATGGCACAGTTCTACTCTGTCCTGTAGGGTTGCTACGAGTCGGCGTTGACCTGATGGTAGGGGGTTTGGTTTGGGGCTTAAAATGCATACACAAGGGGCCCTGTTGACACAGTGACTAAAGCTTTCAGCTGCTAACTGCAAGATGGGCAGTCTGAACCACCAGCCCCTCCCTGGGAGAAAGATGTGGCAGTCTGCTTCTGCAAAGATTACAGCCTTGGAAACCCTTGGGGCTGTCCTATTCTGTTCTATAGAACTCGAGTCGAAATTGACTCATCGCAATGGGTGAATACAAACATGGTTAAGCACTTGCCAGCCAACAACAAGGCTGGTGGTTTGAACCCACTCGGTGATTCCACGGAAGAAGAACTGGTTATCTCCAGTAAAGACTGCAACCTAGAAAACACTATGGGACAGTTCAACTCTGTCACATGGGGCCTCTATGAGTTGGAATCAACTCAATCTCACCTAGCAATAACAAAGACATACACACAGATATTCATAGCAGCTACCTGTGGTTTAGCGCAGTGTTTTACAAAACATTATAAGCCTTGGAATCTTTTCTTCCTATAAAATTTTGCCCACGGGCCTGATATATTCCACAAATAAAAGAAGAAATGTTCTGCTCAAACCTTGGGTCCAACACCCACCTGCACCCCCACCTGGCAGCCCTAAAGGCACCTCTGAGGACACAGCTTGGAACCCCAAGACCTTAGCTATTAGGATCAAAGCTCCTAGAAGGAGGCAGTGTGTCTGTCTTATCCCTGAAAACTTTAATCATGGCCTGGAATATCCGAGAAGTTCGAGAATTAGTAATCATAAATCACCCCAGCATGGAGGAGAAGGGTGTAATTCTCCAAACCTGAAACATGGAGCCTAAATTTTCATAATTACCATTTTCTGTGATAAAGGGAACTTCAACATCTAATTATATTTGTGGGAGGTCTGACTTTGCTAAGGAAAGGAAAGGAACTGAGGTCCCCAGAACAAGGGCTAAACTCTCGTAATTCCACCAGAAATAGCTCTCATTTGTCTCATTAGAAAACCAAAACCAAACCCACTGCCACTGAGTTAATTCTGACTCATAGTGACCTTATAGACCAGAAGAACTGCTTCATAGAGTTTCCAGGGAGGGCCTGGTGGATTTGAACTGGTGACCTTCTGGTTAGCAGCCATAGCACTTAACCACCACCCCACCAGGGTTTCCCAGAGGACAATTAGAGGCAACAAGAATTTCCTTTGTTAGGGTCCAACCCCGAATTGGAGTCACCCAAGTACCTCATTCAGACCTTCCCCTTTGTGATGCTCCCAGGTCAAGCACTTTCCCAAAGTAGAACAGTGATTCCATGTGTGGTTCACGAAGCCCCCAAAGCACCCCTTTGCCTCCTGCAGTGCACGTGCGGCTCTCTGTCCCCTGGGAGACTTGGGGGACCAAGTCTGGGCAACAAGGCCTGAGCCCTTCTCCAGAAATAAAGGGGGAAGGGCTGTTAAGGATGCAAGGGTGAACGGTTCACGTAAAAACACACACCAATCTGAGTTTTGAAGCAGTGCACAGTGGCTGGTCCAGTGGGTTTATCAGTAGAAGGGCTGGGCCCACGCACCCTGCTCAGGTCTCCTGTTAGCAGTGCACCTTTCTGACCCCTGTGACTTTGCTGTGGTTGGGCTGGGCTTGGACAACAGAGTATCTTAGGGCACTGTTCGGTGGCCTACCGGAGCTCCCTGCCTGTGAGGTTGCCTGGTGACCAGCAACATTGTCTCCTCCAGAGTGCAAAAACTACTCTAAGGCTTTGATCTGAGCAGGAGCCCAGCAACTGCTGCTGCTGGGTGGCAGAATGTGCCTCTCAAAGCACAAACACCCGCACAGCCACCAGTCACCAAAGAAAGAGATGTATTCATGCTGCAGACATGGTAACGAAAGGTGCTGAAATCAATGGGTTTCAATTAAGGCTTTCGGTCACATTTTAAAAATACATTCCCTGAGTGTTTTTTGAGCAAGCAGCCTGATACTATTCAGTAATTTTCAACCAGGGGTCTCTATAAAGTCCTTAAGGGTCTTTTATAATATGGCAAGGGAGGGAGAATCAACACTATCTTTGACATTGCAAAATCCCGAGGTCAAGCACTTTCCCAAAGTAGAACAAGGATTCTGTGTGTGGTTCACGAAGCCCCCAAAGCACCCCTTTCCTCCTGTGGTGCAAATGAGACTCTCTGTCCCCAGGGAGATCTGGGGGACCAAGTCTGAGATCATACTTAGCGTTTCTTTATTCCACCGACTTGGATAACGCTGCTTATGTCTTAGGTGGATCAGAAAGTCTGAGTTGTATGGCCATGTCTCCAATTAATAAAAATGGGTGGGTAATTACTTATTCATTAATATAAGTACTTTGGCAGACAGAAATTTTCATGACTATGGAATCCAGGACCCACCCAACCCAGTGCCGTTAAGTCGGATCCAACTCATGGGAATCCAGGACAGCAGCTGTTAAAGGTGGAGGAATAAATTTACAAAGGGAATTTGGACTGTAAAAAGCTCAGGATTGACTGATCAGTAAAAAGACCTTGAATCTGGGAGTCAGAGGACCCCAGTTCTAGTCCATCCAGCCATTCCTTAGTTGTACAGCAAGGGTAAACTCATTTCCGTTTCTGGGCCTTAGTTTCCCAATGTTTGGAATGCTGGAGGTGGCCAAGATGTCTGAAGTCTATTCCAGCTATAAAATAGCAATGGTTATGCACTCCTGAATTCTAAAATTGAACTGCTCCCAGAGGCTTTGCCAAGCTAACCCTGAGATCCAAGATAATGATAACTTTCCCCAACTGCGCTTGGCATAAACAGGAAACACATGGCTTTTCCACACCCTGTCCCAAACCCTGGGCTGTCTGTCTTCCCTCTCTGTGTGACTGGTTGTTTACCCATGCATGTGCTCAGGATCATGTTCACGTTTCAGGTATGCTCGCCCGTGTTAGCGGTGGATGTCTCTACAGGGCTGTAGGAAGCTCCCGGCAGTGAACTTCTCCCATGTCTACTCTGCTGTTCCTTGGATGATTCTGTTTCTACAGTGCCCACAACAGTGACAGGGCATATCAGATGAACTAAAGACACAGGAGTGTGGAGTTCTTGTGGGGACAGACCCACATCAAGTGTGTGTACCCATGTCAGGGCAGTAACATCAAACCAGTCTGTGTCTCAGTTCCCCAAGTGACCACCCTTGCGGGCTGAGCAAGTTACTAAATTTCTCCCACCCTGAGTCTGCTCATCTGTAAAACAGGGAAAACAGAAATTGATTCTACAGGGCCATATGGAAGAAGAAATGTCACAGTGTATGTAAAGTGCTTCTGTGTGCTGGCATCTAGGCTTCTACAAACTAATGTTTGTTCCTTTTTCCTCCAACAGCCAAAGGATGTGCTAAACCCAAAACACTAAGCCTCTTATTGTCATGTCAATTCTCATTCACGGTGACCCCATGTGTTATAGAGCAGAACTGCTCCATAAGGTTTCTTGGTTATAATCTTTATGGAAGCAGATGGCCAGGTATTTCTTCCATGGCACCTCCAAAAAATAGAACCCATTGCCATCAAGTCAATTCTGACTCATAGGGGCCCTAGGGGACAAAGTAGAACAACCCCATAGGGTTTCCAAGGAGTATCTGATAGATTTGAATGGCTGATCTTCTTGGTTATCAGCCATAGCACTTAACCACTATGCCACTAGGGTTCAAACAAAAACCAGCCTTTAGTCCTGCAGTCCATTGCAAATCACTTGTACCACCCAGGGACTTATGATGGTCCAAGACTGGGAAAGAATGTAACTGTATTCTGATGACGTAAGAGAAAGTCTACGTTCTTAGGAAGTCCATACTGAAGTAATCAGAGGTTAAGAGTCACAACGCCTTCTATCTACTCTAAAATGGTTAGGAAAAACGCCTATGCGATTACAGAAAGAGACGGACGATGGACAGATAATAGACACAGAAATACAGAAAGAGAATGCTACAGTAAAGAGGGCAAAACTTTAAAAAACAGTGAATCTGGGCACAAGACATATGGGAGTTCCTTATATCATTCCTGCAACTCTTCTGTAAGTTTCAATTATATTAAAATTACAAACTACTAAAAATATATTTTAAAAGATGGGTTCTGGGGAAGAAGAGCAGGTGGGATTTGGAGAGAAGTGTAAGATCTCACCAGCATACATTTCTAGAGGGAAGTGTTACTGGAGGCTCTGCCCACACCCCACCTCCTGCTCTGCCTGTGAGCTCCCAGGAGGCCTACACCAGTGCACTTGAAACTTTCCAGCTCAAGGTCAAATCTCTAAGAGACCTAAGGTGTCTGTGGAGTTGTAACCAAAGCCTTAATTACTAACCTAAAGGGAATTCTCTCTTCCCAGCCTATAGGCCAGCACTGACCTTAAACACCTCCACAGGGTACTGGAGACCTGGTCTGTACATTTTCACATGCTGAGGCTACTTTAAAGCCAGATGCTACTTCTAAAAGGCTCACGTGGCTGGGTCCCAGACCCCTCTGCACAATACAAATCTTTTACAGCTGAGTAGAGGTGGAAAAGGAGCAAACAGACTTGTGCATGAAGATTCTGGACCTAGAGGCCCTTTGCACAGGTGGGAACAGACTTCACAGGCAAGTTTAAAGAATCACTTGAGTTCAAATAACTCAAAGGAGTTAAGGCAGAAATGTGGCTTAGGGCAATAGGTCTGAAGGGCAAGAGAAATCTCTCAAAGTCCTTCCTTGGGCTCCAAAGTACAGATGCGATTTTCAGTGAACTATCTCAGTACCCCTGGTGGTGCAGTGGTTAAAGCAACAGACCGCTGACTGGAAGGTCAGCAGTTCAAAACTATCATCAGCTCCAGAGGCAAAAGATGTAACAATCTGTTTCTGTAAAGATTTATATCCTTGGAAGCCCTGTGGTGTCACTAGGAGTCAGAATTGACCCAATGGCAGTGGGTTTTGGGTTCAGGGTACCCCTAGTTTAGGTGTTATAGAGATGACAGCCAAGAAGACTGTGGAGCTGTTCTACTTTAGAATGCGTAGATGTGACCTAACCTCACCTGGCACGAAGCCTCTGGGCCTCAGCACACCTGAGGACGGACACAGGGCAAATGTTAATGTTTAGTCCTCATAATGTTGATTTTGGACATACTGTGCAGAGAGCAAATGGGCTTGGATTCCATTGCTATGGAACTCAATAAAAATATCAACTATTTCACAGAGCAGAGTAGCTTTGACTTTGAGTACATCTATTTTTATTGGTGCCCGACTTGCCTACAGGCATTGGGCTGCTCATCTAAGCAATGTCCCCATGTTCCACCTAAACTTCAGAGTCACAGAATGTTAAAACAGTGAGTCCATCTGGCCCACACCCATTCAAAGCCCGTGGGAAGTTAACAGGCTCAAAAAACATCAACAAACCAAACCTCTTCCCTTTGAGTTGGTTTAGACTCATAGTGACCCAAAAGGACAGAGCAAAACTGCCCCACAGTTTCCAAAGAGCCCCTGGTGGATTTGAACTGCCATTCTTTTGGGTAGCAGCCAAGCTCTTCACCATTGTACCACCAGAGTCTAAGGGACTGATTCAGGATTAATTAATAGTGGCAGATTTGCCGCTGAAACTCAGGACTCACTGAAAATAATTGTGAATCAGGAACTCGTTAAATTGTAGTAAACATGTAACAGGTTGTGTTACACAATGATAGGTTTTTATGGACTAATGTGGAAAGATGCCTAAAAAGTAACTGAAAATGGGTTCACAACTTCTGTTAAGTGTGTAAAAAAAGCAAACTGTATAGCTCACCATGTGACATCATCCATGGAGTCCCTGGGTAGTACACAGAGTTAACGCACTGGCTGTTAACGCAAAGGCTGGAGGTGGGAACCTACTTTGAGGTGCCTCAGTCAAAAGGCCTGGTGATCTACTTTTGAAAAATCAGTCCTAAAAGCCCTACAGAGCACAGTTCCACTCTGACACACACTGGGCTGCCCTGAGTGGCAGCTGACTTGATGCCAACTCTTTGTTTTCTGGGGTTTTTATTAGTAATGCTTTTAATAAATAATATGCACACCTACGCTAGCTAGAGATATACAGCCATAGCAAACAGCATTTACCTGCCACTATCTCTGCAAGGTTGGGTCTTCCATTTGTTATTTCTACACTGGTGGGAAGTTTTATACCATGTGTGTACACTTCTGCCACAAGAAAAAATAATTAAGATTTGTGAAATGAAAAGACAGGGGAAGAAAACCTCCCCAATTCTGTCTCCTCCTCTGGGGCTCTTCTGCTCTCTTAAAAAATACGCAAGATGGTCCCTGCTGAGTTGACAGGGGCAATGGCAGAGCTGGGATGCTCGGGGAGGGGTCAATGAGTAGCCTTCCACGTGGGAGACCCAGGTTGATTACCAGCTAACACGCTTCATGCACAGCCACCACGTATCTGTCAGAGGCGGCTTACATGTTGCTATGACAACAAGCAGGTTTCAGCTGGGCTCCCAGACCAAGGTGGACTAGGAAGAAAGGCCTGGTGCTCCACTTCTGAAACTCAGCCCGTGCAAACACTGTGGATCACAACAGTCCAATCCACACCCATCGTGCAGATGGTGCTAGGCAGGGCAGCATTTCCTCCCCCTGTGCATGGGGTGGGGGGGCTGAATCAATGGCACCCAACAACAACACGGAAAGTCACAGGCACAGAGTGCTTTAAACCAAGGACCTGCAAGGCCAGGGCAGGCAGAGGTTCTAGAAATATTACACATTTTATTCCTGGCGCAACTTACGACTTAAAACTCTGGGCTTCCACTAATGTTTCTGTTTTCCCCTGCCTCGGTTTTCCTATGTATACAAGTTCCCTGGTGTGGAGGGTTCTGGTGAGAAAAAAAACAAACAAACAAACATAAAAACCATGTGTATGCCTAGGTGGTCAGGGAGGTCCATCTGTGTCACTGGCGCTCAGTAAACTCCATGGTGCCGCGAAAGCTCCAGGGTGGCTGGATTTATGGAGCAGCAGGAAACGTGTGTCTTGGGCAGGAGCAAGCAAACTATTTACAGTTCCAAAGGTCGCAATGGCCCCTTCCAGAAACCTGATTACTCTGTTTATGAGTCCTCAGGCAGCCAAGGATAAAGTATCAAGGCTCAGTCTAATGGCTGAAGATTAAATGAGAGGGAACACCCCTCTCCTGGGGCCCTGGGGTGGGAGGGGCTGGAGGCAAACACACATCACCCTACCAGCAGCAAACCAGACACACAACTGGGTAAGTTCAGTGTGCCATGTCTGTCTAAGATAGATAGGAACACAAAAGTCTTGACCTCTAACCAAGTCAGGTCAAGTTTAAATTCCACCAAGCCTCTTGGTCAGGCAGCGTGGTGGTGGTAGATTTTGGTGGGCTGCTGGATTTTGCAACAGCTCATTCTGAAGACTTTTAGCCCAGAGCCTGATATCACTTTGTTCTGCTACATAAAGGAGAGTTAGACCAGCAATTGCTTTTCACTCTACAAATTGTGATGGCACATGGGGACAGTCCCGGCATTCCTGGTTTCACTCAACATAGCACATTTCTGAAAAGATACATGAAATTGGAATCAGACAGAAAAAGCTCTGGCACAGGACTAGAAGACACTTCTGAAAGGAAAGACATCAAAGTGTTCACGGGTTTTCTCTGAGGTCTGGGAGAGTAGTATGGGAGAATTTCATTCCCATTAAGCATTTCTTTGCTGCTTGAATTTTCATAATAAGCATATGTTTTGTAAATAGGAAAAAACAATAGAAATGTATTGTTGAAGAAGTGCACTTGGCACTTATCAGAGTCTGGCAACGTCTCCTCTGGCAACAGAGTAATCAACCCTTGGTGTGTCTGCTTATCTACAGAGGTTAATAATAGAAGACAGACAGAAAAAAAAAATCATTAATTTCTGAAAGGGATTCTCCTGCCACTTAAAGAAGCTTAGCAAAGTATCTTTCGGTGGTGGATTAATGAGCTTGTCATTTCTGATCTTGACTTCAAATGTCAACATTTTTGTTATTTTGGGCTTTTCTAAGGTGAGACACACCTGCACTCAGTTCCCTTTGCCAGAAATGGCAAACAGCAGGACTAGTGTCTGGGAGACGGATGCAACCACCTAGCCACTGGCAATGCAGGGACTGGCTGGTGGGCTTTCTTTGTTCCCCAGACATCCCGGGGAAGGCTCATGTGGCCAGAAAGACGTCACAGACCTAACAACAGTAAAACCAATCAGATCTGAAGAAAATGCCTCTGTACCTTTGAGTTCTTCTTGGAAGACATCGTAACGATGACAGAATTCAGAGGCTGGATCTGACTGGCCTCCCCACCCAGCTCCATGAGTGGTCAAGGCCCGAGATGTCCCTGCCACCTCCACCAAAAAGCCCAAACCTATTGCTGTCAAGTCGATTCTGACTCACAGTGACCCTATAGAACAGGGTAGAACTGCCCCACAGAGTTTCCAAGGAGCATCTGGCAGATTCAAATTGTTGACCTTTCAGTTAGCGGTCATATCACTTAACCACTGTGTCACCACGGTTTCCTGCCACCTCCAACCAGCCTTAAAACCAGTTGCTGTAGAGGCAATTCTGACCTATGGTGATCTCAGGTAGTACAAAGGGTTAACACACTTGACTGCTAATCAAAAGGTTGGAAATTTCAACCCACCCAGGGAAACCCTGGTGACCTAAGTGGTTAAGTGCTATGTCTGCTAACCCAAAGGTCAGCAGTATGAATCTGCCAGGCGCTCCTTGGAAACTCTCTGGAGAAGTGCTGCTCTGTCCTATAGGGTTACTGTGAGTCAGAATTGACGGATAGCCATGGATTTGGTAGAGACCTCAGAAGAAAACCCCAGAGATCTGCTTCTGAGACATCACTGCCATTGGAAATACAGTTTTACTCTGATACACATGGGTTGCCAAAGCAGCCTTAGGTCATTTTCAGCAGCCTGAAGGGAGGGAAGAGGGGGCTTACTAAAGGGAAGAATCGCCAGATACCCAGAGGTACCCGGAGACGGGCAGAATGTTCTGTGGGGAAAAGTAAGGACTCTACAGTCAGGCCAACCAAACTAAAGCAAGTCTGTTGCCATCAAAATGATTTTGACTCATAGCGACAGAGTAGGACAGACTATAGGACAGAGTAGAACTGCCCCATAGGGTTTTCACGGCTATAATCTTGACAGAAGCAAATTACCACATTTTTCTCCCATGAAGCAGCTGGTGGATTTGAATCGCTAACCTCCCAGTTAGCCATCAAACCCTTTAACCACTGTGTCTCCCACCATCCTTCAAGCCAAGCCAAATCCTAATCAAGCCAATCCAAGGTTCAAATCCGAATGGCTCCATCTAGCAGGTCTGTGTCCTTAAGCAGAGGAACACTGGTACTGAGACTTGCCCAGAGTCACACAGCTGGCCACAATGGGTTTCCCTACCACTCCCTGCACAGATCAACTATTGTTCTTATGTTCTAGACAGTTCACAGTTCATTGTCACACGCGTGTCTCATTTGATCCTCACTAGGACAGGGAACCCTGGTCTGTCCTGTGCCTCCTCCTCCTCCTCCTCCGGCACTGACTGTTGAATCAGAAGGCCGTGTGGGAATGGTTGCATATGATAGTCCAAGATTTGGGGCATAATCAAAATGATAAATGATACAAACCAGGTGACAACTAGGCATTTACCTTCAAAACTCATAATTAGAGACATTCTTGTACCCATTTATTGAAATGACACCTCAGAAAAGTGACCTGTCTGAACTTACACAACTGGTGGGCTCCAGGACAAGACTTGAACTCAGGTTTCCTGACTTTGCATCCACAGGTAAGGGCCTTGTATACAATGGTTAGCAGTGAAGGGTAGCGACAAGACACAGCAGAGTTGCCCTGCCTTTATCTCTCTTCATCCTTACAACTGTTTTTATAAAGGGATTCAGCTGCCTGGGCTCCGGGATAGAGTCAACACACAAGTCTGGGCCCCAATCCGTCTGCTACCCGGTGTGGTTCTCCCGTCTCAATCACTGTCCCTGTCTTAGTTATTTAGGGCTGCTGTCACAGAAACAGCACAAGCAGATGGCTCTATCACAGATAAATTTATTCTCTGGCTATCTAGGAGGCTATGAGTCTAAATTTAGGGTGTCAGTTCCAGGGGAAGGCTTTCTCACTCTGTGGCTATGGTCACTGTAATCAATGGTCCTGGTCATTGATCTTCTACAGTTAAGCAGCTTCTGAGCACAGGAACCTGGGTCCAAAGGATGTGGTCTTCTCCTGGCTCTTATTTCTCACTGGTAGAAGGCTCCCCATCTCTTGCTTACTTTTCTCTTTTGTATCTCAACAGAGATTGATTTAAAACAAAATCTAATCAGGTAGATTGAGTTCAGCTTTAACAGCATAACTAACTGCCTCTAATCCTGCCTCATTAACATCACAGAGGGAGGGTTTAAGACACACAGGACAATCACATCAGATGACAAAATGCTGGACAACCACAATACCTGGAATCACGGCCCACCCCGGGGGACACACACTCGGGGGGGACACAACTCAATCTGCAACAGTCCCCTCTGCACTGGGCTGGGATCTCAGCTGGATTGTGGTCACAGAGGTGCTGCTATGGAAGAAGGCCTTGGGGGTGGAGGTGGTGCAGGAGGTGGCAGTGTCCCCAACAGGGCACAAGGCCAGGTCCTCAGCAGTCTGAGCTCAAAGACAAACTGACCAGGGCTTGCTGAAAGCAGCCATTCCTCCTGCCAACCCAAGGCTACCAACCGTGCGGACGTGGCCCTACGCAGGGATGATGAAGACAGGTAAATGACCAGATCTTTCCACAGAAATGTGGGCCTCCCCGTGGCGCTCTTCCTTACAGTACTGTTCCCATGAAGCATCACAGGTAAACGAAATAAACAGAACTCTCAGCCCAGGAGAACTCAGGTCTTGTCCCGAACTTCTCACCTCTCCACTCAGTCACCCGCCAGCCTCTAACATCTGCACTGCGGGTCTTGCTTGTTTGAGGTCTCCCCATATTCCCCACATGTGAAGGGGCTGCACACGGAGGCCTGCTCTCACGAGCTTGCACTCGTGGCATGAAAAGAAGAGGCTGCAGATGTTCACAGCATTAATTTTGCAAGTACAGACAACAGACACACGTCCACTACCAGCATTCAGCCAAATGCATTTTGCTTTATTGCCATCTCTGCACCTGTTACTCCCTTTCAGGCTGAGCAGGCTGATTCCCGGAGGGAAGGTTACATGCAGTAGAAAGACGGGACACTCCCTGGGGAAAGAGATGATGGTGGAACCCCAAGAGAAAAAAAAGAAGCAACAGTGCTTTCAGAGCTCTGGGAGACAAAAGCACAAGTTGAAGAGAGGAGAAAGCAAACAACACACCAACACATTTATACAGCAGAAATCATTTCCCCAAGGGACCAATAAATAAATACCAGCGCTACCTGGTTCTGGCTTTTAGAGACCTATTCTTTCCCAGTCACGTTTTCAGAGTCACCTTCTCATGGGAAACGGTCCATTTCAATAAAACACCAGAAAGTCTTTTTTGAAAAAGCCACAGAGCTCAATTTTTTTTCTTCTAAATGAGAGTTGAATGCTAGAAAGTCTGTGCTTTATCCATTTTAAGAATTCATGTCAGCTTTTTAAAAAATCTGTTGTTTATGTACTAGCTGGACTGAATTAAATAACCTCTATGCAGGGACATGTTTTCCTGAGCTGCACAAAACCACATCTGCCCCATCTTCCTCCAGGTCTCCTCTGTAAGTAATGACACAACAGCTAGGCTTGGCAGATGACACCCATGCACTGAGGACAACAATGACAAAGGAGATGCTTCTGTACTCACATTCATCCCTGGGGAAGCTGAAGGAAAGGACCTTGCTGGAATGGCCACAAATGGTGTTCCAAGATTCGAGGCATAGTCTAAATGACAAATTGCACAAGCCAGGTGAAAACCTAGAATCTACTTCACCTTCAAGGCATTGTTAGGACATCAGGGGGAGAGAAAAATGAAAGTTTCTTCTTGATTGGTATCCTCACATCTCTGGGCATAGTAACAGCCAGCAAAGCTTTGTGTCTAAAATATCTCAGATAATGTCACTGGGCTCTGACAGCATTTTAGTGTCTTGGGATCTGTTTGGTTTAGAAGTGTTTAAGAAGGGAGGCTCTGGTTAGCAGGACTTGAGAGGTGGCCCTGGGCAAGCTGCTGACCTGCAAGCCCTCACTCACCTTCATTTCCTACAGGGCTGTACACAGCTGTGCTGTTGGGTGAGGCACAAAGCATTCCCTCTGCCGAGCCGAGGACACACTGGATGCCAGCACTGGAGAGGGGTGAAGACAGAGAACCATTTCTGGAATGTATTAAACACAGACTTGCCTAAGAGCCATTCCTAGGCGTTTCCCTGAAAGAACTGAAAATAGGTGTCCCAACAAAAACTTGCACACCAATGTTCATGGCGGCACTATTCACAATAACTAGTAGGTAGAAACAACTCAAGCATCATCTAACGAATGAATAGATACACAAACTCTAATACAGACATATAATGGAATATTACTCAGCTAAATAAAGGAATGAAAACCTAACCCATTGCCATCAAGTTAATCCTGATTCATAGCAACCCCACAGGACAGAGCAGAATTGCCCCATTGCGTTTCCGAGGAGCAGATAGAGGATTCGAACTGCTAACTTTTTGGTTAACACTCAAGCTCTTAACCACTGCTCTGCCAGAGTGATTGTGCTAAGAAGGACCCACGAGTGGCAGTCAACTCAATGACAAAGGGTGTGTATGAAGGAATAGGAGGTCTGGTGGTGCAATGGTTAAGCACTCAGCTGCTAACTGAACAGTTGTTGGCTGAAACCCACCAGCGGCCTAGGGGGAGAAGGGAATGGAAGACCTGCTCCCATAAAGAGCACAGCCTGGGAACCCCGTGACAACAGTTCTCCTCTGTCCCATAGGGTCACTATGAGTCAGAATGGACTTGATAGCACAGAGTTATCACCACCACAACATGTGAAAGGATGAAGGACTGATACTTGCTACAACATGAATGTACCTTGAAAACGTTATGCTAATGAAAACACCAGTCACAAAAGCCACATAACGTGTGATTCTATTCCTACGAAATGGGCAGAATAGGCCCATCTACCACGAAGCAAGTAGGCTAGCAGTCACCAGGGGCTAGAGAGGATGGTGAGGGGGGACACACAAGAGGGTGATGGCCAAGGAATGCCAGGCTTCTCTTGGCTCCTGCGTAAGGAATACATTTGAAGGAGAAGAGCTTTCTGTCCCACAGGGCTTCCGAGGCTGTAGTCTTTGCAGTGGTCGACTGCCTCATCTTTCTCCTGCCAAGTGGCTGGTGAGCTTGAACCATGACCTTCTGGTTAGCAACTGAGCCCCTAACCACTGTGCTACCGACGCTCCTGTGCAGGGAAAGATCCATTTAAAATGCAAGGACTACCCACCTCCCCTCCCCCTGCACAGACAGATGCACTTCCTGTCTGCCCCCTGCCCTGATCTTGTTTCTCCCAACCAGGGATGCAGTATAATCCACTCATTTATTTTATTTATCATCTGTCTTCCCCCCACCAAGCATCTGTGCTCTTTGAGGTCAGGGGCTTGGCCTTCGTTGTTCTCTGCTGTAGACACAGCGGGTACTCAGGGAGACCACGTGGTGAGCACAGACACGAACCTGGTCTCAGAACGGCACTTACTTTTCAGAGAAGACCAGGCATTTCTGAGTGTGCAGTTTCCCTTTCACATGGAGCTCCCAGTCCTGGGCCAGAAGAAAAGGTACAAAGAGAAAACTGAGTCCATGGAAAGGTGGATGAGTACCACGAGGGAGGGGACGGGTAAGTGCAGGAGTCACTCGTCAGACAGGGAGCGCGGGGGGCCCAGCATCCGCCTGCCCACCCCGTACACCTCACTGCGCTCCTCCTTCCCACCCAGGCCCCTAGCCCTACTCCCTCAGTCCTCACTGGATGGTCTACGCACCATCTCAGGCTGAGCTCAGACCTCCAAGTCAATGTGGCTTGATCCCACCTGCGTGACCTCACCCCACTTCCTGTCCTTCCAGCCCCTCCACACACAGACCCCACCCACGTCTCCATCCAGTCAGGAGAATCTGGCAGGAGGGCTTACACTCAGTATAAAGCCTTAGAAAAGGCTGATAAGAGACAAAATCCTCCAGCACCTCCTCATGTCCACCAGTCCCCTCTACAAGACTGGAATGACAGGGTGTGTCACCCTGAGTGACAGTTATGCACTTAGATGGCATGATCCAAGCAGAGGTTAATGTCACACTGTGCGTGACTTCCACTAAGCAGGGACTTATTCTGTTTTCCAAACCAGGTGAGGGACAGTAGCCTAGTGCTTTAGAGGGATGGCTCTGGGAGGGGTCCAACCCACATTTGTATCTCTACTCTGCCACTTTCCAGCTAGGGGACTCCAGGCACATCACTCATCTCTGTAGTCCTCAGTTTCCTCATCTATAAAATGAGAATAATAATAGTATCTACCTTGCAGAATTACTGCTAGCACACAGAAAAGAGTTCAACATACTTCAGTCACAGGAGTCCAGTGGCACAGTGGTTATATATACTAGACCGCTGAACAAAAGGTTGGCAGTTTGGGTCCACCAGTCGCTCCTTGGGAACTCTGTGGGACTTCTGTATCCTACAGAATCAACTCGGTGGCAACAGCTTTCGGTTTTTTTGTTGTTGTTGTTTATTACCATTATTAGTACTTTTGAACTGTTTCATTGTATTGTCATTAGGTCTACTGGGAAAAAATTTACTGTAAGGGAATTTGTTTGTAGGATTCCCAAAGCATACAATTGCTGGGAAGAACTCATGAGACTTTATGCCCATTTCACAGATGAGGAAGCTGAGGTTCCATATACTAACTTGTCTGGGTGCCAACAGAGAATTACTCTCTTGCCCCTGACCTGAAATTCTGTGAACCTTTTCTTTTTCCAATTTAGACTCAGTGCACTACATATCCTCAAGGAACAGTAGCTTCTAAGCATACCACCATGGAAGAGGCCTCAGCCAGGAGGCAAGGAGGCCTGAGTTGTTGAGCTCTTCTCTGCTACCAAGGTGTGCTGACCTCAGCTTTCTCTTCTACAGGATGTGGATACTCATCTCTTACTTGCCTTCTTAGAGCAAGGGACTGGCCCTGAAATTCTGAAGTTCCTTTTAACTGTGACACCCAGTTACCAGTGAGGTGACTCGGACTCATGGTGACCCCACATGTGTCAGAGTAGAGCTACTCCATAGGGCTTTCAATGGCTGATTTTTCGGAAGTAGATCACCAGGTCTTTCTTCCGAGGCACCTCTGGGTGGGCTGGATCCACCTTTCAGTTACCAGCCAAATACATTAACTGTTTGTGTCATCCAAAGACTCCTTGATTCTAATACCTGTGTTTTAATTAAGGGCACAGGTGGCAAAACGCTGTTCGTCAGTCTCCAAATGTGACAGTTCCTCTCCCAAGAGCAGACAGAGATGGAGTCATAGTGACAAGCCTGCCAAGGTTTTTGCTGTGGTTTCTGGCTGATTCTGGATGCCTTACCTTCAGATCAAACACTTTCTTGTCACAAATGCTACAGGTATGTGGCAGGTGGAGCGGGGGCACGCCGTGAAGGTCATTCAGCTCAGGAGTCTGCATGGGCCGCACAGAAAGTACTGCCTGCTCCTCCGTGGCCCACCGCCGGGCACCACTGAAACCCTGTTTTTTACTGGTAAGCCGGCCCCCAAAAGAAGGAGGGGTCCTGTCTGTGGTGGGCTCCTCGGGGTCATACAGCTCATAGGGCTGGCTGAGGGGTGGGGGCCACAGGTTGGGCCCAGCTGCAAGGTCAGGCTTGCTTTGGCCGGAGAATCCATGGGCGCCCTCCCACTGGCTACATGTGCCCTGCAGCAGTGGGCCCACCTCGCCTTTCATGCCCCCAGCCTGGTCAACCGGAAATCCACCTGCCATATGTGAGCCCTGGGAGTTGGGTCCATAGAAGTCTTTAGGAAAGGTGCTTTGGCCATCCTGTCCTGTGTGGCTACAATGTCCTTCATAGTCTGCACTGCCCGAGGTAGATGCCGAGGTTGGCAGGAAGCTGTGCGGCCCGTCAGTTTCGGAGCCGTATGCCTGGCCAGCGTTGGCTTTACCGTACTCATAGAATCCTGTGGTAGCAGCAGCAGGCCCAGACTTGCCAATACCCAAGAGGACAGCGGGCTGGGCAGGGGTCTGCGGCATAACCCCACTGAAAGGATGCATCACCACGCCACTGGGAGGCTGGCCAGCAAGGTTCACGGAGGGTCCTGGGCCTCGTGTCTGCCCAGGGGGTGAGAAGCCAATTGCATTAGAGGGAAAACGGGCACTGGGCACAGTTGCACCGTGTTGGGGCACCCCAGGGTGGCCATGGGGGTTGCTGATGACAGACGGATGCCTCAACTGGTTGAACAGGGGCTGAGACATGGCCACTTTGGAGAGGACTTGGTTCAGGACGGTGGCGGCTGCAGTGTTGTTGGTGACAGCTGTCTGTGCCAGCTTCAGCCGGTGGAGGGTGAGCTGGGCTTGCAGTTGGGCCAACTGGAGACTGGCAGGCGATGGTAGCAGAGGGTTCGGGTTACTGACTGAGAACGGGTTCTTGTCCAGGAACTTGGCGGCACTGCGGGGAGACAAAGGTCTAGATGCACAGCTGAGTCTCATGAAAGGGACAAGGGATGGTTTGTTTGCTTATATGTGGCCTCCTTCACACAAACAGGACCCTCACACACCAGCCCTACACACAAGTGTCTCTGCAAAAACCTGTGCTCCCTCTCCCTCTCTCTCTCACACACACAAACACAGAAGTTTTAAAAAATTATTATATGACAGAATAGCCAATCTTACTGGCAACCAAAGAAGTACAAAGTAAAATCATTACAAACAAAAACATGCCTAGCAAAAATAGCAAATATAAAACAGAACTATAATAGCAAATAGAAAACAAAACTGTAATAACACTGTGTTGGTGAAACAAAGGGGAAATGACTTGATGTCTATACCAAGTTTAAATTCACCCAGCTTGGCAACGTGTACTCACTTTATTCAGAGTCTTTGAGCCTATAATCCAATTCTACAAGTCTATCCCAAGAAAATGAGCTAAAATGCAGACAAAGTTTGATTTCCAAAGATGTTTAATACTACATTATTTCAGAGCCCCAAGTTGAAAATCACAAATATATAAAAACAGCCACTTTAAGCAGAGTGAATTAGTCTGTATCCACACAATGAGATGTTAAGTAACCACTTACTATTGATGATTACTTTTTTCCTTTAGAATTATTTTATCGAACTTTAAATGTTAGCTTTACATTTTTAATTTATTACACAACATTTACGACTTTCAATATAAAGGGTCACCAAATGAATCCTTGCATACCCAGCACCAAACTTCAGAGACAAAACAGTCCACCACCCTAAACACCTACTGGTACCTGGTCCCCATCATTCGCGGTGGCAAGCACACTATCTTGAATTTGGTAAAGTCAATATTTACCAAAATAATTCTTCATGACATGAGCAAGTGCATATGTTCTAATGTTAAGCAGGGGGAAAAAAAAGAAAAGCAGGTTTCAAAACTACATACAGAATGACTTGCATGTATGTACGTGCCAAACACATTTTCTTCCTTGTCTCTGTTTCACATTCACACGCAACCAGAATTATATTCCCTTTATCCATCTCTCAAACCCAACTACCATAAGGAATAACTTAAAATATGACAAGTGAAGAATCTGAACTGGAGATCAGGCAGCAGCAGGCTCTCACAAAATCTAACTCCAGTGGTGTTCTGTCTGATGTCAACTTTTGTATGACCTCTGTTAGGTAGTAAAGGTGTTTTCTGGAGCAGTAGTCAGGACACATGGTCTGCAATGGAGACAGCTTTCCCAGAAAGTCTGGAACACATGATTACCACAGGAAGGGCTTGGTGGTGGTGGTGGTTGTTAGGTGCCACTGAGTCAGCTCCAATTCATAGTAACCCAATGTACAACAGGAGGAAACATTGCCTAGTCCTCCACCATGCTCACAATTGTTGTTATACTTGAGCCCATTGTTGCAGCCACTGTGTCAATCCATCTCATTGAGTGTCTTTCTCTTTTCTGCTGACCCTCTACTTTATCAAGCATGATGTCCTTCTCCTGGGACTGATCCCTCCTGACAACAGATACAAAGTATGTGAGACAGTTTTGCCATCCTTGCTTCCCAAGAGCATTCTGTTTATGCTTCTTCCAAGACCTTCCAAGGAGTGGATGCGAGGAACAAACATATTTTGGAATGTTTATGAACAGGAATTCCTAGAGCATTTCAATGGGAAGAATGGGACCGAGCACTTGACACTGGTCCAGTCATTGTGGCTATCTATGGAAAGCTGGGGGAAACTGAAAAGCTAGGGCACTCTTGACAAGTTCACCACTGTCCCAGACTCTATACAGCGACAACCCAATAAAAATGAAATACAGAGGAAAGAGGCTTTGGTGGAGAGGGAGTGGAGAGAAAGGGAAAGTGTGTAGCATGTCACAACTCTCCCAGCTGAGAAGAGCTTTGAAGAACAAGAGCTTCTTCTCAGGCTGGCCCTTTGCATTGCTCTAAAAGAGTGGTGGGGTCAGGGGAGACAGGGAGGAGGTAGGCAAGAAGCTTATTGGGAGAGCTTGCTTACATTTATTGCAGTGCTCCTGTGTGTCCAATGTTTAAACTATGTTATCTCACTGGATCTCTGCATCAGTCTTACAATCAAACCCAAAACACTGCCATCGAGTCAATTCTGACTCAGAGTGACCCTACAGGGCTGTGCAGAACTGCTGCATAAAGTTTCCAAAGAGGATCTGGTGGATTTGAGCTATTGATGTTTGGGTTAGTAGCCATAATTCTCAACCATTATGCTACCAGGGTGTTCTGTTAGTCCTATGGGGTATATAATTTTCACCCCAGTTTTGAGGGCAAAAACCAAAACTCAGCCACATTAGGTGATCTATTTACACTCACTCACTGTTGGTGAATGCACAGTTGGGACCCAAACTGCCCTTTGAAAAGAAGCAAACGGACATGAAACGCAACTCACTGCAGTCAAGTTGATTTCAATTCATCGTGACCCTGTAGGACAGAGTAGAACTGCTCCATAGAGTTTCTAAGGAGCACCAGGTGGATTTGAACTGCCGACCTTTTGGTTAGCAGATGTAGCACTTACACCACCAGGGTCCCTGAATGGGAATCAAAGACTTAAAACACGTAGCTTCAATGCCCTCTCTGAGTTTTTCTTCATGGGCGGCTTCACTGTTTTGTTTGAAGTGAGTTCCCAGGATGTCAGGCACACCCACATTCAAACACAAGTACAAAACATATTTCAGAGCCAGACAGAAAGGACTTTGGGTTACTTCTGCCCATTTGTATGAAAAATCAAGAATTTGCTCTAAATTGTGAAAAAAGATACCATCTCCACCCCCTAGCAGCCCTGTTGTGTACCCAAGGGCAGAGGGGACTGGCTGCATTTGAAGACTCTGGGAGCGGGGACTGGGAGGTGGGGGTAGCTCACACTGACTGCAGACCCCTTCTGCTCACGGACATTTGTGCTGGTTGCAGCTAAGTCATGGTGGCCCCAGCATGGCCCGGGCATCAATCCTGACAGCAGCAGAGGTCGGGAGGCACGTACTGTTTACCCAGCCGAGAATGTGAAAAGAGGAGAATGGTCAGGAGTCTGATGAGAGATTTTGACTTGTGTAGCATTAAGTAGCTGAGATTTAAAAGAGCAATCAAGCTTTACTCAAAACTCTGCCCGCATGAGGCCAACCCTGCCTACCAGATTTGTCCAAAACACAGCCTGTCCTTGCTAACAAGGCGCTAATGAGGTGTCAACTTGGTTTCCATGACCAGAGTGAGACAAGTTTGGTTTGTTTCTCCCAGAGAAGTCAGCTGTATTTTCTGTAATCATGTTCTGGGCTGCAGGGAGCTCTGGCTGGAGATTCTCTTGCCTCTGAAGTGACATGTCAGGAAGCATGAACTTTCCAGCTAAGGAAAGCCAACCATTCTGGGTGTTTGTAAGCCAGCCATGGGACATCAGTGATTTTCAGAGTACAGCCCAGTTTACAGGACTTTATCCAGAATCAGCATGAAACTGAAGACAACTAACCAGATTTTCTTTCTAACCTATGCTTATGCCTACCAAAGTCTCATTGTACCAACTTTAATCAACCTTAAACACAAGTGATTTCACATCACTCTTCAGAGGTGAACATGTCTCTTGAAACAAAGACCTTTAGATAAGAAGAAAAAGATATACTACCATATATGTACATACATACGTATATATTTAAAGTTCCAAAATTCTTAGCCTGCAAGAGTTGATAGCATAAAATGTGTGTCTGCAGTGGTCATATTTCTCAGCCAAAAACAGGGAGCGGGGGGAGATGATCTGACACCCCTGATGGCTAGAATTGATATGGGTCTTTTATTTTTTACCACTTAGCTTGGTTTACCGGTGTGATATCACCTAGTACATCCTGCCTGGTGTTCAAAATACTTGTTTCTGTGCCTTTTTCCTCCACTTAGACATGCACCTCACAAGAGGAGGGAGGATGTCTCAGAGACATTTTGCCCAGCACATTGTGGGCACTTAGTAATTGCTATGAATAGAAGGAAAAAGGAAGAGAGTACACACGGCTCGTGGTACCAGGTGGCTTTGAAAGGAGGCGGACAGCTCCTAGGTGAGTACAAATTTCTGCAGATAAAGGCTCTCAAGCAGTTCAAAAAGAAGAAGCTAAAGAACCCAACAAGCAGATGATTCTGCTGTCGTGTATAGCTAAATACCTGCACGCCAAGTACAGAGTCACCCGCTCAGGAGCCCGCCTGTTTTCTTTGGTTCCAAAGTAAGCGTTCTCTACAGACTGCTCCTCATCCAAGTCTGGGTTTTCATGTTGACTAGACAATTCCTGCAGAAGGATGAGTGACGGCCCATCCAATGATGTCCATGTTTTAGTTCTCAAAATTCATGAATATGTTACCTAGTGGAGGGGACTTTATAGATATGATTAAGGATTCGGGGATGGAGAGATTATACTGAATTATTGGATGGGCCCAATGTGATCACAGAGGAAGACAGAAGAATCCAAACCAGAGAAAGGAGATGGAGGGAGGGAGAGAAGAGAGGAGAGATGATACACTGTTGGCTTGGAAGACGGAGGAAGGGGACACAAGCCAAGGGATGCAGGTAGTCTGTAAAGCTGGAACAGGCAAGGAAATACACACCCCTCTAGAATCCCTAGAAGAAAATGATCTGCTGATACTTGAGTTGACTGAGTTGACTGAGCTCATTGAGATTGATTTTGGACTTCAGACTTTCAGAAGTTAAGGTAATAAACACATACCGTAGTAAGCCACTGAATTTGTGTCATATGTTACAGGAGCCACAGGAAACAAAAACAATCCCTTAAGACAGATTAGATATAAAAGAAGCTTCCACACAGAAGAGCAGTGGTGGGTATAGGAATGTCAACTGGATCTCGCTGGCATGAATTCATCCCTCTGGAGCCCTAGGGGGCGTAGACCATCTGACCAGGGACAAGAAGACCTTCTGACAACTCAGCCAGGTGCTAATTCGACTTGAGTGAAACAACCCAGTGATCTTTTCCTGTTTAATGTTTACTTTTTTTTTTACCAGCAGAAGAATGGCAACCTGAGAAAGCTTAACATCACAGCCCTTTAGTGGGTCAACCCATCCAGCCCCCTCATTACCAAAGAGAAAGCGACTTGCCAACTGGGTGGTGGCAGAACTTAAATGAAGAGCTAAACCATCCTTCCCAGCTTCCAATGCCTTACACAATAGCCATGGCTTCCTGAAACCTTAACTAAGCCCCCAAAGATCTATCTCACCAGCAGATCATTGTCTCCACCATGTGTATTTGTGGTTTTCCACTCACTCCAGAAGGATACTGAATCCTTTTGATATGCAAGGCTGAGCACTGGGGAAGTGCAAAGACGCCCATCCTATCTGGAAGACCCATAGTGTCCAGAGGTGAAAGTAGGACAATCCTTTTGACTGGGGAGCAGAGGAAGGGGCAAAGTTCTGTGCACCTGTGTTGTCCCCTCTTCTAAACCTCACGCCGCTGCGCTGTGTGCAGTCAGTGTCAAACCCGGAATCTCGGGAAGAGGGAGAGTTACACAGCGAGGTATGGGACTTGGGTGATGGAGCACAGCGCTGGAATATCTAGCACGTGACCGCGTGGAAGGCTGATCCACCCTCAAGGGAAAAACTAACATTCAGTACACAGCTATCTGATTCATCCAGGTCTCTAGGAGACTCACTGCCCTGGGGCTGAAGTTGCACTTCTGAGCCATTAACGGCTTCAAAGAATTCAGAAGGCATAATCAGATTAAAAACTCTAGTTCCCCCACTTGCTTCAAAATATTTTTTTTAATTAATTTGAATAGCATTTCCCCCAAGTATTTAAAAAATAAAATACAACACAGAAGAGAGCTGGTTACCCTTATAATGCTAGAAGATTTAGGAGATCCAGATGAAAACTGTTTCTAATGGTTTAATTCCTTTGTGTCCAAAGGATATGTAACATACTGTGTCCACAGGGAGAGCATGACAGCTGTCCTGGAGTGACAGTGCTCATGATCTGTCCCACAGCTCTTTCACATTTTATTCTGAGCTCTGGACAGAACACAGTGATGGATTACTTTTGGAGCATAGAAAGTGAGGCCAAGTGTCTCAGTTCAAGTCAGGATGCTGGACATTTAGCAATTTTTGCTGTGCAATCCATCCTGTTCTGAAAAGACAACATCCAGGAGAAGCCAGGGACTGTAGGGTATCTGGGGGTCCCTGGATGGTGCAGTCAACATGTTTGGCTGCTAAGCAAAAAGCTGAGGTCTGAGTATCTTGGAAGAAAGGCCTGGTGATGCTCTAAAAAATGAAGCCATTGAAAATCCTATGGAGTAATTCTATTGTCACACACATAGGGTTGCTATGAGCTGGCATCGACTCTGTGGCAACTGGTTTGCTTACTGGTAGGTGGGGGGCAGGGCTCTTCTGTGAAATACAGACCCCACTTGAAGGGACCAACAGCACAGTGCTGAGTTGTTCACCCAGCTGACACATATCAAGCATCTGTTATGAGCCAGGCATAGCTGCTGGGTGGTGGGAACCCAGAGGTGGAAAAAGAGAACCCTTCTTGAGATGGCAGGAGAGAGAGACAAGAATCGGACAATGAACACACAGAGGGATCAGTGTTACGGCAGAGCTACACGTAAGCGAGCAGAGCACCCAGGAGGAAGTGGTTCAAGCCTCAGGCATTTCAGAGAAATAATGAATCACAGAAAAGCCCAGGGCAAAGGCTGCCTCTGAATTCTGCAGTCCACACCGATGAATTCAGCTGCAGAGGCAAAGAAGCATCTCGTGAAAGGCAGCCATCAGATGAGCTGTGGTTGGCAGTCCAGGCTTCTTCATCTGTAAAATGGGCCAGAGCGCCACATTCCCCCTGGTCACATTGACTGGCTCAAGAATGAACATTTGCTGAGACTTAATTGTTAAGAGTCATCTGGAAATAAGACACTCTTGTCTTGCCAGGGTTGCTAAACTGGCTGAATTCAAGTCACTGCTTAAGGAGAGCCTGCTTGCGGGTAAAGCCACCCAAGAAGACACTGGCCAGTGGACTCACTGGAAGATCTTGACTCAACTTGGCCTGCTTTAGACTGTAGAAATTTAGAGTACAGGAACCAATTCATTTCTTTATTTGCTTAAGAATAATACCTGTAAAAAGAAAGCAAGCCTACTTAATCCATTGGCACTTAACTCAGATGACCCAACTTAATTTGAATGTCTGCTGTCACTTCCCAGCTTATTCTGCTGTCACTTCCTAGCTTCTTCTGTTGGAAGGGTTGGCCATGGACTTGATACCCAGAACCAAGAGACTGCAGCAAAGGAAATCAAGGTTGTAATTTGTTGAGTGTCCACAGGCCACAGAAACGTGCACTCTGGATGCTCAGGAAATAGACAAGACCACCGCTCTGCTGTAAGAGCCTGCCACCGTGGTTGTGAGGCCAGGGTGTGAATGGGGTGTGGCGTACCTATATCAAGGTGACTCTCAGGAGTCACTTTATCGCTGAGCTATAAGGGTGTCTAGGGCCACATGATCGGGGCTTCTCCAGACTCTGTCGGACCAGTAAGTCTGTTTGAGTTAGAATTTTCTTCTACATTTTTGTCCTTCTTTGTCTGGGACCTTCTACTGTGATTCCTGTCACAGCAATTGATGGCAATAACTGGGCACCATCTAGTTGTGCCAGACTCAACCTGATGGAAGCCGTGGTCCATTAGTCATCTGGCCTAATCTTTCCCTTGCGTCTTTGGTATTTTTGGTTTAAGAGCTGGCTTTATGCAAGCCCTTAGTTAAGCTTTTAGGAGAGAAAAACATTAAAGACACAATGGTTCTCTAGTCTTTTCACTTGGCAGGGAAAGGAGTATATGCTGAGTACCTTTCTTGGGCTGTGGGCAGTGCTGCAGAAACTGGGGATAGGTAGCAGGCATTCTGGGTTCTAGTCCCAGCTGATTCCTTGTCAGCCACGAGACAGGGGCAAGAGACCTTCTCTCCTTGAGCCTCAGCGCCTTCATCTACAAAAAGAAGTCATAATCTTTTCTCACTTCCATTAAGAGGGTTGATCCGATAAATACACAGCTGTCAGAGTGCTCTGTAAATTGTTAAGTGTTATACGGTGGTAAGAGGGTGTACTATTTGTGATACTACTGGGAAAATGATGTTTCATTTTCAGGAAAAACTAATACCTGTCATCTACCAATATTTGCCAGCATCCATGAGAGACGGCCACTAAGATATGTGCAGGCAAGTTAAAATCAGTTCCGTCATATTGATGGAGTCCCAGCAGTGGACTGACACAGTGGCTGCAACAACAGACTTAGGTACAAAAACAATTGTAAGTGTGGTGCTGGACCAGGCAGTGTTTCGTTCTGTTGTACATAGGACTGCTATGAGTCAGAACCGACTCGACAGCACCCAACAGTAGCAGCTGTATCCATATGACTGTACTATGCCTCACAGAGTGGGGGGTGGGGTGGGGTGTTACAGTGTGAAGGGGACAGATTTCAGAGTTAGGATCAACCTGGGTATGAATTCCAGCACAGCCACTCGCTAGTTAGCGATTTTGGGAAAATACTTGTCTTCCCTACGTCTCTGGGGAGGATAGCTATGTCTCTGCTACAGACTTGTTGTGAGAACCACATGATAAGGTGTTTGTTATTGCTGATAGGTGCTATCCGGTTGGCTCCAACTTCTAGGGACCCTATGTACCACAGAACAAAATACTGCCCGGTTCCAGGCGATATATCCTCTGTCACTGCTATGCTTGACCCCGTTGTTGTGGCCACAGTGCCAGTCCACCCGACCGAGGGCCTTCCTCAGTTCTGCTGACCCACCACTCTGCCAATCATCGTGGCCCTCTCCAGGAAGTGATCCCTCCCGACAACAGGTCCAACGTATGTAAGACGTAGCCTCACCATCTTTGCTTCTAGGGAGCATTCTGGCTGTATTTCTTCTAAGACCAATTTGTTCATTCTTTTAGCAGTCCATGTTACACTCCATATTCTCCTCCCACACCACAAATCAAAGGCATCAATTCTTCTATCTTCCTTATTCGTTATCCAGCTTTCACATGCATACGATGCAACTGAAAATACCATGACTTGGGTCAGGCACATCTTAATCTTCAAAGTGATACCTTTGTTTCTCAACACATTTCAGAGGTCTTTTGCAGCATACTTGTCCAATCTGGTAAATCTTTTTTATTCCTTAACTCCTATCTTCCATAAACATTGATTGTGGATCCAAGTCAAATGAAATCTTTGACAACCTCAAGCTTTTCTCCATTTATCATGATGTTGCTTATTGACCCAGTTGTGAGGATTTTTGTTGTCTTTATGGTGAGGTGTAATCCATACTGAAGGCTGGGATCTTTGATCTTCATCAGTAAGTGCTTTAAGTCCCCTGCACTTTTAGCAAGGAGGGTTGTGTCATCTGCACACTGCAGGTTGTTAATGAGTCTTCCTCCAGTCCTGATGTCCTGTTCTTCTTCACGTCATCCAGCTTCTCAGAGTATTTGCTCAGCATAAAGATGGAATAGGTATGCTGAAATGCTACAACCCCGATGCACACCTTTCCTGACTTTAAACCACTGAGAGTACCACTGTTCTGTCTAAATAGCTGCCTCTTCATCCATGTACAGACTCCTCATGAGCACAATTAAGTATTTTTGGAATTCCCATTCCCTGCAGTGTTACCCGTTATTTGTTATGATCCACACAGCCAAATGCTTTTGCATAGTCAATAAAACGCAGGTAAACATCTTTCTGGTATTCTCTGCTTTCAGCCAGTATCCAAGTAACATCAGCAATTACAATACACGTTCCATGTCCTCTTTTGAATCTGGCCTGAATTTCTGGCTGTTCCCTGTTGACATACTGCTGCAGCTGTTTTTGAACAATCTTCAACAAAATTTTACTGGTGTGTGATACTGAAGACATTGTCTGATAATTTCCACATTCAGTTGAATTAGCTTTCTTGGGAACAAGCATGAATTTGGATCTCTTCCAGTCAGTTGGCCAGGTAGCTGTCTTCCAAATGTCTTGGCGTAGACGAGAGAGCAATTTTCACACTGCATCTGTTTGGTGAAACATCTCGATTGATGCTGCCAATTCCTGGATCCTTGTTTTTACCCACGTCTTTGGTACAGCTTGGACTTCTAGTTGCGGTATATGTAAGTTGTCTGCACAGTTCCTGGCACACAGTTTAAGCTGTTGCTAAACAAATGTAGCGCAGCCATTACTACTACTTTTCTGTCTTTTTTAAAATTTTAAAGTTGTTTAAAGCCAGTAACATAGGTGTTCGAAAGGGGAAGCTTGTAGAGAGCTGAATATGAAGCAAAGGGGAGGATTTCTCCATCAGGGTAAGCTCCACAAACCAAACTCAGAGGACATGAATTTGAATTCCATTGAAGTTTGGCACCACAGTCAACAACGGTCTAAGCCAAAACTTTCTCTTTAGTGCTTTGAAGACCTGAACATATTTTCCTTCAGATTAAAAGAAAGAAGAAACAAAACAAAACCTCTAAAACAGAATCTCATTAGCTTGGATATTTTTGACTGCAACTCAGCTTAGGTCACCTGCATCCCCCGTAGAATTTCAAATTGGCCTTACAGCAAAGAATTTGAAAACCTAGGTAAGACATACACTTGCAATACTTCTCTCTGGTGTGACAAAGGACATTCCACCCAGATAAGACTCCTGCTCTGTTCTCACCAGAATCTAGCAAAAGGCAGCTGGAGACCCCTTCCTGTGTTTTCTGTAAGACCACCAGGCTTCAGTTCCTTAAAATATCAAACTAACATGGTTTTATTTACATCAAATGTCTATAATTCCAAGGTGAAAAAAGAAATTACATACATTTGTTATTAAGGTCTTATTAAAATCTGTGCAATGGGCCACATAGGAGTGAGATTCAGACAGATGACTGATGCAAGTCATCATTCCCAACAGAAAATTAACCCCATGTGGCTTTGATTTTCATCATGCACTTTTTCAAAAAAGGAATAAACACAATAAGTTCTTTTTTTTCCAAGTGAAAATCTACAGTACAGGTTAATTTCTCATTCAAAAATTTATACATACATCGCTTTGTGACATTAGTTGCAATCCCCACATTGTGACAGCACCCTCCTGTTTTCCACCCCCAGGTCCCTGTGTCCCTTTCTGCCTTCTCATCCTGTATTTGGGCAGCAGCTTGATCTCATTTGAACTAAGAAGCACATTGCTCACGTGTTACTTCGTGTTTCATAGTCCTGTCTAATCTTTGTTTGAAGAGTAGGTTTTGTGACTAGTTTCAGCTCTAGAGTAACAGCAATGCAACAAGTTGTTGCCTTGAAAAAGAGGATTGCTCAGCTATAGCCAGAACCATATCAAGTGAGTTTAGATCAGCTAAACGGGCAAAGAATTCACAAGGAAAAGATCAGCTCTGATTTGTGTCCTCAAATCTAAAGCCCCTGATGGGTGGAGTCAGACCCCAGTAACCTACAAACAGGGACAACCCTCACAGACATCCCAGGTGTATTCGATGTGAAATAAAAAATATCCCAAATCATATGCCAAAATATAGGCTTTGACTTAAAAGTATGCTTTTAGGTTGTTGCTTTCTGAATGAGCCATTCTGAGGGGAAAATACTATTATTATTCTCGCCATTTCTATTGCTACTGCTGTGGCCGTTATCATTACCGTGACATCACTATCAGCACAGGCAGCAGGGGAGCTCTGCCATGGCGGAGAGACGACTCTTTCATAGAGACAGGCAGAGGAGAATGACAGAAAAGACAAGGTGACGCAGACATGGAGAAAAGGGAGGTAGCTGAAAAGGGGTGGACGATGCTGGGAGAAGAGGAGGCAGTTGTGAGGGCTGGGGCTTGAGGGAAACAGACAGACTTGCGACAGCTGCTTGGTGAACCAGATAAGAAATGAACAATAGACAAGGAATCTGGGAACAGCAAGGACACGGCTGAAGTCCGGTTGTATGAAATGTATATTGTACGGGTTTGTCATCAGGGATTTCCCTGGTTACATCCAGCCAATCACAAGTAGAAACCAAGAGCCACAACATGGAATACCTTACTGTCTAAACCAACCCTGGTTCAGACTCATGGATTATACGGACTTCACTGGGTTTTACCTTTGTCCTCTGTAGAATGGTCACATCTGCAATAAACACACTGTCTTCCAAGATAACCAGTTCAGGAATTTAAATTCACTCCCAGTTCAACCCAGTTCTCTGTCCAGGCTGAATAAAGAACATTCCATTTCCTCTTTTGTGCTGAAATATAAAACATAACCCAGGCAAAAGAGTTTATGACCAGGCAAGAGAATGTTTTCCAGGCTTGGTCATACCTGTCAGGCACGGCCAAATCAAATAAACTGCAGTGCTCTGGGTCAGGTCTTTGCTGGGTCCTACTCGACAGTTAGGAGCCACGGTGGTGCAGTGGTTAAAGCTCCACTGGTTACTGAAAGCCCAACAGTTCAAACCCACCAGTTGCTCTAAAGGGAAAAGACACAGCAGTCTACTTCCACAGGACTAGTGCCTGTGAAATCCTATGGATCAGTTCTACTCTGTCCAAAAGTGTCACTATGAGTTGGAATCAGTGGCAATGAGTTTGCTTTGCTTGGTTTTGGCCCTTCAGTTGCCTCTTGACAGCTGTGTCTTTTCTAGATCACAAATTCTACTGCAATGCTCTCAGAAGCAAATCAATCAGCATGTGGATCCCTGGGGACAGACCCCAAGTGCCAGTTTACAAAGACATAGCCATGTTGGGATTGACTTTCAAACTCCAGCTAATTCTCACAAGTTCTAAGGGCGGAAAGGGGGCTTACAGATCACTTAGACCTCATTCTACAGAGGACAAAAGTCAAACCCAGTGAAGTCAGCACAATCCATGAGTCACCAGAAGTCACACTGAGGACCGCTGGAAACGTAACTCAAGTCTCCTTACTCCATTGGTCCACAGAGTGACTAAAGGGGGACATGTTCCCATAGCATTCACCAGGTACAGGGAGGACAGTGAGGATCACACACTTTTTTGATCATGTTGTCTTAGTGGTAGCACTAGTACTGCTTAGATAATCACTAGTTGGGTGTCTATGACGAATTTTGAGATGACTGGGTCAATGCCTGTATTATCAAATGATGATTCATATCACCATGACATCTCTTGGACTGATTCATAGCAGCAGTAACAATCGTATCGTTTGTTTTGTTTTGTACTTTTCAGTTGGAATGTTAATAGGTGTTCTCACATGATCCTTTATCTGATCTCCAGAATAACCATATCATCAGATAAAATGAATACAATTATTTCCAAGGCCTTTTAAGAAGACCGGGACCAGGAAAGATGGGATGAACCACCTGTGCTCACAGAGCCAGCAGGGGACATGCCTGGAATTTAAACACAGTTCTTTTTAGGTTGAAGCCAATATCCTATCCTCTATTTACTTACACATTTGGTAAAGGGAGTTTCCCCCCCGCCAAAAAAAAAAAAAAAAAAACCACTCCTGGCCTTACACTGAATGTGAGTCTAAATAACACATTTGGAAAGAAATCCCCAGCCTTTTGGACCAGCATGGTCTATACCACACTCAACAGGCAGAGTAAGATTCTGGGAGCTCGCAAAGGGCCAGCTAGTGGTTTCAGAACTGACAAGGGAGGGTCTACCCTTGTCACTGGATTTTACAAGAAGAGGTCAAAAGATGCAAAAGAGAAGTAAGAGAAGTGACAGTACAACAGATGTAGAAAAAGAATAAAGTTTCCACTGGTGTCAAAACAGAAAGACTTAAAAAGAGGGTGTCAGCTTCAGCCACTGAGACCCATGAAGTTTTCTTTTCCTTCTTTCTTTACCATTGCTCTTTCTTTAAAAAAACTGATGGTATTGCAGCTGGTATTTCCTTTGTAATATTCACATTGTTTAATTTTGAATTTAAAAATAAAAATACAAACAGTAATATAATAAATGCCTGTTACCTTGTCCCCCATCACCCAAAATTAACCAGTGCTAATATTATGGCCATTTTGGCCTCCGATAATTTTTATAAAAATAAATGAATAATATCATACAGATGACATAGAAATGCACTTTGAGACACTGACCAGTCCAGTTCTACCTCCAGCTCCCCAGTGACATTTGTGTGTGGGGTGTCTATCTTTCAATCTGCATATCTATAAAAACCAAAGACAAACCCCAAAAACTGCTACCAACTTGATTTCAACTCATAGTGACCCTACAGGACAGAGTAGAATTGCTCCATACAGTTTCTAAAGAGCACCTGGTAGATTTGAACTGCCAACCCTTAGGCCGCCATAGCACTGAACTGCTGGGCCACCAGGGTTTCCATGTATCTCTAAAAAGTGGAATAATAGAGACTTTTTCTATATAAACATATGTTCATAAAACATGTAGGTCCACTTCCTACAATATTTATCCTAAAGAAACAAATGCGTGTTCTCCCAACTTGCAGTTAACTCATTGAAGACGCAAGGCAGCAAGGTTGGGTAAAAACATTAGTGAGCTAGAAATCAGAAGAACCAGGGCTGGTCCCCACGGCAACTGTTTACTCCCTATTTGATCACAGGCTGGTCAGCTTTCCTGGCCCTCAGTATTCTGTAAAATGGAACAGCTGGGTGAAAGCTTCTCTAAATTTCCTTCCACCAATGAAATCCAATGGTTGTAAGGTTTACTGTTTTTTTAAAATATTTTATTAGGCTTTAAGTGAAAATTTACAACTCAAGTCAATTTGTCATACAAAAACTTAGACACACCTTGCTATGTAATTCCAACTGCTCTCCCAACCTGGTGACAGCACATTCCTTGTCTCCATCCTGTATTTCCCATGTCCGTTCACCCAGCTCCTGTCCCTTTCTGCCGTCTTGTCTCACCTCCCAACAGCGGCCACCCAATTAGTCTCATGTATCTACTTAAGTCAAGAAGCACACTCTTTGCCAGTATCATTTTATGTCTTACAGTCTAGACCAATCTTTAAAGAGCTGGCTTTGGGAATGGTTTCAGCTCTGGGCTATCAGGGCGTCTGGGGGCCATGTCTCCCAGGGACCCTCCAGTAATGGCTCCAAGGTTGAATTTCTCATCTGTCAAACAGGGATAACGTCTACCTGCTATCTCAGGACTACTGTAAGGATCAAACATGATGTACAGATGTTATGCAGAGCCTGATGATAGTAATAACTATTACTATTCACCAAGTCAGCTATTTTTAAACTCCTGGGAATGCTTCTAAAGAAACCACTGTTATTATAGGTAGGCTTGTTCAGATGTATTCATTGCAGGCCAGTGAGCATGAAGTACTTTCATTTCTTTGATCCCATTGTGTCTTGGATGTGCACTTCAGCACAGGGAGAGGTTCCCTTAACTTTACCCATGAAGACTGAGTGAATCGAATACCAAAGATTCCCCATTATAAGATGCTGTCCACTGCAAAGGCATAGCCTGGTCACACCCTTGGCTTTTGTTGTGAAACGCACCTCAAATCCACACAGGGATTTGGTGGTTGGCCTGAGACACAATTCTTGAGAAAAGCCACGTTGGCAAGTATTTTATTGGCTTTATGTAGGCTAAAATCAAAGGGGTTGGTTTGTTCAGGGATTGGGGTGAGACCTTTCCATTTTCTGAGCAATATAAGATGCATTGATCTCTCAACCAAGAAACTTTTCTGGTGAATATCTGAGTCTTCTGGAGTGGAAAAAAAAAGTCTTTGAAATGTATTTTTTAGAACTGCTTCACAAAGATTTCCAAGAAGTTTATTTATGAAAATGAAATATTTAGGGGTTTATATGCCAATAAGAAGAACTGGTAGCACAGTGGTTAAGAGATTAGCTGGTAACCAAAAGTTCAACAGTTCAAGTACATCTGCCACTCCTTGGAAAGCCTGTGGGGGCAGTTCTACTCTGTTCTATAAGGTCTCTATGAGTCAGAATCAAATTGGCAGTAACAGATTTTTTTGTTTGTTTTTTAAATATATACACCAATAAGAACCTTCGTGGTGCAGTGGTAAGCTTGGCTACTAAATGACAGATCAGCAGTTCAAACCCACCAGCCACTCAATGGTAGATAAGACCTGGCAATCCACTCCTGTAAAGATGACAGCCTAGGAAACCCTATGGGACAGTTCTACTTTGTCCGCCAGGATCACTATGGGTCAGAATCAACTCAACAGCACACCATAACAACAATGTGCCAATACTGTGCCCAGGGAAGGATGATGCACAGACAAACACGAATGCCTTTCCATACACTGTTCCCTCTCCCGGCACAATCTGTTCTGTCCTCTTCACCTGGACGACTACCATCCTTCAAAATGCAGCTCAGATGTCCCCCCTCCAGGCAGCCTCCTCTGACGTCTACCTTGATTTGCTGTGGACTAATGAGTCGGCTCCAACTCGACGGCACTTGGCTGGCAATGCCCCTTCTATGGTCTCCCTTAATCCCCTGCTGCTTCTGTTAGTCTCAAGCACACTTTCTTCTAGTTCCTACCACCCTCTCCTGTCTGTTTACTTACTTATCTGACTTTGTCATTACCATGTGACCATTTTGAGAGCAGGAACTATATGAGCCCTACCGTATCACAGTACCTAGTACATAGTAAGTGTACAGAACCAACCAGCATTTCTGTAATCTCCATGGAGCTTTGGCGGCATGGTGGGTAAGTGCTCAGACTGCTAACCAACAGGTCAACAGTCTGAACCCCCTCCTCATAAACTCTAGAGGACAGTCCTACTCTGACATACAGGGTTACTATGAGTCAAAAATGACTTTGACAGCAATGTTTTTATTTTATTTTTTTTACTTTATACACATCCATATTTGTTCCATTTGCATGTGTGTGCAGATCACAATTAAACATCACATTATCAATTTGTTGGTCTGGCTAAACGTTCCATGTGCATGTTGCTACTAGGCTTTGAGACTTGAAGTTCTGTGGAGAATGTGGATTAGATTCAGTCTTTGAACACTGTGACAGTTATGTAAATACCACCAACCACATCAAGTATAAAATTCTAAAATATTCAACAAACAGACTTGTTGCTACATTTTTCCTTTCAACTAAATCTGAAGAAAATGTTGATTTTAGTGTGTGACCTGGGGAGCTTTAAGTGTCAAGTCTCCAGGATTCTGAGATGAAGCACACGCCCCAGGGGGGTATGTCCCAACGTTCTCTGATCTCTGTTTTGAGTAGTTCACATCAGTGTGAGTTTTCTGGTAAATGTACAGGATTGTTATAAAATTCAAAGCAAAATAAAATTTTAGATTAACTCTAAAGAATTAAGGAAACCTTGGTGGGATACGCTTAACATCTGCTAATCAAAATGTCAGTCATTCATATCCATGCCGTGCTCCTTGGAAACTCTACGGAGGAGTTGTACTTTGTCCTATAGGGTCGCTATGAGTTAGAATTGACTTGACAGCAGTAGGTCTGGTTTTTTTGGTTTAAAGAATTAAAATCCTCTGTCAAAATAACTCTTTCTCCCCTTTGGCCCCTAGACATTTTAACTAATGTTGATTTAAGCCAAATATTAAGTGTCTGTATGAAACTGAAGAGGCCATGTAGGGTGCTGGGGAGAAGAGGGACATCATTATTTCATTTGTAAACACAGCCACTTCTTATCCAGTTTTCTGCCACCAATAATTATCCACATTATTCAGATCACTTCATACCTTAGTATGACCTTAGTTTTCTCATCTGTGAAATGGGAGGGTTAGATAAGACTCCATTTAAGGTCCTTTTATGCCATAGGGAGCTCTAGTAGCATAGCAATTAAGAGCTCAGCTGCTACCCAGAAGGTCAGCAGTTTGAATCTACCAGCTGCTCCTCAGAAATCTTACAGGGCAGTTCTTACTCTGTCCTGAGGGATTGCTGAGTCAGAATCAACTAAACAGCAACAAGTTTGGTTTGATTTTTGATTTATGCTTAAAGTTTTAGGATGATAGGTGTTGTTTTTGGCACATGGAAAAATTACAGCAATCTGGCGTCAGCATGGAGATAGATTTTAGGCCTGAGAGATCTGTTTCGAGCCTCTACTCCTCCTCTAGTCCTACGTGACTTTGCCAAGAGGCATTTCATCTCATTAGGTTGCCACTGACTTGCCTTCAAGGCGGCATGGTCAAACTAGAGCAGCATTCTCAAACTTTGGTAGGCCTCAGGAGAGCACCTTAAAACACAGACGCTGGCCCCACCTACAGGGTTTCTGACTCAGGGAAATTTGCATTTCCGACAAAGACAAGTGATGCTGATGCTACTGGCCTAGTGACACTTCAAGAGCCACTGCACCAGAGCAGGAAATCTTGGTGGTGTAGTGGTTAAGAATGACAGCTGCTAATCAGAACATCAGCAACTCAAAGTCATCAGGCACTCCTTAGAAACCATGTGAGGCAATTCTACTCTGTCCTATAGAGTTGCTATGGAATCAACTTGCAGCAGCAAGTTTCGTTTGGAATTTGAGTTACTTGAAAGTATTTTCTAACTAAGAATCTACAGTGAGCTATAAGAAACATAGTAACTTTTTTTTTAATGAACCACTTCTATCGAATAGCTACCTAGCACATCAACAGTAGGTCTCTCTTCCACTGAAGTTTTAGACTCAGCAAAAATGATTTCAGGGGCACATGTAATTCTTACAATTACCTGCCTTTAAGAGACTCAACTGACATCTTCAACTTTAGTTGGCTTGTGGAACCTTCAGTTCCTTGACTGACTCAGTGTCCTGTTATCAAATTTGTTCACTGGGAAGAATGGACAGTTTCATTTCCACAGAGTTCATTAATGCAGAGAACAGAAGTCCCAGATTCCCGAATGCCAAAAATTCTTCAGCTAAGCAATGCCATCACTGTGAGAAAGCCTACTTCACAAACTTACCCCCAAATGCCTACATTGGGGGAAAAAAAAAGAATTGTTGATACACTCATCTATAGGCTACATTTCAAACTTGATGGCACAGGAGAACTACTTGGGGAATTTTTTTAAAAATATGATGCTTGAGTCCCAACTCCAGAGATTCTGATTCAGCCTAGGCTCTGAGATTCCATGTAAGCAAAGCAAAGTTGGAGAACTACTGATCTATAAAGAAATAGGACCATTGTCTTCTTCATTACTTTGAGCCACACAAGTAATTTTCTCATGCCAAACAGCATGACCACATGTCTTGCATTACTTTAAAGAATAAACACTGAAATTTTTACAAGTCCACAAGGGCTCACAAATACACAGACATTAATCAGCATTTCTCAACTCATACTGATGTACCTTTCATAACAATTCAATAATTTTTCTTGCATATTAAGTCTTCCCCTAGAGTATACAGTTTCTGTTACAGACAGCCAGGTGAGGTTTGCTGGGGGAGAACTCTTGCTTATAAAGATAAGCACCTGGAGGACCTCATCCACATCCCAAAAGCTTTCCAACTCCTAAATCCTTGCTTGGCATACCAAAAAAAAAAAAAAAAAAAAAAAGCCAACCCACTACCATCGAGTTGGGCCCGACTCGTAGCAACCTTAAAGAGGTCAGAGTAGAACTGCCATATAGAGTTTCCAAAGAGCACTGCTGACCTTTTGGTTAGCAGACTGGACCAATTAGAGACACTGAACAAAGACTTGTTCAACAGACTTGAATTGATGACCGCCTGTAAGCATACAGCAAGGTAGACCTCAGTAGAGTGTTCTGTTTCTTTGAGAAGAATGTGGTATATGTTTCTGTGTGTTTTCAGAATGTGCACAGTTTAATTATTTTAAATTCCATAGACTAAATGAGAACATTAAGGTTGGAAATTTATAAAGATTTATTTGAGAAAGCATCTATTTCCTAAAGTGGATCATAAAGCAAAACAAGACTAAATGGCCATACCAGCCCAAGGTCAAGGACAAGAAGGCAGAAGTGGACAGGGTTGCCTTGGGGTTGGCAACCAATGTCACAAAATAATATGTGTATTAATTATTTAAGGAGAAACTGATCTGCTCTGTAAACCTTCACCTGAAGTACAACAAAAACCTTCATCAAAAATCTATTGTACACATACACACTACCTGATAAAAGTATTATTTCTTATACAGTTCTGATGAAATGAGTCTGTGATGAACCATGCCTTAACCTTCACTGTGCAGGCGCCTGGGCAGGAGACATCTAGATTTATGCAGAAGAGCAATAATAAAGCTATAAAGAATAAACAACAACAAAAGAAACATCTTTCTGACTACAATCAAAGAAACATAGGTGAGTATTACATGTAGGCTACTTCTGGATTTCCCCTCTATCTCACAAAGCTGTGGCCATATAAATGTTACTGCAGAGGGGTGATAAAGGATAAGGAGGCGACAGTTAGAGGGATAGGATCATCTCAGTTCCATCTGTGCATGCCATGTTAGATATTTTCTTGAAACACCACAAACTAAACCTGTGGTTAGGATTCAAGCAGACTGAGGACTGTCTGGACCAATGCAAGAAAGAACAGTTCAACTTGACAGCTAAGTTTTCCCTGGTAGCTGTTTTCCAGTACTTTCCCCTGTTATCTCATCCATTTCTAATTAGGAGCAGTCAAGGCTTGACATGTACACAGTTCTCTATGGTAAAATTGATTATTATATTACTATGGAAAATAAGGAAGCCATTCGTTGGAAATATCAAATTCCACAAACTCATACGTAGCAGCTGTTAGTGTACGAATGTGGGGGAGGAGCAAGTGTGTGAAAATATTAACCCTTTCCCCTTCTCCCCATCAGTTTCCTGACTTCTAAGCAAAGACATGCTAAAAAAAAAAAAAAATCCAATGCATGTAAAGCAGAAGCCAGTGAAAAAGCAACACAGTGGGTTTCTTTTTTTAATTTAAAAAAAAAAAATCCCATAATGTAAGATACACCATACATGACATTTTGTGTGTGAATTTTGCTTTACACACTTGTGAGCAGAAAACCAGTGTCCCTCTAACACGTGTCAATACTACCTTTAACTGCATCAGATCAAGAAATGAGGTGAGTCATGTTTGCTGACTCTGAGTCTGCTAATAGACCCTCACATCCATGTCCAAATGTGTCCCCTGAACCTCTCTCTGTACGCAAGTGTATACACTTGCATGCTTGGGGATTATTAACTTTATTTTGAAATTTAACTGGACTTAAAGACACCGTATCATTACCAAAATGTGTCATACAGCCACTTTAGACACACTTAGAATCCACTCACAAGCATTCTTTCTTGGCGAAATAGCTCCCGCTCCTGAATTCTGCTGCAGCACCCCCTTGCAGGTTCAGAAGGAATGTGATACAAGGCAGTTCAAAAGCCCTCACATTCATTTTCCATCACTGACAAACTCCAGTGATTAATACACAACACTTCAACCTTAAGAGGCCGCCATGGGTCACAAGGTTTCGGGATTCTGAATATGTTCCGTTTCTTTCTTTCAGATCTGAAGATCTCGGGGTCTGTTTTCCAGTAGCCTCAGCGACTTTTCTTTATAAAACAGTAATAGTGTAAAAAGAGAATCTAGACTTTCCGACACTGGGATCGCTAATTTCCCTGGGGACATGGGGAGCTGTTTTAGGTCACATGTAAATCTGCTGCTGCGAATCGTTTATCAAAATTTTTTTCAACGGGAGGGGGTAGGGATACAGGCAAATCGCACACTCATGCACAAACGCTTAGCGCCAAGAACATGGTCACAAGTGCTGTCTGGACCCAAGAAAGAAAAATACCACCCTTGATACCCCCTCGTGCGGGGCAAGATAAGATGACGTCATGCAACCTTACCTTTCTGAAAAAGACCAGGGCACCTGGCACCGAACGCTGACCTGCGGCCACCGAAGCCAGGAGTCATTTTGGGTGTTGCACATGTGCCTCCCTAGAAAATTCCAGTGACATTCTACCAGCTTTCTGCATGCCAACCATGATAAGCTTCCACTTAGAATCTCACGAGTCTGGGAATGGGCAGAGGAGGGGGGACGCAAGCGAGGGAGCAAGCAAAACCGAAAGAGCGGTCCCCATGCGACCAAAACGGAGTGTCTGGAAGGGGAGTCACATGCCGCCGCCCGCCGGGAGCCATTCCTGCCGCATTACACAGGCTGAGTGTAAATGGCAAACAGTATCAGTCGATGTTTACGCCACATGTTCTCAGCCTCTTCACATCTCAACACCGGGTCCAGCTCCAGGCAGACAGGCCTCCTGAGATCACTGCCGAGGCCGGGTGTCTCCGACTAACCAGGCTGCCCATTTTGAATAAAATCCCACAGCCTTCTGGACTGGTTTCCTTTACTGTTTTTTTGTTTGTTTGCTTGCTTGTTATTTTTAGTCTTTTATGGGTGACAATTTGGTCCTGAAGCAACCAAAAAGGAATTTTAGCAATGCAGACAGGCAAGCACTGACTCCTAGCCAGCATTCATGTGCAGCAGGAGAAGGTGCAAGGGCCCATCATTTCACCACCTGTTGGGAACTGCAATACCTTTCTTTCAGTTAAAAAAAGGGGGGGGGGCAGGGGCAGGGGGACTCTTCTGACAAAAATGGACTAGACCTGGGGACACGGTGTGACCATATGGTGTGTGTACTGTATGGTTCTATGCCTTTATAGGAGGCTGTCCTACTAGTCTCTTTCTAGATGAGAGAGAAGAGGGTGGAGAGGAGAGGACAGGAACTTGTTAAGAGGATACCACAAGTATAGAATGAAAAGAAGGAGTGAGCTGTCACCAGGCAAGGAAAGCAGAAGGAGCTGCAGATAGGCAGGCTTGCACAACAAAAAGGTGGGGGTCCTTTGCTCTAAGGCAGTGGTTTAGCCTGGGGACCACTTACATGTCAAATATGACTTGACAGCAGCGGGTTTGATGGGTTTTTACAAAACAAGAGACTGTCTGGAAATGTTGGAGACACTTGGTTGTCAGAACCAGGAAATGCTTTGGACCTCTTCTGAGTAGAGGCCAGAGATACTACAAAACAGCCTATAAAGTTCAGGACAGACAGCCACACAGAGAATTACCTGGCCCTAAACGTCAACAGCGCTGAGACGGAGAAGCTGCTCTACGAAGCCTCTCTGCGAGGAAGCTACCGAGGACCCTGGGATGAAGTGACAGGTGTGGCCTCACGTATTCATGCTTCAATCACCTTATAAACTTGCTCCCTTTCTCCCCAGTAGCCTCTATTCTCCTGTCATTTTTCTCCATTCCTCTTTCCACATCTTCATACTGTAACACTTCAACAAGTGAATCAAAATAAACCATCCAGCAATTTTCTAACTCGGAATCTGTCATTCACAGGTATTGCCTTGTCAGATTTATATAAAACAACCACCACAGAAACTTGTCATCTGGCATAGTCTGATAGTCCTCTGTGGTGCCCAGTGTCAAATACAATCCTCTCTCCAGATAATCCAACAAGGTGTGTTGTTTCTTTTTTAAAAGGTGATCTCCCTCCCCAAGAACCTGTAAATGACCTAGTGATTAGACCTTCCTGGCTTTCTACTCTGGCCCCTAGGGTCGCCATGAGTCGGATCCGACTCAATGGCACTTGGCTGGCTGGCTGGCCGGGTTTCTGCTGTTTTACTTGACCTTGGGGGTGAGGGTACCGTCCAACTCCCACCTGGCACTCCGGGGGGTGCACTGGTTATCAGGTTATCAGGAGAAGGTACAATGGTCCCTGCTGGGACTGAACCCAGGCTCAGCACAGGATGTTCGAAAAGCTATACTGTCCCAACGGCCTAGTTCCAGCTGCTTACCTGAGGCCCACTTGCAGCCCACCTGCTCCCCTCAACTCCCCACAGAGCCCAAGGGCTTTCTTCCTAATTTAGTCACAGTCCACAGGCTGTCTTCGGTCACTGGCTCTCTGCCGCTGAGTCAGTCACAGACACCTAGAGGCGCCAGTCCTAGATCCTGACTTAGGGGCAGCAGCCAATCTGGCCACAGGCTGCATTTCTGCTCAGAGCTCAGGTCCCTCCTATGATCTGCTGTTGTCCCCAAGGTGCAAGGCTTGGCACCAGTCAGCGCTGCATTTTGTTCCTCCTGTCTCTTCTTTGAGAAGCTCCTCAGAAAGCCCATGCAGCAGTTCTACTCTATCCTACGGAGTCACTATGAGACGGAACTGACTCAATGGCAACGGGTTTGGCTTTTGGTTTCATCTCTTCTTTCTGCCTGGGCTTTTTAAAGCAAGCCATGCACTGAAAAGCATTCTACCACACATTGCTCCAAGCCCACATCAGAAGTTCTGCTTCCGCTTGGCTGTGCAGGAGAAGCAGAGATGTGCAGTGGTTAAGCACACAGGCCCCAGAGTTGGACAGCTGCAGCCAGCATGGGAAAGAGGGTAAGGACAGTGTCCACCTCCAAGTAGGTTAGAGGATGTGGGAACTACCCAGCATAGTCCTGAGGCTGAGAACTCACTGAATGAGTAGGTGCTACTGTGAATCTTAAGGTAGTATGTCTGTTGTGATTTTCGATGATTAAGGTAACAGGAATCTTGATACATGGCCTGGTGTTCCAATCCCAGGAGAGGAAAGTAGAATGAGTTCTTCTACTGGCCTGTTTCCAACTCCTCTCAGAGACTACGACACAGCTCCAGGCCTCATCCGGAAATGAATAGGCACAAATCAACCAATATAAACTCCAACTCAGTTCTATGTAGTAAATAAAGGTTGGGCGCTGACTGCCTACCACTACTACACCAGCAAGGAGGAAGGGGGAAACCGGAGAGATCAACGAGTGCAGATGCAAGGCAGTAGGCTACATGTTTCACACTCTCAGTGGTCAAGAAATCAAAACCAAATCTGTTGCTGTGGAGTCGACTCAGATTCATAGCAACCTTGCAGGACAGTAGAACTGCCCCACGGGATCTCCAAGGAGTGGCTGTTGGATTTGAACCGCTGACCTTTTGGTTAGCAGCCAAACTCCTACCCACTGTACCACCAAGCCTCCAATGGCTAGACAATTTACCCTAAATCCCGTAGACAGTATGCAGCCATCTGGAACAAGGTCTGTTGGATTCCCCAAAACTTTTCCTTCCCCTTAAACACCTCTTGTGTGTGAGCTGAGTCACTAATCAAGTGCTAATAGTGACATTAGATGAAGGATTAGGGTAAGGTGTATTCAGGATTGGTAAGGTGTATTCAGGAGCAGGACTGGCTATGTAATTTGAGGGGACCCGTGATAAATGAGAAAGCCAGGCCCTTGTTCAAAACCTGTTTAGAATTTTCAGAGTCACAGCAGAACATAAAATCAAGCGTGAGGCCTTTTGCAAACCCACAGCCAGTCCTGAGGAGGAGGGAGGAACTCTGAGGGGAGGGGACAGGAGCCACACCTTTCTGACAGTGGCAGTTATGAGAGCACCACACCCTTTGAGGCTGTTTGCTGGGCCTGTAAGTCTGTTCCTTTCTCCCCTAATTTTTTTTTTGCTGCCCATTAACCCATTGCAATCAAGTCGATGCTGACTCATCTTATAGGACAGAGCAGAACTACCCCGGTCGCGCAGTGATTAAACACTGGCCTGCTAACCAGAAGGTGGACAGTTGGCACTCACCAGCTGCTCTGTGGGAGAAAGAGGTGGCAGTCTGCTCTTGGAAAGAGTACCTGCTACAGAGCTGGTGTTAACATAGGGAGACAGGAAAGCACTGACATGAACTTTAGGTTGGGAGAAGTAGGAAGCAAATCTGGTCCAAATGAAGACTACTGCTATTTATTATACTGTGGGCCTCTCCAGGTGCCACAACGGAAGGGGCTAATTTGGCCTTTGCTTTGAGGACAGTGTCCTACAGTAAGCTGTATGGTGATCCTCGATGGAAGGTAGGGAGATGGCTTAGCACAACAACGTAAGAAAAGACACTGTGGCAGGACCATACAGCCCACATGTGAAGGACGGGACAGAGAAAGAGTTGAAAAGCAGTAGATGTAATGAGTGCTCAGCTGAGAGATGAGAGACGTGGCATCTGGGCCTGCCTTCATCGCTGGCTTGCTTTGTGAGCACCAGCCAGTAACTCAGTCCTTGGAGCTCAAAATGCCCAAGTATTAAGTCCATAGGAACTTAAAGTTATGCCATTTGGCCAATAAAGGGGATGTCTACTATTCACTTCTTATTCAATATTAAGTTAAAAGCCAATACACAAAATTAAATTTCTGTTATGGTTACAGCCATATAAAAAACAAAATAACCCATTGGTAGAAAAACACAATAAAGAAAACCCCAAAATGCGAACAGGGCCAGTTATGTTTAGAGGTGGAATCACAGGTAATTTCTTTTCCTTCTTTTACCTTTTGTATATTTTCCAATTTTTCTTTAGTAAACATGTGCTGTCTTTCAATGAAAAATGCAAGTTTTTAAGGACAAAAGAATGAAGTTTGGATAACATTGCCATTCCATTTAGCTTACAAAGCCCTTCAAATGAACCTACACAAATGAACCCAACAGTCCATGCCATAACAGGCACTTGCCTCCTGGAGAACATATTCTAAACAATAAGCAGAGGTGTGTGCAGCCATCAGCTTGAGGCATTACCTCATCCGTCTTTCACGAAGGCCAAAACATATGATTCAGATGGGTTTCCACACTTACATTCCAGGAAGTACCTTGCACAAAGAGGTAGGAACATGCCCACACATTGTTCCTGGATCACAAAGGTTCATTTTTATGACCTCACATTTTCTACCAGAGAGACCAGGGTCATTGACCTCAAAACAGCTTCTCGGTTCACGCTACAGTTTGAAGTCCACAGCCTCTGGTCCTTCCCTTGGCTAGTCCCCTACAGCTGGTCAGAGATGGGCAGGAGGAGCTCCCCAAGTTAGCTGTAGACAGTTGGGCAAAACCAAGGGGAAAAGAGGGGACAACAGTTTACCCATGAAGGTGGGCTTGGCACTGCAGTCTTTGATTTTTCCATCTTGCTCTCCACTGCTCAGTTGTATATATTCTTCAGGGCTGGGTGAGGTAACTGTATTTTCAGCGGCGTGTGCTAGTGCAGACAGCATGGTGACCAACGAGTAATCGAGGTCAGCCCAGGATTAGAGACTGTAGCTGGACCCCCTCTAATCCTCAACACACAGAACCAGGATTGGCTGCCTGTCTCTGGGAATCGTGCCAAATCTCCACTCACATTGGATGGGCAGATCTGGTCCCCGCCATTGCGTCACCACCTCCCTGCTGGTAGCCACTCAGAATAGCCACGTTCTTGGCCGGGTGTTAAAGTGGCTTCCACAGCTCAAGAGACACTCTGTTGCAAGCATGGCACGTGAGAAAACCACTAGGACGATTCCTAGGGTCTTCCCTTCTTTTCTTTCTTTCTTTTTTGTTTTCCTTTCCTTCTTAACACTTTAACACAAATGGCAACTGAAGGTCAAACTATCTCTTGGACAGCAGTTTATTTTTATAATCCGGGCTCACTCTTCCATCTTCATAGCAGAAAAGGTAAGTTAAGACACGAAAGACGTGGTCTTGGGGCCCTCGATGGGATAAATGGGAGGCAGCAAGTAGCATGCCAAGTGGCTCCTTGAAAGGGCACTAGTAGACCTTGTCTTGTTGCAAGGCAATGCAAGGGAAGAAGAAAGACAGCCAGAAGGCAGGCATTCCCAGAAAGGGGCTCTGGAAAGGCATCTTCATCCTGCACAGACAAAGGCCAGCCACAGCTCCGTTAGCAAAGGAAACCAGTCAAGATTTGTGAGTCAGACAGCGTGGGAATGAGCCCCTCCTAGGATAGGAAAAAGGTTCTTTGTTGAGCAGGAGTTTTTAATTCCCATGTGTTCCTGGGAACTGTTGTTCCTCTGCAGGTTCTCCAGAGGCCAACAAAACAGAAGCAGGAAACGTATTTCAGTTTTTCAGATTTGCCTGTTTAAGACTGAACATAGTTTGCAGACATAGAGCTCAGGCTGGGTTCTCAGGGCAACACTGTTCTCAGGGCCTTTGCACAAGCTGTTCTTTCTGCCTGAAATGCCCTACCTTCACAACTTTACTGTCCCACAAAGGAAGCATGAGCCACTTATAGCCTTTTAACTTTAAATAATTTTAAATAATTTAAATTGCACTATCCACATTTGAAGAGCACAACAGTCAGATATGACTAGTGGCTACCATACTAAATGGCATGATATGTAACAGTTTCATTATTCAGAAAGTCTTGTTGAACAGTACTTCTTCAGGTCTTCATGCGACTAGCTTATTCTCAAACTCATGGCCCTGTACTATTGTATACTCTCAAAGAGACCATCTCAGACTCAAGAATCTAAAACAGGACATGTGGTCACTCTCTGTCATCTTATCCTGCCTTATCACTATCTGAAATTACCCTGTTTATTTGTTTTGTGCTTTATTGCCTGTCCCTCCCCTGGAATTTAAGCTCCATGAGATCAGGGAGCTTGTCTGTCTTTTGTAAAATGTAACTGCTGTGTCTTCAACATCTAGAACAGTACTTGGCCAAAGCAGGAGTTCCATAAATATAGCTGAAAAAATGACCCTATCATCCTGGGATCAGAGGATACCAGCTACCAAAGCCAGAGCAGTTCACCTTGCCAGGGACATGGGCCACATTTAAGCATGGATCCCTTAAGGGGCACCTCAGAAGACTGAGGGTTGTGGGAGTTCTTAGGTAGCAAGAGTACCCCAAATCCAACTTTGTCCAGATTCTTCTCCAAGCAAACGTAACTGTTTTCCATCACCTTGTCAGTGAATCTGTACCGCTGCGTTCACCACTTATGCTGTCTTCCTTCTCAGTTTTTGGCAAAAGATCAAAATATTCCCTAACATAAAGATCAGAGAAGAAACAAATGATTTTTTAGAATAGAAAAACAACAGAAAGATTCAAAAAAACCAAAAGTTGGTTCTTTGAAAGGATCAACAAAATCAACAAACCACTGGCCCAACTGATGAAAGAAAAATAGGAAAGGACACAAATAACCTAAATAAGAAATGAAATGGGGGATATTAAAACAGACCTAACTGAAATTTTTAAAATATATTATAACAGAGTGCTATGAAAAACCCTATCCCAATAAATTTGAAAACCTAGAGGAAGTGGGAAAATTTCTAGAAACATACTACCTACCTAACATAAACTGATGTTGAAAATCTGAACAGACTCACAACAAAAGAAGAGACTGGAAAGGTAATGAATACAACTCCCAACAACAACAAAGCTCTGGCCCAGATGGCTTCACTGGAGAATTCTACCAACTGCTCACAGAAGAGTTTACACCAGTACTGCTCAAAATATTTCAGAACACACAAAAGGAAAGGATACTTTCAAATCATTCTATGAAGCCAGCATAACCTTGATACTAAAACCAGGCAAAGATACCATAAAAAAATAAAATCACAGGCAGTATGTCTCATAAAAATAGATGTAAAGCTTCTCAATAAAATTCTAACTCATAGAATTCCTCATCATATCAAAAAATAATAATAATAATACACCACGACTGAGTAGAATTCATATCAGGTATGCCAGAATGGTACAACATTAGAAAAATCTATCACCTCAATTGACACAGAAAAGGCACTGGCCAAAGTCCAACACCTATTCTTGATAAAAACTCTCAAAAAGTAGATATAGAAGAGAAATCCCTCAACATAATACGAGGCATCTACACAAAACCAAAAGCCAACATCATTCTTTATGAAGAGAGGCTACTGAAAACATTTCCCTTGAAAGCAAGAACAAGACAAGGATGCCTTTTATCACCACTCATTTTTTAACACTGTGCTAGAGCAATGAAAAAGAAAAAGAATTCTTTGCTGTAATCTTAATTCTGACTCATAGGAACCCTATAGAACAGAATAGAAGTGCCTCATAGAGATTCCAAAGAGCACCTGGTGGATTCAAACTGATGACCTTTTGGTTAGCATCTGTAGCCCTTAACCATTACACTATCAGGATATTCAGAGCAACAAGGCAAAAACAAACAAACAAAAACAGATAAAGAGCATCCAAAAATAACAAAAAGACAAATTATCCAATTGAAAAATGGGCATACAATATGAACAGCCACTTCACCAAAGAAGACATTCAGACAGCTAAGAGACACATGAGGAAATGCCCACGATTACTATTGGTGTTGTTAGGTGCCACTGAGTCGGTTCCGGCGCATAGTGACCTTATGAACAACAGAAGGAAACACTGCCTGGTGTTGTGCCATGTCCACAATTGGTTTTATGCGGGTCTATTGTTGGGGCGACTGTGTCTATCCATCTCATTGAGGGTCACCCTCTTTTTCACTGACCTTCCACTCTACCAAGCATGATGTCCTTCTCCAGGGACTGATCTTTCCTGACAACACATCCAAAGTATGTAAGACGCAGTCTTGCCATCTTTGCTTCCGAGGAGCACTCTGGTTGTACTTCTGCCAGAACACATCTTTTTGTTCTTTTGGCGGTCCATGGTACATTCAACACTCTTCTCCAACACAATTCAAAGGCATCAATTCTTCTTCTGTCTTCTTTGTTCATAGTCCAGCTTTCACATGCATACGACATGATTAAAAATACCATGGCTTGGGTCCAATGTTTAGGTCTTCAAGGTGTCATCCTTACTTTTGAATACTTTGAAGAGAGCCTTTGCAGCAGATTTTTCCAGTGCAATGCGTCTTTTGATTTCTTGACTGCTGCTGCCAAGGGGATTGATTGTGGACCCAAGTAAAATGAAATCTTTGACTTCAAACCTTTCTCCAGGGTAACACCATCAGGTAAGGAGGGAGTGAGCAGCCCCACTTGTCTGTCAGTGGAGGCTTGCTTGTTGCTGTAATGAGAGAAGTTATACCACTGGTATTTAGGTACCAGCAGGGTCAACCATGGCGATGCGTTTCAGCTGAGCTTCTAGACTAGGAAGAAGGACTCAGCAGTCTACTTCAGAAAAGAATTAGCCAGAGAAAACCTCATGAATAGCAGCCAAACATTGTCAGATATGGCGCCAGAAAGTGAACCCACCAGGTTGGAAGACACTCGGAAGATGACTGAGGAAGAGCTGCCTCCTCAAAGTAGAGTCAACCTTGAAGACGTAGATGGAGTAAGGCCTCCAGGATCTTCATTTGCTTATTAGGCATAACTCAAAATGAGACACAACAGCTGCAAACATCCACTAATAATCAGAACATGGAATGTACGAAGTATGAATCTAAGAAAACTGGAAATTGCCAAAAATGAAATGGAACACATAAACATTGACATCTTAGGCATCAGTAAGCTGAAATGGACTGGTTTGGGCCATTAGGAATCTGACAATCATATGTTCTACTATGCTACGGATGAAAACTTGAAGAGGAATAGTGTTGCGTTCTTCATCAAAAAGAACATTTCAGTGCTCGCTTCAACAGCACATAAAACTTTATTAATAGAATTAAAAGAACACCTACAGAATGGGGAAAAAATATTTGGCAACACTATCTCAGACTGACGCCCGATCTCCACAATCTATAAGACAGTACAAAATATCAATAATAAGAAGATAAATCATCCAATTAAGCGATGGGCAAAGGAGATGGACAGACATTTCACTAAAGAGGAGATCCAGGCAGCCAACAAACGCATGCAGACATGCTCACGATCTTTAGTTATTAAAGCAATTCAAATCAAAACAACAATGAGATGCCATCTCACCCCCAAAACATTGGCCATGATCCAAAAAACACAAAACAACAAATGCTGGAGAGGCTGTGGAGAAAGTAGAACCCTCCTACACTGTTGGTGGGGTTGCAAAATGGTCCAGCCTCTTTGGAAAGCAATCTGGTGCTTTCTTAAAAAAATGGATATAGATATACCATTTGACCCAGTGATTCCACTACTTGGAATATATCCTACAGAATCAAGGCCTTTCACACCAATGGACACATGCACAAGAATGTTTATCGTAGCACAGGCCACGATAGCAAAAAGATGGCATCAACCCAGATGCCCAATAACAGAAGAATGGACAGGTAAACTAAGGTGCATATACTCAATGGAGCACTATGCAATGAATAAAGAATAACAATGATCCCAGGAAACATCTCATAACCTGGTTTCAACTGCAAGACATTATGTTGAGTGAAAGTAGTCAGCGACAAAGGGACAAATACTGTATGAGACCTCTACGATAAGACCCGAAAAACAGACTTGTGTATAGAAGAAAAGACACTTTGACAGCTGCAAGCGAGGGGAGGGAGGGAGGACGAAGGAGCGAGGTTTTAGATTAGATAGTTGCTAGAAATCCGGTTGGGTGAAATCGGTGATAACACACATTAGAAAGAACAACATTAAGTGGACTTCAGCATAACTTGAGTACTCCTTCCATCTTAACCCAATATTGCAAGGATAGAGTAGCTGGGGCAGGGGGCAGGGGACTATGCTCTTAGGTGAAATCGAGGCCAATTGGCACAACTAGTGTTTTTCTAAGAGGGCTCTCTGCACCCCACATTGGTGAGTGGCATCTGGGGTCTTAAAAGCTGCCATCTGAGGGCACAGCAAATGGTCCCAGCTCAGCAGGAACAGATGCTCACCGAGGACCAAAATGACATGGGGTAAAGACAACCCAGAAGATAGAGAGACCCACCTGAGTGGGTGTCTACATACACTTGGGACCAGAAGAACCGGATGGTGCCTGGCCACCATAAGTGATAGCCGCGATAGAGCTCACTAAGTTGAGTCTCACTGGCAACACAAGAATAAAAAGGGGTGCATCCTAAGATCTCCACTAAAAGACCTCAATTTATGGTCCAGTGGTTTCGGGGTTCCCCTGAGAGCATGGCCCCTGGCCCTGATGCTGCCCTTGCCCATAAATCATAATGAAGTTCCACTCTTCGGACACGAATGGATTGGACTTGGCGATGCAGAGTGACCATATATTGGATGCACTTTATGGTTCTATGCATCTATAGGATATCATCCTGCTGACCTCTGGCTGGAGGAAGGAGAGTTGGTGGAGAGGAGGGGAAAGGAGACTGTTGGGAGGATGAGACATGCATGGAGCAGAGAGGAATAGTGTGCTGTCACCGGACAGGGAGAGCAGTGGAAGTTCCATATAGGTGGGCATGTAAATTTATACGGGAATGTACATTTTCACTAAGTCATACTAAATAAAAAAAAAGAAATTATCTTGAAAATGGCTAGGTAAAAAAAAAACTCTATGCACTTTTCACACTCTGGTATATTAAAACCTATTGGTCTATCTTGCACTTTGAATGGCTGTTACTCATGAAAGATTCTATGACACAGAATATTCCAACAATGTCATGGCTCACTGAGATATACAAATCTTCCTAATATTGATGTATTTTATTCTACAATACTTTAAAAAAAATGCTAATATCACCACCAACCTTAACTAAAAAATGTTTCAAATACTTAGAAGATAGTAAATTTTCATGAACTGCCAGAGGAACAAACAAATCCGTCTTGGAAGAAGTACAGCCAGGATGCTCCTTAGAAGTGAAAGTGGCAACACTCTGTCTCATAGATTTTGCACACGGTATCAAGAAGAACAAGTCCTTGGAGAAGGACATCATTCTTGGTAAAGTAGAGGATCAGCAAAGAAGAGGACGACCTTCAGTGAGATGGACCGACACAGTGGCTGCAACATCAGGCCCAGACAGCAACAAGTGTGAGGCTGGTGCCGCGCTGGACAGTGTTTCATTCCATTTCGCACAGAGTAGCTGTGGTCAGAACCTATCTCACACTACCTAATAACAACAGCATCAAACTCACATTGGTAGATAACAAGTTTTCCAACTGTTTTTGCCTGAAAGCTCAAATTTTATCATTGGCACTAAATACCCACAGATGTTTTCCTTGAAATCAAAGTCTCAGTCCCTTAATTCACCAAACCAAAAACAAACAAAAAAATCTACAAAATACCCAAGTCCGAATAACACAGTCTTCCTGGTGGCCATTCTTTGAAGTAAAAACGGCGTTCTATGACAAACGCAACTACGTTTAGCTGGTAACTGAAACAAGTGGTTTTCCTGGAAACAACTGTTATACTTCAGTATGCAACAGAAGAAGTGTTTAATGCATATGTCCCATTTTGTCACACAGACTATTACAAAATATATTTTTTAATGAAAAAAATAAAAGAACATTTCAAGATCAGTGCTGAGGTAGAATGCTGTCTGTGATAGGATAACACCCATATGCCTACAAGCACGGCTGGTTAGTACAACTACTATTCAAATTCATGCGCCAACCACTAAGGCCAAAAACGAAAAGGTTGAAGATTTTTACCAGCTTCTGCAGTCTGAAATTGATCGAATGTGCAATCAGGATGCATTGATAATTACTGGTGACTGGAGTGCAAGAGTTGGAACGCAATTACTGGCCATTAGAAGAACTCAAATCAAATCTCCACTGAGACCTATCTCACTCCAACGTTATTGCATAAATCAAAAAAATAGAAAATAACAAATTTTGGAGAGGCTGTGAGGAGCCTGAGATTCTTGTGCACTGCTGGTGGGGATGCAAAATGGTATAACCACTTTGGAAAAAACGATATGGCACTTCCTTAAAAAGCTAGAACTAGAAATACTATATGATCCAGGAATCACACTCCGTGGAACATATCCTAGAGAAATAAGTTGTCACACAAACAGACATATGCACATCCGTGTTCACTGAAGCATTACTGACAACAGCAAAAAAAAAAAAAAATCTAGAAACAACCTAAGCTCCCACCAACAGATGAATAGATAAACGATGGTACATATACACAATGGAATATTATGCAATAATAAAGATCAATGAAGAGTCTTCAAAATTTCTGACGACTTGAATGAATCTGGAGGACATTATGCTGAGTGAAATAAGTCAGTTACAAAAGCACCAATACTGTATGAAACCAGTATTATAAGAACTTGTGAAAAGGTTTACACACAAAAGGAAATCATCTTTGGTTGTTACAAGGTACAGAAGCGGGGAGAGAACAACATTAAACTGACAATAAAGTGGTAACTTCAGTAAAGAATAAGAAGGTACACGGCAGTAGGGAAGCCAGCACAACCTGACCAAGGCAAGGTCGTGGAAGATTCACAGACACAACTAAACTCCCTGATGGGCCAAATTACTGGGCTGAGGGCTGGGGACACGGCGTGGGGGCTGAGGGCTGGAGACGTGGCGTGGGGGGACATACAGCTCAACTGGCAAAGTATAGTTTATGAAGAAAATGTTCTACTCCTGCTTTAGTGAACGGTGTCTGAGGTGTTAAAGGTTTGTCAGTGGCCATCTAAGATACTTCACTGGTCTTATGCCATTCTGGAGCAAGGGAGAATGAAGAAAACCAATGACACAAGGTAAAGGTTAGTTTAAAGGACAAAGGGACCACAGACACCATAGCTCCCACCACTCTGAATCCAGTACAACTAGATGCTGCCTGGCTACCACCACTGAGTGCTCTGACAGGGATCACAGGAAAAGGTCCTAGGAAGAGCTGCCAAGAAAGACAGACTGAAATTCTAACTCTCTCTCACACGTACACACACACAAAATAGAACAGGCTTACTAGTCTGACAGAGACTGAAGAAATCCCTGGAGTATGGCCCCTGGACACCCTTTTAACACAGTATTGAAGTCCCTCATGAGATTCACCCTTCAGCCAAGATCAGACAGATCTATAAAACATAATGAGACTAAATGGGCACACCAACTCAGGGGCAAGGACGAGAAGGCAAGAAGGGACAGGAAGGCTTGTAATGGTGAGCCCAAAGTCAAGAAGGAAACCATGTTGACACACGGTGGGCCTGGCAACCAATGTCATGAAACAGTATGTGTATTAATTGTCCAGTAAGAAACTAATGCACTCTGAAAAGCCCCATCAAAAGCACAGCTAAAAAAATTATTTTTTAAATATCTTTAACACAGTGTTAAACCCTCCAACATGGTGTCCCTTTTCTTCCATCTGCAAGACAAATGTGCAAATGCAAGTAATAGAATCAAGTCTTTTATAAATTTAAAGAGTTGGTATTCTAATAATTTTCAATGGGTGCCTTCTGATGCCCCCTTTTGAAGGCAAGGTGGAGAAGGAGCCACTTTAATACAACTTTGTTTCATGATTCAATTGAAATGAAAGGTAAGAGTATTACATTTACCAAAACATGATCTCTGTGGCCAAACACCAGAGGAGAACATAGATATAAGGTTAGAAAACATGCCACATGCCACATGTCACATGTCACTGGACTTTCATAACTATGTGAGTACACACGTCACCCTTGATTGGTATCAAAATACTCCACAATATAATCAAAGGAGTAGGGTGTGGGGAAAAAAGCCTGTTCAGTAAGAGGAGAATAAGAAACAAATAGCAAAATGAAAGGAGGTAAAATCTGTGGCTCAGAATCAAACTCAGAAGGAATTCTCGTAGTCAAGGCAACCGGAGGGCTGAAGTCCAAAGCCTGTCAAGAAAGACAGGCAGTTTGGAGGTACTTCGAAGCTTACTCCATTTCCTCACTGAGGAAACAAATCTGATTTAAAACTGCATTCCCATTAAAAGATCATATGCAAATTGTTGACTGAGGGTCTGACTGCTCCCTTCATAAATGCACCTCACTTCTTTAGGTGGGCTGCAGAACAATGGGTTTTAAGAGCACTAGCAAGAAGAACATCCTCGGGCCAAATTTACTAACTAAAATTCCAATATCCATTCTGAGATAATTTCCAGAAAACTAGGTCTATTCTGATGCACACACCATGAGTTAATTTGTTTTTGCTTCACCAAGATTGCATGAGGCCTGGTGACAGATAGCAAGATTGGGTCCCATCGTGAGGCTTTCTCCAATTTTTCTTTGGCTGAATCTTAAACATAGAAGCCCAGCCCTCCCCTATCTTGACCAAAGGATGGTCTTCCTCCAGATGAGAAGGTCACACTCACTGCCATGAGCACAGACTTGGAAGGGCCACACCTTGAGGTGTAAGGAAGCAAGAGAACAGTTGCCAGTCAGATCCGCCAGGTCAAACCTTAGGAGTGACAGGATGACAGTCATCACAGCCAGGTCACTTTCACACCCAACCTCAGTGGCTCTCCATCTCTCAGATTCCATCTTAGGTGGCCACACTTGAGTTCTCACACAGGACAGGAGAATAAGCATTGTGAGGGAAAGGATTCTGGAATACCCAACAGGGTGCTTTCCACCCAAAAGTCCATTAAATGTTGTCTAAATCAATGGGTTGAAATCAATTCCACAACAGTGAGTTAAATCAACAAATGTCTTACACGATTTTTCTCATCTTCATAATTCCATGGAAACATGGATTATGAGGACTAAAGCATCCGAAATTCATTCTTCATATTTGGGACTTAATGTTTTGAAATGTGACTCAACACCAACTGGTCAAACGTGATGTTACTGGTGGGCCAAGTTCTGGCTGCCTATTCCAAAGTCTGGACTCGTAAACCTGACCCAAACTTATTCACTGAACTACCCTAAGTCATGACCAGGGTCAGGAATCTGAATTCACTGTCACGGACGCACGTTGGAGGGTTAATGATAAGGGCATGAGAGAACAGGCACTGAGTGATGCTGTTTTTAAGATCCTTATCAAAGCCATCTGCCCTCATGGTTGTCCCTAATTTGAACAGGTTGAACCCTGGCTTCCACAGGGCCACTTAGAACCAGGCCAAGGAGGTTCGGAAATCAGTGAAGAGTGGTTATCTCTGGTGGTTATCTTTTCAAGACAAGGACTGAACTCTTTGGGCAACCAATTGAAAGAACAAGTGGCATCAAGCAAGATGGGCTTTTCAATGTCATAATGTTAACGGAACAATATATTAAAAGCCTCACACCTTTGTGACCAGAAAGTCTATACCAGATCAGTCTTCCATGTGGCTATTAACTTCTTAAAACAAAGAAAGATGTGTGAGCCTATAACCCCTTGATCTTTCTGCACCAGAAATTCCCTAAAGGCAGAGAGCAAGCTGTAAACACAAATGTGCAGTTTCACACAGTAAAAATGCAATGGTTCTCATGAAAGCAATTTAGGCAGGTTGAGTTATTTGGATCAACCCTCTGACTGCAAACAACTCTGGGTAACTCATCTTAAAAGCACTTAGAAACTGAAAAGACAGTGAAGCCCTACCAGGCCCATTGGTGGGAACAGGAGAAAGCTTTCAATCCAAAGAGATTAGAGAATAACTGAAGTGCCAAAGCCGTCTTTGCCTTGAAGATACTGGAGGGGTAAAGATGACAGACGAGAAGGCCCAGAGCACAGCCAATGTGGTGAGTCTTACAGGAGACCTTCCTTGCATCAACTTGGGTCCCACAGGGCTATACTCTCAGGATTAGGTGGAATCTTCTACCTCTTCCCAGCCTCACAGGCTTGGAGAAAAGGCTGTCCTGGTTCTGAACAAAGAGAAGAAAAAGGAAAGGGCAGAAAATACTCCAGGGAAGATGCAGTCACAAACCTACATGCAGTTTGGCACCCCAGGAACGTATACCATAGACTGTCAATGAATTTTCTTTGAAATGGTCCCCAACCTGTAATGTCCCCAGGAGGCAGCCAGAAGGAGGAGAGTATAATTAATCTAAGCCTCAGAGAATCTCCACAAGAAAATATTTTAAGGGTAATAATAGAAAAGCAATTGAAGATAATTAGGTACATAAGCAAATGAGGCAACATGAGCAAGAACTGGCGCAAACAACAGACAGCAGAAAGCCTGGAAAGGCTTCAGACACTGGACTTATCAAGTTCAAGCGCGCTTATCACATGAAAAAAATAAACAACAAGCATACACACATCAACATCTCCAGGGGACAAACAACTATCAAGGCTGCCCTAGAAGATCTGGAAAACAATCAAACAGAACTTCTAGAAAGAAAAATACTCAGTAATAAGTTAAAATCTTGATGGAAGTTCTTGGCAGCAGATTAAAAGCAGCAGAAAGGAGAAATAGGAAAGGAACCAAAAGTCAGATCAAAGGAAACTGCTCAAAATGCAGCACAGAAAAGCAAAAATATGTAAAACAAAGAAAAGTGGGTTTAAGACATGAAGGTCTTAAACCTTCATGTGAGAAGGTCCAACATACATTTGATTGGCACCCCAGAAAAGGAGGAGAGTGAGAATGCGTCAGAAATAATATTATAAAGAGAAAAGAGCTTAGGACTTTCTAGAACAGTGAACCCACTGCCAAGACACCATTAATTCAAAAGAACTTAAGCAGAATAAATACCAAAAAAAAAAAGCACACTTACATATATACCATAGTGGCATGTGATCACAAGGAACAAAACAAAGAGAAAATTTGAGAGAACAAACAGATTACCTTAAAAAGAATCAGACTGAGAGATGATGTCTTAACATCAAAAGTAGAAGTCACTAGAATAATATCTTTAATTTGCTAAAATAAAACAGGGACCAGTCTGTAATTCTATGCCCTGCTGTGGTCGGCTGAATAACGGCCTCCAAAAATATCCAGGTCGTAATCCCTGGACCTATGAATGCAATCTGATGTGACAAAAGAGACTTTGCGGCTATGATTAAATTAAGAATTTTGAGATGGGTTGATTATCCCAGATTATCTGGGTAGCTCCTTCAATGCAATCACAAATACCTTTCAGAGGAAAGCAGAGGGAGACTTGACACAGACAAGAAAATGACGTGATGAAAGCAGGGTAACGTGATACCACACTGTTGATCTTGTAGATGAACGAAGGGGCCAGGAGCCAAGGACGGAATACAAGGAATACAGCTCCGATGTTGATGGACGCTTCCAGTCGATGTGAACGAGTCGACGTCAACTCGTAGTGACACTATCGCACAAAGCAGAACTGTTCCATAGGATTTACTAGGCAGTAATCTTTAGGAGAGCAGATCACTAGGTCTCTTCTCTCATGAAACTGCTGATCGGTTTCAATTGCTGACCTTTCGGTTAACAGCCAAGTGTTTAACCACAGCACCACCGGCACTCCTTAATGCAATGCTAGAAGCTGGAAAAAGCAAGAAAACTGATTTTCCCCTACAGTCTCCAGAGGCAGAATAGCTTTGCCAACACCTTGGCTTCAGTACAGTGAAACTACTTCAGACGCCTAGCTTCCAGAACTGTACTCAAAACATTGAGCGTTGCTTTACACAACCAAGTTTGTGGTAATTTGTTATAGCACTCATCGGGAAACTGACAGAACTGCCAAAAAAAAATGTGCTTCCGTGATGACGCTGGACCCCAGGAGTTTTCAGGCATACAAAACCTCAGAGGGTTCATCACCAGCAAAGACAGTTCTGAAGGCTGTATGTCAGGCAGAAGAAACCTAATTCCAGATGAGGACCGGAAACGAGGAAAGGAAGGAAGAGCAAAGACAGCGACAAATGCATGAATTAATCTAAGCCGACTGAACACCAGCTGTGTGAAACGAGGTATCTTCTGGTGTCCTTAGAAAATAGTTAAAATGCACAATGAGAGAAATTGTGTCAGGAGGGGCTAAAGGTTTGGAAACTGTTCCAAGGACCTTACATTACCCAGGTGGAGACTAAAGTATTGATTAACTGTCGATGCTGTTAACGATAATTACTGTAATTTCTAGAATGAAGGCACATGTAACTTTTAAACTACAACAAGAAACTACAGAGAAAAACAAGGAAATGAATACCATAAAGTGGTAGATGGGATATTCACAGGCTTCTGAATGTCAGAAATGTCTATTTATTAAGCAAGGTGACTACTGCAGAGGTGTCTGCTTTATTTGCTAAACTTTGCATAGATGCTTTAAGCATTTTTCAATGTGTACACAACGTTTTACACTGCAAAATTTTTTTTTAAAAAAAAAAAAAAACAGGCAAGCAGTTACTTCCTTCAACTATATGTTTGGATTCTTCTGTCTCAGCTCAATGTTTAGCAGAACAAGATCCCACAGGTAGGCGTTCAGGGATTATCTCCTGCAGCCTCTGTCTACAGACAAGTAAATTATTGCTATACCCGGTTTACAGATGATGCAACCAAGGTCTGACAAAGTTAAATGATTTATCCAAAAATCACAATGATTTCATCTCAAGAGAGGACTCAGGATCAAACCAAACCAAACCAAACCCGTTGCTATCAAGTAGATTCTTGCTCTGTAAGACGGGGTAGGACTGCTTCACAGGGTTTCCAAGGCTATAATCTTTACAGAGGAAGGCTCATTAAGAACATGCATTATGCAGATGACACAATCCTCCTTGCTGAAAGTAAAGAGGACTTGAAGCACTTACTGATGAAGATCAAAGACCGCAAGATTTAGTATGGATTATACCTCAACATAAAGAAAACAAAAATCCTCACAACTGGACCAATAATATAACATCATGATAAACAGGGAAAAGACTGAAGTTGTTATGGACTTCATTTTACTTGGATCCATAATAAACACCCACAGAAGCAGCAGTAAACAAATCAAAACATATATTGCACTGGGCAAATCTGCTGCAAAAGACCTCTTTAAAGTGTTGAAAAGCAAAGATGTTACCTTGAAGACCAAGGTGAGCCTGACTCAGCCATGGTATCTCCTCATATTCATGTGAAAGCCAGACGATGAATAAATAAGAGCAAAGAAGGATTGATGGCTTTGAATTGTGTTGTTGCTGTTGAAGAATATTGACTCTAACATGGACAGCCAGAAGAACAAAGAAATCTGTGTGGGAAGAAGTACAACCAGAGTGCTCCTTAGAAACAAGGATGGTGAGACCAGGTCTCACGTGTTTTGGACATGTTGTCAGTAGGGATCAGTCCTTGGAGAAGGACATCATGCTTGGTAAAGTAGAAGGTCAGCCCAAAAGAGGATGACCCTCAGTGAGACAGATTGACACAGTGACTACAACCATCAGCTTAAGCAAAACAGTTGTGAGGATAGCATGGTACCAGCCAGTATTTTGTTCTGTTCTACATCGGGTCTCTGTGAGTCAGAACTGACTCAACAGTACCTCACAACAACAATAACAACCTTTACAGAAGCAGGCTGCCATATCTTTCCCCCATGGAGTGGCTGGGGGGTTCAAACCACCAACTTTCCTTACAGTTATCAGCTGAACATTTAACTACTACATCACAAGGCTCCTTTGATTAAGGATAACTTCATAACTGTTGTTTAGGATTTTCAAAACAAGAAATTCTCTTTTTTCACTTTCTCTTGTCCTGCCCCCACCACACACTCTGTATGTCACAACCACATCTGAAAGATTTTCAAGTGTTCTATCTGTTGTGCTGAGATAGACCAGTTACACCTGTTGCACTGAGATAGCCCAAGAACTGAATCCCCATCCTCTGGCTTGTGATGATTTTTCATATTTACAAAAGGCATGCTAATGGCCAGAATATGTAAGCTCCTGTAATTAATATTATTCTTGCAAGACTCTATACTGATGCAACTGTACAATTCAAATTGTGCTACAGTAGAGATTAAGAAAACAGGATAAATAACAAGTCTGGACTTGAATGTGGCTTTTCAATGAGATCTTCACCAAAGCGATCCTGCTAAAACAGCAGAAAGTCACACATTAGAACAGAGAAGAAGAAACACTGCCCAGACCAAAGGACCAATCAGGAAGGAAGCATCACACCACTCTGGCTTGGTGGGGGAGGCAGAAGAGGTAGGGGGAGGAGAGAAAAGCACAAATAATAAGACTGGCTTACAAAATCAATCTACACATGGTTTTTAAGAAACAATTTTATCCTAACACAATACTTAAACAACAACTGAACTTATTGCTAACTTTATAATCATCTAACCAATTAAAACAACTGCTGCAATGCACAAGATTTTCAGCTCTGGTCACCTGCAAAAAAGCAACTTAACATTTGCCTCAGAGAACTGTCAACTTTCCCCCAAGTCTCTTGCATGCTCGACTTCTCAGTGCAGACTCATTCATTTCAATGGATTCTTAAATGTATGTAAGTCTTCAGGCACATCCACAGCTAGAGAGTTCAAAGTTTCAAAACTACATTACCCAAATGTTCTGAGTACCACAGGTTTCAAACAGCACGGCCATTTCCTCACTAAAACTGTCCATGTCACAATGGCCATAGTAGGTTCATTTTCGGGCCTCCGTAGAATATATCCTACAAAACAACACCGTGACAACAGAGGGAGGCCCTGCAGGCCCTTTATTCTCCAACCACCTTGCAGGAAAAGAATCCAGGAAATGTGAGGAGGAGATGGCTACATGAAATGAGAGTGTCAGAAACAGAGAGGAGTCTGGCAGTGATATAAAGAAACTGGATTTATGTAGCACCAGCAACGAAAAGAAAGAGGTAAAGGAAGGACTTGTGTGTGTATGGAAACACAGGGGTTACGTGCTATGGCTGCTAACTAAAAAGTTGGCAGTTCGAATCCAGCAGTGGGTTTGGGTGTGTCTGCACCCCATTCTGATACGCTACAAGTACCTCTCAGTTTAGACTCTCAGTTAAATCTCTCAAAGTTTCTTCTTCCAGCAAAGAGGGGCCTTTAGAGATGCCCTGCCTTTCAACTTGGATTTCACGTCATCCAGCACCCAGACTGGTTATGCAAGGTCATTACAGTTTGAAGAATCTGTCCACAGACACAAATCACTTAAGATGATGGAGATCTTGATTCTAACACCTGCTTGGACTGGCAGCAGTGATAACTAACAAACTCTCAGCCCCAGTGGAATATTCCACTTCTTCTTTTCCCAGAACCCTCTCACTGAAGGCAAAGAGGAAACGATGCATTAACTTATCCCAGTCTCCACTGATTAACCTGTTTCACAGATGAGAAAACTCAGGCAAAACAAGTCAGCAGGTTCATAGATGAAGGAGGCTTCCATGACTCCAGTTTCTAGATTGTCCACCCACAGACCACCTACCACCTTAATTAAAAATATTAATATTTCCTGAGAGACCCCTACCCCATTCATACCAGTTACCATTGAGTGAACGCAGACTCATGAAGATCTCATGTGCATCAGAATAGGACTTTGCCCCATAGTGTTTTCAAATAGCTGATTTTCTTCCAACTCACCTCTGGGTGAACTTGAACCTCCAACCATTCAGTTCCCAGCCAAGAACACTCTGATCATCCAAGAATTTCTCCCCCACCACACCTGGGTGTAGTTCTTGACTCTTTATCAGGACTCATGACTCCAAGCAATAAAGGAAGGAGCCCAATTAAGCTGGTACCGCAATGCCAGCAACCTGTCACTCCTACTCAATCCCAAATTAAGATTTACTAGCACGTGGTAGGCAGCACACTTAGCACTACAGGTCACCCAATTCCACCCTTTCAGGGAAAAGAGCAAGGTCTAGGGCTGAGAAAGAAATCAAGCAGGGGCTATGAATTCAGAGGTCAGGCGACGGCGAAGCTAATACTGTCACTTCCACAGAACCTTAAATCTGTGTGCTTCTACAGAACCTCAGACTTGTCCAAGGGCTCTTAGAAATTCCCCATATTTCTTTCTTCTGTGCCCCTCTAGTGACTGTAGCCTCTACCAGGAAAGACCAGAGAAACTGAGAACTGGCAAGAGAGGGAAACTTGGCCAGCTGTTGTTGTTAGGTGCCACTGAGTTGGTTCTGACTCGTAACGACCCTATGCACAACAAAACAAAGCGCTGCCCTGTCCTGTGCCATGCCCACAATCCTTTTTATACTTAAACCCATCACTGTAGCCACTGTGTGGGTCCATTCTGTTGAAGGTCTTTCTCTTTTTCGCTACGTTACCAAGCGTGATATCCTTCCCCCATCACTGATGCCTCCTGACAACATGTTCAAAGCATGTAAGTTATAGCTTTGCCATCCTTGCTTCTAAGGAGCCCTTGGCAACCATTCAGTCCAAATCTCTTGTTTTCCAGGGTGCAGAGCCCCAAAACAGAAGCTCTCTCCAACGGAAACACAGCTTGCTGATGGCAAAGCTGGGACCAGAATCAGGCTTATAGGCAAAGGCATTCCCCTCTACACAGCTGTATCATCCATATCACATGCTGATCTAGGATGACAGTTTTATGTTTTCTAGAAAAAAAATTTTTTTTAAAAAGTATTTGTAGATATAACAAACTCTCATGTTACTACCAACCAGCGTTAAGCTACACATAGATTTCTGCCCTCTCTGTTCAGAGGCAACATCTACACATATGTTTGTAGGCCATTTCTTCTATTTCTATAAATAATAAATTTCAAGTCATATTTTTCAATCTTTTTACTTCTTAGCCAGGTTTTTGAAGCTTTTCTAAGAAATACTTTCTAATTTTTGAAGTCATAAGAAGATATCCTTCTGGGGTTATCCTCTAACAGTATTAAAGTTTTGATTTTCAGATTTGGGGTTAGTTGAAATTTACCTTTGTGTGTGCCACACAGATGGAGCTAATATTTTTCTATACAGTCAGTTGTTTCAAAGCATGAGTCAGCCAGTCCCCACTGGCTTATAAAGCTTTTCTATCCAGTGCCAACTTCACAATGACTCTCAGGTCTGTTCCTTGCCCTCTGCTCTGCTCTCCTGACCTATATGGCAGTCTCTGCATCAATGTCACACTGCTTTAATTTTATAGTTTTACAATAAAACTTTATATCGAGTAGAGCAAGTCCCCCTCCTTGTACTTCATTATCAGAATTGTCAGACCTATTGATGTACATTTTGTGTGTGTGTGTGGTGCAGGGGCCTGGTCTTACAGTGGTTAAGAGCTTGGCTGCTAAGCAAACAGTCATCAGTTCAAATCCACCAGCCACTCCTTGGAAATCCTATGGGGCATTTCTACTCTGCCCTATAGTGTTGTTACGAGTTGAAATCCAGTTGATGGAAATGGGCTTGGTGTTCTTTCTTTCTTTTTTATTTTTTTAAATTGATGTAATTTACTTCTCTGAGTAAATTCTAAAATTAGTTTGAGCAGTTTCAAGAGGAATCCTGTTAGGATTTTTATTGGAATTGTCCAGAATGACTGCTATTGGGAACAATATCTTCTTTTCTTTATAGCATTTCCTATACAGAAATGCTATTTTTTTGTATGTTGATATGGTATCCAAATAACTGTATATCTCTTGCATTATATATAACATTCTTGAGAATTCTTTGGTTTCCAATGCATACAATCACATCGCCTTTACATAATAAGAATTTTGTCTCTTACTTCCAATCCTTAGACTTCATTTCTTTTTCTTGCCTCATTGCATTAGCTAGGTCCCCCAGCATGCTGCAGGAGAGTGTGGTGATAGCTGGTATCCTTATCGTTTTTCTGACATCAATTCGGAATGCTTCTGATGTTTCCCTATTAAGAACGATGCTAGCCATAGGGTGATAACTATCTTTTTCATGTTCTCAGATGGCATCTTCCCAACTGCTAAGCCCCTTCAAGGCAAGGATTAAATATCACATACTTCCATCCACTATAGCACAGTGCCCTCTACATAGCAGTACACAGTGTTTGTTGATTGATTATACACCTCTAAATTCTACTATTGTATTGTTTATTTTGTTGATACTTTCTACTTTTTTGATCCTAGTGAATATGATAGATACTGAGGCAACATCTAGCCAGATGGTTTTAAGATTAATGATCTTTCAGTACGGGTGTGTGTATATGTGTGTATGTGTGTGCAATTTTATAGAGATGGTAGCTCGTGGAGTCACATTCTGTGGTTTAACGAAGAAAACAGAAGGGTTTTGGATTTTGAAAAGTGAATTCTCTCAGGGATTTGGGATTTTTTGATTACTCTCCGAAGACTATTCTCCCCATCTACGTTAATCCCTTATGAACAAGGATTAGCTGGAGGGATTAACTGCTCTCTGAACGGGTCACTGATTTACTGGGACACACGAGGGCCGATTCTTTTGTGCAGAGCAGCAACTCCAGAGGCGGGAGGAGCTGCTGACAGGGTTCAATAGGGGGGATGCCACACACCACTGGCTTCTCAGAGAGAATGCCACTCCTGGGAATGTGGCCAGTGCGAGCCTCCCCTCTCCACCCCCCAACAGGCTGTGCACACAAAACCACCAGGAAGGCCATTCAGTCATGACCATAAAATGCCTGTGGGGAAGGAGAAAAAAAGGTAAAACTACAATCCCTGCTTCTTTCTTCTGCTCCGCGCCACCCCCGCCCCCAGCTTCTGCTCCGTGTGCAGAAAAAAAAAGTGTCACCTTGCCATTTTCTCCAGCTCCCTTTTTTTTTTCCTTAATAATATTGTGTTTTTGGTGACAATCACTATACAAATTATTCAGACATTAGCTACTTTTTCCAGAATTGTCAATATCCTTTTTAACTGCATCTTGGCCATTTTCCCAACCCTTAGATCCTTTGCTTGACCTGGTACAGAGGAGAAAAATGACAGCAGAGATGACTGGTGGCAAGGACCCTGAGTCATTGTCAGCCCCTACCCCAAACTCTCCTAGCCTTATCAAAGCAAACAGTGTTACAACGAGGCTCCCAAGTGAGCTGCTCCTTCTAATATCCCTCACTACCCCTCCTCACTCTGAAATAAGCTCCACAGTGCCACCAGGGCTGTTTCTTAAAGAACAAAGTGGAGCACTCCACTCTTCTGCTCGAAAACCTTCAATGGCTCCTACTTGCCACTGAGGACGTCCAAACTGCTCAGAAAGGCATTCAACCAGGAGTTGGGTTCATTACATTGTCACATTGGCCCTAGGCAGCAGGCACCCAACAAACCACCACATGTACCCAAACACAAAACACTCTATTTCACCCCAAACACACGGTCATCATAGTGGTGCTCTTCTCCATACTGCTTCTGTACCATTGCCTTGCATGGGAATCAACTGAATGCATGCCTCTGTTTTCCTGCAGACAAGCACTCTTGAAGGGCAGAAACTATATTCTATTCTCGTAGTCATACCCTCCCAATATCTTGCACCTAGTAAATTTTCACAGTGTAAAATTGAGGCTTCGTGACATTGATGACCCTTGCAAACACCATCCACTCCTTTCTAGAAGCACTGTCTGTACATAAAATCTCACATATTGTATGATTCCATTTACATGGAATGTACAGAACAGGCAAATCAATAGACACAGAAAGTATATTAGTGGTTGCCAGGGGTTGTGAGGAGAGGGAAATGAGGAATGGCCACTGATAAGGTGTGATGCTTCCTTTGCAGGTGATGGAAAATTCTGGAACTAGAGAGAAGTGACGGCCGCACATCATTGTGAATATACTTAATGTCACTGAATTGTACACTATGGAATACGATGCATCTTAGGTGCATTTCATCACAGTTTGAAAAGACAAACTACACTGAGAAGACATAGTAACTTGCCCGAGGTCACACAAGTGGTAAGTATAAGAGCCAATTTCTCATTACAATTTTAACAGCCCACAGGCAGCTATCCAACTACACCTCTACACCCAGCCCAAGTCTGGTACATTCTCCCTGAGTCTACTCTGAGTTCCCAGGCTTTAGAAGTTTTTGTTTCTAGAAATTTCCACAGTTCTCACCTTGGCTACCCCACATTATTCTCTGCTGCTTCCTTCACATGGGTCTTAATCTCACAATTGTACTGTGTGCTCTCTGAGGGCAAGAACAAAGTCAGAGCCGCCTCACAGGGCAGTGGAAACAGAGGGGAGTCATGCATGCTCTTTCTACTTTTCATAAACTTAACTTGCATTTTGGCTGAAAAGTTCACACAGTCCTTTGGTCAGCAAAACATCACAGAGTCTCATTTTGCCACTGATTCAATCTCAGGAAATTCCTTTTGTCACAAAACCACTAAACCCACTGCCACCAATTGTTTTTGCATTAACAGAACAAAAACATTAACATCAACTTCTCTGCTTATTCATGAGAGAAGGTCTTATTTCTGTATTTGAAACATTGTAAAAACATTAAAGAGTGCTGTAGATTGCATTTTAATAGAGCAGGCCAGTAAAAGCGTGTGAAAGCAGGGCTAAGAGTTTAGACATACAAGGACAAGCAATTAAGGCCATGAACTTAATTGTTCCAAGTGCTACATACCTCACTGCTAAATACCACTACAGTCACCTTTGAAGTACTCCCCATGGGAAGCTATGCACTGATGCCAATGCCTAGTCCAACCTTCAAAGCAATTTTGGAACTCTTCTGGAATGGCCACTGTGCACAGTGGCACAGTGGTAAGTTTGTGAACATAATTGTATAGTTGTCTATGAGGGAGTTTTTAGCCAGTAAACAAATAACTATATTGGAACACCCTCCCTACTCCCTGTTCTGGCCCCCAGTGACTTTTTTCTTTACCCAAGGCAAAGGAAATATTGCAAGAAAGATGTTTTGATGACATTAAGGACATTAAGGGTGGCCATACCAGAAAGAGTTCCAAATTGATTTGAAGGGTGGACTTGGCACTGGTGTCAGTGCATAGCTTTCCAAGAGGAGTACTTCAAAGGTGCCCGGAGTGATATTCAGCAATGAGGCATGTAGCAACTTCTCTAGGATGAGTTTGTGAACTTAATTGTCAGACCTGTATACAGAGTTCTATTACTTCACTTGAAAAAGTTTTTCTCTTCTAGTCTATTTAAGAATTAGTAAGGAAAATCTAGATTAAAAGTCAAAAGTCCTGCATTGTATCCTTGGAGCTATATATATATATATATATATATATATATTTTTAAACCCAGGAGGGACGGAGTCAAGTGGCAGACTAAACACAGGTCTCCCTAAATCCCTCTGAAAGCCAAGACCTGAATTGATAATTAAACAGAGCATTCTGGACAGCTAGTGAGCCCTAGGACATGGCATAGGGCTGTTAATTTGGACTTCATATCACTGAATGCAAAACCTCCTCTCTTTCGCTGACCCCACTCTTGGTGAGTGTGGGCTTGTATAGACTGAAGGTAACTCACCATGTTGACTTTTTTTTTCTCTTTACTGGCCAGTGGGAGGAGCTGGGACTTGACTAGCCACTGGTGTCAGACACACTGCTGGTGGGATTGGCAAGTGCAATTGCTGTGTTCTGAGAGCTGGGCTTTGGATTCGGTACATTGTGGCTCCTTTGGCCTATTCTTCTACCTCCGCCACGTGGTAGCTGTATGGATGCAGTGGCGAGCTTGTGCAGGATGCTGTCTTGATCCATAGGGAGATGGAGACACCCAGGTGGCAGCCCTGGCTGAACTTGGCTCCTAGGCCGGGAGGCAGTACCTGCTGGAGGGATAGTGCTTTTCTGGCAGAGAGGTGGTGTTTTGCACAGTGTTGCCTGAGGCTGGGGCCTGGCAATGGAGGCTGTGGAATCTGGGCATCTCAGCACTTTTGGCCTTTCTTTCTGCCAGTAGCCTAGTCCCAGCTTGGTGGCAAGCTTGTGTGGGAAACCATCTTGTTCCACTGGGAGGCAGGTATACTCATATGGAAGCCTCAGCTGGACTTAATTCCTGGGCTGGAAGGCAGTGCCTGCCCAGGAGAGAGCACTTTTCTGGCAGAAAAACAGAATTCTACACAGTATTGCCTATAGCTGGGGCCTGACAGCAGATGCCAGCAAGGCAGTAGCCTTGCTGTATTTGGAGCTAGTTTATAACATCTGGGGTTTGATATAGAAGTGCTTACTTTGCCAGTGGGAAGAGGGACCTATACATCTGAAAATCTGACTGACTTAGGAAGTTGTCAAATAATTTTTGCTTCTCATTTTAAGACAGCCTAGAGAAACAAGTGTGGTCCCTCTTCACAGTATCTTTCCCAGCCAGGCTCACATGAAGCCCAAAAAGCAACAAACTTTGGAGAAAACCATGAAATCACCCATGGCATCAGAAGGCCCCCAAAAGAAACCACCTCAGAACTTCCCAAGCAAAGAAGCTTTTCTGAAACTACCAGAAGGTGAATACAAAAGGATTATATAGAGAGCCCTCCTAGACCTTATACAAAATGCAGCAGAACAAATGAAAAATTAAGCAAGCTGTTTGTTCTGATGGAACACCAGTACTCTGAAATGCAACACATCAAGAACAAAATCAAAGACATAGAAACTTCAATTCAAAGCCAAGACAACAGAATGGAACAAATGGAAAATAGACTTTCTGACTTGGAAGACAGAGCTACTGACTCCAGCATCTATGAGGAGAAATCAGAAAAAAGAAACAACAAAAATGAAGAAGCATTAAGAAGCATCTGGGACTCTATTAAGAGGAACAATCTACAATTAATTGGAGTTTCTAAACAAGGCAAGACACCTGAGAACACAAAGAGTATTGTTGCTGAGCTGCTAACAGAAAACTTTCCAGAAATTATGAAAGAAAAAGAAACAAACCCAAACCTATTGTAAAGCTGATTCTGACTCATAGCGACCCTGTAGAGCAGAGTAGAACTGTCTCACAGAGTTTCTAAGGAGTGCCTAGTGGAGTCAAACTGCTGACCTTTAGGTTAACAGTCACAGCCCCTAACTGTATGCCACTAGAGTCTCTATTCTTGGATAAACCACTTCTTATATAACCTCAAGCAAGTCCCTCAACCTCTCTGAGTTAGTTTTCCCATCTACTGTTGTGTGGTGTTGTGTGCCGTCATGCGGACTGCTACTCATAGCTTCCTCAGAGCAAAGAAGGGAATTGCCTCATCGAGTTACCTTGGCTGTAGTCTTTGCAGAAACAGCTTGCCAGATCTTTTCTCCTGTGGAGCCACTAGTGGGTTTGAATCAGAGAACAACAGCCAAGCGCTTAATCATTGCGCCACAAAGAGTCCATGACCGTCTACTAAACCTATTGCCACCAAGTCAATTCTGACTTATCACAACCCTACAGGTGAGAGTAGAAATGCTCCCCCGTCCCCCCGGTCCCCAACCCCTGCCATAGGGTTTCCAAGGAATAGTTGATGGATTCGAATTGCTGACCTTTTGGTTAGCAGCCAAACACTTAACCACTGCACCACCACCAGGGTTCCAATATGCCTTCTCTCTGAGCCTTAAAGGGGTATTTTAAGACATACCTAAAGCCACAAGTAGGAATGTGTTTAGCAAAGTCAGAGCCCTGGATGTAAGACAGGTGCTTTCAATGGATCCGTAATTCAGGAAGGGAAGGAGAGATCATGCAAGAATGTACCTCCCATCTTGGCTCCAGGTCTCTGAACAGCTGACCGCCCAGTCTAGCAGGTGAGCTGAGAGTGTGTGTGGATGGCTCTAGGGAGGCATCTAATGGTTCTGAAGGATGAAGGGGACAAAGACAGTGCTACAGCCACCAAACATCATTCAACCAGAGTCAGAGCCAACACACTGCTATAAACAGGAGTACCGTGCTGCCCCTTTGCAGCAAAGATAAAAAAAAAAAAAAAAAAACTAAGCAAAACAGATACAAATGTCAATCCTAGAACTCTAAACACCAGATGAAGCAATGAGGAACTCAGTCAAGTACCAAATGGAATAAAAAACTGAGAACAGAGAAGGAGGAGAGGCATGGAATGGAGGTCTCATAACAGCTGACACAGCACCTATTTGCCATCTTGAACTACAGCCACCAGCAAAAGCAGACAGGGAGTTCAGGAAGGCAACTTCACAGAGCTCCCAATGGGAGATAGAGCACCTGGTAACAATGGATACATGCCCACCATTCTCTCTACAGGGCCTCCCCCGACTTTCCAACAGGCCATGGTAAATTGGCTGGAGAGACAACTCACTACTGCCTGAGTCTGGCCCACCCCTCCTGACCAGCCCCTTCAACACCATTTTTTTGTTTGGCTGGTTTTTTCGCTTTGTTGTTTGATTTATTAGATTACTTACTTGTTTGCTGTTGCTTCACTCTCTAACGCCCTTGCTTCCTTTCCCTTCTCCTGCCCAGCTAGGCCTGTGTGGCATACCCTCCCCTTCTCGACAGGCTGTGATTTTTCGGTTTGTTTGCTTTGTTCTGTTTTTTCTTCTCTCTCTCACTCCTTTCCTTTCTCCCACCCTTACGCCACCCATACCCCTTCCCAACACTGAGAACACCTGAACAACACTGTTCCAGCAACCAGTACACAGTCTTTCAGGTCTGCCTGGCCCCATCGGCCAAATCTTACCACATTGCCATTTTATGTACTTTTTTTCTTTTGCTTTTATTTTCCTCTCTTCTTTTCCCCACCCACTTAGGTCCACACATCACAGCCTGTCCTTTCCATTCCATGTATCTGCACTGAGTGTACTCCCAAGAAGCACTGATTCAGTCCCCCAGACTCCGCTCTACATTGCTTCCCCAGCCCCACCCTTTTGGTCCCATCTCGTGCTGAAATCTACCCATCCCTGCCTGACTGAGTCATCTAGTGCTGCTGTGACAGAAATACCACAGCGGATAGCTTTAAGAAACAGAGATTTAATCCCTCATGGTCTAGGAGACTAGCTGTCCAAATTCAGAATGCCAGCTCTAGGGGAAGGTTTCCCCTTTCTGAAAGTTCAAGGGGAAGGTCTTTGTCATCAATCTTCCCCTAGTCTAAAAGCTTCTCAGGCACAGGAACCCCCAGGTCCGAGGGATGCATTCTGCTCCAAGCACCGTTGCCTGGTGATATGAGGTCCCTCCATCTCTCTGCTTAGTTCTCTCTTTTATAAGGCAAATCAGATTCACTTAGATCACTACCTAATCTAGTAGACTGAGTCCTGCCTCACTGACATCACAGAAGTAAGATTTACAACACAGGAACATCAAATCTGATGACAAAATGATGGCTAATCATACACTACTGGTAATCACAGCCTACCCAAGGTGACAGATATTTTAGGGGGACACAATTCAATCCATGATAGTACAATACAGTTAACTAGACTACAGACCTGAATCAGACTTTTCCAGCCTTTGCGTGCACTGCATTTTTAAGTTTACAAAAGACTAAAGCAGCAGAGAGGCGCGACGCAGCCCTGGTACAGAACTGTCTGCATCCCTGTAATGAAATCAATGCAATCTAATTTCAACAAGCGGATTGTAAGGATGCAAACACTGCTTTACTACAAGCAGAATTTCTTTGTGATTGTGCACACTGTGACGGGACATTATCTGTAGTGTCTTACTCTAATCTCCCACGCTGGGAGGTCAACAGCCTCCACAGATTCTTGTTCCCACCACAGTTATACAGGAATAAGGGAGAAATGTGTTTGACCCTTTTTCTAGAACAGCAGCCAGTACCCATTACAATCCTCATCCCAGGCTGTCAGTGTAGTCAGCACCTGCTAGCTCTGGCCCACCCACACAAAATGGCAAGATTCCCACAGCCCGGAGGGCAGGGCCAGGTAGAAGGTGCTGCTGGCCTGGGGGTACTCTAGGTCAATTAAACAATGCCACCACCTGGTGGTCACAAAGAGAACTACGAAAAGTGGTGGCAATGGGTGGCTCCCATTTGTGCAAAGGATGGGCATTGGGTTAATGGAATCACCTTTTAATTCTAGTCCAGGAAGCTCTTCCTCATCTTGAATTTCTGATAAAGAATGTTCTGTACAGGAATAACCACCCTGGTAGATTAAATATGGCCACAAGTTCTTGGCAGCCCCTCCCACTAAGAGGTGGAGTCCATTTCCCCATCTCTTGAATCTGGGCTGGCCCTGAGACCAGCTCTGAAACAGACCGCACAGGAAGGGATGCTGTGTGACTTCAAGCCTCGGCCTCAAGAGGCCTCGGCACTTGCACTGCTGCCTTGTGAACAAGCCTGGGCTAGCCTCCTTGAAGCTGAGATGCCACGTGAAGAAAAGAGGCTCTGCCATTTCAGCATTTCTGCCGAGGACCCAGACAAGGGCGTCCAGGCAGCCCCAGCAGAGCCGTGAGTCAGAAGCTATGAACCAAACACGACCAGCAAGACAAACCAAGCAACAAGACCAAAGGAATTCTCCTGAAGCACTAAGCCACAGAATCATGAGAAGTCGTAAATTATTGATTTTTTAAGGCACTCAGTTCTAGGGAAGGAGCACTGGTGGCACAGTGGTTAAAGCAATCGACTGCTAATTGAAGAGTCAGAGGTTCGAATCCACCAGTGGCTCCACAGGAGAAAGGTGTGGCAGTCTGCTTCTGGAGAGATTTACAGCCTTGGAAACTCTACGGAGTCGCTATGTGTCACAATTGACTCAATGGCAGTGGGTTGGGTTTGGTGGGAAGTTCTAGGGGGTTCCCTGGATAGTCACATGGTTAATGCATTTGGCTGCTAATTAAAGGGTTACAAGTTCAAGTCTACCCAGAAGTGGAAGAAAAAGCCTGGAGGTCTACCTCCAAAAAAATTAGCTATTGAAAACCTTAGGGAGGACAGTTCTACTCTGACATGCTTGAGGTCACCATGAGTCAGAGCTGACTTGAAGGCAACAACTAGTACTGGAAGGTTGTGGGGTGGATGTACCACAACAGTGCATAACTGGGAGGCCACTCCTGGTTTATGTTTTAAAAATCTGTGTTCTGCTCTACTGAAAGACCAGAAATGATGGTTTGAGAGCCTGGAGGGTCCCCTGGGAACATGGGCCCTACACCTGCTGCTGGTCCTGACTGGAAACCAGTACTGAGGTCAACTCTCCAGACAAGAATGGAATGGACTCAGAGACCCAGTATGCTCATATGGTGTGTGCATTACCGTTTTATACATTTATAGGAGGCTGTCCTACTGATTTCTTTCTAGATGGGAGAGAAGGTGGGGACAGATGCTTGTTAAGAGTCTACTTGATACACAGAGTGAAAAAGAAGAATGTGCTGTCACCAGGTGAGGAAAGCAGATGAAGCTGCAGATACACGGGCATGCAAAATTGATTTGGATTGTATACTTTCACTTAATCATAATAAAGAAAAAGAATCTGTGTTCTGGATTATTAGCTTAAGGGTTTTTTTTTTATTATTATTATTTTACAGGGGGCACATCAATTGGTTATGTATGGTGCATCTTGACCACTGCACAAATTTCAAATGCTGTATGCTCTGAGTTCCTCAAACGTTTTTAACCCCTGTCACATGTTATCATTCTTTGAGTCATTCCTTCAGTCGTCAAACATTACCTGAGCATTTTGCAAGTGACAACCACTGGGGTAGGTGCTAAGGACATGACATTAACTTAGGTATGATGCCTGCCCTCAAGAAGGCCACAGCTATTGGATAGACCCGCATGCAAATGCACTGTAACAGAGAGGTGACTTGAGTGGTAAGTTAGAGAGGTGACTTGAGTGGTAAGTTAGGGCAGTGACTGTGCGGTGGCGGAGGGACTGGGGAGAGCTACATTCATCAGCACCAACTAGGGAAACAGAAACTGCTCTAAGGTTTTAGAACAAAAGCAACTGACGCCAGAGAATGTGCTACGTAGCTGAGAAGGCAAACAAAAGATACACAGCCACTGGCAAACATGCCAGCAGTGGCAGAGAGGAAGGAAGAGAAATACCCCAGCATCTCCCTGCCTCTGCCCTTCAGTGTTCCACCCATGCCTCCCCTAGGTCAAACCCAGCCAGGAGCCTGAAAAAGACTGCCCAGGGTGCAGAGCATAGCAGAGAAAGGGTGAGGAAAGAATCTCAGAGCAAGCAGGCCTAGGAGGTGCAAAAAAGGCAGCTGGAGGCTCAAAAGGCTTTACAAGCAAGACAAGGTAGGAGTCAAGCCTTGAACAGCTGGCCCTAGATGACTTCAGGTGAGCCTTACATTTTTCTCCATTACAGAACCCCCGTCCCTGCCCCTCAAACAGTACCAAGGTCTATGATACCTTTTCTCCTGCTACAGTTCTACCTCTGCCATGAAAGATGGACAAAAGCCACTGATGTACCAATAACACAATTCTTTTGTACCCACATGGCCTTTCTTGAACGAATCTCAAGGAAGATGAGAGTCAAGAACTCTGAACCACGTGAGTGAGAGGAGACAGCGTTTGGCAATGCCTGGGTCTACATTTCCACCAGAGGCAGAAGAAGTACCATCATCCCTTTCTCCTAATAAGGTGGGGGCTGCGCTAAGGGAGCATTCAGTCAGCCAATGAAAACCCTGTGGAACACAGGAGAACACCATCGGATAGAGTGCCGAAGCGTGAGCCTCCTAGGCTGGAAGATGCTTAAAACACACAGCAGCAGCTCCATGGACTCTATCACAGCAAGGATCTTGAAGATGGCTTGGACCAGGCAACATTGTATTCTCTTGCACGTGGGGCCCCTATGAGCTAGAATCCGCTCTACAGCAATTAACAAGGCTTTCCTGGGTCTCACATTCTCTGAAATGACTGTAAAGGACATCCTCAGCTCTGTGCAGCCCTGTGAGATCTGCAGACATCGTGACTTGATGGCGCCAAGTGGCTACACAGGCTTGGGGTTCAAATCCTGGTTCTGCTTCTTGCTATCTATGAATCTAAAGCAAATTTTTGCCTCCCATAGCCTCTGTCTGCTCCTCTGTGAAATGGCATCATAATACCTAATCTACAGGGTTGTTGTGAAGATAAATAATTAAGTTAATAGTTAAATAATTAAGCTAAAGTATCTCCCAGGTGATCTAGGGCAATGTTTCCCAGTGTAACCCTGGACCAGCAGTATCACCATCATTTGGGAACTTGTCAGAACTGTAACTTCTCGGGCTCCACCCAGACACGCTGAATCAGGAGGACTGGCCAGAGCCCAGCAATCTGCATTTTAACAAGTATCCTCTAGGGGATTCTGACACCTTTTGAAGTCTGACAACCGATGGTCTAGCTAGAACAGAACCAAACCCAGTGACATCGAGTCATTTCCGACTCATGGCCACCCTACAGCAACCTACAGGACAAAGTAGAACTGCCCTACAGAGTTTCAAAGGACCACCTGGTGTATTCATACTGCTGAACTCTTAACCACCCTGGGTCATTGAGGTTTTCAGCCAGAACCCAGCAGACCCTTAGTCATAGCTATCATCACCCTTTATGGGGCTTCGAGCAATGAGTCTGGAAACAGAAGTTTCATATATCATCAACTCTAACAGTCACTTGGGATGAGGTGGAATTTGAGGACATCCAAGCCAATCCTATGTGGTTTGGGGATATACTCTGCCACTCTAAAGACAGCCTGAGTCTGACCCTGCTCCCCAGAAAACCTTAGTACTAACCCCTATCCAGGTCCCAATGATAACACCCCTCCCAGGTAACAACCCTACTGCTCAGGATGAGATATTGTCTTGCATCCCAGAGGATTCTGGGAGTATCTCAGGAGAGGTGAGGGAGAAAGAGACAAAGACCTTCAGAGGGCAGGAGAAGGTGCAAAAAGAAAGAGAGAAATAAAAATTGACCCTAAGAAAGTAGACAAGAGAGTCTGAGCAGAGACAAATCAGTGTGCAGGTGTATATCTGGGCAGTAAGAATGTTATGAAAAGATGGAGAAGAAAATGAGAACAAGCAGCCTAAGAGGTTTGTGATACCCAAAGAAAGCACAAAAGGGACTTTTCTTTGGGATCAGGGAAAAGAGCAGAAGCAGAAACCAACAGGGAAAGAGAAAAGGTAAACCACCTCCATTCCTTTCTTGCCTCTTTCCCACTGACCCAGATCTAAAAACCAAAAACCCCCTGCCACGGAGTCAATCCCAACTCATGGTGACACTGTAGCACAGAGGAGAATTGCTCCCTAGAGTTTCCAGGGAGAGCCTGGTGGGTTCAAGCTGCTGGCCTTTAGGTTAGCAGATGTAGCACTTAACCACACGACACCAAGGTTTCCAGTAATCTTTGTGGAGAAATGCTGGTGGCATACTGGTTAAGAGCCACGTCTTTTAACCAAAAGTGTGGCAGTTAGAATCCACCGGGCACTCCTTGGAAACTCCATGGGGCAGTTCTACTCTGTCCTGTAGGGTCACTAGGGGTTAAGAATCAACTTGATGGTGATGGGTTTGTTTTGTTTTGAATGCTTGTGGGGAGCAAGGTGATACTGGTTTCCCAATAGGCCCAGCAGCTCACGCAATGCGGCTGCCACCAGGTGGCGGTATTTTGCTGACTTGAGTGTAACAGACAAAATCGGACTCAGATTGAGATGCTTTACAATTAAGCACTCCCCGGGCTTGCCAAGGAGCAATAGGGACCAGAAGGCAGAGAGTTGATATTAAAATAGCTGTTTGCCACACTGGCCCCAGCAACAACGACAGCGAGTGTGAGCATGTATAACAGGAACTCAGGCTGAAATCAGAGAGAAAGCGCTGGAGCTTCTAAGAAGCAGGATCACCTCTCCACATACATGGTTCTCCTTTTGCTGCAAGGAGGTGGTGACTTTGGGGCTATCCAGCCAGTGGTCCAGGCCCTCGGCTTCTCTGGTCCACACGTAGGCAGCTGTGTTTCCCCACAAGACAGGTGGGGGACCAGACTGGATTTGCCGCCCTTGCTAGAAATATAAAGGAGCCCCCACATCCACGAATTCTTTTCCTTTCTCTTCTTGATACAAAGATATTTATCTCTAAATTCCTTCACCAGTGTTATTGTTAGTTGGCACTGAGTCAATTCCGACTCATGGCAACCCCGTGGCCCCATGGATTACAGAGAAAAACTGCTCCATCGGGTTTTTTCCCACATTACTGCTCGGTGGGTTCAAATCACCAACCTTTATTTTAGCTAAGTGCAAACCACTTCTACCACTTAAAGACTTTCTTCTTTAATCCCACTTTGGTCGTGTTGATTTCAACACGTAGTGACCATACAGGACACAGCAGAAAAACCCCACAGTGTTTCCACTGTAAATCCTTTGTTCTATACTTTAGATGAAGGTTTAGAGAACAAACTAGCTTCTCATTGAGCAGTTAGTACACATACTGTTCTACGACACTGGTCAACAACCACACAACATGTCAACACTCTCCCTTCTCAATCTTGGGTTCTCTATTACCAACGTTCCTGTCTCCTCCTGCCTTCTAGCCCTTCCCCTGGGCTGGTGTGTCCCTTTAGTCTTGTTTTGTTTTACAGGCGTATCTAACCTTTGCTAAAGGGTGAATCTCAGGAGTGACTTCACTACTGACCTCAAAAACTGCCGTTTCTCCAGTGTCTGTCAGACTAGTAAGTCTGGTCAGCATTTTGTGAGTTAGAATTTTGTTCTACATTTTCTTGCCAGCTCTGTCCAAGACCCTTTGTTGTGATCCCTGTCAGAGCAGTCAGTCGTGACAGCTGGGTAACATCTGGTTGTACCAAAATCTGGAAATCTTTCTTGAAGCAGACTGCCGTGGCTTTCTCCTGTGCCACTACCTGAGCACAGGCTGACCCAGGCCTCTTACCAGCCCACACGTCAGCCCGGGGGCCACCTGCACCAGAAAGAGGGTTTTCTTAGTGGGACTTAGAGCTGGGAGCTGAAGTTGCAGAGGATGGAAATGACTCTTCTTCTGTTTCTGGCACCAACACTGGACTCAGGAAACAGACGAGTCTCTGATTTACACAAATCTAACTCTAAGGCCTTTAAAACAATAAAGGAGCCTCCCAGTTACTAGTGAGCTGCTTTTAAAATAGATGAGGCTTAGAAGATGTATTAAAATCAAATTATGAAGGAGTCCCCAGGAGGGGCAAACAGTTATGCACTTCACTGCTAATTGAAAAGTTTGGTGGTTCAAATTTACCCTGAGACACTGTGAAAGAAATGCCTGGAGATTTATCTACTTCCAAAAGATCACAGCTATTGAGAAAACTAAGATATATATAAAACACAGTTATGAGACCAACTGTGCCTGGACAGCTGAACAGAAATATGTGGATTTGTATGTGAAGTTTGGGTTCTTCTTCTTTCAATATGTTTTGCATAGAAAGAAACAGTGTCCCATGAAAATAAAACTTTTGTTCAAGGAGGACTATGGGTGAAGAAAGAAATGCTAGGTTTCGCTAGGCTTCTTGCCTCTGACAGCTCCAGAAGAAGCCCAGAGTGAGCGTATGGTGAGGACATTGGCGCAGGACCCCCTTGAGACTGAAGTCCAAGGGCCCACGTGGCTAAGATCCAGGAGACTCCAGGGGCTCATGCATAGCACCGGTGAAGTCCTCCGTCTTCTTCTCTTGTAAAAGCCTGGAAGGCCTGTACACGGGGTCCTGAGGGTGGGCCTCCAGCTGGGAGCTGGTGCAGCGAAGGCTCAGAGAGCTAAGGAGTGAGCATCTTCCCTCCAGCCAGCCCCAGGCCTGGGAGCAGGTGGTCTCAGAGCTTCTCTGACGAGGAGGAACAGATGGAAAAGTCAGACTACAAGCAGCAGACACCCACCAGTAGGATCACCAAGCGTCAGAACAGAAGGAACTCTAGGGCATTGGCTAGATTCACGCACTCTGTGACCATGAGCACAGTGCTCAGGGTGGCACGGGGTCAAGGCAGAACCTACCCTGTCCTGTGCACCCCAGCTCTCAGTCCACTGATTTCTCCTCTCCATTTCGCTGCCTCCCCGGAATAGGACCAGGATAACTCTAGCCACTTCTGAGCTGTCCTGGAGGAGGGTACGGTCCACGGGGAGGCACGTATGTGACTGATCCATTCCTGAGAAGTGGGCATTCTAGATGAATGGAAGCCGAGCAGAAGATACTGGTCTCTGCTGGGGCAGTGGGAGACTTGCACCTTCAGTCCACTCCCAAGGAGGTAAGATGTGAGCTGGGGCTTAGTGACAGAGCAGGATGAAGCCAGGCAAGAAGGGGTGTGGGGCTGGGCAGGGGCTGTGGACTCCGGCCAAGGGAATAGCATGTGCATGGCTTCAGGGAATTGAAAACTTTCACCCTGTCAAAGAAGGAAAGAGGGCATTACCGATTCAGTGGTAGATGTCTCACCTTCCATGCAGGAGACCAGGGTTCAATTCCCAGTCACCACCTCTCTGTCAGAGATTTGGCTGTTGCTAAGATGCTGAACAAGTTTCAGTGGCATTTCCAGAGTAAGAGAGACTAGGAAGAAAATTTGGCAATCTACTTCCCGAAATCAGCCAGTGAAAATCCTATGGATCCCAATGGCCCAGTCCTTTACTGATCGTAGGGACAGCACAGCACCAGGCAGTGTTTTGTTGCACTGTATGTGGGGTCGCCATGGATCTGGGGCACAGTTAGCAGCAGCTAACAACAGGAGAGTGACATGGGAGTTGATGAAATGGGATGGGGAGAGATTCAGGAAAAATTAGGGCTGACAACTGGAAGAACTTGGCGAGCAACTGGAAGTGGAGTAGACGGGAAGAGAAGGAACGGGTCCAGGACCATCCTACGTGGATGGTGTAGTCATGTTGGACCAAAGGAGAGCTGGTGAAAGAATGACGAGCTCCAATTTGGACATGTACAGATTTTGTGCCAGGGAACATCTTCTCTTGCCTGTATCTACCCTCAGAAGAGTTGAATACTTGTACCTGGCTGTGCCCATTCACAGGATGCCTCTAGCCTGGGGACCAGTGAAAGAGGTCCCAGATGAAAATCAGCATAGAAGGCAAGAAGGGTGAGGCAAGGCCAAAGAATGTGCTAATGAGGACGGGGACCTGGGAGATGGCTGAGTACACAAGCTGGAGGAAGGTCACGTAGATGTGGAGGGAAGCTCAGGTTGACCAGAGGTGAGGGTCGCCTTCTTGAAAGAACAGGAAGTTAGAGAAAGCCCAGCTGAAGGTCAGAGCATCAGAAGGGAAAGAGAGGCAGGCAGTAATACAGAGGAGGACAAGGAGAGCCATGTTACCCTAGAAAGAGGCACAGGGCAGATCAGATCTCTAAGACATTCCTCCCAAACTGGCTTCTGCCTCCTTTCCCTGAGCTCACAAGAGCTATCACGGACCTCTGGACATTTGCTGAACAAGGTCCCCTTGAAGACATTTGTTTACATGTTTTTACACAAACAATGGAGGTGATGGAAAAGAAGGCATCCAGGCTGGGTGGTGTGAAGGAGTCAGGAGGGACAGAAGGAGAGGTGCTGAAAGAATCATGAGTTCTAGTTCAGATGTATGGAGTTTGGGTGCCAGGGGACATCATGTGGAAATGGCTGCAAGACTGTGGACACCCAAATTTGAGGCTCAAGGGAGGTGACAGAGCAGCCTTCTTCTCAAGTAAGGGGATGAATGAAAGTAAGAGAAGACCAAGTCACTTGGCCCAGGAAAGGGTCTCTGTGTCAGAGCAAGGTAAGCACGGGCTTCCTGACTAAGGTGTAGTGGACAATTATTTTTTCACCACACCCAAGATTCTGCTTCTAGGTATGGCTGGCATCTGTCTCTCTCTCAACCCCTCGGTACCTTCCTATAGAATCAAAGCCTTCTTTTCAAATTTACCATCCCTTGACCAAGTCAGAGTACCCAACAAGAAAGGTAAGCACAGGCCTACTTGCTACTCTGTCATGAACAGTTTCATATGTTTTTCACCCCATCTGGTGGAACTGTTCACTACAGATTACTAAACAAGCACAAGTAAGCCCACACTTACTTTGCCTGCTGGGCCATATGCCCCTGGTCCTAGTCTATACCCAGTAGTAGTCAAGGTGGCCACAACTCCCCTGTGCCCCCTGAACCCCAGCAGGGGGCAAAGCTGTGGAGAAGACAGGAAAGAAGGCAGCTCCATCTCCCAGGTGGAACCACAGCTCACTCTGCAGAAAGCCAGCCCCCACTAGCTTGCTTGTGGCCTCCCTTTCCAGCTGGACCTTAGCCAACCTTTTCTTCCCAGACCCCACCCTTACCCACACAACACTCAGACCAAACCTGCACTAACCTGGGGGTGCCTCTCCAGCCCAACCCATTCGGGTTTGGCTGGTTCAAAATCACCCAGCCACAGATAAAATTTAGTTTTCTCTTCACCACACAAGCCTGCGTGATCCCATTGGAAACAAAGCACCCGAACTCTCTGAAGTCAACATCGCTCCACTCTGACCCACAGCCAAGGCCATCCAACACACACACGTCCAACACACGCCCAACAACAGAGTTTTACAAAATTCTAAATAGGCTTCGTTGAGAGTTTGGGGGCACCTGAGCCACCTAGAGGCCTCTGATTAGACTTCCTTCCTTGGGCCCTGGCCATGATGATGAACCTGTCTCAGCTCAGAAATGCCAAGCTGCCTTAGCATCCAAGTTTCCAGACCAGTCTGCATTGCTGAGGATCAAGGGAGGCTGGAACAGGTCTGGACACTTGGACAGGGAGCAAGGGGGAAACTAAGCCAGGGAAGGAAAGAGCAGAACAAGAGGGATACTGGGTGTGGCTTTGTCACTACTATGGGGAGTATACCCCAGAAGGAGGGAGAAGTCTTGTCCCTTGATGGCCATGACAGCCACCCATACTCAGGCGAAAGGCTTGATCGACATGATCTGAATTCACTGTGGCAACAACCTTGCAGGCAGAGATGATAAAGCCCCATTTTATAGTTCAAAGTTGCCCAAAGCGCCACCACCAGGTAGTCGCCCAGCTGGGACTCAAAAGGGTGCTGCTGCCGGCCCAGGCTCCCCCTGACCCAGGTCAGCCCTTAAACTAGATTCCACCACGAGCAGAAACTGGGTGCTCCCCAAGCAACGACTTCCTCTTCCCCCCTCCTTTCCACTGTGGGTAACTGCTAATAAGTTTTGGTCTCTACACGTGGGCCCTCTTCATCTAGGCAGAATCCTACTCTCTTCCCCTCTATGGCTCTGTAGCCCTAAAATACAAAGCCAAGCAAGACATCAGGCTAACAATCCAGGTTCATGCACTTCTGCATATTAAAAAAAAACGAAAATTTGACCTACGCAAGTTTTTTTCATTTTATTTTATTCATGTATACAAGAAACAAAACCACCTGCTGCCATCAAGGCAATCTTGATTCATTACAACCACCTGTGTTATGGAGTAAACCTGTTCTACCGGGTTTTCTTGGCTGTAATCTTTATGACAGCAGATTGGCAGGCCTTTCTTCTGCAGCACTACTGGGTGGGTTCGAACCTCCAACCTTTAGGTTAGTAGTTGAGTGCAAACTATTTGCACCACCCAGGAACTTTAAGGTACCCAGCACAGAAGAAAAATCTGGCATCTGTTCAGTCAGATTAACAGGCTTCTGCTTTCCCTTTAGTTTTCATGAATCCAGTAATTCCTAGTGATACGGGACATTTAAGCAAATGACTTTTTTTTTAAGGAAAAGGATGTTTAATATAGAAATAAGTGAGATCCATGGTATACTTGAAACCATAATGCTAATTACCTCCTGGTAACCTAAAAATATCCTTCTGAGGCATAAGCTCTAAAACAGATGTTATTAACCTACGGGTCTCCACAGGGGTCCAAGGATGGGTTTCAGGATGTCTATAAAAACCGTGAAATTGAAAATGTTTGTAAAACCATTTGGGTGTTCTCCAGAGTAATTTTTCTGAGGTGAAAATCTAAAGCTTTCATCAGCTCCTTAGGGGTATCTCTGACCCCCAAATGCCAGAGCTGCTAGCTAACACATTCAGGTCTGACACATTCCTGGGGTTTCATTCATTTCCCAAGATAGCCTTGCAAATTATCAGGGTGAGAATGATTATCCCGCAGGCAGACAGGAAAGCTGAGCTTCAGGGACAGCAGTGGTCACCCAAGGGACTCAAATGTGGTGAGGACCCCAATGTGACTGGGATAGGGGCAGGGAGAGCAGAACCAAGGAGGTGGGGCACTGCTGTAGGAAACCCAGTGCACAGTCAGTAGGTGCTGGATAAATGCTTTGGGGTGATAACAGTGATCTTGCCTTCCTTGCCTGCTGCTCTCACTCCTCAAATGATTCACACATGGGTTTGGCCATAAAGAAAGAATGTACTCTCTCTATGTCTTTACGTGCCAGACCACCACGACAGGGCCCAGCGCACCAGGGGCTGCAGGGACTTTGCTGGGCATTTTAAGGTGGCTGTTCGAGAGGAGAAACTAAAGGATCCATGGAAGAACACTGGGCAGAATAAATACCCGTCCCTTCTCTCTACTCACAACTCTAAAAAGATTCAACAGTCCAATGAGCCAGAAGCAGAACTGTAAAAATCCTGCTTTAGCTCTGCTTGAAGCAGCTGGAAAAAAAAGATGTGGCTTCTGGAAATATCTTTAAACTCTCTTGTTCAACAAAGAAGTGGCAATTCACAGGAAAAATGCTTCAGCTCTAGAGCTCCAAGACTTGAGCAGTTTCAACTCAGCAGCAGCTTTCTATCACTTCCATGTGGACAAACTGATTTTGTACCAACACTGGCAGTTAAGATTTGTCTGTCTGTTTTTGTAGTATTTTGGTGGAAGAGGGGAAAGTACACCGGTTTTGCAGTCAATAAGTCTGGCTTGAGTCCTAGCACTTCCTGTGTACTCTGACCTAGTCATTTAACCTTCCTGAACCTCCGTTTTTGCAGAGTGGCTTAAAAGAGGACAGTCTATATAAGTGCCTGGCAAACGGTAGGCGTCCATCAGCGGTAACTAGTCCCTGGGTGGTGCCAACAGTTTGGGCAAACCCATCTAGTAGTCTGGCAGGAGACAGGCCTAGTGGTCTGCTTCCACTGAGATTACATCAAAAAAAAAAACCCTGTAAAGCAGTTCTACTCTGTAGCACATGACGTAGCCATGAACTGGAACTGATTCAACAGCAACAAGTTTGTTTTATTATTATTATTTAAACATTGGGGAGGAAATAAAACGCATTCCACATCCTGGAGAAACTTCATTTCAACCAAGAATCACACAATTCTCCCTTGTCCGTCCACTGCCACAAACGAAGCGCCACACTCATTTGTAAAATGGGGGTAAACAATTCAAGAGAAAGACAAATAACTCAATTAAAAAACAGGCCAAGGATTAAGCCGTTCTCCAAAGAAGATATGGAAATGGCTGAGAAGCCCAGGAAAACATGCTCAGCACCATCAGTCATTGAAGAAATGCAAATTGAAGCCAGAATGTGATACCACTGCGTACCCACTAGAATGGTGGCACAGTAGTTAAGAGCTTAGCTGCTAACTAAAGAGCTGGCAGCTCAAATTCCCAGGTGCTCCTGGGAAACCATATGGGGCACTTCTACTCTGTCTTACAGGGTCACTATCATAATGCATTAGGATGGCTAAAAAAAAAAAAGATGGGCAGCAACATGTTTCAAGGACTTAGAGAAATCAGAACCTTCATTTATTACTGGTGTGGATGTAGTAAGCATATTACATGTTTTGTATTACTGGGTACAGCCCAAAAACAGTCCAACAGTTCCTCAGGTGTTAAACATACAGTTACCACACACTCTAGCAATTCCACTCGTAGGTACATGGTTAAGAAAATTGAAAACATAGGTACACAGAAGTTTGTACATGAATGCTCAGACTAGCGTTATTCACAACAGCCAGAAAGTAGAAACAACCCAAACATCCATCAGATGATGAACAGATACACAAATGTGGCCTATTCATGAAGTGGAATATTATTCAGCCATAAAAAGGAATTATTGGCACATGCTATAACATGGATGAATCTTGAAAATATTGCACTAACTGAAAGAAGCCAGACACAAAAGGCCACTTATGACAGGATTCCACTTATGTGACATGTCCAGAAGAGGCAAATCTATAGCTACAGAAAGTAGATTAGCTATTAAGAACCAAGTCTCTGTAGAGGAAACACTGTATTCAAAAGTAATATGATTGACTTCCTCACTCTAAACTATAGCCTCCCAGAAAAAAAAAAAATTAACCAAAGACAGAGAACAAGTAGCAACAGTGGATGGGGGTAAAGGGTTGGGGAACCTTCATCTTCCTCAGCAATAGACAAGCTAGCACACTGAAACTAACCCATGAGGTCAGCTCGTAATGAAATGACAAATTGGCTCAAAAAATATTGTCATCCAACAGTATTGTGCCCTGTAAAAGATCATCCATATGAGATCAAATGGTCAACAATGACTTGAAAGCCTAGATGAGAATGTAAGGGGCAGGGCAACTAGATTCATGGAAATGGAACAACCAGAACGGAAATACTGTCCTGAGAATATTCACACACTGTGAAGAATGTGACAGATGTCACTGTTGAATGAGAAGCTACTGTATAAACCTTCACCAAAAACACAGTCAGATACTGTTTTAAAAAAGGAAAGGAGGAGGAGCCTGCAATCATCCTTTACTCCCCAGTTTGAGGTCCCGAAGAACCGCAGCAGAACTGCCCCAGACACAGCTCCGTGGGGCAGCAGGTGAAAGCGGGGTGGGCCGCTCTGCACATAAATTGCCTTAATCTGCTGATCGCACCTATTTTTAGGCCTTCATTTTATAGCTTGGTGAAATGAGAAGGTGCAGGAAGATCAAAATACCCAGCTACATTAAGATGTTTCGTGAGAGGTAGGGAGACACTTTCAGAAGCAAAAGCCAGAGTCGGAAGCCACAGGTTGTTTTTGATGACACCAATTAGGGAGGCTGCTGAAGAGCGTGCTGATTTGCCCTTTGCTCGTGTGCAAAGTCTTGGTCTGGGCAGCGGAGATTTACTGCTGGCAAAATTATGCTTGGACGGACCCATACATGGACAGACACACACACCCCGACCTCTGCTGTGTGTGGCACATCTTCCTGGCCCTGGGAACCAGCACTTAGCAAGAACAACGTTTGCCCTGTCCATTTCGAGGACAACAGATGGAAAAGGAGACAAGTTTCCAAAGCAGGCCTCAGCCCTCATGGGAAATTGTCCAGGTTTGACATGTCTACATTCATTCAACAAGCAGTGTCCAGGTGATATAGTTTGCTTTAGATGGAAATTTACAGCTCAAGTTAATTTCTCATACAAAAATTGATATACACATCACTATGTGACCCAAGCTGCTAGCCCTAAAATGTGACCGCACATTGCTCTTTCCACTCCGGATTTCCTGTGTCTGTTCAACCAGCTCTTGTCCCTTCTGCCTTGGCCTCTGGCCTCCAGACAGGAGCCACCCATTTAGTCTTCTGTATCTACTTGAACTAAGAAGTATACTCTTCACGAGTATCATTTTGTGTTTTATATTCTAGTTGAATCTTTGTCTGAAGAGTTGGCTTTGAGACCGGTTTTAAGTCTGGGTTTACAGGGAGTCCAGGGACCATGTCTTCTGGGGTTCCTCCAGTCTTAGATCATTAAGTTTAATCTTTTTACTAGAACTTGAGTTCTGTACCCCACTTTTCTTCTGCTCCATGAGGGACTCTCTGTTGCATTCCCTGTCTCAGGGTGGTCATGGGGGGTAGTCGTGTGCCATCTAGTTCTTCTGGTCTCTGGCTTACGTGTCCCATTTTGTCTCTTAGGCTCATATTTTTCCGCTGTCTTTGGCGTTCTTCACTCTCCTTTGCTCCAAGTGGACTGGAACAAACTGATACATCTTAGATGGCCACAAGCTAGCTTTTAAGATCACAGATGCTGCTCACCAAAGTGGGATGTAGAATATTTTCTTAGAAAACTTTGTTATGCCAGTTGACCTTGGTATCCTCTGAAACCATGGTTCCCAGACCCTTGCCCCTGCTACAGTGTCTCTTGAAGTGTTTGGTTGTGTTAAGGAAATGTCTCAGCTTCTGATTTAGCCAGGTGATGGTCTTATATTCATTCTACAGTCACACAATTAACAATTAACTAGTTAACTGCAAATGAGCACCTTGTTTGGCTTGATGCATCATTTCCTGCTAGAAGAATAAAGCATGATTTTAATGAAAATACATGAATACTATAGTTGTGAGGTGGGGAGAAATGCTATGTACATATTTGGGGCACTTGGCTTGGCTATCATCTCTCAGGTAGTGTAGTGGTTAAGCGCTAAGGCCGCAAACCCCAAAGCTAGCAGTTCGAATCCACCAGACGCTCCTTGGAAACTCTATGGGGCAGTTAACTCTGTCATACAGGGTCACAATGAGATGGAATCAACTCGATGGCAGTGTGTTTGGTTTTTGGTTTATTACCTCTTAATGAAGTCTCCATTGTCAGTATGAACAAGATTCCTCTGTCTTAAGCAATGCCAAAATATTCTTTTGAAGTAGGAAAGTAGTATTCCTCCTTAGATCAACAGGAAACCCTGGTGGCATGGTGGTTACGAGTTTGGCTACTAACCAAAGAGTTGGCAGTTCATATCCATCAGGCTCCCTGGAAACCCTATGAGGCAGTTCTACTGTGTCCTGTAGGGTTGCTATGAGTTGGAATCAACTTGAGGACAACAGGTTTTCTAGATCAATCAGGCTTGGTGGTATAGCGGCTGAGACTGGCTGGCTGCTAACCAAAAGGCTGGCAGTTTGGCTCCACCAGCTGGTCCTTGGGTATGGTGCAGTTCTCCTCTGTTCTATAGGGTTACTATGCATCAGCATCAACTCAGTGGCAACAGGTTTGAGAGTTTGTTTGTTTGTTTGTTTGTTTGTTTGTCATGTATTTAGGGGAGCGAAACAAAAAAAAATGATCCCTATCTGGGCAGTCAGAAATGAAGCAGATAATAAATCCTTCAAATTCAGGTAGAAAGCACAAGTTAGCACTACTGGTGCCTAGCAGGGCAGGCAGAGGATGACCATTATATAATATGGACTAAACAAATGAATGGATGAATGATCCTCTGGACCAGGCTGAGCATAAGCATAGAATATTGCCATTTGTTACATAACTGGTCAGGTTGGGCTATGTCATCCCCCTTCCCCCCTTTCCTACTGACAGGGCCTTCCGTAAAGTCATCCCGACCCATTCCTTGACTTGTCAATCATTTCCAATTATCCAGCTCCATTTACATTTCTAAAATTCAGCCCAGCTCACTTCAAAACTTCAGTCTCACAGCTAATTCAAGGTCAGGCAAGAGCTGTCACAGTGGTGGCTTGAATGAAGGCATGTTACAGGCCGTCCTACCCACATGCCCCCTTCTCCTAGCTTTTCCCTCTGCTACACAAGAGGGCAGGAGAAGGAAAAGCCCACGGTCATCTAAGCTGCCATACGAACTCTGGTGCTCCCCTTGGTGGCCATGCCTGATGTCCTTGTCCACAGTCTGTGGGTCACCCCCAAGCTGCTCTTCCAGAGAAACCCTGGTCTGGGTACACCTGACCAGGTGATGTCTCATGACAATCTTCCCATTTAAACCTGTTACTGTTGAGTCAATTATCACTCATAGCAACCCAATAGGACAGAGCGGGACTGACCCATAGAGTTTCCCAGGAGCACCTGGTGGATTTGACTGCTGACCTCTAGGTTAGCAGCCATGCTACTTAACCACTATCCACCACAGCTTCCATCTTCCTATCTAGAAGCCTCCTAATGAGTGGGAATCAACTTGACACCATCGGGTTGTTCCCTAAGCAACAGCAGTCCAAGTAGACTGTGGCCCCAGTGTCACAATCTAGGACCTGGGGGTCACGTGGGACTTTCCTGTCCTCTGTACCTCAGGATGGGGGTTCCTGTCCCTACCCAGCCATCTCTCACCACTGCAGCTACTCCTGGAGCCCAGAGCTACAAGGCAGATGTCAGAGGAGGTACTGGCTCCCTTGCTGAACGTTCCCTGTCACAAGAGACTCTGGGAAAAGGAAGCCCCAGGCCTTATCCTTCAAGGGAGAGAAGCCTCTCTTTGAGAAGACTGAAGTCTTCAAAAGGTGAGCTTCTCTCCCTCCTCAGTCCTCTGTCTATTGGGAAGGAGGATTCAGGTGGAGCTGGAGCTATGGGTCGGAGGCGGAGAACTGGTGGTGGAAAAGCCTCTCTCTTAGAGGCCCTGTGGGGCAGCCCCCAAACCTGCCTATCCTCTAAACTTCAAATTGGAAACACCATAAAATGGGGATAATGACAGTAGTTGCCTCCTGCGACTGTGGTGAGCAATAAACAAGTTAGCACATGTGAGGTGCCGAAAACAGTGCCAAGCATAGAGCATCAACCATAGAGGCATCTGGGTTATTGTTATCATAATTTAGAACCTTGCCTACACTGCTAGAACATCAGGGAATATCCTGCTCAGCAGGATCACCACCTTTTTGCAATAAAAATTACCTCAGATATAAAGCAAAATGTTCAATATGGTCCTAGTCCAAACACTGGTATCTGTTTTCATTCATCAGCACAACTGTTAGAGCTAAAAAGATTTGTTCAAAGTTAAGTGGGATGAAGTCTTATCATCCTCACTTCTAAGAAGCATCTGGCTGTACTATTTCCAAGACAGACTTGTTTGTTCTTCTGGTAGTTCATGGTCCATTCAAAATTCTTCACTAGTGCCGTAATTCAAATGCATCGATTCTTCTTCAGCCTTCTTTCTTCATTGTCCAGCTTTTGCAGACCTATGAGGCAAATGAAAAATACCATGGCTTGGGTCAGGTGCATCTTAGTCCTCAGAGTGATGTCTTTGCTTTTTAACATCTTAAAGAAGTCTTTTGCAGATCTGCCTAAAGCAACAGTTTCCCATGGACATTGACTGCAGATACACGTAAAATGAAACCCTTGACAATTTCAGTCTTTTCTCCGTTTATCATGATGCTGCTCACTGGTCCAGCTGTGAGAATGGTGGCTTTCTTTAGATTGAAGTGTAACTCATACTGAAGGCTGTAGTCTTTGAGCTTCATCCGTAAGTGCTTCAAGTTCTCTTTACTTTCAGCAAACAAGGTTGTGTCATCTGCATACCGCAGGTTGTTAACGAGTCTTCCTCCAGTCCTCACGCTGTGTTCTTTTGCATATAGTCTAGCTTCTCTGATCATATGCTCAGCATGCAGACTGAATAAGAATGATGAAAGGATTTCACTTGGATGCACACCTTTGCTGGTTTTAAACCACAAAATATCTCCCCTTGTTTCATTCAAATAACTGTCTCTTGGCCTATGTACAGATTCCACATGAGCACACTTAACTGTTCCAGAATTCTTCACAGTGCTACCCATAATTTGTTATGATCCACACAGTTGAATGCCTTTCTCTTTAATTCAAATAGGTTTTGAGTCTCTTCTACTTTGAGCCCTATAACTTTTGAAATTACAGTTTTTCATTAAAATAATGCTTTGGATTTACCAAGGCCTTCAGCCAAAACATTTCGGCCCATAGATAGTGCAGACAGAACAATAAGAAATGATCTACAGGCTTTGGGGAAGATACTCCCTTTAGCAAAGGAGCTTTTGGCAGTAGCTGGCTGGAGTGGGCTTGTACCAGATTTGCCTGGTCGTCTGCCCTGTACAAGTTTGCCCAATTAGAGGCAAATAATCCAAAAAAATAAAAAATAAAAAATCCAAACCCACTGCTGTCAAGTCAGGTCCAACTCATAGCAACCCTATAGGGCAGTGTAGAATTGCCCCGTAGAGTTTTCAAGGAGCACCTGGCAGATCTTAACTGCCCACCTTTTGGTTAGCAGATGTAGCACTTAACTCACTATGCCACCATGGTTTCCCAGAGGCAAATAGCCAGCAGAAAAATGAGCAAGTCACCCCATGATTCTTTTACTCTCTTGACCCTAGCATTTAAATCCTTGCCATTTCAAAACCAGCAGGAAGGAATTAGGGGTGCCACACTGTACAGCAGGAATGAGATGTCAACAAGGGTTTAGAGTCCCTAGCTGTTTATCTCACATTTGAACCTGACCCTGAACCAGGACAGCCCTATTCTGGTTCAAAGGCAAGCAGGAGCTTTGCCAAAAGCAACACATTTCTGACCATCTGTTGAGGGGGTAGAGTAGCATTTTAAAACATAAAAGGAGACACAGCAATGGATAGTTCAGGACTTAAAATAACATTACGTCAGCACCTCATGTAAAAGTGAATGCCAAACCCGAATAATCGGAAGTTTACAAACCCCCACTGATTGTTCCGCCAGAAACAGTGCCGCCCACTCGTGACTTTGCTCCAAGTCTTTTCTTGAACTTTCCTAACATCTTGTAATTCTTCAGTCAGAATGGGAGCCCAAGATTCCCAGCTCCTCAAGAAGCCGTTCCTCTCTCTCAAGTGAAAGCGAATGAAGAGGTTCTCTATTGATCTTCAGTGTTTCCTTCCTTCCTGAATTACAAAGATAATTTCTCCTTTGCAAAAATTCAAATTCAGAACTATAGAACTTAGAAATTGAACATCTTCCGAAATCCCAGCTCCTTGAACAGCCACTGTTAATAATTTGACAGTTTCACTTCATCTATTTTTATCTAGCAAACATATGTCAAGCCTATATATTTTAACAGATACACATAAAGAAATGGGATTTTAGTTTTATATGGCATGCAACAAAACTAAAATGGTCAAGAATACCAGTTATCTGGTACTTATGACTTTGAAAATAGCTGAAAAGAAATGTATCTCAATAAAATGCATTAGTCTAGTTCTCACAAATTATTGTATAGGGGGGAAAAAAAAGCCAGTTATTGGTTAATTAAGCTTAAGGGGAAAGCCAAAGGCCCAGAACTAGTTTGTGCTAAATTGCTAAGCAAACTGTGCGTAGGGCCAGCTACATAACATGTGGACCCCACTGCAAAACGGATGTAGGACCCACTGGCTGCAGAGCATTAAACCAAGTGTAGGACTTGTCCAAGCATGAAGTCCTACCCACACATATTAATTTAGCCATATGATTTCCAAATGTTTACTTCACATTTAAGGCTTTAGAACTATCATGCTCAACTTTAAGATCATTCTATTTTCTAGAAAGTACAGCTTCCTCAAGGAAAGGAGCCCCAGAGGCATAGTGGTTAAAGTATCTGGCTGTTAACTGAATGCTCACTGGAGAAAGACATGGCAGTCTGCTTCAGCAAGGATTTACTATGGCCTTGGAAACTCCATGCACTTGCTGTGAGTTGGAGTCAACTCAGTGGCAGTAGATTTTGGGCAGGTCCTCTAGGAGACAAATCAGGACAATGGTGGTCCAGTGGAAGAATTCTCATCTTCCAAGTAGGAGACAGGGGTTCAATCTGCAGCCAAAGCACCCCCGGCACAGCCATCACCCATCTGTCAGCAGAGGTCGTGTGTTGCTATGACGCTGTACAGGTTCCAGAGGAGCTTCCAGACCACACAGACTAGGAAGAAAGGCCTGGCAATCTACCTTCTGAAAATCAGACACTGAAAACTCTATGGGTCACAAGAGTTCGATCTGAAAACAATCATAGGAGTAGTACAAGACCAGGTATTGTTTCATTCTGTCGTGCAGGGGGTCATCTTTAGGAAGGGCCAACCTGAGGGCAGTTAATCACAGAAACAATAACAAGGAATAAATAGGCAGGATGAGAAGAGGGCCAGGAAAGATGCTAAAGAACAGTACATTTTAGCTTGAACTTGATTAAGCTATAAGTCTCCTGATATATTCTCCAGTAGAAATGAATTGGCTATGCAGCTAATATTGTAAAAATATAAACCATTCTGGAATATCAGGTTAGCAAAAATAAAATCTTAAGCTCCATGTCACATCCAAAAAGTCTACACCTAAGATTGTTTACATTAGATACTTTTCTAACATCAATTTTATACTCTATTCATTCTTTTTTTTTTTTTTTTTTGTAACAAAAGACATACTTCCCAAGACTCCCAATAAGCCATACTAAATAGACTTTCTTAAAAGTAAAGGGAAAGAAAACCTTTATGACTTGGCAGATGAAATTATATAATTTTCTTTTTTAAAAAAAAGTTGCTATTGAGTCGATTTCAATTCAGGGTAACACCAGCTGTTACAGAGTAGAATCATTCCATAGAGTTTTCTTAACTGTAATCTTTATGGACTACCACTGGTCTGTCAGTTTCCAAGAAATGTGCAAGAGAGCTACCTGGCTGATCAACTCACGGTAAGATTTATACTTGTGCCCATTCCAAAGAAAAGTGATCCAACAGAATGTGGCAACTATGCAACAATACCATTAATATTACATGTGCATAAAATTATGCTGACGATAACTCAAAAAAGCTTGCAGCAGTCTGTCAACAGGGAACTCCCAGAAATTCAAGCTGATTCAGAAGAGGATGTGGAATGAGGGATACCCCTGCTGACATCAGATGGCTCTTGAATGAAAGCAGAGAATACCAGAAAGATGTCTACCTATGATTTATTGACTACGCAAATACAGTTGAGTGTGTGGACCATCACTAATTATGGATAATATTGTGAAGAACGGGAATTCCAGAACACTAAGTTGTGCTCATCTGGAACTCGTACGTAGAGCAAGAAGCAGTCATTTGAACAGAACAAGGGGATACTGTGTGGTTTAAACTCAGGAAAATTGTGCATAAGGCTTGTATCTTTTCACCGTACTCATTCAATCTGTATGCTGAGCAAATAATTCAAGAAACTGGGATATAGGAAGAAGAGTGCAACATCAGGATTGGAGGAATACTCATTAACAACCTGTGATACATAGACAACACAAACTTGCTTGCTGAAAGTGAAGAGGACTTGAAGCATTTACTGATCAAAGATCAAAGACTATAGCCTTCGGTATGGGTTACACTTCAAGATAAAGAAAACATCCTCACAACTGGACCAATAAGTAACATCATAATAAACAGAGAAAATACTGAAGTTGTCAAAGCTTTTGTTTTAGTTGGACCCATAAGCAAAATTCAAGGAAGCAGCAGTCAAGAAATTAAGTGATGTATCACATTGGACAAATTTGCTGCAAAAACCTCTTTCAAGTGTTAAAAAGCAAAGATGTCACCCTGAGGACTGAGGTGTGCCTGTCACAACCCATGGTGTGTTCAATCACCTTACAATCGTGTAACAATGAATAAGCAAGATCAAAGAAGAACTGATGCCTTTGAATTATGGTCTTCATAAAGAACAGTGAATGATACCGTCAACTCCCAGAAGAACAAACAAATCTGTCTTGGAGGAAGTACAGCCAGAATGCTGCCTATAAGGGAGACAGATGGGACTACTTGTGTGCTTTGATCATGTTCTCAGAAGACACCAGTCCCTAGAGAAGGTCGTGATGCTTGGAAGAATGTCAGCCAAGAGAGGAAGACCCTCAACGTGTGGCTGCAACAATGGGCTCAAACACAGCAAAAAACATGAGGATGCTGCAGGACTGGGCAGTATTTCATTTTGTTACACTCAGTGTTGCTATGAGTCGTAACCAACTTGACAGCACCCAACAACAACAGTCTTTATGGAAGCAGACTACCTGGCCTTTTCTCCCATGGAGCCATGGTTTTAGGTGAGGTCAGCAGCCAATGGCAACCTGCTATACCACCCAGGCTCCCTCAAAAACTCTCTAGCCCCTTCAAAGTACAGCAGGTGCACTTTACAACACACAGTTGCTATGCAAAGTTGTTATCCTGGAGCTGCCCTGGCCACTTAATCGTATTTCCACATGCACTGTAAATTATGCCGAAGGCGAGAATAGCCTCGTCTTTTCTAATGATAGGTACACCAAGTCTTAACAGCTATAAAAGATTCCCCAAAGCCTTAAAAGGCCTGGATTACATGCCTTGACAACTATCAGTAAGTGGAGTAGACAACTCAAGACAGAAAAAGAGGGGAGAATGGATTGTAAACAGCCTGACTGCTACAGCCAAGCCTCGGGAAAGCAAAAGAGAAAAACCTTCTTTCTGAGGTTTATGCTTCCGAGAGACAGCTGGACGCACTGCCCTAAAATTCCCCACCCTTGCAGCACAGGAGAGACCAGACTAGCTGTTCTTACCCGGGACCTTTCTGATGGGCACATCTCAGAGCCCCGGAGTTACTTAACCTTCCCTTGGGTCCTGTGTAGTCCCCAGTGAATGCTTCTTGAAGCAACTTCTGCATTTCCTAGGTGACATCAGAGACAGAGAGAGTAAGGAGCTCTGTGACAACCGACTCCTCTGTGTCGGTTAGTGGATAGTGGAAGTAAAGAGTGGAGGAGCTAAGTGTGCTGTCACAGGGTGAGGAGAGCAGAGAAGAGTTACATAGAGGCAGGTGCTTAGGGTTTTGTATGGCAAATTGACTTGGATTGTAAACTTTCACTTAGAATCCACTACCGTGGAGTCGGGTCCAACTCATAGCAACCCTAGAGGTCAGAGTAGAACTGCCCCATGGAGTTTCCAAGGAGCGCCTGGTGGATTTGAACTGCTGACCTCCTGGTCAGCAGATGTGGCTCTTAACCCACTACACCACCAGGGTTTCCAAAACTTTCACTGAATCACAATTAAAAAAAAAAAATTCAAAGAAGCAGCTCTGTGATTAGTCAGCCTGATCTAACCTCCTCACAGGCCACGGTCAGTCCCAGAGGCACACACGTATTGTTCCTTCCAGATGGAGATGGGAAGACAGCTCTCATTTCTTAAGAACTAACAGTGCATGAGAGCTACTCCAGGCTCTTCGCATGGCTCATACTATGAACCCACACAAACCTCTCTCCATCTCCCAGATAAGAAAGCTGACTACAGCTATCCAGGTAACTTGCTCAAGGTCATGCAGCTACAGTGGCAAAGCTGGGCTTCAAATTCATGTCAACCAAACTCCCAAAGCCTCTGCTTTCTTTCCATAGCATCAGTACTGAAACATCTCCTATGGGGCAACAGGAGTGGTCCACTCCAGTCGAGACAGTAAGAAGGTGGATGGTCTGTAAAGGAGCCCTGGAGGTACAGTGGTTAAGAGCTTGGCTTTAACCCAAAAGGTCAGCAGTTTGGATCTATCAGCTGCTCCACAGAAGCTCTATGGGGCAGTTCTACTCTGTCCTATACACACACACACACACACACACAATAAATAAATAAATAGCTTTGCCTTCAAGTCAATGCTGATTATTGGCAACCCTGTCAGACAGAGTAGCACTGCCTCATAGAGAATTCCCAAGAAGCAGCTGTTAGATTTGAACTATCAACCTGTTGGTTAGCAGCCATAACACTTAACCACTGTACCACCGGGCCCCCCCCTTCATCTATAGGTTCGCTGTAACAAAACCGACTAAAAGTCATCTACTTTTGATTGACCGTGCCTCACTAAGTCTGAACAAAATCCACAATAAACTTCTTGTTGCTAGCTGCCCTGGAGTTGGCCCCCAACTCATGGTGACCTCATGCACAAGAGAACAAAACACTGTCTGGTCCCATGCCATCACCATGATCACTTACAGATCAGACTCTTGTAATCCATAGTTTTCAGTGGCAGATTTTCCACATCACGGCAACACACCAGCCACCACAGACAGAGGGTGGTGCCTGCGCATGAGGTGCCCTGGCCAGGAATCGAACCCAGGTCTCCAGCAGGGAAGGAGGGAATTACACCACTGAACCACCACTGCCTCTCCATAAGGGAAACTCTTCCCACAGAAAGTCTTTTGTTGGCCTAAGTTCTAAATGCATTTACTGCACTTAGATAGACAGGTAAGCTTCAAACCAGCCTCTTTTTATTGCTTATCCTTTAACAGACATTCTACGTATTTACATTAATTTGGATACTCCAGATTTGCATTTGGCCCTCTCTAGAAGCTGTCTCAGACTCAGCTACCCAGCAGAGTAAGATCTTTACAGTTCAGAATCTTCCCATCCCACTTGGGGCATAGCACACATCTGCAGCCTCTGTAGGACTGCATATTCCTATGTTTCAGCAGGAGATCGAAAGAAACAGTGATTGTAAACATGAAGAAACAGAATTTGAGTTAGTTCAATTCTGTCATTCCCTGTGACCAGTCAGAGTTTTTACTTGTGTTTCAAGTTTAAAACAGCAAAATGCAAAAACAGTATTTTTCTTGCTAAGTCCAAATTTTAGTTCACCTATAAAATATCTGACTGCATTTGAATATATTTAAAAGGCAAATGTATATATCTTTTAAAAATTCTTTGTCAACTGGTCATTGTTTAAAAACTAAAGAAAAATCAAGAACACAATGATTGCAACTATTTTTTGTTAGTGGTTGCCGATGTTATTAGCGTTGCCATCCATTTGACTGTGAATCATAATAACCCAAGTGACAGAGCAGAACTGTCCCATAGGGTCTTCTGGGATGCAAGCTTTATGGGAGCAGATCAACAGGCCTTCTTCCCACAGAGCTGCTATGTGGGTTCAGACTGCCATCCTCTCGGTTAGCAGACAAGCACTAACCATTGCACCACCAGTGCTCCTTAACGATTGTGGGTACTCACACAATTGTTACTGAAAATAACTGTCACACAAAGGAAAGGGATGTGAACAGTTACCTGCCCCGGGTGTCAAACACACCAGGGGAGCTATCACTGCACCACATTGAAGTAACCCCTTCGTGCCCGAGCCTGAGAAACAGCTGTGGTGTGGCCAGGATTCCAGCCCTTTGTCTACAATGGTCAAGCACTAATGCCAGTCCACTTCACAGCAATGTGATGCCTTTCTTCTTTTCTTATGAGTGAGAAGTGGCTTTCCACAGGAATCTGTGACTCCACAGACGTCTTTGTCTTTGATGAAAAACTCAAATTCCATGCAAAATTGCTAGCTTTTCTCCAAATATAAATACTTGCAAATTTTGCGCAAATCCCAAAGACCACCAAATGTCAGTCTTCGGCACCAGTGACGTCAGCATCATCGAACCTCTCTTAAACCTCCACTCTCCTCACCCCTATTTCCTACACGGCCATCTCCCGGGCTTTTTTAAGCCTTCTGTAATCTGGCCATACCCAATCTGATTAGTGCCAACCTCTTGACACCAGACCCAAGATTAAACATTCACTGGAGGCAAGAGCCTTCACCACACCACATGAATCTCCTTGTCTCCCCTTTCAGTCACCCAGTCCTGGACATGTGGTAAGAGCCAGCGGTCTGTTTTAACTTATTTAACAAACACGAATATGATGCCAAGGGGCCTTGGTGGTGCAGTGGTTAAGCACTCATCAGCTAACCGAAAGGTCAGCACTCTGAACCTACCCAGTGTTTCCTCGAAAGAAATACCCAGCAATCTGTCCTCATAAAGATTACAGCCAAGAAAACCTGATGGGACATTAGTCCTCTGACACAGGACATTGCTAGGAGTCAGAATTGACTCATGGCACCTAGCAACAGCAAGAATCCAGTGCTCACTACAAGCGAAAAAGTGGAACAGAAACTCATCGTGGGGAGATGTAAATTTAAATAACAAAGTACTATTTTATACCTACTAAAGTAGTAAACTTAAACATGTAATTATTATGTAACCCAGCAACTGCACTCTTGTGGATTCACCCGAGAGAAACGAGAACACAGCTTCATACAAGACCTGTAAAAAAAGGTTCACAGCAGCTTTGCATGTAATAGCCAAAAACTAGAAACAGGTTTGTTGTCCTTCAACAAGTGACCAGTTAAACTGTGGCACATGCTCACCATGGAATAATATACACTCAACAAGAAAAAGGGACACACTATGGACATACTCAATGACTGGATGAATGCCTAAGAAATTATGCTGAGTAAAAAAAAAAACCAGTCCCAAGAGATTACACATACTATCTGTATAGTTTTACTTAGGCAGGTAGTCCCCAGTTTATGACGCGTTTGAGTTAGGTCCCACTGCACTTAGGACTGTCTGTGTTTGTGTGTTGGTGTGTTTACACATCTGATAGTCAGTAATATGTACTACGGACAATGTCGCAACATATAACTTGCTGATGTTATCACTGTCTGTAAATTTCATGTACTGTTTCCAACACCCAAAGATAGAGACAGATTCATAAAGAAACTGATACCAAAATGAACTAATAATGAAAATTAAAAAAAAAAATGGGGGGCGGTGTTTGACATATATCAGAACCAACGTATGACAGAGTCATCAGACTGGAGCCCTGTCGTAAGTCAGGGACTTCCCCCAACAACAAGTTTGAAATGATAGTATTCTAGAAATGAAGGAGAGATTGGGCTCAGAGTGATCAAGGGTATGGGGTAGGAGAATGAGGAAAAGGAGGTGGGTATGATCCTGAAAAGTTAACTCGAGTCTACGCAGTGCTGAACTATTAAGCATCGTGACTGCAGTGGTAGAAACACGAGCCTATACATGGTCAAATATTACAAACCTACGTACATACACACAGATGAGGGCAATAAAACTGGGGAAATCTGAATAAGATTCACGCGTTGTATCAATGTCAATATTCTGACTGTGAGACCCAAGGACTGAAGGACCACATGAATCACAGTGTCAGCCAGCCCGAACCCAGAAGTGATGGGTGGCACTTGGCTGTTGCCACTGATTGTGCTAACAGGGATCACAACAGAGACCCCAGACAGGATGGGAGAAAAAGGTGACTTGGAATTCAAATTCATGAAAAAAGACCAGACTTACTGGTCTGAGAGAGTAGGGCAGAATCCCCAAGACTACAGCTCCCTAACATTCTACTAACTTGAACTGAAACCACCTCCAAAGTCCACTTTTTAGACAAAGATTTGACAGGGCAATGAAACAAACAGTAACACACATGAGAACGTGCTTCTTAGTTCAGTCAAATAGTTGGGACCAGGTGGGCAAGTTTTGCCCAAAGGCAAGATGAAAAGGCAGGAAGGGACAGGAACTGATACATGGACACAGGGAACCAGAAGTGGAAAGGGGGAGCAGGCTATCACTGTGGGGATTGCAAGCCATGTCTCACAACATTATGTGTATAAGTTTTTGAATGAGAAATTGAACTGTAAACTCTCACCTAAAGCACAATACAATTAAATACACACACACATACACACATCCTGGTTGTGATACTGTAACTTAGTTTTCTAAATGTTACTGTTGGCAGAAACTGGATAAAAGCATAGACATACACAGAGTCTCCGTATGGTATTTCTTACAACTACATTTGAATCTTCAATTAACACAAAAGTTTCATGATAAAAGTGGTAAACCAACAAGTAATCTCAAGCTAGTAGTAAGATTTACTTATTCAACAAACATTTACATGCACTCGGAAACCCTAGTGGTGCAGTGGCAAGTGCTACAGCTGCTAACCAAAAGGTTAGCAGTTCAAATCCCCTGGGTGCTCCTTGGAAACTCCATGGGACAGTTCTACTCTGACCTTTAGGGTCGCTATCATTCAGAATTCACTTGATGGCACTGGGTTCGGTTTTTGGTTCGGTTTTTGTACTTACCAATTGCCAGGTACAAGTTTAAGTGCTTACATGCTGTCCCGCTGGCTTCTTTTAACAACCGTATGTGGTATGTACTACTATTATCCCCATTTTACAGATAAAGAAACTGAGGTATAGAAAGATTCAATAATTTGTCCAAGGCACATGGCAAGTAAGAGGTGGAACCTGATTCCAGCGCAGGCAGTCTGAATCCAGAACTCTCCCCTTAGAAAGCTCTATATTTCTCTCTAGAAAGCTGGAGGCTGACAGCCTGACTAGACCCGAACCCCGGCAGAAGCTCTTCTAGAAGGTCTTCCCCAGTGCCACGCTGAAAGCATGACAAATCCTTCCAGTCACAAAGCCAGTCATAAAGAACACATGCTCTCAAGTTAAAAAGAACTAAACATAATTAAGGGACTCTCAATGAGGGTGGCACAGTATTGCGCAGTGTTTGGTCCTGTTGTACACACGGTCACTGTGAGCGGGAACCGACTCAATGGTATCTAACAACTACCAACAACAGGGAATTCTGGTCTAAAATTTTCCACTGGGCAGGAGGATGTATACTTTTAACACATAAAGGCAATTTGCAGTACAGCAAAGTCTGCTCTTCATTGTCACTTTGCCCACAGAAGCTGGACAGCCAAGAGAAGACTGGGACATATGAGGGAGACTGTTTCAGAGAGAAACAATGTGGAGCCATCGGAAGTGAAATGCCCCAGGAAGATGACGAAAGGGGGAAGCCGGGGCTAGCTGAAACAAGACAGCACAACCCTGGCGTGCTTCACAGACGACGGCCCCAGTGCTGGGAGTCCAGCTGCCCTGTCACCAGAGGGCCGTATCTTCTGCGCCACCCTTGGGACGGTCTCCATTAGATCTCTGTCTTACCAGGTCCAAGCCCAGAGGCCCCTGCAAACGCTAGCCACCAGGGACCCTGGGGACTAAAACTATGTGGCATTCCAGGGTTGCAGGCCTCTAGCAAGACATTTTGGCTCAGACGATTTTCAGACTGCCAAGGGGGAAAGGAAGGAATGTCACAACCTCTGTGGCTGGACACAGGGGCATTCATCAAAAAGACAGCTACTGTGAAATTGCTGCCTCTCTTTCCCACTGCAGTGGCGTGGATGGAGGATATGCACATACGCATGTGCATACTGAAATTATTTTGGCAGAAATTAGTTTCCCAAGATGGAATACTAGAAATCGCAAAAGGAGGGCCAGACTTAAACTTTTCAAAAGACAAACTCCCAACCTGATGGGAACAGTAACCTGACTTTATTCATGAGACCCCTGCTCACACACCACAACCCAGGCAGATGCGGTGCACCATTCAGAAAGAATCCAGTGGCTACCAGGGAAGAGAGGCTAGATTTAGGGGTTTCCAAGAGCCTTGGTTCATTACTTGATGAAAACTAGCAACTCTAGGCTAGGAGGAAATAGATTTTTCAGCTACCACCCATCTGCCTGTTTACTGGGCTATGGGTGGCTTGCACGTTGCTGTGTAAGCCACCAGCGGGGTCACCCACAGTGGAATCTGTGGAGCTTCCAGACAAAGACAGACCAGGAAAAAAGGCCTGGTGATCTACTTCTGAAAATTAACCACCAAAACATCATGGAGCACAACAGAATACTGTCCCACTCATTGTTTTGATCACACCATGGGGCAGGATCCTTTGCTGGAAGAGGACAGCATGTTCAGTCAAGCACAAGGTCAAAGGTCGGGGGAGGGATGCCCTCCATGAGATAGGCTGACACAGCAGCCACAGTGACGGACTTGAACATGCCGGCAATTGGGAACATGACACAGGACCAGGCAACACTGTGTTCTGTTGTACCTAAGGCTACCACGGGTGAAATGTCACCTTAGCAGCCCCTAACAACAATAACATTCTTAACAATTCAGCATTTTAAGAAAGAACCACCGGGAATGCCAGTGGGAGAGATCACCTGGAAAACAGAATCTCACCTCACGCTATCACAGATGTGTCAAAATAACTTAGACCCATCCATCAATTTTCACATTTAAACTGCATTGCTTTTGTGACAAGAGTCCAAAAAGGTCCCCTTCCAGGTACAGAGGTCTAGTGCCACCTCCTACTTCCTGCTTTGGTTGCTGGCATGTCAATGCATCCTGTGAGAAGGGGACCATAGACATACAAACAAAAACGTATCACTGAAGGTAGCAACATGGAGGCATGGAAAGAGAGTAGGTCCCCAAAGATGCTAGGGAGTCACCCTACCAACCTTAGACTACCTGTCTCCAGACTTATGAAGCCTGTGATAAATGGCCTTGTGGTTCAAGTCACTGTTTGTTGGGTTTTCTGTTGGGATCCAAATATCTTGACACAGATAATTGATATAGCTTACGTCAAGTGATTTTGCTTAAGGTTGCAATTTGGATGAAACTCATAGGTCCCTTTATTATAAATAAATAAATAAATAACCAAACCAGTTGCCACTGAACCTATTCCAACTCACAGTGACCTCATGTGTTATCACAGCAGTTGATCCTTAAAGTTTTTAACGGCTGTGGCCTTTCAAAAGTAGACCTCCAGGCCTTTCCTCCACAGTGCTTGCTGTGGATTGAAATGTGTTCCCCCAAAATGTACGTTAATTTGGTAGGGCCACAATGCCCAGAACTGTGTGGTGGTCCTCCGTTTTGTGATCTTATGTCTGTATCCTGTGTGTTGTAAATCTACCACTCTGATGTCAGTGAAGCAGGATTAGAGGGAGTTATACTAACAAGGCAGGATTCAATCTACGGGATTAGACTGTCTCTTGAGTCAAACTCTTTTGAGATATAAAAGAAAGAATTGAGCAGAAAGGAGAGGGGCCTTATTACCAACCCAGAAAGAAGTGTTGGGAGCAGAGCACATCATTTGGACCCAGGGTCTCTGTGTTGAGAAACTCCTAGACCTAGATTGATGACAAGGACCTTGCCCTAGAGTCTACAGAGACAGCCAGCCTTTCCCTGGAGCTGGAGACCAGAATTCAGACTTCTAACCTCCTGAAGTGTGAGAGAATAAATTTCTGTTTATTAAAGCCATCCTCTTGTGGTACTTTCTGTTACAGCAGCACTAGATGACTAACATAGTGCTTCTGGGTGGATTCGAGCTGCTAGCCTTTCCGTAAATGCCTAACTATTCATGGCAACCAAGGACTCCCAGGCCTGCTTATGCCAAGCCAAGTGCCATCGAGTCGGATCCGACTCATGGCCTGCTTATACTGGTATCCAAATATGAAGCCCCAAATAAGAAAAGGTAGCACCTGCCCAGCCCATTGCCATCAAGTCAATTCTAACTCATAGCAACCCTACAGACCTAACAAGTCTAGTTAGTATGAAGAAACAACAGATAAACACAATGGCACAGAAGGGAAAAGAAGAGCAGAGAGGGGGGTAAAAACAGAGAGGGAAGGATGGGGGGAGAGGAGGGAAGGAAAACAAAGGCCCCATAAGAATAGACTTTTTTTTAAGGATGACCTCATGCTTTTCAAAATCAGCCAGTTCTGAGTAAGAGGCCACCGTGTCCCTCATCTCCATCATCACACAGCTCTGGAAAGGCTACACCCCATCAGCGGAGCCCCTCGGCTACACGGTGCAGACGTGTGAGTGACCGATGATGGCTTCTGCATTGCTTGTGCATGACTTGGCTGGGCAAAACATATTTTACATTAGCTTAGGTCCTGACATTCTATCATGTTCCCTGTCAAGAGGCCAAGTAGTTCTTGGAACCCTGAGCACCAAGTGACATATCACAGGACCCAGCAAACGAGATGGCGTTTTGCCAAGTGCATTTAAATTAAAAGCTCTGCCTATCTCTCCCACCTACCCGGCAGTGGTCTGGCTGGCCATGCTGGGGACTGAGGGCTATGATGCAAAGGTCACCGTCCTTGGCCCAAATCAAAGACATTTCTCAAGGAGGCAATATTCCAAAGTGTGGGACTCTTTGCTACTGAGTCGCATTCAACAATCTGTATCACTGAGTTGGGGCACCCCGGTCTCCCCCCAGGGCATTGGAGAAGACTAAGGCAAGGGCCATCAAAATGATACCTCCCTCTGCCAGCGACAACCAGTCTCAGGGAACCTTCTCCTACCCACCCTTCCTACCATCCCCCCACCCCCAAAGGACACTCTGTCAGGCTGTAAGGGGAGAACCTCAAATGCCACCTCACATGACACGGCCTGGAATGTCTGCAGCTGGGTGGCTTCAGTGTCTGTCTCTTCCTTGCAGGGTGTCAATGGTCTCACAAGGATGAGGTCTTCAAGGACAGGCAGGATGACTCCTGGTAAGGAGGCTGACATTTCTCTCAAGTGTCCCCTAGAGCTGCCACCTGCAGTCTCTTCTTCTGGGGTTCAGTTTCACTCCCAAGCCCATCTCCTGTACTCACTGAGTGTCTGCTATAATGCTTGGAATGTCTGCCTGGGGCCAGTGTTTAACATGTTCAGCTATTATGTGAAAGGTTAGAGGTTCAAGTCCACCTAGAGGCACCGTGCAGAAGAAAGGGCTGGCAACGCTATGGAGCACAGATCCATTCTGACATCCACGCAGTCACCATGAGTCAGCATCGACTGGATGGCAACGGGCCTTTGCTGTATGCTCAGAACTGTGCATGACATCACAGGGCTATGTCAAGAAATACAAGGCTAAGTCTCTTCTTACAAGGCATGCAACACCTACTTTAAGAAGCGAGGCGTTTTCTTTTTTATGAGATGGTATTACTCAGGAGTCATTAAGTGGATAAGCACACAACTAGCAGCCAAAAACCTGGTGGTTGGGACCCATGTAGAGGCATCTTGGAAGAAAGGCCTGGCAACCTGCTCCCAAAAGGTCACAGCCTTGAAAACCCTAGGGAGCAGTTCTAGTCTGCACACACATGGGAGCTCATGAGTCAGGATCAACTTAATGGCAACTGGCAACGACAATGTCAGTGACGCAGAACTGAGAGAATGGCAGTGCGGCCAACACAGCTGACTGGCGTTCCGAGGAGGTAGGCATCACAAGGAAAGGGGATGCCGGTGAAAGCTTCTCGGAGGAGGTGGGACTTGAGCAGAGACTGCAGAAAGGGGGGAGGGTCAGACAGGAGGAAAGACAGGAGGGGATAGTGACAGCTGGAGTGTGGTGCTCACCCGCGGGCTCAGTGACAGGAGACGGCAGCATGTGTGGCATCCAAAAGGGTACTGCCAAGTGCACTCACACCGGCAGGGCTGTGCTACCTTTCCGGTTACCTGCCGGGAGAGCTCGTTGACAACACCTCTGCTTTCTGCCTGTGCACACCTCCTCCTCCCAGCAGCCAGCACTGTCCTCACAGTCAAGGCCCAGGAAATGCTCAAGAAGGGATGAAGGAAAATTATCACTAAGTGTCCACAGTCATGCTGGAGGCCCAAGTCAGGAAATAAACCAAGCTTGAAAGACAAGGATTGCGAACCCCAATGCCCACAAGAGCCAGGCAAGGTAAGAGAAGTGTCCCTTGCCAGGGGTGAGCGCTGGGAGCAGTACGGACTCCTGCCGGGTGGGCACTCATTGGTTTCCTCTCATTCGCGGGAAGTTGCAGTTGGTTGTAAGAGAATCTCGTTCTAAATCCATGAGTGGTGCTTGTTTCTTTGTCCTTCCCCCCAGGACTCGGCTAGGCCCCTGGATTTTTTTCCCTTCCGATCTCAGATTTCTAGATTCTTCACAGGGGCAATCCTTATCTGACCCTTAAGACACCAGCACCCAGTATTGCCAGATCTTTTGATTTGTATGGGGAGATCCCTCAGTTTTCAAACATTCACAGCAGATTTAAAAAGAACAAAAAACTGAGCATCAAACAAAACGCATAATTATACCATGTGCTATCTTCGGCTATGCCAAACCCCCTGCTGCTGAGTCAGTTTCAACTCGTCGTGACCCTACAGACAGAGTAAAACTGCACCATAAGCTTTCCAAGAGGCTGCTGGCAGATTTGAACTGCTGACCTTATGGTTAGCAGCCATAGCACTTAACCACTACACCACCAGGGTTTCCTCCAGCTATATACTGCACACACTTTTTGTTCAAGAAGTTTCTAGTGTAAAAAAGCCATCAACAAAATTAAACAATGATGACAGTGGCATCAACCATTGTTACCTTTGGGGGTGAGAGGTTATATAGGCAGGAAGGGGTGTCACTGAACCTGAAAGTGTCCACAGTGTGCTCTGGGGGTCATGACAGAGTTGTGGACATATTTAAGTATTCTTCAAGTTGTAAACTTAAGGGCTGGGCACTTTACTATATGTAGGTTATACCTCTGTTCAAGAAGTAAAAATGGTAAGTAAATGTAAGAGTCACCAAAAGCTGCAGAAAGCACCCTCTGAATTGTCCCTGAGTCCGCTCCTGGTACCAGTAGTTAATGGGCTTGGCTGCTAACCAAAGACCAGCAGTTCAAGTTCACCCAGAGATGCCTCAGAGGAAAAGGCTGGCAAGGTAGTTTTGCGAAGCCAGCCGCTCTGACACACGTGAGCTAAGGCATCTGAATCAAGTCGAAGGCAACCAGTTTAATTTTTTTTTTGGTAAAGTGTGCTTGGACTAAGTGGTGCTCTTCCTTTGCACCTAAGACGCCTCCTGCCTCTTCCCTTTGACCCAGCTGCACCGCCTCCAGGAAGCCCCTCCTTCTCCACCCTATCCTGGGTCCTAGCTTGGCTCATCTATGAACTGCCATGTCACCAGACAGTCACCTCCTGCTTGTTGGCTTCCCTGGGAGCCTCTGAGGTCCCAGGGCAGCATCCCCACCTTTCTCACCACAGCCCAGGATCCGGCACCCAGCGAACACTCAGTACACGTGTGACGGCCTTCTTCATCCTCCTCTGGCAATCGACACACAAGACAACCTCCACTCCTACTCCATCTCTGGGTCCCTAGGAAAGCCTGGGCTTAGAATCAGAAATCTGAGATCTGAAGGGAAAAAAAATCCAGGGGCCTAGCCGAGTCCTTGCGGGGGAGGGCAAAGAAACAATCACCACTCATGGGTTTAGAATGAGATTCTCTTGCAACCAGCTGCACCTTCCCACTAATGAGAGGAAGCCAATGAGTGTAAGATTCTTAAGTTACCTCCCTGGTTGAAGAAACTCAAGGTTCGTGCTTCTGAAATGTCCACGGGCATCTGAGTCCCCAGAGGGCTTGTTAAAAGCAAGGATTACTGGGCCCACCACAGAGATTCACTTTCAGTAAAGTTGTAACAGGGCCTGAGATTCTGCATGCCTTACCAGCTCCCAGGTGAAGCCACCGGTCCAGGGTCTATGCTGGGACACGGGGCCACATGAGATGACGGTTAGGAAACACAAAACAGCATGACACCCTGGGGGTTTTCACTGGCTCATTTAACAAAATTTTATTAAGTCCCCACCGTGTGTAAAGCCGTGTAGATGACGCGGACATAATTAGAATCACCAGTCGCATCCTCACCTGTGGTCACCCACAGATGGATGGTGACTCTCTGTTCCTCACAAGATTTGCTGTTGAAGCAGAAAATGACACCAACTTTCAGCCACTCCCCTGTGCTCAGGTTCAAACTCATGACTTGAAAGTGAAGCTTTTCAGGTCCAGTCCCCTCAGTGAGCCGATCTGTCTCCCCTGAGGTCTCCGACCAGATGGACTGTTTGCCTGGGTCCCCCTTTAATCCATCACCTTCTTTGCTTCACCGGAAAAAGGAGATGACTGCAGGATTTTGCACTCAGGGCTGTCAGGGGCGGGCAGATGAATGTCCCCAGACGCCCAGCCAGTCAAGGGTCTCTAGAAGAGTCAGAGGGTGGAGGCAGTCTTCCAGCACCCATACAGACACACTGCTCTGAAATCACACCCTCTCCCTGTCCCCAGGAGGCGACGCGTTCTGACAGATTCAATTACGAGTGAGTGCCTGGGCATTAAATCTAAATGGCCGACGATATGGAATGCCCAGGCAGCATGCGGCTGTATTATTTATGCCCTCTGCACCTGTGGAAGTTAGGGTTTAATTATTTATTTCGTGTTAAATTTCCAATCCTGGGCTTCCAGTCTGCAGATGAATAAAGTGTCTCAGTGCAACTACAGGGGACTTCAGGACACCACTCTTCAGGAGCCAGAAAATGTAGGGATTTCAGTCCCCTGGGGTCATGTCACTCTAGGGATGTCCTAAAGAAATTCTATCAAGCGTGGCAAAGTTTTGAGAACCCTTTGAAGCAACAATACCTGAAAAATGAAAATGTAACTGGAGACAGAAAAGTACAACCTTTGAACCAGGAACATGATACCCTGCTAGGACGGAGTCCCTGACACACATCTGACGCACTATGGGTGTCCACCCCACAAAGTCCAGTTCCTTCCTAATCTCAGCCAAGCCAAGTGCCCTCGAGTCGGATCCGACTCATGGCTTTCGTAATCTTAGGCACAACATATTTCAAGTCATTAGGACTCTCAAATTAAACATCAATCAGCTTCTCCCAGTAACCAATTAAAGTGAAATATAAAGGGGCATTCTAACAGAATTAGTCACCTTCCAAATGAGTTATCTTCCTCTGGTAAGATCCCTTTGCTGCTGTCATTTGGCTTACCAAACCAGAAACCAAACCCTGTGCCATCGAGTCAATTCCAATTCATAGCAACCCTAGAGGACAGAGTTTTTAAAACTGCTCCATAGTTTCCAAGGAGCACCTGGCAGATTCAAACGGCCGACCTCTTGTTTAGCAGCCCTAGCACTTAACCACTACTCCATCAGGGTTTCCAGTAAACTAGCTTACAGTTTGGGAATTACTGTTTTAGCCCAAGGAATGCCCAGATGGTACAAACAGTTAACCCACTCAGCTGCTAACTGAAAGGTTGAAAGGTATTTCCTAAAAAATGCCTGGCGATCTCCTTCTGAAAAATCAGTCATTGAAAACCATCCTCAGACACACTAGGGTTATGCATCAGAACAGACTACATGGCAGTTGTCTTTTCTTTTTTCTTTTTCTAAATGTTAATCTGAACTCATCATCAGCTTTTCACTTCAAGCAGAGTTTCCAAGAACTGAAGCCCCAACTCTTTTTCTGTCTTTCTCCGTATACTGGCAGCTGAGTCGGCTCTCCTGTCACAGTGAGATGGCTCGATTCCCATTTTGCTGTGCTTTCTTCTGAGAGCTGTAGATCCACGTTCCCATCAATTCTCATAGTGACTAGAGTGACCCCATGTGAGTTGGCATTGACTTGACAGCACTAGGTTTAGTGTTTGGGGGTTTTACTTCAGTTCTGGGAGACTTCTGAGGCCCTGCACCATTTCAAACACTGATTCACCATCAGGAGCTCCAGTGGCGCAGCAGTTAAACACTCAACTAGTAACTGGAAATTCAGTGGTTCGAACCCACCAGCCAATCCACGAAAGAAAGCTGTGGCCCGCTGCTTCTGTAAAGATTTACAGCCATGGAAACCCTACAGGGAAGTTCTGTTCTGTCCTTTAGGGCCACTGTCATGGATGGAATTGTGTCCCTCCAAAAATGTGTGCAGCAATTTGGCTGGGCCATGATTCCCAGTCTTGTGTGACTGCTGTCTATTTTGTGATTTTCCTCTGTTGTAAATTCTAATCTCTGCCTGTGATTAATAGATTGGATTATGTTAAAAGAGGATTAGGGTGGGACTGTAAATTCCTTCCTAAGGTCTCTTCCCTGCTCCACCGTAAAGGGAGTTTCCCTGGAGTGTGGCTCGTACCTTAATCCTTTTATTCTAGAAGAGGTAAAAGGAAAAGAAAGGAAGCAGAGAGTTGGGGCCCTCATAACAGAGAAAGCAGCACCAAGAGCAGAGATACATCTTCCCCCTGAGGTTCCCGTGCCGAGATGCTCTCAGACCAAAAACGGATGCAACACAAGGACCTTCCTCCAGAGCCAACAGAGAAGGAAAGCCTTCTCCCAGTTGTAGACACCCTGAATTCAGACTTCCAGCCTGCTGCACTGTGTAAGAATAAATTTTTCTTTGCTAAAACTATCCACTTGTGGTATTTCTGCTAGAGCAGTACCAGATGACTAAGACATTTGCTCAGAGATGACCCAACAAGCAGTGTTTTTTCAATGGGCTTTGCCCTCATCGTTTTCCCCTTAAAGGTGGCTAGTCAAGCCCTTAGACATAAGGGTCAACCCAACCTCAGCCAACTCAACCTGTTCACACCAATGGATTCACTCTATCAACAGAAGTAGGATAAAGAGGTCCTAAACTTGGCAGTTTGGGTGACAGATTCATCTTTCTGAGGACCAAGACAGCCTTTAGGTGTGAACTATATCCATTGGTTCTCCCAACATACACACAGTTGTTCTGTTTTGTATGTTTCCACTTTGGGGGCCATTGGGATGGGTATGGCTAGAATGGCAGGTACATGACAAATAATCATCAAATGAATGACTGCACCAGAAGCCATTTGCCTTGAGGTCCAGGTGGAAACACAGAGCCAAGTCTCAAAGGTCTCTACCCACAGATGCTGGTGGCTTCTCCAGCTCTGTCTGACCCAGTTGCTCAGGAGAAACTTGAGAAATTTACACTTGAGCCAAATATATCACTGGTTCATTACCAAGTAAATGAGCTGAAGACCACAGAAAACCAAAGTCAGTTTACCTACTGTGAGGGTGATTTTTTGTCAATAATGTCATTTCCCCAACAACTCCCCAGAGACTCTCTAAGCTATAGGCCATTGATTGGTAGGTGGGAATCAATTTCCTATAGCCTAATAATCTCATGTATACCTTCCCACTTTGAATGGGTCATAGACATACAGTGAAACACTTTACTAATTATTGGTAAAAAACAGAATATACATCAACAATAAAATATACAAGCAAAAACTATATCTTCCTTGGCTCTTTGTAAAAAAAAAAAAAAATGCCACTTGAATTGAGGGTTTGACTCTTAGGCACAAAAGTAACTCTATAATATTTTTTTTTAAAAAAGGTAACTAATCTGCCTACAGTGCCGTGTTAAAATGGCCAGAGCTGTTCATTTGCAATCACTGATTTCCAGGATTTTAAAATAACTAATCTCATTTGAGGACTATTTAAGTACTTTGATATATATATGTATATCAAGTGCCCTGAAGCACTTAAAATGAATAAATCTCTTTTATAAGCACCACAAAATTGACAGATAAAAGTAAATACTTGCAATGTAGAACCTTTTCCCCACCTCTCTGACTTGTAACACAGCTTCTGCAACACCTTAAAACCACAAAGAAATGAAAACACAGCCACTTTATGGTTGTAACAGGCTTCAGACACTGTGTCTGATGTCGCTAAATGAACAGAATACCATCACTGCCACGAGACACACTATACAATGGGATGACAAGCCACAGAAGAAAGGCTTTTCCCCACAATTTCACTCAAAACGAACTTCTTGGATTTTAAAGACCCACTGCCAAGACAGAACAACATTGTGGATCTCAACCAGGGTGTAAATAGTTGTACATGTCTTAAATACAAAACACAAATTGAACTGTCATTTGACATGTACCCCTTAACAGCCAGCAGCTGCTCCTGAGCACCCCTGAACTGGGCTGGGGTGGGAGGGAATCTGGGGTGCTGGCCAAGTGTGGCCAGAACAGCCAAATTTTCCAGAGAAGCTAAAATTCTGGAGTTCCTCCTCTCTCTGATTTTTCTTCACAGCACTTGTTAAGCAAACAAACAACAACCACAAAAATCAAACGCCTTGTCTTTGAATCAATTCAGACTCACAGCAAACCTACAGGACAGAGTAGAACTGCTCCCTAGTTTTTCCAAGGCTGTGAATCTTTAGGGAAGCAGACTGTCCCATCTTTTTCCTGCAGAGTGGCTGGTGGGTTCGAACTGTCGACCTTCCAGTTAGCAATTGAACATTTAACCACTGTACCATCCGCATGGGCTCCTGTGCTGTCCATGTATAGTGTCACCGGACACAATACCTCTACATACGTGTTTACTTGTTGGTGTCTACCTCCCAGAAACTGAGCTCCACAAGGGCACATTTTGTCTTTCTTCCTCACCACTATCTCCCCTGACCTACGGGAGACCTCCATCAACTCTCGCTGAACCAAGAGAGTCAGAGAGTGGGCTTGGGTCAGGGGCAGTGACGTCTGGATCTTGCAGGGATGCAGTCTGTATTTTGATTGTATTGGCATCAATATCCTGGCTGTGACATTGCCATAGGTTTGCAACAAGTTACCACTGCTGAAAACTAGGTAAAGTTTATGTGGGATTGTTCTGTCTTATTATTTCTACTAAATGCATGTGAATCTACAATTAATTTAAAAGAAAAAAAAAATCAAAAGCAAGAATTTAAACAAACAAAACACTTAAAGGACATTCTGCAAAATATCTGACCAGGACTCTTCAAAGCTGTCAAAAACCAAAAAAAAACCCCAAACCCATTGTGATTGATTCCAACTCAGAGCAACCCTATAGGACGGAGTAAAACTGCTCCATAGAGTTCTCAAGGAACACCTGGTGGATTTGAACTACTGATCTTTGAGGTAGCAGATGTAGAACATAACTACTACGCCACCAGTAAGGTTATAGAAAAACAAGATGAAACTGGGAAAGATTTGACCAAGGATGCCTGATGACTAAATGCAAAATGGGACCCCGGAACAGGAAAAATAACACTGCTGAAAAAACTGAGGGAATCTGAGTCATATCTATACCCAGTACTGTCGAGTCAATTCTGACTCCTAATGACCCTACAGTTCAGAGAAGAACTGCCCCATAGCGTTTCCAAGGAGCACCCGGTGAATTCAAACTGCCAACCTTTTGGTTAGCAGATGTAGCACTTAACTACTATGCCACCAGAGTTCCCCACACGTCAACAAAACCAGAAACAAAAAAGCCCATTGCCATCAAGTCTGTTCAAACTCACAGGAACCCTACAGAACGTGGTAGAGCTGCCCCACAGGGTTTCCATAGAACCCCGGTGGATTCAAAGTGCTGACCTTTTGTTAACAGCCAAATGCTTAACCACTGCACACTACTCCATCCATATGTCAGCTCATAGAATTCCACTGACATGAATTTCTTTGTTTTGACAACTGTGTCATGGTTATGAAAGGTGTTAACCTCAGGAAAAGCTGGGTATAATGTATACAGGAACTGTATATCACTCTAACTTTTCTGTAAACTAGAATTATTCCAGAATAAAAAATTTTACTTAAAAAAAAAACAAGTGAGGGTGGAGGGAAATGTTCAAGAACACACCTGGTAGTTAATTAGGACTGTACCTGCTGTACCTTTCAGATAAAAATTATATAAATCTAAGCAACAAAAAAGTTGCAGAATCTGCTCATATTATCCTGTGGTATGGGCCTACAATCTTTCATCTGAAAACCTTGGGCCAGACTTATTTTGGGATTTAGGATCTCTTTTATTTCAAAAAGGAAAACATGGCACACATGGAGCATGGACTCCTAGCAGCAGTGGGCAGTACTAGGCACGGGTGGTACCTTGTCACCAAACCTGTGAACGTTTCCGCAGCAAGCGCATGCCATAAGTGGCTTCCCACTCTTTCAGGTTCAGATCAGATTTTGTTGCTGAATATTTTTGCTAGCAACTTAAAAAAAAACCTTTCAGTTTTCAGAGCCAAGTTTGCCGCCAAGAAATTGTGGACTGGACTCATACAATTCGTAGTATATAAAGCTTTGTTTGGGATTTTAATCTATTTGACTTCCATATTTCTAAAGCTTATTGGCTTGATTTTCTTTCTCTCTTTTTTTTTTTTAAACTTAGGAGTAGCACTTAAGACCAGGAGGAAGGATCAAGAGAAGATTCCAGGATATTGATAATGTTCTGTTTTTTAATTTAGAGACTGGTTAAAAGAAAAAAAAAGAGCAAATCCATTGCCATCAAGTCAATTTTGACTCCTAGGACAGAGCAGACCTGCCCCCTAGGGTTTCCAAGGCTGTAATTTTTTACAGAAGAGAACAGCTGGCAGGTCTGAAACACCAACCTTGTGGTTCACAGCCAAGTAGCCACTTGCCAGGTGTGGCACAGCCACACCTAACCACTGCGCCACCAGAGGCTGGTTCAGACCGAAACCAAATCTGTTGCCATCGAGTCAAGTCCAGGCCACAGTGACTCTGCAGCAATTGTAAAGAACAGAGTAGAACAGCCCCATAGATTCTGGAGCTATGATTTTTGGTCAGCAGGTGAGCTCTTAATCACTAAGCCTCCAGGGTTCTGGGTTCTGGTTAGAAGTGGGAAATTCTGTGAGCTAGGCAGCTGTGATTTGTATACTTTTCCGTATGTGCATTGGAGGTCAATACAAAGTTTTTGTTTGTTTTTAGGCAAGAGATAAATTCAAAGTCAGGAAATATTAACAGTGACATAGATCTCATCTGACATCTGTAGTCCCTCTGCCCAGAGTAGTGAAGTGATTTGTCCAGGGTCACACAGAACCAAGGTGGGGAGCAGACACTCCAGGCTTCAAACGGCTAGCACAATGTGATGTCTGTTATGCAAAAATACGAGCTTTCTGTTAAAAAAAAACATTTGTTCTGCAGAATGTGTTACTAATTAACTGGGAAAACGTGTAATACCGTTACATTGGGGTTAATACCAAAACATTCTTTGCTCATTAAATTTATTTTTTCCCATGAAATTATTGAACTGATGTCTGGATCAAATGTCTCTGCTTAACTTGGTGTAACTGCGCTTCTCTCTAATAACGCATAAAACCATCAATGACCATAAATACAATTTAAGTGTTTCGTCACATCATTTGACTTAATCATTTGGTGCTATACTATATCATGGGTGATTTAAATCACATTGATTGGACTCATTACCTAAAATATGTTAACCCTCTTGTTAGCTATGACATTTTAAAGATGGGAAAGGAATCATGATTTGGGGGCCTTTGATTTATATGTTTTTAGTATCTGACTTCTAGAATTCCCAGTAGGCCTTATATGAGTCAGCTTCTTCTTTAGTTGAATTTACAATCATGCTTTTGACAGTTTCCAATCCCGCCACACGCAGCTGACCCAAAGAAGTTGAGGAAAGTATGGAGGGTATGCTAAAAACACACTGCAATGATTCCTCCCACTGTCAAATCAGTAAGTGGTCTAGAAAGATGCATGCAAGTAGAAAATTCCAAATGCCAGGCATCTGTAAAAACCTAGCTTTCTCAGATCCAATTGTAATTTCCATAAAAGAAAACCAAGTCAAATCAGAGGTTCTTAACTGGGCTTCAAACTATGAATTCCTGACTGTCTCTGCTAAATCACGCTTGTGCGTGCACACGTGTGTGTGTTTTCTGTGGAAAAGAGGCAATACTTTCATTAGAATCTCAAAGAATCCCATGGCTTTATACCAAGAGTGGAGAGCAGAGGAAGATTCAATAGCTACTGTAAGTAGAGGAAACTGAGGTCAGGGTGCATTTGAGATCCCCTGGCTTCTATCACAGGTTTTACAAAATATGTAAAGCACCACAACAAAGTAGAATACTACATCACAACAGCCCTATCAAGCTGGCGGGGAGACGTGGCTCCATTTCACAGATGAGAAAACAAAACTCTCGAGATTAATGAGCCTATCAAAGTTCCACAGCCAATCAATGTGCATGCAGCCCACTGTCAACCACTGCCAACGAGGTGGAGAGACCCTACAGGACAGAGGAGAACTGTCCTAGGGTTTCCAAAGCTGTCAATCTTGATAGAAGTCTATGGCCACATCTTTCTCCTGCAGAGCAGCTGGTGGATTGGAATCATCAACCTTGTGGTCAGCAGCCCAGCATTTTAGCCACTGCACCAGGGCTCCCGATCTGCAACCAAGACACTGGGAATTCTGAAGGCATTTATCCTGAGCCTCGCCAGGGCTAGATACACAAAGGGCCTACATTAAGCACCTGTAAGCAGCCTATCTCATGGTGTTTCTAAAACAAGGACTCAAAACAGTAGTGATAAATGAAATGAAGTCTTCATATTATGTAAGAGTATTGCAGAAACGTGATTTTCTGTGCATGAGTTTTAACTTATATTTTACATGACATATAAAAATAAAAGCATCAGCTGTGTTGATCATGTTACCCATACCATTCCCTAAAACCAAAAAAACCCAAACCCACTGCTGTCAAGCCGATTCCAACTCACAGCAGCCCTGTAGGATAGAGTAGAACTGCCCCTATAGTTTCCAAGGAACACCTGGTAGATATGAACTGCCAATGTTTTCGTAAGCAGCTGTAGCAATTAACTACTATACTACCAGCGTTTCTACCATCCCCCAAAGCTACCTTAAATCTGACTTCTAATTTCCATTTTCCCTCCAGCCATCCCGTCTGAGGCACTAAACCCACTAACAGTAGAACTTTCTCTCCTTCTTTGTCTTCCAAGCCAGAAGTTGGGCATCCTTCCCTCGCCCACCCTCCCCGAGATCTCTCACTGCTTCTTCCCCCCTCATTATGGACAACTAAGGACTTGTTCACTAAAATAGGAAAGTCAATTCCCTCATCCCCTTCCTATCTAGCTGTTTAAATACCAGTGCTATCTCCCAGCTACCCCATGACCATCATGACCGCAGACACAGCTGTCAGCAGAAGAATGGAAAACAGGAAAGTCACTATGGGTCTGACCTGACAGAAGACAGGTCTGTCACTGTTCTCCAAGTCAAAAATAGATCCTCCACCACCCAGAAGGGCACAGGGCACCTTCCACGCTTATCTCAGAGGCTAAAGCCGCTATGTGAAATGAACCAAGCTCTTGATGGAATGAAATGTACCATCAGCACAATGCTATTGAAATAACTTCTTTGGGACAGGCCTGCCAGAGACAAGGTGGAGCTGCATCTATAAGGTCACTTGTGAAACTGCTCAGCTTCCACACTGATCACAAATCTTAAAAAAACAGGATGGAAGCACACAATGCCTCCCCCAAGCCCTTAGCTGGTCCAATCACCTCATTATATATACAAATGAACAAACTCTCTACCTCATTTCAGGCCTGCCTTTGTGAATGTATTCATTTCTCAAGATGTCACCAAGTCCCTGGGTGGCACAAATGATTCAACGCTGGGCTGCTTACTAAAAGGTTGTCAGTTCGAATCCACCCAGAGGCACTTGGTTAGGATGGCCTGACAGCCTGCTTCTGACAGGTGACAATCACGAATAACCTGCGGAGGGCAGTTCTACTGTGCAGACCTGGGATCACCACAAGCCATGATGCACTCCAAGGCAACTGGTCTGGTGTTGGTTTCATTTTTTGTTTAGGTTTGCCAAGATGTCAGGACTGGCCGTAACCATCCAACATTTCACCGTCACTTCGCTTGACTTGTCTCCTTAACATTATTTTTTTAATGTGTTTGTTTTGGTGGCCATAAATTTCAAGAGAGGGCATTCTGATGGCAAAGTAGTTAAGCACTCAGTGGCTAACCAAAGCCCATCAGACTTGGCCATCTGCTCCTGTAAAGATTACAGCCTAGGAAACCCCATCAGCCAGTTCTACTCAGTCACACTGGGTTGCTATGAATCAGAAGTGATCGAAGGCATCTAACAACGACGGGTTTTAGTGGTCCCTAGGTGGTCCAAATAGTTAACATTCTCAGCTGCCAACTGAAAGGCTGGAAGTTTGATCCACCCAGAAGCATCTCAGAAGAAAGGTCTGGTGATCTCTTTCTGAAAAATCAGTCACTGGAAACACTATGGAGACACTAAGACCATCTCCGCCCTTCAGCAATTGGCTAACCATACTCAGCATTGTGTTTCCAAAGTTCATTCATGTTGTAGCAAGTAACAGGGTTCCGTTTCTCCTTATGGCTGAGTAATAATCCATTTTCTGTCTCTATCATATTTTATTTTTCCACTTGCATGCTGATGAGCATTTAGGTTGTTTCCACCTTTCGGCTCTTGGGTGAATAGCGCTACAGTGACAGGTGATGTACACGTGTCTGTTTCCATCACTGCTTGCAAGTCTCTTGGGTATACCAAGACCATTGCCATCAAGTCAATTCCAACTCACTGAGACTCTATAGGACGGAGTAGACCTGATCCATAGAGTTTCCAAGGAGCACCTGATGGATTCAAATGGCCAACCTTTTGGTTAGCAGCCAGAGCACTTAACCATTACACCACCAGGGTTTCTGGGTAAAGTGAAACCAGACTAACTGCTGTTGAGTCAATTCCAACTCACAGCAATCCCATAGGACAGGGTAGAACTGCCCCTTAGAGTGTCCATGGAACACCTAGCAGGTTTGAACTGCCGGCCTTTCGGTTAGTCACCATAGCACATAACCACTATGCCACCAGGGTTTCTAGTTTCCCGTTAGAAGGGGTGAAATATCTAGAACAGGCAAACGGATAGAAATCCAAGGTAATTAGTATTTACCAGGGGTTGGAGGGAGGAGGAAATGGTTAATCGTTGTTTAGGTAACACTGGCTTATGGTGATGGGAAATTTAGCAATGGATATTCGTGATGTATGCACGTGATTAGTTTATTTGATGCCTTTTGAACTGTACACATGAAAAACATTAAATTGGCAAATGTTGAGTTATATATAAACAATTCAAAAAAAAAAAAAAACCCTGGAGCACAGTTCTATTGTGACACACCTAGGGTCGCTCTAAGTCAGGGCTGGCTTGGCAGCAACTGGTTTTAAGTCTCAAAAGGTTGACACCTGATAAGATCATGTCAACAGGCAAGTAGCCACACAGATTGTAAAATAAATACATGGTGACAAAGCTATGATTCTCTTTGGAAATTTAAAAAAAAAAAAAAAAAAAGTCTCAGCTTTTCAGCCAGCTCTATAATCAGGCATGAATGAACAAGTTACATAGAATCCGCACGGCTGAGTTTGGGGTGCCATTTCTGTTTCCGGTGGGAGCCCATCTGAGCTTCTGCAGTGCTTTGCAGCACATATATTTCGGGGCTCAGCAGGGTGAGAGTGAAACTGCAGCTTATGAGCTTTTCTCTTTCAGAGACTCCTTTTAGTGATTCTGTGCCGGGACAGGATCTGAAGCTCCTTTTCGTCTCTGTGGCTCTTGGATAAGTAACAATTATTCCCTTTTTATCTTTTCCTTACTTGGTACTATGGAGTAATTCTTTTTTATGAATTTCTTTAACAGCTGAGTAAATTTACTTGTCCCCTCTAAAGAATTAAAACTATTTCAAAGTGAGGAATTCAATCCTATTCTTAGTCACGAGATACGCCCTGATGTTTTTTTCCCTCTCCTTCCATCGTCGCTGACCACAGAGGTCTATGCAGAAGCCAGTTTTGTGAAGTCATGTGAAGAGCCAACAAAAGCACGAGCATGCTCCCCAGCTGGTCACCTAATCTTCCACAGGGTCACTTTAGGAATAATTTTAATTATGAGGAGAAATACGAGTTTCTCTAATTTCAGAAAGCTGACTCCATGTATTCATTTGGTGCTGAAAAGTAAATCAGATGGCTGAACTTTTGGAAGCCTGTTTGGCTTTTTAACTGAGGCGATACCACTCAAACTGGCATTTTTAACTAGAAATGTACACGGAAGAGCAATGGGACTCTATTACGTTAAACTGCACTACAGTGAGGTCTTTTGCCATTAAATAAAGTTTCCCCAAAATGTTGTTGGTGTCATTGAGTCTCTTTTGACTCATCATGACCCCGTGTAACCGTGCAGAACTTCCCCACAGGGTTTTCTAGGCTATAAGTTCTGACAATTAAGTTCCCAAACTCATTCTAGAAAAAGTGCTCATGTCACCATGGTCACCTTCAAAGTATTGTCCTTGGGAAGTTATGCATTGATGCCAGTGCCTAGTCCACTGTTCAAAGCATTTTGGAACTCTTTTTCTGGAATGGCCATCAGAGCTGCCACGTATTACGCTTCGTGTCCTGAATGTCATTGAAATGTCAATATTTCCTTTACTTTGGGGTAAAGAAAAAAGTCATTCAGGGTCAGATCAGGTGAGGTGGGAGAGTGTTTCAATAAGTTATTTGTTTACTGTCTAAAAACTCCCTCACAGACAACTATACAACTAAGTTTGTGAACTTGCCACCATACCGTTACTTACAATGACCAATCCAGAAAGAGTTCCAAAATTGCTCTGAAGGGTAGACTAGTCACTGGTGTCAGTGCATAGCTTCCCAAGGGGAGCACTTTGAAGCTGACCATAGTGATATTCAGCAAGGAGGTATGTCACACTTACAGCAATTAAGTTCTCAGACTTAATTATCAGAGCTCATGTACTCTTCATAGAAGCCAATGGCTAGGTCTCTCTTCTGTGGATCACTGTTGTTGTTGTTGTTTGGTGCCATCAAGTTGGCTCCAACTCCTAGCGACCCTATGAACAACAGAACAAAACACTGCCTGGCCTTGTGCCATCTCCGCAACTGTTTTTATGCTTAAGTCCACTGTTGCAGCCACTGTGTCGATCCATCTCATTGAGGGTCTTCCTCTTCTTCGCTGGCCCTCCGCTCTACCGAGCATGATGTCTTTCCTACGGGACTGATCTTTCGTGACAACATGTCCAAAATACATGAGATACAGTCTTGCCATCTTTGCTTCCAAGGAGCACTCTGGGTGTACTTCTTCCAAAACACATCTGTTTGTTCTTTTGGCAGTCCATGTTACAGTCAACATTCTTTTCCAACACCACGATTCAAAAGCATCAATTCTTCTTCTGTCTTCTTCTGTCAATCAGCAGATTCAAATCACCAGCCTTCTGGTTAGCAGCCAAGTGCTTCACTGTTGTGCTACCGGGTCTCCTTCTCCCCCAAGACAGCAGAATAGAAAGAAAACTCTTCAACAGTGAGAGGGGAAGGAGAGCTAGTGATTTGGATGACAGTCATCAGTCAAACCCTACCTAGAATGAGTAAGAAAATACTACAAATCTCTTCCCATATCCCCAAACTTTTACCAAACGCAGAACTGTCCAGCCCACACCAGCTCAAATCACCCTAACGCTGACACTTCCACTGCAGCTCAACCAGCTGTGTAGTGTATTGAATCTACTGTCACGAACAAGTTAACAGAACTCAGAACCATCAGGTCTAAGGCCACCGAATGGGACGCCCACATCATTGCAACGAGAGTAAAAGCCACCCATGAAATCCAAAGGTCTTCAAGAATTAGATAAGATCGAACAAGTCCCAGAGGGGTGGCCTTGGCCACTTCAAAAATTAAGATCATCATAATTCAAAAAATAAAATCAGTATCTATGAGTCCATACTGATAGAAATAAAATCCCATTGCCGTCGAGTCTGGTCCGACGCACAGCGACCCTAGAGGTCAGAATGGAACTGCCCCATAGTGTTTCCAAGGAGCACCTGGTGGATTTGAATGGTTGAACTTTTGGTTAGTAGACGTAGCACTTAACACACTACACCACTAGGGTTTCTGATATAAATAATACTTGCTAAATAAATAAAGCAATAAATAAATCATGGACAAGAGATAGCTCTTCCTTACAGCAGCAGTGCAATGAATAAATGTAGAAGGAATGAGTGGGATAGGAAATCATTAGAACATCACAGGAAAGACTGCTGCAGGCCAGATGTACCAAGGGATGCTAAAATTGGTAGATGAACATTTAGGAAGAAATAAGTTCTTTGCATAATTTCATGGTAGCTTCCTCAGATAGTTTTAATTAAAAGAAGAAAAAAAAACCATTGTAGTCAAGTTGATTCTGACCCATGGTGACCCTATAGGGCAGAGTAGAACTGCCCCACACAGTTTCCAAGGAGTACCTGGTGGATTTGAACTGTCAACCTTTTGGTTAGCAGATGTAGCACTTAACCACAACACCACCAGGGTTTCCACCATCTACAACAGGGGTGGGCAAGGGTAGGTAATAATACACCATGGGCCAAATATAGCCTCCACCTATTTTCATAATTAAAGTTATACGGGATCCCAGCCACACTCATCAATTTACGTACTGCCTAAGGTTGTTTTTGCAATACAGCCGCAGGGTTAAGTAGTTGCAGTGGAGACCACATAGTCTGCAAAGTGGAAAATATGTACTCTCTGGTTCTTTAAGAACAAAGTTTGCTGAGCCCTGTTCTACCAGATAACTGGAGGATACAAAAAGAACTGATGCCTTTGATTTATGGTGCTGCAAAGAATACTGAATATACCATGAACTGTCGAAAGAAGGAATAAATCTGTCTTGGAAGAAGTACAACCAGAATGCTTCTTAGAAGCAAGGATGGTGAGACGTCATCTCACAGACTTTGGCTATGTTATTAGGTGGACCAGTCCCTGGAGATGGGCATCATGCTTGCTAAAGTAGAAAGTCAGTGACGAAGAGAAGACCCTCAGTGAGATGGACTGAGACAGCGGTTGCCGTGATGGACTCACGCATCACGACTACGAGGATGGCTCGGGACCACGCGTGTTCCATTCTGCCCTATGAGTCAGCACTGACTTGACGGGACCTAACAACGACAACAAAGTAGAAGGTCTATAAAAGAAAGGAAGAGTCTTAACGAAATGGGTTGACACAGTGGCTCCAAGGACAGACTCAAGCCTGGCAACAAGCGTAAAGATGACACAGGACTAGGCATTGTTTCACTCTGTTGTACACAGGATTGCAATGAGTCTGAACCAACTCAGTAGCACCTAACAACAACAAAAATACTGTAAACATGTCAAAGTCATGAAAGATAAGGGAAGACTGAGGAACTGTCACAGATTGGAGGAAACTTTAGAGACATGACCTACTAGGTAGGACTGTGGACTGGATCCTGGAAGATAAAAAAGGCATTAGTGGAAAAATATTTGTTTTAGTTAATAGCATTATGCCCATATTCCTTGCTTGGTTTCTATTAATGCCCCCTGATTATCCATGATGCTAACACTAGGGGAAGTTAAGTGAAAAGTATACAGGAATTCTCTGTATTATATTTACAGATTTTCTGTAAGTGTATACTTTAGTTATCTAATGCTGCTCTAACAAATGTCACAAAAAGCAGATTTTTTTTTTAAAGCAGATGGCTTTAAAAGAGAAATGTTTATTCTTACACAGTCCAGTAGACTACAGGTCTGTCGGGAGCCATGGGTGAGCCCCCAGGCCCCGACATACAGGAAGCTTGTAGGGTTAAAAAGCCCACGCGCGCGCCAAGTTTGAAAAAGCCCGCGCCCGCGAAATTCAAAAGGCCCGCGCGCGCAAAAAACTTCCTGCCTGATGTCACTGCCTTAGTCCTATGTATATCCAATCCCCAGCCGACAACTACCTCACTCCAAATGTCACTCCATCCCTACGTCACTTGATCCCTCCCTCTATTCCCGCTGCTATAAATATACCTCATTTTAACAATAAAACCTTGAGGCTTGATCAGAATCTTGTCTTGCCTCCATTTTTCCTCCTTTCTTGCTCCACTTTCATAGGCTCCCCCTCGTCCCTTCGTTGATTTGTCCCGCGGGCCGGGGCACAGGTCCAAATTCAGGATGTCAGCTCCAGAGGAAGGCTTTCTCTCTCTTGGCTCTGGAGGAAAGTCCCTGTGTTGTACCAGTCTTTGGCCAGGGAGTATCTCAGCACAGGAAACTTAGGTCCAAAGGACATGCTCTACCTCGGGTGCTGCTTTCTTGTGGTGTGAGGTTCCCAACTCTCTGCTTCCCTTTCCTTTTATCTCTTACAGTATAAAAGTTGGTGCAAACCATACTCCAGGGAAAATCTTTTTACAATGGAGCAGGAAGGTGATCTTAGGAAGAGATTTACAGTCCCATACTAATCCTCTTTACCATACAGAACAGGAAAATCACAAAATCAAGAGCAATCACACTTAATACCGGTAATCACAACCCAGCCAAACCTCGATACATATTTTTGGGAGGACACGATTCAATCCATGACAATGTAAAATTATTTCAAAATGAAAGTTGAGACATCATCATAACGAGCTCTAAGAGGGAGACAGCAGCAACAGCCTTCTCTAGGTAAGCATCACCCTTCCAAAGGTTTCTTTTTATAGGACTTAAAGGAACCCCAGAAACAATCTCAATGTTCCAGACACTTCCGGCCAATCATCTGAAGGCAGACACTAGTCCTTGTTTCAAAGACCTCTGGCAGTACTGCTGTTAAGCACTCAGCTGCTGACCAAAATATTGGCATTCGAACCCACTCAGTGTCTCTGCAGGAGAAGAGACATGAATAGAGACAAAAAAAGTGGCCATCTGCTCCTGTAAAGATTAACCCGAAAACCAAACCGGCTGCCAGCGGGTCAATCCTGACTCACAGCGAGTCCACACTACAGAGGAGAACTGTCCCACAGCGTTTCCAAGGCTGTAAATCTTTCCAAGAACAGACTGCTATATCTCTCTACCAAGGAGTGGCTGGTAAGTTTGAAGCACTGACCTTTTGGTGGCCTGCTCGTAAATACTGCACCCCAGGGCTCTAAACTCGTTGCCACAGAGTCAATTCCAAATTAAAGCAACCCTACGGCAACCCAGTAAGACAGAGCAGAACTGCCTCATTGGGTTTCCACGGAGCAGCTGGTGAGTTCAAACCACCAACCTGTTGATTAGTAGCCGTAGCTCTCAACCTCTACCACTAAGGCTTCTCCATAAAGCCGGGTTTAGGAAACCCTATGGGATAGTTCTACTCTGTTACATAGGGTCACTATGAGTCAGAATTGACACCACAGCAACCAATATTGTCATTAAACATATATTAAAGCTCTGAGGATTCCTGTACTTGAATGTGGAAACCCTGGTGGCATAATGATTAAGTGCTACATCTGCTAACCAAAAAAGTTGGCAGCTGGAATCTGCCAGGTGCTCCTTGGCAGTTCTGTGCGGCAGTTCTACTCTTCCCTACAGGGTCTCTACGAGTCAGCATCAACTAGATAGCATGTGGGTGGATACTTCAATGTAAAGTACTAAACAAAGAGATGAACTAGGTAGCTAAAACCTCCCATGCCATCTGTCAGGCTTAAGACAGCCCTTCAAGATAGATGGGTGGAAGGCATTTCCACAGGAAGATTATCTTGAAAGTGTCCTTGCTGACATAGGGGACAGGTGAGGGGAGAGTCCGTGCAGAGTCCCTTGCAGGGGAGACACAGTCTAACGGCAGAGGGAGGTAGTATGCTCTGACGGAGCCAGTGTTCAGGGCCAGTTCTGTCACCAGCTCCTGACAAGGGAGTGAAATGCCTTTAACACTGTGTCTCTTCTTCACTAGCTCAAGGACATCCCTTGCACCTCGGTGAGGAATGCGGGACAAAAAAACTGCCCCTCCTCTCTCCCTCCAGGACGCTGCCTCCAGGCAGAAACATGCCACACAGACTCAGACTTTGAACGTATAGTAACAAATTATATAAATAATTTTACCAGGATAGACAGAACCCGAGACAGAAGTTTCAAGAAAGGAGAGAAACGGGGGCACGGGCCAGTGCAGGAGCAGCCAGGAAGAGTATGTGAGCAGCTCTTTGCAAAGGACATCTCTGGAGCCACCAACAGCCCCAGAGGTGGTAGATCAAAGCTGGGGCAAAGGGGAACTTGAACTGAACCACTGAAGGTCAGAGGGAGTTTCCCCCAGGACCCCACCCATCTGGCCACCAGGTGAGCCATCCCTTCAGACACGCTGTGACACAGCACTAGAGCCCTAGCTAGTTAACCGTGTGTCAGTCCTGGAACTGGCTGGACACACTTGGCAGATCCCAGACCACAGCTGAACATGGGACACAGCAAGGCTGAGGCCGTCTATCAAGCTGAGCTGGTGAGCACAAAAAAAAACCCAGAGGAAGTTTGCGGAAGGCTCCTAGCACCTTTTAGCTGACAGCGCTCCTCCTCCTCTCCCCTTTGACAGAAACAAACCCTTAGGGTGGAGACACCGGGCTGTGGCCGGTGCCATCTGGAGGCGGGAGAGGAGGCATTTTATGAATGGACCATTTGCACAGGAAAACAGCCCTCAGGCCTTCTCCCTGCCAGTGTCCTCCTCCTGCTGCTGGAAATTCTTTGGGGCCCATCTGCTCAAGAGGAAGCAACACACCCAAGGAACAAACTCACCACCCACTCCCCGGCTTCCACCCCCACCAGGAACATTCCAGCGGTTTTGCCAAACGAACTAATTGCTTTCCCTAAAGGCAGCCGCGTGACAACAGGTGCCCGGCTCTAACACCACTGCTGGCAGTTTCTAGATTTCATTGTTTTTTAATAAGCCTACGCAATCGCTTTCTTTAAGTCATTTAAAAAACAGCACTGCCTTTACTAAACCTTTCTCTAAGTAGATATTTCAGAAGAGGATGTTAAAAGGGAAACAGGCAATCTAGACAAGAAATGGAGACAGTGGTGCCCTCCGTCTGCCTCTGGCATGAGATGGCATGAGCTGTGAATGACAATCACCACATGATCGCCTCTGCGGTCCTCTGCGTGCCAGGCCTGTCTGCCTGGACAGGAAGTATGTCTGCATGTGCCTCTGTCAGGACTGGAGGAAGATGACCCGCTTTGCAGCCTGCAGCTGAGCCCTCTCTCATGGAGCCGCCTGGTTGCAGACAGACAGACCTCCAGTCCTCTGTATTCACCTGCCCAGTCCTAGCACCTTGCCACTGGAGACAATGTAAGTATTCACAAAGTACTTTCTTGTAATTACACTTGATTTTCCTATGAGGCACACACTACAGATAAGGAACCAAGATGTTGGGGGTTAGGTGATATTCCCAACTAAAGAGCTATAAAAACAGAAGCAGTAATAATGATTAATGAGAAAAATGGCAGTGACAGTGAGCACTGATTGTGTACTCACTGTGTACCAAGTACAGTGCCAGCCACTTTACACAGCCTTCATCCTTGCACCAACCCCAGGAAGAAGAGAGAGCGGTGCATATAGATGCACATCTGAGGCTCCATTTTACAGATGTGAAAACTGAGGCTCAAGGAGCCCAAGTTTCCTGCGTAAGTCCACATGGCTTCTTAGGGAGGAGCCTAGGTTTTAACCTAGAACTCATATACCACAGAGCCTCTGTGTCTGTAAACCTAGGCTGAACCAGAATGTAAAAGACTTTTTGCTCTGGGCCTGGTGATTTGGAATAAAACAAGTCACTCCATCAGCCAGTGGTACTGTGGATCCTAGAACTCCTGGTCCAGTGCTCATTCTATGTCACTCTATGAAATGTCACATCTTGATTAAGTACGAAGTGACTCTACTCCAAACATTCTCCTACCCAATTCTCCTACAAGAAAATTTGGATCTAGAAAAACTCTTTAAAGTCATCAAGCTCAACCTCTCTTACACCAGGTGCAGAAACCAAGCCTCAGGGAAGCCAAACTCCTTGACCAAGACAGCGTGCAGCAGAACAGAGTGGAACCCCTGGCTTTCCACACTCAAGGGTGCTTTCCAGAACCAAGCTGCATCTTACTAGAAATGAACCATGGAGCAAAGCAGTCACACAATCAGATGTTTTCTCACGGGTCACCCCAACTCTGTAGGTCCCTGTCCCTTCTTCAGGGACAGACGGGTGGGTGTAATGCTCCTTGAAATAAAGTGAACCTCTTTTCAAGAAGCTGTGGGCTCAAATGTTTCCAGAAACAGAATTCCATTTAGCAGGGGACCCTCACAGCCCTCAAGTTTCCTAACAGGTGAATTTCAAAACAGTGGATCTTAAAATAGTTGGTGGACTTGATCTTCAAGTATCTCATGTTGACCACTGACATATTTAAATGCCTTGACACCTAAACATGTTTTTCATAATCATTTTTAAACTCTGTTCTTTGGTTTAGCTTTTATAGGAACCTGTTTTGTATGAATAAACATGTGAATATTCTCATAACTCTATTTTGCTTCCTGCCTTTGAGTTGAAATTGTTTCTTTTCCTTCCTGGTATTCACCTTCATGTATCATTTTTTACACTTATCTATATATTTTTTGACTTACACATGTTTTCCCTACTAGACCATAAACTCTACTTATAGGGCTACAATCTGTTCTCTTCCTTATTCAGCATCTGCCACAGCAACTTAGCATGCAGTAGGCATGCAGTAACTACTTCTCTTAGTTAAAGGAATTGTGAATGGAGTATTCCACAGGTTATGCTAGGAACACAGCAAGCTATGCAGAGTACAAACTCCCTTTAATTTGAGTAAAGCAATTGAGAAGGCCACATTTTTCCTATCAGGCTGACACCATTACCTTTAGAAGATACCCATTACATGAAGAGAAACAACATAAGATACATGCAGATCAAGTCCACCAACTATTTAAGATCCAGTGTTTAAAATTCACCTATTAGGAAACTTGAAAAATTAAGCAATGGGCAACACTCCAGTTTTCCAAAATGCTGTTTAGCAGCAAGCTGGTTTGCAAACAACCACTGGATTTCTAGCCTTATTTGAAATTTTAAAAATTCCACAGTGACCCTGAGGCTGAAATAAAAATTTTTCAAAGATTAGATAAGCTACAACTTTTTTTTTTCACTTTTATTTTTCCTTGTAGCCTGCTGTATTCTCCAGTATTAGATTAGCATCCAATTCATTCCAATACTGGATTAGAAGCAACAAACAGGCATTTGTGGGCTCCAAGAAAGCCAAGTTTGTTTACATCAAAGACACAGGAATAAGAACAAATAGGTCTGTCACAACCACGGGGACTCAAATTCAGAAAAAGAAAAGCAATTATTTTCCTGAGAGACACTTTCACTGTGGCTTAGGAATTCTTAGAGGAAGTAATGCTGAGAAAAACCCTGCAGAACACCATATGGCAGAAAACTCACATGTGAACGGTTGGAGAAGTACAGAAACTCAAGTGTACAAAGTTCTAAGTGCTGCATCCCTCCATGAATTCCAAGATTGACTTTTCTAATCAGCATTACATCTTAAAGCATGGTTTTTCTTCCATTGGTTTTTGTTAAGTGTTTTGTTTAAATGTCCCTATCTTCTCTGCAGTGATTTCATGCACTGTTTAACCTTACGGACACTTAAATACACTACTTTCAACTGTCTCTTCTTCCTTCCATGAGACACAAGACAATTATCTCTGGTTAGCACCATTAGGCAGTGGGAACCAGTGAGGCAAGGACCCCAACAATTGCAGGAGATCCCAATGCCAGCCCCTGGAATGCATCATTGGCACCAGATGCTGAATTTCAGTACAGTGGCAATGTCCTAGTTTTACCCTCACAGTTTGGGAGGAAAAAGAGAAATACAATCACTTCCTGGAACGAGGCAGAGCCACATCTGGAATTTAGAATACATCCCAGGGGTGCTGAGAGAAGGAATTCAGTATACGGGATCCGCGTTGGCTGTTTTGCAGGTGACTGACTGCCTAGCACATACCCCGATTCCCTCTCATTCTCAGAGACCTCTCTATAGCCCTGTATCTGAGCAATATTAAGTCGTAAACCAAACAAAATACTGATGCAGGGGAGTTGATTCTGACTCACAGCAACTCTACAGAACAGAGGAGAACTGCCCCATAGAGTTTCCTAGGTGTTCCTAGTGGATTCGAACTGCCAATCTTTTGGTTAGCAGCTGTAGCACTTAACCATTACACCACCAGAGATGCCCAACATAAGCCATGGGAGCTACCATTTCCTGTCTGCTTACCATCTGCCAGGGATTCTGCTAAGTGTACATTGTCTCATTTGACTGTCCCAACTGTCCCAACAACTCTCAGTAAGTATTATTACCTCTCTTTTATAAGTGAGGGACTTGAGATTCAAAGACCTTAAGACATTTCCAAGGTTACAGCTCGCAAGTAGTAGGGCCCAGGTTACAGCTAATAAGCAGTAGTGCAAGCCCAGGTCTGTACGACTCAAAAGCCTAGGTGCCTGCAGAAAGCAATGGGCCCCTGAACTGTGTTCATCCCGTCAGGAGCTCTCTACTTTCTCTTTGTTGTTGTTGCTGTTGTAAGGTGCTATAAAGCCAATTCTGGCTCATGGCAGTCTACGCATGCGGGCTGCAACTGCTTCCCAGGGTCTGAAGGCTGTGACCTTCAGGAAGCACACAGCCAGGTCTGTCTTCTGAGGCATCTCTGGTTCGGTCCGGTCCGCCAGCCTTGTGACAAGTAGGTGACCACTTAACCACATGCACCACGCAGGGAACCACAGCTGCCACCAAGAGACAGTACAACGTCACAGGAGCTCTAAAACCAGGCTGCCTGGTTGGGTCTCTCCGAACCCAGCTCTGCCAAGAGCCAGCTGGAAGTTACTTCACTTTTGTGTATCTCAGTTCCTCGGCTGCAAAGTGGACAAAATAGCTGTTAGCTATTTCGTGGGGTTTTTGAGTATTCCATAAGATAGCACAGGTGAATCCATTGGAACCACGCCACAACCACAGAGCAGCTGTCAGCTGGCAAGCATGTTACTAGCGATGGTGGTGGTGGCAGCAGTGGCTCCATGGACGAGCCTGTCTTCCTGACTTTGCAGCCTCCTCCCAAACCTAGTGCCACCATCTACGTCACCTTTTCCCTACTGCCCTTCAGCATGAACCTCATTCTTCCAAACAGGCTCTCTTCTCCTTTATCCTCACCGCCTTCTCCCCTGGTTAGAACTTCACGTTCACCTACCCCAAACCCGCCTGCTTCTTCAAGTCCCCTCCAAATCCCATCTCCTCCATGAAGTGTCCCCCAAACACTGAGGTTGCACTGGTCTTCTCCTTCTGGACCATTTCCATATCTACCGCGCTAACACACACAGCAGCAGCCGCAAGCCACGACATGCTGGGAAGACAGAATTGTGTGCGGTGCTGAGACACTCAGATATTACAGCTTCGTTTGCCCTTCCCCACAACTTGGTTATATGAATATGTTCACTGAGGACAAATGTAAGATATTTCTCTATCCTCCAAAGGAGATGACACAGAGCTAATGTGAGTCCTACAGCTACTGACTTGAATTATGTTAAATGTTAAGAGTGGAGAATGAAATCAAGAAGGAGGCTAGAGTACAGTCCACTGACAGCTTCAGAAATACTAGACCCCTGCTTGATCTCCAAGACTGAAACAGTGATCAGTGTTCACGCCTGCACTTAGTTTCTTAATATGCAGGCTTTCTAATGCAATTACAATTATAAAGATTAAACAACTTCAACACCATGAATCCAGTGAGCTTCTAAGTCATCCTGATAGGCTTGGGAGACATCACTGAGGTTGTATGGTCATGACACAAAGGCCCATCTGGAAATGGGCTGGGAACTGGGAATAATTCTAAGGAGATGCTCAGAACTAAATTACAAGACATTGGAATCCCACTCCAACATATGTGTAGTACGGAAAATACAGCAGCCTTGATTGTAAGTGTTCACTGTTGCAAACAACACCCCTGTGAATATGAAAGCCAGCTGCAAAATAAACGGGTGATAGAAATGAAAACCAGCTACCATCTGGTCAATTGTAACTCATGGAGACCGCACATATGTCAGAATAGAACTAGACTCCATGGGATCTCCAGTGACTGATTTTGGCAGCGTAGACTGCCAGGCCTTTCTTCTGAGCAACCTATGGGCAGACTCGAACAGCCAATCTTTTCATTAGCAGCACCTTAACGTCCTGTGCTGCCCGATGATTCAGATACAGGTTTTCCAATGGACTTTACAGAATATAAAATTGGCTACTGACAACTCAAAAAGTGAATTTCATACTCACAGTTCACTTGTCATTAAAGCCCCGCCCTCCCGAAATGTTTGGAGACCAAATGGCTGTAGGTGACTTCTGCATTTCCTCTCACTCACCTGCCACACAAAGGAACCGAGACATTACCATGAAGAGAAATTTCTCCCCAGGCTTAAAAAGCTTATAATAAGTGATTTTTCACATAATTGCAAATTTGATAAACTTTTGAGTATTAATCAACAGGATTAAGACAGCTAGAGTGCTATGCCATGGAGACTTGGCTATGCATTCTACTGCCACGTTCCGGATATTCTACAGTCATCTAGACAACGTATTTTGCTCACAGTCCTTCTTTGTCAAATATGCATGTGTCTGCATCCACAAAAATGAAGTCAGGTTTAAAGATAAAGGTACTGACACTCTAGAGAGAGAAAACTCACAGTGATTATAGGATGAGGAAAGAAAAAAAAAAAGAAGCAAGCATGGAAACTAATATACCCATATATTCAAGAAGATACAATGTGACATTAAAAAACACACAACTAATAAAAGGAATCTGTTTCAATGGTATCATTTAATGTCAATCTTTTTATTACCAGAGGACTAAGGAACATAAGAGATAGAGCATGGAACACATCCAGCAACCTCAGAAAAATTAATGCTAATAACCTCATCAAGCAATGGCAAGATAAAAGTACAAGAGAGGGGAAGACAGTACAAGTGGGGACTCATCAGGTTCAGTCCCTGCCCCAGAAATACATATCCTCAAAGTGCCAGTGGAGAGCCTCTCCCTTGGTTGACTCATTCTGCTCAAAAGTTTAGGAATACCTAGATAATGGTATTGGCTTTTTAGATGCGAGCAGTTCCTGGGTGGCTCAATCAATCAAGTGTTCAACTAGTAACTGAAAGGTTGGCACTTGAAACACACGCACAGGCACCTGGGGCCTGGCAATCTGCTTCTGAAAGGCCACAGCCATAAAAACCATAAGCACCACAGTCCTGCTCTGTGTTCATGAGGTCGCCTTAAGTCAGAACTGACTTGACTGCCGGTTGGTTTCTGCAAGTGATTCAAGCTTGTAGATTACTGAGTCATGCCCATTTTCAACAAGGCTCTACCTTAAACACACTTGTCCAACAGAGGAATGGCTGTATACGCAAAAGAGGATAGTGTACAGCTAGTGTCTGTGTGTATGTCTGTCTGTCCGTCTGTGTGTTGTGTGTGGGTGTGTGTGTTTAAAAACATGAAACACGCATAAATCAAAATTGAACATAGAGTAAAATTAAAGCTAGAAAGAAGAAAATCAGTGCATAGAGAAACAACACAAAGTGATTATCCCAAATAGCACTTGTTAGGAAAGCAAACTCACACGGATGTTTTCCGTCTTTCGTACAGCTGTATAAGGAAAGGGGAAAACCCTCTGAGTTGTAGTGGTTAAGAGCTAGGCTGCTAGCCGGTTCGAATCTCCCAGGCTCTTTTCGCAAACTCTATGGAGCAGTTCTGCTCTGCCCTATAGGGTCGCTATGAATCAGAATCGACTTGACGGCACTGGGTGTGGTTTATATCTTGTCGGTCCCTCCGTCTGTCCGTCTGGAGCAGAGAGCCCTGGAGCACGGTTGTTAGGCTACCAACCAAAACGTCGGCAGTTTGAATGCACGAGCCGCTCCTTGGAAACCTATAAAGCAGTTCACTCTGCCCAATAAAAAACCCAGTGCCATGTACTCTGCCCAGTAGGGTCGCTATACGTTGGAATCCACTAAGCGGCAACAGAATAACCAGCACACGCTGAGCTCCAGGTTCAGGTCCAGCACGCTGGAGACTTTTGTGCTCCGAAGCAAAGAAGCCCCTTTCCCACTGCAGGAGTAGAGACCATCTCTCCAGGTGCTGCTTGACGCCCAGGCCTCGAAACGTCTCGAAGCAGGGGACAGAAGCTGCCGACGGCGCATCTCTGCGGGGCGCTGCCGAACCGCCGGTGCGCCTGGACGCGATCTTCCCGGCGTGGAGCACTGGCTTTTGGGGAGAGGACCACGCAGATTCCGTGGGTCCAGGAGAAGAGGGCAGCCAGCCCCTTAAGGCGACTCTCCGAGGAGCAGGGACGCAGGGTGCTGACGCGGTGACACACGACGCACGGGGGCCTCCCCTTCTCCTGGCTCGCTGAGATTTCTCAGGCTTCTAGAAGTTTTAAACACGCACAAGGATTGAATTATTCGGAGCGCTCAGCAGAAACCACCAGGATTAAGGAGAGGAAAGCTGATCGAGCCATAAACTGACAAGAGCTGCCACCTCTCGCGCCCACGGCCCGGCCGCAGGGGGCCTGGCGCAGCCTCACTGCTGCCCCCACCCGCAGCGCCGTGCGACGCGCATCGCAACCCTGGTTCAGGAGGGACAAGGGAGCTCCTGGCTCAGGAGCGGCGCAACCGTTTCCTGTAATCCCCCGGGGAAAACGATCTTAGACATCAAAAAAAAACCGGGTTCCTCACATCCAATAAGGTCCTAATGGGAAGGTCCCTAATACAGACCCTAAAATACCCACATATATGCACCTCCGGCGGGGCCAGGGAGGCCCAGTTTCAGCGTTTGAATTCTTCAGAGATTGTCTATATCTGCACCTCTGCGCCAGCGGGACTTCGTCCATCAGCCCCTACCCTAAAGGCATATGGGGCTCTCTACTTCTAAAGGTCACAGAGGAATTCCTAGAGAATAGAAACAAACAAAACTGAAAACCAAAACTTGCCGATGCGGGTCGATTCTGACTCACAGCTGCTCTGTACGACAGTGTGACACTGCCCTATGTAGTGTCCAAGGAGCGCCTGGTGGATTCAAACCGCAGAGCTTTTGGTTAGCAGCACAGACCCTAACCACTGCGCAACTGGACTCCCTAGGAATAGGAATAAGAGCATCAAAATGGATTTGTTCTGTTCATTAACATTTACTTTTTCAAAAAAAAATTCAGTGGTGGTTCTTGGCAATATGTTAGTAGTGGTGTAAAAATATGAAGAACCCTATTAATTTTTTTAAATCTCAAACCAGTGAGATGTGTTTGCTTAACAAACACAGAGCATAATACTGTCATAGACACTCTATAGATACTAACTCATTCTTAATAACAACCCTGTGGAAACAAAACAAAAAACCATCATCATCTCATCAATTCTGACTCACAGCAACCCTACTGGACAAAATAGAACTGCCCCATAGAGTTTCCAAGGAGCTGCTTGCTAGTGGATTCCAACTGCTGTCCCTTTGGTTAGCAGAGACAGCATTTAACCACTATGCCACCAGGATTTCCAAGAACCCTACAAGGTAGGTATCATATCTATTGTCATCAAGCTGCTTCCATCTCCTAGCAACCCTACAAGACAGAGTAGAAGTGGCCCACAGTTTCCAAGGAGTGCCTAGTGGATTTGAACTGCTGACCCTTTGGTTAGCAGCTGTAGCACCTGTCCACTATACCACCAGGCTTTCCATTGCTATAGCAGTCTAGTTATAAATAAAACCTAAGGAGAGAGACACAGGTCTCAAAGTACTTATGAGGATAAACCATTTTTCCCAAGCATGAACTTTCAGAAGGAAATTTGTAATGGGCAAAGTTTTACTGTATTTCAGTGTTCCCTTAGCTCAGTGTTCCCTGGCCAGGGAAGGAGGAGAAATGTGCTGGCAGCTGGAATGGGCACCGATCTCAGTCTTGGTGCCGGAAAACTCCAGCTGAGGCCACAGCTGAGGAGTACAGGCCCAGCACCAGACCCGACTAGTGAAACAGCAAGGAAAGAAGCCAAAGCTGATGTGAGATGCTTTTCGCAGGCAGGCACAGACTCTAACTGAGCACAGTCCAGTCGCGACAAACGTAGGCTTGTCTGTGATCTCACCAGAGGACAAGGTAAGGACGTGCCACAGTCTCCACTTCCCTATTTGCATCTGTGAAATGGTGCCAGGAAACTGGCCATTTCCTGGATTCACACTGAAACTCCAAGGTGTGAAAGCCATAGGCTCCCCAAAGGTCAGATTGAGGCAAGGAAGACAGAACCATCCTCTGTAACAGGAACCCCCAAGCACAGTAAAACAGAAAGTTTTCAAAGAGACAGATCATTAGAATCAGTGAGGAACAAAGCTGAGTCAAGGGAAAAACCAAGAAAAACATATAACAAAATAGGGTGAAAGGAAATGGTTTCAAAGAAATGACAAAATTGTATTCAACTCTGCAACGCTGTTTATCAGGAGTTTGTCCCTTCACTAAGTCCCAGCAACTGCCTTGTCCAAAAGCCAGCGAGCATCTCTCAGTCACTCTGTGTTAGCGGCTGTGACAGCATACAGCTTTCCTCGCCCCTCCTCATTTGTCTTTTAACTAACTTGACAGACTTCGAAATACCAAATTGGCCAGGAGAGCCACGCCCCTAAGTTACTCCAACCAAGTGATGGTATAATGTTTTAAAATTCACAAAGAATCTTCTGAGCCTAAAGGTATTGTAACTTGATCCAAATTTAATTAAAGGGAACATGCAAGCATGTAAGTGGTTTGTTGAACTGCGGGCAATTTGCAGTCAGACAGCAGTGGCTGTAAGCAAACAGATATCATCTTGACTGCTTTTACCAGAAAACACAAATAGTATATGGAAGGAACTCACTGCTTAAATATCTTTCTTATTCCCCTAAAATCAAATGACCACCCCTGCCACACTCATACAACATAGACACAAACATGCTGACAGGTACACAGAAACACACATTCACATTCACATACAAACATACTCAAAGGACACATCAAGTCACATAGACACAATGCATACCTACACACATTCACAGTTACATATACACACTCACACAGACACAGGCACACACGCCTTTAGGAGATCTCCCTTCAGTCTCTATCTGGAAACATCTTCACAGTTCTTCAGCCATAAACAACTCCCTGGTCAGCGGATTAGCAAAAGTAATTGGCATTTTAAGTGAATCTTCCACTTATCTTAAGCGATAGCTCTGGTGCCTTACTGAAAAGGAGAAGCTTTCCATCTGACAACAGCCAAAGGAGGTTCAGGACAGCGGGCATGGGCTATACATTCATGGAAACGTGCAAAGAGAAATGACACAACTTTGATAAAGAATTGTAAACATCTTTTCCAAAAACAACAATGACCAAAAAAAAAAAAACACCATTTTAAAAATCACGTTTCAAAAAGCACAGCAAAATGAGGGACAGAACTCATAAAGATAAATAGATTGTTAAAAGCATTTTACTTAATAAACTGTCCACAGGCAAATGCCCTAAAAAGTTCAAAAAAGAATCTTGCCATTTAAGTGAAACTTTAGACCAAAGAATCTTAAGAGTCAGGATCAACTCTGCAGTGGGTCCTCCCCCTCACCCCTCCTGGCCTCCAACAGCCAACTTTAAAAAGATTTCAAAGGAGGAATTAGAAAGGGTTCTAGACGGTTACCTAGTGTCCTCATCACCCATTGTGAACTCTGGACAGCAATGACACTTGTTAAGTTTTTTTTTTCCTCTCCCTCCCTCCACCTGTTGTCCCAAGTCTCCCTTGGTATGCCAGGGCCATTAGCACTTTCTGCTTGAATGACAAGGTCTCCCCCTCCAAACCAGCAAGTCCCCTTGAAACCAAGCAGCTGCCCCTCAACTGGAAACTCCTAAAAAATATGTACCAATTAGGTACATCTTTACATCAAAGGGAAAACCCTGGTGGCATAGTGTTAAGTACTAAGTCTGCTAACCTAAAAGATCGGCAGTTCAAATCCATCAGGTGCTCCTTGGAAACTCTATGGGGCAGTTCCACTCTGTCCTATAGGGTCTCTGTGAGTTCGAAGAGATTCTAGATAGTGGTTTATGTTTTTTTTGTTGTTTTGGTTTCATATCTCAGGAAGGAGCCTGGTGGCCCAGCTTTTAAGTGCTAAGCTGCTAACAGAAAGGTCGGTGATTTGAATCCACCAGTAGCTCTGGGGGAGAAAGATGTGGCACTTTGCTTCCATTTAAGATTAGTAATTTTAAGAGAAACCCTATGGGGCCATTCTACTCTGTCTTACAGGGTCATCATTGGTCAGAAACGACCCAATGGCTAAGGGTTTTGGGGTTTATAGTCAAGTTCGATGGCACTTGGCTATCACAGAATGGCTATGGACTGGTTGGTTTTTTCCCTTGTTCTGATGTTTCAATAGAATGACTGGCCCCTCTTTAACTTTAATACGGGAAGCTGGAATAAGCCAAGATGCACAATTTCAAATAAAAAGAGGATCAGGTTAGTTGTCTACATTTCCTCCGGCCTTCCCACTCTAGCTCAGGAATGCCAGGAGGCAGGGATGCTTGACATAAGTAAGTAATTGACTGAAGGGAGATCTAAAGAAAGACTTCACGTTCACATTCATATGCTAAACTCGGTTAAAAATAGTCCTGAAGAGGGGCCTGACCTCACTTGTTAATTTTAGCGGATGATGAGCCTGCCCTAAAGACAGAAAGTCACCAGGCATTTTCCTGAGTGCGGTGATCTTCATATTTTTATAAAAAGGAAATGCCGCATGTTCTATTAATAAAAGTGCTGTAGCCTCAGTTCAATCCGGACAGTTCGTAAATCAGGGCTCCCTGTGGCTTTGCTGTGCTAGACCAGCCACTTATTCACACCCAAGCCCCAGCAAGTGGCAAGTCACATGCAGGGGGAATCTGACCGGGACACAACAGGGGCCAGGGATCAGAGGTCGCTGGGTTGGCTTTGTGATCAGTGAGGCACCACAAGGTAGGGCTCCCAGTGACCAGGTCACTCAACCAAGGGCACTCACCCAGTGGATGTTATATGGCTGCTGAAAAGATCCACGTGGCAAGAAATCTATCTAATAAATACAAAAGGAAAAATAACACCAGAATATCACCATTTTGAAACCATAGTGAAAGAGTGGGCTTAGGCAAGATTCGTTGTTGCCTTTTATTAAACCCCCGAGTCGACTCCAGGTCAACTGACAACAGCTGGGTGAGGAGCCTCAGTGCTCATTAGGGATGGTAGTTTTTCCACCTGGTTAGGTTGTATTTTGTCGTGTGGCTTCATAGCCATGGGCAGTGTTGGACGATCCCTCTTAGGTAGGAAAGAAACCAAAAAACCAAAGCCATTGCCATCGAGGCCATTCCAACTCCCAGTAACCCTTCAGAGGAGAACTGTCCCATACAGTTTCCAAGGCTGTCATCTTTACCAAAGCAGACTGCCACATCATTTTCCCACAGAGTGGCCATTGGGTTCAAACTACCAATCTTTTGATTAGCAGCCAAATGCTGTAGGCACCGTGAAACCAGGGCTCCTTTGGGATTGATGGGTAAACACCTGGGGAATTGAAGGCTCTTTAAACCCTCTTCTTTGAGATTAGTAGGAAAAATTAAAATTTTTTTCAGTGGTCCTTCCTGTAGCAAGCACCACCTTTTCTCTTCCCTCTACTCTTTACACCTCCTTTAGCATAACTCAATCCTCCTTTCCCCCCACAAATCTAATAACATGCTAGGGTCCAGTTTCTTCCTGTATGAAGAATATCCTTATCCACTACTTGAATACTCTAATATAACCAATTTTTTACAAGTCAGAATAGACGCCTAGTTCTTTACCAATTTTCAGAATACTGAGCTGGCTCCCTAGCATCCATCAGTGGAGAGCACTAGATTTTTAACTCATGGATTTTCCACATTTTAACATATTTGATGGATGTCTATCCATCATAATTATTCTTTTTCATGCTCAAATGCTCAGATTTTAGCCAATGGGAGCCTCTTTTGACAGGATACCAGTGGTCTTTGATGGCTTCTTTGCTTTCCAGTATGAGAATTCCAGATCATCCTGTGCATTCTTGCCCCAGGCCTGGAATTAGCCATTTCTCCAAAGAGTTTTAGTACCTCTTAGTAGGCAACTGTATTTAGAGGCCATAATCTGGACATTACAGGTGCTTATTGCTATTGGGTTGTCATTACTCTTAGAGTTTTTAGCGGACAGAGTTAGGAAACACTTTACGAGATAATACATCAGGAGTTCATACTGATATTTCCAATTCAAATTCAGGATTCACAGGCTTTACACTTAACATATTGGATTGTAAAATTGTGCCTTTTTCCTATATACTCAAAATCTTGATTTCTGGTTATTTTAATGTAACTTCCTATTGCATATATGTATAAATACATAAAAGTCACTTCAGAATTTTAATATTATTACTAACAATATTATAAAAACACTCAAGATTTATTTGGAGTTCAATATGACCTTCAGCTATATCCCACTAGGAATGTACAACCAAATTGTTGTGTTTTAAAGTTATCTGCAATAATTCCTCAAGTGGTTAAGCCACCAACTCGACATGTAAGTTTGTTTTATTTTCCTTTTGATGGGGGGGATTACTTGTTTTTCCATTTTGATTTAATTTTGTTTATAATTAAGAAAAACATTTATCTGGTTCCAGAGTCAAACAAAAAAATACGTCCAGGGAAGCCGAGTTTCCGTCTCTGACTCATCCATTTCCTCCTTCCCATACCAGTAACCATTCTTACTGATTAATTTTTCTATTTCTTTTAATTATAAGTATTGTCTTAGTTATCTAGTGCTGCTATAAAGATATATCACAAGTGGATGACTTTAACAAAGAGAAATTTATTTCTTCACAGTAAAGTAGGCTAAAGGTCTAAATTCCGTGTGTCAATTCCAGTGGAAGACTTCCTCCATCAACCTCTTTATCAATCTTTCCCTGAACTAGAAGCTTCTACAAATGGTGACTCCAGCTCCAAAGGCCATCCTCTGCTCCTGGCACTACTTTCTTGGTGGTAAGAGGTCCCCAACTGTCTGCTTGCTTCCCACACCACACCCCAGGGAAACTCCCTATACACTGGCTCTGGGGTATTACAATCCCACCCAAATTCCCTTTAACATAAAATTACAATCACAGAATGAATGACAACCACACAATACTGCGAATCATGGGCCAGCCAAATTGATACACATATGGGGGGGTACAATTCAATCCATGACACATATCTGTGTATTTCTTAGATATAAAAGGTAGCAGAGTATACATATTTCCTGCACCCTGCTTTTTTCATTTAACAATATACCCTGGCAATCATTCCAGAGCAATGTATAGAGATTCACCTACTTCCTTTTCATAGCTACACAAAACACAGCCCATAGTATACTACAGTATATTCAGTCTATCCCCTTTGATGGATGTTTATGCTGTCTTTTGCTATTACAAAGAGTGCCACAATGAAAGAAACTTGTGCATGTATCTTTTCTGACTTTTCCCATGTATCTCTGGGATGACCCAAAACCCACTGCCATCAGTCAAGCCAGCCAAGTGCCATCGAGTCGGATCGCAATTCATAGCGACCCCACAGAACAGAGTTGAACTGCCCCGTAGAGTTCCCAAGAAGCAGCCGGTGAGTTCAAACTGCCAACCTTTTGGTTATCAGTCAAGGCCCTTAACTATTGCACCACAAGGGGTCTGTTTTAGAACCCTATAAACAGAGTTCCTCAGTAAAAAGATGACACGTGTAATTTTTGCTAGGTATTGCATATTCTTCCCTATAGAGGTGGTACCATTTTACATTCTCACCATTAGGTGATATGTTTTACAGGCTAACTTTAATGATAATCTTTGAAAATCTCTGAAATCTCAAAGACTTTAGTTAAAAACCTCTGAAAAGGACTTTAATTAAAGCCATGTAATTCAACTCTTCAGGTTTTGGACAAAGGAAATTTCTGTTGAGAAGGGTACAGTGAAGTTCTCTACAAGCTGTCTTTTCTGCCCTAGATGAGAATGCATAACCCTCTCTTGATTATATCAGAGCCATTAGCCACCGAATTAAATATTCAGATTGAAAATAACATATAGTTCAGTGTTTCTTGAACTACAGGTGTTCCCAGAATTGGAAAATCTGAGTTCATAGGGTGGGTTGAGGGAGGAGGGAGGAAGCATGAGGAACGTATTAGAGGAGAAGTCTTCTCTGTTCTTTCTCCTTCCTAATCACCACCTTCATCCCTTCCAACGAAGCAGAGACCTGATGTGGATTTTTAATGGTACTTCATGGAACACTAGCCCCTATCCATACAAAGCATCTTCTCCAAGATTCCTTTTCCCCCAGCAGGTATCATCCCAGCACCTGGGATTGGGCAGCTTACAGAATTCCTTCCAAACCCTACTTCTAGCAGCTCTCAAATCTTGTCCCTCCCTCTGTTGCTACTGTCACTGCCTTCATCAAAGTAACTAACATTAATGGCATTTCTGGAGTGTTATCTCCCTTACTATCCACACTAACATTATGAGGTAGACGCCACTACTAGTTCCATCTTACAGCTAAAGAAATGGAAGTGCAGAGAGGTTAAGTAACTCGTTCAAGGTCACAAAGCTACCAAGCAGAGAACCAGGATGCAAACCCAGGCATTCTAATTCCAAAACCTTAATGATTATGCTATCTTGCTTTGCCAATTCAGATTCTCATCATCTCTTGTTGAACTAATACAGTGGCCTCCTAACTGACCTCCCCACCTGTCCAGGTATGCTCCTACACACACACACACACACACACACACACACACACACACGCAAGCACAAGTTCACATACCTCCCTCTGCTAATAATCCTCCCATCTATTATATCCAGAGCCCTGACACACAGTGGTTAAAGAGCTCAGCTGCTAACCAAAGGTCAACAGTTCAAATTCACCAGTCACTCCTCAGAAACCCCATGCGGCAGTTCTACTTTGTCCTATAGGGTGGCTACGACTCAAAACTGATTTAACGCAATGGGTTTTGTTTTGGTTTGGTTTGGTTCTATAATATCCACAGCATCTCTCTAGGACACCAATCTCTTTATATCACCCCTCTGCCAACAAATGTCCATGGATAAGAGTGTCCAAACTCCTTACCTGGAGAAACAAGTTCTTCTTCATGTGTCTCCTGTCTTCCTTTACAGTCTAGACTTTCACCCTTCCCAAGGAACCCCATCCTGCATCAGTATCTTCTCAGCTAAACACGCACTGATCTCAAGCCAAGGAGAATTACTCAGAGGCCCCCAGTTCACCATGGTCTACCTCACCTCTGACAAGGTATTTCTACCTAGAATGCTCTCCTCCCACCTCCATCTATTGCCCTCCCCTGACCCCGACATCCACTGAAAAGCTTATCCTTCTCTGAACTCTTTCCTCTGCTGCCCCTCCATCCCTGCTGTAACACGCATGGATCTCACCCCCACAGCTTCTAGTGTCTCGTCTTTATTCTCTACCTGCACCTAGAGCCAATGGCTTCATTAGGGTTCCTATTTCTGTATCCTTCCAGTATTTTTATGCAAGTAAGGTAAGCCAGCCAAGCCAAGTGCCATCGAGTTGGCTCCGTCTCATGGCGACCCTAGGGGCCAGGGTAGAACTGACCCCCTGAGTATTCAAGGAGCGCCTGGTGGATTTGAAGGTAAACATAAATACATATATTCCCGTTCTCCCCTTTTCTTACACACAAAAAAGTAGCCAACTATATATACTTTCCATATCCTGACACTTTCCTTCATAATATACTTTAACCCCTGTATCTGCCAGGTGTACTGTGGGGGCCTGTGTGTTGGTGTGATGCTGGAAGCTATGTCACCAGTATTCACACACCAGCACAGTCAGCCATGTGGATAGGTTTCAGATGCTATTCTAGACTAGGACAGACTGAGAAGGACCTAGCAGTCTGCATCTGAAAAGATTAGACAGTGAAAACCTTATGAGTAACAGCAGAATACTGTCAGATACAGTGTCAGAAGAGGAGTCCCCCAGGTTGTTACTGCCTTTTTAGTCCCTATTTCAAGCAGCTGGATCTCAACTCTGCTCCTTTCTCTGCAACACCAAGATCCCACCAAATACACAACTCAAGTCTTAGTTAAAGGGAGGCAGACTGGACAGATGGCCACCAGAATCAGGCTGCACTGGAGTCACCCAGTCAGTGATATTTGGGCAAGGTGGGCATCCCAGGCTCTGTGCCCACTTTTATTTCCAGCAGTCATACTGGAGACAGCAGCTATGATCTTCTAACAGCTTACACATTTCAGGTTTCCTGGATCACAAAATTCAGATCCTGAAGGCTGAGACTCAGAGAAGACCCAAATGCTGCCATGTCACAATGGTTGGCATTTTTATTGACAGCCCATTTGGTCACTAAGGGATGTCTTCTAGGTACCAGGTACTGTTCTCAGGCCCTGGAGAGGTAAACCTCGGAGTAAAATTGCCCTGCTCACTGGAACACTCCTTAGAAGGGAGGAAGGCAAAACTTCAGCTAACTTACTTCGGACATGTCAGCAAGAAAGACCAAAACAGAGGGTTAGCAAAAATGAGGGAAACCCTTAATGAAATGTATTGATACAATGGCCACAACACTGGGCTCAAACATATCAAAGATCACAGAAATGGCACAGCACTGGGCAATTCCACTGTATCATACACGAGTTCAGCTTGACAGGACTTAACAAAACAAGAGCTCTTGCGGAGACTAGGTACTGGGGACAGGGTGGGAAGAGACCAAACAGATGATAAAAATGTAATAAATAAATAAAACAACTAAATCATGCAGATACTATGGAACAAAACAGAGCTGGGAAAGGGAGACTAGACAGGGAGTTATGGAGTCAGGATACAACTGAAATAGGGTGGTCAGGGTAGGTCTTGTTGAGAAATCATTGAGCAAGAATTTCTTTTCAAGACAACCTTTACAGTTGCTACTGTAAAATGATACATGTAAAAATGATACAGGTCAACTGTATCACTGTCCTGGTTAAACTGTCATGATCACAAAGACCAAGGTATCCTGTAATTGTAATTGTCTTGAGGTGTTTTGGAAATTGCTTGAATTAAGCACAACGCTAGATCAGGGCTTAGAAACTTTTTTTTTTTTTTTGGTGACCCAGAAATTTCTGGTGTTGACAGCTCTGATGCACTTGGACTTAAGGAGTGGTTTACCCAGTTCTTTACACCATTTTTTGTATTTGGATGGAATCTCACACAGGAAATTCAGCCTGGAAGTCACCTGTAACGGTAAAGATACTATCAGCGGGAGACGAGAGGGTGTGATCAACAGTCAGTTACATGAGAATACACCTGCTCGGCCCTTCAGAGCCACCAGTGCAAGCGCATGTGACATCTCCTTGATAGATCTAACAAGCCTCACCCCTGGGGGCTGAAAAAGGCCCCTGTTACCCCAGTAACAGTTGGATTCAGAGAGGCTCAGAGCCTCACCTCTGCTCACACAGTAGCTTCACAGTGGAGCCCGAACCACTTCGGGCTTCAGATCTCTTGCTTCCTCTGTCTGAACAACCCACTTAAACTACCTCCCAAACATCACATTAATAGATGGCATCAAATAAATTCCAACTCATGATGAGCCCACATGTGCACAGTAAAACATCTCCATAGCATCTTTCAAGGTTGTGACCTTTCAGCTACACGTCACCGGACCTGTCTTCCAAGGCATCTCTGGATCAGAACCACCAATCTTTCAATTAGTAGTTCAGCGCTTAGCCATTTATACCACTCAGGATCTCCTTCCGCAAGATAAAGGTGGCCTCCTGGGTCCATCAAGCCCCTTCAAACAGGCTGCCTGAATAAAACAAAAGTTGGAGGAAACTAGATTTGAGACTCATCCTACATGCTTTTTCCCATCACAAAGATACTTAGGTCAAAAGTTAGGTTGTCATAAAGTTGCTCATTCTCTTACGTATCCAACAAATGGTGTGTCAGAGAACCTGGTAGGCATTCAGGAGCACAAGATGAATACAACGCTGGCCTCCACCTGCAAGGACTTCACAGGGTCTTTAGGGGAGACAAACAGGAGGTAAGCATGGAGTCAATGCTACAGTGGAGGTCACGGACAGGGGATCACTGGAAGAGGGGCACCAGCCCCTAGTTCCCAAATAGGGCCAGACCTTACATGGGAGAGATGAGCCCTAAGCAGAATCCATAAAAATGAACCGGAATGTTCTAGTTGAGTAGAGGGAAGGGGGTACGGGCAGAAGGCAGAGGCGGGCAGAGACAGAAGAGCCAGTCAAAGGGGCCGGAGAGCTGGGTAGGGGCAGACGAGGAAGGCCTGGGCAGTCAGAATCTGACCCTGCAGGGCTTGAAGCAAGGGGCAGCAAGACTAAGACCGCACTGTGGAAGAAAAGAGAGGTCTGAGCACAGGACCAGGAGGGGACAGGCAGAAGGCCAGGAGGCCTGAAGAGGAGACGGCAGGGGCATGGAAAAGGGGGAGGACCCAACACAAAGGAAGCAAGTGGCGCAAGTGGGAAGGAGGAGCAACACCTGGCTCCGAGCCTGGGGCTCTGGTCATTGGCAAGGTGACCCTCAACCACGGGGAGTTATTTAATCCCTACGTATTTCATAGTGTTGTTGGAGGATTAAATGGGATAACCTGGGGGAGCAGGGCATCCTGTGAACCCTCCTGCTCTACAGAATGTAATGCCATTCACTTACAACATCCCCCCCCCCCCACACACACACAGTTGCATCTGTGAATACTTTATGGCTCAGAGACATAGGTTACCCACACAGGCACATCATTTTTCCTGCCCCACTTTCTTCTCTAAAGGCTGAACGTATCTGGTAAGTCCAGTCACCCGTCTGGACCTGGTTTCCTTTTCTACAAAATAAGAGAGTTGAAGGAAAATCTGAAGGAAGATCTGCTAATCCAAAGGTCAGCAGTTCAAACCTGCCAAGTGCTCCTTGCAAACTCTATGGGGCACTTCCACTCTGACCTACAGTGTCACCATGAGTCGGAATTGACTGCACAGAAGTGGATTTGGTTTGGGTTTAGGTTTTTCTAAGGTCCCTTTCAGTTTGAAGCTCTGTAGTTTCATTGCCTTGTGTATCTTACGTCCCAAATGCCATGATGATAATTATTTGCCAACAAATAAAAAATGATTGAAGGACTACTCATCAGTAGAAAATAAAACTAAGCTAATGAATGAGTGACCAACCCTGCAAATGAAGACGGCAAGTGTGAGTTCCTTACGTGTCCTCAAGGATTGCACTGACAGGCTCCGTTCAAAGACACAGTAATAAAAATTCAAAAGCATTTCCACTCAAACACGGTTCTTAGGGATCACATTTGTACTCCTAAATTAAATCACCCAGGAGGAACTAAAAGATATGTCCACATACAGACTTGTAAACGATTGCTTACAGTAGCATTATTTGTAATGGTCAAAATTGGAAACCACCTAAATGTCCATCAACAGATAAATGGATAAACAATTGGTGATAACAGCCATATAACAGAACACCACTAAATAATGAAAATGACCAAAGCTTTGATATGTGCAACAAACACTGATGAATATAAAAATCATTCAACACAGCCTAAAGAATGCGAACAACATCTGCAAACCATATACTCGATAAGGACTTAGTATACAGAATATATAAAGACCTCTTACAATTCAACAACAAAAAGACGGTTCAAGTAAAAGATAAACAAAGACTTGAATAGATGTTTCTCCAAAAAAGATACACAAATGGTCAATGAACACATGAAAAGATGTTCAGCATCGTAAGTTACCAAGAAAATGCAAATTAAACTCACAAGGAGCTACCACTTCACACCGACAATTGTTGACAGAAACCCTCGTGGCATAGTGGTTAAGTGTGGTAGTTCCTAACCATAAAGGCCAGAATTCAAATCTACCAGGTGCTCCTTGGAAACTCTATGGAGTAGTTCTCCCCTGTCCTATAGGGTCACTATGAGTCAGAATTGACTCAACAGCAGTGGTTTATTTGTTTGCATTACTTAAGAATGTGACTGCTAACCAAAGGCTGGCAGTTCAAATCTACCAGCTACTCCTTGGAAACCCTCTGGGGCAGTTCTACTCTAGCTTATAAGGTCACTATCAGTTAGAAGTGCCTCAATGGCAATGGATTTGCTTTTCAGTTGTTGTGGACCACCCAGTTGATTCCAATATGTAATGACCCACTAAGATGGCTATAATCCAATAAACAGAAAATAACAAAATGTTGCAGAAATCAGAATTGGCAAAAATGTAAAATGATGCAGCTGCTGGATCAAACAATTTGACGGTTCCTCAAGGGGTTAAACATAGAGCTGCTACCGCCTGACCAAGCAATCCTACTCCAAGATACATAACCCCAAAGAACTGAGAACAGGTGTTCAAACAAAAACTTGTGCACAGATGTTAACAGCAGCACTATTCACAGGAGTCAAAAAATAGGAACAGCCTAAATGTTCATTAACAGATGAAAGGATAAGTAAAAATGTGACCTATCCATAGAATGGAGTATTATACAACCATAAACAGGAATGAAATAATGATGCATACTAAAATATGGATGAACTTTGAAAACATTATGCTAAGTGAAGAAGGCCAGATACATGAGGTCACCTTATATGATTCTACTGATAGGAAATACACAGAAATAGACAAACCCATAAAAACAGAAATGAATTAGTGGATGCAAGGGCTAAGGTGGCAAGGGAATGGGGTATTGTTATAATCGATAGAGGGCCTCCACTTCAGGTGAAGAGAACATTCTGAAAAAAGGTAGTGGTGGTGGTGGCTGTACAACAACCTAAATACACTCAGGACCATGGAATCGTATACTTTAAAAGTGTTAAACTGGTTTTATGCTATATGTATTTTGCCACAATATAATATATATATCAAGTTTAAAAATTATTAGGCAGAGTGAAAAAAGCCAGGCAAGAAAGAGTACATACTGTGATTCCATTTATATAAAATTCTAGAAAATCTAAACTTAACTATTAAAAAAAAAAAAAATCCAGTGTCCTTGAGTTGATTCTGACTCATAGTAACCCTGTAGAATGAGCAGAATTGCCCCATAAGGTTTTCAAGGAGCACATGATGGACTTGGACATCCAACCTTTGGGCTGGCAGCTACAGCACTTATCCACTATGCCATCAAGGTTTCCAGCTAGAGGCTGCCCGAAAGGGAAGGAGACAGGGAGAAGATGAAGGCAGGAATCACAACAGGCATGAGGAAACCTTGCAAGTGATAAAAATATGTATTATCTCGATTGCTTCATGGTTTGATGAATGCCTATCAAATGTTATAGTTAGTGCTGGGTCAATTCTGACTCACAGGGGCCTGATGTACAAGACAGGAACACTGCACAGTCCTCCGCCACCCTCACAGTCATCATCTTTGTCCCCACTGTTGCAGTCACTGTGCCTGTCCATCTCCTTGAGGGCCATCTCCTTGAGGGCCTTCCTCTTTTGCAATGACCTTCTACTGATCAAATGATACACTTTAAGTATGTACAGTCTAGTAAACTGCAATTAAACCTCTGTAAAAATTAAAAAGGCAAAAAAAAGCTTTCAAAAACTATCATCAAACCTCTAAATTCTTAGAGTTATCGAATTTCTATCTGATATGCACTGAGGAACTCATCTGTTTAAAAGATCTTTACCAAAAATCTCTTCGGGGTCAAAAATAAACAATCCTTTCCTGATTTATTGATTCTCTGAAATCTGGGTTTTGCATACCATGGCTTCTTCAAGTTAAAAGAACACCTGTAACAATGTCTACAGAAACCACTCCAGAAGTATGCCTGGCGGGGAATTAGCAAGCTTAATGTGGCTGTATTTCAAGTCAGGAATTCTTTCTGCTATTAATAGGCACCTGGGACACTTTAATCATTGCGGAACACTGGTTTTCTGAAATGGTTCAAAAGTGGTCTGAGAGAATTTGGCAGATGCCCCCTTTGCAAATCAAATGATCCTAGCGGTCCTATCTGTTATTTTTTAGCACATGCTGAGAGGATTATAAGTGTTTATACACTCTGTGAGCATCAAATTCAGATCTTGCCTAACAGGCATAACAGGCAGAGTAAGACAGTGAACCAAAGCCTACATTCGAACTTGCTCATGGATTTAAACTGCGATATAGATTTCACTTTAAGCCTAAAGGCATACATAAAGCTGCAAGAAAGGAAAACAGAAGTAGAAAAAAATAATAATTGAATTGCTTGGTTTGTCTCAAACCTGACCTACTTTAAAATGTATCTGAGTCATTTTTTTCTATATTATATTTGTAAATGATGGCCTCTCTATAAATTATTTTAAGGTGACAGACATTTACATAGCCAGCCAAGTGCCGTAAGATTCAAAAACAACAACAAAAAAAAACCCAAACCCATTGCTGCTCAGTCAGTTCTGACTCATGGTGACCCCGCAGGATAGAGCAGAACTGCCCCATGGGGTTTCTAAGGAGCATTGGTGGATTCAGACTGCCAACATTTTGGTTAGCAGCCATAGTACTGAGCCACTAATCCCCTAGGGTTTCGTAGCGGTGATAAGATACCAGAATTTACATAACATCCTCTTGTCCCCATCAGAGAGTCCAGTTCTGTCAAAAATATTATTTTTGTTATCTCAGTAGAGTCCTTGTGAGTCTGTGCCTTGGTATCCACACCTGTACATTGGGAGGAATAATGGCACTTCATTCAAGGTTGTTGGGTTAAGTGCATTAATACACCGTGGTTAGAACAGTAGCTGGCACACACACAACAAAAAGAAAAAAAAAAAAGCAACACCAAACTAATTGCTAGTGAGTCAATCCCAGCTCACAGCAACCCTACAGGATAAAGCAGACTGCCCCATAGGATTTCCAAGGGGTAGCTGGTGGATTCAAACTGCCGACCTTTGGGTTAGCAGCTGAGCTCTTCACTGAGCCCCCAGTGCTCCTCACTTACAGAAAGTATTCAATAAATGTCAGCTGTCGCTTATTTTACTATTATCGTTCCCTTTGACAGATGAGAACACTGAGACTTAGGGTTAGCTGGTAGCAAAGTTGAATGCAAAACACAGAGCACGCCTGCTTCTGATTCTTCTCACGACTCCACATCACTCTCCCCACCCATACATATTTTGTGTATGATAATAAGAGTACCAAACTGGAACAGGCAAAAATAGCTATGTAACTTAAATCTAAAAAGCATGAACAAACTGCTGTCCCTACAAGTTACAGGACCTGCCTAGTTTAGTCTCCAGAACAAGGCCTGAGTCATTTTTAAAGTCTGCTTCACACAGATTTTGAAAAGAGAAATATAAGCTTTCCACGAAGAGTCAACCTACCTTCAAGAGGATGTCTCAAGAGTTGTATGAGCTAATGAAAATCACAATAGCATCCACTTAGTGCCGTTAGACTTAAAAGGGATTTATAGTCTCTCTGTATGGGCATCAAGACACACCCCAGCCTGTGACAGAATGCCTGCTATAGAGGTTAGACAGGAAGAGGCCAGTGTACCAGTTACATTTCTATTAAGTCAGAAATTATTAGAGAAAAATCCAGAGGCTTCAGGTAACAACAGGTACAGGTTGTTTGATCCAAACTAATCCATTCTAAAGTGCTATTTATTTATCTTTCCAACTATATGTGTGTCATTGAAAGCGTTTCCTTAAAAAGGAGGCCTGATATACAGTGCTTGAGAGCTATGACTGCTAACCCAAAGTTGGCAGTTTGAATCTACTAGGCACTCCTTGTGAACCCTCTGCCGCAGTTCTACTCTATCCTATAAGGTTGCTATGAGTCGGAACTGACTCAGAAGCTTGGGTTTGGTTTAGGTGGTGCAACACCTGATCAGTAGGCTGCTCATTGAAAGGCTGGCAATTTTAACCCATTGGCTATCTGCTAGCATAAAGATGAAGCCATTGTTGTCGGTCAACTCCTACTCAAAGCTACCCTACAGGACAAAGTAGAACTGTCCCATAGAATTCCCAAGGCTGTGAATTTTCACACAAGCCAACTGCCAGATCTTTCGCTCATGGAGCTGCTGATCTTGCAGTTAGCAGTTGAGCAATTTAACCACTGCACCACTATGGCTGTTCCCAAGATTACAGCCTAGAAAACTCTCTGGGACAGTTCTATTCTGCCACTTGGGGTCGCTATGTGTTGAAACCGACTCAACAACACCTAGCAGCAATGGCAAGAACTCTGGAAAAACTACAGTCAAATTAAAAGCTAAAAATTATCAGATGAAACTTTGTCAGGAACCAGGAGATTCAGAGTGTCTTACGGGATCGCCATGGAGAGTTTACCAATCCCAAAGAGGAAAACGTAACTTTGCAATGTAGCTTTCCAGAAGTCACCACATAAACCAAAGGATCAAAGTCAGAATCAACAGCAAAGGGACAACCCAGCATTACATGCTGCCAAACGTGGAACACAGCAACGCTCACGGCAGCCTCCACATGTTCACAGGCAAACACTAGACACAGCCAGATCCCGGCCGTTCTGCAAACCACTGGTCTGGAATTTTCAGTCATCAAGGACAGAAAGGTGCTAGATTGAAAGAAGTGGCCCACCAAATCCACTGTCACAGTGTCAATTCCAAACTCACAGCAACCATATAGGACAGGGTAAAACTGCCCCATGGAGTTGCCAAGGAGCACCTGGTGGATTTGAACTGTTAACATTTGGTTAGCAGCTACTGTGCCACCAGGGTTTCTGACAGACATGAAGGAGACGTAATAAACAAAGGCCTTGTGAATCTGGACCACAAAAAAAAAAATTGCCATCCAGCTGATTCTGACTCACAGTGACCCCCAAGAGCTGCACAGTAGAATTGCTCCACAGGATTTTCTTGGCTGTAACTTTTACAGAAGCAGATTGCCAGGACTTTCTTCTGCAGAGCAGCTGGGTAGGTTTGAACGACGAACCTTTAGGTTCATTGTCAACTGCAGACCAAGTGCACCACACAGGAATATGAATTTGGATCAGCAGGGTTACAAAAACAACTAGATCAGAGTTTTTTGGATAATTAGGGAAAGTTTACAATGTAGTATTTATTAAATATAATTATTAAGGCAAAACTAGTTTTCTTGGTATCATGGTTATGCAACTCAGTTTCAAATAATTAGGGCAAAATACACAGAGACAGAAAGAGACCACGCACAGCACAGCAAGCACGAACACAAATAACCCAACCCACTGCCATTGACTCACAGAGCCTCTAAAATAGCAAAGAATATTTTTAAAAATACAGGTAAAATTATACTTTGGGTTGAGACGAATTTGAGGCAGAGTGAGTGGGGGATGGGGTAGCAGGCATTTTAACAGGCATTCCAACAGCCCCATACGGATACAAAGGACTTAGGAGTTAAAGAACTAAAATGTGTTTTGTTTCCTATAAATATCAGTTACCCTTTTTACCTAAAAGGTTCATCTTTACACCATGGCTTGAAGAATGTCAAGACGATGACGTTTCTGGGTCTCTAACGGAAGTGAGTATCGGGGTTTTTCTCAATTGCGGATCTTTAAAAAGTAACTTGAACCAAAATGAGCAAAGGAGAAAATGTGATGTTCAGCTTTTGGTCTGCAGGAAGACACAGAGCACAAGATGGTCTGGAGATACCCAGACTGCTGCCTGGGTACAGACATTCCATAGGGTGGGGAAGGGGGCTGACACACCCAAGGATCCTGTTCTCAGTCCTCTTGGGGGGCTTCGAGCAGAGCACAGCCAGTAAATCAATAGTTAGTGTATGAATAGCCTCCATTTCTCTCCCTCCCTCTCTCTCTCCCTCTGTCTCTCCCTCTGTGTCTCCCTCTGTCTCTCCCTCTGTGTCTCCCTCTCCCCCTCTCCCTCTCTTTCTCTCTCTCTCCCTCCCTCTCTCTCTGTCCCTCCCTCTCTCCCTCCCTCTCTCCCTCTCTCTCTCCCTCTCTCCCTCCCTCTCTCCCTCCCTCTCTCCCTCCCTCTCTCTCTCTCTCTCCCTCTCTCTCTCTCTCTCTCACTGCCTGCCCCCACCCCCGCCCCGTCTTCCCAAAGTCCAGGCAGACAAGGGGAAAGCAGAGTCAAAGACACAGTGGACACAAAGACAGTGTTCTCATTCCCAACTGACCCACACCTAGCTGTGTGGCCTTGAACAATTCACTTGACCCCTCTGATGCTCACTGGTTACCTAGGCAACAGGAGGGCTGGAATACCTTCTAGGGCTAAACCCTAAGGTGGTGAGTGGCCAGCTCAGCCTGTGCTCAGGCTGTGCAATACACATGGGAAATGTCTACTCACGGGCTTGACTCGAGTCTGAACCTAACAACAACACCATTTTTGTTTTTAAAACTGATGATTGTTTCCTTTTTTTCTGATTGTAAAAGTCATACATGCTCAGGGGAACAAAAGAGAAATATAAATTTAAAAAAAAAAAAAGGCAAGCCACTATAATTGCATCACCCATAGTAAGAATCACTTTCCACATTTTTATATTTTGTGTCTATACACTTTTGCTCTTTCACGTACCCACCCACCCACGCACACACACACACGCACACACACGCATATACATATTTCAAAAACAAAAATGTGATCCCTGTGTATGTGCTGTTTGAAATTCTTTCTAGTTGTCAAGATTACATGGTTCTCTTTGCACATCAATAAATATAAGATAATGGCATCATCATAATGGCTAAACAAAAAACCAAAACTGAACTCAATGCCGCTGAGTCAATACTGACTTATGGCAATCCTACAGGCAAAGAAGAGCTGCCCCATAGGCTGTCCAAGGGGCACCTGGTGAATTCAAACTGCCGACCTTTTGGTTAGCAGCCATTGCTCTTAATCATTATGCCAGCAGGGTTTCCAGTAGCTGAATGATGACATTATATATGCACATGATTTATTTTCCAACAGAAGGACACATGTTCTCCTGAGCATGTATGACTTTTACAATCAGAAAAAAAGGAAACAATTATCAGTTTTAAAAACAAAATGGTGTTGTTGTTAGGTTCAGACTCCTCCTTCTGTTGGAAGGTGATGTCTAATTTTTTTCTTTTCTATACAATGTTGCAACAAATACTCTAATGGTCATTCTCATGACTTACATACTTAAAGTCTATAAATCAAGATTTGATCACACCACTCATTTCCCTTCTATAAAGACGGTAAAAAAAATAAAATCTTTTCAAATAATGAAACAAGCTTGAGAAGACGCAGGTCTGGTGAGTAGGTGTCCTGTCCTTAGGAGGCTCTAGGAACAACATTTGGTCTCTTCAATTCATCAAGGCCACAGTGAAATTTGAGGCCCAACATTTGTATAACCAAGATCTCCTCCAGGTGGCCAAGAGAATTTAAGAAGAAAAATAAATGCTGGGCTGCAACAGCCACTGCCGAAGGATCCTGAGCTTACATTTTCTGCCTCTAAAAGCAAGCACACCAAGCACACTCCCGCCTGCCTGTGATTCACACAACCCGAATTAAATGCACAGAAGTGACTGCATGGGTCTCCAAAAGTGAAAACAGTACTCTCTTTTGCCAACTAAAGTATTATTAATAATTATAAAGTATAATTATTGTTATACAAAACATCTCTATAACTTTCACTTAAAAAATAATTGAAAACAGTGTAAATCATTCTCATTTTCACTAACATTATCTATTTTTCTGATTTCCAAATCATGTCACTGACGCAAATATTCTTTGCAAACGTCGGAGGAAACATTTCATTCTCTCCACGGTCTTTACAAACATTCACTTATTATGCCTATGTCTAAAGTGTAAGGGATGCAGATATATTATCTAGCAGATGAGGGGGAAACAGGCTACACTTACAGTCTCGCAGCTATACTCCTGGAGATTCATGAGATTTTACTCTTGGAGGAAACTTCCATCCATCGTTTCCAATCACTGCAGACAGGCTAGATTATGAAGGCTAATTGGCCTCTCCAAGTCAACCATTCCCAGTCAGTGTTGTTTTTTCTTTTTTTCTTTTCTCTCGGACCTTCTTTCAGAAACCCAATAATTAATTCAGGACAAGATGCTCATTTGACACTTCGCAACATCCTGCAGAGTTTAATCACTGTATGCAAAGATGAATTCAAAATAAACCAAAAGAAGAGACTTGGTGAAATTTATAGGGCTTAGAAATATATATGACCTTGTCCCTTCCTTCAGGGTCAAGACCTCCGAGATCAGGTGTGAGGGCAGGTCTAACGAGAGCCAAAAACTCAGTTGGGAAAAAGTTTACAGACAAGACACAAAACTGAAAAATATTTAAGATTCACGGTGACAGGCGGTTTCCAGGTTTGGGCCAGAGTGGGGAAGTGGTGGTGAGAGCTAATGGATCATTAGTCATTAGTGACTGAGGGAAAGTAAGGTGCAAAGAAAAGGCAGGAGCAAATGGCCTTAGTACATCATTAAAGCAAAGACCCACACTAAAGAAGGGAGAAGCCGTTTTAAAACTGTCTTTATGGGGTGATAACGAACCCCAAACACACACATGACTCCCAGCCTTTTGTTCTTCATCACATGGGAGATTGATCCCACAAACTGCACTATAAATTATTAATGCATCCTCTTGCAAATTGCTTAATTGCTCTCTTTTTGCTCATAAGCACATCAGCGTCAATATGTGCCATGTCTCCCACAACTCTGCTGTCAGTGAGTTGGAAAAGTTGCTTTGTTAATCACCGAGGGACTTACTTATAAAATCCAACAGAAGTTGCAGGCAAGTGAAGGATCAGCTAACTTGGTTGTAATTTCTGCCATGGTAAAGACTTTATCATGTTAGACAGATACATCGATCACATCCAAAACACAAGAAACAGCTGGGGGAGGAGGTCCTTCCCTTCTACCTCCTCCAACAGCTGGCAGTGATGACTTGTCTCTAACTTTGCAGTGTGCAAATGCTGTGGACTGAAACCTTGTATGGCTCCTTCACTGGGTGGAATTCAAATAGAGACCACCCATCGAGCAAGGCAAACTCTCACACCAACACCCCTTAGTGATGCTGGGAATCAAATTCACATTCTCGATTCAAAAATAATCCTTCTTAATTAAAGTAAGGATTTCCTAGTCTTCTTGCTAGCGGGAACAACCAATACGAGGCTTCCAGGATAACACAAGTATCACCATGCCCAGCTCTGGGCTTCAAACCAGTTTGTTCTGCTTTGAACTTCTGCTGAGAACCTGCATTTCCACCCACCAGATATACTGAATCGGAATCTATAGTTTAACAAGATTTGCAGGAGATTCTTATGTATGATAAAGTTTGAGAACCACTGCTCTTCTAGTGGTTCTCAGAACTGGTTCCTAAGCAGCAGAGTTAGCGTCACCCGGGAACTTGCCTGGGAGCTGGTTAGACACGGAAACTGGTTTGAAGCCCTGAACCGCGTTCATGAGACAAGGCAGGAAGTGCCACATGTTCCTTTTGAAAAGCAGTAATTCCCACCTTTGCCCTGGTTCTGGAATACAAATCATTTTCCTTTCTGTAGAACTTCTCAATGCTCTGTTCTAAAGGCAGCTACCTGTCACTCATTCTGGCTATAGATCCCCTGAAACTTGCCCTGTTAAAACACACAAACCACTACCAATTAGACTATCACACAAACAAGATAATCACCATAGCAGAAAATAAAAAATCAGATTAAGTGGGATTTCGGGGGCACAGGGAACTACTTCAAGGGCATCTGAATTTTTTATGGAAGCTATAACTTCACTTTCTCAAGTTTCTATTCTGGCTTCCCGTGTTTATTCTGGTCCATTTTCATTTCTCTCCTTTAGTTAGACCCCAAATCCCAATTCTTATTGACCAAAGGTGTGCACTGCCTGTATTCGTTTGTTCACTGGAGGATCGGCAGTTGTGGGCAGGGAAGAAATATTAGTTTAAACTAGAGTCAGGAACCTACAGCCACAAGAAAAATAAATCAGAGGGAGAGAGAGAAACTGGATAATGTGGGATCATTTCTCTGTGAGTCAGTCCCTGTGGGGGTTTTCTCCCCCTGGTGATCGTAAGAGCAGGCAAGTAAGTCTTAACAATTCAGAGTTCACATTCCAACTGACATACTTGAGCTTTTTAAATTACTAATTTAATAAACTGATAATGAGGTAGTAAAAGAGTGAGTGGACAGAAGAATAAAAGGAGCAATAAAACTTCATTCCCCCACCCCCTGGGGCTCTGGTGTTAAACAACTCTGCTTCACCATATGTAGCATCACTTACTGTGACCAATGGCAATAATGTACTATGTTCCGTAATACTGATCGCTCTGGCAATTTGAGAAAAATTCATAGCTGATGGCTACACTTACCATCTAAAAGTACTTATCACAATAAATCCTCAAGGAAAAATTTCCGTCTAAAATAAATATTCTCAAGAGAATTTCTAGAGAGGCAAAGAAACTTTGCTGAATGCAGAGGAAGAAATTCACTCTGTCTCTGTCCTTGTTTTGAGGAAATGCTTAATCCTCTCAGATGTTTTCCCCCTGTCTAATGTTTGTCTTATGTGCAGCTCAAGATGGTGTTTAAAATTGTCAAAATTCCTTCGACCAAATAAAATTCCTGCTTCCCCTTAAAATGGACTCAAATTGATGTTAGAAACTGACACAGATGTTAGAAATTCCATCCTCTCTCCAAAAAATGGACCAAATGGTGTGTGAGGTAATGTCCCTTTTTGGCAAATTCTTATTTCCTCATCCAAATCCAGGATGTAATTGTCAACAAGCTCATCAGAGTGGGTAGACATTGTGCACAACTTGCCTGCAAAGCACTCCCTAAGAGCTAAGTGTAGACAGATCTTTTCAGATCCAGGGTGTATGTAAAAAATAATCTGGAATCAGAGTTGCTACTTGTAACATTTTCGGTACTGAGTCAGGGAAGGGAGGGGTCCTTGTCTGTGAACACAGAGACCGAGACCCATCCGGATGGTATACAGACTATAAATTCGAGAACCAAAGGTGGGTTTATGTTTTCACAAACCGTGTACACCAGAGAACACCTACGGGGTGCTAAGGCTAAAACTGTTTTTTATTTTTATATTTTTATTTCTTGCTTGTAAAAACCAGTAATCTGGAAAGGACTAAACAAGCCATCTATACTCCAAAGAAACATGCAATTTGATGTCATGCATCAGCCAGGAATATTTTGCTGCAAACACAATAATTTCGGAAAATCACCTATCCATTTCATGAAGGTATATGTGCTTGTTTGGTTACTTTTTTCTCATGATAGTGGCACACTTTTAGTCCCATCTGACAATGGACTTTAGCATCGTACACAGATTCACATGTCTCTGTGTATATCTTCCGGTGAGAATCTTAAATCCTGAAACCTAAAATTTAAATATCTGATATCCACCAATGTTAATAAATAACTTCTTACAAATCAAGAGTTAGATTCGATTTTAATGCATAAAATTAAAACATAAAATGATCTAGGACATAAGAACTGTGAATATTTGAGAAATAAATCCTTATAAAGCTTTCATTGGCACACACCAATTTGTTTTCTTCTGCAAATATAGAAAACATATCATTTTAAATCCTCAAATTATCCTGATTTCTTAAATTCAACCCAATTCGCCTGTCACTGTTACTTCTTGTTGCCCAAATGGTTTCAGTGATGTTTTAAAAAATTATCCGAGAACACTTCCCCACTGAACAAAGAAAGACAATGCATATCTAATGCAAGGATCGTACAAGATATTAGTTAAATGTGTTAAGAATGTAGCCAAGAATCCTTGCAGTGATGTCAGCATTGTCCAGAAGAGAGAAGTGACGAAGTACAAAAAGGGCATGGAAGTTTCTTAACCGAAGCTAAGAACACAATCAAATGAGAAAACTGAATATACCTAGTTAGAACAAAAGTACTCTGCAGAAATTATCTTTCAATACAATCTTTATAATGAGACTAGGTCCCATAAATAAACCCCAAAAGCAACCTCATTGTTCCTTGTCACGGCTTATGCCTTTAGCCACTTAAATGTAGTACACTGCGGATCTCTTAAGACCAAATATTATAATGTATGTGAACAGGAACCGGTTTTCACATGATCTTTACTACTGTTTTCCCAAAGTCATTAACTTTACCCAGAATAAAGCATCAGTTCGTGAAAATAAGCATAGACACTGAAAAGTAAAAAAGCCAAAAAGCTTGCAATTGTTAAAATCAGTGCAACATGGGGATTGACTTTTCCATCATTTTGAAGATCAAAACTTCTCCTCTTATACATTATATAACAACTTCACGAAAACAACTAGAAAGGATACAGGAATAATAAAACTTCTTTAATATGTGTTCCACTAGAGGAGAATGTCACCCAAAGCCCTAGTTCACAAAATTCCCCAAACCAAAAGGTGGATGACTCATTCTGCGGCTGAGGACTGTGTCCCCGACACACTTTCTCAAAGATGGCTGATATACCCAGCACCTCAGAACTACGTGAAGATGGTTGCTCAGATTAAATTATGCCAACGTAGTATCAAAATAACTTGCTCAAGTTTCAGCGCATTAAAGATGGCCCTGCAAAGCGTTTGCCGTGTTAAGCCTGGTTCCAGTAGAATATCAGTGGGTTGCGAGGGGAGATCGTTTTAAAGTTAAGCCTTTGAAAACCTAAGCCCATAAACGTTAAATCCCATAGGCACATTCACTGGCTTGGGATCTGCTCTGAAGATAGTCATCAGTGCAAACCCAGACACAGCTAGGAGGGTATTTCTTGAAGTCTCCATCCCAGACTGCCTGCCAATAGGAGGGGCCATCTTTGCAAAGCTCAGTTTATCATTTCAAGTAAAATCCCAAAGATGGAATTTTCCAATGGGGATGAACTTACTGGGTCGATTATTCCTCACTATCTGAGATAATTAAAATATACTTGAAATTATCCGTTTTCCACAAAATGGCATTTATTTTCAATCTGGCAACATTTCACAATCAGATATCCATTTACAAAAATTTTACTGTGGACATAAAATTCCTGATTTTATTTTAATTAAAAGTAAATGATAGGAAAATGCAAGTCGATTACCACGCTGAAGCCATTTCAATAAGCTCATTTATGCAGCATAACTTGAAGCCACCAGACATGGGCTCAGCAAGAAGCCATCAGCTGTTTCCCAGTTAAAAATTGATCAAAGTGGTTCTTAACAAGTGAATTTTAGATTTACACACTTTTCTGTATGCTGCTTTATAGTTATATTAAGAACTAAGAAAAAAAATAAGCCCTGATTTGCATAATACACTGTCAAGCATACACATAAAAATCTCAGCTGAAATAATGCAGAAAAAAAACATCAGACATAGGATAATAATACGAACTATTTTCATTTAGAAATATTGAAATATTTTTAGTAATTGAAAGTTATATAAAATACCTACTGAAAGCAAAAGTTATCAGACATGGAGTTTTAACATTCCACCAATCAAAAAAGGGGAACCATTTTGTTCTGAAATATACCAGCGTCCTTTGATGCCCACCTTGAATATCCACTATTCTTCCTTAATATTACATAATTCAGTCTTAAAAACAATCCACATTTCAGTGTTATTCTACGTGCATCCCATCATTTCTCCTTCAACGTATGAACAGGTTTCTAGAAGCCCAAGTATCACTACGGCAGCGCTGGGGAAGCCTCTCCGCTGTTCTGTCGGATGGATTTGGCTGTACCTCTGTGCATTCCTCTCACGTCGTCAGATTCTCCAAAACACTCCTCATTCAGAACTTCCTAAACTTCTTAAACTAGTTTTGAGAACTTCATTACAAGCTGAGTAAATCCACAGGGGAAAATAACGAACCTTCAAAAACAAGCCAATACTCTAGGCCTTAAACTGTCAAAGAAAATCTCAAAGGAACGAACCAAACAAAACACGTTTGATTTGTAAGGCCCCCAAATGGGCTCAAAAGGCTTCTTTCGGGGCCTGTGACCCACCTCAACCTACTCACGCCTCGGTAGGGCGGGCTCTGAAAATTCGCGATTAAAGTCGCAGGGTTGACCTGAGTCACGAGATGGTAATATTAATGGAAAACGCTGCGGCTGCGTAGCTAAGAATTCTTCTCAAGGGCCTCCCTGAAATGTGTCTACACTTTTAGGGCAAACCAAACTACGTTGCTTGCAAACCCCTCGCTTCCCTTTTCAACCCAATGTCACTTGTTGCCTTCAGGGGCACCATTATGGATGGTTTTGAGCGTGGCTGTGTTTTACTTACACACCCTCACGCGCGCACACACTCACACACGGCTCTCCATACATTCCAGCAGTCTCTGGGGACTAGAAAGATGAAACACTGTCTCTGGGCCATTTCCCCCCATTTTGAGCTATTTTAGCCCAAATATCGAGAAACACCCCGGAAGAGAAAAGGCACAAGGAAAAACAAAGTTATTTTCCCCAAAACATTTGGCTCCCCTCTCCAACCTCACGAATAGCCAAAGTAACACCGCCTCTGTCCAGAAGACTTCAAACGCAAGAGAGACGAGCTAAGTTTAGCCGGGACAGGAGATGAAGTCACGGAAGGGGGCGCCCGGGTCATGCCCCCCAGTCGGACCCCCCAAGGCCCCGCTCCCTGCCCCTCCTCTTACTTTTGGATGATCTGGGGTAGGCCGGCTGGGGGCGGCGGCGGCGGCGGCGGCAGCCCTCGTGGGCCTGGGGGCGCCGGGGGCACCGAGGCGCCGGGCACACCGCGGGCATCTCTGTCCGCTTGCTCGGGGCCGCTGGGGGCCGCGTCCTGGCTCATGGCTGCGGCCAGCACCATGCGCGGTGACACCGGCCCCGGCTCGCGGCGAGAGAGAGCGCGCGCGAGGGGCGGCCGCAGGACACCGGCGCTCACTGGCTGGGGTACCCGCGCCCGGTCCCTTGTCCTTCCCGGTGGCGCGGGGAGTAGACGCGAGGGGCGGGGAGGAGGCAGTCCCGGCGGCGCCGCCTCCGCCTCCTCCAGCCGCTCCGGCTTCGAGCCGGGCCAGGCGGGGTGGGGGCCAGGGGGCGTCTCCTGGCCGGACGAGCCGCGGGGCGGCGGGGAGCCCTGTCCGCGGGTCCAGGCTCAGCGAGCCGGCAGGGACTGCCACCAGCGTCCCTTGCCTCTGCGCACCTTCAGGCTCCGGGGCCCCGCGCTCAGGCGCGAGCGCTACCGCGTGAGCAGGGCAGACGAGCGCCAACTCGCGCCTGGCCGCCGCGCGCTCGCCTCTCCGGGTAGCCGAGCGGCCTCGGGCTGTCCCCGGGGGCGGCGCGCGCTCCTGCCTAGCTGGGCGGGCGGAGCGCGCCTGGGACATCCGCGCGTCTCCGTGTGTGAAGCGCGCGGGGCCCGCACCCGCCTGCCGCTGGAGCCCCGCCAGCCCGTTCACGGGCCGTGTCCCCAGACCTAGCGCAGGGAGGCCCAGACCTCACCGACGGCGGTGGGAGGGCTCCCTAAATGGGCAGTTCTGGCTCTGATTTCAAGGGTCCCCAGGAGCAGCGGTGGGGTTGCGGTGGGCTCCTATTCTTTTAATTTCTTTCTCTTCTCTAAACGACCCGCCAAGACCCCGCGTGCGCAGGGACAAAACTCAAGCGTAGGTTTTATTTTTTGTGATTTATTGGCTAAACCTCAATGGTAATGTAAAGGACAAAAGGAGACGGATTGCTGACATCACGCCGCCACCATCGCTGTCTCTGAAGCTCAGCTCATTGCCCGGGGACTCCTGTGTGCACTAGCCCACCTGCGCCTGTCCACAACTGCACGCGCATCCTGCGGTGTGGAAGGCTGCGGAGACAGCCGGCAAGATGCGGCTTACGGTCTTGTCCGGGACCATGGGGGTAGAAAAGTCTAGGAGCTGAGCAAAGACTAACCACAGAGAGCGGTTAACCAGAGAATCCTAACGGTTCCTTGGGCACGGAGCAATTCTAAATCTTATCCTGGACAAATCCAGGTAATGTTTTCCAAGGTAAAGTGTTTGGGATGCTTCGGTAGCCAGAGCGCTCTTAGGATATCCCGTGGCCTGGAGAGGGACTTGGGAGGGTCTCAAGCAGACCTGCCCCTTCCCGCAGCCAAGGAGAGGAAGATTACGGAGATGAGCTCTCTGGCACCTGGGAACCAAGTAAACTGCCTTGGGAAGGATGATTTCGTCTCTCCCCAGACTGCGGCAATAACTGCCTTCTGTGCCAGTCTCGTAAAAACGAGATCTCCCTTGATCTCTGCTGTCCTGCTTAGGTCTCTGTCTCTCTTTTAGTTTGACAGATAAAATACTACTCTTCTGTTCGTCGTATTCAAAAAGACAGTCCCAGTTGGCCAACTTAGTCACAAAAATACTAGATAGAGTTACCATTTCACAAATGAGGAGACATACTCAGCAGGGTTGGTCTGCCCAGCTGTAGCATGGCTGATTAAGAAGCTGACTGAAGAAGCCTCCCTTCTGGGGCTTTCTGAAGGTCTTAGATCATCATCTTGAGCGTCATCACTACATTCCAGACCGTGGCCTCCAAAAGCTTCGTAATTTGCCTCCTTGACTTTTGCAAAGTTCCTAGAAATTAAAATGAAAACTCTCCATAGGTCTCGTTGAGCCCTACATTCTTAAATCTGCCAAAACCTTTGTGAAAGGCTGACCTGCTTTTAAGTCCAGACTGATGCCTGGGGCGACTTGGCCTTCCTGAGTGTCCGTCACCAAATACATGAGTCCAGAGAGATGAAGCCCTGGCAATCACTACTGACATTTAGGATGAAGTATCTACTGCAGGAGATGTTCAAGCTGGCAATTTTTGCTAACCTAACTCCTTAGAGTGTAACTCTTGTTGCCAAAAGAACAGATATGCAGGGAGTTGACTGCTTGAAAGTCTCAACATTGATATAATTAAGTCTACTTTGTAACAGTGTTACTGATTTTGTGTGTGTGTGTAAACCTACCCACAATTCTGACTCAGAGTGACTGTCGAGGACAGAGTAGAACTGCCCCACAGAGTTCCCAAGGAGCACCTCGTGGATTTGAACTGTCAGCCTTCTGGTTAGCAGCTATAGCACTGAACCGTTAAGCTATCAGGAATAGATATACATGTACATACACTGTAGACATAGTGGTTAAGAGCTCAGCTGCTAACCCAAAACTTGACGGTCTAAGCCTACCAGGTGCTCCTTGGGAACTCAGTGGGACAATTCTACTCTGTCCTATAGGGTCAGTGTGAGTCAGAATTGTCTCTGTAATAATGGATATGTATCTAGATATGCTTACTTCATGTATTTATATTTAAAATAGATGTATGATTTTTACACATTTCCTGTATCCTGTATAAATTTTTAACTGTAAACCTCTTCCATATATGTATGTGTGTGCATAACATGGATACAGTTCTCAGCATCTCAAAAACAGTGTACAAGTATATATGACAAAATAATAACATGGACGAATCTAGGCATTCACTGAGCTCTTCCTGTATCCTTCAGGAAAGTTCAAAATTTTCAAAATAAAAAAAGAACTGGAGAAAGAATTTACTCACAAGATGTTTCTCGGAATCCCACTTCCATGATTACACCCTCATCCTTGTGTGTTGTCTAAGAACTGAAATGTAAACAGGGACAGATGTGGAGGGGGCAGGGACACTGCTGCAAACAGCTCAAGCTAGTCAAAGCCCTACCTCAGATTGCCACAAAGCGCTTTCCAGGTGAAAGCCACCAGGCACATCCATTTTCTAAGTTTAATGTTAAATGCATTAAGCAGTTCTACCAGAATAGGTATCTTTAAGTTTCCTCACGTCTTTCCAGGAGGAATGACACGTGTGAAGACCCCTAGCTGACTCTCACAACCAGACAGTAAGCAAGTGAGAGAAAGGCTGTGTGAGTTACCCACTCAACAGATGACAGAGTGCTGAAAATACCTGTCTTTGTCCACACCAAACAAGACAAGTAAACTCCCATCAGGTGGTGAGCACGTGGTGGTTTGTGACTATATTGCACGTTTAACAAGAGTCAAGTGCTAAATACTTTCATAGATTAGCTTACTTGAAATTCCCAGCAACCCCAGTTATTAGCATTTTAGCGTTGAGGAAACTGAAGCTCACAGAGCTATAAGAGCTTGCCCAAGAAACCAAAACCCAAACCCACTGCTCTTGAGTTGGTTCTAGCTTGGAACGACCCTGTGAACAGAGTAGAACTGCCCCATAGAGTTTCCAAGGAGCACCTGGTGGATTTGAACTGCTGACCTTGTGATCAGCAGCCTTAGCATTTAACCATTAGGCCTCCAGGGTATCCAAGCCACTGACTTTTCGAAGGCAGAAGCAGAATGGCAGTTAGCTTAGTTTGATGCGCTGCCACAGGGGCAATGACCTGCGTGCTTTCAATGTGCCATCCCAGTGTCTTCCAATGAGTGTAAAATGTCACTTGTATCTTGACTCAGCTCTGTCACTTATACCTATCCAAGCCAAGCCAAGCCAAGATCAGCAAATTAATAGGATGTGTCTAAATGGGCCCCTGACAAATAAGAAAACTGGGACTCTGAGAATTTGAATGACTGATCTGGCAAGAGGTTGTGAACAGGAGCAGGAAATAGAACTCAGGTGTCTGTTACTGTGAGGGTCATGCTCAGAGTTACACAGCAATTCCTGGCACTGTGGCTTGGTTCTTAGTAATAATAATCAAGGTCTGGTAGGTTGCAGCACTGGTTCTAGAAACTTTTTCATGCCTTATTTCATTTAATATCACCATTTAGAAAACAAAAAATGCTTGAGCAACCTGGCCCAGATCACAGGGTTGGTCAACAGCAGAGATGGTGTATTCAGACCCTGGTCTGACTCACGGCATCTCCTGACCTCTGTTCAAAGGGAGACACAACTACCCACAGGCATGTTTGTGAGTGTCCCCTACAGATGACACCAATTAATAAGTAATGCTATTCTGAGGTCTGAGGACACAGTAGTTAAGTGCTCTGCTGATAAATGCAGTTTGGTAGTTCAAATCCAACCAATGGTTCCATGGGAGAAAGACATGGTGATCCATTTCCGTAAAGTTTACATCCAAGAAAACCTATGGGGCTGCTCTACCCTGTCACATAGGGTCTCTGAGAGTCAAAATCAACTGGATAGCACCCAGCAACATACACGCTTAGGTAATTAAGTCCATGAACTCATCCTAGAAAATGTGCTACATACCTCATTGCTGAATATTATGGTCACCTTCAAAGTACTTCCCCTGGGAAACTGTACACCGATGCCAGCGCCTAGTCCACCCTTCAAAGCAATTTTGCAACTCTTTTTCTGGAATGACCATCAGAGCCTTTACCGTATGAGGTCTGACAATTCCTTTCGCAAACTCATCCTAGAAAAAGCATGCTGAAGGATGAGTTCATGAACTTTACTGTCAGGCCCCATATGATAACAGCTCTGACGGCCGTTCCAGTAAAAGAGTTCCAGATTGCTTTGAAGGGTAGACTGGCTTCGGTGCATGGCTTCCCAGGGGCAGTCCTTCGAAGGTGACCTTAGTGATACTCAGCAATGAGGTATGTAGCACCTCTTCAGGGAGGGATAAGGTCATGAACTTAATTGTCCAATCTCATATGATTATTACAGTTATTTTTTAGTTAAGAGTTTACACAATAAACTGTAAAGCTTGCTAATACCCAGAGCTGATGAAATCATGGAGACACAGACATGCGCACACACTGTGGGTTAAACTCTCGGTTGCTGTAGCCTCCTTGGAAGTAAGTTGACAACGCCCATTGAAATTTCAGCAAGAGAAACTGACCCAGCAGTTACCCTTCTAGAAATTTATCCAGTAGATTTATTTGTAGCTGTAACAAGCAAGTACAGTGTGTTATTCAGACTTAAACTCTACTCATTTGATATCCCTATGAAGTCAATTATTAAATTACCAGCAATTGTGTTGATGTAGTCACAATCTCTAGTTTGGTGATTATGCAGAAGTTATTAAGCAGCTGATCTACTTTAGCCATAACATATTAACTATTATCTGGTTACTAATAATAGCAGTTACCATTTCTTGAATGTTACCCTGTGCCAGATGGACTTGAGCACATAATAGTTCTCATTTACAACCACATTAACTAGGAAACCCTAGTGGTGTAGCGGGTTAAGTGCTACATCTGCTAACCGAAAGTCGGCAGTTTGAATCTACCAGGCACTCCTTGGAAACTATGGGGCAGTTCTACTCTGATCTCTAGGGTCAGTATGAATCAGACCTGAGAGCTTCATAGTGAGTGTAGTTTTTTGGCTTAATTAGACAGTTATTTTTATGTCCATTTTACAGATAGGAAAACTAAGGCTCCAAGAAGTTTAGCCACTTGGCCAGATAATGAGTGGAAAGAACTGAAAGTATAACCACAGTTTCTATTACTCCAGGACTTGAGCTTTCCACCACTGTACCATGATATCCCTGGATATCATAGGGTCTTTGAGATGAGATGCTCTTTTGCTGAATGACACTCTTTCTGGTGTCACCGCTCTCCCATCCTCTGATTTTCTATCTCCACACTTCCCAGTTTCGCCTCACCACTCCCTGTGGTGAGCTTTTTCTATTGACTGGTCCCCTTTCAGAACCTGAGTGCAATCTTTCATTTGGACTCACTGGAATCTTGCAGATGTTTTAAAAAAACAATCATAAAATCCTATCCTGGCTTTACAGAGGATCACTTCTCTCTGAAAACCCAGGAGAGGCAGCGGCTGAAGGATGCTGTTTAAAAATAATATGGTTACTCATAGAACTGGATGCACGTTTGAATTTGAAGGAGACAGTCGGGAACTTTAGCTGATGAAAAGTGAGGACACGATCTATAAGGGCTCTTTTCTGCCTAACAACTCGCTGAGGACATCCCTCATTGGCTGCTGGAAAAGGCTTAGCCTCCATCTCTCTGGACGTGATTTGTCAGCCAGGATCTCCATGTCCTCTGCTGAGCCCCACAGGGAGTGACTAGGCGTCGGCAATCGGAGTTCAGGACCCTTTCTTGTTGCTAGGTGCCATCGACCGGGTTCTGACTCATAGTGACCCTGCGGGCAAAAGAACAAATCACTGCCTGCTCGTGTGCCCTCAGCACAACCTTTACTATTTCTGAGCCTGTTGTTGCAGCCACTGTATCAGTCTATGTCTTTGAGAATCTTCTTGTTTTCGATGAGTCAACTTTACCAATCATGATATCCTTTTTCCAGGGACTGTTCCCTCCTGATAGCATATCTGAAGTACATAAGATGAAGTTTCCTCATATCCCATTTCTGGTTGTACTTCTTCCAAGACAGATCTGTTTGTTCTTTTGGCAGTCCAAGACATACATTCAGCATTCTTCACCAACACCATAATTCAAATGCACAAATTCTTCTTTCTTCTTCTGTCTTCCTTATTCATTGTCCAGCTTTCACGTACATATGATGTAAGTAAAACCACTAGGGCTTGGGTCAGTAACACAGTAATCCACAAAGTGATAGCTTGTTTCTCAACACGTTAAGGAGGTATTTGCAGCAGATTTTCCCAGAGCGGTAAGTGATTTGATTGCTTGGCTGCTGCTTCCAGGGATGTCGACTGTGGATCCAAGAAACATAAAATTCTTGACAAATTCAGTCGTTCCTCTGTTTATCCTGATGTTGCTTATTGATTCAGCTGTGAGGATTTTCACTTTCTTATGCTGAAGTGTAATCCATACTGAAGGCTGTGGTCTTTGATCTTCGTCAGCAAGTGTTTCAAGTTCTCTTCCTTTTCAGCAAGGTTGTGTCATCTGCATATTGCAAACCGTTTATGAATCTTCCTCCAATCCTGATGCAACGTTCTTATTCATTGAGTCCAGGTTCTCAGATTATGTGCTCAGCATGCAGATTGATTAAGTATGATGAAAGAGTACAGTTCTGACACACATCTTTCCTAAGTTTAAACTGCACAATACCCCCCTGTTCTGCTGAAACAATTGATTGTTTGGTATTCTCATTCTTCACAATATTATCTTCAGTTTGTTATGATCCACACAGTTGAATGCCTTGACATAGTCAATAAAATACAGACAAACATCTTTCTGGTATTCTCCATTTTCAGCCAATGTCTTAGTTATCTAGTGCTGCTATAACAAAAATACCACAAGTGGATGCCTTCAACAAACAGGTTATTCTCTCACTGTCACATAGGGTAGAAGTCTGAATTCAGGGCATCAGTTCCAAGGGAAAGCTTTCTATCTCTGTTGGCTCTGGGAAAGTCTTTGTCATCAGTCTTCCTCTGATTTAGGAGCTACTTCTTTCAGGAACCCCGGGTCCAAAGGATATGCTGCACTCCTGGCACTACTTTATTGGTAGTATTAGGTCCCCCTGTCTCTATGCTCATTTATCTCTCTTATATCTCAAAAGAGATTGGCTTAAGACACAATCTACTCTTGTAGATCTCATCAACATAACTGCCGCTAATCCAGCTCATTAACATCATAGTGACAAGATTTACAACAAATAGGGACATCAGAACAGATGACAAAATAGTAGACAATCATACAGTACTTGGAATCATGATCTAGCCAAGCTGAGAGACACTTTGGGGACACATAATTCAATCCATGACAGCCAAGAGCCCTCTGACATCAGCGATGACATCCTTTGTTCCATATCCTTTTCTGAATCTAGCTTCAATTTCTGGCAGTTCCCTGTCGATGTACTGCTGCGACCATTTTTAAATGATATTCAGCAAAATTGTACTTGCATGTGGTGTTAATGACATTGCTCTATAACTTCAACATCCTGATGGAGCCACCTTTGTTGGAATGAGTGTAAATATGGATCTCTTTGTGAGTCAGTTGTCCAGGTAGCTGTAGCATGGTATCCATTTGTTGACACATCTCAGTTGACATTCCGTCAATTCCTAGAGGTTTGTTTTTCTCCAATGCCTTCAGCACAACTGAAATGATTAGGAAAAGAAAAAAAAGCCATTGCCATCGAGTTGATCCCAACTCACAGCAACCCTCGGTAGGACAGAGTAGAACCGCCCCTGAGGGTTTCCAAGGCGGTAGTCTTTACAGAAGCAGATGACCAGGTCTTTCTCCTGAAGAACAGCTGGTAGGTTCAGACTTCCAACCTTCCAGTTAGCATCCAAGTGCTTTAACCACTGCGCAGTTATTTTTGGTACAGTGACTCTGTATATTCCTTCCGTCCTCTTCTGATGCTTACTGCGTCATTTGGTATTTTGACCACAGACTCATTCAGCACTGTGACTCGAGGCTTTAATTTTTTCTACAGTTCTTTCAGTTTGAGAAATACTGTTTTTCCCTTTTAAGGTTTTCTAAGTCAAGGTCTCCACACATTTTACTACAATACTTTGTCTTTTTGAGTCACCCTATGAAATCTTCTGTTCACCTTTTTTTTACTTTGTCATTTCTCCTTTAACTATTCTACCTTCAAGAGCAAGGTTCAAAGTCTTCTGACATCCGTTCTGGCCTTTTGTTTATTTCCCATCAGTTTAACCACCTTTTGCTTTCTTTATATATAATGTTATTAATGTACCGTGGTGGGTGGCACTTTGTGGTGATGCTGGAAGCTATGCCACCAGTATTTCAAATACCAACTGGGTCACCCATGGTGGATAGGTTTCAGTGGAGCTTCCAGGCTAGGGCGAACTAGGAGAAAGGACTGGTTTCAACGTGTAGATTGCTGTATGAAAACATTCCTTCTAGATAGGGATCTACTGCTAAAAACCTTGGCCAGTGAAAACTTCATGGGTAGCAGTGGAACTGCTGTCTGGTACAGGGCTGGAAAATGACCCCCTCAGGTTGGAAAGTTCTCCATCCATGACTGGGGAAGAGCTGCCTCTTCAAAGTAGAGTTAACCTTGTTGATGTGGATTGAGTAAGGCTTTGGGGACCTTCATTTGCTGATATGAAATGACTCAAAATTAGAAGAAAAAACTGTAAACATCCACTAATAATGGGAACACAGAATGTATGATGTATGAATCCAGGAAAATTGGACACTGTCAAAATGAAACAGAACACTTGAAGGTCAATATCCTAAACATTAGTGAGATGAAATAGACTGGTATTGGCCATTTTAAACTAGACAGTCGTGTATTCTGCTATGCTAGGCATGACACATTGAAGAGGAATGCCATTGTGCTCATTGTCAAAAAGAACATTTCAAGATCTATCGTGAAGTGCAACATTCTCAGTGATGGATAATATTCATATGCTTACAAGGAAGACTAGTTAATACAACTATTACTCAGATTTACACACAAACCACTCATACAAAAGATGAAGAAATTGAAGATTTCTTAAATCAGCTTCAGTCTGAAACTGATCAAGCATGCAATCAAGATGCATTGATATGTACTAGTAGTTGGAATGCCAAAGCTGGAAGAGAGGAAAGATGAGTAGTTGGAAAACAAGACCCTGGTGATACAAGCAACATCGGAGATGCCATGGTGGAATTTTGCAAGACCAACGACCTAGTCACAGGAAACACCTTTTTTCAACAACACAAATGGTGAGCATATATGTGGATCTCACCAGATGGAATATACAGGAATCAAATCAACTACACCTGTGGAAAGAGACAATGGAGAAGCTCAATATCATCAGCAAGAACAAAGCTAGGGGCTGACTGAAGACCACAAACTACCCACATGCAAACTCAAGGTGAAGCTGAAGAAAATTAAGGCAAGTCCCCCAGAGCCAAAGAATGACCTTGAGTATATCCCACCTAAATTTAGAGACCTCCTCTCTGGATCCTTATGTGTTTCCAGCATCTCTGACCTGAGAAGCAATTGTTCCAAACCAAGACAGACCTCCTAACCTCACCTCCCAAAACAGCATTGCTGACCCAATTACCAAGCGGTGACAGCTCAGTACCTGGTGACATCCCACGTGGGATGGGGACAAACCAACTGCAAACTGAGTTCAGAATCCCAGGAATCCTCAGAAAGAGAAGGTAGGAATGCTTAGAGATGGCTTCATGGAAGAGCAGAGTTTTAACTATGCTTCTAGGAATCCAGGGAATGACTTTCTCTGATTCCATTAAAAAGAAATCTCTCATGCTATTTCCAAGAGAAGGTAAGACAGGGTACAACTCCGAGCATTGTAAAGTGAGTTACCTACCACTGAAAGTTGTTTGGGGGTTGGGGGGGGTGGGAAGTGTTGGAGGTATGAGACCAGTGTGGGAGAAAGGTTAGCCAGGGGTTAATTGCTAGATTTAAGTTCCATGGGGCTCAGCACCCCCTGTGGAGACCCAGCTTCCACAGTTCCAGGCTTAATCCCTGGAGAATGCTGCTGTCATTCAGAGCCTGGGGTGTGACTCCAGGCCCCAGCCAAGAGTTAGGGCACTTCTTTGAGACGAGGGGATTCCTTACCCTGCCCCTCCCCCCAGTCTCCTTCTCTGCCTTCTCATATCACCCCAGCTGGGCTGTCTGTCTGTTAGGCCGGTTGGCCACCAGGGAATAAACACCTCAGGCTGTTTGCCCACCAGCTCAGGGATCAGGTGACCATTACGGAAGGGAACACCGGAGGCCTCTGCATGCCAGTATGATGCCCCGGGACAGTGACAGTCTGAGATGTGCTGACCTCACTGAGTGGGCACCCGTGCAGCTGGCTGAGAGTGGGTGGACTGGTGCTACTCCCGACCATGATTCCTTTGATCATCCCAGGTCCACTTTATGAAGGCCTTGCTGCCCATCCCCCTGTGAGCAAGAACTGGGAGTCAGAGGCCTGATTAGAGACCCAGCCCCATGATCTGTGAGGCTGGATGAGTCATTACACCTCTCTGAGCCTCCGTGTTCCTGTCTGGAAAATGGAAATAATAATGCTGGTAGACTAAGGTTATTGTCTTTGTGAAGCATTTGGCCTGGGTCTGGCACATAATTGGTGCTCAGTAAGCTTCCTCTGTTGTTAGCTGCTTTTAGTATTTTGATTACTGGCTTTCCCAGTGGAAACTCTTCTTGGCAGGGGGTGGGGTGAGAGAGAATAACGTACTATGTGCTCTGAGTCATGATGTTGAGCTCTTTCTCTACATAAAAGCCTCAGGTGGGAATGATGTAATTAGGAGAAGCTTCTGGAAGGTAAACAGGGAAGAAGGCCAGTGGCATCACTAGGTTTGGTGTCATCCAGTGCAGTAATGCCTAGTGTCACTTACCCCCCCACATGGACCACTCACTCCTGTACCAGACCACACAGAATCCTGAGGAATGTTCTTCGTACTCTTGTTACTCATAAGCCTTAATTCCTGTGTTTCCCTCATTATAACGGTAGTAGCAGTGACATAAACAACTAGGGAATTTCCTGGGTATTAAACAGTTGAGCACTATAGCACGAGAAAGGAAATTTGCCCAAATACCAACAGATCAACGTGGTCTAACATTTCACTAACAAGACTTGTTGCCACTGAGCTGATTCTCACTCACAGTAACCCCAGTGTTACAGAGAACTGCTCCATCGAGTTTTCTGGTCTCTCATCTCTAAGGAAGTGGATTGCCAGGTCTTTCTGCCCCATCACCAATGAGTAGGTTCCAACCACCAGTTGAAGTTATGCCTTTACATTCCATCAGTACACATACAGTCTAAATGTGTTTATTAATCGCATAGTTTTGTGTGGTTAAAGTGAAAATGTGGTGAGAAAACAATAGCACTCGCAGTAAAAACTTGTAAGAACTATATCAAAATCATGTTCATTTTAATGGTAAACTTTACCACTACATGAGACACACTGATGGATTATATCCATTGTCATCAAGCTGATTCCGACCCAGTAACAACCCTGTAGGACAGAGTAGACCTGCCTCCTTGATTTCCAAGGAGCAGCTGGTGGATTCAAACTGCTGACGTTTTGGTTAGCAGCTGATCTCTTAGCCACTGTGCCACCACGTCTCCACTGCGGGGTGGTTAGGCTTGTGTAATCAGCAGCAGCTCAAAGGAGGCAGAAGTTGCAGACAAGCGTTACCTAGTAAGAGTCATCCCCCACAGGCCCGTGGTGACTCAGCTGGCAACACCCCTGCTCAGTCACAGAAAGCCAGCCAGCTCAGAAAACTCACTTCCAAGGCACAGGACACCTATGAAAAGTGTCATTTTGTTTAGTTTTTTTTTTTTTTTAAAGGTGAGGGCTTCATTGAGGGGTGAGGGAACTGCCCACTCCTCTGCGTGTGTTCATAAGAAACTGAACTTCGGGTAGCTTCGTGAAACACTGCAGGCCTGTTAGGCTTGGGGAGAGATACGGGTTTGGGAACAGGCGGCTTCACACTCTTCCTGGATCCCCGGGAAGCCACACAAGGAAGAGGCAAGAAGCACGGCTAACACACAAAAAAGGCCCCGAGTACTGGGCAGAGCCCGGCGATTTGGTTTCCTTGATCTGAGAGCCCAGAAGGCTAAGTGTGGGAATGTGTGGTGGCGATTCAGGTGGGGGAGTTCCGGGGCCTTATCCTGGCCCCCACCCCCCCGAAGGCTAATCTCAGAATCACTAAACTTTCTTCCAAGGAAAGCAAGGTGTTTGGACCACGTGAGAAATGGAGGTAGAGAAGGAGAGGGAGTCAAGCATCTGGGACTAAGGAGGAAGGACTCTAACGTACAAAGGCCTCCCCAGCCACACCTGGTGCAACGCTGCAGGCTGGGCTTCAGCTCCTCTCTCACTCAAAGGTCTGGCCAGACTGATCTAGTCTGTTCCCTGGAAAAACATCTCTGCATTCCCTGCTCTGTGCTTGTCAAGCACCCCTGCCGATGCTCGTTCTCCCTCCGTGCCCTGGTTTGTGGGTCCTCCTCATCCTTCCAGGCCCAGGACCACCTTTTCTCAACTCTTCCAGCCCAAGGATTCCACCCTGTTTGAGAAGCACATGGCACGTGGCATCACCCACTTGGCTGTTAATTCCTTACCAACAGCAAAACATCCCAACTCACAGCCATCCTATAGGACAGAGTAGAACTGTCCCCATAGGGCTTCCAAGTCTGTAATCTTTATGGAAGCCCACAGCCACATCTTTCTCCCTCCAGCAGATGGCAGGTTCGTAACAGCACCCTTTAGGTTGGCAGTCAAGCACTTCATGGTTGAATCTCCCCTACACGCACTTTTGTGTGTGAGAATGTGATCTCCTATTTTGTAGTTTAATTTTTCACATGTCCTACCTTATTTGGCTGACTAAACCAGGACCTTCTGAGATGCAGAGATTAGAGGGTGAAGAACGGCTTCTCAACAGCACAATCACTGTCTAACACTGAGATCTGCCCTTAACAGGATGTATGTTTGCTTCTCTGATTCAGCAAGAGAAGGTTGACCATGAAGATCTGGAAGTCTAGAGTGATCTTGAACTCAACAGGGTGTTTGTGGCAGTGGACTTAGCTCCGATTCTATCTCTTAATAGCTAACAGTTGAAAGACAGCCAAGAAATTGAACATTGTTTCAATAATATTAATTTCCTGTTCTTACATGAATTTTGCAATTGTCCAAATAGTATCCTTTATGTTTGTTTGTTTGCTTTTTCACTCTAAGATCCAAGCAGACATCATACATTGTGTTTGTTGATTATTCTCTTTAGTTGGCTGTAACCTAGAACACTTTCCACACTTTTTTGGTTTTTTTTCTTCCTCATTACGTTGATATTCTTATAGAATCCAGACGAGTTGTTTTGCAGAATTTATATTCTAGGTTTCTCTGGTCGTTTTCTTATTGGTAGATTCAGCTTAAACATTTTCGGCAAGAGAACTACAGACATGAGATTCTTTACTTCCTGTTCCTCACAATGGGAAGTCCTTAATGGTGCTGTCTTCCATTGTTGGCTTGTTGGGTGAAAGCTGTGTCTGCTACATCCTGCCACTTCCGTTTGGTAATTAGAAGTAGTCATTGGACTGATACATGGAGATCAGGTAAGTATCCTAGTCATCAATAATCATTCACCAACGGTTTTAGCATCCGTTAATGATCTCTGTCAGAGTCATGTCATTATTCCTTCAGATCATCCAGATTGTTCTGAATGTGGCCACTAGGAGATCGTTCAGGTCCCTTTTGTCGTGTTCTTTTGACACATCCTTAACTTCTGCCTCAACATTAGATTTCAGGCTCACTTTGTATTTTCCGTACTGTGGACCTGGAATCAGCCACTTCTCCAAGAGTTCTTTGTTCCTTTACTGGGCCAAGCATTTAGAAACCATAATCTGAGCGATGGATGTGTTTCTTGCTACTGAGGAGTCAATGCAAGTAGGCCCTGTCAGTAGTCAGAGTTAAAACCCACTGAAACAAAAAAGAATATTGCTGTCGAGTGAGTGTAAAGGACGGAGTAGAACTGCCCCATAGAGTTTCCAAGGAGCACCTGGTTGATTTGAACTGCAGCCTTTTGGTCAGCAGCTGTAGCCCTTAACCACTACACCACAAGGGTTTCCAGTCAGAGTTAGGAAATGTATTTTAAGCACGTGCTTACCTCTCCTTCCCCTTGCCACAGTGAGAAAGCTGGCTACCAAGTCATGTCAATATATTTACTCATTTGTGTTATTCAACAATACCACAAAATACTTTCAGAATGACTATCTCAACATCACTTCCAAAAATAAACCTACTTGGTCAAGTTCAAGGTTTCTCTGAAACTGTTTTTTTGTCCTTTGAAAACATCCCACTCAGTGTGTACAGAGTACTGTGTTCCTTTGTTTCTGCTTTGTATCCTCTATTTGTGTTCAAATTGGCAGTTTACTGCTTTTTGGCCTTTTTTATTGAATTTTTTAAAAATATGTAAAACATGGACATGATTCAAAAGTCAAAATTGTAGAAGAAGTCTCACTCCCATTCCTACAGTCTAATTTTCGCTCACCTCTAAAGGTAACCATTTTCATGATTTATCTTTTCTGTGTATGTGCATTTAACATCCTTAGTTCCCCTTCTTTCTTTCACTAAAGATATTTCATTGTATTTAACTTGCGTTGCTCTTCTCTTGAGGAGCGGGAGCACAATCTTGCATGTTTAACGACTAACCTGGTGCTGGTGAAGACCATGGACTATACTGTGGACTGCTAGAACAACAGGTAAATCAGTCTTAGAAGAACCACGACGAGCACCCTCCTTAGAAGCAAGGATGGGAAAATTTCATCTTGCTGACTTTGGGCATGTCATCAAGAAAGACCAATTCCTAGAAAAGACCATAATGCTTGGTAAAGGAGAAGGTCCATGGATATGAGGGAAACCCTCAGTGAAATGGGTTGAGGTGACAGCAGCGATGGCAGGCTGAGACTTCCCAAAGAGCATGAAGACAGTCCCGGGCAATGTCTCATTCTGCCTCAACAGACCTGACTCAACAGAGTGAACAAAAACAAAGTTCCAGTGTACATCTGGTCTCACAAAACTGGCTGTTAGTATCTTTCATCCATTTCTATAGTGGGTTTCTGGTCTTTTCTCCCCCTGCTCAATTTTAAGAATATAAATTACAAAGATTAAGCCAATATCTCTGATATTGATGGCAAATATTTACACTTATTTTTTTTTCTTTTGGTCTTCTGAGTTTGCTTATTGTGGTTTTGCCACACTAATGTTGTTTTATTTTTTATGGAGTGAAATTTATCAATCTTCTGTTTTGTTGCCTGCGGATTTTGAGTCAGAATCAGAAAAATTCTTCCTATGCTGAGACTATTTTAAATAATAATAAAACTCATGTTTTCTTCTAGTGCTTGCATCATTTCATTTTCTTCTTCTTTTATTTATTTTTGATGGCAATATACACAGCTAAACATACATCCATTCACAATTTCTACATGTACAGTTCAAGGACATTGGTCATATTCCTCACATTGTGTCACCTTTCTCACCAGCTGTACCCATATTGTGTCATTGCTGTTAATTCAGGCTCTATTCCCCTTAAAGTGCTCCTCTGTTTTAGATTAATCATTGTCAGTTTGATCTCATAGAAATAATTCTTTATAAGAGTGCAATGATCAAGGCAAACTTTATTAATTCAGCTAAACTGTTATTTAGTTTAACAATAGCTTCATGGGATAGATTCAGTTTAAGGTTTAAAGATTATCTCTGAACATTGGATTCAGTCTCAATGAATCCAGTAAGTCTGGTTTCCAAAAGAATGTGAAGTCCTGTACCATGACTATCCTCCTTTTGATCATGATCTGTCTATTAGACCCTTGATCAAAATGTTCAGTAATAGTGGCTGGGCACCATACGTTTCTTCTGGTCTTCTGGTAAAGGAGGCAGTAAGGAGTTCATGGAGGCAATTGAACCTGTAGTTCATTTCCTTCTCCACTTCCTGGGTCTCCTTCTTTCACTCCACTTTCAAGCAAATACATAAAGACCAATTGTTGTATGTTAACTTCAAAAACTTTGAAGACCCCAGCCTCCACTCACCAATCTAGGAGGTAGAATGGAAACTCTAAAAACAAAGTTAGGCCAATCAACATGATAGAAAGACCCATGAAGCCATGATGCTAAACCTTCAGATCAAGGAAACTAATCCCATTAAGGGTTTAATTGCACCTAAGTTGTATCAACAGGTACAGCCTTAAAAAAAAAAAAAAAAAAAGAAGGTTTTCCTTTTGGCTGCTGTTGCACTTGTAAAATTATATAAAGTACTTTATTCATCTTTTTGTCCTTTTTTTCTGGAGTACAGTTTAGTGGCAGCAGCTATCTTAGTCTGGTTGTATAACCATTACCTAAGTCTGTGCCAATTTTCCTATCATCATGGACAAAATTACTACTTCCCAGAGAGTGATTTACCCTGTCTCTCCCCCTCCCATCACTGGTAACTGTTAGTAACCATTGGTCTCCATGTAATTACCTATTCTTGTCTTTTCATATAAGTGAGACCATACATTCTTTGACCTTTTGTGATTGCCTTACTTTACTCTTTATGGTCAAGTTTCATCCATGTTGTAGCGTGTATCAGGACTTCAGTTTTCTTTAAGCCTGACAATATCCCATTTATGTGATTTCATTTGTTACATTTAGATTTCTGATATATTTGGAGTTTGTTCTAGAGTATTACATGAAGTGTGAAACCTATTTCATCTTTTTCCAAATGACCATCCAGTTATCCCAATGCTACTTATTAAAAGATACGAGACAACATATTCATCATATGCTAAATTTCCACATGTACTTGTATATCTATTTCTGGACTTTCTGTTTTGTTCTACTAGTCTGTCTATTCATTTTCCAGTTGATAGATCCCTTATAATATCACTTACCATGTGTTAATCCTAGCCTCTTCTCATAGATCTTCTTTTTCAGGGTTTTCATAGCTAGTCTCACACGCATATTTTTCCATATGAACTTTTTCAGGGTTTTTATAGCTATTCTGACATGCATATTTTGTCAGATGAACTCCAGGATCAACTTCTGTTTTAAAAAACGTGGTATCTTTTTTATTAGGGTCACATTAAAATTTCATATTAGCTGGAGGAGACTTGGATTTTTACGATGTTGAACTGACCTCTCAAAAAACACGGGATGTCTTACTTTTGTTCAGTCTGCTATTACATCTTTTAGGAATGTTTTCAAGTTTTCCTCAGAGAGCTTTCAGTGGTAGCAAATAAAACACTTGATGCTCTAGAAGATTGAAGGAAACGTTTTACTACAGAAAAAATGATACTAGAAGGGAGTAAAAAAAAATCTCACTGCCATCAAGTTGATTCCAACTCATAGTGACCCTACAGGGCAGAGTAGAACTGCTCCATTGAGTTCCAAGGAGTGCCTGGTAGATTCCAACACAACACATAACCACTACACCACCAGGGTTTCTAGAGGGGAGGGTACAACCAGGCAAACCACCACACTGACACTTAGCTGCCAGACTGACTCACAGACCAGACAAAAGATCTGGAATGGATGGATAACTAGCCCAGCCAGTATGTGGCACACTGCTGGGACACACTAGAACATTTAAGCCTTCTGCATTTCCCATTCTTCGGGACGTTATCTATAATTTGTTGTGGTTCACGCAGTTGAAAGTTTTTGCACAGTCAATGAAACACAGGTAAGCTTTTCCCTGTTTTCAGTTTTCATATGACATCCCTCATGCCATATCCTCTTTGGAATCAAGCTTGAATTTTTGGCAGTTAACTGTCCATGTAGAGTTTGGACCATTTTAGAGTTATCTTCTGCAAAATTTTGTTTGCATATAATATTAATAATATTTTTCATAATTTCTGCTTTCCATTGGCTCATAGATTTTCTCTTTAATATCTTCTCTTATTGATCATTGTTTATGTATGTAAGTATATATTCACCTATCTGTTTATGTACTATACATATGTTGGTTTTTTGTGTGTATGTCTTACAGAATTATTTTGTTTGTGTTGGTTTTATGTTGGATTTGATATACATGAGTTGTAATATCAAATCCTAGCTACAAATGGAGATAGGTTTACTTTAGTATTACATCTCTAATAATTTTCTCTTGTCTGATTATATTGGTTAATATCTCCAACACATGTTACATAGTAGAGGATAAACTGAGTATTCCTGACTTGTTCCTGACTTTATGTGTTATCTATTAGAGATGTCGACTTTAGGAATTAAGTATATACATTCACTATATTAAAATAAATTCATTAATTACTGATTTTATTTAATGGCTTAATTATAAATGGGTATTTAATTTTGTCAAGATAATTTTCAGCATCAATAGATACCCCAGTGGGGTAGTAGTGGTTAAGCGTCATGGCTGCTACCAAAAGGGTGACAGTTTGAATCTTCCAGGTATTCCTTGGAAACCATAAGAGGCAGTTGTCAGTCCTATAGGGTCAACTATGACTCAACAGAATTTACTCAACAGCAGTGGGTTTAGGTTTTTTTTTTTGGTATAGACATAATCATATGATTTTTTCACGTAAGTCTATTATTATGGTAAATTATATTAACCAATCATACAGAAATAACCCTTGCATTGCTATAAAAAATTCCACTTAATCATGGTTATTTTTTTAGTACCCTGTTAGCTGTCTATTTGCCAATATTTTATTTGACACTTTTACATAAATGCTTACAATTAAAGATAATCTGTGCATCTTCTCCTTGGTATTGTGCTATTTTTATTGCATTTAGCTATCAAAAGTATACTTATTTCATAAAAAGAGTTTGGAAGTGTTAATCCATTAGGATCACCTGGTCTTTGAAAAATGGTAAAATTTTCTGTGTGAAATCATCTGATTTCCCTGTGATATATGTGTATTTTTTAATGAGCTAAGTCTTTGAAAGTTTCTCTGTTTCTTCTAAGGCAATAGTTCTTACAAATGTAGCCTGAAGACCACAAGAGTCCTACAACACTTTCAGGCTGACAACTACATATTAGCACGAGCTTAACTATTCTTTATACTCTTCATATCAAACAAAATACAGAAGACTGAATGCAGAAACAGATATGATAGCACAGTCTTCTATTAAGCCAAATATGAAAGAAATTTGCCAAAAATGTAAAAATGCCACTCTTTTCTCTAAATCCTTTTGTGTAAAATATAGTCATTTGTCACTAGAATGTGTTAAAATTTAATGTGTTTACTTATTTTTAAATAAATAAATATCATTGTAATTTTCTCATTTTTAATGTCTGATATGGTAAATATGAATAAATATGACCCATAACTCAGTCATCTTATGCTGCTATAATAGAAATACTAATGGACAGCTTTAAAAAGGCAAATGTTATTTTGTCACAGACCAAACCAAAAAAAATCAAACTTACTGCCATCGAGTTGTATCTGACTCACAGCAACCCTAGAGGTTAGAGTAGAACTGCCCCATAGAGTTTCCGAGGGGTGCCTGGCGAATTTGAACTGCCAACCTTTTGGTTAGCAGATGTACCACTAAGACGCTGTGCCACCCAGGCTGAAAGTCCAAATTCAGGGTGTCAGTTCCAGCCGAAGCCTTTCTCTGCTGGCTCTGGAAAGAAGCTCCTGCCGTCAAGCTTCCCCTAGAGACGCAGGGACCCCAGGTCCTTCCCAAACGATGTGCTCTGCTCCTGCTACTTGATGTTTTCAGGTCCGAAATCTCTAGTTGCTTCCCTTTCTTTTTATCTCTTGTAGGATAAAAGGATAAAAGCTGGTGCAAGCCACACTCCAGGGAAACTCACTCAGCAAGTGTTAGTCCCACCCTAATCCTGTCTAACATAATCTGTTCTGTTAACTACAGGCAGAGGTTAGGATTCACAGAACAGGAAAACCACAAAATAGAGGACAATCACAAAATACTGGGAATCATGGCTCAGCCAAATTGTTACACACGTTTCTGGGGGGACACAATTCAGTCCATGATAACCCATACAAACAATGACATTTTTCGCATCCTAAAAACTGTCTAAGAATGTAAAATTATTCTGAGGCCAAAATAAATTGAGAAATGTTCTATGAAAGTTGTTTTGTTTAACTCTGTTATCTCTACTAAGAATAATTTTGGTAAATTTATGTCATAGGAAATAATGGATTTTATCTAGCTTTTCAAACAAATCTATTCACAAAGAGTTGTACCAGTTATTTTAAAAATAATCCTTCCTTTTCTAGTTGTCATTTTGCTTCTGTCCTTTATTTTGTGGCTTCCTCTTTTTCTCTTCATTAGGTTTCCCAAGTCAAACCCATTGCTGTCAAGTAGATTCTGACTCATAGTGACCCTTTAGGACAGAGTAGAACTGCCACATGGAGTTTCCAAGGAGCAGCTGCTGGATTTGAACTGCTGACCTTTTGATTAGAAGATGAGCTCTTCACCACTGCACCAACAGGGCTGCTCCGTTAGGTTAGCTAGTGGTTTCAAAGAACGAGCAACGGGGAAAGCCTTCTGCAGTCCGTATATCTTGTCTTCCACTTTGTGTAGAAACAGAATAGCCTGAAATAAGAATACCTATAAACTCAAGGGTAGTGACGAGAGGCATGGCTGACCTGACAGGGCCCTGGAAAAACAAAGACTGGAAGAAGAAACACAAGGATGTCTAGAGCAGAGGCATGTGGATGGACCCATGAGGGCAGGCATAAACTGTGACAATCATTGAATCACATGTTAACGCCCACCAGAAAACTTTCACTGTGGAAGAAACACTAAACAGCCAAGTGGGCAGAACCACTTGGCCAGTTGTTATCAGTCAGCCTCTCTCGCTGCCACTCTAAGGCTGGCACGTGCAAGAGTGACAATAGCTGGGAGGTAATTTTGTGTGTATGTGTGATTAAGTGAAAGCATAATCCAAATCAATTTTGCATGCCCACCTATCTACGGCTCCTTTGCTCCCCTTGTCCTGTGACAGCACACTCCTCCTTTTCATTATATACTTGTCATATCCTCTTAACAAGCTCCTGACCCCTCCTCTCCACCCTCTTCTCTCTCATCTAGAAGGACACCAGTAGGACAGCCTCCTATAACTGCGTGGAACCATAAAGTACATCCATCATATGGTCACATCGTGTCCCCAAGTCTAATCCATTTTTATGCGAAGGGTTGACCTCAGTAGTGTTTTCTGGTCACAGGCAGCAGCAGGTCTAGGGACCATGCTCCCATGGGACTGCCAGGGGACTCCCAGGGACATCGTACCATCAATTCTGCTCTTTTAGTAGAGTTCTTGAGCTGCACCCATCTTTTTCTTGTGCTGCCACAGGGATTCAACATTGTACACCCCTTCAAAGCTGTCTCTGGTGGTGGCCAGTCACCAAGTGCTTCTTCTGATCACATGCTGATACAGTTTCCCATTCATATGAGTCCTTCTGACTCCTGGGCTCTTTTTTCCTCGTGTCTTTGGTATTCTCAGGGATGGTCTGTTCCAGCCCAGTTGGGACTGTTTGGTGCACTGCTGGGAGGTAATTTTTGAGCCCAGTGTCCCAGCCTTCCAATCATTAAGGCTGATTTACCTACTGGAATTGCTGAATATCCGATCACCAACAACAGACATGGAAGCTGAGCTTCTGATATAGCACCGTTCCTCAAGGAGAAGAGCTAGTTGCTGTAAGTCATCATCACAGATGATGAGCATGAGTATTGTTTGTAGCTTTAAAGCCAATTTCAGCAGCAAGGGCTGTAGTATGTCTCTCTAACCACTTTCTCAGAAGTTCTCCTTATGAATAGCAGTAAGAAGTTGCAGGATATCTATAGATTAAACAGGTCAGTGCACTAGTACCTTTGGAGTGAAGTCTGACACTGTTTTACTACCATTAACAGTCTAAGCGGAATAATCCTTGTGATTTGAAGATTGATTTCCACCCTGTTTCCTAGCTTGAGCAAATTACTTAATCTCTCTGGCTTAGCTCCTGCCCTGAAAAATACAGTTGTTGTGAATGAAGGTTAATGAAATTCACTTATAGAAGACCTGTCACATGGCATCACCCTCGGTATCATCCCTGAGAGGACGGTAAAGCCACCATCCTTGCTGTTTTAGGTCCCTTTAATGAGAAGAATGACAAACAAGCCTTTGGTAAAGTTACTATGGAATGAAAATGGTTTGAGGCTACAAATCCTAGGGTGTCTGAGTTCCCAGATCTCCAGAGTCCCATCCAAGAGTCACAGGTGGCTCATGATGGGCAGCCATCATTGGTATTGCATTAGGAAATTGAGAAGAGTCATTCAGCTCTTCCCAGCATGACAGTCCTTGGCCTTAACGGGTAGCTGTTGTTCTGACGATGCTGGGGTGGACGAGGGTCCTACAGCATCTGGGACCCCCCAATCGCCGCCCTGTCTTGTAATTGCCTCTTCACGGTTATACCTCCTACGAGGCTGTTAGCTGTTCTTTGCATGTGAGGTGTTTCGTTTTATATCTGTATCCCCCAGATCTAACACAGCACCTCAAAGCATGTTGTATATCCTTGAGTCGATTTTAATATTTATCAACCCTACAGGACAGAGCAGCACTGTGTGTCTAGGCTCTACATTTTACGGGAGCAGATTGCCAGCTCTCTTCTCCCCGGAGCTACTGATGGGTTCAAATCACAGACTTTTCCCTTAACAGCTGAACGCGTGACCATTGCGTCACCGGGGCGCCTTCCTGAAAACAAACCCAACCCAACCCACTGCTGATGAGTAACTTTTGATTCATGGCAACCGTATAGGACAGAGTAGAGCCGCTCTATACGGTTTCCAAGGCTGTAATCTTTACAAAAGCAGACAGCCACATCTTTCTCCTGCAGAGCAGCTGGTGGGTTGAAGCTGAGACCTTTCCAATAGCAGCTAGATGCATCCTACATCTTTTCAGTTCTTGCCTCAGTTCCTCCATGTGAAGGAGACACTGGCTACAAACGAAACCAAACAAAATCCAGCGGGTGTGAGTCGATTCCAACTCACAGCAACCCTACAGAATTGTCCTATGGAGTTTCCAAGGAGCAATTGGTGGATATGAACTGCCAACCTTCTGGTTAGCAGCCATAGCCCTTTACCATTAAGTCACCACTGGCTACAAAGGAGACTCTAAATAGAAAGACAGAGTCAGTCATTCGAATGAAAATTGGTCAAATATCATGAGGCTGCTGCCCATGCTATTCCTGCCTCTTCAGAGAGCATCAAGGGGCCAGAGCTAGAAGGGAGCTGGGAGCAACACCAGGGGAAAGGACCCCATAACAAGAACCATGGAACGCCTGGGCAGTGTTGTTGATGAATGCCAGGTGCTGGGTCCTGGGCTTGGAAAGGCTCCAGAAAGTGACATCAAGACCAGGAATACAAAAAGATAGGCCAGAGGAGGGCAGCTTCACTTCGATTCTTGCCAGGACTGATCCAAGACATACATTTGTTTGCTCAAAATTCTGTCTTCCCTCCCCCTATGCCTAAGCCCCAGCGGGTCCCAGACTCCTATCACGTCTGTCTGTTTGGATCCAAATGATGCTGTCCCACAGGCTGAGAAAGACATAGGTCTAAACTCACTATGTTCTGAGTGTTTCTAGAGCTGAGGCCACTGGCCAGCATTAGGGAAGTCATTCCTGCTGTTCGATTGGCCACTTTCTGGTCCCAGAAATGTGGTGCAGTGGTTAAATGCTATGTCTCCTAACCAAAAGGTTGGCTGTTCGAATCCACTAGGCACCCTCGGAAATTCTATGGGGCAGTTCTACTCTATCATATAGGGTTGCTATGAATGGGAATTGACTAGAAGGCAGTGCATCTGGTTTGGGCTTTTTTTGGCTCCAGAAATAGCACACGTTCCCCGCCTATGTGTGTCCTTCCCTTCCCTCTGAGGATGCACAGACAGAAACTGGATTAAGGGGCCACTCGCTCTAAATGTATATAGTCACACGTATCTGGGCTCCCTTTGTTAGGAAAGCCCAGCAGCCTCCTTTGCACCTGTTGGCCAAGTATCAACTTTCCCTACTTCATTCATGCCGCACAGGGGAGTCAATTTCAGTTCCAATTACAAAGTCAGCAACATGTGGGAAGCCCCACCAGGCGTTTTCACTTAATCCATACAAAACCTTTCCAAGGTAAGTATTATGATGCCCATCTGGGGAGGGCAAAGCTGAGTCTCACAGAAGTTGAGAAGCTGAACAAGATCACACAGCAGAGGTAAGATTCAGAATGAGAGCTTTGATCTACTAAGATTATGATTTTTAGCACCATACCAGAAAGCAGTCATAAAATGCGAGACTTTAAAGGTTGCTCTGTAAGCTTATACTTTGAGGCATTATCACTGCTCCCAGCATGAAAAAATAATAGGTAAAATATGAAGGAATAAAACCGTTGCTCAAAAGCATGGTGAACACATCCATGGACTACTCAAAAGGAACCTGAAAGTCAACATTTGTAAACACAGAAGAAAATTTAATTCAAAAAATGAAAGCCAATAAAATCAAACAAGAAGAAAAATATCAGACAAAATTAAAATAATAAGGTTACCTGACAAAGATTTTAAATAATTTCATTCATTTGAAATTCTAGAAAACACAGATCTAATTTATACTGATAAAAAAGAAACCTAACCAAACCCAGTGTCATCAAGTCAATCCTGACTCACAATGACCATACAGGACAGCGCAGACTGGCCTCATAGAGTTCCCAACGAGAGCCTGGCGGATTCAAACTACCAGTGTTTCGGTTAGCAGCTGTAGCATTTAACCCTGCACCACCAGGATTTCCTAGTGATGAAAAGCAGATCGGTGTTTTCCTTGGAATCAGGGTTTAAGGGGATTGACTGGCAAGGGGCATGCTAGAAGCTTCTGTGGTGATAAAACTAGACTCATTTCTCTGAAATATGTAACTAGGAGCAGAATTGCTGATCAAGGGGTGGGTATGTGTTTTAGTTTTGTAAGACACCACCAGACCTTTTCACAATGTGGTTATTACCAACTTACCCTCTCACCAGCAATACCTGAGAGTCTCAGCTCTTCGTCCTTACCAGCACTTGGTATTGTTAGTCTTTTTAATTTTAGTCATATTGGTAGCTGCAGAGGAAATCCTGGTGGCATAGTGGTTAAGTGCTACATCTGCTAGCCAAAAGGTTGGCAGTTTGAATCCCCCAGGGGGTCCTTGGAAACTCTAGGGAGCAGTTCTACTGTGTCCCGTAAGGTACTATGAACCGACTGGACGGCACTGGGCTAGGTAGCTGTACTTGTAACTCATCGAGATTTTAATTTATGTTACCTGAAGACTGATACTGAGTTCCTTTTTCAAGGCATATTGGCTTATTGTGAAGTGCTTGTTGAAATCTTTTGCCCATTGTTAATTAAAATTGGGTCATCCATTTTTCTTTGTAGGATTTTTTTTTTAACGTATTATGGAATTGAGTCATTTGCTGTGTATAAATGTCCATATAACTTAAATTTGTATTATTTTTTTATAAGTGAAGCTCTTTTTATATATCTTTCCTGAGACAAACTTCATCCTTTGTCCATTTTATTATTAGGTTTTGGTCTTGTAAATTTCTGGGAACCCTTTATATATTATAATAGCAATTTGTTTTTCTAGACTGTCATTTGTTTTTTTGTTTTTGCTTATGATGTACTTTCTCACCATTCAGGAAGGTTTTCCCCCCCCCCCCCCCCCCGCAGGGAATTGGATTTTGTTTTTTAATGCTTTTGACTTTACCCATCGTTTCTTGTATGATGTGGGGTCATTTTTAAGTCCAAATCCTCCATTAAAAAAAAAGGAAAATCACTGCCCTCAAGGTGACTCCGACTCATGGCGACTGCATAGGACAGAGCAGAACTGCCCCGTAGAGCTGCCAAGCAGCACCTGGTGATTGAGATACTAACCCTTTGCTTAGCAGCCCGTATCTCTTAACCACGATGCCCCCAGGGTTTCCAATCCCCTGTTGGATACCAGGGCATGCTGCCAGGCAAGGCCTAGCAGCATTGGACTCAGCCTGCACAACAGGCCTGAACTGGTGGCGGCAGGAGGCAGGGACGGGTTAGCTATGTACCCTGGGGCAAGTTATTTGACTTCCCTTTGGCTCAGTCTCCTCATTCACAAAATTGACACCATGAGGCCTACCTTAAAGGGCTATTGCTGGAATCAAATAAATTAGCGTTTGGAAAGCACCTTGCATGGAGTATATGCTTTCATACAAGGTACCTCTCCTATCTCTCTAAATGATATGTGTGCATTTGTGTGTGTACGTGTGTGTGAACACGTGTACATAAATGTGTGTGTGTTTGTGACTGGGAGGAGGCAGAGTCTGGCTGTGGGATCCACACACAGTTGGCTCAATTACTCATGGCCTTGAAACATAAAAGCTGATCCTAGCATTTATGGGCCCCAGGATGATTATAAATCTGGGCTGTAGGCCAGAATATTCCTTACCCCTCCAGCCTGCATCTCCTTTCCTAGTGGCCAGAGCCCAGCTACCTTAATCTCTCTCAGGTTAGTTAGATGGGTGGCTAGACTCATCCCAGGGTGGCCCCGGTCTGCAGATGCCCAGACTTGCGTGGTTACAGAAAGCAGGAAACTTCAGCACGGTTTTAAAGGGTTTGGGACAGAGGTTGAGCTCCTGGTGGTCTGCTGAGCTTCTGAAAGCCCCTTCAGGCTACTCACCTGTTCTGCCAGCAAGTAAGGAAATCCATTTAGGACCAGCAAGTCAGTGGAATGCAAGACCCAGATCTCTTCAACTTAGACCTTGGCTTAGCCAGGGGTTCGAATCCTAAGTCCCTTATACACTGGACTCACGAAGCAGGTAGGAGTTTGCTTATGACTCAGTTTTCCTGTAAAGGGGTCAGAAAGCCCCATTTTGTACGTACTCCCATTCTTGAGCTCTAGGAGAGGTGATAACTTAGAGGATTCCTGTTGTGAATCTCTCTCAAAAAAGACCAGTCGTCACTTCCCTGCTGAGCTTTGCAAATCAACTTCTCTGTGACTTTGCTAAAGGTGAGAGGCAGAGAGACACTTCTGACACTGACTGGAAAACACACTTGAAGCTGGGTAGGTTTCTCCCAGTTTTCCCCAAAGTGTAATGCGAGGACACAGCTCAGTGGACAGCAAGTTCAACTTCTTATTTTACTGACCAGGACAGTGGGGCCCAAGAATGGATGTGACCTGACCGAGGTCATCCCTATTAGAGGTAGGTACAGGCTGAGACCTAGAGCCCAGAGAAGCTCTCTCATTAATCTCTATGTACCCAGCATCAACCAGAGGGGCTCAAAGTGATGGTTGGCAAACCTTAAACTCCAGTTTCCTGCTAACCACTCTAGGACTCTTTCTACTCTCCCAAGACACTACTGGAACGGTTTATACACAAAGAAATACTTCACTAGGCACAACAATTGATCTCTATTTGCCTGGAGCAACAGAGGATGGAGAGCCAGGATAAAGAAAAGGAAATGAAATATGTGGCTAATTGCCTCCAGGAGCAACTGGTTCCTTTACCATGAGACCAGAGGAAGTGAATGGTGTCTGGCTATCACTACTGCACATTCCAGTCACAGAGTCTATAGGAGGATACTGACCAAAAGGGGGAAATGAAGAAAACAACTTCAGATTCTCATAGACTCCAGACTTTCTGGAGCCGTGGAGGGTGGGTGAACCCCTGAAACTATTGCTGAGACATAATCTTTAAACCTTAAACCAAAAATATCCCCTGAAGTCTTCTTAAAATCAAGTAAAGGTTTATCTATGTGAGCTTAGACAGACAACAGCAATTTCAAAGATGACACAGGAGCCTTAGGAGGCAGTGAGTTTGTATTAATAGCAGAGAAACAACTCAGGAAAGGAGTGTGAGAAGGGCTGTATAACTTGAAGAAAATAATCAGTGTCACTGAAGTCCACATGTAGATTGTTGAGTAGCTGTATGTTATGTCATATATATTCTCAACAACAAAATAATCTTTTTTTAAAAAAAGACTATTTTGTGGGGTCATATGTGAAAATAATGGTGATAGAGTAAATATAAAGACAGTTGCAAAATACTGGATATTCTGGCCACTGAGTGGTGGAGTCCAACCCCTCCCCCCTTGAAACTGGGCTTAATAACTTGCTTGACAAATTAAATGATACAGGAATATTCTGACACATTCAAGGCCTGGACATTAAAAGGTTTACAGCTTCCACTTGTTAATTCTACTCCCACTTGTTAACACTCTTTTTTGGAGCTCTGAGCTGCCGTGTGTGAAGTTCAACCGATCATACGTAGGTCTCCAGCTCACAGTCCCAGCCGGGCTCAGCCGTCTAGCCATCCCTAACAGTGCACCAGACGTTTAAGTGAAGCATCTTAGATCTTTCAGACTAGCCAATTCATAGGCAGAAAACCACTGAGTGCATACCTTCGATGCCACATGGAACCTAAGAATCACTCAGCTGAGCCCTGCCCCAAATCCTGACCAACAAAATCATGAAGTAACATAAAATGGTTGTTGTTTTAAGCTAATGAGCTTTAGGATAGTTTGTTCCATAGTTTTAGGTTAGTCTATTAGTTAATGGTATGGCAACTTTCCATCATAAACACACTGGAGAACAGGGGAGTTGACTGTTGGTCCTTTCTATCATTATTACACACACCTTGGAATTTTACACACTTTGTAAGCATAGATTTCCTTAGGGTTTTTGTTAAAGCTGTTCTTGGTCACAAATGTTAGGAATGTAACTTAAATCTCAACTGGCAGAAATAATTAAACCTAATTCCTATGAAGCAACTAATCTGAGCAGGGCATTCTACTTTCATTTAATTCTTGAACCACATTTTAAGTTTCAGGCAGTTGTGTCCATTTTACTGGAGAAAAAATTGAGACAGGTTAGCAAACTTGTCCAAGACCACATAGCTGGCAAATGACAGGACACGGATACAAAACACAAGCTTTTTTCCATAGTATGCATTTACTGCCTCACTTGATAAGCTGGAGCTTCCGTAAGGCCCTCTCCACAAATGGGACAACACATTGAGATGGGTTATACTGGTGACACCAGGGACGTTAGAGTAGTCACTGCAGTAAGAGTCCCCGAGCTCCAGGACTGCTGCCTCAGCGTGGATGAAAGGGTACAAACGGCAGGCACAGCCTGCTCCACCTGCCCGGGGCTGGGTGCAAGGCCCCTCCTTAGGTCCCTGCCACAGCTGTCACCATCCACAGCCTCTGATCCAGTTATATAGACCCCAGAGCCCCCTGGCTGTCTTCTCTTCTACCTCCTTTCAGCCCACAGAAGACAGAGAGAGACCGATCTGTTCTGAGAACAATGCTGACGTTAGAGGATGAATCTGTCAAAGACACTGCCAGCTGCCACCACCACTGTAGCCCCCTCGCTGTGAGCTCATTCCCCGGGGTTTTAGGCGACTGGGGCTGAAGAGAGACAGGAACAAAGGCCATAGAGCAGGGATGTGTGTAATCCTGCAGCTGGCTTTGTTTATATGTCTAATACCACCCAGGCCTGGGCTAGGCACCTGCTTCCAAAGGAAGTCACCTCCTACCTCCACCTGGCATCCTCACACACACGGCGTTACCTCCCACCTCCCACCCAGAGTGCTCACACACACAGTGTCACCTCCTGCCTCCCACCCAGCATTCTCAAATGGTGTCACCTAGCAGCCTCACATAGTGTCACTTTCTACCTCCTACCTACCCCCAACAGTGTGCTCATACACACAAGGTGTCATCTCTCACCCCTCCAACCCAGTGACCTCCTGTATACTATCAGCTAAGGGCTCACACAGACCTGGATTAACTCTAGGTTTCACAGCTTCTTACATGGGTGACTCTGGGTCTACTCTGATTGTCTAAACTTGTTTGTTCATCTCTAAATTGGGTTTAATCATAGCCCCTAACTCATAGGCTTTCCTAGCCTCGTTCTCACCAAATGTTTTTTGAGTAAAACCAAAGAATTACTACCCAAATCTATTCCTTCATTCCGTGTGGTGCCGACCCCTAACCTCCACTCTCCTCCACCCTTCCCTACCACTCCCAAGCACGAACTGAACTGGACCTGACTTGGGTTGCCCTTTTAAAAATATCTTCTTTTTAAATTGTAGTAAATACATGTTAAAAACCACAACATTTTCTATTTTAACATTTTTTTAAGTTTTCGCTTCAGTGACTTAATGACATTCACAATGTTGTACAACTGTCACCACTATCTATCTCTGAAAGTTTTCATGACCCCAAACAGAAACTCTGTACCCATTAAGCAATAACTCCTCACTCACTCCTACTCCCAACTCCTGGCAATCTCTAATCTAAACCTGGTCTTAATGGATTTGCCTAGTCTAGATATTTCATATAAGTGAAATCATGCAAAATATGTCCTTTTGTGTCTGGCTTATGTTGCTATGAGTTGTAATCAACTTGATGGCAGCGGGTAGTGGGTTTTTATGTCACTTAGCACAATGTCTTCAGGGTTCGTCTATGTTATAGTGTACATCAGAATTTTATTCCTTTTTAAGGCTGAATAATATTCCGTTGTGTATCTATACCATATTTTGTTTATTCATCTTTTAAGGGACACATATTCACGCTTTTTGGCTATTGTACCCAGTGCTGCAATAAACACTGACATTCAAGTATCTATTTGAGCCCCTGTTATCCTTTCTCTTGAGTATGTACCTAGGAGTGGAATTGCTGGGTCATAGGGTAACTATATTTAATTTTTTTAATACATATTTTCTTGTGCTTTGCAAGAAAATTTACACAGCAAATTCGGTTTTCTTTCAGCAATTTCTGTACATATTCTTCATTAAATTGGGTTACAGTTTTCACAATGTGTCAGTATCTTCACGATTTCCATTCTAGTTGATCTGTTTTTGTTAATCTAGCATCCTTGTCCCCTTTCTTGTCTCTAGCCCAGGGTAAATGCCGATCTCTAGGTCTCATTCAGGTGGTTGTTTAGAGGAGCACAGTACTCACGGGTGATACTATTTATTTCATAAGCTAATCTGGTTTTCGGCTGACAGGCGACCACTGGGAGTGTGAGTTCCAAGCTCAAGTGATATCCTAGAGTGACAGTCTCAGAGGGTCCTCCAGTCTCTACTGGCCCAGGAAGTCTGGCCTTCAAAATTTTGCCTTGACGTAGATCTCGAGTTTTTGGACGAAGCTAGAGTTGCGGAAGAAGAATCCCTGAGGGTGGATTTTGGAAGGAAGAAGGTTGAAGGCCTAGCAGATGATGCTAAGCCATAGGACAGAGGGAAAGTCTCAGCTTAGGGCAGGGAGGTACACCTGGGTTCTGAGATGGTGATGCTGCTTTGGATGGAGTGCTTAGACTGGTGTTAGTGTGTGTGTGTCTGTGTCTGTGTGTACAAAGTGGGAGGCAGTGATAAACACAACTACAAAGGAGTGATTGCTGCACAACAGCAGTGAACCAGTGACAGCTGGAAGCCAGGACCCTACTGGTTTGTTTTACTAAACCCAAGAAAGGAGGTGTGTGAGAAAAATGTGGTTTTTATCAGAGTGTTTAGGATGGGGAACCTCAGAGAAAACGCTTAGGGGTGAAAGGGAGGTTTGAGAAGTTGAGGTTGAGGTTGAAGTTTCCAGAAGGCTTAGTGGTAGGAAGGGTTTCTGTAAGAGTTAGGGGTGGGTATGGAAGATCACAGACTGCAAGGGCCTGCTCCTCAGATCTAGGACTGAGGGCAGCAGGAGGGTAGTAGGAAGCGAAGGGATAACCAGACCTTGGGCTTTCTCCTAGAACAGACCCCATCAGAAGTCAGGGATGCTATAGGTTTGCTGCCTGGCGAACAAGGGCCACTGGGGTTCTCCACGGCAGGAGAACTCAGACTCGCTGGGCTGGAGGAGACCATCACTGAGTAACATTCCAGACACTGGGTTGGCTGTCAGCTTTTAACAGAAGCTCCCTGGAAGCTGTTGGTACACAAACATGCTGTCAGGGCAGCAGGGAGCAGCTGTACGTCCCTCCAGCCGGATACACTGCAATGCCAGGGCTGTGGTTATCCCCTGAATTCCAGACTGCCCCAGACTGCTCAGCTGTGAGCCTTCAGGTCCCTTCTGCTGAAAGGCACTGAGTGAAATTTCTACATTAAGAAATACTCTGCCCCTCTCCCTAACCCCCCTCCTCCCGCAACCCGTCCTGTCGAGATAGGAATTAGCTAACAGGTTCCAAGTGAAACAGGGGAAGCAGCAAACTACTGTGGCTGTGCAGGACACGCAGGACCTTGGTTGACTCATCCCTGTCATCCCAGCTCTCCAGCTTGGGAGACTTTCTTTCCAAAGGTTCTGGTGGTTACAGGAACTTCTCTTCTGTACCTTGGTGGTGAAGTTCTCTTTAATCAAGTTCTACTTGTAGACAAATGGGAAAGAGTCCTGGAGTGAAGTCATCCCGTGGGGCTCACTTTGCTTCACCCTAGAGATGAAGCTGGCAGCTATGTAAGAATCTGGAATAATTCTGGAATACTTACAGAGAATCATGGTGACACAGGAGCCCTGTTGGTACAATCAGGAGAGCTTAGGTTGCTAACTAAAAGGTTGGCAGTTCAAATCCACCAGCCACTCCTTGGAAACTTTATGGGGCAGTTCCACTCTGTACTTACACAGTCACTGTTGGAATCGACTCAACAGCAACGGTGTTCTGTTTGTAAAGTTGATCAAACAAGGCTAGCCTGTATAAAGCAATACACAGCAAAGAAAGTATCTCTGAAAGATGGTAATCCTCATACTTCTGCCCCAAGGAATCAGGAAAACCATCTGCAGTCAAGAATCGTTTTCTTCCACCGGGTCACAGCCACATGCAGAGATTAGACACCCCAGGAAACAAGAAGAAAGTAGAGGGAGTAGCTGGAAAGATCTCTTTAGGTTTGGTGGTTTCTCTTTCTTGGTGGTTCCTCAGATCTTTAATCTCACAATCAACTGGAAAGACAGATACTTTCATCTCAGAACTGAAACACTGTCTACTTGTGCCTTAACCTCCAGCCCACGAGAAGCCTGGGCTCAGTGTAGGATTCACACCAGTCGACCCTATGGGACAGCGTAGAACTGCCCCACCGCGTTTCCAAGGAGCACCTGGCAGGTTTGAACCACTGACTTTTCAGTTAGCAGACCCAGCACATAACCCACCACACCCCCAGGGCTTCCAGTGATGCGGTAGACCCAGAATTACGGAGAACAAGGCTGTGATCGCCGTGTGGCCCCAGCTGAGGTACACAGGCAGGGCTGTGTGTGTGCACAGCATGTGCGCATGTTCCTACACACTTGCTCACCAAGGGGAAGAATGCTTCATTCTTACGCAGTATAGAAACTAGAGTACAACTGTTTTCTCTAGCCTACAGATGTGGCTGACCTATCAGAAAGCCCAGTCAGCAAGTATTCCCAGCACTCAGAAAGACAATGTGAGACACTAACTTGGATTTTATCTTCCTGGGGAGTAGACTTAGAAATGTTAAACTAATAAGCAACAAAATGGGTGAAGCTGTTCTGATTAAGGAATTCTTAAAGTAACAAACAGTAAACACGTAAAACCAGGACAGCCTCTTCTAGATCCACAGAATTCCGATGGAACAGTTAACAACCACTGCTCTGAGAAGCAAGCAGGGCTGTGGGAAGAAAGAATGCCGTTTTGTTCACAAACCCCTATTAAACAGCTGCTGCAGAGCTTTCTAAATAGCAACACAACCTGTTGCAAGCCCTCAGTTCCTTGCCTGAAAGCATTTATGTTCTGAGCTGCAAGCAGTTAACACTTAGCTCATAAACTTCTGTAATAGGGAAATCCCAAGAATATCACATCTCCCCTTTCTCCTTGCTTCCATAACTCTGGTAATACAGAACTAGAAATGAAACTGGAGTCTGAAAGCCTAGACTGAGGAAACGGAAGAGGGGTTGGCATGTGTCGAGGGCTCCCTCTAGCGGTTCTGGAAATAGAAGACGTTGCATGCTTGGCGTTTAGACAAGCCGTGCCTCTAACTCCCGCAGCCACAGACTGCGGGGAAGGAGGCAAGCAGACCTGCTGGCATCAACCACTGCTTGGGTGTTACATTCATTTGTGATCAAGTCAGACACACGAGACATGCAGTGCTGGCAAACAGAAAGCCGTTGTTAATTATCTATAGAAAGCACACTAGAAACGGTAACGACAGATTGCCAAAGAAATCTCCCCTTCCCCAAACTCCCCGTGTCCACTCTTACGTCCCTGGGCAGGCACACTGCAGTATACAGTTTAGATAACAAGTACATGTCACTGCTGCCAGTACCATCACACCGCTTGAGGGTCTGCCGAGCAGCCAGGCCTTGCTTCACCCAACAAGAGGACCCCTGAATGAGATCTCCCTCTCTGCGGCAGCTGCTGGGCCCCTTCTAAGACTCAAGCTACTCAGGCCTTTGGGGCTTCGTTGCTGCCATGTTCCCTGGGGGCCCCACCGCCTGGATGGGATGCCCGCCCTACACACGGCACACTCGGGCCTCTGTCCTACAGGAACGAGGCTTGCAGCTCTTTCAGCTGCGCTGTTAAGTCTCTGCCAAAGGCGCACAGCTCTCGCTCCCACCATTGTCTTGCCAACTTGCACCGTCTATGGAGTTAAACAGCTGTCTCTTCTGGGTCTTGAAGGTTCACAGTGCAGGGACCCCAGGTTCAAAGGACACACTCCACTCCAGACTTCTTGATGGTTGTGAGGTCCCCTGAACCTCTGGGGGACTGGCCTTTACATAGCAAACTCGGTATCAATTTCAAGGCATGTCCCTCTCACCAGGACCACACACTGATTGAATAGACCATTAAGTCATGTCAATTTGCATAGTAAACCGACCAATCTCCTCTGGTAGATGACGAGCTGTGACAATTAAGTCCACGAACTTAATATGCCCTTTGGGAAGCTATGCACCCATGCCAGTGCCTAGTCCACCCTTCAAAGCAATTTTGGAACTCTTTCTGGAATGCCATTGCACACGGTGGCATGGTTGCAAGTTCACAAACTTAATTGTATAGTTGTCTGTGAGGGAGTTTTTAGCCAGTAAACAAATAACTATATTGGAAAACCCTCCCTACTTACCTGATCTGGCCCCCTATGACTTTTCTTTACCTGAATATAAAGGAAATATTGAAAGAAGACATTCTGATGACATTCAGAACATCAAAGGTAGTATGAAGATAGCTCTGATGGCCCTGCTAGAAAAACGAGTTCCAAAACTGCTTTGAAGGGTGGACTAGACACTGGCATTAGTGCATAGCTTCCCAAAGGGAGTACTACGAAGGTGACCATGGTTATATTCAGCAATGAGGTATGTAGTACTTTTCCTAGCATGTGTTTTACAAACTTAACTGGCAATCTTCATATACCAAGACAAACCTGAACCAAACCTGTTGCCCTCGAATTGGTTCAGATTCAGAGACCCTGAAGGACAGAGAAGGACTGCACCATAAGACTTCCAAGGAGTGGCTGGTAGATTAAGACTGCTGACCTATTGATTACCAGTTGAGCCCTGAATCACTGTACCACCAGGACTACAGAGGAGACTGTAAGTCACTCAGTTTATATTGCCCCAGCCAATTACTTCGTGAGAGTTACACCACCATAGCAGTAACAGCCATATAAAAGTGATTCATTGCATCACGGAAGTGACTTGGGATTTCAGGATATTGGGAGAAAGCTGGCAACACAGAGCTGAAGAAAATCCCAATCCTAGCGATCTTTGCAACATGTTATCATTTCTAATTCTGAGGCAGCTGATAGGTTCCTGTGTTTGAAAACCTCTCCCAACTAAGACCTCTACCTTAGAAGTGGCATCAGTCTTTACCACGTTACTATATTAGCTGCTTCTTTAATCTTAGTACCAAATGATTTGGCCTTAAACTTAACTCCTTCAAGTACCATTTTCAAGTGAAAGCACACAATCTAAAATCAATTTTGCATGTTTGCCTCTTTGCAACTCCATCTGCCGTTCTCACCCTGTGATATCGCACTCCTCCTTTTTGCTCTTTACTTCTAGTATCCTCTTAACAAACACCTGTCCCCTCCTCTGCACCATCTTCTCTCCCCTCTAGAAAGAAAGCAGTAAGACAGACTCCTAAAAATTTCTAAAACCATAATCAACTACAACTTATCATGCTTTTTCCCTCAACTCTAAGTGCTTTCATTCCAGCCTCTACGGCCATCATTTTTAATGAATGATTAATTTGAGGTTCAAACAGGACTTGGTATTACACTTGGTATCAACTGAACTTTTACATTTGTGCTATGACCCTTTTAATTTGCCAGGCACTAATCTGACAGCATGCCAGAACCACACAAAATCCATCAAAGAACATTCAAATAAATGCTAATATTCTATTTGCAACACTTATCTCAACTAACGTGATGACTTGAGGGCGTAAATATGTCCACATTCTCCCTGCAAACCTAATCTCCACACTGCTGCATGTCCCTGTGCGGTTACTGGCTGCCACAAGGGCACTTACACCCAGGAGACTCTCTGTCTCTAAGGGGAGACTGAGTGCCACATGGTGGCAGATTTATGGAGCAACACTGGCATCTTCCATGCAAAGACTGGCAGCCAGGAGTAACCCAGTCCTCTTAGGTCACTGAGACAAGTAATCAGAGTGTACCTAATTAGGTAAGGTTTCAACAAAAATGGAGAAGGGACAGAAAAGGCAAAGAAAACTACAGATGGCAGCAGCTTGTCCCCTAAGGTCTGCTTCTCCGTGCAGTGGAGATTAATCCACACTACCCAAACACAGTATGGTAGCTCCCCATTTTCACAGTTAATTCAGGAGAAACGGAAGACAAATGCATTGGAAAGTCTGCTAATCTCAGAGAGGAAATCCAGGTTTAGTTTTGGAGCTGTCAGATACTAAGCTGTAGATCCTTATTTGGGTTGTTTATCTATCTAGGTCTCCCATTTCTGTAAAACTGAAGGATTAAACTAAAAACACCGGCATCTCTGACTGTAAGTGTCCCTTACTGCAAGGTCCTGATATTTTTAGCTTAGACAAAGTGTTGACATAAAAGCCACACTTCAGGAAATACTGTGCAAAATCTGAGTTCTCGCCCAATTGATGTTCCTTCTAGAAGTATAACTGAATTAATCCATTTTAGCATGAAAGCTTTGATGTGACTACTAGGAGTCCTATTTCTCTTTTCCTCTAGTCTATTTCTGTTTTGACACTAGGTTCTCAGGCAGCACTCCTTCTCTGAGCCTAATCACTGGGTCAGAGCTCACAAAGGCAGGCCTCTGAATGGCTGTTTGCCTGACTCTAAACAAGCATTGCAAGCATGAGGGTCCCTTGGAGACCCTCATTTCTGATCTGCTGACTAAAAATTTGAGGTTTTCCCATTGTTTCCTTGAGATATCAGCTCAGGAGTACAAAGGGTTCCCCTTACTTCTGATCTAGTGGCTCCCACTACTCCCATGGGCTTGATAAATCACTAGAATGACTCACAGAGCTCAGGAAAGCTGTATTACCTTTCAATTAGTTTTATTATAGCAAAAACAAAAAAATCAAATGGAGACTCATACATAGGGTGAGGTCTGGAAGGGTTCCCAATGCAGAGCCCCCCTTTCCAAAAAGGGGTGCACTACCCAACCACATGCACTAATGTCTTTCACCTACCAGGAAGCCCACAGAGCATCTGTATCCACAGCCTTCACTGGGGCCTTATCACACACGTAAGCATAACTGATCCAACCATGTCCCACCTCCTTACCTAAGGTTGGCTAATACCAGGCAGTCCTGGCCTGGCCAGCCACCTGAGTCACCTCACCAGCAGAAACCCTCAGGTATGGTCTGGATGCCTCAAAGACCAAATTCTTTGCGCAAACCTGAACTTACAATGGCCAAAGCTCAGTCTGTTAAAAGACTTCTAGGTGAAAAACTGAAATAGATTCTGTCATTATTACTTTTCCCAGAGAAAAAGGAAAAGCTGTTTCTCCTTAACGAAAGTATGATGCTGAGGGAACAAGGGTATCATTATTGCTCAATCTTCATACAAAAGAAGAGGTTAATTTCTACCCAATGATACACAGTTTAAAAAGAGAGAGAAAAGCAATCAAGTAGGGAAAGACCCTCCTAACTTCTAGACAGTAGAACTAACATCTAACACTTGCTGTCAGCAATTTTAGCTGTATCATTTTGCATCTGGTTTCCATTTACACTTCCCTGGCTAGTAAATCTATCAGATTCAGCATAAATGCACAAACTTGGGTTAATCAGTGTTCTCTGATAAGGAAATATGCCCAAGGAAAAGGTTAAGAAAGATCAAGAATGATTACTATTTCTGCTCAGAACATACTTAACCATCCCAGCACCTCAATGTTGCTGTGTAAGGAAACCACTGGCTGGGTGACTGTTAAGATCTTAAAACCATTTTACCTTGAATACCAGTATTTTCTCTATGGGAAGTTGAATGCAAGGGCTAGTTCCCTTCTAGGGAGTTGTCAGCAGAGAAACCCCTTTGAAGAATTATCCCCTTCCCCTTTTCTTTTAAAAAAAAAAAGCTTTCACACTTTTTCCACACTTTGGTTACATAACTAGCTTCTAATTCATAAGTTGCATCATTTTTTAAGGTTACTATGGTGGATACAGTAAATTTGAACACTGTTAACAAAATCTCTAAATGCGAAAATCAGTACTACTCAAATATCCATCAACTGAACGGATAAACAAAACATGGTATATTTACATAACGGATTATTATTTAGCAAAGCAAAGAAATGAAGTGCTAATACATGCTACAACACAGGTGAACCTTATAAACATGCTAAGTGGATTCCACGTTTTAGGATTCCATTTACATGAAATATCCGGAACAGGAAAATCTATTAGGATAGAAATATAGATTTGTGTTTGCCAGACATGAAGGAGGGAAGAGAGAGGGAAAAGGGGAGCAATTGCTAACACGTACGGGGTTTCTTTGGGGAACAATGAAAATGTTCTAGAATGAGACTGTGGTGGTAGACACACAATTCTGTGAATATACTAAAAACCACTGAACCGTGTACTCTAAATGGGTAAATTTTATGATGCATGAATTGTGTATCAATAAAGATGTTAAAAAACACCAATAAACAGACAACAAGATAAGGATCTCTTCTGGGGGTGGGAAAAAAACAAATTTCAGTAACCATGTTTGCTAAAACTTTATATATCCAGAAGAACAAATAAATTTCAGGGCTCAATCTTCTAGCTTCAGTATTCTCAGTTATACTTAGAGCTATCTTTCCAAACAGACAAATTCTACTGACTTGCCATCCAAAATAAAAATAATTTTCAAACGACTCTTCTAACAAATTAAAGCAGCGGTCCTCAACCTTCATGATGTATCAGAATCCCCTGGGAGAACTCTAGGTCCCCCAGGGACTGAGTTCCTGCCCCTTAAAGAGCTGGATTCGACTTCTCCAGGGAAAGTTCCCAGCAGTGTTACATTTTTTCAAAGCTCCCCAGGGAATTCAAACATACAGACAGGAATGAAAACCACTTGATGTAATAAACAGAATATAAAACTAAAATTTATTTTTCATTTGTCCTTTAAATTCAATGTCATCGAGTAGATTTCAACTCCCAGCTACCCTATAGGACAAAGTAGAACTGCCCCACAGTTTTCAAGAAGCAACTGGTGGATCTGAACTACCCACTTCTGGTTAACAGCTGAGCTCTTAACCACCATGCAACCAGGGCAAATCCTTTTTAGGTAAAACAGAAAGTAAACTAAGAAAAAATTGTTTACAATTAGCACAAGTATAAATGAAAAGTCACATAAGACACTGAATTAGTCATAAAACAAATTATTTAATTAAAGCTATAAAAAAGACTGTGTAACTGATAAAATAATTAGGAAAGAATATCTAGCATATTTCAAAAGATTTAAAATAGGAAGACACTTTACAAAAAGAAAATCATGTTGGAAATAAGACTCTTGAAGCAGAAGTAGAAATGTAACATTAAACAGATCTTATAAAATACAGACAGAAATATAAAAGGAATATTTAATGTCCTAAGCCGAAAAGTACTGATAACGTCAAATATTTAGGTTTAAATTTACAGTTCCTGGGTATAAGAATCACATTACTATACACATCTTCAAACCAGCAGGCAACATTTTCCCATCAACCATGAGTGGTATCGTCTTCAACAAAGTCTTTGGCCATCTCTGCTGTGATCACATCAATGTGACTAACCTGAAGGAACAATGGACATTAAAACAAAATTTATTAAATCTTACATTAAAGAAAGAACTATAGCAGTGTTTGTACTGTACAGGGTTACATTTAAAACAGTTTATCTTCTGTAAGCTTTATACATCAAGCTAAATCATTCTGAAGCCCTGACTAATAGACTTCAAATATAATGAATGGTATTTGTTCAACATTTTACATTTGAATGCTCCAGAGACATTCTACTAAGAATTTAACTATTTGAACCACCTCTTTTGTTCAGTTTCTGTACACCTCAAAGCTGACCTATGTCATTTTGGTATTTCATCAAAGAACCTTACGGCTAAAAGGGACCGGAAAGAGCTGTCTGATCCTTCCAGATAGAAGTTAGTGGGTACAACTGTTACAGACTCTACATTAAAAAAGCATTGAAGTAGATCAGAAACGAAAATACTATGTCTTTAACCGAAGAAACTACAAAAAATCAGCAAAATGAATACCACAAAAAATTGCTCAACTTCACAGACATTTTCAGGAAAAGTTGTTCTTCATGTAGGTATCATCATCATCAGTAAGCACTAAGTTTCTTTTCAAGGCAAGCAATGTGAAACCAGAACCGATCAAAATAAATACTGCACAGAACTTAAACTTCATGTAAAAAATAAATTACCTTGTTTCTGAACTTTACACCATAGAATTTGTCAGCTGATTCAAGCAGTTCAGGCCTAAATGTAGTTGTAATAAACTGTGCATGTACAGCAAGCTCCATAATCATATCTGTAATGAATAGTTTTCTCAGTAGACATGAAAACTTGAAAAAAAGTAAGTCTCTTTACTCTTAGCTAAAATTCAAAACTGCCTAACAGCTTGTGACTATTTTATTTTTTATACACACATCTGTAAAAAAAATCATCAAGTTGACTTCTAAATTAGGGATAAATCTTTAACCTCAGTTTCTTAGTTATACAACACTACACTTTTATTTAATATAAAAAAGCAACTTCTACCAAAGCATAGAAAACACTATAGGAAAACAAATATTCTCACCCAAAACTCACTGCCATCAAGTCAATTTGAACTCATAGTGACCATATAGGATGGAGTAGAACTGCCCTATAGTTTCCAAGGAATGCCTGGTGGATGTGAACTGCTGACCTTTCAGTTAGCACCCACAGCATTTAACCACTATGCATACACCAGGGTTTTCTCCACAAAACATATACAAAAACACCTTCTCTCTGCTCCCTATTCCCCTCAGAGATCTTTTCAACTCAATGAAAAACCAAATTAAATTCTTCAAATGCAGAATCAACACTGGGTATGACAGGAATTGTTCAAGCTTTAAAATGAGAGACTTTTGTATGAAAATTTAATTGGAGCAGAATTTTCCACTGGTTCAAAGAATTACATCTATTTCTCACAAAACTAAACACAGGGAATTTTTAAAAACCTGTTAAAAGGAGTGCCCTTAAATAAGTTAGGCTACAAGAAGCTGCTATGAAGTAGATAAGCTGTCACCCAGAGGGGCAGGTTTCCACCAGTAAGTACAAAACGAGACGGCACCTTCTATACATCTATAGGATATCATCTTGCTGACCTCTGGCTGGAGGAAGGGGAGTGGACGGAGAGGAGGGGAAAAGAGGCTGTTGGGAGGATGAGACATGTATGGAGCAGAGAGGAACAGTGTGCAGTCACCAGACAGGGAGAGCAGTGGAAGCTGCATATAGGTGGGCATGTAAATTTATACGTGAATGTACATTTTCACTCAGTTATGTCAAATAAAAGTAAAAATAAGAAAAAATAAAAAACGACACGGCACCTGACACAGCCTTCCGGTGCTGAGCATCCAGAGCCTGGTCAATCTCATCAAACAAGTAAAAAGGAGCTGGGTCACATTTCTGAATTGCAAAAATCAGAGCAAGAGCCACCAAGGATTTCTGTCCACCTGAAAGTTGTTGCATTTCTCTCATTTCACCTTGTTTTCCTGTAAATGATACCTAATAAAATATTTAATGAGTTAATAGCCTGAAAAGGTACAGTCACCATCACCTCTTAAAATTAACACTGCATATAATACTCAAAATTACAAACTATTCTACAAATCATGCTGTTCTATGGTAATGCTCTGTGGAAAACTGAAATGGGAAGTATTTTACCCTAATTCCAACTCCAGTGAACTGGTCCACTGATGGAACGCTGCTCTGTGACCCAGAACCCCTCTCACTTTCACCACTCCCTTCTCCTTCATCCTGAGACTGACTGCCCTCCACATCTCCTTTCTTCATCACCAGTGTAGCTTTGCCACCGGGTACCAACTTCTGGAATACTTCACTGAAGTTCTTAGATACCTTAAAAAACCAGAAAGATGTCAATTCAAACATACATTTTGCTTAGGTGTATTTATACCTATTGTTGCATAAAACAAAGACAAAATACTAAAAAGCAATCAGAAGTATGTTTTAATCTTAGATAAAAAAAAGCAAGGTAAGAACTATGGACTGGATCTTTTAAGAGCTATGTAAAATATCCAAGTTATTATACTGTATATTTTACTAGGTCTACCTGTAAGTCGGAAGAAAGCTTTAATCTTTAAAAATCGAGTAGTAGTGGAAACTTATCTGGCACGTGTTTCAAATGTAGACACAGACATACCTGTTTGAAAGTTAACTGAATAGCCTCATATTTTCGGAGTTCAAGTACATTCATCAGCTCCATGATTGATTTGTAACCCCTATCCAACTCTTCTTGACGTTTTATCAATTTTTCTTTCTGCTCAGAGAAATTTACAAACTGGTCTAAAGCTTTTTTGTTAACATGGCTGTACTTCTTCAATTCTGTGTTGCACTGTTCAAGTTTTCGAAACAACTATAAAGAGGAAAAACTGTATCAATAAGTAAGCTCAATTCTAAGTAATATTTTAAAATATACAGGGCAATTTCCATCAAGCCTTCCAACCTAACACCAACATGATTTTACCTGTTTGAGGCTCAGTGTCTGGTATTTTTCAAAAGCTTCCTGAGGAAGTGATCCAAGTTCTCGAATTTTCTTCATACATTCTTCTTTCTTCTTCAGCAGCATGCCTTGTCGATTTGTCATCTTTTCCAGTTCTTTAGTATCATGATTTATAGCATCCATGTGTTCTTTTTCCATATTTTTCCAGCGTTCCATACTCTTCTGAAGCTCCTTAATTCCAGCTTCCGTTTTATCGATGGAATTGTCCAGATCTAAGATGGAAGAAAAAAATAATTAGGCCATAAGACCTATATTAAACTGTTACCTGAACAAAGATTGTTTTATTTAAAAGATTTTAATAATCAAGCTTACCACAAGAAATCTTAGGTTTTTTCAGTTTTTAAATTTTACTGTGAAAATTCAGGATACACTTAGCAGTGTATATGAAAAAATTAATCAAAGATATAGTTTCATTATTTAATGTTCCCTGTGTTTATAACAAACTAAAACATTATCTTCTCAACAACTAGGTAATAAGAAACTTGATTCAGCTATTTCATACTTATGTCTCAAATTTAGAGTTTGTGAAGCGAGTGATTTCTGGTGTCTAACAAAATTGTGACAAACATTTCGGCAAAATAAAGGTTACTATTTATGACAAATAGACCAGACTCCGTTTATCACAAATCATTCGTGATGATGGGGATGATGCTTTTGCTTATCTGGACAACCCATTCTGCACTAAACAACTTCACATAATGAAGAACCAAAATTTTTTTTTTTAATTTTTATTTTTATTTAACATAACTGAGTGAAAATGCACATTCACATATAAATTTACATGCCCCCCTATATGCAGCTTCCACTGCTCTCCCCGTCCGGTGACAGCACACTACTCCTCCCTGCTCCCTACATGTCTCATCCTCCCAACAGTCTCCTTTCCCCTCCTCTCCATCCACTCCTCTTCCTCCAGCCAGAGGTCAGCAAGATGATACCCCATAGATGTATAGAACCATAAAGGGCTTCCAATATATGGTTACTCTGTATTGCCAAGTCCAATCCATTCCTGTCCAAAGAGTGGACCTTTGTCATAACTTATGGGAAAGAGCAGCATCAGGGCAGGGGGCCATGCGCCCAGAGGAACCCCAAAACCGCCGGACCATCAATTGAGGCCTTCTAGTGGAGATCTCATGATGAACCTCTTTTTATTCTTGTGTTGTCAGTGAGGCTCCTCTCTGTGAGCTCCGTCGTGGCTATCACTGGTGGTGGCCGGGCACCATCCGGTTCTTCCGGTCCCAAGTCGATGCAGGCACCCACTCTTGTGGGTCTCCTTGTCTTCTCGGTCGTCTTTACCGCATGCCATTTTGGCCCTGCGTGAGCATCCGTTCCTGCTGAGTTGGGACCATCCGCTGTGTCCTCGGATGGCAGCTTGGCAGCTTTTAAGACCCCAGGCACCACTCACCAATGTGGGGTGCAGAGAGCCCTCCTAGCAAAACGCTAGTTGTGCCAATTGGCCTGGAATTCGCCTAAGAGCATGGTCCCCCGCCCTCCGCCCCAGCTACTCTATCCTTGCAGTATTGAGTTAAGATGGAAGGAGTACTCAAGTTATGCTGAAGTCCACTTAATGTTGTTCTTGTTCCTAATGTGTGCTGTCACCGCTTTCTCCCAACTAGATTTCTAGTAACTATCTAAACTAAAACCTCCCCCCTCACCCTCCCTCCCTCCCCTCCCTTGCAGCTGTCAAAGAGTCTTTTCTTCTATACACAAGTCTGTTTTTGAGATCTTATCGTAGAGGTCTCATACAGTATTTGTCCTTGTCGCTGACTACTTTCACTCAACATAATGTCTTACAGTTGAAACCAGGTTAGGAGATGTTTCCTGGAGTCATCGTTATTCTTTATCATTGCGTAGTGCTCCATTGAGTATATGTACCACAGTTTACCTATCCATTCTTCTATTGTTGGGCATCTGGGTTGATTCCATCTTTTTGCTATCGTGGACTGTGCTGCGATAAACATTCTGGTGCATGTGTCCGTTGGTGTGAAAGGCCTTGAATCTGTAGGATATATTCCAAGTAGAGGAATTACTGGGTCAAATGGTATATCAATATCCATTCTTTTAAGGAAGCGCCAGATTGCCTTCCAAAGAGGCTGGACCATTTTGCAACCCCACCAACAGTGTAGGAGGGTTCCACTTTCTCCACAGCCTCTCCAGCATTTGTTGTTTTGTGTTTTCTGGATCATGGCCAATCTTGTTGGGGTGAGATGGTATCTCATTGTTGTCTTGATTTGAATTTCTTTAATAGCTAAAGATCGTGAACATGTCCGCATGTGTTTTTTGGCTGCCTAGATCTCCTCTTTAGTGAAGTGTCTGTCCATCTCCTTTGCCCATCGCTTAATTGGATGGTTTATCTTCTTCTTCTTGATATTTTGTAGTATCTTATAGATTATGGAGATCAGGCGTCGGTCTGACATAGAGTTGTCAAATATTTTTTCCCATTCTTTGGGTGATCTTTTAATTCTATTAATAAAGTCTTTGGATGAGCAAAAGTGTTTGATTCTTAATAGTTCCCATTTATCTATTTTCTCTTCTGTTGATTGAGGTTTCTTTGACAGATTTTGGAGTCTGTCCTCATTGTGTATTAAAACTTCCATTGTTGTTCCTACCTTTTCTTGGATGAGCTTTATCGTTTTAGGTTTGATATTTAGGTCTTTTATCCAGCTGGAATTGGTTTTTGTATAAGGTGTAAGATATGGATCTTGATTCAGTTTCTTGCAGATGGATAGCCAATTTCGCCAGCACCATTTGTTGAAGAGACTGTTTTTACCCCAGTTTAATGTCTTAGGGCCTTTGTCGAATATCAACTGTTCATAGGCAGATGGTGTTATCTCTGGGGTCTCAATTCTGTTCCACTGATCGATCTGTCTGTTCTTGTAACAGTACCAGGCTGTTTTGACCACTGTGGCAGTGTAGTATGAAGAACCAAAATTTAATTAAATACAAAGAAAATTTTTTCCAGGAGGGAAAAAAATTACCTTCTGATCGTGCCATAGTATCTTTTACTCTTTTATTGATGGCTTCAAGCTCTGATGTTGTGGCAGTGAGAACAGTACCCCCTTCTGTCTCTCTCAGTTCATTGAGTTCCTTTAACACGGAAAGAACTTATGAGCATTAAACCATAAAGTATCAAGTCCACTAGTTTCAAAATGTTAGGACCACCAATAGTTTCCACAGGAGTTGTTTATGTTTGGATAAACACTCAAGAAAATCAATCTACTTCATGTAACTGCAAATGCTTTATAGCATCCATTAAGAAAAAAAGGTAATGATGTAGTTACTGAAAAATTTCTCAGCATATGACTACTGCAGAGAAAATGTTAATATTTACTGAGCATCATACAATAAAATAGGTAATACTACTACACTTGTTTTACCCAGGAGGAACTAAGGGCTTAGAAATACTGCATGAATTGCCTGTTATCACATGCTAGAATTCAACCCCAGGGCAGGTGGTCAGACTGCTGAGCTTTTTGCCACCCCTACCTTCCCCACCGCCCCATGCTCTGGATCAGAGATTTTCGTAACACTTTCAATAGGTACTGTCATCAAGGAATCCTCAAAAACCAGCACTATACCTGTTCTACTTGATCTAAGCGTTTCCTCAGATTCTCATTGAGATATGTCTCTACTCGAGTAATAATACCTTCTAGTTTAATTCTTTCATTCAGCAACTGTCTGTTTTCCTAAAATTAAGATGAAAAAAAAAATTAGTTGTCCATATAAACATGCATATTTTTCAGGCACAAATGTCCTTCCTACTACTGGTGCTCCCATGTACAGAAACAGGGTCTTATATGCTTCCAAAAAGCCCTCTACTTTTTTCATCTCTTTCATCTATTCAAAATGCTAAGTTTTTGTGCCTACTTCTTTTTATAAGGCATTATAAAATTGTTAATCTTTTCTTTTCCTCCTTTTATTTTTTGGACTCAGTGTTGTTGGTTACAGCCCTGGTAGTACAGTGGCTAAGAGCTCAGCTGGTTAACAAAAAAGGTGGCAGTCTGAATTCACCAGCTGCTCCTTGGCTGTGAGGAAATTCTCCTGTCTTACAGGGTCGTTATGAATTGACAACGAGTTTGGTTTTGGTTGCTTATATTTTGCATTCAAAAATCAAGTGTTACCAAAATGTTTAGTCAAACTAACATGTTAAATATGTAAAAGTACTCTGATAATACAAAAAAAGCTAACAGCTCAAGCTTACTAATAGTAAGTGTGCATTAAGATGGAATAGAAATTTCTTGTATAGTCTCAACATATTCAGAACAGTTTAGGAAAACTTACTGAAACTTTATTTACTCTTATGGATACGAGAATTCTGAGTGTCATTTTTACTTTTACTTTTACTTTCTTCACCTTCCATTCTTTTATATTCCTTTACTAGAAACTTTTCACAATAGTATCAGTGCAGCTTCTTCCTACTGATGGTACTTGCCTGCTGAAGTTGACGAATTTCATCATTCAGTGCATCGACTCTCTTCTGATCTTCCAGACTAAGTTGAGAAAGCAAATCTGTTCCCAGTTCTGCTTTTAATGATTCTCTGGTGGATTCCATGGCATGTAAACTTGCCTCCAAACTTTGCAAGCTACGTTGCTATATGACAGATTACAGATTATTCATTTATTAAAAAAGATATTAGTCACTGCAATAACAGTGAAAAATTGGACCAATCTATACTTGATATTAAAGTGAACTACATACATAACTCAAATAGTAGATAAACTGACAATCAGGACTACATAGCAACATTTATGATCCAATACTAGAGAAATTTATTGAACAGACTATATGTCATGATTATATAAATAAAAGTCTTCCTGTATATTTCTAAGGACAGAAAACAAAAGTTTGTGTGATGTGTTACGGTGGGAAAACTGTGAACAACTCTTTTTTACTTCACTGTTTCACCAACTTTTAATACACTATACAGGGAGCCCTGGTGGCGCAGAGTTACAGGGCTTGACTGCTAACTGAAAGGTCAGTGACTGGAAACCCCAGCTGCTCTGTGGGAGAAAAAATGTGGCAGTCCGCTCCTGAGAAGAGTCACAGGCTTGGAAATCCTACTCTGTCCTACAGGATTGCTACGAGCAGGAATCAACTGGGTGACAACAGGTTTATTTTTATTTTATGCGCTATACGAAAGTTTTTGGCCCAAACTTTGCATGTTTATTAGACCACAATTTATCACTGTAATTACAGTAACTGAGTTTGCTTTCTACTCATTGTAATACAATCTGGGTAAAATGTAGTAAGGGACTCAACTCCAACAACACCTAAATTCAACCCAACATTTCAAAGGACGGAGTAATAGAGACAGAGGTCTGGGGACCATGTTTTGAGGGGACACCAAAGTCAGTTGACAAAACTAGCCTTTTTCTAAGAGTCTTCTGCACCCCATATTGACAAGTGGCATCTGGGGGTGTTAAAAGCCAGCACTGCCATCCCAGGAACATCCATTGGTCCCAACCCACCTGGAACAGATAACAACCAAGAAAAGACAAGAGGGAAAACTGGCCAAGGAGACAGAGGATCCATATGATTGGGAGAACACATCAGAACACATCAGAAGAACCAGATGGTGCCCAGCCACAACCAAAGAAAGCCTTGATGGGAACCATGATTTAGAGTCTCTGACGCAGCACGAGAAAAACAGGTGTGCAGATCAAGAACTCTATTACAAGACCAGAAATGGTGGTCCAAAAGCCTAGAGGGTCCCCTGAGTATACAGCCCCTAGCCTTGCTGTTAGCTCAGAGCTGAAACCAGTACTGAAGCCAACATTTCACACTAAGAACGGACTGGACTTGGGGACACAGAGAGATGCAAGCGGTGTGTGTACTTTTTTGGTTTTATATATCTACATGTATGTAAGACTGTCCTACTGGTTTCTTTCTAGAGGGGAGAGGAGAGGATGGAGAAGGAAGGGACAAGTGCTGGCTGAATGGATATTCCAAGAGTGAAAAAGAAGAGGGTACTGTCAGAAGGTGAGGAGAGCAGAAAAGAGTTGCAGAGAGGTGAATATGGGAAATGGACATGGATTGTAAACTTTCACTTAATCACACACACACACACACACACAAAAAGACTCTAACAACTATTTTACAGTAAAAAGACTTGCTGACAAAATTAAATACTGGCTGACTGGCAACATTATTATTATACCATAGCTCAAAGTTTGAATGTGGCCTATAAAAGCAGACTTTCAGTGCCTATGGGTTTAAGTGTAGTGTACAAACACACACACACACACACACACACACACACACACACACACACACATATCCACTGCCTTCAAGTTGATTCTGACTCAGGGTGAAGTGTGGTACAGCCAGAATGTATACATATCCAAAAGTACGGGTCTAAACAAAAATGGAACATATGAACTCAAGAATACCCATGTAACATAGAATCCATTTTCAATTCTATACAGTTAAAACAACTCTACAACAAAAAGGTACACTTACGAACCTTAGGCATAAAGGTTTTCTCTGACTGCTGCCGCTTTTCCTTTAGCATCTTCATTTCTGACAATATGCTGTCTCGGGATGCTTTAAATTTCCTTTGCTGGGTCTCTATCTGCTGCATTTGGTTCATCAACTGATCAATTTCATTATTAATCCATATACACGGCTAAGGAAAATTCTCTAAACGTTGTCAGCACACAATATGCTCTGAATTCTCTTTAGCTCTTACTAAGTACAACATTGTTTATCCCCTCCTTTTTCTTAACCCCTAAGTAACACAGTTATTTCCTCAAATCTGTGGACCACAATCATGCTGAACATCAGACTAAATGAACTCAATCATTAAAGAATTGTAACACATTTCACTCCCGAAATAACATGGATACTATTTCACTAACAGTTACACAAAAAATTCTTGGGAAAACGTCAAGGCAGCCAAATCAAACAATTCTATGTATTTTTAGATCTTTTCACCCAACAAATACAAATTGATATAATTTATTATGCTTAAGGCACTATGTGGGAAGTTTTATATGAAGAGTAGGCTTTGCCCAGTATGGAAGAATTAAATCTATCTGGATTATCAAATATGGGAAGGCAGTTGCTATTAACATCCTCCTTTTTTTCAGTATTTTACAGTACTTTCTTTGCATTTGCATCTTGCCAAATCTGGGTAGCTCTCCAAGTGTAGGGTGCAGACTCCTACTACAAGCCCAAAACTCAGACCCTAAGCTGCTGCCTCCTCTATGCTGATACTTACACTGATGGTGCCGAAGCTGGGAACTCACAGTTAAATAAATTTAAAAAAGGCCAGTTTCACTTAAGAATGTCCTTGATGAACAGTACAAATTACTGACTTAATCTCAATGTTTGATTGCCTGTATTTTTAATATTGTAACAAAAAAGGAAGTACACAAAGCACTTCTGCCTTATACCACACACCATGGTGAAGAAAAAGCACTTGGAAAACTGTCTTCATTGGGAGACAAGCTACCAACTTTTTTCATGCAACTGCATTTTTCATTTGAAAGAACGAATGAGACCAACTAGTTACTCAGACTGGGATATCTGGCAGCAATTTCATTTCAAAATGAACAAAGTAAATCTATTAATTGAAGGAAAACAACTGACAATTTCTGTTGCCCATCAACAATTTATGCTTTCAAGTGAAAATCAGAAATTTGAAAAATGTTATTTACTACCATAAACTTGACAGTTTCCCAATAGCCAAAGTCTTCTCCAGTGAGATTAGTGATATCAACGGGTGTAACATTTTGACATTATATACATATATTTTTAAAAAAGCAATATTTGGAAGATTCACGTGAATTAAGCCGGTATGGACTTAACTCCAGCTAAGCCAGTACTTTCCAAACAACCAATGCCTGTTACAAAATCATGCAAAACTGTGTGAAAAATCTACTCCAAGTACACAACCAGTCAATGGATTTTAATGCAGTGGGTTGTAAAAAGTTCACTGACATGGTTTCAGACTCTGCAACTACCCTTTAAGGAACTGTGACTTACAGAGTGCTGACATAACATCAAAGAGGATTATCTGCAATGAGGTGAAAAGGCTGTATCTGCATGGGGTCAGATTTTCTTCAGATACTTCAACCAAAGGGTGTTTTATCCAGCCACTGAATAGTACATGCAGAAACTGCTGAAATGGCATACATTTTACTGTGTATATTCTCAACAACATGTAATATTAAAACTAATATGTCATAAGAGACTACAAAAACAGGTGATTCCCAAGTCTTTTAAGCCAGACATTTCAAACTTGCAGCAACATAAAACAACATCATTCTTATAAATGCCTGTTTTGGAAAGTACTTTTTCATTAAAAATATGTATGTTAATGAGCAAAGGTGCACTGTTACTTTTTTCCTTTCATTATTGTACTTTAGATGAAGACTTACAGAACTAGCTTCTCATTAAACAATTAGTATATATATTTTGGGGGGACAGTGGTCACCAGCGCCATGACATGCCGACACTCTCCTTTCTCGGTCTTGGGTTCCCCATTACCAGCTTTCCTGTTTCCTCCCACCTCCTAGTCCTTTTACCTGGGCTCATGTGACCCTTTTGTTGCATTCTGTTTTACAGGCCTGTCTAATCTTTGGCTAAAACCTCAGGAGTGACTTCATTACTGGCTGTACCTTTTCAAGAAATATTTTTGAATTTCTTAATTTTAATACCTAATGTGGTAAATATTGGTAGATATAACTCATTTCAACAAAAGCTCTTTGTCCAAAGGTTCTTCTCTCCTAGAAGTAGACTCACTGGTATTAGCCATTTAATAGCTAAGTTAAGGCTCAATATTGAAAATTTTGTTTGTTTTTCCCCATAGTTTGTAGCAGTTAAACAGACAAGCAGTACTTAAAGGAAACAGCTAATGTGAAACACATGACAATCTCCCCCATGGGACATGAGAACACACACCTAACATGCAAAAGATTACATAATGCACCCAAAATACAGTTCTTTCTCCACAGTAGCTATCATTAAAGCACCAGAAAAAAGATATTTTCAATATTTCTGCGCAGGTTTTCATTGAGCTTTGCTTCAAGCTCACCTAATTCTTCTTCTGCTTTTCTAACATCTTTTTGTAGTTCAAGTCTAGACTTCCTTGTATCATAATAACCTCCAGTTAGAGCACCCCGATGACTGACTTGGTCACCTATTTTAAAAAAGTAGAACAACTTCTTTACTCAATAATAGATTGACTTATAATCAAACAATTAAGGCTGTAACCATTTAATAACATTGTCAGTAATTACAAAGGATAACTGCAGCTTTACAACTGAGAGATACATTAATGGTGGTACAAACTGACATTATAGGATGCAGTCAGAAGTACACATCATCCACATGGTACTCATGACAATATCTAACTCTAACCTAATCCTGACAATATAAAAAAGAAATCCAGATAATGAGATATTCTACAAGAAAGTTAGGACTATGGAAAGCCAGAGGGGAAGAATTATGAGAAACGTCCCCTATTGCAAGACCCTAAATAGAGGACACAATGTATACATTCTTAATTGGATATCAAACAGAAAAACACTTGGGGACAACTGAGAATTTCAATTTGGATATACCTCATATATTTTTGAGTTAACATCAGGCGCTCCTTGAATACTCTGGGGGTCAGTTCTACCCTGGCCCCTAGGGTCGCCATGAGTCAGATCCGACTCGACGGCACTCGGCTTAAATTTCTTAGGTTTTCTCCGACATAATCAAACACCTTGAGAGACTGATTTTCTTGGTTTGAAGACTTAGGACTTGTAGTCTCATGGGATAACTCAATCAACTGGTAACATGAAGTTTCATGTTTTGTAGCTTAGTAAAGCGAGCAGTGTCCGGGGTCTTAAAGCTTACGAGCAGCTATTGAAGATAAAACTATTGGCCTCTGATCCTGAGGAGCGAAAGAGAAAGAAAGAAACCAAGGTCTGAAAGAAGAAACTAGTCTATAGGGCTAATAGCCTACATGAGTTATGGTCTCCTCTACCCTCAGACGAGAAGAACTAGATGGTGCCCAGCTACCACTGCTGACTGCTCTGATCAAAGCTATACTAGACGGACTCTGACAAAAGGAACTCAATTTCCTAAAACGCCCAGACTTAAGGTGCTAGTTGAGACTGGAGGACTGCCTGAGACTATTACTCTGAGATGTTCTTTAAATCTTGAACCAAAACTATACTCTGAAGTCACCTTTTAGTGAAACAATAGACCAGCACACAAAATAAAGGTAATTATCCACGAGTATGTTGCTGCCTTGAAAGACCATTCATATTAGGCCAAAAAGTCAACAATTAATTAAAAGCAAAAATGAGATGATAAGGGGCAGGGAACCTAGAGCAGCAGAAATGCAACAACCTGACCACAACTAAAGAGAATAGTGATATGACATGAAAAATATAACGTCGTCACTGAACAATTTGTATATAACTTGTCAGATGGGAGCCTAATTCTGTATATGAATTTTCACCAAAATACACAAAGAAAACATTATGAAGCAGTTCTACACTGTGACACATGGGATCACCATTAATCAGTCAACTTGAGGACTATGGTTTTTGTTTTTTAATGTCATGCAGTAAAGCACAGTAGTACAGTGGTTAAGAGCTACCGCTACTAACCAAAAGACTGGCCAGCCACTCCTCGGAAATCCTACTAGACAGTTCTACTCTGTCCCAAAGGGATACTATGAGTTGGCATCAACTTCATGGCAACAAGCTTGAGTGTTTTTGGTTTAAGTGCTACTACCTGGTTGTCAGTTAAGACAGAGAAAAGATATCTGAAAACTGGGCACAAACTGGGGAATGGGGCCCTGCTAACACTAAACATTGGCAAGAGAAGGCATAAACAGTAAATGAGGCCATGAAAGAGTGACCCATGAGGTCAGAGGAGACCTAAAGGAATGGGGTACAGGACACCAAATTAAAAATATACTTAAAAAAGGAGGGAGTGATCAACTGTAAGATGTTAATAAGCCAATAATATAATCAGGATTTAGATTGGCTACTGGATTTAGCAACATAAAGCAGTGAACCAAAGTTGATTCTGTGGAGTGCTAAAGATGGAAACATTATTATAACTGGTTCAGAAGAAATAAAAGAATTGCAGACAACACTGTATTTCTTTTTAATTATATTTTCTCAGATGTAAAAACAATACTGTGGTTATAAACAAAGTCCTTATTCTTAGAAAATACAAGCTTAAGTTTTAGAGATGAAGTGTTCGTTTGTAATTTATTCTCAAATGGTTCAACAATGAAAATGTACATCTATAAAGCCAGAGGACAGTGGGCTAGCTAGCCTTTCTTCAACTAACAAATCATAAAGGGGTGAAAAAAAAGGGCAGAGGAATCTATTATAGAGCAGGGGTTCTTAACCTAGGTCTCACGTACAAAATTCAGGAGATATGTGACTTGGGTGGGAAAAAATTTTACCTCTTTATTTTTATTAACCTTTAACAGAAATTTACCATTTTTTTCCATACTCAATGAGACAAGAACCACAGTAGTACCTGTGATTATTACCAAGAGAAATCACAGCTATTTTCTTATCAAATTACTTATCAGATATCGAAATATTGTTTACATGCCTCACTACCTCAAAATTAGTTATATGACCCATGCATAAATCTTGTTTTACAATAAAGATACTACTGAACAATATATTCTAAAATATCGTGATAGCAATGTCAATATAATTGGTTTCTTTTGCTATTTCATTTTATGCATTAAAAACATGATTCTGAGAGAGGTCCATGGATTTCAAACGTCGTGAATTTCTTGCTAATGACAAAATGATTTGACTTAAGGATATAAAGACAAAATACAACATATGGTCCCTGTTAGTGCTGTGACTTGAACAAAGTAGTTACTGGTAAAGTAATGAAATAACTGGAAAAATAAGGAATTACTATTATTACTTTTAGGTACAAAAAGTAAAATGCACCATTTTTTCAGGCATTCAAAAAGATTTTAAAAACTGGTCTCAGTTTCTTACTAAGGACAATAATTTTCAAATACTCTTAAAACTAACATGATTCTGAATTACTCTGTAAGATTCACTCATCAGCTATATCTGTTCAATGATTTACTGTAATTTTTTTGTTCAAAGCTAAGAATTACCACTACAAACCTTCCAAAGTAATGCAGTCCATGGTGAAAGCACGGGCCAGCTGGGTTGAAACCTCCATGCTACGACAAATAAGTGTTTTTCCAAACACATGTTTGAAAGCTTTGTCAAATCTGGGATTGTACCTCAGTTTACTGATCATAGGAATAGCATCCTAAAAACAAATGTTTGGTCAGCAAAGATGAAAAAAAAACTGTTAGCAGAAACATAAATTATATTTTTATGAAATAGAAATGCCTTTATATTTCAAAATGATCAGTTACTATACTGAAGAAGTTAGAAAAATCATCCCACTGAAATATCCTGGTAATCATAAAACTTTTCCATAGTACCACATAGTGATGAAGAGTTCGGTGGCTTTGGCGTCAAGCTGCCTACCTGCAAATACTGGTTATATATACGTAAAACACTTAAGCTAGTGTCTGTCACATAGGCTAACACTATTTCCTCAAACTATATCAGTCTGAAATATTTTTCTTTTCATCCTAAATTGTTAGGATTTACAGAACTTCAAAAAATTACCAACTTTATCTTACATACAGAAAAATGCAATAAATACAAAGAGAATGCCAATATAACCACACAAGACAAGGAAAAGAACAATGCTGACATCCCAGAAGCCCTTTTCTAAACAGCTAGTAGCTAGTTACCTGAAGGAAGTAACCACTATTTTTTCAGTTTTTGTGATAAATCGTTTCCTCCCACTTCTTTCTATCACCTATATTTAACTTGGAAGATTCTAATTGTTCTATTTAAATTGTTGCACATTCTCACAAGGTTTGCTTTAACCTTAGAAAATAGTAATTCCCACTACTATTAAACATTCTGAAGTCATACAACTGGAAACAGTATTTTTTTCTTCAAGAATAGTGTCTAAGGAATATTTTTAATCTATTTAAAGCAGCTTTGTTTTACAGTGACAGAAAAATTACACTGATTCAGGGTAGGGTTGCACAGGCAATTATCTAAAGTTCAGTCAGTAAGTCATACACCTGTAAAAAGCTGAATTGCCAAAAGCTACATGATAGATACGCTTATAGCAACAACAAAAAGAGTAGCTACTGAGGCTGCTCATGTATAATCCAACACCGTATAGGATTTAGTTCTTTGGTTTGTAAGTTTAGCATTATGGTTTCATGGGACATCCCAGTTAATTGGCCTAATAATGTGTTTAGTGCTTCTGTTATACTTCCTAGTTTGCTGTATAGTATCCGGGGTCTTAAAAGCTTGCAAGTAGCCATCTAAGGCACAACAGTTGGTTTCTTTTTGTCTGGAGCAACAAGGAGAGGAGGGCCTGGAAATGGAGGAAGTGGATGTGAACTAACTGCCTCCCCTGCCATGAGATGAGAAGAACCAAATGGTGTCTGGTTGATGTTACCATAACATTTTAACCAATGATTTAATAAAAGAATTCTCATCAAAAGGGGGGGATAAAGAACAGCATTTCAAATTTTCATGGACTCCAAATTCTCTAGAGCCACAGATGTTAGATGAACTCCAGAAAAGTACTGCTGAGGTAATTTTTAAATATTAAACCAAAAACATCCCCTAAAGTCATCTTAAACCTAACCCGAATTTTGCTTTACTATAAACAAATGTCTGCCTTGAGAATTATGCTCCTGTAAAATCGAGCTGTATCAGGAGCCCTGGTGGTGGTGAAGTTAAAAGCTTGGCTACTAACCAAAAGGCTGGCAGTTCAAACACACCACTCATTCTTTGCAAACCTTGTATAGGATTGCTGATTTGGAATTGACTCAGAGGAAAAGGGTTTGGTTTTGGTGGATATTGGGATCAAACTGACAATAGCAACTCCAAAGGGTACCCTTAGGAGGCACTGAGTTTATGTTAGTCAGAGAGAACAACTCAGAAAAGGAGAGTGAGAATGGGTGCAAAACTTACAAGAACAGACTCAACGTCACTGAACTGCACATGTAGTATCTGTTGAACCGGGGAATGTTTTGTTGTGGACAGTCTTGTTAACAATGCATTTTAAAACTGATAAAATGTACGATAGCAACATTATGCTTTCAGAGTCTCATTAGCTAGACAGATGCTTTTAATTTATAAACCACAAAAAAGTTCTTTCAAAGCATATCCACAAGAGCCTTAATTTTGTCACCTGGGACACCCTCCAATAATGTCCTACACTTCTGCCTTATTTAACTTTGCCCATTTGTAATAACTTTTTTTCACGTCTTGGCTGCTACCTCTTTCTCCCTCATGAAATATGCTCCATGGAAAAAGGGCCTGTTTAGGGCCCGTTTCCTTCCCTGACCACTGAATCCCAATACACAGCGCCTGGCACTGCCATGCACCAAACACACTAAATGGAAAAGGTAATTTACTGAAAGAAAGGTAGACCTCAACACACACTGACTCACATTGGTTTCAGGATAGGCAGTGTCCCTGACATCCAACTTGTTGAGAGGAAGGAAAGTTACTTCTCCAGGAAGATTCATTTTATTAAATTCCATTAAAATCTTCGTACTGACTTCATCTGAATCAACAATATGATAAAATAACCTACATGCAAGACAGAACAAGATACATCTTCATTGCTAAACTTTTAAGTATCTACATACTAAACAACTCACTTTTCTCTACACAACCCAATTTATAACATAAAAAACAATCTCAACTCTTCAGAAAACTCTAGTGCAGGGAGTGGACAGAGAGGAGTTTACCTTTCACAATTAGGAACAAATACTTAGCACTACTTTCTTGACTAGATGGTTAAATTACGGGTACAAGAAGATGATAAAAAACATACTGTACTAAGATTACAAAAAGTTGTTTCTTATGTTATCCTTATGCTCCTCTTGCTTCTAAAATCTCTAAATATTAAGTAAACAATGTTACCTGTTTCCAGCAGTGACTTCCACACATGTGTAGAAAGCTGGTTCGCATTCAAAGTTATTCATCACAATGCCATGATAGCCATTTTGAACATGCTGGTTTATTCCTTTTCGACGAAAGTGGTCCAGCACTTTGTTTATGCTATCTATTCCATTTAAAATAGCCTATTGTCAGAGAAGTTAAAAAATGTCAAGAGTATTGCTAATGGCACTTGTGCTGGTAAGAAATGAGTCTACTCTATATATTTAAAAAAATACCAGAGATTAAACTAAACACGCTCCCTAACACATATACCAATTACATGCAACACTTTACATTATTAAAGGTCTGACAATTAAGTCTGAGAATCTAATTGTTCTAAGTGCTACATACACCTCAATGCTGAATATATCACTATGGTGACTTCCAAAGTACTCCCCTTAGGAAGCTGTGCAATGACAACAGTGCCTACTTCACCCTTCAAAGCAGTTCTGAAACTCTTTCTGGAATGGCCATTGAGCACGGAGGCAAGTTCGTGAACTTCATAGTATAGCTGTCTGTGAGGGAGTTTTTAGCCAATAAACAAGTAACTGTATTGGAACACCCTTCCTACTCACGTCATCTGGCCCCCAGTAACTATTTTCTCCACCCAAAGGTAAAGGAAATATTGAAATGAAGACATTTTAATGACATTCAGGACACCAAGGGTAATACGACAACAGCTCTGAAGGCCATTCCAGAAAGAGCTGCAAAATTGCTTTGACAGGTCAGCTAGGTGCTGGTGTCGGTGCAGTTTCCTAAGCAGAATACTTTGAAGGTGACCGTAGCGACATTCAGCAATGAGGTATGTACCACCTTCTATGATGAGTTTGCAAACTTAAACTGGCATTCTTTATAGATTCTACTCTATAAAATAAGCTCTAAAAGGGGGCTCTTCACGTAAAAATGCAAAGTGTCATTAATAGTATCGGTGGTAGCAGGGCTGTTTATTAATTCTTACTGTTCCTTATTTAGAGGACAAGAGATGTGCACTCTACTTTCCTATTTATTACCTAGAACCAATGACCCACTGAGAACTAATAAATTCTTGTACAATAATGACTGACTTAGCAATCACAGTAAACTAGGGTGATGAAAAGAACCCGCCTACCTTTCCTGTTGCCGCTCTAAGAAGTTGCTGCTTCTTTTCAAGATCTTCTCTTTTGGCAGCAAGAGCTTGCTGTTCTGCATTCTCCTCTCTCCACAAGTAACTAATCAATAAAAATTACATCACCGTTAATTTTAAAAGGCTAAGAAGATGCACTAAAAGAACACAGTTTAGAATACCGAAACAAAACTTGAATAGCTAATTTATCACATAAAAATTGTGACAGTGACTAGTACTAGTTAAAATACTAAGGCATGTTTTAGTCTATACTAACTTTCTTTCACTTTGTAATTCATCTTTCTTGTTTTTGACTTCATAGTATTTTCTGTCCAGTTCTTCTACTCGAGCTTTGACTTCATTAAGATCCTGATCCAATTTCTATGGAAATAAAAACAATTCAAATTTAAATTCCAATTTCATGCAAACTAACCCACAGAGACAAAAAGCAGATCAATGGTTGTCTGGGGAGGAAGGCAGGGAAAAGAGAGAGCAAGCAATTACGAAGGGCATGTTCATTAACTGTGGAGATGGTTTCCTGGGTGTCAAAGCTTATGAAATGATGTATTTTGAATATGTGCCATTTATTGTATGTCAAATACCTCAAAGCAGCGGTTAAAAATCCTAATTTCAATGTTCTCCTTAAAGAACAACATCATCACAGCACAGTCCACAAATTACTCTAGAAAATAATGCTAAAATTAATTTGCTCATTAATGATTTAAGCATTACCACTTATACTTACCACACACTCCAGAATTTTAGAAGAGATACGCATTCTTAAGTTCTTAAAACACTGCAGTGCCTTATTTTCAAATTGTCCCCTCTACACATACAATAGAAACCCTGGTGGCGTAGTGGTTAAGTGCTATGGCTGCCAACCGAAATGCTGGCAGTTTGAATCTACCAGGTGCTCCTTGGAAACTCTATGAGGCAGCTCTACTCTGTTGTATAGGGTCACTGTGAGCCAGAACTGACTTGACTAGTTTTGCTGGTACGCACACATATGACAGAACACAGAATACATTTTAGATCATCATTTTACAACCAAAAACAATAAACACATTAAATTGAAGAGTCCAATATCTTCTATGGCTGAAGTTTAAGGGAAGCTGATAATCTTCCATTTAGAAAACAGTTATAAGCTGCTGAAAGCCTACTATGTGGCAAATACTGTTTTAAGAGCTGCAGGGACCAAAACAATATTCTTGCCTTCTAGGGGATAAGCAAGATAAACCTGGAGATCAATCACCCTTAGTGATAGGTGGGGGTGTCAAATTGTGCTTAGTTTAAGATCATTAAATTCATTACATTCATGTATTCATGACCAACTACTAGTCAGTATCAAAGCAATTACAAAGTACTAAGCAGCATTGGTATTTAATACTAAGCTGACATAAGCAGGTAATTCATAATGCTCTTTTTTGTTTTAAATCTATTTAATTTTCTCAGCTCATTGGGGCAATGAGTGAAGTATCTTATTCTTGCTTAAAGAGCCCTGGTGGTACAGTGGTTAGGTGTTTGGCTGCTAACAGAAAGGTCAGTAGTCTGAACCTACCAGCCGCTGCACAGGACAAAGATGTGACAGTCTGCTTCTGTCAAATTTATAGCTTTGAAACACAATGGGGTACTTCTACTCAGTCCTACAGGGTTTCTATGAGTCAGAAGCAACCCGACAGGTGTTCTTTTTTTTGGTATTTTATACTCACCATATTCTGTTCTGTTAATACCTCTGCCAAAGGATGGGCGGTGGAGTAGGGGGTTGGGACAATCAAATCAATTTACCCCTTTATAAGGATTTCTAGTGTCAACCAAATTAAACGCAACTAAAGAGTAAAATATGCTAGAATGAGTCCGCAGCATACACATACACCAAAAAAAGAAACCTGTTGCTGTCAATTCCAACTCACAGCAACCCTACAGGACAGAGTACAACTGCCCTACAGAGCTTACCAGAAGCACCTGGCAAACTCAAACTGCTGACCATTTCAGTTAGCAGCTGTAGCACTTAACAACTACGCCATCAGGGTTTTGTGTGCGTGTGTATCAATTCCCCATAATTTTTAAAACTGCATCACTAAACAAAGAATAGGATAAAAGCATGTTGCTCTAAAATCTGCTGACTTATAGTATCTCGCACAATTAGACTAAGTCTTCTATCCTACACCTTAGGAAGCTGGGATTCCTTGCTACATGAAACTGTAAGAGTGAACAGCAGCAATGGCTGAATTCATCCCCTCCACAGGTAGCTGAACACTGATTCTCTTTCTGAAACAATAATGCTATCCAGTAACAAAGCAAATCGCCTACCCCAAATCTCGAAAATACGTATTTTTTTTTAGATTTTATTTTAGTGAACAAAATAGTTCAGTCTAACAAAGATATGAAACAAAATCTAACAAATATATAGCTTATGCTGGAACTATCCCTTCTCCACAGCAGTTCCTGGAGTCAATACATATGTTAGAAAAGTCTGAACTTAGTTTGGACAAGTCTGTAGGAGACATTTTCTATTAAAGAAGAAAAAATAGTAAAAACACCAACCATACATTTTATTTTTAATACTATAAAAGTTAAATACCTATGGAAAAATTAATGCATTTAGGATTACTGGGGCATAACATAAATAAGCAAAAAGCTGTTTTGCATAAAGTAACCAGCATTGTGAAATTATCTCCATTCAATATTAAGGTCAAGATTCATCTCCACAAGTGGGTCATTTTAATATCCAAATGTGTACAGGGTCACTATGAGTCGGAATCAACTCAGCTGGTTTTGGTTTTTCATGTGTTGCTGAAATGCTGGAAAATAATGGATCTTAAGTTTGAAAAAGAACAAGTAAAACTTCCCAATGCAGTGGGTTTGTTTTTTTTGTTTAATGGAAAACCTTGGTTAATCATCAGGCTCTTTGAAAAAGGAGATCTACTGAGGTTGATGTTTCCATGAATTGAAGACAAAATTCATTTTAGTTCAAGAAAGGACATGTAGCAATCACAGCAGACTCGACACTAATTTCTACATTAAATGACTATCTGGTTTAACCTATGTTTTTTATTCTCTCCATGAAACAGCTGGACTAAAACCTAAAAGACTCTCAAGGCCAGTTTTCGATTCCCCACTACATTTTGTTTTGTTAGTTTTATCTCTTACATTAAACATTAAACAAAAAAAGACTATGAATACAAAGCAGAGTTGTGTCTTTAATAACCTGACTGAGGTTTCAGATACATTCAAATGTCACTAAGGATTAAGTAAATGGGCAAATCAACTATAAAAGATTAAGGAGAAATAAATACAAGTAACATTATTCTATACAAATGTATACCTTTTAATATATGTGTTGTATAATAAATAAAATTTAATAATTCAGACTGTCATAGTCAAGATCACAGAAGTCAAGGGAAGACTGAGGAACTGGTCTACATTAAAGTAGATCACAGAAACATGACAACTAAGAGCAACACATGATCCTAAATGAAACCCTAGACACTTCTCATCCAACTTTAAAGAAAACTGTACTATGTGTAGTTCACATAAGACAGTCCCCTGAGAACTCTAATCACTACTCATATTCAAAAGAAACATTCAGACTTCAAATCAAAATACTGATTCATGACTGTACATTTAATGTTATAAAATGCTGAAGACATATGTGTGCATAGGTGTTATTTTTAAAGATTTTATGCTTTTAGTGGCTTTTCTGATCAACCAACCAACCAACTGGTCCAGATTTCATCAGGTGAGAACACTTCATCTGCATACATGCATTACACCCTCATCTCATACTTGTCCTACACACTTGCTAGTCACTTCCGCTCACCTATATACAGCCACTCACGCCACTTAAAAAAGCAATTATTTCCCATTTCTCATTCCAAATGTGAAATTTTTAATTGGTAAGCTATGATTTTACCACCTTGTACCTCAATTTTTAAAGACATGCTAGCTTAGCATGTGTAGTAAATCATGTTTAATTCATTTATAAAATACTACAAAATCACCAGTTTTAACCAACAAAACTGCAGTAAGTCATTAAAATGACAAAGATTTTTTTTTTAATTTAATAATTTACTATAAAGTTATGTTTTAGACTTGTATATGCTGAAATTAAGGTTAGACCAGGTATATACTACCAATTCATAACAACACATTTTAAAATACAGTCACTCTGTATGAATACTCACTGATGCAGAAAAAGTATTCTTAAAAAAAGAGAAAGAGAGAGACAGAGAACTTACTATACACGTAACATTAAACTGTTCTGGGTTTTTCTAAGTAAGTACCTGTCGGGTATATTTTACAAGTAGCACGTAAACTTGTTTAAAGATAAAACTTAAAGATACAGGTAAAACAATTTAAGATGTGTATAACTGTTGAAAGACTTTCACAAGATAGCTATAAAATTCTTACATTATACTGTTCCAGATTTTTCTCTTTATTGGCCTCAGTGTCCTCCAAATCTTTATGTATAGCAGCAATCTGTCTTTTCTTGTCATTAATAGCCTGATCTAAAGATTTGAGTTCCTTTTTAATCCACTTATCCCTTTCTTCTTTTGATGTAAACTGGCTTCCTCGACCTTGTTTTGCATAAAGATCCGTTCTTTCCTGGGTAGCTTGGGCCAATCTATACAGGATAGGTGAGAAAAAGAATGGATAAAAAACAAAACACAAAATAACCAAGTTTAACAGAAATCATTAATTTCAATTATACAGAAGCCATTTCTTCTAACTAAAGAATAAATGTAAAAAGGAACTGCTTTCATATATACATACATACACATATATATGGAAATCCTGCTGGTTTAATGGTTAAGTGCTATGTCACATGCTAACCAAAAGGTCTGCATTTCTAATCCACCAAGCGCTCCTTGAAAACTCTATGGAGCTAGCTCTACTCTGGCCTACAGAGTCACTGTGAAGTTGGAATCCACTTGATGGTAGTGGGAAATAAGTAAAAACAAACACACATACACATATGTACATGTAAAATACAGCCCCTTTGAGTAGTTTTACATCGTTCAAGTCAGGTAGAATAGCCCATACACTCAAAATTTCTGACAGACCCCACGCTCACACCAGGTCTAAGTTAGTCAGCAGATCTAGACTTTCAGTTCTAATGCCTCATCTCAGAAACTTTCAAAAATGGCTCAAATGTATTTGACTAAATAAACATTTTCAACTCCTTATAATGAAAGACAATGTAAAGGTTAAAGGACAATAAAAGACAGAATGATTTACAATATACAAAACAAAGGTTAATGTTTCAACTACATAAAAGGTTCCTATTTAAAAAAAAAGAGGCAAAAGATATGAACAGACCATTTAGTAAAATAACCTAAGAGGTGTAAAAGCATAATATACTAAATTAACGTGAAAACAGCACACACTGGCAAGTCCAATACATCAACACAAAAGTGTCAAGAAATGAGTGAAAAAATAAAAAATTACAGTATCACACACCAAGAGATGCCATTTAGATTAAAAAAAAAAAAGGCACAGACATTATGTATGTTTTTAAAAGTCCAACAATACGTAGCTATTTATCTTATGCAAGTTACTTAACCTCTCAGAGCTTCACGTTTGTTGAATTTAAAACATGGATAATATCAATCTTCTAAGGCTTTGGAGTAAAAATAACATAGGTAATTTGCATACATTAACGCCTTTAAAATTGGCTATTATTTTATCAAATGAATATTTATCTTCTGCCCTAAATTACTGCTAGTGTCTTCTTAACCTGTAACTGCAAATTCTACAGAGAACTACACAGAAAATATTGGTGAAAAATTCCAGACCTAGCAATGCCTCGCTCTTCTTTTTCTTTTACACTGTTGAATTTAGGTTCTGTTTCTGCCAGTTCTTTCTGTTTTTCTTCTATTTTTTCAAGCAGCTTCTGCCTCTCTTTTAATAAGCGTTTCTGTGAATAAATCAAGGTAAGTAAAAATTCATTTGGTTTATACTTTTTTCTTAATTTATAAACCTTAAATGTTCATCAAAAAGTCTGAGAAAATGGAATCTGCAACATAAAAGTAAATTATTCTAGAAACAGATACCACTAAATTGCTACTTTAGTGCAAGTTATTTTAATGTTGCAAATCTTTTATAAAACAACTCAAACACAAACTGGCAGCAGACAGCACTGTCTTCTGCAGCTCCTACATAGATTCTTTTCAGCATTTTAACTTACCCTTTGCTCACTATTCCCTGCCAATTCATCTTGCAAATCCTTGGCTTTAAGCTCCAACTTAGTCCTCTGCTTAATCTGTTCCTGTCGTTCAGCACTTAGCTGTTCCTTTTCTTCTTTCATGGCTGAAATTTTTGTTTTTAGTTCTCGAACTTGGCGTTCAATATCCTATTCAGAAAGCATAGAACAGAAATAAATCATGCAATCTGAAGTACAACAGCAGAACTGTGACACCATCAATACTACCTCCTCTTTTTCTTTCACTTAGAACTTTTGGTACTACTCTGTCCTTCCATTCCTCAATCTCTGTGGGTCCCCTCTGTGGTTACTATCCCATAATTCTGCTCAAAAAGTTTACTGAGACAGAAAACTACAAGTGAGCCTCAGGCTAATTTATCATCTTACCTCCATTTTATCTCTGGCATCCTGCTGGGCATCTCGTAATTGCCTAGATTTTTCTCCACTAGTCTCTCGCTTAGCAGAAAGCTGGAAAAAAACAAAATCAAACAAGCTACCATTTCTGATCCCTTTTGTGTTTGTTATTTTGTAACATCTAATAAAAATGTTTTATCATGTCTGTTAAACTGTAAATAATCATTCGTTTAAACATTTTTACCAAAAAACCAGTGCTCTCAAGTGGGATTTTGACTCACAGTGACCCTACTGAACACAGAACTTTCCCAAAGGGCTTCCAAGGATGTACATTTTAATGGAAGCAGAAAGCTACATCTTAGCCCTGCAGAGTAACTGGTAGGTTCAAACCATGGACTTTTCAGTATCAGGCAAGTATATACCCACTGTACAACCAGGGCTCCATTTTCACACACACAAAAAAGAAGTTTAATGGTTTTCTCTAAATAGATAGCTCCTTTAGTTCTGAACACATTACCATTACCTATAATAGTTTTTTTGTGCAAAATGTCAGCAAAACTAATTACAAAATACATTTTAACAAGTCAAAGAAAAAAAATCCAAGCAGCTTTAAAGGTGGCTTTCCTCTTAGCCACCACCATCCTAAAGTATTTAAAATACCACTATGAGGACCACATGAATCTACGCATCTTCTCTGAATGCACCAAAGCAAAACATTTGATGAGTAATTCATTCAAGTAATTTATTTTTAAATTCCTACATAAAACCATTGCAAAGTATAAACATAGCACAGAGCAACATGTTCATTAAAAAAAGAAATGGGATTCAAGTGGCAAATTTAAATCATCTACCTCGTCAAGTTTGGCGCGAGTCTCATTAAGTTCCTGATTGTAAATGGTATATTCCAGGGCTCGTCTCATTTTATCCCACTTCTGATACTGAGCTAGTTCTTCTTTCTCTTCCTCCAAGGTATGTAATCTCTCTTCAATGTATTTTAACAATTCATTAATTTTTTCCCTCTTGCCCTCTTAAAGAAAAAAAAAAGGGGAGAGAGGAGTTACATAAAGCTTTTATGTAGTATCACCTCTCACATAAACCATGAAATAACTTTATTCTTAAGAACTTTAGCAATACTTCTTTGATACTATGTGGTAATCAAACTTAAGATACTAAAATGGCAATAAAGACGCTTTATTAAGAAAAGCATCAGAAAACACACATAGTAATTTTGGTACTACCTGTGGTACAGTCCTCAATTTAAGGTTCCTTTCAAGCCAGTGTGACTTATCACAACATGATAAAAAGCCTCACCAACACTGTCAGCATTACTGCTTTTCAATTTCTATCAACAGCATTACTTACAGCTGCCAAATATTGCATACCTACTACATTCCACTCTCAGCATTACTCTGTTCCTGTGTTTATCAACACAAACTACAAGACAGAAGTGCACAGTTAAGGAAGATCGCAATATCACCTAATTCATAGGATTTTGAACCTAGGAATGACTCTAAGATATGATAGAGCACTTAAAAAGCAAAGTAACGTTTCCATGATAAATCTATCAATGAAAGATTCAAAGTTCAAACTTTTATAATTATTTGCTCTGAGCAGTGTAAAACAACGCCAACTGACAATCCAGCAATTTTTTTTCCTTGATGAATGCATTCAAATTTGTAGTCCTTACTAACAATGAGGAAGCTAGAGGTACAGAACAGCTAACCTGCAAAGGCACTCTTATCTAGCAGTTATACTTCTTTATTCAAAGAGATGAAGTACTGGAAATCTAAAACTTAAACTGCCTCAAACTGATTTTCTCTCCTCATAGTACACAGGCAAACTATAACACAATATACTTTTAAGACTGTATAAAAGATGTAGCTTTTTAACTATTGCAGCAGGATGACAAAGAAATCCACCTCCCAGAAAGGAAAGCAGGTGTAGTGACATTTAATTTACCTGTTTCTTTCATTAAGGAGATACTTTCTTCTTTTCGCTCATCATATACTCTAGTACCAGCAACTTCTCTTAACAGCTTTAGTCTCTGGGAATCTGGTGCCGTAGCCATCTGGTTGATCTAAAAATTTTAGAGAAATGATCACTGTGTAGCTACAGAAAGCTCTTTAGAAATAAGATCTTATTTCACAAAGATTTTAATATATATTCATATGCTAGCTTCTGTATGTTTCAAGTAGACTATGAGTTAGCTAAAGTAATTTGGATAGCACACATAGCTACAATTGTATCTCATTTAACTAAATGGAGTATACTTAATAAAATTGAAATGGAATTGATACATTCATGAACCTTCTTTATGAAAAACCCTAACTTACAAATGCAGGAGTATCCCATACTACCCCTTTATAGTAGCCAATATGATAAAGTATAAAACAGCTCAATTTTAAAAGCATATTGGATTTTTACAATGGGGAACTGCTTACTACTGACAACAAATTTTTAAAAGCTGTAACTACAGGATCACTATGAGTCAGAATACACTCAACTGCAGTGAGTTTGGTTTTTTTTTTAATAACAATATAATCACAATCATGACAAAATTGGTACACATTAAATAAAAAAAAAGTGTCATTCAGTCAATTCCAATCTTAGCAATCCTGTAGAACAGAGCAGAAGTGTCCCACAGAGTTTCCAAGGAGCACCTGGTGGACTGAAACTGCCATTCTTTTGATTAGCAGATGTAGTACTTAACCATTATGCCACCAGAGTTTCCATACTTTAAAGATAGAGAGATAAAAATAACTATTCTATGGGGTAGTGAGCATTAAAGGAAATAACATAAGAAAAAAAGACAAACCCAACACCATCAAGTCAATTCTGACTCATTGTGACCCTACAGAACAGAGTACAATTTGCCTCATAGTTTTTCCAAGGAGCAGCTTGTGAATTCAAACTGTTCACCCTTTTAGTTAGCAGCCTGAGCTCTTAATCACTGCACTGCCCTTTAAAATCTCATTTTAAAATGCATGGTACAACATACACGGCAAAAAAGGGCCACATAATTCAGGGCTACATTAGTATAAGACTAAAACAACTAAATGGTGTCCAACCACCACCGACGACTGCCCTAACACAACAAAGAGTCTTTGATATAGTGGGAGAAAAATGGGGTGCAGAATTCAAACCCTACTAAAAAGACCAGACTTGATGATCTAACAGACTGGATGGTCCCCAAAAGATATAGCCCCTAAACTCACTGTTAGCCCAGAACTGAAATCATTTAATTAAGCCAACTCTTCAAAGCTTGGACTGGACTATAAGACATCAAATGATACTGGCAAAGAGTGTGCTTCTTGGCTTAAATTGATACATGAGAGTAACTGGGTACCTCCTGTCTAGAGGAGAGATGAAAGGCCAGAGCAGGGACAGAAGCTAGCTAAATGGCCACAGGAAATACAGCGTGCAAAAGAGTGTACTGCCACAGTGTGAGGACAGCAGCTACAGATACACAGCAATGTGTGTAATCAGTTATTGTCTGACAAATTGACTTGGATCATAAACTTTCACTTAAAGCACAATAAAATATTTTTTAAAAAGACTGGGAAAATGCATACAACAAAAAGAAAGCGTCAATCAAAGTGACATGCAACTTAATGGAGCAGAAGCAAGCAAAAAGGTGAATACATAACAAACACAGTGAACTATAAATAACAAGCAATAAAGGTCAAAAGTATCTGAGTTGAGATTAAAGTTACTCTTAATAACTAATATAAATGGAGAACCATCTCTGGACTAATAAAATATGAGTCCTTAGGGTCGCCATGAGTCGGATCCAACTCGACTGCACTTGGCTTGGCTAGAAGTACCTACATCAAAGAATGATCACACTTTAGATTCTCATTACTGGGCATCCCAATTAAATATGTTCATTCATTAAATTTAGTCAGTCAAAAAACATTTACTGAAGGCCTACCACTATGTTCTACCTTGCTGGCACTGGGAATATAGCAATGAACAAAACAGAAAAGGCTTTGTGCTCATGGAGCTTACATTCTAGGAAAATAGGCATATTGTTAGTGTAGTCTAAGTGTTATAAAGAAACATAAAACAGAGTAATGAAGCACACAGGGTTCCGTAGGAAAGCAGTGCTCTTTTACATGATATAGTCATGGACAGCACACACAAAATAACGAGGTCAGACTCACATAACAGTCCTTTCAAGTTAACTTTCTTTCTTAAAATTTATCTCCAACAAACAGTAAAGGTCTTCTCAAAAATCTGTTATTCTAGTACATTTCCTGAAAACACTTTTCCTAAAGACTTCAGGATGATGACTTTCTAACACATATCTAAAAAAGTCTCCAACGTGAAGAGCTGGACACTCTTTGAGATTTCTCTTCTTGTTCCCATCTCACCTCTCAAATAAAGTAAACTACAGAAAACAAGGGTATCTTCAGAGTAAGCTTTGGAAAAAAGAAACTATCTTATAGTTTAAAATATACAAAGGGATAGTAAAACAATTAGCTTAAGTTTATAGTTCCACCGCTGTAAGAATACTTTATTTTTCAACAAGGGAAAACCGTATGCAGCATTTTTGTAAATTTCTGATAATCCAAAATTTTCAGTGTTGGGAGCCCTGGTGCCATAGTGTTTTAAGTGTCTGGCTGCTAACCAAAAGGCTGACAGTCTGAATCTATCACCTTCACCTACTCTGTCCTACAGGGTCACTGTGAGTCAGAATTGACTTGATGTCAACTCTTTTGTTGCTTTTCAGTGTTGTAGTCCTGTTATAATGTAATATAATACTAATTCTAGAAAGTAAGTTTTTCAAATGTAATTTTTATGGGATTTCTATAACATTCTTAAATACGATTACTGTGACTTCCACAAACCAAAGATGTCTTATAGAATATACTGAATAATTCAGGTCAGTAAGAAAACAAGAAACATAGAAACAAGAAACAAGAAAACATAAACTCTGATGAAATACTTCTATATTATTTTACAGTAGATCTTTATTTGGTACTTTATAGCCACAAAAAGATGTTTACTTTAACATAAAACATACCAATCAAAAAACAGAAAATAAGGTGAATTTCTGCTTCAATTTAACCACCGTAATTGATAAACCAAACTCATTATTCAAGTAAAAAATATACTCTGAAAACAAATGCTATAAAAAACGAGCATGGAGCTGGTTTTCGGTTTTTACCTTTCCTTGTTTAACAATGTAGTAAGGATTGCTTCGAGAAAAACCAGCACTTTCAAGGAGGTTCATCACATCATTTTTCCTGTTGAGAAACATTGGAATTTTCTGTTAAATAATTTAAAGCATCCAGCAATAAGCGAAATATGAATAGTCTAGCTCCCGTTTGTTGGACAGTCATTAAACCACCTGCCGTGTCAGCCTTAGAGAATCTTACGATCCAGTGTCTATCCTTTAAATATAGACTTGTTGAGTGTGAGACAAGTATATCTCATAAATCAGCCAAGTAAAAGAATACTTTCATCTTTTTGTTAAAAAAAAAAACAAATTGTAAATGTGAAGAAAAATGCTTACGTCACCATTTTCTTGTCTAAAAAATACTGATCCTTTTTGGCACCAATTACTCTTCGAAGTGAAACTTCCTCTTTATCGATCTAATAAAACATTTAAAAGCAAAAAGTCAATTTAACAATAAAAGTAGGAAACTATTTCGTTCATAAGGTCTCAAGAACAGAGAGGACAGGCTACAATTACTCAAATCTCAGGACAAAACATTTTTTCACAGGAACTGGCATATTCCCATTTGTTGTTTTCCAAAATCTCATTTTAAGGCAAAATCCGTATTTAAACTGTGCAGTTATTTTAAAATAAGTACAAAAACTAAAGTACAACCATAAACAAATGTTTCTAAGTATTAAAAAGTTAACTACATCAATAAAATTCTGAACCTTAGTAAAAAGAAAAAACAATAACTCACTGGTAACCGGTTGTCTGAATTGTCAAAAATAATCTCCACAAAAGCAGAAATAACACGAGGACCGGTACCTTCCTAAAACATCAGAAAAACAAACATTCTGTTTGAATGCTGCTTTCATATTCTTTAAACACTTCTAAAGTTTAGTACGTAGTAACAAACTTAATTCTATCGAGAAACACTTCTACCAGACTGGTATAACTCTCTCAGTGAAACATCTGAGACAGTGGATTTCATTAATACAACACTTTTCAATCAAACAGCTTTTGTTTCTGAATAAAAAAAGTCAGAAATAGTAGGCAGTGTCAAAGTTAGATGCACTTAGATCTTGGTCTACAGACCACTCTTTTATAGCCCAACTCTACCTATTTGCTAGTATCAAAAATACCTTGACGCTGTTCTTAAGAGTCACGTCAATAGTAGAAAGGAATCCTAAGAAATCATCTGATAATTACTAGAATTCTGGGTTTTTTACCACTTGAAACATTCTATGTAGTTTTAAAATTGCTACGGAAGCATACCTATCTAACCCATATCACATTCAGACCAAACTAACTCAATCCATAAAAAAAAAACAACAAAAAAAAGACCATTAACATCAAGTTGATTCCAACTCACAGTAACTCAGTCACTCACTACACACCAAGATTCTAGATACCAGAAATTATTACCATGTGGTGGTTCAATACAATGGAGAGCTGCACTTACAACAGATTTTTAATTCTTATAATGTCAACCTGAGAAAACTAAAAGATTTTCTACAGGGAATCAGTACTGATTACTGGGCTATGAATTCCAACTTACGGGGGAAAAACGATTATGGTTAAACAAAAACAACTTCTTAAGTATGAGATACACTATTGCCAAGATAGACTGAGGAATTTCCCTTTCTGGTCTTAAAATAATTACAAGCTATACTCAAAGCAGAAAGAAAGAAAGAATTTTACTATACAGACTTTTATAACTTTTATGCTAAAATAACTCTAGCTCATTAGTATTAATTATCTAATAAAAATTCAACCAATTTCATCACAACGTATTATCTTTCATATTGGAAAATGATTGTTATTATCCAAGCACAAATATGGTTAACAGTAACAACTTCGTATGTTGTTTGGTTTGCAATGTTGCTTCTCTGTCTTTACATAACTTCTGGTTCTGTGTCTCCAAGTTCCTAATTCCCAATCCCAACCCTTTCCTTTTTCTTCTGCAAACACGCTTCTAAGAACTTTACCAGATTACATCTTTAACAAAGATAAAGAAAATTATCTAACTTACATTAACATTTACGACCTACCTATCCATAGGTAAATCCTACAATTTTCTAACAATGATACAGAAATGAATCCTTTATCCTGCATTAATATAACCAAACCAATTGCTGTCAAGTCAGTTCTACCTGTGGAGACTCAATGTGTCTGCTCCACAGGGTTTCTGATGGCTACTTTTTACAGAAGCAGATTGTCAGTCCTTTCTTTTAAGCTCTAAGAGTTCTCAGGGTAGCCCTGAACTTCCAACATTGTGGTTAGCAGCTGTGCACATTAACCATGTACACTAGCTAGAGACTCCTGTAGTCATATGCTGATGCTGTGGTTGTTGCCATCAAGTCAATTTCAACTCAGAGAAACCCTGTAAGACAGAGCAGAACTGTCCCACAGGGTCCCCTAGGCTGAAGTCTTTACAGGAGCAAAATACCAGGTCTTTTCTCCCATGGAGCAGCTGGTGGGTTCAAACCACTGACCTTTTTCAGTAAGCAGCCACACATTCAACCACTGCACCCCTAGGGAGGGCTCATTTATATTAACATAGTAGCCTCCAATAATATGGTAGGCTAAATTTTACAGCAGAGTAACATACTTAAGAGATACGCTGTCACACGTTCACACAAATTACTTTGTCCACTAGGACTGACACATTTTTTTTCTTTTTTTTACATAGACAATAACAATATCTTAAAGCAGTCTCACTTACATGCAACAAAGCCAATCGCTGCTCTGGACGTAGATGACTAAATTCATCACTGAGAACAAACTGAATTGCTAGAAATACATAAAATGTAACATTATATATGCATTCAATTCTTAAAAGGACTTTCACAGGTATTATTTCATTTGATTCTGACAATCTATCTATGGTAAACATGGCAAACATCTCTATTTTTACAGTGAAAAAGAAATCGAAGAGATTGTTTTGCCTAGTCTCACATGGCTAACAAGTCACTGGACAGAGAACAGAATTTAGATCTTTAGGCTCAACCTTTCTAAACTAAATGGTACCCATGTATGAAGAACTATTGCTTGGGCCGCATGCAGACATAACCTCAAAACCCAACAATTTTAGTAAATCACCTTAACATACCTAAAATAAAATTAAAAAGAAACCACTGCCATCGAGTCAATCCCAATTCATATGACCCTACAGGATAGCGTAGAACTGCCCCATAGACTTTCCAAGGAGTACCCAGTGGATCTGAACTGCCAACCAGCTGCAGCATTTAACCACTCTAACACCAGGGTTTCCCAGAATCTAAAACTATTTAGAAATGAAAAATGAATACGCACCATAAAAGAAATTACTTTTTCCAGATCCATTTCTGCCCACTATAAATGTTCAAAAAGCACATGTTATTTTTTCTAACAACCAATAAAATTAAAACTATTAGTTTTTATGAATTATAAGCTCAATTTTCTAACACTTCTTAATATTTAAAAATACTAGAGTAGTCAACAAAAGAAACCAATTAAGTTTTACTTACAATTTCAGCATAAGTTTTATACAGATTTCAGATAGCATTTTCAAAGAAACTTAATTTTGCTTTTTCCAAATTGTTTAAAATACATAACTATAATACGTGGCCTTCACAATTTATGTTCATTAAAATGAACATATAATTCTAGTTTAACTGTGTATGAAAGATATTTTTAACAATTTAAAAAATCACATATTGCTAACATTCTAATATAAGTAATCATTTAAAATCCTCGAACTACCCACATGTTAAAAACTGCTCATGATCAACATACATACGTATCATTTAGTCTCACAGAACTAAGTCCAAACAATTCTAAGGCAATTTTTAAAAAAGATCTGAATTCTGAAACAAGCAATCCCATACATAAAAGAATACTAAGAGTATCTGATTAAATATTTGAATTTAGTTTAGCAAATTCTTTCAGTCATGATTATGCTGATCTCTACATTAACCACAATATCATGAACAAATTAGCAACCTAATTCTAAGTTACCACCTTTAACGCAAAGTAAATCCTGAAGAGATAATTTATGCTACGCCAGAAAGTTAAAAAGTATTTAAAAATGAATAAAAGGTATATAACAAAGACACAGGAGTCAGCCTGAAGGGAGCTACCACTGGCCAAATCGGGGACAAATGAGGCATCAACACAACTCAGAGGAGTAATGAATTATAAATCACTGGGAAGGAAACAAATCCATGACTCCATACTGAAAACACAAAGATGAATAAAGGAGAAAAGGGGATTCCTCCTTTCAGCGGAATGTCAAGTGCTAAGTGTGAAAGGAGCACTAGAAATGGAAACTCATCCTCAGAATAAACGCAAGAATGCTAAAACTCCAGGAGAATTTTGAAGAGTAGTATATATTTGTACAATTTGAAAGTGTCTCACCATGTTGCTTATTAGTTACATGGGGAAAAACATTAAGTAGACAAAAACATAAGTCCTCACAACTGTAGCAAAAAACAACATGACATATAAACAGAAGTTGTCTAAGATTTCATCTTACTTGGATCCACAATCAGTGCCCACAGAAGCAGCAGTCAAGAAATCAAAGGGCACAATGCACTGGGCAAATCTGCTGCGAAAGATCTGCTGCAAAGATGGCAGTTTAGGTGCTAAGGTGCACCTGGCCTAAGCCACAGTATGTTTTTAATTGCCTCACACACATGTGAAAGCAAGCTGGAGAAGAATTAATGCCTTTGAATAACATGCTGTCAAAGAATACTGAACAGACCATGCTCTGTCAGAAGAAGGAACAAATGTATTTTGGAAAAAGTACAGCCAGAATGCTCCACACAGCACAGATGGCAAGACTTCATCTTACATACTTTGAACATGTTACCAGGAGGTGCCACTCCCTGGAGGAAGGTAAATAAGAGGATCTGTGAAAAAGAGACCCTTGAGATGGACTGGCATTGGTTTTAACAGTGGACTCGGCACGACAATTGTCAGGACAGCACAGGACCAGGCAGCGCTTTGTTCTGTTGTACACAGAGTCACTATGAGTCAGAGCTAAGCCTTAAATAAACATAAGTGTCTCAAACAATAATCTATTTAGAAATAATTAACTGAAAAAAATGTTTTTAACTCCCTTTAAGAATTACTCCTATCCACAGACAGAATAGATCACATAGCAGTTTTAAAGGATGTCCAATATTCACTAAGGAAAGACACATTTGAGATTAATTCTGAAGGAAAAAAGAGATTAACAAATTACACTATAAACTTTTTTTTTTAAAGGGCATGCATATGGATGTACACAGATTGGAAAGATATTCAGGTAGACCCAGTATATCCATATATACCCACAGATTCACACATCTCAATCTAGGTCTTGGCACCTCTCAATAGACATACTCAGGCCCCTAACATCTCTATTTATTTCAGCCTGCCTGGGCAGATACATTGAGGCCAAATCTGTAGAGCCCCAAGAAAAGGCTCCTCCCCAGAGAAATACAATCCAGAAGCCTAGGACAATTAACACCTGATATAGAAAACTTTGACCAAAGAGAGACCAGTCAGCAAATTCCTCTTTCCTCTCCCATCTGAGTGTTCCAAACATGGTGGGTCCACAAACTCTTTTGGGAAATTATCCAATGGGACCACAAACCAGCTGTGTCTTCTTCACAAAGCTGTCACCAGCTTTCCCCCTTTCTCTTACCCTCAGATTGCACCTCCCATTAAAGTCTTGGCAGCTAAATCTGCTTCACGCTTTGTTTTCTAGGAAACCATGGCTAACACAAGCATAACCCTTTGCCGTGGAGTCCGTCTCATAGTGACTCTCCAGGTCAGAGTAGAACTGCCCCATAGTTTCCAAGGAGTCCCTGGCAGATCTGAGCACAAGTACAGACCACTAAGAATGATTATCACTGGGTAGAAGGACTACCGTTAAAATTTTTTTCCTTCAGTTTCTCTGCTCATCCATCATTCTATAATTACCATATACTCTTTTTTGTTAAAAAGCTACATAAAAATAACCTTAGAAAGCTGTATGTTTAGCACATATGCCAAGCACAGAGACACCGGTCTTCAAATCTTGCTGCCTTTTTTTTTTTTTAAGATAAAATCATTTAACAATCAAAATGCTATGTTTTCACCAGATATTTCTTTAGGGCTAATCAGTATGAATGGTTTTTGGTCTTTCTTACATTATTAAGGTACCTGGATATGCTATTACCTATTTAAAGCTGTGTATTAGATTTCTTTTAGTTAAAACAACAATTTTCCTTCATGAAAATGACGAGTGACAACTCTAATATTACAATCCAAGTAGTAAAACACAGCTATCTGACAAGACTTAAGACAATAATATTCAATAGACTGCTGTTGTTAAGTGCCATCATGTCAGTTCCAACTCACGGTGACCCTACGTACAACAGAACAGAACACTGCCTGGTCCCGTGCCATCGTCCCAGTCCCTGTAGTTTCAGCTCAATGCTGTTGCTACTGTGCTAATCCAGCTCGCTGAGGGTCTTCTTTTTTCACTGACCCTCTATGGAGGAGTCTATAGACTTGAGTAGAATCTACAGAGTAATTTAATCATTCTAGAGGTTCATTTTATAGATCATTCATAAAATTATACAACTGAAATACTGAGACATTTATTTCTACCTTATACCGTATCTGGAGCCCGAGTGGTGCGGCAGTTAACAGCTCTGCTGCAGACCAAAAGGTCAGTAATTGGAATCCCCTTGCCCTCTAAGACATTTCTGTTCAGTCCCATATGGTCACTATGAGTCGCAAATGACTTAACCGTAAGAGATCTTACAGAAGTAACATGACTCCAGTAATTGTTCACTTTTCTCCTTTTCTAGAGATTTTCTGATTGCTGAAAATCAAAAAGCATCTAACGAAAATGTAAGCAAAATACCAGTAAAACCAACCTACTTTATACAGCACATCAATTCAATTAACTAACTTTTCAAAGTAGCTAGAGCAGGAAGAAAAGTATGTTTCCTTTGTTCCCAACGACAAGGTTGCCACTGATGTATGCAGGACATAAAAACCGTTACACAGAATAAAGCAAGTACCCTGGTTCTCCAAAGGTCGTCTGGGAACACTACCATCTATTAATTTTCTACATGAATCTTACCTAGTAATGAGGGCACTGTATGATAAATGTCTGTGTCAGTCAGACCTGTGTTTCAAAGCACTCATTTCATTTATCCTTTAAGAGTTCAGCAGACAGAAAACACTTTGGTAGGCTGTATCAGCAAAATGCACACAGTATCAACTGAAGACTACTGCATAACGGCAATCACAGATTATTCAGCTAATTTTCCTTAGACTTATATAGGCTTTCTCTTTAATCTTCCCTCCACTATACAACTGAGAATAAAAGAAGCTTCTCAGAGTCGTTTCAAAAAGCACCGGGATTTGAATCTTATTCTTATACACTCTAAAATCCATGTTCTTCCCACCAAGTTACACTGCCAGACATTATGATGACAAAAAAGAAACTGAGAATAATCTAATTTATAACTAAAAAATAATCATCTGTTAAACAAAGCAATAGTGAGCATTTTAACAAGGGCATGACATACCAAGGATAGAACAGCTCAAACTCTGAATTTAGTGTCATTTGCTCTAATTCAAAAAATAGTTCTCCAAGTTACTAAAACACACTTTTACACATATAAGGTCACACAAATAAAAAGTAACTCACTACTGTTTTATTCAAGCACTTTAAATTTATAAAATCAGCAATTCATCAATGCAGATGAGATATTTCACACCAGAAAAAAAACATAGATAAATGTATGCAATATTCAAAGACAACTCCTGTCTCCTCAAGTCAACATTTGGCTTGAATGCACAGAATTTATATGGCTGTATACATAATTCTGTCTAGTAAACCAGGATCACTTACCAATAACATTATGTTTTGAACTGAAGGGATCTACAATTGTTTGATCTCTGTAACTTCGAAAACCCTGGATAATAACCTGGTAAGTGAAAGAGACATTTTTGAGAAGACACACAAAATAGAAATACTTTCTAAAGTAACTTAAAAAAAAAACTGTGTTGTGCCTCAGGTTAAAGCTGACAGCGCAAATTTGTTTCTCGTTCAAAAATTTATACACAAATTGTTTTCTAACACTGGTTGCAATCTCCTCAAGGTGACAGCATTCTCCGTCATATTTTTAAAAGTAGTATTTGCTTCCATTTTTTCATTTAATGCAAACTAGAAAACTGCCCTTGTTTTATAAGACAAAACTCAATTTTAAAAGCCGGTAAGAGGGAAAAAGGGTGCTGTCACACGGTGAGGAGAGCCGATGCAGTTGCAGAGAGGCAGGGAGGGAAAACCGACTTGGACTGTAAACTTTCACTTAATCACAATAAAAAAAAAATCTTTTCAAGACACTGCTTTTGTCAGTAACTATGGCGATTTATTATTTTTTTGGAACCATAATCAGTAACTGGTTAAGGAGCACTGACACCAGTCCTCTGCACAGGCTTCACGGCCACCCTCAACACCAGGGTCCCACTGCAGAAGTATACAGCCCTCCAGGGAAGCATCACGCCGGCCCACGGGTCCCAGCTCTCCTGCCTCCAAGCCCCGGGAGCGCTCCCTTCAGCCAGACACACCACCAGCCAAAAGGTGTAAACACTCCAAAGAAAGAGTCTCAGGACTCCAACACTGGATCGCAACAGAAAACCGTTTCGCGAACAGTACAAACAGGCTCCTCTTTGTGGTGGACTCTTGCGCGGGAAGACCATTTTGACAGAAGTAAACAACTAATGGGGCGCTACACCTCTTGCAGGAACGAGGGTCCTTTTTACTTCTCCGGCAAATCCGCGAAGGAAATGGTCCCCTGATACAGCCCACTCCCCAAGGGGCGCCCCGGCCGAGACCGCCAGTCCTCGCCGCCCCCTTGCAGCCCCCGTCCCCAAACGTTCTGGCGGGGCCATCTCTGCAGGACAACACAGCCCTTCCCGCTCCCGACTCGGCCGCAGCCCGCGCGCCGCCAGCCCCGCCACACCTCGCCCAAACCCCGCTTCCCTCAGAAGAGACCCCGCGGGGGGCAGGGGCGCGGGCTGCGAGGGAGCCAGCCCCCGTTCTCAGACCCCCTCGGCCGAGGCGCTCGCGGGGCGGGACCTCTCCCTTCCCCCCTCCCCGCAGCAGGCCCCCGTCCAGCCCTGGGTCCACCACCGGCGCTCGCGGGGAGAGGTGCCAGGCCGCGGGTCGCCTGGCGACACCCCCGCCTAACGAGCGTTGCTCACAGACTGGCTAGGGACGGGACGAGCGTGCAGCCTCACCTGCTTGATGTACATGGTTCTGCGCCCCTAGCCGGGGAGAAGGCCTCCCCGTGGACCGGCTCCCGTTCGGTGGCCGTAGGGTCAGGTGAGCAGCCTACGAGACCCCTCCCCCAAAGCGCCACTCACTCCCCTCCAGCCAAACAAAATGGCGGCGCCTGTGGAGGCGGAGCCCGCGCCTCGGGCGAAACCACTCTCGCGGCCGCCCTCAGAGTGTAGGAGGAGCCCGGATGAAGACCGCTTTTTGTTTTTAGCCAAGCAAGTTCTTCTACAGGTTTCTTAAGTGTATTATATTTGATTATTTAAATTAGTAAATGAGCCTTTTCGGTGAAGTCATCAGAAGCTTCATTCGGGGAAGCTTTGGACGTGAGGTTGGGCCTCACTTCCTCCAAGCGTGGAGCCGATGGTCGCGTCCACATGGGGGGAAAGGTTCGGCGCCAAAGCCAAGTGGGAGAACTGGTGGGCCAGTTGCAAAGGCGGGTGGCAGCCACGTGGTCGCGGGCTGTGTAAAGACGCGGACTCAGAACGGACGTCGCCAGTCATCAAGCCCGGGAACACTGGTGACAGCTGGGACGCTGTGGTGTGGAATCTTTGCTGCTTCCTTATGTTCCCACGCGCTGGAAACTAAAACTTAGAACGCCTCTTCCCACCCCACCACTGGCTCGGAGTCGCACCTGCTCGCAGGACAACCCGAAAGAGACTTGTGAGGGCTGGAAAATTTGTTTTAATGATGTGATAATTAATACCCCGGGAGCTGTTACTACTCTGCCATTTGCTATAAATCTTGGCAGTCCTATACAGTTGCAGCAAAAAGAGATTTACTACATGAGATCAAAAATGACTTTAAAAAAATACTGAAAGATACTGCGTACATGGCACAGCCCTGCTTAGGTCTGACCAGTATCAGTCCTGGGGGAAAAGTTATTTGTCAAGGAATTTGATGTCTAGGCCACTCTGAAATTGTCTATTAGAAAAAGAACAACAAAATAACCACTTAAATCTCTACAGCCAGTGGAGTCACTAGAGGAATCGGGGAGAGGTAAAGTGGGGGGACTTCACTAAGTAACATTGCCAGAGGAGATAATACCAAAATGACTGTCTAAAAACTTTCTATGCAGTGTTTCAGCAGAAATTTATTTTTCAAATAAAATATCCTTTTAGTTAAAAACATATTCCATGAGCCCAGCTTACATGTGTCAGTATATTCTTAAGGCTGAAACTCTTATGTTTATTTACTATTTGAAACTTCTGATGTGCTCTAGTCAGAGGTGTCATTATTGCCCAATCACAGTGATGCCTGGAATGGTGGTTTTCTCTGCATGGGCAAGCACTCAATGTTATTTTCGTTGCTACTGGTTTTTTTATAGTTGCTGATTTCGTCAAATTTTTTGGTGTTTTAGCTAGATGTATATGTGTTTGTGAACCTATGTCAATAACTTTTTTGAGAATGAAGTAGTGGTAAAACAAGGAGTGATATATGGGAATTATGATCTATGAGTAACATAAGTACAAAAAACATTACTAAGGATTTTGTTGTAGTCTATTCTAGGTGGATACCGTGGTGGTGTATTGGTTAAGTGCCATGACTGCTAACCAAAGGGTTGGTGGTTCAAATCCACCAGGTGCTCCTTGGAAACTCTGTGGGGCAGATCTACTGTCTATAAGGTTACTATGAGTTGGAATCGACTCAACAGCCATGGGTTTGGTTTTTGGTTTTTGTATAGGAAGAGGTCAGTGGGTGAGGTAACACCAACCCTAGTGGCCCAATGCCCAAAGCCCCATACAGTGTCCCACTAAGGGATGGAGGACATTTCCAGCCCTGATTTATCACTCATTTGAACTATGTAGTAGTCTTCTAACTACCTTCTTTCCTAACATTCCCTTTGGGGTGGCAGAGCCCTTTATCTGAAGCTCAGATCAAATCCTATCCAACCCTTAGCTTGAAAAACTGGATCTCTTTAACCTTTTAAATTCCAGGTTAGCATCTTGACCTGTCAGTTTCTAATTGTAGGGTTTCAGACATATTCTTATCCAGCTAAAACTACATATATAGGAAATGGTGATCACCAAAACATTGGTCATGATTTTCATAGTCATAGGGCTTCACTTTCTTCCTTAAAATTTTTTGTATTAAATGAATCTTACACAATTAGTTTGTAATTTATGTAGTAAAAAAATAGGGATCAGTGAAAACCTAAAAGGTGATTGACAGAATTTAATGCGATTGTCTTGTTTATTTATATTTAAAAAGGGGGCCTGGTAGTTCAGTGGTTAAATTCACTGCTGGTATCCAAAAGGTTGGCAGTTCGCGCCTTGTTGATTTGTGGCAGTAGGGATTACGGCCAAGAAAACCCTATGGGCAGTTCTTCTCTGTCTCGTGGGGTCACTGTGAGTGGAAAATCAACTTCATGGTATCCAATATATCCAAGAAAAGACTTGTTTTTGCTGCTGCAGTTTCCATAGTAACTTACTATTAAAAAGTACCCAACAAATTATTCATGAGGGAAAAAATGCATGAAACCAAAGTGCTTACCACAATGCCTGACTTATATATATAACATCACTGTTAATGTAAGTGCTGCGTCTGCTAAGGTTGCCAGTTTGAATCCTTCAGACACTCCTTGGAAACTCCGTGGAACAGTTGTATCCTGACCTATATGGTCACTGTGATCCACTTGACAATGGTGTCTTTGGAAACTCTGGTGGCACAGTGGTTAAGTGCTACAGCTGCTAAGCAAAAGGTCGGTGGTTCAAATCTTCCAGGGGCCCTTTGGAAACTCCATGAGCTACTCTGTTCTATAGGGTCATTATGAGTTGGAATCGACTCAATGGCAGTGCATTACCCTGGAGCTGGCAACTTGAATTTGGGGTTCTAGCCTACTAGACTGTGTAAGAATAAACTTATCTTTGTTACAGCAATGTACTTGTGGTATTTCTGTTATGGCAGAACCAGATGACTAAGACACTGCTTTTGTGAAAGTTGTACATAAATTGTTATGATTTGCACAATCAAATGCCTTTGCATAGTCAATAAAACACAGATAAACATCTTTCTGGTATTCTGTATTCAGTCAAGGATACATCTAGCGTCTTAGAATTCTATATGATTTGCAAACAGCAACACATGTAAAATATGAGGTCATGAAGTTTTGCATGAAATACTCTTAACTCAGACACAATTGAAGATTTGTTTTATGTGTGTTGTCAATATCCTCATTTATTGAATAGTGCAGAACTCCAAGGTCTCTGTACTATGGATATATGCAAATAGCCATTACTTTAATGCCATACAAATTGAATTTTCCAAAGCCAACTAAGAGTGCTATAAAATATAAACAGTATGTTAATATTTAATTTTTAAAAGTAATTGGGCAACCAGTATCGCCTATGAATATAGATGCAAGTATACTTAGCAAAATGATAGCAAACATAAAAAAGGATTATACACCAAGACCAGTGGGGTTTTATTCCAGGAACACATGGTCGGTTTATCATCTGAAAATCAGTTAACCTAGTACACCACATCATTAAAATAAAAAAAACAAAATCACAGGTTCACCTCAATAGTACAGAAAAAGAACTTGAAAAAAACCCAACATCTTCCATGTTGGATTAAAAGCTAGCAAGTGGCCATCTAAGATGTGTCCATTGGTCCCAACCAACCTGGAGCAAAGGAAAACGGAGAACACCAAAGACATATGGAAAATTTGAACCCGAGAGACAGAAGAGGCCTCATAAACCAAAGATTTCATCAGCCTGAGACTGAAAGAAATCTCATGTGGTACCAGGGTACCACCAGTGACCACCCTGACAATACAACAGAGAATCCCTAATGGAATGGAAGAAAAGGGATACAGAGCTCAAGTTCTGAGAAGGCCAGACTGGGTGATCTGATGGAGGCTGGAGGGACCCTAAAATATAGGGCCACCATCATTCTCTGTTAGTATGGAACTAAAACCATTCCCAACTCTAACTCTTCAGACAAGGATTAGACTGGACGACAAGTCCTAAAAGGATGCTGGTGAAGAGTGTGCTGCTTGGCGTAAGTCCGCATATGAGACTAATGGATAGTGCTGTCGGAGCTGAGGTGAGAATGCAGGGGGACAGGAGCTGGTTGAATGGACACAGGAGACACAGCGTAGAGAGGAGGGGAGAGCTGTCGTATAGTTGGGAGAGAAACTAGGGACATATAACAATCCGCATATAACTTTTTGTATGAGAAACTGGTGAATTATAAACTTTCACTTAGAGCAGAATCAACAAAAAACTCAACCAGCTAGGAACAGAAAGGAACTCCCTCAAACTGGTAAAGCCATCTATTAAAAAAAAAAAAAAAAAACACAACATCATAGTTAATGGAGAAAGAATTGATTGCATGAATTCCTCCTAAGGTCAAGAAAAGAGAATGATGTCTGCTTTCATGACTTCTGTTCAACATTGTACTGGAAGTTGTAGCTGGGGCAATTGGGTAAGACAAGGAAACAAAAGGTGTCTAAATTAGACTCCTCCTTGCCCCAAAGAGGGGGGACCTGTTAATAAAACTATCTTCATCTGCATGTGATGTAATCTTTTATATTAAAAAATTCTAAGTAATTCACTGTTAAGCATTTAGGAGTGTTGAGTGAGTCTAGCGAAGAGACAGGATACAAGAATAATATATAAAGATCAGTTGTATAACTAGCAATTAATGCAAAACTAAAATTAAGAAACTAATCCTATTTATAATAACAAGAAAAAGACTAAAATACCTAAGAATAAATTTGACAAAAGAAATGCAAAACTCATACACTGGAAGCTGCAAAGCATTGTTGAAACAAAGATCTGGAAAAAAACAAAAAAAGACATTATGCCATGTTTATTGTTTGGAAGAGTTAACATTGTTAAATGGCAATGCTCCCCAGATTGCTCTATAGATTCAGTGGAGTCCCTGTCAAAATCCCAGATGGCTTTTTTGAAGAAACTGACATGCTGATCCTAAATTTATATGAAAATGCAAGGGACTCAAAATAGCCAAATAAATTCTTGAAGAATAAAGACAAAGTGGGAAGACTCTCAGTTCCTAATTTGAAAATGTAGTGCAAAGCTGCAGTAATCAAGAGAGTTGGCTTCACTGGTTTCAGCTCTGGGCCAACAGAGAGTCTGGGGGCCATGTTCTCAGGAGATGCTCCAGGATGTCAGACCACCAAGTCTAGTGTTTTAATAGAGTTCTAGATCTGCATCTCCATTTTTCTCCTGCTATGTCATAGGGACTCTATGCTATGTTCCCTGTCAGGGCAGTGATTGGGCACCATCTAGGTTCCTCTGGTCTCATGCTGATGAAGGCTCCAAATCATATGGCCCCTTTTGTCTCCTTGGCTCATATTTCCCTCATATTCTTGTTGTCCTTCATTCTCCTCTGCTCCAGGTGGATTGAGACCAATTGATGCTTCATAGATGGCTGCTTGCTAGCTTTTAAGACTGCAGACACTACTTACCAAAATGATATGCAGGACATCTTCTCAAAGGAAAAAAAAAGTTATACCAATTAGCCTAGATGTCCCCTGAAACCATGGTCCTCAGACCCTTGTCCCTGCTACTCTGTCCTTCAAAATGTTGGCTTGTCTTTAGAAAACCATTTACGTTTTGGTGTGGTCCAGTTTTGCTAACCTCGTTTCTACTGTGTGATATCACGCCCTTCAACTAACCCAATTCCTGTCTACTAACTAATCTATGAATACCTCTCTCCCTCCCTTCCCTCTTTGGAACCATCAGAGATTGGTTTTTTCTGTGTTTAAACCCTTTCTTGAGTCCTTGTAACAATGGTATCATATGATATTGGTCCTTCTGAGACTAATTTTGTTCAACATGTCTTCCAGATGACTCCTTGTTAACAGCTGTTTCTCCAGATCATTTTTGTTCTTTATCATTGTATAGTATTCCGTTGTGTGACTATACCATAGTTTATTTATCTGTTGATGGGCATCTAGGTTGAGTATCATTGCTTTCAAAAGCACCTAATTCAGACATTATATCACTTGTTTTTTTCCTAATGTAAAAAAAAATAAATGCTGCATTCAATCAATAGTTTCAAAAGAAATTTCGTATTGTATACTTTTCACCATGCATTTTTTTAGTTGCTTGTTTGGTGCCTTTTCAAGGGGACAGTTCTCAAGACCTTGAAATTGCTGTATATATTTTAAATTCAGCACACTTAAGATTTGTTTGCATACGGCTATGCGTTAGAATGGCTAAAATTAAAAATACTTACAAGACCCAAGTATTGACAAGATTCTGGAGCAACTGAAACCTTATACATTGATGATGGGAGTGTAAAGTTGTACAACCCCTTTGGAAAACTTTTTAGTTTCTTACAAAGCTAAACATACACCTACTCTATACCTAGCAATGCCACTCACTGACATCTTAAGATGAAAATACGTGTCCACAATGGTCTTATATAAGAATAAGAATGTTCATTGCAGCTTTGTTCGTAACAGCCTAAAATTGAAAACAGTCTGTCGCTGGGGGGCCATATGAGGGTGCCGACTGCACTGGGTGACACTGTCAGACCAAAATGCCTGTTCACAAAATTTTTGTGTGCATTGTTTCAGCAGAAATTTATAATTTTTAACAAAAATATCCCTGTAGTTAGTTATAACAACAAACGCTTTTTGTAAGCTTACCTTATGTGTTTTAACCTATGTGCAAGGCTGAAATTCCTTGCTAATTTACGTGTTGAACTTTCTAATGCACTTCAGGAAACCCTGGTGACGTAGTGATTAAGAGGTATGGCTGCTGACCTAAAGACTGGTAGTTCAAATCCACTGGGCACTCCTTGGCAATCTCATGGGGCAGTTCTGTTCTGTCCTATGGGGTCACTATGAGTCGGAATCGGCTCTATGGCAAGCTCTTTTTTTTCCTCAGTCTTACTTTTATAGAGAATGAAATCCAAGTAGAGCGACAAAACAAAAGAATGTGGAAATATTCGAAGGCAAGTGACTTAAGTCCTCTCCTTGCTGCTGCTCCCGTGTGCTCCATGGCCGCTGCAATCTCCGAGCTGTTTGTTCCCAGTTCACAAAACAACCAAACCTGGTTCTGTTGAGTCATTTCTCACTTATAGCAACCCTACGGGACAGAGGAGACCTGCCCCCATATGGTTCCCAGGGAGCCACTGGGCCCAATCTTTTGGTGTGCAGTCCAGCTATTTAACCCCTGCCCCAAGCAGGGTTCCTGATTCACAACAGAAATTAAGAGTAAGGGTTTAGAGACCTTTATATCAACTTGGGAAACCCTGGTGGTGTAGTGGTTAAGTGCTACAGCTGCTAACCAAAAGGTTGGCAGTTTGAATCCACCAGGAGCTCCTTGGACACTCTATGGGCCAGTTCTACTCTGTCTTATAGGGCTACTACGAGTTGGAATCGGCTGGCCAGAAGTGGGTTTGGGACATCAGTTTAACATCCAGATGAGTGACTAGGGAGTTTGTCTCACCGAACAGGTGATAGGCAAGTTTGGGTGAGCCCCATGAGTTGTGTTCATGCAGGAGCTAGCAAGCCCTAGTGAGGTACAAGAGCCTGGTGATCTGCTTTTATTTATTAAGAGCACAGCCAAGAAAACCCCATAATGCAGACTGTGAGGTTTTCAAGTCTGTAAATCTTTGCAGAAGTAGACTGCCACATCTTCTTCCCTCAAAGTGACTGGTGCGGTTGAATGTCCAGCCTTGTAGTTGGCACTGAGTGCTTGTTGGGTGACTATCCCCCCAGGAGTCTTACCTAACAGTACATGAGACCATCAAAACTTAGCCTATCAACTCCTCAGACAAAGATTCAACTGGTATATAAGACATTAACCAATAGTGGTGAAGAGTGTGCTTCTTAGCTCAAATGGATAATCAGACCAAACTGGCAGCTGCTGTCCAGAGGCGAGATGAGAAGGCAGAGGGGGACAGGGACTGGATGGATAGACACCAGAAATACAAGACACAGAAGAGAAGTGTGCTCTCACATTATAGGAAGAGTGACCAGGGTCACACAGCAATGTGTGTGTAAATTTTTTGTATGAGAAACTAACTTAAACTGGAAACTTTGATTTAAAACACAAGCAAAACAGAACAAGGAACCCTGAGGCTGTATTTCCATACAAAACAAGAGAAAGAAGTACGCAACCTAAAGAACACTTTCAGTAAGCAACATGTATTTTGCAAATTATTTCTCCCTGTGTTGTTGGTTCTGATTGTTGTTGTTAGGAGCTGTCCGGTCATTTCTGACTCATGGTGGCCCTGTGTACAACAGAGCATAACACCGGCGAGTCCGGCACCATCCTCGCGGTCACTGTCACACTAGAGCTCACTGTTGCAGCCACTGTGTCACTCCATCTTGCTGAGGGTCTTCCTCTATTTCGCTGACTATGTTTACTGAAATGTTATCTTATGTCTCTTGGATTTGATAATTAAAAAATTGAGCTTGCATTTTGTATGCTTTTTTAGTCTAACTTCTCTAGTAATGGATTTTTATTAAATTTAAAAATACATCGGTTTATAACAATTTTTTTTTAATTGTCCCTTCATCAGAATTAGAGAAGCACTGCTCCAGGCATCAAATTCATCTGCAAAGGGGGCATGGGCTCCTCAGCGATGAAACATAAAAATGCCCACCTGTGGGTTGATCACAACTTTGAATTTTGCCAGGTCCTGTGAGTTAACAGGAAACAAACAAAAAAAAGAGCCACTTTGAACACTAGCTGCCAAGTTGAACGGATTGTGATACATTTTATTTCTTCATCTTTTCCACTAGAGGGCAGCCAAGAAGTATTTATAATCCTGTGATGCATCATCAAAAAGCTAAAACTGCTCTTAAAACCAGAAACTGAAACAGGTAGGAAAAAAATAAAAACAAACCAAGACTGATTACCCAGGGAACATTAATTGATCACCTATAGTATGCTTTTGGCTTGGCTATAGTATGCTGTACCACAAATATGGGATTCAAAACCCAGTGCCTGTGTGTTTGTAGCTAAAATGCAAGACTGGATGAAAATGGGATACCTACAAGGACTGACAATTAAGTCCACGAACTTAATTGCTCTAAGTGCTATATATCTATGGTAATTTTTGAAGTACTCCCCTTGGGAAGTTATGCACCAACGCCTAGTCAACCCTTCAAAGCAATTTTGGAACTCTTTCTGGGATGGCCATTGTGCACAGTGGCCAGGTGGCAAGTTTGCAAACGTAATTGTATAGTTGTCTGTGAGGGAGTTTTTAGCCAGTAAACAAGTAGCTGTGTTGGAACACTCTCCCTACTCACCAGATCTGGCCCCCAGTGACTTTTTTCTTTACCCAAAGTTAAAAGAAATATTGAAAGGAAGACATTTTGATGACATTCAGAACATCAGGGGTAATACAACGACAGCTCTGATTGCCATTCCAGAAAAAGAGTTTCAATATTGCTCTGAAGGGTGGACTAGGCTCTGGGGTCAGTTCACAACTTCCCAAGAGGAGAACTTGAAAGGTGACCATAGTGATATTCAACAATGAGGTATGTAGCACTTTTTCTACTTAATTGTCATTCCTTGTGTAAGACCAAAGAGACAATGGCATTCTGTGGGCCAGTAGCCTGGAGTGGGGAAGAACTGTCTGAGTGGACAGCACCAGATCCTAAGATGGAGAGGGGAGAGGTGAAGGGACATAAGCCAGTGCATCACAGGACATTGTTGAGCCTTTGATGTGGGTCACACACACTCGCACACACACACTCACACACACACACACACGTATGCTTTTATTCTGGGTTGCCACTGCAAATCTTACCCTATCACTCTATCCCAGTTTTTTTAGCTGATTCCTTTATCCAGAGGCAGGCTGCCCCTTCCCTAACCAATCAGTTCATTCATTCATCCAGCATTAACTCAGCACCACCTCTGTTCCACACACCTGGAAGGCAGTGGGTACAGCCATGAACAAGACAGCTTCTGCCCACAGGATATTTAGAGAGTATAGCCCTTTCAGGTGGAGGCCATGACGGTCCTGGGAACTGTTTTGATTTCCAGTCAGTACCTCCTTCCATCATTGACCAGTGGGCTGCTCACAGTCACTGTCTTTCAAGTGTTGTGCTGAAACAGCGGAAGGCGGGGAAGCAGAAGGGAGAATAAGTGCAGAAGCACAGAGGGCTGTAGGGCTGCCTTGACAACAAGGTCAGAAAAAACGGCCAAGCCCTTGAGGTTCTGTGGCTGGACATCTGGCCTGGGCCAACTCTCCTGGGAAGGATGTCACCTTTTGACTCTCATAGAACTTTGCTGAAATGAGCCTTTGAAACCCAAAGGAAGAGGCACCCACGCATGGAAGAGCTTGTCCCACGTCTTCTCCGGCCTCATTCCGATTTGGCAGAAACACAGGATGTCCTCACCCTAAAGGTGGTGGGAGACAGCTGGAGGCAGGAATGGGTAATGGTCAAGAACATGGCTTAGCAATCAAGCAGGCCTCAGTTAAAGCAGGCTGAGCCACACCGAAGCTGTGTAACCTTGGTCAACATATTATGTCTGAGCCTCGGTTTCCCCACTTGCAAGGTGGAATTAACAGTAGCACCTCAGAAAAGGAGCCCTGGTGGCACAATGTTTAAGCACTCAGCTGTTAACCGAAAGCTTGCAAGAGGATGAAGTCATACAATGTATCTTAGCACAGGGCCTGACATTTAAGAAGCACAATGTTGACTTTCAAAACAAAAAAAAGCTGAGTGGAACCTCAGAAGATTCTCTCACTCAAATCCTTCATTCTACAGAGGAGAGAGCTGAGACCCAGAATTTAGTAATAGTGGAACGGTGATGGATCCTGGAGGTAGACCTGGATTTGAATTCTGGCCCTACCAATGAACTTCAGGAGTTCAGTGAATTCCTGTAAACCGCAGTTTCCTCATCTGTAAAATGGGACAATAAATTGTTCTGAGAGCTAAATGAGACAAATTATGTAAAGCGCCTGGCACAGAGTAGTTGATCAATTAAATGTTCTTTTGTTTTCTTCTTTCTCTTTGGTTGTCCAGAGTCAGACTTGATCCAAACTTTAAAATGCCAGCCTCAAAGTATTTGTCCTGGCTTTTGCAGTGAAAGCTTGAAAGTTGAGCAGACCTGAACTCAAAGTTGAGGTAAGTTCCCGATCTACAGGAAGTTCTCAAGTAGGTAAGTACTAATCTGACATTCATTCATTCACGGGTTCATTTATTTTGCTTGCTTGGTTGATCATTTGTATGACATGTTATTATCAGAGCTGAGGATTCACAGAATTAGAGAAGACCCCCACTCTCCAGCTACTCCTAGCCTAGAGGAGGAGATGTCAACAGTGGCCCAAGGATTCTGGATGAAAGGCTTGAATGACAGTCTACATAGCCGGTGGTTAAGAGCTTGGACTCTGGAGCTAGACTGGTGAGTCCTGCCACTCTATGATCTTGTGCAAGTTACTCAACCTCTCTCTGCCTCTATAAAATGGGGATTATCACAGTACCTTGTTTCCAGGGTTTTTATGAAGGTTAAATGGGTTCGTATCTGCAGAGTGTCTAAAACTGGGCTTGGTACCTAGTAAGCTCTTTATGTGGTGTGATAGATAAATCTGTTCAATGAATAAAAGCATAAATACAGGTGATACCATAGCATCTAGAAGAGAGAGTAGAGCCCTAGAGAAGCAGATAGAGAAACTGTGGGAATTCAGTATAGTTCTTACACTTCAGTCTCCCTAGATTTCACATTTCAAAACTTGGAAGAGACCCTGAAGAACTTTTTGTCAAAGACTCACGTCTTACAGATGAGGAAACTCAAGCCAGAGAGGAAAAGTGGCTTGCTTGGGGGTCTTGGGCAGAACGGTGACCTCCCAAAATGTCCCTGTCCTAATCCCTAGGATTTGTGAATAGATGACCTTAATTGACAAATGAGGCTTTGCTAACGTGATTCAGTCACGTTTCTCGAAGGAGATATCACCCTGGATTATCTGGGTGGGCCCAGTGTGATCACAAGAGCTCAAGAAAGGGAAAGAATGAAACACGCAAGTCAGAGGTGGTTGGAATGATACAGGGCCATAAGCCAAGGAATTTGGGCAGCCTCAAGAAAAGATCCTTCCCGAGAGCCTGCAAAACAAATACAGCCCTGTCAATTCATTTTAGGCTTCTGACCTCCACAAAGGCAAGAGAATACATTTGTGTTGTTTTAATTTACTAAGTTGTAGTGATTTGTGACAGCAGCAATAGGGAGCTAATACACCAGGGTCAGAGAGCAAGTTAGTGGCTGAGCCAGCACTAGAACCCCAAATGCAGAGCCCTTGCTGCTTCAGGTGACCTCCCTCAATTGATACGTAAGGACCCACAGACCTAAAACAGAGTAACCCATTGCCACTGAGTCAATTCTAACTCCTAGCAACCCTGTAGGATAGAGTAGAACTGCCTCACAGGGTTTCCAAGGAGAGTCTGGTGGATTCAGACTGCTGACCTTTTGGTTAGCTGCCGTAATTCTTAACCGCTACACCACTAGGATTTCCTAAAATAGAATAGAGAGCTGTGAACTGGGGAGAGACTGCAAATACGCCACCCTTGGCTGGTTCTCGTGTGGGGCAGCATACGGAGGGAGAGCCCGGAAACACCCTCAGTGTCATCTGCTCTTGTTCCATTACCGAGGGCAGTGCTGTTTGCTCCAGACACCAAAGTTTTTCAAGTGTAAAGATTATAAATTCTGATTTTGAAGACTGAACCAATTTGAACTCCTCTTATTCACCTTTAGCAGAAGCCCAACCTACCTCTCCTTGGAGTATGCCAGGGTTTTGTGCTGGCCCCTGCCCGCTGCCTGCTGCCCTCTCTCCCCACCCTTGGCCTGTGGAAATGGAAAGAAAGAGAACTTCAAGGTCAAAGACACTGACCTGGAGTCCTCTGTGTGTGGCCAGGGGCCTCTGTTTTCCCCACACTCTTCCTCCACAGGTGACTTTCCTTTGATCTGAGGCTTCGTTTCCTGCTGTTTGTCCATGAAACCAAATTTGCTGCTATCAGCTTTGATTCCAGTGCCTCCCCTCCACCCCTGCCTTTTAGGGCCTCACCCTCGGAAATGGAAACCAGGAGTATAAACAGAAAATGAGTGATATTAGCTATCTGTGGAAATCTTCTCAGGAAAGAACTCACACCCGATGAGATTTTGTGAACAAGGCTGATGAGATTTGGGAAGTGTAGCTAGCAGAAGATAAGCAGTAATCTAATTATCACGAGTCCTCTGTGAGGCAGCCTTGGTGGCTGAGATGGAAAATTGGCAGGAGATAATAGTCAGAGCTGGTGTCTCTAGAACCAGACAGGGCAGAAGAAGCCTCGTGAGGCCAGGAGACCAAACCCACGGACCAAATCCCTAGGGTAGAGAAGAGAAAGTGATCAGGCTCTCACATCTGGGGCAAAAAATCAGTGACAAAACCCAAGCTAGACTGGATTCAAGATAATAAGCGCTGCCGACATGGCAGGTGGGAACAAAATCTAGTAGGTAGTTGCTGGAAGGCTGTCAGTTTGGAAATGTATCATAGGGGAGTCATCAAAGCTGTTTATCCACATAGATGCTCATTCCAGCATTGTTTATAACGGTACAGATGCTCAACAATGTGGGATTGGTGAAATAAATGTTGGCGTGTCTGTATGGTGGAGAGCTATGCCAGACATTAAGGAGGACACTGTAAGAAGAGCATTCAAAGATATTAGGCGTAATGCATCTCACAAGTCAAAAACAGAAGGTTATAAAACAGGATGGGAGTCAAGTCTCATTATTATTTAAAAAAGTACAAAGCCCGGAAGAAGAAATACTTTAAAAGCTACAGTTACCTCTGACTGATGGAATTATGGGAGGGTTATTTTCTTTTCCTTTTGGCTTATCACAGTTCTTCCATATTCAATCATGGACATGTGTTACCTTTGCAAATGGAAGTTGTTTATTAAAACATAATTCAAAGGAAGTGACCACTTGGTGGTATCTTCTTTGTGTTGGGCTCTTCCCATGTAGGGGAAGCTGTTTGAGTGAGGTGTCGTTATGCTCATCTTACTGAAAAGCTGACACACAGAGACGTTGAGTAACTTGCTTAAGGTCACACAGTAGGTGCTGGAGTCACCATTTCTAGTCAGTTCCATCTGACTCGAAGGCATCCCCCTTTTTGCCCCACCCCTTGCCTCCCCGTGAAGAAGTGTTAGGCCCCTTTGTAACCTTCCCATGTTCTAAGCAACCTTTTGTGTCTGTTGTGGCTTCAAGTTGCTTTTCCATCCCAAGAGAGAACACTGCTGCTGCTGACAGCAATCAAGCTGATGCAGGGCCCAGGGAATGGCTTCCTAAACAAACGCACTCACTTCCGGTTTCATTATTTCCATACCTATTGATTAATTAGTACAAATTGGTCCCTCTGATGTGATTAGAGCTGGGGGAACTGATGGATCAAGGCCTCGAAGCTGCCAAGCCTCGGACTGTATCCGGGGTTCATGCTGCCAGGCTCTCTGCCCTGGCTGGTTTTCTGTCCAGTCTCCTTGTGCCAGCTCCTACTGGGTTATTTGAAATAAGCTGGTGACCTCTGTAAATACCAAAAGCTGAGTTACACACTAGTACAGGTTAACCCTGGGCACTGGGATAAACACTCAGTTTCCATTGACCAAGATGATGAAGACTCAGTATTCACACTACTTAACAAGGCGCAGAAACCCTGGTGGCGTAGTGGTTAAGTGCTACGTCTCCTAACCAAAGATTCTCAGCTTGAATCTGCCAGGCGCTCCTTGGAAACTCTGTGGGGTGGTTCTGCTCTGTCCTATAGGGTCACTGTGAGTTGGAATAGACTCAATGGCACTGAGGTTTTTTTTTTTTTTGGTAACAAGGTTCTTGGCATGGAGAAGATAGTCAGTTGAATAAATTAATACACAGTCACAGGAAATCAGCCAGGCCATTCTCCCTGACCCTGCCAGGAGGGAAAACCCAAGAAAATTGCTTCTGTTGTGTTCACAGGTACCTTTTGTAGACCGGTGCAAATTTGACAGAGCATTTCCTGAACTGAGTACACCATTGAACTCTACATGTGATAAATTACAATATAACATTAAAAGAAATGTGCGTATAATAACCAGCCTCCACTCTTTGGATTGGATTTCCAGCTCAGTGATTGGGGGAATTTGCTTAACTCTCGAGCCTCAGTTTCCACATCTCTATATCAGGAAAAGACACAATGCCTAGCTTGCTGAGTTGTTGTGCAGATCAAAGTCAAGTGGGATATGACTCATACTTATTATTGATCAAAGCAGACTACCAGCAGCTGCCTTTTCTCTGCTCTCAGTGCAAAGACAGCCCAAGCCAGCAGAGAATGGAGTGAGCAGGTAGTATTTTCTGAATATTTGCACTAGGTCCTGCTGTCTGAAATGACAAAAGGGGTGGCGAGACTAACCAACAACTGGGATCAGCACTCTGCTGTCTCAGATATTTGTTCATCATTCAGCAAATGTGCCACTTGTTGGGTGCTTCCTGTAAGCCAGGCCTTATGCTGGATGCCAGAGAGAACAAACAAAGCGGAGTGCTGTGGAAAGAGCTTCTCACTCAATCTTCACATGGCCCTTAAGTGTCGTTGTTGTTATTGTTGTCAGCGCTATCCAGTTGCTCCTACCTGATGGGGAGCCCCTATGCTCAGTGGCCTCCAACTGTTGTGATTTCTATGGTTTTCATTGACCGACTTTCAGAAATAGATCACCAGGCCTTTCTTCCTAGTCTGTCTTAGTCTGCAAGCTCTGCTGATACCTGTTGAGCATCACAGTGACACGTAAGCCTCTACCAACGGGCAGGTGGTAGCTGTGCTGAGGAGCACTAGCCAGGAATCAAAGCCAGGTCTCCCACAGGGAAGTGAGAATTCTAAACCACTGCTGCAGCCTCCTGAAGCATAGAAGCTTTTACTTAAAAATTGTATTAAAAAAAGTATCATTCAGTAAAACTGACTTTTTTTGGTGTACAAGCCTAAGCATGTTAACATAGGTATAGATTCATGTAACTATCACCACAATCAGGACACGGCACAAAGTATAGGGACTTTAATTTCCAATCAACTATTGAGGAAACTGAGGCCCAGAGAGTGTGAGCAAGGTCCCCAGGTCACACAGCAGATGAGGAATGAAGCAGATGTTGCTGCAGATGACAGAAAGAGATGAGAGTTTTGCTGTGGAGCCAATCAGAGAAGCAGAGAGAAAGCAGTGGCCCAGCACTGGCCCTTAAATCAGAAACCTCCTTGTTTGGGCCCTTTTCTCATGGGTGATTTTGAACTCCTTGGTGTTAGTGAAGCCTACGCAGTAGGTTTGAGAAAGCCCTCCAGGAGTTCAGAATTAGCTGGGCCAACAGTTTATTTGTCCTGTTTCACTGCCTGATCTCAGAGTGCGTAGATTGTTTGGACTCACTGATTTTAATGAGGAAGTAGTTTGACTTGCTTTCTTAAGGAGAATGTGAATATATTGACTTGGTAAATGTTAGGATTTATATAAGTTATATATCTATAAATGTTATCATAGTTATATATATACTTATGGTTTATATCTATAAACCAAACACATTGCCATGGAGTCAGTTCTGACTCATAGCAAGCAACCTTATAGGCCAGAGTAGAATTGCTCTATGGAGTATCCAAGGAGCACCTGGTGAATTTGAACTACCAACTTTTTGGTTAGTACCATAGCTCTTAGCTACTACGCTATCAGGTTTTCCATACATACACACACACACTAAAATCCTACTGCTGTCAAGTTGATTTCCAACTCATAGTGACCCTATTACAGGTCAGAGTAGAACTGTCCCGTAGAGTGTCCAAGGAGTGCCTGGTGGATTTCAACTGTTGATCTTTAGGTGAATAGTTGTAGCACTTAACCACTACAGTGCCAGGGTTTCCATATATATGTATATATCTGTCCACAGTAAAAGAATGTGAACAGATGCCATCTTTTGCTGGGAACTCTTGATCATCCTTGTGACTGTTTGCTGACGTACTGCAAATGAAACAGATTGTTTTCTTTGGCATAAGTGTGCTTGCCTACTTTCGGTCTGATGCTTTTCATGACTGTGCTGGAAAATAAACACACAGGGCTATTAAAGTTGTTTGTAAATTGAAAGTCAGTACATTCTGAGTAAAAGGTCAAGAGCCTCTTCTAAGGAGTGTCACACACTTGCTTTACATCTAGAACGTCTATTGCCCACTTAAGTCACCTATTGGTGTTGTTGAGACCACTCTGGAGACATTGTGACCCAGAGTTAATTTTAGTTTAGGAGTCATAAGGACCTTATAGGACAAAGTAGAACTGCCCTACAGGGTTTCCGAGGACTGGCTGGTGATTTCAAACTACTGACCTTTTGGTTAGCTGCCAGTCTCTAATGACTGCACCACCAAGCTTCATGTAACCAATACATACACAGGATAACAAAGGTATTAAGAGACAAATAGTCTCACTCCCACACCCAGACTGTAGTCCCCTGAACTTTCTCTCCAAAGGCAACCACCGTAACTGTTTTTCTGTGGATCCTTTTAAAAATTACCAGCAAGCTGAAGGGCATTTTCCTTATTGTCTCTAGAATGTGCTTGTAAATACTGCCTAAAAGAAATATGCCACCCCACTTCTGACTCTGCTGATTCAGTTAGTCCAATGGAGGGCCAGCACCGGGGATACGAAGACCAACACAGCAGTCAGGACTTTGGAGGAGCTCATAGTGGTGTAGAGGGGGACACACATGTAATCTGGACTGCACCCAGAGTGCTTTGATTAGTGGTCAAAAGGTCCCTTAGTCCCACACCATCTGGTCCAGACTTAGGCGTGACTAGTGCAATCTTGTGGCAGTGTGACCAGTGTCCCAGTAGGAATGACTTGCCAGCTGCAGATCTCTGTGGGCTTTTTTTTTTTTTAGCTACCTGGCTGGCCCACAGCTTCGAAGAAAGGACTAAGCTTCAGGATAGAGACTATCTAAGGTATGGCATGTATGACAAGTGTCCTGGGTGCAGCATCGGGGGTAGGGGGTGGCGGCGGGGCTGGATTCTGATAGAAATACCGTGAGTGGTGGATGGCTTTACCAAAAAAGTTTATTCTTTCACAGTCCAGTAAGCTGCAAGCCTGAATTCAGGATGCTGGCTCTAGGAGAACACACATTCTCTCTGTCAGCTCTGAAGGAAGGTCTTTGTGTTACATCAGTCTTTCTTTGGTCTGAGAGCATCTCAGTGCAGGATCCCCAGGTCCAAAGGATGTATTCTGCTCTTGGTGCTGCTTTCCTGATGATATGAGGTCCCCAATCTCTGCTTGCTTCCCTTTTCTTTAATCTCTTAAAGGATAAAAGTTGGTGCAAGCCACACTCCAGGGAAACTTTCTTTACATTGGAGCAGGAAGGTGACTTTAGGAAGGGTGTTACAGTCCCACCCTAATCCTTTTGTTTTAACATAATCCAGTCTATTAACCACAGGCAGAGATTAGGATCTATAGCATACAAAAATCACAAAATCAAGGGCAATCAAATAATGCTAGGAATCACACCCCAGCCAAATTGCTCCACACATTTTGGGGGGAACACAGTTCAACCCACGACAGGCACTATACTTCATGGTGAAAAGGGGAATTCTTCTCCAAGTCCACAATGGAACTCTGGCAGTCTACCCTCACGGCTGGTGACTCTCAGCCTGGAGTAGACCTCATGGACATCTTCCCTCCAAAGCACTGGGAATCCCCACCCTCGCATCTTTAAAATAGAAGAAACTCTAGGGGGCAGCTCACCTTCTTTTTGGATTCCTCCTCTCATGCATTCCATCCCCATGGTAGGGACTTCTGGTCCATGTGGGACCATACCAGTGACCAGGTACTCCCCTGGCTCCCGAGGGTAGCCCACCCACTGGTCATACAACACAAATAATTAGAACTTCCCTAAACCTTGGTGGCAAGGTAGGTCAGTGCTATGGCTGCTGATCACAAGGTTTACTATTCAGATCCACCAGGTGCTCCTTGGAAACTCTATGGGGCAGTTCTACTCTATCCCATATGGTCGCTGTGCGTAGGAATCAACTCGATGGGAACAAGTATATTAGCTGACACGTGTGGCCAGTGACATACACCCAGTGCTCCCAATAAAGGATTATCCAGCTAGAAAACCAGAGAGGGGTTTATGGCACTAGCAAAGGGGAACTGCCCGAAACATTTAAAGAAAAAAAAAAGGGGGATATTGATAATTAACAGTGCTAAAAATAAAAAAGTAATGAAGAGATCATCATGGGGGAAAAATCTAACTTCCTATGTTTTTTTTTTCCCCACTGCCACTGAGTCAATTCTGACTCATAGCAATCCTAACCCTTTGCTGTGGAGTTGATTCAGACTTGTGGCAACTCTGTAAGATAGAGTAGAACTGCCCCATACAGCTATAAGTAGAAATAACAGTGGATTTTCTGGTTTGGTCCTGTTTGTGGTTAAGAGTTTAGCTGCTCACCAGAAGGTCAGCAGTTCAAATCTACCAGCTGCTCCTCGGAAATGCTATGGGCCAGTTCTACTCTGTCCCATGGGGTCGCCTTGAGTTAGAATCCACTCAACAGCAGTGGGTGTGGGATGGCCATGGAGAGGGTCAGAGAACCATAATCTTCAGAGGTTAAGGACTTCTAAAGATCTTGATCTGGCCCTGAGGTCCTAAACAAATTTGCTACATTTATTCAAGGATAATCTCCCCTAGGCCGCCCTCAGCAATCTGATAATGCCCTCAGCTCTCAGCCTTTCCTTTCAGTTTGCCCGCCTCCAGGAAGCTCTTTTGAGTGAAAAGGAGAGAACTGGGGTTTCCCCCCTGAAGACACACAACCCCCTCTGGGTGTGTCTTTCCATTTGGTGTCCTAACCCTGCACTTGAAGACAACAACACTGAATGAGCAGGAACCTAAACAGTGACTGTGCCTTTACTTCATGGCTGAGGCTTGAACTTCCACCCACCTGTCCCTGTCAGCTTTGCCTCACCAGTCTAGAGGCATGCAGACCCCTCCTTTGGCCTTAAGACACAGTCCGAGGAAGATCAGGGTCCCCCCAGGCTCTCCATAGCAGGGTCGTGGAATGGGGCTTGGTCAAGGCCTGAAGTTGATGCCCCTCAGCCTGGCCGGATGAAGGTGTAGGAAGGGGGTGACTAAGCATTCCTAACAGTCTTGGGGTCATGAATATTGTGGTTCTTATTACTAAATAGGGCTTGGCAGAGGAAGGGCTCCGGGGGGGCAGGGGACCCTGAATGGAACAGGAAGTGGTCACAGTGATTCAACCACACACAGCTTTTTCCTGAGTCTCGTCTGTTGACAGTGACACAGCCCGTGGGGAAAGTCACTGTGCTGAGATGGGGGTGTGGGTGGTTTGGGGGAGGCTCAAGTTACAGGTTGGTAGTGCCACAGAAACTGGGTACTGAAACCAGGAAGGAGAGCCACCTCCTGCAATGTTAGTGTGTCTCTCCAGGGAACTGGGACCAACGCCATTTCAACCACCTGAGAAAAAGGCCTCTCTGGAGATGGACAGGAAACCCTGGTGGTGTAGTGGTTAAGGACTACATCTGCTAAACAAAAGCTCAGCAATTCAAATCCACCAGGTGCTCCTTGGAAACTCTATGGCCATTTCTACTCTAACCTATAGGGTCGCTGTAAGTCAGAATTGACTCAATGGCATTGGATATTTTTACAGATGGAGTGTGCCCAGGAGACAGCATCCTTCTGCCATCCAGACAGGTTACTACTCTGAGCCTCTATTTCCTCATCAACGTAATGGGAGCAATAATGGAATCCATTAATAGGATTGTTTTGAAATATTAATGAGATATTACATCTAAAAGATATTGCATTGTAAGTGTGCAATAAACAATACTGTAATTGTTTTGTGCTTTTTGTAACTGAAGACTGTCAAACATCATCCGTGTTCAAGAAAAGAAATCCAGAGTGTCAGGAGGGACTGTGACGTCCCTAAGGTCTCAGCTAAATCAAAGGCATAGGTGTGTTTAAAACTGGAGTCTCTGCTTCTCACCCTCTATCTTTTCCCCTTGCTGTCCTCTTCCTGCATTGTCTACCATTCGCTGGGCACTTGTTACATGCCAACCATTTCATAGGTGATCTCAGCACACACTCATACGAGGTGGGAAAAACTGCTCCCTCTGTCTTTCAGATGCCATGTCATTCAGAATGTTTCTATTCACCTTCTCATCAATATCTACCCTTTAAAACCTCACCCCAGACTGTCCCTCCCTAGGAAGTTCTCCTGGATTAAACCTCCCTCAGGACTCTAATTCCTCCCCAATCCCATGTCCTCTCAGTTATTAGGCACAGCCTGGACTAGCAAGGACTTCTATAGCCATCAACAATTAATGCAAACAAATGACTTGCAAACTTGGAGAAGAGTCTTTAAAATCATAATTTTTTTTTCATAGTAAAGTAGGTACAACCATCTTATGTTTTTTTTTTGTGTGTGTGAGTATTTTATCAGGTTATGGAAACCTGATAGCGTAGTGTTTAAGAGCTATGGCTGCTAACCAAAGGGTTGGCAGTTTGAATCCACCAGGTGCTCCTTGGAAACCCTATGAGGCAGTTCTACTCTGTCCTATGCAGCAGAATCAACTTGATGGCAGTTTTCTTTTTTTTTCTGTCCTAACTGATTTACACAGCATATTACACAGCGGTTAGTTCTCAGCTGCTAACCAAAAGATCACAATTTGAACCTATCAGCCACTGTGTGGGAGAAAGATGTGGCCGTCTGCTTTTGGAAATCCTATGAGACAGTTCTACTCTGTCCTGTAAGGTGGCTGTGAGTTGGAATCGACTTGATAGCTGTGGGTGTGCTTTGGATTTTGTCTTTAAATATGGGAGTCCCTGGTGGTGCAAAGGGCTAATGAGCTCGGCTGCTAAACGCGGGTTGGACGTTTGAGTCCACCCAAAGGCTCTAGGAAGAAAGGCCTGGAGATCTACTTTGAAAAACTTAGTCATTGAAAACTCTATGGGGCACAATTCTACTCTGACCGACATGGGGTTTCCCTGAGTCAGAATTGGGCACATGGCCCAGATATACCCGGGAACTGACCAGCCACATACATATACTGATTGCAGTTTTAAATGTGTTTCTGAGGGAGGACCTGTCCCCTTCAGTTTGTGTCTGATCCTGCCAGTACGAGTAACATCCTCAGGGTAGCCTGCCATATCTATAGTGTCCAGTTCAAAATCCTTATCAGACTTTCTCGGCCTGGTGGATTCTGCACTACCCGGCCCACCCTGGTCATTGACCACTCCGTCCTTGGACTCCTGCCTGTGGTGTTTCTGCATCACTGAATTTGTTGCCTTTTCCTCCAACAGACACAGCTGTGCATACAGCTGAGCTTGTGCATGCTTCCTCCCCCACACCTTCTGCGTAGGGCCTGAGGACATTCATGAAGAATTAAATAAATACTGTCCCTTAGTCTGTGTTTTTCCCCCCGCCCAAATAAACCGTGGGCTCCTAAATCTCAGAATAAAACTATTTACAAAAACTGGCTGCAGGCCTGTAGGACATAGTGTGCTGATTTAAAGATATATACTTTTTATTAAAATGTTATTTACCTTGATTTTAGCAATTGTTTTGGTGCCCCTTAGACTTTGTGCCCAAGGCAAGTGCCTCACTGTCTGCACCCTAAGGTCCTACCTAGCATGTGTGCATTCCCGGAGCCCGGCAGGGTACCTGACAGTGTGTCAGCTTAGATGGCCAGACAAATGGATGAAAGCATGATAGAGTGAATGGATGGATGGGTGGATGGATACGTGAATGACCTGCGAGCTCTAAATCCACTCTCTGTCACCAGCTAGATGATCCAGTTTCATCCTGTAACTGCCCTGGTCCTCAGTTTAATCATCTGTAAAATGCATGGGTTCTGTGGGATAATCCTTGTCAGTTCTTTCTACAAACACTCAATAAGCGTTCACGGTCAAGTCATGATCGAACACGGAAAGATAGGTGGAACTAAGTTTCTTACGCTGGAAGTACTCCCAGTTGAGTGAAATTCAGCAAATCTCTGAGCCTTGTTTTTTTGTCTTTTTTACCTGTAAAATGGGGTGATACTTGTCTCGGGCTGTTAAAGGCTTAAATGAAAGAAAGCGAGCATTCTACATCATGTTACCCCAACTTCTCTCAAACCAGAACCCCAGATTTTGTTTCGTATTTTCCATACACCAATTAACAAAAATACTAACACCACACCTGTGCACTGGCTGTGAGGCACTGGTTGTGATTTGAACCCTGCCTGGGGCACTTACTAATTCCATGTCCTTGGGTAAATTACTTAACCTCCATTTCCTCCTCTGGAGGATGGGAAGGACAGTCCCCACCTGAGAGCATTATGTCTAGGGGACTGAAGATGACCATGAAAGTGCGTTGAAAACCAAAAAATGCTGTGCTTGGAGGCCTTCTGAAGACTCCCGCTACCTTGCGGCCCCACGTGCTGGCCATCTCCGTCTCCAGTAAACTCTGTTCTCAGGAAAGGATCTGAAACCCCATCACACAGAAGTACAACGTGATCTCTGCCTAGGGAAGCTTAACTTTAAATTGGCATCAAAGCTGTTCAGTAAAACAAATGAGATTCTGATGGTTGAGTAGAGGGATGATGTGATTTGGGGTTCGAAAGCCTTTCTAGGCTCCCCAAATCACATTTGCTAAGCAGTGCCATGGAACATGCTTTCAAAAGCTCCAGCTGCTCTAACTTGGCTGTTTCTTGCAGAAACTGAACAACGATAAAAAAAAAAAAAAAAAAATCCGTTGAAACTTAGGATAGAGCAATTCACTTCTCCTTGGGCTTCAGTTCCCACGTTCATGAAGGGAGTTAGGCCAGAAGACTTGTGAGCCCCCTTTCCGTTTCAGTTCTAACCAGGCTCTGGAAGGTAGGGTAGGGGGACACAGGTGTGGTAGGGGGAAAGAACGACAGTATTTCCCTTGTCCAGTCTGGTATTTTGAGGCCCTGGTCACCCTACTTCTCCCCGCATGGCCCAGGCAGAGCTGCGGGGACAGTGTGGGGCCCTGGGAAGATTCGGAGTGGATTCAGGACCACGTAGGTTGCCCTTTCCCAGAGACTCGAAGATCCTAAATTGGGGCTCCGCCTCTCTGGCTCATCCTCCGCCCAGCCCCAGAGCCGGACCGCGCTGGGCGGGAGCCTGTTGCACAATTGCCGCCCAGAATGAGGCTGGGGCAGTTCTCACGGGGCCCCAAGCTTAGGGTGGGGCCCCCCTCCTCCCCGCCTTGGCGGGGCAGTCGGAATCACAGTCAACAAAATATTAATTATTGTTGTTTCCAAAGCCCCCCCACTAGCAGGGGGGGAGGCCCTGCCCCGGAAGTCCACACAATCAACATCACAAGCATTTCAGTCACCCCATGGGGAGCTAGGTCACGTGATGCTCTAGCCCTCGGAGCCAGCCTTTGGCGCCAGCCACTTCCTGGAACCCAGCCTCGGACACACGTGTGCAGAGTGTGTGTGTGTGTGTGTGTGTGTGTGTGTGTGTGTGTGTGTGTGTGTGTGTGCGCGCGCGCGCGCGCGTGTGCGTGTGCGTGTGCGCAGTGTTAAGAGTCAAAGAGAATACGAAACTCGCAAGGACGAAAAACTTAGTCTAGTCGCATTTATACGTCTTTCTTTAATCCTCTAAAATAGACATACACCTCTTCACTTACCAGAAGGGGCTGAGAGGTGTAAGCACGGTGCCCCAAGTCCCACGCTGGCCAGAAGCAGAGCCGGAGCACTTTCCACTACCCTAATGGCAGGTAATTTGGCAGCTGGATAAACCAGCCCAGTCTAATCAGAGGTTGAGCAGATTGGAAACGTGAGAAAGCAGTGGGCCGACCGGTGGTGTCCAGGTGACAGTGGCGCTGTGGAACTCTCATGCCTTCGGTGGCAGTGCAAATGTCCTCTCAGAACACAACGAGGTGGTATGCATCCAGCAGGCTCAGACTTACTGACTCCCATCAGAATCAGGAGCAGTTTAGAAAACAACTGCCTTAAATCCTCTGGGAATAAAGTGGTATCTCGAAAATTCACTGGTATCCCTATGCAACATCCTGGAACTGGAAATCTTTTTTGAAAAGATGTTCATAATTTATAAATCGATTAATCACCACTCCCCCGAAGTTGAAAAAAATAGTCGGGAATGACTCCATCACTACCCGGAATATTTTGCTATGAAGAATGAGCTTTACTAAAATGGGATACCCTGGTGGCATAGTGGGTTAAGTGCTGCATCTGCTAACCAACAGGTCACCAGTTCAAATCTGCTAGGCGCTCTTTGGAAACTCTATGGGGCAGTTCTGCTCTGACCTCTAGGATTGCTATGAGTGGAAACCAACTCAACAGTAGTGAGTTTATTTATTTTATTATGATCTTTTTATTTTTATTTTTTTACTGTTTTATTAACAAGAGGAAATGTGTATGCTACAAGGAAAGTATACAATTGTATATGCAGGATGATCACAGCTGTTGAAAGAGAAAAAAGAACTCAAAACTATATATAGATTGGCAGGAAATACAAGGAAATGTTAACAGTGGTTTTGGTTTTCTGTGGGTGGTAGGTGTTATTATTAGACTTTTTCTTTCAGCTTTTCTGTATTTCTCAACCTAGCTATTGCGTGGAAATTCTGGTGGAGCAGTGGTTAAGTGCTACAGCTGCTAACCAGAACTTTCAGGGGCAGAGTTATTCTCTGTCCTGTAGGGTCACTATGAGTTGGAACTGACTCAGTGGCAGCAGATTTGTTTGTTTTTTCATCTAAGATTGCTGTAACTCAGAATTGACTCGGTGGCAGTGGGTTTGTTTTGGGGAGGGTTTGTTGTGTATATTATTTTGATGGTTACATTTTGCAGTATTTCCTTTTAAAAAGGGGGAAGTAGATAGCAATAATAGTAATAGTAACAACATGAAATAATAATAAATTAGCACAGCATTTACCGGGTGTCAGGTGCTGTACTAAGTATTTTACCTTTTAAAAAATTTTTCGTAGCAAGCCAATGAGGTGCCTCTAGTGTCACTCATTGCATCTGTTTTACAGATGGGAAACCAAAGGCTCAGAGATGTAGGTCAGGCCCTGGACACTGAGTTTTGATTTTCCAGGATCCATAGGACCTGTCTAGTGTGCAGCACATCCCCTCATGTGGTGGCCTAGAGGGAGGAAGCACCCTGCCTCCCACCACTGAGGACCGGGGCAGGAGCCCATCCTCCCCTCTCCAGTTCCCTGGCAGTGAGTGCGACTATGTGACTGAGGCCCAGCCAGACAGATGCTTGTTGCTGGGGCCTGGGTTCTTGAGTGCTGAGGGTGAGGACTCTGTTTGTGTGACATTGCGTGGCAGTTGGCATCAGCATCCAAACTGGACTCTTCCAGGCCAAATGATGGCTTTATGTCTCTTGCTGCTCTGGGCTTCAAGGAGTGCCTTCCTTCCTGCTCCTTTCCCAACGCTGTCCTCTCAACCCTTGCTTACTCTTTTGCAGTGGATTCTCTTCTTTGTTTAAATTGGTCAGGGTCCATCTCTGTGGCTTGTGACCAAGAGCCCTGACAAATCAGCAGTTCCAGGGAAAATGGTGGAGGCAGAACTCCAGTCCAAGTCTCTCCATCCAGAGTTGAAACTTAACTAGCACTATTGTGCTGCCCACTCTTTCCCCAAAGTATGATTAATAATTCCTGGATTTTTTCTGGAGAATCTTTTTGGAAATTGGCAGCCCCCTACCTGCCCTACTGCTGTGGGAGCTTAGGAAGCCGTGGTGGTGAAGGTCAGGAAACTAGAGGCCCAACCCAGGCCTCCCAGGGCTGGGATGACAGACCTGGAGAGGAGAGGAAGCAGAGACGAGTCTCAGGCCTTGCTGGCATTTCCTGGCTAGTGCCAGAGGACTGACTCAGCACAGGATCCCACCCCAGAAAGCCGCTCTTGACCTTTGGGGTAGGAGACGAACCCCTCTTCTGCATCCCCAGGACACCTTGCACTTGCCTGTGCCACTCCAGGTTGTGATTGTTTGCTTCTACTCCCATGCAACTGTGAACTTCTTGAATCGAGGTCTGGGCCTTTCTTACCCCTGCAGCCCTATATACATGCTGCTGAAATGAATGACAGAATGAATGAATGAAGAGCTGTCCCCATCCCCATGTCAACCATAAACCCTGGGAATTGTCTTGGCAAAAATAGAATGACACAGATTTCAGAACTGGAAAACCTTCCTCAAACTAAGAAATCACTCCTTAACCTCTCTGACCCTCAGTTTCTTCATCTGTAACATAGAGACAGTGCCTAACTCTCACTGACCATTGGTGCTCTCTACATGCTTCCTGCTCCCAAAACTTTATTCTGATTCCCTTCCTTCTTCCTCATGTGTGGCCCTCCTTGACCCTCTCTGTGAGCGAAATGTCCAACAAGACACAGAAAAGCTTAAGTAAACCATGGCACATCAATCAGATAAACAGTTACGCAGTCAATAAAAATCTTGTTTAACCAGTAATTGGTAATGCTATATGAAAATGCTTGTGTATTCATGTGAAGTGAAGAAAAGATTAAATTACTCACACAGTGTGACCTCACTCATGTAAAACCTGCATGTATATGGATGTTGGTACATGCCGTGGGAAGTTTTTGAAAAGCTACATGAGAAACTGTTAACAGTGATTTTCTCCTGGGTGGGAATAGAATGTTGAGGGTGGGCTTTGGTTTGTCACTTTATAACCTTCTGTTTTATTTGAATACACACACACACACACACACACACACACACACATCCTCAGGTGACAGAGTACAACAGCCCCGTAAGGTTTGCTAGGCTGTAATCTTTACAGGAACAGATCACCAGGTCTGTCCCCTGCAATTGTGCCACAGGAACTCCATCCTCTATCTACGTGTAAATATATATGTGCTTTGTTTTCTACATGAGTGTATATTAAGTAAAATAAGAATAGAAAGGAAATACAATAAGATTGCAGACAGTGGCTACTTGGCAGTAGTGGGATTATGGGAGTGTCAATTCTTTGTAGCATCCAGTATTGTCCAAGTTTTCTGCAATGAACACACAGTTCTGTAATCAGAATTAAAGGTAAAAATTATTTTGAGTAGATCCCCCGGAGTCGGGGGAGGAGGGAGGAGAGCAGGTGACAGTGTCCAAAGGGTGAAAGAACCATGAGGTGGCACCAGGCAGAGGCTGTTGTATTTTTGGAGCCATGTGGTTCCTGCTGAGTCAACTAACTAGTTGTTTGGCTCCAGCCTGCCAGAGGAGGCAGGAAATGCTCCCACTCCTGCCCTGGTTCACTCTTAGTCATCTTCTGGGAGAGAAGGGTGAGGGGTAGGGGCAGAAGGCCAATGAGGAGTCTCCATCTGCCCCTGGAGCCTTCTAGGCAAAGGGCTGGGAGTGAGTAGTTCTATCTGCCCACCACTGTCGCCTTGGGGTTGTCAGTGGCTGGGAGTGAGCAGGAAGGGTTGAGGAGGATTCTGGGAAAGTGCCCCTTTGGCCTTTGTGGAGCAGCTTTGTATCCTCCCGTGGAAGCTGTTGTGAAAAATAATTACCATTTGTCCAGGGCTTTGAGATTCCTCCAGATGAAAGGCGTGACAGGAGTGTCCTGATGAATATGTGTTTACAGTATTGACTTTCATCCTAAACACCCGCTCATGACACTTACGTGGCCCTCTCTCGACCTCTGGACTGCCCCAACATCCTGGCTTCAAAATATCTGAAGTTAAGCATCAGTGTTGAAAGCCACTACAGGGAAGGAGGGAAGAACAGGAGTCAGATGCTCCTCATCATCCTGCATTTCGTATGAGTAAGCTGAGGGGCTCCATTCCCCAACAGGTTAAAGGAAGCTGAAGAATGAAGTCCTGGAGAGGGGGTTATGGGTTGTTCTTGTCCTAGCCCCTAACTGTAGCACTGTCCTAGAGCCCAAGGTTCTCTCTCTCCGGAGGACTGAGAGACTGGAGGGATTCTAGAGCCCCCTGATTCAAGCCACACTGATGCCAGACACCTTGCCCTAAAACCCTAAAGGCAAATGGAGTCTAATTCCTTTAGCAAACTGAACTTATTCTCTGTTCATTGTTTCTAAACACTTTCATCCATGGCTGAATTCTTTTTTCTCCTTGTTACATAAATTTGGGTAGAAAACTCTTTGGTGAGTTCATCTTTCTTTCTTTCTTCATTTCATACAAGTAGTTGGTCTGTAAAGCTACGTAAGTTTCTGGACAGACGTACAGATCCAATCCAATAGACAGAGGATTTACAAAGAAGCTGGCCACTCCCTCTAGAAGACTACATTCTCATTTGCAGAGATGGGCCCATGCTTACAAGATGTTTAAACAGTATCAGAGGACAGGAGATCCCTGGGTAGGTCAAACAGTTTGCTCTCATTTAAAAACCCAAAGGTTGGAGGTTCGAATCCAGTCAGTGGTGCAGCAGAGGAAAGGTATGGTGACCTGCTTCCATGAGATTACAACCAAGGAGACTGTGGGGTGCAGTCTTCCTCTGACACATCTAGGATCACAGTGGGCAGAACAGACCCAATGGCAGTGGAGGAGGACAGACAGGGACCCATGGTAGTTCAGTGGTAGAATTCTCACCTTCCATGTAATTGATTCCCAGCCAATGTACCTCATGTGAAGCACCACAAGTTTGTGCTTTGCTATGATTCTGAACAGGTTTTAGTGGACCTTCCAGACTAAAATAGACTAGGAAGAAAGGCCTGGCAATCTACTTCTGCAAATCAGCCAGTGCAAACCCTCCAGATCACAGTGATCTGAAAGACAACCAATCATGGGACTGGCACAGGACCAGGCAGGATTTCATTCTGTTGGCCTTGGGGTCACCAGGAGTAGAGTGCTGACTTGACAGCAGTTAGCAACAAGAGTAATAAGAGGAGGACAAGAGGACAGAAAAAAAGTCCAGAGCGCTAACAGTGGGACAGCTGTGGACTGGAGATCCCAGAAGATTTCCTAGGACCAGAGCATGGTGAATTAAGTATGGACGTGGTCTAAATGAGGACAGGGAAGAACGCATCTCAGCCAGAGTGGATGGGTTGTGTGACGGTAGGAGAGGTGGGCAGGCAGGCTGCATGAGACCGTGGAGGCCCTCGAGTGGCAAACTAAGGACCTGGGATTTTGTCCGGAAGGCAACGGAAGCCCACTGCAAGTTTCTGAGACAGAGAATGATATGGTGTAGAGTTTGTTGTTGTTGTTAGGTACTGTCTAGTCGGTTCTGACTCACAGCAGCCCCGTGTACAACAGAACAAAACACTGCCCTGGTCCTGAGCCATCCTCATAATCATTACTGTGTTTGAGCTTGTTGTTGCAGCCACAGTGTCAATCCATCTCATCCACAGTGTTTCTGCTGACTGTCTACCTTATGAAGCGTGATGTCCTTTTCCAGGGACGGGTCCCTCCTGATAGCATGTCCAGTGTGTGTGAAATGAAGTCTCATCAGCCTTGTTTCCAAGGAGCGCTCTGGCTATACTGCTTCCAAGACAAACTTGTTCTTTCCTCTGGCAGTCCACAGTATATTTAATATTCTTTGAAAATACTATGGAAATCCAACCAGAAGATTGGCAGTTCGAATCCACCAAGGTGGTCCTTGGGAATTTTGTGGGGAAGTTTTACTCTGTCCTAGTGGATCACGGGAAACCCTGCTGGTACAGTGGTTAAGCGCTACTGCTGCTAATCCTTGGAAAGTCTACGGTTCTTTCAGGTAGTTCTACCCTATAGGTTTGCTATGACTTAGAATCAAGTTGATGGCAATGGATTTGCCAGCACCATAATTCAATGACATCAATTATTCTTCTGTCTTCCTTATTTGTTGTCCAGCTTTCTCATGCATACAAGGTGATCGAAAATATCAAGGCCTAAGTCTCATGAACCTTAGTCTGCAAAGTGACATCTTTGCTTTTTAACAGTTTAAAGAGGGCTTTTGCAGCAGACTTGCCCAGTGCAACACATTGTTTGATTTCTTGCTGCTGTTTCCATGGATATTGATTGTGGATACAAATAAAATGAAATCTTTGAAAAATTTTAACATTTTCTCTGCTTATTGGTCTAGTTATGAGGATTTTTGTTTCCTTCATGTTCAGCTGTAATCTATACCAATGTTTATCAGAAAGTGCTTCAAGTCCTCTTCCCTTTCAGCAAGCAAGGTTGTGTCATCTGCATAATGTATAATCCACCAATTGTGATGCCATATTCTTCTTCACATAGTTCTGCGTGTTGGCTTGTTTGCTTAGTTTACAGGTTGAATAAGTTTGGTGAAAGGATATGTCTCTGACACACATCTTTCCTGATTTTAAATCATGCAGTATCCGCTTGTTCTGTCCAAATGACTGCCTCTTGATCTATGTACAAGTTCCTTATGAGCACAATTAAATGTCTGGAAATTTCCATTCTTGGTAATTTTGTCAACTGTTTATTATGATCCACACAGTTAAATGCCTTCAGAGAAGGTTAAAATATTTTCACCTAGAGGAGAGTCTTGGCATCTCTCAATCAGCAGCTCCAACACAGAGTTTATCATTTGCCTCCTCAGACCAGCCCTTTGCTTCTATTTCAGCTAATGAACATGCTGGCACAATTGTCGGTGCTCTCTGCCCACTACCCAGTTTTATTTTCCTCATAGTACTTAGCACCACTGGAAGTGATCTCATGCACGGACTTATTTGTCTCCTTGGTCTCTGTTTTCCCATAGAATGTAAGCAAAATGGGACAGGTGGGGGAAGCTCACTGTTTCATCTCTTCACCAATGACAGTGCTGGGCACATGGCAGATGCTCACTGTGTTGGTGGGATGAAGAAATAAGTGGATTACACAATTGATGCATCAATGAGTGGCACCACTGTTGTCTCAGGCATCCTGGCCCCAAACCCTGTTATGATTCTTGATTCATCCTTTCTCCTCTGCAGGGTCCAGGCAGCCCCTGGTTATGATCTCTGCATCTTTCCTTGTCTCAACCAAGCATCTTTGCACTTATGCCTGGAATCTTTTAAACAGCTCTAGGCTCCTTGAGGGCAGAGGTACCTCTCTGTCATGTCCTCCATGGGGCTCAGCACAGGGCAATGCCAACAACAGTTCCCGCTGATCCAGTCTTTGAAGTTTTCCAAGTGCTTTTGGCATGATCCTGGTATACCTAGGGCAGATTCAGGACTCAAATCTCATTCCTGAACTCGAAACACTACACGTCTTCCCTTGTTGGTCTGATTGATGCATAAATTTGAATGAAAGAATTCTGAGGTTGCTCAAGATTAATTGTAGAGAGAGAAACTAGAAGTGGAAAGACCAGTTGGGGAAACTATCCGTCGCTGGTGACACAAAAGGAGAAAACGAACTGAAAAGTGAGTGAATGGGGGTGGGGGAACGTGGGGCACAGCTAAAAGCTGGGACTGGAGAAGGCTGACCCTAGGGGTTAGGTTGCTGTGTCCCAGGAAGTGTGTACTCTCCTTCCTAGTATCGTGTCATTTAAGACAGAGACATGTAGCAACCCCCAGAGAAGACATTAGAGGCCATGCTAAAGGGGCAAAGGCATTCTGAGCCCCAAAGAAACATTATTTATTGGTTTTTCTGGCTTAGTCTTTATCAGCAGTAAGTATTAAAAGTCTAAGCAATGTACTGGAAAAAGAGTTACTAATGACACAAGTACAGAGAGAGAAAATAAAGTGAAAATTACCAGTCATTTTACCATCCAGAAATAATCATACCTAACAGTTTGGTGTACATTCGTTTGGACCATACATACATAAGTATAAATAGACACACACATTTCTTGTTGACGAGATGAGATACTTACAGCTTTGCAACCTGTTTTTCATTAATAATATGTAATGAACACAAAGAAAAATTTGTTAACCCAAAGGGTGGTTTGAAAAGATAACCTCTGGTAAAACAGGAAGCCAGAGAAGATACATGAGCATAAAGTGAGTGGCTAAGCTCTGTGGTTTTGAAAAATATTATTAAAGTAAATAAATCTTAGATGTCCTGCCAGGTAAGTAATTAGTAGCTCTCTATCAGCAAGGCCACTAATTGATAAATCATAGGATGTTGGTACTTGAAGTGGCCTTTGAGATTATCTAATTTCAGTGTCCTTACTTTAGGTACTGAGAATCTATAAGCCCAAAGACATTAACTAACAATGCCTAAAGAGGCAAGGCTGGTAAGCAACAGAGCTGGAATGAGAATTTAGTCCCTTAAATCCCAGTTTAGTACTCTTGCCACTAAACCACACTGATTAGAATAGGGTGTGTGTGCTTCAATCCATACACTCAGGTACAGAACAGAATGGAGAAAGATGTGGTCCCAAGCCCATCGGTTTGCCAGGTGTATGCCATTTGTGGAGGTGTATCCCGTAAGCGGGCAGCAAAATGTCCCTGTATACAGGAGTGGTTGGCTCTGACCTCAGATCATGAGGACCAAATATTGGTTCCCTTACTGAACTTGCTGTATGATTAACACTCTCTTGTCTCCATTTTCTCACCTGTGTAAAGGGGATAATAACAAAATCGACCTCATCCATTTCAGTGAGAAGTAAATGAGATCATGTAAACAGAGGACTCAGCCAGGTGTTTGGCACATGGAAAGAGGCCAATAAATGTGAACAACCAATGTGAACAACCATGATTATTAATGTTCTGGAATAAAGGTCAATGTCATTGCAAGCTTGAAAAGAAACTCAAGGGCCCATTGCAGCTTTTTTTTTTTTGGCCATGGGCATCCATAGGAAAAGAAGAAAGAAGCCCAACTATGGAGCAGCCCAGCCCTACCCACTGTGAGGGCAGTCCCTAAGAGGGATAGGAGGCCATGTGTACCAGAGTGGAGCTGCAGGCAGCTGGGGACTCACTGCAGGAGCCACCACCAAGATTCAGGCCATCCCCATACTCCCTGGGCTAGTCACTCATTATATAAATCAAGGATCCAGAAAAATAGTTTTCTCATGTTTTAAAATCTACCTAAGAGGTTATCAACTGTCTAAAGGAAAAATGATAAGTTATTATGTTTTTTTTTTCCAAAAGATCAACAACATACAGAAGACTTGAACAACATTACCAAGCAATTTCATCACATGGACATTTTGTAATGATCCATCCAACAACAGTAGAGTATGTATATCTGTATTTTTAAAAGGCTCATGAAATATTCACCAGAATAGATCATACTTTGGGCCATAAAAAAATCTCAGTAAATTTAAAGAAGTTGAATCGCTCAAAGTATAAAAATCAATTGTTGGCTTCCACCTTAAGAAGTTAGAAGAAAAGAAAAAAAAAATTTAAGCCCAAAGTGAACAGAAGGATTGGAAAATAAAGATAAGAATGAAAATCAATAAAGTAGAAATGGACAAATAGTAGAGAAAAAAAAATCAATGAAACCAAAAGCTATTTTTTTAAAAAAATATATAGATAAAACTGATATGTTTCTAGCTAGATTGAAAAGAAGAAATGAGAAAAGACAAAAATGACTTATATATGGAATGAGAGATGGAATACTACTATAGATCCTAAGGTAATAATAAGATAATAAGGAATTATTAGCAACTGTCATGTATTAAACTTTGTCCCCCCCAAAATGTTTATAACCATTTGGCTGGGCTAGCATTTCCAATATTTTGTGACTGTCCTCTATTTTGTGATTTTCCTATGCTGTAAATACTAATCTCTGCCTGTGGCTAATAAATAGGATGATTATGTTAAAGAGGATCAGGGTGGGACTGTAAATCGCTTCCTAAGGCCACCTCCCTGCTCCACTGTAAACGCAGTTTCTCTGGAGTGTGACTTGCTCTACTTTTATCCTACAGAGATAAAAGGAAAGGGAGGCAAGCAGAGAGTTGGGAATCTCATGCTTCCGAATGAAAGCAAGTTCATTCCACCTGTCGCTGAGAGCCAAAATTCACAGAAGGGGAGAAAGGTTCAATGCTTTATTAGCAGACAAACATGCCAGCCCGGAAGACAGTGAGAAATACTTCTCTAAAAACTACTCTGCTTGGGTTACAATTCCAGCAGTTTTTAGCCAAATTACAAAGGGATTTGCATCTGGAAAATGTCAAATCTTGTCACGGGGTAGAACAGGGAGTCACAAGTTTCCTTTATGTCTTGTTGAACTGTGGATATTCATTACCTCCCTGAAGGTTGGTTAACTACCCTGGAGGTAGGTAAAGGAATGTAAGTCTATAGATCTGGTTGGGACAGAATGGAATTTAGTTTAGCAGTCTGATGACCTTGGTCCAGTCCCAGCTACTAATATTCGTACAATTAGGAAAACAGCACCCGGGAGCAAAGCCTGTCCTTCAGACCTGAAATTCCTGTGCTAAGATGCCTCCTGATCAAAGACCAGTGCAATACAAGGACCTTCCTCCAGAGCCAACAGAAAGGGAATGCCTTCCACTGGAGCAGACACCCTGAAATCGGTCTTGTAGCCTATCGGACTGTGTAAGAATAAACCTTCCTTTGCTAAAACCATCCACTTTAGCACAACAACTTTGTGCTAAACAAATTAAGTAACTTAGATGATATAAACAGTTTAGCTGAAAGACAAAAACTATTAAAACTCACTTCAGAAGAAATAACTGAAATAGCTCAATATCTATTTTTAAAATGGAATTCTTAGTTTAAAATCTTCACAAAAACTTCAGACCCAAATGATTTCACTAGTAAATTCTACCAAACATTTAAAGAAGAAATTGTAGCACCTCTATACGATCTCTTACAGAAATTGAAAAGGAAAGAACTCTTCCCAAATCGTTGTATGAAGACAGCATTAGCCTGATACCAAAATAGGTCATATGAAAAGGCTAGAAACCAATACTCTGCATAAAAATCGATGTGGAAATCCTCATCAAAATCTTAGCAAATTATATTTGCATAAAAAATATAACACATTTTGCTTAAGTGGGCTTTACCCAAGAAACACAAAGTTTAGTCGACAGTCAAAAATCAATCCGTGTAATGAAATTAAGAAACAATTCCATTTATAATAGCATCAAAAAGAATACCTAAACATACATTTAATAACAGAAGTATAAGACTTGTACACTGAAAACTACAAAACATTGTTGAAAGAAATTAAAGACCTAAAAGAATGGTCCAAGTCATGGATCAGAGGACTTAATACTGTTAAGACATTAATAGTCCCCAAACTGATCTACAGGTTTAATGCAAGCCCTATCAAAATCTCAACTGAATTTTTGCAAAAATCAACAAGGTTATCCTAAAATTCATATGAAAATTCAAGGCACACAGAATAGCCAAAAACAATTTTGAGAAAGAATGACAAGCTTTCTGATTTCAAGACTTACTGAAAAGCTGTAATAATTAAAATATTATTGTATTATTGTTGTTGTTACTGTTATTGTTTGGTGCCATCCAGCCACTTCAAACTCCTAGTGATCCCACATACAACAGAATAAAACACTGTGCCAATCTCACAGTGTTGCTATGCTTGAGCCCATAGTTACAGCCACTGTGAGGGTCTTCCTCCGTGACCCTCTTCTTTGCAAAGTATGATGTCTTTCTCCAAAATATGGTCCCTCCTGATAACATGTGCAAAGTATGTGAGAAAAAGTCTTGCCATCCTTGCCTCTGAGGAGCATTCTGGCTGTACTTCTTGCAAGAGTGATTTGTTCTTCTGGCAGTCCACGGTATATTCAATATTCTTTGTCAACATCCTAATTCAAAAGCATCCATTTTTCTTTGGTCTTCCTTATTCACTGTCCAGTTTTCACTTGTAATCGAGGTGACTGAAAATACATTGGTTGGGTCAGGTGCACCTTAGTCCTCAAAGAGACATCTTTGTTTTTTAACACTTTAAAAAGGTCTTTTGAGGCAGATTTGCCGTTGTAATACATTGTTGGATTTCTTGACCGCTGCTGCTGTGGGCGCTGACTGCGGATCCAAATAAACCGAAATCCCTGGCAACTTCAATCTTTTCTCAATTTATCATGATGTTGTTTAGTGGTCCATTTGTGGGGATTTTTGTTTTCTTTATGTTGTGGTATAATCCATGCTGATGGTATAGTCTTCAATATGCGTTACTGGCTATTACAAGTCAATAACAAGAAAAGTAGGTTGGGGGCTGAATGACCCGTGAAACTGTTGTCCTGAAATAATCTTCAAATCTTAATCCAAAAATATTTCCTGAGCCAGCCAGCCAGAAGTCTTCTTAAAATTAAGCAACTTAATTAGTAAATTGTGTCTGTCTTGAGCATTACGCTGTTTTAGGGACTATATATGTAGGATCATATTGACAAAAGCAACCTGAAAGATTAGATAGGAACCTTAGGTTGCAGTGAGGGACAGCTCAGAAAAGGTGGGTGAAAATGGTTGCACAACTCAAAAAATGTCACCAGTGTCACTAAATTGCATATGTAGAAATGATTAAACTGCTGTATGTTTTGTTGTGTATATCCTCAACAAAAACAAGGTAAATTTAAATCAAGAAAGCAAAAATAGCTGACTTAAATAATAATTTCAGCAAGTACTTTACCACAGAAGATACATGAATGGTCAATAATATCAATAAAAAATTCTCAACATCATTAATAATTATGGAAATGAAAATTTTCAAACTTAATGGAGTACTATTACGTACCATGACTAGACGGGCTAAACCGAAACAACAAAAACTGATGACACCAAGTCTTAGCTGGGGTATGGAGCAACTGGAATTCTCACTCTTTACCAGTGGGGGAGGCAAATGAGATGACTTTGGAAAATCATTTGGCAGTTTCTTATAAAATTAGGGATATACTTACTATGTGACCCAGAAATATGTTTACAAATATCTATAGGTATTTTATTATAATAAAACTGGAAATGAACCAAATGTCTACCAATGGGTGAACTGGTAAATAAATGTTGGTATATTCATACCACAAAACACTATTACATCAAATTAAAGAAAAAATTACTAATATAACATGTGAGATGAATCTCATACGTATGGTTGTTGTTAATAGGTACCGTCTAGTATGTTCTGACTCATAGCAAACCTATACACAACAGAACAAAATACTGCCCAGTCCTGTATTGTTATTCAGTGTCATTGGGTCAGTTCTGACTCATAGCAACCCTATGAACAACAGAACAAAGCACTGCCTGGTCCTGCGCCATGCCCACAGTGGTTTACATGCCGAAGCCCATTGCTGCAGCCACTGTGTCCATCCATCTCCTTGAAGATCTTCCTCTTTTCTGCTAACCCTCTGCTTAACCCTGATGGCATAGTGGGTTAAGTGCTACCTCTGCTAACCAAAACATCAGCAGTTCAAATTCACCAGGCACTCCTTGGAAACTCTATGGGGCAGTTCTACTCTGCCCTATAAGGTTTCTATGAGTTGAAATTGACTCAATGGCACTGGGTTTTTTTGTTTGTCTGTTTTCTGCTTAACCAAACATAATATTCTTCTTCAGAGACTGATCCCTTCTGACAACATGTCCAAAGTATGTAAGTCACAGTGTTACCATCCTTGCTTCCAAGGAGCAATCTGGTTGTACTTGTACTTCTTCGAGAGCAGACCTGTTTGTTCTTCTTGCAGTCCATAGTACATTCGATATTCTTCTCTAACACCACAGTTTAAAGGCACCAGTTCTTCCTCTGTCTTTTTTATTCATTGTGCAGCTTTCACATGCATACGATGTGACCATGGCTTGGGTCAGGCACACTTTAGTCTTCAAGGTGACATCTTTACTTTTCAGTATTTTAAGGAGGCCCTTTGTAGCAAATTTTCCCAATATGATGTGTCCTTTGATTTCTTGACTACTGCTTCCATGGATGTTGATTGCAGAATCAAGTAAAATGAAATCTTTAACAACCTCAATCCTTTTTTCCATTTATCATGACATTGCTTACTGGTTCAGTAGTGAAGATTTTTGCTTTCTTGATGATGAGGTGCAACCCATGCTGACAGCTGTGGTTCTTGATATTTATTGGTATGTGTTTTAGATCATCTTCACTTTCAGCCATCAAGGTTGCACCATCTGCGTCATACGTGTTGTTGATGAGTCTTCCTCCAATCCTGATACTATCTTCTTCTTCACATAGTCCAGCTTCTCAGATTTACTTAGCATACGGATTGAGTAAGTATGGTGAAAGGATACCATCCTGACTCACCTTTCCCAACTTTAAGCCACACACTATCCCCTTGATACATTGAAATGACTGCCTGTTGGCATATGTACAGATTCCAGATGAGCACAATTTAGCGTTCTGGAATTTCCATTCTTTGCAATGTTATCCATAATTTGCTGTGATCTGCACAGTAGAATGCCTTTTCATAGTCAATAAAACACAGATAAGACATCTTTCTGGTGTTATCTCCTTTCAGCCAAAATCCAGCTGTTGTCAGCAATGATATTGCTTGTTCCACATACACTTTCAATTCTCACTTGACTTTCTGGCAGTTCCCTGTCAAGGTACTGCTACAACTGCTTTTGAATGATCTTCAGCAAAATTGGTTTGTGTATAACATTAGCGATATTGTTTGATAATTTCTGAATCCTGTTGGATCATCTTTCTTTGGAATGGGCACAAATATGGATCTTTTCCAGTTGATTGGCCAGGTAGCAAGCAATCTTTCAAATTTCTTGGCATAGGTGAGTGAGCAACTCCAGACTGCACTGATCTGTTGAAACATCTCAATTAGTATTGAGTCGGTGCCTGGAACCTTGTTTCTCTCGGTGCTTTCAGTGCAGCTTGGACGTCTTTCTTCAGTGCCATTAGTTCTTGACCATATGCTGTGTCCTGAAACGGTTGTATATGTTGACCAATTTTTTTTTCATGCAGTGACTGTATTTCTTCCATCTTCTTTTGGTGCTTCCTGCATTTTTCAATGTTTTCCCAGTAGAATCCTTCAATATTGTAGTTTGAGGTTTGAAATTTTCTTTCAGTTCTTTCAGCTTCAGAAATGCCAAGTGTGTTCTTCCATTTTGGTTTTCTAATCCCAGGCCTTTGCACATTTCATTATAGTACTTTGTCTCCTTGAGTACCCTTTGAAATCTTCTGCTCAACTCTTTTACTTCATCATTTCTTCCTTTGCTTTAGCTATTCTACAGTCAAGAGCAGGTTTCAGGGGTCTCTTCTGAGGTCTTTTTTGTCTCTCCTGTCTTTTTAATGACCTCTTGTTTTCTTCTTGTATGATGTCTTTCTACAACTCATCTGGTCTTTGGTCATTAATTATCCTGTTCTTGAGTTAGTGTCTAAATTCAGATAGGATACACTCAAAGTTGTACTTTGGATCTCATAGATTTGCTCTAATTTTCTTCGACTTGAACTTCCATTTGAACAATTGATGATCTGTTCCACAGTTGGCCTCTGGCCTTGTTTTGACTTATGGTATTGAGCTTCTCCATCATCTCTTCCCACAGATGTGGTCTATTTGATTCCTGGTAAGGTCCATGTGTATAGTCACTGATTATGTTGTTGATAAAAAGTATTTGCAATGAAGAAGTCACTGGTCTTGTAAAATTTTATCATGCAATCTCCAGCATTATTTCTGTTACCAAGGCTCTATTTTCCAACTACTCATCTTTCTTCTGGAAACACTGGTGGTGTAGTGGTTAAGTGCTATGGCTGCTAACCAAAAGATTAACAGTTAGAATCTGCCAGAGACTCCATGGAAACTCTATGGGACAGTTCTACTCTGTCCTATGGGGTCACTATGGGTTGGAATCAACTTCACAGTAATGTGTTTGTTTGTTTTAAAATCTTCCATCTTTGTTTCTAACTTTTGCATTCTAATCACCAGTCACTACCTGTGCATCGTGACTGCGTATATGATTCATTTCAGACTGTATACAACTTCTTCACCTTTGGCCTTAGTGGTTAATGCATAAATTTGAATGAATTGTTCTATTAGCTGGTTTTCCTTGTAGGTATATGAATATTATCTTATCACTGACAGCATTGTACTTTAGGAAAAATGTTGAAATATTCTTTTTGACAATGAATTTGATGCCATTCCTCTTCAACTTGTCATTTACAGCATAGTAATCCAGATGATTTTCCGATTAAAATGGCCAATACCAGTCCATTTCAACTCACTAATGCCCAGGATATGGATCTTTATGTGTTCCATTTTCATTTTTGACAACTTCCAATTTTCCTAGACTCATATTTTGTACATTCCATGTTCTCGTTACTAATAGATACATGCAGCCATTTATTCTCATTGTGAGTCACTCTGCATCAGCAAATGAAAGTTCCCAAAGCTAGATTTCATCCACATCATTAGGGGTGACCCTACTTTGAGGAGGAAGCTCTTGCTCAGTCTATTTTGAGTGCCTTCTAACTGGAAGGGCTCATCTTCCAGTGTTATATCAAACAATGTCCATAAGGTTTTCACTGGCCAATTTTTCAAAAGTAGACTCCCAGGCTTTTCTTCCTAGTGCTTAGTAAGTACCTGCAGATATCACATGTATTACATTAAGTAAGTCATACTAAAAAACCTAGATAGTGTATAATTCTATTTACGTAAAATTCTAGAAAAGGCAAAATTAAAATGAATGAAAGCAGATCAGTGATTGTCAAGGGCGGAGTAAGGGATGGAATTCACTCTTTAAGGTGAAGGAAATAGTCTATGTCTTGACTGTGGGGTTGTTGCATGACTATATGTACAGGTAGTCCTTGACTTGCAGAGCGTTCAAATTATGGCAAAGTGTATGTAGGATTGTCTTTTTGGGTTTTCTTTTTTAACATCTTATTGTAGTAATATGTACGATGTATGATGTTGCAATATATAATTTGCTGATGTTATGATCCTCAGATGTTCACTCAAAGACGTTCAAAGATTGGATTTATAAAGATACTGATAATAAAAGCCAATAGTAATGAAAACTAAAAAAGAAAAAAAACAGTTATTCAACTTACATCAGAACCTAATGAAAATGAAGTCACTGGACTGGAACTCTGTTTTAAGTTGGAGACTACCGGTACGCATGTGACAAACTCACCTAACAGTAAAGGTAAAATAGGTGATTTTATTGTATGCAAATTATGCTTCAATAAAGCTGATTTAAAAAAAATTATGAGCATCATTTAATTCCCGTTGTGATAGCACTTTGGAGGTAGGCATAGTTACCTGGAGGGCATTTAATATGGAAGCCTGAAATTTGAAGATGCTTTCCTAAAGAAAGAAAGTCATCGGTGAGATCCAAAGAGACCCATAAATCAGCTGGATAAAGAAGGTAAGGCATGAGAATTTAGTGTAGAGGGAGGGATGTGTGCAAAGGCTTTGAGGCTTGAATCCTCTCCAGAGCCACCACACCAGTGGAAATCCTGCTTCTGCTTGTCTATTCCTAGTCCACTACTGTGACTGTTAGAACAATCTCAACCACCATTCACTGAGGATTTATTACACTCATTATTATTCCTCATCACGTTTACTTTCCAAAATTGTACCCATACAGTATATTCATTTAGCATATTCATTTTGTGTATAAAAACTTTGAGACTTAGAGAGATGAAGTAATTGGCCGTATCTACACAGCTAGTAAGTGTCAAAGCCAGAATTTAAACTTGAGTTGACAAAGCTTCACCCTTTGAATTCCTAAGTATCACTCTATTCAACCTCTTTTAGAAAATTCATTGAAATCTTCTCTCAGGGACAAACATCACCACCTCTTCTAACTCTTCTTCAATAATAGTCTCTTATCCTTTCACTGCCTGTTGAATATCATCTATTTACACACCGGTTTGACTATAACCCATTTGAAATTCAGTTCCCAGATCTAAATGCAATCATGTTGGAAAAGAAGTTGGAAAATTAATGAACTTTTGTAATAAAATCACTTGAAACTCTGCTCCAAAGAATTAATAGAGTTAATAACCATATTTTAGAATGTAGGCATGGACATACATAACTAAGAAGCTTTTGAATTTTTCTTTTCTAGGAAACAGTGCTGTATAGCGGAAGGAGCATGACTTTTGGAGTCCCATGTGAGTTGGGGATCGCGGCTCTGACCTTGGCAGGCTCTAGCTGTGTAACCTTGGGCCAAGCATGTAATCTCTGTTTTCTTACCTGTGAAACACAGCTAAACCGATACCCATCTTACAGACTTTAGGCTGATCTTAAATGAGAGAACATACACAAAGCTCACAGCATAGGGATTGTCCACAGTAAGTGCCTGAAACTCTGAAACTGCCATTTCCCTCCCTTGCTTTTCCATAAGAACCAGTTAATTCTGGGTTAGTTTGGGGGTGGTTCTTCTGAGGCATGTAAAGGAACTATATGACCTTTCGAAGTTAGTTCCAGCCTGGCAGGCCCTGGGGCATTAGCAGACTTGCTCCAAGTCCCCTAATTCATCCTACAACCCTCACCCTTACACTCATATATACACAATGCTTTTGGATATAGCTCCCCTCAAAAGTTCCAAGCCTGAAGCTCCCCGGAGTCTCCTGCCAGAAGCCATGTTTCCTGATTCTAAGGCCATTGTTCTTTCCTTGTCTACTGGAAATAATTTGTTTTTCAACTTCCTGTCATAATGACCTATCTGTGGCTTCATTCTCTGGGAGGCTGGTTACCCTCAAGTGCACCTTTTCTCTTGGCTTCTGAAAAAACACCAAATGACAAATGTACAGATGCTTCAGGGGTCCATTTTAAGCATCCCACCTGCTGACATACTAGTTTCTGTGAACTTTATAAGTGAATGGAGGTGGTTTAATCTGCTACTATGAATAAACCAACATTTAAAATTTAGATGCCATAATTTATCACCATAGAGTGCTCACTGAAAATGGGACAAGATGGGGGTGATAGCAGTACTGTACCCTTCTTATTGAATACTCAATCTGCATGTATTAATTAAGTGCTTTATGTAGCAACTTGGCGGGATCACTGCCCTTTCCAACTGAAACTGCCCTATAATAGAGTCTGATCTAGGCTGGTGACATGGTTTGAATTGTGTCCCCCCCAAAATATGTGTAGTAATTTGGCAAGGCCATAATTCCTGGTATTGTTTGATGTTCCTATATGCTGTAAATTGTGCCTCTACGATATTAATGAGGAATGATGGGTGGCCAGGGTTTTGGTGGGAAAGGACTCCATGTGTAAGACTGTATTGTATCTTAAGGCAATCTCTTGAGATACAAAAAAAGAAAGAACCTGGGAGAGAGATTTGGGGATCTCATACCACCAAGAAGCAGAGCCAGAAGCAGAGCATGTCTTTTGGATCGGGGACCCCTGCACCTCAGAAGCTCCCAATCCAGGGGAAGATTAATGACAAGGACCTTTCTACAGAGCCAGCAGAAAAAGCCTTCCACTGGAGCTCACACTCTGAATTTAGACTCTTAGCCTACTTTACTCCAAGGAAATAAATTTCTCTTTGTTAAAGCCATCCATCTGTGGCATTTCTGTCACAGCAGCACTGGATGACTAAAACAGCAGGTCTCTGAACTGGGTGGAAACTAATTGTGTTACCCGCCCTAGCTTTTCAAATCCTGCCTTGAGTCATCCTTTAGGCATTCTTGCATTGTTCATTACTTTTTATTATTACCTTTTTTTTTTGGTAAAATGTACATCACATTCATTTTTATACTTTAGCCAATTTTTAATAATTCTGTGACATCAGTTACAGTCACAATGTGCAATCATATACCACTATTTCCAAAATCTTTGTGTCACCCCAAACAGAAATTCTGTACCTTCTTTAGCAGTAATTCTTATTTGTTAACTTTCAATAAATATTCTATTAGTCTTGCCTCTACCTCACCGCTACAGGAATACAAAAGAGGTGAGCTTTGGGCCCTGGTCCTTTCACAGGTGTTTGGCCAATATCAAATTTATGTCACCAGGTCAGTGGAGCAGAGCCAACATCTCTCCTTTCCCAGACATGTCTCTATCTGAGAAGGTGCTGCACACCAGCGGAGGCATCCCTTAAAATCCAAAGACAAAGGAAGTGAATACTGCCAGCCTGAATTTCCACCTGGTCCTGGAGGTCAGCGTGAAGTTGGTCTTGGCTAAAATGGAAGATCAATTGATGAAGAGACAATTAAGAGGAAGAAGAGTTACAGAGCCGAACCCAGCTGTTGGGCTTCACTTGCCTTGCCCTCCAGTGACTCACCAGCTTGTGAGCAATTCTCAGCTGCCTGATTTAGAGGACTTACTCACCCTTCGGAGAAAGACTTTAATGCAATAAAGCAAATGTCAGCAAATGGGACGCAGCTTAGCACATCACCTCAGTCTGTTCCCAGTATCCCACTCCCTGCTTGCTCTCCCTGCTTGAGGCCCTTCCAGCACCTGGACAGGCCTGTAAGATAGGCAAGCTTCCAGCGCACACTCTAAGAGTTACCAGGTGCTCCGAGATGTGAAATGGAAATGGGGCTTCCAGTACCAGGGTAAAGGCTTGCTAGAACCCAGGACTTCTCGATCCATGTCTACTTTTTTCCCCCTTGAAGCTCTTGCGTGGTTTGTGTGGTCATGTGAGGTAGACTGAAGAAAATATGACCTCCCTAGTCAGAATGGCTTTCTCATCTGTGCACTTTCCAAGACACTTGTGCACTTGGTGAACTGGAGAAAAGAGAATGGAAAGCAAGGTCTCAAGAGAGGTTATCTATAAAATTTGGGCTACCATGAATTCTGTTGGTGTCTTGCTGTTTGCTGACATGCTAGGTGAGCTGGAGGCCTCTTTGGACTCTCAGATTAAAGGGTATGGTGGCAATCTCTCCTTTATTAGGTACCAGTTGATTAGGAAAGCACAAATCCAACAAATCTCTCCCAGTCCTTGACTAGGACAGAGGTCCCAATGGTCAGGCAGAGAGGAGAGGTAGGGCCAGCACAGGGAGAAGCTGATAATGCTCCTTCCTTCCTCCACCAACACCATGGGAATTATCCAGAAGGAAAGTTGATTCAGCCTTGGATTTAAGCACATTCATTGAGGGATTTATCTAGGAACTCCTCAGGAAATTATATGGAAGAATTCGTTCCAATGGTACAAAGAGGGGCACACGGGCACTTCAGCTAAAGCTGCCTCTAATTTAACTCTCCATCCCTTGGCCATGTAGCAAACCTTTTGTAAATGTCGGCCTTGTCTCGGACATGGGGGAGGAGGCTGATCACAAGCTTAGCACTCAGTTTGTTGGAATCAAGGGCCTCAAGTTTTAAGGGCCTTTCAGGATTATCTAACACAGTTCACTCTCTTCCTTGACGAGAAATCCAAGGATCAGGTGGAACTATTTGCCTGGGGTCATAGACTGGAGGGCCCACCACAGGCAGATGACCTTCTGTATAATTAAGATCAGTAAATCATGAGAAGACACACAGCCTTGTGCCTACGGTTGTACAGCCACTACCATTGCTTTTCAGTTTATTTGAAAATAAAGCTCAGTGAGGCAGGCTAGGCTCCCACCCTAAAGTACTCTTATCTCACTCCAATTTACTCAGGACAAAGCAGAAGTACTTTTTTCCTTTTATAATTTTTATTTTGCACTATAAAAAACAAAACAGAACAAAAAAAACACCACTAACATACTTCTTTACTTCACATTCACATGGGTCTTAGGAAATTATTGCCTTTTCCCCTGAAGAAATAACCTATAGACAAAAAGACAAAAAACAAAACCAAAAATGAACAGTAGTAGTACCACACTGCAAAATCTGCAAACCCCAGAAGTCAACAGCTTAGAGACAACGCCAGGGGTAAGAAAACAGGTGTCACAAGAGACAGACACACATACACATAAAGACAGCAAGCTGGGGAAATGATGGTTTCCAATGCCACTGACCATAATACAGAGTGGGCTTCCTTTTTCTCCTGTCACCCACTGTCACCACCACAAAGGGATGATTTTTGGTCTATGGTCTGGAGTAGTTTTCAAATGACACATGAGGGGCTTTGAGGAGAGGTGCAACGAGAAAGGTTCAAGTATGAGTAAGAATCACACCCAAGTTCAAAGTCAGGGAAGAACCCACAGTGAAAACAGAAACCCCAAAGAGTCAAAGTCTTGCTACTTCAACTGCCTCCAGTGGACCCAGAAGGGAATCCCAAAAACATGTGCAGGTTCAAACCAGCAGATGTACAACCCAACAGGGTTGTTCTGACCACTTTGCCATGTGGCCTGGCAGGTGGTCTGTGCCCAATGGCTTCTACTGCCCATGAGCTTAGGGGAGCACCTCAATAGGAGAAAGCAACATTCCTATTGGGATGGTTCACCCTTATGGACTGGCAAACCCAGTGGGGTTACTTTCCTGACTAGATGGTGATCAGCTTATGCCCTGAAGCAGGAGTGACAGACTTGGAGACTGCCAAAGTTCAAAAAAATATGGTAGAAATTGTGCTTCCTTCAGAATGAATTGGCTTGTAACTGCTTTTTCTCCTGATCCAGCAACTGCACTCTCCCACGTTGCTGCAAGTATTTATTGCCTTATGCTTGAAATGAAAAGGCAAATGTTGAGGTGTGAGGACTGAGCAGTCCTAGCAGGGCAAGGGGTCTGGAAGTACAGTAGTCAGCATACACTGTGCCCTCATAATGGCTTGGCCTTCCTTCAGTCCCAAGAACCTATCCCCGAGATCAGTTGGAAGTCCATTTGCAACTGGTGACCCTTCATGTCCCCCTAGGGCAGTGTGATAGACTGAGATCTTCAGTATTGCACAGGTATGAAATGTCCACCAGTTTGAAAAACAGAATCACAGTTGCTCTTGGGGAAGGGCTGGCTCCCCATCCTGGATTTAGCAGGAGGTGGCTGTGGCCACTGGGCCTCTGCTGAGCTCAGAGACTGTTGAGTGGGTGGGCACTTGTGCCAGCACCGAGGTAGGAAATGTGTAATAGGCACCCTGCATGTCAGAGCTCAGTGTCTGCAAATGGTCTAGAAATGAAGAGTCTGCTGCCTCCCCTTGGCAGGAAGGAGCCTGCGGGGTGGGCCTGGAAGGCAGGATCTCAGATTCATACTGCAGGAGTTGACCCATGAAGCCAAAGTTGGGTGAGACCACACTCCTCCTCTGCTTGATATAATCGAAGGCCTCCTTCAGGCGGAACTGCTTGGTCTTCATGAGGTAAGCCATGCAGATGGTAGGTGAGCGGGAGATCCCAGCCTCACAGTGGACCAGGACCTTGCCTCCCTTTTCCCTGATACAGTCTGGAAGGAACAAAAAAGGGTGAAAATAAGTTGGGCTTGGAATCCAAAGGCAATGCCAAGACAAGAAAGAACTTTGCATTACAGAAAGTAGGTATCAAGCCAATTTGCCTGCTTAAGAGCTGTAGTCTTATTACTAGTCTTCTTCCAGTCTTTAACCATCACTGGTAAAGATAGAGACTCTACAGTCATACTGATGTCTACTCCTATTGAGAGCCTTTATAGTCCTTAGTGAGTCCTGGTGACACGGTGGTTAGTCAGCTGTTAACCAAAAGGTCAGCAGTTCCAATCTACCAGATGCTCCTTGGAAACTCTATGGGGCAGTTCTTCTCTGTCCTATAGGCTCACTATGAGTTGGAATGAACTCAACAGCAACAGGTTTGACTCAGCTATTTTTTAAAATAATCTTTAAAAAGAGTTGCTCCTCAGTTCTTCAGGATGCTTGCAGTCACTGCTGCGGCCACTGAGGGTGCTAGACCTGGAGTAATCACTTCATGGAGTTAGGATCTGAACTTGGGTTCCAGGGGTACTGCCAGGCATGCCTTGGAAACTATATGGGGCCGTTCTACTCTGTCCTATAGGGTGGCTGTGAGTTGGAACTGACTCAACGGCAGTAGGTGTAGGTTTTTGGTATTGGGGAAGCTTTGGAAAGGGTATACACATTTTCAGAGGAGAGAGTCCCAGGCTCAAAGACTGGCTAGAGCAGCTATTCCTCCTCTCAGGATCTGATTCTAACAGCAATGACCTAGCCCTGTGCTGGTAGAGGCCTTCAGGCCTCTCTGGACACCCAGTCTGGCTGCACCAGAGCAGGATGACTGGCTCAGCTCCCAGGTTCCCACCACCAAACATACAATAAACAGCACACAGCCTCTAATGATAGCCCTGGCTAAGTGATGCTTACTAGAAGGAAGATATAAATGGCTTTTGCAAACTACATCTTGTACAACAATGGGAGTCACTGCTATAAAGCCACCGTCAGTTAGTATTCTTTAGGTTCAATATGACAAAAAAGGGGGGGGCAGGGGAGGATGCTCTCTTTTCTACAACTACCCAGGCTTTCCCACCCCCAAAAGCTACAACTCCTGAGGACAGACTGTTATTTTAAAAATGTGTAAGGGTAAAAGGTTAAACACATATCTGTCAAATCAAAACCACAAAAAATATAGTCTTTCCAATTTCCCTTCTTGCTGATATGAAACAATTACATCACAGGTTAGATGCAGCTGGCATCAGTGAAAGTCACAGTATGCAAAAATATTTCAGATTTCAAAGAGAAAAAAAATTCAGTCCCCTTCCCTTGCCCCCAAAGTTCAAGAAATTTGCAAATGTATCTGTGAGGTCTAAAAGGTAAAATTTCTGGGGTGTCTGAGAGGAATCTTAAGAGTTTCTCCTTTTGAACAAAGGCTCCCAAGGACATGTCAGCTCATTAGAGTTGTTCCCAATTTGGTCTCTGAAAACAAACCTCATAAGAGGTTCAAAGGGGAGATTTCAAGTCCCTAAGACTACAGGGTTGTGGTTACTATTTTCCTCTGCTGGCCTCCTTCACAGTCTGTTTGCTCTAGAAAGTGAAGGGCCTAGACTGCACTGTTTCTGAACTCACCCTAAACCTCAAGGGCTTGCCTTCCCCAAGCAGCAACTCTTGGGAGTGGTTCAGGCCTGGCTCCGCACACTGCCTACTGAGATGCATGTGTCTGCCTCCATCAGCCAGGCAGAGTCTGGGAAAATACATCCTACACTTCTGGAACACTGTGGATTTGGGTGGTTATGTACACAAACACAGTCACACACAAGACGGGGAGGGACGGGTCTGAGAAATGCATGGAGGCAGGTTTAATGACCTCATTAAGTAGCTATCTAGGTAATTAAATAACAGGCTGAGAAGGGCAAGGCCTTCCCAGGCACAAGAAGACAAGTCCAAGTTTCCCATCCTGAACCCATTATTCTGGTGGCCTCTAAGAGACTCCAGAGAAACCATCTCAGCCCTGAGGTTTAGGAGATGGGATGACAGGCCCAGCCTCTGGCCTCTGATGAGCTTCTCCTCAGAGTTCCCTGAGGAGTAGAAACTGGGTGTCATCAGCTGACAGTGTCCACTACGTGGCTGAAGTTGGGGTATGGGGTCACTGTTTAAGAGCTACCTGCACTCAGTCATTATATCTGCGCCTAAATCCAAAAAAACAGACTCACTGCCACTGAGTCGGTTCCAACTTACAGCGACCCTACAGGACAGAGTAGAACTGCCCCCATGGTTTCCAAGGAGCATCTGGTGGATTCAAACTGGTAACCTTTTAGTTAAGAGATGCAGTACTTAACCACTATCCCACCTGAGCCTAACACCCACCGCCCCACCCCCACAACATCCCTCTGAACAAGACACGGTTAAAGGCAAAGAGAAAGATGACTCCAGAAAGGGAGGCATGCCCTCGAGGCTTGGGGGTGGTGCTTACCAATTTAAGAGAGAAAAACTTCAGCCCAGGCTCCCAGGGAGAGGGATGGGAACAAAGGTGGGTATAGCACAGGAACACTAAGGCCCAAGGCCTTTCCAGGCTGAGGGACCAGAGGTCAAGACCTTGGCTTTCAGGCCTGCACAGGGACATAATGATAGCTGCCTTACAGGAATGTAGAGAGGATGCACGACATGCCAACTTTCCTTTGTGACAAGCAGGGAGCTTGAGTCAACTGCTATCTTTATCCAAAATGAGCTGAAATCGCAAAACAAATTGCCCCCACGCTGTTTGCCAAAAACCGTGGAAAGCTGCCGGGCTCTCGGGGCTCAGTGCGTAAGTAGTGCTCTCTCATTCCTTCTGTTTGCTTTTAAAAATATCCCAACCTACGTCGACACAGCTAGGGAGGTTCTTCCCCACCCCCCTTCTCTCATATGGAGCCTTTATGTATGGATGCTTTCTCTGCTCCCCTCTCAGCCAGAAACAAAAGCGACAGTGAGTATTGCCATAAAAGTCTATTACGTCATTTATCTCGGGAATTAAAACCTCTACCAATAGCAACTGAAATCTTCCCCTCTGCCTTTTCAGTGGCTATGGCCCCTCTTGGCCCCAAGTTTTGGTGGCTGGGTAGATAAGACACTTGACTTGTTGGGGGAAGGTAGTCCCCATCAGTATGTCAAAATCTAAGAACATATCTCCTGAGAAAGCCCCCAAAGTACTGGAGAGGGACTGGCCAGACCTACCAATGAAGTCTATTGCTTCTTGAAAGTGGGAGCTAATGTCAGCTGTGTGGCTGTCTTCCACGGGTATCCATTTGTAGTGTAGATGGGTCGTGCAGGCCTCTGAGGTCCGCCGTGAGACGTTCAGCAACGCCGTGATGTGCAGGCTGGCAAGGGTCTCGCACTTGGAGGCGTGGTAGGCACTTCCAAGGTAGAGGAAGGGAAGGATTTCAACTGGGCTACCCTGAAAGCAAGGGCAAAGGACACCAGGAAATTCTAGGTTAGCTTACTCATCTGGGAGAGGGAAAAAAAAACAACAACAAAACAACCCTGACCTATTTGTTTTTTAACATGGGAGGTTCCCTTTCTGGTTTTCACATAGAGAGATTTCAGAGTCTGGGTAACTGAACAGAGAGTAGGGATTGAGCCTAAATTCCAGCAAACTCGCTTCCCTACGTGACTGCCATCTTCCCAGGTTACCAGTTATTACTCAGTGACAGCAAAAGCCCCACAGCAGAGCTCACAAAGGTAGGACATGCCAGCAGCCTTCCTTGGCTGACAAGGATGAGGGGTGGCTGGTGTGACGGGATGCAGTGAGAGACTGTTGAGGTTCTAGCCGCCCTGAGAGGACAGGGCAGGGCCTGTGACCTCGAGCAGCCTGGGTTTCTTTATCTGTAAAATGATATCTTTCAGCTCTGACATTTTATATATGGTACATCATCAATCAAAGGACCCTGATGGCCAATGGTTAACTGGCTCTGGTCGCTAACTGAAAGGTTGCCAGTTTGATCCCAAGAGCCTCTTCATAGAATAAAAGACCTGGTGATCTGCTCCTATAAAGACCACAGCCCAAGAAACCCCATGGGGCAGTTCTACTCTGTCCTACAGGGTCGCTATTAGTTGGAATTTACTAAATGGCATAGAACAACATCACCAATCCTAAGACACTATTGATCCTAAGATGCATTCAGATTTCACAGATGTTCAGATATATCTCCTGTCCCCCAGAAAGCAAGTTTCTTAAAACCAAAAATAACCACTGTTTACCAAGAATCCTCAGATAAAATGAAGTTTTTTGACAGATGACATTCCCCTACCCTTTACTGCCTTTATAGGGGGCTTAACGTATTAGAGAAAGATTCTTTGGGGAGGCCACCCACCCGCCAGTAGTAGTGTAGGTCGGTCGTGCAGTCCTCCGAGGTCCATCGTGAGACGTTCAGCAATGCCATGATGTGCAGGCTGGCGAGGGTCTCACCATACCACGTTTGTAATTAAACAGATACAGACAAGGGAGAACCTGAGACCACGTACCCCAAGGCAAAGCTACAAAGAACCACTTGCTAGGAGGACATTGTGGTCTTAGTATGTAAACCCCAGTGGCATAGCAGTTAAGTGCTACAGCTGCTAACCAAAAGGCTGGCAGTTCAAATCTATCAGGTACTCCTTGGAAACTCTATGGAGTTCTACTCTGTTCTGTAGGCTCGCTATGAGTCACAATCAACTTGACGGCAGTTGGTTGGTGGCCTACTGGAAACCCTGGTGGCATAGTGGTTAAGCAGTACAGCTGCTAACCAAAAAAGCTTGGCAGTTCAAATCCTCGGGAGGGGCTCCTTGGACATTCTATGGGGCAGTTCTAGTATCTATAGGGTTGCTATGAGTTAGAATCTACTTGTTGGCAGTGGGTTGGTTTGGGTGGCTTAGTGGGTAAGTAATATGTCTGCTAACCAAAAGGCTGGCAGTTTGAGCCAGCCAAGTGCTCCCTGGAAACTCTGTGGAGCCGTTCCACTCTGTCCTTTAGGGTCACTGAGTTGGAATCAATGGCAATGGGTTTGTTTTTCTTTAGTGGGGGGTAAGGTGGTAAGAGAAACCAGTGATATTTCAACCAGAGAAATCTGGGGATTTAGAGGAAAGCACTGGGCTAGGGGCAGTTGCTATCTCTTTGGGAGCCTTTCCTGTTTCATCCCTCCACTTCCTGAGTTTCCATTTCCTCTCTTGGAATGAAGAGTGCAGTGGAAATTCAAGAATCTTCTGCCAGACCCACAACAGTAAGGGAATGTGATGAATGACAGCAGCAAACAGTTTTCATCCTGCTTCACCTGTGTTGCTTACTTTCTCTTTCTTGAGAACAAGTATTTACACAGGGTCAGTTTAGTCACTTGGAAGGTAATTCTAGAGGATTTTAAATAGGGTAATAATAACAACTTGTTTTTTTATTAATATCTACTATCACTGGGCTTGGAGCCCTGGTGACACAGTGGTTAAAAGCTCAGCTGCTAACCCAAACTTGGCAGATCAAATCCATCAGTGACTCCTGGGCAGTTCTACTCTGTCCTATAGGGTTGTTACAAGTCAGAATCAATTTGATGGCAATGTTTTTTTTTTCTTTAGGTTTACGGCTGAGCTTAAGGAACTTTGGTGGCACAGTTGTTAAGCACTCAGCCACTAACCCAAAGGTCGGTGGTTCAAACCCACCAGCTGTTCCTTGGGAGAAAGACGTGGCAGTCTGCTTCCATAAAGATTACAGCCTGGGAACCCCTAAAGGGCAGTTGTGTACTACCCTACTGGGTTGCTATGAGTTGGAACCAACTCAACAGCAATGGGTTATGTCTGGGCTTAACACTTTAGAGGTATCTTACATAGTAACCAGTTAAACAAATCTGTGAGGCAGATAACATTATCCTCATTTTATAAATGGGGAACTTGAGGCTCAGAGGGATTAAATAACTCGCCTGAGTCAGAGTTAGTCAGGAGCAGAGCTGGGATTCAACCCTAAGCCGACTGCTTAGTATGGCATTTCAACATGGTGATCATTATGAGAAATCAAGTGTTCAGGAAGGAAAGAACTGCCTCCCTTCCTCTGTTCTTCTGTCACTACTCTCTAAACCTTCATCTATAGAAAGTGGCCTTCCTGAGTGGCAGTGTGGTCTTGTGGTTAAGAACTTGTGCTTGAATGTCAGACAGAGAAGCTCCAGGTCAAGGCCCAGCTCCAGCTCCAGCTCCAGCTCCACCTCCAGACTTACTAGCTGTTACATCCTTGGGGGCAGCTTCTTTAACCTCTGAACCTTTATCTGGAAGATGCAGATAATAATACCTACCCTCTCAGGATAATTGCAAGGAGCCAATGGGAGAATGGATACATTAAAGGCTAGTACATTATATAATCGTCACTGTCATGCAAAGGCTGAGGAACAAATACACAGATATGGCTTCTCTCCCTGAGGAATACACAGGGCAGATACTGAGTGAGTCATCTCCAGCAACTCAGGGCCTGGCCTGACCCGGACTCCCCTCCCTGGGGCACAGCTCCTCGCCAGTTAGAGACCAGGAACCACTAGTTAGTTTCTAGCAGAATTAGCGGAAAGTTCCTTGGAAAGGGGTTAGGAGATCCAAGTCCAGGCTCATTCAGTCACCAGCCAGCTGTGAGTCCCCCACTTCTGGGCACCAACAGCCTCACTTTCAATGGAATCAAGTGGACAGCTGACTCAGGACCTCTCCTCCTGAATGCCTGGAAAATGCTGACACACCAGGCCTGGAAACCTCTTTACTTCTTCTGGAACTTAGCTCAACATACCCCTGAAACCATGTTTCTGTCCTTTTCTGAATCTCGTGGTAAGATTTAAGAGGAACAAGCCAAAGGCCCTTAGAAACCCGAAAGGTTAATGAGACTTGGCCTGGCTTCTGTAGACACAGAAGCAATTCTGAGAAATAGTACCAGGGATTTCCCCAGATGAGTTTTCAAGACACACCAGGGCCTCCCCAGCCCTCACTTGGCCAAAGGTCTACCACACTTTCAGAACACACTGCCAATTCCTGTTTCTCTTTCACTTTCAGTGAAATTGGGGCAAAAACACAACTGAAACAAATAAATATAGTAATCTAACCAGGCCAGATGCCCATGGCTTGAAAACCCAGCATTCGTCATAGACTGTGTATGTGTTTAATAAAGAAAAACAAACAAAATAATAACTCTGACACTTTGCTGAGCTAATAAACAGGCTTCCTGACCAAGGACTCCATTCAGGAAAAAGCCCCACAGGGCCTTCTTGGGAGTTCATCCCTGGGGCAGAGTTCTGCTTATGGGAGACAGCTGGGATTTTAGGCAGCATCTGAAAGTCTTCCTTCTTATGATTTGGGTATGTTCTTGTCTTGTGGGAGAAGTCTAAAAAGCTCCTTCCATCAAGGCAGGCACCTCCTCAGACAGAGGGCCACATGGAAAAGAGAACGACGTTCTGAAAAGAATGCACCAAGGAGTTAAGTGGGTTCTGGACCTGGGGGTGCCATTAGGCAGCAAATCAATCACCAACAGTTTTTTTCCCCTGTAAAATGGGAAGACTGGTCTTGATTTTTGGCTTCTGCCACATCTGAGTTCTCACCTGTATGATGCTAAGCAACCCCCTGACCACTGAGCTTTCTACTTTACTCTTACTCTAGTGAGTTGCCACAAAACACAGTTTTCTGCAGGGGTTGGGGGGAAACATGAAAACCTACAGTGTTTCTGGATCTCTCATTGTAGAATTCATGGAATTATACAAAACCAACCCCCCTGCTATCAAGTTGATTCCAATTCATAGTGACTCCATGGGACAGAACAGAACTGCTCCATCGAGTTTCTGAGGAGCGCCTGGTGGACTTGAACTGCTGATCTTTAGGTGAGCAGACAAAGCATTTAGCCACTATACCACCTGGGGTTCCTTATGCAATTATAAGCATCAGAAACCCTTAGGAGATAAGCCCTCCACTCAGCAGGTTGTCTCTGTCCCTTGCCCCGTCTGTTGCAATTAAAAATATCAATGAGACATGCTGTGACAGGTAGTGGTTTGGTTTACAGAAACTGCAGACTATGAACAATTACAAAAGAGTTCAACACAGGAAGCATGAAAGTCGGGTCTGAAGTGTCTTCAGGGAAACCTAAACCCATCTCTGCAGCTTCTCAGGAACCGTCCAAGCCAACTCACACTAACTCGTCTTTCACTTCCCCTTTTCTCCAGAAGCTGTCAAACATCCTGTGGCTTGTTTGCTGGAAGGAAGCCCATTTATTCTTGGATGGAAACGCAAGTTGGCAAGCAGCAGAGGCTCTCTCAAACTAGAGGCTCTTGCCAACACCCTGGGCCACCAAGAACGAAGCTCCATTGCTGAGCGGAGAGAGGAAGAGCCAGGGAGGAAGAGATAGGTACCTGATCATGAGCTGGCTGGTAGCTGAGGCTGAGCACTGTTTTCCCACGCTGGTTGAGGAGGGCTTTCTCGGTTTCAGTCTTCTCTTGTGAAGCAGGTTTTACATCCACACAACACTCTGGATATTCCGAATAGAAGGTCTCATATCCCCCTACACACACAATAAAAGGGGAGACAGATGTCAGCATTGATTTCGCAGGCTTCCTGAAAAATACAATTAATCAATACCCAGAGGGTGGAACAGGCAAAAATAGGAAGCTATTATGGATTCTGGTGACATGAGAAAATTGAATAAAACTAATGCACGCTTTTAAAGTAGAAACGGCTCTCCAAACACACACACTCTTTCTCACACACACCCCTAAAAAGCTATAGTTCAGAGAGGCAATGATTAACTTTTTCTCTCTATCAGAAGCAGCTTAAACTGTGAAAGGAGATACCTGACATCTGGCAAATATTAACTAAATCCCTCCAGAAGACAAAAGCTATTTTCTCTCTTGTTTACCTAAAATCAAGGTGTGATTATGCAGAATGTCATTAATTTGTGATCTGAAAGTAACTCCTGAACTGGACAGCCTCTCAGCTCCAGGCAGGACTGTGGGAAGAATGCCTGCAGTCCCAAGGAAAAGAGGGCTAACACCAGGTTTAAACTCAGAGCAATCAAACAGCCCTACCCCTTCTCATCGCCAAGGTGCTAAGAATAACTGCTGACCTCAACAGGTCTGGTGCAGAGTAATCAATCTAGTTAATCACCTTCCAAAGCAAACTGGAGGAGGGTGGACTTCTGAGCTTCATTTCCAGCTCCCATAAGCAAAATCTTGGTGACTATTTTTCCTTCTTATTCTCCCCTGCTGACCTTTCTACCCCCCCCCCACATAAATCAGTAAGTCATACTACTAGTATGACTCTTTAAAAATCCCTAACATGATTTTAAACTTCTACAAACATATCACTTAGGAAAAAAACTACTCTGTAGTATACGCACAGAAACTTGTGCGTATAAATAAGCCCTCTCAGACCCATTCTGCTCAGTCGGAGAAAAACCACCAAAAGTTAAGAAAAAGAAAAACCAAACAAAACCCAGTGCTGTCAAGTCAGTTGCAACTCATAGCAACCCTATATGACAGAGTAGAACTGTTTCATAGAGTTTCCAAGGAGCACCTGGTGGATTAGAATTGTTGACCTTTTTGGACAGCAGATGTAGCATTGAAGCACTATGATACCAGGGTTTCCAAACCACCTTTGGAATGCCAAGGGCTGCTGGGTAAACAGGCCAGCCTGGCATGGGAGTCCTTCAGCTTCCAACTCAAAGCAATCTAAGCCACTTCTGAGGACACCTGTCTTTTTTTGGCCCAGAGAATTCACTTGTGTCCAATCACCAATTAAATATGACTTCTGAGAACCATGCTTTTCCCCCTAAAGTCCTCCTGTTTTCTTCGGCTTTCTGGTGTTGTGACAACCCCTCAGGGCAACACTTTGGTTTTTTTAAAACACCTGCAGTGGACAAATGGTTAATGAATTACAGGACAGTCACCAGCTTCCTCCCTGAAGCTGCAGCCGATTCCTCGAATGAGTCATCTTGCATTACAGCTCCTTCTCAGCTCTCTGAACCGCCCCCGCCCCGCTGAGTACACCCAAATCTCCCTTGTGGTCACTTCAGCAAGTCACCCACTGTGCCTTCCTGGACAACCTTCTAGTCCCTGTACCACGTGACAGGAGGCCAGGCTGGATGGAGACTGCAGAGGTGTGGGTGGCTTAGCTTCCCCGCCCCCCAATAAACCCCTGGCCCCGCCCTTCTTGGAGGCAGCAGGGAGAGCACCACAGACCTACTCCGAGGAATGACTTCCTCCTTGGAAGAGGTGTCCCTAGTCATAATCACCTAGTGCTTCCCGTGCCCACAGATGGGTTCCCGAAGACAAACCAAGGGATTGGGGTGGAATCTGGAGTTAGAGTGGCCTGGGCTGTCCACAGCTTCAGGGTGAGGCTTGGGAAAAAGAAACCTTCAGGCCTCTTGGATCTAAACAGACCAGTTAAGAGGTGGCTGGCTGTCAGGATGACAGACAGGAGGTGTGGGTGTGGGTGTGGGCTGGAGCCGGCCTGCCTGTTGACAAAACACGCAGGCCGGCAAGGAGTCTCAGTGTAGACACAGAGAGATAAACAGGACCCTGCCTTGGCTAGCCGGGGTCAGGACGAGTTCTACAGATTAGATGGTCTCCCGTCTTTCACCTACTCCCATCAGAGGCGTGGAGAGACAGAACATTCCACTCTGGTGCCTCACTTGAGCTCCAAGAGCCGAGGCAATTGTATGGCTGCTTCATCTCTCCTCAGAGTGATTCTGATTTCCATCATCAGTGCGCTACCAGGGGAATGGAGACAGCGCACAGATGCTATATATAAATATGTACTGACAACTAACTCTATTGGGTTAGCACCCTCTCATTTTAGTGGGTTTTTTTTTTCTTTTTTAAAGAAGGGGGCAAATAAACAGAAAAGCAAAAGCCATGTCCCTGAGATCTGAGATGCCATCACCTTAAAACCTGAAATTCTATCTGGGCATAGTTTGGTAAAAGCAGAAAAAAGAAAAAAAAGACAATTTAGTAGTTTAATAGCATTACAAGGGTCGGTCAAGCAATTTCTACCCAAATTGGAAAGGGACATAGCCTCTGACCCTGTAACTCTCATGATTTGACTCAAAGACAGCGGATGCACATGCATAGACAAGAAGATCCTCTGACGCACTGCTTCAGATAGAGACGTGTTCTGATACAGAGGTGGTCTCTAAGATCTCGTGGGGTGAGACGCAAGACCAGGGATTATATGACATTACCCCATTTTTTAAAGCCATTCAGGGAGAATCAGCTTATCTTCAGAGGGTGGAGTCTAAGCCATGTGGAAGACACATTTCTTCTGCTATAGCTTTTTGTGCCATTCCCATTGACCCTCATTAGAAAAGCCACACTTGAAGCATTTTTCTTCTGAGCTGCCAGGCTACCAAGCTGCCTGCTTCCTGTGGTCATAGCTTCTGAACTGTCAGCAGGACCCCCTTGGAGAGGGGTGGGGAGCACATGTAGGACAAGGACGGCTTCCTGGAACACATCTTTCAAGCTGCCTGAGGAGGTGGAAGCTTTTCCTGTACTTGTAAGGACAGGAGACATAAAGCACTTCAGGAAGAGAAAGAAATCAGGAGCCCCTTGCGAAACACCCCAGAGTCCAGAGAGGGCCACACTCCTTTATCTCCTGGGGGCCAAGGCTCCTAACGGAAATCAACAGGTGACAGTCAGCAAGAAGCGCTAAAGGAGATGGAGTGTGCGAAATTCTCCAAGTTACGCGGCTCTAAAACTGGGCCCCAACTCTCCAGTTCACTGCACCTGGGTTCTGAACCACATGATGGGCAAGGGTGCTCCTCCAGCTTGCTCTGTTTCCCATCACTGTCGAATCCCAACGCGTGGGGACCGTGTACGGACGCACCGCAGCGTGCCCCCGGCCTGAGCCTTCACCTCTGCACTCCACCTTTTGTCTCCTCCCGTACATTTGAGGTTACAAAGGGCTCACATACAAGCGGGTGCAATCACAGAAGTGTCCCTGAGTCTGAGAGTCAATCATCCACCCTCCCTTCACCGGAAGTCCGAATGACCTCTGCAGCCGGTGGGTCAGGGAAGGCCATCAACGCTCCTGTCCTGACGACCTGCTGTGCAGTGTTTGGGGCCTTAAAGGCCACATAATCCCCTCCACCACCCCCTCCCCCGCCCCCGCCGCTCCTCTCTCAGGTCGGGGCCTCCCAGCGTGATCAGACAGCAGGAGGCCACAGTCCCCCGACCCCAACCTCAGGACCCCAGCAGGAGGAGTGTTTCCTCCGTGAGAGGGAGGAGGTGAAAAAGGGTGGGAAGGCTGTCAGCTCGCAGTGGAACTCCACAGAAGCTGGGGAGAGCAGGAGAGAAGGCAGGAGGAAAACAATAAAAAGCAATAAAATGAAAAGGAAAGGAAAGGGGCAGGACTCGCCAGGGTCAAAAGGGCAAGAGGGGTGTGCAGAAGACACCGCATAACCCACAGTAATTGCCAAGGAGGGAAGGAAGGGGACACCATGGCGCCATGCACCTGGGGGGTCGCGACCTACTGATCCCGACAGATCAATCAAAAAGGCTCAGAGCCCCGACCCAGGGAGAGCTGGGGTGCCCGAGCCGGTAATCGCGGCTTGTGTCCAGCATGAGCCGATGACCCCGGAACATCTAAGCAGAAGCGCCCCCCTACCCCCACCCCCGCTGCACTGCCACTCCTACCCAGCCCAGAGGGAGGACGAGCCGCCCGGCGCTTTCGAGGAAAGCAGGCATGGAGGGGAGGGTGGCGGGTGAGGGGGACAGTGGCAGCTCCGGTAGCTGACATCTGCTGTGCCCTCACCAAGCCCACGTCGAGCCCCGGCGTGCAGTCAGTCAAGCAGACACTTTCACAGGTGCCCAGCACAGGGTGGAGGCCCCCAGAGCCCGGGGTCAGTATCCCAGCTGCGGCGATAAAGCACAGGGGTCTCCCCCGATGAGCTCACCTTTGAGGAAGTAGACCCGCGGGCCGGCGGGCAGGCAGGCGAGCAGCGAGGTGAGCACCACGCGGGCGGCGCTCTCCTCGCGCAGCTTCTGCCAGTGGCGGCTGCCCTGGTCGAGCACGACCACGGCTGCCACGCCGCCGCCGCCCTCCTGCAGGAGCCTAGCGCGCGCCGCCTCGTCGGGCAGCACGTAGCGCGCCGGCACCGCGCCGCCGCGCGCCCGCCGCAGCACCACCGAGTTGAGGTTGACGTTGAGCGAGCCGCGCACGCTCGAGGCCACGAAGGCCAGGTAGGGCCGGCAGTCGAGCACCACGCACCGCGCCGCCGCCTCCTTGCGGAGCATCTTGCGCAGCTGGCGCCCGTCGAGCGACGTGACCTTCATGCCGCTGCCCAGCGGCCCCACGCCGCTCGCCGCGCAGGTGCCCACGGCCAGGGTGCCCGTTGGCAGGGCACCGCAGCCGGCCTACGGAGCCCGGCGCTGGAGCGGCAGCTCAGCGATTTTTTTGTCCTGCGCCGCACGTTCTCCACCGGGCTCGGCCACTTGCCGCCCGAGAAGCCGGGGATTCCGCTGGCAGCGCAGCGTTTTATGTGAATGAATGAGCGACCTGTGACGTGACTGCCCATATAAGGCCAAATATGGGTATTTCCCCGCCCCTTGGGCCTTGGACACGCCCACGGGGCGGGGCTCCCACCTCCCGCCCCCGGGAGCCGGGCGCGCGGTGGGGACGCGCCGAGGCTTAGTCAGCGCCCAGGAGAGGAAGTGGAAGCGCCTCCTCTGGCGACGCCGCGTGGAGAGACTCACACGAGCATCACCGGGGCTGCGGCTGGGGGGTCGTGCCGCGGTGACCCACGCCGTGAGGGAAGCGGAAGAGGGAGGACCGAAGCCGTTCAGTCGGGCTTTCAGTTTCGGGGACGTTGATGTTAGAACCTGCGGGGGCTGTGCTGGTCGTGGCGCTAGGCACAGGAAGGGGAGCAGGAGTGTGCCCCCAGATGAGATCAGAACCGAACTCCCATCCTTCCCGAAGCGTTTACGCATGAAACGAGCTCACGTCTGGGATTTGTTGGTAATCGTTGACGCTGAGTGACTGGTACCTGTGAGTTTCACCTGTCCTGTCTCCTGTCTTTCTCCTCTTTTCTGTATGTTGTAAATTTTGCATAATAAAAGTTCCTAAAAGATAGTTGAGGGTAACGATGGTTGTACAACTCAGAGAATGTAGCAGTGTCACAAAACTATACATGCAGAAAGGATCGGTGTATGTTTTGCTGTGTATATTCTCAACAATAACAAAGTTGAGAAGAGGCAGGAATTAATCTCCCCAAATGAATTCTGCCTTTACTGTCTAATAATAATTTGAATAAATTGATGTTTGAAGGCCCCCTTCTGGTCTGTGGAAAACTTGTTGTGAGGACATCTGCAGCATCAGCATGCGTCCCACGATGAAGCCCTGTCTAGCCAACTACTGTCCAGGTGGCTTCTGGATTTGGGGGATTATCTGTGGATCAAGTATAATTCCAGACTGGCTGCCCCCAGCTGGCCCCAGCAGCTTCAGGCCTCCCACCCCCCCTCTTGGGGAACTGGACACCATTCACCCATTTGACAGTTGTTTTCTGAGGGTCCACCTTGTACCGTGGCTTTGCTAGCTGTAGGGAGATGGGGAAATGAAAGCATGTCCAAGTCCCCAGATACAGAGCCAACCATTTGGTAATCCTAGAATAGGGTATGTATTGCTTACCCTAGGGAAGGGCTTGTTTACAGCCCTTTAAAAATCGGCAGAGGTAAACACAATCCGAAGTCAAATACAACCAAACAGGACACCATGATAACTGGTTTTGCCTCTAGGTGACAGATGCGTTCAAAGGCATGATCCTTGCGCTGGTGGAGTATACGGTTAAGTGCTGTAGTGTTAACTGGAAGGTTGGAGGTTTGAGCCCACCCAGGAGCTCCTCAGGGAAAATACTTAGTGATCTGCTTCCGCAAAGACTACAGCCAAGCAAACCCTCTGGGACATTTCTACTCTAGGTCACATGGGTTGAGTATGGGAATTGACTCACCCAACATCGACACTCTTGCCCTGCTAGTGGGGTCTTGAAAAAGATGTGACTGCTGAATTTTCTCTTTTGAGTTATCTGTGCAAGCTTTCTCTGCAACCCACTCCTTCTCCCACGTGTTCTGATTCTGTTGTCATCTAACCTCACACTGTCCGCACGTACGGAGCACCCAACGAGGGAAGGTCTCGGCATTGGATGCTAGCTGCCCTGAAGGGAGAAGGACTGGCTCCTTCTCTGTTGCAGCTGTCCCAGCCCAGCCTCAGGCTTCTGTAAGGTTCTATACAGCCACTTCAGGAGAGCACCCAGGGCGTAGGGGGTGGGGGTGGGAACCGAACACAATTGCCCAGCTGGAGAAGGCTTCCCATAGAAGATAAAAGCTGAGGTCAGCTTTAAAGAAAGAACTGAGGATAGCTAAGCCAAGAAAAGAGGTGGGGGCATTCCAGCCAGAGGAAACTGCTTGAGGTAATGACAAAAAAGAAAAAAAAAAAAACACTAGCACGGTATGTGCTGGCCGTGTGTGGGAGTCTAAGACAGTTCCGGCACTTATTAGAATATTAAGCGTGGTCAGGTGGAGGGGGGCCTAGTAAGCCGTTTCAGGCATTTGGAGCTTATCCCTGGGCTGGAATAAACCGGCCAGATTAGCATTTGGGTAGATCACTTTGGAGGGTGGGTCTTTTGATTAAAAGGTAGGGATAGGGTCCAGACCAGAGTCAGAGAGACACATAGGAAACCTCTGTGGGTAATCCAGGCCACAGCTGATAAGGGCCTGCTGGAACTTGGCAGTGATAGCAGGGATGAAGACACCAACCACACAGGTGGGAAGAACAGTTAGGAAGTAAGTTGATGGGAGGGGTGGGATGCGGAGAGAGGAGTAGGGTGACTCTAGGGTTTTTAGCTGGAGTCACAGGGTGAATAGTGGAGCCTATACGTGGGGCCCATACGGGAAAAGGTCTGAGTGGGCTGCAATAGGAGGGAGGAGGGGGCATGTTCAAGACCTACCAGTAAATTAGAGTTGTTCTGGGCCACCTAAGGAGGGGTGCCCAGGAAGCAACATGGTGGCATGGCAACCAGTACAGGACAGAACAACCAACACTGAGTTACTCCCTCTTTTCCAACACCAATAGATCATCAAGACCTGAGGCTCTGCCCTTCCAAGATCTCACTTAGGTCTCCCCTTACTGGTCCCGTGACCAGCCTGGGCTTCAGGGGCCTACCTCCTTTACTGCCACAGGGCCCCATGCCTGGTGTCATACTCTGCTGTCATGATCTTGAAATGCTTAATAATTTTTGGTCAAAGGACCCTGCATTTTCCATTTGCACTGGGCCCTAAAACCAAACCAAAACTGGTTGTCATGCTGCTGATTCCAACTCATGGAGACTCCATATGTGTTGGGGTAGAACTATGCTCCGTGGGGTTTTCAGTGGTAGTTTTTCAGAAATAGGTCACCTGACCTTTCTTCTGAGGTACCTCTGGAGGAGGGACTCTAACCTCTCACCTTTGGTTTACTCCATCCTGGATTTCCAGTTTCGGTAGAGGGTCCTGTTATTTCTCCACTGGGCTCTGCAGTGCCATCCTGGTTCCCAATCTCCAGGCCCTCTCTTGTTCTCACACTCTCTGCCAAGCCATCCTCTGAAGCCTAGATCTGTGCATGGAGCCTACCTGCCCTGCTCCAAAACCCTCCAGGACAGCTCCTCGCTGTCTGATAAAATCTAAATTCCTTAGAAGACCAACAGCAGGTCTTATTGTGACCAATTGGCCATAATCCACCTCTAATCTTGTTGCTCTTCTTCCTCCTGTCTCTTCACCCCACCCACCTTCCCCAGTTCCAGGCTCTAGTCTCACCAAGCTGTCTAAATTCACCCTCGATTTTTCAGGACTTGAGAACCTCCCCATTCTTTTGTATAAGGATCCTTTTCCACCTTCTCTTGCCGGCTCCACAGATACTGTTGCGTTGCCAAGAGCTCACCTCTCAGCTCCCCAGCCCGTTAATCAGACATCATTCAGGAGGTTCTCATGTCTCCTTGCAGGTTCCCCTTTCCCCCCTTTGACATGTATGTTACCTGTTCTGACACCCAACACGTGGTTATTGTTGTTAGGTCTCACTGAGTCAGTTCTGACCCATGTACAGCAAAACAAAACACTGCTGAGGCCTGATCCATCCCCACAATTATTACTATGTTTCAGGCCGTTGTTACAGCCACTGTGTCAATCCATCTCATTGAGAGACTTCCTCTTTTTCACTGATCCTCTGCTTTAACAAGCGTACTGTCCTTCTCCAGGACCTGGTCCTCCTGATAATACATCCAAACGATTTGACACACAGTGTCCTCATCCTTACTTCTAAGGAGTATTTTGGTTGTACTTCTTCAAAACGAATTTGTTTGTTCTTCTGGCACTCCGTTGTATATTCAGTATCCGTCACGAACACTGCAATTTAAAGCCGTCGCTGCTTCAATAAATGTAGGGGCTCAGTGAATATTGCTAGGATGAAATTGAATCCTTGCTGAGATACGAGAAACCAAAATGAAACCCATGGCTATCTAGTTGATTCCGACTTACAGTGACCCTGTGGACAGAGTAGAACTGCCCTGTAGAGTTTCCAAGGAGCACCTGGTGGGTTTGAACCGTTGACCTTGTGGTTAGCAGTTGTAACACTTAACCACTATGCCACCAGAGCTCCTGAGGTATGAGAGCATTTTAGGAAATGAGGCATTTTAGGAAACTCCTGGGAGCAGGTTGGTAGTAGCTTAAGTCAGGGCCTCAGACACTGAGTGAGGGGCCAGATTGGAGTCGGGGGACCACAGGCCACAGGAGCAGGGACTAGAGTTCGTTGGCTACAGGCCTAGGAGGAACAGAAGGGCGTCTGAGACTAGGAGGGCTTAGCAAAACCAACCCTGTTCCCACCACTGCCTTGGCATGGGAGTGAGGGTGGGTTCAGGGGAAAAGACAGAATTTAAATTATTCTTGTGAGCTCATGAGGTAGGATTGTGTTTTATTCAGCATTTCCTTCCTCTAGCTATTCATTCTCAGAGGAGAGCAAGACCTTTATTAAGTTTCATGACCCACAATGGACCAGTCTTGCTAACTGTCATGTCCTGGTCTATGATTGCAATCTAAGGTTCTTGCTCTTTAGAAGATCCAAGATGCCCTTTTAAAAAGATGTAAGGCTTCTTCTTGGAAAATTGTACACACAGCCTTTAGCTTAAAGTTCCAGGGAGTCCACAGGTCTAACAGAAGCCTGGAGACTCCTGCACCTTTTCCTTCCACTCACTATAGCCTTTGTGGAAGCTTCTGGAATCCTTCCCCAGCTCCTCACCTAACCAACTCCATCCCAGACCTGCTTCCATTCACCTGCGAATCCCTTCTCAACCCATAAGCCTTCTAGACCAGGTCAAGGGGGCCCGGAACAATTCCCAAGTTAACGTGGGGGTACCACTACAAGCCCCATGCCTCTCAGAGGGATGCATTTGGCTTCTCAGTTTATTTACAGTGTTTATTTCCGATGATGAGAACTGCATGCTCACTGCAGTAAAGGTAGAAAATGCAGAGAAGCAGCAAAAAGAAAAAGATACTGCTCATTTTAGAGTTCTACCTTCCCTGGTTTAAAATCCTAAATCAAGGCTGCTTTCATATTTGGAGCGAAGACTTACTTTTCAGTCCTCCTGGCTCAAGGCAGGAACACGGGACTAGAAGTCAAAGATCTGGATTGCAGTTCCAGCTCTGCCTCTAACCGTTTTTACTCATTGGCCTAGTATGCACAGAATGTCTTTTATGTGCAAGGCACAGCCCACTTGCTGTCTGACTGCTGAGGGTCAGTCACCCTCTTGGAGTCATGATGTGGTGTCCTCCTCTGTAAAGTGGAGACATTAGTACCTATCTGCTATTGAGTAAAAGCGGCATAATGCCCAGAAGGCTGTGTTGCCTGATACACAAGTAAGATATCTGTAGAGTTGTTTTTGCTAATGTTATTATTCACCAGCAAAGCATTTACTCACTCACTGGGTCAGATACTTAGGCAATGGTACATTCAGTTTCCTTACATGTGAAGTGGAAGTAAAAATAGGACGTAGCTCATAGATGACTCTCAGGACTCAGTGAGTTAATGCATGTAAAGTACCAAGAACAGTGCCTGGCATATATTAAAAACTCAGTAACTACTAGCTAGTAAAACAGACTGTAGTATTTTGGTCTAGCCAAGAAAAGACTCTTGTCTAATGGGACAAGAAATAAAAGGGGAAAGAGAGCAGGCAGGCAAGAAAGAGTTTCTTGCTATCTAGTTAGGAAACCCTTGTTGCGTAGTGGTTCAGTGCTATGGCTGCTAACCAAAAGGTCAGCAGTTCAAATCCACCAGGGGCTCCTTGGAAACTCCGTGGGGCAGTTCTGTTTTGTCCTGTAGGGTCACTATGAGTCAGAATCAACTTGATGGCAACAGGTTTGGTTTTTTGGTAATTTAGCTGACAGTGAAAGAAAGAATTATCCCTTTCAGTTTGTTCTTCTGAAGACCTGCTGAGTACTTGTACCCACTGAGTCAATTCCAGTTCACGGTGGCCCTATAGGACAGAGTAGAACTGCCCCATAAAGGTTTCCAAGGCTGTAAATCTTCAGGGAGAGAGATGGCCACATTTTTGGCTTAATCACTACAAAACCAGGGCTCCTTACTGAGTATATTTAAAGAGTAAATATCCCCAGACCCACTTAGAGTAAAGTATGAGAGAAAAGAATCCATCCATACAACAGCAAATGCTCTGGGTGATTCAGATACTGACAGCTGAAGAGATGTAGAGAACAGTGACATCAGTGAAGTCTGCAATAGGAGGGCAGGCTGACCCAGCAGAGTTGTTTAGACTTGACAAGTAAGTTGTAAGAGTAGGTGCTCTTGAGTCTGACAACTTGAGGGTCAAGTCCATGTTCTGCCATTGACTGATGGTGTAACCTTGGGCAAGTTGCTTCAGTTCTCAGAACCATGATGAACTCATCTGAAGACAATGGGGATGACAATAGTACTGGCCTTTTAGGGCTGATGAGATCAGTGAAATATCTGTAAGGTCCTTCTCTGTGTGCTTGGGAACATGGCAAGGCCTCCTTAGGGAGCCAGAGTTTTTCTTTATGAAAAGTCATGTGGGCAGCACCTCAGCACAAGATCTTGGCAGTAAGGAGTTATAATTCTACCCACTTGAAAATTTCTAGAGGAAGGGCTTACTACTTCATGACACATTTCTGAATGAGGCTGAAAAAGGAAATAAGCATATCCAGGGATTTTATAAGATGTCTAGTATGTCCTAGGCACTTAATTCTCACAACCACACAGTGGTGTAAGTACTATTGTCCCCATTTCAAAGTGGACTGAGACCACATGGCTGAAAGAGACTTCCCCAAATCATCTACCTTTGCTTCCAGACCTAAAGAAATATAGTGTAGACTTATAGACTAGTGTTAGTCCAAACCTTGTTTGAAATAGTTGAAGACAGTGAATTTGTCAATTCCCTGTCTTCTCTTTTCTAAGATTACTATCCTAGCTCTTCATAATACCTCTTTTCCACACTCTGAGGGAGACTTTTTGTTTGTTTGCCAAGACTCTTTACTTGTGATCCCTCAGAATGAAACCTAGGACACAGCACGGAATGTCCATTTATTCAAAGTTCTAAGGTTCTATAAAAACAGTGCCTGTTAAATGTCCTGGACATGGTAAGAGAAAGGATGAGATGAAAGAGAGCTGGCTCTTGAAAACAAAGAAAGCATCTCTTCACCTTTACTTGAGGAGCATGCAGCATACTCCTGGAAGGTAGAAACCAGATTTAATCCTTCAGCCTTTCCCATGCAACACTTCCTATTATGCAGTTCTGATCCTGTCTGAATGGTGTGAGACATCCTTCAAAGCTACAGGAAGTGGGCTGGGAGTGGTAAGGGTTTACAAGGAGGATGCTTATTCTTCTCTCTAGCTTCACCTGAATGATTCAGGTCTGGGAGATAAATGGTGGGTACAACTTGGTCTTTATTTTTATTATGTTTTAAAGGATCCCATGAGCCCTTGACTGAGTGTTCTAAGATCCTGGGGTGAGGACCACTGGGAGAAAACTGCCTATACATCAAAGGTAAACAGCTTGCATAGATATTTCTCCATAGGGGCAGTGTGGTGTCTGGAGGTCTTTCCTAGGCTTCAGTCATTCTCTTAATCACCTTTGCTCATTTTGCAATATCTGAGTACCACTTGCTCTTTTAAGATGGTTGAGCACTAGATTGCTAGTCAATAGATTGGCTTGAACCCACTCAGTAGCTTCACTAGTGGGATCACTATCCAATATTATTATTATTCCCTAAATTGAGTATACCTGTTGCCAGCAAGTTGGTTCCAATTCATAATGACCTATAGGACAGAGTAGAATTGCCCCATAGTTTCTGATAAGTGCCTGGTAGATTTGAACTGCCCACCTTTTGATCAGCAGCAATAGCTCTTAATGGCTATACCACCAGAGTTTCCAAATTGACTATTGAGACTCACTAAAAGAAAACAAATGCACACAGAAACCTTTATTCTGTCTCAAGTGATAATATCTGGGAGTTTGATATTTCAATTCTATTTTTTTCCAGTAGAAGTTGAAGTACATAATTCAAATGGAAGATTGTCCTCAGTGTACCACCTATGGTCACCTCTCCTGTCACTAAGGATGTCACAACACTCTTGGGGGAACAGCAGTTGGATCTGGAGTACCAGAGACCAAGGCAGGGGGACTTGGCTTTGGAAATGACCAAAGATGTATCTTTGGATGAGTGGCTCAACTCTTTCCATCTCCTGTTTCTTCCAGAGTCAAGGTGGATACTTAATAAATTTCAAAGAAGAAACAGAATGGTAGAATATACAAGTGTCTTGTGAGGTGCTCTATAAAATGCTCCAAACAAACTGACCCACTGTCATGAAATTGATTCTGACTTATAGTGACCCTATAGGACAGAGTAGAATTGCCCTACAGAGTTTCCAAGGAGCACCTGGCAGAGTTGAAAAAAGTGCTCAGGATACTCTTTTTGTCAGTAACTCTCTGGCTCCTGGGGCTCTGGACTTCCATCTTCTCTCTCCAAAAACATAAATTGCAACATTATCACGACCCACGAGTTAAGAGCAAGTGCTTCGCCTGAGGTTCCCCCAGGGCTCTGCTGCCCAGCCCACTGTGGGACACTGGCAAGTTCCTTCCCCTTTCTATACATCAGCTTCCTCGTCGCTGAAATGGGGTTAGTTGGGGTAGCACTTCTTAAACGTAAATGTGCATTCAGATCGCTAGGAACCTGCTGAAATGCAGACTCTGATTCTGCGATATCTGAGATCCTGTGTTTCCAACCAGCTCTCAGGTGATGCTGACGTTGCTAGTTGACCGAGCACTCTTTGAGGAGCTGGGAGTGACAGTACTTGTTGCTAGACGTCGTTGAGTTGATTCCAAGTCGTAATGATTCAGTGTGACTGCGCTGAACTGCCCCGTAGAGTTTTCTAAGCTGTAGTCTTTATGGGAAGGAGTGCTGGTGGTGCAGTGGTTAAGCACTTGGCTGCTAATTGCAAGGTCAGCACTTCAACCTCCCAGCCATTCTTTGGGGGAAAGATGTGGCAATTTGCTTCCATAAAGATCACAGCCTTGGAAACCGTACAGGACAGCTCTACTCTGCCCTATAGAATTACTACAAGTTGGAATCGACCCAACAGCAAAGGATTTGGGTTTTGTTTTAATCTTAACAGCAGCAGATCGCCAGGTCTTTTTCCCACAGAGCATTTGGGTGGGCTTGGACTGCTAGCCTTTCAGTTACCAGGGCTCCTTGCTTAACTCCTAAGGATGTTTAAAAGCTCAAATTAGACAATACATGCAAAGTATTTAGCCTGGAGTTTATTATGTTCAGAATGTGAACAAGAGGCAGTAGCTCTACTGTTGATATTATAGTGATTTGTATGTCCATTGGGGATAAAAAAAGCGGGGGCTGGGTTGATAGGTAACCCCCGGTACAGCAGAGGATGAGAGGACATAATGTACCTGTTGGGTACTGGAAAGAGCAGTGCACCAGTAGTCAGGAGACTCAAGTTCAAGTCCAAGCTTTACAACTCATACCATAGATGTGTGCTGTTGGTGAAGTCTCTCAACCTTCCAAGCCTCAGTTTCACCCTCTGCAAAAGGTGAGGTTTGAATCTGATAGTGTCAGTAAGCACTCTGGGAAACCCCGGTGCCTTAGTGGATAAGTGCTACGGCTGCTGACCAAAATGTTGGCAGTTTGAATCCACCAGGCACTCCTTGAAAACCCTATAAGGCAGTTCTACTCTGTCCTGTAGTGTCACTATGCATTAGAATTGACTTGATGGCAACAGATTTCGTTGTTTTGGTACAGTGCCCTAGTGGTACAGTGGTTATTAGTTCAGGCTGCTGACCAGAAGATTAGCACTCCAAATTCACCAGTCGCTTCTTAGAAACCCTATGGGGTGGTTCTACTCTGTCTCATAGGTTCACTAAGAGTTAGAATCAACTTGATGGCAGTAGATTTAGTTTTGCATATAGGGTTGCTGAGTTGGAATCGATGCAACAGCAATAAGTTTATTTTTTTTTAAAGGATCTTCTCAACATTAAAATGATGAAACTTGAGGACAGTAGCTCCTACTGCACCTCCATCTCCAAAAGATGCCTTACTGGCTTTCCTTGGCCATAACCTTGAACACATGCGTTTCGGGTACGGGGCTGCTCTGAGCCCACCTTGTGCATATTGGTAGGAAAGATGAATAACTAGAGAATCCAGCTTGGTGCACTTAACATTCCTGGAGTCCCCAGTGATAGCATCCCCAGAAGCTGCCAGGCCTCAGGCCTCAAGCAAAGCTCACCTTGCTAGGGCAGAATGGTCTGCAGCCTGAACAGGAGCAAGTTCGCAGTGTGCCCACAGAAAGGGTGTAAAGGAGCATTTCTGACATCCCATTGCACTGGTTCAGCACACTAGAGTCAACGGTGAGTCACATGTGGCCTCGTAAGCATATGCCCTACTGCCAGATTCCAGCCCTACCTCATATCCTGGACTTGAGGATCAGGTAGCCAGATCCTGGTGAAAAGTTTGCCCCCCATTAGAAGGAAAGGGTCTACAGCAACCTAGCCCCCAGATGGGAAGAATAGACCTGCTGAAGTCCCATGACCAGCCATAAGCTCCTTCCCAGCACAGCTCCAGACAGTGTACCAGCTCCCAAATCTGCACTGAGGCCTCATCGTGAGAAAACATTTATTGACCACTGCTACATATGAGGTTTGACAGTTAAGTCCACAAACTTAATTGTTCTAAGTGCTACATACCTCATTGCTGAATATCACTACAGTTACTTTTGCAGTACTCCCCTCAGGAAGCTATGCACTGATGCCAGTGTCTAGTCCACCCTTCAAAGCAATTTTGGAACTCTTTCTGGAATGGCCACTGTGCACGGTGGCACAGCGGGAAGTTTGCAAACTTAATTTTATAGTTGTCTCTGAGGGAGTTTTTAGCCAGTAAACAAATAACTAACTGTACTGGAATACTCTCCCTACTCACCTGATCTGCCCCCAATGACTTTCTTTACCCAAAGACAATAGAAATGTTGAAAGGAAGACATTTGGATGTCATTCAGGACATCAAGGATAATATGATGACAACTCTGATGACCATTCCAGAAAAAGAGTTGCAAAATAAAAGAGTGGACTAGGCACTGGCATTGGTGCATAGCTTCCTAAAGGGAGTACTTCAAAGGTGACCACAGTGATATTCAGCAATGAGGCATGTAGCACTTTTTCTAGGATGAGTTTGCAAACTTAATTGGCAATCCTCATACCTCTGGCAGAAAACGGTCACTTAAGTATGTTGTTTAACTTCCTTATATCCCAGTGAAGAAAGCTTAGTATAGATGGGGCATCCAGATTCAGAGGTTAAGTGATTTGCTCAGGTTACACAGCAAGACTGTCAAGAATTATCACCCCTTGAGTATAAGCTCACCGAGTCAATTGACCTCTCACTTTTTTCTCCCTGCTATGAACTTTAGTCAAAGTCATTCTCTTTCATGGTCAGACTTGCTTATACTTCCCTGTCAATTCCAGAAGGCACTCTGGTGGTGCACTGGTTAAGCACTCGGCCACTAACCAAAAGATTAGCAGTTTGAACCCACCGGTTGCTCTGTGGAAGGAAGGCATGGTGGCCTGCTTCTGTGAAGATTATAGCCTCGGAACTCTCTGAAGCAGTTCTACTCTGTCCTATAAGGTGGCTATGAGTTGGAATTGACTTGATGGCAGTGAGCTTGGTTTTTCATTTTTACCTGTGCCAGAATGTTCAGAATTCTCACCTTCCACACAGGAGATCAGGGTTAGATTCCCAGCCAGGGTACCTGATGCACCGCCACCACCCATCTGTCAATGCCTTGGTGGTTTGTGTCTTGCTATGATGCTGAACATGCTTGAGTAGAGCTTCCAGACTAAGATGGACTAGGAAAAAAGGCCTGGTGATCTGCTTGCCAATCTCAGCCAGTGAAAACTCTTGGGCATCCAGTGTCCAGTCTGCAACTGTTCACTGGAATGGGCAGGGCCAGGCAGCATTTAATTCTGTTGTACCCTGGTGGTCATGAGCTAACATCTCTGCCTGATGTTAGCTCAGAGGATCCTGAAGCCACAGTCTTCAGCCCGGCCTACAGCTGGCCCTGTTAAAACATTTTTCCCAATGAATACATGAAATAGGGACCTAGGTTGCTTCTCAGCTCTGGGCTGAGAAGGTAGATGGAAGAGAAGTCCAAGATCTCTTGCCTGATCTCAGGGGCCTTACAGTCTCGTTAGGTGCCTGACTCTGAAACGTGAAAATGAAAGAGGATCCGTGCATCACAGGGCAGGGTAAATCCTGAGGCAGAAGTCTGGTCAAGGGCTGGGCAAAGTAACTCTGTTGCCGTGAAGTTGTTTTTGACTTGCAACCACAGAGTAGAACTGCCCTGCTGAGCTTCCAGTGCTATATAGTCTTTGTAGAAACAGACTGCCACATCTTTCTCCCGCAAAGCAGCCGGTGGCTTCAAACTGCCAACCTTTCATTTAGCAGCCAAGTACTTACCCACTGCACAGCCAGGGTTCCCTGAGGAAAAGGGTAAGAGTTGGAAACCAGGGGTGATTTACTCAGGCACAGGGAGGGACTTACTGTGTCAGAAGCACCTGAAGCGTGGGGTAGGAGGCACCAAGTGTTTGCAGAGACCAGCCCATGGGGGGCAGGGTGGTGCTGGGAATGCGAACGAGGTGGGGGAGGTCAAATAGAGGAAATAACAACTGTTTTGGGCAACTGGGCTACATGTACATGAGGTCTTAAAAAAAGTTTATTACTCTTTGACCCAGTAATTCTGCTTCTGGGGAATGATCTTAAGGAAAATCTTCAAAATATGGGGGAGGTATGGCTATAGTCACAACAGTATTCATCATGAAGCTATTTATAAGATGATAAAAACAGAAACAGCGATACATTTTTCACAATGGAATGGCTAAGAAACTGGTATATCTAGCAGCTTTTAACTGTGATTTCAAAGGCTCTGAGTAATGCTGAAAATCAATTATGTTTAAATGTTAAATAAAATGGCACGTTACAGGTAATAAGTTTAGTTGCCATGTGTTGAGTGTTGTGCACCAGGCCCTAGGTCAGTGCTTTTCCTGTTTTCTCTCTTTTCATCTCTACAGCATCCTTGAGAAAATGGAATTTGCTCCTCATAACAGATTTGGAGATTGAGGTTCATCCAATTAGGAAGCGGAAGATCGAGGCCGTGGAAACTAGTCACATTCCAAGGCTAGTACCATGACCTTCAGCTCATGTACCATGGCAGCATCCAACTCAAGGAACTGTATCAAATGCTAAAATAGTTATTTTTCAGGAATGGGTGCTGGGAGCAGGGTTATTCCCCTCCTTACTTTTCTGTATCTTCCAAATTTTTCTATATGAACTTGTCATATTCCTTTGAAATCCTTTTTAGTTACAAGGCAAACGGTGTGTGCTTAACTCTTAACCTAATGAGTCAAAAATCAATTTAACAGCGACTGCTTTGGTTTTTTGGTTCATTAACTTAAAGTTGGCAGTTCTAACCCACTGAAAGTTACCACAGAAAGAAAGTCCCATCTGCTTCAGTAAAGATGACAGCCTTGGGACACATGCAGGGCAGTTCTACTCTGTCCTGTAGGGTCGCTGTAAGTTGGAATTAACTCCAAGGCAACGAGTCGTTTCTCTGTATCTCGGTTCCAGTGCCAGCCCCCACTTTACCCCACCCGAGGAGCAGAGTGTCCATCAGCAGTTCCAACATAGCAGGTCTGGGATTTGCTCTTGGGAGAGTTATAGATGAGGGTTTCTGCCCCTGATTCCTGTTGATTGACTTGCAGCTTAGTTTGGCTTAACTGTGGACAAATCCTTTTCTGGAAGTCAGTTATTCCACTGCCTCTGGGGCACCAGCATATAGAAGAGACTCTGCCTCATTCAGCTCCATCAACTTCCCTGGAGTTCTTTTATACCAAATGTAGGTTGCAAAATGGGTTGTCAGCCAATTCTTTACACCTGCTGTGTGGCCTGCAGCCAGCTTTGTCAGGGTCCTAGGCTGCTGTACTTCATTTACATGGAATAAAAGATTCAAACTAGAACGTTCCAAATAGCTGCAACCTTTGGCTGAGATCCTTTGAGGCCTTAGTAAGAAAGAGGCAGCTCTGCCACATACTAGCTGGGCAAGTTAGTAGTACTTTTCCGAGCTTCAGTTTCTTGGTCTGTAAAAGGGGGCAGTGAGACCATCTTGATAGGGCTATCCAGATTATATGGACGGCTCCCATGAGTTTGGCACTGGGCACATTGACTGTGCCTGGAAACTGGGTGATGAGTCATAGGTTGAACCCTTAGGGATCCTAAAAATGGAAGCCCCTTGTTCCAAAGGATCTGCTTGGGCTGTCAGGAGAGCATTTCTTTGAGAACCTCTGATACAGGTAGGCAAGCTCATTCATTTCTCAGCCACCTTGAGTCTTCTGATCTGCTATGATCAGTCATTTGAAAGGGATTTCCTTAGGGGTGTGGCCTGTATTCAATATATATGGACTTTCCAGCAAAGCCCATTGGCTTTTGCTCTGCTGTGGATCTTGTATTTGGCTTGTCATCATCTGACCTCCAATTCTTGGGACTTGAGCCAGCAACCTGCTCTCTGACCTGCCAATCTTGGGTTTGTCAGCCTCTGCAGCTGCCTGAGCTGGGAAGAACCTGCAACCTGACCCTTAACCCATAAACTTGTGACTTTGCAGTGTCTACAACTACATGAACCGTTTCCTTGATACACAACTCTCTCTTCCTTTGATGCCCTGAATTTGGACTTGTAGCCTACTGGACTATATATATATACACATATATATATCGTCATTGGTGTTGCAATGACTAAGGCCTTGGCTGCTAATGCAAACGGTGGTATCATGAATGGAATTGTATCCCCCCAAAAATTGTGTGTAGCAATTTGCCTGGCCATGATTCCAGTACTGTGTATTGTTTCTATATGCTATAAATCCTGCCTCTATAATGTTAATGGATGAGGGTGGGTCACAGTTGTATTGGTGCAGCAGGGTTCAATGTGCAAGATTACATCGTGCTTTGAGGCAATCTCTTGAAATATAAGGGAAAGGAAAGCAAGCAGAGAGCTGGAGACTCCATACAACCAAGAAGCAATATTGTGAGCAGAATGCATCCTTTGAAAAGGACCCAGGTTCCCTGCACCTTGTAAGCTTCTAGTCTTGGAGAAGATGGATGACAAGGACCTACCTCTACAGCCAACAAAGAAAGCCTCCCCTTGATGGCCTGAGTTTGGACTTGTAGCCTACTGGATGGAGACAAAATAAAAATCCTCTTTTTTAAAGCCATCCACTTGTGATATTTCTGTTCTAGCAGCACTAAATGACTAAGACTGGTGGCGATTTTAGACGATGTGACAGTCAGCTTCTGTAACAATTGTAGCCTTAGAAACTCTATTAGACAGTTCCGTTCTGTCCTATAGAGTTGCTATGAATCAGAACTGAATCAATGGCCGTGGTGAGGGTTTTTTTCATACATATATATGTATGTATATGTATATATATGTATGTATGTATGTATATGTATATATACATGTATGTAGGTGTGTGTGTGTGTGTGTGTGTATGTAGAGAGAGAAAGAACCCAAGCCTGAGACAGAAACATACAGCCATAAACAAAGCTATGAAAGAGGAAAGAAAGAAAAGGAGGTGTGACTGCATGTTACTAGCCCAGCTCTGGACATGCCTACCCCAGGAGATGTTCTGCTACTGTCACAAGAGGAGACTGCAGGAAAACACTGTCATGGGACAGATAACATGTTTAAGGGCCTAGTTCCGGTCCCCCAACATTTTGACGAGAAATGAGACTGCTGTTTGTTAGTTAAAATATTTTATTGTGGTTTTGGTGAAAGTTTACACAGGAAACTTGGTTCTCATTTAACAGTTTCTAGACAGACTTTTCAGTGACACTGTTTACACTCTTCGTAATACATTAGCATTCCATTTTGGTTGCTCTGTTTCTGTGAATCACAATCGTTTTGAAGAGCACAGTCCTCAGAAGTGAGACAGTATTCTTTACTGACGCAGGAGCTTCTGAAACCAAGAGAAATTGTTGTTGTTGTCAGGTGTCATCAAGCTAGTTTTGACTCAGCTACCCAGTGAACAAGAGAATGAAACACTACCTAACACTACACCATCCTCACAATTATTGCTGTGTTTGAGCCATTGTTGTAGTCACTGTGTCAATCCAAGTCCCTGACGGTCGTCTTCCTTTTCAGTGACACTCTGCTTTACTAAGCATGAATTCTCTAAGTCATTGAGTGCTGCTCTAGCAGAAATATCATGAGTGGGTGGCTTTAAAAAATAGACATTCTCTCACAGTCTAGGGGGCTAAAAATCCAAATTCAGGGCACTGTCTCCAGGGAAAGTCTTACTCTCTGTGTCAGATCTGGGAAAAGGTCCTTGTTGCCAATCTTGCCCGGCCCTGGGAGCCTCTCAGTGCAGGATCCCTACCTCCAAAGGACACTTTATGCTCCTGGCTCTTTTCGCTTGGTGGCAATGAGGTCCCTTTCTGCTCACTTTTCTTTCCTTTTGTCTCTTATAAGACAAAATGTGATGCAGGCCACACCCCAGGAAAGCTCCCTTTATATTGCATCAGGGCTGTGACCGGACTCTAATCTGCTTCAACACCTCATCTTGCCTCCTTAACAAAGGCAGCAAGCCCACTGCCATCAAGTCAATTCCAACTCATTGCGATCTTATAGGACAGAGTAGAACTGCTCCATAGAGTTTCCAAGGAGCACCTGGTGGATTTGAACTGCCAACCTTGTGCTTAGCAGGCATAGCATTTAACCACTTCGCCACGAAGGCAGAGATTAAGAAAATTACGTCAGGTCACAAACTACTGGGAATACAGGTCACCACACAATACTGGGAATCATGGCCCAGCCACGTTAACACATATTTGGGGGAGAACACAATTCAGTGCCTGGCCCCTCCTGATAACAAGTCCAGAGTTTAGGAGACAGAGTCTTGCCATCCTCCCTTCTAAGGGCATTTTTGCAGTACTTCTTGCAAGACAGACATGTTCATTCTCCCGGGAGTCCACGATACATTCACTATTCTTCACCAATGCATAATTTAAAGGCATCAATTCTTCTTCAGAAGAAGACGTTAGAGCTGCCCAATTCACTCTCTCTTTCAATGAATATTTCTTGGGCACCCACTGAGTGCTAGCCACTAGTCTAAGCCCAGCAATACAGTGGTAGACTGGGCAGATCCAAATAAAATGGGACACCAGGCAAAGAAAATCTCATCGAGCTTACCTTCTTGTGGAAGTAAATAGATACTACACGAAGAAAGTAAGACATGTGGTATGCTGAATAGTGATGTGCAATGTGGAGAGAAATTAATCAAGGAAAGGTTTTAGGGATTGCTGGGATGGGTTGCAATTTTGAATAGATGGTCGAGGATGGTCTAGCTGAGTAGATGACTTTTGGGTAAAAACCTGGGAGAAGCTCAGACAGGAACCACACGGACATCCAGGCAGAAGGAGCAGGAAATGCAAGGCAAACAGCAATAGGCCAGAGTTGCAGCAGAATGCTCTTGCTGCAGCCAGTGGTTCTTAACTGGGGGGATTTTGGCCCACCTCCAGCAAGGGGACATCTGGCCAGGGGACATAAGCAATGTCTGGATGCGTTTTGTCGCTACTAGGGGAAAGGGTACTACTGGCCTCCAGTGGGTAGAGGCCTGGGATGCTGCTAAGCATCCTCCAGTGCTCAGGACAGCCCCTCACAGTAAAGAATTAGTTATCTGGGCCCAAGTGTCAGTAACGCCAAGCCAGAGAAACTCTCATCTGGACTGAGGTGGGTGTAGTCCCTATGTGGTACAAATGGTTAAGCACTGACCACTAGCTGAAAGGTTGGTGGTTGGAACCTAAATAGAGGCACCTGGTTGCAAAGTGGTTAATAGCTATGGCTGTTAACTAAAACGTCAGCAGTTCAAATCCACCAGGCACTCCTTGGAAACTCTGTACAGTCAGTTCTATGCTGTTCTACAGAGTCACTGTGTGTCACAATTGACTGGATGAGGTTTTTTTTCTTTTTAATGAGAGTCACCTTAGAAGACAGGCCTGGCAATCTGCCTCTGAAAGGTCACAGCCTTGGACACCCTATGGAGCAGTTCTACTCTGCACGCCTGGGGTCATGTTCAATGGCAATTTACAAAAAAAAAAAAAGAATAGGCTGGGGAAGAGTTGTAGAGGGTGATGTCAGAGCGCTAACAGGAGGTGGGAGCGTAGGGGATGAGGGGTGGACCGGGAGATTGCCAAGAGCTTCAGAGGCATCATAGAGTCTCTGGCTTTTCATCTAGGCCAGATGGGAAGCCACTGGTCATTGGCTAAAACAGAAGGACAGCTCTTAGCTGGCAGAATATTCCCCAGTCATAGTCGGGCAGGGGAATCCCAGGTGGTACTGGACGTTTGTTCCAGGCTCTGGCACCCTCTGGCTTCCTCAGGGTAGCCACACCTCAAGGGATGGAAAATGGAAGAGAGGTAGTTTCCAGTCATGAGGTAGGACTTCCTCAGCAAGCCAGAACCCTACTTTGTTATAGGAAGTTGTCAGCCTTGATTATATGAAAATGGCCCAGCTCTCCTTAATTACTGGGAGCCATGGGAAGTCCTGACTGTGAGACCGGAGTCAGTCTTTCCTCTCACCGAGTATTTACGGGAGGCTGGGTAATCGACTCTGTGGCAGTGGGTTGTTGTGAAAGACTAGTGTTTGGATGCAAGCCTTGCCTTCTAAGAATTTTTAATGTCATAAGGGACAAGGGAGGAGAGAAACAGTTAACCCCCAAATTTATACCTCTAACATGCATGGAGCACGGCTGAGTATGCGCCATTTGCTGGGAGCTGAGGTTAAACGGATGGAAGAGCACAAGAGTGTAAGGGAGGAAACTTGTTCTGGGAAAAGTTGCCATCCATAGATTGTGGCAATATGGTGAGCTTAATGGACATGTGGGCACTGGGCATGAGGTCTTGGCCCACTCAGCCTTGGATCATCAGCAGCACAGGACTGGTGACATTTAGACCTTGGAAGATCAAGGAGTTAGGTAGGTAGAATGAAGTGGGGAAGGCACTCCTTAGCAGAGGGCATTGAACCAGCCCAAGCCCCTTGAACCAGGATTCTCAGTATTTCAATGTCTTGTAGAATTCTGGTCCTGTAGATCTTATTCAGAAGGTCAGAAAGCTGTGATTTCTGTATTCTTCTGGCTGCACATTGAAAAGCTCTGCTTCAGGAAGCTGATGGCAGTGTCCAGACATCCAGCCTTCCTTGGCACCTCCAAGAGAAATGCATCCACATGCTGCTGCTTCAAAATGCAAAGGGGGGGTGGAACCCCTGGACTGCTGAGTGTGGTTACACTGAAGGCAGTGATGCTCAGTCTTCAAGGTCCCAAATATCACTGGGAGACCATGGAAAATTGCACACATCTGGCACCAGTTATGGACCTTCTTCTTCCTAGTCTCTTGGAGTGGTAAGTGGGGACCCCACCTGGAGATGCATGAGCCACGGATTGTCTGTGACCTGAGTGCTCACTCACCTCTTGGCCACACCAACCTCCTCTCCCATGCCCAGATTCTCAAATGCACTTAGAGTCCCACTCAGTGTCTCATCTATTATTTTAATGAGAAAAGTTATCTCTTATGACCACTTACTAAGTCCAGGGCTCCATGCTGAGGACATGACAACTGCTGCCTTCCTTTAAGTCTCACAGAAACCCAAGGAGGAAGATAAAATTCTTATAAGGAAACTGAGGCTTAGCAGAGCAGCACAGCTGGGATGCCATGGCAAAAGCTTCAGGACAGGAGGATATCCAGCAAGCCCTGCTCAATCCTGGGATCTTGCCCAAGGGCAGGGATCAAGGCACTCTGCCATCTCCTGAGGCCTGAGGTGGACCCAGAGGAAGCTCTCTGCAAATATTCATTGACAGACTGCTGGATTTTCTTGCTAAGGTCCAGGTGCCTAGATTTAGCCTCACACGGAGATTCTGGGGAAACACTGGTGGCATAGTGGTTAAGTGCTACAGTTGCTAACCTCAAGTTCAGCAGTTTGAATCTACAAGGTGTTCCTTGGAAACCCTATGGGACAATTCTCGTCTGTCCTACAGGGTTGTCACAAGTCAGAATCTGCTGGAATGCAATAGGTTTGGTTTAGTTTAGGGGTTCCAGGGGGAACGCATGAATCCAAGGGGGCACCAGGTTGTAATGGGGGTCAAGTGGTGGTGCCCAGTCTTGGAGTCGCCATTGCTTGACTTGAACCAGGACCTCACAGCCAGGTCATATAACTAGACGTCATCAAGTCAACTCCAGTTTATGCCAATTCCATGAGTGTCAGCAGGCATGGATTATCCAATAGGCAAAGTAAGCATAGTGCTTACCAGATTATATGTAGTGAATGATTTAAAATTTTTTCACTGAATCTTAGAAGCTATACTTCTAAGTATAGCTTGCATCTATCTTTCTCCCAACCCCGTAGTAGCACCTTTCCTACAGACTCAAAAACTCTTTTCAAATTTACAGTTCCTGAAAGGGATGATTCATTTATTAATTATTACTTATAGATTGCTTATTAATCTATAATGACCAATTTCACATCTTACCACAGAGTAGTAAGTAAGCATAAGTGAGCCATTGTTTAACTTGCTTACTCGGAAACATGCTCCGTTGTGTTTTCAGTGGCTAAGTTTTTGGAAGTAGGATCTTCAGACCTTTCTTCTGAGGTGCCTCTGGGTAGACTCAAAGCTCTAACTTTTCAGTTAGCAGCTGAATGCATTAACCACTTGCACCACATAGGGACTCCAGGACCTTGAGTACCAAACAATAACCAAACCCGTTGCTGTCGAGTCCAACTCACAGAAAGTCTGTAGAACTGAGCAGAAATGGGTTTGCATGGAGTCCCTGGTGGATTCAAACCACCAGTCTTTTGATTAGCAGCCCAACTCTTCCACTGTGCCACCAGAGTTTCTGGACCCTGAGTAGGAAGACGCAAATAAGGCTATGGGAGATGTAAGGGTTCAGAGCCAGTCTCTGGACTCACTCAGCCTCCTTGAGTCTCCATCAGGTTGCAAGGTCTGAATGTCACCCGGTCATTCTTCACTTACTCATTCCACAAATATTTGAGTATCTCTTGTGTCCTAGGCTAAGGACACAGTGGTGAAACAAGTGTCTGCCCTCAGCTAGTTGGTATTCAAGGGGAATCAGATAATGAGAAAATAAAACACATTAATATCAGAGGTTAATAATGACAAAATAAGCCAAACTCACTGCCATCAAGCTGATTCTGACTCATAGCAAACCTAGAGGAGACAGTAGAACTGCCTCATAGAATTTCTAAGAAATGGTTGGTGCATTTGCACTGCTGACCTTTTGGTTAGCAACTATAGTTTGCTGTAGCTCTTCACCACTGTGACAGGAAGACCATAAAAGAAAGTAATGGAACGGAAGGCAGGAATATTAACTTTTTAGTTAGGGTGACTAAGGAAGTCTTTGTGGAGGTGGCATTTATCCTGAAGCTTGGAAGATGAGGAGCCAGCTATGCAGGGCCCCAGGATAGGATTTTCCCAGTGGAGGGCACAGCACGTGCAAAGGTCCTGAGGTAAATGACCCCTCTACACTATGGAGTCATTTAGCCCCTGTATGGCTGTTTTCATTGTTGGAGAGCTCAACAGTCTCACTGCAGGGTGGGTGTTATGAACTCATGGCTGTAACTAGAAAACATCAGTGCAGTACTTCATGTCAACAATAACATCATATCATCTGAGCCCTAAATTGCTCCTCCAGCTATTACCGCTACTCTGTTATAGGTATTTTACAGATTCAAACTCAGGGAGTCCAAGGGGTTCAGGTCACCTTTTTATTAAGTGACAGAACAGGGATTTGAATCCAGGCCAAACTGTAAAACCGTGGACTTGTAACTACAAATGGTGGTGTTGACTCAGGAGCTGCAGCCCCTTCCCCACCCTACTTCTCTCTCAAGAACTCCTGGGCTTAGAGGTCTGAGCATCTCCTTAGGCTTTCTGATGGTCCCCATGCTCAGGGTCCCCTCTCCGGCATAGTAGCTGAGCACAGGATTGCTGAGGGCTCTGGTCCAGGGCTGGTGAGCCGGACAAGGTGGGCTGCAAACCATCCTTAAGGCAACTCCTTCCAGAATGAAGATTTTCTGGCTCAGAGCTATGTTCTGTTCCCAGCCAGCCCCCACCACGGCCCCAGACGTCTGCTTGAGTCAGCCCGAGGCCTGTGTGGAGGCGTCCTCTCTGCTTCCCTAACATCCTGTGCTCTGCCTTCTGCATAGCTATTTTCCATTTACAGGGAATCCCTCCCATCAGGGTTTGTTTTTATACCCTGGAGCCACCAGCTCACAGAACAATTAAACTGTCTCCCCCAGGGTCTCCCCAGTGCCATTCTTGCATTATAGTCTCCTGCCTGTGGGGTCTGGTAGGAACCTCTTTCCCTCCTTCCGTCTCCACCCCACCCCCCAACTTGTGCTCATCATTCAGCCTACACAGCTAGGACCCTCTCTTCTAAAGAGTCTAAGTGCTGCATCTTACCCCCCTGTAAAGCTACTGCCCTCGCTGTCCGAGCCCCTGGACCGGACATCTGTTGCATTCGTCCAGCATCCCCTCTTTGCCTTCCCTCTCCTTTGGAGCGTTCCCCTCTCCACTCCCTGAGGTTAGGCTGGACCTTTCTATAACTAGATGCTGGTTTTAGTGATAAAGGTGCTGCTTTCTGGACGGTGTGAGGTCCCCAAATCTCTCTGCCAGATTTTCCCCTTTGTAGCTCAAGAGACTGCCTCAAGGCACAAAGCAAACTTACACATCAAATCTTGCCCTACCAATCACATCATACTTTTTCTCCCGGCCACAGTGATTGGCCTAGCGGTTGGCACGTGTTTTAATCAGTGCTGCCCTAAAAGAAATACCATCAGTGGATGGCTTTCACAAAGGAAAGTTTATTCTTATACAGTCCAGTAGGCTCCAAGTCCAAATTCAGGATGTCCGCTCCAGAGGGAAGCTTTCTCTGCTGTTGTTTCTGGAGGAAACTCCTTGTGTTGCATCAGTCTTTGTTCCAGAAGCATCTTGGCACAGGAACCTCAGGTCTGAAGGACACACGGGTGCTGGCTTTCTATAACTAGATGCTGGTTTTAGTGATAAAGGTGCTGCTTTCTGGATGGTGTGAGGTCCCCAAATCTCTCTGCCAGATTTTCCCCTTTGTAGCTCAAGAGACTGCCTCAAGGCACAAAGCAAACTTACACATCGAATCTTGCCCTACCAATCCAACTGCTGCCCGTCCACCTGTATTAACCTCATAGAGGCAGGAATTCCAGCATGGAGGAACGTCACACAATACCAGGAATTATGGCGCAGCCAAACTGTTACAGATTTTTTATGGAATACATTCAATCCATGACACTGTATGACCCCCCAAAAAGGCCAATCAGAGTCTTTGCCTGGGATTTTGTATGCAGAGCATAGGGAGAGAGAAGCTCTTTTGGGTTTGCCAACCTGGTATGGTGCCAGCAAGGCTGCATCCCTCTCTAAAAAATTAATGTTCTGGCCCTAAAAAAAGAAAAAAAATCCCTTGTTCTAAACAAGTTTTAAGATACATTTGTATGCTTTCCTTAGAAAATATTGTTAGTCTTGAGTGTTTTAAAGCTTCAGAAAAATGGGTATGGTTTATGTAGTCTTTTGAAACTTTTTTTTCCATGCATCTTTTTTGTTTCAAAGATCCATCCATCTTATTACAAGTGGTAGTTCATTCATCTTCATGACTACGTAATATTACACAGTGGGAACAGACCACAATTCTACAGTTTATTTTTTCTGGCAATTGGCATTGAATTTTTCACATTTTTAGTCTTCTGAACAATGCTGCTTTGGACGTGTCCTTCAAACAGGTCTAAGAGTTTCTGGACTTTATAAATAGGAGTGGAATTAGCTTCTGAGTGATGGGTATAGACAAGTTCAACTTTACAGTATAATGCCGAGTTGTTTTCGGAAGTGATTATACCTATTTATATGCCCCATTGCTTTGTGGAAGAGTTCCTACGATGCCTAACACAGTCTGTGAATTGGGGTAGCACTTTGTTTGTGTTGTGACTGCTTGAGATGGTGGGATAGATCAGTAGGTGGCACAGAAGACAGACAATCCAAAAGACGGGGAAGGAATACAGCCTATTTTCACTCAGAAAGATAAGTGAAAAGTCCAGAATCTCAGACTCTCTCTCAGTGCTGGCTACAGATCACACTCAGACTTCTCTGGACCAATGACCTGAGTTCCTCTCCGTGACCTCCCTTCATGGCTTCTTGATTCTGATCCTCAGTGCCCAGCAAGCATCTCCTTATGGACGCATGCTTCCAGGAAGGCCCTGCTTTGAGGAGCTGGAACTTGCTAAGAGCCTTTGAGTGTTGACCTCATGCTCAGTGCTGCTTACCTCGGAACACTCCAGAATGGGTTACTAGGTTGAGTTGTGAAGGCACACGGCATGAGCTCTGAGACAGGACTTTGAAGACCTACTCCTCTGGGACTCCTGTCTGTGATTAATACTGGCCATGCCCTGATGGGCTCTGAGATCACTATTAAAACAGCTGAATTTCCCCACCATTCTTGCTTCATCTTTTTTCTGAAAGTTGTTTTTTCTAAGCTTAGCCTAAAGATATGGTAGAATTTTCTTACAGTTGTCAGCCTTGCTCCAAATTCATAATATTTACACACACACACACCCTCATAGCATACGTACCTCACTTCTTTTTAAGTTCAAGGCCTACAAGAAGAGTTTTCTGTCGAAGGTCAGTAGCTCTGACTACATTGCTTTATTTAGAACATTGTTTTTGCTGAAGCTGATTCCATTACTTTTGAGTTCACGGAAGTGGAGCCCATTAGAAGAATTGGCAGTCAAGAGGCTCCCAAACAGGCGTTGAGAGTGGTGCTAAACTTAGGCTGTTTGGGCTGCTGTGGTTTACGGACAGCGACCTCTCCCCTGCTCTGCTTTTAAAATGGAACCCGCATTTTCCTGCTTTGTGACCATCAACCCATTTGTTGTGGAAGGAAAGGAATATTTGGGGCTTTAGACTCAGATGCCAACATCCGCTCTTATCTCTGTTCCCAAACTCTCTGTTCCTCCAGCAAGTGACCTACTTCCATGTCTGATATGGCTCATCACGACACCCATATCCAGCCTCAGGCTGGTCCAGGCAGGAGTGCAGATGACACAGAGGCTGTGTCCTTGGCCTGGGTGGACTAAATGTACAGATCTGACCATCGAGCTGTCTCTTGGCTTTGACCTGTGTGCCCCATCTTCCACCTTGATTGCTGAGGTTCAGGCATCTGTGGGAGCAAGTATTCCCATGCCTGGCCCCTGCTGTCTACCTCTAGCCCTGCCTGTTGTATTCCAGGCCTTGGTTTCTGCCCTCTCTCTGCAGTACACGATGGCTCACAGTCATGGTGAGACCCTGACTTTGTGTTCTGGAGCTGGTGTTCTGAGCTCTGTGATTTGCAAAATAGCGTGATAATAATATAGATGTGTTTGCACTTTTTTAAGATACAGATTGTCAGGTGTCATGAGATAGGCAAAGGTGACAATGACTTGTACGTTGTCATTGTGGAGGGAGTGCTCTGAGAGTTTACTGGGCTGGTGGGGGAGGGGGTAATGATCCAACCACTCCAGTGAGCAATAAGTCAACATTTGTCAAAACAAACAAACAAAAAAATGTAATTTCCCTTTGAGCCAGAAATTCCACTTCTAGGAGTGTATCTGATGGAAATATCTGAGACCTACAGATGAGGAATGTTTGAGAAAAGTTTGTTGCAACATGGTTCATAGTAGCCAAGTCCTAGAAACCATCCAATGGCCATTTTTCTGTATGATATATCCACACGGGAGTGCACTATGCAGCTACTGAAGAGAATGAGATAACAATTCATGAAGTGATACAAAATGATCTTTAATAAGTACTGTTTGTCAGGGAAAAAAAGGTACAAGGGGAAAAATAGGTATAAGATAGAATATAGACTCTTTCAAACAGAAGACATAATATAAACGTGTGTATATGCTGAGAATATTACTGGAAAAAAATAAACAAGTGACAGAATATATTTAGGGAGCAAAACAGGATAGTGTATATACCATGATATATCATGTGTATATACCATTAAAACAAAATTTAAAAACATAAAAATAAATGTAAGTGGGAGAAAATGCAGAACAGAATTTCAAATTCTCATGAAATCCAGACTTTCTGGAGCCATTGAGGGTGGATGAACCCCTGAAACTGTTGTCCTGAGATCACCTTTAAACTTTACATGTTAAACATGTGATTAGAGAGTGTTTTAAGTTCGTTTCTTTTGAGGTATAGAAGAGATTAAGTGAGCAGCTGAGAGAAGCAGAGATGGAGAGAGATGTGAAGTCACACAAAGATGGCCCAGGAGCAGGGGGCAGGGGACCATGCTCTTAGGGGAAATGGAGGACAGTTGGCACAACTAGCATTTTGCTAAGACGGCTGCACCCCACATTAGTGAGTGGCATCTGGGGTCTTAAAAGCTGCCAAGCTGCCATCCAAGGGCACAACAAATGATCCCAATTCAGCAGGAATGGATGCTCACTGGGGTAATGACATGGGGTAAAGACAACCCGGAAGATAGAGGACCCGCGTGAGTGGGTGCCTACATTGACTTGGGACCGGAAGAACCAAATGGTGCCTGGCCACCACCTGTGATAGCCGTGATGGAGCTCACTAAGTTGAGTCTCACTGGTAACACAAGAATAAAAAGGGGTGCACCTGAGATCTCCACTAAAAGATCTCAATTGATGGTCCAGTGGTTTTGGGGTTCCCTTGGGAGCATGGCCCCTGGCCCTGATGCTGCCCTTGCCCATAAATCATAACAAAGGTCCAGTCTTCGGACACGAATGGATTGGACTTGGCGATGCAGAGTGACCGTATATGGGATGCACTTTATGGTTCTATGCATCTATAGGATATTATCCTGATGACCTCTGTCTGGAGGAAGGAGAGTGGGTGGAGAGGAGGGGAAAGGAGACTGTTGGGAAGATGAGACATGTATGGAGCAGAGAGGAATAGTGTGCTGTCACCGGGCAGGGAGAGCAGTGGAAGCTGCATATAAGTGGGCATGTAAATTTGTATGGGAATGTACATTTTCACTCAGTCATAATAAAAAAAAAAAAAAGATGGCCCAGGAGCAGAAGCTCAGAAGAGACAAAGACCTTCCTCTCAGAGCCAACAGAGACAGAAAGCCTTCCTCTAGACCTGGCACCCTGCATTCAGACTTCTAGCTTCCTAAACTGTGAGAAAACAAAATTCTGTTTGTGTGTATTCCCAATAACAACAAAATATAAATTAAAAAAAATATGCAAGCTATTTCTATTTTAACTACTCTCGAATTTTTTATTTCTGAAACCCATGCCACAGATAGTGGCTCTGGCTCTGTCAATGACCTTTTTTTTTCCTAAAATTTCCATCATTGAGATGGAAACATGCACCAGTTCAACAGCTTCTACCTATACGATTTAGCACCACTGATTACACACTTGGAGCTATTCAGCCTTTCTTACTTACCCTCTTTCCAAGTTATTCCTGCCTCATTAGCATAAACTCACTGCTCCTTAAGATTCCTATGTAATCTTTCCCGTTGCGGTTGTCAATCTGATCCCATAAGACAGTTCTTAAAAGGACTTGAGACAGACTTCTCTTTACTAGGTAAGGTAAACCATTGTTTGGTATTAAGATAACTTCAGAAAATAGTTTTGGTTTAACATTGAACGATTATCTCAAAACAATATTTCCAGAGGTTTATCTAGCTTCCATGGTTACATAAAGTCTAGAGTTCATGATAATTTGAAATTCTGTTCTGCAGTGTACTCCTTTTGATCATGAGTCTTCTATGGAATCTTATATACAAATATTCAGTTACAGTAGGCAGGCACCATCCAGTTTTTCTGGTCTCATGGCAAATTTTTGGTGGAGGCAGTCTTGTCCATATCCTCCTCCTCTTCCTGACTCTCCTTCCTGTGTTGCTCCAGGGGAATAGAGATCCATTTTTATGCCTTGGATGTCCTCTTGCAAGCTTTTAAGACCCTGAGCCTTGCACTGTGAAGTAGGAAGTAGAAGAGAAGCACTACACACATTATTGTTTGGTCAATTAACTGAGCTTTCCCATGAAGTCATGACCCTAAATCTCCAAACCAAGGATCCAAATCTCATGAGGTGTTTTGTTGTACATAAGCAACCTCAGCAGCTACTTTTCTTTCTTTTTTTTTTGTAAATATATCACACAACTTTTGCTAATTGAATGTTCATAGGTGCACAACCTACTAACAGAAATTACAGTAATCAGCTGTGCAACCTTATCCTCAACTGCCCTGTTCCCCCTCTCTCCTGCTCCTGGTAATCACTAATAAACATTGGTCTCAATTTGCCTTTTCTTGTCTTTTTCTATGCATGAGGCCACACAATCTTTGTTCTTCTGTAATTGGCCTGTTTTGCTCATCACAGTCTCCTCAAGCTCCACCCACACTGTAGCACATGTCAAGAGATGGTGTCTCCTACTGGCTGAGTAGTATTCCATTGTATGTATATGCCACATTTTCTTTATCCATTCATCTGTTGATGGATGTTTAGGTTGTTTCCAGCTTTTGGCTTATGGTGAATATTGCTGCAATGAACATAGGTGTACAAGTCTCTTTTTGAGTCTCTGCTTTCATGTCTCTTGGGCACATACTTAGGAATAGAATTGCTGAGTCATGCTGGTTCTATTTTTAGTTTCTGAGGAACTGCCATGCTATTTTCCACAAAGGTTGTACCATTGTGCCTTCCCACCAGCAATGGATAAGGGTTCCAGTTTCTCCAAATCCTTGTCAACATTTCTTATTTTCTTTACATTAGCCACCCTAGTGTGCGTAAAATTGTATCTCACTGTGGTTTTGATTTGCAGCTCTCTGATGGCTAATGACACCGCACATCTTTTTATGTGTTTGGTGGTGACAGTGACCATTTAAGAATGGAAAGATATCATTACACTTTAGGGAACTGAAAGAAGGATGTGTGCTCCCACCCCGTACTACTGGCCTTCTGCGGCCATAAGCTGAGGACAGGTAGCTTGCCTAACCTCTCCCAATGTCACTGCCACTCAGTCTCCTAAGCCTGGTGACACATAGAGCCATCAGCAAACCCACCTGATTGGGCCTCTAACTCTGTTGAGAGTATCACAATAGAACAGCTAGGGTTTGTGCTTGCCAGGCCCAGTGCTAAGTGCCTCCTGTGCGTTGTTACTGTTGTCAGCTGCCATCGAGTCAGCCCATGGTGGCCCCATGCACAACAGAAGAAGACGCTGCTGGGTCCTACACCACCCCGTTATCAGTTGAGGGCTCAGACCATTGGGATCCATAGGGTTTTCAAGATCCCTCAGTCCTTCTTAGTCTGAAAACCCTGGGGGAGCTTGTTCAGCATCATAGGGCCACACAAGCCTCCAATGACAGAGGGTGGTGACTGTACATTAGCTAGCAAACTGGATCCTGGTCTCTTGCATGGCAGGCGAGAATTCTACCACTGAACTACTCATGCCTTTCGCATCAAGGAATTTACCTTCCACTTTCCTCCACCTCCATAGCCTGCGGGGTAGTCCAGGCCATCTTCCTGATAGCTACTTGTCCTTTTTCATCCATTCTTCATACAGCAGCCGGACTGATAGTCTATTGCTGTTATTGCCAGAGTCAGTTTTTGTTACTCCAAATCCCACCACACCCACTGCTTACCAAGTTGATTCTGACTCACGGCAACCCTACAGAACAGAATAGAATTGCCCTGTAGGGTTTCCAAGGCTGCAGTCGTTACAGAAGCAGACTGCCACAAATTTCTCCCACCCAACAGCCGGTGGATTTGAACCAGCACCTCTGATCTTTTGGTTAGCAGCTGAGTGCTTAACCACTGAGCCACCAAGGCTTCTTATTATTTTTATCATAAATCTAGATAAGGTCCACAATTTCGTATTTTCTTTTGTATGAACATTGCATAAGTAGCTTTTTTTTTTTTTAATAATTGTCCTCCATCCTTCCCTCCCGTTAACTTCTTTGGTAACCACAGAGCTACTTCTGTCCCACTGTATTTGCCTGCAGACTGATCTTTGCAAATGATAAATTCTAACAGTCACCACCCTGCTGAAAACCTTCCCATGGCTTCCTGTTGCAATTAGAAGAAAATGCCAACTCCTTCCCATAGCCAGGAGTCCTTCCTGCATGCCCTCCCCCTCACCTTCCTCCTCCCGCTGCCCCTCGTGTACTCTCCTCCACTGGACCAACCTCCTTCCTGTTCCTAGAGTAGCCCAGGCATTTTCCTGTTCCAGGGCCTTTGCATCTGTGTTCTGGCTGGCTCTGCACACAGCCCTGCTCTCATTGTACAATTCCCTGACCACTCTAGGTAAACAGGCGCCCCTCCACACACCCGTTTCACCCCATTGTCTCCACCACCCAGATTTTTTCTAATCTGGGAAATCATCTTTTGGCTTGGTTATGATGTGATTTCTCTCCATGGAATGTCAATGCCATGAGCACACCAGCCTTGTCTGTGGTGATCATTCGTCTGCCCCCAGGCTCTGACCAGTACGGACAGCCTGATAGCGTGAAAGCATGCTGAGGTCGTTGGATATCTGCTGAGAGAGCAGGCATGGTACCCGGTACACTGCAGGTACTCAGTGTTGGGGGCATCTGCTGCTCGCTCACTGTGTGGCCTGGGGAAAATTACACTCTCTGCAGCTGTGTAAAGTGACAGGCTAGGGGAGCACTGGCAGACCAGAGACAGGCTCTTGAGAAGTAGAGTTTTTTGTTATTTCTAGAAGTCTATTATCTAAAAGCTCCTCCTCTGATTTCACAGCTGGGGCCGCTTTCTGCCCACCTTCCTGCTCCAGGAAGCAGTCCATGTGCCTGGAAAATATCCTGATGCCCAGCGGACGCGGGAAAGGGTGTGAAAGCGGGGGAGGGTGGCCTCTGGAGGATTTGAACTGTCTCTTGAAAAAGGGTGTGGGAAAATGGGCTGGGGTAAAAGAATGCAGACCCAAGGGAACCTAGTGGAGGGAAACCCTGGTAGTGTAGAAGGTTAAGCACTGTGCCCGCTAAGCAAAAGGTCAGCAGTGCAGATCTGCCAGGCACTCCTTGGACAGTAAGGGACAGTTCTACTTTGACCTCTAGGGTTACTATGAGTCGGACCCAACTCAACAGTAGTGGGTTTTTTTTTTTTTTTTGATTTTGTGGAGGCAAAGGAGCCTTGGTGCCATAGTGGTTAAGAGCTTGGCTGCCAACGAAAAGCGTAGGCAAAGAAGGGAGCGCCAGTGGAGCAGCAGTAAAGAGCAGGACTGCTAACCAAAAGGTCTGTGGTTCAAATCCACCAGCTGTTGCTTGGGAACCACATGAGGCAGTCCTGCTTCCTGTAGGGTGGTAGTATGTAGGGAAGCCAAGTAGTCCCCCAGTGATACAGGCAATTACCATGCTTGGCTGCTAAAGGAAAAGTTGAAGGTTTGAATCCGTCTAGAGTAGCCTCAGAAGAGGGGCCTGGTGACCTAGTTCTGAAAAATCATCCACGGACAGCCCTCGGGAGCAATTTTACTTTGGTCTATGAGGTTGCCGTGAGTCAGGAAGGACACCGTGATAACTGGCTGGAGGACAGGTGAAACCCTGAGCACAGGATGTGGCACTCACTGTAAGTAAGTGAGGATGCACTGTACCCACTGTCATCAAGTTGATTCCAACTCATAGCGACTATACAGGACAGAGTGGAACTGCCCCACAGAGTTTCCAAGGAATGCCTGGGGGATTTGAACTGTCAACCTTTCGGTCAGCAGCTGAATTATTAACCACTGCACCACCAGGACTCCAGAGAGTGTTTCCATTTTTTTATTTAAAACAAAACAAAACAAAACATTGCAGTCAAGTCAATTCTGTCCCTAGGTACCCTGTAGGACAGAGTAGAATTGTCCATGGAGTTTCCAAAGAGTGTCTGGTGAATTTAAATGGCCAATTTAGCCACTACGCCACCAGGGTTTCCACAGTGTTTAGTAAATATTTAATAACGATCATTCAGATTATTATTAATTATTATTAATTACTGCTATGGATAGACTGAATATATTTCCACAATGGAAGGCTCCAGACTGTCTCTACCTGTGCATTTTCACAATTCTCTGCCTCATTTGACCTTGACAGCCGTATCTTACATGGTACTTGTTTCCCCACCTGTAGAGTTAAGAGGAGGCACAGAGATGGCGACTTTCTCAAGTTCATGCACAGCAGCAGAGCTGGGATTCAAACAATGTTAGGCTCTTTCTGCCACAATTCTGAGTTCTTTTTTAACTTCCCAAGGTTTTTTATTTTTGTTAGGCCAGGTCTGTTTCTTTGTGCTTATTGGCAGTAAAGCAGCCACTGAGAACTGGAAAGAGGCTGCAGGCTTGTTTCAGAGGGAACGAGGCTAGGAAGAATGGGGCTCTACTACCCAGCTTTACAGGAGAGTCCTAAGATCACAAAGGGACTACTGGGAAACAGAGATACTGGGCCTAAATCCCAAGGATCCTTTCTGCTTTAAGGCAGGGTAGCTCAATCTCTGCTCCAGCTTGAGAAGAGACAAGACTACCTGGAATGGGCCTCAGTAGGGGCAGAATGGAGGAACTGCCCAAAGGAGACTCTACAGGCCCAGGAGGCCAGACAGTCCAGGCCTACATGGTTCCCTGGCTAGGCCTGGGCCTCAAAGCCCAGTCATTTAGCATGACAAGCCTGGGCCTGAAACTTCTTCTTTGAAAGCTAAGTCTCAGGGGCCTCTGAGTATCAAGCCACCTTAAGCGAAAGCAACAGGCCTGACTCAGAGCTGACTAGAGCCAGCTCCCCAAGGTGAGCACACTGGTGAGGATAGTCCCTTTCCTAGCCAGTAGGGGTGACAGCCACTACCCTCTCTCATGCCTTTCTGCGGAGTGATGCCTACTGTCCCACTGTTGCCACTAGTCCTTGGGCCGTGACCTTGGGGTCAGCCCCTCACCCATAAAGTCTGCAGGGAGATGACATGAAATATCCAAGATCTTTGTGGCAAGTTGTTTACTCCAGGGTTTGTGTGTATATTTGTGGCCGGTGTGGGCAGTGTTGGGGGAGGTGGATATGCTGTTGCAGGGGACGCTAGGGGTGAGGGTAGTGGATGGCACAGGAGGAAGTGAGAGTAGATGACACTGGAGAAGAGGGTTGGACCTGGCTGGAGGGCAAGGCCTGGAGCACAGATGGTGGGACCTAGCAGAAAAGAAGAACTGAAGTAGACTGTTATACTTGGTGTAACAACACTTCTGCTTTCAGAACCGGATGAAGGCAGTGCTTTCTGGGGTGGCTGCTCTAAGGCCCACCTTGGAATCTGCATGTGTCTTCTCCCCAAGCCCAGGCCCCCTTCCCAGCACCTCCCTCCCCATCAAGTTTCCCGGGCTGCCACCCACGGAGCAGCCTGTGGGTGCTGAGTCATAAGGCTGTGGTGCCTGTCAGGGGCAAGAGTGGCAGATGGCTTTATGTGGGTGTGAGTGAAGAGGGAGCAGGCAGGGAAGAGGCAGTGACCCTGGGCCCAGGAGGGATTCAAGAAACTGACCCAGGAAGTAGGCTGAGTCCTACCTGGAAGACCCATGCCTGTATTTCCAGTTTGCAGATGTACCGGTTCCTACTGGGGCAGATAGCCATGCCAGGTTGGAGTGGAAATGGACCCAGGAGGCCTGAGGCCAGAGGCACAGGCCTTCTCCCCGGCCTGGCTTGGCCGGCCATGGGAGGCCGAGCCTCGGTCTGTTTGTGCAGGTCAGGCCCTTCCGGAGCAGATGGGCTCCTGTCAGTGTTTCTGGCCAGGAACTGGGCTGATATTGTCTCACTGCCAAGTGGCAGGTGACTCAGGGGCCTGTAGGGGAACATGTATTTGGTTAGGCTGTTTATTACGGGGAAATCTCTCCAGGCCAAAGCTGCCTGCACACCTGAGGGAGCAGAGCCCCGGCTATGTGGGAAACTGTATAGACTGTTAGATCCAAAGAGGACTGGTTGTTTTTTAGTTACTGAGAGTGAGATTGTGTGGGCGTTTCAAGGTGTCCCCAGAATCCATTGCTGGGGCCAGCTGTCTGAATCCCCAGCTATGGGTTGTTCAAATGCTTCGTTCTTCCTCACACCCTTGACTCTTCCTGCCTTTTCCACTTCACCGTGTGCCTAGGCCCAAGGTTTTCAGGAGAGTGAGGTTGCTGCTTTCCTAAGATTAAACATTTCCAAGTGTAGGACTATAAGATGGAAAGATGACCACTAGTTCTTTGGGCTAGTCACTATGCCTAGAAAGCAGGAATTGTTTTTCATTCACGTGCTCTTCCCTATTAAGCAGCCATCAACTTACAACTGAGGTCTTAATCCTTTTTAAGGGACCTTGGGGGCCTTTGGGAACCTGAGGGAAAGCTTTGGCTTCCCACTCAGGATAAACAGGCTCATAAATACTGTGATGATACAGACCTCCCAGTGCCCATCCATCCTTGGAACCTAGGCAAGGCTTTCTCAGGGCTAAGGAATGCCTGCTCTGGAGCAGAGGCCCTGCCTCTGGCTGGGAGTTCAGCGGTTGCCCCAGGCAAGGACAGGGGAAGGTTTCCTGGAATCAGAACAGCGTGGAGGTATGTGTGCACCAGGGGAAGGATAGGCAGACATGACTAAGGAAGGTGTGGAAGGGCCGGAGAAAAGGCAAGGGGGTGAAGTGGCTTGACCCATTTGTTTCCTCCTGGTCCAGTGGCCACCTCCTTGCTCCCCTTACCCCTAGACATTGTGGAGAAGCCTGTTATTAGCTGCCTTCGAGGGGCTGTGGATCCCTGCACAGTGACTCCTGGTAAGCACATGCTCAGTGGAACCAAATGCTGCCTGGTCTTGCGCCACCTCCGTGATGGGCTGCTAATCTGAGCATCATGCTCCATACACTTTTCATTGGCTCTGTTTTGAAAGTAAATTGCCAGGGGGGTAGAGGCCTAGAACTTGATAATGGATCCCTAATGCTTAAAGCAGAGGTTCTAAGACCTGCTGTTAAGTAGGAAGAAGAGAGCTTGCAGAATAACACTCCCAGCCTTCTCCCGTGTGTGTAAAACCCCCAGCCCACTGTGTTTCCCAGTGTACCCAGAAATACCCAGAAGGGACCTGAAGACTAAAACCCACACTCATGTTAGTGGCTGCTTCTAGGGAGGCTCTAGGCCTGAGGCATCAAGGAAGAGCTTTTTCCTTGTTGCTTCACTGAATTTTTAAGAGGATAGATTCAAATGTTCATTGTGTATTAACTAAATAATAAAGCTTAAAAAAAAATAAAACTCATTGTGTTCTGAGGGTCTCAAGACTCTTGAAAAGTTCATGAAACCCATGCATCTTTTCTCTCAGTGCATGACCTACAATTAGAATCCACCCTTCCCCTGAAGGGAGGGTGGACACCACCCAGAAGCCAACTCAGCTGATGCTGGCCAGACCACTAACCATCCTTTCCCTCTGCTTGGTCACAACCAGTCCCTCCCCAGATTCAAGCTAAACCATTCTTTGGGTTGACAGTTCTCAAACTAGCTGCCTCAGAATCACCTGGGGTGTTTGTGAAAACAGGTATCTGGACCACCTGCAGGAGGTCTGGAGCCGGGTAGGAGACAGGCTTTCTGACACATTTCCAGGTGATACCACAGAGATTCCTGTTAACACTTCGAGAATCATAATTCCAGGTGAAGGGCGTTCACTTTACCTTCCAAGGTTTGCCTGGAACTCACAGAGGGGCTCCACCTGGGAATAAAGGCCTGTCCCTTGCTTGTATGGAACTGAGGAGAAAGGACAAACCTCCCTGGGAATCATTTGGGGGTCTGGGAGGAGAGGGTAACCCCTCCTTCTAGTGATTAGGCCTAAGAGATGCACTGGACTGGCATACCATGACTGTCTCAGCTAGAAGGCACCCTGGGCATTAACCTGCCTTAGCCCAGGTGGCACCAGGGGAGTGGGTAGCTTCTTCCAGGTCTCCCTGTCTGTCAGTCTGGCTGGAACTCTGAGCTTCTTCCACACCCCAGTCCATGCAGAAGTTAGAGAGTCAGCCTGTGCTCACCCCTCCCTTGGGCCAGCTAGGGGAGCAGGAAGGTAGGCGAGGGTCTCTTCACTTTCCCATTACTCAATTTTAGGGTCTGTGGTTCTTGGACATGGAGAGAGAGGGTGTCCTACCTCACCTTCGTCCTTACCTCAGTGGATGTGATTTTACAAACTGGGTGTCCTTGATACTGGCCCAGAAACCAGCATGAAGTTGGCATCCAGTAGGTGTTTTACTGAAGAAGTGAAGCAAAGGAAGGTGGACCACATCCACTGAACTGGACATGAAGTTGGAAGGAAAAGCGTTTTTTGTGGTTCTTTTCCACTCCTTTCTCTTGGCTTGGCTGGCTTCTCTTTCTGCAGCTTCCCCTACAAATCCTAGTCCCCGCTGGGTTCAGAAGGACATACCTAAGGGATTTATTTTTCTTACAGTGACTGTGTCCCACACTGGGAGCATTTTCATCTTACCTGAGGACCCCCTCCCCCAAACCAGAATAACCAAACCCACTGCCATCAAGTCAATTCTGAATCATAGCGACCCCACAGGACTGAGCAAGGGGAGAGGAACTGCACGTGACAGGTATGCTGCCGCCACTTCTGGGGTATTTTTTGCGTGGTCCTCTGTGGAGGAGCTAAGCTGTTCTTTGGAATCATCCAAGAATGACTGGAAAGGCTCAAAAGTGCCAAATTATTCTAGCTGTTTCTGAGATAAGAGCCATCCGCCAGCTGGTTGTGAGTGTGGACTTGAGAAAGGGGGCGGGTGCTGTCCCTTGGCAAGTTCGCTGAGGGACACAGCTCAATGCTGTCCACCAGTTCTTTGCAGGTGGTGGTAGGCAGTGACCTGCAGAGGAACAGAATCGCCTGGAGCAGCTGGGGATCCCTGGTCAACCCTGAGGCCCAACTGCCAACAGGGACTTCTGATAAGAAAGAGCTAACAGCCTCTTCTCAGCAATCCCCTTCTTTGCCTCTGGAAAAGTCAGCTTCATGGTGGCTAGTCATTTTTTCTTTTCTTCACCAATCAGTGCAAACTCCTCCAGTACCTGCTGTGTGCCAGGAAATATGGCTGGGCCTCTGGCACCCAAAGGGAATGAGTCGTGGCTCCCACTTGAGGAGATTCCAGGTGCACAGAGAAAAAGATGAAGCCAGGCAATTTCAGTACAACAGGGTGTGAGCGCGGTGTTTGCAGAACATTGGGAAAGAGGGCTCTTTCTGGAAATATTCCCTTGCACATCTGTGCTGGGGACTCTGTCTCTCTTCTTCTGTTTTGGCTAATATCAGAGCACTGACACTCAGAGAAGGGCTCATATGTTTTCATCACACCCTGTTAGGAGGACATTGAGAACCCATTTTGCAGGAGAAGAAACTGAGGTTAGAGAGTGGCTCAAGAGCTTGCCCCGGGCCATATATACCTTCTACTCCTTGACCATCTTTTATCCTTTATTTTCTTCATGGCCATAGGTACCCGTTCTCCAATGTTCTGTCCTCTTAGGCCCTCCTTCCATGATCTCATGCCCTCCCACGACTCAGCTGCCACATTCCCTGTCTGGGTCAGTGGATCTGGTACCCTACAGACTTGTTCCCACACTTCCATCCCACCTTCTACACATCCCCATCTGGACATCCTGCCAGGACCTCAGCTCCACTGTGTCCAAGTACACTATTTCCTCCAGACTTCCCTTTGACTATTAATGGTACCCCCCTATTCTGGGTCCCCAGGCTCCAGGGCATCTGTCTTCCTCTGCCTCCATCCAGAAGATACGGCGCTCTGCAGTGTGGCAGAGACAGAAGGTGGTAGAAGAGAATGCCACGCAGAATTCTGTTGGTTGCTAGTGACAGAAAACTCCTGCTCAAACTGCTTAAGTCAATAGCAGATCTTTTTGAGTGGAGCTAGACACTAGCATAGCTGAATGGAGTGGCTGAAAGGGTACCATTAGGTGTTGTCTTTCAGCACAGCACTCATCCCATATTGATCTTACTCTGCAGTCCTCTAGGGTGACCAAATGGCCATCAACTCAGGCCACTTCCCTAACCCCCTACAGACACTCCCAGGGATCAGCAGAAAAAAAAGACTATTTCTTTTCCTAGTAAGTTCTATTAAAGCTTGGAATTTACCCTATTTGGCCCAGCTGGAGTCCTGTCCCCAGGCACTGGGGCTAGAACAATCCAGTGCTCTAGGGTCACAGGTGCTACCAGTTGCTAATAAAGGCTTTAAAATACCTAAGGGCTCTGTGAGACATGTCCCTTCCCTCTTTGAGTGGTGCTAGAGAACAAGACACTACCACCACCCACTGCCATAAAGTAGAGTTCAACTCATAGCGACCCTGTAGGACAGGGTAAAACTGCCCCATAGAGTTTCCAAGATGGGTGGCCCAATTTGTTCTGAGGTTTTCTTTGACATTAATAAGATACATACCCAGGCACTTAAAGAGCTGAACCTTAGACTTCATGGTTAAGACAAGCCATTTTTGAGCCTCGATTCTTCTAGGAGACACTATGGTGAAAAACAACCCTTAAAGCATCTGCTGCACAGCACAGGAAGAGTGGCTTTCTTCTCCACGTGACATGTCTCATGCAGGACAGTCAGGGGGCAGGTAAATCTGCTCCAGACAATTACATAGGGATTCACACAGTTGGAGGCGACATCATCTTGTAGCTGATAAACTGGACATCCCATGGCTGCCATGTAAGGAGAAAGAAGGGATGGAGAATTGGGCCTAGGCTTGCACAGCCTTGGACGCATGTCTCTTCTGCTCGTATTTCACTGGCTAGAACTAGTTACATGGCCAGGCCTAAAAGGAAGACGGTGAGAAGTGAAGGGGAGCAAATGGAATATTTGGAGAGGATCACCACGGCTATCGTATCTGCTCACTAGCTGTGTGTCTAATGTATGGGTACATTACTTAACCTCTCTGTAGCTCAGCTTCCTTGTTATGTGAGGATAATAATTGTTCCTTTCTCACGGGAACACTGTCAGGGTTGAATCAGTTTCTGCAAACAAGTGTCTCAGAAGAGTTCCTGATGTATAGAGATAGCTGACTAATGGTTGAATATTATCGATACCTTCTTTCCTTCAGGTCCCTTCTGTTTAAATGATCAGCCTGCTGCAAGAAGGAAGAGGGCCAACATCACTGGGTAGTGCTCTGGTCTAGGACAACTTAGAGCTGAACGAGCTGTGCTAAGTATTATAATGTCTTCCTTTGAACTTCAACTTCGTCTTTGTCTTCCATTAAGACAAATGTTCCAACTTACCTTTCAAGTCTCATCTGAGAGCCCAGTGAAAAATGGTTGGTGAGAGAAGTTGTGTCGACCTCAAGTTTATTTTGATTACCAAGGCGGTAAAAAAGACCCACACATTACAAACATTTTCATCAGAATTGAAACCAGAAAGGAGTTGCTGGAAACTCTGAGAACCACGACTATTTTCATCTCTAGTTACTATTCCTGACTTCTCTGGATCTGCTTATGCCACTTCTTTGGTGTCTGCCCACAGACACATTTGGTTGAGGTTTACATTGCAGTGGGGGCTACGGCACGGATGGTCTTCCCCAGTCATTGAGGAGCCATGGGACTGCATTGGTCCACCACAAACAAGATTCCTTCATCTGGCCCTTCATTTGTTCTTTCACTCAATTAGTATTTACGGGTGGCCTGCTCTTGCCAGGCTTGAGCAAGGAGCTGGAATTCAGGGGTGAGTCAGAGAGACTTATCTGCGCTCTCATAGAACTTACAGTCTAGAAGAGGTGGCGAGAAAGACACACAGATGAAGAAAGAAGTACACACCTTTGGTGAGTGATAAATACTACAAAGAAAAATAAAACAGAGCAGTGTCTTGAGGAAGGGGCATGGCAACATTGGATAGTATGGTCAACACTGTGGGAAACCACAAACAGGAGGTGATTCTTGAGCTGTGCTCTGAAAGCCAAGAAGAATCCAGCCTTGTAGCACCTGGGAAAAGGGTATTCCCAGAACAAATGCCCTAGAACAGGAATGAGGCCAGGAGGCCAGAAACTTTGTGAGGAGGGGCAATGAGATGTAATAAGATGGGAGACACAGGCAAGGGCTAGATTCTAGGCCCTTCCCTTGTCATCTTGCAGGACCTGATGAGTCCTTGATTTGTACATCCTCCAGGAAAGGGCAACATCAGCTCCAGCTGACTCCATCTCCCCTCTTGGGGTTTCTTCACTGGTCCAGTCCCACCAGTCCCTCTGCCGTGGACTCGTGTAGGAGATCTGTGAATGGCAATGCATTCGTGCAGGAGACGTGAGAGAACTGTAACGTGCTTGCTCCCTTACCTTCAAGGAACAGCGAGCCAAAGCCAAAAGCCAAGTGCTGTCGAGTCGGATCCGACTCATGGCGACCCTAGGAACAGGGAAGATAGGATCAGTATAGACTCCATGAGATGATGGACAATACAGACCGTGGGTGACAGCACCAGGAAGAGCTGAGAGGAAGTACTGGGAGGTGTGGATGACCACCGAGGATGAAGGGAGGTGGTCTCAAGAAGCAGACTAAGGCTCAGAGTAAAAATTCAATGAAGAGGCTGTAGCATTCCAGGAAGGAAAAATGCAGAGCAGAGGAGTCCTCATGGGAAAGAAAGGACCAGAAGGCAATTATCCTCAAGGACTAGACCCCCAGGTTTCTGCCACAGTAGTGAGAGAGAAGGGTGAGAAAGCAGTGGGGCAAGCATGGAAGTGTAGCTAGGGTAACGATGCAGGGCTTTCCAGAAACAAATGCTTGAAGGCAGGAACAAGGACTCTGAAGCTAGACTACTTTGGTTCAAATTTGGATTCTGCCACCTACTAATGATGAAACCTTAGATAAATTACATAGCCGTTCATGCCTCTGTTTCCCTCACTGTACAATGATGGTAATAGATATATAGAGCTCATTTTATGCAGATTAAATCAGTTGATATTTTTCAAGTACTTAGAATAAAGAGCACTTGGTCCAGATTGAATATACTCATATGTAAGTTCTGCTTAAATGAAATAAACGCTGGTGAGCACATGAGACCCCATCCTGAAGGCAACTGAAGATGTCTCTGAGCAAAGCCATGCAGGGATGAAAAGGCTGCTCAGCCTTGGTTTACCCAGCATCCCTGTGCAGCTAGCCGGTAGAAGGCCTAGAAGCAGGAAGGCAACTTAAGAATCTGCTTCAAAAGTCCAGCCTGAGATGACACATGCCCACTGAGGGACAGCTGATGAGATGGAAAGGGATGGAAAGATGGTCCTGGTGGAGGAAATGCTCACGAGTCCAGGTGACTGGAGAGTGGATTGGAGCAGGGACTGAGGAGACCAAAGCTTTGGGTCAGGGCAATGGGGCAAATGTGAGCCTATGGGCAGAGAGGAGTCATCTGGCTCAGACAAAGGTGGGGCATTCTTCTACAATATGTCATCCTCGGGGTAATGACAGGCCCACAGTTCTCTGGGTGGTCACCCATCCCCCAGGTTTGAGGAAAGGAATCCAGTGTGGTTGGATTCTGGCTCCATCTGAGAGACAGATTAGCTCAGGATGTCAGCCAGGCCCTCTGTACACCTGTGTATGTGGGGGGGTAGGGTGCAGGGAGTAGGTAGGCCAGGAAACAATAGTCAATATTTAATGAGGCTGAGTCTACACATCCTCTATGCACTGTATTGAAAGGACAATCAGGAAATGAAGAGACCGCCATTCACTACTTCCAGACACTCTAGGGTGGTCAGTCCTGCCGGTTACCCATGCTCTATTAACTTAAAAAGGTTGCAGGAGAGGGGAGCTCACAGTCTCACACCCTGGCCAATGTTACTCATACTGACCCAACACCCCCACCTAAACTGGGGTCCTGCTGGGGCCCAGGGATATGGATTAGGATCAATAGCATCTTATTACTGGTTTGCATTAGCAAACATTGAGTGGTATCTGCTATGGGATCCAGTGAGCACAAAAGACAAATTGTCCATCAACAAACGGATTTTTTGAGGTTCCATTTTGTCCAATAGCAATGACTGGAGGGATGGCACGGGACCAGGCAGGGTTTCATTCTGTTGTACATAGGTCATTTTGACTTGGAGCTGACTTGAGGGCACCTAACAATAACAACAACAATTGCATTCGAGGCACCACATAAGGCATGGAGCACCAAGTAAAATCAAATTTGGTTCCCAGAAACTACCTTAGACTTAGTTTTTGTTTTTCCATTTTTAATTACCGATGACAGTGGTTTTGATACAGATGTCAGAGAACCGCATCCCGCTTTCAGTCATGAAAACCCTTTTCAGACCAGCTCTTCGGTATAATTATTCCCTCCAATCTCCCCTACAAAGAGTTCTTAACTATATGAATAAATACATACGTGAAATTTTCTTGGGTTTCAGTCTATAGCTTTTATCGACTTCTCAAAGTTTTTTTTATTGTTTTAAATACATTCATTTTTTTAATTCAGAAAAGTATCAAGAAAAAAAATGGCCAATAGTCCCATCACTCAAATAAAGAAGAAAATGAAAATGGCCCATAATCCCACCACTCAAATAAACCTTATTATCACTTTTTAAACGCATGTGGAAAATAAATGCTGGAGAAAGACCCATAATGAGAAGCAAAATTATTTCATTGCTCCCTTCCCATCCCAGATTCTGTTCCTAAAACTTTGCACTCTTAATGGTTTCTTAAATATCTCTTCAGAAAATGTTTGATGCATTCACTAGCATTGTAAATACATTATGTATATTCTATTCTTAAAGGGTTCTCCCAGAAACTAACAGTCATTGCTCTCAGTCTGTTTGATTTTATGTTTGCTGTCTTATTGTATCCATATTTAAAAAGTAACAACCAGGGGGGATTATGTGGTTAATTGCCTCCATGAACATTGGTCTCCTTTGCCAGGAGATCAGAAGGGCTGAATGGTGCCCGGGTACAATTACTGAATGTTTTGATCAAAAAACCCTACTGTTGCTGAGTTGATTCAGATTCACAAGGACCCTATAGGTCAGAGTAAAACCGCCCCATAGAGTTTCCAAGGAGTGTCTGGCAGATTTGAACTGCCGACCTTTTGGTTAGCAGATGTAGCAATTAACCACTATGCCATCAAGGTTTTCTGTTTTGACCAAAGATTCTGTAAAATAATCCTGGTAAAAAAAGGAGAAAATATAGAACAGAATGTCAAATTATCATAGAATCCAAATTTATTGCAGCCACTGAAGCTGGATGAACCTCTGAAACTGTTGCCCTGAGATAATCTTTAAACCTTAAGCCTTAAACCAAAAATAGCCCCCTAGGGTATGGAGACATGCTGTCTAATTGATTCCTGCTCATAGTGACCATATTCTTAAAATCAAATAGTACTTTAGCTCATTTAATAAAGAATGTCGCCATGAGCATTTTCACCTTGTCTTTGGCCATTAGTCTATTCTTCAAGTCTATTCTTGAGATGGTTTCTAAATTCAAGTGGGATATACTGAAAGTTATACTTTGGCTCCCAAGGACTTGTTCTAATTTTCTTCAGTTTCAGTTTGAACTTGCATAGGAGCAATGTAAAGACCTCTTTAAAGTGTTGAAAAGTAAAGATAACTTGCAGACAAAGGTGTGCCCAAACCAAGCCACGATATTTTTAATTGCATCATATATGTGCAAAAACTGGATGATGAATAAGGAAGACAGAAGAATTGATGACTTCTAATTGTGATGCTGGAGAAGAATATTGAATGTACCATGGACTGCCAAAAGAACAAACATATCTCTTCCCGAAGAAGTACCACTAGAGTGCTGCTTGGCAGCAAAGATGGCAAGACTGTGTCTTAGTACTCTGGACATGTTGTCGGGAGGAATCAATCCCTGGAGAAGCATATCATGCTTGGTAGAGCAGAGGGTCAGTGAAAAAGAGGACGACCCTCAACCAGATGGACTGATGCCATGGTTCCAATAATGAGCTTAAACATAGAATCATTGTGGGCATGATGCAGAGCTGGATGGCATTTTGATCTGTTGTGTGTAGGGTGGCTATGAGTTGGAACTGACATGAAGACATCTAACAACAACAACCTTGAGCATTATGTTCTTTTAAGAGCCACCGGTATGGATCAAATTGACAAGAGCAACTCAAAAAGATTAGCTAGGAAACTTAGAGAGCCGTGAGTTTATGCCAGTGGAGGAAGACTCACTCAGAAAGAGAGGATGGATATGTATCTTGAAAAATATCATCAACGTCACTGAATTGTACATGTAGGAATTGTTGAATTGTACACACAAGTGTGTATTCAATAACAACAAAAAGTAAAATAAATTAAAAATAAGTGATTAAAAGCCACAGGCGTCTGCTTCCAAAAGCTCCTCTGCCTCTGATCAACTGTGTGACGTTAGTAAGTTACTTTACCTCTCTGAGCCTCGGTTTCCTCACCTCTAAAATGGGACCTCTTGTGGGGGATTCAATGATAGTGTGAATGCAGAAAGGCCTGGTTACATGGAAATACTCGGAGCGTTCCCCTGGCCCCTTTTGCAAGTAGGAGAGGCTGACAGATCTACATAAATGTGGCAGAAGGGGCTGTCAAGTCAGTTGTCCCCTCAGAATGACCCATCACCTTTACTTTCCAGCTGCAGGAAGAAGAGTGTGGGAGGCTTCTGACAGGGTCACATGAATTTCTCACCCTCGGTGTCAGCTCCCGCCCCAGGTACACAATTATTTGATCCAGACTCCAGAGGTTGGCCCTATCTCTCCCTGGTGGGACAGCTTGGACAGGTCCCTGATGTATGGCCCCTGTCACCTGCCCTCTCTTCTTTCTCTGATCTCAGGCTTGAAGACCTTTGTGACCCCAGTGTCAGAGGGTCAGAGGGCAAATGGCTTAAAGGAAAGGGTGCCAGTATCCCCAGCATCCAGGAGATGACTTAGCTGCTTTTGCAAAGCTGCATCCAGCCCCAGGGAGACAGGAGGAAGGGCAAGATTCCTTCCCAAGAAGGTCGGGGCCACGGTGATGGCAGGTTATGACAGAATGTGAACGGAGGCCCGCTTGTTGTGCACTGGGAAACGCCAGTAACAGTCCCGGTGCCTTTGCAAGCATTACTTACTTGTTTCTCACAACTCCACTTTGGAGATGAAGAGACTGAGTCTTAGAGAGGTAAGCCCTAATGGAAAGGACATCCCAGGCCTCAGCTGTCCCACTGGCTGGCAAAATTCAGCCATACAAGTGACCAGCAAGAGAAGCAGAAGGACCACCCCTTGTTGATGCCACAGGGAAAGGGCTGAGCTGTCACCACCAGGCCCTGTCCCAAGTGCAGAATCATGAACAAATAAATGACTGTCTTTGCTTTTAGCCACTAAGTTTTGGGGTAACATAGTAATTGAAATTCAAAACAGGTAGTGGCCAGGAGACTGATCACAGAGATGCTGGGTAAACAGAAGCATCACATGCTAGAGAATCACTGACTAAGGTGCTTTCTGTTCCTTCAGAAAGCCTTTCCAGGTGGGTCAGACTCAACCTGGCCTATGCCCAGCACTGCCACCTGTTTGCTATATGAGCTTACACAATTCAAGTCACCTTTCTGAGCTTCAATTTCTTTAACTATGAAATGAGAATAACATTCAATGTCGTGGAGATAAGTAAGTTAATATTCTGGCTTACAAATGTCCCTTTCCCATAAATACCCATATTCCTTCTTCCTCATTTACAAATTTTTGTCATATGCCATTGTCGATTCATAGCAACTCTATAGGACAGAGTAGAACTGCCTCCATAGTTTCTGAGGAGCACCTGGTAGATTTGAACTGCTGACCTTTTGGTTGGCAGTTGAGGCACTTATCTGCTACGCTGCCAGGGTTTTCCATCTACAAATAGAATAAGCAATTTGGGGTTCCAACGACCCCTCCTATGCCAGTCCTAAAACAACATGTCCCTAGCTCAGGCCTCAGCCTGACATTCCGACACCAGTGACTGTTTTCGGCTACACGGTCAGAACCTGACTGCAGATCAGTGGGGGAGAGGCCAGATAGTGGAAGGAGCCCACCTTCTAGAATCAGAAGACCTGAACTCCAGTGCCAGCTTCCCTGCTTGCTGGTCACGAGACCCTGAGGAAGTTCCTAGGCCCCTCTGTGCAGTGGGATTAGTAGTTTTTGCCCTGGCCTTACAGAGTTGCTTTGAAGCTCAAATAAGCACCAACAGGTGGACTTTGCCACATGGTCACCTGGACGATGGGGCCCTTCTAGCCCCTGCAGTCAGAACTGGGTGACCGGAGCTGGGCTGCTCACAATGAAATTTATAAAGTTTAAACTTTAGTCCCCAGTCACATGAGTGGCATTTCAAATACTCGTGTGACTAGGACAGGACAGATAAGAGAGCATTTCTGTCATCATGGAAATTGCCATTGTGCAGGGTTGCACTAGGGTGTTTCTGATAGGACAGCCAGCTACAGGAGGGAGAGGGGCTGATGGAGACAGGAAGCCCGAGCGCAAACAGGTGGGCAGCACAGTGTTGTGTTTGATTTTGCAGACCCTGTTTGGTCTGCCAGACCAAGGGAGGGCTACCGTCTGCCCTCCAACCCTGCCACTCCCCCAAGTCCCCCCACTCCCAGCCCACCCTCCGCCTCCCATCCCCCTCAACAGAAGTTCTAGGCAGTTTCCCTGGAAACAGTATTTTCTCACCATGAGGTTGGGATCCTAGGGTCCACCTCCGACAGGAAGTGGCCCGAGAGCTCCCAGACTACTTTGGTTTATTCCCCGGCCTGGTGGCTGGTGGCGTGGGCTGCTGGGCTGACAGAGCACGTCCTCCTGCCCCTAGTGCAGCCCTCTTGGGAATGCTTCTGGCCCATGACCCACACTGGCTGCCCTAGAACCCTGGGGCCACCAGCAGCTGAGAGGGTGTGTCAGGGAGTGTGGGCAGCAGAGCCAGGGTGGTGACACCTGAGCTCCGTGCTAAGGGATCAATTAGCCAGGCATGAGTTTGTCCTGTGACCTGGCTGCGAGTCTGTGGAGGCGCTGTGAGCCCCAGATGCTCTGCGGCTCCAGGCCAGGGCTCAGGGTCACTGATAACCAGCCAGGACAGCTTGATCAACAGGCTGTGTGACAGGGGAGGCTCAGACACCAGACGGGGCAGACCCAAGGTCCTGCTCTGTGAGAGACTCAGCTGGTAGGGAGACCCCAGGGAATCCCCATTTTCTGACTTGCTCATAGAACTCCTTTCTGACAGCACCAACCATCTCCATACGTGTGCACGTCCTGCAGAAGCAGAAGTGCCAATGCAGGTCCGTGTGGAGATGTGCTCAGCCGCACAGGCACCCAGGGACATGCAGAGCACTGGCTCAGAACAGTCTTTTCCCACATATAGCACCCAGCTACCAGTAGGCTCAGAAGTCACCCTCATTCCCCTCAATCGAAGACATCTTCTGATAGCTGCAAGATTCAACTGTGCGTCTCCAAACAAAAACAGTCCCTAGGGGCCTCCCTGGTCCTCCCTGATCCTCCCTGGCCCTCCTGGACTACAAACAAGTCCTGCACAGAGAGGATGGCTTCTCCCAGCTCTAACAGGGTCTCCTCTTCCAAACAGTGGGAAGGTAGCACCTGTTTGCAGGGCTCTCCCAGGCATCTCCCCCAATCTTCACAACAGATCCAGTTTTCCCACAAGGCTTCCTGTCCCCTCCCTCCTTCTGGAGCAGGCAGGCAGCGTGACAGGTGACAAATCAAGTCATTCTCTCTTGAACAGATGTGCATCAGGGCTGGGGGTCAGGGCAGGGTAGCCAGGGCTGAGATGGGAGTTCCTTGAAGTCTGGGGGACCCAAGATGTTCCTTGGCCTGTGGCTGTAACCCTGTTTTTAGCAGTTAGTCAATCAGGGCTGCCAAAAGTTGCAGCTAGTTTTCCTCCCCTCCCTGGCCCAAGGGAGTCCTTGGGTGGTGCAAATGACCAACAGCTTGACTACTAGTTAGAACATTGGCCTGCAGACCTACCCAGAGGATCCTTGGAAGACAGGCTTGGTGATCAGTCTCTGAAGGGTCACAGCCTTGAAAACCGTATGGAGCAATTCTTCTCTGCACACATGGGGTTTCCAGGAGTTGGAATCAACTTGACCACAGCTAGTAACCCCTGGCCCCAAAGCCAGGTTCTCTCTTGTTAACGTTTATGAACTTCAGCCACCTAGTCTGAGCCAAAGCTTCTCCTTAAACTAGAGAGTTTCACAAAGGACTACTTCCCACCCTCTCAGCCACGGCCAGGCAGACCACTGCTGCTGACCCACTCCACACCCCACCCCCTCACCCACTGTTTCCTCAGCCCACCCAGCTGCCGACAACTGGGCCCCTCCAAACCCAGAATCGACGTGTCACTCGCTCCCTGGCTCCTCAATTCATCCTCGTCTCAAGGCTAGTAGATTATCAAAAGCTTCAACCTCCACCCCCAAACCTCAAACCAAACCCAAACCCACTGCCCTCACGTCAATTCTGACTCATAGCGACCCTACAGGACAGAGTAGAACTACTCCATAGAGTTTCTGCGGAGTGCCCAGCAGATTTGAACCCATGAACTTTTGGTTAGCGGGGGTAGCACTGAACCACTAGGCCACCAGAGTTCTCACTCCCAAGCCTAGTAGGAGTTTAAAATAAAGTCACTGATCCATCTCTGAAACCACCCAAAATACCCTTGTGCACACCCAGGGAATGAATCATCTCCATGCTCTAGAACCACTCAAGATGAGTGGTGCAAGATTAGCTCATTTTAAAATAATAATTAATGGTTTTAAAATGCTAATACCAAAACCCAACCAAACCTGCTGCTGTCAAGTTGATTCTGACTCATGGCTATCCTATAGGACAGAGGAAAACTGCCACATAGGGTCTACACGGCGGTAAACTTTACAGAAACAGAGCACCATGGAGCAGCTGATGGGTTTGAACTGCCAACCTTTCATCTAGCAGCTGAGCACTTTAGCTACTGTATTGCCAGGACTCATCAAAATACTAGTACCCACTGCCGCAGAGTTGATTCTGACATGTAGCGACCCTATAGGACAAAGTGGAACTGCCCCTTACATCACTGAATGTAAGCTGCAAAGCACCTGTTCACTGATACCTCTCAGTCTCCTAAACCAGTGCTCAGCACACTGTAGGCACTCAGTAACTATTTGTTGAATAAAGCATTTATGATGCTTTATGAATAAGGTGCCTTATTTGGGGAGGTGCTATCTGAGTGTGCGTCAGGCACTATCTGAGTGTTTTACAATTGTAATTCGTTTAATCTTTACAATCTTGTGAGGTGGATATTATTCCCATTTTACAAACAGTGAAACTGAGGCAGAGAGATAGTAAGCAACCTACTCAAGGTCACACACCTCATAAAAGGAGACTTTGTACCCAAGCAGCCCAGTGCTAGGGAGGGCCCAGGCTAGTGGCCACTATACTCTATTTTCTTTCTCAACAGCAACAGCATGTTAGTGTTTTTATACTACGTCATTGAACTCTGTTGTTTCATTTCTTTAACAATAATTTATTGATGTCTGTCTTCCCCCACTAGATTACAGCATCGCTGAGGCCAGTGAGAGGTTGATGTGTCTTGAACACAGAAAATGCTTGATGAAAGTTAATAGAATGAATGAATGGGGTTTCCTTCTGTCTCACCACATGTACATCATTCACCAAATGTCTGGGAAATGATTCAAAGGTGGAGCATGTGGGAAGAACTGTAAAGGTCAGTGGCTAAGAGCAGAGACAGGAATCCAAGTGCCTAGGCTTGAATCTTCAGCTACCGCTTTCTAGCTGTGTGACCCTAGACAAGTTAGTCAACCTCTCAGGCATCAGTTTCATCATCTGTTAAATGGGGATAGTAATACCTCTGTCTTCTAGAACTGTTCTGAGAATTAAATGAGATAACACTTGCTCAGTACTTGGCACACAGTCAGGGCTCTGTAAATGGCAGCTGTCGTCACTGTTAGCATGATGTTGGAGTAGATTCTGCCCATGCTGTATCTGATGTAATGCTGAAGACTTCTATTAGCTCTTCCGCAGGTTACAGCCCATGGCTTGTTGGCAGGCGACTGCAGCAGGCGTCACCCACGCCTTCCCATCTGTTGTAAATCCTCCGCAGGTTCCGGTCAGGGCTTACAAACTACTTATTAGGTTAATTAGATGCGACACCTTTCCAAAGATCGCAGGCTCCAAAGCCTGCCCTCACATCTGGTGAGCTGCAGCTTGCCACGGGTTTGGGGAATGATAAGTTCTCACGGGCCTCTGGTTGGAACAGGTGGGACCCTAGCCCTGGGTATGTGGGTGGGTGCGCTGGGGGGAAGCATCTGTTCCTTTCTTAGTATTGTTGGGCTGTCTCCTGGGGGGCTTCTCTATATGGAGTTGCCAGATAGAAGAAGGGACACTCAGTTATATTTAATTTTCAGATAAACCCCATTTGTTGCTATCAAATCAATTCTGACTCATAGTGACCCTACAGGACAGAGTACAACCGGCTTGTAGGGTTTCCGGGGCTGTAATCTTTAGGGAAGCAGACTGTCTCACCTTTCTCCTGTGAGGCACCTTTTGGTTAGCAGCCAAGCACTTTAACCACAGCGTGACCAGGACTCCTTTTGGATAAACACCAAATACTTCTTAGTATATCCCAAATACTACATGGGACATACGAGTAACACCAGCTGACACTGAGTCAGCTCCAACTCGTGGCCGACTCATGTGTGTCACAGTAACGTCATGCTTCCTAGTGTTTTCAGTGGCTGTTTTCTAGGAAGCAGGTTGCCAGCCCTTTCTTCCGAGGCACCTCTGGGGAAACTCAGTCAACCTTTTGGTTATCAGCTGCGTGTAGCAACTACACCACTCGGGGATTCCACACAGGACAGGCTTATATTTTTTTTTATTGTGATTAAGCGGAAGTGTAGAATCCAAATCTGTTTTGCATGCCCACCTATCTGCAGCTCCTTCTGCTGTCCATAGCCAGTGACAGCACACTCCTCCTTTTCACTGTATATTTCTAGTATCCTCTTAACAAGCATCTGTCCCCTCCTCTCCATCCTCTTCTCTCCCATCTAGAGACCAGTAGGACAGCTTCCTATAAATGCATAGAACCATATAATATGCACACCCTATGGTCACACTGCGTCCTCGAGTCCAGTCTCTTCTTGTCTGAAGAGTTGACCTCGTTACTGGTTTCCGGTTAGGGACAGCAGCAGGTCTAGGGGCCGTGTTCCCAGGGGATCCTCCAGGATGTCAGACCAACAATTCAGGTCTTTTAGTGGAGTTCTTGAGCTGCATCCCCTCTTTTTCTCATGTTGCCTCGGGGATTCTACATTGTGGGGAGATGCCTGTGTTTTAAAAAATATTTGGTGTTTATCAGAAGTTCAGATTTTACTGGGGGTGGGTGAGGAGGTTCTGCTTTGTTTTGCTTTGCTTCTGCTAAATCTGGCAGCCCTGTCTCTGGAGCATGTCAGGAGAGGGAAGCTAGGTGGAGGGAATGCCCTGATGGGCACAGGAATAGGGCCTGATGGGGCCTGGCTCCCTGTGCAGCTCTGGCACCAGGAGCTTCACCTGAGCCCCTGGGTCTGAGGTACAGTTGCCCGGGGACCTCGCAGGAGGAGGCACTGCAGGCAGAACAGGGCGCTGCTGCCAGACTCAGAGTTGTTTGCACTCGCTGGCTCCCCAGGGCAAAGGCTCCCTTCCTGGTTCACATTCTGGATCAAGGCCTGAGAACAACAGCCCTTCACCCCAGCGGGGATCTGAAGCCCAGCCCCAGGAGCATCGCTGCTGGGGAAGGGCTTCTCAGGCTCACTGTGGTGCAGGGCCTGGGGGGGCCAGCCCATCTCTCTTTTGACAGGACAGCCTCAGGGAAGGCAGGGGACTTGTCCGGAGTCCCCAGGGAGTTGGTGCTGGTGGTCAACCTAGAGCATGGTCTCAGGACTTCTCCTTCCTCCACCTCTACCTGCTGTCCCTCTGTGCCTGTCAGCCAGTGAAACTGGTGAACGACCCTGTTAAACTCATCAGGTTTCAAAGGAGACCCCTCACCTCTGTCCAGCCGCCTCCTCTGCCCGACTCTGTGGCCGAACACATGGCATTGCACCCACTTGGCTGGAACACCAGAAACCCAAGCCTCTTCCTGGGTGTCCTCTCTCTTTGCTCCTTTTCAGTAAATCACTAAGCCTTGTAAATGCCACTTCTTCAGGACTGTTGAATTCATCCGCGTCCCTCCTGGGCTAAGACCACCTGAGCCCAGTTACTTCCCACCCAGACTTTCGCATCACCTCCCAGCCGGCTTCCCTGAGGTCACTAGTGTCTCTCTCCAATTTGTTCTGCACCCAGCACCAAAACCATACAAGTCTGCTTGTGTCAACCTCTGCTCACCCACTTGACAAATCCATCGCTGATTGCTACGTTTCTAGGATCCAAACTGGCCTCTTTGACAAGGCTTGCGAGCCTCGGCTGTAGGCCTGCCTCCGTCTCCAGCGCTGTTCCCTCCCGCGGCAACCCCTCCTTCCACTGCAGCCTCGTGAGCTCCCTCGTTTCTGCCGTGAACTGAGCTCTTCCTTGCTTTGGGGTTTTGTACATGCTGTCCCCTGTCCTCAGACCCCATCCAACACGTCGCAAACGGCTAACACCTTCAGTTGCCAACCGGCTTCTGGGAGGTTCACACCTAGAGGTGCCTGGGAAGAAAAGCCTGGTGATCTACTTTTGAAGAACCAGCCATTGAAAACCCTATGGGACACAATTCTCTGTCACACATGGGATTGTAGTGAGTCACAGTCAACAATGAGGCAATTATTTTTTTCCGCTTCCGTCCTACCTGCCCATCAGAACTTGCCTCAGATTCCTCTTCTCCCAGAAATCCCAGCCTCATCCCTGCCACCCCTCAGAGCCTGAGCAGGGGGCTTCTCTGGGAAGCTCCATATCACTCTGCACTATAATTGTTGCCTAATCTGTGTTGCCCCCTTATAGGGTTGCTAGGAGTCAGAAGCGATGGTAATGGGTTTTTTGGTTTTCCGTCTTCCCCATGAGACTAGGGGGTCTGTGACCGGAGGGACCCATGGTCAGCAAATTCACTACTTTATCTACAGCAATGAGTGTGGTGCCTGGCACAGAGAAGGGGTTCACTAATTCTGATTTGTGGTCGTTACTACTGAATCTCCAGGTAACATCAGACTGTAAGCCTATGGAGCAGAAAGGAGGGGCAGGAGCAAGCAGCTTTCCAGCTCCAGCCAACAACAATATTGCCTGGGTTCTTCGGAGACACACTAATGTTCAGGCACCAGCCCTGGGATTCTCATTCCGCTGGTCCAAGAGGGACTTACACATCAGTGCTTTTTAAAAGCTTCTCACTTTTCTCTAAGGTGTGCCCCAGGTTGAGGGGTCCTGAGCTTGTTCTAAGCCAGAATGTGTGGTCTCAGCACACTAGATTCTTGCTTTGCTGCAGGCAGAGGGGCGTGATCCTCAGAATCACCCCCTTCCTGGGGTTATGGCCTCCGAAGCTGAGGACAAGTGTCCTCCTCTCCCGCTACCCATTTCCCCTCCTTACGCACCAGCACCACCAAGCCATCTAACAGCTCCCACTGGCTCTGTGGGGAGGCAGCCAGGCCCAGAGGGAGAAGGAGCTGGGATCTAGCCCAGCAGGCTGGGCCCCTGCGTCCTGCCAGAGCTGGCCACTGCCAAGTACAGTTGATTCAACAAATATTTGCTGAGTGCCCGGGCTGCACTGGTACTTCCCTGATGGCTGGGGAGACAAAGGTGAATCAATGGGCAATTCTGGCTGCTGATCAGCCCCACATCCAGCCCTGGGCCTGGGTTTAGAGAGAAGCTGGTTAGGGAGCTGAGGTAGCACTGATTGCGTGTACCGTTATCCCCAAACTCACCTCCACTGTCACCTGGGCAAAGAGGAATTTGTGGTCATCATGTCACCACCTACCTGCCATCTGTGTTCACTGTGGTCCAGCATGGCCGGAGCTGTGGCATCAGAATCGCCTCAGAAGCTTGCTAAAAACACAAGTTTCTGGGCCCCACTCCCAGAAATCTGACTCAGAAGGTCTGAGATGAGTCTCAGTAGTCTGCCTTTTCAGCAAGGGCATCAACTGATTCTGATGCAATGGGTAGCTGATGGTTCCATTGCGTAGGTACCTTTTCCAGGAAAGTTTAATGCATTTAGTGAAAGGTGATGGCTGAACAGCTTGATGCTTCTTGGGCATGTGAGGCTGAGCCACCTCTGGCTCTAGCTGTGTCACTTCACAGTGTTCTCCTAGTGGCTGCTCTCTGCCTGGCACTGGTCTGGGTCACGAGCTTAACTTGCATTCCAACCTGGCAATCCCATTTTACAGACCAAGGACTCAGAAAAATTGAGTAATTCTTCCCAGGGTCCTAAGGCAGGAGCCTCAAGTTGCTCACAGACCATGGGAGAGAATAACTTGTCCACATCACAGGCAGCTCTTGACAAGATGAAATCGATGTACCAGGAAAGACAGAAAGCAAAGCATTCAACAAGCCCGGAGCAAGAAGCAATGAATGGCTGCTTGGAAAGGGTGCACACCTTGGTGGTATAGTAGTGAAGTGCCACAGCTGCTAACCAGAAGGTCAGCACTTTGTATCCACCAGGCACTCCTTGAAAACTCTATGGGACAGTTCTACTCTGTCCTTTAGGGTTGCTGTAAGTTAGAATCGACTTAATGGCAATAGATTTGGATTTTTACGGGGCAATAGTGATGGAGCCATCACGGCACAGTGGCTAAGAGTTTGGTTGCTAACCAAAAGGCCAGCAGTTCAAATCCACCAGCTGCTCCTTGGTAAATACTATGAGGTAGTTCTACTCTGTCTGTTAGGGTCACTAAGAGTTGGAGTCGAGCAAAGATGGGGACATTCCAAAGGAGACGGTGGCAATCAGGCTGAATCTTAGTAGATGAACTCAATTTTGATGTTTGGGGAAGGAGGAGTAAAAGGACCGGGCAAAGGACACAGCATGAGTGAAGTCGTTGAGGTGGTCTGTGGATGGACACGGTGGGCTATGGCATGGGTAAGGCCAACCAGGCCCTCTACTCAGTGGGCACTGGGAAATAGCTGGGAAAGTCTGAATGTGGAAATAACAAAACTGATGTAAGATTTAAGAAGATAATCCTGGGGACAGAAGACTAGGCAGATCTGAGAGACGGAGACCAGGTTAGGAGACTGTTAGACCAGTGAATCACTTTACTTGTCTAGGCCAGTTTATTCATCTCCAAGACAGAGATAATTGTCCCTGCTTGACATCAGTCCCAGGCTTGTTGTGAAGAAGACATGAAATGGGAGATGGGAAAGAGTGCCCCCGAGCCCTATGGGGATAGAGGGAGATGCTTTGCAGGTTAAGAGTCAGAATCAAATCAAGGGCTTGGGGGCCATGTATGCAGTGGTACACTTGCCTGAAGACCCCAGGGGTGAAGAGACAGAGGGCTACCCAAGGAAGGTGTAGCACAAGCATAGCAGGACTCAGTTTCCGGGAGGTGTCTGCTATCTGAACCCAAATCTAACAGAGTATGTTTGTGTGTGTGTGTGTGCAAGAGAGAGAGAGAGAGAGAGAGACAGAGAGAGAGACAGAGACAGAAATGGATACTTTAAAGACCAATGTAAGGCAAGATTGCAAAAAGACTTGTCTCTCTATCTGAATGGGCTACCAGGCTAGGCTTGAGACTCTTGAAAGAATTCCTAAGGAGTGTTAGTAGCATTTGCCCTGAATTAGCATCTCCCAGATGGTGATTTTCACCAGCCCCAGCCTCTTCTCCAGCGTGAAGATAATTGTAGGAGGAGCTACAACCAGGAGGGCTCACTTCCCCTGTACTGGAGTGACAGGGATTTGTCCCGCCTCCGAGGAATCTATGAAGATGTTCAATCCAACAACCACCTGACTCAGGCCCAACCCCTGGGTCTTAATCTTTCTTCTGGCTCTACTTTGGACCAGTGCTTAAACCATGGTGGCACATTTAAGTCCGTGAAATGAGCTTTTAGATTCTAATTTTCCTGGATAAGGACACTGAGACTCAGAGTCCTCACAGCTAGCAGGTGGAAAAGCTGGGAGTCAAACCCAGGGCTGGGGTGCTGGGCACTGGGCTTCTCCTCACTGCATCATGCATCTCTCAGACCAAATATTTGAAAGTCAAGACACGAAGAAGATAGTTATAAAAGAGGAAGATGCAAGTTCGTTCAGCTAACAAGAAAGTACTTTGTGGAGGAGGTAGTGAGATTCCAGAGGAGGGAACTGACAGGCCAGTCTGGTGGCCTTGGCTGCTCTAGGCCCAAGCTTTGAGCTTGCTGAGTTCCCTCTGTAACAGAGCGGCTGACTTTCCAGAGAGACACTGCCTGACTCAAGCCTGGGCATGGAGGAATGAGTCCAGCTCCTTCCTCCCGCATGGGTTCTTTCAGGAGTTCTTGGATTCCTTTCAACTCAGACCTCCTAGGAAGAGAGCACCATGCAAACAAGTTGAGGCACAGACGTTTGTTGAGAGGTCAAGACCCTGGCTTCCTTCAGAAAGTATGTGGGTACTGGCTCACAAGAGTCTAAAAGACTTCACTCTTTTTTGAGATCTTTGATGTCTACACAGCCACTTGCCCTCAGAATAGTTTTCAAAATTCACATCCCTCAGGCCACTCCCTTCCCAGTGTCCACTGTGTGGACCTAAGCAACCAGAGATTAGATTCACTTCAAGTCCAACAATTCACATTGCTCAATGACATACTTTATGGTGGGAATGTCCCCATTCTGGTGGAGAGACTACACCTCTGTTTTATATCTGTGTAACCAAAGTGCCCATTCAGCCATTTTCTAACAAAAGTATTTGTGGATCTCTGAAGGGCATGCCTCTGGAACGACCATGGCTTTTTTTTCTTCTTTCTTAAAACTCATATGAAACCCACCGTGGTAATGGCTAATTACTACAGCTGCTGACCAAAAGGTTGGCAGTTCAAATCCACCAAGTGTTCCTTAGAAACTAGGGGGTAGTACTATTTGGTCCTATAGGGTCACTGTGACTCAACAGAAGTGGGTTTGGTTTTATGAAATCCTGGTGGCACAGCAGTTAAGAGCTGTGACTGCTAATCAAAAGATCAGTAGCTTGAATTTACCAGCCTCTCCTTGAAAACCCTAGGGGGCAATTTTACTGTGTCCTATAAGGTTGCTTTGAGTTGAAATTGACTTGACAGCAATGGATTTGGTTTTTTGTTTTTTTTTAATCCCTCAGTTTGATGGCAGTGGATTTGGTTCGTTTTCTTACCTTCTGCTGGAGCCCTGGTAGCACAGTGGTTAAGAGCTCAGGTGTTAACCAAAAGGATGGCGGTTCAAATCCATCCGCTGTTTCTTGGAAACTCTGTGGAGCACTTCTGCTCTGTCCTGTCAGGTTGCTATGAGTATGAATTGACTCCATGGCAATGGGTTTGTTTTTTTATTTACCTTCTGCTAGTCTTAGTCTGGAAGTTCTGCTGAAACCCATCCGCCATGGGTGACCCTACTGATGTTTGAAATACCAGTAGTGTTGCCGAACCAAAAGCAAGTTCATGCAGCCTGTCACTGTAGCCAGCCTCAGAGATGGGGAAAAGTTCAAGCAACGCTTTGTTAATAGATAAGCATGTGAATCTTGGGAACAGTGTGAATGGTTTCTCCAAGACTGTTCCCCTTGGGTTACAGTTCCAGTGGCTTTTATAGCTGTATTACAGAGGGACTTGCAACTGGAAAATGTCATACTTTGTCATAAGATAGAACAGAGAGTCACAAGATTCCTATGCATCTTATCAAACAATATAAGCTAACCACAATATCATTACCTCCTTGAAGGTTTGAAATACTCGATTTACTACCCTGACAACAAGAACAGGAATGTAGTTCAGCTGTCTAAGTGACCTTGATTAAGTCCCATCTACTAGCAGCAGCATAGCTTCTAGCATCAAAGCAATATACAAACCATGTACAGCACGATGAACTGATAGTCGAAGACAGAAACGGAAGAAAGGCCTGGTAATCTACTTCCAAAAATTAGCCAGCAAAAATCCTATGGATTGGAAGAGAATATTGTCTGATACAGAGCTGGAAGATGAGGCCCCTAGGTAAGAAAGGACTCAAAATACCCGGTAGCTGCGACAATGGACATCAGCAGACCAATAATTACAAAGGTAGCACAAGACAGGACAATGTTTCATTCTTGTGTGTGGAGTCACCTTGAGTCAGAGCCACCTCAATAACACCTCCTAAGGTCACCAGTTCCAAGTGAGACAGCCATTCTGATGGGCTTGCTGTCCCTCCCTGTCCTTAGCCCCTGCTATTGCTGTAGTTGGGGCACCATCTGTCCTTGCTTTTTCTTTGGGTTTTATTTAACTTAGTTTTGGAATTTGTTTAATATATGATTTTCAAATTGGGTAACACTTCTGTCTAGAGAGTCAAAGTGTTCCAAAGACGAGAGAAGGGCTAACGATTCTGTAACCCATCTCAGCACCATGTCCATGGAAATGGGGCCACAGCAGCGTTTTCCTAGCAACAATGTACCCTAAAGCCCAGCTTCCAGTACAACCCAAGAGTTTCTGTGTCTCCAAACAGACAGCACACAGATAACAACTCTTCAAAAGAGCCCAAAGCCCAAGGCAAAACAGACTTCACTAATGAACTAGACCATTGTTTGACTTAAAGGTGACTTTTGGGAGAGTCATCTGCTCAAGGTTCAAAAGATTACTTACCTTAGCACGATGGCCTGTGTGACTTCGTCAACTCCACAGACCCCTGAAATCTGGTTTCTAGGAGAATTAAAACTCTGTTTCTCAGTTATGAACAACTATAGCCCTGGATACGTCTGCAAGAGTAGTCCCTTTCAGGATTCTTGTGAAAATTTTCTTTCACAGCTCTAAATAACATCTCAAATGGTTTCTTCATGATTTCCACAGTTTAGAAATTCTCTATTGATTTCCTGCCCTGAGAGATGAGGATCTTTCACCCCCTGCCCATGTCACATCTTCTCCATGTCCCTCTCCTCCCAGGACAGTCGTATGTGGTAGTTTGCTTGTATCAATACTTAACATTTACCTTTCAGAGTCATGCAAACACTATGTCCAGCTGAGCTGCATGGTGGACTGCGATTATTTTTTTCCACTTTTGTAGGTGGGTAGTGACCAGCTCATGGGCAGTGTTAGGCATGACAGCTTGGTAATAATCCAGCTTCAGCAAAGGGTTCAACTGACCCCAGCCACTGATTTCAACAAACCAAAACCTCAGTTTCTATTTCAGAAAGATCTGCCTTGAGTTGATAGTGACTTTACCAATAAGACATGATTCAAAAGAATCACTGGTGTCTATTTACTTTAAATATCATTGAGAGAGCACCTCATGGTCGTTCTGGGGTGGATTCTACAGTCAGAATGCAATGGTTAAATTCAGTCTCTGACCCTGGTGATATTGTGGTTAAGGGCTATATTTGCTAACCCAAAACATCAGCAGTTCAAATCCATTAGGTGCTCTTCAGAAACCCTATGGGGCAGTTCTACTCTGGCCTACAGGGTTCCTATGAGTTGAGATTGACTCGACAGCAACAGAGAATTTTAAGATGTTTAAGTAGCATGGAAGTAGATGAAATAAAAATTTTAAATCTTTTCCCACACTGGAGAAAACCTCTATTAACGATTGCTATGTACCTTTTTACACTTTCATTTTCTATTCTAATAATACGTGTGTAGGGTATGGGTTGTAATTATGTCATATACTACATTGAGTTGTAAGGCAAGGCATGCAGAGTAATAAAAAGAGCTCCTACCATATAGACAATCCTGTTTCTGGCTTTTTCCCATAATAATGTATCTTGGGCTGCTGTCCAGGGAGATCTGGGTCTCTTTGGCAGTATGTTTTATGTGTTTGCTTTAATCAGTTCTTTATTGATGGACATTTGGGCTCCTTCCTGCCAAGACAAGCAGTCTTGTGAAGAATACGCTCATGGGTACATCTGTATATGTTTGCTAGTATTTTGTAGAACAGAAGCTAGAAAACGGCTTCTACAGAGCAAAGATGGGAAAACCATTCAGGAGTTCCTCTTTAGCAACCTCTCTAGTCCTTTGACCCCTGGCAGATGACCCTGCTTGCTTCCTTAACTTCCATCCTACCTCCTCGCACCAGCATGCCGCTCCTCTCAATAAATGTCCAATCTGGGCCATGATGGAAGGGTTGGATAGCTCCTGCTTCTGGCTGAAATCATGTAACTCGCTCTGCTCTCAGTTCTCAAGGAAACAAGTTGGCGTCTGCTACTGGGGTCTTAAGAGTGCAAGTCCTCTCCTCAGCTTGCGTGGGGCTTTGTGCTGCATCTCTGCTTCCTGTGAGGCTCCCTCTAACCTTTCCACAGATTTCTGAGTTTCATAAAATGAGGAAACTGAGAAACTCAGAGAGGGAAGTGACCTACCCAAGGCCTTGCCCCTTTGGTTCTGGGTTAGAATGTGAATCTCCAAACTCAGCAGAGATAGGGTGGAAGGAGTGAGGAATGGAAATAGGCCACAGAAGTGGGGGAGGGGAGGTGTGTGCCAGGCCTTTGCCAGGGTATCCTGTTCAGCCCCAGTAGCCATGCTCTGAGACAGAGGCAGCTTCATCACCATCTTCCGTATGAGGAAACAGGGCCAGGTCTGGGTATGAAACTCTTTCAGACTCCTAAACCTCCCTTATCCTTCTAAAATCTGACAGTTGAGCTGAGACTGTCCATCTTGAAAACAACCCTACAGCCCTTCCTGTCCTCCTAGAGTAGTACAGCTCCATTAAGTACAGACTCTACTTTCAGGAGGGCCCAGAATTGAGGTGCCTCAGCGAGGCTCCTGGAGCCTCTTCTCGCCTCCTCACATGGCCACCTGGCATTACAGACTGCCTGGCCCCACCAGCCTCCAGTCATCAAAACTCACAGGTCCTGGGCCTTCTCACTGCTTGGTGGGCAAGGCTGGTGACTTCTGACAGATACCATAGCAGAGCAGATCGGGTGACTTCCTGAAGATATCGTAGCAGTGTAGATCAGAGCAATGAGAAGGATCTCCTCAACCTACAGCCAGATCAGCCTGACCTCTGAAGCAAGGGATGAAGTCCCTCTGGAGGAGCCTGCCTGAAGGGACGGCAGCTGAAGGAAGACTCCCCTGGGCCCCATCAATCTGCCCTCTTCACCATGAAAGCTGGGAACTTCTGAGGCAGGGCCTTCCTCCAGGGAACTCAACTTCTGGGTAAAACCCAGCCCTGGTTGCTGGGCACTCTCAACAAAACACTCCCCTCACTGGAAACTAAGAACAATGATCCCCCAGGGAGAAGCCCCATTTCCCAAGGCTAGCAGCGAGGGAGATGTGGGCTAGCTGGGAGGCTGCTCCTGGGCCTTTGTGTTGGGGACAATGGTCAGGAAACGTGGTCTCCTTCTCAAGCCTACAGCCTCTTTCCTTCCTTCACACCTTTCCTGGAGGGGTGGGCTGGCTACCTAGTCCAAACAACATAGGAGAGACCTCATGGGAGTGGAAAGGGTGCAACGGATCCCCAAACCAGCTGACATCGAGCTCCAGAGCCCAGCACCATCCCACTCTGTCCGCCTTGTGTACAATTCATACCATTCAGGACCGGCAGGGGTCCCACTAGCCCCCAATCTCTTCTGCAGTTTTATAATCTTTTGTACTTTTTCTGATAACAAAGGTAGGATAGATTTCTTTATTATAAAAAATATTATGAAAAAGCAGAGGGTGAAAGGCAGCTCCTTCCCTGTGCCAGATACATAATATTTTAGGAGAGGCTCTGAAGGCATTGTGGTTAAGTGACAAGACTACTAACCAAAAGGTCATCAGGTCAAATTCACCAGATACCCCTTGGAAAACTTTGTGGGGCTGTTCTACTCTATCCTATAGGGTGCTATGGGTTGGAATTGACTCAGAAGCAGTGGGCTTGATTTTTCCAGTTTCATGAGAGGCTGAAACTACATCCCTAAACACAACTTGCTTCTTTCTGGTGAGCTCTTTGAAACCAAAAAAGAGAACAGGTCATTTTCATGCTTAAGCCACTCTCGTGGCCTCCCATGTTTTTAAGACAAAGAGCAAGTCAAGTTCTCACCTTCCCACAAGGCTTTGTTGGTCCTTCCTGTCTTGTCAAGAATCTCTCCCTGGCCTGGCTACACTGCTTTCTTTCAGACCTCTGTTCTGCCTCCCTGGCTCTGCCTTGCAGTGCCCTAGCTGGGTTCTTTCACCAGGTGACCTGCTCCTCTTTGAAGGCCCAGGTTACCCCTTTTGGGAGGCCCTCTCCCTGTTCTCGTTGGCTTGTGAAAAACTCTTGGTCTCTCCTATCACAGCTAAAATTTTATATTTGTACATGTGGCTATTTGATGGTCTTGTTCCTTAACTGGTTCAAGAAGGGCAAGTGTCTGTTGTGCTCTCTCTTGTTCCTCAGTGTCTGGCATATGGTTCCTGCTAAATAAATGCTTGTTGAATGAGCTGAGATAATAAATATGAATTCAAAGACTGCTTACCACAGGCCCAGCATAATGCTAAGAATGAGGGGTATTCAGTGGAATAATAAGACAAAACCAGATGCTCAGAGGACTACCAGATATAGCACTTAACCACTATGCAACCAGAGTTTCTTCTCAGAGGCTGGGGGTAGCAAACTAGGGACTAGGGACAGAGGTATAGGTAAGTGCTAGAATGTGATAGCAAAGGGCTACAAGGACATGGAATTTGACATCATTCTGTGATGCTCTTAAGTCACTGTCAGACGGTTTTCCCTGGAATAGTCTACTTCTGTACCTCTCTCTGCTTCCTCCCTCTTCCCTCTCGAACCCAACACTGTCTTCCTTGTGCTCAGCCCAGGCCAGGCATCTACAGAGTCTATGTTAATAGGTTGAATGGTTCTATAGATGGATGGATGGATGGACGAACGGACGGATGGATGGATGGATGGATGGGTGGGTAGATGGATGGACAGACGAATCAAATAACTAAAAAATCCAACAGAACCTGAGATCATTTCTTCACACTCTGACTTTTACAAAGAGGACTCTGAAGTCTAGAAAGGTGAAGTACACCTTCAGTCACTTCCTCTATTCAAGAACTTCTATTGCTTTTTCTTCTTGGTCTATAAACATGTTCAAATATTCTCATCTCCAAATGAAACAAATGCCTCTTTCTCTCTTCCTTACATTTCTCCAGAGCTAGGTCCTTCCCCTTTCCTTTCACTGCCAAACTTCTTTAAAGGCTTATAAAACTCATCTGCCTGCCTTTCTTATCTCCTGCCACCTCTTTTTCTCTTAAGCAAGCCCTGGCTTCCACTCCAAAGTGCTATGGCAATGACTCTGAAGTCATCACCCCCCAGAGACCTTCTAGGCCCTGAGTGCTGCCTCAACTCCCAGGGAGGGTTTGGCACTACGGCCAGCTCTTCCCTCCTGAAGCCCCACGGACTGTTCTTACAGAGACAACTCTCTCGTGTCTGGAAGACAACTCTCTCCTGGAGTCTGCACTAGTGTCTCTTCCTCCCAGCACCTCCCGCCAGCATTCTGTCCACAGTTTTGTTTTCATTTCTGCATTCTGTTAACATTTATTGAATTCTTTCTGTGTGCCCAGCACCGTGCTAGCCTCATATCTGCATCACCTCATCGAATCCTCATGCTGACCTTCTCAGGTAGGTATGATTCTAATCATCACGCATCCTTTGCAGGTAGAGAATCTGAGGCCCACGGAGGATAATTTTGCTTCCACTCAGTGCCACCCGGTAAGTAAGTGGCATCTTGGGGACTTGACTAAAATTGTCCTAACTCCAAGCCTGTGCTCTTAACCATAAAGCCACACCTTTCTCTTAGTCATCTCATTTACCATAAGAGCTCACCTGTCTTCTTATAACTCCCAAGTTAATGGTTTTAGAAGTGACCTCTGTCTGGAATGCCACACCTGCTCATCCAAAGGCCTGAGAGCATTTCTTCAAAGACAGCCCTTTTAAAAAGATCAAAGTCAGACTCCTTGGATTTCTTGCTACTCTCTACTCACGAGCCTGCAGTGACTACCCAGTGTCACCAAATTAACAGCAAGTTCTTCTCTGCCATCCTCAGGCTCACCTCTAAGGTAGCTTCCTAAACTCCTGCTTTGTATTCACTGTTTTCTCATGGTCCAGAGCTTTCTACAGTTGTGCCCGTGCTCACAGGTGAGCCTTCCTAGAGCCCTTCTTTTGTGTCCTCTATGACCACCAGAAGTCCTTTGTATTTGAAAAATAGAATGATGTGAAACATACAGTGCTTACTTCCATGGAAGTAGGATTTCATACAAATTTTATTTTCACATATCTTCAGTGCTACCCAGATTTCTTGTAATGAGTTTTTGTCACTGTCAGATGCCATCCAATCAACTCCAACTCATAGTGACCCTATGTATGACAACACAAAATGCAGCCCAGTCCCGCATCGTATTCAAAATCATTATGCTTAAGACCGTTGTTGCAGCACAGTGTCAGTCCATCTACTGACTTCTTCTCACTGATTCCCTGCATGATGCCCTTCTACAGGAAGTGATCCCTCCCAATGACATGTCCAAAGTGTGTGAGATACTCTCCTTATCTTTTGTTTCCAAGGGGCATTCTTTCTGTGCTTCTTCCACAACAGTTTTTTATTCTTCTGATAGTCCATTTTGTTGTTGCTGTTAGGCGCTGCTGAGTCGGTTTTGACTCACAGAGACCTTGTGCACAGCAGAGTAAAAAGCTGCCCGGTTCTGTGCCACACCCACAGTCGTTTGTATGTTTAAGCCCACTGTTGCAGCCACTTGATTGACCCACTGTGTCAGTCCATCTTGTTGAGGGTCTTCCTCTTTTTGACTGACCCTCTACCAAATGTGACATCCTTCTCCAGGGATTGATCCTTCCTGACAACATGTCTAAAAGATGTAATACACAATCTGGTGGCCCTTGCTTTCAAGGAGCATCCTGTTTGTACTTCTTGCAGGGCAGATCTGTTTGTTCTTTTGGCAGTCTATGATATATTCGATACTCTTCTCCAACACCACAGTTTAAAGGCATCAGTTCTTCTGTCTTCCTTAGTCACTTTAACACACATATGATGCGACTGAAAATACTATGGCTTGGGTCAGGTGCACCTTAGTCTTCAAGGTGACATCTTTACTTTTGAACACTTTAAAGAGGTCTTTTGCAGCAGATTTTCCCAATGCAATGCATCTTTTGATTTCTTGACTGCTGCTTCCATGGGTGTTGGTTCTGGACCCAAGTAAATTGAAATCTTTGACAAACTCAATCTTTTCTCCATTTATCATGATGTTTCTTAATGGTCCAGTTGTGAAGATTTCTGTTTTCTTTATGCTGAGGTGTAATCATACTCAAGGCTGTGGTCTTTGATCTCCATCAGCACGTGCTTCAAGTCCTCTTCACTTTCAACAAGTAAGATTGTGTTATCTGCATAGTGTAGATTGTTAATGAGTCTTCCTCCAATCTTAATGCCCCATTCTTCTTCACGTAGAGCAGCTTCTCAGATTATTTGCTCACCATAGGGACTGCATAGGTATGATGAAAGGATAAAACCCTGACGCATAACTTTTTTGGCTTTAAACCACATAGTATCCTCTTGTTCTGTTACAACAACTATCTCTTGATCTGTGTACCGGTTCCTCATGAGCACAATAAAGTGTTTTGGAATTCTCATTCTTTGGGAATTATGTTACCCATAATTTGCTATGACCCACACAGTCGACTGCCTTAGGATAGTCAATAAAACACAGGTAAGCATCTTTCTGTTATTCACTACTTTCAGCCAAGATTCACCTGACACCAGCAGTGATATCCCTCATTCCACAATCTTCTCTGAATCTGACTTGAGTTTCTGGCAGTTTCCTGTTGATACACTGCTGCAGCCACTTTTGAATGATTTTCAGCAAAATTTTACTTGCGTGGGATTATATTGTCCAATAATTCACGCGTTCTGTTGGATCATCTTTCTTTGGAATAGGCATAATACAGGTCTCTTCCAGTCGGTTGGCTAGGTGTCTGTTTACTAAATTTCTTAGCATAGACAAGTGAGCACTTCTAACACTGCTTGCATTTGTTGAAACATCTCAGTCAGTATTCCGCCAGCTTCTTGAGCCCTTTTCCTCCAGTACATTCAGTGCAGCTTAGACTTCTTCCTTCACTACCACTGGTTCCTGCTCACACGCTAATGCCTGAAATGCTTGAATGTCCACCCATTCTTCTCCTTATAGTAGCTCTGTGTATTGCTTCTTTCTTCTTTTGATGTTTCATATATCATTTAATATTTTCCCTGTAAAATCCTTCAATATTCCAACTTGAGACTTAAATTTTTTCTTCAGTTCTTTCAGCTTCAGAAATGCAGAGTATATTCTTTCCTGTGTATGTTTTATTTTACAATCAGGAAAGAATCTATTGAAATAATTAAAAAAAAAAACATCCTATTCATCCACCTTGCTCACTTCCCCTTTGAACTTTTTCGTGTGAGGCCTCCTTAAAAGAGCCTGGTGGGGCTGCCTTCCCAGCTTAACATTCAGGCATTTGCTCAGGTGTTTTAATCCCTTGTTACCTATGTCCTGGGTATAGGAGGGCCGCCAGAAACTCAAGGGAATACAGTTAAAGCAGACACATTTACTTGACTATTCATTGGAGGTGAAAACATAGGAAATACATTAGATGCTCATGAGCAGGGCCCAGCACCTTGCCCGCAACAATGACCTTGCAAGCCAGCAACGGACGTCCATCCGGCCATTACAAAGGACTCAGATCCATCGCCAAAATCTGTTATTAATGTAAAAACTAAAAATAACAGATTCAGAAAAATGTGCACAGTGTGTTCATATTTAGTTAGGCAAGAAACAGAAGGATAGACACACGTTATATGTTATACTTACACATCTTAGTTATCCAGTGCTGCTACAATAGAAGTATCACTAGTGGATAGGTTTAAGAAAGGAATTTATTCTCTGACAATTTTAAAAAGCCCCACTGCCTTTAAGCTGGGTCCAACTCATAGCGACCTCAGAGGTCAGAGTAGAATTGCCCCATAGAGTTTCCAAGGAGCTTCTGCTAGATTTGAACTGCTGACCTTGTGGTTAGCAGATGTAGCACTTAACTACAACACCACCAGGGTTTCCCTCTGCCATTTTAGCAGGCTGGAAATCTGAGTGCAAGGTACCACCTCCAAATGAAGGATTTCCCTCTGCGTCAGCCCTGAAGGAAGGTCATTTTGTCATCACTCTTCCTCTGGTTAAGAGTTTCTCAGCGCAGGGGCCCCAGGCCCAAAGGACATACGCCCCTCCTCATTCCGCATTCTCGGTGGTAGGAGGTCCTCTTATTCCTTTGCTCACTTCTCTGTTTTATATCTCAAAAGAGGTCACTTCAGAATACATCCTAATCTTGTAGAGTGAGTCCTGCCTCTAATCCTGCCTTACTAACATCACAGAGGTAGGATGTAAAACACAGGAAAATCATGTCAGAAGCCAGCGTGGTAGATACTCACACAACACTGGGTATCATGGCCTAGCCAAATTGCTACCCATTTGGGGCAGGAGGAGGGGGTGAGTGGGGGAGAGGAAGATCAAAAAAAACCAAACCCAGTGTCACTGAGCTGATTCTGACTCATATAGGGGTGCAGAGACACACTATTCAGTCCATAACATCACGCATGCATAGAATTGCTTGGTAAAGTAGAGAGTCCGCAAAACAGAGGCAGACCCTCAACAACACGGATTGACACAGTGGCTGCAACAAGGGGTCAAACGCAACAGTGACTGTGAGGGTGGGGCGGGACCAGGCGGGGTTTCACTTGTGGTGCTCATGGCCGCATACGTGGGCCCCGACTGGAGGACGCCTAGCAACAACAACACACACAGAGTATCTTTGAGAAGGAGTACTGAGGACAGCGGATCCTAAGGCTTTTGTTGAGTTTTTTTTTTTAAGGAAAAATGGCACCACTTTTAAAAGAGCCCTACCATGGAACCCACAGCTAACATGTAGCGGGTTCTTCTAGCAACTTGTGACCTATTCTGAGGCCTCCTTTCCCATCTTGCTTCTGAGAGACTTTTCTTGAGAGGCAAGGAGAGAAGCAAACAAGACACTGCTTTGTTCCTGCAGCTGGAGCCTTAACTATGTGTCAGGAAGGACCCCTGTGCCCTGTGACCCCATGAGGTCACCCCTGGCAGGAGGCCCCGCCTGAGGTTGAGGTAAGGTGTCCTGCTCAGCAGGCGGCTCCCTCCCCGTGGGAAAGAGCTCTGCGCTGAGCAGGTGGCTTCCCCCAGGCCTGTTTGAATGGGACACTTGACCACACCCTGGCTGGGCACCTTTGAGTGGGGGGCATCCCAAATGCCAATAGGCCAGTGACTCAGTATCTCGGCAGCTGCTTTCCTAGAGGAAGAAGCAACGGCTGCACGTGGCATGTGCCCTGGGCACAGTGGGGAGGGATGTGCTGGGAAAGATGCCCAGAGGGAAAAAACAAAAAACCCACAAAAAATCAAATGCATTGCTTTGTAGTTAATTCCAGCTGGTGGTGACTCTATAGACAGTGTAGGACTGCCCCATAGTGTTTCCAGGTAGTGGCTGGTAGATCTGAATGGCCTTGGAAACCCTAGTGGTACAGTGGTTAAGTGCTACTGTTGCTAACCAAGACATCAGCAGTTCAAACCCACCAGGTGCTCCTTAGAGACCCGGTGGGCAGTGCTACTCCGTCTTCACAGGGTTGCTCTGAATCAGAATTGATGCAGCAGCAATGGTTGTGGGTACCTCTTGGTTAGCAGCTATAGCACTTAATCACTGTGCCAACGAAGATGGCCAGGACCTGGCTTTTACACTCACTAGGATGTCCAGGGCCTGGCTCCAGACTCGAGGTGTCTGAACCGAAACTCTGCTGTCCAGGCAGTTTCAACTCAGAGCAGGCTGCCACAACTTTCTCCTGTGGAGCAGCTGGTGGGTTCCAGTTGCTGACCTTTCAGTTAGCAGTCGAGCACTTGACCACTATGTCATTTCTACTCTCCTGCCGAGGGGTCTTCTCTGTGGGCATTGAGTGGACTTGGGCACAGTGCAGCAGGCTGCTAGCCAGGGAGAAACTCTTTATCATGGTGTTTTTAGAGGGATAATTAGCTTGGACCAAGAGTCAAGCAATCAAAGACGAGACAAGCAAGCCAAACCTTTCTGGTGTCTTCCCTTCTTGCCACTAAATAGGGTCCATGCATTTGCTAACTCCCTCACCCTAAGCCTTGGGGCCTGGCTTGGTCCTTCACCATCACCACCCTTCCGACACCTGACCCTGAGAGCCACATGCAGCCTTTCTCACACAACACCAGATAGGCCAACGACAGAGCCATTTGTGCCGGCCACCAACCCTCGAGGGACGTACCTGATAGTAAGACCCCTCCTCGCACCTGAACCTCAGTCTTCCTTCTCTGATAAAAGAGGTGTTGGGAATTTTCCAGGGCTTGCAAACTATGCAAAACAAAGTCCTGACATCTTTTTCTGAGAAATTCAAATGTAATTTCCAAAATATACTTCAGGCTAGTTGGAAACTTGTAATAAAAAGCATGATGCCCTTTTAAGAAGTGATACCTGATAGTCACACATTGGAGCCCACTTGTGTTCATGCTGATTTTATAAGCAACATAGTAATGTGCTAGAGATGTGAGCTTAGAAAAGAAACATAAACTAGCGGAAGGTAGCTTTTCCCTGTCCTACACACTGGGATCTGGTGGCTTGTCAAACGCTGCTTGGCAAAGGAGTCTACTTCTGAGAAAAGTCTGATAGGCATTGGACTCAGTCACCAGAGCGACAATGTTAAGGATTGAATCATCTCTCCCAAAAATGTGTCAGTTTGGCGAGGCCATGATTCCAAGTATTGTGTGACTATCCACTGTTTGGTCATCTGATGTGATTTTCCTATGTGTTGTAAATCCTCCCTCTATGATATTAATGAGGCAAAATTAGAGGCAGTTATGTTGGTGAGGCAGGACTCAATCTATGAGAGTAGGCTGTGTCTTAAATCAACCTCTTTTGAGATACAAACGACAGAAGTGAGCAGAAAGATAAAGGAACCCCATAGTGCCAAGAAAGAAACATTGGGAGTATAGTATGTCTGTTGGACCTTGAGTCCCTGTGCTGAGAAGTTCCTTGGCCAGTGGAAGATGAGCATCAAAGACCTCCACCCAAGAGGTGACATAGAGAGAAAGCCTTTCCCCCGGAGATGGTGTCCTGAATCCAGACTTCTAGCCTCCTAGACTGCAAGAGAATAAATTTTTTATTCATTAAGTGCATCATGTTTGGTATTTCTGTTGTAGCAGCACTGACCACTAACACAGACAGGAAAGGAGAACAGGGCTATGACCAGTTTATCTTGCTGAGTGACTTCTGTGTCCCCAGTAGCTGGGTTGGCAGAGGGGTGTGGGAGGGTCCTGGGTGGACGGCAGGGCATCTTTCAGATCTGAGCCCTATTCTGAGCCATGCCACCCACTGGCAGGGATTGACAGAGACAGTGCTGGAAGTCATTAGTAGGAGGCAGCTACAGCCTAAATCTGGAAGAGGTAAGGTCTGCCTCCACGCAAGGCAGAGGGGACTGATGGTCACCTGGAGCTGCCTGAAGCCACCCCTCAGGTGCGACACTGCACAGCTCTGACGTGCCTGGGGCCACTCACCACACCTCATCCGTGTGAATGTATTTGCTTGTCACATCCGCACGGGGTGGGGCGGCCAGCCTCACTTTACAGAAGAGGGAATGGAGACATTGATAGTTTAAATGACTTCCCTCTAGGCAATGAGTGACAGTGCTGGGATTAAAACCCCAATCTGGAGTGGAGCCCGGGAACTTGCCCAATAAAATTAGTATACCTGATGCACCCATAGACACCCCTCTGAGAAATACTTCACTACACTGAACTGGGTACCACGTACTGGGATAATGGGCTGAGCTCCAAACGATCTTGACTGCCAAAGACTTGTCACCAGCAGTTGGTTTTTAGTGGCCTTTTAGCAGTGAGGTGGCTCCAGCCCTGTAATGCCGTAGGGGTGTCTCTGGGCACTTGGCAAAGACAAGCCCCTCTGCTCCTTCCTTTACTCCTGTTTCCCTGTCTGTAAAGTGAGGATGGACTTGATCACACCTCTGCATCCTTCCTGCCCTGACATTCCGCAACTCTATCGCCAGCTCTGTCACCTAGGAGCTATGGGAGGCTGGGCCTCAGAGTGGGTGAGGGGCTTGCTCAGGTCAAGCAGCTGGGAGCTGGTGGGGTTTGATTCAGTGGGGCCCCCAGACTCTAGGCCCTGCTCATCTTCAATTTCAAGCAAGGATTCACCCGAGGGTGGGCTGTGGGAGTGGTCCAGACTGAGCGCAGGCAATTAGGGGGTGTATTGTGCTATAGAAGCCCTGGTTGTACAATGGTTAAGAGCTACAGCTGCTCACCAAAAGATTGGCAGTTCAAATCCACCAGTCACTCCTTGGAAACCCCATGGGGCTATTCTACTCTGTCCTATAGTGTTGCTACGAATTGAGCTTGGGTGAAGCAGCAGTTAAGTGTTCAGCTGCTAACCAAAGGACAACACACGACAGAGTGGTTTCTACTCTGTTCTATGGGGTCACTATGAGATTCAATTTAGATGGCAATAGATTGTCAATAGAAAATTTAAGAACAACAATAAAACCAAGCAGCACCACATCAAATTTATGAATTCAACAATTAATGTCCACCCAGAACCTGGGAATGTTATCACCTCATTTAGAAAGAGGGGTAGGCTGGGTAGGCTAAATGAAGTGACACTGTATCAGGGCGGGCCCTGGTGTGCTTAGAAAAAGGCCAGCCAGGAGCACGGACACACACAGGGAGGCCCACGTGCCGATGGAGGCAGAGATTGAAGTGGTGTGTCTATGTGTCAAAGGGCACCCAGAGTTGTTGTAATGACTAGAATCTGGAAGAGGCAAAGGAGGATTCTTCCCTAGAGATTTCCGAGGGAGCATGGCCCTGCCAACACTTTGGTTTCAGAATTCTAGCTCTCATGATCATGAGAAAATAAATTTCATTTCTTTTAAGCCAAGGAATTTGTAGTACACTACTTTGTTAAGGCTGTCCTAAGAAACTAATATATATCAACTAAAAGTGGTATGCCAGCAATTCTAAACTATGTCAATGACAAATTGTACTCCCCCTAGTGTGGGTGGCTCCCATTGCCCCCCACCTTGAGATCCCACCCAGTGCCTCTCTGCCGCCTGTATCCTGGGCTTTCTGAGTAAGTGCCAGGAAATGCTCTAAGAGAGCAGCAAGGGCAAGGCAGGGAAGGGGGAGGAGAGGTCCTTTGTTAGGGAGGGCCCCCCCACGGTTTGATCCCCTTCTAGCCACGAGGGCTAGACAAACAGACACAAGGAAACATGATCTGGGGGACTGGGGAGCTCTTGTACATTGGGCTAAAAATAGGTAGGTGCCTTTTGCAGCAAGTGGGTGACTCAGCCAGCCCAAGAAAGTTCCTGGCTAGAGAAAGCGTGGTGCCTGCTGGCCCTGTCTCCCTCAGGTGCCAGAAAGAGACATCAAGTACATTTCATAACACTTCCTGGACAAGATGACATTCTCCCGTATCCTCAATGCCAGCATACTTCAAAAGTCATGAAATTGCTGGCCCAGGCCAAATTGGACTCATCATGTCCAACACCCAGTCTCAAGGGAGCTTTCCCCCAGGCCTTAAAAAGAGGGGTAAGAGGAGTGTGTGTGAGTGTGTGTGTGGGCGTGTGTGTACCTACAAACCCAGATCTGGTTGTTGTGAAGATAAGCAGTGTCTAAACCAGAGTCTGCATTCTGCTGGATCATCTTTTTTTTTTGGAATGGGCACATATATGGAGCTCTACCAGTCAGTTGTCTCAGTAACCATCTTCCAAATCTCTCATGTACACAAATGAGCACTTGCAGTATTGCATCTCTTTGTTGAAACATCTTAGTTAATACACCATCAATTCCTGGAGGCCTGCTTTTCACCAATGCCTTCAGCACAGCTTGGGCTTCTTTCTTAGTACCATTGGTTCTTGAGCTTAGGCTTCCTCCTAAATGGTTGAATGCTGCCTATGTGAAAGCTGGACAATGAATGAGGAAGACCAAAGAACACCTGATGCCTTGAAATAACAGTGTTGGTGAAGAACATTGCATACACCAGGGACTGCCAAAAGATCAAACAATTCTGTCTTGGAGGAAGTAAAACCAGAAAGCTCTTGTGATGAGAGCATAGCAAGATTTCGTATCACTTATTTTGGATGTGGTATCAGGAGAAGGACGTCATGCTTGGTAAAGTAGAGGGTCAGTGAAAAAGAGGAAGGTCCTCAAGGAGATGGATTGACACAGTGGTTGTAACAATGGGCTGACACATAGCAACAGTGAACCAAGGAGGAGGCAGGACCAGACAGTGTTTCATTCTGTTGTATACAAGGTTGCTATGAGTCCGAATCAACTCAGCAACACCTAACAACAACAACACCACACTGGGGTCCACCTTGGTCTCTGGCTCTCTCTCTGGCCCCTAGCCACATACACTGAATAGGACGGCTTGAGGTCTGCTGATGCCCTGACCATACTCTGTGATGTGCCATGCCCAGGGAAATGGGAAGTGTCCCCATCCCACCCCAGATTCTCCAGGAAGCAAACACATTCCTGGCCTTCTGGATGCTTCTCCAGAGGCTCAAAGGAAGCTGAGGAGTGAGGCAATTATTTGGAGAATTCAGCCCCACCTCAGGCAGCTGTCTGAGCAGGTTGGTAGAATGGGAAGGGGCAAGACTGGGTACCAGGAGACCTGGTTTCTGGCCCTGGCTCTCCCACTCACTTGCTGTACAACCTTGAGCAGGTCACTTCTCTCTGGTCTACAGTTTCTCCTCTGATTGTCCATTTACTTGCTTCTTCAACAAATACGTCCTGACTGCGTGCTGGGCCTGGCAACTGTGTTACTGTGATAGGCACAGGAAAATAATGACTAGAGTGGATTTAAAAAAGGCCCAGGAAATCTGTGCACCTCCCCCCATGAAGAACGGGCACTATTTCTCCATCCGTTGCCTCAGGCCTGACTTGTAACTGGGTTGGACTGATAGGATGCTGAGAAAATGATGTATAACTTTCTATCTCATCATCTTGGAACCCAGATGCCACATGAGGAAGCCTGAACTAGCCTGCTGGAGAAGCCCCATGGAAAACTGAGCCTTAACTGCCTCAGCTGATTGCCAGACACATGAACTGGGCCGTTTGGAACACCCAGCCCATCAGCCAACTGTCTGACAATGCTGAAGGAAGCTCAGCTAAAATCCTTTGGAGCAAAGATAAGCTGTTCCAACTTGTCAGTCCACAAAATTGTGAGCAAATAAGTGGCGACGGATTTAAGTCACCAAGTTCAGGGTTGGTTTGTTATGTAGCAAAAGATAATTGATACAATTAACATTTATTGACCACTTCTCATGTGCCAGAGACTGTGTTAAATGTTTTTATGTATATAATCTCACTTATTCCTTACATCAATACCTGTAAGACTGGTGTTGTAAGATCCATTTTACAGATGGCATCACCGATGCACAGGAAGCAACTTGGCCAAGATCAAAGAGTTGAGTAGGGGAGCTGAGGTTTGAGGCCAAGAAGTCCCAGCTCCAGAGTCCAGGCCTTTAACCACTGTGCTACATGGAACGAAACAGACCCGGTTCTTGCCCTCATGAAGCTTACCATTGAGGAAGAAGACTATCATTAAAGAAATGCACAATTATAAGTAGCGATAGGTGCTTAAAAGAAAACAGGTGCTACGAGTGACGTTGCAAAGAAGCCCGTGTGCAGGGAAAAGCTTTTGTGGAGAACTGAGGATGGCAGAAGAGGGCTAAGTGAAAACCCAGAATCAAACCCATTGCCAGCAAGACAATTGTGACTCACAGTGAAAAAAGTAGAGAAGGGACACAGTAGAACTGCCCGGTAGGCTTTCCAAGGAGCAGTTGCTGGATTTGAACTGCCAACCTTTTGATTAGAGCTAAGCTCTTAACCAGTGTCCCCCCAGTTCTTTGTGCCGAGTAAAGGTGGGCTAAATAAAAGCTTAGCCCTAGAATGAAGGTTTTCAGGCGTCAGTCAGTGTAAAAGTCACCTGGGGGACCTGTAGGAAATGCAAGTTCCCAGCCCACATTCCCTTAAAGATTCTATTTTTAAGAAGCACCTGCAGAGATTCTGATTTGATTGACCTACCTCCTTGGGGGCGTGGTAATCTTTTTTTTTTTTTTTTAAAGTTTCTATGGGGTTGATTCCAGCTCACGGTGACCATATTACATACCTTTTTATCATGAGAAACAGCTCAGTTAGAATCACTGGAGAAGATTAAACACAGAAGGGTGGAGATCACGACTCACCCAGAGATAGGTGAAGACTCAGTTGGCCTGGTCTGAGTCAGAGAATCAGTATTTTTTAAGGCTCCTCGGGTGATCTGAATGTGCAGCCAGGGCTAGGAACTGCTGCTGGAAGCTTCCACATCGTCCCCGACCACTTTTCTAGAGCTCTTTTGCAATATCAAGATGACCCGGTGTGTGTTAAGCCTTCCTTATGGCGTTTCAGTACCGTGGAGGCCGGCCTAGAACGGAGTGGGAGGGCAACTGTCCCTCAGCAGGGCCTCCCCTGCAGCTTCCCCTCACAGACAACTTTCCCCGAGTGCCCCAGGGGGCTCCCCATGGTTTTCCAAGTTCCCTTTTAATTTTTATTTGTTTCAGAGTTCCTTTAATCACATGGAGAAAATGCCTACTACCCACAAATGTTTACCTCTTCTAGGGCCCTACAGGATGGACCCCCAGGGGCACAGTGGCTAATCATTAGGTTGCTGACCAAAAGGTTGGTGATTCAAACTCACCAGCTGCCCATGGGGAGAAAGACATGGCAGTCGGCTTCCATGAATATGACAGCCTTGGAAACCCTGTCAGGCAGTGTGACTCCAATCTTGTAGGCTCACTGTGAGTCACAATCAACTCAACAGCAATAGGTTTGGTTTGGTTTGGTTCGAGGGCCCTACAAGGCAACCTCTGTGTTCTTATTCTTTTGCCAACATCCCCATACTCCAGGGAATGACGGCATCTGTGGCGTGGCCCATCAGGAGTGGTGTGCTGGTACACAGTTTCTTGCCCACCTTCCTACTGTTCTTCCAAATAAGGTAGGAGGGCCCCTCCAGGCTGCTGTTGGAGCAGCTTGATTTAGACCAGAGAGTGGGAAAGAATCCATGCTTGGCGTGGGGCCTGAAGAAAGCTTGATGGAGGTGAGGGTGAGAGAGAGAGTGGAACAGGCTCTGAACACACGGCCCTCTGCCATGTGGCACAGCCCAGGCCTGAGCACGGCGGGGGTGGTTTGTTAACAGTGCAGGCCCCAGCTCTGAGAGACTCATTTCCTGTGGATTTGGAGTCCCTAGGCGTACAAACAGTTGACACCTAAGCTGCTAACAGAAAGGGTGGGTGTTCAAGTTCTCTCAAAGGCACCTTGGAAGAAAGGCCTGGCAATCTGCTCCTGAAAAAAAAATCAGCCATTGAAATCCTGTAGAACAGAGTTCTGTTCTGATATATGTGGAGCCAGAATTGGTGTGACAGCAACTGGTTAAAGTGGGTAATGGTCACCATGCTGCGGCAATGTTATAAGAGGTCAAATTCCATGAAAGTCTGGGCACGGTAGGTAGCAGGCACTCAGTAATGGACTTTCATGCCTTTTCCTTTGGGACAGGCACAGAAATAACCACAATGTCTGCAGAGGAGAGGGGCTGCTGGGAGAGACCCCAGAATCAGTCCCTAGTAGCTTGGGCCCTACCTTTCTCAAGAGACCCAAGAAGCTAAACGGTCAGCTCTGCCCCCCCTCTAGCACACACAGAGAATGCTTCCAGTAGGTCCTGGAGGGGGGCAGCCTGGCACTCTGCATATTACAAGTGGCTGCCTGGTGGAGGGAAGGGTGAGGCCTAACCAATGAGGGAAGTATGAACAGAATGAGAACTGACTCACCCTCAAGCCCCTGCTCTAAGAAGGAAAAGGGTGTATTTGGGGGTGGAGGGTGTGGTGGGGAGGATGCTAGGCCAGAGGGCACCCGGTGCCAGCAGGCTCAGCTCAAGCAAAAAGCATCCTGGGAAGGGAGGTCGGCTTTAAAAAAGACAGCAACTTGACTGGTGGCTTCTGCTTTCTAACGCATCCTTCTAACCGGGAGCAAAAGCAATTGACTTGACAAAGATCCTGTGAAGCAGGAGGTTTGAATGAGCCCTGCTTTGTGCCCAGTTCCAGGCCAGGTCTGGTGACACCATTCCTTTGAAGAGACAGGACTAATTGGGAATTTGGAGTCCACCGGGCAGGACCAGTATTTGCCATGGAGCCTGTTTCTTTCCACCCCCACGGCTACTCCAGCCTCCTCCCACCTCACCAGGATGAGTATGGTCTGTACCCGGGATAGCTTTTTGTATATGGCATAAATAGGTCTAACTAGACAAAGGCACCTCTCAGCTAGAGGTATGTGGCCCCAACACTGGAGACCCTAGCCATCTATGTGTAGGAGTTAATTTATATGGGGGGTAAGTAGACTTCTGAGGTCCCTAGTGCAAATGACTTGCCCTCGACCACTAACCTAGAGGAATCCTGGTGGTGCAATGGTTAAACACCATGGCTACTGACACAAAGATCAGCCATTTGAAAAGGTTGGCAGCTCAAATCCAGTAGCCGGTCCTTGGGAACCCTAACAGGCAGTTCTACTCTATCCTATAGGGTCATTGTGAGTCAGAATCTACTCAACAGCAATGGATTTACTAATCTAAAGGTTGACAGTTAGACCGTAGCCAGAGATGCTGCAGAATAAAGGCCTGGTGATCTGCTTTGTGGAAAGATTAGAGCCAAGAAAACCCTCTGGAGCAGTTCTATTCTGCGACACTTGCGGTTGCCATGAATTGGAATCCACTCAATAACAATGAGTGACAGGTAGGTAGATCTCTCAGGGGGGAGTTGTGAGGGACAGTCGGGATGGGGAAGGGAGATGAACAAGGGGCCCACAGCTGACTGTCTACATGACTACAATTTGTTACAAGTGAAAGAAACCCAATTTTTGGTCAGTGCAGAAACAGAATGGATTGCTCTTAGAACTGAAGCACAAGGAGCTTTGGAAAGAATTGATCAGGAGCTCTAAACAATGTCATCAAGACCTGCTGCTCCCTGTTTGGTCTTAGCTTTCCTGCGGGTAGCATCTCCATCACAGGTTTGCTCTGCCCTGTGGACACAAAAGGGCCATGGAAGCTCCAAGCCTCACACCTCACCAGGGCCAAGAATCACCCACTTCAGTGACGGCTCCAGGGGGCACTGGCTCTGACTGGCCTGACTCTGGCCATGGACTGTGTTCAGGGCCACGGAGTATCCTGTTGGCAAAGTCACAGGCTCCACCTTCCGAGCTGGGCTCCACCCTTGGATGTGGGCCCCACCTTTGGATCTGGGTTTTGGGGAACATGGTGATGATAGGGGTAGCTTCCCTGAAATCATGTAAACTGAGCTGAGGCTGTTACTGGAAGTGAGTGAAGGGGAACAAGAAACATTGACCTCCTTATTCTTTAGAGACAGGGCTCCAGGGAAAAGCTGAAGGGACTTTTTGGGGCCTGGGATACACAGTGGAATATAAGTTGGGGAGAGGAACTTTCTGCCTGTTTCAGATCAGAGCACACAACCAAGTGGGCATGGTGGTGACTGAGGGCATGCTACACTGGGCTCGTACCAGGATCGCCTCCTGAGTTGAGCAGCCGCGTCCTCACAGAGCACCCCTTACTGGGTGAGAGGTGGGGTCCCTGCCTCAGGTGCCCTGAACACAGTGGGCATCACCCAGGAGGTGGAGGCTGCAACAGAAGAAGCATCAACAGCCAGGCCACAGTGACCCACGTAACTCTCAGGAATGACTAGGGCAGACACTGAGGGGAGTGACCCGAGTCCCTATATCAGAAAGGAGGTGAGACCCCTGATGCGGCTACATTTGCTGGCTATTATGGAAAGAAATTCAAACTAGAAGTCAAAAAATTTGGATTTAGGTCCTTGCCAAACCACTCCTTTACTATACGACCTTGAGCAAGTCACTCTCCCTTTCTTGGCCTCATTTTACTCATCTGTAAAATGGGAGTGATCCCACCGACCTGAAGAACTGACGTAGAAATCAGATGAAAACTAGTTACTGTTGAGTCATCCCAACTCGTGGTGACCCCATGTGTATCACAGAGTAAAACTGTGCTCCATAGGGTTTCTGGTGGTTGTTATTTTGGAAAGAAATCACCAGGCTTTTCTTTTAAGGTGTTTGTGGGTAGTGAACCCCTTACCTTTCAGTTAGTGGCCCAGAGCATTAACTATTTGCACCACACCCAAGTCCACAGATGAAAGCAATGACTAAAATCTGAAGTGCCACTCAAGACTTACGGCCTTTGAACTCTCCTTGTCCTGGCAGCTAGAGGCCATGAAGCCTGTTCCACTGGGAGTTAGACATTTGTGCCCAGAGGGATTTCAAATACTAAGAAAACTGTAAAGAGGAACAAGTGTCACTGAGTGATGGCACTCCAGTGGGAGGCTGTCTGTATGGAGGCCCCCAGGGCAAGGCCCCCAGTCACTGTGGCTTCTGGGGCGCAGCCAGGACTGTGGGTGGCTCTCTGGGACAGTACGTTTGCTTGCCCCTGAGTCAGAGGAAGAGACCCAGGCTGGGGCTTCAGCTCTGCAGGTTCTACCAGTTATTGACAAGAGGAAGTAGGAAGGTTAAAGAGAGAAGGAACCACGTATGTGAACAACAAACACACCCACTCCTCCACAAACAACCTCCTCTGACAGGCCTGAGCACAGATGAAATCAAAACAAACAAACAAACAAAACAAAAAAACCCACTATCAGTGGGTCAGCTAGTAGTATTGCCACAGAGGGTTTCCAAGGAGCAGCTGGTGGACTTGAAGTGTCAACATTTTGGTTAGCAGCTGAGTGAGCTCTTAACCATGACATCACCAGGGTCCCCCATGCAAGCCAAAGGCCCTGTTAAGTCCCTGCTCCTCAAGTCTCAATCTGAGCTGCTTCTCCCGTCTTCTCGCTGGAACCCAAAGAGCAGGGTCTCCAGGTGGGGGATTGCATGTTTCCTATAATACAGCTGGTCAACTCTCCAAATAGTTCAGAGCCTTCACCCCCAAACCCTGGTACCCCTCTAGCTAGGCGCTGTGGCTAGGCGCTGTGGCTCAAACCCAGCCTACAGGGAACAGCTGTTACACTGGGAAAAGAAAAGCCTGGATTTGGTGGCAGTTAAACATGGGTTTAAATTGCAGCACCTATACTTTTAGCTGTATGACTTTGGACATGTTACCCCACTTCTCTGAGCCTCAGTGTCCTTACCTGCAAAAATGAGATGGTAATACCAAACAGACTTGCTAGGATTGGAAGAAGCACAAAGCTGTTGGTAGGGGTTTTATGAACCTTGGTATGTTTCCACAGTTTATTGTATGTTACTTCCCTGTGACACTCACTTCTTTAAACGGTCAGCTTATTTGATCCACAGTCATGTGGAGAACCTACTGTGTGTGAGTTTTTCGGGTGGAAGCTACTTTATTTCATCTGGGACTCTTGATCCAGTAAGGTACCTAACTAAAGTTATCCAACAGACAGTTGGATGTTGGGTTTGAAAAAATCTCTGCTGGATTTTCCCATTTCATTTGCAGAGGTGGGTGAGTGGGTAGGGATAAACCATTTTATTAAGCAGTTTCTATGAGCTGTCAAAAGGGTGGGGATAATGAGGTCCAATGACCACAGGCCGGTTGGGATCTCCCAGGTCTGGCAACCACTGAAAGTTCCATTTCGTTTTTCTTTTTCCCACATTCACTCTCTTTAACTCAGGTCTTCCTATATGGCCTACAGGCAGTGAAGAATTTGGGGCTAGAACTCAATTTCCTTCATCCTAAGTCTTTCTGCCTTATACAGCTGTACCCCCAACTCTAAGAGGCAACAGTTTCCATTTATGAGCCCTTTCTATGTCACCACTGGGCCAGTGTGTCCCTGGATTATCTCATTTGGACCTCTCGAGTCTTTGAGGTAAGTCCTTAAAGACAGAGGAATGGAGGAAAATGGCAGGGAGCTAAGTGACTTTCAGGGCAGGGCTGGATTGCCCACTAACTAAAGTAAGCACAGGACTACTTGTGCTGATTTACTAATCTGTAAGTAAGCACAAGTAAGCCAGTGCTTACCTTGCACACTGGGTCATCCAGCCCTGTCAAGGACTGTAAATGTGAAATGAAGCTTTGACTCCGTAGGAAGCTGCTGTGGGGTTGGGAGATACGAAGTCTGACAGTTAAGTTTGGGAACTCATCCTAGAAAACGTGCTACATACAGCATTGCTGAATATCACTGCAGTCACCTTTGAAGTACTCCCCTGGGGAAGATATGCACCAATGCCAACGCCTAGTCCAACCTTCAAAGCAATCTTGGAACTCTTTCTGGAATGGGTTTCAGAGCTGTTGTCATATCACCCTTGATGTCCTGAATGTCATCAAAATGTGTTCTTTTCAATATTTCCTTTATTTTTTGATAAAGAAAAAAGTCATCGAGTCCAGACGAGGTGAGTAGGGAGGGTGTTCCAATATAGTTATTTGTTACCGGCTATTTGTCACAGACCAGTGCTATGAGCTGGTACACTGTTGTGATGTAACAGCCTTCAGTTGTTGGTGAGAAGTTTAGGTCATTTTTGCCTAACTTTTTTACTCAGCCTTTTCAGCACTTCCAAACAGTAAACTTAGCTAACTATTTATTCAGCTGGTACAAATTCATAATGAACAATCTCTCTGATATCATAGCAGGTTAACAACATCATTTTGACTCGATTTGGAGTGATGGAATGTTTTGGTCACAGAGAATTGGCTGACTTCCATTGTGCACTTTGATGCTTTGTTTCAGAGTCATATTGGAACACCCATGTTTTACCACCAGTGATAACATGGCCCAAAACATTGTCTTGCCTCTCCAAAAGGTCTTGGCAAATGTCAGCTCGCCTTTGCTTTGGTTCACTGATGAGCTCCTTCAGAATCATTTTTGCACACATCTTTCTCATGCCAAGATTTTCAGTTAAGATATCCCTGTTTCTCTATCAATGTTTACTTGGTTTTCTATGCTAATCACAGTCAACAAACGATTTTGATACATAGTTCAGTTAATTTTTGCAATGTTTTCGTCAGTTCTGCTCACTACTGGCTATCCTGACCTCTCTTAATCAGTGACGTTTTCTCTCTCCTCAGAAAAATGTTTAATCCACTTATATACTGCTGTTTTCTTCATGGCTTTATTATAAACTTGGACTAACAGGTCGCTGATTTCACTTCCACTCTTACCAAGTTTAACAAGAAATTTGAAGTTTGTTCATTGCTTTCATTCAGGCTCCAACATTCTTGTGACAGCACACAAAAACATGCAACAACAATAATGAACATCACTCAGCAAGTCAGTGTCACACAGTGACACGAATACAGCTGTGAGACACTGATGTACTAACTTTGTGAAGCCTTACCGAGCTGTTTGTACAGTGCGGCCAACATAAGCACACCTTGACAAGTTCGCAAACTTAACTGTCAGACCTTGTAGACCGACATCAGCCCTACCTAGAAGCAGAATCTTCGATGGGATGAAAAAAAGTGAAATCATTCACTACAGACAATCTGGTAAGCAAGGTAAGCACTGTGCTTACCTAGTGTGCTTACATAGCAGAGGGCCTGACTCCCAAACATATGCTGTCACCAAAGTTTATGTTCCAGGGCAGTGCCATTCAGTAGAACTTTCTGCAATGATGGAAATGTCCTCTATCTACTCTGTCCAATTATAGTAGCCACTAGCTACATATGTAGTTGAGGAAATAAGTTCTTAATTTTATTTAAGTATAATACTCACATGCCTCAGTGGCTACTTTGACAGCACTATTCTGAAAAAACACAAAATGCCACTCATTGCCATGGAGTTGATTCCAACTCATAGCAGCCACCTGTATACTTCCAAAACGTCAAGAAGGAAAGACCTAGAACTTCACCCACAGCTTAATAGTTTTTCCTTGTTCAAAGAGAATGACAGTAAGGGGTAGGGATCTTCTTGAATGAAACACGCTTCCCCCACAGTTTCCTGAACTCCTCAAGGTTGTAAGATGTGCTGGCCTTTGAGGGTCAACTACTTCCTGAGGTCTACAATGTTCAGAGGTACTAGATAGGAAAGTTGGATGACTTGGGAAGTGCAAAGGCATTGGTAACTTCCAAGACGGTGAAAGAAAATACCTTTCTGCAACATCCTGGAATACCAGCCTCCAGGCTGGCATCTCAAGCAATGGTGTCATTGCCTGGAGACCTCCCAGGAAGACAGTAGACAGAGGGAAGTGAGGGATGGGGACAGGACCAAAGCAGTCAGAGGTAGTGATCAAGGTCAGGAAGTGATAGAATGCTGGGGGGATGCCAGGATGCAGGTAAGGCCAGCTGCAGATGGCAAGGCTAGGTAAGGGTAAGGATTGGGACTGGCTGTCACCAACAGGGAGGTAGGGGCAATGAGCAAAAAGGAGACTCAAGCAGATTTCAGCAGAAACAGTGCCTATGCATCCTTACCAATTTAAACATAAAAACTGTTGTTAAAGTAAACCAACTGCTTGTACAGTGCATCTGTTGGAGATAGTTGAGTTAGTAAGTAATGAGGGGGGGAGGTGGCTTGCTACCATGTAAGCACAACTGTGGCAGTGGGTGCCAAGTGACACCACTGAGGCTGCAGACTCCATTAGTTACCCTTCTTTCCCAGCAAGTCTTACTTTCTAATTACATTTAGCCAGGCATGCCAAGTGTGTTTCCTGTTAAACTTCATTTCCAGGCCTGCTGAATGACAAATTAATTTTTAATCACCCTGGAAGTGCTGAGTTTAAAGACCCAAATTGAAAGTGACAAGGAGAAGAGGACTTAGCAGCTAAGTTTGGGGGTGCTTCTTGGGAATGTGCTGTGGGAGCTTGCCTTGGCTCTCCAGCTATGGAGTGTGGAGGGAGTGAGCAACCTTGCATGCAAGAGCTCACAGGACACCCAGCTCTGCACTAGACAGTGGGGGTCGGGGGGCAGGGAGGAAGTAGAAGATGCGGCACTTGGAGAAGCCCAAGGTTGGGATGGAGAGAGTCTCACCCAATCACAAAGAAACAATACAAAGCCCTCTATACTCAAGTTCTCAACGGCGGGGTGAAGCCAAATCATCAACTCAGTGCCCTTTTGGCTACACCATCATCCAAAAACTGAGACCTCCTTTTTACTGCACATTTTCTGTGTACCATCTGGGAGTAGACACAATTGCCCCCAAACCCTTTCCTCCATCTGATGGTGCTTGGACAATCTACCCTCTTCCACATAACTGGGAACTGGTCTCAGTCAGTTGGAGCCAGTCCATTTCCCTTGCCAGAGACTGGTGTAGGCATGGCCATTAGATATCACCCTGGCCAGTTTATTCTGAGAGAAAACCAACTGTGGTGCAGGAGGAGAAAGGGATTTGGGGAAAGGTTTTTTTTTTTTTTTTTTTCCAAAATGAGACACACATGAGATGTCCCTTCCTTCTACCAGATCTTGTTGTGTCTTGGTGTGAGAATTTGAGATCTGGAACTGTGGCAACAACTTTTCAACCATGAGGGGATTCATCTGAGATGCAGCCTTTACTCTGAAGGTGGAGCCGAGAGTTAGGAAGAACCTGGTTCTTTGATGAAGCTGCTGAGCTCCTGAACGAACTGACTCTGGAGTACCCTACTTAAGGTCTTCTTGTTAGATGAGACACATTGTCATGATGTCTCTGCCAATATGAGTAGGGTTTTATGTTCCTTGCAGCCAAGATCATTTTAACTGGTACCTAGTTATATGAGATACCTTATTTATGTGCTGGAGATACTAAGACAAACTAAGATATGTTTCCTGCTTTCACAGAGTTATAACTCAATATAGGAGAGAACACAACATAAGAAATAGGATTAGCTGAGGTAGATCAGAGGAGGGAGAACAATCCAGACCAGAAGGTTTCAGGGAAGGCTACCCTGAGGAGGTATTTGAGCTGAATCTTGAAGGAATAAATGTTAGGCAGGCAGCGAGGATGGTGAGGAGGACTCTTTAGATCAAGAGAAATAGGTAAGCAAAGGCAGAGTAGTCTGTGATACTCGGAGGCCTTTTGAGAATTTCCACTGGACCAACACTGGGGTACGTCTTGGCTGGGAGTAGGATCAGAAAATGAGGTGTCTAGAGCACTTGCATGGACCTGAGAGTAGTACCTCCTTAAATTCACACATGGTGGAATTCAGAAGCTAGAGTAAACTCATCTGGATTCTTCTCTCTCCTAATAATCCTAAACTCTACCTCTTTGTTCCACCTTTGCTTCATTCACAGATAGGCTCTTCCCTTGCAGTAGCAATATGTCTACCAGCAGCTCCAGGTTACTTTAGTTTAGCAGTCCATCAGCTTAGTAGTTGGATGAAAGAAAGCCTGTTTAAGGCTAAATTTTCTAGAGAAGCAAAACCAGTGAAGCATCTCTCTCTCTCTTTACACACACACACACACACACACACACGTATATATACACACACACACATATATATGTATGTATGAAATAGAGAACAGAAGAACAATAGAAATAATCAACAAAACCAAATGTTGGTTCTTTGAAAGGATTAACAAACTGACAAACCACAGGCCAAAACTGATGAAAGAAAACAGGAGAGGATGCAAATAGCCCACATAAGAAATGAAGTGGGGAACATTACAGCAAACCCAGCTGAAATAAAAAGGGTCATAACAGAGTATTATAAAAAAAATATACTCCTATAAATTTGAAAACCTGGAGAAAAAAGACAAATTTCTAGAAACACAACTACCTACCCAAACTAACACAGTGATGTTGAAAATCTGTGAAGATTTATAAGAAGGAAAGATAATGGGGGGGGGGGGGGAACAGCTCTCAACAACAACAAAAAATCCCTGGTTCAGATGGCTTCACTGGAGCATTCTGCCAAATATTCAGGGAAGAGCTTATACCAGTACTACTCAAACTATTTCAGAACATAGAAAAGGAAGGAATCTTTCCAAATTCATTCCAGAAAGCCAGCATAATCCTTATACTAAAACCAGGCAAAGACATTGAAGAAGAAGAGGAAAAGTTACTGATATTCTAGCCAATAGAATTTTGCTACATATCAAAAAATAATACATCATGATCAAGTAGCATTTGCAACAGGTATGCAAAATGGTTCAACATTAGAAAATCAATCAACACAATCCACCACATAATTAAAAGAATCACATGATCATCTCAATTAATGACAAATAGCATTTGGCAAACTCTAATACACATTCCTGAGAGAAACTCTCGATAAAATGGATGTAGAGAGAAAATCCCTCAATATAATAAAGGACTTCTGTACAAAGCCCAAAGCTAAAATCATTCTCAGTGGAGAGAGGCTGAAAACAGAAACAAGAATGCCCTTTACACCACTCTTATTTAACAGTGTATTGGGAGTCTTAGCTAAAGCAATAAGGCAAGAAAAAGAAATAAAGGGCATCCAGATTGGTAATGAAGAAATAAAACTGTCCATATCTGTGAATGATATGATGGTATACATAGAAAGCCCAAAAGACTCCATGAGAAAACTACTGGAACAAATAGAAAGATTTAGCAGAACAGCAGAATATGAGATAAACATGCAAAATCAGTTGAATTCCCATACACCAATAAAGAGAATAATGATTAAAAAAATCAGGAAAGCAATAACATTTATAATAGCCCTTTAAAAAAATAATAAAATAACTAGGAATAAATCTAACCAGGGATGTGCAAGAATTACAGAATGAAAACTACAAAACACTCCTCCAAGAAGCCCAAAGAGATCTACATAAATGGAAAAACATACCATGCTCTTGGATGGGTAGACTCAGCACTGTGAAAATAACAACTGTACCCAAAGTAATCTACAAATAAAATGCAATCTCAATCCAAGTACCAACAACATTGTTTAAAGAGGTGTAAAAACTAATAATTAACTTTATGTGGAAAGGGAAGAGACCCCAAACAAATAAGGCACTACTGAAGAAGAAGAAAAAGAAAGCAGGAGGACTTGTGCTATCTGACCTCAGAACCTGCTATACAGCTACAGCAGTCAGAACAGCCTGGTGTTAGTACAATGACAGATACATTGGCCAATGGAACAGGATTGAGAGTCCAGATGTGAATCTATCCACCTGTCATCATCTGATCACTAACAACAGCCCAAAGTCCATCAAATGGGGAGAAGACGATGTTTTTAACAAATAGTGTGGGCAAAACTGGATGTCCATCAGCAAAAAAATGAAACAGTACCCATACTCCATACCATACACAAAAACTAATTCAAAATGGATCAAAGACCTAAACACAAAATCAAAAACTATAAAAATCATAGAAGAAAAAATAAGATCAACACTAGAGGCTGTAACACATGTTATTAACAAAATACAAACCACAGCTAACACCAAACTCCAGAAGATAAGCTAGATAACTGGGATCTTCTAAAAATTAAACATTTATGCTCATCAAAAGACTTCACTGAAAGAGTAAAAAGAGAACCTATGCTGGGAAAAAAATTTGTCTATGATAAATCTAACAAAGCTCTAATCTCTGAAATCTACAAGAAAATCCAACACCTCTACAACAAAAATACAAATAACCCAATCAAAAATGGGCAAAGGAAATGGACACTTCACCAAAGAAAACAGTTAAGAGGTTCTGTACATTACAGAAATGCTCAAAACCACAATGACATGCCATCTCATCTAGGCATTACTGGCATAAATCAAAACAAACAAACAAAAAAACAGACAATAACAAATGTTGGAAAGGCTGTGGGGAGACTGGAACTCTGATGCACTGCTGGTGGGAATGCCAAAGGCACAATCATTTTGGAAAAGAACATGGAGCTTCCTTAGAAAGCTAGAAATAGAACTACCATATGGTCCAGCCATACCATCTGCATGCTCACATCCTTGAGAAATGAGCTGTCCCATGAATAGATATATGCACACCTATGTGCACTGCAGCAGCATTCACAATAGCAAAAAGATGGAAATCACCTTGATACACATCAACAGATAAATCGATAAGCAAACTATGGCACATACACACGATGGAGTACTACTGTACAACGATAAAGCACAATGATGGATCTGTCACACATCTCATGACATGCGTGAATCTGGAGGGCATTATTTGGAGTGAAATAAGTCAATCATGAAAAGACAAACACTGTCTGAGATCATTACTATGAAAAACCTTGCAAGCAAAAAAGAAACAGTTTTTGATGGATACAAGAAAGGGGAGGGATGAGGATGGAAAAGCACTAAACACAAGTGGTGACTTTGGTTGAAGGGTAAGACATTATGCAATTCTGGAGAAGCTAGGACAACTTGTACAAGACAAGGTCATGGAAGCCCCATAGACACATCCAAACACCCTGAGGGACCACTTTACTGCGTTGAGAGCTGTGGGGGACCACGGTCTCAGGGAAGATCTACCTCAACTGGTATAACACGGATCATAAAGAAAACGTTTCTACAATCTACTTTGGTGAGTAGCATCTGAGATCTTATAAGCTTCTGAGTGGCTATCTAAGATACTGCACTGGTCTCACACCCTTAAGAACAAGGGAGAATGAAGACAACTAAAGACACGAAGGAAAGATTTGTCCAGAAGACTAATGATCACATGGGCTCCACCAGATTGAGTCCAGCACAACTAGAAGGTACCTAGCTGCCATCACTGACTGCTCTGATAGGGACCATAATAAGTATCCTGGACAGAGCTGGAGAAAAATGTAGAACAAAATTCTAACTTGCCAAAAAAGACCAGACTTACTGGCCTGACAGAAACTGGAGAAACCCCAAGGGCATGGTCCTTGGACATTGTTCTAGCTCAGTAATGAAGCCACTCCCGAGATTCACCCTTCATCCAAAGATTAAACAGGCCTATAAAACAAAATGAGACTAAAGAGATGCATCAGCCCAGGGGCAAGGACTAGAAGGCAGGAGAGGACGGGAAAGCTGTTAATAGAGAACCCAAAGCCAAAAAAGGGAGAGTGTAGACTTGTTATAGGGTTGTTAACTGGTGTTGTAAAACAATATGTGTAGTAGCTATTTAATGAGAAGCTAGTTTGTTCTGTAAATCTTCATATAAAGTACAAATTAAAAAGAAAAAAAATCCAAGTCTAATTCTCATTGACTGGGTTTGCCATGTGTTCATCCTTGAACTAATCATTAAGCCAGGAGAATGGGATGATCTGATTGGCTGGGTCTGGGGCACATGTTCAGTCTTGAAGCTAGCAAGTGGGTCATTGCTGCCAAGACTGTCTGGGGGAGCTGCAAGGGGCATCACGGTGCTCTAAAAAGAGGAAATACTTTTTTTTGGACAGAAGTGAAAATTAAAATTCAAAGACATTGAATGACTTGTCCAAGGAAAAGCTTTAGTAAGTTGCAGAGCCAGAATTCAAATTCAAGTGTGCTTGGCTTAAGAGTCTGAGCTCTGAGCCTCTATCTCTTGTTGCTCCATGTCTCCTGTCGGGTGGAGGCAGCATGTGGAGCAGAGAGAAGGGACACTGGTGCCAGTTGGCCCTGGGCTAAATCCTGGCTCTGCTGCTGATTGCATAAGCTCTCTGAGCCTCAGTTTCCACCTTTATGAAATGGGTCTATGACACCTATCTCACAGGATTTAAGGGAGGATCGCATGAGCCAAAGACAAGGAACTCCCTAGAAGTGTGCCTAGCTTATCATAAGAGGAACTGGATGCATTTTTAAAAAATAAATCATACAGTAGGAACTGAAGAATGGCATTTCTGGGCTTTCATATTCTGTCTGACTCCCCGGGCAATCTGATGCTTTCCTGAACCTCCTTCATGCTGGGATGGGTAGGATGAAACTCGCTGGAGAAGGTGGGAGTCAAAGAGCGGACCGGGGGTGAGGGGAGGGAGCTTCCTCTCCCATCCTGGGAATAAGACCCTATTTCCGGCCTATCAGTGTTAAGGGGAAAAGGAAATCCTGCTCTAGGCCCGGAAGGAAGTCCCACTAACCTCCCACCCCAGGGATGTGTACTCCCGAAGGGAGGGAGGAGAGGTGGGAGCCCCTCCTTCCTCAGGCAGCTCTCTGGCCCCTCTCAGGCTTCTTGAGGGCCCCTGCTTTTGCCACGTGGGGCCCCTCCCTGATCCCCCTTTCCCGTGATCTCCCCTCAGGCTCACCAAGACAGAAGAGGTTTCAGGTCTGCGTAGGTGTGTCCCTGCGTCAGCCTCCTGACATCTTAATGTCTAAGCACGTGCCTTCTTCGCATTGCTTCAGGGCTCAGGGAGGTAGTTAGATAAATACCGTTAGTGTGGAGGCTGAGTGGGTAGGCGCTTAAATTTGGACAATCTCTTAAATTTAGATGGTTTGGGTTCAAATTGTACTGTGGTAAACACTGTTAGTTGCCCGTGTAACACCTCCCCCTACACACACACACACGCTTCCTTGCTATGAGAACCCCAGTTGATTTGGACTGGCTGTGCGCGCAGCCTCGGCCAACAGATTACGATTGGTCTAAACCAACAGTTGGAAACCCTGGTGACATAGTGGTTCAGAGCTATGGCTGCTAACCAAAAGGTCAGCAGTTCAAATCCACCAGGCCCTCCTTGGAAACTCTATGGGGCAGCTCTATCCTGTCCTATAGGGGTTGTTATGAGTCAGAATTAACTCGATGACAGTGTTTTTTTTTTTTTTTTAAACTAAAGATTGGCAAACTATGTCCTGAGAGGCAAATCTGACTGCCGTCTATTATTTCATATAACCCAAAAGCTGAAACAATTTTCACATTTTTTGAATGGTTGAAACAAAATCAAAAGAAGAGTAATATTTCATGAAATGAGAAAATTACATGAAATTCACATTTAAGTGTCACAAAGAGAATTGTACTGAAACAGTCACACTCCCTCTGTGTATTGTCTATGACTGCTTTCATTCTGTAAGGGCAGAGCTGAGTAGTTATGACAAAGACTACGTGGCCTCTAAGGTCCAAAATATTTACTGTCTGGGACATTACAGAAAAAGTTTGCTGACCCTTGGTCTAAATCAATCACAATAATCCTCCGTTTTCCCAACCTCTCTTACGACTACGGAGGCCACCTGTTTCATGTCTGTCCAAAAAGGACTAAACAGAAGTCAGCCAGGAAGAGTTTTGAAAAAGTATTGCTTTTCTGATAGAAGGGGACAGATAAGGCTGGCGTCTTGCCTTCTTCTTACTTCCTGCTTTAAGAGTGGATGTGTGACCTGGAGCTGCAGCAGCCGTCTTGGGATTGTGAGGCTAGAGGCAATATCCAAGGATGGTAGATGGCAAAGATAGAAAGAGCTTGGAATCCATAAGACACGGTTCAGTCAGTGATGAATCTACGCCGGCTCATCTCTGCAGACATCCAGGTTATCTGAAAAAAGCACACCTCTACATTGTCAAGCCCCTGCAGGTGAAGTTTTCTGATACAGCAAACGCATTCTTTTTACCAGCTGTGTCATCTTGGGCAAGTTAGTTATCTCCTCTGGGCATCTGTTTCTTCGTGTATAAAGTGGGGGTGACATTGCACCTGCTTCTCAGGGCTTATGAAAGAAAATACAACCATGCCTGAAGGTGGATCACCCTTATTGCTACTGACTTCACAGACTTCAGTCGAGGGCAGAGAGGCTGAGTGAGTTTGCGCTGGGTCACCCACCTAAGCAGAACTGGGTCTTTTGTTTCCGACCACCCTTCTTTGCATGTCTTCATACTGTGTGTTCTCGGGTCATCTGAGCATGTCCTTGTCTGGGATTAACTGTGTAGGAAACAAGACATGACGTAAATAAGTTCAACATTAGAGGCTGCAGGGAATATGGGGAAAGGATGGGCCCAGTCTGTCCCTCACTAGCTGTGTGACCGTCTGTCTGTGAGTCAGTTCCCTACCTGTAAAGTCAGAGGAGACCCCTTGCTGAGAAGCTTAAGTGAGATGGTCTCACGGAGGGCCCAGCACAGAGCAGGTACCAGCACCCAGACAGAACCCAGGACCTAGCCCTTCTCTGCCCTCCCTACAAGCCCCTGTAAGAGTGAGTGTGTTGTGTGTGTACACCTAGACCTGCAGCGCTGGGTTTTCCTGGAATTAGGTGGGCTGCAAGGAGTGGGGAAAAGGGAACCCAAAGGCAGGAACTCAGCCAGCTCTTTTCTTTCAGAGCCCATTTGCTGCCACTGGGCAGGGAAACAGCCAAGGGCTCAGCCTTGAGCTTTGCTGGCTGGGAGAGCCGGGCGGCAGTCCAAGAGGAGAGGAAGGGCCCACCTGGAGCACCCATCCAGGAGGACAGGTTTGTTCTCACCTAGACCACATTTGGGCCCAGAGGGGCCACTTGTCACCAGGGCTGGACTGAGGCAGGTTTAGCCCAACCCAAGAATTTGTCTGATGGTTCCTGACATCCAGAAGGCTGGATGACGGGCTGTGGTCACCTCACTGCTGAGTCCTGGTGCCATCACGTCCCTGTGTTTGTCCGGGTCCCTCTCTTCCTCCAGCTCCTTTCACTGTATCCAGACATAGTTGCTAATCAGAAAAATGTTGGATGGATGGGTGGACAGATGTGTGAAAGAATGAATGAATAAAAATAGCTTCTAAGAGGTTTTCACACATTGAATTCACAGAGACCCTCTGGAGTCAGCAGGCTGTCACTGTGCCTGTTAAACAGAGGAAGAAACTGAATCTCTGTCTGACTAGTTGACTTTCTCAAGGTCACAAGAGTCAGACGAGGTATACATAACCCTTGATCCTGGTCCAAATTCCTTACCTCGTCTCCCTGAATGTCACTTCTGTGCTAATTCCAATATCCAAGGTCACAGACAAAGAACCTGCCATCACTCCAGCAGCGCATGAAAGAGACTTTGCAGGGACCCAGAGAGGCAACATAGGTCTGGGTGGTTACCAGAAACAGCCTCTTGTCCACATCCCACAGTTCTGCTCTTGGGAGCAGCAAGAACACATCACCTGCTTAGTAGATGATCAGAACATACTTCTAGAATGAATGTGTTGCCTTGTATCTGTGCAGATTCCTGAACAAAAAGTCATAGGCTACAAAACCCTCAAAAAAGCAGGTAAAGGTGATATCACGTGTTCTAGCCTTGCCGAGGACTAGAATGTACCTTCTGGAAGCAGAAGGAGCCCCTGTTATGCTATACAAGAGAACGATGTTCACAGCTAACCGTGTTCACAGCCGCGGTCTTGTTGTGGGTGCACCTGCAGCAGTCCACCCACCGCACCGAGCACTCAATGTACGTTGTCTCACTTAAGCAACCTGTTGGGGTGGGAACTGTTGCTAGTCTCATTTTATGGTTGAAAAACCTGGGGCTCAGAGGGGTTGAGTAACCTCATAGTGCCCTACAGGCCAGAGTAGAACCGCCCTATAGGGTTTCCAAGGCAGTAATCTTTAAGGAAACAAACTGTGACATCTTTCTCCCATGGAGTGGCTGGTGGCTTTGAATCACCAACTCTTCTGGTAACAGCCTAACGTCAGAAATGCTAACTGAGCAGTAGGAAGATTTCCTTTGGGGCTCCCTCTTCCCTCTCCTGTCTAGCTGTTCACCCTCCCTAGACTTGAAGAACAGGGCCAAGGCAGCCCAGGGGTGTGATGACCTCTGCAGGAGGTAAGGAAAGGGATGTGACAGATAAGTGACAAGCAGCAAGTGACAGATAAGTCTGGAAAACCCAAAGGCCTAGAGCTGTGACAGTAGAATGATGGGCAGTGGTCCAGCTTGAATGCCCCCTTCAAAGCATGTCTGTGGGGCAGTGTCCTATTTTTTGAGCCAGGTCTGACATCCCTAGCTTTTCCTGCCTGTCCTCCAGGCTTGGCTGGGGGCTCTAGAACTGTAAACCCAGGGCATGGCCAGAATCACCTAGTGCTCGGAACCCTGTGTGTCTTCCCCCTGGGGCAGAGGTTCCTTCACCCAAGGCTCCTTGCTGAGGAAAAGCCACAGCTCCATTTGACAGACCTGAAAATCGAAGGGCAGACAGGAAATGAGTGGCCTGAGGCGTGCGCCCACTACTGGGTGTTCAGTTCACTCACCAGGTTTAAACTGGGTTCCCTGAGATGGTAACAGATGGTCAGGTTTGCCCAGTAACACCGTCACACCAGGACGGGTTGGTCACGCTCTCCCCTGAGGTTTCCAGAGCTTGCAGTACCGTAAAGCAGAAGTGATGAGAGGGGAGAGCAAGTGAGGAGCCTGGCCTGTGTGCCCATGTGTATGTGTGTGTGCGTGTATGCACTTACGCTTGTGAGTACACACACCTCTCTGCTTTGTGTCTGTGGGACGGGATGAGGGTGCCTGATGGGACATGGTCAGGTGTCAACTGTGATCTCTGCGAGAGTGTTGTCTCTTGTCTGTGTGAGCACACCAACGGCAGTATGTGTGCTGGGTAGGGTGGGGGCCGGGAGCTGTCTTGGTGACCACTGTGTGTATACTTTGCGGTGTAACTGGAAGTGGTGGGAGCTATGTGAGTGGGAATGATTTGTGGCCTACAGAGCTGGTTTTGCATGTAACTTGTATCTGCCTGTGTCACTTGTGGGGGCTGCGAGTGGGAAATACTGTCTTCATGAGTCTGCTTTGTGTGTAATTGTTGGCTGTCTGGGGAGTGTGTCTGAGCAGGTGAGTTATCTGATGAACGCGTGAGTCACACATGTGTGCCCACGTCCTGTGGGCTGGGGAGGTGAGTCCCCGCAGTGATGTGAGAGTAGGGTCTCAACTGTGAATCCACTGGGTGGAAGGGCAAAGCGTGTCCGTTCAGGGCCAGGTTCATTTCATCCTGCTCACTGCTTGTCCCAAGGACGGGAGCTGCTATCCCAGGAGTCAAATTGTCCTCAGTTAATTCCCATTTAATACTCAATACCACCACTAGGAGATGTTTTAAGTGCTCATTCGGGTTTCTCCCCCGATCCCATCCGCCCACTCGCCTACTCCCGTTAAGGAAGCAGCACGCTACTCGGCAGCACATAGCCCCTGCATTGCCTTGATCACTTCTTTTAGAAGAAAATTGCTGATGACACTGGCATCCTCCACTCCCATAAAGTGACTTTCAGAGCAGACATGAATTCACACCAAGGCCCTCGCCTCACAGCACCTGGGCTTCCTCCTCCTCTGCGCTGTTATGTCTGAGGAGTGTTTCAATAATACAACCATATGGTCCAAGACCACAGAGGCTTTGTGTGGGGCTAAGAGGAAGCGAGGTGGAGGGAGAAAAGAGCAAGGCTGGAGAAGGGAAGAGAACGAGCACAGAGGGACTTCCTGTCCGGAAGTAAGTTGACATGCTGAATAATGGGACTCTAGGCAGGGTCTGAAGATAGGAAATGGCAGAGATGTCCTCTAGTCAGGGAAGGGAGTTAGAAGCCACCGTGTTGCGGAGCTTACTGGAAGCCGCTGTGTTGTGGGGCCTGCATGGGAAAGGATAGGAAAGGGACATCCTCTCCTACGGGCATGCTTTTCAAGACCCTAGACTCCTTCACCCACTGGGGAGCTGCTAGGCAGGATTCAGGGGCTGCCATTAGAAGGACCACCTTGCAAGGCCTCCTGCCCTACCCGTTGTTGAATCCTTGTCTTTGGTCCTCAGACTCCCAGCCAACCAGGGAGTCTCACTCCAACTGCCTTCTGGGAGGGTTGGCTAACCCTGGGGGAAGGGGTGCAGCCATGGGCCTGCTTGAGTTACAGCCAAAAAATCCAACCCAACCCACAGCTGTGGGGTCGATTCTGACTTACAGTCTACTCTGTGGGACAGAGTAGAGCTGCCCAGTGGTGCATCTAAGGCTGCAAATCTTTATGCAAGTAGGCTGCCACAGCTTTCTCCCATGAAGCAGCCAGTGGCTTCAAACTGCTGACCTTTCCAGTAGTGTTGTATGCTTTAACCGCTAGGTCACCAGGGTTCCAGGTTCGAGCCACACATCTTGAAACATAACCCAGCCCATCACCCAGACAGGGCTGCTTCAAAGACAGTTGCTGGGCTGCTAGGCAAAGTATTGCCAGATGAGTTTCCCATCCTGAGTTCTGCTTGGAAACTTTGCAGAAATAAATGTCCTCTCAATCCACTGCAGATGGGCTCAGGCTAGCTTCTCGGGGGCCTGTGACAGAGCAGTAACATCAATCAAGTGCTTGCCTTGTGCCAAACACTGTTAAGTGGATCTTAAGGAGACAAATCACTAGCAGCTTCATTTCTTAGCAGGGGAGAGGCTAAGTGACCCTGCCAAGCTCACATATACGGTTGTTCTGTCACTCCTCATTATATGCAGATTCTGTGTCTCTAAAGCCACCTTACTTGCTAAAAACAGCACTTTCTCAGACATGCGTATGCACAGCAGCAAAAAGCCACCCAACTAAAGTCTAACAAGGCTGATTTGATATTTGCTAACTCAGTATTTGAGGAGGCTTTGCAGCATGAATAGTCAGAGTCCGCTAGGAAGTCTCCAGACCAAGGCTTGAACCCGAGCAGCTGGCCACCAGAGCCTTTGCGCTTAACCAGCCTGCTGCCTTGCTTCCTGAAGTAAAGCAGGCTTGTGAAATGCAGCAAGCAAAAGAGGTCTCCCCGAGCCTGCCAAGGGCCTGAGGAAGCTGAGGTCCTGGAGAAGGTGAGACATAGTTCAGCGTTCTCAGGAAAGCAATTGAGTCCTAGAGTGGGCTCCTTGACAGCAAGGCCAGGATGTCCAGGAACACCAAATACCGAAGAGAGCTTTCAAAGGCTCACCTTAGTTTGTATACACAAGTCAGAGGGATGACCAAGAAAAACAAAAAGGCAGAGGAGCGCGGGTTCCGGAACTGGGGCTGAGCGCGCCTGGAGCAGCTGCTGACCACACGGCTAGATCACTGGCTTGGGGCCCGTCCTGGGCGCTCCGAGTTCCCTCCCTCAGTCTGTACGCAAACCCTGGTGTCCTAACCGGTTGCTTGGGCTTGTGCTGGCTTGAAAGCACACTTGGGAGGGGGCAGCCCAAAGGGCTGTGACCTCACAGACCAGTCTTTGTAGGAAGAGCTGGCAAACCCTTGGGTGAGGGTAGAGAAAGGGGCACAGCACCATTTTTCACATTGCAGTGTCTTGAGTTTCTGCCGCATCAGCGTGTGAAGAGCCTCCTTGTGCTTTTTTCTGGCTTCATGGTATTCTGGTGTGTGGCTGTCCCACAGTTTATTTGGCCAGTCACATACTACTGGACATTTAGGTAACTACTAAAATACTAGTGGGTATTTAGGTTGTTTCCTATCAACAAATAATTGCAAATAATGTGCCTGTGGGTTAACTCTAGGATAAATTCCTTGAAGTGGAATCACCAAATTAAAGAGTGTGATAAGCCTTGATGGTTTTACTAGATACTGCCCAATTAGCCCTCCATAAAGGTTGTACCAATTTGTCCTCCCCAACTCCCGACCAGCAGAAACCCAGGCAGCTTAGTTACTAAGTGCTACAGCTGCTAACTGAAAGGTGGCCATTTCAAATCTACCAGAGACTCCTTGGAAACCTGATGGGGCACTTCTACTCTGTCCTGTGAGTACTCTGTTGCTGTGAGTTGGAATCAACTTGATGGCCGTAGGCATTTTTTGTTTTGTTTTGTGTTTTTTAATTTCTCCCTAGTGTTAGCAAACATTCTGGTCTTCCAAAACCAATAGGTGAAACACAGTGTCTCGGAATTATCTTCATTTTTGCTTCTCTGATTAGGAGGTAAGTGAGCATCTGCTGTACATTTAAAAGCCATATGTGTTTGGTATGGGATTGATATCCATCTGGTAAGGAGCCTCCTTACTGAAACTGCCTAACAATTAGACAAGAGCCCTACAAGCATTGCGATCACCCCCTCTAAACTACATAAATTAGAGTTCTATTTTCTCTAGGACAAGATGAATGCTTAAAATAAGACATCAGTTAGAGTGGGCTGTTAATGAGGAGACTGAAGCGTTGCACTGAATAGTCAGAACCCAGATCCTCCTGTCTACTTTTCCATCTTCACCTTGGGTTTCTCATTTTAGGATGAGAAAGCTTGACTGAGGTGTGGCCCTGAAAGTCAGCCCTGGGAAGCTTGGCAGTTCTCAGACTGATGTCTCCATACTGTGCTGCGTTAGGGCCTGTTGTGAAGTGAGTTGCAAGCAACTGAAGCTTTCGGCTAGTGGTCGTTAATGGACGCATTCACACATCAGGTGAATGAGTTCAAGGTTACTCAGCAGTGATGCTGTGCTCTTTGATCTATAGCTATCCATCCATCCATCCATCCATCTGTATCTATATATATCACAAAGTACACGTTATTAGTGGTCTTTCCTAGGTTGTAACAGACTTTTATTTTCCTGTTGTTTCTCTGTAGTTTCCTCTAAAAGAAGTTGAAGATATGTTCTTTGTATAATAAGAGAAAAACTGTGTTCTCACCACTAGTCTTAAAGAAGTTCTCTTCAGAGCCATTTCCAAGTTCAAGGTGGCAGGTAGGGATGAAGGCCACTGATTGGGGGCAGCACTCAGGGTCTGAGGTATTAACAGGATCTTGTCTGGAGTTGAAGTGGGAATAGACACCTTCCCAGCAGCCTTTGGGGAACCACACTGTTCTCTCCCTTATAGAACATAGTGGGGCGAGGGGTGGCTATGGACAATTCGCCTAAAGATTGGGAACTAGAAACATAAACCTGGTTAAGCTGACCCCTTCAGCTATCTCCAGAGAATTCTGAAGACCTGTACCACCTCAGCCTATCAGGGCTTGAGGGGAGGTGTAACGAGAAAATAGCACAGAAAGATATACTCATTCTTCTTAAAACTCAGTGGGATCATTTAATGAGTCAACAATGCTATAAATAGCACATCGTATCATTCCTAAAATACCCAAATGATTCTAAATTCCTAAGGAAGTTTTGAAATGTAAAACAATTAAGGCCAGAATAAATAAGCCCAAATATTACCAGTAGCAAAGTAGAGGTTGGATTGGAAGCAGGTTTTAAACCCAGACAAGACGGGGGCTACCTATACCAGAGGGTCACTTGGTCGTAAAATGAGGGTCATGAAAAGGGACTGAGGAAGTCTCTGAAGTTCAGTTCACAGTGCAAGGCATGTACTTAATAAATGGTACCTCTTACTAACACGGGGTGGTGGCTTACCGTTAGATTTTTTTCACTTTACACTTTGGTCTGTTTTCTACAAGCGCATTATTTTTAGAATCAAGACCAAAAAAAAAAAAGGAAAAACAAAGCTTATGAAACAAAAGAAAGGTGAAGAACAATTTGGTTGCAGAGAGCAAAGTTCAGAGAGGTGCTTTTTAGAAACTGCGGTGGCTGTGGGACTTGGAATTTCACGAGGCTGAGAGGCAGGTGGGTGCACCCACAGGTTCCCTAACTGAGAACTTCCTGTCTTTGAGCCCAGCCACCCACCTCTGGTTCACAGACCTCAGGGAAACCCCAGAGTGACAACCTGCTCGCCTTATTCCCCGAGTCAAGCACGCCTACAGGGTCGGTTGGGGTTTACCCAAGCTCAGTCAAGCCCACCCTTCCTCTCACCCGCAGCCGGCTGATGTCGTCAGCTGTGTCACTGGGCGGTAGGTTGCAGTATGAGTGACGTTAGGCTGAGAACGGAGGCCAAGGACCACAGATCCTAATTTTGTTCCATTCAGTCTTCTTTACTGCAGGTCCATATGCCTCTGGCTGATCTTTCTTTCCTTACTTTCTTTTATTCTTTCTCTTCAAAACCATACTAAGATACCACTTCACACCCAGTAGGAAGATCATAATAAAAAAGACAGACAGTAACAAGCAGGGTCGTAAACACTGATGATCTGTGGTGTCCCTGCTGCTTGCTTACGCATTTGAATGAGGTGTGTGGGTTAAATGGGATGTGAGTTATATATACACATATATATGTGTATGTCTTAGCTATTCGTGATGTAAGTTCTTTTTAAACGTGACTATAATATTAGCAATTGAATGCAAAAGTGGTATATGCCATTTTAGCAGAATGAGATGAACTGGACTATAAAATTTTTAGTGGATGTGGGATATTAAGATTTTTTACTATATGCCACATCTTCTACAAAAAAAAATTTCATGTATTCTACAAGAAAGAAGATTTACCAGTGAACTCTGATCAAATTCTGTTGATTTCCCAAAATGAAGAAGTATGAAAAAATTTACTTGAATCAATTTTTGCTTTGCCAGCCAAGCCAAGTGCAGTCGAGTCAGATCCGACTCATGGCAACAAGGCTCATATTTCATCTGTGATGCTGACTTTGTAATAAATGCTATAATTATAAATGGACAAATGAAAAGACTTCATAAAAGAAAGTTTAATGATCAGAAAACAAATAGTATAACAAATTACATGTTTTACTTTTAGATAAATCTTTCATCTGTAGCATGCTATAATTAAAAACATTTCTGTTCTTTGCTGTTATAAATTCCTCAATGATTCCATCACAATTAAGCCACCAAATAATATCTACTTCCTTACATAAGATAATGAATTGAGTCTTTCTTGACTCAGTATTGTACACTAGGGGTTTTGAGTCTCTTTAGGGATAAAAATGAGTGCTCTGTTGTGTAGTTTGTAATCATTAATGTCAGGAATATGTGTAAAGCAATTTTAACACCAGGAAATACCCACTGTATTTTATCTTCCATTACAGAATTATACATGCCTACATGAGTCAAATTCATCTTTCCTGAATCTGTAAACTTAGTTCTCGTGCAGGGATGAAATCGTCACCCTTCTCTGTGAAGACTTGTGTTTAAGTCATAGGGATAAGCCTCCACTTATTTCTTGGATGTCTTCATGCATTCTTTATCAGGTGTATCCATATTCTTTAAGAAGGAAAATTTATTTGAAAGAACTTCATACACTTTCGCCCTTCTATTTACACAAGATTCACTTGTGACAATGAACTTGATCTCTGGCACTCAGTAATACTTCTGGAGCACTTCAGTCGTTTACTCATTTCTTCCTGAGGCTTCTGTGATGATGAACTGTTTGACAATCAGTACTGTGCAGCGTCTATTTTCCTGTGTTTTCAAAACTTTCCCTTAAATCATGTAACTACTCTGTGAATGACTGGTAGAGATGCGTGCATGTCTTAAATTGACTTCTAAATCTTGAACAGCTTGACTCAGCCATTGAAACTACTGCAGTGTACTAGTCCACATAACCCACATAAATACATACTCTAGCATTTACAGTTTGTTGGCGGTATTTTCTGCCTCTTCTCTTTTAGTATCTCCTTTCTATATCTCGTCTTCAGAAATATTTTCCAGGCATCTAGAATTAGTGTGTATGTTTCCAGGATGGCATTCATTGCTACAGTGTGAACTTGCCAATATGTATTTCAAAGACATTTTAACACTCCACCATTGCCTAAAGATATTTTAAGAACTGCCTGTTGGTGAGTAGTGGCAGCAAAAAATTTAAAGAGTAACTATTATGAGTCGGATCCGACTCGACGGCACTTGGCAACTGAACAGTAGAAAAATATCTACTGTTTCAGAATGATAATCTACAAGGACTCCCAATTAAGTTTGAGAACTCATCCTAGAAAAAGTGCTACATACCACATTGCTGAATATCACTATGGTCACCTTCAAAGTACTCCTCTTGGGAAGCTATGCACCAACACCAGTGCCTAGTCCACCCTTCAAAGCAATTTTAGAACCTTTTCGGGAATGGCCATCAGAGCTATTGTTGTATTACCTTTCATATCCTGAATGTCATCAAAATGTCTTCCTTTCAATATGTCTTTTATCTTTGGGTAAAGAAAAAAGCTACTGGGGACCAGATCAAGTGAGTATGGAGGGTGTTCCTGTACAGTTATTTGCTTATTGACTAAAAACTGCCCCTCGGGCAACTATCCAATTGAGTTTGCAAACTTGCCATCTTGCCATTGTGTGCAAAGTTCATTCCAGAAAGAGTTCCAAAATTGCTTTGAAAGGTGAACTAGACACTGGCATCAGTGCATAGCTTCCCACGGGGAGTGCTTTCACGGTGAACATCGTGATGTTCAGCAAGAGATATGTAACACTTAGAACAACTAAGTTCATGGACTTAATTGTGGGACCTCGTATTGCCCTGTGTCCTACAAGATTAAGTGAATTTGAGCACATGGTATGAAATGACGTGTTCATTGTGTTCTGAACTTTTCTGTTGCATGCCTTTACAACCCCCTGACATCTTGTTAGTGTTGTCATAGAACTGATCTCTTTGTTCACAAAAACCAATTTTGCAGAGGGGCGGAGTCAAGATGGCGGACTAAGGACACGTCTCCTTCTATCCCTCTGGAAACCAAGACCTGAATTGACAATCAAACAGAGCCTTCTGATCACCTAATCAGCCTCAGGACATGGCACAGAGCTGTTAACTGGGACTTCATACCACTCAGTGAAAAACCTCCTCTCGCTGACTCCCGCTCCTGGCTAGCCCCGGCTCTCATGGACGGAAGGTAAACGCACCACTTTGACTTTTTTTTTCCTCGGTCTCGGCTGGCGGGCGGAGCTGGGCCTTGCCCGGTGGCTGGACTCAGACATGTTGCTGGGGGGATAGGCAGGCGAAATTCCCATGTTCTGAGAGCCAGGCTTGGGACTCTGTTAATCTAGACACTTTGAGCCTTTCGTTTTGTAGCTGCCTCAGTGGGGTTTGTGCGGAACTCTGTGGTCAGGGTGCGGGATGCCATGTTGGTACCGAGATTTTAGCGGGACCTCGTTCTTAGCCTGGGGGCCAGCGCCTCCAAACGGGACAGCGCTTCTCTGACAGAAAAGTAGTGATTTTGCACAGTGCTGCCTACATTGGGGGCCCTGCAACAGAAGCACAGGAATCACTGCCTCTGAGCATCTTTAGCCCCCCTGTGTGCTGCCTGTGTGGACGACGCCATCTTGGGTACGGTGGCCACAGCTGGACCTAATTCTTAGCTTGGGAGCCAAAGCCTACCCACAGGAGAGCGCTTTTCTATCACAAAACCAGTACTCGATGCAGTGTTGGCCAAGGCTAGGCCCTGTCAGCAGAGGCCAACAGGGCAGTAGCATTGCTGTATTCTGAACTAGTTTGTTATCATCTGGGGTTGGATACAGTGGCGCTTACTTTGTCAGATGCGAAAAGGGACCTCTACACCTGAAAACCTAACTGACTTGTAAACTGGTCAGATACCTTTTGCTTTACATTTGAAGACAGCCTAGAGAAACATTTGCAATCCATCCTCACAGTACCTCTTCCAGCCTCTATATACTCACATGGGACCCAAAAAGCAACAGACAATTGTGGCATACAAGCAGTCACTCATGGCTTCAGAAGGCTCCCAAACAAAGCAACCAGGTTTTCCAGATGAAGAAACTTTTATGAAAGCATCAGGAAGTGAATACAAATTGATTATATACAGAGCCCTTCTAGACCTTATACAAAATGCAGCAGAACAAAATGAAAAATTAAGCAAGTTGTTCGATCTGATGGAACACCATACTCTGAAATCCAACAGATCAAGAAGAAAATTAAAGACATAGAAACTTCCATGCAAAGCCAAGAAAACAGAATGGAACAAATGGAAAAAAGAATTTCTGACTTGGAAGACAGAGCTACTGATGCCAGTGTCTATGAACAGAAATCAGAAAAAAGAAACAAGAAAAAAAAAACCAATTTTGCAGACTTCACATAAATTGTAAAGTACTTTATTTGCAATTTATTCACTGGTATGGCTTTTTTTGGCTAGTAAATGTGATAAATCTCTCGACACTTTTCTGTAGGTTAGAGATACGTATCTCAAAGCAGTACTTAGTTGGCTGTGTTACAAAGATCAGAAGAGGGCTCTATAGATTGAAATATCAAGCTGTACTTATTTCACTGAAAATGATTGAACTTTACCACTTATAAAGTTTGTAAATTCTTCACAGGTTGTTTTATAAAGTTTGTTAATTCTTCACAGGATTTTTTAGACATATATGATGGTTGCCTTTTCCTGTGTTCCCATATTTTGACATATGACCTGCCAAACTGGATCAAACTAAGCAACAAATTCACATAAACCTCAAAAATTTCCATCCTGTGGAGAGCACTTCATTTCTTCCTTGAAACGATAGTGCACGTTCAGCCATTGTTATTATGACAACAACAGTGTGTTGCAAAACAGCTTTCCAGTACTGACGTTCTTCATTAGTGTTTCCAGTTCATTAGTTAAGGCAAAACCACGTCTTTTGTTAAATAAGATGACATGCAGTCTCTGTGAATTGAACCGTTAGCATGTTTATCAGCTACATTCAAGTTGCGCCAATCGTTGAATCCACCTGGCACAAATCGAGAGTTAAATTGTTTAGGACTGAATAGTTTGCAAACAAAACAATATACAGAGTTGACTGACAGAGAATGTAGTAGCCACTCCCTCTCACAATTTTCAGCACTAGCTTTGAACCCTAAAAATTATATTGTGGCTATGGGGTCGCTATGAGTCAGCATCAATTTAATGGCAGTGTGTTAGATTTTTTTTTCTTTTTACAGAGCCTTGCTTGTTTACCATCTAGAAACTTCTGACATGAATTTTCAAACGGTCCTCCGTGATACTTTCAGTTTTCATCAATAGGAGAAAAATTATGCCACAAAGCAGAATCTGTATTTCTGTTATTTACAGAGTCTGCAAATGTGACAATCTCACATTCTGGGATAGCTTCACTTTCTACACCATCATTCATTTTTTTACTAGAGCAAGGAATGGGTGCAGAATTAGGAACAAACACTGCTGTTTTCAGGTTGCTATTGGTCAGGTCAGTGCTAGTAGGAGTAGTACAATGAGACGCACCCATTAAACTTGAACATTCAACGGACAAAGTCTCTTCTGATGCATTACATTTTATAAAGGAAATTAATTTCGGAAGTCTCTTTAGAGATTCACAGATTCTTGTCTTTTCAACTTCTGTGAGCTTTCATTCTTGTACTCCACTTAGTCATTCCTATTTCATTTTACCTGAATATAAAAGGAAGTAACCTTTTAAATTTGGTTCTATTGTAACAAAGAAATTTGAACAATTGAAAATAAATAAAATTTACATTTGAATTTGGATATTAGGACAAAAATTCACATTTGAAAATTGTAAGTAAAAAATTTGATTTGGAACATGTAATATTGTTCTTTGGGTCTGAGATAGAAGAAATAATAGCTACAAGGCAGGCAGAAATTATTTCATTTGTCTGCTGTGGGCTCCTCACAGATCTCCAGCAGTGTTTTATTGTCTTGAAATAATACTTAAAACCATGTGTACTCACTTTCTGTTCTTGGATGCTACCTTTTCATAGTTCATTGGACTACTGCTGATACTCAGTGTGGGTGAGAGTAGAGGCAAAGAGCGTGATACAAACACAGACTGCGCTCAGTCTGAAGTTAGATTTTGGCTTGCTTTCTGTAGGACCAGATATATCATGAGTCTGTGGTTGTAGGGCAACTGGTGTGTTCTTATTTGGTCAACAAGACAGAACTAGATATGAGGTTATACTCAATGGGTCAGAAATGGAAAAGAAAAATATAACTGTTATCATATAAAAAAAATATTAAATGGAAACAATTTCATTTAGTGCCCTGCCAGTTGTTCCCCAATGCGACACTTGCTTTTCTTTGTGTCCTGTCAGCTTGACATCCAAGGATCTTTGCTTCAGAAAAGTCATGCCCCTATTTTTTTTGGTGTCATGAGCACATGGTCACTTTGCTTGTTGACCAATCTGTCCCTGACTCCAAGTATGGGTGAGAAAGTGAAAACACCGGAAGCCTCATCCATTGCTGGTGGGAATGGAAAATGGTGTGACCACTTAGGAAAGCCTTCCAGCGGTTTCTCACAAAGTTAAACATAGAGTTCCCACATGATCTAGCAACTCTACCCCTAAGTATATACTCAAGAGAACTAAAAACATACATCCACACAGTACTGAAGTGTGACCCAATTAAAAACTGGGAAAAGGACCTGAACAGACACATCACCAGAGAAGATGTTCAGGTAGCTAACAGACACTTGAGGAAATACTCACCACTGTCAGCCATTAGAGAAATGCAAATCAAAAGTACAATGAGATACCAGCTCACCTGGACATTGCGGGTGCTAATTAAAAACAAAACAAAACAAAACAAAAAAATAACAAACGTTGAGAGGATATGGGGGAGGTTAGAACTCTTATGCACTGTTGTAGGGCATGTAAAATGTACAACCACTATAGAAAATGATATGGCATCCTTTAAAAGTTAGAGATCTGTAATTCAGCAATCCCTCTCCTAGGAATGTACCCTAGAGAAATAAGAGCCATGCCACAAACAGGCATAGGCACACCCATGTTCCCTGCAACACTATTCCAGTGGCAGAAAGAAACAACCTAAGTGCCCATCAACAGATTAATGAACCAAGAAATCAGGATACACACGTGAGATAGAGTACCATGCAATGACAAAGAACAACAGTGAATCTGGAAGCATCTCACAGCATGAACCAATACAGAGGGCATTATGCTGAGTGAAATAAGTCAATCACAAAAGGACAAATATTGTATGAGACTATTAATATAGAAACCCAAGAAAAATCTTTGATGGTTACAAGGATGGAGTTATCACTAACTACATAAATGGTAGGTAAGTGATAACCAGTGAGGGGAAAACAACATATCATGTCCAGAAATCAGCACAAATGGACCAAGGCAAAGTCATAGATGCTTCCTTGAAATACTTAAATATCTTCTTCAGTGACCGAATTACTGGGGTTGAGGGCTGGGAACCATGATCTCAGGTAACATCGGGTCAGTTGGCATAAGTTAATTCATAAACCCTGGTCTTTATGAAGTTAATCGGGCAGGATTAGGGGCAGATATGTTAATAATACAGGATTCAATCTACAGGATTGGGTTGTATCTTGAGCCAATCTTTCTAGAGCTATCAAAGAAGTGAACAGAGAGGAAAAGGCCCTTATGCCATCGAGAAAGAAGTGTCAGGAGTGGAACCTGTCCTTTACATCCAGGGTCTGTGGGCTTCACAGAGGAAGTTTGAGGAAAAGGACCATCTGCCAGAGTCAACAGAGAGAGAAAGTCTTCTCCTAGATTCAGACTTACATTCCCCTAGACTGTGCAAGAATAAATTTCTGTGTGTTAAAACCATCCACTTGTGTTATTTCTGTTATAGCCAAACTAGATAACAAAGATACCGTCTTAAATCAAAGCTAAACCCATTGCCATTGAGTTTTTTCCAACCCAAAGCAATCCCACAGAACAGAGTGTAACTGCCTCATAGGGTTTCAAAGGCTGCAGTCTTCACGGAGCCTGCCACATCTTTCCCCTGTGGAGTGCATGGTGGGTTCGGAACACCAACCCTTTGGTTAGCAGCTGAGCACCTTAACCATTGTGCCACCAGGGCTCCTTTGTTATAGCCGTCCTAGTAGGTATGAAGCTGATATCCCACGGTGATTTTGATTTGCATTTTCCCAGTAACTGGTCATGTTAAGCATCTTTTCACGTGCTTATTGGCCACCATGTATCCTTTGTGGAGTAATGCTGTTCATGTTCTTTGCCCATTTTTTTAACTGAGTTGTTTGGGGTTTTTTGTTGTTCAGTTACAAGAAATATTAGAAATACGAAATGAAAGTTTGCATAACCGAAAGTTCTGAAAAAAAAAAAAAAACTTAAGTCTTAAAACTGAAAGTGTATAACCTGTTTCCTTTCTATCAAAACAAATTGAAGTTTAATATTTAAAACATCTGCTCATTCAACTTCTAGTTTAAACACATGTCAGCTTTCCACTGGATTCTTTTAACTGTATTCTTAGTTTATCTAAAAAAACAACAGGCGAATAAATGAAAGCACTAGGAATACCAGAGGATTATCTATAAAGATGCTCCCCCACCCCCTTAATCTGAACTTTTCATTTAAAGCTTTCATTTTGATGCTACTAATATCAGGTGAGCTTGATAATTATATGGAGAATTTGTTCCTTTTTCTATTGCTTTGATGACAAAGAGGTTTAGTGGAATGTCATCATTTTATTAGTTCTAGGAAACACAGTCCTTCAGAAAACTCTTTGAAGTTTCCTTTCCTGTCTTCTTTTATCATTTCCTGTCTAGAATTTCCAAGAAAAGTCAATAGAGAAAGACACAGGAAAGAAATGAGAGTGAACTAATATTTATAAAAATCAGAGCATATGTTCAGAATAGATTTTGGTGTCTTGTTCAGAATTGGCCATTTAAAATATTTTCTGCAGATTTGAATTGTAATGTTTTATTTACAATCTCATCAGTCTTTATGTACAGTAAAAAATTAAACAGAAACTGTGATGGAATTGTCACCTTAATAGAAAAGCATAACAAGGTGTGAAATGGATATAAAAAGCATTTAGACTCAATATTTAATTCATCTGCAAAAATAATACCTGCTGAATAAATGTAGAGTAATTCATTTTGAATAGGAGGTTATTATTTTTATATTGCATAGTAACTAGCTTACTCTGAAAATATAGCTCAGACAACAAAATATATTGTTGTTTTTAAAACATGAATGAAGTTATGAGATGGATAAAGCTTGGAAACATGCTGAGTGGAAGAAGCCAGACACAAAGGCATGTATTGTCTGATTCCATTCATGCCAACTGTCCACAATAGACAGATATACAGAGACAGAGGAAACCGTGGTGGCCCCGTGGTCAAGTGCTACAGCTGCTAACCAAAAGGTTGGTAGTTCAAATCCTCCAGGCACTCCTTGGAAACTCTATGGGATAAATCTACACTGTCCTATAGTGTCAGAATGAGTTGGCATTGACTTGACAGCAATGGGTTTGGTTTGCTTTACAGAGATAGAAAAACGTCCCTGGGTGACCAAAGCAGTTTTGCTTGGCTGTCGATCTAAAGGTTGGCAGTTCAAACTCAGCCAGCAGCACTGCAGACGAAAGGACCGGTGATCCACTCTGGCAAAGATTACAGCCCAGAAGACCCCCTGGGAACAGCAGTCTTCTGAGTAACACAGGGGGTCACTGTGAGTGGGAATCAACTTGAGGGCAACAAGTTTGGGCTTTTTGTTTTGTTTTTTTACTGAGACAGAAAGCAGATTAGTGGTTGCTAGGGGCTGGATAGCTGGGTTTGGGCTCTGCCCCCTGCAGGTCCCTGCCTCCGGAACTTTCAGTCCCACACAGCAGGCAGGTTCCTAGGGCCTGGGGGAAAGAAGTGGGGAGGTAGAAGGAAGGAGGCCTTCACCCACTGACACCCCAAAGTAGGGCGAGGAATTAGGGGGAGTCGTGCAAAAGCTGGAGGCAGGAAAGTGGGTCCACATCAGTTGTGGAGACAAGGTGGGGATGGGGAGTCGTGTCAGAAGCAGGAACAGCACACCTACAAAGCCCAAGAGAGCAAAGCAGACAGCAAGGAGCAGCGGATGAAATGCAAGAGCAGGAGGGTGGTCTGGGTTCCCTCTGCCACTTGCCAAGGTGGGTGGCTGGAGCCATTCTGAAGGGTCAGCAGCAGAAGGGACCAGGAGCTGTCAGCCTTCAGAACTGGCACTCAGCAATTCCAGAGGGCATTGAGTGTGGTCTGGGACTCAGGAGCTTCCTCAGGCTAAGGACAGGTCTAGAATGACAGGAGCTAAAATTGGACCAGGACCCCCAAGCCCACCGGTGATTCTGATTCCCAAGCTGTTCCCACACGTCATGATGGAACAGAAAGAATCTAGAACACAGAGGTGAAAAGAGTTGCCAGGGTCAGCTGGTCTGGGCCAGTAACTTGAAGTTGTGGGAAGGATGTTTGTTTAAGGAAAATCACTGTGTTTTACTCAAAGCTTTGGGCTGCAGCCCTCAGAGGTGGAATTATCAGTGAAAGCCGGGCTATTAATCAACTGTGGGGCCTTGTGACAGGCCTTCTTCCCTTCTGGAGAGAGGGAGGGACAGAAGACAGAGGGAAGAAGGAGAGAAGGAGGCTGGCCTGGCCCCAGCTAGTATGGGAATGACTCTGATCCCAGGAGCAGGAAGGTCACAGGAAGTAGCCTTGGGGTAGCGGGGGCGGAGGGTGGTGTTTCCATGGTACAGTGATCATGGGACAAAGCCGGGTGGAAATCTCCCTCTGGGATGCTTCCTGGCCATGGCCACGCTGCACAAGGAGGAAGGAGAAACTTACTGGAAGGACACCTAGACAATAAGTCCTGGGGAAGAAGGCAGGGTGGGGAAGTGGTATTGCTGGGGCAGTGGGGTCTTCTTAGGCCAGGACTTGGGATGAAGCCTGAATCCCACATGCCTCAAGAACACTTGCTGGATATGGAGCTGAGCATGGCAGAGGTGTCCAGCCTGGCTGGGCGACAGCGGGCACCTGTCCGCATGGTGAGCATGCAGGCAGGTAGGGTAGAACTGCCCAGGTGCTGACTGACCAAGGCACAGGCCTGAGACTCTGGCACAGCAGGGCCCGGCAGGCCATCCAGGGCCACAGAGAACAGGGCAGCTGGTCAAGGGAACGGTGTGTAGCATGTGTGCTCAGGCTGTGGGGTGCCTCAGGCCACTGACCCCCAACGCAGCTGACTAAGGTCTCTGTTTAGTGGACTTGAGCCAGAGCAGGGCCACTCTCAGGGCATGCGGACCTGCTCTGTGGGAGCTCAAGGAATGAAGAATGAGGGAAGGAAAGAAGGAAGGAGGAAAGAAAAAAAGGAGGAGGAAGGAGAAAGGGGGATGAGTGAGAGGGACACAGGCAGGAAGAAGGAGAAGGAGGTGGGAGGGAGGGAGGGAAAGGAGGGAAAGAAAGACATCTTCCAAAGATGGTATCAGTAGTTCCTACCTGTCTTAGTCATCTAGTACTGCTGAAACAGAAATACCACCAGTGGGTGGCTTTTGCAAAAGGAAGTTTATTCTCTCACAGTCTGGGAGGCTAGAAGTTGAAATTCAGGGCATCATGTTCCAGAGGAAGGCTTTCTCTCTCTGTCAGCTCTTGGGGGAAGGTCTTTGTCATTAATTTTTCCCTGGTCTAGGAGCCTCTCAGGGCAGGGACCCTGGGTCCAAAGAGCACGCTGTGCTCCTGCCACTACCTTCTGGGTAGTGGCTGGTAGCCAGCCTCACTGCTGGCTTCTCTCCTTTATTATCTCAAAAGAGACTGACACAAAACCCAGCTGAATACTCCAGGTGGAGCCCTGTCCCCTTAACGTAACTGCTTCAAATCCTGCCTTACTAATGTGATTGAGGTATCGCAATCAGATCACATCAGATCATGAAACAGTGGACACTCACACAGTACTGGGAACTATGGCCTGGCCAAGTTGACATATATTTTGGGGGGACATAATTCAGTCCTCATTGCAGAATTTGTTGAGAATGAAACAATACATGGAACACATCTGGCTGAGGACCACACACCGGGGGGCTCAATAAACACATTTATGATTTGTTATCACATTTATGATTACTTGTATTAAAAAGGAGCTTTCTTCTTACCTCGCCCACATCCCACTAGCATGAGAGCTTTCTCTCTCTTTCCAAACAGGTTTGTAGAACCAGCAGTCATGGAAACAGGCAACCTGACACCTTGGACAGCTCCACAGGCCTTCTGGACCCTAGGACTCTAGGGTCCCTTTCCACTGCTTGAAAGCTGTGTGTCCTGGATCTACCTGCTTGACCTCTCTGTGCCTCAGTTTCCTCATTGGCAAAACAGGGACCATAATGGTATCACACAATGTTGGAAGGAGTGAGATGGTGCATAGAAAGAGTCTGGCACTGTGTCTGGTACAGAGTAAGTCTATATGAAGTTGACTAATGTGGCAACAGTGTCATTATTTATGCTTTTGTTCCTAAGGAAGGCTGCCTGGTTTGCAGACCTACCAGAGCTGGGAGTGTAGAGGTGACAGGGAGGCCCTACCCCCTGTGGAATGTAGAGTGGCTATAACCCAGCTGTCACTACAGGACCACATTAGGCAGATGGAAAAGGAAGCCTGAGTCGCAGTCTTAAAGGAATCTCCCTCAACAAGGTACATCCTGAGTCCCAGCTCTGGGCTGCTGCAGAGGGAAGGGAGCTACTTCCCTGTATCCATCTGAGCCCTTGGTCCCCCTGACTCTTGGGTCATTCCTTCATGAATGAGCTGTACTTTTAGCCAAGAGACCTTTCCAGATTAGCAGACTCTCTGGGGAGCGTTCCTGCTTCATAAAGATGTAGAATTTGTAAGAATACAAAAGGGCAATTTAAAAATCTACCTGGGCCTTCCGTGTTATCTCAAGAAAGTACAAAACCATTATGAAAAGGGGTCAAGTATGTGGTCAGGTAGCCTTTGAGCAGAAGAGTACTGGACTGCACTTTTTTTCAGGGGGATATATTTTAAGACGACTTCTCTGGGTGGTGGTGAGTTGGCAGGTAGGGGCTGGGAAGTGAGGACCAAGTGGTGGCCTCACAGGGACTTACTGAGGAAGGGGACATCGGGGTGATTTCACAGGAGGGTTTTGTAAAATAAAGCTGTCCCAGGGATTCAAGTCACCTGTCCCTTTGTCCCTGCTCAGAGGTAAGCATTGCCATCCTCTGCCTCTACTGCAGTGCCAGGTGCAACCAATAGCACAGCTGGCTAGTTCCAGGCTGCAGGCCTCTCACCTTCTCCCTTCTTACCACACATGACAGAAAACCTCCACCCCAGCCCTGCAGGCCTAGGGGTCTCTCGGCAGACCTGGCCGTAGCTCTTCATGCACTAGTGGCCGTTAAGAGTTCGCATGGGCATTTCTGTTCTATTCTGACCTCAGACACTCATCACCACTCTGTGGGTAGTGCTGCCTACCTCCCCGGCTCACTGGGTTCTGCCCTCATGGGCACCACGGGCTCCAGTGGGCTGAAATGCTTGGCAATTTTTTTTGACATTTTCTCTCTCCTCCTGGTCTCTGTGCATGCTGGCCCCCTCTGCCTGGAAAGAGTGCTTTCTTTCCTTGTCTGCTGACCAACTATTCTCATCCTTCAAGCCACAGACCAAATGTCATCTTTGGGGGGAATTCCCCTGACCCCAGGTGGCTGCTGCTACCTCCTCAGTGCTCCCCTAGCACCCTACTCCTATCCAAGCCCGTGACTTAAGAAAAGCCTGCACACATCAGAGTAGAACTTTGCTCCATGTGGTTTTCAGTGGCTGATTTCCTAGAAGCACATCACCAGGCCTTTCTTCTGAGGCACCTCTGGGTGGGCTTGAACCTACAGCCTTTTGGCCAGCAGCCACCCAGAGACTCACATCTTAGAGTCCCAACCCATTGCTGTCAAGTTGATTCTGACTCACAGCAACCCTACCCGACAGACTAGAATTGTCCCATAGGGTTTCCAAGGCTGTGATCTTCGCAGAAGCAGGTTGTCACCTCCTCCTCTCACAAGATGATTGGTGGTTTCAAATCCCTGACTTTTTAGTTTGCAACTGGGCCTTTAACCGCTGTGTCTCCAGGGCTCCTAATCTTAGATTAAACCCAAACTAAACCAAGCTCACTGCTGTCATGTTGATTCCAGCTCACAGGTTTCTCAAAAACAGAAACTGGATGCAGAGAGTTTATGTGGAAGTGATTGGGACAATGCGACAGGAGAAGCAGAAAAGCCCAGATCAGGGTGTGACATCAAGGGCCACTGTGGAAGCAGGGGGCCAAACTCCCCTGGGAGCCCCTGAGGGTCTTCTGAAGGCTGCAGAGTTGTCTGCCTGGAGGACAGGCTTAGAGGTGGTGGAGGGCTGTCCTGAGGAAAGCGTGAGCTTCCTCACAGCTGGCCTTCACTGTCTGTGGGCCCAACAGACATCTGTAGGGTGGGAGACAGCCCTGGGGCAGGGACTAAACAGATAGGAGGGTGGAATGCCCTAGGGCTTACCTGGAGTGTCCACCTTCAGCTGTGGTCGGAAGCTGAGTGGGCCCGGGGGACGTGGTTTAGAGCACCAGAGACTTCTGTACTGAACCCTGGAGGGCAGGGACCATGTTCTAATCACCTCTTTGTCCCTGACAAGGGCTTAGTAGATGCTGAATGACTAGGACAGTGTGCAGAGAGCCCACGTGATCCAGCTATGGCTGAGGCTCCAGTAAAGAACTCAGGACTCCTGACCTTCCCACCAGTGGGGCTGACAGATACTCTCTGCTTTAGTCGTCTAGTTCTGCTGTAACATAGGTAGCACAAGCAGATGGTTTTAAAAAGAGAAACTTCATTTGTTACAGTCCAGTGAGGTGAGCCAAAAGTCCAAATTCAGAGTGTCAGCCTCAGGAAAAGGGCTTCTCCGCTGGCTCAGGAGTGAGGTTCTTGTCGTCAGTCTTCCCCTTGACTGGAAGCTTCTGAGGTGCAGGGACCCAGTCCTTTCCAAAGGATGGGCTCAGCTCCCAGCACTGCTTTCTTTCTTGATGGTATGAGGTCCCCAAATCTCTCTGCTTGATTCTTTACGTCTCAAGAGACTGCTTCAAAGCACAAAGCAATTTTATACGTTGAGTCCTGCCCCACCAACCCAACTGCTGCCCATTCACTCTCATTAACGTCTTGGAGGCAGAATTTACAACATGAAGGAACATCACCCAATATCAGGAACCACGGGCTAGCCAAACCACCACACATGTCTGGGGGAACACAATTCAGTCCATGACACCCTCTCTGCCTGTGACCTGTCTCCCTCTCCAAGTGCTTCTCAGCTTAGCTTATCTCCAGAAACCAGGCTGTAATGAGTGAAGGGACAGAGAGTTCTGGAGTTCCAAGCTGAGGACTATTCGGGGACTAGAAAGAAAGGGATATGACCTGGAGTTCAAGGCATCCACTCAGAGCTGTGAGCACTGCCTCGAGGTCTCCAGCAGCCTTTCTGCTCCCGTGGCAACAACACACTAGTCGCATCTTCCTCCTTTATATTATCAATCAGTCTCTGACTATGGAAGCCAAAGCTATGACCTCCTTAAAAGAATTTCAGGTCTTAGGGACCAGGTGGAGGAACATTAAGGTTAGATCAGAGCCCTGGTGGCCTGGCTGTTATTCTATACCAGCACTAGATGATGAAGGCACCTACCACCCTATGATATGGGTATTATCCCCACTTACAGATGGAATGGAGTCCCTGGGTGTAAAAAGCTTAAGCTCCAGGTTACTAATTGAAATGGTTAGTTTGAATCCACACAATCACTTTGGAAGAGAATACTGGTGGTCTATTTACAAAAGATTACAGTCATTGAAAACTACAAAGAGTATAGTTCTACTTTGAAACACTTGGGGTCGCCATGAGTCAGAACAGATTCTACAGCAACTGAATTTTTAAAATATTTTTTATGATACTTTAGATGAAGGTTTACAGAGCAATCTAGTTTCTCATTAAACAGTTAATACACCTATTGTTTGGGGGTTGCCAACCCCATGACATGTCAACACTCTTCCCTTTTCCACCTTGGGTTCCCTGTGACCAATTTTCCTGTCCCCTCCTGCCTTTTCGTCCTTGCCCCTAGGCCGGCATGCCCACTTAGTCTCGTTTTGTTTTTTGGGCTCATCTAATCTGTGGATGAAGGGTGAACCTCAGGAGTGACTTCAGTACTGAGCTACAATGGTATCTGGAACCTATACTCTGGAAGTTTCTTCAGCTCTTTGTTTCTCTAGCTTCTGTAAGACCAGTAAATTTTCTTGTGTGTGAAAGAGAGTAGAATTTTGTTCTACATTTTCCTATAACTCTGTCTAGGACCCTCTGTTGTGATGCCTCTCAGAGCAGTCAGTGGTATTAGCCGGGCACTATCTAGTTGTGCTGAACTCAGCCTGGTTGAGGCTGTAGTAGTTGCAGCTCAGTAGTCCTTTGGACTAATATTTCCCTGGAGTCTTTGGTTTTCTTCATTCTCCCTTGCTTCAGATGGGGTAAAACCAGTGACGTATCTCAGATGGCCACTCACAAGCTTTTAAGACCTCAGACGCTACTCACTGAAGTAGAATATATTATATTTTCTTTATAAACTATGTTATGCCAATTGAGCTATATATTCTCCAAGAGGATAGCAACTGAGTTTTTTGGTTACATTTAGATGAAAACATTGAGACTCAAAGAAGTTGAGAAACTTGTCCAAGGTCACACGGCTGGCACATAGTGGAGCCAAGACTCAAAGCTAGAACAAAAACAAAGAAAGCCTGGGGATTTGGATAGCAGAAGCTGGTGAACTGTTTCTTCAGAGCAGAAGCACTGGGAATTGTAAAAAATAGCATGCCAACAGCATCAGACCCCCACATCTAACATCACAAAGGGGAAGGGGAATCATTATCAGCATCAACAGCCCAAAGCAGATTGCTGTGAAGTAGACATCAGACATATTTCCACACTCCAAGCTTTCTGCTAGTTCTGACACCAGCCGTCTCTCCCATGGCACTCTCTGCTGGCTTCCAAAATCTACCGCAATGGCCACACAGTACTCACAGATCATACTCACAGTTATAGGTTTTATTAAAGAGGTAACAGGTTACAATTTAGGATCAGGAGTGACTCGGGCTACCATTCTTTGATGATGACAGCCTCTTCTCCATTGTGCCCACAGGCAGGCCTCTCTGTGGCCCTCAATATCTCAGTCCCCTTCAGCCGTGTTCAGCCAAGTGTTACAAAGATCTTTAGCTCCTTCAGCAAGTGCCCAGAAGCTCCCTGTCCACCTTGGCCCCAAGGTGCTCTTTCTTTCTATGAGTTGGCATACCCACTATTTCCAACTCGCCTCATGGGTCAGGAAGTCCGCTGTGCCATCTTGTATGAGATGGATTGACATGGCCGCTGCAGAGCAACCCCTGTGCACAACAGAAAGAACCACTGCCTGGTCCTGTGCCATCTGCTCAATGACTGTTGTGCTTGAGCTCCTTGTTGCAGCCATTGCGTCAATCTATCTCGCTGAAGGTCTCCTTCTTTTTTACTTCTTACTTTTTTACTTCTACTTTATCAAGAGTGACATCCTTTTCCAGTGATTGGTCCCTCCTAATAACATGTACAAAGTGTGTGAGACAAAGCCTCGTCATCTTTGCTTCTGTTGAGTATTCTGGCTATGCTTCTTCTAAGATAGAGTTAGTCATTCTTCCAGCATTCCCTGACATATTCAATATTCTTTACAAACACCCAAATTCAAAGGCATGAATTCTCCAGTATTCGTTACTCGTTGCTTAGGTTCCACAGGCATGTGAGGTGATTGAAAACACCATGGTTTGAGTCAGGTGCACCATAGTCCTTAAAGTAACGTCTTTGCTTTTCAGCACTTTAAAGGGATCTCTTGTAGTAGATTTGCCTAATGCAATGTGCTGTTTGATAACTGCTGCTACCGTGATAGTTGATTGTGGATCCAAGTAAAATAAAATCTTTTACAACCACAATACTTTCTCCATTTATACTGGTGTTGCTTGTTGGGCCAGCTGTGAATCTTTTTGTTTTCTTAATGTTAAGGTATAATCCATACTGAAGGCTGTGGTCTTTGATCTTCATCAGTAAGTGCTTTAAGTTCTCTGCACTTTCAGTAAGATTGTGTTATGTGCGTATTGCAGGTTGTTAATGAGTCTTCCACCAATCTTGATGGCCTGTTCTTAATAGACGGGTTTCTTGGGTTGTTTGTTCAGCAATCAGGTAGAATAGGTGCAGCGAAAGGATATGATCCTGATACATACCTTTCTTGACTTTAAACCAAACAATATCCCCCTTTTCTGTTCAAACAACCACCTCTTGTTCTATGTGCAAGTTACTTATAAATACAACTACATATTCTGGAATTCTCATTCATTGCAATGTTACCCATAATTTGTTATGATCCACAAAGTTGAATGACTTTGCATAGTCAGTAAAATACAGGCAAACATCTCTCTGGTATTCTGTGATTTCAGCCATGATCCATCTGACACCAGTAATGCTACCATTGTTCCATGTCCCTCTTCTGAATCTGGCTTGAATTTCTGGAAGATCCTTATCAACATACTGCTGCAACTACTTTTGCAAAAATTCACACACACAGACACTCACACACAAAAAAAGAATCTTCAGTAAAATTTTACTTGCATGTGACATTAACAGTATTGTTTGGTAATTTCCACATTTTGTTGGTTCATAGTTCTTTGAAATGGGTACAGATATGGATCTCTCCCGGTCAGTTGGCCAGGTAGTTAGTTGCCAGTCGAATTTCTTGACATAAACCAGCGAATACTTTCAGCACTATATCTGTTTGTCGGAACATCTCAGTTAGTATTCTGTCAATTCCTGGAGTCTGTTTTTTGCAAATGCCTACAGTGCAGCTTGGACCAGTTCTTGATTGCACACTACCTCTGCAATGGTTGAAGGTCGGTCAATTCATTTTGATATAGTGATTCTGTGTATTCCTTCCATCTTCTTTTTATGCTTCCTGTATTGTTCAATTTTTTTTACCCACAGACTCTTTCAATATTGCAACTCAACGTTTGAATTTCTTCATCAGTTCTTTCAGCTTGAGAAATGCTGAGCATGCCCTTTTGGTTTTCTGTCTCCGGGTCTTTGCACTCCTAATTATGTTTTACTTTGTCTTCTGGAGCCACTCTTTGACATCTTCTGCTAAGCTCTTAGACTTCATCATTTCTTCCTTTTGTTTTAGCTACTCTACGCTCAGATGCAATTTTCAGAGTCTCTTCTGACGTCCATTTTGGTACTTTGTTTCTTTCTTGTCTTTTTAATGACCTTTCGCTTTCTACATTTTTGATGTCTTTGTTGTCATTCTACAACTTGTCTGGTCTTCAGTCGTTAGCATTCAATGTGTCAAATCGATTCTTGAGTTGTTCTCTAAAGTCAGGTACGATATCTCAAAGTTGTACTTTGGCAGTTGTGGAGTTGTAATTTTCTTCTGCTTCAATTTTAATTTGTATATGAGCAGTTGACAGTCTGTTCCACAGTTGACCCCCTGGCCTTGTTCTGACTGATAATATTGAGCTTTTCTATTGTCTCTTTCCATAGATGTAGTTGATTTGATTCCCATTATTCCATCTGGCATTCCATTCCTGCTATTCCATCTAGTCACCAATTATGCTGTTGATGAAATGTATTTGCAAATGAAGAAGTCATCGGCCTTATAAAAGTCTATCATGAGCTCTCCAGTGTCATTTCTATCACCAAGGTCGTATTTTCCAACTATCAATCAATCCATCTTCTTCATTTTCACCTGTTGCATTCCAATTCCAAATAATTATCAATGTGCCTTGATTACACATCTGATCGATTTCAGACTACAGAAGTTGGTAAAGATCTTCAGTTTCTACATCTTTGACTTTAAGGTTCGTGTGTAAATTTGCACAATAGTATATTGACTGGTCTTTCTTGTAAGAGTATAGATATTATTCTATCACCAGTAGGCTTGTACTTCTGTATAGATCATGAAATGTTCTTTTTGATGATGAACACGATGCCATAGCTCTTCAATTTGTCATTCCTGTTGTAGCAGACCATATGTTTGTGTGATTCATAACAGCCAATGCCAACGCCTTTGAATTGTGGTGTTGGAGATGAATGTTGAATGTACGATGGATCAACAAAAGAACCAGCAGAAGTAGAACCAACAAGAAGAAGTACAACCAGAGTGCTCCTTGGAAGCAAAGATGGCAAGACTGTGTCTTACATACTTTGGACATGTTGTCAGGAAAGATCAGTCCACTGGAGAAACACATCATACTTGGTAAAGTGGAGGGTTAGCGAAAAAGAGGAAGACTCTCGATGAGATGGATCTACACAACAATGGGCTTAAGCACAAAAACGATTGTTGACATGGTGCAAGACTGGGCAGTGTTTCATTCTGTTGTTCATAGGGTCGCTAGGAGTCAGAACTGACTCAACAGCATCTAACAACAACAACAACGATACCAATCCATTTCAGTTCACTAATGTATAGGATATCAATGTTGGTGTGTTCCATTTTGTTTTTGATGACTTTTAATTTTCTTAAATTTGTCTGAACACATCCATGTTCCAATTACTAATGGATGTTTTCAGCTGTTTCTTCTTATTTTGAGTGGTGCCATATCAGCAAATGAAGGTCCCTAAAGCTTGATTTTATCTACATCATTAAGATCAACTCTACTTAGAGGAAGTAGCTTTCCTGCCGTTGTATTCTGAGTGCCTTCCAACCTGAGAGGCTCATCCTGGTACTGTATCGGACAGTGGTCTGCTGCTATTTATAAGATTTTCAGTGACCAGTTTTTTCAGAAGTAGACAGCCAGGTGCTTCTTCTTAGCCTGTCTTAGTCTGGAAGAAGAAACCTTTCCACCAAAGGTGACCCCACTCATATTTGAAATACCAGTGGCAAATCTTCCAGTGTCACAGCAACAAGCAAGCCACCACAGCACAACAAACTGACAAGACACGTGGTAGAAAACTGTGGTTAGAAAGGCTGTGTTAAATACTTCGCTATAATGCAAGAATGAATCAGCACCAACTGTTTCAATTACCGTGTCTTGATTCAAGATTCAAATTATAGGGAGAATGTCTGATTGGCCTAATTCAAGACACATGACCACTCCTTGGCCAGGAATGGATATATCACTTTGACAGATATCCCACAAGATGATACAGCGGAGGAGGGGTGTTCATCAAAGCAAAGTCAGGATGTTATTACCAGCGGAAGTGTTGGTGGATGACAGCAGCCTAAAACCGCACCAACTACTGCATATGTGAAATAGACAGCTAGAGGTGAACCTCTCCATGCCATGGAATGGTGGGGCTCCTACAAGACTGTATGTGCAGCAAGACTGAAAAATGTGAGTCACCCTCAGATGTAAGATGTGACCACAAAACTGTAGCTGCAAAGAATGGCCATGATGCCAGTTGTAGCTGGTTCTTCCTCTGGGGTACTTTAAGAAAGGCAAGCCCTGACACCCTGACCATCTCCTGAATCCTGCCCCACCTTACCGAAGATCCAGCTGTCAGATGTAATAACTATAGTCAGGACAGTATCTCCAACCACCTTTTCCCTCAACCATGATTGTTCATTCTCTTCAACCCTTCTTCGGGCACCAACTGTAAACCAGGTCTTGGGGACTCCGGAATAGTATAACTATCTGTCAGTGGTTGTAGTGTTGTGGTTTGCATGTTGCTATAATACTGGAAGTTGTGACAGCAGTACTTCAAATACCATCAGTATCACCCATGCTGGACTAGTTTCAATGGAACTTCCAGACTAAGACAGGCTAATAAGAAAGGCTTGAAGATCTACTTCCAAAAATTAGCCAGTGAAAACCCTATGGGTCATGTAACAGCATCTGAGACTTTGATTTGCTTACTTTGTTTATTTTTTCTTTTTTATTGTGATTACGTGAAAGTATACGATCTGAATCAATTTTGTATGCCTGCTTATTTACAGCTCCATCTGCTCTCCTTGCCCAGTGACAACATAGTCCTCCTTTTCAGTCTATATTTCTAGTATCCTCTTAATGAGCACCTGTCCCTTCCTCTCTATCTTCTCTCCCATCTAGAAAGAAAGCAGTAGAACAGCCTTCTGTAAATGTATAGAACCATAAAGTACACACACCATATGGTCACATTGTGCCCCTAAATCTAGTCCATTCTTGTCAGAAGAGTTGACCTCAGTACTGGTTTCCTGTCAGGGCCAGCAGCATGTCTAGGGGCCATGTTACAAGGGGACCCTCCACACTGTCAGACCATCAATTGTGATCTTTTAGTAGAGTTCTTGAGCTGCACCCCTATTTGTCTTGTGTTGTGTTTCCCATTGTGGCTGTTCGTGGTGCTGGTCAGGCACCATCTGGTTCTTCTGGTCTCATGTTCATACAGTCTCCCATTCATATGGCTTCTTCTGTCTCCTGGGCGCTTTTTCCCTCATGACTTTGTTGTTCCTGGTCATCATCTGTTTTGGATGGGTTGGGACCATTTGATGTCCCTCAAATGGCAATTTGCTAGCATTGGAGAACCCAGATGCCACTCACCAATATGAGATACAGAAGACTCCCTTATGAAAAGGCTAGTTATGCCAACTGACTTTGATGTCCCCTGAAAACATGGTCTCTAGACCCCCATCCTGCTACTCTATCCTTTGAAGTATTAGATCAAGTTTAGAAAACTTTTCAGGTTATGGTGTCGTTCAATTATGTTGACCTCCTGTCTATTGTGTGCTGTCACTGCTTTCACCTAGCCAAATTTCTGTCAATCATCTAATCTATCACCAACTTTCTCCCTCCCTCCTCACCCTTGTAGCCACTAAAGAGTCTTTTCTTCTGTACATGTACCTATTTTTAGACTTTTCTTCTGTACAGAAGTCTATTTTTAGCTTTCTCCAGCAAGCCCACACAATTTCTTATCACTGCTTCATGCTATCAGTGAATGCAAACATGCTATGGTAGAAGGAAGGACAGAAGGAAGTGGGTTTTGGAAACAGACAATTTGAATTTGAATCAACACTGTATAGCTGACCAGCACTACTGGGGTGTGTCCTTATAGCAGATGTCTAATACAATACTTTTTTTGTCACTGACTGTGTTCACTCAGCATAATGCCTTCTAGTTGAGACCAGGTTACGAGATGCCTCCTAAAATCATCATTGTTCTTTGTCATTGCATAGTGTTCCACTGACTATACGTACTATAGCTTGTTTATCCATTCATCTGTTGATGGGCACTGAGGTTGATTCCATCTTTTTGCTATTGTGGACTGTGCTGCAAGAAACATCTGTGTACAAATATCTGTTCATGTGACCACCTTTATTTCTGTAGGATATATTCTGAGGAGGCAGATTGCTGGATCATATGGTATATTTATTTCTAGCTTTTTAAGGAAGTGCCAGATTGCTTTCCAAAGAGGTTATACCATTTTGCATTCCCACTGTCAGTGTAGGAGAGTTCCAATCTCTCCACAGCCTCTCCAGCATTTGCAGTTTTTCAGATTGTTGCCAACCTTGTTGGGGTGAGATGGTATCTCACTGCCGTTTTGATTTAGATTTCTCTGATAGCTAATGATGATTGTGAGCATTTCCTCATGTGTCTTTTGGCTGCCTGGATGTCTTCTTTTGTGCAGTGTCTGTCCACCTCTTTTGCCCATCACTCAATCGGGTTATTTACTTTTATCTTCTTTACATTTTACAGAACCTTGTAGATTATGGAGATCAGATGTCGGTTCAACATGTAGTTGCCAAATATTTTTTCCCGTTCTATGGGTGTTGTTTTAACTCTCTTGATAAAATCTTTGGGTGAGCAAAAGTGTTTGATTCTTAGTAGGTCCCATTTATCTATTTTCTCTTCCGTTGTAGTCTGTCTAAGCTGTATATTTGAACTTCCATTGTTGACCTTATTTTTTCTTATATGGTCTTTATCACTTTAGGTCATTTATTCTTTTAACAGATGTTTACTGAGCACCCATTGCCTTGGGCACTGAGGGCACAGGGGCAAACCAGGTGAAATTCAATAAGCTTGCAGCCTAAAGAGGAGAAACAACAAACAAGCCTCAAAGAAACAGAGAGTTTCTAGCTAAAAGTCAAATGAATCTCTATTTCCCCATCACACCACTTGCATTCCGCTCTCCCCGAGCCAAGAAGGTTTTCTCTGAAAGGTCAGTGTATCTCCAGGCAGTATCTCCTTCCTCGAAGGCATGAGTCAGCCCTCGTTCAGGAAGAGCACACAAGCATGCGGGGCTGGTAGGAGCCCAGTGATGACACAGCCCCTGGCTTCTCCAGAGGAACTACTTGACTCCACGTCCCTGGTGCCCTGAGGGAGCAGGAAAAGAAAAGAGAAACACTCCATCACTTCCTCTGAGGCACAGGCAAGCCTGGGGAGCTTCCCTGAGCTATTTCCTCCCCAGAGGCTCATCAGTGTGTTCCACAGAATACTGGAAAATCAAGTCTCCTCTTGAACACCTTTCAAAAGTAGCCTCCTCTTTCTTTTCATAGAGAAAGAGATAAAAAACATGGTGAATCAATGTCAAACCGGAAGCCATGAGAGAAAAGAGGTAGATCAAAAAGGAGTTCTCCTTTTTCTCCTTCACCAGGAGCCAGGCAGTGAGCTACGCATCTTCCCTGCAGGCTCTTGGCCAATCCCCATCACAGAGCTGGGAAGGCATTTCATTTAGGGTCTCTGTCTTACAGAGGAAGAAACTGAGACTAGGAGATGGTAAGAAACTTGCCTGAAGTCACACCACTTGCGGGCTAGGAGAATTGGGAAATGACCCCAAACCTTTCTGCTCAGAAGCCTGTGCTCTTCCTACATCCTGTACTGTCCACGAGAGGCCTCTGTCTGTTAATTCTTTCAGCTTTTTGCAGATGGAAGTGACCTGAGCCACCTGTGAGGAGCTGGCACTTGCCACCAAGCCGAGAAGCTGGGCGGGGTTCCCTTGCCCTCTGCCAAGGTGAGCTGGTGACCAGTTGATCCTCACACAGATTTTCCTCTGTGTTCATGGGCGATGGAGGCAATGGTGGCATTCAGGTGCTGATACAAGAAAAAGCAGCTATAAGTCAGACTCCCTGCAGCTGTGTATGGGGAAAATACGGTTCCCAACCCCACAAGAAACTTGTTTCACTTGATCTTTCCCAGAGTCCCCACCCCATAACATGTCAGCAGCTAGAAAAGGCTAAGAGAACAACCACCATAACCCTTGTAAACAAAGAGAAATTGAGGTCCAGACCGTTTAGCTGACATGCCCAAAGCCATACAATTTGGGGAGCTCCTTAGCAACTTTTATTGTGATTCGTTTTCCTCTCTCTCTTTTTAGTATACATTAGGTGAAAGTTGCCAGAATGAATTAGATTCCCATTTGATAGTTTGTACATACAGTGCTTCATGGCCTTCATTTCATTTTCCCCAAGAGTGTTAGCACTCTCCTCATTTCTGCCCTGGGTTCCCTGTTACCTTTCACCCTGAGTTTCTACCCCTCCTTGCCTTCTCATCTTTGCTGTTGGGCAAATATCTTTTTGATATTGTATAATTACTTGTTCTAAGGAATGCATTCCTTTTTGAGGTTATTGTTTATTTTATGGGCTTGTCTGTTGTTTGGCTGAAAGGTGGTCTCTGAGAATGGCTTCCCTTTCAGGTCTTAGGACCATAGTCTTGGAGTTTCCTCCAAACCTGTCAGACCAGTAAGTCTGATCTTTTTTGTGAATTTGATTTTTTGTTCTACATCTTTCTCCTACTCTGTCCTGGACCTTCTGTTGGGATCCCCGTCAGAGTGGTCAGTAGTAGTAGCCTGGCACAATCTAGTTCTGGCTGTGTAGGTTGTGGTTCATTTAGTCCATTATTCCTTTGGGCTAATTGTCCCCTTGAGTCTTTGGTTTTCTTCACTGTCCTTTGTTCTGGATGAAAAGAGACCAATAGCTGTATCTTAGATGGCCCCATGCAAACTTTTAAGACCCTAGATTTTGCTCACCAAAGTAGGATAAAGCACACTGTCTTTATGAACTATGTTGTGTCAACTGACACAGATGTCCCCTGAGTCTATGGTCCTTTGCCTTCAAACCTAAGAACTTCATGTCTAAGAGGTTTCCCTAACTATGACCCCTGTGTTGTCTACTATCTATATTAATATATGAAGAGCACCTATAGTGGTGAATGTAGAAATACGCACCACCAAATCTGTACCTGCCAGTGGGTGTGTCCCCATACACCCTCTCACACCTCTTGGCATATCTATCTACTTATGTATCCATCATAAATTATTGCTTGTTAATACTATTGATGTGTGGTTGTCTAGACTGTAGTAATTACTATAGTTGCCTTTTATCCTTGCATGTTCTCAGTGTTCTCTCTTGCCTTGGTTGTGTTGTGCTGACTTCTCCCATATTGTGTATTACCTTTCCCTTCAGCATTGTTAACGTGTACCTTCTATCTATGTGTTAAATATCTCTCCCTTCTCCTCCCATTCTGGGTAACCATCAAAGAATGTTTGTTTTTGTTTTGTTTTTTTCTGTGTGTAAACCATTTGCTGTTACTTTATAATAGTGGTCTCATGCAGTATTTCTCCTTCTATGATTGACTTATTTCACTCAGCATAGTGTCCTCCAGAATCATCTATGTTGTGAGATGTTTCACAGATTGGTCATTGTTCTTTATCATTGCATAGTGTTCCATTAAGTGTATGTACCACAGCTTGTTTATCCGTTCATCTGTTGATGGATGCTTAGGTCATTCCCATCTTTTGCTGTTGTGAATAGTGCTGCAATAAACATGGATGTTGTGGCTTTTATTTCTTTTTTATTTTCTTTCTTTTGTTTCCTAGGTATATACCTAGGAGTGGGATTACTATAGCATATGGTATTTCTATTTCTAGCTCTTTTGAGGAAGAGCCATATCATTTCCCATAGTGGTTCTACTCTTCTGCATTCCCACCAGCAGATTATAAGAGTTCCAGCCTTCCACAACCTGGCCCACATTTATTAATTTATATTTTTTTTGTGTTTTTTTATCCATGCCAGTAACAGTAATGTCAGAATAAGGTGATATCTCATTGTAGTTTTGTTTTGCATGTCTCTAATAATTAATGATGATGAACATTTCTTCATACATCTATTAGCCATCAGAATGTCTTCTTTGGTGAAGTGTCTGTTCGTATCCTTGGCCTATATTTTAAATTGGATTGTTTGTCTTTATATTGTAGAGGTGTTGACATTTTCTACACATTTTAGAGATTAGATCCTTGTCAGATATGTCATAGCCAATTTTCTTCCCCAATCTGTAAGTTTTCTTTTTACTCTTCTGGAGAAGTCTTCCATCAATTGCAAGTGTTAAACTTTCAAGAGGTCCCATGTAACTAGTTCATCTTCTGCCTGTGTGCATTTTTTTGTCTTGTATGATATTCTATCTATGCTACATGTTAGGGTTCCTAATGTTGCCCTAGGAAACCCTTGTGGCATAGTGGTTAAGTGCTATGACTGCTAACCAAAAGGTTGGCAGTTCAAATCTACCAGGAGTTCCTTGAAAACTATGAAGCAGCTCTACTCTGTCCTGTAGGGTTGCTATGACTTGGCATCAACTCAACGGCACTGGCTTTGATTTTCTTGTTTTTCAGTGTTGCCCTACTTTTTCTTCTATGATCCTTATCATTTTAGGCTTTATATTTGGGTATTCAGTCCTTTTTAGTTAGTTTCTGTATATGGCATGGGCATGGCAATATTTAATTTTTCTATAGATATCCAGTTTTGCCAGCACCATTTGTTGAATAAATTGTCTCTTCCCCATGTAATGGTTTTGGGTCCTTTGTTGAAGACCAGCTGTCCGTAAGTAGATGAGTTTACATTAGAGTTCTCAGTTCTGTTCCATTGATCTATGTGTCTGTCATAGTACCAGTACCAGGCTGTTCTGACTACAATACCTGTATAGTAAGTTCTGGGATCACACATAGTATGAGGCCTCTTATGTTGTTCATCTTCTTTATTATTGCTTTACTTATTTCGGGCCTCTTTCACATCCATATAAGGTTAATGATTAATTTTTCTATCTTGTTGAAGAGTGCTGTTAGGATTTGAATCAGGATTGCATCATATTTATACATTGTTTTGGATGGTATTGACATTTTCGCAATGTTAATCTTTTTATCCGAGAGCATGGAATATTTTTCCACTTATGTAGGTCTAGATTTATTCACAAGTATTTTCTCTTTTGGAAGGGAGGTTATTTTAAATAGTATTGTTTATTGATTTCCTTTTCTAACTTCTCTTTATTGATGTAGAGAAATCCAACTGAGTTTTGAATGTTCATCTTGTATCCTGCCAATCTGAAACCTTTTATTAATTCCATTAGCTTTCTTGTTCAGTCTTCAGGATTTTCTATGTATAGGATTGTATCACCTGTGAGTAAGGATAGTTTTACTTCTTCCTTACCAAATTGGATGTTTTTTATTTCCTTTCCTTGTCTTGTTGCTCTAGCTAGGACTTCCAGTACAATACTGAGTAACAGTGGTAATAAACGGCAGCCTAGTCTTTCCTTCTGTCTTGCAGAAGCCCAATGCTTTCTTTTTTTACCTCTTTTCTAAATTTTTCTTTGCAAAGAGTTGGGAGCTCAGTTATACTAAAGTATTAATGACCATTATGGTAACTATCAACTGTGTCTGCTATTAGCTAACAACAACTAAGTGCATATTGTGTGCTAGCCACAGTGTCAACACATTCACTGTATAAGAGTTTATAGTGTTACTTCATATGTAGAGTATAATGGGTTTCTCAAGGATCCCTGTTGGTGCAGTGGTGCAGTTGGTGCAATGCTAACTGCAAGGTCAGGAGTTTAAACCCACCAGCCCATAAAGATTACAGACTTGGAAATCTTGTGGGGCAGTTATATACTCTGTCCTATAAGGTTGTTATAAGTTGGAATTGGCTTGACGGCAGTGGGTTTCAAAGCCTATGGGAGCTGAAGCACACCAGTGGTAGAATTTCAGGTGATAGAAAGGACACGTGCTTTCAACCTATGGAGTCATCACTCTTTGTCGCTATACCAGCTCAAACTCTAGTGCATGTGCCCACAGGAGAAATGTGAGGGAGGGTTTGGAGAAAACTTGGTAGAATCTGGCAGCCAAACAGTCATCCTGAGTGGCCTTTCTAAGCTGGTCCTCCCGCCTGGGTTGCTCTTGCCCTGTCCAGTAGCCTCTCTTTATGCTCTGGTCTTCATGGAAATGTTACACCTCTGTGGTCCATCTTCAGAGTCCTCTGCCTACAGAGTCCTGTCCCCAGGGTGTTGTGCACAAGCTGCTGTCTCTGACTGTGGTCATGATCTCTCAAAGAAGAGCCCCGCAGATGGGTTCAGGAGGCACACAGGTTCAGAATACCTGTAGAGGAACAGAAAGTGTGAACACAGAGGCACCTCAGCTGAGGGGAGCCTGGCCAGGCCAGTAGTGGTGGATTCGCTGGTCTGAGGGCAGGCCCAGGTTGGGGAACTAAGGCAGGCGAAGGGCTTGGGCACCAACAGGCTTGGGGCTGAGAGCCTCCTTTTCCTTTCAAGGTTCCTGGCATCAGCACATCTCTGACCAGTCCACCCCCATTCACTTGAGTTCCCAGTTAGTAATGGTACCACTCATGCGCAGACTTCTGTTTTCCTTACAAAGCCAAAAAAGACATCAAGCTGCCAGAGGGACTTCTCCAGCACTCAGGCCTGGCTGGGAGGAAAGTACTCAGAGAATCTTTTGTCTCTTGGCTCCATATGGAAATAGCCAAACATAGGATTTTACTTCTTCTTTATGTGAGAAAAGAAACATGACTGTCCTAGCTGGGAGCAGACTGCCACTGAAGTCCCTGCATCATTTCCCCTAAAGAATAGGGCAGATTTCGGTTAGAGCCACAAACACGTAAGGTATTTGGGGTAACTCCATGGGGATGTGGGGGTGGACAAGCCTGGGGAGGGTCTGGGGACCACAACAACACAAGCTAACATTTACTAAAAGCTTGCTGTCTCCCGGGCACTCTGTTGAGCCTTTTCATAAGTTATCTCACTTAATCCTCATACCAATTGCCTGAAGAAAGCACTGTCATCATTCCCATTATACAGATGAGAACCTGAGGCTCAAGGTCTCACAGCTGGCAAGCAGCAGAGCCGGGGTCTGAATTCTGGTCTGACTTCAGAGACTGAGCTCTTAACTGTGAACTCAGGATTTTCCAAGTGGGGTCCAGGTACCACCTGTGCGATGACACCTGATGAAAACACAGTGTCTGGGGTCCCACCCAGATGGACTGAATCAGAACTTCAGTGAACATGGCCAGGAAGATGCAATTTCAGTAAGCTTTCCAGGTGGTTCTGATGCTCTTGAGTTTGTCTTCCCCTGCCCTGGGCCCCCAACCCTCTTCCTGAGGAGAAGGCTGAGTGCTGGGAAGCAGAGGGCTTTAAGGAAGAATGTGCTAAGTAGTAGGAGGTCCTGAAGGATGTGTTGAGGAGTTTAGAATTACTCTCATGAAGAAGCATTTACTTTGGAGAGCTCCTCTGGGGCCTGGCAGCTGTTCTGACTACCTGCGTTAGCCGAGGTCTAACCAGTGATTTACCCAGCTCCAGGTTTGAGTCATAGAGGCCAATAGGAGATTCCTTGCAGGAGGCCTGGGGGTGGTGTTTCTACCATTTTAGTCCCAGTTCTTGTCTGGACTGTGGCCAAGTCACCTTGTGGACAATCCAGTTGCTGTGTTTGCAAAGCTGTCCTCAGGAGGCTCCTTTCTCTTGTCTCGCTGGGAACTTCATCCTTGCTGGGAACACGCTCAACATTGCCCTTCTAAGCAGATAACTAGCCCAAGAAGATGTCTCCCTGGCCTTTAGTGGCATGGATTCTCTCAGTGGGGGGTGTCAGATCTATCTCTGAGAACTCACAGGCTGTAGGATGCTTCATCCATCCTCTGAGATAAAAATGGAGAAGGGAGGCATGTAGGCTGGGTGCCAGCAGACCTGCAACAGACAGGCAGGCCATCCTAACTTACCAAAGTGGCAGCGGTGGCCTTTGGGCCACAGTGTAGCAAAGCAACCTTCCTGGCCTGGATTTGCCCATAGGTGGGTGAGGGAGGGGAGCTACTGCTCAGAGCTGAGATCTGGGGCTCGTGAACTCCTTTACAGACTCCACAAGCCACTCCTACCCCCTCCTCAGCCCCCAGCATCACTCCAAGACATGCATGGGTGGGACCCACTCACTCACAACCCACACACCTTTAGCCCTCGTGACTCACCTGGATCCAATAGCTGCCTTTAAAGCTATTTTTAACCCAGCTCCACCAGGATGATGGGGATGAGTTTGCCTAGAAAATTCTGTTAGCAGGGCTGGTCCTAAGCAGGAGAGGTAGGTGACAAACTCTCTTTCCAGAACCTCAAAGAGCCTCTCCCTGGACCAGCATTCCCTTGTGGGACCTGGGAGCAAGAAACTGGGGCTTCCCAGGAAATGAATGTCACACAAATCACCTCCAAACCAACGAGCATCTCCTCCCCTTTTCCTGGCTTACCCACTAGGCTGCTTTTTGTCTTGGTACAGCACCTGGTACCCAACTTGATGGCCTCTCCAGGCTGAGTGGGAAGCACCCCACAGCCTGTGGAGTTCTCAGAGGCGGCAGTTCCCATCCAGGGCGGAAGAAGCCCAGATTGCTTTGCTGTGCCAGCTGAACTCGCCTCCTCTTCCCCCCACCACGCTACCGCCTCCTCATGTCCTCCAGGATGAGGGCACTGTGCCGACGGACAAGCTCCCGGTCTGTTCTGTGATGGCTGGTCCAGACAGCAAGTCCTGTTCCTTCTCCATCTGGCTTTCTCAGAAACTTTCCGCTGAACGCCTTCCAACCCCACCAGCTGCTCTCCTGCCAGGAGGAGGCCATGCCAGGGAGAGTAGAATAATTGCCTCTCATGTTGGGCATGCAGAGCCTTCATTAACGCTCCCCCAGGGTGGCATTTTCAGCCCTCTGTCACAGCAGCCCGCTGTTGAACAGCATGCCATTCATCACCCCCAGATTCTCCTTTGTCTTGAAAGAGCCCATCAGCCCCGTGTTTCCTGAATGTTGCTTTGGCTCACTCAGAAAGTCATGTTGTCGACACTGTTGTTATTTAAGGAGAGGAGGTTTTTCTATCATCTTGCTCATTCTATGACACATGTGAGTGACCTGGCCCAGTCACTCTGGCTTTTGTCCCATCTTTGGTACCAAGAGGGAATACTGCTAATGCAAACGGAACACAAGAGGAAGAGTATGGAGAAGGGGGACACCAGGAGCCAGGAGACCTGAGTGTTAGCAAAGGCTCTACCTATGATTAGGTGTATATATTAGTGTCCTAGGGTGTCATAACAAAATGCTACAAACTAGAGGCTAGAAGTCTGAAATCAAGATGTCAGCAGAGACAGACTCCCTCTGGAGGCTCTAGGGAAGTATCCTTCCTGGCCTCTTTCAACCTCTGGTGGCCCCAGTAATTCCTTCATTTACAGGAATATCATTCATCCCCTGCCTCTGTCTTCACACAGCTGCATTCTCTGTGTGTGTGTGTCTGCTTATAAGGGTACCAGGCACTGGACTTAGGTCCACCCTAGGCTAAGGATGACTTCCTCGTGAGATATGTTAAAGACCTTATTTCTGAGATTACGGGTGAACATGAATTTGGGGAGGGGCACACTACACTACTTACTATGTGTGACCTTGGGCAAAACTCTATGCATTTATAACTCTCATTTTCTTCACTTACAGAATAAGGTGGTTGACACAGACACACAGACTCATGGAGTCAGAGAGCTGTTCTAATCTACCCTTCATTTTACTGATGAGTAAAAGGAAGCTCTGAGTAGCCATTCAACTCACTCAAGGTCATGTAGCTAAGTAGTATTAAAACACAACATCTCGGTTCAGGCTTTCTGCTTCCTGGATATGGATAAAGAGGGACGTATTTTAGGAGAACAAAAGTGATTTTTGTGCACGTAGGGAAACTTTTTTTTCACATCAAAGCTTCCAGGTCTTTAAGCAGCAGTTCTCAACCAGGTACAATTTTGCCCCCCAGAAAATGTTTTTTAATGTCTGTAGATATTTTTGATTGTCACAAGTGGTTTGTGTGCAGAAGGGGTGATACTGTCATCTAGTTGGTGGTGGCCAGGGACGCTGCTAAATATCTTATAATCTACAGGACCCAAACAAAAAAAATTCCACTACCATCAAGTTGAATCCAACTCACAGCAGCCCTATAAAACCCCTTGCTGTCAAGTCGGTGCCAACTCATAGCAGTCATATAGGACAGAGTAGAACTGCTCCATAGAGTTTCCAAGGAACACCTGGCAGATTTGAACTGCTGACCTTTCAGTTAGCAGATGTAGCACTTAACCACTATGCCACTAGGGTTTCCAATACACAGAACAGCCTCCGACAATAGAGAATTATCTGGCCCCAAATGTCAACAGTACCAAGGTCAAGATGCAAGATTTCTTACTCACTGATGGCTATAGCCATCCTTCAGAATCAAGATGAACCATGACATCATGATCCGGATGTTATCACTGATGATGTCTGAGAGGGTAGGCACAGGCTTATTCCTGACTTGCTGTGGCTTTCTGGGAAGAAAGGGACAGGTTCTCAAGCAGGTTTAAAAACGCTTGAAAAAGCAAGGAAAGAAGACTGGTTTGTGTTTTTACAGTCTTTAGAAGTAGGGTTGGGTGAGGATTTCTACACACAGAAAGGGGCTTATGTGGCTTGAAACTTCCACAGGTGCCAAAGAAGGGAGTATCTGGGTTTTTTTTAATCAGCTTTCCAGACATGGGACAGAAGGTGGAGAGAGAGGGAGGAGACTCAAATGCTGCCAGCAGTAAAAAAAAAAAAAAAAAAAAAGGATTTATATTCTTTGTTAAAACTACCCACCATACTGCTCACAAGAACACCCGCCTACATTATGTCTCTTTCCACCTTGCAGGTAGAGGTGACTCCAGCCATTAGTAAGGAGTTAGCACTTGTAACCAAACAGATAGTCTAGGTGCTCCTTGCCCTCTGCTGTCTGTATCTGGTGGTCATTTGGTCTTCATACAGCATTTCCTGTGTCCGTAGACTATGGCATCAATGGCAGAATTGAGGTACTGATGTCAGAAGAAGTAATCATAAGCCAGTCTCTGTTGCAGTTGCAAACAGAATAAATATGGTTCTAAAACCCATAGGAAGTTATTATCTTGCATTATCTTAATATAAATAAATAGTCTCAGAAGCTAGAGAAGGGCAGGAGAAACACCATAGCTACTACACAGAAAGGGAAACTGAGGTCTGGAGAATTGGCTGACTTCTCTTAAATGTCAGCAGTACCGAAGTCAAGAAACCCTGACTAAGAAAAGTAGGGAATAAAAAAATAAATCACAGTTGTGGATAACTGAATTCCTGAGGGTGTATGTGACTAATTGGTGCCATATAAGAATCTTGCAGAATGTGTTTCAGGAAAGAAGAATTGCCTTCCATTAAGAATGCCTCACAAATGGTGAAGAAGTCAAGATAACATTAGTAATAAAAGATTGGTTCACACTTAAGATAAGGATAAAGTTCAGGGTCACCATAAAGAAAGTTAACAAATCTACCATCAGGATAAAAAAGAAGAAAAATGAAATCTCAGTAAATATAAAATATACAATAACAAAAGAAAAGAAAACTTACAAAGAAATGGAACTCTGCACAAGAAAGAGAAACAAAGAAAGTGTTAGCACCCCCCACCCCACAATATCACAGCAATAAACTCAGCCTATTGATAGTCACACCGAATGTAAATAGCTCCAATGCACTCCTGAGGAGACACACAGTGGCAGAATGGGTAAGAAAAATACAGCCTATCTATATGCTACCTATGAAAGATACACCTTAGACACAAAAACATGAATATGTTAAAAATATATCAAGAAATGCCTGTAACAAAAAGAGCAGGAGTGGCAACACTAATCTCAGAGTAACATAGATTTTAAAGCAAAATCAACCATAAAAGACAAAGAATGAATTATATGACAGTTAAAGGGACAGTTCACCAAAAAAGGCATAACCTTAATAAACAATGACAGGGCTCCAAAATACATGAACTCTAATAGCACTGAAAATAGAAACTGATGGTTCCACAATAACAGTAGGAGACTTTAACACAGTCCTCTTGGTAAAGGACAGAACATCTATAAAGAAACTCAACAAAGATATAGAGGATCTAAAGATCTTTTGACATACAAAGAACACCCCAGCCAACAGCAGCAAAGCAATCATTTCTTTCTAACAAACACAGAACATTCTCCAGAATAGATGTTTTAGGCCACAAAACATCACTCAATAAAATCTAAAATATCAAAACAATATAAAGCATGCTCTCTTACCACAATGCCCCAAAAGTAGAAATCAACACCAGGAAGAGCAGGGAAAAAAATCAAATATGTGGAAAATGAATAGCGCTTTGCTTAAAAACAGCTGGATAATAGAAGCAATCAAAAAGTTCCTGGAAAGAAATGGGAATGAACATATCTCATACTAAAATCTCTGGGACACAACAAAGGCAACATTCAGAAGTCAATTTATAGTGATAAATGCACATACTAAAAAAGGAGAATGGTCCAAAATTAAAATGGTAGCCCTACAGCTTGAACAAATAGAAAGAGAACAGCAAAAGAAGTTCACAGCTACTAGACAAAAGAAAATAATAAAGATGAGAGCAAAAATAAGTGAAATAGAGAACAGAAAAATGATAGAATCAATAAGACCAAAAATTGATTCTTTGAAAAGACCAACAAAATTAACAAACTATTGGTGAAACTGACAAAAGAGATAAGGAAGCAAATAACCCATTAGATAACAAAAACTCTCTGCAAAATAGAAAAGAAATCCCTCACGTAATAAAGAGCATCTATACACAACCAACAGCCACCACCCTTCTCAAAGGAGAGGCTGAAAGCCTTCCCCCTTAGAACAGGAACAAGACAAGGGTGCACTTTATCAACATTTCTATTCAACATTGTGCTGAAATCTTAGCTGGAGTGATAAGGCAAGAATAAGAAATAAGAAATATCCAAATCAGAAAGGAAGAAATAAAACTATTACTGCTCACAGATGACATGATGCCACACATAAGAGAACCCCAGAGATTCCACAAGAAAACTAGTGGAAATGATAGAAAGGTTTAGCAGAATAGCAGGGTTCATGATTAACATGCCAAAGTCAGTTGGATTCCTACATAATAGCAAAGAGAATTTTGAAAAGGAAATTTAAAAAAAAGGTATCACTTATAATATCCCCTAGAAGGATGAAATACTAAGAAATAAATCTGCTAAGGAATAAAGAAGACATATACAAAAAAAAAAAAAAAAAAAAACCTGCAAAACACTACTTCAAGGAACAAAAATGACCCATATAAACAGAAAACACACTGTGTTCACGGGTAGGAAGACTCAACTTTGTGAAAACGTCAATTCTACCCCCAAGCAATCTACAGACACAATGCTATTCCAAACCAAATGCCAACAACATTCTTTAACAAGATGGAAAAATTAATCACTAACTTTATTTGGAAAGGTAAGAGGTCCCAGATAAACAAGGCATTACTGAAGTAAAAGAGTAAAGCAGGAGGCCTCATACTACTTGACCTCAGAACCTACTATACAGCCTGGTACCTGTACAACAATAGACACATAGACCAATGAAACAGAACTGAGACCTCAGATGTAAATCTATGCACCTAAACCCTGCTGGTGTAGTGGGTTAAGTGCAGTGTCTCTAACCAAAAGTTCAGCAGTTCAAATCCGCCAGGTGCTCCTTGGAAATTCTATGGGGCAGTTTTACTCTGACCTCTAGGGTTGTTATGAGTTGGATTCAACTTGACAGCAGTGGGTGGTGGTGGTACGGTCAGTTGATCTTCAGTGAAGGACCAAACTTCACCAGATGGAGAAAAAGATAGCCTTTAACAACAATGCTGGCGAAACTAGATGCCTGCCTGTAAAAACATGAAACTAGGCCCATACTTCACATCATAAACAAAAACTAACTCAAAATGGTTCAAAGACCTAGATACGAAACCTAAGATGATAAAGATCATGTAAGAAAAAACTAGGACCAATGCTAGGCTCTAATACACAACATAAACACAATACAAAGTGAAGCCAACAATACACAAACACCAGAAGATAAACTAGATAAATGGAAACTCCTAAAACTTACACACTTACGCTCATCAAAAGACTCCATCAAAACAATAAAAAGAGAACCTATATACTGAGGGGAAAAGCTGACTGTGACATGTCCAACAAGGGTCTAATCTGCAAAATCTAAAGAATGCTTCAACACTTCAGTGAAAAAGACAAATAATCCAATTAAAAAATGAGCAAGGATACGAATGGATACATCACAAAAGAAGACATTCAGGCAGCTAACAGACACATGAGGAAATGCTCACAGCTCATCAGTTCTTAGGGAAATGTAAATCAAAACTACAGAAAGACACCATCACATTCTGACATTACTGGCACTAATCAAGAAAACAGAAAGACAGCTACCTGGCCAACTAACTGGAAGAGATCTGTATTTATGCCTATTCCTCCAAAAAGTGATCCAGCCAAAAGTAGAAATTATCATACAGTATCATTAATATCACAAGCAAGCAAAATTTTTCTAGAGATCGTTCAAAAGCAGCTGAAGCAGTGTGTCAACAGGAAACTTTCAGAAATTCAACCCAGCTTTAGAAGAGGATACAGAACCAGGGATATCAGTCTTATATCAGAAGGATCCCGATTGAAAGTAGACAATACCAGAAAGACGTTTACCTGTGTTTTATTGACTATGCAAGGGCATTTGACTACGTGGATTGTAATGAATTATGGGTGACATGGCAAAGAATGAGACTTCCAGAACACTTAATTGTGTTTGCAAAGTTTCTGCACGTAGATCAAGAGGCTGTCATTTAAGGAAAACAAGGGGACACTGCATGGTTTAAAGTCAGGAAAGATATGAGTCAAAATTGTACCCTTCCACCATACGTATCCAATCTGTATGCTGATCAAATAATCTGAGAATCTGGACTATTTGAAGAAGAACAAGGCACCAGGATTGAAAGAAGGCTCATTAATACCCTGCTGTGCAGATGACCAACCTTGCTTGCTGAAAGTAAAGATGACTGGAAGCACTTACTGATGAAGATCAAAGACCACTGTCTTCAGTATGGATTACACCTCAACATAAAGAAAGTAGCAATCCTCACAACTGGACCAACATCACAGTCAATGGGGAAAAGATCAAAGCTCTCAAGGATTTCATTTTGCTTGGATCAGCAACAATCAACACCCATGAAAGCAGCAGTCAAGAAATCAAAAACGCACTGCATTGGGTAAATCTGCTACAAAAGCCCTCTGTAAAGTGTTGCAAAAGGGTCAGCTTGAAGACTAAGGTATGCCTGACTCAAGTCATTGTGTTTTCAATCACCTTGCATGCGTCTGAAAGCTGGACAATGAATAAGGAAGACAGAAAAAGAATTAATCCCTTCCAGTTGTGGTATTGGAGAAGAATACTGAATGTATCATAGACTACCAAAAGAATGAACAGATCTGTCTTGGAAAAAGTATGACCAAACGCTCCTTAGAAGCAAAGATGGTGAGACTAAGTCTCACATAATTTAGAACTTTTCTCAGGGGGGATTAGTCCCTGGAGAAGAACATCATCCTTGGTAGAACAGAGGATCAGTGAAAAAGAGAAAGACCCTCAGCAACATGGACTGATACAGTGGCTGCAAGAACGTGTTTAAACTAACAACTATTGTAAAGATGGGCAGGACTGGGCAGTGTTTTGTCCTGTTGTACACATGGTTACTATGAGTCAGAATTGACTCAATGACATCTAAAAACACAACACATGTAAGAAGTGTTTTTGATGCCTGTTTACAAATGTGAGGACTGAGACTGAGCAAGGCAACATATCTTGCCCAAGATCATCAACTAATGAAAAGCACCTGGATTTAACCCGCTGTCGCTTGGCTCCGAGGCTATTTGTACCTCTTCGAAGTTTCTCACTTCGCATGGCATCAGCTTGCCCTTTCCCACCTGTTTATTCAGTGAGAGCCAGCAGGCAGGTGCATGAGGGCCTGTGGACTGATAGCACTGTGCAAGGTACCTCCCTTTAGGAGACAAGGAGACCTATGGACAATGGATGTGCAACCTGAGATCTCAAGAGGCCAAGGGATCTGGGCTGGCGAGTAGCCTCTGGGCACGGGGCATCAGTAAGCACGTCTTCTTGGTCTGGTGCTTTGTGATGCCTTATAGGCGGTGTGATGGGTGGCTTACCTGAAGACACCTGTCTTCTGTCAGGTGGTCATTCAGGTTTGTGTCCTTAATTTGAGCAGGTTGTCTTGGAGACATCCCATTTGAGAGCATAAAGCTGGTTTGCCAGAGGGCCCCGTTGGCTTCTTGTTTCTGGGGGCTGTTCACTGGCCTCCCTGAAGAGGGGAGAGTTGGGGCTGAACTCCGCCAGAGCAGCACACAGCTCTCCTTTCCAGAGCATCTCTTTCTTCTCAGTCAGGCTCAGCCCTGTTCTCCAAGGTTCTGAAGTCATTTTTGCTGCTTCTGGTGAGTTTTATCATCTTTCATGATATGGCCAACCAAACACACAGTCAGGTTTCGCTTTGTATCAAACCCAGCTCTGCCACCCAAACGGTTTAGAGCCAGTTGTTTGCATTTCGAGAGCCTCAGCCTCTCAATCTCCAAAACAGGAAGAATGACATCCATCCTTGAAGGGATACGATGAGGATTAAGAGGTGGAGAAAAACTGAAATGTGTAGGTATTCAAAAATCTCTCCCCTGCGTGCTGTTAGATGTTGGAAGATAGTGGTGGGAGAGTACTTAAAAACCATGTGGAAAAGGGAAGTGGGTTGGAATGGGGATGCTAGCAGGGACAGGCAAGAAGCAATCCATTCTCTCTCCCTTTTGTTTGTTTACCTGGAACTAGATGGCTGGGATTCCCTCTCCCAGTTCCTGGTGTCCTTGGCAAACACACTCAGTCATTTCCACTGATTAAACCTGCTATTCTAAAACTCTGTATGCCCTCAGAGTCAGCTTCAGTCCATTGCCATCAGGCAGTGGAGTACAGTACTTAGATAAACAAGCTCCAGGCTGTCTGGCATGCAGGCTCCATCACCAAGTGGCCTTCTGCTAAACTGCTCAATCTTAAAGCTTCAGTTTCCTCATCTGTAAAATGTGAATATTAATAGAACTTATTTTACTGGGTTGCATTAGGTAATGAAATTATATCCTTCATGGGTTGTGCTTGGCTCAGAATGCAATAGAATGTGGTTTATGAAGGCCAGCTGCTATTGTTCCCCCTTATTATTATCAGGTGAAGCCATAGACTGTGTCCTTAACTTGGGCAGACTGTCTTGGAGACATGTCTTTCAGGAGAATACAGCTGGTTTACCAGAAGGCCCCATAGCCCAATGCCAGTCAAACTGCACCATCCGATGAGTGAACCAGCTGGTCATCCTCACGCACCAGCCCAGGCATCAGTAGAGACTGTATCCCAGTGACGTCCTCCTCTGCAGGAACTGCAAAACCAGAGATGCAGAGCTCAGACAGGCTAGGGAGGCCTCCAGCATGTCAGACCTGGGTCAGAACCCAACAGTAATACATGGCACGACAAGAAGTATCAACAGTGCTTCTGGTCATCCTGAAGCAGACATGGGTGGGCATAAGGTTAAAGGTGGGGAGTGGAGAGAGTAAAGCCATTTCAAAACCCAGTGCCATCGAGTCAATTCCAACTCATAGCAACCCTATAGGTCAGAGTAGAACTGCCCCATAGAGTTTCCAAGAGTACCTGGCAGATTTGAACTGCCAACCTTTTGGTTAACAGCCACAGTACTTAACTGGTACACCACCGGGGTTTCTATAAGGCCATTAGAGGAGGACAAAGTCTCATGGGAAACCCCACCCTAGGCCATGCGTGAAGCCTCTGAAGACAGAACTCAGGTTCCTTCCACTAGAACTACCCAGAAACTCTAAAAACCATGACCTCCTAGTTCTTATGAGGAAGACACTTGGTGGGTGGGGAGGAGGCTCAGGGGACCTTCTGACTCATGCTCTGTCCATGAGAATGAGGACTTCTAGAGCTGCCTGGTATGATGGGCTGGTGAGCAGAGGCAAGCTCCTTTAGTGGCCTCTTTGTAAACCTGACTCTGTGCTAGGTCTGAGGGTCTTGAAACTTTGAAAGCCCTAGAGGAGCTTACTGTGCACAGAGAAGGCAGGCATGTAAGTTAATTGACAGAATAACACTGCAGGTAAGAGCACAGAACCAGGTTCGAGTTCTGCTACTTAGTAGCTGTGTGACCACAGGCAAATCGCTTAGCCCCTTTGTGCCTCCGTTTCCTCATCTGTAAAATGTGGATAATAGTAGGTGCCTCACAGGTTAATTCTGTGGGGGTTACATGAACTAACATAAGAAAATAGAACAGGACTGGCTTACAGCAAGTTCTGTGTTTGTTAGCTGCCATTACTAAGTGCCCTTGATGCCATGACAGACGAATTCAGATTGTCAAAAGGAAACAAAAATAGGAGCGGTCAGTGCTGAAGGGGTTGATTCAGTGCTCTGTAAAAGCCTCAAAAGAAGTGATACTGAAACTAAGCTTGAAAGCTGAGTTGCTGGTGATAGGTGGAAGGACAAAGATCGGGGGTTTGGGCAGAAGTCGGTCATGGAGGTGACAGAAAGTGATTTAGATTGTGAGAGCCAGAGAATGAGGCTGGGGAGAGGAGGCCAGAGAGGGCAGCGGGCCAGCCCTGAAGGGCCACGAAAGCCAGGCTGAGCGTGGGAAGAGAGTAGGCATGGGCAAGGCTGGGGCCGGAGGACCCACGTCATGGGAGGTAGCTGACAGAGTCTAGACCAGAGGTCAGTGACCAGAAAAGGGGAAGGGTGACCTAGGCAGTAGCAGTAGGGGTGCAGAGGAGGGAACAGGAAAGCAAGTTGCAAAGGTGTAGACCTCCCAGCTGTCTGTGGCTGCCACACGTGGTGGTAGGGGGGCTCAGCATGCTGCTCAGTCCTGCCTGGTGGGACCTGGGGGACATGCTCCACCCATCTTTGGAGGCAGTGCAGCCGGAGGAGGTGGAGAGTCTTAGAAAGGAAAAGCTGGAGCAGGAAAGAAGGAGGCAATGAATATGTGTTGAGGACCCACTATGTGCCAGACAGCTCTGCAAAGAGCTTTATATATGTCTGCTCATATAATCCTGAGGTAGTTTTTCAAGTGCTGCACAAAAAGGAACCTGAGGCACAGAGAGCCTCACACAGCCCCAAAGCACTGACTCCGCATCTCTGATTTTTTTTCCTTTGCCTCTCAGCCTCATTATCTTCAAGCCTCTTCCGGCAAGCCAGACTTGTGGGAGGAGAGATGCGGCCTTTGCCAATGTGCTCTGGCTTTAGCAGAAACCCTGTTGTTGACTCAGAGGATACAGGCCGATGTGGCCCCACATGACAGGTGGATATTTTCCTTTACTTGCTAGTATTTTAACTCATCCAAGAACTTCAAAGGCACGTTATTCCTGGGGGATTTGTTCATTGAGGTGTTGCAGTCTAGCTCTTGGGCCTATGAGCTGGAAGGAAATGGTCAGTTTCAAAGACCAAAACATCTGTCCCCTGTACCTTGTACAGTCGGAGAGCCAGAATTCCTGGGAGTCACATGAGGAATGGGCTTCACTCTGGTGTGCAGGGTTTGGCCACCCCTCGAGTGGTCTGAGGCTTAGAACACTGGCCCAATCCTTCATCTGGGGTGGAAGAAGGTGCCAGTGGAGGCAGTTCCAGGGCTGGCAAAGTGCCCTCACAGGTCTCGGGGTACATCAGATCCCCCAGCTCTTCTTGTCACCCTAGGAGAGGAATAGTTAGTGAGTGTCTGCTAGGAGCTGGGTACTTGGTCTTTTACCCCAGTTAAGTCTCACTAAAATCATGCTGACCGTTGTTCCATAGGGACAAAGAGCCAGGGCTCAGAGATTTAAATAACTTGGCCTGGGTAACACAACCAGAAAGCCACTGACGGGAGATTCAGATTACTCAGAGCTGCCATCACCCCCTAGTCCTGGGGTGCCACACGGAACTCCTATAAAAGTCTTCACTGGTCTAGAGCTGAGTTCCTTTCAGGAGGTGCTGTCTTCTGTTTCTTTTCTTACTTGAGGCCTTGGGGGTTGGGGAGGGAGACTGAGGGTGGGGCTGTGCTATTTTGTACAACCCACTGGCCTTGCGTGTCATCCAAACACCAAGTTCCGTTCACAGAGGAAGTGAGAGGTGTCAATTTGGTCACACAGAACACAGCTGGGCTGCCTGAAACGAAACACACTGGCTACTCCGAAAGAGGTGTCAGTCTTGGGTTGTCTGGGGTTGAGTCACAGCTGATGTCATTCCCATGTCGAAAAGGTTGTGCCATAGTCCTGAGCAGCTTGGCCCCTCTTACGGCGTTTCTGCCCTCCTCTCTGTCACTTCTGTTAAAGGGAAAAGAAGGGAAAGGAGAGGAAAATGAAAGAGGCCAGCACCGGGATAGCTGCTCTGGTGCAGGACGAAGGCTGTCCAGCCTACACAGTTCTAGGTACACAGTGTCTGACCAGCCAACTGGGCCAGGGTTAGCCCCCACTGGGGCTTCTGAGCCCTGGTTGTCTCTGGGACTTACAGGCATATCTAGGTTGCGTGGCACCAGAATATTTACTATTTGGGGGTGTTCTTTCAAAAACAGAATACAAAATTATGAAACCAAAATGAGGTATGAAAGTGACTGTTTATTTAGATTGAGAGGAGAAATTACAACAAATTGCAGACGTCATTATAGATTCAAGTCCCTTTGTCAGAGATCTCTTTAAGTGGTTTACCAGAAATGCGTGCATAGAAACGCTTCCTGCTTGTAACCTGTCTTCCCTCCCCTACCTAGAGCACTCTGACGGCTCCCAGCATCCCTCCCAGGGCCCTGGAAGCTTCTATCAGCTTTATGGTAAGTACATGCACCTGTGATAAGACTGCAGGGATCCTGGAATCTGTGGGCTCTCAGCCATCACCCAGGGTGGGGGGTTTGAACTTTTTGTGGCTCCTGGTCGCTTTTGAGAACTGAATGAGTGCCATGGCCCCTCCCTAGAAAAACATGTATTCACACCCACTCAATTTTCAGTTCATTTGCAGGGAGGGATTCTTGGACTCCCTGGTGCTTACCTATGGATCCGAGATAAGGAACCTAGAACCTAATGCAATCCACTGGACACATACATTCATTTCACAACAAACGCCCCAGGAGTTAGAGACTTGCTCAAGGTCACCCAGTAGGTTGGGGGCATAGTCAGGCCTCAAATCCCATGCCTTGACTCTCCCCTCCACCAGCACCAGCGGGTAGGGTTCTCCAGAGAAGAAAAACCTCACACTAAGGTCTTCCTCTTGTCCTCTCCTGGTCTCACCTAGACATAGATTTTTGTATAGAGTAACTCAGAGAGGACAGAAACAAAGACACTTAAACATAAACACAGAAGAGAGGAGATGGTAGGGTCTCAAAAGAGAAAGATGTGGGGAGAAAGACAGGGAGGGAGAAAAGAGAACCAGTAAGCAAATAACACGTGAATCTGCTGAGAATCAGAGGGCTCTGCTTGGTACCCAGAGTCCCACCAAACCAAACAAACCCAGTGGCATCTAGTCAATTCCAACTCATAGTGACCCTATAGGATCCCAAGTCCTGGGGAAATCCCAGTAGAAGCCATATCCTATTGGGCCCAGTCTGAACCTGTGGGCTCTACTCATTCCACTCACGAGCCTCCTCCCCAAACTCTGGGTCCCTTCAGTGCCCCAAGCTGTGCGTCTGCAGGTGTGGTTCCTGCTGCCTGCACTTTTCCCTTCCCCCAGACTCTGAAGCCCACCCACCTCGAGATGCTGCAGCTGCCTTGCCACTTCCTCAGGAACTTTTGCTGCACCCCCAAATAACAGATTTCATGCTACGTCCCCTCTTAGCACGTGGTTCTTCTCTTTCACAGCACATGGTATCATTTACAGTTCTGCCTTTGTCTGTTTCAGGCTGTGTTCCTCACACACACACACACACACACACACACACACACACACACACACACACACACACACACACACACACACCCCTCCATGTGAGCAGGGTGAGGGTCCTTGTTGCCCTCAGCCTGGCCTATGGAAGTTCTCCATAATTACTTGCTGATTTAAATGAATGTGGACATTGGTTTGATCTGGGGCTAGTGTTTTTGATCCTGCTGGACTTGGTCACCTGGGACAAATTCCTAATGCCAGCCCATCTTTGAAAGCCCATGCAGGCCTGCCTCCAGCTGGGTGCTGGCTTCAGCCTTTTAGCTCATGGCCCAGAAGGAAGGTAAGCAGTGGCCAGCCAAGAGTGCCTAGGTGGAGTGATGGGTGATGCCAGCCAGACCCCTGGAACAGAGCATCAGCCAGGGTGCACAGACCTCCCAGATGGGCTCCCTGTAAAGGAGGCTTGGCAGCTCCGTCCTTTTTCTAAGAGCCCATCTCTTTGAGCTGGCCGGCTCACCCGTGTTCGTGTCAGGTGCTGTCAGCCAAGGGCGGGGCCAGGTGGCTGCAGCGGGCACCCTGAGCCCTGCGTCCCACTATAATGCTGGAGCTATCTCAGGAGGGCAGCCTGGTATTCATGACCAAGTATATTTTCTTTCATTGCCTTTAGTTTGGGGTAGAGGGTCTTCTTTTCTTTTCAGCGTAACACCCACGACTCCGTGACTGTCACTGTGTGTGACTAACTTCCAAGCCCTAATCAGTTATTCTCCTTTTCTTCTTCTCAGTATTGGACTAGGGGTCAGGGAGGCCAAGGCTTCATGTGACAAAGAAGCAAAACCGGTTTTCTCTTCCCAGGCTCAGAGCCTGGGGAGCAAGGGCCTGTGCGTGGCGAGGGCTGAACGGTAAACGGACAAACTGCCCCCGGCAGTCGGTGGCTCCTCCCCACGCCCTCCCCCAGCAGTTGGGGGCGGAGTCTGGCCACGCTGCCCACCGAGCAGCAGGAAGCCGGGGACAGGTGAATGGACCCGGCAGGTGGCTGTCCCGCCCTTAAACAAACTCAAAGCAGCCTCCTGCCTTTATCCATCCCCAGATGAAATGATACAGGAAATTTGGGGTCTCCTGGTCGCCATGAGTCGGATCCGACTCGACGACGGCTCTTGGCTGGCTGGCTGATGTTTTGGGGGGGGCAGTTGATGAGACACCTGATAATTTATATTCTTCTACCAATCCCTTTTTTGCAGGGGGATGAGAAATAAGCCAGGATAGGATATTTAGGCAGCCAAATATAGCTGATTTGTGCTGATGAGGTGGAGGGGACGCGGCTAGAGCCTGTGGCTCCTGACGGCTCCACTTCATGATGCATCCTGCACCTTCAACAGATGTGAGATGTCCTTGAGGCCAATTGTGACTAGCCTCCGAGCGTCATTACAGGCCCACGACCTCCCTCCCTGCCTTACTCAACTGGTGACTGTGTCTTTGATCACTGCACTGTGGCTTTAGCACTTGGTCTCTGTTCCGGAAAAGCCTTTGCCTTCTGTCATCGCTTCCCTGACCTCCCAAGGCCAGGGCATCAAAAGGGAGTCACCATCCTGCAATTAACATTTCTGTTCCCAGGTGAGTGGCAGGGGTCACACACCAGGGTGTCTGGGGCTTCCAGGAAAATGATAGGAAATGCCTACGCAAAAAAAGAAAAAAAAAAAAAAGAGAGTTCCAGGGATTGAACCCTCCTGACAACATGTCCAAAGAATGTAAGACACAATCTTGCTATTTTTGCTTCCAAAAAGCACCCTGGCTGTACTTCTTCCAGAACAGATGTTGGTTCTTTTGGCAGTCCACAGTACATTCAATACTCTTCACCAACATCACGATTCAAACGTATCAATTCTTCTGTCTTATTTATTTTCCAGCTTTTGCATGCATATGGTGTAATTAAAAATACCATGGCTTGTGTCAGGTGACATCCCACACTCATGGAGCCATCTATTGCAGAGATCAGCAAACTTTGTATGTAAAAGGCCAGCAGAAAAGCTTTACAGACCACAGTTTCTGTCACAGTTACTCAACTTTGCTATGTTAGCATAAAAGCCACCACAGACAGTAGATACATGGATGTACATATTCTTATAAAACTTTATTTACAAAAGGAGGAAGATAACAGATTTAGCTTAAGGACCACAGTTTGCCAACCCCTGATCTATTGCCCTCCTACCATCTCTACAAAACTGCGCTCTAATCTAGAAAACCTGGTGGTGTAGTGGTTAGGTGCTACAGCTAGTAACCTAAATTTGGCAGTTCAAATCCAGCAGGCACTCCTTGGAAACTCTATGGGGGCAGTTCTACTCTGACCTATAGGGTCTCTATGAGTAGAATTGACTTGATGGCAGTGGGTTTGGTTCTTTGGTTTGTTTGTTTTTAATCCTACCTCTTCCAGAAGCTTGCCTGGGTCTCTGCTATGAGATTTCAATTCCCCCTACCCCCTAGACTTATAAAGCACTGGTTTGGAGGGAGGATAGACAGTAAGGCAGAAACTCTAGATTTAAGTGCTGGCCCTGCTACATGACTTTGAACAAGTTACTATCTCTGGGGCCTCAGTTTACCTGTCTGCAATATACATATAAAAATTCTTGCCTTCCCTACCTTAAAGGGTTATGTGGCTTGCAGATTACAAGCAGCTTGATCTTCACAGCATCCACAGTGCCCAGTGCTCAGCACAGTGCTTGGCACTTGGTCAATATTGACTGAACACCAACTACAGATTTGTGTGTAGCACCCATACTGGTAAGTCTGTGTTGATCTCGTTGGCTGGGTGGAGAACTCAAGGGAGCAGGCCCACAAGAGGAAAGGCAGCATTTCCTAGGATGGTTCTGCAGAATGCCCATCCACTGGAGACGTAGGCTGGGGTCAGACTGCAGTGGATCTGATCACCATGACAGGGAGTATGGTTTGAAAGCACAGGCCACTAGAAATCATTGTTCCCTAGCTCTGCTGTAACAACCACAAACATGGTGACTTAAAACAGTATTTATTCTGTCCAAATTCTGGAGGCTAAAATTCTAAAAATCAAGGTGTCGGAAAGACGACACTTCCTGCAAAGACAGTGGGACGGAATCCTCCTTTGCTTCTTCCAGCCTGGTGGCTACTTGCATTCCTTGGCATTGCTTGGCTTGTAGTCATCTGTCTCCCATCAGTGCCTCTGTCTTCACATCAACCTCCTCTTTGTGTGTCTTCTGTCTCTTCTAAGGACACTTGTCATTAGATATAGGGCCCACCTGGGCAAGTTAGGAAAACCTCATCCTTCAATTCTTACCTTAATTCAATTGAAAAGACCCTTCTTCCAAATAATGTAACCTTTACAGCTTGCAGGGATGTGGATGCACATAGACATCGTCTTTTGCGAGAATCACCATTAAGTGTACTTAGCCTTCTATTGAAGGAAACCCTGGTGCCATAGCGTTTAAGAAGTATGGCTGCTAACCAGAAAGTTGGCAGCTGGAATCTACCAAGCACTCCTTGGAAACTGGGTCAGTTCTACTGTCTGTCATGGATTGAACTGTGTCCCCCACCCCAAATAGGGGTAGCCATGTAGCTGGGCCATGATTCCCAGTATCTTGTGACTGTCCTCCATTTGGTGGTTTTCCTATGCTATATGTTAAAAGATTAGAGTGGGACTGTAAATCCCTTCATAGGATCACCTTCCCGCTCCACTGTAAAGGGAGTTTCCCTGGAGTTTGGCTTGCCCCACCCTTAATCCTTTCATCCTGCAAGAGATAAAAGGAATGGGAAGCAGGCTGAGAATTGGGATCCTCCTACCATCAAGAAAGCAGCACAGGGAGAAGAGCATGTCCTTCAGACCTGAGGTTCCTGCACCAAGATGCTCCCTGGACAAAGACTGATGCAATACTGGACTTTCCTCCAGGGCCAACAAGGGGAAAAACCTTCCCCTGGAGCAGGCATCCTGAATTTGAGCTTGTAGCCTACTGGACTGTGTAAGAATAAACTTTCCTTTGTTAAAGCCATCCACTCTGTGGTATTTTTGTTACAGCAGCCCTAGCTGACTAAAGCACTGTCCTATGGGGTCACTACGGGCCAGAATGAAGTTGACAGCAATGAGTTTGGTCCTCCTCCTATCCCCCATCTAAAGTATATTTACACCATTGAACAGTCATTCAAAAACATTATTTTTGATGACTGTATATTACATACTATGGCTATACCATAATTTGTTTTCCTCTTGCTAGACATTTAGACTGTTCATGATTTATTTATGTAATACACACACTTTGGAGTCTACTTCTCAAATTCTGGCTTATCACCAGTAGTCATGTTTCATAAACCTCTCTAAGCCTCAGTTTCTCATTTATAAAATAAGGGTCATAATACTTACGGCATGGCTCAGAGAAGTAAATGGAAGAATACATGCGAAGAGGCCAGGAGCAGAGTATTGGCACATGTAAGTGCCAAGTAAATTGCAGTCACTATTATTTTACTAATATTGGCATGTCAGGTCATTTCCATAGGTAATGAAATGCCACTACCCCAAACCAAACCCACTGTTGCGAAGTCTATCTGAATTCACACAACCCCACGTGAGAGTGTGGAATTGCCCTCTAGGATTTTCTTGTCAAAAATGACAGAAGCAGATCACCAGGCTTTCTTCCTTGGTACCACTGAGTGGGGTTTGAACCACCAAACTTCAGGTTAGCAGCTGAGAACAAACCATGTGCACCACCCAGGGACCTAACAAAGTGCTACTCCACCACCACCCACTGCTGTTGAATCAATTTCAACTCACAGTGACCCTACAGACAGAGAACGGCCCCATAGAATTCCCAAGGAGCAGCTGGTATATTTGAACTGCCGCCCTTCTGGTTAGCAGCCATAGCACTTAACTATACTTTACTAGGTCATGACTCCACCGCAACAGTATATTCCAGTCACAGTGACAAGGGCTGGAGGAACTCTGGGTATTGGCTGTGTCTACTCCTTCTGAGGGCTCTCAGAAAGACTTTGTAGGAGCTCTGGGGAAAAGCCATGTGTGCAGAGAACCTCACTTCCCACCTAACCAGAAGGCCTACTCCTGAGTCACTGGCCCAGGAGTGGAAGTGAGAGGTTAAATTACTTAGTGTCTTCTCAGAAGGCAGACAGAAAGAGTCGCTTCTCTAATTCGGCCCCACTCCCTTCCTGTAAGTTGACACTTGCAGTGTACCCCTACCCAGACAGGCACGATGGTTGTCTAGGAACACAGGCAAACCTGCAGAGGCCGTTGCACCGTGACCCATGCTCTGGACTCCACAGGCTTTCACTGAAGCAGACCCCTGCTCAGTGGATGCCTTTGAGCTGTCAGAGTTGGTTGGATGCTCCGGCTCACTTGGCCAACCCATCACAGCACAGAGAGGGGCAGCAATGCACAGGGCTATTCATCAGCTGCAGACCTCCTGCACCCACACTGGAGGCCCTCCCACTCTGTGGCCAGGAGGTTGAAAGTTGGTCTTGCCCTTCAGAAAGGTGGTCTTCACCACTAGAGGTTCAGTTTGCTATTACCTGGCACATCCTTCTTTTATTTAAAAATAGCAAAGTTTCTATATAGGTCAGGAAAATCAATGAATCCATTTCAACCTCAAACAAACACAATCCAGGTAAAACCACAGAAGTTTAGAAAAACTTGTCCTGCGAAGACCACACTTCCTGTACAACCAACGACGAGTGTTGCGAGGGCCAGTGTCTTCTCAGATGGAAGAAAGGGAAAATGAGGACGTCATTACCAAATGGCCCTTGAGAGGGAGTAGAGTAAGAAATTTAAACAGAGTGGGCAAAGTATTTTAGACATCTAGTGCTGCTATAACAGAGATACCACAAGCAGATGGTTTTAAAAAGTAGAAATTTTATTTTATTACAGTCCAGTAGGCTACAAGTCCAAATTCAGGGTGTCAGCTCCATGGGAAGACTTTCTCTGTTGGTTCTGGAGGAAGGTCCCAATGGTATTGCCCTGGGCTCTGCTCCTAGCACTGCTTCCAGGTGATGAGGTCCCCAAATCTCTGCTTGTTTCCCTTTCCTTTATATCCCTTTATTTCCTTTATATTCCTTTATATCCTTTATATGTCCTGACCCCCTAACACAGCTGCTGCCCATCCTCATCGTCTCAGAGGCAACACTGACAGCATATAGGAACGTCACACAGTAGTGGGAATCACGGTCTAACCAAACAGCTACACATATTTTTGCGGGGTCAGGGGGTGGAGTGCAGTGGGAGAGGAGGGGTAGAGCAAGGTGGGAGGCGCAGGATGGGGTAGGCAGCCACAATTCAACCTGTGACAGCAAGGTTAGGAAAGCTTATGAGAGGAGAAGTACAAAGGATCTTATTAAGAAAAAGAAGAAGGGCTCCATGGAAGCTGGGAACCTTCTGCCTATACATGGCAGACACTTGAGACCTAGTCATGAGGGGGACAAAATGACAGCATGAAAGCCTTCAGCTCACCAAGGAGCCCTGGAGAAGTTTAGTTCATTCAAGTGCCTGGAAGTTATGAATAATCCAAACTCTTGGTTATCAGGAAATATACTCTATGTTTTACTGCCTTTGACCCTTACTTTATGCTGTTTTTCTGATTCACTCTTCCCCACCATCTCAGTTGGCTGACATCTGTTACAGATTGAATTGTGCTCCCCCAGAAAATACATAAACCCATTGCCATCGAGTCAAGTCCAACTCATACCAACTCTAGAGGACAGAGTAGAACTGCCTCATAGAGTTTCCAAGGAGTGCCTGGTGAATTTGAACTGCCGACCCTTTGGTTAACAGACATAGCACTTAACCCACTATGCCACCAGGGTTTGCCAGAAAATACATAGAGGCCCTAATCCTGTACCTTTGAATGTGGCCCAGTTTGGAAACTGGGTCTTTGAAGATGTTATCAGTTAGGTCTACATAAGGTCATAGTGGAGTAGGGTGGGTTCTGATCCTGTATGTTTCTTTATAAAAAAGAAGATACACAGGGACAGATGACAGAGGATAGATGCCCTGCGATGCTGCAGCTGCAGGTCAAGGAATGCCTGGAGCTACCAGAAGCTGCAAGAGAGGTATGGAGCAAGGAATCATCACAGACAATACTCTGATTTGGACTTCTAGCCTCCAAACTGTGAGGTGATAAATTTCTGTTCTTTAAAGCCACCCACTTGGTGTTATTTTGTGGTATTCTGTTTATGGGATCCCCAGGGAATGACTGTAATACCCTAACAATCCTTTCATTCATTCATTCATCATTGGGTAATGAGCACTCCAATTGTGCCATGGGCTGGAAATACAACGATGAACAAGACAAAGAGGCTTGCTCCCCTCTCCGAGCTCATGTTTGAGAGATGGTAGAGGTGGCGCTGGCACAGGTAATTACTGAGTGCCATAAGCGCTACGAAAAGAGAAGGGCAGGCTGTTCTGTGCTTGTGATGGGTCCAGCTTAGGATAGAGCGGTCAAGAAGGGCTTCTCCGAGGAAGTGACATTTGTGTGGGGCTCTGGAAAATGTGTGTGAATTAATTAGGCAGGGAGTGGAGAGGACATTACAGGAAGAGGGTGAGAATATGTGAGGACCCTAGGGAAGGATGGTATGTGGAGAGTGTGACCCAGCGAGACTGTGTGTGAGCAGGGTCTTGTACCTGTGTTGAGAAGCTGAGTCATTCTTCTAAGAGCCATGGGAAAGCCATGGAGAAATTCTAGCGAAAGTTTCAAGGCCAAGATCAAATGGGCCTACTTCTGTGAAACCTCCCACGATCCTCCACCCAACAGGTGGCTTCTCTCTCAACACCTCACATACTTCTATTGTGGCACTTTGCAACTGGGACTTGGTACCATAACTGTTTTTATACCTATCCCATCTATCTTTCAAGAGGGAGAAATCTGCAAGATTAAGGAGTTTCTCTAGCCTCCTTATATACTGAAAGCCAAACCCATTGTCGTTGAGTCAATTCTGACTCATAGCAACCTTATATTAGCAAGTGTTTAAGAATTCCCATGGACTTGAATGGCTAAATGGGTTCAATGACACTTCCCTAGAGTGGGACAACTTACAGGATAATTGTAAGGAGGGTCCAGCATACTCTTCTCCCAGCTCTTTGTTGTCTCGCTCCTATGGTGGCCCCTTTCTCTAACTCCAAACCTCCAGGGCCAAAGGATTCTCTTACTAGAATCTGCTCTGAGGAATATGTGTGTGCGTGTATACATGCTTGTGTACACCTATGTAGTTACGCACATGCATGTGTATGTATGAATGTGTATTTGTGTGCGTGTGCACCTGTGCATGTGAATGTTGGCAGATGGGAAAGAGAAGAAAGAAGCTGATTAGAAGACTCTCTGCAGCCCCTTAATGGGGTTACTTCCGGCCTACTCCTCAGGACAAACAGCTGCCCAAGAACTTTTTCGTTCCTTCCCCACACTCCACTCTGGCTCCTCTCTCAGGAGTATGATGACTGACTTCTAGCTGCTCTGCCTCTAGCTGTGTTGGAGGGTCCCTCAAGCAGGAAGCCAGCTCCTGCCAGATGTGCACCCAACAATAACACTCCTTTGATCCCAGCCTGATTTCTGTTTCTCAGTTGGGAGGGGAAGAGGGAATGGAATTATCCCTCTTAACCCCTGCAGAAAATATCAGGCAACCATCACTTGTTTTTCCTTGAGAATGAGTCTAATTCGATCCAGTCTCTCCTTCAGATTCTCAGAATTTACTCCATTTCTAAGAGGGTCTTTCACCCCAACTGCCATGCAGAAAAGTTTAGACCTCAGGTGATGAAAACTTTGGCTAGAGAAACCATGGATACCTGCCTGTTACTCTCTTAAAATGGCAGCTTCTGGAACTGGAAAAGCAGACAAACCGAGTGGCAGCAGGGGAAGAGGCATAGACCCAAGTTGAGTCATTACTTGAGGGTGTTTACTTCAGAGAGAAAGAAAGGAGGGGACAGAACTAAAGGGAACAAAATAAAGGAGTTGATATGAAACCTACCAGCTGAAGGCTGGAATCACAAACTCATAGGATGGGCAGATAAAGTACATCAGTAGAGCATGGCTGTGTAAGACCATATAGTGTGCACTGGGGACTGGAGCTGAAGGACACATACTGCGCCCAGCGGCATTTGGAATTAATGTTAAAACTTGTTAGTGGCCACAACAAGTCTATGTGTCAACAGATTCCCCCCGGTTATAGGGGAATGAGTCACCTGAAAGCAAAAAGGGGGAGGCAAAGGGCTGGGAACTGCTCATCCATGGGACCAGGAAAAAGCCGAGAGCCACTCTCTACTCACACAGCCTGTGGCCCCCTACAGCTGCCCTGCTGGGGCTCCCTGCTCCCCAGAGTCACCCTGCCCCCACTTAAAGAAGAGTAGAGGGCAGGATGGTAGCTGCAGACTGTTGGCTGCACCTATGGGTCCCTTACTCTCGGTGAAACTGGCAAGCTCCCATGAATTGAGGATTTGGGGGTGGGGTGCAGTTAGGAAAATGAGCAGAAGGAAGACGCAGGAAGGAGCTGAAAGCAATTCATAAGCTCTGAAAATAAGATTAAAAAGTTGACAAACTCATCAGTTATTTCAGTGCACGTCTCCTAGCACAGTTTTGGGTCATTTGCATCTCATTATTGGCTCTTTCATAGCTTGGAGGCGGGGGAGCCTCCACTTTTTCTTTGTGACACTGAAAGTGTGGCTGAATTCATATCAATGCCCAATCTTAAAACATGTGTTCAAAATACAAAGACTGCTTTTCTCCCTGTTTGTTAGATTTAAGTCGGCTACACGCTATTGGGGTTTTCCTGCTCATCTCTTCCCAGGTGTGCCCAGCGAAGCTGTTTGGCCTCTGTGTTCTCCCTTTCCCTGTAGCTCTGATTAATAACTGAATTCATCTGGCACATTTTCATAGCAGAAACCTCTTTACCTGATGGGAGGAAGAGTTTTCTTCTGTCTCATAGAGGAAGAAATGTTTTTCAACACCATTTCAATGTGTAAACATATCTCTTGCCTCACATATGTATCTAATTGCTTGTTTCAACCGCCTCCTGTAACAGAATGCAGACATACTACTGAAAGGGAAAACTCAGCTGCCTGAGCTTAAACTTGGAAATGAGTAGCTCACGAATAAGCATCAAGTGCAAGTGTGCTTTGGCCCAGAGCAGCAACCATGACAATCACAGCAATTCCAGAAGGCCTGGTCGGCAGGGGAAAGCCCAAGAACACATCAAGGACCCTCCCTAAACCCCACATGTGTGGGTACCAAGAGGGTAGGCTCTGTAGATGGGAAAGACCTAATGAAATGTATAGGTGAGTCTATCTGGGATTCCCAAGGGGAATCAGACCAGACCAAGGAAGCTGCTGGCAAGCTTTGCCTGCATTACGGCCTGAATCTGTGGCTTGTTAGTCTTCGCTGATGTTTCCTTACTGTGCATGCAATACATTTATCTTATCTGCTACTGCTGGCAATTTGGCTGGTTTTCATTTTGCAGTGCTGCTATGAATGGTCCCCTCGTCTTATAAATGTCCCCATCATTGTCACTAGGTTTGTACTGTTGGTTCCTATAACTGGGACCACGAATGGAACTGCTGCTCTTAGGCTGGTGTATGTTCAGTTTTCTGAAGGTCTCTGACTGCTTTACTCTCCTGCCAGCCAGGCTGGAGGTCTCAGTGTCCTCACCAACATTCAGGATTGGGAGACTTTAGTTATGGTGATTTGGTGGCTTTGGTAGTGGTTTTAATCTTCGTTTCCTGGTGTCTGTTCATGTTTTTTGCCCATTTTTATTTGGATTGATTCTTGTAACTCCCTTAACTTACATACAATGTTTAACAATTAAGTCTATGAATGTAATTGTTCTAAGTGCTACATACCTCATTGCTGAATTATCACCACGTTCGCCTTCAAAGTACTCCCCTTAGGAAGCTATGCACCAATGCCAGTGCCTACTCCACCTTCAAAGCAATTTTGGAACTCATTTTGGAATGGCCATTGCACATGTTAGCACCATGGCAAGTTTGTGAACTTCATTGTACAGTTGTCTGTGAGGAGCTTTTAGCCACTAAACAAGTAACTGTATTGGAACACCCTTCCTACTCACCTGATCTGGCTCCCAGTGATTTTTTTTTCCTCTACCCAAAGACAAGGGAAATATTGAAAGGAAGATATTTTGGTGACATTCAGGATATCAAGAGTAATACAGTGACTGCTCTGATGACCATTCCAAAAGAGAGTTCCAAATTGTTTTGCAGCATGGACTATGTGCTGGCATGGGTGCATAGCTTCCCAAAGTGGGTACTTTGAAGGTGATCATAGTGATAATCAGCAATGAGGTATGTGGCACATTTTCTAGAACGAGTTTGTGAACTTAGTTGGCAGTCCTTGTATTACACTTTTTTCCCCTGTTGTGGCTTGTTTTATCATCTTTTATGTGTCTTTTCATAAGTGGAATTTCTTAATTTTAACGTTGTCCACTCTTTTGCTTCTCAAACTATGGCAATGGACCAGTTTTTTTCTTTCTTTTTTTTTTTCCTTTTCCATCAATGGCAGCTTGATAAGTTTTACAATAAAGCAAGATTCTGTTCTGCTGCCCAGTCAGTTCTAATTCACAGTGACCCTGTGCACAACAGAAATAACCACTACCCAGTCCTGTGCCATTCTCCCCACTGTTGCTATGTTTGAGACCTGCATTAAAGCAGTTGTCAATAAAACCCTGTACACTCTTTTTCCTGTGATTTTGTCTTTTCATACACCGGTGGCATAGTGGTTAAGTGCAATGGCTGCTAACCAAGGTGATGGCAGTTGGAATCTGCCAGACACTCATTGGAAACACTATGGGGCCATCCTACTCTATCTTAGAGGGTTGTTACATGTCAGGAGTGACTCGCTGGCAATGGGTTTGGTTTTTTTATGGGGGGGTAGGGTTTCTCCAAGTGGGGTACTTATATCAAGCCAGAAACATTCAGGCACTTGAGAGATGCTTTCAGATCTAAAACAGAGAGGATGAAGATACCACACGTTGAAATGCTGAAGACGCAGCAAGACAGAAAGGAAAATGGAGCCCCCAGATGTAAGAAAAGAGGCACGCTAGAAAACTAGTGCTTAATGACAAAATGTCCTCAGGCACAAAAGTCTGAAAACAACCACATTAAGAATGGAATACATTCTACCCTAGCATATTTTTTGCCATACGAAATTGTCTACCAGTATGAAAAACTGGGAACACAGTGATCAACTCATTGACATGCTATTACCCAGAATGCTCTATGGGCTTATCATTTTAAGGAAGAACTCTGTGAGTGTCAGAGTTAGGCAATGAAAGTAAATTAATTTTAGATAGGACAAGTTTATCTATTCCATTTGTCCATGGGATTCTTCTAACATCAATAATTTGCCCAGATGGCACCTGAATTCTCTAAACTTTCAAGCTCTGTAGGAGTAAACTCATAGCAGCTTGTTCCAAACAGTCCTGCTCTAAAAGCCATTCTGTTGTTGTTGTTGTTAGGTCCATCAAGTCAGCTCCAACTCACAGTGACCCCATGGACAACAGAATGAAACACTGCCCGGTCCTGTGCCGGTATCACCATTTGGGCTGTGTTTGCACCCATTGCTGAAGCCACCACGTCAACCTATTTCATTGAGGGGCTTCCAATTTTTCACCGACCTCCCACTTTACCAAGCCTTGTGTCCTTCTCTAGGGAATGATACCTCCTGAAAACAGGTCCAAAACATGTAAGAAAAAGTCTTGTCAACCTCACTTCTAAGGAGCATTCTGGCTCTACTTCTTCCTAGATAGATTTGTTCATTCTTCTGGCAATCTTCAATATTCCGAGCAAACACCATAAGAAAACAACAAAAAAAAATCGCCAACACCATAGTACATACTAAATTTTTGTTGAGCTCATTTCTAAACGGGTCATCCTCTGGGCCAGCTTTCCTCTAATCAGAGAGGCAGATAGGAAAGACAGATGAAGTCAGAGAGAGAAGGAGTTGGGGCAGGGGATGCACTAGACCAGTTCTATCTTCTTTTCTAAAGAACTACTTGTTCCTTTTTTAAAAATATCCTTTCCACCACATTTTGATCTGGCAAGTAAGGTGAATAATATTACAATTGAAAGTAGTGGATCTTTTCTGACACACTTTGATTTTCCACAGTGGCTAGCTTTCAGTTTACTAGGGAATAAAGGCTAAGAAGTGAAGTTATCTCACATCTCATTGTCATGGATTGCATTGTGTCCCCTCCCTCCCCAGAATGTATGTATTGATTTGACTCGGCTATGAGTCCCAGTGTGGTGTCACTGCTCCCACGTGTAGTGAATCCCGCCTCTGTGATGAGGGAGAACAGGCAGTTGTGATGGTGAGGCAGGACTCAAGCTACCAGCTTGTGGGATATAAGGGAGAGAAGTGAGCAGACGAAGTTGGGGACCTCACACCACCAAGAAAGCAGCATTGACAGCAGTGCATGTCCTTTGGAAGTGAGGTTCCTGCCCTCAGATGCACTCACTGAATTTGGACCTTGGCCTATGGGACTGTGATGATTTCTCATATTGAATGGATTTGTAACTTATGAATGGTTTTGCAGCTTACCAGACTATGGCAATAAAATTTCTCTTCATGAAGCCTTCCGCTCATGGTATTTTCTGTTAGAGCAGTACCAGGTGACTGAGACCATCATGAATGCTCAGATTTTGTGTGAACGCTAGTGTGAGAGCTGCACGTGTAGGTGCTGAGGATGTGTGTGGATGCTACGTGTGGACTGCATGTGTATCTGATGAGTGTGTATGTGTGCTGAGTACAGATATTGTTTGTACATTGTATTTTGAATATGTGTGTTATGTCTGCATGTATTAAATAGCTGAGTTGTGTGTTGAATGTAGGTGTATCGTGTGTATTCTTAGTGTGTGCGCTGTGTTAAGTATGGTCAATGTCTGTGTGTGTTGAGTGTGTGGGCTATGTGTTGTACCTACATGTGTGCCTGTGCTAGGAATGCATGTGGCGAGGACATCAGTGGAATGAAAACACACCTACACTAGGTTAGACACTGCATCAAGAATCAAGCGGGCAGCTGCCAGAGTCTGACTTCTTTTGTGTGGCTGAAGTTTGGCACAAATGAAATAGCAGAAACCAGTTCTTTTTTGGAGGAGAAGACTGAGTAGTGTGGACAAAAGCAGAAAGGTCAGCAGAATTGGTATCCGTCCGTGGCCCACATTCTGACCTTATGATTGCATCTTGTTAGTCACCTCTTTCTCCACTGAGATTCACTCTTGCTTCCTTTCAAATTCAAAAGAAACCTTAATTATCCAGAGAGGATCACTGGAGGGAACACAATTCACCAAGGAGGAGCATGGGAGGGGAGGTATTGACAACATACTGATTACCAAGAAATGCAAGTAACTCTTGTCTAGTTATCCACGTAACAGGTATACATTAGACCCTCAAATACATAGAAAGATCTTTAAGACTTCGGATTTTCTTTCTTTCTCCACCCTGCCCCCTTCCCACCTCCTTCACAATTGGCACATTGCTAACCTTTTAATACTGATAATAGCTAGCACTCACTGGGTATCTACTCCGTACCAAGGATGGTGTGGAAGCCTCACTCTAGTCCACAAGATGCATGCTGTGGGCACTGCAGGCCTCCACCTTCTTGGCTCCTACCACTTCCTTTCTGCACTCCCACCACACCAGCCTTCTTTCCATTTCTTAGTCATGCTAGTCCCTACCTCAGGGCCTTATACTGACAGTTCCCTCTGCCTGGAAAGTTTTCCCTCCTACTCTTAGCACTGTTAGCTCTACCAAATCTTTCTAAAGGTCAACCCAGTTCAGAATACAACTTGAGCAAAAACCTCATTGCCATCAATTCTGACTCACAGTGACCCTATAGGACACAGTAGAACTGCCCCATAGGATTTCCAAGAAGCATCTGGTGGATTCAAACTGCCAACTTTTGGTTAGAAGCTATAGCTCTGAACCACTGTTCATTCCATCAGTTTCCAACTTGGTCAACACACACATTAATGTTGATGTCCACTGGTGCTGTCCCAGTGGCTTAGGGGTGGCAGAAGCCCTACCGCAGAGGACACAGGAGTGAACACTGAGAGAATATGTAAGACGTGGCTGTAATAGTGCTGTTGTGAAGAGGATTCAGAAAACAGGTGGCAGGAGGGAGATAGATGTGTTCAAGAAAGTTTTTTTTTGTTTGCTTGCTTGTCTTTTTGTTTGATTTTTTAGGAAAAGATCAGAGAACATGTGTGCATGTGAATGAAATGATCTAGGCCCCTTGCACAAGGCCCAGAGGCAGGAGAGAGGGGAGGTGATAACAGTCAGGAAGAGGGGGTTTCAAGAGCAGAAAAGTGAAATGGGGCCTGCTAGGAAAGTGCTGTAGGACTGCAATCTTGAGTTTGTTCAATGAATTTAATGCTCACCATACCTAAGAACCTTGTAGATACTGGTTTTCTCCATACTTCATGGACGGGGGATCTACAGGCCAATGATGGGAAGCCACTGCTCAAGGTCATAACTGTAGGCAACTGGAGGGGTCAGGGTTTGAATCAGGGTTCCGACTGCTGGCTAGTTACAAGATCTAAGTGCAAGATTATGAAGAGTGAAAAGTCAGCTCCTTATATCAGAGCAAAGCCCAAGACAATCACAGAAACACCCTAAGAATCACAATTCAGATGCTAGAGAAATGGAAAAATTCCCATAGGTTATAAATGGCAAAATTTTCAGGATTTTATTTGTCAAAAAAAATCTGTTGGCAATGTTCTATTTCTCACCCTGGGAGGTAGACACTTTGGTGTTTGCTTTGAGCAAAATCATTTCATCACAGTTGTTTTGTATGCTTTCTGTACATGTGTTTTATTTCACAATAAAAGGTCTGAAAATCAACTTGAGTTGCCCATGGATGGATGACATACAAACATCTCCCGTGAAAATGGGACCCAAGTTAGTAGTTCTCAAGCTTGGCTGGATATGAGAAGTACCTGGAAGAACTTTTAAAATGAAGATTTTCCACCCATGACCCAGGGACTCAAAGTCCCTGGCTTGTATCCTCAGAACCCCTGGTGACTCACTCACTCAGTCAAGTTTGGGAACTGCAGACCCCAAGTCTGCAGACTCGGTTCAAACTGATGTTTCCTGCAGAATTGTTTCCTACAGCCTCTTAAGCTGCTCAAAATACATCTCACGCCAGACAGAAGCCTGGCCAATTCAACAGCGTTGTATGTTCTGCTTTCCTGCCCTACATCCTGAACTTGACTTCCTTCTGACCTTTCAATTACTCTTCACAATGGAAATACTATGTACAAATACATGTTATAAGAAAAATCCTTTAGCTTAAACACCAAATGAACATACAACTGATCACATCTCTTCCTTCCCTTTAGTGTGTCTCCCTCTTGACACCTCTTGGGGAAGACTGTGACACTGGCAGCAGACAACTGTACAGGAGGTCAGAGGTCAGGTGGAGGCACTCACGTGCATATGAGGATCAACCAGTCCCTTGACTCCTGACCTTAGTTTAATAGCAGTTAGTTGAGATATCTAAGAAGGTGTTTCCCACACTTATCTTTAATCTACAGCCATTTGAGGAGCCCTGGCAACCGTGGCCACTCCTGGAAATGATGGGCAGAAGGGCTCAGGTATGGGCTGATGATTCTGGAGAAAGTGAGAGCTGAGGAGCTGTCTACACCAGCCCTGTGTTCAAGAGCAAGGCTCGAGGGGGCCTCACAGCAGCCAGCTTTGAGAGCATCCCTTTCCTCATTCGTTACTCTACAAACAGCACAATCAGGAATAGAGTCCCTTGGGCTGCCCTTCACCGGAAGAAAGAAGAAAGGAGCAGGAGTTTGGGACTCCTTTGCAACCTGAATCTCAACAATGCATACGAAACAGCATCGGCTGCCTTCTGAGCAGAGCCGTTCCTCTGAAACTTGGCTCATCTTTGGCCGTGTATTGTGTTTCTTTCCCCTCTCATTCCCTGTGACACAGAGGAGTGAGGTGAGTAATGCTCTGCGCAGCAAGAGAAAAATAGATCCCCAAATGTGTTCCATTATGCTAAAGGCCTGTGTCACCAGCTGTGGCGGCAGGGAGTGTGGTCACCATCCATTAGCAGGGGAAGATTCAGAACATCTGACTCCCTCTCTCCAAGGCTATTTGTGGTTCTAAAAATGCAACACGCAGGGACTAAAAACCGATCAACACAGAGCTGCTGAAAAGCGTGCTGGGGGTCTTGTTGGAAGAGCTAAGGTTGGAGAGGGCCCTGGTCAGCAGGAGTCCCCAAGGCCACACCAAAGGAAAATAGTCACCCCATATTCTGCTGCCTAGCACCCCCTTCTCCAAAGGGGGATGAATGGCTTCTTGTTCCTAAGAGTAAAAATGGCTAACATTTACTGGTGGCTGTTACAAGGCAGGCATTGAGCAAAGCACTTTCCATGGGTCATGGATGTCATCTAACATGTCTGCATGCGTGCTCACACACATACCACGCGCAAATACCCACCACATGCACATGCACTTTGAGGTGAGTTCCATCAGTATCTCCTTTTACAGGTGAGGAAACCAGGGCTTAGGACACTTCCCAAACTCGACCAGGGACCCTGGGTGAAGGCAGGACACAAGTGAGATGCTCTCCAGCACAGAGCTCTAAACCAACCCTTACCCACTGATGTGACGTCAATTCCTACTCATGGTAACCCAATTTCAATTCACAGTGACCCCACGAGTATCAGATAGAACCATGCTCCACAGGGTTTTTAATAGCTGATCTTTGAGAAGTAGATCACCAGCCCTTTCTTCCAAGGCACCGCTGGGTGGACTCGAACCTCCAACCTTCAGGTTTGCAGCTGAGCACTTGATTGCTTGCACCAGCGAACAGCCATATTCTAATAGTTGCTTGGTTAAATGCAGTAGTTTGAATGAGGAACAAGGGACATATAGAGAGAAACTTCAGTTATTGATTTTGTTTCATACTCATCTCCAATCTATCCAAGTATCATGTCAAGTAGGACTGCCAATTGGTAATCCTCTCCTTCCTGGGGGCATTTTTGGTTAACAAAGACCTCCTACCAGCAAGAAACAGGGATGTGGTCACTGTCAGAGTCAGAGGCTTGGTAATGACTCTGCAGAGGCTATAAATCACAGGCAATCATTAGGGAGCCTCTTCCTCCCTTAAAGAAAACCTAAAAAAATTTTAAAAGCCTCTATCTTTGTCTCTGCAGTTAACACACACACACACACAAGTTCTATTATATCAAAAACATATTTCCCCTTCCTGAAATTGACCACATTATCTTCCTACCCAGCTGGAACCATGCTTGGGAGAAAAATAAATGTTTGTCTCAATGGCATTCTCTTATTCAGCTAATTGATTTTTTTTAAATAACAATAATGTTTGAACATCCAGCCACCTAATTACCAGCAGCGTTTTATTTGGACTATCATTAACTTCACAGCTGCCTTGTCGGTGACAAGTGGTACCACAGAGACATCAGTGTAACTGTTAGTTTCTCAGAGGAAGAGGCACGTGAGAAAGCCTGGCTCCCCCTTCAGCGGCCCAACTTCCAACACAAGGACTGCAATTAGAACTGTGAGACATTGGGTGGGAGGAACCTTGGAGGGTACCTGATTCCCTCCATTTACAGATGAGGGAACTGGAGGCCCAGGGAGGTTAAGCCACCTGCGCAGCATCACACAGTACTGAAATCCAGCCTCCTGGCTCTCTTGGTCACTTAAACCAAAAAAGAAGCATATCCAAACCAATACCAGGCCCACCACCATCGAGTTAATTCCAACTCATAGCTACCCTGTAGGGCAGAGTAGAAATGTCCTGTAGAGTTTCCAAGGTCTGCCTGGTGGATCTGAACTGCTCACCTTTGAGTTAGCAGATGTGGCACTTAACCACTACACCACTAGGGTTTCCAGTTGAAGCATACATAACAGAAAAATGCACAAATCCTCAGTGTATAGCTTGAGTAATTATTTTCCAGGGAATACATCCACGTAAACCACCACCCCGGTCAAGAAACAGACCGTTCCTGCCACCCAGGAGTCCCTCTGACGTTCCCCTCTCATTCCCTACAAACTTGCTTCCTGCTCAGCGGTAACTCAGCAGCTGACTTCTGACTCATTGTCTGGCCTGGCCCATGCTCTTTAGATGAAGGGCTGTTTTTAGTAGAGCTCAGCTATTGGACCTAAAAATTGAATCTCGTTCTTTCCGGAAGTGTATCACACGGTGTACTCCGAAAGCGTGTGCCTCAGAGGGCCTCATCAACACATTCCGCATGTCTATGTGGCCGTAGAGTGCCTGGCCAGAAAGCCTTACATCACTATCTGGCTGTTTCCCTCTGGCCGTCTTATCACATTGCAGCATGACTTTGGTCATTATCCCTCCACTGAGAAGGCCTTTATTAGGGCCACTTGCAGAGCCCATGGTCAGTTCTTATTCCTACCTTATTCAGCCTCTTGGCAGTATTCAACCTAGACAATAACCCTCTTGCTCATGAAACCCTTGCCTAGGCTTCTGAATCATCACGTTCATCTGGTTTCCTAACTCACTAGCCATTTCTCATTTTCCTTGGCAGTCCTTCTCCCTCTCCTCTGAGGGGTACGGAGCCCAGTCTCTGTTTCTGAACACTTCTCTTCTTTAAGTGAGTAATCTCATCCTATCTATCTATATGTCTATGACTTACAAATAAGTATCTCCATCTGTCATGGATTGAATTGTGTCCCCATCCCAAATGTGTACAGCAATTTGGCTAGGCCATGATTTCCAGGATTGTGTGACTGCCCTCTGGGGATTTTCCTATGCTGTAAATTCTAATCTCTGCTTGTGGTTAACAGACTAGATTGTGTTCAAAGGGATTAGGGTGGGACTGTAAACCCTTCCTAAGGCTGCCTCCCTGCTCCAATGTAAAGGGAGTTTCTCTGGAGTGTGTCTCGTACCACCTTTTATCCTACAAGAGATGAAAGCGAAGCAAGCAGGGAGTTGGGGACCCCATGCTGTCAAGAATGCAGCACTGGGAGCAGACTGCTTCCTTTGGACCTGGGATTCCTGTGCCAAGATGCTCTTACACCAAAGAAAGGCTCATGCAACACAAGAACCTTCCACCGGGGCCAACAAAGGAGGGCGTAACCTGCCCCTGGAGCTGACCCTCTGAATTTGGATTTGTAGTCGACTGGATTATATAAGAATAAACTTTTCTTTGTGAAAGCCATCCACTCGTGGTATTTCTGTTACAGCACTACCAGATGACTAAGCTACCAGCCTACGTACCTTTCCCAAATTCCAGGCATGTATATTCAGCTGCCCATCCGACACCTCTACTTCAATGTCTCACATAGCTGAGGTGGAAATAATGATTCCTTCCTGCTCAAGTCTGCTCCCCACCTAGTGTCTTCTCATTTTCTAAATGGTGCCACCATCCACCTAGCTGCTGAAGCTAAGACTTAGTGATCATGCTTGAATCACCTCTTTTCCTGACACCTCACTTGTAACCCATCCTTGGCTCTGCTTCCAGAATGTATCCTGAATCTAACCACTTTGCTCTATTTCCAGCTCCACTTCTCCAACACTGATCCACAGCCCCACCATTATCTCTCACCTGGAACACTACATCATCTTCTACTAGTTCTCTCTAAATCCCCTCTTGCTCTCCTTTAATCCAACCTTCAGCCTGCAGCCAGAATCATGTTTTCAGATGCTGACCTGGATCCTACCAACACCCCAGTGGCCATCACATTTAGAATGAAATCCAGACTCCTCGCAAGGACCAGGGTTCAGTCCCAGCCTACCTCTCCAGCTTCATCTCTTTCTACTCATCCCACCATTCCCAACACACCAGCCACACACCCCTTCTTTCTGTCCCCTGAATGTGCCGGTCTTGTTCCTGTCTGTCTTTACACTTGCTTTTCTTTCTGCTGAGTGCTCTTCCTGAGTCTTTGTACAGTTGCCTTTGATTCTTTCATTATGACCTCAACTCAAATGTTCTATTCTAAGAGGCTTTCCGGGGCTAAACTGGATACAGATGACCTCTCCTGCTCATGATTTCATTTAACCATCCTGGTTATTCTTATCTGTACCTACATATTTGCTTACTTATTTAACAACTATGTCCTCTAAGGCTCTGCTCTAGCCTTTCTCACCAGCTAAAATACAAGTTTCTTGAGAGCAAGTGCTCTATTTTGCTCATGGCTTTATCCTCAGTGCTTGGAATAGTAGCTAACAATAGAAAGCACTATATAAACACAAGATGACTGGCTGGGTCTTTCCCACTCTACCTCAGATCATAAAGCAAAGCTATTTATGATACCATGATCTCTCTTATTTATTAGTTCAAGATGTCAGGCTGCAAGTTACAGAAAGCCAATTCAGACTGTCTGCTGTGATAGTGACACAGAAGACTTGCAGTAGGCCTGTCTTTAGGCACAACTGGTACCAGACATGCTCACATTTATCATCAGAATTGTCTTTGAATTTCCACCCTCTCAGCTTCCTCTGTGTTGGTTCTACTTCTGGCAGACCTTCTCTGTGCAGTGGCTCCTGGCAGCTCCTAGCTTACAGTACAACTCAATAAGCTCAGCATAAAGAGAACTGTCCTTCCTGGTCCTTCCAGCAAAAATCTCAGAATTGACTTTCATTGAACCAACCTGAGTCACGCGACCATCTTGAAACCAATCACAGTATTTAGAGGGATGGGACACACTTATTAACCAGGCCAAGTCACTTGCCCACTCCCAGGGTGGGAGACTACATTTGGGAGTTAGCATCACTTGAGCCACATATTAAGAAGAGGTGTGGTCTCTGTCATGGATTGAATTGTTTCCCCCCAAGATCTGTCAGTTTGGCTGGGCCAGGATTCCTCCATGTTGGAATTTCTGCCCCTATGATGTCAATGAGGGCAGAAGGGCGGCAGTTGTGCTGGTGGAGAATTATATGGGCTCCAGGCAGTCTCTTGGGACATAAAGGAAAGGGGAGGCAAGCTGAGATTTGGGAACCTCTTACCATCAAGAAAGCAGCACCAGGAGAAAAGCGTGTCCTTCAGACCTGAGGTTCCCACACCAAGATGCTCCCTGACTAAAGACTGATGCAACACAAAGACTCTCCTCTAGGGCTGACAGAGAGAGAGAGCTTCTCCCTGGAGCAGACACTGAATTTGGACTTGTAGCCTACTGAACTGTGTAAGAATAAACTTGTCTTACTTTTTTAAAGCCATCCACTTGTGGCATTTCTGTTAGAGAAGAATTAGCTGACTAAAACAGTCTGCCAAAGAAAACTGCAGTGGTATCAATACGGGAAGCGATACAAATCAGGGGGAAAAAATGTCTGCCATGATTACTTTCTTCCCCCAGGTAACTAAAGGCATATCATTGAAATTTTATCATTTCCAGAAGAATCTATAATTTCAGGGCATGAGGATGAAGAACTGATTGCGGCCATCTCACAGCCCAGCCTGGTGACTTCACTCACCCACTGAATATTTACACAAAACCAGCCATGTACCAGAGCCCTGATGGCACAATAGTTAAGAGCTCAACTGCTAACCAAACAGGCGGCTGCTGGAATCCACACAGGGCAGTTCTACTCTGTCATACTACAGGGTCTCATGAGTCAGAATCACGTCAATGGCAATGAGTTTGGTTTGTTGGACCAGGTAGGACATCTCACCAGGCTTTTTTGGTACCCCTTACTGAAGAAGGGGTTATTCTTCACCAGTCTCCTTTCTGTTGGCTGGTATCTAGTTCTATTACTAAGGCCTCTGGTCTCACTCCTGACATTTTAAACCCTAGGGCCTATGCCCTTGACTCTTGTTTCTCTAGTACCCAGCCTTTAAAGCTCCAGACCCTGCTTCATAAAGTTCTCATCTCTCTAAGTCCAAATAGCTACCACTGCCCTGCTTCACTGCTGATCTGCCTGACTTTGACCCTTACCTTGTTTTGTTAGTCATCTCCTTCCTACCCTATGCCCCTGAACTTATGCTCTGACCAGCCTGGCTTGGGTACCTGCAGCCTTGCTGAGTCACCAGGCCTATAGCCACCCACAGCTGAGTGTTCACATCAGTCATGTCACTTGTCAGGTGACTCCTTTGTTAATCTTCAGAGACAGATGCAGTCACCTTAGTTAGTGCCCCCAACCCAAAAAGTAATGGGATCGTCTCATCACCTGTGCAAAGAATGCTCCTAAAGTAGTCTTAAAAGTATGTCTATCCTAAACTTGGAGTCCTGGTGGTGCAGTGGTTAGAGGCATTTGGCTGCTAATTGAAAGGCTGGCGGTTTGAAACCACCAGTGGCTCTGTGGGAGAAAGACGAGGCAGTCTGTCTCCATAAAGATTTGTAACACCGGAAACCCTGGGCAGTCATGAGGAACCAGAACTGAATCGATGACAGTGAGTTTGGATCCTAAAGTTAAATATCTGAAATTTACTGCCATTGAGTCAATTACAACTCACAGCGACCCTACAGAGCACTGTAGAACTGCCCCATAAGGCTTCCAAGGAGCAGCTGGTGCATTCAAACTGCTGACAGCTCTTGGTTAGCAGCTGTAGCTCTTTTAACTGCTGAGCCACCAGGAAGGCAACCTTCCAGTTTTAGCTAGTGATGGGAAAATCTTCACAAAGAGCAAAGCAATTGAGACAAGCTGGCCACTAGCTCATGACTACCTTTCACAAGCTCAAGGACTGACATTCAGTAGGTCCTTTTCCCTTTGCTCAATTTCATTCACTTACTCAAATCATCTTTTCAGGTTATTAATTCCCATTTGAATCTCCACAATTCCCTGTGTTACACATTGGGGTTGAGACCAGGGAACAAGATCACTGCAGTTTTCCCTGAGTCATAAACTTGGGGACCAGGTTTATGGTGACCAAGTACTCTTCCTGATCTCCCTTGTCACTTCTCTTTTTTTTTTAAACTACAGAAAGCCTCTCTAGTGGTCAGGTGAATTCCTAAGTAGTAACTGTTTGGCCCAAGCCCTCCTGTTCTAACCTTTTCTGTTGGTTGAACCCATCAACTTTCACAAGTAGAAACATAACACATTTCTCAGAAGAAGCTGCTAACCAGACCCACAAATATAGTTTTATTTCTATTAGAATGGAAAACCCATGAGAACTGAGACTTTAGCTCTTTATCTCTTACACCTAGAATAGTAGTCAGCATATATTCACCCACTCAGCAAATGATAACTGAGCATTTACTAAAGAGGTAATACTTGGGATAGAAGGAATAAAGACAAGGGTGTCTCACAGGATGTTTCCAGCCACAAGTAACAAAACTGCCTTGAATAGTAAGGCATTTGTTAGCATACATAAATGGAAGCCCCAAGTTAGATCAGCCCAGGTTTGTTTCATCAAGGACGAAGGCTTCATCCTAAGACTTGTTCTCTTTTGAGAAAGGGAAGACGTGAGGGCGAAAAAGCACAGGGTACCTGCCAGTAACAGTGTGAGACAGAGAGTCAAGCTTCCAACAAGACAGAGACCCTTCCCAGAAGCTTCCAACAGCCTTTCCACAACTCACTGGCCAGAATTTTTTTTGTGTATGGGGGGTTAAGTATACAATCCAAATCCACTCTGTATGCCCGCCTATGTGCAGCTCCATATGCTTTCCTCACCCAGTGACGGCATCATCCCGCCTTTTTACTCTATTTCTAGTATCCTCTTAGCGAGCACCTGTTCCCTCCTCCCCACCCTTCTCTCCCATCTAGAAACCAGTAAGACAGCCTCCTAAAGATGTATAGAACCATAACGTACATACACCATATGGTCACACTGAGTCCCCGAGTACTGAGTCCCCTCAGTGCTGGTTCCTGGTCAGGGCCAGCAGCAGGTCTAGGGGCCACGTTCCCAGGGAACCCTCCAGTCTGAAAGACCATCAATTCTGGTCTTTTAGTAGAGTTCCTGAGCTGCACAACTCTTTTTCTTGTGTTGCCTCAGGGACTCTACCTTGTGTCCCCCATTGCAGCTGCCTTCAGTGGTGGCAGGGCACCATCTGATTCTTCTGGTTTCATGTTGATATCATCTCCCACTCACATGGGTCCTTCTGTCTCCTGGGCTGGCCAGAATTCTTGAACCATGAATTTACCGTCAGTACAATGCACGCTCATCTGATGCTCAGTGGGGGTGGGGGTGGGGGGTCAGCTTCCCCTGAAGCCAAGGAACTGAATGGAGGAGGGAAGACCATCTGAACACATCGAGGCTCTGTTAGAAAGTAACAGAACGGGAGCTGGGGAGAGGCCACAGGATTCACTATAAACTGTAACTAACATTTGTAATCAAAGTCTCTGGTTTAGAAAAGTGCCTGTTTCACATGTAGCCCTTACAGTAACAACACAGCAGCGGTTCTTGGTCCACGGGTTAACCAAAACCACCTGCGCAGGGATTCTTACTCAGAGAGTGTGGGGTGGAGGCTATTCTGACGCCCAGCCTACATTGTGCACTCGTGCTGTGAGCTAAGCAACGTCATGCACAGGTGTTAGCCGGGAAAGCCTACACTAGATTTCTGCATCAGAGTGACCAAGGCTTCAAACCAGGTATACTGAATCAGAGTTTAGGTTAACAAGATCCCCAGGTGCTTCTTTATGTATAACTTTCCAAGAACCTGTTAGAAATGCTCATTGGGAACTTGTTAGAAGCGCAAATACTCAGTAGGGGTTCAAAGCACTGATTCTGACCTATGCTAGAGCTCTGGGGATGAAACACTCACCACAAGCCAGTATGTTGGGGAATGCAACTGGAAGCCAAAGGGACCTCTGAAAAGGAGTAAGGTTTTAATAGAGAACCGGGGAACAACATAGCCAGAAGGGCGCAGCATGAACAAAGGTAAAAAAGATGGACCACCATCAGATTCTTGCGTCCCTTTGTCAGAGGACAGGCTAATCTCTGCTTTGTCGCCATATTAGTACATGGGAAAGGGGAAGTTTTCTCATCTTGAACCAATGGCTGGAGAAACTGAGGTTTGCTTCCAGAACTCAGTGAATCAGTGCTATTTGATATTCCTGAGCCTCTGCTGAAAACATCCATCAAGCTTCCTCTTTGAGCACAAAGGGGATTTTAAGAGGCAACAATTGGGGCTTTCACATATTTATGTTTTTACAATCAGATACAGTGGGTGGAAAAACCCTATGAGATCACCTCTCCGCTCTACCCAACCTGCGCAAGGCAATACAAGATAATCTTCTTAAAGAAGCAAGCATTTCAATTCCTCTTCAAAGTGAAGATAAACCCAATCAAATCCAGCCAGGCTGCAGAAGTGATTCAGGGAAGGTTAGAAACAAACTGGAGAATTTGGACCAAGTGGGTAAATTGACTAGCAACTGGATTACATTTAAAGCTTCAATTAGTGACACAGAATAAAGTGTCCTTTACTGAGTTTGCTAACTACCTGGCAGATACTTGGCAGTTTGTTGACAGCACAGACAGGGAGTTACCCGGTGCTGACTTGCATAGCCAGGCTGGGACAAACTTCACCTACTCACTTTGATAGATGTACCCTAGGCACAGAAATACACAGATGGAGACTGATTTTTTTTTTTTTTTAACTCTACCGTATCATAGAGATAAGGACTTACAGCATAAAAGAAAATTATGTCAGGTGACAAAATGGTGGATACTCACGCAGTACCAGGAATCATGACCCAGCCAAGCTGACAGATATTTTAGGGGGGACACAATTCAATCCATGACATTCTCTTGCATGGAAGATGAGAAGTCTTCTACGGAAGCATCAATGATCCCGCTTTCAAGGGGAGAAGGACCTCTATGAGAGAATGGTTATCATCTGGGAATGCCTAGAGAGAGACACACCAAGCCACCGAGGAAGGACTGGCAGCAACAGGGAGCACAGAGTTAACAGCAGGCTGACCCGGTTCCCAGCTGGTGGCACCCAATCAGCTTTGGAAGACGGGGTAGAAGCACGAGCTTCTATGTACAATCGAGTGGTTGAGGCCAGGATGATGCGGTAGCAGGAGCCTCCCCATCATGTCTAAGCATCTCCAAAGTGGTTCAGTGGGTCAAGTTGGGCCTTTCTGTGGTCCCATCTTTCCTGGTCTGAGCTGGTCACTGAGATCAGTGAGAATCATCTTCCTGGCATCAATTCTTGTGATCTCTTCGCAGTGGACCTGAAATTAGTAATGCTGGTGAGTTGAAATTGCTTGTCAACAAAAAAGAATCTATCTGGAGTCACTTGGACCTTGTTTCAGCAGATGAGTTTGATTTCATTCTGGTGGACTCATAAAGGGACTTACTACTTCTGGGTGAAAAGTAAAGACCCCCAAAATATGAAATGAGCACTAGTTTACTAAAACTGGTCTAAAGAGTAAATAAAGGTAGTCTATTAACTATAGCTGAAAACAATGTCACCTTTACTGTAAAGGACTGCAGTGGTCTACTCATGTGCCAATGATTACACAAGGTTAGGGAGGTGAACTATTTCACCCATTGAGAAAATAAGCCCAGTACGCTTCATGTTCTAGGATCTAAAAAGGAACAAAACCTAATCTTAAGGGAGAATCAACACTAGACTGGGACATAGATACAACAGAAATAAGTAGAGGACATCATGGTTTCATAAAGGAAGAATGCAGGGTACATCCAGCTTCATCTGCAAAAGGCAGTCATGGAAGTCTTCCAAGAGAAGCAATCTTTGAGTCGAGGGTAGAAGAATGTATAAAGTTTTATCTGAGAAATAAGAATTTGCCACCAAAAAAGAACACTGGCAAAGCCACAGAGGTGTGATACTATGGGTCACTTAGAAACTTGAAAATGATTTGGTATGACGAAGGCTAGAGATGTTGACAGGATTTAGATCTTAAGTTATGCCACAGTGCAGAAAATTTATCTCCAAAGGGATGGAAGATTTTAAACTGGGAAGTAATGACCAGAATTGGAGCTTAAATGGCTCTTCTGGTAGCTGAAGGCGGCCAGAGAAAGATGACAATCATTTCTTAGTATAGAAACGATAAGGACCTCCGCTAAGACAGATGTTGCAAGAGGGCAGGAGGTTTGAGTTACAAAACCTAACAGACGGACATGTGGTCTGAACAATGCAGAGAAGAGAAAAGAATGAGTCGGGGTCAGCAGGGGTGGGTGGGGCGGGGGTCCAGTCTTCTTCTTTTATAGGAAAATGTGGCAGGTGGCATCATTTCCTGACAAAAGAAACAAGAGGAGCAGCTTAGGTAGAAAGAAGATAAATTCCTTTTTGACCATGAGGAGTGTCTGGGGCCATCGAGGTAACAGCCACTTCAGTGAAAAATGTGTTTGCAGCTCAGCTTAAAAAAAAAAAAAAAAAAAAAAGTCCTGGCTAAAGAAGGTTCTGTGAGAAGATGGACTACAGCTGCCTTGTTCACTATTTTTTTCCAGAGCCCAAAACTGTGCCTGGCACATAGTGGGCACTAAGTATTTTTAAGGGTCTTTTGCTTTTTAGCACTTTGACTATTACATACCTAGGCATGATTTTCTTTATATATCTTCATATTTATTCTGCTTTGGAGTTCACTAAGATTCTTGAATCTGTAATTTTGTCTTTTACTAAGGAAAATGTTTAACCCCTATTTTAAAAAAGTCTAGTCTCTTCTCTGTCATTTTCTTTGGAGTTTCCCATTATACTTACATTAAAAACCAAACCAAACCTATTGCTGTCAAGTAGACTCTGACTCACAGCAACTCCACATGACAAAGTAGAACTGCCATAGAGTTTCCATAGACAGCCTGGTGGATCTGACTGCTGACCTTCCGGTTAGCAGCTGCAGCACTTCACCACTACACCACCAGGGATTCCACAGCTGTTAGAACCTTTTGTATTAACCCAGAGGTCACTGAGGCTTTATTTTCTTCAGTCTTTCTTCTCTCTGGCCTTCAGCTTTATTTCTATTATCTACTGTTCAGTTCAATTACTCTTTCATTTGCCATTTCCAACCTGCTAAGTTTATCGAGGGGACTTTTTATTTCAGATACTGTTTTTCAGTTTTAGAATGTCTTTCTAGTTCCGTTTTATAGTTTCTGTTTCTCTGTTGAGGTTTCTTATCTCTTCATTTACTATGGGCATATTTTTCTTTATGTCTTTGAGAAATTCTAATAGCTAGTGTACAATAATTGCTAATTCCATCTTCTGGGTCATTTTAGGGTCAATCTTCATTGTCTTTTCTCTTAAAAAGTTCCATCTGTTTGACTGTCTAGTACTTTTAGATGGTGTCCTACAAACTGTAAATGATATACTGCAAAGACCACAGATTCTGTTATGTTCCTGTGAAAAGTAATTAGTAAACCAATTGATTCACTTGTCTAGACTTGAGCTCCAAATTCATTCTCTGTGGTGAGCAGCACTTGAAATTTCTGCTCAGTTATCACTAGCTAGGGTGTCTGAAGTCAGCCTCACATGTGTGTAGTTCAGAGGTCATCCAAAGATCTGGGACGTTTATAGGGCTTCCCCCTCTGGTTCTCTCCTAAAGCATCCCCTCTCATCTGGCTGTGACAGCCCCAAACTATGTCTTCTAATTTCTCAAAGTGGTTCCTCAAAATTGTGGTTTTCCAGCATCCAAATTCTAACTGTCCCAGCACAGAGATAACCGGGTCCCACTCAAATCCCCCCAAAAGAAGCCACTTAAACAGAAAACTCATCCAGCACCATTCCCTTCTTCCAAGTGTCAACCCTCCAGTCTCTGCCTTCTTTTGGTCACTCTTTAACATCTTCAGGTTATCTTTGCCGTCCACAATTTTGTAACTTATTTGCAGAAGGATTAATTCACTCAATATAAGCTACACTGCTGTTAACAGACCCGGAACTCTTGGTGCTCGATAAAATATTTGTTGAACAAATTCAAGAACCTACTCTGCATATCTCCATATGGGTCTGTAGCAGACACTTAACCAATCCCAAACATAACTCCCAAGTCTCTCATGCTCCCCCTACATGTCTACCCAATTTCTATTTCCAGTTTGTATACATAATCAACTGCTTTTTTCACATTTCCACTTGAACACAAGGCCTGAGACTCGCCGAGACATGGTGTATGACAGGACTGGCCTTTCTCACGACTGAGACAGCTAACCTTTCTTCACTGTGGTGGAAATGGCTTGAGCTGTGCTGTGGGACAGGCCAGCTGATGTGTACCACGTACCAGCTGTGGGCCATGAGCCCAAGGATCTTTTGTAGTTTTTGTTAAACCTGACCCAAGACTTTGACGATCTTTCAGAAAGTATATATAGATTTTCCTACATAATAAAATGTAACTTTTATATTGAATACAAACCTATACCCTTCTGCTGTGTTACCCAATCCCTTAATTCCGTTTGTTTCTCCATAGCACTTACCATCTAAATATTACAGATCTACTTTTAAAACTCTTGCTGTCTGTCTTTCCTCACAAGAACATAAGCTCCATGAGGGCAGGGTCATGTCACTGCTTTATCCTCAGCACTAAGAGCTTGGCATGAAGTAGGTGTTCAATAAATATCTAGTAAGTGAAGGCTGAAGCTACTTGAGCAGAAAAAAACAAAAAAAAAAGGAGTTAGGAAAGAACACTAACATTTGCAGGCCGTCTGGTGCAACAAGAGCGTCCCCTGATGGAAGGGTGGTGGCACTGCCTGAAGGAAGTTGGCCACAAACCAAAGCCAGTTCTCCGGTAAGGAAGGTGAGAATTCTACTCACGTTGGATGCCCAAGTGTTAGAGAATGAGCAAACACTAATTACAAGGAACCTCTACAATAGCCTCCACAGTTAAACATAATGGTCACTGCTATCAAAAATGTGTTTCCTCCATATTCTTGATGAGACCAAATTCAACCCAACTGAGCAGTCACACATTAAGAATCTACTAGTGTCAGGTGCTCCTTGCTAGGCATTCAGGACATGAAGAAAAAGATGTGTCCAGTGCCCCACATATACGGTGCCTAAAGGAGTCCAGTTCTAGGCAACAGTAGTTTAGGATGCTCTTAATAGATGTTAAAGTGTTAGGACGCAGAAGACCCAGGAACTCTGTCTGTGAAAACAAGGTGAGTAGCTGCTGATTGGTATTTTTGTCTGCGTCTTTAAAGATCATCTTCCAGGCAGGGAAATGAGGAAGGACATGTGAGGGAGTGCAACACTAGGAGCAAAGGCAGTCAGGCATGGAACAGAAGGACAGGTCACACCCAGAAGATGTGGTCAGTGCGGCCACTGTATCGCCAATGGCCTTACACAGTGGGCTAACACGCTGGGATTTTAGCCTGTCAGTGCAGACATGCTCAGATTGGTTTTTTCAAAAGATCAATCTGGCAGCCAGGTTTAAAAGCAGCATCTCAGGGAAGGAATCTCAGGCTACAGCATCAGGCTAGGGGAGAAGTGACAGCCTGTTCTATGCCACAAGGCTACAGAAGACAATTAGAGGTAGAATTAGTCAAATAACTTGTAAGAAGGGAAAGTGATCCCTTTAAGTGTACTGGGAAAAAAAAAATTAGGAAGTTCATTAGTGCTACATACTATAAAAAATTCAAAGTCAGGCAAAAACATAAGTTGAAACACCAGGTGGTGCAAATGTTTTGTGACTGACTACTAACCTAAAGGTTGATGGTTCAACTCATGCAGCAGCACTGCAGAAGAAAGACCTGGTGATCTGCTGCCAGAAAGACTACAGCCATGAAAACCCTATGGAGCAGTTCTACTCTGCAGCACATCAGGTCACCACAATTTGGAATGAACTTGATGGCAGCAGGTCTGGTTTCGTATGAACAGTCAATCACAAATTTACTACCTTTTAAAAGGCTTTTTTCAGAAATTATCATTTATCCTTTTTTTTCTAAATAAAATTCACCCTCTTAGCTTTTGACATGCTGTAGTAGGTAATCACTAATTGTGCCAACAAATTTTTTTTTGCACGTTCAAGAAAGGAAATGCTTAGCCTTTGTATCTGAGATGCTTATGCATTAAGCAAGCTCTTCTACAGCATAAAATATATATCAGAAATCAATTAGAAACAAATATGATATCATCTACAGGAAAGGCCAAGGAGTTTTTCCCATTAGCTTTACAAAGACGAAAATAAGATAGAAGGTTAACATTATCTCATGGTTTCTGAGTAGCTTCTATAAGAGGCAGCATCAGAGCCGCCAGAAGTAGGGGTGAAATGGGGTAAGCATGTCTTCTCCCCCACTGTGATGGATGCTGTGTTGGGCGGCCTGGATTCTTGCTTCAAGAGTAAGGCACACAATCTCTTAGCAGTTGGATGTGTTGGTGGCTGAATGCTCTCACCTGCATGTACTAGCTGATCAGCGGGGAGAGGGACATAAACTACTGACCCCTCTGCCTTCAGATGGGCATCTCTGAAGGGTTAGAGCTCTTATGGTATTTGCTGCAACTCACTGCAATGCACCTCCTCCCTCTGCCTAGTCCTACTTCTGTCCCTCCTTACGAGTGATGTCCCAGAGAGCACACCCCAGTAAGCCTCCTGGACAGAAATCTCAGTCGTTTTTCCCAGGAAATGCAATCTATGACACCAGGATCACAAAGGGCCTTTCATGAGCAGTCATTACTGAGGATGAGGGTGTCACCACAAAAGTACATATTAAATGCCCTGGGTCCTGAACAAAATGAACCACACATGTGTCACCCTCCAGTAGCTCAAGTTCTAAAGCTGACAACACAAAGATGTAAACAGCACAAGAGTGTCTAAAGGGCCTGGGATGTAATGAGTCATTCAATTACAAGAATGAGCAAGAACAAATAAAAACTTGTATATTTAAGCCAAGAGCAGGAGTTCAGCACAGATAATTTGCAGTTTGTCTCTCGGATACTGTAAACAGCCTCTTGGGGATTTTTATTTGTTATTGTTTTCTTTCTCCATCCTCTTTTCCCCTAAAGTTGCTGGGCAATGGTCTTTCTCCCTGGGCGTCCTTCCCTGGGGAACTATGACATCAAAAGATGCCTGTATCCTGACTGCCACCTAGTGGAATATTTGAGCATTAAGGTCTACAGTGTGTAGTTTGTTTTAGCTGTTTTAAATTTTTATTATGGTGAAATACATGTAACTAGACATTCCCCAATTCAATCACTTTATGTGTACAATTCAGTGACCTGAATTATGCTCACCATCCTGTGATCACTATCAGTTTCCACTTTCTGTCATTACCCGTGACAGAAACTCGGTACACCACCTACCCCCTTTTTCCCCAACTGCACACTCTGTATCGATAAAGTGCAGCCCTATCAAATCATGGTCCACGAGTCTTGATGGGGCAAAATTCTGGAGCTCCTTGTGACTTCTGGAAAAAAGTCAAATAACTGTCTTTTCCCCATCTTTTTGGGAAAGAGTATCTCCTGCCATTTGCTTGAAAAAAAAAAAATTGTTCTGTGCCCACTGTGTATTAAAAATGAATGTTTCAGCTTTTTCTATGATGCATAAGCTGAAGAAGACATGAACCCAGGATTAGGAAACATCTTGACAAGGTCAGTACTTAGTACGGGCTGTGACGCGGGTGAACCCAGTGAAATTTGGTTTTAGAGGCCACCTTACGATGCCCTCGAGCGTCTATTATACGACGATGCCAATCATGGCCAGACACTGGAAAAATAAAAAAGAAAACAAACTATCACCACATCAGAGGGCCAAGCCAACTGGATCTCCCCTCTCTGTGAGGAAGCAAAGTAAATTTTTTCACATGTTAATCACGTGTCCCTTCCCAGCCCTCAAAGAGCTCCAGCGACTGCTTCAGTCTCCACTGACCACATCTGTCCTGTTGAGCCTTGACCCATCTGGCTTTCTTTTGTTTTTGATAAACCACACTCACTTCTATAGTCTCCTGCAAGACCTCTCCATTCATGACTCCTTGAGTCTCAACTACCGGCTGCCCCTCCTGGCCATGCCCCTCCTCCATCTACACGAACCTAGCATCCCTCAAAAACTACGCTAGGTGGTCTAGCCGGCCAATGAACACTTTTCTCTGTCTTTTTACCTCGCAAAGTTTAAAATGTACAGAAAACTCTGAAGAAGTCCAATGAACACTTGCATGACTCCTGCCTAGGTTCAATGACTGTTAACATTTCCCCATCTTTATTCTTTCTCTTTCTCTCCATATACACGTGTAATAAATGTGTACCTGCACATACACATTTATGCACATTTATATACAAAGTGTATGTATATATATATTTAAACACATGTATAGTTATACATATACACATATGTATGAACTTCGTAAAATCATACACAATTTTTTTTTGGCTAAACCATCTGAAAATAGGTTACAAATATTACGGCACTTTACCCCCATATACCTCAGCACAGCACACTCTCATAAGTAGCCATGAAATAATTTTCACATCTAAAAAGTTAAGAATAACTCAATACCACCCACTACCCAAACCATATCCAAATTTCCTAAGTATCCCCACAATTGTTTTTACAGCTTTATTTTTCCAAACCAAGATCCATTCAAGATTGATTCACTGTATTTGGTTATCTTTTTGCCTCTTAATCTAAAACTTCCTCATTCTTTTTAATGACACTAACATTTTGAAAAATTAAATTTCCTTACAGAACGTCACTATGTGTCAGAATTGACTTGATGACTGTGATTTTGGTTTTTCTTTGGTTTTATAGAATGCCCTACAGTTTTGGTATCATGGTGCTATTTTGTTTGTTCCTCTCTGTAAACAAACAAACAAAAAAAAACACCACTGCTGTTGAGTCGATTCCAACTCACAGTGATCCTACAGAACAGAGTAGAACTGCTCCATAGAGTTTCCAAGGAGAACCTGGTGGATCTGAACTGCCAACCTTTTGGTTAGCAGCTGTAGCACTTACCAACTATGCCACCAGAGTATGTCCTGTAAAATGGAAGGCAGGCCAGAAACTTTGATTATATTCAGATTAAGTGTCTTTGGCAAGGAGTCTTTATAGGTGATGCTGTTTCTTCACATTGCAGCACATCAAGACTAAGATGCATAAAAAGTCCAGTTGTTCCCATCATTAATGTTACTAAATCTGATCACTTACTGGATTAAGTTGGGGACAGCTTGATTTCTTCCTTGTAAGGTATATAAAAGCCTTTGTCATTATTAAGTAACCTGCAGGGTGATATGTCAACATCTTCCCTTTCCCTGCCTTCCACTGGACAGCTTTTAGCATCCACTGATGATCCCTGCCTGAGTCACTGAATATGGTGATTTTTTTTGTTTATCATTGCATCCGTATTCATTAGCTAGCATTCTTCTGCAAAGGAAAACTCCCTCCCTCCACGGTTCATTCTGAATATCACTGATGTTCTAATAATTTGGCACAGTCATTATTCTTTAAATGTCCAAACTGGCTTCTATATGGCCAGTGGAAGTACCCTCAAGCTGGGTTCTGTGAGCTTCTGACTTGACTCTATCAACTTAAGAGTACTTCCTAGCTTTCAGGCAATGATGCCAGTATCACCTCTGAACTTTTGTGCTTTCTGAGACGTAGACCTGAAACTAGTCATTTTCCTAATAAACTCTGATATTTACTAGTGGGGTACAGTATTTAGATACCAAGCTACATACACTCTCTACCAGGTGATCTTACTCCAAAAATTTATATGTTATTGTTGTTAGGTTCCTCAGAGTTATTTCTGACTCATAGCGACCCTGGGCACGTCCAGGTCCTGTGCCATGCCCACAATCATTTTTATGCTTAGGCCCATCGTTTCAGCCCCTGGGTGAGTGCATCCTGTTGAGGGTCCTCCTCTACCAAGCGTGATATCCTTCTCCAGGGACAGATCCCTCCTGACAGTTATGTCCCAAGTATGTGAGATGCAGTCTCACTATCTTTGCTTCCAAGGAGCACTCTGGTTGTACTTCTTCCAGAACAGATCTGTTTGTTCTTTCGGCAGTCTATGGTACATTCAATGCTCTTCTCCAACACCACAGTTCAAAAGCATCAATTCTTCTGTCTTCCTTATTGTCCAGTATTTGTATGCATATGATGTAACTGAAACTACCGCGGCTCGGGTCAGGTGCATCTTAGTCCTCAAGGTGACATCTTGACTTTTCAATACTTTAAAGAGGTCCTTTGCAGCCGATTTTCCCATTGCAATGCATCTTTTAATGCCCTGACTGCTGCTTCCATGGGTGTTTCTGTGGACCCAAGTAAAATGAAACCCTTGACAACCTTAGTCCTTCCTCCATTTATCACGCTGCTTACTGTCCAGTTGTGAGGATTTTTGTTTTCTTGATACTGAGCTGCAATCCATCCCAAAGGCTGTGGTCCCATATTGTCACCAGTGTTTCAAATGCCCTTCACTTCCAGCAACAGAGCTGTGTCATCCACATAATGCAGGTTGTTAACGAGTCTTCCTCCAATCCAGATGCCTCCCTCGTTCTTCTTCACACAGCCCACCTTCTTGGATTATATGCTTGGCATACAGACTGAGAAAGTATGGTGAAACGATACAACTCTGATGCTTACTTTTCTTGACTTTCAACCATGCAGTTCTGTTTGCACGACTGCCTCTTGATCCATATACAGATTCCTTGTCAGCACAATTAAGTGTTCTGGAATTCCCATTTTCCTCAGTGTTATCCATAACTTGTTATGATCCGCACAGCTGAGTGCCTTTACACAGTCAATGAAACACAGGTAAACATCTTTTTGGTATTCTCTGCTTTCAGCCAAGATCCTTCTGATGTTAGCAATGATATCCCTAGTTCCACATTCTCTTCTGAATCTATTGTGAATTTCTGGCAGTTCCCTGTCAGTATACTGCTGCAGTTGTTTTTCAATGATCTTTAGCATGACATTAATGATATTGTTAAATTAATTTCTGAATTTGGTTGGATCCCCTTTTTTGTGAATAGACATAAACATGGTTGACATTCAACCATGGCATGAGGTAGCATATGATCAGGAACCGATGGTACTGAAGGAAGAAGTCAAAGCTCATTGAAGGCACTGACAACAAACAAGGCTCCAGGAATTGATGGAATATTAACTGAGATGTTTTAACCAACAGATGCAGCACTGACGTTCTCACTCACCTATGCCAAGACACTTGGAGGACAGCTACCTGGCCAACTGACTGGAAGAGATCAATTATTTATACCTATTCCCAGGAAAGGTGATCGAACTGAATGTGAAAATTATTAAACAAAATTTTGCAAAATTTATATACATAGTTCTAATTCAACATCAGAGGGTTGTTTACCTATAACTTTTTCTATTTCACATTTGTACTTCTGCTGAGAGTCTCTACTAATGCTCATGGTATTATTAGCTTTACCTATACTATACAAGGAAACCCTGGTGACATAGTGGTTAAGAGTTTGGCTGCTAATCAAAAAATTTGTAAAGACAACAATGAGATACCATCTCACCCCAACAAGATTGGCCATGATCCAGAAACCACAAAACAACAAATGCTGGAGAGGCTGTGGAGAAAGTGGAACCCTCCTACACTGTTGGTGGGGTTGCAAAATGGTCCAGCCTTTTTGGAAGGCAATCTGGCGTTTCCTTAAAAAAATGGATATTGATATACCATTTGACCCAGTAATTCCACTACTTGGAATATATCCTATAGATTCAAGGCCTTTCACACCAACGGACAAATGCACCAGAATGTTTATCGCAGCACAGTCCACGACAGCAAAAAGATGGAATCAACCCAGATGCCCAACAAGAGAAGAATGGATAGGTAAAGTGTGGTACATATACTCAGTGGAGCACTACGCAATGATAAAGAATAACGATGATTCCAGAAAACATCTCCTAACCTGGTTTCAACTGGAAGACATTATGTTGAGTGAAAGTAGTCAGCGACAAAAGGACAAATACTATATGAGACCTCTACAATAAGATCTCAAAAACAGACTTGTGTATAGAAGAAAAGACTCTTTGACAGCTGCAAGGGAGGGGAGGGAGGGAGGGTGAGGGGGGGAGGGTTTAGTTTAGATAGTTACTAGAAATCTAGTTGGGAGAAAGCAGTGTCAGCACACATCAGGAACAAGAACAATATTAAGTGGATTTCAGCATAACTTGAGTACTCCTTCCATCTTAACTCAATACTGCAAGGATAGAGTAGCTGGGGCGGGGGCAGGGGACCATGGTCTTAGGCGAATTCCAGGCCAATTGGCACAACTAGCGTTTTGCTAAGAGAGCTCTCTGCACCCCACATTGGTGAGTGGCGTCTGGGGTCTTAAAAGCTGCCAAGCTGCCATCCGAGGACACAGCAAATGGTCCCAACTCAACAGGAACGGATGCTCACCGAGGACCAAAATGACACGCGGTAAAGACAACCGAGAAGACGGAGAGACCCACAAGAGTGGGTGCCTACATTGACTTGGGACCGGAAGAACCGGATGGTGCCTGGCCACCACCAGTGATAGCCACGATGGAACTCACAGAGAGGAGTCTCACTGGCAACACAAGAATAAAGAGGTGCATCATGAGATCTCCACTAAAAGACCTCAATTGATGGTCCAGCGGTTTTGGGGTTCCTCTGAGAGCATGGCCCCCTGCCCTGATGCTGCCCTTTCCCATAAATTATAACAAAGGTCCACTCTTTGGACAGGAATGGATTGGACTTGGCAAAGCAGAGTGCCCATATATTGGAAGCACTTTATGGTTCTATACATCTATAGGATATCATCTTGTTGACCTCTGGCTGGAGGAAGGGGAGTGGACAGACAGGAGGGGAAAGGAGACTGTTGGGAGGATGAGACATGTATGGAGCAGAGAGGAATAGTGTGCTGTCACCGGACAGGGAGAACAGTGGAAGCTGCATATAGGGGGGCATGTAAATTTATATGTGAATGTACATTTTCACTCAGTTATGTTAAATACAAATTTAAAAAAAGAAAAAAATTTGTAGTACCACCAGGTACAACCCTCTGCAGCAGTTCTACTGTGTCCTATAGGGTTGTTTCAAAATTGTATTATTAATACTACTACTAACAGTAAACCTGTGAGGTTTGTTGTTACTGTTTTTTTTCCTTTTACCCCCAGGATACATCCTGCTAAAAATTATAGTTAGAGCACTATTATAAGCCACTTCCAAATAGGTTAAAGGACTTTGAATGACTACAATTTCTGATACTTACAAAGTTTTAGATGGTAATTCTTTTTCCCCCAAACTGAAGGAATCCTTGTTTTCTGTTTAAGTGGCACGTTTTCTGTTCTTTGGTGGTCCAGTGGTCCAGTTTTTTTGTTCTTTAGTAGTACACGTAAAACAGAATAGCTAAAAGTGCACCTCCGATGACGATCTGTGTTCTACTGACTATGCAAGGGCATTCTACTGTGTGCATCATAACAAACTACAGATAACACTGCAAGGAATGGGAATTTCAGAACACCTCATTATGCTCACATGAAACAATTAGGCCGAGAGGCAGTTGTTTGTACAGAACAAGGGGAATATTGTTATCATTTTAAAGTCAGAAGAGGTGTGCATCAGGGTTGTTATCTTTTCACCATACGTACTCAGTCTGTATGCTGAGCAAACAATTTGAGAAGCCGGACTATATGAAGAATGTGGCATCAGGACTAGAGGAAGATTCATTAACAACCTGGGATACCCAGATGACACATTTTACTAATAGCAGAAAGACTTAAAGCACTTGCTGATGAAGACCAGATACCTCAGCCTGGATTAGTATTATGCCTCAACATAAAGAAAACACAAATTCTTACAACTGGACAAATAAACACCATGATAAGCGGAAAGAAGAATGAAGTTGTAAAGGATTTGATTTTACTTGGATCCACAATCAGTGCCCATGGAAGCAGTAGAAAGAAACTAAATGACAAATTACATTTGCCAAGTATGCTGCAAAAAACTTCTTTGAAGTGTCAGAAAGCAGACATGTCACTTTAAGGACTATGATGCACCTGATCCAAGTTAGGGTGTTTTCAACTGCCTTGTACGCATGTGAAAGCTGCACAGTGCATAAGGAAGCTGAAGAATTGATGCCTTTGACTTACAGTGTTGGTGACGCATACTGAACACATCATGGAAAGAATGAAAAAACCCGTCTTGCAAGAAGTACAGCCAAAAGGCTCCCTAGAAAGGAGGATGGTGCGAGTTCAGCTCACATATTTTGTACATGTTCCCAGGAGGGACCAGGTTCTGTAGAAAGACATCATGCTTGGTAGAGGGTCAGTGAAAAGGAAGAAGACCCAACAAGATGAACTGACACAGTAGCTGAACAGTGGGCTCACGCATAGTGATTGTGAGGATGGCAGAGGACCAGGCAGTGTTTTGTCCTTTTGTACGTAGGATCGCTATGAGTCAGAACTGACTTGACGGCACCTGACAACAACAGGACTAGCAAGACACTGAAAATTTACGCAAACAAGTAGGGACTGCTGGGACTGATGAGTCATCTGAGCACCTTCATTGACAAGTTGATGGATGAAGTCACGTAAGGGTCATCTCAGGATATGTAACTGTTCAATGACTGTTCACAAAAGCACTCAATAACCACAAAAAAGAAGTCACTTCTGCTAAAGCAAATCTCCTTCCAAAGATTCAAAACACCTATCGTGACTGAAAAAGTGCCTGGTTATTACTACTGCATACACATCTCTAACTCATCACATTAGGCATTTGTTTACATAGAAAAACAAAAATATGGGCAAACCTGAGGCTACTATCAGTCAGGAAGGGATACAACAGAAGTTAAGCTCAAGAATGCTGTTTCTCATTTAATTTGTATTCTTTCATTGCATGATATTTTGCAGTAGGCTGGCACATTTCCAGGAACCCCTGGTGGTGTAGTGGTTAAGTGCTACAACTGCTAACCAAAAGATCAGCACTTCAAATCCACCAGGTGCTCCTTGGAAATTCCATGGGACAGCTCTACTTTTGGATAGGGCTACTATGAACTGCAATGGACTCGATGGACTGAGGTCTGGTTTTTGTTTCCTGGCAAGTGTATACCTGGATTTTCTTTAGTAGTTCTTTAATTTTCTTCAGCAGTGAAAAGAAATATCTGTGTCTTCTGATGACAATTCGGAATCTTTAAATTTTATTTACTTACTAGGTTTCAATAAACCACAGGGTTTAAAGAGCTAATCTTTTTTAGATACTGATCTTTTTGAAGAATAAGTATGATTAAGTTTGAAAGCAAATTAGACAGTGAAAGCAGATTCTGACACTTCCAAGGAGGCTGTAAGTCTACCTGTTTGAAGTATCAGTTTCACTCCGGTTTTTACCAGGCTCCAATTTTGTCTCCAATAGCACACAGCATTGTTGTGAAAATTAAAGGAAGTGATGCGCGAACAGTGCTTAGAGCCTGGCACATACAGATGTCATTATCTCCTTGTGAGAACTAAAATTTAATAGTTTTTCTTCCCCAATAAAATGTTTTGCACAGATGGTGATATTAATACAATCTTGGAAATAAAACCACCAAGATGGTACGGAAGCCTATACTTGATAAATATTTTCTATTTTCTGACCTAGAAATCCTGGTGGAGTAATGGTTAAGTGCTACGGCTGCTAGCCAGAAAGCTGGCAGTTCAAATCCACCAGATGCTCTTTTGGAAACCCCATGGAATGGTAGTTCTACTTTGTTCTACAGGGTCACTGTGAGTCAGGACTGACTTGGTGGCAATGGCTTTGGTTTGGGGGAGGGACATTTTATGATCTGGAGGGTTCTGGAAGAGTTCTCATTTGAGAGGTTTTGATACAACTGTAAAGTGTATATAAGGAGTCCTGGCGGCACGGTGGTTAAGTGCTTGACTGCCAACCTAAAGGTGTGAACCCACCAGCCATCTACAGGAGAAAGACGTGGCAGTCTGCTTCTGTAAAGATACTGCCTTGGAAACCCTAAGAGGCTGTTATATTCCTTCCCATGGGGTCACTATGAGGTGGAATCAGCTCGATGGCAGTGGGATAACAGCTAACTTTATATTCAGTGAAAAGTCTCATGGTATTCTGAAAATATACAATTGCATAAAGGCAGTTGTTAAATGACCCTTTATTTTAAACAAATTTCTACTTTATTACAGTACATCCTTTCTGTTTGCTGTCCCTCTTCATTGCAGCTACACAGTGCTGCCCTCTACATCATTTTCAGTTCTTCAAGGTGACTGCCTCCCAGTCACTCACAAATCTGATCTTCTCTCCATCATTCTATAGGTAGATGTGGGGTTGCCGTGAGTTGGAATCGACTCTTGGCAACTAACAATAACAACAATAGGTTATCTGACTCAATATGGGGTTTATGTATATGTAGAGAAAAAGGGCGAGTTCCAATTGAGAACATTCAAGCATCCAATTTATTAAGCATCATTACTTATTGAAGTAAATAGCAATAAACTATAACCCATTGAAAATTAAGAATCCATGTGTATCTTCTTATATAACTAAATAGACAAATGAAATAGGAAATCTTCTCCCTACAGTAAAAAGCCAGTAACAACTACAGAAAGAATGATGGAGGCAGAAAGCCATCAATGAATACTAAAACTGAAGGATACAAGTTTGATAAGGCACAGGACCTTAATATCATCTCAAAATACCTCCCAGCCATCATTAATTACAAAAGGGAAAGGAGCAACACTAGAGTGGAGAAACGGACTTCACTGTCACCAACTGATCACTTATTACCACCACTACTGGGACAAAGCATCATCCTGAGCCTCCTACACTGAGAAAAACACATCACTTCTAAGGTATTCCTGCCAAAGATGTATAATCAGAATGCACTCCTAAAGAAATCTCAAACTCACATTGAGAGACATTCCACAAAATAACTTGCCTACACTCTTCAAAAAGCTTAAGGTCAGAGAAGACAACACCGAAGAACTGCTGCAAATTAAAGGAAACTAAAGTAGAAACCTTGGTGGTACAGTGGTTAAGTGCTATCCCCAAAGCTGGCAGTTCAAACCCACCAGGTGCTCCTTGGAAACTCTACGGGGCAGTCCTACCCTGTTCTGCAGCGTCGCTATGAGTCAGAATTGACTTGGTGGTGCTGGGTGTGGTCCATGTGATGTCTCTGTCCCTATGTGTGTCATTCCCCACCGATGAAGAGTACAACTGAATGCAATCAGTGACCATAGATTGACTCCTGGACTGGAAAAGAATAAAAAAATAAATAACATTATTGAACTGACATTAATATTTAATTTCCTAATTTAGATAGCTCACTTTGGCTATGTAAGAGAGCGTCCTTTGGTAAAAACACACATTGACTAACATATGGATAAAGGCACATGATGCCTTGGTTGTATTTAAAAAAAAAAATTTAAAAAACCTGTTGCCATAGAGTCAGTTCCAATTCAGAAAAAAAATAGTGCAAATGCACGTATTGAACTTACTGCTGTTGATTGGATTCCATCTCACAGCAACCGCAGGCTGTAAATCTAAGGCAGTAACTCTCTGTCACAGCATTTTCCTGCTGAGCCGCTGGTAGTTTTGAACCACCAACCACTTTACCACACAGCTACCAGAGATCTTTACAAACACAAATATATATACATACAGACAGCAAAAGATGCACATATGTATGTATATGGCTACATTAATCCTTGGTGGCACAGTGGCTAAGCACTCAGCTGCTAATCTAAAAGGTCAGCAGTTTAAACCCATCAGCTGCTCTGTAAAAGAAAGGTATGGCAGTCTGCTTCCATCATGATGCTCAGTCGTGGTAACCCTCCTGGGCAGATTTTGTGGCAGCTGCTTTGGTTTTTGGTTCACATATATGCATACATACACACACACATAGGATAATAACACAAATCTGCCCAAATTTAAAACATCGGTGAATCTGCATAAGGAATACAAATCCTTTGTATTTTTCTTCCAACTTCTCTGTACGTTTGAAATTATAGCAAACTAAAATATAAACAGGGAAAGGACCTTTCAAAGGAAGGCAAAAATAGCTAACGCAAGGTGGTCCAGGTCCACACTCCATCAGAGAAAAGGGCTCTCTTCAGGGAACAGCAACAGACCCTAACCCCCCAGGAACAGATCCTTCCTTACCTCCACATGGCTTCTTCAGGCCTTTAATTGGGGGAGGGGGGGAACCCAACCAACCAACCAACCATATATATGTATATATATGGTTAAAAAGGAAAAGGAACAAAAGGAGCAAACAGTAAAAAGGGTAATTATTGAAAGTATTTGGCTTCCGCTTCAAACCTCCTGATAGGTTTGTGTATCCGTCCAGTTACAGTATTAACATTATTACAATCATACACACTTAAGACACACTTGTTTTTAAACATACATGGAAGCATTCACACACACTGCCTTTCATGCTACCGAAACTGAACAGATTGTTCTGGGGAGACAGATTATGTTGTTTTCAGGTGCCCTCACGTGGTTTCCGATTCACAGCGAACCCTATGTGCAACAGAACACTTCTCGGTCCTGCGCCATCCTCTCAATCTTATGAAAATCAAATAGGTCTTAAGTAAATCAACCTCTTCTCCATCAGGTCTGCCACAATTTCAACAGCTTTCTACTGTTACTAAGGGTTTTACTACCACATAAAGCAGTGGTTCTCAAACTTGAGTGCACATGAATATTACCTGGAGGGCTTGTTGAAACCGATTGCTGAGTCCTACCCCTAGAGCTTAGATTCAGGAGATGTAAGACAGGACTTGATGATGCTTTGCAGTTCGAACAAATTACCAGGTGATACTGACGCTGCAGGAACCAGCTACTTATATAAAGAGTGCATTAAATCCCATCCCTCCCAATTACTAGCCCCGCTCACCGAAAAAGGCACAAGCGATTACCTTCTCTGGGAACCTCCAGAAGAGTTCCACAGTACCCTCCCCGAAAGAATAGTTCAACAGCTACCCTACCCACTCCAAACCGGAAGTGAGGTAAGACTACCCTGCATTCCTTGCCTGGCGCAGCCCAACTACGCTATTTCCTTCTTCCTGAACCACGCCCACGAACGCAAGAAAGAGCGGGCGTCCCAGTGGATGCGAGGGACCACGTGACTGAAACGACCTCTCGCGACGACTCGTAACTCTCGCGGTACTTCACCCGCCTGTCCAGTCCTCCCAGTGCCGGGGTTTGTTCCCCTCCCCCTCCCCCTCCCAGCCGACGATTTCTTCCTTTTCAAACCCAGTCGCCTTGTTGTCTACACCGCGGAGATTTTGCCTGCTGCTGACGCTACCGCTGGACTTATCGCCCCGACCCTTTCCCGACGCCCCGTCCCGCTCCCAGCCCCACGCAAGGTAACAAACTCAATGAGGAGGGTAGTAAGGCCTCGCCGGGCCTCCGCTTCTCTGAGTTGAAGCGGAGGCCCGAAGCCTAGAGGGCTGCCGTGCTCCAGGGGTTTGGGGCGCCCGCCAAAGTGTTAGAAGTCTTGGCCCCTTCTTCCATCGGGAGCTGTGTCCTGACCAGCCTCGGCGCATTCGGGGTCTTCGGGCCTTGGCGGCGAACGTGGCTGATGGGGAGACCCGCCGGGCGGGGTCAGGACGCGGGAGGCCGCTTCGGGACGCTTGCTGCCTTTCTGTGAAGGGCTGTTTGGGGAGGTGCGGGTCCGGCGTCTCTGGGCTCCGCGTAGTTCATGTTTTCCGTTTCCCTGGAAACTGATGTTTGAATTTGAGGTCTGAAATAATCGACCACGTTGTGGCGGGTCTGGAATTGTGGAGTAATTGGGAGAACTGGCTGTCCGCTTTAACACCTTTCCAGCTTCCAGGTTGTCGTGGAACGGGAATTTTAAGAAAGAGAAGGATTCTTGGACATCTGTTATAAATCATTAATAAAAGCAGAATTAACTTGTATCTTATTTTCGGGAGAAAAAATGAGCCAGGTTTGGTGAAAGGCACTTTAACGGCTAAATGGAAGAATATTTGCCCTGTTTGTTTTAAGGAAGAAAATGAATCGGCACTGTTTTACTGGGTGAACGAATACTGCTCTAGAGAAAAGCTTCTAAACAACTTTATTATTTGAATAGTCCAGTAGAGAGTTGCTAATGTAGTTAATACAATCGTATTCTTTGATACCTTAAAATAGAATTTTTATTTTTATTTTTTGGTACTGTTTTCTAACAGATTACTGTTTTGTTGTTTGGAAGACACTTTAACTGTGTCATAATAGAGCTTAACACGGTGCTTGCCATCTAATAAAAGACTAGAATTTTCTGTGTCGTCTTTATTTTATCTCTTTTTTCTTTTTTTACTGTGTGGAATTTGACATGTTTATAGTCTTCAGGATCAGTGGCCTTCAGGTTTCTCATTTGCCTCATAACTTTAAAAGTAAAGATAATGACGATGCATTAAGCTACACTGGGAAGAGAACTGGTAAAGATTAGTGGTGGCAGACGAGGGTATTACTTGAGTTTTTTTGTTTGTTTAATTTTTATGATCTTTATTCCTCCCCACCTCCAGATGTCAGAGGATCTAGCAAAGCAGCTGGCGAGCTACAAAGCTCAGCTTCAGCAAGTTGAGGCTGCATTGTCAGGAAATGGAGACAATGAAGATTTGCTAAAATTGAAAAAAGATTTACAGGTAAGTATGGGAGGACACTTGGAGTTATATCGCTTGTTAAGTGTGATTTTGTGTTTTTCAAATTGTTTATTGCATAAGATTCCTTGTTTCCTAAAGCATTCTTTGGAGAGTGTACTCTCCATGTATACAGATGCATATATGCTTCTAGGTACCCATTCCTCAGAAGTGGAGTTGCTTCCTTGATATATACATCAAAATGAATGGATTGACATTTTTAAGCAACTCTTGTATGCTCATACAGTTTTTAAAATAAGAGTTGATTTGGGAAGTCTCAGATTTTCAGGAGAGAAAGTACACATAGGTTTACAAAAGAAAGTATATATTTTCTTGTTTAAAATAAAAAAGACCTAGCAAAGAAAATTTAGTCCAAAAGATAATGAAGATTAAAGCAAAGAAGTATACTTGACAAGATTCTTTTTAATACTACAGGATTCTCTGAAATAAGTGTGGGTGTGTTTTAACAGCTAAGGTTATACTCAGTATCAAAAACAAATTAGAAAAATAGCTAAAGAGATACTTTCTACATAAATGTTTTAACTCAAGCCCAGTTTTAACACTGTAGTCATTGGCACTTGACAGAAATTAAAGAAAAGAAGATTTTAATGTGTTTTGTTTTTTTTTGTGGGTCAAGAGACACTTTAGTAGGTACAGAACCTGCTTTTTAAAACCCACACTGGAATTTCTTTCAAAGTCATGATAGTCAATAACAGTTGTTTCGTGCCTTGACTAAAAAAAAAACCATATAGAAATATTTGTAGATATTTATGAGTTTTCATCTTAAGAAAAAATTTGAGGACTTTAAAATTCTGAACCTGATGTTAACATGTCTTACATGATGTTTTGTTTAGATGGTCTTTTTTGGTTGATTCCATAAAAAACTTGAATCTCCTTTATCCTGTCTAAATCTGGCTTTATCCGTTCCCTCACCCATTAAAAGGACTAATATTTTACGCCACCAGGGTTTCCTTGGATATATTAGAACTGCAAAAAAACAAATTTACTTGGAATAGAGTCCGGATTTGGAATTCTGAAAGAGCTGGGCATAATTAAGATGAATGTTTTCAAATTCAGATTCTTGATTTTTTATAAATTTCCATGTAGTTAGAGTACTTTATTATTTATTTAAAACACAGAAAACATCTGGCATCATTTCAGGATGATTAGGATTCCTCTTCAATATGTAGAAGTCAGGCCTGTGGATTTCAGGGTGCCAGTCACTAAGAAAATGATGTTTTGGAACTTCTCCCACTCCCATGACCCTCTATAAAAGCCCAACAGTTTGGCACCTATCCATTTGAGTCACTCGTGGTCTGTGAGTGTATGTCAGATGCACTGAAGATGGAGCAAGACAGACCGAGCACTTGTATGTTTACTTATATGCCATGAAGCACCAAGTTTCTGCTTGCCACAGAGATAGCCCAACATGTGTCATCTGCCTTTACTAACTTAAAAGCAGTCCTTTTTCACCCTGAAGAAAGCAGAACATTGCATGCCACTGCTACATATATTGTGCCCTAGACAGTGGGAGGAGAGGTATATGTGGAACTGTTGGAAAGAAGAGGAGAGGTTGAAACAGCAGTAAGAGATCTTTTTAATATTTCTAGACTAAATCATTAGAGTCTTGGCAGAAATGCCTTAACTGTGACATGATCTGTAGTGGAAAATACCATATGGGGAGAGAGAGACCTTTATGGTAGGCATTATAGTTCAACATGTAAGTGGCTTATCTGGGATTCAGTTAATAATGGGCTAGGAGTCATTTTTCTGTACAATAGCCTCTTCTCTAACGATTTAGAACAGCATTGTTGAATAGAACTTTGTTATGATGGAAATATGTATCTGTGCTGTTCAGACCCGTAACCGGTAGCCCAGTGTGGCTATTGTGTACTTGGGATGTAGCTAGTATGATTGAGGAATTGTTTTGCATTTTGTATAAAAGTGAATAACCACAGTGGATGGCACAGATTTAGAAGCTTAATTTGTAACTCTGTGGTAGCAATGATACAGAATGTTTTTACTGACTAATCTTGATTAGTCTCTTTCTAATCTAGCATGGAAAAAGTTTCACTTGGTTAATACATATAGGTCTGTTTTGAATAAAAAGTACTCCAAGATATGTCATCTTCTAAGATTAAGTGAGATTTTGGAAAGTAATTATCATCTCCATTGAGACTGTAGTCACAAGCTCTGTTTTGCCACATGTTGTTTTCCTTTTCTTGTCTGCTTTCTGGCATATACCATATGTGCCACTGTGACAGTGAAACCTGTGAGAGCTGAAACTCCATGGGACTGCTTTGTTTTTCCAGGTCTTGCAAGTTCTCCGTCTTTGACAGGGCTCACTCATACCACTTTCTATTACTGTTAGTGGAAAATATTTTGTGTTTTCCTCCTTTGACAGGTTTCCAGCTTTCACAGGTTTTGTAGTATTCTTCCTGTTACATGTGGTGAAAAGTCTACTCAGACTTGGTTCCTAATCATTGAGTTTGTAGCCCTATTTTCAGACTTTTTTACCATTATGATTTCTGCTTTCTTTTGTTTTGAAAAATTCTATCCTGATTATGAATTACTTGCCCAAAACTCTGGTGGCATAGTGGGTAAGAGCTGTGGCTGTTAACCAAAGAGGTCAGTAGTTCAAATCCACTAGGTGTTCCTTGGAAACTATGAGGCAGTTCTACTCTGTCCTTTAGGGTTGCTGTGAGTCACAGTTGACAGCACTGAGTTTTGTTTTTTTAATTTGATTTATGACAAAATGCCTTTTCTGCATTTTTTTAACAACTTTAATTTACCAGTCAGTTTCCTGTGTTCATGTGCTGTCTTTTGAGTGGAATAAAGATACTCAGCAGGCAGCACATCGATCTGCTAAAATCCTAACTGCCTTTCTGTCTTCTCTTTAAAAAAAGTGGTGTAGTACTATCCAAGCTAGCTAGCTGACTAGCTCCCCAAGCAGCTGTGATAATCACAGAAATAGTCAGTATATTTAGGCTGTTTTACTGAATAAACTGGTTCTAAAGGAGGCAGGGGTCAAGTCACTTGTCTCATATATTACAGTGGCTCTCTGCATCCCCGAAACGCCTTCCTTCAGTAAGCAGAGTGCTTGAGTGCACCCCCTTTGACCTGCTGATATGTAGATCACAACACCTGATGCTTCCTGGGATTGCCGATTACTGTAACTGCTGCCCATCTGTCGATGAAGGAGCAGTTTCAGAACTTGGGGGAGGAAAAGTAATTAATGGTATGTACCTTCAAGAACCCCCTCATACATAAAATAGTTTCTCTTTCTAATACTTTGGTCCAAGTGCACATGTATAGAAAAAAATTTAGTAGAAGGTTCTTCATAGTTTGCTTAGGGGGGAGGTTTATAAAACAGTGGCAAACTTAAAAGGACACTAGGAATATGGCACAGTGGTTAACAGTGGCTGCTAACCAAAAGGTCGGCAGTTTGAATCCACCAGCCACTCCTTGGAAACCCTATGGAACAGTTCTACTCTGTCCTGTAGGATTGCTGTGAGTTCGAATTGACTAGACAACAAATTTGGTTTGGTGAGGGGTAAATGTTCTGAATTTTAAAAATAATAGGGTCATTTCAGTCCAGGGCTCTGAAATTATAACAGCTTTTCAGGACCCTTTAATGAAAATGTATTTCCTTATTATGAAAATACAGTGGGAAGTTCTAAGAAAAATAGAATTCTAAATTTGAGACATACAAATACAGAATTCATGCTAGTAGCTCAGTGATCTGCAGGAGGATGTGGGATATACCTTGTGCCATAATAATAAGCGATTACATGGCTCTTGAGTAAGGCTTACTGGGAAACAACTGGATAATTAACTCTCTTTATAAAAGCGTATGATCTATTTATTTGGAAATTCTGTGTTTTGGCAAAGCACTGTCTAATTAAAAGCCATTTGAATCACTGCTTGGCGACTCATAAAACTTCATTAGAGATATTCACTAAATTTTTAAATCCAAGTCTTCTAGTTAATACATCTGGTCTTTTTTATTCACAAAACTAACCTTTCTCCAAGGGCTTAATGCTCCTCTTCCCCCCTCCTTCATTTCTTTTCTTTTTCACTATTTTTTTAAGGCTCAAATATTAGTTTTTTCAGAAATAGCCAGGAAGATTTTGAAATTTTAGGGGAGAGATAATATTTAACATTCTTGACTACAGAGCCAGAGCTAGTACAAAACCTCAATGGGAACCAGAAGAAGCTCACTACAGAGTTTAAACTTTGGTAACCTTTCTCCCTAAACATGTAATGTGGCATTTTATATACATTTTGGTACGAGTATGCTGGCTCTTAAATCAGATAAGATCACATACATAGTGTGGATCTTCATTCAAGTAAAGATGTAGTGAGTGGCAGCAGAATACATCCATTTGTACTAGTTCTCAAGTTTTTTTAACCAACCTCACCAAAATACCTTTGAATGATACCAGTAAGTGTAAGTCTGAAGCTGAAAAAATGTGTCACACAGAGGCATTACCTGCCTATGTGTGGTAAGCTTTTTTTCATTTCTTCTTTTTCAATGAAGTTATGCTAATGTATTAAAGATTAAGGTATTGGGATATTTTAAATCTGACCTGGTAATTTGCTTGCCCAGATGGGCTAAGTTTTATAGTGCATGAATAGGTTTCCTTTAATGTACTGATAGTGTTTTAGAAGAAATCCAAATGAGCAGGTGTATTATTATTACATTTAAGCATTTAAGGGTGCCTCTAAGTGTTTTGATTGTAGGGGGTACAAGATGGCCAGGATGGCTAGGCATTTAAAACTACTACCAAGCAATGCCCTTTAAAGCAGTACAGTTGCATGAAATTTGCATAGCAATGACATGAGGGATCTTGAATTTAGTTCAATCCCTCATCTTCGACTGTATTTCTCATGTATAGAGAGATTCTCGAGCTACAAAAGGCACTTAGAAATAATGCATGATCTAAGCACAAATTTCTACCCTATTTCAATTAATACTTGTGTTGGAGTGGAAAAGCAGTGTTGTAGTTAAAAACACAGACCACAGCCAGACTTGAAATCCTAGCTGTACCCTTACTAGCTGTATAAAGTTTTGTATGTCAGTTTCTTCATAGAGGATAATCACAGTAACCTACTTCATAGTGTTATGAACAGCAAATGAATTAGTATGTGTAGAGCACTTACATGCTGTGTGTTGAGAGCTGCTACCATTGAAAAAAGAAAACTTGCTTTATTGTAAGTAATTGACAGTGTGGATTATAAAAATAATGTTATGTAATGTGTTTTGTTTTTCCTTTTTAGGAAGTTATAGAACTAACCAAAGACCTCCTTTCAACTCAACCTTCTGAAACTCTTGCAAGTTCAGACAGTTTTGCTTCTACACAGCCCACTCATTCATGGAAAGTAGGAGACAAGTGCATGGCAGTCTGGAGTGAAGATGGACAGTAAGTGTAGAAAAAACCCTCTAACTATAACATGAAATAATAAAATACAATGGTAAGATGATTTTATTCAGTTTAAACTACCCTATTTTGATCTTTCTGTGTAACTGTCGAGTCCATTTGATTCTTGGGTGGTTTCCATTAATACAGTTAAATTCTTAGTTTCAGATTAAGTTTAGGGGAGAGGAATGGTTTGTATCCTAGAGGGAAGAAAATGAAAACAGGATAGTAAATGGGTATTTTCTGAAATAGCCTAAATTCGTTTCTCTTCAGATTTAAAATTGAGCTATCTCATACTTCTGTGAAGCACATGCATTGAAATCATTCCTCTAAGACCTATCTTTTCTCACAGAGGGATGAAAGCACACTCAGTAAATGTGAAAGCCCTTCCTGGCAGTATTTTGATTAGAACTTCCTTTCTGTTAGCAAAAGGCTAACTCCAAGTAGTCTTTTGAATTATCTTTGCCATTTTAGACACATGTAATAGTTCAGTCACTGCAGTGTAAGTCTTATAGGCTGAGTGCTAAACCTTTACTCACCTGCTTACAGCCATGATATCTTTACAGGTGTTATGAAGCGGAGATTGAGGAGATAGATGAAGAAAACGGCACTGCTGCGATCACCTTTGCTGGCTACGGCAACGCTGAAGTGACTCCATTGTTGAACCTCAAGCCTGTAGAAGAAGGAAGGAAGGCAAAGGAGGACAGTGGCAACAAACCCATGTCAAAGTGAGTGCCTCTAACTGTAGCATTTTAGATGTCATCCTCCCCGTTTGAGTAGTTGCTGTGGTCTGCAGAGACAATCTATATGGGGTAGGTGGGGTGAGAAAGCTGTGATATTTACCATTGTATTGAACACTGAGTAGCGATATAGGGTCGAAATTGTCTGAGTATGTATGTCTGGGTAAAGTGAAGACATTTCGGTGTTCCCACTTAGGCATTCCATAAATATTTATTAATATGGTATTATGTACCTGGCAGGAAACCCTGGTGGTTAGTGATTAAGACCTGCATCTGCTAATGAAAAGGTCAATAATTCAGATCTCCCAGGCACTCTTTAAAAACTCTATGGGGGCATTTCTACATTATCTACAAAGTTACCATGATCTACAGTCAACTCAGTGGCAACAGGTTTGGGGTTTTTTTAGTATGTATGTGGCAGAATCCTAGGTGGTACAAATGATTAGCACAGCTGGGATGCTAACTAAAAGGTTAGTAATTCTAGTTTACCCAGAGGTACCTTGGAGGAAAGTGCTGGTGGTAACATTTCCAAAAAAAATTGTCCATTGAAACCCCTATGAAGCACATTTCTTGTCTGACAAATGGATTACCATGTGTTGGAATCTACTCAATGGCAATTTGTTTTTAAACATATCTGGCACTAATCCAGGTGCTGGGATTATCTGACAGTGCAATTCAGGCCTTGCCCCAACTGAGGTTGTCATGTAGGGGAGGCGATGGTAATTCAAGAAGCACTTACGGTGTAGGAGGTACAAAGGCAACAGAGTGAGTGTATTACTTTGAGGGAAGCAAAGAAAAGAGGTACCTAACCTGTACTTTATGATAAGGACAGGCTTTTTGAGAAAGTAATAATAATTGTCCACCTTACAGGGTTGGGCAAGTTAAATGATAGCATTAATATAGCAGGCAGCACAGTTTTGGGCTTGTAGTAAGAGATCAGTAAATGTTTACTTTTATCTTAAAAAAAAGAAAAGATGAAGTCCGAGTTACAGAAATAACTTGTGACACAAACTTGGGCTAGGGAGGTAGTTGGACAGGAGAAGAGATTAAAAAGGTAAAGGCCGGATCATAAAGATTCTGTGGACCATGGAAGCATTAAAGAGGCTGTGATGTGATCACATTTGAGATTCCAAATGATCTGGCAGCAGAAAGGAGGTGGCTGCTGCTATGACCCAGGCACAAGATGATAATGGCCTGAAACTAAGGAGTGGCAATAAGGGTGGAGAAAAGTGTACAGTTCTGAAAAAGTCTTTCACGAGGTAGAATTAATAGTATTTTGGAATATTTGCCAGTTTGCTCTCTTGGATTTGGAAAGAGTGTTCAGAACTTAAGTTGCTATATAAATGTGTTTGAATTTGGGAACAATCACATTTTCTCTTAAAATAACATTCAGACATTTCAGTGAGAAACTCATGTCATAAAACAGCATGTACTTTCAGGTTTTGACCTCTGTGTTAAAAAGCCACACAGCTTTATGGTGGTGATTATATAGATTTTATTGCTTCTCTTTTAATTTCTCTTCATCATCCTTGTTTTAGTGTGAAGTCAGTGTTAAGTGAAAGGTTTAAGCTCTGATCCTATTAAAAACAGCAGTAATTGCACTTTGTTTTGCCCCTCTCTTCCAGTCAATGTGAAGTAGAGTTTTATCTGCATTGAATCTCTCCTCTGTATATTTATACAAATGTTTGTCTTTTATATTTCCAAATACTGCTATATCTAGTTGGAAATTGATAAAGGTTTAGATCTTTATGTAGACCCAAAATTGTCTTATTCCTAAAACAACCAGTAAATCTGTGTAATTACAAAGTCAAAACAAGCAGGTTATCTGATTTACATGGGTAATAGATTACAGTTACTTCAAACTCTTCCAAGCATATTATGTACTGGTATTTTTTTAAAAAGATATTTTTTAGTAGTGCTGGGTGATTGGCATTGGTTTTAACGAGTAGTGCTTTTACTCATGGAAAGAATGTATGTTTGTTAGGTCTTTTTGTATTTTGCATGGCTAATATTTTCAGGACTTGGAGCCCTAGTGATCCTGTGGTAAAGAGCTCAGCTGCTAACCAGAAAGTCAGCAGTTCAGATCACCAGTTGCTCCTTGGAGACACTGCATCTGTGAGTCAGAACAACATCTCAAAGGAAGTTATCTTTTAAATACTGAGTTGGATTTTACCTTTTTCTTCATAATACAGAAAAGAAATGCTTGCCCAGCAACGTGAATATAAAAAGAAGAAAGCTTTGAAAAAAGCACAGAGAATAAAAGAACTTGAGCAGGAAAGAGAGGACCAGAAGGTGAAATGGCAGCAATTCAACAATAGAGCCTATTCTAAAAATAAAAAAGGCCAGGTTAGTAAGTCATTTCATCATACTTTGTGAATTGGAAAAGTGCAGCTGTCATTAATACAACTTTAAGTTGAAAAAGGAGGTAGACGTGTAAGAACATCGTCATATGATAACCAGACTTGAATTCAAAATCCTCTTCAATCCTCAGATTGGCTTATTGAAAGAAAACCTTCATTAGCCACTATCTCTGCAGTATAAACACTTTGAATTTACCTTAGAATTTATGCAAGGTCTACTAGGCTCTTTATGTAAACTTAAATTTGGAAAATGATGTACTACTTCACATACCACTTACAGGCCATGTGCTGAACTCTCACCTGCTCTGTTCATGTGTCTAATTCTAACCGTCACGGCTAGACTTTATTTAAAAGAGCACTGAGCGAGTTGAGATACTTGGCTTACTAAGTGTATGCTGAATAGAAAAGACGACAGCATTCATACAGTTTTGAGGGTAACCCTTCACCTTAGTACAGTTTTCATTGCTATCAAGAAAGCCTCTCCACTGATGGACATGAGTCTGGAAAGCAGTGCTTCCTTTTCATAATAACATTTATTCTGTGACTAACAAAGGCTGAGGGGCTCACCAGTTAGACATCGTAAGAGGCCTGTAGTAGACTTCGTTCAATGCAGTCGGAGTTCTTGTCAGGCTAAAGTGAGTAGTAGTAGGTGAAATTAGGATCTGTGTCTACAAAACTAAACTACGGAGATGCCTGAAGACAAATGTCACGAATGTTAGCAGTGTATGATGAAAACTTAATGAGTGAAGGGCTCCCAACGTGGTACCACTTTAGCATGAATTCCTGACACTGAACAATGCAGCATGTTCTTTCTTAAAAAAAAAAAATTGATTGAAACCAGAGTCTGCTTTTTCTAAAACTAATCAGGAATGGTTTCTGTTTTATCTCCTAGGTAAAAAGGAGTATTTTTGCTTCACCTGAGAGTGTAACTGGCAAAGTTGGAGTAGGAACTTGTGGAATTGCTGATAAACCTATGACACAGTATCAAGATACCTCAAAATACAATGTCAGGCATTTGATGCCTCAATAATCAGAAAAACTGTTGGATTTCATCTCCGCAGGGCTTTACATTTACCTTTTTATCCTTATATTTTTCTAAAGGTAAATTATTTGTTAGATGAGTAAGGAAGAATCCCACTGTCATCACTTGATTCGGTAGAATGGAACTTGAAGACGTAACTGCTATTCATTTAACTTTTTTCATTACTGCTTCCATGGCTTCCTTAAAGTCAGGTGAATGAAGTGACTTTTCTAGATAAGATGCTACTTAAATAGAGCACATAAAAGAATTGTCGTTCTTCCTAATGTCAAATCCCCATTCAACAGATAGTGAATACTTTTTGTAAGGTTGTAACTTGGACTTTAAATTGAACTTGTTGCAAATTCTTACAATTCATTGGAAATCCAAGGCAAAGCCAGATCCTTTTTCCTCACCTTAAGCTTAAACCCTTTAAGCCTAAAGACACGTTAACTTGTAAATGGTAACATTTGTTTTAATGTTTTCCCTTCAAGAACTTGTTTCCCCACACCTATTAGGCTGTATCTAAAATTAATTCAGCTTTCATTCTGTTCATGAGCTGTATGTGAAAAACCATGGTTAGGACCACCTGCCTTTTTTTTTTTTTTTGTACATTGCCTTTGTTTTTGCTGTGTTGATTTTTCACTTACAGTAGTGGTACCATTTTTTGGATATAATGTTTATATGGGAAAACAAAAAGCTAATGTATAGCCCTGTATACAGTGTAGATACTATTTTTGTAAAGAAAAAAACCCAAGGCTAAATTAATGAACAAGAGTACTGAATGTTTTCATCATTAAAAATCTACTGTATTTCTTGTGCATTAATGACCATAATTTCCCTGTATATTATGTTCATGTAGCTGAGTTTGTAATTTTTGTTAACTAGATCAAGTTGTCAGCATTTGTTGGTATAAGTGAACATCAGTTATCCTGAGTTGAGTTTACGCCAAATACATACATAAAAAAGGATCTTCCTATTAATCGAAGAACATGATTTTTAGGATGTGTGTTAATTTCAGTTTTGTGTGTTTAACTTTTATTAAATAAAGTGCTTTAAAAACCTCCAGGGTGTGTGAACCAAAGGGTGAAGTCTTTACCCATCAATGTTGATACAGTGATGAAGCTACTATGTACTTGCACACATCATTGTTACAGGAAAGAATATCCAGTATGTAATACAGGTTTCAGTAAATCATTGAGTACTCCATTAGAATTAAGAAGATTCTAAACAAGTTTTATTTTAAGGGCTTGTGCTGTGTGTAGAGGTTATTTGTCAATTTTTTGATGGAAGTGGAAAATAAAAGTTTTTATCTCACGGATTTTAATTGTCTTGGTAAAATAAAACTTAGGACAGTGATGACAGGTAGAACTTGCCATCTCTCTGCCAACCTCCCTCCCAACCTAGGTCATTGCTTTTTTTCTCTATAATCTATGGTCATAAAGCAAAACATGTAAGATTAATAACTGAAGTACAATTTTTTAAACAGCACAGATAATTGGAAAAGGACTATTAGCCTGACAACCTTTAAATAAGAGTACTTTCATTACCATTGTAGAAAGCATCTTAAGAACACACAAATCAACAGTATCCTTATAAGGATCACAAGGGAGTCTTTTGAATTAATCATCATAAGGAAATAAAATTTGTTGGCATAACTATGGCCACACCAAATGGCTTCTGATGCTATTATCTCGGTATGGCTGTTGGGATAGTGGTTCACTTGGTAAATTTATGTAGGCAGGCCTATTGTAATTGAGATTTACTACTCTTGAACTTACCAGGCCTTCCTTTCTGCCCATTAAGGGCTCTGCAGTAGAAAAGGAAGGAGGAGTCAAGACCGTACCACAATTAAAACATGTTTTGAAAATTGGAGTCCTACAGCCTGAGGTCAGGATCCCCTGTCTCAAAGACTTAGAATGTGGCGTTTTGGACAAGCATAGTGTCAGGATGGTCCTCTGGACTGTAAAAGCCCTTGAGGTATTAGTACCTGTGAGTGTGCTGAATTTTCAAAGATGCTCAAGTATAAATGAAGGTGTTTTAAGTTACCTATAAATGTGAAGGTGGTTACGAAAATTTTTTTCTTCTCCTGTGTCACGAAGCTTCTACACTGAAACATTAAATATTGATCTACAGCCCTAAACTGCTATGGCTGCACACTTCTGAAAGCCCGATGTGGACCTGGGTTCACCTTCAAGGAAAGAACAGTAATTACAAATGATAAATGCTGTTTTAATTCATATGGAGAGAAGCCCTGGGCAGAGTCAAGAGCAAGGATTCCTTTATGTAACTTAACTTTGCCTCAGTTTTCTCAGCTATAGGATGGAAATACTGTTTCATAAATATTAAAAGATTTGTGCTTAACAGTACCTAGTACATGGTAAACACTTCAGAAGTGTCATTACTATTAGAATGGTAACAGGAAATAGCTTTTAAATATACATTGCATTGCTTATGATTTGACACCCCAAATGTTACCCAAAATACCAGAGTTGTATGATACATTAAGTAAGTCCAGTGAACGTTTCACTTAATTTGTATATTAGAATATCCTAGGGTGTCGTTCTGAACAGGAATGGGATGCGGGTTAGAATAAAATCACCCCCAGTGCTCAAGTGACAAAAGAATTGGGCATCTGGGTGCTACCCAAGACCTATCCCTGAGCCAAGGGACATCAGATTTTGACAACCACCACCTGTGATTCTGATGTGCATACTTCACAAAGAACCATTATTTTAGGGTAAATGTAAAAATCAGTTTCATTAAATGCTGAATGTCTGCCTTGAAAACAGCAAGGGAAAATCATCAGGTAACATAGGGAAAACTACCTTTGTGAGTTGTTAAACGTGTCCAGATTATGAAAAGAAAAGGTTATAAAGTCAGCCAAAAAATATTAACATTTTGATTTGACTTTATGCCTCAATTTGGGTGTTAGAAAACCTATTAAAACCAACAGGGTTTTATGTTTCTTACAATCTTTAGAGGGCTAAATATCTGTTCAATCAATTGAACTGATTATACTATAAAACTAACCGATTCATACAAATGGCAATTTACAAGTTCAACAGTAAATGTAAACATTCTTTACATCTAGGAATTTTGAGTTGCAAGTTAAAGTCAATTTTTACTGCAGTGGGAGGAAGAGCACAGCACACAAAGTCACAGGTAATGACATAAACCAAAACAAGTAATTGAATCCCTTTGTCCCACATCTATGTGAATGTATGTTCCTGTATCTTAAAGAGGTTCAGATACTGTGGCTGGAGAGTCCTAAGAATTTTTTTCTGTTGCCCTAGCCAAAAGTACAGTTAAAAAAAAAAAAATTTACAAAGATTCTCATTTGTTCTTTCAACTTCTGTATATAAAATGTTGCTCTTATATACAGCTAAAACAACAAATTTTGGATACAATTAGTTTTCAGCTTTCAGGCAGAAACAATTGCAGTTTACTTCCACCAAGCAAGCACCTCACTGGTTCATCTCTAGGAAACAAGTGCAGCCTTCAGTCACTAGTGTTACTGAAATCATAATTTGTCCCCCCATTTAGTCTTTTTTAAGCACGTAGTTATAAGGAGCCATAGTTATTACTAGAAAGGGTATTTGTTTCAAGAGGTACTGAACAGCCCAAATTTATGGTTCTTATTTTGCTGGCTTGTGATTTCCTTTCCTTGGTGAAACTGATGCATTTGTCACCTCCCCCCCTTTCAAGCCCCCCCTTGCTAGATTTTAGTAAGATTTTTGCAGTGAATTTCTGACCAAAGAATTCAGGCTTAGAGGCAACATGATTACATCCTGGGAGAACTAGAGTTGAAGCCTAAGAGCCACAGCTAGACTAGTCTTTATAGATGGTAAATGTCCAATTGGTCTTTTCTCAGAAGGAGCAGGAAGGATGTGTACATATCCCTTGGTTCTTTTGTCTAGAACTTATCCTCAAAGATTGCCCTGTCAGGTTTAATTGAGCTAGCCAACTTTCATAATTTCACTAAAGGTGTTCATTCAGAGACAAACCTCTCAAATTTATATTCTCTTTGCACACATTTTAAATATATTTTATGGCTTTCATTGCAGATTTTTACAAAATTCTATTCTGGACCCTGTTGTCACTTATTCATGAATAATACTGTTTTAAAAATCTTAATATCCCAGTGATTACTCTAGCAATAAAGACTTTAAAACATTCCCTCATGACTAAGAACTTGAGGAAAAGGAAAATTACAAGTAGTTGGCAGTACTTTAAAACAGCTTCATTTAAGCTATTTGCCCTAATTTATGAAAGGCAAAACCAGAACCATGAACTAAAGTTGTCAGCCAGTACATGTATTTTGAACTACATTGCCTATTTAAGAAAGTCGGGCACATTTCACAAGAAAACCAGTTTCTATTAGATCTGGTACATAGGCCAAGAAGAAAGTTGCTGAAACACTCCCCAATCCCCCCCCCCCTTTTTTTGGCAAGGCCAGCGCCAAATACTGAAACTAGGACATTTGATTATTACACAGTGATTAATATCAGTGTGTAATAATGTTCTCAAGCTCAAGTGACAGTCCTTTTTTAGAAAGCAAGTAATCACTGAAACTGGTGATCCTATCAATCTGATTATAAAGACTATTTAAAAAATTCTGTTGGTGGTGGTAGTAGGTGCCATCGAGTTGGTTCCAACTCCTAGCAAATCCTATGCATAAACATTCTATATGACATCAAAGTGACTTCTTACAAAGTACAACCTGCTATGGAATTTTGTTAAAATGAACTAATATGTATTGAAAAATAGATGTTTTCTATAAAACCCAGAGTCAAATTACTGAGATTGCATACATTTATCAGAGAAAGAAACACCTCCTAATTGCCTTTTGGCTGTAGTTCTCAGTTTTGGGTAGGGGGAAAATTTATATACATCACCTTTAGTCTCCGCAGTCTTCCAAGAAAACTATAAAAAACCCCAAACCCACTGCTGCTGAGTCACTTCTGACTCCTAGCAACTCTATGGATAGGACAGAGTAGAAGTGGCCCATACTCCTGATGGATATGAACTACCAACTTTTTGGCTAGAAGACATATTCTTAACCACAAAGCCACCAATGTTTCCTTCCAATACAGAAGTAGTATTTTTTAACTTTTTTTTTTTTTTTTTTACGAGGAAACAGATTCAGTGATGAAATTAAGTAACTTCTGTTTGGAATGTAGCCACTGTTGGGATTTAGATTTTATCAAAAACTCTTGTTCTGTCCATGTTATACTGGTTTTGGTAGGTACTTTTAGTTAAGTTTGGGAATTTGAGGTGGAAAAATAATACAAAAATGGGAAAATGCAGTTGCTTCTTAAAGAAAACACACAGAAATCCTTTAAGTGGCTGAAAAATTTCAGAAAGCAGTGTGGTCTTAGGTTTACATGCTTCACAATCTGCCGTTTAAAATCCTTTCATAATGCTGAGAGCAGTCACTGCTGTGGGGACTAGAAAAAGTATACTATAGGAGTCCTCATACCTGTTGTAACCAGAAACTACAGTTCACAATGGCTTCTATCAGAATCCCTTCTCTGGTGGTGCAGTGGTTAACCAGCTGAACCTTTAACTACTGAGTGATCAAAGTTCCACAGTGTAAGTATCCTTTATAGACATTTTAGATATATCGAGTCAGGTTAGTGGGGTGTAACTGGAAACGTCCAAACTTAAAAATGCATTTGAGTAATAGTGTACCTAAAGGGATTCCCTAATAAGTTATTTGCAGAACAGATAATGACAAAAAGCTTTGTGTCTAACCTGAAGCAGTTATCAGATATTAACACCATCTGCAGTCGGATTGTGAGGCTCTATCAGTAAGGTAGGCAACTGTTTCAACTGTGGAACAGAAAGTAGATATGATCATTTTATGTGTAGTATCAACAGACATGTCTAAGGCACTTGCCTCTCAAGGTGTGGCTCCTCATCTATAATTTTTTCCTTCATAGAGAAGGGTAATACAAAAATCACTCTGGTATTCTTCATTCACAATTTTTATTTCTTGCAGTTAACTGTTGTATCTTCAAAGTTGATTTGTCTTTTAAAAAATTAATACTTCTTACTCATGGTACAATCTACCCCCCACCCTCCCCAAGGAAAACAAACACAGGGAAGGAGTAACTTAGGGGCAGCTGAAATACATACTACAGACTCGCAAGAAAGGCTTTCCAGCCCACCACCTTGTACATGTACAACAGAATTGGCAGCACCTCAAGTTCACCTGAATGAAGTCCCCAATTCCAATCCTACGCAAAATGATGTAAGTGAATGCCATGGGAACAACAAAGTGGGAGCTCAGTCATCAGCTTCCATTTACTTTCTCACGGTAGTTAGGACAGACTTCTAACCGTGTCTCATTTGGGAAAGTCAAAATTAAGCAATATGTAGAGCAACATTTTGACCTGGCCAGGAGTAATTGTAAGTGAAAGCAGAAATAAGTTACCTGGGCCACAGAAATAAATTTGTTTGTCATTTCTCATTAAGTCTCCAGCACCTGAAGTAACAGGTTTTAATTATGGACTTCTAAAGGCATGCAGTTTTCCACACACATCTACTTCAGAGAATTCTTCCACTCAAACACAGCACAATCAAGGATAAAGCAATTCTGGAGTCACAGAAGAGCACAGGAACAGCTAAGTATATGGTGACACCTTATGGACGGTACACGTCACAGACAGAAGCAGTGAATGCTGTTAAGGTGCTACTTATAAAGGACAGTCTAACATTAACACACAACTCAGCTGCACTGCTAAATATGGTTGTCTTTATTTTCTTTTTCCTTGCCCAGCCCTATCTAAAACATAAAATAAAACTACAGGACTGAAATCAACAACCCATTAAAATCAGCAATAAGTTATGAAAATCATAAAGTTTGTTTTTGTTTTTTTTTTAAGTAATTAAGGGTAGTTAAATTATTTAAAGTATACAAAGTTCAAACAGCCAGGGGTAAAGTCTTCAAGAAGGCATCCTGGGGTGAGGGAGACGGGAAGAAGGGAACGTTGGAGTTCAAAACACAGAGAGAACACACAACATCAAAGTGCAGGCTAGAAATTTCACTTTAAAGAAAATAACATTTCTGAAAATATTCGTAAGAGCAACAATAGCACCTGCACAGTGCGACTGTGAGGAAGGAGAGAGACTGCCTGTAGGAAAATGGAAGTAAATCGTTACACTAAAATGAGACACGTGCTGAACTTAACTATGTTAACTATGATAGTCTACTATAGATACCAAATGGTTAAAAGCTGGTAAAGGGTAATGATTCTAAAAGAAAACAGAAACATTAGCAATGACCTTCTTCTACTTAGCCCAGACCTCATTCATTTTGTGCACTATAAAGAGTGAGGTGTGAGGTGTTTTATCATTATCAAATGCTGCATCAAAATAGATGATTTTTCCCCATGTGTTTTTCCACTATAAAAGACATCTATGTTTTTTTATGGACAAGCTTTTAAAAAGATGTCATTTTGGTTTCAACACATACAAACAGTTATCAAAATCTGAAATAAAAATGCTGCCATGGCTCAGACCTTGGCCTGCTTATCTGCGTGTAAAACTCTTCTGGCCCATGCAGACAGAGGCAAGTGGAGCCTTTTCCTTCTGCCCCCCAGTCCATACTCACAGGCCTCGTGTGGTGGAGGCTGTCAGGCCCTGACTGCCTCCATGCTGCCCAAGGGCTGGGTGGCAAGCTGGCGGTTGGTGCCCTAGTGCTAACAATGCAGGGTAAGGTTGGCTTGCTTAGCATGGAATCCAACAGAAAGCTGAGCTGCATGATGATCCCTTTCAACAGGCTTCATGGGAATCTCTCCTTTTGCAGAGCATGAAATGAGTTTATTTAAAAAAAAAAAAAGAATTGATCATCCACAGGCTTCATGTTAAGCTGTCCCAGGCTGAGTGACAACTGTTCTCTTTAGCTATCCAGGATTAATGCCTGATTTCATCTTGTCGTTACAAGAAGTTTGATTTTTGCTTGTTTTGGGGACCATAAAGCTCAGGAAGGGTTCCTAACCCATCCATAAACATGTCTACTCAATGCAGTATGAGCAAACTAGAAAAGAAAGAGAATGGAATCTCCAATATCCTCTTTTAGATTAACTAAATCAAGGAAATTTCACACAAGTTTTCTGCTGCCATTAGAAATTGTGATTTCCCAATGTGAGTATTATGAGTATTTACTCTGTTGGGGAGGCTCTGCCCCATTTTGCTATGTATTTGCTTAAATAGAGGTCTTCTGAGACCATTTTGTTCAAGTATAGTTTTGTTTTGTTTTGAAGAGGAGACTGCATCATGAACCCAATTAAAGAGATTGTTTGGACTGAATTGGCCCAGTGAATATTTTGCCCTGCACTGTTATGTCATGCTGGGTTCTACGAAGTGAACGAAAGTTTGACACTGGCACTGGAGTAACCCTCGTCACTCCCAATACTCTGCAGGCTGCTGTGGTCATCAATGTCACTGATGCTGGTGGTACTGATATTGTCCACTTCTCCATGGGAGAACTCTGTGCTTTCAACATCCACTTCAATCTCCTCTGCCAAAGACAAAAAAGGAAGAACATCAGCAATATCTGGTATATGCACACCTTCAAAAAATAATGGAGCATGAGGGGAAAAAAAGAGAAGGATAAAATAATCATTATATACAAAAGCTTACCAGTGATCTCTGGAGACAGAGAGAACTAGAGATGAAAACATATTTTTTGGAAAGGGGAATATCTGGTTGCCTCAGTCATCTAGTGCTGCTGTAACAGAAATACCACAAGGGATGGCTTTAACAAAGAGAAATTTATTCTCTCACAGTCTAGGAGGCTAGAGGTATGAATTCAGGGTGCCAGCTCCATACCAATGCTCTCTGTCAGCGCTGGGAAAAGCCCTTGTCATCAGCCTTCCCCTAATCTAGTGTAGGACCCCTAGGTCAAAAGGATGCTCTGCTGCTTTTTTCTTGGTGTTATGAGGGACCCCATGTCTGTGCTTGATTTTCTCTCTTGTATCTCAGAAGAGATTGACTCAAGATACAACCTAACCTTATACTACTGGGTCTTGCCTCATTAACAACTGCCTCTAATCTTGCCTCATTAACGTGATAGAGATAGGATTTACAACACACAGGAAAATCATATCAGATGACAAAATGGACAATCACCAAACAAGGGGACTCATGGCCTAGTCAAGCTAACACATTTTTAGGTAGCCCAATTCCATCCATAACACTGGTATATTACAGTGATCTCTCAATGTAGGGAGAAAGTTTACTAAACCCTGTGATGTCAGTTTGGACCTTCCACTAAAAGTATTTGGCCTATTTGGGAATTAGGGCTTAATGTTAAAACATTCCGACCCCAAATGGTTAAACAATGTCTGCTGTGCACCAAATAAGAATCTTATTCTCAATGCTGTTTATTAATAAGGGTTGCCTTAAAAGGGAAAAAGCATAAACTTACTACAGGTGAAGTAGAATATCTATCTATCCAGACCTTTGGTGGTGTCACTCTATAGATAGTTTTACAGACTTGCAGAATTCATCATAAAGATCTCTGATTATTCAGTAACCAAAATAAGCCAGTCACTACAATGTACATTCAGGACTTTGTCTTCAGTGTAATTTTCTTGTACTAAACACAGCTTAAAATAAGGACCTCAGGCTTTAAAATCTCTGAATTATAATGAGATCTACAGTAAAGATTTATAGTGAATACTATAAAGGTATTTTGGTGGCAGTATTTAACTTTTACTTTAAAAATCAAGCATGATAAACCCATACCCAAACCCACCGCTGTCAAGTCAATTCTAGCTCATATCAACCTTAAAGGACAGAGTAGAACTGTCCCACAGTAATGGATGGGGAAATTATCTTCTTTATAGAAGAAAAGGAGTTAATAAATATGAGAATAACAGGAGTGGCTGGTGGATTCAAACTGCCAACTATTTGGTTAGGTAGCCAAGCTCTTAACCACTTTGCCACCAGACCTCCAGCATGATTAAAAAAAAAAAACAAAACAGTGCCACTGAGTCAGTTCTGACTCATAGAAACCCTATAGACAGAGTAGAAATACCCCACAGAGTTCCCAAGGAGGGCCTGGTGGATTCAGTAAAGAAACCCTAAATATATACAAGATCCAGCTATGAAAAGATACTTTCATGTTAAACACGACATACGTAATCATCAAAAACCAAACTCTTTGCTACTGAATAGATTCCAACTCACAGCAACCCTAAAGGGCAGAAGACCCATAGCATTTCTATGAAGGAGCTGGTGAATTTGAATTGCTAACCTTTTGGGTGGTAGCCAAAGGCTTAAATCACTGCACAACCAGGGTTCCATAGAATCACCAATAATGTATAAAAAGCAATACACAGTTTAAAAGCAAAAGACAAATGAACACGTTTCCCCATAGGAGCTAAAATGAATTCAGGATTTTTTAATTCTCTTAAAACAGACAATCTGAAAGCCTAATGTTTCATATCTGGCACTGAGTTTAAGAGCTCACACTGATCCCAACTGCTTCAGGAAAAATGGACTCGTGCTGAGCTCAAGAAGACAGGGTAAGGTTATTTCCAAGTATAATTTTCCAAAGCGCTTGTTGCTTCAAAAGTTTTAGAGATCTGCTTTCAAAATGCAGGTGGCTGACCAAACAAGCTGTACAAATAACCCTGTGCATTCATAACTATTAGCTTCATATCTATAATGCTTCATAGGCCATTCAGTGTTTCCTAGCATCACAGACACTTATCCAGCCTACAATTTGGAAATAAAATCAAGATACTCTATCCAACAACAAATGCTGAACTCAGTCAAATAAAAGTAAAAAGATAGACTTACGCTAGACAGACGGACAACAGATGTTATTGAAAGTCCTCTGCAACAATTGGAAAAGAAAACTGACAGATAAGAACAAGAATGGTACTCGTGCTGGCACATGAAACAATGAAACCTCTAATACAAAGAAGATGTAACTGAAACATGGAGTAGGGGAGTGGGTGTAAGGAGGAGACAACCAGAAGGGCAGTTCAAGCCTGCCAAAGCCACACCGCTAGTAAGTCGTACAGAGAAGAGTACAACTAAAGTCTGCCTTCTAACTGAGGATTATTTCTGCCACACTCCACTATCAGTCGTAAAGGAAATATGTTTTTAAAATTTCTGCTGCTGCCTTAGGTAGATTTTATTCTTCAAAACTGAGTGCAAAAAAGAAAAACAAAAAAAAACTGAGTGCGACAATCATTAACATAGTTCATAAAGGTAATTTTCTAAATTCTAGTTGAGTGAATAGCATCTGGGTCTCTTGAAAGCTTGTAAGTGGCCATCTAAGAGATAACACTGGTCTCTACTCATCTGGAACAAAACAGAATTAAGGAAACCAAAGACTAAAAGAAGAAAACGGTTCACAGGACTAGACTAATAGCCTGCATACACCACAGCCTCTTCTAGCCTGAGACCAGAAGAACTAGGTGGCACCCAGCTATCATTACTGCCCATTCTGACCCCAGAGATAATAGAAGGTCTTGGATAGAATGGGAGAAAAATGTAGAAAATTCCAATCCCTAAAAAAGGTAAGACTTACTGGACAGATACTAAAGGAACCTCCCCAAGACTATCACTCTAAGATAGCTTTGAACTTGGGTACTTGGAACTGAAGCTACATCTCCTGGAGGTCACCTTTCAAAAGACACAATATCAACCGTAAGTAATGTGCTCCCTTAAACAAGTATATCAAACCAAACAGTCAACATTTATCCAAAAGCAAAGATAAGAAAGCGGGATGATTTATGATCAAACAGAATGTAAACAATGAGAATGCCAACACATTGTGAAAACTGTAACCAACATCACCAATCCAATTGCTGTGTAAAATTTCACTTTAAAAAGTACCACAAAAAAATAACTCTTGCATAGTAAACAAAAAATCATAGAATTATGTTAAACGGACCAAAAACCAATTTGGAAGGTTCCTATTGACCAAATATGGGATAGCTTGAGCATTCAAGAGAATAATGCTTGCAATGGATTGGAAGATATTTAATCCATTACAGCACAGGAGTTCTTAAGCTATTCAAAAAACAACCAAACCAAAAACCTTGTCACAAAGTTGCTAAGGAATCAAAACTCCTTATTCAGAATGTCCATAAAACAAAAAAATAAAACATTTATTCCCTCTTCCTGTACTGGACACTATTTCTGGGTGATTGATGGGGAAATTATCTTCTTTACAGAAGGAGTTAATAAATATAAGAATAACAATTTTAAAAAATGACTGCAATACCTAACTAAATGATCGAGACAATGATTTGAAAAACTATTAAGCAAAAGGTTGGTGATGAACTTTACATAAATGGAGGAAAAATAACATCACCTGAACTCACTGATCAATCTTAACATTACTAAAAGCGGTATACCCAGACATATGATACAATGTGAAGCACAGAGCACCACGAATGACGTATTCTTGCTCTAAAAAGAAGCCTGAATTCAGTCAAGCCTCTAGATCTAACTACCTTTTCACAGCAAATAAGGACAGAAGAACATGTTAAAGATATCATGAAGATTCAGTCAGCCAAATCTATAAAAGTGGGAAATTCTCTAAGAAAGATGACCCAGGTTTCCAGTTTCTATACAAATAAATGGCATGAAAGAAAATGTAGGGGAGGAAACTTACAGATTAAAAGTCATTCAAAAGTCTCATCAAACAAATGGACATTGTATGGATCCTTATTCAAACATACCCATGGTAAAAAGCCATTTTTAAGACAACTGGGAAAAAAATCTATCACAGATTAGCTTTTAAAATCCTTTACCATCAAGTCTCTTCTGACTCACAGCAACCCCACAGAATAGAGCAGAACTGTACCAGAGAATTTCCAAGGCTGTGATCTGTATGTAAGCAGAGCACCACATCTTTCTCCCATGGAGCAGCTGGTGAGTTCTAACCACCAACCTGGGTTCAAACCACCAACCTTCTGGTTAGCAGCCTAGTACTTAACCACTGTGCCAGCAGGGCTCAGAGTAGGTATTAAACAAATAGAAATGAAAACCAAACTCACTGCCGCTAAGTTGATTCTGACTCACAAAGACTCTATAGGACAGAGGGGAACTGTCCAAAAGGGTTTCCAAAGCTATAAATATTCATGGGCATACACTGCCTGGTTTATAATCAGAAAAGGTAACTCTCAGGGTTGCATCCTTTCACTGTACTTATTTAATTTGTATGCTGATCACACAATCTGAGAAGCTTCACCATATGAAGAACATGGCATCAGGACTGGAGAGACTCATTAACATCCGGTAACAGCAGACAGCACAACCTTGCTCACTGAAAGTAAAGAAGACTTGAAGCACTTACTGAAGAATATTAAAGACAGTATGGATTATACTGTAATGTAAAGAAAACTGGACCAATAAGTACTATAATGATAAAAGGAGAAAATACTGAAGTTGTCAAGGTTTTCATTTACTTGAGAATGTACTATCAATGCCTGTGATGTACTGTACTGGGCAAATCTGCAAAAAATCCAAAAGAAAGCAAACCCACCACCATCGAGTCAATTACAACTCATAGTGACCCTATAGGTCAGAGTGGAACCACCCCATAGAGTTTCCAAGGAGGGCCGGGCACATCTGAACTGACGACCCTTTGGTGAGCAGATGTAGCATTTAACCACTATGCCACTAGGATTTCCAAAATCTGCAAAAGAGTTCTTTAAAGTGTCAAAAAGCAGCCAGACCACAAATAAGGAAGACGGAAGAAGAACTGATGCATATGAATATGCTGTTGGTGAAGAATACTGAATACACCACGGACTGTCAGAGGAACAACAGAATGTGCCTTAGCAGCAGGATGGCAGGACTTCATCTCACGTATTCTGGACATATTATCAGGAGGGACCAGTTTATGGAGAAGGACATCATGCTTGGTAAAGTAGCCAAAAAAGCCAAGTGCCATCGAGTCGGATCCGACTCATGGCAACCCTAGAGGGTCAGCAAAAAAGAGGAAGACCCCCAGAGGGATGAACTGACACAGTGACTGCAAGAGTGGGATCAAACACAGCAGTGGCTGTGAGGACAGCACTAGGCCAGCAGTGTTTCATTCTGTTGCACAGAGTCACTGTGACTTGGAAATGACTTTAAGGAATCAAGCAACAAAAAAATTCCAAAAAAAAAAAATTTTGGTTGATTTTAACTGTGCTAAAAATAAATGTTCTGGGAAAACAAAGGGAAAGGTGAAATACTTACAAAAAAAAGTACCTCCTAATACAACGTACTAAGAAGGGCACCACTTCTATCTTATTCCTTGCCTCAAATGTATGTCCTCAATCTAATCGAATTACCAGATAAACTCATACTGAGGGATACTCTGTAAAATAATTGACCAGTGTTCTTCAAAAGTGTCAAAGTCATGACAGAAAGACTGAAGAACTATCACAGGTAGGAGAACACTGACGAAGACAGGACACTTCACTGTAGGATACTATACTGGATCCTAAACTAGAAGAAAGACCTGGTAATACTGTTATTAATTAGTGGAAAAAATATAAAATTGGAATAATGCTTGTAGACTTCTTGGTATTGACAGCTGTACTATGAGCTATAAAATGTTGACCTTAGGAAAAGCTATATGAAGGGTATTTCAGAGTTGTATAATTTTTACAACTAAACCCTGGTAGTGCAATGGTTAAGTGCTCTCCTAACTAAAAGGTCAGCAGTTCAAATCCGCCAGTCACTCCTTGGAAACTCTATGGGGCAGTTCTACTCTGTCTGACTCGACAGCAGTGGGTTTAGTTTTTGTCAAGTTTTCTCTAATATTAATTAAAATATACAATTAAAAATGTATATATGTATATATATCTATTTCAAAAACAAAAAGTGCTATAATTCAGATAGTGCTACGCAATTTTATGGTTGTGGAAAACTGGAATGTTCAAGTGTCAGTTAAAAAAGAAAACAAACAGTGCCACACTGCCTCACAACCTACCCTTCCTAAATTCAAATACAGAGGTGTTTAGAGTTTCATTAAGGGAGAGGCACACTGCCTACCTCGCTCTGAATCAGAACGATCTGAAGAAATAGTTGATCCAATGCTATCCATTCGTATTCGCTCCATCTCCTGTGGACCCTGCAGTTGTTCCAGTCGCCGCTTTAAAAATCTCTGTTCTCGTTCCAAGTTCTCAAGCTGGTGCTGGCTCTTCCTTTCAGCTTCTTCAAGTTTCTAAAATGATAATATGATATTTACTATCATGCACAGTCCAGTACAAACAATAAAACGTCATGCTTTCTATGTAACATCTCAAAAGATTTCTTTTCTGGCACAGAAAACAGGAATATGTGTGTATACAAGTAAGTGTGTGAATAAAAAATAGTTCCATATTCACATTTTTTGTGTGTATGTAATGAAAGCTACATTATTTGAACAAGATGGCATTCTTGACGTCTGTAATCGCCATGAAAAAGAAAAGTTCCTCTGCAGTGTGCTGTTTGATGGAAAAATACCGAGGGATCCAGCCAAGCGAAGCTCCCTCCAGTAGAGGGCGTAACCTCCCTTCTTCTGTGGATAGGACAGTAATTGTTATTTTCCTAGTGTTCTCAGCTCTTCTCAGGGCCATGCTGTCAAAACAACATAGTTTTCTCAGGTTCTGCTGCTCCCACTGGATTAGCTGATTAGTTTTTAAAAATACTTCTCTTGAGGTCAGTTATGCAGGGTCTGGTGAGCTAGCTGAAATGTATGAATAGGTATCATTGCTAATAATTAAACCAGGACCGAGAGAACCATGTGCAAATATGAAGGTAAAATTTTTCACCTTGATGTGTGCTTTGGCTTTGTTGAGCAAACCAAGTGTTGTGTGCCTGGTGCAGTCTGGTCCTAGTGGAATCAGAACTTTTAAGCGTTCTAAACACAGGCGCAGGTGAGCTCGTCTACAACAACAAAAAAGTTAAATCAGTACAGCTTAGATATTACACTAGAAACATCTCAAAATCTATTTTCAGGAAAACAATAATCTGCACATTATTCAGCCTGTAACCACCTCAGTATACCCCAAATGCTTCAAGTTCAAAGTAGGTACAAGTACAGGCATGTTTGTTTTTTGGTCTCTCCCATTTTTGTTGCACTCTTCAAATACCACTCATTTCAGATTATTATCCCCAATGGCAATCTATATCAGAGACTGCTTGTATTTTCACCCACCTCATAAACTGTCCCAACTACATACATATGGAGGTGGGGAAGGATACCAGGGCACTTCCATCTGGTTTGATGGCCTAAAACTACAAACTGATGTAGGGTTTTCACCCAGAAGGCATAGATGTTCACAAATTTCCATTTCATCCCTCTTGTCTTTTACTTACACGTGCAGACACATCTCTCTACAAATGCAGCTGTCCTACAGTGTTATGTGTTATTACATATTAGGGTGAACCATATGAAATTTCTGATACACAACCACTCCTTACTTATAAAAGTGGCAATTTCATGTGATTTAATCCAACAGAAACAGCAAAACTTTGTGACTGGCTAGAATAGAGCTAAATAGAATATATGGCTCTGTGGTCAACTGTAGTTACTGAAAGAACAACTCAATAGCTTTTAATTATTTTTCTCTCTCCCTCCCTCTTACCACTGCCTCTATTTTCCTGCACCAGGGGGGGAAAAAAAGGAGAAAAATAGTTGACAAAATTCTTTACTAAAAATCACTGCATTCTCTAATCCATCCATCCTTTAGGCAATTCTGAAGTTGGGAGAAACTGCTGCCAAAAAAGCTGGCAGAGAGCACACCTTGGGTTTACCTTCCCTCTGACCCCAAAGGATTACAATCACTATGACCAGAGTGAAATATGTGTACAGAATTCTATCCTACAACAAAACTAATCCACATCTCTTGTCCTGTGCTTCATAAGGCTTGACATATCTTAACAGTTAACATGTCTGAAAAGAAAATCCTCAAACGTGTTCATAGGCTACCCCTAACTTCTTAACTAACTTTTAGCAACTGCCTGTAAAACTGCACCAAGAACAAAACATTTCCTCCATTTTCTCCTCAAAGGGCCAGAATGGTTTCACCAGCTCAGCCACCAAACTACGCTTTATGTCTTAATACACAAGAAATGACGTCAAGTGACATTCTCAGATGTCAACAGCTTGAAAGAGGGGCAAGAGAAGACTTGATAAGCAGCCAACAATTATGTCACTGACAAGCAAGGATGGTTAGGGTACTAAGATCAAGGGTTTGGCTGATGCACTGCCATGATTCTTCTAGCATCCAAGAGCCCAGCTATAGTTAAAGGTCCATTAGCATTCTCATGGCAAATCTCTTCACTGAGTTCAATAACTACATCCTAATAACTGGCTCCAGGATGAAACCTGACATACCTGGTTTGAACAAAAGATTTTTTTAATTATCTTGCAACTTCAGGTATATCAGTGAATTCTTTTTAATAAAATTTATCAATTTTAGTCACCTTCCTCCCTTGCTGTGCTACTCAAATTTATAGAGCCTTTGGCAAAATTTCATTTTCAACTGGGAAATCTCATAGGGAAGAATCTCACATGATCACACAATGCGCCTAGTGAGAAGACTAGAAGGAGGAAAACACACACACCCATACACACAAGTAAAAGGTGCCTTCCAACTCTTCATTAGGATTATTATACCATATATCTCACAACTGTACTCAGAGATGTGGCTAGAGGGTGGAGAGAGAGACTAGCAGTTCTCTTGCTAATACCTAAGTCTCCCAACGGGGTTCTGATTTCAGTCATCTAAAAACACGAACAAGGCAACTACTAAAAAAGTTAGTAAGCAGCACATCTTGAAGAATGTAATCAGTGTCACTGAGTCCTACATGTAGAAATGATTGAATTGGTCGATATTCTGTTGTGTATATTTTCAACACCAATAAAAGTTAAAAATAACTTTTTTAAAAAGTTAAGTATATTGCCACAAGAAGAGCTTGTCAATTTTGTTCAAAGTACTTAAACCCAGAAACTCAGTATATGTAAGAAATACCTTTTTGGTTTAAGAAACTTCAAACAGAAGGACAATTATTATATGAGACCCCTACGATAAAAACTTAAAAGCATACTCATACATAATAGAAAAGACTCTTTGATGGCTACAAGGGTGGGGAGGATGGGAGGTCAGGAGGGCAAGGGGCGAGGGTTTAGATTAGATAGTTGTTAGAAATTTAGTTGGGTGAAATTGGTGACAATACACATTAGTAAGAAGATCAATATTAATGGGACTTTGACACAACTTGTATACTCCTCCTCTCTTAACCCAGTATTGTAAACACAGAGTATGTGCACTTTCATTTTTTATTTAATAAAAAAAAAAAAACAAAACTTCAAAATGACTCCTTAGTACAGTTTTGGGTCAAGGGAAAAAGTGGGTAGGTCAATTCTCTGTTAACAATCAACTAACAATTCTCTATTAATTTAGAAATTACCAATATTAAAATAACTATGTTTTCTTTTTTTAATCAGTCATTAAGCTATGTGTTGTGAAATTGTTACGTAACTTTTTTATATCCAGGGCTGTTTCACACATTTGCTTAAGTGGGAAAATTAAAAAAAAAAAAAAGGTATAAACTCCCAAATAAAACGTATTTTGTTCTATTTTTTTCATACTGAAATGAGTCATACAGATCTCAAGGGCAACAGAATCTAAATAAAAAGAAAGACTAACGAGAGCAAGTGGACTTGCAAAAGAGGCTACGATTTCATTTCAGACAAAATGAAAAAGCAAGGGTTTTCCGGATAATAAACAGCTGAGTAAAAGACCGAATTTTGTATGCTTAGATCAAGTTTAAACCTAAAACTAAGAACACCTTAGTTTCTTTCATTCAAGAGAAACAACTGAGTTAGATTTCTGTAAGGAAATAAAGGCCAAGTTCAAGCAATCTGGAGGTCTGGAATAGCACTGTCAAATCAGGAGCTACTGAAAATGAACGCAGAGGATTGAAAATTTAAATAATAGTTAAATTAAGAGAAAAGGCAGAACGTCCTCCAAAATATATTTTAGTAGCCACTTCAGTCAAGTAACAATAAATTCTCCAAGATACTGATTAAACCGAGAAAATATATCGAGACCACATGTCCCACAAAAACCAGAGATGCCATTGTATGTATTCTGTAAATACAGTCCTCAAAAACTAGCAGGAGGGGTGAGTGGTGAGTGATGTCCTCTGCTTCCCTGTCAGAAGAGGTGAAACTGTGGGAACTACTGTCATTTCCTCCAGTTCTGACATTTGTTATGTGGATCAGGTATTTGGAGAGTAGAATAACAAAGGGTCCAACAGCAGCTGAGGGACAGCGCCTGATCAAAGACGAGCCGCACTCTTCAGTCACTATCCAAATAATGTGCACAATTTCCCTTGTGTGTTTATGTGCCACTTGGGTAAAGGCACCCTTCCAAGAGCAATGGACATCTTGTAACTCTAAATTATAAACAGTTAAATTAGAAAAGCTATTTACATCAATGTGCAACTTTTTGTCTCTCCAGCAAATTCTTGAAACAAAAACTGTCTGGCAAAATTTATCTTACAATGGGACTGCTGCTCTCCACCCTTTCCCCCATAACCTCCCTGTTGGTAACCAGATTGCAAGCTTAACCACCAACGACCAGAGAAAGGCATATCTTTTGATGCCATCTGGTCTTTTGTTTTCTTGCCTTCATTCTCATGTAACTAGTGACTGAGGAGTCTCCTGTATGGAGTTGCCAAATCAGACTGTAAGATTTGGGGGAAAGGGAAAGGAGAACAGCTGAGAGAGAAGAAAAAGGCTTGATTTCATCTGAAAATCTTTATAGATTGAGAACAATTTACAGGTATCCTACGATCATGTTTTCCTAGCCTCCAAGGAGCAGAGCAGCTAACGTAAAGAATAAGGATTCAGAAGCACAGCAGTCTTGTACCTCTGGTCAAGGTAGGGAAAGAAGACCAGAGAAAGTTGAGGCTGCTGTTCTAGATGTTCTAAAGGACACCCAACAGCCAAGGGAATAAAAAAGATATTGTAAAACTTACAGAACTAGGCTTAATGGAAAATGAGAAACAAAAAAATGAGCCCCCAGATGAACACTTAACTTTTCACAACATGTGTAGAGCTCAATAAAATCTATAAAGTTGAAATACTTCCTAATTTAGCCTGAAAACAGTAAAGAAAAATTAGGATTAGATACTGCAGCAGGAGGTGCCTGTGAGAAAACTGGAGTCTGCCTGCTGAGAGGGAGTGACTAGAGAATGGAGACTTGTCCAAATACTTTTATTTTCAAAGATGCTTGAGGTCTATTTAAAACTGAGATTAAAATGAGTTTTACCCAGGGGGAAGGACAATTTCCCATCTCTAACCCTTCTAGAGAGAAGGGTCTTGTCAAGGCAACCCCTTGTGGGAAAAGGAACAATTAAGAGTCTGTCTAGCTTTTTACTTTGGTAGATGGGGATCCTTTTTCCCTGAAGGAACCAATGCTGCTTTTGATTTCAAACCTTGTAAACAATGCTGCCAAACTAAAGTACCACAGAATATGAGGGGAGGTTATTTTTTCTATAAAATGGCCCCTCCTAGTACCTGTGAGATTTTAAAGAACAGGTACATGAACCACAAGCACACAGTGCTGAGGGGGAAAGCATTCCCTTTCAGAGAAGAGATGCAGGTTATCATACAATGGCGTTTTTCAAGTTGTCTCTGGAAACTCTCTTTCCCCGGCCCAACAACAATAAGAAATCTAACCCTGGCCTAGCCCCATGAAACACCCCCTGGCTGATGCCATTAGAGGCCTGGTCCTACTTTGGAACTTGCTTGTCTTTCATTTCTCCACTACAGGACACCAAGACTTTGCCAAGGAACTAAATCAAAATGGAAAACAAGTCAAGCAATGGGGACAGAGCCTGTATTTTCCTCTCTGCTGAATGTTACGCAATGGTGTGTGAGCCCTGCCTTGAGCCACGCTCTTCAAAGCTGCAGTGGCTTGTGGCCAGGTTTCCCAATTCCCCCCACACACTTGCACAAGTCAGTGGCTAGGGGCTTATCATGCACATTCTATACACCAAAGTTTCTCTGAAATTTAATGTCAAGAAATCTTCTAAAAATTTCCAAACATTAAAAAAAAAAAACAAAAAAAAAAACCTGCCTGCCTCCTTACGAAAAATAACATTTCAAATCCAGAGATACCAAGGATGAGGTCTGCAGACACTGCTACTCATGAACTTGTATTTACAAAAACATGACCATATTCTGTCATTCAGCTTATTCTGTTTGTGAAGCAAGAAAACAGAACAAGTAATTCCCATAAAATGGCATTCGATAATCACAGGTTTCACTTACAATTTACAATTTACATACTACTTACTTCACAGGAAATAAACAGACTATTAATTCCCAGGTAGTAACCTGAGAAGTAGCATTTCCCCAGTGTCAGACCTGTTTGTGGTTGTCATGGGGCTCAGTGACAAGAGAAATTAAAACTCAGGAGTAGCATGGACCCTCCTACTCTGCTCACTTTTCAAAAGAGAAGCTGCTTTCACTCTTAATTCATCTGATACCTTGTAAAAAAACAAAACAATAATATCAATAGATGTTATAAAACTGTAAGTTATGTTACTGTACATTGTGACACACTTAAAAGAAATCTAAACTCACTCCAACTCATGGCAACCCCATGTGTTACCGAGTATCATCGCTCCATAATTTTCTTGGCTGTGATCTTTATGGAAGATGAACATGAGGGCTTTCTTCCTAGATACCTAGACTATCAAACTGTGGGTTACTAGTTGAGCACTTAACCATGTACACCACCCAAGGACTTCTGGTACTATATAGGGCTAACTGATATAGAAATAAGAATGAAAATTGGAAAGGCTGAGATATACATTACTCACTCTTTGAAGATTTAAAAAATACCTTCTTCCAACACAGTTTAAGGCGGTCTTAGGGAAGGATATGCATAACCATCAGGGTAGTCAGCACTGAGCCAGGGGACTAAAAATGGTGTGCCTTCCAGAGGCCCTTGATTTTCCACAAAGATTTGGAAGAAAAACTCTGTTTTATAAAAACAAGCCCGCATCCAATGGCATCAAGTCGATTCCAACTCATACCTACCCTACAGAACAGAGTGGAACTGCCCCACAGAGTTTCCAAGGAGCACCTGGCAGATTTGAACTGCTGACCTTTTGGTTAGCAGCTGTAGCACTTAACCACTACCCTACCAGGGTTTCCAGAAACAAGCACAGACAATATAAAAGGTAATTTACTTTCAAGAAAAAAGAAGACTTCAAATAAATCCCACATGTATTGCCAGCTACATTATTTTGTACAACAATCTAGAACCTTCAGGAATCTGTGCTCAAACTGCTACGGCAAGTTGCTTGTTAAGTCACTGTTAGAGTTTTGGATGTCAGAACATTATTTCTGTATCATGGCTGGTCTTATGTCTTTCAAGGGTTTAGGGAGAGAGAGAAAGGGAGGCAGGAAAGGAGTACAGAGAGAGGTTCACTGACTGATTTGATTACTTGATAAATTAATGACGACAAAATGAGCCTATTCTTAAACTACACAGATTCCATGTAAGCTGAAATTTTAGTCTTTACACTGCAGAGACACCAAGAGGATGAAGTGCCACTCAGTAAAGAACAATAATTGTCAGTAGCAGTGAGCCACACCCTATTACACCACTGAGCTACATACACGCTGTCAAGATTTTTAAAAGACGACAGTAGTAATCCCTGCCTGTTTGAGGACTCTGTATAATCAGTCCTTGTGCCTATCGCTTTTCCAGCCTCATCTCCCATTACTCATAGCCTGTTCCTGTCACACCAAACCTGTTCCACAAACCAAAGGTACATCTGCACTTGCTCATCTCTCTCTCCCCAAAATGCCCTTCTACCGACTGCCTACCTGCTGAGCAACCACCTCATTTTTTTCTCACAAATATTCCATAGCCAAAATACTGTCTCTTCTGCAAGGCCTTCCTTCCAATACGCCTTCCCTCAGATAACTGATACTTGATTTTTACCCCGAGAACACTGTTGCTTAATTATCTTCTAGATATGACTAATTCTAGTATTTCAGTCATTTCAGGTCTTCCAGTACTAAATAGACTTACTGGCACACACAGAGTGAGGAGATGGGATGTCACATAATTTCTAGTGGATACTTCTGGGACTCTCCAACTCACCAGGATTAGGGCCCCTAAATTGTAAAATGAGATCCCAGGCCACTATTCATGAGGGATCTGCTTATGAATGCCAGCACTCTGAACACCTGGTTTTTTCATTGTTGTTGTTTTGGTGTGTGCAGGTGTGATCATTAGTGAGCCTCACCAAAAATGACTATGCACAAATGACACAGTCTCGACCTCTAACTAGAGTCTACCTCTCTTTTGTTAATGAGACAGAAGCTTCACAAACAGCCGTCATTACAGCAGAACAGCTGTCCAGTTACCCACAGTGATCAGGGACTACAACAACATCTCAAATAAAATTCACGGACAATCTTTTTAGCATTCTTTTTTTAAAATAATCAATTTCAACTTCCTGCTCTTTTGAACAGCCTCCTAGCAAGTGGAAAGTTTGACTGATTTCAGTTTGGCCTCCTGTTGTAACTGTTGTTTAAGAAATAGTGATAATAACAAGTGTAACAGCAGGAAGGTAATCACTACGGAAGAAAATAAGAGAGACAATTAAGAAAACTTAGATAAGAAAGGGTAAAGTCTAAAAAGAAATATTCCAAAATGCTATGGAGACAAAAATTAAGGGAATAGTTTTTATCTCATTTGATAAAATGAAAAACCAGTCTCTGAACAGCTTTACAAGATCCCAGAATCACCGGTCAGTTGAAGCTTATAGTGCAGAACACAGCTTTTTTTTTTTTAATTGTCCTGCATTTATCTCTACAGAAGACTTCACTTTTGACAGTCTCATTTAAAAAACAAAAAGAAAAGAAAAATTTTAAATCACGTTCCAGAGGCATACGTTTTTCACTGGGACTCTAACAAGAAACCCATCTGCAAAGTGATTTAACAAAAACTGCTCACTTGACGTCTATGCCATGCTAAATTTAGTTTCTATGCATATACCCCTCCCGTATCTGTTTATGAGAATTCAGTTTTTTTTTTTTTTTAAAAAAAACTTGATCATTCATTCACTATATTTCTTCGGAGGTCACACAAGAACTTTCTGTATTCTAAGTTCCACAGTCTGGGAAATTGGGCTACACCAGTGGAGAAAACAGTGGCAATTTGTTCTAAATACAAAATAGCTTATTTTCCTTTGGTAACTCTCCAGGGGTTTGGGAGGAGGGAAAAGATAGTTCTCTCTGGAGACATCAGGCTGTATCTCCCGAAACCTGGCCTACTGACAAAATTTAGTTGTGAGTGGGAGACTTTTTTTTTTAATTATTTATCTTTCACATCAATTTGGAAACTGATTAAAGATTTTTGCCTTATTAACAGTTTTCCTATTCTTCCACCTTTTGTTGGTGTTCATCACCATCCTGGCAGCCCCTGTTGGCTGATTTAATGGTACCAAGGGGGTGAGAAGTGTTGCTGTCCAAAAGAAAAAGCATTCTCTCCCAGGGATGGGGAAGGCAATCTGCAATCACAACAGTAGCTACTTGTTAATTTTCTATTTGAAACACAGTGATGTCAACAGTATTGTACCCTGCCAGCTACCATGGGGTAAAGTACATTTTGAAACCAAAACAAACTTCCTACGTGCTGGCAAGTCAGATTCAGGAAACAGTGATAACCCTCTGTAAGACACTGCCCTAGTTTTATGTGCACAATGCACATAAAAATCAGTCTATTTGCACATAAAAACGTTAAATCCAATCCTCACAGGCCCATTTCTACTCCTAACTCAGTGCAATTGTTTAAAATGTGCAGATTATAATCCAGATGACATCAGGAAGTGAAGAAATATCATTACTAATCTCTAATGAAGCTGTGATCCTACACAGGGCAAACAGCACACTCAAAGAAGGCTCTGCCACGTAATTGTTCACCTAGAAGTATAAAACGAAAACAGCATAATACCTTTAAAGAAAAATGGCCCCCCTAAAAAGATGTCATTGGTGTAATAGCTGACTTTTAGGGGTGTACTTACTCTGGGGAGCCCTGGTGGCAGCACAGTTAACAGCTTGGCCGCAACACCAAATGCCAGCAGTTCAAATCCACCAGCTGTTCCTTAAAAACCCTATGTAGGGCAGTTCTACTCTGTCCTGTGGAGTCTCCAGGAGTCAGAATTGACTCGATGACAATGAGTTTGGTTTTCTAGTTTATTGACTTCACACAAAACATACTTTTTTATTAAATGGCACAATCTAGCCTAAAAATTAACACACTTTTGGAAAATGAATATTCTCATTTTGTACTGAATATGAGCAACCTGAAATAGGGAGCTAAATGATTAAAAGTGGTGGCCATGTTAATATCACAGGCAGACAACAAAACGGTCTGGCATTGCTAAATACCTGTCAATTCAGTTAAGCCAGCCTGGCATTTTTAAAGTTCCATTTTAGCATAATTCTCCAAAAAATCAAATTTTTGTTTTTCTCTTTTGGAGGAGGATATAAACTTGGAAGAGGAAAAGGGTTATAAATCACAAGTGCTGGCAAAAGTTTGTTTCTTGTTTTTCGTTTTTTTTTTTAAGAACCCTAAGGCATTGATGAAGTGTTTGAAACTTTCAGAAAAATTAGGATTCACAAAATTTTAAATATGCCATAGTCCTGATCATGTCAGAGAATTAATGTTTTGGGTTTGTTTTTTTCTGAACTACCTAACTGTTCTAGTCTTTCTCTTTCATTATACCGAATCACATTTTTCTCTGGCCACAAAGTAGCCAACTGAAGAGCAGTTTCTGAGTTACTCCTACAGTCATTCTGGCACAGCAGCCAGCATCGACCCTGCACACGCCCTCCCCTGATAAGGCAGAAGTGCTTTTTGTGGTGTTCAGGCAGGCAGAAAGTGAACAGGCCATAAGAACGATTTTTTTTTTTTTAAATCCTTCTGAAAAGGAAAAAGTATTGAATGAATAAACAACAATTACAGTAGTTTCCTAAAGCCAAGCTAGCCAAGTGCCGTCGAGTCGATCCGACTCATGGAGACCCTAGGGGCCACCTAAAAGGCAAACTTTTATCCAACAAAAGACTAGGCTCAAATTATAACTAGAATGCAGCATTTTAATTTGTGACTTACTTCTATTTGTATTTCTCTGAATCTTAGTTTGATTCTCATCTAGATAAGGCCGGGAAAAGATTAAATGAGAGAAGAATGTAAGATCTAGTATTTATTTTATACGATACCAACTTAAGCGCAATACCACTGGAGTGTTCTAAGAAGGACTGCTACACAAATACCATTGCATTTTGATTCCCCACCAATAGCTCAGAACAGCAACCCTGAGAAACCCATACAGTTCCGTGGATTTAGGAAGAAGGGAAGAGGCAGGCTGAGGAAACACACTGCCTTTTATTACCAAGCCAAGCCATTACCAAAGCCAGTCCAAATCCTAACTGTCCATCAGGGCAGGCAGTGAGGTTCTCTTATCAGAGTATATCTCACCAAGAAAGAAGAACATAAAATCTGTTGTTCCAACCAAAGGAACTAGGAAGAGTTCAGAGACTAAATCTGCCTACCTTGCTATACCTCCTTTCAGAGATTACATGATGGAATTCCTGAAGCATTTTTAAAGAACACGAACAACTCTCATAAAGGGGAACAGAACATATATATGAAAGCACCTTGGAAACAGTTAAAAAAAAAAACTCAAAACTTACTCAGTATTTTCTTCTAAAAACACTTTCCAAACTTTATAAGCCAGCAGATCCAGGCTTCCTCCTTCATCTAACCCAATATGGACAGCACTGAATTCCAACTGCTTTCAAGGGAGTTCTAAGAGTCCAGCAGTACCAATTTGCTCTTTAGGAAAAGCCTCTTCCATTATAAAAATAGCAGTCTTGCAAAATTATTCAGCTCTATCTAAATTGTGTTATGTTTACAAATGTTTTAACTGCAAAGATGAAATTTCCTATTGAAAACAACCTTATTTAGAAGAGTATGATTATTTTTACAGCTATGCCAAATACAAGCTGTTCTGCCATTCTGTAAAGAGATAATTGCAAATCAAGCTGGAATAAAGTGAATCAAGATAGGAAAACCATACTGAATTACAAATCTAGAGAAGGATGTCATTATTGGCCATACTAATGATCCAAATACCAAAGAGTATGCTGTTGTGATACCAAGAATAGCTCAGGGGAAACTAACAGTTGCCTCCAGAACAACAATCTTTATATTACAGAAACACATCCCTACTATCTTCGTACTAAAGTCCAAGAGCAATATTTTATCCAAAACTCATCTAAAAATGGTTTGATTTTATTTGCATTTTTTAACTAGGGTAGTCAAGTCCCTAGGGAGACCTGATAGCTCATTGGTTAAGAGTGTGACTGCTAATGAAAGGTCAGCTAATCAAATTTACCAGCCACTCCTTAGAAACACTGTGGGGCAGTTCTGCCTGGTCCTACAGAGTTCCTACGAATAGGAATCGACTTGATGGCAATGGGTATTATACAGTTACCACTCACTGTATTAAATAACATATTAAATACTTAAAAAAAAATAATTCTAAAACTTCGTCAAGCTTCCAAGTGGTCCATTCCTTAATTATAGTTGTTACAATTATGGGGAACAATTTCAAGCATTCCCTTTCTTAATTTCCAGGTTTCTCCCTTACCTAATTTAGCCATTGCATTTCCAGATTAGAAAGGTTGTATCTTTCTCACTTAATTTTAAATTATTTTAAAGTATCATCTTTGCTCTAACTACTTTAGGAAACAGGTATTAGAAAATATGGCATTCTATGAAAAACAGATTTTTTTTGTAAAAGCATGAAATCCTGAATTAACCTCAGCTTTTCAGACAAACTTACAAGGAAACAGTATGGTGAAATCAGTTCTTTATATGACCTTTAGCTTTGGTGCCCTGGAATAAAACACCTTGAGAGATATTTCCCCTAAACTCAGAGGATTTATCTTTGCCCTGGTTCTTTGAAGAAGCAACTTGGGTAGTGGGACTCCCAGGGTGTTTTTCACCCCAGAGGGTTTGTTAACCTTTGTCCAGGTTGACTGATACTTCCTATGTAAGGTGTAAACAACTTGATAGTTTGATACTTTCTGTCTAGCCCTGGGCTGCAGTCTTTCCTGTGATTGGTCTATTTCAGGTACCTTGCAGGAAGTGCTCAGTTTCCTATGCAAATTAATAGACTTGTGGTTCACTGAGGGGACTGGTCAGTCTCTGATGGCAGAACCATGCCTTGAAATTGATAAGGAGTCTGGTGACATAAACAGCCAATCCCACAGATTTTTTTTTTAAAGGTAAGAAGACAAATAAAAGATGACATAGAGAGAGAAGAGACAAGGAATCTTTTAAAAGAGTTGTAACACAGGTCAAGAACTGTAATGCTGAAGATGGCAAGGAGTCTAGAAGGGGCCCTGTAACACAGGCAACAGCGACAGACAAAAAAGTGTCCCTGTGGTAGAGTTAGTGACAATGGCAGAAAGCTGCTGCTAGGAAACCAGCCAAGGGAGCTAAGTAGTCTATGACACTGGCTAAGAGATGGGCCACTTAGCAGCAGAAACACTGAAGGCAGAGAGGCCTGCACAGCCAAGGGAGTGGCCAAGGTGAGAGGAAGCTAGCCCAGCCAATAGAAGAAGGCCTGCATTGTCGAAATGAGACATAAGTGACCACATTTTGAGCCTCAGACTCCATTTTTTGAGGAAGGGTGCAGTGAAAATTCAGGGTATTAAAGTAAAAGGCCCCAGGAAGCAACTTAGCATAAAATAACAGGAAATACCACAGAGTCATCTCACCTTTAAAACATCTGTCACAAGACAGAGCCTGGAGACAGCCTTGAAGCCTGGAGACAGCCTTGCAGATAAACCCCTAGACCTTTGACCACAGTCTACAAAAACATCGACTGACAACTATATTTTACAACCTACAAAAATTCCAGGTGGCCTCAACCAATCAATGCAAAGGACAGCTCCCACTTCTGGCTTTTTGGTTTCACGGCTTAAATACTGCGCGCTAAAGAAGCTTGGGGTCACCTCCTGCTCTGCGTAGTTTGGAGTACATCCCTGGTGCACCAGACTTTTTCCTACTGGGCACATTTTTAACAAAACTTAACTTTTAAACAGAAACTGCGTCGCGTCTTGAAATCCAGACCCTAACAGCATGACCCAGAGGGAGTGGCCAAGAGGAGGGCCTCCCTACAAGCATGTCTGAGAAGGGCCTAAGAAAGCTGCCCCTGATTGGAAGCTGTCCTGTACCAAGGAAGGGAAGGGAATGAATCATGCTCTCCACCTCAGAAGAGCCTTCCAGATCATCTCGTGCCTACAAGCTTCCTGATCCTGATCCTGATCCTGATCTTGATCCCAAGCTATAGCCTGCTACTGCCAAGGTGATCCCGATCCCAAGCTGTAACAGGCTACACTGTTACTTTCCTTATAAAGCACTTAACTCTTATGAATGGTTCGAGTTCTACATGGCCACAGCAACAAATTCTTGAATCCAGCAGAGTAGAGAGCACTTGTGGGAGGGAAATGGCTGGTGTCAGAAATGATGAAGCTGGAGAGTGGAAGTAAGTCTGACTTCCACTTTACAGGAATAAGCTTTGTGCTCATGCTGATTCTTACTGTCCTCAGGAACTTAGACTAGTTCTGACCCCAGACTGGTTCTGAAATCAACAAACCAATAAAGTTGAGTTGATACACTACAACAGGCAGAAAGTTTAAAAATGCACAGGATTTCCCATGGAAACATCTTGTCTGAGATTACCATTAAAGAATAAATTGAAGAACACACAGATGAAATATAAAGGTAAATATATCATCTTACTGTGTGTACTATGCTTATTATGCCTTATATTTCACAGATGAAATATAAGGCATAATAAGCATAGTACACATATGATGAAGAGCATAGTAAGATGATTATTTTAAGATGATATATTTACCCTTACATTTCACAGATGAAATATATGATATACCCTTATATTTCCAGATGAAATATAAGGGTAAATATATCATCTTAAAATCATCTTAAAATAATCATCTTACTATGCTCTTTATCATATAAGGCTTACTGAAATAAAATTAACACTTGCAACCATATTCCAAAATGGCATAACGTTCAAGAGATTCTGAGGGGCTAAAGAAATGGGCTTTCAGTTATCCTCATTTACCCAAAGCTACATGAGACTTCTCTGTCTCAGCTGAAACTTTGGGTTGTTTTCACAAAATATTTGGGCATTCACTAAGATTGCCACTCAAAAGAGGGAAAACTGTGAGAGACACCCTTTTAAAGTGAAAACATGGTAATTAAAAATGATACTGCATTATAACTGTATTAGAGATATAGCAGGAAAGCAACTAGACTATTTTTATGTTTTTTATTTGGATTTTTTAAATTATGATTAAATGAAAGTACACAATCCAAGTCAATTGTGCATGCCTGCCTCTCTGCAACTCTATCTGCTGTCCTCACCCTGTGATAGCATACTGTTTTCATTCTTCTAGTATCCTCTTAACAAATACCTGTCCCCTCCTCTCCCCTCTCAAATCTCTCCTCTCCCTTCTAGAAAGATACCAGTAGGGCAACCTCCTATAAATGTATAAAACCATGAAGTACACACACCACATCGTCTTTCTTATGTCCCCAAGTCCAGTCCATTCTTTGTCTGAAGTGTTGACCTCAGTACTGGTTTCAGGTTTCAGGCACCAGCAAGCAAGTTTAGAGGCCATGTGCCCAGGGGAACTTCCAGGTTGTCCGACCATCAATTCTGGTCTTTTAGGAGAGTTCTTGATCTACACACCAATTTTTCTCATGCAACGTCAGGGACTCTACATTGTGTCCCCTATCAAGGCTGCTTTGGTGGTGGTCAGGCACCATCTAGTTCTTCTGGTCGCATGCTGATGTAGTCTCACAATCATACGGGTCCTTCTGTCTCCTGGGCTCATTTTTCCTTGTGTCTTTGCTGTCTCGGTCGTCATTTGTTCCAAGTAGTTTGGGACCAACTGATGTTCCTCAGATGGCCGCTACCTGGCTTTTAAGACCCCAGACACAACTCACCAATATGAGGTGCAGAATACTCTCTTAGAAAAGGGCTAGTTATGCCAAATGACCTTGATGTCACATGAAAAAATGTCCCCAGGCCCTGTCCCTGCTTCTCTATTTCTTAAAATATTGGGTTGAATTTAGAAAACCTTTTAGTGACTAGACTTTTTTAAGTATTTTTTTTAATATTGTGCTTCAGATGCAAAGTTTATAAAGCAAACTAGTTTCCCATTCAACAATCTGCACACAGAATGCTCCAAGACACTGGTCGAAGTCTCTTCAATGTGTCAGCATTCTCCCCATTTCCACCATGGGTTCCCTATTACCTTTTGTCTAGTTTTCCTACCCCTTCCTACCCTCTCATCTTTGCTTTTGGGCAGATTTTGCCCTTTTGATCTCATATAATTAATTATTCTAAGAAGCTCATGCCTCTCAGGTGTTAACTGTTTATTTTTTAGACCTTTTTAAAAATCTTTTATTTCGCTAACAGTCGTCCAGAAATGACTTCAGTTCCATGTTACAAGGATATCTTAGGGCCATAATCTCACGGATTCCTCCAGCCTGTTATCCCAGACCACTAAGTCTGGTCTTTTTTATGTATTTGATTTGTGTTCTACACTTTTCTCCCACTTTGCCTGGGACTTTCTATGTAGCCCAGGTCAGAGCAGTGGGTAGTGGTAGCCAGCCACCATCTTGTTCTTCTGGTCATGGGCCATGCAAGTTGTGGTTCAGGAGGGCCATCAGTTCTTTAGGTTAACACTTACTTTGAATCACCAGGTTTCCTACCCCACCCCACCCCCGTATTCTCCTTTGCTTCACTGGGATGAGAGCAACTACAGACTTGGGGAATAAAAAGGCTCTATCATATTTTGGGAAACCCTGTTGGCATAGTGGTTAAGTGCTACAGCTACTAACTAAAAGGTCAGCAGCTCCTTGGAAACTCTATCAAGCAATTCTAGTTTGTCTATGGGGTCAGTACAAACTAGAATCAACTTGAATGCAATGAGTTTGTTTTTGTATCATATTTGGAATTGACAGCAATAGGTTTTATATGGGTTCGGGGTGACATTCTCTAAATATATCCCCAGGCCCATATCTATCTTATCCATACTAAATAGCTGAAAGTTCACTTTCACCTTAGTGGAAAAACAATAATTATTAAAAAACAGAATAAAAGCATTTCATATGCAGCATTACTGCTAAAAGTCCTTTCAAAATACTGAAAAAATTATAAAGCGAATTTTGGCAAATTCTTAAAAAGGACCATATATGTTACAAGAATCATTCACAAATAAGTTGTTCACACTAGCTTCAGCCTATGATAACCTCCTGCCGTAGGTCTTCCTTAACTCCCATCTGGGACACATACAACTTAGCACTTAATTATATATTGCTTATAGGTGTTTCATAATAATATCTTTTGTATTCTTCCGAGTTAGACTATAAGGTCTCCAGAATGGGGCCCAGGACGTCTTCTTTTATCCTATTCCCAAAACCTAGCAAACAGTCAATGCTAATAAGTACTTGTCAGTTGATCTGTAATTATCTTTAGGAGTCCTTTGCCAGGAACTTAAAGCCACTTCAAGGGAACTCCTGTTTCTGCCAAAGATTTCAAATCAGAAAACACGATCTTTCCTGAATACAACTAAATACTTAAAGGGACAGAATAGCAGGGGCGGGGATCTTTGGACCACGGTTTCAGGGGACATCTAGGTCAATGGGCATAACAAAATTTATATATATATATATATATTATATATATAATATATATATTATATATATTATATATATATAATATATATATTATATATATTATATATATATGCCAAAGCCAAGTGCCATCGAGTCTATATTTTAAATATTCTGCATTTCACTTTGGTGAATGGCACCTGGAGTCTTAAAGTCTAGCAAGCAGCCATCTAAGATGCATCAATCAGTCCCAACCAACCTGAAGCAAAGCAGAGTGACGAGTATCAAAGAGACAAAGAAAATATGAGCCCAAGAGACAGAAAGGGCCACATAAACCAGAGACCCCATCAACCTGAAACTGAAGAACTAAACAGTGCCTGGCTACCATCAGTGACCACCCTGACAGGATCCACAATACACAGACTCTGATGGAGTGGGAGAAAAGTGGAATGCAGAACTCAAATTCTAGAGAAATAACCTGACTTAATGGGCTGACTGAGACTGGAAGGATCCCAGAAAACATGGCCCTGGACTCTCTGCTAGCCTCAAACTAAAACCATTCCCAAAGCCAACTCTTCAAAGATTAAATGGGTCTATAAGACATACAATGATACTTGTGAAGAGTGTGCTCAAGTAGATACATGCAACTAAATGGGCAGCTCCCATCCAGAGGTGAGGCGAGAAGGCAGGAGGACAGGAGGGACAGGAGCTGGCTGAATAGACACAGGAAACACAGGGTGGAAAGGAGCAGTGTACCATCATATTACATGGAGAGCAACTATGGTCATATAACAATGTATGTATAAATTCTTGCACAAGAAACTAAACTGTAAACTTTCACTAACACACAATAAAAATATATGAAAAAAGAGAGACTGACTTCAGACACATACACACAAAAAGTAAAATATGACAGGGTTAATGGTAAATAATTTACTATTAACAGATATTAGCACAGACAGGTGACTGCTACCCAGTATTTATAAGTCTTCCCAGAGTGACGTTCAAAGAAGTTCAAAACAAATACTCAACTTTCAAGGATCACGTATTCAAGAAAATCTGAAACAAACCCTAAACTTACGTTTTTAATGTATTTCCAAGTTACCAAAACTAAAAATGCAGAGTCGCAGACTGGGAAGAAGCCAAACAATACTTTAGTGGAAACAGTAAAAATGCTGTCAAAATATGAGTAATTCATAACTACTGTTTATTCCTAACTAGTTCTGTTGAATCTGTACCAGCATCCAACCCCTGTGTATTAAAGTACTAACAAAACTATAAAAAAATGTTGACAGACCTCTGATTAACCTATTTGCCAAGAAGGGTAGGAGCTATTTTGCAAATTGTAGCTGCCAAATTCCCAGAATATCATACATTTGAACTTCAGCTTTTCCATGCCCAAACTAAAAAATCCTAGGTAAAAATAGAATACTGTTCTTTATAACATTTGAATTTTTTTTCCAAAAAGAGCCACCATTTGAAAAACTTTTTTTAAATTACAGCATTGACACCCCAAAAAAGGAAAAAAAAAAGGCTTCAGGCTAATATTTTTAAAAATACTTCATTCTATTTAAATTCTACTAAATTAAGCATTAGTAACATTTTAAAATAAAAGGAATTTTATGGGAGCAAATTTTAAGGTTAATTACAAAAATTTAAGTAATGGGAAATGTCTTAACTTTATTGTGAGTAAATTAATATGCATAAAAAACCATCTGTATGCAAGTAAAAAACATACAATCTCAAGAATAAAAAAAAAACGCTAATATCTTTCTTTCCAAGCAGAGCAGATCAGAATGTGCTAAACAGAATTATTTTTTAAAGTTCTAATAAAATGTTTAATAGTACAAAAATGAGTTTATACCACATTTAACACTCACTGGCAGTCACAGATCATTTCCTATTTAATAAACTCTTGTTACTCCATTTTAATCACTTGGCATCTTTCATACTCATAGCTGCTTTTTGTATCAAGAAAGAAAACTCCACAAAACTATTTACATATATAGATAGACAAATAAAAGTTTTTTTTTTAAATTCTGGCAACAAGAGTGGTTCCAGATGAACATACTGGAGCACCAACTGGTCACTTTAATAACAATCTCCTTGGCTAGAAGCATTTATAGAAATTCACAGCATTTTATGATATTTTCCTAAAGTTTTTAGCTCTAAATTAGAGTGCCACTAGGCTTCCAAAAAAATGTTAAGTCTTCCCAAGACCCTGACCAAAAACACTGTCAAATGATCATGGAAACTACCACGAAAGAATCTGTATGTTTAAATAATTCTTCTAATGATGCCAAGTAATACAGCTATCAAAATAAACCAAGTTTCAAACGAGATGAAAAGTAAAACAGAATTAACACAACAGCAGATGAACATCACAGAAAAGTGTCTCTATCTCAAAATCCAAACTAAACCCACTGTCATCAAGTTGATGTGACTCAAAATGACCACACAGGATTTCCAAGACTATAAATCTTTACAGAAGCAGACTGCCACATCTCTCTTCTGCACAGCCCCTGGTGATTCTGAACCACTGACCTTGGTGTAGCAGTCAGTTGCTGTACCCACTGTACCACGAAAAGAAACAACCAAAAATAGAATCTATTGTGTTGAACTGATTCCAACTAGTAGTGACCCCACAGCTCCTTATATATCAAAAAGCAAGTTGAAATTTAGTAAGATGCTAATTTTCAAGCTACACAGATAGAACAAGGTGGTAATACATCAAGGGCAAGACACCTGTATTAGTGAAATACATTTGGAGTAAATGTTTTCACAACAACAAAAGAGATCTATCACACTTTCTATGCTATTTATTGTAAACCTTTAAGTCACAATTGAGTTTCTTGGTCTGCAGTACAAATTCAAATATAGAAAGAAATGTACCTTCATCTTTCAAACCATCACATTCCTGATACAGCTTTAGCAGGGGTTACTTTATGAAGCACAGTCGCCTCATGTTTCATAAGTAGGTCACATTACCTAGAATATCCTATGGAGAACAAACTATTTCCTCTGAAGTAGGAGTGGAGAACAAAACTATTTTCTTTGGGAAAAGGAAGATAGTTGCAGGACAGCAAATTTCTTACTGTGTGCCTTCCTAAAATATTTTCTATTTTGAAATGGCAGTTTTTACCAAAAGATAAGTAAATAAAAGCACAGCTGTTTAGTTGACTTAGCATTCAGCCTTTTTCTCTTAACCTAACAAAAGCCTGCTACAGAAATTGGCATTACTAACGCACTGAACACCTGTTATGGACAAGGCACTGTATCAGATACAGAAATCAGCAAGCTGCAGTCGTGGCCACCTAGAAAGGGAGGGTCAATGAACAAGAGGAAGATCCTCAGTGAGATGGATTCAACACTGGGCTCAAGCACCACAACAACTGTGAGGATGGTGTAGGATAGGGCCACGTTTTGTTCTGTTGTACTATGGTCACTGTTGTGTCATTACTGACTCAACAGCACCCAACAACAGCAGAAAGTAAGGATATCACTGCATAAAAGAATACAGGTTAAAATTCATGTTAAGTGACACAGACACTGCAATTGGGAGGTGTGGACCCTAGCTCTTGGTTTGAAACTAGACTGAGAGTACAGTATGATTAGGTACTTGGAATCTCAGAATTTTTGTGAATTACAAGAGATCTTAAACATCATTCCATTTTGCCAACTAATTTTAGAGAAACTAAAAGCCCTCTGTAAACTAGAATCTGATTTTGATGACTCCCAGTTTTGTGCTTTTCCCTCATACTCTGATAAGACAGGAGGGAAATTAAAAAAAAAAAAAAAGATTTCAACAGTCACTATGATAAATGCCACAGTAAGGTAAGAAATAACAATGGCCAATCTGTAAGAAGACTGCAACTAAATAAAAGCATAAATTTCGAATGGACCCAGTCAACGCATCCCTGATTTTCAGCAATGCTCAGCAACTGTGAAGGGGAAAAAAAATAAACAATGGGAGATGTCCCAGAATTAGGAATGTGTTTAGCAGATTATCAAAGCACCGAAGACATTACCGAAAAGTTACTTTTATTATCTGAATGCTAAGAAAGAGAGTTTCCAGTACTGACCAGCAGCTAATTCAGATTATTTATGGACAAACATTTTAAATAAGCTAACCCTACCTTCCTTAAAGTTTTATGTAACAGCAATGTGCTTCTGCCTGTTGGCAAGACACACCTCATCTAGAGATCACTGGGGCCTACTTAAGTGATTGATGTCATTTGTTTTGAAAGCCAGGTATTCTTTTTAAGAATTTGGCTCCTAAACCATGTTTATTGCTAAAATCTGCTTTTCTCCATGGGTTTTCTCCAAAATAGCAGCAAAACAAAAAAGTCATTTACTTACGAATTCAAAAAAGTTTCAACTGTTCTTAAATTAGAAGATAAAAACATAAAATACGTCATGTGTTTGTCCTATGCTGAATTAACTATTTTTCAAGCAAATTTGTCTTCAAGAGCCAGTACTGTAGGAATTTAGGTTACCTTTAATGTTTTGCTATTAAAAATAATTCCATAATGAGTACCTTATTTAAGCATATTTTACACATGTGTGGGTATTTCTGTTGGACAATTTCCTAAAAATGGATCTGTTAAGTCAAAGGTTCTGCACATTTTACATTTTGGTTAAGTATTTCCAAGTTATTCTCCAAAAGAGCTGTGTGTACTGTACTCTTGCCATTATGCATTTTCTTAATAAACAAGAACAACAACAAAAAATGGTTAGAAAGTTGCCAGATTAGGACATTCTGATCTCATTACTGAAACCTTATTTAAACTGGTGGGTTTTCACAAATGACACTTATGGGACTTTTAACTGATCACTATAATAGTAAGAAAAAGATAAATGAGTATAAAATAATTATCCACTTACCCTAAACAGCTAAAATAATTTTTTTTTAATCTTAAATTTTAAAAGATAAATGTAAGATACAAAGAAGTCTCTCACCTAATAAAAAGGTAGATTTATTACCAATATATCTCTTGGCATGCTCTTTAACTACCAAAATTTGCATCAAAATAAAAATTTCTTGAAAATATTAGTTTCAGAAAAAGTCATTGCAGTTATTACTATTAAATTTTCAATATGAATCAGAATATGAATATACTGCACTGTGTCCTGTATTATACAGCAAAGAACTGAGCAAAACAGCAAACTGCATTAAAGTCTAACAGAATTCTGCTCCTGTACAATTATGCACATCAATAGCAGAGAAATAATTTTGTAAACTAAACATATTCCTCAGAACTGCATATAAAAGAAAGCTTTGTATACTGCATCAACTTAAATGTATGAGGAAAACCTACTAATTAAGCTGTTCTTGTTATTTTAAAAAATTACAAATCCATAGTTTGAGAGGAAGCATTTTCCTAAACAGGTTACAACTTTACTGAATCAAAAACTGCTTCACTTGAATAAAAAACTACACACTTCAGTCATAATATGCATTCATCATGTCAATCCATTATTTAAAGTCTGGTTTAATTATCTGTTTACTGCTAACCTTCCTGTTAGAATGTGAGTTTCAAGTTAATAATATTTCTGAGTTGTTTCTAAGGCTTAATGATCTCATCTCTCTCATGCATCAGTTGTAGAATGGATTTAAACTTGGGAAATGGATAGCTGAAGTACTGAGAACACTTGGTTTCTAGAATGCAATTCTTGTCTCTGAGTCAGCCTCTGTCACCATATGCAGCCTGGGTCAGGGAGTAGGCAGCTCAGCCTTAATGAGCTATTTCTGACAAAGGGCAATATAGAAACTGGGACTCTTTATCTAGGCACAACTGCAATGACTTCACTGCATAGGCTGCATTTTAGATGTGTAATTTTATCCTGGCTATGCTCCCACTATTAACTATAGATTTTATTTCCAAAACCCATCCATTACTTCATCTCTCTCTCATATAACCTTTAACTCTAACTCTAACAGGTGCCTATCTCTGCACTCTGACAGCTATTTTTAGGTTGCCCAGTTTTCAACATTGTGACTCCCACAAAACAACAGCTAAAATACTCATTTAGTTTCACACAAAAAGAAATGCATAAATGGCAAGCCTCTTACAAATAATGAGGTTTTCCAACGTTAACTTCCACATTATCTTGTTTTAGTTCCTGTTGATTTCAACTCATCGTGACCTGACAGGATAAAATAGGACAGCCCCATAGGGTTTCCAAGGAGCAGCTGGTAGATTTGAAATGTTGACTTTTGGGTTAGCAGCTGAGTTCTTACCACCATCCCACCAGGGCTCCTATTCATTTCCACAGATTCATAAACAGTCACATTTTATTAAATGAGTGGCCTCTAGTTACCAAGCCAAGCCAAGCCAAGTGCAGTGTTCCATAGTTACCCTTTAAACTCAATACTGTAGTTGAACTCCTACTGTCTAAAACAGCACTAAGTCTTCTTCAAGTCTTTTTATGTTAATTAAAAGTAAGGGTGTTAGTCCTTGTCATGGATTGAACTGTGTCCCCCCAAGAATGTGTGTAGCCATGTGGCTGGGCCATGATTTCCAGTGTTTTATGATTGTCCTCCATTTTGACTTTCCTATGCTGCAGGTTAGAGGATTGGGGTGGGACTGTAAATTCCTTCAGAAGATCACCTCCCTGCTCCACATAGAGAGAGTTTCCCTGGAGTATGGCTTGCACCACCCTTTATCCTTTCATCCTACAAGAGATAAAAGAAATAGGAAGCAAGCACAGAGTTGGGAACCTCACACCATCAAGAAAGCAGCACTGAGGGTAGAGTGCATCCTTCAGACCTGAGGTTTCGGCACTAAGATGCTCCCTGAACAAAGACTGATGCAACACAAGGACTTTCCTCCTGAGTTGCCAAGGGAGAAAGCCTTCCCCTGGAGCAGACATCCTGAATTTGGACTTGTGGCCTACTGGACTATGTAAGAATAAATCTTCCTTTGTTAAAGTCATCCACTCTGTGGTATTTCTGTTACAGCAGCACTAGATGACTACAACAGTGTTCTTCGACCTTTACACTGAAAAAGGGAGTAGCCATTATTTTTAGTTGCCAAATCATAAAACTTGATTAGTAGTTACCTGCTGATCACATTACAATATTCCTCCTTCCCTCCCACAAGTATACTCGTTAATGTCTTTGTTCAAGGTGTAACAAATACAATCAAGTTATATACTTTATTATACTTTTGGTGGAATTGATAGAATTACTGCATTCTTTTAATATGTGTTGCATCATCTTAGTTTTATCATCTTAACTTTATTAAATTTTATTACTAATTAGAGACTTTAAGAAAAAACCCTCAAGTAGAGCCCAATCTTTCTGTATTACCAAATACTCATACCACATAAGGTACTAAAAGAAGATAAGAAAAAATAAACCCATTGCTGTCAAGTCAATTCCAACTCATAGCAACATACAGGACAGAGCAGAACTGCTCCACAGAATTTAAAAGGAGCACCTGGTGGGTCTGAACTGCCTATCTTTTAGACATAGCTCATAACTACTATACCACCAGAATTTCAACATAAGGTACTAGCACCCACAAAATAAGCTGGAAACTTATCTGTGGATAACAGTACATGTCTTGTTGTTGTTAGGTACTACTTAGTCAGTTCTGACTCACAGCACCCCTATGCACAACAGAACAAAGCTCTGACAGGTTTTACATCATCCTCGAAATTATTGCTACACTTAAGCCCACTGTTGAGCCTCTGGTTCAATCCATTTCATTGAGAGTCTTTGTCTCTTTCAATGACCCTCTAGTTTACCAAGCATGATGTTCTCCAGGGACTGGTCCCTCCTGACACCATGCCCAAAGTATGTGAGGCAAAGTCTCCCCATCCTTGCTTTTAAAGAACATCCTGGCTGTACTTCCTCCAAGACATATTTGTTCATTCTTCATTCCCAGTATCTATGGAATATTCAATATTCTTCACCAATACCATAATTCAAAGGCAGCAATTCATCTTCAGTCTACTGTCCAGCTTTCACATACATTAGGTGACTGAAATCACCATGTCTTTTTTTTTTTTTCAAAACACCTTAAACAGGTCTTGTGCAGCAGATTTGCCCTAGTGCAATGCATCTTTTGATATCCTGGCTGCTGCTTTCATGAGCAATGATGTGGATCCAAATAAAATAAAATTGTTGACAACTTTACTATTTTCTCTGTTTATCATGATGTTGCTTATTGGTCCAGTTGTGAAGATTTATGTTGTGGTGCAATTTATACTGAAGGCCATAGTACTTGATCCTTATCAGCAAGTGCATCAAGTCCTCTTCACTTTCAGCAAGCAAAGTTGTGTCATCTGCATATTGCAGACTGTTAATGAGTCCTCCTCCAAACCTGATGCCTCAATTTTCTTTACGTAGTCCAGCTTCTCAGGTTATCTGATTAGCATACAGACTGAATAAGTATGGATTGTGAAAGAATATAACCCTGAGACACATCTTTTCTGACTTTAAACCACACAGTATCCCTTTGTACTATTCAAACAATTGCCTCTTGGTCTATATACAGGTTCCACACGAGCACAATTAAGTGTTCTGGAATTCCCATTATTTGTAATGTTAGCCATAATTTGTTATGATCCACACAGTCAAATGCCTTTGCATAGTTAATAAAACATATGTAAACACTCTTCTGGTACTCTCTGGTTTCCTCATTCCATGTCCTCTTCTGAATTTGGCTTGTATTTCTGGTAGTTCCCTGCAGATGTACTGCTGCAACCGCTTTTGAATGACTGTCAGGAAAATTTTACTTGTATGTGATATTAGTGATATTGTTTGACAATTTCCCCATTCTGTTATATCACCTTTGTTTGGAATGGGCACAAATACGAATCTCCTCCAGTCAATTTCTTGGCATAGACAAGCAAGCAACATCCATTTGTTAAAGTGTCTCACTTGGTATTCTGTCATTTCCTGGAGCCTTGCATTTTGCTAGTGCCTTTAGTCCAGCTTGGACTGCTTCCTTCAATACCATTGATTCCTGACCATAAGCTACCTTCCAAAACGGCTGAATGTCATCCTGTTCTTCTGGGTACAGTGACTGTGTGTTGCTTTCAGCTTCTTTAGATGTTTCCTGAGTTGTTCACTTTTTTCCCTGTAGAATCCTTCAATATTGCAACTTGAGCTCTGAAGTTCTTCTTTAGTGCTTTCAACTTTACTCATTCAAAAGCAAGTTTCAGACTCCTCTGGCATCCATTCTGGTCTTTCCTGTCTTTTTAATGACCTCTTGCTTTCTTCATTTATGATGTTCTTGATGTCATTCAACAACTTGTCTCACGTTGGATTTTTAGTACTCACTGCATCCAATCTGTTCTTGAGACGGTCTAGAAATTCAGGTGGGATATACACAAGGTTGTATTTTGGCTTCCATGAACCTCCTCTAATTTCCTTCAACTTGAACTTGCATATGAGCAAATGATAGTCTGTCCTGCCATCAGCCCTGAGCTTCTCCATCATCTGTTTCCACAGATGTTGTTCAATCTGACTCCTGTGTATCCCATCTGGAGGGATCCACTTCTACAGCCACTGTTCATATTCTTGAAGAGAAGGTATTTGCAAAGAATAGGTCATTTGTCTTGTAAAATTCTATCAGGGGATCCGGTGTTGCTTTTGTTACCAAGGCCACAGTTTCCGACTACTGGTCCTTCTTTGTTTCCAGCTTTTGCATTCCAATCACCAGTAATTATCAATGCATCTTGACAGAGTGTTTGATCGATTTCAGACTGCAGAAGTTAGTAAAAATCTGCAATTTCTTCATCATTGGCTTAAAGGTTGGTCTATAAATTTGAGTAATAGTCTTCTAATTGGTCTTCCTTCTAGGCATATAGATTTTATCTTATCATTGACAGTGCTGTGCTTCAGGACAGATCTTGCAATGTTGTTTTTGGCGAATATGATGCCAATCTTGTTCATAGATCATGACTGTCCAATTCAAAATGGCCAAAACCATTCCATTTCAGCTCACTAATGTCTAGGATATTGATCTTTATGCATTCAATTTTATTTCTAGCAACTTCCATTTTTCCTAGATTCATATCTTATACATTCCATATTCTGATTACTAATGGACACACAGAGCTGTTTCTTTCTATCTTAAAAATTCTAGCATATACCCTTGTATATGCTAACAGAGCCCATTTTTTCCCCATTATCAGAAACCATGCAACGTACTAACCCCCCCACCAAAAACACCAAACCCAATGCTGTCAAGTCAATTCTGACTCATACCAGCTCTACAGGACAGAATAGAACTGCCCTACAGAGTTTCCATGGAATGGATGGTGTATTTCAACTACTGACTTATCGGTTGGTAGCCAAACATTTAACCACTGAACTACCAGGGGCCCCAGTGATCTGATATTGGTATGTAGAAGTACATTACAAATTTAATAGGCCATCTTTGGGACTAATTTACATATAATACCTCTTAAGTTCACCTAGTTATTTGTTTCCATTTCCCCAAAATTTACTGTATTAACAACACATAATAAACTGGAAACTTAGCTGTGGTTAATTAAAAAACCCAGTGCCATCAAGTCAATTCCGACTCACAGTGACCCTACAGGACAGAGAAGAACTGCCTCATTGAGTTTCCAAGGAGCACCTGGTGGACTTGAACTGCTGACGTTTGGGTTAGCAGCTGTAGCATTTAACCACTATACCACCAAGGTTTCCTGTGGTAATTAGTACATCTGAAGTAACTGTAAAGTGTTAAGCCATTCATGCAGTGCCATCAACTGATGATAATATCAGTACTTTTTAAGTCCCAAACTGCCTGGTCCACATAATGGTGACTGGTATGAACAGATGAACACACACAGGTGAGTAACATTAGCTAGGCTCATGAGAGAAAAGAACTACTGGTCATCAATACAAGGTCCAACAAGTCCACAAACTTGATTGTCTCACTGCTGAGTATCACTATGGTCACCTTCAATGTATTCCCCTTAAGAAGCTACGCATGGACACCAGAACCTAGTCCACTCTTCAAAGAAATTTTGGAATTCTTTCTGGATTGGCTGTTGTGCATGGTGGCAAGTTGGCAAACTTAACTGTATAGTTTTCTCTGAGGGAGTTTTGAGACAGTAAACAAATAACTATACTGGAACATTCTACCCACTTACCTCGTCTGGGCCCCAGGGATTTTTTTATTTACCCAAAGATAAAAGAAATATTGAAAGGAAGACATTTTGAAGATATTCAGGACATCAAGGTAATATGACAACAGCTCTGATGGCCATTCCAGAAAAAGAGTTCCAAAACTGCTTTGAAGGGTGAACTAGGTGCTGGTATAGGCACATAGCTTACCAAACAGAGTACTCTGAAGATGACTGTAGTGATAGTCAGCAATGACGTATGTAGCATTTGTTTTAGGATGTGTTTGTGAACTTAATTATCAGACCTCATACACATCATTTTCATTGATAATAAATTTTTGAGAAATGGAAATAAATACCTGGGTTAGCTTACAGGTTGTTGTATGTAAACTAGTCCTGAAGATGACCTATTCAATTTTTAATGTATTTTCTTATTCATGTTGTAAATATCAATATCCAATCAGTATACAGAAAAAAAGGATACTGTAAGAACAAATAAACCATCTCAGTGTCACTTACATTTCTTTACCACCAGATATGACCATATCATATCTGTCCAATGAAGGTAAGATTAAAGAAATTTGTCAACTGCCCCTACTGTCTTTATGAGACACATTAATTAATCAAGTCTAGTATGTACATGCTACTTTCCAGAAATAGATTTACTGACTTGTATAAAACTCTCACCATCTGGCTCATGCAACCTACAACAGCTAAACCTCACCACTCTAAAGAAATTCTACTTTATGACCAAATTCTTGAAGGAAAAGAGCTATTACATAAATACTAAGGTACAATTCAGTGACTTTTAATAACAGTCACAGGTACTTTCTAATGCCAGAATGCTTTCATCACTTCCTTCCACCAAAAAAAAAAAAAAAAAAATCACCTACCCTTCAACAGTCACTCTGCATTTCCTACATGCCTCCCAGGCCCAGACAACCATTAGTCTACTCTCTGTCTTCATGATTTGCCTACTCTGAACATTTCACATAAACGGAATCATATATGTGGTCTTTTTTAACTTACTTCTTTCACTTAGCATGCTATAACATGTACCAGTACTTCATGCCTTTCTATGGGCCAAATAATATTCCATTGTATGAAATTTCCACAGACTATAGAAAAATAAAAGCAATAGCCTACAGACAAGAAGATACACTACAACAGGACAGATACGCCACATTTTGTTCATCTATTCATCAGCTGATGGACAACTGGGTTGTTTCTACTTTTGGAATGTAATGAATAATGCTGCTAGGTACATTAGGGTACAAGTTTTAAGCAGACATGTTTTAATTACTCCTGATTATGTATCTGGGAGTGGAATTACTGAGCCATATGGTAACTCTATGCTTATTTGAGGAGCTACCAAATTATTTTTCAGTCATTTCACTACCTCAGGTTACAGTCTCACAAGTAATGTAGGGGGGCTCCAATTTCCCCACATCCTAGCCAACACTGGTTAATACCTTTATTATTTTAGTCACCCTAATTGTATACGAAGTGGTATCTCACTGTGGTTTTGATTTGCATTTCCCTGATGACTACTGATGCTGAGCATCTTTTCATGTGCTTACTGGCCATTTGTATAACCTCTCTGGAGAAATGTCTATTCACATCTTTGCCCATTTTTTCAGTCACTTGTCTCTTGATTATTTAGTTGTATGACTTCTTTATTTATTATGGATTCAAGTCCCTATCGGACATAGGATATTGCCATTATCTCTCATTCTTTGGTTGTCTTTTCACTTTCTTAATTATGTAGTTTGAGACTCCAATGTTTTTAAATTTGATAAAACTTATTTTTACCTTTTTTTTTCCCTTTTGTTGCTTGTGCTTTTGGTGTCATTTCTAAGAGATTATTGCATACCTATTGTCATGAAGGTTTACTCATGTTTTTCTCTTAAGAGTTTTACAGTTTTAGCTCTTTCATTTAGGTCCATGATTTACTTTGAGTTGGTTTTTGTGTATGTGTGAGACAGAGATCCAATTTCATTCTTTTACATGTAGATATCCTGCTGTCTCAGTACTATCTGTTGAAAATTCATTGACTGTAACCATGTTTATTTCTAAACCACTAATTCTATTTCATTGATCTATAAGTCTATCCTTAGGCCAGTACTATACTGTCTTGATTTGGTAGCAAGTGTTGGAACTGAGAAGGACTTTGTTCTTCTTTTCAGGACTGTCTTGGCTATTTGGGGACTCTTGCATTTCTATATGATTTTAGGATGAGCTTGTCAATTTCTGCAAAAAAGGGAACTAGGATTTTGGTAGAGCTCACACTGAATCTGTAGATTAGTTTGAAGACTGTACTTCTCTTAATAACACAAGTCTTTTAACCCATGAACAGAGGCTATCTTCCCTTTACTTAGGTTTCCTGTCAAAAATGTCTTACAGTTTTCAATGTACAAGTTCCATTTCTTTTGGTAAACTGATACCTAGATACTTGATGCTACTACAAACAGAACTGTTTCTTTAATTTCATTTTTCAATAGTTTATTGCTAGTGTTTACAAATATAATCGACTTTTGTATATTTATCTTGTATCTCGTAACCTTGATATGTTTATTAGTTCTAATAGGTATTTTTGTGGCTTTGTTCAGATTTTCTATTTATGAGGTTATGTTATCTGCAAATACAGTTTTTGTTTTTGTTTTCTTCCTAATCTGGATGTCTTTTATTTCTTTTTCTTGCTTAACAGCACTCATTAGAACTCAGAGTACAATACTGAATACAAGTGGTGAAGATTAGCCATCCTTTTCTTATTCCTAATCTGAAGGGGCAATGCATTCCGTCTTTCACCAGTGAAGTGTTATGTCAGCTGTGTGGTTTTCATAGCTACCCATAAGTTAAGGAAGTTACTATAAGGTGTTTTCATATTGAGACATACTAACACTCTTTGTATTTTAACAATAAACAAGGCTAGGCAGAGCTTTTCACTAAGCTTTTGAGAATTACAGGGTCCAACCTAAAATTGTGGACTTTTGATCCTGCTGCAATTATAGGCTACCTTCAAACCTACAATAAAGGTTTGGTTTCTCTAACCTGATAACTAGTCTTTAATGCAGGCAGGTATCTTTTAGGTACCACTTGTTGAGGTAAAATTTTTAAAGTTTTGCCAAACCAATCTTGTGTACACACTACATATAAGTTTGTTCTTTTTATATGAATGTTGTATTAAAAAAACAAAAATCATTGCCATTGAGTTGATTCTTATTCACAGCAACTCCACAGGACACAGGAGAACTGTTTCATAGAGTTTCCAATATGAGTACATAGAATATGCAGCAAAAACTAGTTAAGGTATAATCTTCCTGCCAAGGAATCCTAAATGATTATGTGATGTACAACATGTAATATTGTACTAGACGTATATGATAATACACCAAATAACCAAAACCAAACTAAACTCATTGCCACTGAGTCCATTTTAACTCACAGTGACCCTATAAGGAACAGCTGAACTGTTTCACAGAATTTCCAAGGAGCAGTTGGTGGATGTTAACAGCTGACCTTTTGGTTGGCAGCCATTGCACTTAACCACTACACCACCACCACGGTGTCCAAACTAAAGAAAGTAGATCAAAATATTCATGTCAAATGTGGATGTGTTAGACAGTCTAGAAAAATATATTCCCCATCGTGTCCAAACAAATGGGACAAATATAACTAATTCATCAGATTATTAAAGAAAAAAGTTGGAATTAATTATATGATTCTAGTCTCCAACTACACATAAGCCTTTACCTTCTAAAAATGTTTACCATTTTCAAGTTATGGAATGGGAAGAAATAGTTCACTCCATCAAGTAACTTGTTTCCCTTTACAAAATTACCTCCCCTTGTCTTACTATACTGTATAAAAGAGCCCAATGACTTGAAAAAGTCAATATGCCTTTTTTAAAAAAAGTTATTACCTTCTTCTAAGGAGAATTAAGTCCTACATGATGAAAATCCACTAAGACATTCTCAATTATCAATTTTTCTCATATCTATTTTCATTTTACAAATTCAATAAATTTCCATTTCACTCTCATCAAGCTCTAAAGAATAATTTGTTCTATGTATTTATCAGTTTTTATTTATGTCATTGTAATGCAAAAACATCAGCTGACTATAGATCTACTCAATACTACAATCATTCTTCCATTTAATGAATATCTATATACACAGAGTACCCATTATGTACTAAGGAGTCTGCTAGGGAATAATACAGTGATAAATAAAGTCCCTGCTTTCACAAAACTAATATTTTAGTAAAATTAGTTAAATAACTCAAACACATAAATAACTTCTGACAGAGATAAATATAAAGCTGAAATAAAAGGCAATGGGATAGAGTAACCAAGAGCTCAGAAATAATGGTGAAGAACTAGTGCTAGAGAGTTCCAAGCAGAAGGAACCACAAATGCAGAAATCCTAAGATGGAACAATGGATAGTGTGTCTGAAGAAAGAAAGAAGACCTCATCAGGTACACTACACAGGATGATAGGACTTTGCAGGCCATAGATCGTATCTAATGGCAATGGAGAGCCAATGGAGAATTTAAAACAAAAATGACATAATCTGATTTATCCTTGGAGAAGGTCACTTTTGCTACTAAATAACGAATAAAATGTAAGGTGGAATAAGTATCTGCAGTTAACAGAAAATAATATTCTTTCAATCAGGTATTTTTTAATCTTTTACTTTCTGTTCCCAGTTCCACCACCTGCATAAAACCCGTTGCTGTCAAATGGATTCTGACTCGCAGAGACCCTATGGGACAGAATAAACAGCCTCATCAAGTTTCCAAAGAGCACCTGGTAGATTTGAACTGCTGACCTTTTCATTAGCAGCCAAGCACTTAACCACTACCCCACCAGGGTTTTTAGCTGTTTACTGGACTGCTTCAAGAGCATTCACACTACTCCCGCTGTTTGTACAGCTACAATGCATTTTTTTCTCTTTTTTTTTTTTAATGTTTTGACCATGTCCATCTAACTGCTTTAAAAGCCTCCATTAACTCACCACTTCTAACAAAATAAAATCCAAGCTGACTGGTATTCAAAACTTTCCACAATCTAATCCCAAACTACCTTTCCAGTCACCTTCCACTACTCATCTGACTTCTGTTCTGCTCACCATGGGCTGCTGACTTGTCCCTGAACACAGCTACGGTATCACCCTCCTGCTTCCAGGTTGCCACTCACGTTGATCCCTTTTCCTTATTCTTTCTTTCCTTATATTCAAATTTTCTCTCCTCTGCTCAGCATACATTCTCCTTGGATTTTCAGAGTAGTGGCTTTTTGATCATGACCAACAGTATTTTACATCATAAGCCAGCACACAGTAAGTTTCAGATTTCTCTATTTAACTTCATTTCACGCAATGTATTTTGATATTTTCTTATTCTATTTCGGTTTCAGTATGTTCACCCAGACCATGAATGGGTTTCAGCCTTCAGTACGAAAAACATTACTAACGTACCTTTCTAGAACACTCACTGGTCACTTAATTAGATCATGGCACTGAAACATGAAATCTATAATCACCAAACTATAAAGACCTTAAGCTTAAACACAGGATAGGGTATCTTACACTTCCTTTTCTCTGCCACAATGCCAAACACAATATTTATTAAATATTACTAAAGGGAGAGATTCGTATTAAACATAGCTATCTCTGTTCACGTTCCCTTTGTTTAAACTATAATTATGACGGTCACAACAGCCAATTTAAAGTGACACTTCCATCTATACTTTCTGCCCTCCTACTTTACACAGTGGGAACATACAATACTCAATAAATGTGAGTTTTTATCTTTGGTTCCCTCAAAGGTATGAGCAAGTCCCTAGATGGAACACATCTGTTGCCATTCAGTGAACATCCCTCTTCTCTGTCACAAATACTCAGGTACCTTTGCTCTGCCTAGAAAAGCAGTATTAGTGCAGTGTCCTCATTTGGCCCTTCCAGCTCTGCCAAAGTTGTAATCAGGGGAAGCCTTTTGTTTCAGTGGAATGACAGCTATTAACGCTGAATGGCATCTCCTGCAGTCAGCACTAAGGCTCTCGACCATTAAAGTCCTGTTAAAGTTGTTGACTCTTTCCAAAACATCATCAGTAATTTGAATTAAGAAAATAAAAAAGCAATGAAGCATCTAAAACCTGCAGTGAACGATTCTCTTTTCTGGCAAAGGATCCTATTTTACAAGGTAAGCCAAATAGGCAAAGCAAATTCTTAAATCTCAAAGACTCATTAAGTTAACCATGAAATGATGCATACAGTTTCCTGAGGAATGCAGAACATCTAAAGGTATTCTGCTTCCCTTTCACCTCTACCTTCTGAGCCTTTTATGACTTTTTTATGGGTCCAGGGGGACAGGGAGAGTAAGCACCCAGGTAACCAAATACTCTGAATCATCTAGACCAGACTCAGTGTAGCCAACAGTTTTAGGCAAAGTAAGCTCCCAGGACCATCAAAAAAGAATCTAAATTTCTGTATTAATCTTCAAATCATCTAAAGCTCCCTAATGAGCTATAGGTACCTTGAGGGTAACTCTGGGCCTAGAACAAACTACTCTAGGCCTGCCAGACACCAAACCTCCACCATCAGGCTTACCTCTGGGGGTAAGAAAGAACTTCAACATCTGTTCCATAGTCTCCTCAAAGATAAGACGTTGGGCTTCAGCAATTTTAGTGTTTAAGGTAACCCATGAAACCCATTGTTATCAAGTCGATTCTGATTTATAGCAACCCTACAGGACAGAGCAGAACTGCTCCATACGATTTCCAAGGAGCACCTGGTGGATTCAAACTGCTGAGCCTTTGGTTAGCAGCCACAGCTCTTAAACACTGAGCCACCAGAGGTTTAAGATAATCATCTGGAATTACACTGCCATTCACTATGAATTTAAAATCACCTATTCTAATTCTAAACTTATTCAGAGCAGCTTTATATATTAGCACCAAACTAAAAGGAAAAAATTCTAACAAATACATTGTATGTAAAGTAGCAAAATTTCAGTAATATAATTGCTTTCAGCAGTATCTTTTCAGAATGAAGACATAATCAAACTACACTACTGATAGTGAGTTACTGTCTTCACATTAATTCACACTCAAAGGCAGATAAAAGGTAAAGCCAAAATTTGATGATTCTTAAAGAATGCCAAAACTAAGTAACTTTCCTGTTAAGAAAAAAAAAAAACATGTCAAATAAACACTGTGCCTCAGTAAAAAGGGCCATTAAATAGAACTGGGGAAGCAGAACTTAAAAAATACAGTAATATAGGCTTCATTTTTTAAAAAACGTTCCTAGCTACCTTCTTGCTATTTGGCTAAAATATCTCCCCTTTTAATATACTCTCAGGTCTATCAATATTTTTGTTTCCTTTGCTAGATCACAGGCCAGTAAATTTCAGAAGTGGGGTACTATATTTGATTGTACCTTTGGCATACTCCACTAAATTACAGGTTTATTTGTATTGAGAAATATCCCTCTTTTTAAAACAGGTATCTCTCGGAAAGGTTAATTCTATGTTACCTTTCAATGAAGGCTTAAAGAGAGAGAAGGATAAAAAGAGGAAACAAACGACAGGAGGAAGAAAAGGAAGAAATAATTTGAAATATGAAATAATAAAGACACATGGGGTCACCATAAGTCTGAATCAACTCAATGACAAATATTAGCCCTTCTGAGCATAACAGACATTCATTCAACTTCTGGTACTAGCCAAAAAAAACAGAAAAGGATGAGGCAAGCATGACTTAAGTGAGGTAGGGTAGAAAACCAGCCACAGTGTCTTCAACAAATCAATTAAAACAAAGCAGGAACGAAAGTCCTTCTTCACAGGAGATCACCTGGAACCCAGGTGGTAAAAGTCATCCATTATACCTGTGCCACATGAAGGTTTTTTTTATTTTTAATTAGTACATCAGAATTGATACACAGAATGCAGTACAGTTTACTCAAAGACTGGAAAACTTCATTCCAAATAGTTTACTGAGAATCATTTCTTTTTTCCAGTATTAAGCAAGGTTTTTACCAAGTTTCCAATGGGAGTCTTCCAAGGACCATATCCAGCTGAGTCAAATAATTATAAACTAATGTTTACTGGCATCTAACCAATGTGGCCCAGAATTCACTCTGTGCTGTAATTTAAAGTTCAATGTAAGGTTTTATTTTTGGAATGCTCACAGCTGTCACTTTTTGGTATTTGTTGCTGTTTAAACTACGGAAATACTTTCTTTAAGCCAACCTGATCTTTAATATATCAGAAACATAAGGAAGAAGAGAGATTCTGAAAAAGATGGACCTCCTGCTGAAAACTGCTTTGACGCAAACTAGCAAAATGTCTTTGACTAGACCACTAAATTCTGAGCTCCAGTTTTAGCCTTCATTCAGTATTACAACAGCCATCATTTGCTGTACATGCATTAGGTATGAGACTCTGACGATACAAAACTGAACACGACAGAATCTGGCTTCTCAAGTAGCCATAGTCATATGGCTGAAACTCTAACAAAGAAGCTATGAAAAGAGCATTGTACAAACTGCTAAAAGCCACCAAGTTTGCCTGGAAGACTATGCTAAGACTATTTATAAAGGATATGTTTTATCAAGAAATGAGGCAATAAGCTAGTCCATCTGTAAGGACTCTACTATTTTAAAAAAAGTATGAAAAAAAAGGAAGGTCATGGAGATCTCATTTGTCAAAATGTTGTTTCAGGTGATTTCAGCTGGTGGGTTATTAATCCTACCAAAAGTGACTCTCATACTCCTAGAGTCCTCATGTTCTCTCTCAAATATGTCCTTTTCATATATTTCTTTTCAAAATAAATGGTAATACCATCTAGAACTTAACAGTCCATAGCCAACTAAACATAAATTTTTACTAATTCTACTCCATACTATCACTCTATTCTATCTATCTCTATCTTTATGACCTTGATTACTGCAATAGCTCCAAAACGGTCTTCCTGTCTTTGGTACTCCTAACCAACCAATTTTTCACATTACAGCCAAAGTGGTCTTCCTAAAACACAAATCTGACTGTATGACAACCCATTTTACAATCATTCAGCTGCTTCTTACTGCTCTCAGGAAAAGTCCAAATTCTTCAGCATAGCGGAAAAGACCCTCCAGCATTGATCCTGACTTGCCTTGTGCTACAATCTTTTACACTCATATTGAATCTCCTGCAGTTTCCACAATACACAATTCTCGCCAACCATCCTGTGATAAGCCTCCCAAGATTCCTTCAGAGAAGAATCAGACAACCCTCCAAGATGATCTTCCAGTACCCTCCACTTTCCACCATTATGGTTACCCCACTACATAGTATTTTAATCGCCTGTCTCTCCCATACAGGTCTAAGTTCCTTAAGAATAGAAACTAACATATAAATTCATGTGTTTGTGTCTGACCTGGCCTAGCACTAACATGCCTGATAAACACTTGCTGAATGCATGAATAAATAAATGAACAAACTGCAAAGAGGATTTGATGTTCTAAAATTTGTCATAATGTTTATTATCTATAGTTAAGAAACCTTATCCTTTAAGTCAAAAGCCTATCTATCACAACTAATCTGTTTTGAAAGACAGAAATAAAGAAAGCAATATCATAACCTGAAAATTCAAATGAGCTTAAAATATACATATTTCTTCTAGTTTAGATAACACAGGCTTACTTTTAAAGATTTCCCTCTCTTTTTTTTTTTTTTGGAGGAAATCATGTGCATCAGAACTATGATGATATCCTCTATAGTTTAAAAACAAAATTCAAGACTATATAAACCATTACATTACTGTCCTAGGTAAACTGGGAGTTTGCTTTTTAACATAAAGCTGCACCTCATCAGTGACTCACCGATTCTTCTCCAGCTCATTGTGTGTAGACCTAAAAGGAAAAAAAACAAAACAAGCATTAGCCATATTTTGTTGCTAAGTCTATAGAAAAGAGGACTAGTTTAATTACTGCTACATTATACTCAATGAATTTATTCACCAGTGCACTATCTGGTCTGACTCCCATAATCTCGCCCATCAAGAAAACAGTCTACATTCATCACAATGGCACAGTCCTTTATACTGTTTTCACTTAGCAACTCTAAGATACTCTGAAACCAGTTTTGTTGTTACTGGAATAAAATTAGCTAGTTCTCATATCAACCTCCAGCTGACTACATTTTGTTGATCTGTAGATACCACACCAGATATTTTAATTCAAATATAATCCCACTTTTTTTCACATCATCACCTATCCATCCCCAAACACAGAAAAAAAAAATTTTGATAACATGAAAGCTGAAAACAAATTTGTCTGACTCTAAAGGACACAGGTGAATTCAAGTCTTCTGCCTTTTGTGTGCAACATATCAAGAAAAAGTTATACTAGAGAGAAAATATAGTCATATAGACATATTAATGAAATTAAGAAATGGTTTTTAAAAAACTGAAAGAATATACCCGCAAATGTTAACAACAGCTGTTTTCTCTTGATGACATTTTTCTTTTTGCTTTTCAGTATTTGTTATAACACTTACCATTTACTGAACTATAATACTGGCTGCCAGACATGGGGCTAAGCAGTTAACATAAATCATCTCATTTTATGGCTAAAATAACTCTTGTTTTATAACCAAGAATACTGAGACTGAGAGGTCAAAAGGCATACTTTGATCCCAAGAGTATTTTAAGAGCCAATCATGATTTAAGCCTAGGTCTATTTTACTCCAAATCCCAGTTTGTAACTACCTGGTGAGAGGCAATACTAAATAGAGGTTAAGAACATAAACTCTTAAAGTCTGAGTGCTTAGATTCAATACTGTGTGGCCTTGGGAAAGTTTCCTGATGTCTCTGTGCTCAACGTTGTCATTTATGAAGTAGAAACAACAACAGTATTTGCCTCATATAATTATGAGGACTAAGGTTTACGTTGAACTGCAAAGTATAATAAACTCTATGTAAAGTTAGCTACTCTTAGGATTATGCTATATTGGTTCACCTGAATGAACATGTATGCTTTTGCAATAATTTAGCATTAACAGTACAGAAAAGGAGAATTTGTTTCTGTAACTGAAATAAAAACCTGAATAATTTTATACACTCAGTGTCAAATGCCTTCAGAATATTACATTGCTGATTGCTTTAATCTGATTTATTATCTCAATGGTATTTAACAATCATATCCCAAAACGTTAACAATAAGACTGTCCTTTGCTAGTCATAATTTGCGGAAATTTTATCCACTGTCTTAGTTCAGGAACAAAAAGCTAAGTTGCAGGATACAAGGTCAATACACAAAGATCAGTTGGGTTTCTATACACTAGCAATGAGAAATCTGAAAAGGAAAGAAAACAACTTCATTTAAAATGGCATCTGAAAGAATAAAATATTTAGGAATAAGTTTACTCAGGACTTACGTGCAAGACTTATAAAATGGAAATTACACAATATTGCTGTAAGAGACTAAACAAAATCTAAATAGAAAGATGTCCCATGTTCATGGATTGGAAGACACAGTACAGTCAAGATGTCAATGCTACCCAAAGAAATCTGCAGGTACAATGAAAATTCCAACAGCATTCTTTGCAGGAATGGAAAGAATAATCATTAGTTTCACTTGCAAAGATAAGACATCCCTAATAGTCAAAGCATTGCACTGGGAAAATCTGCTGCAAAGGACCTCTTCAAAGTATTCAAAAGTAAGGATGCCACCTTGAAGACTAAAATGCACCTGATCCAAGCCATGGTATCTTCAACTGCATCATACGCATGAGAAAGCTGGACTATGAATATAGAAGACAAAAGAAGAATTGATGCCTTTGAATTGTGGTGTTAGAGAAGAATGGTGAATATACTTTAGACCGCCAAAAGAACAAACAGATCTGTTCTGGAAGAAGTAGAACCAGAGTGTTCCTTGGAAGCAAAGATGGCAAGACTGTGTCTTGCATACTCTGGACATGTTGTCACAAAAGATCAGTCCCTGGAGAAGGACATCATGCTTGGTAGAGTGGAGAGTCAGCGAAAAAGAGGAAGACCCTCCATGAGATGGATCGACACAGTGGCCACAACAATGGGCTTAAGTATAAAAACAATTGTGGACATGGCCCAGGATCATATTTTTCATTCTGTTGTTCATAGGGTCACTATAAGCTGGAACCAAATCAACAGCACCCAACAACAACAATAGCCAAAGCAAGTTTGACGTAGAACAAAGCAAAAGGCCTCGTACTTCCTGACTTCAACACATATTACACAGCCACAGTCATCAAAACAGCCTGACACTGGCTTAATTACAGATATACAAACCAATGGAATAGAACTGAACATCCAGTAATAAATTTAAGCATCTATGGTCAACTGATTTTTGAAAACACTGCCAAATTCATTCAATAAGTGTCGCTGCCTAACTGTCCGCCGGCGGAAAGAAGACAGGACACACGGATACGAGCCGCCTTACTGGTTGCTGACTTTATTCTTATTCTTCTCTTTCCTGGTGCCTGCTCAATTTATAACCTAGATTCCTCCAATCCTCATGTGCCATGCTCTCCCAAGATGGAGGCCCACAATAGGCTAGCGGGAAGCCACTGCCCACAGGCATGCGCCATGAAAGCCCTAGGTCTGGTAAACAAGGGTGTGGTTGGGGTGCTGTTCTGGCCCTGGGCGCCATCTTGGGCCATCATGTCCCGCTTACCACAAATAAGGAAGGGACTGTCTGTTCAATAAACGGTGCTGGCAAAGCTGCGTTTCTACACACAGAGAACTGAAACTAGATATATATCTCACATCATACACAAAACTAATTCAAAAAAGATCAAGGACCTGAGTGTTAAATCTAAAACAATCAAGTTATCGGAAGAAAACATAGGGCCAAAGCTTTAAGACTCAATTTTTTTTTCAGTGATATCAAGCACCACAAACAATGCATGAACAACAGAAAAAAAATTAGACACAGACAAACCTTGGAGATATTGTGGATTCCGTTCCAGACCACCACAATAATGAATATTTTGGTTTCCCAGTGCATATACAAACTCTTTACACTATACTGCAGACTATTAAGTATGCAATAGCATTGTGTCTAAAAAATGTAAATACCATAACTAACAAATACCCATTGCTAAAAAAATGCTAACCATCATCTGGGCCTTTAGTGAGTCATACTCTTTTTGCTGGTGGAGGGTCTTGTCTAGGTGTTGATGGCTGCTGCCTGATCAGGGTAGTGGTTGATGAAGGCTGGGGTGGCTGTGGCAGCTTAAGATATGACAACAGCGAAGTCAGCCGCACTGGTTGACTCTTCCTTTCAGAACAATTTCTCAGTAGCATCCAGTGCCGTCTGACAGTGTTTTACCCCCAGCAGAACTTCTTTCAAGACTGGAGTCAATCCCCTAACAAGTAAGTTCAGGTAGTATTGTAAACCCTTTGTTGTTATCTCCACAATGTTCACAGCACCTTCACCAGGACTAGATTCCAGCTCAAGATGCCATTTTCTTTGTTCATCCATAAAATGCAAGTCCCTGTCCATTCAAGTTTCACATTAGATGATTCAGTCATATCCTCAGGATCCACTTCTAATTCTAGTCCTCTTATCCTGGCTACCACATCTCCAGTCACTTGCTCTGCTAACGTCTTAAACCCCTCTGATGTATCTGTGAGAGTTCAAAACAAGTTCTTCCAAACTCCTATTAATGTTCATATTTTGATCTCCTCCAGTGAATCACAAATGTTCTTAATGGTATCTAGATTAGTGAATCCTTTCCAGGTTTTCAATTTACTTTACCTAGATCCACCAGAGGAATGATTATTTATGGTAGCTATAGCCTTACAAAATATGTTTCTTAAAAATAAGACTTAAAAGCTGAAATTACTTCTTGATTCACGAGGTACAGAATGACTGTCATGTTAGTAGGCATGAAAGTAACACTAACCTTGTACATCTCCACCCAAGCTTTGGGGTGATCGGGTGCACTGTCAATGAGCAGTACTATCATGATCTTTTTTTTCTTTTTCTGTGCAGTAGGTCTTTAACAGTAGGCTTAAAATAGTAAACCATGTTGTAAAACAGATGTGCTGTCACCCAAGCTTTGTTTACAGAGCACAAGCTGAAGAGATATGGCATAATTCTTAAGGACTCCAAGATTTTCAGAATGGTACATGAGTACTGGCTTCAACCTAAAGCTACCAGCTGCAACCAGACCCTAAGAAGACAGTCTGCTTGTTCTCTGAAGTCAAGCACTGAATCCTCTTCTCTAGCTACAAAAGCCTTAGATGGCACATTCTTCTAACATAAGGCTGTTTCATCGACACTGAAAACCTGCTGTCAAGTGTAGCCCCCTTCATGAATTATCTTAGCTACACTGTCTGTGTAACTTGCTGCAGCTTCTACATCAGCACTTGCTGCTTCACCTTGTACTTTTGAGTGATGGAGAGAACTTCCTTCCTTAAACCTCATAAACCAGCCTCTGCTAGCTTCAAACTTTCCTTCTGCAGTTTCTTCACTACTCTCAGCCTTCAAAGAATTAAACAGAGAACTAGGGCCTTGCTCTGGATTAAGTTTTGGCTTAACGGAATGTAGTAGCTGGCATGATCTTCTATCTAAACCACTAAGGCTTTTTCCAGCTGTTTCCCTTTCTCATCATTCATGTGTTCACTGGAAAAGCACTTGTAATCTCCTTTAACTTTTCCTTTGCATTCACAACTTGGCTAACTAGCACAAGAGGCCTAACTTGCCTTTCGAGTGCATTCCTCGCTGAGCAGGAAGAACACATGCATTTATTAAGTTCACTGTCTTATATAGGTGTGGTTCATAGCATTTATTGATTTAGTTCACTGTCTTACACAGGCGTGGTTCGTAGCAATCCAAAACAATTACACAAGTAACAGCAAAGACCACCGACTCAGACATTACCCTAACAGATATAATAACGGAAATTTTCAAAACATTGAGAGGACAACCAAAATCTGACAGAGACAAAAAGCAAGCACATGCTGCTGGAAAAATACTGCAGACAGACTTCCCTGATGCAGGGCTGCCACAAATCTTCAATTTGTGGAAAGACAAAAAAAGAAAAAGTGCCTACAAAACATAATATAAAGCAGGACACAATAAAATGAGGTATGCCTGTAACAGACCTCATAAAAGCTACTTACATTTGTTAAAACATTTTCTCAAAGGAGTAAAAAAGACACTCTACAGAGTAGGGGGAAAAAATCTTTGAGAATGATAAAACTGATCAGGGTCTAATTTCTAAAATACTTAAGAACCATCTACAACTTAAAAACAGAAAGGCAAATGAGTCAATCAAAAACTAGGCAAAGGACACGAAGAGACACTTCTTTAAAGATGATATTCAAATGGTTGACACACAAAAAGATGTTCAACTTCATTAGCCACCAGCCAGCCAGCCAAGTGCCATCGAGTCAGATCCAACTCATAGCCACCAGAGGAAAGGCAAATCAAAAGTACAGTGAGATACCACTTCACTCCTCCCTGGTGGGGCAGTGTTTAAGCTCCTAGCTGCTAACTGAAGGGTCAGCAGTCTTGAATCCACCACCCATTCCTTGGAAATGCTACAGAGGAGTTCTACTCTGTTCTATAGGTTTGCTATGAGTCGGAATCAATTCTACGGCAAAAGCTAGAGGATTATTGTGGCCAAGACTTAAAAATAAAAGGAAGAAAATAGAAAATAACAAGTGTTGGAGGAAATGTTGGGAAACCGGAGACTGCAATCATTGCTGATGAAAGTGTAAAATGGTACAGCCATTGTGGAAAAGTCTGGCAGTTCCTCAAAAAACTATAGGTAGAACTGCCATATAATCCAGAAATTCTACTCCTACATGTATACCCTGTCACAGATTGAATTGTGTCCCCACAAAAATCTATGTAGTAATTGGCTGAGCCAGGATATCCTATATTCTGTGACTGCCCTCTGTTCTGTGGTTTTCTGATGCTATAAATCCTATCTATAACAGAGTGGATTATGTTAGAGAGGATTTGGGTGGGACTGTTCATCCCTTCATAAGATAGTCTCCCTGCTCCACTGTAAAGGAAATTTCCCTGGAGTAGAGCGTGCACCATCCTTTATCCTTTCATCTTACAAGAGATAAAAGGAAAAGGATGCAAGCAGAGAATTGGGAACCTCACACCACCAAGAAAGCAGCACCGGGAATAAAGGTGTCCTTCAGACCTGAGGTTCCCATGCAAAGATGCTCCTGACCAAAGACTGATACAACACAAGGCCTCTCCTTCAGAGCTGACAGAGGGAGAGCCTTCCCCTGGAAAGGATATCCTAAATTCAGACGTGTAGCCTACTGGACTGCATAAGAATAAACATTTCTCTTTCAAAGTCATCCACCTTGTGGCATTTCTGTTAGAGCAGCACTAGCTGAATAAAACATACCCTAAGGATCTGGCAGAAATGACAAGGACAAACGTACGCCCACCTAATGTTCACCACAGCATAATAGCAAAAAGATAGAAACAACCTAAATGTCCATCAGCACAAATGAATGGACTACTAAAATGTGGTATATACATATAATGGAATACTACTCATCAGTAAAGAAAAACAAGTTCCCCAAATGCCTTGGAACATTAATGAACTTAGAAGACATGATACTGAGCAAACAAGTATTTTCTCACTTTCTCACTTACATGAAGTAACATGGACAAGCAAAAATAAAGAAACTAACAGTCATTAGTGGTTACCAGTGGCAAGAGGGGGAGATTCATACTCTATAGATAGTAAACACTTGTTACTTTTGGTAATGAGATAGGTAACACTAAACAAAGATAAAGTGTACCCAGTTCAACATAGGTAAACAATGTCACCAAAGCACATAAGAAAAAAGATCTGTTGGTAACTGCTATGGTAGACACAATTTTGAAATAACTGAAAAATACATGTAGGTACATATGTATGTATGCAGGCATATACGTGTATAAGCCAAAAGGTCAAACCCCTGCCATCAAGTTAACACCAATTCACAGCAGCCTTATGGGACAGAGCAGAGCTGCCTCACTGGGTTTCCAAGGAGCAGCTGGAGAATTCAATCTGCCAACTCTGTGGTTAATAGCTGAGCTCTTAACCACTGTGCCACCAGGGTTCCTCAGGTATGTGTGTGTATATATAAAACCAAATCAAACCCATGGCTGTGGTGTCAATTTCAACTCACAGTGATCTATAGGACAGAGCAGAACTCCCCAAAGGGTTTCCAAGGAGCATCTGGTGGATTTGAACTGCCAACTTTTTGCTTAGCAGTCAAGCTCTTAACTACTATGCTACCAGGGCTCCCACATACGCAAGTATGTAGGCATATATTTGTATAGGTATGTGTATGTGCATATGTAGATGTATGCACATGTATACTCATCTATGTGACAGTATGTACATATATAACTACTTCTTTGATATAATTAAATTCTTCATACAATTAGACTCCTAAATTTGAAGGATTAGGATTACACTCTCATGACACAATATGGTGAACTAGCATAATATAATGTAACTATATTCTAAATCCTAGTTTGGTGAGTGGTATCCAGGGTAGTAAACACTTGCCAGTGGCCATCTAAGGTACAACTCTTGGTCTCTGCTTGATGAGAGCAAATGAGAAAGAAGTAAACCGAAGACTCAAAGAAGGAATCAGTCTACGGATAGTTTACGCAAACCATGGCCTCAACTACCCTGAAAAGAGAACTAGATGGTGCCCAGGTACCACTACCAATGGTTTCCATGAAGGCCACAACAGATGGACCCTGACAGAATGGGAGAAAAATATGGAAAAGACCCTCACACTTCTTTCATAAAAAAAGGAAAGAAAAAAAAAAACAACTCAGTCCTACCAAACTGGTTGAGACTGGGCAATTCTCTATGACTATTCCCCTGAGATACTCTTCAATCTTAAAACAAAACTAAACTCTGAGGTAACTCTGTGGCTAAATAAACTGGCTCAAAAAATAATGTCACTTCTAAGTACTACGCTCCTTTAAAAAATTTGAGAGCAAATAGTAAACAGTTACTTTAAAACAAACATGAGAATGTCAGAGGGCAGATAAACTAGATAAACAGAAACGTAAACAACTAGAATGGAAATTAGAGTTCACACATTGTAAAGAATGTAACCACTGTCACTAAACAACTTGTGCAGAAACTGCTGAATGAGAATTTAAATTGTTATATAAACCTTCACTGAAAACACAGCAAAACATGTTTTAAACAAAAAAAAGAGCCCAAATACTTTGAGTTACTGTTTCCAGTCTACCTTTTGCTTTCTTAGTAGTTTCATAAGGTCTAAGATACAGAGAATCTTTTTTTAAAAAAAGAAATAAGTTATTTTTACAAGATTATTTTAAACGAAAGGACTTTTCTCTCAAAGGATATACAAAGAGCATGTTTGAAGCCCCTACACATCTGTCAGTTCGTCGTACTGTGGAGTTTGCATGTTGCTGTGATGCAGTAAGCTACACCATTGGTATTCAAATACCAGCAGGGCCACCCAGGGCAAAATGGTTTCAGTTGAGCTTCCAGACTAAGACAGACTGGGAAGAACAACGCAGCAATCTACTTCTGAAAAGAGTTAGCCAGTAAAATCCATATGAATAACAGAACGCTGTTCTCAGGTTGGAAGATACTCAAACTATGACTGAGGCAGAGCTGCCTCCTCAAAGTTAAGCTGACCTTAATGAATGACATGGACGGAGTCAAGCTTTTGGAGCCTTCATCTGCTCATATGGCATGACTCAAAAGGAGAAGAAACAGTTGCAAACATCTATTAACAACCATTACATGGAATGTAAAAAGTATAGGAAAATTAGAAATTATCAAAAAACAAATGGAACACATGAACATTGATATCCTAGGCACTAGTGGGCTGAAATGGACTAGTACTGACTGTTTTGAAATAGACTATCATACAGTGTACTCTGCTAGGAATGGCACTATATCCATCATCAGTGAGAACATTTCAAGATCTATCATAAAACATAATACAGTCAGTGACAGAGTGATATTCATATGCCTGTAAGGAAGACCAGTTAATACGACTGTTACTCAAATGTATGCATCAACCATTAAGGCCAAAGATGAAGAGATTGAAGGTATTCATCAACTTCTGCAGTCTGAAATTGATCAAACAACAATGAGGATGCACTGACAGTTACTAGTCACTGGAATGAGAAAGTTATAAAGGATCAGTAGTTGGAAAATAGTCTTGGTGATAGAAATAATACCATAAATTACATGACTGAATTCTGCAAGACCAATGACTTCTTTACCACAAATACCTTTCTCCATCAACATAAACAGAGAAATACCTCACCAGATGGAATACAAACGAATCAAATCAACTACAGCTATGGAAAGAAATAACAGAAAAGTTCAGTTTATTCAGTAAGAATGAGGCCAGGGGCTGACTATGGAGCAGACATCAATTGCCAATAAGCAAGTTAAAGCTGAAGCTGGAGAAAATTAGAGGAAGTTCATTAAAGCCAATATAGGACCTTGGGTATATCCTATCTGAATTTAGAGAGCATCCCAAGAACAGATTTAATGCACTGAATACTAATGACCCAACACCAGATGAGTTGTGCAACCACAACATAAATGAAGAAAGAGGTCATTAAAAAGACAGGAAAGAAAGGAAAGGTCAAAAGGGATGTCAGATGAGACTCTGACATGTGCTCTTGAACACCAAGTAGCTGACGCAACAAGAAGAAATGATTTCTATTTGTGGCTTAAGAAGACAAAGTATTATAATGGCACATGCAAAGACCTGGAGACAGAAAGCCAAAGGGGAAGAAGATGCTCTGCATTTCTCAAGATAGAGAACTGAAGAAAAAAATTTAAGCCTTAAGTTGTAATACTGAAGGATTCTAGGTGGAAAATAATGGAAACCCTGGTGGCTTAGTGGTAAAGTGCTACCAGATCCACCAGGAGCTCCTCAGAACTCTATGGGGCAGTGCTACTCTGACCTACAGGGTCCCTATGAGTCAGAATTGACTCAACAGCAGTGGCTCTGGCTTTTTTGGCATGGGAAAAATATTAAACAGCTCAGGAAGTATCAAATGTAGATGTAATGAATACACAGAGTTACTATACCAAAAACAATTGGTTGATATTCAATCACTTCAGGAGGGAGATACATGATCAGGAACCGATGACACTGAAGGAAGAAGAAGAAGTCCAAGTGGCACTGAAGGCACTGGAGAAAAACAAGTATCCAGGAATTGACAAACCAACAATCGAGATGTTTCAACAAAGGAACACAGCTCTGGAAATGCTCACACATTTATACCAAGAAATTTGGAAGACAGCTACATGGGACAACCAACCAGAAAAGATCCATATTTATGCTTACTTCAAGAAAGGTTATTCAACAGAATGCCACAATTATCAAATAGTATCACGCACAAGTAAAATTTTGTTGAAGATCATTCTAAAGTGGCTACAGCAGAATACTGACAGGGAATTGCCAGAAATTCAAGCTGGATTGAGAAGAGGCCACGGAAGAAGGGACATCATTGCTGATGTCAAATGGATCTTAGCTGAAGGCAAGAAATACTAGAAAGATATCTGTCATGGGTTGAATGATGTCCCCCCAAAAATGTGTGCAGTGATTTGGCAAGGCCATGATTATCAGTGTTATGTGGTATTTCTGTATGTTATAAATCTTGCCCCTATGATGTTACTGAGGGAAGATGGGCAGTGGTTGTATTAGTGAGGCAGGACATAATCCTTGAGGCAATCTCTTTGGATATAAACGAAAGGGAAGCAAGTGGAGTACTGGGGACAAGACACTATCAAGAAAGCAGTGCTGGGAGCACAGCATGTCCTTTGGATCCAGGGTCCCCGCACTCCAGAAGCTCCCAATCCAGGGGGAATATTGATGACAAAGGTCTTCCTCGAGAGGCAATAGAGAAAGACTTTCACTGGAGCTGATGCCCTAAATTTGGACTTTTAGCCCACTGAACAAGTTTCTGTTTATTAAAGCCATCCACTTGTGATATTCCTGTTTTATCACTACTAGACAACTAAGACAATGCTTACTTGTGTTTTATTGACTATGCAAAGTCATTCAACTTATGGATCATAACAAACTATGGATGACATTGTGAAGAACAAGAATCCCAGAACACTTAACTGCAATCATGAGGAACCTGTATATAGACAAAGAAGCAAGGGGATACCGCCTGGGTTTAAAACCAGGAAAGGTATGTGTCAGGTTTGTATCCTTTCATCCTACCTATTCAATCTGTATGCTGAGCAAATAATGTCACAATCTGGATTGTATGAAGAAGAAAATGGCATCAGGACTGCAGGAAGACTCTCAACAGCCTGTGACATGAAAATGATACAACCTTGTTTGCCGACAGTGAAGAGGACTCAAAACACTGATGAAGATCAAAGACCACAGCCTTCAGTATGGATCATACGTTAATGTCAAGAAAACAAAAATCCTCACAGCTGGACCAATAAGCAACATCATGATAAATACAGGAAATACTGAGGCTGTCAAGGATTTCATTTTACTTGAAACAACAGTCAACACCCATGGAAACAACAGTCAAGAAACCATACAATACATTCCACTGAGCAAATGTGCTGCAAAAGGCCTCTTTCAAGTTTTTAAAGCAAAGATGTTATCTTGAAGACTAAGGTGTACCTGACCTGACCCAAGCCATGGTGTTTTTCCATCTCCTCGTGTTTATGTGAAAGCTAGGTAATGAATACGGAATAACAAGAATTGATGCATCTGAACTGTAGTACTGGTGAAGGATATTAAATATACCATGGACTGCCAGCAGGAGGAACAAATCTGTCTTGGAAGAAGTACAACTAGAGTGCCCCCTAGAAGCAAGGATGGTGAGACTATGTCTTACATACTTTGGACATGTTATCAGGAAGAATCACTCCCTGGAGAAGGACATAAAGCTTGGTAAAGCAGAAAGTCAGTGACAAAGAGGAAGATCCTAAACAAGATGGACTGACACAGTGGCTGCAATAATGGACTTAAGCATAACAATCAGGAGAACAGGGCCGAACCTGGCAGTGTTCTGTGCTGTTGTACACAGCGTCTTTATGTGTCAGAACCAACTCGAGGGCAATTAATGACAACAACACGTTTCAAGAGTTCAGCCAAACTGACAGTGAGGAACCTATAAAAAAAGACAAGCAGAACTTCTAGTTTAAGAGTGACTCAGAACTCAAACCTCAATAAATCAATTAAATTAAAAGCAGATTTCTATCATTACGAAAGTACTTATAAAGAGAGGGGCAGAGTTAAGATGGTGGACAAAGCACACATCTCCTTACATCCCTCTGGAAACCAAGACCTGAACTGATAATCAAACAGAGCCTTCTGGTCACCTAGTGAGCCCCCAGGACACAGCACAGGGATGCTAATTTGGACTTCATACCACTGATTGAAAAACCTCTTCTCTTTCACTGACTCCCACTCCTAGCTAGCCCTGGCTCTCACGGACTGAAGGTAAACGCACCATTTTGAATTTTTTTTTCTCTCTGTCTTGGCTGGCGGGCAGAGCAGGGTCTCGCATAGCAGCTAGACTCAGATGCACTGCTGGTGGACGACAGGCAGGCGAAACTGCCATATTTGGGGAGCCAGGCTTAGGACTCTATTCATCTAGCCACTTTGGGCCTGTCTTTTTATCACTGTCACAGCATGGTTTGTACGGAATGGCAGTGTCTCTGTGCAGGATGCTAAGTTAGATACGGAGATTACAGCAGGACCTAATTCTTAGCCTGGGAGCCAGCTCCTGCAAACAGGATGGTGTTTTTCTGACAGAAAAGCAGTAGTTTACACAGTGTGGCCTACTGTGGGGTCCTAGCAACAGAGGTGGAGGACTCATTACTTCTTGGCACCTTTAGCCCCTCAATCTGTGAACTGTGTGGAAGGTGTCATCTTATATACGGTGGCCACAGCTGGACCTATTTCTTAGCTTGGGAGCTAGTGCCTGCACACAGGAGAGTGTTTTTCTACCAGAAAAGCAGTACTTTACACAGTGTCACCTAAGGCTGGGCTCTGTCAGCAGAGGCCAACAGAGCAGTAGCACTGCTGTATTTTGAACTACTTTTTATCCTCTGGGGTTCGAAACAGAGGTGCTTACTTTGCCACTTGGGAAGAAGGACCTCTACACCTGAAAACCTGACTGACTTGGGAAGTGGTCAGATACCTTTCGTTTTACATTTTAAGACAGCCTAGAGAAACATCTGTGGTCTATCTTGACAGTATCTCTCCCAGCCTCTACTTACTCACATGGGACCCAAAAAGCAACAGACACTTGTGGCATACAAGAAATCACCCATGGCTTCAGAAGGATCACAAACAAAACAACCAAGAAGTTTTCCTAGATGAAGAAACTTTTCTAAAATCATCAGAAGGTGAATACAAAATGATTATATACAGAGCTCTTCTAGACTGTATACAAAATGCAGCAGAACCAAAGGAAAAATTAAGCAAGCTGTTTGATCTGATGGAACACCAGTATTCTGAAATCCAACAGATCAAGAAGAAAATCAAAGACATAGAAACTTCCATTCAAAGCCAAGAAAACAAAATGGAACAAATGGAAAAAAGAATTTATGATTTGGAAGATAGATGATGTCAGCGTCTATGAGCAGAAATAAGAAAAAAGACACAAGAAAAATGAAGAAGCACTAAGAAGTATGTGGGACTCTATTAAGAGGAACAACCTTCGATTAACTGGAGTCCCTGGACAGGATGAGACACCTGAGAACACAGAGAGTATCACTGCTGAGCTGCTGACAGAAAACTTCCCAGAAATCATGAAGGAAAAGAATATAGACATTTCAGATGCATATTGTACACCACCCAATATAGATCTCAAAAGAAAGACTCCAAGACATATTATAATCAAGCTTAACAAAATGAAACATAAGCAGCAACTCTTAAGACAGCAAGACCCAAAGCAAAGCTAACATTCAGAGGGAAACCCTGTAGGCTTTTGTCAGACTTCTCAGCAGAAACCATGCTGGCACGGAGACAGTGGTACAACACACTCAAAGCCTTGAAGGAGAAGAACTTCCAACCACGAATTATATATCCTGCCAAACTATCTTTCAAATATGAAAATGAAATTAAGACATTTCCAGATAAACAGAAACTCAGAGACTTTGTAAAAACCAAAACTACAAGAAATAGTCAAAGAAGTTCCTGGCTTTGGCTTAGAAGAACAAAACCCTAACTTTATATTTTAGAATGACACATTATTCAGAACTCTACTCAGAGAAGGCTCCAAATTCAATCACAGCTTTAATACTGAAAGAAACAATCCAGTGAGTATCATGAAAACTATGGTGCCATCATACTAAACAGAGGGATGTACTACAGTCGCTATAGTCCTTCCAGATGGAGACGAAGATGACAAGACTGGTAGTAATTAAAATTGGGTTTATATATAGTTTATTAAGGGAGATCATAGAGTCTGCTATAAATCACAACAAAGATGTAACATACCATTTCAAGAAATGTATCACAGGAGTCTCAACAACTACACAACCAGCTCTGAAAAAGGTGAAAAATCAACTCACAAAAAAGAATGCCCCAGAACAGACTAATAAAAACAACAGCGAAAACATCAACACAAAAATAAACATATTACAATGGCAGCAGTGAACACATACCTATCAATAATTACATTGAATGTGAATGGACTGAATGCTCCAGTAAGTGACATCTTGGATCAAAGACATGATCCATCCATATGTTGTCTACAAGAAACTCACTTGAAACCTAACAATAGGAACAAACTGAAAAATCAAAGGATGGAAGAATATATATCAAGCCAACAATGACCAAAGAAGAGCAAGTGTGGCAATTCTAATCTCAGATAAAATTGATTTGAATGTAAAATCCACCATCGTGGACAAAGATGGACACTATTTATTGCTGAAAGGTTCAGTACACAAGCACAACTGTATTAAATACTTATGCACTTAATATCAGAGCACTTAAATACGTCGAAGAAACACCGACTACACTCAAAAAAGAGTTAGATTACTCCACGGTAATAGTGGGAGACTTCAACACTTCACTCTCAATACTGGAAAGAACATCTAGAAAAAAGCTCAGTGAAGATACAGAAGACCTTATTGCCATAATTAACCAATTAAACTTCATCAATACATACGGAACTTTCTACCCATCAGTGGAAAATTATACCTTCTTCTCCAATGCACATGGAACATTCTCCAGAATTGACCATGTGTTAGAACATAATGCATTTCTCAACAAAATCCATACCACTGAATTACTGCAAAGTATCTTCTCTGACCATAAAGCATAAAAGTCAAAATCAATAGCAGAAAAAATATAGACATAAAGTGGAACTCTTGGAAAGTGAGCAACATCTTGCTCAAAGAAACATGGGTTACAGAAGAAATCAAGGAGGAAATAAACAAATTCATGGATTCCAACGAGAATGAAAACACTTCCTACCAGAACCTATGGGATACAGCCAAAGCAGTGCTCAGAGATCTGTTTATCTCCATAAATGCACACATCTGGAAGGAAGAAAGAAACCAAATCAAGGAACTAACCCTACAGCCTGAACAAGTAGACAGAGAACAACAGAGGAACCCCTCAGGCACCAGAAGAAACCAGACCATAAAGATTAGAGCAGAGCTAAATGAATTAGAGAATAGAAAAATTACTTAAAAAATCGAAAAGACCAAAAGCTGGTTTTTTGCAAAGATCAACAAAATTGACAAACCACTGGCTAAACTTACTAAAGAAAAGCAGGAAAGGAAACAAATAACCCAAATTAGAAATGAGAGGGGAATTGTCACCACAGATCCAACAGAAATCAAAAACATCATAACAGAATACTATAAAAGACTGTACTCTAACAAATTGGAAAACCTAGAGGAAATGGACAACCTTGATTCATACCACCTACCTAAATTATCACAACGTGAAGCAGAACAGCTTAATAAACCCATCACAAAGGAAGACACTGAAAATGTCATCAAGAAAACTGCCAACCAAAAAAAGCCTGGGCCCAGATGGCTTCACTACAGAATTCTACCAAGCTTTTAGAGAAGAGTTATCTCCAATATTACTGAGATTATTTCACAGTATAGAAAGGGATGGAGTACTCCCAAACTCATTTTATGAAGCCAGCATAACCCAATACCAAAGTCAGGGAAAGACCCAATAAAAAAGGAGAACTACAGACCAGTATCACTCATGAATCTAGATGCAAAAATCTTCAACAAAATTCTTGCCAACAGAATACAACAACGTATCAAAAAAATAATCCATCATGACCATGTTGGATTCATACCAGGGATGCAAGGCTGGTTCAACATTAGAAAAACAATTAATGTGATTAACCACATAAATATCACAAAAGACAAGAATAACCTGACTTTGTCCATTGATGCAGAGAAGTCATTTGATAAGGTCCAACACCCATTCATGCTAAAAACTCTTAGCAAAATAGGCACAGACGGAAAATCCCTCAGCGCAGTAAGGGCCATTTATACAAAGCCAACTGCCCACGTCACCCTGAATGGAGAGAGACTGAAAGACTCCCTTGAGAACAGGAGCTAGACAAGGATGCTCACTCTTACCTCTCCTATTCAACATTGTACCAGAAGTTCTAGCCAGAGCAATTAGACAAGACCAAGAAATAAAGGGCATCTGCATCGGCAGAGAAGTCAAAATCTCCCTGTTTGCAGATGATATGATTGTATATGCAGAGAATCCCAAAGAATCTATAAGTAAACCACTCATATGGATAGAAGAGTTCAGCAAAGTCTCAGGATACAAGATAAATGTAAGTAAATCAGTAGGATTCCTTTATACCAACAATGAGACTGTTAACAAACAAATCATCAAATCAATGCCATTTACTATAGCCCCTTAAGAAGATAAAGTACCTAGAAATTAATCTAACCAGCTAAATAACAGACCTTTACAAAAAGAACTACAAGCCCTTACTACAAGAAACTAAAAGAGACTTAGATAAATGGAAAAACCTACCCTGCTCATGCAGAGGAAGACTTAACACTGTGAAAATGTCTATTTTACCCAAAGCAATCTACCTATATAATGCAATCCTAATACAAACTCCAGTGTCATTTTGTAATGACATGGAGAAACAAATCACCAATTTTGTTTGGAAACGGAAGAAGCCCCGGATAAGTAAGGTACTACTAAAGAAGAACAACACACTGGGAGGCCTCTAATTACCCGACCTTAAAACATATTACACTGCCACAGTGGTCAAAACAGCCTGGTACTGGTACAAGAACAGACAGGTCAATCAATGGAACAGAATTGAGACCCTAGAAATGACACCATCTGCCTATGAACAGCTGATGTTTGATAACGGCCCTAAGACATTCAACTGGGGTAAAAACAGTATCTTCAACAAATGGTGCTTGCAAAATTGGATATCCATCTGCAATAAATTGAAACAAGATCCGTATCTTACACTTTATACAAAAACCAACTCCAAATGGATAAAAGACCTAAATATCACACCTAAAATGATAAAGCTCATACAAGAAAAGGTAGGAACAACAATGGAAGTTTTAATACACAATGTAGACAGACTTCAAAATATGTCAAGGAAACCACAATCAACAGAAGAGAAAATAGATAAATGGGAACTATTAAGAATCAAACACTTTTGCTCATCCAAAGACTTTATTAAGAGAACTAAAAGGCCACCTATGGGAAAAATGAATAGGAAAAAATACTTGGCAACTCTATGTCAGACTGACGTCTGATCTCCGCAATCTATAAGATACTACAAAGTATCAATAAGAAGAAGATAAATCATCCAATTAAGCAATGGGCAAAGGAGACAGACAGACATTTCTCTAAAGAGGAGATCCAGGCAGCCAAAAAACACATGCGGACATGTTCACAATCTTTAGTTTTTAAATTCAAATCAAGACTACAATGAGATACCATCTCACCCCAGAGAGGTTGGCCATGATCCAAAAAACACAAAACAACAAATGCTGAGAGGCTGTGGAGAAAGTGAACTCTCCTACACTGCTGGTGGGGTTGCAAAATGGTCCAGCCTCTTTGGAAAGCAATCTGGTGCTTCCTTAAAAAAATGGATATTTATATACCATTTGACCCAGTAATTCCACTACTTGGAATATATCCTACAGAATCAAGGCCTTTCACACCAATGGACACATGCACAAGAATATTTATCGCAGCATAGTCCGTGATACCAAAAAGATGGAATCAACCCAGATGCCCAACAACAGAGGAAGGGATAGGTAAACTATGGTATATATACTCAATGGAGCATTATGCAATGATAAAGAATAATGATGATTCCAGGAAACATCTCATAACCTGGTTTCAACTAGAAGACATTATGTTGACTGAAAGTAGTCAGTGACAAAAGGACAAATATTGTATGAGACCTCTACGATAAGATCTGGAAAACAGACTTACGTATAGAAGAAAAGACTCTGACGGCTGCAAGGGAGGGGAGGGAGGGAAGGCGACGGGCAGAAGGTTTAGATTAGATAGTTGGTAGAAATTTGGTTGGGTGAAATCGATGATAGCACACATTAGAAACAAGAACAATATTACGTGGACTTCAGCATAACTTGAATACTCTTTCCATCTTAACCCAATATTGCAAAGACAGAGTAGCTGGGTTGGGGGGCAGGAAACCATGCTCTTAGGCAAAATCGAGGCCAATTGGCACAACTAGCATTTTGCTAAGAGGGCTCTCTGCACCCCACATTGGTGAGTGGCATCTGGGGTCTTAAAAGCTGCCAAGCTGCCATCCAAGGGCACAGCAAATGGTCCCAACTCAGCAGGAATGGATGCTCACCAAGGACCAAAACGACATGGGATAAAGACAACCCAGAAGATAGAAAGACCCACATGAGTGTGTGCCTACACAGACTTGGGACCAGAAGAACTGGATGGTGCCCGGCCACCACCAGTGATAGATATGATCAAGCTCACTAAGTTGACTCTCCCAGGCAACAGAAGAATAAAAAGGGGTGTACCCTGAGATCTGCACTAATAGACCACATTGATGGTCCAATGGCCACCCCTGGAAGCATGGCCCCTGGCCCTGATGCTGCCCTTGCCCATAAATCATAACGAACGTCTACTCTTCGGACACGAATGATTGGACTTGGTGATGCAGAGTGACCACATCACTTTATGGTTCTATGCATTTATAGGATATCATCCTGATGGCCTCTGGCTGGAGTAAGGGGTGTGGGCGGAGAAGAGGGGAAAGGAGACTGTTGGGAGGATGAGACATGTATGGACCAGAGAGGAATAGTTCGCTATCACTGGGCAGGGAGAGCAGTGGAAGGTGCATATAGGTGGGCATGTAAATTTATGTGGGGCTGCATACAGATGGGCATGTAAATTTATGTAGGAATGTACATTTTCACTCTGTCATAATAAAAAAAAAAGTACTTCTAAAAAAGTTTTTATTTTCAAGTTATTTTCTGTTTGACTAAAGTGTCAAGGCAAATCAGTAAGTCATTCAGATTTTAATAGAAATTTAATACAAAACTATCCTTCAAAATTTGAACCTGTAATTAATAATAAAATCCCCTACCTAGGCAAGTTCAGTTTAAATACATCCCTGACAAGAAAACCAAAAGCAAGTAAAATGGCGGAGACAATCCACATGTGAAATACCAAAGCAAATAACAAATGCAAACATTCTACTTAGAGAAGAGTAGACTATTTGCCATAAGCTTATTCTAAGCAATCTGGTAAACTCACCAAAAGCTATAAAGGCAAAAAATAATACACTCAAAGGTAACCAACTGTTGAATTCCAATATTATATTCTATTATCAAAGCAAACACCAAAAGAATATAATTTTATCCACTGCTGTGAATCAAATTAGAACTGCAGCTTCCTTCCACCTCTGAGACTTATTAATTATATTATTCATTAAAAAAAAAGATAGTTAAGAACATTAACCTTTCCACCAAATCAGGAAACACATGCCATTGTTTAGTTACACAAGTAACATTTCCAAATACCAAGAAGCAAACTGATCATAAATGTACTTGTTAATCTTTACTATATTGACATGTTTTCTGACTTAAAAAAAATTCATCAGTAGTATTTACTCTTATTTTGATGGCCTTTTCACTATAATATCAAGTTAACAAATACTGAGGATCTAAAATGCTGAAGACAGTCTTGGGCTACAGTTTCCAGCTGGTAAATTAAGAAGTTTACAGGAATAATTAGGAGTCCTTGAGTGGCACAATTAAGCACTTAGCTACTAACTGAAAGAACAGTTGTTCATATTCACCCAGAGGACCTCAGGAAAAAGGTCTGATGATCTACTTCCAAAAGATCACTGTCACTGAAAAATTCTACAGAGTTTTTCTATTCTGGAATACATGGGGTTGCGATGCGTCAAAATCAACTAGACAGCAACTGGTTCTGGTTCACAGGATTGTAATTTAAAGCAAAATGAATATATATGAAAGGTACAATGTGTTACGGGAATTAAAAGAAGGTGTCATGGTTGGAATTGTGTCCCCCCAAAAATGTGTGCAGCCACGTGGCTGGGATATGGTTCCCAGTATCTTGGGACTGTCCTCCATTGTGTGGTTTTTCTAACCTGTATGTTAAAGGATTAGGGTGGGGCTGTGAATTCCTGCTATGGGGGAAGTTTCCCTGGAGTATGGCTTGCCCCACCCTTAATGCTTTTAGCTTGCAAGGAATAAAAGGAAAAAGAACCAAGGACAATTTGAGAACCTCGCTACCATCAAGCAAGCAGCACCGGGAGCAGAGCGCGTCATTCAGACCAGAGGTTCTTGCGTTAGGACACTCCCTGGACAATGACTGATGCAATACCGGACTTTCCTCCAGAGCCGTCAAGGGGAAAGTCTTTCCCTGGAGCGGACACCCTGAATATGGACTTGCAACCTACCGGACTGTGTAAGAATAAATTTTTCTTTGTTAAAGCCATCCACTCTGTGGTATTTCTGTTAGAGCAGTCCTAGCTGACTAAAACAGAAGGCTAGGTTCATTTCCAATGAGCCCACCGGGGAATATTTTAGAAAGAGGTAGCACTTCATCTAAGGCTTAAATAATGGACATATTTGCTACTGGCTTGTCATCAATTGAATTGTGTCCCCCCAAAAAATGTATGTGTTGATTTGACTTGGTTTGGAGTTCCAGTATGGTACCCTTCCTCCCATGTGTTATGAATCCTGCCTCTGTGATACTGATGATGGAGAATGGTTTGCAGTTGTGTTAGTGAGGCAAGACTCAAGCTTGTGGAATATAAGGGAGAGAAGTGAGCTGAGCAAGTTGGGAACCTCATACCACCAAGAGAGAAGCACCGAGAGCAGAGCATGTCCTTTGGACCCAAGGTTCCTGTGCTGAGATGCTCTCACTGGATGTGGACTCAGCCTACTGGACTGTGATGATTTCTTATTCTGAATGGACTTGTATCTTGTTAATGGATTTGTGGCTTACCGGACTGTGACAGTAAAAGCCTCTCCTCATGAAACCTTCCACTCCTAGTATTTTCCATTAGAGCAGTACCAGGTGACTAGGACATGATTCAAGGCTAGGACCTGGTAGAGAAGACATTCCAAATGGAAGGGACAGCATCAGCAAACAAGTAGAGCTGTGAAGTCCAAACCCAAATTGGGGACTCACAATGTGTATGTCATAAAGATCCATGGTATTAAAAGAAAAGAACCTGGTTAAAATATTTATTGTCACTCACAGTAACTATGCAGGCTTCAACAAATTACTTCTCTGGTCGTTTTCTCAATTATAAAACTGGAATAATACCACATGCCCTTGATAGGTTACCATCAAAATTAGACAAAAATAATGCAGAAGTATCTAGTACATAATAACCAAAACAAGCTGAATCATTTGCCACTGAGTCAGTCCTGCTTATCACATGTGTTTCTGAGTAGGACTTCACATAACAGGTTGTCAATGGCTATGATTTTTTTTTTTTTTTTTTTTTAAGTAGACCGCCAAGCCTTTCCACCAAGACACCTCCATGCGGATTTGGACCACCAAATTTTTGGTTTATAGCCAAGCGTTTAACTGTGCAACCCAGGAACTCAACACAGTAAGTATTCAATAAATGCTATCTATTGCTAATAATGGAGACTCTGATGAAGTAGTAGTTACGGGCTACAGCTGCTAACCTGAAGGTCAGCAGTTCAAATCCACTACACACTCCTTGGAAACTCTATAAGGCAGTTCTACTCTGTCTATAGGGTCACTATGAGTTGGAATCAACTCAATAGCAGTTGGTCTGGGTTTTTGTACTGCTAATAATATTTTTCTTATTTTTAACAAGACTAAAATATGCTACCCAAAACAACATTAAATATGCTACATGGGACAACAAGTTGACAAGTATTCAATAATATCTGGAATTAGCCTGGAAATAAATAAATAACCAGCCAAACATACTGATGAAAAGTACAACTGAAAGAAAAAAGAGATGACTAAAGCCACCTGGTCATTTAACTGATTATAACAACAGAACAAAGTTTGGGAGTGTAATATAGAAAAGTGTCTAACTGCATGTATGTAAGAAAATAATGATGTAAATAGTGCTGGCAATAAATCAGTAATTGAACATATTCTCTAAACTGGTGTATCCAAACAGGCCCTTTTAATAATGTGCCAGTGAAACAGTCAGTTATAACACATCCTCTGAAAGGCTGAGATAGTCTACATTACTCAGTTACTGCCACTGTAATTATCCAAATAAAAGATATCTCTAAGAACAAATACTGGAAACCCTAGTAGTGTAGTTGTTAAGTTCTATAGCTACTGACCAAAAAAGTCGATCATTCAAATCCACCAGGTGCTCCTTAGAAACTCTGTGAGACAGTTCTACGCTGTCCTAAAGCATCACTATGAATCAGAATTAACAGCAAGGCAATGGGTTGGGGGTTTGGTTAAGAACAAACAGTAACGAACTATCTTACTTTCTGGTATCACTGTTTAGTGTTTATCAACTTCCGAGGACAGACAGAAACATTTCTATCATTTTATCACTGAATCAAAGGTTAACTTTTTTCACACAAAAAAAATCCCTAAATAAAGGGAGATAACCAAATAACATTCCTAAAGAGAGATATCCAAATATATTTTCCATTTAAGTGAAGTCATTATCGACCAGGCCTGTGACTTTTCATGGACTACATCACATCTCTAACACATCAACTTTTAATTCTTCAGGATATAGTTTGGTGACAGTCAATGAAATGAAGCATGGAATTGAAACCATATAAAATGGTACAGTTTAGCACAACAGTAATGCCACTAAGGCAGGAAAGTAAATATCTCCATTTCCATTCTTCCAGCAAAAGAAAAGACCTCAATATTTGCTGCATTTATGAGCTAACCTCCAATTTGACGACACTCTGTTTCACTTACTTTCTAATTCTAAGTGCCTAACAGAAGTTGCCCTCTACACAATAAAAAGAACACATTTTACAGCAGTAAATATCTAACTGGTATCCCCGGTGGCGCAGTGATTAAGAACTTGGTTGCTAACCAAGAGGTTGGCAGTCCAAACACATCAGCCATTCCATGGAAATCTTACAGGTCAGTTCTACTGTGTCCTGTCAGGTCACTGTGAGACAGAATGCACTCCACAGCAATGGGACTTGGCATCCTAAAGCTCATGCTTGATATACACATATTCAAAGAGCAATATTTCAGCTACAGTACAGCAACCAAAATCAAATTCCACTGTAGTGGAGTCAATTTCAACTCACAGCAACCCTACTGGACAGACCAGAACTGCTTCATAGTGTTTTCAAGGACCACTTGGTGGATTTGAACTGCTGACCTTTTGGTTAGCAGACAGCACTTAACAACTAAGCTCCAGGGTGTTCAGAGTAGAGCAAGCATCTCCAAAATCAGAATATATACCCAAAGGAGGAGGAGAAAGGAAAAACTCTCAATTACATTTATTTTTACTCTTCTTAAATTTTATTCTACACTTCTAAAATACTAGCACAGTAATACATGGATACACTTATAAACAGATACATATCTATTGGAGATATAAAATTGTTTTGATTTGTTGTTGCTGTATACTGACCAGTTAACTCTGACTCACAGCAACCCTAGAGGACACAGCAGAACTGCTCTCACAGTTTCCAAGGCAATAATCTTTTTTAAACTGTTCTTTTAGTGAAAGTTTACAATTCAAGTCAGTCTGTCATACAAAAACACACACACATTGTTACAGAACCATAATTGCTCTCCCCATACTATGACAGCACACCCCTCCACCCAGTATTTTCCATGACCACTCAATCAGTTCCTGTCCCCTCTGCCTTCTCATCTTGCTTCTGGATAGGAGCTGCCCAGTTAGTCTCATATATCTACTTAATCCAAGAAGCACACTCTTCACCAGGTCATTTTGTCTTTAGTCCAGTCCAATCTTTGAAGACTTAGTGGCTTTGGGAATGGTTTCTGTTGTGGGCTAAAATAGAGTCCAGGGACCATGTCTTCAGGAGATGCTTCAGCATCTTAGACCATCAGGTTTAGTGTTCTTAATAAAGACCAAATTCTGCATCCCACTTTTTTTCCACTACGTCCAAGACTGGTCATTGTGTTCCCTGTCAGGGCAGTCATTGGTGGTAGCCAGGTACCACCTAGTTCTTCCAGTCTCATGCAGATATAGTCTTTGGTTTATGTGGCACTTTCTGTTTCTTGGGCTCATATCTGCCTCATGTCTTTTGTGTTCTTCATTCTCCTTTAGTCAAAGTAGGTCTGGACCAACGGATGTTTCCTAGATGGCCACCAAGGCTAAAGTTTTTATGAAAGCAGACTGTCACATCTTTCTCATGAGGAGGTGCTGGTGGGTTCTAACCATGCACCTTTTGTTAGGAGCTGAAAGCTTAACCACCACAGGACCCCTCTGTTTTGCTAGTAGTGGTATTACATCAGTAAACTTTGAAAACACTGAAATAGAGAAGTAAATCACTCTGGCAATGAAATTCTAAATATAAAAACTAGTACTATAAAATTGTTAGAAGAAAACTTAAGAGGCACATCTTTGAGATCCTGGATTATGCAAAGATTTCTCAGAACATAGGAAGCATGGACCATTAAAAGAAAATGTGATAAACTGGACTTCATCAACATTTCAAACTTCTGTTCTTCAAAAGACATTGTTAAGAAAATGATAAAGGTAGATGGTTATTGGAGAAAATATTTGCAAAACACCTATCTTACAAAGAACTCTTAACCATAATTTACAAGGAACTCTTAAAACTCAGTAAGAAACAAGACAATAAAAAATAGGCAAAAGATTTCAACGGATCCCTCATCAAAGATGATATAAACGGCAAAGACACTATTAAGGTACTCAAGATCATTAATCACAAGGAAAAGGCAAATTAAAACACACTGAAATACCATGACATACTCAACAGAATGGCTAAAACTAAAGACAGACAATACCAAGTGTTGTTAGTCAAGAGTCTCAGAGTTAAATCCTCATCTTCTACAGTTAACAGAAAATAACTAAGATAAGCTTGTTATTTAGAAACACGAAGGCAAACAGCAGAAGAAACTACCAAACTGTTGGAAGCAGTAGCCTCTAGAAAGCAGAAACTGGATAGGAAGACCTGGGATAGAGGAATGTTATTTCTCTCTATAAACCATTTAGTATTAATCTACTTTTTAAACTATACACATGTCACCATTTTTTAATGCTAAGAATAAATTTAAATAAAAGATAGTTAGCTCACTTTCTATTCTTAGCAGTGCCAGAAATTAAGAAGCACTTTATATACATTAAAATCATACATTATTGAGAACACCTATCTTATACATTAGGTAAAAGAGCAAAATACTAGGAGCCACAGAAAATTCTGAATATTGAAATTGTTACTTTAAACATTTTTACAAATGTGAAAGCAGGACATTTAAGAAGATAAACTACTAAAAGATCTCCACTACTTCCATAGTTGACAATACATTCTATTATAAACCAAACCAAACCAAACCAAACCCTCTGCTGTCGAGTCGCCTCCAACTCATAGTGATCCTATAGGACAGAGAACAGAACTGCTCCAAAGAGATTCCAAGGAGTACCCGGCAAATTTAAACTGCTAACCACTACACCACCAGGGCTTCTATACTGCATTACAGACCAACATTTTTAAAACTTTAAAACAAGGAAATATCAATAATTTCCTAAATTACCTAATTTCTAAGTTACAGTATTTTACGAGTCAATCATGAAATACATTCAGGGGATACTTGACAGGGGTAAAAGTACCATAAGCAACATTATCCATAATAAATATGTGGTTAGCTGCCATGGAATGGACCCAGACCCAGACCTTGTGTAGAACAGAACAAAATGACAATCAGCCCTCTGCCATCCTCACAACTGCCAGCCACAGGGTTTTCACTGGTTAATTTTCAGAAGTAAATCACCACACCTTTCTCCCTAGTCTGCCTACTTAGTCTGCAAACTCCAGTGAAACCTGTCCACTGTGGGTGACCCTGCTGGTAATCTGAAGTACTGGTGCCATAGCTCCCAGCATAATAATCCACGTCAGCCACTACAGTGTGACACACTAATAGACGGGTGGTGGGCAGTAAACAAAAAGCCCATTTTTTTGAAGTTAATCCTAGCAGTAAATTAATCCTAATCCCTATATCATCTAAGGAAATACACCACACAGAAAAGTGTTTTTCAAATGGAATAAGGTAGGTGAGGTTGGCAGAAGAGAGCTCAATGTCCCTGCTCTAGGGGCTTTGAGGAGTGGAAGGTGCCTTCTTCCAATTGGCTCCCACTCCCACTCCCTGCTCCTTATTGGTTTAAGTTTTAAAGGTATCACTGACTAACTCTGATTCCTTCCTTCCACTCTTAATAGTTTTAGCATTCATGTTTCAGAGCAACCCTGGAGGCACAGTGGTTAAAGCTCCCAGCTGTAACTGAAAGGTTTCCAGTTCAAGGCCACCAGGCACTCCACTGGAAAAAGATGCGGTAGTCTGCTTCCATAAATGTTTACAGCCTTGGAAACCCTACGGGGCAGTTCTACTCTGTGCTGTAGCATTGCTATGAGAAATGAATCAGCAGTGGGGTTTTTTTAAAAAAACATGCTTTGAGGCTCTTCATTATCCTACTGTAACAAATGATGAATAAGCAATCTTTTTTAACAGCTGTACTGAGATTCATACATCACGAAATTCACCCATTTAAAGTATAAAACGCAATGAGTTTTAATAAATTTACACAAGTGTATAATCTTTACCACAAATCAGTTTTCAGACAGGTCTGTCACCTCAGAAGTTCCCTCATGCCATTTGCAGTCAATCCCCCCACTCTCACCTCAAGCTCACCAAGATCTACTTTCTATTTCTAAAGTTTTACCTTGTCTATAAATTTCATATAGTAGCATCATACGATACGCACTCTTCTGTATCTGGCTTCTTTCATTTCACATATTTTTGTGCTCCAACCATGTTGTTGCACACATGAGTAGTTTGTTCCTTTTTATTGTTCATAGTAGTGTATTTTATATTTTGTTTATCTATTCTCCAGCTTATAGACATTCACATGTTTCTAGCTTTTTTGCAATTATGAAAACTGCTAGTAAAACGACTCATGTGTAACTCACTTTAGATATGTAAAATAGGTAATCTTTCCCTTGTAGGAGTATGTCTCACACTTGTTATACCTTACCATTAACATCCAAGTTACCTTCTACACAAGAAAATGCCAAAGAGTATCCAGGTAACAGAGAAGAAAAATTGTCTTACAGGGTTTTCAGGCTACTACGATCTTTAGAAGCAGACTGTTAGGTCTTTCTCCAAAGAACCTCTGGATGGTCTGAACTGCCCTCCTCTAAGCAGCAAAGCACTTAATTGTTACCACACCAGGGTTCCTTACGATGCATATAATGGTACTCAGTAAAATAACTACTGATACTTAATACATGTTTGTTGAAAGAATAAAGTAACACTTTTTTTTTTTGGATAACCTGAGCCTTAACTTCAAATGTTAAAAACAAAAACAATGTTTGTCTCCAATGGGTGTTAACAAAAACCCACGGCTGAGTCACTTTCAACTGATAGTAACCCTAGAGGACACAGCAGAACTGTTTCTAGGGAGAAGCTGGTTGATCTAAACCGCCAACCTTTTGGTTAGCAGCTGTATCACTGAAGTGCCCTACCACTGGGGCGACAGGGAGTATCACGTGTGACAAATACACTAACAATGAGAATAAAGTCAGCATCCCGAGATCAGTTTCACAAAACTTTGCAAACTGGCCAAAGTTGCTCGAAATACATTCTCAAAGACACCTATCAATGTCTCATCCAAAAATACCTTCGTCAAAAATATCACCTGAAACCTTAAAACCAACAAGTTTAGCTTAACTAGTATAGAATGTCTGCCTTGAGCACTGTATTCTTCTAAGAACTACCTATACAGACTCAGACTGACAGCAGCAACTCGAAAGACCAATTAGAAAGGAAAGCTGGGGGGCAGAGGTTCATGTCAGTGATGAAGGAACAAGTCAGAAAACGAAAGTGTGAATAGTTACACAACTTGAAGACTGTATTCAATATTACTGAACTGTATACAGAGAAATTGTTGAATGGGTATATGTTCTGTAGTGCATACTTTCAACAACAAAAATAATTAAAAAAAAAAAGATTTCCATGATTTTGCTCTAAGAATTCAGCCACCCACTTGTTTATTCCATAAATACTTACGGAGTATACTGAGAACATAACCCAAACCAAACCCAATACAGTTGAGTCAATTTTGAGTAATAGAAACCATAAAGGGAAGATCAGAACTGCCCCATAGCGTTTCCAAGGAGCACCTGGAACATTCAAATTGCTGACATTTTGGTTAGCTAACACAGCACTTCACCACTATGCCACTAGGGTTTCCACCAGGAATACAGGTACTCTAAACGCCCACAGTTTCTGCCCTAATAAAGCTTACATTCTATCATCTACTTTTTTGCTAAATAAATAAGGCAGGACTGAGTCGGATCCTGGCTTGGCTGGACTAAGAAAGTAAGTTACATACTATATACTGTGACACTGTATGACTCTTTGATTAAATTACATATACTTTAAAATGTTTAGATTAGCCACTTTGTTTCTTTACACAGTCAGTAGATTAAATATGGTGTTTGTGATAAATTCTGTAACATTATTACTAGACTCTGAGCTCCTGGTAACTACCTAATAAACAGTGATTCTATATAAAATGAGATTCAAACACTTATTTTTGGCTATAGTGCTGTTTTTAAGAATGTAGCTTGCCTTACAAAGGAAACCTGATTATATAATAACATGCAGATGTTCAAAACCAACCCTAGAATTCTAAATTCTGAATTAGTATCTTATTATGTGGAAATCTTGGTGGTGTAGCAGTTAAGTGCTACATCTGCTAACCAAAGGTCAGCAGTTTGAATCTGCCACATACTCCTTAGAAACTGTATAGCGCAGTTTTACTCTGTTCTGTAGGGTCACTATGAGTTGGAATTGACTCGAAGGCAGTGGGTTTGGTTTTGATTTTATCTTACGTGTATTAAATGTTAAGAACAAAAATTACAAAAACCAATCCCTAACAGATTTGGTATTACTGAAAATAGATTGCCAGGAGTCTTTTTAATGGGGAATGAAGATCACTTTAGTTCTATTATCATACAGAAAACACATATTATCATATAAGACTATGGTGATAAAAATAAAACAACTAAATATTCACATTTCTTCTCAAACCAAGACACTTTACCCTCTAGTCTCTCTTATTACAAAAAAAGAAAAAGCTCTTTACAGTTTAAGCAAAGAGAATCCTAAATTGTCCCTGTGTAATTAACCAAAATGAAAATAAAGAAAAACAGTTGCTTTCTCAAAATGTAATACTTAAGACTAAAAGTACAGCATTCCATAATTTAGAAATGCTCATTTTAAACGGCTTTGAAGCTCTGGTCATTTGGTCTCCAAAATGTTTACATGGTATTCTCAAAACCCAAAATAAAACCAAACCTACTGCTGTCAACTCCAACTCATGGTGACCCTATAGAGACTACTAAAATATTTCCTTTGATAAACAATGGTAAGGAAATAAATACCACAAAGTAACCCTTGTAGCCAAAAACCTATTTTATCCAAGTCTAAAACTAAGAGTGAACATTAATGCAAACTATGAACATTAATCAGTAATAATGTATCAATACTAGTTCATAAATTGTAATACATACACCAACCAGGAAACTCTGATAGTGTAGTAGTTAAGTGCTATGTCTGCTAACCAAAAAAAGTCAGCAGTTTGAATCCACCAGGTGCTCCTTGGAAATTCTTTGGAGCAGTTCTACAACATCCTTTAGGGTCACCGTGAGTCAGAATTGACTCAGCAGTACTGGGTATACCACACTTAACGCAAGACGTTAATATTTGGAGAGACTGTGGGGAAAAGAGATGTACACAGGAATTATCTGTATTCTCTGCTCAAAACAAAGCACATCAAAAAACAACCCACAATGCACTTCCCTAAAAATTATGCAGTAACTTTAACAAAATTATCTATTATATCAAATATTTTCTCCTATAAGAAACTACTTAGAGCATAAACAATTTTGCTCTAATAACCAAGCTGTAGAATCCCTGTATCTCCCTGAATGCATGTTGAAGTTAATCAGTGGATAAGAACATATTATAAATCCATAGCCTTTCATGGATCCGACTCGACGGCACTTGGCTTGGCTTCTATAATAACTCACTGTATCTTTTAAAATAAATTTAGACAATTTACTTTTTGAATGTGAAACAAAAACTGCCCTGCCTAAAACATTCCATTGACTAGCATTATGTACCATTCTATTACATGTATATCACACCTTTCTGGATATGCTGTGAGCTCCCATATGGCCAAGAAGCATGTACAGCCAATAGTTCTATGTACACAGAAGGTCAGTAAGTTTGATTACTAATTACCTTCAAGAGAGCGGTTTCAACAGCTAGTAAGAAAGGAAGTAAACCGCAAAGGGTGAAGAGGAGCACTGGTAGAAGGCATTAAAAGCAGCAGGTGCAGGCAATGGTTTCAGACAACTGGCAGAGCAGAAGAGGAGAGCACCAACATAAATTTCAGGTTACAGTCACTGAGGCTTACTTTTCAAGCAAAGTATTACTAAGGGCTATTTCCTGATGCCAGAGGAACAGATCTCTGAGATTTGTCTCTTCTCCTACTTCCACTCGCAGATGTTACCTGGCACTCTAGTCTACAATTTCCTTATCAAAAACATGTGGGAAATAATTTTACTTTGCCCCAAAGAACTGTCCTGAAATTCAAATGAGGTAATAAGGCATGTTCAAGGGGTTGGCACACAAGTAAAATAATATATTAAATGTAATGTATTACTAATATTATTGAAGATGGAGTCTATCTTTTGACCCAACAATTCTAGTTCTTCCTGCTCATCCCATGGATCTAGGAGAACAAACACACAAAGGTGGACAGACCCACAAATATGTTCCTATCAGCCATGGCAGAATGGGGAAAAAAAATATCTGGAAATAACCTAAACATCATCAAGGAAGGTTTGGTTTAATTATGACACCATGTCAATCAATCAAACCCACTTTTTCTGACACCAATTATGTGAATAATACATCAGCATAAATCAAAATCTCCCCTTTTCTGTTCAATTTTGCTACCTGGTACCAGGAAGCACTTCTTTCCCTGACCTTAACCACAGCCAGGTCAGAGATCACAGTTCTCCAGACTAAGTCAGCCCCAAAGACTTCAGATGCCAGCCACAAGTTTAGGAACACCTGGCACTCCCCTCACTTCTGATCTGCTGGCTTCATATTTGTAAAAACCAATGGTAAGCTCAGGGATTCCCAGACCCCCTCACCTCTGACCTGCTGGCTCCTGCTACACCTTTGGGTTTGATATTTACTGAAACCACTCAAAGAACTCTTGGAAAAAAGATAAAAATACAGAGACAAATAAGGTAAGATCTGGGAAGGCTCCCAGCATTAGGCTTCCACGTCCCAAAAAAAGGCTGTTGTACCCTCTCCCACGAATCAGGAAACCCATGGATCCTTTATTGGCACCTTGTTGCATAAGCATGATGGATTGAATCATATCCTACCCCCAGATTAGATTTTATCAGGCAAGGCCAGGCAGTGGTCTTCCTAGCCAGACTACCCCCTACTCATTAGCACAAACTCTGAGGCCTTAGATAACAACAACAACAAAAAAACTAAACTCATTGCCACTGAGTCAATTCCAACTCACAGCAACTCTGTGACTCAAGAAATTCCAATGGTTTAGAGTTTTCTCTCAGTAAACAGGCAAAGACCAAATTACTCTGAGTAAAGTTAAATTCTTTACTCCACAGGAAAACATGTTAACAGAATTATCATACAGCAATATTAAAAATGATGTCACAGATATATAAATGTGACCACGGAAAAAATGTTCAGGATAAGTAAAAGCAAGACTATATAAGGTTCAACATGGAGAAGCCTTCTCTTATCTATCAAACTTCAGCAAGTCTTATGGAAACCCCTGTAATGGTTAAGTGCTATTTCTATTAACCGAAAGGCTAGCAGTTCAACTCTGCCAAGCGCTCCTTGGAAACTCTATAGAGCAGTTCTGCTCAGTCCTACAGGGTCGCTACAAGTCAGAATTGACTTCACTACAGTGGATTTTTGGTTATATACTTCATAACAAAAAAGTCACTGCTGTGGAGTCAGTTCTGACTCACAGTGATCCTATAGGACAGAGCAGAACTGCCCACAGGGTTCCCAAGAAGCAGCCGGGTTTGAAATGCTGACCTTTTGATTAGCAGCCAAGCTATTAACCACCACAGCACTAGGGCTCCTATATACCTCATAGGATTCTATATTTTTCCTCAAGTTTATCAGTTTAAAATAACATTTATATGACTGACAACATGTATCTTCATTAGACTATTAGCTCTCAGAGGGCATGGAAATATAGAAAGTACATGTATACATGAGTTGCCCTCATGATGTGGTAGTTAAGAGCTCAGTCACTAACCCAAAGGTCAGCAGTTTGAATTCACTAGCTGCTGCTCCTTAGAAACTCTTCGGGACATGTCTACAATGTCCTATATTGTCACTAAGAGTTAGAGTCCACTTAATGGCAACAGGCACATATACAATATGAACACAAACAGACACATAAACTCATGCTGAGAAGAAAAAAGTTTGGCAGCATTTGAAAATGCAGGAGGCCAAAAAGAAAACATAAAAACAATTTAACAAAAAGTATACAAACAAATTATATCAGCCCTATAAAATCAGACTAAAAATGCGATCTAGTAATAGTATCTTGTCAAACCATGCATCTAACTGGTTTTTGGTTATCATCTGGAAAACTGTCTCTACTTAAGGAAGAAAAAAAATGCTGCATCCAAAAGGAGGTAATGATGTTTATTTGTAAGGAAAAATCAGAAGAGGAAGCTTTCTTCAAGTCAGTAATCCTACCTGGTTACAATGTTGTATAAAAAAATTACAATCTACTGCTGTGGAGTTGATTTCAATTCATGGAGACCCTACAGGACAGAGTAGAACTGCCCTGTACAGTTTCCAAGAAGTGGCTGGTGAATTCCAACTGCCAATCTCAGCCGGCCAAGCTCTTAGGCACTACACCACCAGGACTCCAGGATGATGCATATACTGCTTAAAATCCAGCCTGATAAGTAAGTCAACTACCACCTACAGCTAAAAAGCTTAGCCAACTCACTTATCATCTCTAGGCCACATGTACCTTAACCATAAAATGAGTAACAGTGTCTTACCTTTATAAAGGAAAAAACTATACCAGATGAAATCCTGAATTGCCCTTCCCTGAGCTGTGTTCTTCCACACTGTATACTCAATGTTTTGGCAAAAGCCGTCTCTCATCAAAGTGACAGAAGTAGTTGTCCCACTGACTAACACGGTCTCATCATGCAAGTCTCCTCTAAACAATACCTCCACAGAAGACTGTATCTTTAGAAATCCACAGACAGCAAATCTATGGCTTCAATGAAGCATTTACGAACAGAAAGTGTGAGTATGTTTAATGTGAGGCACACAAATAATTACTGACTTTTCATTTAATTCAATTTTGGTAAAAGACAAAATATCATAGAATACATCACACAAGATATGTTAATCACTCAACTGTGGAAAATACTCAAGAACAGTACTGACTGACATCATTAAAAGTTTAACTGCTACTAATTTTCACTAGATCCTGGCACTGTGAGAGTTTTCTCTAGAGCAAAGATCCAAAAATCATTTTTTAATATATAAAATTTGAAAAATTTATAAAGATTTCATAAAAATGACTTCATTCAATTCTTTGATGAACAAAAAGGCACATGTTTAAGTATAAAACCACAAAAAAATCCTCTTCTCATTACTAGCCTAGAAAATGAATTCACCTTTCCCTCAACAACAAAAAAAGGAAAATTCACGAAGACAGCCAAAAGTATACAAAGCTGAAAAATACAACACACTATCACTACCTCTAAAATAAGACTAAAACAGTTTCAGCCTGTAGTTTTAGAAAAAAGCTGAAGTCTTATAAATGGCAGGAAAGTTGTTTTGTTTTGTACCCTAATGGCTTCAGTCTTAGCAGGTGGTACTGAAAGTTTGAGATTCTAAGGAGAAGGCATTATTTATCAATCTGAAATTTAAGCATAAACTGGGTATTTTTTAATTCAACTACTACATATTGTTTTTCTTTCCAAATATATCATCAACATCCTCAGAACACAAAGTAACCAAAGAGTTTGCCAGCAGACAGTGCCTATTCTTTCATTATTTCTCCTTTCAGAGTCTAATATGGTACTCAGCAAAACAGATGAACTCAGTTCTGACATAGAAAGGCTTACTCTGAGTTTGAAAATCTTCCATTCTTTGAGAACTATCTACTGTGTACACAAGAACTGATACATCTGAATGGTGGTGTCGGCAAAGAACACCGAATAGACTGTGCACTGCCACAGAAATGAACAATCAGTTTTAGAAAAAAAACAACTGAAATTTTCCTTAGAAGCAAGGATGGCAAGACTTCATCTTGCTTACTTGGAACATAACATCAGGAAAGACCAATCGCTAAAAAAGGGCATCATGTTTGGTAAAGTAGAGTGTCAACGAAAATGAAGAATACTCTCAATGAGATGGACTGACCCAGTATCCTCAACAATAAAAGACCATGGAGATGGCATAGGACTGGACAACATTTCCTTCTGTCATAAAGTTACCGTAAGTCAGAGCCAACTAGGGGACAGCTAATCACGACACTGTATACAGGGCACAAGGACAGTTATTTGGAATAAAATGTTTAGGCAGAAGGGATTCAAGCCCTGCCCTCCTGGATTCAAAGTGCTGACCTTCTGCTGAGCAACTATAGCCCCTAACCAACATTATACTATACAGATGTTACACTGTCAGGGAAATAAATAACATTTTACGACATACAAGATATCAATATTCAAGATGCATAGCCCAAACAGCAACTTATACACAGCTAACTTCTTGACCAGGAAAAAATAAGACTCAAATACTTAACCAATTCTATTCCTTTTCTTGTTGCAGATGACTGATCTTTTTAATTTCAGCTCTATGTAACCAGTATAATAAAATCTTCTCAAAATTTGGTAATAAGCTTGAAGTTAACAGGTAGCCTAGGTCCCCTATGAGTGTACTAACAACACTTTTTCCTAAGTACCTCAGTGCTGAAATCTGATCTTCTATGCCTCTTTTTCCATGAACCACAGTTTTAAATAAAAGCTAAGGAAAAAACGTATCTAGTTTTTTGTGTTAACATACTAGCTCTGTTCCAAAGACTCAGTTTAAACTTCACACAAGTGATCTTTGAAACAATATATTCAAAAATCTATTTCTTTCTTCTTACTTATGTTCCCACAAAAATACTACTTTTCTTAACCTTTACATGGTCCAGTTACCATGTGTTATCGTCATTTGAGTACTAGAGATCTGCTTCCATAAAGATTACAGTCTAGAAAACTCTGTAAGACAGTTTTACTCCGTCCTGTAAGGTCGCTAAGTTGGAATCGACTCAACACAACAACAGCTATCAAAATAGCATGGCATACGAGTAGTTTTACAAATTTTCTGACATGCTGCACTAAAATACACAGCAATTACCACAATAGTAGAGTCTTAACAGAACAGTAGTATGAAAGAGAAAATCACTTGGTCAAAACTCTATGCTTGGCGAAATCTCAGTCAACAGATGGTGAAGACTTCCTAATTGTTGATGGCCTATTGTAGTTTGTAAAACCTAGAAATGCACATCTTATTTATGCCTTCACAATCCTTGACTTTTTAGTAAAAATGCCACATCTGTATGACAGAAAGGTACACTGAACTTAGCAGTATAGTCATGGATCTCCAAAACTGTAAATAAATTAGACCACAGAACTTAAAGGAACATAGATATGCTGGTTAATGATTTAATCCATATTCTCATTTACAGATGAGGAAAAAAAGAGGAAAACAGGATTTCAGAGAAATAGTTAAGACTTAATAGGTATTTGTGGCATGACACTCCCAGGCCTAGTTTCCCACCTGGTACTCTTTCCAAATCTCTCCAAGTTTTTAAAAAAGAAATTTAAAAGAAACAAAATCTTACAAATGGATTTAAAGATTATAAAGTCCTGCATAGGTCATTAAGTCCTGCTACCTTAAATAGAAACATGCAAACTTCTAGTTATTTTTAAATGCTGCATATCTTACTCTATACTTATCATCTGAAAAATACCATACCACAACCAACCCTCTAGATTCAACTAGAAACATATAACTATATATCACGTAAGTTATCTTTGTAATCGAGTTTAAAAAATACAGAGGATATGACATCAAAATCAAGAGCAACCACCACAATAATAAATTGGACACCATCAAAACTAAAAACATTTGTGCATCAAAACACTTTATCATGAAAATGAAGAGATAACCTACAGAAGGGGAGAAAATATTTGAAAATCAGATATCTGATAAGGATTTAATATCCAAAATATATAAAGAACTCCATCTCAACAGAGACAACCCAAACAAGAAATGGACAAAGGACTTGAATAGACATTTCTTCAAAAAAGATACAAATGGCCAACAGATACACGAAAAGACATTCAACATCATTAGTGATTATTGTTGTTACATCCTATCAAGTTGGCTCCACTCACAGCTATCCTCTCTACAAAAGAATTAAACACTACTGAGTCCTGTGCAATCCTCACAATTGTTACTGTTTGATCCCACTGTAGCCACCGTGTCAATCTATCTTGAGAGTCCTCTTCTTTTCACTGACCCTCTTTATGAAGCAAGATTTCTCCAAATGGGGGAAAAAAATTTCTCCAGGGATTAGTCCCTTCTAATAACACGTCCAAAGTACTTCAGATGAAGTTTGCCACTCTTCCATCTGTAGGTCATTCTGGCCATACTTTTTCCCAAGATAGATTTGTTATTTGGGCTGTCCACAGTATATTCAATATTTTTGCCAACACAGTAATTCAAAGGTATCAGTTCTTCTGTCTTCCTTATTCACTGCCTAACTTTCATAAGCATGTAAGGCAACTGAAAACACAATTGCTTGGGTCAGGTACATCTTGGTTCTCAAAGTGACATCTTTGCTTTTTAATACTTCAAAGAAGTCTTTTGCAGAAGATTTGCCCAAAGCAATACACCACTTGATTTCCTGAGTGTTGACTCTATGAACATTGACTACGGACCCAAATAAAATGAAATCCTTAACTACTTGAATCTCATTTATCCTGATGCTGCTTACTGGTCCAGTTGTGAGGATTATTATTTTATGTTGAGGTATAATACAAACAGTTTCAGCAAGCAAGGCTGTGTTATCTATATAATGCAGGTTGTTACTTGAGTTTTCTTCCAATCCTGATTGAGTAATTACGGTGAAAGGACACAACTCTGATTCACACCTTCCTGACTTTAAACCACACAGCACACCCTTGTGTTCAAACAACTGCCTCTTAGTCTAAGTACACATTCCTCAAGAGTACAATTAAATGTTCTGGAATTCCTATTCCTCACAATGTGGTCCGTAATATGGTTACCATCCATTCAGTCGAATGGCTATGCATAATCAGTAACACACAGGTAAACATCTTTCTCTGCTATCAGCCAAGATCCATCTGACATCTGCCTTGATAGCCTTCCTTCCACGTCCTCCTCTGAACCTGGCTTGAATTTTTGGCAGTTCCCTCTCAACATACTGCTGCAACTGCTTTTGAATTACTTTCAGCAAAACGTTACTTGCATGTGGTATTATTGATATTGTTCAATAACTTTCCACATACTCTTAGATCACTTTTCTTTGGCATGGGCACAAATATGGATCTCTTCCAGTAGGCTGGCCAGGTAGCTGTCTTCCAAATTTCTTGCCATACGTGAGTGAGCACTTTCAGTGTTGCATGTTTGCTGAAATATCACAATCGGTATTCTGCTTATTCCCAGAGCCTTTTCATTCACCAATGCCTTCAATGCAGCTTGAACTTCTTCCTTTAATACCACTGGTTCTTGATCATGTGCTACCTCCCAAAATGGTTGAACAGTGAACAATTTGTTTTTCGGTACAGTGACCTTGCATATTCCTTCCTTTTGAGGCTTCCTGTGTCATTCAACTTTCTGCTCATAGTATCTTTCAATATTGTAAAACTAGGCTTGAATTTTTTCTACAGTTCTTTCGAGTTTGAGAAATACCCACAGTGTTCCTCACCTGTGGTTTTCTACCTTCAGGTCACTGTACATTTCATTGTGATACTTTACTTTGTCTTTTTGAACTGCCCTTTGAAATCTTGTTTAGCTCTTTTACTTCATCATTTCCTCTACATTTAAACGCAAGTTTCAGTCTCTTCTGACATCCACTTTGGTATCTTCTTTTTTCTTGTCTTTTCAATCACTTTTTGTTTTCTTCATGTATGACATCCTGGATGTAATCTAGTATTTTATCTGACCTTTGGTAATTGATGTTCAATTATTTAACATTTATTTTTGAGATGGCCTTTAAATTCATGTGAGAGATACTAAAGCTCTTATTCTGGCTCTGTGGACTTATTTTAATTTTCTTCAGCTTCAACTTCAACTTGTACATGAACAACGATGGTCTCTTCTGCGGTTAGCCTTTGGTCTTGTTTTCACTAGTGACACTGTGCTTCTCCACCATATCTTTCCACAGATGAAGCTGATTTGATTTTTGTGTATCTGATCTGGTGCATATAGTCACTGTCTATGTTGTTAAATAAAGGTATCTGCAATGAAGTCATTGGTCTTGCAAAATTCTATTACATGATCTCCATCATTTCTATCACCAAGGTCATTATTTTCCTACTACAACTCTTCTTTGTTTCCAACTTTCACATTCCATCACCAGTAATTATCAATACACATCGATTGCATGTTTGATCAATTTCAGAGTGCAGGAACTAGTTTAAAAAAAAAATCTTCAATTTCTTCACCTTTGGCATTACTGCTTTAATTTCAGCAAGAGTCACATTAACTGATCTTCCCTGTAGTTGATGGATATTATCCTATCACTGACAGGGTTCTACTTCAGATGAGATACAGAAATGTTCTTTTTGACAATTAATTCGATTCCTCTTCAAGTTGTCATTCTTGGCACAGCAGGTCATATGATTATCCGATTCAAAATGGGCAATACCAGTCCATTTCAGCTTGCCAATACCTAGGATTTCTATCTCCAAGCATTCCACTTCATTTTTAACAATTTCCAATTTTTAAGATGTGCACTTCATACATACTTCATACATTTATTAATGGATGTCTGCAGCTGTTTCTTCTCATTTGAATCATGCCACAGCAGCAAATGAAGGTCCCGAAAGCTTTACTCTATTTGCATCATTACGGGTGACTCTGCTTTGAAGAGGGAGTTCTTCCCTAGTCGTACACTGAGTGCTTTCCAATCTGAGGGGCTCATCTTTGGCACTATGCTCTGCAATGTTTCACTGCTATTCCTTAAGATTTTCACTGGTCAATTTTTTTCAGAAACAGATCACTAAGTCTTTCTTTTTAGCCTGAAAGCTCTGCTGAAACCTGTCCACCATGTGCTACCCTACTGCTATTTGAAATACCAGTGGCAGAGCTTCCAGCATCTCGGCGACACACAAACATCCACACTATGACAAACTGACAGATGAGTGGTAACTACAGAAATGCAAATCTAAACGACAGTGAGATACTACTTCACACCCATTAGGACAGTTATTATCAAAATAAGGGAAATAAGAAGTGTTAGACAGAGTGTGGAAAAACTGAAACTTAATGTTTGTGCATTGGTAGTCTATGTGGAAGGCAAATCCTCTAAAAGTTAAACACAGAATTACCGTATTACCCAGCAATTCTACTCCTAGGTAGATGTTCAAAAGTTTAATAGTTCTTACACTAATGCTTATGACAACACTATTCAGAATAGCCAAAAAGTAGGGGGGAAGAAATGTCTACCAACAGATGAATGATCAGAAACATGGCATTTATAGATGATGGAATCAGCTATCATGAAAAATACAGCTGTGATACATCCTACAGCACTGATGAATCCAGAAACCATTATGCTAAATGAAAGACAGCAAACACAAAAGGATGCCATACAATCTTACTTACATGAAATATGTAGAGCAGGTAAATGCATAGAGATAACAAGTTTACTGATGGTTACCAAGGGTTAGTAGGAGCAAGAAATAGGGAATTATTGCTTAAGTGAAGTACTTAGTTTCTACTGGGGGTAACAAAAAACTTTTGGAAATAGCAGTGGTAGCTGTGCAACAAGTAATTCAAATCAATGAACTGTACTCTGAAAATGGCCAAATTTTTGTTACACATATTCTACAATAATAAAATTAGGAGGAAAAACAGAGTAATATTAATGAAAAAAGCCAAGAAAAATAAAAAAGGAAAGAAACATGCAGCTTCAAGATAAGTGAAAGGGACAGGAATGACCCCCATTTTGGCCTCAGTGACCTTCAGAAACAGAGTGGGAATATCCAACCATCTGCACAATGTCATCTATAGAAGTGTCATGGATTGACTTTTGTTCCCCAAAAAATGTATGTAGACAGTTGGCTGCGCCATGATTCTGGGTACGTGTATGCTGTAAACCCTGCCTCTGTGATACCAATGAGGGAGGATGGGCAGCAGCTGTGTTGATGGGGCAGGACTCAGTGTGTTGTACCTGTAGGCTATCTCTTGAAATATCAAGGAGAGAAGCTAGCACAGAGGTATGAGAACACCATATGACCAAGCAACACTGCCAGGAGCTGTGAGTCCTCTGGAAAGGATGAGAGTCCCTGCACCTCTGAAGCCTCTAGGGGAAGCCTGCTTGACGACAAGGACCTTCCTCCAGAGCCAGCAGAGAAAGCCTTTCCCTGGTGCTGACACCCTGATTTTGGATTTTAGTGTACTGACTGTGATACATATAACTTCTCTTTTTAAAGCCATGACTTGTGGCATTTGTGTTAAAGAAACACTAGCTGACTAAAACAAGGAGCCTCAAGTTTCCTTCATCAATTAGAAAGAGCCCCTAGCTTTAGTCCCTTCTCAACCACTTGGCTGAAGCTTCCCAAAGCCTTCAAACAAACTTAGTTACCCAGGAATTACCCCGTCCACCTAAAATGAATGTTTATTATTGTGTACAATAATAAACATTTTGGGAATCAACAAAAACAAAAACAGTCTCATTTAATTTTCCTGTTAACAATGAGAACAGCAGGATCAGCTAATGTTTTAAGCAAAGTCTTTCGAAAACTTCACATGAGATGCATCTTTGGAACTTACTAGATCCCTGGAACAAAAACAGTGAAGACAACCAAACACCACCAAAAACTTTCAAAAATGGAAGTCAACTATGCCTGAGCACATCCAGACAAGCATTTTCTAGGAATCTGTTCAGCTTGAAGGATAAATAAGCTTCTTTTCTTTTCTCCCTTTTCTTTTTTAAAAGCCCTCTTTCCAATCCAATCTTGTTTTCATTTTTGAGTCAAAACTTTCACAGCATAGTCTTTCTTTCCCTTCCTCCTTAAACAAACAGACCATGCTCACTGACTTCCTACTCAGATGTATTTTTTACCGAAGTTCTTGACTGTGCTTTATACCCCGACAGATCTATTTTTGATTTTTAAAACTTCTTCTTAGACTGTTCTAAACTTAGACAGACAATGAAAGCTGGCCCAAGATTACTCGCAGCATGTGGCTGTATGCACAGATGCATGCTGCCAGTTCTCTTCCGCTTACTGTCCTCTCAGTCATAGACCTCAGCTTAATAATCTCAGCAAGCACTTCTATGATTGTCTTCCCAGATTCTATCCTTCCATTCCATAAAGTCAAGTCACAATTCCTAGGACCAAATCACCAGAGATGGTGGTAAAGGAACCCACATGGCTCCTTTACCATTGCTCCAGAGTTGGAGCAGAACTTAATTCAGTAGCGGTGACACTTTTGTTTGTGTTCCTTCTCTTCAGCTCCTCCTTTTAAACGTCCCCTGCTTGCTACCTGTTGGCAGTGCTGGTATTGCTGCTCCCACTGCTATGTTTCTGTGCCCGGCTCAACCTCCGTGGGGGTTTTGAATGCTGCAGCCGGGGGCTTGGCATGGAGGGGAATGTTGAGGCATAGCCATGTTCACACTCTGAAAAGATAGCAAGAAAAGAAAATTTGTTAAGAGAAATACACCCAAATCCAGGACCCAGATCAAAAGTCTTTGCAATAACAAGTTGAAAATAGGAGAAGGAAAACAGCTGAAATTCTCCCACTCTTTATGGTTGGCAGATAAAAGTTTCAGTCCTTACCGGGATGTCAAGACTACGACATTATACATACACCAAATCCATCTACTGGAACGTGTACTGGTATCTCTTCTAAACCAAGCAATTTCTCTCTCTTTTCCTAAATCTCTTTCTGGGAGGATTTTTCTTGACTCACGCATGCTAATTTCTGAGACCAGTTATCATTCACTTTAATCATTTCCGTTCTTCAAAATCCCTTTCCCTTTAACTCTCTCATTCTAGAGGGTGTCCCCTAAGCCCTACATTTTCATGTACTTCAAATAATTAATTCAATCACCTAAAGGGCCATTCCTTCCTGATACCCTAATTCCCAGAATTCCTGCTCTTCATACCCCAATTTCTTCGCATCTTCAAAAGGATCCCGTGTCATCGCGCCTCAGACACGAGATAACCCTTGTCCACAATTCTTGTCCTCCTCCCCTCGTCAGCTGAGCACTTCCTTCCTTTACTCTCACCCAGCCTTGTCTCCTAGCCTTGTTCCCAGCTCCCACCCCCTCCCTTCCTTTTCTTTCTTTCCTCCCAAGTCCTCACACTGCTCATCCCCACACCCTCTCCCCCTCTCCTGCTGCCCAGCTCTCCTCACTCAACTTCTTCCCTCTTCTCCACACCCCTGTCCAGCTCTGCTTTCACCCTTTCTCCAAAGATCCTTCCTCTCCTTTCTCCTTTTTTTTTTTTTTTTTTTTTTTTGCTGTTGTGTACCCTCAAGCAGATTCCAATTTATATCGACTCTATAGGAAAGGGAAACCCCACAGGGCTTCCAAGGCTGTAATCTTCACGGAAGCAGGATGCCACATCTTTCTCCAGTGAAGCAGCTGGCAGGCTGGAACTGCAGATCTTCTGTTAACAGCTGCGTCCTTAACCACTGGCTTACCACGGCTCCTTCTTCTCTCTCTTAGCGTCCCAAATCTCTGCATGCTCCCCTCACCTGCCCCTCACACACCTCACAACCCCTTCGCCCTCTACACACACACACACTCACATATATCCACACCTTACCTCACAAGCACACCTCAGTCACGTGCACCTCCTCACACACGTATTGTTTCACACACACCGTCTCTCAAACTTACACGAACCCTCCTCACACCTGCAAACTGCCGTCCTCACACCCCTCACCTCTCACAGGCACTTCTCCTCACACACAGCCCCTCCTCACATCCGCACCCCGCCCTCCCTCACAGGCATCTCTGCTCGTTCAAATGCATCTCCCCTCACACGCATGGCCTCCCGTTCACACACAGCCCACCCTTCGTAAACCTCCCCACCCCCCACTTCATACGCATGTGTGCGCCAATCACTCACATGCACCTCCCGCAACACACTGCTGCCATCACACACGCAGCTCCCCCCACACACTCTTCCTCACACACGCCACTCCTCACACACCGCACTCCCACCCTCACAGTGAACGTCCCCGCTCTCTCACACAGCATCTTTTCCCTCACACTCGCACCTCTCCTCACACAGGTGTCTCCCATCTCTTTTCACACACGCGCACCTCCCCTCACACGAGTGCTTCCCCTCGTCTCCCACACGCGCGCCTCCCCCCACGCGCCTCCCTCACACGCGCGCCGCCTCCCTCACACGCGTGCCGCTTCCCCTCACACGCGCGCCTCCTCGTGCGCACCTCCGTGCGCGCGCACCCCTTCCCTCACGCATGCACACCCGTTCTCTCACACACACACATCCCTTACCTTCCCTTACGCAAGCATATCCCTTTCCTCACACGCACGCACCCATTCCCTCACACACGTACCCTTTCACCACCCCTCACACACCCCTCCTCGCACATGTGCCTCCCCTCACACAAGCACTCTTTCTCCCACACACACGCGCCACCCCTCACATGCACACACCTCCCCTCACACGCGCCTCCCCTCACACGCGCGCCCCTCCCCTCACACGCGCGCCCCTCCCCTCACACGCGCACCTCCCCTCACGCACGCGCCTCCCCTCACCCGCCGCACCGCACTCCCCGCGCGAGCAGGAGCCCACGGGCACAGACGGTAGAGGTGGCAGTGTTCAGCCGTTACCTCGTTCTCGGCGCTCCAAAAACTCTGCCGCCTCCAGCAGGCGCTGCACGTTGATCATCCGCACCCGCTCCATGGGCACGGCAGGTGGCGGCCGGGGCCTCCCTGCGCCCCCTCCCCTCGCCGACAGGAGGCGCCGCAGGCGGCTATAGTCTGGCGCCGCCCCGGGACATGTGCGGCTGGCGGACGGTCCAGCCCGGCCACAGCTCGGCGCGCTCTCTGCCGCCCACCACTCGATGCCCGCCGCCGCCTTCGCTGCTCTATCCTAGCCGCCGCGTCTTCGGCAGCCCGCGCGCGGTTTGTTTACCTCTCAGCATGAGCACGGGGGAGGGGTGGGGGCAGCTTCTCGTCCCGCCCCCTCCCGCCCCTTCCTAGCCCCCTGGGAAATGTAGTCCCGCCTTCACCCACTGCACGCTGGGAATCGTAGTACGCACGCTGCCTCAGTGCGCCTGCGTCCTGCAAGATTTCACAATGGCTGCTGGGAGATGTAGTCCCGCTCAGCTTCCTCTCGTGGGGCGAAAAGACTAAAGAACTTGCCTGCCAGGCTTTTGTGAGTTCACACTCCCGGAAACTCTTTTCTTAGCGAGCACTCCCTTCTCCTGCAAGGTGGCCAGGAGCTGGAGCATTCCTTATCTGAAGTCTCACGTTCTAGTTCTTTACCTTTACTTGCTCCTGTAACTTCTGTGCCTCATTTTCCTCACCTGCAAAATGAAGATAGTAACCCCTGTACGGACAGCACACACAGAAACACTTGAAAAGCCAAAATCACTGTTCAAACACAAGGAGTGATACATCCAGAACGAGAGCTCCCCTGATGCCTTTCTTTCATATCAATTTCCACATTAAAAAAAATTAACAACTATGTATCACTAACTGTGGGGACCATGGTCTTAGGGAACACTTAGCTCAACTGGCATAACAGAGTTTATAAAGAAGAATGTTCTACATTCTACTTCAGTGAGTAGCATCTGGGAGTCTTAAAAACCTGTGAGCGGCCATGAAGGACACTCCACTGATCTCCCTCAGAAGCACGGAAGAACCAAAAATACAAAAACTGCAAGGGAAAAGATTAGCCCAAAGGACTAACGGACCACAACTACAATGGCCCCCATCAGACTGGGTCCAGTACAAACAGATGGTGCCTGACTACCACCAACACTTTAACTGAGATCATAACAGAAGGTACCAGACAGAGCTAGACAAAAAAGTAGAACACAATTCTAACTCAAAAAGAAAGACCAGAATTGCTGGCCTGACAGAGACTGGCAAAACCCTGCGAGTATGGACCCCAGCTACACTTTATGCTCAATAATGAAGTCACCCCTGAGGTTCACTCATCAGCCAAAGATTAGAGAGGCCCATAAAATAAGACCGAAGAGGCACTCCAGTCCAAGGGCAAAGTCTAGGCAGTGGGAGGGAACAGGAAAGCTGGTAAAGGAGAATCGAAGGTTGAGAACAGCCAGTTGACATGTCATGGGGTTGCTAACCACTGTCATAAAATAATATGTGTGCTAACTGTTTAATGGGAAACTAATTTTGTTCTGCAAACCTTCATCTAAAGTACAATTTAACAAAACAGTTGCCTTTGAGTTGATTCCAACTCGTGGCTATTCCGTATATCTCAGAATTGTCTTCCACAGGGTTTTCAACGCCTGATTTTTCAGGAGTAGCTTGCTAGGCCTTTCTGTTGAGGTGCCCCTGGATAGACTTAAGCCTCCAATCTTTCAGTTAGCAGCCCAGAGCATCAGCCATTTGCACCATCTGGAGTCTCCCTCCACATACACAAACAGTTCTTTAAATTTAGTTTTCAAAACTTCTTTCTATTTCATCAGACCCTCACTCATAGCTTTAGGGGCCAGACAATCTCACGCTGTAAGTGAAGGATATAATTCAGTGGGTAAATGAGGGAGTGCTGCAGTTACAGAGGATTCAGTTCAAATCCTGACTCTGGGACTTACACTAGCTTTGTGGGTGGTATGTGTGTATGTGTGTGTGTGGTGTGATTATGTATGTAACAAAACGTCTGCCATTTGAACACTCAGCGGAAGTACCATTCTGTGGCATTAATTATATTTACCATGTGCTGTGTCGATTCTTAAGCCTCATTTCCTCATGTATACAATGGATATAATTATTTATCTAAGACAATGAGGGCTTGCCCTGTGCCAGGCACTGTACTAGATATGAAGGATACAGTAATGAAAGAAACAGACATGGGTCCTGATCTCAAGGAGCATACAGTCAGAAGAGCTTATTGTGATGATTAAAGGAAATAATTCCAGCACTCAGTACATACTAAAAAAAAAAAAAACAAACTATTGCCATTGAGTCAATTCAGACTCATAGCGACCCTGTAAACTGAGTAGAACTGCCCATAGAGTTTCCAAGGAACATTTGGCAGATTTGAATGGCCGGCCTTTTTGGTTAGCAGCCATAGCACTTAACCACTCTGCCACCTGAGTTTCCAGAACATACTAGGCACTCTAAATAAACAGAATCTATGCAAAAACTGGACAATGAATAAAGAAGAGTTGATGTATTTGAACTGTGGTGTTGTGAAAAATACTGAGTAAACCGTGTATTGCCAGAGAACAAACAGATCAGTCTCAGAAAAAATACAACCAGACTGCTCCTTACGGAGATGTTGGCTCACTCACTTTGGCCATGTCATCAGGAAAGACCAGGTTTGGTAAAGCACAGGGTCTGCGAAAATGAGGTGGACTGACACAACATCCTCAAGATGGCTTCAATTATACCAATGATTGTGAAAATGGCAAAGGATGGGGCACCGTTTCACTTGTTACACACAAGGTGACCATGAGTTATGGCCAACTTGATAGCAGCAAACAGCAACCACACGTGAATGATTCTTTCTGCCCATAGTGTCCTCTGAAGATGGAGAAGTGAAAGTCATGGCTCAAGAGCCCAGGGACATTAAAAGACTGTCACAAGTTGCTGCTCTCACCACCACTCTGTTTTCACGTAGTCATGTAACAAGTCCTAGACCCAGCATTCTTCAACCTCAGCATTACTGACAATTTGGGCCAGATAATTCTTTGTCACAGGAAACTGTCCTGTGCATTGCAGGATATTTAGCAGCCCCCTGGTCTCTAGTCAATAGATTCCAGCAGCACTCCTCCCTCCCCCTGGGTGTGAGAACTACAAATGCCTCCAAATATTGCCAAATGTCTCCTGGGGGACAAAGTCACCTCTAGTTAGGAACCACTGGTCCAGGGAGAGGAAGGGTAAGAGGGTCATAATTACTGAAGGCTCTAGCAGCAATCTGGGAATTGTGTAAACATGTTCGTAACTTTTCCCCACCCTGACGATTTTAACCTGCCGGTGGACATCCAAAATAACAGGAAGCTCCTGATGAGGGGAGAAAATCCCCCTCCCTGTGCTCATTCCAATGGCTACTGCAGAAAATACCATCTTAGGATGGAAATCTTACCCTCTGAAAAATGTCATGAACTTCATGCTGCATTTTAATATCATCTCCTCGCGTGTTTTTTTTCTTTCCAGAGTGAACATGATCTCCAGTGTGGTCACAAGTTGCAAAATCCTGCCAGCCCTTTTAAATATTATACTTGGCACCACATTTAAGAACTAAAGAGATATTCCATCAAATACAGGGAGACCCAAAATGAGAGGTGTTTGCAAACCACAGGAGAATTAACTTTTTTTTTTTTTTTTTTGTATAGAGGCTTTGAAACTGAGGCTGTGCTTTTTCAGCTGTTCACTAGGTTGTTTCAGATCTGGGCTTTCCCACTGGGTGTAACAACCACTTACTGCCCTCAACAAAGGATGTCTTTAGGTAGGGGAAGACAAAGTTATTTACTGGAAAATATTTATCCACTCAGACTATTTCTTAGTTGAGGGTAGAAAGTATTAGGTTGAAAATTGTTACCATTTGCAGAACCTCTTTAAGCTTTAGATGCCAAATTGCCAAGGGCTACCCTAAACCGAAAACCAAACCCACTGCCACTGAGTTGACTCCGACTCAGAGCAATCCTGTAAGACAGAACCGTCCCATAGTGTTTTAAGGCTCAAATCTTTGCCGAAGCGGACTGCCACATCTTTCTCCCACAGTGCATGTGGTGGCTTCAAGCTACCAACCTTTCCGTCAGTAGTCAAGTTCTTCACCCACTTTGCCACCATGGCTACCCCAGGAACATTAATGAGGTAGTTTTATGACAAATAAAAGAAGGCCTACTTTACCCAATGGGAGATAAATCCAGATAATGTACAAGCAAGAAAAGTTGTCCACACTAAAAATATACGTGGATTGAAGAAGAGTTTAAATCCATAGGTGACAGAGCACTAGCAGGTCATTAAAAGAAAGCCAGATGCTTACGGCAGAGTCCTTGGGTGGTCCAAACAGTCACATGCTTGGCTGCTCACTGAAACCTTGCAAATTTGCTTCCATCCAGCGGTACCTGAGTAGAAAGCACTGGTGATCTACTAAAAAATCAGCCACTAAAAACCCTATAGAGTACAGTTTACTCTGATACACACAGAGGTCCCTTAAATCAGAAATGACAGATGCCAACAATTATTAAGAAAAAAAAATGCTGGGGGCACTTGGAGCATGTGTCTGGCCTTTCACAGTTGACCTCCATGTGAATTACTAGAGCCATGGCAAAGAGTGAGAAGAGGGGGCAAAAACTAGGGTGAGAGTCACCAAAAGGCCACCTGGGCAAGTGTGAAGAAAAGGAGAGGTGCTAAAGACTGGGTTATGCACAAAAATGTCCAAGTTTCTCCAGCAACTGTCAAAGGTGCCACCTTCTTTACCCTGCTCCAGCTGCCTCCCCCAGTTCCTGCGTGGATACAGGCTACAACATAAAGCTTAGGGCTCTGGAGAATAATGCCACCCACAAACTACCTCTCAGCACCAGAGTCCCAACCTGGAAGAACCCATGGCCTTTCCTCTACTCAGATGAATTCAGCCTGCGCTGCAAATGCAGATGGGGAAACTGAGGAAAAGCAAGGCTTCCAAAGTCTACTGACAGAAGTTTCATTTGAAGATGGAAAAAAGCTCCACCAAGTCCTCCAGCAAGCCTCTATCTAACAAGCACAGTCCAGCTGGGGACAATTTGCCTTCCGGAGGAAGCAGACAAAGTTCTCAACTCCAGGGATCCTTTCCTGGCTCAGTTTACTAAATGTAAATTTCTAAGTGACTTACTGCAGATTCATGAACAATGGAGGCTGATCTGTATTGTGTCTTTTCTGCAGATGGGAGAAAGGGACCACGAGGTTCAATTACACATCCAAGGTCACTGTGTTGAGGCTACCTAGTGCTAGGTGAGATTCCCTGTAGTTGCAAAGTGCAAACGGTGCAAGGGACACTCTTTTCTGCAATTGTTTTGAAGGATGAAAGGTTTTGTTTTTGTTTTTGTTTTTGGATGAGAGGTTTTAAATAAACAAGGTTGGAGGGCGGGGAAGGTGAGCTCCAAGTTCCTAAATGAGAACCAGAACAGTTAGACGTCTGTCCATTCCCCAACCCCAAATGGCAACCCCAGCCTCATCTCCATCTCTCGCCCCAAGAGCCCAGAAACGTGAAGAGCAGCAGAAAAGCTCCCCCTCTGCTCGGTGAGTCAGGCTTGCCTAACTTCATGCGTAAGCTCGCCTCAAGTCAGCGGCGGCTCAGAGCTGCGGGTCTGTGTGCAGCTGAGATAAATTTGGGTCTAGAAGGGATGACGTAATGCTAAACCCGAGAGGTAGCTGCCGCCTCCCAGGGCTCCTGTCGCCAGGGCTGACGGCTGACGGAAACACACCAAGCAACCCAGGTGCCTGCGCTGGGGAGACAGCAACAAGGGAAAGAAGGGACATGGGGGAGGTGGGTAGCACGGGAGGTAATATGAAATCAGAGATCGATAAATCGGGAAGTTTGTTGTTGTTGTTCAACTTCAGTGTTCTGGTGAGATCAGGCCCCTGGCAGAAGCTCAAACAGCTGCACTTGACTTCTCTCCTGGCCTGTCTCTTTCCCCTTAGAAAAGGGCTTCTTACATTTTATTAAATAGCCCTTATTATAACAACCTATTTCAGTGATTATAACGGCTGAGTTACTCTCTCAGACATCGTTTTTCTCTCCTTTTTCTGCACGAACTTGCATCTAAGAAAAAATCTGCATTGCAGGACTTAATTATTGTGCATGTCTAAATGGCTTGCTTATTCTGGAACACCCTACTGGGTGCAGGGTTTGATATGAGGAACACGTGATAAGATATTTGGGATGATTTTGCTAGGGCCAACCCAAATGAGTGTTCCTCTAGATAACATTACATGGTTTGTTTCACAGATGTTTACATCATGAAGCTAATCCCTCACCCCCGTCCCCATTTTTCTGATGAGAAAACTAAGAAGTATGGTAACTTGCCTAAGGCCACACAGGTATTTATCCAACTGATGAAGCTAGGGTTAGAACTCAGGTCGTCAGACTCCAGGTAGCTCTCTACCCACCTCCATAATTCTTTTTCTGGATGATTCATCAAAAACAAAAATATAAAGTAGACTAAGTTTTCTGATCTGTTTGCCTGTGAAGCCCCAATTCATAAATATCAAATTATATTCCTAAGGGATCTGATGCCTGCTTTTCTTTTCTGTTCAAGGTTCATTTTTTCCCCTAAGGAAAAGCTGTCCTCAGAACCAACTCTGTGGCCAGTGATGACTGCAAGCCCTAGGACCAGCCTCACCATTTCAATTAAAAGACCACCATAGGTAAATAATCTTTCTTGCATCTAAGTAATTGCCTTCATTAGGAATGCCTCCTGAGTTTTTTTGGGTTCCCCCCCCCCACCAAATGGCATTTCATTATCTGTTGCTTTATTTAATGGTTGTAATCATTTAAACTTGACTTTCTGCCACCTCTGGTGTACAACCTGGTCAACATGTCATGGTATTCTTTTGACGCACTGCTCCACTTCATTAGTATTTTGTTTAGAATGTTTTGCACTGCTGTTCAAAAGCAATAAACAACAGCTTTCTTTTCTGTTGCATTTATCATGTTTTGGCATTACAATCCTCCTTGCAAAGTTACATGGTTTTGATTTTAAAACCTTTTAAGAAAAAAAAAAAAAAACTATCAGAAGCCTTCCCCTTCTTGTTGTCACAGCCTTGGGTAACCCTCCCTTCCTTGCCAGGAGCTGGCCTAGAGTTGCGCTGCCACTCGCTGGCATCATCACTCCTCCCTACACCCAGGCAACAGAATTTGTGGAGGTCACAAATTCTAGGCCCCAGACACTAAATCACATATCCAGCCTCTGCTACTTTGTGTCTGTGTTCTCAGCCTCAGGTGTAGCATTTATTTCAAAATAAAACAAAAGGAAAACACAGCCAGGCTCTTTCCTGTCTAAGGAGTCTGGTGATCTCACCCATCTTTCAGCAACTGCATTCTCATTCTGGGATTTTCCAGTGATCCCAGAGTAATGTATCTCTATTTGCCTAGCTGTGTAGTGATAGTGAACTATATGCACAGTGCTTAGTGGACACTCAGTGCACCGAACCCTCAGCACACCTCTGAGATTCTTGTTGTACAGATGAGACCCAGAAGGTTAAGAATTTGTCCAAGGTCACACAGTTAGTGAATGGATTCAAACCTGGATGTTCTGTCTCTAAGGCAGCAGTATATGAGGTCTGACAATTAGGTCCACGAACTTAATTGTTGTAAATGTTACATACCTTACTGCTGAATATCACTACAGCCACCTTCCAAATACCCCCCTTGGGAAGCTATGAACCGATGCCTGTACCTAGTCTACCCTTCAAAGCAATTTTGGGACTCTTTCTGGAATGGCCATTGTGCACAGTGACATGGTGGCAAGTTGACAGACTGAATTGTCTAGTTGTCTATGAGGGAGTTTTTAGCCAGCAAACAAATAACTGTATTGGAACACCCTCTCTGCTCACCTGATCTGGCCCCCCAATGCCTTTTTTCTTTACCCAAAGAAAAGAAAATATTGAAAGGAAGATACTTGGATGACATTCAGGACATCAAGGGTTATACGAGGACAGCTCTGATGGCCATTCCAGAAAAAAGTTCCAAAATTGCTTTGATGGGTGGACTAGGTGCTGGCATTGGTGCATAGCTTCCCAAGGGGAGTACTTTGAAGATGACCATAGTCATCTTCTTTTCGAATGAGAGGGTTCAATGAGCAGTTAGTGAGTGGGAAGCAAGGATGGTAACATGCTGCAGCATTCAGGAATAATCCACACAAGGGAGAACTCTCCCAGCTGTAGCTCCCTTGTTAAGAACCACTAAGTTTAAAGGCAAAGAACTCATCATTCATTCAACAAATATTCCTAAGCATCTACTGATGTGCTATAGGCACTATGCTAATAGTGAATACAGAATATCAAACAAAACTACTTATGGTCCCTGTCTTCAAGGTGCTAATATTCTAGTCCAAAAAAGCTGCAAATCCTTTGCCATCAAGTCAGTTCAAACTCACAGCAACCCTATAAGATGGGTGAAACTGCCCCACAGGGTTTCCAAGGCTGTAATCTTTACAGAAGGTGGTAGCCCTATCTTTCTCCTACAGAGTGGCTAGTGGGTTCGAACTACTGACCTTGGCAGCCAGGTGCATAACCACTACATCATCATGGTGCTTTATTCTTGTCTAACGGACTACAAATAAATGAGTCAAATCATTACAAACTGTGATAAGGAAGATAAGGAATAAATACTAAAAGGGGGAGTTGCATTAGATGGAAGGGGCGATTAGGAAAGATCCCCAAGTTGTCTAAGCCAGCTTCTCAAACTTTAATGGGTATATACATCACCTGGGACAGGGAAATAGCTTTCCATGGAATGGGGTGATTAGGAAAGATCCTAAAGTTGTCTAGGCCAGCTTCTCAAACTTTAATGAGTACACACATCACCTAGGAATTGTGGTGAAATGCAGGTTCTGATTCAGCAGGTCTGGGTAGGGCCAGGGTGTCTGCATTTCTGACTAGATCACAAAGAATACCAAAGATGCCATTCAGGGCCCACACTCTAAGCATCAAGGGTGAAACCATGGCAAGCAGTTTGGATTTTGTTCTAAGGAGACAGGAAAGACACTACTGAAGGGCATCAGGCAAGAAAGTGACATGAATCTAGCTACATTTAAGATCACTCTTGTTTCCTAGAGATCAGAAACAGAAAGAGGCTGGACCCAGGCCTCTGCCCAGAACCAGCTGGCCCATGCTGTCATGGTGGCAGCCAGGGTCTAAAGATCGTCTCTGTGTCTCACACCTGTGTCTCTTCTCGGACTCCTCTGGCACAAGCCCTTGGCTCCTAGCACGGGCCAGCCCAGTTGCCTAACAAGCTCGGGCGCCTTCAGGACGCCAAGTACAGCCTGACAGGGTGTGGAGTCACACCTTGATACCCTGGCGGGAAGAACCATACTGGCTGGGTGAGTTCTTCTGAGGGCATTGGGTAGGGTGGTACAGCAGGTACCAGCAGCAACAGTCCAGACCACTGCCCTCTAGAGAAAGGGACATAGTTGGTTTCAGCATCAGTACTCAAAGGTTCCCAGAAGGTTCCCTGCCTCTCTGCTCCAGGATGAGTGGGGGAAAAAATGAAGTCTCAGGGAGGCAACCCCTGGGGACCCTCAGCCTGGACTTCAAACATTTCAGATTCCATTTCTTGCCTCCTCCTAACGTCTTGTTCCCTGAGGCTTCTCCCAGAGCACCAGGCTTTCCCTGGGAAGGCAGGAAAGCCTGAGTTTGAGTCTCAGCTTCATGATTTGTTAACACGCAGCTTTGGAAAAGTGAGCCAGCCTTGCTGACTCTTCCCTTTCCTCAAGTATAAAATGAGGATAGTTATAAAAACCAGTTGTCACTGAATCTATTCTGACTCATAAAGTTCCCATGTGTGTGAGTAGAACTGTGCTCTGTCAGGTTTACAATGGCTGATTATTCAGGAGTAGATTGTCAGGCCTTTCTTCTGACACACTTCTGGGTAGACTAGAACCTCCAGCCTTCTGGTTACTAGTGGACCACATGAACCTACCGCAGCACCCAGGGACTCCAGGGATAATTATAGTCCCTCCCTATTGGAAGACTGGGCAAATTTAATGTACAAAGCCATGTGAAGCACTTAGCACTGTGCTAGGCTATAGAAGATGCTCAGGAAAAGGGGAGCAATATAAATATTCCCTTGGAAAACAGAGAAGACATTGCATTTGCAGCAGCCTCCTCGGGGACAAGTTATCAGATTCCCAGAAGACAGACAAGGATAGCTCATTGGTCTCTATTTGTCTATTATTAGAAGTAGAATATAGAACTGAAACTGAAGGGTGTATATATTTCACTTTGGATGCGTCAAGCACAGTGCTTGGCTCCTGCAGATTTTAAAAATGATTTGTTGGGTTGAGCTAAGCTTTAAAGCTGGTGGGATGAATGAAAGAAACTTGTATGCAAGGCACTCAGAGTCTTCGAAGTCAAGAAATACGGTAGGGATGGTCAGGCTGTGGTGGAGGTAAAAGGGAAATGACATGGTGACCCCAAAGGTAGTTCTGAGTCCCTGCAGAAGTAAAATAAAGTCTACAACAGGTCCTACCCACCACCCATAGCTAGAATCAGAGCATTCCTCCACGTGCCATCCATCTCAACACTGTAGCCATCCTGGTCCCAAGTCATCTTGATTCAAGTGTCCTTTCTAATGGCAGTAAAAATACAAAATAAACTCTTTCAAATAGTAGGTAATCTGAATCTCCTATTATTGGCTTTAGCTTAGATTCCCCAATCCCCTTTCCCCTCAGAACAGTGTTTTTGCTTAATCTGAATATCCTTAGCAGACACTGAGGAAGCCCTGGGTGGTTCAAGCATTTGAGGGCTAACCATAAGGTTAAAGGTTCAAGGCCACCCAGAGGTGTCTAGGAAGAAAGGCCTGGTGATCTGTTCCTGGAAAATTAGCTATTGAAAACCTCATGCAGCATAGTTCTACTCTAATATACACGGGGTCACTATGATTCAGAAGTGCCTCAATGGCAACTGGTTTTGGTTTTGGAGTAGACACTGGAGCTCGATATTAGAGGTATGTGGGCAAGAGCAGGTTTTATGGAGAGTGAACTTGGTGAGAACACTGGTATAGATGCTCCTCCAGCTGCAGACAGTCCTTCTGCAAAGAACTGAGAGCAAACTGTGTTTGTTTACAAGGCTGCTCACATGGTATTTGATTCCCTAAACTTGGGTCATTAAAAAAAAAAGTCAGAGCCATATACAAGGACAAATACAAAAACACAAAGGATTTTTAAACAAGGAGAGCTGTGGGGAGGAATGACCTCGTTTAGAAAGTTCAGGATAAGCATATGTTCTGTCTGTAAAGATGGCTAGACCCAGCCAAAGCCCAATCAGAAGCAATCCTGCATTTTCAGAGTTCCCTGTAAGACAACTGAATTTCCAAAACCTGGTCCTAGCGCTCAGCTGCTAACTGAGAGGTCTGTGGTTCAAGCCCACCAGTTGCCCCAGGAGAGCAAAGACCTGGTGATCTTCCTCCCAAACCCTACGGGGCAGATCTGCTCCATCACTGGGACTGCTGTGAGTCAGAATTGACCCAACAGCCCACAACAGCAACAGCAGCACTGGAATAGAGCATACACTCCATGAAGGCAGGAACTATATATATGGGCAGCGCCTAGCACAGGGCCTGGCATAGAGCAAGTGTGTGTTTCTTAAATATCAGCTTAATGAATAAATGAACGAACAAACTAGCAGAACAAATTTAAAGAGAATTATTGGCACGTAACTTAATTCCATATTTTTCAAAAGCACTTGCAGAAAGGCTCTTTTCGAGAGAGTACCTCTCAGTTATGTTTTAAAAAAGAGATTCTGTTTACATATATTTCCTGGAGACCTATTGCTGAAGGGAAGAGTCACCTGAACTTTCAAAATGCTTCACCAGCGAGAGGCCCAGGGATGGTTGTGGCAAATGCCCATTATTTTTGGCCAGACAGATTAACTCAGCTGTTGACAGCTTGAACACTTCAGGCTGGGCCATTCAGGGACAAAGATATCAAAGACAATTGCCTCCCTCAAGTTCAGCAGAAGAGCCAAAGAGCAGGTGTCTGTCTCTGGGGAATTGAAGCCTCTCTCTCCCCGGTGCACACCCGAAGCTCCACCCTCCACCCCCAGCAAGAGGCCCCTCTGGGAAGACTTGAATTCCTCCTCCTTCTCAGTGAAAGCTTGGGCAGCCATCCCGTCCCTGTCACAGCCTTCTGGTGCCTTTCTTCCTTTGAATGCAAAAGAAAATATTTTTCTACATAGGGGAAATTCAAATCACCTTCATTTTGAAAGACTATCAAGAATGTTGCAATGACCTTTGCAATAGCCGGACACACCCTGGGATTCAGTAAACTGGGTTTGAGACTTGCTCACTTTAAGAACACCTGGCTCATAAAACAAAAGCCAAGTTTAGGGCTTTGCTTGGGACCCATCCTCACATTAAGTGTGAGAGAACACAGTCCAGAAGTACCTGGTTCTGCTTCTGCTGTGTGTTTTGGGAAGGCCAGTGTCCCTCTCTGGGCCTCAGTTTCCCCATCTGTAGAGTGAGAATAATGGCTGCTGTGTGTGTGAGAGAGAGAGACCTCTGAGGCTCCTTCTGGCCCTAGCACTGTTAAAACACCTGTCTTTTTAAAAACAAAAACTATCAAAATGGAGAGAAAGAATGAAAAAGGGAAGAGAATAGTTCAGGCCAAACTACTATAAACCTTCTGCACTTCTGCCTGCTGAAAACTGCTTTCTTCTCTCTACAGGAAGATTCCCATTTCTCGTTGGGCTGTTGCTTTTTTAATTCTCTTCTCATTTTTTTTTTTTTCAAAGACTCAAAAGGCACAAAACTCACCTTCCCAAAAACACATCAACTGGAAGCCAGAGCTGTCAAGGTTAGGTGTGTCAGGCCCGACTTACTGGTGGTATCTAAGCGAAGACCAGGCCAGGGCAAGCATGTGCTTCTCCAGAAACCCAGTTTAAATCAATATTTATCTAACTGTATTTATAGAAAGTGGTGATGGTAGGGTGGAATGAGGGGGATGGGGAGGCAGGGGGATCTAAAACAGAACAAGCCACAATGACTGATGCAGATCTTTGTGGCCAGTTCCTTTCTGCAGGGCCAGGCTTTTTTTTTTTCTTTTTTTTTAATTAAAAAAAAAAAAAAGGCAAAAGACCCAGCTTTTGATGAACCTGCTGTTGGGCTCAGTACCATAGCAACAGCCCCAAGTCCTCTAATATGCCCAGAGGACAGACTTGGGAAAGGCAGCAGGGGGTGGGGTGGGGGTTTCCTAGGAGCCCCAGACTTGAGTTAGGGCCAGGAAAGCTGAACAACTCTGAAAAAACAAAAACAAAAAAACCCTCTCTGGTTGGCTGTTTTGTCTCCAGACTTACTTTTAAACCTTTTCTACGCAGGGTAGGTGCAAGAAGACACTACCTTAGACAATCAACAGGGTGTTTTAAATACCAGCTCTGCTTCAGATGGCTGAGTGACCTTAAATGAGCCATTTCTCTCTTCTGGACTTTGTTTCCAGCTGTAAAGTGAGTACACACAAAAATGGTCAAAATTGCAGTCTCTAGAATCAGAGTTTGAGGTTCAAAACTCAGACCTGCTGCTTACTACCTGTTCTTCATTTACCACTTCTGTAAAATGGGAGCAATAAAATATCCAGGTCATAGAGTTGTTGTGAAAACTGGCAGAGATGATGCATGCTGAGCCCCATATTTGGCATATAAGCAGCACTTAGTAAATGGTACCTCGTACTGACAGCATGCAATTAGTTGTTGCTGCTGCGTTCTGGCACCTTCTCTGTTTCCCTCAGTTTCACCTCTAGATTTTTGCCAAGCTACCTCCAGACAAAAAGCCACATTTCTGGGCATGTCAATGGGACAGTGGTTTGGTCAGAGAAGGAAGGTAGGTGAGCAGCTGTCATTTTGCCTGGGTGGCTAGTGGTACCTCCTTTTTCCACCCAAACCAGGAATAGCCTGATTCAGCTTCTTTAATTCTCCAAAGCCCTGCCTCCTTTTCCTGAGTCCCTCCACGGGACACCTTGCCCCTAGGAACTTCAGGATTCTAAATGCCACCATTATACCCACAAAAGTCACATTTGGCATTTACTAACAGGCAGAGATCATATTTAAAACAGAAAAAAAAAAATTAATTGAACCTGGGACACATAACTGAGTATGCAGAGGAAGTAAGAGCCAGGTTTAAGAATGCTCTTCACACAACCCCACCAAAAACAAATACCCCACCAAACCCCCCATAAGTCAACCTACCAAGTTTTTACAAAATAAGAAATTGCACATGGTAAGAAGGTCAATTAATATTTGTGGAATGAATGAATAGATTGATAAGATGCCTGCCGTGTAGAAAGTGATCTATTTCAACACTGTTGGGTACCACTGAGTCAGTTTTGACTCCTACGAACTCTATATGGCACAGCAGAACTCCCTGTTAGGGTTTTCTTAGCTGTAATGTTTACAGAAGCAAATCACTAGGTCTTTGTCCTTTAGTGCCAACAGGCAGGCCTGAGCCACCAATTGTTTGAATAGCAGCTAAGTGCTTAACCACTGCACGATCAGGGCCCATCATCAGCTGCCATCAAAGCCCTCAATTTCAGAACACGTGGCCCTATCCCCTACCTTCTAAGCCAGTAACTGATTTGTTCTCAGTGACAGTATGCAGTTGTAACTCTGCAGGCCTCATCCACCTTCTCCCTGCAGACCATGGCAGTCTATGTTGGTGATGAGGAGACCCCCAGCAGTGGCATCCCTAGGTAAGTGTCATCCAGTGTGGTAACTCATGGTGTTACTCGCCTCCCTGTGGACCTCTTCCCATACCAGACCAACAGAATCTTCAGCACTGTTTTATTACCCATTCTAATCATAGAATAATGTGTGATATAGCTGTAAATGGCTCAACAGTACTATTTCTTAAATTATCTGCGTACTAACAACAACATGTTTTGTAATATACCATTACATTGTATTACAACATAGCACAGTATTAGTACTGAGCAGAAGCCTTTTTTGGTCTTCTTCTCCTTTAACTACAACTTTGTTCTAGTAAAAGTTCGTGATATAGGCTCATAAATGCTAATTACTACAATACTGTAGCTAAAACACCTGAAAATTTGACAAAATCAGCAACTATTAAAAAAAGAGCAATTGCAAAAATAACAACACCTGCTGGTAGTGTAAACAGACAAAACCATATGATTCAAAGTGTCATTGTAATTAGGTAATAACCTTCTAAACGTCAGAAGGTTCAAAAAGTAAATTAGCATAGAGTATTAGCTTTGTATGGAGCCTTGCTGGCATAGCGGTTAAAAGCTCAGCTGCTCACCAAAAGGTCTGCTGTCTGAATCTAGTAGTCACTCCTTGGAAACCCTGTGGGGTCACTATGAGTCAGTATCAGCTGGGCAGCATCGATTTTTAGCAATGTAGGTATATTGATGCACGTAAGCTGGACTTACAAGAAATGTTTCTGTTGTTGTAACTAACTACAAAGGTATTTTTATTTGAAAATAGTAATAAATTTCTGCTGCTACACAAAAATTTTATAGACAGTCCTTCTGGTGTCATCCCTCTGACAGTGTCACCTGGTACAGTCTGCACCCTCAGTGTTGCCATTGACCCTCAGCCCCAGTGAAGGAGGTCGGTATTTCTAACTCTTCTCCAAGTCTGCAGAAAGTCTGACATGAATCCCCTGGCCTTTAAACCCCATTGCCAGGCCACAGCAATTAATATTAATAAATATTAAATATGTACTGTATGCAGTTGTGACATATTAAAGTACTGTAGCTGATCCTCACCCTTAAGATGCTTATAATCTCTTTGTGAGGATAAAGCTACTGCACAGGAAGCAAACAGAGAATTGCATTGTTCTGATTATCAAAGCCCAGAGAAATTAGTATTTATTGAGCACCCACTACTATATTCTACCCACTGCTATGGAGTCAATTCTGACTTACAGCAACCCTGTAAGACAGAGTAAAACTGCCCCATAGAGTTTCTAAGGAGAGCCTGGCAGATTTGAACTGCTGACCTTCTGGTTAGCAGCCATAGCACTTAACCACTAGGCCACCAGGATATATTCTAGATTCTTTAAATGTTTACATGCATGCCTCATTTAGTTGTTCAGCCTGAAGTGAGGCTGGTGCCAGTTTGGGGTTTTTGTTCTTTTTTAACAACAAAAGACATGGAACCAAGGGATTAGATAACTTATGCTCAAGGTCATATAGCCAGTCAACAGTGGAGTGAGAATTTGGGTCCTGCTCTGTGACTCCAAAGCTTTCATTCTTTCAACTACTCAGACTTGAAAAGTAGCATCAATGGGCTGAGAAAGCCAAGGGAAGCTTCCTGGAGGGGGTGGGAATTAACCTAGGTCTTGAAGGATGGGTAGGATGCAGGTAACGCCAAGCAAGTAGACAATGAAAGCACTCCAAGGTGACTGAAGAGTCTGTGTCAGGCACAGAGGTGTGACTGTGAGCTCTGCTTGCCCATACTTCATGGCCAGGCAAAGGAGATTAAGTCATGGAGGCAGGGTGGGGCCAAATGACAGCACCCATCAGGCTTCCTCCTCTAGGTGGAAGAAGCTGCTCCTTGGCCTGTCCTTGCTCCTAGAGAAGCACCCCCCCAAACCCATGTAATCCACTCCAGAGACCAACCCAGGACATCTGATCCTTTTTGTACACTATGTGGTCTCCACAGCCACTCTCCCCAAACACTAGGAAGGCCATTTCTCTGCCAACGTGTTTTTATGCACATCAAAATTCTGTTGTGACTCTTTCTTTTTCTCTTTCAGCTTTAACCTTTTCCCAAACAGGGACTAAATCTTTTTCTAACTATGAGTCAGGTCTAAAGTGCCACCTCCTTCACTGGACTCCAAATGCGTACAGGTAATGATGGATCTTTACATAGAATTTCTGAATTTGTGACAATGAGGTCACAGTCTCCAAGAGAAATGTTTCTAGAGGCCTTGAGTTTGAGATTTGTAGGTTCCTATCTGTTGAAACTTCGGGTACTGTACCTGCAGAATCTCCCAAGCGTGAAATATTCGTTCTTTTCCTAAGGAAATCTCTTGCCTTGCACACAGCAGGCAGTCAGTACCGGGTGCCTTAATTTCAGTCCCCTCCCTGCAGAAAACTCACCCTATCTACCAGAAATAATTCAACACTCTGGCCAAAACTTGGTAAGCTCTCCTAATACAGGAACTTGAACCAGGCAATGAAAAGCAGTTCTGGCTACAATGGAAAAACAAGGCAAACTCCTGCCAAGTAAGTACTCTGCAAACAACAGTAAAAATGGAACGTGTGCACTCGTGACTAGGGTCTATCGGTGCATCTCGGGAAGGTCTCACAGAGCCCGAAATGGAGACTCGAGAACAGTCACCCGTCTCCGAGGAGAAGAACGTCCCTTTAAGAGGAGACTGGACCAGCTGGCTGCACTACAGCTCCCAGAGATTTCCTGGCTCGCCTCCTGGTCCCACCCCCTAGAGTTCGGCCTCAGCAACGCGTGACGTCATAGGAGAGGAAGCTGACGATTGGCTGAACGACGCAGCTAGGTCAAGTCCAGTCAGAGGAAAGAAGTTTGTCTCCATGTGGAAACCATGTGTCTCTAGCTGGGAGGGGGAGAAAGAGGAGGCGGAGAAACTGAGATCAAGTGATTACAGGAAACTGGCTGAAACGAAGTCGGAGAGGTTGTGCACCTGAGCAATGCCCTTTGCAGTAGTGACCTAAAAAACTTGCACAGCAGATAAAACCTCAGGCGCCCTCCCTAATAATAATACTTAAATAGCTAGGGTCCCGATTTCCTTCCCCAAACCAGAAACCTCGGCAATGCTGGAATCCTCTCGGAACGCCCAGATCCTCCTCCCTCCCCCAGCCACTGAATGATGTAAGCTTTTCGAGAAGCGGGGCTCTGGAGCAAAACAAGCTCCGCGCACGCGGAGCGGCCCGCAGTGCCCAAGCCTGGCGCACGCACGACCCGCCCCCTGACTCGCGTTATTGCTGTGCACACGCGGGCTGCCGTGACGCGCGGGCATTGTGTGCAAGGAGCAGAAAACAACGGCAAGCGCCGACAGCGCCAGAAGCGCCCCCAATAAAACTAAGCAGTTGTGGGGCCCGCGTTTCCCGTCCTGGAGACCCAGACTCGGAGGGAGGTAGAAAGTGGGGAGAGGAAATCGGTGGGCAGCCCCTGTTTGCAGGGGGGTTGGGAGGGTAACAGAAGGCCCAGCAATGGTCGATGGTCGCAAGGAGTTTGCTGGAGAGCCTCCTCCTCCTCCCCCCTGCCTGCAGGAGCTGTTGGGAAGGTGGCGAGGGCCTGGAGCCCGGTCGCCTAGCCGAGCAGGGCACAGCGCAGCACACAACGAGCTCAGAGAAATCTGTGGGCCATTGGCATCTTGTCATGCGGAGTCGAACAGCGGCTGCGAAAAGAGGCAAGGGAGCTAAAAATACTCCCATGGGGAGCTGCCTGCAGGAGGAGGTCTGAGGGCTGATTACGCACATTAAGTTGACTTTCGTTGGGGCGCTGGGGCCCCGGAGACCCTCTGAGGGGGGGTGGGCCAGCCGACTTGCAACACAGATGCCTCAGGAGAGGGTCCGGGAAGAAGGGTCCTCCCTTCCTCCCCGTCCCCCCTCCTCCCTGCTTTCCCGGCCCCGGGAGCCCAGCTCTGCCGCGGTGGGGCCCGCCCCGCGCGGGGCAGCCCTGCCCTGCGCACCCGGCCCTCTGCTTACGTGACTGGTGGCCACGCCGGAGCCCCGGCACCGGGTAAACAAGAAGGTGGTGGCGGCGGGGCGGGAGAGAGGGGGCGGGGGCGGGGGCGGGGGAGATCTCCGATTGTCTGCGGGACGCGGAGGAAGCTCGGGCTGCTCCCTCAAGATACCTCGCGGGGTGGTGGAAGGCAGACCTGGCTCGCCACACAACTGCCGAGGTGCCCTCTTGGGTGAACCCTCAGCCACAGTCAGCGACACGGGACAGACGCGGGAGAACAGGGGGTAGCTAAAGAAATAGCGCCCCTCCCCCCGCCAACAAATCAAACACACCAAACAAAACCACGTCCTCACAACCTCCCCTTAGAGCTTTTCAGAAACTACCCTCTGGACGAACGCACCCCCTACACACCTCCGCCATGAATAATCGCACAGCCATTCGGTTACATAGGCTGCGATGCGACTGGCTCGCAAACCAGGCACCCCAGGGAAACAGGCGACAAGGGAAAGAAAAGACACACAGCCGAAAGCCCTTCAAGCGTCTGCACAATTGCCTGCCAACACGCGGTCACTTTAATCCTGGAGGCCGGCGGTGTTGGTCAGCGGAGGTGTTTTTTTGTGTGTGTGTTGGTGGATTGTTGCTGGTGTTGTGTGTTGGGGGGAGGGTGTTCAGGATCTGACACGTTGCAATCGGATCTTTTTTTTTTTTTCCTGTGTCTGGTCTTATTGGGCTTCCTATTTGTTCAAAGAGAGTAACACAGCCCAGGTCTCTCCTATCTCTTGGTCTGTCTGCCTCGACTCCTTCCCGGCTCCTCAGAGCTATTATTGTGTGGACTGTGCGGGAGACGCCGCACACGCGTTCCCCCGTTGGGGCGCTGAGTCGACTGCCAGAGGAGGGCCAGGAGGACCCTGCTGGCAGGAGGAAAAACGAGACAAACACACACAAAAAGGAAACCAGGCTGGGGTGGTGTTGGCAGCACCCCCGCACAAAAGCATCGCTCTCGACTTGAATGGGGGGGGTGTAGAAATCGACCAGGAAGGCGATTGCCTTCCTCGCCCTGCGCGTTCACTCGGCAGCAGGCTCCCGGAAAATAATGAAACCGCATACAACAGCCCACACCTTTTCCCCCAACTATTGTTTCCTGCAAAATCCCAAAGTTTCCTTCTAGCCATGTCTCCCTCGCCAAGTTTCCTGGGCGCAGGACAGCGGGTCCCAGTCAAGCTGTTGGCGCTGCCTGGCCTCGCCAGCCTAAACCTTTTTTCGGGGGGGGGGGGAGGGAGGAGCGGTGGCACCCCGAGGCAACAGAAGCGAAGCAAGACTGTGTCTGTGGATGCAATGGCCTCAGCCCAGCTTTGCTTCGCGAGGAGAGGGAAACGCGAAGTAGACAGAAGCCGGAGCTGGAGCCCGAGCCAGCCCGAGCCCACGCCGTGCAGGGCTGTGTGGTTGTTGTTGTTATTGTGTGTTTGTCTCGGTGTGTGTGTGTGTGTGTGTGTGTAACTGTGTCTGTGTGTGTTTGTTTTCTTTCTGCCGCCGCTGAGCTCTGCCCACGGTTTCCAACTTTCGGCTTCTGGATCCCCACCCCACCCAGGAACGAGCAACAGAAAAACAACACTTGTCTGCCCGAGAAGCCTCCGGAGAAAAAGAAAGAAAGGCGACCTCGAAGAGATGAGCTCTCGGCTCAGTTGTCAGCAAACAACACTCCCTGGCTCCTCGGCCTGGCGAGGTGCTCCTGCTCTCCGGGAGACTGACAGACGGACGCACCGACAGGACCCCCCCCACCCCCGCTCGTCTTTGTTACATCTTTAGCAGCTTTCTGCGTGCGTGTCCTTTCTCCGGTGTCATCGGCTTTACTGCCGAGGGCTGCTGGATGTGTGTGTGTGTGTTGGGGGGAGGAGGTGAGCTGGCGACAGGGGTCGCACAAGTGGGCACGGAAGAAAGAGCCGGGCACAGAGAGGAGCAAGGTCCCCCGAACTTACTTTTGTTTTCTTTCTCGATCTGCTCCAGGTAACTGGCGGCCTCGAGCAGAATCTGCACGTTCTGCAGAAAAGTGTTGATGTGCTTCTCCATCGAGTTCTCGCTGGTGTTGAAGATGTCCGAGAAGGGGCACCTGGGCTTGGCCCCGGCGGGCTCGTCGGGCTGGGCCGGGGGCTGAGGCGCGGCCGAGGCCGGGGGCATGGCCGGGGGCGCAGCGGGGACCGGCCCCGCGTCCTCGCAGCGCGCCTCCTTGCGTGGCCGCCCGCGTTTGCCCATGGAGGGATGGGTTGGGGTCCTCCGATCACGTCCTGTCGCAGGTCTGAGCCGCCCGCTTGAGCGCCGAGCCCCCAGAAGACCAGGCTGGTTGTAGCGGAGGAGGCCCGGGGCCGAGAAGCCGGCCTGACTTCCCAAGGCTCGCTGCGTGCAGTTGTGTGTGTGTGAGTGTGTCAGGCTGGCTGTGGTCTGTGTGTAGGGGAGATTGAATGAACCTACAGGACCGACAGAGGCGCTCTGGCGCCTGGGTCCTAGTGCGAGCACGCTACCATCGGACCGGTCAAAATAAAAGGTGGAGACAGGCGAGAAAACACCGCCTCCTGCAGTCCTTGGCCCAACCCCTAACGCCTCTCCCCCAAATCTTACCACGATATATTTGAATCGGAACGAAAAAAATGTATATATATATATTCAAAGGCATTGAATATATATATACATTTTTTATATTCAATGCCTTTGAATATATCTGGATAAAAACAAACTTCTAAGAGATTTCTTTTTTCCTTTCACAGAAAATTAATACCTAGTACAGTGTTCCTCACAATGCCTGACACATAGAAGGTCCCCCAATAAGTGCTTGCTACCACGATTTTTTTTAAAATCTAAAAGCCCAATGCAAATGGAACGATTGAAACCATTATATGTAATGAGAAGCTCCTTCCTCCACAACACACACACTTCACACACACACACCAAGATGTGCACCTGTGCACTGTCACGCAGCCATTGAAATCCCTAGGCCGTTCAAGTCTGGTTACACAGTTTATTCCCCCTTTCTTTATCCCTTCAAATGCAAAGTTTTCCAGGAAGGGGAGGCGACGTAAACATCTCTCTCCACACTCGCATCCCAGTCTTGGTCCAGCTGTGCAAAGCTCGCAGCAGTGGGCTTCCACACCTGGCTCCCTTTTATTTGACAGAGAAGCCGAAGTGGTGGCCCAGGAACTCCTCACCCCCACCCCACCATCCATCTAAACTCCACCTTTTGGTTCTGAAGGCCCCTCCCCCAGCTGACATTGTTGTTTTCACTGCTGTCACCTACTTAAGGTCTCCAGGGAACCACCGAAGCTTACAGCCCTGAGGTGTGATTGAAGTTAGGAGACTAGTTAGAGCTGCTCTGGATGCCATAGAGACCGATTCTAGTCCCAGCTCTGCTGCACACAGCCTGTGTGAGCTTGGGCAAATCTCCTAACCTCTCCTGGCCTAAGTGTCCACAGTTGTGAGGCCTCTGAGAAGATTCACGTGTAATTAAATCATATCTGCACTTATGTGCTGTTTGGCCCATAGTAAGATTGTTCCTCCCGGTCCAGACCCCTATTCCAGTGTAACTTGCGTCTAAAGAAGTAACAAGATGTAAAAAGCAAGATGCCGTGCATTTCCTTGGAAAATATCCCTACAAGTCCATCTGAACATTGCTACCATGCTAGGCCACCTGGAGATGTCCCCAGGCAGAACCATTTACATAGAGGATGTAGGGAATGCTGCCCCCTGCCCCCAGGCAGCCACCTGGATCAGAAGTGGTTTGAACCCCTGCTAAGAATTTGCATTGCACCCCTGATACACTGAATTAGTATCTACAGTGTGCCAAGTTCTCCAGGTAGTTCTTATGTACAATACGTTTTGAAAAGCACTGCACGACTAGAAGCTGTCTTTGGTCCCTAACCAGCAGTATTAGCATGGCCTTGGAACTTGTTAGAAACGCAAATTCTCGGCAGGGCTTCAAACTGGAGGGAGCTTGTTTGAAACCTGGGTTTCACACACGTTTGTCATAATGACTCTTACTGGAAATGGGAACTTGTAGAAATAAGGGGAAAAAGTACACTCCTTTGCAAAGCACTGTATAAACTTGCAGAGTATGTATACACACGCACCCTCCCAGAGTCTCAAGAAAATTCTTGCGCTTTTAAAAACACAATAACCTGCTGCAGAGATGACAGGAAACAGTAAATAATATTTTAAAACAAATGTATTCCTATTGGGGACCCTAATATAATCATGCTACCCACCACGGAAGGGAGAAAGACCTAGCAATCTGCTTCTGTAAAGATCACAGCCTAGGAAACTCCATGGGCAGTTCTACTCTGTCACATGGAGTCACTATGAATTGAAAATTGGTGGCGCAAAACAACAACATGATGACATATATTCTCTGCTCATTTTCTATAGTGTGACAAATTTTGCACAGTTGATTTCTGCATCCTTTGGCTAGGGGAGAACAGAAGCTCCTAAGAGCTGTGAGATCCAAGTTTGGCTTCTAATACCAAAACAAGTACATGTTTTGTTTGTTGTTTCAGTGGAAACTACAATCTGAGGCCTGCTAACCAAAAGGTCTGCAGTTCAAATCTGCCTGATCCTCCTTGAAAACCCTATGGAGCAGTTCTATGCTGACCTTTACGGTTGCTATGAGTCAGAATCGACTTGACAGCAGTGGGTTTGATATGGTCTTTCTGGTAAAGTTTAGAGCTCAGGCTGCTAACCAGATGGTCAGCAGTTCAAATATACCAGCCATTCCTTGGACACCACATGCAGTTGTTCCATCCTGTCAGAACGACTCAGTGGTAACGGGTTTTGTTTTTTTTTGTTTTAAATAAATGTCTAAGGGCTTAGGAAGGCCTTGTGTATGCACAGCTTCAAATAAACTTCATCCAGTGCCGTTTTGTACAAACTGGCATGATGTGAAACAGTCCTGGCTTCCTTGCCCCAAATGAAAGATGATAGTGAGACAATGAACTAGCTAAGCCCAGGGAAAAACTTGGTCTCCCTTTAATTCCCTGGAGGACAGCATGGGCCAAATAAGCACATACACAGTCCTGCAAACCCACATGTATACATTTACACACCCACAGAGACAGGCACGCCCCCACACATGAGTGCCGGGGCGGGGGTGGCATGTTTTGTAATTATTTATTTATCCCTTTTTTCTGTCTTGTAGGTCTGTGAGCCTCAGAAAGCCCAGTGGGAATCTTCAAGCTGGGCCACAGATCTAACCAAAGCCAAGATAAACAATGGCTTGAAGAAAATCTACAAAAAAGTGCTGATTTGCACTATTCCCACAGTCGGCTGCAGCCCCTACCATCATTCCCATGGAAAACATCACTGCTGGTGCCAAATCAAGTTTTCCCCCCATCCTTAGGGTCATTGTTTTTTGTTATTATGTGAGTTCTTAGCATCAGACAATGGCACCACAAGAGACACAGTGGAGGCAGGAGGGATGCCTTTTAGTTTCACAAAGTCTGAGCTGTTGTGCCCTCAGGTCCCACATATAGTTCAGCAGCATATAGTCTTTTTGGTAACATGTATGTGCAGTGATGAATGTGCCAAGATAAAGCCTGAAGACTCCTCCTTATTTTTTTCAGAGCCCATCAAGTGTTAAATCATATTAGCATCGCATTGCTTTCTCCCCGTCCCCCTCCCCCCAATTAACAGATTTCTCTAATAAAGTTGGCCCCAACAGAGAGCATGGTGTTTCAGGGTTATATCAGGGGACAGGCATCCAGGATGCCGGGTTACAAGCTTAGCTTCATTCCTGATTAGCTTTGCTTCCCGGGGAGAGCCATTCAAACCCTTTACACCTCACTTTCTCAGGGGCTTTGACTCCAGAAGGAAATAGGCCTCTGGGGACTTGCTGAGGATTTCCGCAGAGGTGGCAGAGAACAGGTAAGAGATGAGAAGACGATCACCCTGAGACGGTCACCCTGATAAGAACAGTTTTGCTCTTTTAAAGAATAGCATTGACAAGAACGCCCAGCGAGGCCAGCCGCCAGGCCTCTGGAAGGCCCAAGAGTATCTTTGTTGTCCTCTCGGCCTAGATCTTGCTTTCCCAACCTTCTCCTTCTTTGTTTGGCTTATTTGCTTGTTTGGTAATATTTTTCCATTGACTTTGTTTGCATATTAAAGCAAGATTGTTCTCTTTTTTATTTGCCCTTCATTCCTCCCATTCTACCCTTTTACATCAAAGGAGTTGTTTTGCCTGTAATTATGTCTTTGTGTACACAGAGGCTGGTTAATTACTGAGAAGGCAATAGGAGAGCTGCCACTTGCATTCAGATGGGATGCTCTTCCCTCTGATACGGACCGTTTTGGTTTCCCTGGGCTCCTTAACTCTATTCTTCCTCCTTCACCAACCGAAGGCCACTGCCCCAATCTCTAGCTCTTTGGAACCTTGGCCAGCACAGCCAGTCAAGTTCTTCCCTGCTCTCTGTTCTCTGCGTTCATGCTTGGTAAACCCCATCAAGAGATCTTCTGTCTCCGCATCGTCACTTGAGTCCTAATCCCAGAAGTTTCCTGGCCAAGTTTTCCTGGGCACCTTTCCCTTTGGAAAGAAGTTGTCCAGCAATGAGCTGAGCAGCTGGCTTAGAGCCCCCTCGCCTTGGGCCTTTCATCTTGCCTTCATCTGTCAGAAGGGAGAAGAGGAAAGCCTGTGAGTAGAAGGGTAGCGGCTGGAAGACACAGCAGAATGGCAGGAAGGAGGAGAACAAGGGGATCCTACCACTCCCACTAGTTGCTCATGCAGCCTGAGAAGTGTTGACCAGGCCTCCTCCAGCCACCGTTCTTGCCCTCAGTTCCATGAGGCATTTGCCAGTGGGGTAGTCGGGGCAGAGGACAGGTAGCCTTTGCTCTAACATTAAAGCTCAACTAGTGTCACTTGTTCCTGGGGCATTATCTCTGCTCTCTTGGGCTATGCCTGCCTTCTTCTGGACCTCTGAAGTCACCAGACCCTTCCTGGCTTGGCCAATTCCTGGGCTTCTCCCATCCAGTATCCAGCATTACAGGGTTCAGTAGACTATGAACTTATCAAAGGCAGCTAGCTCAGCTTACCGGGACTCCCTGGCCCTTGGCCCCTAGTAGAGCACAGGCCTGACACAAAACAGGGACTCAGGTCAGGAGGACTGCAGGAATTAATGCCCTTTCCTGTCAGGCTAGGGCCTTCATACTGCCTCCATGGCTTCCTTGTGCCAGGGTGGCAAGAGGCATTTGACACTGTCTGCAAAGTGATTCGTGAGTCACTCACATTAAAGTTTAAACATTTAAATGCTGTCTCTGTGAAAAAGCCAGAAACCCATTGAGGCAGATGGTTGGGGTTCCCTCAACAAAAAGTGCAGAGATTCGCCTGCCCTCTCTCTGTCCTTGTTGGTATACCGATCGGGTGACAAAATGGGTCTGTTCTGTAAAATGATACCTCTGATGGAGAATTTTCAAAAATCACCAGGAAATGAAGTCAGTGGCCTAAGAGCAAATTGACAATCATGCGAAGCTTATTTTTTCGTATCTCCTCCCCGTAGGGTATGTTCCCCAGCCATTCAGGTTCCAGTTTCTTTAACAATTCCATATCTTAAAAAAATTAATTTAGCAAAAGATTCTAAATTCATATACATTAAGATATCATTGACTGATGGCAACTTAAATACGATCCTTCCCAAAGGTATTTGGAATTAAAAATGGCTAGGCCTTAAGCTAGATGAATGAAAGTCTCATGGTGAAATGTCAAGCATCAGGATATGCTTGGAAAGCAAAGGTAGTTTGCAGGCAGCAGAGGACCTTTATAGCTAACTGAACTTGTATTAGCCACTTAACCTCTCTGAGCCTCAGTGTTCCCGTCCACAAAGTAGGAGGAACAGTATTTGCCTGGCTAAAGGAGCATTTATGAAGGAACTTTAGAAACTGTAAAGTGCAATGCATGTCGGGATGTTATTAGCCTAGAAGATTCTTAGCAGATTTTCAGGGAAAGCAAAAACAGTGAAAAGATAATGTGTAAAAGCTAGACAGGATACAAAACTTTAGACTAGCTACCCAACTGTAGTGTGGTATTGTGCCGTTAAGTCGATTCTGACTCATCAACCCCATAGGATTGGGTAGAACTACCTCACTGGGTATTCTAGGCTTTAGTCTTTATAGGATAGACCCATGTTCATGTACTCATTAAGCACTCAGCTGTTAACTCAAAGGCGTGCAGCGCGAGCCCCAGCCACTCTGGTGGCAGTCTGCTTCTGTAAAGATGTCAACCTTGGAAATCCTATGGGGGCCGTTTTTCTCTCTCCTATTTGAAACCCAATGGCGTTAATGGTTTAGTAGTACAACTGCTAATCAAAAAGTTGGCAGTTCAAATCTGGAAACCATGGAGCAGTTCTACTCTGACGTATAAGGTTGCTATGAGTCAGAATCGACTGGATAGCACTGGGTTTGGTTCTGGGCTGGCCTGGGGTTGCTATGACTTGTAATCGGCTCCACTGCTGTATACGAGCAAATTACCAGTTCTTTCCTCTTCCGAGCCCCGAGTAGGTTCAAACTGTTGACCTTCCAATTAGCAGCCCAGCGCCACCCGGGATCCTTCACAACTGTGTAATTCCAGATAAATAATCTCACTACCTGAGTCCTCAGTGTCTTTGTCTGTTAAAAGAGGGTTCCACTGGCAGAGAGTCAACGTCCTTTCCCATTCCAAAAAGCATCACATACCAGGTTGGACAATTAAGTTTGCAAACTCATCCTAGAAAAAGTGCTCCACACCTCCTTGCTGAATATCACCAGGACATCTTTGAAGTACTCCCCTTGGGAAACTATGCACCAACGCCAGCACCTAGTCCACCCTTCAAAGCACTTTTTCTGGGTGAGTTTGCGAACTTAACTGTCTGACGTCATAGGATGACAGCTCTGGTGGACATTCCAGAAAAAGAGTTCCAAAACTGCTTTGAAGGGTGAACCAGGTGTTGACATTGGCGCACAACTTCCCAAGGTGAGTACTTTGAAGGTGACCATAGTGATATTCAACAAGGAAGTATACGGCACTTTTTCTAGGGTAAATTCTCAAACTTAATTGTTAGACCTCTTAATCATTCCTAGGGTCGCCATGAGTCAGGTCTGACTCGATGGCACTTGGGGGCTTATTCATTAGATCTCTCCCATTTTTATTAATCAGGGTCTGGATCACCACTGGCCACTGTAGTTTTGGACGAGCATGGGAGAACCTGCGCGACCACAGAGAGTTGGTAAAATTCTAGCCAAGAGCAAAGTAACTTGCATTTCAGGTCACCTGATCTGCCCTATCTCCAGCAAAAGTCTGTTTCTCATTGGCTGTATGCTGCAAAGCTAGAAATGCCACTGGAGGAGCCCCTACTAATGTCTTCAAGGAATCCTAGAAGCCCAGGACCCCAGTCTGTGAACCTCCGGACCGAGTAACCTGAAAGGCATCACTGGGAACAGGGAAAGTCTAAAGGACAGCAGTGTCCCAGAATGACTTTTCTTCTAGATTCTAAGCTGCCCAGACACCTGTCACCACCCACCCTCTCCTCCAAGCCTATTTTCTTTCTCCTTTTTCCATCTCTCCTGCTTCAGGCTTGGAAGTTGCTCTTACCTTTTCCTAACCCAAACTCAGTTCTCATGTGTGCAAAGGCTGATGAACACTAAAGCGGATATGTTTATCAGAGATAAAAGACACATGAGCACATTAACTCTTCCCATTACAAGACTCTGAGAACATTTTGTGGTCCAAGCGTGGCCTAGTTTCAGCATCACAGCAGCGAATAAAGAGCCAGTTACCTCCACTGTCATGAAATTTGCCTTCTACCCAGGAATACATGTCAGTGGAGAGACCACTATACTCATGCATGTATATACATAGATACACGCAAGCATGCAAAAGACAGGTTCTGTTTCTTGCTCCCGTGTCTTTCAGAAAATGAACTATAAACTCTAAGTTAAGACTAGAGTAGAGGGACCCATCCAGAGGGACTATTACATCCTCTCATGCATCATGTTGTTGTTACTAGGCGCTGTCAAGTCAACTTTGACTCACAGAAACCCCATGTGACAGAGTAGAACTGGCCCATGGCGTTTTTAGGCTGTAATCTTTATGGTAAGGACCCGTGGTGGTGCACTGCTTAAATACTCAGTTGCCAACCCAGAGGTCTGCAGTTTGAACCCCCTAGCCACTCTGTAGGAGAAAGACACAGTAGTCTGCTTCCATAAAAAAACCATGGAGAAGTTCAACTCTGTACTATAGGGTCGCTATGAGTTGAAACAACTTGATGGCAGGGTCAGGAGAACAGATTACCAGGTCTGTCTTCCTTTCAGTTAGCAGTTGAGAGCTAAATCATTGCACCACCAGGACTCTTTTCATGTATCCTACAAATAGTCATGAAAGAGGAAAGATTTGCTTTCAGAATTCCCTTTTCTCTCTTCTTACTTGCATTGGAAATCAATTTGAGTTTGCATAGAACTGACCCTCCACGTGTTCCAGAGAAAGCAAGGCATATTACACTATAGGTAAGAATCATTTACTTTTTAAAAATGTCACGTCACTCAAAATCACGGAGATCTGAAGATCTCACAGATGTGTGTGCCCTGCCAAAGAGTCTCATCAAAACAACTGCCTAAAATTATAACCTACTGGGAAAGTCAGAAATGTAATCAGAGGCTATTTCCATATAACTACACCCTAAAAAATCCATCCCAGACAGGCAAGCACATGAGAATAACATGTTGGTAAGAATTTGCTGTAGGTTTTTCATACTCAATTGCATCATTATTTAAAGCAAAATTGAGCACAAATCCCAAACACAAATTCTAAGGGGCTGGAATTGGGAAATTCTCAGTTTTCTGATTCACTTTTCAAAGACTTAGGAGAATGAGACTCTATCAGATCTTAGCCTGAACAAATGCTAGGGAAACGTCTTCTCATTAATTTTAATCTCACATTCTTAAATACTTTGGAGGCGTTGTTTTTGTCGTTGTTAGGTGCTGTCACGTCACTTTCAATTCAGAGGGACTCGATGCACAACAGAACAAAGCTCTGCCTGGTCCTGCTCCGTCCTCACAATTGTTGCTGTGTTTGAGTCCATTTCTCAGCTGTCATCAGGTCAGTCCCTCTCATCGAGGGTCTCCCTCTTTTCCACCGACCCTCTGCTTTACCAAGCATGAAGACCTTCTCCAGGGTCTGGTCCCTCATGTCCACAGTATGTAATGGAAAGTCGCACCATCCTCCCTTCTAAAAAGTATTCTGGCTGTATTTCTTCCAAGACAAATTTATTCATCCTCCTGGCAGTCCGTGATACATTTAATATTCCTTGCCAACACAATAATTCAAAGGCATCAATTCTTCAGTCTTCCTTATTTATTGTACTGCTTTCCCATGTTATGAGGCGACTGAAAATACCATGGCTTGGGTCAGGTACACCTTAGTCCTCAAAGTGACATCTTTGCTTTTTAACACTTCAAAGAAGTCTTTAGCAGCAGACTGGCCCAATGCAATACACCATTTGATTTCTTCACTGCTGTTTCCATGGGCATCAATTCTGGAAGCAAATAAAATGAAATCCTTGGTAACTTAAAAGTCTTCTCCACTTATTGTGTAGGTCCAGTTGTGAGGGGTTTTGTTTCACTTTATGTTCAGGTGTAATCCATACTGAAAGCTATATAGTGTTATCCTCATCAGTAAGTGCTTCAAGTCTCCTCACTTTCAGTAAGCAAGATTATGTTATTTACGTATCAAGGGTTGTTAATGAGTCTTCCTCGAATGAGAATGTCCCACTCTCCTTCATAGAGTCCATCTTCTCAGATTGTTTGATCAGCACACAGACTGAATAGCTATGGTGCAAGGACACAACCCTGATGCACACCTTTGCTGACTTTAAACTATACAGTGTCCCCGTGTTCTGTTTGACACGTTCTTCGTGAGCACAATTAAGTGTTCTGGAATTCCCATTCTTTGCAATATTATCCATAATTTGTTATGATCTACATAGTCGAATGCCTTTCCATAGTCAGTAAACCATAGACAAACATCTATCTGCTGCTCCCATGCCTTTAACCAAGATCCACTGACATCTGAATCAGGTGTGAATTTCTGCCAATTCCCTGTTGATGTACTGCTACCACCACTTTTGAATGATCTCCAATGAAATTTTACTTGCATGTCATATTAATGATATTGTTTGATGAGTTCCACATTCTGTTGGACTGCCTTTCTTTGAAATATGCACAAATATGGATGTCTTCCAGTAGGCTGACCAGGTAGCTATCTTCCAAATTTCTCAACATAGTTGAGTGAGCAGCATCATTTATTGAAATCAATTCCTGGAGCCTTGTTTTTTTGCCAGTGCTTTCAGGGCAGCTCAGACTTCCTCCTACACTACTGTCAGTTTTTGATCTTGTGCTACCTTCTGAAATGGTTGAACACTGAACAGTCCTTTTTGCTTTAGTGACAGTGTATTTCTTCCATCTTCTTTTCATGCTGCCTGCACCATTTATTATTTTGTCCCTAGAATACTTCGGTCCTGCAACACAAGGATTGAAATTTTTCTTCAGTTTTTTCAGCTTGAGAAGTGCTGTGTTCTTCCCTTTCAGTTTTCTAATTCCAGGTCTTAGCACATTTCATCAAAATACCTTAATTTGTCTTCTCAAGCATCTCTTTGAAATCTCATGTTCACCTCTTTTACTTCATCATTTCTTAAGTTCTTTTTAGCTACTCTGCATCAAGAACACGTTTCATAATCTCTTCTAACATCTGTTTTGTGCTTTCTTGTTTTTTTTCATGGCATTGGGCTTTCTTCCTGTATGAAGTCCTTGGTGCTATCCTACAGCTCCGCTAGTCTCTGGTCATTAATGTGCAATAAGTAAAATCCATTCTTGAAATGGTCTCTAAATTCAGGAGTGAAATACTCAATACTCAAGTAAAATACTGTTGTGGACTTGTTTTAATTTTCTTCAGCTTCTACTTAAACTTGCTAGGAGCAATTAAAGGTCTGTTCCGCAGCCAGCCCCTGGCCTGGTGCTGACTGATGTGTAGAACTTAATCTCTTCCCACAGATGTAATCTATTTGATCCCTGTGTACACTATTCAGTGAGGTCCACTTGTATTGTTGTCATTTATGTTGTTGATAAAAGGCATTTCTGAGGAACACGTGGTTGCTCTTGCAAAATTCTGTCATATGATCTTCTGTGTCATTTCTATCATGAAGGCCATACTTTCCAACTACTGATCCTTCTTTGTTTCCGGCTTTCCCAATGCAATCACCAGTAATTACCATTGTATCCTGATTACATGTATGATCAATTTCAGACTGCAGAAATTAGTGTAAAAAACAAAACAAACAAAGAGAAACCTTCAATTTCTTCCTCTTTGGCTTTAGCAGTTGTTGCATAAGTTTGAATGATAGTCGGATGTACTGGTCTTCCTTGTAGACATATGGATATTATCCTAGCATTCACAGCGTTGTGCTTTAGAACAGATCTTGAAATGTTCTTTGTGACAGTGAATGTGACGCTATTCCTTTTCTATTTGCCATTTCTGCCATGGCAGACCATATGACTGTCTGATTCAAAATGGCCAAAACCAGTCCATTTCAGCTCACTAATATCTAAGGTAATATTCTTTAAGTATTTCATTTCATTTTTGACAACTTCTAGTTTCTTATTATTAATGGGTGTTTGTGGCTGTTTTGAGTTGATACATCAGCAAATGAAAGTCCATAAAGCTTTACTTCAATACATCTCCAAGGCCAACTCTACTCTGAGGAGGCAGTTCTTGCCTAGTTGTATCTTGAGTGTTGTTCTAACCTAAGAGTCTCATCTTCCGGTATTATGTCAGACAATACTCCACCACTACTCATAGGTTTTCTCTGGTCAATTTTTTCAGAAGCAGATTGACAGATCTTTCTTCCTAGTCTCTCTTAGTCTGGAAGTTCCATGAAACCTGTCCACTATGGGTGATCTTGTTGGATTTGAAATACTAGTGAGATTCCAGTGTCATGACAACATGCAAGCCACCACAGTATGACAAATGGAGAGAGAAGTAGTAGTTTTGAGGGTAGGTGTGTGTGTGTGTGTGTGTGTGTGTGTGTGTGTGTGTGCAGGGCCACTGAGACAGTGTAACTATGAGAGCTAATCTTCACACAATGCTTATCTTGTAGGCCCTCTCCTCTGCACACAATTTTATTCATCTTCATCATCACTCTTTGAGCTACTATCATCACGTCCATTTTACAGATGAGGAAAAGTAAAGTGTTTCACCAGAAGGCACAACTAAGTGATTGGCAGAGCTCCCTGGCCTCCACTCTGGCACTGCAGGACCATGCCCCTAACTGTTCTCTACCCCACTACTCTTCGTTTGGCTGGCTCTATCCAGCCACACTTGGATGGGTGTAAGTTTCAGCAGTCTTCCTAGCTGGTTTTACGTCCATACCAAAGGCACTTTCTACAGACACTCTTTAAATGGTGGACAGAAAATACCTCCAGCAAAGGGCTCTTGAATTTTCAATCTTGGGGCTTTGAGCTTTTCTAGAGCCTGAGTGTAGCATCCCATGCAGTTCCAAACAAGTGTTTAGCACACAGTAGGTGCTCTCGCTGTATTCGGTTACTATAGACTCTGGGCTGGACCAGCTCTGGAGTACAGAGCAACCTCCGGTGTCATCTGTCAGACATCAGCAGCCTTCTGTTAGCATCACACTGACCTCCCATGGTGTCTGCCCTCCTCTTTACACGGTTAACCCCATCGGTGGCTTAGAGGAAGGCATGGTGCTGTTATCTGCAGAAAACCCCAAGAAAACACATAATTGCTGCTTGGGCCCCAAGTTGGGAAACTGAGAGTAACCCACAAAGGCATTTGGAAGGGCTGAGGTTCATACTGGGCACAGATTCTCAACCCCTGGTACAGTGTTAGAATCACCTGGGGGGAAGGCCAACAGATTTAACAAATGAAAATACAGGGCACCCAGTTAAATCTGAATTTCACATAAACAAAGAAATTATTTTATAGCATAAGTACAACCCATGCAATATGTGGGACATACCTACACTAAAAACGATTGTCAAACTTAACTGGGTGTCCTGTACTTTATATGGCAACCCTAACTAAAACCAAACCAAACCCACTGCCATCTAGTCCCTTCCAACTCGTAGTGCCCCTAACCAGAGGGTCACTGTTGCATAGACTTCATCCCAGCACAACTAAATCAGAATCTCCAGAAATAGGGGCAATAATTTTCAAAAGCTTCTACTATGCAGTTATGCTTGCAAATCACTGAGAGACAGGAGAGCAATCTCCCAGTGAGAAGCAGGAGAGACATGTGCCAACCTCGTCTACCCAAAGGTTCTGCCTTTGGGGAATTCTGTTGATCCACAAACCAAGGACCAAGCTGACCATAGCCAGAGAGGACCTAGGCTGTACAGTCAACATAGGTCCTCAAGGCCATACCACGGTGCCTAGCACCATCTCTAGGGAGCTCTTGGGAGCCCTCCAGAGACAGGGAGCCTCCTCCTACCACCTCCATCCTGAAACAGACAAATTAATGTATGAAATTTCATTTTCTTCGGGTATCTAAGTTAAGCATGTCTTAGGAGCTACATGAAGTCTGCCTTTTGGGAAGTAATACAACACAGAGGTTAAAAGCTTGGAATGTGGAGACAGGCAGAGATAGGTTCAAATTCTGCTTGTGTCATTTACTAGGCATATAAGCTTAAGTAAGTTACACAACCTCTCCTAACATCAGTTTTTTTCTGTAAAATGGGAATTATAATTATTCTTAGCTCACATGGTTATTTGTGAGAATCAAATTAGAATGCCTGTAAAGTGCTCTGCGTAGCACTTGGCGTGGACAGAGCAATCAGTAAGTCACTGCTATTGTCATTTCATTGCTACTACCTTTCCCAGTGGGAGTCTTTGGGGAATGCAAATGGTTAATTGATGCTAACTGAAAACCTGGAAGTTCGAGTCCACCTGGAAGATCCTCAGAATCCAGGTGATCTTCCGAAAACTGGCTACTGAGAACCCTATGGATCACAGTTGTACTCTGACGCTTATGGTGTTACTATGTGTTGGGATCCACTGGTTTACCTTTTCTAGAAGTTCCTGCAGATTTTCCCTCTCCCGAGGCTTGGCAGCAAAAGGAGAGCAGGAGATATTAATCCACATGGGTGGGTCTGCTGTATTATATGAAGTCCAGCAATTAAGTCCAGAAACTTAATTGTTCTAACTTAATCGTTCAAAGCAACTTTGAAACTCTTTTTCTGGAATGTCCATCAGGGCTATTGTCATAAGAGGTCTGACAATTAAGTTGTTGTACTCATGCTAGAAAAAGAGCTTTGATGGGTAGACTAGGTATGTCAAAGGTGACCGTAGTAATATCACCAATGAAGCATGTACCACTTTTTCTAGGATGAGTTTGCGCCCTTTATTATCAAACCTCGTACATGCTTCGTTGCTGAATATCACTATGGTCACTTTCGAAGTACTCCCCTTGGGAAGCTATGCACTGATGCCAGCATCTAGTCCATCCTTCAAGGCAATTTTAGAACTCTTTCTAGAATGGCCATTGTACACGGTGGCAAGGTGGCAACTGTGCAAACTTAATTGTCTAGTTGTCTGTGAGGGAGTTTTTAGCCAGTAAACAAATGACTGTACTGGAAAACCTTCCCTGCTCACCTGATCTGGTTCCCAATGACTCTTTTCTTTATCCTAAGATAAAGGAGATACTGAAAGGCTGACTGACATTCAGGACATCAAGGGTAATATGAAGATAGCTCTGATGACCACTCCAGAAAAAGAATTTCAAAATTGCTTTGAGTGGTGGATTAAGTGCTGGCATTGGTGCATAGCTTCCCAAGAGCAATACTTTGAAGGCAATGGTAGTGATATTCACCAGTGAGGTATGTAGCACTTTTTCTAGGATAAGTAAGCAAACTTAACTGTTAGACCTCTTACAACCGAATTCTCCGAGGAGTCCCTTTGCTGGGCAGGACTTAGGCTCCAATTCTTTTGGACCTACCTATCCAGCTTAGGGAAATCCTGGTGGCATAGTGGGCTAAGTGTTACATCTGCTAACCAAAAGGTCGGCAGTTCAAATCCTCCAGGCGCTCCTTGGAAACTTGGTAGGGCAGTTCTACTCCAACCTATAGGATCGCTATGAGTCAGACGTGACTTAACAGCAGTGGGTTTGGTTTTTTCAGTTTTCCAGCTTGGAGCCCTGGCTAAATCTGTTAATACAGAATTACTCACAGCACAAAAGAAAGGGCTTATGTTGAACTCAAGGGACCAAGCTCCCTGAATTCCAGTTGAAACTAATTAGTTGTGACCTTAGGCAGACCACTGTACATCTTGGGTTTCAGTTTTTTCATCTGTTAAGTGGGGATAGGAAAGATGGTCACCATCCAAAATGCTCTCTGATCAGCTTGCTTGTAGAAACTCTGGGCTGGACTCTGTAGTCACTCTTTATAAAAAACCAAACCCAACCCAGTGCCATTGAGTCCATTCTGACTCGCAGTGACCCTACAGGTCAGAGTAGAACCTCCCCGTAGAGTTTTCAAGGTGCGCCTGGTGGATTTGAACTGCCAACCTTGTGGTTAGCAGACATAGCACTTACCCACTATGCCACCAAGTTTTCTGAGTCACTCTTTATGGTGAATGAAAATTCTTCCAGTTTTCAGTGTTCTGACATGCAATGTTAGAGCTTACTCAGAGAGAAGGACTTCCAGAGCTGTGTGTTTCCTGCGTTCCTTTCAGGTGTGTTTGTACTTCTATTTTGCTAAAAAGTGTAACACAGCCTCTTTTAGTTACGTTATCTCTCCATAGAATGAGCAGAAACTCCTGGGCTCGTTCTCCCTTTGGCCCTTCTTTCAGATGACCCAACTCACCATCAATGACCATTGTCAAGGTCCAGGGGTACAAATGGAACTGAACTAGAAGGGGCTACTTTAAGGGTGTCACTTAAAAGCTGAAGTCCCTCCCCTCCAAACTGGAGCACCCTGATGCACCTGTTCTTTTTCTCTTAGATAATCCTTTCCTAATCCTTTTCAAATTTCACCTGCTGTTGAGAGTCCACTGCTGTTGTCACTTTTTGAAGGACAAACCTGTTTTTCAAGTGATAATTGCATTGGCCATCTGTCTCCATTAACTACTTTCCCCCATCTTTTCCCCACACCCCAGTGACTGACATAATATTGAAATAAAAAAATCTAGTTGTAAACACGCAACATTTTGTCTATTTGTTCAACATCAGGGTGCACCTAACACTAAACCAGGTATCAACAAATAAAGCCCTCTTTAGACTTGTAGAAGTTTCCCTAACACAAGGCTCAGAGCTGGAGAAGCAGCCTTCTCTTGCCTCTAATGCAGAAAGTCATTATTTCAGTGGAATATTAGTTGTTAGTGTGGATCCCAGAGAAGAGGTTGGGTTGCTTTTTCAAAGGGGATATAATATAACTAGCTAACATTCATGTTGATGGCTATTCTGAGAAAATGTCTATATCCTTTAGGGCTTGAGATAAAGTCCTAATCAAAGCGGTCATGAGCTCCTTTTGAAGTTGCACAGGAAATTTCTGGGAAATGGTTGAAAAGATTGCAGTTCAAAGGAAACTCCTCCTTATTAATAATAGTCAGAGATTTATTCCTGATTTGGTTTTAGTATCTTGCATTGCTGAAAGAAACACAACAAAAATTTAGGCTGCATCTTCAGGAGATCAAATCCAAAAGGTCGAGTGGATATTGTAGAAAATTTATCGGGAAGAACTTGTCAGCCACCAGCTAGGTTTTTGGCACGGTGCAGCAAGACCCAACAGCTGGTAGGCTGGTCAGTTCTTTGTTTTTCAGCTAGACATACTGGTATTTTTAGGACAGCCAAACTGGGTGCATAAGTAGCCCCCCAACACATTACAAACTACCAAGATTGGCTTAACACTCTTTCATAGGGTTAATTCATCTGGGATAACAGATTTACTGAGAGAGAACACTTGCGTAATTCAGGACTGATTACCTCTCTGAAATAATCGGCCCCAAACTTCTCATGAAGACATTCTTTTAGCAAAAGAGTTTAATCACACAAAAACATTGGTGACTGATACTAAAAGTCAGACTGAATTTGAAATTCTGGCATGTGTTTGTCTTGGCTATAAGGTGTGAGTGCAAATAAGGAGGGAAGAGGATCCACTTCAAGGAAGATGGAGCAGATATACTTTGTTCTTCTTGCTAAGTACAATAAAAAAACCCATAAACCCCGTACATAAGATAAAAATTCTGAAAAGTGGAGAGGAAAGACAGATCATTTAAGGACCTCAAGACCTAAAGAACAGCACAAGAATGAGTTCTATCAATTTTTTTTTTTTTTTTTTGCCTTTTTTTTTTGCCCAGAAGTAGAACTGGAGAAGCCAGCAACCCAGAAACGCCAAAGGTGCAGACAAAAGAAGACACAACAAAAGCCTGTTCTCTCTAGCCGAGGACCAGGAAAGGGATAACTTGGCAAAACAAAAAACGTTTAGACAATAATCACTCTACTCCATGCAAACAGGTTGCCCAAGCTAGAAAAGGCTGAATGAGGAGCCTAGACTTCCAGTCAAGCTGGGCTATAGCAAGGCACCCCAAACACCCCTGCCAGAGTGGGGTCAGAGAAGGCAAAGAAGGGCGCTGGGACTTTCAATCTACCAGCCAGTGACCAGGGTCAACCCCACCTTGTGGTTTCAGCGGGGACCACAAGGGGAGCCCACATCCTTGCACAGACTAACAATATACCCTGATTCTCAGGAGACTGAGAGCGAATCTGTACTTCACTCTCTACCTGTGAGTAATGAGGCATAACCCTTGCCGGAGCAGTGTCAGAAAAAGTCAGAGAAAGCAGAAGGTATATATAAGATGCAGTGCCTTATAATGTAACTTGAAAATGTCCAAGTTTTAATAAAAAAAAGAAAAAAGGAAAATCACTTATATTCTAAAAACTTGAAAATCTCCAACTAAGTGAAAAAAAAAGATAACCAAGAGATGTGAACACCAAGATGACAGAGATGCTGGAACTGTTTGACCAAGGTTTTAAAATAGCCATATTAAGTGCTACAGCTGCTGACTGAAAAGTCAGCAGTTCAAATCCATCAGGTTCTCCTTGGAAGCTCTATGGAGCAGTTCTACTCTGCCTTACAGGGTCACTATGAGTTGGAATTGACTTGATGGCACTGGATTTTTTTTTTGTATGATAAAATACTTCAGTAATCTAGTTTTATACATATATTTGACATGAACAACAACAAAAATGGAAAGTCTCAGTAAAACCGTGGAAGATATAAAGAACCAAATACAAATATTAAAAGTGAATAATACAATAACAGGAATAAAAATCTCAGTGAATGAACACTATGTCTTAGGATTTATTCTGTTCCCTTGGCTTCTTGATATTCTCAGATATTATTTTTTCAAGACTATTTTCAGTTGTACCTTCCTTCTCCTCTCCTCCCACAATTCTGATGACGTGAATATTAAGTCACACAGAGGGAACAGAGTAGAACAGAGGGAACAGAGGAAAGAATCAGTGAACTGGAAGAGAGCACAGTAGAAATCACCCAGTCTGAACCATTGGGAGAAAGTACACGAACAACAAAACAGAACAAAAAGACCATAAGCCCAGGCACACATGGGACTGTAACAACAGACTTAATATTCACTTCATCAGAATTGTGGGAGGAGAGGAGAAGGAAGGTACAACTGAAAATAGTCTTGAAAAAATAATATCTGAGAATATCAAGAAGCCAAGGGAACAGAATAAATCCTAAGACATAGAGTGCTGAAAACTGAAAACAGGTAAAAATGTCTGAAAACAGCCAGAGAAGAATGATATTTTGCCATAGGGGAAATAAACAAATGATAGCATTTCTCATCAGAAATCGTGGAGGATAGATGGAAGTGTCACGATGTTTTTTTTCAAGTGCTGAAAAAAAAAAAAGAAAAAAGAACTGCCAACTGAGAATCCTATACCTAGCAAAAATATCCTTTATATCATTAGGACGAAACAAGATGAACTCTTTCGCAAATATATGATTATCTATGTAGAAAATTCCAAAGAGTCAATTAAAACCTATGTTTCAGTCATCTGCCACTGCTCTAACAGAAGTACCACAAGCGGATAGTTTCACAAAGATAAGTTCATTCTTACACAGTCCAGCAGGCTAAAAGTCCAAATTCAGGGTGTCCATGCCAGGGGAAGGCTTTCCCTCTTTGTTGGATCTGGAGGAAGGTCTTTGTGTTGCATCAGTCTTTGGTCAGGGAGCATCTTGGTGCAGGAATCTCAGGTCCAGAGGATTTGCTCTACTCGCAGTGCCTCTTTATTGATGGTATGAGGTTCCCAACTTGCTTCCTTTCCTTTTATCTTTTGTAGAATGATAGTATAAAGGGTGGTACAAGCCATACTCCAGGGAAATTCCCTTAGCAAGGGTGTTGCAGGCTCACTCTAATCCTATTTTAACAAAATCATCCAATCTATTGGCCACAGGCAGAGAGATTAGGATTTATAGTGTAGGAAAACCACAAAAAGGACAATCATGAAATATTGGGAATGATGGTCCAGCCAAATGGCTACACACATTTTTGGGGGGACACAGTTCAATCCATGACAACCTATTAGAACTAATAAGTGAGTTTAACAAGGTTGCCAGATACCTGATAACTATAAAACATTATTTTCCTAGTTACTAAACCCATTGTCGGCAAGTTGACTCACAGCAACCCTATGAGAAGAATAGAACCATGCCACAAGGTTTCCTAAGCGGTACTCTTTATAGAAGCAGATCGCCACATTTTTCTCCCGTGGAAGCGCTGGTGGATTCTGTGTACTAGCAATGAGCAAATGGGTACCAATGTTTTTTAAAATGTCATTTACAATTGCTTAAAAAAATTAAATATTCAGGTGTAAATTCAATAAAACATGTACAGATCTTGTATGCTGAACATTGTGCAACTGATGAAAGACATCAGAGAAGTTGTAAATAAATGGAGAGATATACTCTATTTATCAATTGGAAGATTGAACATGGTAAAGATATCAATTCTCCCCTAAATTGATATACCAGTTTAATGCAATTTCTATCAAAGTTACAGTCAGATTTTGCTTCCTAATATAATGAAACCCACTGCTGTGGAGTTGATTGTGACTCAGTGACCCTATAGACAGAGTAGAACTGTGCTGTAGAGTTTCCAAGGGGTGCCTGGTGAATTTGAACTGCTCACCTTTTGGTTAGCAGCTGTAGTACTTAACCACCATACCACCGGGTTTTCCAACATAGAGAAGATTATTCTAAAACTTACTTGGAAGTGCAAAGAAATTAGAATAGCTAAAATGATTTTGAAACAAATTTGAAAGAATAATAACATGAGAGGAATTGGTTACCTGATTTCAACAAATACTATATAGCTACCATAAGCAAGATTGTGTGATCTTGGTGGATGGATAGGTTTTTGGTTCAATGCCACAGAATAGAGCCTTAAGAAGCAGATCTACAGAAATATGCCCAACTGCTTTTTGGCATAAAATAACAGCAATCTAATGGAGGAAAAAGAGCACTTTCAACAAATATTGTTAAAGTAATTGGGCATACTTAAGCAAAAAAGAAAAGGAAACAAAGAAAGAAGAAAAAAGAATCTTAACCTAAGTCTCCAACTTTGAACAAAAATTAACTAACTAAATGGATCATTGGTTGAAACATAAAACTTAAAAATATTAAATTTCTGGAAAAAAACAAAGGAAACTATCTTTGGAATCTAGGGCTAGACAGAATTCTTCAACTTACCACCAGAAGCACAACCCATAAAGGGAAAAAGTGATGAATTTTATCAACATTAAAATGTTTGTTCTGTAAAAGCGCTTTGTAAAAGGATGAAAAGACAAGTTATAGGATGAAGGAACATATTCGCATGTCACATATCTGACATATCTAGACTATACAAGGACATCTCAAGACTCAAAGGTGAGAAAGGCAAATGATTCAATTAGAACATGAACAAAAGACACGAAGAAATATTTCACTGAGGAAGATACACAGACGGCAAATAAGCTCATGAAAAGATGTTTAACACCTTTAACTGTGAATATTAAAACCACCGTGAGATATCCACTACACACCTATCACCACCGTTAGAAGGAAACACAGTGACAGCGTCACATGTTGGTGCGGAAGTGGAGAAGCGGAGTCCCTCCAACATTGCTGGTGGGAATGTAAAACGGTACAGCCATTCCATAAAATCCATTCGGCAGTTTCTTAAAAAACTAATCCTACACCACTCTGACCAGGGACACAGTAGATGGCCCTGGACAGAAAACAGTAGACCAAAACTCGAATTCTTCAAAAAGATCGTACCTACTGGAGTGGTAGAGACCAGAGATAACCTCTGAGACTTTTGCCCAGAGAAACTCTTTCAACTTTGTACTGAAACCACACCTGGAGGTCACCTTTCAGCTAAAGGACTAATCGGTTCATAAAATAAGAAGTATTACCCATGAGTACTGTGCTGCTTTAAAAAATCATCTTTATAAGAGCAAATGGTCGACTTTGACCCTAAAGCAGAGATGAGAAGGTAAGGGGGGAGGGCAGGGCAGGCACGGAAGCAAGGTTAATGGAATCAGAACAACGGAAACAGAAATAATGAGAGTGTTGGCACAATGTGAAAATGTAACCAGTGGCACTGAACAGTATATATAAACGTTATTAACCCACTAACCTGCTGCTATGAAGTCGATTCTAACTCATTTAGTGACTGTATAGACAGAGTAGAACTGCCTCGTAGAGTTTCCAAGGAGTTCCTGGTGGATTTGGCCTGCTGACCTTCTGGTTAGCAGCTGTGGCATTTGACCACTACACCACCAGGGTTTCCAAGAAATTGTTAGAGGGGAACCTACTTGCTGTGTGAACTTTCATGGGAAACACAGTAAAATTATGATTATGATAATAATAATAAAAAGTGAGCCCTGCAGCTACCGCTCAACCCAGCAAGTGTAGTCTTGGCCATTTATCCAAGAGAAATGAAAATGTAAGTTCACACAAATGTCTGTGTACAAATGCTTGTCAGGGCTGTATTTGTTATAGCCCCAAACTGGAAGAAGCCCAGATGTCCTTCAGTGGGTAAAGGACTTAAAAAACAAACAACAAAAAAACCTGGTACATCCATACTGGGAAATACTACTCAGCCATAAATGGAAACAAAATATTGATACACACGATAACCTGAGTAAGTGCCAAGGGACCTAAGCTGCACAGGAAATGCTAATTCCGAAAGATTACACACTGTATGATTCTAGCTATATATCATTCTTAAAACAACAATATTGTAGAGGTGAAGAAAGATCACTGTTTGCCGAGGAATAAGGTAAGGTGGAGGGGAGGGTATAAGAGGGCTGTAGGTGTGACCGTAAAAGGCGAGCCTGAGCGGTCATTGTGGTGAAGGCAGTGTTCTCTATCTGAACTGCCCCAGTGTCAGAAACTGGGTTATGACAATGTATAATAATGTTGTAATATGTTACCATCAGGGGAATCTGGGTGAAGCCTAGACAGGATCTACAATTACACACAAATTAGAAGTTTAATTTATATACACAGAGAGAGAGACAGAGAGAAAGAAAGGAAACCCTGTTGGTGTAGTGGTTAAGTACTATATCTGCTAACCAAAAGGTTGGCTGTTCAAATCCACCAGGTGCTACTTGGAAACTGTGGAGCAGTTCTCCTGTAGGGTTGCTATGAGTTGGAATTGACTCAACGGCAGTAAGTTGGGTTTTGGTTTTATATATATACATTCTAATACCTCCCTCTATATATGTATATACCTATCATATAGGTATATATGTATACGCACATATACATATATCAAGAGAGGTATAGGTATATATGTATATATATATAGGTATATATATATGTACATATACATATATCAAGAGAGAGAAGTACTAGAATTACCCTTGAAGACTCAATTACGTCTCCCATTCAAAAATGCAAAATCCATGTATGTCAAAATACATTTCATTCCACTTCAACCTGGTTAATGTCTAAACCAAAAAGAACTGGAATTATAATATAAATTTAAGTTTTTTGAACTAAATTGTAATCTAAATTAAGAAAACAGAAATGTGCTGTTGTTGCACAGAGCTTCTCTAACACAAAACCTTGGTATAACATGCTTGTTCAACTCAGTTTCTCTATGTCATAACTGGAAATCCTGGTGGCAGAGTGGTTAAGAGCTATGTGTGCTAACCAAAAGACTGGCAGTTCAGATCTACCAGGTGCTCCTTGGAAACACTATAGGGCAGTTCTAGGCTGTCCTATAAGGCTGCTATGAGTCAGAACAGATTTGATGGTAACATTTTTCCTTTTTTAAAGTTGCATTCACTTTAATGATATTTTTACTAAAAGATAGGTTTAGGGAGAAACAAATCTACCATCACCATCACAACAAAAAATAGCCAGGAGCTCCTTTTGGGGGTTGTCACAGGTTCTTGGATGGAGTTCTGTCTCATGTTTCCTGGCCCCCGTAGCCACTAACTAGTCCCCATTCACAATTCTCCTGTACAACAGTGGTTTCAGTTTCCTTTTGGATTTCTTCCTTCCCAAGCCAAAGCGAGGCCTCACCAAAAGTGAGGTGGTCAAGTGAAAAGTTAGGCCAAACAGGTCTGATGTCTTTCCAGAGATCGAATCTAGTATGTCTCCACATGGTTGTACATAGGAGACACAATCACAGGATCTGGCCATCGGTGCATGTGTCCAGGAGGGCACCAGGTAAGGTCATGACATTGGTCCTGGAGGGACAATTGCCTTGCTGCCCTCTCTCAATTCTCCCCATCTCCCTCCTAGCTCTCCTGGCCTCCATCCATCTAGTCTGGGTCTTTGTTAGTCCTTGTTTTGTTTTGTTTCTTTTTTAAAAACAACTTTAAAATATTTTCAAATAAGTAAATAAGCATCACAGAAATACAAAGATGACAAAAAAAGGGAAAAAGATAACAAAAGTTCTCCATAATCCCAGGTGCCACTGATAATATTTTCAGATGATACTAAATACACAGACACTCGTATTTTTCTGCATAAGTCTCTTAATTTGTTACTCTTCTCCCTGTTGCCACCTCTCATTTAGTTTTTTGGTGCTACTGTAACAGAAATACCACAAATGGACAGCTTTATCAAACAAATTTATTCTCTCAGTGTTCAGGAGACTAGAAGTCTGGATTCAGGGTCCCAGCTCCAGGGGAAGGCTTCTGTCTACTCTTGGAAAAGGCCCTTGTCATCAATCTTCCCTTCGATCTGGGAGTTTCTCAGTGCAGGACCAAAGACCATCTCCACTCTCAGTGCAGGACCAAAAGACATGCTCCACTCTCAGCAATTCTTTCTTGGTGGTAGATTCATCTCCTCTCTGCTTCCTTCTCTCTTTTGTATCTCAAAAGCGATTGACACTCAATGTGCAGCCTAATCCGGCAGACTGTGTCTTGCCTCTAACATGGCTTCATCAGCATTCTAGAGGCTAGGATTTACAACATGCAGGATAATTACATCAGATCACAAAGTGGAGGACAACCACAATACTGGGAATCATGAGCTAGCCAAGGTGACATATATTTTTGCAGGACATAATTTAACCCATAAACATCCCCCAGGTGGGATGAAGTTGAAACAGTGTACTACCACATGGCCAAAGCATTCTGAATAAAACTCTGTGTTACGTGTCCTTCTGTCAGAGATGTCACTCTAGTTGGTGCTGCCCAGTGTGGTAGCTTATGACGTCACTCACATCTCTCCATGGACCTCCAACTATACCAGACCATTCAGAATCCTTAGTGATTTTTTCATACTAATGTTATTCATAAATCATAATTCTCATATACTACTCCTTCTCTTTCTGTAATTACTTTTCAAAAAAGTGACTGATACAGGTTTACAAATACTAGTTACTGTAATATTGTAGCTAAAACATCAGAAAATTTGACCATAAAAACACCGGTAGCAGCAAAAATAACAACAGCTTATACCTGTAGGACATGGAACTCAGACCAGGTGACAGGAAGCCTCGCTGTACTTGACTTACGGTGACAGCTCTTACTGAAGTGTGTTAGAGAGTTCAAAAAATAAACTGGCCTTGTAGGTATATTAATAAATTTCTTCTGAAGTACTGAACAAAAATTTTACAGTCATTTGGATGTTACTACTAATGACAACATCACCTGATCCAATTCATAGCCCCCACCCTCCTAACGACACCACTGCCCCTCTAGCCAACTTCTCCCTAAGAGAATGGCCCCCTGCCCCAGCTATGTACCCTGTGGGTACGTGTTTTTAAATTAAAAAATGGGATATACTGTACAGACTGTTTGGTAACCTCCTTTTTTTCACTCAGTAATGAACTTTGAACATATTTCTAGGCCAACAATCTGCTTTTTATAATCTCATAATAGCTGCACAATATTCCATTGTATGGCTGTACCATAATTTATTTAACAAGCCTCCCAATGGTAGACATTTACATTGTTTCCAAATATTTTTTTGCTGTTGTAAACAACGTTGCAATAAACATCCTGTAGCAAAATCTTTGCCCACATCCTTAATTATTTCCTTAGGATACATTCCTGGAAGGGAATAGCTGGGTATACATCTGCTGGTTTATAAGGTTATAGAAAGGTTTTGTCAAAATTGTCCTGCACTGTATTTACTCCCATCAACTGTGTATGAAACGTCTGTTTTCCATCCTCCTCACGAACACACACACACACACACACACACACACACACACACACACACACACACACACACACACACACACACAGTATCCCCACCAGCTGGGTGTTGGTGCAATTATCAGAGAAATGCCACCTAATTTCTATAAACTTTTAACTGATGCTGAAAGTTTAGGCTGATGGCAAACTTCGGCACCTTCCCATGGCAATTGCCATGGTCATCTTAGGAGGGCGGTGGCATGGTGCCCCTCCTTTAACGGACCACGGCACTGTGATGTTTACTCCTGGTCCTCAGAGACGGGAGGAGGTACCCACTGCTCACCTGGTGGAGAGGCTTTGCAGAGAGCAGCCCAGCCCCTATCCCTGCAGGGAAGGGTTGACTCCATGAAAATTAGCTGAGCCTGCGTGCCAACCCACCAGGGCAAATACATCTGTCTCTTCTTAGACTTGAGAATCTGCTAACTTCAGGTGGCAGCAGAGCCCAGTCCAGGCCATCTCTGGTTTCAGGTTCACCTGCAAGCCTCACACTTGCCCTCATCCCGCTCATGGGGCCTGCTCTTGTGGACGCTCATTCCAGTCATCGACTTCTGGCCAGGTGCTCTTAGAGTCTCAGGTCGAAAAACGAGCTTTGGTCCTGAAACCAGGGAGATAGGGGTCTCTGGCTTCAATTCTTCCCCTCAGGCACCTGGTGACATGGAGTAAAAGCTTTTCCCTCTGTTTATCCATCTGGAGAATGGGAAGAAGAGACATACTCTTCATCTAATGAGAAGAAAGGTTTTAAGCTTCAGCCCAGGCTTGATGTGAGGTTTATTACCCATAAAAAAAAAAAAAATCCAGTTTTTTTCTTTTTTAAGATGGATTTTGACTCAGTGATCAGAGCAGAATTGCCACATAGGGATTCCAAGGCTGAACGTTTGCAGAAGTCTCTTGAGAGGCTTCTTCAGTGGCCACAAAGGTCTGCTCATCGAGACTCCAGGATTCCCAGGACAGCACCTGTGGCTGTACTCGCCAGGTCCCCAGCAGACATCAGTCTTTCCTCTGATCCCCAGCTTATCTCCTCATTAAGCATTTTGTCAGGCAAGTGGCTTTTTGTCCTCAAAACAGAACTTCTCTTTCCTACAGAAGAAAGCAATTTCCTCCACGTCAAAGCTGCCAATTTCTTTCCTTTGCTGTTTCCTGAAGCAGGGGCCTTGTGACCCCATCAACAATGCGGCCTGTGGCAGCACCCTTCCACCCCCTCCGGCCTTCCTGCAGGCTCTGGCCTTATCTTCAGGTGATGAGTTACCAGTCTTAAAAACAGCGAGCTTTCTTTATTTCCAGAGAAGGGCAGGGTGAATCTTCAGGCCCTGACAAAATTGGAATGACTGTCAAAATCCAGCCGAAACAGCTCTCTCAAGGACAGATTAAATCTCACCCCACCCAGGACTGCCGTTCTGTGACCAGACCTCACGGTTCCCCCCTTCCTTTTTTTAAAGAAGTTACACACTTTCAAACACATAAATATTTGTAATGATACAAAACACTTAAAAAAATTGTCAGTTGATTCTGACTCATAGTGATCCTACAGGACAGAGTAGCACTAACTTCTCATATAGTTTCCAAGACTGTAATCTTTTATGGATGCTGACTACCACATCTTTCTCTCACAGAGCAGCTGGTAGATTTGAACCACCATCTTTCAGTTAGCGGCAAAGCACTTAGCCACTGTGCCATCAGGATTCCTATGGAATGTATGAGGACTGTTACTGAAGTTCTCAAACTCATCCTAGGAAAAGCGCTACAAACCCCATTGCCAAATATCACTGCAGTCGCCTTTGAAGTACTCCCCTTGCGAAGCTAGGCACTAACACCAGTGCCTAGTCTACCCTCCAAAACAATTTTGGAACTCTTCTTCTGGAATGGCCATCAGAGCTGTCATTGTATCACCCTTGATGTCCTGAATGTCATCAAAACTTCTTCCTTCCAACATTTCGTTTACCTTCGGGTAAAGAAAAAGTCACTGAGGGCCAAATCAGGTGAGTAAGGGATGGTGTTCCAATAGTTATTTGTTTACTGGCTATCCCTTACAGATAACTATGCAGTTGAGTTTGTGAACTTGCCACCATGCCACTGTGCACAACGGCCATTCCAGAAAAAAGCTCCAAAATTGCTTTTTAGGGTGAACTAGGTACTGGCATCAGTGCATAGTTTCCCAAGGAGAGTACTTCACAGGTGACCGTAGTGATACTCAGCAATGAGGTATGTAGCACTTAGAACAATTAAGCTCACAGACTGAATTGTTGGACCTTATATGACAAAACTCAAACACAAACCCATTGCCACTGAGTCAATTCTGACTCACATCAACCTTTTATGTAGAAGAATGCAAAAACTATATTTCTCATTCAGTCTATCACATCCCTTGGCTTAATCACAACCATCCTTCCAGAATACTTTTCTCATGTATTTACATTCATCTGTTGGTGATGCAATCCTATGGGGCAGTTACACTCAGTCCTATAAAGTCATTGTGAGCCGTGGTGGCGTAGTGGGTTAAATGCTACGCCTGTTAATCAAAAGGTCAACAGTTCAAATCCACCAAGTGCTCCTTGGAAACTCTATGGGGCAGTTCTTCTCTGACCTCTAGGGTCTCTATGAGTCAGAAACATGACTCGAAGGCAGTGAGTTTCTTTCTTCCTTTTTTTAAAATAGGGTCACTATGAGTCGGAATGAACTCAACAGCGATAGTTTTTTGATGTTGTTGTTTTGATATGCCGGCAAGAGAGGTGGTTACGTGCTTGGCTACTATGCAAAAGGTTGGATGGTTCAAATCCACTGAGAAAGTCCTGGTGAGCTGCTTCAGAAGGATGACAGCAGTTGAAAACCTTGGGGTATGCAGTTCTACTCTAAAACACATGGGATTGCCTTGAGTCAGAACTGACTCAACAAGTGGTTTGGTTTCCACAGAAACAAATATCTAGAATTTTGATTCTGTAGTCGTATCATTTTTTCATACTATATATATATATTTTATGTGAAAATATATCTTGGTATTCTTTCCTTTTTATTTTTTTGAACTGGTACATACATGATATTCACTAGTGCGGATATAGTTTTTCCCTCTCTCATTTATTAAATGGTTATTTTTATTTTGAAAAGGAAATACATACATGGGAAAAGTCAAGCAGCACAAAGATGCATATTCTGTCTCTCTTTGTCCTCTGACATCTCCCCAGTGCCTGGCACACAGTGACTTCATCAACCAAGAGTTGATCTCACCTGTTTCCTGCATATCACTTGGAGATATTCCATGCCCACGCGAGTATATCTGTCAATAAGGCCCGTGATTGAAATACAATCCTTAGCAGCACAGGACATTTTCAGAGAAGCGAAACTATTGTGAATGATGGACATACGACATTATGAATGGTGGACTTATGACTATTGTGAATGGTGGACATATGACATTATGCGTATATCGAAGCTCTGGATTGTACAATGCAAAAATTTAATTCTAACATCAACTGCAGATGTTAGCTGATAATAAGGTGTCAATGGTGGCTCATCAATTGTAACAAATGTAACATAGAAATGCACAATGTTGGTAATAGGAGAAATCGCGCAGAGACTGTCCCTGTATGGTACCGTCAAAGCCAACGCTGTTTGAACCCACCCAGCAGTTGCACGGAGGAGAGCGCTGATGATCTACATCTGTTAGACAACAACCAAGAAAACTCCGTGGAGTAGTCCTACTCCGTAACACACGGGATTGCCCTGAGCCGGGATCAATTCACAAGCAACTAGCACCACTATCACACAGGGGCAAGGCGGGCATATCGAAACTCCATTCTTTCCCCACAGTTTTTCTGTAAACTTAAGCCAAGCCAAGTGCCGTCGAGTAGGAGCTATTCTAAAAAATAAAGTTTATTTAAAAGAAGAAGAAGATGATGATGATGAAAGAAATACAGTTCCTCGCTACTCCCTTTCTTCCCTCCGCCCGTCTCCATGCTGACTGGCAGGGGCAGACCTTCCGAGGAGGGAACACCACCCACGTGAGGACTGCTCGGCTGGCTAGCCCACCATCAGCAAAGTCAAGCGGAAGAATCAGGCCCTTGGCATTGGATCTGAAACCAGCCTGGCGGACTTCCCAACTCTGTGATCTCATGGGCGGTGCTCTGAGGGTTAGCTGCCTCATAGGCAAAGTGTGGACCACTTCATGGACCAGACAGGGCTGTTGTGTGATGACCGGGTGGCAGCAACTGGAAAGGATAGACGAGAAGCTTCAGGGGCGGACAGCAAGTTGTGTCAGTGATGGCAGGATAATCTGAGAAAGGTGACACAACATGAAGAATGTCACCAGTGTCACTGAATTGTACACGTAGAAACTGTTGAAGAGGTGTATGCTTTGTTCTGTATATTCTCACCAAAAAAAAAAGAAAAAGAAAAAAACAGAATACATTTGAGGAGCTATCAGGTGCCAGGCATTCTGCTACAAAAGGAAAAATTTATGCCCACAAGTTCCTCATTCTCTTTGGTAAGAAGGGCACAGCCATTCAACATATGTTTATAGAGTGCCTAGAGTAGGCATACAGATAGTGCAGTGAACACAACAAACACTAATGTTTCGAGCCTACCACAAACTGAAATCAAACTCGTCATCATCAAGTCCCTTTCAACGTCTCATGGGGTTTCCAAGGCTGTAAATCTTTACAGAAGCAGACTGCATCATCTTTCTCCTGGTGGGTTCAAACTGCTGATTTTTTGGTAGGAGCCAAGCACCACCGGGCCTCCTGGGCCTTACCACCGGGTCTTGAGTAAAACAGGGTGGAAACAGGACAGCTGAATCAGCCTGAAGGGGCAGGGAACAATTCATACAAGAGATGACACTTGAGATCAGCCTTGAAGGAAGAGGAGGAATTCACAGATAGCCCAAATGGGGGAGGGCGTTCGAGTCAAAGAGAAGAGCCTTTGAAAATGTGTGAAAGAAAGTTGTGTACCTGGGGGAAACCTGTGTAATTAGGCGGCTGAAAGACTGTGACAGGTGTGGCAAGGTGATGACGCCAAAGATGAAGTTGGCAAAAAACAACCCACTGCCACCCATTTGGGTCTGACTCATAGCGACCCTAGAGGTCAGGGTACAACAGCCCCATTAGAGTTTTCAAGGAAGCCTGGCAGACTTGAACTACTGACCTTTTGGTTAACAGACGTAGCACTTAAACTACTAGGTCACCAGCCTTTCTCTTGGCAAAGCATGTCCAGGAAAAAACCTTGAAGGATCCTGTAATCATTTCCTAGTGCTGCTGTAACAAGTAACTACAAATTCAGTGCTTAAAACAGCACAGATTTATTGTCTTGCTAAGCTGGAGGTCAGAAGTCAGAATACATACGTCTCCCTGGGCCCAAATCAAGGTGTCCTGAGGGTGTGTCCCTTCCAGAGGCTTGAGAGAAGAATCCATGTCCTTGCCTTTTCCATCTTTCCGAGGTTACCTGCATTCCTTGGTCTGTGGGCCCTTTCTGCATCTTCAAAGCCAGCTGCATCCCATCAAACCATCCTGGAGTTGGGGACTGGTGGCCAGAGATGTCTTCTAGGGAGGTGACCATAATGCTGAGTTAAAGCAAAAGTGAACAAGTGAGCAGACAAGGAAAGGAAAAAGGGCATTCCAAGTGCAAAGTCACGGCCATTTTCAGCCATGTAACAGGGCCAGGGCCTTAGATAACAGAGTGAAACTCAGAAGGCTGTTAGCAGCTCGTACTTTTATCTTGTGGGCTTTCCAAAGGCCAAAATACATCTTCGTTTGTCCTTATCCAGCCTAGGGTTCCTGCTGTGGTGCCCCTGCGCTGAACATAACTCTATTCAGTTATGGAACCCAGGGAGCTCCCGGCAGTCAACTGGTCCATATTGGAGCCTCTTCCATGGAGGCCTGAGGCAGCAGCTTCATCTCCTAGAATGTATTGGCCTCATAGACAGCCAGTTTGTCACCAAACCATTCCTCACTGAAGGCAATTTGGTTATCAGGGGGGAAAAAAGCCTCCTGGCCTCCCCCAACTCCCTGAAGTGAGTCTGTGTCATCAGTTACTTGCTTCGGCAGTTTTATTATGGAAATGACACATTGAAATACAAATTGGAATGCACACAGTGTAATTACTAATACTGCATATTCATTTCCTCCCTTTGTTACTGCTGAGTCCCCATAAAGCCCTTGCACCAGTCATGTCCCAATCCTCTGCCATAGGTTCTGTGTGTCTCTTTTCTTCTGAGGCCTGGGTGGGGCTGAGAGGGGAAACACAGCCAGAGGAAGTACCTGCCTTCCCTGAGAAGGGCTATTTTTATGACAATACGGAGCTGATGCCACCACCCAGACCTCCCAGGTCCAAGGGCTTCCCAGTTCTTCCCAGACAGTTTGCTGACCAAGCCAGACCGGGGAAGTCTGGACTAGAGGCCCTTTCTAAAAAATTAGAGGCAACACAACAGGCACTTTTAGTGATATGGGGGTGATGGCACAGGCTAGACTATGCCACCTCCAGGGCCCTGTCACCTCTCTTCCCTCAGCACCTGCTATGGAGGAGGAAGTCACGGAAGTTGGTCGACTTGGCCTCGTGCCAGAGCTGCAGAGTTGGGCTTCAGTGCTGTGAAACTTGTCGGTCCCACTTCCCTTGATGGCCTTGCTTTCTGCCCTTCCCGGGAAATACAGTGCCACACACACCTCACTGTGGGGCACAGGTGGCCAAGAGAGTGGCTCCGGTTCCTGTCTTGACTCTGCCACTTAACTATTATGCCAATTTGGACAAATTTGCTTAATTTCTTTGCACCTCGGTGTTTCCATCTACAAAATGGGACTTCTGTTAGTTTCTGCTTCATAGAGACATTATGAGGATTCAACAGCTTAAAGTAGGTCAAGCACATAGAAGAGAAATAGAGCATGGTGGATTGATTGCCCTGATGGCCCCTACTAACAGCTTCCTTGTAGCCAGCTCTTTGTACTGTGGCTTTGCAGAAACTCCCGTCAAGTGAAAATCTATTTCTCTACTCCTTGAATCTGAGCTGGGTTGTATCTCTCTTTGGGCAGAAGAATAGGGCAGAATTGAAACTGTGCCCGTTCCGAGTCTAGGCTCCAAGCAACCTTGTTCTTTCTTAGAATCCTGCCTCCACCACAAGAACAAGCCCAGGCTAGTCTGCTGGCTGCTAAGAAACTAGGAGAAGCAGAGCTGAGTCAGCCTTATTGTGCCCATCAAGGCCCCACGCATGAGAAAAGTCAGCCAAGATAAACAAAGCAACCCATAGATGGCCCACAGCTGACCACAGGAGCATCAGCGAGGCTGTCCCAGACTAGAGTCATCCAGCCAACCCACAGACTCATGAGCTAAATTCCAAACCCATTATTGTTTTAAACTCCTAAGCTCTGGGATTTGTTATGCAGCAATAGCTAACGGATACACAGAGTAAGTTCTCAGTGATTCTTAGCTTACTGCACTTTCTCCTCTAGTACACCATCTAAGCCCCTTGACCTATTTCCCCTCATATACAAAGGTCACAGAGGTATGAGGGCAAGAACATAAGCCCTGGAAGTGAGATAGACTCTGTTCAAATTCCTACTGTGCCACTTATAAATACAAGGCCTTTGTCAAGTAATTTCTGTACCATTCCATGGGAATAACATGAATCAGAATCCACTCAATGGCAATGGGTAGATCATCACACAAAGATACGATACAGACTGAACAAGGGAATGGTGGGAAAAGGTCTGGAAGACCCTCTCTTGTTTTCAGAGGAAGCTCAGTGTCTTGCCTGTAACATAGCATTCGATACATGGTGATTAAATAATATGTTTTCATAATTAGGTTAAGCTGCTAAGTTCAGTTCGCTGATGCTTTCAAGAAAAGCCACAGGTCATAAACCCACTGCCGTTGAGTTGATTTCAACTTGCAATGACCCAACAGGACAGAGTAGAACTGCCCCATAGAGTTAGTTCCCAAGGAACAGCTGGTGGGTTCAGACAGCCACTGTGCCGCTAGGGATTCCGTGGCACCTTTTAAAAGCACAAAGAAAGTATGCTTTGATTAGTCAACCACGATAACCAAATGTGAATACCAACAACAACCCAGAGCATTGTCTTAGACTTTGCGAAGCACCTTCAACTCTTGTTACGTTGTTCCATTTCCCGATAACTCTGTGGAACCCCCAAGTATTATCCTCATTGTACAGCCTCCCAGGTATCATCTGAGGTCAAGTGGTGTGCCAATGTTACACAGTTGGGAAGTGGTACGGTTAGGACTCCGAAGGCTCAGGCTGTCCCCAATTTACCTGCTGTGACAGCCCTTGAGGGTCCATAAAGAATTCCCACAAAGCAATAACAATCTCTCTTATATTGTTCATTGCACGTGTACAGCTTAAAATGAAATGTCACCAAACTTCTGGAAATACAACTCAAACCTCAGCTTGGCTCAGCACTGAGGTCTTGGGCTTCTTCAGTCCAGTGGTCTTTTTACTGGGCAGAGAACCTTTCCTTATCCTCACTTACCCACCACCAGGAAATAAAGACTTCCCTTCAGAAAGCAACTCCAAGCCTAGGCTGTGGCAAGCCTTGTACAGCTCTGTTCTCCTTTGGAATTTATATCTGGAGGGACTCCCAGTGGTCCCCCAGGAGCACCATTCAAGTTAAACTGAGGCTGAGCTGGGAGGAGCCAGCCACGGTCACCAAGAGTTCTTCCTCCCATAATTGCTGTGATGATATGTCCTGACAGCTGAATACTTTAGGGATGGGGTATGTCCTGAATAAAGATCATCACCAAGTCTCTGTAAGGACTCTCAGAAAGATGGGATTCCCTTGCCAGATTGGCAGATTCCATGCTTAGCACCTTCTTGGTGGGCAGATTTCATTCTTCCCTGGGTGAGGTCAGAGGCGGGGAGGTGGCTGTAGGTGACACACATCGTCACATCATCAGCGAAATGGCAAGTACCTTCCAGGAACTCAAAATCCAAATGGATCCTGGCAAATGCCCTTCTAGGGAAGCCATCCCTGGGAAACTGGTCAAACATTAAAGAGCTATTTGCATAAAGATATTAAAGCAGAGTGATTCAGAGTGATAAACATGTGGAAATTGCCCAAATGACTAACAAAAGAAGATTGGTTAAGCTATTGTCACTTTATCGAATGAGTGGAATGCTACTTTTCTAACAAGAATAGTAAGTGAAGCTTAAGTTAGATCCATGGAAAAGTGCATATGAAATAATACAGGGCAAGGAATGCAAAACAGTTTTCAAGCTGTGACAGCACCTGTGTAAAATCTTACACGCACAGTGGTAATGACTGGGGGAAGGACATCACAGAAGAAGTAATTAGTAGTTGTTTTAAGGTAATTGGGCACTATTGTAATTATTCAGTCATCTTGGGTTAACATGCAATGGAAAGCCCAGAAAGTAGGAAGAGAAACAGCGCCCATCATCCAGCTTTCAGAACAGTGTGTCAAACATCCAAAGTGCAAATTAGAAGAAAATAAATGCACAGCAGAGGGCAGAATCAGGAAAAGTTGTTCAAGAGGTCTACTCAGAAGGGCCTACTGACAGACCCACCACTCACTGAGTTAGCTGTCCCAGGCCAAATCCCAAAGAACATTCTGTGAGGGACAGATTACCCAATAAGCAGGTATGCACGGCGTACTAACCCAAAGAAACCAAATCCAATGGCGTCAAGTTGACTCAGACTCATAATGACCCTATAGGACAGAGGAGAACTGCCCCAGAGAGTTTCCAAGGAGCAGCTGGTGGATGTAAATTGACGACTTCTTGGCTAGCAGACATAGCACTTAGCTTCTGTGCCGTCAGGGTTTCCACGGGCCTTATTGGTGCTTATTCATCTCAATTGCACAATTTCACCGGTTTTTCACTCATACGAAACTGTGCACTCCAGATTAGCAAATAAACATAATAAAGCCTGCATATTTTGCTCACTGCAAACTCATGCATGCCTTGCATGCTGGTTAATCCACCCCTGCCTGTGGTGGTATTTCAGACACAGGGCGGCATGCAGGGGACAGTTTGGGAGCCCTTCAAATCACATCAGGAACTAGGCTGCTCATTAATCAGGTGGAAGTTATGTCTTCAACTTCTGTTCAAGTTGTTTTAAAACATAAACAGTTCTGAGGGATGAGGAAGAGTGAGAATAAGCTGCGAGAGAATGAACTTGGCATTCAATTTGCTTTGCAGAGGCCATGTTTCATTACACAAAGTTCCTCAGACAGTGTTTTCAAAGATTAAACTGACCTCAGCCCATCTCTCCTCTCTAAATACATTCTCTAGCCAGAGGTTAGCGCACAGGCCTCGCTCACCCCATCTGTGTTCACACTTTAGTCTGGGATGTACTTTGGATGCTTGATAAACATGGAGGTTCCAGGGCCCCACCCCACCGAATGCTGATTTAGATGAGGAACTACTTATCAATAAGTCTGTCAGGTGATGCTAACACATGTGCTCCTGAGGGGCAAGGTTGTCTGCTCCGCAGGCAGAGGTCAAGGTGAAAAAGCAAGGGCTCTGACTCCAACTTTATGAATGCGATGTCTGCTACAGGAGACCCTGGCCAAACCTGTGTGACTTCTGCCACCTCGTTATGAGGGGACCAGGAGGGGTGCATGTGTCTGGATGTTTGTGTGTGCCTTTGGGGACTCAGGCTGTGCCAGTGTGGGCCCAGGAGTGCAAGGGGGGCTCCAGGTGTCTCTCAGGCCCTCTGACTCTCTCAAGATGCTCAAAGTTAGGGAGATGCAGACTTAAGTGAATTATCGTAATAAAGTAGTGAAAAAGGCCCTAAGCCAGAATGGTACAAATTTATGGGAACCAGAGCAGAGCAGGGAGTGACTAATAACCCCTCGTGGGTGCAGGGCTAGGGCAGGGCTCACAGGACAATTAGTTGATGACCTGCCTGCGCCAGGCATAGTCTAGACAATCACTTTTCCAACCCTCACATGACAATCCTGATCTCAGGGAGGTCGGTTGTCACCTTCAACGTCACACGGCAGTAATTTGACCTTGCCAAATCACACCATGAGGTGCGATTTCTTCTCAGGGTTCCAGAGAGGCAGGATTCACTCAGCTGTGATCCTGTGTGAGTCATTTCCCCCCATTCCTCCTCTCTGCAAGCAGGGCCTCACCAGCTCACAGCCTGAGAAGCCCACCAAGACCCCCAAAGGGGACCCCCTGGACCCGACAGAAAAAGAAGACCCTGCTCCCAAAGAGGAGTTGTCAGTAGACAAGAACTCCACATTGTGTGTTACCTACACCCACCTTCCAAACCCAGACCTCACCTAACACAGAGGCTTCACACAAGCCCCTCAGACTTGAGTGGGCCGGGAGGAGGGAGCTCCCCAGGCGGCAGCAAGCCCCCCAGGGAAACAAGCTGAGATACTTTTCTGGATTCAAACTTGGTCTCCTGATGGTCCCTTTCTGCTCCAGTTTAAAGCTTCTCAGTGCAGGGGAGAATAGAGGAAGTCTTCATTGTTAGCAATTCAAAACAACAACAACGAAAAAATGTTTCTGACCACTGGTGGCCCCAGCAGCCCACAGCCACACAATAACTGGGCTGGGGAGGAAGGCAGGAAGGCGGGACCCTCTCCGGGGAGGGCTCTGGGAGGACCACACATCAGGTTTAATTTCCCTTAGTCCAAATGCAGACAAAGAGAATGAACTCTGTGCTATGTCAAATCCATAGCCCACGTCTATTAGGAAGAGAGGAGACTTCTCTCCTTTGCCAGTTCTATCCCTGTCTCCAGGTCACCAAATCGCTGGTAAACCTGTTACACTGCAAAGTCACACTGATGGCTGCCCCACAGATAGGCCTGCTTTTGGCCCCTTAGTGTGTACTACCCCAAGTTCAGAGAAGAGGACATAAAGAATGACCATCCTCTCTGAGGGGCGACAGTCATTGACAGATGCCAGCAACACAGAGGGGTCAAGGGCATCTCCAGGTGTAACCCCAGATGTCATCACTTTGAGGGCATGCTACAGGCAGCAGCCCTCGGTGGCAGAGTCCCAGTGCGAGAGTCAAGTCCCCAACTCTGTGCCCAGAGTCATTTTTCTCTATCCAGGGACAAACAGGGCCTCAGTCTTGCCAGCCAGCTGGTGGGCCCTAGGCACCCTATTCTGATGCTTTGATGATTAGAATATTAGACCAAATGTTTCACAGCTACAGAATACGGAAACAGCCTAGCTCTTTAAACAGAGGCAGATAAAAGCCATGGCTGGCCAATGAAAGCAAAAGACATCTCACATCTGTACCATCGGTGGCATAGTGGTTAAGCACTATGCCTGCTAACCAAAAGGTCAGTAGTTCAAATTCACCAGGCGCTCTTTGGAAATCCTATGGGGTAGTTTTACTGTGTCCTATAGGGCCGCCGTGAGTCTGAACTGACTTAAAAGGAAACCAAACCCACTGCCGTCAAGTCAACAGGGCAGTCCCTGGGTGGTGCAAGTGGTTAACATGATCAGCTGCTAAAAAAAGGTTAGTGGTTTGAGTCCAACTGGAGGTGCTGTGGCAGAGAGTCCTGGCACCCTACTTCTGGAAGCTCAGCCACTGAAAACCCCGTGCACACAGTTCTCGTCTGACACGCATGGGGCTGCCATGAGCCAGAGGGGACATGACTGCAACTTTTTTTTTTTTTAATAACAGTAGCCAAGTTTTGCTAGATACTTTATGTGGATTATCTTGCTTCTCACAGTAACTTTGTGAAGTGGATACTAGTTATTATCCTTTTAAACAGATGAACAAACTTGGAGAGGTTAAGTGGTAGAGGCAAGATTAGCCCCCAGGAAGGGCAGCCTGGCTCCAGAGCCTGAACTCTCAACAACTAGGCTCTACTGTCTCTCACCCAGTGGAAGATACTGGGTTTCTCTAGGAACTGCAAACAAGAAATCTACAGTATCTTCTGTGGCCAGTGGCCAGTCAACTGGCCATTTTTAGAAGACCCAAATCACTGCCTCAGGCCCCTTTTCTCAGGTGACCCCACAAAGACCCACAAAGGGGAATCCCTGGACCACAGAGCACCAGCCCAGAGACACCTTTTTCTCCACAAACACATCCCAAGAACTACTTTGGGTTAATGAACTACAGACCACCACTGAGTCATCTTTACTTCTTTGGGTTCCAGGTATTTTTATAGACACCTCTTGAAGACTGAAGATCCTGGTGGTGTAATGGTTAAGTGCTACATCTGTTAATCAAAAGTTTGGCGATTCAAGTCTGCTCCTTGGAAACTCTATGGAACAGTTCTACTCTGTCCTATAGGATCTCTGAGTCAGAATCAAATCAACAGCAGTAGGTTTGGTTTTGGTTCTTGAAGTCTAGGAGTGTTGGTGGTGCAGTGGTTAAGCATGTAGCTTCTAACCAAAAGGTCAGCAGTTCAAATCCACCAGTTGCTCCTTGGATACCCTATGAAGCTTTTCTGCTTTGTTCTATAGGGTTGTTAAGTGGGCCAGAACGAGCTCTGTGGCAGTGGGTTTGGTTTTGGGGTTTTCTAGAAGTTAAGGTCACAGAACCATGGAATATCAGGGAGTGAAAGCACTACCTCTGCCTTCAACTGCACTCAGGGGATTGCCACCATTACTTACGGTTTTCTAAGGATTCTCAAAGTCAAAGTGAAGTCAGGAGCAGGTTGGGTGTGACGCTGGCAGTGAGTCTTCAGACAGCAAAAACATGGCTGCTGGTACAGCTCCTAGGGAGGCAGATAGCAGCTTAATAGAAGAAAGAACTTTCTTGTTATTATTCCAGCTGTCCCATTCTTTTGGGACAGTGTCTACACTGGTTTATGGAAATCCCCTGGGATAGAACCACCTGGGCAGTAACTAACCATCTGCCTTCCAGGAGATTCTGACTCATGGTGGTCCCACCTGGGGCAGGGTAGAACTGTGCCCTCTAGGACATTCAGGGGTCATGATCTTCCTGAAGTAGACCGCCAGGCCTTTCTTCTGCAAGAGCTCTGGGTGGATGTGACTGCCAACCTTTTGGCTGGCAGCCAAGTGCTTCACTGTACCACCCAGGAACATCACAGACAAGAAGTCAAACTTGGAACTTAACTGTTGAATGTGCCTGAGCTAGCACAGGGGGAAGCTGAGGTTATGATCCATGCTGGCTCCAAACTCTATGCTCTTAGAAAACTTGGTGGCATAGTGGTTAAGTGCTTCAGCTGCTAACTGAAAGGTCAGCAGTCCAAATTTGCCAGACATTCCTTGGAAACTCTACAGGGATAATTCTACTCTGTCTTATAGGGTGGCGACGAGTCCGAATCAACTTGAAGATGGTGGGTTTTTAACCATTAACTCCACCCTTGTCCTCTCTCCTACCACTGAAGGGTGATGGTAAGGCCCCATTTCCAGAGGTAATTCAAGAAGAGGCTGGTTATAGAGGCACTCTAACTTTCCTAACCATAAGAATCATCTAAGGTGCTCCTCCCTGTACCATTGCTGCAACTCTGGGGAGGGCCCAGAGAGTGTTTCTGGCAGGTTCCAGGCAAGGCTGGCCAAAACCGCTTCAGGAGACTCCAAACTGAGAGCAGCGGGGTGGATCAGGTGCCCTAGCAGGGCCTCCCAGCTTCTGCGTGGCTTGAGATTTTGTGATTCTATTTTTAGGCAGGTCCGACCTGAGCCACTGTGTCAGACTCTCTGGCACCTGCTGATGGCTCCAGGGCACCCGAGCTGTCTTCAGAGCTGTCCTGATGCACAGAGATATGGGGACTGGGAAGAGCCTCACCCCCGTTGCTGGGGAGTCCATTCTAACTCATTGAGACCCTGTAGGACAGAGTCGGATGCCCAGTAGGGTTTCCAAGGCTGTCATCTTGACAGAAGCAGTCTGCCACATCTTTCTCCTGATGAGAAGAAAGGTGAGCGGAGGAGAAAACTTGGAGGAAAGCCACAGTTGCTGGGTAGAAGGCGGAGGGGAGACGGGGAGTGCCTTTGTCGGCTCTGAGGGGGATTCAGTGACTGCCTTCACGAGGAGGCCCCCCCGAAGTTTGGAACCTGTCTTTGTTACAGCCCCCCCAATGCCTTTGTTATAAGCTCCCCTTAAGGAGAAATTCTCCCTCAGCAGAGGGCTTGGGCTCAGGGGTGGGGCTAGAATAAACCAGTTTCTACACTGCTTTGGTGGGATGGAAGAGGGCTTTTGAGAGCTAGGGGAGGGAGAAGACATCATAGAGAGGGCTTGTCTAGTTCCTTCACCTACCCTCCCAGGGATGCTTCCAGTGGTGACATGGCGCTGAGCCTTCCTTGACTGTTTCTTTTGTGCTGGACACCATACTGAACACCCTAGATACAGTCTGTTCATTAATCTCTGCCGAAGGCTCATGAAGCAAATACATGTATGCCCATTTTACAGATGAATAGACAGTCAGAGAGGAGATGTAACCTGCCATATACCTCACACTAACTGGCAGAGCCTATCCAACTACCCCAGTAAACTGCTTCCTGGGCACAACGAGAAGACAATGTTTCTCTTATTTTTATTTAATACAACTGAGTGAAAATGTACATTCCCTTATAAATTTACATGTCCACCTATATGCAGCTTCCACTGCTCTCCCTGCCCAGTGACAGCACACTATTCCTCTCTGCTCCATACATGTCTCATATACCTAACAGTGTCCTTTCCCCTCACCTCCACCCACTCTCCTTTCTCCAGCCAGAGGTCATCAGGATGATATCCTACAGATGCATAGAACCATAAAGTACATCCAATGTGTGGTCACTCTGCATCACCAAGTCCAATCCATTCGTCTCCGAAGAGTGGACCTTCGTTATGATTTATGGGCAAGGGCAGAATCAAGGCCAGGGACCATGCTCCCAGGGGAACCCCAAAGCCACTAGACCATCAATTGAGGTCTTTTAGTGGAGATCTCAGGATGCATCCCTTTTTATTCTTGTGTTGCCAGTGAGACTCAACTTAGTTCCATTGCAGCTATCACTGGTGGTGGCCAGGCACCATCCCGTTCTTCTGGTCCCAAGTCAGTGTAGGCACCCACTCATGTGGGTCTCTCTATTTTCTGGGTTGTCTTTACCCCATGTCATTTTGGTCCTCCGTGAGCATCCGTTCCTGCTGAGTTAGGACCATTTGCTGTGCCCTTGGATGGCAGCTTTTAAGACCCCAGACGCCACTCACCAATGTGGGGTGCAGAGAGCCCTCTTAGCAAAATGCTAGTTGTGCCAGTTGGCCTCGATTTCACCTAAGAGCATGGTCCCCTGACCCCTGCCCCAGCTACTCTGTTCTTGCAATATTGGGTTAAGATGGAAGGAATACTCAAGTTATGCTGAAGTCTATTTAATACTGTTCTTGTTTCCAATGTGTGCTATCACCAATTTCATCCAACCAGATTTCTAGCAACTATCTAATCTAAACCCTCCCCTCCTCGTCCTCCCTCCCTCCCTCCCCTCCTTCACAGCTGTCAGAGTCTTTTCTTCTATACACAAGTCTGTTTTTGAGATTTTATTGTAGAGGTCTCATACAATATTTGTCCTTTTGTCACTGACTACTTTCACTCAACATAATGTCTTCCAGTTGAAACTAGGTTATGAGATGTTTCCTGGAATCATCATTATTCTTTGTCATTGTGTAGTGATCCATTGAGTATATGTACCATAGTTTACCTATCGATTTTTCTGTTGTTGGGCATCTGGGTTGATTCCATCTTTTTGCTATCGTGGACTGTGCTGCGATACACATTCTTGTGCATGTGTCCATTGGTGCAAAAGGCCTTGATTCTGTAGGATATATTCCAAATAGTGGAATTACTGGGTCAAATGGTATATCTATATCCATTTTTTTAAGGAAGTGCCAGATTGCTTTCCAAAGAAGCTGGACCATTTTGCAACCCCACCAACAGTGTAGGAGGGTTCCACTTTCTCCACAGCCTCTCCAGCATTTGTTGTTTTGTGTTTTTTGGATCATGGCCAACCTTGTTGGGATGAGATGGTATCTCATTGTAGTCTTGAAGACAATGTTTCTTAAACTCTGTTTGGATCACTGATTTTTGAAGATGTGCTGGAAGCTACTATTTTATCTCAACAGGAGACGGTCAATAATATTTTGCATGTACTGACACATTAGAAAGAAGAACAATATTAAGTGGACTTCAACATAACTTGAGTACTCCTTCCATCTTAACCCAATATTGCAAGGACAGAGTGGCTGGGGTAGGGGGCCAAGAACCATGCTGTCAGGCAAAATCGCGGCCAGTTGGCACAACTAGTGTTTTGCTAGGAGGACTCTGCACCCTACATTGGTGAGTGGCATCTGAGTTCTTAATAGCCACCAAGCTGCCATCTGAGAGTACAGCAAATGATCCCAACTCAGCAAGAATGGGTGATCGCCCAGGACCAAAATGACATGTGGGAAAGAGAAACCAGAAGACAGAGTCCCATGTGAGTGGATGACTACACTGACTTGTGACCAGAAGAACTGGATGGTGCCCATCCACCACCAGTGATAGCCATGATGGAGCTCACGAAGTTGAGTCTCACTGGCAACACAATAAAAAGCGGTGCACCCTGAGGTCTCCACTAAAAGACTGCAATTGACGGCCCAGGGGCTTCAGGGTTCCCCTGGGCGCACAGCCCCTGGCCTTGATGCCACCCCATCTGTAAATCATAATGAAGGTCCACTCTTTGGACAGGAATGGGTTGGACTTGGCAACACAGAGTGACTGTATCTTGGGTGCACTTTACGGTTCCATGCATATATAGGATATCATCCTGCTGACCTCTTACTGGCGGAAGGGGAGTGGGTGAAGAGGAGGGGATAGGAGACTGTTGGGAGGATAGTCCATGTATGGAGCAGAGAGGAAGACTGTGCTGTCACTTGGCAGAGAGAGTAGTGGAAGCTGCATATAGGTGGGCATGCAAATTTATATGGGAATGTACATTTTCATTCAATCATAATAAATAAAAAATATATAATAATAATATTTAGCAGATGTCATGGTTGGAATTGTGTCCCCCCAAAAATGTGTGCAGCCATGTGGTTGGGATACGGTTCCCAGTATCTTGGAAATGTCCTCTATTGTGTGGCTTTGCTAACTGTGTGTTAAAAGATTAGGGTGGGGCTACGAATTCTGCATAGGATTACTTCCCTGTCCTGCTGTAGGGGGAGTTTCCCCAGAGTGTGGCTTGTCCCACCCTTAATGCTTTCAGATAAAAAGGAAAAAGAAACAAAGGACAATTGAGAACCTCGCTACCATCAAGCAAGCAGCACCGGGAGCAGAGCGCGTCCTTCAAACCAGAGGTTCTTGCGTGAGGACTCTCCCTGGACAAAGACTGATGCAATACCGGACTTTCTTCCAGAGCCGACAAGGGGAAAGTCTTTCCCTGGAGCAGACACCCTGAATATGGACTTGCAACCTACCGGACTGTGTAAGAATAAATCTTTCTTTGTTAAAGCCATCCACTCTGTGGTATTTCTGTTAGAGCAGCCTAGCTGACTAAAACAGCAGATGCTGAGACTGTTCCGATGCTTTTCATGTATGAAGTCATTCAAATCCTTGAAACAAGTAAGACTGTTGTTGCTACTGATTGTGACTTACAGTGACCCCATGTGTGCAGATAACGGCTCCACAGTGTTGACAAGGCTGTCACTTTTCCAAAGAAGATCATCAGACCTGTCTTCTCAGTGCCTCTGGATGGATTCATGCTGCCAAACTTTTGTCAAGTGCTTAACTGTTTTTCTGCCACTTACAGGGTCAGTGTTGTCATTATCCCCATTTTACAGATGAGAAAATAGCCTCAGTGAAAGTGAGTAACCTGTGTCAATGATTGTCAACTGGTATGGCCAGACTTCAAACTCACTGAGTGTCATGGATTGAACTGTATCCCCCCCAAAACATGTGTTAAATTGGTTAGGCCATGATTCCCAGTACTGGGTGGTATCATTGATTTTAAGATTGATACATTTTTCCTATATTTTGTAAATCCAAATTTTTGCCTATGGTCAACAATGCAAGATTGGATTGTGTTGAAGAGGATTACAGTGGAACGGAACACCCTTGCTCAAGTCACTTCCGGGATGTAATTTAAAGGGAGTGTCCCTGGGCTGTGGCCCGTACTATCCTTCATTCTACAAGAGATAAAAGGAGATGAGCAGAGAGTGGGGGTCCTCACATTACCCAGAAAGCAGTGCCAGGAGCAGAGTGCATCCTTTGGCTCTGAGGTGCCTGAGCTGAGATGCTCTCCAGACAAAAGGAAGGCTGATATAGAACCTTCCTCCAGAACCAACAGAGAGAGAAAGCCTCCTCTTTAGAGCTGGAGTCTGGAATTTGGACTTGTAGCCTACTGGACTGTGAGAGAATAAACTTCTCTTTGTTCAAGCTATCCACATGTGGTATTTCTGTTGTAGCAGCACCAGATGACCAAGACACTGAGTTTGGTTCCAAAGTCTACATTTACCATTATTCTACAATGCCTCACTCCAGAAAAGTGTGCGGGTAGACACACACATACATACACAACTGTGCACACTCAATTTCAGGGGACTTGGGGGCTCTCCTGAAGTCCCCTATGCCTCCCTTTGTTTTATTTTAAAAAAATAATAATAATCAAAACTTAAAAACTTGGCTTTACACTAAAGGAAGACTAGGTACTAGAGAAGTGGACCTCCCAGACTGGAGCCTACAGCCAGCCTACTCCAAATCCCTCTTTTCCCCTTCCAATCCCAAATCCCAGATCTAGCCCAGGTCCAGCTATAGCATCCTTTCTGAGTGGCCATCACACACCTGAACCCCCCTTCTGACCTGCCCCCGCAAATCAATCAGTGGGAGTGAGGCATTTGAAGGAAACTATGCAAGATCAAGACCCAAAGCTCACTGCCACTGAGTTACCTGTGGCTCATAGCAACCCTATAGGACTGAGTAGAACTGCCCCATAGAGTTTCTAAAGAGTGCCTGATGATCTGAACCCCTAGCCACAGTGTTTCCACAACTAGACCAAGGTTTCTCAAATCTTAGTTTACATCACAATCAGCGTCCTGGACCTCACCCCTAAGGATTTTATACTGAAAATAAACCCAAGGTGGAGCCCAGGAACTGGTGTTTTGAATAAAAGCCTGTATTCTTGATAAGATGCTCATTGACCAAGACTGGTCAGAGTCCACCTTTTCCTCCACGCTGGGATTTCTGGTCCAAAAGGAAGACTCTTGGTCAATTGTGCCTATGCTTGTCACAAGAGCACCAGTATAGAACTCTTGAGTTGGGGCACCGCAGGTTGGTATGTTGACAGGAAGGAAGGGAGGCAGCTCGGGCGTGGCCCTTCTCCCATGCTGCAGCCTCCTCGATTCTGAGTAGGTTGCCTGATCCTCAGTTGGTTGGCTGGCCCATCCTCCTCCCTCTGCTGCTGACTTCCCTGACACCCTGCCCTGAGCCTCTGCTCGGAGCCACATGAGGGAATTTGGTGTAACACAGAGTTCCTGGTCTCAAAGGACCAGGCCCTAGTTTGGCAGGTGGACAGGTCCACTGAGAGATGTCACTGACTAAGGGAGCCACAGGCCAGCAGGGGAACAGGAAGGCTCTGTGCTCAGGGAAGCCGGCTGGTCCAGGAAGAGTTGGAGTGAGCACCCTTGAGGGTGAAAAGGCTACTGGAGGGGAACCGGCGAAGGGGTTCATAATGAACTGGAGTGACCAGGATTGTAGGGGGGGCGGGAGGGAGTGGTTTCCTGGGATACAGGACTTTCAGTGCCAAAGTTGGGAGAAAGTCCCAAGAAAACCAGGATCATTGACCACCCGACAAGGAAAGTGGGGTTGAGATCACCTTCAGAAGGCTTGTTGTGGTCTTCCAAGGCACAGAAGCGCTCCCCTGAACTCTCTCTGATACCCACTCTCCCTGCCCAGAGAGGAGGTGAAAGCTGACACACATAAGCAGAGAACTCTGGGTCCCCAAACCCACTTCTGAAGACTAGAGGCTCTTTTGCAAACCCAAAAGGACCCTTGAAAGAGAGAGGACTGGACCAGTTCACCTCAAGTTTCATGTCAACAGATAACTTTCACTGCTAAGAAGTGGAGGGAGGAGTGGTGATTGAAACAGCTCACTCTTCTGGAAGTGGGGGGAGGAGGTAGAGGGGGGGAGTAGGAGATTGTTGGGAGGATGTGACATGTATAGAGTGGGTAGGAGAAGTGTGTTGTCACCGGGCAGGGAGTGTACATACGCAGGCATGCAAATTTATATTGGACTGTACAATTTCACTCAATCACAATAAATAAAAAAAGAAAAAAAAGAAATAGCTCACTCTTGAGTGAGCTCCTACTATGTGTGGGACTGGGATAAATGTCTTCTGGAGACTGTCTTGTACAATCTTCAAAATCTCCTTGTGTGGCATAGCTTATTAACCCCATTTGACAGATGAGAAAACAGAGGAACAGAAGAATTACATCACTTGTTCAAGCCACACAGCTGGTGGATGGTAGCACTAGGACATAGGCAAAGTACATCTTATTATTACTTTTCATAGCAGTAGTTTTATTATTACTCATTATAATAGTAGAATCAGTTGCTGTAGAGTTGATTCTGACTCATGGTGACCCCAGGGTGTCAGAGTGCAACGGGACTAAGCATATTTTCTTAATTGAGTAATAAATAAAACTTCGTGGAAATGTTTATTCTGCTTGGTCAAAGCGAAACTCTCCAAAGAGCACTTTCGATTTGAAACCTGAATACTCACCCCTCACAGAGAATGAGAACCAGTTCGTGGAAATAACTTACATGCATGCATAACAATTTAAGAAGAGAAGTCCAATAGCCAAAAATCACTGAAAGACAAAGGTACAATGAGTCATTTGCATTTAATGCACTGGAGTCGCCCTCGATTCGAGAAGCTTGAGCCTCAAAGTTCCAATTTTTCTTGAGCAGAAATGTGCTTTGTCAGGGAGGCTAAGCAGTATCTGAGGAAGGAACGAAAGACCAGCTCCGTTTCTGGTGCACACTGGGTAACAAAAGGGGCCTCTGTCATTCTCAGGGTACAGCAAGGTGACACTGCTAATCTTAAAATCTATCCTGGAGTCACGTGCCCAGGGAGAGGCCCCTGTCCCCATAGCCCTCAACAGACGGGCCTGTAGGTTCAGCTGAAAGACGATGGGAACCCTCGAGTTATTACAGGGGAGGAGCATGGTAGCCCAGACTCGAATCCACAGTAGAAAGATCTTTTTTTTGACCCAATTCAGAACACGTGTAAATGTGTATGTTTCACAAAACAACACTTAACCTGTATTCAGTTCAGTGTACTCTGCATTTTCTGTTACATCCAATTTTATGTGTTTTAAAGCTTATAGTGGTGACTCACTAACTTGTTCTCGCTACTTGTTTGAAAAACACCCAGAGCTGTGAGCAGGGCCAGGGAACTGGGGAGGTGACCTTAATGGCAGGAATGCATATTGCAGTCATTATCTGCCCCATTGTGCCTTTCAATTGTGTTTTGTATTTACCCTACTTTCCATCTAATCAGTGTTTCTCAAATGATGTTCCATGGGTTACCTTTATTCCAACCCATTTTAATAGGTATTTTTCTCCAAAGTGTTCCTGTGGTTCAACAATGATGGGAAATGATGCCTGCTATGGCTGCACCCTGCATGGTTCAAGGTATATTTGGCATATTCAGGGCTCTGAGAAGGGCTGAACAGAGGACCCAACTGCTGACTCAGCATTTCCGGAACTCTTTTGGACCACAGAGCCATTTTGAACAGGAATTTCCTCATGGGGACACTGGTATCCTCCAGAAGCCAGTCAAGGCCAGTTGCTTTTTACTCTTGTGATTCTCACCTTGTCCCAGGGAGGCCAGAAAGGCGGGTGCTAGTTGCTCTTGGAAAGAACAGCTCACCATCTTGTTTGATCTCCCAACTCAAGTTGGGCCTGGAGCTGAGCCAGCAGCGAGGGCCTCAACGAATGCAGAGGAGCCCTCGAAGGCTGAGGAGACCCCTGCACCCTGCTGCGTTGTGTTCAGGAGCAGTGGGGGGTGCTGCGGCCTTCCAGTTAACTCCAGAGTGGCCCAGGAGCTCAGTGCTAAGCCTAGAGGGAAGAACAGGATGGGGGTCAAGCAGGGGCACCTCCTTCCACCCCTAAACAGAGGTTGATTCACACAGCCACTTGACAGAGGAAACAGCTGTGTCCTTTGCGACTCAGGCTGGGGCTCCAGCCCGCCAGGGTCCCAAGTGCGGACCGGGGTTTCCTCGTGTCACTGTGTTCTGTAGACAGCTTCAACCAGTGATGCCAGAGTCAGAAAACGCACAGTGTAGTTCTGCCCGGCCTTAAACCACTTGTGTGGCTTTAGGCCTTTCCCCCTGATTTGTAAACCTGAGATGCTGGGGCACAGGAAGTCAGTCCTGCTCCATCCTTATTTCTGGTGACTCCAATGTGTTCTCTTTGATTTTTGTGGTGGTAGCTGAGGGAGGCACTAGATGATTCTGCCTTGCCTTGTCCCCAGTCTGGAGGCAGTTCTTGGACGTGGCATGGCTGGTGAGGTCCAGAGATTTCTTCTCCCTTGGAGAAGTCAGCTGAGCTATGTGGAAGGCTTCTGATACTGCCTCCCAAGAGAAGAGGAGCTCCCTGCTGGGAACCGACCCCAGCATCTGGATCAGTAGTGGTCAGTCACAATGAAAAGCAAACCACCTCCAGATTTCTGTTTCATTTTTTAAAATTGAGATATAATTCAAATACCATAAAATTTAAAATTTAAAGTATACAAAAATAAACACACAAGGTCTGACAATTAAGTCCACAAACTTAATTGTTCTAAGTGCTACATACCTCACTGCTAAATATCACTACGGTCACTTTCAAAGTACTCCCCTTGGGAAGCTATGCACCGATGCCAGTGCCTAGTCCATCCTTCAAAGCAATTTTAGAACTCTTTCTGGAATGACCATTGTGCACAGTGGCAAATTTGCAAACTTAATTGTATAATTGCCTGTGAGGGAGTTCTTAGCCAGTAAATTAATAACCATATTGGAATACTCTACCTACTCACCTGATCTGGTCCCCAGTGACTTTTTTCTTAACCCAAAGATAAAGGAAATATTGAGAAGAAGACATTCTGATGACATTCAGGGCATCAACCATAATATGATAACAGCTCTGATGGCCATTCCAGAAAAAGAGTTCCAAAATTGCTTTGAAGGGTGGACTAGGCACTGGCATCAGTGCATAGCTTCCCAAGGGGAGTACTTCATAGGTGACCATAGTGATATTCAGCAATGAGGTATGTAGCACTTTTTCCCAGGATGAGTTCCCAAACTTAATTGTCAGACCTCTTATACTCATTAGCAATCACTCCCCATCTTCCTCCAGGCACCCCACCCTATATAATCACTGAGCCATCTTTTGTCTCCTCAAATTTGGTTATTCAGGACATTTTATACAAATAAGGTCATATCTATGTGGCTAGCTTCTTTCACTTTGCGTAATGCTGTCAAAGTTCATCCATACTGTAGCATACAAAAGCACTTCATTCCTTTTTATGACTGAATAATATCACAGTATTTATAGACATGGCAGCCCGACGGAACCCTTCTGCTCCATCCTGTAGCGTCACTACGCATGAGTCAGAGTCCACTCGGAGGCAACAGGTTTTAATGGGTTATAATATCTATAGACCACCTTCTGTTTAATCATTCAATGTTTAGTGGACATTTGGGTTGTGTCTACTTTTTGGCTATTCTGAAGAATGCTGTGATGTCCATTTATGAGTAAGTTTTTGTGTGAATGTATTTTTCATTTCTATTGGATAAATTCCTAGGAGTAGAACTTCTGGATCATGTGGTAACTCTAACTGTAACCTTTTGAGAAACTGCCAAACTGTTTTCCAAAGCAGCTGTACCATTTCACATTCCTACCAGTATGGAGGAGCGTTCCAGTTTCTCCACACTCTTTCCAACATGTATTATCTGACTTGCTGACTACAGTCATCCTGGTGGGTACGATGTGGCCCAGAGTCTAAATTCTTAACTATTATCCTACACAGGAGGCACTCGACCAACAGTTTCTGAACGAACAACAACAACAAAAATATCACATTTCGTTGTCAGTGGTGTTTTGAATAATAGAGCAAAATGACTCCAAGCTTGCTGAGAAGGAGCTTTAACAGGAGAGAAGCATGTTTTCTTCGAAGACAGTGATTTCCTGAATCAGAGTTTTAAAAACCTGAGTTTTGAAAATTGCTGACTTCCAGAAATTGTTTTGGTGGGTGACAGGAAGCACAGAAATCTGCATTTTTAAGACACTTTCCCAGGTGACTTCAGTGCACAGCAGGGTTGGGATCTAGTCACCTTCAACAAAACCTGGTGCCATCGAGGCCATCCCCACTCACAGCAACCCTGTAACACGGAGCAGAACTGCCCCTTAGGATTTCCAAGGAGTGGCTGGTAGATTTCAACTGCTGCCCTTTAGGTTAGCAGCTGAACTCTTCACCAGGGGGCTACCAGGGTTCCACCTCGTAGTTCCTCCATTTGTAACCAACCAGACATAGAGTGCCTTTCAGAGGGGCCAAGTTTGTGGGAAGAATGAGGATGGGACCAGAATAAGTTCTAGAAGCTGAAGTCCTGCTTGGGGCTCAGGGCTATATTATTCTACATGACCAGGGAAAGAAGAAATAAGTTCTGAGGGATTTCATGGTTCTGTCTAAGTCCTTACGTGCAACATCACCACCCTATGAGAAAAGCATGCTTCATTATTCCCTGTTTATAGCCAGGCTCCTAGGGGTTAAGCACTAAGGTCATTACTCAGTAGACTCAGACTTCAAGCAAGGCCTGTTTGGATCTACTCTGTTTTCCCTTCTGGACCATTACCCCGCCTTGAGGCATTCACCAAAAACAAAAAAGCAAACTCACTGCCATAGAGTCGGTTCCGACTCATAGAAACCGTAGAGGACAGGGTAGAACTGTTCCATAGTTTCCAAGGAGCGCCTGGCTGATTTGAACTGCTGACCTTTTGGTGAGCAGACGTAGCACTTAACCACTATGTCACCAGGGTTTCTGAGGTATTCACAGGGGTCAGAACACACATGACAGCCAGAAAAGCTATGGGGAAAGGAGCAAGATGACTAGTGGTAATTATGGGTGAAATATGAGAGAGAGGGGGAGAAAGAAATGGCTCTTGGTGGCAGGCCCTTTGGACAGTAATTATGGGTGAAATACGAGCCCATATAAGCCTCACAACTGACCATCTCCTTCCTGCTGTATCACAAGACTCCTCCTGTATTACCCGTGTCTTTGGAAAGTCTGGGTGCTACTGCTACGCTGACCTTTCCTGGTTCCAGGATGCTCTCTTGCCTTCTCTAGACACACTCTGTTCCAGCACGCGTGCCCTAGCACCTAAGAATTAGCATCTTTGGGGAACTCGAGCTCACTTGGTCATCACTTTTAGATGAGGAAACCAAGGCTTAGAAACATTAGGTAACTTGACTATAACGACACTGCTAATAAGCTGCAAGGCTGAGCATCCGAGTTGGTTTTGGACTTCCAGTCAAATGCTCTTTTTCCTTCTGTCTGTAGTTTAGAGCGTTGAGCAAGTTGCAGGCCCCTTAAGACACGGATGAAAGCTCGCTTGTCCTCACGTCGGGAAGGAATGGTCGTGAGGGCCTGCCCCGGGGGGTCACTCCCAAGGTACAACATGAAGAGCACGCTCAGAACCGTTCACACGCTCTTAGTCACAGTTCAGTCACAGTTCGAGGCTACCCTCACAGGAGTAGCAGTTTCACAAGAAAAGATTACAATCTTTCAAAGACAAAAGCAATGTAAAGGGGCCGGTTCATCACGGAGATGAGTCCCTTCTTCATTGGCTCAAGGGGCCCCGGAAACCACCAAAAGCCAAGGCTGGGAAATGTGGGTTCCTCCTTCTGGCCTCGATTCCGCCCCACCCCCCACGGCCACCGTGAAGCGAACCAAACCCAGCAAACAATCGGCCCAGCTCACCCTCGTGTGATCTCTCTCCCTCCTTCCTGTTGCTTGAAGACCGTCTCATTTCACAGCCTCCAACTTCTGTTCACAGCCCTCTGGGTTCCTGTCCGGCTTAATGGGCAACAGAGTTTAAGAAAGAGAGGTGGAAAGTAGAAAGAACAGGTGGGGGCTGAAGGCTGGTGTTCTACCTTCTCTCTTTATCCCCAACTTCCTTCACCGTCCGCGTGGCAGCCCCAGGGAACTCTGGTCCGGCCTCTTTTCAATGACGTTAGATAATCACTCCGTCTTTGATTTTGACCACATACTCACTTCCGGCAGTCGTTGTATTGGGTAGGGAAGGCGAATCTCTTCCCAGAATGAATAAGTCAGCGGTTGGGGAAGGGTTGGGTCACAGGACACAGGATCTTCAGGGACAGTTGATGAGAACTACTCTTCAGCTTGCCCCTGTTTGTCCCTTGGAAAACCAAGGACCATAGACCAAGTGTTGGGGTTTTCTCCCCAGATGCTTCTTCCAGAGGTAATTTTAAACTCCTCCCCGTCCACGTGCCCACCCTCCCCCAACCCCATAAGCTCTGCTCTCCATTTGTGATGTATCTATGCTCCTTGCTAAACTGTGAGCCTCTGGAAGGGGCATGAAAAACCAAACCAAACCTGTTGCTGTCGAGTCGATTCCAAATCATAGCCACCCTATAGGACAGAGCAGAGCTGCCCACAGGGCTTCCAAAGAGCAGATGGAACTGCCGACCTTTTAATTAGCAGCTGAGCTTTTAACCACTACGACACCAGGCCTTTTCTCCATCCCTAGCAACCACACTAATTTACTTTCTACTTTTGGACCCGACTCGATGGCACTTGGCTTGACTGGCTTTTTCTAGACTTGCTTTTTCTGGACCTTTCATATAGAATCATGCAACACATAGTCTTTTGTGACTAGCTTCTTTCAGTTACAGCATAATGTTTTCCAGGTTCTTTAGATTTGCAGCCTGGATCAGTACTTTGTTTTTACGGTGGAATAATATTCTGCTGCCTGGATTTACACTTTGCCTACCCATACATCAGCTAGTGGACATCTGGGCTCTTACCTCTCTTTGGTTAGTATGAATACTGCTGCTATGAACATTTATGTATGTTTTTGCATGGACATGTGTTTTCAGTTCTCTTGAGCGCACGGCTAGGAGTGGAATTGCTGGGTCCCGTGGTCACTGTTTCTCTGAGGAGCTTCCAGTTTTCCAAGTCGGCTGTATCATTTTACACTCACACCAGCAAGGTATGATGTCCCCCATTTCTCCACATCCTCACAATACTTCTTATCATTCCTTAATTGTTTTTAATCCCATACAGCACCTAGACCTGACCTTTCAATTCAGGCAATGGCTGAACCCAAGTTTGCTGGACTAAATTCTCAAATGTACTTTTTCCCAACAGAAACGTTGCCTTCCTAAAACTCACCTACCCACTCTGCCCTCCAACACACCAAGTCAGCAGATGTAGCCTCCACACTCGGAGTCGGGGAAGGCTTTGTGGAGGAAGACATAGCTGAGCTGGGACAGTACTGTAACAGAAGAGAATGGGTTTGGGAGCCTGACTGACCTGGATTTGGACTGTTTACCCACTTGGGATTTGCTTTTATCATCTGCAAAGCGGGGATGACAATAGTATTTATCTCATGAGATAATGCAAATATAATACTCAGCGCAGTGCCTAACACCTAATAGGCCTCTTCCCCTCTGCTCTGGAAGGACCAGGAGTTGGCTATCAGACGAGTGGGATAAGGTCATGCCAAGCAAAAGAAGTTGTGTGTGCAAAGGCTGCATTAAAACAGTGGTTAGACTGAGGATGGGGTTTTGAGGGGTTGGGGGTCGGAGGGTAGGGAGTTGGGCTGGGGGTATGGCAGAGGGGTGGTGGGAGGGGTAGAAGTGTAGAAATAAAGAGGGGGATCGGATCACCAAAGGGCTTCATTGTGCAAAGGAAGTTGGACTTCACCCTTCTTATAAACCATAACCAGTTCTATAGGGAGTGACAGGACCATGATTTGCATTTTTAGAAGTGTCCTTTCCAGCAATGTGAGCCTGGAAAGAGGGGGCTGAACGGCTCGGCAGCTCCGCCATAAAGGAGGCTGCTTAAATGAATTCAGGTGGGGACCCAGCCCAGCCTAGAGTCATGACAACGGGATAGAAAGAAGTGGCTAAAAGGAAGATGGAGGAGGCAGATTCGGTGGGCATGACTTCGTGGTCTGGCATGCTTCCCAAGCGCTGGGGAGGGAGGTGAGGGTGCTCTAGGCTTCACCTAATTAAATTTGCATAGTTCTGCAAGGTGGCACCCACTTTCGCGATCTGCAGTCACAGTTCCAACAAAGCAAGTGCTTTGCCAAAGTCATAAGCAGCAGGATGAACTCTGAACCCAGGTCTGTCTGTCTTTCATCAAGGTATCTCTTGGGAGGCTTTAAGGGAATAGGTGAGGGTTTGACCAGGCAGTAAAGTCTGGGATGGATTTAGAAAGGAAGGGAAGGCGGGGGTGCGGAGGTACAATTCTTCACGGTGACTGGTTTTGGCTGGACTGGCAGGGCGACGCTCCGTTGGGTCAGGCTGAGGGTGGGAAGGCTTCTCCAAGGACGCACGCAAAAGGGCAGAAGTGAAAGAATTTGCCCAGTAAGAGCTGGGGTGTCTCTGATCCTCTCCCTGCCTCAGGGGCCTGGTCATAGTAAGAAAGAAGTTTGGGCAACATTAGTGGGTTGATGGCAATCCTAGCCCTTCTGGCCCACGTCCGTGGTAGGACGAGCACTCAGGGACCCTGCTGGCCCATGTCCACAGTGGGGTGAGCGCTCAGGCCCAGCCCAAGAGCAGGCAGCTCTGGTCCTCCCCCATTCAGATGCCCAGGCTTGGCTGGGTGCCTAGATCTCATGGGGGCTCCATTCCTCCGGGTTTGGGGCCATGCTGTGGGGTCACAGAGGCTGATGGCCAAGGCCGAACTCTCCCAAGCAGCCTCATGTCTCAGAACTTTGTCATCAATAGGGCCCCAGAGACCCCAGCCCCTTGTAGGAAAAATTAGCAGTCATACCGTGTGTACATGGCCTGCCCAGGAAATCTCCCATCCCAGGCCTCCCTCTCAGGGAAAGATGAGCTGAGGGGCAGTGTGGAAGTGGTTCAGGAAGCCCCGCAGAGTCCAGGAGTGGGGGAGGAGCACTGAGGGGTGCCCCAGCCTCCAGGCCTCACACAGAAGGGGAAACCCCTTCTACTTTCACCCAGGCCCTCCCCCAGCCCCCCGCCCTCTGCATGTGCACATCAGCCTTTGTCTGCCAAGTCCTTCTCATTTGGCTTAAAGTTTGTGGAGGCCCAGATGGGGACATGGCAGGGAGCCATCTGGTCTTCTCCCAAATCCCTCACCCCTCACCAACCCCCAATGCCTCAGCCTGCCTCATCCCACCAGCAACTTCCCTTTTTCTCTGCTCCAAAGTCCTGATCCCTGTTTACTATCTGTCAATTAGCTGGCCTCAATACCTTTCACACAGAAAGCCAGCCAGCCAAGCATGTCGGTCCCTGGGCCCCCTCCCCATGCCTCTCTTGTCCTCCTGTCTGGGGAGGGGCAGGAGGGAGAAAGGCAGTTTGCAGTCTCCCCACGAGGTACAATGGCCATGGCGGTCGTCTCTTGGCAGTCAGCTGTTTCTCCCTTGCCTCAGACCATTCCCAGGCCTTAGCTGAAACTCCTAGGGTGGAGGTCAGGGTGAGAAAGGAAGGTGGCTAGTGAGTGTCTGTGAGTGGGCAGGTCCAAGGCATGGGGTGTGGCTATCAGGTGATGTGTTCCCTCATGGATCAGGGCGTGACTCAGTTCACCTTTGAACTGGAAGTGCTCTAGGTCACCAACAGGTCTGTCCGGTGACAATGGCCCCAATCAGCTCAAGGCTGAGCCACATCTCCCTATCTTTCTGGCCAAGCAGAGGCCTCTAGCTGTGTAGAAGGAGCCTGATTGTTGTTGAGTCCATTCTGACTCACAACAATCCTATAGGACAGAGTAGAAACCCCATACAGCTCCCAAGGAGCAGCTGGTAGGTTCAAACTGCCATCATTTTGTTTAGCGGACGATTTTGTTTTTAACCGTAGTTTAGATGAAGGTTTACAGACCTAGCTTCTCATTAAACAATTAGTATACATATTGTTGTGACACTGGTTACCAAACCCATGACATGTCAACACTCTTCCTTGACTTTTGGTTCCCTATTACCAGCTTGTCTGTTTCCTCCTGCTGTCCAGTCCTTGCCCTGGGGCTGGTGTGCCCCTTTAGTCTTGCTTTATGGGCTTGTCTAATCTTCGGATGAAGAGTAAACCTCAGGAGTCACTTCATTACTGAGCTAGAAGAGTATCCAGGGGCCATTCTCTTAGGGTTTCTCTGGTCTCTCAGGCTAGTAAGTCTGCTCTTTCTTTGTTAGAATTTTGTTCTACATTTTTCTCCAGTTCTGTCCAGGACCCTCTGTTGTGATCCCTGACAGCACAGTCACTGATGGTAGTCGGGCACCATCTAGTTGTATTGGACTCAGTCTGGTAGAGGGTGTGGTATTTACCGTCCATTAATTCTTCGGACTAATCTTTCCATTGTGTCTTTAGTTTTCTTCCTTCTCCCTTGCTCCCGGCAGGGTGAGACCACTGGAGTATCTTAGATGGCTGCTCACAAGCTTTTAAGACCCCAGACACTACTCACTTAGGTAGAACGTAAAACATTTTCTTTATAAACTATGTTATGCCAGCTGAGCTAGATGTTCCCCAAGACCATGGTTCCCGTAGCCATCAGCCCAGTAATTTGATCTCTCAGGGAGTTTGGATGTGGGGTCTAGGGAGTTTACAAGACCTTTTCTTGTACAAGACGTACTGGCTTCCCCTGAAAGCAGCCAAGGTCTTAACCACTGTGCTACCAGAGCTCTGCATAGAAGGAAGAGGGAACCAAAGAATGAAGGAGGAAGAGGAAGAGGAAGAGATAGGCAGAGAAGAGGTGCAGTAGGGGTGGAACCAAAAAGCTCCTAGGAATGGCCTCATTTGCCCTTCCGTGGGGACATCTGGAAGCCTGGAGTGGGCCAGCCTTAACACCATACCCTTGACTCACACTTGTTTTCTCTCAATCTCAACCCCGTGAGGCAGACACGTCACTCCCACTTGACAGTTGAGAGGACTGGGCTTGGAGGATTTAAGAAATTTGCTCCAGCTCTCTCAGCTTGTATGTGGGCCAAGTTTCTAGTCCCAAAGTCCACACATTTTCTCCTCAGCCACAGTCTCTGCCTTGCCAATTCCTGTGCTCGGCAAGAGCCTTTCAGCCCTGATCGTGGCCCTCCCTGCACAGCCACACGCCGGCACCTTCTCATCTTTCTAGGCTCTGTCTTCTCTTGGGACACAACCAACCTGATTTCAGGCACCTGATCTGTTCTCAGAAAGTCTGTCTCACTGCAGGGATCTCATGAGCTGCTCTACTAGCTCCGGGGCAGGAGAGCAGTGCAGAAGAGGGGAGAGCAGAGTAGGGGACAGACAGGCCTAACATTGGGACACGCAGCAGTAAAAGGACAGATTCTCTCAGAAGAGACCAAGGGGCCCAGACTGAAAAAGCTGAGAGTTAGAGACATCAGCCTTTGAATCCATACTTCCACTTACTAGTTACTATTTTGGGCAAGTTCTTTAGTTTGCATGTGCCTATGGTGGCTCACTCTTGCAACAGGCCTACATCCTCGGGTGTCATGAGGCATGCCAGAGCCTGGGTAAGGAAGCTGTAACACTGCCTTTGATGTGGTGATGACTAGACACTAGTGGATCTTATCATTCTGAAACTTTCTACTATTAGGTTGACCTTCCCCCAGGGCCCACACTCAACACTCTTGGGGCCTCAGGTCAACAGGACTTGCTGAGGGCAGTAGGCTCCTGAGCAGTTTTATTGACCAGTGCTTAACACGGACTGCCACCAGCTCGCAGATACCCTTTACTTTATCAAGGTCAGATGTCCTGAGGCCTTCCAATGGAGGAGTCAACCCAAGCTATAAGGAAGGGGAAAATTGAATCCTAATTGCTGGCATTAAAGCCAGGAGGCAGGTCTCAGGGGAAGAAAGGTACAGTCAGCAGCTAGTTTATGGGTTTGGTCCCTCTGAGTCTCCCTCTATCCCAGTAAATGGTGACTGATCCCTCTTCATAAAGCCATCTGCTCAAGGGGCAGCCTGCCTCACACACACACTGTTCCAATCAGGAGCAGAAGACATGGGTGACTCTATGTCAGCTAACAAGTTGGTGCCCTACTTGGTGACCTTTCCATGTTTGTTATGTGTTTACTTAGAGAGAAGGCTGAGCCTAGAGAAGCGTGAAGGACTGAGGTGAAGCGTGATGGGGGTAGCAGGGGGCTTCACACACACAAGCCCCACCCCCCAAAGTCCTGATGTTAACCAGATCTTCATTTCTGGCAACCAGCTGATACCGGAGGTCTCATACTGGAGGTCTCATACCGGAGGTCTCATACCGGAGGTCTCATACCGGAGGTCTCAACGTCCTCCTCTACTGCCAAGTATTCCATCCTAGTCCCCTTTCAACCACAAACAGTACACTTCCTAAAAGGAATTTCATTAAGCTGACATTTTTCATCTTTCTCACCTTCCCCAGGATGGTTTCCAATGCTCCTACAGATTGGGGTGGTATAGTGGTTAAGTGCTGTGGCTGCTAACCAGAAGGTTGGGAGTTCAAATTCGCCAGGTGTTCCTTGGAAACCCTACAGGGGCAGTTCTACTCTGTCGACATGTTTGCAATGAGCTGGAATTGACTCGATGGCACCGGGTTGGGTTTGGTATAGACTGGTGCCCTGGTGAATGGCCCCGTGGGTCTGCTTTTTTTCTGCAGTTGTCTCCAATAACACTGCTTCCTCATACTGCCAACTTGAGGACAATTCTCTGTACAAGAAAATGTGTTGTCATGGATTGAATTGTGTCCCCCCAAAAGTATGTGTGGCCATGTGGCTGGGCCATGATTCCCAGTATCTTGTGACTGTCCTCCATTTGGTGGTTTTCCTGTGCTATATGTTAAAGGATTAGGGTGGGGCTGTATATCCCATCATAAGGTCACCTCCCTGCCTCACTGTAAAGGGAGTTTCCCTGGAGTATGGCTTGCCCCACCCTTAATCCTTTCATCCTGAAAGAGATAAAAGGAAACAGAAGCAGGCAGAGATTTGAGAACCTCGTACCATCAAGAAAGCAGTACCAGGAGAAGAGTGTGTCCTTCAGACCTGAGGTTCCTGTGCCAAGATCCTCCCCGGACGGAATACTAGACTTTCCTCCAGAGCCGACAAGGGGAAAGCTTTCCCCTGGAGCGGACACCCTGAATATGGACTTGTAGCCTATTGGCCTGTTTAAGAATCAACCTTCCTTTGTTAAAGCCATCCACTCTCTGGTATTTCTGTTAGAGCAGCCCTAGCTGGCTAAAACATGTGTTTTAGGAGCTGGAACTAACAGAGAAGGGTTCAAATAGTTCTCTAGGCAAGAGAACATGCTTATCATTAGAGAACCCATCAGAAAAATGTGGGTCCCAAGAGGAATGCAGCAGTCAATACTGAAAAGGGAAGTGCAAGTAAAAGAGGTAGGAGTTCAGAGAACTCACTCAACAGCCCCTGGCCAATCAGCTGGTCAACCCAAAGAGCTCCTCCTGGCCTGGATCACGTCCCATTTCCCAGTGGGGAAGATGCAGGCAGCCACCTCTGGAGAATAGCATGCACATGACAAATTGATTATAGGGAGAGCAATATGGGGAGAAATCTATATTTGGAAGGAGACAGAGCTGGGTGGCTGTTCTCTTATCAGGCCCCTGCAGACCAGCATGGCACCAGGGTAGATGGGCTGTCCTATCTCCACCCTGCTGGGCTTGGCTCAGGCTCCAGAAGGCGGCCTTGTCCTTACATACCCTTTAATGCCATCCTGCTCTGCTGACCCCACTAGTCTACACCTCACAGTCAAACACAATGGGAAGAGAAGTTGGACAGCTTTCAAAGCCAAGGGTGAGAAGACGCATGGCCTTGCTTGGGCTGGGTAACTACGAGGTTCGGCAAGTCAGTCCATGAACTTAATTGTTCTAAATGTTACATACCTCATTGCTGAATATTACTACAGTCACCTTTAAAGTATTCCCCTTGGGAAGCTATGCCCCAACACCAGCGTCTAGTCTACGCTTCAAAGTGATTTTGGAACTCTTCCAGGAATGGCCATTGTACATGGTGGCAGGTTCACAAACTTAATTGCATAGCTGATTGTGAGGGAGTTTTTAGCCAGTAAACAACTCTATAGGAACACCCTCCCTACTCACCCAGTCTAGCCCCAGTGACTTTTTTCTTTACCCAAAAATAAAGGAAATATTGAAAGAAAGACATTTTGATGACATTCAGGACATCATGGACAATACCACGACAGCTCTGATGTCCATTCCAGAAAAAAGAATTCCAAAATTGCTTTGAAGGGTAGACCAGGTACTGCGTCAGTGCATAACTTTCCAAGGGGAGTAATTCAAAGGTGACCACAGTGATACTCAGCAATGAGGTACGTAGCACTTTTTCTAGGATGAGTTCATGAACTTAATAGGAAGTTCTAGTATGTGGCAATGAAGGAAGGCAGAGGAGGTGCATCTGAAAAAGAATCAATATCTGCTTGGTTTTAGAGCATTTAGAAATGACCTAAACAGCTCTGTCAGAATTATTTCAACTTAGGATAGTCATCAGTTTCTCCCTGGTGGCAAAATGGCTGTGGCTTAGAGAAGTCCAAGTGGCTAATACTTGTGGATGCCGTGATCATCCTTGCTGCTTTCCATTCCCCTGGGCTGATGTGTGCCTGACAGACTCCTCTCATTCTTTACTAGCTACATGACTTCTGACAAGCTATACATCCTCTTAAGAGTCTCAGCTTCCTTGTCTGTAAAGCTCATTTCTAAGTCCTCTGGAATCATTCTGCAAAATTAAACAATGATAGGTGTGAAGTACAGAGCCTAGATACTTCACGAAAAATACTGCATGTGTAGTATTGATTACATGCTCAGTAAATGTTCCCTTCTTCCGAAAACTACCTTGTCTTCATTTCTCACAATCTTTATCCTTCCATTTGATCAATCTGGTAGCTTCTTCTGATTCTTCATTATACTCCATGATGGTTTCAACATTATGACTGTGAATTGTTGGACACTTCTCCCATTGAAAGAGGGAATCTACCAATTCTTGCTTCGAATGTTGGCTCGAATGATTTAGTTGACTTCTACCTAATCAATGTTGTTGCTGCAGGTGCTGTTGAGTCAGTTCCGACTGACAGTGACCCTAGGTACAACAAAGTGAAACACCACCCAGTCCTGCACGGTCCTCACGGCTACAGCTGTGCATGAGCACATCGTTGTCGCCACTGTCAATCCATTTCATTGATGGTCTTCCTCTTTTTTATTGACCGTCTACTGTACCACGTGGGGAATCTTTCTCCAGGGACTCCTGCCTCCTGATAGCATGCCCAAAACATGTCAAAGTTTTGCCACTCTTGCTTCCAAGGCAAATTTGTTTCTTCTGGCTGTCCATGGTATATTCAATATTCTTCCCCAACAAGATAATTTAAAGGTACCAATCCTTCAGTCTTACTTTTTCACTGTTCAGCTTTTGCTTCCATATAAGGTGACTGAAAATACCATGGGTTGGGCCAGGTGCACCTCGGTCCTCAAAGTAGCATTTCTATTGTTTTAAAGACTTTAAAGAGGCCTTTTGCAGCAGATTTAACCAGTGCAAATAGGTTGATTTTTTTCACTGTTGCTTCCATGGGTGATGACTGTGGATCCAAGTAAAATGAAATCCTTGACAATGTCAATCTTCTCTCTCTTTCTCACAATGTTGTTTCCTGGTAGAGCTGTGAGGATTTCTTGTTTTCTTGATGTTAGGTGTAATCCATACAGAAACCTACAGTCTTTGATTTTTATCAGTATATGCTTTAAATCCTCGTCACTTTCAGCCAGCAAGGTTGTGTCATCTACATACTGCTAATTGTTAATAAGTGTTCCTCCAGTCCTGGTGCTCTTCTCAGATTATTTGTTCAGACTACAGATTGAATAAGTATGGTGATAGGATACAACCCTGATGCACACCTTTCCTGATATTCAGCCACACAATACCCCTTGTTCTGATTGAGTAACCGCCTCCTGGTCTAGGTACAGATTCTGTGGTAGCATAATCATTCTGCAATTCTTATTCTCACAAAGTTGGCCATTATTTGTTATAATCCACACAGCAGAATGCTTTTGCATAGTCAATAAAACACAAGTGAGTATCTTCCTGGTATTTTCTGCTGTCAGCTGAGATTCATCTGACATCAGTATTTCTGAATGTGGCCTCTTGAATCTCTCTTGAATTTCTGGCAGTTCCCTGTTGATGTACTGCTGCAACCATTTTTAAATTATTTTCAGCAAAATTTTATTTGTCTGTGATATTAATGATATATATTTGATAGTTTTCACATTCTAGTGGAATGGGCACAAATATGGATCTCTTCCAGGTAGCTGGCCAGAGAGCTGCATTCCAAATTTCTTGGCATAGAGGAGTGAGCAGCATCCATTTGTTGAAACACCTCAAAGGGTATTTTATCAATTCCCAGAGCCTTGTGTTTCTCTAATCCCTTAACTGCAGCCTGAGCTACTTCCACTGGTTATTGATTGTATGTTACCTCTTGAAATGTCTGAATGTCAATCAATTCTTTTTGGCATATTGACTCTGTGTATTCCTCCCATCCTCTTTTGATACTTTCTGCATCATTCTATGTTTTACCCACAGAGTCCTTCAATATCCCAACTGCAAGCTTGAAGTCTTCTTCAGCCTGCAAAATGCTGAGCGTGTTTTTCTCTTTTGGTGCGCTTCACTATAATACTTTAGTTTGTCTTCTTGAGCCTCTGAAATCTTCTGCTGTGCTCTTTTACTTCCAATTTTTCCATTTACTTTTGTGGCAGGATTCAAGAGCAAGTTTTAGAGTCTCCTGTGACATCTATTTTAGGCCTTTCTTTCACTCCTTTTTATGTATGATTCCTTGAAGTCTTCCACAACTCATCTGGTCTTCAGTCATTAGTGCTCAATGCATCCAATCTGTTCTTGAGATGGTCTCTAAATTCAGTTGAGATATACTAACGGTTGTACTTTGGCTCTAGTGGACTTTTTCCTTCAGCATTAATTTGAACTTGCATATGAGCAATGGATGGTCTGTTCTGCAGACAGGCCATGGCTTCATTTTAAGTGATGACATTGAGCTTCTTCATCATCTCTTCCCACAGATGTGGTCAATGTGATTCCTGTGTCATCACAGCCATACAAGTTAGGATTTACAACACATATTTTTGGGAGATGTAATTCAACATATAACAATATCTCGACGATTTCTGGAAAGATTTGAAACTTTAGATAGGTAGAGGCATAGCTATAAGTAGCTAGAAAGCTATTAGAACAAGATTTGAAAGATGAAAGCCAAGTAACAAAGGGTGTAGGTGTGGGGAGGATTCCAACTTCACTAGTAAACCTGGTTGAACATGAAACACAGCTCTACACTTCGTGGAAGTCGAGGCAAAAGTGGGAACTTGATGGATCATATTAAAACTACTTTTACTTTTTTTTTCCTTAATGAAGGTACACATTTGACATGTGTGCCTTTAGATAAACAGCATCACAAGTATAGCGGATGGTATCTGGCAGACATTCTACTTCATGTGGATCATACTGGGCATGTGTGAATTGGTGAAAACAGTAATGCACATGGTTCATTTAAAATAATGCACTAATGTACACATCAAAAAAGTAGTGTCATGGGTTGAATTGTGTCCCCCAAAAATGTCTGTTGATTTGATTTGGCTGTGAGTCCCAATATGGTGCCCTTCCTCCCATGTGTTGTGAATCCTGCCTCTGTGAGATTGATGGTGGAGAACAGGTAACAGTTGTGTTAGTGAGGCAGGTCTCAAGCTACAAGCTTGTGGAATACAAGGGAGAGAGGTGAGCAGAAGAAGTTGGGAACCTCATACCACCAAGAGAGAAGCACCGAGAGCAGAGCATGTCCTTTGGACCCGAGGTTCCTGTGCCAAGATGCTCTCACTGGATTTGAACTCAGCCTACTGGACTGTGATAAATTCTCTTACTGAACGGACTTACAATTTGTAAATGGATTTGCAGCTTACCGACTGTCTCAGTAAAAACTTCTCCTCATGAAACCTTCCACTCATGGTATGTTCTGTTAGAGCAGTACCAGGTGACTAAGACTAGCAGGAAGGCCAAAATCAATGCCTTAGCCTTATAACTGGAACAACCACAGGAAAGCAGCAAAAGAAGTCCACGGCAACCAGAAAAAAGGAAATAATAAAGCTTAGGCTGGAAAGAAATGAATCAGAAAACAGAAAAACAACCAAAAGGATCAGTAAGGCTAGAAATTGGTTCTTTGAAAATATCAATGAAATCAGCAAACCACGGGCCAAACTGACAAAAGATGCAAATAACGCAAATAAGATATGAAATAGGAGACATTACAACAGGACCAACTGAAATAAAAAGATTAGAATATAATATTTTGAAAAATTATACTCTGGCAAATTTGCAAACCTGGACAAAATGGACAAATTTCTAAAAACACACTACCAAACCAAACTAACACAAACTGAAGTAGAAAATCTGAACAGATTCATAACAAAAGAAGAAATGGAGGTGATCATAAAAGAATTTCCAATTAAAAAAAAAAAAAGCCTTGGTTCAGATGGTTAAACTGGAGAATTCTAGCAAATATTCAGGGAAGAGTTGACACCAGTGCTTTTCAAACTACTTCAAGACCACTCCCAAATTCATTTGATGAAGCCAGCATAATCCTGATACCAAAATCAGGCAAAAGACGCCACTAGACAAGAAAAGTATAGACCAATATCCCTCATGAACATAGATGTAAAAATTCTTAACAACATTCTAACCAGTAGAATTCAACAGTATGTAAAAATATACATATATCATGACTAAGTGGCAATCACATCAAGTATGCAATGATAGTTTAATATTAGAAAATTGATTAACATAATATACTATATTATTAAAACGAAGGGCAAGAATCACATGATCATCTCAACTGATGCAGAAAAGGCATCTGAAAAGCACAACTCCCATTCCTGATAAAAACTCTCAGCAAAATAGGCATAGAAGGTAAATTACTCAGCATAATCAAAGGCACACATACATTATTCTTAATGGAGACAGGCTGAAAGAATTCCCCTTGAGAACGGGAACCAGACAAGGATGTTTTCTTAACATCACTCTTATTCAATACTGTACTGAAAGTCCAAGCTAGAGCAGTAAGACAAGAAAGAGAAACAGAAGGCATACAAATTGCTAAGGAAAAAGTAAAACCACTATATTTGCAGATGATATGATCATATATACAGAGAATCCCTGAGACTCTCTAAGAAAGCTACTGGAACTAATAGAAGAATTCAGTGCAGTGACAAGGTACAAGATCAACATACAAAAAGCAGTTATTCCTTTACACTAACCCATAAGACTCTAAAAACGAGATCAGGAAACCAATGCCAGGTACAATACCCCTCCAAAAAAGCCCCAAACAGACAAGACCCTTACAAACAAATCTCACTAGAGATACAGATGGTCTATACAAAGAAAACTACAAAACACTACTGCAAGACTACAAGATACCTATATGAATGTAAAAACATTGCATACTCATGGATAGGTAGACTTAGCAGTTTGAAAAAGTCAATACTACCCAAAGCATTCTATAATTATAATGCAATCCCTATTCAAATTCCCACAACATTCTCTAATGAGATGGAACAACTATTTGCCAATGTTACATGGAAAGAAAAGAGGCCCCCAGATAAGTAGAGCATTATTACTAAAGAACACAGCAGGAAGTTTCACTGCTCAATCTGAGAATCTACCACAAAGCCACACATAGATCAATGGAACAAAATAGAGAATCCAGATGCAGGGCAATCCAGCTGATCTTTGACAAAGGGTCAAATTTCACCCAATGGGGGAAGAGACAGTCGCTAATAAATGATACAGGCAAAACTGGACATCCATTTGCAGAAACATGAAACAAGATCCATACCTCACATGCCACCAAAAAGTAACTCAAAGTAGATCAAAGACCTAAATATAAAACCTTAAATATAAATGTCATGGAAGAAAACATAGGTACAATACTAGAGGCCCTAATACATGGTATAAATAGAATATCAAATGATGAAAATGCATAAGCAGCACAGCATAACCTAGACAACTGGTGTCTCCTAAAAATAAAACACTTATGGCTCATCAAAAGACTTCAACAACAGTGAAACGAGAACCTAAAGACTGGAAAAGGTTTTTTTGCTACGACAGAGCACCAACTTAAAGACAACCTCAATACCTTACTGACAAAAATACAAACAATCCAACTAAAAACTGGGTTAAAGGACACAGACACTTCACCAAAGAAGACATTCAGGTGGCTAAAAAGCACATTAAAAGACCCTTGCAATTATTAACCATTACATAGATGCAAATTGCAAGTCACAACTACAGTGTGATCCCATCACACCCTGGCAATAATGGCACTGATTAAAAAAAAAAAAACAGGAAACAACAGATATTGGCCAGTTTATAGGGAGTCTGGAACTCTTATACACTGCTGGAGGGAATGCAAAATGGTACAACCACAATGGAAAATGGTATGGCGCTTCCTTAAAAAGCTAGAAATTGAAACACCACGGGATCTAGCAATCCCATTCCTAGGTATATGAAGTCTGACAAGTTCACAAATGTAACGGTTCTAAGTGCTACATACCTCATTGCTGAATATCACTACAGTCACCTTGGGAAGCTGTGCACCAGCACCAGCACCTAGTCCGTACTTCAAAGCAATTTTGGAACTCTTCCCGGAATGGCCATTGTGCACAGTGGCAATTTCGCAAACTTTATTGTATAGCTGTCTGTGAGGAAGTTTCTAGCGAGTGAACAAATAAATGTATTGAAACACCCTCCCTACTCAGCTGATCTGGTTCCCAATCACTTGTTTCTTTATCTGAAGATAAAGGAAATATTGAGATGACATTCTGATGGTATTCAGGATATCAAGCACAATATGATGACAACTCTGATGGCCATTCCAGAAAAAAGAGCTCCAAAATTGCTTGAAAGGGTGGAGTAGGCACGGGTGCCGGTGCGTAGCTTCCTGAAGGAAGTACTTTGAAGGTGGTTATTCAACAATGAGGTATGTAGCTCCTTTTCTAGGATGAGTCTGTGGACTTAACTGGCATACTCCAGGGAAATAAGAGCCATGACAAGAAGAAAGATGCACTCCGACGTTCACTGCAGCCATTATTCACAATAAGGAAAAGATGGAAACAACTGAAGTGCCCATCAATAGATGACTGCATAAACAAGCTGTGATACACATACATCACAGATGACCACACAATGATAAAGAATAACGAATCTGTGAAACATCTCAAAACATGGATGAATCTAGAGGACAGTATGCTGCACGCAAGAAGTTAATCACAAAAGGAAAACTGCAGTATGAGACTACAGGTAGTCAAGAGAAGGTTTATACATAGAAAGGAAACATTTTTGGAAGGTTATTAGTGGTAGGAAGAAAGGGAGGGAAAAACACTAACTAGATAGTAGACACATGCTTACTCTGGTGAAAGGACAGGCAGTACTCCATACAGAGGAAGTCACGCAATACAGAGGATATCAGCACAACAGGAACAAAGTAAGGGAAGACTCTGAGAGCCAAGCAAGAATAAAACGTAACGGCAGTAAACACTACAACACATACAATCCTGCAATAACCAACAATAATTTAGAAGTGGATCTACCTGAAGAGGTGTGGGAGGGGATATGACTATATCCACACACATATACAGATTTCACTGTGGATATTACTACACACATATTTGTATGTGCTGTACATATACTCACATATAAAATAGAACAGACAGGGTGCACAGTCACGGAAGCATTCTAGACATAACCAAATACCTCACAGGACTGAGTTACTGGGCTGGAAGGCTAAAGACCACAGTCTCAAGGGACATCTAGGTCAACTGGCATAACACAGTTCATAAAGATGACCACGGACATCCCATTTTGGTGAGTAGCATCTGGGGTCTTAAAAGCTTGCAAGCAGCCATCCAACACATGATTGTTAGTCTCTTTCTGACAAGAGAAAAGGAGAGTGGGGAAAAAAACCAAAGAGTCAAGGAAACAATTAGCTCAAAGAACTAATGGACCACAAGAACTATAGCCTGAGGTCAGAAGAACTAGACGGTGCCCAGTTACGACTGCTGACACTTCTGACCACGATCACAACAGAGGGACCCGCTTAGAGTTATGAAAAAAAACAAACAAAATTCAAATTCATGGAAAGGTCCAGGTTTGCTGCTCAGACAGACACTGGAGAAACCCTTGATACTATGGTGCTTAGACACCTTCTATCTTGGACCTGAAACCATTCCCAGAGATCACCTTTCAGCCAAATAACAGGCCTATAAAATAAACAAAAACACCCCTGAGGAAAGTGCTTTTCAGAACATCAGGGAAAAAAAAGGGGGGCAACATTTGCCCAAATACCCAGATGAGAAGGCAGGAAGGGGGAGGACAACCAAATGGAAATGGTCAACTTGGGGTGGTAATGTGGAGGATGCTGATACATTATGGGGATCACAACCAGTATCTATGGAACAACTTGTGTATAAACTACTGAATGGAAAATTAATTTGGTCTATAAACATTCACCTAAAGTGTGTGCACACATACACATGCAAATAAATGGTACAGCAAGGGACTCATTTTCAAAACTCTTGGGAGAAGAGGGAATAACTTCACCCCATCCCCATAAATATATTTATGGAGCTCTGGAGGTGCAGTGGTTAAGGATCTGGCTGTTAATCAAAATGTCAGCAGTTCAAATCCACCAGTTGCTGCTTGAAACCCTATGGGACAGTTCTACTGTATCATATGGGGTTGCCAGGAGTCAGGACTGACTTGATGGCAATGGATTTTACAAGTGTGTGTGTGCGTGTGTGTGTGTGTGAGTAGACATAGCAACCCTACATACAATACTATGCAACACTGTCTGGTCCTGCACCATCCTCCCAATTGTCGTTATGCTTGATTGAGCCATTGTGTCAATCCATCTCACTGAGGTTCTTCCTCTTTTTCTCTGGTCCTCTACCAAGTATGATGTCCTTCTCCACTGACTTGTCTCCACTGATAATATGTCCAAAGTATGTGAAATGAAATCTTATGATCCTTGCTTGTAAGCAGCATTCTAGCTTCTTCCAAGACAGGTTTGTCCCACTGGCAGTCCATGGCATAGTCAGTAGTCTTCGACAACCCTACAATTCAAAGGCATCCGTTCTTTGGTCTTCCTCCTTCACTGCCCAGCTCTTGTAAGCATATGCAGTGATTGAAAATACTGTGTTTTGGGACAGCTGCACCTTAGTCCTCAAAGTGGCCCCCTTGCTTTTTAACACTTTAAAGTGGTCTTTTGCAACAGAGTTATCTGATGCATATGTTGTTTAATTTCTTGACTTCTGCTTCCTGGGCTACATCAAGAATGCAGCATCTGGACTGGAGGAGGATGCGTTAACCACCTGCTATATGCAGATGACACAACCTTGCTTATGGAAAGTAAAGGGGACTAGAAGCACTGATGAAGATCGAAGACCACAGCTTTCAGTATGGAATGCACCTCAACGTAAAGAAAATTCCTCACAACTGGACCAACAAGCAACATCATGATAAATGGAGAAAACACTGAAGTAAAGGATTTCATTCTGCTTGGATCCTCTATTGATCAATTGATCGATCCACATATACTGTACATACACATATGCAGAGAATTTTAAAAGCTAACCTTTTACATACATTTTTGTAAAAAAAAAAGTGTAAGAGTGTCTACATTCCACCCTGTCCTCTGTTAACCAGCTCCCTTTATCATGGACAATCCTCTGTGCCTAATTTTTAGTTTAAACTTCCAGGAGTATTTTTATACACATACAAAAAATTATATTGTTTTCTCCCTTTATTACACAAATTCAGTATACTTGCTGGGCACTGTGCTTGTAATTACTCAGTACTGATGTATTACTTAAAAATAATATTGCTACCTAATCACCACAATTTTTAATCTTCAGTGTTTTTAGCATTGCCCAAAATTTGAAATAAAAAAAATTAAACCAGAAAGCACTGTAAGCTCACCACAGCAACTTTTTTTTTTATTATGACTGAGTGAAAATGTACATTCCCATGTAAATTTACATGCCCACCTATACGCAGCTTCTACTGCTCTCCCTGACCGGTGACAGCACACTGTTCCTCTCTGTTCCATACATGTCTCATCCTCCCAACAGTCTCCTTTCCCCTCCTCTCCACCCACTCCCCTTCCTCCAGCCAGAGGTCATCAGGATGATATCCTATAGATGCACAGAACCATAGAGTGAATCCAATATATGGTCACTCTGCATCGCCAAGTCCAATCCATTATGGGCAAGGGCAACATCAGGGCCAGAGGCCATGCTCCCAGGGGAACCCCAAAGCTGCTGGACCATCAATTGAGGTCTTTTAGTGGAGATCTCAGGGTGCACTCCTTTTTATTCTTGTGTTGCCAGTGAGACTCAACTTAGTGAGCTCCATCGCGGCTATCACTGGTGATGGCCGGGCACCATCCGGTTCTTCTGGTCCCAAGTCTATGTCGGCACCCACTCATGCAGGTCCTCGATGAGCATCTGTTCTTCCTGAGTTGGGACCATTTGCTGTGCCCTCGGATGGCAGCTTATTAGATTTTAAGACCCCAGATGTCACTCACCAATGTGGGGTGCAGGGAGCCCTCACAGCAAAACGCCAGTTGTGCCAATTGGCCTCGATTTCACCTAAGAGCATGGTCTCCTGCTCCCTGACCCAGCTACTATGTCCTTGCAATATTGGGTTAATGAAAGGAGTATTCAGTCATGCTGAAGTCCACTTAATATTGTTCGTTTCTACTATGTGCTATCACTAATTTCACCCAACCAGATTTCTAGCAACTATCTAATCCAAACCCTCCCCCTCTCACCCTCCTTCCCTCCCCTCCCTTGCAGCTGTCAAAGAGTCTTTTCTTCTATACCTAAGTCTGTTTTTGAGATCTTATCATAGGGGTCTCATACAATATTTGTCCTTTTGTCGCTGACTACTTTCACTTGACATAATGTCTTCCAGTTGAAGCCAAGTTATGAGATGTTTCCTGGAATCATCACTATTTTTTATCATTGCATAGTGCTCCATTGAGTATATATATCACAGTTTACCTATCCCTTCCTCTGTTGCTGGCCATCTGGGTGGATTCCACCTTTTTGCTATCACAGACTGTACTGCGATAAACATTCTTGTGCATGTGTCCACTGGTGTGAAAGGCCTTGATTCTGTAGGATATATCCCAAGTAGTGGAATTACTGGGTCAAATGGTATATCTATACTCATTTTTTTAAGGAAGTGCCAAATTGCTTTCCAAAGAGGCTGGACCGTTTTGCAACCCCACCAACAGTGTAGGACGGTTCCACTTTCTCCACAGGCTCTGCAGCGTTTCTTGTTTTGTGTTTTTTGGATCATGGCCAACCTTGTTGGGGTGAGATGGTATCTCATTGTAGTTTTCATTTGAATTTCTTTAATAACTAAAGATTGTGAACATGTCCGCATGTGTTTTTCGGCTGCCTGTATCTCCTCTTCAGAGAAATGTCTGTCCATCTCCTTTGCCTATCGCTTAATTGGATGATTTATCTTCCTATTATTGATATTTTGTAGTATCTTATAGATTATGGAGATCAGGCGTTGGTCTGACATAGAATTGCCAAATATTTTTTCCCATTCTATAGGTGGCCTTTTAATTCTCTTAATAAAGTCTTTGGATGAGCAAAGGTGTTTTATTCTTAATAGTTCCCATTTATCTATTTTCTCTTCTGTTGATTGTGGTTTCTTTGACCCATTTTCAAGTCTACATTGTGTATTAAAACTTTCATTGTTGTTCGTACCTTTTCTTGGATGAGCTGTATCATTTTAGGTTTGATATTTAGGTCTTTTATCCAGCTGGAGTTGGTTTTTGTATAAGGTGTAAGATATGGATCTTGTTTCAATTTATTGCAGATGGATATCCAATTTTGCCAGCACCATTTGTTGAAGATACTGCTTTCACCTCAGTTGAATGTCTTAGGGCCTTTGTCAAATATCAACTGTTCACAGACAGATGGTGTCATCTCTGGGGTCTCAATTCTGTTCGATTGATCGATCTGTCTGTTCTTGTACCAGTACCAGGCTGTTTTGACCACTGTAGCAGTGTAGTATGTTCTAAGGTCAGGGAATGAGAGGCCTTCCAGTGTGTTCTTCTTCTTTAGTAGTACCTTACTTATCCGGGGCTTCTTCTCTTTCCGAACAAAATTGGTGATTTGTTTCTGCATCTCATTACAAAATGACATTGGGTAAAATAGACATTTTCACAATGTAAAGTCTTCCTATCCACCAGCAGGGTAGGTTTTTCCATTTATCTGTCTCTCTTAGTTTCTTGTAGCAAGGGCTTGTAGTCCTCTTTATAAAGGTCCGTTATTTTGCTGGTTAGATTAATCCCTAGGTACTTTATCTTCTTAGGGACTATAGTAAATGGTATTGATTTGATGATTTCTTCATTAACAATTCCGTTGTTGGTATAAAGGAATCCTACTCATTTACTTACATTTATCTTGTATCTGAGACTTTGCTGAACTCTTCTCTCTGTTTGAGTAGTTTACTTATAGATTCTTTGGGATTCTCTGCATATACAATCATATCATCTGCAAACAGGGAGATTTTGATTTTTTCTTTGCCAATGCAGATGCTCTTTATTTCTTGGTCTTGTCTAATTGCTCTGGCTAGAACTTCTAGCACAATGTTGAATTGGAGAGGTGAGAGTGGGCAGCCTTGTCTAGTTCCTGTTCTCAAAGGAAAGTCTTTCAGTCTCTCTCCATTCAAGATGACGCAGGCAGTTGGCTTTGTATAAATGGCCCTTATTGCACTGAGGAATTTTCCGTCTATGACTATTTTGCTAAGAGTGTTCAGCATGAATGGGTGTTGGACTTCATCAAATGCTTTTTCTGCATCAATGGACAAAATCAGGTGATTCTTGTCTTCTGTGATATTTATGTAGTTAATCACATTGTTTTTCTGATGTTGAACCAGCCTTGCATCCTCTGTATGAATCCAGTGTGGTCATGATGGATTATTTTTTTTATATGTTGTTGTATTCTATTGGCAAGAATTTTGTTGAAGATTTTTGCGTCCAGATTCATGAGTGATATCGGTCTGCAGTTCTCCTTTTTTGTTAAGTCTTTCCCTGGCTTTGGTATCAGGGTTATGCTGGCTTCATAGAATGAAGCTGTGAAATATATACTGTGAAATAGTCTCAACAGTATTGGAAATAACTTCTCTCTAAAAGCTTGGTAGAATTCAGCAGTGAAGCCATCTGGGCCCATGCTTTTTTTGGTTGGCAGTTTTTTGATGACATTTTCAATGTCTTCCTTTGTGGTGGGTTTATTAAGCTGTTCTGCTTCATGTTGTGATAATTTGGGTAGTTGGTATGAATCAAGGAATTCGTCCATTTCCTCTAGGTTTTCTAATTTATTAGAGTACAGTCTTTCATAGTATTCTGTTATGATATTTTTGATTTCTGTTGGATCTGTGGTGACAATTCCCCTCTCATTTCTAACTTGGGTTATTTGTTTCCCTTTCTGTTTTTCTTTAGTAAGTTTAGCCAGGGGTTTGTCAATTTTGTTGATCTTTTCAAAAAACCAGGTTTTGGTCTTTTCAATTTTTTTCAATTGTTTTTCTACTCTCTAAATCATTTAGCTCTGGTCTAATCTTTATGATCTCATTTCTTCTGGTGCCTTAGGGGTTCCTCTGTTGTTCTCTGTCTACTTGTTCAAGCTGTAGGGTTAGTTCCTTGGTTTGGTTTCTCTCTTCCTTCCAGATGTGTGCATTTATGGAGATAGACAGACCTCTGAGCACTGCTTTGGCTGTATCCCATAGGTTCTGGTAGGAAGTGTTTTCATTCTCACTGGAATCTATGAATTTCTTTTATTTCCTCCTTGATTTCTTCTGCAACCCATGTTTTTTTCAGTAAGATGTTGTTCAGTTTCCAACAGTTCCACTTTCTGTGTTTTTCTGCTACTAATTTCAACTTTTATGGCTTTATGATCTGAGAAGATGCATTGTAGTAATTCAATGGTATGGATTTTGTTGAGAATTGCATTATGTCCTAACACATGGTCAATTCTGGAGAATGTTCCATGTGCACTGGAGAAGAAGGTGTAATTGTCCGCTGATGGGTAGAAAGTTCTGTATATATCGATGAGGTTTAATTAATTGTGGCAATAAGGTCTTCTGTATCTTTACTGAGCTTTTTTCTAGATGATCTCTCCAGTATTGAGAGTGGAGTGTTCAAGTCTCCCACTATTATTGTGGAGTAATCTAACTCTCTTTTGAGCGTTGTCAGTGCTTCTTCGATGTATTTAGGTGCTCTGATATTAGATGCATAAATATTTAATACAGTTAAGTCTTGCTTGTGTACTGAACCTTTCAACAATAATGTCCATCTTTGTCCACGATGGTGGATTTTACATTAAAATTCATTTTGTCTGAGATTAGAATTGCCACACTTGCTCTTCTTTGTTCATTGTTAGCTTGATATATATTCCTCCATCCTTTAATTTTCAGTTTGTTCCTATCTTTAGGTCTCAAGTGAGTTTCTTGTAGACAACATATGGATGAGCCATATCTTTTGACCCAAGATGTCACTTGATGTCTCTTTACTGGAGCATTCAGTCCATTCACATTCAGTGTAATTATTGATAGGTATGTGTTCACTGCTGCCATTGTAATATGTTTATTTTTGTGTTGATGTTTTCTCTGTTGGTCTTATTAGTCTGTTCTGGGACATTCTTTTTTGTGAGTTGATTTTTCACCTTTTTCAGAGCTGGTTTTGTAGTTGTTGAGACTCGTGTGTTACGTTTCTTGAAATGGTATGTTACATCTTTGTTGTGCTTTACAGCTACCCCTATGATCCCCCTTAATAAACTATACATAAACCCAATTTTAATTACTACCAGTCTTGTCATCTTTCCTCTTCATCTGGAAGGACTCTAACGACTGTAGCACATCCCTCTTTTTCATATGATGGCACCATAGTTTTCATGATACTCACTGGATTGTTTCTTTATTAAAGTTGTGATTGAATTTGTAGCCTTCTCTAACTGAATAGAATTCTCAATAATGTGTCATTCTAAAATATAAAGTTAGTGGTTTTGTTTTGGCTTAGAAGAAGCCATAGCCAAGAACTTCTTTCAGTGTTTCCTGTAGTTTTGGTTTTTACAAAGTCTCTGAGTTTCTGTTTCTCTGGGAATGTCTTAATTTCATTTTCATATTTGAAAGATAGCTTGGCAGGATATATAATTCTTCGTTGGAAGTTCGTCTCTTTCAAGGCTTTGAATGTGTCATGCCACTGTCTCCGTGCCAGGATGGTTTCTGCTGAGAAATGTGATGAAAGCCTACAGGGTTTCCCTCTGAATGTTAGCTTTGCTTTGAGTCTTGTTGCCTTTAAGAGTTCCTGCCTATGTTTCATTTTGTTAAGCTCGATTATAATATGTCTTGGAGTCTTTCTTTTGAGATCTATATTGGGTGGCATACACTATGCATCTGGGATATCTATATTCTTCTCCTTCATGATTTCTGGGAAGTTTTCTGTCAGCAGCTCAGCAACGATACTGTGTTCTCTGGTGTCTCAGCCTGTTCAGGGACTCCAGTTAATCGAAGGCTGTTCCTTGCTTCTTCATTTTTCTTGTGTCTTTTTTCTGATTTCTGCTCATAGACGCTGGCATGAGTAGCTCTGTCTTCCAAGTCATAAATTCTTTTTTCCATTTGTTACATTCAGTTTTCTTGGCTTTGAATGGAAGTTTCTAAGTCTTTGATTTTGTTCTTGATCTGTTGGATTTCAGAGTACTGGTGTTCCATCAGATCAAACAGCTTGCTTAATTTTTCCTTTTGTTCTGCTGCATTTTGTATAAGGTCTAGAAGGATTCTGTATATAATCCTTCTTTGTATTCACCTTCTGATGATTTCAGAAAAGTTTCATCTGGAAAACTCCTTGGTTGTTTTGTTTGTGAGCCTTCTGAAGCCATGGGTGATTTGTTGTATGCCACAAGTATCTGTTGCTTTTTGGGTCCCATGTGAGTAAGTAGAGAGTGGGAGAGATACTGTGAGGATGGACTGCAGATGTTTCTCTAGGCTGACTTAAAATGTAAAACAAAAAGTATCTGACCACTTCCCACGTCAGTCAGGTTTTCAGGTGTAGAGGTCCCTCTTAACAACTGGCAAAGTAAGCACCTCTATATCCAATCCCAAATGATACAAACTAGTTCAAAATACAGCAATGCTACTGCCCTGTTCACCTCTGCTGACAGGGCCCAGCCTTAGGTGACAGTGTGTAAACTACTGCTTTTCTGGTAGAAACGCACTCTCCTGTGGGCAGTCACTGGCTCCCAAGATAAGAAATAGGTCCAGCTGCCACCACCGTATCTAAGATGGCGCCATCCACATGGTCAGCCGATATAGAGGGCCTAAAGGTGCCGAGAGGTAATAAGTCCTCCACCTCTGTTGCCGGGCAGCTCCCCACAGGCGACAGTGTGTAAACTACTGCTTTTCTGTCAGAGAAGCACTGTCCTGTTTGCAGGTGCTGGCTGCCAGGCTAAGAACTAGGTTCCACTAAAATCTGCTTATCCAACATGGCGTCCTGCACACAGGCACTGCGATTCCGTACAAACCACTCTGTAGCAGTGATAAAAAGACAGGCCCAAAGTGGCTAGATGAACAGAGTCCTAAGCCTGGCTCTCAAAATATGGCAATTTTGCCTGCCTATCCCACCAGCAATGCCCAGCTCCCCACCGTCGGCCAAAACAGAGGGAAAAAAAAAGTCAAAATGGTGTGTTTACCTTCAGTCTATGAGAGCCAGGGCTAGCCAGGAGCGGGAGTCAGTGAGAGAGAGGAAGTTTTTCGCTCAGTGGTATGAAGTCCAAATTAACAGCCCTGTGCCGTGTTCTAGGGGCTCACTAGGTGATTAGAAGGTGCCGTTTGATTATCAATTCAGGTCTTGGTTTCCAGTGGGATATAAGGAGACGTGCTTAGTCCACCATCTTGACTCTACCTCATCACAGAAACTTAATACACACAGTGAAACCTGTGACCGCCAGACCTGACAGGATGGCCTGCTTTCTCTAGGTCTCCCTGAGTTTCCTGCCTTTGATAGGTGCAGTCTTACTCCTTTATCTATGGCTCATCTTTGTGGGATGTATTTGAGTTCTCCTTCTCTAACAGGTTTCTGCAAACCCTGGTGGTATAGTGGTTAAGTGCTACAGCTACTGACCAAAAGGTTTGCAGTTCAAATCCACCAGGTGCTTCTTGAAAACCCTAAGGGGGCAGTTCTCTTCTGCCCTATAGGGTCACTACAAGTCAGAATCAACTCAGTGGCAGTGGTTTAGGTTTTTGCGGTTTAACAGTTTTCCAGCTTACATAGGTTTCACCTTTCACATGTTTTATAGTACTATGAGTGTATTCTTCCCTGCCTTTTCCCTATGAATATCAATGTGTGTAATAAGTTTAACTTTTAAAATAAAATCACTATCAAACTGTAGAATTTTACATCCAATTACAAAAAATTACCTTTACATAGGTCTCCTCTTCCATTCCACATTCCCTGCCATCATGCTGTGAGTATACGTAGGTTTTCCTTAAGAAGCATGTTCACTTTCTTACTAACTTAATAATTCTTCATAGTCCAGGATTGATATGAGTGTGGCTTTTCTGATGCAGATCACTGGAAGGACAACTCAAACTAATCTCTGTGGCTAGGGCATCTCTAAGGTGGAATTCTAAAATTGCAAAGCATCACTTAAGCTTCCTCATAGAAGACTTACTTAGATTTCCAAGCTGAGTCAGTTGGGGACCCGAAGCCTGAAGATCACCAAAGCCCTGTGTGATAGCACTTGGGTTTTGAAGGGCAAAAAGAGCTAGGAAACAAGAGTCCAAAAGGTGGCTTCTTCCACTGAATGCATCTTACAACCACAATGAGATTCCTACTGGCCTTCCCAGGAAGCTGTCCTAGGTCTAGGCACACCCACTGATTTCCAAGTTGCTGCTCTCGAGTGCCCTGGCCAGGGAGGAATCACCACAACAATTCTTTCAGCGACCACCTTTCCAGGGCACAAAACCAGACTCCCAACGAGGTTTCTTCCTGGAAAAGGATAAGTTTCACAGAGTTTTCTATCCATTTCTTACCCTCTTATGGCCTCTTTTTTATAAGACTGAAAACCTGGCCACAGCTGTGTGAAGAATTCTGGAAGAGCAGGAATGGTATTTCAGATGGATAAGAGAGAGAGGGATAAAATAGCAGTAGTTTAATCTTCCTCCAAATATGCATCCTCTTCTAGCAGGTCAAAAAGACCCTCCACCCCCAAGATACTACTAACAGTACCAATATTATTTGAGGGTTTATTGATGCTGGGCCCCATGCTAAGTTCTGTGTGTATTATAGTCTTGACTAGTTATTACAACTTCTCTAAGAGGTTAGTATAATTATTATACCCATTTTATAGATGAGAAAACAGCCTGAGAAAAGTTATATAACTTGTGTCCAAGACCATAAGGATAGAGAGCAAAGAGCCAGGAATCACACTCAGGTCTCTGTGGCTCCAGAGCCTGAGATCTTAACTTTTAGATTATAATGCTTTATTACTGGGCAAAGGAAAAATGATGTTACAATTTCCTATGTCAAAATTTCACAGCATTATTGGTGTAAGTATTTAATAATATATATCACCTGCCAATGACAGAGCACTCTATCACCAACAGACCGAGTGGGAAAGAAAACATATAACTAAGCATATGTTAATGATGGTTTCTTTAAATGATGAGTACTGTCCCCAGAGACCCATGATAAATTAAAACGATGGATAAACCAAACATCCAAACCCACTGCCATCAAGTCAATTCCAACTCACAGCAACCCTGTCGACAAAGCAGAACTCCCATCAAGTTCCCAAGGAGCAGCTGGTGAATTTGAACCACCAACCTCTGGTTAGCAGCCATAGCACTTAACCACCACACCACCAGGGTTTCCAAGATGACAAAAAGGAAACAGTTATCCTTGGGAATCAAAGACAGTAGGAGGGTCAGCTCTCAAGTTTGTTTAAGTTTGAACACCAGCTTTGCCACTTACTGTGTGACCTCGGGCAACTTCTCTATGCTGCAGTTTCTCACTGTCAAAACAAGTATAACAGTACTTAGCACACTGCTGACTAGGTATAAGTAACCATATCACTGTTCATCTTATTAGCTCCTCTGTACCAGGGTTTGCTAAGAAAAGGCCAACATCCAGGCTTCTGTCCTTTGCAAAGCTACAAAGTTATCCCTTGGGTTACTAATCAAAACCATGTCTACTTGCTCAGGAGGCTGCCCCTGCTCTGGATTAGTGAATGCCAGTGCAGCTGCCCAGAGTTCAGGTTTTCCTCATTTAGAACACACTTCACCCTGAGAAACAGCTTGGGGAGGGCTTCACTGACGCTACTGCAGGTTCTAACACCTGCCTAATTTTCTTGCCCCCTAAAGGTTAAACCCTGGTGGCGTAGGGGGTTAAATGCTACGTTTGCTAATGGAAGGGTCAGCAGTTCAAATCTGCCAGGCGGTCCTTGGAAACTCTGTGGGGCAGTTCTACTCTGACCTGTGGGGTCACTAAGACTTGGTACCTGACTCAATGGCAGTTGGGTTTGGCAAGGAAAAGGGTGCCTTAGGCGAATAACCTGGCAAAGCAGCAAGAAACAGATTTGGGAGTTTGAATCCTGGATCTACCACTCACAAGGTGGTGATATGAGACAAGTTACTTAGCCTCTCTCTACACTTCAGTTTACCTTCGGTGGCAGTAACACTGTGGTGCAGGACTGAACGAAAAAATGTAATTAAAACATGTAGTACAATGCCCACGATGGTAGGCCCTGGGTAAACTGTAGCTGTTAGTTCACTTCACAGATCAGACTAGTGGCTCCACTAGAATTTCACTCCACCAAGCCACTTCCTGATTTGTCCTCTCTGAGCAATATGAGAATCTCTCTTTGCTAGGTACATATAATTAACATGTCATCAACAAGAATGGTACTGCCCATCATAACCCATAAAACTGTACAATCTATTTTGGCCAAGCATGGAAGATGACAAAAAGATGAACACAATGCAGCTTCTGCTTTCCCCAGGCTTACACTCTTGTAGGGGAGACAGACAGACAACCAATAATGTTAATTTGAGACAGTAAAGGAAGAAAGTTGTCTTGATGACACAAACATCTTCTACCAGTGGGACCAGGTGGAGAAGCGTGCCTGGAGAGCTGGGAAGGTATCTGGGAGGGTGCAAGGCCTCAGTCAAAAGCAGACTTCAGAGGAGATGGGCATTAAGAGAGGTCAGCCACTGCTAGAAGGGAGGCTTGAATGATTCTAAATGTTTCGTTCTTGGGTGCCCTGGCAGAGGACAGATCTGACTGCCTATAGGTCGAATCTCAAGGAAGCTAGGCTCTTGGGCAGAAGGCTGCAGAAATGACAGTGAACTGAGCGATCATTATTTGGGTGAGTGTGGCCAAGACAAATCAGAGAGGCCTTTTGACTCAGTGATAAAAGGCCATTACCAGTCAGAGGGCTATGGAGGATGGGCCATGTGAGCCAGAGCTGTTTTGCTAGCAGAAAATCATAGCCTCATTTATTCTAGGAGGAGAAGGAAACAAAGACCACTCTTTCTGATTCCCATCTATACAATTAGTGCTCTTGAGGGGCAGCTTTGAGTGACTCCCAGGAGGGACCACAGCCATCACTGCAGCTAATTTTTTTTTTTGGTCAAATCATACTTTCAGATAGAAAAATCTCACTTCCACGGAACATGTGGCCATCTTCACGGCTCGTGTTCCAGTGGCACCTGGCCCTGTTCACTGGCCATGGCTAGTCCTCCCAGCCAGGATCTGGTGTGAAGTCTTAATAACCCATTCCTGCAGCTCTGCCGCAGGTCTACAGGGCTGTCTCCCTCTTACCACACGGGGCTGGTGCTGCTTGCACTGTGACAGCCAGGTCACGCCCCCTCCCCCACCTTTGCGGCATTCCTCTCTCCCAACAGGACCCCTGGTGGCACAGTGGTTCAAGTGCTTGGCTGCTCACCCCAAGATCCGTGATTCAAACCCACCAGCTTTCCCGTGGAAAGAAGCCGTGGCAGTTGGCTTCTGTCGAGATGATAGCTTTGGACCCTATGGGGCAACCTGACTGTCCTGTAGGGTCACTATGAGTCAGAATCTACTAGCGGACAACATGCTTGACTTTTGGTTTCTCCTTCAACAGAGGGGGACACTTCACTCCCTTACTTGGCTGTGGTCTCCAGAACTAGTTCTGATCCGGCAAAAGGAACTGAGGTAGCTTTAGCTCTCGGTTCCGAGATGCACTCAGCATCCAGTCACACCTGTTACCGAGCCAGGTCCGACCCTATGCCTCAGCTCAGAGCACCTACTGCAGGAATTCTGGGAATCAGTCTCACGTACCTAAGCCCTGACAACAGAATCTCTATGTGTTTTTTCTCCTCACATGAGTTCCTGTCTTCCACAACTGCTCACTGTGCTCGGGCCCTTGAAGCCTGAGGTCCTGCCTTGATCTAGCCATTACTCCACAGGAAGCAGAGGAAGTGCTGCTCTTGAAGCCTGGCCGGTGGCTGGGCCCCTATGCTGTCTTGATGTCCTGCTCTCGGATTCCTGATTAGGACTTAAACGTCCCTGAAAGAGCCCACCTGACCAGATTACGTGTTTGGTTGATGTCCTCCCAGGTTCCAGGCCTTTACTTGCGGGGCTGGACCTCCTGCTTCAGGTCAAGTGCCCGCCGGGCCCTGACTGTTCGTGGAGTGAGTGAGAGCCCAGGGTGACCCAGCCCCACTGCCCTATTCCTCTGCAGTTAATTGAGCCATGCTCAGCTTGACTTTGCTAACCTGATGTGCATGTTCTCTTGCTCAACGTAATATTAACCTAAAGGTCAAAATGAAGACATGAGGCCATATCTAATTTACAGAATCATTTCGCCTACACTTTCAGAAAAAACTACTGAAGAGAGATTTTAAAAATGAAACCTCTCAATCACCCCACAATGTATCTTAAAAGGCTTTCTACATCCAAACTTCAGGGTTCAGTAGTGCATCACCCCTTCCCAGCCTGCTCCTTTGACAGACAAAACAGATGTTTGGAACACATTTTTGGTTGTCTTCGTAACTCTGAATGATTTTTTATTCAGTTCAAGTAACTGAAGCCAGAATTTCCAAAATAGAAACCAGGCAGGAAGCGCTGTTTACCCAGTAAACACCTTTGGAAGAGTTAGGCTGTGCCTGCCAACAGGTTGGCTGTACCTACATGATGTCTCATAAAATCGAGGAGGTCATCTACTTAGAAGTCAAAGTCTATCAAACCAGTCACCACTGAAATCTAACCCTGAGAGCATTACCCAACAGGAAAGGGGTGAGCTGCAGACTGCAACAACTACTTCCTCCACAGCTCCTGCTCAGTAAGAACCTTCAGAAGCTATTGCTTTTTGAAAAAACAATTAGATTAGATCCTGTTTTTGAAAGGAGACAACCTAACTTTAGACAGAACACTTGACTGGCAAGGGTCCAAAAGGGTCTAGTAATGCTGCATCTCCGGGTCCAGGCTGGGACCACCACCACCAGTTTGTCCCTTTTAAACCTGGAAAAACAGACTCAGGTCAAAAGGAGCGGAGGGAAATCCACGGAACTGTCTCTCTTTTAACTCCTGTATTTTTATGGCATTTTTGTAGCCATGCCATTTCCTCACTTCTGTCCCCATCTGTTAGGATACTGCTCTTTTGTGAAAGCCAAGGCTTTTCTTGAAAATCTAAGGTCTAAATATCAACTTGATAGGATGCTGTGTGATCTATGAAGTCCAAATAATTACTACTTCAAAATAGTCTTTTTGTAGGGTTCACATATTTGCTAGATAGAGTCTAACAGAAGTAGGCAAACAGAGGAAAAATCTCACTGACAGGTCCCTTCATCTGGTGCTACAGGTTTATATTACAAGAGCTGTTTTTACCTACCATTTCAAAAATACAAAGAACTTTATGACTTTTCAGTGCACGTCCACGACAGCTTCATAAAATCAATGCTACTGATTTTAAGGCATGGTGTTTTACAAGGAACTAGTACTTTGCCTACTGTTACTAGGTTTAACACACCTGAGCTGTCGATTTTTTTTTTTTTTTTTTTAAATCATCCTAAGTCTGGCTCTGGAAAATGACAAAGCTTAACGACAGTTTGTGTAGAAATAAAATCCAGAGATAAAAGCTAGCTTAATTAATAACCTTTACCTTCAGCTTTAGTACCAAGACTCAGCCAGCCAGAAACTATATAAGCAAAAACAAAACAAACCTGTTGCTGTCACGCTGATTCTGTCTTGCAGTGACTTTACAGGACAGAGTAGAACTGCCACACAGTCTCCAAGGTGTATCTGGTGGATCTGAATTGCCAACCTTTTGGTTAGCAGTTGTAGCACTTAACCATTATGCCACCAGGGTTTCCAGAAATTATATGTCTTAAAAATAACTGGGGACTGAATTTATACCCATGTTTCTTACTTTGCTAGGTAAAATATAAAAATCTTTGCTGTGAAAATGTCTCAGTTTGTCCTTTGATGTATAAATGACATTTAAACCTAGGTTCCAGCAGTAAGGACAGTAACATCTCGATGAACTTGAGAGAATACTCAAAAGACTCTGAGAGAGCATCTAACTGGCTGGAGTTTTTAGGAAAAACTATTATGGATCATAATACACAAGGCAGGCTCTGTAATACGTGTCTCTTAACTAGTCTCCTAGTGGAGTTCTATATGTTAATTTACAGGGAGCTTTCACAGCCTATGTCTTTGTCCATCTATTTACAGGAAGGCTGCAGTGCAGAAGGAAAGTATTCGATACTGACTTTTGCTTGAATCCTGGTTTAGCTTTCAATCAACTGTAGTCTACAGGACAACGTAAGTTCTTTGAAGTAACGATTCTTCTTGAGTTAGAGCAATGTAACTAGGGCTGCAAAGAACCACTGAAGTAATCTGTTTCCTAAACATGTGCTAGTTACTTGATATTTATTACAACTGATTTTTAAACATAACCATATGGTCGCTAAGAGTTAGAAATGACTTGATGGCAACAGGTTTGGTTTTTTCCTAATAGTTAATTTATCTGTTACATGTTCTGATTTTAAACTGTGCTTTTGCTATCAACCTATTGCACACAAGTCTCAATATGGCCAGAACTGCTTTTGCTGCTCCCAAAAAACCTGGCACATGTAAGACCAGTAAAGATAAAACCTACAAGGAAAAGGACAGTATTCTTAGTTTGGCTTTATAAAAGTTCACGTATCAACTGTCATAAAACCTTCTGACAAGTTGATGGTTACTGTAGAATTCTATGGAAATACAGCTACCTAGATCCAGAATTCTGACATGTAATTAGGGAGGAGACATTTTATGAGCTAAATTGGAGGTTGGAAAACCATACGCTGCTGTGTGTTTTTGTAAATAAAGGTTTATTGGTGTACGCTCATGTCCATTTCTTTACATCTGATCTCTGACTGCTCTTGTACTACAAAAGGCACACTGAGCAGTTGTGACCAAGAACCTATAGCCTGCAAAGCCTACAAGAGTTACTATTTACCCTTTATAGAAAAACACTGCTAACCCTTGAGCTAAATGATCACTATTTATGCTTTTCAGAGAGTTCAACTGTCCATTTTAAAACCACCTTGCTTCATGCATTTTAAAAACATCAAGTGCCACTGAGTTGGATTAATTAAAAAGTAAAATTAAACTTAGCATTACCCCCTAATGGTTCTCCCTTAGGGTATGAAATGCCTTTGGAAAACTAGATTTACAAATTCATTATTTTTTCTACCAAAAGTTTCCAGAAATCTTCTTCCTTACTCCGATCTTCAGTATGTATACTATGCTTTTTTCTCAAAGAAAACCCACCTCTGAGAATATTCATTTAGGCAAAATATGCAGTATGTATCTATTTCTGTAACTAAACTAAGATACTTTCTGAAACAGTGATTTCCTTAGAAAGTTTCATTCTGCCCTCAAAACTGAAAATCAAAACCCAGTGCCTTCGAGTCCATTCTGACTCATAGTGACCTCACAGGTCAGTCAAAAGGAAAGAAAAAGTGTGTCCATCTAAGCCTTAGTTGCATCTTAAGCAAAAGGAGGTGTTGTCTTCCAGGTGCCATGGGCAAGATTTCTCATGGTTCTGTATCTCACAGAATGGTGTCACCACAGATCACTCCCACTTTTCAGTCACTGATTTCACTCTTAAGGTGATTTACTGAAAAAAATCAAGTCTTCAAAATGATAAAAAGAAGTTTTATCCCCCATCTACTCTTATCAAAATATGAATTCACCATGACTAGATTTTTATTACAAACTAGGAGGACTGTTTCTTCCCTAAAACTCAAAGACAGATACATCAAGGCACCACAAGATCAGCCACACAGATGGTACCGGGTAATTTTTAGAAGTCTGAATCTCTATGTGGGAATTACTTGCCTCTTTTTTGCCTTCACGCATTCTTAGTTTCATCATCTAAAAAATGGGAATAATATAACCTACTCTGTTGGGATGTCAGGAAGGCCAGATGGGATACTACAAGAGAAGTACTTCACATGATCTTTAATACACAGGGGGGAAAAAAAACCCTAAACCCACTGCTGCTGAGTCTATTCTGATTTATAGTGACCCTAGAATACACAGAAAGGATCAATAAATGGTCAATATTACCAATTTAGGTTGGCAGATGTTAAAAAAAAAAAAGCCAGTACTGAAGGAGGCATGGTACTGCCACTCATAGGTATGAAAATCCCCCTAGGAGTCACTTTCTCCTGTACTTCCTGCTGAGATCAGGCCTTAAGAATTTTCAATGTGTCCTTCATTTGTATGGCACTGTAACTGCTAGTGGTATCCCCGTATTGGTGAAATGGGACCTGCAGGACCTGCTAGGACAAGGGCGTTGAGAGCGGTCTGATGAGAATGACAAGCAGAAAAGGACTGCAATGTCGCCTCTTCCAGCTGCTGGGTATTTCACAACAAATATGGTGGTGCCGACAAAACAAGAAAACGGAAACCGGAGGCCACGACTGGAAGCAGACTGGATTGTTGGGTCTATTCCACCCTCTAGTGGCCACACAGAAGACTGTGCTTTTTAAAATCCAGGTTTGGCCAGGAGTGCAAAGGGGGTAGTGCTGGGTTATATACATACCTCATTCTTGATTAAAAAAATAATAATAACCAGTTTATCTTGTTTTGTGCCTACATTAAAAAAAAGAAAACAAACCCACTAATTGTTAAGAGAAATCAATGATTTCACCATTCTGTCCTTGGAGTCTTTTTAAATTTTCTGCTGAATGCAAATACTGATCAATAGCGGAAAAGGCATAGGTTTCTTTTCTGTGCTTTGCTGACTCCCGAGTGAGAGCTGAGGATAATTGTCTTCGTTGCTTTTATAGAATGAAATTTTGAAATAAGCATCTTTCGTAAAACAGCCCTTTGCACCAGAGGGCTATTTACAAGCTAAAGTAATAATTAAATATGCCCAAGACTAAGAATCTATTCTTCTCTGCCCAAACCCTTCATTTTTATAATGGGTAATTACAGTAAAAATTTTGATTAACCAGAACCCTCAATTAACATGATTTTCATTTGTGTACTCTATTTTTAAGACAAAGTGGGAGAGGGGAATCACAAGAATATTTTATTCATGTAAAGGGTTTAGTTTGAAAATCTTTTAGGATGGCTGCGCCACATTAAGTAGAACAAACGCGGAACAGAAATTTCATTCACATCATGATTACCACTATGTAGAAAATTCATATAACTGCATGAGAGCTGGAAATGAACATAAAACAAACAAAATGAATGTGATGGGACTGTGACCTCCTGTTACCTTTCTGTTACATGTTATCTGACCAATAAACAAAGAACAAAGGGGAGGGTAAGGTATAAACTCAGCACATATCTTACATCTTTTCTTCTCCCACACTGGCAAATCAGAACAGTAAAATGAGACAGAACACAACGTCAAATCTTTCCGAGACCTGGACCTTCAGGGCTTGGAGATACTGTTAAGGTTTTCATCGCCTATCAAGACAGAAAATTACATCACTTGGAGAACACATTCTCTAATACAACAGGAAGCAAGAAAAATACTTACACTGTTAATTTTCAACTAATTTGAAAGTAAATGTATCAGGATATCCCTCATTCAGAAGCATCATCTCGTTTACTCAAGGTTTCACCGAAGGATAAAACTGAACAGATCACGGAAGAATGAGGCTAAGGAACCACCCCTGAACTGAAAGCTCCACATCAAATCCATCTATTTAAAATACTGTTTATTTGTGATTTAACATTAATTAGCATTACATCTAAGGGCAATATCAGATAACATTTATACATTTTTCCACAGGACACAGAGGTTCACTGGCTCATTCTTTATGCCAAAGCAAGTAAATAGAGGCATTAGCAAAAGGTGCAAATAGTTCACTGTTGCGTTTAAAAAATATTTTATTATGCACATTGCATTCATTTAGATATATATATTTTAAAAAAGTTATGGAAAAAGCACAGTTCACAGGTTACTGTTTCTACATACGTTGTAATACAACATAAATGATGTAGAACATAAAAAAATATAGAGTTAAGCAACTGAAAGTTTCCTCTAAGAGATTAAACACTGATTCCAGTAGTTAGTGAGATCTAGGATGACATTTCCAGGCTCCATTTCAACTTTGCGTTATCATACTCACACAGCCCCAGAACACAGTGTAATCAACATCATTTTTTTTTTCCTGCATGCCACCTCATCCTCTTGAAGCACCGTGAGTTATTTTTACCCACTGGCCATTTGGATCACTGATTTTACACTGATTTGTGACATCACTGGGGGAAAGGGAGCTATATTAAGCCTAGGTTAAATCTGTATTTACATTAGAAAAAACATTAACTGAAAAGATAAAAAGATTTGTAAAAAATCAGATAGTGGTAGTTTTCTCACTGTTGGGATTAGACCCATTGATTTCTTCTAGTGCTGCCCTGTAAAGATACACAAGTTAGAAGAATGTGACCCTTTTAAAACTCAAATACCAACCAAGAAATACATTGATTTTGGCAAAGAAGCAGAATTTCAGCAATACAGGACATGTTTCCAATAAATCACACTTTAAATCCTAAAGTGAATATGTGTCACTTATCAAACTAGAACCCTTCTTTTCATGTCCCATCTTTTGTTCCCTTAAAATTTTCACTTTCCCTCTCATTTTTTCCCTTTCATTTGGTCACCTTATGAGGTTTTCTCCATTCGTTAGCAATACTAAGAGAAAAATACATTATAAGATTCAAATATGAATCCAGTTATACTTTTACATGCTCTAATCCCCTTTTGAGAACAAGTCCCTGGATTCTTAAATTATATTTAATTATACTCAGTGCCTCAAATATGCTCTACTGTTGAATGACTGGCTAATACGTTTATGACACTTTTATACTGAGTGGTATACAAACATCTCAATATACAAAAATTGTTTTTGCCAGAGTTAAACTAAATAACTCATGTTATGTGTACAAAATCCCCTTTGTTGAAAAATAAGGGGCTTTCTAAACTAATAAAAAAGGAAGTTTTCAAAAATTATAGTTTACTACAATGACTTTTTTTTTGGCAAACAAAGTTACTTTGGGTGAGAAACTTTATACAATGAATAAAATTCCAAATTAATCTTTTCTTAATTTTTAAAAAAATATTATGTGCCAGTGTATAGTAATGCTATAGATTCTTGTCTTAAAAGCTCTTAAAGTATTCTGTTAATACCCACTGAAACAATGGGGACTCTCAAGGTACAGTCAACAATCATGCTAAAAAAGTTATAATCTGCTTACCAAGTGAAGCAGGTGATGAGAAATAAAAATTCTCTTGCTTGCTCACTGGTAATTTGTTTCCAATAGGTATTACTGGAGAAGGCCAAAAATAATTCAGACAGGTATCTGTGGTAAACTGCAACACCACCTCATGAGGCAAAACTAATTAAAACAGCAACTCTTTAAAAGTTCAAAGCCATTTTTGGATATATAAAATAAGAGATGAATTTGAATATTTTTCCATAATGTTTTTCTTTTAGTAAAACCTCTTTCCAGTTCTTAAAGTCCAGTTTGCTATATGCCCCCTACTCTGATCTACCACTGTGTTTTAATGATCAACTTAACTGTTGTATTTAAATGTGCAATGTCACATTGTCATAATAATAATTAGAAAGATTTTACTTAGGCTTCAACTTTCTCCTTTTTTTTGTTCTTTTTCAGGAAAGAAGGAGTGCGGAATTTCTTCTTTTTCTTAGATGGTGACTTGGAGGGTGAGCCCTCAGGTGACAGGACTTCCTCAATTTTTTCTGGGGACTTAATGGTGATCTCGATGTTTTCGATGGTGGTGCTCGTGGTTAACCTACTCACTCGCTGGGCAAGCTCATCGTCAACGTCACGCATGTCGTCCTTGCCGTTCACCACCATGACAGGCACCTCCATTGACATGAAGCTCCTGGAGAAGAGCTCGTGGTTTTCTACAAAATGCAATTTTTCTCTTGTTATTTTACAGAGGTAACGCATCTTTGCTTCATTTTACAAAACTGTTTTAGCACTGTACTAAGGCTTTACTTTAATTCTAATGCAGTCAGACATTATATTAATAGGCCATGGATTTATTAGCATGAAGCTGATTTTCATAATGATACAAGTGGGGGGCACAAAGCTGTCAGATCTGAGAGTGCAAGCCAAGAACTGCAGAGTGATGACATGACCGTTTCACTGTAAATCACATCAACACAGATGAGGATGACAACTTACATTTTCCTCTCATTTGAGAATCGTGTGGCAACCAAAACTGTAAAAGATTTCATGCTTTTGATCGGAAGCCTTAAGACAAACTAATTTTAATTCCACAAATTCTTCAGGACTGTCGGTTGGCCAAAGTTCAGATTAAGGTAAATCAATATAAATGTTGAACAAGTCAATAAAAATAAATCCATAAAATTATTGGGAGGTTTCAGTAAAATCCATGGCAAACTTACAGAATCAAGCGTTTGGTTTCCTTACATGAAAACAAATGACAAAGGAGCAGACTCAGAGGACTAACTCGGTGAACGTTATGGGAAATCACAATGAATACCTTCTAATTGTTCAGGGACATTTTGCGGTGACTGTGTTTGAGAGTGAATTTGTGAAACAGATGAAGCGTCATCTGACAGTAACTCCTCCTCAGTATCTGTTGGATAAGAGTTTAGTTAGCCAAAAAGCCATGCAAAATAAAACATACAAAGCAGCATAAGAGATCAGGGAGGTTAGTGCATACATCCAGTGCCTGCACACAAAGATGATGTATTCTTCAGCAATTAGCTGAGCATGCTAGCAGTTCTCTCAAACACCAATAAGTATTCATTATGAGGACGTTAATGTGTTACCATTTCTGGCTGCTACGAGTCGTTCTGCATACAGGGTTAACAAAGGAAGCAGGGCTATTGGCAGCCGAGGCAAATAATATGTATGCGTTTAGCTTCTGCTGGTATGTTAGAAAACCAAAACAGTGGGCACGTGATACGGATTTCTAAGCCTCTCCAACGTGGCTAATGTTAATGAGGCAGATTGCTCCCAGAATTTTTGCACAATATCCAATTAGTGACTGCGTCAGTGCAGGACCAGGGAGCTATATCCGAAAGTCACAATAATGAATGTGGGAGAAACTACTGAGCTGCATAGGAACAACGATGGTTCCAGGGTGCGGTTTTGTTACCTGGCATCTTCAGGCTTTCAAGAGAAGAGATTGAAGAGGAACGTTTTACAAAAGATAAAAAACAGAGAAAGCTGCCCACTTCATAATATACAAACTCAGTCATACCACTTAAAGCAGTTAGTGTAGTTCTATTAAAGAGTCAAGATGACTCCCTCTTCTGACAGTGGCATTAATGCACTGATAAAAACCGTTCCCTGGATGCCCCTATGTGTTACTAACACGGATACAAATCATTCACTGGCTTCTCTTTTACCTTGGGTAACAATGTGAAAAGCCGCTTTCCAACTGTACGTCACGGCTGCTGTAAGCAGAGCTCTGAGTCTCTTTTGGCGCCACAGACTCCCACAAGGAGTAACGGTGTGTGCGTACATCACACACAATGAAGCACGTGTTTTCCAAGTGGGTCTTAAAGCACGTGAGGCTCACCCAAAGACCCCAGATTCAGAACTCCTGCTATAAAGAAGTTTTTACTCTACAGAAAAAGGAAGCTAGTGTTCAATGAGCTGGGATGTTTTCATTACCGTTTCTTGTACCATTTCTTTAACAAACTACCCATGAAAGGTTCTGAATTCAGGACAACTCAACGTCACCGGAAAGCCAAGTGCATAAGGGAGGTCACAGCCAAAGTCTCAGCAGTTTGTTTTACAATTTGATTTTGAAAGTACAATACCGACACCCCAAGGAAACCCAGGAATGAGAGATTTTTGTTAAGCATTAAAGCCGCATACTTCTACATCTATAGTTATTCCAGAACAAAAAGTTTTCCAAAAATGCCAGCTACTATGATATGTTTAAATCTATGAATGTATCTCCATCTACTCTGGTTAATACAGGAGAGTTTTTTTAAAGTAACTAGCATTCAAACTGCTATCAGAGGAATAGAAAATGTTCAGTTTCAATATCTCAGTGAAGGACAGTCAGTTACAAAAACAAAAACAACTTAGTGTTGGCTGCTCTCTTCAATCACCCAAATCCAGGTGTTCCATTGTTGGCAGAAGTGAGTCTCCTGGGCTTCAACTAAAAGGAACTCACCGTCCAGGCCTTGCTGTTTGCGTTCGATGGTCTTCTTGTACTCTTCAAGGTCCCCTTCTGTGAGATGACTGAAGGGGTTGGGAGGAGCTGGTGGGGCGTGATCGTCCTCCTCAAACTGCATGGTCTGGCCAAGAAAAATGTTTACTTGTTACCAAGAGTTTTGTAACAATACCTGTCTATACTTCTCTGTATGTCTAAGTTCTTGGTGTGTGTGTGCACACACACATACATATATTATACGTACATATATATACACACACACACATGTACACACATGAATGTATGGCCATGGCACCTCACTTCACATAATCATCCAGTGATAAGGCAATGACATTGTAAAAATACTCATCAAATTAATGCTTTCAGACTTTTGATCCAATGGAATATAATTTCCAATGATGTTTCCTTAATAAGTCTGTGTAAGTTAATTTTAATGACACTTTTTAAAAATACATAAAACTAGGCCAAGTTTTAATAAGCTTTATATAATTACAAAATGTCTTTGAAAACACCAAGAACCGTTCAATTTCAAAATGCCTTTCTGTTAAAAGCTGGGCTGCTAATCAAGAAGCTGGCAGTTTGAATTCACCAGCCACTACCTGGAAACCCTACAGGGCAATTCTTCTTGGTCCAATAGGCTCTCTGTGAGTTAGTCAACTCGACGGCAATGGGTTTTATATAAAAAGCTTAGAAAAGGAAGTCACACCAGAACTTTCAAAAAACTGCTATGAAAATAATTGTTGCTATTTTCTCCAGAAAAGGAATTATTGGGCCTTTCAGTTAAACTGAATGCACTGTTTCTGATCCCTCCCAAAGCCCCACTAAAACAGTAGCAAAAGGACAAGAAAGATGGTATGAACATTTAAGGACAAAATGCAGTAATGAGACAGTAAACAACAGATGAAAAGCGTTAATGCATTTTCTGAAGATGGAAAGCAGAGAGAAGAGTGGGTACTAGAGCCCAGAAAGTTGATGTCTAAGTCTTGCATGAAACCCCACCCACTGCCATCACGTCAATTCTGACTCTTAGAGACCCTAAGGACAGAGCAGAACTGCACCACACGGTTTCCAAGACTGGACATTTTTACAGAAGTCACATCTTTCTCCTGAGAAGCAGGGGCTGGGTTCAAACCACTGGCTTTTTGGTTAACAGCCAAATGCTTTAACCCGTGCACCATCACGGCTGCTCAGCTCTCGCAGAGACGAATACAAACGAGGATGCTCATTTGCCTTGCACCAGGTCTGGTAAGGCTCAGAAACTGCAGACATGAGGTACCACTGGGGGTGGTGGTGAGGGAGAAAGCTGAAAACAAGGGCAAGGTGAAAGTCAGAACAAGCGACGACAGCAAAACCCTCTTCTCTACTCCACACTGTCAGGCATTTATCTCCTATCTCTGTAGAAGGTTCAAGGTTAGTTTTTCAGAAAAACTATTCAGAGAACATGAAACACAGCTGAAGGCTTCTAGAATAATGGGGGAGACTGGCAGGAGATTAGAGATATCTTTCTCTGGGTAACGTAAATGACTCCAGATAAAAAAAACTACAGACAATAACAGCTAGGGATCCCCCAGAGACACAACCTAGTCCACATGCAAGTCACTATACAGGGAAGCTTACACACCCCAGGCTCTGTGTACACCCAGAGCACATCATTCTCAGGGGCTCCTCCTTAAATACCAACAGAAGGCCACAGATCACTAGACATTTAAGGAAAGCTCCAACACGGAAGTGAGAGACCAAAACTAGCACTGACAAAGGAACTCAGAGGAACAAAGACAGCGAAGGGTGCTGAAGAAAATGTAAAACCGATTCCCTCAAAAAGAGCAGACAAAATACTGCATCTGTGCAACAAAGACCAAGATGTTATTAAAAAGGAACATTCAAAGAAGACGACCTTTCAAGGACTGGGAAAAAAAAATTAATATCAAAATAAAGGTCCTAATGAAAGGCTAGAAAATAAAGTTAAGAAAATCTTTCAGAAAGTAGGACAAAAAGACAAAGAGGTTAAAAAATAGGAAAGAAGGAAACATCAGAGGCTCAGCCAAAGAGGTCTGACATCCAAACTAAGGATATCCTAAAACAAACAAGAAAGAAACTAGAAGGGGAAAACCACTAAAGAAACAAAGAAAACAAACCCCTGCCCAAAACACAAACCAGATCTGGAGGACAGGACCCTCAAAGATTAAAAGAGGTGACTAAATGCTAGGAGCAAGGAGTAAAAAGAAGTCTCTAAAGCATACCATCATACAACTCCAGACCAGCAGGGATGAAGAAAAGGTCCAAAGGAAAACAAAACCAGAACTGAGTCACTTAGAAAAGTTCAAGAATCCAGTGCCCCCTAGATCTCACCGACAGCATGGGGTAGGGGAAACTGCAGCAAGGCTTCTCCTATTCTGGGGAAATTATTTCCCAATTTGAATCCTATACCACATATATACATCTGGAGAAGGACATCACGCTTGACAGAGGGTCAGCCAAAAAGAGACCAGTTCATCAGCGAGACGGACTGACGCAGTGGCCCCGCCGACGGGCTCGGGCCTGAGGACGTGGCCGGGAAGGGCGCAGGGGCGGCCGGCGCTTCAGTCTGCTCCGCGCGGTCGCCACGAGGCAGGGCCAGCTCGGTGGTAGCTAACAACAACACGCACCTAAGGAGAGGGTACAGACATTTCGGACGGCTGCCCCTGTGTGTCCTTCTCAGAGAGTTCTCAGAGAATCCAGTCCATGACAGAGAAGTCGAGAAAGCAAGCGGAAACAACGCAGGCAGCAGCGTACAGCACAGGAGCACTCAGGAGCAGGCTGTGCGGCTGGCCAGCAGAGCAGCTAGTCCAAACGTGAACCAGAATGAGAGCGGCGGGAACTGAGAGATAAGCTGTCACCGGTGACGCTGTGCAAAATAGCAGTACAAGGGACTTCACATTTCTATTGAAAAGTTGGGGAAAAACTAGTTGTTGTTAGGTATCCTCACATAGATTTTGACTCCTAGCAGCCCCTTGTGACAGAGATGCCCCCGAGAGTTTCCTAGGTGGCATCCTTGCGGGCACAGACCTTCAGGTCTTTCTCCCGAGGAGCTGCTGGGCAGGTCTGAACCGCCAACCTTTCTTCCTTTCAGTTAGCAGCCGATTGCATAACTCTTGCTCCACCAAGGCAGGGACCCACAACACGAAGGCAATGAAAAAGGGAGGTAATTATTAAATCCCAAGTTGTACAAGACAGGGGTTGTAATAATGTCATGCTATCTGGCTCAGCAGTAGATGTTTAGTAATATAAGCACTAAAAGCTGATTTGATTAAAAAAAAAACAAGAAACAAAAACAACTGCACTATAAATTTACTGGGAAGATTGGGAGAAGGAAAAGGAGTAGCAGGGTTATAAAGCTCACTCCTCCTCTCCTGTAAGAAGGCATCCCTGCTGTCTTTCACTGACACTATGGAGTACTTCCTTCCTCCGACTCACATCTCTGAAACTGAGACACATCTTATAACAAAGGGCTTCCTACAGTTGTAATTTTAAGTGTTTTTCTCTTAGCTATAGGCAAAATAATGGCATTTCTTTAAATGATGATGTAGATTTGATGAACTACAGCAGAGGCCTAAAACTGATAAACCAAGAAAAATCAGAATAAAGATGCTCTTCAGAAACACAAAGATAAATGCTAAAGGCAATGGACAGAACAGAAAGTCTTCACTCTTGGATACTGGGAAGCGCCTGAGAACTGGGAAATTGACAGGTGAAAGTCTTGTGATTATCTGACTTTTTAACTTGTGCCTCTATTATTTATGTAATTTCATATTCGGGGGAAATTATTTCCAAGTTTTCACTTGAGTAAAAATAAATATTTACATTAAAAAGTAAAGGTATTAATGTGGCAGAGGGCTAACAAAGCTCGCCGTGCTTCCCAGACTTACCGAAGGGGGCTTATCCACAACAATGCCAGCGAGCAACTGAGACTGCGGCCCCGCTGTTTTCAAGTCATAACGGTTCTGCTCCCGAATCTGAATTAAAAACAACAAGGGCAACTAGGCAGATGACCTGTATTTTCTCTTTTCCTGAAAGCTTACTGATCATCTCACAAAGTCAAGTCTCTCAATGCCTATGTACTGTCCCAACAACTCACATGAATCTCCTCCATCTCACAGGCACGTGATTCCTGTCACACTGCTGGCGAGCTACACTCGGTAACTACCAATAAGGGCATTCAAGGCAGAGATAAGTTTAATACTTCTTCCCCACCCAGCCTCACTCTGACTAGCACCGAGTCAGAGGCATATAATACAGGCTACATCCACAATGAATTTCAAATTCTTCTCTGTTCATAATCCTAAGTTTTAAATTCAACTGCCACTGATTGAAACACAGAAGACCACAGAAATGTGTGCCCTGGCCACAGAAGATCAAGTCTTACCTTATTTCTCTTCTCCAGTACCTCACTTGGGTTTGTGTTTAAAGGAACAAACTGATTCGGATCTTCAATTTTGATAGGTGTGCCACCACTCACTTTAGAGGAGTCTTCTGCTTTCATCCACTAAAGAATCAAAACATATTCTAAATGAAACTTTGTATTCTGCAGACATACTAAGTGCTTCACAGCCGTTTACTGACTCCTGGCAGGTGGGCATACACCGCCCCTATTTCACTGAGCAGTGTCTTAGTCCTGTTTATATTTCACACTAGCTAGAAAAAGACTGGTCATCAACATTCACTTTAAAAAATGTTACAACTATACACATAAACACTCAATTACGCTGCTAGTTAAACTTGATCCTCTTGGCATTTTTAAGCCTAAAGCTGATAGTATTTCAACCACGGACAATGAGCATGACCTCCCACTAACTCACACTTGGAATTCTGTCACCTGCACTTAAGTTTCACCAACTGATGATGACCAACAAGTCACAAAAAGGACTAGAAATCCCAGAGTTGGTTTTCCACGCTTCACTTGTCATTCTAGGCAGACATAAAGGTCAAGCTCCCTTACTACGTTAGAAAAAGGATAATCTGACAGTGGAGAGCAGTGGGAAAGCCATGAGGCTGGAATGACCTCATATAGTTCTTGTCATTTGCCCCACTTCATAATCCTTCAAAGAGGACAGCCTTCATTAAGATTACTGACAACTTCCTATTAATTTCTGTCAATAAAATTAACTCTGAGAAACTTCTGAGTTTAATCAAGGATGTTCTCTGATGTGGGAGGGAGAAACTCATAGGGAACAGGAAAGAAACACTTTGATGCGCAGGCCATCTATTTCCATATTTAATGTTACTGATTCATATTATGGTACATATTAATCTTGAGTAGCTAAAAGATACTTGTTGATAAGCACTCCAGAACCAAATCAAACTAAACCAGAAGCAAAATGTTGACAATAATAATTCATTTCTCCACTGGCAAGCTCTTAACGCAGTCAGTAATTCATACAACTTTGACACTATTAGGTGTTAGTAACTCTTCTAGTTCTAAGTAAGTGAAACACAAGGCAGCATCCTACAGTGGGTATGAACTCCCTCTCCATCCTGAGTCAGCCTGCCTGCAGTCAAACCTGGGCTTTACCATTGAAAAATGAAGAGTTCAGCTTCTGTGCCTTAGTTTTCTTGTGTACAAAATGGGGAAAGACCCAGAATCCGTTTCATAAAGCAATTAGGAGAATCAAATGAGATGATTCACATATAGTACTCAGAACAGTACCAAATTAATACCTAATCACTGACAGTGACATTATCATTAATCTCATACTGCACTTTCCCCATCTCTGACACAGAACACTCCATCCACGAGTAACCAGGAGATAACGCAGTGGCCTACTGTGATTTTGGTCCTGGGGCTGGTCTCCCCATTCCGAGACTCCTCAGGGACATTCACTTTCATGTATGTGTTTGGGGAGTTCAGCCATCGTGTCTTCTCACGCTGCTGTCTCTGGGCCATGTACTTGAGAGGAGACAGTGGCACTGTGTCATCTTCAAAAGAAAAGGCTGTCACGGTGGCTGGGATTTCCACATCACTCTTGTGTCTCGGCTTCTCTCGAACGAGAGGACACCTGTAGGCATAGCCCGTTCTGTATCCCTGAGAGGGGAAAACCACAGCGGAAACAATGAAACCGGTACCAAGTCACTACATGGATTCTGATTCTTTAAACAAATGATTCAAATGACTCCTTTGTTAAAAAAACATAATAATAAGGGAAAAACGCCTTTTAAGCCCCACACCAGGGTTGAAATGAAGTGAATTTCAGTTTCTGGTTAACATGTAGTCCAGCTGACACAGCCATCTCCACGCACACAATTGTTCCTGACAGAGGTAATTACAAAACTGCTGACCAGACCCTTCTTCCTACCCGTGAAACAGCTTTCTGGGAACCAAAGCTCAGGGCTCACTCAAGCCTTTGTTTCTGACTTGGTGGAAGAGAGTAAAGTCTAAGATAAGATGACATTTGAATGTTCCACTTTGTGATTCTTAAACACCTGATTAAACAACACTGGAATGCCTTTCTGGGGGCAAACTCTGTTCTTGGCGTAATAAGGAGTATATTCCAAAACCAAAGACAGATGGGAGCATCCCTAAAATCTGAAGTCATGAAATTCAAGTTTATGTTCAGCTTTTCACCTACCAGATTGTCCAAAGTCCGCATCAGCCCTTCAAACTCCACCTCTCCGACCTTCCACTTGTGGTGGGCACCCACGTTCACGCCTCCTCCGCCGGACGCTGCCACTGTGTGAGTGAAGGCTTTATACTTCTGAAGGTCCAGCACGAGGAGATTGTCTACTCCCCCCGACCCGGCTAACGCACGCACCTATAACCAACGATAAAACACCCGAGGCATGAGGCTGTAAGACCCTAATGAGCATTTTACTTTCAAAAGGGCAAAGTTTCAATTCAGCAGAAATCCTTAATGCTTTTTCAGGCTGCTAACAACAAAGAAAAGGCAAGAAGTATCTTTTCCACCCATCTGAAAAAGATACCTTTTGGGCCTCTGATTCTCCTCAATGGAAAACAGATTTCTAGTCAGACCATTTAAGATATTTCAAAAAACTGAACTCTCTGTGCCTATTTTAAGAATAAGACTGGAGAATCATTGGAAATCACATAACTTTGTAAAATTTCTGACACTGCTCTTCCCTTTTTACAAAGGTGGCCATATCTGCCCCTTGATGGTTGGGAGTTGCCTTTGTTTCTCTCTTCTTTTTGCAGATCATGAGCACCACCCCTAGACGGTGAAAACAGACAGAGGTGCAACTGTACTGTCTTAATCCTTTCGTGCATGGCAGTACATATGGTGACTGTAAACTTTGTCAGCTTCTAGGGTTTACCAGGAATCTACGGTACCACTGACAATGTATGCTGCAATGGGGTAGGGACCTTTATGATCATCTGAAGCTGAAGAAATGGGCACACACCACAAATTACTGTTTTTACTGTGTATTGTATGAGGTGTCTGAATTTTTGGTAGAAAAAATTGAAACTCTGAGATATATCAGTAGACCCTGCTGGTGATTTGAGTATAATTAGTGGTACATGATATATGCCACTAAACACTTGAGAGGATTGTGGGAGGGGACAAGGAAAAAAAAAAAATCCATACTACCTGGTAACCAAAGTTCAGACACATGCCGTGACTGTGAGCAGCTCCATTAATGGAAACATATGGTATCAACAAAAAATTCAAAGCAGAAAATAATTGGCTGAGCAAAGGGTCCAAAAGGAGGATTGTGGGGAAAATGATGTTTATGAGGCACTTAAGGTATGTGTGTGGGTCTGCAAATTTCATTTTTCCTTCCTCCTGTTCTCAATTCAAGGGGTAATTCTGTGAGATAATTTGTGTTAACTCTTTCTACTTAAGCAGAAAACTTCTTTTAGGAAACAAAACAATAAACCAGAAAGCCACTGTTGTTGAGTCGATGCTGACAAAACCCACCTAAATCAGCCAGTAACAAAGTGAAAAATTCTTTTCCTACCTGAATCTCACAGGCTATTTGCACATTAAAAATATAATGAAACGCCTCCTCCACTGTTTCTCCAAGTGCTACCACACCATGATTCCTGAGCACCAGCACCTAAAATAGAACCCCAAAGCAATCACTTTAAATAACTATCACAGCTCACAGCGCCTTCATCAACAGCAGCGGCAACAAAAATAGCTCCTTAGATAGAAACTCCACCACATACCTTACAACTTGGCCCCAGAACTTTCTGCAGTTGAATTCTCTCCTCCTGTTCATCAAGTGATCCTTGATAGTCATAGTAAGCGACATCTCCCAGGATCAGGGACTCCTGAGAAATTGGAAGGATCCCGCACTTCATGGAGGATACCTATTTGAACAGGTTCAGGTCAGTGAGACACCTTCAGATGGACCTGATTTTTCAATCCACCCAGGAAGCACTGGCCTCTCCACTTGTGCTCACCATATGAGCCCATCCTCCTACTTTGCTTCCAGGGGAAAAAAAAAGACTTCGGAGAGACAATCCAATTTCATTGCTGTGTCAAATATTATGAAAGAGGCTTTGCTCCAAAGGACTCAGTGATCCAATTATTAAACTGATCAGTCTAAAAATCCAAGTGCCATCTCTCTAGTTGTTTCCTAGAATGGTGGCATTTGGTTCCAATGACCTTTTGTTTTCTCAGTACACAGAGGATTAGTATTTCCAACATGATTTTGGATGGCAGGGTCTGATGGAACGCAGACACGAAAACATCATGTCAGGCAAGCTATGAAAACAATACATTTCCCAGAGTCATTGTTAGTTTTGGCCCCCAGACTTACAGCTGCTGTTGCAAGGGTATGGATGTGTATCACACACTTGACATCAGGGCGTGTGGAATAGATTGCAGCATGCGGACTGAAGCCTGTGTGGTCAATTTTCAAGTTAGTACTTCCCTGGTCAACCACTTCTCCTATTATGTTGACTTTAACCTGGAAAAAATCAGGAAGACACATTTAATTGGTACACATGTATCCAAGTTAAGCCAGGAGTACTCCACAAGCTAAACCAGGAGTCTGCAAACCTTTTCTGTAGAAGATCAGATAGTAAGCAGACTTGTGAGAGCTGCTGTAACTGGTTTACCTCAGCCACCACGGTACAAATGCAGCCACAAAACTACCAGAGCAAGAATGGGTGTGGCTGTGTTCCCTAAAACTTTACTTACAAAAAGAGATAGCCTGTAACAAAACTTAGCATTGCCAAGAGGCATCTTTCCCAAGAAACTAAGTAACTTAAGCTTTTCACTGGAGGTGTGGACAAGCCAAGCATTTACAGAACTGGCTGGAAGTTTCCATTTGGTGCCCAGGATCAATAGTGCTCCTGCTGGTCTAAAGCATGCAAAACAGTGGCTACAAGCATAATTATGGAAAAGAGAAAAAATGCTAGTTCAGACCCTACATGCACAATGACTAAACATTGTTTAAATCTATCTACAAGACACTCATTTTTTTCCCAGTTGCCACCAAGTTGATTTTGACTCACGGCAACCCCATGTGCTTCAGAGTGGAACTGAGCGCCACAGGATTTTTAATGGTTGTAATAATTTGGAAGTAGACAGCCAGGACTGGTGTCTCTGGGTGGATGTGGACCACCAACTTTTTGGTTAGTAGCTAAACTCAACTCAATCACTCCTACAAACATGCATAGATTCTGCAATCCTTCAAGAAGAAATTCCAGAGTATAGAAAGTAGAAAAAAATCCAGAGGATTTCCTTCAAAACATGAATAAGTTAACTGATAAGACCAATTCATTTATTAGTCCCTTTGATTAATTACTGTTTTTCTCAAACATTAAAACTTTTCTTAAAAGTAAACATCTTTCCAAACCCTCTTGTGTGTACTCTTGTTTCTTATCCTATCTTTTCTTGCTTTGTCCTGTGCTGAAAGCCAAGAACTGTCAGAAAGACCCAAGAGACATTAACACGCAGTACCACAGGAATGAAAATTATACCAAGTTGGAGGCTGTGGCTTCAGAAAAAGATAGGCCTCTGGGAATTATTATAATATGGTCTTGCTCTTTACTTATTCTTACCTGGAAGAAAGAAAACATAATAAGGAATTACTCTAAAGTATTCATATTTTGCAGAGTAAACAGGACTGGGAATATATTTACAACAGACAATCTGCAACAGGGCTAGAAAAAAATCCAATAAAATAAACAAAAATTAAACCTGGCACGCAACATGCAACTTTCCTTGAAAGTTCATCTTGAAAGGTCATCTCTCCTCAGTGCTCAGGTACTGTCTCATTCACTGGACTTACCCCCAGTGTTATTTTGGGGTTCTGAACAAGGCTCAGTGTCAGTTATTCAACCCAATGTGGGGAAGACTATAACCTTGATTTACAAGATGGAAATGAGGGGCAAAACTAACGGAGGAAAGAGAACTGAATCCCTTCCCAGGACAAGAAGGCATTTGGAGATGGATGACAGAACAATCAAAGAGTAGCTGGGAGAAAGGCAGAAAGGCTGTTGGCATGCATTTATGCCATTTCCATCACCTAATACTCTAATATTTTGTTTCCAAATATTGTCCTGTTTCCAAATCCGGTGAAATGAAAACAAGATAAAGACAACTAGGAAAGTCATATTAGAAAAATAAAAACCTAGGGGGAAACTTTCCTGACCCTTTCTTTTTCCCCTGTACCTGATTCTTCTTTTAAATGTCACTGAAGCTTAGGCACAATCAACATGGCAAGGGAAAACTTGCCATCAGGCTTTGTTCCTGGATAGCTTCTACAACCGGTCTGAATTACAGGAGCGACACAGCGGCAAATGGAGAAGACAGTTGGGCTAAGTGGAGACAATCTCTTGGAGATAAGGTTTAAATCAGCATTAGATTGTGATCCAGCATTCCAGGTTCAGAGAATGAAGTGTGAAAATTGAATTTCCCACAACAACACGACAAAGGTGCAGTTATGTTCTACTTGGGATTTTGAAAGAAGGAAGTGAAAGCTACAGAACTCACTGAGATATATGTCTTTGCCAGGTGTGCCCATCCAAACAGGTCTACCAGTCTGTAGAGGCTGGCAAGTTTACAACGAGTAAGCTTCTCCCCCTTCACGTATAAGGACGAGTCTGCACCGGGAAGATCATTGATCGGTGTGACCATGCCAAGACCTAAAGAGGGAAAATTGTGCAGAGATTCAAGTCACGTCACTCCCTGGCCGGGTTATTACTTCACACATCCTACAGGAAGCAACCCGAACCTGTGAACGTCTCAGCCTAGTAACCAATGGTGTGAAATTTTGCAGTCTACACAACATTTAAGAAACACACCTTCCTTCAGAGGGGTACATCAAGAGTCCAGTCTCAGCTGTCTTTTCCACTTGTTTGGTAAAGGCTGTTACTCATCTAGTACTTGTTAGAAAGTGAATGTATCAAAGGCTCACACCCTTGGGGAAAAATGGTTACAGGATCCCAAAAGGGAAACCCTGGTGGTGGTGTGGTTAAGTGCTATGTCTGTTTACCAAATGGTCCGCAGTTCAAATCCACCGGGGGCTTCCTGGAAACCCTATGGGACAGTTCTGCTCTGACCTCTAGGGTTGCTAGGAGTCAGAATCAACTTCACAGTAGTGGGTTTGACTTTTTCAGCTTTTGGATCCCAAAGGTGAAAGTGTTATTAAATACTAAGGTAACTGCTAATCTTACGATGAAAACACCTCTAAAAAACAACTTTCCTAATGTATTTTTTTTGACTTTTATTTAAATATTAAAACACATTAAGATGTAAAAGAACACATTCAAATAGCAGTCCGGCTCCTGCCCTTATCATGCAACCAAAACTAGTCTTGAAGGTCTCTAATGATCCTCTTGCCAAGATCAACTTTCACCCTTGCTCAGTCTTCATTCCCCTTGACCGCTCTGAAAAGCCCGACACTATTCAGTACTGCTCTTTTCCTGGAATTCTTCTCCAGGACCACGTGACACTATTCTAGGCTCTTTTGTTCCCTTTCCACTTCTTTCTCTTTTCTGAGTCTGCAAGTTCTCTTCCCTCTTCTTTACCTAGCTGTGGCTCTTTCTCAAAGCTCCGTCTTCCACTTGGTACTTTTTCCCCATGAAAACATCATATACCATTAAGTCTTCAGCTGTGATGTCTGCGCAGATAAATACGTGATCTTCATCACCAGCCAGGTCCCTCCTCCCCATTCTTCAGTCTGTTGCTTCTCAAGGCCAGCAAAGTAACAATTAAGAGTCTAAATTTAAGTTTACCTTATCTTCCTGATTTTTCTTCTAATACTGACGATATTCCAATTACTGTGGCTCAAACATTAAGCAGCCTTATCTCTTAGCCTTTTCTGGGCCACAATATGTAATTTATCACGAAGTTTCCTCACTATTTTCACAAAGTCAAACACACACAAACCAACCAGGTGCTACTGATTCTGACTCATGGTGGCGCCATGCATTTTCTTCACAAGGGCTCCCAATTTCCAGGCTCGAGATCAGGCCCTTACCTCACATGTGAAATTCTACAATAAGCCTTCTCATTCTTTTGTTTCCCAGTAGCCATCAGATCAAGTTTTCTAAAGCACTACTTTTAACTTCATAGTTTTTTAGGAACCCCAAACTCCAACGCCTACAGGGGCCAGGAAGGTAGTGTAAGTGGATAACCCAGGCCAGATGCAGCCTACTAGCAACTGGAGAGCATATCCCTAGTCTGGTGGGGCAACTGCAACTCAGTTCCAATAGTTGTTCTCATGTAAGAACGTGAGTTCAGAAGCTATCCGAGCTATTTGAGAAGCCTCAAATCAATGTTTAAGTGTAAGATCTTAAAATTTTGAAATGCTGCAAACTAACTCAGAGTTTTAACACTAATGTAAGCGACATGAAATAATTTCAGGCAAAGTTTCAGAGTTGGCCGTTAAGCTATCTCCTCTTCCTCTCCCTATCTTTGGAACTCTGAAGTCCCACACTTCACAAGACAACACAGGCATTCCAGCCAAACGGGTCGACTTTTCGGCCTCGACCTGTGAATACTGGGACACGGCTTTCCTGCTGCCATGCCTTCATGTCTCAGGCTGGCAGCCCGCCTGCCCACACCCCCAGCCGCTCCCCTTCTTCCTTGGTACCCAGGGCACTCACAAGGTGGCTTTTCCTCTGTCTTGACTAGTCGTCGTCTTCTAACTTTTGACTTTTTGCTTTGTACTTTTTCTCCTCTGCCTGTACTCTTTTTGAATAATTGTTTAAACAGCTTCCACAGCTTTGAGTAATGCTGCTCTGTGTCTATCTGCCAAGACTCTCTGCTAAGCTCTCTTTTATTTTCAACTGCTGCAATGTTTTGGCAACTCATTTAGACCATGCCTAAAACCAAATCTCCCCCTTTTCCAAACCAAGCTCGATTCAGCTCTGGACTTTGCTCTTTCTGCTGGATATGTCATGAATCCCCCACTTTATTCTTCACATAGAAACCAAACTGATCTTTCTGAGTCATTTACCTGCTTCAAATGGCTCCCATCAAAGGTAGAATAAAATAAAAACTTTCAGCCTAGGTTCTGAAGTACTCCATGATTTGACCCCTGCCTGTTTCTGATTTCACTTGGCTCTACTTACTCCCTTAAAAACTAAGTTTCAGACCAATGTTGTTGTTGCTGTTAGGTGCCTCTGAGTAGATTTCAACTCAATTCCATATGACCGAGGAAAGCTTCCCCAAAGGGTTTTTCCAGGCTGGGATCTTTATGGAAGCCCACCATCAGGCCTTTCTTCTGCTGTAACTATTATCTTTCATTTTTGTTCTCTGAAGAGCCCAAACTCACTCCCACTTTATGGCACATGTGCTACTTGGTCCCTCTACTTGGATACTCTTTAGTCTGGTTGGCTCATTTTTGCCATCCAGATTTCAGAGAGGCTTTCCTCTGATCACAACCTGACGTGGCCATCTAGTTGCTCTAGCACATCATGGTATTTTATTTTAACCCCCTGGAAAGCACTTCCCTATGTCATCATCTTCTTTATTTATAGTCTATCTCCATGAGAACAGAAATTGTGTCTGTCTTGCTCATCCCTGTCCGTAAACAGGTGCTGGGTATATAGCGGACGCTCAATATTAAGGTGAGAAAGAAGGAAACTAGCTCAATCTTTGCCTTTTCTTGTCTCTTCTGATAGAATCATCATTACCCCAAGTGAGAAAGCTCAGTCATTTGGGACTCACCTTCTTCCCCTCCCCGACCACATCCAGCCCTTTGGCCAAGTTTTGTCTATTCTTTCCTGGCTTTGTATTTCTCATGGGTATCTTTCTTTTTAAGCCCAAAATCAGCACTCAAGCTCAGATATTCATACCTCACAGGGGACTTCTTTGAAAAGATTTCTTAACTAACTTCAGATTCTCTGCCTTTCCTAGAATTCACTCAAGCTATCACCTATCAACTCTTTCTTCACAAGGTTTTGCCTCTGTCCACACAGGTAGCCCTCCTTGGCCCATCAGTCAAAGTCTTCTACAATCAGACCCAACTTTCCTCCCTAGGTTTTCACTGCAGCACTCACTTCTCACAGTCCCACCCCACCAGCATGTCTCTTTTTATACTAGTCCCCCTATTTGCAAAGTATTTTACCTCACTGGAATTTGACACAAATCTTTAACAAAAAGGAAAGGAAGTGGTGTTGCCCTTATTCCTTGAATCTGATATGAAAGGGCCTCTGACAGCATCACCTGGCATGAACTCCTCTGATACTCTGTACCCGCCTTTGTACTGCACAGATTTCTGTATATCTCTCAGGGCTGAGATGTAAGGTACTTGAGCTCAAGGCCTTTGGTTCTTGGGATCCTTACAGCATTCAGCTCAACAAAACAGTGCCATCACGGAAGATCTGTTGAATGAATGCAAAGTCCTAACCTCTCATTCACATTATTTCTAAATATTCTATCCTTTTAAAGCCTGGTTAGTTCAGGACTCTCTCCTTTCATGAAGATTTCTGAGTCCACTCCAGTCAGTTATAGATTCTTCCTCTGAGCTCATAGCATGCTGCCCTATACAAAGTCATTAAATAGTTTCTTATGAAGTGCTTTGTAATTTTTTGCTCTGTGGTTCTCTTGTAGCTTTAGTCTTTTGCACATTTGCAGTGTATCTCCCCAATAAAAATACGCATTTATGCAGGGCAGAGATTACGTCATTTCATGTTTTCACTAGCCTGGTAATTGCCTAGTTGACTTGAAAAAGAGATTCAAATACTATGTTACTCTAAGGATTAGACGTTACTAAGGTAAGGCTGGAACTTGAGCAGAATATGCTGCCAGAAATAGAGAGTGTTCCAAAGAACAGACAAAACTGCAGTTTCTCCAAACTCTCCCAAAACTGACATACTGAGGGGAGATGAAGTAAAGCCCGCGAAGGAATTGGTCATGATGTAATCTGCAATCTGCTGTAATGCTAGTAATCCAGCTGGGTTGTGGCCCTTCTTCATCTGTTCTTGAATAAGGCATTCCAAGTCTTCCCGAAAGGCCTGCAACACAAAAATAACCGGAGCACACACATCAACTTGGGGGAGAACAACACAGACTCGACTTTCTCTGACATATTCAATCTTTTCCCCGACCCTCTTCTGGAAAGCTTTCACCTGTATCATACAGAAACAAATATAAAATGAGATAACATTTAAACGCTAGAAGCAGCAAGACACTTGCTTTTGGGGGAAGGAAAAAAAGAGACATTCGTAACCTCAAAAAAGTTACATATTTTAACATCTACATCAGGTAACTATAGACAAGGCAACTGTCTAATGGACAACTTAGAGCACCAAGTATAAACTGATGCAAAAAGAGACCTAGCAGCCTCACCGCCGAAGTTAGGATACAGCCCCTATCCGAAGGGACACCCCATAAATGGGTTACTTTCAGTTGTAACCCATAGTAAAAGCCTTCATTTAGATAACATTAAATCATGGATCCTATGCTATGATTTCTGTGGCAATTCCTTCATGCCATAATCTCTGAAAGCAAGCTGGTAAGAAAGTTGAGGGCTGCTTACTTTCCTTCTGCAATCCTGTGCTAATGACTCTGCTCCAACTCTGGGTTCCAGATGTTCCTAGTCCAGAGTTCTGCTGTGTATTTTCTTTGCTTTTTTGACATGGGGGTGGGTGTGTGACAGAAGGAGAAAGGAAGTCTCATTTGGAAATAGTGTTTATATAAATCACAATCCTGGACACTAGAGAAATATTCTATTCCAGTAACCCTCGAGTTGCTAATATGATTCATCATCTGAATCCTCTCCCCATCCTTCACATCAGCTGAAATAGCTGGTTTGACTTCCTGTCCCACCCAACACTGATTTATTAAATTTATCATCTGTTCTTTTGCTCATGTCTATTTCATTAATGTTAAAACCAGCCACGGCTCTTGTGACATAAACCATCTAAGCCTCATGCTTCCACTTGAGACTGCTCACATGTGTAGCAGGATGCCCTGCCAGAAATCAAATTCATTTATTTCCCACTTCACCTACGAGGGAGAGGCATAAAATTACTTTGGAATCACTGAACACAGACCTCCAAGAGGAGCAGACATGAACATTCTAGAAAATACTAAGTCTCCCATACAAGGGCCCATCTTTTCTGAGTTACTGATAGGAGCCTTCTGCAGAAGAGTGGGAGTAAGATCTCCTGGAGTCTCTGCCTTGCTCAGAGGATGGCTGAACATCCCAGAGGTATCCAGGAATGTTTTTCTTCTTTTTTAAACGGTGGCACAAAAGTTCACGGTGGGTAGGGAAAATGCGGTTCTGAGGCTATTAGGTGGTAGATGTCAGTACTAGTCCTGGTTCAATCTTGCACTGATCTTGGAACAACAGCTGAGAAGCACCAGTTACGTGAACTGAAAGCACAGAGAGCTAAACAGCTGTAATATTGGCAGCCCTTAAGAAGAGAGACAGTATCCTTTTCTGATGCACCCTGATGGCCTGCAGAGACATTTGGACCAACCCTGAACTCTCCTCTTCTGCCGGACAGGTGGCTAGTTTTGACCAGTAACGCCCCATAGCAAGTAGGTACAGTGGCAGTGATGGACAGAGAAGATGACAGCATGACTTTCACACACAGATGCATGCATGCAAACACACACCCCATCTCTTGGGTATGGAAGGCCCTGATGGACACGTTTGGAATGTGGCAGTCACTAAAGCTCTTGGGACAATTTAGAGGGAAACAAATTCAGAGACTAAGATTCTATATGCCTTGCTAATATAGCTGCTGGTGGTAGATGATTGGGTGATTAGTTTACAAAATATTAGTCGTAATCATATTGGATTCTGAGTTCATGGAACAGTTTCTACAAGTTAAACATGGTTGTTTTTTTTTCATAAAAATTCACGGCTTACTAAATGTAAGGTATTTGCATAGTTAATGTAAATTATTAGTACAATTATAAAAATTCTAAAACATCTACTTCCATTAACTGTATCTAGTTTCTTTAAATACACGATTTAAACCAGACAACTATCCTATATAGTACGTGTCATAGACTGAAATGTGTCCCCCCAAAACTATGTGCAGTCATTTGCCTAGGCCATAATTCTCTGTATTCTACAACTGTCCTCCATTTTGTGATTTTGCTGTGCTGTGTGTTAAAGGATTAGGGTGAGACTGTAAATCCCTTTATAAGATCACCTCCCTGCTCCACTGCAAAAGGAGTTTCCCTGGAGTATGGTTTGCCCCACCCTTAATCCTTTCATCCTAGAAGAGATAAAAGGGAAGGGAAGCAGGCAGAGTATTGGGAACGTCACACCATCAAGAAAGCATCACCAGGAGAAGAGCACCTTCTTCAGACCTGAGGTTCCTGTGCCAAGACTACATGGACCAAGACTGATGCAATACCAGACTGTCCTCCAGAGCTGACAAGGGGGAAAGCCTTCCCCTGGAGTGGACATCCTGAATTTGGACTTGGAGCCTAGCAGACCATGTAAGAATAAACCTTCCTTTGTTAAAGCCATCCACTCTGTGGTGTTTCTGTACGAGCAGCACTAACTGACTAAAACAGTATGTTTTACAAAGACGCATTTTCCAGAAAACTCCCTTAACACACTTCTAAGACCCTGAGAACATACATACAATGGCTGCATGCTCTTATATAAGATGTACAGATACTTTCACACAGATGAAGAACACAAGTCTTTTACCATGTTTAAGGCTGGGAAAAAAAAGAGAATTTACTTGTTCACCTTTACGTAAACAATAAAAACCACCTGTGAACACATGGCAGTGGGCCAATCTTCTGAAACGTCTCCTTCTCTTCAAAACTAAGCTCTCCTTACCTTTTCTTCAGTGTAAAGCAATAATAGTCACTATTCTTTGATTCAGTTTTAAAACAAAAACAAACAGTGATACTTACTATGGGTATCACTTGAGTACATAACTGTAACTCTGAGAAGCAGTCGTCATCTACTTTATTGGCCGCCTCCACTCTACACTGTTCCAGGAAGAATTTAGGGCTGCTTCCTTATAGTAAAATCGTAAGAAAATATAGGCAAAAAAAATCAAGCTACAGCACAAGGAGGCCAGACAGAGGCAAGAATGAGGTTAAGATATAAAAAGCATGCTAGAAAGCTGTGTACATTTGCTAGAGCTGGGGTAAATTTGGTCTGAACTCTCTAACAGACATCAGCCTAAGCAATCTACTATGTGCAGTGATTTACAATGCCTTTAAGATTAAAAACCAACTAATTGCTCAAGTGAATTGCAACTATTTCTGAAACTGTTAGGAAGTGTCTGTGGGGTGGGATGAGAAAGCCAGATAAGAAAGACTGAAAAGCTTGTTCAAGGTCACACAGCTACTAAATTGCAAGGACTCCGGTCAAATACTTCTTTCTTTTTTTAACTGTACTTTAACCAAAAGTGTACAATTCAAGTCAGTTTCTCATATAAAAATTCATACGCACTGTTATGGAACCCTAATTCCTCTCTGTATAATATGACAGTGTACTCTTCCTCTCCACCCTGTATTTCCCTTGTCAGTTTAACCAGTTTCCATCTTCATCTTGTCTCTGGACAGGAGCTGCCCATTTAGTCTCATGTATGTACTTCACCAATATCCTTTTATGTCTTATAGCCCAGTCTAAACTTTGAACAGTTAGCTTCAGGGATGGTTTTAGTTCTGGGCTAACGGAGAGTCTGGGGGCCATGTCTTTTGGGATTGCTCCAGTCTGTCAGAGCATTAAGTCTGGGCTTCCTTCCAGAATTTGAGTTCCACATCCCACTGTTCTGCTGCTCTGTCAGGAACTCTCTGTTGTGCTCACTTGTCAGGGCAGTCACTGGTGGTAGCTAGGCATCATCTAGTTCCTCCAGTTTCAGGCTAATACAGTCTCCAGTTTATGTGGCCCTTTCTGCGCCTTGGACTCAAATTTTCCTTACATCTTTGGTGTTCTTCATTTTCCTTTGCTCTAGGTGGGTGGGGACCAAGAGATTAATCTTAGATGGCCATGTGTTAACTTTTAAGACTCTAGAAGCCACTCATCAAAGTGGGAAGCAGAACATTTTCTTAATAAACTTTGTTAACCCAATCGACGTAGATGTCCCCAGACTCCTACTCCTGCAATTCTGTCCCTCAAAGTGTTCTGTTGTATTCAGGAAACTTATTAGGGAAAATACTTTTTTTCATTAATGAAACGGCTTTTTTCACTTTCATATATTCTAATATATGGTAAGTATCTATCTAAAACTTTGGGATCATCCATGAGATCACTGAGGGATTTATAAGCCTTTCTGAAAATAAGAAATGGGAAGTGGTGTCAAGATGGTGGACTAGACACACCTCTCCTTAATTCCCTCTGAAAACTTAAGGCCTGGATTGATAACTGAATGCAGCTTTCTGGACACCCAGTGAGCCCTAAGACACAGCACAGGTCTGTCAGTTTGGACTACATGCCACTCCATGGGAAACTTCCTCTTTCTCATGGAGCCACACTCCTGCTGAATGGCCACGCATACAGAGTGAAGGTACTGGTTGCTTTCAATTTTTGTTCTTTTGCTGGCTGGTAGGTGGGCGTTGGGCATGAAGTGGCATATATGCTGAGCTGCAGTGCTGAAGTGAACAGTGTGTGCCACAGAGGAGAGACAGTGTATGGAATAGCCATGTTCTGAGAGCCTGGAGGAGGACTGAGGGAACCACAGCCCTTCCACCCTCTTTTCTGAGCTCCACCATAGATTCGGCTGTTTCATGGCAGGAGGGGCAGCACGGCAGGGATGCTATCTTGTTCAGATGTGAGGTGAAGTTACCCAACCGGAGGCCTCAGCTGGGGCTAATTCCTAGGCTGCGAGGCAGTGCCAGTCTGGGGAGTGCTTTTCCAGCAGAAAGGCTGTGTTTAGCACAGTGTTGCCTCACAGGTAGGGCCCGGCAGGTGATGGCAGCAGTGAAGCAGCCCCTCCCTACTTTGAACTACATCATAGCTTCTGGGGATGGCCGAAAAGGTGCCTCCATTGTCAGCCAGAAGGAGGGGTCTGCCACACCTGATGGCCTGACTGATTTTGGAAGCTGTCAGATAGCTTTAGGACTTTTCAAACTGAGACAACTTGCAGAAAGAAGTGCTCGGCAGACTGACGACATCTTTTCCAATCTTTACTGACTCACATCATAGGGTCAGTTGACTGACCCCCAGTGACTCTGTAAGTAGGGTGGTGTCTTTGCCAGCCAGGAGGCAGAGACTGTCACTCTAGAGAGTCTACTGGGGCCAGTCACTAGAGTACACAGAGAAGGCTGGTGATCAACTCCCTTCTCAGACTACACCTCAACTCCTGCTGAGGTAATATCAGAGCTACTAAATAGCCTCTAGATGTGTCAAAAGCAACAGACCATCACCAAGCATTTAAAGAAACAACCAACCATGGCTCCAGAAAACTCGCAAAATAAAGAAGCAAAAAACTTCCCAGATGAAGAAGCCTTTCTGAAACAATTGGAGGTCAAGTACAAAAGAAGTACACAACTCTCTTACAGATTAAACAAAATGAAAAATTAAGGAAGCTATTTGAAATGATGGATCAACATTCTGAATTTTGACAGATCAATAACAAAATTACAAATTTAGACAATTCAATTCAAAGCCAAAAGAGCAGAATTGATGACATGGAAGTCACACTTAGTGACCTTGAAGACAGTGCAACTGACACCAACATTTATGAGAAGAAATCAGAGAAAAGAAATAAGAAAAATGAAGAAGCATGGAGAAACATGTGGGACTCTATCAAAAGGAATAATCGATGAATAATTGGAATTCCTGAACAGGGAAGGATAGCTGAAAACACAGCATGTTGTTGAATTGCTGACAAAAAAACTTCCCTGAAATTATGAAAGAAAAGAACAGATATCCAAGACGTGTATTCAATGTCACAAAAACAGACCCCAAAAGAAAGATACCAAGACATACATAATCAGGCTTAATAAAATGAAACACAAGCAGAAACTCTTAAAGGCAGTAAGACTCAAAGCAAAGCTAACATTTAGAGGGAAGCCCTGTAGGCTTTTGTCTGACTTCTGAAACGGTGCTGGCACAGAGACACTTACACGACACATTCAAAACCTTGAAGGAGAAAAGCTTTCAACCAAGAATTATATATCCTGCAAAACTGTCTTTTAAATATGAAAATGAAATTAAGACATTTGCAGATAAACAGAAGCTTGGAGACTTTGGTAAAAACCAAACCAAAACTACATGAAATAACGAAAGAAGCTCTTCGCTTAGAAAACAAAACCACTAAGTATACATTTAAGGAGTCAATGCAGGACACAACATCCAGAAACCTACTCAGTTAGGGAAGGCACAAAACCCAATAAAAGCTAAAATATTAAACGGGAACCAGTGATCACATCATGAAAATTAAGATACCATCACATTAAAAAGAGGGGTATACTACAGTAGTTATAGTCCTTTCAGATCGAAAGTTAATAAGATATGCAGAAGTTAAAATTGCGTTTAAACTGAGAATATCAAGGAGGGAGGGGATTATATGGGTGACTGCAAAGCACAGTAACAATGCAACACCTCAAAACAAGAAATGTAATGCAGGAGTCTCAACAAACATAAAACCAATGCTGAAAAATATGAAACGTCAACTCACAAAGAAAAATGACCCATGACAGAATATCAAGAGCAACAGAGAAAACACCAACAGAAAAATAAATGCATCAAAATGACAACACTAAACACACACTTATTAAAATTACACTGAATGTAAACAGACTGAATGTTCCAATAAAGAAACAAGTGACATCCTGGATCAAAAAACATGATCTATCTATATGCTGCTTACAAGAAAAACCCCTTAAAGTTAGGAACACACTGAAAATTAAAGGATGGAATAATATACACCAAGTGAACAAAATATACAAAGAAGAGCAAGTGTGGCAATACTAACCTCAGATAAAATAGATGTCAATGTAAAATTCACCACAGTGGACAAGGCTGGACACTATTTACTTCTGAAATGTTCAATATACAAGCAGGACTTAACAATATTAAATATTTATGCATCCAATACTACAGCATTTAAATAAACACTGGCTACATTGAAAAATGAGATAGATCACTTCACAATAACAGTGGGAGACTTTAGTACTCCACTTTCAGTAATGGACAGATCATCTAGAGAAAAGCTCAGTAAAGACACAAATAATCTTACTGCAACAATTAACCAATCGGACCTAATTGACATATACAGAACTTTTTACCCATCAACAGATAAGCACATCTTCTTCTCCAACACACATGGAACATTTTCCAGAATAGACCATGTGTTAGTACATAAACAAAATCTCACCAAATCTGAAGCACTGAATTATTGCAAAGCATCTTCTCAGACCATAAAGCCATAAAAGTCAAAATCAATAGCAGAAAAAACACACAGTAGGATTCCTTTATACCAACAGAGATTAATGAAGAAATCACCAAATCAATACTATTTACTATAGCCCCAAGAAGAAAAAATACCTGGGAGAAATTTAACTAGAGTAATGAGAGATATACATAAACAGAAATACAAACCCTTTACTACAAGAAACTAAGACAGACTTACATAAATGGAGAAACCTACCCTACTCATGGATAGGAAGACTTAACATTGTGAAAATGTCTATTTTACCCAAAGTGATCTACATATACAATGCAATCCGAATACAAATTCCAGTGACAATTTTTTCATGAAATGGAGAAACAATTCATCAACTTTGGAAAGTGAAGAAACCTTGGATAAGCACAGCACTACTGAAGAAGAACAATACACTGGGAGGCCTCTCAATACCCAATCTTAGAACCTGTAACACTGTCACAGTAGTCACAACAGCATGTACTGGTACAAAAAGAGACATTTAGATCAATGGAACAGAGTTAAGACCCTAGAGATGCCATCATCCTCCTATGAACAGCTGACATTCAACAAACGCCCTAAGACTGTAAACTGGGGTAAAAGAGTACTCTTAACAAATGGTGCTAGTAAAATTGGATAGCCATCTGCAAAAAACAGAAACAAAACTCATATCTCACATCTTACACAAAACCAACTCGAATGGGACCAAAGACCGAAATATCAAACCTAAAATGATAAAGATCGTGCAAGAAAAAATAGGGTCACAACACTGGAAGTTTTCAAACACAGCTTCAACAAGACTTCAAAATCTGACAAAGCACAATCAACAGAAAATAGGAAAATGGGAACTACCAAGAATCAAACACTTTTGCTCATCCAAAGACTTTATCAAAAGAATTAAAAAGATAACCTACAGAATGGGAAAAATATTTGGCAACTATATGTCAGATTAACATCTGAGCTCCATAATCTACAAGGTATTGCAAATTAGCAACAAAAAAGGGTAAATAACCCAATTAAGCATTGGGCAAAGGAGATGGACAGACACTTCACTACAGAGACATCTAGTCAGCCAAAAGACACATGAGGAAATGCTCATGATCATTAGCTATTACAGAAACCCAAATCAAAAAACTACAGTGAGATACCATCTGACCCCAACAAGGCTGGCCATGATCCAAAAGACACAAAACAACAAATGCTGGAGAGACTGTTGAAAAAATTGCAACTCTCCTACACTGCTCATGGGATTGCAAAATGGTACAACCTCTTTAGAAAGCAATCTGGTGCTTCCTTAAAAAGCTGGAAATAAATATACTATTTGACCGAGTAATCCTACTGCTCAGAATATAGCCTACAGAATCGAGGGCAGTCACATGAAGACATACATGCACATGAATGTTTATTGCAGCACAGTCCACAACAGCAAAAAGATGGAATCAACCTAGATGCCCAACAACAGATGAATGGATAAACAAACTATGATACCTACCCATACTCAACAGAACACTGGGCAGTGATAAAAAACAATGATGATTTTAGAAAGCATCTCCTAACCTGGCTTCAACTGGAAGACATTATGCTGAGTGAAATCAGTCAGTGGCACAACGACAAATACTGTATGAAACCCCTACTATAAGGACTTAAAAACAGACTCACATACAGAAGAAAAGACTCTCTGATGGCTGCAAGGGAAGGGAGGGAAGGAGGGAGAGGGCTGGTTATAGATTAGAGAGTTGACAGAAATTTGGTTGGGTGAAAGAAGTGACAGCACACATTAGAAAGAAGATCAGCTTAACATGACTTCAACATAAACTGGCAACTCTTCTAATCTTAACCCAATATTGCAGGGACAGCATAGCAGAGGTGGGAGTCTGGGGACCATGCTCTCAGGAGACACTGAGGCCAACTGGTATAACCAGCCTATTGCTAACAAAGTCTTTGTACCTCATATTGGTGAGTGGTGTCTGGGGTCTTAAAAGCCAGCAAGCTGCCATCTGTGATAAATCAAATAGTCCCAACTCAGCTGGAACAGATGATCACCAAAGACAGCAAACACATGAGGGAAAAAGAGCCCAGAAGATATGAATGAGTGACTGTATCAACATACGACCAGAAGAAGCAGACGGTGCCTGGCCACCATCAAAGACAGCTGTGATGGGGCACACAACGTTGAGTTCCAGTGGCAACCTGAGTAAAAGAGGGGTGCACCTCAAGAACTCCACTAAAAGACCACAATTGATGGTCGGAAGGCCTGGAGCATGGACCTTAGACCTGCTGCTACACCTGATCATAAACCATTACTGAGGTCAACTCTTTGGACAGGAATGACTTGGACTTGGGGACACATTGTGATGATATGGTGTGTGCACTTTACGGTTCTGTGCATCCAAAGGATGCCATGATATCGCCCTCTTACTAGAAGGGAGAGGAGAGGGTGAAAAGGAGGGGACAGGAGATTGTGAAAAGGATATGACATGTATAGAAAAGAGAGTGTGCTGTCACCAGGCAAACAGAGCAGAAGGAGCTGCAGATAGGCGGGCATGTAAATTTAACTTGGATTGTATATTTTCACTCAACCACAATTAAAAAAAAAAAGGAAACAAAATATGAGTTTCCCCCATAAGCTAGTGAACAGCTTCTATGGGGCACAGTTAAAGAAAATAATTTTCAAAACAATGAAGTTTCCTCAGGTTTTTCCCACCATTAACTATTTCAACAGATTAGAATTCTTCTTGGGCATGAACATTTATAACTTATTTTGTCATGAACATTTATAATTCATTTTTTGTTTCAGATGTTTTTGAAGTATTATTCAAAGACAAATCATAAAACTGTAAAACTACTGACAGAATAAAATTTTATTTATCATGAATCATTAATCGTATTTCTACTATCATCAAATGTTAATGATCCTTTACAGTCGATCAATTTGAATTTCATAACAAAGTCCTGAGGTATGCAATGACTTATTGAAGTCTGCATCACTAACAAGCAAATGTAATCAAGATTCAAATTTGGAACACTCAGTTGGGCACAGAATCTTTTCCTAATTTTATCAGAGCCAGGTGGTGTCAATGAGATCACATACAACCAATAATAAGGCAGCAGGTAAACTGTGATCAGAAATGCTGAGTGAACATCTTAGGCTAGATTATAGCATTATGTTGTAACGGTAGACAGAATGATAGCCAAGTGCCGTCGAGTCATAGATTAAAAAAAACTATACAGCAGCAGATGATGATGATCCAGGAATATTAGGCTAAGTACTTGCCCATTTGCAGCTAGGAATCTTCTGATCAAAGTGAAATGAGAAACTAGGGCTTAGCACTGGTTCGTTCCAGTTCCAATCCCTCCGGACTGAATTTGCCGGAAGCCCTGTGAGAAACTCACTGGTAAGCAGGGCACTGAGGTCACATGCAATGCTGCTGAAGTCCAAACAGTCACCAGCTCCCTAGGGTTTCTACTAGACAAGAATCAGGTCAAAAGATTAACACACATATGTTAACAACTCATGACCATCTGAGGGAAGGCAATCATCAGGCCTTTCTTCTGCAGTGTGCCATGTAGATTTGAACTGCCCATCTTTCAGTTAGTAGCTGAGAACCTAGGAAGGTTCGTGTATGAGGAAGGGTGGCTTACAAGCATTCTATGACTCTTACAATCCTTTCGTTTTGCATACCTTCTACTAATTCGGAGGGAGAGGCCCTGAAAGTTTTGATTTCACAGAGTATGGATAAAAATAAACTTTTAAAACCTTGAAACAATTCAGATATTTGGGATTCATATAGATTAAGAGAGATTCATGTCTCTTAGGATACTTTAAACACATAGATATTCACAAAACCTATAAACCAACAGTTAAGTGAACCGGAAACAGCAGATCTTAAAAGTTTTTGTATCCAAGATCAGAAATTTTGAGAGAAAGTGGCAGTAAGTGGAAGATTTTTACATCACAGAAAACAGGATCAATTTGATAAAAAGAAATAGATCTGACATAATTATTTTGCTTAATGCTTAAAGAAATCATGTAGGCTAATTTATCAGTTAATGTCCAGCTTAAGAAAGTCAGGTAACAGAGCACTTTTAAACATCAGAGATATCAGAGAGGGACTTTAAATACCTACATCTGGATGCTTGATCTTGTAAGAATTACTACAGAGGAAAACTGGAGCAGAAAATACCCCAAACCTTAACAAAAACAAAAAAGATTACAGACTTGTTGCTCTCAAGGCACCCAGCTATTATGTTATTAGATCTTTCCTCAAGCGAGGTTAGTTAGGAGCTTAACAGATTTTCTCAGAATTTCTCCACTGAGAAATATATTTCTTTTGGAAATAGATTACCACTGGCTCTGCTGAAAGGAGAAAAAAATTTCTTCTGGATGGTCTTTCTCCTGTATCTAGATCTTAATTAACACTAAAGATTAGAACAGTATCCTTATTCTTAAATAGGGACTAAATACAAACAAAATCATGAAAAATACTTGGATCTCAGCTTCCAAAGTGACCAGGCAGGTCATGGTGAATGTGGCCAATTTTCTAATTAAGGTACCTTGTTATCATTTTAGGTCTCAAAAGTAATATCCTAGCGTGCACAGGGCTTTCAATTTTATCTTATCTTCAAAGTAAGTGTGTAGCTTCAGACACTGCTGTTACTGAGAAACGTCAGTAGGTCACGTGCCTGACCTGTCATCTTACACTCCTATAGTCTGTCCTACTGCTTCAGGGCAACAATGCTATACTGCTGTCAACCTCTGTAAAGCGCTTCCCGTGGTGGTAAGGCGTAACAACTTGATTCTTCTGAAGCCCATTCTCTCAGAGTGGGAAACTTCAGTAGAAGCTTGCAGGACAACTTTCAAGATTTTAACAACTCACAAAGAATATCCAGCTATACACATATCTATATCTATCCATTCAGAATCTAGTAAATATCTGCTATACTCTGCTAGTTTTTCAACTCACCCAGTTCTTTAACTTTGATGAGTAATTACTTAATTTCAACTGTTTGCCCTGGACACTTCATTCTGAGACAAGGGGGCTAAGTGACAATCCAGGCTCTCCACAGTCACTGTAGATGAGGAGCACATTATTCAAAGATGACTTAGTCTCTCTAGTAACAAAATACCTAGCTAAGCCAATTTACCCAAAGACATTTGATTTCTAAGACAAATACATGTTTTAAAACAATAATGAGTTATGACGGGAGACCACATAACTCTTCAAAAGAAATAATACTTAGGATCAAGCTGAGGAAAATTCTTTGTTCTTCCTTTACTTTCTCAAGGCACTAAGGTGCTGTTTCTGTCACCTAAATTTACAGACCCTAATATGTCTCATTACAGAAAATTCTCAAGTTGGGATGTTTGAGCAACAGAGTCTGAAAGTGAACAAAACAAGAAAAATCTATGGGTGGAATTTTTCATTGTTACTGAAATGCTTTAAACGGACACACCTTTAGTGATAAAAGGTGTGAGCTCTGTAGTTTAAATTCCAATCCCACCATTTAACATTTGTAAAACTATCGGCATGTTACTTAAAATCTCTTAGTTGTTCATCTATAAATTATGGATACTAATTATTCCCTTGATAGGGCTATTTTCTATATTCAGTAAGATAATATACACAATAGGTACCTGGCACATAGCAAGTATTTAATAAAGAAGTATTATAATTTGCTGTTATTAGTTTCTCTTGATTTCCTTCTCGAACTGAGAATTTTAAACAGAAGGTTCATAAATTTGTTCCTTACAAACATGTAGTTATCATCTGTGATTCTGATCTCTATTGGCAAAAGGTTTGTCCAACAGAGTGAACTCCACCAATATTCCCAGGAAGGTTCACAATTTTTTTTTCCTTCTTTGTTTTATTGATGAAATATGAAAAACAAATTTTTTAAAATCATGTTTTAGGTGCAGATTTACAGAGTAAATTAGTCTCCTGAGTGTCAGGTCTGTACATAAAGGGTTCCAGGACCTTGGCTGCATTCCTCACAATGTGTCAGCACATTTCTCACTCCCACTCTGGGCTTTCCTTTTCTTTCCTCCAGATTTTCTACCCCTTCCTGCCTTCTCATCTTTGCTTTTGGGCAAATGTCCTTTTGATCTGGTGTAATTTATTGTTCTGGGTAAGGTGGTCCTCTCAGGTGTTAATGTTTATTATTTTATGCACCTGTCTATTGTTTGGCTGAAAGGTAGCCTCCAGGAATGGCTTCAGTTCCAGTTCGGAAGGGTGTCTTAGGGACAGTCTCAGGGGTTCCTCTAGTCTCTGTCACACCAAAAAGTCTGGTCTTGTGTGTTCTCCACCCCCTCACCCTCACTCCCACCCATATGTCCTATTTGGGACCCTCTGTTGTGATCCCAGTCAGAGCAGCTGGGTACCATCTAGTTCTGGTCTCTGGGTTGTACACATGGTGTTTCCTGTAGTTCATGAGCCCTCTGGACTCACTGCTTCTTTCAGTCTTTGATTTTCTTCATTCTCCAGTGCTTCAGATAGCAACAGAAAGAGAGCTGTATCTTAGATGGCTACTTACAAGTTTTTAAAAACTCAGATGCTATTTAACAAAGTAGGACCCAGAACACTGTCTTTGTGAACTAGGCTGTGCCAACTGACTTAGATGTTCCCAAGTCTACAGTCTTTTGCCTCCGAGCCTTGAAACCTCTTTCCTTAAGATGTTTGGTTATGTCTAAGAAGTTTCCATGATCGTGCCCCCTTGTGCTCTCTACATTAACACAGATGCAGCACCTATAATTATGTAGAAAGAGCCACAACTTAATCTCTATCGGTAGTTGGGTGTGCTCCTGTACACCCTCCTATACCACCTCATAGTGCCTATCTTCCTACACATCCACTCATAAATCACTTAATAATTGCCTACCATCATGAATTAAATTGTGTCCCCCCCCAAATATGTATCAACTTCGTTAGGCCATTACTCCCAGTATTGCATAGTTGTTCTCTATTACGTGATTGTAATTTTATGCTAAAGATTAGGATGGGATTGTAACATCCTGACCCACATCACAGTCCTGATTCAATACAAAGGGAGTTCCTTGGGGTGTGGCCCGTACTGCTTTTTATCTCTCAAGTGATAGAGGAGTGTACGCATCCTCTGGACCTGGTCCCTGCATGCAGAAGCTTCTAGTCTAGGGGAACAATGATGACAAGGCCAAGTGAGAAAGCCTTCCCCTTGGAGCTTGATGCCCTGAATTTAGACTTCTCACTTTACTGTGAGACCATAAAGTTCTCTTTGTTACAGCCACTTGTGGTATTTCTGTCATACCAGAACTACATGACTGAGGCTTCTATGTTGTAGCAACGGCCGTGGTTGCCCGTTGTTCCTATATTCTTCTAAGTGTCCTCCTTTGTCTTGGTTGTGCTATGCTGACTTTCCCCATATTGTGCATCATTTTCCCTTCATCAGTGTTAACACGCGTCTTCTTTGGTTTGGTCTATCTAGTTAGGAATTTTCTCTCCCTTCCCCTGCTATCCCTGGTAGCCATTAAATAATCATTTTTTTTCCTGTCTTTTTTTTTCTTTTAAATAACAGTAGTCTCATATTTGTCCTTTTATCACTGACTCTGATTTTGCTCAGCAGACCAAAAAAAACCCAAGTCTTTTCCTGTCAAGTTAATTCTGACTCATAGGGATGCTGGAGGACAGAGCAGAGCTGCCCCACTGGCTTTCTAAAGGCAGTGGATTCCAACTGCAGACCTGCTGGTTAGCAGGTATACTCTCAACCACTGTGCCACCAGGGCTCCTCGCTCAGCACTTGTGTTGAGATGTTTCACAGATTCTACACACTTTCTGCATAGTGTTCCACTCTGTGCATGTACCACAGTTTATCCATTGATCTGATTATGGCACTTTAGATTGTTTCCTTTTTTTGTTATTGTGAATAATGCTGCAATCAACTTGGGTGTGCATATGTCTATTTGGGTCATGGCTCTTATTTCTTCAGGGTGGGAATGGACTGCTGAATCATATGATATTTGGTATTATTTCTAGTTGTAGTTTTTTAAGGTAGCGCCATACCATTATGTATAGTGACTGTACCATTTTACATTCCCATCAGTAGTGTTTAAGGAGTTCTAGTATCTCCAAAACCTTATCAGCATTTGCTACTTCTGTTCTTCTTTTTTTCGGTAAGTGCCATTACCATTGGCATAAGATGGTACTGCACTGTAATTCTGATTTGCATCTTTCTAATGGCTATCACAAGTCTTGGTTCTGTGGTTGTTTGCCACCTGCACTGTCTTCTTTGGTGAAGAGTCTGTTAATATCCTTTTGCCCATTTTTGTATTAGACTGTCTCCCTTTTGTTGTTGACATGTTAACATTTTCTATAAATTTTAAAAGATTAGGCCCTTGTTGGATATGTCATAGCCAATTTTTGCCCCAGTCTGTAGGTTCTCTTTTTACTCTTTTGAAGAAGTCTTTCGATGAACATAAATGTTTAATTCTTAGGCGATCCCATTTATCTAGTTCATCTCCACCAAGTTTTTAAGATAATTATACTAGCAGAAATAATGTCAGCTTGGGCTGAAAGAGACAAAGACAACACAAAAGGAAAAAGATGCTTTTGGACTCCAAAAACCTCTACAAGAAGGAAGTAGGCTAAGATAAACACACAGCTGCCAGTACAGCCTATCTTTCAAGGACAAGGAAGACTGAGAGGGTGGCATTAAACAGTCTAGAGGGCAGAACCAAGATAAGCAGAGAATCACTCCTGGGAAGGATTAAGACTGGATCCTCAGTGAGGACTTCCAGGCATTTGTCCTGATGGATTTCAGAATTTCTATGAGTCAACTCAGTGAACTCCTTTCTACTCACAAACTTTCCCCTTTTTGAATAAGAATGTCTACAGCAGTGATCCTATATATGTCCCACCACTGAGTGCTGTGTATGTACTGGGGAGCCAATAACTTTCCTCCTTAGGACACAGTCTACAGACTGAGAGAAATGTTACTTGAGGAGCTGTTCTATGCTCATGGAAATACATCTGAGGGGCATCATCTGTACCTGGACCAGATTTATATGATTCTAGACTTGAAGTTAATATTATTATAAAATCTTGGGAGGGGGTTGTAGGAGAGGGTAAATATTTTCCATGAAGAAGGAAGGCAAATGAATTGTGGCCAGAGTGCAGACTATGTTGGTTTTTAAAATAAACTGGGGGGGGGGGGGGTAGAGTCAAGATGGCAGACCAAACACAGGTCTCCCTAAATCCCTCTGAAAATTGAGGCCTGAATTGATAATTAAACAGAGCCTTCTGGACACCTAGTGAGCCTTAGGACACAGCATAGGGCTGTCTATTTGGTCTACATACCAATGAGTAGGAAACTTCTTCTGTTTGACTTACCCCCACCTTTGCTGAGACCCAGCTCTTGTGGACTGAAGGTAAATCACCATTTTCACTTCCTTTTTCTCTGTCTTAGACAGTGGGAGGGGCTGAGGTGATTGGCAGCAAGGCTCAGACACACTGTTGATGAAATTGGCAAGCAGAGTTGCCACATTTTGAGAGCCTGGCCTTGGAATCTGCATAACTCGCCACCTCTGACCTCTCTCATTCAGAAATTTCAAATCTCTGCCATTGAACAGCCTTTTCTGAAGCGGACAGGGAAGCTTGTGCTGGACACCATCTTGATTCACTGGGAGGCAGATCTTCCTATACAGAGGCCTCAGCTGGATCTAATTCACAGGCTGGGAGGCAGTGCCTGCTTGGAGAGTGCTTTTCCTACAGTAAAACAGTCTTTGATATACAGATGCTGACTTTGCCAGCTTGGAAGAGGGACTTACACACCTGAAACCCTGACTAATTTTGGAAGGTGTCAGATACCTTTTACCTTTGAACAGAGAAATAACTGTGGCACATCTGGACAGCATCTCTGGACACCTTTACTGTTTCACATTGCAGGGTTAGCTAATGGCTTCCCACTGATTCTATAAGTGAGGCTGTATCTTTACCAATAAGGACTCTCTCCTCCCGAGAGTACACTGAGCCCAGTCACTTGAGTAGAGATAAGTGTTTTGTGATCAACTTCCTTTTCAGACTGAGCTTTAGATACTGTTAAAGTAACACCAGAGAAACAAAACAACCTCCAGATGCCCAAAAAGCAACAAACTTTGGACTGGAACATTAGGAAGAATTCACCTATGGCTTCAGAAGGCCTAAAAAGATCCACAGAACTTCCCACATGAAGAAGCCTTCCTGCAACTATTGGAGGGTGAGTACAAAAGGATTATATGTAGAGCCCTCCTAGACCTTATACAAAATGCAGCAGAGCAAAATGACAAATTAACCAAGCTGTTTGGTCTGATGGAACACCAGTACTCTGAAATCCAACAGATCAAGAACAAAATCAAAGACATAGAAAATTCAGCTCAAAGCCAAGAAAACAGAACTGAACAAATGGAAAATAGACTTTCTGACTTGGAAGACAGAGCTACTGACTCCAGCACCTATGAGGAGAAATCAGAAAAAAGAAACAAAAAAAATGGAGAACCATTAAGAAGCACATGGGGCTCTATTGAACAATCAACGTTTAAATAGAGTTCCTGAACAGGGCGGGACACCTGAGAACACAGAGAGTATTGTCGCTAGCTGCTGACAGAAAACTTCCCAGAAATTATGAAAAAAGAGAACACAGCTATCCCAGAAGCATACTGAATGCCACTCAATATAGATCTCAAAAGAAAGACTCCAGGACACATTACAATCAAATTTAACAAAATGAAACATAAGCAGAAACTCTTGAAGGTAGCACGACTCAAAGCAAAGCTAACATTCAGGGAGAAACCCTGTAGGCTTTCATCTGATTGCTCAGCAGAAACGATGCTGGCACACAGACAATGGGATGACACATTCAAAGCCTTGAAGGAGAAGAACTTCCAACCAAGAAGTATATGTCCTGCAAGACTACGTTTCAAACATGAAAATGAAATCAAGACATTTGCAGATAAACAGAAACTCAGAGACTTTGTAAAAACCAAACCAAAGCTACAAGAAATACTGAAAGAAGCTCTTGGCTTAGAAGATCAAAACAGATCAATACACGACATATTATCCAGAAATCGATTCAGTTAGGGAAGGCTCCAAAGTCAATCAAAAAGCCAAGTGCTGTTGAGTCAGAAGTCAATCAAAGCCGTAGTATTAAGTGATCCAGTGATCATATCACGAAAACTATGATGTCATCATATTAAAAAGAGGGCCATACTACAGTTGTTACAGTCCTTCCAGATGGAGAGGAAGTTAACAAGACCTCTTGTAGTTAAAACTGGGTTCAAACATAGACTACTGAGGGGGAATCACAGGGGCAGCGGCACAGCACAATAAAAATGCAACGTATCAAATCAAGAAACGTAATACACGAGTCTCAACAACGACAAAATCAACCCAGAAAAATGTGAAAAACAGATTCATGAAGAATGTCCCAGAATAGAATAGTAAGAACAACAGAGAAAAAATCAACATAAAAATAAACATATCACAGTGACAGCACTAAACACATACCTATCAATAATTACATCGAACGTGAATGGACTAAATGCTCCAGTACAGAAACAACAAGTGGCATCTTGGATCAAAAGATATGACCCATCCATATGCTGCTTACAAGACTTAAAGATATGAACAAATTGAAAATTAAAGGATGGAAGAATGTATATCAAGCTAACAATACACAAAGAAGAGCAGGTGTGGCAATACTAATCTCAAATAAAATATATTTTAATGTAAAATCCACCACCGTGAACAACAATGGTCACTATTTATTGTTGAAAGGTTCAGTACATAAGCAGGACTGATTAAATATTTATGCACCCAATACTAAAGCATCTAAGTACATTGAAAAAACACTGATTACACTCAAAAATGAGATAGATCACTCGACAATAATAGTTGGAGACTTCAACACTCCACTCTCAACATCAGACAGATCATCTAGAAAAAACCTCAATAAAGACACAGGAGATCTTATTGCCACAATTAATCAACTAGACCTCAATGACATACAGAACTTTCTATCCATGAGCAGACAGCTACACCTTCTCCAGTGCCCATGAAACATTTTCCAGAATAGACCATGTGTTAGGACATTAAGCAAATCTCAACAAAATTCAGAGCACTGAATTATTGCAAAGCACTTTCTGAGACCACAAAACCATTCAAGTCGAAATCAATAGGAGAAAAAACATCCGGTGCAACCTCTTTGGAAAGCAATCTGGAACTTTCTTAAAAAGCTGGAAATGGTATACCATTTATCCCAGTAATTCCACTGCTTGGAATATATCCTACAGAATTCAAGACCATTCACACCAACTGATAATGCACACGAATGTTTACTGCAGCACAGTCCACAACAGCAAAAAAATGGAATCAATCCAGATGCCCAACAACAGAGGAACAGATAGGTAACCTATGGTATATATACTCAATGGAACACTAGGCAATGATAAAGAACAACGATAATTTTAGAAAGCATCTGATAAACTGGTTTCAACTGGAAGACATTATGTTGAGTGAAAGCAGTCAGTGACAGGACAAATATTGTATGAGACCCCTATTATAAGAACTCAAAAACAGACTCATGCATAGAAGAAAGACTCTTTGATTGCTGCAAGGGTGTGGAGGAAGGGAAGGAAGGGAGGAGGGAGAGAGACGGTGGATTATTGATTAGACAGTTGATAAAGATTTGGTTGGGTGAAAACTGTGACAGTACACATTAGAAAGAAGATCAATTTTAATTGGACATCAACATAACATGATTACTCCTCACGTCTTAACCCAATATTACAAGGACAGAGCAGCTGGGGTGGAGGTCTGGGGACCATGCTCTCAGGAGACACTGAGGTCAATTGGCATAACTAGCATTTTGATAAGAGAGTCTCCTGTACCCCAAATTGGTCAGTGGCGCCTGAGATCTTAAAAGCTGCCAAGCTGGCAGAACAGATTCTCTCCAAAGACGAAAACAACCTGGGGCAAAGAGAATGCAGAAGACAGAGAGACCCACATGAGCAGGTGACTACATCAACATGTGAGCAAAAGAACCAGATGGTACCTGGCCACCACCAGTGATAGCCATGATGGGGCTCACAAAGTTGAGTCTCACTGGCAACATGAAAATAAAAAGGGGTGCACCCTGAGATCTCCACTAAAAGACCACAACTGATGGTACAGGGGCCTGAGGGTTCCTCTGGGAGCATCACCCCCAGACCTGATGCTGCCCCTGTCCATAAATCATAATGGAGGCAAACTCTCTGGACAGAAATGGATTGGACTTGGTGACACAGTGACCATATCACGTGTGTGCTTTACCATTCTACGCACCTATAGAATGTCATCCAGCTGACCTCTTCTTCAACGCACGGGAGAGGGTGGAGAGGAGAGAATAAGAGATTGTTAGGAGGATATGACATGTACAGAATGGAGAGGAGGAGTGTGCTGTCACTAAGCAGCAATAGCAGTGGGAGCCCCTCATTGGCAGGTATGCAAATTTATATGGAATTGTATGTTTTCACTCAATCATAATAAAACAAAAGTAAAAATAACTTGAGGGGATGGAGTCAAGATGGCAGACTAGACACACATCTCCTTAATTCCCTCTCAAAACTAAGGCCTGGATGGATAATTAATCAGAGCCTTCTGGACACCCAGTGAGCCCTAGAACATGGCCTAGGGCTGTCAGTTTGGAATACATGCCACCAAATGGGAAACTTCTCTTTCGCTCAACCCTGCTCTTGTTGAATGGCTGGTGCTCACAGACTGAAGGTAACTGGCATTATTAACTGTTTTTTCTTTGTCTTAGCTGGCAGGCGGGGGTTAGGCTTAACTGGCAACGAAGCTCAGCCACACTGCTGATATGAAAGGTGGGCAGAACAGCCGTGTTTTGATAGCCCTGCTTGGACTCTGAGCACTTCCACCCCTCCAGTCTCTATTTTCAAAGCTCTGCCATTAATCTTGCTATTTCATAGTGGGTGGGAGAGCTTGTGCAGGATGCCACCTTGTTTGATTGGGATGCGGAGTTACCCAAATGGAGGCCTCAGCAGGGGCTAATTCCCAGGCTGGGAGGCAGAGTCAGCCTGGAGAAAACTTCACCAGCAGAAAAGCTTTGTTTAGCACTGTGTGGCCTTACAGGTGGGGCCCGGCAGTGGGTAACAGCAGGGCAGTAGCCTGTCTGTACTTCAAACTAGATTATAGCATCTGGGGACAGATACAGAGGTGGCTCCACTGCCAGCTGGAAAGAGGGGCTTGTATACCTGACAGCCTGATTTTGGAAGCTGTCAGATAGCTTTTACCTTTCAGAATAAGACTCCTGCAGAAAAACTGTGGTGCATCCTGATGGTATCTCTTCCAGCCTTTACTGACCCACATCATAGGGCTGGCTGACAGCCCCCCAGTGACTCTTTAAGTAGGGTTGTGTCTTTGTCAACCAGGAGGTGGAGTCTGATACCCCAGCAATTTCACTGGGCCCAGTCACTGGAGAACACAGAGGTGAGTCTACAGCAGAGTATCTAAACAATCTCTAGATGGTTAAAAAGCAACAAACCTTGGCCAGACACTTAAAGAAAAATCCACCCATGGCTCCAGGAAGCTCTCAAAGAACCAAACAACTTCCCAGGTGAAGAAGCTTTTCTGAAACTATCAGAGGTCAAGTACAAAAGGATTATATATAGAGCCCTGCTAGATATTATATAAAATGCAGCAGAGCAAAATGAAAATTTAAGCAAGCTGTCTGAATTGAGGGAATACCAGCATTCTTAGATCCAACAGATCAATAACAAAAATAAAGAATTAGAAAACACATTCAAAGTCAAGAGAACAGAATGGAACAACTGGAGAACAGACTTTCTGACTTTGAAGACAGAGCTACTGACACCAGCATTTATCAGGAGAAATCAGAGAAAAGTAACAAGAAAAATGAAGAAGCACTGAGAAACATGTGGGACTCTATATAGAGAAGAACAATCTATGCTTAACTGGAGTTCCTGAACCAGGGGAACACCTGAAAACACAGAGTATTGCTGTGAGTTGTTGACAGAAAACGCATCTGAAATTAGGAAAGAAGAGAACATAGATATCCAAGATGCGTATCAAATGCCACACAATGTAGACCCCAAAAGGAAGACACCAAGATATATTATAATCAAGCTTAATAAAATACATTGTGGCCAGAGGCAGACACTTTTCCCCTCAAAAAGTAGTGTTTAATTCCCTTTCTTCAGTGTGAGTACAACTTGACTCACTCCCAGCTATGTGGCGGAACTAATGATGTGTGACTTCTAAGACTGGATAGACCTTAAGAGGCATTGTAGGCTTTTCTTTGATCTCTTTCTTGACTACTTGCAATATGGTATGACATTCAAGCAGTCTTGGGGAAGATGTCCATTTGGCAATAGTCTGAAGACTTTTGCTAACAGCAGATGATTCCACAGCCCTAGTCAAACCTACAGGTGACAGCAGCCCTGGGTGATGTCTTGACTACAACTTTATGAAAGACCTTAAGCCAAAACCACTTAGTTATAGTGCTCCTAAATTCCTTATGCACAGAAATTGTGAGATAATAAATGTTTGTTTTAAACTGGTACATTTTGAGTAATTTGTTCTTTAGTAAAGATAACTAATATAGGCCACCATGTATAATTTCCTTTGATTAAAAGATTGTATTGTATTAAAAGAAGTTTGGAAACCACTGTCACAAATTATGACAGAAAGACAACATTTATGCACTGCTATGGAATGAACTATGTCTCCCCCTAAAAGTTATGCTGAAGTCAAAAGGCCTGCATCTGAAACCAGGAACTTGTTTGGAAATACGGATTTTCTTTATATGTGTTAGTGAGGCCATATGGGAGTAGTCTGTTGCCGTCAAGTCAATTCCAACTCCTAGTGACCGTATAGGTCACTATGTAGAACTGTTGGTACTTCGCAGAATTGCCCCACAGGGTTTCCAAGGAGGAACTGATGGATTTGAACTGCTGACCTTTGGGTTAGCAGTCAAATGTTAACCATTGTACCACCAGGAGCCCTACAGTAGTGTTTGGTGGCATGCTACACCTAATCCCTTCTGAGTGATGTCCTATAAACTATATGCAGACACTGAAAGACAGACACAGATAGGGAGACTCATGTGACAAAAGAGACAGCTGCATCCCTGACAAAGGAAGGAAAGTCAAGGATTACTGGCAGTCACCAGAAAATATGAGACAGGCCCACAGAAAGAATTCACACAGCTAAGACCCTGATTTGGACTTGCAGTCTTTAGAACTGTGAGAAAATAAATTTCTGTTCTTTAGAGTCCCCTATTTGTGGTGGTATGACTACAGTAGCACTAGGAAACGAAGACATGTACTTTTCTAAGTGTGTCACAAGCCAGATTTCAAATTCACTAGCAAAGATCTAGACAAAAATATTACTAACTAAATTCTTTTAAACCTCAGCTTTCTTTGTTCCTGTACGGGAAGAAAATAGTCACATATATAGACACATTTCATAATGTCCCCCTTCAACAACGGCATAAGAAATCAAGTAAGAACCAACACAAACAGCAATCTCAGAACCATGAACAATAGGTTTACTGTTCTTTTTCTTTCTCTTTTCAAGGAAAATAATCACTCTTGCTAAGTGAATAGGGAAATGACAGTTTATATGTTTACCCTTTCTCATTATATTGTTAAGTGCCCCCAGGCATAAACAAAATTGCTATCTTTAAGTCAGCTTATGAATGGGAGTACACAAGAATGAAATAAATAATCTACTCAACCTCATAAAACAAAAACCCTGGCCTGGAAACTTAGTTTAATAGTTTTTCATTTAAACCTTATAGTTAGAACCAAATGGGTCTCTTTGGGGCACTTCCCAAAGATACCTCAACATTTATCAATCATTAAAAAATCTAACTTCATCTACCACGATGTCAATTTATACATGACTACAATAATTTGGTTAGTAAGTGTCATGGATTGAATTGTGTCCCCCCAAAATATGTGTGGCCATGTGGCTGGGCCATGATTTCTGGGCCATGATTTCCAGTATCTTGTGACTGTCCTCCACTTTGTGGTTTTCCTATGCTGCATGTTAAAGGATTAGGGTGGGGCTGTAAATCCCTTTGTAAGATCACTCCCTGCTCCACTGTAAAGGGAGTTTCCCTGGAGTATGGCTTGCCCCACCCTTAATCCTTTCATCCTGCAAGAGACAAAAGAGAAGCAAGCAGAGATTTGGGAACCTCACACCACCAAACAAGCAGCACCTGGAGAGGAATGTGTCCTTTAGACCTGAAGTTCCTGAGCCTAGATGCTCCCTGGACAAAGACTGATGCAATACCGGACTTTTCTCCAGAGCTGACAGGGGGGAAAGCCTTCCCTGGACTTGGAGCCTACCAGACTATGTAAGAATAAACCTTCCTTTGTTAAAGCCATCCACTCATGGTATTTCTGTTAGAGCAGCCCTAGCTGACTGAAACAGTAAGTTAGTTCTTAGAAGCGGGGGGTGGGGGGGGTGGAGGGGGTTCTTTAAATATAACAATAAATGTACTTTGATCAAAATCATTAACATGCTCTTCGAGTATCTATACACACAGAGACTCAAGTTTGCACAAAGTAAGGCACTCAGTAAACATTTATTCTCCCCTGATGACTTCTCTGATTAGTCTACCTTTTATTTGGAAAGGGTTTTTTAATTAAGGTGCCATACTCAGAAAGTTCCTCAAAGCTTTCATTTCCTTTATAACCTGTCCTGCAACGCTGTCACCCAGGCCACTCGCAGGAGAAAATAAGAGTGCAATTCCCCTTCGGCTTTGGACTCAACTTTTGTGATTAAAATCACAAGGGCACCACACAGATAATTTACCAGGGTCACCTCAGGCAGCTCTATCTAGCTTTTGATGCCTATTTTAGTATCCAAGGTGGAAACCTAATTATCACCCCAACATGTCTATCTGTGCTAAACTCTACCTTAAATGTTATTAATTTGTTCTGCATCTATAATTTGTCAATTTGAGCAACGTTTCGCTGTGCCATTTTGCTTTGGGGACCTCTATCAGTGATGGAAAAGTTAAGGGTTCTCACAGCTCTTGTAATTTTTCAATCACGTTAAATCAAGCCATTCTCTCATTTTCTGTCACTTACATATGACCTTATATAAATGTAAGAAAACTAACAAATTATTTTAATATCATCAGAGAATCTGGGCACTGCTGTACAGAGAGAATTTTTACCTTGAGTTACTGAATTTATAATTCACTTTTAATTCACCTCCTTCGGTGTGTGTGCACCTGTGTCTGCCTACATGGGTGTACGTAACATTCGTTACTAGCTGCCACCAGCTCAGCCCCTGACTCATGGCAGTCCGATGTGCTACAGCAGGGAGCTGCTCCACTGACTTTCCTTGGCTGTCATCTTTATCCTAAAAGCAGTTGTCAGGCCTTTTCTTCCACAGAGTCTTTGGGTGGGTCTGAAGTACTAACCTTTAGGTCAGCAGTCAACCACCTGGGCCACCCAGGCTCCTGTAGATATATAACAACCAGGCTGCCCAATCACAGACCTCCTTACAAACCTTATATCTTCTTAGGCTGCTGAGTTGTCAAGCACAGAAGGAAGAAGGAAAACATGTGCATGGCATGTACCTAACTTGTTTCTTAATTCCTAACACTTCAGCCACAGATTTTCACACAGAATTGAGTATCCTTGAGTTCAGGAGTACCTCTGTCCTCCTAGAAAACACACGAAGAAATTTCACATCACCTAAGACAATACCAATTTGTTATTAAAGCTTTGCAAGTCAGATACATAAATCAAGTGTCTCCATTTACCCTCTGAAAGAGTGGCAGCAACTGGTGACCCCTCTTGCACCTCTCTGTTAATGTGAGGGCTATCTAATATATCCCCTACTTTGTTACATGAAGGTTTCCCAAGACAAAGAAAAATGACATTCTTCTAATTACTTCAACTCACAGGACTTTGCAGGATCTGAGTAACTCGTTTCCTCTGCTCCATCATATTGAAGTCTTGTCGTAGATCAGGAGACATGTTCCTCTCCCTAAGGTACTCTGGGTCACTTTCATTGATGCGATCAAAATACCTCTCTTTGTGAGGCATACTGGGTGGAGGAGGTGTAGTGATCACACCTGGGCTGGTATCTGAACTCATGCTTCTCGTCTGTTAATTCCCCGCGTTATCTGCATTAATAAACACAAAAAACAATGACATTGATGATGAATTCATTAACGTATTCAGATCTTACACTGGTCCTGAAAACTTTTTTTGTAATTTGCCCTCTGAATAATAGTACCAACTTTCTTAGGCAGTTTCTCAAAAAACTTAGAATGATTTTGTAAAAACATCTTAGGTAACAACGCTGAATTAGAAACTGTATTTTTAGATTTAATGAAAACTTGAGGCTCGATTATGATAATATCATTGACTTCTAACTCAGTTTTTAAAGGCAGCAATGATCATAATATCCAAAATTAAGCTGCCACAACTAGACAGCAATTTTTCACAACTGGGGAGTACCGTCAGTGGGGCTTCTCTTCTCTCTCTTAACCCTGCTTGTATGTTACATCAAGCTTCAGTTATATTTAATGACCACTAGTCTATAAAAATCCCAATCCAACCCACTGCCACTAAGTCAGTTCTGACTCATAGCTACCCCACAGGACAGAGTAGAACTGTCCCAAAGAGTTTCCAAGAAGCAGCTGGTAGATCCAAACTGTTGACCTTTTGGTTAGCAGCCACAGTGCTTAACCACTATGCACCAGGGTTTCCCTACACTCTATAGTGAATGTAATTAACACACAAGAGAAACACAGCTTTATGTTTGTCAAATGACTCAACAACTCAGGGAAAATGTAGAAATTATTAAGGTTACCAGACTAACTTTGGCAGACAGTGCTTCAATTCCAAGTAAGAAACAAAGAGTTAAACAAACAGCTGTAATTCATTTAATTAACACGACTATCACTGCTACGTAGGGTAAGTCTTGATTTTATGCTACTTAGCTGTAGCTGAGCCCCTAACCAACTATAATACGGCTAGTTCTCCAGGACAGTCATTTGACAGCTCCCCTACTTCCAATCAACTGTGACTGTGTGTGTTAGACGATGAAGTCATCTAGCTCAGTGACACATCACTGTTTACAGCGAACAGTTCTTAAAATTTTTTAATTTCCAATTCACTGTTGATTAATATTCCTGTAAAATACAAAATAACATACTTAGATGTCACGACAACATCAAATTGCATGAGAAGTTTCTAAATGCTATCATATTCTACAGTTGTCACAGCCTAGTGACAGTGGGCAGACTGGCACCAGACCGCGGACCACACTTTGAGTAGCACTGACACAGCAGAGTAACAGCGCTGCTCATAAAGGAGTGCTTCTTAACGCTCCAAGAGGTGATAGGTGCAAGCCTGCATCAAGACAAAGGGCAATCACTGATTTAGCATGCTCCTAAATTCTTTCAAGTCTCAACTCTCTTTGTTCCAGTCTGGGTAGAAAGTAACCACACCCCCACCCCCACCTCCACACACACCATGACGTCTCTCTACAATAATGGCACAAGAAATCAGTAAGAACCAACACAAGGGGCAATCTCAGAACCCTGCATAACAGGTTAACTTTCCTGGTTGTTCTTCTGAGCTACGTATAACAAGGAAGAAGAAAAGGACACACAACAGAAAAGAAATTGTAAAGATACTTTTGCTTAAAATAAGCTCTCTACAGGTCATGGCTTCTATTCAAATGAAACCTGTTCAACATAAACATTTCAGAAACAGAGAAACCATTCTGACAAAGTGGTACTTATTTATTCAGTGGATCGTTGCTTGGTGGAAAGAAGTACTTCATAACAATGTGGAGTTACGTGCAAAACATTCAAATATTTTTTTCACCATTTATCAAGACAATTACGGGGTGTGTGCATGGGCAGTAGTTCTGTATACCTGAAATTCTGCAGATTCTTCAGAACATCCGAGTCCTAGTAGAATGTTTATTTAGACACATAAAGAAGGGAAAAGGTAAAGGCCACCTCCTATATCTTAGGAACCCAGTGATTCCCTGAAAAGGCCCAAAGATACAAGTTTCAAATTTTAAACACAGTAACAGCCAGTGAGGTTACTACTGTCTGTGTTTGTTTCTAGCAAGAATAAAAATAAGCACTAAATATTCTCATACTGTTAACTGAGGTTCTAAAATTGTGAACTCGTATGTTAAGGAATTTCTTAAAAATATGTTAAAATTCAGTTTTATTCTACCTGCTGCCACTCAGTCTCATATACAACACTCTGCGAGTTATCAAAATTACTTTACCACATGACATAAAAAATTAAATGATTTAAAAATATTTTCTGTCATACAACTTCAATTAAATTTGGATATGCAACTGTCAAGCAACTACTCAGTGTGAAGAGAATGTGAAAAGCAACTTCTGTTTGAGTCTTCCACATACTAATTCATTAATAAAAAACTGAGACAACATATTTAACTAAAAAATACCTGAGGGTTAACTGTGTTCTTCACGAGAAAAGTGGCCAATTCCTTCCCTTCTCCTACAACACCTACCACTGACTAATGGAATGATTCTTATCTTCTTCAAAAGCGATGTTTTACTGCACTATTACTAGCTTAACTCTCGAACTTACAGTGTCTATCATCAGCTTGCTACTGTCCAAAACCTTGGTGTGCAGAGCACCAACCACAAGAAACTGTTCTTTCTTCCTAACCAGCTGGGTTATCAGAAATGTAGAGCTTGGATCAAAACTTGGAACCTAACTTTTTAAGAAACTGTTTAAAATAGGACCACTTGAACCCCCCTAAAGCAGTTTACTGCTAACAGAAATTTCAGAGAGCTCAAGTTTAAACAACAAAAAACACAAAAATATGCCTCACACTGCTAAGTAAGAATTAACTTGACAGCAAAGGGTATGTTATGTCTGATTTTAAAAAAAATACGTATTATTAAATGTCATGCTAACTTTTATTGGCCAAGTATTGACTAAGTGGGTACTTAGTTAAGAGTCGGTACTGATTCAACCAAAGAAATGCAATTCTTGATTTAAGTTACCACAGTAGGCCACTGACTTCTTAAACCATTTTTAGAAGACAGTCCATAAATGCTAACTTTAATTGGATTTTACCTATACCTCAATCCCCAAAACACTATTTATTCTAAACCAGAAAGAACAGTTAGATCATCACCCCGGGTCTGACTGAATTTGCTGATGTTTACAACACCGTTTTATCAGAACACAGCAAAAAGCACCTGTAGCGGTAGATTCATTTCATTGTTCCAGCACTGGTTTAAGGAACTGAAACTGTTTAATGCAACAGTGATAGGCAAAAGCTTACAGTTCGTGGTAATTCTTGATGATGCACGCATTTTTAGATGAGTGAGGTGAAGAAAAGGGAAAGTACTAAATCAAACATTTTAATAGGAAAATAGAATCTATTTTACACATAAACACACAAATACAGTTTACACCATGCTTATACCTTTTATCTTATTTTATGTTTGCAATTATACAACAAGACAACGATTGATAAACCGGAGGTTCATAGATTAAACATCCTGTCAAAAATCACAGTGTTTCTGTCACAGGTGCTATCCAAAGCCACAGTTTTGCCTCCTAACCCACTTTACAGTGACACTTGTATCAGCAAATAAAAGAGCTACAAGAGTTTGAGACTTTTAGAATTTCCAAGGTAGTATTTTTCAAATTATGGGTCATAGCCCATTAATGAATTAATCATGAATCAATTTGACCAATGTTTGTTGATTTTTTTTTTTAAAAAGATTAAAACAGTAAAGATGCAATGTCGCAAATTTATTGCCACTATTTATCTTATGTATTTGCATGTGAGTACTAAATCACAATGTAAAATATTTCTTATTGTGGATTGCTGTTTTCAAAAAAAGTGAGAGCTGCTGTTCTAGAGTGTTTTCATCTATTTGTGCCTTGAACCTAATGTTCTTTAAACATACACGTTGGGTAGTCACTCCATAAATATTTGGATAAGATTTTTAAAACTCAAATTTTGTTTATACTTGATATCTTGTTTCTGATCTGCTTGGCCAAAGACTACTTCAGAGAAAACCCCATAGTGCTGACAACAAGTTTTACAACATAACTTTTTTTGTTTGCTTTATCTGTCTTCTGCATCATTTTCAATTCAAAGAACACTTTCAAAAGTTTTTTTTTTTTTTTTCTTTCTTAAGGGAGTCCATACTGGTTTTCTACTGCTTTGAAATATTAGAAAGCACACCTGTGTGAATGGAGTAGTAGAAGAGAGTTGGTCAGTTTTAAGGAGAACAGGCCCTGCGAGTAACATTAAAAAGAGAGAACAAGCTGTTTCAAGGATCAACTGGAATCAGAAATCTTTATGGTTAGGATTAATTGTTCAGGGTAAGAGAGGCTGGAATTTACCACTTGCTTCCTTTAAAAACATCCCTCCTTGGTGGCAGTTGAACAGGCCACAGGGATGGTAGATGTACCACTCTTTTCCAGGCAGTGGCAGTTCTAGTCTTTTTTCTCTCTGAGAAAAAAGCTCTGGATAGCACCTGTGAAACCTTTCCAACCCTCAGTGCTACTCAACAGTGGAGATCATCGTTTGAGCAATCCTTGGATCTGGACTGCGATTAAGAGCATAGGCTTTGAAATTAAACAGGCCTAGGTTTAAACTAAACTCCTTTCCCACCAGTTGCTACCTGTTTGACCTGAGACAAGTTACTTTTAAGTGGTTTTATTTCTTCATCTGTAAAATGGGGGTAATACCACCTGTCTCCCAGGAGTATGAGGAATAAATGAGCTAAAGTATGTCAAGTCCTTGGGCTGGAGGCTGGCACACAGTAAGAGCTCAGTAACTGATAGTTATTTTTGAATGTTATGATGTCTCAACACTAAAGTAAAGAACACTTCATTATTTCTAACCAGAAAGGAAGAAGGGTGGGGGTGGGGGTGGGGGTGGGGGTGGGGGTGGGGGTGGGGGTGGGGGTGGGGGTGGGGGTGAGGGTGAGGGTGGGGGTGAGGGTGAGGGTGAGGGTGAGGGTGAGGGTGAGGCTGTGGCTGTGGCTGTGGCTGTGGCTGTGGCTGTGGCTGTGGCTGTGGCTGTGGCTGTGGCTGTGGCTGTGGCTGTGGCTGGGGGTGTACACAGAGAAAGGAAGAGGAGAAAAGTAGAAAAAGAACATGTTAGAGAGTTGGGAGGGACTAATGTCTTCATTTTTTTCTTTGAAGAAATGCTGTATGTCAGGTTATTACAGATTTCTCTCCACATGGATTGTTTTACAGAGACTACTCTTTAGGAAACAAAAACTGTGCAACTTTCTTATAAACAAAGAATTCAAATTGATCAAATTAGTAAGCATAAGAGGCAAGAGTAAACTGAGACCAAAAGGATTCAGAGGGGTAAAAAATGTTGACTGTATGCAAAAACAGAATTTCGAATTTGTACTGTGTGAAGAGAATTTTAAGTAGCAAATCTCAGAGAAAATATTTTAACTATATCAGTTGACTCCACCCAGAAGGGGGCTTTACTGTTAAGACAGGGCCTGCACAGACCAAGGACAGCACCAGAGAAAGATGAAAGTGTTTTCTAGATCTCTCAGGATATTATGAAGGGCTGTTTATGACTCTATGAACTGGACATCTGGAACGTACAAATTTTTGAAGACAAACATCTGTATTACACACACTCTAAAAACACAGCCACTTAGAGAGATCCTGTCAATCTTTCCATTTTCTACAGTTTCCTAGCCACCTGCATGATTACTATTCACACATATGTATCAGTTTCTGTATATTCAACTACTTCAGTATAGTACTACAAATTTTTCTTCCTAATGCTCCAAATTAATCTGACACCCCAAATTGAGGCTCATTCTACAAACTAACAGGTCAGTGCTCTTACAAATGCCAAGATCCTAAAAAACATATTGAAGAATCATTCCAGATAGAGAAAAAGAAGACTAAATGTAACACGTAATTCTAGACTGGATTCTGGATCAGGAAGAGGTCATTAGTGGGACAAACGGTGAGATCTGAGTAAAATCTATAAATCTGATACTCGTATTTACATCAGTGCTAGTTTCCTGATACTGGCAATGATAACGTGGCCATGTAAGAGATTATCATTTGGTGAATTCTGAGAGCTCAGCTGCTAGCCAAAAGGTCAGAAGTTCAAATATACCAGCTGTTTCTTGGAAATCCTATGGAGCAGTTCTACTCTGTGCTATAGAGTCCCTATGAGTTGGAACTGACTAGATGGTAATGGGTTTTGTTTCGTTTATTTAGTTGAAGGATAGGCAAAAACTTTTACAACTTTCCTGCAAGTCAGGAAATGAGAACTTAAAAAAGTATACACACACATAAAAAAATCATTCAATGTAAAACATAGCCAATCTCAACACAGTAAAGGCAACTACCACATTTTTCAAGGCACTCACTGAATTTTATACTACACTTTGCTTTTCTTTCACGAAAGAATTTTAAGCTTCTCACAGGTAAGATATGATACAAAACAAATTTATAAAAAAGAAAATATACAAATATCTAAAAACCAACATGCATACTAAATTAAAGCTATGTCCTCAAATCCAATTAGATTCATTAATATAAGGACTCCCCAAATCTAAAGCAAGTAACACAGGTAACATCTCATAACTTTACGTTAATACATACAAGACAGTATCTGGCATGTGTTTATGTATTTTGCAATGCTGTAAATCATGAAATTGACCCAAAGTGGTCACAGGCTGACCAACAGGATCCAGAAGCAGACCCTCCATTAAGTGTAACTAAGAGAACATTTGGTACCTCTAAGTGCGGTGCTGCAGTTAACAAAACTGGAAAACAAGCAACGTCATCTTTGGGACCAGGTAGTGAGCAGAGGCTGGACAAGCAGTAAGGAGACCGTCAGCGGAGGCTGAAAAGGGCAATGAGGAGAATGATTCTGGAGGCTGGAGAAAGGGTTGTGTCTGTTACACAGTGGTAAAACTGGCCAGTGTTAACTAGAAAACTAGGAAATACATTTAATACATTTTTGAGTCTGCCTAAAGAGATTTCTAGGCCAGGCAAATGTTAAAAGGGTTGACTGAGTTTTACTTTGATATAACTATAATTCCATGTCAGATTGTAATCCATGTCTGACATGGATTTACAATTATACCAAAATAAAAGCTTTAAAAAAAATTTTTTTCAGACAGATCTTGGCTGCAAGCAGAGAATACCAGAAAGATGTTTACCCGTGTTTCATTGACTATGCAAAGGCATTCAACTGTGTGGATCATAAGAAATTAAAGATGACATTGTGGCAAATGGAAATTCCAGAACCTTTAATTGTGCTCATGAGGAATCTGTATATGAATCAAGAGACAGTTGTGTGAACACAACAAGGGGACACTACATGGTTAGAAGTCAAGAAAGGTGTACGTCAGGGTTGTATCCCTGCACCATACCTTTTCAACCTGTATGCCACGCAAATCATCTGAGAAGCTGGACTATATGAAGAAGACCAAAGCATCAGGCCTGGAGGAAGACTCCATCTGCATTATGAAGATGACACAACCTTGCTTTCTGGAAGTGAAGACAATTTGTAACACTTACTGATGAAAATCAAAGACCACAGCCTTCTGTATAGATTATACTTTTCAACATCAAGAAAACAGAAATCCTCACAACTGGACCAGTAAGCAACACCATGATAAAAGAAGAAAAGACAAGTTGTCAAGGATTTCATTTTCTTTGGTTCCACAGTCAAAAGACGCATTGCATTGGGAAAACCTGCTGCAAAGGACCTCTTCCAAGGTTTGAAAAGTCAAGCTGTCACCTTGAAGATTAAGGTGAGCCTGACCCATCTGGAGTCTTAAAAGCTGCCAAACTGCCATCTGAGCAGATGGTCCCAACTCAACAGGAACGGATGATCACCGATGACAAGAACGACACAGGGGAAAGAGAAATCAGAAGACAGACAGATCCACGTGAGTGGGTCTCCACATCGACTTGTGACCAGAAGAATCGGATGATGCCCAGCCATCACCAATGATAGCCACAATGAAGCTCACAAAATTGAGTCTCACTGGCAACACAAGAATACATAGGGGTGCACCCTGAGATCTCCACTAAAAGACTGCAATTAATGGTCCAGGGGCTTCAGGGTTCCCCTGGGAGCATGGCCCCTGGCCCGAGGGTCAACTTTTCAGACAGCAATGAATTGGACTTGGTGACGCAGAGTGACCGTATCTTGTGGGAACTTTACGGTTCTATGCATCTATAGGATGTCATTCTGCTGACCTTTTACTGGAGGAAGGGGGTGGGTGGAAAGGAGGGGATAAGAGACTAGTGGGAGGACAGAACATATATGGAGCAGAGAGGAAGAGTGTGCTGTCACTGGGCAGGGAGAGCAGTGGGAGCTGCATATAGGTGAGCATGCAAATTTATATGGGAATGTACATTTTCATTCAATCATAATTTTTTAAAAAAAAGGTGCGCTTGACCCAAGCCATGGTATTTTCAGTCGCACCATATGCATGTGAAAGCTGGACACTGAACAAGAAGACAGAAGAAGAGTTGATGCCTTTGAATTGCAGTGCTGGAAAAGAATGCTCAACGTGCCATGGACTGTCAAAAGAACAAACAGATCTATTCCGGAAGAAGTACAACCAGAGTGCTCTTTGGAAGCAAAGATGGCAAGACTGCATCTTGCATACTTTGGACATGTTGCCAGGAGAAGGACACAATGCTTGGTGGAGTGGAGGGTCAGCAAGAAAGAGGAAGACCCTCGACAAGATAGACTGACACAGTGGCTGCACCGATGGGCTCCAGCACGGAACCGACTGTGGGCGTGGCACAGGACTCGGCTTTGTTTCATTCTGTTGTGTATAGGGTTGTTATGAGTCAGAACCAACTGGACGACACCTGACCACAACAACACTGTTGCAAATACGAAACGAGAGAGACAGTCCTCACACACTTAACCAGTTTTCCTCAACAATAACATCTGTCAGAACTTGAACACAGTATCACAACCAGCATAGTGGCAATGATTCAGTCAAGCAGAACACTTCTCTAACCACCTGGCATCCCCCCGTGCTGTCTCTCAACAGTCTCGTCCACTTTCCTCCTGTCTCCAGAACCTCTTTAAGCCCGGTAACCACTGACCTGTTTTCTACAATTCTGTCCTTTAGAGAATACTGTGTGAATGAAATTATGCAATGTATAACTGCTGGCAATTTTTTCCCTCCACTCAGTATAATTCAAAGGAGATTATCCAGCTATTGTGTGTATCAATAACTCATTCCACTTTATTGCTTAGTACTGTTTCAGGGCATGGCTCTACCACCATCCGCTTCACCATTCACCTATCATGGACATTTGTGTTGTTCTCAGTCTTTGGTTATCATAGCATCATTATTCCACAGTAAAAAAGTGGGGAAATAACCTGAAAGTCTATGAGCTGATGAATGGATAAACAGAGTATGGTATTACCATACAAAAGATTATTATTCAGTAATAACAAGAAACTAAGCATTGATACCAGGCTACAGTATGGATAAACCTTGAAATGTTATGCTAAGTGAAAGCAGCCAGCCACAAAAGACCATGTTACTGTGTGATTCCAATCACATAAAATGCCCAGAAGAGGTAAAGTTACAGAGACAAAAAGATTAGCAGTTGCCTGGGGCCACAAGTAGTCTTTGTGGGGGAGGAGGGACGCCTGGGAGAAAACAAGAAGTAGTTGTCAATAGGATTTATTTCTGGAGATGAAAATGTGCTAAAACTGATCATGATGACAGCAGCACAACTTGGAGACTACACTAAAAACCACTCAATCGTACCATTAAAATGGATTAATTTTATGGTATGTAAATTATATTTCAATAAAAAACCAAAAGCCAGCCCACTGTTGTTGAGTCAAATGTGACCAACATGACCCCACAGGACACAGCAGAGCTGTCCCACAGAGTTTCCAAAGAGCGCCTGGTGGATTTAAACTGCCAATCGTTTGGTTAGCAGCCGTAGGACTTAACCACTATGCCACTAGGGTTTCCTATTTCAACAAAGCTGTTGTTAAAAAAAAAAAATTCATCTGAGGAGCTACTGACCACCTTGAAAGCCTGGGAATAGGGACCATCTCTATAGTCTCCACAATGCCAGAGTAAGCCATAAATGGTGGCTGAAGTGAATTATTTTACTATATCAAAGCTCCTTCCAAATCTGGTTTGTATTATTTCCAGGCTGGGAATGGTAAAAAACAAAACAAAACAAAACCACAATCCTCCAAAAAGTTATTACTTATAAGAAATCTTCCCAAACAAAATCCTTGGCAGTTTTAACAGTTTTCTCTACACATAAGCAAAAAGAGAGTTGTACTTTCAAGTACCAGGCCTATTGCTCCAATACTTAAAACAATCATCAAAGATATTCCAAGACTTCAAAATAGCATACTGATTTAAAAGAAACACGTAAAGCCAACCACCACAATAAATACTAGTTTACTATGTTATAGCTTCTTTTATTGATGAAAGTTAGTGTAAAGCTATGAAGGAGTTTAAGTCTTAGAAAACAACTTGGACCCTGAACAAACTACGACAAGTTATATCCTCAGATCATCCAGTGAAATTTAAATTTTAAACTCTTGACAGGAGCTACTTTCAACTGCTAGCCAAGATTTTCTATACATCTGACACGGAAATTGAGAGATCTGGAAAACTAAAGTAACACTAGATAAAAGTCAAGAAAAAAAGAGAAAACAAACATCACCTGTCACTGAGCAACAGACTGCACTTTTAAAGTTGCCCAAATGAAAGAAGGTTTAATTTCCTCACGAAGCACTAGAATCATATTGCTCACAGCTATTGTTTCTATGAAAGCTGTCTTGGAATATTTCCTACTAGATTGGAGGATCATATTTTACAGATGAGGGCAAAGCTTCTAAAGCAACAAGGTGCAAGAGTCAGAAACTGCAATACAATCATAATAAGGACTGCTATTTGCATGACCATGTCAATCACAGGTTGCCCCAGGCTCAAAATTCATCTCCATGTTAAAATATAACAAAGAAAACAGCCCCTAACACATTATGTTTAAACAGGGATTTTACAAACAGTACTGACTGAGAAGAACAGGCAACTAAAAAAACCCCACTACCACAGAACTGACTCCCATCCACAGCAACTCTGTAGGACAGAGTAGAACTGCCCCATATGTTTTTCTTAGAGTGCCTGGTAGAGTCCAACTGCTGACCTTTTCATTAGCAGCCACAGCTCTTAACCACAGAGTTTCTCACAGGCTGTTAAGTGGGGCTAAAATTCTTCTAATGCTGGAAAATGGACTCGATGATACATGGCTGTGTGTCTAGGATGCTGCTACTGCACACACGAACAGTAAATATACTTGTGAGGTGGTAGTGAAATGGTGGTTTGCTGACCCAGATACCTAAAGAACAAGTCTTCCTTTAAGTAATTAGGTTATTAAAGATAAGAAGTACTCGCTGACATGTTGCCAACAAGTCATAGATCTGCCCTTTCAGTTAAGCTCTTTCAAAGCTTTGAAGAAAAAGTTAAGAGCAGAATGGCCAGTCCCACTCTCTTTTTTCGAGGGTAGGTAACTGATGAAAGAGGTCTGAGTAATGAGACATACCCAAGATCACTCAGCTAGCATGCAGGGTAATCCAAGTTCTCCAGTCCAGGGTTCCTTCCCACTAGATCATATTGCTTCCTCATAATTCTTCACATTATATACTTGGTGTTCCTTTCTATTGGCACTAAACCAACCATAAAAATGGGACCCATAAGTACAGGGAATACTAGAAGATGGGCAGACCAAGGAGCTTAACGAGGCAGGCAGAAATGAATGGCATATTAAGTCTCATGAGAAGTTTCCGGAAATGCTGAGCTCCCACAAAAAAGGAATTAAATGCAGACTAAACAAAAAAAGTAAACAAATCCACCACTACTAAGTAGATTCCAACTCACTGATTCTACAGAACAGGGCAGAACTACCCCACAGGGTTTCCAAAGAGTGGTTGGTGGATTTGAACTGCTGACTTTTTGGTCTACAGATGAATTAACCACTGTACCAGCACGGCTCCACATTCAAGTAAAGGTCCCTTAAACTGGATCAAGTATACCTGAAAAGATGACCATGAGGGTACTCATCAGTATTTTGGACATTATAACTGCTGACCAAGAGACAACTTGCATTAATTAGAGGCTGCCAAACTGGCACTGGTTATATCCCGGGTAATAATAAATTATGTTCAAGCTTACATCTTATCTCTGTGGCCAATGCAGCATTATTTTGAAAGAGTTGAGGACCTTTATTTATTATGAAACAAAGCAAACCTCACAGGGGAAAATTACATGCGGTATCTAAAGAGTTAAGACTAAAACAATACACGGAATGAATGGTGGGCAACAGAAGTTGGTTACAGAGCGTAACAGGTGTGGAATCATGGGCCAAAAGAGATGGAATGGCTCAAATGACTGTCAGTTCATACACAGTGACAACCTTAATTACTGCCTTTCTGCAATGGGGGTCACTGGAAATAGGGATCACACTACTGAGCTCCGAAGGAGCAACAGTAAATACTCTCAAAATGGCAATAAAAACTGTATGAAGTCTGGCACGACTATCTAACTGGCTGAAATACGGAAACTGAACTCTTTTCCGTCTATTGCTGAATCTTAAATTTCTGAACCTCCTCATTGTTTTTTACCTTTTTGAAATGGGTTCTTTTGACTAAGTCTTTAAAATGACTATCAAGTCTAAAGATTAATACAAAAATCTAGCAAGCAAAGAATCTACATTTGCTTAGCAAAAGACGACTCTTACAAATTCAACTTCTAAGCAAGGAAGAAAGAACACAAAAAACCTAAACTAGTAAGAGTAACAACAACCCTTCAAGTCACACAGTATCATGTCCACAAAGGAGACTGACAGCCAAGCTCAGCATTCATTACAAGAAAGCTGCCAAGTTGGCAGGAACAGCTATGACACTGTTTCAATTTAAACTTTTTTTTAATAAGTAGAATACTGCTAATTAAGATAAACCATTTAGCAAGCATGGAAAGAACTCTTCCTGGGGTTGTGCAATGGGAAACAAAAAAGTAGTTACACGTAATCATAAGGTACAAGACTCCAAATAAAAGTACAGGCAGTAAGGACAAACGTACCAAGTCGCGCTTGCCAGGTGAACACCATCCTCAGCCGTGCCATCCAAAAGCCAAAGGCATTCACTGCCAGACACCACTGAGGATAAATCCAACCTCGGTCTCACACAAGTATCAATACCTGATGAACAATATGTTATTGCTTCAGCATCACCTGCTGCGAGGAAATGAACTTAAGAGATTTCTGTACTTGAAGAATGGGGGGAGGGAGCAAAAGCAAGGCAGTTACTTGTTCAGAAATTGACAGGAGTAGAAATAACATTCACTGATAACCTGACAAAAGGAAAAAAACCTTTACTATAAAGAGGCTACATTTATCAAATACAGTGGCCACATAAGGGGCAAAGATACAAACTTGAAAACATGTATAAAAAGTTCAGCCACAGCCAGCCAACTTAATCATTATCTACACTTGGCTCAGACTGCTCACATCATGAATCATTCGGAAAAGCAAATATGAAACTTAATCTTAAAACGTATATAGCCAAACCAAACCAAACCCATTGCCATCAAGTCTATTCCAACTCATAGCTTATCCTACAGGACAGAGCAGAACTGCCCCACAGAGTTTCCAAGGAGTGGCTGGTGGATGCCAACAGCAGACCTTTTGATTTTCAGTTGTAGCTCTTAACTACAATGCCATCAGAGTTTCCAAAATATATATCTAGTCTAGGGAAATGATGATCAAAGCAATCAACCATAGAGAAGTAATCTTTCTAGTATCTTGCAGAATCCCAAAAAAGATGGCCTCAGCACCTTTACCCTCCTTTCTACAAACTATGATGAAATTTCCTTATAGGCTCCCTCAGTCAACATTTGACTTCATTTAGAAAAGATGGGGGGAAAACAAATAGAATTTTTTTCTTTCCCAAAGAGAAAGTTACCAGATACTAGCAGACTGATTACTTGAATGTGCCTCTTAGACATTTAGTTTTTGTTATTGAGTCCCTTGGTATCAGAGAAATTTTAAAAATTGAGATCTAGGAAACTATCCAGAACTCGACAGCTCATGATAAATGAGAAGTCTGTAAAAGTGAAGTCACTGGAGACTGATATTTAAACAAAGATTCATTGCTCTCAATTTCTAGAGATACCTCAAATCTTTGGCTCTTTACTATTTAGTAGTCCTCCTGGGCCAGAAGAAAAGAAAACTTTTAAAAAATCAACTGTCACATACCTCATGAACTAACATCTATTTAATTACTTGTATAGCACTGAGCTTGAAAAATTGAAAGCCTTGGCTTTGGACAGTTTCTTGAAGTGTCATATTCACTATTACTGCATATCTACTTTAGAAATTTTAGAAATTGACAGATAATGCTGAAACTCAGCAGAACTTCAACCTTACATTCACCTACTTTGAATCTTATTCTGAAGAAATGTAAGCAATCTTACAATGCTCACAAGTTGAGTTCACAAAATAAAAAAAATCCAGTGGATTTGGTGCTGTAGACTGTCACCACCACGTTCTGCTCCTAGCATGATCACTGTGACCAGTGGAGAAGAAGACAGTGCGCTGGAAAGGGCATCAGACATATGGGACAAAGTGCTGTATTTAAAAAAAAAAAATGGAGGAAAATGCCAAAAAAAATGTTAAAGAACATGGGGTATGAGTTAAGTCCCAGGAGTTCATTTGATCTACTGTTTCAGATATTCCAGCTAAAGATTTTTGGCTTTTATGGCTATACCTTACAAAATGCAGCTGCAAAAGTCAATCCAACAGCTAGGTAACTCAACACATCATTACTGCCAAGAAGCACGATTTGAAGAGGGAGTTCCTGCGTTCAGATTTTGGCTGGTACAGAGAATTTCAAGATCATCAGGACCCATCTGTTTTCTTTATGAAAAGCATAAAAATGAACTTTGAAAATATAGCTTATTAAGTAATGGTGCTTAAAAATCACTTTCAAAAATACTCGTTGGTCACAACTGTCACTTTTGAAATCTGATAATGGTGTTCAGTGGAAGTCCACTAAAAGAGATGTTTATCAACCTCAGAGATATTCTTTTAAACTTTAATTTTATCAAAATGTCTTTTCAAAATAAATTATTTACATCTAAAATTTTCTATGACACACTATTGCAGTGAAATCACTACTCTAATGATATCTACTTTTCAGAGGCATTTTTACCATCACAACAGTGTGGGCTGACAGTGTGGACAGACAGCATACCTGTGAAGAAACCATCCAAGTCAGTTCTTCAGAAAGGAGAGAAATCACCAAAATAGTAACTGAACAAGAGATCTAATATATATATAGTACATGCAACGCAGCATAAATGTCTTCCAAAATGGCACAACCTTTGCAAACTACAGTGTTAGACACAGAAACAGTGTTTCCAAGGAAATGTGAAGCAAGAGGCTATGAATGCTCTCACCACATCAAACTCTGGCCAGAAATTTCTTTGTAAAATTCCATGAAGATTTACAATGAATGCCAAACAACAAACTGAAGTTGCATTAGGCTCCACTTCTTCCATAGTGGCTGAAATGCTGTTTAAAATATTTACCAAATCACAAAATACTACAATCTGATGGAATGTCTTTTTGTTTAAACAAAGACAGACGTAGAAACAAAAAACAACATTGGCTGGGGTCAGCCAAGTGTCTTGCCGTGTGCATACACAGGCTGCGGCTCCGGCCATCTCTCCACGTCTGCTGCTGTTAGGTGGCGCCGGCTCTGCCCAATCCGTGACTACCCCAGGCACAGTGGATCTTGGGCCGTGCCTGGGATCAACTGTGGAAAGGACCACTGTGATTCATACAGGACTTTCAGTGGCTGACTTTCAGCAGTAGATCGATCACCAGGCTCCTCCCCTTAGTCTTTGTCTGAAGCTCCACTGAAAACTAGTCAGCATCATAACAACAGAGAAGCCTCCTCTGACAGACCGATTGTGGCTGCCTGTACACTCACCAGGAATCCAACCTGAGTGTCCTGCATGCAAGATGTCTCATTCCCTGTTATTAAAAACCAAACCAAACCCATTGCCATGGGGTCAATTTTGACTCACAGCAACCCTAAGGGACAGGGCAGAATTGCCCCGTGGGGTTTCCAAGGAGCAGCTGTGGATTGAAACTGCCAACCTTTTCGTTAGCAGTTGATGTCTTAACCACTGTGTCACCATGGCCCCCTAACGTCAGGAACCACTGAACCACGCAGCAGGTTCAGCAGCATGCCAGAGCCTGGGCCCCTGGGATTATAAGCAGCCATAAAAAAAAACCAGTCTAGCAGCTCAGCACCAAGTCAGTCTTGCTGTTGTCCCCACTCTGATATCTGACTTTCACTTTCAGCAATGTTTTTTTTGTCTGATTCTAAACAATCCAACTCTGTTCAGTTCTGAGACCCTCTACTCATCCCAAACAGGCTAAATCCTTTCCTTGTTTCTCGACTGAAAAACCCCAGATATTTCCAAAACTGAAAGTCTATGCCTTAACCCCATTTCTCAGCTCTCAATCTTAAGATTCTTCTGTCAGTTGCTACTGTTCTCTGAGGTTGATCCATAGCTCATACTCTGGGGCTTTTATAAGAAAAAATCTAATGGCTGCACATCTCCTGATAATGATTCCCTATCTGACGTCTACAAATTACCATCCTTTTCCAACTTACCGTCACCACGCTCTACCTCCATGGCAGGATCTGATAACTTGCTCATACCAACTGTTGAACCTTGCTCAGGATGACGGTTCACCTACCTGGGCTCTTTCCCATGCAGGTGGCTAGGAATCTGCCCTGACTGCAAGGGTCTGCCCAGTCTCTAAGTGCCTTTCAGACTTGTTCAGCCACAACTCCACCATCCTTTGAGTATTTCAGTTTGTGTATTTCTTCATTAAGCAAAAATGTTTGCTAACATTTCTATATTAAATTTTTTAAAAACAATTTTTAATGAAAATAAGTGTTCATGTGGAGAGTGGGAAATGACCACTAAATTATGCAAACTTTCTTGAATGCCTGATACTGTCTAGCACTGCTTCAAGAATACAGCATGTCTGAGCTTATTTAATCTGACAACCCTCTGAGAGGTGGGTGCTGTTATAATCATTTCACAGGTGAGAAAACTGAAGTACAGAGCAGCACTTGTCCAAGGTCACATAAGAAATATGTATGGGGCTCAAATGCACATTTAACAGACTGGCTCCAGAATCTGTGTTCCAAACCACTACACTATTATTACTTCTCTACCCTGCCCACCATCCCCCACTGCCCAATGATAATTTCACATTTTGAGTTGTTTCACACTTAAATCTGTTAAGATAATTTGGTAATCTTTCCAACTCTTCCCTACTCTCTGTCTCAAATCTACCCTATGTAATCTAAACCACAAACTACAACTGTAAGCTTTAAAAGGAAGGGGGGGAGGGTCCTCTGGATCCTGATAACAATTCTGTATATATCTCATTATTTCACTGAGCTGTGTTGGGTATTTACTGCCACATATGCTTCTTGCTTCATTTTAAGACATCCTAGTGAAAAACAAGGCTCTAAGAATTGATAGAACACCAACTGAGATGGTTCTACAAATGGATGCAGTGCAAAAGTGCTCACCCATTTACGCTCAGAAATTTAGAAGACAGCTAACTGGCTCACCAACTGCAAGAGACCCATAGTTATGCCTGTAATCTGCATATAGATCAAGAGGTAGTCATTTGAACAGAACAAGAGGATACTGTACAGTTTAGAGTCAGGGAAGGTGTGTGTCATGGATTGACCTGTGTCCCCCCAAAAATATGTCTAGGCATGTAGCTGGGCCATGACTCCCAGTATCTTGTGACTGTCCTCCATTTTGTGGTTTTCCTATGTTGCATGTTAAAGGATTAGGGACTGTAAATCCCTTTATAAGATCACCTCCCTACTCCACTGTAAAGGGAGTTTCCCTGGAGTATGGCTTGCCCCACCTTTAATCCATTCAGCCTGCAAGAGATAAAAGGAAAGGGAGACAGGGTAAGAATTGGGAACCTCGTAAGCAGCAGTGGGAGAAGAGCGCGTCCTTCAGACCTAAGGTTCCTGCACCAAGATGTTCCCTGGACAAAGACTGATGCAATACCAGACTTTCCTCCAGAGTCGACAAGTGGGTGGAATGGACGCTCTAAATACAGACTTGCAGTCTACCAGACTATGTAGGAATAAATCTTCCTTTGTTAAAGCCATCCACTTTGTAGTATTTGTTAGACCAGCTCTAACTGACTCAGTGTGTGTAACTGTTGCAGCCTTTCACCATACCTATTCAATCTGTATGCTGTGCAAATTACTCGATAAACTGGACTACAGGAAGAGGAATGAGGCATGATTGTTAATGGAGGAAGACTCATTAACAATCTGTTTTATGCAGGTAACACCACCTTACTTGCTGAAAGTGAAGAGGATCTGAGGCACTTACTGATCAAGATTAACTATCACAACCTTCAGTATGAATTACACCTCAACATCAAAACAAAAACTCTCACAACTGGACCAACATCACCGTGATAAATGGAGAAAAGACTGAGATTATCAAGGATTTCATTTTACTTGGATCTACAACCAACACCCATGGAAGCAGCAGTCAAGAAATCAAGGTAACCTGCATCGCACAAATCTTCTGCAAAAGAACTCTTTAAAATGTTGAAAAGCAAAGACGTCACTTTAAGGACCAAGGTGCACACGACTCAATCCATGGTGTTTTCAACTACCTCACATACACAAAGCTGGACAAGGAATAAGGAAGACGAGCAAGGAACTGATGCCTCTGAATCGTGCTGGCAAAGGATGCTGCATATACTGCAGGCTGCCCAAAGAATGAACAAATCTGTTTCAGCAGAAGTACAACCAGAATGCTCCTCAGGAGGGCGGTGACACCATGTCTCACGTACTTTGGACATGTTATTAGGAGGGACTAGTTCCTGGAGAAGGACATCATGCCTGGTAAAGCAGAGGGCTACTGAAAAAGAGGAAGACTCCCAACCAAACCGCTGCAGTGCTGCCACAGTGAGCTCCAGCACGGCGACAGCTGTGAGGACGGCACAGGACCAGCCAGGGCTTTGTTCTGTTGGGTGCGGGGTCACTGGGAGCTGGGACCAACCCCATGGCACCAGACCAACAACAGGCTCTCATATGGCAAAGAAAACATGATTTATCCTCAAAAAAAAGGTCTAGTTGATATGAGGAAGAATCTTGAAAATGAGTGCATACATTTTGATATTTTATAACTCTCACATGTAAAAGGGATTGGCATTCTTCTCTGACTTGTACAGATCATGAGGAGACAGAAGATAGTAGGAAACTGAAAACAGTAATCAAGTCTCTGACCCACGGATGGATGTTGAACTTTTAATAAAAACTAAGAAAATCTGAAAGAAGACTCAAAGGGTCTAACATGAAAACCAGGGAAAAAGAGAAACCATTAAACTGACTCATCAATTAATTTATGAAGCAAAGTTTATCAAAAACAGAACTGCAGATTTTAAAAGGATGAACAATGTAACTCTGATTCCTTTTAAAAACACAAAACATCAATTTATCAATATAACAATTTTTCCAAAAAAATAAGTGCTTTCTTCCCTAATATCTCCTAATAAGAACCAAAGGGAATTTCAATTTCTTTCAAGTTTAAAGGCATTAGAAATGAAGAGTATATAAGATCTAGCCCTACCCTCCCATCTGCCTGTGAAGGGACAGGTAACTGGTCCATATGAAGAAGCCTAAGAAGGCCTGCGACTTCCCCCAATTTACCTGACTGGAGACTATTTCATTATCTGGACTACAATATGATATACTCAATGTAGGTCACGTGTTCTGACAATATAAGAAAAGAGCTAGAATATGAACTGTACCATTTTCAATTCCTTTAACTAAAGGTTATGGCAATAACTCATTTCAGAAACTATTAGACAAATACTTTGGACATGTCATCAGGAAAGATCAGTCCCTGGAGAAGGGACATTATGCTTGGTAAAGCAGTGAAAAAGAGGAAGACCTTCAACAAAGTGACTGGCACAGACGCTACAACAACGGGCTGCAGCATGAAAACAGTCACGAGGGTGGTGCAGGACTCAGCATTTGATCTGTTGTACTGACTCGATGGCACCTGACAGCAACACATTGTACAACAAATGGTGAGTTTTCTGAGAAAAAGTCACCTAGGGTTTCAAGTACAAATTTCTTGATGTTGAAAGGTATGTGAGCATGTATTTAGAACTCACAAATAGAACATTTTTTGTGTTATTTTTGTATGAATTTAGAACCGTTTCTATTATTTTCTATGAATTTAGAACAATTTCTACTATTTTCTACAGTCTTTCAAGGTAACTCATTAGAGAAGGTGAACTTTATGAGGCAGCTTTTTAAGCCCATCAGAGAAGCCTGAAAGATCTACTTAAATTGCCTGCTGTATTTTTAAACTCAAGCTTCAAGTAGAATCCTTGTTTTTTCAGATGCTCACAAAGACTAGACTCACAGCTTAGTTCTATGGTGCCTATTTAACTGGACTTAAAGCCTGCATCAAGGACTTGATTGTCACATAAAAAGGAATCTTCATGGAGCTTAGTAACTTAAGCAGCTCTTCAGAGTTTTGGGAAGTATTTTGTACCTACTTTGATCTCCATTGTCAAGGAACAGTTCTATAGTGTTGTAAAGAGATGGAAAGTATGATGTTAAACCTCTAAAAGGCACTATGAGTAACTGCAGCTCTTGGTTACAACGGGGAAGCACACAGCTAGCTATCTACTGTAATTTTCTAAAACACCACTTGCTTAGTTCTCCCCCTACTCCCCGAAGAAAAATTAGACCTGGGAGTCCTAACTGAAAAAAATACCTAGGAATCGGTGTAGGGTTTCTAAACTTCAGGCCCTGAAAGGGATGCAAAAGGCTACTGCGCATAGGCTTTGAGGGGAATGACAGCATGGTCCAACAAAAGCCGTTTCCACGATGGTGGCTCTGCTCACTTGGTGCTGGAACACAGCCGGGCTGTTGCCCATCTCATCTCTGTCCTCTCAAATCTCAGTCCACACTTAAAACGAGGTTTTTACTCAAGAGCTACCTCCTTCCATCATGGCTTCCCCAATCTCCATCATCAGAATTAGCCTTTCTCCCTTACTGCTCCCCAAACCACTATGTCATAAACTGGGTTCCTTTAAGTTACTCGGCAGCATTTTCTGCACCAGTAATTCGATTAATAGTGTTCTACTTTCTTTACTGCTCATTCTGCAGCTACTCAATAAGGAGTCACTAAATTCACGAGGTGAGTCCAGCTGCTGACTTACAATATTTCATTCTCTATTTGTCTTAGAATAAATAAACTAGAGCAGAGAATCTAGAGCAAACCTTGAAAACTGGGCTATCAGGATCTGACTAGGCTGGCCAGGTAACCAATCACTCCTGTCATCGTATGAAATGCTCAAGCAGAGTAACAAACAATCACCAAAGAGTGTAAAGTTATAAAAGAACAATTTATTTTAAAAATCTATACTTACTGTCATGCTTTGTTTTGCCATCAGGCAAAAAATGTTACAAGAACCAGAAAAACAAACAAAAACCTCTGACGCAAACATTAATCCAGCTGTTAGGTAAAGGGTATAAAGAAACACAAGACACAGATCTGGATCCTGCCCTTCCGGGCTTTCCAGTTAATAGTTGAGATAACTAAAATATGCCCACATGGACAAATAACTGATGGTAAAAACCAGTCTATGACAACTGCCAGATGAAAGGTTAATATAGGATATCCAGTAGTTGTTGAGGAATGCTGATAAAAAGAATTCTGGATCAGGATAGTAGTATGGGAATATGTATCAATAAAGAAGATTGGAATTTCTTCATCTGCAGAATGAGATTCAATTGGATGACTTCAGGCTCCCTTCCAGCTTTGAAGTTTTACTGTACCCTTATCACATAACTGTGTAACAGTTCCTTGATACTAACTGACCACCCACTTGAATAGAATTTTTTCTTCCTAGTGATGGGGCGGGGGGGGGGCAGCTTTTAAAAAGGTGGCCAACAATAAAGCAAGCATTATTAACAAATATATTTAAAATGCATATCTGAAATGGAATGTGAACAGCATCTGACATTTCATCAAATAACTTAAAGTCTGTGGGTTTATTTCCTTTATACCATGCTCTTGCTGTATGGCTTCCAAAACTCAAAATAGGCTTCTTAAATGGTTATTTTTCACACCCTAAAGATACATTTGAAATACTTAATTTTCTTGTCTCTTCACGGACAGGAAACGAGTAGAGTAAATCTGCAAAAGTTCATTATCATTTCTAAAGCCCTTTTTCCTTCTCTGCTCTTTTTAACTATCATGGCTTTTATATCCAGTGGTCACGGATGCTCAAATTCAGAAGCCTGACCATAGCTTTTTTTTTTTTTTTTATGGTAATACTCAAAACAAAGCAAATATTGGCTTAGATATGACACTTGTTGTTCTAATACATTAATAGCCTATTGTTCACTGTGGTTGTCTCAACAAGATAATACATTGAAAAACAGCGTTTCCTGACAGGAAGTGAATTCCTGATGTGTGTCACAAGACCTCAGTCAAATGCTATGCTGCAAAAGAGAAACTGCAGCCCCTTCTGGGATGGAAGAAGAGACCAGGGGAATAATTATATTTTTGCTCCCCTCTCTCTCATTTAAAAGGACTTTCTTCATCAGCTCCATCTATCTGACTGATTTGCTATCATAGGACTGTTTTCCTAAAATGGTTTCAAATATTTTAGCCTAAGTTCAACATCCTACAGACAGCAGCATCCTGTATATTCTTAACTATGGAGAATTTCCTTAGTTGTAAATGCCACAATAGATGGAGTAACTTGACAAACAAGCTCTTGGATGTGTCACCAAGGTGCCATATAACCATTTTCTAGTTTTATATAAGCAATTATTTAAATCACTGTAACATATAAGGCACCATAACTGCAACACGTTTTTAGATCTCAGATACATTTTAGCAGGAGCAGCTGAAGCTCAATTTGTCAAGCATCATAACATTATTTCTTTCAGAACCTGACCAGTGAGAAACTGATGTCTCTAACAGATTCATACACAGAAAAGAATGTGTCCTCACAATAACACTACCCTAACAAAACACCAGATCGTTCCCTTTAATACTAAAAATGTACTTTGTTTTTATCTATTTTCACGGCCTCAAATTTGGTCTTTTTTTGTATAGTTCTACTGTACAATAGAAAACTCAAACAACGGAAGAAACAGGTGAAGGTGTCATTTTAGATTTTAGAAAATCATCTCAGTCATCCTATTATTTAGTATGGTTCTTAGCTCCTAGAAAGTCCTCAAGACTTTCTGCTAAACTGAACCAGATGTCAAATAATTTACATACATTAACATGGAATAACAGCATTATAATTATCTAGCATTACTGGGGTATGGAATACCAGTATTGTAATTACCCAGCATTACTTGGATAATATCTCATATTTTACAAAAGTGTATTTATCCAAGGTATGTCCAGCCTTCTGCCAAGAAGCTAGGGAAACCACAACACAAACACAGATGCCCCTACCTTCAGGCTGAGAAAATGTCTTTTTATCCTCTTGTTGTAATTAAACAAATCAAATGATGAAGTTCTTAAAGCATTCTGCTTTCAGGACAGCTGTAATTTGACTGAATTATGAGAATAAAATTGTAAAACAAGCAATGCCAAACATGTTATGTGTGATGCAGCAAAAATTCCTGCTTCTGTAACTGTATAACTTTGCTGTGTAACTTTATAACTTTGTTGGCAGGTTGATAGGCTACAGTTCACTTCTAAGTCCATCAAATTAGAAAGTTCTAGCTATGTTGAGTAGTCTCAACTTTAGCATCCACGGAAACAAGGAGATGGAACAGACAGCTAAAACCTGAGAACAATTTTAAACAAGGTGGCTGGGGCCAAGCTTCAAAGTCCTAGGATTAGCTTTGAATACTTAGATTCAATTAAAATTACATGGGTCCAGTTTAAAAACAAACACTGCCGCACTCAGCGACTTCTTCAAGTATTCAGGCTTGCTAAAAGGATTTTATTTTACTTTTGGAATGGTTTTCTATTTTTGAAATTGATTTATTTAAAAGCATGGTTTATGAAACATGTAGTAAAATATTAAACTTTTCTTTTTACATTCTTAACTCTCCAATAAGTTTGGGCCATATGGCAGGTCAAAAATAAACCATTACAGACCACACAGTATACACAAAAGAGGTTCTGAATTTAAGTAACAGAAACATCGTATCATTTAGCTTATATAGTTTAAATCAGTATTCCAACAAACACTCTTAAGTACTAAAGTTGGAAGGGAAATTAAGGCTATTCTAACTTCTCACTGTACAGATGACAAAACTGACGATCAAGCAAGGAGGCTAGGTGACCTGTCTCATCTTTACATTAAAGCTACATGACTTTCAACTCAATGTTCTTTCATTATTCTGCTGAGAAATGAATCTCTTCCAGGGCTGTTCTGACCCACTCACAATGGGCTGAGACAAGGGGACCCTAACTTTGGAGCCCTGATCACTAAATAGGTTGGTGAAGGGTTGCTTCATTCTGCATGAGCACTGTCACCTTTCCCTGTGAAGTCCGGGTTTCCCACATAGCATTACCATCTTTCCCTATGACACTAAGGTACAGGTTCTGTCTCACAACAGAGACAAAAGACAGATAACATAGATACCTTTAATAGGAAAACAAATCTGGAAATAATCCAGGTATCTATCAAGACAGAAGAGTCATCTACACAAAAGCATTAATAAGAAGTACGTATATCTAAATGTACTAACAGAAAAATCTCTGAAATCCTGCTAAGTAGAGGGAAGTGATGCGGAATGGTGTATGTGGTATGACTTTTATTCAGGTTTAAAAAAAGATAGACAAATACACACAAACACTATTACATCCACAGACATTTTCTAGAGATATAGAGAAGAAACTCCTCCTTTGGTGGCAGGACCAAAAGATTTGGGTGGCCATCACCTTGTCATATGCCTTTTGTATTACTGCATCTCTTTGGTTGCCATGAGTTGGATCTGACTCGATGGCACTTGGCTTATCATACGTATTTTTTAAAATTATAAAACTTACAGTTTAAAAATCAATAGACGATCTACATCTACTCTATATGACACACGGTATCTGATTTTCTAGAAAACACCTTCCAGCTTTTTTCATGTAATGACATACGTTATTAATTTTCACTAACACAGTATACATAAAAATAGAATTTTTTAACATACAGGAGTAAACACGAGGGAACGGCACAAGACGAGGCAGCATTTCGTTGACGAGGCAGCATTTCGTTCTGCTGTACACAGGGTCACTAGGAGTCAGAACCGACTTGATGGCACCTAACGCCAACAACACAGCTAGGACTTAGTGAAAAACAGACACGCCATTTTCTTTGTCTTATACAATCATCACAAGAAAAATAAGACTAACAGTACTACTGACAATACTAAATATTAGCTTTGTACGGAACTTCCTAACAAAACCTATTTTAAACATCTAATTTCAATTCCTAACAACAAACTGACCAGCAAGCTTTGCTCTGGAGCAGATGTAATTGTACTCTCCTAGAATTCAAAAGGAGAGTAGAGATGTCTAGCCCAGAGAGCAATGCAACCAACATTAAAAAAAAAATAGAAACTAGCAGAGTACTTTTCCTAGTCCTTATTTCAGAGAATGGATGGTACATGTGTGTATACCAGGTTATGATGTAAAATGTATTTCATACTATGCATAGTTGCCAAAAGCCTGAAAGCTATTTACCTAAGGCTAATAATAACTAATAACTACACAGAGTGCAGGCAATGCCATCTGGAAAGGTCTAGGTGACACCTGTGGCAGGAGGATGATAGATTCGAGTTCGAAAGAGATATTTATGTAGGTAATCCCATTGTTTGGATATAAAAAAGCAAACTTCATTTTTTATTATGATTGAATGAAAATATACATTCCCATATAAATTTGCATGCTCACCTATATGCAGCTCCCACTGTTCTCCCTGCCCAGTGATAGCACATGCTTCCTCTCTGCTCCATACATGTCCTATCCTCTCAACAGTCTTCTATTCCCTCCTCTCCACCCACTCCCCTTTCTCCAGTAAGAGGTCAGCAGGACGACATCCTATATATGCAGAGAACCATAAAGTGCCCACAAGATATGGTCAGTCTGCGTTGCCAAGTCCAAACCATTTCTGTCCGAAGAGCTGACCTTCATTATGATTTACGGACAGGGGCAGCATCAGAGCCAGGGGCCATACTCCCAGGGGGACCCCAAAGCCCCTGGACTATCAATTACACTCTTTTAGTGGAGATTTCAGGGTACACCCCTTTTTATTCTTGTGTTGCCAGTGAGACTCAATTTTGTGAGCTCCATCGTGGCTACCACTGGTAGTGGGCCGAGCACCATCTGGTTCTTCTGGTCACGAGTCAATGTAGACACCCACTCACGTGGGTCTCTCTGTCTTCTGGGTTCTCTTTTCCCCATGTCGTTTTGGTCCTTGGTGAGCATTTGTTCCTGCTGAGTTGGGACCAGTTGCTATACCCCAAGATGGCAGCTTGGCAGCTTTTAGGACCCCAGATGCCACTCCAAATGCGGGGTGCACAGAGTCCTCATTAGCAAAACGTTAGTTGGGCCAATTGGCCTCAATTTCACCTGAGAGCATGGTCCCCGGCCCCCCACTCCAGCTACTCTGTCCTTGCAACATTGGGTTAAGATAGTGTTTTAGTCAACTAGGGCGCTCTAACAGAAATACCACAGAGTGGATGGCTTTAACAAAGAAAGATTTATTCTTACACAGTCCGGTAGGTTGCAAGTCCATATTCAGGGTGTCCGCTGCAGGGAAAGACTTTCCCCTTGACGGCTCTGGAGGAAAGTCCGGTATTGCATCAGTCATTGTCCAGGGACTGTCCTAACGCAAGAACCTCTGGTCTGAACGACGCGCTCTGCTCCCGGTGCTGCTTGCTTGATGGTAGGGAGGTTCTCAAATTGTCCTTGGTTCTTTTTCCTTTTATTCCTTGCAAGCTAAAAGCATTAAGGGTGGGGCAAGCCATACTCCAGGGAAACTTCCCCCATAGCAGGAATTCACAGCCCCACCCTAATCCTTCAACATACAGGTTAGCAAAACCACACAATGGAGGACATTTCCAAGATACTGGGAACCATATCCCAGCCACATGGCTGCACACGTTTTTGGGGGGACACAATTCAAACCATGACAGATGGGAGGAGTACTCAAGTTATGCTGAAGTCCAGTTAATACTGATCTTCTTTCTCAGGTGTGAAAAAGCACATTTCTAAAACTCCTGACACATACAATTTATTTAAAGCAAAGCTTTAGTTCGCATATCAGTTACAAGGATGATTCTAGGTTAACATGTAATCATTTTTTCCTCAGTTCTAATATAATCTGGTTAGCATTTCTAGAACTGGGATGAGAAATAGAGTACTCTACAATGGGAAAGAACTTAGAGAGCTAATCTGTATTCCCAATTTTACAGGTACATAATTTGTAGTCTCTTGACTCCCTACCAAGTGACAAACAAGGAAGCTGAAGCCAAGAGATACTAGGAAGTCTAAGTCCCAAAACGATGACACAACGTCACCTTTGCAAACTTTACAGAAATGCGCCACTTTCAACATTCAGCTTTGATTTCAACTTCCTTGCAGCACATGGGTGTGTCTACCCCAGAGTGCACAATGAACGTGCACTAGAGGAAGACGACCGTCCATACAGCACAAAGCGCACCCTCCCTTCCTCCTCTCATCTTGCTCACTTCACAGGCATTTAAAATCCAGCTATAAACAGAATCTCAATACACCACGGAGGACGGAGAGGGATTCCTGACCCTGTTTGCAAAGAAAACTGGCTGAATGTGGACCTCAGTGCACAACAGTTCTCCTACAATTCAACTTACTGTTCACATAAACAGAACCTCAGTACACCATGGGGGGAAGAGGGAGTGTCCTGACACTGTCTGCAAAGAAAAATTACTGAAAACAGACCTCACTGAACAACAAAAATTGTCCTACAGTTCAACTTACTGTTTACGTCACATACTCCAGAAAGAACACAGAGGCATGGAACTGCCATGGCATGGAACAGAACTTTGGGCTGTAGGGTTGCCCCAACTCTTCTGACAAATACCCAGCAGCAATAGGACAAAGCATCATTATAACAGAAATGAAAGGCTCCTTAGATACTGCCTTTTTTTTATTGCAATGAACCCGTTCTTACACACAAAGTTCATGCCATTAAGTCTTGAAAAACACAGTATTGCCAGATTACGATATTAATGGGTTCAATAAACCTAGTGCAAAACACTAATTTTGATGTTAAATAATTACCACATTTGGGAGACTATTAGTATTTTCTTTAGCTGAAGTACTGCCATTCCACTATTTATTGAACACACTGTATCTGACTCTCTAGAAAGATCTACACATGACACAGTACCAATTAAAGCAATAATAACTACTTAGCAAACTACTAAAAAAAAGAATGCAGACAAGTGAATTAACAGAAAAAAGTTAAGTGATAAAATCCTAAATGCCTCCCCACAAGAAAACTATTGCATATACCAGCAGCTGGCATAAAGTTAACTACCTTATCTATGCTTCCCCCTGAGCTGTGAGCTATCAGCAGTGCAATAGACAACCCATTACTTACAAAAAAATCTTGAAGCTGCTGTGTATTTCTCAAGCTGGTTTTTCTGTAGCAATTCTGATGCAATGAATGCTGCCCTAAAAATGAACTTTGTTTTTAACAGCAAGATATCCATAGTCAGTGTGGTTAGAGCTAGGGTGGAGCCCACTCTGGGGGAAACAACACACCCAGGCAGGCTTCGGTGAGAGCAAACTGCACACTAATATTGCCACATTGGTCACGGCCTCATAGTCAAAATTAACTGGTTAATCCTACTTGAAAGCTCATGTTTCCAGATCAGCTTTACCTGCCTTCAAGTGAAATACAGACTCATTTTGTTCTCTTGAAGAATGAAAGAGAAAAGGCAAGGTAGACCTTGCAGCTCAGCTACGAGAAAAGGGACAGCACACGGAACTGGTAAAAAGGAAGTTCAACCATACCAGCCTCTAAGTTTAGTAACAGCAGCTTTTACACATCTCAAGGTATCAGAAATATCTCTCATACTAGAACTTGGCCTATTTTCCAGGGACCTGAACGTGAACACAAGTAGATTATCTACCCTCTCCTCACCAATGATCCAGTTCTGGCTATGCAGGAACAATAAAACCAAGAGTTGTCTGAAAAAAAACTAAAGCAGTAGCTGATTTGATTTTTGGGCTTGCTTTGATAGAACACTAATAAGAACAAGAGGAAAAATTATCTTGATGAATGTTACTGACAAGCAGCCTTCGTTCTTTTTAAAATTTTGTACTCACCTACTTTTCCTAATGTCATATGAACTTTAACTTTTTCTATGAGTTACTTCCAAATAAGATACCCCACAAGATATATATGCCTAAAAATCTTTAATCGTGTCTAAACAATCTGAGCTATTGAAACTATTACCAAATATCTGACTATTGTTCAAAGTAATTTTAACCAGCATTTCATTATATGCACAGACACAATACTTTTAAATGAATTTCTATAGTTCACAAAATAAAAATTTCTAAGTATCTAAGCATGTAAAATAATAAGCTATATGACTATTTACATAGACTTTGAAACAAATAATGGAAAGATTATGGGGAAAGACCAAGAAAATATTTTTAGTGATACATGTTGTCATAATACCAACTGCTATTTCACCAAACTGGAACAACAAACCAGCTCTGAGTACTGGACATGCGCAATATTCAGAAAGATGGATCAGGACATCCTCTTTCAGGATGCTGAGAGGAGTACTGACTGATTTAGCCTTTTTATTGGATTATGGGGTTACTCTTACAATAATAAATTGTTGCTGAGATTGTTGAGTTGCCAGAAAATCCAAACTCTCTTTTCATAGTTTGAGTACTTCATTTAATTATTTTTTCAACCATGTATGTTAACTATGAATCACCTGCTGCCACCTCTCTCTCTCTCTCTCTCTCTCATTCTCCAACTTGACAACTCAAAGCTATCAGCAGGAGACTACTGGTAAAAATGTCAATTTTCAAGTCAAACTTCACTTTCACAGCTGCAACGGAAATGACAGGAGAAGCAAAACACAGCCAATATATATCAGCAATTAATTCCATCCACAACTGCCCAGCTGTTTGTGCATGGAAGAATCAGCCTGTTTCCTTTTGGGGCTGCCACCACTGAAAGCTGATACTGCACATTCAGAGACACAAGCTGTTTGCAACACATCAGGAATGTGCACAAGATCACACAGAGTTGAAGAGACAAAATGAAATCCAGATCTAGTTTTCCTGGGACTTGCCAGTTATCATTTTATAGCTTTACAAACCATAAAAACATCCCCAACACACAGAAGGAAAAATAGATGACAAAAATCTCTTCCCTTCTAAATATCACCCTTCTGATAAAGAAGACAATCTGCCAATAACATCAGATTTAGTACCAAAAATAGACACTCTTGATTTACTGGCACTGACAAAGTGTGACATTCTAAGGAATCCACGTACTCCTGGAATGTTAAATCTAGCCAACGCTTTTTGGACCATGAAGCAGCTTGCCCGGTGTGTAGCCACTCCCCTAACAATCCTCACACGTGTGAAAGCTGTGCTCTCCCCACAGTCATGCAGAGAAGTACGTTCTTCATGGTAGCCTACGCACTACTTGGCAGTCCCATACACCTGCCTGTTCTAGGGATTCAGGTCAGTTTACAGATCCAGTCTTCTAGGGCAACACTCAGGCAGTCGCACGTCTTCTGCACCCCCTGGTTTTGTGGATTTTAAGTAAGAACACTCCCTTCCAAGTACCAAAGGCTTAACAACTAGAGTACGAGCTCATGTGCATTCTAACCCCTTTTCTCCCTCCAAACTCCAATTTTATTCCAAATATTTGCTTCATTTAGACCTTGCAAAATGTTACTTTGTTATTTGTGTTTTCAGTATGTAAAATGAGTTGTGATTAGCTACTGTTAACAAAAGTTACAGAGAAGAAAAAGATGACATCTTCAGAACAAAATAATTAAAAACACAGTGTAGCTATCTTGTTGGTTTTTACAGGAAAGTATATTCCCATGACTGAATTCATTGTCCCAAGGGCTGCCCGCCTGCCCTCTTGCCCACAAATCCACATCAGTGGCCCCAGCCTTCACATACTCCTGACACTGTACACTCTGAAATATTCACGGACGACACACTGTGGGCACTACTAGGGTCTGGGCCTGAACCAATGAAGAGAATACAAGCTCTCTGTTCCACATCAGAGAGTGAAGACGCTCTCGAGTGCCAGAATTCAAATAAGGACAATAAGAAGCTATCTCCAACCAAAGTGTTATGAACTCTGAGAGCATCAAGTATAATCTGTTAAAGAAATACAAGGCATCTTAAACATGTGGTAGGATGAAAACAAAGCACGAAAACTACAAAAGGGCTTTTCCCCTATGAAGGAACATCATCTCCTTGAGGACATTTATGGGAGGAGGAAGGGGTACTCAGGAGAGGGTAAATTTTAATATTTGGCTGAAAGGTGACCCTAGCTTTTGAAAGTATGGTATAATTATAAAGGACAAAAACAGCCACCGGGATGAGTTTTGCTTGGCAACCTCCAGCTCTGTGGGCATTCAGCCTAGGTTAAAATGTGTAAGAGAAGGACCTTCCCCACCTACAAGTTTGGCTAAGGAAGGGTCTGTCTGAAGCAGTTACATCAGGTCACTTAAACTCATGACGGAGCCCTGGTGGGCCTGGGGTTGCTAACCAAATGGTCAGCAGTTCCAGTCCATCAACTGCTTCTTGACAACTCTTTGGCACAGTTCTACTGTGTACTATACAGGGTTGCTATGAGTCGGAATCGGCTTAACAGCAATGGGTTTGGCGCTTTTTGATGCTTAATCATTCACCCTTTCATCCCTCTGTCCATCACTATCCATTGATCTTATTTTTACTGCATTTCAAATTACAGACACTAATTCACTTCTCTCTCCCAACTAACTGCCAACTGATTTCATCAGTATGTGTATCATTAAGTAGAGTTCAGTATCTTGTTTCTTGCTTTTTCCAATATAAAATTTACACATGGGGAAATGCATGGGTCCGAGTGCACACATGTAGCCTCAACTCCTCTCAAATACAGAACATTAGCTTCTTTCCTGAAAGTTCCCTCAAACCTCTTTCCAGGCAACCCGTACTCCCTCTTCCTCAGAGGCAATCACTATTTTGATTTTCAAGAACCTCCAAAAAGTTATCCCTTGCAATCTCTACATTTAAAACATTCTCCAGTACATGACACTGCAACTTATCTTTGGTCTCACAGGATGGTAAATTGCAGATGTGAACAAAACAGAAGGCATCTAAGAAGAAATCACAAAGCTAAAAGGAAAGGCACACTCATCTACTCCATGACCTGACTTCTTAGGTGAGGGAGGAGACCCTGGGTGGCGCAGGTGGCTCATGTGTTTGGCTGCTAAGTGAAAGGTGGGAGGGTCAAGTGCACAGGCGTCTGTGACGCCTTGGAAGACAAGCAACAGATCAGCTATTGAAAACCCCACAGAACACAGTTCTACTCAGCACTCATGGACCCCCATGAGTTGGAAATGACTCGACGGCAACTTGTTTGTAGGCAAGGGAAACAAAACATGGAAAAGTTTGGGCTGCTTGCCTCAGTCACCTAGCAGGTCAGTACTCTACTGGCAGGGCCTCTCCTAGTGCTCTTAGGCAGCAGCTCTACGCTTCATTTGAGGAGGAGGGCAGCAGCTCTGGAGACAATGCTGGCTCTGAAGAAGAGCAATAAACATCCAAACAAAAACCAAGCATCACCACCACAAGAAAAACTAAAGCCAAACACTCACCAAACTGAAAAGCAAAGTGCCAGAAAGGTAGGGGGTATGAGGCCAGGGGATGATCATAGGGCACTTTAAGACGCATGAGATAATAAAAAGAGATAGAAGTCACTGTGTGCCAACTTTCTGTACCCTAAGAGAAGTGACTGCTGCTAGGTAGCTCAAGTGCCACTGGAGTAATTCAGAATGCCCTACTTTATAAACTTATCCCCTGTTCTTTCCACATAATCTATCAGGTAGCACTACTACTGTTCCTTTTTATACATAAGGAGCCCTGGTGATGCAGGGAAAAGAGACCAGCTGTCAGCCAAAAGGTCAGCAGTTTGAATCCACTTGCTGCTCCTTGGAAAACCTATGGGACAGCTCTACTCTGCCCTATATGGTTGCTAAGAGTTTGAATTGACTTCACAGCAATGGGTTTGGTTTTATAGATGAGAAAACTGAGCCTCCAACAGACTGAACAAATACGGTCCACAAGAAAATGGAGTTAAAAAGCAGACATATGATTTTTTTTTTTTTTCCTCATAAGTGATTTTTTTTTATAACAGGTCAAATTCATACACAGTGTGGAGGCTCTGGGTTCAAGAAAATCCAGTTGTAAGGGCAACTAAATAACACAAGAGTTTTAGCTGAGGAAGTAGCAAAACTCAAGGCGGTAGGGGAGCAGACACAGACAAAAAAAAAAGCTTAGGTGATAAGAGTTGTGTGAGCTCTGTAGGAGTGAGCTTCAAGAACAGTCTGCAGTCCTGGCATTACAAAACCCAAGACAGGGATGCCTCTAGAACTGTAGGAGGGCTCAAAAGTAGTTCTTTCTCACAGTTTTTGTTCCATACAAGAACTTTTTGCAGAAGCAATGATGCAACATGCATAGCTCCTTGATAAAAATGATGACCACGATCTTCATGTTTCAGAAAATAAGAGCCTGCCAAGGTGAAGAAAAGCAAGTCTCGTCCGGAGGCATCTCTGGCTACCTATCTGTTGTAATTTCCCACCTGAAGGATGCTTGGGGTTTGCCTTCCTTGTAAACATGAATGCTGTGAGGGAAATCCCCTATGAGCATCTATCCTGACACTTAAAGCCTTAAATTCCACAGTTCTCTCTGGCTAACCTCCACGACAGCACTTGTTACAATACATCACCACTTGTCTTCCATTTGTGTCTTTTTCACACGAGCTTCAGGCTCCTTATAACCTAACACAGGGCCAGGCACACAAGAGGGATCTGAACAGTGTTGTCCATAGCAAATGAATAACATCTTTTGCCTATTTAATATTTGATAGGTGGTTATTTGTTAAGAGGTAATCCAGGATCTAAAAGGAAAGCAATTACAGAAAAGACAAGGTCAGTGATAAGTGCAATACAATGTTCAAATAGGCTTTTTACGGATTGAAAAAAATGTGTATTATGTAACCTACAAAGATGGGCAAGTCAAGCCTATTAAAGCACACCAGATTTAGTAAATCATTAGGTGTAAAGATGTGGCATGATCCCATTTAAAATAAAAATTAACCAAGTGAGCATATACTGCATATTCTAGACTGCTCACTCTATGGTGGAAAAACAGTATGGTGGCTGTGATTTTCCCACAATATAATACTTCTGACAACGATGCACTTTACAACCACTTCATAGACAAACACAACATAGAAGAAGCAAATAAATAAATAAATAAATAAAAAATAAGTGGAGAATAAATATATAAATGCTATTTAAAGCAAATTTACAAATAATTTCTGCTTAGGGAAAGAACTGAAAAAACTTAAGTGAAAATAAAATATACCATGACCACAATTTATAAAACACTGATAACACATGTAACATCCTATAAGAAATACTATTTTGGATTGAACTGTTCTCCACCTAAGCATATAGAGGCTATGTAGGCTTTTGTTTTTTTATTGTGATTGAGTGAAAATGTACAACCCAATTTAAATTTGCATGCCAGTCTATCTGCAGCTCCTTCTGTTCTCCTTGCCTGGTGACAGCACACTCCTCTTTTCTGTTCTATACATGTCATATCCTCTTAACAATCTCCTGCCTCCTTCTCTCCACCTTCTCCTCTCCCATCTGGTAAGAGGCCAGTAGGACGACATCCTACAGATGCATAGAACCATAAAGTGCACACACAATATGGTCACTCTGTGTCCCCGAGACCAATAAATCCTCTCTGAAGAGTTGACCTCAGTAATGATTTATGATCAGGGGCAGCAGCAGGCCTAGGGGCCATGATCCCAGGGAAAGCCCTAGGGCTTCGGATCATCAATTGTTGTCTTTTAGTGGAGTTCTTAAGGTACACTCTTTATTTCTCATGTTGTCCCTGGGACTCGACCTTGTGAGCCCCATCATGGCTGTCACTTGTGTGGTTGGGCACCATCTGGTTCTTCTGGTCACATGTTCATAGTCACCCATTCACGTGCATCCTTCTGTCTTCTGGGCTTTTTCCCTCATGTCTTCATTGTCCTTGGTGATCATCTGTTCCAGCTGAGTTGGGACCACTTGGTGTGCCTCAAATGGCAGCTTGCTAGCTTTTAAGACCCTAGACATCACTCAACAACATGGGGTGCAGAAGATTCTTTTAGCAATAGGCTAGTTATGCCAGTTGGCCTTGATATTTCCTGACACTATGGTCCCTAGACCCAGCCCCTACTACTCTATCCCTGCAATATTGGATTGAGATTAGCAGATCTATTTTCTACTGTGTGCTGTCACTGCTTTCACCTAACCAAACTCCTATCAACTATCTAATCTATGACCAACCCTAGACCGCTTTCCTGCCCTTGCAATCGTCAGAGTCTTTTCGTCTCTACACAAGTTTGTTTTTAAATCCTTATAACAGGGGTGTCATGGTTTGAATTGTGTCCCCCCAAAAATGTGTGCAGCCATGTGGCTGGGATATGGTTCCCAGTATCCTGGAAATGTCCTCCATTGTGCGGTTTTGCTAACCTGTATGTTAAAGGTTAGGGTGGGGCTGTGAATTCCTGCTATGGGGGAAGTTTCCCTGGAGTATGGCTTGCCCCACCCTTAATGCTTTTAGCTTGCAAGGAATAAAAGGAAAAAGAACCAAGGACAATTTGAGACGTTCAGACCAGAGGTTCTTGCGTTAGGACACTCCCTGGACAATGACTGATGCAATACCGGACTTTCCTCCAGAGCCGTCAAGGGGAAAGTCTTTCCCTGGAGCGGACACCCTGAATATGGACTTGCAACCTACCGGACTGTGTAAGAATAAATCTTTCTTTGTTAAAGCCATCCACTCTGTGGTATTTCTGTTAGAGCAGCCCTAGCTGACTAAAACAAGGGGTCTCAAACAATATTTGTCCTTTTGCCTCTGACTGATTTCACTCAACAAAATGTCTTCCACTTGAAACCAGGTGATGAGATGTTCCCTAAAATCATCACTGTTTTTTTTTATCATTGTATAGTGTTCTACTGACCATATGTATCATAGTCTGTTTATCCATTCATCTGCTGATGGGCACCTAGACTGATTCCATCTTTTTGCTATTGTGGACTGTGCTGCAACAAACATTCACATGCATGTGTCTCTTCACGTGACTGCCTTTGTTTCTGTAGGATAAATTCCAAGTAGTGGGATTACTGGATCAAATAGTATACCCATTTCCAGCTTTTTAAGGAAGTGCCAGATTGCTTTCCAAAGAGGTTATACCATTTTGTAATCCCCCCCAACAGTGTAGGAAAGTTGCAGTTTCTCCACAGTCTCTCCAGCATTTGTTGTGTTTTGTTTTTGGGGTCATGGCCAACTTTGTCGGGGTGAGACAGTTTTGGATCTGGATTTTTTTTAATAGCCAATAATCGTGAACATTTCCACATGTGTCTTGACTGTTTGGATACCCTCTTTAATGAAGTGTCTTTCCACCTCCTTTGCCTAACGTTTAACTGGGCTATTTATCCTTTTCTTGTTGCTATTTTGCAGTATCTTGTAGATTATACAAACCAGATGTCAATCTGACATATAGTTGCCAAATATTTTTTTCTCATTCTGTAGGTGGTCTTTTAATTCCTTTGATAAAGTCCTTGGATGAGCAAAAGTGTTTGATTCTTAGCAGCTCCCATTTTTCTATTTTCTGCTGATCGTGTTTTGTCAGATTTTGAAGACCCAGCTGTGTATTAAAACATCCATTGTTGACCTCATTTTTCCTTACATGATCTTTTACTGTTTTGGGTTTGATATTTATCCAATTTGATCCAATTTGAGTTGGTTTTTGTGTAAGGTGTGAGATAAGGGTCTTATCCCAATTTTTTTGCAGATGGATATCCAATTTGGCCAGCACCATTTGTGAAGACTACTCTTTTTACCCCAGTTTACAATCTTAGGGCCTTTGTCAAATATCAACTGTTCATAAGAGGATGGTTTCATCTCTGGGGTCTCAATTCTGTTCCACCGGTCTATGTCTCTTTTTGTACCAGCACCAGGCTGTTTTGACTTCTGTGGCAGTGTAACAAGTTCTAAAGTCAGGTAGTAAGAGGCTCCAGTAACGCTTTGCTTATCCAGGGTTTCTTCCCTTTCCAAACAAAGTTGGTGATTTAAGTTTCTCCATCTCATTAAAAAATGTCACTGGAATTTGTATTGGGATTGCATTGTATATGTAGATCACTTTGAGTAAGACATACATTTCACAATGTTAAGTCTTTCTATCCATGAGTAGGGTAGGTTACTCCATTTACGCAAGTCTCTCTTAGTAAGGTCTTGTAATTCTCTTTGCATAGGTCTCTTATTTCTCTAGTTAGATTTATTCCAAGGTGTTTTATCTTCTTGGGGACTATAGTAAATGGTATTGATTTGGTGATTTCTTCTTTAATGATCTCTTTGTTGGTATAGAGGAATCCTACTGATTTACTTATGTTTATTTTATATCCTGATACTTCGCAGAACTCTATTAGTTTGAGCAGTTTACTTATGGGTTCTCCAGGATTCTCTGCATATACAATCATATCATCTGCAAATAGGGAGATTTCTATTTCTTCTTTGCTGATGTGGATGCCCTTTGTTTCCTCTGGCCAGAACTTCTAGTTCAATGTTGAATAGGAGAGGTGCGAGTGGGCATCCTTGTCTAGTTTCTGTTTTGAAGGGGAATTCTTTCAGCCTTTCTCCATTGAGGATGATGTAGGTGGTTGGCTTTGCATAGACGTCCCTTACCACACTGAGGAATTTACCTTCTATTCCTATTTTTCTGAGAGTTTTTAGCATGAATGGGTGTAGGACTTTGTCAAATGCCTTTTCTTCATCAATTGACAAAATCAGGTGATTCTTATCTTTTGTGTTATTTATGTCATTGATCACATGAATTGTTTTTCTGATGTTGAACCAGCCTTGCATCCCAGGTATGAATCCAACTTGGTCATGATGAATTATTTTTTTGATATGTTTTTTAAGTCTTTTGGCAAGGATTTTGTTGCAGATTTTTGCATCTAGGTTCCTGAGTGATATTAGTCTATAATTCTTCTTTTTTGTGGGATCTTTCCCTGCCTTTGGTATCAGGGTTATTCTGGCTTCACAGAATGAATTTGGGAGTACTGCATCCCTTTCTATGCTGTGAAATAGACTCAGTAGTACTGGAGTTAACTCTTCTCTAAAAGCTTGGTAGAATTCTGTCATTAAGCCATGTGAGCCAGGGCTTTTTCTTGATAGTAGTTTTTTGATGACTACTTCAATCTCTTCCTTTGTGGTGGGTTTATTAAGTTGTTCTTATGCAGACATTTTTTCATTGCTGTTTTATCTAACTACTGGACAAAGTCACTTCAGTTGGAAAAAATGACTAGCATTTTAAATAATTTATCCAATAGAAGTCATACGAAGTATGTGTTAACTCTAGGAAACTTCATATGCATAAATAGTGTTTCTGTAAGTTCTCAAAAAAAAAAAAAAGCCAGACAGGTACTTAGCCCCAAATGCTGCTATGAATTAGGCAAGGTGGACCACGTGACAAATGACCTAACTTGGAGGTTGTACTAGCAATCTTAGCTTTTCTGAGATCAACCTCCAGTATATGTGCTTGTTTATCCATGACAAGAACGATGGCAGCCACCAAAACTAAAGCTTTAGGTGTCTCCAAACACTAACATAAACTCTTTCCAAGACAGGCTAACAGAAAGGCTTTGAAATCCTTCACCCATCTCCACCTCTTCCCTCTACCCCTGCGATAGCTCCATCTGCGCTCAGTGAGAGTGTCTTAACAGGCTTTGTCATTAGATGGCTGGCAGATCTGCCACCTTGCTACCTGCTCAGGCAAAATCGCAGCACAATGACAAGTTTCATTCAGGGAGAAAAAAAAGAAAAAAAAAACTGGCTTGTAAACAAACACACCTCTGCTTTGCATTTTTCAGGGCCTTTGGTTTACAGCATCATAATTTGTCTTCAAATACTATTAAAATTGGGGAGTATTTACTTGTTCTGTGCCAAGATATAAATACAAAGATGTACTGATCATTTAACCTACGCTGATTGTAGATTTACAAAATTCATATTTAAATTCTAAATTGGTAAATCAGCTTATCAATAAATCCTTCTTTTCTATTTTCCATTTAAGTTCATTTACTTTTGAACAACCATTCATTCAATACCTATTATGTGCCATAAGTGAGGAGGTAGTGTGGTGGAGAATGCAAAAAATGAATGAGACATTGTCCTTGACTCTAAAACCCTAGCCATTTAGTGGGTTGAGAAGAGGGAGAGACAGCTTCTTAAACAATTGTAACACACTGTGTTACTGTGTTACAATAGATGTACTATAGACTCAGAGAAGGAGCCCATTTGAAAGGTTCCTGGGAATTTATCTTGAAGCTTAGTCTTAAAAGGGTAAGTAGGTACAAGGGGGAGAAATACCAGCAGAAACATACACAAAGTTAATACACTTCTGAATAAACTTCTATTTTATCACATTAAAGTTAAATATATAAGGGTAACACACATAAGCCTGACATGGTGCAACTAACAGGAAAGAGAAAGTTGTCACTGACTGACAGCTTATACCACAACTTGTCAGTCAGTCTGAGGTACTGTGGTGGCTTATGTGCTGCTAAGATGCTGGAAGCTATGCCACTGGTATTTCAAATGCCAGCAAGGTCACTCATGGTGGACCTATAAAGATCCATCCTGAAATACAATGTTGTCAATGACAGTACAATATCTACATGCTTTCAAGAAACTCCAGTTGATATAACTATTATTCAAATATACGTACCAATCAATAACATCAAAGATGAAGAAACTGAAGATATTTACTAACTTCTACAGTCTAAAATTCATTAAACCTACAATCAAGATGCACTGATAATTACCCGTTACTAAAATGCAAAAACTGGAAACAAAGAAGAACTGGTAGTTGGAAAATATGGCTTTGTTTATAAAACTGATACTGGAAGTCACATGGCACAATTTTGCAAGACCAATGACTAATTCATTGGGAATATTTTTAACAGAAATGACTACACAACATGGACATCACTAAATGCAATACACAGGAATCAAATTGATTACATCTGGGGAAAGTGATGATAGAAAAGCTCAATACTGCTCAATAAGGCCAGGGGCCAACTGTGGAACAGACCATCAATTGCTCATATGCCAAGTTCAAGTTGAAGGTGAAGAAAATGAAAACAAGTCCATGAGAATCACAGTATGCCTAAGTACACATCACCTACATTTGGATACCATCTCAAGAAGAGATATGATGCACTGCAAACTAATGATCAAAGACCAGATGAACTGTGGGATGACATAAAGGATATCAAACATGAAGCCAAAAGGTCACTAAAAAGACAGGGAAAATAAAAAAAGGACCAAAATGGATGTCAGAAGGAGACTGACAGCTGCCCTAGAATGTATAGTTAAAGCAAAAGGAAATTATTTCTGTCCACTCCAAAGGTGATTGAATGAAATGTGGAAATTATCAAACATAACATGACTATTACATGCAAGTAAAATTATGAGGAGGATAACCCAAAAACAACTGCAGCAGTACATCAACAGGGAACTGCCAGAAATTCAAAGTGGATTCAGAAGAGAGAAGTGGAACCAGGGGTATTATTGCAGATGGATGATGGCTGAAAGCAGAGACTACCAGGTGTTTAACTGTATTTTATTGACTGTGTAAAGACATTCGACTCTGTTAACACTGTGAAGAGTGGGAATTACAGAACACTTAGTTGTGCTCAAGAGGAAGCTGTAGATAGACCAAAAGGCAGTTGTTTGAGCCGAACAAGAGGATACTGCAGGGTTTAATGACAGGAAAGGTGTGCACCAGGGCTGTATCCTTTCACCATACTTATTCAATCTGTATGTTGAGTAAATAATCTGAGAAGCTACGCCATACAAAGAACAAAGCAATAGGATTGTAAGAAAGACAACTCATTAACAGCACGTGATATGCAGATAATGACAAGTTGGCTTGCTAAAAGTAAAGAACACTTGAAGTACTTGCTGACAAAGATCACAGACTATAGCCTTCAATATGGATTACACCTTAACATAAAACAAAAAAAAAAAAATCCTCACAGTTGGACCAAGAAGCAACATAACATTAACTGGAGAAAACACTGAGGTTGCCAAAGATTTCATTTTACTGGGATCCACAATCAATGTCCATAGAAGCAGCAGTCAAGAAATCAAAGGATTCACTACATCGGGCAAATCTGCTGCAAAAGACCTCCTTCAAGTTTTAAAATGCAAATAAGTCACCTTGAGGACTAAGATGCACTGGACTTGAACCATGGTAATTTCTTCCTATGCATGCAAAAAGTTGGACTATGAATAAGGAAGATGAAAGAAGAACTGATGCATTTAAAGTATGGTGTTGGTGAGAATATTAATATGGACTGTCAGAAGAATTAACAAATCTGTTTTAGAAGTACAGCTAGACATGCTCCTCAGAAGCAAGGAAGGCAAGACTTCATCTCTGTACTTTGGACATGTTATCAGGAGGGACCAGTTCCTGGAGGGCATTATTCTCAGTAAAAAAAGAGCATCAGAGAAAAAGCTTATCACGACCCTCAAGGAGATGGACTGACACAGTGGCTGCAACAATCAGCTCAAGCATAGCAATGATTGTGAGGACAGTGTAGGTCTGGATAGTGTTTCATTCTGTTGTACACAGGGTCACTACTGAATCAGAACCGATTCCACAGCACCTAACAATAACAACAACATCATCTTAAAGTGGCCTGTATAATTTAAGCTACAGGAAGGCTAAAATCTATTAGCAACTCACAGGTTTTCTGTCCCGTGCTTTAGCTGTCAAGCTAATCTTTTGACTTGAGTGCTACGGAAAGGAATGCAAAAGCCATTTATATCCCTTCCTGGAACAATGCTTGTACATAACACGGCACTAACCAATGACTTACAAATAATGAAGACCAATTATCTTGAAGCCAATGGAACTGTAATCTGCCACATTTTCATGGAAGGAGGCATATGAATCTTCTAGGTTAATACCAAGGTCAGTAAACAAAGATAAGGTTCACCATACCCTACGGGTTCAAATTCTTAAAGGTATCATGTAATTATGGAAGAGTTATGGTGAAAAGTGGGGTGCAAAAAAGAACACAACTAATTACAAGCATTGTGTTTTCTAAGGTACCTTAAGTTCTCAAGTTCAATGGCCCGGAAAGATATTGACACGTAAGTTGCTCTTGTAAACTACAATACTGAGCTAAACTGAGCTAAACACACATTTACAGGGGAAAAGGAACACATGTTAAACCGCTTAAGAATCAGACATCCTATTTTGATTAAGTTACTGTTGATTCAAAAAAAAAAATGCCATAAGGTTCAAGTTTAAGATTTTCAACACATATAAATAACAAATCTCCCATTTATAAAGAAGAATATGAAAATTACCATCACAGGCATACACGCTCATGAAAACGAAGATAAACTCTTTAAAACAGAACTTCAGGTGATGGTGATGTTATGTGGTGCCATCAAGTGAGCGCTCACTCACAGGAACTATATTTACAACAGAACAAAGCCATACCATACTGGCACACAGCCAACTTTTTAGGTGTCTGTATTTTACATAAAGCAAGGTCATCTGTACATTATACTCATGAACTTACACCTACAATACCTGAGCTAAGACAAGAAAGAAAACCTCTCCCATTTAAAACCGGAAGTTTAATCCTGCAGTAGAATTCCTCAATAAAACACGGATCTTTGGGCAGTGTCTGAATACTTTCCTCAGAATATTTATAGGAAAGGCAAAAGAAATTAAAAATAAAGCTCATGAGAACTGCTTCTGAGTATTTAGGGAGACTGACCACAGCAGTACAAAAACTGGGAAGGAGAGGAGGAGGAGTCAGGACAGCAGACGAAGACAGAACACGCAAGGACTGCTGGGTGGCCTCCCTGCGATAAGGATGATCAAGTAACCCTGGCCACAGTGTGAGCCGGGCACACCCACAGGGAGCTGGGCGGCTTGTTTCAAGGGAGGGAACATTGTGAACAAAGGAACAATTTTGGTTTTGTGTAACTCAAAGGTTGCACAATCCTACAAATAGGGGAAGCAAAAGGAAATGTTTTTCTAATACACAAAAATTTAGGATGTAGTCAATGCTTATCACTTTAAAATATTAAACTAGAGAAGTGATGGCTGAATCATAGGAATGCAATAAGAGAATCAAAACAAAATAACAGAATTGGCAGATTTTAGAAAAAAAGTACTCTATACCTTATATACGAAAATAACAAATTGAGAACTTTGAAGATAAGCAGTATAAACTTCATGTAAACTCAGAGTTGCATTATTTACTTATACACAATAAAGCTTTTTAAGACTGTGGACTGGGCTGTGCTCCTAACAGCGGGAGCCCCATGAGGCATAATGACAAGACTTCTGGAGTATGGGAATCACTGTAAGGGTTTTCTTCACTCTGATTTTAAACTTGGCAGCTTCTAGAAACAATTCTCAATGGCTGGGATTTTAAAACTTACTCCAAGATAAGCAGGCCTGTGACTCCTGTGGGCTATTTACAAGTTGCCAAACCATTAATCAGAAACAGCTTTCAACCCCTTTAAACTATCCTTGCTGTTGTTGTTAGGTGCCATGGAGTCAGTTCCGACTCATAGTGACCCTATGTACAACAGAACCAAATACCTCCCAGTCTTGTGCCATGTCCACAACTGTTTTTAGGCTTAAGTCCATTGTTGCGGCCACTATGTCAACACATCTCATCCGGGGTCTTCCTGTTTTTCAGTGACCCTCTACTCTACCAAGCATGATATCCTTCTCCAGCGACTGATCCTTCCTGACATGTCCAAAGTATGTAAGATACAGTCTTGCCACCTCTGCTTCCAAGGAGCACTCTGGTTGTACTTCTTCCAGAACAGATCTGTTTGTTCTTTTGGCAGTCCATGGGACATTGAACTTTCTTCTCTAACACCACGATTCAAAGGCATCAATTCTTCTGTCTTCTTTGTTCACTGCCCAGCTTTTGCATACATATGATGCTACTGAAAATACCATTCCTCGGGTCAGGCACACTTTAGTCTTCACAGTGACATCTTTACTTCTCAATACTTGAAAAGAGATCCTTTGAAGCAGATTTTTCCAATGCAATGCATCTTTTAACTGCTGCTCCATGGGTGTTGATTGTGGAATCAAGTAAAACAAAATCCTTGACAACCTCCATCATTTCTCCATTTATGACAATGTTGCTTACTGGTCTAGCTGTGAAGAATTTTGTTTTCTTGATGCTGAGTTGTAATCTATACTGAAGTCTGTGGTCCTTGATCTTCATCAGTGTTTCAAATCTTCTTCACTTCCAGCAAGTAAGGTGGTGTCGTCTGTGCAATGCAGGTTGTTAATGAGTTGTCCTCCAGTCATCTGTGTAATGCATGCTGTTAATGAGTTGTTCTCCAATCCTGATGTCTCTCGTTCTTCTTCATCTAACCCAGCTTCTTCTTCATCTAACCCAGCTTCTCCAGTTATTTGCTCGGCATACAGATTGAGAAGGTATGGTAAAAGGATACAAGCCTGACATGCACCTTTCCTGACTTTAAACTACGTAGTGCCCCCTTGATCTGTTCGCACAACTGCCTCTTGATCCATATGCAGATTCCTTAAGGGCACAATTAAGTGTTCTGTCATTCCCATTCTCTGCAGCATTAGCCATAATTTGCTATGATCCACACAGTCTAATGCCTTTGCGCAGTCAATGAAACACAAGTAAGTATCTTTCTGGTATTATCTGCTTCAGCCAAGATCCAGCTAACATCAGCAATGCTATCCCTCATTCCACGTCCTCTTCTGAATCCACCTTGTTAATACTGTAGCAGTCACTTTTGAATGATCCTAAGCAAAATATTTTACTTGTGTGTGCTATTAATGATATTGTTCGGTAATTGTCACATTAGGTTGGATCACCTTTCTTTGGAATGGGCATAAATATAGATCTCTGCCAGTCAGTTGGCCAGGTAGCTGGCCTCCAAATTTCCTGGCACAGGCAAGTGAGCACTTCCAGTGCTGCAGCTGTTTGTTGAAATACCTCAGTCGATATTCCATCAATTCCTGGAGCATTCTAGTTTACCAATGCCTTCAGTGCAGCTTCAACTTCTTCCTTCAGTACCATCAGTTCCTGATCACACGCTACCTCTTCAGATGGCTGAACATCAACCAGTTCTTTCCAGTATAACAACGTTATGTATCCCTTCCATCTTCTTTCGATTCCCCGAGTCATTTAATAGTTTCTCTGTAGAATCCTTCACTGTTACAACTCAAGGCTTGAACTTTTTCTTCAGTTCTTTCAGCTTTAGATGTGCTGAACGTGTTCTGCCCTTCTGGTTTGCCATTTGCAGCTCTTTGCACTTGTCATTATAATATTTTATTTCATCTTCTTGAGCTGCCCTTTGAAATCTGTTTAGGTGTTCTATTTCACCATTCCTTCCTTTTGCTTTAGCTGCTTGATGGTCCACAGCAAGTTTCAGAGTCCCTTCTGACATCCAGTTTGGTCTTTTCTTTCTTTCCTGTCTTTGATGTCATTCCACAGCTTATCTGGCCTTCTGGTCATTAGCAGTCAATACATCAAATCTGTTCTTGTGACGGTTTTTAAACTCATGGGGGATATACTCAAGGTCATACTTTGGGTCTTGTGGACTTGTTCTAATTTTCTTCAGTTTCAATTTGAATTCGCATACAAGCAAGTGATGATCTATGCTAGTCAGCACCTGGTCTTGTTCTGACTGCTGATACAGAGCTTTTCCACTGTCTTTTTTTCCACAGATGTACTCCATTTGGTTCCTATGTATTCCATCTGGTAAGGTCCATGTGTACAGTCACTGTGTTGGTTAAAAAAGGTATTTGCAATGAAGACGTCACTAGTCTTGCAAAATACTATCATGCCATCTCCAGTATTATTTCTATCACCAAGGCCGTATTTTCCAACTACCAATCCGTACTCTTTGTTTCCAACTTTTGCATTCCAGTCAATGGTAAGTATCAATGCATCTTGATTGCATGTTCAATTAATTTCCAATTGCAGAAGCTGGTAAAAATCTTCAGTCTCCTCATCTCTGGCCTTAGTGGTTGGCTGCTAGTCCAATATAATAAATGATGTTGAAATTAATAAAAGGGGGTAAGGGAGAAAGATAACCTAAACTACAACTTCAGAATTGTTTTTGAGTTTTAAAAAAATATTAGAGGTGGGAGCAACAAGATAAAGACATTGACTACTTTTCCATTGTGTGGCTAGATACCTACAGAAACAATTTTTCAAAGACCTTCTGCCAGAGCAAATTATCACACAATACTTTCTTCCATTTCAAGATAGTTACTATCTTCACCACACCGCAGAATGAGAAGTTCAAAAAAAAAAATTTAATCTTTGCAGAGAATGATTTACTACATAAAGCACTCATTCTGTGAAGTATTAAATAACACCTTCCTACAGGAACTGGAAAAAGGACTCTTTGCCTTCAACAAGTGTTTAGTTTTGCCAGGACATAAAAGTCAAGATGCTCCTGATAAGCTAGAAAGCAAGCAGTGCACCTAGACTGGTGTTTTTTCAGTATACTTCAAACACAGCAATCAGCTGAAGCCTGACCATGTTAGTTCATTGACTTAAAAGTAAAACTTTGTATCTCGAACTCAAAGAAGACTCTAACCAGGAAAATCTCTCTTAATACATAAAACCCTTAAACCGATCATATCATTATTAACAAGTACAAAGTACTGACAAAAATATCCTTTTGTTTAAGTAATTAAAAACTTCTAGACATTTAATCATAGCACAAATTAATCACAGCACAAGCCAATACAAACAATTTAAAACTTATATACGGTAATTTATAAATCACAGTCATAATTAATGTACTACAGTGAGTGGAGTCAAGAGTAAGAAATAAGTTTTCTGGCCTTCTGAAATGATGAGCTCAATGTTGTAAAGAAAAAAATGTTAAATTAGAAACCAGGTTTTCCTCAAGCCAGGAATAGAGGGGTCAATAGAAAGAAATCTCTTTTTGCACAGTGGTGAGTTGTTACAGAGATCCCCACATAAAGCCAAAATCTTTAAGAGTTATGCCCTCAGTTAAAAGGCAAACTCAATAGGGGGGAAAAAAACAAAAACCCAACCCTTTTCCAAACAAAACAGCACCAACCAACCAACAACAAACCCTCACTTACCTGTCTTTTCTAGAATGGTGACTGGGAAAAGAAAAAGTCTACCCTAAGAATCTTTAACAACAGACCTACTCTGAAAAGGACTTGGGATTTGAACTTACTTAACCAGTATGGTCCAGAAACTCCAAGCCAAGAAAGTAACACAAAGTGATCTCAGGTTAGTCACACCCCTAGATACCTGGCAAAAAGGAAACACACACCTTGCCTGCAGGATGACAGTTCTCAACACAGGTCATCTGAAGATTCTCACTGATAAAATTCTGCCAAACAAAAATTTTAAATTCTAAAATACAAAACAAAGCACCTTAAATAAGTCAGCAGAGGCAACAAAGAGTAGAATTTGACTTCTTCCCCAAACTGATCACAACAGAATTATGGACACAGAATATAAAATAAATGGTTTTGGTTTCTTACTATCCAGAGAAAAGGAGAAGAAAACCAAAGACTCAAGGAAGCAATTAGTCCACAAGACTAATTCATCACATGTAGCACAGCAAACATGACCCCGAGATCAGAGAATTAGATGGTACCCAGCTTTTTATCACTATAGATCACTTTGACTGGGACAACAGATGGTCCTAGACACAGTGGGAGAAAAATCATAGACCAACAGTCAAATTCACAAACAGGACCAGATTTACTGGTTCAACTGAGACTGGAAACAAAAACCAAACTGCTGCCATTGAGTTAATTCTGATGCACAGTGACCCTATAGTACAGAGTAGAATTGCCCTTACCAAGTTACCAAGGAATGTCTGGTGGATTTGAACTGCCCACCTTTTGGTTAGCAACCCTAACACAGATTTGAGGAACCCTCAAAATTAGAGCTCTCACAAAGTTGAGTCTTCACTGGCAACACAAGAATAAAAGGGGTGCACCCTGAGATCTCCACTAAAAGACCACAACTGATGGTCCAGGGGCCTCAAGGCTCCCCTGGAAACACGGCCCCTGGCCCTGATGCTGCCCCTGTCCACAATGGAGGTCAACTCTTCGGACAGGAATGGACTGGACTTGGTGACACAGAGTGACCATATGGTTCTAGGCATCTATAGGATGTTGTCCTGCTGATCTCTTACGGGGGGAGAGGGAGAGGGTAGAGAGGAGAAGATAGGAGATTGTTGGGAGGATATGACATGCATAAAACAGAGAGGAAGAGTATGCTGTCACCAGACTGGGACAGCAGTGGCAGCTGCACATAGGTGGGCACACAGGTTTACGTGGGAATATATATTTTCACCCAATCATAATAAAAAAAAAATGCAACAACAAAAAATTAGGGCTCTTTTTAAACTGGAACTGAAACTGTTCCCAGAGACCACTGTCCAGTGAAACCACAGGCAGGCCCATAAAACACATAATAACACCAAGGGAATGTGTTCCTTACAGCACCCAACCATACGAGATGAAAAGAACAACATTTGCCCAAAATCAAAGACGAGAAGGCAGGAAAGGGTAGAAAATCAAAATGAAAGGAAAATGGGGAACCAAAGATGGAAATTGAGACATATTGTGGGGAGAGAAACCAAAGTCATGGAACACTTTATACACAAACTATCAGATGAGAAACTGATTTGCTCTGTAAACTTTCACCTAAAGCACAATACAAAATATATTTATTTATTTTTTACAATGCTCAAAACCCTTAAAAATGGAATTAGAAACAGAAAAAAATGAGATGCTGTAAAAGAAAACAAGCAGATATGGGAAGAGTATCGACTATACCATTCTCTACTACAGATTCATCTTTTGAGAATCCTTGGGGCACTGTGGTTAAGAATTCGGCTGCTATCCCAAAGGTGGGCAGTTTGAATCCACCAGCTACTCCCTGGAAACTGCATGGGCAAGTTCTACTCTGCGCTAAATGGTTAGTAGGAGCTGGAACTGGATCAACAGCACACAATAACAACACGACGACTAAAATCAAAAACTTAATAAATAGTAGACTAGGTCCAACTGGAAAGAGAATTAACTGGAATACAGATCTGGGGAGAACAGAAGGAATCAGAGAGACAAAGAAATGAAATATGCCAGAGAAAAGCTAAGAGACAGAAAGTAGAATGAAGAAGCCCAACATATTAGTTTCCAAAGGAAATACAGAGAATAGGGGAAAAGTTATATTCAAGAACATGGCTAGGAATTTTCCAGAACTGTCCTGAGGCAGATCACCTAGGAAGGACTGACAAATTAGACTTGCAGTAGACTTCAAAAGAAAAATAAGAGCTACGACACACTGAAATAGTATTTTTAAAGTGCTAAGAGAACTGTCAACCCAACAAAACTATCTTTCAAGAATGAGGGTGAAATAAAACACTGTCAAACAAACCATTAAAAAAAATTTTAACTCACTAAAGGAATTTCCAAATGATGAATTCAGGAAGAAAGAAATGAAAATCAGAATGGATGAGTGGAAGAAAGAAATGAGCAAAGAGACTTGTAAATGCCAATGAATCTTTAAAAACACTGATGATATGAAACAGTAACAGCAAAAATGACAAATGGAGGGGGTTAAAAACCTGTGGAACTCAAGTTTCTCATCAATAATACATAAGATGGGAGTGGAGAATCAAAGTGGTTTATGATTCTTGTACTGTTCAGGAGAAGGGGAGAGACAGGTATTAACTTCAGACTTTGTTAAGAAGGCAGAAAAATTTTGTCTGATAAAAGATTATCCCAAATATAGTTTTAAAATGACTACACAATGAGAAAGAAAAAGACATGCAACTGATTTCTGCCTACTTTAACCAGATCATTTTGCAAAAGGGAACATCCAAAAGACCAAAAGACCAATAAATACATGAAGTGCCCAACATCATTAGTCATAAGCAAAATAGAAACTAAAGCCATGATGAGCCATCTACCTACCATCCACCTACCAGAATGGCTAAAATGAAAATAAAAAGCATAAACAAACATAAATAACTGTTAATACCAAATGTGGCATGAATGTGGAGGATCTTGAACTCCAACAGTACAGATGGTATACAGTTAGAACAAACATTTTGGAAAACTGGCAGTATCTACAAAATGTGGAGACACACAAGCCTTATAATTCAGCAGCTCTTGCAGGAATATAGTCAACACAAATGCATACATGCACATGATTACCAATAAAAACACACAGATATGTTCACTGCAGTATTACTCTTAACAGCCCCAAAGTGGAAACAGTTCAAATGTCCATCAGCAAAACGGATAAATTATATGTTGATAAAATGGCATGTATACAACAATGAACTGTTACATATAACATGAGTGAATCTCACAGAAAAAGCAAGTTAGCAAAGACAGCTAGATCCAACACCAGATACTGAATGGTTCCATTTATACAAAATTTAAAATCAGTTAAACTTTGTAATAGCCTATGTTATTACATGTTAGGATTATGGCCACCTTTGGTGGGTGCAGAGGGTGTGGTTCTTGAATAATGCCTCAGAAGGTGAATCAAGGGAGTTTCTGGTGTTCTGTTTCTCGATCCAGGTGGGATACATATTCACTTTGCAAATATTCATCCAACCGTAGCTTTCATCTGTGCATTTTTTTCTATGTATGTTAATCCTGCTTTTAAAGGTTAATCTGAATAAATTTGGGTGGCAATTCATCAGTGAGAGAAAAGCTGTTGCTCTTTGCAGTACGACCTCACAACTTGTTGCTATCTTCTCTGTCGCCTGGTTTAGCTCTCTAGAGATACTGCTAAATCCTCCCTCTTACAAAACCCAAACATTCTCATAATCCAAGCTCTCTTACATGTTAAATTGTTTATTTCCTATAAAAAACAACAAAAAATAACCCATATAATTTTAACTACTCAGGATGAAGGCGTAATGAAGATATTCTCAGAGATTTTAATGCTCAAATCCATACACTAATATATTCTACTTCCCCTCATCAACAATACAATGACTGGATTGAAACGTACTGTGTAGCTGAAATTTTCCCAGTGCTCAATCACTGTGGCCAACAGCACTGTTACAGTATTAATACATTCCATTGTCTGAATTCAACAGCTTCCCCCATCTTCAGATCCAAGTACTATTTTTTTCAGTGATTAGAAACAGTGATTATCCAACACTCACAAGATATTTAACTAGAAACTCTGCCTTTGTAGTGATTTAAGACACTGACATAGCTCGAAACTAAATAACTAAGACAAATAAAACAAAAACTTGCATACAATCATTAACCCATAATCAACAGCCACGAATTCTTTTTTGTTCCCTTTGTTACATTTTCCTCACGGGGTTAAGATCTGAAATTCCTGCTCAACACCAACACATCTCAGTGTTCTACAACCCTGCCCTGTTTAAACAGCATTTCCTGGATTCTTAGTGTTCTCCTACATTTGTCTAACACTGTTTTATCTCATAACTCAGGGATCTGGCAGAGAATGTGATATGGGAACGTATCTGTTGGCAGGATACTACTTCCTGACATGTTATTGAAGGGCAAAGGTTGGGGAGAAGATTCCTATAGCAGATTCAGTCTCAGAAACCTTCTAAAAGTTCTTACCATCTTAAAAAAAGTTAGGGGTATATTTCATACTTTCAACTATATAAAAGATAGCTTTGTATCCTCAACAGTACAAATCTAGGACTCAGCTGAACTAGATACCTCTCCATTCTTTCTAGATCTCAGTTTCCTAACTACAAATGAGGGGATTACGTAGGTACCCTCAAAGATTTTGTACAATGCTATGATTCAAGTGAAGATATCTTAGAATGGAAATTTATATGGATGATTACATACAGACAGCACAGCAACACAAAGGAAAAAGCAGATAACCAATCCTTCATTAGCCAATCCAGTTGTTACAGTAGGTTTCCTTGCAAATGGATTACTTAGTCCCTCTACAAGCACCTCTATTTCATCTTTTACTTTAAAATTTATACACATTGTAGGAAGACTTAACCTGTTGGCTTTACTTGTTACAAAAGTACTTCCTGAAGATATTTTCCTTCTACATTTCCAAAGGAAAACTTTCTTCTAATCAATTCTCTCACTAAGACTTCCCTGAGACCAATTAGCACGTGAGAAAAAAAAAAAAGAATCCTTTTCTAGGCTGTGCTACACCATTAAAAGTGGGTGTCACAGAGTAAGTCAAGTCACAAGTCCCCTCTGTCTACTACATAAACACTGTCAGGAAGCTGTCAGTCTCACCTGTGTCTATTCTGCTTGTAGTCTGCGGCTCTGCTAGACAAGCATCACCATCTGGCACTCTGTGGCTTCATCTGTCAAAATCAAACAGCTCAAATGGCTTACTCTCTTTTCCCTTTCATATTATATAGTGCACCTTTCAGAGTAACAGGCACTGATAAAATGAGTGAGACAACCATGTTTTCCCCTAGCAGACAGTTTAGGCTCAGTGAATGTGAAAAGACAAGTCAAAGAATCTTCAAGTATCAGATGTATTCTAATTCTCCATTTCTGAGAATTCAGAAGTATCTGAGGTCACTGGCTAAGGTCACAGAGAACAGTGGCTCCTGACCTAAGCCTAGTACTCATTTCACCTTTTCAAAGTTAAAGCTGCCTCAGAAATGCCTGACTTGGAATCTGCCCTCCTAAGGCACATGCCAATTGTCATTCTTCAGTGTCATCAATGTAATATTCCACCTCAGCTGAGATGGGACGCTAAAAATCACATCCAAGTCATCTGCTTGTCCCCCAAATGGACCTATTCTGCTGTGAGCAGTGTACTCAAGCATTAGGCTCACACACACATTAGAGTTTAAAACCCGAGGAAGGATGGAGGTCTGCGTAGTTAGTATCTTTCTAGTAGCAATGAAAGATGTTTAGAATGGTGAAATGAAATTAAGTAACATACTGAAGCTGTTCTAAGCTTTGAGAAAGAATAAAAAGGTGAAACAGTTAAAATACAGGGCAAGTATTTAGTTCTTATCAAGGAATTGTGTGATTTGCAAGAGAAATAGGAGACTGCTTCAGTTGCAGCACTTGGCTAAAATGTCCAAGTGCTTTTGGGACCTTCTTTCAAAAACATATTCAGAGGAGGTTTCTCCTTGCCATTCAGGTTTTGCAGCACACACACCCCGTATTTACTTCACTCTCTACCTACAACCTAGTATTTAACCATTGTTTACACTTTTATAAAACTGGGCATATATCCAACCACTTCCTCCATCAGACACTGGACTAGACTAAGTTAGAAAAATTAGATGAACAGAGGGAAAGAAAATTCATTTTCACACAAAGAACAAGATACAGCTGTGATCTGTCAAGCATTCAGCACTATCTCAGCTGAATGGCAAAGTTATAAGGCTGTTTCCTTAGCTCAACAGGAAGTAGTCATCTGAAAAATAAAAATGTTCCCAAGCCCCAACTCTATTCCCTTTCCTTCACAGTCCCAGTGCACATCCAACCTTTGATTGACTCTGAGTAATACGCCCATTCAAGTAGCCTTGATACAGTGCCAGTAAGTCTATAACCATCGCTGCGGAGTTGCTTCCCACTCACAGTGATACTACAGGACAGAGCAGAACTGCTCCCTAGTTTTCAAGGAGTGCCTGGGGGATCTGAACTGCATGCAGACCTTTTGGTTAGCAGATGTAGCACTAAACTACTATGCCACCAGGGTTTCCAGTATGTCTGTGGATGACAAGTATCTTGGGAGTCTATATAATTAACCTTTAATCTTGATACCCCATACCTCATCCTTCTCCAACCCCGTGGGACTAATATGTTGTTGCACTTTGGAGAAAGAGGTTGTAGCAAAAATGACAAAACCAGCTTTTGCTCTTCATCCATACCTGTATGGATGACCTCTAGTTTTACATTTGGGGAAGTTATTCCCATGGAACCAAAATATAACTCAATTTCTTATCCTTCACAGGAAAGCGCCTAACTCAGGTCTAAGGTAAAGGAGGCACAAAGACAAAAGTTCATAATGAAGCTAATATTTAAAATGAATTTATATGAATATGAGTAAGCTAAGCAGAGAACCAGTGAGCACATGTGTGTTTCAGGCAATGAATGGGAGCAGCGTATGCAAATGGCATGTTTTGGGGTGGATGATAATTCAACAGTACTAAGGGTCCTTCCTACAACTCTACCTTAGAAGAGTCTGACTGATTCTTCTACTAAGATTCTGATTACAGCATCCAGCTGGAGATTGTATTCCAAACCGCAGTTTTACACATATAAATAAGAAAAACTCAAAACAAAGGAAACAGTGATAAGCTCTAATGGGTGTGTTTAAAGACGACAGGACGTGGTTAGGCATTTCTACCAAGAAAACACTATAGAATTACTTTCAAAATAATACCTCTTTCAATCTCTTCTGATTTCCCAGTTTACCTTTTAAATCTTTCCATAGTCCTTACAGAGTACTATCACCATGGGGTCTGAGACACAAAAACAGAGCTAATTCTCAAAGAGGATATCACCATCATCAACTGGATGGTACCCCTTAGAAATGAGACGATCAGCTACGTGGTACGATAAAACACGTGGAAAAGACGCAGACCTCTTTCTGAGAGCATGCCCTCTCCCACAGCAGGCTCTACAATTTATGAACAGCTGGGAAATTTCTGTTTCACAGGAAAAGGATGACTTCTTAGTTCACATTAAACTGGAAATGACAAAAACTGACTGCATCACATTAAAAAAAAAGGTGTTTCCTGAAGGAAGGAGACAGAGCAGTGCTTTTATAAAACACACACACACATACATACAAACACAAAGCAGAGGGAAAAAAAAAACCATGCACACAGCAGAAAAATGTTTTGGAAGAGATAAGGGGGGGAAACAGCTAAATCAAGGAGACAAGTCACGGCATGGGTTAGCTATAACAGGAAAATCATTTTGCCCCAGTGAGTTATGTGAAATGCAAATACACCAAAAGGGAGTGAGAAGAACATATTTCCACTTAATATCCATTCAGGGATTTTTATCTGTAAGTTTTGAAAATGAGTATCTAGTTTCAGCTTTTCCTCCATACACACAAAAAAGGATCCATTCATCACTAATTCCCCACTAGGTCTTATAAACCAACTCAAATCCACTGCCGACGAGTTGATTCTGACTCACAGTGATCCTGCAGGACAGAGCAGAACTGCCCCTATAAGGTCAAGGCTGTAGGTCTTTAGGGAAGCAGCCCACCACATCTCTCCCCTACAGAGTGGCTGGGGAGCTCAAATTACTTTGTTTCCAAAAGCTGCAGAGGCTGAACCACCGAGACTGAACCACTTCACACCACCAGGGATCCTAGCTAGCTCTTACAGTACAGATTATTTTAAAAATTGATGCTAAAAGAGTTTATTCTTTGAAAGAATGGTACTAATACTCAGCAAGCATATTCCTTAATATAACAGAAAATATTCTTTGGGTGCCTACTATGCACTAGATACCATTTTTCCAAGTTGAGGACATAGTGAAGACCTAGTTTCCTGTACTCATAGGGTTTATATTTTCATAATCCTGAGTGATGTATTTTAATTTTGTCTAATTTTGTTTTACTGGCTAGAGCAGTGGTTTTCAAACTTTACTGAAAATCTGAATCACTCAAGAAGCTTGCAATACTATCTGAATCAAAATTCTGGGAGTAGGACTGAGACAGCAGTATTTTCTTTAAGATCCCCAGTTGATGCAAAGAACCACCATAGCTGAAGACCAGAGAACCAGAGCACCGGTTCCCAACTTCCAGTCTTTAAGAGAATTAAAGAAGAAAAAAAAAAAAACCAAGAAAAAGTCTTTTACAAGGCAAAAACATCCCTTTGAAATTCCACATTTCCACAGAAGGTATCTAATAAAAAAAACAATTTAAGTCACAACTCTTTTCCCCATGAAAGAGCATTCTCTGCATTTAAATATTTCATTAAAAATAAAATGTTGATTCACAAAATTCCAAAGAAGATTTCCCATTCTGGACCTGCAAAGATCTTTCTTCAGAATGTGCTGGACAACTGGACCAAAGCAAAAGCAAAGATGTTTCCTAGATAAATCCAAACACTTCAAGGGACAGAGCAGGTAGAGCTGGGGCCTACGGAACATAGTTTTGTAGGATACCTAGGTCAACTGGCATAACATACTTAACAAAGAAAATGCAGTAACCCCACTTTGGTGAATAACGTCTGGGTCCTTAAAAGTTGCAGGTGGCCATCTAAGATACAGTTAATGGTCCATTCCCATATGGCAGTGAAGGATAGTGAAGGAAACCAAAGATGCAGAGAAAATACTAGCCCCAAAGGACGAAAGGGCCAAATGAACCAGAGACTCCACCAGCCTAAGAAGAACTGAATAGTGCCCAGCTCCCACCAATGATGGCCCTGACAGGGAAACACAACAGAGAGATCCAGACCAGAGTAAGAGAAAAAAATGTAGATCAGAATTCGAATTCATGTAAAAGGACCAAATTTAATGGTCTGACAGAGATTGGAGGAACCCCCAAAACTATAGTATCTGAACACTCTCTGTTAACTCAGAATTAAAGCCATTCCCAAATCTTCACATAAAGATTAGACAGGACTATAAAACAAAAATAATACACACACGAGGAACATGCTTCTTAGTCCAATCGGATATACAAGAACAAATGGCCAGCTCCTGTCCATAAGTAGGATGAGATGGCAGGAAGGGACAGGAACTTACTGAATGGACACAGGAAAGCTGGGGTGGAAACGGGAATGTGTTGTCACACTGTGGGGATTGCAACCAATGTCAAAAAACAGTATGTGTATATATTTTTGAGTGAGACGTTAACTTGAGCTGCAACCTTTCACTTAAAGCACAATAAAAACAAAAATGAGTGTGCTTCATGATTTATCTTAAAGGTTACACCTAGAAAGTCTGTCATTCCTTAGTTTACAAACTCTGGGCTCTTCTAGCTCACTATCATCATATTTTATTACCAAATCCCTCAGACATGTCACTGTCCCTTCCTGGTAGTTTCGATCTGTGTGCTAAATTATATGCATTTTTTGATATTTAATACCATGTGTTTTAACAGCCACTATGATCAGTTTTCAGTATGTATTCTTTCTCCTCAAAGAGCCTAAATGTTTTACGTATGGCCCATCAGTATATTCAAGAAATGTAACTAGTAATAATAGTACAACCTATGATTAAAAAACAACATAAAGAAAAGGCAACATCATAAACAGAAATCGCAGATTCATATAACCATTCATTATAGCATACTATCTGCTAATCAAACATCACATTTAATGTGACAGCTTTTTAAACATATAATGCAATCCATGCTCCAAAGAACAGATTTCAAGTTTTCAAGAAACTGTTCTCTAGTCTGGGAATATCATACTGTACCCATCGTTGCCAAGTTATTTCAACTCACAGCGATCCTACAGAACAGAAAAGAACTGCCCCATACAGTTTCCAAGCACCTGGTAGATGTGAACTACCAACCTTCTGGTTAGTAGCTGTACCTCTTAACTAGTATGTACCAGGGTTTCCAATTCTAGGCAGAGAGTGATAAAAAGATCTGGTAGTGAAAAACTAATAAACGTCTCCAGGTCACTGAAAATGCTGTTCTGCAAGTTTTCAGAGGAAGGAGACTTTTCCAAAGCAACCATCAGGGAAAATCACTGGCAATTACTTTTGGACAAGTAATCATTAATATATTGGTGCAGAGAAAGGCTGTCACATATACCCAAGGAAGGGGACAAGAGATGCGAGGGAAGAATATCTGAGTATTGCAGATTTTACAAGAAATGTACTGAGTCACTATCCTCTCACTCCTTATCAACAAAGGCATCAAAATATTTTGCAACCAAGGAACTCTTGAGGAAATCATTGGAAACGGTTAACAACCTAGCATTTCCTTATACCACTGACCACAGGAATCCAAACAACTTTCTAATAAAGGCACGAGTCTGGAAAGAATCAAAAGCAATCTAATGTCATCTTCCCACCAGTATAACTACTGATAAGATAGTCCCTTTGAAGGCTGATAAAAACCAGTGCAGGTGTCTTTTTGTTGCTATTGTGATTTTTTCTTTTCTTTTTTGAAAAATATTTTATTGTGCTTTCAGTGCAAGTCTACAATCCAAGTCAATCTGTCATATAAAACCCTGCACACACAACACTCAGCAACTCTAGCTACTCTACCCACCATGTGAGAGCACACTCCTCTCCACACTGTTGTTTTTGCATCCATTTAACTAGCTCCTGTCCCCTCTGCACCCTCTCATCTCTGCTCTAGACAGAAGCTGCTCAGTTAGCCTCATGTATCTACTTAAGTCAGGAAGCACACTCTTTTGTCAGTATCATTGCCAAGGAGTCAAGGGTCCATGTCTTCCGGGGACCCTCTAGTCTGCCAAGCTATCAAGTCTGATTTTTAACAGAGTTCTAATTTAGCGCAGCATTTATCTTCTACTACATCAGGGACTCTATGTTGTAATTCCTGTCACATAAGTCACTGGTGATGGCCAGGCACCATCTATTACCTCCAGTTTCTTGCTGATGTGGTCTCTGAATTATATGGCACCCGTCTGTCTCTTACGTTCCTATTTTCCTCATGTCTTTTATGTCCGTAAGTTCCCCTGTCCCAGGTGGGCTGGAACCAACTGATGTTACTTAGATGACCACTTGCTAGTCTTTAAGACCCCAGATACCACTCACCGAAGTATGATGCAGAACATTTTCTTTAAAAAATGGTTACACTAATTGACTTATGTATCTCCTGAAACCATGGTCCTGTTATTCTGTTATTATAACAGCTTCTGTTATTCTGTCCTTTGAAATGTTGGGTTATATTTAGGAAATCTCTTAGCTTTTGGTGTTGTCCAGCCATGCTGACCTCCCTTCTATTGCGTGCTGTCACTCCCTTCACCTAATCCAATTAGAAAGGAGTCTCTTATCCCAGATGCATGGTGAGGGTACTTCTGAGGAGGATGAGCTACAGAGTCACTGTATCGGGTTTTGCTTAGGAGACACTGGGCATGGGGATCTTAGAATTTAAATTTATACCACTTGTTTCTAATTCAACACCTTTATGAAGCTATTCAGTGTTGACTATGAGGTACGACAAGTCTACGAACTTAATTGTTCTAAGTGCTACAGAGCTCACTGCTGAAGGTGCTATGGGCACCTTTCAAGTACTCCCCCTGGGAAGCGATACACCAACACCAGTGCCTAGCCCACCCTTTACAGCAATTTTAGAATACTTTCTGGAATGGCCATCGCACACAGTGGTATGGTGGCATGTCCGTGAACTTAATTATATAAGCTGTCTGTGAGGGAGTTTTTTTAGCCAGTAAACAACTGTATTGGAACACTCTTCCTACTGACTTTATCTGGCCCCAGTGACTTTTTTCTTTACTTGAAGACAAAGGAAATATTGAGAAGAAGACATTTTGATGACATTCAGGACATCAAGGGTAATCTGACAACAGCTCTGATGGCCATTCCAGAAAAAGTGTTCCAAAATTGCTTTGAAGGGTGGACTAGGCGTTGGCATCAGTACAAAGCTTCCCAAGGGGAGCACTTCAAAGGTGACCATAGTGACATTCAGCAATGAAATACGTAGCACTTTTTCTAGGATGAGTTCCCGAACTTAATTGTCAGACCTCATAGATGAAAAATTTGTCAATTTACTATCTCCTTCAGTGAACTCTTGGTCAGAACAAATTAATACTCTAAACTATGATGTTAATTTTTCACCTTCTACTACAAATTCAAGGAGCCCTGGCAGTACAGTGGTTAAGCCCTCAGTGGCTAGCTGAAAGGTCAGCAGTTTGAACCCACCAGCTGCTCTGCAGAAGAAAGACACAGCAGTCTACTTCCATAAAGACTACAGATTGGAAACCATATGGGGCAGTTGTACTCTGTCCTGTAGTATCGCTGTGAGTCACAAATGACTTGGTTCAGTTTGGGTTACTGTAAAACCTGGAAAGATTTTGCACAATATTCTGTATCTTCCTCAGTTATCACGAAAATTGGCCACTACTATGATAGCGAGGAAAACACAAACAAAAAACTAAATGCATTTCAGCTGTGGTGTCTTCAAAATACTTTTAATTCTCAGTATAAAAGGAAGTCAAGATTAATTCTTTCAATCCTTCATCTCACTTCCCTTTCCCTGCTTTTTATAATTATTGTGCATGTCAGAAATTAATCATTAAAGGAATCAGCTGATTAAAAATATACCATTCAAAGCAGGAACTGAAAGTCTGTAAATGCAAAATGGAACAGGGTAGCACTGGTGTGCAATTTAGTCACGGAACTGAATGTTTATATACATTTTAGCATCATGGGACTCCCTTCTGAATTATGTCAACTTGAGGACTTCGGATCTCCCCACCTCGAACCTAAATCTTGGATCTGGAGGAGGGTGACACTGAAGCAACTAGTCATCTCATTAACAATACTTGGAACTGTGATATAATCTGGATTCATGTCTTTGCTGATTTATACAATTCTTTTGCAATTCAACAGCCTTCAGGTCACAAACTCACATATGTGCTACCACAGGCAATATATCATGTCTGCATGTTTAGCTATGCCAAAAAATTTCACAGTGGTTAGCATGGTTTTACAACAAATGCTCCATTTTACCATGACTGTCACATCCCATTAAGAAAACTGGCAGGATGGGCTTTATGTCACCTAATAAAACAAACCATCCAAAGAAAAGTCTAGATCAGAAATAGACTACACACCTACTGGTATCTGCACAGCGCCTTGCAGTTTCATATCCATTATTTCATTTTATGCTCCAATCAACTTTGCAAAAGAATACCTCCATTTACACAATAAAGATTCATTCTGTGCTTGCAGAAGTTAAGGAATTTATGACGACAAAGAATGAGTAAGTGGTAGTCAGGTCCGGAGTCCAAGTCTTCTGATTCTTGTCTCTTATTGTTAGGCAATTAAGCTACCATACTTTTATTTACTTAAGCTTTGAGCTTATCTTTTTTTTTTTTTTTTAATCTGGGCTTTTCTTAGTCTTAAGGTATGAAAAGTCAAGAAAAAATACTAAATTATTAACATTGTAAATAGTTATCAAACACTGTGAGCCTTAAATAACATCATCACCCCGATAACTTAACCTGTAAAACCTGGCATCCCCTATTTTTGACTGACTCTACCAAATGTGGAATACCGTACTTAGTACTTATTCAAAATATACGTATTTTTAAACAGAGTAATGTTTACAAAGTACCACATGCAGTATTTCTGAAATAACACATAATAGTGATAAGCAGTGGAGTGGATTTTATGCAAATCATTGATTCACCACATTTTCTATGTCTACACAATGTCCAAAGAATTCAGAACACTGGGGCAAAAAGTTTAGCAGTTCACTCACACATAGTGAACACATGTGCCTGGGTGTTTAATTACCAGGGCTTATTCATGTTTCTTGTCCATTGGTATTTTTTTTCCCAGCTTGACATCACCTCAGTCAAGGAAAATTTCATCAGATCATAATAGTAACTAACGTTTATTGGGCTTTTAAGGAGATGTCAAACACTATGCTGAGCTCTTTGCATAGATTTCCTTTAAAAATAACAATACTGGTCTCCACAGATTAGTTTCTCCCAAGGTTTTAGACATAGTTGAAAGATGTTCCCAGAATATGAATCCAGAACTTCTATTCTAAACCAGTACTCACTCCATCTATTACACACAAATAATATTACCATTATCTGACAGCAAAAATATTTTGTGACTGTTACCACTCTCTAGTACACTCCTGTTTTCTGAAAACATATTATTATAGAAGTAATATGTACTCATACTATACTCTCAAATTAAACTTCAATCAGTTTGGCAGGTATTCTTCCATACATTTTGTCAATATATACAAAGAGAAATATTGTCACTCATACTTTTTTTAGAATGCTGGTATTACATACTCTGTTCTACCACTTATTAACAATATACAATGGATATTTTATTCTGAGTTACATAAAATGATCTCATTCTTTAAAGGTTACAGTGTACAATTATGCTACAGTCATCTCTATTTCCAAGTTTTAAAAAAAAAATATTACCAAGGCTGCTGTAAAACACCTCCTAGTACACATAACTGTGTACATGTTTTTCAAAGTAAAATTGAAGGACAAATTCCAAGAACATAACTGATGGCTAAAGGGGTAAGCACATTTAATCTTTGCTAAATATTGACAAATTGCCTTCCATGAAAATTGAACCTAGGAATACTTCCATCAATCGTTTTTACATTAGACTTAAAACTTCATTTAAAATTTCTGTTTTAAGGGACTCTCACCCACATTTACTTCTTTAATTGATAGCAGCAATTAATAATCTTCACAGAAAATCAATCACTGGTTCTACCAAGTTCCTGGCAAAGACCAGGCTGCTGAGCATCAGCGAAGGTTCCCATCACTGCTTTTCGCTTTTTCTTTCTTGAAGTTAAAAACAGAAAAAGGAAAACCTACATTCCAATGGAACAGTAACAGAAATGCAGGCTAAATCCTATCTAAACTCACAGCAGTGAACTAATAGAATCCAGTTAAGTAGTGCCTTCCAGTTTCATATCCATTATTTCATTATTCTAATAATCAATGAAAGTGTGTATTTTGAGATAACCAAAAAGTAAAAAGCTGTATCTTATCCCGTTTTATCACTTGCCACAGAAAAGAAATACCCACATTTAGCCCAATACAGAAACTGAAATTACTTAAATGTATCTGCTTTAAAGCAAATCCAACAGCATCCTGCAAGGTCAAACGCTTTTTTTAAAAAATCTCTACTGAAGTAAATGAGAAAACATAGAAAATTAAAATAGTCAATTGTTGAGTTTACTGCCCCCATTCTACCCTCATCTTATGCTCTTAGCTATCTGGATCAGATTTACTTACTACTGGGAAGGTATACTCACTCACTAACAAAGGTAAAATCTGTCTCTCCTATTGTGTTTATACAGCTATTACACCACACACATTCTTTTCATTTTCTAAATTAGGTATTTTATCCTCCTCAGAGATTCTTGAAGATCTCAGTGCCAGCTACCCCTTAACACAATACACTTCTTTTCTATATGGCTGTCCCTCCGCTGCACTTGAATATGTAATGTTTTCTTCAAGCTCTACGGAAATTCCCCTTTTTCTCAACCTTTACAGCAACCCTGTCTCTGAATGGCCCTTCAATGCCCTGTCACCCAGTCGATTCTGACCACAGTGACAGCACTGGACAGAGCAGAAGGCCCCCACCACGTTTCCAAGGGGCACCTGCCTGGTTCACGTGAACAGCTCACCTTCTGGCTAGCAGCCACAGCACTTCCCTCTATGCTATGGGCCTTTGTCCCTTTCATTTGATTCACTGTCACTTTCTTTACTACAAATATATAACCTCTGAAATGGTTTACAGGCCTACAAAGAAATTATTTACCTATTTGTTTATTTATATATTCAGCATAACCCATTTGTCGAAATAAAGAAGCCCTGTCAGGCGCATCTTTTTTGTCTATGTTCTCACAGCACTTCACAACCCTCTCGGTAATACAAGCAGCCCTGGGGGCACAGCAGTTCAGCGCTTGACTACCAAACTGAGAGGCACGGGGTTCCTGCCCACCAGCTGCTCACGTGGCAGTTTGCTTTTGTACAGATTAAAGCCTGGGGAATCCTATGGAGGTAGTTCTGTCCTGTCCTACAGAGCCACGAGTCACAGTCAACTGGATGGCGATGGGTTTGGTATCTGTATACTCAGGCATAGGAAACACCTTCACTGTAAGTTGGTTTTTACAACCAGAATTAAGCTGTCTAATGAGTCACTTCAAGCACCTGGTAGCACAGACCTTTAGGATGAAAAAGATCGCTTATCAGCAGCAGTTCTTAAGGGCCTTCCTCAGAATAGTGGTAAACCTACCATTTACTCATTTTCCAGGCAGGTAAAGAAGTCATACAACAGGTGCTATTAAATCATCTTTTTAGTATTATTTTAAACTTTTTTATTTTATTTATTTTTCTTAATTTAATATGAGTGAGTGAAAATGTACATTCCCGTATAAATTTACACGCCCACCTATACGCAGCTTCCACTGCTCTCCCTGTCCGGTGACAGCACACTATTCCTCTCTGCTCCATACATGTCTCATCCTCCCAACAGTCTCCTTTCCCCTCCTCTCCACCCAACTTTTCAACTCAGGTATGAAATAAATAATACTTATACATGTCTAAAAATTAAAAAAAAAAAATCAAAGGTACAAAGAAAGTCAAATAACACAAAAAAACTCTACAAAATGAAGTTAATCTTCCTCCCAATCTTGAATCTCTTTCTAGAAGCAATCCCTTTTGCAGGTTTCTTACAGTTCTTTCCAGTATCTCCTCCCACGTGTTTTTAATAGTCAGCTACCCATTGCTCTTCACCTGTCTGGGTTCCATTTAATAGTATACTCTCGAGTTTCTTCTGTTTCAGGACTTATATATTCACCTATTTTTAAAAGATTTGTACAGTATGGATATATTATTGTATGGACATCATTGTATAAATAGCTACTCTACTGTACAGATATAATTTAACAAATTCCCTGTTAGGAGGTATACAGACCTTGTCTTTTACTGTCATAATGCTGCACTGATATCCTTGTATATATTTTGTCACACACATTTGTTTGCCTATCTGTAAAATAAACTCCTACAAGGGAGACTGATAGGTTAAAGACAATAGATAATATTGTTTGATAGCATCAAACTGCTCTCCAAAGAGGATGTATGCGATTATACTCCCACTGATACTTGTTGTTAGATGGTGTCGAGTAGAAACGCCAACTAAGAAACTTCAAAAAATGAATGCAGTGTTGGAAGTGCTTACTCATCCACATCAAGAAGTTTGGAAGAGAGTCACCTACCCAACCAACTGGAAGAGATCCATACTGGTGCCCATTTCAAAGGAAGGCAATCAAATGGAATGTAAAAATTACTGAACAGTATCACACGCTAACATAATTCTATTGAATTTAAAGACAGCTTCAGTCATACACTGATCTATCAGAAAATTCATTTTTCATATCATGCAAACACCATTTTAGATAACAATATGACATAGCCTGAGATAGGAAACATATTTCATGCTATACTCAGGTAAATCTTTTAAAAATGTCATTAATATGTCTTTTTCAAACAGGTCAATGGTTCTTATCAGTTAAATCTAATTTTAAAACATTCATTTTTATCTTACTACTCTAAGATCCTTTGACTGCGGGTATACAGACAACAATTATTTTGTTAGAAATCACTGAAATTTAAATTGATTTTTCATTTCTGTTACGTAAGGCGCTACCTTACTATTTCTTCAACTGAGTCTTTTTCTTATGGTTGTCTTTTCATATTTTCCTAAACAACTTTATGATATGTAGCACGACTGAAGATTTTCTCTCTAATGGTCTCAAAATATTCATTTAAGATACAAAGAGGAATATCTTAAGACAGCATGATGGTTCAGGTTCTGTGTCAGCCCAGCTGGGCCATGACTGTCAATGGTTCCACACTCGTATGACCACTTCCACAAGGAGATTTGATCTGTGATGACTCCCATGACAGGATCTGCTATGAGCAGCCATCAGTTGAAACAGAATTTCCTTGGGTGTGTGGCCTTTATCGAATATAAACGGACATTCTGGCAAGGCTTATCAAGGATTGAAGTGTGCTCCCCCAAAACTGTGTGTAGCAACTTGACTGGGCCATGATTCCCAGTACTGTATGATTGTCTTCCATTTTGTGATTTTCCTATGTTGTAAAGTGTAATCTCTGCCTGTGGCTAATAAGACTATGTTAAAAGAGAATTGGGGTGGCACTGCAACACCCTTACTGAACAGCGCTTCCCTGAGGTGTGCCATGTACCACCTTTTATCTTTCTATCCTACAATAGACAAAAGGAGAGAGAAGCAAACAGAGAATTGGGGACCTTATGTCATCAAAAAACATTTGCAAAAGCCGAGCACATCCTTTGGAAAGAGACAGGGTCCCTGCACCTCAGAAATCTCCAGTCCAGGTTAAGACTGGCAACAAGGCCTTTCCTCCAGAGTCAGCAGTGAAAGCCTTCCCTGGCACTGACACCCTGAAGTTGGACTTCCAGCCTACTGGATTGTGATAAAATAAAATTTCTCTTTTTTAAAGCCATCCAGTTGTGGTATTTCTGTTGAAGTAGCACTAGATGACCCAAACAAGCTTTTGCTTGCTGGACCCTGCAGCTGGTGTCAGTTCATCTCACGTCTGGTTCTTGGGACTTGAGCTAGCCACTGACCTGTGGTCTTGTCTGTCCATCTCGAGTTCACCAGCCCTGTGGCTGTGTGAATCACGAGAAGCCTCTTTACTGACCATGGACTTGGGACATTCCAGCCTCTACAACTGTGTAAGGCATTCACTTGATATAAATCTCTCTAAATCTGTATTTATGCACTTTGTTGGTTTTGCTTCTCTAGAGAACCCAGACTAAGACAGGTTTGGCAAAGATTGTCATTTATAAAACGGTTCTTAACCAGGGGTGCATATAAAAATTATCTAGGCCTCAACGTGTTAAGATTCAGAATTAGAAGGCCTAGGATGGGACCAGGTAAATATGTATTTGGAAAATGCTCACATCTGATTCTAATGTACTCCCATTACGAAGCACTTAAACTTATCTCACCATAAATGTATGAAAACAACTTTAGCATCACAATGTGCATTTATAGATGAGCTGTCTGAGACTAAGAGCTAGTCAAATGACTTGTCCAAGGTCAGGTACTTATTAAGTGGAGTTTGCACTAGAATTCAAGTTCTCCATCTACAAATATATTATGAAAAATTGTCTAAGCCTGGTATTATTCATATGGTTGCTAAAAGCATAATAATTTAGCAAATCTATTTTGCAGAGAGTAAGTTTTTTATATTGCTGGATTTTTAAATGGTAAGAGATCAACAGACTCTTATAATCACTCTTCACCATTTAAAATATTAAAGATTAGTGAGTTACAGGTATTTAGCCACTTTGAACTAGCTATCATTATTTAGAACACACAAGAAGAAGCATGACCATTAAAACAGAAATAGCCATCTCATGAAAATCCCATTCTGCTGTGTTTAGGGTAACAAATACTGCATCTCAATAGCTGTGACCTAAGGACAAATCTAGACCTTACTTCAAAATTTTACTGCAGTTCAGCATCATTTAAATGCAAAATTTCCCCATAAAACAAAAAACAAAATTATCTTAGATTATGACAGTATTTTGAGTTTTAATATTTTCAAATCAATTATAATGCTTCATTAGCAGCCACTCTTTCTGAAGCATTTGTTATACACTAGAAGGCCCGGTGGCACAGTGTTTAAAGCACTCAGCTGCTAACTGAAAAGTCTGCAATCTCTTCTACTGTGTCCTGTAGGATTACTATGGGTCGAAATTGACTTGAGAAAACAACAGGCTTGGTCACTGTGCTGTGCTAACTGATTTTTACATACACGTATTTAAAGCTCGCAGTAGCTGAATGAGGCAAGTATCTCCATTTTGCAGATGAGAAAAACAAGGTCTAGGAAGGGTTAGTAACCTCCCCAAAGTCCTACAAGCAGCAGGACTCCTGCACTCAGAACCACTCCTTTCCCATTAGCCCATCTACCTATTAAGAAAAATCTCATTTTCTGGGGGAATTTCATATCCTTCAAAGCTTCTGATCCTCCTAGAATTATATGGATAAATAACATCTTTATGAATCTCTGATATCACTAACAGCTCAAGATGCTATAACATCAGTGTTCTATTTCAAACTACATGTGATGGGAAAAGTAGTCAAGGAAAGCCATCAGCTACCTCCCTGCGCCTTCAACTGTTGATGATCTTCTCAGGCCAGAAACTGCTTTTACAGTCAAGATTCCACCGGTAAGACTGCAGTCAAAACCCAGTCCTCGACAAACGCACACAGCCAGCTCTTCTGGTGTGAACGTGAATATTTACTGCAATAGCTACATGGTATATTTACTCTGCATACTAGGAGTAAACCAGTTATAAAAACAGTGTTTGATAAGACTGGACACTTACCTAGTTCCAAATTATAAATCACAACATCTTTCCATTTTAAACTGAAAAGGCCACTATTGTCAAATTCCACGGGAAAGATATGAAGACTCTTCAGCTACCTACTTCTATGCCACATACCTCCATAAGGGTTTCTTTCTAAGGACTGCCTAGTAAATTTGAACTCCATAACTTTTTGGTCAGCAGCTGTAACTCTTAAACATTAAACCACCAGGGTTTCTGCAAGTTACACAGTAAAGTTAAAAGCTGTTAAGAAAACACTGCCTATACTTCAAAAAAAAGAAAAAAAAAAGTTGTTAAAAAAATGAGGAGTTAATTTCTTTACATAACAAGCTTCTCTAAAAAAAACACTAACTCAGACAGTTAAAAGTAAATACTCATTCTTTTTTTTAAAAAAGACAAGTGCACATTTGGAAAATTCTATTACACAATTTAAAATTATTTTTAAATGCTTGATGAATATATTAGTCCTGCTGTTTTTTAATTAGTTTCTTAAAAAAAAACTCCTCTGGATTTAAAGGCTAAGGCAACCTTTGGTAAAGTTACAATTACCATAGAGAAAAAAATGAAAGCGGAACAGTCACAGCAAAAGCCCACCTGAAAAGAGCTAAGTACTTGGACTGGAAACTGGACTGGCCTAGCAGCCATGCACACTCGAGTCTCAGTGCACACAATTCAAACCAAACCCAATTACTATGTCCTCCCTAGGCTTTCCATAGCCGGGAAATAACTTCACATTCAGCAATCTTGACCACTGAGCCAAGACTAATCATTACTTGCCCAGTGGTATGTGATTTGCTAAAAAGCTGAAATACGTAGTAACTTGTAGAAAATAAAATACAAAGTGACCTATTAAAACTCGGAAGTAGAAAAATGTCCATTCTGCTTTAATTTCAAGGTTAGATCAAAATCAATTTAAATTTTCTCTAGTATGTGTACAACTTAGGCAAAGGACAAAAATCAAAGAGTTTAGTGGAAGCTTTCTCAAGAAATAGTAAGTGGATTATGGAAATAATCAAAGTAGTAATTAAGTGTAAATTATCAGGAGATTTAAATCTGGTTCCGCTGTCTAAGAAATAAAAAAAAAAAAAGATTAAAGAACAGCGTGAGGCAAAACTCAGTTATCAATAAGACACTGACACTGTATTATAGCACTAATTTCTTTCTAGGGAACACCAAAATCCACATTCCATTTTATTCCAGAATATTTTCTAATTAAAAATAGTAATGTTCTCCATGAAATGTATCATTCTTTTTTAAAAGCATAATGGTAAGAGGTTTATAGGATTGTTGTTCAGCTCATACAACCACCCTCCTAAATACCTTCAAGTCACTTAGGCAAGACTGACCTTGCCACACACACTGCCATGAATTAGTGACGGGTTTTTTTGCACAGTATTTCAAACCTCCTGCATGCCTTGGTTCTTTGTAACATTCTGGCTGCCCTACTACAACTACCCTTATCATTCCCTCTTCTCTTGCCAAGTAACAATAACTGCACTCCCAATCACCTTATTCTTCTTCATGCTACTGTGGTTCTAGTTTGTCCACAGAATTTGAAAAGTTTGGCAAGCTTTTATAGAAACAATAATAATGTCTTTTATTAAAAATTAAAACTATTATAGAGTTCCTTGTCTAAAATAATCCAATCCAAATCTAATCTAATCCAAAAGAGGAAACCTCCTTTTCTAACAAATAAAGTCCTAAATACAGTCTTTGGGAAGAGGGGATTTATCTCGATAAGGAATTTCTTAACCTGGGGTCTATGAATCCCAAGTGACACCGTTGATAAACTTCATAAAATATAATTTGAATTATATTAAAAAATTATACATACGTTTTCTGGAGAAAGTTCCATAGTTTTCATCAAATTCTCAGAAGTGTCTGTGACCTCAAATGAGTTTTAAAAATGATTTAACTGTAGTAGAGGTTTTCAATACGGTTTCACTAATATACACCTATCAGCTGTGAAATACCACAAGTAACCTGTTGCTGAATATATACTGGGATTTGTGAGCTATTAAACTTCTGAAATACATAACATAGCAGACTCAAGGTTTCTTTTTAACATAACTCTCATATACTTTCTTACATGACAGAAAGTTCTACAGCAATGGAAACTGTCCACAATTTCGAGCACACCCATGGAAATGTGTTGGGCATGTGAATATCATATGCTATGCATGACAGAACACAAAGTTTTGGGGCTGCTGATATGAACTAATTCCCTCATTTAACAGACAAGGAAACCTACCAGGTCGGACAACGAAGTTCTTGAATTCATGCTAGAAAAAGTGCCCTATAACTCACTGCTGAATATGACTACCGTCACCTTTGAAGTATTCCCCTCAGGAAGCTGTGCACTAACACCAGTGCCTAGTCTATCCTTCAAAGCAGTTTTGGACCTCTTTCTGGAACATCCATCAGAGCTGTTGTTAGACGAAGTCTGACAATTAAGTTTATGAACGCGTCCTAGAAAGTGCGCTACATGCTTCACTGCTGAATATCATGGTCACCTTTGAAGAACTGCCCTTTGGAAGCTGTGTATTGATGCCAGCACCCAGTCCATTCTTCAAAGCACCTTGTCTAGGATGAGTTTGTGAACTTAATTGTCAGACTTCGTTCAATGACAGCTCTTATGGACATTCCAGAAATGGTTCCAAAACTGCTTTCGAGGGAGTACTTCAAAGCTGACCACAGCGATACTCAGCAATGAGGTATGCAGCACTTTTTCCAGGATAAATTCACGAACTTAACTGTCCACCCTCGTAGGCTCAGAGATGTGCAATGATTTTGTTCCAAGTCATACAGGAGGAGTCCTGGTACTTGACTCTAGGTAATTTCAAGCAGGGCCGGGTCTGGAAGGGATCACCTACACTGGCATTTTCTTTTATACCTTGGTATCTGACCAAGTTCCATCCTTGGCATACTTCTCTCACTCTGCACATTCTCTGTGGGCAACCTCTTTTGCCTCCCACAGCTTCATCTACCATTCTCCTCTCCAAGTTCACAAATCTGTATTTCCTGTCCTGTTACACTCACAACTGACCTCAAGCTGTCCACTTTACACCCCTCACTGCTGTCCAAGCATCTCCACCTTCACATGTTGAAAACCAAACTCATATTACCCACACATGCCTCTATCACAAAGAGAGAGAGAGAGAGAGAGAAAGCTCTTCACCCATCTTCGTTCTCCATGCCAGAAACCTTAGGAGTCTCTCTTAATCCTACCTTAATCTCCTACATCCAATTACTAATTCCTTCTGATTTTATCACTTTTTTCTCTCATGCTAGTCTCTTCCTCTCCATTTCTGAGACAACAAATTTATTTCAGGCTCTCATTCTCTTCCTCCTGAAATATTATATAACACCTCTGGCTTCATCCTTGCCTCCATCAATCTACTCCTCAACACTGCAGTCAAAGAGATTTTAAAATGTGATCACACTGACTCCTTTCCTATAAATTCTTAAATGGATTCCCATTTCTCACAGAATAAAGTCCCAATTTGCTAATATGATACACGAATTACTTTATGATAGAATCTTTGCCAATCTCTTCAACTTCATCTTTAGCTATTCAACTCGACCCTAAGCTCTCTCTGCCAGTCGACCTGAGCTACGTGGACGTTTCTACTGGCCTTTTGTACACCACTCTCTCGTTGCCCCACTTCCTGCCTGGAAAAACACCTATTTCTCTTTCAGGAGTCAGCATCTCTATGAACATTTTCCTAGCATTCTACAGCTTCCAACATCTGCTCCAAGTAGTAAAACCGGTCACCATCTCTCCTTTGTTCCCTTCTTTGCTCCATACTTCTATCGTGGTACTTATAACAAATCTTACTGGGAATGTATTTTAAAAATTCATTGTTCTTAAAACCAAACCCATTGCAACTGAGTCAATCCCCACTCACAGCGTGAGTTCATTCTCCCAGCCAGACTATTTTGTCTTCTAATTTTCAGTCTACTGATGACAGAAGTCTACAACTACTTTTTCTTTAGGACTCATTGTGAAAATTGTAAGATTTTAGAATGTAGAAAACAAAGCAAAACAAAACAAAATACATCATCTATAGACAGGTTCTTTCAGATATTCTCTTGGAGATAACCAACTTCAACTTCTTCATTAAGCATGCCAACTCATAAGTGACAAAATCCTAACTATAAAAATATTCAAGTCTATACAGTGATTTGTTGCTATAAAAGGATTATCTGGTTTACAGTGCATCAAACTAATGAGTACTTAAATTTGCTGTTAACTACTCCTACCTAGTAGCCTTGGTGGTACAGTAATTAAGAGCTATGCCTGGTACAGCCGGCAGTTGGAGTCCATGAGCCGCTCCCAGGAACCCCATGAGGCAGCCGTACTCCGTACTAGTCACTGTGAGTTGGAGTCAACTCAGTGGCAATGAGTTTTTTTTAACTCCTAATTATAGAAGATGCATATTAAAAAATTACTGCATATGTATAAAAATAAATTATAGTACATAAACTACTTGGTTCAATTGGATTTCTGCTGTCTGTTCCAGCCATGAGTCAGGTAAACTGGCCCACCTCTCAGTCCTGGCACTGAGAGGTGAATCTCCCTCTTCACTAGGTTGAGAAGAAAGCCACAATACATTTTCCACTGAGGATCCTCTCACCTAAATGTCACTCAAACAAGCATTTTTGGCAATATCTAACACCCCTTTATAAGATAAAGATTAGAAATCTGTGCAGAAACTAACTTTCCTAACAATTTCCCTAAAAACAGTGTTGGTGTTTGTAGTAAGCAGCCTCTAAAACGCAATCTACCCTCCCCATAATGTCAGCCTCCTGGTACTCACATCTCCTATAGTCCCTTTCCATACTGTACCAGGATTTGTCTGAGACTGATGAGTAAATTTGCAAGAGACTGATAGTAAATTTCCAAGATTGTTATAAAAAAGACTGTGGCTTCTACCCTTAGGTTCTCTTTCTCTCTCCCTCCTCTTCCCTCCTTTTCTATGACCAGCCACCATGTCTTGAGGGCATTCAGAAAGCCCTGTGGTGAGGTTTACTTGGGAAAGGACTCTCAGGCCATCTGCTCTTAAGGAACAACACCCTGCTGAAACCGAGTGAGTGTGTAGGACGCTGATTCTCCAGCCTCAGTCCAGCCTTGACCTGAACCCCCTGCCAGCAACCTGATAGAACTCCAGGAAAGAGCCTCACCCAGGACCACCAAGCTAGGGTACTCATGGATCCTGACTCACAGAATGTGTGAGAGTTTACTGTTTCAAGTTGTTAATTTGGGGGATAGCTTGTCACACACCACCAGACAACCAATAGCGTATCTGGGGGGTTCACTTGCTTGTATGTTCTTTCCTCTTAGCTATAACAAAGCATAAAAATTCTTTATCCAGAAAAATTAACTACTCATTCATATACTGCTAGTTTGAATGTAAGCTGGTAAAACTCTTTTGGAATCTAGCAATATATACCAGATGCTTCAAAGGTTATGCCTACTGACCCATTTCTGGAAACCACTCCTGAGTAAATAACCTTAAATGAAAAAAAAAAAAAAAGGCACAAAAATACTCATTTTAGAGTCTGAAGAGCAAAGAATCAGAAACAATTTAAAGAGCCTACATCAGGGCATGAAATAGTATCCATTAAAATATGTATGAAATTTTGTAGGAATGTGAAAAATACTATAATGTTAAATTATAAAAGAGTAAGCTAAAAATATGGACTACAAAGGAAGTAAAGACAAAGCATTAATGGTGGTTGTGTCTGAATGATGAACTCAGATTGCTTTCTTCTAGTTTTCCATACTTTTAATAATAATCATATTGTTTTTATCATTAAAGATATTTTCAAGTACGTAAGAACTACAGATAAACAATCTTCACGAGATTCTCTCACTAGTGACAATTCTGAAAAGGGTTTGTGTGTTTGTAAGCCTTTGCCCAAGATAAGAATCTCTCCCCTCTTGTTCTCTGTGCCAAACAAAAGAAAAATACCAAAGACATGGGCTGGTACACATGGTCCCTATGCTGAGTAAGATCAGTTATCAAAGGAGCCCTGGTGGCGCAGCGGTTAAGTGCTCCGCTGTCAACCAAGAGATCAGTGGTTCAAACCCATCAGATACTCCATGGGAAAGAAACACTGTAGTCAGCCTCCATGAGAACTCACAGCCTTAGAAACCATGCAGCAGTTACTGTCTGTCCTACAGAGTCACCGTGAGTTGGAATTGACTTGATGGCAATGAATTTGGGGGTTTTCTACCTTTTTTTTTTTGGTCACCAAGCACAACAAGGCTAAGTGCAGGTTTCCCCTTTCCTAACTGCAATTGCTAGCTGACCCTGCATACAAGGGATGTTAGGGGTGGGGATATTACTGGTTAATCAGGAGGTGACAAATTAGTCAGTCCCCAAGAACAGAGGGTGTCCTTGGGGAACATTCACTCAAATTCCCTTCATGGTAAATGAACAAACCTGAAGAGACTAATTTGCTTGGAAACCCATACCAGGAGTTGAAAGCAGTGTTCCCTGAATTTTTAAAGTCATCAACAGACTACCACACCACATTAAAAAAATTATGAAGGCTGAATACACACGCCTAAAATTATTATTCAAGCCAAATAAAGCTTAATATGAATAAAAATAGTCATTAATATTTAATGGTGTTTAGGTAAAAGCAGAGACCAGTTCACTTGAGTCAACTTAATCTTTTTTTAATCTTGGGAAATATATTTCACCATACTGTGAATCTCTGTATCTTTATAACAGGCAAAATAATGCCTAATTCAACAGATTATTGAAAAGATTAAATTAAATATCACACATACAGTACCTGGACACAGTAAGTTCTCATAAATAAAAATTATTATTTGACCTTTCACCTTCAACCAACAGTTTATATGGTCTTTAATATTACATATCTGTATCTCTTTATGTATTTGTATGTACAGATATATCACTATGTATATATGTGTAGGTATATATGTCAAAAACATACGTATGACACGTGTGTGTGTGTGCGTGCGTATGTTTCTACACACACACACACAGATGTCAAAAGACAGCAGTCCTAGAGTATTCTCTGGTGGCTCAGAAACATTCTTCACCTGCATCATATTTAAATAGAATACAACACTGTTTCATACTGATGTCCCAGGTCTGACCTCTAATTCTTAAAGCTTACCATTAGATTCTTCCATGGTCTCTCTCTCCTTCCCTCTTACCAAGTGGTTGCAAGAAATTCAGATCCAGCATAGGATTCCAAGGCCTTGGGGAGGGTGGAGCCATGGGACAGAAGAAGCTAGATCTCTGACAAAACCTCCTCCCCCATAGCTACCTAATCTACGCTGAATTGCAATAAATAAGAAAACACCGCTAAGTCATTGAATTCTGTAGATGTCTATAAGCACATATAGCCTATACTAATATAAAAGGCTATCTCCAGATAACAGTGCATGAGATCTGACAATTAAGTCCACGAACTTGATTGTTCTAAGTGCTACATCCCTCACTGCTGAATATTACTATGGTTACCTTCACAGTACTCCCCTTAGGAAGACATGTACCAATGGCAGCACCTAGTCCACCCTTCAGAGCAATTTTGGAACTCTTTATAGAACAGCCACTGCACATGGTGCCAAGGTGGCAAGTTCACAAACTTAACTGCATAGCTGTCTGTGAGGGAGTTTTCAGCCAGTAAACAAATTAACTGTATTGAAGCACCCTCCCTACTCACCTGATCTGGCCCCCATTGACTTTTTTGTTTACTTAAAGAGAACAGAAATAAGAAAGGAAGACATTTCGATGGCATTCCAGAAAGAGTTCCACAATTGCTCTGAAGGGCAGACTAGGTGCTGGGGTACACAGCTTCCCCAGGGGAGTACTTCAAAAGGGTACTGTAATGATTGATGTTCAGCAATGAAGTATGCAGCACGTTTTTAGGGTGAGTTTGAGAACTTAATTGTTAGACCTCATATTCCTGAATTTTATTTACTAAGTTATTTCTGTATTTCCTAAATACTGTGAAATAAGATTTTATTATTATAACATCATTAAAAAATACAAAAAAGTGCTGAATACACATGCGCACACAGTGTATATTGTATGGCATTACTTTCTTGAAATTTATATAAATTTTGTATCACTACATTATGATAAAACACACAAATATTACATGCAGTTAATTTTATAAGAAGTTGAACCATGTGATTAGTCATTAATCGAGCATGCCCAAAATTTCCCCTCGTGCAACAGAATCCTTGAGGTGAGAATGAAATGGCAGTTACACGATTTCTGATTAGCTATGTGACTTTGGGTAAGTCTGAGAAACATCCCATTTCTTACTGTATAAAATGAGAAAGCTAACCCTGATGACCTGTAAGGTCTATGAACAGTTCTTTCTAAGCAGCATTTTCTTACGATGCACCCGATGCTCCCATAACTCTCCATTCCCAAGAAAACACACCGGTTCATCCTTGGGACTCAGCACCAGGCCATTCCGGGAAGCAAAAAGCATAGCTGGTTAACTACGGCTGAGGCAGAGAGACTCACATAACAGAAAGGTTGTACCGTGTGTAGTTAAAGCAACAATTGCTTCTAGAGGGACACTTTTTCTCCTCACCTAAGTTATAAAGACCAGTCAAATGTTACTTTACATTGCTGAGGGAATGATCTGCATATCCCTCTGTGAAATACTATCTCCGTGCCTTAAAAAGTCAGTATAAATTTACAAGGGTGGGAAGCATCTATGTGAAAACTGAAATGTGACAACTTTAAAAGATGTAATTTCTAAACCAAGAAAAGTAATGTTTATATTAAAAACAGCATAAATCGAAGAGAATATAAAGGATTCTGATACAGGTAAAGATATAGTAACAAAAACTGACACTCACTACACATGGCTGTCTCACTGTCTGTGGACAAACAAAGGAACTGCTGCAATGAGATCTAACGAGAATTTTCAGACACTCCACAAGAGAAGACAGCAGGCTTTGATGGAAGCACCAGGGGGATGAGGAAGAGAAAGGAAAAGACAAGATCCACCAGTAGCAGCATCACCTGGAAACCTGTTAGAAAACTACGTTCTTAGGCCTCACCCCAAACTTAGAGAATCAGCAGTCTGCGCTAGCTTCCAACAGATGCTCAAGTCTGAGAACTGCAAGTTTGAGAGGCTGGCGCCATCACCGCTAGAAAGGAGAAGGGGTCACACTACAGAGCTGAGACGGCTCCAACCCGCAGTTGTGCCCAGGCTGCTAGCCTAGCTTGTGTTTCAAGAGTCTGATGGCCAAGCTGTTACTAAGGGACTCACCTTTGGTGGCGGCAGCTGTCAAATCTTTAGGCTTTTCTACTACACAATATCCTTCAGAATAAAAATTGTTCTAGCATGTTTACTCCTTATTACTCAGAATTCCTTTAAAACACAGGGTGCTGGCTTGAGTGAGACTGGGGGCTAAGGCAGTATCTACAGGGAAGAATTAGCAGTCAGGGAGCAGAAAGTCAGTGAAAGGAAACAATATGGTGTAGATACCAACCAAACCCACTGCCACTGAGGTGGTCCGACTCATAACAACCCTACAGGACAGGGCAGAACAGTACCATACGGTTTCCACGGCTGTAAATCTTCACGGAAGCACAGTGCCACATCTGTCTCCTACAGAGTGGTCGGTAGGTCCAAACCACTAACCTTCTGGTTAGCAGCCAAGTGCTTAACCACTGCACCACCAGGGCTCTGTATTAATTAGATAACCACTTTATATTCCATAAGTGAGTCAGTCTAAGGCTCTTGGGCTGTCTAACACAGAACCAAAGAAAAGATGCTTATTGCATATTTTAACATGAAAGAATTGTTCCCTCAATTCTCTTTGGGGTTTGATGGTTTAGTCATAAATACCACTTAGCATTAAACATGACATTTTTAGTCATTCAGCAAATTTAGGTAGGAGATACACGGTTTCCAAGTACAATAAAAATATCTTCTCATGATTTGGTTTGGTGGTTGATGGCAAAAGAACTGTTTCTTTTTTGGTAGGAGGTTACACTTATACTTCGTTACATCATCAAACTTGAAACATTGCCAGTCAAGCTTTTTGGTTTATTTATGGGCTGGCTCACATTTAGAAACTTGTCTGTATTTTATATGACTTACAAAATGACACAACTTTCCAGTTTTCTAATCTGGGATGATTCAGGATCCGTATTTAACTATAGCATTTTAAAAAACATTTTTCAAATGTCATCTTTACGGAATTCACAGAAAGTAAAGAAATGCTTATAATCCTGGAGATCACACACAGGCAGGTTGTTGCAATTAGGTGTCATTGGGTCATTCTGACTCACGGCAGACTTACATGAGAAAGACCAGCCTCACAGGGTGTTCTAGACTGTAACCTTTAAGGGGAAACCCTGGTGGTATAGTGAGTTAAATGCTACGTTTGCTAACCAAAAGGTTGGCAGCAGTTGAAATCTTCCAGGCACTCCTTGGAAACTCTATGGGCAGTTCTACTCTGACCTATAAGGTTGCTATGAGTTGGACCTGACTCAATGGCAGTGGGTTTTGTTTTTTAACTTTCATAGGAACAGACTGCCAGCTCTTCAGCCTTTGGGTTGGCAGCTGAGTGCTTATTTTTGTGTCATCAGGCCTCCTTAGACTCAGGTTAGAGAACATAAATATACGTGTTCTTAAAGTGTCATTATCTAGTTTTTGACAGTCTTAAAACCTCGGTTCATGAAACTGACTCCATGGCATTATCTTGGGTTACTGAAATCTTCAGTTTTCTTTCTAATTCAAATGATAACAATTACAGGCTAGTCTGCTACTCAAATGTCTCTTTCTATCTAGTAATTTTATCCTTGAAAAATATATAAATCAGGAGATAACTTATTAAAAAATTATCTGGTCTTTTAAACAAAACAAAAATTTTAATTAAAAAAAATTGCCATTGAGTAAATTCTGACTCATATCAACCCTACAGGAGAAGAGTAGAACTGCCTCACAGGGTTTCCAAAGAGAGCCTGGTGGATTCAAACTGCTAACCTTTTGGTTTGCAGATATAGCACTTAACCACTACACTACCAGTGTTTCCTTTTAATAAAAGGAAAGTTATATTTACAAAAGGCATCAAAATGCTCCCCAAAGATATCTGTAAATATCAACTCAAAGACATACTCCACGGAAATGAACATCATGTCCCCAACGCCAAGATATCTCTAATGCCTTAACTGCGATTTTTCAAAGAAAACAAAAAATTCACCACAGAAATAATCGGCAATCTACTAACTCATTACTTAAAGGCACTATTTCTTTCAATTGTGTTCAAAGGAACAGGAGTTCCATGGGATGTCAATACATTTTACTAGAGATTCGGACTGACTGATTTCTGTGGTCTATGTGATTTATTTCATTTGAGATATTTGTTTTCTTGTTAGCTGCCATTGTATTGACTTGGTCTCATGTTGACTGCATGTACAACAGAATGAAATGCTGCTTGGTCCTACGTCACCTTCATGAGATGGCTGGGATGCTGGAATCCACTGCTGCGGCTGTCGTGTTCATCCATCTCACTGAGGGCTTCAGGAGATCACTCTGAGGAATTCACAAGATCACTGGAATGTCTGAATCCACTGCTGCGGCTGTCGTGTTCACCTATCTCACTGAGGGCTTCACGAAATCACTGGGATGTCTGAATCCATTGTTGTGACTGTCATGTTCACCCATCTCACTGAGGGCTTCACGAGATCGCTGGGATGTTTGAATCCATTGTTGTGACTGTCATGTTCACCCATCTCACCGAGGGCTTCACAATTGCTAGGATGTTTGAATCTGTTGCTGTGGCTGTCATGTTCACGTATCTCACCGAGGGCTTCACGAGATCACTGGGATGTCTGAATCCACTGCTGTAGCTATCACGTTAATCCACTGCACTAAGAGCCTCACAATCGCTGGGATGTCTGAAGCCACTGTTAGGGCTGTCGCGTTCACTCATCTCATGGAGGGCTTCCTCCCTTACTTTTGCTGATGCTCTACTTAAGAAACCAAGGATGCTGTTTTCCAGCTACTGGTCTTTCCTGACAATGCGCCCAAAGTAAAGAAGCTGAGGTCTCGCCATCCTCATTTCTCAGCATTCTGGTTGTACTTCTTTTAAGTCTGAATTCTTCATTCTCCTAACAGAGCACAATCTAATCAATGGTCTCCACCAATACCACAATTAAAGTTCTTTAGAAAAGTAAACCCAGTACTTAACACTGGTATCTCTGTGTCTTTGCTAAAAAAAAAAAAAAAAAATGCCATCAAGGTGATCCCGACCCACTGCAGTCCTACATGACTGAGCAGAACTGCGCGGTCAGGTTTCCAAGGCTGTACTTTGTGCAGTAGCAGACTGCTACGTCCTTCTCTCACACACACTGTCCAGTGGGTCTGAACTGCCAACTTTTAAATTAGCAGCCAAGCACTTCACCACCATGTCACGACAGCTCCTTTTTACAATGCTGACTTACAACTATAAACTTTCAAGAATAATACAGAAAATTTTCCAACCATATTTGGAAACACCTTTCCTGGGAAGTATCTTAGAACATACTCTGGGAAATGCTACCGAGGGACATTAGGTTTCTCAATGAGAAAATGACAATATATGACATTTATACAGTGAAATCTCTGGGTTAAACAGGAGTCACATGAGTTCTTCAGGTCTAACCCCCACCTGTGATGTTTGAATTCCTTTGCACTTGTCCCAACTAGTCTTTAAAACTGACTAACCTTAAACAGAGTGTTAGTCCACCACTTATTCTACACAAAAAGCTAGCTGGCTGCAGTGTTCCCTAGGCTCAACCTATCTGTACTTCAGCATCTTTCCTGTTCACAGAGAGTAATGTAAGAAGCAAGTTATGACTTCAAAAACTAAAAACAGAAATTAAAAACAGGTGAACACAGTATAATGAAGTTATTGTCTCTGATATCTTACAAAAAATATATCACTTACATATACACATTGTTATACTATGTATTTTAAATATAATGCTTATGAGAGTTTTAAAATTAAAAATGAACTCATTTTTAAAGTAACTACACTTTAAGACTTGGCTACACTTTAAGAACTCTGCTCCTGCTATGAAATCTTGTTCCCCAGAAATGGGCCCATCTGATTAGTACAACTGATCTGCCAGCTGGATGGAGCCCAAGTAAATTTCAAACAGGTCCTTGGCAAATATCCCTGTACTCAGCATTTTACAGGGAATGAAAATGCATTCAGGGATTTCCCTGAGAACCAAGCAACTGGATGGTAACATGAATGTATTCAACTTATACTCTTTATGATAAATTTACTAGGCGATCAGTTTAAATAACACTTCAAATGCTGTGCCTGAATACTGTTTAAGTCTATTCTGTGGTAGTCTGTTGGCATCTAACACTGGATTAGGAAGGACTGCCATTTGGTAGTTATAGCAACGCTTCACTGGCTTGGTCAGAAGTTGAAGATCATGAGCCTCAAAGAAATGCAAACTGGTTTTATTATTACGAGTAAATGAAAACCTCAAAAATAAAACATTTAAAAAAGACATACAACAAGACTTTTCACCCAAAGAGAAACATCTCATACAGATGTCTGTGTGTTACAGAATTAACCTACAAAAGTCATGCATTAAAAGGGTCATTAAAGGGCTAAGTTACATAAGTAATTATGTCCACATTCCCCTCACCCACAAGGCTGACACTGTCCCTTTTATGAAGCTCAAGGAGAAGAGCCAAACTGGCCCTATTTAACTTCGCCACTCAGTTCTTCAACTTTTCTTGATCACAATGTGGGTGTTCTTGGGCACAGTTTTTCTTCTCAATGAAGTTTCAGATAGTCTACACTTCAGATGAAGAGTAAATAATTAATAGTCTAAGAAACAGTAGCATTTATATGGCGCCTGAATATACAAAGTGCATTTATACTCATCATGATCCTATTTAATCATCACAGAAAGCTAGAACAGTCGAAAAGGCAATAATTATCTTCTCATTTTACTAGGTTTCTGATTCTATAATTTCCTAAGGTTACACAGTTAGGGTAATGGTGGCACTAGAGAAACTGAATTTATATCACCTAGTTGGCTTTTTTTTTCTTTCTAGCATGTCAGATTATTTCCTACAATTCTAGTATTTTTCAGTTTACATAGCTCTTAGGATTTTATACATAATGTACACATGCAGATATAAAAGTACTTCACAGCTGAACTTGCCCAAACCCTCAATCAAGTTTTCCTCCTTGAACCCTTCTGTTCTTCCTTTTCTCTCCTTGTCTTTCTCCAGTCTCCACCACTACTGCTGGAGCTTGAGTCAGGGCAGCAGTGAGTGAAGGCAGCACCCAGTCTACCAGAGCACTCAGGGGTTGTGAGTGCATCTACTCTAAGACACCAGCATGCCAAACATTTCTTAATTCTTAATGCAACACTGTCAAGGACATAGCCATTAAGACATGACCTAAGATTACGGAAGACTTATCAGCTCAATATACTGGCTACCCCATTATTTCACTTCAGTCCTCTTTGTCTATAAAAAGCCCTTTCCTTATATGGCTAGCCTCTGAAATTGAACATTTGGTATTTTTGGCATCCAAAGACGGTGACTCTTATTGTATCTCTTCCTGGAGGCATGCAAAACATTCTTTGTTGATTAATTTTCAAAGGAGAAAAGATGCTCTTTCACAGGAAGCTTTCAGATGCTCTATTCTGCTCAACAGTCTGTCAATAAACTTAAATCTCTAGGTACCAGACAGGAAGAGAATAGTCTGGAGTGATAGGCACTGGAGTCATCCACCAAGACGAATGAAAACAAAGATCTTATATAACTACCAGATCTCATATAACTTACGTAACTATATATAAACAGTCAACACCATTTGGCAAGCAACCCCCTCCACATATAGCACTACTCTGCTTTGTGCTAAAATACACACACAAAAATGGAAAACAAAGTAAGAAAAACATTATAGGGGAAAACACACTGGCTCTAGAACTAGACAGTCTTAGGTTGCACCCTTCATTCTGTCACTGTTAAAATGTATCTGACTCTCAGTTTCTTCAGCTGTAATGCCAATCCTGCAGAAACGACAGTTATGTTACGTGCCTGGCACATGGCAGGTAGCTGATATACAGTAGCTATAAAAAATTTTTTTTAATCACTCCCCAAGAAGCTGGTCAGGAAGTCAGTAAATAATACAGGTAGTATGCCAAGAAACTTTTTTTTAACCTCTTGAATTTAAAGAGGCAGAAAGAACAGGAACAGAGAAAGTGGTTGCTGGCAGGTAACCCCTTTCAAGAAAACACAGAAATGGGCCAATCAAGTCAGCTGGAACATAGCAGACAAGGCACCCTTGGGAGCATTTCACTGTCCCTCTGCAAGCTACCCAAAGTAAAACACAACATAAACGCTCCTCTATCACAGCAGTGTGCAACAGAAATGTATGGAGAACCACAAAAGCAAGCCATATATACATACTTTTAAATTTTCTAGTGTGAACACTACGAACAGTAAAAAGATGCAAGTGAAATTAACTTTAGTACTCTTTATTTAACCCAATACATGTAAAATATCATTTTACCACATAATCAATATTAAAAAATCACTTAATTACACTTTACATCCATTTTCTTGTACTAAGTCTTTGAAATCTAGTGTTACTTCTACACCCAGAGCACATCTCAGTTTGGACTAGCCATATTTCAAGTACAGACAGTGGCTGGGTTATGAATACCTGACTCAAAGACAACTCACAATTAAAAATGAACTGCTAGAGAGACTCTTATATTGAAATTTTAAGTTAAATACAATGGTTCATAATAACAAACACATACTACTTTGCGATGCTCATGGAAACAGTGCACAGTTTGGAAGTGTTTTTTTACATGCATTTAATAAAAAAAGAAAAAAGTTATCTTCAAGTTAATTCCAATTCACAGCAATCCTATGGGACAGAGCAGAACCACCCTTCAGTTTCTAAGGAGCAGCCAGTGGATTAGAACTGCCAACCTTTTGGTTAGTTAGCCAAGCTCTCAACCACTGAGGCACTAGGGCTCCTCTATATGCACAGAAAAGCAAAATACATACTACATGCTTAGACAAACATATGACTGATGTGAAATCAAACCCTATAAATAAATAAAACCTTGACATACTAAAGACACTCAGGTGGTGCTGGCAAAACTATGTCTCCATCGGGGGGTTGGGGGGGTACATAGCTCACACTTTATTTTAAAAAAGAAAACTAATTCGAAATGGATCAAAGATGTAAATATAAAGCTATATACTATCAAGTTCATAGAAGAAAAAATAGGAGCAATGCCAGAAGCCCTCATACAGACAGCAGTAATAGGATATAAACTATCACCAATAACACACAAACTCCAGAAGACAAGCTAGTTGACTGTGATATTCTAAAAATTAAACATTTATGTTCATCAAAAGACTTCACTAAAAGAGCAAAAAGAGACCCTACAGACCGTGGAAAATTTTTTGGCTATTACAAATCAGACAAAGGTCAAATCTTTAAAATCTACAAGAAAATCCAACACCTCTACAATAAAAAGAAAAATAACCCAATTAAAAAATGGGCAAAGGAAATGAACACACACTTCAGCAAAGAAGACATTCAACTGGTCAACAGACACCATTAGAAAAGTGTAAATTAAAACCACAATGAGATACCATCTCACCCCAGTACTACTGGCACAAATTTAAAAACATAGGAAATAACAAATATTGGAGAGGCTGCAGGGAGATCAGAATCCTTATGTATAATGATGGCGGGAATGCAAAATAATACAACCATTTTGGAAAACAATACGGCAGTTCTTCAGAGAGCTAGAAATAGAAATACCATAGGAACCAGCAATCCCACTCCTAGGAATATATCCCAGAGAAGTAACAGCCATTACACAAATAGAAATATGCATGTCCATGTTCACTGCAACACTGTGCACAGCAGCAAAAAGGCAGAAACAACCTAGATGCCCACCAACAGATGAGTGGATAAACAAACTTTGGTACACACACACTATGGAATATTACACAACCATAAAGACAACTCGTGAACCTGTGAAGCATCCCATAACATGCAGGAAGCCAGCACAACGTGCACATGCCACTGTCATGGAAGCTCCACAGACACGTCCAGACTCCCTGAGGGATGGAATTGCTAGGCTGACAGGACCATGGTCTCAGGGAACATTTAGCTCAATCGGGATAAGACAGTTTATAAAGAAAAGGTTCTACATTCCACTTGGGTGACTAATGCCTGGGGTCTTAAACGACTGTGAGTGGCCATCTAGAATACCCCACTGGTCTCACTCTTTTGGAAGCCAGGAAGAATGAAGACAACCAAACATTAAGATTAGTCCAAAGGACTAAGGACTAACGGACCACATCTAAAACAGCCTCCGTCAGACTGAAACCAGTACAACCAGACGGTGTCTGGCTACCACTATTAACCACTCTAACAGGGATCACAACAGAGGGTCCCAGATGGAGCTGGAGGAAAATATACAACAAAATTCTAATTCAAAATAAAAGACCAGACTTGCTGGCCTCACTGAGACTGGAGAAACTCTCAGACAGTATGGTTCCAGGACACTCTTTCAGCATGAAGTCACTCCTGAGGTTTACCCTTCAGCCAAAGATGAGGCAGGCCCATAATGCAAAACAAGACTCAAGGGACACACCAGCTAAGGGACAAGGACTACAAGGAAGGATGGGACAGGTAGTAACAGGGAACTCAGGGCTCAGAAGCGAGAGTGCTGGCCTGCCATGGGGTTGTCAGCCAATGTCAAAAGCAGTATGTGTACTAACTGTAATGAGAAACTCGTTTGGTCTTAAACCTTCAATCTAAAGTACAATAATAAAAAATAAACATTGTGTTGAATTGGGTCCAACTCATGGCGACCCCAGAGGTCAAAACAGAACTGTCCCTAGAGTTTCCAAGGAGCACCTGGCGGATTTGAACTGCCAACCTTTTGGTTAGCAGACATAGCACTTAACCCACTATACCACCAGGGTTTCCAATAATAAAAAAAGAAAACCAAGAAACAACTACGAAGAAAACAAAAATCATCTACACTTCCATCACCAGAGGGAACCACTTAGTAACATTTCGGGTGGTTTTCTATCCAGACTATATGTTAACAGCATTGCAGTTTTTAGCCACTAGGCTTTGGAATCCTAAGAACTGGTTCTAATCCTGGTTCCACCACCAGCTGGAAAACTTGAACAAGTTACTTAAGCGCTGTGTGCCTGGCCCTTCACCACAAAGTGGGGACCAGGACTGTGTGTAAGTCACAGGGTGTCTGCGCCTAGCTTGGCACATGGTGAGTATTCAATAAAAAGCAAACAAAAAAAAGATTCAGGAGCAGATCCGGTACATAACCCAAGGACTGCCTGTAGTCAATAGCCACATGTGGTAATTGACTATCTTCCCAGCACTAAGTTTGGGCCTAATTCAGGGCCCAGTACTTGTTACTCCACTGTGGGACAGAGCAGAACTGCCCTAACAAGGTTCCACGGAGCACCTGGTGGATTTGAACTGCTGACCCTGTGGTTAGCAGAGGTAGCATTTAACCACTATGCCACCAGGATTTCCATTGGAAAAGCACTGGACTGATCCGCCAACATTTCAACACAGATCATCTGAGACAGGTTAGCCACCTAGCACCTGTGCAGTCAACACAAAGAAGCCAGAAAGAAAGCAAAGTTAAAACCAGGGTGCTGAGAAGGTAATCTTAAGGAAACCAAAGACATATTCTGCCTATTTCACAGGACTGCCTAGACCCATGCCAATCAAAATCAATTTACAAATCTTCTCTAGATTCTCAAACGCTAGATTATTATAATAGGACACCTGTAATACATCAAAGGCTCACAGGGAGCTGTAACATACAGACAAGTACATAATGAGTAGCAGCTGTCCAGAGCTGTACGTAATTGGTGGAAGGATGCAAGTCACATTAATCAACACTATTTCTTGACTTCCCATCAGCAGACTGTATTCCAATCAGGTCAGCACCTTCAAAATTCCCCATATCTCAAAGAACTTTTAGTAAATAAGACCTCTTTAAAGAGGGTCACTAGAATAATCTGAAAGTCTTCACAATGTTTAAAAGCTGATAGCTATAGGAATGCTTTATATCTGAAGCGGCACGACACTCCACGCATCTGGACGATTATGCCTTGGTTATGTTAAGTTTATTAAAGTTCAACTGTAACTATAAACAACTTTCAATCAGGTAAGAAAAGTCTATGCCGCATGTTTTGCTTTTATTCTATGCAAAATATACTTTCAAAGTATATAAAGTGCAACCAGATGTTATTGGCAACAAACTAGATTTTCAAATATGACTGATTTCCAAGAACATTATACAGATGTGGCCTACACTGGGTGAGTCTAAAGCTTTGAAAAGTTCATATCTAATCTAATCATATACCCCAACTCTCCACGCTTTCTACATTTCAATGTTTCAAATTTTCAAATTCCTCAAACTGCATAGCAAATCAGAAATACACATGACTAAAAACTCCCCTCTAAAAAGATTCAGAACACTTCATACAGTTTGTCATAGGCAGCCCTCAGTCTGTCTAAAACTACAAATCTGCTATTAATGCCTGAGCAAGGATGGGCCACTTGCATTAAAATATGAAGTGTAATCACTAAGTGGCTTTTTTTTTCCATCCAGGAACCTTTTCCTTAATGCCAATTAAAATGCAAGTTCACAGCCATCAGAACAATCTATTACTCTGTAGACTAGCCTACCAAGGTCACTGTAAAACATATTTAAATCCCAAATTGCAATAATCCCTATGACGAGATGTTTGAAGAAAAAGGAAAATGATGTGGATGCATGATATTTAGTAAAAGACAAGAAGTATCTTTGATCATTGAGAATTTCCTCTTAAATAATGAAACAAATTTTGAAACATTTACAGATGATTAAAGGAATAAGTAAATGTCCCAGACTGAACTGTGTCCCCCCACAAAACTGTGTCAATTGGGCTAGGCCATGAGTCTCAGTACTGTGTGACCGACAGCTGATGTGATTTTCCTATGTGTTATAAATTCTACTTCTGTAGTGTTCATGAGACAAAACTAGAGTTATGTTAATAAGGCAAGATTCAATCTGCAAGATTAGGCTGTATTTTGAGTCAGTCTCTTCTGAGACAGAAACCAGAGAAGTGAGCACAAAAACAAAGAGAACTCATATCACCAAAAAAGCAATACCAGGAGCAGAGGGCATTCTTTGGATTCAGGATTCCTGGGCTGAGAAGCTCCCCAGGGAAAGATTGATGGCAAGACCTTTCCCAACAACCAACAGAAAGAAAAAACCTTTTCCTAGAACTGGCATCCTGAATCTAGATTTCTAGCCTCCTAAGCTTTGAGAGAATAAATTTCTCTTCATTAAAACCATATACTCATGGTATTTCTGTTATAGCAACACTAGATAACTAAGATAATAAAGTACAATGAAATATGCAAAATTCACTTCTTACTATTTAAGAAGTATCTCATATCATTACTTTCTGAATTAAAATCTCAGTTATCCACAATGTAAGAACTACTTTGTTCTGGTCAAACACTGAACCACAGTCAAATTAATAAATGGGCTAAACTTCTGTACTATTTTTTTTTTACATTCATTTTAGACCTGTCTCCTTGTCTTTTCTCACAAGCAGGGTATGGGCAGAATATAAGTAAGCAACATACCCAGTACACATTCACTGAGTACCTACTATGTGTCAGACATTATGTGCATGACACACTTTACATATATCATCTTAATCCTCATCAAAACTCTAGAAAATAGGTTTGTTTTTTTTAAAAAAAAAAAATTTCTACATATAAAGGGGAGGTTAGATCAGAGAAGTTAAGCAACTTATGCTGAAAATCAGCAGAATTCTAAGCCAGAAACTCCACTGGCATGAGACAAGAAGAACTAGACGGTGCCCAGTTACTACCAATGACTGCACTGACAGGGAACACATCAGATTCCCTGATGAGGCAAGACAAAAGGTATGGGCCAGAAAGAAGGCACTCAGAAGTACCAGGCTTACTGGTCTGAGACTGGAGAAATCTCTGAAGCCATGGCCCCTGGATGATATGTTAGCCCAGAACTAAAATCTTCCCCAAAGAACACTCTTCAGACAAAGACTAGACTGGACTATGAAACAAAAAATAGTATTTGTGAGAAGTGTGCTCCTTAGTTTGAGAAAACACACAATACCAAACGGGTAGTTCCTCTCACGCAGTAGGATGAGAAGGCAGAAAGGTGACAGGAGCTGGTTGGAGGGAAAAGTGAAACCTGGAGTAGAAAGGTGGAACGTGCTGTCACATTGCAAGGATTGCAATTAGTGTCACATAACAATATGTATATAAAATTTTATATGAGATTAACTTGAGCTGTAAACTTTCACCTAAAGTACAATAAAAATTAAGAATTTAAGCGTCTGGAGTGACCTGCTGGTTTTAGCATGCACTGATGCTTTAAAAAAGGTTTAAAAATAGATTTTAAAAAAATTTCATATTCACAGTCAAATCAAAATTACATTTTAGTTAGACCCTAACCATAAGCATCAATCTTTTCAGTACCTCAAAAGGGTCTACTTCAGAAGGTCTCATTTTAGGAAGACCAGACTAGCCTGAAAACTGCTTTCTAAAACTGTTATCATAACACCAAATGCCACAGCAAAACATGGAAAACAAAAGCAGATTTGACAGATTCCATTCAGTGTCCTTGGTATGATAAAACAGACAGAATGTATTCTTGGTGGCAAAAATCTTACTGATAAATACATTTAATCACAAATCAAAACACTATCATTTCTAGTATGACAGATCTCCTCCTTAACTGTACCTCATGTAATGGCCCACTTAGTTGAAAATAATGGAAAATTGGGGTCATAAGTTTCATAATCTATTTCACTCAAGCAAATGACCTAAAATTTTCCCTTTTCACTGGAGGGGCAGAATTGTTTCTCACTGAAGTATGTTCCCTTCCAAAATAAAAAACTATCAAGGCAGCCAAATACATCCAGTTTGAATTTTTCAATATAATGTTCCTAAACATGTCAGATGCAGTTACCATATACATGACCTGTTTCAGGGGTAGGCATGCTAAAATTGGAACAACATACAGAAGATCAGCATGGCTGTTTGTTACAGCAAGGAGAAAGTTCATGACACATTAAAGATCTTTTAGAACGTCTTTACTCTCCATTTCAATGACAGATTTTTTTTTTTTTTTTTTAAGTAAAAGGCAAATACCAACTATTATTTTAAAAGGAACCTTAAAACCCTAAGAGATTGGAGTCTCATTCTGTGCAAATCCTATTCTAGGAACAGTTGCTGTTCAAATCCTGCTCTAGGGAAAGTCGACTGGAATTCTAGGTCTAAGGCTTCATCCCAGACTTGCACAGATGTGTTAACACAGCTGGTGATGTCATTAAGCAGAGAAAGCCCTGGACCGAGAGTCTGGAGCCCCCGTCACTGGTCTGTATCTACTGCAAGGGGTATCTACCCTTGAGCATGCCAATTTACTCAAGAAACCTGATCCTTTATTAGTAAAATGAGGTGGCAGCAGTTTACATTTCATTCTCCTCCTTATTCACATTAGCCTCTCTAAACTTTAAAGTTTGTGGAGAATTCTCACTTCCACACATATAACAGAAAGCTAGAATCATTAACACAGGAAATTTTCGTATCTAGGTTCCAAGGCGCACTTGGCAAATGTGAACTGCCAACCTTTTGGTTAGCAGACACAGCACTTCTCCACTACATCAGCAGGGTTCCCCTACTTCCCTTACTTTCCTGGATAAATTTCCTCTTTACTGTGGCAAACATCTGCTAGCACCACTCTAACTATCCTCACTTCTCTCTAACTATCCAGCTCCTTCACCCTGCACAGAATTGGCACAGCTAGGCCCCCTCAATCTTTTCTGTTGTTGTTAATATACACAGCAAAACATACACCAATTCAACAGTTGCTACAAGTAGCATTTAGTGCATTATTACAGTCCTTCAGTTGTGCAACCACTCTCACCCTCTTTTCTGAGTTGTTCCTCCCTCATTAGCATAACCTCAATATCCCCTAAGGTTCCTGTCTAATCTTTCAGCCTGCCGTTGTCAATCTGATACAGATATAGAACGTTTTAAAAAGAACATACTGGTCGAGACACCTTTTTCACTAGTTAAGCTGAACTGTTACTCAGTTTTAAATTCACTTCAGGGATATTTCTGGCTTGAGGTCTAAAGTTTATCTCGGGGCAACAGTTACAGGGGTTCGTCCAACTTTGATATCTCCAGGAAGTCTAGAGTCCATGAGAATTTGAAATTCTATTCTGCATCTTCTCCCTTTCATAAGGATTCTTCTATGGAATCTTTGATCAAAATGTTCATTAATAGTAGCCAGGCACTATCCAGGTCTTCCGGTCTCATGGTAAAAAAGGCAGTTGTTCCTGGAGGCAATTAGTTGGACATTCCATATTCTCCTCCTATTCCCCACTGTCCTTCTTCCTGTTGCTTCAGGTGAAGAGGCTAATTGTGCCTCAGATGGCAACCGCAAGCTTTTAAGATCCTGAGACCTTCACGACAAGCTAGGAGACAGAACAGAAGCACTAAACACGGTACTAGGCCAACTAACTGAGATGTTCCACAAAATCATGACCCTAAATCTCCGTGCCAAGGAATTCAAATCATATGAGTTACTTGGTTGTACGTGGGCAGCTTCAGCAATTACTATTTTTAGGTCCCCTCCAACTTTAATGAGGCTATGGTTCTTCACCTTAAATATGGGTCAAGTGTTACAAGGCTTATGCCCTTTGCCTCAATTCCAGGGACTCAGAATGCCAAACACGTACCTTTTGCTGCATACAGCGACCTGTTTACAGGCTCTCTACCAGAGGATGTTCTTCTGTGACAAGAACATGTGGAATTTGCTTTGTTATTGGGTATTTCAGAAAAGCTATTTGTAATTGTTTAGGGTTGACTATGAGTGAAAGATTATTATAGCTACCATCTGGTACTTTCTACACCTCTGCTTTAGTCTGGTGGGGAAACTAGGTAATGACAATCTTTAAAATGAGTAAGACAATAAATGGGCCTAGGACTCACACTTAGGAGGAAAACACAGGCTGGCAGACAGTAACTATTATTTCCCCAGGTAGTCCTGATCTAAAGCTTTATCTCATATGCAACAACTCATCTACCAGATAAAGGCTAGCAAAGTCTTGACTGGAAAACTTTAAAATGCATGATGAAAAATATCTTTGAAATAATAAAAAGGAAACCTGAGGGGCTTGGGGGTAGGGTGACAACTTGTTTTTCACTTTACATTCATCTGTGTCTTTTTGGATTCTGTTCCACTTCTTTATATTTCTTACCCCCAAATTCCAAAAATTTAAAAGATTGACTTTTATAAAAATCTGGTTCATACGGCTCCTGGACATCCTTTTAGCTAAGTAATGAAGTAACTCCTGAGACTCACCCTTCAGCCAAAGATTTGCTAGGCCCATAAAACAAAAACGACACCAAAGGGGCACAGCAGCCCAGGAGCAAGGACTAAAAGGCAGGAGGGGACAGGAAAGCTGGTAACAGAACCCAAAGTTGAGAAGGGAGAGTACTGACATGTCATGGGGATGTTAAACAACATCATAAAACAGTATCTGTACTAGCTGTTTAATAGAAAGACAGTTCATTCTGCAAACCTTCATCTAAGGTACAATTAAAGAAAATTTTCATTGTTTCAATAGTAAATTTAACTTAGAAAGTTATTTAAAAAAAACTTAGTGAGAACGTCTTCTACTCTTCCAGTTTTTACTGTTTTATGTCCACAACTGTTGTTGAGACTTGCTTTTGAATAAGTTGTTTTAAACATTATTTAATACTTAAAACTTTTAAGCATGTAAACAAGTTTTAACTGCATCTATGAAGTGGTTCCACCTGCTTCTCAGTGAAATGTCCATTTTTATACAAACCTGAATACAGGCCCAGTGGACAGAATGTCCACAGCTGAAGGCTCTTGTGTTCATTTCTGACTCTGCCACTCGCTTATTAGCTGTGTGACCTCAGGCTCAGTATTCAACATTTTTTGCATTCAAATCCATCATATGTGAACTAGGGGGATTACCTACTTGGTTGGATTGTTGTGATAATCATGTATGCATATAATTAAATGGTGCTGTTTCATTTTACACGGCTGTATGGAATCCAAAGAACAAAGTTTCCAAAACCCTAAAACTAAAAACCAAACCTGATGCAGTGAATCGACTACAACTCATGGCAACCCCATGTTACGGAGGAGAACTGCTCCATCGAGTTTTCTTGGCTGCAAGGTTTAAGGAAGCAGATTGCCAGGCATCCTTACGCCCTGAAAGTGCCACTGAGTGGGTATGAACTACCTAACTTGAGTAGTTGAGTATATACCCTCCCCAGAGACCTAAAAACCCCCAACAGGCTCTACAAAAAGAAAAATATATTACACTTGTCAAGGATTGAATTGTGTTCACCATTAAATATGCGTAATTTGGCTCAGCTATGATTTCCAGTATTGTGTGATGTTCCTGTATGTTATAAATCTCGCCTCTGTGATGTTAAGGAGGAAGGCTGGCCCTGATCTTGTTTGTGAGGCAGGACTCAATCTACAAGACTGTACTGTGCCTTGAGGCAGCCTCGTAGAACATAAATGAAAAGAAAACAAGCAGAAAAGGGAGCAGTAATCATACCACCAAGAAGCAGTGCTGAGAGCACAGTGCTTCCTTTGGACCTAGGGTCCCTGTGCCCCTGCTCCAGGGGAAGAATGACCTTGCTCCAGAGCCAACAGTGTAAGACTTCTCCCCTTGGACTTTTGGCCTACTTTCTGTGAGGAAATAAACCCCTGTTAAGTCATCCACTTGTGGTGTTTCTTTTATAGCAGCACTAGACGACTAAGACAACAGTTAAATGCACATACCCATGAGAAAGTTTCCTTAAAAATGAGGGGAAAGTACATATATGTTTATGCAAGTATTAATCTGTCCAAGGTTAGAAGGAACTAACAAGTATATTTTTTTAAAAAAAAAAAAGAAAACATTGCTGTCAAGTCAATTCTGACTCATAGCACCCTACAGCACAGAGCAGAAATGTGCCATGGGATTTCCAGGGAGTGGCTGGTGGATCTGAACTACTGACCTTTTTGGTTAGCAGCCAAGCTCTTAATAACTATGCCAGCCAGCCAAGTGCCAACAGGATCTAATAATTTCATTACTATGATGTATATTATAATTAAGAACAGGAATTGGGTATCAGACTGTTCTGATTTCAAGTATTTTCCTAAGCCTTAGGTATAAAAAACCCACTGCCAACAAGTGGGGTCTGAACTCATAGTGACCCCACAGGTCAGAGTAGAACTGCCCCACAGAGTTTATAACGAGCATGCAGTGGATTTGAACTGCCAACCTTTTGGTTAGCAGACATAGCATTTAACCCACTATGCTACCAGGGTTTCCAGTCTTAGGTATATCCACTGCCAAACCAAATCCACTGCTGTCAAGTCTATTCCTACTCATGGTGACCCTACAGGACAGAGTAGAACTGCCCCACAGTTTCCAAGGAGTCCCTGGTGGATTCAAGCTGCTGACCTTTTAGTTAGCTGACATAGCACTTCAACCACTACACCACCAGGGTTTCTGGCCTTAGGTACATGACCCTGGAAAAAACACTTATATACTCTCTCAGGGCTTCTGTTTCTTTACCCACAAAACTGGAGTAATACTGGTACCTACTTTTACAGTGCTGTTTTGTGAAAACAATGCACACAAAGTAATTAGTAAATGACAATAAATGAAATCTATTATTCTTATTACTATTACCAATGCTAAACGTGCCTCAAAGAAACTTCATGAGAACTCCAAGGAATTTTAGTTTCCTTCCAAAACCATCAAAATCCCACTGAGTCTTTTTTTTTTTTTAAGTCCCTAATGATTACTTCCTAGCCCAAATTAGAGACCTGAGGCAGACTCTACCTTGCAAATCATGATTTTCCCTGTTGCTTTACTAAAGACCCTAAATATACCAATACTACTCTATCTGGACAGAAAGATCCAGGATCCATGCAATGACAGAAGACAGAACACTTCTGAAACCTTAGACTACATGGTGATGGTCAACTCATTGTGCAATGCCTATAAAATACTAGCATAAAAATGCAAAATTTCTAGGATTTTTGTTAGGTCTAATGCTTTCTTCTACTATTTATAAAGTCACTATGTGCTAATATCACACACTCTTAGTTACATGTCTTATCACAAAGAGCTACAAACAAAAACAGTCATTTGCAACTGTAAATAAGCTATTGGAAATATTCAAGGAGCCAAATCTTCTGTTAATTCTTTCTTTGTGCAAATATGTAAAAGTCTTAACTGGATTTTACTGGATTCTCCACTAAGTTTTCATAGCAAAACATAATTTTGCATTTGCTCCTTTTGACAGTTCAAATAATTATACTTCTGAAGTTCCAAGATATACTACTAGATGCTGCTAAGGGGGGAACTTCAAGGTAGCACATGACTTCCTGTGATGACTGCATGCAAGTTTCTTGGTATTACAATGTCTAATGCATCTAGTCCTTTATTATTATTCCACTGCACGGAGGTTTAAAATGAAATGCAAAAATGCAGCATAAGGAGGCACTTTCACCTGGAAATATAAAGACTTTTCTTTAGTCAAAATGATGACTATTCAACCATTTCCAAATGCACACAGGAAAACAAATCCAAAGACTGTAACAATGAGTAACTGCTGACAAGTAGTAAAACAGATTTTGAGAGTTAAGTTTTTAAAAATCTTTCTTTATGTGAAGGAAAAGACAGCTTCGAGTCTTATTAAATCTACTAAATTTCTAGTAGTACAGATGTACAGCAGACATCTGCAATTAATTAGTTTATTCAAAATGGTGTAAATTAAAGCAGCAAAATTTCTACACTCAGTGAACAGATGTTTCTCCAACCTGACAGGTTATATGGCTTTCTGCCTCAATAATGATCCATTCCTCCCTTTCTAATCTCAAAGCCTCTTGGTTCATCTGCTTATCTCCAAATGTCTGTCTCTTTGCCAACACGCTCTCTCTTCATCACACCATTCTTCCCACCACCAAATCTCAGACACACCAGATTACGCCTTTTATCTACTAAAACAAGTACCACAAAGGAAAGTCTAAATTTCTTAAGATAGCACCCTTTAAGATCCTTGCCTTGCTGATCTGGTTGGTATTCTCAACCTTGCCCCTCCTCCTTCTGCACCACATCCATCCTATAGAATGCCTCTTTTCATACTCCTTGGCCAGTAATTATTATTCTCCCCAGTCCTGCTCATCCTCTAAGGCTCAACTCAAATGTCACCATCCTGCATGAACTGTTTCTCTCGAACAGAAGAAATATTCCCCTTCTGTCATGGACTGAACCGTGTCCCCCCAAAATTGTGTATTAGTTTCACTGAGCCATGGTTCTTGATACTGTATGATTTTTTCCATATGTTGTAAATACTGCCTCTGTGATTGTTAATGAGGGAGAATGGGAAGCAGTTTTGTCAGTGAGGCCAGACTCAATCTACATGCACGTACTAGGTCTTGAGCCAATCTCTGGGGACATAACAGAAAGTGCAACATGCAAAGACTTGGGGACCTTCCTATCACCAGGAAAGAGGCTCCTGGAGCACAGCACTTCCTCTGGACTGGGGTACCCTACATGTAGAAGCTCCTGGGGGAAGAAGTCCTACATACCTATGACTGAAAAACATGGAGGACTTAATGCCCAATTTATTTTTTTTCTCTTTAGCAAACCCAAGATCACATTTACCTTCTCTAAAATACTGGAACTGAAGGTTAGATTGCGCTTGTCTAGGGAAGTACATGAGGAGCCCTGGTGGTGCGGTAGTCCCCACCCCCCCAGTCCTTGGGGGAAGAAGGCCAACAGAGAAAGTCACCTCCTGGAGATGATGACAGGCTGAATTTGGACTTTTAGTCAACTTCTTTTTGAGAGGAAACCCTGGTTGCACAGTGGTTAGCTTCATCTACTAACCAAAAGGTCAGCAGCTTGAATCACCAGGCGCTCCTTGGAAACTCTGAGGGACAGTTCCATGGTTGTTCTGAGTCGGAATCAACTCAACATCAGGGGATTTGGTTTCTTGGAGAAAACAAATTTCTCTCTGTTAACACTACCTACCTGTGGTATTTCTGTTATAGCAGCACTATATGAAAATATATCAAGTCATGTGTCATGGACTGAATTGTGTTCCCCTAAAAATAGGTGTAGCCAGGTGGCCGGGCCATGATTCCCAGTATCTTGTGACTGTCCTCCATTTGGTGGTTTTCCTATGCTGTATGTTAAAGAATTAGGATGAAACTGTAAATCCCTTCACAGGATCAACCCCCTGCTCCACTGTAAATGGAGTTTCCCTGGAGTATGGCTTGCCCCACCCTTAATCCTTTCATCCTGCAAGAGATAAAAGGAAAGAGAAGCGGACAGAGATTTGGGAACCTCACACCATCAAACGAACAGCACTGGGAGAAGAGTGCGTCCTTCAGACCCGAGGTTCCTGTGCCAAGACGCTCCCTAGACAAAGACTGATGGAATACCAGACATTCCTCCAGAGCCAACAAGTGAAAAGCCTTCCCTAGAGCAGACACCCTGAATATGGACTTGTAGCCTACCAGACTATGTAAGAATAAACCTTCCTTTGTTAAAGCCATCTGCTCTGTGGTATTTCTGTTAGAGCAGCCCTAGCTGACTAAAGTATCTTGCAAATGGCAATCACTGGACCTGTTTCCTAGAAATTTTTGTTCTAATTTTTAAAAAATAAATGCGTATTGTCAAAATGTTGTTTTGTTAGGTGCCATCAAGTCAATTCAGAATGAAACAGCACCTGATCTGCACCATCCCCACAGTCTTTGTTGTTTGAGCCCACTGTTGAAGCCACTGTGTCAATTATCTTATTGAAGGTCCTCTTTTTTGCTGACCGTCTACTTTACCAAGCATGATGTTCTTCTCCAGGGACTGGTGCCTCCTGATAATATGTCCAAAGTCTGTGTAATGAAATCTTGCCATCCATTCCTTCAAGGAGCATCTGACTATACTTCATCCACCACACATCTGTTTATTCTCCTGGCAATCCATAGTTTATTTTAAATATTTTCCATCAACACCATAATTCAAAGGCATCAATTCTTCACATGCATATAAGGTGATTCAAAATACCATGGCTCAGGTCAGGAGCATTTTCATCTTCCAAATGACATCTTTGCTTTTCAACATGTGAAAGAGGTTTCTTGCAGCAGATTTGCTCAATACAATCCATCCTTTCATTTCCTGACTGCTGCTTCTAAGGGCACTGATTATGGATCCAAGTAAAATTTAATTTTTCACAACTTCAATCTTTTCTCCATTTATCATGATGTTGCTTATTAGTCTAGTTTTGTTTTCTTCATGTTGAAGAGTAATCCATGCTGAAGGCTGCAGTCTTTGATTTTCATCAGTAAGTGCTTCAAGTCCTCTTTACTTTCAGCAAGCAAGGTCATGTCATCTGCGTACTGCAGGCTGTTAATGTATCTATCCGATCCCGATGCTGTGTTCTCCTTCATATAGTCCAGCTTCTTGGACTGTTTGTTCAATATACAGACTAAATAAGTACGCTGATGCTTATTCAAAATAACATTAAAACAAACAAACCAACCTCCACTGCCATCATGCCAATTCCAACTCACAGCAACTCTACAAGACAGGGTAGAACTGCTACACAGAAATTCCAAGGAGTACCTGGAGGTTCAGAACTAACGACCTTTTGGTTACCAACTATAGCACTTAACCACTACACCACCAGGGTTGAGGGGATGAATTGTATGGTATGAGAATTGTATTTCAGGAAAAGTTATTAGGGTAAATAGCATACATAAGGTAGGTTAAAAATAATCCTTCCACACACTTTCTGAAACACAAACCAAACCCACTGCTTTTAAGTCGATTTTGACTCACAGCAACCCTACAGAACAAGGCAGAACTGCTCCAGTGAGTTTCCAAGGCTGTAAATCCTCATAGAAGCAGACTGCCACATCTTTCTCCTGTGGAGTAGCTGGTGGGTTTGAACCATTGACCTTTTGGTTAGCAGTTGAGCGGTTAACCACTGCACCACCAGGGCTCCCTATGTACTTCCCAGACAAGCAAAATCTAACCTTCAGTTACTATTTTAAAGAAGGTAAATGTGATCTTAGGTTTGCTAAAGAGGAAAAAAAAAAAAAATTGGGAATTAAAAGTCCTCCATGTTTTTCAGTTACAGGTATGTAGCAAAAAGTTAAATTACCTTATTGACTTAACATCTAATAAGCTTATTTAAAAACTGGTTCCCATTCTCACAAACCCATGAAAATGACAATTACAGAACCTTACCTAGGTCATATCCATGAAACTAGGTATTAGACAGTTACATTCACCCATTAATTATCACAGATAGAATCACCAACTGCCTTCTGATTTCTACCTGAATAATCTAAGTGCCTTAACACAGCATGTTTACACAAACCAAGCTAAGACAGGGTGGGTGTGGTAGTTCTTGCTTCGTCAACTCTCTACTGGGAAAGCAAGTAGTTTTATTCTAGAAATAAGATCTACATAAGTTGTTTTAATTTTCTCATGTACGTCTACAGAAACACATATACTTTTCTCTGGTATAATTTTTTAAACTGAGATAATTTACATAAAAGTCACCCCTTTGAAGTGAGGAACTGCCAAACTGTTTTCCAAAGTCACTATTCCATTCTATAAGCACACCTATGTTTTTAGTCAGCAGTAACCACACTTTATTTTCAAATCTTGATCAAAAGCAAATTAATTGTCCTATCTCTAAAGAAAAAGATTTCCTTTGGGATCAAACATCCTTAGAAATTAAAACAAACTGTTCTACAAAGTAATTATATCCCTTCCCAGAATAAATATGTACAGGAATATATAAAGCCCTTACAAGAGCAAAGTTTATTCTAGTTATCAAAGAGATTAAAAATAGAGGAGGAAAATAATGAAGCTCTCAAGCTTACATAGTCGACCTATAGCTGTGCACTGATCCACACTCAGTCAACTTCCTATTCAACACTTCCACTGGATGTCTACAAGATACTTCATACTTACATATCTCAAGCTGAATGCCTACATTTGAACTTCTATTCCTTCCTACCCTTACCCCTTGAACTTGCTCCTCCAGCGAACTTTTGCTTAGGTCCAAGATCTTGGTGTCATGCTTGACTCTTCTTTCCGATCCCACATCCCAGTTTGCCAATTTTGTTGGCTTTGTCTTCAAAATACATCCAGAATCCAATCAAATCTCACTGCCTTGACCAGACACCAGCTATCACAATCTCTCACCAACATCGGTACAATGGCTTCCTAGCTAGTCTGTGTATATCCATACTTGCCCACTATGGTCTAGCCTCAAAATAACCCTTTTCAAAACAGAAGTTAGAGGAGCACGTCATGCCAATGTTCAAAGTTACCCAGTGGCTTACCGTCACCCTCTGTCTTTATGTTTCATCCCCACCATGTTCTCTTGGACCCCAGGGCCACTGTTTTAGTCAGCTAGGGCTGCTCTAACAGAAATACCACTGAGTGGATGGCTTTAACAAAGGATGGTTTATTCTTACACAGTCCGGTAGGTTGCAAGTCCATATACAGGGTGTCTGCTCCAGGGGAAGGCTTTCCCCTTGTTGGCTCTGGAAGAAAGTCCAGTACTGCATCAGTCTTTGTCCAGGGAGCGTCTTGGCGCAGGAACCTCAGGTCTCAAGGACGCACTCTTCCCGGGTGCAGAGTTCTTGATGGTAACCAGGTTCCCAATTCTCTGCTTGCTTCTCTTTCTTTTTATCTCTTGCAGGCTGAAAGGATTAAGGGTGGGGCAAGCCATACTCCAGGGAAACTCCCTTTACAGCAGAGCAGGGAAGTAATCCTATGAAAGAATTTACAGTCCCACCCTAATCCTTTAACATACAGTTTAGGGAAACCACAAAATGGAGGACAGTCATAAGATACTGGGAATCATGTCCCAGCTACATGGCTACACATATTTTTGGGGGGACACAATTCAACCCATGACGGTCACTATGCTTGCTGTTCCCACTGCCTGCAATGCTCTTCCCTTAGACATCCAAATACGTCTTCCCTCATCTTCTTCAGATCTTCGTTCACATGTCACCCATGAGGAATTTCTACCCAATTATCCAATGTTAGTTTATAAAAATTTGAAGTAGAAATTATATTTCGTAATGTCAACAAGTCTACACATACACAACAGATTCAGAAACTATACAGCCATCAACAGGGATACATTCTAGCATTCAGTTAAGGAAATGATAGACAAATTCAGATGTTCTAAAATGCACACTTTTTCATTTTCATGTGGGGTTCAGAAGGGGGCACTGTTAATGTCTACATAATGTCCATCACCATCACCTCTCCCCCATTTCCAAAATATTTGAATGCACTCCCTAGGAGACATGTCCTTGCTGCTATTACTGATAAAAGTAGTCTCCCAGTGCCTTACAGCAGGAAAAAGTTGTGAACCACTGATATAAACTATTTCTCATTGAGCTACAGAAAAAGAATTGGTGGTACAGTCAGTACCACTATCACCGGACTGCAATTTTAGAAGCTTTTGATTATACCAAAACAGTTATTCCCAACTTCTTAAAGTAATAACTGTGACTTTCAAGGGCAAAATGTTTTGTTTTTTTTTTTAAAGGGGTCCCTTAAGAACATGGCCCCTAGACTTGCTGCTAGCCCAGAGCTGAAATCAGTACTGAAGCCAACTCTTCAGACAAAGAATGGACTAGACTTGAGGACACAGATTGAAGCTTGTAGTGTGTGTACTTCATGGTTTAATGTGAGACTATCCTACTGGTTTCCTTTCAGAGGGGAGAGGAGAGGGTGGAGAGGAAGGGACCAGTGCTGATTCAGTGGAAGAAGTCTTTACTAGAAGTAAAGACTGAAAAAGAAGAGTGTGCTGTCACAGGGTGAGGAGAGCAGACAGAGTTGCAGACAGGCAGGTACTCAGGCTTTATATAGAAAACTGACTTGGATTGTAAACTTTCACTTAATTACAATAAAAAAACTTTCAAAGCAAAATAAAAATACCTTATAATAATAGTTGGAAATCTTGGTGGTTGTAGTGGTTAAGTGCTAAGGCTGCTAACTAAAACGGTAGCAGTCTGAATTCCTTGGAAACTCTACGCAGCAATTCTATTCTGTCCTATAGGGTCGCTGTGGGTCAGAAATGACTCTATAGCTGTGGGTTTGGTTTGGGGTATAGTAACAGTTAGGTGTTGAAAGTCTTTTATACAAGAGGATATATTAATTCAAGAAGGCAGCAATACATGAATGATACGGTCCTCATTCAGTCTACAGAGTAGACCTCATGTGTACAAGTTAAGGCTCTCCTAAACAGGCACATGATTGAATTTTACGGTGCTGAGGACATGTGATACCACTGCCATATTGAAAAGTATTACTACCTAAAAATACAGAGGCAAGCAAAATAAAGACAATCACCAAATTAAAAAAATAATAAAACAAGCAAACTTCAACAAAAAAGGCAAAAGACCCTTCTTAACTTTATACCTTCCTCCCCACAAAGTATTATATTTTAGACATGCCCAGATATGAAATGACTCACATCAATGTTTCAATAATAAATTTTTCTTGTAGTTTTAAATTAGAAACAAAGTATCAAAAAAAGAATTATAGGCATAAACAGCAAATATTTGACAGTTATCTCATGCATACTTCCTGATTTTAGTGAAATATCAACCCTATTCACTCATTTTATCAATCTCTTAAAAAATTAGGTCTTCGATTCCAGTTTGAACCCCTGCTGAGAACTTGCACTTCCACCCCAGACACAAGGAATCAGAATCTATAGATCCCCAGCATAGGTAGAAATATCATTCTAATTTCGGTTTAACTCCTGTGTGCAGCCATCAACAAGGATGAGCTCAGATAAATCAGCACTATGGCACAGTGTTTAAGAGAATTATTTCTGGGCTCCAATCTTGGCTCTGTCATTTATTAACTGTGTGATCTTAAGCAAGTTACAGCACTAAGCCTCAGTTAATTTACATGAAGACAGTACCACAGTCCTTGGTAGGTCTTAAGGGCTCTGAAAGATGATTACTAATTAAACAATTACATGTAACAGCTACAAATATATTAATAATCAGAATATTCTTCTCAACCCAGTAATTACAAAGTTTCCTTTTAATTCATATTGTCAAAGTTCTTATCTTGCAAAGATGAGTCTGTTCCAGGTACCCAAAGTCTCCACTGACCTATAACTGGTTCCACTATTTCCATTTCGGTCCCAAGGCTAGCTACTACCATAGGCAGTTTCTGGAAGACAGATGCCACCCCAAACCAGACCCACTGTTGTCAAGCAGATTCCAACTCATAGAGATCCTACAGACAGCATAGAACTGTCCCATAGAGTTTCCAAAGAGCTCTTGATGGATTTGAACTGCTGACCTTCTGGTTAGCAGATATAGCACTTAACTACCAAGCCAAGAGGGTTTCCAGGAAGGGGGGTGGAGGGTGGGAACAGGAGGCCACTTTTAAAACCAAAACAAGAACAAAATCCACTACAAAACAGTGAATTCACTCAAGTAGGAATTACTGCCTTAGAAACCGAGACAAAGGAAAAGGGTAACGGGGGGAAAAACATCAAAATACTCAAGAAGTCTTTAAACTCTTCTCATCAATTAAGATGGTTTGTTTGCTGATTTTAAGCCCAAGCAGATCTTAAACATATCGTTATTGTCTGCTGGAGACATCAATAACCAGAACTATTCCTGAAGCATGTATAATTAAAATAATTTTCTTTTCCATTTTAAACTTAATAATTTCCTAAGGCCAGACTGTTTTTAATAGAAATCCCAACAACTTTTTAAAGTTTCTCCTTTCCCATGCATTCCAGCAAGTGCTGAATTAGCTCTTCATCATGTGTTGAGGTCTCCTGCTGGAAAGCGTAATTAAAATGAAGCAGGCTACAATTCCACTTGCTACTAGGATCCTGTCAAATCCTCCAGATGAACCTGGGCCTGGTTTCTCAAGAACCCAGCCAAGAGTTCTGTAAGGAAAACTCAGGGGCTGCTTAACTTGATGCTGGCCATTCAGTAGATGGCATCTTCTTTGCTCTGAACCCAAATTAAACAAGCTCCGAGAAGCATGTAGTGACATTCAGGTGTCATATAAAGCAGAGATTCTCTCTTCAAAGCACTTAACTGATAGTCCCAGTCCATCAGAAATGGATTCATCAAAAGATGATGATTAGAGAGGCCAGGAAAGTTTAGGTTATAAGATATCAAACACTAAATAAAATCAACTAACTCAAGTGATTACCAAATAATTAGCTTTTCAGAGCCTTCATGATGTCAAGCAAACACACATAATTTTTAGTCAGGTATAAAATGTTCTTTCCTTGTTACACTCTACCACAGAGGTGACAGTCTTTCAGTGGCTAGTGAGTGGCACGATCCTTACTTATCTAATGCGTATTTCATTAAAAGTGTTTAATGCTAGGAAGACGTTGACACAAGTATGATTTTATTATTACCAACATTCACTAAGATAAATGAAAGCTTTTGTCTTTTAACCATTTCTTGACTGAAAATTTCTGACTCACATTTAAAAAAAAAATCAAAACATCCTAATGCAAAATCACTGTAGATTTAGTTTTGGGAAAAAACAGTAGTGTTTACAGTAAATCGGATTTCTGATTCATTTCATGCATTTTACTCTAGCTACATAGATGTCTCTCAACTATTGAAAGATGAACAAGATTTCTCTCACTGGTGTTTCAGACATCTTTCTTTTAAATTTACAAAGCAGGTGTGGAAAGAGTTGGAAGGAAACTCTTTTTAGTGCAACCTCCAGTTTGAAAGCCAAGTTCTTTGGCAAAATATGGGAATCACCTTAAAAATTCCACCTTTCTCTAGGAGAGGCAGAACACAGCTGTGAAAATAAATGTCAAAAGAGGAAAGAAAGGTAAGAGGAACGGCAACTGAAAGTTAAAAAGTTGTGAAAGGGTGTAAGGAAATAAGAACAATTATCAATTTCACTGCCAATGTCTTTCCCTTTTCCATCTACATTTGTGTGGCTCTTCCCGAGCAAAAAGCATTCCACTTATCCAAAACATTGAGATCCACTCACAACTCCTCTTGAGCTCTGACCATTACCCTCCCCCAACCACTTCCTTCACATTAAAAAGACCGACCTCACAAAATCCTTTCCTTGGGCACTAAGAAGACAAACGAGAGTAGAAGTGACAATGCAGCTAATAGCGGCTGGCTCTAACTTCTGAGGATTGGAAGTGTTCTTAAGAAGACCTTGGGAAGGCCTTGTTCCCAAAATATACTTCTTTAGATACTCCCAAGTAAACCTACTTATCTTCTCCATAAAGACTCTGAGTAAATGCACCTTTTTTGCTATGGCATTCCGTCATACCAGATCAAAAGATGACAGGATGAGAATATTGAAGGGAAAAGAAATGCTCTCCTATACTGGATGAGCAGAACCACTGTGGAAGAACTTCACAGTTGGTGACAAATTAAAGGCATACACCAAGTCCCCAACAACACAAAAATAAAAAACAGCTGAGCACTTCTCCAACCTGACTGCTTTCAAATTTTTGGAATTCCAGCTCTCTTAGCAGGCAATCTAGGGGACACCCATGGGAGACTGAGTTCAAGGGTTCATGAACTCACATGCTACACCATCCTTTTCCCCCTTCCATCTCAGGAGGTAAGCCTTTCCTTAGGTGGGGTAAGGTGGTGACATACTACAAGGACAGACTTAAAGCGGTATGATTTGACTATATGAATAAAAGAATAATACCGCGTATGTAACAGGGAGTTAGGTTTTAATCTTATTGATCCACTACTCGTCTACTCGCCTTGATGAGCATTAAAAGTTATTCTATTTTATAAATATACACAGTACGCTCCTTGAGATACTGCATTCGAGGGTGTTATACTACTATTACCCTTAAACTTTTAAGAAGTGTTTTTACCCCTGGTTGACTGTAGGAAATTTTTATCCTGTGGAAAGAATTAGAAGGAAATTCTTTTCAGTGCAACCTCCAGTTTGAAAGCCAAATTCTTTGACAAAATATGGGAATCACCTTTGAAATTCAGAAAAATTAATAATCCTAGGTTCAAACTCTAACCTTGTTTAAGGAGGTAGCAGTGTTAAAGGCTAGTTAATGTACTGCCTACATACCAATATCCTCAAGCCCAGTCTCAGGTAACTTGAAATAAAAAGATATCAAAGTTCATCTTATATCATTGAGTTTTACCATTCCCAATTAAGCTTTAACTAAAGGCAACTTTTTAAAAAGGGTAAGTATATGGTGGCATTGCAGATCAGCTCGACATCAGACAAGGGCTCAGTTTAGATCTGAACTCATAAAGGTATAATTATCTACAAGACAAAGGACTATACATTTTGTACAACAGCAGTTTAGCTTTGGGCTGATAATATAAACTAGCTTATATTATCTTCCCCCAAAACCAAATTTAAAAGAATGGTAAACTTTTCATTTCAAAGATAGGTTTCATTCATTTTACATGTTTTGGTGCTTACGCTACTACTTTTTGTGTTATGCTAGCCGACTCTGAAAGTGACATTTATTCTTCAAGGTTTCTATGGTACTCTTCATTAAATTGCTTCTTCAGCGTAGTACATAACATTCTAGAAGCCCAAAAGAGACTTTTAATGCAGCAGCTCAACAACATGCAACAGAAAACAGCTTAGAAAACAAGAGACTGATTTTAATTAGCTATGCTACCATCTAAGGCTTGGGAGGAAGTTAAATAACATTTTCTTAACATTCAAATAGATTTTCAACTGTGCAATTTATTTAATTTTAAGCTGTATTTTGAGTCTTGTCCAGATAGAAAAGACTATTTCAAGTACGTCTGATGATGGTAAAGTCCAAAACTTTTTTCTCTCCAACACTTGTTTTTAGATAAAGTTGTGGGTCTACACTCACTATTAATACTTAATGCATGAATGCCATGTGAATAATTTTCAACTTTACCTGAAAGTATACATGTGTGCCATAAATAGCTACTGCTAGGAAAAAATAATAATCAAATCAACATAAGAGATAACAGACTTTTTTCTTTCAGGCCAAGTCAATGAAAGACTTCGAAAACTTAGATGCTAATTTAGAGAGAATCCTTGTTACTACACACATTACAGTAAAAAACTGGGCTTGTTTTGGGTTTTGGCTAAGAGAATGTAATCACTGGCAGAAACTGAAAGACGTCATAACAATCTCACCTATAAATTCTCTGGCATGGACCTGAAACTCAAATGAAAGATTATTAACATAGAAGACATGAAATAACATATCAGGGCATTTCTTTTTTATCTCAGTGACATGACACAGCCTATGACTATTCAAGTAACTGCAAACAGGGTCTCTATGTCTAAAATAAAAAACACTCATGATTAATTTTTTCTATTAAACCCTAAAAAACTATGTATTTTCAAAGGAATCTTAAACAGCACTGTTAAATTCAGCAACAGAAAATGGAGTGCTCCTTTACTGTGAGAAACAAGCTAGTAACCTTAATCTTCAACATAGCTTATACTTTAATTCAACATATGGTTGTTTTTAAACACGCTTCTCTTAACATGACACTGTCAGCAAAGGACATATCAACTATCTACAACAATTCTAAACATTACTTTAAATAGCTCCTAAATGAACCTATAACTTAACTTGCTTAACATATCAATCACACTGGTGAAGCAGCAACAATCATATCTGCACCAGTCCCTTGAGTATGACAGATTTTCAAAGTATAAGCCACAAGTTATATCTTTTCACATAAAATCAATTTTAGAAGGCAACTCAAGTGGTATTTTGAACAAACGAGTTAGAATCCATCTCGGGTAGATACAGTGTTTGTAATTATAAGATTAGACCTGCTGGTTAAGAGCTGAACCAGAGAAGTCCAAAGCCACTGAAAGCTCTACACACCTGGTATACTTAAAAAAAACTTCAATATCTTTAGTAATTAAAAAGATAATGCTGTGGTTGTCCTGGAATTGATTCTGACTCATGGAGACCACATGTGTACACAACAGAACTGCTCCAGAGGGTTTTCAAGGCTGTGACCCTTCACAAGCAGATTACCAGGCCTTGTCTCAGTATAACAAACCGTGTGGTCCAAACACTGTAGCTAGAAACCATCTTTCAAAGGCAAGGTGATGCTACTTAACACAGATTAATCATGACTCTTCAGCTATAAATACTACCTGTGGGCAGTATTAATAGAGAAGGGTGTGGCTAAATAAAACCATGTGTACCTGGTAGTTTGAGGGATACTGTGAGGTATTCTGAGTCAGAATGAACTGGATGGCAGTGGGTTTGGTTTTTCGGTTTGGTGAGGACTTCACTGACTTGCAACTATTACCATGAGTGTAAAAGCAGTAGGCTTCAGTGGTTAAGCCGGCTCCTTCTGAAGGCAGTATCTGGGTTCAGAACCAGCCTGTGTCACCAAGTAGCTAAATAAATGCCTTGGGCAATCTACTTCACCTTCCAATACCTCTGTTCAGTCATTGGGTTGTTGTAAAGATTATGTAAATTAAGTTATACAAAACTGCTAGATTGGTGCCTGGCATACAGGTAGAGCAAAAAAATATTAGCTGTTGTAAATATGTGCTGGCTTTCTGCTTCCTAGGGAGCATGATACCACTGCCCGAAACTGATAGCATTTTGGTGCCTGGCTACCACCAACGACTGCCCTGACAAGCAACACAAAGAGTCCTTGATGGAGCAGAAGAGTTGGGTGCAGAGGTCAAATACACATCAAGAGCTCAGACTTAATGGTCTGAGTGATACTAGAGGAACCCCAGCAGATGTGGTCCTCAAACTCTGTTAACTCAGAAGTAAAACCATTCCCAAAGCCAACCCTTCAAAGATTAGACTGGACTCTAAGACACAAAATGATATTCCTGAAGAGCGTGCTCCATAGTTCAAGTAGACATACGAGACTAAACGGCAGCTCCTGTCTAGAGGCGAGATTATACGCAAAAAGAGATAGGAGCTGGTTGAATGGACACAGGAAATCCAAGGTGGCAAGTGGCAGTGTGCTGACAGAGACAGCAACAGAGACAGCAAGGTGAACTATGTAACAATGTGTATACATTTTTGTATGAGCAACTAACTTGAGCTATAAACTTTCACCTACATATTTAAATTAAAAGAGATTGTATATTGAATTATGATTAACACATAAAGCATTTAATGAGTTCCAGATTCTATTTTAAGCATTTTATATATAACTAAGGTTTTGATACGATCGTTTTCCAATATTCTACACATTTAGTTTGTTCACAGTTCGATTTTCATGCTTGTACATGATTTTTTTCCCTAACAGAAATTCTTCATTTACCTAATCAGACACACAAGTGCTTCCCAGGACTGCTAACCAACTGCTTTGGGACAGACGAGATTAACCACCTTACCACCTGGGAGGCTTAGGCATGACAAAAATACCCACACATGACAGATCTACTTCAGGAAGCCTTGGAACCACACCCTGTATCGAGGTTTTAGAACTGTGTATAGGAAAAGGTTATTATCCTGATGCTATCATTTCTGTCTTAAAAGACATTTTGGTTTTACAAAGACCACATCTACACTTTAAACATCATTAAGCAAACACACATTCATCCTAACATAAGATCACTGAAAGAGCGAGGCCAGAAATAACAAAATGTAAAATTTTCTCCTTTGTTAATGGTTAAAATTTACATTTTGAAAGTATAATATTTCTATCACACAAAATATTTCCCATGTGTCATTTGCCAGATGTTTATCATCAAACATTTCCTGCCATTATACATGTAAAGAACTGTAACACTGAATGCTTCATAACCAACTATCTCAACAACTCTAATGTTTCACATTGAAAACAGACACACCTGTTTTTTGTTTTTCCTTTTAAAAATCAACTACTACCAACACACTATCATTTGAGGTCACCTGTAAGAGTCAGCAAAGACTCTTAGAAGATGAAGAGTTTAATGATGCAAAAGTGGCCTTTTTTTCCCCTAGTCCTCTCTATAAAGTTAACTGGTTCAATTTAAGGAAAATGAGTTACAGTGCAACTACACCGCAATCATGACTGAAACATAAAAGCATTCTATATACGTTCCAAATGTAACTTCTGGGCTTGTCCCATACCCTTATTATACAAAGCTTTTCAACAGCCAAGGCTCTTAATTCTAAAAAGTCAAACTGAGCTTTCTTACTTCATTCTCTTGTAACAATATCCTCACTAGAAGTCTCTAACCCAGATTAGGATGTACCCAGCATGATGGAGATGGAATCCATTCCAAGAAAAGCAACCATTTCATATTGCTAAATCTAAACTGTAGCATAACTTAATGTAACCGTACACATACGTTTATGTAGCTGGTCCCAATTTCCAGAATCTTATCAATTCCTTCAGTAACCCTGCATGTAATCCTCCCTCAAAGCCTCTTGATTGAGTTAAATCCCATTTTTCCTCCATGGGGCTCTAGCAGGGCAACTGCAGCAGCACACGTGCCAAGGAAATTAGTGGTTTTACTTACACTCGCATTTTATACGGGTACCTACTTGCAATTAAATCTCTGCAACAAAAAAGTTCACCTGAGGCCATTCTTACCATTTTAATAGACAGATGCCCAGCATACTCTACTCTACCTGTCTCTGTGGTCTTGCCAGGCTACAGCAACATAACCGCCAAAGAAGATGGATGTGTCCCCAAACACCAGCAAACTGGACTGCTGCCAACTCTCCCTGTCACCCCAAGCAGGCAGCACAACCTAACGTGTCTACATTTGCAGGGGTGTGTGTGCAGTGTGATGGGGAGAGAAGCGTGGATCAAAGGAAAAAGGGAGTTGAAACACGTTTAACTTGTAAAAAAACTTTCCTTAACCGAGGGGTAAACCAACACTCCCTCCATTCCCTCTCTACCTTCTCCAAGCGCGGGAACCTACAACCTTGCTGGAGCCCACCTTGTGAGTTTAGGGGATCCCAGTCACCAAAGCTTCAACTAGGATGTAGATTTTCTGAAGAACTCTCCGCATTCCCAGGTGAAACCCGAGGCGCTCTGTGAACCGGACCCACCCGCGAGTCCCCGACCGCCCCCGGCCACCCCTTGTACTCTCCCCCGCAGGTACCCTTCCCTCACAGCCATCCGAAGCTCCGATTCCCGTCGCTAGGACAGAGGGGGTTCACCTGAGGCCGCAGGGAGAGCCAATAGGAAGTCCCCCGGCTCCGCAAGCCGCCGCACTCTCCACCCCCACGAGACCCCCTGGATGTGTCCCCGCTGCCAACCGCCGCGCGAGCGCCGCCGTCCCCTCTGGAAGGAGGGACGGGCGAAGGCGCCTCCTTTCCCCTCGGGATTACCTCGCAGCGCGCAGCTGGCTTTGTGTTTCCCTCCCTCCTTCTCCGCGGACACCCGGGCTGCAGCGGCCGCCGATCCGCCGCCGACCCGCCGCCGCCTCTCAAGCGCCGCACGGCTCCAGAGGGGAGGGCCGGGGAAGGGGCGTGAAGAGGGAGGGGCCTGAGCGCCGAGTCCCGGGAGGCAGGAAACAGCGACACCTGGGTCGTCGATGCTTCTCTAGATCTCGCTCTCCGTTTTAAAAATACTGTATAACTTAAACTCCCCTCTTTTCCCTCCCGCCCCTCGCCCTGGCGACCGTTAAGGGTGGGCGGCTCGTGCTCTGGCGGGACCGGCCGAACGCCCCCGAGCGTCCTCTAGCCCCGCCCCCAGGCCCAAGCGTCCCTGGCTCCGCCCCCTGGCTCTCGAGCTCCCTGGCCCCGCCCCTCGGGCCCTGCCTCCCGCAGTCACCGACGGCCTCTGTCCCCGCCTCTATCAGGCGCGGCCCCGAGCGTCCCCTGCCCCCGCCCCCGGCGGCCCCTTCTCCGCCGGCGAGCACGTAGCCCGTGAGGACAGGGCTGTTGAGCGGGCCTAGTGATCCGGACGGGAAAGGCTCTGGAGCTGGCACGGTGCATGGCGCCCCTGGGCCGTGTTCTTCCCTGCTGTGCTGCCGGCATCCGCGGCGTCCCCTGAGGGCTGGAGGGGGAAGTGACCCCGACGGAAACCCGACACGGAGGGAAGGAGGGCCGCCTCGTACAGGTCTAATGCCGGAATCTGAGCGAACGCCCTGCGCCGAGGCTGATTGGTCTTCACGGGAAGACCGACCACGGCTGAGGTTCAGCCTTTACACGCTCCCCAATAAAAGGGCCTGAATTATCTTGTCACCACTGTTGTCTGTGAGGACACCTCTTCCCCCCACTCACCTTTCACTGGGGGCAGGGGAGAGGCTCTCAACCCGGCTCCACTTGCACCCTTCGAGACCCCCTTCGCCCATTTCGCCGCTTCTGAACGCTGACCTCTTGGGGGTGAAAAGGCAAGACAGCTTTCAAAATGAATCTGGGCAAACTTTGCAACATGCAGTTGCAAGGGTGTGGAATTCAGCCACAGGTGACATTGGGCCGCCGCTGCTGGCGCCCAGACAATGCTTCTTACCCCTGCCGTGCTCAAAATAAACCTCCCAGCAACACACCTTTCTCTGCCACCCACGACTTGCACATCCTTCCTTGCACATATGTCCTCCACGGACACGATTACATGCATCCGACACGCACCAGCAAGCACACCCCTCCAAGTTCCATTCTTACTATTCATGGTCCCTTAGGTCAACCCCACCCGAACACACACAACAAACTTCATGCCCCACCCTCATCTCCCTTCGTTTCCAAGGCACTGGTGACAGTCCATTTCATTTCCTTCCTCCTCTGCAGACTCTTCTCTTCCCCCTCAAATACCTCATGCCTTCCCTCTCATCTTCATCTCCTCCCTCTACCCTAAAAATGTACTAATTAAAATGTAGTTTCCTCTTCCCACATATGAAGTGTGGAGAATGAAATCTTGTGTTGGCACAAACTGTGATTCATTTACCCTCCTTTTCTCTGTCCACTGGACTGAGGCTATCGGAATTTTAGTATGCCACCATTTCCTATCTGCTCAAGCCTAACCATGCCGTATGGTTTTTTAAAAAATCATGGGAAAGGGTTACTGGCTTTAGGGAGAAAAAATATTAAGAAAATGTTTCACCTATCATTTTATTTGGCTTTTTAAAATAGATGCAGTATTTGAGAGAGCTTGGGAGTGGCTGAATGTTTCCTTGCATTAAAAGAGCAAAACACAAAAAGCTTTGCATGCATCAAGGCTAGTCTTTTTGTGAATAGCAAAAACAAACAAACAAACAAAAGTATGCTACAGACACATGTCAGATAATAGTCTCCACTAGAGCATCTGCCAGTTCCAAACCTTAACCCCCCCTAAAGGAAGGTAAATTAACATAACCCATTTTAAGCATGTCTGATGAACAATCTTTTCCATGATCATTTTCCCACAGTTTCTGGACAAAATGGATCAAAGATTTGCTTACCGCTGAGGGTCCAAGTCTCCCTCCTGTCCAGGATAGTATCTGTGTGTGTCTTCCCGTTGTTTAGGTGTGGATTCTGCAGTGCTGCACAGAAACCCACTGCAGCCTTAAACCAGCGGCAGCAGTAGCAGCAGCAATAGCAGCAGCAGCCAGCAGCAGCTTCTTCTAATGCTGAATAGTAAGTAAAGTGTGTGACTTAGTGGAGACTCCACAATTACCATTAGGCACTTGCTTATAAAGAGAGGAGGCGGAATCTTTCTTAAAGGAATGGGTTTTGCTTTCCTCTCTACTATTGCTTCATAAGAGGCAGAAAGAGTGGAAGCAGGAAGTTTTTTTGACTGAGTAAAGCAGTACAGCTGTGGGAGGTCAAGGTTAAAATTAACTGGGTGTTCGAGGGAAGGATCTAGTGTGAGTCAATGAAACGCCAGAAGCATTAGTTTTAAAGAGCCCTGCTAATTTCAGTTGTCAGAGTCTCTAGCAAAAATAAAGTGATGTGCCTTGAAACGAATTAGTATTTTGTTAGAATTCAGTTTTTAAACAGTGCACTAAAATGCTAGCTATAAAAGGGGAGGCTATTTAATATTTAATACAAAAATGAATATTCATATATGTGCCTGGAAGCAATGGATTCAAGTACTGCTAACAACTATACACATACGTGAAATGTCAATGTTAGAAAATGTATTATTATCAGATTTCGATGGATATGCGTGCCTTAAAAAAATCACAACTTTATAAGAAAACCAAAAAGTTTAATACCTAAAATAATTTTAGAAAATGTGAGCAGAGGACTATGCAATTTTAGTGGCAATTCAAAAATCAGCAAAACAAAAAAGTTTATAAGTGGCTTCACTTGATTTACATGCATATGAATCTACTATTCAGACTATTGAAATGTGTTATGTCCACCTACAACTTGAGAATCTGCATTATATGCTTTAATTTCATTTTTATTTTTAATATTATAAGTTGATGTAAACACCAAACTATTTTTTGGGGGGTATTCGGGTTTTTTTTTTTTAGGTGAAACAGTCATCATCTCAAAGAGGCATTGAGGAAAATATGGAAAATATTCTGACATTGATTTTTTTTTTTCCATAGTCTTCGTTAACAACTACCTTAGCAAGTGACTGAACTTTTTAGTTTCTTAGTTCCCAATTTTGTATAATGAAGAATTTCGATTGGAAGTTTCCAGGGTCCTTTAGCATTCCAAAACACTCTTATTTTTTATAACATTTCTATGTTAATACTTTTGTTTTTTAATGCAAGAATGCCTCATTCTAAATTATTTTCCTGGAAACTCAGATTAAAAGTAAATCTTTATTTAAAATACATAACCATCATAAAAACAAAGAATCATTTTGTAAAACGAATACACACTTTTATCTGAATTATGATTTTGCATATTACCAAGACCAATTTTACTGAAGTAGGACTACCATATTGATAAGTTTACTGATTTACTGGAGTACTGTAACGTCTGTTAGTAATTGATAACTAAAACACTTAAAAATGAAAACATCATAGCCTGGTAGAGGATCAGATTTTAGCACTTACTTAACTCTGAAATTTTACAAGTGGAAAAAAATTGTAAACCTAGTGAAACCAATGAAGACAGACTTAGGGATAGAGCTGGATTTAATCGGAGCATCCCCTCTTAGCCCTGTTGGCATGGGAAAACACACACACGTCATATAAGCAACACGTATATGTACATACACACTTTGACATAGTACACCAGGACCTGTCACAGCCACAAAAAAGTATTTTCGCTCACTGAGACTATTTGTATACATGTGTTGTTGCTAGGTGCCCTCAAACTGATTCTGAGTCATGATAACTCCAAATGATAGAGTTAGAACTGCCACTGTAACGTTTTCTCTATGGTAAGCTACCAAAACAGGTGCCAAGTCTTTATCCTACTGAGTCACTGGGTAAGTAGAGTCCCCAACCTTTCTGATAGCAGGGAACATTTAACCATATGTGCTACCAGGGCATGTATACATGTAGTATAAACTAAATAATATGTGGAACAAGTATTTATAATGTGTTTAAGTATTAACAACGGAGTCCTGGTGGTTCAGTGGTTAAGCACTGGCCTGCTAACTGATAGATTCATGTTTGAACCTGCCAGGTGCTCCACAGGAGAAGGATATGGCAGTCCGCTTCCCTAAACATTCGCAGTCCTGGGAACCCTATGAGGTAGTTCTACTCTGTCCTGTAGGGTCACTATGAACAGAAAACAACTCAGGGGCGTTAGGTTGCTTGAGTTAAGTAGTAACAGAGTTTTGCTTTCAGTGTTTGGAGGCATTTGTGCTAGAAAACAAAGACATTTGTCAAGGAAGTTTTTTTTTCTTAAATGATGTCTGGCCAAACTTATCTTCCCCCCAAGTGACAGGGCCTTCACCTCTGCTAGTGGCTTCCTTTTATCTATTGGTGCCTCCGTTCCTTTGTCTGCATCCTCAAACACAACTGCCAAGAGGAAAAGTTCATTTTGGAGCCAGACAGGGCAAAGTATTCTGGAAACTTAATTCTGGCCTGTAGAGATTCCTTCTGGAAGTTGAAAACTTCGGGTTAGATATCAACACTTCCCTTAAGCCTGGATCTGGTATTCCTGATAGGGAATACCTAAACAGAGTCTCCTTAGTTTCCAGAGGGGGGCATTTAGGTTAAAGTGTGTGCTACATTAACTAGTAAAGCACACTTGATGTTTTGTGTACCTGGCAGGACAATTTATCACCTTGATGCTAAAAAAAAAAAAAAAAAAAAGCCTGCTACAGGGAGAGAATTGAGAACTAGTTGTCCAGTTTCCTCGATCTGTTTTTGTTTATCTTGCTCATGGGCACTGGAAGCTTTTCAGGTAGTAACTGACAATGAATAAAATGGTGATTATCTGTATAATTCAAAGTACTTCCCTATCCTTCTTCCAAAAAATTAAATGCATTTCTTTGTATCTCCGCAAATACTGACACAACTTCTTGTGTAATGGCACTTACTGCTTTGAAAGATGAACACACGAATGAATACCAACCAAAGCAAAACCATTGCCATCGAATTAATTCTGATTCATAGGGACCCTATAGAACAGTGTAGAACTGCCCCCATCTGGTTTCCAAGGAGCAGCTGGTGGATTTGAATTGCTGACCTTCTGGTTAGTAGCTGTAGCATTTAATTATCAGCATTTAACCGAGCAGGTCTTTATGACTCTTCCTACCACCAGGGTTTCCAGTGAATGAATAGCCCCCCAAATATCCAGAAATTGATTGCAAACTGTTTTTGTTTGTTGTTAATTTGTATTGTTCAAAACAACTGACTCTATTCTCCAAGTCCCTTTTTGAACACAGCCATGATCTAAGAGAAATAATCTCCTTTCTATAACGCTCTCTAGGCAAGCCTGATCTGCATTCTCCAATTAAATTGTAGCCACGAATCACCACAGGAACTCTGGGTAGATCAAGCAGTAGCTGAGACATTTTCTGCCAAGAAAACAGGCTTCAATTGCACAATTCTGGTGTTCTAGCTGTGACATCAATTCAGTATGTGACCTGGAACAAGTTTCTTGACATACTTGTCTCTCAGGTTACCCTTCTTTTATGTGGTAGTGGATTATAATACCGCTGTACCTTCTTTGTAGAGTTGTTGTGAAGCTCAAGTGAAATAATAAAGATAAAAATGCTTTGATCTTTTCAAAGCAGTATGTAAATTCTGAAGTATTATTACAGGCGGCTATATTTTCAATCAGTTATCTAGTCGAAGGGACTGTACCTTAAACAACCTGTCTGACTACTTAGTGCTTCAGAAAGCAGATAGGTCTTTATAACTCTGCCTGTGCTTCACACACACACACACACACACACACACACACACACAGAGAGAGAGAGAGAGAGAGAGACACACACACAAACACACAGACTCACACCTCAATGATGCTCCCAATTTAACAACTTCTCAGTTTTGAGGATTTTCCCATCATAGAAAATGTGCATCTAACGGTTCAAGATGAAAAGCCAAGGATTTATATTTAGAAACTTCCCCATCACCAGCACACAAAAAAAATTTAAACTTGTGTCAGTTTTTCAGACTGTAAACTCAATGAAGCACAACAGTCTTTCATACTACAAAATGCCATACATTTAATCAGTGAGGCTAGATAAGTCATTCATTTAAAAACTTGGCCGTGTTACATGCATTTTGATCACTGTTTTATGCCAAGTCTGGAAAGTACCGATATGGAATCCATGCTAATGAGTTTTCCATTCCCCAAGGAGCCATAATCAGGGCAATACTCAAGGATTCATCAACATATTTTATTAGCACTATGTGACCTATATGATTTATTTTAAAGGAATTACCTCAGCTAAGTACCTGACAGATCCTCACACAACTGTTTAAGTAATCAAGACTGATGCATTTCTGTAACTTTAATGAAATAACACCTTCGGGGGCCTCCTTTTTTTCTTTCTTTGAAAGGTGCTTATCCTCATTTCAGGGGGTTAACTGATGTGGCTTCTAACCAAAAGGTCAACAGTTCAAACCTGGCAGCCACCCCTTAGAAGCCCTATGGGGAGCAGTTCTACTCTGTCCTCAAGGGTCGACGTGGGTCAGAATCAACTCTGCAGCAATGGGTTATCCTCATTTATCCACTTTCCATTTGATGACTCTTAAAATTGTTGTAACTAAATAAATGTAAGCATGTAAGATACTCCTAGTGAAAGATCTACCCACACAAACTCAATTTAAGAGTCATATGTGTAGAGAGAATGTAAAATGAATGCAAAGGATGCAATTGCTCTGAGAAACCAAAAATATGTTATTTGCAAATATATCTTTTCGTCATCTTGTGATGTCCCTAAGGCTTCAACTGCTAATGTTGAATGTGCAGACAGTCCCCAGGTTAAGATGCTGACTTACCTGCCCTTTTATGTTATGTAAATCACTTTTAAATGGTTGAATCAACCCCCTACTTAGAACAAGTTCATCATCACAATCACCTTCCCTTACTGTAGGTACAGCTTTTCAATCAGTAAGGCTATTTCTTGCACTAAATTAAGGCTAAATAAGAGTCATATGCACCTGTTCCAATTTACCTACAAATCCAACTTACAGACACAGGAAGGAATTTTGTTCACAACCTGGGGACTGCCTGTATGCACACGTCTTAAGTGCATGATCTTAAAACCAGGAGGTTTAATCCTCATGGTCGTATATCTAAAATGTGATCAGGAACCATCTGCAGCAGAATTGCTTGGTGTGTTTGTTAAAATGCTGATTCTGGCTTCTTGGCAACTAACCATGACCCCGAATTTACGGAATGAGAATCTTTATCTCCTTGTCGTGGACTGAATGGTGTCCCCCTGGAAAATGTACATAGTAGTTTGGCTAAGCTGTGATTCATGACATTGTGTGATGTTCCCTTATGCTGTAAACTCCGCCTCTATGATGTTAATGAGAGAGGTTGAGTGGAAGTTGTGTTGGTGGGGCAGGATTCAATACAGAAGATTGTATTATTGCTTAAGGCAATCTTCTGGGATATAAAGGAAAGGGAAGCAAGCAGAGAGTTGGGGACCTCAAGCTACTAAGAAGCAGTGCCAGAAGCAGAGCGCATTCTTTGAAAAGGACTCAGTGTTCCTGCACCTTGATATCCAGTCCAGCAAAAGATTGATGACAAGGATCTTCCTCCAGAGCCAACAGAGAAAGACTTCACCTGGAGCTGATGCCCTGAATTTGGACTTACAGCATATACTGGACTGTGACAGAATAAAAATTCTCTTTTCCTAAACCATCTGCTTGTAGTACTTCTTTTATAGTAGCACTAGATGACTAAGACACTCCTCAAAGTATAGACATACAGAACTGCCAACTAAGTTTGCAAACTCATCCTAGAAAGTGCTACATATTGCTGTGTTATCACCATGGTCACTTTTGAAGTACTCCCCTTGGGAAACTACGCACTGATGTTAGTGCCTAGTCTACCCTTCAAAGCAATTTGGAAACTCTTTTTCTGGAATGGCCATCAGAGCTGTCATCATATTACCCTGATGTCTTGAATGTCATCAAAATGTCTGCCTTTCAATATTTCCCTCACAAACAACTGTACAGTTAAGTTTGCAAACTTGCTGCCATGCCACCACATGCAAGAGCCATTTAGAAAGAGTTCTAAAATTGCTTTGAAGGGTAGACTAGGTGCTAGTGTCAGTACATAGCTTCCCAAGAGGAGTACGGCAAAGGTGACCAACCACAGTGATTTTCAGCAGTGAGGTATCTAGCCCTTAAAACAACTAAGTTTGTGGACTTAATTGTCACACCTTATAGTCTCACTCTTACGTGAAAATTAATGGCCAAAAGACCAAAGGTGTTTTAAGTAACTCAGCTGATTCTCATGTACACCAGAGAATCATGTACACTATCCTAGAAGAACAATAAAGGAAGCGTAGTGGTGCAGTGGTTAAATACTCTGCTACTAACCAAATGGTTGGTGGTTTGAACCTACCAGCTACTCTATGGTTCTTTAAGGAGTTATACCTTAGAAATCGTATAGAGCTGATCTACTTTATCCTATAGGGTCAGCAATGGCTCCATTGTTTCTGTTGTGTAACTTAGGTAAATTTCTTAACTTCTCTGAGTCCTACCATCCCTATCTGTAGGACAATATCTTTTAAATGATGATGTGAAGATTAAATGACGTATCAAGAGCTTCTGCTATAATGCCTGGTGCATAATGGAACTTAAGTACATGGTCATTCTCTCCATCCTTATTAAAAATATGTTCTAGGCACATTCTTCTTGTCCAGTGTTCTCAGCGTGGTTGGTAGAGGAATATGAACTATTAGTTTAATGATAAGGTAATATTCTGAGTTCTTACAGCACGGTGGTGCTAAATGCTTTCCATGCACTATTTTACTGTATACCTACAATAAGCCTTAAAGATAAGTAGTATTATTATTACTTTCATTTTACTGATAGAGGAACTGAGGTTTAGAGAGGATAAGTTGCTTGTCCAGGCTCTCAGAGGATTAACAGGGCTGGGGTTCAAATCCAAATGTTCTGACTCCAGAGCCTAACTACTCATGACACTGTATGTTCTGCATGTAATCTAAGTGTGTACCTCCCAACATAGGAACCAATCTCTTAAGAGGAGTAAGCTGTACACTGTCCTAGAAGAACAATGAAGGAAGCCTAGTGGTGCAGTGGTTAAATACTCTGCTGGTAACCAAATGGTTGGTGGTTTGAACCTACCAGCTACTCTATGGTTCTTTAAGGAGTTATACCTTAGAAATCATATAGAGCTGATCTACTTTATCCTGTAGGGTCAGCAATGGCTCCATTGTTTCTGTTGTGTAACTTGGGCAAGGTACTTAACCTCTCTGAGTCCTATCATCCCTATCTGCAAAAGCAGAGTTTATAAACATGCCAGAAATATTGACAAATGACTGTCCTTTTTCCCACCAAAGCCTGAATTTATGTAGTCGCCAGACCCATAAACCTAAGAAGATTCAGCCTTCATTCACTGAAAGCCTGTTTACATAGCCTCATCTCCAGTTACTTTCCATTCATTCACTTACTTATTTTCATTCCTAAGGCAACAAATGTTTACTAAATCCTACTATGTGTCAATGACTTGTCTGCGCACTAGGGATAGAGCAGTGAACACAATAGACAGGTTAGGAGTTTGGTTTTTGGAAGATTTTAAGCATGGGAGGGATTTGGTCTCATTTACATTTTTGAAATTTCATTCTGACCACAGTGAATGATGAATCATTTTTTGTTGTTAGTTGCTGTCAAGTCGATTAGGACTCGTGGTGACCCCATGTGTGTCAAGCACAACTACTCCATAGGGTTTTCAAAGCTGTGACCTTTTGGAAGCAGATCACCAAGCTGTCTCTGTCTTCCAAGGTGCTCCTTGGTGGGTTAGGACCACCAACCTTTTGATTAGCAGTCAAGAGTTCAACCATTTATGCCACCCAGAGCCTCTTACCCAAGCCAAACCTGTTGCTGTCAAGTAGATGCCCACTCAGAGAGACCCTGTAGGATATAGTGCTACTGCCCCATAGAGTTTCCAAGGAGCAGCTGGTAGATTTGAACTGCTGGTCTTTTGGTCAGAGACTTTTAGAGAAACACTAATAGCGACAGGGAAACCACTTAAGAGGCTATTAAAGTCCTTCATTCATACTGATGTCGGATGGATCTTGGCTAAAAGCAAATAATACCAGAAAGATACTTACTTGTGTTTTATTGACTACACAAAGACATTTCTCTTGTGGATCATGATGAATTGTGGATAACAATGTGAAGAATGGGAAGTTCAGAGCACTTGATTAAGTTCATGAAGAACCTGTTCACACATTAGGAGGCAGTTGTCGGGGCAGAACAAAGAGATCCTGAGTAGCTTGAAATCAGAAAACATATACACATCAGGATTTTATCCTTTCACTATATTTATTCAGTGTGTATGATAGTCTGAGAAGTCAGGTGTCATGGATTGAATCATGTTCCCACAAAATGTGTGTCAACTTGACTAATGCATGATTCCCAGTATTGTGTGATTGTCTATCATATGGTCATCAGATATGGTTTACCCACGTGTTGTATGCAAATCTTCTATGATGTTAATGAGGCAGGATTAGAGGCAGTTATGTTAATGAGGCAGAACTCAGTAAGATTAGACTGTGTCTTAAATCAATCTCTTTTGTGACATAAAAGAGAGAAGCAAGCAGAGAAATATGGGGGCCTCATATTACCAAGAAAGCCAATGTGTGTCCTTTGGACCAGAGATTCCTGAGCTGAGAAGCTCCTAGACCAGAGGAAAATTAATGATAAGGACCTGCCTCAAGAGCCAAAACAGAGAGAAAGCCATTCCCTGGAGGTGGAGGTCTGAATTTAGACTTCTAGCTTAATAGACTGTGAGAAAATACATTTTTCTTTGGTAAAGCCATGCACTTGCATTATTCCTGTTATAGCAGCACTAGATACCTAAGGCACTAGACTATACAAAGAATGAAGCATCAGAATTGGGGGGAAGACTGATTAATAATCTGCAATATGCAGATGAACACACCTTGCTTGCTGACAGTGAAGAGGACTTGAAGCACTTACTGATGAAGATCAAAGACCTTTAATATAAAGAAAACAAAAGCTCTCATTAAGTTGGCCAATAAACAGCATTGTGATGAATGGAAAAATGACTAAAGTTGTAAAGGATTTCATCTGACTTAGATCCACAGCCACTGGCATGGAAGCAGCGATCAAGGAATCCAGTAACATGTTACTTCAGGAAAATCTGTGGCAAAAGATCCCTTTAACATATTAAAAAGCAAAGATGTCACTTTAAGGACTATGGTGCACTCTGACCCAAGACATAGTGTTTTCAATTGCCTCATATGTGTGCAGAAGCAGGGCAATGAATAAGAAAGACTAAAGGATTGATGTCTTTGAAATATGGTATTGATGAAGAATATCAAATATACTATGGACTGCCAGAAAGCTCTTTAGAAGTTGATAGTAAGACTTCATCTCACTTATTAGGGCATGTTATTGGAGTGACGAGTTCCTGGAGAAGGACACATGCTTGGCAAAAGTCAATAGTCACCAAAAAAGAGGAGGACCTTTGACAAGATGGATAGACACGGTGGCTTTAACAGCAGCCTCAAACTGAGCAGTGATTGTAAGGATGGTGAAGGCCGATGTTTCACTCTGTTGTACACAGGGTTGCTATGAGCCAGGACCAACTCCCTAGCAACTAACAACAACAAAATAGAGAAGGAAGTAGAGTCTTGTTAGAAAGACGACTAGGGAGATGGGGAGAAGTTACTGGACTTATCTTTTGTAATTATAGCTGACATGAATTGCTGATAGAGTACATGTGGAAAATGAGAAAAAGCGGGGACTCAATCTATCACGATCCTCAGGTCTTTGTCCTGGGAGCCTCTAGGCAGATGGTGGCTCCTTTATTGGAGATGAGGTAAACTTGAAAAGTTGTATAACAGCTAAAAGTGAAAACTTATGTCTGGTCATGTTAAATTTGAGATTACTGTGCTGTTTTCTTCATAGCATTTTCCCTACTTGATAATTATTTTTGTGTTTATTCATTGTTAATATCCTGCCCATAAGAATTTTCAAAAGCACAAGAATTTTGCTTGTCTTCTTCATTGTTGTATCCCTAGAGTCCAGAACACCGACTGGCACTGAGTAGATAAATATTTGGATTTATTGAGCAGAATCAGTGATTGTCATACTTAAGTGTACATCAGTATCACTTGTGTAATTTATTAAGGTTCAAGATCAATTCCTACCCTCTTCCCTCCCCACAATGATTTTTGTGTAGTATGTCTGGGATTGCATTTCCAAACCACACCAGGTCCATTGCATTCGAGTTGATTCTGACTCATAGATACTCTATAGGAAAGAGCAGAACTGCCCCATGTGGTTTCCAAGGCTGTAAATGTTTACAGAACCAGACTTCCACATCTTTCTCCCACAGAGTAGCTGGTAGGTTCAAACTGTCAACATTTTACATAGAAGACAAGTGCTGTAACAACTGTACCACCAGGGCTCCTTCGATTATAGTTATGCAACTGCATATTTAACCAGCCTTGCAGAGAAGTAGTGGACTGCAATTTGAGAACCAGAGTTTTAGATAGATCAGTGTTGATTTTAAAGATTTACCTTAGAAATTCACACTTCAGTGAGGTCCCAAAAGACCACTAAGTATGGCTTTAAGAATGTCATGGTATCTCAAATACAGTGAAATCATAAGATGTTGGTTTACTTTCCAGAGAAAACCAGCGAGAGAATCCTGTAGTGCTTTCTATCTCATTTGACTTACATACTGCCATTGGAGACCAGGAAAGGGTCTCTTAAAGGGGTCCTTCTTAAGAAGAAAGATGGCTGCCTTAGTGCTACAACTTCAAGGGCAGCAGGACGCATCCTCAAAGTACCCCACACTTACTCATCCAAACCAAAAGCAAAATAAAACTGCTGCCATGGAGTCAATTTTGACCCATAGCAACCCTACAGGACAGAGTAAAACTGCCCCCTATAGGGGGCCCCCCATCAGGAGCTCCCGATGAATTTGAACTGCTGATGTTTTGGTATACAGTCATAGCACTTAACTAGTAAGCAACTAAGATTTCCTATTTCTTCAGAACCAAAAACCAAATCAAATCCATCACTGTCGAGTAGACTCCACTCACAGCGACCCTATAGGACAGAGTAGAACCACCCCGTAGAATTTCCAAGGAGGACCTGGTGGATTTGAAGTGCCAAACTTTAGGTTAACAGAAGTGGCACTTAACCGCTATGCCACCAGGATTTCTGTTTACACAAAGGTGTGTGAAATTCCTTTACTTGGTGATTGTAATAAATATATGTTGTTTCTGTCTTTCCACCATCCATTCCCTTTTCCCAATTAAGGAACTTCCTTTCAACACCACAATCTTGATGCCCGGCCTTTTCTTGACCAAGGGGTTAACTAGTGACCCAAGCTAGACCACCAAATGTTCCCACCCTAGCATTTGAATCTTTAGTGGAGTAACACAAGGACTTACGCAGATCAGAGTTTACCTAGAGGGAGGTCTCTGAAGAGAACAAGATCAGACACTGCAACAAAGACCTTGCAGAAATGATGTGGTTCCTGGCTTTCCAAGACTGAATTCCTTAGCTTTTCCTTGGTTTCTATGAGCTATAAGTCTTATTCTTCTAATAAATTTTGGTGTTGCTTACTTAAGTCAGTCAGAGTGATCTCAGTTGCTGGCAATATCTGCTATGACACAGTGAAAAGGTCTTCCAATCTACAATTGGAGGTAAACTTTCAAAACAAATCCTTACTGAGAACAGTAACACACTGACCTAAGTTTTCACTCTAGTGTGCATGTCTGATAGCAGAACCTGCACTCTTCATCAAGCGGAGAGCAGTAGAAGGGCTCCACAACCTGGCATCAATCCCATCATAGAGGTGGGAGAGAAAGAATAATTAAGACACGACACACAAATTTCACTTCACAAAATTTCCCTGTGTTTACACATGAGATAAATCCCTTGCTAGAAACTCTCCGCACTCATACTTCATAGTTTCTACTCAACCTTCCCAGCTACTGAGAGTTTCTATCTTCTGAGTAAACTACCCAAAGGAGGGCATTAATTACTAGGACACAAAAACCTAAGACATCAATTTGTGAACACGAGAACTCATAACATTAAATTTAGTTCTCATTTCCTTCTGTGGCCCCCAGGGAAGAAAAAGAACATCCTGTCCTTTAAAACATTTGGGTTAAATCCTAGTCATTTATTGACCTTCTTCCTCCCCTCATTTTTTAAAAAGACTCATAATGCTTTAAGACTCTCTAAGAAATAAATGGCTCAACTTGTGTCTGCTCAGTCCTTTATGAACAATACCCTCTGAACAGGATAATTTCTCACAATCTCTTTGGTAGTGATGACTGAAATTAAGGAATAGCAGATATGATGCCAAACAAAGTCAACAGCATTCTGAATGTGAACCACACCCAGGAAGGGATAATGAGTTACAGTTTAACAGGAATAATAAAAATAATCACTAATCACTTAATGCACAGTGTTAATGAAGATCAAATGTGAAAACCAACCTAGTTAACTAAAATACAATTTATTTGTTTATAAATGTGACAATAATATCTGGATATGATCTATATAGATCCTCCAATACTAGTAGTTTTCACTTCAATTTTAGTGGTAAAAATCACAATATTTACTAGTATTTCCTGAGCACTTACTATGTGCTGGAAACCCTGATGGTGTAGTGGTCAAGAGCTATGGCTGCTAACCAAAAGATCAGTAGTTCGGATCTACCAGGTGCTCCCTGAAAATCCTATGGGGCAGTTCTACTGTGTCCTGTAGGGTTGCTGTGAGTTGGAATTGACTGGACAGCAGTTGGTTTTGGTTTTGGTTTACCATGTGTAAGTATTATTTTTGGCACTCATTTAATGCCTACAACAACCCTATCAGCTATTACTCAATTGCTCCTGCTTGCACAAAGGAGGGAACTGAGGCACTGAGAAGTTAAAGAATTTGCCCAAGATCAAAGAGCTCGCAAACAGCAGAGCTCAGGTTTTGAATCCAAGCAGTAAAATGGCCCCAGATTCTGGCTTCTCAATCCTTTCACTTACCACCTCCCAACATTTCTCGGTCTATTAGTGAAATAACACCTATCTTTCCCTCTAGCTACACTTATGGCCCTTCTAACCCTCAGTCTGAATGTTTAAAGCTATGTTTAAAAACTACCTGTACCAAGTAATCAAAACAAATAGGCTTTCAAGAGGCCATATCGCTTGGATGTTAATTGTTAACTAAATGGTGAGCCTTTCAAACAGTCTTTTTACAGAAATCTACTTATTTAGTCTTTACATGGAGTTCAGTGATAAGAATTATGGAACTACTTTAAGTCCCTAAAGGCATGAACAAGACATTCTGGGTTTTCAGTTTCACTGAATGGATTTATACTTGGTTACTGTGACTTTGAGATGAGTGGGAAATTTGCTGTGAAAGGTGTGTTTGCTGGTAGTTGCTTTCACTTCTTTACCAGGGAGGTCACTGGGACACCAGCCTGCGATATGCATCTGGGAGGGACGTGAGCATAGAGTGAGGGTAGTGCGTACAAAAACCAGCCTGTTCTCAAACGTTCAAAGGGTCTCTGCAAACGCTCCATGGGTTTCTTGAGCTCGTCTTCCTGAGGTCTGGCTATGATAAAATATACTTTAGCCCAGAAAGTGGTGGTTTCTTGAAGACCCTTCTTAGTCTATTTTTCTTTTATGCAAACCTGAATGATAGACTCGAACTAACCTTGACTATTGTTGAGAAGATGGCCAGAATTTTTGCAGGATACACCTCTTGTTTGACTTAATTTGCATTTTCATGAAATAGTCCAGCTTTCCTTCCCTCTTGTCATTTGCTTTCTTTATATACAGCATTAATATTGTCATCACTGGATTAGGAATCCAATAGATGAAAAAGAAAAAATGATGTGTGGTGACACCAAATGGTCCACACCAGACTGCCCCTTCCTTGTCCATTGCTCTTGAAGAGATAGAAAGGGAAAATAAGAGTGCAACACCCTCCTCCCCCAATCATATACTGTAGTTGGACTGCAAGGTGGAAACTGGGTGAGTCAAAGACGCAAAAAGATGAGTAAAGCATTTCAAAAATCATACAGGCAAAATGCTAGAGAGTTTACAAATGTGAAAGTCAATGTCTTCCGGTAGAAAAGTCAGCAAAAGGGTCACAACCACATTTGGTTTCTTTAGTAGTTAGCTACGTAGAACAAGTTACTTAAACTAACTTCAGCTTTCCTAGATGTAAAATGGACGTGAGAGTTAAATTACACATTAGTAGACTTGGAAAGGGACTTGCAGGTCCACTGCAGGAATTTACTGACTATTCACTGACCCACTGCAGGAATTTGGTCTACAACATTCCTTACAACTCACCCTCCATGAAGGGTGCTCATTATCTCCTTAGCTTTCTTGTGCTGAAATGAGTTTTGCCTCTCAGCACCTCCATTCTTTGGTCTGAGCTCTCTCCGCTCAAGTTCTGACATGGCAACTTGGATGGCAGGAGAAACAAGGCAGAACAGTGGAAAGAGAATCAGCCAAAGCCAAAATTGAACCCAACTTTTTGTACTTAACTGGCTATGAAATCTTGAGCAAATTGTTTTAGTCCTACGAGGCTCAGTTTCCTTATCTGTCTGGTGGGGTTTATGTAACCTACCTACACAAGTTTGTTCTGAGAATTAGAAATAATTTATATAAAATACCTGCATATGGAGGATGTTTAATGAAAAGACTATTAGGAGGATGATTCTTTTTCTTAGAACATAATAAAAATCAATATTTGTTGAGGTCTTATGGAGTTTATGGCATGATTTTGGATTCTGGTTACATTTACAGTATTTTGATTTTTCTGAAAATTTCTCAGATTCAGGCCTAAATGATCACTTCCTATATATCTTCCTTTCAAATAACCTACTTCTTTTGCTTGCACAATTAGAAAAGGAGAAGCTTAAAGATAGATTTAAGTAAGTTGCAGGTTTTATGTATTTTGACCAGTTTGGAAAAAATTCACGGTGGAGCTAGTTTAATTTTAACTTTGAAGAATGGAAGCCTTCTGAATTTTTCTTTGTAGAAATCCTTTGATCCTTACAGAAAGGACAGGAGCTAAAATGTACATTAGGAGGAACAATTGTAGCAATACAGAGAACAAGTAAACTTGAATGGAGTGAGAGGAATTCTGTGAGTTTAGGAGTCAAATAGTTCAAGTTAGTGAATAGTTAGTTGAAGCCTCTTAGAAAGTTTTCTTAAGGATGAAATCTTCAAAACATCTCCTCTTGATTTTAAACATAACTATCAAAAGTTAAAACATGGTGCTGCTAGCCCTGACCAGAAACGTGCACTAAGGTCAACTCTTCAGACAAGAATGGACTGGACTCAGGGACACCATATGACCACGTGTTGTATGTACTTTATGGTTCTGCACATTTCTAAGAAGCTGTCCTATTGGTTTCTCTTTAGATGGGAGAGAAGAGGGTGGAGAGGAGGGGACAGGTGCTCATTAAGACGGTACTAGAAACATAGAGTGAAAAGGAGGAATATGCCGTAACTGGGTAAGGAGAGTGGATGCAGCTGCAGATAGGTAGGCACACAAAATTGATTTGGATTGTATATTTTCACTTAATCACAATAAAAAAGAAAAAGAAAAAAAATTGAAAACAAGGCTCCTTTGTCCTAGCAAACTCATTTAAAAGAATCTCCACCACTGCCCCCAGTTGCTGTTATGTCTTGGCCTCAGATGTTTCAGAGTAGCATTGTACTCCATAGAGTTTCCAACAGTTGATTTTTCAAAGGTAGGTCACAAAGCCCTTCTTTCGAGGCTCCTCTGTGTGAATTTGAACCACCAACCTGGGGTTAGCAGCTGAGCATGGGACTCAGGAACTTAGAGAAACCCAGGGACTCAGAGGAATATATCCTGCAGAAATCCTTTATGAGCATTTAAACAAGGTAGTTACAAGGATATTCACTGCCATGTGGTTTGCAATACAGCAATCTAAACATTTTGATAGGACCAAAAACCAAATTCACAGCTGTTAAGTCGATTCTCACTCACAGTAACCCTATAGACAGAGTAGAACTGCCCCATGGAGTTTCCAAGGAGTGCCTGGCAGATTTGAACTGCTGGCCTTTTGGTTAGAAGCCATAGCACTTAACCATTACACCACCAGAGTTTTCATTTTGATGGGAGAATGAAAAAAAGCAATTGTAATGCACCCACAGAATGGAACACTATGGAACTTTTGTATCATCTGCAATATTCTATCCTATGACCACCTTATGCCTGCTGCACACTTTCAAGACGACTTGCTCTGGTTTTTACGTAGTGATATGAACGGAATTACAAGGTATTGTGAAAGTACAGAGGAGGGAACATTGAATTTTACCTGGGGTGGTCAGGAAGAAATCTCATGGACAAAGTAATACTTGAGTGGGTGCCCCTAAGTGGATTTCAGCTGAAAGGGTTCACTGTCAAAGTGACCAGCATCGGGAAACAACAGAAAGCATGACGTATTTGGAGAAAGTCGCTCACAGGGAAACTGGCTGAAGCTGGATCACAGGGCAGTTGATGGAGGTGGTAGACAAATAAGAGTTACATACGAGGCTGCATATTCATTAATTTTGTGGGTCGTTGGTTTTGTTTTCACTTTATATTGCAGTAATTGACATAGAGAAGCATGCCTGAAACATTAAGGTACAGTTTGATGTCTTCTCAGAAACTGAACACACCTATTTAAGTAGCACCCAGATCAAGAAATGGAAAGATACTAGCATCCTGGAGCCCCCTTTCCTGCCCCTTCCCAAACATTATCACCCCTAACCCCTGTCAAATGAAACCTTGTCCTGACTTCTAACACCAAAGGTTTTGCTGGCGTCTGTACTATGTTTAAAGCATGTATTCTTTTGTGTCTGGTTTCTTTGGCTCATGCTGATGATAGAGAAACTCAGTGGTCGTTGCATGTCACTGTAGATCAGTGCCACCTAATATTTAAGCAGGGGAGTGGCACGGGTTGACTTCTGTATTAGAAAAATCACTCTAGCAGCCGTGAAGATTGAGTGGAAGGACAAGAAGATCCATGCAGGAACTACGACAATCATGTAAGTGAGAGATGATCGGGGCCTGACCTGGAGTTCAGACAGTGAGTGAGGATGGAGATGTGAGGGATCAGTTAGACAGTCACTCTGAGCTCTGGAGAAATAATTCAAAACATATGTTCCATTTACAGTGTCTTTCACATGCAAAGAGGAGCCCTATGCTGAGTGCTCAGAACCAGGCCAACATTAAACACGCATGGCATTCATTTGAGTGCTTTTCAAGATTTAAAGAAAACAAGCTACATCCGTCTAAGTGTCTAAGGAGAGGGTAGGGATGAGACAGAGCAGGAAGCCGACACAGCAAGGATAAGCAAAGTGTGTTCCCTGAGACTGTAATGACCTCAAAGGTTTATTGGAGGAGTTTTGCAACTGGATCACTTTTGTAAAGTATTTTTTGAGCAGTTGTACTTTCAATCTGAAGTTTAGATCAATTAGGAAGATAAAATCAGAGTTGAGGGAACAGAAATGAGGGAGAGCTTGGGCAGAAAATTGGGAAGAGACAGTGAGGGTGTGAGATGGGTGTGCAGGACAGAGAGGTGAAGAGATGGCTGATGAAGCTTAAGCTGAATGAAGGCTCATTCAAAATCTGTCTTCATCTGATGCTTCTCACAATGAGATATTCACTCCCTGACAGTATGTTTTACTTTTAAAATGAAAGGAAAGAAGTTAATAAAGCCTGAACATTTCCTAATGTACCATGATGTGTGTGCTGACAGTATCAAAGAGGCAGGCAGACTTGGGAGGGGAGAAAGACAAAATAAAGCAGAAGGAGTTAAAAGGCAAAGGAACCCAGGAAAAAAAAAAAGAAGTAGCGATATTACTGCAGTTCATGCCAAGACATTTTAATGGTGATATACTTACTGCTCTGTTGGAAGGAGAGACTTGGATCATCCAACAGCAAGAAGGAGGCTGGTTCTTAGTGTATAAATCACACAAGACCCAAAGTTAGAATCAAGAGGGTTTTTAAGAACTCTGTGAAATCTAAAGCCAACGTAGGAGCATGCCTTAGGCTGCTTTCTTGAGAAGTAAAGAAGGAAAAGGGGTTGCTGACTAAGCTGTTTAAGGAGCTAAGAGTTTTCTACAGAGAAATATTTATCTCTTTGGTGGATTTGCAAGTTCTGGGAGTGCCCTCGTTAGAAACTGGCTGACAATTCCAAGAAAACTTGGAAGAATCTCCATGGTGATGCAGAATGACCCATTTAGACTACAAGGTCTATTGTGAGTTGAACTTGAAAAGATGGCCCGTAGCCTGTCTAGAAACTTCTCTTTCATTTTTCACTGGACATAAGATATGAAATAAAGCAGTATTGTTGTTTGTTATTTCCTCTCCCTGTGTAGCCTGATGTACTGGTAAGGACTCTTTAGAGTCATTTGAGTCCAGTCCTGGCTTCACTATTCGTCAGCTACATGACCTTGAGCAGGCCAGCAGCCTCTGAGTATTGCCTACAGTGTCTCTAAATTCCCTTTAGTATGTGGATTGACTTCTATGAATGATGTCTTAGGCTGAGTTTTCAGAATAAGCAAAACCAGTGAAATGTACATATATACCAGGTCTGACAATTAAATCTCTGAACTTAATTGTTCTAAATACTGCATGCCTCATTGCTGAATATCACCACGGTTAACTTTGAAGCACTCCCCTTGGGAAGCTAGACACTGACACCTGCAACTAGTTCACCCTTCAAAGCAATTTTGGAACTCTTCCTGGAATGGCCATTGCATGTGGTGGTGTCATAGCAAGTTCATAAATTTAATTGTACAGTTGTCTGTGAGGGAGTTTTTAGCCAGTGAACAACTGTATTGGAATACTCTCCCTACTCACCTGATCTGGCCCCCAATGACTTTTTTCTTTACCTGAAGATAAAGGGAATATTGAAAGGAAGACATTTTGATGACATTCAGGGCATCGAAGATAATCCAACGACAGTTCTGATGGCCTTTGCAGAAAAAGAGTTCCAGAATTGCTTTGAAGAGTGGACTAGGTGCTGGTGTCAGTGCATAGCTTCCTAAGGGGACTACTTCAAAGGTGATTGTAATGATATTCATCAATGAGTATGCCACATTTTCTCTAGGATGAGTCCACAAACTTAATTGTCAGTGCTTGTGTATACATATATACACATCACAGCAACTAATCAAGAAAGCTAGTTTGAAATACAGCTTCTCTCTAAGTTAAGCTGAATTATCTCCAAGAAACTTTCACCTCCTCTCCATCCTTCAAAGGGATGGACAAATGTTAACAATGTTAACACACCTATTTAGAGTCACTCTGCTTCTGCTCATTCATATTCTGCAGAATTTTATCACCAGAGACAGTTTTGTAAAACTGGGGTCATCGTATCTCTGGATTTTCTTTTAGTTTTTTTTTCCTGTTCTGTATCATCTGCAAACCTTGGAGCTATAATTGTCAGCTTGGGCCTTGACGCTATTGCTGTCTGTAGACATAATTGGAATGATAGAAAACAGCATTTCTCCCTTCTTAAACAGAATTCCTTTCCACTCACGTTGTACTCACCCTGCAGCTCATTTATGAAAAGATGATTGTTGACAGGCAGGCTGTACTCTTGAAGTGACATTTTCCCATGGATGAATGGATGACTAGTGCAGGGATTTACATCAGAAGGGAATGCATGTCATCTTTAAGGTAAATCAGGCACAGACTGATGGTTAGCTAAGGCGATGGCAATTTGACATTCCAACAGTCTTAGTATAACTCTAATGTGTGATAGGGCAGCATTGTGAGCACTGGCTATATTTTGCTTGTGAATCCTGATGGGAAAGTTGTAGATGAAAGGATAGGAGAGGTTAAGAGATTCAGAGACTAGAAAAGTTCTTCTCAAGGGGGCCTAAGGGACGGATTACCAGGACAGGGAGGTCACAGGATATTGAGAGGGGCCTGACTGGAAATAATAATAATAGGGTCAATTTTCTTTACTGATGGCTTACTATATGCATTATCTTAATCATCTTCTTAACAACTTCAGATAGGTACTATTTTCAGGATCCTACATAGGCTCTTATCATTTTCCTTTCACGGTAGGAGCAAGTGAGGGTTAGATAGATGAACTAACTTACCCAAGAGCCTTAATCCAGGCTTTAAAACTATGGTCATAGAATCGGTAAGCTTTGGATCCTGGAGATAATCAGATGAATACAGAACAGAGAATGTCTTCTGCAGGATGTGACTGACAGAGCCCTGAGGAGGACTTGTGTAAAGGGCCTAGGTCTTGCTGAGTGGTTCAAGACTTCATCCCAGTGGGGCAAGAGAGCATACCAGGGTGGTCCTGCAGGATGAGGCCAAGTGTGGAGGCTCAGGGCGTGAAACTGCTTAAAGAATCCAGGCAAAGTCTGCACCCTGACCTTCAAATTATCTCTTCACTATCTTCTCCCTAATTTTCAAGCCATGCTATTATACAATTTGGATACAGCAGCCCAAGATAATTTTCTGCTTGAAATAGTCATATTCTAAACTGGATAGGATTGACTGAGTAAAAGCCTTCATTCTTCAAGTGAGCATTTTATTCTGTTGATTATAGAAAATCCTTGCAGAGGCATCCTTGCCAAGAACGGAACCACACTCTTCCCCTAAGAAAAGACTCCGGGTGACTTTTTAGACTTCACGTGAAAATCACAGACCCCAAGTACTAAAGTCACTTAGAGTCCCATCAGAGCATTCTAAGACAGTTTTAATGGAGTGTCTTTTATTTTGTGCTCGGTTATTCTGTAACAAATGAGTCATCGAGTTTTGAAAAATTTTAAATGTATCCAGAAGCTTTTTTTTTTTTTTTTTTAATTTTTGATTTGAACAAGTACTTAGAAGCCAAGGCCAGTAACCCTATCTTCTCCTGGCTCCTTTGCTATGAAGACAGCCTTCATCCCTACAGATCACACAGGTTCCTTTGACAAGAACGGACAACTCTCAACCAGTCAAGTTGCTGACCCGTGGGAAAGCAATGCCTCCCTTCTTTTTCTAAAATGTTACCCAGCAAGGATTTTTTTTTAACACTGGTGTGCTGCATTCTGGGAAGGGCTGAAAACAACAGTAATAAAAAAGGAACTTTAGGGACAATCCTAGTTCTCCTGGTGATTTATGCAACATTCTAATCTAGAGTTCCTTTAGGGGTCTTTCAATTCTATGTCAGGAACTCCGTAGGGAAGCTGACTGGAGCCTGACGGTAAAATTGAGGTTGCGGACAATAACTCCCCTTTGGACTATTCAAAGGCAGATTCACTTGATGCCAGATTCTTTTCTATCATCCAAGAATGGCCAGAGAGACCAAGGGTGGGAGCTAGAATTCACTGGAGTTTTCTAACAAAGCATTCCAATAAATTAAAAAACAAACAACTTTTGTTGTAATGAAAAAAACATTTCTGCCAAGGCTGACTGGTGAGCACGCCCTCATGTGTTCCAACATGGTAGTAATTTGTGGGGTTTGCAAAGCGCACAAAATACCCTTCTAGTCACTCCACCAGAAACCCTGGTGGTGTAGTGGTTAAGTGCTACGGCTGCTAACTGAAAGGCTGGCAGTTTGAATCTGCCGGTTTGAATTCTGGCGCTCCTTGGAGCTCCATGGAGCAGTTCTGCTCTGCTGTGTAGGGTGCTATGAGTGGGAATCGACTTGATGGCAATGAGTTTAGTTTAGGGATCACCCCCACCAACACCATTTAGTGGCATTCTCTTCCATGGACGAAGCCCCTTTTCTGCTAGGTGAGTGTTAACTTGAATCTCCTGAATGATGATTATTTTCATCGGATGTTGTGAGCACAAAATGATCTCATTTTCCAAAGTCTGCTTCTGTCATGTTCAATAAATTCATACTTATTTAAACTCCAATTTCAGCCAAAAAGCAGAAATAACTCAGATTCTCACCAACTGGTGAATCAAACTGTGGTACATCCACACGATAAAACACCACTTAGTAATAAAAAGGAAAAACTACTGACATATGTAACAACAAAAGGTTATCTATTAATAGGGCAGTCTAGAATGCAGACAGAAATCAAATCAGTGGCAGCCAACAGCTGAGGGTAAGGGAGGAAATTGACTGCGAATGTGTCCAGGGTACTTTTTGGGGTGATAAAAGTGTTCTGTATCTTACTTGATATTGGTTACTTAGTTGCATGTTGTTGTTAGTAAGCAACTCCATGCATGCAGAGTAAAACTTCCCCCTAGAGTTTTCAAGGCCGTAATCTCTTGAAAGCAGATTGCCAGGCCTGTCTTCCAGGGGGCCCATGGGTGGTTGTAACTGGCAAACTTTCAGTTAGTAGTCAAGTGTTACACGTTAGTCAAAACTCCTGGAACTAACATGAGGGGCATGCTGGTAAGTATATCATCAGGCCGTATGTACTCAAAAAGCATGCAACTTACTGTATATAAATTATGCCTCGATAAACCTCAAATAAAGAAAAAGTGATTCCTCAAGAACAACTTCAAAAATTGTCATGGATTTCTTCCAAAATACAAATCCCGAACTTTTCTGAGTTAGCCTCTTGGCCTCCTTTTCTTGGCCCATCTGCAAAAGACACTGCAGTGAACTCTTGTGAGAGGCTGTAAGTTCCAGCCCAATTCAGCATTCAAATGGAGCCAGACCACATTCCAAACAGTCTGCTCCTTGCCTCTGCCATTGTGCCAGAGACGGTGTGTGCAGTGACACGCAGCCTTCCTGGCATTTGGATACTGAAAAGAAAAACATCAAAGTTCCAGGCCAGTGCTGGTCCTGCCATCAACTAGCAGGAGCCCTTTGTGGGGGGAAATGAGATCTGGGTCCCAAAGGCAAATTCATACTCTTAGTTTTCTGGCTGCTCACCGCAAAAGACAACGACTAGCTGTTCTTGGGCAGAATCTGTGCCTTGTGCAAACCATCCATTTAACCGCTTCACTGAATGTCCTATGACAGGTAGTAAGTGTCCATGTCTGATTTTGAAAAACATCTCCAGATCTGTAGAACATCTTAAGATAATCTACCCACCCTAATTCCCAACAGCAGTGACCTTTCTAAGGTCTCTCAGGGATGCAACCACTTGCTCTTAGTTGGTACCTGAAGGCTGGCAGTTCAAACCCACTCAGTGACAACCGGAAGAAACAGACCTGGCAATCTCCTTCCATAAAGATTACAGCCAAAAAAATGCTATGGAACAGTTCTGCTCTGTCACACACAGAGTCTCCAAAGTCACAAACCAATGACAAAACAAAATAAACAACATCAAACGCATTGCCATTGATTCTGACTCTTGGCAATGCTATTATTGTATAGGGTAGAATTGTGTGTTCCTATAGTGTTTCTTAGGGTCACCATGAGTCGGATCCGACTTGACGGCACTTGGCATAGTGTTTCTAGGAAAGCAGACTTCTGTGTCTTTCTCCTGTGGAAGCAGCCAGAGGGTTTGAATTGTTAACCTCTTGTTTAGCAGTCTAACACTTAACCACTTTGTTACCAGGACTTCTTAAATCAACAATAACCTATCACTCGTCCAGTTGATGCAATTCATTGCGACCTATAGAAAAGAGAGAAATTGCACCATTGGGTTCTCAAGGCTGAAATCTTTGTGGAAGAGTTTGAACTCCCAATAACCCCCAATCTTTAGAAAAGATCTGAGCACTTAACCACTGTGCCTTCAGTGCTCCCCTCAATTAGCAAAAGACCAAAAAAGACCAAACCGATTGCCACTGAGTCAATTCCAGCTCACAGTGACCCTATAGGAGAGACTGGAATTGCCCCGTAGGTTTTCCAATGAGTAGTTAGTACAGTTAGTATATTTCAATGGCTCACCTCCTGTTGAGCAGTCGAGTGCTTAACCACTGAGCTCCAAATCAACAATATCAAACCCCAAACCAAACCCATTGCTGTCAAATCAATTTTGACTCACAGTGACACTATAGGACAGAGTAGAACTGCGCTATAGAGTTTCCAAGTAGTGCCTGGTGGATTCAAGCTGCTGGCCGTTTGGTTAGTGGTCACAACGTTTAACTACTACACCACCAGGATCACTATTCCAAAATCGCTACCTACAAATATTGATCCAGTTTTACTGAGTTCAAGGATCAGCTAAGAAGTGTATTTTTTTCCTGCCAGTTCCTGGTTCCTACTCCCATTTTGAGATTCTACCTCAATAGATCCTGGAGGGATCCATGGAAACCATGTTTTTAAGGAGTACTTTGGGTGATTAGAAGCAGGAAGTCTAAGGATCAGGAAGTCTAATGATAAGATAGACTTAGACAGAAACTTTCTGTACAGGCTTTTGTTTTCACTTGAAAAAGTTGAACAATTTATTCTTTGGAACTGTCTGATCCCTCAAGTGGTTGCATAGCAAAGTGATTTAGAGCGGGGCTCTAGAGTTAGAGTAGTTGCATTCAAAGCTCAACTCCACCTGTTATTACCCATGAAAGTCTTAGGTGGTTTATGTAATCTCTCCACAGCTTGTGTGAAAGAGGGGATAAGATCAGAATAAGCTAACACTTATAAAGCACTCAGAATAGTGCCAGTAAGAATGAGATAAACATCCGTTATCATTCTGTTCAGATCGATAAAGACTGAGCGAAATATTGAAGACCATGAACAAAGAAAGTTACTTCAAAGAGCTTTTTATTTAAAGTTTGGACATTCCAAATACTTCAAATGGTAGAGGGGAATGAACCATTTTATGTTTTGCCAAGTTTCTTACATTCCTAATATCTCTGCCCTGTTTTGAGTATTAAAAATACGAGCTGAAAAAAAGATTAGCTGAACCAAGCAATACCTTTCTTCTTTGATTGATTAAGAAGCTTAAAGTAACTCACATACATTAGCTTCTTTATCTTTGCAAGTTATGTGTAATCTTCAGTGATCCTTAAGCAGAGATGCAGACTGGAATTATGTGTAGAGCTCTGGAGAAGCATAAATTCTGATTTAGCAAAGTTTGGGGTGGGTCCCAGGAAATCTGTATTTCTAAAAAGTTCTCTCTGTGATTTGGCTGGACATCCCAGGCAGAGAACTGCTGCTACCGGTGAAGAGTTAGGATAATCCACCTTGTTTTATAGCTTAAGAAACAGATCAAGCATGTTAAATATTTTCCTAATGTCTTTAATCAAATTTTTTGCAGAAGCAGGAATTGGATTTTTTCCAGTAATTCCAAGGTCGATATGCCCTCCAGTACAGCTTACACTATGTGTAAGCTAATTGTGTAAGTGTAGTAATTCATATTCTCTCACTTGCATGTGAAATAATACTCTGATCTGAATTCCTTGTTATTGTTGTTAGATGCCCTTGAGTCAGTTCCAAGTCATAGCAAATCTGTGTACAACAGAACGAAGCATTGCTCAGTCCTGCGTTGTCCTTGCAATCCTTGCTAAGTTTGAATCCACTGCTGCAGTCATTGTATCACTTCATCCCACTGAGGCTCTTCCTCTTTTTACTGTCTTTCTACTTTTGCAAGCATGATGTTCTTCTCCAGGAACTGATCCTTCCTGATAAAGTGTCCAGCGTTTCTGAGATGAACTCTTACCATCCTCTCATCTAAGGAGCATTCTGGCTATACTTCTTCCAAAACAGATTTCATTCTTCTGGTATTCCATGATATAATCAATATTCTTCACCAACACTTGGCTGGCTGGCTTCACCAACACCGTAATTCAAAAGCATCAATTTTTCTTCTGCCTTCCTTATTTGTTGTCCAGCTTTTTTAAGCATATGAGGCAAGTGAAAACACCGCAGCTTGGGTCAGGCACACCTCAGGCCTCATGGTGACTGTTTTAGTCATCTAGTGCTGCTTTAACAGAAATACCGCAAGTGGATGGCTTCTGCAAAGAAAAGTTTGTTCTCGCACAGTACAGTAGGTTACAAGCCTGAATTCGGAGTGTCTGCTCAAGGAGAGGGCTTCCCCTCTGTCAGCTTCAGAGGAAAGTTCCCGTGATGCATCAGTCTTTGGTCAGGGGGCATCTTGGCACAGGGACCTCAGGGCTGAAGGATGAGCTCCGCTCCCAGTGTTGCTTTCTTGATGATGTGAGGTTCCCAACTCTCTGCTTCCCTCCTTTTCCTTTTATCTCTGGTGGGATGAAAGTATAAAAGGTGATACAAGCCATAATCTAGGGAAACTCCATTTACAATGGGTCAGGGAGAGGACCTTAGGAAGGAAAATCACAAAATGGAGGACAATCATATAATGTTGGGGATCATCGCCCAGTCAAAAGGCTACACACATTTTGGGAGGGACACTGTTCAATCTATGACAGTGACATCTTTGGTTTTTTAACACTTTAAAAAGCTCTATGGCAGTACATATGCCCAGTGCAATTCATTGTTTGATTTCTTGGATCCAAGTAAAATGAAATCCTTGACAACTTCATCTTATTTCCATTTATCAGATGTTGCTTACTGGTTCAGTTGTGAGGACTTCCGTTTTCTTTATGTTGAGGTGTAATTCGTACTGAAAGCTGTGGTCTTTGATCTTCTTCAGTAAGTGCCTCAAGTCCTCTTTACATTCTGCAAGCAAAGTGGTGTTATCTACATATCACAGATTATGAATAGTCTTCCTCCAATCCTGATGATGTATTCTTATAGTCCAACTTCTCAGATTATTTGCCCTCAATACAGACTAAATAAGTCTGGTGAAAGAATACAATTCTGATCCACACCTTTCCTAATTTTAAACCATGCAGTATTTCCTTGTTATATTCCAATAATTGCTTCTTGATCTATCTATACGCTCCTCATTAACACAATTAAGTGTTCTGGAATTCCTATTCTTTGAAATGTTATCCATAATTTGCTATGACCCACACAGTTGAAAGCCTTTGCATGTTGTTAGCTGTTGTTACATGCTGTTGAGTGGGTTCCAGCTCATAGCTACCCTCTGCACAACAGAACAAAACGCTGCCCGGTTTTGCACCATGTCCACAATTGCTTTTATGCTTAAGCCCATTGTTGTGGCCACTGTGCCAGTCCATCTCATCAAGGGCCTTCCTCTTTTTCACTGACTCTCCACTCTACCAAGCATGATGTCCTTCTCCAAGAACTAATCTTTCCTGACAGTATGTCCAAAGTATGTAAAACACAGTCTTGCCATCTTTGCTTCCAAAGAGCACTCGGTTGTACTTCTTCTAGAACAGATCTGTTTGTTATTTTGGCAGTCCATGGTACACTCAATATTCTTCTCTAACACCACAATTCAAAGGCATCAATTCTTGTTTTGTTTCTCGGTCATTGTCCAGCTTTTGCATGCATATGATGCAACTGAAAATACTATGGCTGGATGCAAATTTATATGGGAAGGCAAATTTTCACTCAATCATAATAATAAAAAAAAATAAAGAAAATACTGTGGCTGGAGTCAGGCACACTTTAGTCTTCAGGGTAATATCTTTACTTCTCACTACTTTAAAGTGATCCTTTGCAGCAGATTTTCCCAATACAATGTCTCTTTTGATTTCTTGACTGCTGCTTCCATGGGCACTGATTGTGGACCCAAGTAAAATAAAATCCTTGGCAACTTCAATCTTTTCTCCATTTATGATGGTGTTGCTTACTGCACCAGTTGTGAGAATTTTTTTTCTCTTGTTGCTGAGGTGCAATCCATACAGAAGGTTGTGGTCCTTGCTCTTCATCAGTAAGTGTTTCAAATCTTCACTCCCAGCAAGTAAGGTGGTGTTGTCTGCATAACTCAGGTTATTAATAAGTCATCCTCCAATCCTGATGCCTTTTTCTTCTTCTTATAACCCAGGTTCTCAGATCTTTTGTTTGGGATACAGATTGAAAAGCTGTGGTGAAAGGATACAACCCTGACACACACCTTTCCTGACTTTATACCATGCAGTATCTCCTTGTTCTGTTTGCACAGGTGCCTCTTGATCCATATACAGATTCCTTAAGAGTACAGTTAAGTGTTCTGGAATTCCCATTTTACGCAATGTTAGCCATAAGCCTTTGCATAGTCAATAAAACACAAGTAAAAGTCTTCCTGTTTTTCTCTACTTTCAACAATATCTACCTGACATCAACAACGATATCCCTAATTCCACATTCTGTTCTGAATCCAGCTTGAATTTCTGGCAGTTCCATCTCAATGCACTGTGGCAACTGTTTTTTAATTATCTTCAGCATAATTTTACTTGCATGTGATATTAATGGTACTGTTTGATAATTTCTGCATTCTGTTGCAGACTTGTCTTTGGAATGGATGTGAATATGGATCTTTTCCATTCAATTGGCCAGGCAGTTGTCCTCCAAGTTTCTTAGCATAGATGGGTGACTGCTTCCACATTGCATCTACTTGCTGAAACATCTCAATTGTTAGGTTATCAATTCCTAGAGTCTTGTTTTTCACCAGTGCCTTCAGTGTAGCTTGGATGTCTTCCTTCAATACTATTGGTTCCTGATAATAATCTGCTTCCTGGAATGGTTGAATACAGACAAATTCTTTTTGAAACAGTGATTCTGTGTATTCCATCCATCCATCTTCTTTTGATGCTTCCTGTATCATTCAACATTTTGCACATAGGATCTGAGTTCAGTGGAATGTCAATTTGGATCTGCCCATCTGAAATTCTGAGTTTATATCAGAATCTACTGTTTACCCTCTTACTCGCATGTCCCAGTTTACTGATTTTCCCTATTAAATCCTTAGGAGTACCAATGAGAGATAGCTCATATTGGAAAAATTTCGCCATTGAGTCTATTCAATTCTGACCCTTAGAAATCCAGTAAGACACAGCAGAACTCCCCCAAAGAGTTTCTAAAGCTGCATTCCTTACAGAAGCAGGCTGCCACGTCTTTCTGCTGCAGGCTGTCTCATGAGTTAGAACCACTGACTGCTTGGTTAGCTGTTGAGCACTTAATCACTGTGCCACCAGGGCTTCTTGCTCATGTGGAGCCTGGCTCAAGTCTTTATGAGAAGTAGGATTATATACTTGAAGACTTGTTCTTTTCTGTTCATATAGTGTAAGAACCTCTAAGGACCACAGTTGTACCATAAGAAAATTCAAGATAAACTGACACATACGCGGTTCGACAATGAAGTTCGTGAAGCTGCCACCATGCACATCCATTGGCAGCATTGTCCAAACAACTCGGTAAGGTTTCATAACCTTGGTGTATCAGTGCCTCACATCTGTGTTCGTGTTGATCTGCGGTGGTGCCTTGCGAATCGGCATTCATTGTTGTTTGTGCGTGTGTTTGTGTCCTGTGGCAAGAATGTTGGAGCTTGAATTAGAGCAATGAACTAACACTAAATTTCTTGTTAAACTTGCCCAGAGTGGAAGTCAAGCCAGGGACATGTTAGTCCAAATTTATGGGGATAATGTCATGAAGAAAACGGCAGTGTACAAATGGATTAAACATTTTTCTGAGGGAGAGAAAGCATCTCTGATGAAGAGAGGGCCAGGAAGCCAGTAATGAGTAGAACTGATGAAAACATTGCACAACTTTGTAGAATTGTTAGTTGAAATCATGGGCTGACTGTGAGAAGCACAGCCAACCAAGTAAATATCGATAGAGAAACAGGAAAATTGTAAAGCTAGGAAACTAGCATCCTGTATGACGATAATCCTCAGAATGGTATCTACAAATCATTAAATAATGGACCACATGAATATCCAGAACGTCATTTTGGTGGGTACAGGTGTTGGCATTTTGGTAGCTTCTACTCGGGGGGCCGAGACTTCTGTGACCCGTAAATTTCCTCAGAAACTATTTTTATTTAATGTATTAGCAGAAAAGAAAATCTATCACATTAAATGTCTGCAATGAGGGGGCCACTAATCAAAGGAAATCACTCTGCTGAACTTCAGCCAGGGAACGAAATTGAGGCTGTATCATTTTGCTTACAGAGTGGTCTGGCAGTCTAGAATCCCTGCCTTCAATGCTTCACACATTGCCAATCCCTTGCTAATAAAACAGACCCCTTTATTTAGTTACTTTTTGGCATCTACTGTCTGCTTTGCTTTCACATTTTCTGTTGCCCATATTTCAATATCCTGCCTTTACATTCTCCTCTTGCCCTTGTTAAAATACTATTTCTTTCTGTCTTTTTCTTTTTTTAAAGAGCCCTTTGAATCAGATAGCTCCTGCTGGCATGGGCTGTCAGAGGTATTCATTTCAGTGGATTCTGGCCTCATGTTGCATTACTTGGCAACAAGATTTAGAGGCAAAGCCCAGCCTTGAACTTGTCAGAGTCTCCGTGCTGTGAACTCAGCACACATTACTCTCTAGCATATCAAGTTGTCATGCCAACTGCTAACAATAAAACTCATCTCTCTCTTGCTTGGGTTTTAATTCAATAACTCTTAAAATTGGCTCCTTCTATAATCCAATTTGGTCTGAAAATGTAATATATGAATGCATGTGTGTGTGACTGCATGTGTTTGTTTAACTACACTGATAAACAGATCAAGATGTCAGGATATCTGAATTTTTCCTTTACATTCAGCTGGGCAACTGAGCCTTTTAAAACACCTACTAAGTACCAGATACTTTATATCCTTGTAGAACATAATTATGTACACAGTAACATCTTATTAATTTGAAATCTGAATTAATATTGTGATAATTCAGGCAGACGCTAGCCTGTATTTGGTTATTTCATTAACCATGCAAAAGGAATTTATGATGCTATTTAGTAGGTCAACAAGCTTACAAAAAAACTGCTTGGGAGAATGAACAATTTTCAAGACATTTAAAAAGGTACACTTACGTTTTGACAATGTAGGCTCACTGTAATTGATTAATAATGTTTATTATTGTGCTAGTTAAAAGCTATTCTTTTTTATTTTCTTTTTTCTTTTTTTTTGCTATGACTGAGTGGAAACGTACATTGCTGTATAAATTTACATGCCCACCTATATGCAACTTCCACTGCTCTCCCTGCCCAGTGACAGCACACTATTCCTCTCTGCTCCATACATGTCTCATCCTCCCAGCAGTCTCCTTTCCCCTCCTCTCCACCCACTCTCCTTCCTCTAGCCAGAGGTCAGCAAGATGATATCCTATAGATGCATAGAACCATATAGTGCATCCAATATATGGTCACTCTGCAATGCCAAGTCCAATCCGTTCGTGTCCGAAGAGTGAAACTTCATTATGATTTATGGTCAAGGGCAGCATCAGGGCCAGGGGCCATGCTCCCAGGGGAACCCCGAAACTGCTGGACCATCAATTGAGGTCTTTTAGTGGAGATCTCAGGATGCACCCCTTTTTATTCTTGTGTTGCCAGTGAGGCTCAACTTAGTGAGCTCCATCACGGCTATCACTGGTGGTGACCAGGCACCATCCAGTTCTTCCGGTCCCAAGTTGATGTAGGCACCCACTGATGTAGGTCTCTCTATTTTCTGGGTTGTCTTTACCCCATGTCATTTTGGTCCTCGGTGAGCACCTGTTCCTGCTGAGTTGGGACCGTTTGCTGTGTCCTCAGATGGCAGCTTGGCAGTAAGAGCTATTCTTAAAAGCACAATGTGGTACCCCAGCTCAGATCCCAGTGCATTTGGGACAATAGTGAAATAACTGGTTAAATCAAATAAAGTGTTGAACTTACTTGATAGTATTGTACTAATGTTGGTTTCTTAGTTTTGAAAAATATGCCATAGTCCTGTAAGATGTTTTGCTAGTCACTTGTTACTTTGTTGTAGTGTAGTGGCTTGTGTGTTGCTGGCAGCTGTATTTCAAACACCAGAGGAGCATCCAGACTAAGACATACAGGGAAGAAGGACTTAGTAATCTACATCTGAAGAAACTGCCGTTGAAAGCCTTTTGGATGGCAATGGGATATTGTCTGATACAGTGTTGGATGACAAACCTCTCAGGTTAGAAGGCACTCAGAATTTGGGAAAAAGCTGCATGTTAAAGTAGAGTTGATCAGAATGGTGTCAATGGAGTGAAGTTTGGGGAGGTCTTCATTTGCTGATGTAGCACTGCTCAAAGAAGGAAGAACAGCTGCAAATATCCATTAATAATCAGACACAGAGGATGCAAAATATAAATCTGAGAAAATTGGAAGTTGTCAAAAATAAAATGGAATGCTTCAAGGTTGATATCCTAGGCATTAGTAAGCTGAAACAGATTGGTGCTGGCCGTTTTGAATTGAACAAACATTTGTATGTGGTCTACCTTGCCAGGAATGAAGAGGAACAACATCACATTCATTGTCAAAAAGAACATTTCAAGATCTGTTCTGATATACTGCCAAAGTTAGTGTAATATCCATAGACCTACAAAGAACAACAGTTAATATGGCTATTATTCAAATTTACGTATCAGCTACTAATGCCAAAGATGAAGAACTTGAAGATTTTTACCAACTTCTGTAGCCTGAAATTGATGAAATATTCAATCAAGACATATTGACAATTACTGGTGATTGGAATCCAAAGTTGGAAAGAGAAGGATCAGAAATTGGAAAATGTGGCCTTGGTGATAGACAAAAACAATGCCAGGGACCACATATTAGAATTTTGCCGGACCAATAACTTCTTCACTGCGAATACCTTTTTTCAATGACATATACACACGGATCTTGCCAGATGGAATACACAGGAATCAAATCAACTACGTCTTTGGAAAGAAATGATGCACAAGCTCAGTATTATTAGCCAGAACAAGGCCAGGGGTTGACTGTGGAACAGACCATCAATTGCTCTTATGCAAGTTGAAGTGGAAGCCAGAGAAAATTAAAACAAAATCTGTGAGAATAAAAGTATGAACTTCAGTCTATCTTACCTGAATTTAGAGATCATCTCAAGAATAGATTTGAACATTAGACACTAATGACCAAAGACCAGATGAGCTGTAGGGTAATATTAAGGGCATCAGACTTGAAGAAAGCAAAATGTCATTAAAAAGACAGGAAAAAAAGAGACCAAAATGGATGTCAGAAGAGACTCCGTGAAACTTGCTCTTGAACCTCAGACAAGCTGAAATGAATGGAGGAATGAGAAAATGAAAGAGCTGAATAGGAGTTTTCAAGGGGCAACTTAAAAAGACAGAGTAAAATACTGCAACGAAATGTGTAAAGACCTGGAGTTAGAATACCAAAAAGGAAGAATACACCAGGCATTTCTCAAGCTGAAAGAACTGAAGAAAACAACTCAAATCTCAAGTTGCTATATTCAAGGGCTCTACGTGCAAAATATTGAAAAAAGCAGGAAATATCAAAAGAAGATGGAAGGAATATACAGATTCACTGTTTCAGAAAGGACTGGTTGCTGTTTAGCCATTTCAGACTTACCATATGATCACTGAAGGAAGAAACTCAAGCTGCCCTGAAAGCACTGGTAGAAACAAGGTTCTAAGAACTGACGAAATAGCAGTTGAGGTGCTTCAACAAGTGAATGCAATGTGGAAGTGCTCACTCATCTCTGTCAAGAAATTTGGAAGCTACCTACCTGACCTATTGACTGGAAGGGATCCACATTATACCCATTTCAAAGAAAGGTGATCCAAGAGAATGTGGAAATTATTGAACAATATCGTTAATATCATACTTAAGTAAGATTATAATCCACCCACTGCCATCGAGTGGAGTCTGACTAATAGGGACCCTACAGGTCAGAGCAGAGCTGTCCCATATTGTTTCCAAGGAGCACCTGGTGAATTTGAACTGCCAACCTTTTGGTTAGCAGACATAGCACTTAACCCACTACACCAACAAGGTTTCCAAGCAAGATTATATTGAAAATAATTCAAAAACATTTGCAGTAGCACATTGATAGGGAACTGCCAGGAATTCCAGCCATATTTTGAAGAGAACTTGAAACTAGGTATATCATTGCTGATGTCAGATAGATCCTGGCTGAAAGCAGAGAATATCAAGAATATTTTTATCTGTGTCTTATTGACTATGCAAAGGCATTGAACTGTGTGTTTCATCACAAAATATTGGCAACATTGGGGAAAGTCTAATGAAGAACATTTAATTGTGCTCATGAGGAACCTCTACACAGATCAAGAGGCAGTTGTTGGAACAGAACAAGGAGATACTGTGTGGTTTAAATTCAGGACAGGTGCGCATTGGGGTTGTACCCTTTCACCGTACTTATGTAGTCTGCATGCTGAGCAAACAATTCAAAAAGCTGGACCATATGAAGAAGAATACAGCATCAGGATTGAAGGAAGACTTTTTAAGAATCTTTGATACACTGATGACACAAGTTTGCTTGCAGAAAGTGAGGAGGATTTGTAGCACTTACTGATGAAGATCAGAGTTTATGGCCTTCAGTATTGATTATACTTCAACATAAAGTAAACAAAAATCTTCATCATTCAACTAATAAGTAACATCATGATAAATGGAGAAGATATTCAAGTTATCAAAGGTTTCCTTTTACTTGTATCCGCAATCAGCACTTGTGGAAGCAGCAGTTAGAAAATCAAAGGACACATTGCATTCAGCAAATCTGCTACAAAATACTTCCTTAAAGTGTTACAAACTGTCACCTTTACATTGATTGATTTTTTTGCGCATGAAAGTTGAACCATGAGTAAGGAAGATAAAAGAACTGATGCGTCAAATTATGATATTAGCAAAGAGTATTAAATATACCATGGATTTCCAGAAGGACAAACTGATCTGTCTTGAAACAAGTACAGTCAGCATGTTCCTTAGAAGCAAGGATGGCAAGATGTCATCTCACATACGTTGGATATGTTGTCTTGAAGGATCACTTCCTGGAGAAGGACATCATGCTTGGTAAAGTAGAGGATCAGTGAAGAAGAGGAAGACCCTCAAAGAGCTGGTTTGACACAGTGGCTGCAACTATGTGTTCAAACATAGCAACAAATGGGAGGATGGCATAGGATTGGGCAGTGTTTCAAACTGTTATACATAAGGGCCCTATGAGTTGAAACTAACTTGTTATCAGGAGGGAGCAATCCCCGGAGTAGGACATTGTCATGGATTCAATTGTGTCCCCCCAAAAATGTGTGTGTTGATTTGACTTGGCTATGAGTCCCAGTATGGTGTGTGTTTCCTCTCATGTGTTGTGAATCCTGCCTTCATGGTGTTGATGAGGGAAAATGGGCAACTGTTGTGTTGGTGAGGCAGGACTCAAGCTACAGGCTTGTGGGATATAAGGGACAGAAATGAGCAAAGAAGTTGGGAACCTCACACCACCAAGAAAGCATGACTGAGAGCAGAGCATGTCCTTTGGACTGGGGGTTCCTGTGCTGAGATGCTTTCCTTGAATTTGGATCCTTGGCCTACCGGACTGTGATAATTTCTCATGTTGAATGGACTTGTAACTTATGAATAGATTTGTGGGTTACTGGACTGTGACAATAAAAGTTTCTCTTCACGAAACCTTCCGCTCGTGGTATTTTCTGTTGGAGCAGCACCAGATGACTAAGACAGACATCATGCTAGGTAAAGTAGAGGATCAATGAAAAAGAGGAAGAACCTTGATGAGATTATGTTGACCCAGTGCTGGCAATAATGGGCTCAAGCATAGTAACAACTCTGAGGATGGTGTGGGACCAGGCCGTGGTATTTCATTTTTATGTATAGGGTTACTAAGAGTCAGAACTAACTTGATGGTACCTAACAACAACAGTGTAAGTGGTTAACTATTAGAAATAAACTGGGTGAGTGATATTTAGGAACTCTTTGAACTATCTTTGTAACTTTCCTATAAATGTAAAATTATTATGAAATAATAATTTATTTAACAGAATTCTTGCATATTCATTAAATGTGATTCTTCAGGGACTTTTAGTAGCAACTTTTAGTAGCACTCTGGTTGGCACAGTGTGAAATATCCTACAGTATGATCACAACAATGTTATGAAGAAGGTGTGATTATTATCCTCAGAGTGATTAAGTAACCTGCCCAAAGAGACAAAGATAATAATTAATGGAATCAGAATGTGACATGGTCTGCCCTCAAATTTGAGCTTTCAGAAACTCTACAAAAACAGTGTCTTGCCTCTCCTAGTTTGAATTTCTGTAGGTAAGAAAGAATGAAAACCAAACTCATTGCAATTGGGTCAATTCTGACTCACACAGTGACTTTATAGGACAGAACAGAATGGCCCCATAGAATTTCTGAGGCTATAATCTTTACAAAAGCAGACTGCCACATCTTTCTCCCATGAAGCAGCTGGTGGATTGGAACCACCAATCTTTCACTTAGCAGCTGAGTGCTTTAAGCACTGTGCCCCTGGGACTCTTTCAGTGTAAAACAGTCTTCACTTATTCAGATGGTCACTTCTCTTACATTGAAATTGGTGAAATAAAAAAACTCAACAGTTTACATTGCACCTTTAAGTAAAGCAGGGCATCATCTTGAAAGCAAACAAGGTTAGAATAAGGTTATATCTTTTACTTCGCTGCTCTTTTAAACTGGGGTCTAATTGTCCTGCAGAAAGAGGCACTGAGGAGGGACCAGGAGAGGCCGCTATTCCAAGGGCATTGAAATGCTTTTGGAGCTAAGCAACTTCCTCTTACCCTTGAGTACTGTCTTCTTCTTCTTTTTTAGTACAACTAAGTGAAAGTTTACAATCCAAGTCAATTTGCCATATAAATCTGAACGCATACCTCTAAGAGACTCTGCTTTCCTCACCCTGTGAGTGCACAGTTTTCCTTTCCATCCTGTACTTCTAGTACCCACTCAGCCAACACTTGTCCCTCCTCTCTACCCCCTCCTCTTCCCTTAGAAAGAAACCAGTTGGACAGCCTCACATGCATTAAACCCTAAAATATACACATCATCTGCATTGCTTTATGTCCCATAATCCTTCAGTCCAATCTTTGTCGGAAGTGTTGGCTTGTACTGCTTCCAACTCTGGGCTAGCATCAAATACAGGGCCATGTTTTGGGGGCACTATCCAGGTTGTTGGACCATCAAGGCTGGTCTTATAATAGAGTTCTAGATCTGCACTCTCTTTTTTCTCATGCTTCGCTAGAGATTCTACATTGTGCTACCAATCACGGCTCCTGTCTTCTTATGCCTATTGTAGGATTGGCTTGGGGCGCCTGGCTTGGTGCCCAGAATTTTCCCATCATTTTCTACTGCGGCTTTGGCTGTGGATGGCTGACTCTGAAACGGAAAGAGGTAGCGTATTATGGCGTGGTGCACGGTCGAGGTTTAGGAATTCCAGCTCTACATGCAGAGACGGCACTAGCTATATTAATATGGTTACTGGAGAGATGCTAGAATGTTCTCTGCCTCCAAACATCCCACGTACTAGTCCAACAAGGTGCCTGAGATGGCTTTATTCATGAAAAATACCAAATAATAAATAAATGATAAATCATTTGTCTTGGGTGCATACCACACTCACAGCCACCTTGTAGTTTTGCTCAGTTAGACCCTGTTGATACCTCCTGTGGGATTCTGCATGCCAGCTGGGATTTAGAGCAGCTTTTTGTTTTGTTTTGTTCTGTTTTGGTTTGGTTGAACCTGTCATTCATTCACTTGGGGGGAATAAAGATTATTACATGACAGAGTTCAGATGCCTTCTCTCTCCCTTCACAGCCAAAGAGGGCTGTGTATTTGTGAACCCTTTCTGCAGACCCAGAAGGAGCTGTCATTGCCACACTAGTGGTTCTTTGTGCTCTCTTGATACAGACAGAGTAGAGAAAGGGGTTGAGGAGGAAGAGGCACGTCAACCAGTGGGACAGAGGTTTTGGAGGAAATTGGGAACTGGAGTGCCATGTTAACAACAGAAGCAAAAGAACAGCAGCGGACTGCGAAAGCAGCACAATGAGAAAGACGTGGACTTTAAAGAACAATCACTGTCCTCCATACAGTCTCTCCATGGTATCCAGAAACGCAGATAAAGGACACCTCCACCCCCAAACAAACCAGTTGCCATGGAGTTGACTCAGACTCAGGGTGACCCCATGTGTGCAGAGTAGAACGGCACTCCATAGGGTTTTCAAGGTTGTGACATATTAGAGACAAATCACCAGGTCTTTATGCTGAGATACCTCTGGGCGTATTGCAACAACCAACCCTTGGCTTAGTATCTGAGAACTTAATCATTTGTACTACCCAAGGATACAGATACAGGACCAGATGCCTGAATTCACTTTTCTGTTGCCAGACAATATTTGTTTGACCAAGATCCCTGTCTGCACTTATGTGTTTCAACAATGTGTATGCATTCACCACCCACCTCTTCCTCTGTCTTGTCCAATCACTACACCACCCCTCCTTCCAGGTCTAAGTTCTGCCCGCAATACTCTGCTGAGCTCTGCAGCTGAATCATCATCAATCTTCTAACTGCCAAAGTCAGTGACGTTTGTGGCCCTTGTTTCAAGGAGTCTCTCTACAGCATGTATCTGTTGGCAACTCCTTCTAGCCTTGTTCCACATATTGACATGGAGCTCCAGACTCTGAGTGCTTTTTATTCATTATTTATTTGATCCTCACGATTTCATGAACCCCCAAGACCCCACCACTGTCATGTCAATTCTGACTCACAGTGACTCTGTAGGACAAAGTAGAACTGCCTCATAGAGTCTCCAAGGCTGTCCAACTTTAAGGAAGCTGGCTTCCACATCTCCCTTCCTTGAAGCAGCTGGTGGCTTCGAACCACCATCCTTTTGGTTTAGCAGGAGAGCATTTAATGACTGTGCCGCTAGGCATCCTTCAACTTCACGAGGGGGGTTGAGTTCCCATTCCAGCACCGGGTTTGCTAAATGAGGAAACTGACTCAGAGGAGTTAGTAACTTACTTCTGAGAGCTTAGAGTTCTAGAAAGGGACAGAACTAGGATTTAAGCCCAGATCCAGTTCATTCTAAAACTCTGTATCATACCAGTGGCTTTAGTTTTCAGATTTTACGAGCTAGAAAAAATAAAAAACTTTTCTGGGGATTAACATAGGGTTGCTGTGTATGAGTAGGATATCTTAAAAATACCTGACTACTGTATCCTATTATTCCACATAAGGTTGCCATGAGTCAAAATCAAGTTAATAGCAATTGGTTTCACTGGTTTAGCATTAAATTAAAAAAAAAAACAAAAAAAAAAACCTCCAAAAGTACAGATACGGAAGTATCTCTAAAACATGTTAATTTAAAAAAAGCAAGATGCTGCTGTCCACTGTATTAAAAATGAGTTTGTATAGGTGACTCAGTTGGGCATTATACTGAGTGAAATTAGTCACAGAAGGATAAATACTACATGAGACCACTATTGAAAGAACTCAAGAAAAGGTTTAAACACAGAAAAAAGCATTCTCTGATGTTACAAGGATGAGGAGGGAAGTGTAGTTTCCTAACTGGATAGTAGACAAGAATTATTTTGAGTTGTAAATCATGCCTCTATGATGTTAATGAGGGTGGATGAGAAGCAGAACCATTGGTGGGGCAGGACTCAGCATGTAAGATTGTTTGTGCCCTGAGGCAGTCTCTTGAGCTATACAGGACAGAAGCTAGTGGAGAACTATTTTAGGGGAAGGGCAGCAGACAATACAGAGGAAGTCAGCACAGCTGGGTCAAAGCAAAAGCTAAGAAGTTTCCCGGACATACCCAAATACTTTGAGGGATAGACTAGCTGAGGCTGAGATGTGGGGACTTAAGTTTCTAGGGATATCTAGGTCCACTGGTACAATAAAGTTTGTTAAGAAAATGTTCTGCATTCTACTGTGGTGAGTGGTGGCTGGAGTCTTAAAAAAACATATGAGTTGTCATCTAAGCAACATTAATTGGTCCCATCCTGCTAGCAGCACAGGAGAATGAAGAATACCAAAGACACAAGGAAAATATTAGCCTGAGATACTAAAAGTCCACATAAACCAGAGACTCCACCAACCTGAGACCAGAACAACTGGGTGATGCCTGGCTACCATCTGTGACCACTCTCTTAGTCATCTAGTGCTGCTTTAAAAGATACCACAAGTGGATGGTTTTAAAAAGAGAATTTTTTTTCTTTCTCCCTTTTTTTTTAATTGTGATTAAGTGAAAGTATACAATCCAGATGAGTTTTGCGTGCCTGTCTTTCTGTAGCTCCTTCTGCTCTCCTTGCCTGGTAATAGCACACTCCTTTTCATGCTATACTTGTTGTATCCTCCCAACAATCTCCTGTCCCCTCATCTCCATCCTCTTTCCTCCTATCTAGAAAGAGACCAGTAGGACAGCATCCTCTGAATGCATAGAAACATAAAATACACAAACCATATGATCACATTGTGTCCCCGAGGGCAGTCCATTTTTGTCCAAAGAGTTGACCTCAGTAGTATTTTTCTGGACAGGGGCAGCAACAGGTCTAGGGGTCATGCTCCCAGGGGATCCTAAAAAATAAATCCTATTTTGTCTCAGTCCAGTAGGCTCAAAGTCCAAATTCAGGGTTTCAGCTCCAGGGGAAGGTTTTCCTTTCTGGATCTGGAGGAAGGTCCTTGTCAAACATTTTCCTCTGGACTGGAAACTTCTGAGGCAGGGACTCTGGTCCTTTCCAAAGAATGCACTCAACTTCTGGCACAGCTTCTTGGTGGTAGGAGATCCCCCCAATCGTCTCTATTACCTTCTTTCTTTATATCTCAAGAGACTACCTCAAGGCACAAACTATCTTATGTAGTATGTCCCACCACACCAAAACAACTGCTGCCTATCTACCCTCGTTAACATGATAGATGGGGGTTTACAGCATGTAAGAATATGGCACGACACCAAGAAACACAACCTAGACAAATTGCCACACACGTTTTTGGGGGGACATAATTCAATACACGACAACCATGCTGACAGGGAACTCAACTGAGAGTTCTAGATTGAATAGGAGAAAAGTGTAGAGCAGAACTCAAATTCACATAAATATACCAAACTTAACGGATTGACGGAAACCCTGTTGTCATAGTGGTTAAGTGCTACGGCTGCTAACCAAAAGGTCAGCAGTTCGAATCTTCCAGGTCCTCCTTAGGAATTCTATGGAGCAGTTCTATTCTGTCTTACAGGGTCGCTATGAGTCGGCATCAACTTGATGGCACTGGGTTTGGTTTTTTTTTTTAATGGTTTAACAGAGACTGGAAGAACCTCTGAAACTATGGCTCGTGGACGCCTCATTAAGCCGGAACTGAAACCTCTCCTGAAGCCTGCTCTACTAAGATTCCACAGCACTGTAAAACAAACAAAATGATATATTAAAGAAATTCAAATCAAAACTACAATTAGATACCATCTCATCCCAACAAATTTGGCCATGATCCAAAAAAATGCAAAACAACAAATGCTGGAGAGGCTGTGGAGAAATTGGAACTCTCCTACACTGTTGGTGGAATTGCAAAATGGTGCAACCTCTTTAGAAAGCAATCTGGTGCTTCCTTAAAAAGCTGGATATAGATATACCACCTGACCCAGTAATTCCACTGCTCAGAATATGTCCTACAGAATCAAGGCCATTCACACTAACTGATACATGTACACAAATGTTTATCGTGGCACAGTCCACAATAGCAAAAAGATGGAATCATCCCAGATGCTCAACAACAGAGGAATGGATAGGTAAACTATCTTATATATGCTCAATGGAACACCATACAATGATAAAGAACAGTGATGATTTTAGGAAACATCTTGTAGCCTTCAACTGGAGGACACTATCTTGAGTGAAAGTAGTCAGCAACAAAAGGACAAATATTGCATGAGACCCCTACAATAAGAACTTAGAAACAGACTCTCATAGAAGAAAAGATTCTTTGAAGGCTGCAAGGATGGGGAGGGAGGAAGGATGAGGGGGCAGGGTTTAGATTAGATAGTTGATAGAAATTTGGTTGGGAGATCCGTGACAGCACACATTAGAAAGAAGATCAATATTAATTGGACTTCAACATAACATGATAACTCCTCCCATCTTAACCCAATATTGAAAGGACAGAGTAGCTGGGGTGGGGGCCCAGGGACCATGCTCTCAGGGGAAATAGAGGCCAAACTGGCACAACAAGCATTTTGCTAAGAGAGCCTTCTGCACCCCACATTGGTGAGTGGCATCTGGGGTCTTAAGAGCTGCCAAGCTGCCGTCTGAGGGAACAACAAATAGTCCCAACTCAGCAGGAACAGGTGCTCACCAAGGACCAAAATGACATGGGGTAAAGACAACCCAGAGGACAAGAGACCCACGTGAGTGGATGACTACACTGACTTGTGACCGGAAGAACTGGATGGTGTCTGTCCACCACAAGTGATAACCGTGATGAACCTCACAAAGTTTAGTCTCACTGACAACACAAGAATAAAAAGGGTTACACTGACATCTCCACTAAAAGACAGCAATTGATGGTCCAGGGGCCTCGGAGTTCCCCTGGGAGTGTGGGCCCTGGCCCTGATGCTGCCCCTGTCCATAAATCATAATGAAGGTCAACTCTTTGGACAGGAATGGATTGGAATTGGTGATGCAGAGTGACCATATATTGGATGCACTTTATGGTTCTGTGCATCCACAGGATGTTGTGGATGTTGACCACTTACTGGGAGTGGGTGGAGAGGAGGGCACAGGAGATTGCTGGGAGGATAGGATATGTACAGAATGGAGAGGAAGAGTGTGCTGTCACCGGACAGGAAGAGCAGTGGGAGCTGCATAGAGGTGGGCATGCAAATTTATATGGGAATGTACATTTTCACTCAATCATAATAAAAAAAATACTAACATATTCAAAAGAAAACAATTGTATACTTGAGGAGTATGAGTCTTAGTTTAGTCAGATACGGAAGACCAAGTGGGTGGCTATTGTCTAGAGGCAGGAACAAGAGGCAAGAAGGGACAGGAATTGACTGAACGGACACCCAGGGTGGAAAGGGGCAAGGTGTTGTCATGTTGTAGGGATTGCAACTAATATCACAAAATAATACGTAGTAAATTTTTTGTATGGGAAATTAGTCTGAGCTATAAATTTTTACTAAAACACAATAATAAAAGCTGTTAAACACCTAAAAAAATAAAACAAAAAAGTTTCTATAAATTTATCTATTTGTATTTGAATAGGGTACTTCTTGAAGAATACAGTAATCAGTAGCAGCGAGTGATTTGAGCTTGAGAACTGGAACTCTGAGGTGGGACGGGGTTCTCCCACATAACCGGTATAAGAGACTTTTGTACATTTTGAACTTTGTACAAGGTGCATTACGTAGAAACTGTTTGAAAAATAAATAAATACCAGCAAGAAAAGATATCTTAACCCCTCCCCCTGAGAAGGCATTCCTAACATCATTATAAAATAAATAAATTTAGCTTTACTCTGATTTTTCTCTTTTTAATGAGCTGGGTGAGAACTTGGTTGTGGTCAGACAGCTGACTTTGGGTTGACCTCACATTATGTCCAGCCCGCTAATCACCCCCTGGGAGTATGGAGAAGGTGTCCTAAAGTATGTCTGTTCCCACAGGCAAGTCATTTCAAGGTGTTGAAAACTCGGAACAACTTTCCCAGCCTTAGTGGTAAACAAGAGGTTTGGGTCTGGCTAAAGTCAGCAGCCTGAGATAGGGAAACTGGGTCTGATAATTCCCACCCTGATGCAAATTCTTGAACTTGACAGTACTTCAGAATCACCCCTGATTTGTCACCAGAGTAACTTTCCCAGTCCTCCTCCAGACACTGTCTCAAGGTAGGGCCAGGAATCTGCCTTTGATACAGGCACTCCAGACTTTCTGATCCACCAGGGACTGCATTTTGAAAAAACACATAGAGCCCAGACTGTGTGTCCTTAACAGACTGAGTATGATGACTAAGTTTTTATGCTAATCTGAGCTCTTCCTGCAAAAACAAAAAACAAAACAGTGGAGACCCTAGGATCAGTGACAGTCAAAAAGTCAACCAGAAACAGTTCCCTTCCACCCCACCCCACCCCCACCCCCAAACGCCAGAGATCAAACAGGATGTGTCTCAGATGGAGTCCGCTGATGCAAACAGGATCTGGAGAGAAATAGCAATTTTTCCTTTTCAGTCTGAACCTCAGTCCCAGCAGTTCCGGAAACAGCCCTGATTAGAGCATAATTGATTTGGACTCAGGAGCCGAGCGGCCAGGCCTACTTGCAGCCTTCCCACAAAGCGCAAGCTGTGCACTATCATCTGACTCTTTACTGCATTAAAAACAATACCCTATGACATTTGCTAGTTGTCTAACAACGTTTGCAAATGCGGGGAGATGATATAGTGCATGCCTGTGCCAACTGTACTTCAGGGAAACAGCAGGGGGTTTCTCTCCACCCCCAACAGCACACAGAAAGGAGGCATTTTAGTTGCATAAATACTGCCTCTATGGTCACATAGGATTTGGGGTCTTTTGCTGGTCAGGAAGTGACCATGTATTATTTTCAAAGCCCAATCAGTTATTCCAGTTTAAACAAGGATTCTAAAGTTTGCCTTTTTTTATTTTTTCATAGTGCACATCACAGAGTGACTATAACTGAAATTTACCAGGAATTGGAAAAACAAATACATAGCAACAACAACAACAACAAAAACCCAGAAAGCTGGAAGGACATGAGCTTGAGTCAGAAAAGAATTCCAGCAGGGACTTTTTTTTTGCAGGGGTGAGACTCTTTACTTTCAAGTAGTTGTTTCCTCTTTTTGCCCCAGCCTGTGTCAAGACCTCACTGAACTGCAAATGGACCACCAGACAGCCAAGCAATAACAGTTAATACTGAAGCATCTTTCAGATCCTGCTATAAATTCTACTCCCTGAATCTGTGGTGTCCCAAGATTGTTGTTGTTGCATACCATGAACTTGATTCCAACTCGCGGTGACCTCATGTGACACAGTAGGGCTGCCACATAAGGTTTTATTGGCTGTAATCTTACTGACGAAGATCGAAGACCACACAGCCTTCAATATCAGTTGCACCTCAACATCAAGAAAACAAAAATCCTCAGAAATGGACCAGTAACAGCATCATGATAAACGCAGGAAAGACTGAGGTTGTCAAGGATTTCATTTTACTTGGTCCCACAATCAAAGCCCAAGGAAGCAGCAATCGAAAAATCAAAAGATGTATTGCATTGGGAAAATCTGCTGTGAAAGACCTCTTCGAAGTGTTGAAAAGCAAAGATGTCACCTTGAAGACTAAGGTGTGCCTGACCCAAGCCAAGGTATTTTCAATCACATCATATGCAAGTTAGAACTTGACAATGAATAAGGAAGACAGAAGAAGAGTTGATGTCTTTGAACTGTGGTGTTGGAGAAGAATATTGAGCCTACCTACTGTAGACTGCCAAAAGAACAAACAAATCTGTTTTGGAAGAAGTATAACTAGGATGCTAACTGGAAGCAAGGATGGCGAGACTACATCTGACATACTTTGGACATGTTGTCAGGAGGGATTAGTCCCTGGAGAAGGACATCATGCCTCATGAAGTAGAGGGGCAGTGATAAAAGGGAAGATCGTCCACAGGATAGAGTGACGCAGTGGCTGTGACAGTGGGCTTAAGCATAAAAATTATTGTGGGCAAGGCATCGGACCAGGCAGTGTTTCATTCTGTTGTGTACTACAGAGTCACTATGAGTTAGAACTGCCTTGACAGTACCTAACAACAATAACAAAAACAACAACAGTCTTGATGGAAGTATATTGCCAGGGCTTTCTTCCTGAAGGCAGCAGGATAGGTTCAAAGCACCAACCTTTCAGTTAGCAAAAAAACCAACCAAACCCACTGTTGTCAAGTAGCTTCTGACTTATAGTGACTCTACAGCACAGAGTAGAACGGCCCCATGGGGTTTCCAACTTGCACCTAGTGGGTTTGAACTGCCCACCTTTTGCTTAGCAGCGATAGCACTTAACCATTAAGCCACCAGGGTTTCCTGCCCACCAATTAGTGGGTATTGAATAATCATCACCTGAATCAGCTTTTGCCCAAGATTAGGTCTACATAATCCAGTTGTCAAGATAATTGAGAATGCTTCTTATGCTGTACGTGTGAGCTCTCTGTGAATTTATAGGAAAGAGTAGGTATCCTGGCCCGAAATATTCAAGTGTACGAGATATTTATTTATTGTCTCCATGTAGCTGACTTGGACCAGTTTTGTCATTTCACTTTGTTGTATGTAAATCCGAAATCAAAGTCTTTCATGCTCAATAACGCAGCTATTCCATTAGATTCCAGCTTGGATTTTTTTTTTTTTTTTTTTTTGATGATACAGAATAAATGCACCACTAACAATTTTTATTTAAGCCCCTTTTTTTTCCTCAAAAATTTCAAGCATGGTATTAAAAAGTAGAGAGAATACTGTAATTCTCCCCAAGAGTAATTGTTTTATCAATTTACGCCCAATTTCCAGCCACTAAACCATGGTGGTGTAGTGGTTAAATGCTATGTCTGCTAATCAAAAGGTCAGCAGTTTGAATCCACGAAGCGCTCCTTAGAAATTCTATGGAGCAATTCTACTCTATCATAAAGGGTTTCCACGAGTCAGAATTGACTCAACAGCAGTGGGATCCCCAGATTATCTGGAAGCAATCCACAACATCATGTCATTTCGTCTGTACATTTGCAGCATGTAACTCCAAATGACAAAGATCTTTTGAAAAACAATACTACTATCACATTTAAAGAAATTTACATTACTTGTTGTCAACCAGTATCCACACTCATCTGCATATTTTCAAAACAGAAATTTTATGGAAGACAGAGGGGTGAAAATCCATCAGTTCCTGCATTGCTACAGAACCTGTGTCATCTTCCCTATGCAGACCCCCCAAAACAGGTATGCTTAAGAATCAGATGCACAAAAGTTCTTTCAAGGGCTTGAGACAACTCACAAGTCAGAACCTCCACAGCTGTGGAGACCCGGTTGGATTCTCCAGCACTGTTGACTTTGGTCTGGATGTTTATCCATTCATTTTTCAGACCTCCAGTTGCTTGTTTATCTTGGCCATCCCTTTCTAGCTCGAGACTTCCCACACCCTGCCATCTGGCACCCTCTCTGGTTTCCTTCCCACAGCCACAGCCCTGAGTAGAAACCTCAGTGGAAGCCCAGATTGTACAAAAGTTTCTAAATTCTGGGCCTATGCTTTGAATCTAAGTCTGCCCACAATAAAGAGGGGTCAAAGAACTGTTTGGAGAAAATTCTCCAGGTTGATTGCCTAAAGAGCACAACTTTCTATATTGTCAATTGATCCATGGCTTCAAAGTCAGTAAATATCTCAGTGCTGTCATGAATGTTATTTCTTTGTGATAAACTTAGAAATGAAATGCAATGATAGATACTAAATATCAGAATGATAGCTGGTGTTTCCTTTCTATTTTCGGCCATCGTATCACTGACTTGCTTCCTTGGACCTCTGAATTACTCTAATCCAGATAGCAAAGTGTGTAACTATGTGATGTCAAGTCCTACTTTGTTTTAAAGCATTAAAAACATTTTTTTTAATTGTGGTAAAATACATATCACAAGAAATTTGATATTTGGCCATTTGATATTTGATATTTTGGCCACTTTTAAGTGTGTAGTTCAATGACCTTAATTATGTTTCCTGTGTTGTATAACCATAGTCACTCTTTCCAAACATTTTATAAAATATTTTTGATGGTAAAGGAGAGTTCAAATGAATCCCATACAAACTGAAGCAGCTAGGTTGCTGATTTCCAGAAAATCAATGTTTCCTACTTTCCAACTGTCCTAGGAAGCTCCCCTGACTTGTCAGATTTAACAGTCCTTGGAGACTTATTGACCACTCAGGCTAAAGGTCTGCCTTCTAGGCTCTACAAAGGGTGACACCATCTCCACAACAACTGCAGTGTCTGCTGTTTCCCAAGAGCTTTCGTGAGTGGGCACTTGTTAAACTCTTAGAGTATTATCTTGCTTAGTCCTTACAACAGCCCCCAGGAAGAAGGAGCTAATAGCATCGTCATTTTATAATTGAGAAGGATGAGGAGAGACGAGAACACCCAAGGTGGCAGGGACAGTCAAGGAGAGAGCTAGGCTGTATGACTCAGAGTACTTCCCCTCACTTGTAGCTATATTGCCTCAAAGCAATCAATGATATGTCTCTATGTATATGTCTTCTCCTGGACATGGTCTGGGTAAAGCCTTTAGCACAGTATCTGGCAAAGGTATGAGCTTGATGCTTACTAAATATTAGCTATTATCATTGTTGTTGTTGTGAGCTATTATCTGTAGTGTGGACCAGAAGAATACTGCTGTGAATGCAGAAGCAGGAGCAGATGAATCCGTGGGAGGCAATACTTGGGACATACTTATACTAAAAAGTTATTTGTTGTTTATCGGAAACTCCGATTTAAGTGAGCATCCTGTATTTTACCTGGCAACTGCTAGTGAAGGACTTAAATCAAGAGAAAATGAGTCCAGTACTATGGAGCAAGAGGACCGTTCCCTGATAAACCATATGGTGCTGATTAGTAGGTTTGTAGGAGTTCTGAGAAGGGAGGGCAATGAGTGCTGGGCAACCAGAGAGGCCTTCACAGAGCAGTGGGGCCTCCAGATCAGGCAGGATGGAGATTTCAAAGGCTTCTAGGCCACAGAAAGGATCAGTGGAGCAGCAATAGGCTAGGTGGCAGCCCAAACACCCTTAACACCCTTACTGTAGAAACAAATGCATAGAGGAACAACTGGAAGAAGACAACACAGTGTTAAGATTTTTTCAAAGGCCACAAGACTGTAAGATGCCCATGACGTTCACCCAGGCTGGTCTAAGTCTCACAGTTCCTGCAAGGCTGCAGGCTTGCACATTCCTTGTCTCCTGCTGGGAAAAATAGAGTAAGCTTACTTCTAACTTCTGAGGCTCACAAGGCCCCAGAGGAAAGCTGCTGACAAGTGCTGAGGAGTGAGATAAGTCTGAAAACGGAATGAAACTGCTGTCTCCAGATATCCTCCTCCATGGCAAAAGTGCTGCTCTAATCTTGTATGACAATTTGAAAGCACAAAGATCTGAAAGATGCCTTGCTGAATGGCAAAACATTTATTCAGTGGCTTCATGTGTCAGGCACTGTAAGTCTGTGATATAATTTAATTGACATACCAATTAAAAAAGTATGCCATCAAGTCAGTTCTGAGTCATGGCAATCACGTATCTGTCAGAGTAAAACTGTGTTCTACACGGTTTTCAGTGGCTGGTATTTTCTGTAATGGATCTCTAGGCCTTTCTTCCTAGTCCTCTGGGGGTGGATTTGAACCACCAAACTTTCAGTTAGCATCTGAGTGCTTTATTGTTTTGCTATCCAAGGACTCCTTAATTCTCATAATAATTCTATTTTACATTGTAATCCTCACTTTACAGAGGAGGAAACAAGGATACAGACAGGTCAGGTAATTCACCGCAGATCACTCAGGATTCACGTTTAGGTTGGTCAGAGTTCCAATTCCATTTCTTTCTCCTTCCTCTCATCCTCCAGATGAGAATCAGTTTTCTGCCAGTCATTTCTAAGGAAATACTTTTGCTGTCCTCTACTTGAGGGACAATGACTGTGTTTTCACCCCTGGGTTAGATTTCTTTTGGCTCAGATTGGTAGCTGGAGTGCCCGCAGGCTCTTAGACATTCCTTCAGGTAGTAAAGTACCAGGGCCAGTGTTCACTCTCATCCTCCTCCTAGTGGGAGGGCAAATTCTCTCATCCATTCATCTGGAAAATCTTAGGCATCTTCTCTTGCCTTAGCACCACTGAAGTCCCCTCTGGGGCTTGGTTGGGCCCACCTCCCGGCAGGCCTGATGTATTATGGGTCTCCACCAAAGAAAGAAGAATTAAAAAAAAAAAAAAATGCATGTCATAAGAAGAATTTTCCAGGTGCAGGGAACAAAATCTAGGCAGATTACAGGCCAGGACAGGCCAGCCATTAGCTTTTGCAGACGTCTAGAAGGAGACGACTTACAACACGGAGTAGAGGGAGAGACACTGTGAACTGTAAAGAGCAAAATGTTGGCGTTGCAGAGCCCTGAAAACAATCTCTTTAATTTATTGGAACATGTTTTTCTAGCAGCTTTGGGTTAGAGCTGTGATGCCTCCTGCAGGGATTTGTGACCTCAGCCTTCCTCCCCCGCGCTCCGCAACTGTAAGTGTAGGGTTTTCCCGGTATAACCTAACATATGGTTTGCAGCAGGAAGCAGAAACCCCAGGAATGAGATGAGGCTCGGGTTTCGGACTCCAGAGAGAAACTCAGGTGAGCGGCCAGGAGTGGCCTTTGTTTCATAAGAAAATAGGGTGGAAAAGAGAGTGTTTGGTGACCCCTTGGTTTGGAATGAGGTAATTCATTCTCCAGAAACTCAGCATAGCTTTCTGGACTACAAAATCAATGTGTGGCTGATAGGAAAACCAGGGATAATAAAGTGGTTTAAGCTACACGTTTTCTTCTTTTTAATAGAGGTCTCCTCCCTACCAACTCAAAGTACTAAACAAAACAACCCCGCCCCCCCGCACACACCCCCACCACACACGTGCGCGGGCACACACACAAACTTGACTTGCTTTCATGCTAACCTCCCCTCCCCCACACTCAGTGCTGTGTGACTGTTATGCTTAAGAAGATAAGGGAAAGGTGGATCAAATATCCCGTGTACGACTGTACACAGAAAGTTCTTGGGCGTACTTCTGTTCAAAGAGTCTCGCTCCATAAAGCGTGGGTGGGGTCAACAAGTCAGATTTCCTGGGGGTGTCAGAGGGAGGGAATCAGGATAAGATTTTTGTATTTATCAAATACATGGAGTAGCAAAAAGTAAAACAAAAATCTGAGACAATGGCTTAGGTTGCTTTGGGTTTTATTCCATTCCAGAACAAATCAGTAAAATTTTGCTTTTTAAGGGGCAGTGTAAGAACGAGGTAAATGATGTAGTGTGCTGGGAAATCCTATTCCTAGCCCTGTCTGAACTCCAGGTTGAAATCAGAGGTCATTTTTTTCCCCTTCTGCCTCTCTCGCCTTCTCACCGTGGCAGTTGTCAAGATCTTGTCATATGGCCTCTGCCTGAGAATAGACTCCAGAGACAGACTGCCTGAATTTTATTCTGATTCTCACCTTCTATATCTTATCAAATCTAAGTTGCCATTGACTAGAAGACACATCATTGCTTTAAGTTGACGTAGGGGAAAAAAAAGGAAACCCTGCTGGAGTGGTGACTAAGTGCTATAGCTGCTAAGCAAAGGATTGGCAGTTTGAATCCACCGGGTGCTCCTTGGAAACTCTGTGGGGCAGTTCTACCCTGTTCTCTGAGTTGGAATTGACTTGACGGCAGTGGGCATTTTTTTAAGAAAGAAAAAGAGCCCGGTGGTACAGTAGTTAAGCACTTGGTGCCTAACTGAAAGGTTGGTGCATTGAACCCATAATCCATCCGCGCCACAGGAGGATGCGGCAGTCTGCTTCCATAGACATCTCAGCCTCAAAGACCTAACCCAATTCTACTCTGTTCTTCAGGATTGCTGTACATTGGAATCAAAAGCTGTAGCTTTTTTTTCTTTTTAAGAAAGAAGCTGACAATTAAATTACAACACAAAGCTAACTTTCCGTCAACTGTAGAACACTCCCAGTTAAAACGTGACAAAAGTTTGTCTTAGAGCTGATGAAAAAAAATCCTTGCTTAGGAAATAATAGTCTTTCTCTAACTTAACCTCTTTACCTCTCATCTTCCCACTGGACAAATGAAGGGTAATAACGGTACCTACCAGGCAGCGCTGTTGTGAGGATTCAGAAAGCTGGTTCCTACAAAATGATCACGGTATTTCGTGGCACATAGCACACACTCGATTACCTGTCATTGTTTATATGTACCACTCAAAGTGACAGATACTTGCTCAGTTGAAGTGTGAAGGTTTTTGTGGTTGTTATTTCTGCTAGGGGGAAAAAGCAGCATGCTCACACCTACACACACTGCAAACTGTGACTTTAGAGAAAGTAAAGCAGAACAAATCGGGAGGGTGGTAACAGACTGTCTCTCTCTGCCTTGGTCTCTGGATGATTTCTTCAAGCTCACACTGGTTCCCACAGAAAACCTCCTGGCTCGCCTGGTAATTGTTCTGTTGTGGAAAGAGTTTTTGCATTTATGATGCTCATGTGGATTATTTTTGCCAAGTTTTTTTGTTGCGCTAAGCACTTCCTGGAGCCACCCCAGCTACCCATAGAAGGATTCTGACCGTAGAGGTATTGTCAGGCAGGGTTTGATGCAAACAATCCATGCCGTGCTTGGGCCAGATGGTTTCACACAGCAAGCTTTGTTATTTCATTCACCAAAAGTCAGAAACAAGCTGATTTGCCATTTTAGCCTAATGGGAAAGGGAATAACCCTCTCTTGATATATGGAGGCCCAGCTTGATGCAACTCAGTTTTGGATGTACGTGAACATAGGTGCCAATAAGAATTCCCAAAGCAATTGCTGCTTAGCTGTAGATGACTCAGACATGAAACTCATCAGGGCAAGCCTCCAAGTCCACATATGTTTTCCAGTCTCTTGGAAATGCTTGCATTTTGTTGTTGCCCTAGCCTTCTGCTCTCCTTAAGTTCCTCCTGAGGTTATTGGCAAAATATATATTTGCATGATTAGAATTTAATCAAGCTGACAGTAATTCAAGGGCATGTAGCTGTTTTTTGTATCCAATCAAAGTTTAATCAAAAAAAGAAACTGCATGGAGGTTGGTGCCCTGGCTCTCAGACTGCCTCGCTCCAAAGTTTGAGGACAAACACGGGACTGGGAGTTAGGAGAGCTAAGTCCCAGTGCCAGTTCTACCTTTTGCAATCTCATTTTTAAAATTTTAACACACTTTATATTTTAGAGCAGTGTTACATTTATATAAAAATCATGCAGAAAGTACAGAATGTTCCCATACGCCCCTTTCTCTCCTTACTGCAGTTTCTCCTATTACTGACATTTTGCATTCCAATGGTCCATTTGCTACAACTGATGAACCAGTATTGACATATTATTATTACTAGCTAATGTCCACAGTTTACACTAGAGTTCACTCTTTGTGTTGTACTGTTCTGTGGGTTTTGACAAATGCATAATATCGTGTATCTACCATTTAACCCTTTCAAGAACCAATTATTTTCTGTTCTGAACTTTCTCTTGACATCATGTGTTTTCAGTTGTGGAACACATACTGAGTTACTGAGTGTGTTAAAATTCTTGCTTGGTAACATAGGTGTTGAGAAATATGTGAAAATACATAATTTATGATATCCATCTGGTCTATCCTGTTTTGTGTAGCAGCCTTTGTTGTGAGGTGCCTTCAATAACAGTACATGGGGAACCTCTGGTTTTGCCTACTACCCCACCTGTTTTGCTTTCACAATTACACTAGTCCTCACTGGAGAGAAGTAAATGCTTTCAGTAAGAGAAGAATACTACCGAAGAACTCCAGAGGCATAAACAGTGGGTGGGATATTCCAAAAGACATGAAAGGGTTAAAATGTCTCTGTGTTTCTCTTCTTCGTCATCCTCCTCCTCCTGAAACACAGCTACTAATCTTTATATTGTCTCCGTAGTTTTATCTTTTCCAATGTGTTATATAGATGAAATCATACAGTGTGTATTTTCTTCAGGCTGGCTTTGTTGGCATAGCGGTATGTACCTAAGATTCCTCATGCCTATTTATAGTTTGAGAGTTAATTTTGTTTTAATTATAAAATAATACTGTGCTATATACTCAGTTTGTTTATCCATTTCCCTATTGAAGGACATCTTGATTGCTTGCAAATTTTGGCAATTATAAATAATACTGCTATAAATATTTGTGTACAGTGTTTGTATATACCTAAGTGTTTTAGTCAGCTAGGGCTGCTCTAACAGAAATACCACAGAGTGGATGGCTTTAACAAAGGAAGGTTTATTCTTAAACACAGTCCAGTAGGTTGCAAGTCCATATTCAGAGTGTCCGCTCCAAGGGAAGGCTTTCCCCCTTGTCTGCTCTGGAGGAAAGTCCGGTATTGCATCAGTCTTTGTCCAGGGAGTGTCTTGGTGCAGGCACCTCAGGTCTCAAGGACACCTCTTCTCCCGGTGCTGCTATCTTGATGGTAATGAGGTTCCCAATTCCCAGCCTGCTTCTCTGTTCTTTTATCTCTCATAGGATAAAAAGATTAAGGGTGGGGCAAGCCATACTACAGGGAAACTCCCTTTACAGCAGGGCAGGGAAGTAATCCCATGAAGGAATTTACAGCCCCACCCTACTCCTTTAACATACAGTTTAGGGAAACCACAAAATGGAGGACAGTCACAAGATACTGGGAATCATGTCCCAGCTACATGGCTACACATATTTTTGGGGGGACACAATTCAACCCATGACACTAAGTTGTCAGTTCATTTGGGCAATTACCTAGGAGCATAACTGAAGGAATCACATGGTAAACTTATGTTTACCTTTGTAGGAAACTGTCAAATTGTTTCCCAAAGTGGTTATACCATTTTGCATTCCCTCTGGAAAGCAATGAGCATTCCTGTTTCTCCACATCCTCTGCAGCATTTGATGTTGTCAGGTGTCTTACTCATTTGGTACTGCTCCAACAGAAATACCATGAACAGATGGCTTTAACAAAGAAAAGTTTATTCTTACATGGGCCTGAATCCAGGGTAATAGCTCCAGGGCATGCATTCTCTCTCTTTTGGCTCTGGAGGAAAGTCCTAGCATTGTATCGGTCTTTTTTGTGTGTGTCTGAGAACATTTCAACACAGAACCTCAGGTCCAAAGGATGAGTTCTGCTCCTGGTACTGCTTTCTTGATGACAGGAGGTCCCCAACTCTCTGCTTGTTTCTGGTTCCTTTTATCTCTTGTAGAGTAAAAGGCGGTGCAAGCCACACTCCAGGGAAACTCCCCTAGTAGGGATGTCACAGTCCCACCCTAATCCTCTTTAATGTAATCCAATCTATTAACCACAGTCAGAAATTAGGACTTATGGTACAGGAAAATCACAGAAGGGAGGGCAATCACACAACACTGGGAATTATGGCCCAGCCAAATTGCTACTCACATTTTTTGTGGGGACACAATTGAATCTGTGACATCAGTGTTTTGGATTTTAGACATTCTAAGGAGTGTGTAGTAGTATCTCATAATTGTTTCGATTTGTAGGTCTTTAGTGACCTATGATGTTGAGCATCTTTTCATATGCTGGTTTGCCATCTATCTATCTATCCATCCGTCTATCCGTCCGTCTGTCCGTCCGTCTGTCCGTCCGTCTGTCTATTTGTCTATCCATCTATCTATCCATCTATCTATCTATCATCTATCTATCTATCTATGTATCTAATCTATCATCTATCTATCTATCATCTATCATTTATCTATCATCTATTGATCTATCGATCTATGTATCTATCTATCTGTGTATCTATCTATCTATCTATCTATCATCTATCTATCTATCTCATCTTTGGTGGGGTGTCTGTTTAAATTATTGTCCATTTTTAAATTGGATTGTTTACCTGCCTCTTTTTCACGAGATCCAAGGTTTTTTTTTTTTTTTTAAACAATTGTCTGGTTGTTAGATTCTTCATCTGTGGACCCTTTTCTAACACTGACTCTCTTTGACACAAAGAACTTAGTATAAGTCTAGTTATTTTAGACATAAAATGGGAGGTACCTTCACGGTATAATGGTTAAGCACCCAGCCGCTAACCCCAAAAGATCTGTAGTTCAAAATCTCCAGCAGAAAAGACCTGGTGATGTGTTCTTATACAGATTATAGCCTAGGAAACTTTATAGATCAGATCCACTGTCACATACAGAGTGGCTATGAGTCAGAATTAGCAAGTAGATAAAAATACATTTAAACAGATCATTGAGGCTTTGGGGTTAGCTGCAGACCTTGGTCTGAACTACCTGCCTTGACTCTAGTTGCATTACACCTATTGACCTAACTTTCTCAGTGTCTGGTCTATTTTTGGGCACATGAACTTGCTTCACCCCTTGGCTCTGCATTTCAGCTTTGACCTTATGATTCTCTGCTGGATGACCCTGATTTAAGCTTTGTTTTTCACCTCAGCTATTGTTTATTTCCCAGAATAAAACTTTCTCTGATCTGCATCCAGCTCTGAGATCTCACAGATTGACCCAGTGGGATCTGGACAGGTATGAATGAACGCAGCCAGGTACACGCACTACTGTCAACATGCCGTGGCCTCCGGGCTCCTGCCTCTTTGTGCTCCAGTGGTTTACAGATTTCTGCCCTTGGTGCTTGTCATGAATTGAATTGTGTCCCCACTAACATGTGGCTAGGATAGGATTCCCGGTACTGGGTGATGTCCCCCCCCTTTTTTTAAACCATTGTTTAGTTCTTAGATTTTTCATCTACATTTTGTTAAGTCCTGCCCCTATTATGTTAATGAGGTAAGACGGGCAGTGGTTGTGCAGGACTCATTGTGTAAGGTTGTACTGTGCCTTGAGACAATCTCTTGGGATATAAAGCAAAAGGAAGCAAGAGGAAAGTTTGGGACACCATACCACCAGGAGAGAAGCAGTGTGGCAGTACAGTGTGTCCTCTGGCCCCTGACTTCAGAAGCTCCCAGTCCAGGGAAAGACTGACAACAAGGACCTTCCTCCAGAGCCAGCAGAGAAAGCCTTCCCCCTGGAGGTGATGCCCTAAATTTGGACATGTAGCCTTTTGGACTGTGACAAAATAAGTTTCTCTTTGTTAAAGCCATCCATTTGTGGTATTTGTGTTATAGCAGCATGAGGTGACTAAGATATTCCCATACTTTTACAAAGTATGATAAAAAAACTAGATACATTTTTGTCTCCTGGGTGTTGTAGCTCTTACTCATGTTAAAAGAGACCCAACAAGAAAAAACAACCAAAAAAAAAAAAAAACCCAACTTTGCCATTGAGTAGATTTCAATTTTTAGCAACCCTGTTAGGACAGAGTAGAACTTGCACCATAGAGTTTTCAAGAAATAGTTGGTGGATTTGAACTATGATCTTATGATTAGCAGCCATTCTCTTAACCACTGTGCCACCACGGCTCCTATAGCAGGACATGTCTTAATTAAAAGGAAGTATGTATAATCACATGTCACTTACTCACAAAGGCGATTTTTAAAAATAAGTGTAGTTGTATGATTGTGTGTGCACGTGTAAAGTTACTTCACAGCAAATGTTTGCAAAGTTCTTTGAGATCAATGGAAGGAGGCTGCTTGGCCAATGCCAAGAATTGTTAGAAATCCAGACTTTGCTGTTTTTGGCCCTGTCCTAGGAGACTCTTATCATCTCCAAGTGTTTGCCTTTAGAAAGGGCACCTTTCAGGAAGTCTAAGGCATGTTATGACTTCAGTGCACTGATTGCTTGTCGAGATCTGAAGAGTCCACTGTATGGTTTCTCAGTCTACAGGTGTTTAAGACATTTGGATAGCTTGCTCTCTTTGCAGACGAGTGAAGCCAGGCTGTGTATGTGCGTTACGTAACACCACCTCCCCAGTCTGTAACGAGCGGCTTCTAAGTGGAAGCAGTGGGGTGAACAAAGCCACCTGCCCTCTGCCAAGCTGTCCATGCTTTGCCAGTGCACCTGCAGAGAACTCCAAAAGCTTGGCTAAAAGAGAGACTGCTTCTTGTGTTTCATGTGTGAGGTGACGCAGGGCCTTTCCAGGACAGGCTGGACTGAAAAATCTCTGTCTTTGTTTCTTTGCCAAGTTTTATCCAAGGTCTCCCAGGGCCCAGGGATCATTAAGCAGCTGCCTCACTGAACCCCTGCCTTTCATTCTCACCTGCTTGGAGAAACATGATCAACTTGTATAGAAACATGACATATTCATAGGTAGCTCCCAGCTATCAGCGTCTCAAGAGCTTCCAGGGTTAAATTGGAAAGTGTCACATGTTGGTCACACCTCAGTAGTACTTGTCCAAGTTCTGAGCCTGGCCCATTAGTATGCTAGGTCAGACCAAAGTTTCATCACTATGTCTTAAGGGTAAGACTAGCCTCACTTTCTCCCCTACTGGCCTGTTATTGCTAGGTGGGAGAAGGTATCAGTTATGGTCTTTCTGTTGACACAGAAAATCCAATTCAAACTGGTTAAAGTGAAGAAAGAAGAATATTAGATCAACTAACTGGAAAAGAGCAACATTAGGTTGGTTTCAGGACTGCCTGGCTTCAGGGCTCAAACGAGGTCATCAAGACTTGGAATCTTTCCATCTCTAGCCTCTGCCTTCTGTTTGATTGGCTTCTTTTTTAACCTCCATGTGGTGGGCCCAGCAGTTCCGTACTCCCCCTTGTGGCACAAAGTGTCTGTGATAGTCATAGCTTCTGTAGTACAAAGCAGAGATCAGGAAGCTTTTTCTGTGAGGGTGCCAGACAATAAATATTTTGGGCTTGGTAGACCATACTGGTGGTGTAGTGGTTAAGTGCTATGTCTGCTAACCGTGAGGTCAGCAGTTTGAATCCACCAGGTGCTCTAAGGGGGCAGTTCTACAGTGTACTCTAGGGTCGCTATGAGTCAGCACCAACTCCATGGCAATGGGTTTGGTGCTGGGTTTTGGTCTAGGCTGTCCTGTTTCTATTGCAATCACGGAATCCCTCCATTATACCACGGAAGCAGTCTCAGGTAACACATAAGAGAATGAGAACAGCTGTGTTCCAATACAACCTTATTTAGAAAACAAGTAGTGGGTTGGATTTGGTCTGTCCTCTATAGTTTGCTGACCTCTGGTACTGTAGAGGAAACCTTGGTGGCATAGTTTAAAGGCACTCCTTGGAAACTCTACAGAACAGTTCTACTCTATCCTATAGGGTAGCTAAGATTTTGAATTGACTTGATGGCAGTGGGTTTGGTTTTTCTTAGGTACCATAGCATTGTTATTGGAAAATGACTACCCAGCCTATTACTAATCTCTCAGCTTCCACTGTTACAGAGTACAGCCATGTGACCAAGATCTGGACTACGGAATGTCAGTGAAGTGATACGGACCATTTCTGGGTCAAAGCTTTTCATAAACACATAAGCGTCTTCCCAGGAGTAGAAGGGTGGTTTTCACAGCTACGTGCCTGACTACTGGAGGTTCGAACTTATCCAGAGGAGTGTAAGAAGACAGGTCTGCCCATCTGCTTCTGAAAGGTCACAGTCTTCCAAGTCCTCTGCAGACGGTTCAACTCGGTATAGATGGGGTTGCCATGAGTTAGAATGAATATGACAGCAACTGAGAATAAGAACAACACCCCTTTACCTTGTGTGGCCAGAAGCAGATGATGATGAAATTTGAGGAAGTGGCAGTCGCAAGATGAAGGAGTCTGACGAGGGACAGCTGCCTCAGACTGTGTACGAGCGGGAAATGAAATTCTCTTGCGCTTGATTTATTGTAGGTTTTGGGTCTATTTGTTGCAATTGTTTATCGACTTCACTAACACAGGCAATGGTTTCACACGCGGGATGATTATGTAAAAAACACCTAAAATATGTGGCCGTAGCTTAGCTGTACTGTGGGAGACAGGGAAACCGAGTGGACTGTAAAAATAGTGACCTATGTAGTGTAGCAGCAAAATGTTAAAACTGTCACCTGCATTCCTGTGGAAGGTAGACAAGTGTCTATTGAGCCTGCGGCTCCGGGGAGGTCATTAGAAAGAGACAATGTTAGTGTGTGTTAGAGCTGAGTTCCTCAGTCCTTATGTTACAAGAAAAATATGATTCCCTAAGAGAATTGAATAGTACTTTGAGCAGAAGTAAAAAGGGATGAAGATACCCCCTCCCCCAAATTTGGGAAAGCTTGTTAACTCTAGACCTCAAATAGTAAGAAAGAAAACTGGTTAGTTATATATAAGAGCTCAACCCTGCAGCAAAGATCAGACTAAGGATGTAGCCTTTCCACCCAAGCCTGTTGTTCAGGTGGTCTCAAGGTAGCCACCATTTAGCTGAGAGAAACACTTGAAGACAAAGAAACAATTAACGTGTGCTTCAGAACTAAGCCTAGGAAAGAACTTGAGTGTGGCTTCTGGCTCTTGGAATTTAGTGGAAGCAGATAAGTAGGGAGCTTATTAATTTTTTGAAGGCATTGTATTACCGAAGAAATCACAAACTTGGGTGAACTAATCTTTGATTGGTCAACTTTACTTTTGGGTCCTAAATTTGCATCAACAGGAAGCTGGTTGAACAGGTTGCTCATTCTTCAAGAAAGGCATTTTACAAGTGGCCCCAAAGGAAGACGGAGAAGGAAGAGGGCAGAATTAGGGATTGCAGACAGTAATGGACAAAGAGTTCCTTCCTGAGAGCAGATTAAAGGACTAAGGAAGGAATCCCTACCTACCACCAGGCAGGTTTTCATACTGCTCGCCCAGCAGGGCTCCATCACTGCTATTAATCAAGAATTGCTGTGTCTTCCCCATTCTTCCTTTTATGAATGGAAGTTTTATTGCACTTACCAAGTCTCTGCGCCACTGTGGTACATGTTGTGTGTTAGAAGGAAAGATAACAAGTCTTTTAGTTAATAATTTACTGCACCATGAGAAGTCACATATAGACATGATTAAGAAGATGTGTCCTCAAGAGTCCTGGACTTTGAGCTCCATGTAGTGGCTGAATCGGGCTTAGGGTGATATTTCCGGAGGAGGACCCAAGTACATTTTCTGTGGGAAGAAGGGTACATGTGAATATTTAGTGTCCAGAAGGGTAGAGTGTGATAACTGGCAACTGTTTGCTAAAAATTCATTTTCTCTTCTTCCTGAACACACAGCTAGACCACATTTGACAGGCCACACGTGCAGTTAGGCTGGCTATGCAAGGGAGTTCCAGCAAACAGAGTGTGAGTGGAAGTGATGCCCCCTCTTTGTTCTCGTTCCTCTTCTGTTGACTAGACGCAGACAGTGAGGCTGCCCTAGGTCCTAGGGGACAATGCAGCTGCGCGATAGAAGGACCCTGGAGGAGAGCTATCTGCTGACTAAGAACATCCTCTTCTGAGGGTTAGATGAATGAGAAATAAACTTCTGTTGTTTGTGAGCAACAATAAAATTTTGTATGTTTGTTGCCACAGCTTTTGTTGTTGTTGTTGCTGCTGTTAGGTACCTTTGAGTCAGTTCTGACTCACAGTGACCCTACGCATGATACAGCAAAACATCGTTTGGTCCTGTGCCATGTTTGCAATTGTTAGTATGCATGAGCTCCTCATTGCAGCCTCTGTGTCCACCCATCTCATTGAGGATCTTTCTCTCTCTCTCTGGCTCTCTGCTGTGTCACAGCTGAGCCAGCTTAATGCAAGAAACAAAATAGTATATCTTTGCCTGCTTAACCCTTTCTTTTTCTGCAGACTGGCTTTCTCTGTTTTTCTCTGTGTAACCCAGAAGTTAGCTAGGTCTTCCCATTCTCTTCAGGTCTGGGTGAAATGGGAGTGGACTCTCAATTCTTTGTCCTCTGGATACTCAAAGTTTCTCTCAAAATGTCTCCGAATACCCAAGGAGGTTCTGTCCTCATGGATCCGTTTTCCTCCACAGTTCTTCAGCTCCTAAGGCCTTCATTCAGTCCCACAGTTACCATACACCACACTCAGGCCTTTTTTTGAGTTATGCGTACATGCACATGCACGCACACACACACACACACACACCCCCTTCATTCACACAAACCATTTATGAACGTGAGAGATACGAGGTAAGACAATTAAGTTCACGAACTCATCCTATAAAAGGTGCTACATACTTCATTGCTGAATGTCACCACAGTTACCTTTGAAGTATTCCTCTTGGGAAATTACACACCAATGCCAGTATCTAGTAGCCCCTTCAAAGCAATTTTGGATTTCTTTTTCTGGAATGGCCATCAGAGCTGTCATTGTATTACTCTTCATATCCTGAATGTTATCAAAATGTCTTCCTTTCAATTTTTCCTTTATCTCTGGGTAAAGAAAAAAGTCACTGGGGGTCAGATCAGGTGAGTAGGTAGAGTGTTCCAATACAGTTATTTGTTTACTGGCTAAAAACTCCCTCACAGACAGTGCCATGTGAGCTGGTACATTGTTGTGATGCTTGAGTTATTGGCAAAAGGTTCAGGTCACTTTTGTCTAACTTTTTCATACAGCCTTTTCAGCACTTCCACACAGTAAACTTGGTTAACTGTCCAGCTGCTACAAACCTGTAGCAAACAATCCCTCTGATTTCAAAAAAGATTAGCAAAATCTTTTTGAGTCTTGATTTGGACAGAAGGAATTTTTTGGTTGTGGGGAATTGGTTGATCTTTATTGTGTACTTGGACACTTCGTTTCAGGGTTGTATTGGTACACCTATGTTTCATCACCAGTGATAACGTGGCCCAAAACATTGTCCTGCTTCTCCAGAAGGATTTGGTAAACTTTGACTCTCCTTTGCTTTTGTTCATTGGTGAGCTCCTTTGGGGCCATTTTTGCACATACCTTTCTCTTGCCAAGATTTTCGGTTAAGAGTTTCCTAACTGTTTCTCTATGATGTTTAGTTGGTCTGCTGTACTTCTCACGGTCAGTTGATGATCTTGAGGCACAATTCAACAAATTTTTGCAATGTTTTTGTCAGTCCTGCTCTTTACTGGCTGTCTTCTCTTCATCAGTGATGCTTTCTCTTGCCTCAGAAAAATGTTTAACCCGTTTATACACTGCCATTTTCCTCACAACATTATCCTTATAAGCTTGGACTAAACTGTCCCTTATTTCGCTTCCACTCTTGCCAAATTTGATAAGAAATTTCATGTTTGTTCATTGCTCCAATTCAAGCTCCAACATTCTTGTGATGGCACACAAAAACAATAATCAATGTCACTCAGCAAGATATAGCCAGATGTCAACATGATCACAGCTGTGAGACACTGACATACCAAGGTTATGAAAATTTACTGAGTTGTTTGTACAGTGCTGCCAATATAAGGGCATGGTGAGAAGTTCATGAACTTGACTGTCAGACCTCGTATACTGAGGAGCTGGTGAGGAAGCAAGGGAGGAAAATCTTAAAATCACAGTGATCCAAATTTCACATGAAACAGTAGGTATCACACGAAACAGTAGATACCTACTCTACCACCTATGAGCTTTGCTTATCCTTCGTTTTACCTAGACCCACTGTGTCTCTTATTTTTCACTCTTCTTTCTCTCCTTTGTTTGTATCAAAGGCCTGACAAACTCCGTTGAATACCACGAACAGACTAACAATTTGGCATCCTGGAAGGCTAATAAGTGGATGTTTTTTCAAATTGGTATTTGGAGGGAGTCAGATCCTTAAATGAAGTGCATGTGGAAAAGCAAAGAAGGAGGACCACACTCAGCCTGTCTTTTGTTACCCTGAGCAATTCAGGGCTGGCCCCGAATATGCATGCCTCACTGAGTATAGTAAAAGAACCAGATATAGAAAACTTCTCCTCCTTAGAAGTTGTTTCATTGTTGTTTTAAAATCAACAATCTATCTTTATGTAATCACATCCTGGGGGATCACCCCCAAGGCCATAAAACTTATCAAAGTACTTGCTATAAATCTATCATTCTCTTTCTAAGAGTAGCTTGGGATGTTGTTAGAATTTATGAGATCTTAACACAAGCAAAAATCAAACAAACTAAACTCATTGTGCACGACTTATCCTGGCAAAGGATGGCAGCCATTTGTGTTGGCCAGTGCAAGGAAACAAGCAGAGTTTAGAGTTCACTGGACTGTCAAGCTGAAATCTTAGCAATTTTCAACATATTTTAAATTTTGGAGTATCTGTGTTATTTTTCAGATTAAAAAAATGACTTTTACCACTATTTTTGTATCATACTCTTTTAAATACACCCCAATAAAATTCACTTAAAATGTTGTTGCACTGAACTCCAATGATTTCAGAGAAGGAGATGAAAAATGTGCTTTGTCATGCAGAATGAATGATTTCTTTGTGGTCCTGCACAGCTGCATGTTCCCACATCACATTAACCTGTGGATCAGCTCAGCATTCATTCTGGAATTTTTAAAGTGTCATAACAATGTGCCTTCAAAATAATACGCTCATATGCCCCCTCCTCTGTCAGGACGTTTTATCTGCTGCCATATATCTTGCACATGATGAATTCATTTCCCCATACAAACCATCACACATGTCCACACTATCTATAAATTTTCAATCCTGACATCTATGCTATTACCCTCTGACGTTTAGATTGGCCACAGTTGGGCATAATCAGGGGAAGATGTTTTAAAGGAATGAAAGGAAGTCACTCTTTTCTTCCTGATAGGTCCCTTTGGGAGAAAATGATGTCAGAAATATGCAAGATTTCACTGTGCTGAAGAAAACCCCAGTCCTCCTTCCCAGGTTAGCAGGAGATTAAGCAGGTCCAATCTGTAAGCATCATCACCTCTGGGGATGGTAACAAGGTCACCCTGTACTTAGGTTTGGCTTTATAATAACACATCTGGAATTGATAGAGTTTCTTAATTTCCAGAGTCCTTTCCTATTTATGATCTCATTTTGCCCTCGCGGGAGAAGGAAAGTGAGCTGGCTAGAATGATCAAACCTGAGTTTCTCCTGCTCTGTGGCTGGATGAGTTCCTTCACCTCTCTTAGACTCAGTTTCTCCAGTTGTCAAGTGGTCCCATAATTGTTTTTGGATGTTTAGAGTTGTGTAAACGCAAATGTGCCTGTGGGGTGGGTGGAAAAGTGCTCTGGGAAATCCAAAAATCCGGATACAGAAGGTGAGCTTACCAGCGTAGTGTGTTTGTTTGTACCCATGATTCAGCTGCGTGTTGTCTCTCTTGACTGTGTTATTCCTCAGGTTCCTTCCAGTTCTAAAACTTCCGTTTACATACCCTGGAAGTTTCAGACCTAGAGGGAATCTAAGGAACAATGCAGTCAAGAGGGGAAACACGTAGATGAGTTATGTTATCTATAAATTTTCAATCCTGACATCTATGCTATTACCCTCTGACGTTTAGATTGGCCACAGTTGGGCATAATCAGGGGAAGATGTTTTAAAGGAATGAAAGGAAGTCACTCTTTTCTTCCTGATAGGTCCCTTTGGGAGAAAATGATGTCAGAAATATGCAAGATTTCACTGTGCTGAAGAAAACCCCAGTCCTCAACTTTTGCTCTCATTTCAAGCAATACCTAAACTATAGGTTGAAAGCCGTTGTGCCGGTACTGGCTCTTCCCCTAGCCTATCCTCTCCTGCTCAGGAAAGCATGTCAGAATGCAAGTAAATAAGAGATGTTATAAGGATAATCTTGATTTCGCTTCATTTTAAAAAAATGTCATCTTAGAATTCTCAAGTGTAGCAAAAACTCTGGTCAAATTGATGTGAGTGAAAGATAAAATGTATTGGCTTACATAATGAAAGAATATCTGGGTTCAGATGCTACATTTACGGCTGGATTCAGGGGCTCAAATGGTATAATCAGGTCTGTTACTTATCCATCTCTTGATTTTGCTTTTGATTGCATGGACATCGTTTTTAGATAATGTCCCTTCAAGAATGACAAGTGGCTGTAGGCATTGGCTTATATCTTCAAAGCTTAGTACCCTGTGTGGAAAGAGAACTCCTAACTTTTTTTTTTTGGTCTATAGTTCTAGCATAATTTTGAGGAAAACCCTAGTGGCGTCGTGGTTAAGTGCTACTTCTGCTTACTCGAAAGGTCGACAGTTCAAATCCTCCAGGCACTCCTTGGAAACTCTATGGAGCAGTTCTACTCTGTCCTATTGGGTTGCTATGAGCTGGAACTGATATTCGACTGCAGTAGATTTTGAGTTGGGACTGATTTCAAATCACTGCCCTTTGTCCCTGAACCTCAACTACTGTGTTTAGGTAAATGGGATATGTTGATTAGTTAGGACTGTATTCTCAATCTCTCTAGCTCTCACATCCCCCTAGTGGGGAAATGGGGGAAGAAGGAGGTGGAATCAGCTTCCTTGGAACCAAATAGACTCAGTGGCTTTAAGGTACTCCCAGAAGGCAAATTGAGGGGGCTGTTAGCAGACAAGAGGAGGATGGATGCTGAGTAGGCAAAATCAACAGATGTTCACTGTGCTAAGTAGGACACTTTGACAGTTGTTATTAAAAAATTACAATGTACCTTAGAAATAGGTTGTGATGTACCAGCATGTTAGAACGACATGGGTGAAAATCTTTAATCTAGTGGAATTCCCTCATTTTGTAAATTTTATCATAGCTTGATAAGTTAGATCTGGGCATAATGCGTTGCTTGTGATCTTGACACTTCATTAGAAGCTTTCTGAATGTAAGGAACCAATATGAGGACTCTTCTCAACAAAGTGCCGGGTGAGAAATTGCCCTTCCAAAGGTGAGGAACAGATTACAGAAATCTGCTTTACATAGATAGTATCTTTACGTCTTGATGAAAAACAGAACATTACAATATGTACTACCTCTCATTTCCCAACTTTTTCATGACTCAGGGACAGCAGAAGGAAGTAGAAGTTTTATCATCTGGGTTAGAGACAAGGGAATTGAAATAAAGAACGAGGCTCACATGTAGGCAGAGTGGCTAGGCACCTCCGTGGTGTGACTTGAAGCTCTTGGCAAAACCTTGCTGTTCTCGAGAACTTCTAAAACACTCAGCCTCTGCCATTTAGAGTCAGAGTCGAAACGCTTTCTTAGGGAGATATGTGTAGCTTAACTAGATAGAGGCATTATATTACCTGAAGGTCACTGCATAATTAGTACATTTCTATTGTTCAGTTCAATTCAACAAATAGTTATTGAGACCTACTACTCATCCTCCAAAATGTCAACTTTAAGGACTAAGGCACACCTGACCCGAGCCATAGGGTTTTCAATCACCTCTTATGCATGTGAAAGCTGGACAATGAATAAGGAAGACCAAAGAAGAATTGATGCCTTTGAAGTGTGGTATTGGCAAAAAATATTGAATATATTGCTACAGACCTGCAGAAGAACCACAAAATCTGTCTTGGATGAAGAACAGCCAGGAAGCTCCTTAGAAGCAAAGATAGTAAGACTTCATCTCACATATTTTGGACATGCTATCAAGAAAGACTAGTCCCTGGAGAAGGACTTCATACTTGGTATGAGGTCAGTGAAAAAGAGGAAAATTTTCAACTAGGTGGACTGACACAGTGACTGCAACAGCGGGCTCAAATGTAGAAATAATTGTGAGGATGGCACGGAACTGGTCAGCGTTTCATTCTGTGGTGCATAGTGTTGCTGTGAGTCTGAACTGACTAGAGGATGTCTAACAACAGCACTTTTAGTTAGGTCACTGTCACAGAATGAATTGTGTCCTTCCAAAAAACGTGTGTGTCAATGGGGCTGGACCATGATTCCTGGTACTGTGTGATTTTCCTATGTGTTGTAAATCTTGCCCCTATGATGTTAATGATAGAGGAAGGGCTGCAGTTGTTTAGTGAGGGGAGACTCAGTCTTGGATTGTGTCTTGAGGCAATCTCTTGAGATACAAAAGAGAGAAATGAGCAGAGAGTCCAAGGGACCTCATACCACCAAGAAAGCAGAGCTTGGAGCACAGTATGTCCTTTGGATCCCCTGCACATGAAGAGCTTCTTGACTAGGAGAAGACTGAAGACAAGAATATTCTTCCAGAGCTGACAGACAGAGAAATTTCCTTTGGAGCTGATTCCTCTAATGTGGACTTTTAGCCTACTTTACTGTGAGGAAATAATTTCTCTTTGTTAAAGCTACCCACTTTCGTTTCTGTTATAGCAATACTAGATAACTAAAACAGTCATTTAGGGTGACTTTTGTTGTACGCAATAGACAATCCAGTTTAAATACTCTTAAAACATAAAAGAAATTTATTAATAACCCCAGTATTGAAGTGGCCTTCAGGAGAGACTTGATCCAAGAGTTAAGTAATGTCATCAAAGATTCACTATTTTCTTTCTTTCTCCTCCCATCTCCAGAGTGTGTCATTCTTCCTAAGGTTGGCTGCCTCATAGTCATACGGTGGCTACTAAGAATTTTCTAGAAGTTACGAGTTTCCAGGAAACCCTGGTGGCTTAATGATTAAGTGCTATGGTTGCTAATGAGAAGGTCAGCAGCTGAAATCCACCAGGCTCTCCTTGGAAACTCTATAGGGCAGTTCTACTCTGTCTGATAGGGTTCCTGTGGACTATGAGTTGGAATTGACTTGATGGCAGTGGGTTTGGGTTGGTTATGTGCTCCCATGTTTACATCTTTCAGAAGAAAAGCAGTTGTCCAATGAGTTTGTCTATAGGGTTGAAGCAGTTTTTTCCCAGTGAACATCTCCTATCTTAGTGTTCAAAATGGGCCAAATATTGCCAAAGCCTAAACCAAACACTGTGGTCAGGATGGGATTTTCTGATAAACAAGGACCATGCCTTATCCCATCTTTCCCGAAGCACCTGGGCTGTGTGAGGGAGGAATCTTACCTGAATGGAAATCCATGTACTGCCAGTGGGAAGAAGGTGGACATGCAAATACATATATCTCACCAGAAGCTGACTTCTTGTTAATGATTAGAATGGTATTAAATATTCATAATTACAGTGAGGAATCAAGTTTCAAGGAGAGAAGAGAAGATGATTTTAATTTTTGGTTGAAGTGTTGGCAGAATATCTAGGCTATGCTTTGGAGGAGGAAGTGAGAAATAAGGACCCAGAAGGCAGAAACTCAGGTTTGGTTCTGAGATACAGACTTGGTAATTAAGCCCGTGGAGGTGAGTGTCCAGGGGTAATTTTACCAGGGATGGCCTCACGATTCTGACCCATGAACAGGGTTCTTTTTCTATACTAAGTAAGAATAATGAGGAGATAATCTGTAGTTTTCCACACTAACCAAAACAAACCAAAATCATGGCTGTCAAGGCGATTCCAGCTCATAGTGACCCTATAGAGTAGAACTGCCCCACAGAGTTTCCAAGGAGCACCTGGGGGGTTTGAATTGTTAGACCCTCTGGTTAGCAGCCGTAGTACTTAACCACTATGCTGCCAGGATTTCCACACTACCAAAGATCTATTAGAAAGGAGCTTGCAAGGAGGGATGAGGAACCCCTAGGCAATGCTTACCCTTGGCTCCCCAAACAAAGGTGTGGTTGGGGCTTATAAAGGATTTGAGGTGGGAAGGATCTTACGTTTTATTCATCACAAAGTGAGAAAAAAATGGAGTAGACTTCAAGTAGACTTCAAGACGGCGACCTCAAGGGGGCACCTCTGGGGCTGGTAGCAGGACTTATTATGGGGTGTCACGCCTGTGCCGTGTTTCGCTCCCCTGGTTTAATTCCCCGGGCCTGGTGGTAGCTCTGTGGTGCCCCCGCTGGAAGAACATACAGCAATCACCTCTGTCTCGTTTGCTCATGCCTCTGAATTTGCGCTAAACTGGCTTTTCTGAAAAACAACTTTAGGGGTAATTTAAGCAACTTGTCTTTGGGTCTGGGTGGTAAAACAAGTTGGTTATCATTCCATAATGTTCTAAGGTGTGGTTAGGTTGGCCTTTCATGTTCCTGTCTCAGTAGATGGAGGGCGAATGACCAAATATAGATGGAATGTGAGTTCCCAGGTAAAGTGCAGGGCAACTGCCCAGGTGCGGTATAGGGTGAGTGTCCAGGTATAGCGCAGCCGAGCACCCAGGTACAATAGAAGGTGAGTGCCCAGGGGTGGAGCAGACTGAAGGAGAAGAAGTCCTTACACTTGACACGTGTAGGAAGAAGGAGGATCCAGAGGACTGGAGAAAGTGGGGGAGATGTCTGTATTAAAAAGGACCAGCGACAACAGCATCTGACACGGAGATGAGGCCTCTGCGGTGTCAGTTTAGTTTGGCCACTGGTAGGTCACCTACATGTCGCAGAGGAGTTGTCACTGAGGACAGATGGGAAGAGAGGGAGCGGAGACAGACAGCAGACCAAGTTCTGTAGAGCCTGCCTGTAAAGGCCAAGGGGAGAGCAAGAGGGGAAAGAGAGGCTATCTCTTTCCCAACAGGACTTTAGACAGCTTAGGTTTCTTTCTTTTGGTTTTGATATCGAGCTCTTTAGTCTGTTGGTTGGTGCTCTTCTCTCTGGACAGACTGGGGAGGCATGTGTCTAGGAAGTAGGACTATAGTCTGTCTACTGCAGATGGCAAACCACAACCCCCCAAAACACTTCTTCCTCCTCAGCTGGGTAAGGACTGATCGCACCTTGGTGGCCCATCTGTCGTGGGCCTTCCTGCTTGCCTTAGTCATATAGTGCTGCTTGAAGAGAAATACCACAAGTGGATGGCTTTAAAAAGACAAATTTTGTTTATCACACTCCAGTAGGCTGAAAGTCCAAATTCAGGGTGTAAACTCCAGGAGAAGGTTTTGTTTCATGATAGGGAGGAAGGTCCTTTCATCAATCTTCCCCCGGACTGGAAGTTTCTGAGGTGTAGGGACACCAGTCCTTTCCATAGGACGTACTCAGCTTCAGGTACAGCTTCTTGGTGGTACGGAGATCCCCAAATCTCTCTGCTAGTTTCATTCCTTTATATCTTAAGAGACTGCCTCAAGGCATGAAGCAATCTTGTACACTGAGTCCTGCCCTACCAACACAACTGCCAGGTATCCACCCTGATGAACATCGTAGGAGTGGGATTTACAGCATGGAGGAACTTCACACAATACCGGGAATCATGGCCTAGCTAAATTGCTACACAGATCCATGACACTGCTCTTCTCCACCTCACCTGGAAGAAGCCACTGAGGCCACTTCCCACCTGCAGCTGAGGACCTTCCTGACCTAAAGTGGAGTACTACTTGACACAACCATGAGGTTAGCCCTCCTTGCCGCTCCTACCTTCATCTTATACTTGACTTTCATCCATTTCAAAATCCTTAGCTGGGTAATGCTTGGGCCTTGGGAGACTGAAGAGTATTCATCAGACTCCATCGTCTTATCTTTTCTGTTTCTAGCCAAATGAAACCCGCAGCCCATTCTCCTCTCTGTCTGCTGCTAGGGCCCCTGCTGAACCTTCGGTGTGAGTCTCCCTATGGAAAACACTCTGCAGAGCTTAAGGACAAGCAGTGGTGACAGGGCACCTGTAAAGGGGGTCCCTGGGCTCAGTTTCCTCTCTTGCAACCTTTGCAGTTCAGTCAGCCCTGAACTGCAGAGAGAAATTCCAGTGAAGGTGTTTCAGAGGCTAGGAGAAGGGAAGGGAGAGTTCATGGCTTTGAAGGAATGCTCACTGAAGGATTCTAACTAGCAGCAGTCTTCCTCTGGCCTGGTGCATTGTAACAGACTGCACTCCTCAGACCAGGGTGTGTTCTGGAACTGTAAGTGACTTCTGCGATGTCAGAGGAGGACTCCCGGAAATTGCAAGAAGGCTTTGGAAGAGTGTAAGTTGTTAGCCAGGGCTGGATCTTGTCTTGGTCCAGGCCCTAAGTGCTGGCTTTGGTACCAGGGGAACCATCAACTTCTTCCTAGGAATCAGAATTGACACTCTAACCCTTCGCCTCAGAAGTGGAGCATCAGCTGCTTAGCGTGCCAAGTGCCGCAGGCTTTTTTTTCCATCGCCATCTATTTTGAGCCAGCAAAGGATTTTTAGAAGGATTTGTTGAGATGAATCCCCTCTGTGCTCAGCACTGTGAGCCACAGTAGGGTGACAAGAGTCGATTTTTCCTACCTTTAACTCCCTGATTATCTTATGCTAATCTTCCAGCCCCAAAGACAGCATTTCAGCAAATTTTCAGAGAATCAATCAGCTTTATGTTTCAGATCTTGTGAGAGTATAATCAGGCAAGGCCCGGAGGCTTCAGTCCAGTCTAGAACTGTCACTGTTAGCCACCTCTGAGTTGGCAGCATTCCTGATGACCTCACGCACAGTGGAGCAAAACGTTGGTGGGTTCCGCACCATCCTCCTAATGGGCAGCAGATGAGCCCCTTGTGATTTTCACTGGCTGACGTTCAGAAGTAGACAGTTCTTCCTGGTTGTCTTAGTTTGGACGTTCTACAGAAACATGCTCAGCATCATAGCAACACACAAATTACCACTAAGAGGTGGGTCCTGGCTACACATGGAAAGAGAGGATGCTGTCACTGAACCAGTAAAAAGGTCTTGAACAGGTCCTGAAGCAAATTCATGGAGTCCTGCTTGCATTACCACCCCAGATACTTGTATACTGAATCAGAATCTATAGCTTAACAAGATCCCCAGGTGATTTTTATGTGTAATAAATTCCGAGAACCATTGCTCTACTAGTGGCTCTCAGAACTGGTTCCCAAGTGACAGCACTAGCATTACCTGGGAACTTGTTTGAAAGGCCTGTTCTCTGCAGGGGGTTTGAACCCAAATTAAGGGGTTTCTAGCCCTGACTGCCAGTGCCTCATTGCTTTGGCATTGCCCTATCCAATACGGCAGCCCCTGGTGGTGTAGTGCTTAAATGCTACTTCTGATCACCAAAACAGAGGCAGTTCAAATCCACCAGGTGCTCCCTGGAAATTCTGTGGAGCAGTCCTACTCCATCCTATAGGGTCACTATGAGTTGGAAACAACTTGACGGCACTAGGCTTGGGGTTTTGGGGTTTACTCACAGGCAGCTATTTAAATGTAAAAAAAATCCACCGTGGTTGAATCTGTTGGGACTCAAAGACAGCCTACATACAACAGAACAAAGCCCTGCCTGGCCCGGCATTGTCCTCACCGTCACTGCTGAGCTTGAGCTCACTGTGGCAGCCACTGTGGCAGTCTGTCTCATAGACAGTCTTCCTCTTTTTCACTGACCGTCTACCAAGCATGATGTGTTATTTCAGGGATCGGTCCCTCCTAATAACGTGGCCAAAGTACATGAGATGAATTCTTGCCATTTTTGCTTCTAAGGAGCATTTTGGGTACTTCTTTCAAGACAGATTTGTTCTTTTTGGTAGCCCACAGTATAGTCAATATTTTTCACCAACACCATAATTCAAAGGCGTCAATTCTTCTTTAGTCTTTCTTATTCATTGTCCAGCTTTCACATGCATAGGGTGATTGAAATACTATGGTTTGGGTCAGGTGTACCCAGTCCTCGAAATGGCGTCTTTGCTTCTCAAGGCTTTAAAGAGATCCTTTGCAGCGGATTTCCCAGTGCAACACACAGTTTGATTTCCTGATGCAGGTCCAATTTTTCTCAGGTGCTGTGCTTACTGCTCTTCTCTGCTAGTTGTGTCTTTAGAAGAGACTATTGTTCTGCTATCTCTTCACGTTTAGACTTGAGTTACCTGAGCCCCTTTGAGGATGGAAAATTCCTGAGTAGCATGGACTGTATGTACTGTCTGCATAATGTTTCATTCCTGTGTTCAACAAAAGCAGGCATCTACTGTGTATTGGACTGTGTGCTATACCCCGAGGATGTAACAGGGACAAGCCTGGGATACCCCTGCCATCAGGAACTTTGGAGCTGTGGGTGAGAAAGTACAGATGACACCCAAAGTGGCTGAGAGGGCAGGGACAATTTTCTTATGGAACAGACATTTTTTTCTGAACCCTCAGAATCAGTACAAATTAGCCATGTGAAGAGTTCACTGGGCCAGAAATGAAGGAAAGTTTTTATTCTGAGAGAATTAGGGTGTGCAAAGGTCCTGAGGCATCTTGCCCAGTATGGTAGTCCCTAGCCACAGGTGAAATATGACTCTCTTGTGAACCTGAAGATGCAGGTAGAGCTCAGTGAGAGTGGGGCATGGATGACGTAGAGGGCTGGACAGAGCTGTGTACTGTATAGTAGGCAGAGTTTTTAAACTTTTGAAGTCTGTTTGCAATTTACATGCCCTGGGAACTGATAATCATGGTATACAATAAGAGTTGCTTCAGGGTTGCTATGAGTTGAAACCTACTGGATGGCAGTGGGTTTGCTGGTTTGGTTTTTGGAGAGGTTTAATTGATTTTTTTTTCTTATTATTTGATACTCACATGATTTCAGCTCTACTTAACTTTGAAGAAGGGAAGACAGACCTGGCTGGTGACAAGGTCATACAACGGCCACATATTTGCTCTGTTTAAAGAGCAGTTCCTTCTGTCTCCCTGCTTTCTTAAGCCGCTTATGGGCCTCAGTGAGAAAGAACTGGGGGAAGCCGTGGGGACAGGCTGTTTTTACAGCTGTGCTGAACTCCAACCCTAGAGCCGTCCGTCCCACCCTTCACATACTCAGGTGACTTTGGCAAGAGGGAAAAAGACATAAATCTTGCGCTTCCACATGTATTCTGAGCTTATTTGTTTCTGAGCCTCACCCAGGGGCCTCTTAAGATCTGACTTTAAGTGGTGAGCCAGAACTGCCAGGAAAGGTGACACTTGAGCATAAACAGTAAGACCTAGCCCACAGGCAAGCCTACTCTGGTGTCTACAGGTGTGCCTTGTTTTACACAATAAGGGCATTGAGCAAGCCCTTAAGTGATGGGACCCCATGTAGCTCAGGGTCATCTCCAATTTTCTTCTGGAGGAAGAAACTGCTTTTCTCATGAACTGAGTCAATTAGATGGCCTCCAAGGACTCTAACTGTCCTTGAGTTTATGAAGATGTACAGATTATCAGACTTTTTAAATGTAGTCTCTGAGCTAACCAGTAATAATAAAGTCAGTGTTTATCGTGTTCTCTTTCTGCTCCAGACATGGTGCGAAATGCTTCTCATGTGTTCTTTCTCTTAGTCTTCAGAACAACCTTCAGAGGCAATACTGTTTTTCCCACTTTGCAGATGGAGCTTCAAGCTGTAAAATAATTGACCCCCAATTTCACAGCTAGTAAGCGGCAGAGCAGGAATTCAAACCTGAATCTGCTTGACATTAAGTCCCATGATTTGACACACTGGGGGAGTGACTGGAGAATCAGGATATGACAGAGTGAAACTTCTTTCAGTGTCTGGGACTCGGTTGCATGCTAAGATGCTAAGGTTTCATCCCTTCCAAGCACTGGGCAAATCTGCTGTATTAAGGAAAATATGTTAGGACTAGGATGAGCCTGACTGCAGCCATTAGCATTTTCTATTGCCCTGTATGTGAAAGCTGGACAATGAATGAGGAAGACTGAAGAAGAACTGATGGCTTGAATTATGGTGTTGGAGAAGAATATTGACTATACCATGGACTGCCAGAAGAACAAATTTGTCATGAAAGAAATACAGTGAGACTGCTCCTTCTGTAGATAGCAAATGACAGCTACTTCATGCATGCATGTGAAGTTTCTTCATTTCTGTGAGCTGACAAGTATTATTTGGATTTAAAAAAAAAAAACAACTGAACCTGTTGCTGAGTTGATTTTGACACAGCAACCCTATAGGACAGAGTAGAATTGCCCCATAGAATTTCCAAGTAGCACCTTGTAGATTTGAACTGTTGACCTTTGGTTAGCCAACTTAACTCTTAACTACTATGCCACAGGGGCTTATTATTTGGATTAAGGTTCTCGAATTCAAATGCTTTAGGAAATAGGCAGGTACATAGTGAGTGTCTTAGTTACCTAGTGCTGCTATAACAAATACCACAAATGGGTGGTTTTAACAAACAGAAATTTATTTTCTCTCAGTTGAGGCGGCCGGAAGTCTGAATTTAGAGTGCTGGTTCTAGGGGAAGGTTTTCTCTGTCTCCTCGGCAGGAAAGTCCTTGTCTCTTTGAATGCCTGCTCTTGGGTTATGTTCACATGACTTGGTATCTGTCTTCCCCTACCTCTGCTTCTTTCACTTTAATCTCTTTTCTGTCTCAAGAGAGATTGGTCTAAAACACACCCTACCCTAGCCCTGTTTTATTAACACAACAGACTCAACTTATTCCCAGATGGGATTCTAACCCCAGATATAGGGGTTAGAATCTGCATTTTGGGGGACACAATTCAATCCCTAACTATGAGTGAGACCTGCTGGGTGAGGACTAGATGGTGCTACTCAATGCCAGCCTGTTCATTGCAAAATTTAAGCAAGAACCATAGGCCCAGCGTTAATAAACTTGTGTGTATGTGAAATGTCTTTGTTTTTATGAGTTGAAAACTTTAAAAAAATATATTTAAAAATATTATTTAGGGCAGGCTAAACACATCTGTGGGTGAGAATCAGCCCACAGTACACAATTTATAAACTTTGATTGGGGTCTTCACTTGAAAGTGGGCTATGTGATAAGAATTATCCTGGGAATCACCTAATTCTCCACTTTACTCTTTGTATACACAGGTGTTCAAGAGCCTTTGCTCTTGAACTGTAACTGTCCCAGTTGTTTGCTAAGGACAGCTGTCTGTGAGATTGCAGAGTGAACTGCAAAAGTAACTTGGGGAAAGCGCAAGACCTGGGTTCCAGTCTTATTCTTCTGTAAACCAGTTGTGTGGCCTTGCACACACAAATCTTGGTTTGAACGTCTCCGTAATTCCGTGAATGTATGACTTTGATTTAAATGATTTAATTTAAATTAATTTAAATGATTGAATTGTACTGCTGACATTTTGGTTAGCAGACTTAACCACTATCTATAATATATAGATTTAACCACTATCTAAAATATATAGACTATGTACTTAGCAACTAAGATTTAGGCTGCACTGTGGCAAAACTTTATTTTTTTTTACAAGAGTAAGGGGGATCATTGAAACATAGTTTTTCTAATGGTTCCCCTAAAAGAGAGGCTAATAAATATTCATTGTGAAATTAAATGCCACCCCTACTCATGTAATGGCAAAGCCATAAGGACTTTTATTTGAAACTGGAAAAAGGTGATGGCAGAAAGAAGAGAAATAAAAAATATAGTAAAAATAGGCAAAGATGTACAGTAGTTGGAACACTTATTCACTGCTGGTGGAAATGTAAAATGGTGCAACCATTTTAGAAAACAATCTGGTAGTTCCTGAAAATACAAAGTCTAACAATTAGTTCCCAAATTCATTCTAGAAAAAGTGCTACATACGTTATTACTGAATATCAGTACGGTTACCTTCAAAGTACTCCCCTTGGGAATTTATATTCCTTTAAATTCAATCATTTAAATCAAACTCATACATTTATTGAATTATACAGATGTTAAAATCAAGATTCATGTGTGCAAGACCACACAGCTGGTTTACTGCAGAATAAGTCGAGAACCCAGGTTTTTTGCTTTCCCCAAATTACTTCTGCAGTTCACTCTGCAGTCTCTCCCTGCTGAACATCACTATGCCAAGCCAAGTGCCGTCGAGTCGGATCCGACTCATGGTGACCCTAGGGGCCGGGGTAGTACTGATCTATGGTCACCTCCAAAGCACTCCCCTTGAACTATACACTGATGCCAGTGCCTAATCCACCCTTCAAAGCAATTTTCGAACTCTTTTTCTGGAATGGTTATTAGAGCTTTTGTCCTGATGTCCTGAACATTATCAAAATGTCTTCCTTTCAATATTTCCTTTCTCTCTGGGTAAAGAAAAAAGTCACTGGGGGCCAGATCAGGTGAGTTGGTACGATATTCCAATACAGTTGTTTGTTTACTGGCTAAAATTTCCCTCACAGATAAACTATACATTTAAGTTTGCTAACTTGCCACCTTGCCAACTTGCACAATGGCCATTCCAGAAAGGTTTCTAAAATTGCTGTGAGGTATGGACTGGCCTCAATGCATAGCTTCCCAAGGGGAATACTTCAAAGGTGACTGTAGTGACATTTGGCAATGAGGTAGATAGCACTTAGAACAATTAAATTCACAGACTTAATTATTGGACCTCGAGGTAAACAGAGAGTTCTGATAATCCTAAACAAACCAGTTTCCATCAATTCTGATTGGTAGCAAACAAATTCACTCCTAAGTATATCCCCAAAGAAATGAAAATACAAATACTTGTACATGAATGTTCATAGCAGCATTATATATGATAGACAAAAAGCGGAGACCATCTAAATGTCTATCAACTGATGAATGGATAAATAAAATACACTATATCCATATAGTAGAATATTATTCAGTCATAAAAGGAATGAAGTACCGATACATACTAAAAACACTGATGAACTTTGGAAACATTTCACTAAGTGAAAGAGGTCACCCACAGATGACCATATACTGTATGATTCTATATATATAACATGTCCGGAATGAGAAAATCTATAGAGGCAGAAAGTATATTATTGTTTGCCCAGGGGTAGGGGGAGAGAGTAAGGGGAACATGAGGGTGACTGCTTATGGGTACAGGTATTTTCTTTTTTTTAAATGAGGTGATAAAAGCATTTTAAAATTGATTATGGTGAGAGTTGTACAACTTTGTGGATATTCTAAAACCCACCAAATTGTATACTTCAAGTGGGTGTATTTTTTAAGATTAATTAGTCTCTTTTTGCATTGTACTTTAAGTGAAAGTTTACAATTGAAGTCAGTTTGTCATACAAAAACTTAAATACACATTTTTATGCAATCCTAGTTGCTGTCCCCGCAGTGATAGCACACTCCTCCTTTCCACCCTGTATTTACTGTGTCCATTTAGTGAGTTTCTGGGCTTTCTCATCTCTTCTTAGATTTATTCCTAAGTATTTTATCTTCTTGGAAGCTATTGTAAATAGTATTGATTTAGTGGTGACTTTGTGGGTGACAGTCTCTTTGTGGGTGTGGAGGCAGCCAACTGATTTTTGTATGTTCTATTGCATCTTGATAATTGGCTGAACTCCTCTATTAGCTCTAGTGCTTTTTATGTGGATTCTTTTGGGTTTTCTGTTTATAAGATCATATAATCTCCAAATAGAGATACTTCTACTTCTTCCTTAGCAATCTGGAAGAGTTTTAATTCTTCTTCTAGCCTGAATGCTCTGGCTACAACCTCCAGCACAATGTTGAATAAAGTGGTGATAAAGGGCATCTGTGTCTGGTTGCTTTTCTCAAGGGGAATGTTTTCAGTCTCTCTCCATTTAGGATGACATTAGTGGCTGGCTTTGTATAAATGACCTTTATTATGTTGAGGAATTTCCCTTCTATTCCTGTTTTGCTGAGAGTTTTTACATGAATGAGTGTTGGACTTTGTCAAATATGTTTTCTGAAGCAGTTGATAAAATTGCATGGTTGTTGTCTTTTGTTTTATGCATGTGACTGATTACACTGATTGTTTTTCTAGTGTTGGACCATTCTTACATTCTTACCTGGTATGAATCCCACTTAGTCATGTTGAATTATTTTTTGATATGTTGCTTGTTTTACTATTCAGGAGCTCTGTCATTGGTTTTAGTCCGCTAAGGCTGCTCTAACAGAAATACCACAGAGTGGATGGCTTTAACAAAGGAAAGTTTATTCTTACACAGTCCAGTAGGCTACAAGCCCAAATTCAGGGTGTCTGTTCCAGGGGAAGGCTTTCCCCTTGTTGGCTCTGGAGGAAAGGCCGGTATTGCATAAGTTTTTGTCCAGGGAGCATCTTGGCGCAGGAACCTCTGGTCTGAAGGACACACTCTTCTGGTGCTGCTTGCTTGATGGTGTGAGGTTCCCAAATCTGTGCTTGCTTCTCTGTCCTTTTATCTCTTGTAGGATGAAAGGATTAAGGGTGGGGCAAGCCATACTCCAGGGAAACTCCCTTTACAGTGGAGCAGGGAGGTGATCTTATGAAAGGATTTACAGTTCCACCTTAATCTTTAACATACAGAAAAGGAAAGCCAAAAAATGGAGGACGGTCACAAGATACTGGGAATCATGGCCCAATCTATTTGGGGGGGGACATGACTGAATCCATAACAGGTGCATAAATATTTAATATGGTTATGTCCTCCTGGTCTATTTGCACTTTAATTGTAATATTGTGTCCTTTCTTGTATTGTGGTGGATTTTGCTTTAAAGTCTATTTTGTCAGAGATTAATATTGCCACTTCTGCTCTTTTTTCAATTTTGTTGACTTGATATGCTTTTTCTATCCTTTTGAGTTTTAGTTTGTTTGTGTCTGTAAGTCTAAAGCATGTCTCTTGCAGGCAGTGTATAGGTGGATTGCATTTTTTAACAAGTACTGCCACTCTCTGTCTCTTTATTTGTGAATTTAATCCATTTATATTTGGTGTAATTATTGATAAGTATGAGTTTAGTACTGTTATTTTGATGTCTTTTTTTTGTGCACATTGACAATGTCTTTGTTCCAGTTCATTTTCTGTGCTGGGTTGTTTTTATGTATTTTCTTTTTCATCTTTCTCATTGTTGTTGGTTTTGTATTTGCTAAGTCTTTACTTTTTTCTTGTTTGCTCTTTTGATGTGCATCACTGTTAGTTTCCTTTGTGGATACCTTAATATTTACCCCTGTTTTTCTAAGTTTAAGCCTTTATTTCTTTATATCACCTTGACTTCCTCTCTATATGAAAGACCTATGACTACATTTTTTAATTCCTCTTTTTTGTTATAATACTGTCATCTTTTACATAATGACTTGTCAGTTTCCCTGTTTTCAGTGTTTGAACTTTGATTTATTTTTGTAATTTCTATATCTACACTGATATATGTTTGCTCTGTCTTGTGTTTTAGTCTTGGGTTGTTATCTGATGTTATTGACTTTCTAACTGAAGAACTCCCTTTAGTATTTCTTGTAGTTTTGGTTTGGTTTTTACAAATTCCATAAACTTCTATTTATCTGGAAATGCCCTAGTTTTGCCATCTTATTTGAGAGACAGTTTTGCTGGATATATAATGCTTGGCTGGCATTTTGTTTTCTTTCAGTGCTTTATATACTTGTATGTCATCCCATTGCCTTCTTGCTGCATGGTTTCTGCTGAGCAGTCTGAGTTTAGGCTTATTGACTCTCCTGTGCAGATTATTTTGTGTGTGTACTTAGCTGCTCTTAAAATTTTCCGTCTTTGCTTTTGCCACCTTTAATTGTAGTATGTCTTGGTGACATTCTTTCAGGATCTACTGTCTGTGGAGTTTAGCGACATCTTTGATAGATATCTTTTTCATATTTCACAATATCAGGGAAATTTTCTGCCAAGAAATATTCAACGATTCTTTCTGAATTTTCTGTTATATTCCCTGTTCTGATAATTTAATCACTTGTAGGTTATTCCTCTTGGTAGAGTACCATATAATTCTTAAGGTTTCTTCATCTTTTAACCTCTTTTATCTAATTTCTCCTCAAGTACATATGTTGGTGGTTTATCTTCAGTCTCACTAACTCTGACTTTCATTGTCTCAATTCCACTCCTTTGACTTTCTATTGTGTTGTCTAATCCTGAAATTTATTATTGATCTGAATTTTTTTTGTTGCTTTTCTATGGATTCTTCAGACTGTTCTGTTTGTCATTATGCTGTGCTCTAAATTTTTTAAGGTACTCAGTTGTTGTGTTTATGTCTTTCTTGGCTTGTTCTGTGTTTTGCCTGATCTTCTTCCCGATCTCTTGGAGAGTTCTCTATATTAATCTTCTGTACTCTACATTTGGTAATTCCAGGAAGTTCTCTTCATCTGTAATATTTCTTGATTCTTTGTTTTGAGAGCTTTCTGGAACTATTGTGCTCTCCCTCTTTATGTGATTTAATATTGACTGGCATCTCTTCATGTTTGTTTATTTTGTTTTAGCGTCTTGTTTTGTTTTGAAATGACCAAATAGTCTAGTCATGTCATCTAGTTTGATTATTGGTGACTTTGAAGCTCTAACATTCTGTCACCAGGTGGTTAGAGCTGTTACTAGGTATGTGAGCATGTCCCTGGAATCTAGAGTGCCTAGGCGGATAGATTTTGCAGCCAAACTATTGGTGCCCAGTGCTGTTAATAATAAGCACTGGGAGGCACCACTTATTCTTGGACTCCTGTTGTGGGTGGTTAGATGTTACTTGTGGAGCTGCTAATCCTCAGACCCCTGCTGTGGCTGGGTAAGAACCCTGCTTAACAGGCAGCATGGAGCTAAATGTCAAGAGCCTACCTTTCCACCACACTGCTGACACAATAAAATTAGAGTTCAGGTCTAGAGCATGTTGTATTGTGCTAATCATGGCTTTGCTGCTGTGGTGGGCCCACACAGGTCAATGCAGGGGTGAGAGGTCTTCAGTGTCCATGGACCTTGGAAGCATCGGCACAGGCAAATGAACTATTTCTGCCCTTGGTTCCTGGCTTAGAGAAGCCAGTAGATTGTTTTTTCCCTGTTTGTTAATTTGTTCCCTCTTGAAGGCTGAGAGAATGGCTCAGGGAGCATAAGGGGCCCTACTTCCACCAGGAGACGTGTCAGTCTGCAGCTGGGTGGGCCCCAGCGCAGAGCAGGAGGACAGCAGCTAACAGAGACAGGTTTATCCCAAAGGAGAGTTTTTTTGAGCCCCACACGGTGGGTTAGATGTCAATTACTTACATTTTGATGATTTAATGCCACTTTTCACTGATGCTGGAGGAAGGGAATTCTCTGTTGCAAGGTCTTTCCTGATGTGGAAAATGTGTTCAGAACACCACTGCTTGCCTCACGGTGCTGGTACCAGTGGCTTCACCTGCAGGGTTCCCAATTTCTGCTGAGTCAGCCCTGGTAACTTCTTGCTGTTTCGGAATCTTGTCTCCCTTTCCCACTACTGAGTCCAATTTCTCTGCTTTGTCTTTGGTGTTCAGAGCTCCTAGAATGTGATACATCACATTGTTTTTTTGGAGTCTTTGCTTTAAGAGTGATCACAGGCAACATCTAACTAACTCTGCTGTGTTGGCCCTGCCTCTCTAAATGGGTGTATTTTATAGTATGTTAATTACATCTCAAGAAAGCTTCATTTTTTTCTCCCAAAGAATAATAAGAATAAAAGAATATTTAAATGAGGAAATGAATAAAATACTAAACAAAGATCAAAGAGAACTAGGAAAAAAGAATGGTACATGACTAAATTAAGCTGTTAAGAAATCTTTTTAGAGACATTTTGTTTTGAAAGTGCTGCTTTTGGTGAGCCAATTGTGACCAGGTGAAAAATTACTAGCAATAAGAAACAGTGATTTTCATTCTGGGTTATAGTCCTCAGCCAGCCAAGCCAAGTGCCGTCGATAGTCCTAAGCAGCAAGTTGTTTTCCTGAGCATTTTTATGTAGTGTTTTGAAGCTCAAGCAGCCTGTTATTCTGTTTTTCAGCTCTGTTTGTTTGAATTTGACTGGTTTGAGTTAGCAAAGAGGATGCATTTTGGCAAGTGACATTAATGACTTGAGTATCAACAGGGTTGACAAAATCCTGGGAATCTTGCCAAGTCCCAGTGAGTGGCCCCATGCCTTACAAAATCCAAATTCCAAAACAGGAAGACTGGAGACCTTGTTAGCTAGGTGCTAACTTTTGAGGAACCTAATGGCAGAATGGTTAAGGGCTCAGGGTGCCAACCAGGAGGTTGACAGTTCAAACCCTATGGGGCAGTTCTCCTGTGTTCTGTAGGGTCAATGAGTGAGAATAGACTCAATGACAATGAGTTTCAGGGAATTCTGTGTTTAAGTGCCAAATGTGAAAACATTTTGGCAAGAAGTAGTTACTTTAACTCAACTGTAAGAGCACTTTCAGTGGTGTTGAAATCCAGGCTTTCATTAGATCCTCTAGGAACAGAGTCACAAACATGGTGTGGCAGGTAAAGTAGAAAAGTCTATGGGGTCAAATGGAGGACTTCTTGTTCCATCTCGGGAGAGGAAGACCCTGATCAATTCTTGCTGCTTGTTGCTGCTGAGAAGAAATGGCCAACATTTGCAAACCAACCTGGTTTTCCAAAAGAAACTGAAGACAGTGCATGTTTTAAATGGGAAAATCTTCCTTTTTGAATGTTGATGTCTAATTAGAATTAAATTACAACACTAGAATGGGAGAAAATATTTGCAAATCATATATCTGATAGGAGACTTGTGCCAAGAATAAAGAAATCTTACAACTCAATAATAAAGAGACAAATAACTCAATTAAAAAATGGGTAAAGGATATGAATACACAGTTTTCCCAAGAGGTTATATGGCCAGCAAGCACATGAAAAGATGCTCAACATCATGAGCCATCAGGGAAATGCAAATGAAAACCACAGTGACGTACTATTTCACACCCACTAGGATGGCTATAATTAAAAAGATAGATAATAGTGTTAGTGAGGATGTGGAGATATGGGAGCCCTCATACATTTTTGGTGGAAATGCTAAATGGAAAACAGTTTGACAGTTTCTCAGAAGGTAAAATATAGGGTTACCATATGGCTTGACAATTCCACTGCTATGTGTATACCCAATAGTACCCAAAACATATGTCCATGAAAAAAACGTATACATGAATGTTCATAGCAGCACTATTCATAGTATAAAGTGAAAGCAACTTAAACATTCATAAACTGATGAATGGATAAACAAAATGAAAAGCATCCATATAATGGAACACTCTTCAGCCATAAAAATGAAACGAAGTAATGATACATATGACAATGCAAATGAACCTTGAAAATGTGTTACATGAAAAAAGCCAGTCCCTGGAGTTCATATATTGAATGATTTTATTTATATAAAATGCTCACAATAGGTAAAGTTCTATGAACAGAAAGTAAACTAGTGTTCAACATTTCAGTTTGTTCTAATAAAACTGATAGTTGTAGAAAAACAGTGATAAGCAGAACTCTCATAAATCATTACAATATGATCAAGGTCTCTAGGGAAGGATGAATGGGAGAGGATGACTGCTAAAAAGTTTAGAGATTCTTTTGGGGGTAGTGAAGTTACTCTAAAATTGGTTATAATAATGATTACCTAATTCAGTGAATATACCAAAACCTACTGTATAATTTAAATGAGTCAATTGTACAGTACATGAATTACATGTCAAAAATGTTGTTACAAAAAGAAGAATACAGTAAGTGCTACACAAAACCTATCTAACAGGCTGCCAGCTTCAAGTCTTCTTCATAGGACTTGCTCACTGCATGGGAACACTGGAAGAAGTTCATTAACCTTAGTCCTTTAGGAAGCCAGAGAAGGAGGGCTTCTGACTCTTTCAAAGTCACACACCTATTTTTGGCCAGAAGGTTAGAACTTGTCCCCTGACTCCGAACTCTAAGTTATATTGTCTTTATCCAAAGCTCAACTTGTAAGACACGGTCAAGAAGGAATTGTGGGATATCAACACCATAAGCAGCTTATGAGAAGCCATCATAAACATTTAATGCTTTTCCCACAATTTGCCAAGGTCTCCCAGAGGCTACTGGAGAAGAGGATAAAATTGATTAAAAGGGTTACTCCTCAAAGGAAGAGACAAGAGTGGTGCTTTCCTGAGTCTCTTTTCATAGAGCATGGGAGGGACCGTGTTTTTCAGAGAAGGCTTACTCAGAAAGTTTTCGATTCATTTACACTTAGCTCATCAATAATGTTGTTTGTGTAAGAACCATTTGATGTCCAAAGAAACCCTCTGGGCCTTTTAAAGTTCTATTTATTTATTTATTTGTTTGATATTTGAACCAGAGAAAACTGAACTTTGCCAAGAGTAAATGGAATTCAGATATCGAAAGGTCTGACTGTAATTTTCACTGAACACAAAGGGTGAGTGGATTTGGAACTTATCCAAATGCATCCTCCCACCCTTAATTTACAGTACGTTATTTTGGCAGACTCTACAGTCCTCAAAGTTGGCTTTTCTTCTCCCATTCCTTTCTGGGGTGTAGCCATAAGACTATCTTTTAGTTGATTTTATAAAAAATAAGGAAAGAACTTGGTCATATTATAACAATTTACAAGAGTTCTGCTTATCACTGTTTTTCTAGAACTATCAGTTTTATTAGAACAAACTGAAATGTTTGAACACATTAAAATCCTACTTGGAGGTTGTAATTCAGTTTGCTGTCCTACAAAACATTTCTGTTGCTTAGTCTTCTCATTTGGGGGGTTTATCAAAAGAGACATTGTCCCCCACTCAATAAACGATCAGACCATCAACCAGTGACTATGTGAAACAGTGGAGGAGTACTATGGCTTTCAGAGCTCAGATTTGGAGGTTGAAATCAGTGCTTTCATTGGATATACAAAGGAGAAAGGGCCGGAGAAATGATGAGTACTTTGAGCTTTTTCTAGTAAAAAGCATTTTTAAGTAAAATAGTTGTTTGACAATCTTCCCTTTTCATTAGTCCTTTCATGATGGTCTGTATTAGGAAAATAATACCTACTTCATGCATCCCATTTAATTTTAAAGATAGAATCTAACTGATTCATTAAGGAGGCTTTGGACTACAAACAACATAAAACTTGTGTCAAATTGACTTAAAACAAAGGGAACTTTTTGATCAACAGCTGAAAAAATTTTGTTTAAGGCGTGGCTGGATTCAGGGCTCAAATATTAGGTTTCTGCTTCTCTTCCTCTTTTTGTGCTCTGCTGTCTGCTGTTTTGATGCTATGTGTGTGCTGTGTGCAGAGGGCAGCGGTCCCAGAGTGTACGCGTGCAGGTGTCACCTGGCACAAGAGAGCAAGGCTCTGTTTCAGCACTCACAGTGAAATTCTCCTTGCATTGCACTCTCTTCACTGTGGCTTATGCCTGTGTCACAGGACACACTTCCTGGAATCCAAGTGTTTCAGCAGGATAACATAATTTGAGATGACGAGGAGAGAGAGAGAGGGATGGGTCCCCAGAGGGGAAACAGGGGGATGGTTACCAGAAAGAGCATAAACGAATGTTAAGAAAAAAAAAAAAAAACCCACACTCATTGCTGGAGTGGATTGTGACTCATAGTGACCCTATAGGACAGCGTAAAACTGCCCCAAAGTGTTTCCAAGGAGCACCTGGTGGATTTGAACTATTTACCTTTTGGTTAGTAGCCATAGCATTTAACTGCTACACTACCAGTTTCCAAAGTCGGTGTTAGGGGATCAAAATGATGGGTTCATAGTTTAGATACATGGACATTTAGCACTGGTTTCCATGCACTGAAGGTTTCTGTCTACATCTAAGGCCTCTCTAGTTTGAATGACGATACTGACTCCCTCCCTCCACCCTCTGCATTGGCTATGAGGTTGGATGAAACAAATTCTAGGATCCCTTCCATAGTTAATGCTCTCAGCTACTGATCAGAAAGGCTGGAGGTTCAGGTCTATCCAGAGGTGCCTTGGAAGAATGGCCTGGCGATCTACTTTCAAAAGTTCACCCACTAAAAGCCTTGTGGCTCTACTTGGACACACACAAGGGTGCTGTGAGTCAGAATCCATTCAACAACTGGTTTTTAACCTTGTATGAGCGATTACGTCTCTACAGGTCTCAGTTCCCTCAATCAATACAATGAGGATAATAATAATATTGTACTCATTGGGCTGTTGTGCGTCAGACACGTGTTGTTGTTAGATGCTATCAAATCACTTCCAACTCATAGAGACCCTGTGTATAACAGAACAAAACACTGCCTTGTCCTGTGTCATCCTCTCAATCTTTGCTACATTTGAGCTAATTGCTGTAGCCACGGTGTCAATCTATCTTGTCCAGGGTCGTCCTCTTTTTGCTGATCCCCTACTTCACCAAGCATATGACCATTTGCAGGCACTGGTCCTTCCTGGCAGTATGTCCAAAGTACGTGAGATGAAGCCTTGCCATCTTTGTTTCTGAGGAGCATTCTGGTTGCACTGCTTCCCAGACAGATGTGTTTGTTCTTCTGGCCGTCCAGGGTATTTTTGCTTGTCTTTGCCAACACCATAATTCAAAGGTATCAATTTTCTTCAGTCTTTCTTATTCATTGTCCAGCTTTCACATGGATATGAAGTAATGGAAAATATCAGGGCTTGGGTCAGGTGCACCTTAGTCCTGAAGGTGACATTTTCAGCTTTCAGTAAATCATTTGATTTCTTTACTGCTGCTTCTACCGGCATCGATTGTGGGTCCAAGTAAAATGCAGTCCTTGACAATTACAGTATTTCTCCATTTGTCCTAATGTTGCTCATTGGTCCAGTTGTGAGGATTTCTATTTTCTGTATGTTGAGGTGTGAGTCTCATATCACATAGCACTCAGTAAATGTTAGTCTGATTGTTCCACCTCTTTAAAGATGTGAAGACTGCCAGAACCAGGAGAAGAACCCATCAGTCTGGATCTTCTCATCCTGAGGTGATAATTCTGCTCAACTTCTTCCTGAGATCTCTTCAAAGAACATTTAGAGGGGAGGAAGCTTGCTTGTCCTGCAGACAGAAATTCAAATCAGGCTAAAGGAACACAAAGTGTTTCTCTTTCTCCCTTCCAGCCAGATGCTGTGAATTCTGAGCCAAAGCCTCTTCTCCTAGGCAACGTGATTATGAAATATTTGTTCCCTTCAGGTCCTTCCTATCTGCCTCCATGGTATCATCTTGCCTGTCTTACAATTTTATCTTTCCCAGCCTGTCTCTTGTGAGGCCTGGAATCATCCATTTTATTTACAGTCTCCCCCTTTTCCACTGCTGAAATTTGGGAACCAGCAACAGAAGTCTGCTGCTTTCCAGGGCCACTTGTTTTAGTTCCTTCATGCTTTTCCTGCAGGACCTAGTTTAGTTTATCTAAACACTGAATAATGGTTAGAACTTTGAGTTCTTGCAGACAGCAAAACTTATTTGATACAGGTGTATTAGGCCTTCACCACAGTCAAGAAAGAATTTTACAAAATATCTTTTTCATTTAGTGCCAACTCAGTGCCAGGTGCTGTTCTAAGCAGCAGGGATGAAACAATCAACAGCAGAGCCACCTGCTCTTGAGAAGCACACATTTTGGGGGCACATCCTCATGCAGAAAACATGCATTGAGAATTTGCAACACATCAGGCATTGTTCATCATGAAAACAGACAGAATCCCTGCACCAGTGGTTATGTTACGTGTGAGGGTTTCTGTTGTGGGGGGAGGTAGAATACAGTATACATAAGTAAACCTTTTAGCAGGTTAAAAGGTTACATGAGGTCTGACAATTAAGTCCGCTAACTTAATTGTTCTAAGTGCTAAGTACCTTATTGCTGAATATTACTACTGTGGTCACCTTTGAAGTACTCACCTTGGGAAGCTAACCACCAATGCCAGCTCCTGGTTCACCCTTCAAAGCAGTTTTGGAACTCTTTTTGGAATGACCGTTGCACATGGTGGCAAGGCAGCAACTTCCAGAAGTTCATTGCATAGTTGTTTGTGACGGAGTTTTTAGCCAGTAAACAAATAACTGTATTGGAACACCCTTCCTACTCACCTGATCTGGCCCCCGATGACTTTTTTCTTTACATGAAGATAAAGGAAATATTGAACGGAAGATATTTTGATGACATTCAGAACATCAAGGCTAATACGATGACAGCCCTGATGACCAGTCTAGGAAAAGAGTTCCAAAATGGCTTTGAAGGGTAGACTAGACTCTGCTGTCGGTACATAGCTTCCCAAGGGGAGTACTTCGAAGGTGACTGTAGTGATATTCATCAATGAGGTATGTAGCCCTTTTTCTAGGGTGAGTTCACAAACATATTGTCAGACCCGGTAAGAGGTATGGAAAAAACGGAGCAGCGTAAAGGCAATTGGAAATGATGGTGCTGAGGACTTACAATTTTAAACAGTGTGGTCAAGGTAGGTCTTCCTAGAGAAGATGATACTTGGGCAGAGACTTGAAGGCTAGGGGAGGTTAAAGTGAAGAAGGCAATTGTATCTGGTGGACGAACTTTCGAGGCAGAGGAAAGAAATAAGTGCAAATAGCCGGGACCACGAATGTGTGTATCTTTTTTCAAGGACTAGCAAAACAGACAGTTTAAATGGAGCAGTGAGCTAGGTATGAGCAGCAGGAAACGAGGTTTAAATCTCAGAGAGCTTTTACCTTATGTGAAATGAGGAAACACTGGAAAGTGCTGAGAAGTGACAGAATCTAAGATTTCAAAGGATCCCTAAGGCTGCTGTATTTACAAGCAGGGTGACAGCAGGGAGGCCAGTCAAGACAGCGTGTCATTACCTGGGTGAAGCAGTAGTGACCAACGCCAGAAGGGTGACCACTGAAGGCAGTGAAAAGTGGTGAATTAATGGGTCCATTGTGAAGACAGGGCCAGCTGGGTTTTCCCACCGACTGTGGATATGGCGTGTGGAAGAGAAGAGGCAGGATGACTTTCAGAATTTTGGCCAGAGTATCCCTAAGAACCGAATTGCCGTTGACTGAGAACGTAAGATTGATGAAGTCCTTTTGTTTTATTTTGGTGATTAGATCAGGAGTTCCGTTTTAACGATTTATTAGTTATCCAAGTAGAGTGGGGGGTTGGATTTTGAGGCTGGCTGGAGAAATAATGTGGGGATAGCTCTAAAGGCCCAAGCAGTGAGACGCTGCTTCAAAGCCCACGACCCTGTTGACGTTCTTCTAGAATTGACCGTGCCCCTGCTCCCCAGAGGCTGGTTTATCCCCGGGACAACTCATCCAGCCTCAGCCCCTTCAGCTAGCAAAGCTCTTTTTCTCCTCTTTGGGAAATTGAAACAAATGGAACAGAAATTTGTAAAACTGAACAGAAATGATGAGGCGCCGCCACACGGCGCAACAACCTACTGCAGGAAAAAGGCAAAGCCACCAGGATCGGAAACGAGGCGCCTTGCGCACACCCGTGCGTCCCGCAAGTTCGGGACCGCCTCCCACATGGGCGTGGCTTATAGGGGCGTGGCCACAGCACGCACGCGCCAGAGGGGGCGTGGCCGGCGGAAGGCAGGCCTGTGTGCGAGCGCCTACCTGCCCGGGTACCGCCTACCTCCATCCAGTCCCTTGCGGGCTAATCAGCTGGTCTGCGCACCCCTGACGTGGGCCGGGCACGTCACCGCCGAATGGCAGCCTCCAGAAAGCCACCGCGAGTAAGGTGAGGGCAATGGTGCCGGGGAGCCGGCTTCCGGGCAGCGCGCGACCCTTTGGGCCTGGGCCCTCGGGTTACACCTAGAGGGCATGGACTGTCGCTGAGGACCGGGGGCCTGTCGAGTTGGCTAGACCCGAGAGCCCCCTGAGAGGGCGCAGGGGAGGGAGCCGAGCAGCCAGCAAGTTCCGGTTAGTTTCTGGCGGCCGCAGGCATCCCTGGCAGTTGGAGCCCGGAGACTAACCTCGTGTGTCCGTGGAGCTACTGCATGTGGCCCGAGGGGCAGTGGCCCTCATTGTCCACCCAGCCCCACAGTAAGGCCACGCCGTTGCAGGAAGTTGGTCCCTTCTGAGTATTCCTAGGTCCTGAGGAGGTGGGTGAGCCCTATCCTTTTTCTCTGAAAATCTTAAGATGCAAGTTACAACCCTGGCAATGCTAACACGTGCAGCTCACCTCACTGATCTTTCACTGCCGCAAAGACAGGCAGCCACGCACCCTCCCCGCCCAGATGATTTCGGAGGCGTAATCAGCGAAGTCACACCAGTAGCTTTCCTTGGGCACTCCCTGGCACAGGAAGGGGAGGAAGATAGCTCTCATCTCACTTTAGACATATTTCAGTCTATTCCCCACCCCCTCCCCGCCAGGGTATACTTCTCAGAGCTGCTAACAAGTGGGAGACTCAGGTATAGTGTCATCAGACTTGACAGAGGCCAGAAGTCCAACTCTGCAGGGTCACACCCTACGCACTCTCCAGGACTATTTGAGAACTGTATGAACACACTTGACAGCATGGCCAGGCTCATTTGCTAAACATACACTATGGCTTGTGTTTGTGAGTGGAGAGATCCGAAGAGGACCCTGACTTGGCCTTGCCACAGGGTATGTTGGAGATGAGCAGAGAACCACATGTAACCCTGTGGAAGGATGTGGTGCGGAGTGGTGAGGTGTTGAGGAAGGAGCTGTCTGTTGTTAAGTGCTGGAATGGATTATGATGCACTGGGATATTGGCTGGGCTATAGGTGGGACATTTCTACTCCAGCCTTTAGGGTCACTATGAGTTGGATCTGACTTGATGGCGGTGGTTTTTGGGGCCATAGTCCTTAGAGGTAGTGTTTGAGGATCGGCATGACTCTTACAGATCTGTAGAATTCCAACATTTTAGAGGCGGAAGGGCCTTTAAAAATCAGCTGGTAGAGCTTCTTGACTGTATACATGAGGCCCTATGAGGACTGCCAGTTAAATTCATGAACTCATCCTGGAAAAAGTGCTACATACCTCATTGCTGAATATTAGGACCATCGCCTTCAAAGTATTCATCCTAAGAAGCTGTACACTGATGCCAGTGCCTAGTCTATCCTTCAAAGCAATTTTGGAACTCTTGTTGTGGAGTGGCCATCAGAGCTGTTGTCTTATTACCCTTGATTTCTTGAATGTCATCAGAATGTTTGCCTTTCAGTATTTCATTTATCTTCAGGTAAAGAAAAAAGTCCTTGGGGGCCAGATCAGATGAATAGGAAGGGTGTTCCAATACAGTTATTTGTTTACACTAAAAACTCTCTCAAAGACAGCTATACAGTTAAGTTCTGGAACTTGCCACTGTGCCACCATGTGCAATGGCCATTCCAGAGAGAGTTCGAAAATTGCTTTGAAGGTGGACTAGGCATTGGTGTTGATGTATAGCTACCCAAGGGGAGTACTTTGAAGGTGATTATAGTGATATTCAGCAGTGAGGTAAGTTTGTGGATTTAATTGTCAGACATTGTATGTGAGACAGAGTGGGGAATGGCCATTTCCCTGGGAACTTACTCTAGTGGCAGAATTTGAGTGCCATCCTGTATAAAAGTGAAGAGTTGAAGTTTACATGGTGGGCACTGAACTCAGAATAACTGAGGCAAAAAGGAATTCAGTTGACTTCTGGTGCAGCTAGATTGGGAGCACAATAATGGCATCAAACTTGGCCTCACTTGTCTGATTACTTCAGTGTTTGCTTCATTCTCAAGCAGTCTCCTTATGGCAGGTTTGGACAGTTCTAGGTTGTTGGCAGCAGAAGAAATAGAACTCCCTTTTCCCAGTGGTCAGGCCAGAAGTCCCAGGTTTGATTCTCACTGGGCTGACTTGAGTTGTATCTATTTCGGAACCAATTAATGTGGCCAGAGGAATGGATTCACCAAGCCTGGGTCCAAGAGCCTGGAGGGTAAGCTATTGAGAAACACACCCCGATCCATGTGGACTGAGAATGGAGAAGAGACATTCTCAAAAGGGAGACCAAGGTGCTCTTACCAAAAAAAAAAAAAAAAAAAAAAAAAAAAGAAGGGTGAATATTGGATAGATGAAGAGAGGTTTGCTCACTTCCCCAGCCTAGGACTTGTTCTGATCTATTGCCACCTATCTCACCAGGCATGATTGAACAGCTTGATCCTCGTTTTGCCTCATTCTCAGTTTTAGCACATATGAGGACTGCCAATTAAGTTCGCAAACTCACCCTGGAAAAAGTGCTGCATACCTCATTGCTGAATATCACTATGGTCACCTTCCAAATGCTCCCCTTGGGAAGCTGTGCGCCAGAGCCAGCTCCTAGTCCCTTCAAAGCAATTTTGAAAAGTGATTTTGAAAAGCAATTTTGACTCTTTCTGGAATGGCTGCAAGAGCTGTTGTCGTATTATCCTTGATGTCTTGAATGTCATCAAAATATCTTCCGTTCAATATTTCCTTTCTTTGGGTAAACAAAAAGGTCACTTGGGGCCAGATCAGATGAGTTGGGAGGGTGTTTCAATACAGTTCTTTGTTTAGTGGCGAAAAACTCCCTCATGGGCAACTATACAGTTGAATTCTGGAACTTGCCACTGTACCACCACGTGCAATGGCTATTCCCAAAAGAGTTCCAAAACTGCTTTGAAGGGTGGACTAGGCACTGGCATTGGTGCACAGGTTCCCAAGGGGAGTGCTTCCAAAGTGATACTCAGCAATGAGGTATGTAGCACTTAGAACAATTACGTTTACAAACATAATTATCAGACATAATTGTCACGCATCGTGTGATTCTCAGCATGGACTTGGGGTAGGTGCTATCTAGAGCTCTACCAGGATTTCTTTTAAAAAGAGAGAGGTAAAAGAAGTGTGTAGTTTGTAGTAGTTCTGCCACAACCATCTTGTACAGAGATTGAACAGGAAGTCCTCTGCACCCGTCTTTCCTCTAACTTACCTTATAGCTCATTACGACATTGAGTAGGCGTACCTGGAAAGTGAAAGAACACTGTGCTGGAAGTTGGGAGGTCTGGGCTCTGGCTCTAGTTCTGCCACCAGATAACTTGGAGACTTTGAACAAGTCAGTTGATCTTTCTGTTCTGTTTTTTGGTCTACAGGAAGGAGTTGAGTGGGATGGTCCCTAAGGTATTTTTCTGGGTCTAATATTCAGTGATAATCTTGCTTCAGCTGACAATCTGAGACTGTATCTGCCCAAGTAAGTGATATGTAAATGGATCTTGAACTCTACAAAGACAAGAACAGAGCCCCCATGGTGTTCGGGTACTTGGTGACCCCTTTGATACTGCCAGAAAGATAAAGGTGGAGGTGATGCTCAGGTGGAGAGCTTGAGCTTACCTGTCAAGAGACTTGGTTTCTGGTTTTAACTTTGCAGCTACTGAGGTGTTTGGCCTTTGGTAAGTTACCTTTGTTTTCTCTCCTGTAAAATGAGTGAATTGGACTACCTCTGTCTGGTACCCACCTCTCCCTCCAGTGTTGGGTCTGAGCCAGTCACTGGGACTAGTAAACTTTGTATATAAAGAGAAACTGACTTCCTTGGCTCACTATTTTGTGCTTAGATCTGAAATTAGGAAGGAGATTGGCTGAGAATGTGACTTACATCTTTATCCAAGAAAAACAGATGTCTTGCTTTTTACAATTTGTAACAGCTTCATTGAGGTGTAATTCACATACCATATAATTCACCTTTTAAAGTATATAATTCATTTGTTTTTAGTATGTTTATAGAGTTCTACAGCCATCATGATGATCAATTTTAGAACACTTTTATCCTCATCTCAAAAAACCCTGTATGTATTAGGAGTCATTCGTCATTTCCTTTCAGTCCCACCCCAGCTCTGGGCAATTTTTTGTCTCTATAAATTTGCTTATTCTGGACATCTCATGTAAGTGGAATCATCAAATATGTAATCTCCTGTGACTCACCTTTTTTACTTAGCATCATGTTCTCAAGCTTCATCTAGGCTATAGCATGTACCAGAACTTCATTTGTTTTTTTTAAAAAAAGTATTTTATTGTGCTTTAAGTGAAGGTTTACGTCATTCCTTTTTATCATCATGTTATTCCATTGTATGGATATACCACACTTTTTTAATCTATCATCAGTTGGTGGACACTTGAATTGTTACAACTTTTTGGATGTTAGGAGTAATGCTACTGTGAACATTCCCCTAAAAGTTTTTTTGTGGACATACCTGGGAATGGGATTGCTGAGTCATGTAGTAGTTTTATGTTGAACTTGTTTTCTCAAATAGCTGCATCATTTTACGTTCTTGGCAGCAGTGTGTAAGGGTTCTAGTTTCTGTACATCCTTGCCAGTGCTTGTTATGATTTGTGTTTTTGATTATAACCTTCTACTAGGTTTGAAGTAGTATCATTGTGGTTTTGATCTGCATTTTCCTAAGCCCTGGTGGCAGAGTTTAAAGATCTGCTACTAACCCCAAAGGTCAGCAGTTTGAATCTATCAGCAGTGCCTTGGAAACCCTTATGGGGCAACCCTACTCTGTACTGTAGGGTTGCTTCTGCCTGCCCACTGCTTTCAAGCTGATTCCGACTCATAGTGACTCTATAGGCCACAGTGAAACTGCCCTGTAGAGTTTTAAAGGAGCACCTGGCAGATTTGAACTGCCAACCTTTTGGTTAGCAGATGTAGCACTTAACCACTACACCACTAGGAATTTCTATGCGTGAGAATTGACTCAATGGCAATAGGTTTTCTTTCCTTTCGGTTGAATGACTAATGATCATTTGCCCATTTTTTTATTGCTTTATTTAAGAAATCCTCGCCTAAGCCATTGTCATGGAGATTTCTGTGCACGTGTTTTCTTCTTTTTTATAGTTTAGTTTTTTTTTTTTTTATAGTTTAGTTTTTGTATTTCTATGATCCATTTTGAGTTAATTTTTTTATGTGGTGAGGTAGGGATCTACTTTTGCATGTAGATGTCTAATTGACCAGCATCATTTGTTGAAGAGACTTGTCTTTCCTCATTAAGCATGCTGTAGATAATTGATTGACTGTAAATCTAAATCTGAGGGTTTGTATCTAGATCCTCAGTTCTAGTCCACTGACCTGCATGTCTGTCCTTATGGTTGTATCACGTAGTCTTAATAACTGTAGCTTTGTAGTAAATCGGAAGTCAAGTCATCCTGGTTTATTCTTTTTCAAGATTGTTATTCTGGGTCCTTTGCAAATTCACAGAAATTTTAGGTTCAGCTTACGAATTTATTCATAGAAGTCAGGTAGAATTTTGGTAGGGGTTGCACTGAATCTATAGAACAAATTGTGAGGTATTGCCATTTTAACCATATTAAGTATTCCAATCCATAAACATGAATTGTCTTTCCATTTATTTAGGTCTTCTTTAATTTCTTTCAACAATATTTTGTAGTAATTCCTAAGTGTTTTATTACTTTTGCTGCTGTTGTGTATGGCATTTTCTTAATTTCATTTTGCATTGTTCACTGCACGTATATATAGAAAGAGAACTGCATCGTTGTTGAACTTTAAGAAAATATTTTTTATAAATTGTGCTTTAGGTGAAGGCTTGGAGAGCAGATTAGTTTCTCATTGAACAATTAACACACATTTCATTTTGTGTCATTGGTTGCTGATCCCACAACATGTCAACACTCTCTCCTTCTCAATCTTAGGTTCTCTTTTTCCATTCATGGAGCTTTGCTGTCCTCTCTTCCTCGTCCCTGGACTGGTGTGCCCACTTAGTCTTGTAACACATGGTTCAGCTATATGTATTGTTTGTTTTATAGTTTTTGGCTGAAGAGTGAACCTCAGGAGTGACATCAGTACTGAGTTAAAGGTATCTGGGGGGTCATACTCTTTGGCTTTCTCCAGTGTGTGTCAGACCAGTAAGTCTAGTCTTTTTTGTAAGTTTGAATATTCTACACTGTTTTCCAGTTCTGCCCGGTACCATGTGTCATGATGCCTGTCAAGGGGTCAGTGGTGGTAGCTGAGTACCATCTTGTTGTGCAAAACTCAGTCTGGTAGAGACTGTGACAGTTGTATTCTGTTAGTCTTTTGAACCAGTCTTACCACTCATGTCTATGGTTTTCTTCACTGTCTCTTGCTCCAGATGGGAAGGGGCCAGTAGAATATATTAGATGGTGGCTCACAAGCTTCTAAGACCGCAGACGCTACTCATCAAAGTAGTATGCAGAACATTTTCCTTATAAACTATGTAATGCCAACGGGATAGATGTCCCCTGAGACCGTAGTCCTCAGGCCTCAGCCCAGTAACTCCATCCCCATGGGAGTTTGGATGTGTCTATGAAGCTTCTGTAACTTTGCCTTGGTCAAGTTGTGCTGACTTCCCCAGTATTGTGTGCTGTCTTACCCTTCACCAAAGTTACCACTTATCTATATTGTACTGAATGTTTTCCCTTCGCTACTCCTCCCTGTCTTGTAACTATCAAAGATCGTTTCTTTCTCTGTGTAAACTTTTTCAGGAGTTTTTATAATAGTGGTCCTATATAGTACTTGTCCTTTTGTGACTGACTTATTTTACTCAGCGTAATGCCCTCCAGATCCATCCATGTTGTGAGATGTTTCTCAGAGTCATCGTTGTTTTTTAGTGTTACGTAGTGTTCTATCTTTTTATTACTGTGAATAATACTGCAGTGAACATGGGTGTGCCAGGGAGAGGTGTATCTGTTAGCATGTTTGGGAAGAAGCTGTATTGGTGAAAGAACTGTATCCTGAGTGTTTCTGAGCCTGAACTGTAACTGTTACTTTCCTAGCAAGCCTCGTAATTATGAGTATAGTTTGTGAGTACTATTACTGTGTGTCCATTGTAATGAATTATCAAAACCAGCAGAGAGATAGACAGTGCTGTGTGAGCAACAGTTGATGTTAGAATTGGTAAAGATGGAGAAGAGGGGAGGTATGTCAGACTCGTGCCTCATAGGAATCAACTTTGGACTGTTGATCTTTTTTGTTTTTTAATATTTTATTGTGCTTGAGTGAAAGCATACAATCCAAATTAAATTTTCATGCCTGCCTGTCTGCAGCTCCTTCTGCTCTCCTTGCCTGGTGACAGCACACTCCTCCTTTTTCTTCTTTGTGTAACAGTCTTCTGTCCCCTCTTCTCCACCCTCTTATCTCTCTTCTAGTAAGAGGCCAGCCACTAGGATGGCATCCTGTAGATGCATAGAACCATAAGATACATGCACCTTATGGTCACGTTGTGTCCCTGTGTCTAGTCCATTCCTGTCTGGAGAGTTGACCTCAGTAATGTTTTTTGATCAGGGGCAGCAGCAGATCTAATGGCCATGCTCCCAGGGGAACCTCCAGGCTGCCAGAACATCAACTGTGGTGGTCTTTTAGTAGAGTTCTTGAGGCGCATCCCGTTTTTTACTATGTTGCCACTGGGACTTAACGTTGTGTGCTCCATCATGGCTGTCTTTGGCAGTGACTGGGTACCATCTGGTTCTTCTGGTCACATGTTGATGCAGTCACCAATTCACATGGGTCCTTCTGTCTCCTGGGCTCTTACTTCCTTATGTCTTTCTTGTTCTTGGTGCTGATCTGTTCTGGCTGAGTTGGGACCATTTGGTGTACTTCAGATGGCAACTTGCTAGCTTGTAAGACCCCAGATGCCATTCATCAGTATGGGCTGCAGAAGACTCCCTTAGCAATAGGCTAGTTATGGCAATTGGCCTCCATGTCCCTTGAGAGTATGGTCCCTAGACCCCTGCTCCTGGTACTCTTCCCTTGCAATATCAGGTTAAGATTAGAAGAGTTTTCAGTCTATTTTGAAGTCCAGTTAGGTTGATCTTTTTTCTAATGTGGACTGTTACTGCTTTCACCCAATCAAATTTCTATCAACTGTCTAATCTATGACCAGCCCTCTCCCTCCTTCCCCACCCTTGCAGACATCAAAGAGTCTTTTCTTCTGTACATAAGTCTGTTTTTAAGTCCTTATAGTTGAGGTCTCATACATTATTTGTTGGCTGTTTTCACTCAGCATATTTTCCGGTTGAAACCGGGTTATGAGATGCTTCCTAAAATCATCATTGTTCTTTATCATTGCATAGTGTTCCATTGAGTATATGTACATGCCGGGGACCAGCCTCGGCAGGGTCTGGGATCACGAAGGGGTGGGTGGCGTCGGTGAAGAAATGATGAGACTCAGACAACCAGGAATCTGGGGGTCAGCAGCCTGTTAAGGCCTGTCTTTCTTTATTTTTTATATAATCAATGAGGTGATGTGACTTTCACCCTGTTCTTTGAACGTGTAAGCTGTTAGCTAGTAAGGAATTGATACCTCGTGGTCTCTTTTCATGTTAATCATTAGGGCCCTCTAGGTAATGGCCTGAGGCAGGTATATTGTGGTGATAGCTAACAGTGAAAACAAAGTTATGCCTTGAGCTCAATCGGCTCTACCTATGCCTCGAGGTCAAAGGTGCAGGAAGAAGGGTAGATTCATCTAAAGGTTATTATCTGGCTGTCTCTATTTGTTCCTTCTTTACTCTTATTTTCTTCCTGATGCAGGGAGTGGGATGTCTATATCTAAGGGCTGTGTGTGGGGTCATCCCTGGGAAGCTTCCCGGGGCCTTCCTGCAATCTTGTATTTCACATGTGGAGGGGGATGTGCAGTTGGGGGAAGCCAGTGGGGCTGGGCCAGCCTTGGCATTCCCGGGCTGGGTGTTCCCGGGCTGGGCGTGCTGTGCCGGGGTTCATTAAGCCGAGGGGGTTGTAAAGCCCTTTTTAGAAGGCATCTTCCTTAATCCTTGTGCAGGGAGATGAGAGGGTACTTTTGAGGAAGGTTTAATTAGGATGCAAAATATTATCAGGGAGAGTACAGCCAAAAATATGCCAGGAGTGAGATGCCTCTGCCTGCCATCACATAGGCATGTAGCTTTGCTCACAGGGGTCTCTGTGGGTGACGGGCCTTGGCATGTACAATAGTTTCTTTATCCATGTATCAGTTCTTGGGCATCTGGGTTGATTCCGTCTTTTTGCTGTTGTGGGTTGTGTGCAATAAACATTCATGTGCATGTATCTGTTTGTGTGACTGCCCTTGGTTCTGCAGGATATATTCCAAGCAGTGGGATTACTATATCAATTGGTTTATCTATTTGCAGCTTTTAAAGGAAGTGCCAAATTGCTTTCCACAGAGTTTATACCATTTTGCAATCCTGCCAGTAGTGTAGGGGAGCGTTCCAGTCTCTCGACAGCCTCTCCAGCATTTGGTTGTTTTGCGTTTTTTGGATAATGGCCAACATTGTTGGGGTGAGATGGTATCTTATTATTTGTAGTTTTGATTTGGATTTCTCTAGTAGCTAATGATCAAGAGCATTTCCTCATGTGTCTTTTGGCTCCCTGGATGTCCTCTTTGGTGAAGTGTCTGTCCATTTCCTTTGCCGGTCACTTAATTAATTGAGTTATTTACCTTTTTCTTGTTGATATTTTGTAGTACTTGGTAGAATATAGAGATCAAACGTCGGTCTGACATGTAGTTGTGAAATATTTTGTCTGTTTCTGTAGGTGGTCTTTTAATTCTTTTATGGTATGTTTTTCCATTTACATAGGTTTTTTGCAGTAGTATTTTGTAGTGTTCTCTGTATAGGTCTTTTATGTTTCTCGTTAGGTTTATTCCTATGTATTTTATTTTTTTTAGGGCTCTTATAAGTGGTATTACTTTGCTAATTGCCTTTTTGTATTTTCCTTTATTGGTATGTGTCATGGATTGAATTGTATTCTCCCCAAAATCTGTAGCAATTTAGCTAGGCCATGATTCCTGGTATTGTGTGATGTCCTCCATGTTGTAAATCCTGCCTCTATGATGTTAATGAGGGTGGGTGCGTGGCAGTTGTGTTGGTGGGGCAGGACGTTTGTTTTGTCCCTTGAGGCAGTCTCTTAAGATATAAAGGAAGGAAGCTAGCAGACAGATTTGGGGACCTCATACCACCAAGAAGCCGTGCTAGAAGTTGAGTGCATCCTTTGAAAAGAACTGGGGTCCCTGCACCTTAGAAGCTTCTAGTCCAGGGGAAGATTGATGACAAGGACCTTCCTCCTAATCTAGAAAGAAAGCCTTTCTCTGGAGTGTACACCCTGAATTTGGACTTTTAGCCTATTGGACTAGTGATGAAATAAAATTTCTCTTTGTAAAGCCATCCACTTGTGGTATCTCTGTTAAAGTAGCACTAGCTGATTAAAACAGTGTATAAGAATCTAACTGATTTTTTTATGTTTATCTTGTATTCTGCTTGTCTTCTGAATCTAGTATTAGTTCCAGGAGTTTTCTTGTGGAGTCTTTTGAGTACTCTTTGTATATCGTATTATGTCATCTGCAAATAGGGATAGTTTTACTTCCTCCTTACCAATTTGGATGTCCTTTATTTCTTTTCTTGTCTTACTGCTCTGGTTAGGATTTCTAGCTGGATATTAAATAGGAGTGGTGATAAAGGGCATTCTTGTTTGTTTTTTTTTCTTAGAGGTAATGTTTTCAGCCTCTTTCTGTTGAGAACAGTGTTGGCTTGGTTTTGTATAAATGCTGTTTATTATGGTGAGGATTTTTCCTTCTATCTCTATTTTATTGAGAGTTTTTAAAATCAGGAATGGGTGTTGGACTGTATCAAATGCCTTTTCTGTATCAACTGAGATGATCATGTTGATTAATTGTGTAGTGTTCACCCATTCTTGCATACCTGGTGTGAGTTCCACTTGGTCAAGGTGTATTATTATTATTATTTTTATATGATGCTGAATTTTGTTGGCTAGAATTTGCTGAGAATTTTTGCATATGTATTCAGGAGAGATATTGGTCTCTCTCTCTCTCTCTATATATTTTATGGTGTCCCTTTACCTGATTTTGTTACTGGGGTTATGCTGGCTTGGTAGAATGAATATGGAAGTATTCCTTCCTTTTCTATCTTCTGAGATAGTTTGAATAGTACTGGTGTGAACTCATCTCTGAATGTTTGTTAGAATTCTCCAGTGAAGCCACCTGGGCCAGGGCTTTCTTTCTTTTTTTAAATTAAGTTTTCAGTCTCTTCTCTTGTTGTGGGTCTGCTCAGATTTCATCTTCATTTTGTGTTAGCGTAGGTAGGTAGTGTGTTTCTAGAAATTTGTCCATTTCCTCTAGTTTTTCAAATTTGTTGGAGTACAGGTTTTCGTAGTGCTCTGTTATGATCCTTTCTATTGCAGGTGGGTAAGTTGTAATATCCCTCGTTTTATTTTACTTTATTTTTCATCAGTGTTATTTGCTTTGTCTCCTTTTTTTATTTTCTTGGTCAATTTGGCCAATGGTTTGCAATTTTGTTGATCCTTTTGGTTTTATTGATTCTTTCTCCTGTTTCTCTGTTCTCTGTTTCCTTTATTTCTGCTCTGATCTTTATCTTTCCCTTTCTTCAGGTGGCTATGGGCTTCTTTTGCTGTTTTTCTATTTGTTTGAGTTGTAAAGTTAACATTTTAATTGTGTCTTTTTCAATCTGTTGATCTATTGCTGTCACTTAACCGTTGAGTATTGTGTCCTGAAGGTTTGGGTATGATGTACTTTCTTTCTTGTTTGAGTCTAGGAATTTTTTGATTCTGTCTTTGATTTCTTCTGTTACTTAGTGGTTTTTAAGCAGAATGTTATTCAGTTTCCGTGTATTTATTTTTTCTTGTGTTCTTGTTTCTAATTTTTACTTCTACCGAGTTGTCGTTACAGATGATACTTTGTATCTTAGCTTTTTGGATTTTGTTAAGAGTTGCTTTGTGACCTAAAATATGGTCTGTTCTGGAGAACATTCCATGTGTGTTAGTAAAGAATGAATACTTTTCTGCTGGTAGGTGAAATGTTCTGTATGTCTATGAAGTCCAGTTAGTTGATTGTGGCCTTTAGATCTCTGTAGCTTGGGAAGTTCTTTCTAGATGTTCTGTCCTTTACTGTTGAAGTCTCCTGCTGTTACCGTGTGACTGTCAAACTGTCTTTCGTTGCTGGTAGAGTTGCAGTGCTTTTCTTCTACTGGGTAGTCATCTGGTGTTTTCTTTGATTATTGGACCCTGTTATGTTTGAAATATGTTTTGATATTTTATGCTGTCTCCTTGATAATTCAGGAATTATTTTCTTCATTTACTGATTGTAGATTTGTTTGTTTCATCTGGCTTTTCTGTTTTATCTGTTTATGTCTGGATGAATGGGCTGGGTATAAAATGTCACTTGCTCATCTGTGGGCATGTCCAAGTGGTCAGGGCCTATTGCTCAATTATGGTACAGCAGGACAGGTCCAGTGGCATGGGAAGGACTGGATGAGTCATTTGCAATACAGACAGGGCCCAACAGAGCAGGGCTGGGTGTCAGCATGGGGAGAGTTTTGGTGGTCCATGCTGGTGCTTCTTGGGGGTGCATTACCTGGTGTGGCCATAGATAGGCAGGAGGGAAGGGAGAAGATGTGAAGTGTGGAGCTAAGTGTGGAGACAGAGAGAAAGAAAAGAGAGAAAGAAAAGAGAGAAAGAGGCCAAAAAAAAAAAAAAAAAGAAAAAAAGAAAGAAAAATGTAAATAAAATGGCAGCACAGTGGGAGTCAATGAGTAGGGGGTGGGTAGACCTGGGGAGGCTATGTGTGCGTGATTCTGTGGCCTAGCAGTGCAGCACTGCCTGTCAGGCAGGGGTGGGGGCAGTACACAGGGCTAGGTGGGCTGAGAGAAAGGAAAGGAAGGAGGGGAGAGAGAGACTACCCGCTCTCCTCTAGTGCAGCGACAAAACAAACAAAATATGACTGAGGGAACCAGCCATTAATGTGTGGTGTAGCGTAGCCGGGGTGCTGGCAAGCTGGTGTCCCTTGTCATTTGATGTGGTACAGTCCATAGGAAGGGGCAAAGGCAGCCCAGGACTTGTTGCTCTGTCTCTTTTTGGGAGATCCTTGAAGTTGTTTCCCTGTCCTCCCTGTCTGGGGTCTTTGGTGGCTGTGCTTTAAGATGGTAAATCTGTGCCATGTTAGCTGACAGAGGACATCCCCACTGTAGCTCTCCTCTTTTCTCAGTCAGTTTCTTTCCTATTCAGTGCTTGATTGAGTTTTTGTTCTCTCATGTGATGCTTAGGGTTCTAGGACTGACACTTGTATCTGTTTACTTGGTTTTTCAGGTCTTTGCTGTAGATAGACAGCGTGGTGTTTCTGCCTGTAGTGCAGTGTGGGTTCCACCTTCAGATGAACTTGTTTATTAGTTCTGATTTTTTTTTGGTAGTCTTTAGGATTTTCTGTATTCAAGGTCATATCATCAGAGGTAGGTATATTTCTTTTTTAATCTGGATGCCTTTTATTTGATTTTCTTGCCTAATTGATTGTAGAACTTGTCAGTGTAATGTTGACTGGAAGTGGTGAAAGTGGACATCCTCGTCTTGTTCCTTCTGGGGGGAAAGCATTCAGTATTTACCTGTGGGTTTTATAATGTCCTGTTATCATGTTGTTGTTGTGAGGTGCTGTCGAGTTGATTCTGACTCATAGTGACCCTGTGAACAACAGAACGAAACACTACCTGGTCCTGCGCCATGTCCACAATTGTTTTTACGCTTAAGCCCATTGTTGTGCCCACTGTTTCAATCCATCTCCTCAAGGGTATTCCTCTTTTTTGCAGACCCTCCACTTACCAAGCATGAAGTCCTTCTCCAGGGACTGATCTTTCCTGACAACGGGGCCAAAGTGTCTTTTATCATAGGTTGCTATGATTTGGAATTGACTCAGTTGCAGTAGGTTTTGGGCTTTTACTGGTTTGAGGAAGGTCACTTCTAGTTTGTTGAGTATTTTTGTCACGAAGGGTTGATGGATGTTGTCATGCTTTTGTGTCTGTTAAATGTTCATGTAGTTTTTGTTGTTCTATTGATATGGTGGATTACATTAATTGATTTTTTTATGTTGAACCAACCTTGCATTCTAGGTGTACATCCCTCTTGGTCATTGTATATGATCCTTTTCTATGTTGCTGGATTTGGTTTGCCAGTATTTTGTTGAGGATATATTCATAAGAAACAAGTATACATCATGTCAGACAGTAAGCATACACTGAAAGTAAAAAAAAGCATTTTCATAAAAAAGAGTATTCTATATTCATAAGAGATGTTGACATATTTTACTTCTTTATGAAAGAATTTATGGTTTCCCCCAGCAGACGGCACTTGGCTTGGCTAGCAAATAGCATCATATCTGTCAAGCAAAACTAATGCAGCAGCCATCGAGAGCAGGCCTGGACTGACTGGTGAAAATGTCTGGTCTTCTGGTTATGGCTATGTGGTAAACTGAGTTAATGTGGGCAGCTTTGTCTCTACCAGTACATAGAAAAGTGGTTAAGTTACAACAAAATTACCTTCAAGTGGAATGAGTAGAATCTAAAACCCTTTCTGTGGCCTACAGTATTCCTCTGGTCTCTCTGGGATCTTACCTGCTCACATTCCACTCTGCGTTCCCTGACAAACACAGCTACACTGGCCTGCGTGGTGTATGAGGCATATTCTGCCTCATGGCCTTTTCACTTGCTGTTATCTTTGTCTAAAATGTCCTTGACTTAGATGTCTACCTAGCTTGTTCCATCATGGTTTTTTAGGTCTCTGCTGAAATTTTGCACGTTATCATAGAGGTCTTTTGTGGATACCTCATATAAAATAACTTCTTGCCCTGCTTTGCTTTTTTTTTTCTTTTGAATGTATGCTTACTGTCTGACATCATGTATACTTGTTTCTTGTCGGTTGCTTCTTTTCTCTTATGCCCCTCCCAGTGCCCCCTTTGTGTATTCCCTGTGAACTTCCTAATGGACGTTAGGATATTGTCTGTTGTGTTCACTGTTCTACCTAGAACAGAAGATTCTATACATTATAGAAGATTCTCAATAATTATTTGTTGATTCAGTGAACTTGAAGGAAAAAGAAATGCTTAGGTCCTAGAAATTTAGAACTTAAATCGTGAATGTTATATGGTAAGCTGAGCCTGGAGAGGTCATCAGATACAGAAATAGACTTCATGCCTGGAGTCCAGGGCATCAGACTGTCCCCATGTGGAGAGAGGGAACTGTGTGCAGATCTCTGAGGCAAGAAATATTAAAAAAATTAGTCTTAGAAGCAAACAACTGTGACAGTAATGTTTGTACAATCCAGGGCACTTGGTATTCTTACAGAAAATATAGTCTTTATTGCAGACAAGCATTTAATAAAAGATAACAAAAGGATTTGCCCTAAGAGGGAGAAGCAGCTGATGCAGCAAACTTGAGGATTACTGCCCCCCAAACCTTCTAATAGAACAGTCTGAAATAAGTTATAAAATAAGTGTTTAAAATGATAAGATAGCTAAAAGAAGGAATGAAAGTCATAGTGAAAGAATAGAAGCTGTTTTTACACCATGAAGAGAGAACAGACAGGTTTGAAAAAGAATCAAGTAGAATTTATGTGGAAAATGGTAGTCATTGAAAATAGAATCATCATAGATTAATTAAATAGGAGATTAGACAGAATTGAAGAGAATTCATGAACTGGAAGCTAGACCCAGGATTTGCGTACCATGGAGATGTTTTACTTGCTGATTCTTACTTGAAACTTTTATTTATCCTATCGCTGGTATCGGGGTGGGAGTTCTTTTCCTTCTGGAAGGAAAATTGCAAAGTCAAGTTGATGTCCCTCTGACTAAACTTTGCGTGTTTATTGTGATCAAAGTCTGCAAACTCCCATTCTTTCTTTTTTGAAGGGCAAATCACCAGGATTTTCAGCTGAGAAATTTAAGAATCATTGAACCTAACGAGGTGACACACTCAGGAGATCCAGGTGTGGAAACAGGTAATAATTGTACCTATAAATTAGATTGAATATCTCAAAAGGATTTCAGACCTCTTCTCTACTCTCCCTATGTGCCCAGGTGGGGATAGAAGAGAGGTAAGGAATTTGTAATTAATCATGATGGAGGGCAAAAGGGGTTGTATGTGGAAGTTGAAAACCATTTTGTTCTTTGGTTTCCTGTGCGGTGGGTTACTTTTTCTATGTATCTACAACTTTTTTTAAGGTAGTAAGTTAGAGAATTAGATTTTTTTTTGCATTTTATGTTTCAACGAGATAGAATAATAGATTATTACTGAAAAAGTACTCTTGTAGTTTTTCTAATGTCTAATATATTCCTTTATTGACTATGACTGCTTTAGAAATTAGCTTGCAGTTTTCATCTAATATTATGAAATAAGAAAAGTTCATAGTATATTATTGTTCTTTGTGAATTTAGTGTGTATTTAGGAAAATCTTTTCTGGGTAAATTTCTGTGATCATCTGTCCTGGACTGAATTGTGCCCCAAATTCAGTCTATGGGGGGATCTTTGGGGGAGAGATACAATTTTTGTCTTCCCTCCCAAACTGTGTGTCATCTGGGCTAGGCTGTGATTCCCAGTATTGTATGGTTGTCTACCATTTATGATCTAATGCGATGATCCTATTGTAAATCCTAACCTAGTGATGTTAATGAGGCAGCACTAGAGGCGGCTATGTGAATGAGGCAGGAGTCAATCTGTAGTATTAGACTGTATCTGGAGTCAGTCTCTTTTGAGATATAAAAGTGATCAGAAAGGTGGAAGGATCTCATACCACCAAGAAAGCAGAGCTGGGAACAGAACGTGTCCTTTGGACACAAGAGTCCTGTGCTGAGAAGTCCCTAGACCAGAGGAAGGTTGAAGACAAAGGGCTTTCTGCGAGAGCTGACAGAGAAAACTTTCCTCTGAAATTAGCACCGTGATTGCAGACGTCTGTAACGTGTGTGAAAGCACTGAGCACAGCATTTGATATATTTTAGGTGCTCAAGAAACACATAAGTTTGGATCTGAAGCACCAGCTGTGGTTCCTGTGTGCTTTGATAAAGGCATTCAGTGGTGATATTTCTGTTATAGTAGCACTGGATAATTAAGATGCCATCTGTTTTTCCCAGAACTGGTTAGTTATCTCTTGAGTTGCTGGAAAGCTGAATTCTGAGTAAGTAGGATTCTACTATATTTCTTTCCCATGTAAACCAGTTGTTTTCTATGGACTACCCAAGGTAACCACAGCATTTGCTTTTAGCTAAGGAAAAGTTGATCCCTTGAAACTCATAGAAAACCAGGACTATCAAATCTCTCTTTGGAAGATCAGTGCTATGATTGAATGTAGTTCTAGGTTCTTTTTTTTTTTTTTTAAATATGAATGTTTCCAACAACATTTTGGGCCATGTTAGAAAGCAGGGGAGGAAGGAGAAAGAAGGAATGGGAAAAAGGAGGAGGAAGGAAAGGGAAAAAAAGAATCATCAGATTTAGAGCTGGAGGAGAGCTTTTTCTAGTTCTCCCTTTTTTTATATGTGAGGAAATACAGGTTCAGTTGTCTGAGTTGTAGATCCTAAGTGGAAACTGGAACCCATTTGTTTTGATTCCATTAGTTTTGGAATCATTTGGGGTCTATTATACCTTTGTTCAATAATATGGTATAATACACTAAGAGTTGGGAATTAGATAGACCTTGGATCCTGGTTCCTTATGATTTGACTGTGTAACTTAGGTAATTATTTACCTCCTCTTAACTATTATTTCTTTATCTGTAAAATGAGACTAGTGATACCTCCCTTTATATACCACTAATGTATGTAAAGCTCTTGGCTCTTGCTTAGTTGTGGGACAGAGAGACAAAGCTGCAGACTTTGGAAGAGCATCTGGCCATCTGTGTATGTTAAGGTGTGCAGAGTGGAATAAGCCAACCCTTTCTGGTCTTATGACAAGACATGTAGGAACTCCAGCTGGTACTTCAGATCCAGATTCATGTATTTGTTGAGCACCTGAAATGTACCAGATGCTGTGCTTGGTGCTTTCACACACTTTTTGTTGTGTAATCCTTCTAGCCACTCAATGGGATGGTTGTGGTGTGCTTTTCCATGTACTCACAGGAAATGAAAAGTTCTCTGTATGATAAAGGCTGAAGGTTTGTGAACTTAATTTCTAAAAGCAGACCACCATATGTAGGAGATTTAAATGAGTCATCCTCTTTAAGGCATGATTTAAAAGTAGCTGGCAGTATATTAACTAACGTTACATCGTACACCAGGCCTGTTGCTCTTGGCTTCCCTCTTCCCTGCATACACTGCTTAGCTCTTGGCTGCTTTTGGCATTTCTCCAGAATAAAGGGATGTGGAATGAGCAGGTGCTATAATAAATTTACGGTGTCTTCTAAGATTCCTGCCTTTCTTTTCTTCCCTCTGAGAAGATCACAGGAACGAGATTGTCACCTTTATTCAGCTGTCCTTGGTTGAGCATATGCTGTATGCTGTGTGTTATGCTGTATGCTATGTGTTAGGTACTGGATGTTAGGTGACTACAGAGGTGAAGCAGTGTATACACTTGTACCACAATATATTCGTGGTTAGTTAATTGTGTTAACTGTAAATTTAATTAACTATTAATGATAATTGCAAGCATTTGCATAACATTTACTATGTGCCAGGTACTGTTTCTGAGTACTTTTCATCTAGTAAATCACTTAATTCTTGTAAAAATTCCTCTTGAGGGCCACAGGCTGTGACTTGGACCTTCTCCACCTTGGCTACCTTTGCACCTCTGTGCCTGTGTCTTGTAAACCCCCCTCTTTGGCCTCTCCCTCCTTGGCTGTAGCTGCATGGCCATTCAGTCACTTCCAAGGTCTCTTGTCCTTGTTGCTACAGTCCCCTCAGTCACTGCTGTGCACTGTGTTCACGTCAGTGGCGGCTGCCACCCCTGTCACAACCCGTGGCCTCAGCTACCGCCCGTTGCTGTCGTCTCCAAATTTGCTAACCATCGTTGCCACTGCCCTTCACCATGTCCTGTTTGTTGTGGCGCTGAGTGTTCCTCAAACAGGTGTGATACAGGTGACAAAGAAGTGGCTGCATCTGACCAGGGAGACCAATCTAATGTGAAGGACATGAAAGATGGGGGGAAAAGAGGAGGGAAAGTATTACTTTGACCCAGACACTTTGTTAAGCCTGGTATCAGTGTGCGTGTTGGCTTTTCTGTGTCCTTTATGTCAGGTTTTTGGATCTCTTTGAGTGTCCAAGGGACACATTTATTGAAGCCCACTCTGTTCATGGACTTGTGAATATCAGCAGTGTATGTTCTGGTCATCACCTTGTTGATGGCACAGTGGTCTTGCCACTCATGTTTGCAGGAGCCATTTAAACCCAGGTGACAAGGAAGCTCACAGTCAACTGAGACAAACCAGGTGTTCCTTCCTGGGCTTAGCTTCAATCTGCTGTAACTGGAGTGCTTCTGTGTGCGGAGTGCACCTTCAGCCCTGGGTCTGGGCACAGCCAGCCCGGCTACCCCAGGACCCTGCATCCATGCCTCTCAGTTGCCGCTTTACCCAATAGGCTTATTTTGGAACCCAATAGAGGTGTTGGCATATAAACTTAGGTCAAATCAGATACTTCTGATCCTTTTTCCTCTGATAGACATGGAATTCTAGGCTCAGTATATTGGACAAAAGGAGCAATTGCCCCTCAGAAAAGAGGGAACTGTAGTGAAATAGACATGGACAAGTTGGAATCACAAGTGAGGTGGTTGCCAACGACCTTCTTTGAGTACTTGGGCACTTTTTCAGTGAGTTCCAAGATTAGTATAGTGCCTCACAGAGGAATCAATTAAAGATAACCAAAGTCACTGATAGATACAAAAGCCCAAGATGCTGGTGATAAAGAAGAGAGAGAAGCAGATGAAAATGTTAGACTGAAAGAACCACAGAAAGGGTCCCTACCCAGCAAGGTGCAAGCCACAGCAAGCGAGGCTGCTGTGGGTAATTCTGTGTAATGGTCTCAGTGTAACTTCCCATTACTTTGCATTGTTAAGCAGTAGAATGTTTTTGGTTAAGTAAAATATTTTTATTTGTTTTAAAAATAAATTGGAAACATTCTATTAGGAATTCTAATGGTACAGCTTTGTGTCATTATATGGGAGGTTGTAGTAACCTGTGTATAATCACTGTTATGTAACTGGTTCAGTGTGAGATCATTTTATGGCACCATGGGACGTATGTATCAGAACTGTTAGCTGATAGCAATATTTGCAAAACGAGTTTTTTAAAATTTTTTTTATTTTATTGTGATTAAGTGAAAGTATACAATCCAAATTGGTTATGCGTGCTGACGTATCTGCAGCTTCCTCTGCTCTCCTGTCCCAGTGACAGCACACTCCTCCTAGAAAAAGGGTTTTTTGAAGACCCAACTAAAATGGTTTTTAAATCAGTTTGCATTATCTGTGCCTTCATCACACAGAAATAATAGTCTTTTGTACTCACTTGGAGGTAGTGAAAAGAGGTAGCCTAGGAATTTGGAAATGAGTGTCAGCATGAATATTTTTGCCACATGGTAGGCATTTGGAAGTAGTACTTAAGGACTGCACACATTGGTGTTTCTGGCAGCTTTGGGCCTGGTTTGTTGGTGGGGTGGTTAGTTTAAAGACATAGCTGAAAGTGGGACAGAATGTGGAAGGTACCTCTCTCTAGGGCTCCCTTTGAACCAAACTGTTGAGTAGCACAGGGCAGAGGCTGGCTTTGGAACAAACTCTCCTATTGTTGCAGACCGTGGAATGGCTCCAAAGGTAACTTCAGAGCTGCTTCGGCAACTGAGACAAGCCATGAGGAACTCCGAGTTCGTTACAGAGCCGATTCAGGCCTACATCATTCCGTCGGGAGACGCCCACCAGGTATTGAGTAGAGACAGTGATGGAACTCATCGACCTCTCTTTTGGTTTTCTCCCCGCTCTCTGCCCAACCCCAGTGTGTAAGACTTCTAGTTATCAACCTGCAACTAAAACATGTCCACCAGGGCTTGCATAGTGTCTTGTGTCCTGTAGAGTCTCACCAGATGCTTGTTGATTTGGCCCAGGCTTCCTTGTCTAATGAATATAGCTAGTTTTCATAAGCTCTGGAAGAATTAGTAGATACATTTAGGGGGCAGAAATCTTGGGCCTTTTGTGTTTACTGACAGTTTTGTCCCTGATCTCCCACAATTCCCTACCCAATGGGTTTCCACCCTAACAGGTGTTAGGGATGTTTCTGAACTTCCTACTCTACCAGCAACCCCTGCCACCTTTGATAGAAGCAGTTCCGTGTCTGTGCTCTCCCTCTGAGAGCACATAGGCTGGGGCTGTCACGGAGCTCCATCTGAAGACACTTAACAACTCTACTTGTGACCCTTGAGCTCAGGGGTGGTCTCATTATACAGAGCAGTCTTTGACTTTTATGTGTTATTTGAGTTAAAAGTTGGAGGTTTCTGGTTAAGGGTGTGTTGGAAGCTCGTAGTGTTTGGGTTTTGGTCTTCTTTTGCCTGGATTGAGGATACAATCTGTATGTTTACTGTATATTTGTACAGCTAAGCCAAGTTTATCATGATATTCTTGGATCCTGAGCCAACTTTGGTTTTTTTTTGGCCATCATAAAGGTAGTTTTTGGTCTAGAACCCTAGATGGTTTTTTAAAAGTCTCTCCCGTTGTGATTAGGTAAAGCCTAACACACTCAAAGCGCTGCCAGGTTAAACTTTAGGAGGACCATAGGGCTGGCCAATGGGTGATGACCAGCTCCTATGTTCAAGGCTTTTTTTCTGCTCTTTGTCTCCTGCTAATGATCCTTGACTATCAAAATTAGATGGCTTCTCCCCACATGAGGAAAGTGAGGCTTTAATCCCCTAAAAATGTTTCACCCAGTAACATTCTGAAAACAGAAAGCCAGCCTTGCTCTGCATTAGCCATTGCCCCTGTTGCTGAAGTCACTGCTTCGGCTTCACAGACTTTAAATTTTGTGCTCTTCTATCTTGCCATTCCTGTCTGTCCTTAGCCATTTTTCTTTTTATAATGTTTGTCATTCCTAGTACTATAACCTGGCTGTCTGTCCTGCATACATGGGGAAGTTGTGTTTCTTTTGTTCAGTGCGTGTTTCCCAAGCATCTGCTCAGGGCCGGGTCATGAGGCAAATACAGAGAGCAGGCAGATTAAATGTACAGGTAAGCATAGCGCAAATACTGAATTTGTCACTTGTTAGGTGCTTGGCCTCAGGCAAACTACCTCATATTCCTGTCCCTTAAGCTCTCTGGGTCTTAGTTTTCCTGTCTTAGTTTGGACAGTCTCTGTCCTCTTCGTGCAGTGGTTAAAGCTCCTGATTGCCAGCCAGAAGGTTGGTGGTTTGAACCCACTAGTGACTCAGTAGGAGAAAGAGCTGCTACTCTGCTCCTGCAAAGATCACAGCCTAGAAAACCTTTCGGGGCTGTTCTACTCTGTCAGACTGGGTTACTCTAAGTTGGAAGTGACTTGGTGGCTCCCAGCCAGTACTAATGCCCCCTGATAAGACTGTTGTCAGGATTAAATGAGTCAGGAGACACGAAATGCTTAAAGTGTGTCTGGCACCTCGGAAGTCTCATTATACTAGCGCTGTTATTGTTTTTGTTGTTATTATCCTATTATAGAGATGAATGAGAGAAAATATTCCACCAAAGAGGTTGAGGAGTAGATAAGCCACACTCACTCATGCAAACACAAGATGGAAAGTGGGCATTGTCACAGGTCATGATTTGATAGCACCACCCATGGGAAATATGCTGTGAGTGACATATGAGGTCTGACAACTGAGTTCGGGAACTTACCTCTTCTAAGTGCTGCATACCTCATTGCTGAATATTAGTACTGTCACCTTCAAAGTACTTCCTGTGGGAAGCTAGGCACTGATACCAGCCCCTCATCCATCCTTCAAAGCAATTTTGGAACTCCTTCTAGAATGGCTGTTGGGCACAGTGGCACAGTGGCAAGTTTGAGAACTTAATTATATAGTTGTCTGTACAATTAAGCCAGTGTACAAATAACTGTATTGGAAGAGCCACCCTACTCACCTGATCTGGCCCCCACTGACTTTTTTTCTTTACCCAAAGAGAAAGGAAATACTGAAAGGAAGGCATTTTGATGACATTCAGAACATCAAGGATAATACAGTGACAGTTCGGATGGCCATTCCAGGAAAAGAGTTTCAAAATTGTTTGGAAGGGTGGACTAGGTACTGGCGTCAGTGCATAGCTTCCCAGGGTGACCATACTGATATTCAGCAATGAGGTATGTAGCACTTCTGCTAGGATGAGTTCGTGCACTTCGTTGGCAGTCCTTGCGTATAATTTAAAATGTCCTTATAGCCACTTGAAAAAAATAAAAAAATAAAAATTAATTGAACAATGTATTTTATTACCTCAACTTGTCTAAAATATTTAAACATATCAATATAAAAAATTAATGTAAAATTTTAAATTCCTTTTTTTCATACTATGTCATCAAAATCTGGTCTATGTTGTACATTTACAGAATATCTAAATTTAGTTGAGAATTTCATTGCAAGTACTTGATTACACTTGGTTTTCATAAAATTTACAGTTGTAAAAGTGGACTTACATATCCAGGTTGTTCCAACCACACTTAAAAGTTTTCTAATAACTGAATTTTGAATATCAGTTTTAAAATATAAGTGTGAATTAGTGAAAATGAAATGAAATAAAATAAAAAATTCAGTTCTTTAATCACACTAGCTACATTTCAGTTGCTCTTTGGCTGCATATAATGGACAGCATTAAAAAAAAATCCAAAAAAGAAAAAAAAAAAAACCATTGGCATGAAGTTGATTCCAACTCATAGCTACCCTATGGGACAGAGTAGAACTGCCCCACAGAGTTTCCGAGGAGGGCTTGGTGGATTCGATCTGCAAGCCTTTCAAGCAGCAGCTGTAGCTCTTAGGAAACCTTGGTGGCGCAGTGGTTAAGTGCTATGTCTGCTAACTAAAAGGCAGGCAGTTTGAAACCACCAGGCGCTCCTTGGAAACTCTGTGGAGCAATTTGACTCTGACTTAACAGGGTTGCTGTGAGTCAGAGTTGGCTTGATGGCAGTGGGTTTTTTTTTGTAGCTCCTAACAACTGTGCCAGCAATGGACAGCATAGGTCTAGGTAAAATATGGACTGAATTCATTGGTGAGGGGGGCATTTAAAAGCTGGCAGGATCAAGGAGGTTTTCATAGAGGCAGTGGTATTTGAGTTGGGATGTAAACAGGTAGAATTTCAATATGTGGAGATAGAGAGGAACAAGAAATACCACAAGCAAATCTGTGGGAACAGGAAAACATGAATAATGATGAGCTTGGAGTGCTTCTGGATTAGAGGGAACAGTGCTTAGTGTGGACTGGAGAAGGGAGACACTAGGAAGTGGGAAGCCTGTTAGGAGGCCACTACAGGAGTCTGCAGTCAGGGTAAAGAAGGCTTGGACTGTGGTGCAGACAAGAGGAGAACAATTCAGTGGAGCAGCAGTAGAACATAGATTGACTGTGGACCTTGCAGGTGGGTTGGCCAAGGGGATTAGGAAGTCTGGAACCTAAAAGTGTTTATGGTACCATCAGTAGAAAAGGCGAGTCCTATTTACCTTGTTTTGATTCCCATATGGAGAAGAGAGGCATGGTTGGAGTGACTCTATTAAATAAGACTGGGTCCTTGCTGGGATTGTAAGACTAAGGAGGAAGGGTTGGCTTTGGGTGTGACCTGCCACAGCAGGCTCACAACAATAGAGACGCTGCTGTTCTCTGTGGCTCTTACTCTTAATTGTTTGGGGGTAGATTATGGAAGCCCTGGTTGTATAGTGATTATGTGCTGTGGCCGACAACCGGAGAGTCAGCAGTTCAGATCCGCTAGCTGCTTCTTGGAAACTCTGTGGCCCAGTTCTACTCTGTCTCTAGGATTGCAGTGAGTTGGAATCGACTCAGTGGCAGTGGGTTTGGTTTTTGGTTTTCAAGGTTAATGGAATTTCCCCTGTGGGTGGGGAAGGGGTAGTGTTGGAAAAGTAAAGGAGAATCTTTCATTCTGTCCTTGGTGTACTTTCCAAAACACAAATACACACACCCACACACTGTTCCCTTTTGGAGAGAAAACATACCCCAAGTGCAAAATTACTCAAGTTTTTGGCACTGTAATAAGCTGCTTCTCTTGTCGCCTGCAACTTTAGAGGGTTTTTTTTCTTTTTTAAACTCAGAGCAAAGGTTGCATTTGTGATGTGTTCAGGTTAGAGGGGACTTAGAGTGAGTAGTTGTCCATCCTGTCTGGTACTCTGGATGCTTTGATAGGCCATCTAAGTTATATGTTGAGATTTGTGGATACCATTGGCCCCAAACCAAGAGACTTATTGGTGGTACCAGCAATGCACCAGTACTGATTTTTAGAAATTCTAATTCCTCCCTCTCCTCATCTCTAAGGCGCCATATTCCACTCTTGGGCTTGGCTTAGTCAAAGTGTCATGATTTGCCAGGGGTGACTCTGCCAACTTGAGTTTTTGGCTGTTTACATTTTTCCTCCTGGAAGACATGAATCAGATTTTCCTAAACTCTTTGTATGTACTTCCCACTCCTCCTGGCATTGGCTTCCTGTTTAGTTTTGGATTTCTTAAACATGCTGTCTTTTGGGTAGTGATTTTTATCCCATGGTGATTTTATCTGCTGTGTTAGAGTGATGCTGGCCATAGGAACGTATTTCGCAGTTTCAGTGGCCTGGTACCGTGAGGTGTAGTTGTTCATGTAGCAGCCCAGTGTGGTGGTCCTGCTGGGTAGGCGTCTTTCCACCACCAAGACGAGAAGTGATATGGGCAGCCAGGCTTTTTCCATCTTCAGGCACCACCATTCTAGCAGGTGGAATGGGAAGGAGGAGGACAAAGTATACCTATTTTTCACCTGCCCTGGCAGGACATCACCTCCCACCCACATGCCACTGGTGAGAGCTAGTTTTGTGACCCCACATGGATGCAGGCAGGCCTGGGAAATGGAGTCCTGGCGGGGTAGCCACTTCCCCATGACTGCTCTGCGCTAAGGAGTAAGGGGGATGAATCTGTGGACAGCTGTCTGTTCTTTTCCCCTGGGTACCTTGACTTGGTTTCATTTAAGAGAAAAGAAAAATACCAAAAGCTGGGAGGTGTCTTAGTATCTGGTAACACTGGAGCCGGTGTCTCCACTCACAAGTCTAACTCTGGGACTTCCTGCTAATAGGCAGCCGTTGACTCATTCAGTGTCTTTATTGTTCAGAACCTAGTATGTTGGAGGCACTGAGTCAGGCTCATGGCTTATGGGGGCGGGAGATGGGGGATACAAAGAGATGTCATTCCTAATAACATTAGTCACTCTTATCTGGGCTGTCAGCCATCAGCCCTACTTGTCCCATTCATCCTGCCCATGACCTTGTTGGCCACTCTTTTTGAAAGAAAACAGTTTTGGTCATGTCACCACCCTTCTCTTGAACTTTTTAGTGTCTCTAGAACTTTCATGATAAAGTTCAAGCTCTTAGTGTGAGATTTGAGGTCCTCGACCATTTGTCTTCAGACTGCCTTTCTGGGTATTTGTGCTGCCTCTCCATTGAGCGTCCGGCCCCTGTGCTCAGGCTAATCTCCTCGCCACCTTCCCACAGGCTGCTAACCTTCTGCTTCTGTTCTTTTTACATCCTAGGAGGCCTTCTCACTCCTCACCAATTGATGATAGCCCAGGTCAGACCTCTGAGCCAGTTTCTGAACTCCCTTCATGCTGTACAAATAGTGCATTGCATATTCAGGCTAAGTTATTGACTATTTATGAAGTTGCTGCGTCGTGGGTTTGTGTCTTATTTTGCTGGCCAGCATGTCCACTCTCAGAGATACCTTCTTATATGTCTTAGAGAGTCTAGCTCACTGCCTGGTACACATGCCTAAGAAATGCTAGTTGCATTATGCCAAACCTCAGCCTTCTGAGATGGACATTGTTATCATCCCCATTTTTACAGATGAGCATGTTGAACTCAGGGTTAAACAGCTGGTAAGCAGAAGAGGCAGGCTTAAACGTGGATCTGACTCCTGGATGTGGGAGACATGTATTGTGTTGTTGATGAATGGGCAGGTATATTTGAGGTAGACCTTGTATTCCTCTTTCTCAAAGAGTTTATAATCTGATTGTGCAGACTTACAAGAGGATGCCTGACAGTGTGGCAAGGATGTCGGCTTTTTAAAGTCGGATCTGAGTTCAGATCTCATCTTGGCTGCTTACTGCAGTGGTGCCTGGGGGAAGTAGGTACCTTATTTCTCTGGGTTTCATTTTTGTTTTCCAATCTGTAAATGGGGAGGCTGAAACTTCCAGAGTTGCTATTAGGATTAGAATTAGAAGAAATGAGTACAGTGACTGGCAGCTAGTAGGTGTTCAGTAAGTCTTAGCCAGTGTTATTTGTTGTTACTATGCGAGGCAGGGTATAGATAAATGACCAAACCAAACCTCGTGCTCTGCAGTCAGCTCTGACTCATGGTGACTTGTTGTGTTGCAGAGTGGAGCTGTGTGTTCTACAGGGTTATCAAGACTGTGACCTCTTGAAGCAGATCACCAGGCCTTTTTTCCAGGACACCTGTGGGCCAGCCTTTGGTTTGTAGTTGGGCACTGAACAGTTTGCACTATCTAGGGCTTGCACTGTCTAATGCCTGCTGGAAAAATGACAGTGTCCTGTAAAATTCAGAGGCAAGGGAGACCTTTGAAAGCTGGAGGGGATCAGAAAGCTTCATGAAAGAGGGTTGTTGAGCTGGATTTTAAGAGATTGTGTGTAGTTACCTAGTGTTGCTATAACAGAAATACCACAAATAGGTGGCTGTAATGAACACATTTATTTTCTCACCGTTTAGTAGTAGCAAAACTTTTTGTGGAGCCGTTTCTGACTGTTAGCCAGCCAGTAGTACAGAGCGTAACTGTCCCACCGGGTTCCCTAGGAGCCGCTGGTGGGTTCAAACTGCCGATCTTCTTGTTAGCAGCTGTGAACACTTAACCACTACACCACTGGGCTCCTCTCATAGTGTTTGTTGTTGTTGTTAGGTGCCATCAAGTTGGTTCTAACTTACAGTAACCCTGGGCACAGCAGAATGAGACACTGTCAAGTTTTGTGCCAGTCCACAATTGTTTTTATGCTTAAGCCCATTGTTGTGGCCACTGTGTCAGTCCATCTTGTCGGGAGTCTTCCTCTTTTTCACTGACTCAACCACTCTACCAAACATGATGTCCTCCAGAGGCTGTCCCTTCCTGACAGCATGTCTGAAGTGTGTAAGACACAGTCTTGCCATCTTTGCATCCAAGGAGCCCTCTGGTTGTACTTCTTCCAGAACAGATCTGTTTCCATGGTACAGTCAACATTATTCTCCAGCACCACAATTCAAAGGCATTAATCCTCCTTCTGTCTTTCTTATTCATTGTCCTGCTTTCACATGCATATGATGTTATTGAAAATACCATGGCTTGGGGCAGGTGCTCTTTAGTCTTCAAGGTGACACCTTTACTTTTCAATGCTTTAAAGAGATCCTTTGCAGCAGATTTTCCCAGTGCAGTGCTTCTTTTGATTTCTTGATTGCTGCTTCCGTGGGCATTGATTGTGGACTCAAGTAAAATGAAATCCTTGAGAACCTCAATCCTTTCTCCATGTGTGATGATGTTGTTTACTGGTCCATCTGTGAGGATTTTTGTTTTCTTCATGTTGAGGTGTAGTTCATACTGAAGGTTGTGGTCCTTGAGCTTCATCAGTGTTTCAAGTCTTCTTCACTTCCAGCAAGTAAGATGGTGTCGTCTGCATAATGCAGGCTGTTATGAGTTGTCCTCCAATCGTGATGCCTCCTTCTTCTTCTTATAATGCAGCTTCTTGGATTATTTGCTTGGCATACAGATTGAAAAGGTATGATGATAGGATACTACCCTGATGCACAACTTTCCTGACTTTAAATTATGCAGTGTCCCCTTGTTCTGTTCTCATGACTGCCTCTTGATCCATATAGAGATTCCTTAAGAGCACAGTGAAGTCTTCTGGCATTCCCATTTTACGCGATGTTAGCCATAATTTGTTATGAGCTACATAGTTGAATGCCTTTGCATAATCAATGAAACACAGGTAAACATCTTTCTGCTATTCTCTGCTTTCAGCCAAGATCCATCGGACATCAGCAATGATATCCCTGGTTCTGCATCCTCTTCTGAATCCAGCTTGAATTTCTGGGTTCCTTGTCGATATACTGTTGCAGGTACTTCTGAATGATCTTCGGCAAAATTTTACTTGTGTGTGTTATTAATGATACTGTCCAGTAATTTCTGTATTTGGTTGGATCACCTATCTTTGGAGTGTGCACAGATATGGATCTCTTCCAGTCAGTTGACCAGGTGGCTGTCCTCCAAATTTCTTGGCATAGACAAGTGAGCACTTCCAGCACTGCATCTGTTTGTTGAAATATCTCACTTGATATTCCATCAATTCCTGGAGCCTTGTAGTTTGCCAGTGCCTTCAATGCAGATTTAACTTTTTCCTTCAGTACCATTGGTTCCTGATCACGTGCTGCCTCTTCAGATGGCTGAACATTGACCAGTTCTTTCTGGTATAACAACAGTGTGTATCCCTTCCATCTCCTTTTGATGCTCCCTGAGTCATTTAATAGTTTCCCTGTATAATCCTTTACTTTTGCAACTTGAGGCTTGAATTTTTTCTTCAGTTCTTTCAGCTTGAGAAGTGCAGAACATGTTCTTCCTTTCTAGTTTTTCATTTCCAGCTGTTTGCACATATCATTGTAATACTTGATTTTGTCTTCTGGAGCTGCCTTTTGAAATCTTCTGTTTAGATCTTTTACTTCAGCATTCCTTCCTTCTGCCTTAGCTACTCAGTGTTCAAGAGCAGGTTTCAGAGTCACCTCTGACATCTAATTTGGTCTTTTCTTTCTTTCCTGTCTTTTTAATGACCTCTTGCTCTCTTCATGGATGATGTCTTGATGTCATTCCACAGTTGGTCTTGTCTTCGGTCATTAGTGGTCAACACATCAAATCTGTTCTTCAGATGGTCTTTAAACTCAGGAGGTATGTACTCAAGGTCATAGTTTGGATCTTGTGGACTTGTAATTTTCTTCAGTTTCCATTTGAGTTTGCATATGAGCAGTTGATGATCTGTGCCACAGTCAGCACCTGGTCTTGTTCTGACTACTGATAGGAGCTTTTCCATTGTCTTTTTCCACAGATTTAGTCAATTTGGTTCCTATGTATTCTATCTGGTGAGGTCCAGCTGTACAGTTCTGTTTGTGTTGGTTAAAAAAGGTATTTGCAATGAAGAAATCACTTGCAAAATTCTGTCATGCGATCTCCAGCATTATTTCTGTCACCAAGGCTGTGTTTTCCAACTGTCAATCCTTTTTCTTTGTTTCCCACTTTTGTATTCCAGTCACCAGTAATTATCAATGCATCCTGATTGCATGTTCTATCAATTTCAGACTGCAGAAGCTGGTAAAAATCTTCACTGTCTTCATCTTTGGCCTTAGTAGTTGATGTGTAAATTTGAATAATAGTCATGTTAACTGGCCTTCCTGTAGACATATAGATATTATCATGTGACTGACAGCACTGTGCTTCGGGACAGATCTTGAAATGTTCTTTTTGATGGTGATTGCAACACCATTCCTCTTCATGTTTTCATTCCCAGCATAGTAGACCATATGGTTGTCAGCAAAATGGCCAGTACTGGTCCATTTCAGCTCACGAATGCTAAGGATATCACTGTTGATGTGTTGCATTTCATTGTTGATGACTTCCAGTTTTCCTAGATTCATGCTTTGTACATTCCATGTTCCAATTATTAATGGATATTTGCAACTGTTTCTTCTCATTTTGAGTCATGCCACCTCAGCAAACGAAGATCCTGAAGGCTTTACTCCATCCATGTCATTAAGGTCGACTCTACTTTGAGGATGCAGCTCTTCCTCAGTTGTCTTCTGACTGCTTTCCAACCTGGGGGGTTCATTATCCAGCACAGTTGTTAGCAGGATAAAAAGTCCAAATTCAGGGTGTCAGTTCCGGGGGAGGGCTCTTGTGCTTTGTGGGCTCTGGAGGAAGGTCCTTGTCCATCTTGAACTTGGGTGATCTTCATGTGGCTCGACATCTCTCTTCTCACATCTCTGGTTTTTTGCTTCCTTGTTTACTCTCTCAAAAGAGGTTGATTCAGGACCTGCCCTATTTGCATCTGAGCTTCTTTGGGCTGTGGAATACAAGGCCTGACAATTAGGTCCGTGAACTGCATTGTTATAAGTGCTGTCTACCCCATTGCTGAATATCACCATGGACACCTTTGAAGTACTCCCCTTGGGAAGCTGTGCACCAATGCCAGCACCTAGTCCACCCTAAAAAAGCAATTTTGGAATTCTTTTTCAGGAATGGCTGTCAGAGCTGTTGTTATATTACTCTTGATGTGCTGAATGTCATCTAAATTTCTTCCTTTCAGTATTTCTTTTACCTTGGGGTAAGGAAAAAAGTCCTTTGGGGCCAGATCAGGTGATTAGGGTGGCTGTTCCAATACAGTTATTTGTATACTGGCTAAAAACTCCCTCATAGACAACTATACAGTTAAGTTCACGAACTTGCCACTATGCCACTGTGAGCAGTGGTTAACCTGCCTAGACCCTAGGGGATTTGAGTGTGAAACCCCAGTTGGAATCTCTGCTGGTCTTTTTCTTGGTATTAATTTCCTAGTGCTGCTGTAACTAATTACTGCAAACTTCGTGGCTTAAAACCACACATGTCTATTATCTGTGGTTCTGGAGGTCAGAAGGACTTAGTTCTGGACACTCTAGGAGTGAATCTGTTTTCTGGCCTTTTTACATTTCTAGAGGCCACCTACATTCCTTGGCGCCTGCCCACTTTCTCTGTCTTCAGAGAGATGTGTAAGGATTGCACTAGATAAACTGTTCATCTGTTTAGTAAGTATTTGTTAAGGGCCTACCTTGTGTCACCTGTGCTGTGTGCAGGGGCAGATAAGACACACACCCTGATCTTATGGAACTTACATTCTGGAGGAAGGGGACAATACAGTTAAAAGGTAAAAATGCATATTAACATGAGAAACATTTGGAAAAATGTGCTATACAGACAGTTAAGAGTGACTGGGTGGCCGTTCTAGCTGGGTAGTCAGAGCAGGCTTCTTAGTGGAGGTGACTGAAATCGAATAAGGAGTGGAGGTAGCTGTGCTACAGTCAGGGAGTATGTTTATAAGCCTGTCTTAGGCTGAGTTCTCTCTGAGTTCCCGCAAAACCAGTGAGGGGCGTGTATATATGTGTGTATCTTTGTGTAGAGAGAGATAGAAAGAGTGAGATTGATTTACCTGAAAAAAGTGGCTCACACCATTGTAGGGATTGGTAAATCCCAAAGCCATAGGTTTAGGCTAGAAGCTGGAGATCTCTGCTGGCTCATGGAATTGTGAGGGCTGGCAAATCCAAAATCTGCAGGTCAGGCAGCAGGCAGGAAGGAGCCTTTTGCAGCTTTCCATTCCAGGAACCAGAGGTCAGGTCAAGAGAAGTGTCCAGAGCCAGGGGAGGGTGAACTTTCCCCAAAACATCCATGTATATTCTGGAGGCAGGCCACACCCCTAAAGAAACTTTCCTTTTATCTGATTGGCTGATCATATCAGATTGCATCATGGAAGGTAATTACATTACATTACATTATGGAAGAGCACACAATTCATTGTCTCCTGTACCAGATTGACACATAACATTAACCTTGACAAAGCCTCAGGTAGAACACATGCAAAGACCTGAAGCAGGAATGAGCTCAGAATGTGAAGAGAGCAGAAGGGAACCAGGGTGGCTGGACTGTGGTGAGTAAGAGGGAGAAGTGGATGAGCGTTCCAAGAGGAGAGAGGACCAGAGCACATGGTACCTCATGGGACTGGGTTAGAGGTTTGGATTTTATTCTAAGGATGATGGGAAGCTGTCGGAGAGTTTTAAGAAGGGCACCAACATGATCTAATACATAGCCATGTGTGGGGACAGTGGTCAAGGTGAGGATTGACAGAGGCTTGGGTTGTGTATTCCTGCCAGAGATGGAGAGAGCTGGATGGTTTTGGAGAAAAAAACTGAGTGTTGGGCTTTCCTTTTCTTTCTTTCTTTCTACAGTGCCGTGGCTTTGGCTTCCTTTCCACCTTTTGCTGTTCTCTGGGGAGAATGTTCCTGGTCTTTCCCAGCTTCATGGCTAGGGGAGAAGGGGGAGGCTTGGATCCAGTGGTTGTCTGGCCTCTGCTTGGCCTGTTTGTGAAGGTGGAGCTGCGGCCAGCCTAGGTCAGCAACGTCTTTGTGGTGTGCTGAGCACTTAGGTCATGTCTGGATGTTTTTGCCCCAGATCTTGTCTCAGTCTCAAACCAAACATGTCAGCTTCTGTTAAGTCCACATCTCTTTAGAGAAACCTTATCCTGCCTTTGCATCTCTAGGTATGCCTTTGAGAGTCTCCTGTCCCTCTTCTCAGGCTTGGGGACATTCCTAGAGAGCTCCATCCCTGATGGAAGAGTACAGCTGAGCCAAGACTAGCACTGCCTTCTTGGGCCATATCCCTCTGTTTGTGGTCACAGAAAGGGGTGTCCCGAGCCACTGGAGCACTTTGTTAGTTGAGAGTGGTCCTTTCTCTGTGTTCCCATCCTGTGCAGTGATCACTATGCACAAGGGGTATTTTTGTTAACTTAGTTTTCCCAGCCCCTTAGATGTTTTTTTATTGTCCAGGAGGAAGAGACTGATAATGTATCTGTTGTGTATGTGCCCTTCTCAGGTTTCTGGTGGGTGTTAAAACATTAACTCACTTGTTCTTCACGGCAGTCTTAGAGGAGGGGTGGGGGAAGCCCACCTCCTGTTTTTGCTCTCCCTTCTTAATTTGGAGAGTCCCAGCTAAAAGTGGAGTGAGGAGGAAAGCTTAGGTCATTCTGGTCAGTGAGGTCCCTGAACAGTTGGACAGGGAGAGTGTCTAAGCTGGTCCTCCTTGCCCTCCCCACCATCTGATTCCAGAGCTTCCATAAAACTTAACTGTTTTATGTGTGGCCCACAAGACTCTGGTGGGTCTAGGGTTGCCACAGCACTGTCTGCTCCAAGTTGAGGGCAGGACCGACCTCTAGTCTTCCAGCCCTGATTTCTCATTGAAACGTTGAGCACACTGGTGCAGAAAGGGCAGGCTCTTGTTCAGGCAGAACCTGTGAGACGGAGCAGACATAGGTGGGGCTAGCATCCAGACTTCCCGACCCATGGCCTGTGGCCTTTTGCTTTGTCACCTCTTGTTGATTGTCCTAAAAATTTAGCCTTGGGGTCTGGCCAGCAGCCCTACTGCCCATCTTCAAACCCATTGCTATGGAGTCAGTTCTGACTCCTAGTTCCCATCTTAAGCATTGATTAACCGCCCCCCCATCTCCCCACCTCCCACCCAAATCAGGGACCCCGAAGAAATCTTCTGACAGTGGAAGGAACAGGGACTTTAGACTCGCGCAGACCTGGCTTTGGATCCTGTTGCTCTGTTAGTTGCTGTCATGTTGTTAATGTGCAGAGTAGAAGTGCTCCCTAGGATTTTCAAGCCTGTGACTTTAGGAAGCAGATTGCCAGGCCTGTCTTCTGAGGCATCTCTGGCTGGATTCGAACCACTGACCTTTTGGCTAGTAGTTGAGTGCTTAGCCATTTGTACTAACCAGGGACCCCTTAGCCCTGCTGTTAGCCTGCCATTGGGCAAGTTGCTGAAAGATTCTCTATGCACTGTAATTTTCTCTTTTACTGTTGGTTTTATCCTGGAGAGTCATTACGCAGATGAGAGGTGATGTGTGATATGGGGGCAGTGTGGCGCAAGGCTTCAGAGTGAAGGCAGGGGAGCCTAAGGCCCGGGTTCCAGTCCTACTTCTGCTACTTGTGAACTGTGTGACTTTGGGCAAGTTGCTTACACTCCCTGGGACTCACTGGCTTTTACTAGAGGGTACGTACCTCAGCCTCATACCCTCTGCCCACAAAGGGGAATCTCTGTCTTCAGTCTCTGACCGTCCATTCAGAGATGGGGGAATTATTGGCAGGGAAGAATCTTGGGACATTTGTTTTATTTCACTGAGCCTGCTGGGTTGGAGGAATCATTTCCGCTCGTTCCCTGACAGGAAAGGGCAGCGTCTGTGTGGGAGAGATCGGTGATGCTACTGTGGAAGGGGACACAAACAGCAAGTTCAGGGACAAGCTGATGTCTAAAGGACAAGTTAGAGAATTATTGGTGCTTAAAACAGAAATTCAGTTCTACTTTTCAAAATAGTAACAGATGCTTAAATGGCAGTGGCAAGGATGAGAGAAGACTACTGGGTTATTTTTTTTGAGGAAGATCTCAGTGAGGAATGAATTTTTTTACCTGTTGTTCTTGACTTGTTTTGATCTCTGAATGGGGAAATAGAAGCTAAATAGAGCTCTCTTGGCCCTTAATTAACTAAGATCTCCTGCAGTGTGCACTAATTTTTTTTAAAAAAAAGTTCAGGCTGTCTGTTTAGCTAGACTGTTGGCTCCTTGAGGGCAGGTGACATGGGTTCCCCAACCTCTGCTGTCCCTTCTGGGCCTGGTGCAGGGCTGAGCATGTGAAAGATAGTCAGCTAGCAGCTAATTGAGGTTCATTTTCTTGTCCTCTTTGTTTTCCAGAGTGAGTACATCGCTCCATGTGACTGCCGGCGGGCCTTTGTCTCTGGATTCGATGGCTCTGCGGGTGAGTCGCCAAATTCTCTCTGTGTTCTTGCTGTATCTTTGTTCTCCTCCCAAAAATAACAGGGCCAAGTTGATACAGAACCAAAAAGCAAATGCAAAGCAGACATTCCCCATTGAGCCTCTGCAGAAGGGCGTGAGTTCCCAGCATGCCTGGCTCCCTAAGGTCACCTTTCAGTAACCCCTTACTCCTCCCTCTGCCTTTACATTAGTATTTTGAACCATTTATATTAAAATTTTTGGAACTTTTTATTTATGGTGACATCATAGACAGAAAAGTATATCCGTTAAACTGAATACTTGTGTGTAACTAACACCTTGCCTAAGAAATGGGACATGAACAGCACTGTAGTACCCTGGCCTGAGGTTTTCAGTCGGTCTTGTGTAGTCATTGTCCAAGTGCCCGGCTTTTGCTTTCTGTTTCTACTTCACGCTTAAATAACAAAGTTATCCACATCAGTGTCCTGCCCTAACTTTTCCGGAACTGTGTGCCCTTTAAATTTGTGGTGGGTTTCCCCTCTCCAGGCTTCTATCCCCTAAACTACCCAGACTTGATGAGGCTTCCCTGCTCTGGCAGTTAGCACTCTGCTTCCTTTGGTGTGACTGCCTGTGTTCGTTGGCACATTATGCTTGGCTTTAGTTGATGCCTCTGCTGATAGGCCTAGATCCTCCCAGGCCTGTGGGAACTGAGGACAGGTAGAGGTGGCGGGTACGGACACCTGGTTCGTGGCTGGCAAGTCCCTGAGAACACTCACAGGAGCTGCTGGGCCCTCTGTGGGAAGGGTAAATCAGCAGCAGAGTGACTATGGTTGCTGAACAGAGCTGTTCCGTCTCATCCCTGTGGGTCATGAGGCTGTTATGGCCGTGGTTCCACAGTCCTCTGCTCTATTGGCCTTGACAGGCCCTGTGAACATTGGGTCCTCTCTGTGCAGGGACACAAGTAACCCAGCACTATGGGTCCCAGGGCTGTTTCCTTCAGAGCAGGGCCCAGACCTGGTACTTCTCTTGCCCCCGGGACGTTTCCCTGGAGTCAGGGAGCCATCTGCTCCATAGTCAGGGTGGTGGTGGGTGGCTGGGTAGCAGAGGGGCTGGTGCCTTTCACTGCTCTCACCTGCCTGCTGCCACTCTGCACAGTCTCTGGATGCTGTCAGGAACCTTTCCCTTTCCCTTGCTTTCCTGCTGCAGGCACAGCTATCGTCACAGAAGAGCATGCAGCCATGTGGACTGATGGACGCTACTTTCTCCAGGCTGCCAAGCAGATGGATAGCAACTGGACGCTCATGAAGATGGGTGGGTAGAGGCATGGCCAGCCCAACCTGAGGGCCAGCAGTGGGAAGGGACCCTAGACTTTTTTAGGGTTCCTGGATCTTAGCCCTGTTTTGGGGCCACAGACCTTTTGAGAACTGAAAAGAAAACTATGAAGATGGTATATGCTTATCCTTACATACCAGTTTGTGTTCTGATTTGGAGGGCCCTGGGTCAGGGTGGAAGCCTTGGGTGGCACAGACAGTTAAGCACTTGGCTGCCAATCGAAAGGTTGGCAGTTTGAGTCCACCCAGAGGTACCTTGGCAGAAAGACCGGGGGAGCTGCTTCCAAAATATCAGTCATTGGAAAACCGATGGAGTGCAGTTGGGCGCGGGAATTGACTTGATGGCAACTCTTGTTTTGGTTTTGGTTCAGGGTACTCGTTTTACTGAGGAGAAACTGAGGGCCAGAGAGGACAGTGGGTTTGCTATAGGTGACACAGCTTGTGAGGCATTTGATTGGTGCACTGAGGGCATTTCTACTACTCCTTGTCATGATTCAAAGTGGGCTAAAGGTGTGGAGCCCCAGGCAGCAGAAGCTAGGATGTTTTCCCTGCAGGTTTCTGTGAGGGATCCTAGCTTGTTTCACGTAGCTCAGTGTGCTGGCTAAGAGAATGCGTCTTTGTTGGGCAAGTTCCTTTACTTTTCTGTGCTTCAGTGTCATCTGTAAAATGCGATGATATCACACAAAGTGAGGATTAAATGAAATAATGTGGGAAGATGGTAGTGCTGTGTCTACTGAATAAGTGTGCATGTGTATGTGTGTATATACTCTATTTTTTCATTGAACTTTGGGCTCTGCACATTTTTCTGTTTTAAAATAGTCTTTAGAAACACAGTTTTAGTGACTGTGAAAAGGTTTCCCCCGTCTCTTTTGAACCCGGGGAACAGAAAATAAGGAATTGAAAAATAGCCAGGGCCTAAGTGAGGAAGAGATGTTGAGGCAAAATGCCTGATATTTCTTGTTTGTTGTAGGAAGCCGTGAGCAAAACAAGCTGTCACCAGCCTCACAATTCAGGGACCAGGGGCTGGACTGTGATACTGAGGCTCAGAAGCAGCTAGCACACTGAGGGGTGTGTATGCACTCAGGTGTGGATGTGGGCCACACTGTCCGTGTACATGTATATGTGTTGTTTGTCTTAGAGACGGATTATGAATGGTTTTGATCTGACAGTGGATTTACTTAAAACCTCTATTTCTTAAAAATCTTACAGAAATATAAGAACACTGAAGCTACGGTTTGGTTATAGATACAGATGTTTTTTCTCAGTCCTTTTCTGTTTCTTTTCTCTCTCATGTACATGCAGACACACATGCACACTCACATACACTCATAAGCATTTGGGACTACTACAAAGGGACAGACAAGTGATCTTCAGATTTCTTTGACTGTGTCTCTCTGTTAATGGAGCATTTGCCTTCTGTGTGTGTGTGTTTGTTTATATGCATATACATGTCCTAGCATCCATGTGTAAAAGTCCTTGGGTGGTGTAAACTGCTATGTACTTGGCTGCTAAGCAGAAAGTTGGTAATTTGAACCCACTGAGAGGTGCCTTAGAAGAAAGGTCTGGTGACCTACTTCTAGAAGACCGTGGCCATTCAGCAGCCCATTGAGTGCAGTTCTACTCTGACACCCGTGGGGCATCCATGAGTCAGAATTGACTCCAGGATGACTGGTGGTTTCTCACCTGTGTTATAAATGTTAGCAAAAATTAGCAGGATTAGTAAACAATATTAATTTTTTAGAAAAAAAGAAAGCAAATGAAAGTTCAAATACTTTCTCCTTTCTCCCCATTGGATTATCTTGTGCCAGTCTGGGGCCTCGGCACCCCTCTTTGGGACCCACAGATTCAGGATGTTAGGTCTGGTAGTGCCTGTGGATCAGAGGATCACAGGGTCAGAGGAAAGAATACTGCTCTTTGAAGTTAAGTGTGTGGTGGTGGAAGTGGGGAAGAGTCTTCCGTTCAAGCATCTCTCTAGTTTGCCATCTCTTCTGGAAACTCACCTTTCCTTGGGCCGTCTGTCCTGGGCAGTGAGATTGTGGTAGGTTTGGTTGGCCATTGAGTATGTCATCCCTGGGGTTTTGGCAAAGATGTGTCCATTAGGAAATGAAGTGACTTCATCTTTTGAAAGTTCTACTGGCCGCTCAAAAAGAAATTCTGTTAGTAGGGGGCTTTTTTAGCAGTTTGGGAAAAAAAACAAAAACAGTCAAGAATCAAGTAGTAAAGTAAAAACTCAGTGCCAGCTTCTAAAGTTTTTAGGACTGGGATTTGTGCGCTTGTTTCCTTAGAAACTTTTGAACTTCCCTTCTGTGGTTATGTGGTTGTTGGTAGTCAGTAGGAAAAATAAAAATGCAAGTACTGTGTTTAGAATATGTGTGCTTTCATAAAAACGTGTGTATATGTGTTTATGTGTGTTTGTAAACAAAGGTGTTAATTATTTAGCAAAAATCTGATTAGTTAAAAAAAAGGTATAGCAATATAGGAGATAATGGCTTTGAATATAGAAAAACTGGAATAGAAAAATAACAGGAGTTCCTTTGTTGAAGCTTATTTAATTTCTACTGATTAGTTTCTTAGAAACAGAAAGGCTGTGTGATCTTGGGGTTGGGAAGCTCAGGGAGCTTTGTTGAAGATTCAGGTAGCCAATTTCCAGGGTGTCCTTCATGTCGTCCTCAGAAAGATTTCTTTATTGCCAAGATATGTACTCAACTCTGTAGTCAGAGGGCTGGTCGTGGGGCAGGTGGCCTTTCTCTCAGCGACCCCTCCCCTTCTGCATGAGGAGACAGCACTGATGGTGTGGTGGCGTGACCTTCCATTACTTGGTTTACGACATGGGGCTCCCAGCTCCAAGCCTTCGCCCAGTCACTGCCCAGGTTCTCGTCAAGTGATTGGCAGTATAAAGTGACCAAGGCCTGTGAGAGGTCTTTGCAGTGACACCATCTGTCTGACTTGGAATGAGTCCCAAGGTGATGTTTTTTCCTGGGGTCAGATAATCTCACACTTAACCTTTTTATTTGCCTTATATCCCATGTTCTTTCTGTAGTCCCCTCCCTGTCTTTCTGCAAGATATTAGGGAAGGTTCTGATTTTCCAAATCCTGCCAATCCAGATGGTGCTTGATAGAGACCCTGCTATGCTGATGTCTGAGCTGCATCCTTCTGGGTAGGACAATGAGCCTGGGAACTGTTTCCTATCTGTCCTTCCCTCTGTAGGTCTGAAGGACACACCAACACAGGAAGACTGGCTGGTGAGTGTGCTTCCTGAAGGATCCAGGGTTGGTGTGGACCCCTTGATCATTCCTACAGGTGAGGAGCTGGGTCCCCTCTACCGTGGGTAGGGAGGTTGGTGCCGGGTTCTTCTCTCCCGCCATGTTTGCTTGTGGGATGTGGAACATTTGGTGGCTCAGCGTGACTCTATGTCATGATAGAGGTCAAAGGGAGTAGAAGGGTTCTGCTAAGGAGACTGGGGAGTGTCGTGATGGGTGGGTGTTCCTCTCCATTCCCTTACCCTGCACAGCTGGCATTGGGCCCCCATCAGGGTCTCTTTTCAGAAGCTCCATGCCTTAAGGCCTCAGCTGAAGTGGGCCTTTAGTTCATGACTGAACCGTGCGTGTTTCTTCAGATTACTGGAAGAAGATGGCCAAAGTCCTAAGAGGCGCCGGTCACCACCTCATACCTGTCAAGGAGAACCTTGTGGACAAAATCTGGACAGACCGTCCTGAGCGCCCATGCAAGCCCCTCCTCACCTTGGGCCTGGATTACACAGGTTGGAACCGCAGCTACGCTCCAAATGCCCCAGCTATCACCCCATCCTGCCACTGTCTCCTGCCTGGTCCTCTGAGTCCCTTTTGAGCTGGCTCTGGTCGGGGGATTTTGCCTCACCCTGGTACATCATGCATTTGAGGGAGACAGGAGCTTTGTTTCTGCTTTTGCCACTGATTTTGGCTGAGTTTGTTCCTGCATTGCTTTTCTGGGTGCTCTTTAGGTGCTGTTCACGTGCCTGATTTGTTTCCTGCTCAGTTGCGAACCGCCACTCCCGTGTCTGATGTTAGAAACAGAGCCTCGTGGTTCCCAGGTTCCGTTCCCTGATTTATGCCAGTGTTTTGTAGGTTGCCTTTTCCACCCGTCTCCCGTCTTGCACTTTCTGCTGTAGCTTTGGAGTGTAGCTGGGTTCCTCTGGCCCCTGTGAGCATGGTGGGTAAGGAGCAAGTTCTCTGGCCTGTTTGTGGGAGACAAGGGCAGTGTGAATTTCTGAAAGAGTGAAGGGTGCAGAGAGAGAGGCCTAGGGAGTTGGGGCTGCAGGGGAGGGGTGGTGCCTTGCTATAGAATTAGAAAAGGCAGTGTAGCTGGGGGATGTCTGGAATGTAGGCAGATTGCCCAGAGAGGTCCTGGGAAGAAAGCGTTATACCCCGACTCTTGGCCAAGTTTTAAATAGCATTCCCGAGGTGGTCTTCACAGCTGTCTTTGGTGCAGGGCTGCCCCAGCTTGTTCTCTTGTGTGACACTGTTGCTGGAGGGTATTGCGTTATTAGGAGGGTGAGTCCAGTGAGTGGCCCAGGGTCCATCAGCATGCTTTGTATTTTTTTAGGCGGGGTGGGAGGGTACAGGGAGGGCAGGGACTACACAAGCTGTAGCCATGGTAGCTAGCATGGTGCCTGGCAGACACCTACACCTAGATGCTTAATATCTGTGTCTGCATGCTTAATAAACACTTGTTGGCTCAACAAATGGATTAATTTTGTTGGCGGAACAGTTAGAGCTCATGGCAGTCAAATGGCTTACACAGAGTCACGCCTCTTGTGTAGGGCTTGACTCTAGGCCTTCTGCCTGCTCCAGCTCCCCATAAAATATTGGGCTGGTTAAGAATGTTTGGGATGGTATCTTTCGTCTGGATCTCTTAGCCCCCCAGAGCCATGACTGGTGGCTGAAGCATATTTTTTCTTTCAGGTGTCTCCTGGAAGGACAAGGTCGCAGACCTTCGACTGAAAATGTCCGAAAGGAATGTCGTGTGGTTTGTAGTCACTGCCCTGGATGAGATTGCATGTGAGTGCTCTGAGTTCACTGTTGGGGCGTGTTACTTGATCTCCTTTGGCTCTCTGGGAATCTGTGTATTTGTGGTATTCAGCTTTCTGAGTGGCCAGGGAATAAGCAAGAGACTTTGTCATGAGATTGATACAAGAGATGTCAGTTATGAAGGAGAAAGAGTTGGCGGGTTCTGGGTGGGGAATACAGCCTTGCCCAGGGCAGTGTTACGGTGCAGCGATGTTGGATCCGTGGGTGTGGCTGCCTCTCACGTGTCGCTTCAAGGCTGGGGTACCTCTGAGGAGAGGCATTCTGCCTAAATGTTTCACTGTATAGAATTGGGATTATAGGATACACACACACACACACACACACACACACACACACACACACACACACACACACACACACACACACAAGGTTTTGACACGTCCATGATTGCCCTTGGGAAGCTATCCACCCATGCCAACAGCTGGTCCCCCCTTCAAAGCAATTTTGGGACTCTTTCTGGAATATCCGTAACATGGGGCGTGATGGCAAGTTCATAAACTTAATTGTATAGCTGTCTATAAGGGAGTTTTTAGCCAGTAAGCAAAATAACTGTATTGGAATACCCTCCCTACTCTCCTGATCTGGCCCCCAGTGACTCTTTTCTGTACCCAAAGGTAAAGGAAGTATTGAAAGGAGACACTTTGATGACATTCAGGATATCAAGGGTAACACAGTGACGTCTCTGATGGCCCTTCCAGAAAAAGAGTTCCAAAATTGCTTTGAAGGGTAGACTAGGTGTTGGTGCCAGTGTATAGCTTCCCAAGGGAAGCTATGAAAGGTGACCATATTCAGCAGTGAGGCATGTAAGCACTTTTGGTAGGATAAGTTCACAGACTTTCTTGTCAGTCTGTGTGTGTGTGTGTGTGTGTGTGTGTGTGTGTGTATGTGTATGTATGCTTTTTCTTTCCCAAGTCTTCACAATGAGAATGTTGTACAAGCATTTCTGCCTTGAAAAGCTAAAATTTCCTGACCTAGCCTCCTAGTACGTTTGTGATTTTTTTCAGTCTTTAGACCTTAAACAGGTCTCATGCAGTTGTTTATTACCTTATGATGTCATCTCCTTGGACTTGACAGCAGCGGATTTTTTTTTTTTTGTTATGACTTTGAAGGTATGTGGCTTTTGAGCCATTTTGACATTTACCTGCCAGAACAGTTGTACTGTGGTGTCTGAAGGTGGCCATCTGGCCACGCCGTCACCCACCCGTGTACTTTCATTTAAGTAAAAGTGCTAGTATATAGGCCAAAGATTGCCTCCTTGTGTTACTGTGAGAAGCCGTATCTCTTAACAGCAGGGTCTTGTTTTGCACTTTCATCTTTGTTAGAGCATCCATCGGGGAGCTCAAAGCCCTGGCACTGGAGCTGTGCCCTCTGCTAGTCCCTCTAAAAACAGAAACAGAAAACCCACCCCAACCCAACCTCTCAATTCCGCCTCATATTGACCCTCTGGGCTAAGTAGAACTGTCCCATAGGGTTTCCAAGGAGCAGCTGGTGGATTCGAACTGCAGACTTCTTGATTTGAAGCTAAATGCTTAAACATTGTGCCACCAGGGCTCCAGTGCTTCTCTGCTCCCCCAGATTTTCAAATGGGCAGTGACCTCATCAGACCTCCAGCACTGCCTGCAGGTGGGTCCTCCACCCAGCGGCTCTCCTTTCACTCCGAGGGCTGCAGCCCTGCTGACTCACTGCTTTTCTTTCTGCCTCTGACGGGAAGTTCTGCCTCTGACGGGAAGTTCTGCCTCTGAGGGGCTAATTGATTGTTAATGAGAGGGCTTCTTTTGGCTTCCCTTGTGGTTAAGGCTCTGTTTTGCTACCCTAGGTCATTTTACCTCCGAAGGGAGAGAAAATTATTGCCTTCCCTTTATTTGGGAGCTGTAGAGGTTTGTCTGCTGCAAGGCCAGCCCTGGCAGGCTCCTACTACCAGGCGGGTCATTTCAACTCTTTGTTTGGAGGGCATTTCTGGTGTTTTCTAATAAGTTCCCTTCCCTGCTCCGGACGGTGACGCATGGTAGCTTACAAAACAGCTCTGGTGCCATCATGTGGCGGACGCGAGCATCTGCAGCTCAGAGGTGGAACTGGGAGCTGGGTTCCTGTCTGAGATGCTGCTGAGCTCTTGGATGGCAGTGTGGGACTCCAAGCTGGGGCCCTTCTGTGCTCCCGCAAGCTGCGCCATAAAGTACCAAGTCAGGCAGGTGACAGAGACTTTGACTTTCTTTTTTTAGGGCTGTTCAACCTGCGAGGATCAGATGTGGAGCACAATCCAGTATTTTTCTCCTATGCAGTCATAGGACTGGAGACAATCATGTGAGTGTTTGCAACACACCGGGAAGGTCCTTCCTTCTGGCTCCTTAGAGCACCTTGTCCGTTTCTAGGGAGGCCCCACCAGTCGCTAAGGGCTTGCTGATGTGCTCTTTTCTTGCTTTTTTTTCCCCTTTTCCTTTTTGTTTTCACCATTACCCCTGGCTGTTGAGTCGATTCTGATTTTTTGTGACCTATAGGACAGAGCAGAACCACCCCACAGAGTTTCCAACGAGTGGCTGGTGGATTTGAACTAGTGACCTTTTGGTTTGCAGCCACACTCTTAGCCTCTCTACCACCAGCGCTCCGTATCTTCCTTAATCCAAACCCACTGCCGTTGAGTTGATTCCAACACACAGCGACCTTATAGACAGGTAGAACTGCCCCGTAGAGTTTCCAGGGAACTCCTGGCAGATAGGAACTGCCAGCCTTTTGGTTGGCAGCCAGAGCACTTAACCACTACACCACCAGGGCTTCTGTCTTCCTTAATAGATGGCATTTATTTATATCTTGCCTATTTCTCCCCCAAACTGATTTGAAATCTTCTATGAAAGTATCTGTTTCACTCTGATATAAAAAATATGTAGTGAGGACATCAGGGCAAGCCTAGACCGAGGTTAGTTCACACAATTCCTCTTCAAGGTCTTATTCGGGCCACTGATTTGATTCCAAGGTTTCTAATAACCTGCATCAGTGTGTGTGTTGGCTCAGTTACACAGTTCTGGATTCACAGGGCAACTCAGCCATTCATTTAGGTGGGCAGAGGCCAGAAATTACCCAGGAACCCCCCAGAACTGATCCTGGTTGAATTGTCAGTTATCTTCCCAGTACGTTGCCATGGCTTCCTGTTTGTTGTAGCTCTTCTATTTGGATAGTTTTCTTCACTCAGACGTTACGGTTTTTAGTGCCTGCTGTGTGACAGAGGTCTCTAATACCGGGGACATAGTGATCAACAAGACAGACAGGGTCCTGTGTTAGTGTTGAGGATATGAACGTCTCTTTGGAGACTCAGGAACAAAAGTGGCACTGAATCACCAGTAAAGTAGATTTGGGGGTTCTCAGAAAAGCCTAACCTAGACTTGGGAGTCAGAGAAGACTGAGGAAAATGACTGAAGCTGAGACTGAGGATGAGTGTGAGTTAGCGAGGTGAGGGGCAGGACTGGGAAGGGTGGACCAGCAGCGGGAGTATGGGGCAGGAGAGCCGCTAGGTGTGGAGGAGACGGGGTGGGCCACGGCGGTGAGAACCACAGGGTAAGGCCAAGTGGTAAGCAGGGGGCACTTCATGAAGGCCTTTTGAGCCGAGATTGGGAGTCTGAACTTTGATCCTGGGGATAGTGGGGAGCTTTTGAATGAACTTTTGAGAAGGAGCCTCTTGATCAGGCTTGTGAATTATAAAGACTTGTGGTGTATAAAGAGGATGAGTGGGACAAGATCAGAGGCAGGGACAAGTCTGGAGGCTGTGACCCTAATCCAGGGGACAGATGGACATGCCTGAGTCTGGCTGCTACCTGGGCACAGATGAGGGTTAAGGTAGACAGACTGATGGGTATTTTAGGCTACAGGTAGCAAGATCCTAGTGAAGGGGGGAGGAAGATCATCAGGGAGGATGGTGCCCAGGTCCCTGGTTTGGAAAGTGGGGAGGGTGGTGACAGCATACACCAGGCCAGGGAGCAGAGGCTGGGGAGCAGATTTGAGGGAAGGGATGGGGAGGGGGGAGAAGCAGCTTGGCTTTGATACCAAAAGATCAAACCAGTGTGTATGTGCATGTCCCTGTCCTCACCTGCTCACATGTGTGCCCTCCCTTTGCCACCACCCATCGTGGCCTCTCTGCAGGCTCTTCATTGATGGTGACCGGATAGAGGCCCCCAGTGTGAAGGAGCATCTGCTTTTGGACTTGGGCCCAGAAGCTGAGTACAGAATCCAGGTGGTTCCCTACAAGTCCATCCTGAGTGAGCTCCAGGCCCTGTGTGCTGACCTCTCCCCGAGGGAGAAGGTGTGGGTCAGTGACAAGGCCAGCTATGCCGTGAGCGAGGCCATCCCCAAGGTTGGTGGTCCCACCTCAAGTCCCTCTAAAGCCTGCCACACTCCAGCTGCCAGCTCTACCTGCTTTGGCACTGGGCAGCTTTGTCTCTGAAGCTGTCACCTCCCTAGCTGAGCCCTCTGCAACTGGAGTCTTTTTGAGAGTCTGAGAACTTAGAGCTTTGAAGGACTTCATCCTGTGTTTCTAAGAGGGTGACACAAGAGATGATTTTGAGTTGTTTAAATGTGTCTGTTTTAACAGCAGTTTGGCATTTGGTGGAAAAATATATAGGACTGCGATGATGCTAAAATTATTAAGGCCAAGTCGAATTTAATAAAGCAAATTGATTTTAAGGCGGTCAGAAGAAAAGCGTTAGGTAAATAAGAGTGCAGAGAGTAGGCAACTTCTTGCTGTGGTATTCGTGAAGATGGTATGGAAGTGTCTGAATCTGGAACATACTTCTTCACCCTCTTCCCACTCTCACACCCATCCCATTTTGTAGTGAAGTGTGCCAAGGCCCAGGGAGGTGTGGTGAGTCCGGGTTTGTGCAGGGTGGCGTGAGAGTGATAGCTCCAGCCTTTACCCAGCCTCTGCTGGGTGGTGCTAAGCCGCTGACACCTGTCTCATTTAACTAGGGCTTGGGGCAGGACTGGTATCCAGGTCACATTAGATACTGCCTGCTTTCCTGCCCTGGGCGCCTGGGCCTCTCACTGCTTCACTGCCTGTGGGTAGCCCAGTGACGTCTTCATTTCTCCACTGAGCAGTGGGCCACCTGGAAAGAGCCTAGACCTGATATCAAGACCTGGTTCCACCTAAATGGAGGCGGAGGGGTCACACCTGCCTTCCCCATTGTCTGAGGGGCAAGTATGTATGAGAGAGAACATGGAGAGCTAAGAGAATAATGCCCTTTGAGAAGCTCTACACAAGCCTGAGATGGCATTGAACCCCCCTCTCTGTGTCACAGGGCTGGAGTCTGACTTATTCTCAAATCGGGGAGGGTCTTCAGCCCTGTAGGGTCAGACCGTTAATAGTAGTCCAGGTGTGATCACTGAGCGTGAAGGGGGGGTGCCGGGAGCCCTCCCTCACTGGGCTGTGTGCACACACCGACAGTGGGAAAGAGCCTCCTTCATGAGACAAGAAGGGATGATTTCTGTCAAGCTTTGATCGGCTTGTGAACCCTGACCACCAACCATGGAGGCCTGGAAAAGCAATAACTTGCTGCTGGCTGGCTGGCTGCCAGGGGTCTCCTAGAGCTTGGGGCAGGAGGTGGAAGAGCAATACCTGATGTGCTTTCTCATTTGGGGTGAGCTCAAGCCCCTCCTTCATGCCCAGGCTTGTCAGCTAAAAGGGCCGGGTGGTCTTGAGGCCCCAAGGGACAGCTGCGTGGGGCTCGAGGAGAAGGAAGCTCTTCCAATGAGTTCTCCTGAGTGTGTTATGCTGGGTAAAGGAGTGTCTGCCTTGGTCATGGGTCAGTGGAACCAGGCTCGACTTTTGTGTTACTGCCCTCTGCCCCTAGGATCATCGCTGCTGTGTGCCTTATACCCCGATCTGCATCACTAAAGCTGTGAAGAACTCAGCCGAGTCAGAAGGCATGAGGAGAGCCCACGTGAGTAGGGCAGCTGGTGCAGAAGGGATGTGTGGTGGGCAGGAGGCCCGGCTCCTTCACATGGACAAGTCGTGTGAAACCTCTTAGCCTCGGTCTTCCAGCTTCCCTGACCCTCCAGAGTCAATGCAAAAGTGAAATAAAATACTGGATAGGCTGGCTGTTTAAAGCACAACACAACAATATTGATGATAGTGTAGATGGTGAGAAAGCCTTTAAAAAACCCGGGTTGGATTTCCAGGCGAAGGGGTTGGGGTTCTAGAAAGACCTTTTGTAGTGACCTGTCTGTCCTGGCTCCAGTAGGGTTGGAGTTTATACTCCAGGCCTCTGAGACAGCCGCCTGTGTTTTCTGAGGCCAGGCCCTTTGGGTTTGTGCTTGAGCCGTGGAATGGCAGGGGAGTTTTTCCCTTGCTGAGCGGAGACACAGCGGACAGGCTTGAGGCAGTACCCCCTTTGGGAAGCCCAGTGGCTCCTGGTTCGATTCTGTAGGCCTGGCCCTCAGTATTGCCGTGGTCAGCCAGCACCCTGCAGGCTGGGTTCTGAACCTGACCATCCAATTTCTAGTAATGACATTTAAATATCTCCATTGTTTGTACAGATTAAAGATGCTGTTGCCCTCTGCGAACTCTTTAACTGGCTGGAGAAAGAGGTTGGTTCTTAGTCTTTGAGGAATTCATAGTCTAGAGGATTTAGAAGATGTTTGAATGATTCTGTGGTTTTCTTCATGCTCTGTTGACCGTGAGATATAAAATCTTGATCTAATTTTAGTGCTCTCTTAATTATTGTTTCTGGAATTTTGGGGTCTGTTTTAAATTTTTTTTTTTAATTGTAGAAAATAGTAGCAAGGATTAAGAAAGAAATTCTGTAACACAATGAGTCCTTTTTGGGCGAGGGAATTAATCTTGTAGTTAAGGAGAATTTCACAGGGTTAAAGTGACCCTTATAATAATATTATATTACAAGAAAATGATCCTTTTGTACATTTTGACCTGCAGTTTAAACCATAAAACTTTTTATATTAAATTGACACTTGGCCATTTGTTTCTTGCCCTTTCACTCCAGGTAGTTGGCAGGAGGGTCATTCCTTTGTGTTACTAAAATTTGTTAAAATATTTTATTACATAAAGAGAAAGCGACACCCTTACTCCCGCAAATGTTAACTCTTTCACCCCCTGTATTTCCTTATTATTTACCTTTGTAAAGCATTTTTTGCGTGTCTAAGTGTACAGCTATGATATTGTATTTTGTTACATTCAGTTAGTATCATGGCACAAGTATTTTCTGTGTGGTGAGAGACCTTAAAAAAGATTCCAGTAAAGATGGTATCTCTTGGCTAGGCTGATTTACTTACCCATTTTTCCTGTTTTGAAATGTGTAGGTTAATTTTTTGCTGTCATCAGTAACCTTGCAATAATGTCTTTGCATTTATCTTTTATATTTCTTTGGGATGACTACCTTAGGATGAGTTCCTAAGAGGAGATGCTTTTGGATTTTTAAACTTGGATATGTTAAATTTGGGACCTTTCAGGTTATAAGACTGTGGCAGATAGTTGAGCAAAAATTAAATAGATAGAAACCTATCTACTTCAGGTGGTTTGGGTGGAATCCTTGGAAAAATCTCTCCTCCCTGAAGATGACAGCTGTAAACTGTCCTGTAGATCGAACAGTGGAGTGTGGGAATGGGGAAGAACGTCAGCTTTGGCGTCTGCTGTGTGTACGGGGTGTAGGTGGACTTAATTGATCTCACCAGATGAATTATAAGCAACTTCCTTGTAGGTTCCCAAAGGTGGTGTAACAGAGATCTCAGCTGCGGACAAAGCTGAGGAATTTCGCAGGTAAGGATGGTTTGGGGGACCTGTGGCTCTTGTGCTGATTACCAGGGCAAGTTAAACGAGGTTTGGAGGGCCCTGAACTTTGGCACAACAAAAAACCATGAAGCTCTTCTACTTGTGTGTGTGAGTGTGTGTGTGTGTGTGTGTGTGTGTGTGTGTGTGTAGCAGGGCAGTCACATTCCACAGTCATCATACCCTGTGTGTGTGTCTGTGTGTGTCTCTGTGTGTGTGTCTCTCTCTCTCTCTCTGTGTGTGTGTGTGTGTGTGTGTGTGTGTGTGTGTGGAGCAGGGCAGTCACATTCCACAGTCATCATCCCCTACCTCCAACCTTGGTCTTTCTTTTCCAGGCAACAGGCTGACTTTGTGGACCTGAGCTTCCCAACCATTTCCAGTACGGGACCCAATGGCGCCGTCATTCACTACGCGTAAGGCAGGCGGCGGGGCACGTTGCCTGGCTTTGCTGCTACTCTGCAGAGGAGCCCGAGCAGGGAGAGACCGTGTTCTGTCCGAGGCCCCGTGCCCACCTCCACGTTCTGTTGAGACTGTACCATCAGGGGAAATTTGCCAGCCCCGATATGTTACTTTCTTTGAGGCCTTCTCTTCTCTCAATCCCTGAGTCTTTGTCCTTTGAGAGTCTCCCATTAGATTCACTGTGTGGCTGTTCTCCATGATGCCCCATGTATGGTTACATAGGTTCTGCTTTCATCTCTGAGGCTGCGGGAGCTGTGTTCATGACCCTTAAATTTTGGTGATCAGACTTTTTAAGTGTTTTGCTTTCCTGATGGCAGCCTTCCTGATACACCACTCCAAACATCTTTGAGCTCCATCACTTCCATACCAGAAAAACTCTTTATCAGTAGGTGATGAGAAACGATTCCACTCCTCCCCTTGGACTTAAACTGGCATCCCAGTGTATGGGAACTTTACCAGATAGTCTCCAAGAGTCCATGGACCCAAACAGCTGAATCAGGAGACCGGAGAGGCACTGGGATGTTTAGGACTGATGGATCTGCATGTGGAGATGATAAGGAATACTGTTAGGTTTGGCCATTGGGTTCCCACTTCCTTCAGTTAATCATTTTGTTTTGGGCATTTTGAGTCCTAGGCTTTGCATCTGTGGTGTGTGTCATCTGCGAGACAATACTTCCATTCTGTTTCTATGTGCTATATACTTGGACACAGATTCCCCCCCCCCCTTTTTACTAATTGCTTTTTGAGCTTTTAGTCTTGGGGCATATTTTGAAGCTCTGTGGGGGAGACAGTCAAGATATCATAGTATAGTTATCTCACGTAAAAGTATTAAGGAGACTTGAGTTTTGGTTCTCTGTTTAGCTCGGATGATGAATTTCCTGGCTGGGTACTAGCCTAGGAGTTTGTATGTACTAGAGGCATTAAGACAATTAAGCATCCCACTCTTAAAGAATTATCTATATGTGACCCAACTGTCAACAGCAATTCTGAAGGACAAATGAAAAGCTTAGGTGGGCAAGTGAGTTTGTGTTAATGGCGGTGAAATCATTTGGAAAATGATGTTGTCGAGAGTAAAAAAAGAAAAAAGGAAAAAATTTCAAGCCATGGGAGAAGTTTGCTTCTCCTTTGGATTTCTTCAGTGCAGTCTCTGGAAGCCCATTTAGAGGTGGTGCCATAGATGGGTGGCCTGGATCTGGTTGTACTTTTCCTCTAGTGCTGCTTTAACAGAAATACCACCGTGGATGGCTTTAAAAAGAGAAGTTTTATTTTGTCACGGTCCAGTAGGCTGAAGTCCAAATTCAGGGTGTCAGCTCCAGGGGAAGGCTTTCTCTCCTGGCTCCGGAGGAAGGTCCTTGTCACCAGTGTTCTCCTGGGCTGCAAGCTTCTGAGGTGCAGGGACCCCAGTCCTTTCCAAAAGACACATTCAGTTCCCAGTACTGCTTCTTGGTGGTGTGAGGTCCCCAAATCTCTCTGCTAGCTTCTCTCCTTTATATCTTAAAAGGCTGCCTCAAGGCACAAAACAGTTGTACGCTTTGAGTCCTGCCCCGCCAACCCAACTGCCGCCCATCCACCCTCGTCAACATCTTAGAGGTAGGATTTGCAACATGGAGGCATGTCACCTAATAACAGGAATCGTGGCCTAGCAAAACTGCTGGACACAGTTTTTGGGGAACAGCGTTCAATCTATGACACCGTTTTAGCTGCTGAGCTTGTGTGCCCATTGGCAACCTCATTGCTGAGAAGGGAGGTAGCACCTGGAAATGAAAGCGGACTCCCTTCCACTGCAGCTGGAGGCTGGGAGTGCCCTCATCCTTCCTGGTATGTCTTAGCACCAGATGGGGCCTGGAAAATGGTGTAGGGAAAGTGAATCACTTTCTAAGACTACTGCACTTTCTTGAGAGCAATGACTCCAGCATAAGAATATCATGATCCACTTTTCCCGGTAAAACCTTTTTTATTTTTTACCCCATATTGGGATATTCACCCCTTGCCTTTCTGGTGGTCTGAGAAACAAGTTGGAAGATATGTGATGGGTCAGGACTGAGAAAAGGAGTGGGAAGCTGAAGAAGGGGCCCCCGAGCCCTGAAACCATCAAGGGCCCCTCTGACTCCAGGCTGGTCTCTTCCCGGTTTGGGGAACTTGGCCTTGAACCTGTTGATTCTGCTAGGGCCTGTTCTGGTAGCTCTTCTCTTGAACATGCTTTATGTTCCAGACACAAACAGGAAGGCAGAAAGAAACAAAAGTTAGTCTTCCCCCGCTTGAACTTTTAATCTGATAGAGGAGATATAGACTGACTGAGTTTTAGGACAGCAGAAAGTTAGTTGGAATAGTTTCTTTATTGGGTAATGTATTATTATGATACAATTGCAGACTTATAAAAAAGTTACAGGATAGTACAGAGGACTCTCATGTACTGATTTCCAGAGTCATCAAATGTTTACATTTATGGAATAATTAGTTTTTAATTAACTTTCGTAGGCCAGTCCCTGAGACGAATAGGACCTTGTCCCTGGAGGAGGTGTACCTCATTGACTCGGGTGCTCAGTACAAGTAAGTGAACCAGGGCTGCCGTCGAACTTGACTCAGCTGAGTGGAAGCAGTTGAGTAGGTGGACAAGCCAAGCTCCAGCTGAGAACATGCAGCTGGTGATCTCCTTCTGCCCTAGCCATTAACAGACTGCTTCCCATATCTTGTCCTTTTTTTCACACTGGTTGAGATAGCCCATTAATGTCTTTGTCCCCTCAAGAGACTGCTTGATAGAGATGTTTAGTCCCTGGCAGGAAATTGTTAAATGTTAAATAACTAATACGGCGAGCTTTTGGAACCTTTGGAGAGATTCTGCCCCAGCATATAAACTGCCCATCACTGTACTTGCAGCTCCCTTAGGGCCTTGTTGAGTGAGAGATTAATGTTGCATGAATGTGTAAGAGCTTCCCCTGGATTCCCGAGCCTCCTTCTTCACATCTTGCTGCTTTTACAGTCATTCTTTTAGAGAAGGACCTAAGTTTGAGTTGGTCTCCTTGAGGGGGACCTGTGGGAAGAGGTGAGAAGAGGTGTCTGCAGTGAGAGCACAGGAATGCAGGATGGACAGGTGGCCCAGGGCAGCACCTTTTAAGCCTCTATGTCCCCTGCAATTGGGAGCACGGTCAGCGGAGAGCCTGATTGTGAAATGAGTCAGGGTATTGGGGTCACTGTGGTAATAGAATTCCGAATGTTAGCAGAATTCCAGACGTTACCCTTTTTATGGCAGGGGTGTATTGGGGTGTTGGAAGAGTGTATCTCAGTGTTACCAGGGTCTTTTCAGTGAGCCCTGTGTCATCCAAGCAGGAGGTACTAGATTTCAGCCTTGTTTCACTAGAAAGAGGCTCCTTTCACACTGTCCTGATCCTATCAGTTCAGAACCCGGTGATAGTGTCTCAGGGGCTGGCCAAGTTCGTGCCCACATGCTGGACTGTCGTACTGCTACTGTCATTTTTAAGCACAAGCTTATTTTCACTGAAATTAATCTGTCCTTTCTTTTGGGCAGAGATGGAACCACAGACGTGACCCGAACCATGCACTTTGGGACTCCTACGGCCTATGAGAAGGTAAGGTGGAAGCAAACCACTTGAGAGACCCTCTCTGCTTAATTAAGAAGGTAGTTGCTTTTATGCAAAGGGATTGAAAAAAATAAGTAAACAGCTCATTACAGTGGAGTCAGGCTTATCTATTTTATAGGGTTCACTTAGTTAATTATCGGAGGGTAAGCCATTTGGAGAAGTTTTTAAAAGCATTCTGTTAAGACCGAGGCACCTCAGATTGAAGTTTAAGTGGTTTTGGTCTTTGTCTTGAGTCAGGAAATTTCTTTAGAGGTGGGGGTGATGTAACAGACTGCAGGCCTTACAAGCGGTGTCTAGATCAGATTCTGAAATGAAACCACTACTGTTTTGTTTCAAGTTCAGTGGCTTCGCTCGCTAGGACCCCTCTGAAATGACTGACACTGTTTACTTAGTAGTGTGTTTGATGTAGAAACAAGGACAGAGCTGTGGGGTGGAGAGACCCATACAGGAGTTCAGAGACCTGGCTTCAGATCTTATCTGATTATTGCTGGCTCTGTGATTTTGAATGAGTCGCTTACTGTCTGCAAAAATGAGGAAAAGAGTATTCACCTTTCTGGCTGGTCACCAAAGGTCCCATGACCCCAGGGAGTTCCTGTCTCATAGTCACTGCTCATGAAATGTGGGCCAAGTCTCTGAACTCCTTCTTTAGGGCAGAAGTTCTCATGAGATGCGATGGGGTAAGGTTCACAACTTGGCCTCTCACCTTCTCTTTTTCTGGGCCACTGGCAGCTTATAAGAGTTTGGACCTTGGGTCCAAGACACTGGTGGTGTGAGCCTGTGCCGTGAGAAGAGCCCCAGACTACATGGAGGAGTGTGGGTTTTGGTCCTGACTCTGCACCTGATTGGCAAATCACACAGCCTTCTGAATAGAAGTTCTCTTGTCCAGGCACTGAGGGTGACTTAGGAGCATGGGCACTGGAACAAGATGCCCTGGCTCTGAGGTAGCTGCTGCCACTTACAGACCATGTGACCAGGACATGCTGCGTAATCTTTTTATAAAGGAAGAGTAACAGTGATGCCTACATTGTGAGGGTGGGGTTAAATGGGACACAGTGCTCCACACAGAGGGATTGCTCAGTAAGTGTTAGCTGGTGTCAGTACTTTGTATTGCTTTCCCAAGGCTTACATGGTGTAGAACATGTTAGAATGTTCATTGCAGGGTAAGAGTCTGTGGGGTCATCTCTCTGAAGCCGTATTTTACTCAATTTACTTTCAAGATTTTCTGGAAAGTTGACCCAATAGCCAGGCTTTTTTTCCACCAGATTTTTTTTTTCTTTTTTACTCCAATTCTCTCTGTGGCTTTGCTAAAAACCTTAACAGGCAAGAACTAAGCTGAGGAAGCATCTGCCCCCTTTCTGCAACGTGCCCTCTGGGCTTTCTTTGGCAGGAGTGTTTCACGTATGTCCTCAAGGGTCACATAGCTGTGAGTGCAGCCGTTTTCCCGACTGGAACCAAAGGTAGGTGGTTCCTTCTGCCGTGTGATGGCTGTCTTTCTCATTCAGGAATCAAGCATGTCTCAGCTTGAGTGGAAGGACCTATCCTTTCCCTTGCTGCGGCCAGCCCTGCCTGCGCGCCCGGGGCTGCCGCATGAAGTGAGCTTCTGGCCTGCTGCCTGAGCTCAGAGGGCCTCCCGGGGAGCCAGGCTCAGGACTGGGCCGTGTGTCCACTGTATGCTGCTCTCTTGACCACCTGTGGCATTGGAGGGAACAGGCGGGCAGCTCTCAGGAGAGGGCAAACTAGGCATGAAGGCCTCGGGCCTTGTGGCTGGTGGTACAGCAGTGGGCCAGAGTTCTTGTTGGGATTTACTTTCTGGGCGTCCTGACTTTACACATGTTACTTCTCTGCCTTAGGGCTGATGGGAAGGACGGTGAACTGGGAGTTCATGAGACCTGGGCCCTGAGTCTGTTCAGACCGGGCATGCACAGATGGGGCTCGCTCAGCCTCAGTTGTCTCATCTCTTATGTCTGCCTGCCTGCTTGCAGACTGGTCAGAATCTGGGTTTGGATCTTAGGGTCTCAGACAGGGGAAGGGAGCTTACCCCATCATCAGATGCAGCCCCCACCTGCTGTAGGTGTCTGTTGCCTCAGCACCATACTGGACGAATGTTTCTCCAGCTTCTGACTAGCCTCCAGTGTGCCTGGGAGCAACCCTCCCCAGAGGCTTCGCTTGTTGGAAAGTTCTTCTTTGTGCTGGGCTGAAATGTGAACCATTTGTCCAGTAACTTTTATTTGTTGGTTTCTGTTTTACCTTCTGGAGCCAGACATCATAATTCTAATCTCTAAAGTGCTTTGTAAGCTGGAAAGTACTGCATAGATAGCGTCATGTGATTCTTTTTCAGGCCACCTTCTCGACTCTTTTGCCCGCTCAGCCTTGTGGGATTCTGGCCTGGATTACCTGCATGGGACAGGACACGGTGTTGGGTCTTTCCTGAATGTTCACGAGGGTCCTTGTGGCATCAGCTATAAAACATTCTCTGATGAGCCTTTGGAGGCAGGCATGATTGTCACTGACGGTAGGTGATGCTAACGTAGAGAGGCACGCGTGGATCCTCCAGTGTTTGCTGGAAGACTCTTGTTCTTTCTCATTTTTAAATCATTTTAAAGCAATTGCAAAATAATGTCCCATCCTGTCACCTTGCATTAATCAATAACAACTTTTCTCACTATAAAAGTAATACATGTTCATTTTAGAAAAAGTGAGACTATGAAACAGTATAATACACCTTTTTTTTTTCTTAGCATTGAGCTTATACCGGTCAGGAGGTCCCTGTTCTGCTTTGTTTCTTAATATATTGCCTTTCTCAGGCTTTATGAATATGTTTTTAATGGCTGCATCTGGTTTCTTACAAATAGATATTGTAATTTATTTAATAGGTCCTTTGTTAGTGAGAAACCCTGGTGGCGTAGTGGCTTAAGTGCTGTGTCTGTGAACCAAAAGGTCGGCAGTTCAAATCGCCAGCTGCTCCTTGGAAACTCTAGGGGGCAGTTCTACTCTGACCTGTAGGGTTGCTATGAGGCAGATCTGACTCAACAGCAGTGGGTTTGGTTTTCGTTTTTGTTACTCTGCTTACAGCCAGTTTTCAGTAACTGCTGACCTTTTTTTCTGTGCTTCAGGTGCCTGTTAAAAGCGGCCACCTGGGAGGAGGCATCTGGGTGCTCAGTGGGCCTGTCTCCTATGTCATCTTCTCCTTCCTTGGCAGGGCTGTCATGCCAGGAAGCAAAGCCCTGTTTGTGGGTCTCTGCTATATGCTGCTCTCATCTGCAGTTTGTTTTGTTTCAGAGCCAGGCTATTATGAAGATGGGGCTTTTGGAATTCGCATTGAGAATGTTGTCCTGGTGGTTCCTGTGAAGACCAAGGTATTTCTTTCTTTTTCTTTTTTTTTACTTCCAATCTACCTCTTGGAAATTCCGGTGGCGTAGTGGTGAAGTTCCAATCTGCAAGGCACTCCTTGTATACTCTATAGGGCATTTCTACCCTGTCCTGTAGGGTTGCTATGAGTCAGAATCGACTTGATGGCAGTGGGTTTGGTTTTGGTTTGGGGGTGTTCCTTGCTGGAAGAAGATGAAAACTCTGGTCTTTGGAGCCAGAGTGTCCTATTCTGGGGCCACACTGGAGCCATGGAGAGTAGAACACTTCTCGGGGACTTCTCTGGATATCACCCACCTGTCTTGGAAAGCCAGGAAGAAAATCTTTAAGAAACGGGACTTTTTAACTTGACTTCACAGAGACCCTGGCAGGCTGCGTTTGATGTGATTTGGAGCTCTTGAGTTTGCCAGAAGCATTTTGTCCTGGAGTCTCCCTGCTCCTGTGGTGCTTGTTAAAGGGGCTGATTTCCAGGCCCTAAATCAGAATGTCCAGGGCAGAGGCCTAGGAAGCTGTATTTTTAATGTAATCTCCAGGTGATTTTTATCAAGTAAAGTTGGGTAACCCTGACTTACACTGTGGATCAGGCTGTGTGTACAATAGAAAGTGTTTTACTCTCTTCTTCAACCCATGTTATCAAGAGGTCACAGGGTTTGGGGCACTAGGCTTTATTTTAAAGACCTACTCCTCCTCTGTTGGTGATTAAGGAAGTAGAACAGTTGGAGGAAGGTGGCTTCGTAAACCTGCAGGGGTCTGACCACAGAGGCCTGCTCTCTGCTTCCGAGCTCACGTCCTGTTCTTTAAGAGACCTCCCACCTCACTCCGATATCGTGCGTCAAACAGAGACCCAGCATGCTGTTGTGTGTCCCTGCCTAATGGCATACCAAGTGGAGTGGACAAACTTGCTACCTGGTGGACTTGGCTGGGTCAAGGCAGACACGTCATTGGCTGTTAACAAAAGAAAAAAAAAAGGGTTTTGGCTATTTATATTCCAGCACAGTCTTGAGGAGCAAAACTAAAGATGACCCCAACTGCAGACATTCATGGCCCACCCCTGCTTCCTCGCCACCACAGGAGGACATTAGTGTGGGCCCACTGCTGTGAACTCCTCCCTACCCTCTGTGTGGCTTTTCTTGATGGCGCAGACTTCCAATTGCATAGCAGAGCAGCAGCTTGGAGGGTGGCAACTAGCTGTGTTTACTGTCTACCCTGTGTACCTGTTAAAAGTGGTGACCCGCTGACTGACTCTTGATTCCCAGTTACACCAAGCTCTGAGGGGTGGTCATTCTGATGGGTATGGCCTCATGGTAGTTCACTGAAGTAAGGAATAAAAGTTTCTGTTTTCTTTCCACAGTATAACTTTAATAACCGGGGAAGCCTGACCTTTGAACCTCTAACTTTGGTTCCAATACAGACCAAAATGATAGATGTGGATTCTCTTACAGACAAAGAGGTAATGGAGAAAACAGGGGAGTCGGGGAAGCAGAATTGCCAGGGGTGAGGGATACCCATCCTGTATGCTGTTCCATGTTCTTTTTAATTCAGAGGTCTAGTCTAGGTCAATTTTCTAGACCTAGTGTCCCAAAATTCTAGGTCTTCTGAGGACCATAGTAGTGTTTCCTGTATTTTTGCGGCCTTTGGATAGAGCTGGTTGTGTGTCCCCAGCCATTGTACACACCATTGGGTTTTTGTGGGTGGGAACAGTATGTGATTGCGTGCTAGGACGTTAGGAGTCATAGCCGCAGTGAGGACAGTTTAGCATGAATCTACAGAAAACCAGGTGTGTTGTGGGGCCTTTTGACCACTGAAGACATCAGACTTTTTTCATGTGTTGCATTAAACAGTAAGGAACAAGAAGCAAAATTCGTTATTGTGTGTCAGGTTTTCACACAGATGAGTTAAGAGGTGGTACCTGCCCATCTCTCTTGGTACCCTGATCGCCCTGGGGCTGTGAAACCCCTCACAAAACCAGCAACACAACAGTGCTCACTCAGCAAGCCCAGAGGCTCGGTGCCAGTCCATTCGGGAGCTTTACAAGTATGGAATCCCCTTCAGATCCTAGGGTGGCTTCCAAGGCTCACGAGGCTAGGTGGGGTGGCAGGTCTGGGGACTTGGTTAAATCATGAGGAATCAGGAAGGTGGTCAAAGTCAGCAGAAACAGGGTCAAAAATGGGGCAGAAAGAGTTAGACAGAATGGTTCCCAGACCAAGAAGCCGCAAGTCCTAGAGAGCAAAGCAGGGCAGATGGTCGCAGGGCCTGGCATAAAGCGAATGACTCAGAGCGCCGAGCGCAGGGCCCCGCAGGGCAGCAATACTTCTCGTTACCCTGAGGTTCACTCCAGGGGCCTTTGTGTGTCTTTGAGACAGGGATGTCTCCTCTCGGCCTCTTGATCTGCACCGAGGAAAGTGCCTCTGAGGACTAAGTGGCAGGGGAGCCTCTCAGTTAGAGGTGTCCCCCTTCTTAGGACAGAGGCAGGTCATTTACTTCATGCAGGCGTGTGTGTGGCTGTCCTGAGTGCTGTGCAGCTCTGCTTGGCCGTCTGCTTAGTTCAGCAATCCCACCCACGGGGCCCAGACAGGCCCTGCTGGTACGAATTTACTCAGCTTTGTCGATGGCCACAGGACAGGAGACAGTGTCTTAGCAGAACAGTGCCCGAAGCTCCAGCCCCATAATGATAGCTTCAGTGAAAGGGAAGAAACCGTCTAAGTGAGCATGGGAGGTGCTTTGTTTAGAAGCCCGGCGCACCATGGGAAGCAGTACCTCTTGGACTGGCTGTTGAGCATAGCTTCTGGACTCTTGGCAATGGACCCTCCAATTATGAGTCTGTGCACTCAGGAAGCCCCAGGGTAGGGCTTCCTATCCAGTAGTTCTACGTCGTTCATAGCCTCTCCTGCCCACATACAGCATATTCACCAGGAGGGCATTTCCCGTGTAACATTCTACTGTGCCAGGTTTTCAGGGAAAGCTGTGTGTGGGGAAGGGTAAGAGAGGCCAGGTGTTCCTGAAGGGGGAAGGAAAGTTTTGTCAAGCCTTGATTCACTGTCCACTGCTGTGTCATTAGGCATAGACTGGTGGGACCTATTTGATCCAGTGGTCTGGTACTGTATTGTCTACTCAAATTACTGGGCTATTCTTTTCTCCATTTAGTTTTTATAAGGTCTGTAGTATCTTATGCTAGGAGTCATTATTAGGAGGTTTATACCAAATAATGGCATTTAGCTTACCAAAATACCCTGCCGAAACAAAATAAAGCAAAAAACCAAACCCTTTGCTACTGAGTTGATTCTGAGTCAAAATGACCCTGTAGGATAGAGCAGAACTATCCCCTAAGATTTCCAAGGAGCAGCCAGTGGATTTGAACTGCCAGCCTCTGGTTAGCAGCCAAGCACTCAGCCCCTTGCACCACCACTGCTCTCTTGATAAGTCCGGGGTTGCATTTTGTCTGAAGGCACAGTCATACCCCAGAGGAAAGCTCTGTCCGCTGGGCTTTTAAAACCCTCGGTCATTGTCCCTCACTGCCTCCCAGACTGTCTGCAGCCCTTACCTTAGGGAGTTTCCATCGGTTGTTAACAGCTGAAGACTTTGGTGAGACAACATGGGAAGCCTGCAGACTTGTCAGGGCCCCTGGATGTCACTTGGCCAACCAGAAGGGTCTTAGGAGCATCCCTGTGACCCCGGGGCCACTGCTGGCACCCTCACTGCTGAGCTGCTCTGGCAGCCGGCCTTGTAGCTCCACTGGTTTTGCTGTGACATGTAGCTTTTTGCCTTTTGATACCATCCCATGTCTCTTAATTCCAGGTCTGGGCTAGTAGGCTGTCATTAGATTGAAGCCCTGGCTGGATCAGAGCCAGCTGTCAGCCTTACCCTCTGCCCTCAGTCCCTTGGCAGCTTGACCCCTCAGTGTTGCTTCAGAGCCTGACCCAGACTGTTATCCCCAAGCCAGTGGCTTTGTAATACCCCTGCCTCCCCAAATGACGGTTTGGCTCATCCACGGCGGTCACAGTGACGATGGTACTGTCCTTGCCAGCCTAACTGCAGCCGGGTATCTAGGCAGGTCCACTTCGCGGGCGGCAATAAGAGAGTAGGGGGCTGTCTTCTTGGTAAAACTAGCTGCGCTGCAGACTCCCCCTCCTCCTCCCACGTCAAGGGGAGGGCTGAGTCTCTGTACTCACTGCAGCCCAGAGCTGTCAGCAGCAGGTCAGGAGAGGGTCAGCCCCCGTCCAGGCAGCAAGTCTAGTCTGCAGCTGTGTCTTTTTATCCCTTGGTGTGGTGGCCACACGTGGTTGAGGGTGAAAGTCCAGCTTATGGCCAGCACTGCTGCAGCACCTTAGTCCTTGAGCCCCGAAGGTTTTGAGTTTAGCTAGACAACCACACTCACAAGAGCTGCACAGGCCAGGCTGATCTTAGTTCATTCCCCTCTGTCGGCAGACAGAGGAGAGGAGACGCAGGGTGTCGGCAGGACGGCTTCATGTGTATCTCTTAGCAAGAGTATTCACCCAGCCCAGGAGTTGTTCTTCAGGCATCCTCCTCTGCCCTGGCCGCTTCCCAAGAGACGACTCGGTGTAAGGGAAGGAGGCCACATGGGTGGGTGTGGGTGCTGCTTGCTGAGAGACTGTCTGCCCAGTCGGAACCAGTTGGAACCAGAGTCTCTTGTAATGGTTTGTGGGTGCGGTTTCCAGGAGTCTTACCTCAGGGAGGACCTGGTTACCAGATACCCCTCCCTCAGGGGGTACTAAAGCCTGTGGCCGTGCCATCAGGTGTTTACGCTTCTCTCCCGGTGGTTCTCAGTCCACATGCAGTGGACTCACCAGGTAGCATTTTCACCGTTAAGTAACGTGGCCTGTCACCCCGCTCACCGACAGGCCTCTCAGCTCTCCAGGGGAACAGAGGGCAAGGAAGTTGCTTGCCGGGAGGAGGGAGGAGGGGTTTTGTGCAGCTTCCTCTCGGCTGTGACCTCAGCCCGGGGGCCCTTGCTGATGCCGGGCCGCCTATTGGTAAAACCCTGAGGGTGTGTACTGTCTCCTTCTCCCCCGGCAGTGTGACTGGCTCAACAATTACCACCTGACCTGCAGGGACGTGATCGGCAAGGAGCTGCAGAAGCAGGGTCGCCAGGAGGCCCTAGAGTGGCTCATCAGAGAGACGCAGCCCCTCTCCAGGCAGCAGTAATACCTCCTTAGTTTTTGTCTTTGTAGAAGCTCTGGGGACAGGGAGCAGTGTGGTCAACCTTTGCCACCACTCTCCTCCCCTCTCCTTTCTCCCTACCTCCCCTTTTTACTTTTAGACACTTAAGAATTGAAGACCTTCTTACCCTCTTTGATATTTTAATGCCAACACTCGGTCTTATGATTTTTTTTTAATTGTGGAGAATGAATCAAGAATAAAATTGCTGCACCAGAAGGTGGGGGGGCCCGCAAAGCTGAGCACTTGGTCAGGGGGCACTCCAAGCAGCCACAGGGAGTCCCCGGCCAGTGACATGGAACGGAGCACTCTGCGACGGTCAGGCTCCAGGTGCTAGTGCGTCACTCATGATCACCTTCATGCCGGAGAGACTGTTTATGATCAGCGAATAAATATGTCAGAACTCTGCGCCGTTCTGTGGTCTCTTTCTGCACACTGGTGATCCCCCGCCAGTCAGGTGAGCTCATCTCTGGGGCTGGGGCCTCGAACAGATGCAGTCTGAGTGGCAGGGCCCCTCTGAGGAACGATCCTGGCCTCTACACTTTTTCCGGCCTAATTGCAAACTTGTTTTTGTTTAGAAAAGCTGTTATTTTGATGTTTTTCTTATCTCGGTTCGTTTCTGATTTTAAAACAATTATATGTGAAAAAAGCATATGAAAACAATAATAAAACTCAACATCGAAAGTGATGGTCATCCATAATCCAACCTGTAGTAGATGTCGTGAGTGTCGCCCTTGCCGCCACAGTCTTTCTTGCCTCGAAGTGGGCCTTCTCTTGACTCACACACATGGGGCAAGCCTGAAGTGTTGGGAGGGCTAATGTCCCTGTGACCTGAGACCAGGATGGTTGGGGATGGGAGCATAGACTTTATCTTCCTGTGGCTGGGGTACCTGTGATGTGTTCTGTGCTGTCTCTGTGTGTTCTGTGCAACAGGGTTTCCCAGTGGGCTTGAGCTCCAGTTGCCTACCCTGATAACGCACTCAACGTCACACCCTTCATTTGCTTGCTTCCCTTCTACGTCTCACTTCCCCACATGCTTCCAGGGTCTATCTCCCAGAACTAGGGTGGCAGCTGAGAAAAGCTTTACTGATAGGGTGAGCCTGAACTGATGGTGCCTAACAGCAGCCTGGAGCTGTGGTGGCGTAGTAGGTGTGGTCTACGGCTGCTAACCAGAAGGTCGGCAGTTCAAATCCACCAGCTGTTCCTTAGAAACCCTATGGGGCAGTTCTGCTGTGTCCTGTAGGGTGGCTATGAGTTGGAATCAACTGGACAACAACAAGTTTAATTTTTTTTTTTTTAACTTAGCCAGGGTTACCCCAGACCTATTTTTTTCTCTTAAGGATCGTTTATTCCAACCTGCTATGTGAATAAAGCAAAATGCTGGTCAATTCTCAGGTTGTGCTTGCAGTGAGGCCAATCAAGTATAGAATCAGTGCTTTACAACAGCACACATTTTGATGCACCACAGCTCAGTCTGTGAATGCCCTGGTCCACACTCGCTCACCCTTCTCAGATGCTCTGTAAACTTCAGCTTGCAAGGAAAAGTGTCTCCTGAAATGCTAGAACATGTTAATCATGTTTTTCATCCGTCATCCTCTAAAAGTTGAATGACAACCACTGTTAGGACTTAGCCTCCTCTGCGGTGTCCTCCTCGCATGAATTGCTGCTGATTTGGAGTTTAAACAGACTGTAACTCAAGTGTGATGACACCTCCACTGTTTGTTCATCAGCCTGTTAAACCTGTCACTTCCCAAGCAGCCTCCGAGCAAAGTTTGATTTAATTGGCTCATGCCAGAGAAGCAAAGTTCCCAGGTGTGTGATGCCCAGAGCTTCCTGCATGGACCTGCATCGTTTTGACAACTGTGTTCAAGAGACATAATGTAGGCGAGATGGCCCCATACAGATAGAGGACCAGAATAAAACTAACATTTAAGAATTCAGAGGGAAAATGGGGGGATGAAAGTGTGGATTGGAAGAATCACTCTCACTTTAAAATAAGTGATAAAAAAAAAATATATATTTTTTTTTGGAGGGAGAAGGCGGGTGGTATGCTAAATTTATAGACTTAATTCCAGGGAAGCTGTTCTTGTTTCTTTGTCTTGCTTATTATATGCTGTCATGAGGCTTTATGTACTAGGTAGTCAGGGTGCAGGGAAGCATACAGATACGGGGGTATGCTAGCTTCGAACACCCCAGGGAGGGACTTCAGGGAAGCTTGTCTACTGTTTGGTAACAACTCTGTGACACTGGTGCCAGTGAGAGAAGCCTGCCCCTCCATTCCGGCTCTTGGCACTTCTCCAGTGGAGGGACGATCAGATATTTCTCATCAGATTAATCTGGATTAGGAGCAGGCAGTTGTGAAAGGAATCTATGTTGTAGTCACAGGCTGAGAGAGGCTTTGACCTTGGTGTTTCCCAGCAGCTGGGGGATTTATACCAGTAATGATGTGAAGACTCAACAGGAAGCACTCTGTGACAGGTTCCAAGCAGTAGCCCTCCCTTCAAAGAGGAGGTGGCAGTAGGGAGGAGGGGAGGAAAATAGAGGGTCACAGAGTTGGCTTTCTTGTTCAAGCCACAGTGTTCTAATTGTCTGAGTGGAGTCTATGCACACACTCTCTCTCTCTCTCTCTCTCCCCTTTGTGTTCTAATTGTCCACCCCCATACACCAGAATGCTTTGTATTCTAATTCACTCTCTCTCTCTCTCACACACACACACACATTTTAGAGTTGTAAGGGACAGTATGAGGACACTGAAGTACAGATAGAAGATCGACCCTTCTATCAGTAGACAGTGTGTAACCATTAGGCAACCAGGGTTTCCAAGCAAGGTAAGCAAGGTGCTTGTCTGACAGCAGCATCTGAGGCCCTCCTGCGTGTTCTGCCAGCCACTGGGAGTGTGTTTCTGTGGTGACAGCAGTAATCACCAGTTGGCTGGCGAAGTGGGTTGTTACTTGGGGAGAAGCTTGGGCATAGATCTCAAGTCCTGGGGAAGACAACGCTAACTCTCGTACACCGATACCGAGGCTGACAGCTGGCTGCCACTCTGACCTTCCAGAGGTTGCAATTCCAGCCCAGGGCTGTAGGCAGGAGTGCAGGTCAAGTTCTTTGAACAAAGATGGATGGGAAAGCCAGCTCAGCTGGGGTGATGGGAACAGAGCGATATGCCTTAATGGGAATGTGACTGTGGCACTGGGGAGTTTATGGTGTAAGTGGAACAGGCAGGTGACTTTTGTGGTACCTGTCTAGGGTCTCCCTGATTGGGTTCCGTTGCTCTGTCTCATTGACACATCCTTCCTGTTGACTTGGACATCCCTAGCCTGCTGTGTGAGTTTTTTTCTTAGTGAAAATGGCTCACCTGTGGCCGCTCACCACCCTTTACAGTTGTCACAGCCTGGTCCCCAGCCTGGTCATCTGTACCTTCAGCAATCTCACCTCCTTTCCTTTGCCCTTAGGGACTCTTCCTTTGCAGCAGTTTGTGACTTTACCCAGATGTGGTCCATTTTGTCTTACGTGGTGAAATCTGACTCAGCTCTGTTCTCTGAGTTAAAAAGGAGAGAGCTAAAGGTTCCCTTTTATCATGCTGTTTCTATTTAAACAAAGACTTTGTGCTGTACTGTCACTAGCAGTTTGTATTCACTCTGACCCCAGAATCTTTTTCTGCCCCTTTCACATGCTATAGTTTGTACTCTGCAGCTCCAGGTAGTCTGTTAGTTCAGTGGTTTGGAGCTCAGCCCCAGTAAGATCAAAATCCCTGAGAGAGCGGGGGGTTTTCTTTTTTCTGTCATCACAACTGCTACCTGCATCTCTGGTCTTGTTGACTTGGTGTGCTGGCTGTCTACCCCCATCTCCATCTCTTCAGTCCAAAGCTAAGCTCCTTTATTTCTCACCTTCAGCGCTAGCCCCATCCCAGACTCCAGGACCACTGCTGTCCCCTATTGAGCTGAATGCTGAGCTGATTCTTGGACCTCTACCAGTCTTAATTTCTCTCGTGCCCACTTCCAAAAATTATGCTCCCTGCCTGAGATCCAGCTTTGGACTCTTGCTTGTCTCTCTGGTCGCTCTCTGGCAGGTACGAGGTACTAATCTGGTGGGGTGGCATGAGTATGGGCTTTGGGGTCACCAAGACCTGTGTCTAGATCCTGGCTTCGTCACTTGGATTGGGCGGCCTTGGCTGGCTTCTCGGAACCACATTTTTTTCCCTTTCTTAAGAGATGGGAGTGGTTAATAATGCTGCCTTGTGGAGTCCAGTGACACATCACCAGAAAAGGACACAATGGCTAGTAGAGGGTCAGCAGAAATGTGGGAGACCCTCAATGAGAGGGACAGACACAGTCACCAAGGTGGTGCACTCAAGTGTGGCACCGATCACAACCATGGTGCAGGACCAGGCAGCGTTCTGTCTTATGTGTGGTCTCTGTGAGTCAGAGCTGGCTCAGTGGCACCTAACAAGAACAGGGTGTACTAAAAACCCAACTCACTACTGTCTAGTTGATTCCACCTCACAGTGACCTGATAGAACAGAGTAGAACTGCTCTATAGAGTTTCCAGAGAGCGCCTGGTGGATTCAAACTGCCGACCTTTTGATTAGCAACCATAGAATTTAACCACTAGGCCACCAGGGTTTCCACAGCAGGGTATAGTCAAGATTAAAAACTACAGATATGAAACAATCTTGTATAAAAGATTGTTCAGTCAGTGTTAGTTCCCGTTCTCCCACTTCCCCCTTTCTTTGCATTCCCAGGGCCTGGTGTACCCCCGCTTGATTGATGCCCACTTTTTACCTGGATATTTCTGTTCTGTTTACCTCCAGAGTAATGAACCCCGTGTTCCTTCATATATGATGGGACCGTCCCCTCTTTGCCACTGGCTTGGATACCCCCCCCCCCCCCCCCCGCTCTCCAACACTTCTCTGCTGCTGTGTTTTGCCTTTGTTGCCTGCTCCAGTGATCGGGTTTAGGTTAAACGATCTGAGCCTGCCAGTCACCCTTCTCTTCCCAGGGGACTCATGAGACATGCTGCCTTCCTGTCTGCAGGGCTGGATTTGGTGGCAATCAGGTAAGGGAGGGCATGGATAAATAGAGTGTAGCCTATCACAGTGCCAGGGAACCTTGTCCTAAGGATACCTGGTGAAGAATGTGGGCCACCTGCGAGAAAAACAGGTGGCTGCTGCTGAGGAGCACTGGAGTCCATGGATTTTTCTAAGGGTGGGCAGAAAGGTCCCTTCCAATGTCTCTGCTGAAGGCAGAGTCACAGCAAACACTTATTTTAGTGCCAACCCCGCTTCTGAATGCCACATCGTCATTGCTTCATTTAATTCTCCCAACAACCTTATGAGATGGGTACTATTAATAGTCCAGTTTTACATGCAAAGAAACTATAGCTGAGAGAGATCACAGTGCTCTTTTCAAGGCTGCGTAGCTCTGAGCCATGGAACCAGAGTTGTCACTGAGGTAGTCTGACCCCAAAGACTTTGCTCTTAGCTGAGAGACTGGGTCACCTCCCCCGGTACAGGCTGATCCTGGGTAGGCAGCTGCCATTTGCAGATGTGGACACACTCCTTGCATAAGCAGGGTGTGATAGGAGGGCCTGGAAGCACGGCAGTGAAGGATTAGGATGGGGCGGAGGAGACTCTTCTGTTGTGAAGGAGAATGTATTTGCTGTGATTTATAGTCCAAGGAGTAGCATCTACAGATTGAAGTGTACCTATTCTGGGTGTCCTTTGCCAAGGAGGGAACGAAAGGTGAGGTAACAGTGAGTTGAACCAAGCCCATGGGCACAAAGTGAAAGGGCTGTCACAACTGTCCCACCCCCAGAACTGACTGGACTGCAGTGGATGGACTCAGGCATGCTAAAAATCATGAAGGTGCTGCGGGACCCAGCAACATTTCATGTTATACGTGGTGTCATCATACATGGAGCTGACCTGACAGCCACTAACTAACAACAGCACTGGTAATCTTGGGGTCGGGAAGCCGAAGTCCTATTACTGCTACTACCACTACTCTTCATTGCCTTCAAGTGGGTTCCAACTCACAGTGACGATGTAGACCAGAGAGCAGAACTGCCCCATGGAGTTTCCAAGGACCACCTGGCGGATTCGAACCACTGACCTCTTGGTCAGCAGCATTAGTACTTAACCAGTATACCACCAGTGTTTCCATTTAGACAAAAGGGGCCCACATTTGATTTCCCTGCCCAGAGTCAATGTAATTTACAGACTGAATTTGCTAGTAACAAAAACAAAAAACCCTAAACCAACCAACCAACCCCCCCAACAACAAACAAACAATTATAACCAAACAAAAAGAGCCCATTGCCACTGAGTCAATTCTGACTTATAGCAACCCTATAGGACAGAGTTCTGTGGCCCCGTAGAGTTCCCAAGGAGCTGTTGATGGACTGGAGTTGACAATCTGTGGGTTAGCAGTTGAAGGCTTAACCACTATAGCACGTGGACTCTTTAGGGACATTGTACAATGAACCATTTAAAGATACATGAAAGAACACCATCTCAGAACAAAGGCAGTCAGTCATTTATTTAACTTAGGTACCTTGAACCTGAAAGCTTCATTGTGTTGTCTTCATTTTTCACATTTTTAGAATGTGCTGTAAACACGATCATTACACATATCACCATGAGTGAATCTTTAACACGGTGTCGAACGGAAGAAACCAGATGCAAAATCAGACCCACTCTAGGAATCAGTCCACTCTGAGAGACGACAAACCCAGGTGAAGCTAACCCCCGGGGTTAAAACTGGTTGCCCAGGAGTGGATTTAAATTTTCGACCCTGTATTTTGAAGATAATTTATGCACAAACACGACCCCACCCTTGTTCCCGTGTCTGTGCCCTGGTAGCCAGGGCAGTGTTTCTTGGCATGTCTGGGACAAAGCCACAGAGAGCAGGGCCCAGTGCAGGTTGTGAGGTGGCTGTTGTGCAAACGAGATCACGTGGTTTCTCAGGCCGGAGGAAAGGTGAAGCTGCCCTGAGGACCAGGCACGTGCCCGCGCGTGTGCACGTGCTCTGTGCGTGTGTACGCTTATGCGTGTGTGGATGCGTGCGCACATACGTGACTCAGGGACAGTTTCAGAGCAGTGCATACGCTGGTGCAGATCAAGGTCACGTCCTGGAGAATGGTGAGTGCTGACAGGATGCAGAGTGGGGAACTAATCCTTGTGTATTTACAGGACAGAGTTTAGCAAAGAAGGGAGTTTTGCACAGAGACTTGAAGGCACCAGGATTGTCTGCCCGTAGATGGGGACCCAGAGTAGGGGCAGTCGTGTCTGGATCCTTGGGTTCCTTTTCCAGCTAGGGGAACCCTCTAAGTCCTTGTTTCCTCATCTGCCTTCAGCGTGGTCTGGCAAGCAGGAACACAGGCTTTGGCATCAGAGTGATGTGGATTTAAATTCGGGGTCGCCTAGTGCTGACTAAGTGACCTTGGAAGGTCATCTGGGCTTCAGCTGCCTCATCTTCACAGGATTGTGTGAGGGCAAATGAAATAGGGTGCCTGAGTGGCTTACCGAACACAAATGCTGATACTTCTTAGCTGTGGCTACATCCTAGCCCTCAAGCTCCTCGTCTATGAAATGAAGACAACAAATCACCTTTTCTTAGGGATGTCATAAGCTAGTCTTTGTAAATTCTGGGCACAAAGCACTCAATTAAACCATAGGTTAAAAAAATTTCAAAAGCTAGATGTGTCTCTAATTACAAAACACGACACTACTGCATCTCATTAATTGCTGTATTCTTCTAGAAAGTGTTCGTTTTTTTAATTAAAGACAATCAACTTTCATATAAATATAAAATGAACATATGTCAACTGTTTTATCTATTTCCTTATAAATGAGAAAATCCATGCTATTGCCTCCGGAGTCTCTATTTTTGTCCCATTTATCATTCTGATCTTCTCTCGTGGGTCTTAAGTGCCCCCTGTACAGCTTGAAAGAAAAAAATTGTGTGTGTCCATAAGAGAGGGAGAATAGACCTTCAATCTTCTGTTAGAATGTGACTGACGATGTGTTTTGTTGTCCATTTGCCTTACTAATGACAAAGTATAATTAGATCCTACGAGGGAAGAGGATCCATGAGGGTGAGTTCTCCGGAGAAAGAGACAGAAGAGAAAGGAAGAGGAAGAGATCTTGTCATGGAAATCTAGCCGAGCCGTGATGAGAGCCTACAATCCTAAAGAGAGGCCAACCAACATCTTCCTCCGTTAGCACTTACTGAACACTGACCGGATCCTACTTGACAGCACTTGGCTTTGGCTAACTATAGGCAGTGATGCAGTACCAGGCAGTGTGAGAATTACAGAAATAATTAAGACATATTCCCTGCCTTCAAGGGGCTTGTAGCCTAGTTGTGGGGGAAGATATGAACTACTCTCTTGGGCATTTTGACTTTAGCAGTCAAAGAAGACAGGTCAGGGTGATGAAGCAGCTTGCAAAATTATCTTAAGAAGAAATTGTAGCAGGAACAGGTCAGGGTCTTCAGTGTCGGTGATAGAAGAGGGTCAGACTTGTTTTATGTAACTGAGAGGCTGAGCCAATTCATTGATTCATTTAGCAGATATTATTGAGGGCTACTCTGTGCCTGCCCAGAGGCTCTGAGGTTATAAGCAGTGAAGAAGAAGACAAATATCCCTCCATCTGGGAGCTTATTATTAATTCTACCAGGAGGAAGCTGCTTTAGCTTCCTTCTGACAGGAATATGGACTGTTAGCTCAGTATCAGGGTGAACTTCGCACAGCCTTAAGTGTTCAGGGATGGGTTTTGAATTTCTTGAGGGAATAGAGGGAGCATTCAGCAAGCAACTGCCGATCCTTTGGTGATGATGTGGTTATAAGAAGTCAAATTAATGAATGACAGCCAACTGGTTGTTTTATTTGTCTTTGTTTTCTGCTATTTCGGCCCCTTTGGGAGACCTAGAACACCTTCTTCCTGGTGTAAGATAGGATGGTGCTGATGGAGGCAGTTCCTGGTGCTGGGCTTAGAAGAGGCAGCAGGGTGCTACTGTCCCCCATCAGCTCTTGAGACTGTGCGCACAGTATGGTCAGAAACACCCAGCTCTTTAATGGGGTTCTTCTGGGTGCTCACTTCGGTTCCAGGTGAAGACCCGGTTCCTGGCCTTGATGAACTAAAAATAGGGCTGAGACAACAGAATACAGTCTGAAAGGTGGGATGGGCCAACCTAGATCAGCGGTTCCAAGAACCCCAGATAACCTATGTCATTTATAAAGATCTACGTTAAACTTGGAAACTCTAGTGGTTAAGGTCAGCAGTTCCAATCTACCAGGTCATCCTTGGAAACTCTATGGGGCAGCTCTGCTCTGTCCTATAGGGTCTCTATGAGTTGGAATTAACTTGACAGCAGTGGTTTTGGTTTATTTTCTTCAGGTTAAACTTGATCTTCTGAAAATATGATTTTAACATGAAAATAATCCAGGAAGTAGTAACACAATGTTAGTAATATTATTTACTTTTATCATGATGGCAAGGAATGGCAAAAATCAGTTTTCCCAAATATTTGTGGTACTTATTTGATATACCTGGTGGCATAGTGGTTAAGTGCTATGCTTGCTAACCAAAAGGTGGGCAGTTTGAATCCATCAGGCACTGCATAGAAACTCTGGGGGCAGTTCTACTCTGCTCTATAGGATGACTGTGAGTCAGAATTGGCTTGATGGCAATGGATTTGGTTTTTTCGTGCAACTACCAGGTACCATTTTTGGTACTGTGGTTACAAAGATACAAGTGGCTCAAATTTATTGGCAGTATAAGGCTGGCAATAGGTTTTGGTTTATAAGTTTCTGTGAGGAAAGCAAACAACTGCTTACATAAATAAATAAGTTCCATATACAGTCACTGACATGTTTCTGTTGCTCTTTGTATGGATTTTCACATATTTACATACCAGGATTACAGTGTTTTCAGCTACAAAGTCTCTCTTGATTGGTAAGTTTGGATTTGGGTTTATTATTATCTTTGCAGCAAGACCATCCAGCTCAGCCTGTGGAAATAGCAGTTCCAACATGAGAAACATATTTTTCTACATTCTCCAGACAGCTGTGGAAGGCTGGGAACTTCAGGGGGTCAGTTAATGTTGGACTCAAGACATCGTGCATCCCCAGAGACCTTAGCATGTAGGAGATGCTCAGTGGCCTAGGAAGGGTGTATTTATGAGGACATTGTTATGAAAAGCAAGATATACTGTAAAAGTTGGGAAGGTTTGGAGAAGAGAGACATTACAGCCTTTAAGGGACAGTAATCAGGAAAGGCTGAGTAATTTTCACTGAAGCAGAAGAAAAGAAGATGCACTCTAGGAAACTGTGTTTGGATTCATAACACGGCAGATGTGACCATTAACTAACCCTTCCCCAGTGTACAGACTATTCTGGTAGTTAAGAAGACAGAAATTAAGAATAAAGGCTCAGATTCTTCAAATGTCTTTGTTTGCTAAAATCACACTGCCACGGAGTTGACTGTGATTCATGGTGACCATATATGACAGAGTAGAACTGCCCCATAGAGTTTCCAAGAAGTGCCTGGTGGATTTGAACTGCTAACCTTTTGGCTAGCAGGCATAACACTTAACCACTACACTACACCTTGTACTTAGGAGTCCTCATAAATACCAATAGTCCCGAAATTAGTCTGGTAATCCACATGAAGATAATCAAGTGCATGAATGGCTACGATTCTGCTTTAAAAAGCTTCCTTGCTGATTGAAGTCCCATGGTGTGTATTAGGAACACAGGGGTTACAGTGAGTACTCACTGTTGTTAAAAAACCCTCGAGAGAAGAGAAGGCACGCGACCAGCTGGCCAGTTGATCACCACAGGTCAGTTCAGTCTGGAGCTGGGACAGAGAGTGAAACTACTTCCCAATAGCTGTGAAAATAAACGCCCACCAGGTGGCCTCTGAGCTCGAGACTCCCTTGAAACTGACTGAATTACTGACCATCAGGAGGCGCCCCATCCTTTCAAATGTCCGGCTTCAGATTGATGCTCTTTTTCATAATTTTCGTTGCAAAGGTATTATCTCTGAAGGCCAAAAGGCCAGCACAGGCTGGCAAGGACCTGCTTGGTGATGATTTCAAATACATTATTCATCTGGGGAGAAATGTGTCAATTTAGCAGAGAGTGGGACACAGAGCTCAATTGTGAAAGCATACTGGTTATTAACCTTTTGGTTAATATTTCCTTCCTCTAACCAGACAGTTCTGCCGCTGTCTGCCTCCCTTTGTGTCACTAATCTTCACACTCGTTTTGAAACCCAGTGTGAAACCCGAATCATGTCACCTCCCTGCATTAAAATCCTTCAATGACTTCTGTGGCTCTTAGAACAAAGACCTTTGGAGTCCCTGGAATTGTGGAGTCCCTGGGTGGTGCCACCAGCTCAGCTCACAGCAAATAACTGTTCTGAACCACTCACAGGTAGAAGACAGATCACAGCTGTGAAAATCCCGTGGAGTCAAGTTCTATTCTGCAGCATGTGGAGTTGCTGTGAGCCATAGCCGACTCGACAGCAGGTGGTTTCATTTGGTTCATTTTTGGTGACATGGAGGTTAAGGATCTGCACGGCTTACCATAGCTCCTCTGCTCTAGACTTAGCTCTCACTATCGTCTCCGTAACCCTCTTTGCTTCAGCTCCCTAACCCTTGTGTCGATTCCTTCCCAGAAGCCTCTGCACCTGCCTGGACTGCTTCTGTCTTCTCTGTTCCCTTTTCAGATCTCAGCTAAAGCTTCACAGTTTTAAGAACTCCTTCGAACATTCGTAACCAGCTCAGAACCTCTGCGGTGAGCCCCTAATGCCACACGTGCTGCTCGTTTTTTAAAAAGCACTTTTCCAAAACCAAACCCACCACCATCGTGTCGATTCTGACTCTTAGCGACCCTATAGACAGTGTAGAACTGCCACATAAAATTTCCAAGGAGCGCCTGGCGGATTTGAACTGCCAGCACTTTCAGTTAGCAACCATAACACTTAGCCACTACGCCATCAGGGTTTCCAAAGCACTTTTTGTATTTATAAACCAACGTGAGTTTCATGATGATTTCACTAGTGGCCTGTCTTCCCCACTAGACTGTAAATTCCGCAATGTAAGAAGCCGTGTTTGTTTTTCTTCATAATGTCATCTCTAGCGCTTAGCATAATACTTGGCATGTGGTGATTAAATTGCATAAATCATCTCTACTTATTCAACAAATATTCAGCACCCACTAACAGCTTCTAGAGCCTACTGCACAAAGTGTTCGTGGGAAAGAAAGAAAAGAAAATGGCTGTGGAACCACCGGAGAAAAGGAAGTTGCAAAAGCAACCTAATCTAAAGAGGTGAATGAATAAAATATAGTTGGTAAAACACTTTCAGCCTCTGACAAAGAAAAGGCTCCTTATACGTCTCTCTTTAATTCATATCTGCTACCACGTACTGGTGGCTTCTGAGGCAATACAAAGTCCTGAATGTAGCCAGTACTTCCTATGAGACATGAAGCCATGGGAAGTTGTTCAGAACTCTGGGAAACTCAACTGAGAAATTTTTACTTCATTTACTAAATATGTACTTAGATGTAGCTTCTTAGGGGGTAGCTGTAACTTGTTGGGAGCAGCATGAACAATCTCACCTGTTCAGAAATGGTTCAGCCACAAGGCAGAACATCCTTTGATGACTATAGGTAAGAGTTACAGCCTAGATTTAGCTCTGTCATCTAACATATTTCCGGGAAATACTATCTTTCAGAAAAAAACTCAAATTCTCAACATGAAGAACAATTTTTTTGTGTGTGTGAGGGAAGTTTGCATTGACATGATCACTTGAGAGCATCAATTTGAGTCTTTGTGCCCAGAATTTACTGAACTGTAAAATGAAAATATTATATATCATCTGACTTTGGCTTTCATTGTAAATATTTCATGACTTTAAATATGTGCCATGATTAGGTATACATTTTAGTAGTCATCTGAATAAAGGTTTAATGCAAGAAATGAAAATATTTCCTTTTAGTTCAGTCTGTTTTCATCTGGGCGCTTTAAAAATATATCACAAAGGAAATTCTATCTCCAAGGCTAAGACTCTTCAACTGATACCAGAGTTGAGCAATGAGAAAGACATTCTGAATCTTGGCCTCTATTTTTCTAGAAGAAAATTCCCTAAGAATACCAAACGTCCGCAGTGGTTTTGTAAATTTCTTTTGATGTTAGATAGTGTTACTCCAAAAGCTGGAGCCTTGTACTGTATAGAGACTGTGATGACCTCTGTTGGGTTGTCTTTGTTTCATATGAGAGACTCTGACACCTTACTGCAAACTCAATGGTTAATAGCATCTGGGACTAACTACATGCTTTTGTTTACTCTTGTATCTCCCAAGTGGCCACCACAGCACTCTGCCTCTAGCAGTTCTGGAATTGAGTTAAATCAACACTGACTACATAAAAGTAGGCTAAGATAGTCAATGAATTATCTCTTCTACCTTATTAAAGACCAAAATGTGTGTCAGAAGAGACTTTGAACTTGCTCTTGAATGCAGAGTAGATAAAGCAAAAGGAAGAAGTGATGAAGTAAAAGAGCTGAACAGAAAATTTCAAAGGAAAGCTTGAGAAGATTAAGTGAAGTATTAAAGTGTGCAAAGACCTGGAGTTAGAAAACCAAAAGGGAAGAATAGACTCAGCATTTCTCAAGTTGAAATAACCAAAGAGAAAATTCAAGTCATGAGTTGCAGTATTGAAGGATTCTATGGGCTAAATATTGAATGATGCAGAAAGCGTCTTTGTACCAAAATGGATTGGTCAATGTTCAACAATTTCATGAGCTATCATAGGATCAAGAACTGACGGTATTGAAGAAAGAAGTCCAAGCTGCACACTGAAGGCACTGGTGGAAAAACAAGATTCCGAGAATTAATGGAATACCAACTAAGATGTCTCAACAAGCGGATGTAGTGCTGGAAATGCTCACTCACCCATGCCAAGAAATTTGGAAATAGTGACTGGCTAACCGACTAGAAGAGATCCATATTTGTGGATCACCATTCTAAAGAAAGGTAATCCAGCATAATATAGAAATTATCAAACAATATCATATTATACTCAAGTAAAATCTTGGTGAAGATAATTAAAAAATAGTTGTAGTAGTACATTGACAGAGAATTGCCAATAATCCAAGCCAGAGTCAGAAAAGAATGTGTAAGGAGGGCTATCATTGCTGATGTCAGATGAATCTTGGCTGAAAGCAGAGAATACCAGAAAATGTTCAGCTATATTTAATCGACTATACAAAGGTATTCCACTGTGTGGATCATAACAAATTACGGATATTATTGCAAAGAATGGAAATTTTAGAACTCTTAACTGTGCTGATGTGGAATGTATACAAAGACCAAGAGACAGTCATTCAAACAGAATGCAGGGATTTAAAATCAGAAAAGGTGTGTGTCAGATTTGTGTCATTTCACCTTATTTATTCAATCTATGTGCTGAACAAATAACCCAATAAACTGGACTGTACAAGAACAACTTGGCACCAGGACTGGAGAAAGACTGACTGACAATCTGTGATATGCAAATAACGCAACCTTGCTTGCTGGAAGTGAAGATGACCTGAAACACTTACTGATGAAGAACAAAGACTGTAGCCTTCTGTATGAATTATATTTCAGTGTAGATAAAACAAAAGTCCTCACAACTAGACCCATAATCAACATCTGGTAAATGGAGAAAAGATAAAATTGCCATGGATTTCATTTATTTGGACTTGTAATCAATGCCCATAGAAGCAGCAGTCAAGCAATCAAAGGATGAATTGCATTGGGCAAATCTGCTGCAAAAGATCTCTTTTAAGTATTAAAAAGCACAGATGTTACCAGAGGACTAAGGTGTTTCTGACCCATGCCGTGGTGTTTTCAGTTGCCTCATATGGATGCAAAGGCTGGACAATGAATAAGGAAGACAGAAGAGACATTGATGCCTTTGAATTACAGCATGCAAAGAATACTAAATATACTGTGGACTGCCAGAAGAATGAACAAATCTCCTGTGGAAGAAGTACAGAGAGAGCATGTTCTTTGCTTCTAGCAAGGATGGTGAGAGTTTGTGTCACGTACTTTGGACATGTTATTAGGAGAGAACTAGTCTCTAGAGAAGGACATTATGGTTGATAAAGGGTTAGTGAAAAAGAAGACTCTCGAGGACGTGAAGTGACATGTGGCTGCAGCAACAGGCTCAACCATGGCAACAATTATGACAATGGCTTGGGACCAGGCAGTGTTTCTTTCTGGGGTCTCTGTGAGTTGCAACCAACTGGATGATGACTAACAACATAGCAACAACACCTCATTAGTTAATGCATCCTTTGTGTGGAAGATATGGCTGCGGCAAATATGGAGGTAAATTACCTTCACCGTAAAGATATTGTGGTAAAAATAAAATTAAATAATTGATTCAGCACTTACACATAGTAAGAAACAGACAAAAAAAGCCCAAAGAACCAACCGGTTGCTGTCAAGTCATTTCTGACTCATGGTGACTCTGTATGTTTCATACTAGAGCTGTGCTACACAGGTTTTTCAATGGCCAGGAAGTAGATCCCCAGGCCTTTTTACTGAGGTACCTCTGGGTGGTTTCAAACTGCCAACCTTTTTGTTAGTAGCTGAGTGCTTGACAATTTCTACCACTCAGGGCCTCCAGGCATATATTACAATGAATCAAAACTGTGGTCAATTTCAACTCATAGCCACACTGTAAGACAGTACAGAACTGCCCCATAGGGTTTCCAAGGAGGGCTGTTCAATTCTAACTTCTGACCTTTTGCTTAGAAGCCAAGCTCATAACTACTGTGCCACCAGGATACCAGGTATGTATTAGGTCCTTGGAAAAAAAAAATCATTCCAGAAAGGGCTTCTAGAGATTAACAACTGCTGCAAAATGCTTCCATCTCACAGATCTAACCAAGGCCCGCAGGTACTGGCTATTTAGGGGCTGAATTAGGAGTGAAGCTCATGTCTTCTGAGTTGGAGGTTTGGGCAACCGGACCACAGTCAGCCTTAATTGTGAGGCTCAGTCAAGTCCTTTGATGCTTTTCCTTCTAGTTGGAAACAATCATCACCAAAAAATACCTCCCAGTCATTCATTGAACCAGTTGAGCTCAGATTTATCACCAAAGACTGGCTTCTTTGTGACCTGTCCTGCATTCCATTCTCCAGGGTAGTCAGTCTTTCTCCAACGCCATGGGTTAGTAACCTTGGAAATTCTCTTATTTGTATTCCTGTCACTACCACACTTATGCATCAAAGTCTGCATTTAGAGCAATAACCAGCTTGAAGCTTATGAAATAAAAGATTGATATCAGCTTCATGAAATTCAGGCAAAAGCAATATCTTTTCTATATCTTGCTACGCCTTTAACTCTGAGAGCTTTCGTACTAGGTGGCCATTGAAAAGTGAAATAACAATAATAAAGGTGACAATAATAAAAATAGAAGATCTTTTCCAAGAGTCACCATTTTGAGTAGTATTGCTTTTGACTTTGTTGTTGATTTAATGACAAGAAAAGATTATATTTACTACTCTCTTCAGTTTACAAGTATATTCTCACTTTTTAAAGAAAGAATCTTGGCTTGTAGCTGAAGGGCCACCTGTCTTATTTACGCATTGATGGGCTAGGCAGCTGAAGTACATGTCTGCCATCACCCCATTCCTTGGGAGGAAGGCTAGAGGTAAGAGATTTTTTCTCATGAAACAGAACATTCTGGAAAGTCAGTCTGCTTTACACCCATTCTGCCAGAAGTTCATCCCATTTCACACACTGGACTATTTGTTTGCACACAAAAGACACAACTGCTTGTAACAGCTACAGGATTTGACATCTATGATCCAACATATTTTGCCTTCGAACTTTGCATTCTTGTTTCTCATTACTGTATTCTACAAACCTGAAGAATTGATCAAATGAACACCTGGTGTTTCTCATGTGATTGCTTTCATTTCTTTACCCAGTCAGATAACATCTGCATTATATTTTCAGTGTTTAGTCTATTTATTTTTAACTGGGTTTAAGTTTACCATCTTGCTATTTGTTTTCTGTTTGGATCCTCCATTATTTGTTCATTTTCCTTATTCCCTCCTCCACTTCTTTTAGGTAATTGAATATCTGAGATTTTTACTATGCTGCTTCATCTCCACTAATAGCTATTCAAACAATGTTCCACTGCTATTCAAGTACACAAAAGCCAAAGTATGACCTTCAGTATGTCCCTCTTAACTTTAAAGACTGCCTCAAGAATAGACTTAATGTGTTTTCCACTAATGATTGAAGATCAGACAAGTTGTGGAATGATGTCAAGGACATCATCCATGAAGCAAGCAAGAGGTCATTAAAATGACAGGAAAGAAAGAAAATACCAAAATGGATGTCAGACAAGACTCTGAAACTTGCTCTGAAACACTGAACAGCTAAAGCAAAAAGAAAGAATTGCAAAGTAAAAGATATAAACAGATTTCAAAAAGCAGCTCAAGAAGACAAAAGAATTATAATGACATGTGCAAAGAACTGGAAAAGGAAAATCATAAGGGAAGAACACATTCTGCAATTCTCAAGCTGAAAGAACTGAAGAAAAAATTCAAGCCTCGAGTTGCACTAGTGAAGGATTCTACAGGGAAAATATTAAACAACTTAGGGAACATCAGAAGAAGATGGAATAAATACAAAGAGTCATTATACCAAAAAAAAACTGGTCAATATTCAATTTGAAGAGGTAGCATATGATCAGGAACTGATGGTGCTGAAGGAAGAAGTTGAAGCTGCATTGAAGACACTGGCAAAAAAACAAGGCTCTGGGAATTGATGGATTATCAATTGAGATATTTCAACAAACAGATGCAGCACTGGAAGTGCTTGCTTGTCTATGAAAGGAAATTTGGAGGACAGACACTTGGCCAAATGACTGGAAGAGATCATATTTATTCCCATTCCAAGGAAAGGTGATCTAACTGAATGTGAAAAACACCGAACAATATCATATGCAAGTAAAATTTTGCTCAAGATCATTCAGCAGTGACTGCAACAGCATATTGATAAGAAACTGTCAAAAGTTCAAGCTGGATTCAGATGAAGGTGTGGAACCAGGGTTATCATTGCTAATGTCAGATGGATCTTGGCTGAAAGCAGAGAATAGCAGAAAGATGTTTACCTGTGTTTCATTGACTGTGCAAAAGCATTTGACTGTATGGATCATAATAAATTATGGCTAATATTGCAGAAAATGGGAATTTCAGAACAATTGTGCTCTTAAGGAATCTGCATATGGATCAAGAGGCAGTCATGAGAGCAGAACAAGTGGACATCACTCTGTTTAAACCAGGAAAGGTGATTATAGGGTTGTATCCTTTCACCATACCTTTTCAATTTGTATGCTGAGCAAATAATCTGAGAAGCTGGATTATATGAAGAAGAATGAGGCATCAGGATTGGAGGATGACTCATTAACAACCTGCACTACGCAGATGACACCACGCTGGAAATGAAGAAGATTTGGAACACTTACTGATGAAGAGCAAGGACCACAGCCTTCAGTATGGATTGCACCTCAGCATCAAGAAAACAAGAATCCTCATGAATCGACCAGTAAGCAACATCATCATAAATGGAGAAAGGATCGAGGTTGTCAAGGTTTTCCTTTTACCAGGGTCCACATCAACGTCCATGGAAGCAGCAGTCAGGAGATCAAAGGAAGCACTGCACTGGGAAAATCTGCTGCAAAGGATCTCTTTCAAGTATTGAAAAGTAAAGACGTCACCTTGAAGACTAGAGTGCACCTGACCCAAGCCATGGTATTTTCAATCGCATCATATGCATGTGAAAGCTGGACAGTGAATAATGAAGACAGGAAGAATTAATGCCTTTGAATTGTGGTGTTGGAGAAGAATGTTGAATGTACCACGGACCGCCAAAAGAATAAACAGATCTGTTCTGGAAGAAGTATAACCAGAATGCTCCTGGAAGCAAAGATGACAAGACTGTGTCTTACATACTTTGGACATGTTGTCAGGAAGGATCAGCCCCTGGAGAAGGATATCATGCTTGGTAGAGTGGAGGGTCAGTGAAAACGAGGAAGACCCTTGGTGAGATGCATTGACACAGTGGCTGCAACAATGGGCTTAAGCATAAAAGCGATTGTGGACATGGTGCAAGACCGGGCAGTGTTTCGTTCTGTTGTGCATAGCGTTGCTATGAGTTGGAACTGATTCGACAGCACCTAACAACAACAATAGATATTCCAAAATGCTTTCTGTTCATGCCATCATCTCTGTAACTTTTGCACCTATTTTGACTGATTGATCTATCTCTTGGTTATAGGTCACATTTCACGTCTTTGCACATAATTAGTAATTTTTGATTGTATACTGTGTGCTGTAATGTTGAGTGTCTTGATGTCATTGTGTTGCTAGACAGAACGTTAAGTTTTGTTCTGAAAGACAGTTAATTTATTTGTGCATCCCCAACAAAACCTATTGGCACTGAGTTGATTCTGGCTCATAGTGATCCTATAGGACAGAATAGAACTGCCCCACAGGGTTTCCAAGGAACAGCTAGTGTATTTGAGCTGCTGACTTTTGGTTAGCAGCTGAGCTCTTAATCACTGTGGTGATCAGGCTGCATCTGTACGGTAGGCTGGTCCTTTCAAGGGTTGTTTTATGCACAAAGTGAAAGAGGGGAGAAAGTGATGAGATTAGAAAAGGAAAGTAAGGATAAAATCACTTAAGATTTTGTAGACCACAGTACAGCATCTAGAATTTATTATGAGTAAACCAGAAGTCATTTGAATATTTCATATCAGGAATGATACAATCTGATTTACCTTCTTAAAAAAGACTACTTCATTTTCTCAGTTATATGAAACTTTTTTGACAACCCATTAAAAGGAGGTACATGACAGGCACTAGAAACAAGCCACCAGCCAACCAACCAACACCAAACCCATTGCTGGTGAGTTGATTACAATTCATAGTGACCCTGTAAGATAGAGCAGAACTGCCCTACAGGATTTCCGAGGGGTGGTGATGCAACTACCAACTTTTTTGGTTAGTAGCCAAGCTTTTAATCACTGCACCCCCAGGGCTCCTGAAATGAGACCATGAAGAATATACAGGAAGCCTCTCCCTTGAAAACCTCAAAGCCTACTTGGGGCTGTTATGTGTAAATGTCATGATGGAGTCTAGAACCGAGAAATACTAAGAGACAGATGAGGCCACCAGGATGGTTTCCTTAGAGGAGGTTATTCCCAGCTGACTTTTAAAAAATGGCTGGGGTCATCCACATGAGGAGAAATGAAATGTCACAGGTAGGCAGAATACCTTGATTAAAGGTATGGAGATATTCAAGAGCATGGGATGTGGTGAAACACAGAGTTCAGTTTTGTTGTTTAGTTGCTGAGCTAATTGCTGCATGAATGTTATTTACACAGGCCCGATCTGGGTCTGCCAGTGAAAAGTAGCTTGAGTGGAGTTATAAATTCGTAATCCTTCATGACTTTAGCTTTGGTTTCATTTGCATAGACTCAAATTATTGGAATGTATTACTGTCCCTCCCTTTAAAATTGGAGAATGGGGGGAGGAGAGATAAATAGACAAAACCAGATTGCAGAGGGTAGTCTATCACAATTTCCAGGGAATCAAAAAGGGCATGAATTTTATCACAAATCACAAATGTGCATAAACTTAAATGCTCGTATTACAGCAACCGAAGTCCAACCTAAATTGCCGCGTTTTTGTTTCAATAGCATTTGATTATTCTTGTAATGTTATTACTATGATCACAACTGTTGCAATTTCCCACCTATAGAGATGGCTTGCCCAAAGAAATGCAACTTGAAATCGAGAATAACAGAGGTGATTTTCTCTGAGTACCTGTTTGGAGGGCAATTGGTCTGGCAGCATTTCATTTGGGAAGCTGTGTGTGTTTGGAAGAGCCTGGACACTTAAAACTGTGGAGGACGGTGCTGTGGAAGGGCACGTGGCAACTGCAGGTCACTAATAGGACTTTGCCAGCTGAGAACACGAGCTCATCAGCACATTGAACACACATTGTCTTTTGGGAGGATCAGTACCAGGTGAAAAGCGAAGGAATCTAAGGAGCAAACGGTATTGAACTTGCAGCTGACTCTTCAATCATGTGCTCTTTAAATTTAAAAATCAACTGAATGGAGATTTAATTTATATACTGTGAAATACACTCTTTTTAAGTGTACAGTTTTATGAATTTTGAGAAATGTACACACCCATGTAACGATCATCACAATTAAGATGCCAAGCTAGGATAAAGAACATTTTTCACCACCTCACAAAGGGCTTTTATGACCTTTTAAGTTCAATTCCGCTCGCTTCCAGCTCCGACGGACCACTGGTCTGCTTTTTGTGTAGATTAGTTTTGCCTATTCAGGAATCTGGAAGAATGGAACACTTCGATTTCTAGCTTCTTTTGCTCAGCGTATGAGTTCTGAGATTCGTTCCTGTTGCTGTGTATATCATTTTTTTCTTTGTTCTGAGTAGTCTTCTCTCATATAAATATACCGTAATTTGTTTATCCATTCACATTTTGGTAAACATTTGGGTTGTTTTCAGTTTTAGGCTCTTATGGATAAAGTTTCTTTGTGGTCATGTTCTTTATTTCTCCTGGATAAATACTTAGGAGTCAAATTGATGGATCCAATATTGAAAGTAGAGTGTTAAATTCTTAAGAAGCTGCCAAAGGGTTTTCAAGTAATTGCACCAATTTACATGCCCATCAGCAATGTGTGAGATTTCCAGTTGCTCCATATCATCATGATACATGGTATTGTTAGTCTTTTAATTTTAACCATTTTAGTGCATGTGTAGAGTTTCCTCATTGCAGTTTGAACTTTTATGTTAAGTGATAATGTTAAACGCCTTCTAACATGCTTATTGACCATTTGTATAGCTTTTTTGGGGAACTATCTATTCAAATATTTGGCTGGTTTTTATTGCTTATCTTTTTATTGTTTTGTAAGTTAAAAAATATTCTATATTTGAATCATTTGTCAGATATACATAACGCAAGTATTTTCTCCCAGCCTGTGGCTTGTATTTTTCTTTTTAATGGTGTGTTCTTATGATTAAAAGTTTTAACTTTTGATAAAGTCCTGTTTTTCTTTTGTTTAATGATTCATGCTTTTTGTATACTATCTGAGAAACCATTGCCCACCTCAGGGTCATAATTTTTTTCTCCCTATTTTCTAGAAGTTTTAAAGTTTTAGCTTTGATGTAAAAGTCTATGATCCATTTCAAGTTAATTTTTACTTACAGTGTGATGAAGGGGTAAGGGTACTTTTTCCCTAAACCTGAAATAAGCCCTGGTAACACAGTGGTTAAGTGCTTGTCTGCTAAACAATAGGTTTGCAGTTAGAATCTACCAGCTGGTCTGTGAGAGAAAAGATCTGGTAATTTACTCCTGTGGAATTGTCCCATAGGGTCACCATCTTAGTCACCTGATGCTGCTATAACAAAAATGCCAGAAGTGCATGGCTTTAACGAAGAGAAATCTATTTTTTTCTCAAAAACGTAAAGTCCAAATTCAGAGCATCAGCTCCAGGGGAAGTCTTTCTCTGTTGGCTTTGGAGGAAGGTCCTTGCCATCAGTCTTCCCTTAGACTGGAAGCTAAGGGAACCAGGGAACCCAGGTTCAAAGGACGTGCTCTGCTCCTCACACTGCTTCTTTACTGTTGGTATGAGGTCCCCGATTTTCTGTTTGCTTCCTTCTCCTTTTATATCCCAAGAGATTGCCACAAGGCACAATACAATCTTATATACTGAGTCCACCTACCAACAAAACTGCCACCCATCCTCCCTCATTAACATCATAAATCAGAATTTACAGCACATAGGAACATCACACAAGACCAGAATCATGGCCTAGCCAAACTGCTACACACATTTTTGGGGGACGCAATGACACACGACCAAAGCAAAACAAAACAGAAAACCAAACCCACTGCTGTAAAGTCGATTCTGACTCACGGTGACCCTATAGGACAGAGTAGAACTGCTCCATAGAGTTTCCAAGGACCTCCTGGTGGATTCAAACTGCCGACCTTTTGGTTAGCAGATGTAGTACTTAACTACTAACCACTAGGTTTTCCATGTGACAGTCACTATAAATTGAAACTGACTCAGTGACATATATAAAAAACAAGTTGTTCTGGCACTGTATATTGAAAAGACTATTATTTTTGTGTTGAGTTACTTTGGTATAACCAAAACCTACTGCCATCGAGTCAACTGCAACTCATAGTGACCTAATTGGAGAGAGTAGAACTGCTCCATAGTTTCCAAGGAGTGCCTGGCAGACTGGAGCCATCGACCCTGTGGTTAGCAGATGGTAAGTGCTACCACAGTTTCCTATGCCACCAGAGTTTCCTTTTGGTATATTGGCCAAAAATCAGTTGACTAAAAATATGAGTCTATTTCTGCACATTGTGTTGTACTTCATTAGTTGTAAGTTTATACTAGTACTAGTACCGTAGGAGTACTAGTTGTAGTGGTGAGGGTGGACATCCTTGACTAGCTCCCAATCACAGGGAGAAAGTGTTTGGTTTTTCACCATTACGTACGTTCATTCCTGTAGCTTTGGTATAAGTCTTGAAATGAAGCATTGTAGATGTTCCTTAGCTGTTCTTTGTCAAATTGTTTTGGCTATTCCATTTGTTTATATTTTCATATAAATGTTACAATCAGCTAATTGTTTTACATAAAAAAAGCCTGATGGAGGGTTGATTTGGCGTAAATTGACCAATTTAACTGTATCTTCTGTTCATTTAGGATTTCTTTAATTTTATCAGCAATATTTTACGGTTTTCAGCACATAGGTCTTGCATGTATTTTGCTAAACTTATCCTTTTTGATGCTTCTATAGGTAGTATTTTTTTTTTAATTTCAGTTTCACCTTCCAATTATTTGTCACTTATATATTGACACAAAATTGACTTATGTATGTTGATCTTGTATACTACAAATTTGTTAAACTAAATGTTTAGCTGCAGTAGATTTTGGGAATTCTTTAAGATTTTTTGCATGTACAATTCTGTCATCTATGAATAGAAACAGTTTTACTTCTTCTTTTCCAATCTCTGTTTTGTTTGTTTATTTTCCTCTTACTTCATTCGTTAACAACACCAGTACAATTCTGAGTTGCGGTGGTGAGGGTGGACATCCTTGACTAGCTCCCAGTCACAGGGAGAAAGCGTTTGGTCTTTCACCATTAAGTAGGATGTTAGCGGTTGTTTTCTTATAGATGTCCTTTCTCCTGTGATGAAGTTATTTTTCTATTTCTAGTTTGTTGAGAGATATTATATGAATGGCTGTTGAATTTGGTCAAACATTTTTTTAAAATACATTTAAGCAAATGATCATATGGATTTTAACCTTTATGTTAATATGGTAATAACACTGATTTAGTATATTCATCTGAACTTGTGTTTCTGGGAAAATTCCCACTTGGTCATAATTTATTGTTTTTTTAAAGTATATTGCTGGATTCAATGTCTTAACTAGAAAATAATTCTAAAAATCTATTTCCACAAGGAACCTTAGTTTTCTTACTTTTTAATACCTTTATCTGGTTTGGTATCAGAGTAACTCTGTCCTCATAAAATGATTTGGGAAATTTTACCTTCTCTTGTATTTTACAAAAGAACTTGTTAAATATTAAATTATTATCTTCCTTAAATTTTTTTATAAAGTTCACTAGTGAAGCTACTCAGAGCTTGAATTTCCTTCTTGGAAACACTAATATTGTGACTTCAGTTTCTTTAATACAGGCCTGTTCACATTTGTATTTATTCTTTTGACAATTTTGTTTCTTTAGGTATTTGTGTTTCCTCTGAGATACTGAACGCAATGGCACATAGTTTTCCGAGCTTTCCCTTTTATGTCCCTAGAAGCTAGGAGCTCTGGTGGTGCAATGGTTACAGCACTCAGCTGCTAACTGGAAGGTTTGAGGATTGAACACACCAGCTGCTCTGTGAGAGACAGGACCTGGTGATCTGCTCCCGAGTATTACAGCTGAGCAAACCCTTTGGGGAAGTTCTATTCTGCTATGACTAGGACTGAGTCAGAACTGACTCTGTAGCACATAACAATAGCAACAGGACCTACAGCAGTAATTTCTCTTTTATTCCTGACATCAGTATTTTTGCCTTTTCTTTTTTTCTTGATGAGTCTAAGGTTTATTGAAGTTAATTCATGATCCAATGAATTAACTTTGGATTTCCTTGCCTTTTTTTCTATTCTTTGATCCTATTTACTCATTGATCTTGAAAGAGGCAGTGTGAGAAGGAAATTATAGGGGCAGCAATTGCAAGGGCAGCATGAAAAAGGAACTGCAGAAGCCTAGTTTCCTGGGTAACTGTATCATTGTTTCTGTACGGCTTACACAGTTACCTTTCACATACTTCAATGATTTTGTGATTTATAATATGTTTCCCTTCTTTTTCCTCCTATTCTGCATGTTCTATGAAGTTTAAAATTAACTTATGTTCCTCTTAGAGAAGCCAAACAGCAACCATGAAGCTTCTTAGAGAGGCCAAACAGTTACTGATAAGAAGACCTGGAGTGAGACAACCAGACAGTGAATGCCCATCTTATAACTGAAACCAGAGTAGTGCCAACAGACCCAAAGAATATTCACAGGAGGTCAAGCTTTCCCTTGGAAAGGGGAATTGACTTTCAAGCTTAAGCTGTGACTCTATAAAACACTCTAGTGTGTCTCCAACAGACAGATTTTTGGAGGGGCTCACTCTCCTCTGTCTCTTGTGTACTGGTATACAATAAGGACTTCTTGCTGCTTACCTCACCCCTCTCAATGTTGGCTCTGTGGCAGATGGCTCAAATCTATGCTTTACGGTAACAATCTCTGCCTTGTTTGTTTTTCCCTCTATTTCATTTACTCTGGGGTTAATTTGGTCTTGTTTTTCTGTCTTCTTAACTGGAAACTTGCATAATTGAGTTTTTTTTAATATAAGTACTTGAAGTTATAAATTTTCTACTAGACACTGATTTAGTTATATCACATATATTTTGATATGCTGTGTTCTTGTTTTCATTTAATTCAACATTCATTTCCTCATTTCCTTTGTGATTTCTTTGAGACAAAATTAAATTAGAAGTACATTGTTTAATTTCTACATGTTTAGGAATTTTTGAGTTATCTGTATTATTAATTTCTAATTTGATTTTATTGTGGTCAGAGAACATACTATGCTGGATTGCAATTTTTAAAAGTGAATGATACTTTTATGGCTTAGTACATGGTTTAATCTCAGTATGAATTTGAAAATAACATGCGTTTTGCAGTTTTGGATAGCATGTTTTATAAATATCAATTAGGTTGCATTGGCTGTAGAATAGAGTAAGAGAGGATGTTATTGTTCTTGTATCATGGCCAGAAGCAAAATCTTCTTAGCTTACATATGATAGTACATGCTATAATTAGACCAGATTGAAACAGGTCCCCAGAAGTAGCTTACATCAAATGTAACACAAATCCATATTTAGAGATTGTTGCTGATCCAGTGCTTGCAACTTGTTCTTTGCTAAAATCAATGGCTTCTTAGGGTTAATGTGATCTTTTTCGTGTGTGCTTTATTTTGGTGGTGAAGGCAACTGAAAGCAAGTAAAACAGAAGTCCAAGTGATTTTCCTTTCTACAGGGTCAGTGTGAGTCACAACTGACTCAACAGCAGTGGGTTTGGGGTTTTTTTTCACCCCCTTTGGTTGTCATATCATCCAGAAGAACTCTGTGCTTAGAAATGACCGGTAAAGAAAAGAAGTCAACTTCTAGATAATGTTATCTTTTGTAGATAGTTTTATTTTATTCATGGCTATATTTCAGAAACTATTTATTATGTGATAAAGATATTTGAAAATTCTAATCAAGCGAGGGATTTTCTTACCTCCATCCATAGTCCAAAAGCCCATTGAAAAGGACTGCTAAAATATGTTTTATAAGCTTGTCAATTAAATTTGATCTGTGACTAAGGTCGTTAACTAAGTAAAAAAAATTCTGTATTAAATGATAGTGGCAGTAACAGTGACTGAGAAAAAGGAAGGAAGAAGAGAGAGTGAGGATAAATATCTATTCAGGCTTTCTTGAAGAGAGATTAGGAGGCAGTGGTCACTGCAGGTGGCTATCCCACATTAGAGACTGAAGTGTGCCTCCCAAAGTATGTGTCAAGTCCTGGCCCCTATACCTGTGGACATGATTTTGTTTGGAAAAAACATTTTCTTTGTTATGTTAATTAGGTCATACTCAAGTTATGTTCTGTGGGATTTATCCTTATGTTAATCAGGCCATAGTCAAGCCATCAAGCCAAGCCCACTGCCATCCGGTTGATTCTGACTCTTAGGGATCCTACAGGACAGAGTAGAACTGCCCCATAGAGCTTCTGAGGTATACCTGGCAGTTTTGAATAGCTGACCTTTTGGTTAGCAGATGTAGTGCTTAACCACTACACCATCAGGGTTTCCACACCCAAGTAAGATAGTTACTAAACCTAATTACTTCTTAGTTATAAATAGAGAAGAATAGACACAGAGACACACAGTGGGAAGATAGTAGACAAGGAACACCAACAAATTCCAAGGAAGGCCAGAGAAACCCCTATGACTTCATGGGGCTGCTGACAAGGAAGGCCCTCTCCCTAGAGCCATGCTCTGTATCCAGACTTACAGCCTCCTGAACTTTGAGAAAATAAATTCTTGTTCTTTACAACTACCGACTTAGGAAGTGAGTCACAGTGGTGCTGGGTAACAAGATATCTCATACAGGCTATCCAAACTTTATAAAATTAAACTTTTTAATTAAAATTTTATATATATATAAAAGTGCACATAGCATGTCAGATAACAAATTTTCATATGTTGAAACATCGGTGTAAGTACAACCTAGATCTTGAAATAGAGCATTGTCAGTACACTGGGAAGTCCGCTTAGCATCTTTCCACGTATTACTCCTCAAAAAGATAACACTATCCTGACTTCTAATGCATGCATTTGTTTTGTCTGTTTTTGAGTTTTTGTATTAAGAGAATCACATAGATTGTACTCTTTTGTGTTTCACAGCTCTTGCTTAGTGCTGTATTTCTGTGGGGTTTAGGCTTATTGTGTGATTCCAGGTAATTAATTCTCATTGCGTGGACATTCATCTTATGAATATAACACAATTGTTTTTATCTATTCTGCTGTTGATGTTCATTTTGAATACATTTTAAAAATAATGTTTCAGAGAGAGTCTTTATAATCCTCAGGCTAAAATTTCATCTTGTACAGGGTATAATACAATATAGACATAAAGAAGTTAAAATAGTCTTCAAAAGAAAGCTTATAGGGGATATATATCAAAATATTAGTCTTTACTGTTGCTTCTCACTGATTTTTTAATTGTCTTTCTTCTATCTCTACTTTCCAGTTTTCTCTCAGTAATTTCAGTACAATACTGAAAAAAAAAACCACCTCATAAAATTAAAGACTTAAGCCTTGCCTGATTATTCCTGCCGTAAGTTACGTGCACGACTAACATTTGAAGATCCACTAATATTAGTCAATTTAGCCTGATCCATGGCTCAGAGCAGACTGTGCCTCTTTGAGTGACTGAAGTCAGTAAACAAATGACTTATCCAGTGGTCCACGTAATAGAAAGTTTACTGATGAATCCGTGTTCAGTTTGGGAAAGAAAGAGAATCATCATCAGTCCCCACATTCTCTAGTCTGTTAGTGACAAACAGGAAATTCTGCTATTGTTGTCATACTGTAACACAGGAATAAAAGCAAAGACAACAACCAATGGCAGATAAAAGCTGAGATTCTGGTCCAATTCTGGTCCAATTGCTATTGTTTCCTGTGGGTAGCATTGCTATGGAGATACTTATCTTCAAGAAAGGGAAGCAAAAATTTACTTGATTTAATTTCTTAAGCTTTTTTTTTAAAGTAAGATACAAGAATATAAGTATTTCTTTCTCTCTTCATATACACTATTTACTCCTGTTTTCTTCAGCCCCAGATTACTTACTAACTTTATTCTGAAGCCATAGTTGGGAAAATATGTCAAAGCATTGGAAAGAGATCATGACATGTGCTACTTCTTATCAACTTTCTCATGGACACACAAGTGCTTTCAAATCTATTCCAGTAATCCTCAACCATCTTGCAAAAACACTAATACAGATAGTGTAACTATGTCTAATTGGGGGAAAATTTTCTGGGGTCAGATACATTAGGGAGACACCAGGTTAAAAAAAAAACAAACTAAACACATTTGTTTGTCGTAATATTTCTCAGAACCTTAAGTGAATTGTGAAGCTCCAGGTAACCGAGGATTTACTGTGAAGCATTTCCCAATATATTTGATGAAGGAGCCTTTGTGTGTGTGTGTTTATATGTGTGCACGTATGTACGTGTGCAAATGCATGAAACGCCTGTCAGCATAGAGTGAAAGTCAGAATTCTAAGGACACCCTTGTTAAATGTTGGTTAGGGTTCCAAAATACCAGTGCTTTCAAGAGCTGAGAAAAGAGCACGTGGGGGTGGGGTAGGGTGAGGTGAGGATAAAGGGTGGGGTTGGATGGAGGAAGAGGATCCTTCTGCAATAGGCAGGAACTATTCAGATCAGGCTGACTGTCACAATGCCAAAACACAGCCCCAGTCCTGTTAGATCTTCCGCTTCTTTTTTTTATTGTGCTTAAAGCAGAGCAAATTAGTTTCTTATTAAACAGTTAACACACGAATTGCTTTGTGACACTGGTTGCTAACCCTGCAATATGTCACTACTTTCCCCTTCTCCACTCTGAGTTCCCTGTTCCTATTCGTCTGGCTTTCCCGTCTCTTCCTGCCTTTGTATCTTTGCTTTTGAGCGTGTGTGACCATTAGTCTCCTTTACATGTTGGCCCTATAAAAACCCCAGACCAAACCCACTGCCACTGAGTTGATTCTGACTCATAGCAACCCTATAGACTTGTTGAATCTTTGGCTCAAGGATGGATGGATGAACCTCAGGAATGACTTCAGACCAGCAGATACAGTCTTTTTTTTTTTTTTATAATTTGAATTTTGTTCTGAATTTTTCTCCTGCTGGATCTGGGACCCTCCTTTGTGATCCCTGCCAGAGCAACCAGTGGTAGTAGCTGGGCACCATCTAGTTGTTCTCTGCTCAGTGACGGAGGTTGTGGAAGTTGTGGTCCATTAGTTCTTTGGACTAATCTTTCCCTGTGTCTTTGGTTTTCTTCTTTTTTGCTCCAGCCAGGATGGGATAGTAGATGTATCTTAGATGGCTGCTCACAGGCTTTTAAAACCACAGAAGCTACTCACCAGAGACAGATGTAGAACATTTTCTTTGTAGACTATATCGTACCCATCATAGATTGAATTGTGTCCCTTCCTCCCCGCCGCCCCATTTGTGTAGCAGTTTGGCTAGGCCATGATTCTGGTATTGTGTAATGTTCTTACATGTTGTAAATCCTATGTTTATGATGTTGATGAGGGAGGCGAGGCAGAATAGGGGACAGTTGTGTTGTTGGGCAGGACTCAGGGTGCAAGGTTGTACTGTGCCTTGAGGCAATCTCTTGAAATATAAAAGACAGAAGCTAACAGAGAGATTTGGGGATCTCACACCACAAAGAAGCAGTGCCAGGAGCAGAGCGTGTCCTTTAAAAATGGATCTGGAGAATCAGAAGCTCCCAGTCCAGGGGAAGATTGATGACAGGGACTGTTCTCCAGAGCCAACAGAGAAAGCCTTCCTCTGTAGCTGATACCTTGAATATAGATTTGTAGCCTGCTGGACTGCGACTTTTCAAAGCCACCCACTTGTGGTATTTCTGTTATGTCCCCACTGGATGACTAAGACAGCCACGCTGAGCTAGATGTCCCCCGAGACCATGGCCCATAGCCCTCAGAGCTGTCCATATCTTTGGATTTGTCAAGAGAAGACAGAGATCTGGATTTTTATATAAAATGTCCTAATTTTCAGATGTAGGAAAATAATTTGAATTTTTTTTTTAAAAAAACAACACTGTGTGGATCATGCAAAACATGTGTGCCAACTAGATTCACCCAATGAGATTCACCCAGCGGGCTATTTGCAAACTGAATGCCACGCATCCTGTTCTGTGCTGTCTCATAGGTTTCAGAGTAGTATACAGATATTTAAACTTGGTGTTATATAGCTTTTCATGTGCATAAAAATAATGATATTAATGCATTCACTTAATATTCATCAGATATGACGCTAAGCACTCAAGCCTAAGATCTTTAATTAAATCATCCCCATATAAAGGCGTGTATTAACTCCATTTTATAGTTGAGGAAAGAGATGCTTAAAGAAATGAAGTAGGATGTTTGTGGTCAAATGTAGTAAATAGTAAGGAGTGGAAGGGGCAAGATTTGAACCTCTGGGTGCAGTGCTTGACTTCAAGTCTGTATCTTTTACCATTAAATCTATGCTCCTATCTCCCATCTTAACTTAGTTTTGAGAATATGTAATTGATCTAATAGACAATATATATCGAGTACTTGGCTATACACACCAGTAATTATCTTGAAACTGTGGTATTAAATGTAAACTTTCTGAGAAAGGGAACCATAGTTCTATTCTCTACCTTGTAGTTTCTTCTACATAAAAACAAAACAAAGCACTGCCATCGAGTTGGCTCCAACTCACAGTGACCCCGGAAGTCCGAGTGGAACTGCCCTGGCTAGTTTAAGAGGAACACCTGGTGAGTTTGAACTGTCGACATTTTGTTACGTAGAAGGGTCTTAATAGTATTGCTTAGTAAATGAATAACTGGATAGCTGAATGTTTGTTTGTTTCTCTATAGGAAGAAACTCATAGAACTGAGCACACAGTTGGCTCTAAAAATCACAACCTAAGAGATTCTTAGTATATTATTGAAGTATTGTGGGGTAGTGGAAAAATCACTTGATTTCAAGTCAAGAAATTTGACCTTGATATATAACTTTTTACCACCCAGTGGATCTTTTCTCAAAACACTGTAGACCTTAGTCTCCTAATCTGTAAAGTCAGTATATTGGATTAGAAATTCAACAGGTCCTTTTCTAGTTCTAAAATAAATCTGTAACTCTGATCAATCTGTATTGCTGTGGAGATCAAGCCTGGGAAACGGCCTTTTGCTAGTGGTTAAGGCATAAGTCAGAATTATTTTTGTTGCAAGCAGCAGAGAACAATAAACAAACGTCAACCCCCGACAAAATAACATCAAGCCAAAAAGAAACTGTGAAGTTCAAGGCTATTGTTTGTTTCAGCTGTTCTTGCAACAGTTGTTTCCATGAGGACCTTCCCTCTTCCTTTCTTTGCAGTGTTGCTCCCATCACGTGTTGTCTTTATCTTCATGCTTCTTGGTGTCTCAGAATCTCCAGATGCTTTAGCTTCATCTCCAACTGGAAAGGAAGAACTTGCCCCTTTTCCCTCAACAGACAATAGCTTAGGGCCAGGATCTCATTCTATGAGATAAAGTTGAATTCCTATCTCTGAAGAAATCACTATACCCAGCAGGATTTGTTGGTGTGGTTATACTGGTGGTTCTGTATCCTAACATCACATGCTGTAGCGTTGATTATGCTCATAGTAACCCAGTAGGACAGAGTAGACCCTTAGGGTTTCTTAGGCTGTAATCTTTTATCGGAGCCAGTCAGTGTATCTTCCTCCTGAGAAGTGATTGGTGGGTTCAAACTGCTAACCTTTCAGTTATCAGCTGAGCTCTTAACCATTTTGTCATCAGGGCAGAGCTGTTAAAAAAGTTATATATGTTAGGGCCACATCCTAGAATTATGGTAGAATATCTGAGGGGAGAATTTAAGCATTGGTATTTTGAAAAACTTCTCGGGTGACTGCAATCATTCTCCTGGGTTGAAAACCACTGTTTTAGACTTTTCCATACTGAGTTTGGAGAAATGATTAAAGTCAATTGTTCCTAAAGCCCATAGGTTGAAAATGACAGGGTGATAGTCCGAAGAATATTTGGAGCCCTGATGGTGCAGTGGTTAAACACTCAGCTGCTAACGGAAAGGTCAGCAGTTCAAACCTGTCAGCTGCTCCAAAGGAGAAAGTATGGCAACCTGCTTCCATAAACGTTAAACCCAAACCCAACTCACCGCCTATGAGTCATTCTGACTCACAGCAACCCCAGAGGACAGAATAGACCTGCTCCACAGAGTTTCCAAGGATTGCCTGGTAGACTTAAACTGCTGACCATTTGGTTAGCAGCGGTAGCACTTAACCACTATGCAACCAGGGTTTTCTCCATAAAGATTACAGTTTTTGGAAACCCTATGGACTAGAGATTAACTCATTGGCACACAACAACATCATTGTATTTGAACAAGGGTGGAAGGATACTAAAGCCAAACCAACCCTATTGCTGGCAAATGGATTGCAACTTAGAGTGACCCTATAAGAACAGAACTGCCCTACAAGGTTTCCAAGGAGTGGCTGGTGGATTTGAACTGCTGGCCTTTTGGTTCGCAGCTGTGCTCTTAACCACTGTGCCACCAGGATCCTGTGAAAGGATTAGTTGGTTAAAAAAAAAAATTTCTGTCTTCTACTTTGAGCCAAACAAAAATTGACTCTTCTTTCCCCCTAGTTAGCCTCAATATTTCACCCTTTGCACATAGGAATTGCAATTAGTTAGGTTTCTGTGGCCTCAGATACTTTGCAGGTCAGGAGTTCAAACACAGTGGGGTTTCAACGGGGCAGTAACATCTTCTTTTCTCTTAAGAAGCTGTCCTGTATAGTTCATCGGAGGATTGAGTACGGCCTTTCCCCAGGGGGATACTGAGATCTTGCCTTTTCCACAGATTTCTCTGCCTGTGAATTCCATCCCCCAAATTCATATAATTTCCATTTTATCTTGAAATATAATACCTTTTATGGCGAGCCAACCAGTTTTCCCTAAGGAAAATGCACTCCAGGCTTTGTGAAAATACAGGGCATTAACTCTCAGATTCATTGGCCAGCACTATTCCCAGGCAGTAAAGCAACACAGAACACTAAGAAAAAAAAAACAAACTAAGACTTAAAATAATACCCACTGTCCTGACTGCATCTCCCAGGAGGCAGAGACTCAGCAAAGGCTTGTGCTCACCTCACTCAGTTTCAGAAGTTCTGCAGCTGTCATCAGTTTTAGAGTCTTGCAGAAATGCCTGGAGAGTTTGCATTGGATGGTCCTCAGTCCTCCAATCAGGCTCCAGCAGTTTTCTCCTGGGCCAGATACCTTCCTGCACAGTCCTGAACAACGCACCTCTTACACCTAAAACCACACCTGGGCCTGGCCTTCCAGGGGCCCTCATCTCTGTAATATTTCTCTGTACTTTGGTCCTCTTACTGATCTGACCTCTACAAAGGTCTTCAGAGGGGAAGAGAGAGTGGTTAGAAAAGCAAACTTCTCTATGTTAGGCACTTTGTCAGATGCTTTACATATATTATCCTCCCAACAATCCATCAAAGTAAGAATTATTATTGCCCTCATTTAAATTTAAGGAAACTTAAGCTTAGGGACTTATTTAATTGTTCTCAAGTTACACAGCTACAATGCTGCTGAGCTGGGATTTGATATCAGGTCCTTCCAACATACCCAGGTTAAAGATGTCAAGTTTTCTAGGAATATGATTTTTCTTCCTGAAGCATCGCTGGGATTATCAGGAGCAGTGCCTGTAAACTTGTGCACTGCAGAAGGCTTTGGAGTCAGTCTCAGTTTGAGTTCCAGTGTCACCTTTTTCTAGCTTTGTGTCACTGATAAAATTGTTTTCCCTGACTTCAGCATCAAGCCCTTCGCATGTAAGAGATTTCTTGTTGTTAGCTGCTGTTGACTAGGCTTCAACTCATGGAAACCTTACGTACAATGGAACGGTCTGGTTCTGCGCCACTTCCATGATTTTCAATCAGGTGGGGCCCCTTGTTGCAGCCACTGTGTCCGTCACTCTTGTTCAGTGTCTTCCCTTTTCTTGCTCCCACTCCACTCGATCAAACCTGAAGTGCTTTTCCAGGGACTGATCTTTTCTGATGATGTGCCCAAGGTAGGTAAGATAGAGTTTTGCCTCTTTGCTTCTAAGGAGCATTCTGGTTTTATTTCTTTTAAGATTGATGTGTTCGTTCTTCTGGCAGACCCTGGTATGTTCAATGTTCTCTGCCAACACCATAATTCAAAGGTGCCAATTATTGTAATTATTTAAAAAATTTTAGTGTGCTTTAAAAAAGCTTACAAAGCAAATCAATTTGCCATAAAAAACCCCAAACACACACCACCATGCAACTCTAACTGTGACCACGAGCATCCCGCCCCCACGACAGCACACTCTTGTTTGTACCCTGTACTTCCTGTATCCATTGAATCAACTCCTGTCTCCCTCCACCCTCTCATCTCACCTCTGGATAAGAGTTGCTCAGACAGCCTCGTTATATATGTGGTCTGACAATTAAGTCCACAAACTGAGTTGTTCTAAGTGCTACATACCTCACTGGTGAACATCACTATGGTCACCTTTGAAGTACTCCCCTTGGGAAGCTATGCACTGATGCCAGCACCTAATCCACCCTTCAAAGCAGTGTTGGGACTCTTTCTGGAATGGCCATTGCACATGGTGGCAGGGTAGCAAGTTTGCAAACTTAATTGTATAGTTATCTCTGATGGAGTTTTTAACCAGTAAACAAATAACTGTACTGGAACACCTCCCTACTCACCTGATCTGGCCCCCAAGGACTTTTTTCTTTACCTGAAGATAAAGGAAATATTGAAAGGAAGACATTTTGATGACATCAGGACATCAAGGGTAATTTCACCACAGCTCTGATGGCCATTCCAGAAAGAGAGTTCCAAAATTGCTTTGAAGGGTAGACTAGGCACTGGTGTGGGTACATAGCTTCCCAAGGGGAATACTTCAAAGGTAACCACAGTGATATTCAGCAGTGAGGTACATACCACTTTTTCCAGAATGAGTTTGCAAACTTAATTGTCAGGCCTCATATTTAACTTAAGAAGCATAGTCTTCACCAGCATCACTCTATGGTTATAGTCCAGTCCAGTCTTTTTCTACAAAGTTGGCTTCCATTCTGGTTTCAGCTCTGGACTAGCAGAGAGTCCAGAGGCTGTGTCCTCAGAGGACCCTCCAATCTGATAGACCATCAAATATGGTTTTTTAATAGAGTTCCATTTCTGCACTCCCACTTTTATCTCACTACATTAGGGACTTTACATTGTATTTCCTGTCTGATCAGTCATTGGTCATGGCTGGGCTCCATCTAGATCTTCTGATCTCATGCTGATGTAGTCTCTGGATCATGTGGCACTTTCCGTCTGCTGGGCTCATATTTTCATCATGTCTTTGATATCCTTCATTCTCCTCTACTCCAGGTGGATTGAAACCAAAAAATGTTGCTTAGATGGCCACTTGCCAAATTTTAAGAACCCGGATGCCACTCACCAAAGTTATATGCAGAACTTTTTTTTTTTTAAAAAACCCAAACAAAAAACTTAATTATGCCACTTAATCTAGATGTCCCTTGAAGCTGTGTTCCCCAGACTCCTACACCTGCTACTCTGTCCTTCAAAATAATGCATTTAGAAAACCTTTTAGCATTTGGTGTAATCCAATTGTGCTAGCCTCCTTTCTACTGCATGAGCTCTCTCCTTTCACCCAACCTAATTCCTATCTGTTATCTAATCTATGAATACCCCTTTCCCTCCCTCGCTCCCCTGTAACCATCAAAGATTATTTTCTTCTGTGTTTAAACTTTTTCTTAAGTCCTTGTAATAATGTTCTCATACAATATTTGTCCTTTTGCAACTAATTTCACGAAGGATAACATCTTTCAGATGACTTCATGTTATGTTTCCTAAAATGAGTGTTCCTTATCACTGCACAGTATTCCACTGTGTGAACATACCACAGTTTGTTTATCCATTTATCTGTTGATGAGTAAACCCTAGGTTGAAGCCATCTTTTTCCTGTTGTGGACAGTGCTGCAATAAATATTGATGTGCACGTACCTGTTCATGTGACTCCCCTTATTTCTTTCGGATATGTTCTAAGAAAGCCATCGATTCTTCTTTAGTTTTTCTTACTCTTTGCCCAGAAAAGACCACGGTTTGGGTCAGGTGCCTCTTCATCCTCACAATGACACCTTTGCCTTTTAGAACTTTAAAGAGGTCTTTTGCAACTGATTTGCTGCTTCCATGGGTGTTGATTGTTGATCCAGGTGAAATCCTTGACCACTTCAACCTTACGAATAGCAATGGAAAACGGATGATCAATGCAGGTATCCTCCGGTTTTCGAAAGTTTGTTCTACGTCAGTTTGCTTTTATGAAAGCTCCGCAAGTACCTATTTCCACTAACCGAAAGAAATCTGAAGAGGACTTTCTCCTTCACAAAAAAGGTAAAAAGCGGAAGTAGTGTTTAGCGTCTGTTTCAGAGGAGCCGGTACAGAAGCAGCACTCACCCGGAGCAGCAAGTGACATCTCCAAGCTCCTTCCCCGGAAACGACACTCAGCATCTCAACACTGAAATGTGTGAGCATGCGTGCTTTATTGAGATTTATTTTGCATATTTCCTAGAAAGATGTGTCCTAAGGTATTAGAAAAGCCTAAAAGAGCTCCTAAGGATTTCATGTGTTATTTGCTATGATTAGATAGGTTATTTTTTGGGTCTATGGGCACCCCCAAAATTTCCCATATAAATTAATGGTTATTGCTTCTTAGCTTTATTTTATATTGGCTGAGAAAGGTTTCGTAGGAATGCTTTACATTTTGATAGCAAGGGAAACTCTTCCCAAATTAAAGCTCAAACTAGTAGATACTTGTGAAAGAACTTAAAAAGTACAAATGCTGTGTATGAAGTACCATCAGATTATCAAGTCGCGATCACGCCTTTTATCGAAGTTTTGGGGAGGAACAAAGCTTATACGTATCTGATGATGCTGTACAAAACCACAGCGCTCTTCCCTGGAACTGAGGGCTCTAGGCAGTGAGGACAGTGATCTGTCCTTACGTAGTAATGCTTACGTTTCCCATATTTTGAGTTCAGAAAGGTTGTTACAATACTTTGCAAGGCTGTAACATAAAAAAAAAAAAAGAAAAATAAACTCACCTCCGAGAAATAGCCAGAAACATATCGTGGGAAAACAGGTGATCTTCTGGGGAGAAAGCTTGGCTGCCTTCCACTTTGGTGGACAGAAAATGCTAAGTCAGACAGTGCGGGAAGCAACGCCTAACCCAGCAATTTTACCATGTCCGTAATTGTTTCTATGCTTACACCCACCACTGCTGCCACTGTGTCAATCCATCTTACTGAGGATCTACGTGTGAACAGAACAAGGGGACACTGCATGGTCGGAAGTCGGGAAAAAATCAGGAGTAGGCTAGGATGAGAATCGAAAGCCCTACAGTGATTTTTCTCCTGTGGAACCAGGGTATTTCCTGATAGTTGGAGGAAGGATTCTTGACTATCTCCCTTCTCTGCCTTCTAGTTTCTGATGAATTTGGCCTCAGGAAAGCTGTGAATCTCACTGTCTATGAATATAGCTGATTTCAGCAGGAATTATAGCATTCAGCCTAGAGAAAAACTGAGCTGAGGTGAGAAAAATCCTATTAGGGTCATTTTCTTTATTCCAGTACAGCTGAAGCTGGGGCCTTCCCGGCATCACATCCTTGGTGACTTTGTCCAGTTGAGTTTTAAATAACTCGGTGATTGGCCTCTTAGTATTTCTTCTGGGAAGTCATTACACCATGTAATGGAGCTCACTTTTAGCCTGATCTTCTTGACATAATATTATTGTGGACAATTTCTTCATACATTTTCCTTTATTCAATTTCACCTCCATAAAAGAAATCAATAAGATTAAAAAGAAAGAGGAAAGAAAATGGTTAGGAGATAGAATGGGGGTCGGAAAGGGGTATTTGAGGGCTGGTGGGAGGATGGAAAGGATGTAGGCCTCGCCAGGAAGAAAGAACTTGTTTGGGGAAAAATATTCCTTAAGAATGGATCTGAAGAGGCAGTAGCAACCCAGAATCACCAGCAGACACCCTCCCTAATTTTGAGGTCTCTCTGAGCTGAAGTGCGCTTCTGGATGTTGATTTCTATAATCTCTGTAGATTTAGTCAATTCTCAGGTTAACTTCAAATTGAGATTTAATCCATTTCAAAACCCCGTGGCTATCCATATTAACCTGGATGACTGAAGTTTTTAACATCATCCTGGGGAGGGCTGGACAGGGAGGATGCTGAAGACGAATCACTTCATTCTCCTCCACGTTGTCACTTTTTCCAGTGACCCCCTACCCTACCCACCTAGTTCACATCTGCTGGTTTTCAAACTCTGACTGAGACACTAGTGGGTTTCTGAAAGAAACACAAGAGGATAGACAGGTAGCACCCACAAGGGTGCTCCATGGCCAAACCACAACCAGACTCTTGCCATTCGACCTCTTGGGGCTGTCAAGAGTAGAGATTCTAGATAGATGTTGAAAGGATAAAAGCATGAGGTGAAATTCTTTGAGTTCCCTTGTGAAAAGCAAGACTTTAAACAGGTTTATTCTTGGCCATGAGTCCCAATAGGGTGTGATTTCTCCCATGTGTTGTGAATGCTGCCTCTATGATGGCAGTGAGAAGAAGGGGCAGCAGCTGTGTTGGTGAGGCAGGACTCAATCAACAAGCTTGGACCGTGGTGAGGTCATCTTGTGTGAGATAAAAGGAAAGGGAAGGGGGCAGAGTGTTGGGAACCTCAAACTACCAAGAGCAGAGCACATCATCTGGACTTGAGGTTCCTGGGCCGAGATGCTCTCATATTGAATTTGGGCTCTTAACCTACCAGCCTGAGATAATTTTTCATACAAATGGATTTGTGGCTTACTGGACTGTGACAATAAAATTTCTCTTTCTAAAGCCATTCATTCATGGTATTTCTATTACAGCAGCACCAGTTGACTGAGTCAGCATTTCTAACAAGTTTCCTGCTGAGAATCTGCATTTCTAACAAGTTCCTAGGAAGTTATACGGAAGAATCACTTGAGGATCTTGTTAAAATATAGGTTCTGATACCTTATGTCTGGAGCAGAAATGCAAGTTCTCAATAGCAGATTTATAGAAAAACAAATTATTAGCAAGAGTTTGAACTCCAAGGAGGTGGCTGGGGGTTCAAATTGCAGAGATGTTAAAAAAATTCTTTCTTCATATCAGCCAAATACCATACCAACTGGCATTGAGTCAATTCTGACTCATGGTGACACCATGTGTGTTGAGTAGAAATGCCTTCCACAGGACTTTCTATGGCTGATTTTTGGGAAAAGAGATCACTAGGCCTTTCTTCTGAGGTAACTCTGGCTGAGTTTGAACTCCCAACCTTTCAGTTAATAGTCAAGTGCTTGATGGTTTGTGCCAATGCTTTAAACCTTTTTGATCTTTGCTTTGTCTGTGGAGGAGACTGCAGATTTCAGAGCTCTAAGCCAACTTTAACACCCCCAGTGATTCACCATTGCTCTTGGAATAAAATTCAAAATTGTGGACGTCATTCACCAGACCCTGCCTGTTCCACCCTGTGTTTGTCTCTCCCATCCCATCTCTAGAAAGTCTTGCCTGCATTCTGGCCACATTGGCCACTGTCCACTTCCTCAGATGTATCCCCCTCTCCATGCCTTGGGCTGTGACATGCTGTTGACTTCTCAGTCCTCTTTTTGCTAGCTAATCCATGGCACTCACTTGTCGTGCTAGTACTCCAATGACACACGCATTCCCACTCGACTGTGAGTCTTACTGAGCCCTTGTCTCCAGAGCATCATACAATCACACCCATACACACACAAATAGAAACCCTGGTGTGGTCATGGTTAAGCGCTATGGCTGCTTACCAAAAGGTTGGCAGATAGTGTAGAAGTAAACGAAAACCATCTAAATGAGAACAAGCAAAGACTGTTCCTTCAGGGAAGGAAGTCAGCTGCTATTACCTGCTTTTGGCAGAGACTCAAAAGCAGGCAGAGGAGTAGGACATCTTTATAGTGAAAAAAAGGGAAGACTTCAGGTGTGTGCTGATTGGAGCTTGTTGGCGTGAGAAAGCTGCGGACAGGCCAAATAGAAGCCAGCTGTCTTATGTACTTGGTTAAGGGACCATATTTGATTTTGAATGATTGGTCCTGTATTGGACATGGGGGAAAATGTTGGGGAAGTTCTTAAATAGTCATCAATTCTGGGGCATTTGGGGCTGATTGTTGCAGGGGTGGTTGTTTGGCTTCCTGGCCTGGTTGCTATAGGTTGTGGATCAGAGTCCTATTTTTATATGTCTGGCTATTGTTTTTATAGTCAGTCTCGCTGTCTACTCATTCTACCGGCCTGGATGCTCCCCAAGGACAGATCTGGAAGCCCTGCTTTGAATGCCTCTGTATTCCCTGTACTGCCTTGTAGTGCCTTGTGCACAGTGGAAGCTTTACTCCTTTCTGTTAGGTAAAGGACTGCATGTTACAGCCTGACTCAGAAACAGGACTGTTTCAAGTGAGGTCTGATCCTTCTGGGAATGGCCAGAGAGCAACTTGTGAGCGGCTGTTCAAATCAGTATCACAATTAACACCAACTGTTTAGATGGAGTGAAGGATGACTTGCCCACCAGACACTAATTTGCTACAGATTTTAAGTCATCAGAGCAATGATCTGGACATCTGAACAAGCATCTTCTTAGGAGGGCTTCCTGGGTTTGTTAAAGGCCTGATCAGAAACACACTAAAACATTACTACAGAGTAGTTACCCAACTCGTGGGCATTGCTCTACTTGCCTGTGGGCTTTCCCTGCCTCTTTAGAGTATGAATATATATTAATGTATACATATAGGTATATGTGCATGTGTGTGTGTGTATAGTTTTGTTTGTTTCTTCTGTTTTAAATTGTTAACCCAGTGAGAAGGGAACACATTTTTGCTTTTTCACAGCAGCCAGCACACTGTTAAGTAATGCTTACAACAATACTTAAGGATAACAACCATAGCATATGTCTTGGGAAAATTAAGGAGCTCTCAGAGAACCTTTTTACGTTTCTTACATATCCGTAGGCTATTTCAATGCAAGTTAAACATGGATTAAAAGAGTGAAAAGGTTCAGTGAATCACACAGATAAGCCAAAATCATCAGACATTCAGAAGCTGTGTCACTCAAAACCCACTGCCATTGATTTGATTCCAACTCACAGCAATCCTGTAGGACAGTGTAGAACCGGCCCACAGTTTCCAGAAAGTGCCTGGTGGATTTGAACTGCTGACCTTTTTGATTGGCAATCACAGTGTGTAACCACTATGCCATGAGGGTTTCCATGTCACTCAAAGACATGAGCAAAGGGAAGTGGTGAGTAGAAAGTTCAGTGGTTTCAGCTGCCCCTGAAACACAAGAACAATATAGCAATTTCAGGAGAAAGGAGATGGTTTCAGAGGCCTTGTTAGGGAAAGGGGTCATGGATATTTTAAGAAATGGGAGTGGGCAGTGTTAAGTTTCTGACAGGAAGACATGAGGGTCTGGAAGGTGTATACACAGGATCACAACGACCATCACCACTGTGTTCAAGTTGAGTTGACAAAGAGTTTCCCACACAGCCTAACTCAGCACTGGAAACACAAAGATGCAACACAGAACCAGGAACTCACATTCACGACTTTTCTAAAAGTCTTGTGTAGAAACATGAAGAGGTCAGCAGTGGACAATTCTATGATAGCTAATAGTAGCTTCCAAGATAAAGACTAAAACGCCCAGGAGGAAGTGGTCAGAAAGTCAGGGGAAAGCTCAGACCGGACATGTTGAGCCTGGGTGAGCAGATCCCGAGTCTCTAAGGCTCTTTTCTGATTCCTGCTCTCACTGCCTGTTTCACACGTAGCACCGGGGTTCTGATGCTTCCGGTGCTCCTTATCTGTTATGTGGCGTTGCCTTGTCTCCCTAGTTAGATCACGGAGACTGTGGCCCAACTTCTGCCAGTCTGTTAGCTTTATCTACGTGTGCACAAAACACAGTGCTCATGGGAGTCTTAAGTTGGAAAGCAGTCTTGCTCTACATCTAAGTCATACTTTTAGCAAAATCACCAGGTCCTTCCTACCAACCTCTCCTGATACTATTTTGTTCTAATGCTGGCTCCCCACTTGAACAGCTGTACGTTTTCATAGTTGACTACTTGCTATGCTAGTATCCTTTGGTGGAACATCAAAGAAACCACAGCCTGCCTCTTGGAATCAATTATAAGAGTGAGGTTTTCTTTATTTTTTCTTTTCTCCAGGCTCTTACAATGCTACAATTGTCTGAACAAACACTGGGTATTGATAATGCAGGTGGCCCAGCTTCATTCACTGCTGTGTGCTTTAATGAGCCTTGTGTCTGGGTCAAACTGCTGGTATTCTGCTGGGTGTTTCTGGATGCTGGGCTGAGTGGGTGGTCTGGGAGGGCTCTTGTGTTGTTTCCTTTATGGAACCTAGGGAGACTCTTCGGAGATGATTACTTTTTGAAGACATTTAGGCCCCATAGGATTGGACTGCTCATGCTGCTCTCTGAAATACATCCACAATCATGCCTGCTCCTTTATCTTCTCACTAAAAATTTAGATACATAATCTAAGGCTGAAATGAAGGAAAAAATCAACCAGATTCTCTCCCCACTTCTTTAGTTCAAAATTGAGCAGGACGCCAACAAACACGAACTGTGGTGTCTTCAATTTCAGTTCTTATGTAGGATTCATAGTGGAAGAAGGACTGGAATAGATTTTAACTTTTGCTTTGCTGAATAACCTTGAAATTAGTTGAATGACCTTGAGCCAGTCATCTCACCTTTTGTGGTTGTTGTTTCTTCAATTCTTTCTTTTTTAAATTTTTATTTAACATAACTGAGTGAAAATGTACATTCACGTATAAATTTACATGCCCACCTATATGCAGCTTCCACTGCTCTACCTGTCTGGTGACCACACACTATTCCTCTCTGCTCCATACATGTCTCATCCTCCCAACAGCCTTCTTTCCCCTCCTCTCCATCTACTCCCCTTCCTCCAGCCAGAGGTCAGCAAGATGATATCCTAAAGCTGTATAGAACCATAAAGTGCTTCCAATATATGGTCACTCTGCTTTGCCAAGTCCAATCCATTCCTGTCCAAAGAGTGGACCTTTGTTATAATTTATGGGAAAGGGCAGCATCAGGGCAGGGGGCCATGCTCTCAGAGGAACCCCAAAACCGCTGGACCATCAATTGAGGTCTTTTAGTGGAGATCTCATGATGCACCCCTTTTTATTCTCGTGTTGCCAGTGAGACCCCTCTCTGTGAGCTCTATTGTGACTATCACTGGTGGTGGCCGGGCACCATCCGGTTCTTCTGGTCCCAAGTCGATGTAGGGACCCACTCTTGTGGGTCTCTCTGTCTTCTCGGTTGTCTTTACCGCATGTCATTTTGGTCCTCGGTGAGCATCCATTCCTGCTGAGTTGGGACCATTTGCTGTGTCCTCGGATGGCAGCTTGGCAGCTTTTAAGACCCCAGACGCCACTCACCAATGTGGGATGCAGAGAGCTCTCTTAGCAAAACGCTAGTTGTGCCAATTGGCCTGGAATTTGCCTAAGAGCATGGTCCCCCGTCCCCCGCCCCAGCTACTCTATCCTTGCAGTATTGAGTTAAGATGGAAGGAGTACTCAAGTTATGCTGAAGTCCACTTAATGTTGTTCTTGTTTCTAATGTGTGCTATCACCGCTTTCTCCCAACTAGATTTCTAGTAACTATCTAAACAAAACCCTCCCCTCCTTACCTTCCCTCCCTCCCCTCCCTTGCAGCTGTCAAAGAGTCTTTTCTTCTATACACAAGTCTGTTTTTGAGATCTTATTGTAGAGGTCTCATACGGTATTTGTCCCTTTGTCGCTGACTACTTTCACTCAACATAATGTCTTCCAGTTGAAACCAGGTTAGGAGGTGTTGCCTGGAATCATCATTATTCTTTATCGTTGCATAGTGCTCCATTGAGTATATGTACCATAGTTTACCTATCCATTCTTCTATTGTTAGGCATCTGGGTTGATTCCATCTTTTTGCTATCGTGGACTGTGCTGTGGTAAACATTCTGGTGCATGTGTCTGTTGGTGTGAAAGGCCTTGATTCTGTAGGATATATTCCAAGTAGTGGAATTACTGGGTCAAATGGTATATCGATATCCATTATTTTAAGGAAGCTCCAGATTGCCTTCCAAAGAGGCTGGACCATTTTGCAACCCCACCAACAGTGTAGGAGGGTTCCACTTTCTCCACAGCCTCTCCAGCATTTGTTGTTTTGTGTTTTCTGGATCATGGCCAATCTTGTTGGGGTGAGATGGTATCTCATTGTTGTCTTGATTTGAATTTCTTTAATAACTAAAGATCGTGAACATGTCCGCATGTGTTTTTTGGCTGCCTGGATCTCCTCTTTAGTGAAGTGTCTGTCCATCTCCTTTGCCCATTGCTTAATTGGATGGTTTATCTTCTTCTTATTGATATTTTGCAGTATCTTATAGATTATGGAGATCAGGCGTCGGTCTGACATAGAGTTGCCAAATATTTTTTCCCATTCTGTGGGTGTTCTTTTAATTCTATTAATAAAGTCTTTGGATGAGCAAAAGTGTTTGATTCTTAATAGTTCCCATTTATCTATTTTCTCTTCTGTTGATTGAGGTTTCTTTGACAGATTTTGGAGTCTGTCCTCATTGTGTATTAAAACTTCCATTGTTGTTCCTACCTTTTCTTGGATGAGCTTTATCGTTTTAGGTTTGATATCTAGGTCTTTTATCCAGTTGGAGTTGGTTTTTGTATAAGGTGTAAGATATGGATCTTGATTCAGTTTATTGCAGATGGATAACCAATTTTGCCAGCACTATTTGCTGAAGATACTGTTTTTACCCCAGTTTAATGTCTTAGGGCCTTTGTCGAATATCAACTGTTCATAGGCAGATGGTGTCATCTCTGGGGTCTCAATTCTGTTCCATTGATCGATCTGTCTGTTCTTGTACCAGTACCAGGCTGTTTTGACCATGGTGGCAGTGTAGTATGTTCTAAGGTCGGGTAATGAGAGGCCTCCCAGTGTGTTCTTCTTCTTTAGTAGTACCTTACTTATCCGGGGCTTCTTCCCTTTCCAAATAAAATTGGTGATTTGTTTCTCCATCTCATTAAAAAATGATGCTGGAACTTGTATTGGGATTGCATTATATAAATAAATTGCTTTGGGTAAAATAGACATTTTCACAATGTTAAGTCTTCCTATCTATGAGCAGGGTAGGTTTTTCCATTTATCTAAGTCTCTCTTAGTTTCTTGTAGTAAGGGCTTGTAGTTCTCTTTGTAAAGGTCTGTTGTTTCTCTGTTTATCTTCTTAGGGGCTATCATAAATGGTATTGATTTGATAATTTCCTCCTTAACAGTCTCGTTGTTGGTATAAAGGAATCCTACTGATTTACTTATGTTTATCTTGTATCCTGAGACTTTGCTGAAGTCTTCTATCAGTTTGAGTAGCTTACTTATAGATTCCTTGGAGTTCTCTGCATATACAATCATATCATCCACGAACAGGGAGATTTTAACTTCCTCTTTGCTGATGCAGATGCCCTTTATTTTTTCATCTTGTCTAATTGCTCTGGCTAAAACTTCTAGCACAATGTAGGAGAGGTGACAGTGGGCATCCTTGTCTAGTTCCTGATCTCAAGGGAAAGTCTTTCAGTCTCTCTCCATTCAGGATGATGTGGGCAATTGGCTTTGTATAAATGGCCCTTATTGTGTTGAGGAATTTTCTGTCTATGCCCATTTTGCTAAGAGTTTTTAGCATGAATGGGTGTTGGACTTTATCAAATGCCTTTTCTGCATCAACGGACAAAATCAGGCGATCCTTGTCTTTTGTGTTATTTATGTGGTTAATCACATTAATTGTTTTCCTGATGTTGAACCAGCCTTGCATCCCTGGTATGAATCCCACTTGGTCATGATGGATTATTTTCTTGATATGTTGTTGTATTCTGTTGGCAAGAATTTTGTTGAAGATTTTTGCATCTAGGTTTATGAGTGATATCGGTCTATAGTTCTCTGACTTTGTTGGATCTTTCCCTGGCTTAGGTATCAGGGTTATGCTGGCTTCATAGAATGAGTTTGGGAGTACTCCATCCCTTTCTATACTGTGAAATAGTCTCAGTAGTATTGAGGATAACTCTTCTCTAAATGCTTAGTAGAATTCTGCAGTGAAGCCATCTGGGCCCGGACTTTTTTTGGTGGGCAGTGTTTTGATGACCTTTTCAATCTCTTCTTTTGTGATGGGTTTATTAAGTTGTTCTGCTTCATGTTGTGATAATTTGGGTAGGTGGTATGAGTCAAGGAATTGGTCCATTTCCCCTAGGTTTTCAAATTTGTTAGAGTACAGTCTTTCATACTATTCTGTTATGATATTTTTGATTTCTGTTGCATCTGTGGTGACAACTCCCCTCTCATTTCTAATTTGGGGTATTTGTTTCCTTCCCTGCTTTTCTTTAGTAAGTTTAGCCAGTGGTTTATCAATTTTGTTGATCTTTTAAAAAAACCAGCTTTTGGTTATTTCAATTTTTTCAATTGTTTTTCTATTCTCTAATTCATTTAGCTCTGCTCTAATCTTTATCATCTCATTTCTTCTGGTGCCTGAGGGGTTCCTCTGTTGTTCTCTTTCTACTTGTTGAAGCTGTAGAGTTAGTTCCTTGATTTGGTTTCTTTCTTCCTTCCAGAAGTGTACATTTATGGAGACAAACAGACTTCTGAGCACTGCTTTGGCTGTATCCCATAGGTTCTGGTAGGAAGTGTTTTCGTTCTGATTGGAATCCATGAATTTCTTTAATTCATCCTTGATTTCCTCTATACCCCATGTTTTTTTGAGCAAGATGTTGTTCAGTTTCCAAGAGTTCCACTTTCTATCTCTGTTTTTTCTGCTATTGATTTCAACTTTGATGGTTTTATGATCTGAGAAGATGCTTTGCAGTAATTCAATGGTATGGATTTTGTTGAGCATTGCATTATGGCCTATCACGTGGTCAATTCTGGAGAATGTTCCGTGTGCACTGGAGAAGAAGGTGTAGTTGTCTCCTGATGGGTGGAAAGTTCTGTATATATCAGTGAGGTTTAGTTGGTTAATTGTGTCAATGAGGTCTTCTGTATCTTTTCTGAGCTTTTTTCTAGATCATCTGTCTAGTAATGAGAGTGGAGTGTTTAAATCTCCCACTATTATTGTGGAGTCATCTAACTCTCTTTTGAGCGTAGTCAGTGTTTCTTCGACATATTTAGGTGCTCTGACATTAGGTTCATAAATATTTAATATAGTTAAGTCTTGCTTGTGTACTGAACCATTCAGCAATAAATAGTGTCCATCTTTGTCCACGATGGTGGATTTGACATTAAAATTGATTTTGTCTGAGATTAGAATTGCCACCCCTGCTCTTCTTTGTTCATTGTTAGCTTGATATATATTCTTCCATCCTTTAATTTTCAGTTTGTTCCTGTCTTTAGGTCTCAAGTAAGTTTCTTGTAGACAACATATGGATCGGTCATGTCTTTTGATCCAAGATGACACTCGGTGTCTCTTTACTGGAGCATTCAGTCCACTCACATTCAATGTAATTATTGATAGGTATGTGTTCACTGCTGCCATTGTGATATGTTTATTTTTATGTTGATGTTTTCTCTGTTGTTCTTATTAGTCTGTTCTGGGACACTCTTTTTTGTGAGTTGATTTTTCACCTTTTTCAGAGCTAGTTTTATAGTTGTTGAGACTCGTATGTTAGATTTCTTGAAATGGTATGATACATCTTTGTTGTGCTTTACAGCTGCCCCTATGAACCCCCTTAATAAACTATTTATAAACCCAGTTTTAATTACTACCAGTCTTGTCATCTTCCTCTCCATCTGGAAGGACTGTAACGACTGTAGTACATCCCTCTTTTTATTATGATGACATCATAGTTTTCATGAGGATCACTGGATTGCTTCTTTCCATATCAAAGCTGTGATTGACTTTGGAGCCCTCCCTAAATGAGTACTGAGTAGTGTGTCCTTCTAAAATATAAAGTTAGTGGTTTCGTTCTTCTAAGCCAAAGCCAAGAACTTCTTTCAGTATTTCTTGTAGTTTGGGTTTGGTTTATACAAAGTCTCTGAGTTTCTGTTTATCTTGGAATGTCTTAATTTCATTTTCGTATTTGAAAGATAGTTTTACAGGATATATAATTCTTGGTTGGAAGTTCTTCTCCTTCAAGACTTTGAATGTGTTGTGCCACTGTCTCCATGCCAGCATGGTTTATGCTGAGAAATCTGATGAGAGCCTACAGGGTTTCCCTCTGAATGTTAGCTTTGCCTTGAGTCTTGCTGCCTTTAAGAGTTGCTCCTTGTGTTTCATTTTGTTAAGCTTGATTATAATATGTCTTGGAGTCTTTCTTTTGAGATCTATATTGGGTAGCATACGATATGCGTCTGAGATGTCTATATTCTCTTCCTTCATGATTTCTGGGAAGTTTTCTTTCAGCAGCTCAGCAACAATACTCTCTGTGTTCTCAGATGTCTCACCCTGTTCAGGGACTCCAATTAATCAAAGGTTGTTCCTCTTAATAGAGTCCCACATGCTTCTTAATGTTTCTTCATTTTTCCTGTTTCTTTTTTCTGATTTCTGCTCATAGACGCTGGCATCAGTAGCTCTGTCTTCCAAGTCAGAAATTCTTTTTTCCATTTGTTCCATTCTGTTTTCTTGGCTTTGCATGGAAGTTTCTATGTCTTTGATTTTCTTCTTGATCTGTTGGATTTCAGAGTACTTGTGTTTCATCAGATCGAACAACTTGCTTAATTTTTCATTTTGTTCTGCTGCATTTTGTATAAGGTCTAGAAGGGCTCTGTATATAATCAATTTGTAGTCACTTCCTGATGCTTTCATAAAAATTTCTTCATCTGGAAAACTCCTTGGTTGCTTTGTTTCGGAGCCTTCTGAAGCCTTGAGTGATTGCTTGTATGCCACAATTGTCTGAGGTTGGATTGCAAATGTTTCTCTAGGCTGTCTTCAAATGTAAAGCAAAAGGTATCTGACCAGTTCACAAGTCAGTTAGGTTTTTAGATGTAGAGGTCCCTCTTCTCATCTGACAAAGTAAGCGCCACTATATCCAAGCCCAGATGATAACAAATTAGTTCAGAATACAGCAATGCTACTGCCCTGTTGGCCTCTGCTGACAGGGCCTAGCCTTAGCCAACACTGCGTCGAGTACTGGTTTTGTGATAGAAAAGCGCTCTCCTGTGGGCAGGCTCTGGCTCCCAAGCTAAGAATTAGGTCCAGCTGTGGCCACCATACCCAAGATGGCGTCCTCCACACAGGCAGCAGACAGAGGGGCTATAGGTGCTGAGAGGTAGTGATTCCTCTGCTTCTGTTGCAGGGCCCCCAACGTAGGCAGCACTGTGCAAAATCACTACTTTTCTGACAGAGAAGCACTGTCCCGTTTGCAGGCCCTGGCTCCCAGGCTAAGAACGAGGTCTCGCTAAAATCTCGGTATCAACATGGTGTCCGGCACCCTGACCGCGGAGCTCCGCACAAACCCCATTGAGGCAGCTACAAAACGAATGGCTCGAAATGGCTGGATTAACAGAGTCCCAAGCCTGGCTCTCAGAGTATGGGAATTTCGCCTGCCTATCCCCCCAGCAGCGTGTCTGAGTCCAGCCGCCAGTCAAGGCCCAGCTCCGCCCGCCAGTCGAGACAGAGGAAAAAAAAAGTCAAACTGATGTGTTTACCTTCCATCCGTGAGAGCCGGGGCTAGCCAGGAGCGGGAGTCGGGGAAAGAGAGGAGATTTTTTGCTGGGTGGTATGAAGTCCCAATTAACAGCTCTGTGCTGTGTCCTGAGGCTGATTAGGTGCTCAGAAGGCTCTGTTTGATTGTCAATTTAGGTCTTGGTTTCCAGAGGGATATAAGGAGACATGGGCTTAGTCGGCCATCTTGACTCCGCTCCCCTCTTCATTTCTTAAATGAAAAGGTTACAATAGTTAAACTAACCATAAGGATTTTCTGGCTTTAACATTCTACGGAGACATGTCATACTGATCTTAAAGACTTAGAGAAGGATGAAATCACTCTAGTGCAGTGGGGGAGGTGGATGACTAATACAAAGATTATTAGAAATTGGAAAGTCATGAAGTGATATCTTTCTCCTCTGCAAAGAAGTTGTCAACTATGAGTTTCTCGTGTGCAATGCTATCACACAGTACTTAATGACTCTCATATGAACCTTCCGGAGAGGTTAATAGGGTGTACCTCACTCTTTGCTAACACTCTAGAAAGTTTAAGGTATTATCTAGTAAAAAAAAAAGTGTTTCTAGAACTATTAGGGGTGTGGTCTCCCCTAAGCACCATGTAGTAGATGCTATTGGTGCACCACCCTCACTTTCTTGACCAGACTGGTGCGCTCGTCCCCTACCTCCTGCGTCTGCTAACTGCCGGTAGCTCATAACCTTCTCCAATGATTGCCCTGAAGTGGTTAGGGTTGCCCTCTCTCCAGTCTGTGTCACTTCACCCAGTGGCCTTTCCACAAATAATTCCCAGTGTTTTCCAACTTAGCAGGAGAAGGTAGAGGTTAAAATGGAAACCTAGAGCAACTCTGGAGGTTAAATAGTGAGGCATGGAGGGGGGTTATTTATTTCTATTCTTACTGAGTATATAATATTGCAGAAAATAATTCCTAGTGCTAAAGCAACTTCATTCCATGTGGTACAGATAAAAATAATACCTGAGTTGTAGACATCATCCTTTCCCCCCATTTTCTCTTCCATTTTTTTGCAGTTTGAGTGAGAATAGGAAAAGTGAAGAATATTACCTTGTACTGAAGACTTATATCACAAAGCTGGCTCAGAAGTCTCGGTGAGTATAACAAAAGGCAACTGATATGAATAGCAAGAAAGAGAAGTCATTATTGCCCAAAATATCTTGACAGATGAATGTAGCTAGCCTTCTGATGCAGACTGTGAAGACTGTAAAAGGGAATGTACTCTCCTGAGCAAATGTACTGTTCTATTCAACCCAGCGCAGTAGCTCAGCTCTCGGTAGTTTCCAATTGTGCCACAGGCTCCGTGGCTCCATTCATTACCACTCCTCTCCTAGTAGCAACCCAAGTGAAGAAAGGCTGCCACTCCCAGGAGTACCCTAAGCAAGGACTGCCCTGGGTTCTTCTCACTGTGGCCCACACTAGTCAAAATCTCTAGCCTCACTTCTCGTGACTCCTTCCCTTCCCATGTACCATCTTAATTCCTGCCGTGACTGACTTCCAAATGGGACATGATTGCATCGTGTCACTCATCCATCATCTCTGTGCTCTAGCAATTTCTCAAATCTAAGGATACCCAATTTAGTCCTCTTAAGTGGAGCAAAGTGATCCCTTGTCTGAGCTCCTTTGGAAACTGCATATACCTTAGAGCTTTTTGATGGCTTTGCATTGTGTATAGTGCAGAAACCAGGGCCCTTCCATGGCCTGCAATGTCCTGAATCATCTACTCTGGTCTGTTTCTCATGTGATGTGTCACGATCACCCCTATGCATCACAAGGTAGCCACACTGGTCTTCTGTAAGTCCTCAAAGGTAGTGAAGTCTCAGGGACTTTGCCTACTCCATTCTTTCAACCAAGAACAGACTTTTCCTTATTCTTCATTTGTTCAGTTTCTATTCGTCCTTCTGTTATCAACATAACTTCCACATGCAGGCTTATAGTATGTGTTTTTTAGGCAGAATACGTGGATTTGTATTTGATTTCTACCATTTATAATGTTTGATCTTGGGAAGCTTATTAAGATCCTTGATTTTTAATTTCCTAATCTATGAAAGGAAACCCTGGTGGGTTAAGTGCTACATCTGCTAACTGAAAGATCAGCAGTTCAAATCCACCAGGTGCTCCCTGGAAACTCTTGGGGACAGTTCTACTTTGACCTATAGGGTTGCTATAAGTCAGACCTGACTTGATGGCAGTGAGTTTGGTTTTTATTTTTATCTTTAAAATAGAAATAATAATAATACATGTCTCAGAGAGTTGTTAAAAGGCTTTCAACTGATAACCCACGATATGTGGGAAGATGGTAGTAGTGGCATAGTTTTTAATCTGACCTAGTATCCCATAAAGAAACCCTGGTTGCATAGTGGCTAAGTGCTACAGCTGCTAACCAACATGCCAGCAGTTCAAATAGACCAGGTACTCCTTGGGAACTCTACGGGCAGTTCTACTCTGGGTATAGGATCACTGTGAGTTGGAATCAACTTGACGGCAGTGTATTTGGTTTTGGGCTGTACTCCATAGAATTCAACAACGCAGTTATGTAGAGCAAAATACTCAAACTTAAAACAACGTGATCAACCTAAATTATGTCACCGAAATATACTTCTGAAGATTGTAGAAATAGCAAATGTTTTGTTACAAATATATTTGTCACAATAAAAACAAAGCAAAACAGAAACCTATGGTCATCTATAGCACAACTGGCAAGTGAGGTATCCCTTTGAACCCAAAATATCGCTGATGGACAAACCACCAAAGTTAAAAGACCTGACTGACATTAACAACTGTCCTGGAGGCAAGAAAGCAATGAAGCATCAACTGGGTCTAACGTGAAGATGGGTATCCGCGAGAGACCTCAGATGGCCAACTAAAGAAGAGGTGCTGAAACTGGAAGGCATTTCCACACTCCACTAGGGTTGAGTGTAGATTTTAAGGTCTGAAAGGCTGAGTAGCATAGGCCCACAGATGCTCAAAACTAGCCAGATGAAACTTCCTTTTAGGACAAAGTCCCACAGACAGTGAGCAGGACTGCCAGGAATTAGTTCCAAAGTGAGGAGCATGGGCTCAATGGAGAAACAGGCAAAACGCAAATCCAGGTAACAGCAGAAGAGGGGAAAAGAGATAGGAGACATCTGAAAAGGAAGACAAAATACTATGATTGCTTCACACAAAAACAGAAGAGGGAGCTCTGTAGCCATGATAGCCTAAAAATTAAAAATTTCATATAACACTTGAGCAACAAAAAGATTGAGACAAAATTTCATATAAAGTCATTAAAAGCAATGAAGAGAATAAGAAGCAAAATCACATTCCTACTGATAATTAAGGTGTGCCCCCAAACAGTTGGGAATATAGAGAGAGAAGCCGAAGGAGAGGCTTATTAGCATGAGGACGAGTCTGTTAGAGAAAGCATTCTATGCAGGGATGGTGAAGGAAGTTGTGAGTGTTTTTCTAAGCCTCCCCCTCATGGTGGACAGGCAGAGCCAGCTGTGGGGTCACCTTGACCAGGGGTTTAGTTCTGAGGAGCTAATAGGACCAACGATTATTATCTAAGAGAGTCTGGAGTGGAAGCATCTCCTAATGGGTAATGGACCAAGAATCTAGACTACAGCCAAGAGGGTAAGAGCCAAGCAAAGTTCAGCAAGGTCAACAAGAAGGAAGAAAAGGATGTAGGAATGGCTTTGGTGTCTTCCTGTCATGGCCTGAATTGTGTACCTCCCCAGAATGTATGTAGCCATTTGGCTAAGTCATGATTCCCAATATTGTGTGACTTTCCTATATGTGTAAATCCTGCTTCTATGATGTTACTGAGGGAGGATGGACAGTGGTTTTGTCAGAGAGGCAGAATTCAACCTATGTGATTGTATTCTGCCTTGAGGCAAGCTCTTGAGATATAAAGGAAAGGAAAGCAAGGAGAAAGTCAGGGACCTCAGACCACCAAGAAGCAATCCTGGGAACAGAGCAAATCCTTTGGAAAGGACCAGGGGTCCCTGTGCCTCAGAAACTCCCAGTCTAGGGGAAGAAGATTGATGACAAGAACCTTCCTCCAGAGCCAACAAAGTCTTCCACTGGAGCTGATTTCTTGAATTTGGAGTCGTAGCCTACTAGACTTTGATAGAATAAAATTTTTCTTTTTAAAATCACCCACTGGTGGTATTTCTGTTATTGTAGCACTAGGTGACTGAGACGCTTTCATATTCCTGTTCATTGATCAGTGAGTGGGCAGCTTAGGCTTGTTTAACATCACGCAGTCTGTAACAACATCCGTGGATGGATTGGTATCTAAGAGGAAGAAGGAAATTTCGGATCAGGGGAGCACCACAGCACAGCAAAGTTTAGGGGTTTGGAATGTGCAAACTAACGAGGTGATTCTCAAGTGGAAGTCCCTGCCTTCCTCGCTCTACCCTCTCCTATCCTGTCTCAATCTGGATCTTTCACTCTCACAATTACATAAACTCATCATTTTAATTCTCTGACTGTTATTTTTCCCTTATTCTCACTGTTTTTAGGTCTTCTCTTTCCTTCTTATCCAGTAATGTCCCATGGTTCATTGTCCTTTGACAGTATCAGTGATGTCACCCCTTCCCTCCATTGTATTCAGCGGCAACCACAACTGTAGTTAAACACATCTGTGTGTCAGTAAATGGAGCTCTGATGATGCAGTCCTTAAAACTGTTAGCTGCTAATTGAAAATCAGTGGTTCAGATACACTAGCCACTCTGTACAACAAAGATGTGGCAGCCAGCTTCTGTGAAGATTCACAGTCTAGGAACCCTATGGGGCAGTTCTACTCTGCGCTATTGGGTTGCTAAGAGTGGGAATTGACTTGATGGCAATGTATTTGTTGGTGTGAGCTGATGTGAGCAATTGCCCAGTATCTTTTTCTAGCTCGGAGCTTTCCTGGCCATTCCATGTGATTTATTGACATTTCTACTTGAATATTTAGAAGAAATTTCAAATTCACCTTACCAAAACACTATTGACTTCCTTCTCTTCAGTGACTCCTCCCCTAGACTTCCTCATGTCAATAAACAACACTGCTATTTACCTAATTACTTAAGCCAAAACCTGTTTCTTCTGTTTCCCTCAAATACAATAGTCAGTCTATCAGTACGTCATGTGGTCTGTTCTTCCCAACCATACAACGAATATATCTACTGCGGTGAACCTCCAGTAAACACCCATAGTACTGTTGGAGTACTGTTGGAGTACTCTGGAGCTCCGGCTACTGCTGTTGTTAGGTGTCATTGAGTAGGTTCCAACTCACATTGACCCTGTGCACAACAGAGGGAAACCCTGCCTGGTCTTGTGCCGTGTCCACAATTGTTTTTATACGTGAGCCCGTGGGTTCGGGCTACCTGCTGCCAAAGAGCCAATCTCGGAGACAGGAGCTGGGTAAGAGATCAAAGATTTTTTTTATTTGCAAACCGGTATGCAAAGGGACAGAGAGTATTCTCGTCCTCAAAGCCTGTCCAAAGCTACTAGACAAGCTTGGGGGCTTTAAATGGAGAGGCAGGTGCAGGTGCATTGGGGAGCAGCCTATGTGGTCAGGCTCAACATGCATCAGGAACTGGGGTCCAGACACTCTCAGTTGTCACCTGAGGCAGGGCGTCCTGGGATTGTTACCTTTCTGGTGTCTCCACGGTCTGGTGTTCCTAAAGAAGCTGTAAAAGTTTGCAGAGATTTTATTTCAGAGGCTCCTGTAAGTTACTGTGTGCTTTCCTGGACCGGGTAGTGCTAGGAAGCCAGAAATTTTAAGAAAAGCAAGTAAAGAGTCAGTCCTGAAAGAATAGGTAAAGAACTAGTTTTGACTTCAGTTCTCTCTGTTAAAAAAATGGCATTCCTGGTTTCAGTACAGTCCTATTAATATCCTAGTACAACAATTGCCTTCCAACTAATCTTTGCTTCAAAGATCCCCTCACTTCTATCCATTTCTGCACAGTTGCCAATCATTTACAGTAGAAATCACATCAAGTGACCCCACTTTTAAAACCCTTTAGTGTTTTCCCATGGTGTTTTGAATAAAACCCATTGCCACTGTGTTGAGTCTGACTCATAGCAGCTCTAGAGGACAGCATAGCATGGCCCCGTAGAGTTTCCAAGGCATGCCTAGTGAACTTGAACTGCCAACCTTTTGGTTAGCAGCTGTAGCACTTAACCACTGTATCACCAGGGTTTCCTGTTTAGAACAGAATCCTGGGTTAATCTGGCCTGTCTACCTCTTTGATCAACTCATCCCTTTTTCTACTGTACTCCAGCCATACTTGTCTTCTTAAGTATCTGGAAACTGTCGAGTTTGTTCTGGACTTAGACCTTTGTTATACTCCCAGTCTTAGTTTCTCCACTAGTAGTGAAGAATCTGTTCCATTTCCACCCTCGAATCACTCGTGTAGTCAGTTGTCCTTGTAACAGAGTTTTATTGAGCAAAGCGGTGACAGCAAGAAGCAACAGTACATTTCAGAGACAGAAACAGGTCATCGTCTGTGACTGGAGGAGATCCTGACAGAATTTTGGCAGGGTTTTTTTTATTAGGTTTTTAAATATTCCAGATCTACCCTTGGGTGGGGTAGGTGTCCTTGGGAAGGGTATGGGAGACTCCTGCCATTCATGGCCTGACCACAATGTAGATTTATTATAAATCCTAATTAATACAGAAAGAGTAGTTGAGGGACCCGTGGGGCCTTGTCAGCTATGTCCTTGGTGGGACAGCAACACTTGTGGCTTTTCTGGTTTCTTCCAGGGCCCCTGGTTGGTTTAAACCTCAGTAGCAAGTCTTGTGGTTGTCCTGTTTCCTGCCCACCTGTCTCTATCCATCCCTAATACCTTCAGGACAAAGAAAGAATGAAGGCCAAGTCCTGTTACGGAGTGATGCATGGTGCTAGGGTAGTCATTAATAGGAAATCAAGGAGGCTGCTGTGGGTTGAATAACATCCACCCCAAAAGGTGTGATGAAGTTGCAACCTACAGAACCTCAGAACACACTCTTATGTGGAACTAGGTAATTGAAGATGAAATTAGCTAAATGAGGTCCTATTGGAGCACAGTGAGCCCTTAATCCCTTTATGACTGGTGTCCTTACAGGCAGAAAAAACAGAGACAGGCAGGTAGAGAGGAATACAGCAATGAGAAAGTGGAAGTAGAGATTGGAGTTAGGCTGCCACCGGCAAGGAGCACCTGAGGAAACCAGGAGCTGGCAGAGACAAGAAAACATCCTTCCCTAAAGCCTTCAAGGAACATCACATAGCCAACACCTTGACTCTGAACTTCTGGTATCCAGAACTGAGCTAATACATTTAATATATGTTAAGTATCACTTTGTGATAATTTGTAGTGGCAGCCCTAAAAAACAGATACAGAAGACTTCCCTGGGGGAGTGACGTCTGTGCTGAGATGTGAAGGCTAAATTGGACTTAACTATGTGCAGAGCAGCAGAAGAGAGTTTCAGGTGGAAAGAAAAGCATTTGCTAAGGCCCTGTGGCTCATGAGGTGATGGCCTGTTTTAGGAGGGAGAAGAATATCACACACAGTAGCATAGAAATCAGAGAACTTGGCAGAGGACAGACCCTTCAGGATTTCGTAGACCGTATGAAGGGAGATTTCACTGGGATTCCAGACAATTAAAGCAAACTCATGAGACTGGATATTAATACCCAAATCCCACTCTTAGCAGTTCATTTGTTTAGACTCAGGGCTTGATGTCAACTGAAATGTGTAACAGTTACATCTCAGAGTACATGGAGTATTGAGCTGCTTGTATTGGGTGAGGAGTAGATGCTGTCTCCTAGAAGGACTCTGAGTCAAAGAAAGAGACGAGAATACTGGAGGGGGGGGAACGGGGGGGCAGGGGGCTACTTTACACTTCTGTCCAGAAAGGCCCCGGTGGCAATGCCTTGGTGGCAATAGGCGAGCCAGTTTTCCCCCAGTTGCCCCTATTGGCTGACGCCTTCTTCCCCTTCTGTAGGGCTAGGAAGCAGTGTCCCGAAAGCTGTTTCTGTGCAGTCAGAAGACCCAGTGAGAGCCCAGGGCAGTGTAACACAGGGTATCTGTGGGATGTGACTAAGTTATTCTGTTTCCATAATCACAGGCATTGCTGAGCACCCCTGAGCTTCTCGAAACAGGAATATGTTAGATCTGGGCTAGCTGAGCTGGACCGCTGCGCCATTGCAGACTTTTTATGGTTCTAGATTTCGACTTCCTCTGCCTCCTTTAGAAAACTGGTGGTGTAGTAGTTAAGTGTTAAAGCTGATAACCAAAAAGGTAAGCAGTTTAAATCCTCCAGGCGCTGCTTGAAAACTCGAGTGAGCAGTTCCACTCTGTCCTGTAGGGTCACTGTGACTCTGAATCAACTTGACAGCAGTGGTTTTGGTTTTTTTGGTCTGCCTCTTTTTGGTTCTTTGATTAGTAAACATTTCTTTTCCTTTTCCTTCTTTGTTTCTGTCCTTCAGTTGCTCACCCATTTTCCTTTAGTTTTCCCCCGCACCTTCCTCTGTAAACAGAGTAGATGACCCAATGCTCATTGTGTGTCTGTATGTCCCTAGTTTGACCACTTAACTTAAATCTCCAGATTTTACTGCTGGCCACAGGTATAAGACTTGCTAATTGATAACATGCTTCCATCACCTGCAGGAATAGCTGGAGGCTTCTTCCTTTAAGACCTGTAAAAACTCATTGCTCTTCAGTTGACTTCAAGTCATAGCTCCCGTGTAGGACAAGCAGAACTGCTCCATAGGGTTAGCAGCCAAGCTCTTAGCCACTATGTGACCGTGGCCCTTACTTTAAGACAAACCAAACCCATCTCTGTCCAGTTAATTCTGACTCAAAATTACCCTGTAAGTCAGAGTAGAATTGCTGCATAAAGATCCCCAGGAGCACCTGGTGGATACGAACTGCTGACCAAGACAGACCTGCTAAACCTCAGACCTTTCCTCCCCCTGCTAATTCCCCCAACATGAACCTCTTTTCCAACACCCTCAGACCAGAGACCAGACCACACCAACTGCCATCGAGCTGGTTCTGACTCATGCTGACCCCATGTGTATTAGAACAGACTTGTGCTTCAGAAGTATTGCCAGGTCTTTCTTTCAAGGACTGCTGGATAGACTAGAATTTTCAACTTCTGGTTAGCAGCTGAGTATGTTAATTATTTGTACCACCCAGAAACTCCCAAAGCCCAGTTCCTTTATAGGCCTGAGGTCCTCTGAGCCATTGACAAAACTCCTGTTCATGCCCTGAAAACTAATGACAGAGAATCTGTCCCGGGTGCCCTTGGCCCATACCCTGCAGTTCAGCGGGGTGGCCTGGCAGGAGATGGATAGCACACTTTAATGGTCAGGATATATTTTGTAGTGATTGATCACTTCCTGCATAAATTATGGATATGCACCTCTGCTGAGGCCAGTGACTTAGAGAAAAGCCTTTCAAGCAGTAAATCCCCTCGCTCACCTTTTTCTGGACAGTAATGGCACCTCTGAAGTCACAGAGCAATACAGGTCTGCCCTTGGCAGGGATGACACGTTCCTAAAAAGTAAATTTTTACTTGTTAAAGTCTCAGAAGGGAAGCCGTGACGGAGGGTTGGTCAGTTCAGTTTAGGCAGCCCTGCTTTGCTCAGCTCTCACTTAGCAGGGAGGCTAGCTGGGGGCAGGGCACTTATCTGCATGAATCGAAATGCATGGCTTGAAATGTTGGTGGTCCAAACCCACCTGCTTTTCCATGGAAGAAAGATGTCACAGTCTGCTTCTGTAAAGATTTATAGCCTTGGTAATACTATGGGGTGGTTCTACTGTGTCCCCGATAGGGTCACTATGAGTCAGAATTGACTCGATGGCAGTGGAGTTGGTTTGCTTTGATGAGTTAGTTGCTATCGAGTAGATTCTGATTCATGAGAACCCCATATGTGTCGGAGTTGAATTGTGCTCCGTAGGGTTTTCATTGGCTGATGTCTTAGAAGTAAATTGCCAGGCTTTTCTTCTGAAATGCATCTGGGTGTACTCAAACCACCAGTCTTTTGGTTAACAGTCAGGTGCCACCCAAGGACTAACTTTCTTGCTGTATACACACACACCGGTTTCGGTAAAAGAGTGTTCATTTGTAAACTGATACAGGAGGAAGATTGAAAGAGGGAGATGAGGCAGCAGAGGGAAAGGAATCATGTCTCCTCTTCTCTCTTCAACAGGGGTTAGGGGAGATGGTGATGGAGGTGTTTTAATGGGGGCCCTAGGAGACTCAAGAGATCAAATACTTCAGTGACTTGTGAATGGGCCACATTTTCCACCTTTGTAGGGAACCTCTGGCATCTCCAGTACTGGCGTCTTAGGGAATGATAACCTAAGCCCAGGCCCAGGTGTTTTCATGAACCAGGACATGGATGAGAGAGATAAGAAGAGGAGAAAGACATCCTAACTGACAACCAAGGGTACAGCCTAGCCTCATCCTTCTGTCACTGATACAGTGTTGAGGACTCGGGTGACAATAGGCAGTATTACAGATCCAGGAGGCCAAGAGACCAGAAGTTTGAGCCCTGGATCTGGAGCTCCTCTTAACCTCATGCGAGACTGCAGGCAGGTCACTTCTTTGTGTTTTTAATGTCTCATCCCTACAAAGAGAAAACTGGGGCTGAGAGATATCTTAGGTCCCTTCCAAATCTTGATTTTTATCATCAGCTACAGGGATTCTGTTAAAACATTAAGATCATGATTCAGATCAGGCCAATCTCTTGTTCACACTTCTCTGCTGATTCCCACAGTACAGCAGTAAAAGCAGATGCTCCCCAAATCTGCAAGGGCTCACCATTTTCTCCCTGTTGGCCCCTATGGCTCCTTTCAGCCAGTTGTCCTTGAGGTCTCCGTGTTCTTGTTCCTTTCATATACCAAGTTCATACTCACCTCAAGTTCTTTCCAGGTGCTGCTCTCTAGGAGGAACTTCCCAAGATCTTCAGAAAGATCGATTCTGAATATCATATAACTTAAGCCCTAGTGCCACCTTCTCAGAGAGATCCTTGCACATCACATATGATGCCATCCCCACATTGGCATTCTTTATTCCATTGCTTTGCCTTATCATTCTCACAGCCTTTGTGACTATCTGCAATTAATTCTTAACACTCACCTGTCCATTGTTAGAGGATAAGCACCATAAGAGCAGGAACCTTGTCTGTCTTACCACTGCAAGACCAGTACCTGGCACAGATCGGGTGTTTGTACGTTTGTATTAACAAGGACTTCACAGCAACATTTTACCAACAACAGAAAATGCCATGTCCAGGGTCTCCAGCTAGAACTTGAAAAGGGAGCTTTTGGATTTCGCATGAGCTTTACTTCTGAGATTGCCAAAAGATACATTTTTACCCCTCCGGTCTCGCCACCTAGAAACCAATCAGAAGCTAACAATACTCAGTTAAAGAGAAGGAAATAACATTGTATCTTATACATCATTATAACATACTGCTATGTATCAGGCACTTTGCTAGACATGCAAGTTTATTTTCTTTGCATAACTCTATAATACAGGATCACTGTTGTCATTTTTTTTTCTTTTTAGATGAGGGAACCAGAACATGGCAGCAGTTGGTCTCTTGTCCAAGGTTACACTTCTAGAGCTTGTCAAGTTGAGATTTAAAGTCAGAAATGCTGGGTACAAAGTCTGTGTTAATTCCGCTCCACCTTAACAGCCTCTGTGTCAGAGATCCTCAAGACCAACCTCAGATTTGATGATTTTCGAAAAAGACTCATAGAAGTCAGGAAGCCTATTACAGTTACGGTTTATTAAAGTGGGAAAAAACACAGATTAAAATCAGCAGAAGAAATGGCACACGGGGCACAGTCCAGCTGTCCTTTCTAAGTGGAATTGCGCTGACAGAGCTAAATTCTTCAAGCGACAATGTGGGGCAACACTGAGCACCAAAGAAGCTTTCCCAAGCCTTCATATTCAGAGTTTTACAGGAGGTCAGTTGTGCAGGCACAGGGCAACTACTTGACTGATCATCAGTCTCCAACCCCTGCAGAGGTTAAACTGACAAGTGTGGTCCAAAGTCCTAGGTGCAGTAAATCACATTGTTAGCATACGATCTGGAGTGGCCCAAGGTCTCAGACATACAAAGACACTCTTAGCAGGCACTGTAGTTAGAGGCTATTTCCTGTAACTCGTGAAGAGCCAGTCTTTCCTTTTCAGTATTGGATTTGAGCATCCCAAGTCCACTGAATTAACCTTCACTGCCCCCCCCAACCAAACCCACTGTGGTTGAGTCGATTCTGACTCATAGCAACCACACAGCCTTTACTGCACAGCTTCCCAAATGATAAAGAAGGCTAATGCTCCTCATGGGAATGGCTAACTCTGGGGCTCTCAGGGCCCAAGCTGTCTTTCTGGGAGCTTGGCTTTCCTTCTCTTTTCTGCAGCCAACTTGGAAACAGGGTCTGTTGTTATTGTCTAGAGGAAGCATAAAATCAAGGTTCTGGCCACTGAGAATCAATAAAGATGTCAAGATGCTGTTTCTATAGCTGTCATGGATCCATTCCAGTTGGAAAAATTAGCTTTAATTTTTCTGCTTCCAAAAATTTCAGTAGCTTAGTGTATTCCACATGTCCAGCTAATCTGCTCTGTGTCACTGACTGTGAACTGCGAATTGAATTGTGAATGCCAACTGTGCCCAAAGCCCAGAGAAAGACACTCTGAATAGAACAACTACAATAATAAAAAAGGTTTAGGAAAACGAGACACAATTTATAATAATAATGATAGACAGAAAAACATAAGGCAGAAAGGAGAGGGAAATGTTAACATGTAGTGTAAGGACAGGAGGGGCTAGGAAAGAATAAAAGATGACAATGATGATTGTATTAATTAAATAATCTGATCTTTAAAATAACATGAGTTTATTCATTGTTTTCTTCTCTAAATATATTTGAAAGGCAGTATTTTAAACACTTTTTATTCCAAGTTGTTAGTTCAATGAAACCTTATAAAAGCCCTATGAGGCAGGTGAAATTATTAGTCCCACTTTGTAGATGAGGAAATAAAGACTCAATGTTAAACCCGCCTATGTTCGTATCACAGGTGTGTCAGAGTAGAATTGTGCTCTCTGTGGTTTTCAATGGGTAATTTTCAGAAATAGGTCACCAAGCATTTCTTCTCAGCATCTCTGGGGGGATGCTAACACCCCATCTTTGGGTTAGCAGATGACAATGTTAACTATTTCATCACCATGGAACTCCGGGTCGAAATAAGGGATAATAATTGATACCCTGAAATGCACTGAAGAGGATCCTGGACTCAGTACTTTATTTATTCGTCTGCGAATGGTATATAAAATCCCTTCTTTAAAGATGCTTCCCTTGGGTTAAAAATGGCATCAGAGTCTTGTTTCAATGCAAACAACCTATAGTTTTCAGCAGTGAACACCTGAGTATGAAAATTCAAGGAAGGCTTTGCTCATAGCCCCCACTTTTCTGGGTTTATTCAAGTTACAAAAGCGTAGACAGGCCAGTCAGGGACTAAACTACCTGCTTTGTTAAGGCCTCAGCTGAATTGGAGAACACATCTAAACCAGATCTTACAGGTGTTATTTCTGTTCTTCCCAGTCACAGGAGCAGAAGTTGAGGATAGGAAGTTTCCTATGGCAGGTCTAGCCTGATCCACTCACCAAATGGAAGACATAAATCACAGAACACTGGGCTGGCTTTTGTTGCCTCTCTGGAAGACAAGTAGCGTTGGACCAAGAGAGAGGAAGCAGCCAATCAAATAAACTACCCTTTCTCCAAATGAGTTGAAATTGATGAGGGACCTAACAACAATAAAGAAGTTGTAGGTTGAGAAGTGTACCTTTAATACCCTTTTTTCCCCTCCTTTCTGGAAATTATTGGCTTGGCGAACCAGCATCATCCTTCCTCCATCCCCTGCCAGCATCCTTTTTAACCGAAACTTCTGAGAGAAGTCAGCAAACCATGGGCACATAGTTGGAGACAAGGATGTGATTGATGGCCTGGAAGGTGGGAAATGTTCATACATTAGAAGCGCTTGGGGAGGCCAGGCCTAGGCAGTGGTCCAACCTGGGTATCTAAAACTTACCATGTGGCTACTTGATTTGACTGCCATCAGCTATGACGTGGAGGTAGCCACAAACCAAACCAAACCTGCTGCCATAGAGTTGATTCCAACTCATAGCGACCCTATAGAACAGAGTAGAACTGCCCCATAGAGTTTTCAAGGAGCGCCTGGTGGATTCGAACTGCCAACCTGTTGCCTGGCAGATGTAGCACTTAACCACTACACCACTAGTTTCCAACATGCAGGTAGAGGGCTCTGAAAATGGAACCAAGGAGAAGCCGGAGTCAGCCTTTCCTTTCTCACATTTTTTTCCCCCTGGTGTCACCCAGATGAGGACTGAGAAGTACACTAGGAAGAGGGCCGTGTTTTACTAAGAATAACATCTCTGGCTATCATAATCATGTTTGTTTGTCTCAGTGGCAGCCAATATTTGGTTACTGCTGACTGTGAAGACTAAGTACATCTGTCTTGGGATGGTACCAACAGTTAATCTGATCTTTAATAATTCTCAAGCCGTTTACCACAATATTGTTCATATATTGGCCTCATTCAGTGGTAGAGTACCCAGATGTAATACATCCCTCCCTAGAATTCCATCACCATTTTATGACAGTTAATAGCAACTTTGTACAAAGCATAAACTGGAATATTAATCCAAGGTTGCTTGTATGAGTTTAAATAAAGGCAAGCTAAAGTCTGTAAAACTTCACTAAACTAAGGAGGGGAAATGGTCGTAATAGTACAAAGTCTAATTTGCCTTGTTGGATGGAAACCAAGCTTCCTTTTACTAAGAAGATTTTTCAGTCTTAAGTGGTAAACCATTTAATCGTTTAATATTTATGGATGACCAGATGAATGATCAGAATTTTGAGTGGGAGAATGTTGTATCGATTGCTTATTGTGAGATTATAGGGTCAGGTAAGGCAAACAGACACCTTTTCCTCAGTATGATGTTGCTATAGTATCTCTCAAGCCCATTATCATCTCCTTTTACTGAATGTGGGGCAGGCAATCATTTCCCGAGATAATACATGAACCAATGTGACTTTTTCTGGGAAAATAATTAGTTGTATCTTGGTGTTTACAAATTAACATACCCTGAATAGTGATTAGATTTATTTTTCACTTGGGCATGTCAATTAGTCTATACCAGGTACCCCATGTAATGGGCATGAATACCTTAGCTGCCTAATTTGCTAGACAGGTGAGAGGTGGTAGGTGGCATTTTAAGATTTTTTGACCTCGGTTTCCATCTCCTAGACACCAGAACTGTAAAAGAATAAATTTCTGTTATTCTAACCACCTATCTTGTGGTAATTTGCTATGGCAACTCGAGGACACGAGAAAAATGGCAAAATAACAACAGCGACCCAAACAAATCAAGAAAACCTCCAACAAATTTGAAAATCACTGTGGGCTAAGCATTAAAGTAGACTTCATATCTGGGAATTATTCTCTTATCTCTGTCTTATTTGTTTTTGAAGCCTAATTTGTTTTAAAAGCCTTTTACCACCTTTTCCAAGCTGGCTATTGTCGCTGTGGCCTAGAAGACAGGACGACACGGCAGCAAACAGATCTTACAGACAGAGAAAGCAGTATTTCCTCAGAGATGACGAGTGAGAATTTTCAGAGGTAAACAGCAGAGAGGCTGGGCCTAAATAATGTGTGAGATGCTCATTAATCAAGACTCGATTGCCTATTTCTCAAACAGCTTAGAGACAATGTTGCTGAAATTTTCTATTTGCGCCCAAGTTTCTCCCAGTAAGCATCTTGAATGAGACTTTATGAGCAGTTCTTCTGTAGATTTATTGCTTTGCCTGCCAGAACATCTACCTCCTTAAATGCTGGGCAGAGGGAACTTAGGCCATGAAACAGGTGTTCTGCTTGTCAAAGATTGTGGCAAAGATAAAAGAATCTAATGCCAGGTGTGCTATTCTTCAGGAATCTTTCTCTAAGATTATGCTTCCTGTCAGCACATGAATTTTAGAATTTTATATAGAAAATATTCAAGAAGGGATTATTCCATCCCTCTCTTTTCATTCCTTCAATACATATAATATCATTAAATTGTACTCATCCTACATCCTCTATCCATGACGCTGAATAAGCAATATCAAACCAGAACCAAACCAACTGCTGTTGAGTCAATTCTGACTCACCGCGACCCTATAGGGTAGAGTAGAACTGCCTCATAGAGTTTCCAACGAGCGCCTGGTAGATTTGAACTGCTGACCTTTGGTTAGCAGTTACAACACTTCATGACTACGCCACCAGAGTTTCATAATAGGTAATATTCTGCCCTTATCACCTTTTAAGAACCCAATATTTGGTGCTAGAATGAGGCTTAAGACACTAAGAATGTATTTGTGTGTGCATGTCAGTGCACATATATGTACTCTATAGTATGCTAGCATGTTCAGGATCATCAGCACCACTCATGAACAGTGATGCACAGGAGAGTGCCCCACCCTGGGTTTCTCATTCTCATTCCTAGTTTCTCTCTTTCTAGTACTCATTCTTTCCCTCCCAGTCAGTCTGATTTTGTCCTTTGGTTTCTTTTTTTTATTATTATTATGATTGAGTGAAAATGTACATTCTGATATAAATTTGCACGTCCACCTGCGTGCAGCTCCCACTGCTCTCCCTGCCCAGTGACAGCACACTCTTCCTCTCCACTCCATACATGTCTTCTCCTCCCAACAATCTTCTGTCCCCTCCTCTCCACCCACTCCCCCACCTCCAGTAAGAGGTCATCAGGATGACGTCCTATAGATGCACAGAACCATAAAGTGCACACATAATATGGTCACTCTGTGTCGCCAAGTCCAATCCACTCATGTCTAAAGAGTCAGGGGAAGCATCAGGGCTGGGGGCCATGCTCCCAGGGGAACTCTGAGGACCCTGGACCATCAACTGCAGTCTTTTTAAGGCAAACCAAAACATGAATGACTTCTTAATTTTTTATTTTCATTTTTTAAGTAACATCTACAAACTTAACCATCCAAATAAATTTATTATAAATATTTTGGTGTATGTATTCTCCCAAACTGTTGCGTGTGTGCATGCATGCACGTGCACACTAAGTTTGGTAGAAGAGGAAATAATTTCTCTTTTCTTCTGTTGTTACTGTAATTTTTCTTTTCCCCTAAGGTAGCAATCCTACCTTTTCAAAACAAAACAAGACGAAACAATCACATGTTACCAGATGACATAGAACAAACAAACAAAAAATCAAAACCCAACACTGTCGTGTCGATTCCAACTCATAGTGATCCTAGAGGACAGATGAGAACTGCACCATCGAGTTACCAGGGAGCATCTGGTGCCCTGGGACTGCCAGCCTTCTGGTTAGCAGACATAGCACTACACCACCAGAGTTTATACCAGGTGACACCCATAAGTTTAGTGGCACATTTCTACTGTGAAGTGCTAAGCAGGGAGAAGTATCTTAGTGAATCACTTAGTGCAAAAGTCTAAACAAAATTATGTAGGATAAGAACTAGAATAAGCTTCTCATTTTTGTTAAAAAGATGGTTATCTAAAAATTTGTTTATTAACATATATCACTGTACATAAAACAACCAGAAAGGTGTACCAGAAGTCAGACGAGGAGGTCTGGCCAGCCTTTTAGGAAAAGAATGCCCAGAGTGAAATAGTAGAAAAAAACAGGGGAGTGTTTCACATAAGGATGGTCAAAACGTCAAATGTTACTAAGATGCCAAGGCAGATGCAGGCAAAATTCTACCCACTGGTTTTAACAGCAAGGAGTCCTGGTGGTGCAGCGGTTACACACTGAACAGGTGGCCCAAAAGTGAGCTGTTTGAACCCATCAGCTTCTCTGAGGGAAGTGGTGTGGCAGTCTCCCTCTGTGGATAAAGCTTCAAGGCCTGGAAACCTTACAGGGCAGTTCTACTCCATCCCATAGGGTCACTATGAATCAGAATTGATTCAGTGGTAATGGATTGAACAGATTTTGACACGCAAATGGGGCAAGTCATATTCTTCTATTAATCCGTTTCAATTATTCTCACTTTTTAAGAATGAAACAAATAGTCAACCAAGAAACCAAAAACCAAACCAGTTGCTGTCTAGTGGATTCCAAGTCTAGCAACCCTATAGGACACAATAGAACTGCCCTATAGGGTTTCCCAGAAGCACCTGGTCGATTTGAGTGGCTGACCTTTTGGCTAGCAGCACTAGCACTTAACTACTATGCCACCAGAGTTTCCAACAGCCAACTGTCTTCTAGGAATTAGGGGACCTTTTTTATTTTTTATTTTTGGTTTGAGCAGGAAGATTTCATGATACAGAACCACAAATGCCTGAGACATGGCTTTGATTAAATACGACATGTCTACAACTTACCTCTGTGATGGAGAAAGCCACCAGACACTGTGTCAAAGGACAGACACTAGCAGCTCCCACTCTGGGCTCAGTGAAAGCATGTGTCTCCTTATGCACTGCACTGATGAGGGCACAGCATCGTTCTGATGATATTCCTGGCATAACACAAAAATCATGAAGGAACAGTAGAAAACTCTAAAGTAAGGGGCCGTCTACCTAAAAAACTGGCTTATACTCTTAAATGTCAAGATTAAGAAAGAAAATACCAAGAAACTGTTGTACATCGACAGAGAACAAAGAAACATAACACTTAAATGTAATACATGATCCTAGTTTGTACACTGAGCTTCTAAAAGATATTATTGTAATTACTTGTAAATGTTGGAATTCATACACAATGTTACCTTCTGTTTTGTCAAGCTGACCTCAACTAGTGGTGACCCCATATGTGACAGCGTGAAACTTTGCTCCATAGGATTTTCAATGGCTGTGATCTTTCAGAACTAGATCACCAGGTCTTTCTTCCAAGGCACCTTAGTCTGGACTTGATCCCACAACCGTTTAGCTAGTAGCCAAATGCATTAACCCTTTGCACCAGCCAGAGTCTTTTCAATTCTCACTACCAGTCAACATTCTCACTATGAAGAGGAAATGCAGGAAACACCAGCAGCAAACTCTACTATCAATTTACATCTTGAAGTTTTGCTTGCCCTTTGCCATAGACAAATCCAACAGATACTACCACACTGTACTGGTTACACAGGTTTACCTTCTAATGTGTAGTCTGGGAAGAGTAGGCTATTTTAAAATGTTTTGATTATTATGTAATTATTGCATAACTGTATGAACTGGGATCTTGGGAGCACTTTGTACCTTCAGGAGAGAATTGATTTAAAAAAATCATTAAATCCTCAGGAAGATATAGAATAATAATAATGGTAATGATAATAGCTGCTCTTTCCTTACTTAATATAAATTAGACATTATGTTAAACATTCTGCTAAGCACTTCGTCTAATTTCCATTAGAACAATTTGTATTTTTAGAAACTTATGTCACTTTAGAAATATAAGACATGGGATGCCCTTCCATCTATAGAGACAGGTGTGCACATATATAAATGCATGTAAATAGGTTGAGTAGGATGTATGTGGGATAATAGGGGAAAGATTTGATTCTTGCACTTAGTGAATAAATTACCTTGGCCAATTCAATCTCTGTTGATGCTCATCTCTTTTTTCCTCTTTCAAATGAAGGTGATTTAATAGCCACTGTAACATTATTAATAGCAAACCTGTGTTCCAGGCACTGTGCTTGACCCTTTTGTAGTCTTCCCAAAGATACCTGGTGAGACAGGTAGTATTACCATTTTCATTTCACAGATAAGGACTCTGAGCCTTAGTGAGGGTGAGAAAAGCACATGTAGCTAGTAAGTGTAGACTCAAACCCAGGCAGTTCTACCGCAGGGAACGTGGACTCCTGTCTCTTTTGCAAGCACGTGAGGTCCACACAAGGTTCTCGGAGCTCTGCTGAACAGAGCTGGTTCTTGTCAGTTGGTTCTCTGTGGCTGATGGAGGAGCCACTAAGTGTTGCCATGGTCCTGCTATATCAGGGAAAGAACTCTTACTAAATTTACAAGTGAGATGGTAAATAACCTGGTCAAAGGGATTTGAATTTTTAAAAAAGTAATAAAGCCACACTACGTTGCTTACAGTGCTTATCCTTTCTGGTCCTCTAAACCATGAGGCTAGCAGATGGGGAACTACACCACTCTGTCCTCTCTTGACTTGGGAGTCAGGTTGGGGCCATGTCAGCACATGGCCACATCACTAGCACAGGTGATGCCCAGCTTGGAACCCTCGTGATATCACTGCCTTTGGAATGAGGAAATGCTCACTTTTTCCTCACTCCAAGATAGACAGGTAGATAGACAAATATATAAGTAGGTAGGTAGCTAGATAGAAAGATAGATAAAGTAAGTAGGTCGATAGATAGAAAAATAGATAAGTAGGTAGACAAACAGAGACAGCTGCTGTAGAGGCAACTGTCTGCACCTGCATGATCCTCACACTCATTGGCATGTTCCAGATCATTGTTGCAGCTGTGTATCAATTTGTATCACCAAGGGTCTCTCTCATTGTCACTGGCTCTCTGCTTCACCAAACACAGAGCCCTTCTCAAGCGATTCACCTCTCCTGATGACATGCCTTCCTTGTCAGATTTTCATTGGCTGGTGTTTTAGTCAGCTAGGGCTGCTCTAACAGAAATACCACAGAGTGGATGGCTTTAACAAAGAAAGATTTATTCTTACACAGTCCAGTAGGTTGCAAGTCCATATTCAGTGTGTCCGCTCCAGGGGAAGGCTTTCCCCTTGTCGGCTCTGGAGGAAAGTCCGGTATTGCATCAGTCTTTGTCCAGGGAGCGTCCTCATGCAAGAACCTCTGGTCTGAAGGATGAGCTCTGCTCCCGGTGCTGCTTGCTTGATGGTAGCGAGGTTCTCAAATTGTCCTTTGTTTCTTTTTCCTTTTATTCCTTGCAAGCTAAAAGTATTAAGGGTGGGGCAAGCCATATTCCAGGGAAACTCCCCCTACAGCAGGAATTTACAGCCCCACCCTAATCCTTTAACAGACAGGTTAGCAAAACCACACAATGGAGGACAGTCCCAAGATACTGGGAACCATATCCCAGCCACGTGGCTGCACACATTTTTGGGGGGACACAATTCCAACCATGACAGCTGGTTTTCATAAGGAGCTAGGCAGGTGTTTCTTGCTGGGCTGTCCTAGTCTGGAACCTCTGCTGAAACCTGTCCACCATGGGTGACCTTGCTGGTGTTTGAAATACAGGTGACATTCCCTGACAGTCCCATCACTGCTAGAAGGAAGTGGCTAGGTCAAGCTGGCTTTCATGGTTAAGGCAAAGAGTGACTCTGTAGTGTCCACATCTATGAAGCGAAATGCCAGGCCAGATGTGCTGAGATGTAAAGGGCCCAGTGACACCACTGCTTGCCACTCCAGTGGTCAGAAAGTAGGGCAGGGCATCATTTAGACCTGCCTCCAACTCGACGGCACTTGGCTCCAGCATGACTGCAACAAGCAGGCCACCACGGTACAAAAAACCTGACAGGTGGCTCCCTTCATAGAAAGGCCGAAGTATGTGTTTGCTTCTCTAAAGCAAAAGTAGACCTTTTCCTTGACTTTGCTGTTCTGTCATGAATCTCTGACTAGCTTTCTTTCAAGGTCTACTTTCTTCTCGCTTCTTCGCTTCTTCCTTTTCATACTCTTTGCCCACTTCAGATTCTCTTTTCAGTCCTAGGAGATGTGCTGAGTAGTCAGAAGCCTTCAATGTTTAATTTTACTGGTGTTTATGTCTTTTGTTCTTTTTCTTCTGTCTTTTTTTTTCGTTTCTGAGGATTTCTCTTTCTCTCTCTCTCACACACACACACTTTTCTTGAGAGAAGTCCTCTTGGTTTTAAGGTCCCAATGCCTCCATTTTTGCAGCTTAGTAGGAAGATCTATATGCAATGCAGAGGAGAAATCTGAATTTCATATGGAATTTGGAGGAATAACTTAAGTTCCATGTGGAAATCGGAGACCTCTCCATTGTATCCCATGACACGGGTGGACTTCAGGTAACCCGTGAAGTGGTAGCCATCAGGAAAGGCTCTTGAAGTCTTTTCGCTTTTACTACACACAGGCTGGACAAAGCTAGGGTGGAAACACCCCTTCTACTGGGCCTCAAAAAGGACTTTTGGAGGCTGTATCTGAGCTTTGGGAAACTGTAGGAGACGGCTGACTCTGTTCTCAGCTGTGCAGCTGGTTACAGTGAAGATGAAAATATTCTGTGATATCCAAATCTCAAAAATGTAACGATAGTTATCCACATTTTCAAATATGTTTCCCCAACAAGTGATCTTCCGTGGTTTAAAATTATACTGACAGGAAAACAACTGCAGCAGCTTTTAAATTGATGATCCAATCCATGGATAATTTCCTCTAAATAGCTCAGAGATGTGAATGAATGAATCATACATCATTGCAGGAAGTGATTTCCCTCAGTGAGTTCTACCTGCTGGAATCCTGGTGCATTACAGATTGGGTAAAATCTTTCAATGGAGATAAGACCCAAACTGGCACTGGAGCAAAACCTACAGCCTGAGGGGGAGCTGGAACTTTAGAAACTGCCATTTATTTAGAACTTGCCATTTTCCAGGAGCTCTTGTGTTACACATGCTTCCCTTCTGTGCACAGCAACTGACTTTGGGAAGGAATCCAGTGACAAAGGGGGCTTTCATTGATTCTTCCCAAGCTTCATTCTCCTGCATGTGGGTTGGCTTTCATCAGCGGTTTAGCATGGTTAACCTACCCTGATGGAGGACTGGAAGTGACGCGCGGGGGAGAAAAAAGAACCAGGCTCCTGATCCAGCTCTTTCACAAACAAATTGCTAGATTTTGTTGCGTCACTTATCTAGGTCTCAGTTTCCTCTTTTGCACAACAGAGGGTTAGATGTCATCCTTTTTCAATGAGCTGTGAAGCTATGAGGTATAAATTAACACACATGTGCATATTGTTAAAGCATTCAGAGTAGTGAACGTGGATAATATTACTAATGTTGAGCTACTTTCTTTTTTTTAAATTCCAGATGTCTAATAGGTATTTAACACAGGAGGAGTATTATTTCTGCCATAAACCATTTCTAGGCTTTCTGCATGTCATTTAATGCTGAAGGATGTCTTCGGAATTATGACTCAAATAATATGTTTGTACATCACTCCCACTTGAGTTTACTTGTCATTGCTGTCATAAGCACCCAACAGGCTGTTAAAATCTGTTGCAAACTATTCCCTTCTTTTGGGTGTGATGGAATTCACTGAGCCTTCTTCTCCTCCCCCTTTCTCAGTTTCACTGACACCCCCCACACAAGTGGCTGTCTACAAGAAAAACTAGAACTCTCCTACACTGCATCCCTTGGCTCTTCCATGAGGGGGAGCACAGGCTCCAGTCTGAACCACTGTGTTCTTTTATAAAGAATGCTGGGGGGAAAATAACCACAAAGTGCTGTTCCAACACAAGGCATTCAAATGATGGATGTATACAGCCCCTATCATGTCATCCCTCTATGGGAAGAGTTGTGACATTCATGTTGAAAAAGAAGCACAACACAGCATGAAAATCACCCATTGTGTAGACTCTCAGCCACTGCAAAAAGTGTTTCAGAACAGTCAGGTTAATGGATTCCACTGCTGCCTGGAGAGAAGAGCCAGGAACCCCGTATGGGATTTATGTCCCGAGTTCCTGGGAAGTTCAGTTTACTTCATTCTCATGGTTTCCCTCATTTTGAGTCACATGCCTGAAGACAGGTTCTGTGTTACTTTTGCCTCAAGCTGGCTTCCCTTTAGACACAGATTCCTTCATTGTTAAGTGCTTACACTAGCGTCTTAATTTCACTAAGTGTCTCTTCATTTCAGCTAGACTGTAAACTTTTGAGGACACTGATTCTGCCTTTTTCTTTTATCATTTCCCTCTTCAGCTCCTAGAAGGGTACCCGTCATAAAGTAGAAGCTCATTAATATTTAACTGGTGAATGAATATATGGGTGAATGGATAAGTGAATGAATTAAAATTTTCTTTTTGATTATGTTAAAAAACTCTGTGAAACACAGACATGTATAGATTAGCATGATGAATAACTGTGAACCCACCACCCCAACTCACATAGTGACTGCTTTCTGCCCTTCCCAGCTTGTTGCCAAACTGGAGCAAGTTTGTTCTGCCTGTTACTATAGCTGAAAATTCAGAGGCAGCATGGGGTTCAAGGAATATTTTATTTACAGATTTGCTAGCAATCTGGGAGACAGCGAGCCAAAAGCTGTCCATATGTGTTACATTTCTAGTGGTTTTTGTAGCCAGAATTCAAAGGGGTAGGGGTTTGTCACAGAACAATAGTCAGGAGTCACAAGATTTCATTGTATCATAAGGTTTCATTATACCTAACAAACAGTGTGAATTACCCAAAATTTCATTATCTTTCTCTGAGGTCTTAGTCAACTCTATATCCTCAGAGACGGGGAGAGGAAGAGATAGGGAGAGGAATGCAGACCTGCTAGTCTGGTCTGAGGGTGGTAATTGAGGCAGAAGATAGAATGTAGCCTAATAACCTAAGTGAACTTTGTTAGGTCTTTACATTTACCATCAAGCTCATGTCCCTTTCCTCCTTCTCAGTGGTTACTGTACTGACCTATCATTCCCACACATCTCTTTGTAGCTTTACTACATATGTTTGACTCTCTAACAAAAATAATATTGTTGTGGATTGAAATGTGTCCCCCCAAAAAATGTGTGTAGTCCTGTGGCTGGGCCATGATTCCCAATATTTTATGATTGTCCTCCATTCTGAGATTTTCCTATGCTGTATGTTAAGGAGAATTGGGGTGGGACTGTAAATCCCTTCCTAAGGTCACTGCCCTGCTTCATTGTAAAGGGAGTTTCCCTGCAGTGTGGCTTGTACCATCTTTAGTCCTTTCATCCTAAAAGAGATAAAAGAAAGGGGAAGCAAGCAGAGAGCTGGGAACCTCACACCATCAAGAAAACAGCATTGGCACATCCTTCAGACCTGAGGTTCCTGAGCTGAGATGCTCCCTGACCAAAGACTGATGCAATACAAGGATTTTCCTCCAGAGCTGACAGAGGAAAAGCCTTCCCCTGGAACAGAAACACTGAGTTTGGACTTGTAGCCTACTGGACTGTGTAAGAATAAACTTTCCTTTGTTAAAGTCACCCACTTGCGGTATTTCTGTTAAAGTGGCACTAGCTGACTAAAATTAGTGCTTTACCTGTTTTTAAACTTTTAAAAATTAAAAATGTTATCAGATTATATTTTAATGTAACTTTTATTCATAAACAAAGGTAGATTTGTGAGGTAAGTACATGTTCATGCCATCCTTCTAGTTTAGGTATCTTCTCTGCTGGTCTTTTCATATGAATTCATATGAATTCATCCTATTTGTCCATTTTCATGCTGATAGAAGTTTAGTTGTTTTCCCCCAGCCGGCCAAGTGCCGTCTTATAATGCTGCGGAGAACATTCTCATTCATGTCTCCATGGGCCCCTCTAGACAGAAGTGTCCGCATGGCATGTCCCGAGGGGTGGAAATGTTCTTTTTCAGGGAACATGTATCTTTGACTTTACTGGTATCCCTAGAAAAAACCCCAAGTGGTTTTCCAACATACACCTCCATGGCTCCACATTTATAAAATGTTCTTTAAATAACTGCCATGTTAACTGCTCTTCTGTTCTCTGATGAACACCAGTGTCCTTTGAAATACACACAAATGGAGTAAAATGTGAATTTTAAAATATCTTTCCAGTTGTAGAGTTTACAGCTGAACCCAATACCTGAATCTTAGCATGTGGAATTTATATCAATGGGAGAAGATACAGTTTTACTCCCTTCCAGTCTGGAAAAGACTAGGAGAGCTGGGCCAGGGCTCTCTCGCTGATTTCTGTATCCCCAGTCTCCAAAATAGATTATAGCACAGAGGGATGCTCAGGAAACAGCTCTTGAATGGCTGGCTGTAAGACTGAACAGATGGATGAACGGTCCAAAAGAATAACATAAGATTTAGGTATTCTTCTTATTTTACAGCCTCAGACAGTTTACAATACATACTGCATCTCTTCACAGGGACTTCATGTAGACCTGAGGTGGCTCAGTAAGAGAATGTGGGTGGATCTGTGTGAGTCCACTCCTGCTATTAGAAAACAAACCCACAGGGCCAGATGCATGTCCTACATTACTAGTGTCCTCACTCTGTCATGTAAGGATAACAAACTTCTGAGGCAGTGGGCAGGGTCAAGATGGACCGTGGAGGAGGCTGTCTACATGGGCAGAAACCGAGTACTAGTTGATTATATGATTGAGTTAGAGTCAAGACTGGCCTCTGCAAAGTCGTGAAACTGGCAGATTTGATCTTTGGTTACTGTTCTCCAACCTGCAGCTTGGTAGTGCCTAGATATTTACATCACAGTGCCTGAAAGTGTGACTGCCTTAATTTATAATTTCAACCTCTTCATCAAAGCTCCCATTGCCCTGATAATACATTCTGAGCTGTTGGAAAGATGAAAGATCGGATAAGTGTGTTACCACTGAGTCACTGAGAGCAGATCAAAGTTTCCTCTGTCTCCTCTCTGAGGGGTCTTTGCTTTTAACGCATTGAAGTTTCAAGCTTTTTCTCTGACATGGAGATTTCAAAGGAATGTTTTAAAGATGAGGATGGGAGAGGTTTCATGTTTCACAGGTACTTCTGTTTCATGAAAATCTGCACTATATATATATTCATGTACACACCAACTTTCATACACATACATGCATCGGAGGTCCAACAATTAAGTCAGTGAACTTAATTGTAAGTGCTCCATACCTCATTGCTGAATATCACTTTGGTCACCGTCAGAGTGCTCCCCTTGGGAAGCTATGCACCAATGCCAGAGCCTAGTCGGCCCTTCCAAGCGATTTTGGATCTCTTTCTGGAATGGCTGTTGTGCAGGGTGGCATGGTGGCAAGTTCACAAACTTAGTTGTAGAGTTGTCTGTGAGGGAGTTTTCCTCCAGTAAACAAAGAGCTGTATTGGAACATGCACTCTACTCACTTGGTCTGACCCCCAGTGACTTCTTTCTTTACCTGGAGATAAAAGAAATATTGAAAAGAAGACATTTTGATGACATTTGGGATGTCAATGGGAGTACGATGACAGCTGTGATGGCCATTCAAAAAAAAAGAATTCCAAAATTGCTTTGAAGGGTGGACTAGTTGCTGGTATTGGTGCATAGCTTCCCGAGGGGAGTACTTCACAGGTGACTGTAGTGATGTTCAGCAATGAATATGTAGCACTTTTTCTAGTCATGGACTTAATTACCAGACATCACACACATGAATATGTATATATATACAAGTACAGGCACAGCAATACTTCAGAGGAAACAAGAACCCTGGCCTCAGATCCTAACCAGTTCTGTCTTGTATCGTAGTGACAAGTTCTGCCTTATTTGTGCTAGGGAGACCAGGTCTAAAAACACCAGAGCTCCTCGGTCACCTCTTTGTCCTCACCCACCGCTGAATAATGATTTTATCGACACCGTAAATAATGTAATTTCTTTCTCTGACAGATCTCAGACTTAAAGCATTTTTAAGCTGACATTATGTATAAAGTAATTGTGTTATTAGGAATACGTTTGCAGTATAGTAGTAAATTACTATGCTTAGACCATGTAAAAATGGCTTTTTAAGGAGAGAAATAACTGTTGTTAGGAATTTTTCTGGATCAAATGAAAGTTTTAAATTTTATTGGAGTTTTAACTGGAGTTAGTCTTATGGGCCGGGAAGTCCATTTTAAATTGTGGCAATGAATTTTGGGGACAGGCTAAACTGGATGTGTTCTCATCAACCCTCATCTGTACATTTGGTTGAGTTTAAACTAACACAGCTGGGGTCTGTCCTTGCTCCTCCCCTGTACTTATTTTCATGTCACCCCATGGTAGGCTTCTCCCCATCTCCGTTTCTACACTAGTCAAAGCCACCCTTATCTCCTGTCTACATGAGTCAACAGCCCACACCTTCCTAGCTCCTTTCCCATACGCACTCTTGTACCTCCAGTCCATTTCTCACATGGTGACTACATCTATGTTTTTGAGGCACATTTGTGATCATATCAGTGGAAGAGCTCTTTCAAAGTCCTATAACAACTGTCTATAGTTCTTAGGATAAACTCTTAACATCCTACAATGGCCAAAGAACCACTGCTTGGTATCACCGCTGCCTACCTCTGTATGCCCACCTTGTGTAACCCTCTCTGGGCTCCATCATCACTGGTCTTTGTAAAACCCACCTGCTGCCATCAAGTCAGTTCTGACTCATAGTGACCCTGTAGTCGACTGCTCCATAGAGTTTCCGAGGAGTGCCTGGAGGATTCAAACTGAGAACTTTTTGGTTAGCAGATGTAGCACTTAGCCACTACGGCACCAGAGTTTCCCACTGGTCTTTGTAGTGTCTGGAAAAGACCTTGCACCCCCTGCTCAGGGGATTTGCATACATTTTTTCTTAGTCTTTAAGGCTTTTTTTTTTTTGTCTCCCACTTCTACCACCCCCTTTTAGGTAGTTATTTCCAATGTATCCTGTAGATCACAGTTCAGCCATTACTCATTAGGGATGCCTTCTCTGAATCACTGCCAGATCACATGTCCCCTTATTTACGCTTATTGCACCATGCTCCTCTATTCTGGGCTACATGGTTCTTGTAACTTTACATTTATCTCCTTGATTTTTTATTTTATTTTACTTAATGTTGAAAGGCAAACCCTGGTGGTGTAGTGGTTAACTTAACCACTAAGTTAACCACTAAGTGGTTAACTTAACCCTAAGTGGTTAAGTGATATGGCTGCTAACTGATAGGCTGGCTGTTTGTATCCACCAGGTGCTCCTTGGAAACTCTATGGAGCAGTTCAACTCTGTCCTATAGGGTCACCATGAGATGGAATTGGTTTGATGGCAGTGGGTTTGGTTTTGGTTTAATGTTGAAAGGACTATTAAGAATATACTTCTATGTGAAAAATGCTAAACACTAAAGAAATGGAATGAAATAAACTATTATGAACACATAAATTAGTAGCTATGTAGACTCTACAGCAGTGGGTTATGTAGACAAACTTACATAAGTATTGACTTTAACCATACACCTGCTATAGCTACTACTACCCCAAACAGAGTTTTTTATAAAGCTGAATTCAGAGTACTAGGCATCAGAAAAATGACAGATATTTAAGGCATGAGTATAGTCAAGGATCTCCATGGATGACTCTTGATTCTTTTGGCAACATTCATGTTGCATTTTATATGCAGATGATCTAATTATTTCTGGAATATTCCTGGATTATGTTAGGGGTCTAACCTGGTTCTGGCAAAACGTGTTACTCTGAACAGTGAGGAGGCAATCTCAAATGAAGTTAGCTGCCATTTATTTGTTACCTATTAAATCAAGAAAATTTTAATTGTACTTATTGCAATGATTTTTGATTATTTACTATTGTTATTACTATTTTCGATAATGTAGTTTTGTGCTATTGAGTCAATTCAAACTCACAGCCACCCTGTGTACAACAGAACAAGATACTCCCCAGTCCCGCACCACCCCACAGTTGCAGTTATGTTTGAGCTCATGGTTGCAGCCACTGTGTAAATCTATCTTGTGGAGGGTCCTTCCACTCTGTTGCTCACCATCCACTTTACCAACCATGATATCTTTTCCTAGAGACTGGTCCTGCCCAAAGTATGTGAGATTAAATCCCACCACCTTTGCTTCTAAGGAGCATTCTGGCTATACTTCTTCCAAGACAGATTTGTTTGTTCTTTTGGCAGCCCATGGTATATTCGATATTCTTTGCCAACACCGTATGAATAATTTATGTTGGTGACAAAATATATTTACGATGAATAAATTGTTACTTGCAAACTTCTATCATGTGATCTGGTCTGTTTTGTTGAATTTTAATTTTATTCTACATTTTTATCCAGTTCTGATTGGGATCCTCTATTGTGGTCTCTGTCAGAGCAGTTGGTGGTTATAGATGGCTACTTTCTAGTTCTTCTGGGCTCAGGTTGGTGGAAGCTGTCATTCATGTGGTTCATGAGTTTTTTGGACTAATATTTTCCTTGTATCTTTGGTTTTATTCATTCTCCTTTGTCCAAGATGTGATGGGGCCAATAGATATATCTTAGATGGTCATTTTTAAGCTTTTAAGACACCAGAAACTACTCATTAGAACTTTTCAAAAATAAACTATGTTATGCCATTTGACCTAGATGTCTCACAAGACTACATCTATTGGCCCTATCACATCTGGAGCAGAGGAGAATGAAGAAAACCAGACACAGGGGAAATATTAGTCCAAAAGACTAATGGACTTCATGAACCACAGTCTCCACAAACCTGAACCCAAAGTACTAGATGGTGCCTGACTATGACCACCCTCAACCTCAGTAACTCACTCTCAGCCCTCAGACCCAGTAATCAGTCCTTTAAGGTGCTTGGATGCGTGTAGGAAGCTTATATGACGTTGCCTTGATCATGTTTTGATACATCCCCCATACTGTGTGTTCTTTCCCTTTGCCAAAGTTAACACTTGTCTACTGTCTAGTTAGTGGTTTCACTTTCTGAACACTTCTCTCCCTTGCAACCAACTAAGACTGTCTTTTTGTGTATGTGTAAATTTTTCTAGAGTTTTATAATTAGCAATTTTTAAAACTGTGAATATAACACTACAGTTTAAAAAAGCCTTTGCATACACTGTTAAACTGTACTAAATGCATGCAATCACACCACGAGTTAGATCAAGGGTGCACAGACTTCTTCTGTTAAGGGTCGGACAGGTATTTCTGGCTTTAGGGGTCATGCAGACACTGTCTTCACTGGTGCTTAACTCTGCCACTGTAGCAGAAAAGCATCCATGGACAATGCATAAAGCAATAGGCAGGGTAGTGCAGCAGTGAAACTTTATGTACATAGACAGCAGGCTGGCTTTGGCTGATGGACTTCAGCCCGGCAAACTCTGATTTAGATCATGCAGGATTTACTATCCCTCCATTTGCAATTGTTGACTCTGAGATCAGAGGGTTAAATGATTTTGCTAAGGTCACACAGTGAATTAGTGACAGAATGAGGATGTAGCCCCATGCTAGCTAGTCCCCAGTCTGGTTTTCCTACTGAACTGCAACGAACATGTTATAAATATAGTGTAACAATGGTGCATTGTGTGGTGTATCAGGAAAGCGCCATGCCTGCAAAGCTGCAGATCTGGAGCCTGACTCTTGATTGGCTTTTCTTTATCTGCCTGACTTTAAGTTGCTCCATTATCCTTAGCTTCAGTTGGCTCATCTAAAGACTGAAGAGGTTGGATAAGGAATTTCTAAGATACCCTTTGGATATAAAATGCTGTATTTTTATTGTGAAGTATTTAAGTTTATAAGATATTACAAATTTTGCAGCATTTATGTACATAAAAGTCATTATGAGCTAACCAATAAATATTTACCAGGCCAATTATGCTGTGAAAAGATGGAGGAAATGTATGATATCAATTTTCCCCTCAAATAATTAACAGTCTAGTTAGGGAAAAAAGCATTTCTTTGTCCTTACAGAAAATGAATAGGCAATTCATGTGTTAGAAAAATTCCTTCGTAGAGATAGTAAGTTCTATAACTTGATTGAGATGGTAGGAGCTATGACCCTTGATTACACAGGTACTCTGTGCCTCTGTCTTTATGTCTGTAATATGGGGATAATGATATTATCCATCTCATTTGGTACCTAAGGGAATTTAACTAGAACAGTGCCTTGGTGCATAGTAAACACCCAGTCAACTCAGTTGTTATTATCTTCATCATCATCTTTATTGCGTCAAAAATGCAAATCAACCCAGATGCCTAACAACGGAAGAATGGATAGGTAAACTATGGTATATATACTCAATGGAGCACTACACAATGATAAAGAATAACGATGATTCCAGAAAACATCTCATGACCTGGTTTCAACTGGAAGACATTATGTTGGGTGAAAGTAGTCAGCGGCAAAAGGACAAATATTGTATGAGACTTCTACAATAAGATCTCAAAAACAGACTTGTGTAAAGAAGAAAAGACTCTTTGACAGCTGCAAGGGAGGGGAGGAAGGGAGGGCGAGGGAGTGAGGGTTTAGATTAGATGCTAGAAATCTGGTTGGGTGAAATCGGTGATAGCACACATTAGAAACAAGAACAACATTAAGTGGACTTCAGCGTAACTTGAATATTCCTTCCATCTTAACCCAATATTGCAAGGATAGAGTAGCTGGGGCAGCCGGCAGGGGACCATGCTCTTAGGCGAAATCGAGGCCAATTGGCACAACTAGCATTTTGCTAAGAGGGCTCTCTGCACCCCACATTGGTGAGGGGCGTCTGGAGACTTAAAAGCTGCCAAGCTGCCATCCAAGGGCACAGCAGATGGTCCCAACTTGGCAGGAATGGATGCTCACCGAGGACCAAAATGACATGGGATGAAGACAACCCAGAAGATAGAGAGCCCCACAAGAGTGGGTGCCTACATCGACTTGGGACCGGAAGAACCGGATGGTGCCCAGCCACCACCAGTGATAGCTGCGATGGAGCTCACTAAGTTGAGTTTCACTGGCAACACAAGAAGAAAAAGGGGTGCACCCTGAAATCTCCACTAAAAGACCTCAATTGATGGTCCAGCGGTTCTGGGGTTCCCCTTGGAGCATGGCCCCTGGCCCTGATGCTGCCCTTGCCCATAAAGCATAACGAAGTTTTACTCTTCGGACACGAATGGATTGGACTTGCCAATGCAGAGTGACCATATATTGGATGCACTTTATGGTTCTATACATCTATAGGATGTCATCCTGCTGACCTCTGGCTGGAGGAAGGAGAGTGGGTGGAGCAGAGGGGAAAAAGAGACTGTTGGGAGAACGAGACATGTATGGAGCAGAGAGGGAATAGTGTGCTGTCACCGGGCAGGGAGAGCAGTGGAAGCTGCATAGAGGTGGGTATGTAAATTTATACAGGAATATACATTTTCACTCAGTCATATTAAATAAAAAAAAAAAAAAATACATTTGCCCTGCCAATAAACTTTAGCCCAAGGACAAACTTTGATTTAATTTTTTTGAAGTTATAAAGTAAAAGAAAAGACTGTTGCTAGAGAGAAAAGATCTCTTTTCCAATCAAAGTCTCAGGGCCTTTCTAAACTTTTTCCAGTGCTGCTGCTTACCCTCTGGCCTGCAGGTTGCTGAGAATGTCCCTGTGCTTACTGCTTCCTTCTCTATGGTGTCTCCTTGGAGCCTGAACCAATCGCACAAAACTCGCAGAATGGAAGGGCTGTCTAGCTACGGCACCTCCTGCCTTTGTTACATTAGCCAATTTAAAAAGTATAAAAGTTCCTAAATTATTAACTTTTTCCAAAGTGCTATTTGATGGCAAAAGTAATATCTGCGTGAAAGTATTAAGTGAGTTTAAAGAAAAGCTGAATAACTTGACAGTGTTAAAATTATGCTGTCAAAGATTCCATTTTCCCAGAGCCATCCATATCGCCTGGTTTCAGTCACACAGGCTGTCATTAAAATTGTGAGATTTATTTCTTCTCTAATTACACCCTGGCAGCCCGCTGTATAGGAAATACAACTACAGTGCCTGCTTTTCAGAAGGATGCAGAACCCATGACATCGCTTATGCAGGCGATTAGGAGAATGGCTTTCAACAAAGGAGTCAGAGAACACCGTGTTTTATGAATCTCTGGGGTGCTGTTCAAACATTTAAAAATATATAATAGCCACTCATTTATTGGTGGGAAGACAGAAAGCATCCTCCTTCGAGGGAGGATGATGCTTGACCTCTTTTGAGCAATTTTCTATGTTTTGCATTCTCATGCATTAAACACTGCATGCATTATTTACCCTTAATAGCTATCACAAAGTCTGTGGATAGCTTCCCCTCGTAACCTTAGAAATTTCACACAAAATTCATCAGACACAGAGAATTATCTAGTGCTCAGGACCTGGGGCTGTAGTCAGTCCTAGCCTTTCTCCTTCAACCCGCTGCTTTTCACTGAAAGGTTGCTTGGTTGATCTGCACTTAACTCCAAATCCTCAAATGTTCCTTTGTGTAAGATAGTATTTATTGAATGATTTTAAAGGGCATCTGTTTGGTGATAGTCCCTGGGGGCCATGCTCAGGAACCATGTGCCCCTGTCTGCAGGATACTTTAGAAGCTCATTGGAGAATTAAGACTTACATTTATGAACCTGAGGGGTCAGAACACCACTCTACCATCAGGTGTGAATGGAATGTGATTAGATGGGTGCACGAGTGGCTAGCAGAACTGAATTACTCAGAACACAGCCTTCAGCTTAGGTTTTGGCCTGAATCCTAGCTGTACGGTAACTGGCTGTGTGACTTGGAGTTTAGAGCTGGAAGGACCCACGTCTATGTTTTTCACTAAAGCTACCAGTGACATTATCAGCATTCCTCTTGCCTCCATCACGGTCATCACCACCACTGATATTCTTTTTTTTTAAAATTCTTCTTTTGTGGTATTTTGTATCCTTATTGCACTTGGTGTTCACAATAATCCTGGGTGGTAGATATCTCAAGACCCACTTTATAGATGAGATAACTGGGGCTTGGAAAGCATACATAAGTCACTATCTCAAAGACACGAAGCCAGTGAATTGAGGAACTAGGGGGGTATGCATCCACAGCCTGGTCTTTTTTTTTTTTTTTTGGTACTTGGCATCGCTGTCTGGGAAAGGCCAAGGAGGTTAACTTTGCTGCAGAATTGTAGCTCTGTTGGCAAGGTCAGGGTATGTGCTTACTTTTCTAAGGGACATAGTCGGGCCCAATGGACATGTTTTTCTAATAAGGAAAGACACTTGTCTTAACAAGGAAGATGCTAGTCTTTGTCAGAGGATGCATAGCCTCAGCATTCGTCCCACCCCAAGGAAATCTGGTGGTGTGGTAGTTAAGTGCTACAGCTGCTAACCAAAGGTCAACAGTTTGAATACACCAGGTGCTCCTTAGAAATACTGCGGAGCAATTCTATTGTGCCCTATAGTGCCTCTGGGAGTTGAAATAGACTCGGTGACAATGGGCTTGGTTTTTAAACATAGGCCAAAAATCTTATTTGAAAGACAGAAAGAAGAAAACACCAGTTTCTGAGTTTCTTCTTCATTTGTCTCTCACTGGCTTTCATACTCAGATATAAAACATACTCTAGAATTCAATTTTCACATTCCCTAATAGCTTATAGGAACTCTGGTGGCCCAGTGGTTAAGAGCTTGGCTGCTAACCAAAGGGTCAGCAGTTCGAATCCACAAGCTGCTTCTTGGAAACTCTAGGGGGGCAGTTCTACTCTGCCCTGTAGGGTAGCTATGAGTTTGAATCGACTTCATGGTAACAGTTTGGTTTTGTTTTTAACAGTTTATACGCTCCTGGAGGGCAAGGATGTTGTCTTCTTTGAAATTCCTTCTGTTTTCCCCAAATCTGTCTCAGACTAGACATACCACAGTTATTCAGTCTATTTAAGCAACACATACCGGTAGCACATCTTTCTGAAAGGAAGGCAGCCTTTATAGCTGGATGGACCAGAGCTTGGTCAATCATTTCCATTCCAGTTACATTACTAACTGGGTGATTATACAAGAACTTACACTAGCAATCTCATTTTTCATTCATTATATACATGTGACATATATATGAATATATATATATAGGGTAATGTGAAACACACGGGGTTGTCATGAGTTAGAACCCACTAGGAGGAAATATTTTTTTAAAACAGTGATGCAATAGTCACTAGGATAAAATATATCACAAGACAGCTCTAACATAATAGTTGACTTAGAGAAGATGTTCAAATAAATATGATACAAGCCTTGTATTCATGTCAAGAATAACAAACTCAATCCAACCCACTGCCATCAAGTTGATACCTATTCGTAGCAACTCTACAGACTGTGTAGAACTGCCCCATAGAGTTTCCAAAGCTGACATTCTGGTTAGCAGACATAGTGCTTAACTACTACACTGCTGCATCAAGCAGCCCACTGCTATTTTTTTACTCTATCGACCATGACAACTGTGATTAAAAATAGCCAACAACCACAAAGGAACTTCTGCTTTTAGCACAGAGGAAGTAACAGGGATTTACCCTGAAGCAAAAACAACAAAAAGAAAATTCAACATAAAAGACGTGGAAAATCAGTTTCTAAGACACTGGCTCTTAAAGAAGGAGAGTGAGCCCTGAGAAACAAGAGACACAGGAGATGAGCCTCTTGACTGCCCCAGTGCATTGACTGGAGAGATCTTCCAGGCTGCAGGGCTGGGAGAGGGGATCCAAGTAGACAGTAGTGGTCTCCGTGAATTGAGAAGATGAAGTTGGGAATCTGGGGAGGCCAAGGGGCTGCAGTTCACACATCAAAGTGTCATAAAGGAGAGAGTTGTAGAAGATCTATAGAATGTTCCCTTGGCTTCTTCATCTGGGAGTGAAGAAACTACTGAAGGCCAGGGAGAGAATTACCCAATTAAATTAGCAGAAACTATGTCCAGAGTTCACACAGAGCCAGGAATACTTTCTGTCCCCCACACCCCCATGAAGTAGAAACATCATCTTTCAAGGGACATTTTCAGAGTCCTCAGCTTTTTGACCTAGAGTAAGAGAAAAATTAGACCTAGATTAAACATTGCTCTGGTCCCATCCAACAAAGCTTAAAAGCTTTCCAGTGACAAAAGTGGTACAGAGATGAAAATTCAAATTCACTAAAAAAGACCAGACTTGCTGGTCTGACAGAGACCAGAGGAGCCCCCAGGAATATGGCCACTGGACACCCTGCCAGCTCCGAACTGAAGCCACTTCTGAAGTTTACCTTTTAGCCAAAGATTAAACCAAAAAAACAAGTCTGTTATCACCGAGTCAGTTCTGATTCACAGCGACCCTGTAGGACAAAGTAGAATTGCCTCATGCAGTTTTCAAGGAGTGCCTGGCAAATTGGAACTGTCAATTGTTTGGTTAGCAATGTAGCTCTGAACCATTGCACTACCAGGGTTTAGATAAGCCTTGGATACAAACAATATCAGACATGTGGAAATTGTTTCTTAGTTCAGCTGAGTTTAAGACACCAAATAGGCAACAGCTGCTCAAAAACAAAGGCAAGAAGGCAGGAAGGGACAGGAAAACTGAAGGAACGGTCATGTAGAACCTGGAATGGAAAAGGAAAAAGTGCTGACATATTGTGGGGATTGCAACCAATGACACAAAACAATTTGTGTACAAGTTTTTGAATCAGACATTAATTTGGGCTGTAAATTTTCACCCAAAGTTACTTGTGTGCGTACACGTGTACAGGTTCACATGATGCACACACACACGCATAGAAATTCTCAAGAAGTATCTTCATCAAAAAGGAGACGATATAGAAGAGAATTTCAAACTGTCATGGAATTCAGACTTTCTAGAGCCACTGAGGCTGGATGAACCACTGAAACTATTGTCTTGAGATAATTTTTAAGCTTTAAACCAAAAATATTCCCTGGAGTTGGGAGGGCTCCTGAGCTTTGCTCATTGAATGCTAAATTACTGTCTCCAGCAAGTGACAAGTGACAGTTTGAAACTGTTTACCATTATAAAGCTGATGTGATAAAATAAAAAAGGGGTTCCAGAGATGCAAGACTAGTAGCATACTAAGGAATGTATGTTTGCTTCAGGCAGTTTAAGTGACAGGATTCAGTGACTTAAGGAAGCAGACAGCTTTAGTTAATAAAATGAAGTATCTATGAAGTCATCATTGCTTGTCACGTAAAGCAGTGGATTTGTCATTGTGAACGGACTGCATTAATAGTAGCATCATTAGCTCACACTGAGATGTTTCCCAGAGCAGAGATTTTGTTCTAAAAGAAAAAGGCCTCATGTTGGCTGCCACATGTTTTCTTCTCATCCTTGGAACTCTTCCAAACAGCTTTCTAACCGCGGGTCATGGCCCTGCTGGGGATTATTCCCTGAGAGGATTGGAGTCACGTGCTATAGTAAGCTGGATTTCAAAGCTCTGATAAACTTTCTGAGTTGAGCCCCAGGACTCACCCTCTGTGAGTTCGAGATGAAGCGGGTAACCTAGAGGTAGAATTCCTCACAGCTCAGAGACGAAGCAAAGGTGGGCATTTTAGCGGGAAAATTCTCTAGTTACTCACCCTGACCTTTCCCCCTCCTCTTTACGGCCCAACGTGTCTAAAGAGTTTCTTCTACTTTTGTACCTCTTCCTCTCCTCAGTTTCTGCTCCCCTTTGACTGCTGTCCCTTCCCTCTAATTGCTGTCACCAAAATAATCAGTTTTGGCTAAGTCCTTCTCTCACTTAACCTATTAGCAGAAGTTTCTCCTGTTGAGCACTGCCTGCCTCTCTTGGTCTTTGTGCCTTCACACTGCCCTTGTGTTCCTTTTTAGGTCCACCTTCTCCTAGCCTTGGTGTCTCCGAGTCATGCTAATGGTTAACTAGCTAGGCTGCTAGCAGAAAGTTGGCACTTTGACTCTATCCAGAGACACCTCATAAGAAAGTCCTGGTGATCTAATTCTGAAATATCAGCCTTTGAATACCCTGTGAAGCACTGTTCTATGTTGACAGAAGGTCTCCATGAGCTAGAATCAACTTAGTGATCCCTGTTTCTCTCCTAGCCTCAGCCATGAAAGTGCTGGTTCCAAGAGGCTCCACTTTAGGTCTAGTTCGTTTCTCACACGTCTGACTCACTTGAACAGATCTCTCCATGGCTTCCATTGTCATCTGTATGCAGAGGACTCAGATACCTCCCCTCGGAGCTGTGGAGTCCCTTAACGAGCTGTCCCACTGAATTCTCCACACGATTTCTCAAAGTCATCGCAAACCCAAATGTCCAGGTTAATGTTCAAACTTGTTCTCCAAACATGGGCTCCCTCCAGCTCTGCTGCCCTTACTGTATTTCACGAGTCAGGGACTGTGAAATTATGCTCAATAGCTGCCTTTAATTGCCTCCCATGTCCAATTTATCAACATATCTTGTCTATTTCATCTCTTAGCTATTGTTCCACTTCTAGTGCCTGGCACAAGATCTGACATGTAGAGATACAAAGACTGCCAGTTAAGTTTGCAAACTCACCCTAGAAACAGTGCTGCATATCTCATTGCTGAATATCACTGCGGTCATCTTGGAAGTAGTCCCGTTAGGAAACTATGCACAAACACTAGCACCTAGTCCACCCTTCAAAGCAATTTTGGAACCCTTTTTCTGGAATGGCCATCAGAGCTGTTGTTGTATTACCATTAATGTCCTGAAAGTCATCCAAGTATTTTCCTTTCAATATTTCCTTCATCTTTGGGTAAAGAAAAAAGTCCCTGGGGGCCAGATCAGGTGAGGAGGGAAGCTATTCCAATACAGTTATTTATCTATTGGCTAAAAACTCCCTCAGAAACAACTATGCAATTAACTTTGTGAACTTGCGACCTCGCCACTGTGCGCAATGGCCATTCCAGAAAGAGTTCCAAAATTGCTTTGAAGGGGGGACCAGGCACTGGCATTAATTCATAACTTCCCAAGTGGAGCACTTTGAAGATGACCATAGTGATATTCAGCAGTGAGGTATGTAGCACTTAGAACAATTAAGTCTGTGGATTTAATTGCTGTATCTTGTAGATAGCTGCCATCAGGTTGACTGTGAATCATGGAGAACTCATTTAAAACCAAGTGAACATTGTCTGGTCCTGCGGCATCCTCAAAATCACCAGATGTTTGAGTTCATTTTTGCAGTTATTATGTCAGTCCGTTTCACTAAGGGTTTCCTTCTCCCTGAATAGTCCTCTGCTTAACCAATCATGATGCCTTCCTCCACGTATTAATCCCTATTGATGACTTGTCCAAAGCAAGGCAGTTGGACGTTGTTCTGTTGTGATCCATAAGGGATCCATAAAGGACCATCTTTTTACTGCACAGTCACCAACCACACTATTCTGCTTTATGCCTGTCTTATTAGTTACACTCCCTTCTTCCCTGGGAACTTCCACGTGATCCATTCTTCCTCCCCTGCCCAGATCACCTCCTAGTTACCCAGTGCACTTCCTACAGCGCTCAGCTCGTGTGTCAACCTCTCAAGGTCAGATCACTCCCAGAAAAGGCAAATGTCTTCAACTACATGTTCTCGTGACTTCATGTATCTGAGAATTTCAATTTTGGATAATTATTTGATTAATATATCCAAGACTATACACTCCCTGATGACAGCGACAGTCTCTGACTACATCCTTGTTTTCTTCTCTGTGCTGAATAATTATAAACCAGGAGGGTTGAAGTCCTCTGGATCTGCTTCTGATAAATGTGTGGCCTTGAGCGTAAAAGACTGTTACTTGGGAAAAAGCAACTTCTGTCTTTAATTAGTGAAATTTATTTGTAGGTAGCACAAATACTGCTCACTGGGGGCCCCAATCCAGTTGTTAATAAATCATTTAAGCTAAGATTTCAGTTTTGAGAAGCTTGAGTGCTGGCATCTGACCAGATAAGGGCAGGAGGATATATGCTTCTGGGACAGCACAGCTGTTCTCACTCTGGGATATCCGGTGCTTGCCCTGGTTGCTGTAGGGACTGAGACAATATTGGAGTCTATTACATTCTTCTGAAGCGTCTGCATTTTTGTTTTTATTTCTTAAGACTTTTTTTGTTGTTGTTGAGAATATACAGAGGAAACCATGTACCAATTCAAGTTTCTATGCTTACAGTCCAGTGACACTGATTACATTCCTCCAGTTGTGCAGCCATTCTCACCCTTTCTCTGACCTGTTCCTCCTTCATTAACATAAATTCACTGCCCCTAAGGTTCTTACCTAATCTTTTGAGCTGCTGCTGTCAATTTGATCCCATGTAGATAAGTAAAAGAGCACAAGACATTCTTCTGCACCTTTTAGTCTTGCAGCACTTACTCCCCGATCCAGTAGCCTGTTAGTAGTTTTTATGACTTCCAGTACACATGAGTTCCCTTTATGGAGTGATGGGGCATCAGCTCCCAGCCTTAGTGGGAGTGATTACGAGTAGCCACAGACAATGAATTTGCCAGAGCACTGATATTTCTTGGCTGAGTGGAGGTTGTTAGCTTCCAGGTTGGTTGTTGGAAGGTCTGGTTTGCCAGCTAAGCATTTACCAGCCCGAAAGCTAGTCACATGGGCATCCCTCCAGGACCTGGATCCAAACTACTGGTGCAGCAAAGTTCCAAATCACACCAACCACAGCTGACTATGATTCAAGCCCCTTAACGTGGTTCCAAATTCATTATTTGTCAAGAAATTCTGCGTGAGAAAAAAAAAATACTGACTTTTTTTTTTTAAATGAAAAAAATTGTGCCACTGAGCAGCAGACATTTAGGGCAAGTGTGAGACAATGAAGATGTGCAGACTTAACTGTTTTTGAATCTCTCTGTTTTTCTACCTTTACAAGAGTGACAAATGTGAAAGTGGGATCCAACTGAATGTGGAAATTATTAAACAATATCATTAATATCATACGGAAATAGAATTTTGCTAAAGATTATTCAAAAGTGGCTGCAACAGTGTATTGACAGGAAACTGTCAGAAATTTAAGCTGGATTTAGAAGAGGACATGGAACCAGGAATGTCATTGCTGATGTCAGACATGGATCTTGGATGCAAACAGAGAATACCAGAAAGATGTTTATATGAGTTTCATTGACTAAAAAGGCATTCAGCTGTGTGGATTGTAACAAATTATGGATAACATCTCAGAGAACAGGAATTCCACAACGCTTAATTGCACTCAGAAGAATCTGTATATGTGTTAAGAGGCAGTCATACAAACAGAACAAGGAGACACTACATGGTTTAAAGTCAGGGAGTTGTGTGTCAGGGTTGTAGCCTTTCACCACACCTTTTCAATCTGTATGCTGAGCAAATAATCCAAGAAACTGGGCTATATGAAGAAGAATGAGGCATCTGGATTGGAGGAAGTCTCATTAATAACCTGCCTTATACAGGTGACATAACCCGGCTTACTGTAAGTGAGGAGGATTCTAAACACTTACTGATGAAGATCAAATACCACAGCATTCAGTATGGATTGCATCCTAACATCGAGAAAACAAAAATCTTCAAAACTGGACCAGCAAGCAACATCATAATAAACGGAGAAACGACCGAGGTTGTCAAGGATTTCATTTTACTTGGTTCCACAATCAATGCCCGTAGAAGCAGCAGTGAAGAAATCATCACAATACAAACTCTGGCTTGCCAGCACCAAACAACAACAGCAAATCCAAACTATCCTCTCACTACTTGAGAAAGTATATATCTGGTTTTAAAGCTCAATTTCTCTCGCAGAGAAGATTGCTTTTTTACCTCTTTTACTTCTTTTCACAATCTCCTGAAATTTAGTCATTGATCGGGGAGCTTGCTTAAGGGGTTAAATTTTAAAGGTACATACAGCCCTCAAGTGTTCCAGGAAAATTTTTCAGCCAGCTGAAGACCATTTGCAAAACGCTTTGCTTTTACTTTCATTCACCTTCAATGGTCTTGCTTTCTGATTGCTCAGGATTAATTGGTAATTCCTGGTACAATTATTTGTCCATCAAAGCTTGCGTGAAATCCAGAGTTTGTATTGTTAGCAGCTTGTCCCTCAAAATCTACTTCTCCTAACTTTTTGCTTTGGTTTTATTAGTTTTACCTAGATCCTTTCGGAGCAACCCCCTTTTCTACTTTCTCTGGATTCCAGAGAACGTTAGTAATGTATAGTAATTGTGCAAAGTTGTTGTGTGGTGTTGAGTTGATTCCAATTTATAGTTCTAGTCATAGAAGACTAGAACTGTCCCATAATGTAATCTTTACTGTAATCTCTACTGGAGCAGATTGCCAGGTCCTTTCTCCTGCCCGATTCTTTTCACTTCCTGTAGGGGCTGAATTGAGCTACTGTTTATGTACCAATATTCTACTGTCACCAGGAAGATTTGATCCTGAAAGCAATAAGACGTCCAAGTGAAAAATTTCAAATGGCTCTGCTCTTTTATTTATGAACAAACTGGATGTTTTATTGCATTTGGGTTATAATGTACTATTTTCTTATAAATCATGAATCTTTTTAGAAAAAAGAATACTGATCATAAACTAATTTCAATAAGCTCTCTCCACCTCACAATTTTTAAAGATAATTGATACCTTTATAATTATTTATCACACCGCACCACATCACATCTAATAAATGCAGTTTGCTAAATGTCAGAGATGAAAATAATCTAAGATAAATATGTATGTAATTAAAAATTATGTTTAAGTTTAAATAGTAAATATTTGTGTATAGGAACCCTGAAACACACATACACACATGCACACACAGTCAAAAACAAGTGCACAGAGAAACACTAAAACTTAGTGTAATACAGGACATTTATTGTGAGTCGGTGCTATTGAAACTGAGCAACATCCACCTGAAGGTATCTGGAAGGTACTCTCAAAAAGGAAGTGATTGTGAAAACAGAGATCATGGGAATAGGAGGCTTGGTGGCGCAGTGTTCAAGAGCTACAGCTGTCAACCAGAAGGGCAGCAGTTCAGGCCCACCAGCTGCTCCTTGCAAACCCTACAAGGCAGTTCTAGTCTGCCCTATGGAGTCACTATGAATCAGAGTCAACTCAACAGGTTGAGGGTCCAATCGTTGCTAAGCTGCTTACTAGAGCATTGATTGATTTGAAGGTGGCTTTAGGGAAACAGCTCCTCAGAGTCTCTAGGTTCAAAAGACCCAGATATATGGATTTCGGAGAGAATTAAAATAGTTTCTCAACACACACATAAAAGGTCCCCCAAATAATCCTTTATTTTGCACAGCTTTGCATCTAACTTCACTGAAAATCATAACACAAATTTAATTGTGGAGCACGTTGTAGATTTACAAGCTGTGCTGATTTCATTTCACTTACTTAAGACAGGGAGTTGATTTGGAAAGATAAGATCTCGAAAATTAGGATAGAGACATTAGGATGACTCATATGACCCTGAGAATCCCCAGTCCTTTGATTTCTCTGACCTTCCCTTGCTAGAAGATGTGACCTTTCTTCCTGCATCTCAGGAGAGCAGTTTTCCTTTGCACAAAGACCTCCTGATATCATACCAGTTTCTTATGTTAAATTTATTTTGTTGGAAAAGAATATGGCTTATATTTTCTCAATTGGACTCTGAATGATGAAGCACCCAAAAGCATAGATTTATTCACCTTGAAAATAGTTTCATGAGCTGAGAAAGAATTGATAATAATGATTATCCACTAGTCTACAGAACTGCTGGGTTTTATTTCTACCGTGCCATCTACTAGCTCAGAAACCAAAACCAAATTCATTGCATGAGGCCAATTCTGACTCACAATGACCCCATGGGGCAGAGTAGAACTGCCCCATAATGTTTCTAAGGCACAGTTGGTGGATTCGAATTGCTCCCCTTGTTGGTTAGCAGGCATAGCTCTTAACAACTGTGTCACAAGGACTCCTATCCCTAGATCACACCCTAGGGTTTTCATTTCATACTTTCAAAGTGCTTAGTATATTAAATATCTCTCCTCAAATTACCTAAGTATAGAGGCTATGTCTTCATTTACAATGGCATCTCATGATTTGTAGTGTCTTTTTCTTTGTATTCCCACAAATTAATTATATTTAATTTGTAGCAATAATAGCAAATATTGATAAAACCAGCTCGTCAAAGCCAAACTTTGAAGTTCATTTATCCCTGAACTTTCGCTTTGTGTCTCTTATCATTAATATCATAGATATGTAGATTTTAACCTTAAAATCAGCTTTAGCTTTTTTTCATCCAGTGAGCAGCCAAATGATATTCAGTTTAACAAGTGTCTGTTGAGCAGCTTTTCAATAAGCTTCCCTTACATCACAGCTTTTTCACGTTTGCTAATTTCTGTTCCTGCCGTGGTGCTCGGCACAAACAAGCCCCTCAAACAAGCTACATTGTCATTAATCTCTTTCCATTTCTATTGCTCCATTATCATACTCTCCTAACTGGTCTTCTTTTCCTTTTTCAGGTTATTCTTCTTGACAAAGATTATTAGGCAATCTCTCTGGAAACCCTGGTGGCATAGTGGTTAAGTGCTAAGTCTGCTATCCCAAAGGGTGGCTGTTCGAATCTGCCAGGTGCTCCTTGGAAACTATGGGGCAGTTTTTCTGTGACCAGCAGGGTCGTTATGAGTGAGAATTGACTCAACAGCAACAGGTTTGGTTCTGGAGAGCCTACACATATTTTGAGCCATAAAAAATATTAACATAGCTGAAGACTTTGGTAAGGTGATAAGTATCACAATATGTCTCAGGCCATCTGGCTTCCTTTGTGCTTATAGTCCTGTATCTAAAGGATGCTAAACAAATAAGCAGAATTGTACAACACAAGGATCCCGTGGTTCTTTCCAGCAGATTGTTTTCTTCAGTCTTAATAAAACAAACAACAGCAACAACAGAAAAACCCCACTGCTGCTGAGTTGATTCCAACTCATAACGACCCTGTAGGGCAGAGTAGAACTGCCCCATAGAGTTTCTGAAGAGCACGTGGTAGATTCAAATTGCAGAGCATTTGATTAGCAGCTGTAACACTTAACCACGACACCACCAGGGTTTCCTTAGTCTCCTGTGCTTTTAAACAAGATAAAATATATTTACTATATGTTTGTGTGAAAAATACATATGCATTGACCTACGTTAATACTTGGCCTACTGTTGATTCTGGAGAAGTAAAGGCCCCTCTTTGGGCCTTGCCGGTGGCCTCTCCAAGCATCTCTGTTTGGTAAAAGAGCTGGAAGCAAAAACACTGGTGTTGATTTGTTGTTAATGAAGAAAAAGATCCAAGCCTGGACTGACCTTTACTTATCAAGAGCCCATTTCAGCTGAGCAAAATTCAATCTGCTCGGGTTGAAAAGAAAATTGACTTTCTCATTTCCGTTGTGCTGTCCTGCAGGGAAAAATCAACTCAAGAGGTGAATGGAGCTGCCTGAACTTTAAAGGGCGGGAGCTGCGAAGGCAGGAGACATTGAAATTTAGAGCACCTTCAGGCACTGCCCCCTCCCTGGAAATGGGATTGTATTTGTGTTATTGGTTTTCCTTTACATATTCGCCACAATCCTGCTCAGCCAGCTCATTGTGAGAACATTCTGTGTGGCTCTGAGATCAGAGTTTCATTAAACAGGAGGAGGCAGCTGACAGTATTAATCAGATAAATACCGTTATATTTTGGTCAGGGGTTTTCTTGCCTTCTCTCCACCCCCATCATCGCCCCTGCCCTTGAATTAATTGTGTGTTACTTGTGTACTCACCTGAGAGCCCAAGGGTGAAGTAGGAGACTGTGAGTCCCAACTTTTCTGTTTAAGACGTTACGGAGCCAGAGCTCAAAGACCTGGGGCAGCTAGGATTCTCTTCCTGGTGTCATGTATTTTTTTTTATCACCCCAGACCACCAGTCCCTAAGAGTAGACTCTGTAGCAAGGAGCATCTTGTGAACAATACAGGTAGTGGTTAAGAGACATTAGAGTAATATGTCTCTGAGCTCAAAGTTGTGCTCTGTAACCCAGCATCTACATAACCTTATCCTCACGTACCTCATCGTACCTCATTCATTCACAGACACCAGACAGGGTGGGTGAAGGTGTGGTGAGAGAGAGATGAAAAGCAACTGAAAAGAGGATGGTGGAGCGTGAGGCACACAGTACGCGCTCGCTCAGTGAATGCTGACTTGTTATTTCCCATTGTAGAGAAGCCAGGGCTGTAGGCGGCCTTGCAGGGAACACAGCCTAGTCTTTCCAAGGCAACTGGCTCCAACATCACTTGGCAATTCTTGCTAAAAATACAGATTGCCATGATTGACTCTTTTGTTGTCAGTTACTTTCATTAAATCGGTTCCAACTCATGGTGATCCTCTGTGTGCAGAGCAGAACTGCTCTTTAGGGTTTTCAAGGCTGTGACATTTGGGAAACAGATTACTAGCCTGTCTTCTGCAGTTCTCTGGTGTGACGAACTTGATGAATTAGAGTTTTTCAGCTTATCATATGTTAGGTAAGCTTACTGGTGATTCTGATGGCCTGTCAAACTTGCAAGAGAGATATTGGAATGGACTCAGACAAAGCTGAGGTTCCTTAACACTATTCTCTTCGTTTATCTCACCTCCAACTTCTAATACTGAAATATTTCATATGATACTCCCACCAAGCATAGTTCTAACCTCTGTCTGAAAACTTCCAGAGACAGTAAATTCACTACTTCTCAGAGCAGGATTGCCCTTGCTAGGCTTCTCTTAGACCGGTTCCTAGTACTCAACTAAAAGCTATCTTAATATTTTCCCCCACTGATGTTAATTCTAGTCTATGGACCATGCAGAATAAATTAAATGCCTCTGCCATTATGCTCTTTACATGTATCTTCCGTATTCTCTTCTTTGTCTAGTACATCCTGAAGCAAAATACCAGTCCTCAAGTTTCTATCCCTGTTGATCTAACCATTGGCAAATGTACTGCTGTGGCTACAGTCCTAGGTGCCATACCCACTCTGTTCTCTGACAGCTAACTCGCCTTTGGAATTTTGCATTCCTTTCTTCCAACCACTCTTTCCCTTGACAAGTATAGAAAAATAATGCTTTTATTTGTAAGCTGCATCTAAAAGAATGTTACATTTTTTACATATAGGACTGAATGCAGTGTTTGTGAGAGCAATAAAATCCCTGCACAAAGAGAAGGAAGAAGTGAAAAGGAGGACGGTAAGACAAATAGTAGATATCTGCTTGTCTCCAATAGTCTGTCTAACCTGATCTCAAGGGGCCACTTGCTTGTTCTAGAAATGCAAGCCACTCCTCCATAGTCATCCACGGGCACAGCAGGATTCACCTGCAGAGCTTAGCTACCTAAAATAGTGCTGCTGAAATGACAACTAGTGGTCTCATTCATTTTAAATAAGACTAACAAATAGAATTGCATTCTTTTTCCTGGATGTGAACTGTATTTAATTTTCTCTATGTTAGAGTGCAGACTACTTGGAAAACCTATACGTGATTAACTTACGTTGTTCCCATCTCCCATACCCTCCATCTTGGAAATTAGAAAAATAAAGGTTTTGCCTTTTCTCTTTTTATCTCCAAGTCAGGTTATTCATATGCTCAGGTATTAATGTAGTATGTTAGACCAGTTATGTGTGAACACATAGATTTAGACCATAAAGAATTTGCTGGGGATTTTCAGAGGAAGATTCCAGTGTCAGCTGAAGGCACTTGCTGTTTGGGAGAGAGAGATATCCAGCAGCTGTGGGCAGCAAGGCCAAACATCCCACTGCTAGTGGAAGGCATGAAACCAACTGTCCCAGGTGTTGGTTTGAGAAACCAGCTTGGTTCTAGCTTGACACCAAAACCGTAACCTAGGAGGTTCATGTATATGAACCTGAACATAGTGAATCTTTGTTTTTTCCTTAGCTTCCCCACATTCATTTCCTCTTCTTTTGGTCAAGCAGCAAAATAAAAGTAAAACAAACAGAAGAATCCCAAACCCATGACCATCAAGTTGATTCTGACTTACAGGAACCATGTGTGTTACAGGGTAGAGCTCAGGAGCTTTATACAGTTTTCTTGGCTATAATCTTTAAAGGATCAGAAGCAGGTTGCCAGGCCTTTCTTTTGTGGTGCCACTGGGTGATTTGAACCACCGACTTTTGGGCTAGTAGCCAAGAACAAACCATTTGTGCCACCCAGGGACAACTTGCTGTTGGGGGATGGACAGTTCCTCTGCTCTCAGAAAGGTTGCTTTGTACGAGTTCCTACCTCCTTCTTCAGAGATGGGCAAATGACTTAGTCCTGAGCCAGTCAGAATACTCTGTTCTCTTAGCCACAAAAATGGATTCAGGGATAGTTATAGAACATACTGGACCCAATGAGAGCTAATCTTAGGGTTTGACTGGAGTGACAAGGATTGGGATGTGGTATTTATTTCCTCCTGGATTTAATGGGTGTCACCTGGAACTTCTACAGCCACCTGACACTACAGCCAAGAGCCTTTCAAAGAATGCGGCCAACACAAAGAAAAGAGACACCAAAAATAATATTGTTTCACTCCTGAATCAGGCCACCCCTGAAGATAAATCTTAACCTGGACTTTTTATTTCCATGAGAAAATCTTTTTATGCTTAAGCTATTTATGGTTGGGTTATATGCCAAGTTCCTATAAGCCAGAAGCATTTGCTTCTTCTGATGTTAATCAGCCACTTTAGAAATACTCCCTCTTTGTTTTATATTGATTCTCAGTGGATCAATATAATTACGCTTTAGCTCTAAGCTTTTTTAAGCTCTCTCAGATTCTTTTCTAGCTAACGTGCTATTAATAAACAATTTGACATGTGACGAAAGCTGCCCACTTAAAGAACCTCACAGTTAAACCCTGTTGTAAATCAGGACATCCATCCTCTTATAAATTGTTAACCACCCTCTAACATAATGGCTTTGTAGATTCTGTTTTGCATCTGCAGTGGTACGCTACGCCTCAGACTTGCTCATCCAGGAGCCCTGGCTAGTATATTCTGGTCTCCCAGCCACCATCCCCTCTGTGAAGTAAATGTGGAAAGCTACTTACTTACTGAAACATGTAACACCCATTTTTCTAATCCTCAGTGCTCCTTGCAGAATGACACATCTTTACACATCAGATTGATTTTTCATGTCAAACCTTGTCAAACAGGCTTCATGTTTTTGAACCTCAAAGCCACAGCTATAAGCCAGATTATAAAATGGGAATAAAATCAGTGCTCACAGTGATGATATCCTTTCTTCACAGGATGAAATGTAGCTGCAGTAAGTCTTCAGAATCCTTGGGACCTGCAGCCATTCTCAAGACGTTGCTGCTTTTGCAGTCTGTATTATGGAAACCAATGAAAAGACAGAGTATAGTAAGAAGAATTAACAAGTCATGTCTTACGCTGCAGAAGGGATCAATCAGAAAAGAGTTGTGATTTTTCTTGGAATCTGGTACACCGGAAGTCATGAGTTGGGTGTGGCCAAGGCTTCACTGCAAAGGGTCAAGAAGGTGGAGAACCCCAGTGCAGCAACTCATTAAGTTTTGCTGATAGGAGGAGATCCCAGAGAAAGATAGAGACTGTACAAGGAGGGATTTGTTTTTAATTTCAGAATGAAAGCAGTTTGGACTTATTTATAGGCTAAGAGTCATGAGAGAGATTTTAAAATCTGGGCAGGGTGACTAAGAAGAAGGAAAAATTAAGGGACCTCTCATGGGTGGTGGTAAGAGAGAATGATCACAGAAAGGCTCCAAGAGGTAGGGTGGAGAGATAGTGGTAGATGAGTCTGTGAGAAGTTCTGATTCATAAACTCAAGAAAGGACAGAAGACAAGAGGATTAGGAAGCCATGAAAATACACAGGACCTAGTGATAGCGGAGACGTGAGCAGCCGTCAAAGGGCTTAGCAGGAGACCGAAAGCAAGAGGGACACAACAACAACAAAACAGGGAAGTTAGACTTCATCAGAATTAAAAACTTTTGGTCACCAAAGGACATTATCAAGGAAGTGAAAAGAGCCTACAGAATGGATGAAAACATCTGTAAATCCTTTATGTCATAAAGGTCTAGTATCCAGAATGTATTAAGAACTCTTACAACTAACACCAAAAAAACAAACAACCTAATTAAAATGGGCAAAGGATCTGAATACACACTCCTTCAAAGAAGACATATGAATGGCCAGTCAGTAGTGACATGAAAAGATGCTCAGTATCATTAGTTGTTAACCCAAATCCAAACCTTTAACTGTTGAGTCGATTCTGAGTCATAATGACCCTTACAAATCAAAACCATGATAAGGTATCATTTTACATGCACTGGGATGGCTAGCAACAGAAAAAGAGAAACTAACAGGTGTTGGGGAGAGTCTATAGAAACTGGAATTTTTGTGATTACTGATAGAAATGTCAAATGGTACAGATGCTATGGAAAACGATTTGGTGGGTCATCGAAAAGTAAATGCAGCATTACCGTATGACTCAGCAATTACATTCCTAGGTATGTTCCCCTGTAAAACATAAATCAGGTATAAACTCAAACAAATATACAAATGTTTATAGCAACCCTATTTGCAATACCCAAAAGATAGAAATAATCCAAATGTTTACCAACAGATAAATGAAGAAACAAAATATGGTATATACATACAATGGAATATTGCTCAGCCATAAAAAAAAAATATTGCTCAGCTGAAAAAGTGAAGTACTGTGCACAGTACAGTAGATGAATCTAGAAAACATTACACTAAGCGAAAAAAGCCACATACAAAAGGTCACATTTTGCATGATTTCATTTCTACGAAATGTTCAGAGGAGGTAAATCCACAGGGATAGGATGCAGATTGGCATTTGCCAGAAGCCAAAGGGAGAAGGGAATAAGAAGTGACTGCTTAATGGACATGAGATTTCTTTGGGGATGATAAAATGTTTTGGAGCTAGAGAGAAGTATTGATTGCACAATGTTGTGACTGTATTACATGACTCTGGATTGATCACTTTAAAGTGGTTAATTTTATGTTATGTGAATTTCACTTCAATTAAGAGAAGGCTGGGAGGGAGTCAATAACCCTGGGTCTCTCCCGCTCCTGCATCCACCACCGCTGGGAAGGGACAATTTTGATGATGTTCCCATTTGCTGGCATGGTTCACTGAGCCATGGTTTCATTCTTCAATCCATTCCACTTTTCATGTTTTTAGGATGCCTCAGTGTTTCTCATCCATTGAAGTCTCTCCTTCTTTCTTTTCTCCCTCATTTCCTGCCCTAGATTGTGGTTAAAAAATGTGATTTATGACTTGGAGTGGAAGAGAGAGGTTGTGGCTTATGCTGATATTTTTGAGGGGGCTGAATAAAAAAAAAAACTCAGAAATATCATCCATCTCCTTTAATTCAAGTCTCTTTCTAAGAATGTGATTTTACTTCTCAGTATTTGCCTCTAAAATGACTTTACTGCTTTCTCATAAACTGCCTAGTGTATGTTTTTTCAGTGATTTCCCCCACAGCTAGAAAGAGGCTTTCATCTTTTTATTACGATCCAGTGTCCTGATTAACCAGCAACTTCGGAACCACATTCCTAAGGGATATGCTTTAAAATAAACCCGAGATATCTGAACAGTAGAGAAATGAGATATATAATGAATTATAAACAAAAGGAGTTTCATAAAATATATACCTGTGGTGAAGTGGGATTTGATGCTATCTGAATATGAAGAAACAAATTTAGCTCTTCTCTACAGCTGGATTTCCTATAATACATCCCATTTTTGCATTTTTATTGAAAGGTACCAACATTGGCAATGTATAGGGACCTGTGTATGTTTCTTGCTTTCTTTTTTTCCCCACTTGTCTCTACTGTAATGTTCTCCACATCTTAATCTTCTTAGTGATAAGAATTACTCAGTTGAAAACCCTGGTGGTTTAGTGGGTTAAGGGCTATGTCTGCTAACCAAAAGGTCAGCAGTTCAAATCTGTCAGGCATTCTTTGGAAACTCTATGGGGCAGTTTTAGTCTGACCTCTAGGGTTGCTATGTGTTGGACTCTATGGCACTGGGTTTGGTTTTGGTTTGGTAATAGTTGCTTTGAAAGATTAGTGGTGTAAGTGGTTAAATGCTATGGCTGTCAATCAGTAGGTTGGCAGTTCGAATCCACCAGGCATTCCTTGGAAACTCTACAGAGCAGCTCTACTCTGTCCTATTGGGTTGCTGTGAGTCAGAATCAACTTGATGGCAGTAGGTCTAATAGCGTCTTGGAAATGCTGGTGGTGGTGTGCTATGACTGCTAACCAAAGGGTCAGCATTCAAATCCACCAGGTGCTCCTTGGAAACTCCATGGGGCACTTCTATGTTGTCCTGTAGGGTTGCTAATGAGTCAGAATTCACTTGAAAGCAATGGGTTATCATGGATTAATAGCCTAGTGGTGTGCAGTAGGAGCCTGGTGGTGCAGTGATCACAGCTGGACTGCTAACCAAAAAGTTAACTGTTAGAACCCACCAGCCACTCCTGGGAGAAAAGACATAGCAATTCGATCTTATAAAGATTACAACCTAGGAAACCATATGGGGCAGTTCTACTCTCTACCGTAGGGTTGCTGTCAATCTGAAACTACTTGATGACACTCAACACTAGCAGCTACAGTAGCCCCTTGGGGTTTATGCCAATGATATTTAAAGTTTTGATCATTTGTTTGCAGCCTTGAAGTTGTATGGCTAGGAATAATTACACTGATTTGAGACGACAGCTGTAGAGCTTAGTCTACAGAAAGGGTCTAGCCAGGACTGAAACAAACTGCCATGAAGCTGGCCTGGAGGAGTCCATCATGGAGCTATTGAGTGTTCCCCCTGACTATCCTACCTCTGAATCTCAGAATCCATTCTCTGTACTCAAGAGCTGTTACGGCACAGATTGGGAGTGCTGGATTCAGCCAGCATGACCTAGATTCTCAGAGGCAGCACTTGCTAGATGGCTAACCAAGAGTAGGTGACTCGATTTCTCTAAGCCTTCATTTCCTGTGCTGTAAAATAGGGGTAATAATAATAGTGCACCGTACACAGGGCTGTTATAATGATTAAAAACAACATACAAAGCACTGTGAATAGCGCTTGGCTTAATCTAAGTGTTTAGTAAATATTAAGAAGTCCCTGGGCAGTGCAAATGGTTAAGGCACTCAGCTGCTAACTGAAAGGTTGGTGGTTCAGGTCCCCCCAAGGTGTTTTGGAAGAAAGGTCTAGCAATAGAAAAATTAGCCATCAAAGACCCTGTGGAGTGCAGCTCTACGCTGACATGCATGGGGTCATCAGGAGTTGGAGCTGATGAGATGGCAAAAGGTTTGTTTTAAAGACTGCCACTAAAATTTTTGACTTGCAAAACTAATTACATCCTTCGAGAATTTCAAAGTTCATCCTTATTCCACATAGTTTAATGCCAGCATAGCAACAGCACTCTCCAAGATGAGTTGATCCATGACATCTGATCTCTGTTATGGGTTATAAACCTTGGTTTTTCCATCGATTTCTTTTAAAAGAAGCAAGGATAAGAAGTATCAGGCATGGGTGTTGATATTCTTCCTTCCTCTACCCATGACAGGCACTGCTAATCAATCTTACAACGCTTTTCAACTGAGTACAAACAAGACCTCAGAATCCTTCTAAACGATCCTAAAGGACAGAATAGAACTGCTCCATAGAGTTTCCAAAGAGCACGTGCTGGATTTGAACTGCAGGCCTTTTGGCTAGCCGCTTTAGCACTAAACCACTACACCACCAGGATTTCCAGAGTCAGTACTTGAAAGAGAAACTATTTGCCATCTTTATTTTAAAATTCAATCTAACAGTACCGCCACAGCTCAGAGAGGGAAGTGAATGGGTTAGGTGGCTAAGGTAGGCAGGAAGAGGAAGAAGAACGACTGATGCTGCCTGTGGCATCTGCTAAGTCATTCCTTGTCATGAACTCTCATTTTTCATTACCCCAGCATCATGATTTGCAAGAACATAAAATGAGCTAATTTTGGAAATGTGTCAATGCGAAATCTGAAATAATAAAATACCCAGATTTATACCAGAGCTGCTGGGACAATGACAGCTGAATTTATTTGTGCAACTGGGCAGGTGGAAGAGGGTAGGATCTGCAGAGAATGTCAGCTGGTATTTTGCTTTAATGTGTGGAGAAGTAGTCCTGCATTTATTATTTCAGTTATGGGAAGGCTGACAACTTTCAATGCAGAAATTATAGAGAAAAGATTTATTAGCTGATGCAAGATTTACTTTTACAGCGCTGTAATCTGGGTCATAATCTTTGCACGTGACTTTTGATTATGAAAATTCCTACCCAAATTAGGAATAGAATGTCGCAAAAGGTGAACTGAAAGTATTGAATGATTGATGGAAGAATCTCCACTGGTTTAATCAGTAGCGGAACACAGTCCTGGATGTCTTCCTTCTGCTAACTACCTCCAAACCTGTTGCTATTAAACTGATTCTGACTCATAGTGACCGTGTAGGACAGAGTAGAACTGCTCTATAGAGCTTCCAAGGCTGTAAATCTTTATGGAAGCAGACTGCTTCATCTTTCTCCCACGGAGTGACTGGTGGGTCACAACTGCTGACCTTTTGCTTATCAGCTAAGCACTTTAACTACTATGCTATCAGGGATGCTCTCTCATTGCCCCCAGCTTTGAGTCCACTTTTCCATCTTTGTCTCATATCTCCTGACCTGAGACAAGTAAGTGGGGACATTTATGGGAGGGGTTGACAGTCCTTTGAGTAGTGGGAAAGGAGGTTGGGTCTGCTGTAACTTATGTCCCTGCTGTGATGTTGCTTGATTTCCATTTATAGTGTGTTTTTTCACTGGCTCTGACCCACTGATCCTGAGGAGTGGAACCTGGCAGCCGTGTTTGTCATCCTGCTCCTCTGGCTGCAGTGGGCTGGCCATTACTCCATTCAAAGTAAATCAGTCACCTCAAATTTCCTTGAAATTTGAAATTGGATTGAGAGATTTCTGTGGTGCCAGTTTTTGCCTATGTTTCTACTTGCAAAATACTGCATTGGAGTTGAGTGGGTTACTGTTTTATGCTGTCCTGTGGACTGGGGGACTTTGAAGAGGAAGAAGGAGAGAACAGGGAGAGAGAGGGAGAGAAAAGGAGAGGAACAGAGAAAAGGAGACAGAAAGAGAAACAGGAATGAAGAATAAAGATGTGCTATTTTGTGGTTTCTTTCCCATTTTTGTCTGTCAGATCTAGTCCCTGTCTGAGGTCCAGCTGCATACCGGGCCAGCAAATCTGGTTAGAGTGAGGTTGACTATAGGAAATCACAGCCTGCTAAGGCCATTAATATTCTGGTTCTTTGCAAGCTCACTTGGTCTTTCCACATCCACTCCAGCCTTCATACCATAATCCCATTATCCAGTGAAAGATGTTCCTCACAGCACAATTAACAGGTCACGACAGGTTTACATAGCGTCTGATTTGGGGGACAGTGTTTGAGATGATGTTTGCCTCCTAGGCTAACATCCCTTACCCCAGTCTTTCCTGCCAAAGTCAAGAGGGGGAATGAGGTGGTCAAGTACTTTTTCCTGGCTGCCTTCCATAATTCATTGCACTTCTGGTTAATGTCCCCTTTTACTGACTGAGCATTATGATTCGGCCTTAAGGCAGCCCAAAGAGAGGCACTATTACTTCTGTTTTATAGATGGGAATTGTTGAAGATCAGAGAAGATTATGTAAAGGGTCAAATTTCAAATACTGGGTAAGTGGCAAAATTGGAATCTCAGCTCAAGCTGGTCTGATTCTAAAGTTTGAAGGCCAGCCTTCTTCAGATCATTTGCTTCCTGATGTCCAAAGAAGCTGAAGTCTAGTTTACTAACTCCAAATGGGAAATTACTTCTTGAATTCAATCCTAGTGATTCCAGTTCTATACTAGCTTTTCCACTGTCACTCTCACTGGAGTGTGGTAAACTGGAATAAAATGGCTCAGCCCAGCGATGTCCTGAAGAACAGTTATATACATTGATTTATGAAGGAAAGAGGAGAGAGAGAAGAAGGTGATACTGTCAAATGGTATTAAAATGCATGGGAGATTTATGCAATTGACAGGTAACTCCCAGCTCCTCAGACATGTCATCTGAGGATGACTGTAACAGATGGCCTTGGTGGAGCACTGCCTCCCAACTCCATATACTCTTGTCCAGGGGCTGCAAGTGTGGCACCTCTTGTTCTTCTTTGTCCCTTCAAGTCTGTATATGTGTATTGCATCCTGATATCACTGGATCCTCCCATGTCCTACAGAGAGGATGAGGGATTGCATGAATGCTGTCACGTTTCTGCAGCGCACTTTGTCTCTGCATGTCCTGCTTCCCCCGGTTCATTCACTTATATTCCAGTCTTTCTCCTTGTCTCCTTTTTCCTTATTCATAAAGGGAGAAGGAAATGACATATTCTATCTTGTGTCTTTCTCTAAAATACCTATCTTAAAGACTTATGTTTGTGACGAGAAGAAATATTACAAGTCCACTGGAGGAAATTTCATTCTAAGGAGAAATATTTTTGAGCAGACCTTTATGACCCTGTCTTAAGATGCACCTGGCTAGAAGCTTTCTGGCTGCCAACCCCAGCATCTTGTCAGTGCATGACTTAGACCTCAGCAGACACTAAGGACAGCTGGTGACCATTTATCCTTCATAAGGCCATTCACATTTTGTCCCCTCTGCTGTTTTCACTCTCATCCAGACTCCTGGACTTGTCCAGACAGTGCCAGCATCTCAGGATCTAGTGTGGCCCTCCCTTAAGAGCTGTGCTAGCTTCCTCTAACCTCTTCATATTCTGAGGATACAGAGTCACCCATTGACAGAGACCCTAACAATATTTAACCAATCTTACCCACTGGGGAGATTTCTGAAATGATTCCTGGACAAGCTTATGTGGACATTCTGGGCTCAGTCTAGCCTGGCTACTATAAAAACCTTTTACTAGAAATCTTATTTAAGATGTTTTTATGGTTTCAGAGGATCTTCTTTAATTACTGCTCATTCAAAGTTTAAAATCTGCTTTGAATGACAAAAAAATAATTCTGATTATTACCCCAAATTTACTTCCCTTTCACTTAATATGTTAATGTTTTATTACTGTAAATTTTGGCCATTAGAAGTCAGATCTAAAGATAAACTATACTTCTAGTTAAGATGTGAAGGCAGACAAGTCACTGCTTCCGTATGACAGTGGGACGGGGAATGTTGCCTGTACTATTTGCTGGATAAAAAGATGCATTATATTCTTTTTAGAAGATGATTATCAATGAGCCATTTTCCTGGTTCTGTTAGAATTTTCTTTCTGAGATGGAAGGGAAAGGGAAAAGATAAGTTGGCTAACAGGTGAACATGAAGAAACAGAAGAGACAAGAGGCTTGTGGACTAGTGTCATGGATTGAATCGTGTCCCTCACCAAAATGTGCGTCAACTTGATTGGGCCATGACTTCCAGTATTGTGTGGTTGCCTACCATTCTGTCATCTGATGTGATTTTCCTCCGTGTTGTAAATCATACCTCTTTGACACTAATGAAGCAAGATTAGAGGCAGTTCTGTTACTGAGGCAGGAGTCAATATACAAGATTAGGTTTTATCTTAAGTCAAGCTCTTTTGTGATACAAAATAAGTGAACAGAGAGAGGTGGAGACCTCATACCACCAAGAAAAGAATGAAAGGATCAGAGCACATCTTTTGGACTGGGAGTGCCCACAGAGAGAAGCTCCTAACCCTTGGAAAGACAGATCAGAAGGACCTTTCCACAGAGCTGACACACACAGAAAGCCTTCCCATAGAGCTGGCCCAGAATTTAGACCTCTAGCCTAGTAGGCTGTGAGAGAATAAATGTCTGTTTGTTAAAGCTGTCTACTTGTGGTATTTCTAACACAACATCACTAGTAAGCTAACATAATCAGGAAGGCAGCAGCTCTCTTGAAAGCAATAGTAAATAAAATGCCTCTTTCCTAGTATCTAAACAGGATATCTAATATACCTAAGTAAGAAAAAAAGTGTTTATTAATAAATATTAACAATTTATTGCTTTACATTTTATTCAGAGACTTCAAAGACCTTTAAACAATTAACTTAGAATTTTGTATGTTCCCCTTCATGGGGGAAGAGATGTGACCCTGTTATACTGACTAGATAAAGTCAAAAGAGTTGCTCCTCAGAAAACAGTACTGGAACAAGAGACAATGTATCTGTTGCCCTCAGGAAACAAACAAACACACAAACACACAAACAAAGAAAAACAGGAATAAGAGAAAATATCTTTCAGTAATTGGCCCAGTCACTCTGCTGGAGAATTCCAATCTGTCCCTTCAGTGGCATCTTATTCCTTCTGTTTTTTAATTCTGTGCTAATCAGGCCAGTGTTGGTTATAAGCAATAAAACCTAGGTCAAAAGAACCTAATTTAATCCAACAAGAATGTGAATAAAACTAAGAAGCCCACAGTTGCCTTCAGGTTAGGCTGGATCCGGGCATCCTAGCCACATCATCATGTCTACCTCTGACCGTTGGCTATGTGATTCCTGCTTGGGTTCATTCTTTGCCAAGCTCTCTTCCCAGGTGGTGACGGGCTGATCTTCAGAGCTGTAGCCTTTACAATTCATGATTCTGGAGAAAGAGGGTCCTGGCAATCTCTAGGAAGGAATCTGTTTAGCTGACTTCTGTACATTCTGATTCTTTGTTCAGGTATGAAAAGAGAGTCCCTTGACTTGCCTCTACATTTGAATCCCATGTGAGGATAGAAGATCTCCATTAGAATGAAACAGAAAGAATGTAACAGGTGTTGACTATACATCCTATTTTGCACAAAGTTGCTTCATGCCATCCTCCTGATACCAGCATCTGATATGATACAGAACACTCGCTGGGAAGTTCTCAGTGTGATTGTTTTGAAGTCACATAATCAGTGCCTTTTCTGTATTGTTTCCCTGCCTTATGTCTCACTCCTCAGACCGCCTTCATCTTACCTGATGCCCCCTTTAACTCAGAACTCTGCATCACCTGATTGGCACTTCATAAGAGTCTATGTTTGTGTTCTTTACTGACATGTCATGTGTGTTAGTTTCCCGAATACACTGTGAAGTCTTGTGTGCATGGCATCTGGCTTCATCTCCTCCCTCCCCACTTACCTGGCAGAGACAGTGCATCCTGGCACTATGATTGAATATCCAGGATTATGCCTTCTATATCTATTGTCTACTCTGGTCGTTTGTAAAGCAGGGATAGTAATACCAACCGCATAGTGCTGTGTGAAGGATAATTAAGATGATGTCTCTGAAGCACTTAACATACGGTAAGTGTGCAGTAAATAATGGATATGTAAGTGTGTGTATAAATAATTTGGATGATGTATTTCTTGAGGACTGAGCCCATGTCTCTTCTTTTTTCTAATAATGCCTTAAGTAGCATGCCAAAGGCATTCAATAGGAGGCCGTGACTGTCTAACTGATTCTAGCACTCAGATTCTCATTAAAACTGTTGTCATCCATATATCCTTTTGGAATATCCTTCCTCAAATGGAATCAAGGACACAGGAAATGTCTGAAAACATATTCCATAAACATGTACAAGCAGATGAGTATAGACAAATTCTCCTCAGCAGTCTTCTTAATAGTTCTAATCTCTAAAGTAGATTTTGTAAATTAGTATATTCTTTGCTCATTAAAAGAAAATAAGATTAAGTGAAAGTATACAGTCCAAATCACTTTTGTATTCCCACCTATCTGAAACTCCATCTGCTCTCCTCACCCCACGACAGTACACTCCTTTACCTCTAGTATTCTCCATCCTCTCCTCTCCTTTCCCATCTAGAAAGAAACCAGTAGGACAGCCTCCTATAAATGTCTAAAGCCGTAATTACACACATCGCATGCTCACACTGTGTCCCTGAGTCCAGCCCATTCTTGTCTGGAGAGTTGACCTCAGTAATGGTTTCAGGTCAGGGCCAGTAGCAAGTTTAGAGGCCACGTTCCCAAGGAAACCTCCTGGCTGTTGGACCATCAATTCTGGTCTTTTAGTAGATTTCTGGAACTGCACATCTCTTTTTCTCACACTACATCAGGGATTCCACCATGTGTCCCCCATCACGGCTGCCTTTGGTGGTTGCCGGGCATCATTTTGTTCTTCTGGTCTCCTGCAGAGGCAGTCTCCCATTCATGTGGGTCCTTCTATCACCTGGGCTCATTTTTCCTTGTATTATTGATGTTCTCAGTCATCACCTGTTTCAGATGGTTTTAGACCGTTTGACGTTCCTCAGAGGGCAGCTTGCTAGCTTTTAAGACCCCAGACACCACTCACAATATGGTGTGCAGAAGACTCTCAGCTGAAGACTAGCTATACCAATTGATCTCAAGGTCCTTGAAAAATGGTTCCCAGACCCCTGTCCCCGTTACTCTATCCTTTGAAATGTTGGGTTGAGTTTAGGAAGCCTTTCAGTTTATGTAGTAGTTCAGTAAGGTTGACCTGCCCTCTACTGTGTGCTATGACTCCCTTCATCTAACCAAACGCCTATCGACCATCTAATCTATGAACATCCCTCTGCCTCCCTCCATCCAAGAGCCTTCTCTTCTGCAAATAAGTCCATTTATAAGTTCTTACAGCAGAGGCCTCATACAATACTTGTTCTTTTGCTGCTGACTGATTTCAGTCAGTGTAATGTCTTCTAGTTGAAACCAGGTTACAAGATGCTTTGTGTAATCATCAGTGTTCTTTATCATCGTATAGTGTTGTGTTGTGTACATGTACCATACTGTTTATCCAGTCATCTGTTGATGGGCACTAGGTTGCTTCCGTCTTTTTTGCTACTATAAACATTCATGTGCATGCATCTGTTTGTGTGACGGTCTTTATTTCTGTAGGATATATTCCAAGCAGTGGTACTGTTGGATCATATGGTATTTCTATTTCTAGCTTTTTAAGAAAGCATCAAATTGCTTTCCAAAGAGGTTGTACCATTTTGCATTCCCACCAGCAGTATTGGAGAGTTCTAGCCTCTCCAAAGCCTCCCCAGCAATTTTTTTTTTTTTAATTGCCAACCTCTTTGGGGTGAGACGGTATCTCATTGTAGTTTTGATTTTGATTTCTTTAATAGCTAATGATTCTGAGCATTGCCTGGATGTCTTCTTTAGTGAAGTATCTGTTCATCTCCTTTGCCCATTGTTTAATTGAATTATTTACCTTTTTCTTGTTGATATTTTGCAGTGTCTTGTAGTTTAAGGAAATCAGATAGTGATCTGATACATGCCAAGCTAAGTGCTGTCGAGTCAGATCCAACTCATGGCGACCCTAGGGGTCAGGATAGAACTGACCCCCAGAATATTCAAGGAGTGCCTGGTGGATTTGAACTGATACATAGTTGCAAAATATTTTTTCCTGTTCTGTAGGTAGTATTTTAACTCTTTTGATAAAGTCTTTGCAGGAACATAAGTGTTTGTTTTTTAGTAGTTTCCATTTATTTTTCTCTGTTGTTTGTGCATTGTTGGTCAAATTGTGTAGTCTGTCTGAGCCATGTATTAGAACTTCCATTGTTGATCTCATTTTTTCTTTCACGATCTTTATTGTTTTAGGTTTGATATTTAGGTCTTCAATCCATTTTGAGTTAGTTTTTGTATAAGGTGTGAGATATGGGTCTTGTTTCAGTTTTTTTCAGGGGGATGTCCAATTTTGCCAACACCATTTGTTAAAGAGACTCTTTGTACCTCAGTTTACAACCTTTGGGGCTTTGTTGAATGTCAACTGTTTATAAGATGATGGTGGCATCTCTGGGGTCTCAACTCTGTTCCACAGATTAATATGTCCTTTTTTGTACCGTATCAGGCTGTTTTGACTACTGTGGCAGTGTAGCAGGTTCTAAGGTTGGGTGGTGTGAGGCCTCCCACTGTGTTCCTCATCTTCAGTAGTGCTTTATTTATCTAGTGTTTCTTCTCTTTCCAAACAAAGTTGGTCATTTGCTTCTCCACCTCATTAAAAAATAACACTGGAATTTGTATTGGGATTGCATTATATATGTAGATCATTTTGGGTAAAATAGATATTGTCACAATGTTAAGTCTTCCTATCCATGAACAAAGTAGGTTTCTACACATACGTAAGTCTCTCTTGGTTTCTCGCAGTAGGGTCTTATAATTTTCTCTGTATAGGTCTCTTACTTCTTGAGTTAGATTTATTCCTAGGTATTTTATCTTCTTCAGGGCTATAGTAAATATCTGATTTGGTGATTTCCTCTTTGATGATCTCTTTGTTGGTGTAAAGGAGTTTACTAATTTTTTTGTTTATCTTATATCCTGATGCTTTGCTGAACTCTTCCATAAGTTCCAGTAGTTTATTTCTTAGAGTTCTCTATGTACACAATCATATCATCTGCAAATAAGTATGTTTTTACTTCTTATTTGTTGATGTGGATGCCCTTTATTTCTTTGTTTTGTCTGATTGCTCTGGCCAGAACCTCTAGCACAATGTTGAATAGAAGTGGTGACAGTGGGCATTCTTGTCTAGTTCCTGTTCTCAGTCTTTTGGTCTCTTTCTATTCAGGATGATGTAGGTTGTTGGCTTTGCATTGATGCCATTCTCTGCTCATTTTTTAAATGAGTTGTTTGTCTTTTTGTTATTTAGGTTTTTTTGGTACCTTGTAGATTTTAGAGATCAGACGCTGATTGGATTTGTCATAGCCAAAAAATTTTTTCCAGCCTGTAGGTTGTCTTTTTACACTTTTGATGAAGTCTTTGGATGAGCAAAAATGTTTGATTTTTAGGAGTTCTCAATCACTTATTTTCTCTTCTGGTGTTTGTGCATTGTTAGTATTGTTTTGTATTCTGTTTATGCCCTGTAGGGCTCTTAGTATTGTCCCTATTTTTTCTTCCATGATCTTTATCATTTTAGATTTTATATTTAGGTCTCTGATAGATTTTGAGTTAGTTTTTGTGCATGGTTGAAATATGGGCCTTTTTCCCAATTAACGAACTTTGAACCTTTGTCAAATATTAGTTGCTCATAGGTGGATGATTTTACATCTAGGTTCTCAGTTCTGTTCCACTGGTCTATGTAGCTGCTGTACTAGCATCAGGCTGCTTTGACTCGTGTGGTGGTATAACAGGTTCTAAGGTCAGGTAGTGGGATGCTTCCTACTTTGTTCTTATTAGTAATACTTTACTGAGCCAGGGCCTCTTCCTTTTCCATATGAAGTTGGTGATTTGTTTCTACATCTCCTTAAAAATTGCTGTCAGAATTTGGATTGGGATTCCATTGTATCTACGGATCGCTTTGGGTAGAAGAGACATTTTCACAATGCTGAGTCTTTCTATGAAAAAGGAAACTTTCTTCACTTACGTTGGTCTCTTTTGGTTTCTGGTAGTGGTGTCTTATAGTTTTTATTTGCATAGGTCTTTTACATCTCTGATTAGATTTATTCCTATGTATTTTATCTTTTGGGGGTCTATTGTAAATGATATTGATTTGGTGATTTCCTCTTTGATGTTCTCTTTTTTGGTGGATTGCATATTACTTTTGAACAGGGAAATGTGTCTTGTGATGAAAAAATCTGGCTGATGTGAGTTTAAGTAAATAATCAAGCTTTTTACCACTTAACAGGGAATTAAGTGACATTATGTAACTTGAATGTGAGGCCAATGTTATAGAAGACAAAGTAAGTTGGGACAGCTATTTTTGATTTTAAAAAAAACCCTAAAGGTAAAGACATGGACAACTAAATGCAATGTGCATAGCTCAGCTTCCCAGAGCACATAAACCGAATTGATGGGAGGCCTCTGAAGGTAGTCACTTCAACTCTTGCCCTCCTCAATAGCAAACCTACATTTGACATGCAGGTGGGACAGGTTTGACAACAGCAGCTTAAAACACATCAGCTGAAGTTTTAGCCAATAAGACTCCCTCACCTCCCTGGTTCTCATTTCATTTGCCTTCTAATTATCAAAGTGTTCTATTTTCTCCTGAAGCCTTGGTAGCACAGTGGTTGAGATCGTGGCTGCTGACTAAAAGGTCTAGAATTCAAATCCACCCAGTACTCCTTGGAAACTCTGTGGAGCAGTTTTACTCTGTTCTACAGGGTTGCTATGAGTCAGGATTGACTTGACAGGGTGAGCATTTTTCCTTCACACTGAACATGTTGATTCATAATTAAAATGTGCCAGAGAAAGAGACAATTACAATATTATAGTATTAAATTTGTCAGGTCCCAACTAATGTGAGCCAGAATGGGATTTCATCATCTCAGGTAGTTTTCTAAGGGTACAGCAATGTGAAGGAGAGGGAAGGAGAGGGAAGAAAGCTGGGGAGCTAGCCAGTGAACCAAAACTCAAAACAGTAAGTGTGGCTCAGAAGACTCAGGAAGTCAGTGTGCTAGCCGAAAACTAGAACTTTAAGTCCAAGGCACCACTTGGCAATTTTGGGAGTGGTGGGCCCCAGCTGTCCTATGAAATGGACTAAGTTTTAACACTTAGCAGCCAGGACTGAAAACTTGAGGAAAAGGAAAGTGTGAACAAATCAAAAGAGTAGAAATAATCTGAGAGAGAAGGAAAATAAATAGACCTGTCATCTTCCACTCATAGCAGACATCACTGATCCATTATTACATATTCCCTAGGGAGATATCCTAAAATTCTCATTAACACATCTCTTCAGGCAGGCCATTCCAGTTTTCCAGAAGAAATCAATGTGCTATCATTGATCTATGACCATATCTAGTGTTACGCCAAATATGAGACAATTTAACCTTGGGGACGTTAAGAATAAATTAGAGAAGTGTCTTTGTGTGATGACCTAGAAGGTTTTTCTCTTTTCATAAGTATAACTTAAACCATTCCTTTAATTATCATTTAATCATGAACTACCATGTATTTACTTTTTCATGTAGTAGTAATGCTTTAGATGATTATAGCGTTTACTATTTATAAAACTCTTTGAAATATTAACTTGTTTGATCTTAAAGTAATTGCAAGGTATGTGCTGTTGTTAGCTTCTCTCAAGTTGACTCTAGCTCATGGCGACCTTATAGAAGGAAATGGCACCCTGTCCAGCATCCTCTTCACAATCACTGGAATGTTAGAGTCCATTGTTGCTGCTGTTGTCCCAGTCCATCTCACTGAAGATCTCTCTCACCCTTGCTGGTCCTCTACTGCTCCGAACATGATGTCCCACTGTAGCTACTGATCCTTTCTGATAAGGTATTCAAATCAAGTGAGTCATGCAATATTCTCCCGGAAGTAGGCATGTTAACTCTGACTCATAGCAACCCCATAGGTCAGAGTGGAACTGCCCCATAGAGTTTCCAAGGAGCGCCTGGCAGATTTGAACTGCTGACCTTTTGACTAGCAGACATAGCACTTAACCACTACACCACCAGGGTTTCCATGTAAGTAGGCAAACACTGTTATTCTCATTCTGTGGTTAAGAACACAAAAACCAGCCAACCAAACAAGAAACCAAAACAACAACAATAAAAAATAAAACCCAAGGCTCAGAGAAGTTACATTACTTCTTAATTTCACTTATTTAATAACTGGAGGGACTATGAGAATTCAAATCTTTAATCAGGTTGCCCAACTTTTATGTATTTCCTATATGGAGAAAGCTGTCCAAGATGAATTTAGAAAAGTTCAGTTGCTAAAAGACAAGCTAGGAAATTATGAGAACAAATTATATCTAAAGTTCTTAAAGACAAGCACCTAAAGAGTCTGTAGCTAAGGTGAGTGAGGGACTTGCCAGCTTTGATGAGGTCTTGCATGTGCCCTATTTGGAGGTGAAAGCTGTCTTATCCAGTCCTGTGATTCTAAGTGCAGAATTAATAATATCTCAAATCTTTAATGTTGGAGGCAACCAGGAAATTATGCAATACTGTGCTATGGGACCTGAGATTACTTTCTGATCCTCCAGGCATTTGTTTTATGTGCTGTAACAAGAACATTTGATTACTTTCTTAGTTGTCTCACAGGAAATGGCCATGAATGCTAATAGGTGCTAGAGAATTACCTGGCCTCACTAACGTTGCAGGAACAAGTGCCATTTAATTGTGTCCTGCAGGCCTGCATTTTGTATCGTTGGAATACATCATGCCATTAAGTGCCACATTGTAGAGTCCTGAGCCTGGATCCAAACTTCATGAGTTGCCTTCCGTCCTCAGAGTCACAGATTACTCCAGAAATTGTGTGCTCACATTTCTTTCACAGATTATTCCTGAAATTGTGTCCTCAAATAACACTAAATGTTTTTCTTGCTGGCAAAAAATATTCCAGAATAAGAAAAAAATGTCTAAGGACATTGTGCAGGGAGTAAGTATAAGAGGTTAGATCCCTTAGTTTGTCCCGGTGGAAGGAGAGTTACACTAAGACATACCTTTGCTCTGCAAAGCTTCTTGGAGCTGAGTTGTTGAATAGATCAAGCAACTACTGCATGCCTGGCTCTGTGGTGTACATTTTATACAGATAATCTCAGTAAATATTTACAATATCCCTATGACACAATTACTTTGGGTGGCTCAGGTGACTTCTTCTACAAGAGAATGTTGCCAGACCACGTGAGTCCCTGTCCAGCATGCCTTAAAACCAAGAAGACAAGACATGCCGAATTTCGAGGAAACAAAGTAGTTCATAGCAGAGCATCTGTGCAAAGCGCTAGGGGACTTGCCCAGATCTGACGCCCTGCACAGGTGTTAGGTTACAGACTTTATCAAGATTCTACTCTGGAAGTTATACACAATCATTAAACTTTCTAGGAAATTTCGTAGATAGGTTAATTCAGGGTGGAGAGAATGTGCACACAATGGTTATTTGTTGCATGTTAAAAAAAAAAAAAAAAAGGAGTCCTTAGCATAATGGAAGGGATAGTTTTCCCAGAGAAAACAGGCTCAGAGAAAGGTCTCAAGCTGAACCTCGCATATTCCCAGGCCAGATCTGGTTCAGGCTGTTATTTGTTTACCACTCTGGCCTTGGTTTCCTGGAACATCTACTGTTTTTCTGCAAAACAAGCTAAGAAGTGGTTAAGTCAGAGACACCAGGGAGGTTGCATAAGAAACTAACTCACCGGCCTGGTTGAGATGCAGGCCTCATCTTCAAGAATTGTTTTGAGACATCACAGTATTTTTCCTTGTTTACTGGTTTCTGAAATAACAACTGCTATCCAAAAGCAGAATAAATTTGGAGTCAGTACATTGTTGTGAAAAGAGCTAGGGCTCAGAGTCGGGATACAACGGGCATTAAGAGGAATCTTTGAGAGAAGGAGATAAAAATGATATTAAAACTGAGAGAAAATAAAAACCGTTAAATATGGGGAAAAACAATAAAGTGGGTGACTACAACCTTTATACATATATGGGTCTCTACTGTTACAAAATAGCTGTAATAATCGGCTGCTTCATAGTCATTTGAAGCCAGTGTCACCTTGATGGCATGATGGCATGTCCTGGGATGGGTTGAGTAACTGCCGAGTATTATTCCTTATCTTGGACGATGGACTGGTAGGTATTTGTATGCAATGGACAGGTGACCCAAGTTGAGAAGAAAAGCTGATATAGCAGCATTAAATAAATTTCTGAATTGGGGAAAAAAAAAAGATTAATTAAACTTATATGTCAACTTCTTGTGGCCATGATGGAGTAACTGGTAGCAGGCTAGTCCTTGTGTGGTAATTTAACTAGCCAACCACAAACCCCACAAAAAGTCAATGTAAGCTGAGGAAAGGACGAGGCCACAGCCTTCAGGCGCTGGACGACAGGCGGGAAGACCGCCATGGAGAGCGAGCGGAACCTCAGGAGAGCGGAACCTCCCGAGCGAGCCTGGGTGCTCCAGCCGGGGACCATTTCCGGACGCAGCCAGGTAGGTGGCGGACAACTTGTAGGCCTGTGGGCGTGAGGAGGTCGCCGCTGAGCGTGGGCCTGTCGAGGGACAGAATCCTGGAGCAAAGCCACCGGCGAGGAGGAGGGAGCTGTGCTGCACGCGGACCCCTGGTCTGCAGGGGCTTGTCTGCGAGTTCTTTGCTGACCGGCCGCACGTGTGCTACGTGAGTACTGTCCGGGTGATCATCATGACTGACATGTATGTAAATTGTTGACTTTTTTGGAAGGTACAGTTCCTCATCACAGAATTGATCAACAAGTTGTTTCTGTCTGCCAGGTGCCTCCCGCTGACTCCAGCTGGTAGGGACCCCTTGTGACAGAGTCGAACCGCCCCGCGGGGTTTCCGAGGCTGTGGTCTGTGGGAGGACGCCGTGGTGGCGGAGTGCTGCCGAGCTGCGTCTGCTAACCAAAGGGCCGGCGGTGCAGATCCATGAGGCGCTCCCTGGAAATGCCGTGGAGCGGGTCTGTTCTGCCCTGTAGGGTCGCTATGAGTGGGAATCCACTCCGTGGCCGTGGGTCAGTCCTTCGGGGCAGCCCTGACGTCACGGAACGGTCCGTGGTTCAAAGCACCAGCTGCTCGACGGGAGAAAGATGTGGGCTTCTGCTCCCAAAGATGCACACAGCCTTGGAAGCCCGACGGGCAACTTGCTGCCCTGTAGGGTTGACGTGAGTCAGGTTGGACTCCTTGGCCACGGGCTTTAAGCTTCACTGGAGCAGAGCACCAGGTCGTTCTCTGTCCGAGCCGCTGGGTGGGTTCCAGCTGCAGACCTGGCTGTTAGCCCCTGAGCATCTAACCGAACGCGGATAGGGCTTCTGATTACAACTCCGTACCCTTTGCTGTGAAGTCAATCAGAGCTCATAGTGACTCTGTAGGGCAGGAGGCCCTGCTGTATAGGGTTTCCAAAGCATGGCAGGTGGATTCAGACTGCCAGCCCCTTAGTTAGCAGCCTCTACCTTAACCACTGTCCCACCAGTTCTCCCTGGGCTCCTGATAGGAGGTTGCATACTTGGGCAGAGGCTCTGTGTTTTACCAGCTGTGTAACTTTGGTCAGCTTATCTGTGCCTCAATTTCCTCGTGTAAAAGTGGACGCTAATAAGATTTCTACTTTCTAGCACTGTTGTGAGGACTAACTCAGTTTAACAGTGTAAAGTATTGCGAAGAGGCCCTAACACCTTACGTGCATGTGGGCATTAGTTACTATCTTCAGTCTTCTCTGTTCTTTCCCTTTCTAAACCTGGCCTGAACTCAGTGCTCATTCTAGGCCGGTTACCCTCAGTCACCACCCCCTTCTTTGCAGATCGCTGCGCTCTTGTCTTTGCTGGCAGGATGTGCTGACTTCTTACCATATGGTTTCTGAAAGTCTTCTGTTCTTGTTAAACTCCCTGTTGCTTCACTGATTCTTCTAATAATATGCTTGGAAATAGTGCCTGGATAATTGGTGATCACATCATATGCCCCACTACTCTAAAACTCCATAAAATTACGGTGTAACTAAATGAACCTAAAAGAAATAATGCAAGTGGAATATTTAAAGACCCTGACTAAGAGGTTTTTGGATGCACTTTAAAATATGCCCTTATGTTAAGCTTTGGTTACTTAGTGAAGGGAATTTTTAAAATTATGATTAAAAATATATTTAAGTTAAAAATGTAGTTAAAGATAGATCAGAGCCACTTATAAAGTCTCTCACTAAAGGAACCCAGTGGAAGTAGATGTCTGCTGCACACTTAGACATGGTTTATGGCATGTACATCGTGCTGAAGGAACAGTAACAAAATTTGCAGCTCAGTGAAAACACAATGACTTAACATTTTGTTTCATTAGAGTGTGAACTGATGACAGTTACCATGAGCAAGTAAGAACTTAATTTACTGATCTTTTAAAAAACACTCCCAAAACTACCTTCAAGAAAATGTCTCAGTAGATTCTATCGGCTGCAGCATATTTGTTTCCTTGAGAAGTTTGATGCAACTGGAACTGGACAAACTTGATGTGCCACTTAAGCAGCTTTGCCTCAGTTCTGAGCATGGCCTGCTGATCTCTGCTTTGTGATGTTGGGGCTGGGGTGAGGCAAGGAGTACCTCTGTCTTGGCAGCTGGGTCGCTGTTAGGCTCCACGGGTACTGCAAGGCTGGAGGAGGAAAGGGGCCTTTGTTTTCCCTTCCTGTTTTCTGTGGCTTCTTGCTGCCGCTTCATCTGAACATCAGCTAAGTCTTTCTGTAGTAGCAGCAGAGTCCAGTTTCCAGGTCTGGCAGGAAGGCCTCCTGCATCTACCTCAGACAACAGCAGTAGGGAGCCAGGGCCTCTCCTTGGAGGTCTGAAATTCAGCTGCAGGAGGGGAAGGGGACTACCTTTAGTTTTTAAGTTCTCATCATTTCAATTCTTTGCCTTTATTTTCTCATTTCTGGGACTAAGAACTGCTCCTGTAATTGCTACTTCTGTGATACTTTTTTACCTTTTCAGTTACTTGTAACTGTATGGCTCATTAAAGACATTTAGTTTCTCTGTTCAAAGAACTGTTATGGCTTGGCAGGTGGTCTCAAGGTAGGAACTCAGAATTATTAGTTACAGCTCATGCCCAGATCCCCTTTTAAAGACATGTGAATGGCCTTTTGAGTCCAGTCAGTCTAGTAGAACCTTAAAAATTGTGATCCTGGTGTCCAGTGTGAAAGTATGGATCCTAGAGTTAGGCTGCCTGGGTTCATCCTCTTTTGCTGTTTAACTACCTTTGTGATTTTAAAGTGGCGTAGTGGTTAAGTGCTGTGGTTGCCAACCAGAAGGTTGGAAGTTCATATCCACCAGGTGCTCCCTGGAAACACCATGGGGCAGTTCTATTCTGTCTGCAGGGTCTCTGTGAGTTGGAATTGCCTTGACATCAATGGGTTTGTTTTTGATTCTGTGATTTTAGAAGGATCATTTATCTTTCTGTGTGTTAGTTTCAGCAGCTTGAAAATGCAGAATGTAATTTTGCCTCCTAGGTTGAGCTCAAAATGAAAGGAGTTAATATTTGTGTAGTGCTTCGTACAGTGTTAAGTCTTAGCATGTATTAAGTCTTGTTTGAGTTATTATTTTTATTCATTGGGGCAGCTAGGCCACTGATATTATCAGTCTAGTTACAGATTGGACATTTTGAATGTGGTTTCTGTAAGAAAATGAACAAATGAAAAACAAAAGGAAGAAAAAGCCTTTACTATTGTACAATCTCTCATAGTCTCTGTGAAAAAAACACCTACTGCCATCAAGTCGATTCTGATTCATGGGACCCTGTAGACAGAGTAGACCTGCCCCATAGGGTTTCCAAGGAACACTGGGTGGATTTCAACTGCTGACCTTTTGGTTAGCAGCTGTAGCACTTAACCACTAAGCCACAAGGGCTTCCACTGTAGTCTCTGTAGGAAGCCATATTACGTCTTAAGAGAATATTAACTCAAGAGGCATCTTTCCTGGGAAGTTTCCTTCTTACCTCTCCCTGAAGCTTTTAGGACCTTGTAACCATCAAAACAGGAGGCTGTAGCATTCAGACTATATCAGACATATAGGTCTTTAAGCCCATTCTTCATGTCCATCCAGCCTTAGATCAGACAACTGTCTAGATGCACCAAACCCTCACATCAACTGGGACAATGCAAAACCCTCTAAAATAAGAAGAATGATGGAAAAAAAAAATCATTTGAAGAGATGAAGAAATAGTAGAGAGAGTTTTGTAAGAAGGATTAGACTGGAAAGTCCTGGGACTTGGAAACCCTGTAAGTTAAATGGGGAGCCTAGACTATATCCATACTCTTTATTTAAACTGGTGTCACCCTTCCTCTTTTTCCTCTTTGAAGTTTTACTGAACATTCTCTGTGACCTGATTTCTTTTTCTACTGAGGAGTGGTGCAGCAGCCAGCAGGTTTTCTCCAAACCTTGCTCTGCTTGAGTGTCTGCCTAGCCAGGAGCAGTGCTGAGTTGTAATACCACTGGATCAGATCACTCTCCAGAGCCACAGAGACAGCATGTCTGCCAGGCAGGGGCCAGTATGCTTCCCTATGAGACCTTCAGCACTTTTTGTCAAGCTAGGATTTTTTGTACCTAGGTCAATTTGAGGGGCTTGATGGCACATGGGTTAAGTGTTTGGCTGCTAACCATAAGATCTGTAGTTTAAATCTACCAGCTGCTCCTTGGAAACCCTGTGGGTTTTATTCTGTCCAATAGGGTTGCTAGAAACCCTGGTAGCATAGTGGTTAGGTGCTATGTCTGCTAACCAAAAGGTTGGCAGTTCACGTCCTCCAGGTGCTCATTGGGGCAGTGCTATTCTGTCCTGTAGGGTCTCTAGGAGTAGGAATTGACTCAACGGGACTGGGTTTTGGTTTTTTTATGGGATTGCTAGAAACCCTGGTGGTGTGGTGGTTAAGTGCCAAGTCTGTTAACCAAAAGATCAGCAGTTAAAATTCACCAGGCGCTCCTTGGAAACTCTATGAGACAGTTCTACTCTGTCCTACAGGGTTGCTATGAGTTAGCATCAGCTTTACAGCACTGGGTTTTATAGGGTTGCTGTGAGTTGGAATAGACTCAATCACAATATGTCTTTATTTGAAGTGAGAGTCAATTTTCTATAGATTTTCAGTATTTTGGAAGTGTAACAAGCTAGATAATCTGTTTCTTTTAGACTTTAGTGGTGACTTAAAATAGAGTGAGAAAGTGTATGTTCTTTGATTTATATGTCCAAGGACATATGAAAGGGAAAACTTTGGGCATCTATAAGAAGGAATATGTATCCACAAAGGTGTTCATTGCATGGTATCCATGATAGCAAGAAGGAAAGCAGAATTACCTTCATGATACTTATAAGAGGCGAAGTAGATCTATATTGATGGAAATTATCCACGGTAGTGATAGCCAAAGCTAACTTACATATGCTGACTGTATACCATGTTATCAGTGCTTTTTTTGCTTCAGGATGAAAGTTTCTTTATGTGCTGAAAAGAGGCTCTCTGGCTTTCATACTTTCCCATACTGTCTATTGTTTTTCTAGAATCTGTGCATGGTACCCATCAGCAGATTTACAAATCCAAAGTCCTAGAAATTATTATTACCAGTGAAAATTTCCAATGCCTGTGATACTCCACCCAACAGCGCATTCTGTAACGCATAATCCCATTTCATTTCACCATTGGTGCGAGTTTAACAAATGTACTGATTGCACTGGCATGCCGGGAACACTCTGTATTCTACTTACCACCGACAATGGGATCCTTATTGCTGTCCTGCTGCTGGTTATCCAGAGACCACATTTCATTTTATTCATAAATTTCATTTCATTTTATTTCTGCTTCATAACATTTCATTGCTTCCTTGGATCACTTCTGGTTTCAACTATTGTAGGTTGGGTAACCCAGGATAAAGCCTTTGATAGTCTCAGACTTGACACAATGGCATTTTGGGATAATAGTTTCAGGAACAACACCTGGGAAAAGTGAGAAAGCAGGATTGGGCAGAGAAAAAAAGATGGACTGCAGTGAAATTTCAAAAGAGTGCTCTCTTAATCCTACAGGTGAGTACTCTCTGAAGTACTGGGTGTCCTTTCAGAAAGGTTGAGCTTTTGTACCTTCACATACAAGTCATTGGATGAAGAGTGTTCTACGTGAGGGAATATGACCTGGGCGACACAGCTTACTATGGGCAAGATCAGCTACTGGAGAGCCGTCAGTGACCAAAACATGCAGCATCTAAGGGAATCAGTGCCTGAGTTCTGAAGAGCAGGTTTGGGTGGTATCACAAAATCTATTGCAAGATTAAATGATATAATTCATGTGGTAGAGCTCTTGATACTAGTAAATCCTTAAAATTTATGATTTTCATTGCCCTTGCTCTTGAAGATTTGCTCAGTGCTGATCCATGGAATGTGCTAGGTAATTGGATGTGCATAACCTGAGGAGTGAATGGTATAGATTCTGGATCTAGGTAAAAGTCCTATCAGTAGGTTCCTGCAGGTACTAGGCTGACATAATTACAACGTGATTGATCTATATTTGTTGTTTCTGCAGTTACAGATCGGTATACCAAGGTAGCCTTGACTCCTCTGATGTCTCCTCCATACCACAATGTATTCTCCTTCATTCAGGAGTCAGAATCTAACTAGGCTTGAAATGACTTCTGCCAAAATGCTAGAGAAGGCTATGCCATTTCAGTAAAAATTTCAGTTAAGTGGTAAGGTGTGAATTTATCACATGCATTTTCCTCTTGTTTGGGATTCAATGAACAACTTAGGGCTTACTTCACCTGTGGCCAAATTGTTAACACTGTAACTTTGCTAAAAGTTAGTCACTTGCATGACTAGTGATCATAAATAATAGTCTTTGCTTGTTTTCAGTGAGGGACGTTGTTTTAGTCGTCTAACCCTGCTATGACAGAAATACCAGAAGTGGGTAGTGTCAACAAAGAGAAATTTATTTCTTCACAGTCCAGTAGGATACAAATCCAAATTCAGAGTGTCAGCTCCCAGGGAAGGCTTTCCCTCTGTCAGCTGTAGAGGAAGGTCCTTGGGATGCATCAGTCTTCCTTTGGTCTGAGAGTATCTCAGCACAGGAACCTCAGGTCCAAAGGATGAGCTCTGCTTCCAACACTGCTTTCTTGGTGGTGTGATGTCTCCAGCTGTGCTTGATTCCCTTTCCTTTTTATCTCTTGAGAGATAAAAGTTGGTGCAGGCTACATCCCATGGAAGCTCCTTTACGTTGTAGCAGGGATGTGACTTTAGTAGGCGTGTGACCGTTCCACCCTAATCCTCTTTAACATAATCCCCTCTTGCCACATTAACCACAGGCAGCAATTAGGAATTACAACATATATGAAAATTACAATCACAAAATAAAGGACAACCACACAATATCGGGAATCTTGGTCCAGCCAAATTACCACACACATTTTTTTTTTTTTTGGAGGAGGTCATAATTCGGTCCATGACAGACATTAACGTCTCATCAGAATAAACTCAGATGATTAAGAGGCAGGTAGGTAGCACCTCTGTTCCTTCAAAATAAAAATGTTCCCAATGTGGAATCAACAAACTGTATCTAAAATGAATTTTTAAAGTCATTGTAAAAGATAGTTGGGAGGCAAAACCTTTTATTTCCAGGCAAGCCAGGCCAATTGTCGTATAGTAAAGGTTTCTTAACATTTAATAACTTCTTTGAAAAGAGGTCCTAGAGAAAAGTTCTCAAGATTCAGATACTAAGACTTCTTTTGGTCATTTCTGTTGGGAGGCCTGCTGGACTACTTCATAAATTACCATATGTAGCCCACTTTGCTGACTTTCCAGTCTCTGCTTTGTAAAATTAAGTTTGAATCAATTCAGTGACATTTTTACATGAGGCCTGAAAAATTCGATATTGTGAAAGCCAACGTCCACAAACCCCACAGGCCTTTCTTTCTCTAAACAATATTAAAGTGAACAAGAGTGCTTGAAGAGAAATGGATTGAATGTTCTTTCCTGTTGGAAGTACAGAGAGATTTATAACACATGGTTGTTCTTTTCTACAGCTATATTATGGTTTAGTTGCTTTCATATTTTGCTATTCCTGTGGTCTTTTTTGATATTTTCACTGGGAGAGATAGGAGATCATGCATTTGCTGGTGGAATTTTAAGGGATTAGAGGCCAAAGGGAAACCCTGGTGGCATAGCGCTCAAGTGCTGTGTCTACTAACCAAAAGCTTGGCAATTCAAATGTGCCAGGCACTCCTTGGAAACTCTATGGGACATTTCTACTCTGACCTATAGGGTTGCTATGAGTTGGAATCAACTTGATGGCAGTGGGTTTGGTTTCTTTTTTTAGCAGCCAAAGGGATGTGAATATAGACGTGTACAACATTATATGAATGTTTGCTGTTTTTTAAGACAGGGTCTTAGGTCTTTATGGAGACTATAATTTAATTTGGAAGACAGAAAAAATATATACCCAGAAAAATACAAGAATTTGTTGTTGTTAGTTGCCATCAAGTCAGTGGCAACTTACACTAGTGACCTTTTGTATAGCAGAATCAGAAGTTGACCAGTCCTGTGCCATCCTCCCAGTCATTTCTGGGTTTGAGCCCATTATTGTAGCCACTCTTTCAGTTCATCTGATTGAAGATCTCCCTTTTTTTGCTGGTCCTCTACTTCATCAAGCATGATGTCCTTCTGCAGCCACTGATCCTCCTGAAGATGTGCAAAATGTGCACGGCAGAGTCTTTCCACCTTTGCGTTTAAGCAGCGTTCTAGCTCTACTTCCTCCAAGACTGCCTTGCTTCTTCTTTGGTCTGTTGGCAATATATTCAGTGTTTTTTTTTGTTTGTGTGTGACACCGTAATTTAAATGCCTCAGTTCTTCCACAGTCTTCCATTTTCACTGTCCAGATTTTGCATGCATGTGAGGCAATTGAAAATACCATGGCTTGGATCAGATATATGTTAGTTATCACAGCAACATTTTTCCTATTTAAGATTTCAAAGAGGTATTTTGCAGCAAATTTGCCTAATGCAATACTTTGTTTCATTTCTTGCTTGTTACTTCCATGGCTGAAAAACACAATAACATACCAAAATGATGGCAGTAACATGCAGTCATTTAGGTTTTCTGAAGAAAGGTGCTATTATTTATTCTCAAAGTAATAAAACAGGAACAATCTTAGTGAGTTGAGGTGTTCATGGGATCTGCATGTGACTTGAAGAACAGATGAGGTTGAAATTGACTGAGAGGAGGCTGCCTGTGTTCACTGTGGAACACCTGAGTACTGCGGTTTGATTAGGATTTACAGTGCAGCTGGTCTGTGGGCTCAAAAGTTATCTCCATCATTTGTGTGTGGTGATGGAGATAGAAAGACTACTAGAACTACAAAATAAAAACAGCCCCCCCCCTTAGAAAATTATTACTGATCAGTATTTGTTATGGCCTGAATTATGTCCTGCAAAATGTGTGTCAACAAGGCTAGGCTGTGATTCCCAGTTTTGTTTGGTTGCCCACCATCATGTGATCTGAGATGATTGTCCTATGTGTTGTAAATCCTAACTTCTATGATGTTAATGAGGCAGGACTCGATCTACAGGATTAGGTTGTATCTTGAGTTGATCTCTTTTGAGATACAAAAGAGAGAAATGAGCAGAGAGGAGAGGGACCTCATATCACCGGGAAAGAAGCTCTGGGAGCAGAACACACCCTTTTTGACCCCAGGATCTTTGTTCTGAGAAGCTCTTCGGCTAGAGGAAGATTGATGATAAGGGCCTTTCTTCACAACTGATAGGAAGACTTCTGGAGCTGGGACCCTGAATTCAGTCTACTGGCTTCCTAGACTGTGAGAGAATAAATTTCTGTTTGTTAAAGCCATTCACTTGTTGTATTTGCATTATAGCAACACTGAATAACTGAGACAGCATCATTAAGGAACCTGAGATGCAATTCAGAACTAGTTGTGTAACTGGAAACCAAACCAACCCCCTGCTGTCAGGTTGATTCTGACCCACAGTGACCCTACAGGACAGAATAGAACTGCCCCATAGAGTTTCCAAGGGGTGTCCTGTGGATTTGAACTGCTGACCTTTTGGTTAGCATACATAGCATTTAACCACTATGCCATGAAGGTTTTCTGTTTGTATAAGAATGTGGAGAAATGGAGACAAAGTGGAGCCGGTGTTACGGGTTGGGTACCCTGTACATCAGCTTCAGAGAATTCTGCTTCTTACCTGCCCTTTCACTTAAAAGCAGTTTATGACCTTCAGTTGCTTTGACTCAACAGGGTGCAGTACAGGGGTTCTGCTGTCCTTGTCTCCCTCATGAATGCTCCTACCCATTCTGAATAGGCATGGATTTGTTGGGTAATTTAGCTAGGTGTTTGCATGGACATGGCAAGACAAAGTTATCTAGACAGAAGTGCTGGTCTTCAGGTGAGGTTTCCCACCAAATGTAATAAAAATAAAACAGAGGCTAGATGCAGTTCCTATTACTAGGGGCTGAGTGATATTTTTGTTAGGCGGTTTTAACAAAAGTGGAGATTCCTTCTTACTGTCTTTCTCTAGCCACTGACTGATTCATATTAAGGTCCCTTCCAAATCCATCCAGCGCACCACTCTCCAATTACAGACCTGAAGATGCTAGTTTGTTGGTGTAACATTTCACTCCTTCATTTGAAAACCCATAATCGATATGCCTAGCAAGCATATCCACAGCTCCTTGGATTTTTCTTCTATTCACATCTAATCATCTTCCTTGAAAAGGCCTTGGCCTTGGCAATCGCTTACCCGGAGACTATATAAATGAATAAATATGTAATTTTAAGGAGAAAGCCATGTTCCAAAGAAAACCTGTAAACTAAATTACTACTTGAACAAGATCAGATCAGATACCACAAATTTGTGTATCTGTATACTTGATGAGGAAACCCTAATAGCGTAATGGGTTAAGTGCTACGTCTGCTAACTAAAAGGTTGGCAGTTGAAATCTGTCAGGTGCTCCTTGAAAACTCTAAGGGCAGTTCTTCTCTGTACAATAGTGTCACTATGAATTGGAATCAACTTGAGAGCAGTGGGTTTGGGTTTTGGAGGATTATGCTTGATGAAGATGAAATACTACAGCTTTTAGTGGGGATTATACGTCAACATAAAGAAAGCAGAAATCCTTACCATCATGATAAATGGAGAAAATACTAAAGTCATCACAGATTTCACTCTACTTGGGCCCCAAATCAATGCCCATGGAAGCAGCAGTCAGGAAATCAAGCAAATCTACTGCAAAAGACCTCTGTAAAGTGTTGAAAAGCAAAAATGTCACCTTGAGGACTAAGGTGTGCCTGGCCCAAGCCATGGAATTTTCAATTACCTTGTATGCATCCAGAACCTGGACACAATAGAAAAGTCTGGAGAATAGATGCCTTTGAATTATGGTACTGGCACAGAATATTGAACATATCATGGATTTCCAGAAGAATGTTCCTTAGAATCAAGGATGGTGAGGCTTTGTCTTGTTTACTCTGGTTCCTATCAGGAGGGACCAGTCTCTGAAAAGGACGTCGTACTTGACAGAGAGTTAGCAAAAACCAGGAAGACCCTTAATGAGATGGATTGACACAGTGGCTACCTCAGTGGCCTCAGCCATAGCAATGAGTGTGAGGGTGGCACAGGACTGAGCAGTGCTTCATTCAGTTGTGAGCGGGGTCACTGGGAATTGGAATAGACTCAATGGCACATAACAACAACAAACTGCTTCCCGCAAACACATATATAAAACTCCATGGTTTGGGGGAGTCAAAGTCCCTCTTTAATATTTTTGTGACTACCTAGGGGTCTGCTGTTCTCCTGGCCTCTTCTGCCTCCTGGGCTCTGGATTTGTCACTTGGGATTCTGTTGCTCATTACACTGAGTAAGACTTAACATTTGTTCCCTTCATTGGTTTCTCATTCACCACCAATGCGCACTCCAAACTCACATGAAGTGTCTGGGACTTCACAGAGTGGGAATCGTGTCACTCACCACAGACAGAATAATTTATTTCTTCTCTCGCAAGAACTTTTTGGCAACCTCATTACTTAGGACCCAGCTCCAAAGCAATCCTTCCCTCTCTATCTCTCATTTCTTCTTGCACTAACTTTCTCTTTTCCTAGAGCAACAAATTCCTGTCTTTGTCTGTACAGAGGCACTCGGGATGTTTCTCTGAAGCCCTTGGTGACACCTGATTTCTAGAGCCTTCCTTGGGTCCCACCCTTTGTACCGAATGCTTTGTTTTTCATGTATGTATTTATCCCTAAAAAAGACTGAAGAAGAACTGATGCTGTTGAATTGTGGTGTTGGAAAAGAATATTGAACATACCATGAATTGCCAGAAGAATGAACAAATATGTCTTGGAAGGCATATAGACAGGAATGTTCCTTAGAAGCAAGGATGGTGAGGCTTTGTCTCGTTTACTTTGATTCCTATCAGGAGGGACCAGATGCCTCCTTTTAGGGTAACAGTGTGTTCGCTCATGTTTTTACACCACACAGTGGCAGGAAAGGGTTAAGAGCTGTCTCCCAGTGCTTGTGATAATTCCAAACTGAATTTGCCATTTATACTCGCTGCTAAGTAAAGACATGTCACAGCCCTTGTGTTTTTACCTGTTCCCACACCAGCGGAGACTTGAACTGTCACCAGTTCCGGATGAATCATAATTTTGGTGACTCATAAATCAATGGCAGTACTCTCTTCGTTCAAAGAGCCACCAGTGCCATTTGTAGTTAATGGTCATCCAGTGCTGTAACTAACTACTTCCACACTGAGAGACAGTGCAGATATGTGAAAACAGGCTATGCACAGAGAGAGAAATATGAAGTAAGATTTCTTGGAGCAGACACCATCGAGTGGAAAGCCATATCCAGCTACTGAAAACTAGAGATTAGCTACCTCGAATATCTTAACAAACTTTCGCGTCAGGTTTTAGCCAGTAACTTACTTGCCAGGTAGCCTTAGGTAAACGGTCCTTGCTTATTGTATAAGAAGGCCAATGTTACCCATTCCAGATGTACTGAAAGCAGTTGTCACTATACTTAGTGCATGGTTAGCACTCATTAAGTGGTGACTCACAAAGACAGTTAACGTTGAAAAGGACCCAGTACAGTATATTTAATAGACATTCCTTTTGTTTAGCCATTGATGTTCATACACGGTGACCCATCTTAAGCTGTGTATGAGGAAAGCGAGCAAGTTTTTGTCCTGCACCTGAAAGCCTGTCATTTGATTATAGTAGACCTCTTTCTTTGTGTCTTCTTTGAAATATTTTGAAAGCAGAATATGACAGGCTTAGACTTTCTATTCTCAATGTGATGTCTGCAGCCCCTTGTCACCTTTTTTCCTATTTGTTTGCTTAGAAACAGTGTCCTCTTCTTCATTAGACAGTCAACATAGAGTCTTTTAAGAGGAGAATACAGCAACCATGATATCATTATAGGACATCCCCAAATCCTAGATTTGGGGGTGTCTATGTAGAAAAGTCTTGGGTAGCACTGTCCTGGTGAAATCATGAAGTAGATCCTTAATCCTAACAGAGTGGTATCCAGACTGGATCCCTTGGATTGATTGTATATTTTGGGGAATGACTCCTGCACCTACCTGACAGGGCCCAATACTTAGTGCAGAAAATACTGCCAGCAAACTTATCTATCACCTGGTCTGACCAGTGCCCTCCTACAGAAGACTGAGTCCCCATACAACACAGTCGTGTCTGTGCAGCCTCCTCTTCACATCATGGAGGAAGTCAAGAGAACTGAATTCGTGCCCGACTGGAGAAATGTGTGTCGTGGTTATTTGGGTCATTCCCCCCCCCCAATAATGAATACAGGTGGTCTGCTTTATGGAAAACCTACCTCCCTAACAAGCCGGCTTATGGGACTGAGAAAATAGTTTGTATAGGTAGCCAAGCCAAGCCAAGTGCCATCGAGTCAGATCCAACTCATGGCACAAAATTTTTTTTGTCTGCAAAAGAATTTGCTACTTATTTCTCAAAGTAAAAAAAAAAAAAATTCCTCATTTATTAAAGATCATAACTATAATATAAAGTACCAACTCATTGCCCTCTGGTCAATTCTGAGTAATAATGACCTCACCAGACAGAGCAGAACTGTCCCATAGGAACGCCAAGGCTGCCATCTTTACAGAAGCTGATGGCTACATCCTTCTCCCACTGAGTGACTGGTGGTTGGAACGGCTGACCTTTTGGTTAGCAGCCAATTGTTTTAACCATTGCTCCACCAGCGGTCCTGATATCTAATACAAACGTGTGATTCTACAGCCATATAAAATAGAATAAGAAAATTACTTAGTACATGTCATGCACCAAGCTCTTTGGTAAATGCTTTGCAGGAAGTATTTCCTTTGCTATCACAGTTCTGTGAGGTGGGGTCTCTTATTAGTCCCACATTTCAGATGTAGAAGCTGATCCCTTGATTGAAGATAAACTGCCCAAGTCTAGATAGAGAAAAATCTGGGATTTGAATTGAACTATTTGAGGACAGAGCCCAAGCCCTTAAGAACACATAAAATTCAATTTACTCTGGATTTTCCATGGGCAGAGCTTTTGAATAAAGGTGACTGTGAAACAGATAGCAGGGATATAACACCAGGGGAAGCACTGAGTGAATGGAGTAGACGTGTGGATTATAGAGATGCTGCTTAGAAAGCAAATAGCAGTGTCCTGTCTATAAATAAATCCCTGCCAGTGATGGATACTTGCAGATAGGATGAATGCCTAAGACTTAGTTGAGGAAACAGTACTCAATGCACACATGCTCGTGGATGAATCAACTCAATCTGTTATCCACCTTCCCCCACCTCCCTTACTCTAACAGGTGGGACCTATGAGACTATATAGCCATCCGGCTTTGCTGGAGAATACAAATCATTCTTACTAAAAAGAGTGAAAATTTTAGGAATTTAATTTTACACACACACACACACACACACACACAAAGACAAGTGAAACTGGAGGAATCTAAAAAGACTGTTAGTAAATAACTGAGTAAGATCAAGTCAGTATCTTGGGCATGATATTATGCTATGATTTTGTAAAAGGGCACTATTGGGGAAACCAGGCAAAGTATGATTTCCTACAGCTGCGTGCTCATTTACAATGCTCTCAGTAAATATTTCAGTTAAAAACAAACAAACAAAACCTTTAAGTAAGCACCAGAAGTTGGCTTGGTTGCCTTCCCTTAAGCTTTGTGGCATTATGAGTTGCAAAGAAAACCTAAAAGAGACATAATAAACTTTATTAGCCATCTGCAACCTGGATAGTAGTTTGTAGTAAACATTTGTTGTTGGGAAATACACAGGCTACTAAAATCTAGCTTCATCTGTTTAAGAAAGAAAACTTCCTTGCCAAGAATAGCCCCTGTCTACAGGCAGCTGACTGCCCTTTGTAGCTTCTACCCTCACAAGCCCACTCCTCAGCTGGCCTCTCTTGGGTCAAAATTCTTACCTCTTCAGGAATTTGGGCCCTACATGATGTATGTGGGTATGTTTTTATTTATTTTTGTTGTCATAAAAAATGCTGTCTTAAAGAAATGATATTTTTATTATAAGGAACACAGCTGTAAAATGGACAGATAGATGACTTTTGAATTATTTTTTAAACTAAATGTATCACGTGTAATTGAAAAATAATTAGGTGATCCATCTGCTCCGTGTCTTGCACTCCTCTGTTTTCTTCATTACCCCATAGTATTTAAGGATGGTCAGCATTTTTACACTAATTACTCACTAACAAAAACTCTACAAAGAAGTTGATTAGCCTTGGAATACAGTTTTGTCAAAACTGAAAATATTGCTGCTTTTCTTAATATGTTTAAGTCTGACTATGATGAACTCTCTTCTTCTTGTTTTTATTTTGCCTTTCCAATACTACTGAGATTTCCTTTTATTTGTATTTTGTAAACACTGCTGAAAATAATACATCATAGAATAAGTGGAACAATAGGCTATTATCAGTAATTCTTGATAAGGAGACAAAAAAATCACACAGTTATACTTCTGGATTCAGTCTTTGTGCTAATATTATTCAGAGGTGAAAGTTGAAATAGACATCAGCCTTTGGAACCAATTAAATATAATTGTACCAATCTCCCCTTCATTACTTGTAATTATCCCACCATAAGACAATATGTGACATTGCTGAGAAAAGCAGAAAGTTTTTCCCTGAAGCATTTTTTATTTAACCCTTCCCTGCTCAGGAATCTTTGGCTTTGTTTCAGATCCTGGATCCAAAATGGTATTTATGTTACTTTGGGAGGGGCTAATGGAGCTGAACAATGAACCAAGAAGACAGAAGAAGAATTGATGCCTTTGAGCTGTGGTGTTGGAGAATAATGTTGAATGTACCATGGACCACCAAAAGAACAAACAGATCTGGAAGAAATACAACCAGAGGGCTCCTTGGAAGCAAAGATGGCAAGGCTATGTTTTACCTACTTTGGACCTGTTGTCAGGAAGGATCAGTCCCTGGAGAAGGACATTATGCTTGGTAGTATGAAGGGTCAGTGGCAAAGAGGAAGACCCTAGACTAGGTGGACTGACACAATGGCTGCAACAATGGGCTTACGCACATAGCACAAGACCAGGCAGTGTTTCATTCTGTTGTTCATAGGGTCACTATGAGTTGGAACTAAATTGACAGCACCTAATAACAACAACAATGGAGATGCAAACCCCCCTTTAAAAATACCTTATTGACAATGCCTTATCTTTTTAATTATAAAATAAATGTTTACTGTTAAAAAGTAAGATACAGGCTTAAAAAAACACTATACTCTTACCATTATAAATATCACTGAGACTTTCTTCTCCCTGGAATTTTTGTATGAATTACACATTTTCAAAACAATGCAATACTCTAATATTGTTTAATTTTTTACTTATTGTTTTCCCAATTAGGTATTTATGAAGTTACCTCTCTCCATGTCAATAAATAAATCATCAGGTGGAGTCAAGATGGTAGACTAAGCACATGTCTCCTTATATCCCTCTGGAAACCAAGACCTGAAATGATAATCAAACAGAGCCTTCTGGTCACCTAGTGAGCCCCCAGGACCCGGCACAGCACTGTTAATTTGGACTTCATACCACTGAATGAGAAACCTCCTCTCTTTCGCTGACACCTGCTCCTGGCTAGCCCTGGCTCTCACAGACTGAAGGTAAACGTACCATTTTGAATTTTTTTTCCTGTGTCTTGGCTGGCAGGCAGAGCTGAAAATAATACATCATAGAATAAGTGGAACAATGAGCTATTATCAGTAATTCTTGATAAGAAGACAAACAATCACAGTTATACTTCTGTATTCAGTCTCTGTGCTAATATTATTCAGAGGTGAAAGCTGACATAGACATCAGCCTACCAGTTGGGAAGAGGGACATCTACACATGAAAACCTGACTGGCTTGGGAAGTGGTCAGATACCTTTTGTTTTACATATTAAGACAGCCTAGAGAAACATCTACAGTCCATCCTCACAGTGTCTCTCCCAGCCTTTACTTACATGAAACCCAAAAAGCAACAGATGCTTGTGGCATACAAGAAATCACCCACAGCTTCAGAAGGCTCCTAAACAAAACAACGAAGAAGTTTTCCAGATGAAGAAACTTTTATGAAAGCATCAGAAGGTGAATACAAAATGATTATATACAGAGACCTGCTAGACTTTATACAAAATGTAGCACAACAAAAGGAAAAATTAATCAAGCTGTTCAATCTGATGGAACACCAGTACTCTGAAATCCAGCAGATTAAGAACCAAATCAAAGACATAGACACTTCCATTCAAAGCCAAGAACACAAAATGAAACAAATGGAAAAAAGAATTTCTGAGTTGGAAGACAGAGCTACTAACACCAATGTCTATGAGCAGACATCAGAAAAAAGAAACAAGAAAAATGAAGAAGCATTAAGAAGCATGTGGAACTGAACGAAGAGGAACAACCTTCGATTAACTGGAGTCCCTGAACAGGATGAGACACCTGAGAACACAGAGACTATCGTTGCTGAGTTGCTGACATAAAAGTTCCCAGAAATCATGAAGGAAGAGAATACAGATATCCCAGATACATATTGTACGCCACCCAATATAGATCTCAAAAGAAAGACTCCAAGACATATTATAATCGAGCTTAACAAAGTGAAACATAAGCAGCAACTCTTAAAGGCAGCAAGACTCAAAGCAAAGCTAACATTCAGAGGGAAACCCTGTAGGCTTTCATCAGATTTCTCAGCATAAACCATGCTGGTACAGAGACAGTGGCCTCGAAGGAGAAGAACTTCCAACCAAGAATTATATATCCTGCCAAACTATCTTTCAATTATGAAAATGAAATTAAGACATTCCCAGATAAATAGAAACTCAGAGACTTTGTAAAAACCAAACCCAAACTACAAGAAATACTGAAAGAAGTTCTTGGCTTTGGCTTAGAAGAACAAAACCACTAACTTTATATTTTAGAATGAAACATTATTCAGAACTCTACTCAGTTAGGGAAGGCTCCAAATTCAATCACAGCTTTAATACTGAAAGAAACAATCCAGTGATTATCATGAAAACTATGGTGCCATCATATTAAAAGGAGGGATGTACTTCAGTCGTTATAGTCCTTCCAGATGAAGAGGAAGATGACAAGACTGGTAGTAACTCAAATTGGGTTTACATAAAGTTTATTAAGGGAGATCATAGGGGCAGTTATAAAGCACAACAAAGATGTAACATACCATATCAAGAAATGTAACACAGGAGCATAAACAACTACAAAACAAGCTCTGAAAAAGGTGAAAAATCAACTCACAAAGAAGAATGTCCCAGAACAGACTAATAAGAACAACAGAGAAAACATGAACACAAAAATAAACATATCACAATGGCAACAGTGAACACATGCCTATCAATAATTACACTGAATGTGAATGGACTGATTGCTGCAGTAAGGAGACATCTAGTGACATCTTGGATCAAAAGACATTACCCATCCATATGTTGTCTACAAGAAACTCACTTGAGAGTTAAAGATAGGAACAAACTGCAAATTAAAGGATGGAAGAATATATATCAAGCTAACAATGAACAAAGAAGAGCAGGGGTGGCAATTCTAATCTTATACAAAATCAATTTTAATGTCAAATCCACCATCATGGACAAAGATGGACACTATTTATTGCTGAAAGGTTCAATATACAGGCAAAACTTAACTATATTAAATATTTATGCATCTAATAATATCAGAGCACCTAAATACGTTGAAGAAACACTGATTACACTCAAAAAAGACTTAGATTACTCCACAGTAATAGTGGGAAACTTCAACACTCCACTCTCAATACTGGACAGATCATCTAGAAAAAGCTCAGTAAAGATACAGAAGACATTATTGCCACAATTAACCAATTAAACCTGACTGATATATACAGAACTTTCTACCCATAAGCAGACAACTAACACCTTCTTCTCCAGTGCACATGGAACATTCTCCAGAATTGACCATGTGTTAGGCCATAATGCAATGCTCAACAAAATCCATAGCACTGAATTACTGCGAAGCATCTTCTCAGATCATAAAGCCATCAAAGTTGAAATCAATAGCAGAAAAAGCATAGATAGAAAGTGGAACTCTTGGAAACTGAACATCTTGCTAAAAAAAAATGGGTTATAGAAGAAATCAAGGATGAAATAAAGAAAGTAATGGATTCTAGTGAGAAGGAAAACACTTCCTACCAGAACCTATGGGATACAGCCAAGGCAGTGCTCAGAGGTCTGTTTATCTCCATAAATGCACATATCTGGACAGAAGAAAGAAACCAAGTCAAGGAACTAACCCTACAGCTTGAACAAGTAGAAAGAGAACAACAGAGCAACCCCTCAGGCACCAGAGGAAACCAGATCATAAAGATTAGAGCACAGCTAAATGAATTAGAGAATAGAAAAACAATTGAAAAAATTGAAAAGACCAAAAGCTATTTTTTTGAGAAGATCAACAAAATTGACAAACCACTGGCTAAACTTACTAAAGAAAAACAGGAAAAGAAACAGATAACCCAAATTAGACATGAGAGGGGAGTTGTCACAACAGATCCAACAGAAATCAAAAATATCGTAACAGAATACTATGAAAGACTGTACTCTAACAAATTAGAAAACTTAGAGGAAATGGACAAATTCCTTCATTCATACCACCTACCCAAATTATCACAACGTGAAGCAGAACAACTTAATAAACCCCTGACAAAGGAAGAGATTGAAAATTTCATCAAAAAACTGTGAACCAAAAAAAAGCTCAGGCCAAGTTGGCTTCACTGCAGAATTCTACCAAGCATACAAAGGGATGAAATAGAGAATAGAAAAACAATTGAAAAAATTGAAAAGACCAAAAGCTATTTTTTTGAGAAGATCAACAAAATTGACAAACTACTTGCTAAACTTACTCCCAAACTCATTCTGTGAAGCTGGCATAACCCTGATACCAAAGCCAGGGAAAGACCCAACAAAAAAGAGGAACTACAGACCAATATCACTCATGAATCTAGATGTAAAAATCTTCAACAAAATTCTTGCCAATAGAATACAACAACATATTAAAAAAACAATCCATCATGACCAAGTTGTATTCATACCAGGAATGCAAGGCTGGTTCAACATCAGAAAAACAGTGTGATTAACCACATAAAGATCACAAAAGACAAGAATCACCTAATTTTGTCCATTGATGCAGTTTGATAAAGTCCAACAGCCATTCATGCTAAAAACTCATAGCAAAATAGGCATAGACAGAAAGTTCCTCAATGTAGTAAGGGCCATTTATACAAAGCCAACTGCCTATGTTATCCTGAATGGAGAGAGTCTGAAAGACTTTCCTTTGAGAGCAGGAACTAGACAAGGATGCCCACTCTCACTGCTCCTATTCAACACTGTACTAGAAGTTCTAGCCAGAGCAATTAGACAAGACCAAGAAATAAAGAGCATCTGTATCAGCAAAGAAGAAGTCGCAATCTCCCAGTTTGCTGATGATAATGATTCTATATGCAGAGAATCCCAAAGAATCTGTAACTCAACTACTGAAACTGATAGAAGACTTCAGCAAAGTCTCAGGATACAAAATAAACGTAAGTAAATCAGTAGGATTCCATTATACCAACAACAAGACTGTTAATGAAGAAATCATCAAATCAATACCATTTACTATAGCTCCTAAGATGATAAAGTACCTAGGAATTAATCTAACCAGAGAAATAACAGGCTTTTACAAAGAGAACGACAAGCCTTCACTACAGGAAACTAAGAGAGACTTAGATAAAGGGAAAAACCTACCCTGCTCATGGATAGGAAGACTTAACATTGTGAAAATGTCTATTTTACCCAAAGCAATCTACTTATATAATGCAATCCCAATACAAGTTCCAGCATCATTTTTTAATGAGATGGAGAAACAAATCACCAATTTTGTTTAGAAAGGGAAGAAGCCCCGGATAAGTAAGGTACTACTAAAGAAGAAGAACACACTGGGAGGCCTCTCTTTACCTGACCTTAGAACATGCTACATTGCCACAGTGGTCAAAACAGCCTGGTACTGGTACAAGAACAAACAGATCTATCAGTGGAACAGAATTGAGACCCCAGAGATGACACCATCTGCGTATGAACAGTTGATATTCGACAAAGACCCCAAGACATTAAACTGAGGTAAAAACAGTATCTTCAGCAAATGATGCTGGCAAAATTGGATAGTCATCTTCAATAAATTGAAACAAGATCCATATCGTACACCTTATACAAAAAGCAACTCCAGCTGGATAGAAGACCTAAATATCAAATCTGAACCAATAAAGCTCACCCAAGAAAAGGTAGGAACAACAATGGAAGTTTTAATACATAACATGGACAGACTTCAAAATCTGTAAACGAACCACAATCAACAGAAGAGAAAATAGATAAATGGAAACAATTAAGGATCAAACACTTTTGCTAATCCAAAGACTTTATTAATAGAATTTAAAGGCCACCTACAGAATGGGAAAAAATATTTGGCAACTCTGTGTTAGACCATCACCTGATCTCCATAATCTATAAGGTACTACAATGTTGGGAGCTCATGGAGACTGCGCCACCAAAATGGCGCCGACCGGAAGGACCACGCCCTGCCTTAAGCCCTCACCACGGCAGTGTCTGCCCAGCAACTAAGCCAGCTCATCGCCCATTGGACAGTACCCATCCTATCGGCGCCTCGCTCCCTTTGGTATAAAAGCAGTGGTAACAGGAAATAAAGTGTTCCGCTTCTCGTCTCCTGCTGAAACAGTGTCTCGGTCCTCTCCTTTGCGGGCAAAGGGGAACTTGGGCTGCGACATCTGGCGCCCGAACGTGGGGCCTGAAGCGACCCTCACCGCGGGGACGCCCGGACAGGTGAGCAGGCAGTTGCCTGGGACGGTATTTACCGGGTCGGTATTAACCGGAGGCTTGTAGATAGCCTGAAATCACATAGACATGGGGAATCAACCTTCTAGCCAGAAATTGGTACACTCCCTGAAAGGCTTGTTTAAATGCAAGGGAGTGGGGATAAAGTCAAGAACCATAGAGGCCTTCTTAAGAGCAGTAGAACAGGCGGCCCCGTGGTTCCTTGTTTCGGGCCACCTCACCTTGGGCGCCTGGAATAAATTGGGGGGAGACCTCACTAGAGAGGACGCTCAAGGCCGCCTCGCCCCTGGGGTGATGAGCGTCTGGATTCTGGTGTTAACCTGTTTGCAGGATGAGACTGGAATCTTCGAAAGGCTATTGACACAGGGACAGGATGCGTTTGAACAGGTACAGGAGGAGGCCTCGAGGAGAGGCGACTCTCCTCAAAACTCAGACAGCGATGAGTCTGGGAGCAGCACAGACAATGGCCCCGAAGATTATCACCCGCGAGATAGGAGCAACCGCTCACGGGGAGTTGAGGGAAAGACCCCTCCGGTTAAGGATAAACCCCCGGACGGGGACCCTGCCTCAGGTTTAGGGGAAGGACTATCAGGCCTGAGGCTCAATCTTCCCTGCCCCTCGCCTCCTGCCCCCCCCCCTACAACCCCAACAATACTGACAATGGCAGCACCCCGCGGCGTAGCCTATTGGGGAAGAATTTCTGGCGAGGCTTTAACGCTGCCGCCTTCCCGGTTTTTATTGACGATCAGGGAGATCGCCATCACGAACCTCTAGACTTTAAATTAGTCAAAAACCTAGCAGATGGTGTAAGGGCCTATGGGGCCAGTTCCCCTTTTGTACTGGGTATGTTACGATCCCTGGCGGAGACCGCCCTGACGCCCAGTGATTGGACTAACTTGGCCCGTACCTGTCTGTCTCCGGGTCAATTCCTCGACTGGAGGTCTCTTATGTATGATTATGCCACTGAACAAGCAGCGAAGAACGCTAGTGTCCTTCGTCAGCCTGAATGGACGGTTGAAATGCTGATGGGGTATGGCCCATATGTGAACCAGCAAGCTGAATATCCCCCTCAGGTTTATGAGCAGGTAGGCAAGTTAGCAATAAGAGCTTGGCAGGCCCTCCCTCACAGGGGAGAAGGCGCTGGACAGCTTACAAAAATTTTTCAGAAACCCACAGAAACCTTCTCCGACTTCGTAGCACGTATGTCTGACTCTGTCCAAAAGGTCATGGGTGAATCCCCTAATACCACTGTTTTCTTGAAGCAGTTGGTTTTTGAGCAATGCTCAGAGGAGTGCAGGAAGATTATCACAGCCCATAAGAATAAGGGTTTAGAAGTGTGGCTCCGCCTCTGCCGAGATGTCAACCCTGCTAACTCTGGGTTGGCAGCCGCTGTGGTTGCGGCTATACAAGCCTCATCTACCGTCCCCTCCCGGGGGCCTCAAAAACCCTCGGGATGCTTTAATTGTGGGCAACCTGATCACTTCCGAAGAAACTGCCCCCTTAAGGGGTGCAAGCCACCGCCCGGGGAGGGGAGCCCTTCCTCGGACACTCCACTGTGCCCCCGCTGTGAACGGGGTCGCCACCTTGCTTCAGACTGCTATTCTAAAACTACCAAGGATGGGCGACCCCTACCCACCCCTGGTGGCCCAGGCGCCAGGCCAAAAAACCCCCAGAGGGGCCCTCCGCACCAGGGCCCCGCCCAAATTTGCGGTGCTCAACTAGTCCAGAAACCGAGGAAGGGACACCCCCTACCCATCACACCCCTAGAAGAGCGACAGCAGGAAGTGCAGGACTGGACCTCCGTACCACCACCAGACTCATACTAACCCCCGAGATGGGGGTCCAGGCATTGCCTTCTGACATGTCCGGTCCCCTCCCACAGGATACGGTGGGGATCGTCATGGGTCGCAGCAGTGCCACCATGAAGGGGCTACTAATCCACCCGGGTGTGATTGACTCTGACTACACTGGCATAATTAGAATTATGGTTTCTTCCCCAAAAGGCATCGCTGCCCTCTGTCCAGGGGACCGGATAGCCCAATTACTTGTACTCCCTAGTTGCCATTCCCTGTTTCCGGCCAACTCTTGTTCTCGGGGAACCCAAGGCTTTGGATCTACGGGAAACACATTGGCCATGCTATCGCTAGAATTGGGAAAGCGTCCTGTCTACAGCCTTCAAGTAAATGGTCACAGTATGACTGGATTGCTTGACACCGGGGCCGATGTGAGTGTCATCTCCTTAAGGGATTGGCCTACAGCCTGGCCTTTAAGCTCCTCAACTGACCTGCTAAGGGGCCTCGGCTACGCCTCTACCCCTCAAAAAAGTGCTCAACAATTACACTGGGCAGATGCTGAGGGACATAATGGGATTTTTCAGCCATATGTCCTCGATACACCCATCACATTGTGGGGGAGAGAGGTCCTTAATTGCCTGGGTCTCCGGCTCACCAATGAAAACACAGATACGGGCTCAGCCCAGAGTGTGGCCCAACAGATTATGAAGAAATTTGGTTATTCTCCAGGGAAGGGTCTAGGAAAAACCCTCCAGGGAAAACCCGAGCCGATTGAGACCCAGGGTGTTGTAGGCAGAAAGGGTCTGGGTTTTCGGTAGGGGCCACTGAGCAGATAAAGATAAAGTGGATTACCACACAGCCGGTGTCGGTGGCTCAGTGGCCCCTTCCTAAAGAAAAGCTGGAAACTGCTCGCGTTCTGGTTGAGGAACAGGTCATGAAGGGCCATTTGCAGCCCTCCAATTCCCCTTGGAATACCCCAATTTTTGTTATTAGGAAGAAATCAGGAAAATGGAGACTATTACAAGACCTTCGTGCTGTCAATGCAGTTATGGAGGTCATGGGCCCCATTCAGCGTGGCCTGCCCAGCTTAGCGGCCATCCCCAAAGGATGGAAGATCATAGTGATGGATATTAAAGATTGCTTTTTCTCCATCCCACTGCATCCAGATGACTCATCACATTTTGCTTTTACCCTGCCGGCTGTAAATCATACCACCCCAGACCAGCGGTATGAATGGGTTGTGCTGCCGCAGGGCATGGCCAACAGCCCCACACTATGTCAACTGTTCGTTTACAAGGTCCTGTACCCAGTGCTCCTGAAATGGCCCCAAGTCACTTGCATCCATTATATGGATGATATTCTCCTTACCGCCGCTTCCATTGCTCCTTTGGAGCAATGTTTCATGGCCCTTTCTGAAGCGATGGCCTGTGCGGGGCTTCACCTTGCCCCAGAGAAGGTGCAGAGAGGAGATAAAGCAGACTTCTTGGGGGCGAAAATTTCACCTCAGGCTATTCAACCTCAAAAGGTCACCCTTAGAAAAGATTGCCTCAACACACTCAATGACTTTCAAAAACTCCTTGGAGATATTCAGTGGGTGCGGCCCTATTTACCGCTCTCAAACTTTGAACTTTCCCCGTTATATGACATTCTTAAGGGCGACCCCCACCTGTCCTCTCCTCGAGAGTTGACTCCTGAGGCAAGAGAGGCCCTGGAACGGGTGGAAAGTACCCTCTCCGTAGCCTCGCTCAGCCGTCGGGACCCTGCCCTCCCTCTTTTATTATGTATTATTCCAACTCAGCGCCAACCTACCGGGGTGTTATGGCAGGGTGGCCCCCTCCGCTGGATCCATCCCCGCCTGTCACCGCAGCGTAGTATTGAATGGTACCCTGGCGCTGTAGCCCGACTGGGCTTTATTGGATTGTCTGAAGCTATTCAATTCATGGGACACAGCCCCTCGCAGCTCATTGTCCCATATGATAAGACCCAAGTCCAGACCCTGGCCGCCACCTCTGATGACTGGGCCATCCTCCTATGCTCCTTCTCTGGAATCGTAGACAATCACTACCCAAAAGACCCATTTTTACAATTTTATTCTCGGCACCCAGTTATCTTCCCCAAGATAACCTCCAATAAACCAATCCCAAATGCCGTCTCCATCTATACTGATGGGTCTAGCTCTGGTCTAGGCAGTATTCATATCCCTGGCCAGTCCTCTCAGACCCACTTGTTCCCTAACTGTTCAGCTCAAATTGTAGAATTGAAGGCAGTTGAGTTGGTGTTCCAGCAAGTTCACCTCCCATTCAATTTAATCTCTGACTCTGCCTATGTAGTGCAAGCAGTGCTCTGTCTGGAGGCAGCTGGCTTAATTAACTCTGCCTCCCCCGCCGCAGCTGTTTTCCGTAACATTCAGGACCTCATTCATTCCCGCACTCACCCCTTTTTTATTGTTCAACATAGAGCTCACCAATCCCTTCCGGGTCCCATTACCGAAGGTAATGCTGCTGCAGACCGTTTGACCCGTGTTCCCCTTATCCTGTCTGCCCTAGAGCAAGCTCTGCAATTCCACAAACAATTCCACGTTAATTCTAAAACCCTTGCTAGTCATTTTCACATTTCTCGGGAGGCCGCGCGCGGCATCGTCCGCAACTGTACTGCTTGTGCCCCACATCTCCCGGCCTTGCCGATGGGGGTCAATCCAAGGGGCCTTCGCCCCTGTCACCTCTGGCAGATGGATGTCACACATATTGCTGAATTCGGCAGATTGAAATACGTGCATGTCTCTGTGGACACCTGTTCTGGGATCATTTTTGCCAGTGCCCATACAGGTGAAACCGCCCGGCATGTTATCTCCCATTGCCTTGCTGCTTGGGCAGCATGGGGAGCCCCTTCCACTCTTAAAACAGATAATGGTCCTGCTTACACTAGCCAAGCCTTCATGGCTTTCCTAGCTGCCATGCGTGTCCACTGCTCCCATGGCATCCCTTACAATCCTCAAGGCCAGGGCATAGTGGAACGAGCACATCACACTCTCAAGGCTTGCTTACTAAAACAAAAAGGAGGAATTGGTGAGGGCCATTCCCCACAGAACAGACTAGCCCTGGCCCTGTTCACATTAAATTTTCTTTCACTCGATCGGGAGGGGCAGTCGGCGGCAGAGCGCCATTCGGGGACAGAGACACATCGATCCCGCTTGGCAATGTGGAAGGATACCATTTCGGGAAAATGGTTGGGCCCTGCCCCCGTCATAACCGCCACCCGAGGGGCAGTCTGTATCTTCCCACAGGACGCTGACTGCCCTTTGTGGGTCCCGGAACGCCTCACTCGGACTATCAAGGATGGATCCGCAGCTACGCAACCCGTCAGTACTGCTGCTGATACTGTGGATCCCCCTCCTGGGAGCAACGGAGGGGGCAGATGAGTATTGGGGTTTACTAGACACCCTGCCCCTGCCAATCCCTGTTCATCATACATCTCCGCTCCTACCCCGCTTCTTTACCACCAATTACTCTCTGCAACTTCCAGCCGTTCCTATGGATGAAAGTATTAGCCCAGAGCAGTGCCCCCTTAATGTCACCCTGAAAGGCCTGCTCTGCTTCACGGTATGCCGCAACTTATCGGACCTGACAACAGATGGCCACTCCTGTGTCACCTTTTACCTTCCCCCCCACTCCCGTATGTGTTCAACTCCCGTTCATGTTCCTGCTTCACAACGGTTCCCAAACAAGCTCTATTCAGTGCCGCAACAGCACTTGCTTTTACTCTCTTTGTTGGAATGCTACTCTCTTTCAGACGGCGATAGTCGCCAGACTGCCGAGATATGTCCCTTGGCCTGTGAAATCCCCGTCGCCAGCCGAACTGTGGAGATCCAAGCGTGATTTCGGCCTCACTGCGGCGATCGTAGCCGCCGTCACAGCCTCCGTAGCTGCAGCCGCTACTGCCGCTGTGGCCTTCACCCAAAATATTGAAACTGCCACCGTTGTTAATAGCATGGCGCAAAACACTGCTAATGCTCTCCAGACCCAGGCGGCTGTGAGCGACCACGTGTTGGGGGCTATCCATATCCTGAATCACCGTATAGACTTGGTACAAGAACAATTTGATTCTCTGGTTCAAATCACCCAGTTGGGGTGCGCATGGCGCCTCCCCTCCCTGTGTGTGACCTCGGTACATTTCGACAATATCTCCCGAGCTGCTAACCTATCCCGCCTCCTTTCGCATCAACTGTAAACCAATTGGTCTCAGCGCATGGAACTGCTCCTAACCCAGTTGCGTACAGAGATTGTACGGGTTAATTCCACCAGGGTAGATCTTGCCATGGCGACCTCGTTGCGTGATTGGTTGAAGGGTGCGCTCGGCTTCCTCCAGCAGTGGGCGGGCACCGGTCTTTTGGGGGCTGCTTTGCTGGCAAGCGTGTTATTTCTTGTTCTGTGGATAAGAAGACGGTCCCGACAACAAAGCGTCCGTTATAGTCTACTTGTTCAGGCATTTGCCTACACCGCCGAGCGCGATCCATCGGCTCAGGTGTGGCTGTCTCTATTGGATCGCTCCTAGCCTCGACCCCCTGAACAGAGGGAGGTGTAGCCAATGACGGGCAACCTCCTCTGGGAAAACTACCAACCTAAGACAGGGAGCACACCTTGCTGTGTGCCACCCCCATGACGGGTAAGGAGTTCTTCCGCAGAGGATGACCTAAGACAGGCAGCCTCGCCTACCCTTACTAAAACAAAAGGGGGGAGATGTTGGGAGCTCATGGAGACTGCGCCACCAAAATGGCGCCGACCGGAAGGACCGCGCCCTGCCTTAAGCCCTCACCACGGCAGTGTCTGCCCAGCAACTAAGCCAGCTCATCGCCCATTGGACAGTACCCATCCTATCGGCGCCTCGCTCCCTTTGGTATAAAAGCAGTGGTAACAGGAAATAAAGTGTTCCGCTTCTCGTCTCCTGCTGAAACAGTGTCTCGGTCCTCTCCTTTGCGGGCAAAGGGGAACTTGGGCTGCGACACTACAAAATATCAATAAGGAGAAAATAAATCATCCAATTAAGCGATAGGCAAAGGATATGGACAGACACTTCTCTAAAGAGGAGATCCAGGCAGCCAAAAAACACATGCAGACATGTTCATGATCTTTAGTTGTTAAATTCAAATCAAGACTACAATGAGATACCATCTCACCCCAACAAGGTTGGCCATGATCCAAAAAACAGAAAACAACAAATGCTGGAGAGGCTGTGGAGAAAGTGGAACTGTCCTACACTGTTGGTGGGGTTGCAAAATGGTCCAGCCTCTTTGGAAAGCAACCTGGCACTTCCTTAAAAAAATATCATTTGACATATCATTTGACCCAGTAATTCCACTACTTGGAATATATTCTACAGAATCACAGCCTTTCACACCAACGGACACATGTACCAGAATGTTTATCGCAGCACAGTCCACGATAGCAAAAAGATGAAATCAACCCAGATGCACAACAACAGAGGAATGGATAGGTAAACTGTGGTATATATATTCAGTGGAGCACTGTGCCATGATAAAGAACAATGATGATTCCAGGAAACATAATCTGGTTTCAGCTGGAAGATATTATGTTGAGTGAAAGTAGTCAGTAACAAAAGGGCAAATATTGTATGAGACCCCTATGATAAGATCTCAAAAAGAGACTTATGTATAGAAGAAAAGACTCTTTGACAGCTACAAGGAAGAGGTGGAGGGCGAGGCAAGAGGGGGTAAGGTTTAGATTGGATAGTTGGTAGAAATTTGGTTGAATGAAATTGGTGATAGCACACATTAGAAACAAGAACAATATTAAGTGGGCTTCAATATAACTTGAATATTCCTTCCATCTTTACCCAATATTCCAAGGACAGAGTAGCTGGGGTAGGATGCAGGGGACCATGCTCTTAGGCGAAATCGAGGCAAATTGGCACAACTAGCATTTTGCTAGGAGGGCTCTCTGCACCTCACATTGGTGAGTGGCGTCTGGGGTCTTAAAAGCTGCCAAGCTGCCATCCGAGGGCACAGCAAATGGTCCCAACTCAGCAGGAATGGATGCTCACCGAGGACCAAAATGACATGGGGTAAAGACAACCCAGAAGACAGACAGACCCATGTGAGTGGGTGCCTACGTAGGCCTAGGACCGAAAGAACCAGATGATGCCCGGCCACCACCAGTGATAGCCATGATGGAGCTCACTAAGTTGAGTCTCATTGACAACACAAAAATGAAAAGGGGTGCACCCTGAGATCTCCACTAAAAGACTACAATTGATGGTTCAGCAGTTTTGTGGTTTCCTGGGAGCATGGCCCCTAACCCTGATGCTGCCCTTGCCCATAAATCATAATGAAGGTCCACTCTTTGAACATGAATGGATTGGACTTGGCTACGCACAGTGACTATATATTGGATGCACTTTATGGTTCTATGCATCTACAGGATATCATCCTGCTGACCTCTGGCTGGAGTAAAGGGAGTGGGTGGAGAGGAGGGGAAAGGAGACTGTTGGGAGGATGAGACATGTATGGAGCAGAGAGGAATGGTGTGCTGTCACCAGGCAGGGAGAGCAGTGGAAGCTGCATATAGGTGGGCATGTAAATTTATATGGGTATGTACATTTTCCCTCAGTCATAATAAAAAATAAAAATAAATCATCATTGTCGTTTCTCATGGAACCACATCCATCTGTTGTTTAGTCAGCTCAGTGTTGTTGATACCTAAATTATTTTGGTATTGCCACTACTTTTGATTCATATGTATTTCTCTTAAGATTTCCTGAAGCCAAGAGGGTAGATCTGTTCCAATTGGTCGTTCTCACCAGTAATGAGCCTCTCTTGTGTAATTATTTTGTCTGCTTTTCAAAGTGGCTTTGTTTGTCTTTGCACATGCAGGCCTCTGTGGCAGGACTCTAACCATCAGTCTGTAAGTCCCCTCCCATCACCCTTCTCAAGGGACTCTTGTGTGGAGACAGACTGAGGCCTTGGCTGTTCTCCATGCACATTTTATGGTTATTCAGCCCCTGCTGTTACCCTCCAGCTTTTGCCCTTGACATCAGAATGCTCTGCCCTTGACATCAGAATGCTCTGTCATCAGAGGTTAGGAGCACTGGGTCTAGAGTCAGACAGGAGCAGTAGAAAACTCCAGATTCAGAGCTGCATTTTACTCCCAGGAAGCAAAACACTTGCAAAAACTGTGGAAATTAAATAATAGTTCAGCCTTGTCTGGCCATCCCTATTGGAGATCAAGATGGATTCCATCTAACACCTGAGGAATCAAACACAGCACATGTATCTTGTCATATTGTTTTGCAACCCCTCAGCTGGGCCATCTCTGCCAGGCCTGGTGATGATCATGCGGCACACAGCAGCGCACAGGAATTCAGACTCAAAGAGGCATGTGTGTCGTCTGTCCAAACACATGCCTTCTATGGTCTCTTTTCTGATTCCACATTTAAGAGTCTGTTCATGGCACACAAACTAATGAACAAAAAAAATTCATCATGTTAAAATGATAATCTGGAAGGAGTTCTACAGAACAGCTTCTGCTTTATAATTGAAGAAATGCTTCCTGTTTGTCTCCATGGGGCTGCTGAACTCTAAGTGCATGTCATTGCCAGTTTCCAGGATGAGGCCTGCTAATGTATCAAAGCAAAAATGAGAATAAATTTTCACTGCAGTAATGAAGTGAGGTTACGTTTCTTCTGCTTTTTCTCTTCACTCCCGTGCTTCAGGGGGCTGCACTTCCTGGAGGCCTGTTACTCAGAGGCACTCTGACAGTCAACCAACTTGAATAGGTATGTGCAGACCTACTGTGCAGACTGGTCTCTGCTGTGACTCTCAGGCTGATGGGAAGACTTAAATTTCCTTGAGGGTGGGAATGGTGTTCTGAATCATACTTTATTTAATGCTGCCAGAATATCACAAGAGAATGGGATGCTCTGTGACAAGCTTTACACTGAGGCAAGGATTGACCAGGTGATCAACATTCTGTCTCAGTTTAGGCCTGACCTCAAACCTGCATTGCTCCTTGCCCAAGACAGAGGTCTTTCTCCTTCAATATCTCTGATCTCTTGGAGGAGCTGAGGATTAGTGATGCTTTTGGCTGCAAATAATCAACCAGCTTCAACAATGAACACGTTGAATATCTTACAAAGCAGCAAATGCAGAGGTAGGTAGCATGCAGGTCCGTAGACCATCTGATGGTGGAGCTGTTTTCCATCATCAGAGCCTGTGTTCTTCCTAGCTTCCTGTTCATTGACATGTTAGTCTTGTCCACGAGCTTAGACCTCCTTATGGTTGCACGCTGATAATGATAGCATTTGCTAAAGAAGTAGAATTCTCTCTTCTCATGTGTTTCTTTCTGAGAGCAGATACTTTGCTCAGAAGACCTCTTTCACACCTCTTTGGCCCACACTTAAAATTATTCCTGGAAAGAAAAATGGGATATGTCTTTTGGCTGAAGGTAACCAGTATGTATTCCCTAAATCATGTATGAATGGTTTGAACACTCAGGATTGATTATTGGGTAGGCAGACAACCAAGCATACTATTCTCTGGGGGCTCAGTTTTCTTACTTCACCAACTGAGACATAAGATCTTTTCTTTTCTTGTCTTTTTTATTATGATTGAATGAAAATGTACATCCCTATATAAATTGCATGCCCACCTGTATTCAGCTCCCACTGCTCTCCATGCCTGGTGACAGCACACTCTTCTTCTCTACTCCATACAAGTCTTATTCTCTCAACAATCTCCTATCCCCTCCTCTCCACCCACTCCCCTTCCTCCAGGAAGAGGTCAGCAGGACAACATCCTATAGATGTGTAGAACTGTAAAGTGCACACATGATCTGGTCACTCTGTGTCGACAAGTCCAATCCATTCCTGTCCAAGAGTTGGACCTCCATTATGATTTATGGACAGGGGCAGCATCAGGTCCAGGGGCCATGCTTCCAGGGGAACTCCAAGGCCCATGGACCATCAACTTTGGTCTTTTAATGGAGCTCTCTCTCTTATTCTTGTGTTGCCAGTGAGACTCAACTTTGTGAGCTCCATCACGGCTATCACTGGTGGTGGCTGGGTACCATCTAGCTCTTCCGGTCCCAAGTCGATGTAGAAGACCTTTTCTTATGTATGGGGTGGTTGGAACATGTTTCTTGTGCATCTCTATTGATCTGAGTCCTAGATGCTGCAAAGTATTAAGAAATGACTAAGATGCCTTTAAATTGATTATAATCTCATGAGGAAGCTAAATTCAAATTGCATATAACAAAGCACAGTACAAAAGCCATGTGAGAGTTCAGGGCTGAGTCAGGGTGAGAACATTTCCTCTGAGTCTGTCCCTCCAAGTAGATCTGCACTCCTCAGGGAAAAGTTTAATCTGGGACATAATCTGGGATGTAATGAAGGGCCAACAGTTGGGCCACCAGCTGTCATCAATGGATTATCCTAAGGAGATTGTACCAGAGGTACCACCAGTACAGTTTAAAGAAGGGAAATGAACCACCGTTGGTGAGGATGCAGTTGGCGCTCATGCATTATTGGTGAGAGGCTAGCTCCCTCCAGGGGAGCAGCTAGACAGTTTGAATCCAAGGATGAAAAATATCTAATGTCCCTGGCTTGATAAAATCCTAATTAGAGAGTCTGCTGTAAACAAGTATTTTAGAGCACGGGATTAGAGATCAATAATCCTGTTGCTCTTAAAGTGAGCTCCAATTCATGTTGACCCCATGTGTTTCAGAGTAGAGCTGTACTGCTCTGTAGGGTTTTCCATGGCTCTAATCTTATGACAGTAAATCACCAGGACTTTCTTCCAAAGCCCCTTTGGCTGGATTTGAACCTCCAACATTTTGGTTAGTAGTAAGTGTAAACTGTTCTTGCCACCCAGCAGCCTTAAATGTGAAGCAGTGTTGAATTATGTACAAAGATATTATTTTCAGGCAAAAATTTCAAATATGGAGAGTTGTTCAAGTAAAGGATGTAATCAGTAATCTTAAAGTTGTATTGCGCATGCTTCTTTTTCTACTGCTAAGTGAGTTAAGTGCAAAGGGACCTGAAGGGAAGTGATCTCGCCTTGAATTTCACTGCGCACCTGCCTTCAAGGAGCTTGCCAGCTAGTTAAGTGGCATGTAGCACATGCAAAGATGAAAATAAGACTATCAGACAACAAAGGACCAAGAAGGTAAGGTGCTGCAGACTGAAAATCTGCCACCTGTAGGGATACAGTGTAGTGGGGAAGCAAATTAGAGTAATGGGTTAGTCCATGAGTCTTTTTCTTTTCACTTGTTTGTATGTTTATGTTAGCACCTTAGTTATCCAGTGCTTCTGTAACAGAAATGCCACAAATAGATGACTTTAACAAACTTTTTTTTTTTTTTTGACAGTTTAGGAGGCTAGAAGTCTGAAATCAGGGCTCTAGATGCAGAGGAAGGTGTTTTTTCTGTTAGCTGTGGGGGAAGGTCCTTGTGTCTTCAGCTTCTGTTCCCTGGCTCCCTGGTGAACGTTGTGTGACCTGACATCACCTTCTTGCCATCTCTGCTTGGTTCTCTATGCCTAATATGCTCTTTTTACATCTCAAAAGTCATTGGCTTAAAACACCCTGCACTGACATGGCCTCTTAACAAACCCATTCCCAAGCAGGCTTGCAAGTACAGGTATACCACTGGCTGTGGAGTCAGTTCTGACTGCTGGTGACCCTATATACAGAGTAGAATTGACCCCTAATGTTTGGAAGAAGTGACTGGTGGATTCAAACTGCTAACCATTTGGTTAACAGACGAGATCTTAACCACTATGTCACCAGGGCTTTGCCATAGATAGAGGGGTTAGGATTTACAACAATTAATTTGGGGGGAAACATTCAATCCATAACCATTAGAAAATGAGTGCCAGTTTGTTCCACAAAAATTGGGAAAAATAATAGGAGGAATACAAAAGTTATGTTTAACCCTTCAGATTACAACTAATCTGTTGGTGAGGTTTCTTCTTTTTTCTTTCTGCAGAGATGAAGGAACTGCTGGGAATCTGTGGGAGTAAAAGCAAATGGCTCTTCCAAGGGGTTCTTACTTAAGCAGCACTTGTTTAGATGCCGTGCTGGTGAAATCCAAGGCCTAGCTGGTGCTGCGTGGAGAACCAAAATGAACGAGGGTTAACGGGTCTTAGCTGAGTTTTGGGAAGGGTCTAGGCAGCATCTGGTCTCATTCTACTCTTTCAGTTCACAAATGGGAAAACAAAGGCCAGAGGACACTCAGATTTGCCTGCGGCTCCAAGTCTGAGTCCCAGAGCTTGGAGTTTAGGTCAGCCCTCAGCAGCACTGAGGAGGGCTTCAGTGGGTGGGCATTGGGTACAGGCTTCTGGGTTCAAAGCCCAAGCTGTGTGATGTCAGACAGATTATTTAGCCTCTGTGAACTTCTGTTTTTTATCTGTAAAGGATGAATGATAACAATAGTGCCATCCTCAACATAGGGATTAAATTTAAAAAATGTGTAATAAAACCTTGTACAGTTAAAGCTGGAACCTGTGTAAAGCAGAAAGTTGACAGAGAAAGAAACTCTGATCTTTTCCACTAAAAGGAAAGAGAGCAATTCAGAAGTTAGTTTTAACCTTTCAGGGTGCAGTCAGAGGTGGAAAACTTGTGAGACCCAGAAAAACAGGGCAGTCTTTTTGAGTCGGAAACCCTGGGGGCATAGTAGTTAAATGCTACATTTGGTAACCCGAAGGTCTGTGGTTCAGATGTGCCAGGTGCTCCTTGGAAAATCTATGGAGCAGTTCTACTCTGTGCTATAAGACTGCTATAAATCAGAATCGACAGCAGTGGGTTTTGGTCTTGAGTTCTAGCTTTTGCAGGTTTTGCAGTATATGCACTTAGCACACTGCCTGGTTAATAATATTTTTTCAGCTGCTATGGAGTGGGCTCCACCTCATAGGTGGCCCTGTATATAACAGAAGGAAACTCTGCCCTGTGCTGTACCATCTTCCCAATTGTTGACATGTTTGCATCCCGTCGAACAATATTCCATGTGGATCCATACGGTTTTCATTGGCAGTTGTTCAGAATTAGGTTGCCAGGCCTTTATTCCTTGTCTGTCTTTGTTTGGAAGCTCTGCTCATCAGTGGTGGCCCTGCTGGTATTTGAAGTAATGGTGACATAGTTTCTATCCTCACCACAACATGCAAGCCACCACAGTAAGACAAACTGACATTTGGTTGGTGCTGGCTGATTATAAGGACTGTTTAATTGGCTATTTCTTTCTCTTTCACTAGCTAAAATCAGAATTTTCCACCGACAACATTATCCTTTTCATAAGCTGTAAAATTCCTGCTGTGTAGCCCATCATTTTACCTTTGGGAGCTCCCGGGCGAAACAAACATTTTTAATGCTAGCAATCCACTTTTCAATTAACCTCTGTCAATGTTTAAATAATTTACCTATGGCAGGAAATGCCTGGGAAGTACTGATTTGTACCCATAATACAGATATAAAGCTTTAGGCAAAATGAGACACATGAGTACTTGTTTTGGTAAGTGCTTTATTTTCATTGAGGTTGCCCCTGGAGAAATTATTCTCTAAAAGAAAGTTGTTTGGTTTCCTATTCCACTCCCCTCTCCCAGCTCACTGGTTTCTTCTATCCTCTCTAGGGTCCCCATGAGTTGGATCTGACTTGATGGCACTTGGCTTGGCTCTGCTGTCTAAAGTGTAGATGCTAAGTGGACTCCCTAAAGAGTAGCGTCTCTCTCTTGAACTATAGGCTTGGACAGTTAAGTTCATAATCTCACCTACAAAAAGTGCAACACACCTCTTTGCGGAATATCACCACAGTCATCTTTGAAGTACTCCTGTTGGGAAGCTGTGCACTGGTGTCAGCACCTAGTTCACTCTTCTGCTCTTTAAAGCAGTTGTAGAACTCTTTTTCTGAAATGTCCCTAAGAGCTGTCATCAGATGAAGTCTGACAATTAAGATGATGACCTGAGTCTAGCAAAAGTGCTTTGAAGGGTGGACTAGGCACTGCCATCAGGGCATAGCTTCCCAAGGGGAGTACTTTGAAGGTGACCATAGTGATATTCAGCAATGAGGTACATAGCACTTTTTCTAGGATGAGTTTGCAAACTTAATTGTCTGTGTCAGATGACAGCTCTGATGGATGTTCCAGAAACAGAGTTCCAAAACTGCCTTGAACGGGAAGACTAGGCTCTGGCATCGGTGCACAGCTTTCCAACGGAAGAACTTTGAAGGTGACCACAGTGATATTCAGCAGTGACATATGTAGCACTTTTTCTAGGATGAGTTCATGAATTTCATTGTTTGACCTTGTATTGATATATATTTCTGTTGCAATTATCAAGTATAAATCCTCATTTAAAAATCCTTCTTCTCTAGTCCTTGCTGATCTAAATATTTTATTTCAGAAAGGTGAGAGTGGATTATGAATCAGATAGTTTGCAGACTTCAATAATATTTCAAAATCCAAGTTATTTTATAGGAAAACAATAGGAGTTTCAAAATCCACCCCTTCAACAAATGTCCTCAGTGTCAGTTTATAAAATAGATAAAGTAGAAACCTGCTATTCCTTCTTTGTAAACATACAATAATCAAAGGGACGTGTTAATTCATCATGTGTTTAGTAACGGTCAGTTTTAAAAGATCAATCAGTATTTTGCTGGTTATAAGTTCAAGTCTAGGTTGTATCTGCTTTTCCTGTTGTTTTGGTCCATGTTAATAAGTGTGACTTTAACTAGCCATTAACTGGCTAAAGTCAGTGTTGTGTTAGGTGGAAATGTAACCAGCACAAACTCTGTGATTTTGAAGAACAGGTAGATGCAGGTGGGGTGTGCACCTAGGATGGTGTGTAATTTGAGGACACCTGGTTACGTGTCAGAGTAATTTGTGTTTTTATTATTTAAATGGTTGTTTGTTACCATCAGTGAATGTGTTGCTGTTTGTTCACTCTCTGTAACACCTGATAAAAGAAACATAGCCCCTGCCCCTGCATCTAACACACTCCTCGTTAAAGAGCACAGCGTCCTTGAAGTAGGCTGGATCTTCTTTATACACACCATTGCTTTAAACCACAACTAATAGCTGTGTCTTTGATGTTGTCATTATATATTCATTCCAGGAAAGCCTTTCTCTCTTCTCAAATAGAGACAAACACCTTTTAATCTTAGGGTGGCAGCAGCTGCCATTAAAACCAATCGTAACAAGTTGCCTGTGGCTGATGAGCTAGCAGGGTAAGTCATCATAAAATTCTACATTAAAATTTATGACAGGAAGACACTGTTTTGTGTCCTGTGTTGCAGCACAAACTGAGGAGAGGGGTCAAGCTGGCGCCACCGGTGATAGCTGCTAGACTGACTTGGACAGAGGCTGTGCCCTTACCTAGTGGCATGTAGAGGCCAAGGGAGGACAAGGTGCTTAAAATCACAGTATGATTTTATGCCTAACACATTTCTCAGGAATTGATTAACTTGCAGTTCATTCATTCATTCAGCAAATATAATAGAGTGTACACTCAGTAGTATGATTCTATTATAGTTCTGTGCTCTGCATTGCTGCAAGGCTATCTCTATGGGGCTGATGTCCCAGAGGGATCATGGAAAATAGACCCAAGGTCAATGAGACACAAAAACCTCTAATACAAGGTGAATCTCCTACTCCCTCCCCTTTTCTTTTCTGGGAGAACTTGTGCAATAAATGTCCTCAGTTTCGTGGATGTTCTTTTGGGCTAGCTCCACTGTTTGCACTTTGTCACTTAGAGGTTTTCTCCTGATGACTTGTATATTTCCACCTTTGCAGCTATTTAGCTCATTGTTCCCTGCCAGTTGTTATTTCTTTTGATCCAAAAGCCAATGAAGTTTAAGGTTAAGAATAAATATCATACTTCTGCCAGATCAACATGAGGATGGGAGATAAAGTCAGCAGGCTAATGCCCCAGTGACACATAATCACTTCCAGGTAGATTAGGAAACCATGGAGGGGGATGTTTTAAATCAGAGCTGCTCTCAGAAAGACAAGTACTGTGATTGCTCTGCACATGTCTTCCAACATCAAACTGTTTCTAATCGGAAGAAGAAATTTCAAGTACTATGATTCTTGTCCTTCAAAAAAAATCTTCTGGGAGTCAGTAGGTACTCAGAATGCTGCCTGAATTACTTTCTCCTGGCTCTGCTGGTCCGTGGGAGGAACAGCACACAGCATCAGTTTGCTCTCGGTGGCATTTGGGGGCATTGTACAAGGAACATTCAATATCATGATTCTGTTGACTATGGTCCAGATTCTATAATGAATTTCCTGTAGAAGTTTCATAATCAGGCATTAATTTAGGAAGAAAGGTGTATTAAGTTACCTTTCCAGGGAGTGAAGATTCTAACATTGGTCTCAGCAGCTGGTATCTTCTGAAATTTAGGTATAACAGGAGGCGACTGAGTCAAGAAGGTAATGGGAAAAAGGCTATTAGGTTTCCTTGACACATAACAAGAGATTCTCTCCATGACCCTAGAAAAGGCACGCAGCTCTCCATCCTCATTATAGCCAAGGAGTTATTGCTCATTCATTGAAAATATTTTACAGATGGGGAGAATAGTTTCCTTAACAATGGTGTGAAGAGGCACAGTTACATAGAGGTAAAACACACGTTCCAGATTAATGGAACCATAGAAAACTAGAATGAGATCAGACATCATAGGCCATTTAGTCCAACCACTACCTGTTGGTTGAATTTGTGCTATAATATCCACAAGCACTTGACTGGCTGGCATCCACAAAAGGCAGCAAGATTAGAATACTCCTGGTGGTGGAGTACTCACTGCTTCCATAACTGGATAGCTCTAATCATTATAGAGCTATGCATTTACTTAAACATTTATTAAAATCTAGTTTACTAGGCAGTGGGAACACAACAGTGAACAAGATACAGGCAATCCCAACTTTAAAGACTTTAGAAATCCAGTGGAAGATAAAATGAAACCAGCAGCTGCAGTATTTCATTCTTCCTTAGTGAAATCACATACCTGAATATGCCACTTATTCTTTACACACACACAGCAAGTCTAATCTCTCTCCCACAGCACAAATCCATCTGGTATTTGAAGATAATTATTATATTTTCTTTAAAAGCTAAAACTCTTCATCTTCCTGCCTCCCTTCCTCTCTCTCTAAGGTGAATTAGGTAAACCTCATCAGTTAGAATGAGAAATAAACTAAGCCTTTCAATGTATGCACTGCTAGGATATCGCAGATTATTTAAAGTCAAGCCAGCCAATATTTGACCTTCTTCCTTGCCTTCTGAAAGTAAAAACTGAAGAAAAGGGAGTGAAGTCACTCTTTTCATAAAGATTTCTAAACTTTCTCTAGTCTGGTTAGAAGAGTGGCTTCTGTTTCTACACCTCCCCTCGTCCACTGAGACATTTATTATACCTTTCATATCCTCAAACTTTACAATAAGAAACAAGAAACCTATCAAAGAAATCTAAATAAATTTAGTGGAGCTGTTTTTTTCTTCACATGCAAAATGGATTTCACTTTTGCCTTATAGAAGTCTTATGTTTCATTATTATTAAAAATACCAGGAATATTTTGCCTACTGGGAGTACAGATTTCCCTCTGACTTTTCAATCTTACTTAAAATGCTCTATTGCGTATTTTATGAGTTACAGAAGCTCTTAATTGTTGCTTTTAAAAATGGCACACTGCAGAGCCTATGTTGGCGTTCTGTTAAATGGTCTTTGTACATGGAAGGTTTACAGAGGAAAAAATGCAATAAGGGAAACATCTGCAGCATGAATGTATACTTGTGTGATCTTTAGAGTTGAAATAGATCTTTATTGAGGGACCAAGCTGAGTTCCTCTACATATGAGAGTATTTTATCTTGGGCGGTGTAGACCCTAGGCTATTTATTATTCTTTCACTCCTCCCTCCATCCCACTACCTTGCCAGTTTAGGGAAATCTGTAATAAAGCTATGTGTAGAGCTGACAGGTAGAGTGTCTTGAAGCTTTCTATGTTTTCCTTTACTGTGCCTGTGAGGGTACTGAAAACTTCTTAAACTTACATGATGTGCCTCTAGTGTGAATGTTTCCCCTGCAGTTGGGAACAGTTGAAGGTATTTATGGGAAAATAGAGCAAAATAGCTGGGAGTAGTAGTTACATTGAGGAACTTTGGGATTTAGAAATCTATTTTTGTAGAGTTGAGCCTGTATAATTCATTTCCAGAAATACTGGTAGAGCATAATTATGAGAATTAAATGGGATAGGGTCTGTGAAATGGTTAATACAGGGCTTGGCTCAATAACTGTTAGGTATTTTTATGGTATGAATACATTCCTCTTGCAGTGAACCATTGCAGACCCCTCGAAGGGGTGTGGGAATCAGCTTTTATAAGAGGGCCTTAATTGCATCACGAAAGATGCAGAAAAGAGCACCTTGTATAATCTGGGTGTAGGATCCAGAATCCATAGCACTGTTCAAGAACCAGTAGTGTTGGCATGAGGTGAGATGGTAACACTGTGTGCACTAAAGAGAAACGTGAGTTTGATGAGGTCAGCAGGCCTACTGAGTTGTGAAATTCAGTGAAGAGGAGGACAGTAAGGCTCATAATCTCTCCAAATCAATTTAGGTTTTAGTATCCTCCAAACAGACTACCTTAAGGAAACTGAGGCAGTGTCATGGGATCAGAGTAGGGGACTGGAAGGATCAAGAGTAGTGAGAGCCATAACTTAAATCCAAAAGTGTCTGTATCTTCTTCTCTTTCTTATGCCTAAAGACTACATCCTAATGCTGTGCTGTATCTGAGGACAGGGGTTCATTCTCTTACTCCCCTCCCTCAGCCAGATGTTGCACTTATGTAGTAGCTGCACTCATGTTTACTCTGGCACTTTCTAGAAAATAGAAATGGAAGACTTTTCCTTTCATTCCTGTCCCTCATTCCTTCCATTGGCCTCTTCTCTCTTCACAGTGCCATGACCCAAAAGACTTGAACTTGTTCTGTCATGTTGCCCAGGACTTCAGCTAAGGAGAGCCACTTGGACACAACCCAACAATATCATTTATTTTGTGTTTTTTTTTAAATTTTTTATTTACTATAACTGAGTGAAAATGTACATTCCTGTATAAATTTACATACCCATCTATATGCAGCTTCCACTGCTCTTCCTGCTCGGTGACAGCACACTATTCCTCTCTGCTCCATACATGTCTCATTCTCCCAACAGTCTCTTTTTTCCCTCCGCTCCACCCACTCTCCTTCCTCCAGCCAGAGGTCAGCAGGATGACATCCTATAGCTGTATAGAACCATAAAGTGCATCCAATATATGGTCACTGCATTGCCAAGTCCAATCCGTTCCTCTTTGAAGTGTGGACCTTCATTATGATTTATGGTCAAGGGTAGCATCAGGGTGAGGGGCCATGCTCCCAGGGGAACCCCGAAACCACTGGACCATCAATTGAGGTCTTTTAGTGGGGATCTCAGGATGCACCCCTTTTTATTCTTGTGTTGCCAGTGAGACTCAACTTAGTGAGCTCCATCGTGGCTAACACTGGTGGTGGTCAGCACCATTTGGTTCTTTCGGTCCCAAGTCAATGTAGGCACCCACTGATGTGGGTCTCTTTGTCTTCTGGGTTGTCTTCCCCCCATGTCATTTTGGTCCTCGGTGAGCATCTGTTCCTGCTGAGTTGGGACCATTTGCTGTGCCCTCGGATGGCAGCTTGGCAGCTTTTAAGACCCCAGACACCACTCACCAACGTGGGGTGCAGAGAGCCCTCTTAGCAAAACGCTAGTTGTGCCAGTTGGCCTCACTTTCACCTAAGAGCATGGACCCCCACCCCCTGCCCCAGCTACTCTATCCTTGCAATATTGGGTTAAGATGGAAGGAGTACTCATGTTTAAGTCCACTTAATATTGTTCTAATGTGTGCTTGTTTCTAATGTGTGCTATCACCGATTTCACCCAACCAGATACCTAGCAACTATCTAATCTAAACCCTCCACCCATCCCTCCCTCCCTCCCCTCCCTTGCAGCTGTCAAAGAGTCTTTTCTTCTATACACAAGTCTTTTTTTGAGATCTGATCATAAAGGTCTCATACAATATTTGTCCTTTTGTCGCTGACTACTTTCACTCAACATAATGTCTTCCCGTTGAAACCAGGTCATGAGATGTTTCCTGAAGTCATCGTTGTTCTTTATCACTGCATAGTGCTCCATTGAGTATATATACCATGGTTTACCTATCCATTCTTCTGTTGTTGGTCATCTGGGTTGATTCCATCTTTTTGCTATCATGGACTGTGCTGCAATAAACATTCTGGTGCGTGTGTCCGTTGGTGTGAAAGACCTTGATTCTGTAGGATATATTCCAAGTAGTGGAATTACTGGGTCAAATGGTATATCAATAACCATTTTTTTAAGGAAGCGCCAGATTGCTTTCCAAAGAGGCTGGACCATTTTGCAACCCCACCAACAGTGTAGGACAGTTCCACTTTCTCCACAGTCTCTTCAGCATTTGTTGTTTTGTGTTTTTTGGATCATGGCCAACCTTGTTGGGGTGAGATGGTATCTCATTGTCGTCTCAATCTGAATTTCTTTAATAACTAAAGATCGTGAACATGTCTGCATGTGTTTTTTGACTGCCTCGATCTCTTCTTTAGTGAAATGTCTGTCCATCTCCTTTGCCCATCATTTAATTGGATGATTTATCTTCTTCTTGTTGATATTTTGTAGTATATTATAGATTATGGAAATCAGGCGTCAGTCTGACATAGAGTTGCCAAATATTTTTTCCCATTCTGTAGGTGTTCTTTTAATTCTATTAATAAAGTCTTCAGATGAGCAAAAGTGTTTAATTCTTAATAGATCTCATTTATCTATTTCCTCTTCTGATGACTGTGGATTGTTTGACAAATTTGGAGTCTTGTCCTATTGTGTATTAAAACTTCCATTGTTGTTCCTATCTTTTCTTGGATGAGCTTTATCGTTTTAAGTTTGATATTTAGGTCTTTTATCCAGTTGGAGTTGGTTTTTGTATAAGGTGTAAGATATGGATCTTGATTCAGTTTATTGCAGATGGATAACCAATTTTGCCAGCACCGTTTGTTGAAGATACTGTTTTTACCCCAGTTTAATGTCTTAGGGCCTTTGTAGAATATCAGTTGTTCATAGGCAGATGGTGTCATCTCTGGGATCTCAGTTCTGTTCCACTGATCGATCTGTCTGTTCTTATACCAGTACCAGGCTGTTTTGACCACTGTGGCAGTGTAATATGTTCTAAGGTCAGGTAATGAGAGGCCTCCCAGTGTGTTCTTCTTCTTTAGTAGTACCTTGCTTAACTGAGGCTTCTTCCCTTTCCAAATAAAATTGGTAATTTGTTTCTCCATCTCATTAAAAAATGTCACTGGAACTTGTATTGGGATTGCATTATATAAATAGATTGCTTTGGGTAAAATAGATATTTTCACAATGTTAAGTCTTCCTATCCATGAGCAGAGTAGGTTTTTCCATTTATCTAAGTCTCTCTTAGTTTCTTGTAGTAAGGGCTTGTGGTTTTCTTTGTAAAGGTCTGTTATTTCTCTGGTTAGATTAATTCCTAGGTACATTATCTTCTTAGGGGCTATCGTAAATGGTATTGATTTGATTTCTTCCTTAACAGTCTTGTTGTTGGTATAATGGAATCCGACTGATTTACTTATGTTTATCTTGTATCCTGAGACTTTGCTGAACTCTTCTATCAGTTTCAGTAGTCTACTTATAGATTCTTTAGGATTCTCTGCATATACAATCATATCGTCTGCAAACAGGGAGATTTTAACTTCCTCTTTGCCAGTACAGATGCCCTTTATTTCTTGGTCTTGTCTAATTGCTCTGGCGAAAACTTCTAGCACAATGTTGAATAGAAGAGGTAAGAGTGGGCATCCTTGTCTAGTTCCTGATCTCAAGGGAAAGTCTTTCAGTCTCTCTCCATTCAAGATGATGTGGGCAATTGGGTTTGTATAAATGGCCCTTATTGTGTTGAGGAATTTGCCGTCTATGCCCATTTTGCTAAGAGTTTTTAGCATGAATAGGTGTTGGACTTTATCAAATGCCTTTTCTGCATCAATGGACAAAATCAGGTGATCCTTGTCTTTTGTGTTGTTTATGTGGTTAATCACATTAATTGTTTTTCTGATGTTGAACCAGCCTTGAATCCGTCGTATGAATCCCACTTGGTCATGAGGGAGTATTTTCTTGATATGTTGTTGTATTCTATTGTCAAGAATTTTGTTGAAGATTTTTCCATCTAGATTCATGAGTGATATCGGTTTGTAGTTCTCTTTCTTTGCTGGGTCTTTCCCTGGCTTAGGTATCAAGGTTATGCTGACTTCATAGAATGAGTTTGGGAGTACTCCATCCCTTTCTATACTGTGAAATAGTTTCAGTGGTATTGGAGATAACTCTTCTGTAAATGCTTGGTAAAATTCTACCGTGAAGCCGTCTGGACCCGGAATTTTTTGGGTTGGCAGTGTTTTGATGACCTTTTCAATCTCTTCCTTTGTGACGGGTTTACTAAGTTGTTCTGCTTCACGTTGTGATAATTTGTGTAGGTGCTATGAGTCAAGGAATTGGTCCATTTCCCCTAGGTTTTCCAGTTTGTTAGAGTACAGTCTTTCATAGTATTCTGTTGTGATACTTTTGATTTCTGTTTCATCTGTGGTGACAACCCCCCTCTCATTTCTAATTTGGGTTGTTTGTTTCCTTTCCTGCTTTTCTTTAGTGAGTTTAGCCAGTGGTTTGTCAATTTTGTTGATCTTCTGAAAAAAACAGCTTTTGGTCTTTTCAATTTTTTCAATTGTTTTTCTATTCTCTAATTCATTTAGCTCTGCTCTAATCTTTATGATCTCCTTTCTGCTGGTGCCTGAGGGGTTCCTCTGTTGTTCTCTTTCTACTTGTTCAAGCTGTAGGGTTAGTTCCTTGATTTGGTTTCTTTCTTCCTTCCAGATGTGTGCATTTATGGAGACAAACAGACCTCTGAACACTGCTTTGGCTGTATCCCGTAGGTTCTGGTAGAAGTGTTTTCCTTCTCACTGGAATCCATGAATTTCTTTAATTCATCCTTGATTTCCTGTGTAACGCATGTTTTTTTGAGCAAGATGTTGTTCAGTTTCCAAGAATTCCACTTTATGTCTATGTTTTTTCTGCTATTGATTTCAAGTTTGATGGCTTTATGATCTGAGAAGATGCTTTGCAGTAATTCAGTGGTACGGATTTTGTTGAGCATTGCATTATGGCCTATCACGTGGTCAATTCTGGAGAATGTTCCATGTGCACTGGAGAAGAAGGTGTAGTTGTCTGCTGATGGGTGGAAAGTTCTGTATATATCAATGAGGTTTAATTGTTAATTGTGTCAGTGAGGTCTTCTGTGTCTTTACTGAGCTTTTGTCTAGATGATCTGTCTAGTAATGAGAGTGGAGTGTTAAAGTCTCCCACTATTATTGTGGAGTCATCTAACTCTCTTTTGAGCGTAGTCAGTGTTTCTTTGACATATTTAGGTGCTCTGACATTAGGTGCATAAATGTTTAATATAGTTAAGTCTTGCTTGTGTACTGAACCTTTCAGCAGTAAATAGTGTCCATCTTTGTCCACGATGGTGGATTTGACATTAAAATTGATTTTGTCTGAGATTAGAATTGCCACCCCTGCTCTTCTTTGTTCATTGTTAGCTTGATATATATTCTTCCAACCTTTAATTTTCAGTTTGTTCCTATCTTTAGGTCTCAAGTGAGTTTCTTGTAGATAACATATGGATGGGTAATGTCTTTTGATCCAAGATGTCACTCGGTGTCTATTTACTGGAGCATTCAGTCCATTCACATTCAATGTAATTATTGATAGGTATGTGTTCACTGCTGCTATTGTGATGTGTTTATTTTTATGTTGATGTTTTCTGTGTTGTTCTTATTAGTCTGTTCTGGGACGTTCTTTTTTGTGAGTTGATTTTTCACCTTTTTCAGAGCTGGTTTTGTGGTTGTTGGGACTCCTGTGTTACATTTCTTGAAATGATATGATACATCTTTGTTGTGCTTTACAGCTGCCCATATGATCCCCCTTAATAAACTATGTATAAACCCAATTTTAATTACTACCAGTCTTGTCATCTTCCTCTCCATCTGGAAGGACTATAACACCTGTAGTACATCCCTCTTTTTAATATGATGACACCATAGTTTTCGTGATGATCACTGGATTGCTTCTTTCCTTATCAAAGGTGTGATTGGCTTTGGAGCCTTCCCTAACTGAGTAGAGTTTTGAGTAGTAAAGTCGTTCTAAAATATAAAGTTAGTGGTTTTGTTCTTCTAAGCCAGAGCCAAGAACTTCTTTCAGTGTTTCTTGTGGTTTTGGTTTGGTTTATACAAAGTCTCTGAGTTTCTGTTTATTTGGTAATGTCTTAATTTCATTTTCATAATTGAAAGATAGTTTGGCAGGATATGTAATTCCTTTTTTTTTTTATTTAACATAACTGAGTGAAAATGTACATTCACATGAAAATTTACATGCCCCCCTATATGCAGCTTCCACTGCTCTCCCTGTCCGGTGACTGCACACTGTTACTCTCTGCTCCATACATGTCTCATCCTCCCAACAGTCTCCTTTCCCCTCCTCTCCGTCCACTCCCCTTACTCCAGCCAGAGGTCAGCAAGATGATATCCTATAGATGTATAGAACCGTAAAGTGCTTCCAACGTATGGTTACTCTACATTGCCAAGTCCATTCCATTCCTGTCCAAAGAGTGGACCTTTGTTATAATTTATGGGAACGGGCAGCATCAGGCCCGGGGGCCATGCTCTCAGAGGAACCCCAAAACTGCTGGACCATCAATTGAGGTCTTTCAGTGGAGATCTCATGATGCACCTCTTTTTATTATTGTGTTACCAGTGAGGCTCCTCTCTGTGAGCTCCGTCATGGCTATCACTGGTGGTGGCCGGGCACCATCCGGTTCTTCCGGTCCCAGGTCGATGTAGGCACCCACTCTTGTGGGTCTCTCTGTCTTCTCGGTTGTCTTTACCGTATGCCATTTTGGCCCTCGGTGAGCATCTGTTCCTGCTAAGTTGGGACCATTTGCTGTGTCCTCGGATGGCAGCTTGGCAGCTTTTAAGACCCCAGACACCACTCACCAATGTGGGGTGCAGAGAGCTCTCTTAGCAAAACGCTAGTTGTGCCAATTGGCCTGGAATTCGCCTAAGAGCATGGTCCCCCGCCCCCCGCCCCAGCTACTCTATCCTTGTAGTATTGAGTTAAGATGGAAGGTGTACTCAAGTTATGCGGAAGTCCACTTAATGTTGTTCTTGTTCCTAATGTGTGCTGTCACCGCTTTTTCCCAACTAGATTTCTAGTAACTACCTAAACTAAACCTTCCCCCCCTTGCCCTCCCTCCCTCCCTCCCCTCCCTTGCAGCTGTCAAAGAGTCTTTTCTTCTATACACAAGTCTGTTTTTGAGATCTTATTGTAGAGGTCTCATACAGTATTTGTCCTTTTGTCGCTGACTACACTCACTCAACATAATGTCTTCCAGTTGAAACCAGGTTAGGAGATGTTTCCTGGAATCATCGTTATTCTTTATCATTGCGTAGTGCTCCATTGAGTATATGTACCACAGTTTACCTATCCATTCTTCTATTGTTGGGCATCTGGGTTGATTCCACCTTTTTGCTATTGTGGACTGTGCTGCGATAAACATTCTGGTGCATGTGTCCGTTGGTGTGAAAGGCCTTCAATCTGTAGGATATATTCCAAGTAGTGGATTTACTGGGTCAAATGGTATATCAGTATCCCTTTTTTTAAGGAAGCGCCAGATTGCCTTCCAAAGAGGCTGGACCATTTTGCAACCCCACCAATAGTGTAGGAGGGTTCCACTTTCTCCACAGCCTCTCCAGCATTTGTTGTTTTGTGTTTTCTGGATCATGGCCAATCTTGTTGGGGTGAGATGGTATCTCATTGTTGTCTTGATTTGAATTTCTTTAATAGCTAAAGATCGTGAACATGTCCGCATGTGTTTTTTGGCTGCCTGGATCTCCTCTTTAGTGAAGTCTCTGTCCATCTCCTTTGCCCATCGCTTAATTGGGTGGTTTATCTTCTTCTTACTGATATTTTGCAGTATCTTATAGATTATGGAGATCAGGCGTCGGTCTGACATAGAGTTGCCAAATATTTTTTCCCACTTGTGGGTGTTCTTTTAATTCTATTAATAAAGTCTTTGGATGAGCAAAAGTGTTTGATTCTTAATAGTTCCTATTTATCTACTTTCTCTTCTGTTGATTGAGGTTTCTTTGACAGATTTTGGAGTCTGTCCTCATTGTGTATTAAAACTTCCATTGTTGTTCCTACCTTTTCTTGGATGAGCTTTATCGTTTTAAGTTTGATATTTAGGTCTTTTATCCAGTTGGAGTTGGTTTTTGTATAAGGTGTAAGATATGGATCTTGATTCAGTTTATTGCAGATGGATAACCAATTTTGCCAGCACCATTTGTTGAAGATGCTGTTTTTACCCTAGTTTAATGTCTTAGGGCCTTTGTCGAGTATCAACTGTTCATAGGCAGATGGTGTCATCTCTGGGGTCTCAATTCTGTTCCATTGATCAGTCTGTCTGTTCTTGTACCAGTACCAGGCTGTTTTGACCACTGTGGCAGTGTAGTATGTTCTAAGGTCGGGTAACGAGAGGCTTCCCAGTGTGTTCTTCTTCTTTAGTAGTACCTTACTTATCTGGGGCTTCTTCCCTTTCCAAACAAAATTGGTGATTTGTTTCTCCATCTCATTAAACAATGATGCTGGAACTTGTATTGGGATTGCATTATATAAATAAATTTCTTTGAGTAAAATAGACATTTTCACAATGTTAAGTCTTCCTATCCATGAGCAGGGTAAGTTTTTCCATTTATCTAAGTCTCTCTTAGTTTCTTGTAGTAAGGGCTTGTAGTTCTCTTTGTAAAGGTCGGTTGTTTCTCTGGTTAGATTAATTCCTAGGTACTTTATCTTCTTAGGGGCTATCACAAATGGTATAGATTTGATAATTTCCTCTTTAACAGTCTCGTTGTTCGTATAAAGGAATCCTACTGATTTACTTATGTTTATCTTGTATCCTGAGACTTTACTGAACTCTTCTATCAGTTTGAGTAACTTACTTATAGATTCCTTGGGGTTCTCTGCATATACAATCATATCATCTGCGAACAGGGAGAATTTAACTTCCTCTTTGCCAATGCAGATGCCCTTTATTTGTTTGTCTTGTCTAATTGCTCTGGCTAGAACTTCTAGCACAATGTTGAATAGGAGAGGTGACAGTGGGCATCCTTGTCTAGTTGCTGATCTCAGGGGAAAGTCTTTCAGTCTCTCTCCATTCAGGATGATGTGGGCAATTGGCTTTGTATAAATGGCCCTTATTGTGTTGAGGAATTTGCCGTCTATGCCCATTTTGCTAAGAGTTCTTAGCATGAATGAGTGTTGGACTTCATCAAATGCCTTTTTGGCATCAATGGACAAAATCAGGTGATCTTTGTCTTTTGTGTTATTTATGTGGTTAATCACATTAATTGTTTTCCTGATGTTGAACCAGCCTTGCATCCCTGGTATGAATCCCACTTGGTCATGATGGATTATTTTCTTGATATGTTGTATTCTGTTGGCAAGAATTTTGTTGAAGATTTTTGCATCTAAGTTCATGAGTCATATCGGTCTGTAGTTCTCTGTCTTTGTTGGATCTTTCCCGGGCTTAGGTATCAGGGTTATGCTGACTTCATAGAATGAGTTTGGGAGTACTTCATCCCTTTCTATACTGTGAAATAGTTTCAGTAGTATTGGGGATAACTCTTCTCTAAATGCTTGGTAGAATTCTGCCGTGAAGCCGTCTGGGCCCGGACTTTTTTGGGTTGGCAGTGTTTTGATGACCTTCTCAATCTCTTCCTTTGTGACGGGTTTATTAAGTTGTTCTGCTTCACGTTGTGATAATTTGGGTAGGTGGTATGAGTCAAGGAATTGGTCCATTTCCCCTAGGTTTTCAAATTTTTTAGAGTACAGTCTTTCATAGTATTCTGTTATGATGTTTTTGATTTCTGTTTCATCTGTGGTGACAACTCCCTTCTCATTTCTAATTTGGGTTGTTTGTTTCCTTTCTTGCTTTTCTTTAGTAAGTTTAGCCAGTGGTTTATCAATTTTGTTCATCTTTTCAAAAAACCAGCTTTTGGTCTTTTCGATTTTTTCAATTGTTTTTCTATTCTCTAATTCATTTAGCTCTGCTCTAATCTTTATGATCTCCTTTCTGCTGGTGCCTGAGGGGTTCCTCTGTTGTTCTCTTTCTACTTGTTCAAGCTGTAGAGTTAGTTCCTTGATTTGGTTTCTTTCTTCCTTCCCGATGTGTGCATTTATGGAGATAAACAGACCTCTGAGCACTACTTTGGCTGTATCCCATAGGTTCTGCTAGGAAATGTTTTCGTTCTCATTGGAATCCATGAATTTCTTTAATTGATCCCTGATTTCCTCTATAACCCATGTTTTTTTGAGCAGGATGTTGTTCAGTTTCCAAGAGTTCCACTTTCTATCTCTATTTTTTTCTGCTATTGATTTCAACTTTGATGGCTTTATGATCTGAGAAGATGCTTTGCAATAATTCAATGGTATGGATTTTGTTGAGCATTGCATTATGGCCTATCACGTGGTCAATTCTGGAGAATGTTCCATGTGCACTGGAGAAGAAGATGTAGTTGTCTGCTGATGGGTGGAAAGTTCTGTATATATCAATGAGGTTTAGTTGTTTAATTGTGTCAATGAGGTCTTCTGTGTCTTTACTGAGCTTTTTTCTAGATGATCTGTCTAGTAATGAGAATGGAGTGTTAAAGTCTCCCACTATTATTGTGGAGTCATCTAACTCTCTTTTGAGCGTAGTCAGTGTTTCTTCAACATATTTAGGTGCTCTGACATTAGGTGCATAAATGTTTAATATAGTTAAGTCTTGCTTGTGTACTGAACCTTTCAGCAGTAAATAGTGTCCATCTTTGTCCACGATGGTGGATTTGACATTAAAATTGATTTTGTCTGAGATTAGAATTGCCACCCCTGCTCTTCTTTGTTCATTGTTAGCTTGATATATATTCTTCCAACCTTTAATTTTCAGTTTTTCCTGTCTTTAGGTCTCAAGTGAGTTTCTTGTAGACAACATATGGATGGGTCGTGTCTTTTGATCCAAGATGACACTCGGTGTCTCTTTACTGGAGCATTCAGTCCATTCACATTCAATGTAATTATTGAGAGGTATGTGTTCACTGCTGCCATTGTGATATGTTTATTTTTATGTTGATGTTTTCTCTGTTGTTCTTATTAGTCTGTTCTGAGACACTCTTTTTTGTGAGTTGATTTTTTACCTTTTTCAGAGCTGGTGTTATAGTTGTTGAGACTCGTGTGTTAGATTTCTTGAAATGATATGATACATCTTTGTTGTGCTTTACAGCTGCCCCTGTGAACCCCCTTAATAAACTATATATAAACCCAATTGTAATTACTACCAGTCTTGTCATCTTCCTCTCCATCTGGAAGGACTATAACGACTGTAGTACATCCCTCTTTTATTATGATGACAGCATAGTCATGATGATCACTGGATTGCTTCTTTCCAAATCAAAGCTGTGATTTACTTTGGAGCCTTCCCTAAGTGAGTATTGAGTAGTGTGTCGTTCTAAAATATAAAGTTAGTGGTTTCGTTCTTCTAAGCCAAAGCCAAGAACTTCTTTCATTATTTCTTGTAGTTTGGGTTTGGTTTCTACAAAGTCTCTGAGTTTCTGTTTATCTGGAAATGTCTTAATTTCATTTTCATGTTTGAAAAACAGTTTTGCCGGATATATAATTCTTGGTTGGAAGTTCTTCTCCTTCAAGACTTTGAATGCCTCGTGCCACTGTCTCCATGCCAGCATGGTTTCTGCTGAGAAATCTGATGAGAGCCTACGGGGTTTCCCTCTGAATGTTACCTTTACCTTGAGTCTTGCTGCCTTTATGAGTTGCTGCTTATGTTTCATTTTGTTAAGGTTGATTATAATATGCCTTGGAGTCTTTCTTTTGAGATCTATATTGGGTGGCGTACGATATGCATCTGAGATGTGTATATTCTCTTCCTTCATGATTTCTGGGAAGTTTTCTTTCAGCAGCTCAGCAACAATATTCTCTGTGTTCTCAGATGTCTCACCCTGTTCCGGGCCTCCAATTAATCGAAGGTTGTTCCTCTTAATAGAGTCCCACATGCTTCTTAATGTTTCTTGATTTTTCTTGTTTCTTTTTTCTGATTTCTGCTCATAGACACTGGCATCAGTAGCTCTGTCTTCCAAGTCAGAAATTCTTTTTTCCATTTGTTCCATTCTGTTTTCTTGGGTTTGCATGGAAGCTTCTATGTCTTTGATTTTCTTCTTGATCTGTTGGATTTCAGAGTACTGGTGTTCCATCAGATCGAACAACTTGCTTAATTTTTCATTTTGTTCTGCTGCATTTTGTATAAGGTCTAGAAGGGCCCTGTATGTAATCAATTTGTATTCACTTCCTGATGCTTTCATAAAAGTTTCTTCATCTGGAAAACTCCTTGGTTGCTTTGTTTGGGAGCCTTCTGAAGCCATGAGTGATTGCTTGTATGCCACAATTGTCTGTTGCTTTTTGGGTCCCATGTGAGTATATAGAGGCTGGAAGAGTTACTGTGAGGATGAATTGCAAATGTTTCTCTAGGCTGTCTTCAAATGTAAAGCAAAAGGTATCTGACCAGTTCAGAAGTCAGTTAGGTTTTCAGGTGTAGAGGTCCCTCTTCCCATCTGACAAAGTAAGCGCCACTGTATCCAACCCCAGACGATAACAAACTAGTTCAGAATACAGCACTGCTAGTGCCCTGTTGGCCTCTGCTGACAGGGCCTAGCCTTATCCAACACTGTGTCGAGTACTGGTTTTGTGATAGAGAAGCGCTCTCTTGTGGGCAGGGTCTGGCTCCCAAGTTAAGAATTAGGTCTAGCTGCGGCCACCGTACCCAAGATGGCATCCTCGACACAGGCAGCAGACAGGGGGCCTAAAGATGCCCGGAGGCAGCGATTCCTGTGCTTCTGTTGCAGGGCCCCCAATGTAGGCAGCACTATGCAAAATCACTACTTTTCTGATGGGGAAGCGCTGTCCCGTTTGCAGGCGCTGGCTCCCAGGCTAAGAACGAGGTCCCGCTAAAATCTCGGTACCAACATTGTGTCCCGCACCCTGACCACGGAGTTCCGGTCAAACCCCACTGAGGCAGCTACAAAACAAAAGGCTCAATGTGTCTAGATTAACAGAGTCCCGAGCCTGGCTCTCAGAATATGGGAATTTCGCCTGTCTATCCCCCCAGCAGCGTGTCTGAGTCCAGCCGCCGGGCAAGGCCCAGCTCCGCCCGCCAGCCGAGACCGAGGAAAAAAAAGTCAAACTGGTGCGTTTACCTTCCGTCCGTGAGAGCCAGGGCTAGCCAGGAGCGGGAGTCAGCGAAAGAGAGGAGGTTTTTCACTGAATGGTATAAAGTCCTAATTAACAGCTCTGTGCCGTGTCCTGAGGCTGATTAGGTGCTCAGAAGACTCTGTTTGATTGTCAGTTCAGGTCTTGGTTTCCAGAGGGATAGAAAGAGACGTGTCTTTAGTCCGCCATCTTGACTCCGCCCCCAGGATATGTAATTCTTGGTTGGAAGTTCTTCTCCTTCGAGGCTTTGAAAGTATCATGCCACTGTCTCCGTGCCAGCATAGTTTATGCTGAGAAATCTGATGAAATCCTATAGGCTTTCCCTCTGAATGTTAGCTTTGCTTTGAGTCTTGCTGCCTTTAAGAGTTGCTGCTTATGTTTTGTTTTTTTGAGCTTGATCATAATATGTCTTGGAGTGTTTCTTTTGAGATCTATATTGAGTTGGGTACGATATACATCTGAGATGTGTATATTCTCTTCCTTCATGATTTCTGGGAACTTTTCTGTCAGCAGCTCAGCAATGATAGTCTCTGTGTTCTCAGATGTTTCACCCTGTTCAGAGACTCCAGTTAATCGAAAGTTGTTCCTCTTCATTGAGTCCCACATGCTTCTTAATGTTTCTTCATTTTTCTTGTTTCTTTTTTCTGATTTCTGCTTATAGATGCTGGACTCAGTATCTCTGTCTTCCAAGTCAGAAATTCTTTTTTCTATGTGTTCCATTCTGTTTTCTTGGCTTTGCATGGAAGTTTCTGTGTCTTTGATTTTGTTCTTGATCTGTTGCATTTCAGAGTACTGGTGTTCCATCAGATCGAACATCTTGCTTAATTTTTCATTTTGTTCTGCTGCATTTTGTATAAGGTCTAGAAGGGCTCTGTATATAATCATTTTGTATTCAGTTTCTGATGCTTTCATAAAAGTTTCTTCATCTGGAAAACTCCCTGGCTGCTTTGTTTGGTAGCCTTCTGAAGCCATGGCTGATTTCTTGCGTGCCACTAGTGTGTGTTGCTTTTTCGGACCCATGTGAGTATGTATAGGCTGGAAGAGGTAGTGTGAGGATGGACTGCAGATTTTTCTCTAGGCTGTCTTAAAATGTGAAGCAAAAGATATCTGACCACTTCACAAGTCAGTTAAATTTTCAGGTGTAGAGGTCCCTCTTCTCAACTGGCAAAGTAAGCGCTGCTGTATCCAACCCCAGATGATAACAAATTAGTTCAGAATACAGCAATGCTACTGTCCTGTTGGCTTCTGCTGACAGGGTCTAGCCTTAGTTGGCACTACGTCGAGTACCACTTTTGTGATAGAAAAGCACTCTCCTGTGGGCAGGCTCTGGCTCCCAAGCTAAGAATTAGGTCCGGCTGCCGCCACCGTATCCAAGATGGCATCCTCCACACAGGCAGCAAACAGAGGGGCTAAAAGTGCCGACTCTGTTGCAGGTTCCCCAAAGCAGTTGGCACTAGGTAAATTACTGCTTTTTTGTCAGAGAAACATTGTCATGTTTACAGGCGCTGGCTCCTAGGCTAAGAGTGAGGTCCCGCTAGAATGTCCATATCCAACATGGCATCCCTCACACTGACTGTAAAACTCCGTACAAGCGCCGCTGAGGCAGAGACAAAATGACAGGCTCAAAGTAGGTAGATTAATGGAGTCCAAGCCTGGCTCTCGAAATATGGGAATTTCGCCTGCCTGTCTCCCCAGCAGCGTATCTGAGTCTAGCCGCTAGGCAAGACTCTGCTCCACCTCCCGGCCAAGACAGAGGAAAAAAAAGTCAAAATGGTGCTTTTGCCTTCTGTCCGTGAGAGCCAAGGATAGCCAGGTGCGTGAGTCAGTGTAAGAGAGGAGGTTTTTCACTCAGTAGTATGAAGTCCAAAGTAACAGCCCCTGTGCCGTGTCCTGGGGCTGATTAGGTGACCAGAAGGCTCCTTTTGATTATCAATTCAGGTCTTGGTTTCCAGAGGGGTATAAGGAGACATGTGCTTAGTCCGCCATCTTGACTCCACCCCCCCATTTTGTGTTTTATTCCCTGTGAGACAACCCCTCAGTCAAGAGTGCTTCCCCAAATTCCAGAATTGGAAGTGATTTTGTTTGATACAAGGATATACATATTAATAACAACTATAGCAACCTTAAAAGCGATATCCATTGAAATTTGTTGTATGCAACGCTTGAATCTAGGTGGTTGGAATGTATCCATCTCATTTAATTTTTATACAAATTGTGTGTTGGGGGTACTTTTTTGTTGTTGTTCCCACTTCATAGATGAAAAATTGAGACTAGGAGAGATTAAACAATCCGCCCAAGCTCACAAGTTAAGTAGTGGAGCCAGGATTTTGACACAGGGAGTTTGTTTTTTGAATACTCGACCTCATTCTAGAAAGTATTGACAGGAAGACTGCTCCTGCTCTTGAGAGGTCAGTCACCAGTTTATTTTTCAGCCTTCATACACCATTGTAAAGAGGCTTTGAGCCTTTTACCAGTTTGGACTTACAAGGCATTGGGCTGTTGGTTTTGTCAGATTTTTTTTTCCCCTGAGAAGCCTACAGTCCATCAGCATAGACTGCAGTTGTTTGACTCATTGCATTTTGATAAAAACAGGTAGATAGTAGTCAAAAAGGAAGCAACAACTTAAAGGTTTCCTGTTTCCAATATGCTAAGATGGACGAAACCCTGGTGGAATAATGGTTAAGGACTGTGTCTGCTAACCAGAAGGTTGGCAGTTGAAATCTGCCAGACGCTCCTTGGAATCTCTATGGGGCAGTTATGTTCTGTCTGTAGGGTCGCTGTGAGTCAGAATCGACTCAACGACAATGGGTTTGGTTTTGGTTTGGTAAGGTGGAGGTAAAGCTGGTGATAAGTGAGAAATCAAAGCTGTAGCCAGGCCACCGTAATGTGAAAGTAAGAAGTACAGGACAGGTGAGTCTGAACACGTGTTTTGGTCCCACCAGGAATCCCAACGTCAAAGTTGGTTACAGTAAAACCCTCTTTAGCAGCAGCTCTGGCCACAGAGAATGACATGGACTGAGCAGGTGAACCCTCATCAGAAGTTGTAGCTACATATGCTTGCACAGATGGCCACCACCATCAGCAGCATCATTGTCAAACCCAAAAGGCTAATGACATATGCATCACAAATGAGTGTTACAGCCAGAGACCAACAGCTCTCTTAAACCTGGGGCAGAAAAGAAGAGTGTGCAAATTCATTACTCACATTTCTATTGGTCAAAGCCAAGCCTTTGTTAGCAGTGAGATAATCTGTCTTTAATTAAAGCCATCAGAGTCTATTACTAAATTAAAATGTGTGGGTGTTGCTACATTAATCTTATGCATTTTATCATTTCACAGCAGGAGTCCGCTAGGTTCTATTTCTATAATTAAATCAAACATACAGTGAATGAATTACCTTTCACAGCAGAAGTCAAATCAGATTCTTATTCATTAATTTCTAGATGATTTTCTCCCATAATTTATCAGTTTACTGAATGTTTTTACCCTCAGTAGCGTTTCATCTTTGTCTACAGCATTTTGCAAACTACGGACTAATGTTGAACAGGATACGTCTGTCCTTGAATCGAATTGTGCTGGAAGTAAATCAAATCATCCAACTCTAGAATATCAAATAAAGTAGTCAGGTGGAGGATAGTTTGGATCTATGTTATACCCTTATTAAGTAGCATTTTTAGCACTTTAGGAGGTTTACACACCAGTAATAGTCGGCATCTCTTTGGCTACCTTCAAAACCAAGTGTAGCTGGATGGATCTCCTTTGATGTGTAATCTGTGCATTCCCCATTTCTTACATGGCTACTGTCCCCTCTTTCTGGAAATGTATTTATTTCCAGGGCAAAGAAGAGTAAACCTATTTAGTTGAGTGTCATCAATAGACAGAATGCAGAGGGTCAAAGAGTTTGTGGTAAGCAGCCTTATTCTTGGGGACCTTGTAGACTACCCCCTCACCAGTCTTTCCCCTTGTCATTGATGGCATATCTGGGAGTAAATGGTCTCGTCAACCTTCATCCCCGTTAGGGAAGTATCATCTAAGTGTAGTGTTTATGATCAGATTCTGGTTTACATGCAGACACAGGAAGCTACTGTGTTAGGTAGCAAGGCTCTGCTGAGGTACCTTCAACCATCAGGAGGCCACATTACTCCTGACTTCACTGGATCCACTACTGACAGTTACCCCTAATCCCCCACTTTTCACTTAAATAAAGTACCACAGTATTTCTTTGAGACAGAAATCCCTGAGAGATAGGTGGTGTGACAGTTAAGTCTGTGAACATTAATTGTTCTAAGTGCTACATACCTCATTGCTGAATATCACTAAGATCCTCTTTGAAGTACTCTCCTTGGGAAACTGTGAACCGATGCCAGTGCCTCATCCACCCTTCAAAGCAATTTTGGAACTCTTTCTGTGATGGCCATCAGAGCTGTTATGATATCACCCTTGATGTCCTGAGTGTCATCAAAATGTCTTCCTTTCAATATTTCCTTTATCTTTGGGTAAAGAAAAAAGTCACTGGGGCCATATCAGGTGAATAGGGAGGGTAGTCCAATACAGCTATTTGTTTACTGGCTAAAAACTCCCTCACAGACAAAGTACCATGCCACCATGTACAGTGGCCATTTTCCAGAAAGAGCCCCAAAATTGCTCTGAAGGGTGGACTAGGCACTGATATCAGTGCATAGCTTCCCAAGAGGAATATTTTGAAGGTGACCATAGTGATATTCAGCAATGAGATACGCAGTGCTTTTTCTAGGATGAGTTTGCAAACTTTAATTGGAAGTGCTCTTACGGTGTAATCCCAGCCTGTGTATAATTATTTTTCTATTTCTTTTTCTTTGCCTTTCCATTTTTATAGGTGAAAATGTAGGAGGGAAGAAATACTTGCAGAACAAAAACTTTGTCCTTTTTTTCTTCTGTACCATGCCCATGTGATATACATGAAACTCAAGTGCTAGGTTATGACTCAACTTCCCTGGTTTCACTGCCTTCATAGTTTTCCAGAATTTGTACTTCCTAATATATTAAAATGGTGGCAGTATCCTTGACAGATACCAACCTAGCATACTGAGCCATTGAAATGTTTGCTCTCTAATTTTCTGAAATGCCTACAGAAAACTATGTTCTTATAATGTGCTCATTGTTCAGATATCTATCCTTCAGATCACAGTTTCAAGGTAATAGCAGTACCCAAAGAAGTAACTGGTCTAGTACACCATACAGGCATTATTTTACCAGGTTTTGCATCTTATCAGACCTGTCTGAAGAGTTTACCATGAGTTGAGAAAGGACCGAGACAATGTGGGTCTGAGTTTTGAACTATTTTTTTTTATTATGATTGAATAAAAATGTACATTCACATATAAATTTGCATCCCTACCTATATGCAGCTCCCATGCTCTCCCTGCCTGGTGACAGCATACTCTTCCTCTCTGCTCTATGTCCTATCCTCCCAACAATCTCCTATCCCCTCCTCTCCACCCACTCCCCTTCCTCCGGTAAGAGGTCAGTAGGACGACAGCTTATAGATGCATAGAACCATAAAGTACACACATGATATGGTCTCTCTGTGTCACCAAGTCCAATCCATTCCTGTCTGAAGAGTTGGCCTCCATTATGATTTATGGACAGAGTCAACATCAGGGCCAGGGGCCACGCTCCCAGGGGAACTCCGAAGCCCGTGGACCATCAATTGCGATCTTTTAGTGGAGATCTCAGGATGCATCCCTTTTTATTCTTGTGTCACCAGTTAGACTCAACTTTGTGAGTTCCATCACGGGTATCACCTGTGGTGACCAGGCACCATCTGGTTCTTCTGATCTGAACTATTTTTTAAAATAACCTTTTTGAGATCTATTGTTGTCACATAATCACTCTTCGCAAGTATATAATTCAGTCATGTTTTAGTATTACCAAGTTGTGCAATCATACCTCCACTTAATCCACCTTCTGTCTCTATAGTTTTGCGTTCTCTGGAATCATGTAATAATGAGTTCTCCTATGTCTGGTTTTTGGTGTGTGTATGTTATTTATCCATTTATCCTTTATATTTCCAGAAAATATTCCATTGTATGGATATGTTACATTTTGTCCATCAGTTTACAGTTAGTTTACTTCCACTATTTGGAAACTATGAATAAAGCTGCTAGAAACATTCATGTGTGAATCTTCATGTAGACATATGTCTTCATTTCTCTTAGGTAAATATGGAACTATTTTTCACAGCCTTATTGAGTTCTAATTGACAAACAATAAACTAACTGCTTGTGTTTAAAGCATACAATTTGATAAGTTTGGCATGCATCTGCAAAACTGTCACCATAACCAAGATAATGTGCCTATCTATCTCTTGAAAACCATTCCTCATGCTTCACAGTTCTCTTGCTTGCTTTCCCACATTTCTGGCCTCACCCTAAGGCAACTACTGATTTGCTTTTTGTCACTATAGATTAGTTTTCATTTTCAGATATTACAAAAGTAGAATCAGGTACTACTTTAGGGGGGATTTGATTTCACTCACTCAAAATAATGTTGCAGTTCCTCTAAGTTGTAGTGGCTATCAATAGCCATTCCTTTTTTATTGCTGAGTAGTACCCTACACTGTGTAGATGCTTTAGTTTGTGCATCCATTCACTTATTGATGGATGTTTGGTTTGTTTCCAGTTTTTGGCTATTTCAAATGAAGCTGTTTTGAACATTTAAATTGTACAAGCTTGTATTTATCTTGGAAAAATACCCAGGAATAAAATGGCTTGATCGTATGTGGGTGAGTGTATGTTTAATTTTCTAAGCAACTGCCAAGTTTTCCAAAGTAGTTATCACATTTTTGTATTCCTGTCAGCTGTACATGAGAGTTGTAGTTGCTCCATACACTTGCCACTTTTGATGTGGCCATTGCTTTTTCATGTTAGCCATTTGGTAGGTGGGAATTAATATCTAATTGTGGCTTTAATTTGCATTTCTCTAATGACTAATGACACTGGTCATCTTTTCATGTACTTATTTACCATCTGCATACCTTCTTTGGTCAAATATTTGTACAAAACATTTGACCATGTCTAAAAACTTAGGGTGGCTGTTTTCTTGATAGTGAATTTAGAGAATTCCTCATAAATTCTGGATGCATGTCCTTTAATGGTGAAAGATGAGATGAAGTGGCAGAGGCTCAATGAACAGAGATTAGCCCCACCCAATTTTCTGGTCCTAAGAAGGTCACATACTTTGTAAGTATCCTGTAGCTTGTCATTTTCATGAACCAAAAGAAATTTGGAGTGGCTATATTAATATCAGCCAAAAAGATTTCAGAGCGAGGAATATCACCAGGAATAAAGGAGTTCATTTCATAATGATAACAGGGTCAATTTATCAAGAGAGTATAACAGCAGTGAACATTTATGCAGCCAATAATAGAGATTCAAGGTACAAGAAGCAAAAGCTGTTAGAATTACAAGGAAAAACAGGCAAATATACCAGACTTGTCTGGGCATAACTTCCACTATGTTGCATTCTAAATAAGGAATACTAAGAAAAATTGATTCCTTTGAGTTATGGTGTTGGTGAGGAGTACTGAATATACTATATCACAGACTGCCAGAAGAATGAGCAAGTGTGTCTTGGAAGAACAGCCAGGACTCTCCTTAGGAGTGAGAATGGAGAGACTTTGTCACATGTTCTTTGGACACGTTGCTAGGATGGGCCAGTCCCTGGAAAAGGGCATCATGCTTGGTAAGTGGGACGTGATAAAGAGGAATGAGATGAACTAACACTGTGACTACAACAGCAGGCTCACACATACTGTGCTTATGAGGACAGTGCAGGCCTGGGCAGCAGTTCATTCTGTTGTAAGTTAGGGTCACTGAGTTGGAATGACTGGCGGCTCACAACAACAGGTTGTTTGGTTTGTAAGTTAAAGAAATTTAGTGAACATCTTTCACTCACATCAAGTTATCTGTAAAACTACATGCATCAATTCATTCTGATTTCCTATCAGAAATGAAGTTCTTCAGTAGCTCTGATCCCTTAATGATAGACCCTGGATTGTGCCTTCTGATTGCTTCAGGAAACATCTGTTACCTTCATGAACAAGATTTTCAAGCACTGATCTCTCAAGGCGTCATTTTGAAAGGTGAATAGCTGTATGCCAAGTACAGAGGAGAATGAGTTATATAAAGACAGATCAGCCTGTGCAGGGCTCAGAGTGGGAAGAATATGACATAGAGACGGAGCAAGGTTGTGAGGGTCCTGAGTGAGAGTTAGGGTTAGGGTGGCAGGAGCTGAGAGTGGAAAGGAAACCGGTGCCTGATTTCAAATGCCCTGGTTCTGTCTATCAGGAACTAGGACCAGCCTTGCTAAGAAATGGAAGTGCACTAGAGTGCTCTAAGCTATGTAGTAATATCCAGTGATCACTGAGCATTTACCAAGTTCCAGGTACCATTCTACACATACTGCTTACCTATGCTACTCCATACCGGTGAGAGAGTGTTTTTATTACCCAAATTTCAGAGATGAGGAAGCTGAGGTATAGAAAAGTTCATCAGTTTGACCAGAGTGATTCTGTAAGAGAGAGACAGGGAAAGATTTAAAAGCTAGCTGTCTAACTGTGAGTTCAGATTATTAACTACCTTCTCTAGACTCCTCTCATCTGTGCTTTAGAAAATACCTTTGACAGAGCTTGGGGAGACAAAATTCAGATCAGGAATGACCTGAATTTTGAGGCTGATACAGAGGATAAGGGCAATAGGGGGATGAGCCATGGCTGAAGGGATGAAATGGGGTTGCAGACAGGGGAGGGCAGGGGCTATTTCAACAGCATCTGTATTTCCCACCTGCATGGCATGTAAATGGTGACTGACTGGTGGGTGTCACAGATCATAGCTACCTATTAGACTGTTACTAGAGCAGGTGCCATTGACTTAACTGAGTCAGGCAACCCTGTGTGAGTCAGAGTAGAACTGCGTTCCACAGGATTTTCAGTGGCTGGTTCATTGAAAGGGAATCATCAGGCCTTTCTTCCAAGGTACCTCTAGGTGGACTTGACCTCCCAAACTTTTGATTGGGAGCTGAGACTGTTTGTACCACCCAGGGAATCTAGACTGCTTATCAGACCTCACTGGTGCCACATCTCCTGAGGTCAGCAGTTTGAATCCACCAGATGCTCCTTGGAAGCCATATGGGGCCGTTCTGCTCTGTCCTATAGGGTTTCTGTGAGTTGTAATCGACTTGATGGCAGTGGATTTGTTAGACTAGTCTCTGGATCTTTAAAGTTAAGTCGTGTTGAAAAAGTGGGAAGCTTCTTTTTCCCAAGAAGATCTGCTCTCAGCTCCTTGAGTCTGACTCTAGATGTGGCTTGTAGACCAAGTATGGTCTCCATAAATAAAAGGTCCTCCTCCTTCCCTGAGCTGACACCTGTGTTACTGTCCTCTGGAAAGATCTATAAAGATGATCACTTATTTGTGCTGACTGTCTTCCCCATCATTATCTACCCTGTGAGAAAATGTCTGGCCCTCTTTAAGTCTCAGAGAAAAGCAACTCTTGTTTTGGAAAATTTTCTCATCACCTGTGGTGTGTAACAGTTACCCTGCTTTGTGCCTCTGTAAACTGCCTGGTTTTGGAGAGGCATCATCTGTTGGAGAGCAGTACATCTGCAAGCCGTGAGGTCCCACCAGACCTGCTCAGGCAGGACCTCCACTGTGTTCCACTGTGAACGCATTGCGGCTTCCTCTGTTGCAGCAAGATAATGTGTAAATACCAATTTGAGCATCCCTGGGAACTTTATTTGGTGTCCAAGTCTAGTGCAAGCAAAGAATACTTCCATGAATCAGTCTCCAGCTCATCATTTCCTGCTCTGATTATTCAAATCACAAGACCAAAGATAAGCCACTTGCACTTCACACATATTATAGCGTTCCACATCTATGATTGCCACATACTACAGAAGTTTTCTTCTTTGTGGGTTATTCCAGGGGTCACGAGGGCCAGCTTTTCTTAGTGAGCGCTCTGGGGTGCTTTGAGCTGACAAAGCTACAGCAAAAATATGGTGTTGGGAACTAGAAGGAAAATGTTGTGGCAAAGCAGGGTTTACTCCTCAAGTGTGATGGTCTTGTAGGGTTCCCGTATACGCGGCACTGATTTTCTGTCAACTGTCCTTAGCAATAGCTGAAACCCAAGCCTACTCTTCTCACCTGCCCTGATACTGGGATGCTGTGTCAGGCTGGATGGGAGTGTCTTAGTTTTCTAGTGTCACTGTTATAGAAAAACCACAAGTGGGCAGCTTTAAAGAACAAAAATTAATTTTCTTACACTTCTGAAGGCTAAAAGTACAAATCAGGGTCCTGGTGGGTAGAACTAGCAGAACTAGAAACAAATATACTGGATTTCTAGTACATGAGCTAACCACTATCTACAGAGTTTAAAAAAACACAATTTTAAGGCTTTTTTCTTTTCAAGAGATATGTCCGTAGGGCAAAAATTACAAAAGGAAATAATTTTCCTTCTTCTGGATAGCTTGCTTAGTTTCTTAGGGGCAGTATTTATGGTGAATTGGGAGCAGGAAGATGGGGAGTCTATCCATGCTGATTTTGGTTTAGTTCAACTTAAAGGGAAAATTTATGATTTATAAATTTGACTGTTTTAATTGGAAAATCGGAAAGGTATATCTATGACATACATGTTGTTAGATACCATCAAGTTGGTTTCAACTCAAAGCAACCCTATGAAAAAACAGAATGGAACACTGCCTAGTCCTGTGCCACCTTCACAGTCGTTGTTATGCTCGAGCCCGCTGGTGTAGCCACAGTGCCAGTCTCATTGATGGTCTCCCCTTCCTTGCTGCCCATCGACTTTGCCCAGCGTGATGCCCTTCACCAGGGCTTGTTCCCTCCTGATAACATGTCCAAAGTACATGACATGAAGTCTCACCATCCTCACGTTCTGGCTGTACTTCTTCCGAGACAGATTTGTCCATTCTTCTGGCAGTCCAACATCATAATTCAAATTTATCAGTTCTCTGGTATGCCTTATTCACTGCCCAGCTTTCACATGCATATGAAAACCAAAACCAAACCAAATCCACTGCCATTGAGTCGATTCTGACTCAAGCAACCCTATAGGACAGATTTTCCAAGGAGCATGTCATGGATTCGAACTGATGAAACGATTGAAAATACCAGGGCTTGTGTGTGGCACACCTCAGTCCTCAAGGTGATCTCTCTGCTTTTTAACACTAGAGGTGTTCTGCAGCAGATTTTCCCAGTGCAGCGTGTCATTGGCTGTACTCGACTGCTGCTTCTGTGTGCGTTGATTGTGGATCCATGTAAAAGGAATCCTTGACAACTTATATCTCTATGTAGCAGTATATATTTAGATAAATTATTTTCTTATTTATCTGGCAAAGCAGGTAATTGAAATTAAGTTGATCTTTTGAAGTTGGAACCAGAAGCCTGCCTTCTCTTTCCATTGGCTCTGTAACTGTAGAAAAAGTTTTTTTTTGATGTAATTGGATTCACTGTATATTTAAGCCAGTGTATTTAGCTGGTGGCTGTAAAGGTCCAATTAACTTCTCTAACAATATGGGTGAAATGAGATTACTGGATTCTGTTTCTAGCCAATTAGAATTGTTTTGGTTGACTACTCCCTCTTGCAAACTTATTTAAAGTTAATAAAACGTGGTACTGAAATATATTTCATGGGAGCAGAAGTCTTGGGAGAAACAGAAGAAAAATACAGGAAATAAAGCACTTTATTGCTATTATTATTAATGAAATGAATCATTTATGATGGGTCACAGTATAGTGAAGTTGAAGAAACAGAGAATTGGAAACTAGTTGTTCCACGTCCTAATGTCAATTTAGCTGTGGCAGGTGAGTCATAAACACTCTGATTTCACCTTCCCTAACCTGGAAAGTGGAAATAATAATGCTGTTGCCTCTAGGAGCGATGGCTTAGTGAATATAATGTGCTTTGAGAAGTACAAATCATAAGTTACAGATTAGAAAGTAGAGTTGAAACACAAGGTGATCTTTCTGAAAGCATTTAAAAATACACAAGGAGACTTGCTCTACTCAACACTAGTGTTCCCAGGAAAATATTTCAAAGCAGAAATTTTGTAAACCAAACCCAAGTTTAATTGAGCTAAAGATATATAATCAGCCCACTCCCTCCCCTGGTGTAGTTATACTGCAAGTGAGAATGGGGATTTATAAAAGGCAAAGCAAAATCTTTTCTGCAAAGCAGTTGATTTCTCACAGTGTGGATTGTTTCTCAGAGTATGGATCATTAGGAGAAGTGAAAGGAGCTCTTGAAGAAAATGGAAACCATGTAATCAAGGCCTAGATGTAGCTACCAACCAAAAAACCAAAAATTAACATCCAATTAATTCCAATTTATATTCTGTAGGGCAGTGTAAAACTGTCCCGTAGGGTTGCCAAGGAGCAGCTGGTAGGGTTGAACTACTGATCTTTAGGTTAGTAGCAGCCAGAGCTTATAACCACTATACTACTAGGCTTTGCCGTTTTAGTCACTGTTTTCAGCCAAAGGTTGAGTGAGCGAGTAACTTTCAGCACTAGAGTCCCAAGAAGCCCCAGATATTGGCCAACAGTCACCAGCTCTTCCCAGCTGTAGCTGCAGTTGAGCCCTGATCCTGCAGTGGTAATAGTCCTTCCAACAACACTTCCAGGTAACTATTATTATTTGTAACTCACAGGTAAGAGAACCAAGGCTTAGGGAGATTTTAACCACATGCCCATTGCTGGTAAGCAATGGAGATGGACTGTGAACCAGGTTCTGCAGGGTAGCTACAAGCCAAATTCAATTCAATGGCAATGGGTTTGTTTTAAGAGCACTTGAGGAGCCCAACCTCTCTGTTGTTTTGACCCCGGCACAGAGCCCTGAAGGCAGGTATTTTTCCTTCAGAAAAGAGTCAGCTTTTCTCTTGGTGACTGCCTGCCCTCCAGTGCACCAGCTGCTTCCCTGCCTGCCCCTTTGCTTCCAGCAAAACATTCACAGGTTCTTGATCACATTCTGGGATGATAAGAAAGTTCTCAAACCTAACAAAATAATGGAAGTCAGAATATAAAGCATTATATAATTATTATTATTTACTTAATTGTGATTTCCCCCCAAGGTAATTATATATTTATGAAGAAAATTCTCATGCTTAATTTGGCCCACAGAAACTCTAAGGAATGTAATCAAGGTAGCAGGTGCTTGATGACTTCTCAAATGATTGGAAAAACATTTATTTCTTTAAATAATTGCCTGTATTTCACTTGTCAGAAGGATCTGCAAAAACCCTTCCCAAGATCTTTTGAACACTCTCCACCTGCACAAACTTGACCACTGGCATTCATAGAAGCTTTACCCAAGACTTCTTGTCAGGTAGTCTTTCAACAAAAAGACAAACTGAAAAAACTGAAAAACCAAACCCACTGGTGTTGAGTTCATTCCAACTAACAGTGATGTTTGGCTGCTTATCAAAATATCAGCAATTTGAATCCACCAAGCGACTCCTTGTAAACCCCATGGGAGCAGCTTGACTGTATGTGAGGGCACTGTGAGTTGGAACTGACTCTATAGTAATGGATAAGGACCAAGTAGAACTGCCCTATATGGTTTCCAAGGCTGTAACTTTTTATGGAAGCAGACTGTCACAGCTTTCTCCTGAGGAACTACTGGGAGGTTCGAACTGCCAACCTTTTATTTAGTAGCTGAGTGTTTTAACCATTGTGCCACCAAGGCTCACTTAGGTAAACTGTAGCCCTTCCTTTTAACACACAGTTACATGTGTTAAGTCTTGAGGATGGGAGAATGTGAGATTTAAGGTGGCCATTTTTCCTCTGCAGAAATTTCACCTGGATTCTTCTCCCGAGTGTTTAAAATATTTTTGGTGTAACACCAAGTAGGGTTCATCTTATTTTGTCAGCATGATGTCCCCTGTTTAGGGGAAATTAGCTCCCCTTCCCTAGAGAAAGGACTCAGGTACAAAAGCCACTTCAACATAGTTAATGAGATTAGGGTGGAGGGTCATGGGGATGTTATTGGATCTTATTATGATGAATGTGATATTAATTGAAGAAAACAAGGTGGACCCTTTCTTGGAAGAGCTCTGTTGGGTGCTGTCTTTGAAAGGTGGGTTTGCTGAATTAGCCAGTGATGAAATTTGGCCTTGTTGCTCTTGGCTGCCTTGTGCTCAACATGACTTACAGAGAGCAAAAGCTCCCTGTCAGGTAGGCCCTGATCAGTCTTGGCAGAGTTTTGATGCCTCTACTTAAATTAAGGGGCACTGGTATTTCAGTGGAAGAGTTCTTACCTCTATGAAGGGGACCCTGGCATTGCCCAGCCAATGCACCTCATGCGTCCCACTACCATTTTGTTAGTAGAGGCTTGCGTATTGCTATGATATTTAACAGGTGGAGCATTCAGACTGAGAGAGACTAGGAAGAAAGACCTGGAGGTCTACACCTGAAAATCAGCCAGTGAAAACTTTCTGGATCACAATGGTTGGATTCCCAGCCAATTATGGTGATAGTACAGAACCAGGCATGGGGTTGTCACGAGTTGGGGACCAACTTGACAGCAGCTAACAGCATAAAAGCAACTTAGGTTCACCATCCCCAGAAGAAAATAATTAGGACATATGTCACGTATGTCACAGCTGAAAGATAGGAAATACCTAGCTGTTCTGGACAGAGATTTTAGCATCTTTAGATTAATGTTATATAATAATAAAATAATAGTGATGTTACTGTATTAGCCATAGTTTGGGGGGATATATCTATCATGTGCAGTATTTTATTTAATCCTCACAATAGCCTTATGAGATAGGTATTATTGCCATTCATTTTCTGCTTTCATTTAGAAACTGAGGGTAAGAATTGCTAAATTGATTTTCCCATAGCCATTTGATGCACTGAATACTAATGACCAAAGACCAGAGAAGTTGTGGAGTGACATGAAGAAAGCAAGAGGTCATTAAAAAGTTAGGGAAGAAAGAAAAGATCAAAATGTATGTCAGAAGAGACTCTGAAACATGCTCTTGAACGTCGAGTAGTGAAAGGAAAAAGATGAAGGGGGAAAAAAAAAGAGAGTTGAACAGAAGATTTCAAAGGCGGGCTTGGGAAGACAAAGTAAGATATTATAATGACATGTGCAAAGAGCTGGAAATAGAAAACCAGATGGGAAGAACATGCTCTGTGTTTCTCAGGCTGAAAGAGCTCAAGGGAAAAATTCAAACCTCAAGTTGTAATAGGGCAAAATACTGAGTAATGTAGCATGCATCAAAAGAATATGGAAGTAACACATAGAGTCATCATACCAAAAACAACTGGTTGATTTTCAGTCATTTCAAGAGGTAGCGTGTGATCAGGAACCCATGGTACTGAAGGAAGAAGTCCAAGCTGTGGAGAAGACATTGGCAAAACCAAGGCTTCAGGAATTGATGGAATATCAGTTGAGATATTTCAGCAGACAGATGCGGTGCTGGAAGTGCTCACTCATCTGTACTACGAAATTTGGAAGACAGTTACCTTGCAAACCGACTGGAAAAGGTCCGTATCTGTGCTATTCCTGAGAAAAGTGATGCAACAGAGTGTGGAAATTTTCAAACAATATCATGCACAAGTAAAATTTTGTTGAGGATCATTCAAAAGTGGCTGCAGGGAACTGCCAGAAGTTCAGGCTGTATTCAGAAGAGGATCAGGGACTTCTTGCTGATGTGAGACAGATCTCGGCTGAGCAGAGAATACCAGAAGGATGTTTACCTGTGTTTTGTTGTCTGTGCAAAGGTATTCAATTGTATGTATCATAATAAATTATGGATAGCATTGCTGAGAAAGGGAATTCCACAACACTCAATTGTGCTCATGGAAACCTTGATGACATTATGGTTAAGTGCTCTATAGCTGCTAACCAAAAGGCAAGGTTCAAATCCACCAGACACTCCTTGGAAATTGTATGGGGCAGTTCTACCCTGTTCTATAGGGCCATTATGAGTCAGATCAACTAAATGGCTGCAGTTTTTTTTTTTAATTGTGCTCATGAGAACACTGTACTTGGATAGAGAAGGCAGTCATTTCAACAGAATGAGGCGACACTGCATGGTTTAAAGTCAGGAAACGTGTTTGTCAGGATCATATCCTTTCACCATATCTATTCAATCTGTATGTTGAGTAACTAATCCAAGAAGCTGTACTGTATGTAGAAGAACAGGGCGTCAGGACTGAGGGAAGCTTCATTAATAACCTGCATTATGCAGATGACACAACCTTTCTTGATAAAAGTGAAGAGAACTTGAAATACTGATGAAGATCGAACACCACAGCCTTCAGTATGGATTATACCTCAGCATAAAGAAAACAAGTCCTCACAACTGGAGTGGCAAGCAGCATCGTGATAAATGGAGAAAAGATCGAGGTTGTCAAGGACTTCATTTTACTTGTATTCACAGTCAGTGCCCATGGAAGCAGCAGTCAGAAAATCAAAAGATGCATCGCACTGGGAAAATCTGCTGCAAGAGACCTCTTTAACATATCGAAAAGCAAAAATATCAACTTGAAAACTACCATGCACCTGCCCCAAGCCACAGTATTTTCAGTTGTATCATGTGCCTGCAAAAGCTGGATAATGAATAAGGAAGACAGAAGAAGAACTGATGCCTTTGAATTGTGGTGTTGGAGAAGAATATTGAATATATCATGGAGTGTAAAAAGAACAAACAGATCTGTCTTGGAAGAGGTAGAACTGGAGTGCTCCAGAGAAACAAAGTGGCAAGAGTGTGTCTCACATAGTGTGAACATGTTGTCAGTAGGGCTCAATCCCTGGAGAATGACATCATGCTTGGCAGAGTGGAGGCTCAGTGAGCAAGAGGCAGGTTCTCAACAAGACGTATTGACACAGTGGCTGCACCAGTGGAGTCAAGTGTAGCAATGACTGTGGTTGTGGGGCAGGACCAGGCAGTGTTTCATTCTGTTGTACACAGGGTCTCTTTGAGTCACAATGGACAGGACAGCACCTAACAACAAAACAACATTTGAATGGGCTACTAAATTTAAGCTCAAGTTAGTCTGAGTCCAGAGCAGAACTAGAAATCGTACATGAACAGTTTTAGTCAGCTAGTCCTACTCTAACAGAAATACTGCACGGAGGTGGCTTTAACAAAGAAAGTTTATTCTTACACAGTCCGGTAAGCTACAAGTCCAAATTCAGGGTGTCCGTTCCAGAGGAAGGCTTTCCCCCTTGTCGACTCTGGAGGAAAGTCCAGCACTGTATCAGTGTTTGTGCAGGGAGCGTCTTGGCACAGGAACCTCGGGTCTGAAGGATGTGCTCTTCTCCCAGTGCTGCTTGCTTGGTGGTGTGAGGTTCCCAGTTCTCTTCTTGCTTCTCTTTCCTTTTATCTCTTGTAGGACAAAAGGATTAAGGGTGGGGCAAGCCCTACTCCAGGGAAGCTCCCTTTACGGTGGAGCAGGGAGGTGATCTTATACAGGGATTTGCAGTCCTACCCTAATACCCTAATCCTTTAACACACAGCACAGGAAAATCACAAAATGGAGGACAGTCACAAAGTATTGGGAATCATGGCCCAGCCACATGGCTACACATATTTTTGGGGGGACACAATTCAACCCATGACAAACACCCATGTAAGTATACCCACAGATAATCTTATTTGTTTCTGTCTGTTCTTCTCTCTATGTAAACATTGTGATTTTGTACTGATACCCTCCAATTCTAGTTCTTCAACATAGTGCACATCCTAGTCTTCTCCCTTTCTGTGTTTGTAACCCCACCTTGCACAGCTTTTGTGCAGATGAAATGTAACAGTATATGTAAACCTCCAGGTGTAGTGCCTGCACATAATAACAGGCCCGCCACGTGGCGTGCCCCATGAATTGGAAACAAACATCCTTTCCTCAAAATGAACAACTTGGCAAGGGGAATACAGGCTGGATTCCAGCCCCTATGCTCCTGCTATAATGAATGGTGCCTTCCCAAAATAAATGTCTATGCAAACGTGTCATTGTGACATGTTGAAAAAGGCTCTTTAGCCTGTAAATTAAGGAGCTGAAGATGAGCTCATTCTGGATTAGGGTGAACCCTAACTTCAGTGAGAAGTGACTTTAGAAAAGAAGGGGAGACTACCCATGGAGGAGAAAGATAATGTGGAGATGGAGCCCCAGATGGGAGTGCCAGCGATTGCTGGCAACCACCAGGCGCTGGGAAAAGTCCAGGAACAGATTCTCTGTCAGTGTCCAGGAGAAACCAACCTTGAATTTGGATTTCTGAATTCCAGAGCTGTGAGGGAATAAATTTCCATAGTTTTGAGTGTGTGGCAATTTGTTATGGTAGCCCTAAGAAAGGAACATACTCCCTTAGCTGGGCATCTCTGTTGCAGTACACAACCAGATTAACAGTACATGGGAGCCTTGCAAGATACATTATTCAGTCAGTGGTCAATTATGTCTGCCCTGTTTGTTTCTTTCAGAACAATAGCATAGGTACTTAGAAAGAACTTGTGAGTGGTACAATTTTTCTTTGGAGAATTTTTCATAACAGAGCAGTTGGGATACTGAAGATCAGTGTCAGTAAAGTTTTCAGCTTGGGTGGGAAAATCATTATAATCCAAAGTGTTGTCAACATCACCAATTATATCTTACTGGGTGTAATTGAAAGTGGTTTGACTGACCTGTTACAGGTTATTTTTTTAACCTGATGCCTGACTGTGTATCACACTAAGCACTGAATCGGAAGCAGGTTGGAATGAAAATAAAACCTATCACTGTCTTGCAAAAGCTTGGCTAGCAGCTGAGAAGAAGTTGATCTATCTATGATGTTGAGTACATAATTCAAAATGACATTAGAGGTAAGGAGAAAAAAAAAAACCTGCCTAATTTCAGGTACGTGGACAGTAGAGCTTGCAGGCAGATTTATGAGCTTCATCCAGCTAAACATTCCTCGGCTGAGTTTCTTCATGAGCTTGTCTTTGAAGAGAGGCAAATCTGCTCATCTCCAGGCTCTTTGGATGATCTTTTCCAGGACTTGGTGGACTTTAAATCTGTCAGAGAGAAGCCAATTAAGTTTGACTCTGTGCTACAAATGCTATCAATCTGAGCCGTGAAGACTAAAGTTGTAAAAGTGACACAGACCTGCCGAACTGACATTTTACGTGAAGGACAGCAGGCTGATTATGATCACCATGTCTTAGTCTGAAGCCGAGTGGCAGCATTCTGGGAAGTCCGTCCTGCCTTGTAAGGGGTCCTAACTACAAACCAGTTGAGTGACACAAAACTCCAAGCCACCACAGCCACTGCTCAGCCACACTGTATTCCTTTGTAGCATTTTAATGAGGGCAGAAATCAAAGAACAGAGAGCCACGTGGTCTCTCACTCCCCACTTTCTCCAACCAGGTGGCAGTGACATTAAAAAGTTTCTGAAAGGAGGGCTTAGCATTCAGGAACATCAACCAAGAGACAAGCAGAGGCAATATTGTAGTTTCTGGAGTTGGCACCTACTGCCTTTGTGTTTCCAAGAGTTGAGATTTTCAAACTCTTGAAAACTTTGATCGAATGCCCTATCTTACATGATGAAGGCCATGCAAAAAGCAACAAGCCACATGAGTTATTTAAGGTTTATTTTCTAGTCATCTGCTGCCAAAAACAGTGTTTAGGCACAAGATCCCTGTCAAGGAAACGAGGAGTGACCTCTTCGTGGGGTAACAGTGGAAGGGCCTAGCATCGAGTCTGCCTCCAGTAGGTGCTCCCTAAATGGGCTCTTGTACCTGCTTCATATAGGACACTGCTCCTCTCCTAACTGAGCATGGAAGAACAAAGGAGAGGTGATTCTGTGCAAAGGAGTTCTGGGTCCGAAGAGTCCGTGGGTCACTCTGGCAATAACACCTAATGTTTCAGGACTTACCTTCATCATCACCTCTGCCACCAGGTAAATTTCCACCACGGATTAGGGAGATTCTAGCTATTTTTTTTTTCTTTTAAATCAGGCTTAGCCTCTGACCTTTGCGGGGAAGGCTCGCCTGCCCATACATGTGTTCTCCACAGAGGTGGACCACACATATTAGGCATGGTTTTATAATGAAACAGACCAGAGTTTGAGTTCACTTCTCCCGTTTAACATCTGAACTACATGGGGAAAATCACTTACTGTTTCTCCATTAGTAGGGGGTGTCTCAGGCTGAGTTCTATAGAGGAGCAATACTAGTAAAACATATAAAATACAGACATACAGAGCTGGAGAGGCTGCAATACCATAAACATATGGGTCAAGCTGGAGGCTTCTCTGATTCCTGTAGCCATAGGGGCTGGCAAACTGAAGATTGGTAGGTCAGACGGCAGAGCTCGTGCTTACAGACTGGGAAGACCAGTGAATCTCAAGGGTGGCAGGCAAGATTGCAGGCGAGCTGCGAGCTCAATTGCCAAGAACCAGAGGTCAGACAAACAGGAGCAGCTGCATGCAGGGTCTGTGCCAGAAAGTCCATTTACATTCAATGCAGGCCACTCACTCAAGAATACGCACAGTAGAGCCATCATGGAGGTGATCACATTATATCACATCTCATCATAGGAGCAATCACGTCATCATGTAACTGCCAAACCACTGAGAATTATGCCCCAGCCAAACTCACACACACCCTGAAGAATCACAGGTCTTATCAATATATGTTGAATAAGGTTGAGATGAGGACTGAATGGGAAATTATGAGAAGAACTTGATACAGTAGCCAGAACTTTATAAGCACATGATATCTGTTAATTTGTGTTGCCTTGACTGAAATATGGCTTGAGAAGCATTCTTTTATCTTGAATCCTTCACACACAGTCATATTTTAATGCTGCCTTACAGAAGTACCATGCTAATTTACGAACAACCAGTGGGAACCAATATTCTAGGTTAACTTTTCTTACATTACAGTGAGCTGATGGTGCTAGGGAGGCTAGAGGTGAGAGGGCAGAGGAGGTGGAAGTAAATTTTGATACATTTCATAGAATTTCAGAAGCCTCAAGGAGATTCATATTTTTTAAGAAGATAGATAAGAGGTTCTGGCCAGATGCTACTTCTTTATCACGAATGTGTGATATATGCTTTCCTGTTCTGCATAGGGTCACTCTAAGCTGTGCGTAAGGTCAACTCAGAGTGACATCTGAACAAGAGAACAAAAAACAAAGAACACAAAACACTGCTCAGGTCTGTGCCATGTTCAGAATCATTTTTATGCCTAAGCGCATCGTTGCAGCTGCTGTGTCAGTCCATCTTGTTGAGGACCTTCCTCTTTTTTGCTGAATCTATTTTGCCAAATGTGATGGACTTCTCCAGGGATTGATCACTCCTGACAACGTGTCTAGAGTAAGACACAGTCTCACCATCTTTGCTTCCAAGAAGCACCCTGGTTGTACTTCTTCCAGAACAGATCTGTTTGTTCTTTGCATAGGTATATAAAGGCATTAGGCTGTGTGGATCATAAAAAGTTATGGATAACATTGTGGAGACTGGGAATTCCAGAACACTTAATTGTGCTCATGAGGAATCTGTACATTGATCAAAAGGCAGTCATGGGAACAGAACAAGGGAACACTGCATGGTTTAAAGTTGGGAAGGTGTGCATCCGGGTTGCACCTTTTCACCATACCTTATCAGCAGATAATCTGAGAATCTGGACTATGTGAAGAAAAACAAGGCATCAGGATTGGAGGAAGACTCACTAACATCCTGTGTTATGCAGATGACATCTTGCTTGCTGTACCTTGGCAGTCCATGGTACCTTCAATATTCTTCTCCAGTGTCACAGTTCAAAGGCATCAGTTCTTCTGTCTTCCTCATTTGTTGTCCAGCTTTGACATGCCTGTGATGCAATTGAAAATAGCGTGGCTTGGTTCAGGTGCACCTTAGTCTTCAAGTTGACATCTTAACTTTTCAACACTTTAAAGAGGTCTTTTGCAGCAGATTTTCCCAGTGCAATGAGTCTTGATTTCTTCATTGCTGCTTCCATGGGTGTTAATTGTGGAGCCAAGTAAAACAAAATCCTTGACAACTTCAGTGCTTTCTCCATTTTTTAGGATGTTGCTTATTGGTCCAATTGTGAGGAATTTTTTTGCTTTCTTGATGTGTAATCCACACTGAAGGCTGTGGACTTTGATCTTCATCAGTGTTTCAAATCCTCTTTACTTTCAGTAAGCAAGGTTGTGTCATCTGCATAATGCAGGTTGTTAATGAGTCTTCTTCCAGTTCTGATACCTCATTCTTCTTCATACAGTCCAGCTTCTCAGATTATTTGCTCCGCATACAGATTGAAAAGGTATGGTGAAAGGATACAATCATGACACACACCTTTCCTGATTTTAAACCATGCAGTGTTCCTTGTTCTGTTCACATGACTGCTTCTTGATCCGTATACAGATTCCTCATGAGCAATATTAAGTGTTCTGCAATTTCCATTCTCAGCAATGTTATCCATGATTTGTTATGATCGACATAGCCAAACGCCTCTGCATAGTCAATGAAACATAGGTAAGCATCTTTCTGGTATCCACCCGACTTTAGTCTGCTTCCATGTTCTCTTCTGAATCCAGCTTGAATTTCTGGCAGTTCCTGTCTATCTACTGCTGCAGCCAATTTTGAATGATCTTCAGAAAAATTTTACTTACGTGTGATATTAATGATATTTCTACATTTGGTTGGATTACCTTTCTTGGGAATAGGCATAAATAGGGATCTTTTTCAGTTGGTTTGTCAGGTAGCAGTCTTCCAAAGTTCTTGGCATAGATGAGTGAGCACTTCCAGAGCTGCATCTCTGTGTTGAAATAGCTTAAGTGATAGTCCATCAAATCCTGGAGACTTGTTTTTCGCCAGTGCCTTCAATGCAGCTTTGACTTCTTCCTTTCGTACCATTAATTCCTGGTTTTATGCTACCTTTTAAATGGTTGAACATTGACCAGTTCTTTCTGGTACACTGACTCTGTGTATTCTTTCCATTTTCTTTTGATGCTTCTTTAATTGTTTAATGTTTTCACTGTAGAATCCTTCACTGTTGCAACTCAAGGCTTGAATTTTTTCTTCAGTTCTTTCAGCTAGAGAAGTACAGAATGTGTCCTTCCCATTTGATTTTCTGTCTCTAGCTCTTTGCAGCTGTTTCTTCTCATTTTGAATTGTGCCGCTCCAGAAAATGAAGGTTCTGAAAGCTTCACTTCATCTACATCGTTAAGGTCAACTCTACTTTTAGGAAGCAGCTGTTTCCTAGATATCTTTTGAGTGCCTTCCAGGCTGGGGGGATCTATTTTCTGATTTTCTGGCACTATATCTGACAGTGTTGCACTGCTTTTCATAAGGTTTTCACTAATTCTTTTGAGAAGTAGACTGCTGGGTCCTTCTTCCTAGTCTGTCATAGTCTGGAAGCTCATCTGAAATCTTTCCACCATGGGTGACCCTGCTGGTATCTGAATACTGGTGGTATAGCTTTCAGCATCACAGCAACAGGCAAGTCTCCACAGTACAAAAAACTGAAATACAAGTGGAGGTATGATACAATAGTAATACCCTAAACTGGATGTACCTACTGTTCGGATACAGGGTAGAAGAGGCTAGGTCATCACATCAAGCAAAGTCAGAATTTAATTCTAAACAAAAAAAATTAAAGTGGATCTGAGGGCACCATTCTAGAAGAATAAAAAAGAGAGACTAAAAGGAAAGGCAAGAAAGAGAAGTGTGATGTGCTGAGAACAATTCTTGGCTTTTAAGTCTGTGCATCAAGGCAATTTGAATGCAGAGGTTTCCTAAACAGACCATATATGACACTAAACTGTAAGTAGCTGTTTGCCCTCACCTTGAAAGACTTGAGTTCTGTAGTCCACTGAATGTGTTCATTGGTGACAAGAACATGGCATAGAGTCAGATGACCTGGTTTTGCATGTGAAGTAGAGTGTTAGCTAGCTACAGGATGTGGGTCTCAGATCCTACCTCTGAAAGATAGAAATGATAATAATACCACTTACCTCATAAGGTTCTTGTGAGGCGTAAATGAGAATTTAGTAATTTAGCTGAGTGTGGACATCTATGTATCATTGCTGTTGACACTACCATAATGACCATCTAATCCATAAAATAGAAGTATCAGGAATGTACTTATGATGGAGAGTGGTAGAAAAAAACATCATCTACAGCATATCAGTTTACTCTTCATTATCACAGATAAGCCTGCAGCCAGGAGTGGGTGATTTAAAGCTCAGGTATCTTAAGACTAAACCTATTTAGAGTCATTGAATGACTACGGACCTAGAACCAAGAACAGAATTTGCAGCCAGAAATAGAGAAACTGCTCCCAGGTAGAGGATTCCGCAGAAAGTCAAACTCTCCAGTAACAGAGGACAACTAGTTCTAGGCTTTATGATACCAAACAGCCTGCAGAAGGCTCTGCTGGTCAGCAAGGCTTGGATTTAGGATTTTCAGCAGGGGAGGCAAGTGCTTTATGAATAAATGAGGCACCAAACCACACAAGGCAGGCAGCTACAAGCTTTCATGAGCATTAATTTTGCTTAGTATCACAAGTGTTTAAATGATGCAAATATGTACAAACATGACGAATGGGAAAGCACAAAATGACCATTAGGATTATAATGTATGTGTGAGTAACCCATCCACGTGCTCTGCAAATAAAGTGCTATATAAATATTAAATATTTCCATTCCTTATTACTACTAATAATGTGTCACCTGGCTAAAGCAGTTCCTTAAGTACTTTATGTTCTCTGCTGGAATCAAGTCATTAATCCCATTTATATACTTAATGGGAAAGCCCTGAGTCCAAATTGGGTTCCTAAGAAGATGTATTACTGGAATTACCAGCAAGGGGACACCCTTTTTTTCCCCCCTCTGCAGAGAGAATGTTGATTTTCTATTGAACACATTTTGCCCCTGAACTGTGCTTTGAATACTGAATATTACTCTGGGAGGAAGTGGGTCTTAGAGCTTATGATGGTGGTATGTTTTCAGGACCTCAAACTAATCCTGGTCCATTAATAAACCTCCTCTACTGTATTCAGCCAATGAAAGCCTTACGGATCACAACAGAACCTTATCTGACTCTCTCGCTTTGTACACATCATCAGGAAGGATCAGTTGCTAGAAGAGGATACCATATTTAGTGAAGCAGAGGGCCAGCGAGGGTGTGGGAGATCCTCAGTGAGATGGGTTGGCACAATAGTCACAGTGATGAACATGAACATGCGGGCAGTTGTGAGGATGACGCAGGGCCAGGCAACATTCTTTTCTGTTCTACGTAAGATCACAATGAGTTCAAGTTGACTCAAGGGTAGTGCTGCATTCACATTCCCGTCAGTCTAAACAAGCAGGTTTTTCTGTGGAACTAGTCAGATAGGAAAGAGAGGGGGCTGCCCAATGACACCTCCTCACAAAGTCTGTATGGCGCTGTGTCATTAATGTGTGACCCTCTTTCAAAATGGGAGGCAGTAAATCAGGGTGGCTAAGAGTGTGGTCTCTGGAGTCAGCAAGACTGGTTTGTGTCCCAGCCCTCTGTTATTGTAATCACTGCTGGTTAAATTGTTTAACATCTTTCAGACCAAGTTGACTTATCTTTAAAATGGGTATAACAGTTGTAACTACTTTTTTTAAGTTATTAGAAGAAGTATTTATTATTACTAGAAAATAAGAGGCAGGAAGGAAAGAAGGAAGGAAAAATAATTGGAAGAAGAAAGCAGGGGGGAAAGAGAGTGAAAAAAAAGGGGGACTATAACTTCATGAAGAGTTACTGTGTTACTGAAAAGATCTGCAAGAGGACAGACTGGAGAAAGCTTTCCCATAGTCTGCAGTCTCTCCTACCACATCCTGTCCTTGATCTCAGGAAGATTCATGAGCAAAAACACTATGAATCTGAATACAGCTGTAGCCTCCCTCTAGGAGGTGGTACCAGGGTTATTTGTATAGCAGTGAGTGCATACTTGTGATGGGGATTATGGGAAGATAGCTACCTGGCTAATTGACTGGAAGAGATCTATATTCATGACCATTCCAAAGAAAGGTCATCATACAGAATGTGGAAATTATCAAACAATATCATTAATATTACATGTTAGCAGAATTTTGCTGAAGATAATTAAAAAATAGTTGCAGCAGTACATCAACAGAGAACTGCCAGTTCAAGCTGGATTTAGAAAAGGATGTGAATGTAGGATAACTTGGTTGATGTTAGATGGATCTTGGCCAAGAACAAAGAATACCATAAAGATATTTAGCTGTGTTGTATCAACTGCATGAAGCCTTTTGACTGTGGATCATAACAAAGTATGGATAACATTGCCAGAAATGGCAATTTCAGGACACTAACTGTGCTCGTGCAGAACTCGTACATGCATTAGGAGATAGTGTGGTTTAAAACTGGGCAAGTTGTAACAGCAGGGCTGTGTTCTTTTACTTACTTACTCAATTTACATGCTGAACAGATAATCCAAGAAACTGAGCTATATGGAGAAGAAAGTGGCATTGAGATTGGATGGAGATATCTTCACCTTCAGCAAGCAAGTTATGTCAGCTTGAAGCACTTACAGATGAAGGTCAAAGACTACAGTCTTCAGTGCAGTCTTTGAACACAAAATGAAAATCCTACAACTGGACCAATAAACTATGTTGTGTAAGTGGTGGAGAAGTTGAAGTTCCCAAGACTTTCAAGACTTTATTTTTCTTAAATCAACCACCAGTGCGCATGGAAGTAGCAGTCAAGAAATCAAACGACACACGCATTGGGCAGATCAGCTACTAAAGACCTCTTTAAAATGTTTAAAAGCAAAAATGTCACCTTGAAGGCTAATATGTGTTTGACTCAAGTCATGGTATTTTTAACTGCCTCATATATGACAAAAGATGGACAGTGAAAAAGGAAGATTGAAGAAAAACTGACTCATTCAAATTGTGGTCTTGGCAGTGAATATTGAATATATCATGGACTTCCAGTAGAATAAGTCTGCCTTGGAGGAATTACCACCAGAATGCTCTTTAGAAGTGAAGATTAAAAGACTGTCTCTCCCTTATTTTGGACATGTCATTCAGAGGGATCAATCTCTGGACAAGGACACCATGCTTGGTAAGACAGAGGGTCAGCAAAAAAAAGGGAGAGCCTCAATAAAGTAGATTGATGTACTGGCTGCAACAGTGGGCCCAAACACGGCTACTATTGTGAGGATGGTTTAGGACCAGGCAATGGTCTGTGATTCACAAGGTTGCTCTAAATTAGAAGCAACTCAGTGGCTCCTAACAATAACAATAACTCCCCCTGCCACAAAGAGAGGGTGATACTGAGTCTCTGTTGTGTCCATGCTCCCAGCAGAGAGCACTTTGTCTTTGCTAGGCAATTACAAGAATGATTAGAGCAGGTTACAGCGAAGGAGACTAATGCAACTGAGTGACTGCCAGCCCCTCTGGCCAGACACGTTCTCGGGCCCTTTAGGAGAGGACCTTTAGTTCTAGTCCGAATCTCTAAGATCCCTTCTTAGAATCAATAGGAAACAAGTTTTACTGGCAGCTGTCCATCTCATTGTGGTCCCAGGGTGTGGAGAAATGATGTCACTATATTTCGTTTTCAGTAAAAGTCTCTGGTCCCAGTCTTGGGGTGTCTGTAAACCTAAAACTGGAAGGCAGAGCCTAGTTTTATAGTCACATGCTTTAAAGCTATAGGGCTGCTGTGTGATTTATTGTTCAGAAATACACATTATAGATGGTGAAAGAAAATACTTGTAATAATTACACTAAGGCAATAGGCCTAAGCTGAGACCATTTGGGGCAAACTAAGAAATATTGTCATCCTAAGTTTAAGACACAGAGCCTAAGCAGGAACTGAATTTGCTTAGAGCTTTATGATGCAGGAAGATAGGAAGGCACAAACCGAAACCAAACCCACTGCTGTTGAGTTGATTCTGACTCGTAACAACCCTATAGGTCACAGTAGAACAGCCTCAGGGTTTCCAAGGAGCACCTCGTGGGTTTGAACTGCTGGCTTTTTGGTTAACAGACAGAGCACTTAACCACTATGCCACCAGGTTTTCTGATAGGTCTAAAATTACATATTCCTTTTATTCAATATATATAGACTGAGAACTCAGTAAGCCAGGCACTGTGCCAGCAGCAAGGGATATGGCAGTGAATACAGTAATCATGGTTTCTGCTCTCCTAGCACCTATGGTTCGTGTACCTTCAGTGTGAGTAAGTTCAAAAGAAGGGAAAGAGTCATTGATGATGTCCACAGAGGGTCAAATAGGAGATAACTCTTGAATTATTGATGGTGACATGATATAACACTTGTTACCATTTTATAAGGAAGATGTGTTAGTGAGTGGAAGTGCCTTGCAGGCAGGTGTCTTCTGAGCTCTGGGAATTGACCAGCAGTGAGTATCTGCTCCTTTCCACCAGGAATACTGGGCTCTGGGGACATCCATCATGACAGTAGTGTCTTAGTCCTTGAGCATATCCTAGTTCACCAACTACCAGAACTTCCCTGGAGACACAGCTAGCTAGTGAAGGGCAGGAATTAGGTTTTCTTGAAGAGATTTGAATGGATTAATGCTACTAAGCAGGCCCCAGTATTCACAGCCTTGGTGTTGAGCTGTGAATCAGTCTTGCCGCATGAACAACTGAAGCTCCTGCTCAGTATGCTCTGTTCCCTGGCATTTCATAAAATACTTAATATGCTGACCATGTAATACACTCACTTATTTAAAACATAATTGAGGATTAGAAAGAAAAGTCTCATTCTGACCTGTCTCTCTTCTATCAAGTTTATACAACTGTTCCCCTAGAGAACAACTCTTTAGTAATTTCTTATGTATTCCTCTGGATTTGTTTAATGCATACAAAAATCTGCATATAGCTATTTTTTCTTTTTTATACAGAAAATTACATAGTCTGAAAACTGTTCTGTATTTTTTCCTGTTAGCATTTTGTAGATATATATATATATATTTTAACAATATGTGAGAATTCTTCATTCTTTTTTATAGATGCATAACTTTTCACTAGCATATTGGTGTCATAACTTCCAGCATCACAGCAACACTTAAGCCCCACGGTACAATAAACTGACAGACACTAACAACTGAAGATCAGAGGAGTTGTGGAATGGCATCAAGGACATCATATGAAGGGGGCAAGAGGTTATTAAAAAGAAAGACAAGACAAAAGTAGATGTCAGAAGACTTGCTCTTAAACTTCCAGTAGCTAAAGTGAAAAGAGGAAATGATGAAATAAAAGAGTTGAATAGAAGATTTCACAGGGCACCTCAAGGAGACAAGGTATTATAATGACATATACTAAGACCTAGAGATAAAAGGCTGAAAGAGAAGGACACATTGTGCATTTATCGAGTTGAAAGAACTGAAGAAAAAATTCAAGCCTTGAGATCCAATATTGAAGGATTCTATGGAGAAAATATTAAATGACCAGGACGTACCAAAGGAAGACGGAAGAAATACTCAGTCACTATATCAAAAGGAGCTGGTCGACATTTAACCATTTCAAGAGGTAGTGTACTGTCAGGAATCAGTGGTAATGAAGGAAGCAGTCCAAGCTGCACTGAAAGCGCTGGCAAAAAACAAGGCTCCAGGAATTAATGGAATATCAATTGAAATACTACAACAAATGGATACTGTGCGGAAAGTGCTCACTCATCTATGCCAGGAAATTTGGAAGACAGCTGCCTGGTCAATCGCCAGGAAGAGATCCATATTTATGCCTATTCCCAAGAAAGGTGGTCCAACCAAATGTGCAAATTATCAAACAATATTGTTAATATCGCATAGAAGTAAAATTTTGCTGAAAATCATTCAGACGTAGCTACAGCAATACCTTGACAGAGAACTACCAGAAATTCAAGCTGGATTCAGAAGAGGATGTAGAACACGAATGTCACTGCTGTTGTTAGCTGGATCCTTGTTGAAAGCACAGAATACCAGAAAGACATTTATCTGTGTTTTATTGACTATTCACAGGCATTTGACTATGTGGATCATAAAAAATTATGGATAGCATTGTGGAGAATGGGATTTCCAGAGTACTTAATTGGGCTCACAGGGAACATATGCATGGACCAAGAGGCAATTGTTCAAACAGAATGAGGGGACACTGCATGGTTTAAAGTCAAGAAAGATGTGTGTCACAATTGTCTTTCACCAAACCTAGTCAATCTGTATACTCAGCGAGTAATCTTAGAAGCTGGGCTATATGAAGAATGGAACATCAGGATTGGAGAAAGACTCATTAACAACCTGTATTATGCAAATAGCACAACCTTGCTTGCTGAAAGTGAAGAGAACTTGAAGTATTTACTGATGGACATCAGACACCACAGCCTTCAGTATGGATCATCCCTCAACATCGGGAAGAAAAAAATCCTCACAACTGGACCAGTAAGCAACATCATGGAGAATGGGGAAACAATTGAAGTTGTTAAGGATTTCATTTCACTTGGATCCACAATTAACATCCAGGAAAGCAGTAGTAAAGAAACCAAAAGACACACTGCATTGGGAAAATTTGCTGCATAAGACCTCTTTAAAGTAATGAAAAGCAAAGATGCCACCTTGAAGGCCAAGGAACACCTGACCCAAACCATCTATACATGTGAAAGCTGGATGATGTATAAAGAAGACTGAAGAAGAACCAACACCTTTGAATTGTGGTGTCCGAGAAGAGTCCTGAATATACCATGGACTGCCAAAAGAAATAACAAGTGTGTCATGGAAGAAGCACAGCTAGAATGCTCCTTAGAAGCAAGGAGCAGGTATTCACATACTTTGGACATATTGTCAGGAGGGATTAGTCCATGGAGAAGGACATCATATTTGGCAAAGTAGAGGGTCAGCAAAAAAGAGAGAGACCCTCAGTGAGATAGACAGACACCAGGGCTACAACAATGAGTTTAAGCACCATGATTGTGAGGGTGGCACAGGACCAGGCAGCTTCTAGTTCTGTTGTACACAGGGTCCCTATGAGTCAGAACTGACTTGATAACATCTAGCAACAACATTTCACTGTATTGATAATTGACAATTTATCTTATACGTTTCCTACTGACAGTTATTCCTGATCATTTGCTATTTTAATGAATGTAGCCAGTGCATTCACTATTTTATACGTGTACTTATGGAGAGAAATTTCCAGTGATTGCTTGCTGGGTCAAAGGATATACACGTGTTTGTCAGCTAACAGAATAGTGACATTCAGATGGATATTCTAAGAACCTGAATCAAAACTTAAAAACTTACCCTTGAGTGGTGATCTGGGTGTGTAAGTTTGCTTTCCTCTTTCTTTGAAGGTCCTTTGTAAAGCTATCCCATTTCACAGAAATTAAGAAAGCTTGTAACCAGATCTATCCTCCTAAAATCTGGCTGCTCACTTGCACAGACATCATGAAGAGTCCCCTCTGGCCACAGTCTGGAAGTCAGTGCCATTTATTTGCAGGCCTTGATGGACATTTCTGTGCCTGCACTCTCCAGTTACGAGTCTCTTCTCCTTCTTCTCACTCTTACTTGGCACTTCTTTTATTCTTTTCATTTTGGTGCACACTCTTGTCGCGTTGCATTCCGAGTATATACCTACTCTCTCCTTTCACACCACAAGAGCATCTCAAGCAGGAGTTTGTCTTCCTTCTGCAGGTACCACCTCTCTGTCAACAGCTAGTAACAACTTGCAGACAGTCAGTGCTCAGAAAATATTTGTGGTGACTAAGCTTCTCAGAAGCTCAGAGTTGTGGCTCCCTGCTGTCTGTGCTGAGCAGCCACTTCAGCAACTCTCCTCATGGGTAGCGTTCCGTGATTTTTTTGTCACATCCTCAGTGTTTCTCAGAGTCCCTAGATAGTAGAAATCATTATCACGCTCAGGTGCTAACTGAAAGGTTGGAGGTTCAAGTCCACCCCAAGATGCCTTGGAAGAAAGGCCTAGAAATCTTCTTCCCCCCAATCAGCCATTGAGAACCTTGTGGACTCTGACACACAGAGTCGACTTGATGGCAACTGGTTTTTAGTGCTTTTCATTTTCTCAGACACCTTCAAATGGCCATTGGGTTCCTTTCAAGCTAGATAGCTCTGTTTTTCTTCTAGAAGCAGCTCACTGTAGACCCTGGTGAGGTATTTCGTATTGTACTGCAATTAGTCTTTGAAAGCTCTTGTTCAAAGACCCTTGCCATTTGTCCTCTCACTTTCCTTCTCTTTAGCTTCATGAATAATAGAGGGCCTTGTCCCCACTTTGATTTAGAGTGAGCCCTCATGTCAATAAAAGACCATTTGCTTCCTCTCATGGTTGCAGACAAGAATTCCCTATTCTGTTTAAAAGTTTTCAAACCCAGATGACAAACTTAGTGTCAGTCCTCAGTCCACCTTCACAACTTCCTATTTGCAGAGGGACCTGGAAATCAATTCATGGAAGCCATTCTTTAGAGCCTTAAGTTTTCGTCATCAGATATGCACACTGTATTCTAACAGTGGCTGTGCATTCATGGAAGGAGGAGGCAATCAAATGCACATGCTGCTTACCAGTGTTCTCCAAGTCTGATCCAAGCACCATCACGTCAGAACCATCTGGATGGTTTTGATGAAGATAAATTTTTAGAAACATGTACCTCATTTTTGGAGGTGATTGATGAGAACCCTAAAAAAGGGAAAAGGAGTAGGATTCTGTAAAATGGTGGGAGTAAAAGTGTCAGAACCTAACTCCAGGGAGAGGGGATGGTAATGGAAATCAAGATCAGCCCAACACTGATCACTTTGATGCCTGGAAGCCAGGCAACCCTCTACTCTCTGACCCTTTTACCAATTCTGATAGTAGCCATGCCTCCTGTAGGACTTTATATCTCTTTCATGGGTTTGATAATCCATTGTAGTGGCCACATAGAGCTCACAGACACGTACTTATAGTCAAATGGTTATTTAAAAAGGCAACAAGGGATAACTTGGAATCAGGATCTTTAGGCTGTAACTCAGAATCAAGGTCAGAATGTATGCAGGCAAATTCCTGAAGAGGACAGCATATCCCTCTAGTTTTCAGTGCCAGGCATCCCTCTCAGCGTCTCTGGGCCCCCGCAGGTATTTTCTGTTTGGAGCCCTGAGGACAGATTGCTCTTCAGCCCCCTCCAGGATAGGCCTCTCTGCCCTTGGCTTCCCTGCCATAGACTGAGCTGCAGGGCCCCTTCCAGGCCTGTCAGTGTCTTCAGTGTTCCACCTTTGACTCACATTCCAGCTCTTTTTGGATGTTCCTTGCCTCCTCTTTCTTTGCTTCTTCTCTCCTTGCTCTTTTCTGCTTCTTTTGGTCTCAACCCTCTGTGGGGTTGGCTGCATGTACACACAGATTTTCATCAATTTCAAGGCACAGCCCTATCACTAGGGCCACAGCTGACCAATCCCCTCTCTGTAGGCCACACTCTTCAATTGTGTACTCTATTGACGAATCCCTGCAAAGTGCCCTTTGCCTAACAATCACAGGGGAAGCTGCAGCCCAGAAATAGAGAAAAAGTGTCAAACTACAAGTTGTTTAGTTTACCCAGAAAATGCCAGTCAACCTGGACAAAAGTAACAACCTCTCTAGGGTAAATAACTAGGGCAAAGGAACTCCTTAGGGTTTAGGGGAAAAATCCTCAAGCTCTTTTCCCATAAAAGCAAGGCAAAAGACCACACAAAGGAATTTATCTCACCACAGAGCATGGTCTACAAATGCTCTCCCTAACCCCTCAGACAGCTGCACTGGATTATCACTGTGTGAGACACATCAACAAACTCAGTTCAGTAGGTGTTAGAAGTCCTGTAAGTTTTTCTTAACGTAGAAATTGTGTAGACCGGGAGTGATTACTCTGGAGTCTGGATGTAATAAAAAGTGTTTGGTCAACCATCAATTATTTGTATAGTTTGAGTATCAATCAAGACTCTTCCAGAAAGCCCAAATTCAACTAGATGAAGCAAAACAGGATATTTAGGAGGACTGCCAATTAAGTTTGGGAACTCATACTAGAAAAAGTTCTCCATACCTCATTGCTGAATGTTACTAAGGTCACCTTCGAAGTACCACTTGGGAAACTGCACTGATGCCAGTGCCTAGTCCACCCTTCAAAGCAATTTTGGAACTCTTTTACTGGAATGGCCATCAGAGTTGTCATCATATTACCCTTGATGTCCTGAATGTCATCAAAATGTCTTCCTTTCAATATTGCCTTTATCTTCAGGTAAAGAAAAAGTTGTTGGGGGCCAGATCAGATGAGTAGGGAGGATATTCTACAGTTGTTTGTTTATTGGCTAAAAACCCTCTCACAGACAAGTATACAATTAAGTTCATGACTTGCCATCTTGCCACTATGTGCAATGGCCAAAATCACCATAGTGATTTTCAGCAGTGAGGTATATACCAACACTTAGATTCACAGACTTAATTATTGGACCTTGGATTTATGTCTACATGTGAAGGATTGAAGATCTAATCTTAGCTGGATCTAGGGACTCTGTTGGCTCTGCTTCTCTGAATGTTGACTTCACTCTAGCTCACACTTTCCTGTGATGAACTCTGCAACTCCATTCATAGAGTTTCCACATTTTATATCCAGCAGGAGAGGATGCCCTGAGCAGCAACTTTAAATGGACTATCTGGGGTTGAGCACTCACTCCTAAATCAATCAGTCTGTCCAGACATAGTAGTTTTCACTTATGTATGTCCACCTGCACCCCAATACTGAGTGAGAGCAAGGGAGAAAAAGACTTCAAAAAGGAAAATTTGGTTACCACAACCAGAAATTGTAATAAGTATTATGTAGTAATAATAATAATAATAATTATATTACTTATAATACTTATAATAACTGTAGAATAACACTTACTACATAACAGATTTTACCCCAGTTCGTACATCAGAAACAAGTGATGTAAGGCTTTCAATGCACTTTGAAGATAATTATAAAGCCTGTGAATCTAATTGAGTGTCCAGTCAATGACTCAGGTTCTTGCTCTCACATTTGTCTAAGGCTATCTGGAAATTTGTTTCCTTGTCTATAAGGCAGAAGTAACTTCTGTCCTGAAAAGTTCCTTTTTATGTTCTCCCTTTCAAAGTAGTCTTTTCATTTGTAATTTTTCATTCAGTACCTGCCTGCCATTACACTGTAAGACCCGTGAGGGCAGAGCCCATGGCTGTCTTTTTCATTGCTGCATTCCCAGTGTCTGTACAGAATTTAGCATACAGTAAATGCTCAACAAAAGTTGGAAAAATGGATTAAATGAGCTAATACGTGGTAGAAATAGAGTAGGAGGAAAAGTCAATAAACCAGAATTTTACTGCTCTCAATCTCTGGGCTCGTGTTAATGGAAAATAAGATTATCACTGAGGAAAATGCCAGGGCACTTTGATTCTGACTCTAACTTTGCCACTGATTAAGCTGTGACCTTAGGTAATATCAAATCTCTCTGAGCCTCAATGTTTTCCTTCATAAACTATCAGAGCTCAAGTGAATGAGCCTTAAAATTTATTCAGTGAAAGGAAATGCCAGTTCAGATAAATTATGGACTAGAATAACCCCCTCATCAAAAACAAAACAAAAAACCCACTGTCATCAAGTTGATTCTGACTCATAGCAGCCCTATATAACAGAGTAGAACTGCTCCGTAATGTTTCCAAAGAGCACCTGGTGGATTTGAACTAATGACCTTTTGGTTGGTAGACATAGCTTTTAAGCAGTATGCCACCAGGGTTTCCATGGTATGGCCTAGAATGTGATCCCCAAAATATACCCATTGCTAGCAAGTTGATTTTGACTTATAGCAACCCCATAAGACTGATTAGAACTATTCCACATGAGTTTCTAAGGAGCACCTGGTAGATTCAAACTGCCAGTCTTTTGGTTAGCAGCCTTAGCATTTAACCTCTGCACCATCAGGATTCATATTTTAAAATATTAGTATAAATCAGTAGCTCTGAACTGCAATAATTGGCCATGGACATGTATCTTGACTTCAGAGACCACCAGTTTTATCCTTCTTTCCATTCTTTCATGCGTTCAAATACTTATTAAATACTTGCTCTGCATATTCAGTCTCTGTTTGTGATTAAAACTTAATTCCATCAGTCTATGCCTGACTTGATTAGGCACCTTCCACTCTGGCCTCTAGGTTCTGTCTGTGATGCCAAAGTACAGTCATCAAAGACCTACCGTGCGTTACTTCATAAAGTGAGTATTCTTTTCTGATTTTGATACATTATAGAAGTGACAGAGGCTTATTTCTGAATTATAATTATCTGAGAATACAGTTTTGATCTGAAAAAGATGGCCAAATGTCCACTGGAGAGAGGCTTTTCTATGTTAACGTACTCATCCTTTTGTACTTCCTTTTTTCGAGATGGATCAATTGGTTTGCATTTAGTTTCTCAATAGAGATCTTGTCTTCAACCGCAACTCTATGCCATTATTACCAAATTGACTTTCCTTGTGATATTTTGGGAAGAGAAAAAGATAAATCTTTATGAAAGATGCTTTATTCTCGCTCTCTTTTTTTAAGTTTGCGGGTACTATAGCTTTCACTTGCTTATTAGTTCAGTCTATTATAATAACAGGGCTTAAATATAAATACTCAAGGCATAATCGTGACAAGAGCAAGGAATGGCACTTGTTTGTAGTATAAATAATAGTATTCCAGCATGGTGGACTTTTTTTTTTTTTATCTTAAACAAGAAGAAAGCTGATGACTTTAGTAGAATTTTCTTCATAAACCTTCTTTCTGCCTCAAAACTGCTGACTTAAAAAAAAAAATCTCTGGCTCTCTTACGGTTGCTCTGCACAACACATCTCTAAATTTCAAAGCCAGGGTCTACTTGGATTATCTTCATTCATTGCATGAGCACTAACACTGGTAGCATCAATCTCATTGCATTGTTTTGATGACAAAGTATCTGGCTGTGGAATCTCTCCAAACTCTTGTAATGAAACTTGACAGTCTTTGACTGGTGCAAATGGTTACTGTGCTTGGCTGCTAACTGAGAGGTTGGCAGTTCGAGTCTACCCAGAGGTACCTTGGAAGAAAGGCCTGGTGATCTCATTGATTACCTTTACACTGAAGGGTTATCTCTTTCATACCTGCTCCATACAAATTGAAATAATCTTTGTCATTATCTTACATTTTATGTTGATGTCATCAATTTTTGTTATTGGAAGACTGCCAGTTAAGTTCACAAACTCACCTTAGAAGGAGTGCTACCTACCTCATTGCTGAATGTCACTACAGTTATCTTCAAAGTACTCTCCTTGGTAAACTATGCACCAATGCCAGCACCTAGTCCACCCTTCAAAGCAATTTTGGAACTCTTTTTTTCTGGAATGGAAACCCTGGTGGTATACTGGTTAAGTGGTACCTCTACTAATCAAAAAATTGACAATTCAAATCCTTCAGTCGCTCCTTGGAAACTATGGAACAGTACTACTCTGTCCTATAGGGTCTCTATGTAGGAACTGACTCGATGGCAGTGGGTTTTTTTTTTCCACCTGGAATGGCCATAAGAGCTGTCATGTATTACCCTTGATGTCCTGCATGTCATCAAAATGTCTTCCCTTCAACTTCCTTTATTTTCAGGTAAAGAAAAAAGTCACTGGGGGCCAGATCAAGTGAGGGAGAGTGTTCCTATATAGTTACTTGCTTACTGGGAAACGACTCCCTCACAGACAGCTATACAATTAAGTTTGTGAATTTGCCACTGTGTCACCATGTCCAACGGCCATTTTCCAGAAAGAGTTTCACAGTTGCTTTGAAGGGTAGACTAGGGGCTGGCAGTGGTACATAACTTCCCAAGGGGAGTGGTTTGAAGGTGACCATGATGATATTCAACAATGAGATATGTAGCACATAGAACAACTAAATTTGCAGACTGAATTGCAGGACTTCTCATTCTGGGATGCAAACACACATCTATGATACATATTAAAAAGTGTATATGAAGAAAGCTAGTTTTTCTTCTTCCTGTTTCCTCCAGCCCCCCAGTTCCTCTGTCTAAGGTCAACTGCTGCATGCAGCTTCTTATATATACTTTTAGGGCTGCACTTATGGAACCCTGGTGGCACAGTGGAAACTCTGGTGGTGTAGTGGCTAAGTGCTACAGCTACTAACCAAAGGTCAGCAGTTCAGATCCATTAGGAGCTCATTGGACACTCTCTGGGGCAATTCTACTCTGTCCTGTAGGATTGCTATGAGTCAGAATCCACTCAAAAGTGATGGGTTCACCAGGTAGTATGGTGGTTAAAAGCTCAGCTGCTACCCAAAGTGTCAGCAGTTTGAATCCACCAGTCACTTCTTGGAAAACCTTTGAGGCAGTTTTGCTCTGTCCTACAGGGTTGCTATGAGTTGGCATTGACTTGGAATGAATCTTTTTAAAGTATTTGTATATTCCTGATATTCAGAAATTGAGAGGTAATAACTGTCCCAAGCTACTGTATTTAGGAGTAATTTGTTACACAAGTAGTAATGAAGACAAATCGGGTAGGTGGAAGTGGAGTGCTGTCATAACAAATGTGGAGACACGAGTGAGTAGCTTCAGAACCGGGCGGTGGTACCAGCTGCATGGATTTTTGAGAAGTGTGTTGGAGAAAGCGCAAATTGCTTGAACACACTGCTAGTAGAAATCTGGAATTTTACCTATAATGGCTTAAAAGTGAGTGAGGAACATGTGATAGAAAACTGCTTTTAAGAATAGTCTTAGAATCCCCTGTTACGATTGCAGTAAAACATTATCTTAGAAAAAATCATTTTCTGACTATTAATTTTCTGTCGAAAAGAAAGTTGAGAATAAGTTCCATAGTGTGCTATTAAACTATTTCTAATATTCCTAGCAGAAGAGTAGCATCTTCTGTCTCCCATGCTTTATTTCACTAAGACGTTGACTTCACGCTTCTCATATGTGGTAGAGGTGAGAACAGAATCAAGTCTACTGATGGCTGCCTAGAGATTGAGAGACCATCAGATGTCTGCACTGAAAACTGCATGTAGCTTTCCCAGTGAAAGATCTCTTAATTTAATTTCAACCTTTTATTTCACATAGTTGATCCAAAATGCATTTGCGAAAGCTAGGCAACATTTTCATATCTTGATTTTAGGAAATTATTATTTAAAAAAATTTATTGTGTTAAAATATATATTTAAAAAATAGACATTTTAACCATTTTAGAGTATGGAATTCAGTGACATTAATTACACTGATCATGTTTTGCGGTCATCATCATCGGAAAATTATTTTTATAGTGTAGTAAATTTTACTTTTTTTTCACCTTATTTTGTACCCAGAAATATGTCTAATTTGACTTTTTCATGACGGCACTTGGCTTGGCTCACATCTTCGTCTGTTAGAAGAAGGAACATTAGAGAGTTCTCCCCCAAAATCATTTTCGTAGGAGAAAAGATTGTCTAGAGGTAACTAAGTGAAAGAGTGGCCAATTAGTGAAGTCGGGAGAGTGATTCTACATCTGGCATGGCCTGGCTTGGTGACCAGTGATTTAAGTCACATAGGTCCTCTAAGCTGTATCTACAGTGTGTCCCCAAAGTTCTGGCTGGGAGGTTTTAGGAGGTTGACTGCTATGGCCTTACAGCTGGTCTCCTAAATGTTTCCCTGATGGGCCACTTTCAAGCTATTCTCTACCCATCAGTTACAGTGAACTTTAAAAACAGATTGTGTCGCTATCTGGCATAAAATTCCCTGACCTTGGAATAAAACCCAAACTTCCTGCCTTGACCTGCATGCTTCCCGTGATCGGGCTTCTAGCTCTCCAACCAGGAAAAAAAAAAAAATCAGTAAATCATCATTATCTTTGTCCTCAAAGGACTTACATTCTATTAGTAATAATAATTGCTAACATTTTTTGAACAATTGTTGCTACTGTTCTAACTTACGTACTCACAATAACATTACATTATTTCCATTTTATAATTAATGGAGTGGAGACACAGAGAGGCTAAGTTATATTCCCAAGGTAGCACAGCTGTTTGTAGCCGAGTCAAAATTTAAATCTAAGCAAAATAACTTGAATGCTTGTGCATTTATGCACTGTACAAGGTCTAGAAGGGCCCTGTATATAATCAATTTGTATTCACTTCCTGATGCTTTCATAAAAATTTCTTCATCTGGAAAACTCCTTGGTTGCTTTGTTTGGGAGCCTTCTGAAGCCATGAGTGATTGCTTGTATGCCACAATTGTCTGTTGCTTTTTGGGTCCCATGTGGGTATATAGAGGCTGGAAGAGGTACTGTGAGGATGGATTGCAAATGTTTCTCTAGGCTGTCTTCAAATGTAAAGCAAAAGGTATCTGACCAGTTCAGAAGTCAGTTAGGTTTTCAGGTGTAGAGGTCCCTCTTCCCATCTGACAAAGTAAGCGCCACTGTATCCAACCCCAGACGATAACAAACTAGTTCAGAATACAGCAATGCTACTGCCCTGTTGGCCTCTACTGACAGGGCCTAGCCTTATCCAACACTGCATCGAGTACTGGTTTTGTGATAGAAAAGCGCTCTCCTGTGGGCAGGCTCTGGCTCCCAAGCTAAGAATTAGGTCTAGCTGCGGCCACCGTACCCAAGATGGCGTCCTCCACACAGGCAGCAGAGAGAGCGGCTAAAGGTGCCGAGAGGTAGTGATTCCTCTGCTTCTGTTGCAGGGCCCCCAATGTAGGCAGCACTATGCAAAATCACTACTTTTCTGACAGAGAAGCGCTGTCCCGTTTGCAGGCGCTGGCTCCCAGGCTAAGAACGAGGTCCCGCTAAAATCTCGGTATCAACATGGCGTCCCGCACCCTGACCACAGAGTTCCGCACAAACCCCACTGAGGCAGCTACAAAACCAAAGGCTCAAAGTGTCTAGATTAACAGAGTCCCGAGCCTGGCACTCAGAACATGGGAATTTCGCCTGCCTGTCCCCCCAGCAGGGTGTCTGAGTCCAGCCGCCAGGCAAGGCCCAGCTCCGCCCACCAGCCGAGACTGAGGAAAAAAAAAGTCAAAATGGTGCGTTTACCTTCCGTCCGTGAGAGCCGGGGCTAGCCAGGAGCGGGAGTCAGCGAAAAAGAGGAGATTTTTCGCTGAATGATATAAAGTCCCAATTAACAGCTCTGTGCTGTGTCCTGAGGCTGATTAGGTGCTCAGAAGGCTCTGTTTGATTGTCAATTCAGGTCTTGGTTTCCAGAGGGATAGAAAGAGACCTGTCCTTAGTCCGCCATCTTGACTCCACCCCCCTATGCACTGTACTTCACTGCCTGTCAGAATTCTAAGAATTGATAGAACCAGACATAAAGTATAATAGGAAGATTTCACAGAGGCCTAACACTGAAATAGCTTGACAGAGGAGGTAGACATTTATCAGGCACAGCAGAGTGGGCATCCAATAATACATGCCAATTAATGTCTCAGTTGCCTTATTAATTAATTAATTAGTAGCTATGTTAAACAATTGGCTTGGCTGCATGTTAAACAACTCTAAGCTTGGAGCCTGGTGTGTGAGATTGGATTATTGGCAGGACTGTAGGAAAACAACAAATGTTCAAAGCAGCCTGGTCACCTACTGTCTTGGAGTAGGGCACAGTCATCTTTGAATGGGGTGCCACCATCTTTGAGCAGCACAGAAGCCAAGAGATTTGTTTGCTTTGCAATACGTACACTGCTGTTGCTCTCTTAGAGGAAGATTAAGTTTCTAGCAGGCCTATCACCTGTAATTTTTCCCATTTCAGTTATCTTTCCAGTTCACTGTAACTTTAAAAATTCAGGCCTATAGGCAGAGCCCACAAGGCACTACAGATGGAAACACCATGCTGTTGCTTTGCAGCAAAGACCCAAAGAACTAAGTAAAACAGAGTCAAGTGTCAATCGCAGAACCCTAAGCGTTGAATGAAGGGACAGAGAACTGGATCAAGTGCTTAATGGAAGAAGAAACTGATGGAGAACAGAAAACAAGGAGAACTACCGAGTAGCACAGCTTCACCATCTCAGAGCATACAGCCAGCAATGACTTAGACAGGAAGTATGGGAAGGCAACATCCCAGAGCTCCCTATAGGAGACAGGGTACCTGGTAACCAGAGGTCCACGCTTTGCCACTCCTTACCCTTCTGCTCTGTATACTGCCACCACTGCTCTCCACTGAGCCATGGTTGCTTTGCTAGAGAGATACTAGCCCACTGTCTCCATGGGTTCACCCAACTCCTACCAGCTGGCTCCTTCCCTGCCATAGTTTCTTTTGCTCTTTCCTTTTCTGTCTTTTCCTTCTCCCTCCCACCTAGGCTGCTGTACTGCTCCACCTTTATGATGGGCCATGCCATATTATTTAAGGAGAGAGACACAAGTTTGCTGGAACCCCAGTTCTCCTCTGCCCCTAGTCAGTAAATAGTGGACATGTCCCTCAGTACTGTATGTTTTCTTTTTCTGTCTTTTCCTTCCTTCCTTACCTTTTTCCGACCCATCTAGCCCTGTACTTAGCCTTTGCTCTTTCTTGACAAGTCATTCTGCTCTTCATCCCACTAGCACATGGTCTCCTTGGGTCTGCCCTGCACACCCCTCCCCAGCTCCTGCCATGCCACCATTTTTTTTTTTTTTGGTTTTGGTTTCTCTTTTTCTTTATTCCTCCCATCTAGCTTCATGCATCACATCCTCTCCCCCCTCCTGCCTGTCTTCACTGCCCTCTAAGCACTGTGCTCCTGAGTGGCTCCTGAATCCTGCCTCATGCCACGTGCCGGCCCCACCTTGCTGAGCACTCTATGCCCAAGCAGTACCAGCACAGAACTCTGAACCCCTGGACTCAGCCTTCTGCCACCCCTTGGCCCCACCCTAACTCACACCACACCTCCAGGTGGTACCAGTGTGGACCTCTAAATTTCCAGACCCAGTCCTGTGCCAGCTCCAGGCCTTGCCCCATTGGGTGCTATACCCCATGTGGCTTTGGCACAGACTTGTAGACCCTTCTCCCACACCATGTCCTGATCCCACCCTGCTGAGGGCCATATCCCTGTGTGATTTCAGTGTGGATCTCCAGATCCCAAGATCCTACTCTGCCCTACCCTCTAGCACCACCTTACTGCACAGAATGCTCAGGAGTGGCACAGTGCAGACTCCTGGACCCCACTCAGCACTGCTCCTTGGCACCAACCCACCAAGTGGCACAACCCAAGCAACACTAGCTTGGACCTCCTGACCCATGGATTCCAGTTTCTGTCTGGTACCCTGGCTGTGCCCCTTTGTGTATGCATGAGTAGAACTGACACAGGCCCCTAGACCCCCATACCCCATCCCATGCTGCTCCCTGTTTCCACTCTGCTGAGCACTGTACTCCCATGTGGGACCAGCTTAAACCTCTAGACCCCAGGCCCTGCTCCTCTGTGTGTCGCTGAGACCTGTCCTGCTAGTCCTGGTTCTTTCCACAGCAAAAGACCTAGTACCAGCCCTGCTATACCATAGCTGAGCGACCATCTTTGTCCACCTGGGTAAAGTGATGGGCACTATTGTGTCTACTGAGGAGCAAACTATAAAACATGCCTAGCTTACCCACTTAGACATAACCAAATAAAAATAAAAAGCAGGATGAATTAAACCATGGCATTATCCCCATAAACTTGGACTAACATGTTCCTGATTTCACTTCCACTCTTGTCAAGTTTAACAAGAAATGTAATGCTTGTTCACTGCTCTAATTCAAGCTCTGACATTCTCATGATGGCACACAAAATCATGCAACAATAATGAACACTTCTCAGCAAGACACCACTACATGTTGCCACAAACAAATCTGTGAGACACTGATCTACCAAGGTTATGAAACCTTATTGAGTTGTTTGTACAGTGCTGCCAACATAAGTGCACAGTGGCAAGTTTGCAAATGTAATTGTCAGAACTTGTAAAACTTTCAAAAGGGGACGAAATTAAGGTGTTATCAAGTTATGAAAGACTGATTCAAATATAGGAAGATAAGGGTAAATTTTAAGCAACAACAAAGAAAGTTGACAAACCTCTTCGAAATAAAGAAAACAGCAAAGTTTCAGTAAACACAAAGTCTACTAAAAGGAAAGAAACAAAGAGAAGTTCCACAAACAAAAGGAACTCAGCACAGGAGAGTAACAGAGACAAAGAAAACGTCAGCAACATACACACAAAAGCACTACAGAATAACAGCAATAAACTTACACCTATACCTATGGATCGCCATGAGTCGGATCTGACTCGACGGCACTTGGCTTTGGCTTGGCATACCTGTGGATAATCACACTGAGTATAAATGTCTTAAATGCACCCAGAAAGAAACAGAGAGTGACAGAATGGAATAAGGGAAATGACCCATCAGTATCAGTGAGAGACATACCTTAGAAACAAGGATGTGAACAAAGTGAAAATCAAAGAATGGAAAAAAAATCTAATAGCAAACAAAAAAGAGCAGGAGTGATGGAGTGATAATACTAATCTTAGATAAAATAGATTTTTAAGGCAAAATCTGCCACAAAAGCCAAGAAAGGTCATTATAAAGTGTTTAACGGGACAAATCACCATTAGAACATAACCATAATAAATATCTATTCACCCAATTACTGTGCCCCAAAATACATAAAACAAATTCTAACAGCATGAATAAAGAGGAATTGATAGTTCCACATTAAGAGTAGGAGACTTCAACACACCACTTTCAATAAAGGATACAACACTAGAAAGAAACTCAGCAAAAATGCCAAAGATCTAAATGCTGTAGTCAACCAATTTGACCTCAAAGATGTGTAGAACACCTTATCCAACAGCAGCAAAGTATACTCCTTTCCAACATACATCTTAAACTACAAATCAACTCAACAAAATCCCAAAACACTGAGATACTACAAAGTGTCTTCTCTGGTCACTACTCTAAGAAGGTAGAAATTAGTAACAGGGAGAACAAAGAAGAAAATCAAATACATGGAAACTAAATAATGTCTTGCTTAAAAGCTACAAGGAAATAGAAGAAATAAAAGGTGGAATAAAAAACCTTTGGGACACTGCAAACACAGTGCTCAGAGGTCAATTTTAATAGATGTGCACATTCAAAAAGAAGAAAGTACTAAAATCAAAATGTTGACTTTACAACTCTAACACATAGAGAATAGCAAAAGAAGCTCACACCGCTAGAAGAGAGCAAGCAATAAAGGTCAGAGCAGAAATAAATGAAATAGAAAATGGAAAAACAATAGAAAGAGTAAGCAAAACCAAAAGTAGATTCTTTGAAAGCATCAACAAAAACGACAAACCATTGGCCAAACCTACAAAAGAAAAATTGGAGAAAAAGTGAATAGCCTAAACATGAAGTGAAATACGAGACATTGTAACAGACCCAAACTGAAATAAAAAAGGACCATAGCAAGTACTATGAAAAACTATACACCAACAAATTTGAAAACCTCAAGGAAATGGACAAATTTCTAGAAACACAATACCTACCAAAACTAACAAAAACTGAGGTAGAAAATCTGAACAGATTTATAACAAATGAAGAGGTTAAAAAGGTAATGAAAAATTCCCAACAGCAGCAAAAAATGTTCTGTCCCCTGGAGAATTCTACCAAACATTTAGACAAGAACTCACATGAAACTCACTGCCGTTGAATCAATTCTCACAGAGATACTACAGTACTACTCAAATTATCTCAGAACACAGAAAAGGAAGGGATATTGATGAATTCATTCTGTGAAGCCAGCATAGCCCTGATAGCAAAACCAGTGTTTGTAGTAACATTTTCCGTGATTTCCATATTCTGTTGGATCACCTTTGTTTGGAAAGGGCACAGATATGGATCTCTTCCAGTCAGCTGGCCAGGTAGCTGCCTTCCAAATGTTTTGGCACAAATCAGGAAGCACCTCCAGTGCTGTGTGCATTTTTTGAAATGTCTTTGTTGGCATTCCATCACTTCCCAGAGCTTTGTTATTTGTCAGTACTTTTCGTGAAGTTTGGACTTGTTCTCTTGCTACCACTGGTTTTTGATCATATGATACCTTCTGAAATGGCTAAATGGCAACCAGTTCTTTTTGGTATAGTGACTCTGTATTCCTCCCGTCCTGCTTTGCATCCTGCTTGTTCAGTATTTGCCTCATAGAATCCTTCAGTATTGCAACTCTGGGCTTAAATTTTTCTTTAAGTTCTTCCAGCTTGAGAAATGGTGAGCACATTCTTCCCTTTTGGTTTTCTAACTACAAATCTTTGCACATTTTGTTATCATATTTTAACTTGTCTTCTTGAGCTACCCTTTGAAATCTTTTTAACTCTTCTATTTCATCAATTCTTCCTTCACTTTAGCTGCTCTGCATTCAAGAACAAATTTCAGAGTCTCCTCTGCCATCCATTTCTGTCTTTTCTTTCTTTCCTATCTTTTTAATGACCTTTGGCTTTCTTCATGTATGATGTCCTTAATGTCTTTCTATAACTTGTCCTCTGTCACTAATGTTCAATGTGTCAAATCTATTCTTGAGATAGTGTCAAAATTCAGCTGAGATATACTCAAAGGTATACTTTTGCTCTTTTGGACTTGTGGTAATTTTCTTCAGCTTCAACTTGAACTGGGTTATGAGCAATTGACAGTCTGTTACACAGTCCCCTGCCTTGTTCTGACTCATCATATTGAGCTTTCCCATTGTCTCTTTCTGTAGTTAATTTGGTTCCTGTGTTTTCTACTCTATAAAGTTCATGTTTAATATCATTGTTTATGTTGTTGAAAAAAGATATTTGCGATGAAGAAGTCATTGGTCTTGCAAAATTCTATCACATGTCTCCAGTGTTGTGTCTGTCTGTTGTTTCTGTCACCAAGACTATAGTTTCCAACTACTAGTTCATTTTCAACTTCCAGATTCCAATGGTTCATAATTATCAATGTACCTTGCTTGCGTGTTCAACCAATTTCAGACTGCACAAGCTGGTAAAAATCTTCAGTTTCTTCATGTTTGAGCTTTGTGGTTGAAGTGTAAATTTGAATAACAGTTGTATTAGTCTTCTTTGTAGATGTATGGGTATTATTGTATCACTGATACAGTTGTACTCTGGGGTAGCTCTTGAAATGTTTTTGGACAATGAATGCAGTGCTATTCCTCTTCAATTTGCCATTCCTGGGGTAGCACACCATATGACTGTTTGACTTGAAATGCCCCAAATCAGTCCATTTCAGTTCTCTGTTGTCTTAGGATATTGATGTTTATATGTGTCACATTATTTTTGATGACTTTAAATTTTCCTAGATTCATACTTTGTAAATTCCACATTTACATGGATCCACATTTTAATGGATATTTGCAGCTGTTTCTACCTATTTTGAATTATGCCATATCAGTAAATAAAGGCCTTGAAAGCTTGACTCTGTCCATGTCATTGAGGAGGCAGTTCTTCTCCAACTGTAGTTTGAATCCCTCCTAACCTCAGGGGCTCATCTTCTGGCACTGTATCAGACAATCTTTTAGTGCTTCATAAAGATTTCACTAACCGTTTTTTTTTTTTTTTTTTTTTTTTTTTTTAAGGAGATAGACTACTAGATCCTTCTCCATAGTCTATCTTTGTCTGGAAGCTGCTCTGAAACCTGCCCACAAAGGGTGACCTTGTGGGAATATGAAATAACAGTGACAAAGCTTCTAGCATCACAGTAACGTGCAGCTGCCATGGTATGACAAATGATAAAGCATGTAGTAAAGATTAGACAGATGTGTAAAACAGACAGTAACACATGTTGTTCAGCGTGTGTAGGAGACTAAATGGGCACACCAGCCTGAAAGCAAAGATGAGGCAGCAGAAAGGGACACCAAAACAGGGAAAATGGAAAAAGCAAACCAAGTTCAACAAAGGGAGAGTGCTGACATATTTTGAGGTTGGTAATCAATGTCAGAAAACAATTGTGTATTCATTATTTAAGAAGAACTAGTTTTCTCTGCAAATTTTCACCTAAACCACACACACACACACACACACACACAAAAATTGAGTCTGTTTTGGTGATGCTTCTTTAGCTATGACTGAGTTGGTCAGAACCTGGTTGGAACCCTGGTTCTAGCCTGAAAGAAATTGGTAAGAGGGGTTAAAGCCACTTGGACCTGGCTCTGGTAAACACCTCTTGGTATCTTCCTTCTCTCTTTCTCTTACCTTTGTCATGGTGTCTGAGAAGCCCCGTGCTTCAGATGGGAAAGTTGCAACACAGTGGGGCCTACAAACATGAATTGAACCTTTTTGTGAACAAGAAATAAAACTTACTATTTTAAACCACTGAGATGTCAGATTTTACTTAACCCAGCAGCATAGTATAGTCTAGCTTAACCAGATTAGTACAAACACTGTTTTCCTAATTTCTCAGCGGCCAGCTGTCAGTCTGTGAGTTCAGCTCTTGTGCCCACCTTTAGAATAGCTCTAACAAGGCTAATTGAATGTGAGAAAGGATCATTGCCCAAAAGATCTGAGATGGGAAAGACACAGTGCTACCCTACATTTTCTCATGGTGATTACTGGTCTTTTTAAGGATAAATCACTGTGTGTAGTGGCCTATTTCCTGGGTCACTGGTATACCACATGCCGTTGTGTTCTTCAAGGATACTTGTTTTGAAAAAAGTAATTTGGTCACTTTTTCCAACATAGATTTTCACTCAATACTCCAGTAGTCAAATGTCTGACTTGAAATGGTCCAAACCAGTCCATTTCAGTTCACTATTGTCTTAGGATATTGATGTTTATATGTTCCAATTATATTTGAAGACTTTCACTTTTTACCACCCTGAAAATTTTCCTTGCATTCATATGATTTTTCATGCCTGGGAATTTATGCTACTCAGTTTCATGTGTTTGTTTTAATATAGAAGGACTTTATGTAAAGTCTCTAATTTTTCACTAACACTGTAATATGGCTTTATTTTTATTAAGTATTAATACATTTATCTTGTGGAAAAATTTTAATTTTTCCCATTGAAAATCCTACAGAATTGAAAAGCTAAGCTCCAGGAATTATGATTAGTACTGTACTTGGGGAATCTTCTCCACATTAATCTCATCCTGGGGCCAGTTTTCATTACAGAATATCTTTTCTTTCACTGAGGAAGTAATGCAGGGCATGTTAGCACACTGAGATCATTGGAGAAACTTCAGTCACTCTCTAGAGTTTTTATGGTGCAGAGACATATTTAATGGCGTATGTTTTTTTCTACTTAGGAACTTCAGATATCTCTGGAACATTCTGCTTCCACAATTGTACAGAATCTGAAGTCATCTCCTGCCAAGATTTTTTCTCTTGTTGGCAATTACATGTTTTTACACTTCAAATGGTGTGGTATGGACATTTTACTAGTGCTGTAAAGAATTGAAAAGACATGTATGAGACACACAAAAAAGATGTGCAGAATTCAATGCCCAGACTGATAATGCGGGCAATAGTTAGTATGCAGCCTCAACTATATTCATCAGTTCTCAATATCTTGCCATAGTAACACTGTTTCTATATCTGTTCTCTTTGTCTCTCTCTCTCCACACACACAAAAATGTGGATACATGTACGTATGTACATGTATCTCTGCCCATATATATAAACTTATGTTTTCCTTTTCCCAAATCTTCTGAATGAAGCATGAAGACATCTTGGTATTTCTTCACTCAATACTTTAGGATACATAACTGAAGAACAAGACCCTCCCCCTCACCTCCTGCCACGTGGGTACAACACTATTATCACACCTAGGGAAATCAGCATTAACTCAATAACACCACCCAACAGACAGTTCATACACACGTTTTCAATATTGTTCAAAAATATTCTTTACTCCTTTATTTATTTTAAAACCAACCAATCAACTAACCACTCACCAAGCTCTTTGCTGTCAATTCTGACTCATACCAAACCAATAGGACAAAGTAGAACTTCCCCATAGAGTTTTCAAAGAGTAACTGGTGAATCTGAATTGCATCCTTTTGATTATAACTCTTAACAACTGTATCATCAGGGTTTCCATTTTTAAGGATCCTGTTAAGATTTATCCATAGCATTTGCTATTGTGTTTCTGCAGTCTTTCGCTTTACTTTTTTAACGTATTGAATCCTTTAACAGTTCTTCTCCAGATGTCCTCCAAAACATTCTACCTTCCGGGTAATGTCTCTTTGATCTCAGTTAAATTCAAATTACATGTCTCTGGCAAGAATCCCACAAAGCTGATGCATATCTCTCTCTCTTACATCAAGACACACAGAATTTCAGAACATTCTGCTATTAGTTATGGCAAGCTTGACCACTTGTTTAAGATGGTAACTACCAGATGGGTCCTTTCTACAATTTACTCTTTGTAATTAATAAATAAATAATCTGTTGGGTGATTCTTTGGGATAGTGTGAATGTATTTTTTAATGTCTTTTGGCACTTGGCACTTGGCCATTCATTTTTTAAATAGGTACTGATGCTTTTCTTAAATTATTATTATAATAACCAATAAAAACCCCAAACCTGTTGCTGTTGGGTTGATTCTGACTCGTGGCGAAGCTATGGGATGTAGCAGAACTGCTCCACAGAGTTTCCAGGGAGCTCCTGATGGATTTGAACTGCTGACCTTTTTGATTAGCAGACGTAACACTTAACTGCTATGCCACCAGGGTTTCTGCATTAGTAATAGGAGTTATAAAGTATTAGAAAATAAAATATTATATAATGTATTATAAAATTTATATAATATATAAAATAAAATTATATCATATAAAATATAAAATAAAATGAGTTATAAAATCATTTATTCTGTTTTTACCATCTCATGATGTTCTTTTATATCCTTATTTTTGTATGATTTTTCCTTCAACTTTTCAATAGTTCTAAATTTTAACAGATTTGGGTTCCCTAACATGTAGTTCTAGTGCCTTTTTTTCTACTGGAAAGTTAAGGTGTTTTATTTTGGATGACTACTGGAACCATCCTTTTTTTTTTTTCTTAACATTTTTTGATATTGTCTGCTGTCTTTGGGACATTCAGTAGTAATTTTCTTCCTTTATTGATTGTTGATTTGTTTTGTCTTTTTTGTTTTATTTGGTTATGTCTAAGCAGGCAGGTTGTGCCTTCTTTCTATGTTGTTTACTTGTGGGGCATGATACTTCTCACTACCTTGTCCAATGGGCAGGGCTGGTCACTCAGCTATGGTCCAGCTGAGAAGGTCCAGCTGAAAGGGAGGGACTGGGATGGGTTGCTTGTGATACATAGTGGAGCCAGCAGGGAGCAGTTGGGGGTCAATGCAGGTCAGATTCCAGCAGGCAGTGTGTATGCTGCTTGGGGGTGTGATGTTTAGCACAACAGTGCAGATAGGCAGGAGGAAGGAGGAGATTGTATTGTGTAAAGGTAAGTGGGTATGAGAAAGAAGAGACAGAAACAGGAGGCCCCCTCAATGCTGAAGGACCCTGCTATTGGAGTGGCACAGACTAAGAGAAGCTGTGTGCTGGTGGCTTTCTAGCCAGGTAGTGAGGCACACAGGCCACCAAGAAGGGACAGAAACGGCATGTGCAGCTAGATGGGTGGGAGACAGAAATGGAAGGAAGGGAGAGAGAGAAACTAGATTTAACTTTTAAAAGAGAGAAGAGTAAAGTACACACAGCTAGTGTGTGAGGAAGGGAATGGAAGAAATGTAGAGAGAGATAAGAAACTGAGAAGGAGGGAGGAAAAGGTATCAGGTGGTTGGGAAGAAGGAAAGAAAAGGAGGAAGAGAAGCAAGAAACAGAACAAAAAGAAGGAAAGAACTGCCTCAGGGGAGCCTACTGGAAGTGGGTCCCCAGCTGTGCAGCACTGCACAGCCTGTCAAGAGCAGAGATGGCACACAGCACTAGATGTTGTGGAGAAGGGTAAGGAAGGAAGACAGAGACAAGAAGCCAAGGAAAAATAGAAGAAAAGAAAGAAGAAGAAAAAAATGCCACAAGGGAGCCCGCTGGAAACAAGTCCTTAGCCAAGCAGCACTGTATAGCCATACAAGGAGTGGAGATGCATATGGTGGCAATTGTTCAGGAGAAGAGTAAGGAAGGAAACAGAGGGAGACAAGAAATTGAGAAAAGAAGAGAGAAAGAAAAGGGGGTAAGAGGGGGACGAAAGATGCCCCAAGAGAGACCATTGATGGGGTGGTGTAGACTGAAGAAGTAGCTCTCCAGCCAGGCAGCACTGCATAGGCTGTCTAGAAGGAGAAGACATGGCACATGGCACCAGATGTTCAGGAGACAAGAACGGAAGGATAGTAGAGAGAAACAGAGAATTGAGAGAAGAAAAACAAAACAAAACAATCAACACCCCAAGGTAGCTCACTGACATAACTGTATGGACTGGGGAAGTGGCTCCCAAACCACTAAATACTGCCTAGCCTGTCTAGAAGGGGTAGAAAAGGTATTCAGGAGCCAGAAAAAAGAACGTAAGTAGAAAGGGACAAGAAATTGAGAAATGAAGAAAAACAAAAAGGAGGGAAAAGAAAGAAGAAGGAAAAAAGGAAGGAAGGATAGACTGAAAGCAAGCAAGCAGGAAAGAAAGAAAGACATGCCCCCCAGGGATCCCACTGGTGACCGAAGAGTGGCTCCCAAGCCTTGGGGCACAGTCTGTCTAGAAGGGGTGGAGTGCCAGGTATTCAGGAGACAGGAAAGATGGCAAGAAGACAGAAACCAAGAAATGGTTGGTCAGTCTTGCCAAAGATTTGTAAATTTTGTTGATCTTTTGGAAGAACTGTTTTTCTTTTTAAATTTTGTTGACTGTTTTTCTATTGTTTGTTTCATTTATTTCCTCTGTAGTCTTTATTGGAAACCCTGCTGGTGTAGCTGTTAAGCACTACAGCTGCTATACAGCTGCTAATCAAAAGGCAAACAGTTTGAATCCACCAGGTGCTTCTTGGAAACTCTATAGGACAGTTCTTACTTCATCCCATAGGATCACTATGAATTAGAATTGACTTGATGGCAGTGGGTTGGGGTTCTGGTCTTCATTATTTCATTTCTACTGTTTTCACTAAGTTTACCTTGTTACTTTTCTGGGTTCTTAAAATGGAAGGTTAGGTTACTGATTTGAGCTATTTTTCTCTTTTGCTATAGAGATTTACAACTTCTCTTAGTTGCCTAGTGCTGTTATAACAGAAATATCACAAGTGGATAACTTTAACAAAGAGAAAATCATTTTCTCACAGAAAAGGAGGCTAAAAGTCCAAATTGATGGCATTGGCTACAGGAGAAGCCATTCTTTGTTGGCTTTGGAGAAGGTCTCTATCATGAGTCTTTTCCTGGACTGGGAGCTTCACAGGCACAGGGACCTCTAAAGGATGTGCCCTACTCCCCGTGCTTCTTTCTTGATGATATGAGGTCCCTGACTCTCTGCTTGCTTTCCAAGACACTGCCTCAAGACAAAATATAATCTTGTAGATAGAATCCTGCCTCAGCAACACAGCTGCACACCCCTCCCCCCACCTCGGCCTCCCTTGTTACCATCATGGAGGCAGGATTTACACATCCAGGGAAATCACACAATGCCAAGAATCATGGCCCAGCTAAGGATGTCACCTTGAAGACTAAAATGTGCCTGACCCTAGTCGTGGTATTTTCAGTCACATCATATGCAAGTGAAAGCTGGGCCATGAACAAAGAAGACAGAAGAAAAATTGATGCCTTTGAATTGTGGTGTTGGAGAAGAATGCTGACTGTACCATGGACTGCCAAAAGAACAAACAGATCTGTTCTGGAAGAAGTACAACCAGAGTGCTCCTTGGAAGCAAGGATGGCAAGACTGTCTTATATATTTTGGACATGTTGTCATGAAAGATCAGTTCCTGGAGAAGGGCATCATGCTTGGTAGAGTGGAGGGTCAGTGAAAAAGAAGAAGACCCTAGACTAGATGGATTGACACAGTGGCCTAAACAATGGGCTTAATCATAAAAATGATTGTGGACATGGTGCTAGACCAGACAGTGTTTTCTTCTGTTGTTCATAGGGTCGCTATGAGTCAAAACTGACTCGACGGCACCTAACAACAACAACAACAACAACGTGGCCCAGCTAAACTAATACACACATTTTTGGGGAGACATCATTCAGTCCATGCCAAAACTATAAATTTTCTCCTCAGTACTGTTTTAGCTATATCTCGTAAGTTTTGATGTGTTTTCTATCCTATTGAAGTACTTTTAGATTTATATTGTGATTTCCTATCTGACTTACTGTTATCTAGGAATGTGTTGTCCTTTTTCACACATTTGTAGCTTCTAAAGTTCATTTCTGTTAGTGATTTCCAACTTAATTCCATTTTGACTGAGCAATATGCTTCGTATGATTTCCATCCTTTAAGTTTTATTGAGGCTTCTTTCATGGCTTCCTACATGATCTCCTCTGAAGACTATCCCATGTGCACTTGAGAAAATGCATTCTATGGTTAGTTTATTCTATAATACTCTTGTGTCTATTAGGTCTGATTTGTTTGTAGTGTTCCTCAAGTCTTCTATTTTCTGTTGAACTCCTGCCTCCTTTTTCTATCCCTTACTGAAGGTGGAATATTGAAGTCTCCAAAAGTATTATTATTATTAGATTATCTAGTTCTCCCTTCAGTTGTGTCAGCTTTTGCTTTATGTATTTTGAGAGTTTGTGTTGTTAGCTTCATAACTTGTGTGCAATTCCTACATTGCCCTAATGGATCAGTCTTTTATAAAATGACATTCTTTATCTCTTGTTGTTATTAGTTGGTATGAAGTTGAGTCTCTTTAGTAACATTTGTTTTGTTTTGAAGTCTATTTTGTGTAACGTTAGTATAGCCATACCAGCTCTTTTATGGTTGTTGTTCACATGATGTGTCTTTTTCTATTCTTTTGCTTTCGACTATTTCTATGAATTTAGAATGTTTTTCCTGTAGATAGTATATAGTTGGATAATGTTTTAAAATCCAGCCTGATAATTTCTACTTCTTGATAGAGTTGTTTAATCCATTCACATTTAATGTTATTGATATGGTTGGAATTTGTCTTAGTGGTCGCTCTGAGCTTATACATATTAAATTTTTAGAATTTTTTTAAGGTTCGTAAAAATGTAGTGATACAATATATGATCTTTGTGACTGAACTCTTTCACTTAGTATAATGTTTTCAAGGTGTATCCATGTTACAACATGTGTCAGTACTCCATTCAGTTTAAACCTAAATCAGATTTATACCAATGATGTTACCATGAAAAATAAGAACTTTAGTTCTGTATAGCTGCATTTCCTCTCCTTTTGATGCTATTATTGCTATATGTATTATATATATTCAGGTTATACTCTCAAGAATATCATAGCTATTACTTTATATAATCTTACTTTTTTAAAGAAGCTGAGAGAAGAAAAGTGAGCAAGTATATACGCATGGACTTTGTTATAGTATCCTTCTTGTTTACTCTTCCTGGTTGTTCTCACCTTTGGAACTACCACTACCCTTAGCTGACACTTGTAGAGGGAGATGTCATGGTCAGGGAATTATGTGCAAAAACAGGCTTAGAATATATTTTTCATTCCTTGACATTGGCTTTAGCCATTGACTTGCTTTGACCAGTTGAAAGTTATCAAGAATACCAGAAATATCTTCAGTCTATTTCTGCATTTGGGCTATTGCATATCTTTTTTTTTTTTTTTACAAGTACTTATATATTCTACAGTAACATGAATAAACCTACGTAAATGTAAATAACACTTTTTTTCTATTTTTCTTTTTTATTGTGATTAAGTGAAAGTATACAGTCTCAATTGGTTTTGCATGCCCACCTATCTGCAGCTTCCTCTGCTCTCTCTACCTGGTGATAGCACACTCCGTTTTTTCACTCTGTATATCAGGTATTCCTTTCATATCTTTTGTCACCATTAGAAAACTTTCAGTGATAGCTTCTGTCTCTTTAGCCTGGTCCCTCAAATGAATACCACCCCCAAGGCCAGTCTTTCTCTTATTCTGTAACAGGTGCTGATGAGGGGCCTCTCCCTTGAGGAGGCATAAATAAAGGTGAGAAACAAGAGTTGTCAGTGGATTATGGGAATTGCAAAACTCTCAACCTTTCTGGTAAAAGCAGTGCCACAGTTTGGAAATTTCCAACCAGTACATGGTATTCTCTTCTCCCCTTTCAACACTTGTAATGTCCACCCTGGAGATTGTCATAGCCAGTATAATAGAGCATCGCGCCCTCTCCACCACCCAGAAAGTGCTCATTTACATAAAGCTTTCCCTGAGTGACACTCAAAACCATTGATGAGGACCTTATCAAAAACCAGACCTGCTGCCTGAGTCGATTCTGACTCACAGGGACCCTATAGGACAGAGTAGAGCTACCCCACAGAGTTTCCAAGGAGTTCCTGGTGGATTTGAACTGCTGACTTTCAGTTAGCAGACATAGTACTTAACCACTACACCACCGGGGTTTCCAGATGAAGACCTTAGGAACTTCAATTTTTGTTCTTATGATTGCTCTTTTTCTAAGCCTCTTCTACCTACCCACATTTATACAATCCCCACTGCTCAGAATTCAGTCCAACAGGCAAATCCCCTTTTCTGTTGCCTGGTGAGTTTTCCTCTTTGTCACTACTGCATGATTAACTGCATGTCATCAGGTCTCAGGTTAAGCTTTTCTTTTAATAGATGATGGAGAAAATACTATTTCTGGGAAAGCACAAGCCTCTTTTGCTTTTTTAATTAATATGCACACTTTTTATTTTTATTTCTGAACTTACTCCTCGTTTGACTTTTTGTTTTTGGTTTTTAATCTTCAAGCTCATGATGAAAAGATCTATATTCGGAAACAAGGTATAGCCCTATTTCAGTAATCATCTATCTCTTCATTCTCATTTTTCTTACTGTTTCAGTTTCCTCTAAGGGAGCGGCTTATTTTGTTTCTTAACAGTCCAGCTCCTCGAATGTCATATCTGACCAAGTGTTTCAAGATTCCCGCTTCTCTTAGAGCTTACTAAACCCCACATGAGTGAATGGAGATTGCATCAAGAAATTTTCTGTTTTGACTGTGAAATATGAATTTCAGAGAGGAGGAATTGTATTGCTTTATGTTTTTAAAAACAAGAAGTTATGATGAAGCTCATAGGAGACAGAGCTGGAGGGCAATAAACTTATTACCTGTTGGTTTGATTTACACTTTAATCACTAACTCTCTGTGGTTGTTTGTTTAAGCTTGTGTCTTTGTCGTTTTGGTAACTTGCAACAGCAGTCGGGAAAGTGTATTATTTTCTTGTTACCTTGCAAAATCTAGCAAGTTAACTAGTGTAAAGTGGTAAGTGTAGCTACGTTCCTCATGGAACCACAAAGAGAAATTCTGGCTCATCAGTTTACTAATAGTGTTTAATGGTTGTGGCTGTGAGCCTCTTTCCTGAAAAGATAGCATAGTTTTACCATTAGGAAAACAGGTGGTAGCTGCTTCTCTATGAGTTACAAGCTATATCACTTTTGGCAAGCCACTTACCCTCATTAAACATCAGTTTCTTCATCTGTAGAAGTAAAATAATAGTATTATTCAATTGCCATAAAGATTAGCTAAGCTGGACATTTTTCAGAACTCAGTAAATAAACGTTACTATTGTTTTTTTTTGTAATCCTATCTCACGCCAGCCAAGCTTGTTGAAGCTTGATAAGGAAACAAGAAACAAGATTCTGCCTTCTAAGGATTTACACCCTCTGTGAGAGAATGAAGATTAATTTTTAGAAGAATTATATGAGACCAGTTATATTAAAATCCTTTCAAGTTATTTTTTTTGCATTGAGAATTTTTTGTTGCTGGTGTCATGAATTGAATTGTGTTCCCCCAAATATATGTGTGGTGGTTTGGTTGGGGCATAACTCCTGGTATTGCGTAATGTTCCTCCACACTGTGAATCCTACCTCTATGATGTTAATGAGGATGGATGGGCAGCAGTTGTGTTGGCTGGGCAGGACTCGGTGTGTAACATTGTTTTATGACTTGAGAGATCTCTTGAGATACAAAAGAAAAAGTCTAGCAGAGAGATATGGGGATCTCAAGCAAGAAAGCAGTGCTGGGAGCTGAGTGCCTCTGAAACTTCCAGTCCAGGGTAAGATTGACAATAAGGACTTTCCTCCAGAGCCAGCTGGAGAAGGTGTCCCCTGGAAACGACACCCTGAATTTGGACTTTTAGCCTACTAGACCACCCACTTGTGGTATTTATGTTAAAGCAGCACTAGATGATAAGACAGATGGTGTGTATTTTTGATTGCAGAATACGTGTAGATTAATAGACTATATTTTTGATTGGTAACATGGATTTTGAGGCATATCATGTGGGCATTCATGTCCTAACAAAACATTGACAGTGGTCTGGTGCCATAATTAGTGGGCTTTATCTATCCCAAGGATGTCTGGAAGATGGTGCCTTTCAATTGGTTACACTGGTCATCTCTGGCTCTCTCTCTCACACACATGACACACACAGAATCCACAAAAACTTGCTATTCCACAGATAACCATACATGTACTTACAAAGATTATCTAGCTTTACAAATGCCAAAAAAAGACAAACGTTTGATCCAGTAACACTTCCTGGAAGCACTACCTCGTATATAGGCCTTCTACCTTAGTGAATTTCTACTGAAGAACATTTTGTTTTGTTTTTCAAGTCCCCACTGGAGGGCAGCATGTACTTTTAGTGGGACAAGTAACCTCTGGGGAAACTTGAGAACCAAAAAATATTTGTGGGTGCATTCTGTCCCAAAATTCACTAAGGAGTTAAAGCCCAGGTGCTCTGCAAGTTGAGGGAAGAAAAAGATTAGTGTGGATTGCAGCAGTGAAAATGTACAGGGTGACTTCTACAAACCTTCCATGAAGGATAGGGTCTAAACCTCTTAATTGTCTTCATGATTTTATAGCAGTCAGCTGTATGAAATCTGTAGCCCTGGTGGCACAGTGGATAGAGGCTTGGCTGCTAACCAAAACGCAGCAGTTCAAACACACTAGTTTTTCTTGGAAACCCTGTGTGGCAGTTCTGCCCCACCCTATAGGTTCACCATGAGTTGGAATCAATTCAACAGCAGTGGGTTTAACCAAATGACATACAGCAGAGTATAGAGCTTTGGCAGTTGGGAAGATGAGAGAGAAGAATGTATTTAAAAGGGGCTGATGATATTGCCAGTGATGCTTCATGTCCATGGTCTTTGCTACCCAAGCTCAGTCCCTTAAAACTATGTCATGAAAGTTAGAGGTAGCAGTAAATTTTAGAATTGCATCAGTGGGTGCTTTTCGTGAAAACATTAGAGCAGCTGCTATTGTAGTTTCCCATGTTCTGAAAGGGAAAGCTATTGCCAGTCCGTTAGAGCTATTTTAATGCTCTCTAAGCATATCATTTGCACATTTGATTGTAATCCATCAATAAGAGCTTTCCAGAAAGATTTTTCTCAGCAGGAGAAAAAGAAGCAGGAGTGTATCTGTAATTATAGAAACGTGCACTTTTATGTTTTTAATACTCAAGAGATGCATGATATTTGTGTTAAGGGAAATATGGGACTAATCATCTTCTCATTAAGCAATCACAGTTTCTACAAGGAAGACAAACTTATCTGGAGGTTACAATTTTAAAAGTTAGATTAAAGGCAGTTATAATTTTTTTTTTTTTTGTTAAAGTCTGAGTACTATCGAAGCTAATCTGACTAGACCACTTCAATCATAATAAGATTTTAGGAATGACTGCGTAAGAGTTATAGATTTCCTTACAGACAGGTCACATGCTACAGCCTTAGAAATAGTTTGGAATTATTCCCTACAATAACATCTATAGGACTGTGTCCAGACTAGTCTGAGATGAAAACTCAGGAGAACACAGATTGTCTATCTTGGTTTTAGCTGGAAGGCCTGTTTCCTACTGACAGTAATGTCTGGTCTTGTGGCCTGTTCACCTTCTGTTAAAGGTGGAAAAGAAAGCTGTATTTTGGGACTGTCATGCATGAGGCAGATTCATCTCGCAGGTGATAGTAAGTTGGTAGATGAAGCTGCACAAATGCTTTTGGACCCTAATTCAGTGGTGCCTGATGCAATGGGCATTATTCTAAAACTGAGGCTAGGAAAATAAACTAGACCGTACCTGCATAGTGGGTTTTATAGCAATTTTGTGTATAATGAAGGTACCATGAAATTGCAGAAGCATGTGTCTCCTCTTGAGTCTTACTTGTGAGGAGCAGGAAATAAAATCATCTTTATTAATGATACCCACTATGACTTCCGGATGTGAAGTGAATTAATGCTGAGATTCATTGTCATATAACATGATGGTATAAGATACACAAATAGATCAATGAAATGGAAAGGTCCAGAAATAATCACAGGTAAATTTAATGAGGGAAATAATTTTTTTTTTTTTTTTGACAAATAGTTCTGGAACATTGAGGTATCTACATGGAGAAAAGGAAACTTGGCTCCTGTCTTATTCAATATACAAAATTTAATTTGAGATGAATTATTTGGTTAAGTTTTAATACTAAAACCATAAAGCTTCTAAAAGAATTCTAGTAGTCTATTTTTATGGCTTTAGGATAGGAAAAGATTTCTTAGAACATAAAGGCATTAATAATAGAAGAAAATAAACTTTCATCAAAATTAAAAGTTTCTGGTCATCAGCAGTTAAAATAGTAGGCAGCATTCTGGGTGAGAATATTTGTAATACATATATCGGAGGAAGACCTTATATTGAGAAAATATAGAGAATTTTAACTGTGGAGTTACATGGTCGTATTTGCATTTTAATAAAGGATCTTTCAAAAGGATGTCCTATCTTTGAACTTGAATAAAACAAGTTGTGTAAATGTTACAGTTTTAATTGTTTTATTATTTTGAAGTGCATTTGATGGCATTATGTGTAGAAAAGAACTTTGGGTAAATGGCTGTGCCAACAGCTTCCAAATGCAGCCCCAAATAATCAGTTATCATACCCGATACCTTTCGCCATCAACAGTCAAAACCTCTCCTGGATTATCTTGGAAAAAATAATGGCCAATAATTATGCTGGACCCAAATCCACACCAAACAGTAACTTTTGGGGGATGAAGTGGATGTTCTTGAATCTCCATCAAATTCTCATCGCTCCAAATGTTAGTTTTGTTTGTTAACAAAACCATTCATCCAAAAATGGGTCTTGTTGCTGGAAGATGATTTTTCAGCCAGAAGCAGGGTCGGCTTCCTTTCAGTTGCTCCAGAGCCCAGTCGTCAAATGCAATCTATGGTCATTGGACTTCAGTTTTTGAGTTAGAACAGTTTAATGAGGGTAAAGCTTCGAGTTCGGGTGCAAATTCTCCAATTGTGATTGACAAAATGCCCAGTTCTTGTGCTCCATGAGAAGTTAATTGGGATGGGTTCTCGTGTACACTCTGATGAAGGGTGCAATGTCATTGGAACATGTGGTTCATAGATCTACAGGCATTGCTTGATTGGCACCAGTTTCGATTGTCTCAAATTGCTTGATTAAACACCAATCATTCTCTCAGTGGGATGATTACGTGCATTGTAAATTCATGTACCACATGGAATGTTTGGCAAAAGAACACCATTTTGATAATAAATGTGAATAATTTCTACGTGTTGTGGAACTGTGTAACTTTTCAAGGCTGTTTGTCAAGACTAATCAACAAAAGTGACAAATATGGCCTCTATGGCTTCACAAATATTGCCACCGTGAGCTGTCAAAAATAGAACAGCCTAATTGGAAGACCCTTTGCATGGCTCTGGCAGCTGTGTTGGATTTGGGAGGAGCAAAGCCATATGGTAGTAGTCCAGGTAAGAGGTAATGAGGCCCTAGGATACAAGAGGCAGTTTCACATGAAAAATTGTGTGAACTCTTGAATAAAGTAGAGAACCAGGAGGAAATTTAATATGCATTTTTTTCTTCCCTCTTATAAACAAGATGCTGGTGCACAGTGATATTTAGGTTTTGGAGTAAAATCTCCACAGAGTGGATGGGAGAAGAGAAAAATTTTTCCTCCTGTAACAGAAGAGACCATCCAAAAATCTGACTGCTTTAGACTTCTGGCAGTTAGCAAAGATTTTTATTCATTAAAGATACTTTAAAGATACTTCTTGGATTCCGCTGAATTGATTTTGACTCATAGTCACTCCATGTGACAGAGTAGAACTGCTCCACAGGGTTCTCTCTGCGTGATCTCTGCAGGAACAGATCACCAGGTCTCTCTCCTGCACAGTTGCTGAGTGGTTGGTGGGTGAGTTTGAACCACCAATCTTTTGGTTTGCAGCTGAATGCTTAACTGCTTCAGGAGAGGAAACATGAGGCATGGGAATGAGAAACACAGTATGACGTGAGGCCAAGGAAGATTTTCCACTAAGCTGTTTTCAGCTACTGAAAGATGGCCTGAAGCTCAGAGGAGTACACTTGAGAGATTAATCATTCTTAATCCTCAAAAGATGGGTTTCAGGTTAATTAAGTCCAGGAAAAGTACACTCTGGAGTTTTGAAATCAGCAAGAAAGCCGTCAGCTTAGTCCAGTTTGTGGAAAGTACATTTACTTGTGTCTTCGTTACACGTGGTTCGCAAAGAGAACTTAATACTTTACGCTGGTATCAGTTTTACTTTTTTTTCCTGTCATTGCTTTAAGTTTCTTTTGCACTGGTCTTTTTCTCCACTTCTAATGGGAGAGTGAAACCCTGGTGGTGTAGAGATTAAGTGCTATGGCTGCTAACCAGAAGGTCAGCAGTTCAAATCTACCAGGTGCTCCTTGGAAACTGTATGGGGCAGTTCTACTCTGTCTGTAGGATCACTATGGGTCAGAATCGACTCGACGGCAGTGGGTTTGGTCTTGATTTTAATGCGGGAAAATGACAAGAACATTAATCCTTTCTGATACCGTCCCACAGCTCCCTGAAACTCTGTTCATTTTTTTTCAGTCTTTTTAAAAAAATGTTTAATTTCTACTGATCTACCTTAAAGTTCCAAAACCCCAAAGACATAGTGATTAGGTTTTACATCTGCTAACTGAAAAGTCAGCAGTTCAAATCCAGTAGGTGCTCCTTGAACACTCCATGAGGCAGTCCTGCTCTGTCCTATAGGGTCCCTGTGAGTCAGAATCGACTTAACAGCAGTGGGTTTGGTTTCATTGGTATCTTAAAGTTCTATAGCTCCTTCCTCTGTTATCTGCATTATTTAACAGCCTATCCAGTCAATTTTTTATGTCACTTATTTTCTCTTTCAGTTTTAAAATCCTCAATTGATTCTTTTTTATAATTTCTCATTTCAGGTTAACTATGTACACACATGTATTTGTATAAAGAGATTGATATATTTAAATATATCCACCTTTCCTATTCTTGCCTTGTTCTTTGTCTTTTATTCAAATTTTCAACCTAATTGGATGTTCTTGCTAAGAAAACAGGCAAAATTAGCATTATTATAAGTATAAAATGTTCTGTGCTTTTGACTTGATTCCACTTAATGGCAATTCCATGCTTTAAGGAGTGAGACTGAGCACCATAGGGTGTTCTTGGCTGAAATCTTAAAGAAGCAGATCAACTAGGCCTTTTCTCCTGCAGTGAGACTGCGTGGATTTGAATAGCTCACCTTTTGGCAACCAGCCAAGTATAAACCCTTGTGCTACCCAGAGACCCAAAGTATAAAATAGACTAATTTATTTTAACTTGGATTAAGCATGACATGTGGTTGAGGGATATATGTGAGGTTTAATCCAAGTTCTACTATATTCTCAATATGTGACCTTGAGCAAGTTGAACTTCTCTGAGTGGTTAGTTTTTTTATCTCCATATTGGGGTATTGATGTACTATGAAAGAACCCTGGTGGTATGATGGTTAAGCACTGGCTGCTAACTGAAAGGTCAGTGGTTTGAACCCACCAGCAGGTTAGGGGAAGAAAAGACTCGGCAATCTACTGACAAAAAAAATTACGGCTTCTATATCCTATGGGGGCAATACTCTTCTGTCATGTAGGATTACTGTAAGTCAGAATCGACTCTAGCATACACCATCAGTATACTAATGAATATGTGCACATGTAAGTGCAAACACATGTATGTATGATAAAGGTGTCATATTTACATGTATCCAAGCTTTGTATGTTTGCCTTGTTCTTTCTGTTTTCTTTCCAGTTTTCAACTTCTGGGATTAAATTAGGTAATGCATGGAAAATGATGATAAAATGTCTGGCAGAGAATAAACCCAAACCCAGACCCATTGCCACTGAGTTGATTCAAGCTTACTGCAACCCAATAGGACACAGCAGAACTGCTCAAAGGGTTTCCAAAGAGTGGCTAGTAGATTCAAAGTACTGACCTTTTGTGTAGCAGCTGCACCCTTAATCATTATTCCACTAAGCCTCTTCTGAAACAAGATAATCAACCAACCAATGCACTTCCTTTGAGTCAACTCAGTCTCATAGCACTCTATAGGACAGAATAGTTTCCAAAGAGCACCAGGGGATCCAAACTGCTGACCTTTTGGTTAGCAGACATAGCCCTTAACCATTATGTACCAGGGTTTCCAAGATAGCCCCTTAGAAATATTGATCATATTAGATGAACTTTTTAAAGTGATTATGATATTCCAAATAGAAGTTTTTATTTTTATTTTGCATCTCTTCTCCTCTTAGGAATAACTCTGTGAGTAGCAAAAATCAAACCCACTGCTGTCAAGTTGATTCTGACTCATAATGACTCTACAGGACAGAGTAGAACTGCTTTATAGAGTTTCCAAGGAGCACCTGGCAGATTCGAACTGCTGACCTTTTGGTTAGCAGACGTAGCACTTAATTACTAGGCCACCGAGGTTTCTAACTCTGTGAGTATAGAACTGTAATTATCCTGATTTTGTAGCTGAGGAGACCCAGACTCACTGGGGTTAACGTACCTGCCCAGAGACCACACAACAAAGAGAAAGCAGCAGAACTTGGGTTTGAACTCAGGTGTCTCTTACTGCAGAGGTGGGACGTGTTACTGCAGCTCTAGTGTGTCTCAGGCACGGCTCTGTTATTTCCCCTTCCACTTTACCTCCTCCTGTCAATTCAAGAAGGATCTTATTGCCTGAATTCTGCTCAGATGCTGAAATCTTGAAGGATCCCACTATTTTATCTTTTCACATTCATGTTCACTGCTTGTCACATTGTCTGGTTTACTTTTGCTGAATAATTCCTCTTGCCTTTACAGACTTCATGGTTACTTCAGATGCTCAGAAAGCTCTTTCCCTCTGACCTCCCTGCTCTATTCTTTCCCCATGCTACAATCTTTTCCCCTTTTTCCCAGGAGCCAAATCTCTGTCCCAGTTACTCATGTTTATTTCTTGTTAGACTCAGTGTGCTCAGGCGCTTGTCTTCCCTTCTGTTGACACCTGCCAGCTCTGCTCAGGAGAGGCCACCTCCACTTCCACCTGAAGTGAAGGAGCTTCTGGTTCTGGAGTTCAGTATACAGTGCTCTGAAATCAGGAAACAAAGCCTTCTGAAAACTCAGATTGGTTCTTCTGTGGTTGGCGAGGATCACAGATGTTTGCTGGCATGAAATCGAAACAGGAGATTAAAGAGAAGGCCTGAAGCAGTTTTTAGGATAAAAAACAAAAGAACATACAAACCAAAGAGCCGGCAAAATGTAGACACTGTGTCCCTCTTGTCTACAAAGTGAAAATGTTTTAATATCAGTTGCTTGGGGAAACACACACACACGCTCACACAAAGATAAACACAAAGGTTGAAAATACCGCCCAAGTCAACTAACCCAACTCTACTGAGCTGTCAAAACGAGGCACTGGGTGGAGAAGAAAGTAACAAGTCCAAAAGAAACTCATGCTTTCTTCAAGGGTTCTCTAAATGTTTTGAAGCTACAAACAGAGAGAAATACTGAATTATTTTGTGGACAGCCAGGATTTGGGCAGAAACAGGATAAAAAGAAGAGGATGAGAGTGGACAAACAGCTGCAGACTTTGAAGCACCACCACCACCCACTGCCACTGAGTGACCTCTAATATACTGTATTAAATGTTTTTAAAGTTTCAGGTCCAGCTGGTCACCTTTTATTCATTGTCTCGCTTAATCCATTCAACAGCCTCATAAGAGAGGAATTGCTATTCACATTCTACAGACGAGGAAAATAAGGCTCCAACTAATTAAGTAACAGGGCCAACATCTCCAAACCTAATTATCTTTGGAGCCAGGAGTGACATTCAGCCCTGCAAAATCCCAATGTCCATGCTATTAACTGCTGCTCTCCTTTTAACAGGCCATTTTTTGTCATCGCTGCTTCCTTGTGGGATTAGTGTCTAGATCTGGTGGCAGAAAGTGCAGGCTTCTGCTCCAGGGAGAGGCAGCCCCATTTACCACCTGGAAGCAGTGTTCCTGTCTATTGTTTCCAGCCACTTTCCTGCTTGTGGCCACATGATGTTTATTCATGATCCGTGAAATACATGTGATACTTTTGTGCCAGAAATAGGAATTCATTTCAATGTGCTTTATTTTAATTTTATTGATGCCAACCCATTTTACTCTTCATTCAAAGGCAGGCCATGAGCTATCTGGTTCAGATAGGACAGGAAGGCTTCGGAGAGGGGAGTTGGCATAAAAGCTCTAGTAGGAAGCTGCCCAGTCATTCCACAGCAGTGTGACCTCACATTCATGGACATTATTATTATTAATAATAATATTACTACTAATAACAATACCAATTACAGTAATTGTTAGAAAATGAAACCCATGTGTTTAACACAAAATAAGGACACGTGGGTGGGTGGCCTATTAAGAGTTTGGATTGAAAGTAGAAACTATGAAAATACACATGGTTTGAAGTTTCATGGACGTAGAGCATTGGAAGTTTAAAGAGAACTTACAGTGCAGAATCCTCGTTCTATATGTGAAGAAACTGAGATCCCAAAATGGAAAGTTACTTTCCCATTTTTGGTTAGGATTATATAGCCAAGTGATTAAACCCATAGCCACTGAGTTGATTCTGACTCACAGCAACCCTACTGAAGAGAGTAGAGCAGCCCAATAGAATCTGCAAGGAGCACCTCGTGAATTTGAACTGCTTGTCTTATAGTTAGCTGCTGTACCACTTAACTAGTATGCCCTCAGGGTTTCCAAATGATTAAAGTCAACACAGATCCAAAGAACATTTATCTCTTTATTTTCATTAGAAAGTAAGCTTCATGAAGATGAAGTTTTTGTGTCTTTCATTCACTAGATTGTCCTCATTACCTAGAACAATGTCTGGTACACATCAGGCAGGTATTTGATTTGCTGAATGAGTCTCATAAAATGATGTTGTTAGTTGCTGTTGAGTTGGCTGTGACTCTTGGAGACTTCATGAATAACAGAAGCAGCATCGTCTATCTTGTGTTGTCTTCCTGTTTGTTGGTGTGTTTGAGTCCATTGTTGTGGCTGTTGTGTCCGTTCATCTCGTTGAGGGTTTCCTTCATGTTCACTGACTTTCTGCTTTACCACACGTGGTATCCTTAGTGATTGGTCTTTCCTCATTTTGTGTCTAGAGTAAGGAATTTGAAATCCTGCCATCGTTGCTGCTAGGGAGCATGTTGGTTGTATTTCCAAGTATAGCTTAGTGGTTCATGTCTTGAGTTTTCAGTCAGACAGGTATGAAACAAAATCATGACCTATTCCTCCCTTATCAACATGGTTAGGTACCAAAGGCCAGGTCTTTATGCTAAAAAGGGCATTACACAAAAATGAAGGATAATCACATCAGATCCCACAATGAACGAGGACTACATTATTACATAACCGCCAAATTACATCATTACATAACTGCTAAATCACATATGACTGCCCAATTACATAATTACACAACTGACAAATCCCAACATTAAGTAACTGACCAACGACTGAGAATCATGGCTCGGCCAAGTTGATGCAAAATCTTAGGCGTCACAACTGACTTGACTCTTACTTCACACATCAGCTTTTGTTACTGTCAGATGTATATCATTAATGCACAAAATTGTTGGGTGGTAGATTTTTTTACTTTGGTCATAATGTGAAACATCAAATAATGATATAGTTGATGAGTGAGAATAGGTATACCAGGAGTTAGATATGTTGCCCTGGGCAAGTTACTAAATTCTTATAAACCTTAAATGAGATAGCAAATAAATAATGCATATAAATCAACTTGAAAAGGGCCTGCTGTGTAGTAGCTCTCAGTAAATGCTGAACATTTACAACAAGAGTAGCCATATTTTATTTATTCTTATTGCTTACATTGTAATTTCTAAGAAATTTTATTTACCAAGCTTTCTTCTCAAGCTCAAGATTTTGACATATTGCATTCATAAAAGAAATGTCAGGCTGTTCCCATACTCATTCTTAAATTTTTTTATTTTAATTTTATTCATGAAAATACATTAAAAAATACATTGAAAAATCAGCATTTGTATTAACACCTCATTTAACTTGCTGAGCAACCTGTCAATTACTGTCTTTTTCTTTTTTTAAAACCATAACTACTCCCTAATTGTTCATACATTTAAAAAATCAATGCCATTAAACCAGAGAAAATTCTCAGCTAAGGGTATCAGGATAAAAATTATCCGATGGGAGAGGCAATTATTGAGTACTATTTCCAGGTGTATAATGGGTGTGCAGCAATTTAACATAGTGTACCCCAGAGCTCATGTTTATTAAATGCAAGAAAAATAAGAAAACCCCAGGGTTCCATTTACCTAGAAATCACTACAGCACTAATAAACCAGGGAAAACACTTCCAGGCCAGGATTGCCAGAAAGTACATATGGAGGGAATGTTGAAAAGGTCCTACTGGAATCATTAACAAAAATAGACCTTTGGAATGTGAAGTCTTATTCTGCATCCAGCACCTGGGAGCTGATTAAAAATGCAAATGTTTGGGCTTCACCTCAGATCTACTGGATCAGAATGTGCATTTTAACAAGACTTTCCAGATGATTCATGTTTGCATTAAAGTTTGAGAAGCACTGGTTTATGTAGTTTAACAAGGCACATAGAATCAGAACTGCTTTCTTGCTGTAAAGCATTTTGTTTTTGTGCAATGGTAAATTCACATTATAAGCAATTGAAATAACATGAGAACAAAGTCATAGACAAAAACAAAAACATCATCATAATCCCATCATGTAGCAATAACCACATCATCTATGTATGAAAGTGTGCGATTTTGTATATAGCAGTCCATGATATACATGCTGTTTTGCAATAGGCTTTTTTTCCCCCGTCCAAACAATAATACATTATGTTCATCTATGGAGGATGATAAACATAGCCTTGTTTCATTGTTTTGAAAGGCTGGATAGGATTCTATATGCTTTTTCTCAGATGTCCTATTGATAGAAATTTATGTTGTTTCAAATTTTATGTTTTTATAATCCATAAGCTGAGCATCTTTATGATATGTCTCCTTGAACTTAAGAATTTCTATCCTGCATACAAGAATGTTCATCAATTGTCACAAAATGCAAAATATTTTAGCAGAAAAAGCAATGGACTTGGAGTTAGGAGATCTTGATTCTAATCATAGATTTGCTTCCTACCAACTTCTTTACTCCTGTCTCACTTGGTTTGCATATTCAGAAATAAGAAGTTTGAAAATTACTTTTAAAGTGCACTATGGTTCTAAGTAATAAGTAAAAAAATCTATTGTATTTGATATTACCATGCATTTTCAGGAACTTTTTCATTTTTCTTTTAGTCATTGATATAGACTGTGTCATGAATTGAATTATGTACCCATCCTCCCCAAATGTGTAGCAACTTGGCTGGGCCATTATTCCCACTAGTGTGTAATTGTCCTGTTTTTGTGACTAATTTGTGTATATGCTGTAAATCTTAATCTCTGCCTGTGATTAATGGGGCAAGACTGGATTATGTTAAAAAAAGACTAGGGTGGGACTGTAACACTCTTACTTAAATCACCTCCCTGATCCAATGTAAAGGGAGTTTCCCCGGGGTGTGGCTTGTACCACTGTTTATCTTACAAGAGGTAAAAGGAAAGGGAAACAAGTGGAGAGTTGGGTGCCTCATTCCACCAAGAAAGAAGCACCAAGAGCAGAGTCTGTGCTTTGGATCCAGGGTTCCTGCACAGAGAAGCTCCTCGTCTAGGGTGTGAGAGAATAGATTTCTCTTTGCTAATGTCATCTACTTTTGGTATTTCTGTTATAGCAGCACTAGGTACCTAAGACACCCTGCTAACTGTATTTGATTTCATCTAAGGTCAATTTTATTTGCATTTACTGTGTTCACATCAAGCTGACAGTGGGAAAAGATTGTCAAGGGAGACGCTGGGAGCCACAAGGACTTTAACCAGACATTATGTATTTACTTTAGGTATTGGAGAAGTTATAGTGTATTGCTTTTAAAGCAGGTTTTGTTTCCCAGATACTAAGAACAAGTACTGGCTGGAGTCAGACAAGCAAGTTTTCAGTCCCGACTCTATTATTTCCTACCATGTAAATTTAGGCATGTTGTTAGACACTCTTAGCCGCACTTTCCTCATCTAGAATATGACAATCATTAGAGGTCCGAAGATCTTTGTGTGTGCTATTTGAAGATAATGTACATGAAGCATCTTAGTCATCTAGTGCTGGTATGACAGAAATACTACAAGCAGATGGTTTTAACAAAGGGAAATTTATGTTCTTACTGTAAAGTGGGCTAAAAGTTCAAATTTAAGGTGTCAGTTCCGGGGAAAGACTTTCTCTGTTGGCTTTGGAGGAAGGTCTTTGTGATCAATTTTCCCCTGAACTGGGAGCGTCTTAGGCACAGGGATCCTGAGTCTATAGGACATTCTGTTCCCTGTTCTTATTTTCTGGCAGTATGAGGTCCCCAGCTGTCCGCTTGCTTTCCTTTCCTTTCCTATCTCAAGAGATAAAAGATGGCACAGGCCAAATCTCAGGGAAATTCCATTTACATTGGATCAGGGAATTGACCTTGGTAAAAGTGTTGCAATCCCATCCTAATCCTCTTTATCATAAAATTACAATCAGAAAATGGAGGACAATCACACAATACAGAGAATCATGGCCTAGCCAAACTGACACATACATTTTTGGAGACATATAATTCAATCCATGACATGAAGTCCATTGACACGTAGAACGTATGCCAGAACTTTTCAGCATTATTTATATGCTCTAGAATTGTATTTTCCCACTTTGGATACTCCGGGACCATGAGGGCCTTTTTGATTTATGAAAGTTAAAATGCCCAGATACCTCCATTAAATAACACACTGTGAGTGTGACTGTAGCTGAGGCCTAAGAAGGTTTGGGTCATGCTCCCATTTATTCTAAATTCATCCTATAAATATAGAATGTAAGATTTAGATTAGGAAAGGATTATTCCATCCCAGAATTTGCAATTATACACTATAAAGTATAAGATTTTAATTTTTCTTGTTAAAATGAGGAGCCAGGGCAGGTGAAAAATTAAGTTGCCCAAATTCTGTAGCACCAGCCCCACTACTGACTAAAGGGGAATATTGGAGTCAGTCACTGGACACTCTAGTCCCATGACAAATTATCACTGTTTTACAGAGCATGAACAAGCTGCTTAGAAAATGTCCAACTGGACAAATTATATAATCAGTCTTTCTAGTAATCAGAGAAAAACTATATCAAATGCTGGTTTTGACCCATTAAATTTTTGTGTTTAAAAATGCTAATAGTCAGTGTTGGCAGCAGACTGTGGAAATAGGCATTTGGTAATAAATGTCCAAAGCTAAAAATGTTCATTCATTTTATCCAGTGATTCCTCATATAGGGATTTATCTTAAAGAAATAGACATAGATGATTTATGAACAGGTATAATGTAAATGACAGGAAATAACATGAAACCCAACAAGAGAACATTGACTTAGTAAATTGTGGAAACGATGTGGCCATGAAAAATCAAACTTTGAAAGAATATTTAACAAAAAGAGGAAGGTTCATAAGGTATTAAGTGAGAAAGCAGGTTACAAAACAGTAGATGCAATATAACCTAACTTTTAAAAATATAGCTAAACAGTCACATGCATACCTAAGGAGCTGGAAAGGTTTACAGCAAAATATTTTTATCTCTGAAACGAAGAATTAATGGTGATTATCTTTCTCTTTTATTTTGCCTCTTCTGTATTTTTAAGTATCTCCAGTGAAGTGTTTTCCCATAGTATTCTGCAGTAAGTATTTAGGTGCTTCTTTTCACTAAGCAATTCCAAGCCTGAGTAATCTTAACACTGAGTTGTGATAAAACAAATTGTCCTTTGGAGCCAACCCCTCCATGGACCCAGAGATTTAAAAAAAGTGCTTCTTCGGTTCCCACCCCCCCATATGGCTTTGGTTTCAGCCTGAACAAGAGAGGTGGTATGGATTGCATGATTTTTACCTACACTGAGTAATGCTTGCAAAAGGTCTAACAGGTCTGCTGCAATATCCAAGGAATTCCCTAACACATGGCTCAGTACAATTCTTTTATCACAAACCAAAATCTGCCCCTCATTTATTCTTCTTTTTCCTACCACAAGAATCCTTTCCATACTGTCCCACGTGTTTATCCAAGTAAGCAAACTGGAATTTAGGCTCTGTTGTTGTTGTTAGTGCTGTCGACTTAGCATTGACCTCTTGTCCAAAAGAATGAAATGTGGCCTGATCCTGGGTCATCTTCATGATTGTTGCTATTCTTGTCTCCATTGTTGCAGTCACTATATTTTGATTGCCTCCCACCTAGGAGGCTCATCTTCCACGTAGAGTTTTCAGTGACTAATTTTGGAAGTAGATAGCCAAGCCTTTCTTCTTTCTTTTAGTCTGGAAGCTCCTCTGAAACTTGCCCACCATGGATGACCCAACACTGTAGCCACAGGCAAGTCAAGACAGTGAGACTAGACTCTATAGCCCATATTTGCTGTTGCTATGCATACACTTGAATTTTATCACTAAACATTTTGAAAAATAGTACCTCTGAGAGTTACTGAGAAAAAAAGTGGTATAGTTAGTTGTAAGTCAGGACTTACAGCCTATTTGGTTAATAGACTTCTTGTGCTGTCCCAAATGCAGAAATTCTGTAGCATTTTCCTCTTATGTTGTATGTTTCTCCATAGTATCTTGATGACCTATACAGATTTTTGGAAAGCTTGGCGGCATAGTGGTTAAATGCTACAACTGCTACCTATAAAGTTGGCAGTTTGAATCCACTAGGCACTCCTTGGAAACTCAATGGGGCAGTTCTACTCTGTCTATAGGGTCTCTATGAGTCAACTTGACAGCAATGGATTTTGGGTTTTATATAGATTTTTCACAATATTTGTTGTATTCAGAATTTTGTTTCTGGTTACTATCCTTGAAACCATTTCTTTTTCAAAGTAGCAAACCAAAACAACAACAAACAAAGCACTACTAAACCCACTGCAGTCAGTTACAATTCATAGCAATCCTATAGGTAGAGTAGACCAGTCCATAGAATTTCCAGGGAGCACCTGGTGGATTTGAACTGCTGACCTTTTGGTTAGCAGACATAGCACTTAACCACTATGCTAGCAGGGTTTTAAAGTACAGTAGTTCCTTCATTAATTGGTACTGCTCAGTTTTGTCTGCTACAGAGCATACTGCTCAATAGCTCTCTTCACACTTATTCCAAAGGTCTGACCCGTCTCTCAGTTAAGTATACCACTGTCATCATTAATCAAGGTGAAGCATAAAGTTCTCAATAACCATCTCCCAAAGATCTACTTAAAATCATTGTCCCTTCTCATCAGTGTAACATTTTCTTCTGCTTTCCTCACCAAGGTTAGAGAGGCTGAATGCAGACCTGTGACCTGGCCCATCTTGAAGAATTTTAATATGGTTGCTATGAGTCAGAATCAGCTCTATGACAATGGGTTCTTTGTGTAAAACCTTACTGGTCAGTTAAGTGGCAAACAAAAATGTCTACTTAGGAACCTGGACCCCATCTGTATGAACCTCCTTTGAAACCTTCAGGAAAAATAATTTAGGAGGAATCTGTAGCAAGGTTTAAATGATTGAATTCCAGTATCTGGTGGATTTTCCAATGATTTTTGAGTTGGAGTGACAGTTAAAAATCACCTAACCCATTATTCTTAATGCCATAGGTAGACAAGCTTTGTGTAACTGCAGGTGACAATTCTAAATTGAAGGTGAAGAAGACCATTTTGACTCACATTAAGAAAATTTTTTAGTCTCTCAATTTTCCAAATTTATAATAAAACAATTCATCACCAGAAATATTCAATGAGAAATTCATGAGAATTATTTAGGATATCTTAAGAGATATTGATTGGGTAGAAGGTTGGATTAATTATCTCCAAGTTCCATCCCAAATCTTATATCTGGAAATATTTCAGTAAAAATTTGTCCTGCATTTATGTTCTTGAAGCCAGTGGTGGAGTGTGGGTAGTTGAGTAAAATTAAAAAGAAAAAAATGTGAAGAAGACAATTCAGTGACAGGGATATCTGTTTGAATGTCTGTTTCATGCATCTTAAATAATACTCTCGTGTTTAAAGACAAAATGTGGTACTGGCAGAATGCAAGTCAACTAGACTGCAGGTCAAGAAACCTGAGTTCTGCCACCGCTGCAGAACTGTGTCATGAGCAGCTGTATCACACTTCTGAGAATTGTATTCCCAAGATTACAGCCATAACCCTTAGAACTATAAAATATTTTTAAAATAATAAATGATTTTATGTACACAAGTTTTCTGGATACTATTTCAAAGGTAGTGCTCGCTTTAGATTATCAAACTCATTTTCAAAGATCTAGGCTTCTAACAAGCAACAACACTACTTCTCATTCTAACATGAATGCCAGGTAGTTTTTAAGTCCCCAGAAATGTTGGGCACTTTTCCAATTGTGCCTACAGTTGACATACCTTATACATCTATTTTCACAATGTAAATAATTCAAATAAATCCATTTTATTAGTTGCTACGATATATTGTTAGCTCGTATCTTTATTCTCATTTATATGAGCAAAAGTAGAAAAAAATATGTAAGAATCTGGAATAAGAGCAGAGTAGAATAATTATGCCCCCCCCCAAAATTCCCTTGAATGGAAATACCATATGATTTAGCAATTTTATGCCTAAGAATATATCCTAGAAAAATAAAAGCCATCACATGAATAGACATATGTTCATCCATGGTCATTGCAGCATTGTTCACAATTGCAAAAAGATGGAAATGACCTAGACGTCCATCCACAGATGAATGGATAAACAAACTATGGTACATACACACAATGCAATACTATGCAGTAATAAAGACCAATGATGAATCTGGGAAGCATCTCATGGCACAGATGAATCTGGAGGGCATTATGCTGAGTGAAATAAGTCAGTCACAAAGCAAATATTGTATGAGACCACTAGTTTAAAAACTCATGAAAATGTTTACATTTAAAAAGGAGACAATCTTTGATAGTTATGAGGGAGGAAAGAGGATGAGAGGGAAAAACAGTAAATAGACAGTATTGGTAACTGTGGTGAAGGGTAAGATAGAACAAAATACTGGAGGAACAAGCACAACTTATCCAAGACAAGGTTATGGAAGTACCATAGACCCATCCAAACTCTCTAAGGGACCAAATTGCTGGGACCATGGTCTTGGGGAACATCTAGATCAATATGCATAACAGTTTTTAAAGAAAATGTTATCCATTCAAGTTTGGTGAGCAGTGTCTAGGATCTTAAAATCTTGTGTGTGACATCTAAGATACTCTGCTAGTCCAACTCCATCTGTAGCAAGGGAGAAAGAAGGAAAACAAAGACCCAAAGGAAAGATTAAGTCAAAGACATAATGGACCACAACTACCACAGCATCCTCCATCAGACTGTGTCCAGCACAACTAGATGGTGCCTGGCTACCACCACCAACTGCCCTGACAGGGATCAAAAGAGGGTCTCAGAGCTGGAGAAAAGTGTAGAACAAAATTCTAACTCCACAAAGACAACAAAAAACCAACCAGACCAGGCTTATTGCTGTGACAGAGACCGGAGAAACCCTGAGTATAGGACTTGGACACCCTTTTATCCCAGTAATGAAGTCACTCTTGTGCTTCACTCTTTAGCTAAAGATTAGACAGGCTCATAAAACAAAATGAGACTCAGTGGGCATACCAACTCAGAGGCCTGGACAAGAAGGAGAAGAGACAGGAAAGCTGGTAATGGCAAACTCAAGGTTGAGACTGGAGGAGTGTTCACATGTTGTGTGGTTGTTGACCCATTTCACAAAACAATATGTGCATTAATTGTCTAATGAGAAACTTGTTTGTTCTGTAACCCTTCATCTAAAGTACAACAAAAAAATCCTTTGGATTAACTGGCACTGTCAGAGATGTATGCATGAAGAAGAGTAACAGTAACAAGTCCATTATTTTTTATCAGCTTTATTGAGCTATATTATGTATCATAAAGGTCACCCTTTTAATTGTGAGATTCAATGATTTTTTAAAAAAATTAAATTTACAGAGTTATGTGAACATCACCACAATCCAGTTGAGGATGTTTCTGTTAACTCACCAAATCCATTGCATTCCTTCCTCCTTTTTAACAGCGGGAGGAGGGATACACATCAGAAATTAGGGTTATTCAATATGAGTGACAGTTGAGTCACATGATGATCCACAGCTGACAGAGGTGGAGCCTTCATCTCCACTGCTTGCTGAGTCAGAAGCCTGAGGCTCAGAGCTCGTGCTTGGTAGAGGTAACTCGGCTTAATGGATTGAGTGGGGCTGTGTGAGTTATTGAATTGTTTAGTCACTTTGGGCTAGACACTCAGGCCCTTGAATACAAAATTCACTTGTAAAGTATAGAGATTGTTTTTACCTCCAACCACACTGAATCTGGAGGAAGACAACAAGATATTTTCAAAGCTGAGTCTTACTCTGCAACTGAAGTTGGGACAATAAAAGTAGTACCAACGCCCACAACCGTGTACTGCACCTGATAATCCCAGACCATTCTCCAGCCATCTGCGTTGTTTTGAATAAATATGAAAAGAGTAGCATTTGGGGTTTAAACATTAATTTGTAGAATCCCGTGTTGTCCACATCCTAATTTGGGGAAGTTATTTAACCTTTTACTGTGAGTTGGCATTGACTCGATGGCACTGGCTTTGGTTTGGTTTTGGAGCCCTGATGTTGCAGTTTTTAAGAACTTGGCTGCTAAACAAAATGTCTTCAGTTCAACTTCTCCACCCACTCCTTAAAAACCTTGTGGGGCAATTCTGCTCTGCCTTACAGGGTCACTAGGATTTGGGAATTGACCCAACAGCAGTCAATTTTTTTTTCATTTTATTTAAGCTCTCTAAGTTTTACCTGTGAATGAATTTTGCTTTCATAAAAGTGTCATAGACTTGTTTATATTCATTAAGTGAAATAATTTATTTCATGTGATGAGGCAGCAAGTACTTAACAGTTATTTCTGGAGCTAAGGAGGGGATCCCAAACTCACTGCCACTGAGTCGGTTCTGACACGTAGCAAATGTTTAAGTCAGCTAGGGCTGTTCTAATAGGAACACCACAGAGTGGATCGCTTTAACAAAGGAAGGTTTATTCTTACACAGTCCAGTAGGCTACCAGTCCAAATTCAGGATGTCTGCTCTAGGGGAAGATTCTCCCCCTGGTCGGCTCTGGAGGAAAGTCTGGTGTTGCATCAGCCTTTGTCCAGGGAGAACCTTGGCGCAGGAACCTCAGGCCTGAAGGATCTGCTCTTTTCCCGGTGCTGCTTGCTTGATGGTGTGAGGTTCCCAATTCTCAGCCTGCTTCCCTTTCCTTTTATCTTTTGAGAGATGAAAGAATTAAGGGTAGGGTAAGCCATACTCCAGAGAAACTCTCTACAGTGGAGCAGGGAGGTGATCTCATAAAGGGATTTATAGTCCCACCCTAATCTTTTAACATACAGCATAGGAAAACCACAAAATGGAGATCAGTCACAAGTTACTGGGAATCATAACCCAGTCATGTGGCTATGCCTATTTTTGGGGGACACAATTCAATCCATGAGAACAACCCCATAGGACAGGGTAGAACCTGTGGTTTCCATGTTGTACATGCCATTTCAAGTTGGGTAATGTGTGCACACTTGGCTTTTCAGAGCTGGTAGTCATAGGCCCCAGCACACATGAAAGTGACGTACAGCACTCAGCCCGGTGCCTGGTGTTTTGAAGGACTTAATTATCATAATTAGTTATTATAATAAATTACATTATTATTTTGTTTGTATGGAACAATTTGTTCTTTGCTTACTTTACCAGATAGATTCAGTATTAAATTCTAAAACTTATGAGGAAATTCCTTGTCACCTAAGTCTTGTTTTATATTCAGAATCATTGATTCAGTAATCCAGTTAATAGAATTTACCATAAAGAAATAATTACAAAGAAGAAGCCTTTTAAAATATCAAAAAATTGGAAATAACTGAAATGTGCATTAATGTACTTAATTTATCTTAGGTAATTTATCTTAGGTAAATGCAATAAAATATTACGTTAATGAAAATGAATATTATGTAAATGTGTGTGACCATTATGTTAATATTATGTTAATGCAACCTTTCTCTTAGAAAATATTTTCTTCATGAATATAAAAACTACCTTTTCCTAAGAGAAGTCACCAGATATTGTATTATAAATATAAAATGTAAATATGTGGTACATTTGTTAAAAAGAGGGAAGAAATGCAAAAAAGAATTTAAACTGTGCTGTTACAGCCATTGGCTTTATGGTATAAAAAATACGAGTAAAAATCAGCTTTAAAAAATCCATCACGGCTGGGGCTCACAAAGTTCAGTCTCATTGGCAACATGAGAATAAAAAGGGGTGCACCCTGGGATTTCCACTAAAAGACTGCAATTGATGGTCCAGGGGCTTTAGGATTCCCCAGGGAGCAGGGCCCCTGGACCTGATGTTGCCCCTGTCCGTCAATCATAATGGAGGTCAACTCTTTGGACAGGAATGAGTTGGACTTGGAGACAGACAGAGACTATATCGTGTGTGGACTTTATGGTTTCATGCATCTATAAGATGTCATCCTGCTGACCTGGAGGTGGGGGAGAGGGTGGAGAGGAGGGGTTAGGAGATTATTAGGAGGATATGACATGTACTGAGCAGAGAGGAGGAGTGTGCTATCACTGGACAGGGAGAGCAGTGGGAGCTGCACACAAGTGGGCATGCAAATTTATACAGGACTGTACATTTTCACTTACTCACCATTTAAAAAAAAAAATCAGCATTGAAGACCCAAATAATGATCCATCATGAAAATTCAAGTCTGTTGCCAATGGGTTGATTACAGCTCATAGCAACCGTCATAGGACAGAGTAGAACAACTCCATAGGTTGGAATGGCTGGCAGGTTTGCACTGTCAACTTTTGGTTAGCAGTGAACCTATTAGCCACTCCATCACCAGCATTCCATCATGAAAATAGTGAAAAGGTAATAAGGTATTAATGGAAATCCAATAAGTAGAAAGACATCAGCCTGGGGAATCATCTCTTTCAAAATAATGCTTCATGTGTCTTCCCATATCAGACCTAGTTATCTGATTAGTTATTCCACAGAGGTGATTTTTCTGAAACTGGAGAGAAAGGGAAAAGGTAGCAATTACCTCAAGCTAGAGATGTATTTCAAATTTCAGCTGGTGACAGCTTTTCTGTTCCAGGTAAAATATATACCAAAGCTGCCACTCAAGCTATCTCATACCCAGGTCTCCTTGCCCTCGTACAGAGAGAGAACAGTGTATTTTCACTGAGGCAGGCCTTGCTTCCAGTTCTGGTCCACATGCCAGGGTTCAGATGACTGGGGTTTTGACTTCACTTGTCTTTTGTCATGACTTTTGGTTCTTAGTATTTCTTGACCTCCAGTTTGGGCTACTCTTTTCATTTTCCTTGCTTGCCTGAATTCTAGACCACTTTTGCTAGATGTCTTTCAACTAATACTTCTATACAATTCCCTGTATCCCCAAACCTCCTGTGCAGGTATGATACACACTTCAAAACTGTCTGAGTACCCTATAACAAATGACTGACCAGGCAAAGAACCAAATCATTTTTCCCTCATTGGTCTGAATTACCATTACCATTAAGAGGAAATCTTAAAAGACTGAGCTGAAGACAGAAAGAAAGATGCAATAAGTAGCAGTAGCCAGAGACAATAGCTGGCCTCCATGGCCATCAATGGCCTTTAACCCAGAGTTTGCAAACTCAGAATCACGTAGGCACACAGGCATATAGCAAAGATGATATATTTACTAAGATACCAATAAAATTTAAAGTAATACTTCTTTTTTTATTGTACTTTAGATGAAGGCTTACAGAACAAACTGGTTTCACATTTAACAGTTAGTACATATATTGTTTTATGACATTGGTTAACAACACCACAATAGGTCAACACTCTCCTTTCTCAGCCTTGGGCTCCTGGTTACCAGCTTTCTGGTCCCTTCCTGTCTTCTAGTCCTTGCCACTGGGCTAGTGTGCTTCTAACATCTCATTTTGTTCTATGGGCCTGTGCGATCTTTGGCTCAAGTGTGAACCTCTGGAGTGATTTCATTGCTGAGCAGAAGGCGTGTTTTGGGGCCATACTGTCAGGACTTCTCTAGTCTCTATTTTATTGCACTTTAGTAGAAAATACCAAAAGATGTTTACCTGTGTTTCATTGACTATGCAAAGGTATTTGACTGTGTGGATCATAATAAATTATGGCTAACATTTCAGAGAATGGGAATTCCACAACACGTAATTATGTTCTTAAGGAATCTATATAAAGACCAAGAGGCAGTTGTGTGAACAGAACAAGAGGACAGTGTATGGTTTAAAAGTCAGGAAAGGTATGCGTCAGGGTTGTGTCCTTTCACCATACATTTTCAATCTGTATGCTGTGTATCTACTTGACCAACTGCCCAGTTAGTCTCATGTATCTACTTATATGAAGAAGCACATTGTTCACCAGGTATCATTTTATTCCTTATAGTCCAGTCCAGTCTTTGAGCAGTTGGCTTTGGGAATAGTTTCAGTTATGGGCTAACAGAGAATCTGGGGACTGTGTTTTCTGGGAACCCTCTGGTCTGTTGGACCATCAAGTCTGGTCTTGTTAACAGGGTTCAAGTTCTGCACTTTACTTTTCTCCAGGGACTCTTTGCTGTGTTACCTGTCAGGGCAGTCATTGGTGGTGTCTGGGCACCAGCCAGTTCTCCCTGGGTCACAGTGACATAGTCTCTGGATTATGTGATCTTTTCTGTGTCTTGGGCTCGTTGTTTTTCCCTTTTTCTAGTTAGAGTTTTGTTCTACATTTTTCTCCAGCGCTGTCGGGAACCTCTGTCGTGATGCCTGTCAGGGATGTTAGTGGTGGTAGCTGGGCACCATCTAGATGTGCTGGATTCAGTCTACTAGAGGCCATTGTCGATGTGGTCCATCAGTGCTAGAGTGGTGATTCTTTAACTACCTTGTGCGTGGACTGGACTGGCTAAAGACAGTGACCATACAGAGCGTGTCTGCCCGTCTGCTCTTACACCTGCAGCCCATCTCTGTGGATGGTAGCAAGAAAGTTTGTTGGGGGAAGTAGCATGCCTGGGCTCAGAAGAGAATACAGCCCCCCTGGCTGACCTCTCTGGCTCTGCCTGTGTTCTCTCACTACCAGTAAACGAGTTAGTGTTGAGTTGACCCTGCCTCATGGCAATCCCATGTGTATCAGAGAGCAATTGCGCTCCATAGGGCTTTCAGTGTCTGATTTTTAAGAAGTAGGTGTCACCACGCCTTTCTTCCAAAGTTTCTGTTGGTGGACTTGAGCTTTCAAACTTGCAGTTAGCAGCAAAGTGTGCTGTTTGCACTACCTGGGGACACTTTCCCCTCACCACATGATTTCCTTATCTGTAGATTTAGACATACACTACTTCTAAGAGTGATCTGGGCTGGAGCCCAGATCCCCAGAAGGGATGCGAGCAGTTCCTTGCTACTCTGAAACCATTAGGAATTCCTCTGGTTCCCACATTGTTCCTGCTGTCTTTGTCCATTTCCTCATCAGAAGCCCCTTTGGGTCATGAGTTCATGCACCCAAGCCCCTGCTGCACCCTGCAGTAGCCCCCAGTTTATAGAATATAACATTTGCACGCGTTCTTACGGAAATGAAAACCAGGCCCTATCTTCATAAATTTATGCACAGCTTCCTTCCTGCAGTCCTTTGTCAAATAAAATGCCCAGATATACCTGACTCTCTCAAAATGTGATAGCTAAGCTGATGGGCTATGGTTTGATTCCAGAAGTTTCTCTGTGGCTTAGACTCACATGATCAAATGCTTGTAGTATTGAATCAAAAACTGTAGTGAGTCTGCTAGAATACAGTTTGGAGTTTTTGTACACATCTGACAGTGCTGAAAATGATTTTGAATTTCCTTACTGTTAATAAATTGATTAAAAATAGTCATAGTTGTATTCTCACTCACTATATGGTCAGCACTGTGCTGGGAGCTGTAGGAGATTTAGAAGAAAAATGAACCAGTCTCTCTCCTCATAGAGTTTACACTGTAGCTGCAGGCACGCGCAAACATACACATTCAAGAAAGGAGAGCACACCATAAAACCAAACCAAACCCAGTGCCATTGAGTGGATTCTGACCCATAGCAACCCTATAGCACAGAGTACAATTGCCCTATAGAGTTTCTAAGGAGCACCTGATAGAGTTGAACTGCCAGTGTTTTGGTTCCCACTTGTAGCACTTAACTGCTACATGCCAGGGTTTTCATAAATGATAATGGTTACTACCTACTGAGCTTTTACTGGACCAGGCAACTTATATAAGTCATTTTGCAAACTCGCAATGACTCTACAAGTTATCAGTCCCCACCCCCTGAATTTTATACACTGTAAAACTAAGGTTCAGGGATCTTAGCCTACGGTCATGAAGTTATCAGAATGGATAAGCCAAGAGTATATGACTCCAAAGCTGGCATATTTCTGTCAAATTGGTTTTTATTTTCACTGTATACTCAAATTAACTGAGGCTCTGTTTTTTAAAAAAGGTTCCTTAGTGATGCTGTCAGAGATTCTGTTTATCTGAGGCCTGAATATTGGCATATTTAAAGAACCTCTGGTTGGCTATGAGGATGATGGTCTTGGGGAACATCTAACCCAGTTGGCATAAAACAGTTTATAAAGAAAATGTTCTACATTCTACTTTAGTGAGAAGTGTCTAGGGGTCTTAAAAGCCTGTGAGCAGACTTCAAGTATACTCTACTGGTCTGAACCCTCTAGGAGCAAGGAAGAAGGAAGAACACGAAAGACACAGGGGAAGATTGGTCTAAAGGACTAATGGACCACATCTACAGTGGCCTCTAGCAGACTGAACCCAATAAAACCAGATGGTGCCCAGCTACCGCGACTGACTGCTATGACAGGGATCACAACAGAGGGTCCTAAACAGAGCTGGAGAAAAATGTAGAACAAAATGTTAACTCAAAAAAGAAAGACTACACTTGCTGGCCTGATGGAGACCAGAGAAATTCTGGGAGTGTGGTCCCTGGACACTCTTTCAGCTCAGAAAAGAAGTCCCTCCTGAAGTTCACACTTCAGCTGAAGATTGGACACCCCCACAAACAGAACAGGACTAAAGGGGCACGCCGGGCTGTGGGCAAGGACTAGAAGGAAGGAGAGGACAGGAAAGTGGGTAATGGGAGCTTCAGTTTGAAGAGGAAGAGTACTGACCTGTTGTGGGGTTATAACCAAGGTCATAAGACAAAATGAGTAGTAGCTGTTTAATAATGAACTAGTTCAGTAAACCTTCATCTAAAGTACAATAATAAGTAAATAAAAAAATAAATAAATGAAGAGCCTCAGGTTATTCGAGCATATTCAAAACCAAACCTATTGTCCTTTAGTAGATTCCAACTCATAGGAAACCTAGAGAACCAAGTAGAACATCAATATCCTAAGTATTAGTGAGCTGAAATGGACTAGTACTGGCCATTAGGAGTTGAACAATCATATGACAATCATATGTGGGCAATGACAGCATGAAGAGGAATGGCATTGCATTTATTGTCAAAAAGAACATTTCAAATTCTGTGGTGAATTACAATGCTGTGAGTGATAGGATGACATCCATATGCCTACAAGGAAAATAGTACAAGTAAGTTTATTGTTCAAACTTATGCACTCCTGTTATGGATTAAATTGTCTCCCCCTAAAATATGTGCTGTAAATCTCTATGCCTGTCTTTATAATCCATTTGGGAATAGGTTGCCTTGTTTTGTTTATGAGACAGGATTAGAGTAGTGTGTGTCTTGAGTCAATCTCTTTCGAGATGTAGAAGAGATTAAACAAGCAAGCAAATAAGCATAGATGGAGTAAGAGAGGTGTCAAGACACACAAGGATCTCCAAGGAACCAGGAAGCAGAAGCTGAAGAGACAGGGAACTTCCTCCAGAGCCGACAGAGACAGAAAAGCTTCCCTAGAGCTGGCACTGAAGTCAGACTTTTAGTCTCCTACACTGTGAGAAAATAAATTTCTGTTTGTTAAAGGTATCCACTTGTGGTATGGCTATTATAGCAGCACTAGATAACTAACACAGAGTTTGGTACTAGGACTGGGGTTCTGCTCTAACAGATACGTAAAGTGTGGAAATAGTTTTGGGATTGGGTAATGTGTAGAAGATGGAAGAGTTTTAACATGCCTATTAGTGGAAAGCCTGTTGGTGTAGTGGTTAAATTACGGTTGCTAACCAAAAGGTCAGCAGTTCAAATCCAGCAGGGGCTCCTTGGAAAGTCTATGGGGCAGTTCTACTCTGTCCTATAGAGTCCACTATTAGAATCAACCTGGTGACAGTAGGTTAATGGTAATAGCCTAGACTGCCTTGAAGAAGCTATTCGTGGAATTATGGACTTCAAAGATGATTCTATTAAGGGCTCAGAAGGAGATACAGAGGGCTGTAGAGAAAGTCTCTGTTGTCTTAAAGAATACATATGGCAGTAGCAACAGAAAGTTGCTAGAAATGTGGATGTTAGCTGTCCTTCTGTGGGGCGAAAAAGAAAAAAAGATGAACATGTGATAGGAAAATGGAGGAAGTACAGTACTTTTTATGTAGTAGCAAAGACCTTGTCTGAATTATGTTTAAATGTCTGTTGGAAGGTAGAACTTGTGAGTGATGAACTTGGATACCTGGCCGATAAGACATCTAAGTAAGACCTTGAAGGGACCGTGTGGTTTTTCTTTGTACTTATAGCAAAATGTGAGAGGAAGGAGATGGACTTGAAAACAAACTGTGTAAAATGAAAAGCCAACTTAAAGATTTGGAAAATTCCATTTTACAAACTAAGGATGCTTGTCCTAGAATGTTCAACAAGAGTGTGGCAGTAGGATTTTTTTTTTTTCAAAAAAAGAAATTAAGCCTGTGACTGATGGATCTAATCAACTACCGCAGCAGAAAACTCGTGAACTTAGATTGAAAGGGACATAGAAAGAATGAAAGCAAAGAATACTGTCTGCGTTTTGGAATTCTACTGGCAGGAAACAGGCCAAAGGAGCTACATCTGTTGTCCTCCAAAAAATGAACAAGATCATCCCTGGAGCAGCTCAGAGATCAGCAAAACTGTTGAAAGGAGCATGGGAAGCAGTGCCTACTCAGTTTCAAAGGTTGAAGCTACAGCTATCTGGGTTTCAAATAGTTGGATTTTCTCCAGCTGTGCTCTGGAATATGGGGTTGCTGTTACAATGTGCCAGGTGGAAAGGGTTGCCACCCAAAGCTGAGGGGGTAGGACATCCATACCCAAGGGACTGAATAATGGGGCCTGGAGAGGGGAGGGGTTAGGGTTATAACTCAGATAGCCTAGGAGAATGGGATTGGCTGGCCCAGTCAGCCTAAAAGGTGGAGTTGAAGCCCAGGGCCAAGGGGCATCCGCCTAGAATCCAGAGAGCATGGCCAAAACCCTGAAGGACAGGACCTTGTCCAGGTGGTCTCAATGAACACAGGATTATTTTCAAGCCTTGAGAGCTAGTAGAAATTGTTCTGCTGTGTTTTGGACTGCTTTGGTGCCTGCTATCCCTTCTTTTCCTCCAATTTTTCATGTTTGTAATGAAAGCATCTACCTTTTGCCGATTCCATCATTGTACTTTGAAAACTAATAATTTATATTCTAGATTTCACTGGTTCACAGATGAAGAGGGATTTTGCCCCAGGATGGAATGCACCTAAAGTCTCACCCCTATTTGATTTAGATGATTCAGAAGATGAGATTTCTTTTTAACCTGAAATTAAGACTTTTGGGATGATGTGATGGGTGAATGTGATTTGCATATGGCAAAGGCATGAATTTTAAGGGGTACCAAAAAAGTTAGTGTTACGGATTGACTTGTGTCCCCCTACAATGTGTTGTAAATCTTAGTCCCTATAATCTCATCTGAGAATGGGTTGTCATTGTTATGTTAATGAAACAGGATTAGTATGGGGTGTCTTGAGTCAGTCTCTTTTGAGATATAAAAGAAATGGAACAAGTGAGTGAGTCAGCAGATACGAGGCAAGAGAAATATCAAAACACATGGGGATCAGTAAGGAGCCAGGAAGCAGGACTTGAAGTGACAAAGACCTTCCTCCTGAGGTGATGAAGAAGAGAAAGCCTTCCTCCAGAGCTAGTGCTCTAAATTCAGATTTTCAGCCTCCTAATATAGGGGACCCTGGTGGTGTGTAGTGGTTAAGTGCTATAGCTGCTAACCAAAAGGTTGGCAGTTTGAATCTACCAGCTGTTTCTTGGAAGCCCTATAGGGCAGTTCTACTCTGTCCTATAAAATTGCTCTTAGTCATTTAGTGCTGCCATGACAGAAATACCACCAGGGATGGCTTTAAAGGGAGAAACTTTATTTGTCACAGTCCTGTGAGCTGCAAGTCCAAATTCAGGGTCTCAGTTTCAAGGAAAGGCTGTCTCTGCTGGCTCTGTGGAGGAAGACACTTGCCATCCGTTTTGTTTGGGCTGGGAGCTTCTGAGGTGCAAGAACCCCTGTCCTTTCCAAAGGACATGCTTAGCTCCTGGCACTGCTTTCTTTCTTGATAGTATGAGGTCCCCAAATCTCTCTGCTAGCTTCTTACCTTTGCATCTCAAGAGAGTACCTCGAGTCACAAAAGTATCTTACATATTGAGTCCTGCCTCCCCCTTACCACAACTGCTACCCGTAAACCAAAGGCCAAACTCAGTGCTGTCGAATCGGTTTTGACTCATAATGACCATATAGGAAAGAGTACAACTGCCCAACAGAGTTTCCAACGAGTGCCTGGCAGATTTGAATTGCTGATGTTTTGGTTAGCAGATATAGCATTTAACCACCACACCACCAGGATTTTCTGCTACTTGGACACCTTCATTAACATCATAGAGGTCAGATTTACAACACGGAGGAACTTCACACAATACCAGGAGTCATGGCCTAGCTATACAGATTTTTGGGGGGAACATAGTGCAATCCATGACAGTCACTATGAGTTTGAATCAACTTGAGGGTTTGTTTTTTGAAAGCTGTGATAAAATAAATTTCTGTTGTTAAAGCTATTTGCTTGTGTTATTTCTATTGTAACAGTACGAGATAATTATGACAACTCTTTAGGCTCCTGTGACAGAAATGGCCCAGCTTGTACCAGCATAACCATACCTCTAAACAAATTATTCACGTCAGTGCATCCATGCACATGAGCTTGTGAAATACAGATAAACACATTTTTTCCCAAGCCATTTGCTCAGGAAGTCAGTGTGCCTTCCCCCCCCTCACCCTGCAAATATGATGGCTTGAAACATTTTAGACCATGACCAGGTGAAGGCATCGGGAATGCCTGTTCAAGCATGGGCAAGCACCAGATTAGTAGCTTTCAAGCAGAGTCACTCTATTTGACCAGTGCTTCCAGAAAACAAGTTGTTAGAGAGGTGGTTAGAGGGGTCAGGGAAGTGGCTAACATGAAGCTTCTACATCAGAGCAAGAAGCTGAAATATACACCAGATGGTGCTATCAAGGAATAGCAGATATTTGCCAGTGAGCTGGGATCCATGATTTTAATTACCAAGGTAAAGTGATTTTCTAAAGCAGAGGAAAGACCAGTGTCATTAGTCCCCTTTGTGGAATTCCCACACACTGTGGCACTCATGGCTGTGACAACAAGCCAAGTCTTGTGCAAAGTGGCAGAGAATATTCAAGGCATTTGCCTTCTTGGCCTATTGCTGATCATGTTACTTTTCTAGAAAAATCTAAGGAAAACAGTGATGTTTAGTCCTAGAGCCCACCATCAATCGGTTTGTCATGCTATGATGGTTTGTGTGTTGCGGTGCTGCTGAGAGCTATGCCACTGGTACTTCAAAGCCCGCAGAGTCACCCACGGTGGACAAGTTGCATCAGGGCTTACCAGCTAACACAGACTAGGAAGGAAAGCCTTATTTCTGGGTAAAAATAGATAGTTTTTCCTCTGTTAAGAGCCTCTCTAAAGTCAAAGGGTCAGTGAGATCATGTCACAATAGCTATTTTGTAAATAGGTAGCTGAAGAGGCAAACTCTACATCCCCTACACTCCGCAGTTTGCCCCTTAATTGCTAGTCTGTCTCTCCTAAAAATGCTTTTTAAACATACGATGAAACTGTCTTTGCTAGCCTAAGGACTATTAAAGAATTTTCTTCCCTTAAAAAGGTTTTGCTTGCAACCGAATTAAAAGTATCTTCCCTGTGTTTAGCTCTGTTTGGTAAACAGAGGTATTTTACTGACCGCCTACTTCCTGGTCATTAATTCATAGTCTTCCGTACTGTATCACCTGAATATTTTCTTTTGCAACCTGATCGGAAATCTCTGCCTTCCACACACGCTTCAAATCACCCTCACAGATCTCCTTTTAGTAATTCTAGATGAGAACAGGACATCAGTTTAAGCTAAATCATAACTCACTGCTCTGACAAAATGGGGTAAAATGTTGCATTTTGTGAATAATTGGATCAAAGAACAAATCCAGAATGTGGCAGGTTAAAGCAATGAAATTCGTGCTTTATCTTATTTATTTTAGCAGGTCCAGTTACACTCATTTATGGTGCTAAATCACGTTGCAGGCAGAATGTTGGCAGAGAAGAAAGATCTGTTACTGTCAAATCAAGTCTTCCCACAACTCAAGACTTAAATTTTGCATAAGATGGGCATCAAACTACTTTGTGTGTTTATGCAAACTTTTTGACATGCAGGGTACTGTGCCAGTCAAAAGTCAGGTGCCGTAGAGTCGGATCCAACCAATGGCAACCCTAGAGGCCAAGGTACTGTGAATGTTGTCCAAATCTTACTTGACAATGAGAAGAACGAACAGTTCTCTAAAAGCAGTCATGTAAGGGACTTTAGGTTGCCACTAGTTCTCTGATCCTTGGGGGCTAGAGACTGACTCTTGGCCTCAGGGCAGCTTTCTGGTTGGACAATGGAGGCCTGGGTCATGGAAAGGGAAGGGAGAAAGATACTTTTCCCCTCACTGTGTTGTTGCCATCAGGTGATGGAAGGAATACACAGAGTCGCCATACCAAAAAGAAAGAATTAAAAGAATTCTAGAAAGGAGAGATGAGGAATCTATGGAAAACAATGTAGGAATAAAGGTAAGAAATGAATATATAATGGTTTAATAATTAAGAAGCATTATAACAGTAACTATTAGAAAATGAACTACAGGAAAATGACTCAAGTTGATTATTTTTAGGAAGTGGGATTTCAGATGAAGGGCAGTGAAGTGGGAAGCTACTGCTTTTTATTATAAATCCATGTTTAGTTTTCATTTAATCATGAACATGTGTTATTTTTATATAAATACTTTGGTATAAATAATCAACTAGGAAAGGTAGAGCATTCATATCTACCAACTGCTCCTTGGAAACCCAAAGGGGCATTTCTGCTGTGTGTATGTCTTTGTGTGTGTGTGTGTGTGTGTGTGTGTGTGTGTAGGTGTGTGTGACTAAATTCCAGAATATTGGTTCTGGTATCCATGGATCTGTATTTCATAAAGGCCTCCAGAAAATGATGGTAACTAACATGTCTTGAGTTCTTCCTGTGTATCAGATATTACTTTAGAGCTGTATATAAATGAACATATTTAATCTTTTAAGAAACTGTTTGAGTTAGGTACAGTTACCTCCATTTTTACCAAGGTAGATACTGGGTAACAGAGAGTTAAATAATTTCTTGCATTTGGGCTATTAGAGACAGAGCCAGGATTCAAACCTAGGCTCTCGATACCACACTGAACTTGTCCGTTCTCTACACCCAGGTCATTTGCATGCCTATGAAGACCTAAGAATACAGAACAGGTTTGTGGAGGTGTCTGATATAGAAGGACCAGGGTACAACCTGCAAAACAGCAACAAAGAATGTATGGTTCTTACTTGTGCTCCTAAACTTAGATTTCTGGCCCAGATATTTCCACTGAACTAAGAGCTCAGCTACTAACTGTTCCTTTGACTTTAACCTCAATATATCACATGCTGGTCCCTTTTGTTGGAACGCTCCACTCAACCTGACTGGGGAAAGTTGCTTAATTTCCTGGCATAAAATAGGTGTCTAGCAAATTTTAGTTTCCTTCAACATTTCTAGAGTCTTCATTTTTATCTCCAATAATCTTCATATTGTAAGGATAAATTCATTTGCATTTGCTTTCTAGACATGGCTTATAAAGACTGAAAGTAGGAAGACACCTTTAAAGGATTTATTCATCTCATTTCAGAAGTTCATTAAAATCAATGTGTATCTTGCAGTGACACATTTGAGCTGCGGTTTTAATTACTGTCAAGATAATACCCCTGGGAGTGTGGAGTCTGTCAAATGTAGGTGTTGGGTGCCTGTAATTTTCAAAATTACTGCTTTGTTCTACAACCCATTTAAATATCTAAAATAATTAATGAAATGTGCATATGATTAGAGGTAACGGCATGAAAAAGGATAACAAATAAGTGAGCAAATAAAAAAATAAATTAGCACCTAATCTGTAATTAGTGATGTAGTCCTCGATAATTGAAAAATGAGTTGAACGTTTATGTTGATGTGTAAGGTGAAAGTATAGCCATTTTCCCACTGAGATTAAAATTACCTTAATAAGAAAGGTCTTAAAAACCTGTGTTTGTTATTGATAGAATTACATAAGAAATGTCAACAGCAAGGTAAAGTCAACCTGCTGTAGCCAGAAAGAGAACAGTTAAAGTCCAGCATTTCCACGTGTCATGTACCTGCAGTGAGATGTGAAGAGAACAAATGAAAAACCATAACCAAATAAGTTTATTTATGTCAAAAATTAAAAGTATGAGAAATTTACATTGACAGATGGGCAAATATATAGAAAAATCTATATAAATGAATATTCAATATGGAGACTTAGAAGTATTGTGTGTCTCATGGCTCTACTTGAAAGGTTTTCTTTAGGAAATTGGGTAACTATCTGAACTCAATATTGGGCAGTTGGATTGGCCATACAATTCTCAGTTGTCCTCCATGTTAAAAGAGCTAGCTGGTAAACATGCTAGTTTTCAGGGAGCAGGTTGTCATATTTAGGTGAACGGAGTAAATAAATGAGAGTCAGCAGCTGTGGGTCAGCTCTAACATGTGTATAGCATTCCTTGATGACTGTGTGAATTTAGGAGGTTATTTAACTTTCGTGACCTCAGTTTCCAAATCTATAAATTGGAGATGATAATACTAGACTCGCAGGATTGTTGTGAAGGCAGATAAGATATTTATGGAAAGAGGTAGTACCAAAATTATATAAGGAACATATTAAAAAGTCTTTATACTTTTTAGTTTTTAAAATTAACATAAGTCAAGTTTCCTTTTATTTTGGCAGACAGTACTATGACCTTTAGCACCCATATGACTGTTGCTGTCAAGTCAGTTCTGATTTATGGTGCCCCTATGTGTTACAGAGTAGAAATGCTTCATAGAGTTTTTTTAGACTCCAACCTTTGTGAGGAAACCCTAGTGACATAGCCGTTAAGGTGCTACATTTGCTAACCAAAAGTTGGGCAGTTTGAATCGACCGAATGCTCCTTGGAAACTCTATGGTGAAATTCCACTCTGTCATATGGGGTCGCTATTCCTCAATGGCACTGGGTTTGGTTTTGGGTTTTGCAACCTCTGTGGAAGCAGATTGCCAGGCCTTTCTTCTGCAGTGCCACTGGGTGGATTCCACTTTCTGTTCTATACGTATCGTATCCTCTTAACAATCTCCTATCCCCAACTCTTCACCCTCTCCACTCTCTTCTAGTAAGAGGCCGGTAGGATGACGTCCTAGAGATGCATAGAAACTTAAAGTGCAGACACTAGCAATAGGCTAGTTATGCCAGTGGGCTGCAATGTCCCCTGAGAATGTGGTCCCCAGGCACCTTGCCCCTGCTACTCTATCCTTGCCATATTGGGTTAAGATTGGAAGGGTTTTCAGGTTATGTTGAAGTCCTGTTAAATTGATCTTTCTAATGTGTGCTGTCACTGACTTCACCCAGCCAAATTTCTTTCAACTATCTAATCTGTAACCAACCCTCTCCCTCCCTTTTCCCCCTCCTTTGCAGCCGTCGGTCTTGTCTTCTGTATGTGAATCTGTTTTTAAGTCCTTATCGTAGGAGTTTCATACAATACTAGTCCTTGTGCTGCTGACTGATTTCATTTAACATAATGTCTTCCAATTGAAACCAGGTTATGAGATGCTGCCTAAAATCATCTTGTTCTTTATCACTGCATAGTGTTCCACTGGGTATATATACCATAGTTTATTTATCCATTCTTCTGTTGTTGGGCATCTGGGTTGATTCCATCTCTTTGCTGTTGTGGACTGTGCTGCAATAAACGTGTGCATGTATCTGTGTGACTGCCCTTGGTTCAGTAGGATATATTCCAAGCAGTGGGATTACTGGGTCACAAGGTCTATCTCTTTCCTGATTTTTGAGCAAACGCCAGCTTGCTTTCCAAAGAGGTTGTACTATTTTGCATTCCCACCAGCAGTGTAGGAGAGTTCTAATTTCTCCACAGTCTCTCCAGCATTTGTTGTTTTGTGTTTTTGGATTCTGGCTTGTTGGGGTGAGTGGGCATCTCATGTTTTGATTTGAATTTCTTTAATAGCTAATGTTCATGAACATTTCCTCATGTGTCTTTTGACTGCCTGGATATCCTCTTTAGAGAAGTGTCTGTTCATCTCCTTTGACCAATGCTTAATTGGGTTATTTACCCTTTTCTTGCAGATATTTTGTAGTACCTTGTAGATTATGGAATCAGACATGGATCTGACATATAGTTGCCAAATATTTTTGGTGGTCTTTTAATTCTTCTGATAAAGTCTTTGGAGGAGCAAAAGTATTCAGTTCTTAGTAGTTTCCATTTATCTATCTATTTTCTTTTCTGTTGATCATACTTGCTTTTTTAGACTTTGAAGTCTGCCTAAGTTGTGTATTAAAACTTCTATTGTTGATCCTATTTTTTCTTGCATGATCTTTATCATTTTAGGTTTGATTTTAAGTATTTTATCCAATTTGAGTTGGTTTTTGTGTAAGGTATAAGATATGGGTCTTTTTTCAATTTTTGGCAGATGGATATCCAATTTTGCCTATTTGGTCTTTCTGAGAATGTCCTATTAGTGTAATCATTCAGTATGTGAGCATTTAAGATTGAGTTTCTTTACTCATGATGCTGCCTTTGAGATTCACTGAAGTTGTATCAACGGTTTGTTCCTCCTTAACACTAAGAAACATTCCATTGAATAGAGGTATACCACAGACTATTAATGAATTCACCCATTAAAGATCATTGGAGCTATTTCCAGTTGTTGGTATTATGAATAAAACTACTATAGGGGAACTTTGTACCATCAAGCAAGCAGTACCAGGAGAAGAGTGCATTCTTCAGACCTGAGGTTCCTGCACCAAGATGCTCCCTGGACAAAGACTGATGCAATACCAGACTTTCCTCCTGAGCTGACAAGGGGAAAGCCTTCCCATGGAGCAGACACTCTGAGTATGGACTTGCAGCTTACCGGACCATGTAAGAATAAACCTTCCTTTGTTAAAGCCATCCACTCTGTGGTATTTCAGTTAGAGTGGCCCTAGCTGACTAAAACAGAATTTGGTACTGTGAGAGTGGGGTGCTGCTCTAGCAAATACCTAAAATGTGGTAAATTTTGAAACTGCAAATGGATAGAAGATTCAGAAGGAACGAAGAAGGCACAGATGGTGAGAAACAGAGAACTGGTGGTGGCAGCAGCAGTGGCAGTAGCAGAACCAGAGGCAGTGCTGGAGCGGGCCCACGGAGTGAGACAGCTAAGTGCCTGTGCAGAGTTCTCCTCAGGGAATGGGGTGCCTCCAGGCACTTAAATCAGTGGAGCTGGCCTTGCTGACCGACAGAGCAAGAGAGCTGAGTGCCTTTGGGCAGGACACTTTCCAGCAAGAGTGGGGTGCCTCCGGGCACTTGAATCAGTGGAGCTACAGCGCTTTGGAACACTTGCCCTGGCAGGGCAGATGTGGGCTTGAGGCCTGGGCCATGTGGCCGTAGGAAGCTGAAGCTGAAGAGACAAACAGTGTGAGAAGCTGGGCTGCCTGAGTCTCAAAAGGTATGGCCATGACCTCAGGGGTTTGAAAGGGTAGAACCGTGGCGTCCTGTGTTTGTAAGGGTGGAATTGCCACTCAGTTGGGCTTAGGGTGCACCTAAAGCCAGTGGGGCAGAGTTTCTGTCCAAGTTGGCCTTGACGGCAGAGTTGTAGTACAGGGCTGGAGGTCTCCACTCAAAATCCAGAAAGTGTGGCCAATATCTAGAGTCTGGAGGGCAGGGTCATTGTGTAGAATGTCTCAGAAAATGTAAGAGTATTTCCAAAGCTTTCAGGGCTACTGTAATGTGTTCTGCTGACTTGCCTGTTGCTTATTAATGCCTTCTTTCCCTGCAGTTTCTCCCATTTGTAATGGAATGTCTGACTTGTGCCTGTTCTGCCCTTGTACATTTAGAAGCAGATAGCTTGTATTCTATGTTTCACAGATGTAGAAGAGTTTTTGTATTTTGGACTTGAAACTGATTTATGACTTCTATCATGTGGGATGGACATGATTTTGCTATGATGATGCAATGAATGTGTTACACGTTTCAATGATGTGATTTTTGGGATGCCAAAGGGTGGGATGTCATGGATTGAATTGTGTCCCACCCCCCAAATAAGTGTGGCCACGTGGCTGGGCCACGATTCCCAGTATCTTGTGACTGTCCTCCGTTTTGCGGTTTCCCTATGCTGTATGTTAAAGGATTAGGGCGGGGCCGTAAATCGCTCGTAGGATCACCTCCCTGCTCCACTGTAAAGGAAGTTTCCCTGGAGTATGGCTTGCCCCACCCTTAATCCTTTCATCCTGCAAGAGATAAGAGGAAAGGGAAGCAGGCTGAGAATTGGGAACCTTGTACCATCAAGCAAGCAGCACCGGGAGAAGAGCGCATCCTTCAGAACTGAGGTTCCTGCGCCCAGATGCTCCCTGGACGAAGACTGATGCAATACCAGACTTTCCTCCAGAGCCTGGAGTGGACACCCTGAATGTGGACTTGTAGCCTACCGGACCATGTAAGAATAAACCTTTCTTTGTTAAAGCCAAACAAACAAACAAACAAACAAAAAACTACTATAAACATCCATGTGTGCATAAGCTTTTATTTATCTAGGGTATATACCTAGGAGGAGGATTGCTGGGTCACATGGTACTTTCAACTTTTTATCTTTTGACTTTCAATGTGTAACTCTCAGGACGGGATGAAAACTTTGCAGTCCCAGAGTTGGGAGGTGGAGGTACCGACAGGCAGCGGCGCCGGTGAGTCAGCCACGGTTGTGTGGCGGCTGCAGGCACCTTGGTGGCAGAGCGGATGGGGTGCGCAGGGCGCAGTGCTCGGCCCCCCCACCCCCAGCTCCCGGTCCCGCGTGGGTTCGTCCTCCACCGCGCCCCCAGCGCCTGAGATGTAGCTCCTGCCAGCCGGGCAGCGCCTCACTCCGCGCTGCCGGCCACCAGCTGCCGGTCGCCGCCTGCCCAACTGCGGCCCAAAGTACTTGGGGCTCGAGTTCTGAGCACCTGCCCCATCCTGGCACCGCCCACTCCGGAAGGGACCCTCTCCATCCGCCAATGGACGGGTTGGTGCTGGTGGTGGCTCCTACCCAAGCTGAGTGCACTCGAGGAGGGCAAGGGGCTCCTGGTCCTCTGCGCCCAGGGTGCCTGCAGTTGCAGTTCCTACTGCCGCCCGCCGCACCTCGACTCCCTTCCTTACTGGGCCTTCGCCCTAGTTCCCTTCCCCACCCCCGTCAATAAGAACCTGAGGCAGGGTTCCTGCCACTCCCATCTCATTTGAGATGGAGGAGCTGAAGCCAGTCAACATCACATTTACTCTGGAGGCAACTCTGCACACATCTAAGGGATGTCCACCGTTCTGGTCACAACAAAGAGGAGGTGGAGGCTTTGGGGGCAGAGAGGTGAAAAGGATTAAAGACGGTTGAGTGATCCTATGGAGAATGGGGTAGATGGGGCTCGTGACGTTGGGAAGTGCTGAACTGCAAAGCCTTTGCCCACTTCCCTTCTCCTCCTTTCTCCCACCCCCCAGTTTTTCCAACCAGGAAAAAAAACTTGAAAGTGCTGAGCGCACGTGACTTGTTTCCCTTGTCACATCGGTATGAGGAGCAGAAGACCAGGCAGAGAGTGAGACTTAACAAAATTTCTGGCTGCGGCTATGAAAGTGTTAAATTTCCAGGCAGGTTAACAGTCCTTCATGAGGCTTCCCCTTTACTTGTAGACTTGCTGAAGCTCCCGGATTAGACCGAAAAAAGCTGGTCTTTGTAGGTGATTTAGATGGAGAGCCCAGCCCCTTACCCTTTCTTCCCTCTGGAAGGGAGGAGAACCGCAGTGCGCAGTGGCTATAGTGTTCAGTGTTTCTGGGCTCGAAGCTGGTGCAAACTGCGGACAGACAACATGTGCGTGGTATAACTGTGTTGGTCAGACCGGGCTTTTTCAGCTCGTGTATGAACTTACGCTCTCTGGTGTGCCAGTATTAGGAGGGTCTGCTGTCCCGGTGACAACAGCGCTCCAGTTCTCCCTGACCTGTTCTAGTGAAGAGCATTAATAAAGTCTCAGTATCGCTTTATGGGAAACCCTGGTGGCTTAGTGCTACGTCTGCTAACCAAAAGGTCAGCAGTTCAAATCCGCTAGGTGCTCCTTGGACACTCTATAGGACAGGTCTACTTTGACTAATAGAGTCACTAAGAGTTGGAATCCATTCGACAACAGTGGCTTTAGCTTTACACCCCGTTATGGAGTGTCCCTGGGTGGTGCAAATGGTCAAGTCTCATCTTTTAACAAAAATGTTAGCTGTTTAAATACACCTAGAGGCATCTAGGAAGAAAGGGTAATCTGCTTCCGAAAGGGGTGCAGCGGTGAAACTGTCACTTTCCATTTAGGAAACCTGGGTTTGGTTCCCAGCCAATGCACTTCAAGTGCAGCCCTACCCATCTGCCGTGGGAGGCTCCTGTGTTGCTATGACTGAGAAGATTTCAGTGGAGCTCTCAGAGGAAGATGGAGTAGGAAGAAAGGCCTGGTGATCTGCTTCTGAAAATGAAAACTGAGAAGCCAGCAGAAACTCTTTGGCTCACAACAGTCAGGTGTCGTGGTGAGTCAAGGCCATTTATATATGGCAGTTGACAACAAGAATAACCCTTTTATGGAGGGAGAAGAAGGCTTCCTAGATTACAGGAGGCTGAAGCTGGGAAGAGTGTTTGCAGGTGAGCTTCGTCTAGACACAGAGTAGGTAGAAGCCAGAAATCTTTGGTCCTGTCAAAGAAAGTTTCAGATTTTTGAGAAATTTCTGCATCTCTTGAACTCAGAGAGCTAATCCTGAAGCACTTCAGCCTCAGAAAGAAACATCTTGGCTGTAATAGCTAAAGACCATTTAAAGATGTTCCCCAAGCAATGAGAACATGATCACCAAGGATAGGTACCTTTTGGTGGTATTTTTAGTTGTTGTCTAACTGTCAGAAGCATTCCCCAAAAGATCCCACTTTTAATTGTGTTCATGTTCAGCTTTTAATAAAATCTGGGAACATTTTAGAATAATGGTTTGCTTCTATGAATCCATGTGATTCCTAGGTATAGACTACATTAAGATAAATAATGATAATAGCAGTTCTAATACCATCAGTTAATTTTGCATATTTAGAACTCATGTAAATATGTACTGTTTTGGATCTGACCCCTTTTGCTCAACGTTATGTTTGTGAGATTCATCTGTAGCTGTCTAGTTAACAAACATTCATCTGGGAAAGAGTAACACTGTCTTACAAGTATCTTTGTTTGGTTTTAATGTATTGGCACAGTATAACAAACAAAACTGTCAAAAATATTTTGTGGAAGTCCTATTCTGCATCCTTCTGTATGCATCAAAGTCTTTCACCAACCAGGAAGCCCATGGAGCTTGTTTGATTGAATCATACTCCTTCTCCCATTCCTACCCCAGATTACTTGATATTAGATTATATCTTTTTGGCCTGGCTAGCCCCCACCTTGAAAGCTGGGTGGGCAGTGGTTAAGTTCTACAACTGCTAACCAAACGATCAGCACTTCAAATCCCACAGGCGCTCCTTGCAAACTCTGTGGAGCAGTTCTCCTCTGACCTATATGGTCTCTGTGAGTTGGAATTGACTTGATGGCTATGAGTTTTTTTGATTTTAGCCTCCAGCTCAGTCACCTCATTAGCATATATACTCGTATGTGGTCTGGAGGACTTATCAAAGACCCCCCTCTACCTCCCATATTGCTGAAATTCTAAGGTTTCAGAGATTATGTCTTGGAAACCAAGAGCAAGGATCCAGTTCTTTGGGTAGAGTTCAGTTTAAATCTCACAAGAGAATTCTGGGAAAGATTTGGTAAAGCTCCCAAATACTTGGATCCGACTCGACGGCACTTGGCTTAGTTGGCCCAAATACTTGACAGATGTGAAGGAGCTGTTGCATATGTGGCCTAAATCCCCAAACTCATTGCTATTGAGGGACTGTGTTTCACAGTGGCCCCAGAGAATTTCCAGGGTAGTTAAGAATTGCCTGCCTTACGGATAACAGCCATAGCACTTAATCACTATGCGCCCAGAGTTTCCTGGTCTTAATCTGGGGCACGTTATCCAGTAGACTTGCCTTGCTTACCAGATAATCTGTAGTGAACAGTTTCACATTTTTCACCCATCGAAGATTCTGCTTCTAGGTATGGCTGGCATCTGTTTCTCTCCCAGCCCCACAGCACCTTCCTATAGAATGAAAGCCTTTTTCCAAATGTGCAGCCTCTCACAGGGACAGACTACCCAGTAAGCAAAGTTAGCATGGTTTACTTACATTTATTTACTAATCTGCAGTGAACAGTTTCACATCTTTTTCAGCATGAAATCCATGTGAAATTGTTCACTACAGATTAGTAAACAAACACAGGTAAGCCCCCTACTTACCTTGCCTACTGGACAATCCATCTTTGGCCTTAGTACTAGAGACCTTTGCTTAGGTTCACAGTGGGTTCTGTTGTTTACATTTCTCTTTAGGAAGATAACTTTTTGAATATATTTGGAGGGTTGATAGCCACCTTGTAATGGTGAAAGGACAAACCTAAAAATGAAAACCCCGTACTCAAGAGGACAAAGAATTTGAGTTCTTAACAATATTATTGATTTGTAGCACTGAACTGCCTATCTTTAAACTCTTTAAGTATAAATGAGTGTCTTAACTGGTTAAGCCCTGGTTGGTAAGTTTATTTTTTTAACTTGTTGTTGACCGTGTCCTAACTGATACATGTTTTTGTCATTGCACTGTGCCCTCCTCTCATTTTCTTTCTCCATTTTCTGCTCTGGGGACTTTGCATATCTCTAGGGAAGTAAGGCTCTATCTTTGAACGGTTTGGTGTCTTTTAGTGTGCTGATAACTTGGTATTGATTGCAAAACTAATGAGTTTGGCCTATCTTGAATGAACTTTTTCCTTCTCTTGTTTTGATCAAGAAGGCTAGGGACTTCTGTGGAGATACCCTCCTATTCCTCCATGGCATCTGAGGTGGGCTTGTATCCATTAATAAGAAAAGGCATGTGCTGTTCATAAGCAGTCAAATGTAGTGGAACTGAACTACTATTCACTGTATAAAAGTAATTACTGTTGGGTTAAACAGTGAGCTTCCTGGGAGCATTTCAAATAGGATTTCAGTAGCAGAAATGAGGTTTCTGAGTCTTTGAGGAGCTCCTCATTTGAGCTGGTAGAGATCTGTTCTTTTTTCTCTTTCTGCTGAGCTCTGTGCCTAAACACAGCTAGGTAGCTAGACTGCAAAGGGGCTCCTAGGGCCTTGGTTTCAGGTTCCCTGGGTCTAAGGGAATTATGGTGAGGAATCAAAGGTCCCTTGCAGTGAAGTAGGTAATTAAGGATTCTGAGAATGCAGAACTGACATACTCTGAGTGGTAAAAGCAAGATATTTTAAATACTTTCAATGTATGGATTGTTTAGTGCACAGCAGTAGGTCCTCTCCTCTCTGCCTTCTAGTACATTCAACCTGGGCTCAGAGTTCTAAACCTGCTTCTTCCCCAGCTTAGCTGCTTCTCTTTTGTGTTTTTCTCAGGATATTAGTACCCAAGAGTTTAAGAAACTTGGAAAAATACAAACAGCTTCACCAGGAAGGTTTTTTGTTTTTCTAAATGTTTATTTATTTATATTTTTTATTGTGATTGAGTGAAAGTACACAATCCAAGTTAAATTTGCGTGCCTGACTATCTGCAACTCCTTCTCCTCACCTCTGGTGACAGCATACTCTTCCCTTCCATTCTATACATGTCATGTCCTCTCAACAATCTCCCGTCCCTTCTTCTCCACCCTTACCTCTCCCTTCTAGTAAGAGGCCAGTAGGACAGCATCCTGTAGATGAATAGAACCATAAAGTAGACACGCCACATGATCCCTTTGTGTCCCCGAGTCCAATCCATTCCTGTCTGAAGAGCTGAGTGCAGTAATGATTTATGATCAGGGCAGCAGCAGATCTAAGGGCCATGCTACCAGGGGAACCACAGGCCCTTCAGACTATCAATTGTGGTCTTTTAGTGAAGCTCTTGAGGTGCACCCCTCTTTCTCTCGTAATACCACTGGAACACGACATTGTGTGTCCCATCATGTCTGTCATTGGTGATGGTTGGGCACCGTCTGGTTCTCTGGTCACATGTTGGTACAATAACCCATGCATGTGGGTCCTTCTGTCTTCTGGGCTTCCCCCCCCACCCCAAGTCTTTGTTTTATCCTTGGTGATCAACTGATCCAGCTGAGTTGGGATGATTTGGTATACTCAGAGGGCAGCTTGCTAGCTTTTAAGACCCCAGATACCACTCACCAATAGGAAGTGCAGAAGATTCTCTTAGCAATAGGCTAGTTATGCCAGTTGGCCTTGATGTCCCCTGAGAGCGTGGTCTTCACAGGGAAATTTTATCTACCTACTTGTGGGATCAGGACTCTTGCATCCTACTGGGATGAACATCAACACATCCCTGAACATCATCCTGGTTTCCTGGGAGTACTTTTGTGCATGGGTGAGTTTCTCTGGTGAGGAAAGTTGGTGATCTCAGAAAGTGTTGCTACTGACTTAGTGTTTGCTATAATTGAGGGGATTCTGAGTTGTCTGCTTAGGGACACTAGATTGCTGAAAAGCAGCTCACCCATTCAGTCAACAAATATTTGGTGAGCTAGTGAGTTCCAAGTACACTGCTAGCTGCAATAGTGCCTATCAAGGACTCTTTGAGAATCTACCTTCTCTCTTGCCTAAATATATGTCCTCGTTTGAATTACTTTTCATGAGTGGAAGGCCCCTCAGATTCTTGGACACATCTCTAGAGGCAAAAGTTGTAAGCACAGGAAGAGCCTCCATAGAACCTTCCCAACAGGGCTGCCACCTGTAGTTGTGCAGATGTTAACACAGGAGGCACCCGGCTTCCAAAGGGTGTGTAGGCTGAATCCTGGGGAAGACAGGGCTTCTTCTAATTTGCTCACAAGCATCCCATGGGATGAGGCAGACATGCTTCCCAGAATTTCAGTATCTGAAGCTATGTTTCTTCCCCTATTGTATTCTTTCTCTGTTCCCGCTTCAGATTCCTGCTCTGACAGATAAGAAGTTTTGACCTGTTATGGATCCCTCCTTTTTAAACTTTATTCCAGAGCAAACAATACTCTGGAATAAAGTTTACAATGCACTTGGTTTATTATAGTAATAAATCTTCTTTTGATTTGCCAAACACTTGCACTAAATGTGATGAGTTTATATGGAAATTATGGTAGCACTACATCTTTTTAAATTAGACAGAGATATACAGAAAAGAAGATAAATGTCTGCTGGAACAGAAGAAGGATGGGGCTGGAGGGGTTTCTCCTTATTTATTTTCAGTTAGTCTGGACATTGTAGACACATGGGCCTCAGGCTGGTGGGATAGCTCCTTCCTCAGCAGGTCATTTCTTCAAAACTCCCTTCCTCCCCCGTGGGTATTACTGATGTCATAAGTAGGGGATGCAGTTTGTATCTTTCCAGGGAAAATGACAGAGGTCCATCCACTTTGCATATACTGCACTGTCATTGAAAATGTTTGGCTTTGAAGAGCATTTAATGACATAAAAATATTCATGATGTAATGTTAAGTAAGGAAAAATGTAATGCTGATATGTATATTAACATTATGTGTGTGTAATATGTGTGTATATACAGGCATACCTCATTTTGTTAAGCTTTTTACAAACTGAAAGTTTGTGGCAACTTGCATTAAATAAGCCCATCGACACCATGTTTCCAAAATCATGTGCTCATTTTGTGTCTCTGTGTCACATTTTGGTAATTCTTATAATATTTCAAACTTTTAAATTATTATATAATATGTGTTATAGGTATCTGTGATCAGTAATCTTTGATGTTTGTTGTAACTGTTTTGTGGTTCCAAGAACTGTGCCTGTATGAGACAGTGAACTTAAGTGATCAATGTTGTGTGTGTTCTGACTGCTCCCCTGCTTGTCTGTCCACCATCTCTCTCCTTCTCCTGGCACCTCGCTGTTCTCTGATACATGACAATATTGAAATGTGGCCAGTTAAAAAACCTGCAGTGGCCTGTCTGTGTTCAGATGAAAGAAAGAGTTGCACATTTCTCACTTCAAAGAAAAAACCTGGAAACAAGCTTGGTGAGATAGACATGTCGAAAGCTGAGATAGGCCAAAAGCTAGGCCTCTTGAACCAAACAGCCAAGCTGTAAATACAAAGGAGAAGTTCTTGAAGGGTATTAGAAATGTCACTCCAGTGAGCACACAAATGATAGGAAAACAAAATAGCCTTCCTGCTGTTGTAAAGAAAGTTTTAGTGGTATGGATAGCCACAACATTCCCTTAAGCCAAAATCTAATCCAGAACAAAGTTCTAACTCTGTTCAATTCTGTGAAGGCTTAGAGAGGTGAGGGAGGTGTAGAAGAGAAGTTTGAAGCTAGCAGAGGTTAGTTCATGAGGTTTAAGGAAATAAGCTGTTTCTATAACAAAGTATAAGGGGAAGTGGCAAGAACTGATGTAGAAGCTGAAGCAAGCAATCCAGAAGATCTAGCTAAGATGATTGATGGAAGTGGCTGCACTGCACAACAGAAGCAGATGAAACAGCCACAGATTGGAAGCAGATATCATCTAGGACTTTTAGAGTTAGGAGAAGGCAACTCCTGGCTTCAAAGCTTCGAAAGACAGCCTAACTCTCTTGTGAGGGGCTAATGCAGTTAGCAACGTTAAATTGAAGCCAGTGCTCATCTATCATGCTGAAAATCCCAGGACATTTAAGAAGTAGGCTAAATCCACTCTGCCTGGCTTCATAAATGGAACAACAAAGCCTGGGTAACAGCACATCTACACAATATAGTTTACTGAATATTTTAAGCCCACTGTTGAGATCTATAATTCATAAAAATATATTTCTTTCAAAATATTGCTCTCATTGTCAATGTACTTGGTCACCCAAGAGCTCTGCTGGAGATGTACAAGAGATTAATATACAACATTCATTCTGCAGTCCAAGGATCAAGGGGTAATTTCAAATTCTAAGTCTGATTATTTAACAAGTAGATTTCCTAGGCTGTAGAGGTACCATAGATGGGGACCCTAGTGGCATAGTGATTAAGTGCCACATCTCCTAACTAAAAGGTTGGCAGTTCAAATCCTCCATGCACTCCTTGGAAACTCTATAGGGCAGTTCTACTCAGACCTATAGAGTCACTATGGGTTGAAATTGACGCAACGGCAGTGGGTTTCGCATTGTCATTTGTTTAGATACCATTGATAGTGAATCACTATTCTGATGGACTTGGGTAAATTAAAAACCTTCTGGAAAGAACTCGCCATTCTAGATGCCATTAAGAACGTTTGTGATTCATGGGAGGAGGTCAAAACATCAACATTAGTAAGAGTTGGGAAGAAGTTGATTCCAACCCTTAAGGCTGATTTTGAAAGGTTCAAAACTTAAGTGGAGGAAATACCTGTAGATATGGTAGAAGTAACAAGAGAACTAGAGTTAAAAGCATAATTTGAAGATGTAAGTGAATTTCTGCAATCTAAAGATAAAACTTTAATAGATGAGAAGTTGATTTTTATAGATGAGCAAAGAAAGTGGTTCTTGAGATAGAATAGAATCTACTCTCTATTGAAATGACAATAAAGGATTTAGAATATTATATAAACTTAGTTGATAAAGCAGTGACAGGATTGAAAGGCTTGACTCTAGTTTTCAAAGAAGTTCTCAATACTATCAGACAGCATTGCATGAAACAGAAATCTTTGAAGAGTCAGTTGACGAAGCAAACTTTTCTGTTATTTTATTTTAAGAAATTGTCACAGCCACCTGAACCTCTAATAACTATCACCCTTATCAGTCAGTGGCCATCAACGTCGAGGTAAGGCTGCCTACCAGCAAAAATATTACGACTTGCTGAAGGCTCAGATGATGGTTAACATTTTTTAAGCAAAAAAATTTTTTTTACGTAAGATATGTGCATTGTCTTTTTAGACATAGTACTTTTACATACTTGATAGGCTACCAAAAAAAAAAGAAAAAGGAGAAAAAACCCCAACCCTTTGCCACTGAGTCAATTCAGACTCATAGCAACAGTATAGGACAGAGTAGAATGGTCTGTGTGGTTTCCAATAAGCAGCTGATGAATTTGAACTGCCCACCTTTTGGTTTGAAACCATAGCTCTTAACCAGTGTGCCACCAGGTTTGCAAACGGGCTATACTATAATATAAACATGACTTTCACATGCATTGGGTAGAAACCCTAGTGGCATAGTGATTAAGTACTACAGCTGCTAACCAAATGGGCAGAAGTTCGAATCCACCATGCTATCCTGAGGAACTCTAGGGGGAAGTTCTACTCTGTCCTGTAGGGTCACTGTAAGTCGGAATTGACTCAAGAGCAGCAGGTTTGCAAAACCATAAAACTTGTGTGACTTGCTTTGTTGTGATATTTGCCTTATTGTGGTAATCTGGAACCCAAACCAAAAAAACAAACCCGTTGCCATCAAGTCAGTTCTGACTCAGTCTGGAAAAGAACTCACAGTGTCTCTGAGGTATGACTGCAGGTATTTATGTATGTGTGTATTTATATATGTATTGTTGTTGTTAGGTATTGTTGAGTCAGTTCCAACTCGTGCTATGTACAACAGCAGGAAACACTGCATGTGAGATCAGACAATTAAGTTTATGAACTCGTCCTAGAAAAAGTGTCACAAACCTCATTGCTAAATGTCACTATGGTCACCCTTGAAGTACTGTCCTTGGGAAGCTATGCACTGACATCAGTGCCTAGTCCACTCCAGAGGAATTTTGGAACTCTTTTTCTGGAATGGCCATCAGAGCTGTTGCTGTATTACCCTTGATGTCCTGAATGTCATCAAAATACCTTCCTTTCAATATTTCCTTTATCTTTGGGTAAAGAAAGAAGTCACTGGGGGCCAGATCAGGTGAGTATGTAGGATTCTCAATACAGTTATTCATTTACTGGCTAAAAACTCCCTCACAAACAACTGTATAATTACATTTGCAAACTTGCCACAGTGCCATTGTGTGTAATAGCCATCCCAGAAAGAGTTCCAAAATTGTTCTGAAGGGTGATTTAGGCATTGGTATTTCTGCATAGCCTCCTAAGGGGAGTATTTGAAAGGTGACCATAATGATATTCAACAGCGAGTTATGTAGCACTTACAACAATTAAATTCACAGGCTTAATTAGCAGACCTCGTATATATATATGTGTGTGTGTGTGTGTGTGTGTGTGTGTGTGTATACACATATGTATTCAGTTTTTAACCAAATGCACATGGTGTAAAAACAGAAATATTATGCCAAAATGAATGGTAACTTTCAGGTCTAGGGAAGGCGGCTACAAGGTTATTACAATGTATGCCTTGAGACTTTCTGTAGTTCCCAGTTTTATACAGAGACCTTGAATTATCTGAATATTTAGACAAAATGGCATTAAAAAGAAAAGCTGATATTCATAAATGTTTTACAACTTTCTCCATCTCCAGCAACTGGCCAGCAAGGAATTCCTTGCAGACTTGATCCTGGGTATGTAGGAGCCCTGGTGGCATTGTGGTTAAGAGCTCGGCAACAAACCAAAAGGTTGGCGCTTCAAATCCACCAACCACTTCTTCGAAACTCTATGGGGGTAGCGCTGCTCTGTCCTGTGGGGTCACTGTGAGTCAGAGTCTACTTGATGACAATGAATTTGGTGTTTTTGGCATGTATGAGTTAACAGTCCGTATCCTTTTTGCTATGATGAACTCTCTCCCTGTAATAATACCTGAGGACACTCCTACCTTACTTTAACTACCCACAGTATACTGGTTCTTTCTGGCTACAAACAGTCACATGTGGTATCTCTTGTCCACTATAATCCATGGGGTAAGGGAAGGGAACTTGAGAGTAACACTGTCCTGTTCCAGATCAAGTGTTTATGTTCTGTGTCTTCTGGGTATTTCAGAATACTTCTGAGTGTGTAAGCTTCAAGTGGTATTTAGCAATGAAACTGACTCAGTTTAACATGACTGTATTCAAAACATTCAGATACGTTCTTTATAGGAATTGTATTAAATCCTTCAAACCAAGGGGCTATGATGGCAAAGGCCAAAAGGGAAGTCCCACCAAGTCCATTCAAGCTGTCCTGCTCAGGCCTCAAGCTGTCCTTTCCTACCCTTCCTAAGGTCCGGTTATTCAACTATTTCTGTGACTCAGCAGGGTGCTGTGATGGTTAAGATTGTGTCTCACCTTGGCTGGGTGACCATTCTCAGTTTTTGTATGTCATCACTCCCATGATGTGTCAGATCCGACTCGATGACACTTGGCTTGGCTGGCCCATGATGAGATCTGCTGTGAGTAGCCAATTAGTTGAAAGGGACTTTCCTTGTGGGGTGTGGTCCACAGCTTAATTTAAGAAGATGTTCTGGCTTTTTGCTTGCTCTGGATCCTGCCGCTGCCTCCTGTTTGTATGAGCTCCAGTTCCTGGGACTTGCTCTATGAGCTAGTCTGGCAGTCTTGAATTCCCCAGTCTTTGTGTCCTGTGATTGGAATCTTGCTCTTTGATCTGCTGATCTTGGGTTCACCAACTCCTGTAGCTGTGTGAATCAGGAAAAGCCTTGAGGTCTTTCCTGCTGCTGCTGATTTTGGGTTCACCAGTGCCTGCAGCTATGTAAATTCAGAAGAAGCCTTAACTGCCAATTTGGGGATTTGTTGCTATCCATGGCCTGTGTTCACCAACCCCAATGGCCCATGTGAATCAAGAGAAACCTCTGTTCTAATCCACAGATTTGGGATGTTCCAGCCTCTACAATCACACGAACTGTTTCTTTGGTATAAATCTCTCTATGTATATATCTACTTTACTGGTTTTGCTTGTCTAGACAACCCAGCCTAAGAAAGATACCCTTTCCTTAAGTTATTTTTTTATTATTCCATACCAAAATAATATATGTAATAAGCCAGCCAAGTGCCGTCTCATCTAAATATTAAGTAGGTTTGGAGAATTTGAACACAGATTGGTTCACCTCCAGGACTGTTCACATATATGTTCAAGTAGCATAGATAGTTGTTCAGTAAGAAATTGTAATCTTCACATACTTGTTTTGAAGAATAAAATAGATGTTTGGGTAATTTCCTTCATTCATGTTTGGTTTATTTAAATCTTTTTTCTTTTAGTTTTCCAGATCATAATCTTGTTTATTTTTTGTGAAAAGTAGGAATATCTTAATTATTTAAGAGTCTTTTCTGTTCTCCTTCTCCAGTTCCCAGTTGCTAACAATCACATTTCCTGATTCAAAAAACTTTATTGAGTCTTCTTCACAGCAACCCCAATTTTCAGAAGTTTTCTAGAAAGGTCAGAGTACAGATAAAAAGGCAGGAACGCAACTGTGCTGGCCCCTCCTGGCTCCCTCACAAGGAATGGAAGGGCTCTCACACCCAATTAGTTCCACAGTGTGCAGGAACTATATAGAGGTGACTGACAGCAGTGAGCTTTTCTCCATTTCTGAAGATCTTTCTGATTTGGGAATTGAAAATGCTGATTCCAGCTCACCCACAAACATCTGCTATTCATTGATAGCACTGTCAGGTGCTTATTTCGATTCTTCACACTGTGGTGAAAGCATCTGTGTAGCTGCCGTCCTGAAGCTGTTTATTCTGAAATGACATGCTAGAAGCACAGGCCAAACAGGCAGGTTTGCTGAAAGCCACCAAGCTAATTTGATGCTTTCCTTTCTCTTCAGTGAACTTTCCTGGTGCCTTTACCTTGTTGTAGTCTGAAGCACATCAGTTCATTTCATTTGGGAAAATACATATTAATGTGTTCAGTGGGTAGCCTGGGAAGAAATGTGTTTATCTATATTTCACCAAAAGCTAATGGGCATGTGTTTCCTAATCTGAATAATTTATTTGGAAGAGGGTGATTATGAGGGTACAACTTGGGTTACATCTGTCACAGAAGCTTTTGCAGTACTTCCTAGAGAAGTGATTACTTTGAATACATCCCTATACCTCGCTTCACTTTATTAGAAACTTCTTGAATGATTGGTTTCACAGTTTAATCTGTAGTGGTGTCATCAGGGCGTGCTTCATGGAATGTGACCTGTGCAGTTACTTAGAAGGAAACACATGATTTGAAGCCCTGGTAGCACAGTTGTTAAGTGCTTAGCTGCTAACCAAGAGGTCAGCAGTTTAAAATCTGCTGGCCAGACCATGGGAACTCTATGGGACAGTTCTACACTGCCCTGTAGGGTTACTATGAGTTGTAATCAACTTGATGGCACTGGTTTGGTTTTGGTATATGTGGTTTAATGCCCTTCAGCATCCTGTATTGAAATTAATGATACATTTCAAACCAGGGGCTCCAAGTTTTAATTTTGGAGTACCTCCTTCTCCCACCAAAATGATCTAGCCAGTCCTGTGTGTTGGGAGGCTACAGTAGCAGTAGAGTGGCCAACGAGAGTCAAGAGATGAAATCAGCACACAGAGCTTGATGACTGATAAGCTGTGTGACCTGAAGGAAGTTTGGTCCTTGGTGTTCTCAATGTAAGATAAATAAATGAAATAACTGCCCTCCAGTCAGCTCTAAATTCTGGTGATTCTTGAAATGAGATGATGCATATGAAGCTACAGGGTAAGCTATAATACATAATATGTGTATGTTAGTATGGTTCATTCATTTACTTTTTTCTTTGCAGACCTGAGGTCAAGTTACACCTATGCAAAAAATTGATGAACCTTCTGTGGCTAAAGCAAATGGTCTTATCCCAGCTCACTGCTAGAATTTTTCAGTTACTGAACTGAACTCTTTTCCTTGTAGCATTTTGGGCCACATGATGGCTATTGTTTCCGTTCATTTTCCACTGTGGATGTAGAGATCACCTACATCTTAAAAAAGTATGAGGGACCAGGGCTGAACTGAGTAAGAACCTGAAGAGGAACCCAGGAGTCTATATTCTTTAAAAGTTCTTCAAATGATTCTTGAGTACAATGGAGACTGAAACTATGTTTACTTTAATGGAAAGCTTTGGAATAAGGTAGACTTGGCTTTGCTTATTTTCCTATGGCTTTAGGACGAGCCCTGTGAACCTCAGACTCTTAGTATATTAAAAAAAGGAACTGAGAACTTTGCAGAATTGTTATGAGGCTGAAAAGAAATTTACTTCTACAAAGTGCCTAGCCTAATAGAAGCTCAGTGAGTGCTAACTGTTATTACTTATTTTTCTAACTTTTGTTGTGTAATCTAGTTTCAGGAATGCTAGAGGTGTGTGTGTGTGTGTGTGTGTGTGTGTGTACTGACTCATGCCCACAGCTGGACTGCAAAGTCTTTGCTGTCGTAGGTTCTGGTTTACTTTCTCCCCTTTATTTCCATTAGCTCGTAACAGAGTACTGAGTGTTTAATAGCTTCATAACAATATATTTAATTGATTTTTTTTAATAGAAATGAAAATAAAAAATCAACTCAGCTCGTAAAATGTGTTCAAAAACACCAAAATTACGTTCTGACAGCCTCACTGTGGATTTCAATAAGATCTTGAGAGCATTTGCTCATTTGTGTCTGGGTAGGTTCTTACTCAGAGTGACCCTGTGTACAAAAGAAGGAAACGCTGTCCAGTCCTGCACCATCCTCACAATCATTAGCTATGTTTGACCCCACTGTTGAAGCCACTATGTCAGTTCATGTTGTTGAGGGCCTTTCTCTTTTTCACTGACTTACTGCTTTATCATGCATGATGTCTTTCTCCAGGGACTCGCCCCCTCCTGTAACATGTTCAAAGGACATGAGAGGAAGTCTTGCCATCCTTGCTTCTGAGGAGTTTTTGGGCTATACTTCTTTCAAGATAGATTTGTTTGTTTGTCTGGAAGTCCGTGGCATATTCAATATTCTTCATCAAAAATATAATTCAGAGAGATCAATTCTTGTTAACTCTTATTTATTGTCAAGCTTTCACATATATGTGAAGGGACTGAAAATAGCATGGCTTAGGTCAGGCGCACCCTAGTCTTCAAGGTGACAGCTTTGCTTTTCAAACCTTTTAAAGAGGTGTTTTGCAGCAGATTTACATAATGCAGTGTGTCTTTTGATTTCTTGACTGCTGCTTCCATGGGCATTGATTGTTGATCCAAGTAAAATGAAATCCTTGACCACCTCAATCTCTTCTTCATTTTTCATGATGTCTCTTACTGGTCAAGTTGTGAGAATTTTTGTTTTTTTAATGTCAAGGTGCAGTCTATCCTGAAAGCTTCAGTCTTTGATCTTCATCAGTAAGTGTTTCAAGTCCTCTTCACTTTTAGCAAGCAAGGTTATATCATCTACACAATGTAGGTTGTTAATGAGTCTTCCTCCAATCCTGATACCCTTTTCTTCTTTATATAATGCGGCTTCTTGGAATATTTGCTCAGTCTGCAGATTGAATGAGTATGGCAAAAGAATACACCCGTGGCACACACCTTTCTTGATTTTAACTCAGGCAGTTTCCTCTTGTCCTGTTTGAATGATTGCCTCACAGTGTATGTACAGGTTTCTCATAATTCAATGAAGTGTTCTGAAATTGCCGTGCTTTTCAGTGTTATCCATAATTTGTCGTGATTCACACAGTTGGATGCATTTGCATAGTAAATAAAACACAGGTAAACATCTTTCTGATATTGTCTGCTTTCAGCCAAGGTCCATCTGCATCAACAACAATATCCCTCATTCTACATCCTCTTTTATATCTGGCTTGATTTTCTTGCAGTTCCCAGTCAGTGTACTACTGCCACTATTTTTGAATTATCTTCAGCACAATTTTAGTTGTGGGAAATATTAATGATATTATTTGATGATTTCTGCATTCTGTTGGATCTCTTTGGAAATGGGCATAAATCATATGGCGATCTCTGCCAGCTAGTTGTCCACTGGTTTAGAAATTCCACTTAAGGGATTGATACATTTGTCCTGATGTATCCCATGCAATACAGGACTGTAAGAAGAATGTTGTGCAGAAATTTGAGGTTAGCATCTGAGCCTCATTCCTGACAGGACTAATGCAGGATGTTCAATAAACTGGGAATATTAGAGAGGGGGAAGCCCTGGTGGCCTAGTGATTAAGTGCTACAACTGCTAACCAAAAGGCAGCAGTTCAAATGTGCCAAGTACTCCTTGGAAACTATGGGGCGGTTCTACCCTGTCCCATATGGTCACTATGAGTTGGCTGGAGAGGAATGTAGTAGACTGTATTGCTCAGGAGACTGTTGCCTTAGCAAGGAGAACAGTGTGAGTGGGACTTGTGACTTGTGTCTAGCAAACAGAATGTGTCATTGGAAGCAGACTTTGCAGGCGTAATTACATTTCTGAATCAGTTGATTTTGATTTAATGAAGAGGCGGATTATTCTAGGTGGGCCTGACTTAATCAAGTGAAAGGCTCTGTGAGAGTGCCTGGGCCCCCCTGACTGAGGAGGGCTCGATGAAAATAAATGATCATGTGGGAGAAGCCAGGTGCCAAGGAACTATGAGAAATATTTAGGACCTGAGGACAGCTTCTAGACAGCAGCCAACAGAAGGCTATGGACCTTGGTCATACAGTACTAAGGAAATGAATGCTGCCAGCATCATAAACGAGCTTGAGAACAGCTTGATTGCAGTCTTCTGAGACACTGAGCAGAGGATACTGGGAGGCTGTGCCTAGGTCCTTGATCCATAGAAACTGTGAGATCATAATTTTTTGTTAATTTAAGCTACTAAATTTGTGGGCATTTGTTTCCAGCAGTAAAAAATGAATGCAGTGCTTTAAAAGACAATGCAACCAGGCAGGAGTTACTCGAGGTCTTATTACTAGTATCTCAGGAACTTCACCCTCTTTCTATGTGCTTCTTAGCATATACTCTTTCAGCTAATAGTCAAATCCTTTTGATGGCCACGGGGGCTTCTTGCTGCCATAGCAAGCACTAGAGCTGCTCTTTTTCATCCTGTTGCCCATGCTTTGATTTAGACTTTTGTTTCTTTGAGATTTCCTCTTCAAAGGTAACAGGAAGCCAGACCAAGAAGAAAATAGACGTTGGCTTTGTATCCTCAGCCATCAGTAGTTGTCTTGCTCTGAGACAGTTTTGCCTTGTGTATTTTATGTGTGCATGGCATTTGAGAAGCTAGAGAGTTGTATGAGAGTATATGATTGTTAGAGGTCAAGGTAAAGGTCATTGAGTACTGAAGGAAGCATGGCAGCCTGAGTTTCAGGGCCGTCCAGATCAGAGCATAAACATGAAGTGTCAGGCAATTAATCAGACCGTGACTTCAGTGATCTGAACACCATGGTGTGAACCTAATGTAGAGAAAAAGGTGTCCTTTGGTGGGAAATGTCTGCTACACTGTGTACTCTTAAATGACTGGGGTGATTCTGTGCTTGAGGTAGCTTGAGTTTAGAAATGTGTTTGTCCTTGGATAAACAGGCCTGTCACCAGCTCAAATTTAAACATATTAAATGAGTTATCATGATTTCCTTTAGGTAAATCACTTTCCTTCCTCCGTTAATGAAAGTGAGTTTGCTGCTACCATTTATCTTCTAACACTACATATCTATTTTCTTGGCAGCCACCCAGGAAGATTTTTGTGTTGGATTGGTTTTATTTCTTACATAAATTAATTCACTGGTGCAGCCATCTGGGCTTAGAGTTTTCTTGCTGGAAAAGTTTTTATCTATGAATTCAGTTTTCTTTAAGAGTTACAGGGCTTTCAAATTTTCTCTTTCTTCTTGTGTTCATATTTGTAACTGGTGTGCTTAAAAAATTTTGTGTCATTTAAGTTGTCAAATTTTTAAGAATAACTTCTTCCTTATATCCATAGTATCTTCAATAATGTTTTTTCATTCTTGATCACTGGTGCCTTTTCTTGTTTTTTCCTTGTTCCGTCTACCTAGAAGCTTATCAATTTTATTGATCTTTACAAAGAATCTGCTTTTAGTTTCACCAATTTTTGTGTTTGGTTCATCTGTTTTCTGTCATGTTTCACTCATGTCTTTATTCCTTTCCTCTTATTTATTTTGGGCTTAATTAACCCTTCTTTTAAACTTTTAACATAGGATATTAGGCCATTAATTTTAGAATTTTCTTCTTTTTGAGTATAAATATGAAAGCAATAGATTAATCTAACCATGGGATTAGCTTTTGATACTTTGTGTTTTCACAACTTGATATTTTGCATTTTCATCATTATTCTATTCAAAATATTTTCTGATTATTTTGTGATTTCTTCTTTGACTCAAGTTCTTTAGAAAAGTTGATTGCTTTGTTCTTTAGAAAAGATGATTGCTTTAGTTTTTAGATGCATTTATAATTTAGTTCTGTTGGGATCTGAGAGCATCCCTCTTTCCCATTTCTTCTTGGGTTTGAAGTTGTGAATAATGAGTAACAAGTCCCAGGACACTTCATGTTTATGCTCTCCTAGTATCTCATCTGGAAACACTGGTGGCCTAGTGGTTAAGTGCTGTATATGTTAACCAGAAGGCTGGCAGTTCCAGTCTAACAGGTGCTCCTTGGAAGCTCTGTGGAGCAGTTCTGCTGTGGTCGGTTGTGTCGTTAGGAGTTGGAATTGACTTGATAGCAGTGGTTTGCTTTTTGGTTGTAGCATCCCATCCAGATGGCATCCTTTTTCCTCTCTCTCAAAAGTTTCCCCCACTTGGATAATAAAATATAAAAGGCCACGCTACGCATAGGCCACCTGTACGTATTTGAAAAGGTAAACCCAATGTTTCATTCCTGCCAGAAAGTGATTTGGCTGATAAGAGAGTTACTAAACCCTTGAAAATCTTGATTTCCTTATTTGAAAACAAGGATAATAATTTCTCATGCTTCACTGCATTTGCTGAGAAGTAAAGGAAACAATGTTTGGAGTAATTTATTAGTAAAATGTGCCCAATATCATCAGTATTTTGAACATATATTCTGTTCCAGAGACTATGCCAGCACTTGCCATACATTACGTTATTTAATCTGCTTGACATCATAGTAAGTCTAATTACCTCTGTTTTATAGGAGAGGAAATGATAAAGATTCATGGAACTTGTACTTGCTCAGAGTTACGTACTGAGTGACAGAAATTAATTACTTAGGCTCTCTCGTTTTAAAACCTATTTTTGCTTTTTTATTTTTCTGTCATGTGTCATACTACATCCAACATAAAATAAATGTCTATATCGTATTTATAGTAACTCAGATTCTGCCTGCTTTCTAAATAGATGACCATATAATTTGAATAAATGGCAGGAACAAGGTAAGAATATGACAGATGGATAGATTAATTCAGTATCTCCATATACTATGCATCACAAAACAAACTTCATAAAGACTAAACTCCCCAACAGCTTTATAGGGGAAAGGTTAAATATTTACTTCCCTTCCTTTTGAAAGATGTCATAAAGAAATATGCTAATGATTGCTGGATTCTACTTTTGCCTTGATGTTGACTGTCTAGTCCATTTGAAACAGTTTTTCCAGCTTTTTGCCATGCCAAGCAAGTTTGTCATAGATGACCATATCCATCCAAGTGGTAATTTGTTTAATCTGACTTTTACAAGTTCTTGAAGGCAGAGGTTGTGACTTTCCATTTTTGAGTCTTCATGTAGTTACTGGGAATATTTGCTAAATACTGGCTGAAAGTGTGCTGAATAACCCACACTGTCTTTCCTGTAGTATTTCCTCACTAGATCGAAAAATTTACAAAATGTTCTTGGGTAGTCATTTCAATATTGGTTCACTCTGAAAGCTATAGAATTCTTCCGTGTCTGTGACCTGAACTTACTGCTGTACTTTGTCTTTTTTTCTTGTGAATTTTATTCTACCGTTGAGTTTTTCTTTTTTTTACTTAATGTTGGTTTTATGGGAATACCATTGTTTTGGGGGCTTTTCTTCTTGCCTCTACTGCCTTCTCAACATTGGCAGCAATGCAACCTTTGAAGACTTCTGTAGAGTAAATGAGTAGTTGCAGGGACTTAGGTTTGCAGGTGAGGGAAAGAAACAAATATAATGCATCTGGAGGACAGTATGAGTTGGATGAGACTCGACGGCACTTGGCTGGCGGGAGGACACTAGTGATGTCCTTGATGGCTGCCAGATCACTGAAATTTTCATTTACATATCTGCTCTCTTCTTTTTAAACAGTACCTGCCGTTGCTCCCCTATTCTATAGAAGCTTGCCATATGAGGGAAGTAGTAACAAAAAAAGGCAAAAAATATCAAGGTTCCTTTGAAATCTTCCACCATTATTTTGTAGATAAGTATCTTTAAACTTTTATGAAAGTAAATATTTTTGCCCTAAAACTGTGCCTTTTCCATCATTCTATTCCATTCCCCACTGTAGTTCCCAGAGCTAGCAGAACTTCCCTTGTGTGAACACTTGCCTTGTGTACCCTCCTATTTGCCTGTCACAGGTGTGGAGGAGAAGAGTGACACTGATGCAGCAATGACTTTGAGAGGATGATTTGTTGCTAAGGACTTCAAAACGTTTCATTTTAACTGTGGAGATATACTGAATATTGTTGGGAACTGTGCTGCAGTTTCTGCCCATAAAATGAAAATCATATTATAAGCTAAAAAACTGGTGTGTATGTAATGATCTTGAAAGGCTTTGAAGGTGAGCAGCCTTTGAAGGAAAGGACAAAGGCAGTTTGAGTTAATATTGAGTATTAAGTGTATCATTGCAATATATGAGAAACAAATTTTATTTTTTAAAATTTCAGTTAAAAGTAGACAGTGTAGGCAGCTTGTTTAAAAAGGCAGATCACGTAGTATACTGCAAGCTTACTGCTAACAAGGTTAGAGTTAATAGATTATTGATCCATTTAATGTTTAGTAGCAAGCTAATTCTTTCATCAGCTATGCAACTGGGTATTTGTCTGTTTTAGAGGCCAATCCAATAAGAATCTTTCATTCAAGATTACTTTCTAATGCTGGTAGCATATGCCTTAGATGCAGTAAACCCTGTTTATGAGTACAGTCACCCCAGGGCATCGGTCTCCCTGCCATTGTGAATACTCTCTTTTTGAAGGGTTATTTTCTTTGTTGCTCCAGAGATGGGTAACTTCTTCATGATTCAGAATGACTTGGGTTTGCAGGCACAGAGATAAGGGTAGAATCTGACTGTACCATCACCTGCTAACACCTGATACACTTGACTGAGCGTCTTACTGTGAGATTCCATTCAATATTGTGATGAGCAAAATGAAATAACATGCTGTTAGTCATCTCAGTGGCCTCTAAGAAGAAATTCCAGTCTTTCAGTAAATAACAAAAGGGATCTTGTGATAATGCTTAAGCCTTGAAGTTCATGCATTTTGAAGATGCTGTTGGACTTTAGAAAGGGGTACCAAATTCCAAATTTCAAGCATGTACAAACATGCATGAGTGTTTAGTCTGCCAGACTTTAGTGAAATTGAAGCCATGGAGATTTTCTCTAATTTATGTAATAAAGAATTGAAAAGCATTTTTAGTAAATGGAATAAAGATACTTAGTCTTCTCCATCTCATATAAAGACACAACATAATTTTGAGTGGCAGCACAGTGTAGAAGGTGAGACTATTCAGCCTACAGCTGGGTGGCCTGGGTTCATATCTTAGCTCCGCCACTAAGTGGCTGTGTGACCTTGGGTAAGACACTAGATAACTCTAGGTCTGTGCTGTAGTCTGAAAGACATGGATAATAATAGTACTTCTCTCATAGAGTTTTTGTTCTTAGGAGTCATTGAGTGGGATCTGACTCATAGCAACCCTGTAAACAACAGAACAAAACACTACCTGGTCTGGCAACATGCTCACAGTCATTGTTGTGCTTAAACCCATTGTTGCAGCCACTGTGTCTAGTCATCTCCTTGAGGGTCTTCCTCTTTTTTGCTGACCCTCTGTTCTACCTAGTATGATGTCCTCCTCTAGGGACTAATTCCCCCCGACAACATGTTCAAAGTGTGTAAGACATAGTCTCACCATCCTTGCTTCCAGGGGGTACTCGGGCTGTACGTCTTCCAGATCAGATCTGGTTTTTCATTTAACCCACCCACTGTCACTGAGTCTGTCCAACTCGTAGTGACCCTGTAGGAAAGAGTAGAACTGCTCCATAGAGTTTCCAAGGAGGGCCTGGCAGATTTGAACTGTCGACCTTTTGGTTAGCAGATGTCATACTTAACCCACTATGCCACCAGGGTTTCCTTTCCTTTTGAAAGTCCATGTTATATTCAATATTCTTCTTCAACAATGCAATCCAAAGGCATCCATTCTTCCTCTGTCTTCCTTATGTATTATCTAGCTTTTGCATGCACATGATGCAATTGAAAATACCATGACATGGGTCAGGCACAACTTAGCCTTCAGGGTGCCATCTTTACTTTCCAATACTGTAAAGAGGTCTTTTGTGGTTGATTATCCCAATGCCATGCATCTTTTGATTTCTTCACTGCTGCTTCTGTGGATGTTGATTGTGGAGACAAGTGAAATGAAATCCTTGGCAACCTCAATCGTTTTTCCCTCCATTTATCATGGTATTGTTTATTGGTCTAGATGTGAGGATTTTTGTTTCCTTTATGTTGAGATGCAACCCATACTGAAGGCTGTGGTCTTTAGTCTTAACAGCAAGTGCTTCAAATTCTCTTAACTTTCAGCAAGCACACAGAGTTCCAAGATACAGCAGAACACAGAGTTTTAGAGAGCTAAATAGGGTTATGAGGTCTGACAATTAAGTCCTCAAACTTCATTGCTCTGAGTGCTACTACATACCTCATTGCTTACTATCACTACGGTCACCTTCGAAGTACTCCCCTTAGGAAGCTATGCACCAATGCCAGTGCCTGGTCCACATTTTAAAGCAATTTCGAAACTCTTTCTGGGATGGCCATTGCACACAATGGCACTGTGGCAAGTTTGCGAACTTAATTGTATAGTTGTCTGTGAGGGAGTTCTTAGCTAGTAAACAGATAACTGTATTGGAACACCCTCCCTACTCACCTGATCTGACCCCCAGTGACTTTTTTATTTACCCAAAGATAAAGGGAATATTGAAAGGAAGACATTTTGATGACATTCAAAACATCAAGGGTAATACAATGACAGTTCTGAGGGCCATTCCAGAAAAAGAGTCTCAAAGTTGCTTTGAAAGTTAGAGTAGGTGCCGGTGTCAGTGCATAGCCTCCAAAGGGGAATACTTCGAAGGTGACCATGGTGATATTCAGCAATGAGGTATGTAGTAGTTTTTGTAGGGTATTTGTGCACTTCATTGGCAGTCCTTGTATGTAGGTAAAAATGCTTAAACAGTACCTGGCATGCAGTAATTGCCATGTAAGTGTTGGTAATTGCCATGTATGTGAAGGTTAAGCCAAGCCAAACCTGTTGCTGTGGAGTCGAAGGCAATCCTGTAGAACAGAATAGAACTGTCTCGCAAGGTTTCCAAGGCTGTAATCTTCATGGAGGCAGACTGGCACCGCTTACTCATGCAGAGCAACTGGTGGGTTTAAACCAACAACCTTTCATTTAGCAGTTGCATTCTTGACCTCTGTGCTGTTAGGATTCCTTATTTGTTAGGAGCTACATGTTTTTATCATGACTTAACTATGCTAGGGATTATCTGCTAATTTGTCTGCACAGCATCTCTTCTTTCCTCTATTGGTAAAAATTCTATGAATGTTTTTTGGAAATTATCTTTTCCTCTGTTACATACAATCTGATTATAAGAATGTGACCCTACTAGTAGTATCAGATTTTCTCCCAGCAATTTAAAAACTGTTTAAAATGCCATTTATTTGTAAATAGTAAGATTCACTAATATTAAGTGTACAGCTCAATGAACTTTTAAAACTATGGAAACCTACCACCTAAATTAACTACCACTGATATATACACAACATCAATATCCCCCCAAAGCCCACTTTCTACACTTCCCATGCACTATCCACAAAGGTAACTATGATAACCAAAGATTATCTTGCCTGTGTGTTTTTAGAATTTACATAAAATACAACATCATACTGCATGTATTTTTATGTCTTTCAATGTTATATCTGTTAGATTTAACCATACTGTTGTGTTGAGCAGTATTTGTTTTTTCTTTGCTTTGTAGTGTTTTGTTTTATGGATATGCCACAATTTCTCCATTATAATGTTGGATAGTTGCTTTTATTTCTGGATTTTACCTATTAGGAATGAAGCAGTCTTGAACATTCTTAGATATGTCTTCCAGTGGATAGAAGTACTCGAATCTATTGGTATCTCTTCAGCAGTAGAAATACTAGATCATAGGGTACACGTAGGATCTTAGTGTAAATGCTGCCAATTTTCCCATATGGCTGCACCAAGTTGTCCAACAAAATATGAAACTAACACCTGTATCACTTCCATTCCAATAATTTGGTAGATGTTTCATTGTAGCCATTTTGGTGATAGTGCATTGGTATTTCATTTAATTTTAGACTCTCTGATAACTAATGACGTTGACCAACTTTTCACATGCCTAACCCTGGTAACGTAGTGGTTAAATGCTGTGGCTGTTGACCAAAAGGTCGGTAGTTCCAGTCTGCCAGGTGTTCCTTAGAAACTCTATGGGGTGGTTCTACTCTGTCCTATAGGGTCATTGTGAGTCTGCAATGACTTGACAGCAGTGGGTCTGGTTTGGTTTTGTTGGCCACTAGGCTACCTTCTTTTGTGAAATACCTTTCCCGTAATTTAGGTATGAATTCTGTGTTGAAAATATGTATTTCCGTGTTTTCAGAAAGTGAACTTTCTATCACCTATTTAAGCCATTCTTCCCCCAAAGATCATAAAGATAGTCTTTTATGTTTGCTTTGGAAGCTTTATTGTTTAATATTTCATATTTAGGTTTATGACACAGTTCAGATTAAATTTTCTGTATCTTGAGAGGTTGGGGTCAAGAAATTGAGCCAATATTAATTATAATAAAATCTTTCCACTCCCTGTTACATTGCAGTGTGACCATTTCTGTAAATTAAGTGACCTTATATTGATTCTTTTTATGGACTGTTTATTCTGTTTCATTGGTCTGTATGTCCTTCAATAAGTACTGCCTTAGTTAATATAAATTTATAATATTCCTTAGAATTTGTAGCTTAAGTCTGTGCTATTACTAATCTTTAAGATAGTCTTTGCTGTTTTAGGTGCATTGTAATTTTCATATAATTTTTTAATCAATTCTTGTCTATAAGACAAAACAAAACAAGAAAAAAGAAACATGATGCAATTTGGGTTGAGATTGCACTGAATCAAGAGATTAATTTGGGGAAATTGATATTTTAGCAATCTATAAACTTATAAAGAAACCCTGGTGCAACAGTGGTTAAGGGCTATGTCTGCTCACCATAAAGGTCAGCATTTTGAATCTATCAAGTGCTCCTTGGAAACTCTATGGAGCAGTTCTACTGTGGTCTATAGGGTCACTATGAGTTGGAATCAGCTCGACAACACGGATTGGATTTTGGTAGACTTACAATCTGTGAACAGGATAGATCCCTACTTTTACAATTTTGACCTTTTAAATTTGTTTACATTTTGACATATTTAAAATTTTGTTTGCATTTTTCATTATTAGTATGTAAAATACAATTATTTTTGTGTAATCCTTTATCTCTTGATTAAAAACTTATGTATGATAAAATTCTTTATGATATACAGTGCTATGGGTATTGACAGATAGGTAGAGTTGTATGTCTACTATTGCAGTCAAGAAACAAAAACAGTTATGTATGTTGTCCCCCCACATACCTTTGTGCTGGCCCACTTAGTCAACCATCACCAGTGCTTGACTTCTAACAGCCACTGAGCTATTCTGCATTTCTATCATTTTGATTTTTCCAGAATGTCATGCAAATGACTCCAACAAAATGTAGCATGGCAGTTCTGGCTTTTTTCCCTTCGCAAAATATATGTCCTGTATGTACTGATAGTTTGTTCCTTTTTATTGCTAAGGAATATTTTCTTGTGTGGGTATACTACCATTTATCAGTTTACTGTTGTTTCCAGTTTTTGGTGAATATGAATAAAACTGCTGTAAACATTTGTGAACAGGTTTTATGTGAACATAAATTTTCATTTCTCTAGGATAAATACTTAGAAATTAGATTTTTGGTAGGTATATGTTTAATGCTTCAAGAAAATGCCATCCTGTTTTCCAAAGTGGCTGTACCATTTTGCATTCTCTTGCAAATGTATGAGAGTTCTAGAGGATTTGCATTCCTACTGGCTCTTGCTGTTGTCAGTTCATGTGCTTATTTGCCATCTGTATATCTTCTTTTGTGAAGCATCAGTTCCAGTCTTTGCCCTTCTTTTGATTGAGTTGTTTGCCTTTTTGTTGTGTATTTGTAGAAGTACTTTAGAAAGTCTGGATACAACATTTTCATGAAATATGTGTACTGCAAATATTTACACCCAGTCCAGCTCTAACGACCATTTTTCTTGCTGAGACATCTGGGTCCAAGACACACTGATTGTTAAATGTTATAACTAATCCTGAAATATCTCTCTGTAGAATGGAAATTATGAGGTACTTTGGGTTCCTGTACACAAATTGGTGGTATTACCATTTTATAAACTTTCCTAGCTCCTGTTAACTCACTTTTAACAAGCTGCTGCTGCCACCTCATCATCAGAATGAATCATCTCCCTTTCATGCTTTGCTGTATTCTTAAAAATAACTGAATTTCTTTGTGACTTACTGGCATCCTCTGTAACCTTTCAGCTTCTGACAGCTATTTTCAGTTCTACTGCTTCCCTCTGTAGCACTTTGCTGGAAGCCTCCACCATCTGTGACTCTTGATTATGGAACATATTATTATGACCATATTAACATATTTTTTCCACAAATAGCATGCATATACAAATAACACACCCACACATATAATACCCATAGCATGTCTACAAAAATAATGTGTAAAGGAGTTGTGTTGTCGGCAAAAAACATAAAGTGCATGTTATGTGCGTGAAAAAACAGTAGTCTACGTCTTTAGCTTGATTCGTAAAACAGAAATGATAAGGAAAAACATGGATGAGTGTGTTTCTGGATTTAGTCACATTCTATTCTTGGTGGTCTTGGGAGAAGAGGCAGAGTATGCCAAGACTCATTTTGGCTGATGACCTTCAAGTGAGAGAGAAGGAGGAGATGGTAAAGCAGGCTTAATGAAGAGGAGTAGCTTCGTATTGTCTTACTATGCTTCATAGTGTCATCTAGCATGACATTACTATGAAATAATTTGTTATGGCCATATATCTGTTAAATTTGTTACTATTGGCTGTCAATTCATTTAGATCTCATTCGTTTTAATGGAACTTGTGCTCTTTTAGGCAGAGACAAACTGAAATGTGTACATCAATAATTTGTACTGTTATATTTATATATTTGCTCAACTTTTATTTATAAGAGAGGTTGAGAACTGTGTTGGGAAGTTGGAGGAAGATTACCTAAGGTGGGAATTGGCCATCCGTTAATTATCTGGCACATTTCAGCTCTGCCCCAACTGTGCATTCCTTTCTCTGTAAGAGACCAATAGTTCTCCAGACTGGCCTACTTAACAGAGGCAGTTAAAGGACTATTATTTCTTGAGCATGCCTCCTAGTGGGCTTGGAGTCTACTAAGAAAATGCTTATCTAAGTGTTCCCTCTAACTATACGTGACACTCTTCTTTAGATGAGTCTTCAAAAATTTAGGTCTCTTCACCTAGATGTTTCCAATGATATCCTAGCCTCCAGGGTTATTACAGAGGCGCTTATGGATAAGCCTCCTGGTAAAATGCATGACTTTGCTTCTAAGATTACATGTTTTCAATGATTCCAGTCTAAAATTTACTTCTTTGTAATTTAAGTTGAATTTGATTTAAATTAGTTTACATTTTTCCTTTTTCCAACTTTACTATATCTTGTCTGATACCTGTGAGCATAAGAGAGCAAGTGATTGTTAACCCAGAAACTGTTAGAAGGAAGAAATGAAGACAAAATTACAGTTAGAAACTGCCACTCAATTTAGTTCGTATGGTTGAATCTCCTTGTAGATATGCATACATTATTTGATATTCACTTAATAGCTAATGATTCATTCATTTATCCAACATTTAGTAGATCTCTTCTGTTTGCTAAACACTGTTCTAGGTTTGGGGATGTAAGCCAGTAATTTCAAAGAATTTATAATCTAGTTTCAAAGAGCATAACTGGTATGTTACCACCTAGCAGCATTGTGGTGCAGAGTTCCTCAGCAATTTTTTCTGCTTGTTTCTCTCATCTTTCTCTTCTTTGTCACACCCACTTAGCTCCATACATCGCATCCTCCTCCCAAGATCCTCAGTGTATGTTTCAGACAGGCAGGAAAGAAGGAGGAGTGATGTGTGGAGCTGAGTGAGTGTGGGAAAGCATAGTCTACTGGAACTTGCCTTCTATTGTCCACCAGCCCTGCCCTGTTGGTCCAGTACATGCAGCAAATGACCTATCCCAGCCTCATCCCCACTGCTGGATCTGCCCTGCTGCACCATAGCTGAATGACTGGCCTTATCCGTTGGACAAGGTAGTGAGAAGTATCATGCCCACATATAAGCAAACAATAAAGAACACCCAACCTGCTTGCTTGAACATAACCAAATAAAATATAACAGCAGGACAAAACAAACAAATTTGCAATCAGTAAATAAACAAACAAAAATAGTTACAGAATGCCCCAAAGACAGCAGACAATATCAAAACATATTAACAGCACTGGACAGGATAGTCTCAATAGATATTCAAACAGAAACCGCAGATGATTTTCCAGTAGTATAAAAGGCACTGGAACTACCTAACAGAGAATTCACATCTCTCGTATTCAGGTCTATCCAAGAGATGAAGTAAAAGCAGACAAAAAAGAGGAAAATATAGATAAAATCGTGGAAAATACAGACAAAATCCTGGAAAAGATAAAACAATACAAAAATTCAGGAAAATAATGTAAGAAGAAAATGTCAAAATAAACTCACAACTAGAAATCATACAAAAACAGTGAATAGAAATCTAAAAGATTTCAGAAATGGATAGCATTGTTGAAGATTTGAGGGGCAGGGTTGCAACTATGGAAGACAGGATCAGTGAAGTTGAAATTGGGTAGTACTTTGAGGAAAAAACAGAGAGAAAAATGAAACCCCAAGAATGATGTGGGATACAATCAAAATAAAAAATATTCTAGTGATTGGAGTTCAAGGACAGGGAAAAAAAAGGAAAACACGATCGTTGAAGAATTGCTGACAGAAAACTTCCCTAATATCGTGACAGAAGAAAAGCTGACCATCCAAGAAGCTCAACAAACCCCAGATAGGATAGAATAGACTCCAAAAGAAAATCACCAAGGCAGACTATAATCACATTCACTAAAACCCAAGACAAAGAAAGAATCCTGAGCACGGCTAGAGAAAAATGAAAAGTCATACACAGAAGGGAAATAGTACAATGTGAGTTTGAGTGCCCTGCAGCAAAGCCAATATTGAGATAGGGGTGAAATGAGTAGCAAGATGACGTTATTGTACACCAGTATGCAAGAGACAGAGGGGAGTGAGCGCCTCCAAAAACCTGTCTGTTGGAGACTGATTGGAAGGTTTTATAGAGTTAGGGCTCAAGCTTGATGAGTTTGAAGAATGTTAGTTCCCTCCTCAGGTAGGTAGACTGACTTCCTGTGGGTATTCTTTTGTGGTCCGTTGCGACCACACTGGTTTGGGTCACAAGATGGGTTCCCATTGTCTGGTTGTCTCATTCCAGATCTTGTTGGTTGCTATTGTGCTCATTTAAGAGAACGTAAGTTAATTTAAAACTTTATAGAATATGCAGAATAAGAAGGGAAAGAGGGAAAGCAAAGCATAAATCACAAAATCATCAGGGTGGATAAAAGTTAATCATGTAAGCCAGGCAAAAAGAACACTGCAATTCTCAGGATGTTAAGCCCCTGCAGTATCTTTCTCGTACTGCCCCTTGCAAATCCAGCACAACTAAATGGTGCTTGGCTGCCACCACTGACTGCTTTGACAGGGTTCACAGTAGAGGGTCCTGGACAGAACTGGAGAAAAATACACAGCAAAATTCTAAGTCACACCCACACCCACGTACACACGCACACACCTTCACCCACACCCGGACTTAATGACGTGATAGAGACTGGAGAAAGCCTAAAAGTATGGATCCCAAGCACCCTTGAACACAGTAATGAAGTTATTCCTGAGGTTCACTCTTCAACCGAAGATTAGACAAGCCCATAACACAAAATGAGACTAAATGGGCATACCAGCCCAAGGACAAGGACAAGAAGGCAGGAGGGGACAGGAAAGCTGGTCATAGGGAACCCAAGATCAAGAAGGGGAAATGATGTGTTGTGGAATTTTCAACCAAAGTCCCAAAATAATATCTGTACTAATTGCTTAATGAGAAACAGTTTGTTCTGTAAACCTGTATCTAAAGTACTATTGGAAAAAAAAGAAAGAGAAAAAAAATGAGGTCAAATTGATGTTTAATATTGAAATCACAATTCTGGTCAGCACCCACTTGTGTGATAGCCTTTGGCCCCACTTACTGGCCTCAGAAATCTCCTCAGTGAGTTTTAGAAGTTCTAACGGGGTGTATTACATGTACCACCTACAAATATCTTCATTTCTAACCTTTTTCTCCATGGCAGCAAAGCACTAGTTTAAACAACCTTTTCTTATTTTATCCAGACGTTCTACACTCAGAATGTCAGAGCACGTTGATTGTAGAGGGCAGCCTCGCCTGTGATGGATGCCAGCTAACCCACATATGACAAATGACTCTGATGCATCTGCCTCAGTGTCACTCCTCCCTACTTTGTTCCTTTTTCCTGACATGTTGTTGAAGTACATAGGAGGGAAGGATTTGTCACATGATGCAGAGGGTGGTTATTCCTGAAGTTTTTAGAAAGCAGAGGTGTGAAATTAGCAGGAGTCCATAGCATCAATGGAACCTAGGTGACACCCTCTGAAGTTGATGGCAGTTAAGTGCTAGACAGTCAAGGTAAAGGACTTTGTCATGGCTAGCATTGATGAGGTCCTATTGAAAAGCATTGTTTATCAGGTGATGATACTTTGACATAGTGCCATCTGAGTTTTAGTTTCTCCATGAATTAATTACCCAGGCAGTAGTAGAACAATTACGATATGAGCTGTTGGTTATCAGCTGCTAAGCAGAGGATGATGGTTCAAATTGACCCAATGGCTCCACAGAAGATACAACTAGTGATCTCCTTCCATAAACATTTTAGACAAGAACACCAAGAGTCCTGCTATGTAACACATGAGTTACCATGAATTGAGGGGACTGACTCCACTACAGCTAACAGCAATACACTGAGGGTTTCTTTTCCTTGTGACTTAATTATTCATGCAGTTAAGCGCAACAATGATATGATTTATGACACTGGTGAGTTAGTGTCGGCTCTGGTTCACTAGACACCTACAAGCCGTGGTGGAGAGCATAACACCTGTGAGTTCATTTCCTGCTCGAGTAAAGATCCATATCTCTGCATTTTTAGAGTGAGTTGGAATTGACTTGATGGCACTGGGTTTTTTTTTTTTTGGAGGCGGGGAAACGCTGGTGGTGTAGTGGTTAAGTGATACAGCTGCTAACCAAATAAAGGTAAGCAGTTCAAATCCCCTAGGCACTCCTGTAAAATCAATGGGGCAGTACTGCTCTGTCCTAGAGGGTCACTATGAGTTGGAATCTACTTGACAGCAGTGAGTTTTTTTAATTCTTTTTGGTTCATTACCATTGATAACCCATATAACCGTTTTCTGTGTGCTTCAGACTTCTCTTTGTTCCCTCAATTCCAGTTTGGAATAAAGCTTTTTCTACCAGCTACAAGATAAGTTTGGGCTTAAAAAACACTTCATGTAAATTCAATTACTGTTTGCTATCACCTGGGACCTGTCAGTGACTCTCCCTGGGGCCAGTGGTTCCAAAATACTGCTTTCCTTTACATGTTTAATAGAAGACTTTTACATCTTTAATAGAAGATGAATGGTTAGGCAGACTAGTCATTACTGCCATTAGGAAATAGTCTTTGAAGCTAAAAATAGGGGAAAGGGCTGTCAGAACTTTGCATTTTTCTGGGTATCCATTTCATACTAGTCTGGAGTAAAGGCTTTCAGATATTACTGTATGGAATGATTTCACATTATCTCTAGGGCTGAATCAGGTGACCTGCCTGTAATGGGCCCCTTTTTCCCTCTGCATTCTCTTCAGACAATCCCATTGTGATGGAAATGGTCTGGCCAAATCAGCTCCAATTGCATTCAGGCTTCAAAAGTCGTTTCATAACTGCTTTTAATCTAGCCATTTAAAGGTGTAATCTTTAAGTACATTTCTCCATCTGTGTCCCTTGGAGAAATAGAAATTATTAATAAGAAAGAGATCATTATTCCAATATATTCATTATCACATGACATTATGAAATCTTGCCTACCTCGGGTATTTCAAATACATTGTACATGTATCCATAATTACAAACACACTCCTGCCCTTTTCCTGCTAAGGTTACAATCAAATGTGAAAATAATTTGCTTAGTGAATGTCGAAACTGCTCTAATACAGTAGAAATTCATTTCCTTTTAAATACAGTTGGGAAAATTCAATAGTACCTGCCCCTGATGCTTCCCTCATAAAGAATCAGAGTCCCGCTAATGAGACTGAATGTAAAGTGTAGTGTTGGCTGTACATTTCACAGGAAGGATGGATAGGGCACAGCTTGCTTTGAAGAATACCTGGGCTCGGTAAGACGACAATGAATGGGCCATCAGCTCTATGAAACCATTTCTTGTGTTTTTAGAATTGGCAGGGACTCAAGCACCTTCTCCTCTGCTGGATTTAAGGTAACAGTTCTGTAAAATAATGAATGGCTTAAATTAAAAAAAAAAAAAATCACCCTGTAGCTGCAACCATGAAAGTTTTAAATTATAAAGCCATTGAAGCGTCTTGGGACACTTGATTTTGGATATAGCCGCGTCTCTTTGACCTTCTGGGTCACCATGTCAAAGTACTACTGACTTTGACATTGAGAAGAGACGATGAGAGGTATTAGGTTTAGTAATGAGTCCTATGGGATCTTTAAGGCCGTAGATCTAGCTCCCACTGTTTCTCAGCTGAATACGGTCTTCCAGTGTTGCTGGCATCCAATCAAGCCCTACCTAGTACCATGTATAGTGGCTCACAGTCTTAACGTTTTGATGTGGTAAAGATTAATATAGCGTAATGAGAACAGGCTAAAATAGCAGTGTGCACTATATATTAGACAAAAACAATAAAGGAATGCTGGGAAAGTTGGCAAATCCTGATTGTGCTATTCTTGAAACTAGTTCAAGTATCTCTACCACTTTTCCTACACAGGAGAGCTTTGTTACACTATGGAATACTATGCTGCTAATGAAATTTTTGGATGAATAATGTTGTATAATAAAAGATCTTACCCTCCATTAAAAAATGTATAAGGCCGAAGCTCCTGCTTTGCTAATTAAACCTTATTCCAAATATGGGATAATGGTGACAATTTCTTTATTACATTTGCCTATGACTCTGAATGTCTATCGATACCCGGGGGTTGAATTCTAGTTAATTATTGTGATTTTATACTACCATAACACCTTCTACCCCAAGTAATTACTAAGCGTGACAAAAAATTCAGCCCTATCGCTATTCATGAATCTCTTCACCTGTTAAGTGAGAATGCAGCCTCAGGTGAATTACCCGGGGTAATTTTAATCAACAGCTTAATTTTAATGATCACCTGCCGCACAAATAAAATAAGAGAAGCAATGAAACCATCATTATCTGGGTAAGTCATACGTGTCTGAGGGATGTTATTCTTAGCAATGATCATTAAAGATTTCTGTAAACTCTGAGCAGAATAACAGGATGGTAGAACAAAGATACAAAAATGTCTTACATAACAAATTAAGTAATAGGAAGCATCTTATTTTGTACTTTCTGAGGATTGCTTTGGGATTGTCCTTTTATTATTTAATGTGTACACGAGGTCTGACAATTAAGTTCGTGAACTGCCCACCCTGCACTTAATGCTGGCAGCACCGTACAAACAACTTGATAAGGTGTCGTTAGCTTGGTATATCAGCGTCTCGCAGCTGTGTTGCTGTTGATGTATGGTGATGTCTTGCTGAGTGGCAGTCGCTATTGTGTGTTTTTGTGTGCCGTTGTGAGAATGTTGGAGCTTGAATTAGAGCAATGAACAAACATTAAGTTTCTTGTTAAACTTGGCAAGAGTTGGGGTGAAATTAGGGACATGTCAGTCCAAGTTTGTGGGATAATGCCTTGAAGAAAACAGCAGTGTACAAATGGATAGAACATTTTTCTCAAGGGAGAGAAAGTATCACTGATGAAGAGAGGCCAGGGTGGCCACTAATGAGCAGAACTGATGAAAGCATTGCAAAGATTTGTTAAATTGTGTGTCACAGTCATCAGCTGACTGTGAGAAGCATAGCAGACCACATAAACATTGATAAACATTTCTTAACTGAAAATCTTGGTGTGAGAGAGAGGTGTGCAAAAATGGTCCCAAATTAGCTCACCAATGAACAAAAGCAAAGGAGAGTCAAAGTTTGCCAAGACCTTTTGTAGAAGCAAGATGATATTTTGGGCCATGTTATCACTAGTGATGAAATATGGGTGTACCAATATGACCCTGAAACAAAGTGTCTAACTGCACAATGGAAGTCAGCCAGTTCTCCATGACCAAAAAAGTTCTGTCAGTCCAAATCAAGAGTCAAAGCAATGTTGCTAAGCTTTTTTGATATCAAAGAGACTGTTCATTATGAATTTTTACCAACTGGATGAACAGTTAAGCTAGTTGACTATTTGGAAAAAAACATGTGCAAGTTAGACAAGCCAAGTGCCGTTGAGTCGGGACAAAGAAGACCCAAACTTTTCAGCCACAACTCTTGGCTCTTGCATCACGACAATGTACCAGCTCACGTAGCACTGTCTGTGAGGGAGTTTTTAGCCAGCAAAGAAATAACTGTATTGGAACACCCTGCTTACTCACATCGTCTGTCCCTCAGTGACTTTTTTCTTTACCTGAAGATAAAGGAAATACTGAAAGGAAGACGTTTTGATAACATTCAGGACATCAAGAGTAATGTGATGACAGCTCTGATGGCCATTCCAGAAAAAGAGTTCCAAAACTGCTTTGAAGGGTACAACTAGGCCCTGGTGTCAGTGTATAGCTTTCCAAGGGGAGTACTTCAAAGGTGACTACAGTGATATTCAGCAATGAAGTATACAGCAGTTTTTCCAGGATGAGTTTGCAAACTTAATTGTTAGACCTCACATATCTAGTTCCACAACTGGGTTCACTGTTTCTCTAAGGCAGTCTCCACACTGTTTCAACAATTTGAATTTTGCCACTGGTGATCAGATCCTAATATGAAGTTAAAACTAGCCATTCCTGAACCAGACATTTAAGAGACTAAATAGATAAAATATTTGGGGCAGGTAGACTGATTTACAGTATTTAGCAGGAGTTGAGAGGGATAGGAAGAATAAAATGTGAGTTGATATAGTGACTTATTAATATTAAAAAAAAATCAATTGCCATCAAATTGCTTCTGACTCATAGTGACCCTAGAGGACAGAGGAGAACTAGCCCATAATAAGATTTATATGGAGCACCTGGTAGATTCAAACTGTCCAAGTTTTGGTTAGCTGTTACAGCTCTTAATCACGGAAGAACCATGGTTTCTACTTATTGATATATCCCATCCCAAAAAATGAATTATGGCTTTCTTCATCAGCATGGAAGAGCCTGGGCTGGCATTTCTTAAAACTAAGGAAATAATGTATTTCAAAGACTTACATCCATGTAGTTCACTCTTAGATTTTTCTGGATGTCAGCTGTAGTGAATTTTATGACAGTGTTATTAGGTATAATAAATGAAGTTCAATGGATAAATTGCCATCCATTGATTGGTAACAAATACAGTCTGTTCCATCGTGTTCACACAGTTGTACTGCACATCCTTTTTTTTTAAAATTTATTTTCATTGTTAAGAATATGCACTACAGAATATACACAGATTCAACAATGTCCACCTATACAATTCAGTGACACTGATTATGGTCTTCAAATTGTGCAGACATTCTCATCCTCGTGTTCTAAGTTGCTGCTCCCTTATTAAAATAAACTCACTGACCCTTAAGTTTTGTGTCTAATCTTTTGGGTTGCTGTTGTCAATTTTGTCCTGCTCAAGGCAGACTTTCTTTGCTAGTTAAGCTAAACTATTGTTTGATTTTAAGAAAACTTTAGGGGATACTATCATTTATTTTTTTAACAGCACTAGGTAGTGTGGCCTTATGTTTGATATAAGATTTGTCTAATACTATGAAAATCAAAGTTTTTATTAGGGCAAGATCAAGTGATAGATTGAGGGTAGTGTTCAAAAAGATTTGTAGCTTCTTTATCATTTTCTGAAATATTTCATGAAACCTGTTATTCACGAATGCCATCTTGCCATGACTTCCTGGACCTGGTGACCTGAGATACATATGTTTTTGCAAGACTATAGGATGTGAACAAAACAAACTACAAGCTTTCAGATCCTCTAAGATTGGCATTGCCTGAAATCTCATCTTAAGAACCTGACTGCTTTTCCCTAAGATGAAAGAGAGGCTGCACTCTTAGTTCTTACTGGTTGCCCACTGATTCTGAGACAAACAATTAGCTTAGGGAAATGGGAGAATACAAAATAGCCACTTAGTTGCTAATGAGATATGTAGATACATCTTCAGGACTTGCAAAATGGCTGGACCTTTGATGATTATTCTCATCCTTATTCCCAGGGTTTACTGCCCAAAGGCTCAGAGACTGCAGTTTCAATTCTTGACCCAACCAGTAGCTATGGAGAATGTGAGATCAGAGGATACAAGAGGTTGTAGAAACCGAAGAGCAGGATTAAAAATTTTACCCATCTCTTTCTACCACCACATCTCAAACAGCTCAGACCGACCCTAATGCTGTTGAGTTGATTCCAGTTTACAGTGATCCTATGGGATAGGGTTAAACTGCCCCATGGGCTTTCCAAGGCTATAATCTTTAAAGAAGAAACAGGCAGCCACATCTTTTTTCTGTGGAGTGACTGGGTGAGTTCACAACAGCCTACTTTCTGATTAGCCCCTGATTGCTTAATCACTGTGCTACCGGACCTCCTCAAGTAGCTATGAAGACAAGCCAAATTTCGCTGTTGTAGGAACATCTAATTTTGGATCATGTAATACTGATTATGGTAAACCAGGTGGTGTAGTGGTTAAGTGCTACAGCTGCTAACCAAAAGATCAGCAGCTCAAACCTGCCAGGCAGTCCTTGGAAACTCTATGGGGCAGTTCTACTCTGTCCTATATAGGGTTGCTGTGAGTCAGAATCAACTCGACAGCAGTGGTTTTTTTTTGTTTGTTTGTTTTGTTTTAACTCTGATTATACTGTAGGAGTATGTACTGTCTTTAGAGTATGTCTTCTCTAAACATACTCTAAAGACAGTGCATACTCCTACAGTATAATCAGAGTTAAAAAGAAGACTTTTTAGAGTAGTCTTCTCTAAAAAGAAGACTTTTTTCCTTGCCTTTCCTCACTTGTCCCCCAAAAGCTGAGGTGAAGTTCTTGGAGAAACTCCTTTTCCTTAACAGAAACTGCGCCTCAGTAGTTAAGGTGTTTACCACTCGTTTACCCCCTTTGAAGATGACTGCTGTGCGATTGAGAGCCTCAGGGTATACCAGGCTAATTACGTTGTTGGTTTTAGTCCAAAAAATGACTTATTCTTGCAACCTATAAGTAAGTTTATTGGAGTGAACAATGAAGGGTACATTAAAACAAACTTATTTTCCTTAGCTTTGCCAAAGCATTGAGGTTATAAAGGAAGGTGCTTAAGATCACTGTAGGTTAAAAAAAAAAAAATTGTAGGCTTGGTACTTGTTAACTAAAGCTAATTTTGTTTGAAAGTAGTAAATAATTTGCTTCACATGTGCATGCCTTAGAAATTAACTTTCATTTTGTGTGGAAAGGGTCCTGAGTTTAAAAAGAAATCAAAGACTTCGGTTGGGGTGAGAAGATGGGAAATGTGAGGAAATAATTTTGGATCCTAATGACTAGGATAGGTTCTCATTTTCTTGACCTTGGCCCTTAAGGAACAATTACTGATAGCATCATCTGTCATAGTGGTCACCTTTTCCTCCTTGTTTCCCGTGGGTTGCTGTTTTACCTTGCTTTAAATACTCTCTGCAAGTCACTGTCACTAAAGAGAAATACAGGAGCAGAATCTGAATCAATGTGTCTATGAAATGAGAGCAGGTCCTTTGTCTCACTTATGTTTCAGACAAACAAATGAGATTTGTCCCGAAACCCACTGCTGTTGAGATGATTCCAACTTATAGTGATTCTTACAGAGTAGAACTGCTCCATAGAGTTTCCCAGGAGCACTTGGTGGATTTGAACTGCCGATCTTTTGGTGAGCAGACATAGCACTGAACTACTACACAACCAGGGTTCCAGAGAGTTAGCCCCAAAACCCATTGCCGCCGAGACTTAGCCAGGTGCTTGTAGATAGAATGCGTGGATAATAATATGTCTTCTATATTTCTCAGTTTCTTCCCCATTTGTTTCATCCACACCTTCTTGTGTTTAAAGATTTTTATAAAGTAACAAGCAGTACAGTCCCTTCTATCAGGAATGAGTATTTCAGTCAGAAAGAAGAATTATGTTTTCCTGGTGCCATCTTTGGAAGCCCTGGTGGTATACTGGGTTAAGAGCTATGTCTGCTAACCAAAAGGTTGGCAGATCAAACCTGCCAGGTGTTTCTTGGAAACTCTATGAGGCAGTTCTATCCTGACATCTAGGGTCACTATGAGTTGGACCTGACTTGACAGCAGTTAGTTTGGTTTTCTTTTCTTTTTTTTTGTGGGGGGCTGGTTACCATCCTCAGTTCTGTCTAGAGGGTCTTAGTTGGCTCTAAGAAAAGAAATGGGAATCTTCACACAGTATGAGCTATTATATGTAGATAAACTTGTGCTGTGTAAATGTGGTGATCAAGGAGTTGGGCTCTTAAAAAACAAAAAAAGTTGTTTCCTTAGAGGAAAATATAAAGGAGAGCTTTCTGTGGCTGTGAATAGCAAGAGGAATGAAAATGAACAGAGCTGATAATTGAAATGCTTGAAATAGAGCTATTTATTGTTTCCGAGTATGGATATACTGATTGTGGGCCTAACAATTAAAAAAGAAAAAGTCAACTGGGAAAATGAATTTAAGAATAAAAAGAAAGACCTTGCATGTTAGTTAAAGAACAGGGAGACTTGTTGTTTTTCAAATGACGGTATTTTCTCCTCCTGTGTTAAACAGAAAATGTCTGACCTTGAGCCTTAGTGATATGAAGATAATTGTGCAATGGAGGTGTATCTGTTGGAATATTTAGTTGATCAAGGAAGAACAAAGCACCAGGTAGCAGAGAAAGGGACATGCTAGTTGGGTTGAATTCTTACAAGTGTGCGTTGTGTAGGTGTGGATGAATTGAAAGTGGTTCAGAAATGGTCAGTAAACTAGTAAACCAAGCTAAGGTACTCATCAACGGTTTTGAGTGACCCCTTCTTGGAGAAAGATTTATGTAAGTGATTACATATTTAGGGGTTGCTGAGGAAAAAGAGTACTGTTCTGGTGTTGGATGGTACTGTCTCCATCGTGTAGACTGAAAGAGTGAAAAGGGGAGAAGAGAACCTCAGCTGTTGGTTTTTAATGATCAAAATATAATTTGCTGATAGTGAACAAGGAGGATGGTTGAGGTACTTCTTCAGTCAAGTCCTCCCTGTAGGTCTTCTGCTTCCTCTGTGACACACACCTCGCCCTTCCACCCTCCTTGGCCCTACTCCTTCCCTATGAGTGATTGTTGTGTGTTTCCAGAGGATCTCTATGAATAAGGATGTGGTTGGTCTTGGAGACTGAGGTTTGAGGGTGAGTTGCCCTGTGGTGGCAGAGTTTGATTGTTCATTTCTCATAGAAGTCCTGGCTCACATCTGTGTATGCTTCTGTTGTGGACTGAATTGTGTTCCCCCCAAAATGTATGTAGCTGTTTGGCTATACCACGGTTCCTGGTATTCTATGATGTTCCTGTATGCTGTGAACCCAGCCTCTGTGATGTTAATGAAGGAGGACGGGCAACAGTTGTATTGGTGGGGCAAAACTCAGTGTGTAAGATTGTATTGTGCTCTGAGGCAGTCTCTTGGCATATAAAGGAAAGGCAAGCAACTAGAGAATTGGGGACCTCTAAGAAAGCAGTGCCCAGAGCGAGGACATCCTTTGGAAAGGACCTGGGGTCCCTGCGTGTCAGAAGCTCCTAGTGCAGGGGAAGACTGATGACAAAGACCCTCCTCCAGAGCCAACAAAGAAAGACTTCCCCTGGAGCTGATGCTCTCAATTTGGATTTGCAGCCTATGAGACTGTGACAGAATATATTTCTCATCTCAAAGCCGTCCACTTGTGATATTTCTGTTATAGCAGCACTAGATGGCTAAGACAGCTTCGGTACACTGCTTCTGAAATGGTTCACAGGGACTAATTGTGTCTCATCTGAGAACAGAGTTTAAGACTCTCCACAATACATCTGTTAATGTAGTGCCTTCATTAGCTGTGCTCCCTGGACAACTATGTACAAATTGAATCATATTTTAAAGTTGCCTAATGAGCCTCACTATTTAAAGCACTATGATCTTTCTTTGAAAATAGATAATTCCACATGATGTACCCTTTGAGTAGATCTGGATATTAGTTATCTTTAGCTAAAGTAAGAAGCACAATATTATATGCAAATAAGTCCACTTTAGATATAAATACACATGTGGGTCAAACATAAAAGAACACAAAAAGAAATGCCATACTAACACTGACCAAAAGAAAGCTGGAATGTTTGTATTAATATTGGACATGGTAGACTTTAGAATAAGGAATATTTACTCTGTCCCTTCTTTGTTGCTTGTCTGTCTTCTCAGTATAAGTCTAACTTTTAGCAGGGAAGGTGAAACTTTCATTTGTCACTTATTATTGGCCACAGTGATACTTGGATACTCGCTGGTCACCTCCAGGATGACCCTTTTAGAACATGGCCACTTAAGTAGATCCGACACTTGCCTTCAGTTCTCTCTCAAAGCTTTCCTAAGTTACTCTGAGTCTCTGAGTAACTGGCAAGATCATGAAGTGTATGTAGGATGTGGCGTGATATTTTAATTTCATTCTAAGAGTCAAGGCGGGTTGGAGTGACACAATCTATGTTTTAAAAGTTTCTTCTGGCTGTTGTGTTGGCAGGCTGTTGTAGTTGTCAGCTAGCCAACTAGCAGAAAGATACTAGGTAGAATCTTTGAAACCTAGGTGACTCAGGAACCTCACTCCTGATCCCTAATCTTAAAGCCAGGATTCGTCAGAAGTGGAGTCTCCGTGCCCTGCTTCGGCACTTCCTCCCTGGTAGGAGCCCTGGTGGCATGGTCATTAACAGCTTGGCTGCTAAGCAAAGAGCAGCAGTTTGAATCCACCAGCTGCCTCTTGGAACCCATATGGGGAAGTTCTACTTTATGCTATAGTGTCACAACTGTTTTCCCTGTGATAATGTGTTTTTGGGGAAATTCCATGCTTTTTATTATTTAAACAAAGAGGGATCTAAAAAGCAAACCTTACATATTTAAGACCAAAAATAATATGCCAAGCCAAGTGCCATCGAGTCGGATCAGAAAGATAGTAAAAATCTTTCATCTATAAAAATAATTATTCAAATCAAAGTCATGACAATATTAGCTGGATCTCATCGAAGTGTTTTAGGCTGTCAAAATTATGTTACAGGTGGCAACTAGAGATGGGATCTTTCACTGGGAAGATGGTGAGATTTTCCTACCACAGACAGTTATTTTGTCTTTTATCTCTAGGTAGCAATCACTGCTAAACTGTGGTCTGGTCTGTCCTGTATTACATATGAGGAGTCTTAACAAGGTCACTGTGTTAGTGAAAGAGATCATAGCAAGAGCTGTCTGCTGAGCCTGATGTATGTCTTGTGTTGGAATATTAGGCTGTAATAGTTTAATGATAGATGTTATGGAGCCAATTCTATACTTCATTCTTGATTAGTAAAAAATAATTGGTGGCCGTAGCTGGAAGTTCACTTTTTTTAAGATTTTTTTTTTTTCTTAAACATCACAATGGGGCTTTTGTGATGATTTTGAAAAAGCATCATTTCAGTTATACCCTGGTGGCATCGTGGGTTAAGTGCTAGGTCTGCTGACTACAAGGTTGGCAGTTCAAGTCTGGTGGGGGCTCCTTGGAAATTTTATGGGGCAGTTCTACTCAAACTTCTACGGTGGCGATGAGTTTAACCCGACTCGATGGCATTGGTATCATAGGTTGTGAAAGAACTAAGGTTTATAATTTTTCTTTGACTTCTTAGCCATTCTTACTAAGCTGCTGAGTGTTATTTATATGTGAATTAAATCCTGGAACAACTTGAATAACATCTGTATTAATTACATAGTGCTGCTGTTACAGAAATACCACAAGTGAGTGGCTTTAAAGAACAGAAATTTGTTTTCTCACATTTCTGGAGTCTAAAAGTCCAAATGAAAGGCTTGGCCATGTCAAGTCCTTCTCTGAGCCATTCTCTCTTCCTCCAGCAGACTCTGATTTATAAGTGTGCCTCCTTTACTCATAAGGGCTGCAGATAGCACTGAGGATGGCTGCCTTTGTATGCTTGGACTACTAAAGGTCAGAGTAGACATGTGTGGAGTTCTAGCCTCTTCTCTATTTAGTGAAAAGGGGGAGCCGCAGTTCACATTTTCCATGTTGTCTACTACCTCACTGTGTTAGAGATGGCAACATACAACTAAAGATGTGAAATATACATGGAGGGCTACATCTTCTGAAATAAGAAATCCTAGAGCGAAAGCAAGTGGTTTAAAGGAAATTCGACATTGAAAATTACTCTGGAGCTGGAAATTTATGGATGTAGAAGAGAGCAATGAATATGTGAGTGATTTTATATTTTGAACTCTTTGAAATGCACAGACTCTAAATTTCTAGACCTCTACCTTGTGTTACACAACACCAAGGCTTTTTGGCAGAATGGACCAAAAAATGGTAAGGAATGCCTTTAGGAAGGAAACGAAAAGAGGAAACGTAAGTGACTCTGGGTGTATTTTTATGTGCAAGAAGAGAATTTCTTCCACATAATGAAGATCTGCAGTTAGAGAAAACTCGATGTCAAAACCAAGTCTTGAAAGACTAGAAACTGCTAACATCATGATGCATTTGATGAGAACTGGAGTACATTGTGGCTTTCCTTGCTGATTAAAACATACCTAATCGTAGGCTACATGGCCACATTCCTAAGGGATATTATTATTGGGGTAGTGTGTGTAGACTGTTATGTGTGAAGAGAAAGGGCTGGCTTAATTGGTGTTTGAAAGCCCTTTTACAGTGATTTTTGAGATTAGGTGTTATTATAACACTATATTTTAAAAATACAGCATTCACTCAACATTATAAATAATAATTACAGTTCTTTTCAAATGAAATCAGAGGAAGTTTTATTTTGTGACACTTTTATAGATCCCATAAGGCACACCATTATGTAACTAGTGAATGTTTATATTTTTTATAGAAGTATTGATCAGTTTCCTGCAATAATCTTTATATTCACAACTCCTCCTTTTCCCCCATCCACAAAACAAATTTCTTACATCTTTCCTTCAAATTATAATTGTTTTTGTTCCTTTGGCCATTAGAAAAGACTGTTTCATTTTTCTTCAGTCTTGTCAAACAGATCAGTACTGCTGGTTTGGTGACTCCAACGTTTCTTTGTATGGCATAGCCTTTATACTCACTGTGAGAGCAAGGATTTTTAAACACTGGCATTTATGGGAAACCGTGGTAGTGTAATGGCTAAGTGCTATAGCTGCTAATCAGAAGGTCAGCAGTTCAAATCTGGCAGGCACTCCTTGGAAACTCTATTAGGCAGTTCTAGTCTGTCTACAGGTTTTCTATGGGTTGGAATCAACTCAACAGTAGTGGGTTTGGTTGAGTATTTTCTAAGACCGACCAACAAAGTCTCATTTTTAATGATTTTTTTAGCATGAGAAACACAAAGCGAGAGAAATGAAGAAAGACCAATTATAAAGTAAATGCAGGAGTCTGTTGTGGGACCTGGGACAAGTAGAGGTCTTAGGAATCTTGGGAGGCTGAGAGGGAGAGCCCCAAATGGCTACCACATCTGACATACAGCAGGATTCCTTATCTTCAGTTTGGTTTACCTGAGTAGCCAAAGTCATCACTTAACGTAGTGACAAGAGGCAGGTTAAGGACGAGAGTGCAGACATCCGCGTATCTGTAGCCATCAGTTACAGAGCACATGGGATGGGCCAGGCCCACTGCTAAGCCTCACACAGACCTTACCTAGTATTTATCACAACACTATAAGGTGAGTACTATTGTCACTTACATTTTATAGGTAGAGAAACGAGGTTTAGCGCAGTTAAGTGAGTGCCACAAACTTCACATCTGTGGAGTGGCGGGGGTGGCATTTGGTTTTCTATGACTAGAAATCTTTTTGTTCTTATGCTGTATATCTAAGAGATTTTTAATATTAAACAAAAATTCTTAGGGAGCTGGAGCCAGATCAGTGGACGCTGGGTATCTAGGTTGGAGGCTTTCTGTAGGAAGCAGGGACCATTCATTCCATCTCTGCATTTGGTCCCGTTCTTAAGAACTTTCTGCTTGCTGCTGTACTCTAAGAGCTGTGTGTATGCAGAGCAACTATAAATGAGCTAGGGTAAAAAACCTGCAGTTCTGAAACAGAAACAGAAAGGGGGAGAAAGGTTTACAAAAGAAACTCTATTAAAGTCGTCAAATGTGTCTTGCTTAAGGTTGAAAAACTTACAGCATGCCAAATGATTGCCAGTGGTCATCCATTTTCTTGTTTTGCCATGTTTATGCCTGGGGATTTAATATTTGATCATTTTTCTTAAATGGTCTTAAATAAATAAGTAATCTTTTGAGAGCTACAGTAACTGAAGACTTAAAATTTTGAAGAAATTATAGAAGGAGACAGAAAGTTTATGTTCTGGAGCTTTTCCAGGCTTTTCTATGCACCATGCACCATGGGAGTCAATTCTACATAGATGGCACTGATTTATAGTTACGTAAGGGCAAGTAAATCAGTCAGGAAAGGAAATGCAACACATGACTCCATCAGGGAAGAAGAAAGGCCAAAAACAGACGGGGTTGTGATGAAAAAAGTCCCTTCCAGTAAACACAACTGTGAACTGAGAAGAGCTTTGGACTGCGCTTGACCAGTACATATTTAATTCAACTGATAGGCTATCTTCTCCAAAGATAATTCTGTGTCAGTTTTTGAGTGGTAGGAGAATGATTTCTGAAATTTTCATCATTTAGCCTCCTGCAGGAATTGGACCAGGGAGTCTAAACCTTATGTTAGTAGAGGAACTTCAAAGTAAAATCCTTGGCTTACCATCACTCAGAAATAGAGCAGGAGGAAATGAAAACGTATTATTCCTTGCTTATGAGGGCTTCTTTTGTATGTCAATTTGAGTAGGCTATTAGTAGGCTGTTGTCCAGTCAGCTCCAATAGAAATCTTCCATATAGCAGAACAAAATGTTGCCCAATTCTGTGCCATTTTTATGACCATTGGCATGGTTGCCTTCCAACCTCCTGGAGCTGTGTTCTAACACTGCATCAGAAAATATTCTCCATGATTTACAGGATTCTCATTGTCTAATATTTGGAAGTAGATTGCCAGTCTTTTCTTCTTAGCCTGTCTTAGTCATCATGTTCCACTGAAACCTGTTCAACTTATGGATGAGCCTGCTGATGTTTGGAAATGCCAGCGCCTAGTATCCAGCATCATCTGAGGTCCACCAATCAAGTCTGCCAACTTAACTCTTCTAAGTGCTGCAGTGTCCTTGTTGCTAAATATCACTACAGTCACCTTCGGAGTACTCCCTTTGGGAAGCTATGCACTGACACCAGTGCCTAATCTACCCTTCAAAGCAATTTTGGAACTCTTTCTTGGAATGGACATTGTGAATGGTGGTATGGTGGCAAGTTTGCAAACTTAATTGTGTAGTTGTATATGAGGGAGTTTTTAGCCAGTAAGCAAATAACTGTATGGGAACACCCTCCCTACTCACCTGGTCTGGCCTCCAGTGACTTTTTTCTTTACAAAAAGATACAGGAAATATTGAAACCAAGACATTTTGATGACACTCTGGACATTGAGGGTAATACAACAATAGTTTTGCCAGCTTTTCCAGGAAAAGAGTTCCAAAATCACTTTGAAGGGTGGATTAGGTGCTGGAGTTGGTGTATAGCTTTCCAGGGGAGTACTTCAAAGGTGACTTGTGATAGTCAGCAAAGAGCACTTTTTCTAGGATGAGTTTGTGAACTTGTCAGACCTTGTAGCAACAAGCAAGCCACGATAGTATGACACACTGACAAAGGTGTGATACAATAGGCTATAGAACACAGTTATTTAATCAAATACTAAGGCAGGTGTTTCTGAGATGATGTTTTGTAAATGTTAACATTTGCTATCAGTTGACTTTAAATAAAAGGGATGATCTTCAGTAACATGGTGGGTCTTATCCAATCAGGTGGGAAAGTTTAAGAGTGAGCACAGTTTTTCCATAGAAACATAAATTCTGTCTTGTGACGTAGCATCAGCTTCTGCCAGGTTTTCAGCCAGCTAGCCTGACCTATACATTTCAGACTCATCAGCCCCTCGTAATCATGTGGTCCAATTCCTTGAGTTAGTGCCTTTATGTGTATGTACATGCACATATTTAAAAAATATATTTAGTTTCCTAAATATGTATGTAATACTTATAGTGTTGGTCATCTAGTACTGCTATAACAGAAATACCACAAGTAGGTGGCATTAGCAAAGAGAGGTTTATTCTCTTAGGGTCTTGTAGGCTGGAAATCTGAATTTGGGGGACTGGTTCCAGGGAAAGGCTTTCCCTCTCTCTGTTGGCTCTGGAGGAAAGTCCTTGTGATGCACCAATCTTCTCTTGGTCTAGGAACATTTCAGCACAGGAACTTCAAGGCCAAAGGATGTGCTCTGCTCCCAGCACTGTTTTCTTCATGGCATGAGTTCCCTATGTCCTTCTGCTCCCTTCTCTCTTGTATCTCAAAAGAGATTGGTTTAAGATACTGCCTTAGTTATCTAGTGCTGCTATAACAGAAATATCGCAAGTGGATGGCTTTAACTCGGAAAAGTTTATTCTCTCACAGTCCAGTAGGCTAAAAATCTGAATTCAGTAGAATGTATTCTCTCTCTGTCAGCTCTGAAGGAAGGTCTTTGTATTGCTTCAATCTTTCTCTGGTCTGGTAGCATCTGGGTACAGGAACCACAAGTCTGAAGGATGTACTCTGCTCTTTGTGCTGCTTTCTTGATGGTATGAGATCCTCAACTCTTCGCTTGCTTCCCTTTTCCTGTATTGTAGGAGAAAAGATGATGCAAGGTCTACTCTGGTGACACAACTTTTATGTTGGTGCAGGGACATGACTTGAGTAAGGGTGTTATAGTTCCACCCTAAGCCTCTTTATTATAAGCCAATCTTGACCTATCAACCATAGGTAGATATTAGGATTTACAACACAGAAAAATCACAAAATGAAGGGCAACCCCACAGTACTGGGAATCATGGCCCAGCCAAATTGCTACACACATTTTTAGGGGAACACAACTGAACCCATGACAGTATCCAAACTTCCAGACTTCATTGGTATAACTACCAGTAATCCACTTTATTAAATCATAGTGATAGAGTTTACAATGCATGGAGAAATCTCTTCAAATGACAAAATAGTGGAACAATCACGATACTGGGAATCATAGCCTAGTCAAATTACGCACACCTTTTTGTGAGGATATAATCTATGACACCTACTTACCTACCTGCATGCTTGTACTCGTCCATCCATCCATCTGTCCGTCCATCCGTCCGTCCATCTGTCCGTCCATCCATCCCTCTCTCCCTCCCTCTCTCTGTGTGTGTGTTAGACCTAGATATACTTCTCAGAGCATGGCCTTATACTTGGTTCAGGAAGGGAAGCTGTATAGCTACATACAAAGTCACACCGTGCATTATAGGGCACAAATCCCAAGCAGGAAGCTTGTGCTGCTGCATATTCATAGATGCAAATCAGGCCTAGGCTATACGTAACACTTGGCTTTCGAGATTTTTAAGTGTGGAAATTCTCTGGGCGTTCTGCTCATTTTTGTGGATTATATTAGCCAAGAAGGAGATGGCAGGTAGGGAGCCCCTGAAGGTACCTTTCTTCTTGCCTCTTAGAGAGATGAATGATTGTTGGAGAGAAGACCATATACTCAGCCTTTTTCTTTTTTTTGTGCAGGGTACTGGAGGGCTTCAGTAGTGGAAGAGGACACTGTGCCCTGTGCTAAGGACTCTCAGAGAGTTGCCAGCATGACTGGATGGTAGGAGCTGGACTGGGGCTATTTTACTCATCTTTTTGTCTCCAGCTAATTGTTCTTGCTGGTCTCACAGTGCATATACCACATGCCCAGTTAATATGTTTTGACTGAATCCTTTCCTAGTTTGATCCCTGAAAGGTTTGGTCCCTCCTTATACACTGTGAACTACTCAAAGCCAGGGTCAGATAAAAATATGAATAATAGTAGGGCCGATAGCATTGGTTTTCTAGGGCTGCCAAAGCCAAGTGCCCATGAACTAGATGCCTTAAAACAAAGCAAAACAAAACAAATCCATTTTCTCATAGTTCTGGAGGCTAGAAGTCTGAAATCAAGGTGTTGACAAGGCCATACTGTCTCTGAAGGCAGAACACTGAGGCTCAAAATGCTCAAGTGACAACTTGTTTGATGCAGGCCTGGATGAGGGGACTTGGTTTCCCAACTGTTAGCCAAGTACTGTCTTTCCACTGCAGCAGGCCATCTTCTCCAGCCAACCTGTTTACATTTAAATGCATACCTTTTTCCTACCTGGAATCTCTGGTGGTGTAATAGTTAAGTGCTACAGCTGTTATCCCAAAGGTTAGTAGTTCAAATCCGAAAAGCGTTCCTTGGAAACTCTATGAGGCAATTCTATTCTGTCCTATAGGATCACTATGAGTTGGACTTAGCTCAATGGCAATGGGTTTGGTATGTTTGCTTTGGAAACCCTGGTGATGCAGTGGTGAAGTGCAATGTCTGCTAACCAAGAGGTCAGCAGTTCAAGTCCACCAGGTACTCCTTGGAAACTCTATGAGGCAGTTCTTCTCTGTCCTGTAGAGTCACTGTGAGTCAAAATCAACTTGATGACAGTGGGTTTGAGTTTTTGTTTTAGTTACTAAGTGACTGAAGATAGAAGTGGAAGACCTTGTGCTATGCCCATGAGGGAGCTGTCTAGGGCTGCAGGAATATCTCTGATGTTCTCTGACTCACCAGAAGGCTGCCTCCCTTGTTTAGCCAGAGGAACTTCTACTTACTCTGAGTTACCCCAACAGGGTACTGGAGCCATATAAGAAGGAGGCTGGGGTCCACAGTGTGGGACCTGAGGAGTTAGATACAGGAATTTGCCGTCTTTTACTTTCACTACAGTTTCATATTTTTGTGAACCATTTAACATTGAGTTTAACTCCTTTTTTTTTAAAAAAAAATTCTAGTGTAGTATGATTTCTGTTTATAAATTTGTTTGGTCTTTTCTGTCCATCCTACTATTTATCTAACTGTTCTCAGGTCTAGACATATTGAAGGAATAACTTTCACCAGGTGATGACATGTTTCTCACCCTTTTCCCTCCTGCTTTGAGTGGTGATATTTTTGGCGTTTTGCTTTCTTTCTTTGTACTCTTCTGTACTGCTTGCTTTTTCTTTTTCTTTTTTTAAAGAGTTTTCACACATACTATTTTAAAAGTAAGGCAGGAATGTTCCTTAGAAGTAACAATGGTGAGACTTCATTTCACATACTTTGGACATGTTATCGGGAGGGGTTAGTGCCTGGAGAAGGACGTCATGTTTGGTAAAGTACAGCATCAACAAAAAAGAGGAAGACCCTCGGTGAGATGGATTGACACAGTTGTTGCAACAGTGGGCTCGAATATAATCACAATTGTGAGGATCATGGAAGACTGGCAAGTGTTTATTTCTGTTGTGCATGGGGTTGCTGAGTTGGAGCTTACTTGAGGGCACCTAATAACAACAACAACAACTGGAAAAAGTTATCATTTCTTTAAAAATAATGGGGCCGTTAAAATAGTTTCCACAAGAAGAAGGTTAATTGATAGGGAAGCCATTTTCTGCTTCTTGTTGAGGGTTCCCAAAGTTTGAAGCCATAACTAAAACCATTCCTCTGCTTTAAGAAGACCGTGTGAGGTCTGACAATTATGTTTGTGATCTTGCCACTGTGCACTTACATTGGCAGCTTTGTAGACACAACTTGGTAAGGTTTCATAACCTTGGAATATCAGCATCTCGCGGCTGTTTCCTTTCTACATGTGGCGATGCCTAGCTGAGTGACATTCATTATTGTTGCACATTTTTGTGTGCCATCACAAGAATGGTGGAGCTTGAATTAGAGCAATGAACAAACATTAAATTTCTTCTTAAACATGGCAAGAGTGGAAGTGAAATAAGCCAAGCCAAAGCCAAGTGCCGTCGAGTCGGATCCGACTCATGGTAAGGGACATGTTATTCTAAGTTTATGGGGATAATGCCATGAAGAAAATGACAGTGTACAAGTGGATTCGATGTTTGTCTGAGGTGAGAGAAAGCATCACTGGTGAAGACAAGTCAGGGCGGCCAGTAACAAGCAGGACTGATAACAACATTCTAAAAATTTGTCAATTTATGCATCAAAATCATCAGCTGACTGTGAGAAGCATAGCAGACTAAGTAAACATCAGTAGAGAAACAGGAAAATCTTAACTGAAAATCTTTGCATGAGAAAGGTGTATGAAAAAATGGTCCCAAAGGAGCTCACCAATGAACAAAAGCAAAGGAGAGTCTATGTGTGCCAAGACCTCTTGAAGAGATAAGAAGGTGTTTTGGGCTGTATCGTCACTGGTGATGAAACATGGGTGTACTAATACGACCTTGTAACAAACTGTCAAAGTGCACAATGGAAGTCTGCCAATTCTCCATGACTAAAAGTTTTGGTGAGTCCAAACTGAGAATCAAAACAATTGTTGCTAACCTTTTTTGATTTCAGAGGAATTGTTCATTATGGATTTTATACCAACTGGGCAAACAGCTAACCAAGTTTACTATTTGGGAGTCCTGAAAAGGCTGCGTGAAAAAGTTAGATGAAAATGACCTGAACTTTTCGCCAATATCTCAAGGCTCTACAAGGCACTACAAGACACCAGCTCACACAGCACTCTCTATGAGGGAATCTTTTAGCCAGTGAACAAATAACTGTATTGGAATACCCTACCTGCTTACTTGATCTGGCCCCCATGACTTTTTTCTTTATCCAAAGATAAAGGAAATTTCAAAAGGAAAACATTCTGATGACATTCAGGATATCTAGGGTAAAACTATGACAGCTGTGATGGCCATTCCAGAAACAGTTCCAGAATTGCTTTGAAGGGTGGACTAGGTGCTGGCATCAGTGCATAGATTCCCAAAGGGAGTACTTCAAAGGTGCCCGTGGTCATATTCAACAATGAGGTATACAGCACTTCTTCTAGGATGAATTTGGTTACTTAATTGTCAGACCTTATGTGTCCTTGTTTGCTTGCAATCGTTACTGTGTATGCCCACTGTCTTAGTGTAATTATGATTAGTGCTTTATTTCACATTCAATAATATATTAATGTAGGCATATTGCATGGTCACTCTGTTTATATAACAGCTTGTGACTTCAAAACTGAGCTCAAATCTCCTGTGTTATGTTTCTAGTCTCACTGAACCTAGGACCTGAGAACATCTCTGAGGATAGTGTGGTCATTCCATTCCACCACACCCTCCCCAAAAGGAGAGAGAAACTGCCTCTAAAAGAAGCTGCCTATTCATGCTGAGAAGGAATCCTAGCTGATTCAGGCTAGAGCCCAAGTGCTTCCCCTGAGAATATGTGTGGCCAGAGTGTCTAATGATAGTCATTAAGCTGCATTAGACTCCTTTCCTGTAAGTTCCTTCTCTAATTATGCTTGTAATTGCACGGACAAAGCGGTTCAGCCCTAGATTGTCTCTGCCGTGAGTACACCCCCAAGAGAGATTCAGCATCCTTCTCTTTGGAAGGTGGTAGGTGAAGTTTCTTTAGACTTGCTCATGTCATGTGCCCTGCAACCCCTGTCAAAAACTGATGCTGCCACTGTTGCACCAATAGCCACCAGGACTGACTCCTAGTAGGAGGCAGTTACTTTGTTCAGGTTCACAGATTTCTTGTTCCTGAACATTCCAGTGCCTGAGAAGAGTATCTGGATTCTAGGAAGTGGTTCTCATGCTTGCCAATCTTTTGTTATCCAATTGCTGTGTTTTGCATGCCCTTCTTAGGTTGTTATCTGATATTACTGATTTTCTAACCAAAGGATTGCCTTTGGAATTTATTGTAATTTTGATTTGGTTTTTGCAAATTCTGTGAATTTGTGTTTATCTAGAAATGTCCTAATTTTGCCATCTACTTGTCAATCTTTTGGATAAAAGAAGAGATCCTCTCTTCCGGGCAAAATGTTGAACTATGCAGGAAGCATCAAAAGAAGGTGGAAGGAATAGACAGATTCACTGTGATAAAAATAATTGGTTGATGTTCAGCCATTTCAGGAAGTAGTGCCTCAGCAAGAACTAATGGTACTGAAGGAGGAAGTCCAAGTTGCACTGAGGGCATTAGCAACAAACAAAGGAACTCCAGGAATGTACACAGTACCGACTGAGATGTTTCAACAAACAAATGCAACACTGGAAGCACTCACTTGTCTACTAGCACTGCCAGTTAATTTCATGAACTCATCCTAGAAAGAGTTCCTCATACCTCCTTGCTGAATCTGACTATGATCCCCTTCGAAGTACTCCCCTTGGGAAGCTATGCCCAACTCCAGTGCCTAGTCCACTCTTCAAAGCAACTTTGGAACTCTTTTTCTGGAATGGCCATCAGAGCTGTTGTTGTATTACCCTTGATGTCCTAAATGTCCTCAAAATGTCTTCCTTTCGAGATACTTCCTTTATCTTTGGGTAAAGGAAAAAGTCCCTGGGGCCGGATCAGGTGAGAAGGGAGGGTGTTCCAATACAGCTATCTGTTTATTGGCTCAAAACTCCCTCATGGACAACTATGTAATTAAGTTCGTGAACTTGCCATCATGTATGATGACCATTCCAGAATGAGTTCCAAAATTGCTTTGAAGGGTGGACTAGGCACTTGTGTCAGCACACAACTTTCCAAGGGGAGCACTTTGAAGGTGATCATAGTGATATTCAGCAATGAGGTATGTAGCACTTAGAACAATTAAGTTTGCAGACTTAATTTTCCAACCTTGTATGCCAAGAAATTTGAAAGATAGCTATCTGGCCAGCCATCTGAAAGTGATTCATTTTTATGCCCATTCCAAAGAAAGGTGATTCAATAGAATGAGGAGATTATAAAGCAATATCATTCATATCACACTAAAGTAAAATTTTGCTGAAGGTAACTCAAAAAATGATTATAGCAGTACGTCAACTGGGAACTCCCAGAAATTCAAGCCAGAGTCTAAACAAGACATGTAGCAAAGAATATTGTTGCTCATGTCAGATGGATCTTGGCTAAAATTAGAGGACACCAGAAAAGTTGTTTTTGACAATGCAAAACAGGTTACGGAAACGTTGGGAAGAACGGGCATTCCAGTATGCTTAATTGTGCTGATGCAGAACCAGTACATAGACCATGGGCAGTTGTTCAAACAGAACAAGGGGATACTGAGTGGATTAAAATCAGAAAAGTGTGCATCAGAGTTGTATCTTTTCATCATATTTATTCTATCTGTATGCTGAGCAAATAATTTGAGAAGGCTGCACTATATAAAGGGAATGGGCATTAGGATTAGAGGAAGACTTGTTAACAACCTACAGAAGACAGTCTTGCTTGCTGAAAATGAAGAGGACTTGAAGTACTGACTATTGAAAATCAGACTATAACCTTCAGAGTGGATTACATTTCAGTGTAAAACAAAAATCCTCCCAACCAGACCAATAGGTAACATCATAATAAATGGAGAAAATACTGAAGTTGTCAAGAATTTCATTTCACTTGGTCCAAAATGAACACCATGGAAACAGGTAACAAAATCAAATGCTATATGGCATTTGAAACCCTGGTAGTGTAGTGGGTTAAGTGCCACATCTGCTAACCAGAAGATTGGCAGTTCAAATTCACCAGGCACTCCTTAGAAACTCTATGGGGCAGTTCTACCCTGACCTCTAGGGTCGCTGTGCACTGGACCCAACTTGATGCCAGCAGGTTTGGTTTTCTTTTTGGTTATAGTGCATTGGGCAAATCTTCTGTTAAAGAGCCATTCTGACTCATTAGCAACCCTATAGGACAGAGTAGAACTTCTCCACAGAGTGCCTGGCAAATTCGCACTGCTGACCTTTCTGTTAAGGCTGTAGCACTTAACCACTAAACCACCAGGGTTTCTGCACATGCCCCAGGCCATGGCATTTTCAATTGTCTCATCTGCATGCAAAAACTTGACAGTGAATAAGGGAGACAGATATTGGCAAAGCGTACTGAATCTTCCATGGATTGTCAGAAGAAGGAAGAAATCTCTCTTGGAAGACACACAGCCAGAGTGCTTCTTACAAGAAAAGATGGAGAGAATTTGTCTCATGTGCTTTGGTGATGTTATCAGAAGGGACTAATCACTGGAGAAAGACATTACACTTCGTAAAGAGAAGGATCATCAAAAAAGAGGACCCTCAATGAAATGAGTTGACCCACTGTTTGCAACAATGGGCTCAGGTGCAGCAAGGCAGTGAGGATGGTGCAGGACTAGGCAGTGTTTCTTTCTGTTGTACACAGAGTTGCTATGAGTAGAAACCCACTTGAAGGTTCCTAACAACAATGACAACAACTCTCCAGGGATACCCCACCTTCCTTCATTCCTGTTTCTTCTCTTCCTCCTGCTTTTTCTCCCTGCTGTCCTTACTGCCTTTCTCTCTCCTTTCTTTCTGACTTCCCTTCCTCTCTCCCTGTTTTCCTACCCCCGCCTTTTTTTTTTTTTTTTTTTTAAAAGGCAAATAAAAATGAGAACATCACAAATAGTTGCCATAGAGTCAACCCCAACTCATGGTGACTTCATGTGTGTCAAAGATGAACTGTACTCCATAGGCTTGCTTGTGGCTGAGCTTGCCTGGCTTGTGTTACTACAAAGGTGTGGTACCCAGCATTTGGAAATATTCAAGTAAATGAGTGTGTTTTTGGGGGGTGGGGCGGTGAAAACAGTTTCTGATGTACTTCTTGGGCCATGGGACTGATAAGTACCACATGTGTGGTGTGCTTCAGGGAACATGGTGCTGATCTGGCCTGCCCACATCAGTCCTTATGCCGCCTTTCATTAAGTGCTCACTTCCTTGATGATGTCTTTTATAAAGTGCTCACTTCCCTGATGATATCCTTTATACATATTCTGGGCTGCGTAACTAGTAGGTACCAAATTTGTGATATACTTCATATATGTAGAACACTTGTAGCCTGCTTGCCATTGGCACCCCATTTTTTCAAATAAAAAACTACCAACAAACAGTGATTCCACATCCAATCCATTAGTGAAAAAGAGGCATCACCCAAAAATTAAAAAAAAAAAAAAAAAAATCGTCCTGGAAAGGTTTTAAGCATTTGTACCACTTGGGAACTCCCTTCCTTCCTTGCAGTTACTTATTTTTTTAATAAGAATGGATTATCATCCAAATAATCTATAGAGTATTTACTTCGGTATCTCCTTTAAAGGTGAGGCAACCTAGCCTGAAAGATGTTAACTGACCAACAAGTAACTCAGATGCTGCTAGAGCTGGGATGCTGACCAGCTCTGTCTGACCCTGGAGCTCACTCAGACCTTTCACTAGTCTACTGTTTTCCACGTGGAAGAAAGTCATAGAATAAAATGTATCACTTTGCAAATTCCGATGCACGGGCTAAGGCATTGCTGTGCCACTCGCTGACATGCCGCAAGAGCTGACTTAGCATTCAGGAGCCGATGACAACATGGATAAAACAGAGGATGAGGCATATTGAGGAGGCAGCGTTATCCTGTGGTCCTAGAAACATATGGGTCAGCCAGCTTGAAAAACACTGATGTTGGTGTATGACACATTTCTTTCCTCAGTAGGTAAGTCAGAAATTAAAGTAGAGAGCGGGGGCAAAAAGTACTATTTGGAAAAGCAACATTAAGCTATAGAGAAAAAAGTCTCTTCTTTTGCTCATTAACTCCAGTTCCCTTTCTCAGGACCTTACTTGGACTCAAGGCTTTCCCCATTAACTATGCAAAAGAAATTGATGACTTGATTCCAGCCGAGAACATCAGGTGCTTAAATAACTGTTTAGGCCAGATGACACACTGTTAGTGAGAGGTGGGAATATTTAACATCTGTATGGTCTTTCTGATGGCTGGAAACCATGGCTGCCCAATGGTTACATGCAAAGGTCGCTAACCAGAAGGTCGGTAATTTGAATCCACCAGGATACTCTATGACGCAGTTCTACTCTGCGCTACAGGGTCAGTACTAATTGGAATCAACTTGATGGCAACGGGTTACTCTGATGAGTCACTCACAGACATTTTATAATTCTAATATCATTTTGTGCTGTCTTATTTGCCTACTTGTATATATTTGCAACATTAACATTTTTGTAATATAAAGGATGAGTAATGTCCCTGGAAGCTTTCGACTCCCTGATCTGTGTGGTTCCCAGAACCCTTGCCTCCCCAGCTGAGGATCCCCGTCCATCCCTCACACCCCAAATGCCTCTGCTGGGCTGCTTGGTCCAGGGACCCTAGAATCAGTTGTCATGTGTTGGTGGAGTTCGAGGATATGTTTTTTTGCCCTTTTCTGTGGGGGTAGTTTCCCTATTGGGTAGTGATGGGTGAGAGATTGTGAGGGAGCTGGGGTAGTAGTGATCTTTAATTTTTAGTTACAAAATTTCAAATTCTTTTATTTGCTCAATCTCCACTGCTTTTTAATGCATTAAAATAAATTTCAGCTTTATTTGAGGTACAGCGAAATGTGAGTGAGCCAGAACTCAGTGAGCCGACCTTGTTTTCTATGATCTCTTGCACAAGTTTTTTGCCTTTGACAGGTGTGTACGATTGCTATCTATTAAGAATCCTACCTCATTTTAAGATCGAGTTTCTGTCTTTAACAGGTTTCCACCTTACTTAGGTTCTGCTTTTTTGTGATTTTACTTAATCCGATCTCTGACCACCTCCAGTTGGGTGTACCTGGATTGAAGCCAGGTAGGCACTCATTTGTTGTAGATGGTATTTTCCCACTACTTCCTCTTATCAGATCATTTCTATGACTTCTGCTTCCTATTTAACAGTTAGATGGTGATGATGATGATGATGGTAGTATCAACAATAGTAAAATTTTTTTGATAGCACTGACTGATATGTGTCAGGCACTTGGCTGTTGTTATTGTTGGATACCATTGAGTCAGTGTCAACTTAGAGTAACACTTTGTACACCAGAATAAAATGCCGCCCTGTCCTGGGTCATTCCCACAACTGTTGTTACACTTAAGCCCATTGTTTCAGCTGCTGTGTCAGTTCATCTTGTTGAGTGTCTTCCTCTTTTTTTTTGCTGACACTGTGCTTTACCCAGAAACCCTGGTGGTGTAGTGGTTCACTGCTATGGCTGGTAATCAAAAGGTTGGCCATTCAAATCCACCAGGCACTCCTTGGAAACTCTATGGGGCTGTTCTACTCTGTTCTTTAGGGTCACTATGAGTCAGAATCAACTTGACAGCACTGGGTTTGTTTTTGTTTTTTTGTTTTGCTTTACAAGCATGATGTCCTTCTCCAGGGATTTATCCCTCCAAACAGTATGTACCTTATGTTATCACATTTCCTCCTGACAGCAGTGTTATGAAATGGTTCTATCATTCCTATTTTGCAGACACCAGAGCTGTAAGTTACAGCTTTAAATGACTTGTCTGGTCAACACTGTGTGACATTCAAACCCAGCCATCCAACTCCATCGTGTGTATTTGTGGCTATACTGTACCTGAACTTACTGAGTCTTACAGTCTAGTGGAGGATTTTTTGCTGGTTTTAAAAAATAGCTGTTTTTAGTTTAATTTATGGATGCTTCAGGGACTTTCTGTTCACTCAAATCGCCTTGCTTACAGAGTTAAGCCGCAGAATATCTTCTGTGCAGCCTGCTTCTTTGTATTAGCTTTGTGTTTTCTGCCGCTCTTTTTTTTCCTCTACCAGAATGATGGTCTGGTCTCCAGTTTTCACTTTCCGCTCTGCTTGGAATTCTGAGTTTCCTTTGTTTTGCAAAGTCAGCCTCTTGAATTCCAGTGGACTTTTGGGTACTGCTTCTTCATTGCTCATTTATGTTAATAAGGTAACACTTGGCAGTGGTTTCCTATTTTCCTTCTGACACGATAGGAAATTTTTTGAAGTTGGAAAAATTCTCAAAATTTAACAAGGGTGTCTTGGAAATTCCAGCTTCGTGTGAGACTTCTTCTGCCCTCTCACTTCTGATGTCTCTCATGTCCTGAGATCACTCTTTCCATATGACCTGGGATATTGATTCAGACAGAAGTATTGTTACAGTAGCATGGCCCCTCTCTCAACCAACCAGTTGCTGTCAAGTCACTTCTGACTCATGGAGAACCTCTGTCAGCAGGCATTACAATACTTGTTTATGGATGGTGAGGAGGACACTGATAGCTGAGAGGAACACATTGCGAATTTCAAATACAAGCAGTAAAAGTTAACATTTTATATGTACTTACCATTAATCCTCACCTCAGCCTTATGAAACAGATACACGGATCCTCATTTTACTAATAAAGAAATGTTAAATGATTTGCCTGTGTAACACAGCTGATAAATGGGGAGTTGGTTCACATTCTCCTTGCTCTGCTTCTGAAGACGGTGCCTAATCTCTGTTGTCCAAGGATGGAGGGCATGTGGTAGATGGCTCACTTCCTCGGTGATAGTCAGCCAGAGGTACCATCCACTCAGTCTGAAGCTAGGGCCATTCCTCACAGAGGTGAGCTGGGAATCCTCTCCCACTCCCAGAGTGCTGCTATTTCTCATCGACTTGGGATAGTAATCTACCTGACTGCTCGAGGTGGGTAGAGGGTGAGGGAACCATGAACTCTGGCTATTCAGGAAAGAGAGATTTCTTTAGTGGCCCAGGGAACCCTCAGACTCAGCTGTACTTTGTAGCAGGTAGACCCCTCTTCTTCAGCGCTCAGTAGGAGAGGAGCACCTGCTGGGTATAGGCTCTGTGCTAGGCCCTTCCAAACTTAACTCATAGAGTTCGTTCCTCTTTTCCTTGATAGGAAACGTGGCTTTTTGGGAGCAGATAACTAGAAATAAACCTTAAAACCATGTGGCTTGGATTTTGTATGGTTTTCATCAAACAAGGTAGGGTATTAGACAAAAGCCTTCATTAACCTGAAAGTATCAAAACCCTTGACCATACAAAGACAGGATTTGCCAGCTCTGGGAACTACAGAGTTGTGTCTTCTCATCTCTTGGACGATGTTCTTTAATTCCCAGCCCTCCCTCTAGACACTTTAAGTGTCACTGTCACCTTGCCAGGAAATGAAAGGACCACATGGTTTTGTGTTCTTTCATTTCTGTCCCCACTGAAAGATTCCAAAGGAAAACAGTATGGCTGAGCAGTTGCCTTGGTTGCCTGGAGTTTTGTGTCACTTGAATGTTTTGTCGTCTTGACCCCTCAAAGGAGACTGGGAACTGCTCATGATTTCTCTAGCCCATTCCTAACAGAGACAGGAAAGAATGCCACTCTGGAAATCTGTGCTACTCTTAGTGCTCTACAACACAGCTACCAGCTGTGGCACGGAGTTAGACTTAGCCACTTTCTTGTGACAGATTTAAGTGCCATTCTGTCCCGTGGATCCCCTGTGGGCACTGAAGATGAAGTGATCATCCAGTCTTCTAGTCTCCCCACGGTGGAGACTTCACCATATTATGACTCATGCCTCTGTCAACAAACTTGAAATTCCACATACATGGAATTAGGTGAGCTTTTCCCTTTAGTGTCGTGTTGAATCATGTCTTTTGCGTTGTACAGTGAAATCAACTACTTCTTAGCTGGTAGCTAAGCCCATGGATGGCAGGGGTGGCTTTTATTTCCTCTTCAATCTGCTTTTGATTCAGAGCTTATGGTGAGATACAGTCAGGTTAAAAAAATGATCTCTAATAGGTAAGTGCAAACCATTTTCCATCGTGACCAATAAGATATACTTGGGGCTGGTGACAGCAACCTGGACTGACATGAGTTTCCTCCCAGAATGATACCATGATGACACTTTGTTTCACTCTACCTGTTTTATCTTGAAAATATTCTGCAAGAAAAATATGTACATCTATCTCTCATAATAATAATGCTCACTGTATGTACCATGGAAACTGGTGGTGTAGTGGTTAAGTGCTATGTCTGCTAACCACAAGGCTGGCAGTTCAGCTCTTTCAGATGTTCCTTGAAAACTCTATGGGGCAGTTCTACTCTGTCCTGTAGGGTTGCTATGGGTTGAAGTCAACTTGATGGCAATGAGTTTGGTTTTCCTTTGGGGTGCTTACCATAGTAGTTAAGTCTGCTAACCAAAAGGCAGGCAGTTTGAATCTACCAGGCATTCCTTGGAAACTCTATGGGGCAGTTCTACTCTGTCTATAGGGTTGCTATGAGTTGGAATCGACTTGATGGCAGTAGGTTTGGTTTCTGGTTTTAGTGCTTACCATATAGTATTCTGCTCAAGTTATACTTACTAAAATCATAATTATTATCTTTAGCTGTCATCAGTAATAATGTTGAACTAAAATAGATTAAAAAAAAATCCTTGTCCTGGACACCCAGTTAGCAGCCATCTTCCAGGGAGTAGCTCATGACCTTTGCTCTGCTTCAATTTCTGCCTGATCTCTGAGATAATATGTAGTCATTAAACTTCAGCTGAGAATTCCCCAGTGCCTTCTCAAAGGTCACCACTTACTCAGTGGAGAGCTGAGCCTCTCAGGCTAAGCACAGGGGATTATATGAGACTTGATTATATTAGATCACGGCAGCAAGGTTGAATCTGATCCTAAAACAACCCCCCAGATCCCACCAAAGTTGCCACTGGGCTGAGCTCTGGCTCAGACAGCCCATCTAGTTTTCTTCAAATAGCAGCTTATCATAAGTGATAGAAATCCAAGAACTTCTCCAAACTCTACCACTTTCATTTAATAAAGTGATATGTGGACCTGAACTGATTTCTGAAGCCAGAGACTTTCACTCAGAACAAGCTGGTTTCCTGTAAACATGGAAGACCACTCTGTTAAAATGAGATGAATGCATTTCCCTTCCTGGTTTTTCCAAAGCATGGTACCACAATTGATCAATGTAGTCAGATGCTGGTATTTCAAGTGCTAACATTCCAAGAAACAGTTCTTATTGGTGACTCTCAAAAGAGACATACTGGCAGTTACCAGTATGGGGACTCACATTTCCCCCGTCTCAGACTGCATGTCTGGTGAAGTGGAACAGGGAAGGATGGAGATTTTCTACTGCTGCGCCTTCATTACAAAGGCTACCTGACAGACCCCAAGGAGAGGCAGAATGCTTTATTTTTTACGTATTAAAAAAATCTGAGGTAAGAGTTGGGGTTACAAGGTCTTCTGTATCATTTTTGATGAGACACAGAGCTCTGGTTGGCTAGCGCTCCCACTAAGGGGAATTTGAGGAATCTTTTAAGGAAATGTTTTTCAGATCACTGAAAACTCATAAAGACCTCATATGTGAAATAGCTTCCTTTGAGTTTCCTTCAAGACAAACTGGAGGAAGAAAATTTTCTCTCTAAATATATTATTGCCTTTGAAACAAGTATGTAATACAATTTCAGTTCAGTGATTGGTAATAGTAATAATGGCAACAAAATGAAATAAGGTTTTGTGTGTGGACATTTATGTTTTAGTTCTCCGCAATCAAACTTCTGACTTGCGTATGGTTTCTAGTAGCACAGCCTGCAGATCTACCATGATAGCACCTTAGTCACCTGGTACTTTTGTAATAAGTAGCACGAGTAGGTGGCTCTAAGGAGCAGAAGTTGATTTTCTCATAGTTTGGGAGACTAAAAGTCCCAGTTGGAGTCTCAGCTGTGTTGGCTACTTCTGTGGGTCTCTCTCCTAGTTTTCTGATATCTGCTGACAACTCTTGGCATTTCTTTCCTTGTAGAAGGGTCCCTGCCTTCATCTGTCTTCCTTCTGTGCATGTGTCGGTGTCTATTCCACTCTTTTTATAATTGAGAAGTGATTAGGTTTAGGAACCACCCTACTCTGCAGTGGTCTTATTAACATGGATAACCTGTATTTCTGAAACAGAACACAGCCACAGAAATGGGTCAGAAAATTTAATACGTATGGTTTGTGGGAAACAACTCAATTCACAGCAAACCGATTCTGCAGGTTAGAGGGTGGGGCTTTGAGTGTTTCAAACGCAGCTTTCCAGCCTCACTTGGAGTTCATGCAGCCATGATATCCATGGATTTGGATTGGGAATATGTATTTTAAACAAACTTTGCAAATGATTCTTATGTATCACTTGTAGTAATGCAGAATTACTCCTACCTTCCCAACTGACAAGAGTTCCTTTAGTACAGCTTCTGTGTTTCTCCACCGTGTTACTGATCCCAGCCCCAAAGAGGTGAAATGATCTGTCTGACTAGTAAACTTCCAGAGACTAACCTGGATGTGCTTGGCTTGGCTCTGTACCTTTCCCCTGGGGAGGTAACTCCCTTCATAGAGCAAGCTATTTAGTTTGACCTCTTATGTTACGTGGGGAGGTAACTCTGAAACTGACTCTTTTACTTTTTTCTTTCTCAGTGCCAGCTGTCTTATATCTCATTTAGCCACATTATTGTGTGCCACTGAGTCAGTTCTGACTCACATTGACCCCATAGGACAGAGTAGAACTGTTCCATAGGTTTCCCCAGGCTGTAATCCTTATGAAACCCCTGATGACATAGTGGGTAAGTGCTACATCTGCTAACCAAAAGATTGGCAGTTCAAATTCACCAGGTGCTCCTTGGAAACTCTATGGAGCAGTTCTATTCTGTCCCATAAGGTCACCATGAGTTGGAATTGACTTGGTGGCAGTGGATCTGTGTTTTTTTTTTTTTTAATCATTGCGGAAGCAAACTGTCACGTCTTTCTCCTTAGGAGTGACTGGTGGGAATGATAAATTCTCTTTCCTCAGTTAACTCTATCTGCCAGCTCTGGAAAATCTCCCTTTCTCCTCAGTTGCTAAGGTCAGTTCTTCTTTTTTCCTAGCAGAGAATACAGGAAGCATGGAGAACTTAATTTGGCCACTAAATCTTGCTGTCAAAGTCAATTAATGCAATCATTTTGAAGAATATGGCCATGTGCACCTCTGTGTTATTCACAGACACTCGCTTGCCAACCAGAGGATCTCTGTGAAGCTTTAACTCTTCCTTTATGCCAGTTACTAATTGTGTCTTTTGTTGAGCCACTGCAGCCTGTTACTTGCAACTTTCCTAAAAGGTGGTTTCACTGAACTGTGTTCATAAAAGGAGGGAACCATGAGTTATGTTTTGATTTTGTACAATTTGAAATTCTGTCACAGTGTGAAGCACAGAGTAAAAGCTAGGTAATTATGTATATTAAACTGAATTACATTGAAAAATAGTTTAAAAAAATTATCTAGGCAATACATAAAAACCCTGTGGCATAGTAGTTAAGTGTTATGGCTGCTAACCAAAACGTCAGCAGTTTGAACCCACCAGGTACTCTTTGGAAACTGTGGAGCAGTTCTACTCTGTCCTATAGAGCTGCTATGAGTTGAATGAACTTGACAGCAGTGGGGTTTTTTTTTTGTAAGCAATATGTCATTGTAACCACATAGGAAAATATTAAAAAGTATAGTAATATATCCATTAAGATTCATTAGTTTTAATCTTATTTTTTAAAACAGCTTTGGTGAGATAATATTTGCATACCATAAAAATGGTAATGTATCAAAAAACCAAATCTAAACCTTTGCCTTCAAGTTGCGTCTAATTCACAGTGACCCTAGAGGACAGAGTAGACAAGACCCATGGGGTTTCCTAGGCTGTAATCCTTCTAGAAGCAGACTTCTATATCTTTCTCTTGCAGAGTGGCCAGTAGGTTCAAACTGCTGACCTTTGGGTTAACCACTGTGATACCCAGGTTCCTTAGCATGTGCATAGTTTAATGAAATCTATTAAATTTACAGTTGTGCATCAGTCACAACAATCCAGTTTCAGAACATGTCCATCATCTTAAAGAGTTTTTTGATACCTATTTTAATCCCATTGAAAAAATACATTCCAATATATGCAGCTAGCTGTTGAACTCTATAGAGAATTTTATATTAGAAAAGAAAAACTTTTCCCTATATAAACATGCTGCCATAGAATTAAGAATATAAAAGTAAATATTATATGGCTACATTATACGGTATAATTATGTGCTCAAAATGACTATTGCTTCTGATTTTATTTCAAGGTAAACCACAATGGAACAAATATATTTGTGCATAATTTTCTGAAATTAAAAAATATAACTTTCCAATTGCCTACGCTGGCAAAACTCACTGGAGTTTTAGCATATTACATATCATGTAATTGTTTCTCAAACACTGTAACAACTTCCTTTCCCGAAATCAGCATCTCAGACTTCTTATCATCACCTTGAGTATAAACAATTCTGTAGTGACATATAATTATATAAACCTTTGCATATTTGAAGGATGATTCCAAAGGATGTGGCTGTGCTATGGGATTGTGGCTGATGAGCAGCTTTGAACCGTTAGTGTCCTTCTGCTTGGGTGTGTAAGTATTATAGCTGAGATGAGCTTGAGGTGAACCAGCCAGCCGTGACACATGGGGCTGCATTCTGCCCAGGATGCTCCTTTCTAAATCGCATCAGGCATTGTCTGCTTACCAGGCTGCAACTCATCTGCAGAGGGCACTTGTGTCTAATTAGTAAAAGACTTTCTATATAGCGAAACTGGGGCCTCGCTTGGGGGTCTTCAGGACTAGGCAATTGCAACCTGAGTCTTTGTTCTTCAAATACCTATAGACATTCACCTGTAGAGGGCCAGGTGAACAGAGCTGTCCCACGAGCAAGGAGCTTCTCAGTGTGGCAGTCAAAACAGTCCACATGTGATCTGTCCTGTCTTATCTTTCACTGTGGTTCACTGGGTTCTCCCTTCCTGCCACCCTGTACCCACTGCCACCATAATGCTGAATTACCTGACTGTACAGTCATCAGCGACTTCCTTTTCCTCATCCAAGTACTCCCCATACTTCAAGATTCATTTCACTGTCTTCCTGTGGTTTGGAAACTTTGCTTGTCAGTCTAATTCTGAATTACCCTGCTTTTAAATCTTAGTAGTGCAGTGGTTAAAAGCTATAGCTGCTAATTAAAGTAAAGGAGCATGAATTCAACAGGTGCTCCTTGGAAACTTTACAGCGGAGTTCTACTTTATCTTATAGGGTTGCTATGAGTCCAAATCGACTTGATGGCCATGGATTTTGGTTTTGAGTTGCCTCCTGCGAACTCATAGCATTTTGGGGACATCATGTACCAGTAGTCCTTGAATTATGAAGGAGGTGTGCTTCTGTGTTTGTAAGTCAGATTTGTAGGTAAGTTGGAATAGGTGTATAAAATTCTTACTTGGCCTTACTTTAGTGTAGGGTTTGGTTTCAAACTGGTTCATTCTGATTGAAACCCCTGATGAGAATTTCCATTTCTAACAGGTTCGTTGCTGAGAGTTTGTATTTCTAGCAAGTTCCTAGGAAGCTATACCTAAGAATCACCTGGGAATATTGTTAAAACTTTGATTCTGATTCAGTTTATCTGGGATGCCAAGCCAGATCTGACTCATGGTGACCCTAGGGGCCAGGGATGGAAATGCAAATTCTCCGAGGGGACTTTTTAAAAATGTAAATTCTCAGCATGTCTTGGAACTTGAATGAACCAGTTCAAAGCTCCACTTTTGAGCAAGAGGCTGAAAGCCTTTTTAATCGTTTCAACCTGCACCTGCAGCAAGTGAAGGTGATTGTGATGAAGAATTTGTTTCAAAGCGAGGACAAATTTACCTAACATTAAAGGGCAGATAAAGAGTTGTCTGCCATACAGTAGTTGCCCACCCTGGAGACCACCTGTGGTGCCTGCTCCCTGATGCTGGCTGAGCTTGAAGTCCAGCTCTGTTACTTGTGAAGTTTGCTAATTCCTCTGTGCCTCGGTTTCCTTGTATGTCACATAGAAATAATAATAGTGCCTATCTCTTCAGGTTGTTATGAAGATCAAGAAATTTAACACTGTTTTGGAGCAGACCCTAGTAAATGATTATTTTTCCCTCTTAGGTGTGTTATTTGGTTTTACAATTGTATTGTAAATTCTATCCCAGCAGCAGTTGTAACTTATATTATTTGTATTGTCAAGAGGTTTTACACATGGCAGACAGTATTACCAGACCAAGTAAGTAAATTGAGCAGCACAGTTGACAACAGTTGAAATTTACTGGTTCCCTGTGTTCCTTCGATGTTTACTGTTTTGTCCAACATCATTACTGTTAGTAACATATTAATAATAATATTGATAGTCATAATGAAGATGTCTTTATGGTTTGTCATATCACCATTTTTCCTATTTGTATAAATAAGCCTTTCTTTTATGCTATAATAATTGAAAGATCCTTCATTGTGTATTATGACCCAGATATTCCCCTAACTTCTCCCACTCCCTACCTTCTCCCATTCCATGAAATGCATCTCAGTTCTGTGTTTTCTTAACTTTAAATAAGATTACAGGAAGGAAGGTTCAATCAAAACAACTCTAACTGACTACAAACATGAACCGTAACCTCATTTCAGTGGTGTTGTTAGAAGAGCTAATTGGACTTGCACAGCCAACAGCTAAATGCATTGGTTTATGCAAACAGTGAATCTAATTTCCTTCTAAAACATCTCCCTGCAGGAGCAATAGAAGGAGATATGAAGGAGAGAAGATTCTGGATGGACCTTCAAAGATCAGTTTGGTTTCAATTATCTGCTCTTGCTAGACAGACTTGGAAAACATTATGATTAGTTTATTTAAAAAAATAAATAATATATGTATACATGCATATAATTCTTTTCAAATTGAAATAGCAAATACAACAAAAGAAATGACCCACTGTACACTTCAGTGCAACACAGCTGAAAGCAGCAGGGTTGAGCTCTCCATTTTTCCTGCCCTCTTCCTCCCAAATCCTTTGTAAATATTGTCCATAAGATTTAGGGAATTAATCTAGACAGGAAATTGGTTTTTTTCTTTTTTGCCTTTTGTTTTTCTTTTTGTAATCTTTGCCCTATGAGCATCCTCATGTCTCTTCAGAAAAAAAAAGTCGTATTTATTCAGACTTCACTGACTTGTATAATTGAGATCAATGGTTATCTGATCTACATTTGGCAAGTCAGAAAATCTTTTTAAATTTCAATATCTTTCACCTCTAAAACAGATAAAAGGTCATGTAAAGGTTACATGAGACTTTACTGGTAAACTCTGAAGTACTGCATATTTGTGTGAAAACAGTGTGGGAGTTAAAGCCAAGAAACAAAAACTTAGCTGAGTGTATAAGAGAAATTTATCTTATTTTTTTTAAAAAGCCTCTTTTCAATCACTCTGGGAGCTTTGTTGACAGCTGAATAATAAATGTGCTAATGGAGACTGTTCTTGATGAGTTCACTGTAAATGTACTCTCTGTGGAATATTTCCTAGAACATTTTGTTAATCAGATTGTGGTTATTGTATCTTTTAAATATGCCTCATAATTGTTATTTTTTCATGCAAGGTCAAATTGATCATTATCCTGTTAATGCAAATTCATGAGCCCTGCTTTTTGTTTTCTAAGTCAAACAAGCCTCCGATTTGAAAATGTGGCTTGAGTCACATCTTTCTCTTGCCTAATTACAAAAAAAAAAAAAAATTCCTTTCTGTAAATCTTCACAAATTCCTTTTTCTTTGGACTTAACCAGTTGCCAATTCTTTGAAATTTGAATTCTCTGGAATTAAACAGTTGCCAATTCTTTGGAATTCCAATTCTTGGAATTAACCAGTTGCCAATCAACCAATGAACTGATTTCAATTCACGGCAACCTCATAAATGTCAAAGTAGATTTGTGCTCTTTAGGATTTTCAGTGTCCAGTTTCTTGGCAGTGGATAATCAGATCTTTCTTCTGAGACTCCTCTGAGTTGACTGAAAAGCCCCAATCTTTAGGTTAGTATACAAGTGCAATAGCCATTTCTACCACCCAGGGACTCCTGTGTCTTTGTATTTAATCATTATGCCTGTCTAGTCTCCCTCAGTCCTTGTCAGTGTCTATCTTTTTCTTGTCTTAAATTTATGACCTTGATGCAGGTGAAGGGCAGTCACTGTATTAACTGACGATGAGAACATGAAGTAGATAGAAGTCTCATACACACTGATGGAAATGCCAAATGGTACATCTAGACTGGGAAACAGCTTGGAGGTGTTTACTTAAGTTTCACATATATGCTATATGTACCTGCCATTCCACTCCTGAGTATGTTACCAGGACAAGTGAAAGTGTCTGCCTACACATATATTTGTATGCCTGCTCATGCCAGCTTTATTCAATACAGCTAAATATTAAAAACACCTGCCAACTTGTAAAATGAATGGATAAAGTTTAATATATCCATACAAAGCAATGCTATATGCAATGACATGGATGACTCTCCAAAAACATTGTGTGAAGTGTAAGCAGCTGGACAAAAAGACAGCTTTATGACTCTGTTTACATAAAACAGATTGAAAGTCAACCTGTGGTTGAGATTGATGTGGGGGCTATTGCTAAGCAATGGCAGAAGGGAATTTTGGGGGGATAAAGCAAATATTCTGTACCACATTTTGGGGAGATGTTATGTGACCGTGTACATTTGACCAAACTCGTGTTGTTGTTGTCATCGAGTGTGTTCTGACTCCGTGACACTGCTTAGAATGAAACACTACCTCATCCTGCACCATCCTCACAATGGTTGTGTCTAGACTCATGAAATAGAGCTCAGAATTCTGACTTCTGACACCAAATATGTCAAAGAGCTAAATATCAGTCTGCTTAAAAGTTGTTTTATTGTGCTGTAAGTGCAAGTTCGTAATCCAAGTCAATTTGTTATGCAAAGCCTTGCACACGCATTTCTGTGAACTCTAGCTTCTCTCCCCACTGTGACAGAACACTCCTCCTTTCTGTTGTGTATTTCCTATGTCCATTCAACTGGCTTCTGTCCCCTTTTGCCATCTCATCTTGCCTCTGGACGGGAGCTTCCTAGTTAGGCTCATGCATACAGTTAAACCAAAGAAGCACACTCTTTACCAGTATCATTTTATGTCTTGTAGTCCAGTCTAGTCCTTGTGTGAAGAATTGGCTTTGGGGGTGGTTTCAGCTCTGAGCTATGTCTGGGGGCTCTGTCTTCCAGGGACCCTACAGTCTGTGGGACCATCAAGTCTTGTCTTTTTAATAGAGTTCTAGTTCTGCACACTCCTTTTCTCTCCACTACATCAGGGACTCTATGTTGTATTGCCTGTCAGGGCTGTCGTTGGTGGTGGCCATGCACCATCTAGTTCTTCTGGTCTCATGTGGATGTAGTCCCTGGATTATGTGGACCTTTCTGACTCTGGGGCCCATATTTTCCTTGTGTCTTTTACATCTTTATTCTCCTGTGCTCCAGGTAGGTTGGGACCAATTGATGTGACTTAGATGGCCATTTGCTAGCTTTTAAGAACCCAAATGCCACTCACTAAAGTGGGATGCAGGACATTTTCTTAAAAATTTTTTTTGTTGTACCAACTGATGTGTATATCCCCTGAAACCATAGTCCCCAGACTCCTGCCTCTGCTGCTCTGTCCTTTGAAATCATGCAGTCTGTTTAAAATTAAAAGAAAGACCATTTTTATTGAGATTCAAGAGCATGAAGAGCAGCTGTAGCCATAGAGCAGGCAGAACTGGAAGAAAACACTGAGCTGCATGCTACGTACTCCCAATGAGTAGGGTTTTTACAGTGCCTTTTAGACAGGAAACCCTGGTGCCGTAGTGGTTAAGTGCTACAGCTACTAACCAGAAGGTTGGCAGTTCAAGTCAGCAGGAGCTCCTCGGAAACTCTATGGGGAAGTTCTACTTGTCTGTAGGGTCACTATGAGCTGGAATTGACTTGACAGCAGTGGGTTTGGTTTTAGACAGGATTGGTAGACATTTTAAAAGCAACAGCAGTTATGATAAATGTAAAATAGTTACAGAATGATGACAAATCCTAGTCATAAGACTTTCATATATGATCACTCACAGGAACACATTCCCTATGTGAACATATTTTCCTGAGGGTGCTCTTAGCATAAGCATTCTTAAGGAAAATATAGCCTCACATTTGTACTTTCTGAAAACAAAAACAATCTTAAGCAAAACATATCATATTTCCTGGAACATATTCTCCTGGCTTAAGCATAATCATATTCTTGCTACCCTCTTTCTGTTACTTGTGAAACCAGAATAAAAATTAATTTAGTTTTCCTTTTTAGTATTTTATTGTGCTTTAAGTGAAAGTTTATAATCCAAGTCAATTTGTCATACAAACACTCACATACACATGTTTATGTAGCCCTAGCTCCTTTTCCTAGCCTGTGACAGCACACTCCTCCTTTCCATCTGGTATTTCCTGTGTCCATTCAACTAGCTCCTGTCTCTGTCTGCCTAGAGGTTAATTTTAAACATAGAGTAAAAAGAGGGACAGAAGTAAAATTGCATTCTGGCCTCCACCCTTGTCAGCCCCTTCAGTAATGCTACCAAACCAAAAGCAAACTCAGTGCCATTGAGTTGATGCTAACTCACAGTGACCCTATAGGACAGAGTGCAACTGCCCTGCAGTGTTTCCAAGGAGTACCTGCTGGATTTGAACTGCCAACCTTTTGATTAGCAGTCATAGCACTTACATACCATGCCACTGAAGTTCCTAAGTAATACTAAGCATCTTAAAACTTGAAGTCCTCTTTGTTGCTCATCAAAGTATTCACTTCAGATGGGTGATTTTTATTGGATATAAATTACTTGACAAAAACGGATTAATAGAAACATTCTTTTAACTTTCAAAAACAAAGTAATATGTATTTAAAAAAACAAAAGCACCAGAGGCATATAGTCCTGTGTGATACTTTCATAGACAGGAAGGAGTTAGATCAGATCTTTTGGAGGTGTCTGTCTTTCAGAAACAGTTAGAAGGAAATCTGTTTCATGGTCCAATAAAATGATAGTTGCTATGAGATCTTAATCATTTTAAGAAGGTGGGAAGGAGGTGTTGTATTAGCAGAAAGATGCTGGTCCTTCAGATGTGCGATGCTCACTCTGGACAGTCCATTGTATATTAAACTCTTGAACACAGTGTTAGCACGTGTTATGTACCCAATAAAGGCCAATGGATAATATTTTCCCCCAAGTTGGTCCATGGGTAAAAGCTACCCCTACCACCTTCTCTCCATCCTATCTCAGACCTTCTCTCTAGAAGTTTCCTCCCTTCCTTGCATCAAAGTCTGAGCATTAGCAGGTTGTTCAGTGAAAAATTTTCTTTCATTTAGCTTATTTAGATTGTTGGAGGTGAATTTTCTTGACTTGTGCTTCAGTATTTACAGAGTGGGGTTTTTCACTAAGTCATTTGTGGTCTGTGTTGAACTATATATATGTATATATGTTTAGTTGGAATATATATATGTTTATAGATACGTTTGTACACACACATATATATAGAAGTTTAGTTGGAATCGTTCTACCTAAATTGGAAACTCATAGTAAAAATGAAGCTGGTGCTAGAAGAAACAAAAGCCTTAAAGGTATAGCCTTGAGGACTTTTATCTTTTTTTTTTTAATTTTTATTTTTATTTAACATAACTGAGTGAAAATGCACATTCCCGTATAAATTTACATGCCCCCTATATGCAGCTTCCACTGCTCTCCCTGTCCGGTGACAGCACACTATTCCTCTCTGCTCCATACATGTCTCATCCTCCCAACAACCTTCTTTCCCCTCCTCTCCGTCCACTCCCCTTCTTGAGGACTTTTATCTTGTCAAGAGTCTTCACTTATCTCTTTCTGTTTCTTTTTAAAAGACACTTCCAGACTCCAGCCCACATTGTCAGAGGATGTTCTCGGCTCATAGTGAGTGGACAGAGAGGGTCTGTGACAGGAAGAAGGGCTGGAGGGAACTAAGATGTGTAAGCTGCAGCATTTGAGTTACCTGGCTGTGTCCTAATCAAATAATTCTTTGGATAAATGCTGTTACCTTGAAGATATTGTTGTGGAAAGTTAACATTTGAAAAATGAGCACATTATCAGGATAGAAACAGTGAAATGAATATCAGGTATTGTAGAGATTAGAGGGGAGAATAAATATCTGAGTGGTTGGTGAGCCACTGGTACCTATCAGAGATGGTGTTACCCATCTTAGTGTATGGAGAAGTGTAAATATTGAAAAATTAATGAAGAGAAAGTAAGCAGGAAAGTTGTGTTATACCTCAGGGCTCAAGTTTTAAAAAGAAGAAAAACATAAGGACAAGGGCAAATTTCCACACTAGATGGTTTTTTTCTTCTTCAGCTGTATATATAATTTTCACCTATAAAAATAGAAGTATAGAAAAATGTAAATATAAACATCTATGTATATAGTCCAGTGTGATACTTTTATAGACAGGAAGGAGTTAGATCAGATCTTTTGGAGCTGTCTGTCTTTCAGAAACAGTTAGAAATTCTGTGTACATGAACAATACATTGACCATGGACTAGTGGGGGAGTGAACAGAAGATCTGACAGTTGAAGTTAATGTCAGGAGATGGACAGCCCAGTGATACTGCTGTTGCTCTTTGGGCTTTCAGGGGACTTGGAATCCGACCATTAGCCCTATATGTAGACAACATCGCCGTAAAGGGAATGAAACCAGAAGAGAGACTCCATTCTCAGAAAATGTACCAGCCATGCTAAGGGGAAAGCCTGGTGAGGGGCTGGTCAACAGGGTCCTCAAGAATGAAGCCCTTTTATTAGTAAGATCTCTGTGACGCCCTGCATTTTGATGACTGTGAACATTCAACTAGGCATTCCTGGATCATACAGGTCATTAAGGTGCTAACCAAATGGTTGGAAGTTTGAGTTAATCTAGGGGCATCTCGGAAGAAAGATCTGGCTATCTACTTCTGAAAAATCAGCCACTGAAAAATCCTATGGAGCCCAGTGGGGGTTGCCATCAGTCAGAGTAGACTCAACAGCAATGGGTACTCATAACGTTCAATTAAGGAACTCTCCAGAAGGAGTTGAGATGACCATAACCATACAAACCAGAAACTGTTACCTTCTACTCAGTTCTGACTCCCAGATACCCTATAGGATACAGTAGAATTGCTCCACAGGGTTTCCAAAGAGTGGCTAGTGGATTTGAAATGTCAATTTTTGGTTAATAGCTGATTGCTTAAACACTGTGCCACTAAGGTCCCAGTAGCCATAAAAACAAAGAAAAACCAAACCCATTGCTGTTGATTCCAATTCACAGAGACTCTACAGGACAGAGTAAAACTGTTCCATAGAATTTCTAAGGAATGCTTGACTTTTTGGTTAGCAGCCATAGTGATTAAGCACTCTATCTCCAGGGTTTCTGGTAACCAGGTAGGAGAGAGCAGGTGCACTGACGACACTTCAGAGGAGATCAGCTAACGATGAGATAGGAGCTTTTGCGTTTAACCTGTACCAAGAGAGGCACCAGCTGTGCCTGGGTGTGTAGATTGCCTGAAGAAATAAAGACACTACTTAATGAAGACACGAAATAGATCCAAACTGTCCTTCACCAGATTTACTTTGTTTTGTTATTCTAGGTCTGGAAAACTTGAATTGCTTTTAGCGAAGTTGGATTCAAGGACAGTTATCCTCTTTGACCTTAGTCTAGGTCTCACAAAATGTTGTAGCTGAAGATGAAACTGGCTATGTCTATTCAAGGGAAAAAACATTTAGCAAATTAATGAATTGAGAGAGATAAAACATTTATTAACTTAATAAATTAGACTCTGCTTTGACTAATGTTGTGAAAGGTAATTAATTTGCCTTTGTTTTGAATTAATTATAGAAATTTAACCTAAGTGGGCTCCTGTCGTGAGATGATAAAATGTAAGAAGTACAAATAGGGGAAAAAGTCAACACTTTTAAATTTAATATTGTACACTTAAGACTTTAAGTCAGACCATGGCTTTGGCTGTCCTGTGACTAATGCATTTGCTCGTTAGTTTTCTCCGCTCGTGACTTGAGAGAGTCATGGGACTCTTGCTGTGATACACATTTCTGATGTGTTTGCCACCAGCCTTTGAGTTTGAGGATGATTCTGTTGAGGACGCCTATGGGTGTGTTGGTAGGGGTTCACTTGTTTTAGTATTGGGGGACTATCCTCGTTTGTAAGGAGCCCTGGTAGCACTGTGGTTAAGTACTTGGCTGCTCACCAAAAGTTCGTGGTTGAAACCCACCAGTTGCTTAGCAGGAGAAAGATGAGACAGGCGTAGAATTCCACTAAGATGACAGCCCTGGAAACCCTGTGGGGCAGTTCCACTCTTTCCTGTAGGGTTGCTATGAGTCAGAACTGACTGGATGGCAACGGGCTCTGTTTTTTTGGTTATCTTGGTCTATGATCAGAAATTCTATTGTAGTGTCTATGCTGATGGCTGACTTTGGTATATAATTCTTGATTCGTACTTATAATTGTTCAAACTCAACAACTCCAAACTTCTTTGTAGTCTCACTTGTCTTCACTCCTGCTTCTATATTTGTATGTTGGTGTCTGTGTACCTCTAAAGTGTTTCTTCTTGTTTGATTGCTTCCAACAACACAGCTGTCTGGATTTATATACAGTATGAGTAGAAACTGTGGTTTATACCACAATGTATTCAATTCAGTAGTCTTCTTTGATACTACAATTGAAAGGTGCCAATTCTTCTGTCTTCCTAATTCATTGTCCAGCTTTAGTATGCATATGATGTGTTTGAAAAATACCATGGTTTCCAAAAGAACAAATAGATCTATCTCAAAAGAAGTAGAACTGGAGTGCTCCTTAAAGACAAGGATGGTGAGACATCAGGAGGGGTTAGTCCTTAGAGAAGGACATCATGCTTGGTAGAGTAGAGGGTAAGTGAGAAAGAGGAAGATCCTCAATGAGATGGATTGACACAGTGGGTGCAACAATGAGCTCCAGTATAGCGATGATTGTGGGCATGGGACAGCAGTGGGCAGGGTTCTGTTCTGCTGCACATAAGGGTGCTATCAGTGGGAACTGACATGATAGCACCTAACAACAACAGTGTGTCATCTATCAACTGTCTGTACTTCACTGGCTGCAATAAGGCTGAAAAATCAAGCTGGAACCCACCTCTTAATCATGTGTATTGCTTTTAAGACAGTTTTTTAAAATAGGTTTTTTTTTTTTTATAAAATTAAAAAAATAACTAGATAAATTTTGTGGTCCTATGAATTATATCTTTGTATCTTTTATTGGTTTTGGTAATTGACAGTACAACATTCCCCACATCACCCCTGATAAACTGCATAATCAATAAGATAAATGCTGATCTATGGCTGGGATTTGTCTGCTTTGGAGAAATACTCAACAGTGGACATTTTGTCATACTCTTTCGTGGTGATGTGCCCACCCAAGTGCTGTGGATGCTGTACCAGAGTTTTGGGTAATTCACAGGACAATGGGTTGACAGAACCCAGCTGTGGCTAAGAACTGGAGTATCTGGCTACTATTTTCTTTTTTCTCCTAAATTTTGAATCATACACCTTATTCCAGTATTCTCTTTGTCCTTAAGACTGCGTAGTCTCTCTCGAGGACTTGTTAGCTGACTGCAGCTCTGTGTTCTAACACCTTGACTGGCCTCCCTGCATATACCTCAGCCCAGGTAAGGTTCAGTGGTAGAGGGAGACCAGGACAGAGACATATACTGAGGTAGCTGAATTTTCATTCTGGATTTGAGGCTGATGATGGACATGGAGCAGACTGAGACGTGAATGTGATGTGTGACATTCTTGGACCTGGGGCAGTGCCCATCATTTGCTGTAGAGTGCCTTTGTAACCAGTTGCATTGGCCCCAAAGCTGGATCCTCCCCTGGGACCCTGGAGCTTAAACAGCATAAAAATAGAGGCAGGCAGTAGAGGGTCTTGGATTATCAAAGAAGTGATTTGTACAGCCCAAAAACAATCACTTCAAACTCATTACATTCTTCTGCAAAGAACCCTCTTAGTCTGAAATGCAGGGTTTTAGAGAAAATCAGATTCCAGTTAGAGAAGATTAATTATTCATTCTGCCCCAGAAGAACAGAGTACTTCCAAATTAACTCTGAAAATGTTGTGCCTTGTTGGTTCCGAGAGAGGTTGGTGAAAAGTTTCATTGCTTCATTTGTCACTCTTGCCTCTTTTCCATCTCTTCACTTTGACTCCATCTTTTTCCTCTTCTGAATTTGCCCTTCTGTAACCTATCCTTATCTCACTTTACCTGGATGAATCCTCTTATTCTTCGTTCTTACTTTCAATTAGATGTCATTGCTTTGTCACAAGAAATGGCTGATCTGGGTGCTGAAAGAAAACTCTAGTTGGCATGCAGAACTTTTCGTGCTCATTGCCAACCAAAATTCCTACACGTCCCTGACTCAGCATGTCGCACTCAACTTCCCTTCTTTTCCCTCAAAATTGCTTGTCATGTATTTGTTACCATAGGGAGTATCTTCAGTTTCTCCCTAGCTATCCGTGCCAGAGACTTTCTTTTCAGTCTCGCTCTCTTCCTCAAGAGGGTGGATCATGTCACACTGCAAGTTAATCACCATCCTCCACCCCCCGCTTTACTTCTATGTATTATTCTAATTATTACATCCTTGTTTTACTTGAATCCACAATCAATGCCCATGGAAACAGCAGTCTAAAAATCAGGCAGTGTATTGTATGGGACAAATCTTCTGCAAGAGACCTCTTTACAGTGTTAAAAAGCAAAGATGCATCTTTAAAGACTAAGATGTACTTGACACAAGCCACAGGATTTTCAAATGCTTCATATACTTGCAAAAGTAGGACAATACGTTAGGAAGACTGAAGGAGAATCGATGCTTTTAAACTGGCAAAAAATATTGACTATACATATCATGGGCTGCCAGAAGAATGAACAAATCTGTCTTGGAAGAAGTACAATCAGAATGCTCCTTGCAGTCAAGGGTTATGTGACTTCATCTGATGTACTTTGGACATGCTATCAGGAGGGACCAGTCCCTGGAAACGACGACACTCACTATGCTTGCTAAAGTAGACGGTCAAAAAGAAAAAAAAGAAGACCCTCAATGGGATGGATTGACATAATGGCTGCAATGAAGCCGCTTTAGCATAGCCAGTAAGTGCCTGGAGGTACTCTCTTCTGTCAGTGAGCCTGAGACTACATGCATTCAGCCCTAGTTCTGGAGCTTTGTACTTCTTTTCTTCCTGAGAATGAACTCAGTGCCTGTTAACTAGTTGGCAATGAATATAGATTTATTCAGTGAGTGAAAAAATAGGTGAATAAAAGTGAAGGGAAAATACTGTTTGAGTAGACTGTTAGTGACTTGTCAAAGATTTCTTGTTTGTATTTCCTGTATTTACATTTATTTAGCAATGTATTTCTCCCATGAATTTGAGAAACTGAAAGGTTAAGAGGAGTCTGGGATTATTTTCCCTCCTCTGAGGCACAGCAGACATTAAAAAACCGAGTATTTTGTAGGCAAAAGAGTAAATCCAGAAGATTCTAATACTGGTTTTAGTGTCTTTCCATTTTAAATAACAGCCTCAAAAATCACTGTTTGCTCATATAAATGGTCTGTTTCTAGATGTGAGAGCACAGAAGTAGGATTGTGCAGTTAGGGTCAACCACCTTTGAAATTTATCCTCCTTCCCCAGGACATTTTTCCTTTTTTTTTTCCACTGGGAAAACAAGTTTATTATTTTGGTCTATACTAGCCTCTTTTGCATAATTTGAATAATGGACAGAAGTATAAGAAAGATCTTAAAATCTCTGTTAAAACTCAATCACCTTGAAAAAACTCCATTAACCACTTGTTGACAATGTTTTTGCATTTTCCCTAGGCATGCTGTTTTTCTTTTAGGATAAAACAAATGCTCTCTTATGTGGTAAATACGTGTTGGTAAAATATTTATCATCACGCGTACTTTTATGTACAATTCAGTGACATTAATGAATGTTCACTGTGTTGTGCAACCAGCAACATTATCTACTTCCAGATTTTTCCAACACCTTCAACAGAATCCCAGTGCCCCCTTCTTATTGCTCTTGGTAACCACTAATAAAACTGTCGATTGACAGTTAAGCTGTTTCCACCTTCTGGCTATTGTGACTGGTGCTGCAGCAAACATTGTTGTACAGTAATAGCTGTTTGCCTTTGTGCTTCCAGTTCTTTTGGGAATGTATCTAGGAGTGGAATTGCTGTACCACACAATAACTTTAGGAGTTCCTGGGTGGTGCAAATAGTTAGGTGCTTGATTATTAGCTAAAAGGTTGAAACTCACCAGACACCTCAGAAGACAGGCCTAGTGGCCTGGTCCCCAAAGTTATCAACACTGAAAACCTTATGGAGATGTTTTGTACTGCACACCGGGCATCATCATCAGTTGAGTCAATATGACACAAAGAACAATATGAAAATTTTATGTTTAACTTTTTCGGGAACCTCTCAACTGCTTTCCACAGTAACTATATGTTTTAGAGTCCCATAAACAATATATGAATATCCCAATGTCTCCACATCCTTGCTAAAACCTAATTGTACCCCACGCTTTTTTTTAAAATAAAATCGTTGTTTAGTGGGGGTGAAGTGATACTTCATTGAGGTTTTGATTTACCCTTCCCTACTGCTGCAAATGATTAATGCGTTTGCTGCTACCCAAAAGGTAGGTGGTTTGAATACGCCCAGAAGACCTCAGAAAAAATCAGTCACGGAAAACTCTACGAAGCATAGTTCTACTGTATACACATGGGGTTGCCATGAGTTGAAATGAACTAAATGGCAACTACTTTATTTCGTTAATGACTAATGATGTTGAGCATCTTTTCGTGAGTTTGTTGGCCATTTGTGTATCTTCTTTGGTGAAATGTCTGTTCAGATCTTTTGCCTAGTTTTTTTTTTTTTTTTTTTGATGGGTTGTTTGTCTATTTGTTGTTAAGTTGTAGGAGATCGTTGTATATTCTGGATATTACAATTTGGACATGTATATGGCTGTCCTTCATTTTTTCTCCAAATTATACATTGTCAGAAACCTTGGTGGCATAGCAATTTAAGTGCTACATCTGTTAACCGAAAGGTCAGCAGTTCAAATCCGCCAAGGCACCCCTGGGAAACTCTATGTGGCAGTTCTACTCTGACCTATAGGGTATCTATAGGTTGGACCCAACTTGATGGCAGCAGGTTTCTGCGGGTGGTAGTGGGGGGGAGTGTGTTGTACAGTGTCGCTTCATTTTGTTGATAAAGTTCTTTGATGAATAACAGTTTCTAATTTTGAAGTGTCATTTGTCTAGTTTGTCTTTTTACTTGTGGTTTTGGTGTCGTATTTAAAAATTCACTGATATAAACTAGGTCCTGAGACATTATACATATATTTTTTTCTATGAGTTTCATAGTTTTAGTTTTTACATTTACGTCCTTGATCCATTTTAATTTTTATGTGTGATGTGAGGTATGTGTCTGTCTTCATTCCTTGGCCTGTGGAAATTTAGTTGTCCTAGTATTATTTACTGAGGTGGTCTGGTGGTGCGATGGTTAGGTACTCAGCTTCTAACGGAAAGGTCAGTGGTTTGAACTCACTAGTCACTCTGTGGGAGGAAGATGTAGCAGTCTGCTTCCATAAAAATTACAGCCTTGGAAACTCTGTAGCAGACGTTCTGCTCTGTTCTATAGGGTCACTATGAATTGGAATTGATGCAACGGTAATAAGTTTGCTTTTAGTATTATTTTTAAAAGAGATTATTCTTTTACCTGTTCAATGTACTTAGAACCCTTGTCAAAAATCAATTGGCTACAGATATGTGGGTTTACTCCTGGGATATCAATTCTGTTCTGTTGGTGTATATGCCTATCGTTTTACTAGTATCAGACTATTTTGATTACTTATTCCGACTCGACGACACTTGGCTTGGCATCTCATAGTATGCCTTGAGATTTGATAATATGAGAGTTTGTACTTTATTCTTTTCAAGATTGTTTTGCCTATTTAAGAATCTTGCAATTTCACTTAAATTTGAGGACTGGCTTTTCCGTTACTGTAAAGAAGGCTGTTGAAATTTTGATGAAGATTACATTGACTCCATAGATTGTTTTGGATAGTGTCTTAGTCATCTAGTGCAACTCTAAAAGAAATAGGACAAGTGGATAGTTTTAACAAAGAGAAATTTATTTCTTCACAGAAAAGTAGGCTGAAAGTCCAAATGTGGGGCATCAGCTCCAGGGGAGGTCTCTGTTGGCTCTTGAGGAAGATCTTTGTAGTTAATCTTCCCCCGGACTTGGAGCTTCTGAGGCGCAGGGACCCTGGGTCCAAAGCAATGTTCCGCTCCTGATATTGCTTTTTTCTTGATAATATGAGCCCCTCAACTCTCTACTTGTGTCTGTTTCCTTTAAATTGCAAGAAATTATCTCAAGGAAATATAGTCCTATAGATTGAGCTCAGCCTCACTAACAGAACCATAGCCCATTCTCCTTGATTAACATTATAGAGGCAGGATTTACAACACATAGGAACATCCTGCAGTACTGGGAATCATGACCTGGCTAAATTGCTACACACATTTTTTTTGGAGACACAGTTCAATCCATGATAGATACAATTGACATCTTAATAATATGAAGTCTTCCAATCATGAATGTGGAAGGTCTTTCCACTTACTTAAGTCTTCTTTTATTTCTTGCAGTAATGTTTTATGTTTTCCAGTGTACAAACCTTTCACATCCTTGGTTAAAATTAGTTTTAGATAGGTCATTCTTTTAGATGCTACTGTAAGTAGAATGCACACTGTAAAATACTCCAGCTGGTAAAGAAGAGGAAGAAGCCAGGGGTTTCAAGACACTCATCTGCACTTTCAGCTCATAATTTTTCTTCACATCACTTTTATTAATTATTTTCTTAAAATTGAAGGTGGGGGGGGACAGAAAAGGGATAGAGAACTATATAGTAGCTTTTGGACCACTCCACTTCTTATGGATTCCTCAGATCAAGATGAAAGGAGAGAACATGACATTAACAGGAGGGGAAAAGTTGCCTGACTGTTAGTGAAGCTCTTCTATTTATACTACTGAAGATCTCACACAAAGGAATACTCACCCTAAAAATGCTTTTCTCATTATTTTTTTTCTCCCCCTGTAAATGTTCAACAATCTTACATGTACAAAATTCATTTAGCAAAATGTCACCTTGGGTTTCAGAGCAGGTCTTCAAACTGGTTCAACTGAGTTCAAATCCCAGCTAAAAACCTGCATTTATAACAAGTTCCCTACTGAGAATTTGCATTTCTGCTTCAGATGTACTGAACCAGAATCTACATTTTTACAAGATCCCTAGGTGATCCTTACATGTAACTTTCTGGTAACTTGCTAGAAATGCAAATTCCTTGTGGGGCTTGAACTGGAACAAATCAGTTCAAAGCTCTGTTTCAGTGTTTGTAATACTAAAAAGTAACAATTAAGACCTTTTGTTGTTCATAACAGACACTCTGGTGGTGTAGTGGTTACGTGCTACATCTACTAACCAAAAGATCTGCAGTTCAAATCCTCCAGGTGCTCCTTGGAAACTCTATTGAGCAGTTCTACTCTGTCCTATAGAGTCGCTATGAGTCAACTGACTTGATGGCAATGGGTTTTTGGGTTTTGGTCACTGTAAGAGAAAATATAAAAGGAAAAATTGTGTTCTTCTGAGGCAGAATATTGGTGGCATTTTTGATAATGAAATGTAAAAACTCCTTGGAGCAAAACTAAAATCCATTGTATAGTGAAAGAATAGATTCCATTTAATTTACTTATATTTCTTTGTTCGTGTTGTTTCTTATTAAATCAGCTCAAGGTTATGAGCAGTATTAAATTTACAGATGTCTGAGTGGTTGAGAGGAGGTGTCATACACAAAACTGACTTTTCCAAGCACATTTTAAAAGGTAAGATATTTGTGCAAAAAATGACTTCTCCCTTTTTGTTTGAAGAGCATGGTTTTGTTTAACTTTCTGAAAAAAAGGTCAGTGGAGACACAGCTTCCTTTCATATTACCTGTTTTTCTCCTGGTTATGCATAAGTTTTTTTTTTTTTTAATTTTTACTATGACTGAGTGAAAATATACATTCCCGTATAAATTTACATGCCCACCTATATGCAGCTTCCACTGCTCTCCCTGTCCGGTGACAGCACACTATTCCTCTCTGCTCCATACATGTCTCATCCTCCCAACAGTCTCCTTTCCCCTCCTCTCCACACACTCTCCTTCTTCCAGCCAGAGGTCAGGAGGATGATATCCTATAGATGCATAGAACGATAAAGTGCATCCAATATATGGTCACTCTGTGTCGCCAAGTCCAATCCATTTGTGTTCAAGGAGTGGACCCTCATTATGATTTATGGACAAGGGCAGCATCAGGGCCAGGGCCCATGCTCCCAGGGGAACCCCGAAACCACTGGACCGTCATTTGAGGTCCTTTAGTGGAGATCTCAGTGTGCACCCCTTTTTATTCTTATGTTGCCAGTGAGACTCAACTAACTTAGTGAGCTCCATCCCGGCTATCACTGGTGGTGGCCAGGCGCCATCTGGTTCTTCTGGTCCCAAGTCGCTTATGCATAAATTTAAGCATGTAGTTCGGTTTCTTACTTTAGCTGGCTAGATTTAACTGATGGTCGCGTTTCTGGCATCTTCTCAGGATATGACATAGATTCTGTAACTTTATGACGTCTTGGCTTGAGTATATTATGGTAGGGTTGTCAAATTAAATACAGAATTCAGTTAAATTTGAAGTTCAGATAAACTAAAAATAATGTTTTAGTCAGGGGTCTCCCATACAATTTGTGGTACATACTTACTAAAAAAAAAAAAAGGTTGCTTATTTTCCATTCAAATTTAACCAGGCATCTTGCATTTTTACTTGGTAAATCTGGCAACCCTTATTGTTGGTTACCCTTCCATGTAGAGAGAAATGAGGAGACAGAGCTGTAGTTACTAGTGAAATCAGACTCTACAAGGCAAATTTTAGAACTAAAGAAATATGCCATTACTAGGACTTCAGTTGGTCTGAAAATAATGCAGTTTTAATGATGCTTTAAAAAAGAAAATTATAGTACAAATTAGAAATCAGTTTTATTGAATTAATATTCAGTTAGTATCAGTCACTTGGTATTTGAAAGGTACCTTTTGAAAAAGAATTTGATATGGAGAAAAGTCTTTTATAATCTTTCAGTTAATTTTTAGTAATTTCTTAGTTGAGAAACAGCTATGAAAGACAAGGTAATTGATACTTAGCAATATTCTGTAGATTTAAAAGAAAACAATGACATTAGTAGAGAAAATGATTCACTTGGTTGTGTTAGACTAAGGAAGACAGAACTGAGATTTTAAGGGCCTATCTTACTTACAAAAAACAAACCCACTGCTGCTAAGCCAATTTTGACTCATAGAGACCCTATAGAACAGAGTAAAACTGCTCTGTAGAGTTTTTAGGGAGCACCTGGTGGATTCAACAGGTGACCTTTTGGTTAGCAGTCATAGCACTTAACCATTACACCACCAGGGTTTCCTAAGAGCCTGCACTTCAGGCATAAATACTGGCTGAGAAATGGGTCTTGAAGAACTGACATATGATGTGCAGAGAAGCTGTTTGGAGACCACTTGGGGGATATTAGTGAAATGAATAGCTTGAAGAGTTCAGGAATAATTTTCTGCTCATAAATTTTCTCCACTGCTGAAATATGAGACGCCTCTAAACAAGAGTGTGGTATGCTGCCAGCACTTATGGAGTCAAAGCACCTGACCCTTAACAGGACCTCAAATATTTTAAAGAATTAATAAGTGATAATATGAGCACATCAATGTGTTTAAATTAGGACTACATTCAATTTCATTGAAGGGACAGTGTTGATTTGTTTACTTGTGGTGTCAGGAGCCCAGAGTGATTTAGAGATCCACACTGCTGAGCTCATGGGTTAGGACCTGGCTTGTTTACATAAACAGGCTTTTATGTTTATAGCTGGATCTCTTTACATAGCATTTAGGGACACCCTCCTCTTCCATCTCTAGAACATTCCCCAAGGAAGAAGCCATAATTCCGTGGTCAATGGTGAGGACAGAGAACATTATATTCCTTCCTGGGGGCTTAGAGAGAAACTATTGAGTCATGCTTTTAGGAAACCAAATTGTTGTTTGGTGCTGTTGAGTCAGTTCTAAATCACAGCAACCCTATGTACAAGAGATTAAGACAAGGCCTGGTCCTGTACTATCCTCACAGTCATTGTCATCTTCAAACCATTGTTGCAGCCACTTTGTCAATCCATCTTGATAAGGGCCTTCTTTTTTTGTCTGATGCTCTGTTTCATCAAACATGATGTTCTTCCCAAGGGACTGGTCCATTCTGATAACATGCTAGCTTCTCAGAAGTGTTTTGGTTGTACTTCTTCCAAAACAGGTTTGTTTCTTCTGGCAGTCCATGTTATATTCAATACTCTTTGCTAACACTGTAATTCAAAGGCATGAATTCTTCTTTGGTCTTACTTATTCATTGTTTAATTTCACATGTGTATGAGGCGATTGAAAACACTGTGGCTTTAGTCAGGTCCATGTTAGTCCTTAAAGTGACATCTTTGCTTTTTAACACTTCGAAGAGATCTTTTGCAGCAAATTTGCCTAATGCGATGCATCATTTGATTTCTTGACTACCAAGTAGCCTTGTCTTTCATTCCCTTTGGCAGTGCACCTTTGTCACCTTCGACTTTACACTTGTCCTCTTATCTGGATTTCAGAAGATATAAATTGTTCAGCCCTATTGTAGAAGTTTCCACTCTTAGTAGAGTAACTTAATGAAATCTCCAATTCTTAAAAATTCTGAGGTTTGTATAGGAAATCTACCATGGAAACTGTACCATAATCAATAAAATTCAGTTATTAACTTTTGCTTGTGCTTTGAACCTAAGTGGAGTCTCTGGATTGGTTAATGTACTCCGCTGCTAATTTGAAGGCTGGACTGTATAAACCAGGTACCTGGGAGCTTCTAAAAATTAAACACTTGGGCTCATCAAAAGAGTCTTTTAACAGAGTAAAAAGAGAACTTTCTGACTAGAATATATCTGACAAGGGTCTAATCTCTATAGAGTACTTCCACACCTCCACAACAAAGAGACAAATAATCTGTTAAAAAGTGGGCAAAGTATCGGAACAGACACTGCACTAAAGAAGACATTTAGATCACTAACAGACACATGAGAAAATGTTCACAATGACTAGCCATTACCATGACCCATTACCGATTGCTGTCAAGTTGATTCCAATTCTTAGTGACCCTATAAAACAGAGTAGGACTCCCCTGTAGAGTTTGCAAGGAGCACCAATGGATTCAAACTGCCAGTCTTTTGATTTGACGTACATGGGGTTGCCATGAGTTGGAGTTACCTTGATGGCAACTTTATTAAAAATTGGGATGGGAGAGATAAAAACATAATCGTTGGGAATGTATATTCCTGAGTAGACTAGAGCGATGATATTGGAATGTATCTTTTTAGCAGCCACCCATATTACCTATTTCCAAGGAAGAAAAGCTCTGATTTAGGAGCACTCCTATTGGGATATTTTCATCTGCTTGGAAGTGACTGTGTGCCATTTATCATTTTGATGTTTGCGTCCTCACTTCAGCTCCCATCCACATGCAGAGCAGCTAAAGTGCAGTATTTGCAGTTGTTATTTACTCTCAATTTAAAAGTTTTAATTGGTTTTGGGAGCAATTAAAGTTCACTCTTGAAAGAATGTCAGTCAAGTATTACACTATTCCAATTTGATGTTTGGGGAAACTGAGGTACAGAGTGGTTACGTGACTTGCCCCTAAACTGTTAGTAATTTAAAGCCTAGAGTTTGTGTTTCTAAAGCTCTTTTGGGATATGAAACTTAAAAAACCACGAAAGTTACAGGTCTTCTTCATGATAGGCAGTGTGGATATAACTTGGGCTGGAAACACTTTGTAGAATATTTCAGGGGATTTTCAGACTCTCGAAGCCCTGAGATTCTGTGTGAAGAATCTTCCTACCTGAGGGTCATTTCCTGAACTCTTGACTCCCAAGCTTCAGGGCTTCTGTCAAAGGCAGTTCAAGAGCTGTCACCTGGTAGTTGCAGTTAGAACCTGCTCAACACCGTACCAAAAAAGTGCCTGTTTCCCCCTACATGCCCCCTCTCAGAAAAATCTAGCACCCAGATGACTTAACTCAATCATTCATCAGCCACAGGCAACTGGTTGCAATTGGATCTTAATGTCACAGCTGCCAACTATGAGATTAGAAAAGGTTTGGCTTTATTAGAATGGGGAGAAGAGCTTTTTACCTAGGATGACCATATAATGATGTTATGAGAGGCAGCTATTGACTGTGAATGAAAATAGCTGTGTTTATGAAAAAGAATATTGTCATGCCCATTTCAAGACCTAAACTGTTTTCTAATGGGGACTGTGCTGGCTAGGCAGGATTATGTTTCTGTGATCAGCATAAAATAAAATGCATGCATGTCTTAAGGCATTCACTGAGGCAACAGCAACAGCCAAACTATATAAACAAAGCGATTGACTAATCAGGTGTCATCAGTGTACAAAAGCATAGCGTGGAGGCTTGTGTGCACCCCACAAGACCTGCATCTATGAATTTTCCATGCTCAGAGAGTTTGTGTTTATTACATTTCCATCTGGTTCGTGTTAACTTTATAAACTAAACCATTTGTTAACACCAAGAAACTACTGCCCAGAACAATAGGGGGAGAAGATATAACGATGATCTTAAGCATAAATCAACAAAATGCTCAGCTTTTTAACCATTTATTCATCCCAGCCCATGACTTACTAGCTTGTGTTCCTACTATTTGTATATAATGATAGGGGACTAGGATTTAGGAGAGGAAATAGCTACTTTCTATTTTATTTATTTAGCTTGCTGGCACAGAGAGGATGGACTGGAGGGATATATTTGATAAACACTATTGTGTGTATTATTATTTTTTGAGTCCTGGTGGCATAATGGTTAGGAGTTCAGCTGCTAACTAAAAGGTCAGCATTTCAAATCCATCATTTGCCCCTTGGAAGCCCTATGGCAGTTCTACACTGCCCTATAGGGTTGCTATGAGTCAGAATGCAACAATAACAACAAAAATGACTTGTTGTGAGTGACTGTCAGGATGGTTCCACCTCCCAGTAACCCCATGTATAACGGAATAAAATGCTGCCTGGTCCTGTGCTATCACCACAAACTTTGCTAAGTTGGAGCCCGTGAGAGGTTCATCTTTTGGTACTGTATCAGACAGCGTTCTACTGCTGTTTGGAAGGTTTCCAATGGCCATGTTTTTTCGAAGTGGATCACCAAGTCCTTCTTCCTAGTATGTGTTTATCTAGAAACTCCACTGAAACCTGGCCACCATGGGTAATCCTGCTGGAATTTGAAAAACTAGTGACATAGTTTCCAGCATCACAGCAACACTCAAGCCACCTCTGTATGATAAACTGACAGATGAGTGGTGAAAAGTGACTTACATGTCAGAATATGGTTAAAATAGACAAAACCCCTTTTTAGGAAGCCCCTCCTTGCTCGCTCTCAGGTATAGGATCTTTACATCAGAGGAGAAATTTGTCAATCCAAACCTGTACAGATACAGGTTAAGAGAGAGGCTTTTTTTTTTTTTTTTTTTTTTGTGGAGGGGGATTCCTTTCTGCATCCACTTTACAGGTGATAGGACCATTCACAGCAGAGAGGGAAAAATGAAGTTGATTCATGTAGGATGTGTATAGAAAAGCCAAGCAACTTTCCCCTTTCCTTTAGCATGTGGTGTCTCCCATTTAAACCACATCTTTTATCAAGTACATTGTATTTTGTTCTACCTGAAATTTTGAATCTGCATGAACTTGCCCACCATCCATGGGCCATGACCACACCCTTTCCAATCAGGCAGAATCTCAGCAGGGGAACCGTGAGAGGTGGATGTGGAGAGGTGGGACCAGAACTTTTTTCAAGGTTGTGACATCTGGGGGACACTTCCTTAGCTTAGAGGCAGTTGTAACTCCCCACATCTACAATTCTTGTATTAGGGTTCAGACACGTACTAGTTAATAATTCTTTATGCCAATCATTTGTTTTTTCACTCAAATTAATGATGTGTTTTCTCTTTCAGCTCAACCCTAATACAGCAGCTCATCTAAGTTGCATTTTATTAGCGTAATATTCAAAGTTATTAGTCCATTTACTGTCTTGAGGATCTGTAGACATAGTCTACCCTCTGTTTCATTTCTGATATTAGCAAGTTTTAACTTCTTTCTATCTTATTCAGTCTTATTAGAGGTTTTTCCAATTTACTGTTTTGCAAAAAAATGGAATTTTGTTTTATTGATGGTTCTTTATTGCTTGTCTTCTTTCCAGTTGATCTGATCATAATGTTTTCCTTCTTTTTCTAGCTTTTAAAGTCAATGCTTAAATCATTGATGTCTTAGTCAACCAATGCTGCTTTAACAGAAATACCACAAGTGGATGGCTTTAAAAAGAGAAACTTTGTTTAGTCACAGTCCAGTAGGCTAAAAGTCCAAATTCACGGTGTCAGTCCCAGGGGGATGGCTTTCTCTGCTGGCTCTGGAGGAAGGTTCTTGTCAGCAATCTTCCTCTTGACTAGAAGCTTCTGAAGCACAGAAACCCTGGAACTTTCCAAAAGAGGTTCTCAGCAACTAGCATTGCTTTCTTTATTGATGAAGGCCCTGGATTCTCTCTGCTAGCTTCTTTATAGTGTAAGAGACTGCCCCAAGGCACAAAACAATCTTACACATTGAGTCCCACCTCAATAACACAAATGCAGCCAGTCCACCCTCATTAACATCATAGAGGCAGGATTTGCAACATGGATGAACATTATACAATTTAGGAATCAGGGCCAGCCTAAATTGCTACACAGTTTTTTAAAAAAATTTTTGTACCAGTACCAGGCTGTTTTGACCACTGTGGCAGTGTATGTAGTATGTTCTAAGGTCAGGTAATGAGAGGCCTCCCAGTGTGTTCTTCTTCGTTAGTAGTACCTTACTTATCCTGCCAACCTCTGGCTGGAGTAAGGGGAGTGGTTGGGGAGGAAAGGAAAGGAGCCTGTTGGGAGGATGAGACATGTATGGAGCAGAGAGGAGTAGTTTGCTGTCACCAGGCAGGGAGAGCAGTGGAAGCTGCATATAGGTGGGCATGTAAATTTATATGAGAATGTACATTTTCACTCAGTCGTAATAAAAAACAAGTTTAAAAAATTATTTTTTTTGTGATTAAGTGAAAGTATGCAATCCAAATCAATTTTGCATGCCCATTTATCTCCATCTCCATCTGCTCTCCTCACCTGATAACAGCACATTCCTCCTCTCCACTTTATACTTCTAGTATCCTCTTAATGAGCACCTGTTCCCTCCTCTCCACCCTCTTCTCGCTCATCTAGAAAGAAACCAGTAGGACAGCTTCTTATAAATGTACAAAACCATAAAATACACGTATCATATGGTCACAGTGTATCCAGAAGTCCAGTCCATTCTTGTCTGAAGAGTTGACCTCAATACTGGTTTCTGGTCAGGGCCAGCAGCAGGTCGAGGGGCCGTGTTCCCAGGGGACCCTGTAGGCTGTCAGACTGTCAGTTGTGGTCCCTTAGTAGAATGATTGAGCTGTAACTCTTTTTCTTCGAGTTGCCTCAGGGACTCAATGTTGTGGACTCTATCATGGCTGCCTTTTGTAGTGGCTGGGTACCATTTGGTTCTTCTGGTCTCGTGTAGATACAGTGTCCCATTCATATGGGTCTTTCTGTCTCCTGGGCTTGTTTTTCTTTGTGTCTTTGATGTTTTCAATTATTATGTGTTCCAGATGGATTGGGACCAACTGGTGTATTTCAGGTGGAAGCTTGCTAGCTTTTAAGACCCCAGACATCACTGAGCAATATGGATGCAGAAGACTCTTAGGAAAAGACTAGTTGTGTCAAATGACCTTGATGTCCCCTGAAAACATGGTCTCTGGAACTCCCTCCCTTCTACTCTATCCCTTGAAATATTGGGTTGAGTTTAGAAAGCCTTACAGGTTATGGTGTAGTCCAGTTATGTTGATCCGCTTCTGTACTACGTGCCTGTCACTGCTTTCAGCTAAATAAATTCCTTTTGACTATCTAATCTATTACCAACTCTCTCCCCCACTTACCACCTTTGTAGCCATCAAAGAGTCTTGTCTTCTGTACATAAGTCTATTTTTGAGTCCTTGTAGCAGAGGTCTTGTACAATACTTGTCCTTTTGCAGCTGAGCAATTTCACTCAGCATCATGTCTTTTAGTGGAAACCAGGTAATGAGATGCTTCCTAAAATCATCATTGCTCTTTATTATGGTATAGTATTCTGTTGAGTATATGTACCATAGTTTGTTTATCCACCTGTTGATGGGCATCTAGGTTGATTGCATCTTTTTGCTATTGTGGACAGTGCTGCGATAAACATTCGTGGCATGTATCTGTTCTTGTGGTCACCTTTATTTCTGTAGGATAAATTCTGAACAGTGGAATTGCTAGATCATATGGTATTTCTATTGGTAGCTTTTTAAGGAAGTGCCAAATTGCTTTCCACAGAGGTTATACCATTTTGCATTCCTACCAGCAGTGTAGGAGAGTTCCAAGTTCTCCATAGCCTCTCCAACATTTATTGTTTTGCGTTTTTTGGATTCTTGCCAGTCTTGCTGGGGTGAGCTGGTATCTAATTGTAGTTTTGATTTAGATTTCTCTAATGGCTAATGATTGTGAGCATTTCCTCATGTGTCTTTTTGCTGCCTGGATATCTTCTTTGGCTAAATGTCTGTCTATCTGTCTATCTCCTTTGCCCATTGCTTAATCTGGTTATTTACCTTTTCATTGCTGATATTTTGCAGTACCTTACAGATTATGGAAATCAGATAGCTACACAGATTTTTTGGGGAACAGTATTCAATCCATGAAAATTGATAAAATTTCCTCTAAAACTCTAATTTCATCTCATGAATTTTATGTTATGTTTTTCTATCCTATCCAAGAATCATTTCTGAATATCCAGATGGTAAGGATGGGTTGATTTAAATTAATTATTGTAAATCCATCTTCCTTCCCTGGAATTGGTTTGGGGTATATATATAACTGGCCCAAGATATATGAGAGGAGGACTTCTGGGGGTGGAAGTGAGACAGTTAGGAGGAAAGTATTTCTTCTTTTAATAAGAAACATATGTGGGTTGACAGTTCTACTCATCTACCATGAGATAGTCATGCCTGTATGTGCCATGTTGAACTGTGGTGGCTATTTAAGAACACGAGAGAAGTAAGTCTGATGGAGAAGATCAACACATCTAGGTCAGAAAGGTGTGAGAAATACAGGTTTGTGATGGTGAAAAGCAGATTTGACTTAATAATTTTGGATCCAGTGGCTTCTGCACACTTTGTTATATAAGATGTTAAATGTGCTCATTGTTTAGGCCAGTTGATTAATTTTTTTGCATCTATTTTTTCTTTTTTGTAGCCAGAAGGAAGTTAGTTGATACATACAGAATAAAGAACAGGACGTGCAGAAGGATCTTCACTGATATGCACAGAATTAGGAATGGGACATGGGTGTCATTGCTTCCAGGAGACCACAGACACATAGAAAAAAGGTCTTACCAGGAGAAGGAAGCAGTGCATATTGTAGGTCTGGATTCAGATGGTGGAGGGTCAGTTCCTTCTTAGGTTTAAAGCTTGCACTGGCATACCGGCTTATTTTGATACCTGTTGAGCAACAGAGTGAACTTAAGAACATAGCTTCTTCCTTCAAGGGACTTTTGGTCTGTCTGTAGGCTTGAGGACTGACCTACCCAGCCTAAGAAGTTGTGTTCTATAAGGTTATTTCAGTGATGCCAGGTATACCTTGTAGGTACTCAATCACTATACATATAAATTGTCAGTCAAGTGACTTTTGAGTCACTTCTTCACACAAAAGTGAAGAATCAGAGGAGAGGAAAGGAAAATATAGGAGAGAGAGAGAGAGAACAGTGTGATCGACTTTATTTCTGTGGTGGAAACATTGCTCTATTTTTTACTTTGAAATACTGTCAGTCCTAATCCGAGAAATTGGAAGTGACTTGTGTTTAGAGTTCTGAGTTCCCATGTGAGTGAATGAGAACCATCTCTTCAATTACAGAGTGACAGAACAGAAGCTGTTTCATGTAACTCTTTCCAAATTACCATCTCAATATGGCTCTCTCTCTATTTATCTACTTTCTTATATAGTTACTTACCCTAAACAGATTCTGGCTGGGAGACACATGTATTTGGATGTTAAAATTGCTTTTTTTGTTGTTGTTAGAGCATGGAGTCAGAATTGTCATATGTTTTATAAACATGATACAAAATCGTAAATAACACTGTTGCCACAAAACACAACAAACTAAATAAAACTAGGCCTTCTCTCCTCATTTTTTATTTTTTCTTATTTAAAAATAAAGCCCCATGGTGGAATCCACCCTGATGGACAGATGGGACTGAACTGTTACTTAACTGTCATAATCTTAATTTTTAGGGTTTTATTTCCTAGGGGTAAAATAAAGCTCAGAAATTGGGATTTCTTATTGCTTTTCTCTATTGAATTGATTAAACTCTAACAATTGCTAAGAATTAAATGTTTTTCTTGTATTTTTTGTTTAATATTTGAGATGAATTAATTCAGTAAATATTTGTTAGAGGACCTACTATGTACTGATCACTATGTTGGATACAAAGGAAATATCTTTCTTGTTAAAGAGCCTAGCAGGTGAAATCTAAGTGTTTAATTAAAATACATTGTAAAAGAATAAATTCCATGAATGGCATGTAGGTAAAGAGTGAATTCACAAGAGTGAATGGGTGCTCAGATCCAGTCTAGGGCATGAAGAGAGTTTCCTAAAAGAGATGGTTGAACTGGGATTTAAGGATGAATACAGGTTGAAGCTGGAATAATAACAACTGACATTTTTTGAGTAATTAGTAAAAGACCACATACTATTATTAACTCTTTACTAATTTCTCTATTCCTTTCAATCATCTTGTGAGGTATGTACTGTTAATATGCCAACAGAACAAATAGGGAAACAGAAGTACAGACAGCTTAAGCAACCTACTAAGGGCACTCAACTGGCCTGTGATGGAACCAGAATTACCACCTAGCAGAGTGACTACAATGCTAATGTTCCTAATGACTCTACTCCAATCCAGGGTAACAGCATAAGAGTAAAGAAGGACACTGGGAATTTGGGAATAAGATGATGTTCAATGTGACTTTGATATGGAGTCCACTGAGAGGCAGGAAGGAAAAGGACATTAGAAACTCAGATTAGAGACCATCACTGTGGGCTATAAGATATAAGAAGTTTGGACTTTTCTCTGCAGTCAGTGGAGATCTGAGTCAAGAAGAAGATTCTGATATGTGGATTTGAGTGCAAATATTTTATTTGGGCAGTGATTCCTGAAAGCACCATTGGGGTTGGTTGTGGTTTGGGAATGCGGAGGAGTGTAGAGGTGAGAGTGGTAAAACAGGGAGGAGAAAGAAGCCAATAAAGCTTGTAATACTTAGTGAGGTAGAGAGAGAAATAGTGACAACTATATATTCCCATAAATGAAGCAGTCTCATAATCTTTTGTGTTTCAGAACTAAAGCTCCAAAGTCTGTTTCATTCTTCATGTTATAGATGGGTGAGACTGAAGAGGAGAAGGGTGGCCAGCAAAGCAGGCAGGCAGGCAAGACTTGGTATCCAGAGAATTTGGATGGCAATTCACCTTGATACAAGGCAGGTTAGCAGGACATCAGAGTAGATACTGCTATGTAGGTGGGGAAGGACAATGAAGTCTCACGAACTGGTGGACCAGTCACTGCTTGGACATTCAAAATCACGTGGCAAAGCCAAGGTGGACTTTCAACTGTAAGGAGAGCTCAATATTGGGAAACCTAGAGAAGCTGCCAGGTTTCACACGAGCTTATGTTAGCAACTGAGCTATGCAGTGAACACCTAGACAATAAGAAGACAGAGTTCTCGGAAGTGAAGTGAGGCTCACAGTTAAGTCAGACTTGAAGGGTAGATACTGACTTTATGCTGCCATCTGAGCTGTTGAACTTCACTGTCTTTAATTCCCTTTTCAGGAGTTTATGGTTAATCCAGAGGACTGGCTGAATCTGCAATACAAGTCCAATCATATAGCTAGGGCTGAGGGACTGGAGGAATTACTGGGATCCCAGCAGGTTCTTTCAGATGAGTGGAGAGTGTTCTCAGAGGGTCTTTTCACAGGCAACAATTGGAGCATGCAGAGCAAGGATGTGTCTTCTTGACCCCCTGCTTGGAAGATAACTCTTCATTGTGGGAGAAGTCTCACTCTTCACTGTGGGAAAAGTCCAATCATACTATATGTATGTATATTTGCAAAAGTGTTTTTTTAAAAAAAGGAAAGTTGAACAAGACGTCTTTCACAGTGTAAAATTTTCTCCTCATAGCCTCAGGAGGGCAAAGGAGCCTCTTTGTAGTAAGACTTTTGTTTTTTTGTTTCCCAAATGACTCAATTGCATGGAACGCAAAAGAAATATTATTGCACTCAACACTGTGCAGTCATTCAGGAAAAGGGGAACGTACAGTGATAAAGAAAAGGCTGCTTTAATTTCTGTGGTACCTGCTCTCATCACAAAGACTCGTCAGCAGAGTAGTAAGTTACCTAGGCTGTCTTTTTGTCTGATGTATTCCAGACTTGGAGCTAAAGAAGCTGGCAACCTAGAAAAACCAACACACAAAGCCAATAAATAAATATAGAAGTAGAGAGACAAAGAGATAAACTGTCCAAAAAAGCCTACTTTTTCTATCTGAAACCAAAAACACCAAGCCCACTGCCACTGAGTCAATTCCAACTCACAGTGTCCCCAATGGACAATGAAAAAGATAGCCTAATAAGACATAACACTTTTAGACAATAACTGCTATACTCCAGCCAAACACCATGGAAAAATCTACAATCCCATCCCTATACACACAGCCAAAGTCAAACAGGGAGCCTGAATTGCTTTCACCAGGCTATAGTGAGGCATCCCAACCAGGGCTGGATTAAAGCAGTGATAGACTGTGGTGCTCCCTCCTCTGCTTACTTATACATTTAAATGGAATATGTGAGTTACACACACACACACGTGTGTGTGTGTCTTAGTGACTGAAAGTAAAAATGAACTTATACCATCTTGAACTGGAATATAAAATTTTTAGTAGATGTAGAATACTAAGATTTTTACTATATGCTGTTTTTTTTAAAAAAATAAAAAGAGCATCCCACATATTCTACAACAAAAAATGAATCAGTATACTTAGTTGTTCCAACAGTTAATATAAAATTCTGTTGATTTCCCAAAACAAAAATTGGCCTTCATCAGTTTCAGTTTAAATGTCTCATACTTTAATTTTGATGTTTGTTTTGTAATAAATGTTGTAAATGAACAATGAAAAAACACTGGGAAATACATGCACTTTATCCTCTATTATAAAATCATAATGGTTACATGAGTATATTTGTCTTTCCTGTATCTGTAAACTTAGTGCTCATGTAAGAATAAAATTGTTGCAGTTCTCTGTAAAGGTTTATATTTAAGTTATCAAGATAAGCCTGTGCAAATTTTGTTGATGCCTTGATACATTCTTCATCAGTTGTGTGTACATTGTTGAAGAAGGAAAATCTATCTGAAAGAATTGCATACATCTGCACTCTTCTTTCCAAGCAAGACTTGGGTGTGTCAGTGATAGTGCAGGGGTTATACAAAATTGATCTTCAGCACTGAAGTATATTTCTGGAGCACTTCTGTGACCGTGAACTGCTTCATAATCAATATTTGTTTTGTTGTGTTTTCAAACTCTTCTCTGAAGTTAGGTAAATATTCTTTTAATGACTGGCAGGGATTGGTGTATGTCTGTAAATTCACTTAAGACTCTTGGGGAGCTTGACTGGACTGGTGAAAATGCTGCAATATATCATCCTACGCAATCAACATAAATACATAGCCTAGTATTTGCATTTTATTGGTGATGTTTTCAGCTTCTGTTGTGGGATCTCCTTTCTGTTTCTGGTCTTCAGTAATATTTTCTAAGGTATCTAGAATCTGAATGTACAATTCCAGGATTGTGTTTTTTGAGGTAGCGTATTCTTCCCAATATGTATTAGAAAGATATTTTAATACTTAATTGTTGCCTAAATATGTTTTAAAGACTGCCCACCAGTAAGTAGAGGAGGCAAAAAATGTGTAGAATAACTGAACAAAAGAAAAAAAATAAACTGTTTCTAGGCTTCAATCTATTGTCGATGTCCTGCAAGACTAAGTGAATGTACAGCGCATGGTATGAAAATGGTATATTCATTGTTATAAAATTTTCTGTTCCAGAAATTATAATACCCTGACAGCATGTCATAGGATTGGGCTCTAAGAAATGTCAGTTTTTCAAACTTCACATAAATAATCAAGTGCTTGATTTGCAATTTCTTCACTAGTCTGAGTTTTCAAGCTAGTAAAGGTACTAAATCACACAACAGATTTCCGTCTGTTGGAGATATATATCTTAAAACAATGCATAGTTGATCTATGCAAGAAGGATCATAAGTGAAATCTACACACAAACTGAAATAATGAGGTATACTTATTTTACTGAAAATAGTTGATTGAACTTTATACCTTTTTAAGTTTATTAATTCTTCACATGTTGTTTCAGACATATATATGATGCTTTGTCCCTTCCAGTGTTAGCACATTTTGAGATAACATCTGCTAAAAATGGATCAAACTGAGCAAGAAGTTCAAGTAAACTCCCAAAATTTCCATTGTAGTGGGAACCAAACAATTTCTTCCTCAAAAAAATAGTCTACATTCAGCAACTGTTATAATGATAGTAACAACACATTGCAAAACAGCTTCCAGTACTGATGTTGGTCGTGAATTTGTGTTCCTGATTCATGAGTTAAGCCAAAACCATGCCCTCAGTTTAAATATGACAACATACAGTCTCTGTGAATTCAACTGTTTTCATGTATATCCATCATATTCAAATTGTGCCAATCACTACATTCATCCATCGCAAATCAGGAATTAACTTATTTAGGATTGAGTAGTTTGCAAAAAAAATCATATACAGAGCGGATTGATGGAGAAAACAGTAGCCACCCTTCTTACAATTTTCACCATTAACTTTGCACCCTAAAATGTATTCTGGGTATAGAATCTTGCTTGTTTACCATCCAGACATTTTCAACACCGATCTTAAAATGGTCCTCTCTGATGTTGACAATCATTTGACCCTTTTTTAATCCAATAATTTACATCATTAGAAGAAAAATCATTCCACAGTACACGACCTGTATCTGTTCTTTATGCAATCTGCGGTTTTGACAATTTCAGATTCTAAAAGTTTCACTTCCTATATCATAATTTTTTTTTTACTACAGTAAGGAGTAGAAACCCTGGTGGGGTAGTGGTTACATGCTACATCTGCTAACCAAAAGGTCAGCAGTTCGAATCTGCCAGGCACTCCTTGGAAACTGTGGAGCAGTTCTGCTCTGTCCTGTAGGGTCGCTGTGAGTCAGAATCTACTTGAAGGCAGTGGGTTTGGTTTTACAGCAAGGAGTGGATGCTGATTGTGGAACCAATTCTGTGTATTCATACTCATTAGTAATTTCAGCCTCTTTAGTGCCAGCATGATGATTTTCACCATTAAACTTGAGCATTTAATGAAAGAAGTCTCTTCTGACTATGTTTTAAAGACAAAGTTAATTTTGGAATCGTCTTGAAGGTTTCACAAATCTTGCTGTTTTTATCTTCTATGAATTTTTGTTTTTTTTGTGCTTGTTTATAACATTTATAAAACAAATGAAATTAAAAAATAAAATTTACGTTTGAATTTGGATGTCAGTATGAACATTTATATTTGAAAATTGTCGTTGTTGTTGTTAGGTGCCGTCGAGTTGGTTCTGACTCATGGTGACACTGCCTGGTTTTGCACCCTGTCCGCAATTGTTCTGGTGCTTAAGCCCATTGCTGCTGCCACTTGGAGTACTTCCACCACTTCTTTCTTTCTTTCTAATGCTTCTGTGACTGTGAACTGCTGTATAATCAGTATTTGTTTGAAAATTAGTAATTAAAAAAGTTGATTTGAAACATGTCAAACAAATAGTAGTTTTAAGGCAGTCAAAAATAATTTCATTTGCTTGTTGTATCATGTTTATTGGTGAACCCTTCACAGATCTCCACAGATGTTCTTGAAATAATACTTAAAATCTTGTGCACTCACATCCAGTCCTTTGATGCCGTGTCCTCACAGTTTACTAGACTGCTGCTGATACCTGATGCTGCAGTGATAAGGAGCCCCTCAAGTGTCAGTGAAGGCCAGTCAAGGTCCTAGACTTATATACTCAATGGGCAGTACAGTGGCAGCGCCCCATCATGCCCTTTTGCTGTTGGGGCAATGTCCAAGGAATCTGATTGAAGGTTGAAATAATCCAGTCCCGTAGCATAATACCCTAAATGTCCAAATTTCAATAGAAAATTACGTGTGAAATAAAGAACCAGGGAATCTCAACTTGAATATAAAAGCGAAAGCACAATCAACAGATACCAATACCAAGATGACAGAATAATTTAGAGTGAGATGCAAACATTTTAAAGGAGCCGTAATCAAAGCAATTTATGGAGCAATTAATTTTAAATTTGTCAGTTGAAATGAAATGAACCAATTCCTCACAAATCACAAGCTACCACAATATATCCAGTATGAAACAGGTCTTTTGCCTAGTTTCACAGGTGCAGGTATTATGAGATTGGCTGCTAATGAAAAGATTGGCACTTTGAATCCATCCAGCTGCCCCTTGGAAACTTTCTGGGGCAGTCCTGTTCCATCTTATAGGGTTGCTATGATTCAGAATTGACTTGATGGTACTGGGTTTGGTTTTATAACCCTAAAGAACACTGAATCTTAAATATTTAATATTGTTAAGTCCTGCTTTAGTACTGAACCTTTCAGCAATAAATAGTGACCATCCTTGTCCACAATAGTGGGTGTTGCATTAAAATCTATTTTATCTAGATTAGTATTGCCGCATCTGCTCTCATTTGTATATTGTTAGCTTGGTATGTATTATTCCATCCTTTAATTTTCAGTTTGTTCCTATCTTTAACTCTAAGGTGTGTTTCTTGTAAGCAACCTATAGATGAGTCTTGTCTCTTGATCCAGGATGTCACTGGCTGTCTCTACTGGAGCATTCAGTCCATTTACATTCAGCGTAATTATTGATAGGTATGTGCTGAGTACCATCATTTTGATGTCATTACTTTTATGTTGATGTTTTCTATGTTGCGCTTAATGTTCTGCTCTGGGCTGTTCTTCTTTATAGGTTGTTGTTTCAGTGTTGGTTTGGTATCCAGTGAGACTCCTGTATTGTGTTTCTTATTTTGATACAGTGCATTGTTAATTTGCTTTATGGCTACCTGTATTATCGGCCTTAACATACTAAGATTAAATACATTGAACAAATACAACACTGAAAAATGAGGTAGATCATTCCACAATAATAGTTGGAAACGTCAACACACCCCTTTCAGTTATGGATAGATCATCCAGATAAAAGCTCGATAAAGATGCAGAAGATCTTATTGCAACAATCAACCAACTTGACCTTATCAACATATACAGATCTTTTCATCCATGAACGGATAAGTAAACTTTCTTCTTCAATGCACATGGAACATTCTCCAGAGTAGACCATGTGTTAGGTCATAAAGCAGTTCTCTATAAAATCCAAACTATTGATTTACTGCAAAGTATCTTCTCACATCATAGAGCTATAAAAGTTGAAATCAATTAACAGGAAATTCACAGGTAGAAATCTAAACTTATGGAAACTAAACAACAATTTGCTCAAAAAACCTTGTGTTATAGAAGAAATTAAGAACAAAATAAAGACATTTATGGAATTAAATGAGAACGAAAACACATCCTACCAGAACCTATGGGATACAGCAAAAGCAATGCTCAGAGGTCAGTTTGTCTCTATAACTGCACACATCTGGACAGAAGAAAGGGCCCAAATTAAAGAATTAACCTTACAACTTGAAGTAGAAAGAGAGTAACAGAAGAACCCCTCAGGCACCAGAAAAAAACAGATTAGGGCAGAACTAAATGAATTACAGAATAGAAAAACAATAAAAAAATTAACAAAACCAAAAGCTGGTTCTTTGAAAAGATCAACAAAATTGATAAGCCACTGGCTAAACTTACAAAAGAAGAACAGCAGAAGATACAAATAACCTGATTAAGAAATGAGATGGGAGTCATTACAACAGATCAAGCTGAAATAAAAAAATATCATAACAGAATACTATGAAAGGCTGTACTCTAACAGGTTTGAAAACCTAGGGGAAATGAACAAATGTCTAGAGTCATATCACTCACCAAGATTATCACTAGGAGAAATAGATCTACTTAATAAATCTGTCACAAAGGAAGAGATTGAAAAAGTCATCAAAAATCAACCAACCAAAAAAAGTCCTGGCCCAGATGGCTTCACCAGAGAATTCTACCAAACTTTTAGAGAAGAGTTAACTCTGATACCATTGAGGCTATTTCACACCATAGAAAGGGATAAAATACTCCCAGCTTCACTCTGTGAAGCCAGTATAACATGATACCGAAGCCAGGGAAAGATCCCACACACACACAAAAAATTACAGACTAGTATCACTCATGAGCCTAGATACAAAAATCTTCAACAAAATTGTAGCCAACACAATTCAACAGTATATTAAAACAATCATTGATTATGAGCAAGTTGGTGTCATTCCAGGGGTGCAAGGCTGATTCAACACCAGAAAAACAATTAATGTAATCAACCACATTAATAACACAAAAGATAAGAATCACCTGATTTTGTTAATTGTTGCAGAGAAGGCATTTGACAAACTTCAACACCCATTCGTGCTTAAAACTCTCAGAAAAATAGGAATAGAGGGAGAATTTCCTCAACACAATCAGTAGCATCTATGCAAAACCAACTACTTTCATCATCCTGAATGGTGAAAGACTGAAAGAATTCCCTTTGAGAATGGGAGCAAGACAAGGATGTCCACTCCCACCACTTCTGTTCAACATTTTGCTACAAGTTCTAGCCAGAGCAATTAGACAAGACAAAGAAATAAAGGGCATCTGTATCATCAACAAAGAAGTAAAAATCTCCCTATTTGCAGATGATATGATTGTTTATACAGAGAATCCAAAGGAATCTGTAAGTAAATTATTGGAACTAATAGAGAAGTTGAGCAAGGTAACAAGACAAAAGATAAACATAGGTAAATCAGTAGGATTCCTTTGTACCAACAGTGAGACTATTAAAGAAGAAATCACCAAATCAATTTCATTTACTGTAGCCCCCAAGAAGATAAAATACCTAGGAATAAGTCTAACTAGAAAAATAAGAGATCTTTACAAAGAGAACTACAAGACCTTACTACAAGAAACTAAGAGAGACTTACATAAATGGAGTAATCTACCTTGTTCATGGATAGGAAGACTCAACATTGTGAAAATGTCTTTTTTGCCCAAAGCAGTCTACTTATATAATGCAATCCTAATACAAATTACAGCGACATTTTTTAATGAGATGGAGAAACAAATCATCAACTTTGGAAAGAGAAGAAAGCTCTGATGCGTAAAGCACTACTGAAGAAGAAGAACATACTGGGAGGCATCTCACAACCTGACTTTAGAACTCGTTACACTGCCGCAGTACTCAAAACAACCTGGTACTGGTGCAAAAATACACGTATAAATCAATGGAACAGAGTTGAGACCCCAGAGATGCCACTATCCTCATATGAACAGTTGACAAACACCCCAAGATTTTAAACTGGGATAAGAATGGTCTCTTTAAAACATGGTCCTGGCGAAATTGGATATCCATCTGCAAAAAATTGAAACAAGACCCATGTCTCACACCTTACACAAAAAACAACTCAAATCAGATAAAAGATCTAAATATAAAATCTAAAATGATAAAGTTCATCCAAGATAAAGTAGGATCAACAATGGAAGTTTTAATACACAATGTAGACAGACTTCAAAATCTGACAAACAAAGCACTTTCAACAGAAGAGAAAATAAATGGGAACAACTAAGAATCAAGCACTTTTGCTCATCCAAAGACTTCATCAAAAGAATTAAAAGACCACTTACAGAATGGGGAAAAATATTTGGGAACTGTATGTCAGACTAACATGTAATCTCCATAATCTATAAGATATTATGAATTATCAACAAGAAAAGGATAAATAATTCAATTAAGTGATGGGTGAAGGAGATAGACATTTCTCTAAAGAGGATATCCAGGCAGCCGAAAGACACATACAGAATTGCTCACGATCATTAGCTCTTAAAGAAATTCATATCAAAACTACAATGAGATACCATCTCACCCCAACAAGGTTGGCCATGATCAAAGAAACACAAAACAACAAATGCTGGAGTGGCTGTGGAGAAATTGGAATTCTCCTACACTGGTGGTGGGATTGCAAAATAGTGCAACCTTTCTGGAAAACAATCTGGTGCCTCCTTAAAAAGCTGGAAATAGATATACCATTTGAGCCTGTAATCCCGCTGCTCAGAATTTATCCTTCATAAACAAAGGTTGTCACATAACCAGTCACATTTGTACAAAGGTTTGTTGCAGCACATCCACAATAGCAAAAAGTTGGAATCAACCCTAGCGCCCATCAACAGAAGAATGGATAAGCAAACTATGTTATATATGCTCAATGGAATACTATGCTAGCATAGAAAACAATGACAATTTTAGAAAACATAACATGATCTCATTTGGAAGAGATCATGCTGAGTGAAATCAATCAGTGTCAAAAGGACAAATTTTGTATGAGACCCCTTTTATAAGGACTTAACAAGAGAATTATCCAAAGAAGAAAATGACTGTGTTGGCTACATTTGTTGGGGGTGGAGGGTGGGCCTGAGGGTTTACCACAGATGAGATAATTGATAGGTGTTAGAAATTTTATTCTTTTACTATAATTAATAAAAAACAAAAAAGTTGGAAAAAAAAAAAGAACACTGAATCAATAATTAGAAACCTTCCAAAAAAGAAAGCCCCTGGCCAAGATAGTTTCACTGAACGATTCTATCAAACCTTTAAATAAGAAGTTTCATCAATATTTCATAATCTTTTCCAGAAAATATGAAAGGAAGGAATACTTTCCAATTCATTCTATGAAGCTGGTATTGCCCTGATATAAAACCCTACAAAGATAGTGCTGAAAAAAACAAAAAACGAACTTACAGGCCAATGTCCTCATAAATATTTACATAAAAATTCTTTTTTTTTAAAATTGTCATTGAGTGAAAGTGTACAATCCAAATTAAATTTGCTTGCCTCCAATCTGTGGCTCCTGCTCTCCTTGCCCAGTGACAGCACACTCCTCCTTTCTGTTCTATACATGTCATATACTCTTAACAATCTCCTGTCCCCTCCTCTCCACACTCTCCTCTACCTTCTAGTAAGAGGCCAGTAGGACTGCATCCTATAGATGCATGGAACCATAAAGTACACAAACCTTATGGTGACATTATGTCCCCAAGTTCAATCCATTTGTGTCTAAAGAGTTGACCTCAGTAATGTCTTCTGGCCAGGAGCAGCAGCAGGCCTGGGGGCCATACTCACAGGGGAACCCCCAGGCCTTCGGACCATCAGTTACAGTCTTTTAGTGGAGTTCTTGAGGCCCACCCTTATATGTCTCGTGTTGCCACTAGGACTTGACATTGTGTGCTCCATCACGGCTCTCTTTGGTGGTGGCTGGGCGCTATCTGGTTCTTGTCACGTATTGATACAGTCAGCCATTCACATGGGTCCTTCTGTCTTCTGGGCTCCTTTTCCATCATGTCTTTTTTGTCCTTGGTGATCCTCTGTTCCAGCTGAGTTGGTGTACCTCAGATGGCAACTTGCTAGCTTTTAAGACCCCAGACATCAGTCACCAATATGGGGTGCAGAAGACTCTCTTAGCGATAGGCTAGTTATGCCAGTTGACCTTGATGTCCCTTGAGAACATACTCCCATACCCTTACTCCTGCCACTCTATTCTTGCAATATTGAGTTAAAAAGAATTTTTATTTTATGTTGTTGGTCTTCTTTCTAATGTGTACTGTCACTGTTTTCATCCAACCAAATTTCTATCAACTATCTAATCTATTGCTATGAGTCAGACCTGACTCAATGGCAGTGGGTTCATCTAATCTATAATTAGTTCTCTCCTTTTTTTCCCTCCCTTGCAGCCATCAAAGATTCTTTTCTTCTGTACATGAGTCTGTTTCTAAGTCCTTGTAGCAGGGTCTCATACAATATTTGTCCTTGTGCCACTGACTGCTTTCACTTAACATAATGTCTTCCAATTCAAACCAGGTTATAAGATACTTCCTAAAATCTTCATTGTTCTTTAGCATCACAGTGTTCTATTGAGTGTATGTACCATAGTTCCTTTATCCATATATCTGTTGTTGGGCATCTGGGATGGTTCCATCATTTAGTTATTGTGGACTGTGCTGCAATAAACGTTTATGTTCATCTGTCTGTTTGTGTGACTGCCCCTGATTCTGTAGGATATATTCTGAGCAGTGAGATTACTGGATCAAATGGTATATCAATTTCTAGCTTTTTAAGGAAGTGCCAGATTGCGTTCTGAAGAGGTTGTACCATTTTGCAATCCCACCAGCGGTGTAGGAGAGTTCCAGTTTCTCCATAGACTCTCTAGCATTTGTTGTTTTGTGTTTTTTGAGATCACAGCCAACTTTGTTGAGCTGAGATGGTATCACATTGTAGTTTTGATTTGTATTTCTTTAGTAGTTAATGATGGTGAGCATTTCTTTATGTGTCTTTTGGCTGCATGGGTGTGCTTCTTAGTGAAGTGTCTGTCCATCTCCTTTGTCCATCACTTAATTGGGTTATTTCCCTATTCCTTATTGGTACTTTGCAGTACTTTATAGATTATGGAGATTAGGCATCAGTCTGACTTGTAGTTGCCAAATATTTTTTTCGCATGCTGTAGGTGGTCTTTTAATTCTTTTGATCAAGTCTTTGGGTGAGCAAAAGTATTCAGTTCTTAGTAGTTCCCATTTATCTATTTTCTCTTCTGTTGATTGTGCTTTGTCAGATTTTGAAGTCTGTCTAAGCTGTGTATTAAAACTTCCATTGTTGATCTTATTTTTTCTTGCATGATCTTTATCATTTTAGGTTTGATATTTAGATCTTTGATCCATTTTGATTTCGTTTTTGTGTAAGGTATGAGGTATCGGTCTTGTTTCGATTTGCTGAAGATGGATATCTGTTTTGCCAGCATGATTTGTTAAAGAGACTGTTTTCACTCCAGTCAGATCTGACTCAATGGCACTTGGCTGGCTTACAATTTTAGAGCTTTTGTCAAATATCAACTGTTTGTAGGAAGATGGTGGCATCTGTGAGGTCTCAACTCAGTTCCAACAGTCTGTATGTCTCTTTTTGTACCAGTACCAGGCTATTTTGACTACTGTGGCAGTGTAATAGGTTCTAAGAGTGGATAATGAGAGGTCTCCAAGTGTGTTCTTCTTCTTCAGTAGTACTTTGCTTATCTAGGGTTTCTTCCCTTTCCAAACAAATTTGGTGATTTGTTTCTCCATCTCATTAAAAAATGTCACTAGAATTTGTATTGGGATTGCATTGTATATGTAGATCATTTTGGGTAAAATAGACATTCACAATGTTAAGTCTTCCTATCCACGAACAGGGTAGGTTTCTCCATTTTTTAGTTAAGTCTCTCTTAGTTTCTTGCAGTAAGATCATGTAGTCCTTTTGTATAGGTCTCTTATTTCTCTAGTTATGTTTATTCCCAGGTATTTTATCTTGGGGACTATGGTAAATGGCATTGATTTGGTGATTTCTTCTTTAATGATCTCTTTGTTAGTATAAAGGAATCTTACTGAGCTACTTATGTTTATCTTATATCTTAATACTCTGGTGAACTGTTAGTTTGAGCAGTTTACTTATGGATTCTTCAGGATTCAGTGTGTATACAATTGTATCATCTGTAAATAGGGAGATTTTTACTTCTTTGCTGATGCAAATACCCTTTATTTCTTGGTCTTGTCTAATTGCTCTGGCCAGATCTTCTAGTACAATGTTGAATAGAAGTGGTGAGAGTGGGCATCCTTGCCTAGTCCCTATTCTCAAGAGAAATTCTCTCAGTCTCTCTCCATTCAGGATGATATAGGTGGTTGACTTTGCATAGATGCCCCTTATTGCCTTGAGTTTGTCTTCTATTCCTATTTTGCTGAGAGTTGTTAGCATCAGTGGGTGTTGGACTTTGTCAGATGCCTTTTCTGCATCAACTGACAAAATCAAGTGATTCTTATCTTTTGTATAGTTGATGACATTAATTGTTTTTCTGGTGTTGACACAGCCTTGCATCCCTGGTATGAATCAAACTTGGTCATGCTGGATTATATTTTTTATATGTTGTTGAATTCTATCGGCAAGGATTTTGTTGAAGATTTTTGCAACAATGTTCATGGTGATATTGGTCTGTAATTTTACTTTTTTTGTTGGATCTTTCCCTCGCTTTGGTATCAGGGTTATCCTGGCTTCATAGAATGAATTTGGGAGTATTCCATTCCTTTCTATGCTGTCAAATAATCTCAGTAATGTTGGAGTTAACTCTTCTCTAAAAGCTTGGTAGAATTCTGTGGTGAAGCTATCCAGGCCAGGACTTTTTTTGGTTGGTAGTTTTTTGATGACTTTCTCAATCTCTTCCTTTATGATGCGTTTATTAAGTTCTACTTAATAAACACTGATGCCAGTGGTTTGTCAATTTTGTTGATCTTTAAAAAAAAAAACAGCTTTTGGTTTGTCCATTTTTTTTGATTGTTCTTCCGTTCTTTAATTCATTTAGTTCTGCTCTAATCTTTATGATCTGTTTTCTTCTGGTGCCTGAGGAATTCCTCTCTTACTCTCCTTCTACTTGTCCAAGCTAGGCTTAATTTTTTTTGGTTTGGGTCCTTTCTTCCTTCCAGATGTGTGCATTTATGGAGATAAATTGGCCTCTGAGCTCTGCTTTGGCTGTATAGGTTCTAGTAGGATGAGTTTTCATTCTTATTTGAATCCATGAATTTCTTTGCTTCATCCTTAATTTCTTCTATAAACCACAGCTTTTTGAGCAAAGTGTTGTTCAGTTTCCATGAGTTCTAGTTTTTATCTTTGTTTTTTCCACTATTGATTTCAACTTTTATGGCTTTGTGTTTTGAGAAGATGCTTTGCAATAATTCAGTGGTTTAGATGTTGTTGAGATTTGCTTTATGTCCTAACACATGCTCTATTCTGGGAAATGTTTCATGTGCATTGGTGAAGAAAGTGTACTTATCTGTTGATGGATAAAAAGTTCTGTATATGTTAATGAAGTGTAATTGGTTAATTGTCACAATAAGATCTTCTGTGTCTTTACTGAACTTTTTACTAGATGCTATTTCCATTCCTGAAAGTGGAGTGTTGAAGTCTCCAACTATTATTGTGGAGTCATCGATCTCATTTTTCAGTGTAGTCAGTGTTTCTTTAATGTATTTACATGCTCTAGTATTGGGTTCACAAATACTTAATATTGATAAGTCCTGTTTGTGTATTGAACCTTTCAGGAATAAATAGTGACTGTCCTTGTCCACGATGACAGATGTTTCATTAAAATCTATTTTATCTGAGATTAGTATTGCCACATATGCTCTTTCTTGTATATTGTTAGCTTGGTATACATTATTCCATCCTTTAATTTTCAGTTTGTTTCCATCTTTAAGTCTAAGGTGTTTCTTGTAAGCAGCATATAGATGGGTCTTGTCTTTTGATCCAAGATGTCACTCATTGTCTCTTTATTGGAGCATTCAGTCTGTTTACAGTCAGTGTAATTATGGATAGGTATGTGTTTAGTGCTGTCATTTTGATGTATTTATTTTTGTGTTGTTTATTCTGTTGCTCTTAATATTCTTTTGGGGGTCATTCTTCTTTATTGGTTGACTTTTTGTATTTTTCAGTGTTGATTTTGTGTTTGTTGAGATGCTTGTATTACATTTCTTGTTTTGATGTGTTGCATTGTTATTGTGCCATGTGGCTACCCCTGTGACCTCCCTTCATATTCTAAGTTTAAGCTCAATTTTAACTTCTGCATGTCTTTTTAACTTCTCCATCTGAAAGGACTGTAACTATCGTAGTATCTCTCTTTTTAGTGTGATAGTTTCATAGATTCTGTGATATGATCACTGGTTCCCTTCTTTTAATATTGTGGCTTTGATTGAGTTTTGTGCCTTCCCTAACTGGGTAGATTTCTAGATGTGGTGTCCTGCATTGCCTCCTTAAGTATAGACTTAATGATTTTGTTTTTGTAAGCAAATAGCTTCTTTCAGTATTTCTTGTAGTTTTGGTGTAGTTTTTACAAAGTCTCTAAGCTTCTGTTTATCTGCTAATGTCAATTTCATCTTCATATTTGAAAGACACTTTTGCAGGATATGTAATTCTTGGTTGAAAGTTTTTCTCTTTCAAGGCTTTGAATGTGTCATCCCACTGCCTCCATACAAACATAATTTCTGCTGAGAAGTCAGTCGAAAGCTTACCGGGCTTCCCTCTGAATGTTAGCTTTGCTTTGAGTCTTGCTGCCTTTATGAGTTTCTGTTTTGTTTTTTAAAGCTTGAATGTAATATGTTTTGGTGTCTTTCTTTTGGGGTCTAGTTTTTGTGGCATTTGATACATGTCTTGGATATCTATGTTCTCTTCTTTCATAATTTCAAGAAAGTTTTTTGTCTGCAACTCAACAACAATACTCTCTGTGTTTTCAGCTATCTCTCCCTGTTCAAGAACTCCAGTTAATCATAGATTATTCCTCTTGATAGCATCCCATGTGTTTCTTAATGTTTCTTTATTTTTCTTATTTCTTGTCTCTGATTTCTCATCATAAATGCTGTTGTCAGTTCCTATATCCTCAAGATCACTAAGTCTGACTTTCATCAATTCTGCTCTTTTGGCTTTGGAGTGAATTGTTTAATTCTGTAATTTTGTTATTTATGGACTGAATTTCAGAATGTTGATATTCTATCAGTTTGAATAGCTTACTTAATTTTTCATTTCTCTAGGAGGGCTCTCTATATAATTCTTTTGTACTTATCCTCTGATAATTTCAGAAAGGCTTTCTCATCTGGGAAGCTTTTTAATTCTTTACTTTGGAAGTTTTCTGGAGTTGTGGTGGACTGTTTCTTTCAATGATTAGCAATGGTCAGTTGCCTTCAGGCCATATAGAGGCTGCTCAGTTTCTCCAGTGTTACCTCAACAGGAGCTGAGGTGTAGTTTTGTGAAGGGAGTTGGTCATTAGCTGCCTCTGTGTATTCTAGTGACTGGCCCCAAGTAGACTCTCTAGGGTGGCTGGCTCTAGTTCCTATCTGGGAAAAACATTGCCCTACTTATGGAGTCACTGGGGGGCTGTCAACAGGATCTATGATGTGAGACAATAAAGGCTGGATGAGATGCCATTAGGCTGCTTGGTAGATATTTCTCCAGGTAGTCTTATGTTAAAAAGCTAAAAGCTATCTGACAACTTCCAAAATCAGTCAGGCTGTTAGGTGAGGCAGGCCCTGCTTTCCGGCAGACAGCATAAGCACCTCTTCAGCTGTTCCCAGTTGCTGTAATGTTGTTCAAAATAGGGAGGGGCTATGGCTCTGCTACCATCCTTAGCCGGGCCCTACCTGTAAGACAACATTATGCTAAACACAGCCTTTCTGCTAGAAATATGCTCCCTGGACTGGCACTGCCTCCCAGCCTGGGAATTTGCCCCTGCTGAGACCTCCAGTTGGGTGACTCCACCTCCCAGCTGACCAAGATGGTGTCCTGCTCAAGTTGTCCCTCCAACCATGGAACAGCAGAATCTATGGTGGAGCTCAGAAAAGAGAGGTTGGAGGGGCTATGGTATCCTCAGTCTACCATCAGGTAGACTATCCCACCCATGATCTCTCCTCTGCACCACACTCTGTTCACTTCAGCACTGCAGCTTGGCGTATCTGCCAGCTCAAGCCCATCCCCTGCCTACCAGCCAACAAACAGAAAACAAAATTAAAAGCACCAATACTTGCAGTCCATGCAAGTGGTGAGTCAGCAGGAGTGGAGATCAGCAAGAGAGAAGTTTCCCATTAACAGCAAGTAGCCCAATCTGACAACTCTCTACTGTGTTCTGGGGCTCACTAAGTGTCCAGAAAGCTCTGTTCACTTATCAATCCAGGCCTTAGTTTTCAGAGGGAGTTAAGGAGATGTGTCTAGTCTGCCATCTTGGCTCTGCCCCCTGTAAAAATTCTTATAAAAATATTAAACAATATTCAGTAATACATAACAAGTATTATACACCATGACAAAGTAGGGCTTAGTCATGGGATACAAGCTGGTTCAGTATTGCAAATCAATTAATGTAATGTACCGTATTAACAGACCACATGAAAAATCACTTGGTTGTATTAATTAATGCAAAAAAAGCATTTAAAAATTCACAATCTATTCTTGGTAAAAACTCTTAGAAACACAGAAATAAAGGGAAAACTTACTCAATTTATAAAGAATGTCTACAAGAACACTTACACTTAATATTATACCTTACTGTCCAAAAATCATTTTGACCTAAAATCTGGAACTAGGTAAGAATTCTACTCTCACCACTGTTATTTAACATAGTACTAGAAGTTCTACATAGTGCAAAAAGGCAAGAAAAGGAATCAAAAGACATACGAATTGGAAAGGAGGAAAGAAAGCTGTCCCTATTCGCAGATGACATAATTGTCTATGTATAAAATCTCAAGGACTGTCAACCTGTACAACTACTCTAGAAAAGTTTGGCAGTTTCCTGTAAAACTAAATACCCACTCATCATGTGACCTAGAAAGTTTATTTCTGGGCATTTATCCTAAGAAAACTTATGTTCAAGTAAAAACGTGTATATGATTGTTTATAACAGCTTTATTCATGGTAGTCCCAAACTAGAATTAACCTAGATGTCCTACAATGAATGAATGGTTAAACAAATTGTGTTATATTTTCACCAGGAAATATGACTCAGCAATGAAAAGGAACAAACTATTCAAACATGCAAAAACTTGGGTGAATTTCTAGAGAATGGCCCTGAGTGGAAAAAGCCAATCCTAAAAGGTTACAGGCTGTATGATTTCATTTACAAACATTTCAAAATAAAAATTTATAAATGGAGTACTAGTTGAGGGATCTGGGGATGAAGGGAGTATTGAGGCAGACAGGAGGTAAGTGGGTATTGTTATCACAGGGAAATATGAGGGATTGCATGGAGGTGGGCCGGGATAACTTGACTTTATCCATGATCAAATCCTGGTTGTGATTGTTCGGCCAGACATTACTGTGAGGGAAACTAAGGTCATGAGAAAATGGAATCACCTTGTATTATTTACTACAACTTCATGAGAATGCACAAGTATCTCAAAATATAAACTTAATTTAAAATAAAAAACAAATGACTATAGGGTGTCTTAAGGAAGCAAAACATGCAAAAGGGTTTTATATTACCTTGTTTGGTAAAGAACTCTGGAATTTTACATAAGACAGTAGTAGTGATTATCTTTGTGTGATGGGAGTGTGGGTGTTATTTTTTTGCTGATTTTATTTTGTACTTTCTTTTTTTTTTACACTGGCTATAATTTCTTTACATAAGTTTAAAAGTCAAATCTCTGCCAACAAAGGCATTTAAGTGGAGAATCATATTTCCTGTCTTCTCCCAAATGTTTTAAAGTTTTTTTTTTTTTTAAACCTCTCATGGATGAGCCAGGGGGTTAAAAAAAGGCAAAACTTCCAGAGCAGAAAAGAAGTAAAATTAATGCATTTCAGAAAACATGTCAGAAATTATTTTGGCTTTTCTCTGTTGTGATTTATACTGTCTCATTTTAGGATTATTGTGACACGTGTCAGGGAAAAATAAATTAATGTATTTAGTTCCAGTGTATGTTGGTTATTTCAGCCTTTACCTCTGAGAAACATTAGCAGGGACAATGAATTTTGTGATGTACCTGACATAAAGTAGTCCCTACCCTTCACTTGGAAGTCACCACTGGGATAATAGATCAGATTGTTGCTGTTAGGTGCTGTCAAGTCAGTTCTGACTCATAGTGGCCCCATGCACAACAGAACGAAACACTGCCCAGTCTTGTACCACGTCCACAGTTGTTTTTGTGCTTAAGCCTGTTGTTTCGGGCACTGTGTCAGTCTGTCTGTTGAGGGTCTTTCTCTTTTTTGCTGACCCTCCACTTTACCAAGCACGCTGTCCTTCTCCAGGGACTGATCCTTCCTGACAACATGTCCAACATATGTAAGACATAGCCTTGCCATCTTTGCTTCCAAGGAGCACTCTGGTTGTACGTCTTCCAGAGCAGATCTGTTGGTTTGTTTGGCATTCCATGGTACATTCAACATTTTTCTCCAACAACACAATTCAAAGGTGTCAATTCCTCTTTTGTCTTCTTTGTTCATTATCCAGCTTTTGCATAAACATGATGTACGATTGAAAATACCATGGTTTTGGTCAAGCTCATTTTAGTCTTCAAGGTGACATCTTTGCTTTTGAATGCTTTAAAGAAATCCTTTTCAGCAGATTTTACCAAGCAATGCTGCTTTTTATTTCTTGACTGCTGCTTCCATGGGCATTGATTGTGGACCCAAGTGAAATGAAACCCTTGACAACCTCAATCCTTTCTCCATTTATGACAATGTTTTTTATTGGTCCAGTTATGAGAATTTTTCTTTATTTGATGTTGAGGTGCAATCCATTCTGAAGGCTGTGGTCCTGATCTTCATCAGATCAGATTCTTATTATTTCCCTTGTTATAAGATGTATTACTGTCATCATTGCCTATAAAACCCTAATAAAGAAAACTTAATAGTACTGATATGGCAAAGCAAAAACTGTTAACAAGCAATGAGAGTTCCTCATATTGGTTAGATTTGAGTGAAACAGCCATAGTATGTTAAATATTGCCAAAATTGTATAACAAGGCCAATCAATTTTTACATGGAGTTTTGTTAGTGAATATGACTATTCTTGATTACCACTGAGAATGAGAAACCTGGAAGACAATGGGAGGCAGGTGGATCATTTATTTCTGAATTCAAGCTGACTCTTTAGGTAGAGGAAACTGCATGTCATCAATGTTACGGTTTGTAGCTGTGTTTATGGAAACCTTGGTGGTATAGTGGTTAAATGTTATGCCTCCAACCAAAGTGTCAGCAGTTCACATCCACCAGGTGCTCTTTGCAGACTTTATGGGGCAGTTCTCCTCTGTCCTATGAGGTCACTATGAGTTGGAATCTTCTTGAAGGCAACGGGTTTTGTGGTTAGGTGTATTTATTGTTGTAATAAGTGTATTATCTCAGCAGTTTTATAATAATAGAAAAATAGCTTATACTCCTGTGCCTGTGTGTGCCCCAAATAAAACCCCAAGAAGAAGATTTATTAAATCCAATAAAGCCGAAGGGTAAGACTTTTGAGTGGAAGCTGTAGGCAGCATGTGTTGGTCACAGCAAAGAGCGGCATACTGCTTTTTACATAGGGTACAGTAATGGTTAGGAAGATTTTCCCCCTCCTGAGTCCTAATAATAAAGCTATTCAGGAATGTGTGGTTGTTTCCCAGCAACTAATGTATTGCCAACTACCATCCAGGTTGCAGATGGGTAATAAAGATTACTGTACCCTGCTTTAGTTTCTCTCTGTGCCATAGACACAAAGGTGGAGAGAGCCAAGCCAACCTGCAGTGCTGTAATTAAAGTTTTAAAAGCTATAGTTTTTGGATTAGGGAAGAGCAGCCTTTATTTTCAAGTCTATGGCTGCCCTGTTATATTTTAGCAGTCTGCTCGTTAGAGTCAGAATGTGTAAACGAGTGATTCAATAAATCAATTGCCCTGTATTTATTGAGTGTGTACTCTTTTCCCAAGCTTTAGACATGTTTCACATGTTGGTAGAAGTTCGTAGAGATATCAATGTTATTTGTGAAACAAATGGTTTGGTACAGTTTCAACATTTACCATCATTTCTTTTCTTGGCTATTGTGTCTTTTACTACCTGTCTCATGGCATTTAGGCTTTGTAATTGACTGCCAGCCTCCGTAGCCATCCGCCTTTTTCACAAGCTGTACAGGGCTGTCATACAGAAAATTTTTTGGTACGAACTTTCCAGCCTTTAGCATGCTTTTAATCAAAACAGTAATCTTCTATCCACCAGGTATGCTATACTGTTTCAAATTAACAACCTGAGTGTGTTCGTATAATTCTAATGGTTCCCAGTTAGCATATTTCATCAATATTGGCCTAAGGCAGACTTACATGCCTTCAGTTTTTAACATCAGGTAGAGAAGAGCATGCCCCAACTAGCCGTAATATTGGTACCAGTGATACCATCAGGTAAGGGAGATGCAACCACTTCATCTAAGATCTGTTTAAATGTTCCAGTTTTTCATCCAAACTTTCACCTTAGTCTCAACCAACCATTTCATCTTCATACCACCAGCCTAATCTTAGAACCCTTCGATATTTTATTGACATGTGTGGGGTTGTAGTGCATTGGGCTCCTGTGTCCAGGAACCCCAAGAAGTTCTCTCCCTCACCCTGGGCCATTTCACTCACACAAGTGCGTGTATGGCCTCGGGTCCCCGCTGAGGGCTGGTCAGGAAGACCCTGCTTCCCCTGTCAATCCGTGTATCCACTGGTTAGCTGAGACTCTGATTCAAGTTGTTCCAAGTCAGACTTCTCGCCATTAAATTCCTCCTGACTGGAATGAACAGAACAGACTTGTTTAGGAGTTTTTGCTCAACCTCCTGTAGTACTAGCAGTATTAGAACTTTTGTCACAAGTGCGTCAGTGTCTGCTGTATTTATCCCGTTTTTCAGCAACCCTCTAGACATTTCTGTTCTCCTGGGGGTAGATTCTTTATCCATTGCCTCTTTCCCTTCTCCTATGACTCACCTTTGTATTTCTTGCGTCTGTAAGACCCATGAGAAGCTGTGCCGACAGATCTGACCAACGTCAGATTGTTGCTGTGTTTCACAACAGCACAGTTACGTGGGGGCCTGGGTAGAAGGGGCTCCCTTGATTACCATGGCTGCTACGAGCTGTGTCAGGAGCATATTCATTGGGTAAACACCCTTTTCAAAGTGAAGCTGTTTCAGCATAGCTTACATAAGCACCAAATCAAGCTGCTTCCTCTGGAGTGTTCCTGTTCCCTCTTGGTCAACCTGCTGTGGAACTAGATCTTGTATCACCAACTGTGACTGTTCCACAGTGAGCTATGAGTCTTGCATCAACCCAAACAGTCTTCCAGTCTGCAGCATTCAACACTAAAGCTATTACCCCTAAATTAGTCACTCTCACAATCCGTTTCAGTAATAGCTCCTCAGGAAGCTGAGCATACCATCTCTAAATTGAAACAACTCCTTTACATGGCACGTCTGGTTTCAATAGTTTCTCCTTGGTTTTGCCCATTCCCTTCCCAAACTGCTTTACTGGTGACAAATGGTTTAGGGATATTTCTGACATGATTTTTGCATTCTAGGTTGGCCCTGAGACTAGCAATTGTCGCTTCAAACAGACTGGAACTGGACTTGGTTCATTGCTGCTTTCTTTTCTTCTGCCATTGTAGCTATTACTGATAACAGAAACAAGAGAGTTAAATGTCTTATCCTTTCCATGTCACTCTGTATTTCTGTACGTATCCAACTAGCAAATTCCTCAGTACTTACAGGTGTGCCTCTTCAAATTATAATATTGGTGAAGAACATTGAATATACTGTGGACTCCCAGAAGAATCAGTATCTGTCTTGAAAGAAGTACAGCCGGCATGTTTCTTAGGAGGAATAATGATGAGACTTTGTATCACATATTTTTGACACATTATCAGGAGGGATCAGTTACTGGAGAAAGACATCATGCTTGGTAGAGTGTCAGCAAAAAAGAGCAAAATCTTCAGTGGGGTGAATCGACACGGTGGCTGCAGCAATAGCCTCTAGCCTAACTAAGATCATTAGGATGGCCCAGGACTGGGCAGTGTTTTGTGATGTTGTATATAGCATTGCTCAGTGTTACCTAACAACAACAGTAGCAGTAGCCACCATTCCTACATGCCATGAATAACAGGGTAGAGCTTGAGATTGGGATCAACTTGGAAGCAGCAGGAACAAAAACTCAGGATGTAGCTCCTCAGTCAGGACAGCTTCTTCTTGCAGTGCTCTGCTGATAGACCCTGCCAGGGACCTTTTGCTCCTAGGGCCTGCTGGGGGTTTTCTTGGGTGAATATTTCACCTCTTGGTTCCATGGGTCAGCAAGCCCTACCACAGCCTTCTTGCACTGGTCCTGGTTCTGACCGTCTGGCGCTGCCCTCTCCAGTCTTCTATGTTATAACTCCTGTCTCTCTCTCTGTCTCTCTCTGTCTCCCTTTAAGCCTATCAGAACAGAAGAACTGACCAATTCCCTCCTTAGGGTTTCATATACCTTATTTTCATGGTCTCGCTCCCACAAAGGTGACTCGCACCCACTGCATTAGCAGCAAGTCACCAAATCCCCTTGGCGGGCCACAAGCACAGTATTTGCACAGCTGCAACCAATCATTTTGTGATCACGGGAGTCACGAGACCATGGTGAGAGAGGAAATATGAAAATGATCCATTGCACCACAGAATTATTTGCATCTTACTGATATTAAGTCTTTCAATCTATGAACATAGAATATACTATCATTTATTTAGATTTTTATTTTCTTTCAGGAATGATTTCAAGTTTATAGTGTACAAGTCTTTCACCTTGTTGGTTGAACATACTTTTAGGTATTTTATTCTTTGAGATGTTTGTGTAAATGTATTTGCTTCCTTTTCAGAATGGTCATTGCTGATGTATAGAAACCCAGTTAATTCTTGTGGGGACTCTTCAGTAAGTAAATGTTGCCTTTTTTATAGAGGGAGGTGGGAGAGTTTCAGTGAAGACTTGAAATTTGGGTATATACTATCCAGCTATGGATTTATTTTTCTCTCATGCTTAGTACCTTAAATTTTTTCCTAACTACTGTTCTACACTTATCCACACTACAGCCTTTTATTCAAGGTTTCCCAGCCTGTAGAGTAACCCAGGAAAGCTGTGAGCATGACCCAGTGGGATCAGCTGTACACTGTCTATGCTCTGCACTCCGGAAGGATGCAGGCACCTGCCCTGTCAGAACAGCCACAAAGCTCACTTTGGGGAAATCTTGAGACACTTGCAGATGCTGACTGAGGGGATTTGGGAATTAGATGAAAATACAAAAACACTGTTAATTTCCTCTATGCAAGCTTCTTGTGAGGTAAGCATGCTCAAGGTATTTGTCAATAAATGGTTTAGGTTCCACCAGTGGGTAGGATTTCAACAGTGTACAAATATACCTCAACAACAAGGACAGAGTGCTCTGCATGCAGATGACCACGGAAGCCGTGGAGGCAGTGAGATCCTTCAGCGAGAGTACAAAGTCTAAGAGAAGAGCAGGCCTGGGGCTGAGCTTCAGAGGACCACCACCCTTAACGGCTGAGGCTAGAGGATGATGAACCTAAAACGGAGCCCAGTCAAGAGTGGAAGAGAAAGCAGAAGGAAAAGGAGTGTGTGATGTAGGTCATGGGAACCAAGGGACAGAATGTTATGAGAAAGAATTAATCATGATGGAAACTGCTTTTGATAGGTTGCTTTAGAAGAAGACGAAACAATATCCATTTGCTTAACGACATGGAGCTTACGAGTGACTGCAAGGGAGAGAGGTAGTAGTACCCAAACAAGAGCAAGCAGAGAAGTCCCTGAGAGGTGAGGAAGGGAGAAAGGCCTCTTGAAAAGGCCGGCTGTGTGGAGCAGGGCTGGCAGAGGGATACAGCTGGGTGATTCTCTCTCTGCAATAATAGGCATCCTAGCTTCTGACTCTGAGAATCTAGGTTCCTGCTTCTGTGTTCCCTGTTTCATAAAAATACACGGTACTTAGGTTTCTGGTTGTTAGAGAGACATCTTGGGGCTCAGCTGAGTCCATTCTCCCTGGTTCTAAAAGACAGGGGAATTCCACATAAGCAAGTCATCTCATGAAATATCCCCACCAGCCTTACCTGCCGCGGTCAGGCTGCAGTTGGAAGGGCACCAAACATGAGGGAAATTTGACAACAACATAAGGATTCTACTTTTAGAAACAAACTACAGCTCTGGGGAACATTTTAATGTGAACAAATGCTGGTTCTGTTAATGCCGTTGCATTCAAAAGCCATAAATTGAGTCCTTTACTCGAGAACAGTTGTATTTTCCTAATAGTCTTCCTCATTAACTGAAGCTGTTTATTTTCTTAGCATTAACTTGCTAATGCCAGCACTAAAATAAACACAAAGGGCCGGAAATATCTATTTATTTATGTTTCTCCCCAACCCTGCTTCTCTAAGGCTCCTTTTGTTTTCTGTCAAGTGAGCTTTATGGCGGTAAAATGTTGTAAACAGTCACTTGCCACGTTTTGGGGACAGTAATTTAGCAACTAATGAATGAAGCTCACAGGTTCCTGAGAAGTGTGCAAGAGCAGCAGGTGATGCTGGGGTGCAAATGGGACTGACTAGGCTGAGAAACCCTTTTCCAAAGTGTGCTGTGCAAGACAAGAAAAGCAGGGAGGTTTGAAGAATAATGATGGATGTTGAATATACTCAAGAAAGACAAGAAGAAAAAGAAAAGTTATTCACTGGAAAAATATTAACCACGGATCAAATAAAAATTTATGATGGAGTATGTTTCCATGAATTAAAAAATAATAATAACCTAATTAAGCAATGGAAACCCTGGTGGTATAATGGTTAAGTGCTATGACTGCTAACCAAAAGGTTGGCAAATTGAATCCAGGAGCTCCTTGACAACTCTATGAGAGCAGTTCTGCTCTGTCCTGTAGGGTTGCAATGAGTTGGAATTGACTCAGTGGCAGTGGCTTGGCTTTTGGTAATTAAGCAATGCTCAGCAAAACAATGACACAGCAGAGGTTGCAAAGATTCAGGGAAGATATGGTGAGACCATAAAAGATATTGAAAAGGAACTCAAGAGAGAAATGGAAGAGAAATAGAAGATATTATAGAAGTTAAAGTCACAGTGGAAGCTTCTCAGAGGAAAACAGGCATGACTATAAAGCATTCTATGAAGCATGTAGGACTGACTTAATAACAGTAAGCAAAATTAAATTAAATCTACAAAAATTTTAAAAAGAACGGGGAAAAAAGTAGGTAGAAAATAAAAGAATCCCTGAAGAAGAGTACAAGATCAATAGGATATAAATAATATGTAAATATATAATTCAAGTTTTCTTTTTTTTTTTTTTTTGGAGGGAAAAAAGAGCTTTGGTCTTATAGACCATAAAGTCCTACTGTGTCATACTGTGCCTTGGAAAACATTGATGCAGGATAAACAATACTGAGATCATATCTATGAAAATTACTTATATTAAATTGCTGAATTTGTGTGTGTGTGTGTGTGTAGGAACTTCAAGAATAGAATTCTTATGAGTCTTTCCAGAATGTGAGTTTCTAGATGATTGTAATGGGGCAAGCTTCCACTGACTGAGAGGTGAAGGATGAAACTGCTGCAAAAGGAAGTCTGACTAACACAAAGGATAAGCCTGAAACAAGGGTGTTGGGTGGTGAGTGGTTATAGTCGCAGTATAGGATGTAAGTCCTAACAAAGTGGCAGTGGCAATGTTGGGATGAAGAAGAAAGGAATGGAGATAGTGCAAAACCTGAAAAATTGAAATTTAAAGGCTTTTAAAGCTGACAAATCAAGTAACAACCTCTAAGTATAAATACAAAAAAAAAAAAAATGTCTTGTAATCCACTTAAATCAGTTGGTGGATGAGAAGGCAGGAGAATGTAAAGGCAATCAAAAAATGTCAGTTTCATAGGACATTTTAGCCAGATACAGCTAAAAATTAAAGGAATAAATAGATACAGCTAATCTAGAGACATACTAGTAAATGTAAGAACTAAGACATACAAATTTTTTATTTCAAATTCCCTGTAAAAGCAAAACATTGGCAATAACCTAAATGTACAGCATTTGAAAATTTACAACCATACAAGACAGCCATTGAAAAGACTGAGTCAGCTTTCAGTGTACTTACCTGTAATGATCTCCAAGATGCTCACTGACAGGAGCAAGGCGCAGAACAATTTGCATGAAATGCTACACAGTTAGATAAGAAAATTTGCAGAGTGTACACACACATCACACAATGTATGACTGCCGATTAAGTTTGCAAACCCATCATACATGCCTTGTGGCTGAGTATCACTATGGTCACCTTTGAAATATTCCCCTTGGGAAGCTATGTGCTGACACCAGTGCCTAGTCCACCCTTCAAAGCAATTTTAGAACTCCTCTGGAATGGCCATCAGAGCTGTCTTTGTGTTACCCTTGATGTCCTGAATGTCATCAAATATATTTTCCTTTCAGTATTTCTTTATCCTCAGGTAAAGAAAAAAGTCACTGGGGGCCAGACTAGATGAGTAGGGGGGTGTTCCAAAAGAACTGTTTGTGTACTGGCTAAAAACTCCATCACAGACAACTATACAATTAAGTTCACAAGCTCACAACCTTGCCACCGTGTGCAATGGCCATTCCAGAAAGAGTTCCAAAATTGCTTTGATGGGTGGACTAGGCACTGGTGTCAGGGGGAGTACTTCGCAGGTGACCATATGGTTATACTCAGCAATGAGATATGCAGTAACACTTGGAACAACGAAGTTCGCAGACTTAGTTGTCAGACCTCATACGTCTGGGAGGACAACTGACCAAAAGGTAGTTAATTTAGATGTCGCTAGGGGTGAAATTTGTGTTACCCTAAGTCTGGAGTTGGGAGTTTTGGTGGTATAGTTGTTAAGTGCTTGAGTGAAAACTGAAAGATCTGCAGTTTGAACCCACTTCTATAGAGAAAACAGCCTTGGGAAGCCTCCCTAGCAACAGGTAGGTTTAGGGGTCAGGAGGAGGACTATTTACTGACTACTCTTTTATACACTTAGTACATTCACAATATTGCTTTAATATTGCAAATCCAGGCTTGATTTTTTTCTTAATTTCTTTCAACTGGAGAAATACCAAGCGTGTTCTTTCCTTTTGATTTTCTAACTCTAGAGTTTTGCACGTTTTGTTATAATACCATTATAAATGCATTACTTCGAGCCGCCTTTGAAGTCTTCTTTTTGAATCTTTTACTTCATCATTGTCCTCTTTTTGCTTTAGCTACTCTTCATTCAAGAGCAAGTTTAGAGTCTTTTCTGACATCCATTTTGGTCTTTTTTTCCTTTGTAATGACTTTTTGCTTTCTTTGTATATGATGTCCTTGATGTCATCCTACAACTCATCTGGTCTTTGATCATTGCTGTTTAATGGGTTAAATCTTTTACTGAGATGGTCACAAAATTCATGTGGGGCATACTCAATGTCATACTTAGGCTCTCCTTGACTTGTTTTAATTTTCTTCAACTTCACCTTGAACTTGCATATGCGCAACTGATGGTCTGCCCCACGGTTGGCCCCTGACCTTATTCTAACTGATGATATTCAGGTTGTCCATTGCCTTTTTCCACCAAGCTAGTGTATTTGATTCCTGTGTATTTCCTCTGGTGAGATAAACATATATAGCCACCATTTATGTTGTTGAAAAAGGTATGTGCAATGAATAGGTCATGGTCTTGCAAAATTTTTATCATGTTACCTCTGACATCATTTCTAGCATTAAGGTTATGTTTTCAAACTACCAGTCCTTCTTCATTGTTTGAAACTTTCACATTCGCATCACCAGTAATTATCAATGCATCTTGATGGCATGTTTGATCAATTACACATGGAAGAAGTAGTTAAAAATCTTCAATTTTTTTCTATGGGGGAAAAAAATGGAATGGCTCAAGAAGGATCAAATGAAGAAAGAAGGAATACATAGAGTCACTGTTCCAAGAAGAATCGGTCAATGTTCAACTATTTCAGGAGATAGAATGTGATCAAGAATTGATGGTACTGAAGGAAGAAGTCTAAGCTGCATGTGAAGCCATTGGTGAGAAACAAGACTCTAGGAGTTGACAGAATACCCATTGAGATGTTTCAACAACAAATATAGCATTGTAGGTGCTCGCTCATCTATGCCAAGCAATTTGGTAGACTGCTACCTGGCCGACCAGCTGAAAAAGTTCTGTATTTATCTCTATTCCAAAGAATGGTGATTTAGTGGAATATCAAAATCATCAGCAGTATCATTAATGTTACACACAAATAAAATTTTGCTGAAGATTAAAAAACAGTTGCAGTAGTAGTTTGACAGGTAGCTGTCAGAAATTCAAGCCAGGTTCAGAGGAGAATGTGAAACAAAGGATGTCATTGCTGGTATCACATGGATCTTGGCTGAAAGAAGAGAATACCAGAAAGATGTTTATCTGTGTCTTATTGGCTATGCAAAAGTATTCCACTGTATAGATCATAACAAATTGCAGATATCATTTCAAGGAACAAGAATCTGGAACCCTTTATTGTGTTCATGCAGAAACTGTACGTAGGCCAAGAGACAGTTGTTTAAATAGAACAGATATGAGGTGTACCTCAGGGTTGTATCCTTTCATCATACTTATTCAATCTGTATACTAAACAAATAATAAAAGAAGCTGAACTATATGAAAAATGCCACATCAGGATTGGAGGAAGACTCATTAACAACTGTGATATGCAGATGATATAACCTTGCTTGCTGAAAGTGAATAAGACTTAGAGCACTTATTGATGAAGATCAGACTACAACCTACAATGTAGATTACACCCAACATAAAACAAACATTCTCACAATTGGGCCAGTAAACAGCCTCATAATAAGTGGAGAAAAGATTGAAGTTGTGAAGGATTCCGTTTTACTTGGATCCACTATTAAAGTTTATGGAAGCAGCAGTAAGACATCAAAGGAAGGATTATATTGGGTAAGTGTGTTGCAGAAGACATTTTTGAAGTGTTCAAAAGCAAAGTTGTCACCTTGAGGACTAAGGTGTGCCTGAGCCAATCCATAGTGTTTTCAGTTGCTAAAACTGGAGAATGAATAAGGAAGACCCATGAGGAATTGGTACTTTGAATTACGGTGATGGCAAAAAATATTGAATATACTGTGGACTGCCAGAAAAATAAACAAATGTGTCTTGGAAAAAGTACAGTCAGGATGCTCCTTAGAAGTCTAAGATAGTGAGACTTTGTCTTGCTTACTTCGGATGTGTTATCAGGAGGGGCCAGTCCCTGGAGAAGGAACTTAGTAAGGTGGAAGGTCAGCAAAAAAGAGGAAGACTCTCAATGAGATGGATTGACACAGTGGCTACAATGGCTGGGCTAAGTAAAATATAGCAATGAATGTGAAGATAGTTTACTTTGAAGTTAATCTGACTATCCAGGCCCTAGTTTGCTATGAGACTAGGTCACTTGCTCTAGCTATTGAGGTAATGCATCTAGCTAGTGGTGCAGTTGGGATTCAAACCTAGAAAAGCAAAAGCTGATGCCTGTTCTCTTAATAACTAGGCACTGTTTCATTCTGTTGTGCACAGGGTTGCTGTGAATTGGAACTTACTTAATGGCTTAATGGTACCTAACAACAACGGTATATCTTCAATATTATGCAGCCCTTACCTCACTCTATAGTTCCAAAACATTTTCACCACCTCCTGAGGAGACCCTGCCCGTTAAACAGTCACTCCCCATTCACAGTTTTTAAAGAAAAGAGAAAGCCCTGTCCATGGCCTGCAAAGACATCCGCAGCCCTTGACCCGCATTTCTGCAATGTGCGTTGCAGTCATAGTCCAATGTTGAGTCACAGTGGTCTCCTTTCTACACTCCTTGAATCTGCCTGATCCTTTTTCTCTCCTCCCTACCTTTACACACTGTGCTTTCTGCCTGAAACACCAAGCCCCTTGTTTCTCCCACCGCCTGATGGCTTCTAACCTATCAAACACCTAGTCTACTGTGAAGTTCACCTGACTCTCCAGGCTGTGGTTTGCTTGGGGATGAAGTAGTTTTCTCATAGCTGTCAAGGTCACATGGCTACTTGGTGGTCACCTGGGATTCTGACCTAGGAAAGCCTATGCTGAAGCTTGTGCTCTTAAGAACTCAGTTTTGTAGGCCACTCATTCAGTTACATTCATTTACATTCATTCAATTACATTCAACTCATATCTGATAGTACAGAGATAATCTGTCTTGAACACAAACCTTAATTCTCAAATGTCTGTATGTACTGTGAGGATGGTGACATATGGCACGATTAGTCTTAAAGCTCCAGGGTTTAACATAGAACGAGGCATCCCATAGGGTGAATTAGCAGTTCAAGTCTACCAGATGCTCCTTGGAAACTCTGTGGGAGCAGTTCTACTCTGCCCTGTAGGGTGGCTATGAGTCAGAATGAACTTGACATCAGTAGGCACTTTTTTTTTTTTTGGTTTTGAACCAACACAATGGGAGTTAAATTAATGGTGACCAGCTGGCTTGCCCTACAATGATGCTAGTGGTGGATAGAAGAGGAGAAGGTAGTTCTGACTCTATCTCCTGGTCCTGAGGTCTAGATAATGACCTGTCTCTAATGAACTGTATGTCAAATTGCAGAAGTTTTAGGGGGAAGCCACACACAGATCTTGAAATAGCCATGAAGATTTTTAACACATGTCAATCCCTCAGTGCATGAGAATATAAACTATTGAAAATTGCACCAAAGAGGAGAACCTGCATTCTCTGGTAGCCAATTCCTGTAAGACTGAAGTCATGAACAAACTTTTGGAAGGAGGGTATGCTCTCTCTTTACCCTGGTAAATAAGTCATCAGTTGTTATGCATTTGTAGATATCGGAATTGCATCCCATGACTCTGTAAAGCCTTTTAAGGGCAGGGGTTAAAATTCCATTGGCATAAAGCCATTCTCTTTGTTGTGTATGTAATCCATACATAAACACTTCCATGGATTTTGGACCATTTTGAAATTGGCACCACAGTTATATTTCCTATCAAACCAACTGCCATGGTGCAATTAGAGGAAAAACAAATTTCACCATCGTGACGGCAGCCCATGCAACTGAAACCAGGGGATATAGATGACTCTGGGAACATAGAATCTTATAGTCTTGGACAGCATGATTATTATATTGTCAACTTACAGATTTTTTACATAAAAGCCACTTATCACACTTCATGCAGATAGTAATTTCGCCGTAAAGTATTACTTAGAAAAGCAGTGACACTTTAGGTGGCATTCATATTGTTTTATGCTGACTGAAGTAAGTCAGATACAAAAGGACAAATATTATATGAGCCATTTATATGAAATACTCAAGATAGGCAAATGTATACAGACTGAAGTTTATTAATGGTTATCAGTGGTAGGTAAGAGTGAAGGGAGAAGGGAGGTACTGTTTTAAACAAAGAAAACAGAACTCACTGCAGCCAAGTTGATTCTAACTTGTAGTGACCCTATAGGACAGGGTAGAACTGCCTTTTAGGGTTTCCAAGGCTGCATGTATTTTCAGGAAGAGATTGCTACATCTTTCTTCCGCAGAGTAGCTGATGATTTTGAGCCACTGACCTTGCCATTAGCAGCTGAGTGCTTTAGCCACTATGCAACAAGGGCTCCAAGGTATTGATTAAGGGGTACTAGTTCTCTGTTAAAGGTTCTGAAATACTTGGTACAGAACAGTGGTGAAGGTTGAACAACATTGTGAACATCATTAATGTCAGTAAATACCACTGTAAAAGTTGCTAAAATATCAAGTGCTTTTTATATTTCTTTCATCACAAAAAAAATTAAAAAATAAAATAAGATAAAGTGGCTATTTCAACAAATGCGTGAGATACTGTAGCCATATAGCTTCCTCATCCTGAGACTTTTATCTGATTGCCTCATTCTCAGCACAGGGCATTGGAGACACAGACATTCAGGTGGTGATGCAGCCTCTGAGATTTCAAGGCCAGGGAGTCAATGGCAACATTGGAATTGGTGTATGAGGTCATTGTGACATTTATGTTAGAAAGATTTTCTTCTCAGTGATAGTTTTAAATTTTACTTCACGCTTTTTCAAAAATTAAGTCAGAGATTTTATTGTTGCAAAGACTTTGCAAAGTCTTTGGCTACAGTTGACTGGTCAGGGAAAAGTGTGTCTCTGATACAGCGATGATGGTGATGTTGAGGACAATGGTAACTGATATTTACTGAGTGCTTGTTGTGTACCAGGCACTGTTGTAGGTGCTTTATACACAATACCTAGTTTAAGTCCTGGAATCACTGTGTGAGGTAGGTAATATCACTATCTCCATTATACTGATGTCAAACCTGGGCGTGAAGATATTAAATAACTTGCTTAGAGTCACACGACTAATAAGACACCTAGAGTCACTATATGTTGAAATTAACTCAGTGGCAGTGGCTTTTGGCTAACGATTGTGGTCACAGCATCTTACTACTTGTTCTATAGAGCTACCAATTATTGAGTACTTGCCTTTGGGCCCTGAATAAACTTTTTTTTAAAAAAAAATTCGATTCTTACCAAAAAGAGGTAGATCTCGTTTTATAGAAAGGAAACTGAGGCTTGTTGTTCGTCACCTTGGAGTTGATTCTAACTCCTGGTGACCACACACATGCCGAGTAGAACTGTTTCATAGAGTTTTTCAAGACCATGACCTTTCAGAGGCAGATCACCATGCTTGTCTTCCTCTGAGAAGTCTCTGGGTAGGTTTGAACTGCCAACTTTTCAGTTAGTAGTTGTCTTAGTTATCTAGTGCTGCTATAACAGAAATACCACAAGTGGATGGCTTTACCAAACAGGACTTTGTTTCTCCATAGTCAAGTAGGCTGAAAGTCCAAATTCAGGGCATCTGCTCCAGGGGAAGGCTTTCTCCCTCTGTTGGCCTTGTCATTAATATTCCCCGGGACTAGAACTTTCCCAGGCACAGGATTTGCTAAATCTAAAGGATTTGCTGTGCTCCTGGCACTGCCTTCTTGGTGACATGAGTCCCTGACTCTCTACTCTCTTCTCTTTCCTTTTACCTCTTATAAGATAAAAAGTTGTGCAGGCCACACCACAAGGAGACTGCCTTTATGTTGGATCAGGGATGTGACCTTACTAAGGATGTTTTAATCCCACCTTAATTCTCTTTAACATTAAATTATAGTCACAAAAGTGGAGGACAACCACACAATACTGGAAATGCAATACTGGGAGTCAGAGTCTAAGCACTTTGACATGTATCTTTAGGGGACACAGTTCAATCCATTCATGCTATGAAGAGTCACCCAGCTGCTGTTACTTAATTATCCATCAAAAAAAGCAATTGAAATTTTAGTATATTGAAGAGTGTTTGGTTTTAATGTTTTTGGATATGACATTTTTCTTCATTTCTTGAATGCCACTGCATTTCCATGTCATTTGAGTATGACCAGAGCCATTTGTCGCACCCTGGTAGTGAGTTTCCCAACTTTCAGGGTTGTATAAAGAAATATATTTGATACCAAAGAGACTTCGTGTCTGTCTTGGTTTATCTCCACAGTGACAAAACCCCCCTGTGCTGAATCTCATTACAGGGAATTGGAATCTTCATCAGGCTAAGACGATAAAAATAAATTTTGATGCTAGATTTTTATGCTAACATCTTATCTTGATCACTTGAACTGAAAATATCTTGTTCCAGCAGGACTATCTACAAGAAAGATTTGGTTGTCGTTTTTGAGTGTATTTATAGTAATAGAAATGTGCTTGGCTCTCACCTTTCATTTAAAAGCTTTGTAAGTATTTTAACTAACTCACACTGTGCTCAGGACATAGATATTATATCTTTTGGGGTGTAGAAAATTAGACTTTGACATAAATGGTGGGTCTACCATATTATGAATGTACAAAATACCAATGTAAGGTTTATCTTGAAATGGTTAATTTTTATGTTATGTACGGTTCACTTCAATAAAACAACACAAACAAGCCAATGAAGAGTGGCTTTGGGAACTGTCTAAGAGGCTGTTGGTCTGACCAGTCCTGGCAAGAGATGTGAGTGGCTTTAAGGGAGAGGTAACAATGATGGAGATGTTAGCAAGCTAAAGCTGGGGGTGTGGTCAGACGAAGAGGGGGACAGAAAGACAGACACAACAGATTTGGCTTGGTTCTAGGCCAGCTGAATGTTGTAAAGAGATGTTAATGAGAATTCAGCCAGATGGGACTTTCTGCAAACTCATTATCTGACCCTCTTTAAAATGAACTTATGGACTTTATTATCAATTTGGTCAGGGCCATTTATTCCGCTCTAATAAAACTTGAAACTTCCACTTGATCTAGTAAGATTCTTAATACCATATTTTTATTCTCTCTCTTTAAAAAGCCATTTTTATATGTTCTAAGCATAATAATTACCTACTTGGCAAGTGTATTCGTAATTACACAATTACTTTATTATATGTTATCAACTTAAATATGCCTGAAGTCTGAGATCAGTCTGGGAAATAAATTATTTTATTTAACATATAGTGTAATTTCCTCTCAATTATTTAGCGGTAGGGGAGGAAATAAGTTGGGTTCTAATGCTTTTATGCATAATTTTAGAACTGATCTTTGTGACAGACGTAGAAAAGAATTGATAATATGCCATGAAATGAGACAGGCTTGATTAGGGTCCCTGAATGTTTCCTTGTAGGCTGTGAAGCATATGTGTGTGTGTACCTGTATGCATACATATACATACCTGTGTGTGCGTCTTTGTATACGCAGGAGTGTGTATGCATTTACCGCAGTAAGACAACATTTTATTTATTTATTTTTATATCGCCAAACAGCATCCATTTGAGCCTGAGTGGCCAGAAGTTGAAAATAAGTGTCTATGTGGCATTGCAGCGTGTGTGCCCTCCCAGCCGCACCTCTGTAATATTCCTCTTCACATGTTTATCAGAGTGCCTGTAATCAATACATGCAAAAGGCAAACACACAGAGGTGAGACATTTTATTTGTTACTTAAAAACTCAGACAGAGTATAATCATCAGATCTTTTGTGTTCTCCAACTAAAAACCAAACCCAACCCACTGCTGTCAATTCCAACTCAAAACAAACCTATAGGACAGAGTAGAGCAGCTCAATGGAGTTTCCAAGGAGCACGTGGCGGATTTAAACTGCCAACTTTTTGGTTAGCAGATATAGAACTTAACCACAATGCCACCACGGATTCGCTAGAGGCAATGGAAGTTTTGATGGAAGGTATGTTGAAATTAATTGAAGGCCTGAAGTGATTCTGGACAACTTGATACACAAATTGAAACACTGTATGGTGGTGGTGGTGGGGGCAGGGGAATGGTAACCAATGTTCAAGTTTGCTAATTTTGTCAATTTGCAATAGGCATCTCTGGCTTTTAATTCAATCAAATGCTAAAGTTTGACCAGCTCTTTTTTACAATGTGGGACTTCTCCAAAGCTTGTCTTGGCTCAGTGTGCTTCTCCAGAAGTTAATTGTCTTCTGGCTCAGAAATGTAACCAAACCCTGGAAACTTTTTCCTATTAGGAGAAGATCAGAGATTCATTAGAGGCTTTTTCCATTTCTCTCAAAACTTAGGCTACACAGTACCAGCCTGGGGTGGCTTCTTTGTTATTCAACATATCCATTTATCCCTAAATCATGTGTCCCAGAAAAAAAAAAAAACTCAGCAAGACAGCAAAGATAGGATATGAGTATTTTGTTCCCTGGCTCTGAGCAAATGCTACCTTGTCACTCTAGTCAGTCCCTAACCAATTTCTTGGCTGAGTCTGTGTCTGCTTTAGGATTTCTGATTTCATTCTGGGCTTCTAACCAGCCTGAGGACCTCAGAGTGTAAATGCAAAGCCTGTAAGGAGTGAAGTGTGAAAGAAGGGCAAAAGAAAGTAGGGCAAGCACAAAGTCTACCTGTGGCCAGTGATGGGACCCAGGCATTTATATAGACACATAGCAGGCAGCCATCTCTGGGATCCATGGCGACACAATGTATGCCTTTTTGTAACTGTGGTGAAAATATACAGAACCAAACATTTGCCAGTTCAATAATCTCTGCAAGTATAGTTCAGTGACACTGATTACATTCTTTATGTCATGCAGCCATTACTGGTATCCTTTTCCAAATCATTCTACTATTAAGATAATCCACATACTTTTTGTAAATGCACCGTTCTGTATTTTCTTCTTCTAGAAAAGTGTACAATAAAATTATAGAATTGAAGCATATTCTAGCCATCTCAAACCATTATTTCACAGAAAAGATCATGAATAAATACACCAAAAAGTAGAACAAAAATGATTTAAAATCTCCGATGTGTTTTCATCTCAAGGAGACTGGGCGTGGATGGTCACTGTGGGACAAGAAGGCAATAGCCATAGTAACATCATAACAATGTGGGAGGAGTTACTCCAGCCCCAAGTGCTCATAATAGAAATGATCATCTGTTACCAGCTTCACTTGAGTACAATCTGGCCCCTACACAGTGTGATTTATTTTAATAAATTGCATTGTGAAGCATTACAGTGTTTAATGAACACAGGAATGAGGCATTAAGTTGAAACCTATGTTGAAATTCAGTGGTCACATTGTTGCCCTGGGTGATATAATCCCACATTACAAAATAATGGGATATCAAGCGTGTCACAACACAAGGGGCCTGGGAGCATATTAGTGGGGTCACAATCAGTCCTACTGACACAGATCATACTGAGATAACGCATCTTTCTTTGCTGGTAAGAAATCTCACAAAAAACAAATTCACTGCTGTCTAGCTGATGCTGGTTCTTGGTAACCCTATGGGTCAGAGTGCAATTGCCCCAAGGTGTTTCCAAGGCTGTACATGTTTATGGAAGCAGGTTGCCTCACCTTTCTTTTGTGGAGTGATAGGTTTGGACCACCAACCTTTAGGTTCAAGCTAGGTGCTTTAACCACTATGCTACCAGGATATCTAGCCATTAAAGGCAACCTTCATTTGTGGTGAAATTAAGGTGAAAGCTACTGCATACCTCTTGAAGCCCAGGTGGTGCAATGGTTAAGTGCTCCACTGCTAACCAAAAGGTTGGTAGTTCAAGTCCATCAGCGACTCCTTGGAAACCCTCTGAGGCAGTTGTACTTCATCGTATAGGGTTGACTGTGAGCTGACCTATATAATATCTGTATTTAATATAAAATGGCTTTTTATATTAAAACCATATGATAGTGGAGATTTGAGTTAAAAGGAGTTATAAAGAAAAATCTCTTATACCCAGACACTGAGCAACCAGTATAGTTATTGGTCATGAAGTTGCAATGGAGAAATGCAATTCATTTACACTACCTTGGGCCCCAAGCAGACAAAAGTATAACTCAGAAACCTTGAGACAGAATCCCTTAGCAAGCTTGGTAGCAAAGAGTATTCATTCATAAAATCAGTACTCACATGGCCAAGGTTGAAGTCTTACATAATGAAGATTTATGTGACAACCAATTGGCATACACCTTCTAAAGAGCTATCCAGCAGTCCTTAGTACAATTGGGAATATAAGTGGTCAAGGATCCTGGATTCCTTTTTTAGGTATGTCATTTTACAAAAACCTACTCACAAGTGCACACAGAAACATGAATAAGAATGTTGAATAGCAGCTTGTGTAAACAGAAGAAAATCACGGGAAGGGATAAATAAATTATATTTACAGAATTATTTTCAGCAATGAAAATAATTAAACTAGAATGATGCTTAGCAACATGACCTTGCCTCACAAATATAATCTTGATTATAAATGCAATTTAGTAGAATGCAATATAATAATACTTTATAAAGTTTACAAATAGGCAAAAACAATACTATCAGATACTTAGGGACTTATACAGAAAGGGAAGAGGATTTGAAACACTTATTGATGGAGATCAGAGATCATAGTCTTCAATATGCATTGTATCTCAGCATCAAGAAAACAAACATCCTTACAACTAGACCAGTAAGTAACAGTATGATAAAAGGATTGAGGTTGTCTTAAGGATTTCATTTTACTTCATTCCACAATCAGTGCCCTTGGAAGCAGCAGTCAAGAAATCAAAAGATGCATTGTATTAGGAAGATCTGCTGCAGCAGACCTCTTTAAAGTGCTGAAAAATAAAGATGTCACCTTGAAGACTATGGTGCTCCTGACCCAGGCTTTGGTATTTTCAGTTGTATCATATGCGTGCAAAAGCTGGACAATGAATAAGGAAGACAGAAGAATTGACACCTTTGAATTGTGATGTTAGGAAAGATTATTGAATGTATCAAGGACTGAAAAAGAACAAACAGATCTATTCTGGAAAAAGTACAACCAGAGAGCTCTTTGGAAGCAAGGGTGGTGAGACTGTGTCTTACACACTTTTGACATGTTGTTGGGAGGGATCAGTGCCTGAAGAAGGACATCATGCTTGGTAAAATAGAAGGTCAGCAAAAAGAAGACCTCGAACAAGATGGATTGACACAGTGGCCGCAACAATGGGCTCACCCATAAAAGCAATTGTGGGCCTGTTGCAGACTGGACCGTGTTTCATTCTGTTGTGCATAGGTTTGCTGCGGGTTGGAAGTGACTGAATGGCACCTAACAACAACAGTGACATCCAGGAATTCTGTTCAATGAGATGCTTTGGAGTAATAAACAGCAATTGCAGCATCCCATCTGGAAGCCTCGGGGATTTCCATTGACTAGGCACATGATCTAGAACATAAGAACATAAGAATCTGGGTGGCAACCAGTGATGCTGTTTCTGAAGAGGCTGATTCTTGGTACCTCCGAATATTCCCAAGCATCAGTTTTGCCAGGGAACATCATGGAAATGGGTTGCTTCTTCTCTCCTTGAGAAAAAAAGTAGGAGCAACATTTTATGTCTTTCATGACAAGATCACTGTCAAAACAACAAGATTGGCAATATCTAGGGTACCTGACAACTGAGGTCCAAGTTGTCACAGGAGGTATGCTTCTATAAGATTTTCTGTCTTCATATCTGACTGAAGTAGACACCTTTTTCAGAATCCAAATCTACAGGAATTTCCAACTTCTTATCTAACAGTCTTTGCCTTTGAATAACAAAGCACAGTGTGAGCTCCCTGTACATCGAGCACATACATCACCTTCATCCATCTCACATCTCCATCAAAAAGAGAAGAATAATGAGGGAACCTGGTAGAGAAACTGGCTGGGAAACATTGGAAACAGTGGTGTCCAGAACTGCTCATGCCGCAAAAGGTGAGCCAAAACATTTGGCTGCTGTTGGAAGATTCTACTATTCTTCTCAAAGCAGACTTGTTGACTCCAGGCTATGACTCTGGTCCTTGATAGGCAGAGTACCATCACAACTTGGAGATGGATTATAGCAGATCCCTCTAGGTAGCCCAAATCAAATTGTAGTGGTGCTGCCTTTTGTCTTTGAACAAGACTGAGAAAATGAGAACCATGGATTGGGAAAAGCAGCCTGATGGGGACTTTGCTCTAATTCTGAAATAATACTAATTGTATGTGATCATAAATATAATAGATATTAAATATAGAACATTGGCAAAGAACAGAAGAAAAATACCCAGATAAAAATAAAAATTACTAAAATACTACCATAAAAAGATACATTCTCTTGTAAGTCTGAGTCTTTACATATACATATATAAGAATAGAGAATGGTACACAATGACATAGAATACATATGCACTTTCTAGCTAGTTAACTAGATTTTTAACTACAAAAAAAATAAGTATTTTGGTTTCATAATTGGATTTAGACTTTGACTGTGTGATATAGTAGATACTTTTTCCTGTATCTTTAAATATTCATATAACTAATTTTAATGATGATGTGGAAGTCCATAGTAGGCACCTATCATTATTTTCATCTTTTTTCTTACATTTGCATTCTTTGCTTTAAAGTATGTAGACAATGCTTTGATGCCCATTTTAACAGGATGCACTTTAAGTATATCTGTGATAATTTTTTCAGATTCTTAGAAGAGGGACTTTTGGTCAAGTAATATACACATTTTTAAGACCATTGATATATCAACAAATTTCTTTCTAGGAAGATTGAATCCATTTACAGTCCTACTAGAGGTGCACTAGAGAACTCATGTGCTGTATCATCTATCATTAGAAAAACTTAAAAATTAAATTTTTGATAATAAATGTTAATCTTTACACATATGGATCTTAGATTACTCATTTGTGACTTGTGTGTACATATATTTTGAACATATGAGGTCTGACAATTAAGTCCACAAACTTAATTGTTGTAACTGCTACATACCTCATTGCGGAGTATCACTGTAATCACCTTTGAAGTACTCCCCTTAGGAAGCTATGCACTGATGCCAGTACCTAATCTACCCTTCAAAGCAGTTTGAGGATTCTTTCTGGAATGGCCATTGTGCACAGTGGCATGGTGCCAAGTTCATGAACTTAACTGTATAGGTGTCTGTGAGGGAGTGTTTAGCCAGTAAATAAAACATTGTATTGGAACACCCTCCCTACTCACCTGATCTGGCCCCTGATGCCTTTTTTTCTCTACCCAAAGATAAAGAAACTAGTGAAAGGAAGATATTTTGATGACATTCAGAACATCAAGCATAATAGGGCTGCTCTGATGGTCACTCCAGAAAAAGAGTCCCAAAATTGCTTTGAAGGGTAGACTAGGTGCTGGCAACAGTGCATAGCTTAGCAAGGGTAGGACTTCGAAGGTGACTGTAGTGATTGATATTCAGCAAAGAGGTACATAGCAATTTTTCTAGTATGAGTTTGCAAACTTAATTGTCAGTCCTTATATGTATGTGTTCAATTTTTCTTACTGATATGTAGGGACTCTTTATATTTTGAGGATAATATAACTGATTCCTCTTTGTTATGTTTCAAAATTTTTGTCTTGTTTATTACTCAGTTTTCACATTGCTTAAAAATGATATATCTGTGTGGTTATTTTAGAAGTGGGTAAAGAAAGATAGGACCATTTCTTCCAAAATAAATATTTACAGTGTAAAAATTTAAAATTCACATGCTGAATAAAACACACTATCATAAAATGAGTTTGCATGCATAGCACACCTGGCATTTGATTCTTTATCTTTGCTGTGTTTCTGGACAAGCAGGCACATGTAATTCTCAACCTGTGTTCTCTCTGCCCAGCATCAAAAGAGATTGATGGGCTTACACAGGAACGATATATCTACAGAGAAACTGCCCAAAACGTCTCTTTCAAGATGCTTAGTGGTACAGGCTTTGGCAGAAAGAGAATATTCTAACTATTGTTTCAAAATTCTTTGAGAAGTAGGCAGTTGGGGCTTGATTGATGAACATACCCCACGTCATTTATGCCCAGTGCCTCTGCTTTTTTAGTTCTGAAAACTCCAATATATTTTTCTCAGAAGTAATTCACAAAATGTTTTTCAGGTTGTGAGACCTTTTTGCCTTTTATATTTAATGCAGCCAGCAGACAGGTTGGAAAAAAGAGACCAAAAGGAGTATCAGGCATAGAGACAAAAAAGAAAGACAAACAGACCTCAAATTAAACAAACAAATGAAAATAAACAAACAAAATGCAACCACCCAACAAAATGATATTTTGATTCTTTTCTCTATTTAGTTTTGTTGAGATCAGAGTTAGGAAGGAGCCCCCTCATTGCTATGGAGTGAGGTTGGGAGTATGTGATGTCTTCTGATACAACACATCAGGGAGAGGTAACCCCCCAAAACCCCACAATTGTCAAGTTGGGTCCAACTCATAGTGGCCCTAAAGGTGAGAGTAGAACTGCCCCATAGAGTTTCCAAGGAGTGCCTGGTGAATCTGTACTGCCGACCTTTTGGTTAGCAGACATAGCACTTGACGCACTACACCACCAGGGTTTTAGAGGGAGAGGTAGGTGTGACATTTTACTGTTCTCCAGGCGAGCTTCACAGAACCTTTAAGAGGGAACCTCCTTACTTTGGGAAGTGGTTGAAGTTCTGTTTCTCCACAAGGCTTCTTCTGGTGCCACGTTTTTAGGAGGACTTGGAATATCTTGAGAGAGTGGACATTTAGGCTCTCCGTTTTGTCTTTGCTCGCATTGGAGGTGATGGGGCCCATTCTTCTGTTGTTTTTGGCTGGAATGTGACAGTTATTCCCCCCTTTTTTTTCTGTCTTACTAAGCTGTGCTTTTCCTGCTTCTTTGGCTATAAGCATTTGCTTTTGTTGAAGTTTTTTTCAATTGGTGTGCACTTTTTGGTGATTCTGGGTTCCTGGTCTTCAGCTGGAATATATGAGGCAAAAAGAAAACCCAGGGAATTCACGGTCGTGTTGTTTCTTGGATCCTGAGGTTCTTTTCCCATGATATAGCCACCATTCAGTCTTTTTATGTTTGTTTTATATATAATTTTCAGGGTTTTTAGTTGTACTTAGTGCAATGAATAGGAAAAAGTATGTCTATTCCATCTTCTTAGATGTGAAAGTCTTCCTCAGAACTTTCTATATGGAAGAAATTATAAATTTGGATAGAAATAAATCAAAACCAAACCCACTGCCACTGAGTCAATTCTAACTCATAGTGACCCAAAACAATACAGTAGAACTTGCCCACAGGGTTTCTAAGAAACAGCAGGTGGATTTGAACTGCTGACCTTTTGGTTAGCAGCAGAGATCTTAAATACAGTGCCACTGGGGCTCTGAGATAGAAAATATAATTCCTTTCCTCAAATAATTTACTTTCAGTATTATGAAATCAGTCGATAGATTGGATATCAATACATGATCTACAACCTAGTTGGAGACAAGAAATAAGCAACAAGACTTTGTCTGTAGAGCCTTCAAGCTTGGTGTCGATCACAGAACTCAAACCCTACCTAAGCCTGCCTCCTTCACTTATTACCACTTAAGAACTTTTGACCTGCAGTGAGTTACTTACCTTCTTAAAGCTTCTGTTTCCTCCTGTGGAAAATGAAGTTGTTTCCTGCTTTCACATGGAGAAGATTAAATGAAATATCTCAGATTTGACTGCCTAACACCATGCCTAATGATCTTATTCAGTAAGCCAAGCCAAAATGCATTGCTTTTGTTTTCTTTATGTACGTGACAAGCTGTATCACTCAAGGCATGATTTAGATATTCCCATACTACTAAGACAGCGCAAAGCACTGTGTAGTAAGCAACCGATGCTTGTCCTTTGATCTGCAAATTGTTAGTTAGCAGACTGGATGTAGTTGGCAGATAAGTTTTGTACTGTTTCACAGTATTTTAAAAGCATTCCTATAATTTACTGATGTCTAAAAGTTACAGTATTTTGATAAGGTTTTACATTTCTGACTTCTCTTGGCATAGGAGAAGATGTAAAGATATCAGGATTGCACTTGAGGATGGTGGCTGTCAGGTGGAGCTGGGTAACACCTGTTCATTTCACAAAGAAACTTAGTCTCCCATTTGTGACAGGTTCTTCTGAGGCTGCTTTACTAATTTGCATAATTTGACCAATCCTTGTAGGCAGTTGTCTGCTATTGTAGTGGTTAAGTACTATGGCCACTAGGCAAAAAGTTGGCAGTTCGAATTCACCAGGCAATCTTTGGAAACTCTGTAGAGCAGTTCTGTCCTATAGGATTGCTTTGAGCAGGTATTGACAGCAGTGTGTTTGCAGGCATTTGAGTTTTAGAATTCTAATCAACCTTTATCAAAACTGTTTCTAGAATAGTCGTTAACACTGTGTGTTCATATTTGTTTCACACACACACATTCTTTCGAATATTTTTGGGAAATACTTCATAATAAGTCTTTTCTCATCTGACATATCACATTCACTTAAGAGTCCATGAAATGTTCTAAAAGAAAGGAAGCTTTTAATCTATTATTCATTAGCCATAATTTGTTATGATCTACACAGCTGAATGCCTTTGCATAGTCAAGGAAACACAGGTAAACATCTTTCTGGTATTCTCTGCCTTCATTCAAGATCCATCAGACATCAGCAATGATATTCCTGGTTCCATGTCCTCTTCTGAATCCAGTTTGTATTTCTGGCAATTCCTTGTTAATGTACTGTTGCAGTTGCTTTTGAATAATCTTGAGCAAAATTTCACTTGTCTGTGATGTTAGTGATATTGTTTATAGTAATTTCCATGTTCAGTTGGCTCACCTTTCTTTGGAATGGGCATAAATATGAATCTCTTCTCGTCAGTTGGCCAGGAGATAGTTGTCTTCCAAATTTCTTGGCATACATAAGTGAGCGTTTCCAGTGATGCATATGTTTGTTGAAATATCTCAGTTGGTATTCCATCAATTCCTAGAGCCTTGTTTTTCACCAATGCCTTCAGTGCAGCTTTGATTTCTTCCTTAAGTACCATCAATTCCTTATCATATGCTACCTCTTTACACGGCTGAACATCGACCAGTTCTTTCTAATGTAACGATTCTGTATATTCTTTTCATCTTCTTTTGATGCTTCCTGAGTCATTAAATATTTTCCCTGTAGAATTGTTCACTATTGCAACTTGAGGCTTGAATTTTTTCTTCAGTTCTTTCAGCTTCAGAAATGTAGGACATGCTCTTCCCTTTTGATTTGCTATTTCCAGCTATTTGCACATGTCATTATAATACTTTCTTTTGTCTTCTTGAGCTGTTTGAAATCTTCAGTTCTTTTACGTTGTCATTTGTTCCTTCTGCTTTAGCTGCTCAGTGTTCCAGAGCAAGTTTCAGAGTCTCTTATGACATCCAATTTAGCCTTTTCATTCTTTCCTATCTTTGTAGTAACTTCCTGCTTTCTTCCTGGATGATGTCTTTGATGTCATTCCAAAGTTTGTGTGGTCTTTGGTCATTAATGTTCAATGCATCAAATCTATTACGGAGATGGTCTGTAAACTCAGGTGGGATATACTCAAAGTCATACTTTGGCTCCTGTGGACTTGTAAATTTCTTTAGTTTCAGTTTGAACTTGTGTATGAGCAATTGATGATCTGTGTTGCAGTCAGCACCTGGTCTTGTTCTGACTGCTGATATGGAGCTTTCCTATCATCTTTTTCCACCTATGTAGTCAATTTGGTTCCTGTGCATTCCATCCAGTGAGGTCCATGTGTGTAGTGGCCATTTGTGTTGATGAAAAAAGATATTTACAGTGAAGTTGTTGGCCTTGGAAAATTCTATCATGTGATCCCCAACATCATTTCTATCACCAAAGCTGTATTTTCCAACTGCCAATCCTTCTTTGTTTTGAACTTTTGCATTCCAGCCACCAGTAATCAATGTATTCTGAGTGCATGTTCAATCAATTTTGGACTGCATAAGCTGGAAAAAGTCTTTAATTTCTTCATATTTGGCCTTAGGAGTTGGTGTACAAATTTGAATAATAGTGATATTAACTGGTCCTTCTCATAGGCTTATGGATATTATTCTATCACTGTGAGCATTGTACTTCAGTATAGATCTTGAAATGTTCTTTTTGATGACGAATACAACACTATTTCTCTTCAAGTTTTCATGCCTGGTATAGACCCTATTATTGTCTGATTCAAAATGGCTAATACTGATCCATTTCAGCTCACTAATGCCTGGTATAGCAATTTTTATGCATGCCATTTCTTTTTTGACAATTTCCAATGTTTCTAGGTTCATACTTCATACATTCCATGTTTGTATTATTAATGGATGTTTGCAGCTGTTTATTCTTATTTTAAGTCATGTCACATCAGCAAATGAAGGTCCTGAAGGCTTTAATCGATCCATGTCATTAAGATCAACTCTACATTGAGGAGATGGCTCTTCCCTAGTCATTTTTCAAGTGCTTTCCAACCTGGGTGGCTCATTTTCTGGCTCTGTAGATGCAGAGAATGGGAACTCCAGGACATTTAATCGTGCTTTTAAGGAATCTGTACATGGATCAAGAGGTAGTTATGCTAACAGAACAGGGGTCATTGCATGGTTTCAGGTCAGAAAAGGTGTGTGTCAGGTTTGTATCCTCTCACTATACCTTTTCACTCTGTATGCTGAGCAAGTAATCAGAGAAGCTGGACTGTATGAAGAAGAATGAGGCATCAGGATTGGAAGAAACTCATCAACAATCTGTGTTATGCAGGTGACACAACGTTGCTTGCTGGAAGTCAAGAGGATTTGAAACACTTACTGATCAAGCTCAAAGACTACAGCCTTTGCTGTGGATTACACCTCAATATCACAAAAGTAAAAACCCTCACAAGTGGCCCAGTAAGCAACATCATGATAGATGATGAAAGGATTGAGATTGTCAAGGATTTCATTTTGCTTTTTCCCACAATCAATGCCCATGGAAGCAGCAGTCAAGAAATTGAAAGACACATTGCATTGGGGAAGTCTGCTGCCAAGGACTTTAACATATTGAAAAGGTGTCATGTCGAAGAGTAAGGTGCACCCTACCCAAGCTATGGTACTTCCAATTGCATCATATGCTTGAGAAAACTTGATAATAAATAAAGAAGACAGAAGAAGAATTGATACCTTTTAACTGTGATACTGGAGAAGAATATTGAATATCCCATGGACTGCCAAAAGAACAAACTGATCTGCTCTGAAGGAAGTACAACCAGAGTGCTCCTCGGAAGCAAAGATGGCGAGACTGCGTTTTACATTCTTTGGACATGTTGTCAGGAGGGATCAGTCCCTGGAGAAGGACATCGTGCTTGGTAGAGTGAGGGTCAGTGAAAAAGAGGAAGACTGTCAACAAGATGGATTGACACAGTGGCTGCAACTATGAGCTTAAGCATGAAAATGATTGTGGACATGGGGCAACACTGGGCAGTGTTACGTTCTGTTGTGCAGAGGGTCACTGTGAGTTGGAACTGACTTGATGGCACCTAACAACAGCAACAACTACTCATTACATATGTTTGACCATGGAATATCCCCACTTCTCCCCAAAAAGAAATGACGTATACATATTTGGGGATTATTAGTATAATAAACTGAAGTAGGAGGAGTTACTGAATTTTTAGCTTTTCTTGAAATTAATGCTCTCAATGAGTTTTCTTCATTCTTTATGTATGAAACAGGAAGAAGAAATAGGAAGAAATAGGAAACGAATTAACAATGGCTATGAGTTCTGAGATCAGAGAGCTAAGTGAATCCTGGCTCTACCTTTTATCAGTGGTAAGAAGATAAGTAACAACTTTCTGAGCCTCAGTCCATCATCTGTAGCACAGATCGAATAATAGTTCTTGAGATTTTATGAATAATTAGGTGGAATGAGAATATAATATGCCTCTGGCACATAGTCAAGCTCTCAACAAGTACAATTGGAGATGTAAATGATAATGTCACCCATTTAGTTACTCGTTCACATTTTGCAAAGCACATTCATACCATGGGATCTCACCCTCACGACTACTTTTAATCTAGGCAAATATTCTCTATTTGCCCGTGAGGTTCACAAACAGAATGTTAGAGTTAGGCAAATTTTTGATCCGCCAGCTGATGAAGAAAATTGAGGCTTCCCCAGGCCTGTGATTTGCAGTAAAGCTGTGCAGATATATTTTTGTGGTAAAGTCCTAGATGTTATAGTGACGGCACTTGGCTATAGAACACCTGAGTTTCAGTACAGTATTACCTTCTATGATTCTAATACTGATAGATGATAGCAGCCACTGAATTTTTACACTTATGGTAAGAAACATATAATTAGAAACAATTTCATCCATTATTCTGGTTTCTTAAAGAACCATGAAGAATCTTCAATATGCATATTTAGAAGTTAATTTTGAACCATAAGATTGTGATTAAAAAATGAACTTAGGGTAACTTACAAAGTTTAAGTCATAGATACACTGATATTAAAAGGGTTTTGTAGATGAAATTAGCTGGTTCTAGAGAGCTAAACCCAAACCAGACCCACTGCTGCTGAGTCAATTCTGACTCACAGAGGCCTTATAGATCAGAGCAGAACTGTCCATAGAGTTTCCAAGGAGCACGTGGTGGACTTGAACTGCTGACCTTCTAGTTAACAGCCATAGCACTTAACCCATATGCTACCAGGGTTTCCAGAAGATGAACGTTTGTGGTCTGTGCTGAGATTGAACTCACAACCTCGGTGTTACTAGCACCATCTCTAACCAACTGAGCTACCAGCCACTCCTTAGAGAGACAGGAAGAATTAAATGTATTGTGAGGAATACCAGGGTAACTCAGTGTTCTCCGACATTAGATAACTGAGGCAGCTTTAAATCTTTGATGACATTCTTGAAGCAGATGCTTAAATTCTCCCTCTTTTTATTCATACAGATTTAGCACCCCTAAAACATACACATAGAAGAAAGTGGCCTTTGTAGTACATGATTTAAAATACAGTCTCACTCTAGGTTACTTGTAGAGTGCCTTTGGTACCCCAAGCACAGAAAGATTCGGACTTTGCCTTGGGGGAAATCTTCTATTATCTAGTGTGTTCCAGAAAATAGCCGGCTCCTGTTAATCTATAGTTCTCCAGAACCCAAAGCAAGAGGATCTAGTTTCCTGATATGCTTTTCCTGAAGATGTCACAGTGAGGATGATTTGTCAGATTTCAAAGAAAGTAGTGCTTTTGACTCATGGCTTTACTGGGCTTTGAATATAACTTTATAGTAATCCTTCACCTGGGACATGTTTGATATGCAGATTTAACATGGCCAATGAAGCCATTGGTTTGCCTTCTCTTTGTTAGAGATATTACTTCTTGGTATACAGATAAATAGATTACATTATTTATTCCCATCTCTTCTCTAGTGACCCTTCCCTTACCTCACAAACATCTCAGTGCTTTAACTTATAAAAAGGTGGTTATGTATTAGTGGATATGATTTCTCTTATCAATGACTAATAACAGACTGAGTTCAAACTTCCTGGTTTAAAAATTTCAAGTTCTTTTTTTTTTTTTTTATTACTACAACTAATAATAGACTTACTGGAGACAAAAGCATAACTGGGCTTTGGAGTCAGGTTGACAGACCTGTGTTCAAATCCCAGCTCTACCACTTAATAGCTGAGTATCCATGGATAAGACCTTTGCCTTCTGTGAGCCAAGGGCAGAAGGGAAGAGGCAGCTTTGCGAAAGAACTGAGAGTTAACCATTAGTACCTGGACGAGCAGAGAGGAATGAGGTAGGAATTTCTAACAGAGATTGAAATTTTAAATTCTTTGTTTGGTGACTATTATGTAGATAAGTTAGGCTGGTTGATGTTCTAAGTGTAAATATCAGGTAGGAAAGTTGACCACTTTGATGGTGAAAACTGGATTCTTGCCTTCTTAGTATTTTCTCTCCCAGGCTCTCAGGGGCTTCAGCCATGTGTGTGGCCAAATCACCTGCAAGCTCATACAGTCCAAAGCTGGATGTATGGAGACACTTTATGGGAGGTAAAGAAGGGAGGACATGCATTTTTGACAAAGCTTTGGAACCACAGGTCTCTGGACGAATCTGAAGAGTATGCGAATTTCTTTATTGGCCTCTGAGCTCTAGAACTCAGATCCGTTAGTTATCTTGCTTTTGTTAATCATAGGACAACACAACTAGACTTGGAAACTTTGGTTTTCTTGGCTGTAAAGGAGTTTGGTTGTAGAGTGAACCTAACGAGTCTTGGAGAAGAGCTGTGCTACCTCAATGTGTGTTGAACTGTAACTGTTCAATAGATTAAAAACGCTTATTTCTCATAGAGGCTGAGGCTTGTGAGTGTGTATCTGTAGGTTTTCTGTGGGAAACACGTAAACAAAAAAACCCAACACATTGCTGTTAAGTCATAGCGACCCTAGATGACAGAGTGGATCTGACTCATAGGGTTTCCAAGCAATGGCTGGTATATTTGAAGCACCAAATTTTTGGTTGGTAGACTAGCTCTTAACCACTCTATCACCAGGGCTCCCAGGAATTTGTGTAATGGTCATTTCTAAGCTCAGTGTCTGCCTGATGGATATGCCCTTATTTTGATCTCTCTCGCCCTGTGTCAGTTAATGACATCAATGAGGAACATGTTTGGAAAGTGCAGTTAGAAGACCCAAAGAACTGTACATTTTTTTTTTGTGCTTTGGCATGACAAGCCTCAAGGCCTAGGGTAGCTGTTACTGAGCTCCAGAAATGTATGACTACCTGTGCTGTGGGTTTCTGGGTACTGCTCTTCTAGGAGTTGGGTACTCCAGGAAGGGGAATGGTGATGGGGTAGGGGGCACAGCAAGGTGAGGTAGGGTGAGAAGTAATTTCAGCACTTTTCCAACTCCTTAACTTTTTCTTTTCTTAAAGGCTGTTTGCAGAATGGAGAATTGGTAAATCTGTGTAAAGTCACAAAGTTACTTAAATGAAAGCTTCTGTGGAAATAAACACAACTCAAATTGGCTGTATCCACTTCTCATAATCCTTCTAAATCTGACAAAACATTTTTTCTCTGTTACAGTTCAGGAATTCCAGATGCTTAAATTTTAGTTTTGTTTCTGCTTTGTTAACTCATCACTTCTGTCAGAGCCCCTTTAGCTGAAGCAAGGTAAGACTGCTTACTCATTCCAGATGAATTTATACCTTGCTTGGTCTGAGCAGAAGGGTAGAATAAATATAAACTTTGTTGATGCGAAACACAATTAGCAGTGACCTGGGATATCATTGTGACCCTAAGATCTCTCCTCTCTGGTACATATTAACCATCTGACCAGAACATGGTCTGTCTCCCAAGAGAATGGAGAGAAGAGGAGCTATTCACCAGACTTTCCCACAGTGTGGTCATTGTGTGATTAGTGTTTTATAAAACAACGTGTTAGTTTTGAGAGATATTTGTTGGTTTGGTAAATATTTAGCTATTTTTCTTCAGGGTTACCAACCTTTAATACACTCACATATACTGAGAAGTCTCAGTTTATTTTACAAAGAAGCCTTTCTCCCAGACCATTTTAGAGGGCCAGTCTTCTGAGGAATGTATTGAGGAAAAGCTGGTTTAAGTGACTTATTATCATGTTGTAGGTTCCAAAGTAACAAGTTAGGTGGGGACATGATCCTCCCCTTTAGGAAACACATTATAGAGGACTGTCACTCACTTGTAATTGTTGCTCCTGGCTTTCATCCAAGAAGGGACCAATGATACCACACTTCTGGCAGAGAGTTTTTTGTCTTTAATCTGATCCATTCTTTTTTGCTAACACATCATGATGTTTTGAGGTAGCAGATAATCATTTTCCTAAATTACCTTACAGCCAAGGGTGGCCCAGTTATCCAGCTGGGACAATAAGACAAACAGGGATATCTGCTTGGGTGATGAAGGAGGTAGGCTTCTGGAGATGATGGTCAAAGATAGGAAGAAGTAGTTCTTTACTTAATTTTATCTTGATGTGAAGGACAGAGACTTTTTCTTTTTTGGTCTCTAGATTGGTTGCTATGATGACTATAGTTCATATTTCTATTTACTAACAAATCTTTTAGGCTTGCAGGTGTTGGGGGCTGTGGCAGTTATCTTGCATTGGTGAGAAGACAAGCCTGAAAATGCAGACTCAGTACCTTGAATGATAGAGCAGAAATACACAAAGAACTTGGTTTCCTGAATATATTGTTTAGCCATTGCCCTGATTCTGAAACTGTTTATCTCTATACTTCTCATGCTGTAAACAGTAGGTGCCATTACGATTTAAGTCACTGACTGGCAGGTATATTAGTTTCCTATTGCTGCTATAGGAAATTCTGGTGGTACAGTGGTGAAGTGCTATAGCTGCTAACCAAAAGGTCAACAGTTCGAATCTGCCAGGTGCTCCTTGGAAACTTTGTTGAGCAGTTCTACTCTGTTCTACAGGGTTGCTATCAGCTGGCATCGACTTGATGGCAGTGGATTTTTATCGTTGCTCTAAAAAATTACCATCACCTTAGTGGCTTAAAGGAAACCCTGGTGGTGTAATGGTTAAGAGTTACGGCTGCTAACTAAAGGGTTGGCACTTTGAATCCACCAAGTCCTTCTTGAAACTATATGGGGCAGCTCTACTGTGTCGTGTTGTTGTTGTTGTTACATGCCATCTAGTGGGCTCTGACTCATAGCGACCCTATGAACAACAGAGCAAAACACTGCCCACTCTTGCATCATGTCCACAATTGTTTTTATGCTAAAGCCCATCGTTGCAGCCACTGTGTCAGTCCATCTCGTTGAGGGTCCTCCTCTTTTCCTCTGACCTCCACTCTACCAAGCATGATGTCCTTCTGCAGGGACTGATCTCTCATGACAACATGTCCAAAGTATGTAAGATGCAGTCTTGCCATCTTTGCTTCCAAGGAGCACTCTGGTTGTACTTCTTCCAGAACAGGTCTGTTGGTTCTTTTGGCGCTCCATGGTCCATTCAACATTCTTCTCCAACATCACAATTCAAAGGCATCAATTCTTCTGTCTTCTTTGTTCATGGTCCAGCTTTCCTATGCATATTATGGGATTGAAAATACTATGGCTTGGGTCAGGCATATTTTATTTTTATTTTATTTTATTATGACTGAGTGAAAATGTACATACCCATATAAAATTGCATACTCACCTATATGCAACTTCCACTGCTCTCCCTGCCTGGTGACAGCACACTATTCCTCTCTGCTCCATACGTGTCTCATCCGCCCAACAGCCTCCTTTCCCCTCCTTTCCACCCACTCCCCTTCCTCCAGCCAGAGGTCAGCAGGATGATATCCTATAGATGTATAGAACCATAAAGTGCATCCAATATATGGTCACTCTGCATCGCCAAGTCCAATCCATTGCTGTCCAAAGAGTGGACCTTTGTTATGATTTTGGACAAGGGCAGCATCAGGGCCAGGGGTCATGCTCCCAGGGGAACCCCGAAACTGCTGGACCATGGATTGAGGTCTTTTAGTGGAGATCTCAGGGTGCACCCCTTTTTATGCTTGTGTTGCTAGTGAGACTCAACTTTGTGAGCTCCATCACGGCTATCTCTGGTGGTGGCTGGGCACCATCTGGTTCTTCTGGTCCCAAGTTGATGCAGGCATCCACTCATGTGGGTCTCTCCATCTTCTGGATTGTTGTTTTGGTCCTCGGTGAGCATCCATTCCTGCTGAGTTGGGACCATTTGCTGTGCCCTCGGATGGCAGCTTGGCAGCTTTTAAGACCCCAGATGCCACTGACCAATGTGGGGTGCAGAGAGCCCTCTTATAAAACTGCTACTTGTGCCAATTGGCCTCAATTTCGCCTAAGAGCATGGTCCCCTGACTCCCACGGTCTTCATGGTGATACCTTTACTTCTGAATACTTTAAAAAAGTCCTTTGCAGAAGATTTTCCCAGTGCAATGTATGTTTTGTTTTCTTGACTGCTGCTTCCATGGGTGTTGATTGTGGAGCTGTGTGTTACGTAGTCAAAAAACTGTGAGGTGGAATTGACTCGATGGCAGTGGGTTTTATTTATTTATTTTTGCCTGGTGGCTTAAAACAACAACAAAATTTCTTTAAAGTTCTGGAGTTCAGAAATCTAAAATGAGTTTCACCAGGCTGAAATCCAAGTATTGGCAGGGCTGCATTCTTCATGTAGGATGTGGGGAAAACTCCAGTTAACTTTTCCACCTTCTAGAGGCTGCCACACTCCTTGATTCTGGTCCTTTTGTCCATCTTTGGAGTGTGTCACTTTCACCTTATTCCCATTCATGTTTCTGTTTCTGTGCTGCCTGTCTCCCTCTTACATTTGCCCCTCCTGGATATTTCAGAGTAATTTTCCTGTCTCAAGATCCGTAACTGAATCTCATCGGCACAACGCCTTTCCATATACTGTAATGTCCACCGGTTCCAGGAATCAGAATCTGGGTATCTTTGTGGACCCTTATCCTGCATACATCAGCCTGGTTTGTGTTACTTGCAGCCTAACACATTCCAAAAGATACATAGCTTAAGTTTTTCTTTTTGTTTCTGATTGGTGTTTAGTTCATCTTGTTGTTTGCTCAGATGTGCTCTTTAAACTGTGCATGCCTTAAGGTGTGCAAGGTGCTCTCTAAACGTGGCAGCATCTGAACATGATGACAACATTTAGTGACAATTGAAAAAGTCAGTTTTATACTGGATTTCTTTTTTTCTTTCTTCCTTTATCTAAACTTTCAGGGAAACTTTTGTAGCATCTGGGCCTATGTTTAAAAATCATAACACAGCAATAACTTTGATGGCATATATAATGAACATATGTAGGTAATAAATTAGGGCCATTATTCACAATCCAGAAGTAAAGTGGGTTAACCTTTCAAATCAAACAGGGAGCGTTTCAAACAGGAAATCAGTAGCAAAAGTGAGGTTTATAAGTGGAGTTGAGGAGTACATTAGTAGACTAGATTGATGTCTGCCCTTTTGTTAGCTCTGCTGCTAAGTTTTCTTCCCAGATAGCTGGGCAGCTTGTCTGGCAAGAGGGTTCCGAGGATGAACGATGGCTTCCATAGAAGCTGAGGCAATTTCTGTGTGGAATCAAGAGTATCACATGTGACAGTTGATTATGGATTAAAGAGATACTTAATCAAGATCTACCACATGGCAAGAGCACACTATTTTAAAATGTTTTTGATTATGCATTATTGGTACGTAGTTGCTGATGTTCTTATGTACCTCCTGCTAAAATTAGCTTGAGTTCAACTTCTAAAACTTCATCCTATCACAGGGCAAGCTCTTCAGGGTGATCGTGTCACTCATCTGTCAGTCTGCAAAGCTGGGAGATGGAAACAAGGAGTTGGGAAATTTTATTTTGCCTACACACTGCCTTGCCCAATTACTTATGTTCCCTTACCTCCTTCCTGTCTAATCCACTTTTCTATCTACTTACCATACTTATGTATCTACACACTTTAAAGACACAGAGAAGTGGGCGTAAGCTAGGGAAGATAGATGCCATATGAAGATTACAGAGAACCAAAGAATCCTCAGGGCTACTGATGAGCCAAGAATGACCATGACTGAGAACCTGATTGGAACTTTAGCCTTTGAAACTGTGAGAAAACCAATTCCTCTTTTTTTCAGCTACACACTTGGAGTATTTGTGTTATAATAGCACAGTAGCCCTAGAAAACTTAGAGAGAAGACTTCTCTGATTATTTTTAAGCTTCTGCTTGTGAGTATGAAACTACTCTTTCTAGACTGTAGACTAATGTCATTTGGAAAGCTCTCGGCACTATGTGAACTGTGCCATCACTTCTGGGACTGAGGTACAGCCCTGACTTGGCGAGCCCATGTTTGTCATTTTCTATGGGCATGGTTCTGTGAAATGGCCAGTGTATATTACATAAGACACTATCTTGGTCATATTAACTTGATATAGAGTTTCCTTCCCAGGCTTTCACTTGACTTAATACCAGATTGTGTGTACGGGGGCATGATTACAATTTCCAGTCAATCAATTAACAAATAAAAGATTCTCAGAGCATCTCTCATGGGCTCCCTGTGACAGGTTACATGTGTGCTTATATTCACAAAACTTATATTTTAATGGAGAAAATAAGTAACAATGAAATACTATTGAATATTTAGAAACAAATATATCATAGTTCACAGATTTGAGGCTAAATGGCTATCTTGGCCAGTAGATATGCTTTGCTTGGTCCTGGAAATGCTTTTAAAAACTGCAATATTTGTCAGCATATAAAAATATTGAGTTTTGGCTTGTTCTCCTCCCTACCCAAAAAGAAAGGAACAGATTGCAACATTATTTTAAGTTTGTTTTATTTTATTTTCGCTAAATACAGAATATATACTTTTTCTTTCTTGGTTTTAATGGAAGACTGATCATATGTGTCTCTTGACCAAGTGATGATCTTTAATAAATTTAATGAAGTTAATTTTATGAATTAACTGATTAAACAAATTAACTTTAATAAATTTTTAATAAAGTTAATTATATTTAAATATTAAAGTATTTTTTCAATTACTGTGTTTCAAAATTAACCATAAGCATTACATAAAAACACATATATAGGATGCACATTTTTTCTTTTGCTTCAGGCTCTGATATGTGGCATACTAGCCAAGCCATACTAGCAAAGCAGTCAAGTGCCGTCGAGTCAGAAGTAGTCCTTATTTAAAATTTTAATATTTTGTGCACCATAGATTTTTTTGTGTCAGTTTTCATCATTTATAAAACTGATTTAAATTTCATTTATATTGATTACCAAGCTTTGGGACACTCCCTTAACTTTGGCACAGAAAGCAGTGCCTCGCTTGCTTCACTCTAGTTCCAGCCCTGACATCTGGGGTGAACTTTCCTCCACCATCGAGCCTTTTGATGCTGCAGTTCAGCTCTGCAAGATGAGAGTATGGCTGCCACACTCAGTGCCAGTGATCTCTCAGCATCACTGTTTCTATACAAAAATAAACAAACACTTGCAGCCGTATCATTCCTTGTCCACTGCATACTTCACTGGTGGGCCCAATGAGTAAATAGAAATAATGGATATTCTCCCAGAAGAGAGTGTGGGTAGTTTGACATGAAAATTTTCCTTGGAGAAAATATTAGCTCCGGAGACAAAAAGGGCCACATAAGTCAAAGACTTCATCAGCCTGAGACCAGAAGAACTAGAAGGCACCTGGCTATCACCAATGACTGTCCAGACAGGGAACACAACCAAAACTAAAACCCACTGCTGTCAAGTTGATTCCAACTCATAGCAACCCTGTAGGATAGAATAGGACCACCCCATAGAGTTTCCAAGGAGTGCCTGGTGTATTCAAACTGCCAGCTTTTTGGTTAGCAACCACAGCATTTAACCATTAGGCCACCCGAGTTTCTGGGGAACACAACAGAGAGTCCCTACTAGCACAAGAGATAAGTAGGGTGCAGAACTCAAATCAGAGTGAAGAGACCATATCTAGTGGTCTGATTGAGACTGATAGAACCCCAAAAGACATGGCCCTAACTATTTGTTAACCCAGAACTAAAATCATTTCCAAAACCAATTCTTCAGACAAAGATTAGACTGAGCTGTAAAACATAAAATATTATTCTTGGAAAGTGTACTTTGCAGTTCAAGTAGATACATGAGCGCAATGGGCAGCTCCTGTTCAGAAATGAGATGAAAAGGCAGAAAGGGATGGAGCTGGTTGGATGGACTCAGAATATCTGAGAGGGTGCTGTTGCATCCTAGGACCAGCAACAAGGGTCACAGAACAATGCTTATAAATTTTCATATGAGTCTTTTCTTCTATACATAAGTCTGTTTTTGAGATCTCAGGGAGAGCAGTAGAAGCTGCATGTAGGTTGACATGTAAATTTATATGGGAATGTACATTTTCACTCAGTCATAATAAAAAAATGAAAAAAATTTGCATATGAGAAATTAACTTGATCTGTAAACTTTCACCTAAAGCACACACACAAAAATAAAAGAAACAAAAATTTTCCTCAGGATTCAGCCTTCTTGCCTGTAAAGAGTACTCAGGCAAACTATGCTATAAGCATGTCTGATGTATACCTGGGTGTGGTGATCATGGTATGGATCATTCTACATACCATTTCATGTTTATCACATAGTTTTATATATGTTCTTCCATTTTCTCTTTGTAAGCATATCAGACGCATCATATCTATTTTGAAGAGGAAAAACTGAGTTTTGGATTAATTCAGTTACTCGCTTGTATCCCCAAACATCCTTCTCCTGACTGCCTCTAGTTTGATAGTTTGATGTTAATATAATACAAATCTTACACTGTCTTCCCCAAACAAAACCAAACCAGTCACCACATAATTGATTGTGACTCATAGCAGCCTTGTAGGACAGAGCAGAACTGCTCCATAGGATTTTGAAGGAGCACCTGGTGGATCGGAACTGCTGACCTTTTGGTGAGCAGTGAAGCTGATAACCACTGTACTACTAGGTCTTTACCCTGTCCTACCCTTACTTAAAGCTTAGGATTTAGTATAAATGCTTTCATATGACGTGTGAGTAGCTCTGTTCTCTGGCTTATTGCCTCCTCCTCAGCCTGACCAGTCACCGCTTCACACTGGAAACTCTCACGACACTAACAACAGTACTATTAGCAGCTGCTAACTTTATTGAGCATTTACTGCGAACTCAGCACTGTGGTTTTTTTTAATTGCTTTGTCTCACAGTAGACAGACACATTAGGCTCTAGAGGATGTCATTTCTACATGATGAAAGGAATAGAGGCATCCTTAAAAAGCATAAAAGCAATATACTCTAATATATGAATAAGAAGTCAATTTCTAATGTAGTCTCAGACATATGGGGTCTCTTGTCGGAAACCCTAGTTGGCATAGTGGGTCGCTAAGGCTGCTAAGCAGAAGGTTGCGATTTGAATCCACCAAGCACTCCTTCAAGCTCTATGAGGGCAGTTCTACTCTGTCCTATTGGGTTGCTGTGAGTCAGAATCGACTCAATGGGAATGTCTTTTCTTTGATTTTTGTATTGTCACAGTGACTTGTGGTCCCCTAATTTTTCTTCTACATGAGTTCTTTAAGGAAATCAATATAAGAAGCCTTTTCAGGAAATGTATGGTACTTTCATCATTAATGGGCTAGACAATGAAGACAGAAAGAATAAAAGCATCTTTTTCTGATTCTTGTAAGATAAATCTATGCCTAAATAATGCCAACATTTCAATTGTTATTGGTCTCTTATATTTTATGTTGATTATTTAACAATTAGGAAAAAAAAAGTATACATTGGCAAATAATTCCTTAAGGTTCCTGAATTCCCTTTGAGTATAAACTGCCTGAAGTTATCAACTTTTGGATCAGCCTCAGCCTGTTCTTTATTAACTCAGGAAGCAGTTGTTTATCTTTAAATAGAGGATGGGTCTGTATTCTGTATCTCCTCAATTACCTAGTTTTGTAAAATACAAGAATACTTCTAAACCATTAATTAAAGGCATAAATCTCTCCCAGGTAAACAATGTAAACATAAATATTCACAAATTTTCATTTTTTTTAAACAGGCTAGCTAAATTTACATATAGATTGAATTTGAAATGTGTGAAATATTATTTTCTTTTGTCATGATGGCTTAAAACCTCTCATGTTAATGACTGTTGTCTCTGGAAGAAGTGTCTCTAGTGTTCCATCCACATGCAGACAGGAGGGTCCTAATCCTGAGCAGACTTCACAGGATTAATTTGCTTTCAAGCAGACAGAGAAAGTAAGTGTTGGAGAAAAACTCAGAAGCGTTAATCAGGATGAAGGAGAAAATTCATACTGACCCTGTCTTCTTTGTAAAAACGGTTTACAGTTGTGATAGAGGAACAGATGTTTATCAGTGAGGAATGTTTGGTACCAGTCTTTGATCAGCGTTAGCTCATTTTGATTCTTGCTTGAGAAAGACAATAATCTCCTTTCCCAGAGGTTTATTGTACATACATACACACACAAACTCACACACTCGCACTCAAAGACATTCACATTCTTAGACTGGACTGTCTCACGCAGTCTCATGTGTTAGAGACTGATTTTTTTGTTTCTTCGTACTTTTTTCTTGACTGGCAAATGTCAAGGATTGTGATTCTCAAGCATCAGTATCACTTCAGAAACTGTTAGAAGTGTGAATACTCAGTACCACATAGGTGTACTACATAAAAAACTCAAGGACCACGCTCAGCAATCCATGTTTTAGGTTCTTCTGATGCATGTTAATGCTTGAGATCTATTACTTTGGTAACTCTGGATTGTCACACTTTTTACATCTTTCATGTGTGACTTTGGTGACAAAATCGAACTCTTTTATTTTTCCAAGTACTGCTGTTTAGCATACCAAACTTGTTGGCCTATGTTGCCCCCTCAAGGAATACCTCCACATTTTTGCTCTTCCATCCTCTCCTACACCTCTGATCCTTCCTCACCCTTTTCTCGTAATGAGATCTTGACCCAGTCACTTGAACTGCCAGAACATCAGTTTCCTTAATCATTAAAAGATATAACTGACTTTCACATATATGTGGTGATAATTAAATGAGATCATCTTTTTTTTCTCTCTGACCTAAACAGTGTCATCTGTCACATGATAGGTTCATGAATGAGTGTTTTCAGGCTTGTACAGTAAGTGCCTCACAAAGGGCTGGTTAGTAGTTTTAGAGGGATTGATAATCAGCAAAAGGCAAAGCACTGATCTCTGATAAGATTTTTAAAATTTTTTAAAAATTAATTTTGTTGTTGAGAATATGCACAGCAGCAAAACACACACCATGTCAACCATTTCTGCATGTCCAGTTCAGTGATGTTGATTGCATTCTTTGAGCTGTGCAAGCATTCTCACCCTCCTTCTCTGAGTTGTGGCTCACCCATGATTGTCCCCTAAGTTTTCTAGCTAAATTCGTGAGTTGCTGCTGTCTCTTTGATCGCATATAGATAGTTCTTAAAAGAGCTTAATACTTAAAGCAGACTTACTTACTATTTGGGCTATTGCTTGAATTAAAGAAGACGTCAGGGAATCATTTTGGTTCATGTTTTAAAGATTACCACTGGGCGATAGTGTCAGGGGGTTCCTTTAGCCCCCGTGGCTCCAGAAAGTCTAGAATATGCAAGAATTTGAGGTTATGTTCCATATTTTCCCATTTTTGATCAGGATTATTCCATGGAATCTTCGATCATAGTGTTCAGTAATGGTTGCGGGGCACTACCCGATTCTTCTGGTCTCATTGTAAAGGAGGCAGTTGTTCATGGAGCCAATCAGCCACACATTCCATATCCTCCTCCTATTCCTGACTTTCCTTTTCTTGCTCCAGGTAAATAGGGACAAATCGTCATGTCTTGGATGACTGCTTGCAGACTTTTAAGACTCCAGGCACTAGTCAATGAACTGGGAAATGGAACAGCTGGCAAAAGCTGTGATGAGCATTTAATGTTGAAGCAGAACCTGCCAATTCTCCTTTCCCCCTCCCACTACACACCACACCCACAGCTGCACTGGACTAGGATGAACTGACCAACTCTATGCCCACTGCTATTGATAAGAACTGCTCCATAGGGGGCAGTTGATGGATTCAAACTGCTGACCTTCTGGTTAGCAGCTGTAACTCTTAACCACTGCCCCACCAGGGAGTTTTCCTGAAACCCAGTGCAGTGCTGAAACATAGCCTCAGTATGGGAGCAAATGTGCATTAAACTACTTCAGATCCTTTATAAAAGTAGGCAGGGAATGATAACTTATGAATAATAAAAATTGAAAAAAGGCAATAACAAATGCACTCTAAATGCAGCCATAGGCCTCCAGCCCTCAAATCCACAGACAGTGAGGGAAATTCCCAAATAAGTAGCCAGACCTGCACCCATACCCTGTAATAGTGCCAACTTCACAAAGCAAGTATGAAATGGAATCCTTGCCACAGCAGGTGATGTAATCTCCTTATTAGTTCCAAGTCATTTGCTGTGAGTAAAGCACTCATTTATCTTCCCCCCCCCTCTTTTTTTTTCTTTGTTATATTTTAACATTATTCTCTTCCACTACTGAAATTCCTTTTGGCTAATGGTATATTTTGAACTATTGATCTTGCACTGGATGAAGACCTCACAACAAGCCCATAAATGCTGCATATATACTGTTAGATCTCTTTTCTCTCTCTTCTTCCCCCATCTTCTCATCCTCTTCTAGGAAGCTGAGGGCTAATTTTGGGGAAACAAAATGTGTGGACTTACTGATTTCCAGTTTCATAACCATAAGCCAAACACAGTTTTCAGCATCATTCTTCTTCTGTGCATTTTTCTTGGAAGGAGAATAAAAAAATCCAAGACAAATTTTCCTTGGAAGTCTGTGCAGCATAGGATCCCTCAGAATAATGTTTTCAGATGAATAAAATAAAACAACGTACATATGATTATAAAGGAAGCCATTTCTATTGAAAAGTAATGCTTCTGTAGCATTATGACATTGTAATATATAAGCAACTTACAAATGCATTTGAAAAATAAGATCTAGTAACTTGGAGAATCTAATAACTACTACAATTCCAAATAGTGATGGGCATAAATTATATTTGAGATGTCTGCCATAACTCTTATATCGTATGAAAATATCTGTGATTTCCCTGGGTGATAAATCACAATGTGGTTAACACTACAGTGATTTTTTGTCTAGATTTACAACTGAAAGAAATGTTAAATTTCAGTTGAAGAAGAGTGAAAATAAAGTTATATTTTCCTCACCCCATCTGGGTTCAGGGACAGCCTGAAATCTTTCCCTGGACCTGTGGTTTCTTGGTTAACAATAGCTGATCCAAAATATTTTTATAGAAGCTAGATAAAAAAATAAACCAGTTGCTGCTGTGTAAACTCATAGCAACCCCTAATGTATCAGAATAGAACCCTACCCCATAGAGTTTTCAAGGAATGATTTTCCAAAAGAAATATTCAGGCATTTTTTTTTGAGGTGCCTGTGGGTGAGCATGAAGCTCCATTCTTTGGATTAGCAGCTAGATGTTAACCTTTTGCATCACCCAGGGACTCCTGTAAGTCATTAAATAAGAATCTGAACCTATTGCCATGGAGTTGTGTCTGACTTGTAATGATCCTGTGCCTCATTCAGTATCCAGGGGTACCTGGTGATTCAAACTTCTGCCTTTTTGGTTACCAACCGCAGCACTTAACCACTAGATGACTGGGGTTTTGCTAGGTCATATGCCAGACCTACTGCTGTCAAATTGATTCCAACTCATAATGACCCTATAGAACAGAGTAGAACTGCTCCACAGAGTTTCCAGGAGCATCTAGCAGATTTGAATTGCTGACCTTTTGGTTAGTTGCCATAGCACTTAAAGACTGTGCCACCAGAGTTTCAAATATATCAACCTAAGTTAAAGTAGCTACTCTTTGAAAGGAAACCCTGATGGCATAGTAGTTAAATGCTGTGTCTGCTAACCTAATGGCCAGCACGTTGAATGTGCTAAGTGCAGTTTGGAAACTTTATGGAGCAGTTCTACTCTGTCCTGCAGGGTCACTATGAGTCAGAATCGACTTGATGGCAGTGGATTTGGTTTGATTTTATATATATACATAACATATATATGTACATGTGTTATATATGTGTTACATATGTCATATATGTTACATATGCATAACATATATAATTATTTTGGATATATATATGCTGTTGTTAGATGCTGTCGAGTCATTTCCAACACACAGTGACCCTATCAACAACAGAACAAAACACTGCCTGATCTTGCATCATGTCCACAATCATTTTTATGCTTAAGCCCAATGTTGCAGCCACTGTGTCAAACCATCTCATTGAGGGTCTTCCTCTTTTTCGCTGACCCTCTGCTCTACCAAGCATGATGTCCTTCTCCAGGGACTGATCCTTCCTGACAACATGTCCAAAGTAGGTAAGATGCAGTCTTACCATCTTGGCTTCCAAGGAGCACTCTGGTTGTACTTCTTCCCGAACAGATCTGTTCTGTTCTTTTGGTGGTCCATGGTATGTTCAGTATTCTTCTGTAATGCCATAATTCAAAGGCATAAATTCTTCTGTATTCTTTGGTCTTTGTCCAGCTTTTGCTTGCATATGATGTGATTAAAAATACCATGGCTTGGGTCAGGTGCACCTTAGTCTTGAAGGTGACTTCTTACTTTTCAATACTTTAAAGAGGTCCTTGGCAGTAGATTTTCTCCGTGCAGTGCATCTTTTGATTTCTTGACTGCTGTTTCTGTGAGCACTGATTGTGGAACCAAGTAAAATGAAATGCTTGACAACCTCAATCCTTTCTCCATTTATGACGATGTTGCCTACTGGCCCAGTTATGAGGATTTTTGTTTTCTTGCTGTTGAGATATAATCCATACTGAAAGCTGTGGTCTTTGATTTTTCTCAGTAAGTGTTTCAGATCTTCTTCACTTCCAGCAAGTAAGGTGGTGCTGTCTGCGTAACACAGGCTGTTAATGTGTCATCCTCCAATCTGATGCCTTGTTCTTCTTTGCATATACCAGCTTCTCAGATCATTTGCTCGGCAAAGAGATTGAAAAGATATGGTGAAAGAATATAACGCTGACGTACACCTTTTCTGACTTTAAACCATGCGGTGTCCCCTTGTTATGTTTGCATGACTGCCTCTTGATCCATATACAAATTCCTTAAGAGCACAATTAGGTGTTCTGGAATTCCCTCTCTCTGAAATGCGAGCCATAATTTAGTAAGATCCACATAGTCAAATGCCTTTACATAGTCAGTGAAACACAGGTAAACATCTGTCTGCTTTCAGCCAAGATCCATCTGACATCAGCAGTGGTATCTCTGGTTCCGTGTCCTCTTCTGAATCCATCTTGAATTTCTGGCATGTCCTTGTCAATATACTGTAGCATTCGCTTTTGAATAATCTTGAGCAAAATTTTACTTGCAGGTCATATTAATGATATTGTTTGGTAATTTCCACATTTGGTTGGATGACCTGTCTTTGGAATGGGCATAAATATAGCTCTTTCAGTCAGTTGGTCAGGTATCTGTCCTCCAAATTTCTTGGCATAGATGACTGAGCACTTCCAGTGCTGCATCTATTTGTAGAAACATCTCTGTATTCGTCAATTCCTGAGGGCCTTTGTTTTTTTTGGTCAACGCCTTCAGTGCAGTTTGGACTTCTTTCAGCACGATGGGTTCCTAATGGTATGCTACCTCTTCAAATGGCTGCACATCAACCAGTTCTTTTTTGTATAATGACTCTGTGTATTCCTTCCATCTTCTTTCGATGCTCCCTGAGTCGTTTAATATTTTCCATATAGAATCCTTCAGTATTGCAACTCGAGGCATGAATTTTTTCTTCATATGTCCATACAGTCTATATTGGTATATGCACTCACACCCACACATGTGAACACACGGTGCTGTGGCAGAAACTATTATGTGTTCATCAAAATCTGTTTTCTCAACCTCTTAGGTGCATAGTCACCGACATTTTTCATCCTCCTGGCTATCAGGTGTGGCAAGATGGCTAAGTTCTGGCCAGTAGAAGACACGGAAGTAAAAGAAGCCATTCCCAGGGCTGGCCTAGTATAACCACTTGCTTGAGACGTCACATTCTCTCGTGATGTGGAGGATGTAGCAGGGGATGCTGACACCTAACACGAAATAGAAGAAGACTGAGTTCTTAAGTGAGGTTTATGTAAAGTTGCCTGCCAGAAAGAAACTTGCCCTACGCGTGGCAGGAAATGAACTGCAGTGTTTAGCTGCTGCAACTTGGGTGTCTGTTTGTTACAGCATCGGATATTTACTCTTAACAGATTTATCCTACCTGACGGTATTTACTCTAACAGATATTGAACTCTATGGTAATGTATGGTCTCCTTAGCTCCCTTAAAGAATATTTTTGAAAAATTATATAGGATACACAAATAACTTTCAACTAAACTAAAAAGAAACTCACTACCTGTCAACTCCAACTCTTAGCAACCCTAGAGGACAGAGTAAAGCTGCTCCCCATAGAGTTTCCAAGGAACAGCTGGTGGATTTGAACTGCTGACCTTTTGGTTAACTGCTGAGTTCTTTGCCACTATGCCACCAGGAATCCACTTTCAACCAAAATATTTTGCTGTTTATTGGTATATTTTTACTTATTTTAGCTGTATGGCCTTAGGCAACATAATTAAGGTCTCTGCTTTACTTAACGTTGTTCAGCTGGAAAAGGGAATAGCAAACCACGTATAACTGACAGGAGGTTATGGAATTTATAGGTGGTAATGTGTGTTCCGGTGACCTGGAGGAAGACCTGGAGGACCGCGAGTTCTCCACGTTAGGAGTATGTCACTTCTGACATTTCCCAAAACACTTTATTCCTGTAATTTCCCCAAACACATTATTCTTTCTTGCCTTCCAGCCTAATCACACTGGCTGAACTCAGCTGGGGCCCAAGAGACCATGCCTTATTCATCTTGGAATCTCCGTAAGTCAGTACAGCCAGCCTGGCTGGCAGAGAGGCTCTTAATAAATAACTGCAGAACACATGCATTCAAGAATCAAATAATTTATGATAGTTTCTATCCTCATTAGAGACTGTTAGCACATCAGCATGGCATTTGTTGAACCTAACAAAGTGGTAAATTACACGTCTGTTTACTCTTCCATGTCCATAGTTTCTTAATGTGCCACTGAAGAATAAATACTTGCATTATTCAATTAAATGCTGAATTTGCACAACTGGTCAACTGGTCAACTGGTTTGCTGTGTCCATTGTTGCTGGTGCGAAGAACACAGGCATTGAACTCCGAATAATCAGGGTTTAGAAGAAAGAGGGTTGTTAATCAGTATTGATGTTTTCATTACCTACCGTAGAGTTGGCCCCCAAATCATGGCGACCCCACAGACACTGAACAAAATGCTGTCCAATCCTGCATTATTCCTATACTGACATGCAGATCAGAATGTTGTGGTCCATAGGACTTTCACTAGCTGATTTTCAGGTGATCCCCAGACCTTTCTTCCTAGTCCGTGTTAGTCTGGGAAATCTGCAGACACTTGTGCAGCATCATGGCAGTAGGTAAGACTCCTTGGAAACTCTGTGGAGCAGTTCTGCTCAGTCCTAAATATCATCAGCTGGGTGGTGGCTGATCAGAATATTTGCATTATTTTCCAGATTTCATTCCAATACTATTTTAGAATCCTGATAAGATCTCTGTTGTAACCCTAATGCCCTTCCACCTCTTAAAACTCACAGCCAGCAATCCACCCTTTCTTTTACATCCATTTTCTGTCACTTAGTCGTGTTTACACTCGAAAACAGTTGAGAATCATTAGCTTTCTAAGCCCAGTGTTCTAACCTGTGGAACGAATGTCTCAGTGTGAGGGTGAGGACTGAATTGATGGTGTTCAGCGTCTGGTGTATAATGGGTTACATTTGCTCTCTTGAGCTATTGGCTGTCCTAGCCTCCTGCTGTCCCACAGCTGACTTACTCCATTAAACCATCTCAGCTTTTAATGCCCATTTTCTCTTTTCTAATTTCTCTATCCAACTCTGTGATCATAAATGACCAAAATGATCTCTTTACACATAAGTCTAAATATCAGTCATTGCCAGTCTTTGGTCTTTGTTTCCACTCCTCGTTAAAAGACGGTTTGTGTATTTTGCATTTTACTGTGTAGCGCTGGAGTGTGCTCTTCTGTGGTACTCCCCATACATGCTGTCACCAGAGAAGATGAGCTAATCTGTTTCCCAGTGTTTTCACCAAAACTTTGGCCTCATTTTTTCCTCCCCCAGATTTGTAGTTAACTATTACTGCTGTTGGAAACCCTAGTGGCATAGCGATTAAGTGCTATGAGTACTAATCGAAATGGCAGTTCAAATTCACCATGTGTTTCTTGGAAACTTTATGGGACAGTTCTACTCTGTCCTGTAGGGTCACTTTGAGTCAGAGTCGACTTAATGGCAAGGAGTTTGTTACTGCTATTGGTTAGCAGATATAGCACTTAACCTACTGTATCACCAGGATTAGGTAGGACTTCATTATCGCTCATGCTCTGTGTTATGGATTGAATTGTCGTCTCAAAAAATTTATGTTAGAGCCCTAATCCCTAATGTCTGTGAGCATGGTCTTGTTTGGAAATAGAGTCTTTGATGCTGTTACCAGTTACGTTAATATGAGGTCTTACTAGAATATGATGGATCTCAATTCAAAGTGAGTGGTGTGCTACAAAAGAGAAGAGAAATAGAGGGACCAGCAGAGGAAAGATGGCTATGTGATCACAGAGTTACACAGCAGCTGCAAGCCACAGAATGCCTGGGGTCACCAGAAGCCAGGAGAGACAAGAAAGACTGTTCTTAAACAGGCTTGGGTGGAACACAGTCCTGTAATACCCTGGATTCGAACTACTAGCTTCCAGCACTATCAGACAGTAAGTGTTTTCAAGGTACCCAGTTTGTGGTATTCTGTTATGGTAGCCCTAGTAAAACACATATGCTATGTTAATGGCAGATGATTGGCTTAGTTTATGTCATTTCACCATAATCAGTCAGACTGTATATTAATTCACTATCTTTTATTCAGCATGTATTTATTCAACACCTACTTTGTGCCAGATATTTCTAAGGCCCTGGTAATTTAGCAATGGAGAAATTAGACAAAAAACTATGCTCTCACAAAGATTCTACTCCCCTGAGGAAAATAAAGAATTAAAATATGTATATGTGTGTGTCTGTATGTGTATGTAAATATGTGTATGTACAGTGAAACCTGTGAGGGCTGGAATTTGATGGGGCTGCCTTATTTTTGTTGGTTTGCAAGTTTTCCACCTTTGGCAGTGTGCAGTCACCACTTAACTATCACCGTCTAGTGGAAAATATTTGAGTTTTCCTTTTCTGGCTGGTTTCTACCTCATACAGTTTCCAGCTTTTGCCAATCTTACTGTGTGTGTTTATTCATGCATACAATAAAAGATTTTATTGTATGTATCCATATGGTAAATATATAGAGTAAATACATGTACTGTATCTACAGTATGTGTATATGTTTGTCTACTCTGTATGTATAGCAGATTAGGAAGTGAAAAATATATAGCAGACTAGGAGGCTATGAAAAAATGATAAAGTAGAGATGTGAATGACAAGTGTGATTTTCCTGATTCTAGTGCAGACTTGGGCACAGAAAGTTATTTGCGGTCAAGGATTTTTCCTGTCCAAGTCCTAGTGATCCTAGCTCTTTGCTAGGACCATCAAGGGAGGATGGGGCAGATGCTCTACTTGTATGTTATATTGTCATCTCCTTGCCACTGTGAATTGGACAGAAGACAACGCGTGCCCCTGGGCAGGCTAATCATTTTGTTTCTCTTGGGAATCTAGTAATTTGAGTGAAAACATTAAGATCTTAAAATTGGTACAGGTTACGATTATAAACTAAGTTATTTAGCTGAATGCAAATGATGTAGTTTACACCCACTAGCTTAAGTGAACAAATTATTAATGTGAGTGTGTATGAACAAGCGTGTAGAAGATGTGAAGGATCTCCTTCAACCTGAGTGTCCTGCAAATTCAAGGAACTAGAGATATCCAAAAGTGCAGAAGTCATCTGCTTAGCACATCTAGGTTTGTGAGTCTCAAGTGGTACAATAGAACACGGCTCACCTCAATGCATCAATTCAGGGAGACTTGTCTGCCTGCCGCTTAAACTCCACTGAGCTCCCCAGTGGGGATCGTAAATCCTCAGTGTCACTCCCTCAGTTGTTCAGGTCCCTAGAGCTGTCGTAGTTCCTGCATTCCCAAGGCCTGCTTACTCAACCATGGTTTGGAATCAGTGCAATAGCCCAGGAGCCTTTTCTGTTTGCTTACAGATTTGAGCCCCTATCTGGGTGTTGTCTGCAAACCCTTCTTTTGAAAAATAAATTGTGTAAACACTTTTTTCTTCAGCTTGTACATATGTTTAGTATAAAGAAGAATCACCTTAAAAAGTTAAGATGATTTTCTTCTCCCCTTCCTCACTCCCAGTTACCAGTACCCACATTGCCCAGTTCAAAACAATTTTTTTTTTAATTTTTATTTGACATGACTGAGTGAAAATGTACATTCACATATAAATTTACATGCCCACCTATATGCAGCTTCCACTGCTCTCCCTGTCCAGTGACAGCACACTATTCCTCTCTGCTCCATACATGTCTCATCCGCCCAACAGCCTCCTTTCCCCTCTTCTCCACCCACCCTCCTTCCTCCAGCCAGAGGTCAGCAAGATGATACCCTATAGATGTATAGAACCATAAAGTGCTTCCAATATATGGTCACTCTGCATTGCCAAGTCCAATCTATTCCTGTCCAAAGAGTGGACCTTTGTTATAATTTATGGGAAAGGACAGCATCAGGGCCGGGGCCGTGCTCTCAGAGGAACCTCAAAACAGCTGGACCATCAATTGAGGTCTTTTAGTGGAGATCTCATGATGCACCCCTTTTTATTCTTCAAAACAATTTCTTGAGTGTTATTGGAGAACATGCTGTTTTTCTGAGGATTTTTAGAAAGACTGAGTCGCTAACTGCAGGCACTGAAGAGGAATGAGTTGGTGCCCCTGCCACCTCTCACACCAAGCTCGTTCGCCAGGTCTGCAGGGATTTCACAAGACTGGGCTTTTTTCCTTTAGGAACTAAAGCCACTGACGCAGGCTTACTAGAACACATCTGCAGTCCCTTGATAACTCTGCCAGGAGCTTATTTTGACTTCTTACTCTGTTCAATAATCTTCTGTGTAGTTGCTTCCCTAAAGTTGTTTATTTTGAGGTGACATGCAGGAAGCCTAGGCTAAACAGTGTGTATTTGTCAACAGCTACTGGCTGATCCATTGCTTTTCTGTGCTTGAATGGATTTTCCTGACCACTTCACCTGGTCAGAGTCTAAGCAAGTCATTTATTACAAGTGGGGAAAAAGCATATTGATATGCTTAGCAAGTAGTTTGGGAAGGAATGTGTTTCTCATCATTTCTTCCAGAAAGCTAATGGACAAGCATATTTTGAATATTCTATTTAGAGAAATGATAGTTTTGTGGCATCTGTCGTAGGATTGTTTCCTAAGGAGTGTTTCCTAAGAAAGTGGATGCTTTTAATGCGTCTGAATCTTTGGCCTGCTTTCTGAATTGTTGATCTCCTATGTCAGTTCTACCCGGGCCCCTAGGGTCACCATGAGTTGGATCCGACTCGATGGCACTTGGCGGTGGCTATGTTAATTTTCATTGGTGCCATCAGGTTACAAAGCTATTGGAGCAGCCAAATCAGAGTGGTATAATGACATGAAACTGGTCTGGGACACTAACTAGCTGTATTATCTGACTCTTCTAGGGTCACAATCACTCTGGCCTTCAGTTTTCTCTTAAGTAACTAAAATGTCTGTTCTATGCTCCTCCAGGTTGCTGTGATGAAATGGGCTTTCTGGACTGGTTTCTTTGGATTAAAATTGCTGCCAGTAATTTGCATTTCCACTCCAGGAATGCTGAATCAGAATCTACATTTTCACAGAATCTCCAGGTGATTCTTTTGTACAATAATCCATTTTGAGAACCACTGCCCTACTAGTGGTTCTCAGAATTGGTCCATACACATTGCCTGGGAACTTGTTACAAACACAAATTATCAGCAGTGAACCAGAGCAAACTGGTTTAAATTCCTAAATGAAAAGATATATGTGATAACACATTAAAAACAAAAAACCATTGCTGTAGAGTTGATTCTGACTCATACAGACTCTGTGAGACAGATTAGAACTGTTCCATAATATTTCCCAGGAGTCACAGGTGGATTCAGACTGCTAGCCTTTTGGTTAGTGGCCAGGCTGTTAACCACTGCATCATCAGGGCTCTATTAAAATACAGAATGAGCTAGTACATATAAAATATTCATATTATTACTTGTATTTTTTCTTTGTAGTTGGGAATCTGATGACACAGGGCAAATCTCATTCGGGGGCACTGAATCATGTAGATTATCATTTAAATCTCCTTAATAGGAAACAACCTTATTAAACGCAAATTATTTTACTCCAGATTATCTGTGATAAACTGTAGTCTATTGAATACCCTTTCTTCCGAGTATGTGTCTTCTGAGTTGGGGCCAGAAGCTCACATTCAATAATTTGTCTCTTGGTCTTCACAATAAAATTACCTGAGGCTTTAAATAAATACAGCAATGCCCAGGTGGCAATTTAGTCGATATCTTTAAGGGTAAGGCTTAGCCGTGTATAACTGAAAAAACAAAAAACAAAACAACAGCAACGACCAAATGCTCCACAAATGGTTCTGGTGACAGCAGAGGTCGACAAGCACTGTTTTAGTTGACAGAACACCAGCTTTGCTGTCAGATCCACTTGCAACTGCATTTCTCCCAATTTTGTGACTTAAATGGAATTTTCTTAACACATACACTGAGGGCAATAGTTGCTACCTATGCATAGTGCCAACTCCAGTTGGACTGAGCTGTGTCCCCCCAAAAATGTGTGTAGCCGTGTGGCTGGGCCACGATTCCCAGTATTTTATGATTGTCCTCCATTTTTTGATTTTTCTATGCTATGAGTTAGAGGATTAGAATGGGACTGTAAGATCCTGAGATCACCTCCTTGCTCCATTGTAGGGGGAGTTTCCCTGGAGTATGCCTTTTACCATCGTTTATCCTTTCATCGTACAAGAGATAAATGAAAAGGGAAGCAAGCAGAGAGCTGGGAACCTCACACCATCAAGAAAGCAGCACTAGATGAATAAAACAGAATTTGGAGTGGGGTGCTACTGCAACAAATATCTAAAATGTGGAAGTTTTTATTTATTTATTTTTTTATTGTGATTGAGTGAAACTGTACAGTCCAGTTTAAATTCGTATGCCTACCTATGTGCAGCTCCTACTGCTCTCCTTTCCTGGTAACAAGACACATCCTCTTAGCAATCCCCTGTCCCCTCTTCTCCACCCTCTCCACTTCCATCCAATAAAAATCCAGTTGGGTGACATCCTATAGATACACAGAACCATAAAATGCACACACAATATGGTCACTCTCTGTCACCGAGTCCAATCCATTTCTGTCCGAGGAGTTGACCTCAGTGATGATTTATGATTAGGGGCAGCTTCAGGTCTAGGGTCCATGCTCCCAGGGGAACCCCTAGGCTTTTGGAGCATCAGTTGTGGTCTTTTAGTGAAGTTCTCAGGGCACATCCCTTCTTATTCTCATATCACCACTGAGACTCAACTTTGTGAGCCCCATCATGGCTGTCACTGGAGGTGGCCGATTCTTCTGGTCTCATGTTGATATAGTCACCCACTCACATGGGTCTTTCTGTCTTCTGGGTTCTCTTTCCCCCGTGTTGTTTTTGTCCTTGGTGATCATCTGTTCTGGATGACTTGGGAGCAGTTGGTGTACCTCAGATGGCAGCTTGCTAGCTTTTAAGATCCCAGATGCCATTCACCAATGTGGGGTGGAGAGGACTCTCTTAGCAATATGCTAGTTGTACCAATTGGCCTCGATGTCCTCTGAGAGCATGGTCCCTGGAACCACACCCCTGCTACTCTGTCCTTACGTATTGGGTTAAGTTGGAAGAGTTTTCAGCTTGTGTCGAAGTCCAGTTAAATTGATCTTCTTTCTGATGTGTGCTGTCACTCCTTTTACCCAACCAAATTTCTATCAACTACCCCTCTCCTTCCATCCCTCCCCTCCTTTGCAGCCATCAAAGAGTCTTTTCTTCTGTACATGAGTCAGTTTTCAAGTCCTTAAAGTAAGGGTCTCATATCATATTTGTCCTTGTGCCACTGACTAATTTCATTCAACATAATGGGTAGCAAGTTTTGTATATGTTGATGAGGTCTAGTTGGTTAATTGTCTCAATAAGGTCTTCTGTGTCTTTATTGAGATTTCTTTTTTTTTTTTTTAACAGTATAATCTATTTTGTCTGACATTAGTATTGCCACATCTGCTCTTCTTAGTATACTGTTAGCTTGGTGTATATTATTCCATCTTTCAATTTTCAGTTTGTTCATATCTTTAAGTCTGAGGTGAGTTTCTTGTAGGCGACATATGTATGGGTCATGTCTTTTGATCCAAGATGTCATTCCATTGTCTCTTTACTGGAGCATTCAGTCCATTCACATTCAATGTAATTATTGATAGGTATGTGTTCAGTGCTGCCATTGTGATATGTTTATTTTTGTGTTGATGCTTTCTCTGTTGTTCTTATTAATCTATTCTGGGACATTCTTTTTTGTGAGTTGATTTTTCACATTTTTCAGACTTGGTTTTGTGGTTGTTGAAACTCCTGTATTGCATTTCTTGTTTTGATATGTCACTTCCTTGTTGTGCTTTCCGGCTGCCTTTATGATCCCCCTTAATAAGGTATGTTTAAACCCGATTTTAACTTCTAAACATCTTATTAACTTCCTCTCGATCTGGACGGACTATAACTACTGTAATATATCCCTCTTTTTAATGTGATGGTATCATAGTTTTCATGATATGATCACTGGATCACTTCATTTAGTATTACAGCTTTGGTTGGGATTTTGTGCCTTTCCTAACTGAGTAGGTTTCTGGGGAATGTGCTCTGTGTGGTTTTCTAAAATATAGAGTTAATGGTTTTGTTCTTCTAAGCTGAGAGTTTCTTTCAGTACTTCTTTTTTTAAATTTTTTTGTTTATTTAATGTGACTGAGTGAAAATGTACATTCCCGTATAAATTTACACGCCCACCTATATGCAGCTTCCACTGTTCTCCCTGTCTGGTGACTGCACACTATTCCTCTCTGCTCCATACATGTCTCATCTTCCCAACAGTCTCCTTTCCCCTCCTCTCCACCCACTCACCTTTCTCCAGCCAGAGGTCAGCAGGATGACATCCTAAAGATGTATAGAACCATAAAGTGCATCCAATATATGGTCACTCTGCATCAGCAAGTCCAATCCATTCGTGTCCAAAGAGTGAACCTTCATTACAATTTATGGGCAAGGGCAGCATCAGGGCCAGGGGCCATGCTCCCAGGGGAACCCCGAAACCACGAGACCATCAATTGAGGTCTTTTAGTGGAGATCTCGGCGTGCACTCCTTTTTATTCTTGTGTTTCCAGTGAGACTCAACTTAGTGAGCTCCATCGCAGCTGTCACTGGTGGTGGCCGGGCACCATCCGGTTCTTCTGGTCCCAGGTTGATGTAGGCACCCACTGATGTGGGTCTCTCTATCTTCTGGGTTGTCTTTACCCCATGTCATTTTGGTCCTTGGTGAGCATCCGTTCCTTGTGAGTTGGGACTGTTTGCTGTGCCCTCGGATGGCAGCTTGGCTGCTTTGAAGACCCAGATGCCACTCACCAATGTGGGGTGCAGATAGCTCTCTTAGCAAAATGCTAGTTGTGCCAATTGGCCTCGATTTCACCTAAGAGCATGGTCCCCTGCCCCCTGCCTCAGCTACTCTATCCTTGCAATATTGGGTTAAGATGGAAGGAGTATTCAAGTTATGCTGAAGTCCACTTAATATTGTTCTTGTTTCTAATGTGTTCTATCACCGATTTCACCCAACGAGATTTCTAGCAACTGTCTAATCTAAACCGCACCCCCCGCCCTCCCTCCCTCCCCTTCCTTGCAGCTGTCAGTCTTTTCTTCTATACACAAGTTTGTTTTTGAGATCTTATCGTAGAGGTCTCATACAACATTTGTCCTTTCGTCACTGACTACTTTCACTCAACATAATATCTTCCAGTTGAAACCAGGTCATGAGATGTTTCCTGGAATCATCATTATTATTTATCATTGCGTGGTGCTCCATTGAGTATATATACCATAGTTTACCTATCCATTCTTCTGTTGTTGGGCATCTAGGTTGATTCCATCTTTTTGCTATCGTGGACTGTGCTGCGATAAACATTCTGGTGCGTGTGTCCATTGGTGTGAAAGGCCTTGATTCTGTAGGATATATTCCAAGTAGTGGAATTACTGGGTCAAATGGTATATCAATATCCATTTTTTTTAAGGAAGGGCCAGATTGCTTTCCAAAGAGGCTGAACCATTTTGCAACCCCACCAACAGTGTAGGAGGGTTCCACTTTCTCCACAGCCTCTCCAGCATTTGTTGTTTTGTGTTTTTTGGATCATGGCCAACCTTGTTGGGGTGAGATAGTATCTCATTGTAGTACTGATTTGAATTTAACAACTAAAGATCGTGAACATGTCCGCATGTGTTTTTTGGCTGCCTCGATCTCCTCTTTAGAGAAATGTCTGTCCATCTCCTTTCCTCATCGCTTAATTGGATGATTTATCTTCTTCTTATTGATATTTTGTAGTATCTTATAGATTATAGAGATCAGGTGTTGGTCTGACATAGAGTTGCCAAATATTTTTTCCCACTCTGTGGGTGTTCTTTTAATTCTATTAATAAAGTCTTCAGATGAGCAAAAGTGTTTGATTGTTAATAGTTCTCATTTATCTATTTTCTCTTCTGATGATTGTGGTTTGTTTGACAGATTTTGGAGTCTGTCCACATTGTGTATTAAAACTTCCATTGTTGTTCCTACCTTTTCTTGGATGAGCTTTATTGTTTTAGGTTTGATATTTAGGTCTTTTATGCAGTTGGAGTTGGGTCTTGTATAAGGTGTAAGATAGGGATCTTGTCCAGTTTCTTGCAGATAGATATCCAATTTTGCCAGCACCATTTGTTGAAGATACTGTTTTTACCCCAGTTTAATGTTTTAGGGCCTTTGTCGAATATCAACTGTTCATAGGCAGATGGTGTCATCTCTGGGGACTCAATTCTGTTCCACTGATCGATCTGTCTGTTCTTGTACCAATACCAGGCTGTTTTGACCACTGTGGCAGTGTAGTATGTTCTAAGGTCAGATAATGAGAGGCCTCCCAGTGTGTTCTTCTTCTTCACTAGTGCTTTACTTATCCTGGGCATCTTTCCTTTCCAAATAAAGTTGGTGATTTGTTTCTCCATCTCTGGAATTTGTATTGGGATTGTATTGTATAATTAGATTGCTTTGGGTAAAATAGACATTTTCACAATGTTAAGTCTTCCTATCCATGAGCAGGATAGGTTTTTCCATTTACCTAAGTCTCTCTTAGTTTCTTGTAGTAAGGGCTTGTAGTTCTCTTTGTAAAGGCCTGTTATTTCTCTGGTTAGATTAATTCCTGTATCTTGTTAGGGGCTATAGTAAATGGTATTGATTTGATGATTTCTTCATTGACAGTCTCGTTGTTGGTATAAAGGAATTCTACTGATTTACTTATGTTTATCCTGTGTCCTGAGACTTTGCTGAACTCTTCTATCAGTCTGAGTAGTTTACATATAAATTCTTTGGGATTCTTTCATATACAATCATATCATCTGCAAACAGGGAGATTTTGACTTCTTCTTTGCCGATGCAGATGCCCTTTATTTCTTGGTCTTGTCTAATTGCTCTGACTAGAACTTCTAGTACAATGTTGAATAGAAGAGGTGAGAGTGGACATCCTTGTCTAGTTCCTGTTCCTAAGGGAAAGTCTTTCAGTCTCTCTCCATTCAGTATGACGTGGGCAATTGGCTTTGTATAAATGGCCCTTATTGTGTTGAGGAATTTGCCATCTATGCCTATTTTGCTAAGAGGTTTTTAGCAAGAATGGATGTTGGACTTTATCAAATACCTTTTCTGCATCAATGGACAAAATCAGATGATTCTTGTCTTTTGTGTTATTTATGTGGTTAATCACATTAATTATTTTACTGACATTGAACCAGCCTTGCATCCCTGGTATGAATCCCACTTGGTCATTATTTTGTTGATGTGTTGTTATATTCTGTTGGCAAGAATTTTGTTGAAGATTTTTGCATCTCGATTCATGAGTGATATTGGTCTGTAGTTCTCCTTCTTTGTTGGGTCTTTCCCTGGCTTTGGTATCAGGGTTATACTGGCTTCATAGAATGAGTTTGGGAGTACTCCATCCCTTTTTATACTGTGAAATAGTCCAGTAGTATTGGAGATAACTCTTCTCTAAAAGCTTGGTAGAATTCTGCAGTGAAGCCATCTGGGTGTGGGCTTTTTTTGGTTGGCAGTGTTTTGATGACGTTTTCAATCTCTTCCTTTGTTTATTAAGTTGTTCTGCTTCACGTTGTGATAATTTGAGTAGGTGGTATGAGTTCAAGGAATTTGTCCATATCCTCTAGGTTTTCAAAATTGTTTGAGTACAGTCTTTCATAGTATCCTATTATGATATTTTTGATTTCTGTTGCATCTGTGGTGACAACTCCCCTCTCATTTCTAATTTGGGTCATTTGTTTCCTTTCCTGCTTTTCTTTAGTAAGTTTAGCCAGTGGTTGTCAATTTAGCCAGTGGTTGATCTTTTCAAAAAACCAGCTTTTGGTCTTTTCAATTTTTCAGTTGTTTTTCTATTCTCTAATTCATTTAGCTTTCCTCTAATCTTTATGATCTGGTTTCTTCTGGTGCCTGAGGGGTTCCTCTATTGTTCTCTCTCTACTTGTTGAAGCTGTAGGGTTAGTTCCTTGATTTGGTTTCTTTCTTCCTTCCAGATGTGTGCATTTATCGAGATTAACAGACCTCTGAACACTGCTTTGGCTGTATCCCATAGTTTCTGGTAGGAAGTGTTTTCATTCTCATTGGAATCCAACGATTTCTTTATTTCGTCCTTGATTTCTTCTATAAGCCATGCTTTTTGGCAAGATGTTGTTCAGTTTCCAAGAGTTCCACTTTCTATCTATGTTTTTTCTACTATTGATTTCAACTTTGATGGCTTTATGATCTTAGAAGATGCTTTGCAGTAATTCAATGGTATGGATTTTGTTGAAGATTGTATTATGTCCTAACACATGGTCAATTCTGGAGAATGTTTCATGTGTACTGGAGAAGAAGGTATAGTTGTCTGCTGATGGATGGAAAGTTCTGTATATATCAATGAGGCTTTTTGGTTAATTGTGGCAATGAGGTCTTCATTATCTTTACTGAGCTTTTTTCTAGATGATCTGTCCAGTATTGAGAGTGGAATGTTGAAGTCTACCACTATTGTTGTGGAGTCATCTAACTCTTTTTTGAGTATAGTCAGTGTTTCTTCAATGTACTTTGGTGCTTTGATATTAGGTGCATAAATATTTAATATAGTTAAGTCTTGTCTATGTACTGAACCTTTCAGCAATAAATGGTGTCCATCTTTGTCCACGATGGTGGTTTTTACATTAAAATTGATTTTGTCTGAGATTAGAATTGCCACACCTGCCCTTCTCTGTTCATTGTTAGCTTGATATATATTCTTCCATCCTTTAATTTTCAGTTTGTTCCTATCTTTAGGTCTCAAGTGAGTTTCTTGCAGACAGCATATGGATGGATCATGTCTTTGATCCAAGATGTCACTAGATGTCTCTTTACTGGAGCATTCAGTCCATTCACATTCAATGTAATTATTGACTGGTATGTTTTCACTGCTGCCATTATGATATGTTTATTTTTGTGTTGATGTTTTCTCTGTTGTTCTTATTAGTCTGTTCTGGGGCATTCTTCTTTGTGAGTTGATTTTTCACCTTTTTCAGAGCTGGCTTTGTAGTTGTTGAGACTCCTGTGTTACATTTCTTGCAATGGTTTGATACGTCTTTGTTGTGCTTTACAGCTGTCCCTATCATCCCCCTTAATAAACTATATATAAACCCAATTTTAATTACTACCAGTCTTGTCATCTTCCTCTCCATCTGAAAGGACTATAATGACTGTAGTACATCCCTTTTTTCAATATGATGGCACCATAGTTTTCATGATGATCACTGGATTGTTTCTTTCAGTATTAAAGCTGTGATTGACTTTGGAGCCTTCCCTAACTGAGTAGAGATCTGAGTAGTGTGTCATTCTAAAATATAAAGTTAGTAGTTTCGTTCTTCTAAGCCAAAGCCTAAAACTTCTTTCAGTATTTCTTGTAGTTTTGGTTTGGCTTTACAGAGTCTCTGAATTTCTGTTTATTTGGGAATGTCTTAACTTCATTTTTGTATTTGAAATATAGTTTTGCAGGATATATAATTCTTGGTTGGAAGTTCTTCTCCTTCAAGGCTTTGAATGTGTTATGCCACTGTCTCCGTGCCATCATGGTTTCTGCTGAGAAATCTGATGAAAGCCTACAGGATTTCTCTCTGAATGTTAGCTTTGCTTTGAGTCTTGCTGCCTTTAAGAGTTGCTGCTTATGTTTCACTTTGTTAAGCTTGATTATAATATGTCTTGGAGTCTTTCTTTTGAGATCTATATTGGGTGGCATACGATATGCATCTGAGATGTCTATATTCTCTTCCTTCATGATTTCAGGGAACTTTTCTGGTGGCAGCTCAGCAATGATACTCTCTGTGTTCTCAGATGTCTCATCTTGTTCAGGGACTCCAATTAATCGAAGGTTGTTCCTCTTAATAGCGTCCCACATGCTTCTTAATGCTTCTTCATTTTTGTTTCTTTTTTTTGATTTCTGCTCATAGATGCTGGCCTCAGTAGCTCTGTCTTCCAATTCAGAAATTCTTTTTTCCATTTGTTGCATTCTTTTTTCTTGGCTTTGTATGGAAGTTTCTATGTCTTTGATTTTCTTCTTGATCTGTTGGATTTCAGAGTACTGGTGTTCCATCGGATTGAACAGCTTGTTTAATGTCTCCTTTTGTTCTGCTGCATTTTGTATAACGTCTAGAAGGGCTCTGTATATAATCATTTTGTATTAACTGTCTGATGCTTTCATAAAAGTTTCTTCATCTGGAAAACTCCTTGGTTGCTTTGTTTGGGAGTCTTCTGAAGCCATGGCTCATTTCTTGTGTGCCACAAGTGTCTGTTGCTTTTTGGGTCCCATGTGAGTAAGTAGAGGCTGGAAGAGGTACTGTGAGGATGGACTGCAGGTGTTTCTCTAGGCCATCTTAAAATGTAAAGCAAAAGGTATCTGACCACTTCCCAAATCAGTCAGGTTTTCAGGTGTAGAGTTCCCTCTTCTCAACTGGCAAAGTAAGTACTTCTGTATCCAACCCCAGATGATACAAGGTAATTCAGAATACAGCAATGCTACTGCCCTGTTGGCTTCTGCTGACAGGGCCCAGCCTTACGCCACACTGTGTAGAGTTCTACTTTTCTGGTAGAAAAGTGCTCTCCTGTGGGTTGGCTCTTGCTCCCCAGCTAAGAATTAGGTCCATCTGTGGCCACTGTATCCAAGATGGCACCCTCCACACAGGCAGCAGATATAGGGGCTAAAGGTGCTGAGAGGTATTGATTTCTCTGCTTCTGTTGTAGGACCCCCACTGTAGCTGGCACTGTGAAAATTACTGCTTTTCTGTTGGAGAAGCACTGTCCTGTTTAGAGGCACTGGCTCCCTGGCTAAGAATTAGGTCCCTCTAAAATTTCCATACCCAACGTGGCAGTGGGAATCCGTACAGACCCCGCTGTAGCAGAGATAAACAGATAGGCCCAAAGTGACTAGTTTAACAGAGTCCTAAGCCTGGCTCTCACAATATGGAAATTTCACCTGCCTATCCTGCCAGCAGTGTGTCTGATTCTAGCCGCTAGGCAAGACCCAGCTCCACCCGCTGGCTAAGACAGAGAAAAGAAAAGTCAAAATGGTGCGTTTACCTTCAGTCTGTGAGAGCCAAGGCTAGCCAGGAGTGGGAGTCAGTGAAAGAGTGGAGGTTTTTTGCTCAGTGTTATGAAGTCCAAATGAACAGCCCTGTGCCGTGTCCTCGGGCTGATTAGGTGATCAGAGGCTCCATTTTATTATCGATTCAGGCCTTGGTTTCTAGAGGGATATAGGGAGATGTGTGCTTAGTCCACCATCTTGACTCTGCCCCCCCTTTCAGTATTTCTTGCGGTTTGATTTGGTTTTACACAGTCTGTGAGTTTCTGTTCATCTGCGAAGGTCTTAATTTCATTTTCACATTTGAAAGACAGTTTTGCAGGATATACAATTCTTGGTTGGAAGTTCTTCTCCTTGAAGGCTTTGAATGTGCCACTTCACTGTCTCCATGCCAACATGGTTTGTGTCGAGAAGTCAAATGAAAGTCTACAAGGCTTCTCTCTGAATCTTAGCTGTCCTTTAAATCTCATTGTCTTTAAGAGTTTTTGCTTCTGTTTTATTTTGTTAAGCTTAATTATAATATGTCCTGGAGTCTTTCTATTGGAGCCCATGTTGTATGGCAATTGATACACATGTTGGATATCTATGTTCTCTTCTTTCATAGTTTCTGGGAAGTTTTCTGTCAACAAGTCAACAACAATCCTCTCTGTGTTTTCAGGTGTCTGTTCCTGTTCAGGAACTACAATTAATCATAAATTGTTCCTCTTGATGGAATCCCACATGTTTCTTAATCCTTCTTCATTTTTCTTGTATCTTTTCTCTGATTTCTCCTCAAAGATGCTGGTGTCACTAGTTCTATCTCCCAAGCCAGAAATTCTGTTTTCCATTCTTTCAAGTCTGTTCTCTTGGCTTTGAATTGAGTTTTCTGATTCTTTAATTTTGCTATTGATCTGTTGGCTTTCAGAATGCTGGAGTTCCATCAGTTTGAACAGCTTGCTTAATTTTTCATTTTGGTCTGATAAATTAGTATAATGTCTAGGAGGGCTCTCTATGTAATTCATGACCTCTGAAAACTTCAGAAAGGCTTCTTCAACTGGGAAATTCTTTGGTTCTTTCTTTTTGGAGCTTTCTGGAGCCATGGTTGGATTTTTACTTAGGTGTTCGGCCAAGGTCTGTTGCTTTTTGGGCATCTAGAGGTTTAGTTTCTCTGGTATTGTCTTAATAGGAGCTGAAATAGAAGTTGATCACCAGTTATCTCTGTGTTCTCCAGTGACTGGGCCCAGTGGAATCTCTGTGATAGTAGCCTTCACCTCCTGGCTGGCAAAGACATGGCCCTACTTATGGAGTCACTGGGAGGCTGTCCACTGAACCTACGTTGTGGGTCAGTCAAGATTGGAAAATATGCCATCAGGCTGCATCACAGTTACTTCTCTAGGTAGTCATATTTTGAAAGGTAAAGCTATGTGACAGTTTCCATAAACAGGCTGTCAGGTGTGCAAGCCCCACTTTCCAGCTGACAATCGAGGCACCTCTATATCTTTCCCTAGATGTTTTGATCTAGTTCAAAGTGTGGACAGGCTACTGCTCTGCTTTCATTGGGTGCAGGGTCCTACCTGAAGGGTAAACTGTGCTAAACACAGCTTTTCTTCTGGGGAAGCACTCCCCAGGCTTGCACTGCCTCCTAGCCTGGGAATTAGCCCCTGCTGAGGCCTCTTTTTGGGTAGCTGCACCTTCCGGTCAGACAAGATGGTGTCCTGCATAGGCTGTCCTGCCTGCTGAGAAATAGCCTAATCAGTGGCCGAGGTTCGCAAAGAGGAGTGGAAGGGTGGTGGTCCTCAGAGTACAGAGACAGGCTCTAAAAGTGTGGCTAATGGTCATGTCAGCAGTGTGGCAGAACTTTGCTGCCAGTTAAGCCGAATCACTGCCACAGGCTAACAAAAAGGAAAAAAGTTAAAGCCCATAGTTAACTTCAGTCCACGAGAGCTGGCCATTCAACAAGGATGGGGGTCAGCGAATGAGAACAATTTTCTCACTCATGTAGTCCAAATGTAGTTTCTCATTCATGTAGTCCAAAATGACAGTTTACTGGGTGTCCAGAAGGCTCCATTTAATTATCAGTCCTGGCTTTAGTTTTTGGAGTGAGTTAAGGAGATGTGTGTCTAGTCAGCCATCTTGACTCCGCCCCTGGGAAGTGGTTTTAAAACTGTGAATTGACAGAAGACTCAGAAGGAGCTGAGGAGAAATTTTAAAATCTGTGAAGGTGATGAGAAACGAGCAGCAGAGGCCTGGTGGCAGCAGCAGAACCAGACCAGCATAAGACAGTGCTGGAGCCAACCCACAGAGTGAGAGAGATGAGTGCTTGTGCACAGAGGTTTCTTGGTGAAGTGGGGTGCCTCCAGGCACAGGAATTTGTGAAGCAAGTCTTGCTGAGCCATGGAGTGAGAAAGCTGAGTGCCAGTGTGCAGGATGCTTCCTGGCACAGTGGGATGCTTCCGGGCCCTTGAATCAGTGATGCTACAGAGCTTTGGAACATTTGCTCCTGCAGGGAAGATGTGGGCCTGAGGCCAGGCCCATGAGGCCATGGGAAGCAGAAGCTGAAGAGACAAAGAGCATGAGAAACTGAGCTGCCTCAGTCAGAAGCTATGGCCATGACCTCAGGGGTTTGAAAGGGTGGAGCCAGGGCTTCCTGTGTCTCTAAAGGTGGAATTGCCTCTCATTTGGGCTTAGGGTGCACCTAAAGCTGCAGGGGCAGAGTTGCTGTCCAAGTGAGCCTAGAAGGCAGAGTTGTAGCACAGGGCCAGGTATCTCCACTCAGAATCTGGACAGTGTGGCTGATACTTAGAGTCTGGAGGGCAGGGCTACTGTGTAAAATGTTTCACAGAACTAAAGATTATTTTCAAAGATTTGAGAGCTAACGTAATGTGTTTTGCTGACTTTTTTGTTGCCTGTTTTGCTTTCCTTCTCCATTTGTAATGGAATGTCTAACTTGTGCCTATTCTGTCATTGTACCTTTGGAAGCAGACAACTTACATTCTAGGTTTCACAGATGTAAGGAATTTTTGTATTTTGGACTTGGAAGTGATTTAAGACTTTATCATATGGGATGGACATATTTTTGGTATGACTTTTGCTATGATGGGATGATCATATTACATGTTTCAAAGATGTGATTTCTGGGTGTAGGGCAGAGTGTCATGGATTGAACTATGTCCCCCCCCCCCCAAAATGTGTGTAGCCTTGTGGCTGAGCCATGATTCCCAATACTTTATGCTTTTCCTCCATTTGGAGATTTTCTTGTGCTATGTGTTAGAGGATTAGAGTGGGACTATAAATCCTTTCATTAGATCACCTCCCTGTTCCACTATAAAGGGAGTTTCCCTGGAGTATGGCTTGTACCACTTTTTTATCTTTTCATCTTACAACAGATAAAAGGAAAGGGAAGCAAGCAGAGGGTTGGGAACTTCACATCATCAAGAAAGCAGCACTGGATGACTAAAACAAGCTCAATGAATGGTAACTTTTAAATTTATTATGTTCTGTATTGTGTGATGGAGACCCCGTTGGTATGGCAGTTGAGTGCTACAGCTGGTAAACAAAAGGAGGGCAGTTCAAATCCACCAGGAGATCCTTGTAAACTCTATGGGGTAGTTCTACTCTGTTCTATAGGGTTGGTGTAAGTTGGAATTGACTTGATGGCAATGGTTTTTATTTATTTTAATATTGTGTATTGTTTTTTTTTCCTGGGTATGTCTTGAATTATAAACTCTTTGAGAGTAGAGAGTAAGCTTTAATGTTTGTTCTCTATCTTTTCAGCACCTAACACATTGCTAGTCATAGTGTAAATTACTGTGTAACCATTGGTTTAGTGACAGCGATCCAGAAGCACCTTCAACCCAGCTATCTTTAAAAATATCAAAAGTGCACTCTGATGCATTCATTATAGCTTTGTGTGCCATTCTAAAGCTGTTTGTTCATGTTTGTCTAGACCACAGAGAACCTTTGCCAGTGGAGTCTACTAGTTTTCATTTAGAGGAAAGTCACTTTGGACTGTCATTCCATTCTATTTGAATCTACACTGTTTGGTCTAGGTTACCACTAGACCTAAGAATCTTGTACTTTGCCAATCAACTGTACCCCTGGTTAGAATAGGATGGGTTGGAATCAGGGATTTCTGGTTGGCTGGTTCAGTCTTGAAACTGTCCTCTTGCTGTGTTTCTCCAGTAGTCGGTGGCCATGTGGGGTAGGTTGGTGGCTTGAAAAAAAAAATCTCCATTGTGTCAGTGAGTCAAGTGTCCTAGGAGGACAAGCAATTTGCCCAAGGTCTCTGAATGAATCACCAGCTATCCAGCTTTATTAGGCTGAACCACTTCCCGGGACAAATGAGGCAAGCCCATGGGTTGAGACTCAGGGAACAATGGAGATGAATCCTCAGGCTGTTTCAGCTGTGGTTAGTCATGTGACTCCATCGTATTAGGTAATGAGCAATCATGACGTTTGTGAAAATCTCTCCCTCCCTTAATGATAGTAGTTTTTTAAAATATCTATGTTCATCTCACATGTTATCCATTATGGTACCAGTTATTCAGGGTAAAATTTTTCAAAAAATAAATTTTCCTCTCTGCCTTGTTCCAGATGGTTTTCATAATCGGTTTATTACCTTTACAGATGTTAGACAGAAATTCCAGAGAGTAAGCCAATGATGATTTGCAGTAGCTAGTGAAAGTGGCCTTTTTCTGTTGATTGTTCTGTCTGGGAACAGATATAATCTGTGCATCAGCTGCAGGCACTGTGGACCATAAATTTAGCATTTCTGGGGTTTGGGGACTACAGGTTGATTACTTGGTATTGTGAAGTGATCATGTTACCTCTTGGGAGATTTGCTTCTTGCAAATTTAGTAGGCAAAAATCACATTACCAATTATACTGTTCTCTGGAAAAGCTGGGTAATTTAATTTTGTATATATTTTTAAATCCAATTTTAAAAGTTTTTTTTTTTTTTTTTTTTAACAATAATCCTGAAATGAGGATCAGGCAGATATGTTATTACTACTAATACTAGTACTACCGCTACTACTATTTCCATTTTCCTGATAAGAAAACTGAGGCTGAGAGAGATGATGCGACTACTCAAGGACAGACAGCTTTACAGTGGTAGAATAATTCAGTTCTTCTGACCCTAGATTATTCCTCTTTCCTTTTCACTAATACCATACTGTGTCTCCTATATTCAAATGATTTAGTTGTACACTAAAGCTTTTGAATATATATATTTCAAATCCACCAGTTGCTCTTTGAATACTCTAGGGGTCAGTTCTACTCTGGCCCCTAGGATCACCATGAGTGGGATCCGACTCGACGGCACTTGGCTGGCTGGCTTAGTTGTATACTGTTAGATGGATATTATACCTCCTTTAGAGAGTGATTTCCACACCTTTAAGTGTCAGAGGGAAAACCTGGTGGCGTACTGGCTAACTGCTACGTCTGCTAACTAAAAGTTCAGCAGTTCAAACCCACCAGGTGTTCCTTGGGAACTCTGGGCCAGTTCTACTCTGATCTATGGGGCCACTATTAGTCGGAATCAACTCGATGGCAGTAGGTTTTGCCTTAAGCTTGAGATAAGGAAGCAGGAGCCAACTAAACTTTGCCATGAAATATTTAAAAGTCTTTGATACAGAAAATATAGTGGCTTAGTGTTCAAGATTTTATCTGCTAACCAAAAGATTGGCAGTTTGAATTCACCGTGCGGTCCTTGGAAACCCTATGGGGCAGTTCTACTCTGTCCTCTAAAGTTGCTGTGAGTTGGAATTGACTTGATGGCAATGGGTTTGGTTTTTTTTTTTTGGTTGATATAGGATGACTTAAAATGTCATTAAGCTCAATCACCTACCACCCAACCGCGGTAGAAATCTTTCCTATAGTATCGCTGACAGATGCCCATTTGGACTCTAATTGAGTGTTTCCAGTAATAAGTTGATTTATTCAATTTTGCGATAGTTCTGAGTTATAGAAATTTTGTTATTAGAATGAATTAAAATGACTTTCAGTTGGTCTTAGAGTAACCATCTGCATTTTCACACAGTAGTTATGCTTACTGGTGGCAAAATAATTTTGGATTAGGTGATTTAAAGTGTGGTTGCAGCTCAAAGTTTCTAACTCAAGCCAGCCAAGTGCCGTCGAGTTGGATCTGACTCATGGCGACAAACACTTCTTACATTAGAATATGAGGTCTGACAATTAAGTCCACAAACTTAATTGTTGTAAGTCCTACATACCTCATTGCTGAGTATTGCTATGGTCACCTTTGAAGTATTGCCCTTGGGAAGCTATGCACTGGTGCCAGCACCTAGTCCACCCTTCAAAGCCATTTTGTAACTCTTTCTGGAATGACCATTGCACATAGTGGCATGGTAGCGGGTTCACGAACATAACTGTATAGTTGTCTGTGAGGGATTCTTTAGCCAGTAAAAATTATTCTTGAATATCCTCCCTACTTGCCTGATATGGCCCCCAGTGATTTTTTTCTTTATCTAAAGATAAAGGAAATGTCAAAAGGAGGACATTTTGATGACATTCAGGACATTAAGGGTAATATGACAACAGCTCTGATGGTCATTCTAGAAAAAAAATTCTGAAATTGCTTTGAAGTGTGGACTAGGTGCTGGTACTGGTGCATAGGCTCCCAAGGGGAGTACTTTGAAGGTCATCATAATAATATTCAACAATGAGGTACATAGCACTTTTTCTAGGATGAGTTCATGAACTTAATCATATGATCATCTTGTTTGTGATAACTATTTTAACTTACTGTACATTGACCATCTGGTGTATTTTTCATATGTGTTATCCAGCTCCCTCCCATGTTAGCTCATTTTGCTTGTCAGCATTGTAAATATTTTCTAAGCTGTGGAAGCCATATGTACTCTCAATGTATCTGCTATTTGTAGAGAAATATTTAAATATTATGGTGTAAAGAGGATGGTGACATATTTAGAGTGGGTATTTGGGAAATGTTTGCTGAGAGCTTCATTTTTTTAGCAGGTTTAGCTGATGAGTCATTTAGGTGATCAAAAGATAAACTAAAATTTGTATGTAGGTGTGGAGGACATAGAAGAATGACTGGGGACTGTACGTTGCATCTGGATAATAATACTGAGTGGGCAACATTGATGGCAAATGAAATGTAGTAAAAGTTATGAAAAGTTGGTTAGTAGAAGCAAATCAAATTGTGTTCCCCTCAAAAACCCAAACACCTTGTTGGTGAGTTGATTCTGACTCATGGTGACCCTTTAAGACAGAGCAGAACTGCCACATATGGTTTCCAAGAAGCATCTGTGGGATTCAAACTGCTGATCTTTTGGTTGGCAGCTGAGTGTAGACCATAGCAATTATAGATGAAATTGATAAAACAAGGAGAACACTTCATAATCAATACCTCTTAGTACCCCCAAGAAATGAAAAACAAAACCCACTGCTGTCAAGTCTATCTTGACTCATAGTGACCCTATAGGACAGAGTAGAACCACCCCATAGAGTTTTCAAGGAATGCCTGGTGTATTCCACTGCCTACCTTTTGGTTTTCAGCTGTAGCTGTCAACCACCATGCTACCAGGGTGTCCTAGTACTCCAAGAGTAGGACATAAGAAAGCTCAGCTGGAACCCAACCATGTGAGTGTGGGAACCAGATTCATGGTGAACTGCCCTCCCTGCCTCCTCAGTGACCCCTCACATGCAAATGCACAAAACCATGTGCAAATATGACAAAAATTAGCTGGGCTACTACAGTCTTTATTCTGATTAGTTACATGGTGGGAGGAAGTCTGGAGAGTTTCATGTATCAGACAATAAATGAGGCCACAAAGATCTGTGGTCAGAGGAGATACGCCCCAAAGGCAGTTTCTTTTATGGTGACTCAGCATTAAATGCCCAATTTCAAGTAAAAAACTGCAAGCTATGCATGGAAATAATAAATTGTGGGCCATACTTAAAAAAAAGTCATAGTCAACTGGACGAAGAAAATATGATTATAGATGCAGAGTAACCATTTGACAAAATCCATAGCCCTTAATGATAAAGGTTCTCCACAAGCTAGGTGTAAAAGGGAACTTTCTCAACTTACTGAAAACACAGTAGTATTAGACTGAATGCTTTCCTCTTAAAATTGGGAATTAAGACAAGGATGTCCAATCTTAGCAATTATAGTCAATATATTCCAGATGTAGCTAGCCAGTGCAATAAGGCAGATAAGTTTACACAGACAGATGCAGGTAGGCAAATGGATAGACAGACAGATAGAGCTGTCCATACTGAAGAGAAATAAAACTGTTTTTTTCTTGTAGATGATGTAATGTTTTATCTAGAAGATCCAACTGAAAAAAAAATCCGTACTATAATAGCAAAATAATTTATTAAGACTGTAAGATATGATATCAACATAGACTATCAATTGTTTTTCTATACACTAACAGCCAACAATTCAAAAAGGAAATTAAGAAAAATAATCTCTAAAAGAATAGAACACTTAGGAATAAATTTAAATAAGATTTGTTGGTCTTGTACAATGAATATCAGGGTATATAGAATAGATTCTAAGAACCTCTAAGTACAGGGAAATGTCTAAGGATATTCAAAGGATTGACACCAATTACTACTGAGTTAGTAGCCCCAGAAGCACGATGGTTAGTTACTTACCTGCTAACCGAAAGATGGGCAGTTCGAATCCACCAGCAGCTATGTGGATGAAAGATGTAATGGTCTGCTCCTGTAAAAATTATAGCCAAGAAAACCTATGGAGCAGTTCTATTCTGTCTTACAGGATTGCTCTGAAGTGGAGCCATCTCAACAGCATAAAACACAATATTACTGAGTTCTGGGATTAGTATGAAGCAGTATTTTCCTTTGGATTTTTTTGGGGGGATGATTTGAATTATTTAAAATGATCACTTAGCACTGTAAACAAAACAAACCCAAAATAAAACCTCCAAAACTAAAACAAGCCATGTACTGCAATAGCAGTGCTTTGAACCAGTTATGTCCAGTTCAACTTCCTGCTGAGAATTTGCATTTCCATCCTAGATACAATGAACCAATATTTTAAAAAAAATCCCCAGGTGATTATTGTGTCTAAAAACGTAAGACTGTAGGTTCCGATTCACGGTATCAGTGGGCGGAAACACAAGTTCTCAACAGGGGGCGTTGAACCAGAATGAGTCTGCTCAAAGCCTTGTTGAAAATACCTAGGTTCTAAGTCTATGTGTTTTCTTCATTCTGTTTTATAAAATACTCTATTTAGGCTTTTCCTGTCTCTGTCCATATGTAGCTTGTGGAAGCCTAGGCCCCTGACATGATTTTCTCTCACATGTTAGTTCTGCATCTTGTCTTCATTTCTAGGTAAGCAGAACCCTGGAGTTCTCTTATCTGTTATTGCTGGTAACAGACATAAGGTTAGAGGAAATTTCCTTAATTTCTCTACAACCAAAAAATACTCAGTGCCATTGAGTCGATTCTGACTCATAGTGACCCTATAGGTCAAAGCAGAACTGTTTCATAGAGTTTCCCAGGAGTACCTAGAGGATGTGAACTGCTGACCTTTTGATTCACAGACATAGCACTTAACCACTAAGCCACTGGGGTTTCCAGTCATATAATAGGGAATCAAATTTGGCAGTTACCTTTCCCATCACATAAATTTGAATTTGATATTCTTGACTGAGATGTTCTCAGATTTGATGGTGACAGCTGTCTGTTTAAAAGTACAGATGACTCGGAGTGATGCTTCTCAAGAAACAGCTGTAACTGGCAAACTCAGCAAGGGAAATGAGGTCTTAGTGTGAGTGTTGGCTTTAACCACATTTGTATTGTACATATTTTTATGACTAAAATGTCAGTGCTAAGAAACATTGTCTTTTTAATAAACTCTCATTTTAGAACAGTTTTATAGAAAGTGGGAGATGATAGGACAGAGTTCACATAAAGTCCACATCCAGCTGCCCCTATTATTAATATTTTGTATTGGTATGAGACAGTTGTCACAGTTAACACATATATATTGATACAGTGTTATTAATCAAATTCTCTAGTTATTCAGAATTCCTTAGTTTTTAGCTGATGCCCTTTTTCTGTTCCAGGATCCTACCCAAGATACCACAATACTTTATGTCATTGTGTGTCCTTAAGCTCCTCCTAGTTGTGACAGTTGCTCAAACTTTTCCTTTTTTTTTTTTTTCCTGTGACTTTGAAAGATTTGGAACATACCGGTCAAGCATTTTCTAGAATGTATTTCAACTGGAGTTTGTCTGATGTTTTGTTTAGTTTGGGGATATGATTTTTTTTTTAAAGGAAGTAACATGCCATTCTCTTATCATTAAAAAGAACAACAACAAAAACTGTTGCTGTCAAGTTGATTCTAACTCATGAAGACTTTATGGGACAGAGTACAACTCACCATAGGGTTTCCAAGGATTGGCTGGTGCATTTGAACTGCTGACCTTTTCGGTTAGCAGCTGAGCTCTTAACAACTGCACCATACGGTATGTGCTTACCACCTGAGATATTAGTCTCAATTGCTTAGCGTAGCTTCTGTCTGTTAGGTTTCTGTGCTGTCAGGTTACTTGTTTTGCCTTTATTTTCCCTTCCTTTCCATTCTGACCTTTATAAATATTAAAATAAAAATCATGTTAAGCCAATAATACAAAATGATTTGACATTTATGTAGTATATGATTTGCAAATTCAGCAACAATTCTGACTAGAAAGTTTCAGTGTCTGGAAGATGAAAGAACGTCCAGAGAGTCTTCTGTCTCATTGTATGGGCGTTGCTATGGAAAAATGCTTACATAATCACAGTCTACCCTAAAACACAGCTTTTAGTCTGAACCTAGAGTTCCCGCTTCTTATAATTGACATAGATAATTCTTCGTGAGCACAATGCCCAAGGTAAAGTGGTCTTCAGTAAGCTACCTACTAGGCTACTTACAGTTAGACTTCACCTTGGCTTATAGGAACCAGTTTCCTCAAGGCTCAAGGCTCAAAAGAAGATCTCAAGACAATGGCCTGGCTGGGTCACCCCAACTACATGGACCCCCACAATCTAGATTCCTGGAGAATTAAAAACTTTCTCAGAAGAAAGTCACTGTATGCAGTCCACAATGAAGGAGTGAGGAGTCAGGATCTACCTCCTTGAAGGCAAAATATTTACATAATTTATTTGTGGTTCTTCTGATGTGAGAATTTAGTCTCCCTCATCATTTTATTTATTCAATCACTTATTTATATCGTTATGGACTCATGAATATTTTATACTTTAGATTATTATCCTACTTTATTTTGTTGCTCTAATTGTTTCAGCTTTGGCCATTTAGGAGCGCTTTCTTTAGGCTTCATGTCCTTATAGATGCGCCTGTTACTGTGTGTGTGGGTGTTCAATAGTTACTATTTTCATCCCCACTTCCTTACTTTTCGGGCCCTGTGCAGCGTTTCAGGTTCATCTTGTGTATTTCTCACCCGACTTCTAGGATCATTCATTTCTCTTAGGAGTCCTGGTTTCCTCTATTGAGAATGGTAGTCGAAATCAAGATCTAGGCAAAGGGTGAGCTTTTCCCTATTGGACTTTCATAATACTAGATCCTCTCAAGTGGTAAAACAGGGAAATACATATGTATATACTATCCCATTTATATACATGTATCCAAAAATATTTCAGTATGTATCTCTGTACATTTATCTGTACACTTATATTAAGCAAAACTGGACTTCATATTGATATTTAAGACTCTGATACATTACTACATAAATCATTCTGGTCTTTTCCTTGGCTTTTCTGTAAACCTGTTCCAGGTGAGAAACATGTCTTCCACCATCCCTGTTCATTTCCTTATTTGTTCAGATCAAGCATACAGATACACTGGTTTCAGAACTGTTAGCTTGTACCCTTGTGGGGAAAAAAAAAAACTTGACCAACTGTTATACAGTCCTTATGTAAAGTTTGTTTTACTGTTGGTCTTACAGTCGCTGTTCATTTTCAAAGTTCTTCAGGTCAGTATCTTGTTACCCTACCCTCTTCAGTGACGTTTCATACATCTGTACAATACAGAGATGCTTTTTCACATTCTGCATTCCATTGTGGGATCCCTTGACCTCCTATATTGCACTAATTAAGATTCACTTATTATTCTGTAAATTTCCATGGGATTTGGCAAGTACATATTATATCTAACATCACAGGCTATACAGAATACTTATACCACCGTAAAAAAAAAAAAATCGCTTTTGCTTAATCTATTTGATTCTTACCCCTCCCAAACTTCTGGTAATTGATAAGGCCACCACTCATCTGTCAGTTTGTGATACTGTTGTGGCTTGCCTGTTGCTATGATTCTAGAAGTCAGCCGTCAGTATTTCAAATACCAATGGGATCACCTGTGGTAGATAGATTTCAGCAAAGCTTCCAGTCCAAGGTAATTTAGGAAGAAAGGCCTGGTGATGTACTTCTGAAAATTGGCCAGTGAAAAACATGTGATCACAGCAGAATACTGTTTGATACAGTACTAGGAAATGAGCCCCCTAAGTTGGAGGGCACTAAACAATGGCCGCAACAATGGACTCAATGGACTCAAACATACCAACAGGCATCAAGATGGCACAGAACTAGGTGACATTTCGTTCTGTTATACATAAGGCCACCAAGAGTTGGAGCCAAGTCTTCAGTAACTAACAACAACAACAATTAATAAGAAATCTGGATCTAGAATACATCCTTCGTACATGCTGAATAAAGTTAATAAAGAAGAATATTAAAAACCCACAGGAGGGAAAGAAGGTCACAGTCACAGTGTCAATGAAACCAATTAAGACAGTCTTAACTGGATAAACTTTCCTTCAGCTTAGCAGTGTGGGGCCATCAAGAGCTCTCAGGCTCACGGGGGTGTCTAGTGCTCCTCATCCTGCACTCACCTTGGTAAAGACAGAAACAAACAATTTATTGTCTTGTATTCCCAGGCTCCAAGCCTTCCTCCTTCCTTTCAGCCTTCAGAGTCCTGCTGCCTTCTTCTACTAACTGTTAACACTGTGTAGTAAGCATTCTGCTCTGTGCACTACAATCATTCTCTCTGGTGTCTGCAAAAGCCCATCATGACTCAGGAAGGTGTAAGTGGCTTCCCAGGATAGCGAAGCTACTGAAGGCCAGACTGAAATGGCTCGACTGTTCTGCCTGACTGCAAAGACAGCTACTGACGAACAGCAAGGATAGCTGGAAGACACTAGAAACGAGGTGAGACTCAGAGAAGGAAATGACATTGCTAATGCTCTGATTTGGACTTGTAACCACCAGAACTATGAGACAGTGAATTTTTTTAAAGTCACCCAGTGTGTCATCTCTGCTACAGCTGCAACAGAAAACTGAGACCTGGCCTATATAGAGGTGTACAAGGTCCTAATGGCACGAGCACAGAGCAAATTCTGAAAGAAATAAAGAAAGGTTTCTTCTGCTAAGCTGTACTAAGTTTCCTTCACTATAGAATGAGGAGTTTGCACTCTTATACCTTCAAGCTCCAACCGAGCTCATATTTTATCTTTTGTCAAGTTTTGCTCCTAACTGAACAACTCTGTGCCTTTCCTTATAAGTTTTATTTCCTGCCTTTGGTTGGTTGTCTGTTTTCCCTTCAGTTTTTATTAATGCCTGATTATAGCCTCAAATAGAAGCAGAGTTCCAGGATCGAGATGGGTTAGGATGGTGATATGGAATGGCTTGGCTTGTCAGCCTGTAACAGCAGCTTCTGCAAGCTTTCCCGTCCTGTCCCTTGTCTTCTTACCTATGCCAACTTGCTGACCACCTACCACCTTGCTTGTGGGCTGCTTGCCATTGTCCCAGATGGGCCCAATATGTTAGAGTAAGGAAATCATGTATGATAACTAAATGTGGTCATTGGAAATTATTGGAGTTATTGCCGTGGATTAAATTGGCCTACCTAGCTGGGTCACAGAAGACTATGAATCCATTAGGTTGAGTCTTTAAGCAATATGCTATAATTTAGGCATTGTATGCAGAGATTTTCCAACTGTTTAGAAACAACATAAGTTAAACAAAGACTGAGATGAAAGGAATCTAGCTATGGGCTCTTGCTAGGTGATTTTTTTTTTTTCCAGAAAACACCAGCCAGTTTAAGTCCCTCTCAATTTGTCGGTGTTTATCTCAATCATAAATTCATTGATTAATATAACAATGTATGGAGATTGCTTGTCATGTGTCAGTCATGATACTGGAAATATGGAAGATAGAATTACAGCAAGGTCCCTTGTTTTTCAGGAGCTTGTATCATTTCAGATGCAGATGATTAGAGAACTCAAGTGGAGTTAATCATTTTAGATAAATATTGTCATGGATATGTCAAACCAAGAAATATAGCATTTCCAGTAAGACACACATGGGTGAGAACACATTCAAAGGGACAAACTATGTGTCGCTGTTGGCTAATAATTTAAATCCTATGAAAGTGGCTGGGTTGGGAGAAAAGTGTGTATGGTTCCCATACCTAGGCAGGGTAGTAGTGGGGAGTGAAGATGCTAAGTTTTAATTTTAAGAAAACTTGCTAAACCTTGGAATATCAGAACAGGTAACAAGCAGAGAAAATAATTTCACATATTTTATCACTTCTGCAGGGTTGCCAGAACTTGAGTCATTTGCAGCAGATACATATTTTTCTATTCAAGTAACACCCAGATTCCCAGGGTTGATTTCACACTAAATTTGAACAGTTTCTTGTTTTTGTTTTGCAAAGCAGTGTCTTTCTGGGTTGCAAATAATTTTGCTCTGGAGGGATCCAAAATTTTTAATTTAGCTGAAACCACTGTGCTCTTCCTCAAAGATGAAAGAACAAATAACCAGTGAGACCCAGCATCCAAGTTATCCAGGAAATTCCCAGGTGTGCCTGTTTGCCCTGACATCCCACCCAGTTGGTGCTCCTTTTTGCTCCAGTTTAGCGAAATGATATGGCCACTCTGCATATAACTGCCAGATTTTCTTTCTACTTTCCCTAACAATTCCAAAAATCTCTAAACATCAATGTCCTCCAATATGTTCTGGGAAGAGATTTGGCATCATAACAGAAAGTATGACTTTGCCTGATTGCTGGAGTTAGATTTTCCTGCCAGCATGGACATTTTCACATACTGTGAATCCTCCTAAATACGATATTTGCCTTATTGCTTTAGAACGAGGGGTGGGTAGATAGAGGAGACAGAAATAAAATAAAAATAAAGCTCAATTGCATTTTCGGATGAATCTCCACTTCTGGCACAGAATGACTTCTGGCCTAGACCACGGTGGCCAAAGATTATGTGCCTGAAAACAGCAAAATGGTTGAAAACAACAGACTGGACCATTCACTGTTCTCCAGATTGTGGAGTGTGTGGCTTTCTCTTTCCTGGATGGAGCTCTGATCTCCGCCGTGAGAGCTGGGAGGACTCAGACAATAATCCAACAAGGAAGCAGGGGCTGTAAAGGTTGGTTCTTAAGAGGACAACAGAGTAGTTAAGAAGAGCTTACAAATGATGAAAATCCACGTTTAAAGTCTGTGGCTATACATAATTTCTAGGTCATTGTTTGAACTGCAGTTTCCTTATTTCCATGTAATGAATGCAAATTCCTCTCATGCAGAGTTGTTCTGAGACAATGAATACAGAGTGTCAAACGGTATCTGGTACCTAGTACAAGTTTGATGAAATGTGTATTTTGGACCACTTTTCATTTGGGGGCTACAGCCTTCTGTCATCCTTTCTTCTTCTTTCTGTTCTCCCTTTTGTTTTAACAAATCTGGGCAATCCATAGAAGAATTTATTTGCTGTGGGCACCTTCAAAGAATCCAGAGAGTCCTTTGAAAAGCTCAATGTTTACACTGCATTCCTGGGCAGTCTTTCTGCCTTCCTTTTCATCCGGAATCTCATCGTGACTGCTCGCCAGAATTCATTGGGCATTTTCGATGTTTTTGATTTATATGGTGTGTATGCTTCTCTCTCTCTCTGTTTGTGTGTGTTATCCATCCAGCAATCAGTATTCAAATATTTGCCTTGTGAAGCACTCTAGTTTGTGTCCTTTTTCTTCTGATCTAAAAAAAGAAATGCCTCAGGCCCTGTCCTTATCTGTCTTGATTTGGAAGTCCTGCAAGCCGGCATCGGTAATCATCCTTGAAACCCCTACACTGAGTTTTCCAGTTTCAGGTAGCCCTGAGGTGCTGAATGTGGTAACTCAGCTGAGGTGGAAGTGGAGGCACTGTGAGCATCTCCTTAGAATGTGGCTGTGTCTCAGAGCATCTCTGTATCTGGATGTTGTCAATGAGTGGTAAATGTCAACTGAAGAGGAATGCAAAATGATGAAACAGACCAGAGGACAATCTCCATGGGTTAAAGACTTAAATATCTATGGCTTGAGAGAAATCATAAAAGAAAATTGGAGTGAGAAAGTGTATTTTGAGTGTCCAAGATGCTAACAGGGAGAGAGGAATTGTTTAGGAAGAATAATTGGGTAAACATTGAAAATGTAGCAGGTTGAAGGATAGGTTATATGTTACCATCTTTCTATCTTGCAATCTATTTTGAAGCAGACTTCAAGACAGTGTTATTTTGAAGCCAGGAAAGAGAGAACTAGCATAGTAATGCATGAAGCAAAGTGTAGACTCTGGTTATATTTTCTACTGCAGGAATCAGAAAATCAACAGTTCATACCCCGGCTCTGCTCCTTTCCTCACTGTGTAACCTGTGGCAAGTTACTCACTCCTAGTGCATCTTTGTGTCCTCACTTTTTTGGGGGGAGAGGATAGTTCAATCTATGACACTGAGCAAGTAATCTGAGAAGCTATATGAAGTAGAATGGAACATCAAGACTGGAGTAAGGGAGATTAACAACCTGCAATATGCAGATGACGTAACATCACTTGCTGAAAGTGAAGAGGACTTGAAGCACTCTGTGATGAAGATCAATGACTACAGCTTTCAGTACTGCTTATATCTCAGCATAAATAAAATAAAAAATCCTCACAACCAGGCCAATAAACCACATTATGGTAAACGGAGAAAAGATTAAAGCAACTTTGGTGAAGGATAAGGCAGTACACAGTACTGGGGAAGCCAGCACATCTTGCTAACTTGGCATAACATATTTTATAAACAAAATGCTGTACATTCTACTTTGGTGAGTAGCATCTAGATCTTAAAAGCTTGTGAATGGCCATCTAGGATACTGCACTGGTCTTACCCCACCTAGAACAAGGGAGAATGAAGAAAATCAAAGTCATAGGGGAAAGATTAGTCCAAAGGACTAATGGCTCACAACCACTACAGCCTCCACCAGACTAGTTCCAGCATGACTAGATGTTTCCTGGCTACCACCATGGACGACTCTGACAGGGATCACAACAGAGGGTCCTGGACTGAGCTGGATAAAATTGTAGAACAAATTCTAACTCACAAAACAAGAGCAGATGTACTATCTAACATAGGCTGGAAAAAAAATAAATCTTAGAGTATGGCCCCTGGGCATCATTTTAGTTTAGTAGCTAAGTCATTCCTGTGGTTTATCTTTCAGCCAAAGATTAGAGAGGCTCACAAAACAAAACAAGACTAAAGAGGGCATACCAGCCCAGGGGCAAGGACTAGAAGGCGGTAGGTTGTGGGGGAGGGCAGGAAAGTGGGTTGAGGGAGTCTGAGGTCAAGAAGGGGGAGTGTTGACATGTTGTGGGTTGGTAACCAGTATCACAGAACAATATGTGTTTTGTTTAATGAGAAGCTAGTTTGTACTATAAGCTGTCATCTAAATATGATGATAATAATTTTAAAAAAGAAATCAAACAATGTGTTACATTGGGGAAATCTGCTGTGAAAGACTTCTCCAAAGTATTAAAAAAAAAGATGTCACTTTGAGGACTGAGGTGTGCCTGACCCAAGCCGTGATATTTTCAGTTGCCTCATATGCATGTGAAATGTGACAGTGAATCAAGAAGACTGAAGAAAAACTGATTCCTTGAATTATGGTGTTTGTGAAGAATATTGAAGACACCATGGGCTGCCAGAAGAATGAACAAACCTGTATTAGAAGAAGTACAGCCAGAATGCTCCTTAGAAGGAAGAATGAAGAGACTGTCTGATGCCCTTTGGACGTGTTATCAGAAGAGACTGGTCCCCGGAGAAGGACATTGTGCTTGGTGAAGCAGAGGGTCGGTGACAGAGAGGAAGACCCTCTAGGAGGTGGACTGACCCAGTGGCTGCCGTAGTGGGCTCAAGCACAGCAGTGGTTGTGAGGGTGGCACAGGACCAGGCAGGGTTTTGTTCTGTTGTGTGTAAGGTCCCTATGAGTTACAACTGACTCCATGGTTCCTAACAACAGCCACAAGGTTATTGTACTCTAATCCAAGATGAATGGGGAGCCCCCTGGAAGTCTGGAATAAGGAACTGACGTAATTTTCCTACCCTTTTCCAAGATCTATCTGGCAGCTGTAGACTGTGCCCCTAGGGTCGCCATGAGTCCGATCCAACTCAACGGCACTTGGCTTGTGCTCAGAATGGGTTCCGTTTTGAACTTCTCCCCTCATCCATTTGTTTTCCCAAGCTTTTTTCTGTATTGAACTGTCAAGCATCAGATGGAGCTTCTGAATCTTACATGGACTTAGAGTCTAGACTGTATGCTTTTATATTCCAGAAAATTCTTTAATTTAAGGATTTAGCACAATGCCTGTCATATAACCAAAAAAACCAAATCAAACTCGTTGCCATCAAGTCCATTCCAACTCTCAGAAATCCTTTAGGACAGGGTAGAACTGCCTGGTGAAGCTTCCAAGGAGCACCTGGTGGATTTGAACTGCCAGCCTTTTGGTTAGCAGGCATAGCACTTAACCACTACACCACTAGGGTTTCCTGAACTATCTCTAGGATGATGTATTTGCAATATTTATTCATTACTGATTTCATGGAGCTCTTTCTTATTTCTGGCCTAATTAACTACTCTTCCAGACATGTCACTTGCTTGCTTTCTAATAAAATAAAATAAATAATACATATATAATAAAAAACAATTTGTTGTAAAAATCTGATTTTCTTTTTGCTGACTTTTTAAAAGTGGAGGCCCATAGAGTCTCATTTTTCCTTCCTTCCTCTGTCTTTTCCTGTCTTCCTTCTTTTCTGCTTCCTGAATGCCACTAGGATTACTTGAAAGTTATGAAAATGTAACCTAAATGTGTGGTTTTGCTGTCTCTATGAGACCAGTGGGATATACTTCTTGCACAAATTATCTGCTCTCTCCTTCAAAAATGAGGCCTTTTTTTGCTCCTTTATTCCATGTATGTGCAATAAAACTAGGGAAATAAAAGTCAAGGTTACTTTGCAACATTTCTTTCACTTTTGTTGGTGTCAGGTATGTTCTCTATTATCTTATATTAAAACGCTGAGATTCAATATACTACTATCTTCCCTCCATCATTCTATCCCCATCTGCAGGGCAATTTTTAACAACATTTGTTTTCCCAACTTTTGCTGACTTTGTTCTCTGAGAAGCAGAGGGGTGGGCACAGATCAGAAGATTTACCTGGATATAGAAATGACTTTGTGAAGATGTTTTGGCATGAAGGCTTTCTTAATATTTCATCTCAAGTAAGCAGATTTCTGAAGGTCTTCTAAGATTCTGCTGTGGTTTCTATTATAATAACAACCACACTAGAAGAAGATGAATAAAATGATATATTATATAATGATCTTAAAAGGCCATAAAGGTGAACAGGTTTTAAGGAAAGAACAAAATTGGTTTAAATTATTATTATGCCTTGGTGTCCATGCAAGAGTATCAGTGCTGTCCACGTGTAAAGATAAATCTTAACTGGGGTATCATGTACACAGTTTAGGTCACAATTACAATGAATGCCATGCCGAGAAAGATTATAGAGTTAATAGGTTATTGATCTCTTTAATGGTTAGAGGAAACGTAAGCTTCTTCCATCCGGTCTGCTATTGGTTGTCTTTTTTAGAGGCCACTGCAATAAAGGCTTCTCATTTGACATTTGTTTCTGTGTGCCCTTAGTGTATGATTTAGTTGTGCTGAGCCTTGATTGTTGCTGCAGTCTCTCAAGGCTGCTGACAGTCTAGCTTCTTCTTTGTTGCCCCTCCTGAGTCAGGTGCATCCTTCCCAGTGTGAAAAGCCCTGCGTTTCCAAGGCACAGAGATAGTAAGAAGGTCTGATTTAACTGTTACTGTCCAGCACTCTGCTTGGCTAATGGTACAGTTTATGTGATTTGATTCAATATTGAGGATTCTGACGCTGTAGTGGAAAACCTAGTGGTATAGTGGTTAAGTGCTGTATCTGCTAACCAAAAAGGTCTGCAGTTTCAATCTGCCAGGTGCTCCTTGGAAACTCTACAGGGGCAATTCTAGCCTGTATTGTAAGATCGTTATGAGAAAGAATCGACTTCACAGCAGTGCCTGAATGGTAGCGGTTAAGAGCCCGTCTGCTAACCCAAAGGTTAGCAGATCCACTAGCCACTTCTTAGAAACCACAGAGAAATTCTCTTCTGTCCTGTAGGGTCACTGTGAACAGAATTAACTTTATGAAGATGGGTTTTTATTCAGTGTTGTGATGAGAGACTTGAGCTGACATGACTTCAAGAAGATCTAATTTTTGAATAAAAACAAAAGTAATCTTTTGATAACACTTTAGCAATGATGACTCAGAATTTTGGAGGAGGTAGTGGACTCTAGAAAAACAAACTCTAAAGTCTCAATTTTATGTGTTGAATCATTAAGAATTACTGTGTTTGACCCACCAGAAGCAGACGAAAACCAAGAACATTGAAGACATGTGGAAAATATGAGCCCAGGAGACAGAATGGTCCATGTGATTGGGAGATTACATCAGCATGAGACCAGAGGAACTAGATGGTGCCCAGCCACCACTGAAGATAGCCCTGTCAGGGAACACAGTGTATGGTTCCTGACATGGCACAAGAGAAAGGGGTGTGCAGATGAAGAACTCTATAAAAAGAGCAGACTTGATGGTCTGACAGCCTGCAGGTCCCCTGAGAATGTGGCCCCTGGACTTGCTGCTAGCCCCGAGCTGAGACACATACTGAAGCCAGTACTTCAGACAAACACTGGACTGGGCTAACAGACACATAGTGATGCCAGTGTTGTCTGTCCTTGATGGTTTAATACATGTATGTATGTATGTATATATATATATATGTACATATATATATATGAGTCTGTCCAACAGGTCTCTTTTTAGAGGGGAGAGGAGAGGGTGGAGAGGAGGGGGCAGGTATTAGTTGAGTAGATACTGGAAATAAAGAGTGGAGGGGATGAGTGTGCTGTCACAGGCTGAGGAGAGCAGATACAGTTGCATAGATGCGGGTGCCTGGATTATAAACTTTCACTTAATCATAAAAAAACCACTGTTTGTGTGCATGTATGTATATGTGTGCATGTTCCACTGTCAGTGAATATGAGACTGTGGCTTACTTCTGACTATCGAATGGTGATTTGGCAACTCTTTCAGTGAATGGAATAATAAAATGATATATTGGAAAAGCATAATGCATTGAAGGTCTTCTTTCCTTTGCTTTTAACTTCCTGTTACACTTCTCCACTGAGCTTGGATTGTGCATTTGAGAAGCATTATACAATGTAAGGTCTTTCATGGTAAAGAGGCTGATGTCAGTCAAGTAAACTGCGTTCAAATTGCTGTCTTAGCCTTTGATTACTTTATGACCTTGGATAAGTCATTTACTTTTCTGTGCTTCTATTAATTTATCTGTTACGAATAGGGGAGGGGGCTGTTATAATATTTTTTCCTTAATAATGCTGTTTTAAAGGTTAAGTGAGTTATACTTATTCCTGTTGAATTGATTCTTACTCATTACAACCCCATATGTTATGGAGCAAAACTGCCCAGTAGAGTTTTCTTGACTACCCTTTACGGAAGCAGATTCCCAGGCCCCTCTTCCATGATGCCTCTGGGTGGATTTGATCTACCAACATTTAGGTTAGTAGATGCACATAAATGGTTTTCATCACCCAGCAACCTTATTGACTATACATAGACTGGTGGAAATGAAAAATGGGACAGTCTCTCTGGGATATGGTTTGGAAGTTTCCATGTACTTAACTGGTAACCCAGCAACACCACCACTGGAAATCTACCTAGAAAAGTGAAAACATGCTCACACACTAATCTTTGTATGGATATTTATAGTCACTTTTTAGTAATTGCCCCAAACTGGAAACAAATTGATGTCCTTAATGAATGAGTGGATAAACAGACTGTGCTACATCCACATGGTAAAATACAATTCAAACTTAGCAATAAAAGAGAATGGATTTATGATACTCACACCGTGTGTGTCATACATTGTGTTGAGTGAAAGAAGCCAGTTTCAAAAGGTTACATCGTAGTTTATCCATGTATTCTCAAAAACATAAAATTATAGGTGTGCAGAATGTATTATGATTTTCAGGGGTTGTGGGTGGAAGTGGGGGGTGATTACAAAGGGACAGAATGCAGAAGTTCTTTTTCAGAGTCATTGAACTTTGGACATGGTGGTATTTCCACATTTCTGTGTGTTAAAACTCAGAGAACTGTGCACTGAAACAAATCAGTTTTGTGTAATTAAAAACAAAATGTTAAATAATTAACACAAGACAAACATTTGTAAAACGTGCCTGATAAAGCACTTTTGTCTATAATAAAAGACACTTAAATATCTATACTGTGAGTGCGTGTGGTATTTTATATTACATCAGCACTGCGTGGGAGGTCCAGATTCTCTGCATCCTCAGAGCCACATGCTACCATCTGTTTTTTTTGCTTTGTTTTGTTTTACTTTATTGTAATTTTAAAATGGCAAAAGTTTTGAACAGATGTTTTACAAAAGAATGAAAATACGTTTACAAAAGATACTCAACATCATTGTTATTGCTGTTAGCTGACTTTGAGTCAGTCCCAGCTCATAGTGACCCTGTATACAACAGAATGAAACTCTACCTGGTCCTGTGCCGTCCTCATAGTCATTGCTAGTTTGAGCCCATTTTTGTAGCCATTGGGTCAATCCATCTCACCAAGGGTCTTTTCTTTTTCATTGACCTTCTGTCTTAGGAGCAGCTCTTCCCCAGTCATGTTTTGAGTGCCTTCCAACCTGAGGGGCTTGTATTTTGGCACTATATCAGACAATGTTGCACTGCTACTAATAAGGTTTTCACTGGCCAATTTTTTTGCAAAGTCGTTGGTCGTTATGAAAATGCAGGTTCAATCACAATAAAGCAAAGCAAAACAAAACAGAAAAGCTGATGGCGCCATGTTGTTCTGAGGATGCAGAGAATCTGGACCTCCCATGCAGTGCTGATGCAATATAAAATGTTACACCCACTCTGAAAAAATGCTAACAGTTTTTTGTAAGGTTAAATGTACATTTATTCCTTCTTCCCAGTCTGTCTTAGTCTGGAAGCTTGTCTGCCATGGGTGAGCCTGCTGGTGTATGATTATTGATGGCATGACTTCTAGCATCACAGCACTGTGTAAGCCCCCCCACTATGAGAAACTGACGGACACATTAATATTTACTGTATAGCCCAACAATTCCATTCCAAGATTTTTACCTGAGAAATAAAAACTTATATTTACATGAATATATGGGAGTCAGGGTTTATAGAAGGTATATTCATATTGTTAGTTATCATTCAAGTTAATTGTGACCCATAATGACTTCCTATGTACAGAATAGAATTGCCTCCGAGATTTGTGAGCTATTGACCTTTTGGAAACAGATAACCAGGCCTGTTTTCTGAGGCACCTCTGAATGAGTTTGAACAACTAATCTTCTGGTTAATAATCAACCCTTTAACAATTTGCACCATTCAGGGATTCCTAAGTGTATTTGTAACCTTCCACAATTTTAACTGTTGAGTGCATAAAGGGTGGTATACCACACAATGAACTACTACTCAGCAATCAAAAGGAACAAGCTACTGATACATGCAATGGTGTAAATGAATCTCAATTACATTACACTAAACAGTAAGCGTCAGACTGAAAAAGCTATATGCTGTCTGATTTTATTTATATGACTTTCTGGGAAGCAACAAAATATAAGGAAATAAAACAAACTAATGGTTCTCTGGGACTGGATATGAGGAGACTGGCTGACGATAAAGGTCCATGAGGGAACTTTTTAGGGTGATGGAAAATTCTGTATCTTGACTATAGTGGTTATTAAATAGCAATATACATTTGTCATGCCATAAAACTTCACATCTAAAAAGGTCAAACTTTATTGCGTGTATATTATGCCATATTTATGCCTGTTCCAAAGAAAGTTGGTCCAACTGAATGCAGGAATTATCAGACAATATTATTAACATCATATAGGAGTAAAATTTTGCTGAAAATCATTCAAAAGCAGCTATAGGAGTGTATTGACAAGGAATTGGCAGAAATTCCAGCCAGATTCAGAAGAGGGCAAGAAACCAAGGGTATCATTGCTGATGTCAGATGAATAATGGTTGAAAGCAGAGAATATCAGAAAGATGTTTTCCTGTGTTCTATTGAATATACAAAGGCACCGGACTATGTGGAATCATAACAACTTGTGGATAACATTGAGAAGGATGGAAATTCCAGAACATTGAATTGTGCTCACGAGGAACCTGCACATATATGAAGGGGCAGTTGTTCAAACAAAACAAGAGGACACTCCGTGGTTTGAAATCAGGAAAGGTGTGCATCAGGGTTATATTCTTTCACAATACTTATACAGCCTGTATGCTGAGCAAAAAACTGAGAATCTGGACCATGTGGAAAAGAACGGAGCATCGGAATTGGAGGAAGACTCCCTAATCTGTGATATGCAGGTGATACACCCTTGCTTGCTGAAAGTGAAGAGTACTTGAAAAACCGACTGATAAAGATCAAAGATCACAGCCTTCAGCATAGATTACATTTCAACATAAAGAACACAGAATCCTCACAACTGGACCACTAAGCAGCATCATAATAAGTGAAAGAAAAGTTTGAGGTTGTCCAGGATTTCACCTTATTTGGATCCACAGTCTTTGGAAACTTAACCTCTACATGATATTGCATTTTCTCTGTGTTTTTCATGATTCTTATTTCTTGTTTTCACCTTCACATCATTATGGTAATATCTAATGAGTTGAATTAAGAATTTGAGCCTAGAATAAAGGGCCACGGAGGCAGCTGGATATTTTCCTGAACAGAATAGCTCTCATTACTCATTGGGTAACACTGACTCGTTGGAAAACTGAAGTGAGATTGAGGACAGAGCTCCAGCTGCATCACTTCCTTGTCTCTAATATCTCTCCGGGAATGTGCTGTGGACCCAGCCACTTAGTAATCTTGATCCTTGATCATGTTTCCCTCTCTCTTTCCACTTTATGACATGAAAAATCACTGGTCTTATTACAGAAGATGAATGTAATTTCTCAGGTGACTGTAGTTGGAAAGAAAAAACCATTGAGAGCAGGCTTCTGCTTTTTTTTTTTGTTTGTTTGCCTTGAGAAAGGTGTCTGGTCCATCAAACTGTAATCTCATAATTCCATTATAAAGTTCTAAAGCAAGCAAAACAAACTCACGTCATTGGAAGTAAAAGTACTGATAATGAGGTCCCTGGGGATGCAAGCAGTTCACACACAACTATTAACCTAAGGGTTGGTGGTTCAAATCCATCTCATGGTACTGTTGAAGAAAAGGTCTGGAGATTGGCTTCCATTTGATTACAGCAAAGAAAATCCTGCGGGCAGTAACACATGGAGTCACCACCCATCAGAATCAACTCTGTAACAGTGATGGCTGGAGAGGACATGATACTGACTTTTAGGAAGTTGATTGTGTCCTAGTTTTTGATCTGAGAGCTGGCAAGATGGGTGTGCAGTTTTTAAAATTAGTCAGGCTCTTTACTAAGGATTTGGGCATGTTTCTGTGTGTATATGTTAAACTTTAAGAAAAGACTAAAATAAAATTTTTCAAGAACCTATTGTATTAATCATGGTGGTGAATGTTAGGTACTATAAAAATGACCACAGGATTTCAATTTTGACATAATAAAATTTTATTTCTTGCTCATACAAAGAAGTCAGAATTTTGCTAGTTAAGGTATACTCCCAGGTAGCTTCTCTCCATCACTGACACAGACTTCTTCTATCTTGGGACAGTGCCACCCTCAAGATAAAGGAGATACAGGGAAGATACAGGACAATTAGGAATGGAAGACTTTTTAGAGGCTAGGCTTGTAACACTTTTTTTATACATTCTGTTGGACCACAGGAGTCAGGTGACTTCACCTGGAAGCCCAAAATATAGTCTTCTATTTTGCCCATTTGGGAAACGGTAAGGTTTGATAAACATAAAATGTTATTTTGCCTTGCATAGATTGTTTTTAAAAACTTATATAATCCATTTTGAGGGGCAAGACTAACACTTGAAACATGAACAAATAGTAAAGACTGAGTCAATTGAAAAGACTTTTATATGGAGTAGAACTTGAGTTGTGCCCTAAAGGATATAAGTGGATTGGAAAGGTGGAGACACAAAGGGAAGCATGGGTCCTGAGGACCCCTGATTCGTCACAAATATGCTTAGTAAAAAAGCACCACGTGATCACCAAAACCATATAGCAATTGATTTGCGTCTTCTCCATTTCCCAGAAGATTCTATGAAATTAAATTAAAAAATTGAGGATTAAAAGTTGGAATTGCTTCTACTGTGCCTAACAGTAACAGTTTAACCATTATTTTTGTGTATGAAGAATACAATCCCCCTTTATAGGACATCACTTCAGACAAGAGGGCTTACTGATCTGGTATAAGAACATACTGTTATTCATCTTTCCTGACCCAATGTTTCCTGATAAATTCAGCATGTCTTGTCTTCTTTTACTCTGCTTTTAATTCTTTTTCATTATTATTTTTTTATTCAGTATGGTTTTGCCTTTCCTACTAGACTGTATGAAAACCCTGTATGAAAACATAACACATAAGTGTTATGTCTGCTAATTGAAAGGTCAGTAGTTTAAATCTGCCAGGTGCTCCTTGGAAACTCGGTGGGACAGTTCTACTCTGAACTGTAGGGATTGATTCTGAGTTGGGATTGACTTGGTGGCAGTGGCTTTTGGCTGCCTTTACTAGACTGTATACTTTTTGAAAGCAGATAGCTGTGTCCCTCTCTGCTAAGCACCCTGTGGAAGGTATAACAGGTGTATGACAAGATGCTTTGTTTACTTGATACATTGGGCCTTGGAAATATCTGGCCTTATGGTTGGTTTTCCCTTATAGTTTTCTCTCCAGACTTTCACACAAAAGCACCAAAACACAACAATTGTGAATCTGAACCTTCATTTCTTTTCAATCTTTGCTATTAGTGAAGGAGCAAGGGACTAGGCTGTAATGTTTAGTGTGAAGAGACTACACTGGCTTCTGTGAGGTGAGGTGCAGAGCTGAGTTGTATGAAATGATGGATGCATCCCACCCAGCCTTTCTCCTGCTGCCATCCGTTATCCACGATGTGCTGAATCTTTTGTATACCAATGCATTATTCATCCAATACTCTCACACATTTACTGGTTGGGGACATGTGTGCATTCAAGATTGGCCTTGAGTTCTAATGCTGTCACTCTTTCAAGATCTAAGATGTTTGGGGGAAGTGTGATTGTTTCTCGGAATTTTCCTTGCCAAGTTGGAATCTTACAGGAGTAAAGAAATCACAATAAAATGTCATGTAAATGCCAATATATGTGCAATTGGTGTACCTCCAAGAAGCATCTTTCAGCAAAGAATTTTTAATCTATGTTAAATTGGGATCTTAAGTTAAATGATGATTCTGTGAAGTAGATCAATTGAATAAAGAAAAAGTCGACTAATGTCTTACTTATATGAAACATGATTTGTCTGAGGATATGAATTTTAACATTCTCTTAAATCTTCAAATAATTGCTTTAATTTATTTATTTTTATTTATTTATTTCTTTGCATCTTGACAACAACAAATGTCAAAGAGTAGTTTTTCTCTGGTAAGTCACCAAGGTATCTCACTGGAAGCCTTTGTCTTGAATGTTGGGGTCAGGCTCTGAGAATCCTTTGTGTCTGTAGGTCAGGTCCTGCCATAATTAAGGGCAAAGACAAGAAACATAAGGAGGGGATTAAGTGATTAACCGGGGGATATTTCATGGTTTTCCAAACAATGAAAACAAGATTAGAACCCAAAGAAGTGGGACTAGTGACAAGCCTCTGAAAGGTAAGTGTCCTTCCTTGGGTGGTTAACCTTGGGATAGTTAACACACTTGGACACTAACCAAAATTTTGTAGGTTTGAGTCTACACTGAAGTCCCTCAGCATAAAGGCCTGGCAATCCACGTCAAAAAATTAGCCATTGAAAACCCTGTGAAGTATGGTTCTCTGACACACATGGGGTTGCATTGTGTCCCCCCCAAAATTTATGTATTGATTTGACTCAGCTATGAGTTCGAATATGGTGCAATTCCTTCCATGTGTTGTGTTTGTGAATCTTGCCTCTGTGATATTGGTGATGGAGAACAGGCAGCAGTTGTGCTGGTGAGGCAGGACCCAAGTTACTTGCTGTGGGATATAAGGGAGAGAAGTGAGCACAGAGAGCTGGGAACCTCATACTGCCAAGACCGAGAGCAGAGCACTTCCTTTAGAGGTGAGGTGCCTCTGCTGAGATGCTCTCATTGGATTTGGACTCTGCCTACTAGACTGTGATAAATTCTCTTACTAGATGGACTTATAATTCATAAATGGATTTGTGGCTTACCAGACTGTATCAATAAAATCTCTCTCCATAAAGTCTTCCACTCATGGTATTTTCTGTTGGACCAGTACTGGGTGACTAAAACAGGTTGTCTACAGCTGGAGTACACTTGAGGACAGCCATTTTTGTGACTGTTGTGTTTGTTTTTTAAATGAATGCAGGAGATCTTGTGTGAGTCTTGGTAGTTCAAACTCTTTCAGTTTCCAGTTTGCTCAGTACTGACACTACACAGGGCAAGCTTTCCCTGAAACACACTGCCTTGTTTTCCTTCTACGTGGATCAGGAATAAAGTTACCATCTGTGGCACTTGAAATCATGCCTAGAGATTCTGCAGCTACCCAAGTCATCCTGAGCCTCAGCAGTCCTGTCTAGCAATCTCCCCATTGCTACCCTTTGAAAAAGGCCAGGTCATTCCAACGTTCTTGCTGCTGGGAGTCTTGGTCACCATTGGCAGGCCTTCCTGAGAGCTGGCGAGAACCCCATTAATTGCAGAATGCTGATAACTGACAATATCCATTAGTTTTGGATCCACACCCTTCTTGGATCTGTCCAGTATTGGCTGGACAATGAGTTGGCTGTTTCCAAAGTCAAGGTTAGGAGGAACACAGGCGTGAGTATCAGACAGATGTGGAAAGAGAAGAAGGTAGGGAAGGAGGACAACTGGAATATTTCCTGAAATGGAAAGACTGAATTGGAGAGTTGACAATCATGATGACATTAAAGCAAGTTATGGTTATTTCTTTCTTCTAGGCTCTGTTTTATTTTATTTTATTGACTCAATTTATTTAAATTACAAAATTTCCCAACCAATTCAGTAGTATTATTAGCCCATTCTATAGACATGAAAAACTAACACAAAGAGTTTAGGAATATTGCCCAACTATACAAAATTAATCATCAAGGAAAGCAAAACCATGCTGTAGTCAAAAGCCTGGTTTTAAAAGTACAGTACTGTTGTGTCAAGTCACTTATTCTCAATTCAGACTCATGGAGACCCCGTGTGTGACAAACAGAACAGCTCCATAGAGTTTTCAAGGCTGTGACCTTTAAGAAGCAGATGCCAGGCCTATCTTCTGAGGCATCTTTGGGTGGATTGGAACTCCTAAGCTTTCGGTTAGTCTAGCGTTTCACCATTTACTTCACCCAGAGATTGCTGAACATGCAGAGGTCAGTGGGCCTTCAATCATCTCTCTTGTGTTTTATCCAGTAGTACTTCAGAATTTCCCTAGGGATCTGTTTTAGAAGTCATCCTGTTCTGAACCCATAAAGGGATTACATCCTGCAAGCAGAAGGAGTTCTAATGAATCTCGTAGCCTGAGGCTGCAATTCTAAAGCTTACCTCCTTCTGAGATTTTGCTGAGTGTCTTTTACCATAAGCTCAATATAAAATATTTCAAAAATGGACTGTGCTATCCACTAGCTTACCCATAGGGTGATGGATTTGGAATTTCTTTTCTCCAATAAAAGTGCCATTCGTTTCTCACTTTTGCTAGAAGAATGTATAGGGACTTTTCCCCATTTTCCTGAGTGCTTTAAATGACTCATTTGATGATATGCCACACTTAACTCTGGAAAGCTATAGTTTTTACAGCTGCTACCTAAGCTTTCTTCTTCTGAAAGGAGAAGAGTAAGGCTTTTGAGAAGCAGCTCCTGTCAGATGGCACATTGCTCAAACACGTTTCCAAAACTATAGAAATTACTGTCTGCATCACTTCTTATCTTCTTGCTAAGCTTAATCTCTGAACTATAAATTTAGTACCTTGATGTTATTATAGATTGTATGTTAGTGTGAGATGTAGCAATAATAGTGCCATCCAATAAATGTGGTGACAATTTCCAAATTTCGCTCTAGCAGCAACGGAAATTTTGGTTGCATCAGAAGCAGAGGAGTTCATGATATCATGTATTAATAAATAACTAATAACAAGGCCTGTATACTTACAGATCATTAAGTTATGATAAATATTTTTAACAACAGTTAGAATACCTGTATGCTATAGCTTAGTAAATCACAAAACCTGTCTGTCCTTTTACTCAGAAAAGCAGAGTCTGCCAAGGATGCAGACTGGTAACTGTCCCACTGTTCGTATCATTAGTGGTAGGAATATTTAATATATTAAAGTTACCTGAAAGATTCCAAGACAGGGAAGGATTATGAGTCCAATATCTAGGAATAGGACAGAAGTCCAGAGAAATTGAGTAGAGACTTAGAAAATTGACCCTGTAGTGATACCAATTCTCAAAGCAGGACCTGAGAAACATTCAAGCATGGATGTCTTACATGAGATAGTGTGGAAGCATGGAAAGAAAAGAATTTCAGAGTTTTAGATTCTTCTTTTCTAGGCCTGTGGTTGGCATGTGTTGGTGGTGATGTAATGGTAAGGGTGGTACTGTATATTATATCTCTTTGGGGTAGGGATAAGTGGTGCAGAAGGAAATTCACCAAGTGAAAGTGACAGGTTCCTGCCTTTTCCCTGGAGAGTAACCCCTAATCTGAAAGTCTTAAAGTGATTGTTTTAGAAATTATTTAAACTACCATTTATTTTACAAATAAGGAAACTGAACTCATGGAAGTGAAACATTTGCTTAAGGGCTGGAAATTGAACCCACTGGAAAATTAATTATACTGCTCCTTGTAAATGTATAGGACAGTTCTACTCTGTCCTATAGGGTTGCTATGAGTCAAAATTAACTCCATGGCACTAGATTCTGTGTATATATAAAAAAAAAAACTAGTGCTACCCAGTCAATTCTGATTCATAACAACCTTGTAGGACAGGGTAGAACTACCTCATGTGATTTCTAAGTCTACTGTTTTAAGAGTAGGCCGCCACATCCTTCTCCCATGGAGCTAATGTTGGATCTGAACACCGTCTTTCATTTAGCAGCCAAATGCTTTAACCAGTGTGCTTCCAGGGCTCCAAGGTGTGAGGTCTGACAATCAAGTTCACTGAACTCATCCTAGGAAAAGTACTGCATACCTCATTGCTGAGGTATGTAGTCACCTTTGAAGTACTCCCCTTGGGAAGCTATGCACCAATACCAGCACCTAGTCTACCCTTCAAAGCAATTTTGGAATTCTTTTCAGGAATGGCCATCAGAGCTGTTGTTATATTACTCTTGATGTGCTGACTGTCATCTAAATGTCTTCCTTTCAGTATTTCTTTTACCTTGGGGTAAGGAAAATAGTCCTTGGGGGCCAGATCAGGTAAGTAGGGAAGGTGTTCAAATTACAGTTATTTGTTTAATGGCTGAAAACTCCCTGACAGACTACTCTACCATCAAGTTTGTGAACTTGTCACCATGCCATTGTATGCAATGGCCATTCCAGAAAGAGTTCCACAGTTACTTTGAACGGTGAACTAGGCACTGGCATTTGTACATAGCTTCCCAAGGGGAATGCTTCAAAGATGACCATAGTGCTATTCAGCAATGAAGTATGAAGTACTTAGAACAATTAAGTTCACAGACTGGCTGGCTATATATATATACATATATTATATATATATATACATATATTTATATATATACAGATCAACTGCCATAAATTGATACTGCCACCAGTTACTTGCCAGACTGCAGAGGAAATGAATAAATCAAGACTCTTGATCAAGGAATGTTATGAACTAACATTACATTTGGCTGTACATTAAAACTACCTGGTGTTAGGGAAAGCCTGGTAACATAGTGGGTAAGTGTTATATCTGCTAGTTAAAAGGTTAGCATTTTGAATCTGCCAGGTGCTCCTTGGAAACTCTATGGAACATTTTTACTCTGTCTATAGGGTCACTATGAGTTAGAATCGACTTGACAGCAGTAGGTTTTTGCGGGGGGGGGGGTGGGGTTAATTAAAAAATAGAAAAGAAAGAAAATCACTGATTAGGATTCAAATTATATAGTTTAATTGGTACGTAGATAGGCCAGGTAATTTTTTTTTTAAATGTACTTAAATAGTACTTGTAACTTGAATGTACAGCCAGGATTGAGAATCGCTGGACTAGTGGGTCTCCACCCTGCCAAACATCTTTCTGATCTCTGTAGCAGCTCTGATCTCTTAAGAGGCAGAGTCAAAGGCTGAAAGACTGCTTGTTTCTGGTGCTGCTCGTCATTGATTCCCGTGCCTCATAGCCTCTGAGCCCCACATTTTGCAGTCTTTTTTCTCTGACTGAACCAAGTAAAAAGCAACTCTTCAGGCAGCTGGGATGGGGGACAAAGAAAAGTAGTCACACATGTTCAGAGAAGAGCTCTTTATCATTGATTCTTAGTGTCCCTCCATGGGATCTACTGACCTTCTATAAAATGATTCTTTTGAAAATTAAGTGGAGAAAGTTCTGTAGGGAGAAAGAGAGGACCTAGGTCTTTTATATTTTAAATGAACATTAAAGTCACTCAGGGTCCTTTTTTAAATACAACGGTCCAAGTCCTGTGCTCAGGGGTTGTGAAACTGTAGTGTGTTTGGAGCAAAGCCTAGGATAGCATGCTTATGTTTCCTGGCTGGGTGATCCTGCAGAAACAGTGCAGTGGGGACTCTAATAAACTCATATGAGCCTAGCAGAGAGTGTCCTGCAGAAGGCGTATTGAAGACTGGGACATTCGCAACAGTTAGCAAAATGGCAGTAAATGACACGTGGAAAGTTATGAAGATCATTTGCCTCAGTCTTGGTTTTAGCATCAGAACTTTAATGGGGAAAAGTGTCTCAAAGATGTTTAGTTAAAGCAGTTCCTTCCCTTCAAATCCAAAATAAGTTTTTTGTTAATCCTTTACTACTGTGATCAATGCTGTGCCAGTGTCCTTGCATTCTAAGCTGACTGTGGTTATTGGGGACCAAGGTCATGATATGGAAAATTATTTGGACCAATGTCATGATGTGAAAAATTACAGTTTCTTAAGGTTAAGTAAGAGTCATAGTATTCTTTGTCTTTTCAGTGATCATACATAATTTCTATGATTTCTGATTCAAGCAGTTTGTGTATCATTATCACTTTTGCATTTTTTCCTATTTGGGCCCCATGTTCCTAACATGTACTTGTTTTAACATGAACTTAATGCAAATCCTTTTTTTATGTCTTAATCTTTTAGAAAGGAGTTACACTGTCTGCCATCCATCACTCAACTTCAGTGAAAGTTCTAAAATGCAGAATGGGATGATTACCTGGCTGTTGTTAAGACCATTTCACAGTAAGTTGATAAATCTTCCAGGCAGAAGTTATTTGTCAAACATGCATATATTTGAATCAAATTAACTTTGTGTGAAGAATGTGCTGAATTTATTGGTTAGCTGTTACTGAATAATTTATCACTCTCTCATTTCACTGAAATGTAATTCAAAAACAACCTATAATAAGATTAAATAAAACCATCTATATCTAAGACTAATACATCAGAGGAAACATCATTATATCTCATTGCTGTGTCATAAAGACCATTATGGTGATTTCAATCACCAAATGGTCACTGGTGTATTTCAAAATAAACATAGTATATGCCACTTAATAAAGCTTTTCTGTACAAACATAAATTTAAAAAAATGATTGAACCATTGAGGGAAACTGAGTAAAGACCCATTGCATCTCTGTATTTTTTTTCCATTGTGTTTTAAGAGAAACTTTATAACTTGAGTCAGTTTCTCATACAAAAACTTACACACAATTTTTTGTGTGACTGTAGCAGCTCTCCCCAGACAGTGATAGCACATTCTTTCCCTCAACCCCATAATTTCCATGTCCATCAACCAGGTCCTGTGGCCCTCTGCCTTTTCATCTTGCCTCTGGGCAGGGGCTATCAGTTAGTCCCCTATATCTGTCTAAGCCAAGAAGTACAGTCTTCACCAGTATCATTTTATGACCAGTTTAATCTTTGTCTGAGGAGGTGGCTTCCAGAATAGTTTCAGTTTGGGAATAGTTTCCATCCCAGGGCCATGTCTTCTGGGAAACCATCCAGTATATATCAGACCACCAACTCTGGTCTGTTTACTGGAGTTCAAGTTATGCACCCCATCCTTCTCTTGCTCCATCAGGGCCTCTTTGCTGTATTCCCTGTAGGGGCAGTCACTGGTGGTAGTAGGGCACCATTTAGTTCTTCGGGTTCATGCTCATGTAGTCTTTTGTTTATTTAGCCCTCTCTGTCTCTGGGGAAAGTGTTTTCCTTATATCTTTGATGTTCTTCATGCTTCTTTGCTCCTGGTGAGTTGAGATCATTTGTTGCCTGCTTGCTTTTAATATCTAGACATTGTTCACCAAAGTGGGGTCAGAACACTTTCTTAATAAATTTCGTTATTCCAAAGACCTGGATGGTCCACGAAAGTATGGTCCCAAAGACTCCTGCCTTTGCTCCTCTGTCCCTCAAAATGTTTGTTTATATTTAAGAAACTTCTTAGATTTTGGTTTAGTCCAGTTGTGCTGATTTTTCCTTAACTATGTGTTGTCTCTTCATTCACCTAGATTAATTCTTGTCTATTGTCTAATTAGTGAATACCACTCTCTCCTTCCCTCTTCACCTTTACAGCCACCAAAGATTCTTTTCTTCTGTATATAAATCTTTTCTTTTTTATTATGATTGAGTGAAAATGTACATTTTCATATAAATTTGCATGCCTACCTATATGCAGCTCCCATTGCTCTCCCTGCCCAGTGACAGCACACTCTTCCTCTCTGCTCCATACCTGTCTTATCCTCCCAACAATCTATCACCTCCTCTCTACCCACTCCTTTACCTTCAGTAAGAGGTCAGTAGGACGACATCCTCTAGATGCATAGGACCATAAAGTACACACAAAATATAGTCACTCTGTGTCACCAAGTCCAATCCATTCCTGTCCGAAGAGTTGACTTCCATTATGATATATGGACAGGGACAGCATTAGGACCAGGGTCCATGCTCCCAGGGGAAACCTGAGGCCCCTGGACCATCAATTGCAGTCTTTTAGTGAAGATCTCGGGGTGCATCCCTTTTTATTCTTGTGTTGCTGGTGAGACTCAACTATGTGAGCTCCATCATGGTTAACACTGGTGGTGGCCAGGCACCATTTGATTCTTCCGATCACAAGTCAATGCAGTCACCCACTCAACGTGGGTCTTTCTGTCTTCTGGATTCTCATTCCCCCATATTGTTTTGGTCTGATGATCCTCTATTCCTGCTGAGTTTGGACCATTTGCTGTACCCTCAGTTGGCAGCTTGGCAGCTTTTAAGACCCCAGTCGCCACTCACTGATGTGGGATGCAGAAGGCTGTCTTAGCAAAATGCTAATTGTGCCGATTGGCCTTAATTTCCCCTGACAGCATGGTCCCTGGCCCCCTGCCCCAGCTACTTTGTGATATTGAGTTAAGATGGGAAGACTGATCATGTTATGTTGAAGTCCAGTCAATATTGATCTTCTTTCTAATGTGTGCTGTCACAGATTTCACCCAACCAAATTTCTGTAAACTATTTAACCGTACCCCTTCACCCTCTCTCCCTCCCCACCCTTGCAGCCATCAAAGAGGCTCTTCTTCTATGCATGAGTCTATTTGTTCTTATCACAGGGGTCTCATACAATATTTGTCCTTTTGTCACTGACTGCTTTCACTCAGCATAATGTCCTCCGATTGAAACTAGGTTATGAGATGTTTCCTAAAATCATTGCTGTTCTTTATCATTGCATAGTATTCCAGTGAGCTTATTTTGCCTATCAATTCCTCTGTTGTTGGGCATCTGGGTTGATTCTATGTTTTTGCTGTTGTAGACTGTGCTGTAATAAACATTTGTGTACATGTAGCAGTTAGTGTGAACGGCCTTGATTCTGCAGGATGTATTCTGAGTAGTGGAATTACTGGGTTGAATAGTATGTCTATATCCAGCTTTTTAAGGAATTGCCAGATTGCTTTCCAAAGAGGTTGCACCATTTTGCAGTCTTACCAACAGTGTAGGAGAGTTCCAGTTTCTCCACTTCCTCCTCAGCATTTGTTGTTGTGTGTTTTTTGGATCATGGCCAATCTTGTTGAAATGACATGGTATCTCATCATAGTTTTGATTTGAATTTCTTTAATAGCTAATAATCACAAGCATGTCCAGGTATGTTTTTTGGCTGCCTCAGTCTCTTCTTCAGAGAAGTGTCTGTCCATCTCCTTAGCCCCTTGCTTAATTGGATGATTTATCTTTTTCTTGTTGATATCTTGTAGTACTTTATAGACTGTGGAGATCAGACATTGGTCTGACACGTAGTTGCCAAATATCTTTTCCCATTCTATAGGTGGCCTTTTAATTCTATTAATAAAGTTCTTGGATGAGCAAAAGTGTTTGATTCTTAGCAGTTCCCATTTATCTATTTTCTCTTCTGTTGAGTGTGCTTTGTTTGATAGATTTTGAAGTCTATGTTGTGTATTAAAACTTCCATTGTTCCTACTTTTTCTTGGATGAGCCTTATCATTTTAGGTTTGATATTTAGGTCTTTTAACCAGTTTGAGTTGGTTTTTGTATAATGTGTAAGACATGGGTCTTGTTTCAATTTTTTTGCAGATGGGTATCCAATTTTGCCAGCACCATTTTTCTGAAGAGATTGTTTTTACCCCCGTTTGATGTCTTAGGGCCTTTGTCGAATATCAGCTGTTCATAGGAAGATGGTGTCTTCTCTGGGGTCTGAATTCTGTTCCATTGATCCATCTGTCTCTTTTTGTACCAGTACCAGGCTGTTTTAACTACTGTGGCAGTATAATAGGTTCTAAAATTGGGTAGTGAGAGGCCTCCCAGTTTGTTCTTCTTCTTCACTAGTGCTTTACTTATCTGGGGCATCTTTCCTTTCCAAATAAAGTTGGTGATTTCTTTCTCCATCTCTGGAATTTGTATTGGGATTGCACTGTATAATTAGATTGCTTTGGGTAAAATAGACATTTTCACAATGTTAAGTCCTCCTATTCATGAGCAGGGTAGGTTTCTCCATTTATGTAAGTCTCTCAGTTTCTTAGAGTAAGGTCTTGTAGTTCTCTTTGTAAAGGCCTGTTATTTCTCTGGTTAGATTTATTCCTGGGTACTTTATCTTGTTAGGGGCTATAGTAAATGGTATTGATTTGGTGATTTCTTCATTAACAATCTCATTGTTGGTATAAAAGAATCCTACTGATTTACTTATGTTTATCTTGTATCCTGAGACTTTGCTGAACTCTTCTATCAGTTTGAGTAATTCGACAGCACTTGGCTGTTGGCGTAGGATTCTCTGCATATACAATCATATCATCTGTAATAGGAAGATTTTGACTTGTTCTTTGCCAATGCAAATACCTTTTATTTCTTGGCCTTGTCTAATTGCTCTGGCTAGAACTTCTAGTACAATGTTGGATAGGAGAGGTGAGAGTGGGCCTCCTTGTCTAGTTCCTGTTCTCAAGGGAAATTGTTTCACTCTCTCCATTCAGGATGACATAGGCAGTTGGCTTTATATAAATGGCCCTTATTGCATTGAGCAATTTGCCGTCTATTCCTATTTTGCTGAGAGTTTTTGGCACAAATGGGTGTTGGACTTTATCAAATACCTTTTCTGTATCAATAGACAAAATTAGGTGATTCTTGTCTTTTGTGTTATTTATGTGATTGATCACATTAATTGTTTTTCTGATATTGAAACAGCCTTGCACCCCTTGTGTGAATCCAGCTTGGTCATGATGGATTATTGTTTGGATATGTTATTGTATTCTATTGGCAAGAATTTTGTTGAAGCTTTTGCATCTCAATTCGTGAGTGATATCAGTCTGTAGTTCTCCTTTTCTGTTGGGTCTTCCCTGTCTTTGGTATCAGGGTTATGCTGGCTTCATAGAATGATTTGAGAGTATTCCATACCTTTCTATACTGCTAAATAGTCTCAGTAGTATTGGAGATAACTCTTCTCTAAAAGCCTGGTAGAATTCTGCATTGAAGCTGTCTCGGCCAGGGCTTTTATTCACTGGTAGTTTTTGGATGACTTTTTTTTGTGATAGGTTTATTAAGTTGTTTTGCTTCACCTTGTGATAATTTTGGTAGGTCATGTGAATGTGGAAATTTGTCCATTTCCTCTAGGTTTACAAGTTTGTTAGAATACAGTCTTTCATAGTATTCTGTTACGATATTTTTGATTTCTGTTGTATCTCTCCTCTCATTTCTTATTTGGGGTATTCATTTTCTTTCCTGTGTTTCTTTAGTAAGTTTAGCCAGTGGTTTGCCAATTTTGTGGGTCTTTTCAAAAAAACAGCTTTTGGTCTTTTAAATGTTTTCAATTGTTCTTCTATTCTCTAATTTGTTTAGTTCTGCTTCAATATTTATGATATATGTTTTTCTGGTGCCTGCTGAGTTCCTCTGTTGTTCTCTCTCTACTTGTTCAGGCTGTAGGGTTAGTTCTTTGATTTGGTTTCTTTCTTCCTTCCAGATGTGTGCATTTATGGAGATAAACTGCCCTCTGAGCACTGCTTTGGCTGTATCGCATAGGTTCTAGTAGGAAGTGTTTTGATTCTCGTTGGAATCCATAAATTTATTTCATTCGTGGTTTCTTCTGTAACCCGTGGCTGTTTGAGCAAGGTGTTGTTCAGTTTCCATGAGTTCCACTTTCTGTGTCTGTTTTTTTCTGCTATTGATTTCCACTGTTATGGCTTTATGATCTGAGAAGATCCTTTACATTAATTCAGTGGTATGGATTTTGTTGAGAACTGCTGTATGTCGTAACACATGGTCTATTCTGGAGAATGTTCCATGTGCACTGGAGAAGAAGGTGTAGTTGTCCGCTGATGGATAGAAAGTTCTGTATATGTTGATGAGGTCTAGTTGGTTAGTTGTGGCAATAAAGTCTTCTGTGTCTTTACTGAGCTTTTTTCTAGAAAATCCGTCCAGTACTGAGAGTGGAGTGTTGAAGTCTCTCACTATTACTGTGGAGTGATCTATCTCATTTTTGAGAGTGGTTGTTGTTTCTTTGATGTATTTAGGCGCTCTAATGTTAGGTGCGTAAGTATTTAATATTGTTATGTCCTGCTTGTGTATTTATCCTTTCAGTAATATTGTCCATCCTTGTCCATGATGGTGGATTTTATATTAAAATCTATTTTTTCTGAGATTAGAATTGCCACACCTGCTGTTCTTTGTGCATTGTTGGCTCAATATATATTCTTCCATCCTTTAATTCTCAGTTTGTTCATATCTTTAAATCTAAGGTGAGTTTCTTGTAGGCAACATATGGATGAGTCATGTCTTTTGATCCAAGATGTCATTCGATGTCTCTTTATGGGAGTGTTCAGTCCATTCACATTCAGTGTAATTATTGATAGTTATGTGTTCAGTGCTGTCATTGTGATGTTTCTCTGTTCTTAGTAATCTGTTCTGGGACATTCTTCTTTGTCGGTTGATTTTTCATCTTTTTCAGGGTTGGTTTTGTGGTCGTTGTGATTCCTGCATTATGTTTCTTGATTTGATATGTTGCTTCTTTATTGTGCTTTACAGCTGCCCTTATGATCTCACTTAGTTACTACCAGCCTTATTAACTTCTTCTCCATCTGGAAGGAGTATAATGACTGCAGTACATCCTCCTTTTTAATATGATGACATCATAGCTTTCGTGATATGATAATTGGATCATTTCTTTCACTATTGTAGCTTTAACTGAGTTTGGAGCCTTCCCTAGATCAGTAGTTTTCTGAGCGATGTGTCCTGTATTTGCTTCTAAAATATAAAGTTAGCGGTTTTGTTCATCCAAACCAAGAGAGTCTTTCAGTATTTCTTGTAGCTTTTGTTTGGTTTTTACAGTGTCTGAGTTTGTATTTATCTGTGAGTGTCTTAATTTCATTTACATATTTGAAAGATAGTTTTGCAGGATATGTAATTCTTGGTTGGAGGTTCTTCTCCTTCAAGGCTTTGAATGTGTCATGCCACTGTCTCTGTGACAGCATTGTTTTAGCTGCAAAATCCAATGAAAGCCTACAGGGTTTGCCTCTGAATATTAGCTTTGGTTTGAGTCTTGCTTCCTTTAAGAGTTTCTGCTTATGTTTCATTTTGTTAACCTTGATTATAATATGTCTTGGGGACTTTCTTTTGAGATCTATGTTGAGTGCTTTTCAGTATGCATCTTGGACTCTATGTTCTCTTCTTTCATAATTTCTGGGAAGTTTTCTGTCATTAGCTCAGCAACAATACTCTCTGTGTTCTCAGGTGTCTCACCTTGTTCAGGAACTCCAATTAACTACAGATTGTTCCTCTTAGTAGCATCCCACAAGCTTCTTAATGCTTCTTCATTTTTCTTGTTTCTTTTTTCTGATTTCTCCTCATAGATGCTGGAGTCAGTAGCTCTGTCTTCCAAATCAAAAAGGCTGTTTTCCATTTGTTCCACTCTGCTTTTTGGCTTTGAATTGACATTTCTATGTCTTTGATTTTGTTCTTGATTTGTTGGATCTCAGAGTACTGGTGTTCCATCATATTAAACACCTTGCTTAATTTTTCATTTTTCTCTGCTGCATTTTGTATGAGGTCTAGGAGGGCTCTCTATATAATCCTTTTGTATTCACCTGATAGTTTCAGAAAGGTTTCTTGTCTGTGAAGTTCTTTGTTTCTTTTGGGGGCCTTCTCAAGTCATAGGTGATTTCTTTGTTTCAGTTTTCTCTGGGGTTTGTTGCTTTTTGGGCATCTTGTGAGTCAATAGAGGCTGGGAGAGATGCTGTGAGGATGGATCGCAGTTGTTTCTCTAGGTTGTCTTAAAATGAAAGATAAAAGGTATCTGACCACTTCCACAGTCAGTCAGATTTTCAAGTGTACAGGTCCCTCTTCCCAGTTGGCAAAGTAAGCACCTCTATATCCAACCTCAGATGTTATAAACTAGTTCAAAATACAGAAAGGCTACTGCCCTGTTCGCCTCTGCTGCCAGGCCACAGCTGTAGGTGATACTGTGTAAAATACTGCTTTTCTGCCAGAAAAGTGCTCTTCTTGAGGCCAGCACTGCCTCACAGCCTAGGAATTAGGTCCAACTGACGCCTCTGTATGGGTATATCTGCCTCCTAGTCAAACAAGATGGCGCCCTGCACAAGCTGCCTGCCTGCTTCAGTACAGGCTACTCCATGGCAGAGGCAGAAAGAGAGGCCAAAGATGCCGAGGTACAGAGTCCACACCAGGACCCAGCTGCAGGTGACACTTTGTAAAATACTGCTTTTCTGCCAGAAAAGCACACCCCTCCGGGCAGGTGCTGCCTCCCAGCCTAAGAACTAAGTCCAGCTGGGCCCACTGTATGGGTGTCTCTGCCTCCCAATGGAACACCATGGCATCCTGCGCAAGCTGCCCACCTGCCTCAGTTCAGGATACACCATGGCAGAGATGGAAAGAGAGGCTAAAGGTGCTGAGATGCACAGAGTCCCAAGCTAGGCTCTTGAAATGTGGCAATGTCACCCGCCTATCCTGCCAACAGTGCATCTGGGATTAGCTGCTAGTCAAGTCCCAGCTCTGCCTGCCCGCTAAGACAGAGAAAAAATGTTAAAATGGTGAGTTACCCTTCAGTCCATGAAAGCCAGCATTCAGTCCGAGCAGCAGTTGGCAAAAGAGAGGAATTCTTCTGTTCAGTGGTATGAAGTCCAAATTGACAGCCCTATGCTGTGTCCTAGGGTTCACTAGGTGTCCAGAAGCCTCTGTTTAATTATCAGTTCAGATCTTGGCTTCCAAAGGGATTTAGGGAGACGTGTGCTTAGTCTGCTATCTTGCCTCCACCCCTCCAAACCTTTTCTTGAATCCTTATAATTTTATGCACAATACTTGTCCTTTTGCAACTGATTATTTTCACTCAGCATAATGTCATGTAGATTCCTACATGCTATGAGATCCATAATATCCCATTGTGTGAATACACCATAGTTCATTTATCCATTCATCTGTTAATGAACACCTAGGTTGATTCCATTTTTTTATTATTGTGGACAGTGCAGTGACAAATATTGGTGTGCATTTTGTCTTATTGGTGTGCATTTTGTCTATTTGTATGACAGCCCTTTTTTCTCTAGAATGTATTCCGATAAGTGGGATTGCTGATTGTATGGTATTTTTATTTCTAACTTTTTAAGAAGTGTCAAATTGATTTCCATGGTGGTTGTACCATTTTACTTTTCCACCAGCAGTATATGTGTTTCAGTCTCTCTACAACCTCTCTAATATTTGTTATTTTGTGTTTTTTGGGTCTAACACAAGCCTTGTTGGGGTGAGATAGTTGTTGTTAGGTGCTGTTGAGTTGGTTCTGACTCATTGCGATCCTATGATCAACAGAATGAAACACTGTCGGTCTTGCACCATGTCCTCAATCATTTTTATGCTTAAGCCCATTGTTGCAGCAACTGAGTCAGTCTATCTCGTTGAGGGTCTTCTTTTTTGCTGACCCTCCACTCTACCAAGCATGATGTCCTTCTCCAGGGACTGATATTTCCTTATAACATGTCCAAAGTATGGAAGATGCAGTCTTGCCATCTTTACCTCCAAGGAGCACTCTGGTTGTCCTTCTTCCAGAATAGATCTGTTTGTTCTTTTGGTGGTCTATGGTACGTTCAACATTCTTCTCCAACACCACAATTAAAAGGCATCAATTCTTCCTCTGTCTTCTTTATTCATGGTCCAGCTTTTGCATGCATACAATGCAATGAAAATACCATGGCTTGGGTCAGGTGTGTTTTAGTCTTCAAGGTGACATCTTTACTTTTCAATACTTTGAAGTGGTCTTTGGAGCAGATTTCCCCAGTGGTGTGTCTTTTGGTGTCTTGACAGCTGCTTCCAAGGTCATTGATTGTGGACCCAAGTAAAATGAAATCCTTGACAACCTAAATCCTTTCTCCATTTATAACCATGTTGCTTACTGGTCCAGTTGTGAGGATTTTTATTTTCCTGGTGTTGAAGTACAATCCATACTGAAGGCTATGGTCCTTGATCTTCATCAGTAGGTGTCTCAGATCGTCTTCATTTCCAGCAAGCAAGGTGGTGTCATCTGCATCATGCAGGCTGTTAATGAGTTGTCCTGCAATCCTGATGCCTCATTCTTCTTCGTATAATCCAGCTTCTCGGGTTATTTGTTCCACATATGGATTAAAAAGTTATGGTGAAAGGATACAACTCTGATGTATGCCTTTCCTGACTTTAAACCATGCAGTGTCCTCTTGTTCTGTTTGCATGACTGCCTCTTGATCCATATACAGATTCCTTAACAGCACAATTGGGTGTTCTGGCATTCCCATTCCCTGTAATGTATGATCCACACAGTCAAATGTTTTGTATAGTCAATGAAACACAAGTAAATATCTTGCTGGTTTTCTTTGCTTTCAGCCAAGATCCATCTGACATCAGCAATGATATCCCTGGTTCCATGTCCTCTTCTGAACCCAGCTTGAATTTCAGGCAGTTTCTTGTCAAGACATTGTTGTAGTCACTTTTGAACGATCTTCAGCAGAAATTTACTTGCATGTGATATCAACAATATTGTTTGGTAATTTCCACATTCACTTGGAGTGAGATAATATCTCATTGTAATTTTGATTTGCATTTCTCCAATGGCTAATGATCATGTATCTGTTAGCTGCTTGGATGTCTCATTTGATAAAATGTCTATTCATATACTTTGCCCATTTTTAAATTGGGTTTTATGCCTTTTTTTGAGATTTTAGAATCTTGTAGAATTTAGAGATTAGATGATGATTGCATTGGTTATAGCCAGTATTTTTTTCCCAGTCTATAGGTTGTCTTTTTACTCTTTTGGTGAAGTCTTTGGATTGAGCATAAGGGTTTGATTTTTAGTAGTTTCCATTTACCTGTATTCCCTTCTGGTGTTTGTGCCGTGTTAGTAATGTTTTGTATTTTGCTTATGCTGTTCATCAGGGCTTCCAGCATTGTCCCTATTTTTCCTTCCATGATCTTTACTGTTTTAGATTTTATATTTAGCTCTTGGATCCATTTTGAGTTAATTTTTGTGCATGGGTGAGAGGTATGGGCCTTGTTTCTTTTTTTTTTTTTTTTGCAGTTATGATAATATTATTTGTTAAGGAGACTGTCTTTTCCCCAATTAACAGACTTTGAGCCTTTGTCAAGTGTCAGATGCTTGTAGGTGAAGGATTTTATGTCTGGACTCTCAGCCCTATTCTATCTATCTGTCTATCTATCTGTTGTTGTACCAGTACCAGGCTCTTTTGATTACCTTGGTGGTGTAACAGGTTCTATGTCAGGTAGTATGAGGCCTCCCATTATGTTCTTCTCCTTCAGAAATGCTTTACTTATCTGGGGCTTTTTCCCTTTCCATACAAAATTGGTGATTTGTGTTTCCATGTCATTAAAAATTGGAATTTGATTGGTATTACATTGTGTACAGATGGCTTTGGACAGAAATACATTTTCACAATGTTAAGTCTTCCTATTGATGAGCAACGTCTCTTGTTTTCTTACAGTAGTGTTTCGCAGTTTTCTTTGTGTAGTTCTTTTATGTCTCTGGTTAGATTTATTCCTAAGTGTTTTTCATATTGGGGGCTGTTGTAAACAGTATTGATTTGGTGATTTCCTCTTTGTTGGTGTAGAGGGATCCAACTGATTTGTGTATGTTTATCTTGTATCGTGATAATTTACTAACTTCAACTGTTAGTTCTGGTAGTCTTTTTGTAGCCTTTTTAGGGTTTTCTGTGGATAAGATCATGTTGTCTGCAAATAGAGGTACTTTTACTTTCTCCTTAACAATTTGAATGCCTTTTATTTCTTTTTCTAGCCTGATTGCTCTGGCTAGAACCTCCAGCACAATGTTGAATAAAAATGGTGACAGAGAGCAGCCTTGTCTGGTTCCAGTTCTCAAGGGGAATGCTTTCAGATGCTCTCCATTTAGGATATGTTGGCTGTTGGCTTTTGTATAAATGCCTTTTATTAAGTTGAGGAATTTCTCTTTTATTCCCGTTTTGCTGAGAGTTTTTATCATACATGAGTGTTGGACTTTGTCAAATGCCTTCTATGCATCAGTTGATAAAATAAATTAAGTGGTTCTTGTCTTTTGTTTTATTTATGAAGTTGATTGCATTGATTGTTTTTCTAATGTTGAACAATCCCTGTGTCTCTGTACACTTTTTTTTTGTTTTTTGGATATGTTGTTGAATTCTATTGGCTAAAAAAACAAAAAAAAAGATTGCATCTAAGTTCATGAGAGACACTGGTCTGTAATATTCCTGTTTTGTAGTATCAGGGTTATGCTGGCTGCAAAGAGTGAGTTTGGCAGTATTCCATCTTTCTGTTTGCTCTGGAATATCTTTAGTGGTTTTAACTTTTCTCTGAGAATTCAGTACAATTCTCCAGGAAAGCTTGTCAGGGACAGGGTTTTAAATTATTTTTCCAAACTCTTCTTTTGTTATGAGTTTATTTAGTTGTTCTGCTTCTGTTTGTGTTAGTTTAGGTAGATAACGTGCTTGTAGAAATTGGTCTGTTTCCTCTGCCAAAAGCCAAGTGCCGTCGGGTCTTTCCTCTAGGTTTTCATATTTGTTAGAGGACATTTTTTCTTATTATTCTATTATTATTTTTAAATTTCTGTTAGATCTGTTGTGATATTGTGCATCTCATTTCTTATTTGGGTTATTTGCTTCCTCTCCTGTATCTCTTTTGTCAGTTTGGACACTGGTTTACCTATTTTATCAATCTTGTCAAAGAGCCAGGTTTTGTTCATGTTAACTCTTTCAGTCATTTTTCTATTTGATTTTATTTAGTTCTGCTCTAGTTTTTATTGATTACTTTCTCCTGGTGCCTGGAAGGTTGTTTTGCTACTTTCTTTCTATTTGTTCAACTTATAAGGTTAATGCTTGATTTGGGACCTTTCTTCATTTTGGATGTGTGCATTTATTGCAATAAATCAACCTCTGAGCACTGCTTTTGCAGTGTCCTGAATGTTCTGGTAGGATATGTTTTCATTCTCATTTGGTGCTGTGAATTTCTTTATTCCATTCTTGGTTTCTTCTATAACTCAGTCACTTTTGAGCAAGGTGTTGTTTGGTTTCTACGTGCTTATTGCTGTTATTTCCCCCCCTTTCTTTTTCTGTTACTAATTTCTACTTGTATGGCCTTAGGGTCTCTTGAGTTTTAGTTTGCTTCTGTCTCTGAGTTTCAGGTGTCTCTTGTACATAGCATATAGATGGCTTGTGATTTTCTTATTAATTCTGTCACTCTCTGTGTATTTATTGCTACATTTAATCTATTTAACATTCAGTTTAGTTATTGATAGGTATGAGTTTAGAATACTGTCATTTTAATGCCCTTTTTTAATGCATTGTTTATAGTTTCCTTTTTCCATTTAATTTTGTGTCCAGAGTTATTTTTCTTTTGATCTTTTTCATTGTTGTTTATTTTGTATTTGCTGACACTTCATGTTTTTCTTGGTTTTTATTTTGATGTGTAGGCTTTTATTTTCATTGTGGTTACCTTAATATTGGATCCGACTTGATGGCACTTGGCTAGCTTGGCTACCTTAATATTTACCCCTGTTTTTCTAAATTTAATGCAGTCTTTTATTTCTTTGTATCACTTTGATTTGCAGTCCATATGAATGATGTATGACTGCTTTTTTTTAAGACTCTCTTTTTTGTTATAGGAAACTCTGGTAAGTACTATGGTTGCTAACCAAAAAGTCAGCAGTTCGAATCCGCCAGGCATTCCTTTGAAACTCTATGGAGCATGTCTACTCTGTCCTATAGGGTTGTTATGAGCTGTAATTAACTCAATGGTAGTAGGGTTTTTTTATTTTTGTTGTTGTTATTATGATGTTGTCATCTTTTGCTTATGTTTCAGTTTCCCTATTTTCAGTGTTTTAGCTTTGATTTATTTTTGAGATTTCCCTATCAGAGTTGATATCTGTTTCCTTTGACCTGTGTTCTAGTCTTGGGCTTTTATATGATATTGTTGATTTTCTAACCAAAGGACTCCCTTTAGTATTTCTTGTAATTTTGCTTTGGTGTCTGCAAATTCTCTAAGTTTCTATTTTTCTGCAAATGTCCTAATTCCACCATCATATCTGAAACACTATTTTGCAGGATGTATAATTCTTGGCTGGCAATTTTTTCCTTCAAGGCTTTGTATATGTCATCCCATTGTCTTCTTGCCTGAATGGTTTTTGCTGAGTAACCCAAATTTAGCCTTATGGACTCTTCTTTGTAGATTATTTTTGTTTATCCCTAGTTACTTTCATAATTCTATCAGGTTCAATTATAATATATCTGGGTGTCTTTCTTTTTGGATCTACTTTGTGTGGAGTTTGAGGAACATCTTGGATATATATCTTTCCTTTTATGACATTAAGGAATTTTTTTGTCAACAAGTCTTTAAAAATTCTCTGTGTTACAGTTTCTTGTTCTAGTACTCCAGTCACTCATAGATTATTCCTCTTGATAGAGTCTCACATAATGATGAGGGTTTCTTCATTTTTTAAAAATTATTTTATATGATTTTTACCTTAAATATATTAGTGTCCAGTGCTTTTCTTTAATCTTACTAATTCGGCATTTCATTTCCTCAATTCTGTTCTGTTGACTTTCTACTGAGTTGTCTAATTCTGAAATTTTATTATTAATCTTCTGATTTTCCGAATGCTGTCTTTGTCTAGTTTTTTGCAGTCTGTTCAATTTATCATTATGCTCTGTTGCATTTGGCCTCATCTCCTTCCTGGTCTCTTGAAGAGTCCTAAATAATTAATCTTTTATATTCTATCTCCAATAATTCCAGGAAGTTCTCTTCTTCTGGAAAACTTATTGATTCTTTTTTGGGGAGCTTTCTGAAGCTATTGTAGTCTGGTCTGCCTCTTTATGTGATTTGATATTGACTGTTGTCCGTGAGACTTTAGTAAGTTGTTTATTAATTTCATGTTTGCTTACTGTGTTTCAGTCTTTTGTTTTGAAATGCCAAAATAGGCTAGTTGTAAGAACTAGTTTGATTATTGGTACCTTTGAGGCTTGAATGACCTGTCACTAGGTAGTTAGAGCTGTTACTAGGCATGTGAGCCCAAGAATCTATTTACTTTTGTTATTAGTATTTAGCTCAGGTGTCTAGGTAGTTGGTTACCAAGTGTGTGGTACAGGCTCTCCCCTACAGTCCTAGATGGGCAGATGCAATTTGTATAGGCACAAGTATCTGGTTGCACACAGTGAGAAAGGCAGGGAGCTGACAGATGTCCAAGAGGATCTGTGAGGAAAGCCTGTCCCTGTTACTTAAAGTGTATAAGTGGTTAGCTTTTGCTGCAGGACTCTGAGTGCTCAATGCTGTCGGTATGTAGTGGTAAGATGCATTCAAGGTCCATGTATCCCTTACATCTACAGCTAGGCAAAGAAACTCTTGCTGCCCTGAATTCCCAGCATAGGGAGCTGACAGGTTATTGTTTTCCTCTTGTATGTTAATTTTTTCCCTCTCCAAATCTGAGAAAATGACTCAGGACACACGTGAGGGGCCCTACTTTCTGCCCAGGTGATGTGCCAGTCTCTGATGCTTGCTTGGGCTCCATGTAGAGAAGGGAGATGGAGGTACTGGTAAAGGGGAGAGACATTTGTCCCAAAGGAAAGTTTCAGATCTGCACTAGGTAGATTAGATGCAAGCTACTTAGCTTTTGATAACTGATTGCCATTTTCCACTGATTTTGAAGAGGTTAGTGGGCTCTCTGATGCTCAGTCTCTCCAGCTGTAGAAGAAGCTTTCCAAATGCCACTGCTCCCCTCTCCATGTTCACTGCTACCAATCTGCCTGAGGAGTGCCAATTCCTGCTGGGTCAGGTCTGGCCAGCTCAGGTATTTCTAGACCTACTTACTGTCTCTTCCCTGTCACCAGTTCAAGTACTCAATTTTTCCTTTGATGTTCAGGGCTCCTAGAATGTCACATATAATTGATTTGTTTATTTATTTATTTTTCAGTCACTGTTATTAGAAGGATCACGGGAAGTATCTGAATATGCCACCATCTTAGCCCCACCTGTATTATTTCTCACAAATGCATGTAAATCTATAATTATCACAAACTAAAATGTTTTTAAAAATGGTTGATAGTTTCCATTTCTGCAGAGCTTGCCCACTCTTCTATGGGATAAAGATAAAACAGTAATAATTTCATGTATCTGTTACCTTGACAGTGCAGTTGGGTTTTCCTGAGGTCTTGATTAAATTTCAATATCTTAAGAGCCACTTATGTTCACAGGAAATCTCTGAAATGTTTCAGTCATCAAAACAAATATTATAACTACTAGTGGAAAAGCCAGGGTCATAAGCATATTTTGACTGAAATAATGGAGAGTTTCAGTGGTGTCCCTGCATGAGGGCCAGTGGGTTGGTTTTTGTTCAGGTATTCCACAAAATGGTGAGAGTACAGTGGTTAAGTGTGCAGAATCTTGGTTCAAACATTTGGTTTTGGAATGTTGGTCATGGAACTTTCTTTTTCTGCCACTATGTACACATTTCTGAACTTTCCTTTCCTCTTAGTTATTCCATTGTAGAGTGGAGTTAATAATGTTGCTCACTGCTTAGCGTTACTGAAAGGACTAAGTCAGAGAGTATGAGGACTGCTGATTAAGTTCATGAATTCACCCTAGAAAAAGTGCTAAATACTTCATTGCTTGGGAAGCTATGTGCCAACCCCAGTGCCTAGTCCACCTTTCAAAGCAATTTTGGAACTCTTTTTCTGAAATGGCCATCAGAGCTGTCATTGTATTACTCTTGATGTCTTGAGTGTCACCAAAATGTCTTCCTTTCAATATTTCCTCTGTCTTGGGGTAAGGAAAAATGTTATTGTGGATAAGATCAGGTAAGCAGGGAGGGTGTTCCAATACAGTTATTTGTTTACTGGCTAGAAACTCCCTTATAGACAGCCATACAATTAAGTTTGAGAACTACCCACTGTGCCATTGTGTTAGTTGCTGTCAATTTGATTCCCACTCATGGTGACCTTAAGTTCAGGGTAGAACTGCTCTATAGGGTTTCCAAGGCTGTTATCTTTCTTCAGAAGTAGATTGCAGGTAGTCAGGCCTGTTTTCCAATGGCCATTCCAGAGAGAGTTCCAAAATTGCTTTGAAGGGTAGAGTAGGTCCTTGTGTCAGTCCATAGCTTCCCAAGGGGAGTACTTTGAAGGTGACCATAAGGATATTTAGCAGTGAGGTATGTAGCACTTGGAACAATTAAATTCACAGACTTAATTGTTAGACATCAGACATGTGCCTAACATTTAGGAAATAACATATGCAAACTCTTTCCTCTGAGTACACTATTGTGGAAATAAAATTTTTCTTTCAAAACATGCTCTGCTTCAAACTCGTTTTCTTGTTGTTAGTTGTCAATTTGATTCCCACTCATGGTGACCTTAAGTGCAGAGTAGGAACTGCTCTATAGGGTTTCCAAGGCTGTGATCTTTCTTCAGAAGTAGATAGCAGGTAGTCAGGCCTGTCTTCCAAACCACTTCTAGTTGAACCATCAACATTTGTGCTGCTTAACTGTTTGTGCCACCAAGAGATTCTGTTGAAACTCACTTAAAAAAAAAAAAAAAAAAAAAACACACAGAGTAGAAAACCCATTGCTATCAAGTCAATTTTACTCATAGTGACCCTGTAGGACACAGTAAAACTGTCCCCTAGGGTTTCCAGGGTGTACCTGGTAGATTTGAACAGCTGACCTTTGGGTTAGCATCCATAGATTTTTAACCACCGTGTTAGCCATTGTTATATAAGAGAGAATTTGAAATTGTACATGAAGTTACCCGAGTTAATATGATCTTGATACACAAGCCGTTTGCAACTTCTAGAGCATCAATACTAAATCAATTTCTTCCTGTTAAATGGAAATTGAAGAGCTTGTAAACATTTCCCAATTGGATTCAGGCAGGAGACAATCTTTCAACTGTTCCAGAGCTCAAAATAGTGTCAATCAATTGACACAACTGAGACATACAAGCACTTAATTTGTATTTTTTAAAGCCTCGTTACCTTTACTTTCAATTTTTTTTCTTCCCATTTAACCCTTATTTTTGTAACATCTCTGATCTTTTCCTCAAAAATCAAGTTCTTATTTAGGTTTAAAAAATGATCTCTTTTCAAATGAATTCCATTTATGAAAGCACGTTGATGTGGGTGAACCTAAACAAGGATATACTTTCTAATTAGCTCTTTTTAGTTGTTCAGATTGCATAATTGAAGTTCATTTAGTTTAATTGAAATGAAGAACTGTCTTCTTTGTACTCTAAAGTATAATTTCAAATGGTTTTAAAATGGTCATTATTCCAGTCGTCCTGTCCTGGAAATGAGCTGCCGTGATTAAAATAGAGAAGATGAGATTTACCTTGGTGGTTGATGAAATTTTGTTGTTTCATTATTTATTTTTGTTTGGTTTTGTTTTAGGCCTGTCTTAGTTATCTAGTGCTGCTATAACAGAGATACCACAAGTGGATGGCTTTAACAAACAGAAATTTATTTTCTCACAGTTTAGGAGGCTAGAAGTTTGAAATCAAGGTGCTAGCTCTAGAGGAAGGCTTTCTCTCTTGTGGGCTTTAGGGGAAGGTCCTTGTCTTCAACCTTCCCCTAGGTCTAGGAGCTTCTCAGCTTAGGGAATCCAGGTCCAAAGGAGAGCTCAGTTCTCCATGCTTCTTTCTTGGTGGTATGAAGTCCTTCTCTTCTCTGCTTGATTCTCTGTTTTGTATTTTATAAGAGATTGACTCAAGATAGACCGACTCCTATAGAGTGACTCCTGTCTAATTAACATAATAACCTCTTATCCTGCCTCATTAACATCATAGAGGTTAAGATTTACAACACACAGGATAATTACATCAGATTTATGAAATGGTGGATAACCACACAACATGAGAAATTATGGTCTAGCCAAGTTAACACAAATTTTTTAGGGGGGCCACAATTCAATCATAACATTGCCCTCAGATTTATTAAGAGACCTTTTCTTTGTACCAGAGCCCTGCTAATTTGCAGGTTTTCGCTTCAGATGCTCTAATATAAGCATAGTCTTGTTGCTGAGGGTGTGAAGGAAACCTCTTAAGACATGGGAAACATGGAAGGGCTGTTCTCCAAATCTACACCAGGCCTAAGACAAGGAACCTGGCTCCTCAACTTTCCTGTTCCCATGGAGCACCCAGACCTCAAATCCCATAATCCACTTATTTTATTCATTCAGGACACTAAAACCCCAAACCCAAACCCATTGCCATTGAATCACTTCTGACACAGCACATAAGGGTTTCCAGGATGCAAATGCCTGAATGAGTTTCCTGATAATTAAGCTAAATCCTGAACACCTGTCTCTAAGGTAGGACTACGGGTGATAATGAAGTGCGAAACTCTGGCAACTCTGATAGGAAATCTCTTCCTGAATCTGTCTGCTGAGAGCTCATACCCAGATTGGCTAAAGGCTAATTTTTTTTTAAATTTTTTATTTAATATAACTGAGTGAAAATGTACATTCCAGTATAAATTTACATACCCACCTATATGCAGCTTCCACTGCTCTCCCTGCCTGGTGACAGCACACTATTCCTCTCTACTCCATACATGTCTCGTTCTCCCAACAGTCTCTTTTTTCCCTCCTCTCCACCCACTTTCCTTCCTCCAGCCAGAGGTCAGCAGGATGACATCCTATAGATGTATAGAACCATAAAGTGCATCCAATATATGGTCACTGTATCGCCAAGTCCAATCCATTCCTGTCCGAAGCGTGGACCTTTGTTATGATTTATGGTCAAGGGCAGCATCAGGGTGAGGGGCCATGCTCCCAGGGGAACCCCAAAACCGCTGGACCATCAATTGAGATCTTTTAGTGGGGATCTCAGGGTGCACCCCTTTTTCTTCTTGTGTTGCCAGTGAGACTCAGCTTAGTGAGCTCCATCGTGGCTATCACTGGTGGTGGCCAGGCACCATCTGGTTCTTCCAGTCCCAAGTCGATGTAGGCACCCACTGATGTGGGTCTCTTTGTCTTCTGGGTTGTCTTTCCCCCATGTCATTTTGGTCCTTGGTGAGCATCCGTTCCTGCTGAGTTGGGACCATCTGCTGTGCCCTCGGATGGCAGCTTGGCAGCTTTTAAGACCCCAGACGCCACTCACCAACGTGGGGTGCAGAGAGCCCTCTTAGCAAAATGCTAGCGGTGCCAATTGGCCTCGCTTTCGTCTAAGAGCATGGTCCCCTGTCCCCTGCCCCAGCTACTCTATCCTTGCAATATTGGGTTAAGATGGAAGGAGTACTCATGTTATGTTTAAGTCCACTTAATATTGTTCTTGTTTCTAATGTATGCTATCACTGATTTCACCCAACCAGATACCTAGCAACTATTTAATCTAAACCCTCCCCCTCCCTCTCTCCCTCCCTCCCCTCCCTTGCAGCTGTCAAAGAGTCTTTTCTTCTATACACAAGTCTGTTTTTGAGATCTTATCGTAGAGGTTTCATACAATATTTGTCCTTTTGTTAAAGGCTAATGTTTTGATCAGTCCAAAATCTCATGAGGATGATGGAACGTAGCAAATAAGTGGTCCTTCAGTATTCCTTCCTGTAATCTTCTTTCTGGTCCAATTGGATTCTTATCAACATATTCTTTCCGTGTATTTTGGGGTGTTTTCCCTGAGGCATCTTTGTGGGTTACCCTGAGAGAAATATTTTTCTAAGAGGCAATTCAAAGAATGAGGAATTTATGTATGATTTATTTAAGAGATTTTTAAATTGTAATCTTTTAGTTCTGAATAAAAATTATAGTCATCATAATACATTTTCATGGTTAAAGATTCAAAGACTATGATACTGCCACATAGCCAAAGCATAATACTGGAAGAAAGGTGCTTGACATGCCCACAGCCATCGGAATTGTCTCCTTGAATCTGCTCTGGGAACTGCATAGGAAGAGAAACTGACAAATTTTCAGATAGAAACAGGAAGTGTATGCTAGTTTGTCTGGATCCTTGCCTAGCTTTTTTCTTTCTGAAAACACCTTGATGACGTAAGCCGAGCCAGCCAAGTGCCATCGAGTTGGATGACATTGGTGGCACCTAAATCATTTTTAAAAGTATATACCTATCATATAAATTAATGTGAAACAAGTTATGAATAAATGACCAAACCAAATTCTAATCAGCCTTTTAAACTGGTGTAATTAATAGATAAGAGGATAAAGCACTAGGTTTGAAAGTTTTCTTGTCTAGTAACAACACACCTTCTTCTCTTTATCCTACAGGTTATAATTTATGAATGTGACTTCTTAGGAAGGCAGAGGAAGCTGTTAATCGTGGCCATCTTTGGCTGTTGTGATCTACAAAGGTCACAGCTAACAATTTAATACAGCACTTGGGCATCTCCATTCATTTCTTTTTTTTTCAATATTATTTTACAGCAGTGGCATTCCTGGGAGAATGAGGGCACATATTAACAAAGAACTTTAGCAGACAGCATTTATACTTCCTTTAGGATAATGTAGCTGGGGCTGCCTCCTCTATCAAGACAAGCGATAGAGGATGAACACAAATTCCCTCGCTTTCCGGAGTGGATGGTTGAAAAGTGATGAGGAATAGCTTCAGGCTGGGAGAAGGATCTGTGTGGATGAAAAGGTGTCGTTATCAGCAGTGCTGAGTGTGTCGTATGCACAAGAAAGTGAGATACATTTCACCAATTAAAGACACAGGAGTAAAATGGAGGGCTATCTATATTCATCCTGATAAGGAAAACTGACACAGGAGATAGGTGATTTAAAATAGACTCGGCTTTTAAACTGTCATTAACCAAACAAAAACCCATTGCTGTTGAGTCAATTTTGACTCATAGTAAGTGTATAGAACAGTGTAGAAGTGCCTCATAGAGTTTCCAAGGAATGCTTTGTAGGTTTGAACTCGTGACCTTTTTGTTAATAAGCTGAGCTCTTTGTTATCCATTATGTCACCAGGATTCCTAAGTTTTCATTACAGTTTTTTTTTTTTTTTTTTTTTTAAGAGAACCGAGTTTCTAGAACTTTTTTGGTATAATGCAAATTCTCTTTCCTGTGGGGATGGTTGAAAAAGGATGCATAATGGCCTCATGTTGGGAGAAGAACCTGTATGGAGGAACAGGTGTTGGCATCAGCAGTGCTGAGTGTATTTGTATACCCAAGAAGGTGACTTTATCTTGACAATGGTTATGTTTACACGGGCAGACAGAGGAGGATTTATGTCAGAATAAAGTCATAGAAACAAAGGAATGGTAATTGTTGAACCTCTTGAAACAGCTGATAGAGGTCTAGATAAAATTATTTTTTAACAAAGCCTTTCAAAGGTCCTCACCATTCTTCCTTACACACTGTGGTATAATCCCAAGAAAGAATATTTTTGGAGACAAGGGACTGGGTCATTTGACCTCTGAAGAATTTTATCTGTATCTTTGAGATTGGTTAAATTATTATATACCATATTTATTAAATGTTACAGATACTTCGTGTTATAAAGGACAAATGAAAACTTCTCACAATAGGATCAGAAGTTTTCTTTACCAATAATGAATTATAAATCCTGGTAGCATTTTAACCTAGGTTTGGGAAAATACATGCATTTTTATGGAACAATAAACAGCACAACTGTAATGATATTTTAATTTCTAATCATTTTTCATTTCTCCAAGGGAAAAAATGTTTAATTTTTTATGCAAACATTACTCTCTTGATTTGTGAAAGGGCTTTTCTTTCTTCAGTTCACCTCTGCTGCCAATTAGCATGATGCCCAAAACTTCTAGCTCTGGTATCTCAGAGCCATTTTTCTGCCTGGTACCTGAAGGCCAATTCTTCACTCTGATTCTGAAAATGGTGTAATGCCTGCCTCTTGGAAAAGGACTCAGAAACAGGATCTCTAGAGGAAGTGGAAATTGGACCATTATTTATGATGCAGTAGTCCCCACATTACATTTTACAGTCCAGTCTTTATAGTTTTAATGAGATAAGGAATTTTAAAAGCTAAATTGTCTAGAACTGAGAACAAATGTTTAAAGCTGATGGACCAAAACCAAACCAAACCAAACCCACTGCAGTCAAGTCATTGCTGTCTCAGAAACCCTATAGGACAGAGTAGAACTTCTCCACAGTGTTTCCAAGGAGCAGTTGGCAGATTTGAACTGCCTACTTTTTGGTTTGCAGATATAGTACTTAACCAGGGTTTCCAGGTGATGTATAGAGACTGTATTTGTTTGGACCATGGGCAGAAAGGAGAGGAAATGTGGGAAGTTTATCAAGCAACAGAAACTGAGGGAAAAGGGTTAGAAGTCAAATGCAGTTGCCTACCAGGGTTGGAGGTACAAGAAAGGATTCCATAATTTCAGGGAAGCGGCTGGTGTGTGAGACCTGTCAGGGGAAGGTCCTAGAGCTAGGACTTCTAAATAATATCTTACCTTTAACAGCAGGATTCCCTCTGCTCCTGATTTGGATTGCTTCTAGAGTCAAAGGTGCCTCCATACTTTCACAATGACAAAAGTAAGGTATAAAGAGGATAACAAAAACACAAATATCCATACCATACTTTATAAGAGCTTCTTATATTCCAGTCTTGTTGCTAAGTGCTCTACAAGCATTTGTGAAATTTTCATTAGGTTGGTCTTCTCCAATACCTCAAGATACATCTCAAAAAAATCTATGAGGCAGGTACTTCTGTCATTCCACTGTACAGATGAGGCATTGAAGTTTAATAACTTAAATAATGTTTACCATGATAAATGTCAGTAGTGGAGTTGGAATCTAGATTTATAAGACTCAAGGATTTTGACTGTTGTTTTGGATAGGTAGGACATTATTAGTAGGAAGCAAATTCATTAGACAATCAGAATAAAATAACTATTATTTACATTACACATTAGTAAGGAGATCAATTAAAAAAAGAAAACAAAGAGTAGTAGGTGTTAAAATGTTATATTTTGTATAATCAGTAAGATGTGCTGCCTTCTTGTCACCAAGTGCAAGCATTATTGAAATGAGCTTTGAAATTTGGAGATGTGTGTTGACAAGCAACTGCAGGAGAGCTTATGTAAAAAGTCAGCAGTTTGTAAGCAGAAAGGAAAAGACTTAGAAAGGAAACTATTATGAAATCATCAGTTTTTCCTGCTTGAGGTCAAAAACTTCCAACATGCTGGAATAATATAGTATTACAAATGAGTGCAGACTATCCTCTCGATTTTTAGTCTTGTTGTGTTTATGCCTGAGGCCCTTTTATTTGATCGTTATTTTATTAATGGACTCGAACCAATGACCAGGCTGGTGAATGCTGCACTACCTGTGGTATAAAGTATGTGGTGTGAAGTATGATTTTTTTCTCCACATCCAGGTATAATACATCACAGAACTCAATTTAGTGTGAGTGGCATTAATATATAGCCAAAAGCAAGGAAAATTTTCAGGAAAGTAAGTACAACTAAGTTAATCCATACTGAAGAACAAGTCACAGGGGAGGAGAGAACAGTGGAGGAGGGCACTTCTCCAGTGTGTATTTGGTTATCTTACTGTCTTCAAGGTTCTGTTCTCAAATGAGTATGCTGCAAGGAGAATTTGCTTTGGTGACTTACAGATGTTATGGGCTATGCATTCAAAATCAGGAAGTAATTTATTAACTCTATGATGGCTAGACTTTGAAACCTTTAAAAAGGCAGAAACTGTAGGCCCAGGGGGAGGGGTAGTCCCTAATTCAAAGCAAAGATGTAGAGAAATCCTATTCACTTTTGTCTCCTATACAGATGGAACTTACAGAACAAGCTTTCAGTAACTGGTAAATTCATAAAAGAGTGAAGAGGAAAGACAGAGGGGGGATGTATGAAATGGATAGTTCCAGGAGTCAGAACTCACCTTCATGACCTGCAGCTCTAGAGCAATGATTTTACATGAGGCTCTTGGTGGATGAAATGACTGTATTTCAGCATTTATACTCAATTCTATCAAATATCTAGTTTAGTTGGGTGAGATTTTTGAGGCTCATCTACTTTAGTCCTTACATTTTACAGATGAGAAAACAGAAGCTCAGAGAAGTTGATAGTCCTGTAAGATCTCTCTCTTGGTTAACAAAAGAGTTGGAATAAGAATAGAGATTTTCTAACAGTACCTCAGTACATAGATGCTTCTTCCCCAGTCACCTGAGTCCAGCAGTAGAGACTAATAGAATTGTGGTTTTATTTACTTGCTGATAACTTATAAAAAGACAACCACAGATGGGGAGAAAATATTTATAAATCATATCTCTGATAAGGGACCTATATCCAAAATACATAAAGAATACTCATAACTCAATAATGAAAAGATATGTAGGCCAATTAAAAACCACGTGAAGGATCTGAATCAACATTGTTCCAAAGGAGATAGAAATGAGCAACAAGCAAGTGAAAAGATACTCAACATCATTAGTCATAAAAGAATTGCAGATCAAAACCACAGGGAGATACACTTTCTTACCAACTGGGATTGCTCCTTCAGATATTGTCTCAATCCACATGAGCATATGTTTGTGTATGTTTAACAATCATCCAAGCAGTTATAGTCGCTTAGGTGGCAAGTTTCCTAAATGTGACTAGGAACCATATGCACAACCTATCAGGTTCATTTTCTCAGGTGTCTAACATTTATTGAGCACTTACTCTGTGCCAGGCTCTACGTTAAGAATACTTCATTTCATGGAGGGTTTAAATAAACTCTATAACATAGGTGGAAACTCTGGTGCCATAGTAGTTAAGTGCTATGGCTGTTAACAGCAAGGTCTGCAGTTTGAATCTACCAGGCGCTCCTTGGAAACTCTATGGGGAAGTTCCATTCAGTCCTGTAGGGTCACTATGAGTTGGAATTGACTCAGTGGCAGTGGGGTTTTTTTTTTGTTTTTTTTTTTCTGGTACAACATATGTGCTATTATTATCTTTATTTGCAGAGAAAGTGAGTGAGGCTAATTTATCCAGCTATATTGTTAATGATGATTAGATCTGTGATTCTTTCTAGCCATTTGTATTCCAGAATTCACATTCTTAACTAATATACTCTTGGGAAGTCTCAGTGAAAGTTCTGTTTCTGAAAAACCAGTGTCCAGTAGATCCCCAGAATCCTCAGGCCCAGTTCTCCTTTGAACAGAATTGATATTCCCTTTTACTATGGTAAGTAAAACCCTCCACTCAGGAGGATAGAGTGTCTTAGATAAGCAAGAGAGGAAGATTCTTCTGCTAAGCCCCTACTGTGTGCCAGGCCTACTGCTAGGTACAATGTGACCTACTACTGAGAAAACTCATTTCTCTTTTCCTTGATCAGGTTCTGGTGCCTGAATACTGCTTTTTGCCAGTAGACAGATTGAAGATAAGCTTTAGAGAACTCAGTTTGCTGCAACATTATCATTCTTGGATTTTTAACAACCTCATTGTAAAAGGGAGTGTGTTTGATCAAAGCATCCCTAAATCTGTTGACTTCAGAATGTCTCAACACCCATAGCTGGGCGCTGCCAGATCTGGGAATAAAAATATCACGTCTTTCCAGTATTTAGAATGATAGTCATTAACAAGTTCTTAGCATTTTCTTGAGGTGCTCGCTGTCCGCTTGCTTCAGAGAGGAGTGAATCACATGATTCTGAGTTCTTTCATCCTCCCGCTGCAGACCACAGAGGAGTGAAAACAAGGCACAATCCAGCTGGGCAGTGGCTACAGTAGCCTGTGGTTTATGTCACTCAACTGCTCTATTAAGTGACCCCTCGGAGAGGGACAAGAATCACAAATGCTGTCTCCATTGCATTTCTAACTCGGAAGGTGGTGGTCATAATAGCCACGCTGTCCTTCTCAGCAAAATGCCGCACAGGAAGGTGTGTGTCATCTTTAGAGCTGCTATATAGCTCAGGGCTTCAGGCTGCTACCATTTATAGCACTGAGTCAGATTTAATAGGTCTCTATTTGACAGATTTAAAGTCCATCAACTCCTGGGGAAAATTTATCCAAAGGGTTGAATATGAAAGAATTTGACTGTCTGTAGAGAGAAGTGACTGAAGCATTTCAGCGATGGGTCTTCAGCAGGTTATAACCCATAAACCTCTCTGCAGTCCTTACTGTGTGTGTGCGTGTAATTATGCAAGCTTCTTTTTTTATTTTCTGTATTGTCATTTTGAATTATGCTCCCTGCATTCTAGATAGATCAACTGTTCCCAGGCAGCTAACTGGGCCTTTGGGAGACAGGGACATATTTTATTTCTACATCAACCTGCCTAGATTCAGTGTTTAGGGTGACATATAATCAGGTATTGTGTTTTAAAAGATCATATTAGGTAAGTGCAAACCACTTTCCATCATGACCAATGAGATATAATTGGTCCTATTGGCAGCACTTGAACTGCACTGATTTTTCTATCAGGCTGAAGCCTTGAGGATACATTTTTCCCCTCACCTCCAGTTACTTAACTAGTTATGAGTCATGTCCAGGGGAAAATTCTCTAAGTTACAAGTTCTTATGTGTAAGTAAGCTCTTTTTCTGAAGCAAGTGAAATTGAACATAAATTAAGTGTAAAAACAACATAATTCTTGCTTAATTAATGACTATTAAGTACAACTATGAGGCCATGGATTTAAGCAGTAGTGCTACTCTTTAGATTTTGTACTGGAGAAGTACATACACCCAGGAGACAAATGGGGCTAAAATTTTGCCCTTATTCCACTTGCCAGTGGTTTTCCAGAATAAAAAGCACAATTTTCTTAGTCATGTGCAGGCAACACAAGCTTATGAAAGGCCTGCTACTGTTTATCTGCATGCTGAAGGTTTAATGCACTATTTGATTTCATTTTTGCAGAACTTACGCAAAGCAAATATTGTTACCTCCAGTTTACATTTGTGGAAGCTGAGACTCACAGAGGTGTGATACAGTTTGTCCATAGTCAGACAGGCAGTAAGTGGAGGATTCAGATTTCAAACCCTAGTCTGTGTGACGGTAGATTCCTGGCTTAGCTCCCTTGACAGGAAGGTCTTCACGGCATCACAGAGACGCCTTGCTATAGACTGGTGCTGTGTTTTCTATTAGCTGAGTTAGATACCAGATGGAGTGTGTTAGACACCAGATGGCTTTCTTTCAACTCTCCCAGGCTATGGTGGAGCTTTTCAGTTGTGGTTTTCCTGGATAATCTCAAAGCATTAGCTTTGAATGAACCATTGGAAAAGGAATCTTTCCTTATATGGCTCTATCAAATTTCTGCTGTTAGAATCAACATAGGGTTTCTGTTCTATTTGGGGTAGGATTGCTTTTTGTGGCAAGGAAGAAAAACCAATGTAGATGAGAGGATGGAGGAGAGAGACGTAGAAAGTGACAGTGAGGTATCATGGGGATAGAAGAAGAGCTGTACACCAGGAAATAAACTTTTGGAAGGGTACTCTGAGATGTGCCTCCTCCCTCAGCTTAAACTTTCTTTGTCATAACCTCCCTGTGTTTCTGAGCATTTGCTCCTTTAATTTTCTCCTGATCTGACTCTTCTGAAACTCTGCTTCTTCAAACCAGTGTTGGGCTCGTGGGCTGATAATATAAAAAAACAAAACAAACAAACAAACAAAATCCAGACCCATTGCTGTGGCGTCAATTCTGACTCATAGCAACCCTATAGGACAGAGTAGAATTGCCACATAGAGTTTTCAAGGAGCATTTGGTGGATTCACACTGCTGAACTTTTGGTTAGCAGTCATAGCACTTAACCACTGTGCCTCAGAGGCTCTAATCTCTACTTTTACGGGTCTCTTTGTTCTGCCAGTTGGGACAGGACTTTGATTCTGTTTAAGTTCCTAATGGAAAGGTGCTTGGTTTCAACTCAGAAACTGGCCAGTCTATGGATGGGCCACTCCTACTCATACACTGTTGTTGTTGTTAGGTGTTGTCAAGTTGGTTCCAACTCAGAGCTACCCTGTATACAATAGAAGGAAACACTGCCCAATCCTGCACCATGCCCACCATCGCTGTTGTGCTTGACTCCATTGTTGCAACCACTGTGTCAATCTATCTCATTGAGGGTCGTGTAATATTTCACACACTTTGCAGAATATATTGGCAGATGGGCCACAGTCCTTGTATGTCTTCTCTGAACTTACTCTAGTTCTAGTTCCCACTCTCTCCTTCAGTTCTCTTCCCCTTGGTCTTCACTCCTCCTTCCACTAGCCTATTGGCTTTACAGTGCAGTTTTAAGTGATCCAACAGAGCACTCCCTGGAGATTCTATTTCCTATACACGTTCTTGAGTTCCATCTAATTACACTGAGTTTTGACCTTTTTCCTGTAAGGCTTTGCTTGCTAATATTAATAATGCTGATACTACTACTTAATACTTAGTTCAAACTTAATATGTGCCAGCCACTCTTACACCCTTTTCCTTCATTATCTCATTCTATCTTCACAAAGGTCTTAGGTGATAGTTATATTTTTACTCAAATAATGCACATCTTTTACAATTGTCTGCCACCTGTGCCACCCCCTGTAATGTATTTTTGTAAGTGTGCTGTGCTTATTTTTCTATAACAACATATTAAAAAAATGGCATAGCGATGTTTACAAAAATACCTCACAGGTGGAGGTTTCAGTTGGTAAACAAATGTAGGAGACGTCTGTTATTTGTGCAAAATATGGTAATACCATTGCCTTAATTCTATATTAAGTTTTCTTGAAAGCTAATAACTTAGATCAAGGCAGCACACTGTCCAAGGTATGCTCAGTTGTGTCTAATTCTGGAGTTTACAGTCTTAAGTTGTATGTTATAGTCGACAGAGGTTCAAGACTGGCTCGTTAACCCTAAGGCTAACTGAATGTCCATTTTGTGAAGAATCACGTTTCTGTTTCTTAGTGTGTGATATAAACCCATGTCTGGTCTCTTTAACTAGACCTTAAATCCGTTGTAGGCGGGAAGTACTAAACACATGTTTCTGGTATCTTCTAGAGCACAATCCTAGTTAGAAGAACAAATAAAACTTACACATACTTTGTCTGTACCTACATTTTTTTCTTCAACTTTTAGTTACACCAAAAATCATCCACAGCCATATTTTTTTCACTCCTCTCCAATATTACCTTTCTGAAGATGATAAGATTTATGGTTATTCATTTGAGCTTTAGACCCCTAAAGATGAAAAACTTTCAATGATATGGCACCAGTGTCTGCCTAATGTGATTATTTTGAAGCAGCTGGTAATGATAGAAGCAGAAAATGTGATTACATGGCACAATGGCTGTCTGGTAATCAATTTATTTAAGAGGATTGGACAAGAATTTAAAAACAAAAAACATACAAAAGGACAAGTACTATATGAGACCATTATTAAAAAGCAAGAAACAGTTTACATACAGAAAAAACAAGCTTTGATGGTTACAAAGCAGGGGAGAGGTAGGGAAGAGGAATCACTAACTAGATAGTAGACAAGTGTTAACTTTGGTAAAGGGAAAAGCAAGGCATAATATAGAGGAAGTTAGGACAGCTTGACCAGGGCAGAGATATAGAAGCTTCCTAGGTATATCCAAACACCTCAAGGGACTGACTTACTGGGGATGAGAGTTGGGGACCATGGTCTCAGGGGACTTCTAGGTCAAATGGCACAGTATACTTTGTAAAGAAAATGTTTTACCTCGTACTTTGATGAATAGTATCTGGAGTCTTAAAAGCTTGTGAGTGGCCATTTAAGAGACACATCTATTGCTTTCATCCTACCTAGAAAAACAAAGAAAACCAAAGACGAAAGGACTAATGGACAACATGGACCAATTTCCACCAGCCTGACCCTGTAAGAATTAACTAGTGCTTAGCTAATACCACCAACTGCTCTGAAAGGAATTACAATAGAGACTTCTGGACAAAGCACTAGGAAAATACAACAAAATTTAAATTCATGAAAAAAGGCCAAACTTACTGGTCTGACAGATCCTAGAGGAACCCCTGAGACTGTGGTCCCTGGACACTCTGCTAATTCAGCAGTGAAGCTACTCCGGAAGCCCACTTCTCAGTCAAAGATGAGACCGGTATATAAAACAGTAACACAAGTGAGGAACATGCTTCTCAGTTCAGTCAAATATATGAGAGCAAATGGGCATTTGACCAAAAGCAAAGATCAAAAGGAAGGGATCGGAAAAAGGAAAGAATGGACACAAGGAACTTGGAGTGTAGAGGCAAAGGGGAGAGTGCTGACACATTGCACAGATTGCAGCCAATGTCACAAAACATTTTCTGTACAAAGTTTTGAATGAGAAACTACTTTGCACTGTAAACTTTTACCTGAAGCACAATAAACACAAACAAACAAGCCAAAATAAAAGAAACACACATGTGTTTTCCTTGCACTGGAAAGAGAAAAATAATAGTGCCTGCTCCTTTGTGCATACAAAGCCTGCCTATTAAACTGTCTCAGCTAAAGGAATTCCCTAAAACAACTTTTTATCGTTAATGAAATATCCTTCTTCATCTCCTTCTAACTCTCTTAGCTTTCTCACAAGGAGGCTGGAATGTGCTTAGGTCTCTCTGTTCCATGCCCACTAAGATAATAATCTGGAAAACAAAAGAATCTTTAACCATAAAGGTGGCATATCTCTAGCTATGGTCTAGGTCTAGAAAGCAACTTTAGGCCTACCAATGTAGATTTCTCTTATTCCAAACAGCAGGGTCTGGGAAAGACCAGAAAGTGGCTTGTCAGGAGCAGGAGCAGCATTCACAACGTTTGCCATCATTGTCGTTTTTGTTTGAATCCATTCCCAGAGCTCCAACGGTGGATCTGCTAATCAGGCTGAATTTTTTGTTTCTGCCTCTCAGTATTTATTGCATTTAATATCTCTGACTGAAGAAATGGTATCTTTTAGGACTCCAGAAACCTCTAGTGCTCAATTTACACAGTCAACCTTAGCCCTTTGCCCTGGTTTCAATCTCCCTCTGGGACTCTGAAATGAACACTAGTTGCTTTTATGTATTAATCTCCTTGGAAATGCCTGTTGTCTCCCCTATTTGGCACCGTTTGATGTTTTCCATGTGAATTTGTGCCCCTCCTACTCTAGTTGTGAAGTTTCAAATTAACTAAACTGCTCCAGACTAGCATAGCTACTGCTTAACCTCACTCACCCTGAAACCTCATTAAAGATAGTTTCCTACAATTCCTGGCTGTCTGTCTCTTGTTCTTTCATTGAGGTTACCTTGAGTCCAGTCTTTTTCCCAAATGGCCTTGAGTAGCATGCGTTGTACCTTGCTCGGAACCATGAGTGTAGAGTAGTCTTGTGGTCTCCCTAACTGTTCTTTCCTGTGTGACACCTGACTGACCGCCTCATGAATTTGTTAGTCCCAGAACACCTTGGTATCTCTCATCTGTGGGTTGCTCCAAATGACCGTTGCCTTTTTCTAGATTTCCTTAGACCTCTAGACTTAACTGGAGCCACCAAACTGGAAGGAATTCCCCCACAGGTTTTGGAAGTTCAGGATCAGCCCTGTAGGGAGCTGTCTTTTTCAATAAGTCAAACTGAACACAGGAATTGGGGTTGAAATACATTGGGACCTGGATGACCAAGACTGACTCTGACTGTTACTGAACTCAGGAAGCTTGTCCTTGTTGAGAGCTGCTTGGTTCTCTGGCAAGAAACAACCCTGTTAGCTTTCTTCAAGCAGTAGTGAGTAAGTCATTTATAATGTATAGGATCCAAGAGCATCTTCATCATCCACCACTCTAATGGAATGAAATATTTTATTAACTAAAAACATGCTATTTGAAATGGTTATTGATTCTAAAGCTTTTCAGTGGGGACCAAGTACAATGCCACAGTGAGTCAAATAAGCTAATCACAACCAAACCAGGAAAATAGTGGGAGAAATCTCTGCAAGAGAAAAATGGCAGCAGTTACTAAGGCTAGTGGCCTTTTGCTGGAACATATATCCTCTAACCTCATGCAGACTTAATGTCTGTGACTCAGGAGGAAAAAAGAAGCAATCAAGTTTAATCACCTGTTGTTAGTTCTTTATTTGAAAGCGTACCAGCAACGCCTGGGGAGTGGCAAAACGTTAACTGTTTCTTTGGGCACCTAGCCAAGACAACTGGGATGAGATTTGTGTGAATTTCAGGGTTCCAAGGCCTTTGTATGTCACTTCTGCTGGGATGGAGAGCTCTTGGAAAAAGATCATCAGCAGGGTTTGGTGGATATTGCTCATAACTGCAGTTTGGGGAATTATTTCACAAAGCACTCTTCAGTGTACTTGAGAAGTCATTAAGCTTCATCGAAGATGATGTTTAGACTTTCCTGGGACTAAACTGAGTCAAGAGAATTTCTCTGAAAAATACATACTTACTTGGGGAAATAAAGCGCAAACAGATCAACAGCACAATGAATAATTACATTCAATTAGAAAGGATAAAAGAAGTACACAAAGCTTTACATAGTTAAATTTTCATTATGTTACTGCCATAAAAAAATGAAACTCATTGGTGTTCAGTCCATTCTGACTTATGATGACCCTATAGGACAGAGTAGACCTGCCCCATATTGCTTCTAAGGAGTGGGTGGTGGATTTGAATGGTCAATCTTTTGATCAGCAGCCAAGGTCTTTACCACTGTGAAACCAGGGTTTCCATTAGCTTGCTAGGCTCATCATAGTGAAATCTTGGAGACAGGAAGTAGGTGGTAAGTAGTGCATTGCTTTACAAAGAGGACTTCACAGATATATGGTAGGACAATCATTGGGAGAAGAAGGGGTTGAGATAGGGAGGTTAGGGGAGTACGATGGGAGTGAAGGTTGCTTGTGAAAAGTGAAGACTGACCAGTCTCACCTGGGAATGACTTACCTAATTGGTGAATTTGCTGGCAATCACTTGGCCATGTTTGGCTTTTCCTCTTGGGCTGTAACTGCCTGTATTGAGGTGATGCTCCCTGCTGTCTTTTCTGACATGGGTTCTTTCCCCTGCTCTATCTTCAGAGAGGCTCTGGTCCAGAGACTCTGAGTGCATTGATTAAAAATAAATAAATAAATAAGCCGCGGTGGAAGACATCATGCTAAGTGAAATCAGTCAGTGTCAGAAGGACAAATATTGTGTGAGACCTCTTTTATAAGGACTTAATAATAGAATTATCTACAGAAGAAAGTAACTGTGTTGGCTACAAGTGTGTATGTGAGGGGTGAGGGTTTACCATAGATGAGATACTTGATAGATGTTAGAAATTTTATTCATTTACTGTAATTAATAAATAATAAAAATTATTAAAAAATAAAAATAAAATAAAAAAGCCATTTGCCTGTGAGTGGACTCCAACTCACAGTGACCCCATCTGTGTCAGAGTATAACGGTGCTTCCTAGGGTTTTTAGTGGCTGACTTTTTGGAAGTAGATCACCAGGTCCAAAGTGTGTAAGATGCAGTCTAGCCATCTTCGCTTCCAAGCAGTGCTCTGGTTGTACTTCTTACAGAACAGCTGTTTGCTCTTTGGGCAGTCCATGGAACATTCAGTATTCTTCTCCAACACCACAATTCAAAGACATCAGTTCTATCTTTCTTATTCATTGTCTAGCTTTCACATGCATTCCCCCAGTGTAGACTTGATCATATTAAAGCTAATATTTTGAGTTTATTTTTATTACTGTTTGCTCAGTGCTCAGTAGGGCTGATGTTTATCAGACTTCCTGAGAACCCAACCCATTTAACTGTCTCTTTCTGCAGCTGAACCTGCCTAGTACTCATGCATTAGTCCAGGGTGGCGCACCACTATCTACATGTTTCTTTTGATCCACCTGTCCTCACTGCATGGGGAAACAATTGTTTTATGTAATGGTGACCTTCTTCTAGTCATACACACCACTCATGTTATATTCTCTTTGTTCTGGCAGTTTTCCACCACTTTCACAATTGTTCTCACAAATCCTTTCTGTCTTTTCCATTGCCAGAGTTTATTTATGTTTTTAGCTTTTAGTTTTCCCTACCACTAAGAAGGTTGTTGTGCAAGCATGGATAGATTTTCTTTCTTCACTGAATATTTTTTTTAAGTTTTTTTTTATTATTAAATAAAAAATGAAAGTATACGTACTCTGTGCTTACAATATTGGGTTAAGATAGGAGGAGTACACAAGTTGTGTTGAAGTCCCATTGATATTGGTCTTCTTACTAATGTGTATTGTCACCAATTTCACCCAACCAAATTTCTAACAACTATCTAATCTAAACCCTTGCCCCCCCGCCCTCCTGTCCTCCTAACACCCTTGTAGCCATCAAAGAGTCTTTTCTGTTATGTATGAGTATGCTTTTAAGTTTTTATCGTAGGGGTCTCATATAATAATTGTCCTTCTGTCACTGACTAGATTCACTCAACATAATGTCCTCCAGTTGAGACCAAATTGAGAGATGCTTCCTGCTATCATCGTTGTTCTTTATCAATGTATAATACTCCATTGAGTACATATACCAAAGTTTATCCATCTACTCTTCTGTTGTTGGGCATCTGGGTTGATTCCAACTTTTTGCTATCGTGGACTGTGCTGCAGTGAACATTTGTGTGCATGTATCAATTGGTGTGAATGGCCTTGATTTTGTAGGATATATTCCAAGCAGAGGAATTATTGGGTCAAATGGTATATCTATATCCATTATTTTAAGGTAACACCAAACTGCTTTCCAAAGAGGTTGCACCATTCTGCAATCCCACCAACACTGTGGGAGAGTGCCAATCTGTTCACAGTCTCTCCAACATTTAGTGTTTTGAGTTTTTTGGATCATGGCCAATCTTGTTGGGGTGAGATGGTATCTCATTATCATTTTGATTTGAATTTCTTTAATAATTAATAATTGCGAGCATATCCGCATGTGTTTTTTGGCTGCCTGGATCTCCTCTTTAGAGAAGTGTCTGTCCATCTCCTTTGCCCATCACTTTATTGGATAATTTATCTTTTTCTTATTGATATTTTGTAGAATCTTATAGATTATGGAGATCAGGTGTCAGTCTGACATAGAGTTGCCAAATATTTTTTCCTGTTCTGTAGGTGGTCTTTTAATTCTTCTTCTTTTTTTTTTTTATTTAACGTAAATGAGTGAAAATATACATTCACATGAAAATTTACATGCCCCCCTATATGCAGCTTCTACTGCTCTCCCTGTCCGGTGACTGCACACTATTCCTCTCTGCTCCATACATGTCTCATCCTCCCAACAGTCTCCTTTCCCCTCCTCTCCATCCACTCCCCTTCCTCCAGCCAGAGGTCAGCAAGATGATACCCTATAGATGTATAGAACCATAAAGTGCTTCCAACATATGGTTACTCTGCATTGCCAAGTCCATTCCATTCCTGTCCAAAGAGTGGACCTTTGTTATAATTTATGGGAACGGGCAGCATCAGGGCCGGGGGCCATGCTCTCAGAGGAACCCCAAAACTGCTAGACCATCAATTGAGGTCTTTTAGTGGAGATCTCATGATGCGCCTCTTTTTATTCTTGTGTTGCCAGTGAGGCTCCTCTCTGTGAGCTCCGTCATGGCTATCACTGGTGGTGGCCGGGCACCATCTGGTTCTTCCGGTCCCAGGTCGATGTAGGCACCCACTCTTGTGGATCTCTCTGTCTTCTCAGTTGTCTTTACTGCATGCCATTTTGGCCCTTGGTGAGCATCCGTTCCTGCTGAGTTCGGACCATTTGCTGTGTCCTCGGATGGCAGCTTGGCAGCTTTTAAGACCCCAGACGCCACTCACCAATGTGGGGTGCAGAGAGCTCTCTTAGCAAAATGCTAGTTGTGCCAATTGGCCTGGAATTCACCTAAGAGCATGGTCCCCCGCCCCCCGCCCCAGCTACTCTATCCTTGCAGTATTGAGTTAAGATGGAAGGAGTACTCAAGTTATGCTGAAGTCCACTTAATGTTGTTCTTGTTCCTAATGTGTGCTGTCACCGCTTTCTCCCAACTAGATTTCTAGTAACTACCTAAACTAAACCCTCCCCCCTTGCCCTCCCTCCCTCCCTCCCCTCCCTTGCAGCTGTCAAAGAGTCTTTTCTTCTATACACAAGTCTGTTTTTGAGATCTTATCGTAGAGGTCTCATACAGTATTTGTCCTTTTGTCGCTGACTACTCTCACTCAACATAATGTCTTCCAGTTGAAACCAGGTTAGGAGATGTTTCCTGGAATCATCGTTATTCTTTATCATTGCGTAGTGCTCCATTGAGTATATGTACCACAGTTTACCTATCCATTCTTCTATTGTTGGACATCTGGGTTGATTCCACCTTTTTGCTATTGTGGACTGTGCCGCGATAAACATTCTGGTGCATGTGTCGGTCTTTTAATTCTTTTGAAGAAGTCTTTGGATGAGCAGAAGTGTTTGATTCTTATTAATTCCCATTTATCTATTTTCTCTTCTGATGAATGTTTTGTTTGTCAGACTTTGAAGTCTGTCTGTATTGCATATTAAAACATCCATTGTTGACCCTATTTTATCCTGGATGAGCTTTGTCATTTTAGCTTTTATGTTTAGGACTTTTATCCAATTTGAGTTGGTTTTTGTATAAGATGTGAGATATGGGTCTTGTTTCAATTTTTTGAAGGTGGAGATCCAATTATGTCAGCACCATTTGTTAAAGAGACTGTTCTTACCCCAGTTCAAAATCTTAGGACCTTTGTCAAATATCAGCTGTTCATAGGAGGATGGTAGCATCTCTGGGATCTCTACTTTGTTCCATTGGTCTACATGTCTCTTTTTGTACCAGTACCAGGCTGTTTTGACTACTGTGGCAGTGTAATGGGTTTTAAAGTCAGGTAGTGAGAGGCCTCCCAGTATGTTCTTCTTTTTCAATAGTGCTTTACTTATTTGGGGCTTCTTCCCTTTCCAAATAAAGCTGATAATTTGTTTCTCCATCTCATTAAAAAATGTCACTGGAATTTGTATTGGGATTGTGTTATATAAGTAGATTACTTTGGGCAAAATAGACATTTTTACAATATTGAGTCTTCCTATCCATGAGCAGGGCAGACTACTTATGTATGTCTCTCCTAGTTTCTTATAGTAAGGTTTTTTAGTTTTCTCTGTAAAGATCTCTTATTTCTCTAGTTAGATTTATTCCTAGGTATTTTACCTTCTCAGGGGCTAAGTTAATGGAATTGATTTGGTGATTTCTTCTTTAATAATTTCACTGTTGTTATAAAGGAATCCTATTGATTTAGTTATGTTTATCTTGTATTCTGATACTTTGCTGAATTCTTCTACTAGCTCTTATAGTTTACTTATGGATTTCTTTGGATTCTCTGTATAAACAATCATGTCATCTGCAAAGAGGGAAATCTTTACTTCTTCAATGCCAATACGGATGCCTTTTATTTCTTTGAGTTGTCTAATTGCTCTGGCTAGAACTTCTAGCATAATGTTGAATAGAAATGGTGAGAGCGGGCATCCTTGTCTCGTTTCGGTTCTCAAAGGGAATTCTTTCAGTCTTTCATCATTCAGGATGATGAAATCAGGTAGCTTTGCATAGATGCTACTGATTATATTGAGGAATTTCCCCTTTATTTCTATTTTTCTGAGAGCTTTAAGCATGAATGAATATTGAACTTTGTCAAATGCCTTTTCTGCATCAATTGACAAAATCAGGTGATTTTTATCTTTTGTGTTATAAGTATGGTTGATTACATTAATTGTTTTTCTGATGTTGAACTAGTCTTGCATCTCTGGAATGAAACCAACTTGATCATGATGAATTATTTTGTTGAATTCTATTGGCTAGAATTTTGTTGAAGATTTTTGCATCTAGATTCATGAGTGATATTGGTCAGTAATTTTCTTTTTCTGTGGGCTCTTTCCCTGGTCTTGTTATCAGGGTTATGCTGGCTTCATAGAATGAATTTGCAAGTATTTCATCTCTTTCTATGGTGTGAAATAGCCTCATTAGTATTGGAGTTAATTCTTTTCTAAAAGTTTGGTAGAATTCTCTGGTGAAGCCTTCTGGGCCAGGACTTTTTTTGGTTGGTAGATTTCTGATGACTTTTGTAATCTCTTCCTTTGTGATAGATTTGATCCATTTCTCCTTTGTGATAGATTTGATCCATTTCTCCTTGTCATAGTCTTGGTGTGTCATATGAATCTAGAAATTTGTCCATTTTCCCTAGGTTTTCCAACCTGTTAGAATATAGCTTTTCATAGTATTCTGTTATGATATATTTTATTTCAGTTGGGTCTGTTGTAACATCTCCCAACTCATTTCTTAATTGGGTTATTTGTATCTTCCATTGTTTTTCTTTTGTAAGTTTAGCCAGTGGTTTATCAGTTTTGTTGATCTTTTCAAAGAAACAGCTTTTGGCTTGATTAGTTTTTTCAATTGTTTTTCTATGCTCTAAGTCATTTAGTTCTGCTCTAATCTTTATAATCTGTTTTCTTTTGGTGCCTGAGGGGTTTCTTTGTTGCTCTCTTTCTACTTGTTCAAGTTGTGAGGTTAATTTTTTAATTTGTGCTCTTTCTTCTTTCCAGAAGTGTGCATTTATAGAGATAAACTGACCTCTGAGCACTGCTTTTGCTATATCCCATAAATTCTGGTAGGATGTGTTTGCATTCTCATTTGAATCCATAAATTTCTTTAATGTGTATTTAATTCACAATTTCACCGAATATTACTTTGAAATGGAAGTACCTTAATTTATATTAAAAGATAAGGCACAGTGCTTCACCATCAGAACTCACAAGAAATCTCTGATGCAAGGAGTCTCTTCCTTTAAGGCTGAAGTCAGAGAAATATCCCTTCCCTGAACTTTTCCATTGTTTTGCTAACTCATTATTTGCTTTTTCTATTCATCTTTCAGAAATATTCTTTTAATATTATTGTAGCTCATGTTATTGTGTCTTATATGAATAGTTTGTCTATCAGTATTTCTCTGAGCTGTATGAAGAAGCATGTGGCATTGGGATTGAAGGAAGACTATTAACAACCTGCAATACAGAGATGACACAGCCTTGCTTGCTGAAAGTGAAGAGGACTTGAAGTGCTGATTGATGAAGATCAAAGACTACAAATATGGATTATACCTCAACATAAAGAAAGCAAAAATCCTCACAGCCAGACCAATAAGCAACATCATGATAAATGGAGAATAAATTGAAGTTGCTAAGGATTTTACTTTGCTTGAATGCCCATGAAAGCAGCAGTCGAGAAATCAAATGAGGCATTGCATTAGGCAAATATCCTGCAAAAGACTTCTTTAAAGTGTTATAAACCAAAGATGTCATCTTGAGAACCAAGATGCTCCTGATCCAAACTGTGGTATTTCCAGTTGCCACATATGCATGGCAAAGCTGGCAATGCATAAAATTCAAAATATCAGTGTCTTTGAATTCTGGTGTTAGCCAAGAATATTTTAACATAGCGCGGATTGCCAGAAAGGACAAATTTGTCTTTGAAGAAGTACAGCCACAGAGCACCTTAGAAAAGAAAAATGGAAGACTTTGTCTCATGTACTTTGGGCATGTTTTCAGGAAGGACCAGACCCTGGAGAAGGATATCATGCTTGGTAAAGTAGATGGTCGTGAAAAGAGGAAGAACCTCAGTGAGATGGATTGACACAGTGGCGGCTACAGTGGATTCAAAGACAGTGATGATTTTGAGGACAGTGTAAGACCAGGCAGAATTTTCTATTGTTGTGCATGGAGTCACTGTGAGTTGGAACTGACTCAATGGCACTTAATATGTACAAGCTTGCGTGCATGCTCGAGTGCACACACACACACACACACACACACAGTCATATCTCTTGCTAAATTAGAGTCCCTTAATGGTGAGGACTGTTGATTTATCTTTTTTCTTGTATACATCTCTGTCCTGAGTCAATGCTGGACACAATGTGTGCTCTTGGGTACTAAGGGACTCATGTTCACAGGAGCCAATATGGACCCATGAATGTGGTGTGCAAAGGGCTATGATAGAACTGTACACAGCACCCCAGGGAAAGTACACTGGGCCCAGACTGAATGGAATGAAGGGTGGAAGGGTTACACACTGGTGGAGCCAAGCTCACAACTGCTGTAGAATTTTTAACCAGAGTGGCATCTATCCAGTAGTGACGAATTGGTGAAAGATGACATTGGAGAGGTTAAAAATTCCCGTATAACCTTAGAAATAATTCTTGGTGAATTATATTGTTGTTGTTGTTGTTAGGTGCCATCAGGTTGGTTCTTGACTAGTCGCAACCTTATGTACAACAGAAGGAAACACTGCCTGGTCCTGTGCCATGCCCACAACTGTTATGCATGAGCCCACTGTTGAAGCCACTGTGTCAATCCATTTCATTGAGGATCTTCCTCTTTTTCACAGACCCTCCATATTTACCAAGCATGATGTCCTTCTCCAGGGACTGATCTCTCCTAACAGCTTGTCTAAAGTATGTAAGATGTAGCCTTGCCATCCTTGTTTCTAAAGAGCACACTGATTGTATTTCCTCCAACACTGATCTGTTCATTCTTTTTGTAGCCCAAGGTATATTCAGTATTATTTCTTGACACCACAATTGAAAGACATCAATTCTTCTGCTACCTTCCTTGTTCATTGTCCAGTTTTCACATATATATGATGCAACTGAAAATACCATGGCTTGGGTCAGATGCACCTTAGTCTTCAGAGTGACATCTTTACTTTTCAACACCTTAAACAGGTCTTTTGTAGCAGAAGTATGCTGAGTCAGAATTAACAGTATTTCTTGCAGTACAGCAGAGTTCAGGTTTACATAACCTGTAATAATCTGTTTTTATTCATTCCCCCAAAAGACTATTCATGCAAAAAATTTGAGTGTTCATTCACAATTATTGTCACTATGAAAAATATTTTTAATTGGTGCCATGTCAGGTGAGAACCAGGCAATGAATAAGCCATTTGTATCTTAATTACAAGATTGTATTGAAGCAAGGTAACTTAATGACAATCAGTGTTAAAATAAATTATTTATACACCAATATTACATGCATTTATACCTAGCGATACACTTTAGTTCAGTCTGTTGGTAAATGTGCCTCATGTTATAAAGTACAAAGTCATTAGCCTGCAATTTCACTTGCCATCTTGTTATTTGATGGCATTATGTTCTTCTCTGACTGGTATGGAACAGTTAAGCCCTCTTAGGTTGTATATCTGTTACCACTTATTTTCTCTGTGAGCCATTAAAGGCTCTGATTAAGCTCATCAAGCAGGTGTGACCTGTGCTAAATGAAATTGACTTTCCTTAAGCATCTGGAGCAGGTCCAGAATGAGTTCAGACTTCTTTAGCAGTCTTTATATTTGTTCATGGTTGTTAGTGGTTTTGGAAGCTCAGTATGTGTTCCCAAGTTCTGGACCAGTAGAGTTGTTGGCATCTTTACCGAGAGCACTTGGAACATAACAAGGTACATGTGGGTAGACTCCAAAAGCAGAATGCTTCAATACATTGGTAAGCTTTTGGTGGCCTAGTCCAGTGAACTGAGTATAGTTAATAGGTGTCATAAGTCTAGACTGGTAGGTGGAAATGCTCGTTAGTTTCTCTCAGAAAAAATTTGTTTAATTAGCACAGTGTACATGCAAAGTTTGTCAAGGTCATCCATCACTGGGCATATTTGGGTTCAAAGTTTACTCTACTGCTGGTGGACTGACTGAATATTTATAGTGACAGGAGGAAACTAGTATTTATTTTCTGTTACCCATGTGCCAGGAACTGCTGAGTGGAACATTTCCTCATTTGTTATCTCCGAGTTTGCAACTGCAAAACTAGATGTTACGAAAAATTCATGTTACAGCCAAAGAAAGAGTGGCTTAGAGAGAGAAAGTTACTTGTCCAAGATTATACAGTGACTCAGATAGGGCTCTCCTGGACTCTAAACCTCTTTGCTGTACACAAAGTCTCATTGTTTTATCATCACTACATGCAAGTTTCCGAGGATGAATTGTCCTTTCTGGGAAATCATTGCGTATTTTCTTCCTTCCTTGGCTCAGGTGTGCATTTACCACCTTATTGCTCGAGCAAGTCTTTCACAAAGAAGGCAGGTGGGAGAGGAGCGAGAAAGTACAAAGCAGTTGCAAACAAAGTTCAGCCGTTGATAGTGCCTGGCGAATGAATGTTTCTGCATAACCATGTTTCCTTTACTTATTGAGCAACATGCCCATATTCATTTCCTTAAAATGAAAATTTCTAACGAATTGCACTTTGATTTTAATTGTTATTTCTGAAATGAATTTCATTTCCTTTTTTTTTTTTTTTTAGCATAGCCACTTTATGTATTTGTTTTTTATAATCTTTCTTCACTGAAAGATTGCAACTCCATTATGGCAGAAACTTTCACAACAATACTAATTATGGCACCTTGTGTGTTTCCAAAGCAAGTGACATTGTAACAGACTTAATAACTTTGACTTAATTAATGACTTCCATGGTCATTGTTCCAGTCTTTTGGTTAGCTGACGTAACACTTAGCCACAATGCCACCAGGATTTGTGACTTGGAATCAACTTGACTGCAGTGGGTTTGGTTTTGGGGTTATGGTCATTGTTTATTATACCATGACTCAGTGGGATGTGCTTTTAAGGGTATTGAAACATGTTTAAGTCTATGGTATTCAGACTATTTGCTCCTTACCTTATGAATTTGGATCCCTTGCTTTCTTTTTTCTCTTTCCCTTTTTTTTCCTAAATCATTTTTCAGGCTCTTTTTCAGTGTCAGCTGTTATCACTGCACTGTCATGTATTTAGCTTTCCAATTATGTCTGCCAACAGCAAGTATTTGCTCTGCTGAATATGTAAGCTATAATGAATTATAAAACCAAATGTTCCACATAGTCAAATTGTGTGAAGTTACTACTAATCTGAAGGCTGGCAGTTTGAGCCTGCCCAGCAGCACTACGAAAGAAAAGCCTTGGGGTCTGATCTGCTTCCGTAAAGATTACAGTCAAGAAAACTTCATGGGACAGTTCTACTCTGTAACATATAAGGCCACTGTGAATCATAATTGACTAGATAGATGGCAACAGGAGGTCTCAGGCTTTTCTTTCAGGGTGCTATTGAGTGAGTTCAAAGTGCCAACCTTCAAGTTAGTAGTCAAGTTCAAACCATTTGTAAAACCCAAGTATCCATGAAGTCTCTTCCAACCCACTGCTGTTGAATCGGGTCTGGCTCATAGCACCCTTAGAGAGGTCAGGGTAGAACTGTCCTCTAGAGTTTCCAGGGAGTGCCTGGTTTTTTTCCACTGAGGCTGCTGTGGCTGAAAGCTGTGATGACAGACCTAGAGCTGGGTTTCCTATTTGATCCTGGTGCTGGGAATGGCTCACCTGCTTGGCTTTGAGTTCCGTAACAGCCTTCTCTGCTTTTGCTGACCTACTGTTGGCTTCTCTGGCCTAAGTACTTGAACTTTTTCATGATTTTATTAACAAATCCATTCTCATTTACAAAATATTTAAATTGGGAGAGTGAGAAGGCTGCTTATTTATCTTTAGCACAATTAAAATGAAGTTTAGCTTTCAAATATTTATTTTATTGTGATTAAGTGAAAGTATAGAATCCAAATTATATTTGCATGCCCGCCTATCTGTAGCTCCTTCTGATCTCCTTGCCCAGTGACAACACTCTCCTCCTTTTTGTTCTGTATATGTCATACCCTGTTAACAACCTCCAGTCCTCTCCTCTCCACCCTCTCCTCTCTCTTCCAGTAAGAGGCCAGTAATTCAGCATACTATAGATGCGTGGGACCATAAAGTACACACATCATATGGTCACATTGTGACCCTGAGTCCAGTCCATTCCTGTCAAAAGAGTTGACTTCAGAAATGTTTTCTGGTCAGGGGCAGCAGCAGGTCTAGGGGCCATACTCCCAGGGGAACCACCAGGCTTCTGGACCATCAATCACAGTCTTTTAGTGCAGTTCTTGAGGTCAACCGCTCTTTTTCTCGTGCCACCGCTTGAACTTGACATTGTCTGCCCCATCACAGCTGTCTTGAGTGGTGGCTAGGCATCATCTGGTTCTTCTGGTCACATGTTGATATAGTCACCCATTCACATGGGTCCTTCTGTCTCCTGGGCTCTTTTTCTTTCATGTCTTTGTTGTCCTTGGTGATCGTCTGTGCTGGATGAGTAGGGACCATTTGGTGTACCTCAGATGTCAGCTTGCTAGCTTTTAAGACCCTGGATGCCACTCACCAATATGGGGTGTAGAAGACTCGCTTAGCAATAGGTTAGTTATGCCAATTGGCCTCAATGTCCCCTGAGAGCATGGTACCCAGACCCGTGCCCATGCTACTCTATCCTTGCAATATTGGGTTAAGATTAGAAGACTTTTCAGCTCATATGGAAGTCCAGTCAAGTTGATCTTCTTTCTACTGCGTGCTGTCACTGCTTTCACCCAACCAAATGTCTATCAACTGTCTAATCTATGAGCAGCCCTTGCCCTCCTTCCTCTCCCTTGCAGACATCAAAGAGTCTTTTTTTTTCTGTACATGAATCAGTTTTTAAGTCCTTATAGCAAGGGTCTCATATAATATTGGTCCTTGTGCTTCTGACTGATTTCACTCAGCATGATGTTCTTTATCATTATATAGCATTCCACTGAGTATATGTACCATAGTGTGTTTATCCATTCACCTGTTGTTGGGCATCTGGTTTGATTCCATCTTTTTGCCATTGTGGACTGTGCTACAATAAACATTAATGTGCATGTGTCTGCTCATGTGACTGCCTTTGATTCTGTAGTATATATTCCAAACAGTGGGATAATTGGGTCAAATGGAGTATCTACTGGAAGTTGTTGTTTTTTTTTTTTAATTTAATACGACTGAGTGAAAATGTACATTCCCGTATAAATTTACATGCCCACCTATATGCAGCTTCCACTGCTCTCCCTGCCTGTTGACAGCACACTATTCCTCTCTGCTCCATACATGTCTCATCCTCCCAACAGTCTCCTTTCCCTTCCTCTCCACCCACTCTCCTTCCTCTGGCCAGAGGTCAGCAGGATGATATCCTATAGATGCATAGAACCATAAAGTGCATCCAATATAGGGTCACTCTGCATCACCAAGTCCAATCCATTCGTGTCCGAAGACTGGACTTCCGTTCTGATTTATGGGCAAGGGCAGTATTACGGCCAGGGGCCATGCTCCCAGGGAAACCTTAAAACCACTGGACCATCAGTTGAGGTCTTTTAGTGGAGATCTCAGTGTGCACCCCTTTTTATTCTTGTGTTGCCAGTGAGACTCAACTTAGTGAGCTCCACTGTGGCCATCACTGGTGGTGGCCGGGCACCATCCGGTTCTTCTGGTACCAAGTCGAGTTTTTTAAGAAAGCACCAGATTGCTTTCCAAAGAGGCTGTACCATTTTGCAATCCTACCAGCAGTGTAGAAGAGTTCCAATTTCTTCACAGCCTCTCCAGCATTTGTTGTTTTGTGTTTTTTGGATCATGGCCAACCTTGTTGGGGTGATATAGTATCTCACTGTAGTTTTGATTTGGATTTCTTTAATAGCTAATGGTTATGAACATTTCCTCACGTGTCTTTTGGCTGCCTGGATGTCCTTTTTGGTGGAGTGTCTGTCTATCTCCTTTGCCCATCACTTAATTGGGTTATTTCCCTTTCTCTTATTGATAGTTTACAGTACTTTGTAGATTATGGATGTCAGATACTGGTCTGACATGCAGTTGCCAAATATATTTTCCCATTCTGTAGGTCGTCTTTTAATTCTTTTGATAAAATCTTTGGATGAGCAAAAGTGTTTGATTCTTAGTGGTTCCCATTTGTTTATTTTCTGTTGATCATTCTTTCTTTGTCAGATTTTGAAGTCTGTCTTAGCTGTATTTAAAATTTCCATTGTTGACCATATTTTTTCTTGCATGATCTTTATTGTTTTAGTTTTGATATTTAGGTCTTTTGTCCAATTTGAGTTAGTTCTTGTGTAAGGTGTGAGATATGGGTCTTCTTTCAATTTTTTGCAGATGGCCATCCAATTTTGTCAGCACCATTTGTTAAAGAGACTTTTTTTAACCCAAGTTTACAATCTTAGGGCCTTTGTCAAGTATCAACTGTTCATAAGAGGATGATGGCTTCTCTGTGGTCTCAACTCTGTTCCATTGGTCTATATGTTTCTTTTTGTACCAGTACCAGGCTGTTTTGACTACTGTGGTAGTGTAAGAGGTTCTAAGGTTGGGTAGTGTGAGGCCTAGCACTATGTTACTGCTCTGCAGTAGTGCTTTCCTTATACAAACAAAATTGTTGATTTGTTTTTCCATCTCACTAGAAATGTTACTAGAATTTATACTGGAATTGCATTGTATGTGTAGATCACTTTTGGTAAAATAGCCATTTTCATAGTGTCAAGTTTTCCTATCCATGGGCAGGGTAGGTTTCTATGTTTACGTAAGTCTGTTTTGGTTTCCCACAGTAGGGTTTTGTAGTTCTCTTTGTATAGGTCTCTTATTTCTCTAATTGGATTTATTCCTAGGTATTTTATATTCTTGGGGTCTACCGTGAATGGTATTGACTTGGTGATTTCTTCTTTGATGATCTCTTTGTTGGTATAGAGGAATCCTATTGAGTTACTTACATTTATCTTATATTCTGATACTTTGCGAATCTTTTCTATTCATTTGAGTAGTTTACTTATGGATTCTTCAGGATTCTCTGTGTATACCATCATATCATCTGCAAATAGAGAGATTTTTATTTCTTCTTTGACAATGAGAGCCATGAGTCAGGCCCGACTCAACGGCACTTGGCTTGACAATGAACATGCCCTTTATTTCTTTGTCTTCTCTAATTGCCCTGGTTAGAACTTCTAATACAATGTCGAATAGAAGTGGTGAGAGTGGGCATCCTAGTCTAGTTCCCATTCTCAAGGGGAATTCTTTCAGTCTCTCTCCATTCAGGATGATGTAGGAGGTTGGCTTTGTGTAGATGTCTCTTATTGTGCTTAGAATTTGCCTTCTAGTCCTACTTTGCTGAGAGGTTTTAGCATGAATATGTGTTGGACTTGGTTGAATGCCTTTTCTGCATCAATTGACAAAATCAGGTGATTCTTATTTTTTGTGTTATTTATGTGGTTGATCACATTAATTGTTTTCCTTATGTTGAAGCAGCCTTATATCCCTGGTGTGACAACTTGGTCGTGATGAATTACATTTTTGATATGTTTTTGAATTCTCTTGGCAAGGATTTTGTTGAAGAGTTTTGTGTCTAGGTTCATGAGTAGTATTTGTCTGTAATTCTCCTTTTTTTGTGGAATCTTTCCCTGGCTTTGGTATCAAGGTTATGCTGGCTTCATAGAATGAATTTGGGAGTATTCCATCCCTTTCTATGCTGTGAAATAGTCTTAGTAGTATTGGAGTTAACTCTTCTCTAAAAGTTTGGTAGAATTCTCTGGTAAAGCCCTCTGGGCCAGGACTTTTTTTGATTGGTAGTTTTTTGATGACTGTTTCGGTCTCTTAAATTGTGGTGGTTTGTTAAGTTGATCTACTTTTCCTTGTGATAATTTGGTAGGTGATATGAATCGAGAAATTTGTCTATTTCCTCTAGGTTTTCAAATGTGTTAGAATATTGTCCTTTATAGTGTTCTGTTATGATACTTTTGATTTCTGTTGGATCTGTTGTGCCATCTCCCATCTCATTTCTTACTTGGGTTATTTGTTTTCTCTCCTGTTTTTCTTTTGTAAGTTTAGCCAATGGTTTATCAATTTTGTTGATCTTTTCAAAAAAACAGCTTTTGGTTTTGTTAATTTTTTCAATTGTCCTTCTATTCGCTAATTCATTTAGTTCTGCTCTAATCTTTATGATCTTCTGATACCTGAGGGATTCCTCTCTTGCTCTCTTCTACTTGTTCAACTGTATGGTTAATTCTTTGGTTTGGGCCCTTTCTTCCTTCTGGATGTGTGCATCAACAGAGATAAATTGACGTCTGAGCACTACTTTTGCTGTATCCTATAGGTTCTGGTAGAATGTGTTTTCATTCTCATTTGAGTCCAAAAATGTCTTTATTTTGACCTTGATTACTTCTATAACCTGTGGCTTTTTTAGCAAGGTGTTATTCAGTTTCCATGAGTTCCAATTTCTATCTATGTTCTTTCTGCTATTGATTTCAAATTTTATGGCTTTATGACCCAAGAAGATGCTTTACAATACTTCAGTGATTTGGATTTTGTTGAGACTTGCTTTATATCCTAACATGTGGTCTGTTCTGGAAAATATTCCTTGTGCATTGGAGAATAAAGTGTCATTATCTGTTGATGGATAAAACGTTCTGTATATGTCAATGAAGTTTAGTTGGTTAATTGTCAAAGTAAGACCTTCTGTGTCTTTACTGAGCTTTTTGCTGGATGATCTGTCCATTACTGAAAGTGGAGTGTTGATGTCTGCAATTATTACTGTCGAGTGAGCTATCTCATTTTTTGATGTAGTCAGTGTTTATTCAATGTATTTAGATGCTCCAGTATTGGGAGCATAAATACTTAATATTATTAAGTCCTGCTTGTGTATTGAACCTTTCAGCAATAAATAGTGACCGTCCTTGTCCGTGATAGTGGATTTTACATTAAAATCTATTTTTTCTGAGATAGTATTGCCATACCTGCTCTTCGTTGTATATTCTTATCTTGATACATATTATTTCATCCTTCAGTTTTCTGTTTGTTCATATCTTTAAGTCTAAGGTGTGTTTTTTGTAAGAACTGTATAGACAGGTCATGTCTTCTGATCCAGGATATCACTCATTGTCTCTTTATTGGAGTGTTCAGTCTATTTACATTCATTGTAACTATTGATAAATAAGTGTTTAATGCAGTCATTTTGGAGTATTTATTTTTGTGTTGTTTTCTATGTTGCTCTTGATATTCTGTTCTTGGTTTTTCTTCTTTATGGGTTGACTTTTTATCTTTTTCAGTGTTGGTTTTGTGTTTGTTGAGACTTCTGTATTATTTTTCTTTTTTCATATTGTTATTGTGCTTTGTGGCTGTCACTATAATCCCCTTAATATTCTAAGTTTAAGCCCGATTTTAACTTCTGCATATCTTTTTAACTTTCTCTCCATCTGAAAGGAGTATAAGTACTGTAGTATGTCCCTCTTTTTACTGTGGTGGTGTCATAGTTTTTGTGATATGATCACTGGTTCTCTTCTTTTGTTATTGTAACTTTGATTGGGTTTTGTGTGTTCCCTAACTGAGTAGGTTTCTGGATGCTGTGTCCTGCATTGCCTCCTTAAATATACACTTAATGGTTTTGTTTTTTTAAGCCAAGAGCTCCTTTCACTATTTCTTGTAGTTTTGGTTTGCTTTTAAAGTTTCTAAGCTTCCATTTATGTCTGAATGTCTTAATTTCATCTTCATATTTGAGAGACAGTTTTGCAGGATATATAATTCTTGGTTGGAAGTTTTTCTCCTTCTGGACTTTGAATGTGTCATCTCACTGCCTCCTTGCCAATGTTGTTTCTGCTGAGAAGTCAGATGAAAGCCTACAGGGGTTCTCTCTGAATATTAGCTTTGCTTTGAGCCTCGCTGCCTTGAAGAGCATCTGTGTATATTTCATTTTGTTAAGTTTGATTATAATATGTTTTGGTGTCTTTTGGGGCCTAGTTTTTGTGGCATTTAATATATGTCTGGATATCTATTTTCTCTTCTTTCAGAATTTCAAGGAAGCTTTCTGTCAGCAACTCAACAACAATAATCTCTGTGTTTTCAAGTATCCCTCCCTGGTTAGGAATTGCACTTAATCGTAGATTATTCCTGTTAATAGAGTCCCACAAGTTTCTTAATCCTTCTTCATTTTTCTTATTTCTTTTCTCTGATTTCTCCTCACAAATGCTGATGTATGTTGCTGTACCCTCAAGGTCACTAAGTCTGACTTCTATTTCCTCAACTCTGCTCTTTCAACTTTGGATTGAATTGTCTAATTCTGTAATTTTGTTATTGATCTGTTGGATTTTAGATCATTGATGTTCCATCAGTTTGAATAGCTTGCTTAATTTTTTATTTTGCTCTGCTACATTTTGTTTAATCTCTAGGAGGGCTCTGCATATAGTTCTATTCTACTCGACCTCCGATACTTTCAGAAAGTCTTCTTTATCTGGGAAGTTTTTTGATTATTTTGGGAGTTTTCTGGAGCCATGGTTGGCTGTCTCTTTAAATGGGTAGCAACAGTTTGTTGCCTTCTGGCCATCTAGAGGCTGTTTAGTTTCTCTGCTGTTACCTCAACAGGAGCTGAGGTTTAGTTTTTCAGAAGGGAATTGGTCAACAGCTGCCTCTGTGTACTCTAGTGAATGGCCCCAGTGAACTCTGTGGTGCCAGGCTCTGCCTCCTGGCTGGAAAGGATGGCATCCTAGTTATGGAGTCACTGGGCGGCTGTCAAGGGACCTTATGATGTGGGTCAATAAAGACTGGAAGAGAAGCTGCCAGGCAGTCTTATTTTAAAAAGCCAGCAGTAGTCCAGTAGCTTCCAAAATCAGTTGGGCCATCTGGTGGGGCAGGCCCCATCTTCTGGCAGATAATGGAAGCACTACTTCAGCCATCCCCAGATGCTATGACATAGTTCAAAGTAGGGAGGGGCCACAGCTTTGCTGTGATCCTCAGCCTGGCCCTACCCATAAGGTAACACTGTGCTAAATGTAGTCTTTCTGCTGGAAAAGCATTTTATGGACTGGCACTGCTTCTCAGCTTGGGAATTATCCCTGGCTGAGGCCTCTGGTTGAGTGACTCTGCCTTCTGGCCTACCAAGATGGCTTACTAGCCGAGCTGCCCTTCTCATTGTGAAACAGCAGAATCTGCAGTCTGCTGAAGTGGCCAGTCAGCAGGAACAGGGCTCAGCACTCAATGGCTCATGCCAGAGAGACAAGGTTTCCTGTTTAGTGAGTGGAGTGTTGTCCAATATGACAACCCTATGCTGTATCCTAGGGCTCCCTGGGTGTCCAGAGTGTTCCATTCACTTATCAGACCTGGCCTTAGTTTTCAGAGGGAATTGAGTAAATGTGTGTCTAGTCTGCCATCTTGGCTTGGCCCCTCAAATGTATATTTTTATAAATATTTTCTTGGGCATATTTCTAATGTATAGATTAATATTTTCTTGTACTATAGATTCAAATAATTTTGAAACTTTATTATCATTTTATTTCATACCTTATTCCTAATTATTTATACTTCTTAAAGCATATTATGCATACTGCCTCATTTGATGCTCATAGTATCAGAATTCTTAGGTCTAGTTTCTAAATGAGAATATTAATTTTAGAGAAGCTGTGCCTTACAAAGCAGCAACAGTAAAACTGGAACTTGGTTCTCTTCACTTCCCAGTATAATGTTATAGCCATTTTACATTAATGTCTCCCACAATAATGTTCTTTTCTTTTAGTGTGGTGGTAATAACATGGAATCCCTAGGGTGGTGCAAATCCTAGTGATGTAGTGGTTAAGTGCTATGTCTGCTAACTGAAAGGTAGGTAGCTCGAATCAGCCAGGCACTCCTTGGAAACCCTATGAAGCAGTTATACTCTGTCTTGTAGGGTCGCCATGCATTGGAATTGATTTGATGGTAGTGGGTTTAGTTTGGTTTTAGGGTAACACAAATGGTTAAGCACTTGGTTCCTGGCTGGAAGGCTGGTGGTGTCAACCTGCTCAGAGTTGCCTCAAAAGACAAGCTTAGAAACTGCTTCTGAAAAGCCACTGTCTTGAGAACCCTTTGGAGCAATTCTAGTCAGCACAAATGGGGTCACCATGAGATAGAATCAACTAGACAGCAACTAACAACAAGTAACAATATTGCTGATGATAAACAGATGTCTTTCTACTACTTTATGCCCTATGTATTTCTGATTCCTACAGGGGAAAAAAAAAAGGAAAGAAAGCCTTGCTTTACTTCTAAAGATATCAAGGCTGTTATGATTTTTATATAATAACCTAGAGAAAGTAATTTTTCTTTCACTTTTTGCCTGGACTTCCTCTCCTATTACATATAATATTTTTAGTACTAAGATTTTATGACTTTAAATAATGTTACAAGAATGAGTATTCAACCATGAAGTTTCTAATTGGCTACAAACATAATCCAATATCCTTGTTTTACCAGAGTGTCAGAGGAGTTAATTGGACCTGCATAGCCCCCAGCCAAATATATTGGTTTATGCAAACAGGGAACCTAATTCCCTCCATAAATATTTCCCTATGGGAGCTGGGCAGATAGAGGAGCAAGGGAGGGGGGATTCTCAGTGTAACCTCAAAAGATCAATTTGGTTGCAATTTTCTACACTCGATAGACACAAAATAAAATGTCATGAATTTGTTTAAATATAGATTATTCCTTCCCAGTTGGAACAGAACAGTGAATAAAGAAATAAAAAATTTTATAGTGTAGTTTAGCTCAGTCCCAATGAGGGGAGATGGGCTCCTCCACCTTACTTCCCAAATCTTCATATATAAAGTACATTAAGAATTAATACAGAGTAGATTTTTTTTTTATTTTTGAAATATATGTAGTTCTTTTTAAGATATAACCTTATTTATTCATAAATCACCACTTTGGATTTAGTGGATTTAGATCAATGTTTACCTGAATTAGTAGGAAGAACCTGACTCTACTGATTTCTTGCCCTACTCCCTGTACACTCCTGTCTTAGGCAAACAACAAAATATCTTTAAACCAGTTGCACTGAGTCCATTCTAACTCATGGCGATACCGTGTGTTGCAGAGTAGAACTGCTTCATTGGGTTTGCAGGCTGTGACCTTTCAGAAGCAGATCGCCAGGTGAGGAAAATTATCCAAGAAATAAGGTAAAACAAAACCAAGCCTACTGCCGTTGAGTTGATTCTGACTCATAGTGACCCTATTGGACAGAGTAGAACCGTTCTACAGAGCTTCTAAAGAGCGCCTGGTGAATTTGAACTGTCAACATTTTGGTTAGCAGCCATAGCACTTAACCACTATGCCACCAGAGTTTTCAAGAAAGGTAAGAAAGAGCTTATTTATTTTTATTTACTAATCTGTAGTGACCAATTTCACATGGGTTTCAGGTCTTGCTTACTGGATAATCTGTCCCTGTCAGCAAGCATAAATTTGAAACAAGGCTTTGATTCTGTAGAAGGTGCTATTGGGTTGGGACAAAAATAGAGCCCAGCCTTACCGAGAAGCAAAATCTTGGGAGTGGTGAAAAAAATGTCAAAGTGTTCACATAAAATATCTGAATAATCTGTCCCTGTCGTCAGGGCTTTCTTCCAAGCACTTCTGGGTGGATTTAAATCTCCAACCTTTTTATTAGTATTCAAGCACTTAATGTTTGTGCCAAAAATATCTTTAAACTTCACTATTTTGTCCATGAACTTTAAACCTCACTGCTTTGTCCTTGCTTTACATATCTCATGAGAGTATGCAATGATTAAATAACAATGTCTTCTTAAACTGTACTAGTCAAATTCAAGGAAAAAGATACCACGAAGATTAAAGTTAAGGCCTAACCGAACATGTTGCTCTTAAGTCAATTCTGACTCATAGTGACCTCTAGAACAACCTCATATGATTTCCAAGCATCAGCTGGTGGATTTCAACTGCTGAACTTTTGGTTTGCAGCTGTAGCTCTTAACCACTGCATTAGTAGGCTTCCAGGAAGATTAAGATTAGCAAACAATATTGTAGACATACATAAAAGGGAAAATTGAACTGGTTTCAGAGAACAATCTGTTTTCATTCATTCAAAGAATGCTGTTTACATCCTAATAATATGCTAATGGAAACCATCCGTGATTAGTTCACTAAGGAAATTTGTTCTGTGGAATATTTTCTGCGTATATTCTGTTAATCAGATTTATTTTACTGTTTAAACATTCTTCATAATTCTGAATTTTTATGTTCACATTGGTTGTTACTTTAATTAATCTAAATTAGTAAACTGGTATGCTGGTCATTTTCTGTAACTGATGTGACAAGCCTCATTTAAATCTTTGTTGAAAAACAAACTTCCTTCTTTTTTGAAAGAAGATACGTAAATGGCTACATTGCCTAAACTACATCACAAATCATGTTTTATTAAGCCTATAATTATCATGTCAGTAATCTAGTGAGTTATCTTGTCAGTAATCTGATTTTTTTTTCAGATTATTAAAAATTATGGCATATTTTAAATACTGAGTCAATGAGTTTGGTTTGGTTTTTTTAAACACTAATTTTTAAAAATCAATTTCTTTTTTTAGATGTTGACATTCAAAATAAATGAAGATAGGGCAGCTGCTCTCTGTCTCTGGAACTTTTGTTCTATCACCTGATAAATACGGTATAAGGTTCAAATTAGGACTTTGGAAGGTTTTGTCCATGGCTATCAGTACTGGCATGATAAATTACGAGTTGCCCTCGAGTTGTTTCTGACTCATGGTGAGCCCATGTGTGTCAGAGTGGAATCAGGCTCCATAAGGTTTTCAGTGGCTGTTTTTTCAGAAGAAAATCTTGGGACTTCTGAGGTGCCTCTGAGTGAACTTGAACTTCTAGCCTTTTGGTTATTAGCTCAGCGCATGAATCATTTAGCCGGATGTTACTTGGATGCCCTAGAAATGACACAGCCACAAGACTTCTCTTGGCTTGTGATTCTCCTGTGGGCTAGGGCACTGAGTGCACCCACCGTGTCCCAAGAGAATCTGGGCTCATGCTTTATAGGCTAATCAGCATAAGGAAAGTATGAGATGGGGCCTGAAGACAGACGGAGAGAAGCTCCCGTGTGTGTCTGGACTAGGTGTTTATCTCATCTCCTAATCAGCCTGGTTTGGTAATCTACTGTGGGCATTCCTGGAAGATGAACTGTTTTAAAACGAACTACTGCAAACATCTATCTCCTTTGTCCTTTGTGCTGTCACCTTCCTCGAATTTCATTTTGGATGGAGGCTCCGGGGTTGTGAGGCACTGCTTGAAGTTATAAATGACGAATTTTATGCTGAGGTGGTTGCCATCTGTAATCACAGAAAGATGCCAAAGAAATGCAATATTTCTCTTATAGATTTACCCCAACAACCTTTCAAAATATTTAACTAATGTTATAATTAACAGGTGACAAATCCACTTATCGTCTAGTAGGTATATAAAGTCACAATATATCAGTACCAGTTGTCTGATTAATTATCCATAGCAATGGAGAAAGTAAGTTTTCTTATCAAAAAAATAAGTTTTCAAGGCTTCACCACATGTGACTTTCTCCAAGCCGTCTGAATACCTTATTTCTGGAAATTTCAGGATAGTCAGCATCATATCCATCTGACTATCTCATTTTTTGAGATTTCATGATTGCAGTCATCAGATTTGCCACCACCATTAATAGTTATGGGAAAAAACGAGGGTTTGCCATATGTGTTACAGCACTTTGCATCTATTTTTTGTTGTTGTTTTCATTTAATTCTCACACAAATTTTACAAAGTAGGAAATACTCCTTTTATTCCCATTTTACAGATGGGACTTAGAGAGGTTAAGGCCTAACAAACATTAAGTTCCAGAGTCACATTGCTAGTCTTTCTGGAGCAAGATTCTGCTGCTACAATCAATTTTGCTCTCTTTGTTCTCAACTGAAAGCATCATCTATGTAAAGGTCTCATTGACTGCCATGATCATTGATTAATTTCTTATTCTGTACTTGAGGGTCGCCATGAGTCGGATCCGACTCGATGGCACTTAGCTGGCTTAGCTGGTACTTAAGAGTCAGTGTTGTTGTTAGGTGCTGCTGGCTTGGTTCTGACTCATAAAAACTTTATATAGAACAGAAGGAAACATTGCCCATTTCTGTGCCATCCTCACAATTGTTGCTATGTTTAAGCCAATTGTTGTAGCCATTGTGAGAGATGGTAGCATCACCCAAAATAGAACCGATCCATCAATGGGCAAAAGAGATTTCCTTGGTCAGTGCAACAACTCCATGTCCAAGTTGGGAAGGACACCATAAGTACGCATAGATAATATTCTTGAATAATAAAATTTATTGCTACCTTTCAATGACTGAATATTTTTGTTTCTTTTCATCAATTGTGTTTTACTATAGCAAATTAAAAGTACTTATTTTACACCTATTAGGTTCTGGGTGCTTTTCATGCCTTTTATTTTCCTCACAGAAATCCTTCAGAGTAGTTGCTGCCAGTTTAGAGGTGGTACAATTAAAATTCATGACTCTAAAAGTCATGCTTATGGGTGTTAGGAATCCCTCCACATCTGTGGATCGCAAAGATCATGTGCTTAACATCTAAGCTGCGTGGTCTCTCTGATGCAGTTGTTGTTCATCAAATCCTTGATGTGAATATTAAGGATGGAGAAAGTGGCAAGGAGAAAGAGAGAATTGGAGATGTATGCAGAGAAAGTCTGGGGGTCAAAGAAAATGCAGGTGGACTGGATAGCTGAAGGGTTAGAGGCTTATAAGAGTATATTTTCCTGTTTCTTCTGAGTCTGAGTTCAAACATGACTCCAGAGATGGAAAACAATAACACAAAGCAGTGCTGTTTGTTCCACACGCTGTTCTGTTAGCTCTTATCTTTTCTTCCTGTTAAGTGGCTTAAGTTAGAATAGGTGCTAAGTGAGGCAGGCGTCTCCCAGCAAAGCCAAGTTCTTGAGTAGAGGACTGGAGGGAAGGCTAAAACAAAGACAACCAAACTCATTGCTGTAGAGTCGATTCTGACTCATAGTGACCCTATAGGACAGAGTAGAACTGCCCATAGAGTTTCCACGGAGTGTCTAGTGGAATCAAACTGGCAACCCTTTGATTAACAGCCACAGCACTTAACCACTATGCCACCAGGGTTTCCAAGGCTAGCAGAGAGAAATTCTGTTTTACTAAGGATGTCGATAAACAAATAAAAATGACATAAATGGTTATTTCTTGGAACTGGGAATTGGAGAGAGGAAGTAATCATCCAAGAGACACTGAGCTATTTCTGTGTTTTTGGGAAAGTAAACGTTAGTACAGTTGCTTGAGTTTAACTGTAATTTTCACTTATGTATATGACATACTATTATGAAATCTTAAAAATAGTCTTTCTGGCAGTTAGTTAATGAGTCAAATCAAAGAGCAAGAAAAATATATCTGTTCCTGCTTTCTTGAGAGTAAGTTAGGAGAAGGATGCAGAGGTGGTGTATAATGAATAACCTGTGTCATGAATGATACTGTAACCTGTTTTTGCACCACTGAAACCACTATCAGAAAGGATTTATTTCTTGGCAGATAGTAGACCTCAGTACATGACTGTTGAACTGTTATTAACACTCTGTAACAAAGTATACCAACTAGGCTAGTTTCTTCAGCCACTTACAACCTTTCAGCTTATACTATACCGCACATGAGTAAAAAGTGGGTCCTCTTAGAATCAGAAGTGGATTTGTATTAGAAAGACTGAAGCTTAGTTAAGAAAGGCAATGCATTATAAATAGAAAGTTCCAAAAGACCATAATGGTTCCTCTGTGTCTTTTTCTCTTTTCCAAATTCCATCATGTAAACTTGACACTAGTCCATAGGTAGTACAAATGGTTCATCAGCTTAGGTTGGTGACTCTAGTTTACCTACAGATGCCTTGGAAAAAAGGCCTGGATATCTATTGACTTCTGAAGAATCAGCCTGAAAAGCCTATGGCTCACAGTTTGACACACTTGAGGTGGTTGTGAGGGAGAGCTGAGTTGATGGTGACTAATATGGTATGGTATCTAGATGGTGCTGATGCATTTGTACCGTAAGCTTTAGAGCCAGTTGGTCAGAGCCCCATCTGTCTACTAAGTAGAAGGCAGTGCTTAGATACTGATATATGGACACCAAATAAAAGTGGTTTCACTGAGCTTACTTCGTATTTCTCATTAAAAATACATTTTCTCCTCTAAGACAAGGTAAACTGCAGACAAAACAAAATAAACAAGCAAGCCAAAAACAGTACCAGAATTCTGACCAAATGAAATAAAACAAAAGTTGTTGTGAAATTAGAGAATTTTATTTCAGGTAAAGTGGGGAGCAGGTGACTTGACCTATATTCGGGTAGTGAAAGCAGCCTCCCTGTCACACAGGCACGTCATGAGTGCGAGTCAAGACAGGTAACTGCCATGATACAGGTACACATGTTCTTTCATAAATTCTCCTGTTTGGGTCGAACTGTTGCCATGCAAACAAACAAACAAACAACGTACCAAAAAGTATTATTGAAAGGCCAGAGAGCAGAAAAATAATTAAGTATATGTTCTGGGAATGGAGACAAACTGTATGATAAAATAAGTCTGTACAGTTGACTAGCAAGCGAAGAAGACAGCACCTTCCCCATCCCCATCAACACGGCGGACCCTGACTGGTCACATTGTGATCAGTGCTTTAGCGTATCCGTCATTTCTTTCCTTCTTGTTTTTTCAGAATGTATGTTCTTTTTGTTGTTGTCTTTGAGAAAATACACAGCACAACATACACCAAGTTGGTAATTTCTACATGCACAGTTCAGTGACCCTAATTACATTCTTCAAGTTGTACAAGCATTCTCACCCTCCTTTTCTGAATCATTCTTCCTCCTTGAACATAAATTCAATGTCCACTAGGTTTCCTATCTTGTCTTTTGAGTTGTTTTCAGTTTGATCCCATATGGGTATCTCTTAAATGAGTGTGATGCTCAATGTGGATATTCTTTATTAAGTGAACTGTTGTTTCGTTTAAAGAAGATTCCAGGAGCTATTTTTGGTTTAATGTTTAAAGATCATCTCAGGACAATAGTTTCAGGGATTCAGTTACCCTCCATGGCTCTAAAAAGTCTAGTGTACCTGAGAATTTGAAATTCTCTTCTATGTTCCCCTCCCCCCCCATCAGGATTCTTCTGCAGAAACTTTGATCAGAGTGTTTGGTAATAGTAGCTGGGTACTACCTACTTCTTGTTCTCATGGCAAAGGAGAAACTGTTCATGGAGGCCAATCAGCCACATACGCCATATCCTCCTACTTTTCCTGACTCTCCTTCACCCTCTGTTGCTACGGATGAATAGAGGCCAGTTAATTGTAACTTAGATGACTACCTGCTAGTTTTTAAGATTCTAGGAACTACACAATCAACTGGAGGTAGAACAGAGCACGTTATTTGTCAACTAACTGAGATGTTCTATGAAACCAGGAACCTAAGACTCCAAACCAAGGAACCAGATTCTGTAAAGTTTGGTTGCACTTAAGTAGCTTCAGCAGCTATTCTTTTTTGTTCTTGCTGTAAGTATATTTATCACAGGAGTCCTGCCAATTCAACTCTTTACAGTGGTGCAGCTTACTGATAGCAATTAAATACCCTTAATCAATGCAATTTTTCCATCACTGTGAATTGAATAGTCAGCATTCCATAAGCAGTAATCTCTCTTTTTCATCCTCTGGTTAATGTTCTTAACCCTGGTAACAACTAAGAAACTTTTGTCTCTATGCATTTGCCTGTTCTTGCCTTTTTACATAAGTGAGGTCATGTGATATTTGTCCTTTTGTGATTGATTTATTTTACTCAGTGTCTTCAAAGTCCATCTATATTGTAGCATGTATCAGGATTTCACTTTTTTCAGTGACTGAGTAGTATTCCATTGTGAATTTATGTGTGCATGTATGACATTTCACCACATCCTACCCAAATATTTGTTATTTTCTGTTTTATTTTTATTTTTTTTATTAGGTATTCTAGTAGGGGTGAAATGGTATTTCCTTGTAGCTTTGATTTGTACCTCTCTGGTGGCAGCATAGTGGTTAAGTACTACAGCTGCTAACCAGAAGCTCAGGTCAGCAGTTCAAATTCACTAGGCATTCCTTGGAGACTTTATGGGGCAGTTCTACTCTGTCCTGTAGGATACCTAGCTGTGAGTTGAAATCGTGTCTATAGCAGTGGGTTTGGTTTCGGTTGGTGGCTAATGGTGCTGAACATGTTTTTATGAATTTAGTGGCCATTTGAATGTCCTCTTTGGTGAAGTATCAGTTCAAGTCCTTTGCCCACTTTATGACTGGGTTGTGTTTGTGTTCAAGTTGAAGTTTTATCTATTCTTTGGTTGTTAGATTCTTATCTGATTCGTATGGTTTCCAAAGATACTCTTCCTGTTGGTAACTTGTCTTTTCACTTTTTTAATCAAGTATTTTGAAGAACAATCGTTTTTAGTTTTTGTGAGGTCCCATTTGCTTATTTTGTCTTTTGCTCTTTGTATTTTGTCACTGTATTAAGTACTCTACTGTTAAAAGCTAGGCTTCATAGCATTTCCCCCGCATTTTCTTCTGAGAGTTTTATGATTTTTGGTTTTCATATTTAGGTCTTTAATCCACTTTGAATTTATTTTGGGTTACGAGGCATGTATCCTCTTTCCTTTTTGTGCATCTAGAAATTCAATTTTCTTAACATAGTTTGTTAAAGAGACCCTTCTGTCCCCACCAAATGAACCCAGGCTGCTTGTCAAAAATCAGCTGAACATAGATGTGTGGGTTTATTCCTGGATTCACAATTCTGTTTCTTTGATCTATGTCTATTGTTATACTGGTACCAGGTTGTTTTGATTACTGTAGCTGTATACCAAACCAAATCCAAACTTGTTGTCTAGTCAATTACAACTCATAGAAACTCCATTGAATAGAGCAGACTTGTTCCATAGAGTTTCCAAGCAGTGGCAGGTGGATTTGAACTGCTGACTTTTTGGTTATCAGTTGAGCTCTTAAGCATTGTGTGAGTCCTCCTACTTTGTTCTTCTCTTTTGGCTTATTTTATTAAATGGCTCTACTCCAGAAGCTTTATTTTTCTTTTCCAATAAATTTCTGAAATAGTATCTGTGCCTTTCATTGATTGGCTAGTTATTATTCTCTTTCTGTCTCTCTCTCTGTCTCTCTCTCTGTCTCTCTCTCTCTCACACACACACACACACACACGCACACACACATGCTTCCCTCTTAAGAAGGTTTAGTTGAAAAAAAAGCTATGTCTAATGGTTAACCACCTCACTGCCTTTCTTTGAATTCAGGTTACGGCATTTAGTTGTCACCTTATGTAGATAAGTTAACCTCTGTAAACCTCAACTATTTCCTCATCTGTAAAATTAGAATGAAAAGAGGAGCACTATCTTTGGATTGTCATTTAAGAGGGATAGCTAATGGGAAGTGCTTAGCTCCATGTCTGCCACTCTGTAATCTCCCAGAAGTTCATTGCTTGTGTGATGTTGCTGTATTTCTCCACTGGTCAAGGCTCTGGTGCCTACTGAGACCACCTCTCCTGTGGCCTCTCCCTCTCTTATATGTCTTTCAAATTATGCTCCAGTGATTTCTCACTTGTAAAATGCCCAGAAAGTAACCTAGTTTGTCTGGAGAGTGATTTCCTTTCATTTAGCTTGAGACTTGCTGCTGGTGTACTTCACTGACGTTTACTTTGCTTTTCATGGAGTTTAATTTTAGGTAAATCTTTTGTGGCCTGTGCTATATTTTATTGTTTAGGTAGCCCTCCTCCCCTCATCAAGATGTTGAGATGTGGAAAAAATGTAGGTGGGATAAATGAGCAGATCAAAGGTGACCAGGAGAACTTTCATCATTCCCTGTGAGACAAAATCTCATCTTTTTCACTTTTACAAAATTGTATCTAGTCTTTGTCCCTCTTGTCTGTGGTCTCTCTGCTCATGAAGGGACAGAAAGAGCCTGTGTGACAAGAAGCTGATGTGAGAAAATCTAGCTGAGTGTGCTGCAGCATTTGAGATGCCACACTCTGCACACATATACACATGTAAGTACGCACACACACGTGTGTGTATGTGTCTGTCTGCCTCTCTCTGCTATATAATCTGGGCGAATCTTGTTACCCTGAGAATATAATATTGTAACTTACATATCTGAGAAATGAGTATGCTAAAAATATATGAGCAGTAACATGAACTGTAGGTATAACATAAGAGGGGAATACAAGTATGTCAGTGGCTGGGTGCCCTGGGTTGAGATCTACCACGGGATAGTGTAACCATCTTAGTAAATTAAGTAGGTGCGTAAATGCTGAAAGATTCATGACAGAGAATGAAATCAGGGAAGCAGAGTTACAACCTAGGCTCCAGTCTGATGTATATTGTACTTACAGGATAAAGAGAGAAGAAAGAGGTGGGAAAAGAGGCAAACCTCTGTGTTCATTTACTTTTTATTTCTCTCTGGCTGTGTTTATATCCTTTTTGCTTATATAGTAAGAAGTATATAAACAGAATGCCAGGAAAAAATACGTTTCTAATAGGGAAGCTTTTATAAATCTTTCTAGAATTTTCATCTTCCGGAAATTTTTAGGTGCAGTATTTATGTGCTTATCAATGGGTGTCCTATTGGTGGCAGACTCAGTTAGGTGTGAAACATAGTGACCTTGAGGCTGACTGTGAGTTTTAAGCCACAATACAGTTTCCTTGCCTGATGGCTCTTTGTGTTTACATATAAGATGGAATCCAATTAGTCTACAATACACATAGATGGAACCGCCTCAATGATAATGAAGGAGATGAGACATTTCACTGTCAGAAGATGTGCAAACAATGCACAGAAGAAAGTCTGTTGAAGATCAAGTACAAGTGGTATTAGGGAATGAGGGACTTTGCTTACTGAAGATTTCAGTGACCCTCTGTACTTTCCCTACTGCTGTGATTAAACTGGAGATATTTACTTTCCTCCTTTCCCATAAAAGATAGCAGAGGTGACGGTGGCTATGTGAGATAATGAATGTATCTAAAAGAAAATCAGTCAACAGTATTGCTGGGTGTTCTGATTCTGAAGATACATGAAGAAAGGCAACACGTTGTGTTTGGTTATATAGGCTGTGTGTCTTGAATGCTAAAAATGTGATTTGAACACTTGGTATAGACATAGAAAAGATACAAGCTCTTCTACACAGAATATACTTTGTTTTGCATTCTAACACCAGGTGCTTAGTTTCAACAGACTTTGACTTAGGATATATATTTTAGTTCATTATTAAGCTGGAGCTCACACACTATCATTGTACAAGAAAGTGGCTAAGATCTATGTGAAGGGAGAACATTCAGTAATTTTATGATTTGAAAGAGAAGATAATACTCAATAAATTAATGAATTAAGTTTGTTTAGATTCTGTTGTGAAAGAAAATCCATCTATTTTATGTTTGTGGTTAAATGCAGAAATATAACCTAAATGGATTCTTTATTTGAAATGGAACAAAACATATGAAATAAAAACAGAAGTAGCAAAACACGGACACATTTCAATTTACTAGTGGACACAAATGGTTTTGGATAAGGCAGATGATTCCACTGAGAATAAATGGTTGACCTTGATCCGTAACAGTGTGACTAATAGATCTGGTCATTTTTCTTTTCTGCTCTTCTTGTTGTTAGTTGCTGTCAAGATGGCTTTTATTCCTGTCAACCTTATACATAACAATAAATACTCAGTCCTGCACCATCTTTCTGGTTGCTGGTATGTTTGAATCCATATTATAGACATTAATCAATTATTGGTCTCTTGCTGTGGCACACATATGTCGTGTATTTGTCACTGTCATTTGAGGATGATGCTATAGAGAATGGTTCCCATCTTGGTGTGCAAGTACAGCTACAAGTACAGCAGAAATTTCACTGCTCTTTCCCAGCTATTGGAGACCTAATGATGCAGTGGTTAAGAGCATCTGCTACCCAGAAGATAGGCAGTTTTACTCTTTCCTATAGGGTTGCTGTGAATCAGAATCGATTTGATGGCAACAGATTTTTCCCTACTATTATTGACTGTCTTTTAATCTTTGGAAAGAACATCTGCTTTGCTGTCTATTGTTGTAAACAACTTTTGACACTCGTTGTCCCAAAGCACCTATTTGGGCTCAACTGTCCTAAACCTTTTAATTTCATACTATAATTGCTTAGTTATTAGCGTACTGCATCATTCTGCAACTTTGCCTCTTTGTTGGTATCCAGGTTTCTGAATACATCAGCGCCGCTTCTTTTTGGTTTGTTTCCTACACCACGGTGGGTTAGCCTAGGTATGATAAAGATTGAAGTATTGTGCGTCTGTCCACTGCTGAAAACTCACTGCTGTTGAGTCAGTTTTGTCTCACAGTGACCCTACAGGTCAAAGTACAACTGCTCTATAGAGTTTCTAAGGAGCATCTGGTAGATTCAAACTGTCGACCTTTTGCATAGCAGATGCAGCGCTTAACCACTACGCCACCATACTGTAAATTATATAAGCCTCAAAGATCGCCTCTTTTCACTAAGTACAAATAAGCTGAGAAGCCAACTCAAAGTCCTTTCCACACAGTGTTTAACACTTCATGGCAGTCTTTTCTGGAATGAGATAGTGTGTAAGCTAACCAAGACTTGTGGTGCCAATAGCTATGTCTTTTTGTCCTTCATACTTTGTGGTCATTTATGAACTCTTTAGTAATATTCCTGCTCCTATTCCAACTAGCCAGTGAAGCAAATGTGGGTGGATCTAGATGCTGTGGTTTGCTTCTTGGGAAATATATTCTATATTAAGGTTGAAATTTGATCATAGTCCATTTTCTGCCATCTCAACTCCGCCACCGATCATAGTCTGCCCCCTGATCATACTCCGCCCCTGATCATAGTCCATTTTCATGGTTACACATCTACCTAGGTGCAATTTACTCTATCAAGCTACTTTGAAAGCTCAAAAAGTCCTTATTGGCTTCTAGTTATAGCTGAGGGTCAAGAAATCTATTTCCCGTTTTCCCTTCTCTCTACCTTTTCAGCTCATTGTAACCTGCTTACCATTCTTCTGAACCTTCTGAGCAGCTGGTTTCCTATGAAAAATGTGTCGGTTTTCCTTAGAAATAAGCTCTGTGTTCTGGCACGCCTGGAGAACACTAAAACCAAACCCATGGCCATAGAATGTTGATCCTGACTCCTAGTAACCCAATAGGACAGAGTAGAACTGCTCCATAGTTCTCAAGGAGTGCCTGGCAGATTGGAGTTGCTGAACATTTGGTTAGCAGCTGTACCACTTAACCATTATGCCTCCAAGGTTTCCAACAGAGTAGAAGCTTAAAAAAAAAAAAATACGTTGTATGAATTAGGAATTTTTAATTTGTAAGGTGTAGTGTTGTTTTCAAATGCTTGATTAATTTGTCTATGGGTTTTAAATTAAACTTGTTACACATCGTGTTTGTTGTATTGTTGTACATAGGGTCACTGTGATTCAGAATCAACATGATGGCACCTAACGACAATGTGTCATCCCTAAGGGCTTAATCTAGAACAGTAAGTGAGACTTTACATATAAGGATCTTTAGTTAAAAATAAGGGAAAATGCTATAATGTCACTTCTGATTGAATTGTGTCTTTTACTAGATCCCGCTGTTGGGTTTCTATTTTCTGGCACAATGCCTGCCTAGTAGCATAAATTTAATAAATGAATGCATAAGTGAATAATGATTAGAGCTTTTAAACCATGGAATTTATGAGCTACCCTTCACTAGAGATGTTGTAGCATTGCCTAAGGGACTGTCCTATGTTAGCCTTGCTGCAGAGATTCAAGAATCAGGTAGTTAAACTAGATGACACAGAATGCTCATTCCAATTATGGGACTCGTTGAGGAATATTTTTAGCATTCTTTAAATTCTTTAAATAGATCATGCTTTTTGCCTGTATGTAAGAATCATTCCACACAATTCTTTAAAAAAAATAAAAAAAAAATCTTCCTCCAAATAAGACACTCTATGAGGAAGAAACCACAATTCCTTGGTTTATAGTGACGAAGAGAATTGTGTTCTCCCTTCTGGGTATGTAGGGGGAAAAGTGTATTATGTTTTGAAAAAAACCAAATGGCTGTCTTCCGTTTCCCTTCTTCAGAGCTTTTCCTATTATCTGGATTTCAGAAGCAGCACATTGTTCAGGCCAGCTTTAGAAGCAATCTCACCTCCCTCAGGAAATTAACAGAATAGAACTTTGTTTCCAAACATTAGCTGATTATGAAGCTTCTACAAGGAATTCACCTTGAGGTGAGACCATAACCACCAGAATTCATGTTATTAGATGTTTCCAAAGTTTTGTCCCTAAAGGTCACCTGAACATTTCATGCTTCTTTAACATATACACATATGTGTATATACATGTTTGTGTTTGCAGTGGAGCCAGAAGAGCTATCACAGCAGTGTCTTTGGTGCCTGCTTAAGTCTTCTTCCTTGGGGCAAAATTAAACCAACTGGGATTTCTTGTTCTACTGGAAATGTCCTTTTATTGGAGGACAGTCCTGTGGCTGCTGTATAGAGTTGATTTGATTAGAAAAACTACCGTGCTCTTAAAATGGCACATGCTGATTTTTTTAAATCAGCTTGGAATGACTTTATGTCATTTCCGTGTGTTCCTGTTCACTTAATGTCCCATCCCTAAGCTGATGGACAGAAATACATACTTACAGTTTTCATTCATTTGTAATTTAAAAACTTTCTTGGATGTCGGGTAAGATTGGAATAACAATTTACAGAGAAAGGTGAGTACAGAATACTAACATAACATCAATAAGAAAAGTGTAGCCCAGCTCTCACGGACGGAAGGTAAATGCACCATTGTGACTTTTTTTTTCCTCGGACTCGGCTGGTGGGCGGAGCTGGGCGTTGCCCGGTGGCTGGACTCAGACGCGCTGCTGGGGGGATAGGCAGGCGAAATTCCCATACTCTGAGAGCCAAGCTCGGGACTTTGTTACTCTAGACACTTTGAGCCTTTCGTTTTGTAGCTGCCTCAGTGGGGTTTGTGCGGAGCTCCGCGGTCAGGGTGCCAGACGCCATGTTGGTACCAAGATTTTAGCGGGACTTCGTTCTTAGCCTGGGGGCCAGCGCCTCCAAACAGGACAGCACTTCTCTGTCAGAAAAGTAGTGATTTTGCACAGTGCTGCCTACGTTGGGGGCCCTGCAACAGAAGCAGAGGAATCGCTGCCTCTCAGCACCTTTAGCCCCCCTGTCTGCTGCCTGTGTAGAGGACGCCATCTTGGGTACGGTGGCCACAGCTGGACCTAATTCTTAGCTTGGGAGCCAGAGCCTGCCCACAGGAGAGCGCTTTTCTATCACAAAACCAGTACTCGATGCAGTGTTGGCTAAGGCTAGACCCTGTCAGCAGAGGCCAACAGGGCAGTTGCATTGCTGTATTCTGAACTAGTTTGTTATCATCTGGGGTTGGATATAGTGGTGCTTACTTTGTGAGATGAGAAGAGGGACCTCCACAGCTGAAAACTTAACTGACTTCTGAACAGGTCAGATACCTTTTGCTTTACATTTGAAGACAGCCTAGAGAAACATTTGCAATCCATCCTCACAGTACCTCTTCCAGCCTCTATATACTCACATGGGTCCCAAAAAGCAACAGACAATTGTGGCATACAGGCAATCACTCATGGCTTCAGAAGGCTCCCAAACAAAGCAACCAAGGAGTTTTCCAGATGAAGAAACTTTTATGAAAGCATCAGGAAGTGAATACAAATTGATTATATACAGAGCCCTTCTAGACCTTATATAAAATGCAGCAGAACAAAATGAAAAATTAAGCAAGTTATTCGATCTGATGGAACACCAGTACTCTGAAATCCAACAGATCAAGAAGAAAATCAAAGACTTAGAAACTTCCATGCAAAGCCAAGAAAACAGAATGGAACAAATGGAAAAAAGAATTTCTGACTTGGAAGACAGAGCTACTGAGGCCAGCACTTATGAGGAGAAATCAGAAAAAAGAAACAAGAAAAATGAGGAAACATTAAGAAGCATGTGGGACTCTATTAAGAGGAACAACCTTCGATTAATTGGAGTCCCTGAACAGGATGAGACATCTGAGAACACAGAGAGTATTATTGCTGAGCTACTGAAAGAAAACTTCCCAGGAATCATGAAGGAAGAGAATATAGACATCTCAGACGCGTATTGTATGCCACCCAATATAGATCTCAAAAGAAAGACTCCAAGACATATTATAATCAAGCTTAACAAAATGAAACATAAGCAGCAACTCTTAAAGGCACCAAGACTCAAGGCAAAGCTAACATTCAGAGGGAAACCCTGTAGGCTCTTGTCAGATTTCTCAGCAGAAACCATGCTGGCACGGAGACAGTGGCATGACACATTCAAAGTCTTGAAGGAGAAGAACTTCCAACCAAGAATTATATATCCTGCAAAACTATCTTTCAAATACGAAAATGAAATTAAGACATTCCCAGATAAACAGAAACTCAGAGACTTTGTAAAAACCAAACCCAAATTACAAGAAATACTGAAAGAAGTTCTTAGCTTTGGCTTAGAAGAACAAAACCACTAACTTTATATATTAGAACAACACACTACTCAATACTCTACTCACTTAGGGAAGGCTCCAAAGTAAATCACAGCTTTGATTTGGAAAGAAGCAATCCAGTGATCATCATGAAAACTATGCTGTCATCATAATAAAAGAGGGATGTACTACAGTCGTTATAGTCCTTCCAGATGGAGAGGAAGATGACAAGACTGGTAGTAATTAAAATTGGGTTTATAAATAGTTTATTAAGGGGGTTCATAGGGGCAGCTGTAAAGCACAACAAAGATGTATCATACCATTTCAAGAAATCTAACACACAAGTCTCAACAACTATAAAACTACCTCTGAAAAAGGTGAAAAATCAACTCACAAAAAAGAGTGTCTCAGAACAGACTAATAAGAACAGCAGAGAAAACATCAACATAAAAATAAACATATCACAATGGCAGCAGTGAACACATACCTATCAATAATTACATTGAATGTGAGTGGACTGAATGCTTCAGTAAAGAGACACCGAGTGTCATCTTGGATCAAAAGATACAACCCAGCCATATGTTGTCTACAAGAAACTCACTTGAGACCTAAAGACAGGAACAAACTGAAATTTAAATATGGAAGAATATATATCAAGCTAACAATGAACAAAGAAGAGCAGGGGTGGCAATTCTAATCTCACACAAAATCAACTTTAATGTCAAATCCACCATCGTGGACGAAGATGGACTCTATTTACTGCTGAAAGGTTCAGTACACAAGCAAGACTTAACTATATTAAACATTTATGCACCTAATGTCAGAGCACCTAAATATGTCGAAGAAACACTGACTATGCTCAAAAGAGAGTTAGATGACTCCACAATAATAGTGGGAGACTTTAACACTCCACTCTCATTACTAGACAGATCATCTAGAAAAAAGCTCAATAAAGATACAGAAGACCTCACTGACACAATTAACAACTAAACCTCATTGATATATACAGAACTTTCCACCCATCAGCAGACAACTACACCTTCTTCTCCAGTGCACATGGAACATTCTCCAGAATTGACCACGTGATAGGCCATAATGCAATGCTCAACAAAATCCATACCATTGAATTACTGCAAAGCATCTTCTCAGATCATAAAGCTATAGAAGTTGAAATCAAGAGCAGAAAAAACAGAGACAGAAAGTGGAACTCTTGGAAACTGAACAACATCTTGCTCAAAAAAACATGGGTTATAGAGGACATCAGGGATGAATTAAAGAAATTCATGGATTCCAGTGAGAAGGAAAACACTTCCTACCAGAACCTATGGGATACAGCCAAAGCAGTGCTCAGAGGTCTGTTTATCTCCATAAATGCACACATCGGGAAGGAAGAAAGAAACCAAATCAAGGAACTAACTCTACAGCTTGAACAAGTAGAAAGAGAACAACAGAGGAACCCCTCGGGCACCGGAAGAAATGAGATCATAAAGATTAGAGCAGAGCTAAATGAATTAGAGAATAGAAAAACAATTGAAAAAATTGAAAGGACCAAAATCTGGTTTTTGGAAAAGATCAACAAAATTGATAAACCACTGGCTAAACTTACTAAAGAAAAGCAGGAAAGGAAACAAATAACCCAAATTAGAAATGAGAAGGGAGTTGTCACCACAGATGCAACAGAAATCAAAAATATCATAACACAATACTATGAAAGACTGTACTCTAACAAATTTGAAAACCTAGGGGAAATGGACAAATTCCTTGACTCATACCACCGACCCAAATTATGACAACGTGAAGCAGAACAACTTAACAAACCCATCACAAAGGAAGAGATTGAAAAGGTCATCAAAACACTGCCCACCAAAAAAAGTCCGGGCCCAGATGGCTTCACGACAGAATTCTACCAAGCATTTAGAGAAGAGTTATCCCCAATACTATTGAAACTATTTGACAGTATAGAAAGGGATGGAGTACTCCCAAACTCATTCTATGAAGCCAACATAACCCTGATACCTAAGCCAGGGAAAGATCGAACGAAGACAGAGAACTACAGATCGACATCACTTATGAACCTACATGCAAAAATCTTCAACAAAATTCTTGCCAACAGAATACAACAACATATCAAGAAAATAATCCATCATGACCAAGTGGGATTCATACCAGGGATGCAAGGCTGGTTCAGCATCAGGAAAACAATTAATGTGATAAACCACATAAATAACACAAAAGACAAAGATCACCTGATTTTGTCCATTGATGCCGAAAAGGCATTTGATAAAGTCCAACACCCATTCATGCTAAAAACTCTTAGCAAAATGGGCATAGACGGCAAATTCCTCAACACAATAAGGGCCATTTATACAAAGCCAATTGCCACATCATCCTGAATGGAGAGAGACTGATAGACTTTCCCCTGAGATCAGGAACTAGACAAGGATGCCCACTGTCACCTCTCCTATTCAACATTGTGCTAGAAGTTCTAGCCAGAGGAATTAGACAAGACGAAGAAATAAAGGGCATCTGCATCGGCAAAGAGGAAGTTAATATCTCCCGTTCGCAGATGATATGATTGTATATGCAGAGAACCCCAAGGAATCTATAAGTAAGCTACTCAAACTGATAGAAGAGTTCAGCAAAGTTTCAGGATACAAGATAAACATAAGTAAATCAGTAGGTTTCCTTTATACTATCAACGAGACGGTTAAGGAGGAAATTATGAAATCAATACCATTTACGATAGCCCCTAAGAAGATAAAGTACCTAGGAATTAATCTAACCAGAGAAACAACAGACCTTTACACAGAGAACTACAAGCCCTTACTACAAGAAACTAAGAGAGACTTGGATAAATGGAAAAACCTACCCTGCTCATGGATAGGAAGACTTAACATTGTGAAAATGTCTATTTTACCCCAAGCAATTTATTTATATAATGCAATCCCAATACAAGTTCCAGCATCATTTTTTAATGAGATGGAGAAACAAATCACCAATTTTGTTTGGAAAGGGAAGAAGCCCCGGATAAGTAAGGTACTACTAAAGAAGAAGAACACACTGGGAGGCCTCTCATTACCCGACCTTAGAACATACTACACTGCCACAGTGGTCAAAACAGCCTGGTACTGGTACAAGAACAGACAGATCGATCAATGGAACAGAATTGAGACCCCAGAGATGACACCATCTTCCTATGAACAGTTGATATTCGACAAAGGCCCTAAGACATTAAACTGGGGTAAAAACAGTATCTTCAACAAATGGTGCTGGCAAAATTGGTTATCCATCTGCAATAAACTGAATCAAGATCCATATCTTACACGTTATACAAAAACCAACTTCAACTGAATAAAAGACCTGAATATCAAACCTAAAACGATAAAGCTCATCCAATAAAACGTAGGAACAACAATGGAAGTTTTAATACACAATGAGGACAGACTCCAAAATCTGTCAAAGAAATCTCAATCAACAGAAGAGAAAATAGATAAATGGGAACTATTAAGAATCAAACACTTTTGCTCATCCAAAGACTTTATTAATAGAATTAAAAGAACACCCGCAGAATGGGAAAAAATATTTGGCAACTCTATGTCAGACCGATGCCTGATCTCCATAATCTATAAGATACTACAAAATATCAAGAAGAAGAAGATAAACCATCCAATTAGGCGATGGGCAAAGGAGATGGACAGACACCTCACTAAAGAGGAGATCCAGGCAGCCAAAAAACACATGCGGACATGTTCACGATCTTTAGTTATTAAAGAAATTCAAATCAAGACAACAATGAGATACCATCCCACCCCAACAAGATTGGCCATGATCCAGAAAACACAAAACAACAAATGCTGGAGAGGCTGTGGAGAAAGTGGAACCCTCCTACACTGTTGGTGGGGTTGCAAAATGGTCCAGCCTCTTTGGAAGGCAATCTGGTGCTTCCTTAAAAAAATGGATATTGATATACCATTTGACCCAGTAATTCCACTTCTTGGAATATATCCTACAGAATCAAGGCCTTTCACACCAACGGACACATGCACCAGAATGTTTATTGCAGCACAGTCCATGATAGCAAAAAGATGGAATCAACCCAGATGCCCAACAATAGAAGAATGGATAGGTAAACTGTGGTACGTATACTCAATGGAGCACTACGCAATGATAAAGAATAACGATGATTCCAGGAAACATCTCCTAACCTGGTTTCAACTGGAAGACATTATGTTGAGTGAAAATAGTCAGCGACAGAAGGACAAATACTGTATGAGACCTCTACGATAAGATCTCAAAAACAGACTTGTGTATAGAAGAGAAGACTCTTTGACAGCTGCAAGGGAGGGGAAGGAGGGAGGGCGAGGGGGGGGGAGGGTTTAGTTTAGATAGTTACTAGCAATCTAGTTGGGAGAAAGCGGTGACAGCACACATTAGGAACAAGAACAACATTAAGTGGACTTTAGCATAACTTGAGTACTCCTTCCATCTTAACTCAATACTGCAAGGATAGAGTAGCTGGGGCGGGGGGTGGGGGACCATGCTCTTAGGCGAATTCCAGGCCAATTGGCACAACTAGCGTTTTGCTAAGAGAGTTCTCTTCACCTCACATTGGTGAGTGGCGTCTAGGGTCTTAAAAGCTGCCAAGCTGCCATCCGAGGACACAGCAAATGGTCCCAACTCAGCAGGAACGGATGCTCACCGAGGGCCAAAGTGACATGCGGTAAAGACAACCGAGAAGACAGAGAGACCCACAAGAGTGGGTGCCTACATCAACTTGGGACCGGAAGAACCGGATGGTGCCCGGCCACCACCATTGATAGCCACGACGGAGCTCACAGAGAGGAGCCTCACTGGCAGCACAAGAATAAAAAGAGGTGCATCATGAGATCTCCACTAAAAGACCTCAATTGATGGTCCAGCGGTTTGGGGTTCCTCTGAGAGCATGGCCCCCTGCCCTGATGCTGCCCTTTCCCATAAATTATAACAAAGGTCCACTCTTTGGACAGGAATGGATTGGACTTGGCAATGCAGAGTTACCATATATTGGAGGCACTTTATGGTTCTATACATCTATAGCATATCATCATGCTGACCTTTGGCTGCAGGAAGGGGAGTGGATGGAGAGGAGGGGAAAGGAGGCTGTTGGGAGGATGAGACATGTATGGAGCAGAGAGGAATAGTGTGCAGTCACCGGACAGGGAGAGCAGTGGAAGCTGCATATAGGGGGACATGTAAATTTATATGTGAATGTACATTTTCAGTCAGTTATGTTAAATAAAAATAAAAATTAAAAAAAAAAGAAAAATGTAAATCATTGCAGGGGCAAAATTCAACTTGTGCAAAAGAACCTTCATGACTAATTTGCACAAATTTTTCAGGAAGAAAAGGAATGAGGGTGAAGAAATAATGATAGCTAAACACTAGTGGTGCACTGGTTAAATGCCACAGCTGCTAACCAGAAGATTGGCAGGGCAAATTCACCGGGTACTTCTTGGAAGCTCCATGGAGCAGTTCTTCTATGCCCTGTAGGGCTGCTATGAGTCGGAATGGGCTCGACAGCACTGGGTTTGGTTTTGGGTTTTTAATGTACATGAGGAAACACTGGTCGCATAGTGGCTAAGTGGTACATCTGCCAACCAAAAAGTCAGCAGTTTGAGTCCACCATGTGCTCCTTGGAAACTCTACAGGGCAGTTCTACTCTGATCTATATGGTCACTATGGTCACTATGAGTTGGAACCAACTCAGTGGCAGGGTTTTTTTTTTTTTTTTGTCAGTGTACATGATGCACTTTATGTCATTCAATCTTTACAGTTTTTAAGGTATGTCATAAGGAAAAATTAGGATTTGACAGCAGGGAAAACAGGTACATTGTGGCCAAGTGACTTGCATAAAGTCACATGGTAACTTAGTGCTTGGACTTAGTGCAGTGGTTTTAAGTTCTTTTGGCTTGTACAGGTAGAAACTGTTAGAGTTCCTGGGAAAGCTGTGTGTGGATCTTCTTCCAGAAATGGAGTGGTAGGGGTGAGAATTACTTACATTTGGATTAATTTCTCCAGTTAACTTCAGGGGGTTCCTAGATCCTTCAACTCCATCTATGTACTCTGTGATAAGGACTATCACCTGAGGCTCATTTGGTTGTTACCTAGCTCCACTCACATGTTACCAAAAGACCAAGGAAAGGAGTATTTAAAAAATGAGATATTTTATATAGTGTTTAAAATCTGATAGCAAAATAAACTGCAAATAGAATTCTAAAAATGTCTAACACAGTTACAGTCTTGTTCTGTAATGTCTATAATGTAAGCCTGGGATGAAAATTAAAAAATGAGATGAGAAAAAATATATCCATACACACAAATATATACATACACATACATATCTCTGTATATAGGCCTATGTATATATAATACATATAAAGATAAATATATAGCTCTCTTTATCTTTACAGGAGGAGATTTCTAAGTCTTTTCTCTCACTGATTGGTTGAAGGGTTTGAACTGTTGACTTTTCTGTTAGCAGCCAAGCACTCAACCATTGCACCATCAGGGCTCAGTCAGGAGCATGTGTTTTGGTGCTTTGGACCCCAAACCTGCTCTTCCACTGGGTTACATCAGGCAATGCACTGAACCTCTGTGAGTGTCAGTTTCCTTGTTTGTGAGATGTGAGTAACAATAGTATAAAGTTTTTTGTGCTAATTAAATTAGTTAATAGGGTTAGATGACTTAGACAAATAAGCTCTCAGTAAATGTTAGCTTGTTGTAAGAGTACATAATTTCACTTCTGGGTCTACTCTTCAGACAGAGATTAGATAGTACTATAAAACAAACAATAATACACATGAGGACTGTGCTTCTTGGTTCAGTCAGATACCTGAGACCAAATGGGCAGCTCCTGTCCAAAGGCAGGATAAGAAGGCAGGAAAGAGTAGGAACTGGTCAAATGGACACAGGGAGCCTGGAGTGGAGAGGGGAAGTGTTCTGTCATGTTGTAGAGATTGCGACTAATATCACAATGCGGTATGTGTAAGAATTGTTGTATAAGAAATTAACTTGAGCTTTAAACTTCCACCTAAAGCTCAATAAAAAAAGAACACATAGTAATGAAAACATATACATATATACTGTATCCCTACATCAGTCCTCCGAATTATTGCTATTGTTGTTATTGCTGCTGTTATTATCATTATTCTTCCTATTGAAGTTACATGGATTGTGAAATCTAAACAGGAAGTCAGAGGAAGAAAAAGAGAGGGAGAGAGCTAGGATGAGGAAAAGAACAAATAGAGATGGGAAGCAAAAAATGTAATCAGTGCTTTTCTAAGAAATATCTTCTTTGCCTGGAAGGAGATGAGAAAAGGGTTGGGTAGTTTTGGCTCTGTTAGCACTGCTTTTATTTGAAGTCCTCATGTTACATTTATCCTCTGCCTTTTCCTGTTTCTCCTTCCACAATGCCAGATACAAGATCAGTGGTCTTTCCTGCTTTGCTTACAGTTGCTTTCCCAACACCTAGAAGAGTTCATGTAGCTCAATCTTGTTTGTTGAGAGAAAGATGAAGGTTTGGTGAATCTTGTAGTGCCTGAGGCTCTGGTATGATATTGTCTCTTTCCTCCCTTTGCCTATACATAACACTAGCTACGGCTTTAGCCTCTGCCCAGGTCAGTCCTGGAGTCTTCACTGTTGGGGACAGCTTAAATCTTCCCCTCAGGCCATGCTACATACAAAACACAAAATCTGTAGGAGATATCTTTCTCTGCTTCTATCGATCTATCTCTGTATCTATCTATTTACACACACACAAATATGTATGTACACACATGTTCCATATGTATATGTGCAAGGTATATACATTGTTTTTCATGTAGAATTTCAGTGTCTAGTGTGCCTTGTCTTGCTCGTAAATTATTTGTAGTCCCTTAGTTAATTGATTTATTTAATGGCAGAATGCTTCCGCTTATAATTTTAAAAGATATTTGTCTTATTTAAGTGGAGAGAAGGATCTGATCCAGTATAAAAGTATGTTGATTGGGGAGAGATACAACTGTCAGTTGTATGTTAAAGTAGCTGCACAACTATGAACAGTAATTAATACTTTTCTCTTTGTAAGGGGTAAACTCTTCATTAATCAGGCATGATAGAAAAATAAACAATGTCTTGACACTGTCACTTATGGTAAGAGAAAGCCATACAAACTGATAGAGACAAACAAATTGACAGCTATTCTAGTGTTGGATCGTTGTCCTTGAAGCCTGCGCCTGGGGACTGCCTGCTATGGGTGTGGAAGACTTGTCCAAACTGCTCCTCAGAATCAAAGAATCTGTGCCTGTTGTATCCCTCCTGGTTCGAGCTGATATTTAATAGCTAATATCGATATTGACACACACATAAAAACGATCTATTGTCTTTGAGAATAGAAAAAAATTAAAAATATATGTAACTTGAATACTAGCCCCCAACCAACAAATTCTGAGTTTCCTAACAGTTTATAATTACTCATTTTGGCACATAGTAAATTAATTATACTTCTACTATTTATATTTGAATTGAGAAAAAGCCAGGTTCTAACTCATTTATTTAATGAAGTCTGTTGGAAGGAATGGATTTTGAAATATTAGGTTTGAGTTCCTATAGGATAAATGAAGCTTTAATTGATCAATGATATTTTCAAATGATCTGACTGCTAAAGGCTCCCATTTCTGCCTATGTTTACAAAAATTGTATCTCAGCATGAACAGAAACTAGAAGAAAAAGATTTGGAATTAAAATAAAATTCACACTTTCATATTACAGCAAAGGCTTAAGTATGTAAGTTTAGAGAAAGAGGTCAATTCTTTGTGTGTTCGTTTAACATCTATTTCATGGGTGATGAGAGCCCTGGTGGTGCAGTTGGAAAGAACTTAGCTGCCAACCAAAATGTTGGCAGTTTAAATCTATGAGCTGCTCCTTGGGGGGCAGTTCTACTCTGTCCTGCAGGATTGCTATAACTCAAAATCAACTCAGTTGACATGGGTTCATTTTTATAGGTGATTTAGTGTATTAATAGTAGAGACAAGATGAAGGCAGAAGATAAAGAAGTGGTTTAGTGAGCGAAGCAACTTCTCGGTTTTATTTAAAGCATGTTTTCTCCAGCATCAAATACAAATCATGTATCATAACCAAACACAAGCACATTTTGTTATACCTGAAGATTTTAATTATTTATCTTTAGATCAAGGAAGAATTCTCAAGTATTTTTGGCATATGCTAGGTTTTTGGACATTAATATATAACTGATACAGAAAATTCTGTAACATTCAATAATTAATTTTATCTAGATTCTCCCAAAGTTAAATAGGTGGAGTACATAAGAAGGATCATCAAGTGCATTGTGAATTTTCAAGTAGACACTAGCTCATGTAAGATTTTCCATAGTGGTTTGACCAAAAGACACCCTTTCCTTTTATTCCCTAAGGAGTGTTTCATGGGGATGAATAGTCTACAGAATACATCTTGTGAAATGTTGCTGTAGATTCTGGCTTTTCCCATTTAAAGTCTTGCAGTCAAAGCATTACCTGCAACAGTGATTAAATTCTGTCCACCCTCCTCAGAAAAGTGTCCTGCCCCTGCACAGTAGGGAATGCTTTTGTTAATGGAGGGGACATATTTTCTCCTCCCCTCTGTGTTTTATGGGTTGTTACAAATCAAACTTTGCAATAACAGGAAAGCTGTCTCTAATCAGTGCAGCTACTTAGAGGGAAGAATGAATCAATTGCTAAGCACCACTAACACTGTTCGTACACCACAAAATCCTTCAAAGAGTTTTAATTCCCAGTGAAGAAAAGTGATGAACACTCTATTCCTGTTGCCAAAGAATTAGCCAGGTATGGCTCACAGGACACTCCTGCCCTCTGATTCAGACCAATGGGAACTGAGCAGCTACCACACAAGTGGCAAACATTTGCCACCTTTGGGTGCAGTACTTCTGAGACTTCTAGTCAAAAAAATCCTCAGCTGTTCCCTGGACAGTTCTACTCTGTCATAAAGGATCACTTTGAGTTAGAATTGACTCCATGGCAACTTTTTTTTTTAAAGCATATTGTTGCTGTATACCATATTTCTGAGGTAAGTCTTAGTATTCTCTCCTTATGAAACTTTACATGCCTTAAAAGTTAGCAGTCGTCCAAGTCCTAGAGCTTATAAATAGAAAGCTATGGTGGAAACCATTGCTTGTCTCCAAACCAATCTCCTCAACCTCCTCAGCCACACCTGACCAAACCTCAAGACTCTTCTTTGTAACTAGAATAAGGCAACATAAGAGTGACACATAAAATGGTCTTTATTTTTACAAATGCATGTAAACTACTACTTCAAGTGCTATGAGGCATTGTGTGGGAGAAAAGTATGCAGTTAAATAAAAGGTATGTCATTTAATCCTGTGAATGACTTTATGAGATTCTTTCCACCATTTATTACCCTCATTTACATATAAGTACAATGAAGCTCCTAAGGCTTTCAATAACATGTCTAAGATCTCAAGTCAAATGGATTTTCTATGTATAGTATCATCATCCGCAAATAGAGACAGTTTTACTTCTTCATTTCCAATTTGAATGCCTTTATTTCTTTTTCTTGCCTTATTACTTTAGCTAGGATTTCTAGCACAATAGTGTATTGGAGTGGTAATAAATGGTGTTCTTGTCTCATTCCTGTTATCAAGGAGAATGTCTTCAGCCTCTTTCCATTAAGAACAATATCGGCTGTTGGTTTTGTGTAGATGTCCTTTATTATGTTGAGAGATTTCCCTTCTGTATCTATTTTTTAGTGAGAACTTTTTCTTTTTTTTTAAAATCAGGAATAGTTATTGGACTTTGTTGAACACCTTTTCTGTGTTTGTTGAGATGATCATGTGGTTCTTATATTTATGTGGTGGATTGTGCTGCTTAATTTTCTAATGTTCATATACATCCTTGTATATGAATTCCACTTGGTTATGGTGATTTTTTTGGACATGATACTGAACTCTATTGGCTAGAATTTTTTCTGAGAATTTTTTCATCTGTGTACACGAGAGATAGCTGGTCTATAATTTTCTTTTGCTGTGGTGTCTTTGCCTGCCGGGTTTTGGTATCAGGGTTATGCTGGCTTCACAGAATGAATTTGGAAGTATTTTCTATGTTCCAAAATAGTTTGAGTAGTACTGATGTAAGCTCTTTTCTGAATGCTTGGTAGAATTCTCCAGAAAAACCATTAGGACTAGGGCTTTTTTTGTTGAGAAGATTTTTGTTTGTTTGTTTTTAACTTTTTTAGTCTCTTCTGTTTTTATGGGTCTGTTCAGGTTTTTAACATCATTTTGTGTTAGTTTGGGTATGTAATGTGTTTCTAGAAATTTGTCCATTTCTTCTAGGTTTTCAAGTTTGTTGGAGTACAATTTTTCATAGTGTTCTGTTATAATCCTTTTTATTTTAGTTGGGTCTGTTGTGATGTCCCCTGCTTCATTTATTATTTGAGTTATTTGCATCCTGTCCCATTTTTCTTTAGTCCATTAGACCAACGGCTTATCAATTTTATTGATCCTCTCAAAGAACCAACTTTTGGTTTGGTTGATTCTTTCTATTGTTTTTCTGTTCTCTATTTCATTTATCTCTGCTCTGATCTTTATTATTTCCTTTTAACTGGTGTCTGTGGGCTTCTTTTGCTCTTGTCTATTTGAGTTGTATCACTAGTATTTTGCTTTTGCCCCACCCCCTTCCACTCCCCCTTTCCCTCCTCTCCCTCCCTTATTCTCTCCTCCCTTCCCTCCTCTCCCTTCCCTCCCCTCCCCTTCCTGTCCCTTCCCTTCTTTCCTTTCTTTGATGTGTTCATCCACCTCTGAGCACTGCCTGGAAGTACTTCTATCAGTCTGTTTTTAGTTAGATAAAATGGAATGATGAATTTTGCTTAGCAAAATTGTTGCTATTCCTCTATTGCTTTCTAGTTTTCTTTATTTTTCATGTTTTTATAATTCTCACATTTTCAAGAATAACTTGTGTTACCCTAGGATGTTAAAGTGGACAGCACAATTTAAGGTAAGGGATAAAATATTTCAGCTGCCTGGAATGAATAGAGAATGATGTGGTTATGGAAAATATTTCTGAGTGTTTGTTTTTCCAGGACTAACAAAACATCCTTTTTTTCTGACTCTCCTCTTTCCTGCCCTAGCGAGATCAGCCTAGAAAGTAATGGCGATTTCGTGGAAGAAGTTACTCTCAAAACATCTGGCTGCTGTCCACATCTTCCACAAGTAAAAGTGAAGAAGGCAAGAGTATAATGAAAGTCTCCAGATTACATAATCTATAATTTCTTTTCTCTTTTCAAATCCTAAGAGGTGTTTGCTTCTTTCACTTTTTCTCATTTTTTGTTTTAACAAAGTCTTCTGCTGACCAAAACCCCCTAAATTAGCTTGGAAACACCAGCTATGTGCTCAGCACATGGAATTTGATTTAGTAGAGCAATTATTACATCATTGATCTCTATTGCCCCTCTATAAGCTCTTAAGGAGAAGAGACAATTCATATAAATTAAACTTTTATAAATTAGCATGAAATTTTAGACTGCACATTGTGTAGGTAAGTGAAACATGAGAACCCTCTCGCCATCTCCCAGTGACTTTATGACACCCATAGATTTCTTAAGAGAATCCCCCCAGACTCCCAGACATGATCATATATGATTTCATTTTATTTCTTCCAGAAATTATTTTAGTACAATAACTTATTTGCTAAGTCTTAAAGAGCAAAATCTAATCTTTTTACCATAATTAACTTTTTGCCCTAGGAACCTGGATTTTGCTATTTTTACTTCCGTACCAATAAAGACAAGTAGGCAAATTCTTGCTCTTCCAGTCAATACATTCTTATCAAGCAGTTAAAGTTCCCAGTATGTTGTGAGCTCACAAATTATTGCTAAAGTGAGGCTTAGGAATGGGCAAATCCTGTAGAGAACTGGGCTTAAAAATCAGATCAATGTTGTTCAACTTAGGGTCTCACAAAGTAGGAATTTATGTGTGTGTATGTGAAAAATTATGTTTGTGTGTGTATATATATATATATATATGTTTAAAAGCTCCAACTTTATTTCTTGGTGGGAACACTATTGTAAATTTTCCTTTGAAATATTGAGAAGCCTGATCTTAGAAATAGGCAAAAAAAACTGCATTTAGAGATTTGAGTTCACATGATGGATAAACTTGTAATATCTCTTCAATTATAGAGCAAAATCTGTTCCATGTAACTACCCTCCAAATCATCATCTTAACAAAGTGGTTATTTGTTTATGGGCCTTAAAAATATTTTGAAGTTAGGAAGCAGATGAAGTGCTGGGGGCAGACATATGTTGTGATGGAAATAATTTGTCTGTGGGAGAGTTTGAGCTCCTTAAAGCTTCCATGTGGTTCATAAACATAAGGCGTAATTGGAAATGATACTTTGGCTTAGGAGTTTGTAGTACCATGAACAAAAAAGTACAAAACCAAGTCTCATCTTCCCATTTGTAGCATTATTTTTCTTATGATGTAAATGAAACTGCACTGGGAAATCAGTTGACATGTTGGTAAGGTGGGCAGATGAGACTCCAATATCATTTAACTTCCATAGTATTAACTCATGATTTTTTTCCTAGAGTTAAAAGGTAGCTCTGAATTTGGGATCTTGTATTTTCCTTATGAGTTGAGTTAATTAGCCAAACAAATGAACAAAAAAACCACTTCCCAACTCCTGGTAAGCCTGTGGGACAGAGTAGAACTGCCACATAGGGTTTCCAGTGAGCTGGTGGATCCAGACTGCCAGCTTCTTCGTTAGCAACCTTAGCTGTTAACCACTACATCACCTGAGTTTCCTAAACTGATTAAGATCATTTAAATTGATGTGTAGGAAACCCTGTGAAGCTGTTCTACTCTGTTCTATATAGAGTTGCTGTGAGTTGGAATCGACTCAACCACAATGGTTTTGGTAAATGCTCTTTTTTTCCCCCACATTGTGGTGGAAATAAAACCATTTATTATTCCTGGAGGCAGCGAGGGCTAGAAATATTTTATAGCTAATGTATGGCATTTCTAGTATGTTTAGTTGAATACCTAGAAATTAAGAAGGCTTTTCCACTTTCTTCTCCAAACTCTTAAAGTTTTACTGTTCTGTGACCTTCAGAATCTCCATTCATCTCAGAGCTCCCCAGCAGCTATTCTCTGACAATCCTGAGAGCCTCACCCTCTACATGCACACATAAGCATAGAGTCAAAAAGCTGATGGGATACCTTAGAATTTCTAGAACTTCTTGTTTGTCCCACTCTTTTGTCCTCAGTACTCTGTCTCACAAATTCTAGCCACCTCACTAGCCCCAAACTCTAGTTTCTGTCTCCTCATCTCAACAGGATTGCCATATTCTGCATGATCTGTAGCTTGGCATGCCATTGCCTGGAAAATACTTGCAGTCAGAATTTTAAGGAATGGTGAGTTCACCTCCTGTGTTTACCTTCACTCAGAGAGAACAATTTTGTGCAAACTGTGGTCCGATGATCTTAAAACACTGATTTCATATATTTTGTTCAGTTTTATAGTTGTCTGTGTGTGTGTGTATGTGTGTGTGGTGGGATGGCTGGTACAGTACTGATTTCTCTATCATGAGCAAGAGCACAAGTCATTGCCAAAAAAAACAAACCCAGTGCCGTTCAGTTGATTCCAGCTTATAGTGACCCTACAGGACAGAGTAGAACTGCCCCATAGGGTTTCCAAAGAGCACCGGGTAGGTTCAAACTGCTCACCTTTTGGTTAGCAACTGTAGCACTTACCTGCTATGCTACTAGGGTTTCCTCAAGTTGTTGAAGTTATACTTGATTGCTGACAACTATTTCAACCTTCACCTTTGAATGGTGTTAGGAGGAAAATTTAATCTTATGCTGTTACTTGCCAAAGTATTTTTTTCACCTTATCCTTAGAAATTATAGCCAGGATAATAGATTAGATTATTATATTTATTATATTATTATATTTTATTTTCTATAGTACTTCTAAGACACTAATAAAGAGAAAATGCAATATATTATTGGCATGATAAAGTGAAAACTATTAATAAGCAGAGAGAATTGAGCATATTCATTATATGTCACTGGATTGGAAAAAGCAATAATATGCTAGATGAAAAAGTATATTACAAGCATAATCAATTACTATTTGCAGTTTTTGCCATAGAGGTTAAAATTATGTTAAAATTATGATAACTGTTCTTAAATACCATGGATACTGAAGAACATAGAGAGTACATGATGAAAAGCAAAAGGATAATTCATTTTTTAGTTACAGATGAGATCTTTGTTACAGAAATATACAAATCATGTAGTTTGTTTAGGATCAGTTTTACAGTTATTATAAAAATAAATAAGTACAATATATCTTATTAGGGCAGTGAGGAAAACTCTGCTAACAAAAACAACTAGGCCTTGTGTCCACACGTGATGTGTGTGTCCTGAACCAAACCATGAAAGGTAGGAATACTTTCCCAACTGAATACAGTTGAAAGGTTGGGCCTGCCAGGGCTAGAAGAAGATATGGTCACTGGAAAAGAAGACATTCTAGTTGTACAAGGGTATTAAGAGCTGACAAATTTCCTTATCAACTAAAACCCAAACCTGCCACTTCTGAGTCGATGCCAACTCATAGTGACCCTATGGGACAGAGTAGAACTGCTCCATAGAGTTTCCAAGGAGCACCTGGCAGATTTAAGCTGCTTACCTTTTGGTTAGCAGATATAGCACTCAACGACTATGCCACCAGGGTTTCTACTTATTAACTAGACCTACTAATAATAGGACCACACATAGAAATTTGTTTGTATCTGCCAGCCACCAATGTACATGTCAAACTCCATCCAGAATGTGAATAAATAATAAAAAAGACACTTCATGGAAATTACACTAACTCAGAATAGATATGTGGCTGAGCATTTCAGTGAAAAGTTGTACTAGTTATTAGTTCTCTCATCAGTAAAATGAATAGCACTAAACTTAGAAGGCAGGTATGGGATGTAAATTAGGTCATACAAAAACTTATCTTGCATATTACCTTGCATGTAATTATAAATCAGTAGATGGCAAGACACACTTGAGAGAAACTGAAGATGTGGGAAAGGAAAGGATGTACTATGTTTATGGAGGAGAATATCTTGTAAAATATGTGCTGAACAGTGAGGTAGTACCAGTTTTAGAAACCTGGGAAGACTTGGTGGTAAAGGGAAGAAAGTAAGTACTAGAGCCTTCTGAAAAGACAAAAGAGTAATCAAGGAACCTGTGAGGGAGGTGAGCTTGGTGAAGTCAAAGAACGTCAAGAAGAGCAGTGTCACAGGCCTCTGCTCATGACAGCAAAGCTGATGGGAGAGTCGTAGGACTGTTGATGAGCAGATGGCTTTGAGACTTGCTGTCTGTGCTGAGAGACCCTCTTAGTGGTACAGGGTATGAAACCTCACCTTGCCTTCATCCCTGAGGTAAAGGTGTAAAATTGCTTTTTCTAGAGGTAACTCAGAGCTTAGCAGCAGCCTGTGGTCCTAGAAAAAGTCATCAGCAAATGTGTTATCATCTACCCATCTTGATGGAAAATTCAAAGACGTCTGCTGCTCAAACAGAATATGAAACAGAGTAAATGAAAACATGTCTGACGAAAAAGGTCATGGATGTACTGATAAATCTTTCTGTGCTTCTCACACGAAAGAGAATTTCAAGGCCTGTCATGTCAAACATACTTGTTTACTTTAGCACTGTCCTTCACTAAAGGATAGGCCTGTGGGGTTTGGGGCACAGGCTTTTCAATACAGAATTTTTTCAGGATCCTTGTAAAAACGTCACTGAGTTGATCGAAACATACTTTTACAGACATCTGAATTGGTGAGCCAGAAAAGCATCGTACACAGGATGAATCTCTAGAGCCCACTACCCTCCTTCCAGACAGAACTAAATAGAGTGTTTGGATCTAAATCTGGAGAAATTTCCAACTGGAGAACTTTGTAAACACCTTATATGGCACACCTAATGCCCACCCTCCCCTCCCCACAGAAAAACCTCACTGTAGATTCTGAAACATAGTGACCCTATAGGTCAGAGTAGAACTGCCCTATAGAGTTCCAAGGCGTGGCTGGTGAGTTTGAACGGCAGACCTTTCGGTTAGCTGAGTTAGCTGTTAAGACTATGCCACCAGTGCTTTTACAGTTGCCCAGCAACTGTATTTTTTTCTTTTAGCTTATTTTATTTTACTTTGAAAGTATCAGTTTCAGATATAATCTTTAGGCTCTGGATTGGAATAATTAATTTTTGATTTAGAGTGATCAAGACCCCTGAAACCATGTATGTAGGTGGGTTGGTTTTTAATTTCTTGAGCTGAGGCGTTATAGGGGTTCCTTCAGAAAGTAGAAGGAAAGCAAGTGTATTCTTGTTAACGGTGTAATAATGTAAAGTACATTCTTCTAGTGTAGACACTTTGTTACTTGTTTGACAAGAGGTAAATAAAGCCATGAGGGTTTGTTAGTAACTTGGGAACCAAGCTGTTAATGAAGGCACTCCAGTCTCTCCACTGAAACTCCCCCTGTGAAGTCAAAACTGTATTCAGTTCCCCTAGTTAAAGTCATTGCAAGGTTCAATGAAGTTTTCTCTTTGGAGAAAAGGATAAGGATATCCTGGGCTGTGATAGTGAAATTGAGGGGAGGATCCACAGTGTTAGAGATAGTATCAGAGGCTGAGCCACAGTAATTGCAGAAAACCAGGCTGCAGGTACAACACATGTACAATCATGTCCGTCCAGCTGTTACAGAGAACAAGCACTCTCTAGCTATCACTCTCACCCAATATCCACTTCATTCCCTCCCAAGGAAAATTCACTCATTCACCTAGAAAATTCCAAAGGTAAAGACTATGCAGCATTGATTTTAATTTTTCAGATTAGCTTTCAACCTCCGTGGGAAAGGACAACAGTAAATGCTATTTATTGAGCACATACTATGCATTGAACGTTGTGCTAAGCTCCTTACACAAATTATATTAAAAATATTTTCAGCAATTCTAAAACATGGATATTACTATTACCTGTATTTTGCAGATGAAGAAACAAGGGTATAAAGATGGTTGTTGTTAGGTGCTGTTGAGTCAATTTCAACTCATAGTGACCCTGTATACAACAGAAGGAGACACTGCCTGGTGCTGCACCATTCTTACAATCGTTGCTGTGCTTGGGCCCATGGTTGCAGCCAGTATGTCAGTGTATCCCCTTGAGTGTCTTCTCTTTGCTAACACTCTACCAAGCATGATGTTCTTCTTCAGGGACTGGTCCCTTCTGCTGATAACATGTCTAAAGTACGTGAGACATTGCCTCTCCATCCTCGCTTCTAAGGAATGTTCTGGCTGTACTTCTTCCAAGCCAAGTTTATTTACTCTTCTGCCAGTCTGTACTATCAACATTATAATTCAAAAGCGTTAGTTCTTCTTTGGTCTTCCTTATTTGTTGTCCAGATTTCACACGCATGTGAGGTGACTGAAAACACCATGGCTTTGGTCAGGTGCACCTTAGCTTCACTAAGTGGTGTCTTTGCTTGTTAACACCTCCAGGAGGTCTTTTGTAGCAGATTTGCTCTATGCAAGAAATCTTTTGATTTCTTAACTGCTGCTTCCATGGGATTGTTTGTGGAGCCAAGTAAAATGAAATCCTTAGAACTTCAACCTTTTCTCTGTTTATCATGATATTGCTTATTGGTTCAGTTGTAAGGATTTTTGCTTTCTTTGTTAGGATGTAAACCCTACTGGACGGTGTAGTCTTTGAACAGGCTGTAGTCATCAGTCAGTGCTTCAAGTCCTCTTCAGTTTTAGGAAGCAAGGTTGTGTCATCTGCATATTGCATGTTGTTAATGTATCTTCATGATTTCAATGCCCCATTTTTTTTTCATATAGTCCAACTTCTTGAATTATTTGCTCAGCATACAGACTGAATAAGTATGGAGAAAGAATAGAACCCTAATGCATACCTTTCCTGGTTTTAAACGACATGTTTTCTGGTTTTTCTATTTAAACAACTGCCTCATTGTCTGTAGAGAGGTTCTACATGAGCTCAATTAAGTGTTCCAATTCTTTGCATTACTAACTATAATCTATTATGATCTATGTGGTCAAATGACTGTGTATAGTCGATAAAACATAGTTAAACATCTTTCTGGTATTCTGTGCTCTTAGCAAAAAACCATATGACATCAACAGTGATTATGTGTCATTCCATACCTTCCCTTGAGTGTGGCTTGACTTTCTGGCAGTTTCCTGTTGATGTGTGGCTACAAACATTTTTGAATGATCTTCGACAAGATTTTACTTGTGTATGATGCTAATGGCATTGTTCAATATTTTCCTCAATCTGTTGGATCACTGTTCTTTGGAATAGACATATATGTGAGTATCTTCCAGTTGGTTGGCCAGCTAGCTGCCTTCCTAATCCCTTGGCATAGATTAATGAGCACTTTCAGCATTGCATCTGTTTGTTGAAACAATTCAATTGGTATTACATCAATTCTTGGAGGCTTGTTTTTGTTTTTATTTTGTTTTTTTAACCAATGCCTTCTGTGTAGGTCAGGCACCTCTTTAGCACAGTGATTCATGATCATATGCTACCTCCTAAAATGACTGAAGGTCCACCGCTTATTCTTTTTGGTACAGTGCAGTTCTGTATTCCTTTTATCTCCTTTTGATGATTCTTACGTTGTTCAACATTTTCTCCCATAGACTCTTTCAGTATTTCAACTCAAGGCATGAATTTTTTCTAAGTTAGTGATAAAAGCTCCACTGCTGTTGGGTGGATTCTGACTCACTGCAACCCTGTAGGACTGAGTAGAACTGCCCCATAGGATGTCCAAGGCTGTAAATACTCATGGAAGCAGACTGCCCCATTTTTTCTCATGGGAGAGGTGGTAGGTTTGAGCCACTAGCTTAGCACTTAACTACTACACCACCAGGATTCCTATCTTAAAGATAGACTAAAAACTTCATTGTCATTGAGTTGATGCCAACTCATAGCTACCCTACAGGACAGAGTAGAACTGCCCTGTATGCTATGCAAGGAGCACCAATGAATTTGAACTGCCCACCTGTGGGTTAGCAGCTGTAGCTCCTAACTACTATGCCACCAGAGTTTCCATCTTAAAGATAACGTAAGATAAATCTGGGACTTGAATTCTGTTTGGTAGGCTCCATAGACTCTGAACTTTCAACACACCCACCGCCAAGTTGGTGGTGAGTGGAGAGACAGGAGTGACTTGCAGTAGGGAGGTCTGAGTGTCAGCTTCAGCTCTCGTCCTTACTTATACACCCAAGACTATCTCTTTGACAACTAATTTCTTGATCTGTTAAAAAAGGATAAAAAGGAGATTTCTGTGAGAATTAAATAAACCATGGTTAGCACGCCTGGCATATTGCCTGGCATCAGATAGATGACATTTGCCTAACTCTGAATTTTAGAATTATCCCAAAGGCAGACAGCAAGCTATGATTTTAACTCATTTGATGGGTTGGCTTCACTAAGTATGCATTATTATACTGTAGTTGACAGTTTATACCCTTGAAGTAATCAGATAATCTTGCTAGTAAAGACACAAAGAAGTAATGTGTAGTCTGTTGGGCAGGTGATCAGACTTACATATCTTTAATAATCATAGATAAAGATTCCAGAGATAATTTAATCAATGACTGATATTTTATTTCTTAAACTGCAAGGTATGTATGCAGGTGTTCATTTTATGTATTGATACTCCTAGTATGTCTGAATTATTTCATAAGAAAAAAAATAACATAAACAGAGAGAGCCCTTTCAATGCCTCCAGTTTTTAAATGGAATACTGTTTCATTTATAGTTTCCTGAGTTCTCTTTCTTTCAGGGAGCCTACCCAGATGTAGACACTTTCTCAGTCTTGGGCTGAGGTCTGTCTCTTGGCTATTTTCCATAGAAGTTAGTATTATGTGGCTTATTACTAGATTACTCTCTAGTGGTGTCAGGTGTGAGTCTTACATCTCTTGCTAGAATGCATGCAAGAGGAAAAATTACTACATCTCAATTTTCTTTTTGTTACTCATGGAGTAAAACACACATGCACAATAACCTGAGGTGGAAAGTGATGTTGCTTAGAAATAGTGTATTTTCTTTCTCCCAATTTTTTGGATCTAAGGCATAAATGTGCAATAAAATCCATACCATGGGATCTGAGAAAAAGTATGCCATGGTGTAGCTGAGAAGGTCTCTAATATGGGGGACATACAGGGAGGTTTTTCCACTTTATTTCTTCAAACATAGGTGAATATATGATGCATGGAGCAGTGACAACTGTTTTGTTATCATGGGGGCACAATTATGAGGATAAAGACCAACATGTTCACTGATGCTGAGTGGAAAGAGGGAAGCACCTGGGTCATGGATAATGTCACTATGCTTTCTAGTTAACCAGATACAGAATTCTAGTTCTTTTAATTGAGATCATGAAAACAATGATCTTAAGACACTTTTAATTGGCCATTCTCCTAGTTTCAGCTAAGAGCTTTTTGATATAGTATACAAATTCAAACTATGCACTTGCAACATTTTATGTCCCATTTATTCCTTAATGTGCTTTCATTTATGATCCTGGTGGAAATGTGAATACAGGAGGACACTAGATACTGATATATGTTCCATAATTTCTGGTGAAGGATGGGAATTGAGATTTAAGATTAAACTGCCTAAAGTGTACAAAACCTCAACTTAAATGTGAAAATACCCTAGAGTTTTTATTTATTCTATAATTCTGTAAAAACTGGTGGCACATTGGTTAAAAAAAACTTGGCTGCTAGCGAAAAGTCCAACAGTTTGAACCTACCAGCCACTCCTTAGAATTTTTATGGGGCCATTCTACTCTGTCTTAAACGGTCATTATGAGTGGGAATTGACTCCACGACCATGGCTAATAGGTAGAAAGTAGAAAGAAAAACAAGGGAGATATATGAGTGCTTAGAAAAACTGTGCAGGAAACTCTACTGCTTCAGTCATAATTAGGGAACAAAAAATTCCTTAGCTCAGAAGAATCTGTTTGGACAGAGACTAGCAACATGCAAACCTTGATTCCCTCTTGCTATTTAGGTCAGGAAGCTACTGAGTCTAGGACACAGATGGCAGTCTGGGTGGCCATGTGGAAGGCAGACATGTCTAAATCTTGAAAACATTGCTTTTTCCTTCGTGTCCAGAGAAAACCATATGAAAAATATTAGCAATATGTATGAGCCTTGAATCTTTGTTCACATATCATCCCCTAGATCTTTTATTTTATGTCCAAGTGATGGCATAGAAGATTATAGGTGTTTTCTGTCTTGACAGAATTTTGCATATGACTTTACCTCTGTACCTTAACACTTTTTAATCAAATGCTGTGATATAAAATATATCTTTCTCCAAATAAGTTTGAAAATGGTACAAGTTGCTGTCTGGAACATCTGAATATTTATAAGTGGCGTATTAGATGTTATTTGTTTTTATCAGAAATTTCTTGTTGTTTTTCTTGGGAGAGGAGCTATCTATTTTCAGAATTTGCCTCCCACATCCATCGCCCTCTGTGGCCTCTCTGTGGATTCCCCAGGAGCTGCAATCAGTCATTTCAGACACACTGTTGTGTATTACCAGAGTGATAAATTCTGGAATCAAATCAGTAATTTATTTTCGTGGCAATGAAATGGAAAAGGTTTTACCTTTTTTACTTTTAAATAAAAATGTGGACATGAGACATGGAAAGCAGTGGAATTTGGTCAGTGAATTACTTGCCACTGCATCCCAGTGGCTGAGCTGCTCTTCTTGGTGACAACACTTATTGCTTAATTGCCTTCACAGGAATGTCCTAATGAAGCTGAAAAATAAACAACTTATTTCAAAATGTCTTCCTTCATAATTAATGAAGGAAGATTAATTTACTTCAGATCCTAAGCCAAATCAAAAACTAAGTAATCTTTATCTGAAACATTTTTAGAATAACAATGGGTAGAGGCATGGAATAAGTACGTGACTCTGTGAATGTTTTAGGGGGAGGCCTGCAACTGATTTTTGTGTTCTTACTCTTCCTGAGGTCAAAAGAAAAAGCTGTCTTTTTTTGAAACTGACATATTCTCATCTTATTAAGATATTGTGGAAAAGGAAGTTCAGATACTGAAATTACTTGGCAGTTTGAATGTCTTCCCCAGGAAGATTTAGGGAAAGCAAAATGTCAGTGTAAGACATTGTATTTGAGTGAATTAGAGGGTTGGTCTTGGATGGAGATATTTTTAATTTTCATTAGTAACTGAATAATTAGACTAATTTCTAAGAGTGAGGTTAGTGACAGGCTCCTTACACAGGAGCTTGAACCAAGACATTCAATTCATTGAATATTCAGTAGGTGCAGCAACCTTCTCACACCCAACTCAGCAGATCAGCAACAAAACTGAAGTTGTATAATGTTACTCACTCAAAGATATAAACAGCTAAAAATTTTGTGAGAGACCATCCTTTGGATAATAGGGGTTTAAAATGTATTTTCTCTGATCATTATAGCACTGTAAAATAATTATTTTTGTTTATTTTACACAGGTCAAAATAATGCTCACAGAGGTTAAATAACTGGCTGAATATTGCCCTTTGCAAATAATGGAACAAGGGCTTGTCTTATTCTGCAAAATGGTTGTTAACTATTGTGTAATTCTCTAGAACCACACCCACAAGCATGTGTGCATATATCTACAGTACAGGGGAGGTTGTAGTAGAGTTCAGTTTAAAATATTCTTTCTCAAACTATCCATGGTGAACAACTATAGTTCTTCAGTCTGGTAGACTAATATTGCATTTGTAGAACTAAATAACACATGCAACATTGACTAGAACACAAAACCAAACCCACTGCTGTCAAGTCAATTCCTACTCATAGTGTCTCTATAGAACAGAGTAGGACCGCTCCAGAATTTCCAAGGACTGCCTGGAGGATTTGAACTGCTGATCTTTTGGTTAGCAGTCATAACACTTAACCACCATGCCACCAGGGTAGATGTTTAATAAACATGCAATGAAACATTGAATAAATGACAGTGGTGCTGCATTGAGTCTTTGTGTCAATGTAAGCTGTTTATTAATGTTGTGTGATGTGCCTCTCTGTCTCTCTATGTATTCCCTTACCCTCCTAGGGAGATAAGAACTCTGTGTGTGTGTGTTAGGTGAAGGTTTACAGAGCAAATTAATCTTCCATTCAATAATTTACACAAAAAATTGTTCACTAACATTGGTTACAATCTCCACATTACCACTCTGAGCTCCCAATTTCCACTTGTCTGGTTCTCCTGTCCCTTTCTGCCTTCTCATCGTCAGTTTTGGGCTTGTGTTGTCCTTTTGGTCTCATGCAGATGATTGTTTCATGAAGAATTTCCTTTGGGAGTATTGTTGTTTATTTTATATGCCTGTCTATTGTTTGGTTGAAAGGTGATCTCCAGGAATGGCTTCAGTTCCAAGATAGAGGGGTATCTAAGGGCCATAGTCTCAGGGTTCCTCCCTGCACTAGAAAGTTTGGCCTTTTTTTCCAATAAATTTTTAATTTTGTTCTACATTATTTTCCCCACTCTAACTAGAACCTTCTGTTGCAATCCTATTCAGAGTGGCCAGTCAGTGGTAGCTGAGTATCATCTAATTCTTATGGTTCTCGGCTAGTGGAGCCTGTGGCTCCAATTGTCTATTAGTCCTTTGAAGTAAATGCTTCCTGGAGTCTTTGGCTTTTCTTAACTTTCTCTTGCTCCAGATGAAAATACCAACAGCTGTATCTTAGATGACTACATAAAAACTTTTAAGACCCCAGTCACTACTTACTTGTAGGAGGAAGAACATTGTTTTTATGAGCTATTATGCCAGTTGACACGGATGTTTCCTAAAACTGTGATGCCTACCCTTCAAACCTGTTGCTCAGTCCTCCTGTGAGGTGTTTGGTTATGTCTGGGAAGTTTCCATGGCTGTGTACCCTGAGTGCTCTGTTGTATATATGAATATACACACAGAACATACAAACATATATGTAGAAACATCCACAACACCTATGTGGGCATGTGGATATACTCTCATGTGCTCTTTCGGAACCCAAGTTATTCTGAACACAAGTCTACCTATGCATCCATTCATAAAGTGTGTTCTTACTGTTGATTCAAGACAGCGTATGTTATAGTATTTATTCTCATTGTCTTATATTCTTGTTTACTCTCAGTGTCTTCCTTTGTCTTGGTCACATTGACCGACTTCCCCCCTGCTGTGTATTGCCTTTCCCTGCACCACACTAGCTTGTGTCTAGTTTCTAGGTAGTGATTTTCGCTCCCTTCTTGTCCCATCTAAGATGATGATCTGAGAATGTCATTCTGTGTGTAAACCTTTACTTGACTTTTAACAATAGTGGTCTCGTACAATATCGGTTCCTTTATAATTGGCTTCCTTTGCTCAGCATAACCTCCTCCAGACTCATCCGTGTTATTGATGTGACTATTTTGGCAGTTTCATTAAAAAATGTGGTTTGTAGAGAGGTTTTATTATAACAGGCATGAAGAGGAAAAATAATCATATTTTTAAGTTTCCATCAGGACACTAAAACTATGCTAGGGATATGCTCTACTTTAAAGTCTATTTAAAAAAAAAAAAGTCACCAAGGGCTTTTTAAGGAAAAACATCAATTCCTGCAGAGGGTTTGTATGAGGACACTGTGATACCTCACTATTCTCAAGTCCCTTTTTACTATATTTATTTTATAAAACTATGGTAAAAAAAAAAATCTTATCTGTAGTGCTTTATGTTCTAACATTAGATTTTTAACTAATAAAACTATCCAGGTAGAAAATAATCTGAAATTAAATTATTCAGGGCACTGTGGTTTTATTAATACTGATAAAATAAAAGAGGACTTTCCTTGAGATTAAGAGTCGACCTTGTTTCAGTGACAGCTACATAGTTGGTTCTGTACACTAAACTTAGTCTTATTTTGAAACAATAGGCTGTACAAACCTGTCATGGAGTGAAGTGTGTGCCCACCCCCAATGTGTGTAGCAATTTTGCTAGGACATGATTCCCAGTATTGTGTGATGTTCCTACATATTGTAAATCCTACCTGTATAATGTTAATGAGGAAGGATGGGCAGTGGTCCTGTTAGTGAGTCAGAACTCAATCTGCAAGATTATGCTGTGCCTTGAGGCAACCTCTTGTAATATATAAAGGAAAAGGTAACAGGCAGAGAGTTGGGGACCTCCTAATATTAGAAAGGAAATCATGGTGGCATAGTGGTATAAGTGCTATCTCTGTCAGCCGGTTGGTGGTTCAAAGACGCAAGACGCTGCTCGGAAACTCTTTGGGGCACTTCTAGTCTGATCTCTAGGGCCGTTATGAGTTGGACCCGACTAGAAGGCAATTTTTTTGGATCATTAGAAAAGCAGAAGTGCCAGGAGCAGAGTGAGTCCTTTGGACCTGGGGTCCCTGCGACTCAGAAACTCCCAGTCTAGGGAAAATTGATGACAAGGACATTCCTGTAGAGCTAAAATAGAAACTTCCCCTGGAGCTGATGCCCTGACTTGGACTTTCAGCCTGAGAAAATAGATTTTTATATGTTAAGCCCACCCACTTGCGATATTTGTGTTACAGCAGCGCTAGATGACTAAGACAGCAACAAGCTATTTGTTTCAGATGGAGTCAAGTCAAACAGCATTTCTGCTTGGCTGAAGCAATAGTGGAAGAAAGTATTCATCTCGTTTCTGATACAATATTAATCTTGTTCCGCTTGATAAAACTGTTGATATTTGTTGAAGAAAGCTAATATTTGTGATTTCTCTATTCAGCAGAATGGTGAAGAATAAAATAACCTTACTGCAGAATCTAGTTATCTGCATTAGACTACTGATAAATCTTTCATGTGCACAAAAGATTTATATCTCATTTGAACACTGAGAGTTTTTTAATATGAAATATGTGTGTAAGCTATATTTTTAAATGGCAATTTTCCTTTTTTCTTTATGATTACAGAACTATCAGTTTTCATCATGGAATGAATCAAAATAAGTGAAAGAAGCTGGTGCTTCATTTGTTTTACATCATCTTTAGTAACAACTGCTTTGTGAACATGTACCACGTTTAAAGAATCAGGCGGGCTAGGAGTGGCACTGAGGTGGAAGCCCTGGTCTCAAGGTAGCTGGCATGGCTTTGGGAGGCAGAGCTATTCTCTAGGTCTGGCAGGAGACATGGTCCTTGCCTCCTGCTCTGGAGCTTGTCTACTGTGCCAAAGTCTAGGCCCTTTCCAATCCCCCTGCCCCTCAAAACAAACCAGTTGCTGTCAACTGTGACTCTTGGCAATCTGATCTAATCTCAGATTAGATCTGCACTCCACAGGGATCTCAATGGCTATGGCCTTTCAGAAGCAAATCACCAGGATTTTCTTCCAAGGTACCTCTGGGTGGACTTGAATCTCCAGGCTTTTGATTAACAGCTGAGCACTCAGTGCCTAGACAGCTTTCACAAGCTTTAGCAATATGAAGCTCATCAATACTCTTTTTTGGTGATGTTCTTTGTTCTTGAGTATTTAGTTTTGTAATCCCTCTAAAAAGTTTATGTATGTATCCTGGATTCTCCCCAGGTACTCTGATGTTTATATCTGAGATGTTTAGAATCATGTAGGAAAGCCCATCTACTTTCTTAGTAATAAAACAAACAAACAAACAAAAAAACACAACTAAACTTGACTGTACAATGCCTTATAATGAGGGGAGAGTGTCTACTCAGAGAGGTGGTGGGGTAGGCATTGAAACTTGAACCCTGCACATCCCACACACAAGACTAGCCTTATCTTTGAGGAATCACCCACCTCTGCCATGAGGTGAGAATTCACCCCCCATAAACCTTTAAGGTTGGGATTTGATTTTATTCTAAGTGGTGGCAAGGGTCTTCTATTTTTGAATTTCCACTAGAGAAGGGATCACTATAGCAGTGATAAAGCAGTTCTGTGAAAAGTGCAGTGGGATAACTTTCTACAAATGACATAATTTTTGAAGTGCTTGATTAATTATTCATTAAAAATATTTTAATTGATGAAGTGTGCACCTTATTTCCTTTATTTCATTTTTCACCCATACATTTAAGTGTTGGGTTCAATTATAATCACTTTATAATTACTGTATTTTGGCATTAATTATATCCCATCAAGCCATTACCAACATTATTCAGCATGAAAGCAATCAAGTCACGAGCACACTTAGCCTGTGAGTTACCTGTAATACTCTTCCTTTCCTCTGTCTTTTTTCCCTTCTTTCTAATGTGTTTTTTTTTTTCTTAATGACTTAGCTGTTCTTCAGTTTCATTCTTTCAGTAGCACACAATACTCAAAAACTATCTTATGGAACCTTATTTCCTAGATACACCCTTCTCCCTCCCCTACCACTCCCTAGATCTGACTGTTCACGACACGTGGCTCTCCATTTCTGTCCTTCCACGTGTCAATTTTTCTGAGTCTGGATTTTAATTTTTTTCATTTTTGTTCCTTGTTGGCTTTGATTTGACTCTTATTAGAGCATAATGTAGTAGAATGATCATAGGACCCTGTTCAAGAAGAGGTGAGGTCTAATTCAAGCTCTAATCCACTGTGTGATCCTAGGTAAAGCCTTTACCAGTTGTGGACCTCAGTTTCTACATCTGTAAATACAGGGAATTGGATTGGATGTTGTTCAAAGTCTGTTCAAAGCTCTAATTTGGTAGAACCATTTCCAGTAATATGCAGTTATTCCTTAACTACTTATAGGCTTAAACTACCCTCTTAGTCATCTAGTGCTGCTATAACAGAAATACCATGTGAATGGCTTTAACACAGAAATGTACTTCCTCGCAGTTTAGTAGGCTACAAGTCCGAATTCTGGGTATTAGCTCCAGGGGAAGGCTTTCTCTCTTTTATGCCTCTAGGGGAGGGTGCTTCTAGTCAGTCTTCCCCTGGTTGAGATGCTTCTCATGTGCAGGGACTCCAGGTCCAAAGGATGCCCTCTGTTCTGGCTCTTTGCGGTGGTATGAGGTCCCCAACTTTCTGCTCCCTTCCCTTTCCTTTTGCCTAATGAGAGATAAAAGGTAGTACTGGCCACAGCCCAGCGATCAGGGTTGTGACCTGGGTAAGAGTATTATAATTCCATCCTAATTCTCTTTAACATAAAATTGCGATCACAAAATGGAGGGAACCACAAAATAATGGGAATCCTAGTCCAGCCAAATTGATACAAGTTTTTTTCGGAGGACATAGTTCAATTCATGACACTACCCTACTGCTAATCTTTGTGTAAAAAAAAAAAAAAAATCAATATCTCATCTGATGAAAAAAGATTATAATAAATATATATCTGTTACTTATGAATTTGAATACCTCCTACACATATTTTTCCATGTACAATCTGTAAACTTGGGGTGTTGAACTTAAAAAAAGCATGCTTGTCAGTTAACATCTAAGGAGAGATTAACAGCACCACAGAATACACAGCAATGTGTACAAAGGGGAGGAGGGGGAATAAAACAGGAAACTGTCAGGAGAATGTACAAGAGTGCTGTTGGGAGATGAGGTAAAGTTTGTCCCATCCCAAAGATGGCAAGAAGAGTTCACTTGATGTGTCATCTCCAAGTCAGAATGGCTGAATGTGATACTGAGATGTAGTCTGAGGTTATATCTGAGCAGCCAAAGAGTGTTCTACGCACTCAGTGATGTCTGCCAGGGCTGGGAGGAGGAGCCTAGGCATGGATCTGCCCTCCCTGGTCAAGAATCAGCACACTTGGGTGAACACTTTGATGGATGAATACTAAACTCTTTCTCTGCAAAGGCATATACCCAGCTTGATTTAGTGTAAGATATTCATACAAGGAAACTGTATTTCTTGAAGGGAAGATATAATGAGTAGTAATGTAACTACTGTTACTTAGTCTCATATTACTTTCTCACTTATGGCTGCATTTTCCTTTAGGTAGTTCCATAAAATCATAGACAATCAAAGCTCAGATTTAAATGTTTAATGATTCAATGTTTAAATTTGCTTCTCCTGCTTTTACTTTACATTCCTTTATACCTACTAAATTACATCATGAATTGCTCTTCTCCTGTATCCCTGTAGAGTACAGTATGATGCTGAGAGCATTTCTGGTATTTGAAAATTTTTTATTTCCATTGTCTGTCTCTCACTACTTTTACTTTGTTCTAAAAATTGTATTTCAAGTCAGTTAAACAGTATGATGTAAAAAATGTTGATGATGTTTGATAATATAGTAAGTGGAATATTTTAGAAATTTAATTTAGATTTTTAATTTTATAAATTATATTCAACAAAGTACTTCCACTTAAAATACTTGCTGGTCGTATCTAAGATAAATATTGTTAGTTGTTTCGAGTATTTTTCCAGAAACCATTTGTAAATGTTTCCTAATAACTAGGAAGTTTCTGAAATGAATTAAAAAACAACTAAAAAATCTGCTACTATTTGTGCACGGTGATTATAAAACATTTAGGTCCAATGAAATGACTCTTCAGTCAATTTCAGCGTTCTTACTGGGCTGTGGTCTTTGTCAGTGTTCCTTCAGTGTAGATGCCATTGAACAAATCTAAGTGTGCAGAAGATGTTTGTTTCTATTGGTTTTTTCTTTTTCTTTTTTTTAATTATGATTGAATGAACATGTACATTCTCATATAAATTGCATGCCCACCTACATGCAGCTCCAACTGCTCTCTCTGCCCGGTGACAGCACACTCTTCCTCTCTACTTCATATATGTCTTATCCTCCCAACAATCTCCTATCCCCTCATCTCCACCCACACCCCTTCCTCCAGTAAGAGGTCAGCAAAACGACATCCTATAGATTCATAGAACCATAAAGTACACACATGATATGGTCACTCTGTGTCACTGAGTCCAATCCATTCCTGTGTGAGAGTTGACCGCCGTTGTGATTTATGGGCAGGGGAAGCATCAGGGCCAGGGGCTATGTTCCCAGGGGAACCCCAAGGCCCCTGGATCATGATTTGCAGTCTTTTAATGGAGCTCTAATGGTGTACCCCTTTTTATTCTTGTGTTGCCAGTGAGACTCAACTTTGTGAGGTCCATCACGGCTATCACTGGTGGTGGCCAGGCACCATCTGGTTCTTCTGGTCACGAGACGATGTAGTCATCCACTCACGTGGGTCTCTCTGTCTTCCGGGTTCTCTTTCCCCCATGTCGTTTCAGTCCTTGATGATCATCTGTTCGTGCTAAGTTGGGACCATGTGGTGTACCCTCAGAAGGCATCTTGGCAGCTTTTAAGATGCCAGACACCACTCACCAATGTGGGGTGCAGAGGGCTCTCTTAGCAAAATGCTACTTGTGCCAATAGGCCTAGGTTTCCCCTGAAAGCATAACCCCCAGCCCCCCACCCCAACTACTCTGTTATGTAATATTGGATTAAGATGGGAGGAGTAATCATATTATGTTGAAGTCTAGTTAGTATTGATCTTCTTTCTAATGTGTGCTGTCCCATATTTCACCCAAATCAACTATCTAATCTAAACCCTCCTCCCTGGCCCTCCCACCTTCTGCACCATTGCAGCTGTCAAAGAGTCTTTTCTTCTATGCATGAGTCTGTTTTTAAGTTCTTATAGTAGGGGTCTTATACAATATTTGTCCTTTTGTCACTGACTACTTTCACTCAACATCATGTCCTCCAGTTGAAACAAGCTTGTGAGATGTTTCCTAAAATCATCGTTGTTCCTTATCATTGCATAGTGTTCCATTGAGTATATATGCCATAGTTAACTATCCATTCCTCTGTTGTTGGGCATCTGCATTGATTCCATCTTTTTGCTATTGTGGACTGTGCTGTGATAAACATTCATGTGCATGTATCAGTTGGTGTCAATAGCCTTGATTCTGTAGGATATATTGCGAGCAGTGGAATTACTGGGTCAAATGGTATGTCTAGATTCAGCTTTTTAGGGAAGCACTGGATTGCTTTCCAAAGAAGTTGCACCATTTTGCAATCCCACCAACAGTGTAGATGAGTTCCAATTTCTCCACATCCTCTCCATCATTTGCTGTTCTGCACTTTTTAGATCGTGGCCAACCTGGTTGGGGTTCCACTGGGTTTTTGAGTCAGATGAGACTGTATAATGGACTCTGTTCTATTTTTTCACTACATTCTAATTTAAATGTGCTTTTTAAGCTAATTTTGAAATATATCCCCACTAAATAACTAATTTTTTAAAAAAATTTTGAAGTACTACACATTACAAAAATGTATCCCAAACACTCTTGAACAAGTTTATTAAATGTTCTACTTACATAATTTTAAACTTGTTTCATTTCATTTAAATTTTGTGGAGTAAAGGGGTGGGGTCAGGATGGTGGACAAAGCACACGTCTCCTTATATCCCTCTGTAAACCAAGACCTGAATTGATAATCAAACGGAGCCTTCTGGTCACCTAGTAAACCCCAAGACATGCACAGGGCTGTTAATTTGGACTTCATACCATTGAACAAAAAACCACCTCTCTTTTGCGGACTCACACTCCTGGCTAGCTCTGGCTCTCACGGACTGAAGGTAACACACCATTGTGACTTTTTTTTCTGTCTTGGCTGGTGGGCAGAGCTGGGTCTTGCCTAGTGGCTAGTTGCAGATGCACTGCTGGTGGGATAGGCAGGCGAAATAGCCATATGTTGAGAGCCAGGCTTAGGACTCTGTATACCTAGCCAATTTGGGCTTCTCTTTTTATCTCTGCCACAGAGTGGTTTGCATGGAACCACGGTGGCTATGTGTGGCATACCATGTTGGATACAGAGATTTTAGCAGGACCTAATTCTTAGCCTGAGAACCAGCACCTGAAAACAAGACAGTGCTTCTCCGACAGAAAAGCAGTAGTTTATACAGTGTCACCTATGATGGGGGACCGGCAACAGAAGCTGAGGATTCACTACGTCTTGGCACCTTTACTCCTCTATCCGCCAACCATGTGGAGGGCACCATCTTAGATATCATGGCCAAAGCTGGACCTAATTCTTAGCTTGGGAGCCAGAGTCTGCCTACAGAAGAGTGCTTTTCTACCAGAAAAGCAGTAGTTTACACAGTGTCGCTTAAGGCTGGGCCCTGTCAGCAGAGGCCAACAGGGCAGTAGCATTGCTGTATTTTGAAATAGTTTGCATCATCTGGGGTTATATATAGAGGTACTTTCTTTGCCAGTTGGGAAGAGGGACCTCTATACCTGAAAACCTGACTGACTTGGGAAGTGGTCAGATACCTTTTGTTTTACATTTTAAGACAGCCTAGAGAAATATATGCAGTCCATCCTCACAGTATCTCTTTCAGCCTCTACTTACTCACGTGAAACCCAAAAAGCAACAGACACTTGTGGCAAACAAGAAATCACCCATGGCTTCAGAAGGCTACCAAACAAAACAACCAAGGAGTTTTCCAGATGAAGAAACTTTTCAGAAATCATCGGAAGATGAATACAAAAGGATTGTATACAGAGCCCCTCTAGACCTTATACAAAATGCAGCCTGACAAAATGAAAAATTAAGCAAGCTGTTCGATCTGATGGAACACCAGTACTCTGAAATCCAACAGATCAAGAACAAAATCAAAGACATAGAAACTTCCATGCAAAGCCAAGAAAACAGAATGGAACAAATGGAAAAATAAATTCTGACTTGGAAGACAGAGCTACTGATTCCAGTATCTATGAGGACAAATCGGAAAAAAGAAGCAAGAAAAATGAAGAAGCATTAAGAAGCATGTGGGACTCTATTAAGAGGAACAACCTTCGATTAATTGGAGTCCCTGAACAGGATGAGACACCTGAGAACACAGAGAGTATCGTTGCTGAGCTGATGACAGAAAACTTCCCAGAAATCATGAAAGAAGAGAATACAGATATCCCAGATGCATATCATATGCCACCCAATATAGATCTCAAAAGAAAGACTCCAAGACATATTATAATCAAGCTTAACAACATGAAACATAAGCAGCAACTCTTAAACGCAGCAAGACACAAAGCAAAGCTAACATTCAGAGGGAAACCCTGTAGGCTTTCCTCAGATTTCTCAGCAGAAGCCATGCTGGCACGGAAACAGTGGCATTACACATTCAAAGCCTTGAAGGAGAACTTCCAGCCAAGAAATATATATCCTGCTAAACTATCTTTCAAACATCAAAATGAAATTAAGACATTCCCAGATAAACAGAAACTCAGAGACTTTGTAAAAACCAAACCAAAACTACAAGAAAACTGAAAGAAGTTCTAGGATTTGGCTTAGAAGAACAAAACCACTAACTTTATGTTTTAGAACGACACATCATCTAGAATTCTATTCAGTTAGGGAAGGCTTTAAACTCAATCACAGCTTTAATACTGAAAGAAACAATCCTGTGATTATCATGAAAACTATGGTGCCATCATATTAAAAAGAGGGATGTACTACAGTCGTTATAGTCCTTCCAGATGGAGAGGAAGTTGACAAGACTGGTAGTAATTAAAACTGGATTTATATATAGTTTATTAAGGGGATCTTAGGGGAAGCTTTAAAGCACAATGAAGATGCAACATACCATATCAAGAAATGTAACACAGAAGTCTTAACCACTACAAAACCAGCTCTGAAAAAGGTGAAAAACCAACTCACAAAAAAGAATGTCCCAGAAAAGTCTAATAAGAACGACAGAGAAAACATCAACACAAAAATAAACATATCACAATGGCAGCAGTGAACACATATCTATCAGTAATTACATTGAATGTGAATGGACTGAACGCTTCAGTAAAGAGACATCGAGTGACATCTTGAATCAAAAGACATGACCCATCCATATTTTGTCTATAAAAAAAACTCACTTGAGACTTAAAGATAGGAACAAACTGAAAATTAAAGGATGGAAGAATATATATCAAGCTAACAATGAACAGAGAAGGGCAGGTGTGGCAATTCTAATCTCAGACAAAATCAATTTTAATGTAAAATCCACCATCATGGAAAAAGACGGACACTATTTATTGCTGAAAGGTTCAGTACACAAGCAAGACTTAACTATATTAAATATTTATGCAACTAATATCTGAGCACCTAAATACATTAAAGAAACACTGACTACACTCAAAAAAGAGTTAGATCATTCCACAGTAATAGTGGGAGACTTCAACACTCCACTCTCAATACTGCACAGATCATCTAGAAAAAAAGTTCTGTAAAGATACAGAAGACCTCATTGCCACAATTAACCAACTAAACCTCATTGATATATACAGAACTTTCTACCCATCAGTAGTCAACTACACCTTCTTCTCCAGTGCACATGGAACATTCTCCAGAATTGACCATGTGTTAGGACATAATGCAATTTTCAACAAAATCCATACCATTGAACCAATGCAAAGCATCTCTTCTCAAATCATAAAGCCATAAAAGTTGAAATCAATAGCAGAAAGTGGAACTCTTGGAAACTAAACGGAGTCTCGCTCAAAAAACCATGGGTTATAGAAGAAATCAAGGATGAAATAAAGAAATCCATGGATTTCAGTGAGAATGAAAACACTTCCTACCAGAACATATGGGATACAGTCAAAGCAGTGCTCAGAGGTCTGTTTATCTCCATAAATGCACACATCAGGAAGGAAGAAAGAAACCAAATCAAGGAACTAACCTTATAACTTGAACTTAGAACTTTCTACTTAGAACTTACAACTTTCTGCTTAGAAAGAGAACAACAGAGGAACCCCTCAGGCAACAGAAGAAAACAGATCATAAAGATTAGAGAAGAACAAATGAATTAGAGAATAGACAAACAATTGGAAAAACTGAAAAGACCAAAAGCTGTTTTTTTGAAAAGATCAACAAAGTTGACAAACCACTGGCTAAACTCACTAAAGAAAAATTAGAAATGAGAGGGGAGTTGTCACCACAGATCCAACAGAAATCAAAAATATCTTAATAGAATACTATGAAAGACTGTACTCTAACAAATTGGAAAATCTAGAGGAAATGGACAAATTCCTTGATTCATATCATCTACCCAAATTATCACAACATGAAGCAGAACAACATAAACCCATCACAAAGGAAGAGGTTGAAAGAGTCATCCAACAACTGGCAACCAACAAAAGCTCAAGCCCAGATGGCTTCACGGCAGAATTCTATCAAGCATTTAGAGAAGAGTTATCCTGAATACTACTGAGACTATTTCACAGTATAGAAAGGGATGGAGTACTCCCAAACGCATCATATGAAGCCAGCATAACCCTGATACCAAAGACAGGGAAAGACCCAACAAAAAAAGGAGAACTACAGACCGATATCACTCGTGAATCTAGATCCAAAAATCTTCCACAAAATTCTTGCCAATAAAATACAACAACATATCAAAAAAATAATCCATCATGACCAAGTTGGATTCATACCAGGGATGCAAGGCTGGTTCAACATCAGAAAAACTCTTAATGTGATTAACCACATAAATATCACAAAAGGCAAGAATCACCTGATTTTGTCCATTGATGCAGAAAAGTCATTGTGATAAATTTTGTGGAGTTTTAGAGTCATAAGATACATGATCTGTTTGCAAATTGTTCACATTTCATTTTCAGGAACCTTATCAGATTTGTGGGAGTACTATGGAGTTTACAAAGTTTGCAGAACTTCAGTATGTCACCTAATGAAGAGCAGGAAATACAAGCTGCTGAAGGGTAAAGAAAGGAGAGGTTGATTTAATCAAATACAAGTAATTGGGGTTTGAGGTGGAGAAGAGGAAGAAATTGTAATTTGCATCCAATGTATTAACACAACAGTTACGCTGTCACTATCCCAATACTTACATTCTTCTAATTACTTCATTTTGAAGTAGGGAGTAGTGTGCTACTGAAGAAGAATTTTTTTCTTAATATACAAGAGTAAAATGACGTTTCACACATCTAGATATGTGCTATTCTAACATTAATACTAATTCTCTCCCAAAGACACTCCAGGGCAAACAAGTATCTCATTTGAGCATCTCTTGGATGAGGATCAGGCCACTCTGTCTCATGTCACATTTTTTCAGTGTTTATTATCTCACACTAGAAAAAGTGATAGGAAAATTAACTGCAGAAAAAAGAAATAATATCTAATAAAAATTGACCTGGAATGAATGTTGAGCCCAGATGAGCCCTGGAGAAAGACCAGATAATAGATTAAATGGATAACGACATCTAACACTTTATAATACTTACGATGTACCAGGCAATGTTTTACATGTTTGTGGAAACTGTGATCACGTAGTTTTTAAGTGCTATGTCTGCTAACTGAAAGGGTGACAGTTCAAATCTGAGGCACTTCTTAGAAAGTACGGAGAAGTTCTATTATGTCCCATAGCGTTGCTATGAGTCAGAGTCATCTTGATGGCAGTGGGTTTGGGGTGTTATCTGTCAGGTAGTTACTATTATCTTATTATACCCAATTTATAAATGAGAAAACTGAGGCACAGAGGTGTTATGTAACTCACCCAAAGCTACACAGCTGGGAAATTCCTATGCCAAGGTTTGACTCCAGGCATTCTGATGGTAGTTTGAACTACTAACCTCTTAACGTTGTGTCTGGTTATGCAATGGGTTACAAGTAAGTTTTTGCTAATCATGCTTTTAAAAGTTAGTCAATGATTAATACTTAACTCAAAAATGTCTTTTCATAGTCATTTTCACTGTAAAAAATATATACACATATATATTCTCACTGGCTTAATTCAGTGAAAATGACTATTAATTCAACACTTACATATATATGAAGAGAAGGCTTGAATTAATTTCTACTTGTTATATAGGTCTTTGATCCATTTTGAGTTAGTTCTTGTGTATGACATGAGGATCTTGCTTCATATTCTTACACATGGACATCCAGTTATTTTAGCACTATTTGTTAAAGAGGCTGTCTTTTCATCATTTAATGGACTGTAGTATGTTCTTGATAGTTCTGTGTTGAAGGAATGAACAAATGTAGAGTGCAGAATGATTGAATGAGTTAATGATTCTGAGGTGGCCTCAGAGTGCACAAAGTGATATATCATTTTCAGATGACTGGATTTATTCTGGATCCCTGGTGATGCATAGTTAAGCACTCTGATTGCTAAGAAAGGCTGGCAGTTTGGATTTAGCAGCCTCTCCTTGGAAACCCTATGGGGCAGTTCTGCTCTCTCCTGTTGCATTACTATGAGTCAGAATCAACTGAACAGCAATGGGTGGGGTTTTTTGTATCTTGCTTTCTCAGCTGATATACCTAGACAAAAGACAAAGCAATATTGTTTCAGTTATCTATTCTGCATAACAACAGGCTACCCCAAAACTTAATAGCTTATATTTGTCTTTACTTGGCTGTCTGCTGATGTTGTCCAGTTAGAGCCTTTCATGTCAAATACAGTTTTCTGAATTTTACTCTGTTTTACAGTTTCTCAGAACACGTTCATGTACTAAACTCTGGTTATTCTTTTCTTTGATATTGCTAATAACAGATGGATCTTGGTTGAAGGGAGAGATTACAAGAAAGATGTTTACCTGTATTTTACAGACTTTGTAAAGGTATTTGACTCTGTGGATCATAAGAGATTATGAATAATATCGCGAAGAATAGCACTTAATTTTTGTACTCGTGCATAGAAATCAACTCAATAGCACCAAACAACAGCGTGGCTTTTTTCAACCCCACACACTGACAATGGATACACTGCTTTTGGCAGTTGTTTTGGTAGAATCAAGGTTCCAGAATGTAGTACCTGTACATTTCTCTTATTCTTGGGTGTTTGCAATACTGTCTTCTGCCCTAGCATAGGTCTTAATCTACAATAGAGCCATAACATTCATTTTAACAAGTATTTAATGGTATGCTGTCGTGATGTTAAATACCAGAGAAGAGCAATTAAATACATACTGTGCTTTTCTATTTTTTATAGCATTCTCCCACACATTATCACATCTTAATCTTGAAATAACTATTAGAGCTAGATGGAATGCTTGGCATTATTGTTATTTTTTCATAAATACAAAGCCTCAGAAGCTGAGTGATTGCCCAAAGTTAAACTCCTGTCCCATTACAGAGGCTGATGTCACAGGCTAATGTCACAGCTCTATGTCTATTTGATTGCTGTTAAATATATTTTATATTAATCATCAACTCTAAAATTTTTTTAATCATTTTATTTTATATTACTCTAATTATTGCTTATTTGCTGGGACAGAATTACTAAAGATTTTCCCCACTTTTGATATTCTGTGTCAACTATTCCAGCCTCTCTGTGGATTCTCCCCTTAAAAAGCGATAACCAGTCCTGGGCTCTATACTCCTGAGGTGGCTGAACCATCCAGAGCACATCCACGCACAATCTCCTAACTGACGGTCCTGGGGAGTAACTTGAGCCATCTGAGATCAAATTTTGGAATTCACGTATCAGGCAGGCTCGAGTTTGAATTTTGACTGTATTTTTCTATGTCTTAATAGTCTTATGTACAAACTGGGGATTCTGTGTCGATCTCAGAGGCTTACTGTTAGGACAACTGAGATATTTTTGAAACTTGACAGTCACAGGACCTTAAACAGAGGAGCTCTGAGAGTAATGGCACAACCAGTGATGAAGATGATGGTGGAGTTGACATTGAAAATTACTACATTTTTTTTTGCTAATTATACTCTGATCTCTTACTAAACTAAGATAAATTAGAATGTCAAATTTTTTGATCTAAAATAATTTCTTCCTATTGAGATCCTTAATCATAGACTTGTGTTTTATTTCTTTATATTTTTTTGTTTAAAATTTAGAAATTTTCTGTTTATCAGTTTCTAAATTTTGCTTGCTTCTTTTTCAGATTTGATATTTGCTATCCTAATTGACTTTTGGAAAAGAGAGAACAGCTCTCTAAGTTTGAACCCAGGTTCTTCCTGGCAATCTGATGAGCAGTGGCATAGCTCGGTGAAGTGCCTGACCACAGGGTGTAATTAAGTCGAATGCTGCTCTGTTGTTTTAGAAAGGCCAGGCAATTTCCTGGTACCTAATAATATCTGTGGCCGTTCCTCATAAGACAGATAGGAGAATATTCATATGATCTTGTTTCAGTGCATAAAACAAATACCTAGAAGATCAGAAAGTAATATCCTTTCCCATGGTACATTACTGTGTAATTTCCTGGTTGTTCTGGCTATGATCTTGGAATCTTGAGATACTGTTGATGCTGAGGGCAGAATTTCTGAATTCCACAAGATGGCTTTAAGTTTCAAATAGGTCATACCTGAGGCCCCAGGAAAACTCTCTTTGGCTTTAGTCACAGGATATTTAGGTCGTAGGCTTGGAATGAAAATATTACTTATCATTTATTGACTTTCATGCTTTACAAACCTCCTTCATGGAATTGATTTTTAAAACATTACAAATACATAATGTATATGAAAGCCAATTGTTCTGGGAAAAGATCTGAATGATTATTTTAGGTCCACCAGTCACTAAATGTGTGAAATTTAAGTCATTACATTACTCCGACCTTTGTATTTTTCAGTCTGAAAATTAAAGTGATGATCCCTGCCTCACCTGCTTCGTAGATCACATGAGATAATTTATAGAAAAACTACAGACTCCATGCAGATAGATAGCTATATTTAAAGTCAAACACTAAAGGTAGGACATGGTAAAGAAATAAATAGATAGTTTAAGCAACAGTTTATAAATGGGGGAAAAATTCTAGGTAGCTTATACAAAATTCATTTTCTATCCATTTGTAACTTACCAAATAATTAAGGCATATTATATGAGAGCATGTATCAGTCATGTGATAGGGTTATCCTAACCATAGATGAATAGGATAACACACTATATGGTTATATAACATGGATCCAAAATTTGTTTATTATCAAAAAATCGAGAGTGACTGCTTGGAGGACTGGGTTACAGACTTTGAGGCTTCCTCATTTCATAACAGAGAAGTTTCATACTAGGTTAACGTACTAATTTGCCTAAATGGCTACAGTTCTTGGTAGCTCCTCTAAGCCAGATTTGGTATCTCATTCTGTAATCCTCAAATCTGGTCTGGCTTGTGACTTGAAAACAATTTTGTGTTGATTTTGAATGTTGCTTTTAGCAGTTAACATTTTTCTGCTGTTGCTATGTAGGCTTCTGCTTTTGCTGGAACTTTTACCACCGACACTGTTTGACCAAGGTCAGGCTATCCTACTGGAGAATGAGAGACCATACAGGGGCAAAGCTGAGCCATTTTAGTTAAGTAGAATTGAGACAACTTTTACTACAGATGCCGAGAGAGTGTAGCCTGGATTGATGAGCCTAGCCCAGACTAGCATACCTTTCCACCTTACCTGCAGGCTTGTGAACCTGTGCACTCTGTAACCTGCTGACTTCTGGGGTGCTTTATTATGGTAAGAAACCCTGGTGGCATCATGGTTGACTGCTATGGCTGCTAGCCAGAAGGTCAGCAGTTCAAATCCACCACATACTCTGTGGAAACACTATGGGGGCAGTTCTGCTCTGTCTACAGGGTTGCTATGAGTCATTGTCAACTTGGTGGCAGTAGATTTTTGGTTTATTGTGCATTGGTACAGAATTGTCACAGTTAGTGATGTCTGCCATGGGCAAGAGAAATGATTCACATGTATTTTCTATCACTGTCATAAGCTAACCTTTGCTCCTTTGATTTTTTTTTATGCTCCATTTCCTCTTTCCCAAGTTAACAATTATGGACCCATAGTACTGGGCTACACACAATTTCTTAGGACATTGGAGCCACCATTCAAAAATTGTAGAATGCAACTGGAACTGAATGCACAGGTTTTCTGCTAGCCTAGTATAGTCTCTGTTTTGTGGGTCTCACTGTTTGGGTTTCTGACAGGCTACTTGCTTATTATATGTTACAGACACATAGACAAACTCTTCTTTATGTTATACTTTCTATAAATTATAGTACTGTTAGGAGATAATTCCCTGGGCCCATGTAAATTAGGGACTAATATATTTAATACACTATCACTGCAAATGGAAACCTTGGTGACGTAATGGTTAAGTGCTACATCTGCTAACAAAGAAGTTGGCTGTTTCAGTCCACCAGGCACTCCTTGGAAACTCTAGGGACCAGCTGTATTCTAACCTATAGAGCCACTATGAGTCAGAATCAACTTGATGTTGTTGTTGGTGTGTGTGTGTGTGTGTGTGTGTGTGTGTGTGTGTGTGTGTCTGTTTGGTATTATTGCAAATACCTCTTCCCTAATGCTGGTATATTTTGAATATAAATTCAAGTACTCTGGAGAAATAGTGAAACAATCTCAAAAAATGATCGTTTTAGTTGAAAAACACAACAACAACAATAACTAGAACCATGGGTGGAACTTATTAGAAAACAGTACACAGAATTTCCTCTGCTGTTTCTTCGTCTGAATATTTTCAAACTCGATCAAACTGCATGGCAAATAGCTGATGGTGCTATGAGAGATGGACCAGCAGGGTAGCAAGCAACTCATAGAACCTCTATCATTTGGTGAACTCCTTCCACCTTAGACTCAGGGTTGCCTACCCCAATGAAACATCAACTGTCTCTGATTTCTTTGCATGTGTTCAGTTGCCCACAGCAGTGGCCCTGCTGATGTCAGGGGACAGACGATGACAATGCCGACTCATCTGTAAATCTTGCCTCTATAATTGTGATGGCTTATGAAGTTTCTTGCTTTGGGTTTAGCTTTGGAATCCTCAGAAAACAGTTGTGTTTCATTTCTGAAACAGGCTAAATGAGAGATTGAAGTAGATATTTAAAAAATCACTTTCTGTATGATACTCTGCAGATTAATGAAAGTGTTGTACTATTCTAATGACAGGGAAATTATTTTCACTGCAACTTAAAGAACTAAAAGTGCTCTATTTTAAATTAAAGAGGTCTAAAATTTGTCAAGCTTATCAAAAATCCATGAACAATGAAGAGATACAACTTTATAACCCACCATAGAGCCCATTAATTTCTTAACATTCATAATTTTGAGGCTGCATTGTGATCCTTGTGAAAAATACTAGTATTTGGAAAAAGGATAAATACAGGTGGGAATAAGGTCTTTGTATGATGAATGCTGAGAGTTCTTCACTTGATTAGCATGTTGCAAATTAATTTTACTTTATTGACATTTTCCCCTCAGTGGCCTCAGTGTCCTAGGCTGCAAGTATGAAGCATTGTGCTTAGAAACTAAAATTTCAACTAAATACAGAGGAAATTTTAGCCAAAGTAATAAAACTGGTGAGCAAAAGGTTTAATTGCACTGAAAACATAGTGAGGAAATGGCAACAGCAAGCTGAAGGAAAAAAAAATGTAACCCACAATATATAGGCAGAACTATCACCTGTGTTAATTTGGAAGATTAAAAAATATGTATCTATTTCATAATGAACTTGTGAACCTTGGAAAGATGATTTGCATGTAGAATGTTGCAAGTTTCGGTTGGCTTCAGTTAGCTGCATGTTAAAAGCTACGAGAAGAGTTGCTCTGAGTTCTTGACTCAGTGGCACACAAAAACAACAGAGTTTGTTTGGAAAATCGTTTCTCATCTTTAATCTCTACAGAAGATCAGAGATACTGCAATGAAGCAAGGCCTGAACCTAAGCTCCAAACATGGATATAGCCATAGGACCCTTTGTTGAAACTTTTGAGTGATTGAAGTTTGTCATTAGAAGTCTCTCTGAGTTTGACAAAGGGACTTCTGGGTTCCCTAAGGATATTGACTCACAGCAGCCCTGGTCAACCAAAAGTAGAGCAAGTCCTATCCGTCAGCCTTTCTAGCTCCTTTCCTATTTTCTCTCATAGTCATTTATTTCTCTTAATAAATTTGTTTGCATGCCTAATCTCATTTTGGTGTTTGCTTCATTGAGGACCCTTAACTAGTTTGAATTCATCAGATACTCTTTTTCCTGAGACTTTGTATTAAAGATTTAGAATTGTACCTTAATGGCTTAGATCATGTGATTAACCCTAAATGAATCACTGTGGCCAGGGTTTTGTGACATCCGTGAGTGACAATTTAATTCCCAGTGCTCATAGCGGATCTGCCCTTTCTTACCCTGACAACATGTTAACAGTGTAAAGGAGGGATCATTCACTATGGAAAAACAAAAGCAAATCCATTTATGGCAAGTCCATTCTGACCCATAGCAACTGTGTGAGCCAGAGCAGACCTGCCTCATAGGGTATCCAAAGGATGACTGGTGGATTTGAACTGCTGATGTTTTGGTTAGCAGCCAAGCTCTTTATCACTCAGTATACCATCAGGGCTCCGCACCAAGGAAAAATGAGAGGATAAAACCAGAAGGGAAAATAAATGCAAGCTAGGTAAAAGCATCAAGTGTTCACGCCACCTTCAACTTACTTTACAGCCTGTTTCTCTGAGTGGCAGCTTGTGAGTTGTGTTCTTCCTCTGCCATGCCTCTAACTAGCACGCACAGCCCTCTGCTTGCCACTGTTCTCATTTCTCACTGCCGTTTTCCTGGCAAACACACATCTCTTTACAAACACTCCATTAGTCTTGATGTTTGCCTCAGAGCTGTGGTGTGTTTGAAGGGTTTTCTCTAAGGGTCTGCTGACATCTCCTGATTACTTACTATGCACCTTTTCTGTTTTGTTTCTGAGCCATCATTCTTGGAAGGGCATCTGCTTCATCAATATCCTTTAATGCTGTTTGGATTTGTGGGTAGGCATTGAAGCAGAAAGAGAGGCCTGCTGAGGAGAGCAGAATCTTACTGATGCATTTTGTCAAGTACCAGGGGAATTTCCTAGCAAAGATAGGAGCAAGCTGTTCCCTTCATCATGGGACTCAAAGGACAGAACTGGTAAGGTGCTGGAAGACATGCTGAGGGAAGAAGGAAGGGTAGGTTGTTTGATATGGCTGGCTAAGAATTATATTTTATCTCTTTGCCAGAACATCAAGCCTGGAATATTTATCAGATGCGCAGAAACTATTGCCCCCATCCTATCTTGGATCTCAAGAAAAAGCAGCATTCCCTGTGCAGTTCATAGCTTGCCACCTACTCACTGAGAAGGCTTTCATATACACTGGATTGGTTCAGGCATTTCTGAACAGATGCATGTCAGAGGAATGGAAAAATTCTGTTTCAGATGCTTTTGTAGATTAAGTTGTACAAGGCTGGTATAAGAGAGTCCAGTGGTGAGTTTGGACCCAGGCTTCAGCTGAGACCCTCAACAGTCATCTGGCTGCTGTCACATGATCACAGTGTGGATTGTAGGGAAAAGTGTATGTGATTCAGTATAAAAGGGTCATTCCGTTTCCTGCTCAAATTTTCACTAACTCTTTTTAGTAGAAGAAGGTGTTATAAGATTGGGAAAGACAGTATTAAAAAAAGACATAAAGGTGAGAAAAGAAAGCAACCCACATTGTGGATTTTCAGATTATACCTATATGTTGTCAGCTGAAACTAAAGGAGTTAATATGTGAAGACAAGCATTCTTTATGTGTAGCACAACATATGTTATGCTCTTTAGAAATTTTAAATATTCCTTCCGCACAAGACCCATGTGGTTGATACTATTATGCCCGTTTTACAGATGCCAGACTACACAATGGGCACAAAATGTGCCTATAATGCTGAGATGAATCTCAGCCTAAGGTGCCTATAATCCTTAAATTTCCACATATGTGTTTCACTTTCCCAATAGGCAAGAGCTAGAAGAGGCAGAGACTTAATGATATCCTTGAACCTCGAGATCTAGCCTTACCTAAAGGCATTTGTTCCCAGTTGGTTTGTTTGCTTGTTTTAGCTTGTCAGTTTAAATTAGCTTTTTTTCACAGTAACCCAAAAAGCAAAAGCAAAAACAAAAACAAAAAAAAAAAAACTAAATCCAACCCATTGCTGTCAAATAGATTTTGACTCATAGCAACCCTACAGCAGAGAGTAGACTGCACTGTAGAGTTTCCAAAGTCTGCCTGGTGGATTTGAACTGTAGATCTTTTAGTTAGCAGCCACAGCATTCAACCTGTATGAAACCAGGGTTTCCAAGATAGTTCTAATTTGAGGAATAGTGAATGGGACAGAGTTAAAGTATAGTTCAGGACCCCTTTAGCAGAAAGGTTGGGAAAATTACCCAGGGGTCACCTTATTTTTCTCTTGATTTGCTGAGATGAATCTCCTTTAAACTTAATTACCAAATTGATAAAACTGTGTCTTCTTTTGGTACTTCTTGAAAAAAAACTTGGCCATTTTTAACTAAACTGAGCAAATGGTAAAGCAAAGACTGAAATTTAGTACTGGGGATTTAAAATGAGTGCTGTTCTACTGTGATTGATTTAGAGGCATTAAGATGGTAGGTGTTGCCTCTTCTAATGATGCATTTTTTTCTGTACCCAAACATCAGTTACTTAATTTGCACTGACTGATTTCAAGGGAGCTGCTGCCCTCCCCCTCTCATGTCTTCTTCCCTGTACCATGAGTTAGTTCATTAGTCAGTATGTCTTTCTGGCTCTATTTTTAGTTCCCTCTACTTATCATTTTTTCCTTAAGGAGATAAACCTTCGGAGAGAGAAAAACCTGTAACACTGAATGGGGTCAATGACCAGTGATGGGTGACCTTGCCAATTATCTTCTGAAATGGATATAATGCAGGTTTTATGTGCCTCCTTAATGTCAAATTCTCCATCTCTTACCCTACAATCAAACAGAAAGCAGTAACTTTCCTTATGTTATATCTTAAACACAGGTAGCCTTTCCTCTTTGCCTCTGGCTTGTGATGGTCATAACTCACACTAATAAAAGTTCACAGTAATGGGTGGAAAGGAGGTAAATTGGAGTTTATAATGAGGATGATTTTTATCAGTCTTGACAGATCTTAAGTTCTGTGTAGCAGTATGGAATAAGTGCCTCAGGATTAATAAAAAACATAAATAATATTCTAGTAAGTTCTGTTTATTATGAATAGCACAAGACTGAGCTCAGCTCAGCATAACCACATAGACTTTTAAGGGACTATTTTCAAATCACGGGTATTGAAGTGGGGGGTTGGGTGGAGGGTGGGAGGAGGGGGTTCCTTTTGGTGAGAAAATCTGCCTCTACATGTGGCCCAGAAAAACAGGACCCTGAAGGAGCTATCACATGCATCCACCACCAACCTGTTAGTTTGTCATATTATGGTGCTTTGAGTGTTGCAATGCTGGAGCTTGTGCCGTCAATATTTGAAATGCCAGCAGGGTCATGTGGGGGGACAGGTCTCAGTGACGCTTTGTTGAAACACGGGTGTTCAAGGTGAAGAATGCAGACTTGAGATTTGGGCAAACCCAGTCACGGAGGCTCAGCTGGTGTTGTCATGGCAGATTTATTGGTGCAAAGGATGGAGACACGTACAACACTTGCTGAACAGCAGGCAGGCAGCAGACTTACCTAACAATGGGCAGAAGCAAGTAGGACAGCGCCTAGTGGTGCACTGACCTTATATACTAGTTTTAGACAAAGGTGGCTGGCTACTGGATTTGAGCCCTCAAGGCCAAGCTGGACATAAACAGGACATGTCATAGTGGTGAATCGCTTTTATATGGAAGGCCTGTACAGAGTCAGAAGGCCTGAGTAATACACCTTCCATGTTGTCTCCACACTCCACCCTGAAGGGTGTTTTGCTTACCATACAATCTGTGTGTTGTTCTTCTGCAAGAATCCCTTGGTGAATCGCGGGGCTCTATTGATCCATAAATCACAATAATAAACATGACAACAAACAAGAAATAAGCCAACAGGCTAGTGTGGCCTGCATAGGCCCACATGTCTATCCAACATGCCCCCACACCAGGTCACCTATTTTATGTAAAAGGTGGCTTTGTCCTGTAGGAGGCCATCTCAAACAGCATATCTCACTCAATGTCAGGCATGGCTCACTTGTGCCCTCAACAGGAATTTCACATGTTCTCAAGAAGTGTGTCAGAGGGGATCACCTTGCCCCCATTCTTGTGACCATGTCCAATTTTCTTCAGTGACAGGGTGAATCCTCCAAGGGGAGCCTCCCACAGCACTGAGTGGCATATCAGTACAAACCCAGCAGGCTGATTAGTTAGACTTCTGTCAGGGTGTGAGCTCAATCGATAAAATTGTATTCATTGGCTAGCCTATGGCCGCAAAGAGAGAGAGGTTAGAGAAACCAGTAAAGGGAGATATCTCCCATCTGGCAAAATACAAGCCACTTGTCCATCCCGGAACAAGAGAGTAGCTGGCGAAAGGGGTCTTCCTGGCTTCTCATACCAGACATTAGCCCCTGTATCAGTAAGTAAAGTGGGATCAGTATGGACAAATACAGGACCTGTATGTACAGGCCAAGCACTTAGCACAAAGGCACCTTTAAGAAGAGTGGGTACATCTACAGGAAAGAATATTGTAATCTTCAGGGGCTATTCACATCTATCTGTCAGTGTTTCCGGGGTAGCAAGCCCCACTGAATTTGTCCAGGGTGCTTGGCATTCTTTTTCACGAAACTCAGGCTAAACCCATCAGGCTAAACCCATCAGGCTAAACCCATCAGGCTAAACCCATCAGGCTAAACCCATCAGCTCTGATTGGGTGTATGGCCTAATGCCAGAATATTTCACAGTCTCTGCTGGGGCATCCTCTCCCCTCATGGGCACTGGGTTTCTCCCACCTTGGTTCCCAAAGGGCAGGTATGCAAACCCCTTCTCCTTGGGACCCTTCTCCCTCATCTGAGGAGTCTACAATGGTGGGGGCAGTGAGCCACTTTCTCTTGGGAAGTGGGGGGGAGAGGGTTGAAGGGACTGAGTTTTCAATACAGTTGATGACTCCTGTTCCTGCCACATGGAGGCTGTCCACATCAGCGTGCAGTTCTCGTGCCCTGGCCTGAGTATTGGGCTCTCTCTGTAGCTGCTTCTGTACCTGCCTTCAAGGCTGTAGGAAAGACCTAGCTTGCCATGCTGGCACCAGTGTAGGCTACTTGTTTCTCCAAAGTTTCTCCCAAAGTATGCAGGGCTTCCTCAACACTAGCCTGTGTTCCATCCACCTCTGGCCAGTCCTAAAATGGGTACCAAGATACTAGGACTATTGCCACTGGGAAACTACATACTAGGAGGTGGCCAGCCCTCTAACTCCCACTCCATTGCTACACCGGTCTGTACTGAATCCTGCTGCTTACTATGCCACTTGTCAAAATGCAGGCATTCAAGGTCAGGGATGCAAGTTCAAGATCTGGGCAGACCCAGTAATGGAGACCCAGCTGGTGTGGTCATGGCAGACTTCTTGGTGCAAAGGCTGGAGACAGGTCCAACATTTGGCAGGCAGCAGGAAAGTGGCAGACTTACTTAACAAAACAGGCAACAGCAGGTAGGACAATACCTTGTGCTGCACTGACCTTATATACTAGTTTTACACAAAGGTGGCTGACTGTGAGATTTGAGGCCTTAATGCTAAGCTGAGCATAAGCAGGGTAGGTCATACTGCTGAATCACTTTTATGTAGGAGGTCTGTACAGAGATGGAAGGCCTGAGAGAATACCTTCTGTATTGTCCACACAAACTTCTAAACAAAGACAACTGGGGAAAAATTCCTGGTGATCTACTTCCAAAAATCAGTCTATAAAAACCCTACAGATCAGAACAAAATATTGTCCAATACAACACCAGAAGGTGAGCCTCTTAGGTAGGAAGGCATTGAAATATACAGTGGCCAAAGCAACGGCTTTAAGCATCTGAGTGATTGTGAAGATGGTGCAGGTCTGAGCCACATTTTATTCTGTTGTAGACTGGGTCACCATGAGTCAGAGGCAACAATGACAGCAAACTACAGTAATGATAGTCAGGAACATTACAGGACAGGCAGAGTGGATTTCCATGAGTGGCTGTGACCAGTGGAGTTAGTTGAAACATAAACAGGTGTGGAGGGGAAGAGAATAGAGAAAATGACTGAATCAGAAGGGATTTTATGGAGGATGTGGTGGGCAGCTGTAACCCGTTAGTAACCCCTGCGGTCTGAACAAGGATTAATGTGCTGCCATGCACCTGGAACAAGTTAGCTGAAGTTGTATGAGGTGAATCTGAAGGCTTTACAATGAGTGGCAGAGGACACTGGTCAAGATTTGGAACACAGAGATTTTCACTTGGGATGCGAAGTCCTGCAATATCCTCACAATATTTCTTCCTCACAACATTTCTTTGTATTCTATTTGCAATGAAGGCATACAAAATAATAGGCTTCTTCTCCTGATTTGCATTCTATTGCACAGAAGGAGATGGGTGGTGGGGCTGTAGGGACAGGAAAAAAATGAAATCATAAGATTGAAGGGATAAGGGAGAGGGATGGTAAGTTGGAAGTAAGGTGTTACATCTTTGATTGTATTGAATCACAGAGCAGATGGGGTATGGGCAGTTATGTTAAAAATCTCATTAGAAGATTTTGTATTTCTGGCATTGCACTGATGGGAAACCTTGGTGTTGCAGTGGTTAAGAGATGGGGCTGTTAACCAAAAGGTCGGCAAAAGGTTAACCAAAATCCAGGAAGTACTCCTTGGAAACTCTATGAGGCAATTCTACTGTGTCCTATAGGGTCACTATGAGTTGTATTTGACTTGATGACAATGGGTTTAGTTTAGTTTGATTTCCTTAAGCTCCCAGTGATGCTGTTGCTGCTGTTTTGAAGATCATATGGAGAACAGCTAAGATATTCAGGTGAAATGTAGGCTAAAATGAATGTCAATGAGTTTGAAGAAGAAAGAGAGGGAGAGATAAGCCACAAATGGGACATTTGCAGCCCAAGGGCACAATAGTATGGCAGCCAGGAGTCTGGGTTTGCTACAGGTTTGCATGTCATAAGCCTTCTTAAAGTAAGAGGCATGGCTGAGAAGCTGGTTCTCACCTGCTGGTCAAATGAGTCTCTGGTCTCTTTTAGCATCAGTTGACAATACTGCTTCTGTCTGTCCCTCTCTTTCTGATTTCTTGCATCTCATCTTGCAGTAAGGGTATTGTGAGGCTAATGCAAGACGCCTGGTTTGTTGTACACTACTGATGTCTTGGAAGGTAAGAGAGGACCAGAACCACAGCAACTGGGCTGATTGGTAGGAGCAGTGTTCCTCAGTTTGGGAGAAATAACATGGTGACAAGAACATGGTTTGCAGTTAATAGACTTTGGTTTGATATCCAGCTCTGAAATCTACAGAATTTGTGATACGAAATTTTTCATTCTCTGAGTTTCAGTTTTCTCACTTATGAAGTGTGTTAATTATACTGACCTAAGCATATATGGATATTAAATGAAATAATGTACTTTAAATGCTTAGTATAGAGCTTGTAGTATGGTAAATGCTCAAGAGATTCTGATTGTTATTATTAGTTGAATTGAAAGTGATGTGATAGCCTTTAGCAAAGAATCCAACTAACAATTTATCTTTGAACAACTCTTATCTTATGCCCTGCTTAAGAGCCTGTGTTCAGATGCTAGGAGTCTGCCACTTCCAACTTCACTTGGAAGATGTTTATAAAATACACTATTCATTGGGCATTGAGGGCTCATACGGTGACGTAAATCTGGGGAAAATTAAGTTGGCAAGATTCAATGAGTAGGCCAGAGCTTGGGAAATGTAAAAAGAGAACAATATCCTAACATAACTGACATCCTTGTATGTATCTATATATTTATAGTGTGCATGTATCTACATATATGTATATATACATGCATGTATCTACATATGTGTATATATACATACATATACATATATACACATATATACATACATATATGCACATATATACATACATATATATACATATATATATATATATATACACATATATATATGTGAAATAATATTCCTGTCCAGGATATTCCAATTTATCATGCTTCTCCTTTATCCCTTCAATCTTGTTATTTCATATTTTCTATACATATATATACACACACATACATACAAGGATGCCAGTTAAATTTGTGAACTCATCCTAGCAGAAGTGCTGAATACCTCACTGCTGAATTTGCTACAGTCAGCTTCAAAGTACTCCCCGTACATGCCAGTGTCTAGGCTACTCTTCAAAGCAGTTTTGGAACTCTTTCTCTGGAATGGCCATCAGAGCTGTTGTCTGTTACCCTTGATGTCCTGACTGTCATCAAAATGTCTTCCTTTATCTTCAGGTAAAGAAAAAATCATTGGGAGCCAGATCAAGTGAGTAGAGAGGGTGATCCAACACAGTTATTTGTTTACTGGCTAAAAACTCCTTCACAGACAACTGTACAATTAAGTTCGTGAACTTGCAACCATGCCACCATGTGCAATGGCCATTCCAGAAAGAGTTCCAAAATTGCTTTGAAGGGTAGACTAGGCACTGGCGTTTGTGCATAGCTTCTCAAGGAGAATACTTTGAAGGTTACCATAGTGGTATTCAGCAGAGAGGTATGTAGCACTTAGAAAAATTAAGTTTGCGGACTTGTCATACCTCATATACTAAAGAGCCCTGGTGGTGCAGTGGTTAGGATCTCGGGCTGATAAGCAAAGGTTGGCAGTTCAAATCCACCAAATATTCCTTGGAAAACCTGTTGGGCAGTTCTACCCTATAGGGTTTCTGTGAGTTGCAGTTGACTTGATGGCAATGTATTTGTTTGGGTTCTTCTAGTTACATATATTAAATGTCCCTGGGTAGCACAAACTATTTGTGCTCAACTGCTTAACCTAAAGGTCGACAGTTTGAACCTGCCCAGAGCTGTTGAAGAAAGTCCTAATTGTCTGCTATGATAAAGATTAAAAAACCAAACCAAACCTACTGTCATCGAGTTGACTCTAACTCTAGCAACCTTGTAGATCAGAGCAGAACTGTCTCCATAGAGTTTCCAAGGAGCACCTGGCATATTTGAACTGCTGACCTTTTGGTTAGCAGATGTAGCAATTAACCCACGAGGCCACCAGGGTTTCCTCTATAAAGATTACAGCCAAGAAATCCCTGCAGAGCAGTTCTGTTTTATAACACATGTGGTTGCTATGAGTCAGAACTGACAGCAAAGAGTTTGGTTTTACATGTGCTAACTTCTTTATTTTCCAAAAAATTCCTATGGGGGAGTAATGATTATTCATAAAAATCAGCTTTCAGGGTCATTAACAAATTGTCAAAATGGTGAGCATTATACCGTAAACACCAAGTTACCAGCTAGTGCCTAGTATCTGTCACCACTATTTTCAAATTGAGCTTTTGGAAAACAGAGCACAAGGGGAGAAAAAGAAAATGTATAGACTTTTCCAGGTTCTTTATTATTACCCATGATTGAATCTTTAAATAAAAATGCAAATAAAAGTGATCTTATTATAGAAATTGTGTGTGCAGTGGAGTGCCCTGCTTATGATTTTTTATGTTTAGATGCCATCAAATCCCACTTTACAGCAGATAAATATTTGATGAAACTGATTCATTTTTATAATTCATTATAAATCTCATTTCTCTTATGCAATTATTTATAGCCCATTTTAAAAGCTAAAAAAATAGTATATGAGAATTACAATAGTGGTAGGAGACTTTCTTTTGGTAGACACTTTGCTGCTCTATCAAACATATTATCTACAGAAAATGGTTCAAGTTATTTTATTTGTATCAAACTTTGCTTTATAAGAATTGCTTCTTTATTCTGATATTTATGGTAAAATTATGATATATGTGCCTTCAGTCCATTCCTTGAAAACACACAGATACTCCACAGGTCACGTAAGTAGGCTCATATCATGTAAACAAATCATCTGCTTCAGACGTTATTGTAGCCAGAACACCTTGGAAACAAAAGCCAGATCTGAGAACTAGCCAGCTGCCTCTCTACATCTTCACACAAGTTCTCCTGGGAAAACCAAGAACATGGCTTTTAAACCCTGTGGGCACGCTTAACTCATAGCTGTAGTGTTGCTTCATCTAAGAGATGATGAAATTCAGAGAAGTACCCTCAGTTGGCAGAAATGGAGTATTTTCAGTACTTTTTTCCTTCTTCCAAAATCTGGCAGATTTTATGTATGAGTAGTGGTAAGGGATGTAACATGAATTCTTGCATGTTGTTGCTATTATTAGGTGATTTTGAATAGGTTCCAATTCATACCAAACAGAAAGAAACAGAATGAAATGCTGCCTGGTTCAGCACGTTCCTCAGAATTCTTGTTATATTTGATCCCATTGTTGTGGCTACTGTATCAGTTCATCAGCTTGAGAGCCTTCTTTTTCACTGACCTCCTGCTTTATGAAGCATAGTGTACTTCTTCAGGGACTGATCCCTCCTGATGCCATGTTCAGAGTATGTGAGACAGAGTCTTGCCATCCTTGCTTCTAGGGAACATTCTGGCTGTACTTCCAAAGCAGATTTTTTTCATTCTTCTAGCAGTCCATACTTCTAACAGTATTCTTTCCAATACCATAATTCAAAGGTGCCAAATCTTCTTCAGTCTTCCTTATTGACTGTCCAGCTTTCACATACATGTTAACCAAATATAAAAACAAAACCCAAGTCCACTGTCATTGAGTTGACTGTGACTCAGGGACCCTATAGGACAGAGTATTAGAACTGCCCCATAGGATTTACAAGGAGCAGTTGTAGCACATAACCACTGTGTTGTTGTTAGGTGCTGTCAAGTTGGTTCTGACTCCTGGTGACACCATGAACAACAGAATGAAACACTGCCTAGTCTTGCACCATGTCCACAATTATTTTTATGCTTAAGCCCATCGTTGCGGCCACTGTGTCAGTCCATCTCAAGGAGGGTCTTCCTCTTTTTTCACTGACCCTGCACTCCAGCAAGCATGATGTCTTTCTCCAGGGACTGAGCCTTCCTGACAACATATCCAAAGTATGTAATACACAGTCTTGACATCTTTGCTTCAAGGAGCATTCTGATTGTCCTTATTCCAGAACAGATCTATTTGTTCTTTTGGTGGTCAATGGCACATTCAGCCTTCTTCTCCATCATCACAATTCAAAGGCATCAACTTGTCTTCTGTCTTTTTCGTTTGTTGTCCAGTTTTCACATGCATGTGATGCAACTGAAAATACCGTGGCATGGGTCAGGCACACTTTAGTCTTCAAGGTGACATCTTTGCTTTTGAATACTTTAAAGAGATCCTTCGCAGAAGATTTTCCCAATGTAATCCATCTTTTGATTTCTTGACTGCTGCTTCCATGGGAGTGGATTTGAAATGAAACCCTTGACAACCTCAATCCTTTCTCAATTTAGGACAGTGTGGCTTACTGGTCCAGTTGTGAGGATTCCTGTTTTCCTGATTTTGAGAAGCAATCCATACTGAAGGCTGAGGTCCTAGATCTTCATCAGTAAGTGTTTCAAATCTTCTTCACTTCCAGCAAGTGGGTGTTGTCTGCATAACATAGGTTGTTAATGAGTCGTACTCTGATCCTGATGCCTCGTTCTTCTTTGTAGAATCCAGTTTCTCAGATTATTTGCTCCACAAACAGATTAAAAAGGTATGGCGAAAAGATATGACCCTGATGCACACCTTCCCTGACTTTAAACCGTGGAGTGTCCCCTTGTTCTGTTTGCATGATTGCCTCTTGATTGATACACAGATTCCTTAAGACTATAATTAGGTGTTCTGGAGTTTCCATTCTCTGCAATGTTAGCTGTAATTTAGTATGATCCACACAGTCAAATACCTTTGCATAGTCTATAAAACACAAGTAAACAACTTTCTGGTATTCTCTGCTTTCAGCCAAGGTCCACCTGACATCAGCAGTGGTATACTTGGTTCCACATCCCCTTCTGAATCCAGCTTGAATTTCTGGCAGTTCTTTGTTAATATAGTTTTGCAGTTGCTTTTGAATGATCTTGGGCAAAATTTTACTTGTTGGTGATATTAACAATATTCTTTGATAATTTCCACATTTGGTTGGATCACCTTTCTTTGGAATGGGCATAAATATGGATCTCTTCCAGTCAGCCAGTCAGGTAGGTCTCCTCTAAATTTCTTGGCATAGGTGAATGAGCACTTCCAGCATTGCATCTGTTTGTTGAAATATCTCAGATGAGATATTCCATCAATTCCTGGAGTCTTGTTTTTTGTCAGTGCTTTCAATGCAGCTTCGACTTCTTCCTTCAGCACCATCAGTTCCTGATCATATGCTACCTCTTCAAATGGCTGAACATCAACAAGTTCTTTCTTGTATAATGACTCTGTATATTCCTTTCATTTTCTTTTGATGCTCCCTGGGTAGTTTAATATTTTCCCTGTAGAATCCTTCACTATTACAATTCGAGGCTTCAATGTTTTCTTCAGTTCTTTCAGCTTGAGAAATGCAGAATGTATTCTTCCCTTCTGGTTTTCCATTTCCAGCTCTTTGCATGTGTCACTATAATACTTTCTTTTGTCTTCTCAAACTGCTCTTTGAAATCTTTTGTTTATGTCTTTTACTTCACCATTCCTTCCTTTTCTTTAGCTGCTTGACAATTGAGAGCAAGTCTCAGAGTCACTTCTCACATCCAATTTGATCTTTTCTTTCTTTCCTGTCTTTTCAATGACCTTTTGGTCTCTTCACGGATGATGAGTTTGATGTCATTCCACAAGTCATCAGGTCTTCGGTCATTAGTGATCAACACATCAGATTTGTGCTTGAGATGGTTTTTAAACTCAGGAGGGATATACTCAAGGTCATACTTCGGCTCTCCTGGACTTGTTCTAATTTTACTCAGTTTCATTTGGAATTTGCATATGAGCAATTGATGATTGCTCAATTTGCTCATATGAGCAATTGATGATTGCACCTGGTCTTGTACTGACTGCTGATATGGAGCTTTTCCATAGTCTTTTCCACAGATGTAGTCAATTTAGTTCCTGGGCATTCCATCTGGTGAGGTCCATGTGTATAGTTGTTTGTGTTGGTTAAAAAAGGTTTTTGCAACGAAGAAGTCATTAGTCTCGCAAAATTCTATCATGCAATCTCCAGCATTATTTCTATGACCAAGACCATGTTTTCCAATTACTGATCCTTGTTCTTTGTTTCCAACTTTTGCATTCCAGTCACTGGTAATTATCAATGCACTCTGATGGCATGTTTGATCAATTTCAGACTGTAGAAGCTGGTAAAAGCCTTGAGTCTCTTCATCTTTGACCTTAAAGGTTGGTGCATAAATTTGAATAATAGTCGTATTAACTGGACTTCCTTGTAGCATATGGATATTATCCTATCACTGACAACATTGTACTTCAGGACAGATCTTGAAATGTCCTTTTCAGTGATGAATGCAACACTGTTCCTCTTCAAGTTTTCATTCCCAGCATAGTAGACCATAAAATTGTTGGATTCAGAATGGCCCAAACTGGTCCATTTCAGCTCACTAATGCCTAGGATATCAATGTTTATGTGTTCCACTTCATTTTTGACAGTTTCCAATTTTCCTAGATTGGTACTTCGTACATTCCATGTCATGATTATTAATGGATATTTGCAGCTGTTTCTTCTCATCTTGAGTCATGCCACATCACAGAACAAAGATCCCAAAGGCCTTACTCCATCTATGTCATTAAGGTCACCTCCACTTTGAGGAGGCAGTTCTTCCCTGGTCATCTTCTGAGTGCCTTCCAACCTGGGGGGCTCACTTTCCAGCACCATATATGACAATGTTTGGCTGCTATTCATATAGTTTTCCCTAGCTAATTCTGTTTATAAGTGGACTGGCAGGTTTTAGTCTGGAAGCTCAGCTAAAACTTGTCTACCGTGGGTGACCCTGCCGGTACCTATATACCAGTAGATAGCTTTCAGCATCACAGCAACAAGCAAGCCTCCACTGACAGACAAGGGGGTTTCCAGGAGCCAGCTCCAACAACTTTCAGGGTCACGCACGGAGAGAGGGAAGGCATCGGCAGGAAAAGAATTGAGAGAGACAGGAAAGAGTTTTTTGGTTTAAAGTCAGCCCGACCAAGAGAGCGGCTGTCTTACTTTATTATTATTTATAGTCGAGGTGATGTAATTTCCACCCTGCCCCCTAACCACACAGTCATTGGCTAATTTGAAACCGAAACCTCATGATTGGCTAATTTGAAACTGAAACCTCGTGATCTTGTTAATTGTCAAGGCTTTCTAGATAATGGCCCGAGGCAGGTGTGTTGTGGTGATAATTGACAGTGAAAACAAAGTTATGCCTGGAGCTCAATCAGCCCTACTTATACCTCAAGGTTAAAAGGTACAGGAGGAAGGGTCTAAAGGTTATAATCTCTATTTGTTCCTACTTTGCTCTTTATTCCATCTCCTCCTGCTGGGACAGTAAACACCTACCGTCCCCCACCCTATGCCTTTCTTAAACTGTTCTAAAAAGGATAATTCTTTTCACATGAGGGGGAAGTGCAGTTGGGGGAAGTCAGCAGGGCTGGGTCGGCCCTGGCATTCCTGGGCTCAGCATTTGTCCTTGTGCAGGGAGGTGAGGGGGTATTTTTGAGGAGAGTTTAATTATGATGAAAAATATACAGCCAGAAATATGTCAGGGGTGAGATGCGTCCATCTGCCATCACAGAGGCTTGTAGCTTTGCTCACAGGTCTTTGTGGGTGACGGGCTTCGGCAGGGGCCTACTCACTCTATCTTTACCCTCGTTACCTGATGCCATAACCCTATTACTTGTTGGTGTTACGTTCCTTACCTAATCCTGTTACCCTCCTTACATGATGCTGTTACCCTCTTTACCTAATGCTGCTTTCTGCCTTACCCAATGCTGTTTTTCTCCTTACCTGATGCTGTTATCTGTACCACCAGGCATATTGTTCCCATTTTGTTGTTGCTGGGTACCTTCAATTTGATTCTGAAACATAATTACCCCATGTACAAGAGAACAAAACATTACCCAAAATACTGCACTGTCCTAACAATCTTTGCTCTATTTGAGCCCATTAGTATAGCCACTGTATTACTCCATCTCATTGGTGGTGTTTCTCTTTTTTGCTAATCCTCTATTCTCCCAAGTATGATGTCGTTCTCCAGGCACAGGTCCTTCCTAATAACATGTCCAAAGTATGTAAGATCAAGTCCTACAATCTTTGCTTCTAATGAGCATTCTGGTTGTTCTTCTTCCAAGACAAATTTGTTCATTGTTTTGGCAGTATTTACCAGCATCATAATTTGAAGGCATCAGTTCTCTCTTAGTCTTCCATGTGTATTCCGAAAAACTAAACACACTGCTGTTGAGTCGAGTCTGACTCTTAGTGACCCTATAGGACAGAGTAGAACTGCCTTCTTAGAGTTCCCAAGGAGTGTCTGGTTGCAGACCTTTGAATTAGCAGACATAGCACTTCACCCACTATGTCACCAGGGTTTCTTTCATACATATCAGGTGATTGAAATTACCATGTCTTGGGTCAGATGTACCTGAGTCAGCAAAGTGACATCTTTGCTTTTTAATACTTTAAAGAGTTCTTTTGCACCAGATTTTCCGCTGCAATATGTTATTTCATTTCTTGACAGCTGCTATGGGTATTGTTTATAAATCCAAGTAAAATAAAATCATTGTCAACATCAGTAATTTCTTAATTTAAAATGATGTTGTTTCAGAAGTGAGAACTTTTGTTTCTTTATATTAGATATACTTCACACTGAATGCTGTTGTCTTAGATCTCCATCAATAAGTGTTTCAAGTCTTTGCTTTCAGCAAGAAGAGTTGCGTATTCTGTGTATCACAGGCTGTTAATGAATCTTCCTCCATTCCTGATGTCATGTTCTTTATACAGCCCAGCTCCTGGGATTATTTGCTCAGTTTATAGATTGAACAAGTATGGATGAAAGGATACAACCCTGATATATACCTTTTATTATTTTAAACCATACAATATCCCCTTGTTCTGTTTGAACAACTCTTTCTTAGTGTATGTACAGGTTCTTCATGAGCACAGTTAAGTGTTTTGGTTCCATTCTTTGAAATGTTATCCATAATTTATTATGACCCACACAGTTGAATACTTTTGCATAGTCAATAAAACACAAGTGAACATCTTGTTCTGTGAACAGAATAAGGCTATACTGCAAGGCTTAAAGTTAGAAAAGGTGTACGTCAGTGTTGTATCCTTTCACCAAACCTTTAACTCTATATGCTCAGCAAATAATGTGAGAAACTAGATTATATGAAGAAGAATGAGGCATCAGGATTGGAAGGTGACTCATTAACAACCTGCGTTAGCAGATGACACCACCTTACTTGCTGGAAGTGAAGAAGATTTGGAACATTTACTGATGAAGAGCAAGGACCACAGCCTTTAGTATGGATTGCACCTCAACATCAGGGAAACAAAAATCCTCACACCTGAACCAGTAAGCCACATTGTCATAAATGGAGAAAGGATTGAGATTGTCAAGGATTTCATTTTACTTAGATCCACAATCAATGCCTTTGGAAGCAGCAGTCAAGAAATCAAAAGATGAATTGCACTGGGAAAATCTGCTGCAAAGGACCTCTTCAAAGTACTCAAAAGTAAGGATATCACTTTGAAGACTAAAGCATGCCTGACCCAAGGCATGATATTTTCAATCACATCATATGCGTGTGAAAGCTGGACTATGAACAAAGAAGAAAGAAGAATTGATGTCTTTGAATTGTGGTTTTAGAGAAGGATGTTGAATGTACCATGGACTGCCCAAAGAACCAATGGGTCTGTTGTGAAAGAAGTACACCCAGAGTGCTCCTTGGAAGCCAAGATGGCAAGACTGCGTCTTACATACTTTGGGCATGTTGTCAGGAAAGACCAGTCCCTGGAGAAGGACATCATGCTTGGTAGAGTGGAGGGGCAGTGAAAAAGAGGGAGACCCTCCTTGAGTTGGTCTGACACAGTGGCCACAACAATGGGCTTAAGCATAAAAACAATTGTGGACATGATGCAAGACCAGGCAGTGTTTCGTTCTGTTGTTCTTAGGGTCATTATGAGTCAGAACAGACTTGATAGCCCCTAACAACAACAACAAACATCTTTCTGGTGTTCTCCACTGTTAGCTAATATCTATCTGATGTCAGCAGTGATATCCTTGGTTTCATGTTGTTGTGGATTGAATTGTGTCCTCCAAAAATATCTGTTTACTTTGCTCACTCATGCTTCCCAGTATCGTGTAATTGTCTGCCAGTTTGTCATCTGATGTGATTTCGCTAAGTGTTGTGCATCTTATCACTATGATGTAATGAGATGGATTAGTGGCAGTTATATTGATGAGATCTACAAGATTATATGGTGTCTTAAACCAATCTGTTTTGAGATATGAAGAGAGAAGAATACAGGGAGACAAAGGGACCTCATGCCAGAAAGAAAGCAGGACTAGGAGCATAGTGTATCCTTTGGACCTGAGGTTCCTGCACTGAGATACTCCCAGACCAAGAGAATATTGAGAACAAGGACATTCCTACAGAGCTGACACAGAGAGAAAGCCTTCCCCTGGAGCTGACACCCTTAATTTGGACTTGTAGCCTACTAGTCAGTGAGAGAAAAAAATTCTTTTTGTTAAGGCCATCCATCCTGGTATTTCTGGTATAGCAGCACCAGATGACCAAGATATAAGTCCTCTTTCTTAATCTGACTTGAATTTCTGGTATTTCCCATTCACTGTACTGCTGTAACCACTTCTTAATTATCCTTAGCATAATTATACTTGTATGTAGTATTAATTATATTGTTTGATAATGTACTCATTCTGTTGAATCACTTTTGTTTGGAATAGGCATGTATATGGATCATGTCCAGACCGTTGGCCAGGTAGCTGTCTTTCAAATTTGTTGACACAGATAAGTAAGTGCTTCTAGTGTTGTGTCCGTTTGCTGAAACATGTCAGTTGGCATACTGTTGATTCCTGGAGCTTTTTTTTTTTGGCCAGTGTATTCAGTGAAGCTTGGAGTTCTTCCTTTGGTACCACTGGTTCTTGATCATATGTTACCTCCTGAAATAGTTGGGCATTGACCAATTCCTTTTGGATATAAAAACCAAAAAACCACACCCACTGTCATTGGGTCAATTCTGACTCATAGCAACCCTACAGAACACAGTAGAACTTCCCCATAGAGTTTCTAAGGAGTACCTGACAAATCTGTACAGCTGACATTTTGGTCAGCAGCCATAGGACTTAACCACTACTTCACCAAGGTTTGAATATAAAACAAAATCTTTAGGTGTAGTTGTAACTTGAAACATAATAGGAGATATGCGTATGATGAACCACGAGTGACTAGAATGAACAAGGACTTCAGATGAACAAAACCAAAACCCAAACCAACTCAGTGCCGCTGAGTCAATTCTGACTCATAAAAACTCATGTGTTGCAGGGTGCAGCTACTCCATATTATTTTCTTGCCTGTAATCTTTTTATGAACAGATTTGCAGACCTTTGTTCTGTAGTGCTTCTGGGTAAGTTCAAATCTCTAATCTTTAGGTAAATCGTCGAGTAAAAACTACTCGTACTACTCAGTATCCATAGATTCATAAAAACCCATGCAAATCTTTTATCCACAACTTCTGGGCTGCATGAGATTGGGTAGACTACCTAATACTGCTAAGATCATTTCCTCATCTTTGAAACAGAAAACCAAGGGAAATGTCCACAGTTAGTCTTATGAGGTGAACTTGGTGCCATCCTGCAGATGGGGCACAAATGATTGATTGTCATCACCTATATGGCAGGAGGAAACCCTGGTGGCATGGCAGTTAAGTGTTGCATCTGCTAACTAACAGATTGGCAGTTAGAGTCTACCAGGCAGTCCTTGGAAACTCAATGGGGCAGTTCTACTCTGTCCTATAGAGTTGGTATGAGTCAGAATTCACTTGATAGCAATGGAATGGTGTGGGAAGATATTGATACATTTACAGAATTACTAATTGTTCCTTCTGTAGCAAGGAAGCATGATACAGAAAATGGAGAAAGAATCTCAGACTTAGAGATTTCAATGGTTAATGTTAAAATTTAAGAGTATCACTGCATCAGTAGACTTATTTGATTCATAATTTACAAATCAGACTTGAACAACTTTGAATCTTCCTAATTAGATACGAGCAGACAGAACTTATTACTATATTTCAAGAGCTTTAAAATTAGCATTTCTAATACATTTTTTCTTTTATTGAGACAGTGTGTGTATCATGGATTGAATTGTGTTCCCCCAAAACATGTATGTAGAAATTTGGCTGGGCCGTGATTCTCTGTTTTGTAGATGCTGTAAACCTTGCCCCCATGATGCTAATGAGGGAGAATGGGCAGCAGCTGTGTTGGTGGAGCAGGACTCAATGTGTAAGATTGTTTTGTGCCTCGAGGCAGTCGCTTGAGATATAAAGAAAAGTAGCTAACAGAGAGATCTGGGGAATTCATACCATCAAGAAAGTAGCACCAGGAATAGAATGCATCTTTCAGATCTGAGGTTCCTGAACCACGATGCACTCTGACCAAAGACTGATGCAACACAAGGGCCTTCCTCCAGAGCTGACAAAAAGGGAATGCCCTCCCCTGGAGCCAACACCATGAATTTGGACTTTAACTTACTGCACTATGACAAAATAAAATTTCTCTTTTTAAAGCCATCCACTTGTGGCATCTCTGTTATAGCAGTGCTAGATGACTAAGACAGTTTGACACAATATAAAGCAAGGGAGATGGCTGGTTTTTGTTCTGGTTCTACTACCTTTTAGGTATGTAGTTTGTGACAAGTTAACTAATTGCTTGAACTTCAGGTGTTTCACCAAGAGCTCTAGTCCTGTAAACTAAATACATTATTTGGATGCTATGAACATTACGTAATTTCTCCTTATTTTAGAACTCCTTACCCCTACACCCGTCTCTTCTATTCCTATTATCTCAAGTACCTCATTCTTCCAAATTGTCATATTCTTACTATTACATCCTACAGATCTTGAGGACAGGGAAAATACTATATTCACTGCATTTGAAGCAGCTTTTGCCACACACTTGTTGCCTGAAAGTGTACTTTAAGGGATGAAGAAAAGGAAAGTAACATTAATTCTTATTGACTCAATTGTTTATTCATTTTTGGAAGTGCCATGTATTGTTATTATGTTTCATGAAACACACGTTGGATTTCTGATTTCAACTCTTTTCCTTGCACGTATTCTGTTTTCATGGCTGATATTCTTTTTGCTCTGACCCTGACTGACTAGCCTCTGTATATTTTGCCCACTTTTTTGTTTAGAAAGCGTGTAAAGATCCACTGCAGCTACTGGTGGTCTTGAAGGGTTGGAGAAAGGTTGAGGATAAAAAGAGAAGGGTAAGGCTGAATTGTAAGTAATGTGATCACATTACTAGACGTCTCTCTGGATGTCTGGCTTCTTTTAGGGACATGGAGAGGGTTTCATCAGTGAAATAAAAAGCTGAAGAGTGTTTTGGGGAAAATATACCACTAAGAGTGGTGGCATCCACTCCCATAATATGCCCTTCGGAGCAGTGGGGTTTCTTTTTGTTTGTTTGTGTATGTACTTGCTTGTTTATTTATTTTCTTTATAACTTGTCAAAAACACCACTGTATTTGAATCTTACAAAACTTCTCTGGAGCAAAAACTGTCAATCTAAAGAATTTTCTTTTTTCTTTCTTTTTTTTTTTTTTTTACAAAATCTGGTGTGTCTATTGCTCGTTTATGTAAGTTCATGACATGACTCTTATTCCCTTAGATTCTCAAAATATATTTAAACTTCTCTAAATTTGATAAACAAGTCATGCCACACTACATTTTTCTTGAGAGGGAGCTAATCAGCAAGTTAAATTGCCTCAACAATATGACCCAAACCAGTGAACCTGGGTCATCAGTGTGAGAGGCTGTTTGTCACAGGGTACATAAAGTCACAAAATATGTATGGATCATTTTCTTACAAGTGTCCATTTTGCTCAGTGATCTGGAAACATATTTTCACATCAAGCCAAACATGGATAAATAAGAACTACACTGACATTTTTTCAGTTATTTGCCACCTTCAAAGAAATGTTGTACATTCACCTGGTCGTTTCACATGAATACTTCAGGTCACCTAGGAGGACTTCAGTAAGAAACACTATTGTAGGGAATTACCAGAGCTAGACTCACCTGTGTTATTCCATATATAGAGGGATTTCATGTTGAACAATATGGTTCCTACCCCAAGATTTTCTCTCCCTATTTATATACAGGTAGGACAAGAGCTGGATATCTAACATTAGAAATCTGTCCTCATCTTTCAAGTCTTTGACTAGTTTACACTTTACTGTTTATAGTTCAAAAATCCTCTAGTATTTCTGCCTCAGTGACTTTGCTTATTTTGTCCCTGAGTGTCTCATCTTTAATTAACCATCACTTGATTCGTAATACAGGCATATTCAAACACGTTTGAGTCTTTAGTAAAACTCTCAAGTCAACATCACAAAAAATACTTGAAAAATCTATCTTCCTGTCATTATCAGCTGGAATATGTATCCAACAAATATTCATTTGAGTCTCCATTCTATGAAGTCATTATGCCAGACACCAGGTATGTGACTTATAAAACGAAAAAAAAAAAGTCTGAGTAGCATTTCTCTACTTTCATCATAATGTTTAGGTTTTTGTTTGCTTTAGTTCTTTTAACCCTCTACTATAGTAAGTTAAAGACACAGAATGCATCAGACCTAGGACTAAATCAGAGCTCTACCACTGGGAAATCTATGGCCTTAAAGAATATCATTTTTGTCTTTTCCCAGTCTTAGATTTCTAATATTAAAATACAGAGATAATAAATAATTAGGTATTATTTATCCATCATTGTAAATTTTAAAAACAAAACAAACAAAAAAGTATGCCATAGCCTGCTGTGTTAAATTGTCACTAGGGTGTAAATAGTGTCCCCTGGCCTCAGGGTTCCCCTGGGAGCATGGTCCCTGGCCCTGATGCTGCCCCTGTCCATAAATCATGATGGAGGTAAACTCTTTGGACAGGAATGGATTGGACTTGGTGACACAGAGTGACCATATTGTGTGTGTGCTTTATGGTTCTGTGCATCTATAGGATGTTGTGCTGCTGACCTCTTAGTGTAAGTGGGGGAGAGGGTGAAGAGGAGGGGTTAGGAAATTGTTAGGAGGATATGACATGTACAGAATGGAGAGAAAGAGTGTGCTGTCACTGGTCATGGAGAGCAATGGGAGCTGCACATAGGTGAGCATGCAAATTTATATGGGAATGTACCTTCTCACTCAATCATCATCATAATAAAAAAATATAATCCCCTTACTCCCGCTAGAGCCTACATGGTTCTCGAGGCAAGAATCCCTATGTGGTGAACCTTTCTATCTGTTGTAGCATCTAATACAGTGATAAACAAAGATTGGAAATGTAGGTAATAATGAATATCAATGACTATACTCTAGGAAGAAGTGACTTAATCCTAGAAACTTCAAGGAAATGGAGGATTGGAAGGTTAGTAGCAAGATGGAGAGGAAGTATCATTAGGTGTTTGTGAGGAGAGGGGTAGAATTGGCACAGTATTTGTAAACTGGGAATTTGATTTGGAACTGACTCCATTGGTTATCAAAAGCCTGATCTGTTAGAACCCTAGTTGTGGCTCTATCCTGTCCCTCTCCGCTCTTTGGTGACAGGGAGAGGGATGCACATGCTTCAGGACCAAGGCCAGAGCCTGATCACCTCTTAAAAGTGGAGTCAGTTTTACTTCTTTCCCAAGCACATGCTTTTCTCAGTAGGATCACAGCATGATGGTGGAAATTCTGTACAGCACCATGATGAGAAGGCTCATTTTTATCCTTGAATCAGTGACACGTCCCTGGGAGTTGATGTTCTGTAATCACTCAACTTCCTTCTTTCCCAGAATTAATTTTTCACCAGGTTGTCTCAGTGTTACAGCTAAATTCTTCTTATGGTCGTGGATATTGTACTGAATAAAAACAAATTTCACATCAAGAAAATATAAAAGGGAACAAGATAGTAGTCTTAAAATTCTAAATGTATAGGATCATGGGTTGGACTGATGCGTATTGACTTTCTCAACAGGGAATTCTTCTCCAGGGGCTCCAGTGACCTTTCATTTTAATGAGTATTTGCCAAGATTAGAGGGTTCTCTAAGCTATGGCCACCCAGGTATAGTGCAGAATTTTTAAAGTGTTAAAACTAGAAATATTTCAATGAGTCTGAAAAAGGAGTGCCAAGAAGATAGTACTGAATTTGGAGTTCATTAGAATTATTTAGAATTTTTCTGTTTCTTTTGAAGTTCAGGAAAAAGTAATGTTATTTACATTTATGTGTAGTGTAAAGCAGAGGCTCAGAGTGGTTATGATTTTCTCTTTTGGATTAGCACTCAAGCTTCCTAACTCTCCAAAGAGAGCTTCTATCAGCTAGCCAATCAGCTAAGTAATTCTTAAATACTATTATTGTTCTATCAACTTTTATCATTATGACACTTTAATTGCCTGTGATTTTCTCATTATACTGAGAAGTAGCCTTCTACTCCCGTATACCAATCAATCAATTATGGGCATTTGAAACAGTTGTGATCTGCCTTTGAGGTCACAGCCTTGCAAACTCTATGGAGCAGTTCTGCTCTATGCTTATGGGGTTGCCGTAAGTCAGAATTGACTTGAAAAACTGTGAGCATTATCCTTGAAGATCCCACTATTTAGTTAGGGGAATAAGATATGTACACAAAAGAAGATAATTAACATTATATGAGATATTAAATCAGTGATAAAATAATATCTGCTCCAAAATTATCATGAGATTATACTACTAGAAGGCTTTCCAGAGGAAGTGTTGGTTATGAGGGTTAGTATAAATGAATAGAGCTTAAAATGGTGGAAAACTGGAGTAAGAGTCTCCCATACCTAGGGATTGGTATCTACACTGAGACAAATTTCAAATGGCTAATAGGTTTGTTTGCTGTGCAGGGAAATGGTCAGTCTATCTAGAGCAAAGTCTTCATCTTAGAGAGTAGAGGGAAATATTGTTGACAGCATGGTTAGGCCAGATTAAAGATATTTAATTTCTTGTTTAAAGGAGATCCATTTACATATATCACAATAATAAAAGGGAAAACTGCCAGTAATATTCCGGCAGGGGTGTGCTGAGCATGAATTAAAAGAAGGGAATGAAAGCTGGGGTATCAGTGTATTTATAGGCACATACACAAATGGCAGGATGAAGGCTTAGACAAGAATGGGACATGGAATATGGAACAAGAATAGAGGTGAAAATGGAAAATAGAGAATTGAATCCAGAAGCATGTTGTCATGGGTTGAATTGTGTATCAGTTTGGCTATGCCATGACTCCCAGTATTGTATGATTGTCCACCATTTTATCATGTGATACAGTTTTCCTAAATCTTGCAAATCTTGCCTCTGTGATGCTAATGAGGGTAGATGGCTGGCAGTTGTGTTGATGAGGCAAGACTCAATCTACAGGATTGGACTGTGTCTTGAGCTGGTTTCATTGGGGATATAAAAGAGAGAAGCCAGCAGAGAGACAGGGGGACCTCATACCACCAAGAAAGCAACACTGCAAGCAAAGAGTTTCCTTTGAGTCCTTGCACAGAGAAGCACCTAGTCCTGGGGAAGATTGATGACAGGGACCTTCCTCCAGAGCTGACAGAGAAAGCGTCCTCCTGGTACTGGCACCCTGAATTTGGACTCCTAGCCTACTACACTGTGAGAAAATAAACTTCTCTTTGTTAAAGCCATCCACTTGTGATATTTCTGCTGTAGCTCTGCTCTACTAGATGACTGACACTTACCCACCCTGGCATGAGTGCAGCACACTTTCAGACTACTGAAAGACTTTTGCCTCATCTTAACTTTGTTTTCCCTGTGTAGCTTATACATATTGGACACATGTCACTCAAAAAATATTTGTTGAGCTGAGGCACAGCATGGCTTAGTGAAAGAGTCAAGTGGATGTTGCTCAACTTTGGCTTTATTACCAACCATGTGTCAAAGACAAAATGAAATAACTTCCCTAGAACTTACTTTTTTTCGTTGATGTTGATGTTCTATCCTCTTCATAGGATTGTTCTGAGCATCTCTTCTTACTTTAAAAATCCCTCTGGACAAATGTATCCAAATGCTTAGCTTCTATTACCCCACATGCCAAGGACTTCAAACCGAGATCTCTGTATTGATCAGTCTCACAGTTCAGATGTGTGAACCCACTGGTTTGCCTGATAGTGTCTATTTGACAACCATAAATATCTCAAAAGGAAAATGAGTAAGAAGATGGGGAAGAACAAAAAGAGGATGAAGAAGGGGAAAGGAAAGGAAGAGAAAGATTAACAGGAAATCTTTTCTCTCCTTGTTTGACCTCTTTCTGCTGCATATCTTTTGCTCTTGTACTTTTTATCACAGCGAAGGGCAACCTGTCTACCTCAAAACCTCAGAGTCACAGAGATGCTTAACTGTCAGTAATCCAGGAAAACACAAGGGCGTGCACGTGCGCACGCACACATGCACACGCACATGCACACGCACACACACACGCACACACACACACCCCACATACCCCGCACACACACACCCCCCAAACAAAGGAAGAAGAGTAGCTCAGAAGTTGCTTGTTCTGAAAGTTGTCCCAGAATTGCTGAGCTAGAAGTTTTTAAAGTTTCTTCTTCTGTTATCCTTAAGTATTGTTGTGTTTGTTTGCCCCCTACCCTTTTTTAAAAAAAATTTATTTATTTGTTTTAGCAGCCTGACCCTGAGCTGAGTTGGGTTTCTCAGGCTTGGTAGCAGTTGCAGCAGAGCACAACTCTACTGAAGCGCGTTGGGGACAGCTTAGGCTGCTGGGTGGGTGGCTGTCCTTCTCTCATCACCTCACGAGGAAGGGGTTGGACTCACCAAAAAATGTCCCTTGTTTTCAGGGAGGCCAACTTTACATTAGTATTGTTTTACATCTTAATAACTTATATGTAGTATTTTCTGGTACTGGAATTTTAGCAATAAGTCACTGACATGTGATAATATCAGCCTTTGCTATGATCTACGTATACCACAGTTTGGGATACAATTTTACTTAAAATTCTTAAGAAACCCATTGTGGAGGAGCTGGTTAATTAGGGTACAGATAAGAGACTCTTAACAGAAGCAGCGGATAGCTGTAATTAGGGACAAATCTTGGTAAGGGTAGGAAATCACATTTGGAAAAGGTATTAATTTGAGGTAAGTGTCCATATGAAGTACACATTTGAGAATTCTGATTAAATCTGGGTAAGTAAGCATAAAATATAGCCTCCCTCATTTACTCTAAATTCTTACAAATGGTAGAAAATATATTCAGAATATCTGTAATGGAATACTATTTATTTGATTAATGCCAGAGGCTACTTGCACACATTTAATAAACATGGTCTTCAAGGCATACAAAACTCTATAATTAATAAGGAAAAACAAATCTAATGATACAAGCACAAGCAAAATGACCAGTTTCAGAAGGCAGGGGGCAGGGTTTGCAGTATTAAATGCAGAATTGCATTTTTCAATATTTTTGCACTCCAGCAAGGTGGAGCAAGCTCTGTGTGATAACCAGAGAGTTTTGTTGACTCATTTAGATTATTCCTTTTTCTGGAATAGGACATGAAAAATAAGATGTTCTTATTTGTACCAAGGAGACCAAATATGTACATGGCCTCTAATGAGCAATGTGGTCTTTCAAAGAATTATCTGTATGGGATCAAATTGACAACAACAAATTGAAAGGATGTATAGGAAGTTTAGAGTTAGTGAGTTTACGTGAATGTTGGAATAAAAATTCATAAAAGGACTGTAACCTACACAACTTGAAGACTAATTAGTGTCACTGAACTGTAGTTGTAGAAATTGTTGAATTGAGGTGTTTTGATATGTATATTTTCAACAACAACATAAGACAAATAACTAAAAAAGAATGGACTCTGAGCTGTAAAGGTCAACCTGGCCTTGAATCTTTTTATTTCGTTCTCAACAAATCAATGCCAGGTCTTTGCTGCTTCCTGCTCTTTTATCAAGGGCTTTGAACCAGTTCTGCCTGGTTCAGTCTTGGCCAATGAAACAAAACATGAACAAATCTGAATTTTTAAAATGTAGGTGAAGCAGAAAAATAACTGGAACAGAAAAGATTATGGGCTGAAGACCTTCTAGAAATGTCATCTCCCTCTAAGAAAACACAGACAGTATGTGTGTTGCATAGCAACCAAATCTCTTGACCTTGCTATGTGTGTGCTAAGTCAGAAAGAGTGATTTTCTACTCTAGGATGGCTGCTGACCAAGCAGGTTTCAGTGTGTCACCCTCCTCCTTCCTGGTGGCAGTCCAGTCTTGACAGGGCTCACTGTGCCTCCTCTGAGTCTTCTATTCCAGAGCTTCTACCCATAATATTTTCTATTTGGTTTCACTCAAGTTTTTCAAATTCCAATTTCACTTTGTTGGCCGTGACTAAACCAGTTTGAATTGATTCGAAGTTTTCCTTTTAAGAGAGTTATTTAGAGATGCTGTGATGTACCAAGCTGAGGTCTGTCCTGAAGAGGAAGGCACAGAATTCACTGTTAAAAACCATACATATACATCATAAAATCAAAGGGCAATTTTGCTGTGTGCAATGCTGTCTAGCAACAGAGTGAACGTTGTTGTCTATTAGGTCTCTAGTGACTGTAGCCTGGCTGTATAGTTTACATTTCTTTTTCAAACAATGTCAAATTTTCCAGATGTTTAGATAAAGAAATTTTACTCCAGGCTAGATTTACATTGTGTTTTTGTTGTTATTAGGTGCCATAGAGTTGGTTCAGACTCATAGTGATCTTATGTACAACAGAAGGAAACATTGCCTAGTCTTATACTATCCTCACAATCATTGCTGTGTGTGAGCTCATTGTTGCAGCCACTGTAATGGATTTGGAAAATCCATTTTGTCAAAAGTCTTTGTCTTTTATTGATGATTCTCTACATTACCGAACATGATGTCTTCCTCCAAGGACTGGTCTCTCCTGACAGCATGTCCGAAGTTCATGTAACAGAGTATCACCATCCTTGCTTCAAAGCAACACTCTGTGCTTCTTCAAAGACAGACATGGTCGTTCTTCTGGTAGTCTATAGTATATTAAATATACTTCACCAACACTGTAATTCAAAGACATTAGTCTTCCTCATGCAGTCTGGTTTTCATAAGCACAGATTTACATAGAAATGGATAAAATTTTACTAATAATTATTTGAAGTCCTTTGATCCCGTAAACTTGAACAACAAAATAGCCAGCCAACAACAAAATAGAAACAAATCAATAATCTGATCCCTAGTGTTTTAGTTACCCTTAATTTTCATTTGAACAGCTTGTATTTTAAGTAATTATTTCAGAATTTTAAGCCTGATAGGACAATCATGTCTCCATCACAAATACAATATGTGTGAGCCATCATCTGTGTTTCTTTTTTGTTTCTTTTTTGAAGGCTTGTTCTTCAGCCTTCATCTTAAAAGAAAGTGGATTTTTTGTCAGCCTCTTTCATGGGTGGTGAGGAAAGTATGCAATTGGTATGCTATTAGCCCAAATTTGATCTCTTTGAAAGCTACATTAATACTTTCTCTGGATCTACCTCCTGGCCTTTGGTTTGGAAAAGGCCAAAGAAAGTGGATACTAATCAAGTCACAGGAGAGTTGATTTGTGATGCCTTTAAATGGCTTCTCTATTTCAGTGCCTGGTGAGTTTACTCCTTTGGGTGTGTAAACCAAATGACTTCCATTCCATCGTCCACTGTCCTGTGGCAGAAAAGAAACATTTCTGTTCCACTGCCAACATGGCCTGTATTCCTTGTTCACCCAGTGAATTAAAAGCTTTGTTTCACAAACCGTCTCTTTCTGTGCTTTCTCATAGTGTGTCAAAAGGAGGTACATGCTTTCTCATTCTTGTCACAGGAAATGTTCTTATCTTGAACTTGGTCATCAGATTTTTTCCATTTATCAAGTCACATTTTGAGATCAATTTTGAATTTTCTTTTTATGCCATCAATCAAAGAGCATAATAGTAAGGTCAAATACTTCTTTGATATGCAGGTTAATTGAGCAAAGATTACATAGATGATGGGGAGTCAGAACACTGGTGATAAAGGAGTTCTCTTACGCTCCCATTTTTCTTGTTTTCCCAGAAGTAAAATTCAGTCTATCTGGTGTATCTCCCTTAGAGTTTGGCATCTAAGAGACATCCTTCAACACCCTGGCTCTGTTTCTTCAACTCATCAGTGTATTCAAACTACTTGGATCATCTTATGTTTTTTATGATCTTTAAGTTAACAGTATAGACAGTCCATGGGTTACAAACAAGATCCATTGTAAACTATGGTTTTAAGTCAAATTTACAGGTAAGTCAAAACAGGTACTTATAGTTCTCATTTAGTCTTACTCTAGTCCAAGAAAAGGCTGGAAGGCTTTTCAATAATTTAAAAGCTGCAACTGCTGCAAGTGAAGGTCATTGTGATGAATTTTTTTTTGTTAGTACATGTTAGCTCAACTGTTTGAAAATGAGGGCAAATTTTCAACTTGACTGCCTTAATTTATCCTATATTTTTATTATATTGCCTTTTCATTCTTGCGTGATAGAATAGTTACATGTCCTAAAATACCTTATGGAACCAGGTACTTCCATCAGCAGTAGACTTCAGTGTGACACATTACAAAATATAAACACAATATAGGATGGTGACTTATCGAAAGTTTATTGAAATTACCTTGTAGCTGGCCTTACCTTTCTAAATGATTTTATTTATACTAAAAAAGTGTTTGGAATACAAATAAATAGATCATCCAGTTTGTCCATGATTCAACAAATATTTGGAATTTATTATTTGGGTCTCATATTACTTTTACTGTGTAGAGTTATAAATATATTCTAGGGAAAGTGATACAGTTTTGTATAAACAGCTCAATAACTCCTGTTCAAGAAGTAAAAGGTTTTGGAAATGTTAAGTATTATTTATCACCCCCTTTTGTAGAATCCAGACAACCTGGATTGTTCTGAAACTAGATTAAGACAGATGACGGAAGAAAAGAGTAAGGAATGGCTAGGGTGTGTAAGCTGAACTGCAGGCTGACAGGGCAAATCTGGCATTCAAGCACTGTGTCCAGAAAAAAATGTCACTAGCGATCACTGAGGAATTCTGAGAAATTCAGAGGAGAATGCCATTATCTAGATGCAAGAGCAAGGGTTTAAGAAAATGACTTTAGTGGGTTGAGCAATCTTCCTGAAAAGCTGAGAAACTTACATATCTACATCTATATCTCTCTGTATTTATGTGTGCATGTGGAGGTCTATTTGAAGCTCTCATGTACTTGATTTATTTGATTATAATTTCAGGGTATACTAAGAAAAAAATACAAGAAAGAGGACAAATCTCTACAGTAGAAATTGACCTGAACTGAAGAAATTGCTACAAGGTTAAATAAAAATTCCTAACTTGTTACATAGTGACATTTTTATAGGAGATAGGTGGATAGACTAATGAGGTGCTATTTTGAAATTCCAGGTGGGAATAATGTTGACGTATTCTGCATTTGAATTTGTTGTTCTTTGAAAGATAGACAACTGGCAGATTCATCAAAATAAGACCTTGGTTTTCCCATGATGATTTTGATGAGGTTAACCTCTCGTATTCACCCAAAAGGTTGTCTTACCACAGTGGCAAATTTTTCACAATAAATTCTCAGTTAGCACTTGTGAAGAAAACTTCCGTAGAATTCCTTGGGGGAGAATGAATGTGGAACTGCATGAAGAGGATGAGTACTCAGGTTGACCCTTTGTCTATTGTGACTCCAGCCTTCATGCACAGCTCCCGTAGAGCAGACTCCTCCTAGACTTCGTGTTTGATCTCTTCCCTGATATCTGCCTTCACGGTCCCAGGCCTGACTAATAAGAGCCAATGCTATGAGGTTCCTCATTCATGGAACTTACAGCTTAACAGGACACACAGATGTTAAATAAATAAATAAATGTTCCTAATCCATTCACAATCAGGTATGTCAAGAAAGCAAATACTGACTGGTTTTCTTGCATTTTTCATAGCATGGCAAATGAGAACTCGAAGGCGTTGTAAGAGCTATTAACAAGGTATTTTAATGAGGAAAAGGGATCAGGGAAAGTTCACAATCTGTTCACAAAACAGAGACAGTTTCAAATGATTTAGTATAATAATTTACCATGGCCAAGACTGAAGGGAAGAAGGGTTCTTTCTATGAGGTACTAAGATATTGTCTGAAAGCCAGGAGGCTGAGAATATAATGTGTGCAGCAGAGAAGGGAAGCAGATTCCCAGGGCTGCATCTGTGATCAATTCTCTTTTTGTGTGCAACAGGAATTTATGGTGTGATTGTGACTATACACAATAACACAGAAGTCCATCTATGACTTTTTGGTAATAGGTAGTATCTCCCACTTTGCTCAGCCTGTACTGACAGGTATGAAACTTAGAACTCTGGCTGTTTCCTTGAAGTGAAGATTTAAAGAGACTCAGCATGTTCCTGAAGAGTTGAAAGTGATGACACTGTACCTGGAGATGTTATTATGCTCTTTATATTTTTCAGACTACTTGAAAATATTTTTCCTTTCAAATGAGCAGAGCTCACCTGTGAAAAAAACTGTAGGCACCCCCGCCCCACTCCAGTATGAAAATCCAAACTTGCACAACAAAACCAACATTTTTTTAAAAGTCATGCTTCTTTACAGGGTAAAAGGAGTGTATGATTTTCCAGAAGAATCATTGCAGACTTAGTTCCAATATTAAGTTAGCAGATTACATTAAGAACACAGTTCTTAATGAAATTTCACCAGTACCGGGCTCAACAGAGACTCATCCACTAGTCTTGTATAAAGTGCAGCACCATGGAGCTGGATGTGGCCAAACTGTAGCATTAACTGAGGTCCAGCGGGGTCTCTTTGTGAAAAGAAAATACCAGGCATTCTTTCAAGCGTCATCTGTGATCACTCATTGTTCTAGTGTGATGCTATTGTACAATCACAGAAATTTTCCCAGTGGTGACTCCTCTAGAAATCAGTGTTTAAAAGGGGTCACTGGGGTAGGGGCACATTGTTTTTGTTTAAAGGAGGTACAGTGGTCCATGATCTATTGAACTGCTTTAAACTGAGGAAAGAGGATGACATGATCAGGTTTGCCTTTCGAAAAGGGTTATTTATTTATTTTATTTTATTTAATATGACTGAGTGAAAATGTACATTCCCGTATAAATTTACATGCCCAACTATATGCAGCTTTCACTGCTCTCCCTGTCCTGTGACAGCACACTATTCCTCTCTGCTCCATACATGTCTCATCCTCCCAACAGTCTCCTTTCCCCTCCTCACCAACCACTCTCCTTCCTCCAACCTCTCAGTACCCCACATTGGTGAGTGGCATCTGGGGTCTTAAAAGCTGCCAAGCTGCCATCCGAGGGCACAGCAAATGGTCCCAACTCAGCCGGAACAGGTGCTCACCAAGGACCAAAGTGACGTGGTGTAAAGACAACCCAGAAGATTGAAAAGGTTTTTGTACATCATATGGAAAATGGATTAAAGTGGAACAAATTTAAATTGGGAGGCCACTTAGTAAACTCTTAACAGACTGAAAAAAAACCTGGGTCACAAATGGAAATTCATCTTGTTGTTAGATACTGTTGAGTCAATTCTGACCTTCAGCTACTCCATGTCATAGAGTAGAATTGACCCAAAGGGTTTTCTAGGTTGTAATCATTGTAAAAGCTGATTGCCAGGTCCTTGTCCTATGGAGCTGCTGGGTGGGTTTGAACCACTGACCTTTGTCTTAGCAGCCAAATGTTTTAACCACTGTGTGACCAAGATTCCCTGTAGATTAAGTCAGCAAATATTTGTTGATTGTTTACTGTACCAAAGACCCTGTAGTAAGTGCTAGACCTAATGTTTATGTTTGTTTGTTAGTCTACTAAGCCGTGTGGTGTTGCTGGAAGTCGGATATGTATCAACAGTAGAGGGTTTGGTTTCGTTTGGGTTTACGCATAAATGGGTTTTTGTGACGTGTCTTTGGCTATATTTTCCTGTCATGATATCATTTCTGAAAGTTATGAAAGCCATTGCTCATTGAAGATTGTATCACCAAGTTAGGGCATTTACGCATCTGAAAAGGTAGGTTGGTTTTGCTGGTGGAAACAGATTAAAGAAGCAAGTTAGGAGTGTAGATTGGCTTTTCTTAATCCAGCTTGCCACTGATTAAAAAGGATTAACATTTTTGACTTAAATATATGCTTCATTCAGTTCATCTCTTTTATCTCCATTAATGCAGAGGGAGAATAGTTAATTTTGTGTTCAGAAAGAACGTTTAACTTCTGCTAATGATGAAACTGAAATAGAAGAGCTTGGAATTTTAATTTTTTTTTTTTTTTTTTGCTTTGTGAAAAATATCAATTTAATTCAATACATTATTGACTTAGAGCTGTCATATGGTGGTATGGTGGGAAACATAGAATATATGTTATTTTTAGGTACCATCAAATCAGTTCCAACACATAAAGATTCTATACACAACAGAACAAAATCCACCCACCCTTGTGCCAGCCACACAATCATTTTTATGCTCGAGTCCATTGTTGTTGCCACTATGATAAGTCATCTGATTGAGGATCTTCTCTCTTTTGCTGGCCCTCTACCTCACCAGGCGTAATGTCCTTCCCTGGGGACTGATCCGTCCTGATAACATGTCCAAAGTAAGTGAGTCTGGCCATCCTTGCTTCTAAGGAGTGCTCCGGCTGTATTTCTTCCAGGAGAGATTTGACTGTTCTTTTGGCAGTTCATGGTATATTCAGTATTCTTTGCCAACACCATAATTCAAAGATATCAGTTCTTCTTTTATTTTCCTCCTTAATTGTCCAGCTTTCACATACTTATGACACAAACCTTAGTGTCATAGTGGTTAGGAGCTATGTCTGCTCACCAAAAGGTAGGCAATTTGAATCCAACATCCATTTCTTGGAAACCCTATGGGATAGCTCTACTCTGTCTGATAGGTTCACTGTGAGTTGGAATTGACTCAGTGACAACAGATTTTATAGAATGTATACAGTCTTAATATTCCTAGGGAGTTCTCTGGGTCATACAGACCGTTGATGTAGTTGGCTTCCAATTGAAGGTTCAAGTCCACCCAGAAGCAGCTTGAGAGAAGGACATAGTGATCTACTTCTGAAAAATTAGCCATTGTAAATGCTGCGGAGCACAGTTCTGCTCTGACGTATGTGAGATAACCATCAGTCAGAGTCTAACCGACAGCACCTGCTGGTAATATGTCAGGAAATTCTGGCTTCATTCCAGTTTCAGTGAACACCAGTGAGCCCAGCCAGAAACAATGAAGCCATCATTACCGCAGAAGCAGAGGTAACTTGGTGACTTCAATTAGGGTCTCTTGGTATAGACTCTAAGATAAAGAATTTTATGCAAGTGATTGGTTGAGGTGAAATATGTAAGGGTAGAAGGAAAGAAGTACAGAAGAAGGGGAAAAACTAGACAAGTCCTATAAAGGTTTTATATGAGTGGTACATTTAACTTTGTTTGGGAAGCCTTGAATTTTGTGTGTGTAGTAAACAATGTATTTCTATCCTCAAAGGTGGATGCTGTATCTTCCTGTTTTCCTGTGTAGTCCTAAAATGCTCTCTTCCTGGTGTTCCTGGAGTAATAGAACAACCAAAGCAAGCTCTGAGCACCCTGAAGTGTGACTCTGTTATGAGCTTTCTGGTGGCACCCGATCCTATTTTAAAGCTCAGTTAAGTGAAATCTGAACCCTGGGTATTTGCAGATGCTGATAGAGGGAATATGGGAAATTAGATAAAATAGTTAAGTACTAGCAATTAACTTTATCCAGGCTTTTAAGGAATGAAGACTCTGCCTTAACAATTTATTGCCAAATGAATGGCATTCCCCAGAGGAATTTGTGCAGTTTCTAAGTAAATGTCAGTAACTAAGGAAACCCTGGTGGTGTAGTAGTTAAGTGGTAGGACTGCTAATCAAAAGGTTGGCAGTTTGAATCTGCCAGGTGCTCCTAGGTGGAAGATTAGTAATTAGACAGAGAAAGTGAGCTTCTGGTGTTCTGACCTCTGTACTCATAACAAAGCTATATTCATTTCATAAACAAATAATCGAATTGTGCACTTATGATTTGTGTACATTTCGGTATATGTATGTTGTATTTCACTAAAACATTTACAGTGAATAAACAATAACTAGAAACACACCAAGTTCTCAACTCCTTATGAAAAAACATGAGATAAACATAGTGAAGTAAAAGCAAACAAGATCATTATCTAACCCACTCTTAGAGAAGTTGCCAGTTTCCAAGCAACTACATTGTGAAATGTAACTATTAGAAAAGAAAAGTATGTAGGCAGCCACCTCAGCTCAGTATCAGGATTACCTATTCAGAGTAGCAAATCCTTATTTGAATAATAACCTTGGAAATAATTTCCTTTGAAACATGGGCTGAATGCTATGTAGCTGGGTTTATTTTAATAAACTATTTGGAAGCATTATACATTTAATTAATTTTTGATAAAGGCACTTAATTGAAACCTGCAGTTCCCAAGACCTCAGAACAATTCTAGCTATGTTGTCTCCCTGCCATAACATCAGTCACAGCCCAAATGTAACAAGATATTAAAGTGGTCAGTACACAGGTAAAAAAAAGAAGGTAAAGAAAACCCTTTCTTTGTTCTTAAAGGCGACTTTCAATTATGGTGGACTTGTGTTTACAAAGATAGGCTGTAAGCAGTCCAGATTTAAAGTAAAGGAACTAGTATGCCTTGGCACTAAGGAAGCAAGCTGACTTCAGATCATAAAGGAGCTGCTAAAGAATGAGAATCTGTGTAGACCACCGTGGTCGTAAGTCGCTGCCCTTGAGTGGACATCAGGTTTCATGAGTCCTGAGCAAGTAGGCACTGAGCATCAGGGTGGCCTCTTGCAAAAGTCAGTTCAGAAAAAGCCAAACATTTGTGTTAGGAATCTGATGTTATATAAAAGGAAGATTGACCAGAGTATGAATTTTTACAGCCACTTTGAAGAGTTACCCACCAATCCCTAGTATAGTTGGAAACATGAATATCCTATGGTCCAGCAAATTCCACCATTTAGGGTGTGCCCTGTAGAATCCTGCTCGCTTATTTACACAGACCCACGTGTAGAAAGTTCATGGCATCATGCACAGGATTGTGAAATACAGGGAACAATTTGTGTTTCTCTCAATGCGACAATGAGTAAATAGACCATGGTTTCAAACAATGAGATACCCTGAAGCAGTGAAAATAAAGGAACTTGAAGGATATGTATTTACAGAAATTTCTCAGATACATTCACAGAATGAAAAAAAAGCAAATCCCAAAAGATTACAGTACAATATGGTTACATCAGGTTTAAAAGCAAGCAAAAATAATATTGTATGTTATTTTGGATTTCATCCATAAATATAGAGATGCACAGAAATAATAAAAGCCTAGTTCAGGGTAATGATTTCAGCTAAGAAAGAAGAAGGATGTAAACAGGGCCGGGTTGACAGGCAACCGTTATGCAAATATGGAAGATGGCTTTACAGCCACTCGTTGTCTTAGTATCTATAGCTTTGTGTGTATCTGAAATATTTCACAATGTAATTATTTTTATTGTAATTAAGTGAAAGTTTACAATGCACATCAATGTGCTATATAAAACCCTGATCACCCACCTCTCTGCAACTCTATCTGCTCTCCTCACCCTGTGACAGCACACTCTTCTTTACCACTCTTTACTTCCAGTATCCAGTGAGCCAACACTTGTCCCCTCCTCTCCACCTTTTCCTCTCCCATCTAAAAAGAAATCAGTAGGACAGCCTTATATACATATTAAACCATACAGCATCACTTTGTGCCCTGTGGTACAGCCCAATCTTTGTCTTATGTGTTGGATGCAGTACTTTTCAGGTCTGGGCTAGCAGGGAGACTAGGGACCATGTTCCTGGGGGACCCTGGAGGGTGTCAGACCGTCAAGTCTGGCCTTTCAATAGAGTTCTAGATTTTCACAGCCCTTTCTCTCATGTTACATCAGGGACTCTACATTTCACAATATGATTTTAAAATTTAATCTGTGAAATAAAATTAAATTTCATCTATTTATCCGTTGATTTATTCAATGAATTGTACAACATTTCTACTTTTGCCAAGCTCACTTGTTAAGAGAAAATAAGAGAATTAAGGCACAAGTCTTTTTATCAAAGAATTCACTGTTTGATTGAGAAGACAAGCCACACAGAGGAATTTTAGAATGCAGTGTGAGCAATTAATAATGGAAAAGGTGTGCCTAAAATGAAGACATGACTTGAAATGGTAGGTCACAAAGAGCCTGTCTCTGAGACAAACCTGTTGTACAGGGGCACAAAGCATAAATCCACTCCATGATTTCCTTACATTTTTTGTCTCTAGGATGCAGTGGGATTCATAATGTTGACATGTATTCCCACTCAAGCCTGGTTATTTTAAGCATTTCTTACAACAGTCTAAAGTTTTGCACAAAGAATGATTTTTTTATTCTGTCATATGCTTTTCAATGGAAATGTCACAACACTCCTTATCTGGGGATGGGTGGCACTATATAAATCTATCATTAGAATGCTGTGTGGGTTTAAAGAGCATTTTTTCACTGTTAGTTATTTTCCCCAAGTCCTTTATTTAAGAAAATACTGAAATACTGTTTCTAGACCTGATCAGAATCTATGCTTCATGAGAGAACCCAGGGAAATATGACAGGAGAGGTCGGTTATCTCCCTTGATAACAGTTTGTCTGTGTGTGTTGGGGGGATGATGATATTCAGGGAAAGCCTTGGTTGCCTGTACCTTCCTCACTAGTCTGAGGTTCCTTTGTTTCACCTTGCAAGGATGAGGCTGTCACTGAACATCAATAGTTACCATTAGCAGTGTACTGGGGTATTTTCATCCAGGAGTGTCTTTAAGTGCTTTAATTTGTTTTCCCCCCTAATTTGGTTAATAGTGCTCTTAAAAATAAAATGGCTCCTGAGCTCCTTCCAGACTTCCTGGGGCTATGGAGGCTGGATGGATCCATGAAACTATTGCCCTGAGATAATCATTAAACCTTAAACCAAAAATATTCCCTGCGGTCTTCTTAACACTACTCAGTAGTCTAACTTACCTAGTACAATACATTATGCTCTCCTAAGTAGGATTTATATGAGATCAAATTGACAACAGCAACTCAGAAGATTAGAGGGGAACCTTATGGAGTCAGTGAATTTGTGTTAACAGGGGAGAAACAACTCAGAAAAGAAGGATGGAAATGGTTTTACAACTTGAAGAATGTAATCAGTATCATCTAGTTTTACATGTAGAAATGGTCAAACTGGTGTATGTTTTGCTGTACATGTTCTCAACAACAGTAATAAATAAAATATTCCATGAGACTTGAAAGTTAACAGAATTTAGGAGGACCAAGCCCTAAATTGGAACTGTGGCAGCCTAGTGGTTCAGTGCCTTGGCTACTAACCACAAGGCTGGCAGTTCAAATCTACCAGGCACTCTGGAAACTCTATGGGGCAGTTCCACTGTATTCTGTAGAGTTCTCTGTAAGTCAGAAGGGACTCCATGGCAGTGGGTTTGGTTTGGTTTTCAGTTTAAGCCCTAAATCACACACTCAACAACAAACCTCAGGTAGAGCTTGGAAATTGTCAGGCCCTAACCAACTTTCAGATTCTAAGATGATATAATACATGACAGATCTGTATTTCCACATAAATTAAAATTAACATAATAAACTAAATCAAACTATTATTCTATATAAAATAAATAATAAATAACTAAAAGAGCTCTTAAGGGTAAAAGATATTCTCATTTTTTCTGAAATTTTCCCTTTTGTAGCTCAAATTCCTGAAATTAGTGCAAAGTCTGAAGTCACCTTTTTCATTCTTTCTTTTTTATATAGCTTTCAAACCCACCTCTTCATTCTGCTTATGTTTTTCTAGCATGTGAGGTAAATTTTGTTACATGTTTAATTGGCAATCCTATTTTTGTAACCCTCTCATAATATCACTATGAGTCAGCATTGACTTGACGGCAATGGGTTTTCTCATAATATAGACTTGACAAATATTGGCAGCTGCCAACTGGGTTTATAATCAGAAAACTTAGCTTCTAGCCTAATGTTGTTTTCTCCTCCCTAAATCTAATATGTAGCAGTGTTTTCATAGACTAGTCAATCTCACCCAGAAACTCCACTATACTGCCAATCCATATCAAGAGTTTTACTTCTGGATTTAAATGATTTGAGCTAAAAGTGGCCTTGGGTACGTGTACATGTGTGTGTCTATCTGTATAATACACGGTACTTTTTTTTTTTAATAAGTTACCTATTTTCACAGTAATGTTATATAATTATAAAATCTCAGCATCATGTGAAAAAAGGCTTTATTGCTCAAGTGCCTATAGTAAGCTGGCGTTTGGCTAAACAATTCTGTTCTTGGAAAGGCTAGCTCAGGGGGTTGTGGGCTGATTGGCTTTTGGTTAATCTAAGCAGGTCTCACTGTGAACAACATCAACTAAATCTCACCATGTGTGACCATTTTCCAGCAGTCTAAGCCAAGCGTGTTCTCACTACAAAGAGGCGTGCATACAAGGCACAAATGGAAATGCGCAAGTGCTTTTACAAAATCCTCCTTATGTAACATTTGGTGATACTATCCAAAGTAAATGAGATAGATGGACAAAGAATTGATGGCAAATGACATTCTTTCATGGTGGCAAAGGGTATTGACAAGAGTGGGATGACCAAGGGCCTGCAATGCCATTCATCTGTTATGATATTACAATGTGGATGTATCAATATATACTCCCTCCAGCATTGGTTAAGAGTTCTAGTTGCTCTGCATCCTTATCAGCACTTGTTATATTTTGCTATTTAAAATTCTTCTTCTCTCTCTTCCTCTTCCTCTTCCTCTTCTTCCTCTCCTTTTTGTTATTTTACTTCTGGTGGATGTGTAGAATTAGTGCAGTGTCATTATAGTTTGAGTTTTCCTGATAACCAGTGAACCTGAGCACATTTTCACAGCTATATCAGGCATTTAAACATCTTTTATGAAGTGCTTGTACGAGTTTTTGTTTTGGTTTGGAGTTTTATTTTCTGTTTGTTCCTTTAGGTTGCTTGTCTATTATATTTGTAGGGCTGGGTGCAAGAAGAATATAATATATTCTTCTTCCTCTCTTCTTCTTTCCCTCTCTCCCTCTCTCTAGGTTTCCTTTTCATTCTCTTAATGGTATCTTTGAGGAATGTAAGTGTTGAAAAAAGTTGTTTTGTAGCAGGTCAGAGATTGGCTATACGTGTGAAGAGCCCCATTCTAGGAGATGTATGTGACCCTGAACAGAATAGGGAACCCTTTGTCAACTGAGCTACTGGTAAGAGGATTTGCCTCAAAAGGCCTAATTAAGGATGCTGGCTCTACATAAACTAGCTGTTTGACCTTGTATAATTGATTCATCTCCCCTTAGTTTCAAATCTCTTGAAGAATTTGTTCACTTCTCAGACCTAAAGCCATGTCAAGCAAAGGAAATAGTTTATGTAAGTCTTGTCCCAGCTTATGGCAAAAGATCTATATCTTTTAAAAAATGCTAGAGTGAAGTAGCAATATTATCTACATTATTTTTAATAGCTCAGAAAGAAATAAAACCACATAAAAGCTATCCATACTTAGCTACATGTATTCATCTACTATTAGAATTTCCCAAGCATTTACTCTGTTAAAGTGCCTTGAGATTTTTTTTTACAAACATCTATACATCTATTTCATATTATAGAGCAGAGAGAGAAACCCCCCTGGGGTAATATTGTTAGAAATTTTACACAATGGCAATCTGCTAGGAAAGGCCAGTTCACACTGAAACCAATCTGTGAAGAACTGCTAGATGACACTTCACAAAGTTAGTTGCTGTGTGCAGATGGGAGAATTTGAATCCAAGTGCTCCCTGGATAAAGAAAGTTCTAAGTGTATGCACAGTCATCTCATCCTCCAGGCTTAAGTTTATCTTCAGAGCTAGTTTCAAAGTTATTTTGAGTGAAATTTTATTTAACCAGTAATGTATTAAGATTACAACAGTGAATTTTAGAGAAAAATGTGTTCTATAATGGTGTATGATTTATTCATTTGTGTCTATGAGCTCTTTAATGGAATTATCCATGGGATTGTATCATTAATTTAAAACTCTTCAAAGTTGTTTTTTTTTTTTTTTTGGTCAATGTAGTTTTAAGCAATATGCGAGTTAGAACAAAAATGTTTTTTAAAATAAGCCTAACATTTATAAGAAATAGGCAAGGGATTGGAGAGAAGAGAAGGCAAAGTGAGAATGTAAGTAGAGACTGGAGTGATGTGGCCATGAGCCAAGGAATAACAGCCTGTAAAAGATGGAAGAGACAAGAGAGTTTCTTCTCTGTAGCCTCCAGAAGGAACTAACCTTACTCTGATTTTTGCCTCATAAGGCTCATTTCAGAGTTCTCATCTCCCAAAATGTAAAAGAATAAACATATATTGTTTTAAGCCATTAAATCTCTAGCAATTACTACAACAGTAATAAGAAATTCAGCAGTAATACTCTCTGTGTTTTCAGGTATCCCTCTCTGTTCTGGAACTCTGATTAATCATAGATTATTCCTCTTGATAGAGTCCCACATATTTCTTAATGCTTCTTCATTTTTCTTGTTTCTTTTCTCTGATTTCTCCTCATAAATGCTGGTGTCAGCAGCTCTATCTTCAAGGTCAGTAAGTCTAGTTTCCAGTTGTTCAATTCTGGTCTTTTGGTCTAATTCTGTAATTTTGTTATTGATCTGGTGCATTTCAGAATGATGGTGTTCCATCAGTTCAAATAGCTCATTGAATTTTTCATTTTTGCTCTGCTGAATTTTGTATAATGTCTAGGAGCGCTCTCTATATAATTCTTTTGTACTTAACCTCTGATGCTTTCAGAAAAGCTTCTTCATCTGGGATGTTCTTTGATTCTTTATTTTAGGAGATTTCTGGAGCCATGGGTCAATGTTTTTTTAAGTGGTTTGAGTCTGTTGCTTATGGGACATCTAGAGGCTATTTAGTTTCTCTGGTGTTGCCTTAAGTGGAGATGAGGTGCAGTTCTAAGAAGGAAGTTGATCACCAGCCACCTCCATATACTCCCAGATACTGGGCCCAGTGGAATCTCTGGGGTAGCAGGCTCCACCTTCGGGCTGGCAAAGACATGGACCTACTTATGGAATCACTGGGGGGCTGTCAGATGAACCTGTAATGTGGGTCAGTAAAGACTGGAAGATATATCATCAGGGTGCACCAGTTATTTCTCTATGCAGTCTTATTTTAAAAGGCTAAAGCTATCTGACCACTTTCAAAATTAGTCAGGCCAGCAGGTGTGGGAAGCCCTTCCTTCTGTCTGAGAACACAGGCACCTGTACAGCTGTGCTCAGATGCTGTGATATAGTTCAAGGGAAAGGCTACTGCCCTGCAGACATCCCTTGTCAGGCCCTACCTGTAAGGCTAAATTGTGCTAAACATAGATTTTCTGTTGGAAAAGTGCTCCCCAGACTGGGATTGCCTCCCAGCCTGGGAAATAGCTTCTACTGAGGCCTCTGGTTGGGTATTTCTACCTCCCAATCAAACAAGATGGCATCCCAGCTAAGCTGTTCCACCCTCACAAAACAGCAGAATCTATGGTGGTGGTCCAATAAGAGAGGGTGGAGGAGCTGTGGTGTTCTGAGTCCAGAGCAGGGCTCTCAAAATGTGGCTATTGCACCCACTGATCACTTTAGCACAGCAGGTCTGTGTAGCTGCTGTTTGAGCTGTTCCCCCACCTGCTGGCCAACAAAAAGAGAAAAAAGTTAAAAATGCCAGTTACCTTCAGTCCACAGTTGTCAGGTGATTCAGCCACAGCAGGTCTCAGTCAAAGACAAGCAGTTTCATGTTTAGTGGCATGTAGTCCAAACTGGCAGCCCTATCCTGTATCCTAGGGCTCACTGGGGGTCCAGAAAGCACAATTTAATTATCAATCCAGGCCTTAATTTTCAGGGGAAACTAAGGAGATGTGTGTCTAGTCTGCCACCTTGACTCTGCCCCCCCAAGTAGTAGAAAGTTAATACAACATATAACATGTTTTACGGGCATGATTAAAAAACAGAATAGGCCCTCTCCAAAGTTATCAAAATCTACAATTCCCTAATTTAAACCCTCCATTACAGATTCTAAATAGCTCTAGTCAATGGGCATTTGAGCTACAGTTTTTCCTAACTAGAAAACAGAAAGGGGTAAAGAGGTTCCAACCAGTGACTGGTCACCTGGATGTGTTTGAGCTTCATAAGGAACTCAAATTATGTCACACATAATGAGCAGAACTGGAGTTGTTCCTCTAAGTGTGTCTTAGTCATCTAGGGCAGCTATAACAGAAATGCCACAAGTGTATAACTTTAATAAAGAGAAGTTTATTCTCTCACAGTGCAAGAAATTAGAAGTCTAAATCCAGGGTGCCAGCTCCAGGGAAAGACTTTCTCTCTTTGTTGGCTCTGGAGGAAGGTCTTTGTCATCAATCTTCTCTTGGTCTGCAAACATCTCAGTACAGGGACCTCAGGTCCAAAAGACTTACTCTTCCTCCCAGCAGTGCTTTCTTGGTGGTATGAGGTCCCCAGCTCTCTACTTGCTTTCCTTTTCTTTTATCTCTTGTGAGATGAAAAGTGGTACAGGCACACTCCTGGGAAGCTCCCTTTACATTGGATCAGTGATGTGACCTTAGTAAGGGTGTTACAGTCCGATCCTAATCCTTTTTAACATAATCTAGTCTTGCCCAACTAACCACAGGTAGAGATTAGCGTTTACAACATATACAAAAAAATATAATCACAAAATAGGGAACAACTATGTAATTCTTGGAATTATGGCCCAGCTGTATTGATTCACAGATTTTTAGGGAGATATAATTCCATCTGTAACAGAATCTCATGTGACTTTATTCCTGTTGAAATATAAAAGCACAGCCTTCTGGTTATTGAAATTATGAAGTAGTAGTTATCAGAATTAACCTCTTCCACCACAAATAAATATGATATTGGACAAAATATATGAAACAGTTGCCTTTAGGCATTGATAATCAAACAATTCAAAGATATGAAGCTTGAATGAAGAAAAATGCATCAGCTGAGCTCCACATTCATCTGAACTTTCTTCTGGAGGGAATCTCCAATCCACAATGGAAAGACAAAGCCCAGACACAGACCGGTGATCATTCTGGACCAAAGAAACAAAGAAGAGAATTTAGGAATAGGAGACTGGCTGGACTCTGCAGCAAGGAACTGGAGAGAAGAGAGTTGTACATGGAAGGACCTCCAGAAGTCTTGCACTTTTGGCTAAATAATAAGCTTCACCTGCACAAGATAAGGCCCTATGAATTATGACAGAGAAGAGTTATTGGGGATCTACGGATCTCTTGAAAAGTCTATAGATTTCATGGTACTGGGTGTTGCTAAAATTCCAAAGACCAGAGTAGAGAGACATTAATGAACAATTGAAACACTTATTTGTGACTTTAAATTTTATATGAATCCTTCTAATGGTTTCTTTGAAGCCTATTAAACAATAACATAGCAAGATTTATATACATATACACATGTATGTGTGCATGTCTGTATACACATAATATGTTATATATATATATATCACATAAAAAGTCCATTTCTAGTGAATGATTCTGACTCATAGTGACACTGTAGGCACAGTAGAACTACCTCATAGGATTTCCAAGGAGAGGCTGGTGGATTTGAACTGCCAACTTTTTGATTAGCTGCCAAATACTTAACCACTACACTACAAACCCCAAAATCAAACCCAATATTGATGAGTCAATTCCAACTAATAGTGACCCTATAGGATGTAGTAGAAATGCTCCACAGAGTTGCCAAGGAGTACCTGGAGGATTTGAACTGCTGACCTTCTGGATAGCAGCTGTAGCACTTAACCACTCCACCACAAGGGTTTTTGCTACATTACAGGTGCTCCATGTATACCATATATACACATATCTATACATGATATATAGTTTTTCCAATTCCACTAGAAGTTCACCAGCAGGAGAGAAAACATGGAACCACAATATTCTTGCTAATACATTTCAATGACAAATATTAGTGTATAAATGCATATGTCTCAATGTTAGTGAAAACTAGCATTTAATATGTTTGGTTGCATATATATTTTGGTTATCAAGCTCTCTCCTTACTGATAATAGGAGCTCTTTATATATTTACATATGAGTCTGACAATTAAGTCTGAAAACTTAATTGTTCTGAGTGCTACATATCTCATTGTTGAATATCACTGCAGTCACCTTTGAAGCATTCCCCTCGGGAAGCTCTGCACCAATGCCAGTACCTAGTCCACCTATCAAAGCAACTTGGAACTCTTTCTGGAATGGCCATTGTGCACGGTAGCAAGGTGACAAGTTCACAAATTTAATTGTGTAGTTGTCTGTGAGTTTTTAGTCAGTAAACAAATAACTATTGGAACACCCTCCCTACTCACCTGATTAGGCCCACAAAGACTTTTTTCTTTAACTGAAGATAAAGTGTATGTTGAAAGGCAGACATTTTGATGACCTTCAGGATGTGAAGGGTAATAGACAACAGCTCTGATGGTCACTCCAGAAAAAGAGTTCCAAAATTGCTTTGAAGGGTGGACTAGGCACCAGCATCTATGAATAACTTCCCAAGGTGGCTACTTCAAAGCTGACCTTGGTGATATTCAGCAATGAGGTATGTAGCACTTTTTCTAGGATGAGTTTGTGAACTTAATTGTCAGACATTATATATAAAGAGGATAATAACTCTTTTGTGTCGTACATATTTCAAGTATTTCTATCTATCTTTTTATTGTTCATGTTGGTAAAGGGTAGTATTTCTATTTTTTTATTCATTTTAGGAGTAGGGTATAAAAGAACTTTCCTTTTCAAAATCGATATCTGCAGCATGAAAATTCGAAATTCACCCATCCACCCACATCCATTATCTTATTATAGAAAGCATTTCCATGGAGTAGAGCTGATGCTTGATTGTTTCTACCTTGCAAGTGGGGATACTTTTTTCAAAATTTAAAGTTCTCTCTACCCAGCATTTAAAGAGGTTGATGTTCTTGCATGCCAAGCAGTAAATCTACAAACAAACTGCCCATAAAGTCTCTCTGAAGGTGCTCAGTGAGATAGGCTTTGGGAAAATAGAAAATTTGAACTATATTGATTCTATGTCCTTTGAGAAATAGGTAGCTAGGGCTTGATTAATGAGCATTTCCCACCTCATTTATGTCCAGAATCTCTGAAATTGACTTCTAAAAATTCTTATACATAGTTCCAAAATAAATTATGTTGAGTGTCTTCTCTCATTGTGATGTTTCTTTGCTTCCAATGGCTAAATGCCATCTTTGTGGCCATGTAGACAACAACTACTCTGGGAAAGAAACAAAAGGAACAAAATTAAAGAAAAGAAAGCAAAAAAGCCTAAAACATGAAACATGCTCTGACTCATAGACCACATATTTTTAAATATCTCTGAGATTATTTTCCTTCTAGCTCTAGTTTCCTAAATGACTTTGTTTTCTTCGTATTTAAAGTTGAGTAAGAGTATCAGTTAGCCAACAGGAAACAAGAGTGGTAATTTTATATCATTATTCCAAGATAAAAATTGCCTGCACTGTATCATAAAGTTATGTACCAACATCCACACAGATATTCAGATATTATAGAATTTGGGGAAATCTAAGAAACCTTTAAAATCTGTTAATGGAGTGATTCTGACGCAAGGAGGTACATTAGAGTCACCTGGGAATATTTTGCCTCTAAAATGCACATATCAGGCTAGCACTCTAGAACAAGACAGTTTATACTTTCTCTGTAAAGGGCCAGATAATAAATGTTTTAGGCTTTATGGCCCATACAGTTTCTGTCACAACTACTCAACTTGGATGTCCTGGCCCCAGAGTAATACGTAAACAAGCATGCATACTGTGTTCTAAAAACCATTTATGTAAAGTTAGGTGATGTTATAGATTTGGCCTGAGGTTGTAGCGTCTTCTTCCCTATGCTATAAGATCAATGCAATGTGCCTATAATTCAGTCAGCTGATAATAAAGCAAATTATTAGTCTTTAGAGAAAGATTACAAAAATCAGTCACTGTAATATATTGACAATACTTTAAATAAATTAAAACATTATTTGTCATACAATGAAAAAAAATGTCACCTATAGTTAAGAAGGTTATCACTCTATAGTAAAAGACTCATCTTACCCAGTTGTCTTAAGCTGGGTTTTCTGGGGAAGCAAAACCAGTAACACGTGTAGGTACAAGGAAAGATTTATAATATATATATAGACAGATAGATCGATACAAATATAGGAAACAGCTCACATAATCACAGAAGCTGAATGTCCCAAGCTCTGATACAAGCCTCACGTGTCCACAAAAGCTGAGGAACCCAAGGTCAGCAAGTCAGAGACCAGAGTTGCAGATCACCGGTTGTGCAGGTCAGTGGATCCCAAGCTCGTGGCGAGACGAAGCAACAGAGGCTGGAGGTTGGTGGATCCCAAGCCGGTGGCGAGATGAAGTGACAGAGGCTGGTGAACCCAGGATCGGCAGGTTAGGGAGCAGGACTGGGCAGAGGCTGGCGAGTGCAGGATTGGCGGGTCAGGGAGCAGGACTCTCAAGTGCCGACTGTAAGGACTGATGAGCCCAACAGCTGCTAGCTCAAGTCCCGGAACCAGACGCTGGAACAAGAGAGCAGGAGCTCCTGGCCACGTGAGCGATCAGCAGCCGTAGTCCAGGGTCACGAGATGAGAGCCGAGGGGCAGGGAGCCACCACAAACCCTGCCCTGCCACTTAATACAGCAGCCAAATAGGTAGTAGCCAAGTTGACATAATCCTGACCACCACACCAGTGTTGAACAAAAACCCTAAAACAACTTTGGTGAATAAGTTCAAAAAGTGTACTGGAAATGATGAAGCTATGGGTAAAGTTCTGACTCACAGTGATGTGGCAAGCGGGACGTGATGGCCCAAGATGGCGCCCAGGGCCAGAACAGCACCCCAACCACACCCTTGTTTACCAGACCTAGGGCTTTCATGGCGCATGCCTGTGGGCAGTGGCTTCCTGCTAGCCTATCGTGGGCCTCCATCTTGGGAGAGCGTGGCACATGAGGATTGGAGGAATCTAGGGTATAAATTGAGCAAGCACCAGGAAAGAATACAGAAGAATAAAGTCAGCAACCAGCAAGGCGGCTCGCATCTGTGTGTCCTGTCTTCTTTCCGCCGGCGGACAGTTAGGCAGCCACACAGTGACCTTATTAACTGGATAGAATCAAGAACACATCAGATGGAATTGATGAAAGGATTAGTAAATATGAAGATCAGGCAATAGAAGATAGAAAAAGAAGGACATAGAGAAGAGAAAGAAAAAGATAAGCAGAGCATCAATACCTATGGGAAAGTCTGAAACAATTTCATGAAACTGGAGTCCAAGAAGGACAGGAGAAAGACAGTGGGACAAAAAAATTATTGATGACTTATAGGTTGAAATATTTTCCAAAATTTCATCAAGAATGACAACTCTGGATATTCTTGGTGGATTGCAGTGTTAGAAAAACTACTGTTTCAACCCTCCCCCCTAAAATATAGAAAGAATAGAAGGCAACAGGGCTTGACTTTGAGGGATTTTGAACTGGGGATCAGAGGAAAGCAACAAGTAACTTCAGACAGGCAAGAACCAACAAATGAACAAGTCACATAGGGTGGGAAAATCACTTTTCCCACCATTCCTGCCTTTCCTCCACCCACATGGGCTACCAATTGCTGTGAACTAGAGTTGTTACTCCAGAAAAAGTTTGCTTCCCTTACTACTACAGCTCCTGCCTATACAAACAGACAGGATCCCAAGCTTCCGTCATAAAACCAAGGCTGAGTTCCCTGGAGGTCCATCCGCTGTGTGCCAGCACCTTACCACCCACACCTGGTTGGCCGCAAGCCTACTGTGAATTGCTACAGAAGACTAATGGAATGGAGTCTACTTCAATAGTAAATACTCTGTTGGCTTCCCTGTGCACCCCATAGCTCAAGCCTCAGAAACCAATACGGCAGACCACAAAAGAAGTCATTTTGTTTGCTCTTTTGGTCATTACTGTGTATTGGTAACTGACGATGCTGTGTGCTAAGAAACTGGCATCTTTAGTAGGGGTTGGAAAATATGGCCTTGGTGATAGAAATCATGCTGGAAATCATAGGACCAACAACTTCCCTGTAGATATCTTTTTCATTAACATAAATGATGACAATATATATGGACCTTGCAGATTGAATACACAAAAGAATCGGCTACATCTGCTGAAAGAGATGATAGAAAAGCTCAATATCATTAGTCAGAAGAAGGCCAGGGGCCAACTGTGGATCAGACCATAAATTGCACATATACAAGTTTAAGCTGAAACTGAAGAAAATTAGAACAAGTCCATGAACTCAAAGTATGACCTTGAGTATGTCTCACCTGAATTTAGAAACCATGTCAAGAATAGGTTTGGCACATTGAGCACCAATGACCGAAGACCAGACAAATTGTGGAATGAGGTCAAGGATGTCACACAGGAAGATTGCAATAGGTTAGTAGGAATACAGGATGGAAAGAAAAGACCTCAATGGCTGTCAGAGGAGACTCTGAAAAATGCTCTTGAACATTAAACAGTAGCTAAAGCAAAAGGAAAAAATTATAAAGTAAAACAACTGAACAGAAGATTTCAAAGAGCACCTCGAGAAGACAAAGTAAAGTATCATGATGATATGTACAAAGACCTGGAGATAGAAAACTAAAAGGGAAGAATATTTCCAGCATTCCTTAAGCTGAAAGAAATGAAGAAAAAAATCAAGCCTTGAATTGCAATGCTGAAGGATTCAAGGGGAAAACATTAAATGACACAGGAGGTGTCAAAAGAAGATGAAAGCCATACACCGTCATTATACTAAAGTGAACTGGTCAACATTCAACCATTGCAGGTTGAACCAATAGCAGAGAAAGAAGTCCAAGCTGCCCTGGAGGCACTGGCGAAAAACAAGTCCCTGGGAAATGAATGAATATCAACTGAGGTATTTCGACAAGTGGAATCAGCACTGGAAGTACTTACTTATCTGTGTGAAGAAGTTTGGAAGACAGTTACCTGGCCATCTGACTGGAATAGATCCATATTTATGCCTATTTCCAGGAAAGGTGATCCACCCCAATGCAGAAATTATGGAACAATATCATTAACATCACATGCAAATAATAATAATTGCTGAAGATCATTCAAATGTGGCCGCAGCAGTATATTGACAGTAAACTGCCAGAAATTCAAACCAGATTTAGAAGAGGACATGGAACCAGGAATATCACTGCTGACGTTGGATGGATCTTGGCTGAAAGTAGAGTATACCAAAAATATGTTTATCTGTGTTTTATCGACTATGCAATGGCATTCAACTCTGTGGAACATAAAATATTATGGATGACATTGTGAAGAATGGGAAAACCAGAACACCTAATTGTGCTCATGAGGATTCTGTGCACGAATCAAGAAGCAATCATTTGGACAGAACAAGGGGATACTGCATGGTTTAAAGTCAGGGTTGTATCCTTTCACTTTTCGACCTGTATGCTGAGCAAATAATCTGAGAAGCTGGACTATATAGTAAACAGAGCATCAGAATTTGAAGACTCATTAACAATCTGGGTATGCAGGTGACACAACCTTGTTTGCTGAAAGTGAAGAGGACTTGAAGCTCTTAGTATGCAGATCAAAGACCGTGGACTTCAGTGTGGATTCCACTTCAACATAACGAAAACAAAACCCCTCACAGCTGGACCAATAAGCAACATCATGATAAATGGAGAAAAGACTGAAGTTGTCACATTGCACTGGGCAAATCTGCTACAAAAGACCTTTTTAAAGTGTTGAAAGCAAAGATGTCACCTTGTTACTTCTTGAAATGATTAAACATCCACCAATTCTTTTTAGTACAGGGACTCTATATATTCCTTCAGTCTTCTTCTGATGCTTTCTGCATCTTTTAATATTCCCCAAAGAATCCTTCAATATTGCAACTCTAAACTTGAGTTTTTTCTTCAGTTCTTTTAGTTTGAGAAATACTGAATCTGTTCCTCCCTTTGGTTTTTTACCTTTAGGTCTTTGTGTATTTCATTGTAATACTTTATTGTGTTCTCAAGCCCCTTATGAAGTTTTCTGCTCAGCTCTTTTACTTCATCACATCTTCCTTTCTCCTTAGCTAGTCCACATTCAAGAGCAAGTTTCCAAGTCTCTCCTGACATCCATTTGGTGTTTTCTTTCTTTCCTGTCTTTGTAATGACCTTGCATTTTTTTCATGTATGATGACATTGATATTATCATACAACTCATCTGGTCTTCAGTCATCACTGTTTAATGCATCAACTTTAACTTGCATGTGAGCACTTGATGGTTTGTTCAGTAGTCAAGCCTTGGCCTTGTTTATCTGATGATATCATGTTTCTCCACAAGTGTACTGATTTGATTGTAGCCATTCAGCAAATTCCATATGTAAAGTCATCATTTATGTTGTCAAAAAAAAAAAAAAAAGAGATATTTGCAATGGAAAAGATCACTGTTTTTTCAAAATTCTATAATGTGATCTCTGGTGATGTTTCTATCACCAAGACCATTATTTTCCAACTACCAGTCCTTCTACTTTGTTTCCAGCTTTCACATTCCAGTCACAAATTATGATCAATGCATTTTGATAGCATGTTTGATGAATTTCAGACTAAAGAAGTTGGTGAAAATCTTCAATTTCTTCATCTTTTGAATTAGCAATTGGTACACAAATTTGAATTAGTCATATTCACTAGTAATCTTTTCAGTCATGTGGATGTTATCCTACTACTAACAGCATTGTACTTCAGGATAGATCTTGAAAGGTTCTTTTTAAAGCTGAATGCACCATTGTTCCTCTTCAGTTTGTCACTTCCAGAGTAGTAGATCAATAAATGTCCAACTCAAAATCGCCAATACCCATCCAATTTCAGCTCACTAATACCTAGGATATCAAGGTTTATGCATTCCATTTCATTTTTGAGAATTTCTAATTTTCCTGGATTCATATTTTATGTGTTATGATTATTATTGGATGTTTGCAGTTAGTCCCTCTCGTTTTGAGTCATGCCACATCAGCCAGTGAAGGTTCCAAAAGCTTGACTCTATCCATGTCATTGAGGGTGACTCTACCTTGAAGTGGCAGCTCTTTTCCAGCAGTCTTCTGAGTGCTTTCCAACCTGAGGGGCCATCTTCTGGCACAGGCAATGTTCCACATAAGGTTTTCACTGGCCTGTTTTGTTTTGTTTTGTTTTGTTTTTTTCCAGAAATAAGCTGCAAGGTCCTTCTTCTGACTCTGTTATGGCCTTGAAGTCTGCTGGAACATATCTTCCATGGATAACCTTGCTAGTATTTGAAATAGTGGTGCAGTAGCTTCCAGTGTCACAGCACTATGCAAAAGGACAAACTGACGTATGAGTGACATGTAGTAGCTAATAAACTCATCAAGGTCAGATGCACACACACACACACACACACACACACACACTCACATACATATACATTAGGAGCCCTGGTGGAGCAGTGGTTAAGACCTGGTTGTTAACAAAAGGTCAGCGGTTCAAATTTACCAGTCACTCATTGGAAACTCTATGGGGCATTTCTACTCTATCCTATAAGGTCACTATGAGTTGGAATCGGCTCATGACAATGGGTTTGGTTTTGGTCTAGTATATGTATTAGAAAGAATGTAATTAAAAGAAGTAGGCTCAAAGGCAAAATACATATAATATATATAAGCTATGTGTTATACATATACACATTCACAGAGAATACATTTTTATCTACAAAAGCATAATTTTTTAGTAGAGTAAATGCATGAATGGATTATTTCATTAACATGTAGGATGTTTCAATGACAATGACACCCCACTATTGTATACTATAGTCCTATCTCATGCTGTAGGATTATGTGATATTTGTGATAAGATATCATAAAGTGGAATCTCATCAAAATTAATCTTATGTCATTGCATCAGTTACACAATGAATGTTTGTGTAACCATTTATTTATGAGTGCTATAAGTAGCAAGGGTGCCCTAGTTGCTCAGTGGTTAACAGCTGTGGTTGCTAACTGAAAAGTAAGTAGTTTGAATCCAGTAGCTGCTCCTTGGAAACTCTTTGGGCCAGTTCCACTCTGTCCTGCATCGCTGCTGAGCCAAAATTGACTTGAAGGCAACAGGTTTGATGTAAGTACTAAGGGCATACCAGTAATGCCTTAGATTCTGCTACTGTTAATTACATTCTTCCTTATCAAGCTGGAAAAGCCTTCTCCTGAGTAAGTGATTTGTTTGCTAGATCCCCCATTATGAATCCTAACAAAATTCATTAGCCACCTCTTGTCCTCTTTCACAGTTGAAGCTCAACACAGCCTTCATTGTCCATCTCTTTAACAAGACATCTTCCATTGGGCTGTCCTCATTGCTGACGCTCAGTTGCCTGTCTTTGTTTCTTTTTTTCTTCTCTGAGTTCCCAGATCTTTTGCATCTTGGTTATCGAACAGCTGGTCCTGTGTAACATCATCCCACTTTTGCTAGACTGTAAATTCTTTGTAGGCAGAAATTGTTCTTGTCATTCACCCCTGAATACCTTACTTAGATTCTTGACCTTAAATTTAAGACCCTCCCAGCTGGCCTGTACATTGTGGCAAATACTGATTTCCTCTAAGGCTCTCTTTTAATTACAGTCTCAATAAATATTGTATCACAAAGAACCTTGAAAATGTTTGAAAATAATCCCCTTTGAGGAATGTACCAGGGAAGAGTAAACTCTCTGCCTTGATGTTTTCTAAGATGCCTCTGGAATAATTGGAAGCACAGAGATTAAATAACTCTCTTAAGTGTGTTCAGGAAGAAAGCCGCAGGATAGATATTCGGGTCTGAGGCTGTCTGAATTTAGAGCTTTTCCAAAGAATTTGTCTTTAATAATAGAATGCGGAAAACATTTAAAAATCCCCATTCATTGTCTCCATCTTTAGAATTTTAGCCTCTAATAACTGAGATATCTTCAATTAGATTAGTGCTTAATTTTATTTTTTCTACTTTTTCTTGAGGTGAGTAAAATCAAAGCTTTTCAATACTTTATCCATTGCAAATACTTTGAATACATTTTATTTAAAAAGTGAAGAAAATGACTCTCTTAGGCTACACAATTATTTATCTCCAGCTGGGTTGCCTTGCAACACAATTTGTTCAAAAACAGCCTTTACACATTACACGAAAAAATGTTTTTTTCTTTTGAAGACAAATCTGGAGTATTCTTTTTTTCAGACTTTTTTTTTTTTAAATTTTGTTTTTATTGTGATTAAGGGAAAATTTACAACCCAATTCAATTTGCCATATAAAATCTCAAACACACACTGCTCTGCAACTCTTTCTGTTCTCCTCACCCTGTAACAGCACACCTCCTTCCCACCCTGTACTTCCAGTATTCACTCAACCAACACTTGTCCCCTCCCCTCCCCTCTCCCCTCTCCCCTCTCCTCTCCCCTCTCTCCTCTCCCCTCCCTCCTCTCCCCTCTCCCCTGAGAGGAACCAGTTGGACAGCCTCATAAAAAATACATATATGTATATGCCAAGTGCCGTCAAGTCGGATCCGACTCATATATACATACATACATACATACATACATATATATATATATATATATATATATATATATATAAAACACACACTATGGGACATAGAGTGATACAGGTGGTGTGTGTACTTCTTAGCTTAATATATATATACACACACACATATACATTACACATACATATATACATGAATATGTGTATACATAAATACGTATATATACACACATGTGTGTGTATATTTATTATGCTAAGAAGTACACACACCACCTGCATTACTCTGTGTCCCATAGTCCAGTCCAATCTTTGTGTGAAGAGTTGGCTTCAGTACTGGTTTCAGCTCTGGGCTAGCAGCAAGTTCAGAGGCCATGTTCTGAGGGGATCATTCAGGATGTTGGACACTCCAGTCTGGTCGTTTAATAGAGTTCTAGATCTATGCTTCCCTTTTTCTTGTACTTCATCAGGGATTCTACATTATATTCCCTGTCAAGGCAGTCTTTGGTGGTGGCCAGGCACCATATAGTTCTTGTCTCATGCTGATCTAGTCTCCCAGTCATATGGACCCTTCTGTCTCCTGGGCTCATATTTTTTTCCTGTCTCTGATGTTCTTGGTTTTCGTCTGTTCCAGGCGGGTGTGGCTCATCCCTTCACACCTTCATCTTTAAAGAAGATGTTCCCGGGCAGCTATGGTAGCTGCTATCTCTATTTCTCAAAGTTCCATTCTGGGGATTTCAGCAAGAGTCATTCCTTGCAGGAACAGAAGTAAGGACATTGGTCCCCTTAGTACAGAGGGTGCAGTCCTAGGAGAAAGACCCCAGAAGATACTGCAGCTCTGCCAACTTGTGCTTTTAAATGAGTGACTTCAAATCCCTTCATTGGGGATTTGAGTAGAAGATCCTGGGAAGGGGAAGAAAAGCTGAAAACTGAAAAATCAGGGATCAACTTCATATATCATAACCCACCATGTTGAGAGTGCTAAACAAACAATAATTTTAGTAATGAGCCAAGTGCCGTCTAGAAAACACAAATATGTCAAATTCTTCCCCTAGAACTAATTAACATTATTGACCAGCTACCAAATATCACAGGTACTACCCAAACACTGTACATAAGAGGCCAGAAATAACAATAATAACGATTATTGTTGGAGAGATATGGTGTAAACCATAAAATAAAAAATATTATCTCATAGTAGTTTCACATTTTTATCATAGGTGCTACAGGGGGAGAAATTAGGTGAGAAACACTATAGCTTATTGGCACACAGGTTTTCAACTCACAGATATAAAAGAAAAAGGAGACCTTGATCTGTCAAAATTCTGAAGAACTAATATGCAAATTCCCAATCTTATTAAGAATATTTTATTTGAAAGGAAAAGGAATCAGATAAAAATGTAATTGAGTTTGCTGAGCCACTGTGGGAATTCTGAACTTGCAAATAGGTCAACTGGCAAGCAAAAATCATATGTGAAGCAAGCTATGGAATATTACTATTTAATAAGTCAAGAGAAATAATTTTATATATGCAATATCATTATATTAACCTCACACCCTCTGAATACTGAATCATTCAGCTTTATTCCTTAAAACATTTTCCTGCTTTGATTTCTGTGTAGGCTATGATCACAAATCCATTACCACAATAAATTTTACATGATTTCAGACTAAACTAGTAGGGTATTTCTGACAGTCAAACTGCTGGTGTCACCTTAAAAACAAGAATAATTAAAATAAAATTCTTTGGCATCAGCTCCTAACTTAAAATGCAATTTCCCCCTTTTCCATATTTACAACAAGTATTTTCTTTTTGGTAGCACAGTTAATGATAAAAATTATTACCCTCTGATTTTTTTTTTTCTAAAAATTAACATAGGCTGCTCAGATGAAGTAAGTATGCAGTAAGAACCCTGGTGGCACAGAGGTTAAAGTGTTTGACTGCTAAGTAAAGGGTAGTTTGGATCCATTAGCTCTGCCATGAGAGAAACATACAGCAGTCTGTTTCCAGAAAGACTTACATCCTTGGAATCTCTCTAGGGCAGTTCTACTCTGTCGTATAGGGCTGTTAGGAGTCAGAATTGACTGGATGGCAGTGGGCTTCATTTGGTAGAGTTTAAGTATGCAGTGTATAAGAATTGTGCAGTTCTAGAACTGTGGTATAGGGTTTTTGCTGAACATCTGTGTGTGAAATAGTGAAGAGAAGGCTATGTGATCAGAGTAAAGACAAGAATGGAGTGTAAGAATGGTGAAGGGAGCTTATGCTTGAAAGTGTGGTCTTAAAAATAGATTTTTTCTGCCTGTCTTAGGCTGGGTTTTCTAGGGAAGTAAAACCAGTACCATGTGCAGGTCCAAGGAAATTCCGCCCCCATAGACCCCGCCCTGCCACTTAATACAGCAGCCAAATATGGAGTAGCCAAGTTGACATAATCCCAACCACCACACTGCCATAGTCTGATAACACCCTGTATCTTTATTCTTCTAGATTTTCTATTAATAGTTCTATTTGAAACTGATCTGAAATGCAAGACACCGTCTTTCCCTGGTATCCACTGGCAACCATATATTTTGTTAATTATTTAAAAGCAACGTTCTAATTACAAGTTACCTAATGTGACTCAGGGCAAGATGAAGCCAAGTTGTCCATCTAGTAGAGAAGAACTACGTGAAGGAAAAAATGACCAAATGACAACTATGGTAGGTTACAACCATGCTATAGAAATACCTGGCCGATGAACATACTATATAGCTGATCATATACTTACCAAACAATAGCAAATTGAAATGGCAAATACATTTTTTCCTTAAAATTCTTCATATAATCATGTTCATTTGTATAAATTATCTTGACTGAAAAGTGCTTGTCAGAAGGCCTGAAAGTAATAATTCCCCAGTAATTGTTACATGTTATACTAGTTACATCAATAGAAGAAGCCTTCTACAATGGTCCAACATCCATAGTAAGCAAGTCTGCTTGGATTAAAACCTTGCCTCATCTATTTACCAGCGGCATCACCTGGGAAAATTACAGAACTTAATTGTATTTGGAGTACGTCGTTACTTAAACCATAGTTCTTAAACTCACGTAATTATGTGAAAATGAATGAGATCAGGCATGTAAAATCTGTGATAAGTTCCTGGCATGTTGTGAGCATTTGAATATTTCAATATTAGCTAGAACTATTTTATTAGATAGAGTGGTTGTACAGGTATCACTCAGCTCAGGGAACCAGGCACTGAGAGATACTGGGATCAGAATCTGTTGACAAGTAGCCATGGTCTCTGCTCTCAAGAGCTTTCTATGGGGTGGAGGAAATAGATAAGAAAGTCAACTTAAATAGCTAAAAATTGTAATAAATTTTGCAAAGATGTAAATTCTGTAAAGATGTAAGTTACTGAAACTAGAAAAAAATGTTAGTGAGTGGTCTATGTTAGGACATAAAAATGGTATCACTAAGGAAGACACTCTTCTTACCCTCCCTCTCCCCATGACCAGAGTAAGAAATGAGAGTTACATGGAGAATGTGACACAGTTTGGAAGCATGCTTGTAAAAGATTAAGACTAATAAGAAACATGCACTCTTAACTGTGTGTGAGCACTTGAAAGATTGGGCTCAGACAGAATATGAGCTTTAAGCATTCAGGAAAGAGAACAGAGTTATGATTGACCCAAAACTAATTGACACGAACAAGCATGCACTCCCTCTCCCTCTCCCTCTCCCTCTCCCTCTCCCTCTCCCTCTCCCTCTCCCTCTCCCTCTCCCTCTCCCTCTCCCTCTCCCTCTCCCTCTCCCTCTCCCTCTCCCTCTCCCTCTCCCTCTCCCTCTCCCTCTCCCTCTCCCTCTCCCTCTCCCTCTCCCTCTCCCTCTCCCTCTCCCTCTCCCTCTCCCTCTCCCTCTCCCTCTCCCTCTCCCTCTCCCTCTCCCTCTCCCTCTCCCTCTCCCTCTCCCTCTCCCTCTCCCTCTCCCTCTCCCTCTCCCTCTCCCTCTCCCTCTCCCTCTCCCTCTCCCTCTCCCTCTCCCTCTCCCTCTCCCTCTCCCTCTCCCTCTCCCTCTCCCTCTCCCTCTCCCTCTCCCTCTCCCTCTCCCTCTCCCTCTCCCTCTCCCTCTCCCTCTCCCTCTCCCTCTCCCTCTCCCTCTCCCTCTCCCTCTCCCTCTCCCTCTCCCTCTCCCTCTCCCTCTCCCTCTCCCTCTCCCTCTCCCTCTCCCTCTCCCTCTCCCTCTCCCTCTCCCTCTCCCTCTCCCTCTCCCTCTCCCTCTCCCTCTCCCTCTCCCTCTCCCTCTCCCTCTCCCTCTCCCTCTCCCTCTCCCTCTCCCTCTCCCTCTCCCTCTCCCTCTCCCTCTCCCTCTCCCTCTCCCTCTCCCTCTCCCTCTCCCTCTCCCTCTCCCTCTCCCTCTCCCTCTCCCTCTCCCTCTCCCTCTCCCTCTCCCTCTCCCTCTCCCTCTCCCTCTCCCTCTCCCTCTCCCTCTCCCTCTCCCTCTCCCCCACACACACTTACACACAATCTCTCATTAACTCTTCTGTACACAAGCATACCCTGATGCTGCCTTGCATTTCTGGGCTCTCTCAGGCTAGGAAATTCAAACTCCACTCTGGGTCAGATCAAAGCACCAACTCACAAATAATCAAGAGGGAAATGGAGAACACACCTCCCTGCACCCCCATACAGATCACGTTAGGAAAGTGCCTGCAGTTCAGGGGCAGAGAGGCTCAAAGGCTTTGCAGGACGCAGGTAGGGACTGGAGAGGAGGTGCCGGATGGTGCAGGGAAATCAAGAGGGGCATTCAGCGACACATTGATCTGAATCTGTGAGCAGTCCGGGACTCCACAGAGCCGATAGGAAAGCCAGATGCTGAGCCATTTCTGCGTTTCCTGGCAGGCAGCCCACATCTCTTCCTCTTGCAACTGGTATTCAGCTTCAACCCCCTGCAGGGATGGCGCATACCCTGCCAACGGCTGCCACCTGCCCCAGAATTGTCTTTGTGGACACTCCTCCAACTTGGATTAAGTCGAGATCCTGTGCGTCTTTCCCTTACAAATGCTGAGTGGTGATTCCTGCAGCGCCACCCTAGTCTGGGAACTCTTTTCTGTCCAGCGCTGGGAACAAGTGGGAAAAGTTGGTGGACTCTGGCTCTCCGGCTCTGCAGCCCTGCCCTGGGCATTTGGAACCAGCTGCGGGTGGGAAACAAGGGGTGCGGTTTCAACAAGTGGAGGGGCAGCGCTCCTGCCGCTCTGCCATTCCCATACTTTTCTTAGGGTGTCCTCTTTTGGAAGCAGGAGAAGAGGAGGAAGAGAGGAGTGCAATGCAAGTGCCCGGGACTGAAGGCGTAAAGCAGCAACAAAAAGATGTCCCAGAGGGTCCCCTGAACACATGGCATCTGGGCTTGCTGCTAAGCCAGAGCTGAAACCAGCGCAGAAGCCAACTCTTCAGACAAAGTTTGGACTGGATTATGGGGCCTAGAGTGACACAGGTGGTGTGTGTACTTCCTGGCTTTATACACACACACACAGACACACACACACACATATATGTATGTATGTATGTATCTAATCTATGTCTATCATTTATCTATCATCTATCTCCGCCCGCCCGTCCGTCTGTCTGTCTGTCTATCCAACCAGTTCTTCTTTAGAGGGGTGGAGGGAGGGTGGAGAGGAGGAGACAAGTGTTGGTTGAATGGGTATTGGAAGTACAGATTGGAAAGGTGGAGTGTGCTTTCACAGTGTCAGGCAAGCAGACAGAGTTGCACAGAGGTTTGTGTTTGGGGGGTTACGTGGCAAATGGGTTTGGATTGTAAACTTTCCCTTAATCACAATTTAAAATAAAAAAAAAAAGCTAGCTGCTCTGATGAAAAGCTGAGGAGGTTTGCTCCTACAGGCACCTCAGAACAAAAGTCGGCCTTAGTCAACTGGTCCTGTTTTATTTTATTTTTTTCACATGAAGGTAGAAAGGGTTAAAGGAGGGGGTGGGTCAAAAGGAGGATGCCAGTGAGTGAAGGCTTCTAGATTTTAGGAGATGCATTAAATTGAAACCTTTCCCCATATTCTGTGGAATTATTTCTGTTCCATCTCATCCCTAGTTTCTTCAAAACCTCGAGTGTCCAAGAAACTTCTAAATGAGGAGAGAAATTAAGTCCTTACACAGAAGTTCTTGGGTAGGGAACCCTGGTGGAGCTGTGGCTAAAGTGCTTAGCTGAGCCCACTTCAGCTTTGTGTAGGAAGAATATGGCATGTTGCTTTGTGCTTCAGTAACAAATTACAGCCTTTCAAACCCTATAGGCAATTCTACTCTGCTCCAGAAGTTAACTGTGAGTAAAAACTGGCTTCACTGCAATGGATTTGTCAGTACTACCCTGGCCCCTAGGGTCGTCGTGAGTCGGATCCGACTCGACAGCGCTTAGCTGGCACAATGGGTTTGGTTTTTTTGGTTTTAATTCTTGAATAATACACAGATTATCCAGCCTGGTATCTTTCACTGTATTTTCAGTTGTAAGGGCTGCAGGAAACTTCAGAGAAGTGGTACTGTAGCTAGCTATACTCATCTTTGGTTTTTCATTAAAACTTGCATACATTTTAAATTAATAGTCGCTATTTTTATTCCTTTGGGGTATAGGTGTACTTGTATCAAGGAAATCATGATAATAGCGTTTAGCATGAGTTCAAGTACAGGCTTTGTCCTACAATTCATTGTTCCTGTCAGAGGTTCTGATTTTATATAGTTCCCAGGAGTATTTTAATCAAATAATTGAATCAGAAATCCTTTCCACTCAGGTTTGAGAGACTTTTGTCTTCATTCCCTAACTTAATCATACTGTCTTTCATATCATAACCAGTAAAGTGAATCCTCCAATTTGAACTTGAATCTTCTCACACTAATGAATAACTTTCCTGCTGCTTTAAGTAATTAATCAAAGTTCTGTATTTAAGTAGATTTAAATCTGTAAAACATGTAGGACGTGTACCAAGATTCCAAGAACTTTAGACTTGAATTACTTCTGCCTTTTAAGTGTTATACAAGTTAGAAAATATCTCTTACCCTTTTGATCTCCCTATTTGTTTACCTCTTCGAAGAAAGAGTGTGGAAAGACTGAAGACAAAAGAAACATCTTTGGTAAATCAGAAATTTGAGCTAAGAAACAGCACAAATTGTTGCCAGTTTTTTTTTTTTTTAAATTGTTTTCATAGTGCACTTAAAATTCCAGTGGAGGTATTTGGGCTAAGACATAGGAAGAAAGTGGCAGATGAGGATTTCTGGGATAAATAATAAATAATAAGGGATGCTATTTGTTAAACATTTGAGTATCCAAAGCATATTTACCAGAGAAATCTCTTTTTTTTTTTTTAATGTCAAAAAATAACACCCACCCCTCCCACATTCATACAGGTACTTTTTCCATTATGCATAAACTTTCTGAGAAGAACGTGCTCATTTTGTTCCTATAAAATAATGTGCAAAATACTTCTACATTTTTGTATATCTTGATTAGTGTCTTATTTCTCTAGCTAGAAAGTGTAGGGAAGGATTCTGTTTCTCCTGGAGGCAAAACCAGGTCAAACAGCATTCCTATGGCAACCACAGTTGATGCAAGACAAGAGACATGGTCAGTGTGAGGATAAGCTGCACCAGGGAAAGACTGAGTGGCTTCTTGCTCTTTATATTGGATGGGAAATACGAAGACTGCCAATTAAGTTTGCAAACTCATCTTAAAAAAGTGCAGCACACCAAGAGAGCTCTCTGCACCCCACATTGGTGAGTGGCGTCTGGGGTCTTAAAAGCTGCCAAGCTGCCATCCAAGGACACAGCAAATGGTCCCAACTCAGCAGGAACGGATGCTCACCGAGGGCCAAAATGGCATGCGGTAAAGACAACCGAGAAGACAGAGAGACCCACAAGAGTGGGTGCCTACATCGACTTGGGACTGGAAGAACCGGATGGTGCCCAGCCACCACCAGTGATAGCCACGACGGAGCTCACAGAGAGGAGCCTCACTGGCAACACAAGAATAAAAAGAGGTGCATCATGAGATCTCCACTAAAAGACCTCAAATGATGGTCCAGCGGTTTTGGGGTTCCTCTGAGAGCATGGCCCCCTGCCCTGATGCTGCCCTTTCCCATAAATTATAACAAAGGTCCACTCTTTGGACAGGAATGGATTGGACTTGGCAATGCAGAGTAACCATATATTGGAAGCACTTTATGATTCTGTACATCTATAGGATATCATCTTGCTGACCTCTGGCTGGAGGAGTGGATGGAGAGGAGGGGAAAGGAGACTGTTGGGAGGATGAGACATGTATGGAGCAGAGAGGTATAGTGTGCAATCACCGGACAGGGAGAGCAGTGGAAGCTGCATATAGGGGGGCATGTAAATTTATATGTGAATGTACATTTTCACTCAGTTATGTTAAATAAAAATAAAAATTTAAAAAAAAACAGGACTTCAAGAAAATGAGGAAAACATGAGTCCAGGAGACAGAAGGGGCCATATGATCCGAATACTTCATCAGCTTGAGACCAGAAGACCTAGGTGGTGCCCAGCCACCAACAATGACTGCCCTGACAGAGAACACAATGTGGAGTCCCTGAAGTACTGGGAGAAAAATGGGAGTGTAGAAATAGAATTCTATTAAAAAACTAGACTTGATGATCTGACATCCTGGAGGTCCTGTGAAGACATGGCCTCCAGACTCTGTTAGCTCAGAGCTGAAACCAGTATGGAAGTCAACTCTTCAGACAAAGATTGGACCGAACTATAAGACACAGAGTGGTGCTAGTGAAGAGTTCTTCTTGGCTTAAATGTATATGTGAGGCTGTCTGAGCAGCTCCCATCCAGAAGTAAGATTAGGAGAGGAGGGATATAGGAGTTGGTTGAATGGATACAGGAAGTACAGGGTGGAAAGTAGGAGTGTGCTGTCACAGGGTGGGGATAATAGCTAGAGTTGTATAGTGGTGTGGGTGCGGGGTTTCATTTGGCAAACTGACTTGGATTGTAAACTTTCACTTGAAGCACAGTAAAATATCAAAAAAAAAAAAAAAAGTGCAGCACACCTCACTGATGAATATTACTGTGGTGGCTCCCCCTGGGAAACTATGCACTGATGCCAGTACCCTTCAAAGTAACTTTGGAACGCTTTTTCTTGAATTGCCATCAGAGCTGTCATTGCATTACTCTTGATGTCCTGAATGTCATCAAAATGTCTTCCTTTCTATATTTCCTTTATCTTCAGGTGAAGAAAAAAGTCCTTGGGGGCCAGATCAGGTGAGGAGTGAGGGTGTTCCAATACAGATGTTTACTGGCTAGAAACTCCCTCACAGACAACTATAAAATTAAGTTTGAGAACTTTCCACCATGCCACTGTGTGCAATAGCCATTCCAGAAAAAAATTCCAAAATTGCTATGAAGGAGGGACTGGGTATTGACATCAGTGCATGGCTTCCCAAGGGGAGTACTTCAAAGGTGACTGTAGTGATAGTCAGGTTTCCTGGTACTTAGAGCAATTAAGTTTGTGAACTTAATTGGCAGACCTCTTATATTCAAAAGGCTTGAATGAAACAGAACTGAGACTTACTTTATAAAGTTTAGTACTAGAATTTAATGTAAAGTATAAGCAAACAGAACTGGAGAAAAATGTAGAACAAAATTTTAACTCACAAAACACTGGACTTACTAGCCTGACAGCAACTGGAAAGCATGGCCCCTTTTGCTTAGTAATAAAGTCAGTCCTGAGAGTCACTCTTCATCTAAAGATTAGACAGGTTCATAAAACAAAATGAGACTAAAGAGGCATACTAGCCCAAGGGCAAGGACTAGAAGGCAGGAAGGGGCAGGAAAGCTGGTGGTAACAGGGAACCCAAAGTCAAGAAGGGAGAGTGTTGACATGTGTCATGGATTGAATTATGTCCCCACCATAATTATGTCCCCAGTAATTTTTCTGGGCTGATAATTCCCGGCATTGTGTGATTGCCATCCATTTTGTAATTTTTTTAATGCTGTAAATCCTCATCTCTGCCTATGGTTAATACAAGGTCTGCCAACTAAGTTTGTAAAGTTGCCACCATGTGCTTCTGTTGGCAGCACTGTACAAACAACTCAGTAAGGTTTCATAACCTTGGCATATCAGTGTCTCATAGCTGTGTTCATGTTGACACAAGGTGGTGTCTTACTGAGTGATATTCATTATTGTTGTTAACTCGTTTTTGGGTACCATCACAAGAATGTTGGAGCTTGAGTTACAGCAATGAACAAACCTTAAATTTCTTGTTAAACTTGGCAAGAGCAGATGTGAAATCAGGTACATATTAACCCAAGCTTATGGGGGTAATTCCATGAAGAAAACAGCAGTATACAAGCAGTTTTTCTGAGGGGAGAGAAAGCATCGCTGATAGAGGTCAGGGTGGCCAGTAATGTGCAGAGCTGCTGAAACCATTGCAAAAATTCATCGATTTGTGCGTCAGAAATCATTGGCTAACTGTGAGAAGCATAGCAGGCCAAGTAATCATGGATAGAGAAATAAGAAAATCTTAACTGAAATCTTGGTATGAAACAGCTGTGTGCAAAAATGGTCCTAAAGGAGCTCACCAATGAACAGAAGCAAAGGAAAGCCAACGTTTGCAAGACTCTTTTGTGAGGCAAGACAGTGAATGTTTTGGGCCATGTTATCACTGGTGATGAAACATGGGTATACCAATACAACCCTGAAATAAAATGCCAAAGTGTGCAATGAAAGTCACCCAATTCTCCATGACTGAAAAAGTTCTGACAGTCCAAATCATGAGTCAGAGCAATGCTGCTAACCATTTTTTGATATCAGAGGGGTTGTCAATTATGAATCTTTACAAGCTGGACAGTTAACAAATTTATTATTTGAAAGTGGTGACAAGGCTACATGAAAAAGTAAGATGAACATGACCTGCACTTTTCACCAACAGCTCATGGCTCTTGCATCACAACAGTGCACCAGCTCACATAGTACTGTCTGTGAGGGAGTTTTTAGCCAGTAAACAAATAACTGTATTGGTTGTTAGGTGACACAATGTAGAGTCCCTGCTGTAACACAAGAAAAAGAGGTGTGCAGATCACGAACTCTACTAAAAAACCAGAACTGATGGTCTGACAACCTGCAGGGTCCTTCAGGAACATGGCCTCTAGACTTGATGCTACCCTAGACTTGAGACGTACTGAGGTCAATGCTTCAGATGAAAAATGGACTAAATGAAGGGACACAGCATGAGCATGTGGTGTGTGTACTTCATGGTTTTATACCGTTATGGAAGGCTGTCCTACTAGGTTCTTTCTAGAGGGGAGAGGAGAGGATAGGGAAGAGGGGACAGGTGTTTGTTGGGAGGATACTAGTAGTAAAGTATGAAAAGGAGGAGTGTGGTGTCATTGGGTGGGGAGAACAGACAGAGTTGTAGAGAGGCAGGTATGCAAAACTGACTTGGATTTTGCACTTTCATAAAAAATAAAAACAAAAACAAAACCACCAAAAAAACCCCACTGTATTGGAGCACCCTCAGTGACCCCGAAGACTTGTTCTCTTTACCTGAAAATAGAGGAAATATTGAAAGGAAGACATTTTGATGGCATCCAGGACATCAAGCGTAATACACTCACAGCTCTGATGACCATCCCAGAAAAGGAGTTCCAAAATTGCTTTGCAGGGTGGACTAGGTTCTGGTGTTGGTGCACAGTTTCCCAAGGGGAGTACTTCGAAGATGACTGTAATGATATTCACCAATGAGGTAGGCAGCACTTCTAGGATGAGTTTGCAAACTTTATTGCAGTCTTCATATAGTGAATTATGTTAAAGAGGATTAGAAAGGGACTGTAACACCCTTCCTAAGGCTGCCTCCCTGTTCCATTATAAAGAGAGTTTCCTTGGAGTGTGGTTTGCACCACCTTTTATCCTTTCATCATATAAGAAATAAAAGGAAAGGGAAGCAAACAGAGAATTGGGAACCTCATACCATCAGGAAAGCAGCACTGAGAGTACCCCTCGTCTTTCATACCAGAGGTTCCTGTGCCAAAATGCTCCTTGACCAAAGTCTGATGCAACACATGGAACTTCTTCCAGAGCTGACAAAGAGAGAAAAGCTTTCCCTGGAGCAGACACCCTAAATTCAGATTTGTAGCCTACTGGACTGTGTAATAATAAACTTTTCTTTGCTAAAGCCGTCAGCTTGTGGTACTTCCATTAGAGTAGTACCAGATGGTTAAAGCAATATGTCATGGGGTTGTTAATGAATGTCATAAAACAATACGTACACTGTTTAATGAGATGCCAGTTTGTTCTGTAAACCTTCATGTAAAGTACAACTTAAAAGCAAAAAAAAAAAAAAGATGTGTAAGTAAGAATACTTCAGTAAGGAACATGGAAATCCTGACAAATGGACCAATGAAAAACCTCATGATACATGGAGAAAACAACGGAAGTCATTCAGGATTCTGTTCTTGTTGAATCAACAATCGGTGCCCATGAATACATCCGTAAAAAAAATAAAATGACATCCTCTTTTCAGCAACTCTGCTGTGAAAGCCCTTTTTAAAATGCTAAGAGCAAAGCTATCACTGTGATGACTAATGCATGTCTGACTCAACCCATGGTCTTTTTATTCACTTCGTATTCATGCAGAAGCTGGACAATGAAATAAGACAGAAGAATCAATGTATTTAAATTGTGGAGTTGGCAAAGAATTTATTACCTATGCTGTGGGCTTCCGGAAGAATGAACAAAACACTGTTAGAAGAAATACAGTTGGAATGCACCTTAGAAGTGAGGATGGTAAGACTTGAACTTGCTTACTTGCGATATTTCATCAGGAGAAATCAATTACTAAAAAAGGGCATCCAGCATTGTGTTTGGTAAAGTAATGAATGGGTGAACAAAAAGTGAGAAGAATCTTCAGTGAGATCAAATGATGCAACAGCCCTAACAATAAGGCTTTTCCTGGGCTGTGGGAAACCTTTTCCTGTCCCTAAGGAAAGGTCCCCTGGCCCCCTCTCTGTTTCTCTTCCCTTCTTACCTCCATGGCTATGGTAGTCAATGTTAACATCAACACTGAGAGGTGCTTCAAAAAACTAAAACTGCCCTAATGTAGATTTAATTCTGAGGCAGCCAGTGGGAACACAGAGGACCCAACCTCTTTCCACTGCTGCAGTCTAGTTGATTTTGACTCACACAGACCGTATAGGTCAGAGTAGTACTGCCCCATAGAATTTCAAAGGAGCATCTTCCAGAAACCCTAATGGTGCAGTAGTTAAGTGCTAACCTGTTGGTTAGCAGTCCAAATCTACCAGACACTCCTTGGAAATTCTGTGGGGCAGTTCTACTCTGTCCTATAGGGTTGCTGTGAGTCAGAATAAACTCAGTGGCAGTGGGTTTGTTTTTTTGGGTTTGGAACCCCTTTCCCTTTGGCAGGGGGATAGTGGATATTCACAGATGATCTCTTTATAAACTGTAGTTTTTAAGTATATAATGTACATATCTACATACATAGAGAAAAAAATAAAATAAAAATTTTATTAGGTTTAAAATTATAAAAATACATTCAAACTAAAAAGTAATTGCCCACAAGCCTACTTACAAAAACTGGATTGTTAAATTTGATGCTTTGACATCTTAAATTATTTTATTATTTTCTATAAAATATTAGTATCATGCATAAAATAACATAAAGTAACATAATAGATACTGAAGTAACCAAGAATCCATCTTTTTAAAAATTTAACATTAGGCCATAGTTGGTTTTATTTTTTCCCTTGTACTTATTCAAAAATATACACTTACCCTCAATTAGAATTTATTCTAAAATGTATACCTGGTGAACAGGTCTATATACATATGTACATATACACATACATATATATATGTATGGCTCATATATATGTATACATGCACGCACGCACGCACACACACACACACACACACACACACACACACTCATATATAGTCCTGGCAGTTTACATTGTGGTTGGTTGATGTTTTTTAGTAAAATGGAATCATACTGCTCATATTATTCCTCAGTTTGTGTTTATATTTAGTAATAAAATCAGTTGCTGTGGAGCCAGTTCTGACTCAAAGTGACCCTAGGTGTTACAGAGTAGAATTACACTCCACAGAGCTTTCACGTTTGTGGCCTTTGTGAAGCAGATCACAGGCCTTTCTTCTAAGGTTCCAGTGGGCGGGGCTTTGAATCAGTTCCTTCTGGTTCAAACCCCTGCTGAAAATTTGCATTTCCACCCCACATATACTAAATCAGAACTTAAACAAGATCATTTTCAGTGTATCTGAGCTGGAAATGCAAAGTCTCAGCAGGAGCTTGAACTGGAATAGATCAGTTGGAAGCCATGCCTCTAGGCATGTTCTAACCACTGGACTTTACGGTTGGTAGTGGAGCACTTCACCTTGTTCACCTCTTAGGTAGTTGTATATTCAATAATCAGTCACTTACATTTTACCAAGTTAGTACATACAGAATAGCGTTTTGCAACCTGGGCTGCACATTTAAGATCATTTGAGAACAATTAAAAAGCACCACAGAGACCTGTAAAGATTCTGATTCAACTGCCTGGGGAGGCTTAAAGTTCCCAGATGGATCTACTAAGCAGCCAGGCTGAGGATTTATTGATGAGGTTAAGCCTCTGTAAATATTTTTTAGTGACTCTTCCTTGTGTCATTAATTTACTTTTTCACAACCTGTTGATATTTAGCTTACGTTCAGTTTAACAGCACCTGGCTCAGTTATCTTTTCTCTCACATTATAGATACCCTGAATCACAATGATGCTGCCTGATCACCGAGACCTACTCAGCTAATATGTCATTGCCGGAAATTGCCTTTGGTAACTAGGAATCTGTGGTAAATGATGGGAGATTTGACAAGAGGCTGACAAAAGGCAAGCACTAACCTAGTGGAGGTGTGGCTCCAGGGCACGTTAATTTACAGCAGGCTGGCATCTTCTGAAGATTTGAGTGTACTTAAGCTCAGTCCCACTTAGCCCAGTTGGGGAAGTGGTTAAGCAGTATGATTACTAAGCAAACAAATAGCCAATAGTTCAAATCCATCAGCTGCTCATTGAAAACCTTGCTATGCAGCACTTCTGCTTTGTTGTGTAGGGTTGTTGTGAGTCAGAACTGACTTGATGGCGATGGTTTTAAGCTCACTTCCACAGCATACGGTGCCCAAGCTGCCCCAGTAGCTCAATGTTCCATTTGTCCTGAATAATTGCATTGTAGTTTTCCAGGTTTATAAATTAAAGTCTGCTTGTCTGCTTTTTGCTGAGTAGTTTCACAGATAAGATCTCAAAAGAGTAAAACATGTGAAAAATATTTTTAAATTTTCACTGAGCTACTGGATACAAGGCAAGAGGTAATATTGATTTCAACTATTCAACTTCAGAAAACTTGACATTTTATCCAAGTGTGACCTGATGTTCGTTAAACTGAATGTAAGCTCATGGTGCCATTCTTCAAATTTTTGTGTGTGCCTTAGAAAACAACAAAAGAAATGTGAGAAAGGGCATTATAATTAAGGGAATTAAGGTTTTGCTGATTTTTGACCTCTGAGAAAGGCTGGTATCTGTAAATGATAATTTATTTAAATATAAATACAGGACTGGAATGAAATATTTTCAGTGTTTCTTTCTCCCTAGCTTACCCCAGAGTCTCTCCCTTCTGCCGAGATGTTCATAACCCACAGCTATTGTGGTCCTTTCTTGTATTTTAAATTCCAGCCTGACCTTCTTTTCAAGAAGAAGGAAAATACTGTCAAGTACAACAGTTGTGATTGTTGATAAAAATATATGCTTGTTAAATGGTAGCTGTTGTTTGGAGGTGAGATGGGAAGACAGAAAGGGACAGGAGCTGGCTGAACAGAAACGGAAAAGCCAGAGTAGAAAGGAGGAATTTGTTGTCACATTATAGGGAGAGCAATTGGGGTTACATAATAATTTGTGTACAAATTTTTGTTTGAAAAAACTAACTTGAACTGTAAACTTTCTCTTAAAGCACAATTTAAAAAGTTTCAAAACTACTAATCTAAACGTGTGTGTGTGTGTGTCTGAGGATAAATCTATCCTTTCTAATTTTTGGCAAAACTTGATTCTGCTTAACCCTATTTCATACTGAGGGCCTACTGTGTGTCAGGCACTGTATTAGTGACTAGGAGAAAAACAAAACAAAACAGACATGGTCTCCTCCTTCACAGATCTGCTAGTGTGTTAGAAGAAAGATGAAGACGCTGTTGCTGCTGCTGTTGCTATTAGCTGTGATCGGGTCATTTTTCACTCATGGTGCCCCCAAGTGTAGAAAAGAGCACTGCTTATGGGATTTTCAACGCTGTGACTTTTTGGAAGGAAACTGGCAGAACTGTCTTCTGAGACACTTCTGGGTGGGTTGGTACGACCCTTTAAGCTTATAGTCAAGTGCTTAATTGTTTGTGGCTATGTAAAGGGAGTGCTGATACTTGTGGCCCATGAAGCAGGCACCTTCCACCCTTCCTTCCAGTGTCCATCTCCCCTGTTGATTGCGACAGGCATTTTACCTGCTTTGATTGTTGCTGTTAGCATGGAAAGGTTAAGCCACATTTAGAAGCAAATGCTAAAATGACAGTTGAGATAGAAGCTTTTTAAAGATCGCATTTTCTTCATGTTTAATGGTTTTCTAGCTCTTAGGGATCAGACAGGGGTCCATTATGTCTCAGAGGGCCAGGCTGGAAGGAGCTTCTCCCATTCCCCAAGCAAACATTTTTTAAAAAAAATTTTTTATTTAATATAATTGAGTGAAAATGTACATTCCCATATAAATTTACATACCCACCTATATGCAGCTTCCACTGCTCTCCCTGCCCCGTGGCAGCACACTATTCCTCTCTGCTCCATACATGTCTCATTCTCCCAACAGTCTCTTTTTTCCCTCCTTTCCACCCACTCTCCTTCCTCTAGCCAGAGGTCAGCAGGATGACATCCTATAGATGTATAGAACCATAAAGTGCATCCAATATATGGTCACTCTGCGACTCGACGGCACTTGGCTTTTGACTTGGCTGGCATTGCCAAGTCCAATCCATTCCTCTCCGAAGTGTGGACCTTCGTTATGATTTATGGTCAAGGGCAGAGTCAGGGCAAGGGGCCATGCTCCCAGGGGAACCCCAAAGCTGCTGGACCATCAATTGAGGTCTTTTAGTGGGGATCTCAGGGTGCACCCCTTTTTATTCTTGTGTTGCCAGTGAGACTCAACTTAGTGAGCTCCATTGCGGCTATCACTGGTGGTGGCTGGGCACCATCCTGTTCTTCCGGTCCCAAGTCGATGTAGGCACCCACTCATGTGGGTCTCTTTGTCTTCAGGGTTGTCTTTCCCCCATGTCATTTTGGTCCTCCGTGAGCATCCCTTCCTGCTGAGTTGGGACCATTTGCTGTGCCCTCGGATAGCAGCTTGGCAGCTTTTAAGACCCTAGACGCCACTTACCAACGTGGGGTGCAGAGAGCCCTCTTAGCAAAACGCTAGTTGTGCCAGTTGGCCTCGCTTTCGCCTAAGAGCATGGTCCCCCGCCCCCTGCCCCAGCTACTCTATCCTTGCAATATTGGGTTAAGATGGAAGGAGTACTCATGTTTAAGTCCACTTAATATTGTTCTTGTTTCTAATGTGTGTTATCACCGGTTTTACCCAACCAGATACCTAGCAACTATCTAATCTAAAACCCCCCCTCCCCTCTCTTGCAGCTGTCAAAGAGTCTTTTCTTCTATACACAAGTCTGTTTTTGAGATCTTATCGTAGAGGTCTCATACAATATTTGTCCTTTTGTCACTGACTACTTTCACTCAACATAATGTTTTCCAGTTGAAACCAGGTCATGAGATGTTTCCTGAAGTCATCGTTATTCTTTATCATTGCTAGTGCTCCATTGAGTATATATACCATAGTTTACCTTTCCATTCTTCTGTTGTTGCGCATCTGGGTTGATTCCATCTTTTTGCTATCGTGGACTGTGCTGCGATAAACATTCTGGTGCATGTCTCTATTGGTGTGAAAGGCCTTGATTCAGTAGGATATATTCCAAGTAGTGGAATTACTGGGTCAAATGGTATATCCATATCCATTTTTTTAAGGAAGCACCAGATTGCTTTACAAAGATGCTGGACCATTTGGCAACCCCCCCCAACAGTGTAGGAGGGTTCCAATTTCTCCACAGCCTCTCCAGCATTTGTTGTTTTGTGTTTTCTGGATCATGGCCAACCTTTTTGGGGTGAAATAGTATCTCATTGTCATCTGGATTTGTGTTTCTTTAATAGCTGAAGATCGTAAACATGTCCGCATATGTTTTTTGGCTGCCTGGATCTCTTCTTTAGTGAAATGTCTATCCATCTCCTTTGCCCATCGCTTAATTGGATGGTTTGTCTTCTTCTTGTTGATATTTTGTAGTATCTTATAGATTATGGAAATCAGGCATCGGTCTGACACAGAGTTTCCAAATATTTTTTCCAATTCTGTAGGTGTTCTTTTAATTCTATTAATAAAGTCTTCAGATGAGCAAAAGTGTTTAATTCTTAATAGATCCCATTTATCTATTTTCCCTTCTGATGATTGTGGTTTGTTTGACAGATTTTGGAGTCTGTCCATATTGTGTATTAAAACTTCCATTGTTGTTCCTACCTTTTCTTGGATGAGCTCTATTGTTTTAGATTTGATATTTAGGTCTTTTATCCAGTTGGACTCATGGCCATGAGTCGGATCCGACTCGGTGGCACTTGGCTTGGTTTATCCAGTTGGAGTTGGTTTTTGTATAAGGTGTAAGATGTGGATCTTGTTTCAGATTCTTGCAGATGGATATCCAATTTTGCCAGCACCATTTGTTGAAAATACTGTTTTTACCCCAGTTTAATGTCTTAGGGCCTTTGTCGAACATCAATTGTTCATAGGCAGATGGTGTCATCTCTGGGGTCTCAATTCTGTTCCACTGATCGATCTGTCTCTTCTTATACCAGTACCAGGCTATTTTGACCACTGTGGCAGTGTAATATGTTCTAAAGTCAGGTAATGAGAGGCCTCCCAGTGTGTTCTTCTTCTTCAGTAGTACCTTGCTTAACCGAGGCTTCTTCTCTTTCCAAACAAAATTAGTGATTTGTTTCTCCATCACATTACAAAATGTCACTGGAACTTGTATTGGGATTGCATTATATAAATAGATTGCTTTGGGTAAAATAGACATTTTCACAATGTTAAGTCTTCCTATCCATGAGCAGGGTAGGTTTTTCCATTTATCTAAGTCTCTCTTAGTTTCTTGTAGTAAGGGCTTGTAGTTCTCTGTGTAAAGGTCTGTTATTTCTCTGGTTAGATTAATTCCTAGGTACTTTATCTTCTTAGGGGCTATCATAAATGGTATTGATTTGATAATTTCTTCCTTAACAGCCTCGTTGTTGGTATAAAGGAATCCTACTGATTTACTTATGTTTATCTTGTATCCTGAGACTTTGCTGAACTCTTCTATCAGTTTGAGTAATTTACGTATAGTTTCCTTGGGATTCTCTGCATATACAATCATAACATCTGCAAACAGGGAGATTTTAATTTCCTCTTTGCCAATGCAGATGCCCTTTGTTTCTTGGTCATGTCTAATTGCTCTGGCTAAAACTTCTAGCACAATGTTGAATAGAAGAGGTGCAAGTGGGCATCCTTGTCTAGTTCCTGATCTCAAGGGAAAGTCTTTAGTCTCTCTCCATTCAGGATGACGTGGGCAATTGGCTTTGTATAAATGGCCCTTATTGTGTTGAGGAATTTGCCGTCTGTGCCCATTTTGCTAAGAGTTTTTAGCGTGAATGGGTGTTGGACTTTATCAAATGCCTTTTCTGCATCAATGGACAAAATCAGGTGATCCTTGTCTTTTGTGTTATTTATGTGGTTAATCACATTAATTGTTTTTCTGATGTTGAACCAGCCTTGCATCCCTGGTATGAATCCCACTTGGTCATGATGGATTATTTTCTTGATATGTTGTTGTATTCTATTGGCAATAATTTTGTTGAAGATGTTTGCATCTAGATTCATGAGTGATATCGGTCTGTAGTTGTCTTTCTTTGTTGGGTCTTTCCCTGGCTTAGATATCAGAGTTATGCTGGCTTCATAGAATGAGTTTGGGAGTATTCCGTCCCTTTCTATACTGTGAAATAGTTTCAGTAGTATTGGAGATAACTCTTCTCTAAATGCTTGGTAGAATTCTGCCGTGAAGCCATCTGGACCTGGACTTTTTTGGTTGGCAATGTTTTGATGACCTTTTCAATCTCTTCCTTTGTGATGGGTTTATTAAGTTGTTCTGCTTCACGTTGTGATACTTTGGGTAGGTGGTATGAGTGAAGGAACTGGTCCATTTCCCCTAGGTTTTCAGATTTGTTAGAATACAGTCTTTCATAGTATTCTGTTATGATATTTTTTATTTCTGTTGCATCTGTGGTGGCAACCCTCCTCTCATTTCTAATTTGGGTTATTTGTTTCCTTTCCTGCTTTTCTTTAGTCAGTTTAGACAGTGGTTTGTCAATTTTGTTGATCTTCTCAGAAAAACAGCTTTTGGTCTTTTCAATTTTTTCAATTGTTTTTCTATTCTCTAATTCATTTAGCTCTGCTCTAATCTTTATGATCTCATTTCTACTGGTGCCTGAGGGGTTCCTCTGTTGTTCTCTTTCTACTTGTTCAAGCTGTAGGGTTAGTTTCTTCCTTCCTTCCAGATATGTGCATTTATGGAGCTAAACAGACCTCTGAGCACTGCTTTGGCTATATCCCATAAGTTCTGGTAGGAAATGTTTTCCTTCTCATTGGAACCCATGAATTTCTTTAATTCATCCTTGATTTCCTCTATAACCCACGTTTTTTTGAGCAAGATGTTGTTCGGTTTCCAAGAGTTCCACTTTCTATCTATGTTTTTTTCTGCTATTGATTTCAACTTTGATGGCTTTATGATCTGAGAAGATGCTTTGCAGTAATTCAGTGGTATGGATTTTGTTGAGCATTGCATTATGGCCTATCACATGGTCAATTCTGGAGAATGTTCCATGTGCACTGGAGAAGAAGGTGTAGTTGTCTGCTGATGGGTGGAAAGTTCTGTATATATCAATGAGATTTAGTTGGTTAATTGTGGCAATGAGGTCTTCTGTATCTTTATTGAGTTCTTTTCTGGATGATCTGTCTAATATTGAGAGCAGAGTGTTGAAGTCTCCCACTATTATGGTGGAGTCATCTAATTCTCTTTTGAGTGTAGTCAGTGTTTCTGCGACGTATTTAGGTGCTGTGATACTAGGTGCATAAATATTTAATATAGTTAAGTCTTGCTTGTGTATTGAACCTTTCATCAATAAATAGTGTCCTTCTTTGTCCACGATGGTGGATTTGACATTAAAATTGATTTTGTCTGAGATTAGAATTGCCACCCCTGCTCTTCTTTGTTCATTGTTAGCTTGATATATATTGTTCCAACCTTAAATTTTCAGTTTGTTCCTATTTTTAGGTCTCAAGTGAGTTTCTTGTAGACAACATATGCATGGGTCATATCTTTTGATCGAAGATGTCACTCGATGTCTTTTTACTGGAGCATTCGGTCCATTCAAATTCAATGTAATTATTGATAGGTATGTGTTCAGTGCTGCCATTGTGATGTGTTTATTTTTGTGTTGATGTTTTCTCTGTTGTTCTTATTAGTCTGTTCTGGGAAGTTCTTTTTTGTGAGTTGATTTTTCACCTTTTTCAGAGCTGGTTTTGTGGTTGTTGAGACTCCTGTGTTACATTTCTTGAAATGATATGATACATCTTTGTTGTGCTTTACAGCTGCCCCTATGATCCCCCTTAATAAACTATATATAAACCCAATTTTAATTACTACCAGTCTTGTCATCTTCCTCTCCATCTGGAAGGACTATAACAACTGTAGTACATCCCACTTTTTAGTATGATGACTCCATAGTTTTCATGATGATCACTGGATTGCTTCTTTCCTTATCAAAGCTGTGATTGGCTTTGGAGCCTTCCCTAACTGAGTAGAGTTTTCAGTAGTAAAGTCGTTCTAAAATATAAAGTTAGTGGTTTTGTTCTTCTAAGCCAGAGCCAAGAACTTCTTTCAGTATTTCTTGTAGTTTGGGTTTGGTTTTTACAAAGTCTCTGAGTTTATGTTTATCTGGGAATGTCTTAATTTCATTTTTGTATTTGAAAGATAGTTTTGCAGGATATGTAATTCTTGGTTGAAAGTTCTTCTCCTTCAAGGCTTTGAATGTGTCATGCCACTATCTCCGTGCCAGCATGGTTTCTGCTGAGAAATCTGGAGAGAGCCTACAGGGTTTCCCTCTGAATGTTAGCTTTGCTTTCAGTCTTGCTGCCTTTAAGAGTTGCTGCTTATGTTTCATTTTGTTAAGCTTGATTATAATATGTCTTGGAGTCTTTCTTTTGAGATCTATATTGGGTGGCATACTATATGCATCTGAGATGTCTATATTCTCTTCCTTCATGATTTCTGGGAAGTTTTCTTTCAGCAGCTCAGCAGCGATACTCTCTGTGTCCTTAGATGTCTCACCCTGTTCCGATACTGCAATTAATTGAAGGTTGTTCCTCTTAATAGAGTCCCACATGCTTCTTAATGTTTCTTCATTTTTCTTGTTTCTTTTTTCTGATTTCTGCTCATAGATGCTGGCCTCAGTATCTCTGTCTTCCAAGTCAGAAATTCTTTTTTCTATTTGTTCCCTTCTGTTTTCTTGGCTTTGAATTGAAGTTTCTATGTCTTTGATTTTCTTCTTGATCTGTTGGATTTCAGAGTACTGGTGTTCCATCAGATCGAACATCTTGCTTAATTTTTCATTTTGTTCTCCTGCATTTTGTATAAGGTCTAGAAGGGCTCTGTATATAATCATTTTGTATTCACTTTCTGATGCTTTCATAAAAGTTTCTTCATCTGGAAAACTCCTTGGTTGCTTTGTTTGGGAGCATTCTGAAGACATGGCTGATTTCTTGTATGCCACAAGTGTCTGTTGCTTTTTGGGACCCATGTTAGTATGTAGAGGCTGGAAGAGATACTGTGAGGATGGACTGCAGATGTTTCTCTAGGCTGTCTTAAAATGTGAAGCAAAAGATATCTGACCATTTCACAAGTCAGTTAGGTTTTCAGGTGTAGAGGTCCCTCTTCTCAACTGACAAAGTAAGCACCACTATATCCAACCCTAGATAATACAAACTAGTTCAGAATACAGCAATGCTAGTGCCCTGTTGGCCTCTGCTGACAGGGCCTAGCCTTAGACGGCTCTCTTTTGGGCACGCTCTGGCTCCCAAACTAACAATTAGGTCCAGCTGTGGCCACCGTATCCAAGATGGCACCCTCCACACAGGCAGCAGACAGAAGGGCTAAAGGTGTCGAGAGGTAGTGATTCCTCTGATTCTGTTGCAGGACCCCCACAGCAGGTGGCACTAGGTAAATTACTGCTTTTCTGTTGGAGAAGCACTGTCTTGTTTACAGGCGCTGGCTCCCAGGCTAAGAATGAGTTCCCGCTAGAACCTTCGTATCCAACATGGCGTCCCGCACAATGACTGCGAAACTCTGTACAAACGCCGCTGAAGCAGATATAAAACGACAGGCTCAAAGTGGCTAGATTAACAGAGTCCCAAGCCTGGCTCTCAGAATATGGGGATTTCTCCTGTTTGTCCCCCCAGCAGCGTGTCTGAGTCCAGCCACTTGGCAAGACCCTGCTCCGCCTGCCGCCCAAGACAGAGGAAAAAAAAAGTCAAAGTGGTGCGTTTACCTTCAGTCCGTGAGAGCCGGGGCTTGCCAGGAGCGGGAGTCAGCGAGAGAGAGGAGGTTTTTCACTCAGTAATATGAAGTCCAAAGTAACAGCCCTCTACCGTGTCCTGGGGCTGATTAGGTGACCAGAATGCTCCGTTTGATTATCAGTTCAGGTCTTGGTTTCCAGAGGGATATAAGGAGACGTGGGCTTAGTCCGCCATCTTGACTCCGCCCCCCCAAGCAAACACTTTCATTTTCAATAAATGTGGAGCAAAGTCTATTCTGGTGAAGGAGTAGGGGGGAAGGTAGGCATCAGCCCTGCTGGAGGCCTGTCTTTGGAAGGTTCTGAGCCTCAAATCCATGCCTGCTTTATCCCTGGGCTCTGCAATATCTCCTGAGGCAAGGAAAAATGAGTATTATGCTAGGAGACAGCTAACAAGTAGCCTGTGGCCCTGGGCAAGGCACTTACTCTCCTGAGGCCTCAGTTTCTTCCTGTTTAATGATGGAAAGGTTTGGAACTTGGCAGTTGCTTTCATCTTTTCATGTTCCTTTGACTCTTCTTTTGGCCCCAACTTGATCCCATTTCAAACACCCTGTATGTAAAAGGAGAGAAAAGAAGGTTGATATGTCAAATCTCCAATCTCAGGAAACCCTAAGGGACTCTCCCATGAGGCTGTGGTGGGTTGGCCTTGTTTGTGCTGTATCACCTGGGTGGAAAACTGAGTGGGAAAGAGGTTACCAACGGCAAGCAGTCTACTGCAGTGCGCCAGGGAAGCCAGGGAAAGTGTGAGAAGGGCTGGAGCCAGACCAGAAAATCAAGCAAGCCAGTCCCAGAGTGAGTATTAGATACATGTCTGCTGATGAAGAAAAGGAAAGAAGGCCTCACTGCAGGTCATAATGGCCTCCCAGGGGCTGCTTGCTGCCTGATGGCACCCTGATCACAGATTACAGGATGAAGTCCATGCTACAGGTGCCCATACCTCAAAACTGATCTCCACAGCTAGAAACACTTCATTCAAATGAATTGTTTCCATCACTGGAGGTAGTCTAACAAGTGACATTTCCTCATCTGTCAAATGGGTACGGTAATGCCTGCTCCAGATAATGCAACAGATTAATGTGGGATAAAATTGCATTTGATGAATTCAAGGTTTACACTGTATTGATCAGGAAGCCTCATGTGAGCTGGAAGCATTGATGTTGTCTCCCATGGCTTTAGTGTATTGCTTTTAATTCATAAGAAGGTCTCCACACTATAGTTCACACATTTCTCCACCCATAATTTTAAAACGTGCTTAAAGGCAATGCTGGCTTCTCACTTTTCTTTTGTATTCTCCGCCATAAACACCAGTGTGCTGGGGACACCTTAAGGAATTGAGACAGAGAAAGGAGAAAGGCTTCCTAGGTTCTTTCATGAGTGGAGCTCCCCCTGTTGGTGGTGCTGACATTATTCACCATCAGGGCTCACTTCCTGGTTCTCTCCAGGTTCTTCTTTCCCCTGGACTCCACAAGTTTTACGTTTTCTTGCAGACTTTGGAAACCCTGGTAGCGCAGTGATTAAGTGCTGTGGCTGCTAACCAAAAGGTCCTCAGTTCAAATTCACCAGGCACTCCTTGGAAATTCTGTGGGGCTGGTCTCTTCTGAAGTGTAGAGTTAGTATGAGTTGGAATTGACTCACTGGCAGTAGGTTTGGTTTTTGGTTCTAGAACCTAAATTATATCGTTTCCTGCTCAAGATTTCCAGTTCCAGATGTTTTTCTCCCCGCCCCCATTTCTCGAGGTGCAGATGCTGCAACATCAACAGTGTGGACTTTTAGCCAAGAGAACATCCTCGCCATGTGAGTGGAGAGAGAATTCCCACAGCCAAATTAATCAGATTCACTTTACAAAACTCTGGCAGAGCCATTTGCTTTTTTGATTGTGCCTAATTTTAACCAAAAATAGTCATACTGTAATACTGTTTGGTAGTGTTTTCCTGCATTTAACAAACTATCATGATCATTTATTTTACCAATAAATCTTATTATGTATATATATATTTTAATGTTTCATTAATTTGTTTTTACTAACACTGTTATACTCTTGGGTCGGCAGTTTCTATTTACTACTATAATTAAAGTTGTAATGATATATTTTAATAATGTATCATTGATTTTTTTTCCCTTTGGATAATATGCTGAAATGTGAATTACTGCAAGAAATACATAGTTCATAGAGTTACATTTCCAGTATTTAATGCTGAATTGTTTCTTCAAATTTTTTTTTGGAATGTTGAATGATTTTTTTTGGTAATATGGTGACTATTTTCTTTGGTTTCATATTACATTTCAATGTGACAAAAATATTTTGTTTCTAATTTGCTGTAAAAACATTACATCCTCTCCTCAACAACATGGTTACATTCCAAAGACAAGGTTGTTATGTGAAACTAGCAGTATGTGAAAATGAAGAATAACCACATCAGATCACAAAACGGAGGATGACTATACCATTACAGAACTGCCAAATTATACTATTATTATATTATAAACTGCCAAACCACAGAAAATTATGGGCCAGCCAAGTTGACATACAACCTTAATTATCAAAGACAATTGTTGCTCTTGTCTCACACCTCAACATTTGCTACTGCCAGACATAGATCATTAGTGTACAAAATAAAGTGAATTTTTTTAAAAATATCATTTTGTATCATTATGAAATATCATAATGATATAGTTGATAAGTGAAGAGAAGGTGTATATCAGCCAGCCAAGTGCTGTCGAGTTGGACCCGACTCATGGCATGGCCCAATAAAGAGACTTGAAGCAATTGTAAGGACCCCCAAGTTTGATACATTGGTATGAGTTTTAATCAGGTGTGAATTCATTCATTAGAATCCTTACCACTGATGTTTATGCATCAGATTCATTAACATCTCTCTTTCCACTTTGCTTCCTTCCTTTATTCCTAAGAAGTCATAGACCTCAGCTTAATACATCATAGCAGACTTCGGCATGACTTCAGAACAATTTGAGCACATGATTTTATAATTATAAAATCCACCAGAATTGTGACACAAACCTATGTCACCACGGCTCCCTAAGGTCATGCAGTTTTGAATTATCTCTTCACTTTCACAGGAAATAATCATCAAGTTTTATGTTGTTGTCTACATTTTATAGTTGAGGTAACTGAGGCACAGAGCAGCTCAGTAAATTTCCTTTAACTGTTACTGAATAGATTTTGCTATCTTCCGTGTGGAGCTAATGTCTGCCAATGAAAAGGTCGGCAGTTCAAATCCACCAGATGCTCCTTGGAAATTCATGGGACAGTTCTACTCTTCCTATAGGGTCTCTATGAGTCTGAACTGACTCAGTGGTGCTGGGTTTGGTTTTTGGTTTCAGGGTGCAAGTGGTTAAGAGCTTGGCTGCTATTCCAATGACTGGCACTGTGCATCTACCAGCCACTGCTTTGGAAATCTTATGGAGCGGTTTTACTCTGTCCTATAGGCTCACTGGAAACCCTGGTGACATAGTGTGCTACTTGCTATGTATGTTAACCAAAAGGTCAGCAGTTCAAATCTGCGAGGTGCTCCTTGGAAATTCTGTGGGGCAGTTCTGCTTTGGCCTCTAGGGTCGCTATCAGTCAGACCCATCTCAACAACAGTGGGTATAAGGTCACTATGAGTTGGAATTGACTAGACAGCTACCATTTTGGCTTTGGCACCCTCCTCATGCTTTTCTGTAAATATTTTGTTCCCAAGAAACATTTACCTGGTGAGAACGATGCTAATGCAACAAGCTAACAAGCTTCCCTTTGACCTTCTGTGTTCTCTTTCTTGGGACAGAGCCCACTGAGTTGCTCATTCCACCCTAGCAGGTTGTTAAACTGCAGCGAATTCTTTCATTTCACAAATACTCCCATGCCACCTTTTTGTACCTCTTGTAGCTCAGAGCTGTTACCTGAGGAGGATTTAGGAATCTGGTTTTCCTCTTGCCTAATCAGCTATCTATTCACTCGATTTCATGCTCATGGGTTGCAGAGTTCAAATGCTCTGTAACTTATAGAGTCCTTACCTATGAGAGTTGTAGGGGGACAAAGGGCTAGATAAACACCCAGAGAGGCTGACCCTCTCTAGTAAGAGTACCAGGCTGTTTACTGCGAAAAGATGTCAACTGAGGAGGTAAGTTGGGGTGAATTCTAGAGGAAAAAAGTCACTGCTGTTGAGTCAATTTCCAACCTATAGTTACCCTATGGGTCAGAGTACAGCCACCGCACAGTTTCCAAGGAGTGCCTGGTGGATTTCAACTGCCAACCTTTCGGTTGCCAGACATACTGCTTAACCACTATGTCACCAGTTTCCATCTGAAGGAAAGGGTGCTTTTAACTTGTAGAGGTTATTATTATTATTATGTTTAATAGAAGAGATTCTGTCTTCTAGGGTTAAGCATCTGCAGTTCTGTTTCTTTCCTTCCTAACTTTTGGATCCTATCGCTCATCCATCTTTAGATTCCTGTCCTCCAAAGTTATCAATTTTGTTCCATTTGCTGTCATCCTTCTTTTAATTACTACTTAAAGAATGCCTCAAAATGTGAATTTAAATTTTTACACAATACTCATCTCATTACACTAATATATCCTCTTTTGGTGTGCCGTATACTCACAGTGGATATGAAGAGTTTATATGTAAGTTAAGGAAGCACTTAATCTTATTTGTGGAGAAGTAATATGTAAGTGTAAGCCTGTGTGGGCTGATGGAGAAGATCAGATGGAAGGAGTGTTTTCCATCAGTTCTTCATGCAGGTACATCTGATGGTTATTGCTTTACAGCCTACTCTCTGATCGGGTACCTTCCTCTTGAAACAAAAAAGGGAGTTTTTTTTTTTTCTTTAACAGATAAATTACTTAAATATTCTTTCTTTCTGCTTTGTGATTAATAGATGTACAACTGAAGTACATTGAAGCTGTTCACTAAGAATTTTGGGGACTTGCCCTTCAGCTGGCATAATGGTTCGTAGATGTTAGATCATCTCGGGAGATTCTGGAGTGCTGGTGCCAGAGTAGTTAAGACTCAGCAGCTAGCCAAAAGGTCAGCACTTCAAATCCTATTGGGCAGTTCTGCTCTGTACTATAGAGTCACTGTGAGTCAGAATTGACTTCACAACAATGTTTTTTCTTTTTTAAATCAGACTTTCAAAAATTACTGATGTGTATTAAGGCTTTTCCTCAGGAAAAAAAATACAGTAATTAAAATTTGGAGGGTAGTGTTTGGTCATCAGTGTGTTTTAAAAAGTACCTGGATTATTCTGTTTTGTAGCTGGGTTCTGAACTTCTAGCCTCGATTTTTGAGGTGTCTGTTGGAAACCATGTCAGAATAATTGAAAAGTGTCACTGGACCAGATAGAAGTGTTGCAATAACTTTTTTCATTATGGATAACATACCATAAAAATTTTGACTTTATAAAGAAAAAAATAATTTGATCCAAATACAAACCACAGTTTTTGTGTATGCACAATGAATAAGACTAACAAATGATTATGTTAAGTTTACCAGGAATTCCAAAACCTCAATACAAAAAAGGCAAGAGATCAATAGTTACAGTACAAGGACTGACAATTAGGTTCATAAACTCATCCTAGAAAAGGTGCTACATACCTCATTACTGATTATCACTATGGTCACCTTTGAAGTACTCCTTTTGGGAAGCTATGCACTGATGGCGTCACCTAGTCCACCCTTCAAAACAATTTTGGAACTGTTTTTCTGGAACGGATATCAGAACTGTTGTCAGATTACTCTTGATGTCCTGAATGTCATCAAAATGTCTTCCTTTCAATGTTTCCTTTATCTTTGGGTAAAGAAAAAAGTCACTGGGGGCCAAATCATGTGAGTAGGGATGGTGTTCCAATACAGTTATTTTTTACTGGCTAAAAACTCTCTTACAGACAACCATGCAATTAAGTTTGCAAACTTGCCACCGTGTCACTGTGTGTAACGGCTATTCCAGAAAGAGTTAAAATTGCTTTGAAGGGTGAGCTAGGTGCTGGCATTTGTACATCCAAGGGAAGCATTTCAAAGGTGCCATAGTGATATTCAGCAATGAGATATGTAGAACTTCGAACAATTAAATTCGTGGACTTGTCAGACCTTGTACATAACATTCTGAGAGGAAGAAATACCAATGGTCAGTGAAAATAAGACAGCATGCTCAACTTCAACCGCTCAAGCTGTCAGAGGCATGTAAATTAATGTAACAGTGTATTAGTCTGTATATACCTTTTTTTCTACAATTTTAAGCAGTTGGTAACAATGTGGAAAAATGGAAACTCTCCTAGGTTACTGGTAGTAATGTGAGTAGGTAAAATTGTTTTCATTGAAATTTCATAATACTTTGTAAAGTTTCAAAATTCATTATATGACTTTGAACAAGAAATTTCATCTAGTTCTGGATCAGTACAGTGGAGAAAATATTTCAACTTGGTACAAGGGGTCATTTGGAAGAATGTCCTATGTTGCATTGCATGCAAAACTCAAAACAATCAGTTACCTTAAACATTCCTCATCAGTACAAAGGTTGGTAATGTGTTGTCTATACTCAAAGGAGAAACTATAAAGTAGTACAAAAGGATAAACTAGTACAGGAAAACCTCTGAAATCCAGAACTTGATGAGATTGCCTTGTTTTTCCTGGTCTCACAAGTTTTCTGCTTTCGACCGAGTTGAGTATTATTACTTTCCTATCATGCTCTATTAATGTCAAATATTTGAATTTTCCTTCTCTTGACAGGTTTCCACCTTACACATGTTCTGACTTTCACAGGTTTTACTGTACTGCATCCTAAGGGTAAGAGAGAAATCATGAGTTACAAATAGTAGATATAGCATGACACCATTTATACCAAGTGTGTAAACACAAATGAAAGGCTGAGTGAGCATAGTCTGCGGGAGAGGCAGTATTTTGTGCTAGTACTGGCTGCTTGGAGGTTTGATAAAACTGGTCTAATCTGGCTCAGGATATAGGGATGCCTGGAGCAGGGTGCCTGTGAAACTTGGGTTAGGCTGCTGGAGCACTGAGAATCACTCTGCTTTCAGGATCTGATCAGACAACCTTCAGCCTTTGCTCCTGTCCTCTCTTCAAAGCCATTACCAAAGGAAAAATAACTGTGGTAAATTCATCTGAAAGACACAATTCAGGTGTGGTTTTGTAGCTACAAACCATTATCTGAAGGAAGATGAGAGTCTTTGCTCACAGTCGTTGCTAAGATATACAGGAAAGAAAGAGTTATAAACTGTTTTTACTCTTCTTTTGAAGGGAAGGATTGCCTGGGGGAACATTCAGAAGCTCAGAGATTGTTCAGTCAATCAAATGAACACTGTCTTTTGCTTAGGTGTTTTCAGTGCCCTCCTGAACTGTTCTCCCCACCCTATGTCCTTGCACACAGTTTCTACCTCTTTCCTACTGAATGAATTTCCTAACTGCATAGCCTGACAATCTGTGTCTAGTTCTTCCTTATCCACTGACAAAGTAGATGGTATTTGTCTGGGCGAGGGGGGAGTCAAAGAAGGCTTCATGGAGGAGGTGACATTTAAAATAACAGGGAGCTCTTACAGGTAGAGATGGGAAGAGGTACGATATTCTAGGCAGAAGAAACAGCATGAGCAAAAGCCTGGTGAAAGAACGGAATGCACCTGGCTCCAGCTTTGCTTGCTGAAATCTTTTGATGCTTACTTAGGCTTCTTCATCAACACTGGGGATTTGATAAGAGCAAAATGGAGAAGGATATTTTCTACAGGTGTTTTCTTTCGATTGGGGGACCAGATAAACAAGGAAAATACTACTAGTTCTGGTCAGAGATGAGGGTTTTTTCCAGTACATCAGAAACAGAAAAACAAAACAACAAAAATAAGAACCACTGCTTGGCTGGCTGTCAAGTCAGTTCTGAGTCATAGCAACACTAAGACAGAGTAGAAGTGCCCCATGGAGTTTCCAAGGTGTGCCTGGCAGGTTTGAACTGCTAACCTTTTGATTAGCAGACATAGCATTTAATTACTACCCCGTTGGTGCACAAGAAATCCTGTAACCTGGATGAAACTTGCTTATAGCTTCTAAAGCATTACCCCTTTATGTGGAGGGAAATAAGTTAGACACTAAAGGATAGATATTATACGAACCTACTAATTCAACTTGTCTAGAGTAAGCTTGCAAGGTCCCACAATTATGGCCACCAAATTAATGGTTTAAAGTGCTACATACCTTGCTGTTGAATATCACTATAGTCACCTTTAAAGAACTCTCTTTGGGAAGCTATGCATTGATGCCAGTGCTTAGTCTACCTTTCAAAGCCATTTTGAAACTTTTTCTGGAATGGTCATTGTGTATGGTGGCATGGTGGGAAGTTTGCAAACTTAACTGTCAAGTTGTCTGTGACAGAGTTTTTAGTCAGTAAACAAGTAACTGTTTTGGAATACCCTCCCTACTCATCTGAGCTGGCCCCCAATGACTTTTTTCTTTATCCAAAGATAAAGGAAATATTGAAAATAAGACATTTTGATGACAATGAAACTAAGGAAGAGCCTTCAGGCCCTGATTTCAAAGGGGAGATTGAAGTAGGTGGTCAAGATTAAATCTTCACTTGTATTTCTTAAAATTCCTGGCTTCCTAGCATTACCTGGCCCAGGAAATCACACATTAACTTGCAGGAGCCACTAAAATAAAATCCCTGCAGCCTATTATAGCTTCTTCTTTAGGGGCATCAAACAAGTGAAGACTCCAGTGGAGGTGCCAGTTTGAGAGCCCGCTATCTCCGGTGACAACCAAGAGATTCCTGGACTTCAGTTTTGATGCATATTCCACCTGGCCTGCCCCTGGACTGATGCCACTCTCCAAATAGCTCTCATTGTTTCTCCTTGAACATCTGCCTCTGTACTGGCATGTACATCTCTCTTAAAAGCCCCAGGCTTTCCTGGCAGCTTTGAACAGGCTTTGTCTCTGTCCCCTAAGTTGCTTGCCCACAGAAATAAAATCTTTGACCTCTTACCCAAATCACATGCCCCAGAGTGACTTTAGCAGCAAGTATACAATCCAATTCATGTAACATGAGTTCTAGAGCCTTGTCTGATAACAGCATTGAGGACATCAAGGGTAATATGATGTCAGTTCTGTTGGCCATTCCAGAAAGAGTTCCAAAATTGCTTTGAGGGGTGGATGAGGTGCTGGTGTTGGTGCACAGCTTCCCCAGTGGAGTACTTTGAAGGTGACCATAGTGCAACGAGATATGTGGTACTTGTTCTAGGATGAGTGCACAAACTCAATTGTCAGACCTCACATGCATGCAGACAAAAGGTTATTAGTGGTTACCAGAGGTTGAGAGCTGGGGAAATGGGAGAGGTATTGATTCATGGGCACTGATTTTCATTTTGTGTTCATGAAAATGTTTTAGAAATAGTGATGGTTGTTGGTTATCGTTATTGTAATTAATACCCCAGTTTGAACACTTTAAAATGATTAAAATGGCATTTTTTGCTATACACGTTTTACCACAACAAATTCAAAAAATGTTTTCAAATTATTTTTATTATGATTAAGTGAAAGTCTACAATCCAAGTCAATTTTGCATGCCCAGCTGTCTGCAACTGTTTCTGTTCTCCTTACCCTGTGGCAGCACGCTCCTCCTTTTCACTCTTTACTGCTAGTATCCTCTTAAAAAACATGTGTCCCCTCCTCGGCACCCTCTCCTCTTGCATCTAGAAAGAAACCAGTAGGACAGCCTCCTATAAACATTTAAAACCATAAAGCACACATACCACATGCTCATACTGTGTCCTTGAGTCTAGTCCATTCTTTGTTTGAAATGTTGACCTCATTACTGATTTCAGGTCTGGGCCAGCAGCAAGTCCAGGGGTCATGTTCCCAGGGGACCCTCCAGGTTGTCAGACCATCAGTTTTGGTCTTTTAGTAGAGTTCTTGATCTGCGCACCCCTATTTCTCATGCGGTGCAAGAGACTTTATACTATGTCCCCTATCAGGTCTGTCTTTGGTGGTGGCCAGGAACTATCTGTTTCTTCTGGTCTCGTGCTGATGCAGTCTCCCCATCATATTGGTCCTTATGTCTCCTGGGCTCATTTATCCTTGTGTGTTTGACGTTCTCAGTCATCATCTGCTCCAGGTGGGTTGGGACTAATTGATGTTCCTCAGAGGGCATCTTGCTGGCTTTTAAGACCCCAGAAGACACTCACCAATATGGGATGCAGACGACTGTCTTAGTAAAATAGTAATTATGCCAATTGAACTTGATGTCCCCTGAGAATCTAGTCCTCAGACCCCTGTCCTTGATACTCTTATCATTTGAAATGTTAGGTTATATTTAGAAAAGCTTTTAGTTTATGGTGTCCATTTATGCTGACCTTCCTTCTACTGTGTGCTGTCACACAGTTCACCTAACCAAATTCACATCGACTATCTAATCTGTAAACAACCCTCTCCCTCCTGACCCTTGTAGCCATCAGAGTCTTTTCTACTGTGCTTAAGTCCCTTTTTAAGTCCTTATAGTGATCTCATACCGTACTTGTCTTTTTGCAGCTGACTGATTTTATTCAGCATAATATCTTCTAGTTGATACCAGGTTATGACATGCTTCCTAAAATCATTGCTGTTCTTTATCACTGCATAGTGTCCCATTGTATGTATATACCAGTTTGTTTATCCACTTTTCTGTTGATGGGCACCTAGGTTGATTCCATCTTTTTGCTATTGTGAACTGTGCTGCAATAGATCTTTTTTTTGTGTACATGTATCTGGGGTTTTTTTTTGTTTTCTTTTTTTGTGTACATTTGTGTACATGTATCTGTTTGAAATGACAGTCCTTATTTCTGTAGGATATATTCCAAGCAGTGGGATTGCTGGATCCTATGTTATTTCTATTCCAGGTTTTCGAGGAAGCACCAAGTTGCTTTCCAAAGCGGTTGTACCATTTTGCATCCACCAGCAGTGTAGGAGAGTTCCAATCTTTCCATAGCCTCTCCAGCATTTGTTGTTTTGTGTTTTTTGGATTATTGGCAACTTTGTTGGGGTAAGATGATATCTCATTGTAGTTTTGATTTGGATTTCTCTGAAAGTTAATGATCATGAACATTTCCTCATCCATCTTTTGGCTGACTGGATGTCTTCTTTGGTGAAGTGTCTGTCCATATCCTTTGCCCACTGTGCAATTGGGTTATTTGTCTTTTTCTTGTTGATATTTTTGCAGTACTTTGTAGATCATGGAAATTAGATGTCAAGTCGATACATAGTTGCCAAATATTTTTTCCTATTCTGTAGAGAGTCTTGTAACTCTCTTGATAAAGTCTTTGGATGAGTGTAAGTGTGTGATATTTTAGTAGTTACCATTTATCTACTTTCTCTTCTGTTGTTCATGCATTATTGGTAAGATTTTGTAGTTTGTCTAAGCCATGTATTAAAACTTCCATTGTTGCCTTTATTTCTTCTTGAGTGATCGTTATCATTTTAGGTTTGGTATTTAGGTCTTTGATCCATTTTGAGTTAGTTTTTTTGTAAGGTATGAGATATGGGTTTTGTTTCAGATTTGGGAGATGGACATCAACTTCTGCCAACACCATTTGTTAAAGAGACTATTTTTATCCAAGTTTACAACCTTTGGGCCTTTGTCCAATATCAGCTATTCATGAGGATGATGATATTTCTGGATTCTCATTTCTGCTCCATTGGTCTATATGGCTGTTTTTGTACCAGTACCAAGCTGTTTTGACAACCACAGCAGTATAATAATTTCTAAGGTAGGGTAATGTGAAGCCTCCCACTGTTCCTCTTCTTCAGTAGTGTTTTACTTACCTGGGGTTGCTTCCCTTTCCAAACAAAGTTGGTGATTTGTTTTTCCATCTCATTAAAAAATAACACTGTAATTTGTATTGGTATTGCATTGTATATGTAAATCACTTTGGGTAGAATAGATATTTCCACAATGTTAAGTCTTCCTATCTATGAGCAAAGTAATTTTCTTCACTTTCATAATTCTCTTTTGGTTTCCTGTGATAGGATTTTGTAATTTTCTCTGTACAGGTCTTTTACATTTCTGGTTAGATTTACTCCTAGGCATTTTATCATCTTGGGGCTGTTGTAAACATTATTGATTTAGTGATTTCCTTTTTTTTTTTTTTTTAAATTTTGATTGAATGAAAATGTACATTCCCATATAAATTTGCATGCCCACCTATATGCAGCTTCCACTGCTCTCTCTGCCTGGTGAAAGCGCAATCCTCCTCTCTACTCCATATGTGTCTTATTCTCCCAACAAACTCCTATCCCCTCCTTTCCATCCACTCCCCTTCCTCCAGTAAGAGGTCAGCAGGATGACATCCTATAGATGCATAGAACCATAAAGTGCACATATGATGTGGTCACTCTGTGTCGCCAAGTCCCATTGATTCCTGTCCGAGAGTTGACCTCCGTTATGATGTATGGACAAGGGCAGCATCAGGGCTAGGGGCCATGCTCCTAGGGGAACTCTGAGGCCCATGGACCATAAATTGCAGTCTTTTAATGGAGATCTCAGGGTACACCCCTTTTTATTCTTGTGTTGCCAGCAAAACTCAACTTTGTGAGCTCCATCACGGCTGTCACTGGTCGTGGCCAGCCACCATCCAGTTCTTCTGGTCAAAAGTCAATGTAGTTACCCACTCACATGGGTCTTTCTGTTTTCTGGGTTCTTTTTCCTCCATGTGATTTTGGTCCTTGATGATCATACATTCCTGTTAAGTTGGGACCATTTGCTGTACCCTCAGTTGGCAGCTTGGCAGCTTTTAAGAACCTGGACGCCACTCACCAATGTGGGGTGCAGAAGGCTCTCTTAGCAAAATGCTAGTTGTGCCAATTGGCCTCGATTTCCCTGAGAGCATGGTCTCTAGCCCCCTACCCTACCTGCTCTGTCCTTGTGATATTGGATTAAGATAGGAAAAGTAATCATGTTACATTGAAGTCCAGTTAACATTGATCTTCTTTCTAATGTGTGCTGTCCCATATTTCACCCAACTAAGTTTTTATCAACTATCTAATCTAAACCCTCCCCTACCCTCGCCCTCCTTCTCTCTTCATCCTTGCAGCCATCAAAGAGTCTTTTCTTCTATGTATGAGTCTATTTTTAAGTTCTTATCATAGGAGTCTCATACAATATTTGTCCTTTTGTCACTGACTACTTTCACTCAACATAGTGTCCTCCAATTGAAACCAGGTTGTGAGATGTTTCCTAAAATTATCGTTGTTCTTTATCATTGCATAGTGTTCTATTGAGTACATATACCGTAGTTTACCTATCCACTTCTCTGTTGTTGGGCATCTGGGTTGAGTCCATCTTTTTTCTATTGTGGACTATGCTGCGGTAAACATTCATGTGCACTTATCAGTTGGTGTGAATAGCCTTGATTCTATAGGATATATTGCAAGCAGTTGAATTACTGGGTCAAATGGTAGGTTTAGATCCAAGTTTTTAAGGAAGTGCCAGATTGCTTTCCAAAGAGTTTGCACCATTTTGCAATCCCACCAACAGTGTAGGAGAGTTCCAATTTCTCCACATCCTCTCCAGCATTTATTGTTTTGTGTTTTTTGGATCATGGGCAGCCTTGTCGGGGTGAGATGGTATCTCATTGTCATTTTAATTTGAATTTCTTTAATAGCTAATGATCGTGAGCATGCCTGCATGTATTTTTTGGCTGCCTGGATCTCCTCCTTAGAGAAGTGCCTGTCCATCTCCTTTGCTCAATGCTTAATTGTATTATTTATTGTTTTCCTATTGATATTTTGTAGTACCTTATAGATTATGGAGATCAGGCATCAGTCTGACATATAGTTGCCATATATTTATTCCTATTCTGTAGATGGCCTTTTAATTCTATTAATAGTGTCTTTGGATGAGCAAAAGTATTCATTCTTAATAGTTCCCATTTATCTATTTTCTCTTCTGTTGTTTGTAGTTTGTTTGACAGATTTTGAAGTGTGTCTGCATTGTGTATTAAAAGCTTCCATTGTTCCTAGTTCTTGTTGGATGAGCTTTATTGTTTTAGATTTGATATTTAGGTCTTTTTTTCCAGTATGAGTTGGGTTTTGTATAAGGTGTAAGATACGGGTCTTGTTTCAATTTATTGCAGATGGATATCCAATTTTGCCAGCACCGTTTGTTGAAGAGATTGTTTTTTCCCTAGTTTAATTTCTTAGGGCCTTTGTCGAATATCAGCTGTTCCTAGGAAAATGGTGTCATTGTTAGAATCTGAATTCTGTTCCATTGATCTATCTGTCTCTTTTCGTACCAGTACTAGGCTGTTTTGACTATTGAGGCAGTGTAATAAGTTCTAAAGTTGGATAGTGAGAGGCTTCCCAGTGTGTTCTTTTTCTTCAGTAATTCTTTACTTATCTGGGCTTCTTCCACTTCCAAAGTTGGTGATTTGTTTCTCCATCTCATTAAAAACTGTTACTGGAATTTGTATTGCAATTGTATTATGTAAGTAGATTGCTTTGGGCAAAATAGACATTTTTCACAAGGTTGTCTTCGTATCCATGAACAGGGTAGGTTCCTCCACTTATGTAAGTCTCTTTTAGTTTCTTGTAGTAAGGTCTTGTAGTTCTCTTTGTAAAGGTCTGGTATTTCTCTGGTTAGATTTATTCCTGGCTACTTTACCTTCTTAGGGGCTATAGTGAATGGTATTGATTTGGTGACTTCTTCATTAATAATCTCATTGTTGGTATAAAGGAATCCTACTGATTTACTTACGTTTATCTTGTGTCCTGAGACTTTGCTGAACTTGTCTATCAGTTTGAGTAGTTTCCTTACGGATTCTTTAGGATTCTCTGTGTATACAATCATATCATCTACAAATAGGGAGATTTTTACTTCTTCTTTGTCAATGCAGATGCCCTTTATTACTTGGTCTCGTCTAATTGCTCTGGCTAGAACTTCTAGTACTATGTTGAATAGGAGAGGTGAGAGTGAGTATCCTTGACTAGTTCTCAAGGGAAACTGTTTCAGTCTCTCTCCATTCAAGATGATGTAGGCAATTGGTTTGGTATAAATGGCCCTTATTGCAATGAGGAATTTACTGTCTATTCCTATTTTGCTGCGAGTTTTTAGCATGAATGGGTGTTGGATTTGATCAAATGCCTTTTCTGCATCAATATTCAAGATCAGGTGATTCTTGTCTTTTATGTTGTTTATGTGGTTGATCACATTAACTGTTTTACTGATGTTTAACCAGTCTTGCATCCCTAGTATGACTCCAATTTGGTCATGATGAATATTTTTTTGATGTGTTGTTGTATTCTATTGGCAAGAATTTTGTTGAAGATTCTTGCATCTAGCTTGATGGTCTGTAGTTCTCCTTTTAGGTTGGGTCTGGCTTCATAGAATGCATTTGGGAGTATTCCATCCCTTTCTATACTATGAAATAGTCTCAGTAGTATATTGGAATTAACACTTCTCTAAAAGCTCCATAGAATTCTGCAGTGAAGCCATCTGGGCCTGGGGTTTTTTTCGTTGGTAGTTTTTGGATGACTTTTTCAGTCTCTTCCTTTGTGATGGGTTTATTATGTTGTTCAGCTTCAGCTTGTAATAATTTTGGTAGGTGATATGAATCAAGGAATTTGTCCATTTCCTCTAGATTTTCAAATTTGTTAGAGTACAGTCTTTCATAGTATTCTGTTATGATTTTTTTTTTTATTTCTGTTGGCTATGTTCTGACAACTCCCCTCTCATTTCTTATTTGGGTTATTTGTTTTTGTTTCCTTTCCTGTTTTTCTTTAGTAAGTTTAGCCAACAGTTTGTCAATTTTGTTGATCTTTTCAAAAAACCAGCTTTTGGTCTTTTCAATCTTTTCATTTGTTCTTTTCTTCTCTACTTTGTTTAGTTCTCTTCTAATCTTTATGATCCTGTCTTGTTCTGGTGCCTGAGGAGTTCCTCTGATGTTCTCTGTCTACTTGTTCAAGCTGTAGTGTTAGTTCTTTGGTTTGGTTTCTTTCTTCCTTCTAGATGTGTGCATTTATGGAGATAAACTGCCCTCTGAGCACTGCTTTGGCTGTATCCCATAGGTTCTGGTAGGATGCGTTTTCATTCTAGTTGGAATCCATAAATTTTTCTATTTCATCCTTGATTTCTTCTATAATCTGTGGATTTTTGTGCAAGATGTTGTTCAGTTTCCATGAGTTCCACTTTCTAATTTTTTTTCTGTTGCTGATTTAGACTTTTATGGCTGTATGATCTGAGAAGATGCTTTGCATTTGTTCTATGGTGTGGACTTTGTTGAGAATTGCTTTATGTCCGAACACATGGTCTATTCTGGAGAATGTTCCATGTGTCCTGGAGCAGAAGGTATAATTGTTCTCTGATGGATAGAAAGTTCTGTATATGTCGATGAAGTCTAGTTGGTTAATTGTGGCAATGAGGTCTTCTGTATCTTTACTGACCTTTTTTCTAGACAATCTGTCCAATATTGAGAGTGGAGTGATAGATCACATTTTTTAGTGGAGTCTGTGTTTCTTCAATGTATTTAGGTGCTGTAATATTAGGTGCATAAATATTTAATATTGTTAAGTCCTGGTTGTATTGTTAAGTCCTGGTTGAACCTTTCAGCAACGAACAGTGCCCATCCTTGTCCACGATGGTGGATTTTACATTGAAATCTATTTTGTATGAGATTAGAATTGCCACACCTGCTCTGCTTTGTGTATTGTTAGCTTGATATATATTCTTCCATCCTTTAATTTTCAATTTGTTCATATCTTTTAAGCCTAAGGTGAGTTTCTTGAAGGCAACATATGGAAAGGTCGTGTCTTTTGATCCAAGAAATCACTCGATGTCTCTTTACTGGAGCGTTCAGTCAATTCACATTCAATGTGACTATTCATAGGTGTGTCTTCAGTGCTGGCATTGTGATGTTTATTGTTGTGTTGATGTTTTCTCTGTTGTTCTTATTAATCTGTTCTGGGGTATTCTTATTTGCGAGTTGATTTTTTACCTTTTTCAGCATTGGTTTTGTGGTTGTTGAGACTCCTGTATTATGTTTCTTGATTTGATATTTTGCATCCTTATTGTGGTTTATATCTGCCCCCAAGATCCCCCTTAATAAACTATGTATAAACCCAATTTGAATTTCTACCATTCTTATCAACTTCCTCTCCATCTGGAAGGACTGTAACGACTGTAGTACATCCCTCTTTTTAGTATGTTGATGTCATGGGTTAACTTGTGTCCCCCCCAAAATATGTGTAGCCATGTGGCTGGGCTACAATTCCCAGTATCTTGTGACTATCTTCCATTTTGTGGTTTCCCTAAACTGTATGTTAAAGGATTAGGGTGGGGCTCTAAATTCCTTCATATGATTACCTCCCTGCTCCACTGTAAAGGGAGTTGCCCTGGAGTATGGCTTGCTACACCTTTAATCCTTTCATCATATGAGAGATAAAAGGACAGAGAAGCAGGCAGAGAATTGAGACTCTTGTGCCATCAAGAAAGCAGCACTGGGAGAAGAGCACGTCCTTCAGACCTGAGGTTCCTGTGCCAAGATGCTCCCTGGACAAAGATGATGCAATACCAAACTTTCCTCCAGAGCCGATACGGGCGAAAGCCTTCCCCTGGAGCAGACACCCTGAATATGGACTTGCAGCCTATCGGATTGTGTAAGAATAAACCTTCCTTTGTTAAAGCCGTCCACTCTGTGGTATTTCTGTTACAGTGACCCTAGCTGACTAAAACAGATGACATTATAGTTTTTATGATATAATCATTGGATTATTTCTTTCACTATTGTGGCTTTGAGTTTGGAGCCTTTCCTAACTGAGTATGACACATCTCGGTGATATGTCCTGTATTTGCTTCTAAAATATAAAGTTAGTGGTTTTGTTCTTCTAAGCCAAGAATTTCTTTCAGTGTTTCTTGTAGCCTCAGTTTGGTTTTTACAAATTCTGTGAGTTTCTGTTTATCTGCCAGCCAAGCCAAGTGCCGTCGAGTCAAGTCTTAATTTCATTTTCATGTTTGAAAGATAGTTTTGCAGGGTATGTAATTCTTGGTTGGAAGTTCTTCTCCTTCAAGTCCTTGAATATGCCAGGGCACTATCTCCATTCCAGCATTGTTTCTGCTGAGACACCCAATGAAAGCCTACAGGGTTTCCATCTGAATGTTAGCTTTGCTTTGAGTGTTGTTGCCTTTAAGAGTTTCTGCTTATGTTTTGTTTTGTTAAGCTACATTATAATATGTCTCAGAGCCTTTCTTTTGAGATCTATATTGAGTGGCATTTGATATGCGTTTTGGATGTCTATATTTTCTTCTTTCGTAATTTCTGGGAAGTTTTCTGTCATCAGCTCAGCAACAATACTTTCTGTGTTCTCAGGTGTCTCATCCTGTTCAGGAGCTCCAATTAATCATATGTTGTTCCTCTTAATAGAGTCCCACATGCTTCTTAATGCTTCTTCATTTTTCTTGTTTCTTTTTTCTGATTTCTTCTCATAGATGCTGGAGTCAGTAACTCTGTCTTCCGAGTCAAAAAGTCTATTTTCCATTTGTTCCATTCTGTTTTCTTGGCTTTGAATTAATGTTTCTATGTCTTTGATTTTGTTCTTGAGCTGTCAGATTTCAGAGTATTGGCGTTCCATCAGATTGAACAGCTTGCTTATTTTTTCATTTTGCTCTGTTGCGTTTTGTATAACGTCTAGGAGGGGTCTCTATATAATCTTTTTGTATTCACCTTCTGATAGTTTCAGAAAAGCTTATTCATCTGGGAAATTCTGAGATGCTTTCTTTTAGGGGCCTTCTGAAGCCATGGGTGGTTTCTTAGTTATGGTGTTCTCCAGAGTTTATTGCTTTTTCAGCATCATGTGAGTCAGTAGAGGCTGGGGAAAATGGATCACAGTTGTTTCTCTAAGCCATCTTAAATTGAGAGGTAAAAAGTATCTGACAACTTCCAAAGTCAGTCAGGTTTTCAGGTGTATAGGTCCCTCTTCCCAGATGGCAAAGTAAACACCTCTATATCCAACCTCAGATGTTATAAACTAGTTCAAAATACAGAAAGTCTACTGCTCTGTTGGCCTCTGCTGTCAAGTCCCAGCTGTAGGCCACACTGTGTGGAATACTGTTTTTCTGCTGTAAAACTACTCTCCTCTGGGCAGGCACTGCCTCATAGCCCAGGGATTAAGTCCAGCTGAGGCTTCCTTATTGGTATACCCACCTCCTAGTGGAACAAGATGGTGTCCCTCACAAGCTTGCCACCTGGCTAGGACCAACAGAAAGGTCATAGGTTCTGAGATGCACAGAGTCCACAGTCTCTGTTGCTTGGCCTCAGCCATAGGTGACATTGTGTAATATACTGCTTTTCTGCCAGAATAGCACTCTCCCCTGGGCAGGCACTGCCTCCCAGCCTAGGAACTAAGTCCAGCTGAGGCCTCCCTATGGTTGTTCCACTTCCCAATGAATCAAGATGGAGTCCTGCACAAGCTTGCCACTGCCTCGGTCCTGGCTATTGTATGACAGAGGCAGAAAGAGAGGCCAAAGAGATGCATAGAGTCCAAAGCCAGCTGGGCTCTCAAAATATGGCAATTTTGCTTGCTGATCCCACCAGCAGTCTGTCTGAGATTAGTGGCTAGTCAAGTCCCAGCTCTGCCCACTGGCTAAGACAGAGGAAAAAAAATTAAAATGGTGAGTTATCTTTGGTCTGTGCAAGCCTGCACTCACCGAGAGTGGAGTCAGTGAAAGAGTAGAGGTTTTCCATTCAGTGGTATGAAGTCCAAATTAACAACCCTATGTAATGTCCTGGGGCTCTCTAGGTGTCCAGAAGGCTTCATTTAACTATCAATTCAGGTCTTGGTTTCCAGCGGGATTTAGAGAGACGTGTGTTTAGTCCACCATCTTGACTCCGCCTCCTGGTGGTTTCCTTTTTGATGATCTCTTTGTTGGTGTAAAGGAATCCTATTGATTTATTTATGTTTATCTTATAAAATGATACATTGTTGAACTCTTCTGTCACTTCCAGTCATTTATTTATAGATTCTATAGGATCTTCTGTACATATGATCATATCATCTGCAAATAGGGATATTTTTACTTCTTTACTGATGTGGATGCCTTTTTTTCTTTGTCTTGTCTGATTGCTCTGGCCAGAACCTGTAGCACAGTGTTGAAACATAGTGGTGACAGTGGGCATCCTTGTCTAGTTCTCATTCTCAGAGGAAATTCTTTCAGTTTCTCTCCTTTCAGAATGATTTTCTCAGTTGGCTTTGCATACATGAAAATAGTGAACTTTGGTCTGTCATTGCATTGAGGAATTTCTCTTTCATTCCTACTTTGCTGAGAGTTTTTAACATGAGTGGGTATTGCACTTTGTCATATACCTTTTCTGCATCAACTGATACAATCAAGTGATTCTTATCCTTTGTGTTATTTATGTGGTTGATCACAGTATTTGTTTTCTCCTATGTTGAACCAAATCTTCATCCCTGGTATGAATCCTACTTGGTCATGAATTATTTTTTGATATGTTGTTGAATTCTATTGGCAAGGATTTTGTTGAAGATTTTTGCATCTAGATTTGTGATATTGGTCTGTAATTTTCTTTTCTTTATGGGGTCTTCCTTGGCTTTGGTATCAGGGTTATATTGGCTTCATACAATGAATTTGGGAATGGTCTGTGCTTTTCTATATTTTAAAATAGCTCATGTAATATCAGAATTAACTCCTCTCTAAAAATTTGATAGAATTTTCCAGTGAAGCTGTCTGGGTCAAGACCTTTTGTTGTTGGTAGTTTTTGATTACTTTTTCGGTCTCTTCTTTTGTGGTGGGTTGTTAAGTTGTGCTGCTTCTCTTTGTGATAATTTTGGTAGGTGATGTGAATCTATAAAGTTGTCCATTTCCTCTAGGTTGTCAAATCTTTCAGAGTACAGTTTTTCATAGTATTTTGTTATGATACTTTGTTTCAGCTGAGTCTGTTGTAACATCTCCTGTCTCATTTCTTATTTAGGTTATTTGTTTCCTCTTCTGTTTTTCTTTTGTGAATTTAGCCAATGTTTATCAATTTTGTTGATCTTTTCAAAAAACTAACTTTTGGTTTTGTTAATTCTTTCAATTGTTTTCCTATTCTCTAATTTGTTTAGTTCTGCTGCAATTATTGTTATCTGGGTTTTTTTGGGGGTGGTGCCTGATAGGTTCTTTTGTTGTTCTCTTTGTACTTCTTTGAGTTATATTCTTTGGTTTGGGCCCTTTCTTCATCTGAATGTGTGTATTTATAGACCTCTGAGCACTGCTTTTGCTGTATTACATAGATACTAGTAGTATGTGTTTTCATCTCATTTGAGGCCATGAATTTCTGTATTGCATCCTTGACTTCTTCTTTAACCCATGAATTTTTGAGCATGGTGTTGTTCAGTTTCCATGAGTTTGAATTTCTACCCATATTTTCCCTGCTATTGATTTCAACTTTTATGGCTTTATGGTCCAAGAAGATGCTTTTTTATATTTCAGTTGATTGGATTTTGCTGAGACTTGCTTTATGGCCTAATATGTGGTCTATTCTGGAGACTGTTCCATGTGCATTGGAAAAGAAAGTGTACTTGTCTGTTGTTGGGTAGAAAGTTCTGTATATGTCTATGAGGTTGACTTGGTTAATTGTTACAAGAAGATTGTTATGGATTGAATTGTGTTTCTTAAAAAAAATCTAACAATTTGGCTATGCCATAATTCCTGGTTTTGTGTGATGTTCTTCTGTGTTGGAATTCCTGCCTCTATGTTATTGAGGGTGGATGGATGGCATTTGTGTTGGTAGAGCAAGATTCCATGTGTAAGTTTGTTTTTTGCCTTGAAGCCATCTCTTGAGATATGAAGAGAAAGACAGGCAAGCTGAGATTTGGAGACATCATATCAACAAAAAGCAATGCTGGGAGCTGATCTCATCCTTTGGAGAGGATTGGGGTGCCTACATCTCAAAAGCCTCCAGTCCAGGGGAAGATTGATAACAAGTACCTTCCTCCAGTGCCATCAACTAACAAAGAAAGAAAGCCTTTCCCTTGGGCTGACACTCTGAATTTGGACTTTTAGCTTACTGGACTGTGACAAGTGGAATTCCTCTTTTTAAATCTGTCCATTTGTGGTATTTCTGTTAGAGCAGCACTAGCTGACTAAAACAAAGATCTTCTGTATCTCTTTTGAGCTTTTTTCTGGATGCTCTGTCCATTACAGAAAGTGGAATGTTAAAGTCTCCTACTATTATTGTGGGGTAAACTAGCTCATTCTTTGTTGTTTTCTGTTTGATGTATTTAGATACTCTGATGCTGGGTGCATAAGTATTTAATGTTGTTATATACTCCTTATGTATTTAACCTTTAAGCAATAAATAGTGACCATTCTTCTCCACACCAGTGGATTTTACTTTAAAATCTATTTTATCTGAGATTAATATTGCCACTCTTGCTCTTCTTTGCATATTGTTAGCTTGGTATATATTTTTCCATCCTTTGATTTTCAGTTTGTTCATATCTTGAGTCTAAGGTGTGTTTCTCACAAGCAGCATATAGACAGGTTATATTTTTTGATCCAACCTGTTATTCTCTCTCTCTTTATTGGAGCATTCAATTCATTTACATTCAGTGTAATTATTGATAGATATGAATTTAGTGCTGTCATTCTGTTGCCTTTATTTTTGTATTGTTGACATTTTCTTTGTTCTGTTTAATGTTCTGTTCTGGGTTGTTTTTCTTTATGGGTTTTCTTTTCATCCTTTTCAATGTTGGTTTTATGTCTGTTGAAACTTCTATAATGTGTTTCTTGTTTTGATATGTAATATTGTTGGTTTGCTTTGTGGCTACTCCTTTGTTCCCCTTTAATGTTCTAAGTTTAAATGAGTCTTTAACTTCTTTATATCTCCTAGCTTCTTTTCCATCTGAAAGTTCTGTGAATACTATAATATGTCCCTCTTTATACTGTAATGTTGTCATAATTTTCATGTTAAGATCACTGCTTCCCTTTTTTAATATTGTAGCTTAGATTGAGCTTTGTGACTTCCCTAACTAAGTAGGACTCTGGATGCTGTGTCCTGCTTTGCATCCTTAAGCATACATCTGGTATTACTGATTTTGTAATTAAAGATCTTCCTTCAGTATTTTTTGTAATTTTGGCTTTTTTTTTTTTTTTTTGGCGAAGTCTGTAAGTTTCTGTTTATCTGAAAATGTCCTAAATTTCACTATCATATTTGAGACACAATTTTCAGGATTTATAATTCTTGATTGCAAGTTTTTTTTCCTTTCACGGCTTTGTATATGTCTTTCCACTGCCTTCTTGCCCACATAGTTTTGGTGGAATAGTCAGACATCACTCTAAAAGACTTTCCTTTATATGTTAGTTTTGGCTTAAGTCTCCTGGTTGAGAAAGATGGCATCTATACCTGTAAGCCTCTCTACTGCTGTGCCAGCAAAGTGGGACCCTTTGCATTGCTGACCCACCTCTGACAAAGGTATCTTTCCCTGTTCTATCACCCACATTGATCTCACAACTTTCTACCTGATTTGAGGACTCCTAAAATGTCCACTCTGTTATGTTCAGTTGTTTTTCTAGGTCTCAATTCTCAGAAGAAATCAAGGAGACATGTGAATATTCTACCATTTTGGCCCCGCCTCCCTAAAAATTCTTTTAATGAAAGAAAACAAACAATAAACAAACAAACATGAAAACTGCACATGGAATAAGTTCTGTGCATTCAGTAAAACAAGTATATGACAAGGAATACTGGAGATATCAGCTAGGTCAGGAAAGATTTCTTTGAAGAAGTGACATTTGAGATGAGGTAAGAGAGATGGCAAAGAGACATCTGGAGAGAGGGATGCCTCATACTGTCTAGCGTAACTGGCCTCTTTTCCTCAAGTGTATTCCATTCTTCCTGATCACTGGACTTTTCCTTATGCTATTTGTTCTTCTTAGAACATACCCCCATCTCAACTTGTGAGTGGCCCATGCTATTTTAAATGTCACCTTCCCCATAAAGTCTTATTTGATCCCACCTTTCCCTCCCCGTCTCAGCCAAGTGTCATCTTTCTCACTTCTCATTGCTTTACTGTTAATACTACTCTGTCTTAATCAGGACTGCTGATTACAAGTGACAGAAACTTTGTTAGAATAAGGGTAAGCAGACAGTGGAGAAATGTAACGGTTTGTAAGTGAGTCAGAGAAGGTGGAGAGAAAGAACTGGTTTCAGGGATGTCTCTATGTTGGGACCGGTTGAAAATGGAGGTGCTTTTATGGGGTGTTTTCTCTCTGCTTATGGCTTCTAAAAGTGTCAACCCGGAAATGACTCTTGATTTCCAGCAACAGCAGGTCCTAACCTGAACAGCAGCTGAGTCCAGCTTGTAGTTTTCCAGTGTTGACAGAACCAGCTTCACTGCAACTTCCTCATAATCCCTGTGCTTCTTTATGAACCTCCAGACACCAGTACCCAGCACCCCATCTTCAGAAGTCTGGGTCCCAGACCCTTAAGATCCCTCCTCCAGGTCCAGTGATACCAGCACCAGGTGGCCAGCACTCTTCTTCTGTAGCGTGAGTTTTTTCCCCCACAATGTTCTTCTCATGAAAGGACTGAGTTTTAACCCTCTCCAGTTTATTTCTAAATTTTAGTAATTCCAACCTTTTACTTTCGTTCTCTTATCCCTAGCACTGGAAGTGATTTTTTTTGCATTTGGAATCAGCTCAACAACAATGGGCTTTTGGTACCCATTCTATCTGAGGGTCCTTTTCATTTTATCTGTTTCAGTTACCTTGTACTTTGTTATAGCCTGTATGATTAACAAGGCTGAAAATTAAATCTTCTCTGTTGAAGTAACAGGTGTGGTTTATTTCCTAAGCAGTCCTTATACATCTAAAGGAGCATTTCACAAGTTCTCAGAGATGAACCAAATCATGTAGAAAGCACACCACCAAGTCTTTTCAAGTTCCCAACAAGTCTCAGTGTTAATTATTTTCTATAATATGTGTTGTGAAACCTATCATTCATCATGTGCTGGGACAAAATGGTCCTTGGAGGCAATGGAGAATGCATATGAAAAACACACCAGAGACCTTTGGGCAGTGCCATGTTTCCCATCCTGAGTCTTGCCATCCATTAAAAGGACAGTTTCTGTTCTTATTAGCTTTAGCTTCTCCCTTGGCCTGTGTTGTTGTTATTGTTAGCTGCTGTTGAGTCAGTTCCGACTCATAACAACCCTATGAACAACAAAATGAAACATTGCCCAGTCTTGCACCATATCCACAATTGTTTTTATGCTTAAGTCCATTGTTGTGGCCACTGTGTCAGTCCACCTTCTTGAGGATTTTCCTCTTTTTTACCTACTCACTACTCCACTGAGCATGATGTCCTTCTCCAGGGACTGATCCTTCCTGACAACATGTCCAAAGTGTGTAAGATTAGGTCTTGCCATCTTTGCTTCCAAGGAGCACTCTGGTTGTACTTCCTCCAGAACAGATCTGTTTGTTCTCTTGGTACCCCATGGTACATTCAACATTCTTCTCCAACACCACAATTCATAGGCATCAACTCTTCTTCTGTCTTCTTTGTTCATGGTCCAGCTTTCTCATGTGTATGATGTGATTGAAAATACCATGGCTTTGGTCAAGTGTGTTTTAGTCTTCAAGGTGACATCCTTGCTTTTGAATACTTTGAGGAGATTCTTTGCAGCAGATTTTCCCAACGCAATGCGTCTTTTGATTTCTTGACAGCTGCTTCAATGGTCTTTGATTGTGGACCCAAGTAAAATAAAATCCTTGACAACTTCAATCCTTTGTCCATTTATGACAATATTGCTTACTGATCCAGTTGTGAGGATTTTTGTTTTCCTGGTGTTGAGGTGCAATCCATACTGAAGGCTGTGGTCTTTGATCTTCATCAGTAGGTGTCTCCAATCTTCTTCCAGCAAGTAAGGTGGTATCGTCTGTGTAATGAAGTTAGTTAATGTGTCAGCCTCCAATCCTGATACCACGTTCTTCTTCATATAATCCAGCTTACTTGCTAGGTGTACAGATTAAAAAGGTATGGTGAAAGGATACAACCCTGATGCGCGCCTTTCCTGACTTTAAACCATGCAGCGTCCCCTTGTTCCGTTCACATGCTTGTCTCTTGATCCATATACAAATTCCTTATCCTATGTAATCATTCTAAATATAGTTTGCTTTGAAGCTAAAACACCCTGTTCTCCTTAGGAGAAGCCCTCTTCATCCTCTCTACTTTTAGCTGTTATGGATATTTAACTTTATACTCTTTATTACATCCTGAAACCAAACCAACCCTGGCTCTATGGACACTGCCTCAGTGTACAGTATTAGTTGGATCTGACTTGATGGTGCTTGGCTTGGCTTTAATGGCATACATTATACACAACTTTTTTTTTACCTGTCGCGGTAATAAAGAAAATGACATTAATTCCTAAGTATTTGCAACCTTCTCCCTTCCTTCTGCATTTTATGGAGGAACAGTTGTTGATTTCTGTGTCAGCTCCTCAGTCCTTTTTTATGATTACAAATCCCAGTAAAAAGGGTTAGGAATATTGACATAAACCATAAAGTTAAATTGGTGTGAATGACAAATAACTAAGCCAGAGATGGGCAGGGGTGGGGTATAACATAACAGCCTGTTGGGGTTTAGGACTTAGTTAGCAAAAAAACAAGTTATTTTAGGAGTCTTTGGAACAGAGGAAAAGAGACAGATTTTGAAAATATGCTGCCAAGCACGAGTGAGAGAGGTTCAATGCAACAGAATTTAGGTTTTGTTGAGTGTGAAGAGAGTTTGCAGTTGGTGTTTACAAAGATCTCTCTAAGGAGATAAACATTACATTTTAATTATTTATGATCATCACTCTAAAATCTGTTGCTGTCTAGTTGATTCTGACCCACGACAACTAAGGTTTCTTAAAATATGACCCCATGCCAAAATTTCAGCACACACAGTTTGATATGTTTTATATCACTATGTGATATCTTTCCAGTTAACCACATGCCTCAGTTACAAATATAGTGGATGTTTCTGGAAGCAGATGCTTGGCATCTCTCATAGTGTGTATCCCTGTGTCTTACACACATTACTCTGTGATTTTTGACTAAATGATTACATAATAATATCATCAGATCTGACTCGACGGCACTTTGCTTGGCAATAATATCATAATAATATTATCATTTTTTTTAATTGTCAATCGCTTGTTGCCTAGCAGTTCATATGCCAAGATACGTATACTCCTGGCTTCATTTAGTCCTCACAAGCAGCACTGAATGAGCATCTTTACCATTTCTGTTTCTCTAAGTGAAAACAGGCATTTCCAGTCATTAAGTGACTAGGATCAATGCATCTTCAAAACATGTTCAACAAAAACAGCTAACTAAGGGACATTTAGTTTGCTGAACATCTTTAAAAAGTGAAGTTCACCAAAAGACATAGTATTAGTCTGCTCTTTTCTATCGATTACCCAGGAAAGATCACTGGCTTCCAGGCTTGACTTGTTAGATTTTGGAGGGGAAGAGAAAGAAGAGGAGATGACAGATGGGAAGGGAAGGGGAGAGGAAAGGCATAGAGTAGGCTAAGGACTGACAGCATAAAGGCCAAAAATTTCTTAAGAAATGAGATTGTGTCATCTACCTTCCTTCCTTTAGGATCTTTTATTCTTTGGATGGGTCTTGGTGAAGGGGTTAAGAGCTCAGACTGATGTCCATAAAGTTGCCAATTCAGATCCATCAGCCTTTCTTTGGAACTACTATGGGAGGGGGCGGAGTCAAGATGGCAGACTAGACACATGTCTCCTTAATTCCTTCTGAAAACTAAGGCCTGGACTGATAATTAAAGGGAGACTTCTGGACCTCCAGTGAGCCCTAGGACATGGCACTGGGCTGTCAATTTGGACTACATGCCACTGAATGGGAAATGTCTTCTGTTTCCCTGACCCCCACCCTAGGTGAATGCTGGCTGTCACAGACTGAAACTAACTTGTGACTTTAACTTTTTTTGTCTGTCTTAGCCAGCATGCAGTGCTTAGGCTTAACTGACAGCAAAGCTCAGCTTCACTGCTTATGGGTTCGGAAGGCAGAATAGCCACATTTTGAGAGCCCAGCTCTGGCCTTGGTGTACCTTGGCCCCTCCACCTTCTCTTTCCAAACCTCCACCACTGATTTGGCTTTTACAGTGGGTGGGAGGGCTTGTGTGGGATGCATATTGTTTGCCTGGGAGGTGGACTAATTTCCAGGCTGGGAGGCAGTGCCAGCCTGGGGAGTGCTTTCTCAGCAGAAAAGCTGTGTTTTGCACAGTGTGGCCTTATGGGTGGAGCCTGGCAGCAGATGACAGCAGGCTAGTAGCCTTTCCATACTTTGAACTAGTTTACAGCATCCGGGATTGGATATAGAGGTGCTTACATTGCCAACTTGGAAGAAGGGCTTGCACACCTGACAGCCTGACTGATTTTGGAAGCTGTCAGATAGTTTTTACCTTTCAATAAGACAAGCTTGAGAAATAACTGTGGTGCATCTTGACAGCATCTTTTCCAGCCTTATACTGACCTACATCATAGGGTCAGCTGACAGCCCCCCAGTGACTCCATAAGTAGGGCTGTGTCTTTGCTGATCAAGAGGTGAAGCCAGCTATCCCAGAGATTCCACTGGGCCCAGTCACTGGAGGACATAGAGGTGACTGGTGACCACCTTCTTTCTCACACTGTGCTTCAGATCCTGTTAAGGTTAATGCTGAAGAAATGAAGCAATGTCTAGATGCCCAACAAGCAACAAACTTTGGGCAGAAACTTAAAGAAAAATCCACACATGGCTCCAGAAAGCTCCCAAAAGAAATGCCAAAGAACTTCCCAGATGAAGAAGCCTTTCTGAAACCATCAGAGATTGAGTACAAAAGGATTATATATACAGCCCTCTTAGACATTATACAGAATGCAGCAAAGCAAAAAAAAAAAAAAAATTAAACAAGCTGTTTGAACTGATGGAACACCAGCATTCTGAAATCTGACAGATCAGTAACAAAATCAAAGAAATAGAAAATTCATTTCAAAGCCAAGAAAACAGAATTGAATAATTGGAAAATGGACTTTCTGACTTGGAAGACAGGAGGAGAAATCATAGAAAAGAAACAAGAGAAATGAAGAAGCATTAAGAAACATGTGTGGCTCTATCTAGAGGAACAATCTATGATTAACTTGAGTGCCTGAACAGGGAGGGACACCTGAAAACACTGAGAGTATCCTTGTTGAGCTGCTGACAGAAAACCTCCCTGAACTTATGAAAGAAGCAAATACAGATATTCAAGATGCCTATCAAACTCCACTCAGAATAGATCCCAAAAGAAAGACACTAAGGCATATTATAATCAAGCTTAACAAAATGAAACATAAGCAGAAATTCTTAAAGGCAATGAGACTAAAAGCAAAGCTAATACTCAGAGGGAAACCCTGTAGGCTTTCATCTGACTTCTCAGCAGAAATGATGCTGGCATGGAGGCACTGGGATCACACATTCAAAGCCTTGAAGGAGAAAAACTTCCAACCAAGTATTATATATCTTGCAAAACTATCTCTCAAATATGAAAAATGAAATTAAAACCTTTGCAGATAAACAGAAACTCAGAGACCTTGTAAACACCCAACCAAAGCTACAAGAAATATTGAAGGAAGCTCTTGGCTTAGAAGAACGAAACCATTAACTCTATATTTTAGAGGCAATACAGGACATTATCACCCCCAAACCTACTCAGTCCGGGAAGGCAGAAAACTCAATCAAAGCTATAATATTAAAAGAAGCGGTATAGTGATCATATCGTGAAAACTATGATGTCATCATATTAAAAAGAGAGATGTACTACACTTCTTATAGTCCTTCCAGATGGAGAGGAAGTTAATAAGATATGTAGAAATTAAAATCAGGTTTAAACATAGATTATTAAGGGGGATAACAGGAGTAGCTGCAAAGTACAATACAGATATAACATATCAAATCAAGAAATGTAATACAGGACTCTCAACAAATGCAAAACCAACACTGAAAAGTGTGAAAAATCATCCTATAGAGAAGAATGTCCCAGAACAGAATAGTAAAAGTGTTGGGAGCTCATGGAGACTGCGCCACCAAAATGGCGCCGACCGGAAGGACCGCGCCCTGCCTTAAGCCCTCACCACGGCAGTGTCTGCCCAGCAACTAAGCCAGCTCATCGCCCATTGGACAGTACCCATCCTATCGGCGCCTCGCTCCCTTTGGTATAAAAGCAGTGGTAACAGGAAATAAAGTGTTCCGCTTCTCGTCTCCTGCTGAAACAGTGTCTCGGTCCTCTCCTTTGCGGGCAAAGGGGAACTTGGGCTGCGACATCTGGCGCCCGAACGTGGGGCCTGAAGCGACCCTCACCGCGGGGACGCCCGGACAGGTGAGCAGGCAGTTGCCTGGGACGGTATTTACCGGGTCGGTATTAACCGGAGGGCGGGGACGCCCGGACAGGTGAGCAGGCAGTTGCCTGGGACGGTATTTACCGGGTCGGTATTAACCGGAGGCTTGTAGATAGCCTGAAATCACATAGACATGGGGAATCAACCTTCTAGTCAGAAATTGGTACACTCCCTGAAAGGCTTGTTTAAATGCAAGGGAGTGGGGATAAAGTCAAGAACCATAGAGGCCTTCTTAAGAGCAGTAGAACAGGCGGCCCCGTGGTTCCTTGTTTCGGGCCACCTCACCTTGGGCGCCTGGAATAAATTGGGGGGAGACCTCACTAGAGAGGACGCTCAAGGCCGCCTCGCCCCTGGGGTGATGAGCGTCTGGATTCTGGTGTTAACCTGTTTGCAGGATGAGACTGGAATCTTCGAAAGGCTATTGACACAGGGACAGGATGCGTTTGAACAGGTACAGGAGGAGGCCTCGAGGAGAGGCGACTCTCCTCAAAACTCAGACAGCGATGAGTCTGGGAGCAGCACAGACAATGGCCCCGAAGATTATCACCCGCGAGATAGGAGCAACCGCTCACGGGGAGTTGAGGGAAAGACCCCTCCGGTTAAGGATAAACCCCCGGACGGGGACCCTGCCTCAGGTTTAGGGGAAGGACTATCAGGCCTGAGGCTCAATCTTCCCTGCCCCTCGCCTTCTGCCCCCCCCCTTACAACCCCAACAATACTGACAATGGCAGCACCCCGCGGCGTAGCCTATTGGGGAAGAATTTCTGGCAAGGCTTTAACGCCGCCGCCTTCCCGGTTTTTATTGACGATCAGGGAGATCGCCATCACGAACCTCTAGACTTTAAATTAGTCAAAAACCTAGCAGATGGTGTAAGGGCCTATGGGGCCAGTTCCCCTTTTGTACTGGGTATGTTACGATCCCTGGCGGAGACCGCCCTGACGCCCAATGATTGGACTAACTTGGCCCGTACCTGTCTGTCTCCGGGTCAATTCCTCGACTGGAGGTCTCTTATGTATGATTATGCCACTGAACAAGCAGCGAAGAACGCTAGTGTCCTTCGTCAGCCTGAATGGACGGTTGAAATGCTGATGGGGTATGGCCCATATGTGAACCAGCAAGCTGAATATCCCCCTCAGGTTTATGAGCAGGTAGGCAAGTTAGCAATAAGAGCTTGGCAGGCCCTCCCTCACAGGGGAGAAGGCGCTGGACAGCTTACAAAAATTTTTCAGAAACCCACAGAAACCTTCTCCGACTTCGTAGCACGTATGTCTGACTCTGTCCAAAAGGTCATGGGTGAATCCCCTAATACCACTGTTTTCTTGAAGCAGTTGGTTTTTGAGCAATGCTCAGAGGAGTGCAGGAAGATTATCACAGCCCATAAGAATAAGGGTTTAGAAGTGTGGCTCCGCCTCTGCCGAGATGTCAACCCTGCTAACTCTGGGTTGGCAGCCGCTGTGGTTGCGGCTATACAAGCCTCATCTACCGTCCCCTCCCGGGGGCCTCAAAAACCCTCGGGATGCTTTAATTGTGGGCAACCTGATCACTTCCGAAGAAACTGCCCCCTTAAGGGGCGCAAGCCACCGCCCGGGGAGGGGAGCCCTTCCTCGGACACTCCACTGTGCCCCTGCTGTGAACGGGGTCGCCACCTTGCTTCAGACTGCTATTCTAAAACTACCAAGGATGGGCGACCCCTACCCACCCCTGGTGGCCCAGGCGCCAGGCCAAAAAACCCCCAGAGGGGCCCTCCGCACCAGGGCCCCGCCCAAATTTGCGGTGCTCAACTAGTCCAGAAACCGAGGAAGGGACACCCCCTACCCATCACACCCCTAGAAGAGCGACAGCAGGAAGTGCAGGACTGGACCTCCGTACCACCACCAGACTCATACTAACCCCCGAGATGGGATTGGTGAGGGCCATTCCCCACAGAACAGACTAGCCCTGGCCCTGTTCACATTAAATTTTCTTTCACTCGATCGGGAGGGGCAGTCGGCGGCAGAGCGCCATTCGGGGACAGAGACACATCGATCCCGCTTGGCAATGTGGAAGGATACCATTTCGGGAAAATGGTTGGGCCCTGCCCCTGTCATAACCGCCACCCGAGGGGCAGTCTGTATCTTCCCACAGGACGCTGACTGCCCTTTGTGGGTCCCGGAACGCCTCACTCGGACTATCAAGGATGGATCCGCAGCTACGCAACCCGTCAGTACTGCTGCTGATACTGTGGATCCCCCTCCTGGGAGCAACGGAGGGGGCAGATGAGTATTGGGGTTTACTAGACACCCTGCCCCTACCAATCCCTGTTCATCATACATCTCCGCTCCTACCCCGCTTCTTTACCACCAATTACTCTCTGCAACTTCCAGCCGTTCCTATGGATGAAAGTATTAGCCCAGAGCAGCGCCCCCTTAATGTCACCCTGAAAGGCCTGCTCTGCTTCACGGTATGCCGCAACTTATCGGACCTGACAACAGATGGCCACTCCTGTGTCACCTTTTACCTTCCCCCCCACTCCCGTATGTGTTCAACTCCCGTTCATGTTCCTGCTTCACAACGGTTCCCAAACAAGCTCTATTCAGTGCCGCAACAGCACTTGCTTTTACTCTCTTTGTTGGAATGCTACTCTCTTTCAGACGGCGATAGTCGCCAGACTGCCGAGATATGTCCCTTGGCCTGTGAAATCCCCGTCGCCAGCCGAACTGTGGAGATCCAAGCGTGATTTCGGCCTCACTGCGGTGATCGTAGCCGCCGTCACAGCCTCCGTAGCTGCAGCCGCTACTGCCGCTGTGGCCTTCACCCAAAATATTGAAACTGCCACCGTTGTTAATAGCATGGCGCAAAACACTGCTAATGCTCTCCAGACCCAGGCGGCTGTGAGCGACCACGTGTTGGGGGCTATCCATATCCAGAATCACCGTATAGACTTGGTACAAGAACAATTGGATTCTCTGGTTCAAATCACCCAGTTGGGGTGCGCATGGCGCCTCCCCTCCCTGTGTGTGACCTCGGTACATTTCGACAATATCTCCCGAGCTGCTAACCTATCCCGCCTCCTTTCGCATCAACTGTAAACCAATTGGTCTCAGCGCATGGAACTGCTCCTAACCCAGTTGCGTACAGAGATTGTACGGGTTACTTCCACCAGGGTAGATCTTGCCATGGCGACCTCGTTGCGTGATTGGTTGAAGGGTGCGCTCGGCTTCCTCCAGCAGTGGGCGGGCACCGGTCTTTTGGGGGCTGCTTTGCTGGCAAGCGTGTTATTTCTTGTTTTGTGGATAAGAAGACGGTCCCGACAACAAAGCGTCCGTTATAGTCTACTTGTTCAGGCATTTGCCCACACCGCCGAGCGCGATCCATCGGCTCAGGTGTGGCTGTCTCTATTGGATCGCTCCTAGCCTCGACCCCCTGAACAGAGGGAGGTGTAGCCAATGACGGGCAACCTCCTCTGGGAAAACTACCAACCTAAGACAGGGAGCACACCTTGCTGTGTGCCACCCCCATGACGGGTAAGGAGTTCTTCCGCAGAGGATGACCTAAGACAGGCAGCCTCGCCTACCCTTACTAAAACAAAAGGGGGGAGATGTTGGGAGCTCATGGAGACTGCGCCACCAAAATGGCGCCGACCGGAAGGACCGCGCCCTGCCTTAAGCCCTCACCACGGCAGTGTCTGCCCAGCAACTAAGCCAGCTCATCGCCCATTGGACAGTACCCATCCTATCGGCGCCTCGCTCCCTTTGGTATAAAAGCAGTGGTAACAGGAAATAAAGTGTTCCGCTTCTCGTCTCCTGCTGAAACAGTGTCTCGGTCCTCTCCTTTGCGGGCAAAGGGGAACTTGGGCTGCGACATAAAAGCAACAGAGAAAACATCAACACAAAAATAAACACATCACAATGACAGCAGTAAACACATATATATCAGTGCTTATATTGAATGGAAATGCATTGAATGCTCCAGTAAAGAGACAACGAGTGACATCTTGGATCAACAGACATGACCTATCTATATGTTGCTTACAAGAAACTCACCTTAGGCTTAAAGATATGAACAAACTGAAAATTAAAGAAGGGAAAAAGACATACCAAGCTAACACTGTACAAAGAAGAGCAGGTGTGGCAATACTGATCTCAGATAAAATAGATTTTGATATAAAATCCACTATCGTGGACAAGGGTGGATGCTATTTACTGCTGAAAGGTTCAATACACAAGCAGGACTTAACAATATTAAGTATTTATAAATCTAGAGCATCTAAATACATTGAAGAAATACTGACTACATTGAAAAATGAGATCAATCACTCTACAGTAATAGTGGGAGACTTTAACACTCCTCTCTCAGTATTGTATGGCCCTTCTAGAAAAAAGCTCAATAAAGACAAAAAAGATCTTATTGCCACAATTAACCAACTAGACCTCATTGACATATACAGAACTTTCTATCAACAGATAACTACACCTTTTCTACAGTTCACATGGAACATTTTCCATAATAGACCATGTGTTAGAACATAAAGCAAATCTCAACAAATCCATATCATTGAATTATTATAAAGCATCTTCTCAGACCATAAAGCCATAACAGTCAAAATCAACAGCAGAAAAAAACATAGATAGAAATTGGAACTCATGGAAACTGAACAACATCTTGCTCAAAAAGTTATAGGTTATAGAAAAAATCAAGGATGAAATAAAGAAATTTATGCATTCGAGTGAGAATGAAAACACATACTACCAGAACTTATGGGATGCAGCCAAAGCAGTGCTCAAGAGTCACTTTATCTCTATAAATGAACATATCCAGAAGGTAGAAAGAACTCAAAGAACTAACTCTACAGCTTGAAAAAGTAGAAAGAGAGCAACAGAGGAACCCCTCAGACACCAGAAGGAAACACAGCATAAAGATTAGAGCAGAACTAAATGAATTAGAAAATAGAACAAATGAAAAAACTGAAAAGACCAAAAGCTTTTTTTTTTTTAAAAGATCAACAAAATTGACAAACCATTGGCTAAACTTACTAAAGGAAAACAGGAAAGCGAACAAATAACCTAAAGAAGAAATGAGATGGGAGTTGTCATAACAGATCCAACAGAAATAAAAAATATCATAACAGAATATTACAAAAGACTGTACTCTAACAAATTTGAAAACCTAAGGGAAATTGTCAAATTCCTAGATTCATACCACCTACCAGAATTATCATGAAGTGAACCAGAGCAATTTAATGAACCCATCACAAAGTAAGAGACTGAAAAAATCATCAAAAAACTATCAACTAAAAAAAGCCCTGGCCCAGATGGCTTCACCACAGAATTCTACGAAGCTTTTAGAGAAGAGTTAACTCCAATATTACTGAAACTGTTTCCCAGCATAGAAACGAATGGAGTACTCCCAAATTCATTCTATGAAGCCAGCATGACTCTGATACCAAAGACAGGGAAAAGACCCAACAAAAAATGGACAACTACAGACCGAAATCACTCATGAATGTCAATGCAAAAATCTTCAACAAAATTCTTGCCAAAAGAATTCAACAACATATCAAAGAAGTTATTAGTTATGACCGCATTGGATTCATATCAGAGATACAAGGCTGGTTCAGCATCAGAAAAAAGATTTATCTGATCAACCACATAAATTACACGAAAGACAAGAATCACCTGATTTTGTCTATTGATGTAGAAAAGGCATTTGATAAAGTCCAATGTCAGTTCATGCTAAAAAATCTAAGCAAAATAGGAATAGAAGGTACATTCCTCAGTGCAATAAGGGCCGTTCATACAAAGCCAACTGTCTACATCATCCTGAATGGAGAGAGACTGAAACAATTGCTCTTGAAAATGGGAACTAGGTAAGGTTGCCCACTCTCACCTCTCCTATTCAACATAGTACTAGAAGTTCTAGCCAGAGCAATTAGGCAAGACCAAGAATAAAGGGCATCTGCATCAGCAGAGAAATAAAAATCTCTCTATTTGCAGGATAAAAGATAAACATAAGTAAATCAGTAGGATTCCTTAACACCAACAATGAGATTATTAAAGAAGAAATCACCAAATCAATACCACTTACTATTGCCCCCAGCCAAAGCCAAGTGCCATCGAGTCGGACTATTGCCCCCAAGAAGATAAAATACCTAAGAATAAATCCAACTAGAGAAATAACAGACCTTTACAAAGAGAACTACAAGACCTTACCATAAGAAACTAAGGGAGACTTACATAAATGCAGAAACCTATCCTGCTCATGGATAGGAAGACTTAACATTATGAAAATGTCTATTTTACCCAAATCAATCGACTTCCATAATGCAACCCTGATATAAATTCCAGTGACATTTTTTAATGAGATGGAGAAACAAATCTCCAACTTTGTTCAGAAAGGGAAGAAACCCTGGATAAGTAGAGCACTACTGAAGAAGAAGAACACACTGAGAGGCCTCTCACTACCCAACTTTAGAACTTATTACAGTGCCACAGTTGCCAAAACAGCCTGCTACTAGTACAAAAAGAGACTTATAGACCAATGGAAGAGAATTGAGACCCCAGAGATGCCACCATCCTCCTACGAACACTTGATATTCCACAAAGACCCTAAGACTTTAAACTGGGGTAAAAGCAATCTCTTTAAGAAATGGTGCTGGCAGAATTGGATATCTGTCTGCAAAAAACTGAAATAAGACTCGTATCTCATATCTTATACAAAATCCAACTCAGACTGGACGAAAGACCTAAATATCAAATCTAAAACAGTAAAACTTATCCAATAAAAAATAGGATCAACACTGCAAGTTTTAACATACATTGTAGACAGACTTGAAAAACTTTCAAAGCACAATCAACAGAAGAGAAAATAGATAAATGGGAATATTAAGAATCAAACACTTTTACACATCCAAAGACTTTGTCAAAAGAATTAAAAGAACACCTACAGAATGGGAAATAATATTTGGCAACTATATGTCAGACCGACGTCTGACGTCCATTATCTACAAGGTACTACAAAATATCAATAAGAAAAGGATAAGTAATCCAATTAAGTGCTGGGCGAAGGAAATGGACAGACACTTCTCTAAACAGGAGATCCAGGCAGCCAAAAGACATATGCGGAAATGCTCACGACCATTAGCTATTATAGAAATTCAAATCAAAACTACGATGAGATATCATCTCACCCCAGCAAGGTTGGCTGTGATCCAAAAAACACAAAACAACAAATGCTGGAGAGGCTGTGTAGAAATTGGATCTCTCCTACACTGCTATTTGGATTGCAAAATGGTACAATCTCTTTGGAAAGCAATCTGTTGCTTCCTAAAAAGCTGGAAATAGATATACCATTTGACCCAGTAATCCTTCTTCTTGGAATATATCCTACAGAATCAAAGGCATTCACATGAGCAGATACATGCACACTAATTTTTATTGTAGCACAGTCCACAATAGCAAAAAGATGGAATCAACCTAGATGCCCAACAACAGATGAGTGGATAAATAAACTAAGGTATACGTACTCAGTGGAACACTATACAATGATAAAGAACAATGATGAGTTTAGGAAACATCTCATAACCTAGTTTCAATTGGAAGATACTATGTTGAATGAATTTAGTCAGCAGCACAAGGACAGATGTTGTATGCGACCTCTATGATAAGAACTTAAAAACAGACTCATGGACAGAAGACTCTTTGACAGCTGCAAGGGATGGGAGAGAGGAAGAGGGCTGGTTATAGATTAGATAGGTGAAAGAAATTTGGTTGTGTGAAATTAGTGACAGCACACATTAGAAAAAAGATCAATTTAACTGGATTTCAACATAACATGAATACTCTTCCAATCTTAACCCAACATTGCAAGGACAGAGCAGGGTCGGGGTCCGGGACCACACTCTCAGGGCACATTGGGGCCAATTGGTATAACTAGCGTATTGCTAAGTCAATCTTCTCCACCCCATATTGGTGAGTGGCATCTGGGTTCTTAAAAGCTAGCGAGGTGCCATCTGAGGTACACCAAATTGTCCCAACTCAGCAGGAACAGATGATCACCAAAGACCAAAATGACATGGGGGAAAGAGAACCCAGAAGACAGAGAGACCCATGCGAGTGGGTGACTACATCGACATGTGACCAGAGGTACCAGATGGTGCACGGCTACCACCAGTGATAGCTGTTGTGGTGCTATCTGTGTAGAACAAACAGGAGGAGTATTGTCTCACTGGGCAAGGAGACCAGCAGGAGCTGCACATAGGCAGGCATGCAAATTTAAACTGGATTGTACACTTCCATTCAATCATGATAAATAAATAAATAAACAAACAAATAAGAAATCTTATCGGAAACAGTTCTGTGTCTTCTAGGGTCACTATGAGTCAGAATTGACTTGATGGCACATAACAACAATGAGATGAGGCAACATCTTATACCTTACTGAGCTCTTAGAAAAGGATCTTATAGTCCCACTCTGAATTCTATACTTTACCTGATACCTTCTCTTACCTTTAAAATCATCTGTCTGAATGCCTGGGAATTAGAAACTGTACTGTTTGTGAACCTAGTAACCTCTGGCTTCTCTATACTCTATGTTTCTTTAAAATTAGAAGTTCCTTTTCTAGTCCATCTCTCATGATCGTTATCTTAAGTAGTTAAAAGAAATCAATTGTTACTTTTAACGTTCTGATTTAAAATCCTATTAACCAGGCCTACTTGTTCATTAGTTACAAAAACCGAAGACCTGTGCCATTGAATCAATTCTGACTCATAGCAACCCTGTAGGATAGTTTCTGTGAAACAATCAGTGTAGATAGCAGTGTTGTTTATATTTCTGCCACTACATGAGAAGCACATCCTTATACACAGCATCTATCACTTTTTCCCACTTAATCCCTCATTGCTAGCCTCCTGTGTGGTCATCAGGTTTTCACTAAGTTTAATCAAAGTTTCTTCTAGTTCTAACCCACCACTCAATCTCGTGGCCACAACTAGATGGTTTAGGTTTATAATAGCAGAACTTTTAGTAACAAAATCTGCTCTAGTTATCTATTACTAAGTCATGAGTCATCACAAAGTAGTGCATTAAAATAATATTTATTTGCTCCTGAATCTGGGGATTGACTGGACGTTGGCAGTTCTCCCTTGGGATCATTTCTGTGATTCCAGTTACCACTGGTGGCAGAGGAGCAGCTCATCTCAAAGGCTTCCTTACTACTCTGTCTGATACCAGGAAGAGATCCCTGGTGGCACAAAAGATTAAGTACTCTACCACTAACTGAAATGGTTATCAGTTTAAACTCCTCCCAGGGGTACCTCAGAAGAAGTGCCTGACAATCTGCTTATGAAGGTCACAGCTTTGAAAACCCTGTAGAATGGAATTCTACTGTGCAGTGTGTAAGGTTTCCATGAGATAGAATCAACTCGATTGCAAGTTTTTCTTTTTCTGATACCTGGAGTGGAACTCAAACAGCTAGGGACTCAAACAGCTGAAACTTCTTGGGTATTTCTCACTCTCTTTCATTCCTTCTTTGTCCTCACCGTGTGATCATTCCATATAGAAGCCTAAGAGTAACCTGACTTCTTACTTGGTGGCTGAAACCTCCAAGAACAAATTATTGCTAAAGTAACTGACAGAAGCCTCTTGATCATTTCTAACCTAGCCTTAAAAATAATCAACGTTACTTCTGATACACTGTATTCATCAAGGCAGTCACAAAAGGTCACCTAATCTTAAGGATAAGGGGCATAGACTCCACCTCTCAATGGGAGCAAATCAATGCTTTGTGGGCATGTAAAGCCATCCTAATCCTCAAAGACTAGTTGAGGCTCAGTTTTTATACTAGGAAGTGAATGCTGTTTAAAGTTGACCACTGTGATATGATGTATAATAATGAAGCATAGGGAACAACATAATTGTTTTGCAATATGAGAATCATTAAATACATGATGGGTATATAATGGATCATTATATAGCCATTAGAAATTGTGTTTTAAAGAGTCTTTAATGATACGTGAAAATATCCAGTACATATAATATTAGGTGAAGTAAATCAGGACACCGGATTGTGTGTAAGGGATCATCCCTTTTAAGTGACAGGGAAGAGGGGGATTAATAATGTGTATGTGCACAGAATAAAAATGAAAAGGGAATACATCAAGTATAACAATCATCTCTAGGGTGTAACATAGGCCATTTAAAATTATGCTAATTTTATTTGTGTCCAAATTCTTACACAGGGCTTTGTGTTAATATTCTGAAAAGAAATCATGATGAAAAAAATAGGCTTATAGACGTTAGGTAACTTTTGTAAGTTCAAATAGTTGAAAGTGAGCTTTCCAATTGAAATTGAGGTTCAGGTATATTTTACTTTACATTCTCAAATCTTGTCTGTCAATGCTGTCCTTTCTATGTGAAGAACTGGAATTCTACCTGTTAACTTACTTATTCTACACATCTTTGTTCAACTTTAGATATCTAAGCCCCAGTATATGTCATTACAGCCACCACCTGTCTTTGAGTGGTGACTTGCCATGATGCTGAACAGATTCCTTTAGAGCCTCCAGCCTAAGACAGACTGGGAAGAAAGGGCTCATGAACTTTTGTCCTAAAATCAGCCAGTGAAAACCCATAGCTCATGATGGTTTGATCCACAACTGATTGTGGAATGGCATTGTACTAGGCTGCACTGCATTCCATGATGTAGGGAGGTCACCAAGAGTTAGGGGCTGGCTTAACTGCTAACAACAACTAGCTTGTCCTCTATACTCTTTAAGCAGGGCACAAGGACAGCATGGAGAGTAATATGTTAGTGCCTGTCATGGAATGAATTGTGTACGCTCTCCCCCTCCCCACAGTGTGTATCAAGTTGGCTGGATCTTGATTCCTGGTTTTGTAGGATCTTTCCCATTTGTTGTAAATCCTGCCTTTATGATGTTAATGAGGGAGATGGGTGGCAGTTGCATTAGTGAGGCAGGACTCAGTTTATAAGCTTGAATTGTGCCTTGAGGAAATCTCTTGAGATACAAAAGAAAGTTGAAAGCAGAGAGAGAGAGAGCTGGGGGCTTCAGACCTCCGAGAAAGCAGTGCTGGGAGTACAGCACATCCTTGAGACCTGAGGTTCCTGTGCTGAGATGCTCCTAGACCAAGGGAAGACTAGTACATCATAAAGACCTTCCTCCAGAGCCAACAGACAGAGAAAGCCTTTCCCTGGAGCTGGCACCCTGAATTTGAACTTTTTGCCTACTTTATGGCAAATAAATAAATTTCTCTTTGTTAAAAACACCTACTTATAGTATTGTATGTTACAGCAGCATGAAATGACTACGACAGTGCCTCGGAGTAAGTGCTCGTGTTCTTTGTCCCGTCAGACTTCAATAAGAACAAAACTCACTGCCCTTTAGATGCACTGCACTTGGAAGTTACATGTACATTTGATGCATGTAGCTTAACTGACATTCCTGGAATCAGTGTGTTTTATTTTGTTTTGTCAGCCTCCACAGTAGCTGCCAACCTCCTCCTGATAGCATTGCTTTCTCAGTGGAAGTCTTTTCTTGCTTGTCTGACTTTACTTCACTCCACACCACCCTGACACATTAATCTCAGAACTGAACCACACTTCTCCTTTTCCTGTACATGCTTATAGAAGTCTCTAACCAATTTTCTTCCTTTTCACATCATTTTAAACTGTGCAGCTTTGCAAGGTCAACACTGAGATCAAGTGGAAGGCTAAACAGAATTCATCCTAAAAGTGAAAAGTCAGCCAGTAGCTTTCTCTGAAATATTCAGCTTTTGGACATCTGTTAACAACTGTGTGCATGTATCTGTTCATGTAACTGCCCTTGCATCTGTAGGATATATTCCAAACAGTAGGATTACTGGGTAAAATGGTATATCTGTTTCCAGCTTTGTAAGGATGTGCCAGATTGTTTTCCAAACAGATTGTGTCATTTTGCAATCCGACCAACAGTGTAGAAAAGTTCTGTTGTTGGGCATCTGGGTTGATTCCATCTTTTTGCTATTGTGGACTCTGCTGCAATAAACATTCATAACTGTTCATGTGACTCCCCTTAATTCTGTACGATATATTCCAAGCAGTGGGATTACTAGATCAAATGGTATATAAATTTCCAGCTTTTTAAGGAAGCATCAGATTGCTTTCCATAGAGGTTGTACCATTTTGCAATCCCACCAGCAGTGCAGGAGAGTTCCAGTCTCTCCACAGCCTCTCCAGCAATTGTTGTTTGGTGCTTTTTGGATCATGGCCAACCTTGCTGGGGTGAGATGATATCTCATCATAGTTTTGATTTGAATTTCTTTAATAGCTAATGATCGTGAGCATTTCTGTACGTGTCTTTTGGCTGCCTGGATCTCCTGTTTAGAGAAGTTTCTGTCCATCTCCTTCGCCCATCACTTAATTGGATTATTTATCCTTTTCTTATTGATATTTGGTAGTATCTTGTAGATAATGGAGATCAGATGTCGGTCTGACATATAGTTGCCAAATATTATTTCCTATTCTATGCCAAGCCGGCCAAGTGCCATTTTTTAATTCTTTTGATAAAGTCTTTGGATGCACAAAAGTGTTTGATTCTTAGTATTCCCATTTATCTATTTTTTCTTCTGTTGATTGTGCTTTGTCAGTCTGAAGTCTGTCTACATTGTGTATGAATACTTGCTTTGTTGGCTTGGCTTGTTGATCCTGCTTTTTTCTTGAATAAGCTTTATTGTTTTAGATTTGATACTTAGGTCTTTTATCCAATTTGAGTTGGTTATTGTATAAGGTGTGAGATATGGATCTTGTTTCAATTTTTTGCAAATGAAAATCCCATTCTGCCAGCATCATTTGTTAAAGAGACTGTTTTTACCCCAATTTAAGGTCTTAGGGCCTTTGTGGAATATCAAGTGTTCATAGGAGGATAGTGGCATCTCTGGGGTCTCAATTCTCTTCCATTGGTCTATATGTCTCTTTTTGTACTAGTACCAGGCTGTTTTGACAACTGTGGCAGTGTAATAGGTTCTAAAGTTGGGTAGTAAGAGGCCTCCCAGTGTGTTCTTCTTCTTCAGTAGTGCTCTACTTATCCAGGGTTTCTTCCCTTTCTGAACAGAGTTGGTGATTTGTTTCTCCATCTCATTAAAAAATGTCACTGGAATTTGTATTGGGATTGCATTATATAAGTAAATTGCTTTGGGTAAAATAGACATTTTCACAATGTTAAGTCTTCCTATCCATGAGCAGGGTAGGTTTCAGCATTTATGTAAGTCTCTATCAGTTTCTTGTAGTAAGATCTTACAGTTCTCTTTGTAAAGGTCTGCTATTTCTCTAGTTGGATTTATTCTTAGGTATTTTATCTTCTTGGGGGCTATAGTAAGTGGTATTGATTTGATGATTTCTTCTTTAATAATCTCATTGTTGGTGTAAAGGAATCCTACCAATTTACTTATGTTTATCTTGTGTTCTGATACTTTGCTGAACTCTTCTATCTGTCTGGGTAACTTTACTTATGGATTCTTTAGGATTCCCTGCATATACAATCACATCACAATAGGGAGATTTTTAGTTCTTCTTTGCTGATGCAGATGCCCCTTATTCGCTGGTCTTGTCTAATTGCTCTGGCTAGAATTTCTAGTACTGTGTTGAATAGGACAGGTGAGAGTAGGCATCCTTGTCTAGTTCCCATTCTCGAGGGGAATTTTTTCATTCTCTCTCCATTCAGGATGATGTAGGCAGTTGGCTTTGTATAAATGGCCCTTATTGCATTGAGGAATTTGCCTTTTATTCCTATTTTGCTGAGAGTTTTTAGCATGAACCGGTATTAGACTTTATCAAATGCCTTTTTTGCATCAACAAACAAAATCAGGTGATTCTTGTCTTTTGTGTTATTTATGTGGTTAATCAGATTAATTGTTTTTCTGATGTTGAACCAGCTTTGTATCTCTGGTATGAATCCAACTTGGTTGTGATGAATTACTTTTTTGATATGTTGTTGAATTCTTTTGGAAAAAATTTTGTTGAAGATTTTTGCATCTAGCTTCATGAGTTATATTGGTCTGTCATTTTCCTTTTTTTGTTGGGTCTTTTCCCTGTCTTTGGTATCAGAGTTATGCTGGCTTCATAGAATGAATTTGGGAGTATTCCACCCATTTTTATGCTGTGAAGTAGTCTCAGTACTGTTGGAGTTAATTCTTCTCTAAAAGTTTCATAGAATTCTGTGGTGAAGCCATCTGGGCCAGGGCTTTTTTCAGTTGGTTTATTAAGATGGGCTTATTAAGTTGTTCTGCTTCACCTCATGATAATTTTGGTAGGTAATATGAATCCAGGAATTTGTTCTTTTGCTCTACGTTTTCAAATCTGTTACAGTACAGTGTTTTGTAGTATTCTGTTACAATATTTTTTATTTCTGTTGGATTTGTTGTGACATCTCCCACCTCATTTATTTTTTGGGTTGTTTGTTTCCTGTTTTTCTTTAGTAAGGTTAGCCAATGGTTTGTCAATTTTGTTGATCTTTTCAAAAAACCAGCTTTTGGTCTTTTCAATTTTTCAATTGTTCTTCCATTCTCTAATTCATTTAGTTATTCTCTAATCTTTATGATCTGTTTTCTTCTGATGTCTGAAGGGTTCCTTTGTTGCTCTTTTTCTACTTGTTCAGCTGTAGTGTTAGTTCTTGATTTGGGTTCTTTTGTCCTTCTGAATGTGTGCATTTATAAACTGACCTCTGAGCACTGTCTTTGCTGTGTCCCATAGATTCTTGTAGTATGTGTTTTCATTCTCATTTGAATCCATAAATTTCTTTATTTCGTCCTTGATTTCTTCTATAACCCATGGGTTTTTGAGCAAGATGTTGTTCAGTTTCCATGAGTTCCAACCTCTATGTTATTTCTGCTATTGATTTCAACTTTATGGCTTTTTGGTTTGAGGGGATGCTTTGCAATAATTCAGTCATTTGGATTTTGTTGAGATTTGCTTTATGTTCTAACACATGGTCTATTCTGAAAAATGTTCCATGTGCACTGGAGAAGAATCGTAATTATCTGCTGATGGATAGAAAGTTATGTATATGTTGATAAGGTCTAGTTGATTAATTGTGGTAATAAGATCTTCTGTGTCTTTGTTGAGCTTTTTTCTGGAAGATCTGTCCAGTATCAAGAGAGGAGTGTTGAAGTCTCCCACTATTATTGTGGAGTGATCGATCTTATTTTTGAATGTAGTTAGTGTTTCTTTGAAGTATTTAGAAGCACTAGTAGTGGATGCCTAAGTATTTAATATCATTAAGTCCTGCTTGTGTGCTGAATCTTTTACCGACAAATAGGGTCCATCCTTGTTCACGATGGTGGATTTTACACCAAAATCTATTTTATCTGAGATCAGTATTACCACACCTGCTCTTCTTTGTATATTGTTAGCTTGGTATATATTCTTCCATCCTTTAATTTTCAGTTTGTTCATATCTTTAAGCCTAAGGTGAGTTTCTTGTAAGCAACATATAGATGGGTCATGTTTTTTGATCTAAGATGTCACTCGTTGTCTCTTAACCAGAGCGTTCAGTCCATTTACATTCAATGTAATTATTGATATATATGTGTTTAGTGCAGGCATTTTGATGTATTTATTTTTGTGTTGAATGTTTTCTCTGTTGCTCCTACTATTCTGTTCTGGGACATTCTTCTTTATGCGTTGATTTTTCACCCTTTTCAGTGTTGGTTTTGTGTTTGTTGAGAGTCCTGAATTGTGTTTCTTGTTTTGATATGTTGTATCTTTATTATGCTTTGTGGCTATCCCTGTAATCTCCCTTAATAATCCACGTTGAAACCCAATTATAACTTCTGCATATCTTACTAACTTCCTCTCCATCTGGAAAGGCTGTAACTACTGTAGTATATCCCTCTTTTTAATAGGATGGTATCACAGTTTTCATGATATGATCACTGGATCACTTCTCTTAATATTATAGCTTTTTCTGAGTTTTGTGTCTTCTGTAACTGAGATTTCTAGGTGATGTTTCCTGTATTACCTCCCAAATATAGAGTTATTGGTTTTGTTCTTCTAAGCCAAGAGCTTGTTTCAGTGTTTCTTGTAGCTTTGGTTTGGGTTTTACAAAGTCTTTGAGTTTCCGTTTATTCATGAAGGTCTTAATTTCATTTTCATATTTGAAAGACACTTTTTAGGATACATAGTTCTTGGCTGGAAGTTTTTCTCCTTCAAGGCTTTGAGTGTGCCATTCCACTGCCTCTGTGCCAATATGGTTTCTGGGGAGAATTCAGATGAATGCCTACAGAGCTTCTCTCTGAATGTTAGCTTTGCTTTGAGTCTCACTGCCTTTGAGAGTTCCTGCTTATGTTTCATTTTCTTAAGCTTGATTATAATATATCTTGAAGTCTGTCTTTTAGGGTCTGTATTGTGTGACATTTGATATGCATCTTGGATGTCTATATTCTCTTCTTTCATGACTTCTGGGAAGTTTTCTATCACAAGTCAACAACAATTCTCTGAGTGTTTTCAGGTGTCCCTTCCTGTTCAGGAACTCCAATAAATCAAGATTGTTCCTCTTTATGGAGTCCCACATGAGTCTTAATTCTTCTTTTTTCTTCTAATAAATGCTGGTGTCAGTAGCTCTGTTTTCCAAGTCAGAAAGTCTGTTTTCCATTTGATCAATTCTATTCTCTTGGCTTTGAATGTGTTTTCTAATTCTTTATTTTTGTTATTGATCTGTTGGATCTAAGAACGCTGGTGTTCCCTCAATTCAAACAGCTTCTTTAATTTTTCATTTTGCCTTGCTGCATTTTGTATAGTGTCTAGGAGTGCTCTTTATGTAATTCTTTTGTATTCGACCTCTGATAGCTTCAGAAAAGCCTTCTTTATCTGGGAAATTCTTTGGTCCTTTCTTTTGGGAGCTTTTTGGAACCATGAGTGGATTTTTTCTTTAAGTGTCTGCTGAATGTTTGTCGCTTTTTGGGAATTCAGAGGTTGTTTAGTTTCTCTGGTGTTGCCTTAACAGGAGTTGAAGCACAGTCTGAGAAGACAGTTGATCATCAGTCACTTCCTTGTCCTCCATTGACTAGGACCACTGGAATCTCTGGGTAGCAGGCTCCACTTCCAGGCTGGCAATGACACAGCCCTACTTATGGAGTCACTGGGGGGCTATCATCAGATCCTATGTTGTGGGTCAGTGAATGCGAAAAGAGATGCCGTCAGGCTGCCCTGCAGTTATTTCTCTAGGTAGCCTTATTTTGAAGGGTAAAAGGTATGTGACAGCTTCCAAAATCAGCCAGGATGTTAGGTGTGCAAGCCACTCTTTCCAGCTGGCAATGGAGACACCTCTATATCTGTCCTTAGATGGTGTGATTTAGTTCAAAGTACAGAAAGGCTACTGTCCTGCTGTCATCCACTGCTGGGCCCCACCAGTAAGGCTACACTGTTCTAAAGCCAACTTTTCTGCTGGGAAGGCACTCCCTGGGCTGGCACTGCCTCCAACCTGGGAGTTAGCCCCTGATCAGGCCTCCGTTCGGGTAACTCTGCCTCCCAGTTGAACAAGATGGTGTCCCACACAAGCTGTTCTGCCCACTGTGAAACAGCCAGATCAATGGTAGAGGTTCAGAAAGAGAGGATAGAGGGGCTATGGAGCTCTAAGTCCAGAGCTAGGCTCTCAAAGTACAGCTATTCTGCCCACTCGTCCCATCAGCAGTGTGGCAGAGCTTTGCTGCCAGCTAAGCGCAATCACTGCTGCTGGCTAACAAAAAGAAAAAAAAGTTAAAAGCGGCAGTTACCTTCAGTCTCCGAGAGCCAGCCATTCAACAAGTGCATGGGTCAGTGAAAGAGAAGTTTCCCGTTCAGTGGTATGTAGTCCAAAGTGACAGCCCAATGCCATGTCCTAGGGCTCACTGGGTGTCCGAAGACTCTGTTGAATTATCAATCCAGGCCTTAGTATTCAGATGGAGTTAAGGAGATGTGTGTCTAGTCCACCAGCTTGACTCTGCTCTGCTTATTATGTTACTTTTTAATAAAACATTTGTTGCTTCTTAAAAAGTATTTTTTTTGTAAATTTCTTCATGTTTTAGGTGAAGCTTCACAGTGCAAATTAGTTTTTGATTCAAAAATTTGTGCACAAATTATTTTGTTATATTGGTTGTGATCCTCACAATGAGTCAGCACTCTCCACCTTTCCTATACAAGCTGGATTCTCTGTGTCCATTCATACAGTTTTCCTGTTCTTTTCCTCCTTCTTGCTTTTGGGTAGGTGTTGTCTGTTTGGTCTCACAGTTGATTAAACTAAGAAGCACGTGCCTAAGTAGTGTTATTGGTTGTTTTATAGCTATACTTAGACTAAGAGGTAGTCATTAGAACAGAACAAGTGAATACCACATGGTTTAAAGTTAGGAAAGGTAAGCATCAGGGTTGTATCCTTTCACCATACTTACTCAGTCTGTTTGCTCAGCAAATGATCCAGAAGCTGGACTATGAAGAAGAATAGGGCATCAGAATTGGAGGGAGACTCATTAATAACCTGTGCTATGCAGGTGAGACAACCTTGCCTGCTGGAAGTGAAGAGGACTTGAAGCACTTATGTATGAGTATCAAAGATCACAGCCTTGAGTATGGACTGCACCTCAACAAAAAGAATACAAAACCCTTGTGACTGGACCAACAAGTATCATCACTATAAAAAGAGGAAAGAATTAAGTCAGCAAGGATTTCATTTCATTTGAATCAGTAATCAACGTCCATGGAAGCAACAATCAGGAAATCAAGTGATACGTTACATGTGGAAATTCTGCTGCAAAAATTTCTTAAAAAGCAAATACATCACTTTAAGGACTGAGGTAAGCGTGACCAAAGCTACAGTGTTTTCAGTTGCCATATATGCATGTAAAATCTGGAGAATGAATAAAGAAGTTATAAGAAGAACAGATGCTTTTGAATTATGGTGTTGGTGAAGAATACTGAATATACCATGGACTGCCAGTAGAACAAAAAATGTGTCAGAAGAAGTACTGCCAGAATGTTCATTAGAAGCAAGGGTGGTGAGACTTTACCTCACATACTTTAGACAAGTTAGTCAGAAATGTGACCCAAATACCTCACATGTTTTTTCTTTTTCAAAATGAGAGATTGAGAACTTGACATAACTAAGGTCATAATGATGCTCTGAGGAATCTGTGTTTTTATTGCACAGAATACACTGATATCTTTTGAAAGAGGTGTACAGGCCCATCAGTGCCAATGGCCTTGGTTTCTCTCTCTTGTTCATACTCTTGGTATATCACCATCAGCTTGTTAGGTGGTGGCAGATTAGGAGGCTTCCTGACATTTTGGATCTGCAGCTACCTTCTCTATTCCTTGTCTCAGTCAGGGTGCACTTAACAGGCCACTGCTACTAATTAAAAAGTTTTTATGTAAGTTCTTTTTTCCAGTTTGTTACAAACACATAAATTAGAGTCCAGGTATATAACATACATATGTGTAGTTTAATAGAGTTTCTTCTGGTTATTTTGTGATGTATCCAATTATCTGTGGGCCATGTGCTCAGAACATTAGGTAATCCTTCCCAAAATGATATATAAAATTGTGTTTTGAGACTCTAAGGAAAATAGCCTGTATTGCTGACAAGTATCTGTTGATACCATACCTCCTAATAAATCTTTTCCCTCTTTCTGACTTCAAATACATTTCATTGGCTTGATTTCTGCAGGGCATGGACCCTGACTGAACATCAAATTTTGGTGCTCAATATAGGGCTTGTTTAAATTACTTAGGCCTTGGTTTCATCTCCCTAAGACCTGAGTCCCTGGGAAGGAAGCAATAAGGTGCATGCTTTTTCAAGTTGTGGGGTCTTTCAACCTGTGGTGGCCCAGAGGTACAGTGATGGGTGTGCACTCCATGGCAGTGAGCTCTGGAGGGAGAAATTTTCTGGTGGCCATGGTAAGTAACTGGGTATAAGGTGGTGAGATCTCTGTAAAAGCCATAGAGGGCATTTGTTCTTGTAGACTCCCAACAAGAACAGATGACTAAGTCCCATGAGGCTGGGTGAGACACCAGTAAGTTTCCCTTATTACAAATGGGTACCCAAGAAGGTAAGATTCTGGTGGAGAGTCTTTCGGGAACTAGACTTACTTAGAAGGACATCCCAAGTAAGGGACATCATAAACTTTTGTGTAATCAAGTGTAACCTGTAAAACTATAGAGATTTTGGTACCCTTATGAAGCTTTATCTGCTCTGTATTGTAATTAACAAGTGAGCACTGAATTAGGTTGTTGAATGTGTATGTGTTGTACTAGGGCTGCCTGAGAAGTTGAGGCAACCACAATCACTTTTGTCATCTGCCTGGCTGTCTGGGAGGCTGAGGCTGCCAAGAACATCTCCATCACCTCAGGTCTGCTCTGGTCTCTGTGTGTGTGGTGCCGACAAGAAAAAAAAGTGTTTAAGTGAGATTAAACTGCTGTATGTGAACATGAGCTGTTTCAAGACCTCACGACGTGGAAAAAGGATAAAGCTTCTGTTTTAGCCCCTCTTGTGCAGGCGAATGATGACGGCAGGGAGAGAGAAGAAGAACTGACAGATACTCTTGTCATTCCCCCACCTCAGAGAAAAACCCTCAACACTCATTCATGACCTCTCCTTGGTGATATTGGAAGATGAAGATGGAAAGGCATTGAAAAGGGGACAGAAGTGGAGTGGCAGGTATGATCTCCCTACCTCATAATAGGAGTGCAATACATTTTGTCAGGCTCCCCTGAGAGGTCTTTACCTACTCTGAGAGGTGTCAGTGCCTGCTATGAAAGAGCCAGACAAGATTGAAAGCAGGGAGAAACTTTTCCAAAGAGTTACAAAAGAACGGGAGGAGGACTCTGAATAATGGAGACCAGGGGAGACAACTTTTAACTTCTCTGCTACCAACCATCTGGTGAAAGTTATTGTAAGAAGACAGCCAGTAGACTTTTTGGTTGACACCAGAACAGCCTTCTGGGTATTCATTCAGAAGCCTAAAGGGACCATCTCCACCAGCAGTACCCAGGTTGCCGGAATGGCTGAAAAAGAGATGACTACACCTTTCTTACAGCTGATGGATAGTAAAATAAGAGAAACTAAGCCACACACCTGCTTCTGTACATGCCCAAATGCCTGCTCCTCCTTTGGAGTGAGAACTTCCTAAGTAAAGCACTTGCTGAAATCTCTTTTAATAAAGAGACTTTCTCTGACTGTACTACTCACAAATGCCTAGAAACTGCAAGAAGCTCTCTTAGCTGTCACACAGGTGGTACTATCCTCAGTGTCTCTGTCACCTGCCCTTTAAAGGGTTGTTGATGCTGTAGTCCTGTGTATTTGGGCCAGCAGCTGGCCAGGATGAGCTTGACCTCTTCTTCCTGTGGTCTTAGAATTGTTACTGATTGTCATGATTCCTGGGATTAAATAATACACGCTGAGAGTTAAGGCTTGTGTAGGTCTTGCAGGGACTGATCTCAATACCTTGAGTGGAGACCTTTTCAAGAGTGCCAGTTCCCATTCAGAAGTCCTGTCCTCCTGGTAAAGAAGTTGCTGACAAGCGAGTACCATTTTGTTCAAGATTTTCAGACTGTTAAGAAAGTTGTTAAGACTGTACCATCAGCTTAGAGCCAGCTGAGCTTTACTTTAAAATGGAAAAGGGGAGAAAGAAAGAGAGAGAGGAAGAGGGAAGAAGAAAAGAGAGAGGGAAGGAAACAAGGAAGGAAGGAAGGAAAGCTGTGTTGGACAGTGCTACCTTAGGGTTTAAAAATTCCCCTATTATTTTTAAAATAGCACTGGCCTAAGAACTAGAGCAATTACCTCCTTTCAACTGAAGAGTGGTCCTATAATACACTGGCCTCCTGATAAGAAGCAAGTCTGAAGAACACTCTGCTAAAAATATTGTGATTGTCTCTAATTTTTTTGGCTAAAGTTGAATACTCAGTGTGTTCAAGAAAATTCCAGGCTCACCTCTGTATCAGAGTACTCAGGGGCAGAGACAGATCCCTTTAGATGAACTTCTGAGTGTCGAGAAGACCCTGTGATTAAAAGCCTCAGGTGATAACAGCTCCAGTGCTAAGGATGCCAGATTATCAAAATCTTGGCTTTTGAAAAGCAAAAAGCAAGTTTGACTTTTGTATAAATGTTCAAAATTAAATGTCACATGAGGTATTTACTGGTATGTATGTAGATTCAAGGTGGGTAAAGGCTTTTCTACACCAGACAGAGACAGAGAGTGGCACAACAGATGTCGACAGCCTTAGGAATAGGGTAGAAACTCCACACAACGTGAAGACCTCGAGCTAGTAGAAATGGTGAAAAAATAAATCATACCATAATATATCATCTTAATAAATTGTGCCAAGAAACTAGGCTACCCTAGATGGATGTTCTGCCACAGGCCTTTCACTGAATTCATATTATACTCTGGGAAAATGTTAAAATCAGTCATTTTGAAATACTGCATGGGAGATCACATTGTCTCAATCAACTCTCCCCTCCACCCAGCTGCCTGATGTAATGATGTCTAAATGTTTACTTTCTCAAATGAAAATTCTTTCCTACTTATATCGGGCAGTGGTACCATACACTCTTTCCAGATGGGACAGCAGGTACATCTTTGGAAGTAGAAGGACTTCCCTTTACAGCCTAAGCAAACTGGACCATTCACCGTGCTACTCAGCATTCACATGACTGTGAAACTTATAGAAGTTAAACCTTGGACCCATCATTCCCTGTCAAGCCTTACCTGCCCTACAGTAACAAAGAAGAGTAGAAAGTCGAGCCCATCAATGAAGTGAAGACTTTCTAAGATTGAAAAGGAAAAATGTTTATTAGCTTAGAAAACAGTCTGTGTTGTTGTCAAGTCTCCACTGGTATCATACCTCCTAATACATGTCCTAACACACCTCCCTCTTTCTAGCTTTGGAGAATGTTTCTTTGGCTCGACTGCTTCTGGCCATGGACCTTAACTGGATAACAGGAGGAAACAGTTTCTGGAGAAGGACATCATTCTTGGTAAAATAGAGTGTTAGTGAAAAAGAGGAAGACCCTCAACGAGATAGACTGATGCACTGGCTGCAACGCTGGCCTCAAACACAGCAATGACGGTGCGGAATATATAGACTGGGTGTATTCAATTCTGTTGTAAATGGGATTTCTGTGAGTTATAATCTACTCGATGGCACCTAATAACAACAATCTCTGGCTGAAATGTAGACTTAGGCAGTGGCTTCAATTCTGAGTTACCAAGGTGTCTGTGGGTCGTGGTCTCAGAGGTTTCTCCAGTCTATCAGACCAGTAAGTCTGGTCTTTTTGGTGAATTTGAATTTTGTTCTATATTTTTCTCCTGCTGGGTCTGGGATCCTTTATTGTGATCCATATCACAGTGGTCCATAGTGGTAGCCAGGTACCACTGAGTTCTTCTGGGCTAGAATGAGAGATGTTATGAAACCACAGCATTAGTCCTTGGACTAATATTTCTGTGCCTTTGGTTTTCTTCATTCTCTTTGCTATAGATAGGACAGGACTAATAGATGTATCTTAGGTGACCCCTTACAAACTCTTAAGACATCAGATACCACTTGCCAAAGTAGGAAGTTGGAACGTTCTTTATGAACTGTGTCATGCCAGTTGGATAAGATGTTACCAAGACCATGATCCCCAGCTCTCAGCACCAGTAACTTGGTCCCTCAAGGTACTGGGATGTGTCTGGGAAGCTTCCATGACTTAGCCTGGGTTAACATGTGCTGCCTTCCCCTATATTGTGTAGTGTCTTTCCCTTCACCAAAGTTAAATGGTTAATTATCTAGTTAGTGATTTTTCCTCTTCCCCTTCCTGCCCCTAATAACCATCAAAGACTTTTTTTTTCTGTGTGTAAACCTTTTTTGGGGTTTTTATAATCTCATATATAGTCTCATATGATATTTGTCCTCTTGTGATTGATGTATTTCATTCAGCATAATGCCATCCAGACTCATTCAAGTTGTAAGATGTTTTGAGGATTCATCATTGTTCTTTATCCTTGTATAATATTCAGTTGTGTATGTTCCATAATTTGTTTATCTATTCATCTGATGATAGGCACTTAGGTTGTTTCCATATTTTTGCTATTGTGCATAGTGCTACAATGAACATGAATGTGCATATGTCTATTTGTGTGATGGCTCTTATTTATCTAGGATATATTCCTAGGAGTGAGATTGTTGGATCTCATGGTATTTCTATTTCTAGCTTTTTGTAAAGAGGTGCCAGATCGTTTTCCACAATGGCTGTGCCATTTTACATTCTTAGCAGCAGTGCATAAATGTTTCAATTTCCTTATCACCTCTTCAACATTTGTTATTTTTTTCTTTTTTAAGTAATTGTCATTAATGTTGGGGTGAGATGGTATCTTAATTTTGATTTGCATTTCTCTAAAAATGTTTAATCTGAGGATCTTTTAATGTAATGATTTACAGTGTATTTAATATATAGATGTACATACATGTATATGTTACCCAAGTCAAGTGCTGTCGAGTCGGTTAAATTTAAATTAGGGGAGAAACTTTCGGCAATTGTCATGAAAAAGGAAATTGACTTGTAAACCACAGACTCCTTCCAGCCCCAAGTGAGTTGGAAACTTAGCCCTCATCACAGGACAGGAGTCAACCCTGTATGAGTTACTCTGCAGTGAATCCCTCAACAATTACTAGTTTGAGAAACTGAAAATTCTTTGTAGTGAATGAAGTAATCACAAGACCCAAATACAATCTAAACTTGGTGGTACACCACATTATCTTTGCAAGGGGCCCTAGAAATGGATGTCTTGCCAGTTTGTACACTACTCATTACCTTCCTTCTGCACAGACCACCTGACTCCCTGCTGGGCCTCACATCCAATTTTCAGTCTCTGAGTGTGACATGCTAAGCCAAAGCCTGGCATTTATCTTCCTGATCAATTTTGGTCAAATGTCCAAAATATGTAAAATAAGTTATTATTCTAGGTTATAATACCTACTTATACTGAGTACTTACTGTGTGGCAGACACACTTGTGCACACCAGAATCATACATGTATAGTGGAAAACTGAGTTGAGTCTCATTCGTTCACAATCTGGGGTTCTGGATTCGGGCTTGTTAGATTGGAATCTTGGCTGTACCACTTTGCTCAGATTGCTTTATTTGATACTCATCATAAACTTATAAATAAAAAATCCAACCAAACCTATGGCTGTCAAGTTAATTCCAACTCATAGGGGCTCTATAGGACAGAGTAGAACTTCCCATAGAGTTTCCAAGGAGTGCCTGTTGGATTTGAACATTTCAGGTGGTAGCTATAGCACTTAACCACTAGACTACAAGGGTTTCCAAACCTATGAATAGGCAATACTGTCTCCACTTTCAAGAAAGGGACCCTGAGACTTAGAAAGGTCATGGAATCACACACATTTGCACAGTCAACAAAGGTCAGCAGTGGAAGTGAACTGAGTTCTGCCTGAGTGCAAAGCCAGCCTCTTAGCCTTGGTACTGTGTATGTGAAGACGGATGCTCAGGCCTGTGTGTCCATTACATGTGCACAACACTCCTTCTAGTCACAATTACAAGGCTGACCACCTAAAAACATTTCTAGTAAGCACAACTAAGAATTACAGATACTGTCTTATGGGAATTTTACATACAGCTAAACATTGCATTTAAATAATTTCAGTAAAGATAGGTGTTTTAGTCAGCTAGTGTTGCTCTAACAGAATTACCACCGAGGGGATGGCTTTAACAAAGGAAAGTTTATTCTTACACAGTCTAGTAAGTTACAAGTCAAATTCAGGATATCCATTCCAGGGGAAGGCTTTTCCCCTTGTTGGCTCCAGTATTGCATCATTCTTTGTTTAGACAGCAACTGGTGCAGGAACCTGAGGTCTGAAGGATGTCCTTGTCTCCTGGTGCTGCTTTCTTGATGATGTGAGGTTCCCAGTTCTCTGCTTGCTTCTCTTTCCTTTTATCTCTTGCAGGATGAAAGGATTAAGTGTGGTACAAGCCACACTCTTAACAGTGTAGCAGGGAGGTGATCCTATGAAGGGATTTACAGTTCCACCCTGTCTTAGTCACCTGGTACTGCTGTAGCAGAAAATACCATGAGTGGAAGGCTTCTCAAGAGAAGCTTTTTTGTCACAGTCCAGTAAGCCACAAATCCATTAACAAGTTACAAGTCCATTCCATACGAGAAATCATCACAGTTCCCGTAGGATAAGTCCAAATCCAGTGAGAGCATCTCAGCACAGGAACCTTGGGTCCAAAGCAAGCGCTCTGCTCTCGGTGCTTCTCTCTTGGTGTTATGAAGCTCCCAACTTCCTCGCCTCACATCTCTCCCTTATAACCAACCCACAAGCTTGTAGCTTGAGAGCTGCCTCACTAACACAACTGTTGCCTATTCTCCATCATCAATCTCACAGAGGCAGGATTCACAACACATGGGAGGAAGGGCACCGTATTGGGACTCACAGCCACATCAAACTGACACATACATTTTCGGGGGGACACAATTCAATCCATGACACACTTTAAACCTTTAACATATGGCATGGGAAAATCACAAAATGGAGGACAATTACAAAATACTGGGAGTCATGGCCCAGGCACATGGCCACACACAGTTTTGGGGAGACACAATTCAATCCACGACAATAGGTTTTCAAAAATTATTCTTCACTGCGTCAGTTCAACTCCTTGCTGCACTTATTAAATTGACCATCTAAAACAATTTTGAGTGAGTACAACTAAGAATTACAAATATTCCTCCAAGGGAATTTAACATACTAATGAATACTGAGTTTAAAAAATTTCAATAAACGTAGTTTTAAAAAAGTTACCCTTCACAACACTAGTTTTTAAAATTTTTATCAGAAAATAATTTCTTTTGACATTTTGTGAGTATCAGCTAACATCCTAGTGCAACTTTTAAATAATTTAAATTAACACTGTTGTTGTTTAGTTATTCTAGACTCTACATTTCCACTTTTCACAGACCTACACCCACTGCTGTTGAGTTGATTCTGACTCAGCGATCCTATAGGACAAAGGGGAACTGCTCCCTAGAGTTTCCAAGAAGCATCTAGTGGATTCAAACTTCTGAACTTTTGGTTAGCCCACATAGCACTTCCGACTCGACGGCACTTGGCACTTGGCAACATAGCACTTAACTACTCTGCCACCAGGGTTTCTCTCAGGCCTACACAGACCTTCAAGTTCCTTTCTTCTTGCTGTGCCAAGTTGCATGTGTTCTGATATAGATCTTCCTCATAAGATGTATCTTTGTTCCTTCAATAAACCAGTTTTATTAACAATGTGTTTATTAAGTTAGATCTTACCTCGGTGAGAACTTCGCTGTGTTCCTGATTTTGCAGCAACATGAAGGCTCAATTCGTTATCAAATTATGGAGTGCTACATGCTGCTTGGAGCCCTGGTGATTTAGTGGTTAAGAGTTTGGCTGTTAACCAAAACTTTGACAGTTTGAATTCACTAGTGCCTCCTTGGAAACCCTATGTGGGCGGTACTACTCTGTCCTTACAAGGTTGCTATGAGTTGGAATTGATTCAGTAGCAATAGGTTTGATTTGGTTTTTTTTAATAGTCTGCTTTTATAAATTATATGCTAGTTAATATTATTTCACTTGTTCGTTTATTTGCAATATTACCTTTTTGATATAACCTACAAATGTATGTTCAGTTCATTAATGGTTAAAAATAAAGAAGTAGTGTTGAAAATTATAGCCATTCTCAGTGCTGAACACCGTCAGAAATGATTCAATGGCAACAGGTAGTATCCCAAAAGTATCACTGATAGCGCAGCACACGCGGTCCCCAAGTTATGAACACGGATCCTTTACCAACTGTGTCTTTAAGCTGAATTTGTAAGTTGGTAACTGATGCATACAGTTCCTAGTTAACTTTAGTGCAAGAAGGAAACCCTCGTGGAGTAGTGGTTAAGTGGGGGGATGCGCATGTTTGGAAAGAATGTGAAATCCTGCTTACCCTGTCCTTTACTGTGTCTAGATAGGGACTTGTCTTGAGGATGGCAAAAGCCTGACAAAAGCCCTCGAGACAAGTTTAGTCTTGGTTGACTGTAAAACCAGGACGTACTGAAAACAGCATTTACTGAGACTAGTTCAAGGACTTCCCCTCCACCCCTCCGGGAATGCCTGTTCTTTTGAAGTAAGGAGCACTGATAAGATGCCTTTTCTCACTTTCTCAGCACAAGCTTGTTTACTTTGCTCAATAAAAGCTGGTGGGTTAAACAAACTGGTGTCAGTCTCTACTCAAAGTAGACTGTCCCTTTTCTACCCACAGCAAACTCAAAGTTTGTTGTCAGTGTGATTTTTCAACCTTGGCCTCTCATACTCATCACATCCATAAGTGGTGTCCCATTTCATACCTGTAAGTGGTGTCCCATGTTAATCACAACAATGGTTGGTCTCCCGTGGGTATTGTGCCAACAGTTAAGAGCTATAGCTGTTAATCATATCTACCAGGCTTCTGGGGAACCATACAAGGCAGTTCTACTCTGTCCTGTAGGGTCTCCATGAGTCAGAATTCACTAAGTGGCAGTGGGTGGGTTAGTGCAAGAAAAGGATCAAGTATTCAGTGACTTAAAAGATGCATGTGCAGCAAATAAAGGTGACTGTGATGAAGAATTTGTTGTGAGTAGGGAAGGGTTGGTTCAGTTGCTTCAAAGAAAGGGCAAATCTACATAATGCTAAAGGGCAAGTGAGAGTGGTTCATAAGTCATATGTTCATAACCTAAGGATTGACTGTAATTTAAAACTGCTTCAGATGAAAACATATTATGGTTTTAAGAAACTTACAAACCAAGATAAATAAATCCTTTAAATATTTTTGCTACCCTGATGTTCTATAAAATCACAATTAGAGGGCTCAGAAAATGGATACATATTTTTAAATGTAAAGACTTGCATAAGATTTAAAAAACTGCAACTTTTTAGGAAAAAGTTAAAAACCTTATGTCTGTCCATTATTTATCCTGTTGTCAATACTCACTGATGGCATTTTGGTCCCACTTTATAGGTGAGAGAACAAAGCTTAGAGTGGTTAAGTCACCCTTCAAGTTGGATTGTAGAGGGAACTTCAGGCAGAGGAACTGGCATGTGTGAAGCTCTTAATTTCAAAGGTAAGTGACTTGAGATTGCAATGAGTGGAAAGAATGGTCTGAGCTGAAGTCTATGAGACAGACGGGTGATACACAGAAGGTTTTCCAGGAAATGTGCTGAAGACTTGGGTCTTGAACTTCAGATGACTTCAGATCATTGTGTCCTGGTAAGATCACTCTTGCCGCAGTGTGATGCATCAGCTAGAAGGCCAAGAGAAAGATTTCAGCTGGAAGATTATTGCTGGTGCCAAAGAGATGTGGAGGAGGTGTGGACTTGAAATTGTTAGTGGGAGTGGAAAGTACATGGTTTTTGAGTGAGATTTGGGGGGTAAACTGATAGGACCCGTTTGTGGTTAGATGGAGACAGTATGGAATGCTGGCAAAGAATGTGTTGAACATAATTCCCAGGTGACGAGCTTGCAATATTGGATGAAATTTTCATCATTGGCTGAGATTTTTAACACTGGGAAAAGACCAAATTTTAAGAGAAAGTTTGTCAGTGTATTTGTGGGCATGAGGATATATGTGCCTTTGAGCACTCAGGATAGATAGCAGGATGTGCCCATAGGAGATTCAGAGAAACTGTTAGGATGGAGATTTAAGTGAGAAAGGATAAGTAAGGGACATTTAAGATTTACTACCATGGTTTTCAAGAAGAATCCTGGGCAACCTCAGTCAGAAGCTTCTGAATATCTTTGCTCAATTCAGTGCTTCATTACCTGCCAGGATCACCTGTGTGTAGTGCAGTGAGGGAACATACAAGTTTTGGAGTTGTTGTTAGGTATCATTGAGTCAGTTCCAGCTCATAGCAACTCTATGTACTACAGAATGAAACTGCCCAGTCTTGTGCTGTGCTCATGATCATTTCAGTTCTTAAACCCACTGTTGCAGCCACTATATCAATCCATCTTGTTGAGGGTAGTCTGTTTTTCACTGACTCTCTGCTTTATCAAGCATGATGTCCTTCTCTAGGAACTGATCTCTCCTGCCAACACGTCCAAAGTATGTAAGATGCAGGTGCACCATCCTTGTTCCCAGGGAGCATTCTGCTTGTACTTCTTCCAGAACAGCTCTGTTCATTCTTTTGATACTCCATGGTACATGGTACATTCAACATGCTTTTCAAAGACCACAATTCTTCTTCCATCTTCCTTATTCACTGTCCAGCTTTTGCATGCATGTGATGCAATTGAAAACACCATGGCTTGGGTCAGGTGCACCTTATTTTCAGGCGACATCTTTACTTTTCAACAATTTAAAGAAGTCGTCTGCAGCAGATTTTGACAATGCAATGGGGCTTTTGATTTCTCAACTGCTGCTTCCATGGGCATTGACGGTGGAATCAAGCAAAATGAAATCCTTGACAGTGTCAATCCTTTTTCCACTCATTATGATGTTGCTTACTGGTCTAGCCCTGAGGACTTTTGTTTTCTTAACAGTGAGGTGCAATCCACACAGAAGGCTGTGGTCTTTGGTCTTCATCAGTAAGGGTTTCAAATTCTCTTCACTTCCAGCAAACAAGCTTGTGTCATCTGCATAATGTAGGTTGTTAATGAGTCTTTCTCCAATCTCGATGCCTATTTTTTCATATAGTCCAGCTTCTCAGGTTATTTGCTTGGCATACAGATTGAAAAGGTATAGTGAAAGGATACAACACTGATGTACACCTTTTCTGAGTTTATACCGTGCAGTATCCCCTTGTTATGTCTGCATGACTGCCTCTTGATTGATATTAGAGATTTCTTATGAGCATAATTAAGTGTTCTGTCATTCCTGTTCTCATACAGTGTTAGCCATAATGTGTTATGATCAGCACAGTTGAGTGCCCTTGCATAGTCAGTAAAACATAGGTAATCATCTTTTTGGTATTCTCTGCTTTCAGAGAAGATCCATCTGACATCAGCAATAATATTCCTGGTATCCTTTTCTGAATCCGTCTTGAATTTCTGGCAGTACCCTGTCAGTATACTGTTGCAGTCACTTTTGAATGATCTTTAGCAAAATTTTACTTGCATATAATATTGTTCAATAATTTCTGCATTCAGTTGGATCACCTTTCTCGAGAATAAGCATAAATAATGGATCTCTTTCAGTCAGTTGACCAGGTAGCTCTCTTCCAAATTTCTTGACATAGGTAAATGAGCCCTCTCAGTATGGCATTAGTTTGTTGAAACATCTCAGCTGAAGTTCCATCAGTTCTTGGAACCTTGGTTTTTACCAATGCCTTCAGTGCGACTTCAACTTCTTTCTCTAAAGTTCTGTGCTTGATCATATGCTAGAATCTTTCATTATTGTGTCTTGAAGCTTGAATTTTTTGTTCAGTCCTTTCAGCTTGAGAAATGCAGGGTTTGTCTTTCTCTTTTGGTTTTCTATCTCTAGCTTTTTGCACATGTCATTACAATACTTTAGTTTGTCTTCTCAAGCCACTCTTTCAAATCTTTTCTCTGTGCTTTTACTTGATCATTTCTTCTTTTTGTTTTAGCTATTCAATGTTCAAGAGCAAGTTTCATCCAACTTGGTCTTTTCTTTCTTTCCTGTCTTTCAAATGATCTCTTGCTTTCTTCACAGATGATGTCTTTCATGCCAATCCATACCTCATCTAGTCTTCAGTCACTGATATTCAGTGCACCAAATCTATTCTTAAGATAGTCTGTAAACTCAGGTGGGATATACTCAGGTCCTACTTTAGCTCTTATGGATTTCTTGTAATTATCTTCAGTATCAATTTGAACTTGCATATAAACAGTTGGTTTGTGCCACAGTCAGCACCTGGTCTTTTTCTGACTGATGACACTGAGTTTTTCCATCATCTCTTTCCACAGGTATAGTCTATTTGATTTCTGTGTATTCCATCTGGCATGGTCCATGTGTATAGTTACCATTTATGTTGGTGAAAAAGATATTTGCAATGCAGAAGTCATTGGTCTTGCAAAATTCTGTCATGCCACCTCTGGAATCATTTCTGTCACCAAGGCCATATCTTCCAACTGCTGATCCTTCTTTATTGTTTCCAACTTTTGTACTCCAATCACCAGTAATTATCAGTGCATCATGATTACTTGTTTTTTCAATTCCAGACTGCAGAAACTGGTAAAAATCTTCAATTTCTTCATCTTTAGCCTTTGTGGTTGATGTGTAAATTTTGAATAATAGTTGTGTTAACTGGCCTTCCTTGTAGGTGTATGGGTATTATGCTATCTCTGATAGCATCATACTTTAGGACAGATCTTGAAATGTTCTTTTGAACAATGAATTCAGCACCATTCCTCTTCAGGTTTTCATTCCCGGCATAGTAGATATATGATTGTCTGATTCAAAATGGCCAATACCAGTCCATTTCAGCTCAGTGATGCATCGGACACCAGTGTTTATGTGTTCCATTTCTTTTCTGACAGATTTCAATTTTCCTAGATTCATATTTTGTGCATTCTATATTGCAGTTATTAATAGGTGTTTGCAGTTGTTTCTTCTCATTTTGAGTCGTGCCACATCAGCAAATGAAGATTCCAAAAGCTTGACTCCTTCCATGTCATTAAGGGTGACTATTTTGAGGAGGCAGCTCTTATGCAATTGTCTTTTGAGTGCCTTCCAATGAGGCAGGTTCATTTTCTGGCACTATATCTGACAACGTTCTGCTTCTATTCATAAGGTTTTCACTGACTATTTGGGTTTAAATACCATCTCTTCCATCACTTATTGTAATTTTTTACAATTCATTTAAACTTTCAGTGACTCATTTCCCTGATTTGTAAAAGCAGGTTAATAATCATTAACTTTTAATGTTTCTGTGCAGAGCACATAAGGTAATTCACACAATGCTCCTAGAATAGTGCTTAGCATACCTTATGTGCTCGGTAAATGTTAGCTAACATTACTCTCTAAGGAATTTGTTGGAAGAAATAGTCCTGGAACCCAGACTAGGTTTTATATTCTCACAAAGTTTGAGAGCCACTGAATTCCAAGATATATGAGAACGGAGAATTAAGTTTGTGAATTAATCCTAGAAAAAGTTCTACAGACCTCAGTGTTGAATATCACTATAGTCATCTTGAAAGTACTCTCCTTGGGAAGTTATGCACTGATGCCAGAACCAAGTCTACCCTTTAAAGCAATTTTGGAACTCTTCTTCTGGAATGGCCATTAGGGCTGTCATTGCATCATATCTTTGTTGTCTTGAATGTCATCAAAATGTCTTCCTTTCAGTATTTCCTTTATCTTCTGATAAAGAAAAAAGTCACTGGGGGCCAGATCAGGTGAGTAGGGAGGGTGTTCCAATACAGTTTTTTGTCACTGGTTAAAAATTCCATCGTAGACAACTATACAATTAATTTGATGAATTTACTACCATGCCAACATGAGCAATGGCCATTCCAGAAAGAGTTCCAAAATTGCTCTGAAGGGTGGACTAGGTGCTGGCATTGGGGCATAGCTTCCCAGGGGGGTTACTTCGAAGGTGACTGTGGTGATGTTCAGCAATGAGAGATGTAACACTTAAAACAATTACGTTCATGGACTTAATTGTCAGAGCTCATATTTCAGAATGCCCTGCATGAACCTCTGTGAAAAATGGTTTAGGAGTTCCTCAGAGTTAAAAATAGAGCTGCCATTTGACCTAGTAATCCCACTCTTAGGTATATCCCTGATAGACTTGAAAGCAGTGATAATGACAGATGCGTACACACCATTGTTCATTGCAGCACTGTTCATAATAGCCAAGCTGTAGAAACAAATCCAGTGTGCACCAGCAGAAGAATGGTTAAACAGCATGTGGTACCTACATAAAATGGGCTATTACTCTACCAGGAAGACTAATGAAGTCCTAAAACATGTGATAACATAGACAAACCTTGAAAATATTATGCTGAGTGAAATAAACCAATCACCAAAAGACAGATATAATATGATTTCACTAATATAAAACACTTAAAACAGGCAATCTCAACCAGAAGTCTTTGCAATCTAACCTTAACTCAATACTTTAAGAGTTTAATGTGCATCTGAATTAATGGGATACAGTTCAGTGAGGCAGGTTTTAGGATCAAATTGCAGTTTTTTTAAAAAACTATAAACTGATTGGTTAAATGATTTAAATACAAATACCATTTATAGCAGTCAGAATTTAAGAGAAATTACCAAGGGTGAGAAGGAAGGGGAGAAAGGGACATCTTTGTCTAACTAGCATTAAGTTTTTGCTTATGGGATGGAAAATACTGCAGTGGATAGTGGTGATGCTTGCATAACATGATGGATATAATTGATTTCATTGAGTTGTACTAGTGACAAACACTGAATTGGCCAATGTTGTTACATGCATGTACTTTGTACAATATACCCTATCTGAGGTAAATAATTTGAATTAAATGATTTTTGGGCAGATCACATCAGTGTGATCTGGTAGGTGAGGGGCTCTTTAAACTGTTCATTCCTGGGTCCTACGATAGATGCATTAAGTCATGGTTTCTAGGTCTAGAGACATAAGAATATGTATTTTTCCTAGGCTTTAGTGATGCTTACCGAGATCCCAGCTTGTAAACAATGATAAGACTTTATATAGATGACCTCTTGGAGTTCACTTTATGTCTTAGATATCTCTGTGGCCAACACAATTTGTCTTCTCTCTTTCATGGTACAGAATATTTCTCACCTCTGTTTGCTTTTAGTGTACCCTTGTGATTGGCTTTTGCCAATTTAATGTGAGTAGAAATTAATGCTTGTAGCTTCTCAGTCAAAGCTTTGAAGAAATGGTTGTGTACTGTCCATGCTGTCTTTCCTGTTGGGCTGACTTCAGAAGACACCTAGATGCTAGGGGATATTGGGGCCAAAAGACAGAAGGAACCTGGGTCATTGTAAACCTATGTGCAGGAAGAATGCTCATCAATCTTAACTGTCATATGAGGCTGTTAGGAGAATAAAAAATAAGCTTCTATTTTGTTAAATCACAGGAATACTAGGTATATTAGTTACAGAAGCTTCTGTTGCTGTCAACCTTTTTCAACATGCAACAGTTTTTTTTTTCATACAAATTTATATGCTTCAGAAGAAGCATGATGAAATGTGTCTTGATTGCCATAAACATATATGCTTGTAGGTCTCTGAAGATGAAAAAAGTAAGACCAGCATTTGTTCAATGTTTAGAATATAACTCTTTGAATAAATCTTAATATTTCCAACATTGTTGGCTTTGCATACTTAAGTATGTAGTAATTTATAAAATGGACATTTGGAAGACTTATTTAATATTTCCAATTACCATTTTGACTTTGGTAGCTTTATGCTCAGCATCATTAATCTTCTTTTTACTTTTATGAGTTTTGGTGGTTTGTTTTACTTTAAGTGTGAGATGACTTCTACATTGTAGCTCCATATACAGCCAATTACTGGGGATTATAAAATGAGACAGTGTACTTCTAAACCATTATTTAAAATATAATGTGAAGAATAGTCTCATAAGATTATAAAATGAGACAATGTACTTCTAAACCATTATTTAAAATACAATGTGAAAAATACTCTCATACAGTATAAACATTACTACTCATACATTTTTATTCTTTTAAAATATGTTGGCCAAATTTACGTAGAGATGGAAGTTGAAATTTATGCAATGTTATTTTATGCTTGTTCTAATGGCTTAATGCCAGTTATATTTTATGGCCGAGGTCCCTAACAAACTGGCTTAAACAGCTCCATCTGACTGAGAACATGTGTGTCCTGTTCCCATGCAGAACTGACAGAGTTAAATTGAAAATTAGCTTCAAGGTGGCAAAGAGAGGTGCTCTGGAGAAGGACTGGGACTTAGAAATTGGAATTATGTGAAGTTAATTTTTTGACTTGAGAAACTTATAATCAGCCTTCCTCTTGTCAAAATAAAGGTTATAAATGGAAATTTTAATTATTGAGGTAGCACGTCTGGTCCGTTTGATCAGCCCCATCTCAGCTGTTCTCTACTTTGAAAAGATGATAATCTCCTCACCTCCAGGTTTATCCTGCTTGTGTGTACACACATACACGCACACACAGACACAGACACAGACAGACACAGACAGACAGACACACACAAACACACACAGACACACACAGACACAGACACAGACACAGACACAGACACACACACCCCCCACTACCTTGGAGTAAGTGCTTTTTCCACATAGCCTGATTGTAAGGAAGGAGACCAGATTCTCCTGTTTCATCATTATTTCTTAATTGCTTTCATTTATGATCAGGTAACAGAAGCTACCACATTGTCTCACGTATTTTCAAACCAATGTTTATTTAGTTCTGCCAACTTATTTGCAGACATCCCTCAAGGAATAATACAGAGGAATATTCTGTTTACTAAATGTATTATCTGATGTATTATTGTTAATTAGCACCCCTCAATCTGAGACTTAACAAATCTCCATTGTACGATTACCTCCCGTCCGCTGTTTTGCTCTGCCTGTCTCTCTTATTCTGTGTGTATGATGTTGGTTCAACCGCTTAAACTCTCTGAACATCAGTTTATTTAATGACTAAAAGGGAACTTAATACCAATCTTCATACAACCTCTATGGTGATTAACTGTGATAATAATCTTTATCTCTGAACTCTCCCCCTTCCGTTCCTATCTCTACACTTGTTTTGGCAGGAGGAGGGTGAGCAGCTAGAGGGATTACATAAACAAGTGGAACCAGTTTAACTTATACAATAACCAAACCTGTCGCTTTCAAGTAGATTCTGACTCATAGCAACCCTACAGCACAGAGTACAACTGCCCCCATAGAGATTCCAAGGAGCACCTGGTGCATTTGTACTGCAGACTGTGCAGGTAGCAGCTTAACCACAACACCACCGGGGTCTCCAGCCTTACACAACAGACAGGCAAATTTAAGCAGGATGGGGCTTGGGAACAGAGAATCAGTGGCTGAATAGGACAGACATCAATCAACAAATTATGCACATGCTATTAACAAAGCAACTGGAGAATATTGATCACTTTGTTGTTCTTAGTTCATATGGATTCAAACCCACGGTGACCCCGTGTGTGCAGAGTAAGGTTTGCAAGGCTGTGAACTTTCTGAATCACATCTCCAGGCCAGTCTTCTTAGCAGGCTATGGGTGGGTTTGAACTGTCAAACTTTTGGCTAGTCATTGAGAATTTAACCATTTTCAGTATCTAGGAACTCCATTTAGTTCTTCCCAAATGTTGCTACAGCTCATCAGTCTCAACCTCAGATGCTTGCTAAACATTGAGATTCCTGGTTTTCACCACAATTTCACCACAAACACTTAACCAGAAACTTGGGAGTTAGGCCTGAGAACCTGTGTTTGCCACAAGCTTCCAAGATGATCCTGAGGGTCACAGATGTTTGATTATTCCTGGTCTGGCATGTGCCTAGCCCGGTGGTAATTTTGAAGGCGTTAGTGACGTGCGGAAACTCAGCTTCTGCGTACTCGGTGTTTTTGCCTTTGAAATAGTAATTGATGATCTCCAGCCCCAACCTTCCCTCACCACAGCCACACTCAGGTGCATGTGAGTGGGATAAATGGGAGGAGCTCCTGCACTAGCCAAAGACCTGGGAGCCTGTGAAACGAGCATGGCACAAAAGCCCACCTGCTTTAAGCCATTCTGAATTGTTTTGGCAAGTAGGGCACTGCTTGTAAATGAAATATTGTATAAACAGAAGCAAACAAACAAGTATGCTCTTGAAGCTGCAGGCTTTTGGCTCTCAGATCCAAGTGCTAGAGAACTCAGTACCCTGAGATGATGCCGGCTCTGCACAGCAGGTGAGAAAGAAAAATAAAACAAACAAAAACTCTTCTGTTTTGGACAGTGCACGTCTTACTACTTGCAAGCAAGTAGCCATCTTTGAAGCCCATAACAACTACTCCTAGTTTATACCTGTTTTAACACTGCCGGCAAGATATGCTGCTTTCCCCCCTGCACCTGCGCCCCTTTGATTAGGGCTGCACTGTTGAATTTTGTTTTTGCTTTGGGAATAATTATGCGTCAGTTGTCTATCAAATCTTTCTAGATTTCTTAAAGCCAAGAGTGACCTTTTTTTTTTTTTTATGTTTATGTTTTCAAAACCAAGATGAGGTAGTTTTCTTCCTTTTGGATCCTTCTAGTGTAACATAGAGCTTGCAAAGAAAGAAGGGTAACGTTCATCTTCACATTTACTCTCCGTGTGCTTTCGCAGGTATTTTCACACACACGTTCTCGGTCCACAATCTAATGTGCATAATGGGAAAACAAAATTAGTGATTGGACTGATTCCTGGTTCTAACAAACAATAGGCTAAAACCTGGAGGTTTTAGTGATTTGTTTTATTTTTTTTCCATAAGGCAAAACAATGATCTAAGATATTTTTGTGATACTTGAACCAAAGCCCAAACCCACTGCCATCAAGTTGATTTCGACTCGTAGCAGCCCTATAGGTCAGAGTAGAATCACAGCATAGAGTTTCCAAGAAGTCCCTGGAGGATTTGAACTGTTGACTTTTGGGTTAGCAACATAGCACTTAACCACTATGTCACCAGGTTTTCTGGTATTTGAATAGGAAGGTCAACAGCAATGGTGGTGTTGATAGGGTTGGCCCATGGTTTGGCTCACTATTTTTTCCTCATTTTTTTCTGTATCTGTAATTCTAAAATCGAATTTTATTGGACACATAACATGTGCCAAACTTTGGACTTCACGTATCTTTTTATCTCCCAGTAGACCAGTCAGATACATAATATAAAGAAGCTGAATGAATTTCCCAATACACCCAGCTACTAGAGTAAAAGTTAGTTTGTTCACCCATTTATCTCCCAGATATTTATGGAACACTTATTGTATATCATTATTGTAGGTGGCAGAGAGAGAGCAGTGGAAAAACAGAAACATTCCCTATCTTCTTGGAGTGTAAATTCTGGTGGGGAAGACAAATGGTATATCAATAAAAGAAGAAATACAGAAATAACAGCTGTGCAGAGAATAGCAAGGAAAAGGGCTGGAGAGTGGTGGGCATGTGGCTTTATGTGTAGTGCTCAGAGAAGAGTTCTCTGTACAAATGACTTTTAAGTACAGACCTGAATGAAGGCAGGGAGAGAACCATCAACATGGCCTACAATGTCCTGTGGGGAGTGGCCACTACCTGCTCTGCCTCCACCTTCAGTAACATACTCTTTCATCTCCAGCCTATCCTGGACATCTTTGTTCTTCAGTGAGTTCTATGTGGTCTTATCTCAGAGTTTCGTCCATGCTGTTCCAACTTTCCTCTGGTGGAATACTCCCCCACTCGAATCCTCTGCATTAGATAAGACTGTGATAGTTTCCTGCTTCTGAATATGTTTTTAATCCTCACCAGAATCAGAAAAATTAGAGGAGCTGCAAGGGAGCCTCCTTGTCCCTCCAGAGTGGAGAGGTAGATGGGTAATGAGGGAGGGATGTGAGTTGCTAAGATCTATCACTGCTAATATTGGTCGAAGTTATGTGCCATTCAGTATCTGTTTACAAACATATACTGACCTTAACTTAGTGAAGAAAAGTCTGTTCCTTTGTTGACCTCTAAATCTGTGGCTAAGTGCATTGTCTCACTGTGGTTCACTTATCCCTCTGTGTTTGTTTCTTTTTTTTAAATTATTTAGGTCAGATTTATGGCAAAACATATTTGTCATGCTTAAAATGTCAGGGCTGTGTCCCAGTTACATGCGTATCCTCTTAAACCACATGAATCAAATACTCACACATTTATTATTAAAAATATCCTAGAATCAGTGTTTTAGTTATCTAGTTCTGCTATAACAGAAATACTATAAGTGGATGGGTTTAACAAACAGAAGTTTATGCTCTTAAAGTCTAGGAGGCTAGAAGTCCAGATTTAGAGTGCCAATTCTAAACAACACAGACTTTCTGTCTGTGTTGGCTCTGGAGGAAGGTCCTTGTCATCAATCTTCCCTTGGTTTAGGAACTTCTCTGCACAGGAACTTCAGGTCCACAGGATATGCTCTGCTCCTGGTGCTGCTCTATTGTTGATGTGAAGTCCTCATGTCTCTCTGCTCACTTCTCTTTTATATCTCAAAACAGATTGGTTTGAGACACAATTTAATCTTGTAGCTCTCGTCAACAGAACTGCTGTTAATCCATCTCCTTATCATAGTGATTGGATTTACAACACACAGGGAAATCACATCGGATGACAAAATGGTGGACGGTCATACACTGCTGGGCATCCTGACCTAGCCAAGTTGACAGATAAATCCGAGATAGAGGAAAGGGTAGGGGTGGGGGATTGGGAAATGACACAATTCAGTCTGTGACAAATCTGTTTATACTTTTCGGCTCTGCCGCATGTAAGTGGATGTTTCTCTGGCAAGGTGGGATCTCACTTCTTCCTTTTGCTTTAAACCACTTTTTCTCTAGTAACTGGGGTCCTGGGAACATCTGTTCAGTTTGGTGAGCAAGAAGGAGCACTGTCAAGTGAGTGAGCAGGCCTAATTACTTTACCCTCAGTTTGTGGGGTGACTTTGGGAGAGGTCTATACATGTTGGAACCTCACTTTCCCTACCTAAACAACAGGACATTGAACTTATCTAACTCAGAGATATCACAGTGTTTGAATAGGTTAATAATTGTAAAAGATGTCATTATTTAACACTCATTGACATTTCACCTCAACTTCAGTACTTTTGATATATAGCAATACTGATATTATTATTACTACTACTAGTAGTATTGCTGTTATTATTGTTGTCTTCATTGCTAAAGTAGACCATGTACACTAAAAACAAATCCAAGAGTACTAAAGGATTAAAGATGAAAAAATAACAGAGACCACCCACACTGAACTGCAGCTGTAGTCTCATTCGCTGGATGAAAACAATCCTAACAATTTTATTTTTTTATACTTACTTCAAGTTTTAATTATATTTCTATATGTCTATGTAGATGGCACTGGGTTTTATGTCTATGTATTGATTAAAAGGAGCCCTGGTGGTGCAATGGTTAAGTACTCAGCTGATAACCAAGTGGTTGGCAGCTGAAACCTACCAGTGGCTCCTCAGAAAAAAAGGACCTTGTGATCTGCTCCCAGGAAGATTATAATCTAGAGGACTTTATGGGACAGTTTTACTCAGTCATAAAGGTTTGCTGTGATTCTGAATGAACTTCACTGTACACTGCAACAAGCTATGTCTCAAATGATTTATTTAAATTATCCATTCTATTTATGGTCTTTGTTTTTTGCTATGTTCCTTTTACAAACTCCTTTTTTTCCCTTTACATTGCGGACAAAGGGAGGAACTGAGACTAAAGAAACTAGGGATAACTTCTTCCTTAATTTCAATGATCCAGGGACCTTGTGCAGGATAAATGCTGCTCTGAGGTCAAATGGCAGTATAAATGACTGCTGCTTTAAGGGCTCCTCTAAGTGACTTTGGGCTCCTTGAGAGAATGCATTTGGTGTGTTTTTAATTTATTCCATTGTGCAACAAGATGCAAAAAAACTTTCCAATTCCTCTGCCTTACAAATTATGTTTCAAAATCATCCAAGGAATTTGCTACTCTGGTCAGACACAGTTTAACAGTCTTTGACCTGCAGTGAGTCCTGGGATGAAAAAGTGTTTTCTTTTTGCACTTGTGTTAAACATGAATAATTGAACTTGAACTCCTGCAATTGCCAAAAAGGTATAATAAAACACAAATCATTTTTTTTCTTTTCATCTTCTGGGTTTATTTTGCAAACAGATTATTCACAAAGCATGACATTTCTTTTTTCTGCTCTGGCTATGGACAGAAACTTGCTGTTGTTAGGTGTGGTAGAGTCAGTGCTGATGCATAGAGACCCTATGAATAACAGAACAAAACACTGACCTGTCTTGTGTCATGTCCACAATTGTTTTTATACTCAAGCCCATTGTTGAGGCCACTATGTCAGTTCATCTCGTTGAGGGTCTTCCTCTTTTTTGCTGACCCCCCACTCTACCAAGCATGATGTCCTTCTCCAGGACTGATCTTTCCTGACAACATGTCAAAGTATGGAAGATGCAGTCTTGCCATCTTTGCTTCCAAGGAGCACTCTGGTTGTGCTTCTTGCAGAGCAGATCTGTTTATTCTTTTGGCTGTCTATCATATATTCAACATTCATCTCCAACACCACAATTCAAAGGCATCAATTCTTTTTCTGCCTTCTTTGTTCATGGTCCAGCTTTCACATGCATATGATGCAACTGAAAATATCATGGCTTGGGTTAGATACATTTTAGTCTTCAAGGTGGCATCCTTACTTTTGAGTACTTTGAAGAGGTCCTTTGCAACAGATTTTCCCAATGCAATGAAACTTTTGGTTTCTTAATGGCTGCTTCCAAGGGCATTGATTGTGGACCCAAGAGAAATGAAATCTTTGACAACCTCAGTCCTTTCTCCATTTATGACAGTGTTGCTTATTGGTCCAGTTGTGAGGATTTTTGTTTCCCTGGTGTTGAGGTGCAAGCCATACTGAAGGCTTGTGGCCCTTGATCTTTATCAGTAGGTATCTCAAATATTCTTCATTTCCAGCAAGTACGGTGGTGTCATCCATGTAATGCAGGTTGTTAATGAGTCGTCCTCCAATCCTAATGCCTCATTCTTCTTCATATAATACAGCTACTCAGATTATTTGCTCGATACACAGATTGAAAAGGTATGGTGAAAGGATTCAACACTGACACGTCTTTACTGACTTTAAACCATGCAGTTTCCCCTTGTTCTGTTTGCATGACTGCCTCTTGATCCATATATAGATTCCTTAAGAGCACAGTTAGGTGTTCTGAATTCCCGTTCTCCACAACATCAGCCATGACTTAGTATGATTCACGCAGTCAAATGCTTTTGCATGGTCGGTGAAACACAAATAAACATTTTGCTGGTATTCTTTGCTTTCAGCGAAGATCCATCTCACAGCAGCGATGACATCCCTCTTTCCACATCCTTTTCTGAACCCAGATTGAATTTCTGGCAGTTCCTTGTCAATATATTGTTGTAGTCACTTTTGAATGATCTGCAGCAGAATGTTACTTGTGTGTGATATCAATGATATTGTTTGGTAATTTCCACAGTCGGTTGAATCACCTTTTTTTGGAATGGGCATAAATATGGGTCTCTTCCAGTCAGTTGGCCAGGTAGCAGTCCTCCAAATTGCTTGGCATAGACAGATGAGAATTTCCGGTGCTGCATCTCTTTGTTGAAATATCTCAAATGATATTCCATCAATTCCTGGCAGCTTGTTTTTCGCCAGTGCCTTTGAAGCAGCTTCTACTTCTTCCTTCAGTACCGTCATTTCCTGATCATATGCTACCCCTTCAGATGGCTGAACATTATACCAATACAATGACTGTGTGTATTCCCTCCATCTTCTTTTGATGCTCTCTGAGTCATTCAATAGTTTCCCTGTAGAATCCTTCACTACTGCAACTCGAGGCTTGGATCTTTTCTTCAATTCTTTCAGCTTGAGAAATGCAGAACTTGTTCTTCCCTTCTGATTTTCCATTTCCACCTCTATGCACATGTCATTATAATACTTTCGTCTTTCTGGAGCTGCTCTCTGAAATCTTCAGTTTAGGTTTTTTACTGAGCCATTCTTTCCTTTTGCTTTAGCTGCTCAATGTTCAAGAGCAAGTTTCAGAGTCTCTTCTGACATCCAATTTGGTCCTTTCTTTCTTTCCTGTCTTTTTAACGACATTTTGTTCTCTTCATGGATGATGTCTTTGATGTCATTTCTCAATCTGTCTGGTCTTCAGTCATTAGTGATCAAAATATCAAACCTGTTCTTGAGATGGTCTTTAAATGCAGGAGGGATATACTCTAGGTCATACTTTGGCTGTCATGGACTTGTTCTAATTTTACTCAATTTCAATATGAATTTGCATATGAACAATAGATGATCTGTGCCACATTCAGCATCTAGTCTTGTTCTGATTGCTGGTATGGAGCTCCTCCATTGTCTTTTTCCACAGATGCAGTCAATTTGGTTCCTATGTATTCCATCTGGTGAGTCCATGCCTAATTCTCACCAGGAATTTCTTAGAAGATAGATCATCAAGGCAACTAGAGGAGCTTAGGGAAAATATTTCTTATAAGACAAAATGAAAAGGACTGTTCAGATTACAGAAGAAACAAATCAGGAGAAATGAATGACCGATGTCAAGAAAGATGGGTTATCCCTATTTGATGAAGATTACAAAATTTATGTATGTATTTTACCTGGATGCAATCATAAAACAATCACAGAATTTAATCCATAAGAATTCTGCTACAGAGAAACAGCTTCATTAAATTAAAAAAAAAAAAAATGTTTGGGATAAAGCATAATTTAAGCAGTAAATTAGTTTGTGTAATATTTTCCTTTTCATTTACCTGTTTAAAAAATGCCTTTGTGATAGGGACTTGATTGCTCTCTGCATTGCATAAAAAATGTTGGTAGCAAATGATGACAATTTTATGAAGAGTAGGAAGCATGTGATATGAATATCAATACCATCTTTCATTTGTGCATGTTTTTACTTTCCTCAGAGCACCTTGATATTTGCTCTCTGTCTGTTTCCTAGTGTTGCTATAACATAAATATCACAAGTGAGTGGCTTTAAAGAGCTGAAATTTATTTGCTCACAGCTCAGGAGGCTAGGTACAAGTTCAGGGTATGGCAGTAGGGAGAGGTACTTCTTTGTCCATTTCATCTTGTTTTGTTGTCTTTATTAGATGCTGTCAAGTTGGTTCTGACTTATAGTGATTATATAGGATAGGGTAAAACTGCCCCATTGGGTTTCTGAGGAGTGGCTTGTAGATTTGAACTACTGACTTCTTGCTTAGCAGCTGAGCTCTTAACCACTGTGCCACTGGAGCTCCTTCTCATCTTCTAGTAGCCAGCAGTCCTTAGCATTTCCTGAGCTTGTAGATTCATCTACCTTTCTCACCCTGCACGTGCCTAACCTGTGGCTAACCTCTTTTTATAACTCAAAAGTGATTAGTTTTAGAACAAACCCTACTCTGATACATCCTCATTATTGCAAAACAGAAAATCCTGTTTCTAAACAGGATTACATCCACAGGATTAGGGGTTAGGCTTCCAGCCTATATTTTTCCAAGGCAGGGGCATAACTCAATCCATAAGACTGCCCAACTTGAATCTCACTAGAACTCTATGAAATGGTGGAGTAAATGTTAGTGTACATAGACTGAATGAAAAAAATGAATCAGCAGCTGAGCGTGAACTGGAATCCATTCCTCTTTATCTCTAAACTTTGCAATTCTTTATGAGAAGCAAAACTCTGATGTGGGGCCAAGATGGTCAGATATTTCCTGTCACCTCTTTTACAACAAAGATACAAAATACAAAGTCAATCAATGGGCTGAAGCAAGCAGCGACACCCTGGGCAGAGACCCGCCACATCTGGTATAGCCAGGCAGGAATGAATTGGCAGCTACCTCCCAAACCGAACAGGAGTGACACCAGACCTGTGAAAGGGGAGTAAGTGCAGGCTCCTAATCTACTGCACATGAATACGAGTATGCTGGGACAATAACCCCTTCTCCTGTAGCGCTTCTCCTTTTCTATCCCCAACCTCCTCTGACAACACCAGTCCCGTGCCATTCGGCAGTGCCATGCCCCCTAAACTGGGAACTCAGATTAGGTTGATGCCCTGTCCCTTAGCCCAGTCAATGGTATAGGGGATCCATGGACTTGCAGTGCCCTTCCCTACCTCTTCCAGTGCCTTGTGGGCCAACTAAACACCATATGTCCTTATTAACTTAAAATAGCAGAATATATACCTGAAGCTTATTTTCACCTGCATCTGCCAAGGGAGAGCTGCAGTTTTGTGACATTGGCCACTACCCCTACTCCTAAGAGGGGGCCTCACCCTTCCACACCTGGGGCCTTGGGGCTGGCAGTACTACCTGCTCTATCTGACTGCCCACAACCCCTACCCCTACCCCTACCCCTAAGACGGGGTCTGAGAATTACTGCTGCCTCCAGTCAATGGCACCAGGTGCCCAAGAACTGACTATACTACCTCCTACCCCTGCCATATGCTTTAGGGAACAGGGACATGCATGTCCTCCATCCAGACATCTGGGGACAACTGACTGTGCCTGGCTTTGCCCTATACGTCAATCCCCAATTGCACCCAGTGACTTCTGCCTGCTCTCAACACCCCATACAGCCTTGCATACCTAAGACTATGGATGAACGTCTACACCATGCACTCAGTGACTGACAACCCAGATATCTGTGCCCTAAATAACTATGCTCTCCACAAGAATAATAATAGACTCCTGGGCTTACACACGTAGTAGCTGTTCTTACCACCCGGAGACAGAACAAGAGAGCTTCAGCGGCACCAGCAACAAAAGTAGCACATGTGCTCAGCCTACTTAATGTATTAAAACAAAAATACAAGAAACAGAAATACAATAGCTTATTAATACCTTAGAGATAACAGTCACTGTCTAATCACATGAAGAAGCAGGATATCATGGCTCTAGCAAGTGATCAAAATAAACAGAAAAATCTTCTGGAGCAAAATAAGGCAATGGAACTACCTAGTGAAGAACTCAGAAGACTAACACACAAAACTTTCTTAGAGATCAGACAAAAGTGCACATAAAGCAATAGAAGAACTCAGAAAAACAACACAAGAACACAGCAGAATAAACAGGCTGCTAGAAACCATACAGAGACAGCAACTTGAAATTCAAAAGACGAACAGTAAAATTTTAGATTTAGACAACTAAATAGGAACAGAATGGAGATGATAGGAATCAGAATCAATGCGATTATAGATAAATTCCATGACATCAATTGGTTTGACATCATCTTGGTAAATTAGATGGTCAGCAAAGAAAGAACGACCCTCAAGGAAATGTACTGACACTGTGGCTGCAGTAACAGTGTAAAGAATTGTGAGGATGGTGCAGGACATGACGGTGTTTCATTCCCTAGTACATAAGGTGTCTAGGACTCAGAATTCATTCATTTTCACCTAACAACAACAAAAATGTTAGTAAAATTAAAAACTTAAACTCATCAAAAGATTTTTTGTTGTTGCTAGGTGCCATCAAGTTGATTCTAAAACATAGCAGCCTTATGTACAACAGAAAGAGACACTGCCAGTCTTCTACCATCCTCAAAATCATTGTTACACTTAGCCCCGGAATTTATTAAAAGAGTAAATACACAAGATACAGGTTGGAAAAAAAATCTTCAGAAACAACTTATTCAATAAAGTTTAATCTCTAAAATGTATAGAAAACCACAACAAAGAGACAAACAACCCAATCACAAAATGTGCAAAGCACGTGAATAGAAACTCCGCTAAAGAAAACATAAAAGCAACCAAGAAACATACGAAAATATGTTCACAATCATTATTTTTTAAAAGCTAAAAGCCTACTCCTGTTGAGCCTATTCTAACTCATAGCAACTCTGCAGGGGTTCCAAGACTACACATCTTTATGGGAGCAGACTGCTACGTCTTTCTTCCACCGTGCAGCTAATGGATTTGAAGCACTGACTGTATGGTTAGCAGGTGAGTACTTTAACCATTGTGCCACCAGGGCTTCTTTCATTATTCATTAGAAAGATGCAAATCAAAATTACAGTGAGATACTGCCATCTTTCCTTAGCTAAAATGGCACTGATGAAAAAAGTTAATAAATGTTGGTGACTGTGTAGGGAGATTGAATCCTTATCTATTGCAGGTGGGACTCTAAAATATTACAACCACCATGGAAAATGATGTGATGCTTTCTCAAAAAACTAGACAGAGAGCTACCCTATGGTCCAGCTGTCTCACTCCTAAGTATACACCCTTCTCATCCACTGCCGCTGAGTTGATTCCAACTCATAGCAACCCTATAGGATAGAATGGAACTGCCTTATGTGCTTTCCAAGTCTGTAAATCTTTTAAAGAAGGAGACTGCTGCATCTTTTTCCTGTGAAGTGGCCGGTGGGTTTGGATTGTGGACCTTTGGATTTGCAGCTGAGGATTTAACTGCTACACCACCAGGGCCCTGTGTATATGCCCTAGAGACCTAAAACTAATGACACATACAGACATATGCATGTATCTGTTCATTGCTGCTTTATTCGCAATAGCAAATAAATAGAATAAACTGAGGTACCCATCACTGGATGAATGAATAAGCAAATTGTGGTACCTATGTACAATGGCATGTTATGTAACTTTAAAGAACAACAATGAGTCTGCAAAACACATTATAACATGGATGGACCTGGAGGGCATGATGCTAAGTGAAATAAGTCAAGCATATGAAGATAAACATTGTATGATTTCTCTTTTCTAAAATGACAGCAAAGATATTCATAATGAGACCAAGGTTCATTGGTAGTTACCAGGGAAAGGAGGGTGAAAGGAAAGAGGGGAGAGTACACTTTAGATCATAGAGACTTAGCGTTTACTTACTGTTTGCTGATAGGAATAGTGGCAACGAATGTGGCTGTAGTCAGCAGAGCACAACCAAAGTAAAAACCAGTGTTTGAGCACACACGGACGGGTATAGACATACTGGTATATAGGTAGGTATAGACATGTATATAGGTGAGAAGGGATAGAAGTATTTGTTGGTACACGTAAATTCAAATACATAGATAAAGGCATAGGTATTAATTGAAAGCACAAACACAGATTCTTAGCAGAGATAACTAAATACCTTCCAAGATTTGTCTTCTGGGTTTGAAAGCTCAGGACCGTAGTTCATGGGACAACTCAGTCGACTGGTAATAACCAAACCAAAACCAAACTATGGCTGTCAATTCAGTGATATAGTACACAATTATAATCTGCATCCTAGTGAACGGAGTAGAATCTGGGGTTTTAAAAGTTTGAGGGTGGCCATCTAAGACAACTGTGAGTTTCTACTCTCTGGGAGCAAAGCATTAAGAAGGTAAACAGAAACTAAGAGAATAAACACATCCACAGAGCCACAACCTCATCTACCATGAGACTGGAAGAACTTAGACCATGAGACTGGTACCCTGGCTACCACCACTAATTGTTCTGACCAGAGTCACAAAAGATGGTCCCAGATAGAATGGGAGAAAAAAAGTAGAGCAGAACTCACATTCTTATTGGAGAAAATAAAAGGACAAACCAGATGAGTAGAGAACAGATGACTCCTTGATACTATCACCCTGAGACACGTTTTAAAGCTAGAACTGAGACTATCCTCTGAGATGACCTTTTAGCAAAATAGTACAGCGGCATACAAAATTATATGATTATTCTTTATACTAACGTTCTCTTGTATTCCTGAAAAAATTCTGTGACTCTGGGCATGGATCAGGGGTTGAAAATCCATCTTTTTATTGAAGAGGCTCCCATCCTGTAGGCTTGAATGCCTTGACAAATACTAAATAATTGCTAAATAATTCCCCAGCTGAGGGCCTTGGCATGTTTCAAATGTGCTTGGAAATAGACACTCAGTCTGTTTCAGCTTTGGATCAATATGTGAGTTGCCGTGCCTGATTATATGCTATAGTGATTTTCTTTATGCAAATCTCTTTCCACGCTTTTCTTAATGAGAAGGGTTGTGAGAATATCATTGTTTTTCTGGTGTGTCATATATTACAGTACCAGTGATTCAGGGGAGAGGTTAAAAGAAATAGTTATTCTCTCTGCTCTTGCTCCAGACAGCTTCCTAATTGGTTTGTCAGTTTTGCAGATATTGTAAGTGAAACTCCAGGGAGTAAACCAACAAAACGTCACAAAAGCTAACGAAAGAGGACTTTTGAAGTTGGATGTTCATTCTGTGAAAAAAGGTATGTCCTGTGTCAATTGCAGATACTATGAGTCAATCATATTATGATTTTATAAACTGCATGTCAATTCAATTATTTAGAACATAAATGCCTTCTGTTGCATTTTGGGTAACGGGAATCTTTGGAAATGATTTGGTATTAGCAACAAATAAAATGTCCTTTTGGTTTCGTTCTCACAGCCCTGATTCTCTAAATGGATCACCACATAAGAAAGTATTCAAATTTCTCATCAGACTGTTCAACTTCTGTTTTCACTAAATTTAAAATTCTTCAGTATGGGTCAGGCCATGTCCCCTCTTACAAGTTCTGCTACCAGGAGAGTGGTTGTTGAGTGGGAAGTTAGAGTGGATGGGAACTTGTGTAGGGTGGCTATTTGGGGAATGGTTGCCAATTCAGCAAGCTTACTTATTCAGCTGTTTTATCTAAGAGAGGGAGAAGGTAAATTAGTACAGAAAAGTGGAATGATGTGGACAGAGTGATTGAGAACTCTGCTCTACCTCCAAGCCATTACATGTAAATTCTCAATGACTCAATGGTAATGGCTTTTTTAAAAAAACAAATGAATTTATTGTACACATAATGAAAAAAAATCCCATAAATAAGTTTGATATTTCTTTGGGATAAATTTAAAAAATGTAGAAATATTTGGATAGAGGGCATGAGTTTTTTAGGCTTTTTGTACACATTACCAAAAGCTTATTCCTGTTTCATGGCAATGTCTCACGGCAAACGTTAGTAAGTAATACTAAAAATAAACAGTTTGAAAATTTAATATACACGATTTGATTCCATAATAATTCCCGCCTCTATTAAAGCCACTGGCTATAACTGACCGCAGTACTTTTTCTAAGTTTGCAGTGGTACTTGATGCTCTGGCTAGAGCTCTGGATCCAGAACTGGAAAGCTGAATTAAGCTGAAGGCTCTGGTACCAGCTTACACACAGTTTTAGACATGTTTTTCATTCTCATCCCTAATTTTTCTTATCTGGAAAATGGATATAATAATTTCAACCATTTGTAGTTCATCAAGATGCTATTGAAATAAGGTCCTCACCTGATTTCTTCTCAGACTTCAGTCTCTGTAGGGTTTAATATTCTCAGTTTGTTATGCCTAGCAGAAATAGAAGTTTATATTTTTATGTTTTAAAATAAACTATCATGGCACTGAACACCTGACAAAGTTTCAAGATTTTAGAGATACATGCCTAGCACTGTGATAAGGTTTCTCACATGTGATTAACCACAAGATGTATATCATGATTTTATCCATGATTTAGATGACCATGTTGAGGATACCAAAGCTAAGCCAAACTTATTGTTGCTGAGTCAATTCCAACTCACAGTGACCATACATGACAGAGCAGAACTGTCTCATAGGGTTTCCAAGGAGTGACTGGTAGATTTGAACTGCTGACCTTTTAGTTAGAAGCACAGCTCTTAACCAGGTCTTCATACTCAAGGTAATAGAGTTAAATCACATTTCCTAGGTCATACATTTGGTAGTCATATCCTGGCTCAAGTACCTGGATGCTCCTTTGATTGATACGTAATACCCGCTTTGAGTAACTTGGAATGAATGTCTAATTTAATGTATCACTTCCTAAATACACACACTAACTGTTACTGTTAGGCAAACTTTCAGAATCAGCCTGGGTTCTTCTACTAATTGTCTATGTACCCAGAAATGTAAATGAAACTAATATTTGCCTAAACAAAATGTAGATGATTAAGTAAATCAATGAATAAAAATCACAATCCCTGACAAAATGCATAATAAAGTCAGTTATGACTCGCTTTTTAACTTATCATTGTTCTAGCATTCTTTCATTTAATTACAGTTTAAAAATCACATCTTGCCTTCTTATTCTACACTTATATATATATATATATATATGAAGATAGAAAAGAGGATAGTGAGGAAAACCAAAACTAATTCAAGGATTGATTTATATTTTCTGATTCATACTTGAGTGTTTTTCTGGGAAAAGATTTTGCTCATTGGATAATAGCTGATTGATCTTTAATCCAAAGAAATAAATCAGGAAGAGTTTGGTGACACAAGTACAAAGATATTCCACTAATACAATGTATTTTTAGGCAAATAAGATGTTATACCTTTTTTTTTAGCAAGTCTCTTTTGCCCCTATATTTTCATAAGTGTCGTGCTAAAAAAAGTAGCATAGTGTACTTAGGAAAGTATCTTGAAGGGGAAGAGCATGGCTTTTGAAGAAATATATATCATGTTTATTATTTGTGTAGAAATACGGTAGTTTTCAATACCAGAAAAAATGGAAGCAACCAAAATTTCTCAAATTAGAGATTTGATAAAGAAATTTGAGTTCAGGAAAAAGATGACAGACTATATAGATACTAAAACTGAAGACAAAGAAGTTTATATAATGCGTTGCTAAGATATCCAGGATGTATTATTGATTGAATAACGCAATACGTAGTACGTACAGTATCACTGTCTCTATATGATGTTCCCCATATGCACTTATGTGCATAAAATTTAAGGGAAATGTCTGAAAGGAAGGTCAAAATGGTAACAGTGATGTGATTATGTTAAACTGTAGGATTTACTTTTTATGATTTTTTAAAAATATTTTATTGTGATTGAGTAAAACTGTATAATCCAAATTAAATTTGCATACCCACCTCTCTGCAGCCTACTTCCCTTTCCTTTTATGTCTTGCAGGATGAAAGGATTAAGGGTGGGACAAGCCGTACTCCAGGGAAACTCTCTTTACAGTGGAGCAAGGAGGTAACCCTATGAAGAGATTTACAGTCCCACCCTAATTCTTTAACATACAGCACAACAAAATCACAAAATGGAGGACAATCACACAATATAGGGAATCATGGCCTAGCCACATGGCTACACCTATTTTGGGGGGACACAATTCAATCTATGACATCCCACCCTTTGACACCCTAAAAATCACATCTTTGAAACATGTAACATATTCGTCCCATATGGTGTAAGTCTCAAATCAGTTCCAAGCCCAGAATCTAAAAATTTCTTTACATTTATGAAACCTAGAATGTAAGCTCTTTGCTTCCAAAGCTACAGTGGAAGCACAGTTACAAGTTAGACATTTTATTACAAATGGGAGAAATTGTAGGGAAAGAAGACATTAACAGGCAACAGGCAAGTCAGCAGAACTCATTACATTAGCCCTCAAATCTTTGAAAATACTCTTTTCTGATAATGGCCTTACCCTCCAGATGTTAGGTATTGGCCACACTCTCTGGATTCTGAGTGGAGAACCTCAGCCCTGTACTACAACTCTGCCTTCAAGGCCCACTTGGACAAAAACTCTGCCCCATCAGCTTTAGATGCACCCTAAGCCCAACTGAGTGGCAATTCCACCCTTACAAACACAGGGTGCCATGATTCCACCCTTTCAAACCCCTGAGGTCATGGCCATACCTTTTGAGATTGAGGCAGCTCAGCTTCTCAGCTGTTTGTCTCTTCAGCTTCTGCTTCCTCTGGCCACATGGCTCAGGCCTCAATCTCCCATCTACCCTGCTGGGACAAATGTTCCAAAGTTCTATAGCTCCACTGATTCAAGTGTCTGGAGACACCCCACTCTTGCTGGAAAGCATCCTGCACAAAGGCACTCTGCTCTCTCTGTGGGTCAGCAAGGCTAGCTCCACCAATTCAAGTGCTTGGAGGCACCCTGCTCCATGAGGAAAAGTGTGCACAGGCACTTAGTTCTCTTGTTCTGTGGGTTGGCTTTAGCGTTACCTCTGGTTCTGTTCTTGTTGCAACTAGTCCTCTGTTGTTTCTCACCGTCTGTGTCTTCTTCATTCTTTTTGAATCTTCTATCTATTCTGAGTCAGATCTGACTTGATGGCACTTGGCTAGCTTGGCATCTATTCACAGTTTTAAAATGGCTCCCACATTTTAAGTGTTTGCTGGAGTAGTACCCCACTCCTGGTACCAAATTCTGTTTTAGTCAACTAGTGCTGTTTAACAGAAATACCACAGAGTGGATGGCTTTAACAAAGAAAAGTTGATTCTTACATAGTCCAGTTGGCTGCAAGTCCCTATTCAAGACGTCCATTCCACTGGAAGGCTTTCCCACTTGTTGGCTCTGGAAGAAAGTCCAGTACTACATGAGTCTTTGTCCAGGAAACATCTTGGTGCAAGAACCTAAGGTCTGAAAGACGTGCTTTTCTCCAGGTGCTGCTTGGTTGATGGTGTGAGATTCCCAGTTCTCAGCCTGCTTCCCTTTCATCTCTTGCAGGATGAAAGGATTAAGGGTGGGGCAAGCCATACTCCAGAGAAACTCCCTTTACAGTGGAATGAAGAGGTGACTCTATAAAGAAATTTACAGTCCCACCCTAATCCTTTAATATACAACAGAACAAAATCACATAATGGAGGACAATCGTACAACATAGAAAAGCATGGCCTAGCCACATGGCTACACCTATTTTTGGGGGGGCACAACTCAATCTTGACAGCTAGCCTTTAAGGCCCCAGATGCCACTCAGCAACACAGGGTACAGAAGAGTCACTTAGCAATAGGCTAGTTATGCCAATCGGCCTTGATGTCCCCCTGATAACATGACCTCTAGACCTCCGCCCCTGCTTTCTATCCTTTCAAAGGTTAAGATTAGGAGAGTTTTCAGTTTACGCTGAAGTCCAGTTAAGTTGATCTTCTTTCTACTCTGTGCTGTCACTGCTTTCACCCAACCAAATTTCTATCAGCTGTTTAATCTATGACTAGCCCTCTTCCTCCCTCTCCACTCTTGCAGCCATCAAAGATTCTTCTGCATGTAAATCTATTTTTAAGTCCTTATAGTAAGGGTCTCATACAATATTTGTCCTTTTGCAGCTGACTGCTTTCACTCGACGGCACTTGGCTTAGCTGGCTTTCACTCAGCAAAATATCTTCCAGCTGAAACCAGGTTATGAGATGCTTCCTAAAATCATCATTGTTATCGTTGCATAGTGTTCCATTGAGTATATATACTGTTTTAGTCAGCTAGTGCTGCTCTAACAGAAGTACCATGAGTAGACAGCTTTAACAAAGGAAAGTTTATTCTTACACAGTCTGGTAGGTTACAAGGCCATATTCAGATGTCCACTCCAGGGGAAGGCTTTCCACCTTGTCGTCTCTGGAGGAAAGTCCGGTATTACATCAGTCTTTGTCCAGGGAGCATCTTGGTGCAGGAGACTCAGGTCTGAAGGGTGCGCTGTTCTCCCGGTGCTTTCTTGATGGCGTCAAGTTCTCAATTCTCTGCTTGCTTCACTTTCTTTTTGTCTCTTGTAGGATGGAAGGATTAAGGGTGGTGCAAGCCATACTCCAGAGAACTCCTTGCACAGTAGAGCAGGGGAGTGATTTTATGAAGGGATTTACTTCATTCCCCCAGTGCCCCAATCCTCTAATTTACAGCACAGGAAAACCACAAAATGGAGGACAACCATAGAATACAGGGAATCCTGGCCCAGACACACGGCTGCACGTATTTTTGAGAGGACAGAATTCAATCCATGACATGTACCATACTTTATTTACCCATCTGTTGTTGGGCATCTGGGTTGATTCCATCTTTTTGCTATTGTGGACTGTACTGCAATAAACATTCATAACTGTTGATGTGACTGTCCTTAATTCTGTAAGATATATTCCAAGCAGTGGGATTACTGGATCAAATGGTGTATCAATTTCCAGGTTTTTAAGGAAGCATAAGATTGCTTTCCATAGAGGTTTTACCATTTTGCAATCCCACCAGCAGTGCAGGAGAGTTCCAATCTCTCCACATCCTCTCCAGCATTTGTTGTTTTATGTTTTTTGGATCATGGCCAACTTTGTTCGGGTGAGATGGTATCTCATTGTTGTTTCGATTTGGCTTTCTCTAATACTTAATGATCATGAGCATTTCTTCATGTGTGTTTTGGCTGCTTGGATGTCCTTTTTGGTACAGTGTCTGTCCATCTCTTTGCCCATCATGTAATTGGGTTATTTAACCTATTTCTTGGTGATATTTTGTAGTACCTTGTAGATTATGGAGATCAGACATGAGTCTGACATGTAGTTGCCAAATATTTTTTCCCATTCTGTAGGTGGTCTTTTAATTCTTTTGGTAAAGTCTTTGGATGAGCAAGAGTGCTTGACTCTTAGTAGTGCCCATTTATTTATTTTCTCTTCTGTTGATCATGTTTTGTCAGATTTTGAAGTCTGTCTAAGCTGTGTATTAAAGCTTTCATTGTTGACTCTATTTTTTCCTGCATGATCTTTATCATTTAGGCTTGACGTTTAGGTCTTTTACCCAGTGTGAGTCAGTTTTTGTGTAAGATGTGAAGTATGGGTCTTGTTTTAATTTTTTTGCAGATGGATCTCCAATTTTGCCAGCACCATTTGTTAGAGACTGGTTTTACCCTAGTTTACAATCTTAGGATCTTTGTCAAACATCAGTTATTCCTAAGATGATGGTGGCATGTCTGGGGTCTCAACTCTCTTCCATTGGCCATATGTCTCTTTTTGTACCATCACCATGCTGTTTCACTACTGTGGCAGTGTAATAAGTCCTAATGTCAAGTAGTGTGAGTCCTCCCACTGTGTTGTTCTTCTTCAGTAGTGCTTTTTTTATCCACAGTTTCTTCCTTTTGCAAACAAAGTTAGTGATTTGTTTCTCCATCTCCTTAAAAAATGTACTGGAATTTTTATTGCGATTGTATTGTATATGTAGATCACTTTGGGTAAAATAGACATATTCACAATCTGTCTTCCTATCCATGAGCAGGGTAGATTTCTCCAGTTATGTAAGATCTCTCTTGGTTTCTTGCAGTAAGGTCTTGTAGTTCTCTTTCTATAGGTCACCTGTTTCCCTAGTTAGATCTGTTTCTAGGTATTTTATCTTCTTGTGGACTATGGTAAGTGGTATTGATTTGGTAATTTCTTCTTTGGTGATGTCTTTGTTGGTATAAAGGAATCCTACTGATTTACTTAGGTTTGTCTTATATCCTGATACTTTGCTGAACTCTTTTACTAGTTCAAGTAGTTTATATATGGGTTCTCTAGGATTCTCTCCGTGTACAATCATATCATCTGTAAACAGATGACACTGACTTCTTCTTTTCCAATGCAGATGCCCTTTATTTTTTTTGTCTTGTCTAATTGCTCTGGCTAGAACTTCTAGCACAATGTTGAATAGAAGTGACGAAAGTGGGCATCCTTGTCTAGCTCCTGTTCTCAAGGGGAATTGTTTCAGTTTTTCTCCATTCAGGATGATGTAGGTGGTTGGTTTTGCGTAGATGCCCCTTGCTGTGTGGAAGAATTTGCCTTCTATGTTCATTTTGCTGAGAGTTTTTAGCACTAATGGGTGTTGGACTCAAATGCCTTTTCTGCATCAATTGACAAAATCAGGTGATTTTTGTCTTTTGTGTTGTTTAAGTGATTCATCATATAATTTGTTTTTCTGGTGTTGAACCAGCCTCGCATCCCTGGTATGAATCCAACTTACTCATGATGAATTCTTTTTATGACGTGTTGTTGAATTGCATTGGTTAGGATTTTGTTAAAGATTTTGTATCTATATTCATGGATGAAATTGGTCTGTGAATTTTTCTCCCCTGTCATTGGTATGAGGGTTACACTGGCTTCATAGAATGAGTTTGGGAGTATTCTATTACTTTCTATGCTGTGAAATAGTCTCAGAAGTATTGGAGTTAACGCTTCTCTAAAAATTTGGTAGAATTCTTCAGTGAAGACATCTGGGCCACGGCTTTCTTTAGTTGGTAGTTTTTTGATTAGTTTTTGATCTCTTACTTTGTTATGGGCTTAGTAAGTTATTCTGCTTCTCCTTGTGATAATTTTGGTAGGTGATGTGAATCTAGAAATTTGTCTATTTCCTCTAGGTTTTCAAATCTGTTAGAGTACAGTCTTTTGTAGTATTCTGTTATGATACCTTCAATTTCAGCTGGGTCTGTTATGACATCTCTTGTCTCATTTCTTATTTCGGTTATTTGTTTCCTCTCCTATTTTTCTTTTGTAAGTTCAGCCAATGGTTTATCAGTTTTGCTGATCTTTTCTAAAAACCATCTTTTAGTTTTGTTAATTTTTTTTCAATTGTTCTTATTTACTTTTACTCAGATTTTTATTATCTGTTTTCTTCTGGTGTCTGAGGGGTTCCTCTGTTGCTCTCTTTCTATTTTTTCAAACTGTAGGATTAATTCTTTGGTTTTGATCATTTCGTCTTTGCAGATGTGTGTATTTATGAATTGACCTCCGAGCACTGCTTTGGCTGTATCTCACAAGCTCTGGTAAAATGTGTTTTCATTCTCATTTGGTTCCATAAATTTCTTTATTTTGACCTTGATTTCATCTGTAATCCATGGCTTTTGAAGCAAGGTATTGTTCAGTTTCCATGAACTCAAATTTCTATCTGCATGTTTTTCTACTGTTGATTTTTATTTTGATGGCTTTATGGTCTGAGAAATGCTTTGCAATAATTCAATGGTTTGGATTTTGTTAAAACTTGCTTTATATCCTAACACAACATCAGTTCTGGAAAATGTTTCCTGTATATTGAAGAAAAAGGTGTACTTATCTGTTGATAGATAAAAAGTTCTATATATGTCAATAAAGTCTAGTTGTTTAATTGTTGCAATAAGATCTGCTGTGTCTTTACTGAGTTTTTTCCTGGATGATCTGTCCATTAGTCAAAGTGGAGTGTTGAAATCTGGAGTGATCTGTCTCATTTTTCAATGTTGTCAGTGTTTGTTCAATATATTTCAATGCTCTGGTATTATATGCATAAATATTCGATATTGTTAAGTCATGTTTGTGTATTGAACTTTTCAGCAATAAATAGCAACCATCCTTGCCCATGATGGTGGATTTTACATTAAAGTCTATTTTATTTGAGGTTAGTATTGCCACACCTGCTCTTCTTTGTATGTTGTTAGCTTAGTATATATTATTCCATCCTTTAATTTTCAGTTTGTTTGTATCTTTGAGTTTAAGGTGTGTTTCTTGGAAGCAACATGTAGATGGGTCGTGTCTTTTGATACAGTGTGTCACTCATTGTCTTTTTATTGGAGCATTCAGTCCATTTACATTCAGTGTAATTATTGATAGGTATGTGTTTAGCTGTCATTTTGATACATTTATTTTTGTGTTGGTGTTTTCTATGTTGCTGTTAATATTCTGTTTGAGGTCAATCTTCTTTATGGGTTGACTTTTCATCTTTTTTAGTGTAGATTTTGTGTTTGCTGAGATTCTTATATTACGTTTCTTGTTTTGATATGCTGCATTGTTATCGTGCTTTGCGGCCACCCCAATTCTTCCCTTTAATATTCTAAGTTTAAATCCAATTTTACTTTCTGCATATTTTGTTAACTTCCTCTCCACCTGAAAGGACTATAATTATTGTAGTATAGTCCTCTTTTTAGTGTGATGGTGTCATAGTTTTGATGGTATGGTCACTGGTTCCTTTCTTTTAGTATTGTAGCCTTGAGTTTTGTGGCTTTCCTAGGATTCTGGATGCTGTGTCCTGCATTGCCTCCTTACATGTACACTTAATGGTTTTTGTTTTTCTAAGCAAAGAGCTTCTTTCAATATTTCTTGTAGTTTTGGTTTAGTTTTTAAAAAGTCTCTAATCTTCTGTTTATCTGTGAATGTCTTAATTTCATCTTCATGTTTGAGAGACAGTCTTGCAGGATGTATAATTCTTGGTTAAGAGTTTTTCTTCTTCAAGACTTTGAATGTGTCATCCCACTGTCTCCTTGCCCACATTGTTCCTTCAAAGAAGTCAGATAAAGCCTACAGGGTTTCCCTCTGAATGTTAGCTTTGCTTTGGGCCTTACTATCTTTAAGAGAATCTATTCACATTTCCTTTTATTAAGCTTGATGCTAACCAGAAGGTTGGCAGTTCCAATCCTTGAAGCTCTCCTTGAAAATTCTATGGGGCAGTTCTGCCCTGTTCTCCAGGGTTGCTATGAGTTGGACTCAACTTGATGGAAGTGGGTTGGGTTTTATAACATGTCTTTGTGTCTTTCTTTTGGGGTCTAGTTTTTGTGGCATTCAATATCTTGGATAGCTATGTTCTCTTCTTTCAGACTTTCAGGGAAGTTGTCTATCAGCAACTCAACAACAATACTCTCTGTGTTTTCAGCTATTCTCCCCCTGTTTAGGAACTCTGACTAACCATAGATTATTCCTCCTAATAGAGTCCCACGTGTTTCTTAATGTTTTTTGATGTTTCTTATTTCTTTTCTCCGATTTCTCTCATAAATGCTGGTGTTGGTTGCTCTGTCCTTGAGTTGACAAAGTATGACTTTCATCTCCTCAATTCTGCTCTTTTGGCTGTGGATTGAATTGTCTAATACTGTAATTTTGTTATTGATCTGCTGGATTTCAGATCGTTATTGTTCCATCAGTTCAAATAGCTTGCTTAATTTTTCATTTTGCTCTGGTGCATTTTGTTTCACCTCTAGGAGGGCTCTCTATATAATTCTTTCATACTTGACCTCTAATGGTCTCAGAAAAGCTTCTCCCTTTGGAAAGTTTTTGAGCTCCTTATTTTGAGAATTTTCTGGACCCATAGTGGACTCTTTTCTTTAAGTGGTTAGGAATGGTTTGTTGCCTTTGGGCCATCTAGAGATTCTAATGTTACCTTTATAGGAGGTGAGGCATAGTTCTGAGTAGGTAGTTGGTCACCAGCCATTTCAGTGTACTCCAGTGACCGGCTCCAGTGAACTCCCTGGGCTTGCAGGCTCAACCTCCTGGCTGGAAAAGATGGCTCCCTACTTATGAATTCACTGTGGGGCCCATCAACCAACCATGTGATGTGGATCAATAAAGGCTGAAAGAGATGCCACTGGCTGCACAGCAGTTATTTCTCCAGGCAGTCTTATTTTAAGAAGCTGTGAGCTGATCAACAGCTGCTGGAATGAGTCAGGCTATCAAGTGTGGCAGGCCCTGCCTTCTGGCTGACAACAGAAGCACCTTTTCAACTGTCCACAGATGGTACAATGTAGTTCAATTAGGGAAATGTTACGGCCTTGCTGCCTTCCTTAGCTGGGCCACTCCCACAAGGTAATGCTGTCCTACACAGCCTTTCAGCTGTAAAAACGCTTTATGTACTGAAGCTCCTTCTCAGTTTGGGAATTAACCCCTGCTAAGGGGCTCTTGTTGGGTGACTCCACCACTCAGCCAACCAAGATGGCATCCCAGCTGAGCTGCCCTACCTGCTATGAAACAGCAGAATCTATGGCCGAGCTCAGAAAAGAGGGTGGAGGGGCAGTGGTGCCCTCAGTCAGCAGCTGGGCTCTCCCATGTACTCTCTCTTTGTCACCCTATGTGCTTACTTCAGCACTGCAATTCAGAGTATTGACTGGCTCATGTCAATGACCCACCTCCCACATAACAAAGATGGCATCAGTACCTGCAGCTCACCCAAACAAGAGTCAGAAGGAATGGGACTCAGTGTGTACTGCCTTGTCAGAGAGAGGTAGTTTCTTGTTTAACAGTACATAGTTGAATCTGACAACCCCATGCCATATCCTAAGGCTTCCTGTGTGTCTAGAGTGTTCTGCTCCGTTATTAATTCAGGCCTTAGTTCTCAGAGGGAATTGAGGACATGTGTGTCTAGTCTGCCATCTTGGACCCACCCTCTGTTTCTTTAATTTTTTTTTACTTGTTTTAAATGTTTATAAAGAAGAAAGTATAAGAATGTTGGTTCTTTAAGCACTACTGGCAGGTGGTTTATTTACTTTATTACAAAAGAAAGGATCTTGTTTGATGATACCATCTGTCATTTGCAAACAGGAATAAACAGACTTAAAACAGACTACCTCTAGGAACTGAGTTTTTTCTTAAGAAAATTGCACTAACAATGATTCCTGCATTTATGTCTGTATAACGTCATTAAGCAGCGTAGAAATCTAATATATAACATTATATTATTAAAAGATTTTCAAATTGAAAAAATATATATACTAATATTTAAAGCCATCATTTTTGGGATTCATGGGACATAGTTTTATTTTCTACCACTTCCTTTACAATGTCTTGCAGGTTTAATTGATCTGGTTCATGTGTAAATCCAAGACCTTCCAGCTGAAGCTTTGCAGAGTAATCCTTAGGTATTCGTGTGCCTATTACATTTGCAAAGCTCCTATGTGACTTCATTCAGCTTCTTATCCTTACCTTCAGCAGAGTAGGAGAGAATACATCCACTACCACTTTTTGAAGCCTTTCTAAGACATTTGAATGCTCGGCTACACTCTCAACAGTATAGATATAAATGCCATCCTTTCTCTTAGTGAAAGACACTTTCTCTTTCTCAGACTGGACTTGTTCACAGAGCAAAGGACTTTGAGACTGACTTTCAGAGTCAGAGGTAACTATTCCACATATATTGACATGATTCTTGCACCCACTGCCCTTTCCATTCTCAGCTCAGCAGCAGGTAGCTTATTGTCCAGAGCCTCAGTTAACTTCACCCTGGGCTGGTTCCCTTTACCTTGATGATGAACCTTTGTCATGGATTGTGTACCTCTAAAAATACGTGTAGTGATTTGGCTGGGCCAGAATTCTCTGTATTCCATGACTGCCGTCCATTTTGTGATTTTCTGCTTCTGTAAAGTCTAATCTCTGCCTGTGGTTAACAGAGCAGATTATGTTAGAGAGGATTAGGATGGGACTGCAACACCCTTGCTAAGAGAGTTTCCCTGGAGTGTGGCTTGCCCTTTGTTTTATCCTTTCATTCTATGAGAGATAAAAGGAAAGGGAAGCAAGCAGAACGTTGGGAACCTCACATCATCAAGAAAGCAGCACTGGGAGAAGAGTGTGTCCATCAGAAGTGAGGCTCCTGAGCCAAGATGCTCCCTGACAAAAAACTGGTGCAAACACAAGGACTTTCCTCCAGAGCTGACAGAGGGAAAGCCCATCTCTTGGAGCAGACACCCTGAATGAGGACTTGTAACCTACTGGACTGTGTAAGAATAAAACTTTTCTTTGCTAAAGCCATCTGCTTTGCAGTATTTCTGTTAATGCAGCACAAGATGACTCAAACAACCTTTCTTCTGGTTTGACTTCCAGAAGTTTCTACAACTTCTTGACTGTCTCAGAGGGCTGGCCATATGCCTTTTCTGCAAACTTGTCCCAGAACACGTATCCTTTGAGATTGTCCAGCTATGACCTTTGGTATAAAAAGGAGAGTTTCTGCACAATGCTACATAGATAATCACTCCTAGTGTCCACAAGTATAGTTCTGGTGGTCAGTGTAGAGTGTCAGCAAGGTAAGGATGATGCCAGATCCTCCTGATGTGTTTTCTGAGCCTCTGATACTTGAAGGGGACCACAGTAAAGAGCAGATTATGGTGTCTTCTAATCACCTTGATCAGTTTTAGCAAATGCAAAGAGATAGACTTCACTGGAGTATCCAAAGTGTTACTCTCCAAGAGTAAATTTTCAGACATGAGGTGTCTGTGTGTAATGGTTAACACCTGCCAGTGCTCTGAGTGACAGCTGTCTGCTTTGTTACTTGGCTGTATAATCCCAGCACTGATTGTACAATAACTCTTTGTCTTCCACCATCTCAGTTGCAATTAAGAGTCAAGCCCTGGAACTGGGCTTGTGAGGAAATCACAGTTGGCAAACCCTTCAATAATGTGGGGAGCTATAATGGGCAATATGAGTCACACCATGTGTAGATGTACCCTACTGCTGGCCTTCAGGTGATACAGAAGTATTTCCAATGTAAACCATTCTTGGCTGGATTTTTTTCATGTAGACTCAACCTGGATCACTAATTCTAGTTCCCAGTTTGAGTACAACTTATATTACACCACTGTGAAATGTGTAATGCTTAAGTGGTATGATTGCAAAAGGTTGGCAATTCAGATCTGCCAGATGCTCCTTGGAAACTATGGGGAAGTTCTGCTCTGTCCTATAGGATCACTATGAGTTGGAATTGACAACAGTGTTTTTTTTTTGTTGTTGTTGTTGTTTTGGTTAAAGTGTAGGTTTCCTTGATGGTGTCTTCTAGGTCTTTCTCTTTTGACATGTTTCATAAGGACATGGAAAATAATTTATTTTTTTACATTTGTCTTTACCACTTTTGACGCTGTTTGAATTATTTAAAATGAGCATTTATTATTTTTACGTAGTAAAGTTCTGTAAAACAAGATAAAGATTTGGATGTTACGTGTCTTCTTTAACTATTTCAGTGTTTAGTTAAGTACTGTAACTGGACAATTCCTGGCCAGGACCTCTTTCTCCCCGTTTATTACTTTGTGATTCATCATAGGGAAGCAAAACCCTGACATTTCCTTTTCTGTTTGTTATTAATTACTTAATTTCTATTAACAAACAGATGCCAAGGCTCTCTGGTGGTGTGGTGGTTAAAATACCTCTCTGCTAGCTGAAAGGTTAGCAGTTTGAATCCAGCAGATGGTCTTTGGGAAAAGATGTGACAGTATGTCTATGAAGATTTGTATCCTTGGAACCACTGTGGACAGTTCGCTCTATGCTAAAGGCTCATTATGACTCAGAATTGACTCAGTGTAAATGAGTCATTTTTAAAACAAGCATAAGTTTTGTGGAACAGATTTGTTTTCTTTTTTTTTAAGTTGTAGCATGCCTGTTAGCCTGTTATATGGGCACTAACAGCTTGACAGCTGCCTCTTTTATAGGTAAATCTTATCTTGCTACTCTTGACTAAAAACGTTCTTTGATTTAATGATATTTATTATATTTTTAATGTAGAAAAGACATGAAAGTAATCATGCTTCTCAGGAAATACAAACATTCTAACAATGAGAATTCAACAGTGAGTGAAATGAGATGTAAATATTTGTATTAATTTTCAAGATATTTTCTGTGTATCTTCATTGAACAAAATTGCTGATTTTAGAGAAACAGTTTATTTTTCAGTGAAAGAGATAATAAAATATTTGTTTTAAAGAATAAAAAAGATGGTATGTACGTCATTGACACAATGGTTATTTAATGGATGCAAGAAATTAGGGAAAATGGTATTGTCTTTCTGGTGATAATCCTGGCTCCCTTCAGGAATTATTTTATATATTTAACTTTTCTTCTCTTCCCATATCCATAATAAAATGCAAGTGAGGATGGTAATAACTGACCATTATTGAATATAATGTGTCCAGCAGTATGATAATTCATTCAAATGCATTATCACTTTTTTAAACTGAAGAATAATTTGCAAACAGTAAAAGCATAGAAAGTAGCTGTAAAGTGAGTTTTAAAATATATATATACCCACATAACCTCTACTCTAATTAAGATATTGAACACTTTTTTTTAATTTTTATTTAACATGACTGAGTGAAAATGTACTTTCACATATAAATTTACATGCCCACCTATATGCAGCTTCCACTGCTCTCCCTGTCCAGTGACTGCACACTATTTCTCTCTGCTACATACATGTCTCATCCTCCGAACAGCCTCCTTTCCCCTCCTCTCCATCCACTCCCATTCCTCCAGCCAGAGGTCAGCAAGATGATATCCTAAAGATGTATAGAACCATAAAGTGCTTCCAATGTATGGTCACTCTGCATTGCCAAGTCCAATCCATTCCTGTCCAAACAGTGGACCTTTGTTATAATCTATGGGAAAGGGCATCATCAGGGATGGGGGCAATGCTCTCCGAGGGACCCTTAAACTGCTGGACCATCAATGGAGGTCTTTTAGTGGAGATCTCATGATGCACCCCTTTTTATTCTTGTGTTGCCAGTGAGACTCCTCTCTGTGAGCTCCATTGTGGCTATCACTGGTGGTGGCCGGGCACCATCCGTTTCTTCCGGTCCCAAGTCGATGTAGGCACCCACTCTTGTGGGTCTCTCTGTCTTCTCAGTTGTCTTTACCGCATGTCATTTTGGTCCTCGGTGAGCATCCGTTCCTGCTGAGTTGGGACCACTTGCTGTGACCTCGGATGGCAGCTTGGCAGCTTTTAAGACCCTAGACGCCACTCACCAATGTGGGGTGCAGAGAGCTCTCTTAGCAAAACGCTAGTGGTACCAATTGGCCTGGAATTCGCCTAAGAGCATGGTCCCCCACCCCCCGCCCCAGCTACTCTATCCTTGCAGTATTGAGTTAAGATTGAAGGAGTACTCAAGTTACGCTGAAGTCCACTTAATGTTGTTCTTGTTTCTAATGTGTGCTATCACCGCTTTCTCCCAACTAGATTTCTAGTAACTATCTAAACTAAACCCTCCCCCCGTCACCCTCCCTCCCTCCCCTCCCTTGCAGCTGTCAAAGAGTCTTTTCTTCTGTACACAAGTCTGTTTTTGAGATCTTATCGTAGAGGTCTCATACAGTATTTGCTCTTTTGTTGCTGACTACTTTCACTCAACATGATGTCTTCCAGTTGAAACCAGGTTAGGAGATGTTTCCTGGAATCATCATTATTTATCATTCCATAGTGCTCCATTGAGTATATGTACCATAGTTTACCTATCCATTCTTCTATTGTTGGGCATCTGGGTTGATTCCATCTTTTTGCTATCATGGACTGTGCTGCAATAAACATTCTGGTGCATGTGTCCGTTGGTATGAAAGGCCTTGATTCTGTAGGATATATTCCAAGTAGTGGAATTACTGGGTCAAATGGTATATTGATACCCATTTTTTTAAGGAAGTGCCAGATTGCCTTCCAAAGAGGCTGGACCATTTTGCAACCCCACCAACACTGTAGGAGGGTTCCACTTTCTCCACAGTTTCTCCAGCATTTGTTGTTTTGTGTTTTCTGGATCATGGCCAATCTTGTTGGGGTGAGATGGTATCTCATTGTTGTCTTGATTTCAATTTCTTTAATAACTAAAGATCGTGAACATGGCCGCATGTGTTTTTTGGCTGCCTGGATCTCCTCTTTAGTGAAGTGTCTGTCCATCTCCTCTGCCCATCGCTTAATTGGATAGTTTATCTTCTTATTGATGTTTTGTAGTATCTTATAGATTATGGAGATCAGGCGTCAGTCTGACATAGAGTTGCCAAATATTTTTTCCCATTCTGTAGGTGTTCTTTTAATTTTATTAATAAAGTCTTTGGATGAGCAAAAGTGTTTGATTCTTAATAGTTCCCATTTATCTATTTTCTCTTGTGTTGATTGAGGTTTCTTTGACAGATTTTGGAGTCTGTCCTCATTGTGTATTAAAACTTCCATTGTTGTTCCTACCTTTTGTTGGATGAGCTTTATCATTGTAGGTTTGGTATTTAGGTCTTTTATCTAGTTGGAGTTGGTTTTTGTATAAGTTGTAAGATATGGATCTTGATTCAGTTTATTGCAGATGGATAACCAATTTTGCCAGCGCCATTTGTTGAAGATACTGTTTTTACCCCAGTTTAATGTCTTAGGGCCTTTGTCGAATATCAACTGATCATAGGCAGATGGTGTCATCTCTGGGGTCTCAATTCTGTTCCATTGATCGATCTGTCTGTTCTTGTACCAGTACCAGGCTGTTTTGACCACTGTGGCAGTGTAGTATGTTCTAAGGTTGGGTAATGAAAGGCCTCCCAGTGTGTTCTTCTTCTTTAGTAGTACCTTACTTATCCGGGGCTTCTTCCCTTTCCAAACAAAATTGGTGATTTGTTTCTCCATCTCATTAAAAAATGATGCTGGAACTTGTATTGGGATTGCATTATATAAATAAATTGCTTTGGGTAAAATAGACATTTTCACAATGTTAAGTCTTCCTATCGATGAGCAGGGTAGGTTTTTCCATTTATCTAAGTCTCTCTTAGTTTCTTGTAGTAAGGGCTTGTAGTTCTCTTTATAAAGGTCTGTTGTTTCTCTGGTTAGATTAATTCCTAGGTACTGTATCTTCTTAGGGGCTATCACAAATGGTATTGATTTGATAATTTCCTCCTTAACAGTCTTGTTTTTGGTATAAAGGAATCCTACTGATTTACTTATGTTTATGTTGTATCCTGAAACTTTGCTGAAGTCTTCTATCAGTTTGAGTAGCTTGCTTATAGATTCCTTGGGGTTCTCCGCATATACAATCATATCATCTGAGAACAGGGAAATTTTAGCTTCCTCTTTGCCCATGCAGATGCCCTTTATTTCTTTGTCTTGTCTAAATGCTCTGACTAGAACTTCTAGCACAATGTTGAATAGGAGGGGTGACAGTGGGCATCCTTGTCTAGTTCCTAATCTCAAGGGAAAGTCTTTCAGTCTCTCTCCATTCAGGATGATGTGGGCAATTGGCTTTGTATAAATGGCCTTATTGTGTTGAGGAATTTACCGCCCATGCCCATTTTGCTGAGTTCTTAGCATGAATGGGTGTTGGACTTTATCAAATGCCTTTTTGGCATCAATGGACAAAATCAGGTGATCCTTGTCTTTTGTGTTATTTATGTGGTTAATCACATTAATTGTTTTCCTGATGTTGAACCAGCCTTGCATCCCTGGTATGAATCCCACTTGGTCATGATGGATTATTTTCTTGATATGTTGTTGTATTCTGTTGGCAAGAATTTTGTTGAAGATTTTTGCATCTAGGTACATGAGTGATATCCGTCTGTAGTTCTCTGTCTTTATTGGATCTTTCCCTGGCTTAGGTATCAGGGTTATGCTGGCTTCATAGAATGAGTTTGGGAGTACTCCATCCCTTTGTATACTGTGAAATAGTCTCAGTAGTATTGGGGATAACTCTTCTCTAAATGCTTGGTAGAATTCTTTTGTGAAGCCATCTGGGCCTGGACTTTTTTTTGGTTGACAGGGTTTTGATGACCTTTTCAATCTCTTCCTTTGTGATGGGTTTATTAAGTTGTTCTGCTCCACGTTGTCATAATTTGGGTAGGTGGTATGAGCCAAGGAATTTGTCCATTTCCTCTAGGTTTTCAAATTTGTTAGAGTACAGTCTTTCATAGTATTCTGTTATGATATTTTTGATTTCTGCTGCATCTGTGGTGACAACTCCGTTCTCATTTCTAATTTGGGTTATTTGTTTCCTTTCCTGCTTTTCTTTAGTAAGTTTAGCCAGTGGTTTATCAATTTTGTTGATCTTTTCAAAAAACCAGCTTTTGGTCTTTTCAATTTTTTCAGTTGTTTTTCTATTTTCTAATTCATTTAGCTCTGCTCTAATCTTTATGATCTCATTTCTTCTGGTGCCCAAGGGGTTCCTCTGTTGTTCTCTTTCTACTTGTTCAAGCTGTAGAGTTAGTTCCTTGATTTGGTTTCTTTCTTCCTTCCAGATGTGTGCATTTATGGAGATAAAGAGACCTCTGAGCACTGCTTTGGCTGTATCCCATAGGTTCTGGTAGGAAGTGTTTTCGTTCTCATTGGAATCCATAAATTTCTTTAATTCATCCTTGATTTCCTCTAACCCATGTTTTTTTGAGCAAGATGTTGTTCAGTTTCCAAGAGTTCCACTTTCTATCTGTGTTTTTTTCTGCTGTTGATTTCAACTTCTATGGCTTTATGATCTGAGAAGATGCTTTGCAGTAATTCAATGGTATGGATTTTGTTGAGCATTGCATTATGGCCTATTACGTGGTCAATTCTGGAGAATGTTCCACGTGCACTGGAGAAGGTGTAGTTATCTGCTGATGGGTGGAAAGTTCTGTATATATCAATGAGGTTTAGTTGGTTAATTGTGGCAATGAGGTCTTCTGGATCTTTACTGAGCTTTTTTCTAGATGATCTGTCTAGTGATGAGAGTGGAGTGTTAAAGTCTCCCACTATTATTGTGGAGTCATCTAACTCTCTTTTGAGCCTAGTGAGTGTTTCTTCGACATATTTAGGTGCTCTGACATAAGGTGCATAAATATTTAATATAGTTAAGTCTTGCTTGTGTACTGAATCTTTCAGCAATAAATAATGTCCATTTTTGTCCACGATGGTGGATTTGACATTGAAATTGATTTTGTCTGAGATTAGAATTGCCACCCCTGCTCTTGTTTGCTCATTGTTAGTTTGATATATATTCTTCCATCCTTTAATTTTCATTTTGTTCCTATGTTTAGGTCTCAAGTGAGTTTCCTGTAGACAACATACGGATGGGCCGTGTCTTTTGATCCAAGATGACACTCAGTGTCTCTTTACTGGAGCATTCAGTCCATTCACATTGAATGTAATTATTGATAGGTATGTGTTCAGTGCTGCCATTGTGATATGTTTGTTTTTATGTTGATATTTTCTCTGTTGTTTTTATTAGTCTGTCTGGGACACTCTTTTTTGTGAGTTGATTTTTTCCCTTTTTCAGAGCTGGTTTTATAGTTGTTGAGACTCATTTGTTAGATTTCTTGAAATGGTTTGATGCAGCTTTGCAGCTGCCCCTATGAACCCCCTTAATAAACTATTTATAAACCCAATTTTAATTACTACCAGTCTTGTCATCTTCCTCTCCATCTGGAAGGACTATAACAACTGTAGTACATCCCTCTTTTTATTATGATGACACCATAGTTTTTGTGATCATCACTGGATTGCTTCTTTCCATATCAAAGCTGTGAATTACTTTGGGGCCTTCCCTGAATGAGGATTGAGTAGTGTGTCGTTCTAATATATAAAGTTAGTGGTTTTGTTCTCTTAAGCCAAAGCCAAGAACTTCTTTCAGTATTTCTTGTAGTTTGGATTTGGTTTTTACAAAGTGTCTGAGTTTCTGTTTATCTGGCAATGTCTTAATTTCATTTTCGTATTTGAAAGATAGTTTTGCAGGATATATAATTCTTGGTTGGAAGTTCTTCTCCTTCAAGACTTTGAATGTGTCATGCCACTGTCTCCATGCCAGCATGGTTTCTGCTGAGAAATCTGACGAGAGCCTACAGGGTTTCCCTCTGAATGTTAGCTTTGCCTTGAGTCTTGCTGCCTTTAAGAGTTGCTGCTTGTGTTTCATTTTGCTAAGCTTGATTATAATATGTCTTGGAGTCTTTCTTTTGAGATCTATATTGGGTGGCGTATGATATGCATGTGAGATGTCTATATTCTCTTCCTTCATGATTTCTGGGAAATTTTCTTTAAGCAACTCAGCAACAATACTCTCTGTGTTCTCAGATGTCTCACCCTGTTCAGAGACTCCAATTAATCGAACGTTTTTCCTCTTAATAGAGTCCCACATGCTTCTTAATGTTTCTTCATTTTTCTTGTTTCTTTTTTCTGATTTCTGCTTATAGATGCTGGCATTAGTATCTCTGTCTTCCAAGTCAGAAATTCTTTTTTCCGTTTGTTCCATTCTGCTTTCTTGGCTTTGCATCGAAGTTTCTATGTCTTTGATTTTATTCTTGGTCTGTTGTGTTTCAGAGTACTGGTGTTCCATCAGGTCGAACAACTTGCTTAATTTTTCATTTTGTTCTGCTGCATTTTTCATAAGATCTAGAAGGGCTCTGTATATAATCAATTTGTGTTCACTTCCTGATGCTTTCATAAAAGTTTCTTCATCTGGAAAACTCCTTGGTTGCTTTGTTTGGGAGTCTTCTGAAGCCATGAGTGATTGCTTGTATGCCACAATTGTCTGTTGCTTTTTGGGTCCCATGTGCGTATATAGAGGCTGGAAGAGGTACTGTGAGGATGGATGGCAAATGGTTCTCTAGGCTATCTTCTAATGTAAAGCAAAAGGTACCTGACCAGTTCACAAGTCAGTTAGGTTTTTAGGTGTAGAGGTCCCTCTTCTCATCTGACAAGGTAACTACCACTATATCCAACCCCAGATGATAACAAACTAGTTCAGAATACAGCAATGCTACTCTCCTGGTGGCCTCTGCTGACAGGGCCTAGTCTTAGCCAACACTGCGCCGAGTACTGGTTTTGTGATAGAAAAGTGCTCTCCTGTGGGCAGGCTCTGGCTCCCAAGCTAAGAATTAGGTCCAGCTGCGGCCACCATATCCAAGATGGCGTCCTCCACACGGGCAGCAGACAGAGGACCTAAAGGTGCCGAGAGGTAGTGATTCCTCTGCTTCTGTTGCAGGGCCCCCAACGTAGGCAGCACTGTGCAAAATCAGTACTTTTCTGTCGAAGAAGTGCTGTCCCGTTTGCAGGCGCTGTCTCCCAGGCTAAGAACGAGGTCCCATTAAAATCTCAGTACCACCATGGCGTCCCACACACTGACCGCGAAGCTCCGCACATACCCCACTGAGGCAGCTACAAAACGAAAGGCTCAAAGTGGCTAGATTAACAGAGTCCCAAGCCTGGCTCTCCAAATATGGGAAATTCGCCTGCCTATACCCCTAGCAAGCGTGTCTGAGTCCATCCGCCAGGCAAAACCCAGCTCCGCCCACCAGCCGAGACAGAGGAAAAAAAAAGTCAAAGTGGTGCGTTTACCTTCCGTCCATGAGAGCCGGGGCTAGCCAGGAGCGGGAGTCAGCGAAAGAGAGGAGGTTTTTTGCTGAGTGGTATGAAGTCCCAATTAACAGCCCTGTGCCGTGTCCTGAGGCTGATTAGGTGCTCAGAAGGCTCTGTTTGATTGTCAGTTCAGGTCTTGGTTTCCAGAGGGATATAAGGAGAGATGTGCTTAGTCTGCCATCTTGACTCCGCCCCCAAGATAATGAACACTTCGATCACCACAGAAACTTCCTTTAAGGTCCCTCTAAGTTTTCTGCATGTCATAGGCAACTACTGTTGTGATGTCTATCACATTGTTTTCTATTGTTAGCTGCCACTGAATTGACTCTGACTCAAGTCAACCTGATATACAACAGAACAAAATGTACTCTCACAATCCCTAGCATGTTTGTGTCCATCACTGTGACTGTTGAGCAAATCTATCACACTGAGAGTCTTCAACAAACATGATGTAGTCCCTGAGCAATGGAACCTTCCAAAGCAACAAGTTGGACAGTATTCTGAACCCTAAGGTTTTCATTGGTTAGTTTTCAGAAGCAATTTCCAGGCCTTTCTTCCTAGTTGTTCTGAGTCTAGAATCTCTACTAAAGCCTGTCTACCATGGGTGACCCTGTGGTGTTGGAAATGTTGGTGACATAGCTTCCAGCATCACAGCAACACACAAGCCGTCATAGTACAGCAGCACACAGCTGGATGAAAGCTCATTTCAGGTGAGTTATGCCTAATTCATATAAATGGAGCCATGTACTGTGTGTTATCTTTTATATTATCTTTCACCAGACATACTGTTTTTTGAGATTTACCTTTGTTACAGAATTTGTCACCAGTTTGTGCTTTTTTTAGCTGCTGTATAATATGTTATTATATGAACATATAGCAATTTGTGTAACAATCTTCTATTGCTACACTTTTTGTTTCATAATTCTTGGCTACTATAAATAAAGCTGACGTAAACATTCTTCCACCATTCTCTTTGTAGACATATAGTTTCATTTATCTTGGGTAAATATTTAGAAAAAAAAGTGAAGTTTTATTTATGTTTAAGCTTGTTAATAACTGCCAAGTTATAAGTCCAGTGATTTCACATCCTCCACAATATTTGGTATTGTCAGTATTTTTTGTTTTATCCACTGTCCCAATAGAACCACACCAAACTCACTGCTGTTAAGTCTATTCCAATTCATAACAATCCTGTAGGAGAGTGTAATGTTGCCCCCATAGAATTTCCAAGGCTGTAAGTCTTTACAGAAACAGACTGCTGCATCTTTCTTCTGTGGAGCAGCTGGTAGGTTGAAACTGCTGACCTTTTCAATAGCAGTCAAGCACATTAACTACTGCACCAGTAGGGCTCCTGATATTTATCTAAAGTCAGAGCAACTACTCTTGAATTGATTGTGACTCATAGCGACCCTGTAGGTCAGAGTATCACTGCCCCAGAGTATCACTGCCCAGGCTTTCCAAGGAGTGCCTGGTGGATTGGAACTGCGTCCTTCTGGTTAGTGGACATAACACTTATCCCCTGTGCCACCACGGTTTCCACAATCTAGTCATTGCTAAATGCCATGCAGTAGCAAAAAAATGTAAATGAAAATAAAAAATTAATCATTGATCTCTGGTTGCAAAGTCTGCTCTGCACTGGAGGAGTGAGAACTCACCCAGAAATTGCCTAATTCCAACACATTCATTTTATTGGCTTTACTGTCTTTGAAAGACAGCAACCCTTTAGAGTCAACACTCCCTTGTTGAAATTACAGCCTGAGTTTTCCCAGCCTCCCAGCTCAGCTAAATAAAGCAAGAGTTTTGTTTCAGATTTAGGTGCATCGTGTGCTATAGATTCAGAAATCAAAGGAGCTGTAGCTCGTTGAGTGGAAATTGAGGTATTGGAAACCTCACATTAGGAAAAGGCCTTCTCTTCAGGTACTGTAATAGTTCAAATTGTCATCTCATGGGGAGGGAAGTGATTAGGATATAGAAGAAGCAAAAGAATAAACAAAGCCAGAGCAGTGACTCTTGGCATAAATCCATCAAATATTAACAGCTTAGAAAAATGACAAAGGGAAACTTGCAGAGAATGAGCTGTCTGATTATGTAAGGGCAGTGTGAGCAGAAGGGCATAGGATAGTTGTTTATGAAAGTATACAAAAGAGAACAGAAACTTCCATGGTGATACACTGGGATATTCCTATAATGATACAATATTCTTTGGGATAGAATTCAGGCCAGAATCGGTACTGCTTAACTCAGTGGGAAATAGAGAGTGAGACAATAATAGCATATAGTGCACAGTGTAGAATTTTGGTTACAAGTCCACCCCGAGTCAGAAAGTCTTCAGTACAATCCCAGCTCTACTCTTTTCTTGCTGTGTGACCTTTACACAAGTTACCTCTGACAGTTTTACATTCCTCTAGAATATTGGGGATAATAACAGTTTCTGTCTCACTGAGTTGCACTATTGAAAAATGGCGACAACTGCATGGAAATCATTTAGCATGTGGCTTGGAACACAGTAATTATGTAATGAATTTTAGCCGCTGAAATCAATCCTTTTAAGGACTTTTTATGTCCTAGATACTCTGTCAGGACTCTTCCTGTATTATTTTATTTAATTCTCAAAACTGAACAGTGGCTATTACTACTTCCATTTTGCAGGTGAGGATACTGAAGGCTGAAAGAAATTAAGCAACTTGTTTTTCTGACTCCAAAGTTTGGTATATATGTCTTCCCACCGTATGTCATGTTACATCCAACACAAAATAAGTCGCCATTATATATGTCAGGTCCCTGGGTAGTACAAACACTTTGAGCTTAACGACTAACCTAGAGATTGGCAGCTGGAACCCACTACCAACTCTGGAAGAAAGCCCTGGCAATCCCCTTCCCTAAAGAGTACAGCCAAGAAACACCATGGTGCAGTTGTGCTCTGTAACATACAGGTTCACCATAAGTCGGTATTAACTGGACAGCAGAGGTTTGCTTTTGATTTATCATCTATTTCATAATTAAAATACAGCCTATTTTGTGATTAGCAGCAGCTCATCATTTTAGGTGAGAAATTTTAAAAAGGGAGAACCAGGGTAGTGGGCTGTGAAGAGCAGATATATTTAAATGCATACCTAGTAATAGTCTTAAGGTACTAAAAATATCATACTAATTGCAGGAAGATTAAGCTCTTCAGACTGTTTTATCAGTGAAGAGTTCAATATTCGGTTCTTATTCAATTGCCTTTCCCTTTAGTACTAACGAAACGTAAGAAGGATTGAGGGAGATTATTCATTTCAATTTTACACTTATACATATGCCCATCTGAGGATTACAGTTGGTTGTCTCTACCTGTGAGCATCTCTAGGGATGAAAACAGTACTTCAAATTATAAGGGTGGCTCCTGAATTTTTCAGAATGTACAAAGACACAAGAAACTTAACAATGAGAATATACCAGATCAAGCCTCAAAAGTATAGATATTTTGAAATCCTTTGCCAGGAGTCTGATCCAACTTGACAGCACATGGCTGGCTCACAGAAATGAGACTGAAAAGAAAAATAAATAAAAGAAATTCCATAACAGAACGAGCCCTTTCTGTTGAGAAGAGACCCATGGCTACTTTTATCCCTGGGGGCTTAACAGAAAACAGTTAAGATCCCAACATGAGAACACCAATGTGAGAAAAATCCATTCAAATACTTAATGACTTAAAAAAATTCTCAGATTTACTAATGCATGAGTACATTTTTGCTAAAAATGGGCAGGGTTCCCATACATTCCTCACTCAGCTTGCCGTTAGTAGCATCTTGCATTATTCTGATGTATATTTGTTACTACTAAGGAAAACATATTGTCAATTTCACAGCTTTTCCTTATTATCTTTCTCTTTTTCTGTTCTGAGGTGTCATTTGCAATAGTATATAACATTTAGTTATCATATCTCCTTAGCCTCCTCTTGGTTGATGATGATTTCCCAGAAGTTGTCTTACTTTTGACGACCCTGACAGTTTTCAAGGGTTCTAGAGACTTGCTTTGTAAAATGTCCCTCAAACTGTGCTTCTCTGATGTTTTTCTCATGATTAGACTAGGGTTGTACGTTTCTGAGAGGAGGACCATAGAAGTAAAATACTGTTCTTATATCAAAGATGCATCTTATCTATATGACTTACACCAGTTATGCTAACCTCAGTCACTTAACTGAAACATTAGTTTTAGGTTTCTCCACTGTTGAATTAATCTTGTTACTGGTGGTGGTGGCACAGAGATGATTTTCAGTGCACAGTGACTGCATATAACAAAGTGGTACTTCCCTGCTGGATTTTTGGCTATAACTTTTGTGGGAGCAGATTACCAAGTCTTTTTTTCTGAAGACCTACTAGGTGACTTTGAATTGACATTTCAGTTAGTAGCTGAGTGCCTAACTGTTCTACTACCTGGGATCCTTGAAATTATTCTACATCCTTCCATATGCTATTCTTTGAAAGCAAATAAGTAAGTGCATCCCATACTCTGGCTGGTTGTCAGGATGAGCAGGCAACTGTTAAGCTCCACCTACAGAAAGGAGTGTCTACATGAATTATTTAGACTTCTGCTGCAGAGGAGATTGGTCTCTTCTTCTCTGTTTGTTTAATTATTTATATCAGTATGGGCTCATGGATATTTATTCTGCCTTTTAGGCTATAATTCAGTGCTGCATTATTTATTTGAATTTGTGCTGAATTGTTCTGGCTTTGGGCACTGGAAGCTTTATTAGATTGGCTCTGGGGATGTTTGGCATCCTCTCCTTTTGATTTTAGACCACTTCCTGGCTTTGTGGCATTCCAAGGCCTTTACAATTTTGTTTAGAGCTATTTTAGATTTAAAATATGGAATTCCCTCATCGCCTTCATTCAGATTCCCTTTAGCTGGATTGTATATAGCCACGGCACACTTATCAAAACTGGGCAACTAACGTTGGTAGAAATCTTTTAGCTAAACTATAGACTTTGTATATCCTTATCTTTTGCAGTGATTCTGTTTTTTTTTTTTTTCCTGCTGTGTAATCCAATCTATGACACCTTATTGTATTTAATCACTACTTTTCTTTAGTCTCTTTAAATCTGTGACAGGTTTCTTTTCTGTCATCTGTAATTTTGATGTGGTTGAAGAGCACTTGTCATGTAATGTGTAAAAAATTTCTCCAATCTACTTTGTTTCGTAATTTCTTGTGATTAGACTGAGATTACGGATTTGGGGAAAGAGTGTCATAGAGGTGAAATGCCCTTCTCATCACATCCGGGAACACATGATATGAGGTCTGACAACTAATTTCTTGAACTTATCCTAGAAAAACATGCTACATACCTCACTGCTGAGTATCGCTATAGTCACCTTCAGAGTACTCCCCTTGGGAAGGTGCCGAGTCTACCTGATAGCAGTGCCTAGTCTACCTTTCAAACTATTTTAGAATGCTTTTTCTGGAAAGCCCATCAGAGCTATTATTGTATTACCCTTGATATCCTGAATGTCATCAAAATATCTTTCTTTCAATATTTCCTTTGCCTTCAGATAAACAAAAAAAGTCACTAGGGGAGAGATCAGGTGAGTAGGGAGAGTGTTCCAATATAGTTATTTGTTTACTGGCTGGAAACTCCCTCACAGACAACTATACAGTTAAGTTTGCGAACTTGCCACCATGCCACCGAGGACAATGGCCACTCTAGAAAGAGTTCTAAAACTTTGAAGGGTGGATCAGGAGCTGGTGTTGGTGCATAGCTTCACAAGGGGAGTACTTCAAAGGTGACCATACTGATATTCAGCAATGAGGTATGTAGCAACTTAGGGCACTTAAGTTTGCAGACTTAATTGTTGGACCTCATATCCATGACACACAACACTAGCAATACCAAATGTGATCACTTTGCTGAAGTGATGTCTGCCAGCTGATTTAGTGTAAAGTTACTATTTTTCCTTTGCATACTTTACTCATTATAAATAAGTGATGAAATTTGACTCACATTCAAGGGGAGGAGAACTCTTCCTCCTGAAGGGAAGAATATAAAATAATTTGTGAACCTAAGTTAAAATCATCATCGGATTGATTCTGACTCACAGTGACTCTATAGTCATTAATAAATACTTCAAGGGAAACTTCTAACCTTCCTTTCTCTTTGTTGTTAGGTGTCATAGGGTCAGCTTTGACTCACAGCGGCCCTCTGCACAACGTGGCATACTACCTGATATCATGCGCTCCACAGTCATTTTTATATTTAAGCGCATTGTAGCAGCTACTATGGCAATCCGTATCATTGAAGGTGTTCCTTTTTTCTCTTATGTCTTTCTTCAGGAACTGATTCCTCCTAATAGTGTGTTCACAGCACATGAGATGAATTCTCACCATCCCTGCTTTTAAGGAGCATTCTGCTTATACTTCTTCCAAGACATAGTTATTAATTCTTTTGACAGTTAGTTGTATGTTCAATATTCTTCTCCAATATCACAGTTCAAAGGTGTCAGTTCTTTAGTCTTCTTTGTTTATCATTCAGTTTTTGCATGAATATGAAGCATTAAAAAAATATAGAAAATACCATGGCTTGGGTCAGGGGCACATTAGTCTTCAAGGTGACATCTTTGCTTTTCAATGCTTTGAAGAGGTCTTTGCAACAGACTTGCCCAGTGCTTTAAATCTTTTGATTTGTTGGCTGCTGCTTCGATAGGTGTTGACGGTGGAGCCAAGTAAAATGAAATCCTTAACAAATCTAATCTTTTCTCCTTTTATCATGACATTGCTTATTGGGCCAGTTGTGAGGAATTTTATTGTCTTTATGTTGAGGCATAATCTGTATTGAAGGCTGTGCTCTTTAATCTTCACTGATAAGTGCTTCAAGTCCTCTTCACTTTTCAGCAAGCAGGATTGTGTTATTTGTGTAACCCAGGTTGTTAGCGAATTTTCCTCCAATCCTGATTCTTTGTTCTTCTTCATACCATCCAGATTCTCAGTTTATTTGTTCAGCATACAGATTGATAGGTATGGTGAAAGGATACATTCCTGATGTGAACCGTTTCTGACTTTGAACCACGCAGTATTGTGTGTTCCAATGACTGCCTTTTGGTCTATGCACAGGTTCCTTATGAACACATGGAATGGAATTCCTGCTCTTCACAATGTTATCTATAATTTGTTATGATCTACACATTTCAGTGCCTTTGCATAGACAATAAAATGCAGGTAAGCATCTTTCTGGTATTCTCTACTCTTAGCCAGGATCCATCTTTTGCAATATTTTACTTGCACGTGATAGTAATGATACTAGTCGATAATTTCCACATTCTGTCGGATCACTTGTCTTGGAATAGGCATCAATACAGATCTCTTACAGTCAGATGGCCAGTCCTTTCTCCTCCCTTCTCAGAATTAGGTCTATCATAGATACTTTCTTTCCATGGCTTCTAGTAAGTAGACCTGAATGTTGATAGGAAATTTGGCACGTGGGAAGTACAACATCAAAGTTTGCCTGTAAAAAACAGGTTGGCAGTCCATCCAGTTGGATAGCATCCTGATATTTATCAGATTAGTGGACTACTTTACCTGCATTTGCATATACAGTCTGCTTTGTCCTTCATAAATAATGTCTGTTCTTGATTCCAGCCTTAAAATAAATTTATCATAGAAGGTAAATAATAACACAGAAAGATTTCATGTGCTTTGAAATCTGTCTCCTTAATTGATGCAGACTTACTGTGAACTTGTACTCTAATCATATTTGCGTTGCTCTGATACTGCCCTCCTTCCATTGCCCTTCTGCATTGCAGTTCCCTTCCAGAACTTTCTCTTCTCTGTGAGGGCATTTGTGCCCTCAAAGTTGACTACAGGTGGTTGTAGACACGAAGACTCACTGTATCTGGTAATAATGTTGAGAAGGCGTCTTTCTAGAAATGGCTTTTGAAAACTTTATCTTAGTGTGGCTTTGCTAAGTCCCTGCCAGAGCTTCTGTCCATCAATATAAGCAGCACAATACAAAATGCTGAATAAACTGATGTAAACGTACTGATCATAAAAGAGTATGATGGTGAACAGTCTCTGAGGAAAAGAACCAGGCCAATTTGATTTCCTAGTAAGCTTGGTATAAGTGTTGTCCTCCATAAAAATGCAATTTGATTTCAAAGCTCCCTATTTGGAGATAAAATGTTCAAAACACAAGGTCCAAATGAAAACACAATTTGTATTACTAGCAAATTACAGTTAATAGATTATTCATCTGTTTAATGGTTAGTTGCTAATCAATTTTTTCATCATTTCTACTCTTGCATATATGCCTGTTTTAAAAGCCAATCCAAGAAAGTACACTTATTTGATATCATCTACTTGTTTCCTGCATGTATCCCGAGTGGATGGAACCCTGGCTACCACTGCACTCACCGGAAGGCATTGATGATTCTTATACCTTCATGACCTATTCTTTTCGGGGGAATCCTTCTTTTCATCCCTTGTGAAACTGTCAGTCTTTTTCACCGTGGAATGTCCTGGGTTTGCAAGCAAGGAGAGGAGGGTAGTGTCTGAGTGTACTGTCACCTGTTAATACCTGTTATGCTTGACTGAACTTTCAATTATGTGCCTCTGTTCAATATTAGGATGAGGGACCCCAAATGACATGGTGTTAGTGAACTCACCTTTGTCCTAGAAGAAGTTCTAATCTTTGGATAAAGAGCAAAGGGAATCTTTTGATAACATTTAAGCACTGAAGTTCTTGAATTTTTAAATGAAAGAAAGTGGACCTTTGAAAAACTGTCTCTAAACCTCAATTACATGTGCTGAATTGTTGAGAACTTAACTTTCATGTTTGAAAATGAGCTTTTTAATCTCCCAAGCTCTAGTGAAATTGAGGCCATGAATTGGATTCTGATTCAAAAAATGAAAGTTCAAAAACTCTTTCAGTAAATGTAATAAAGTGATATAATCAAATCGTTTAATGCCTTTACATTTCTTCTTCTTTTTTTCTTTTTATTGGGTCTCTTGACACAGGTTAGCCTGGTCTTTTTCTTAGGCAGCATGTATTTGAGAAGCAGTTAGAGTAATAATGGTTAAGAGTGTAGCTCCTGGAGCTAGGTGACCTGGGCTCGAATTTCGTTTCTGTCACTATGTTTCTTTGTAAGCTCTCTTAAGCTCTGTATACATATGTCTTTACTTGTAATGTTGAGCTAATAAGCGTTGTTGTAGGGGTTAAAGGAGTTAATATTGGCAAACCTTTGAACAAGAACCAGCACACAATGCTTTATACATCTAGCTATTATTATATAGGAATCCCTGAGTAGTACAAATGGTCAACACACTCAGTTGCTCACTGAAAGTTTAACAGTTCAAGTCCATCCAGAGATGCTTTGGAGGAAAGACCTGGCAATCCGCTTCTGGAAGATGAGCCTTTGAAAACACTATGGAACACTGTTCTACTTTGATATGCGTGTTTTTGCCCTAAGCTGGCATAATTTTTTTTCAATTATTACTTATTTGCTAGTATTATTAACTTGCCATAATGATGTACTGGAAACCCAGCTGACATAGTGGCTAAGAGTTCAGCTGTTAACCAAAAGGTAATGGTTTGAATCCAGCAGGTATTCGTTGGAAACTCTGTGGTGCAGTTCTGCTCTGTCCTGTGGGGTTGCTATGAGTCATAATCCAGTCCACAGCAACGAGTTTTGTTGTTTTGTTGTAATAATGATGCATGTTTGACACACTTACTCTAAGTGGATTGAATCCTGTCTGATGTTTTGTCTACACAGCACTCCTGTCTTGGTCTATTGCTAACACATTTTAAACTTTTCTTTTAGGAATTCTGTTCCACTATTAGTGAAGAGGCATCTTGCTCTCCTTTAGGCAAGACATGTTCTGTGCCTGTTCTATTCTTTCTTCAGGCTACTCCTCTATAGCTCTACCTGGCCAGAAGGCAGTTAAGGGACATCATACTACCTAGCATAACTCCCAAACGTTTCCAGTCACCATAGTTCTTTGCTGAGTAATCCTTGTGGTCTCTCCTGGAGGTGAAATGCACGTGTGTGTGTGTGTGTGTGTGTGTATGTATGTATATGTGTATAATCTTGTTACAGTTTAAAAGACATTTTAGTACTCTTGTGATATGTTAGAGATTTTTATACATAGGTATAATAAGAAAGTGTCTGGCTTGCTTGTAAGACATGAATCTAAACTTTGACATTTACATCTCACTCATTTTCTTCTCTTCTTTGAGTTAAATCATTTCACCTCTCAATCATCTACCCTTAGTATTTTGTTGCCCATTGAAAACTTGGCCAATGAACATTAAGGTACAGACACTACTTCCCAATAACTTAAAGCAGAAGGAAATGAAGACAGTGAAAATCTTTGCTACCTTTTATTATCTTTGACTTAATCTCGTTAAAGAGAAAAATCAATTTTTGATATTCTGACATATGTGCAAGTATGTGTGCACTCTGACCTTCACCTCATGTTTTATGTAGTGATACAAATGCGAATAACACCAATCCCTGTCATCAAGGAGCTTTCGGTCTCATGGGTGACACAGGCATCTTGTATGAGGCCAGCTAGAAAAAAAAAAGACACTTTGGCTTTTGATGCTAGCTTCACAATAACTATTGACCCTCACTAATTTTCATGTTGGAAATTAACTTCAACTTTCCCTCCTTCTCCTAAAAACCACCTTAGCTTTTTTTTCTTAGTATTCAACTTGGTTCATTGGCACTCCATATGTATATTTCCAAAAATTCTGCCTCCTGAATGATGCCATTAATTCATATAAGATTTGATCAATCCAAGTGGTTAACACTGAGAATATTAGGATGTGACATTTCAGACAGAAACTCCTGCCCATGAAAATGCCATTTGAAATGCTTATGAAGAAGGACTCGATGATTCCTGATGCCCCTACCCAAATCTTTCTCCTTACCTTTGCTTCCTCCTGTGTCTGTTGCACTGCTGCAGCGACCAGAGATCTGTTGCCTCATATCCTTGGTGGCAGTCACCTGAGGTGTGAGGAAGTGGTAACGTGAAATCAGAAAGGGTCTGTGGAATTAATTATTTCTCTGAAGATGGCAGAAGCAACTGCCAAATGGTATTTAAAAAATAATCACAAAAGGTGACTCAGCCAAGGCTGGCATCTGTGGAAGCTTGCTGGAAGACAAATATGTTAGGCCTTAATGTTTTCTGAGCCTTGATTTTCTCCATGATTTAATTACTAATGGAGAAATATATGTATATATATGTATGACATCCCAGCTGTAACCAGTATCACAACATAAAGTCGTGGTTTAAAACATGACAAGAGTTAGTTTTGTCTGTTCTTAAGGAGAATTGGTTGTCTTCAGCTTTTCCATACCTGATAATCAGAGGTGAGATGCAGATCTTTATAATTACAGGGAACCTTCAGAAAATCGGCTTCCATTGAGTGAAATCTGACTCATGATGCCTGATGTGCAGTCAGAGTAGAATTATGATCCACTGATTTTTCAGAAGTAACTTGCCAGACCTTTCTTCTAAGGCATCATCTAAATAGCTCAAACAAAATTCTTTCAAGTTTCCTCAATCTCCACTTTTTTCCCCATTATTTCTTTGTCTCTCTAGATGAGTTGAGGCTGTAGAAATAACAGCAAAGCCTCAGCTACCCAGTTGCTATCACCTAAGAACAGTGAGCCTATTCCCCTCTTTGCTCAACGTACCCAAAAAGTCTTTTATTTTCATCTTTAAAGGAGATGAATGCGTTGGCAGACTAGTCATTACTGCCATTGTGAAATAGGTTTCCAGCTAAAAATAATGGGGATAGTGAAATCTGAGCATATATAAAGTGAGACCAGATAAAATCCTGCATTCAGTGCTGAAGAGAACAATATTCTATTGTTACCAGGGTTGGTCAGGTGACCCCTCTTTAATGGACCTTTGTCCCCCTGAACTCACTTCTAAGATATTATTATGATGGAAATAGGCTTGGCAAATGAGCTTCAGTGCATCAAGACTTTTTAAAAGTCATTTCATAACTGCTTTTAATCTGACCATTTGAAAGTATAACCTTCAGATAAGTTTCTCCATCTATCTCCTCTATAGAACTTGAAATTATTTTTTTTTTTAAAAAAGAAAAAGGACCATTTTTCATGTATTTGTCTTATCCCATAAAATCACGCCTATCTTGGGAGTCTTCAGTTGTAGTGTATATGGTACTCTAATTAAACTGTATTCTGCTTTTCTTTTCCATGCTGAGAAAAAAATTCTCATCTAAAAATATGGTTTGCGATCAAATGTGCAAATAATATGGTTAGAAAACATTAAAACAGTTTAATGGAGAAAAATTAATTTCCATTTTATTATATATGTGAGAAACATCAGTAACAGCCAATTGACACACCAATCATAAAGAATAGACAACCCCAATACAGAAATTCTAAAATTTAATTCTGTTTGTAAATTTCATGGGGAGGGTAGACAAAGTGAAGAGTATTACTCCATTACTGCTATCTAGCTCTTTTCCAGTGTATAATTTTAATTTTCTTTTTTTCCCCATATATTTGACTTATTTTCTTTGTATTTATCCTAGGAACTACAATAAATAACTTAAAATGATATAGTTGAAATTAATAAAAGCCTAATTCTGATAACATACAAAACTTTGTTCCAGTGTAACTCCTTTCCTTTTCCCTTGTTCTGTATTATTACTACTGTACATTTGTGCCTTATTATCAACATACAAACATGTTTTATAACTGTTTTATGATTATTTATGCTGTAATCTTTTAAATCAGGTATGAGAAGAAAAAAGACAGAAAAATATATGTATATTGTCATTTATATTTACCTATGAAGTTGCCTTTACTGGTGCTCCTTATTTGTTTGTATGGATTCAAGTTAATGTCTAGTGTCCTTTTATTTCACCCTGAAAAGCCTCCCTTTAGTATTTCTTATAGAACAGGTCTGCTTGCAATAGATTCTCTCAATTTTCTTTCTTTTTTTTAAAAAAAAATCTGGGAGTACCCTAATTTCCTAAAGATAATTTGGAAGGATGGTTTTTCTGGATATAGAGTTCTTGGTTGACAGTCTTTCTTTGAACTCTTTGAATATGTTAACCTACTGTCAGAGGAGAAGTAAGAATTTTCGTAAATGCCTGAACCAGTGAGTGTTCCTACTCTTTGCCAAATGGCTCTTCGTTGTGTTGTTCCGTGCTTCAGCACTCTATCAGTTTACAACTCTACTTTAGCCCTCATTTCCTGTTTGCTCAGAGCCCCATGTCTAGCTAGAGGTGAGAGATTAGGACCTTCTCAGTTCTTTCTTAGGCATGTACATAGACTATCACATGTGGCCTTCAAGATTTCCAGAGAGTTCTCAGATCTTCCAAGTTACTGTAGACATCTCACGTCCTAGATCTGTCTTCTGAGTTTTCTAACCAAATTCTTTTTCTCCAACTTGTAATGTATTTCTGTCAGCTACAGTGTTAAACAACTGCACTTTTTTTTCTTCCAACTAGTACTTTGGGGTTATAACTTTTTGCATTGAATATGCCCTAGTTCAGCTACCATCATGGCAAGCTCTCTGGTTTTTAAGGCTATCACAGGGCTATGAAGAGGAAAACTAGTCCTGGTAGCGCAAGGGTTATAAGCCTTGCTGCTAATTAGAAAGTTGTCAGTTAACCCACCAGTTGCTCAGCAGAAAAAAAGAGTTCCTCCTAGGAAACTCTGTGGGAGCAGTTCTTCTCTGTCCTGTTGGCTCAGTATGAGTCAGAATTGACACAAGGGCACACAACAACAGGAAGATGGTAATGGGAATAAGAAAACACTATAAAATTCGCTACTCTTACTCTCTTGGGCATTGTTGCCTGAATAAACACTCCTCCAATTCTTGAAAGTATCTGAAAATTTTGCTTTTGACAATGTTGGTAGGTTTTCTCATTGCTTTTTTCCCCCAAAGGTATTTATTTTACTGTTTTGGAGATCTTGCCTTGTAGATAGGATCCTTAATTTTAGAGGTGCAGCATCACTTTGTCTGGGTCACCATGTAAGAACCAAGTTACCCGCAGACTTGTTAGTCTATCTAAGTAGTTTTCTGCAGTCATCATGGTAACAGACTATCTCTAGCTGTTCCTTAGTTATACACATAAACATTGAAAAAAGCCCCGAGTCTGTTATTGTTGTCCTTGCATCTCCTTTTAGTTGCCCAGTAAAATGTTAACATTTTTCAGCCTAATGAGAACAGAGCAAACTGTGATTGGGACAAATTATTGGTTATAAAAAATATAGAAATTTAAGGAAAACTTTAGTAAGTACCACAGTCATCATTCTGAGAACCATAGTTTGACTATTTTTACCATGTTTTTTCTTTGGGCAAATTTTGTTACATTTGATAATGAAAGCACAATGAGCTTTTAAGATGAATAATTCTTAATTATAAAAGCATCCTACTCTTCATTAAAAAATCATCAAGGTCCAGGCTCCTGCCTTGGTAATTAAACCCTCATACGTAGTGTCCGTTAGAGCACCAGATCCTTCATTACCTCTGCTTGTGCATCTATGAATACAAGTTGATACCCAGAGGTTGGCTCCTAGTTAATTATGTGAGCCTATATTAACATAACACATTTTTACCCCAAGATTTTACTAATTACAATGAAAAATTCAGCCTTAACATTTAAAAATATCTCTACATCTGTAAATGAGAGACTGACCAAAATGAAGAATGCTGGTTCTTTCACTTGCCAAGAGCTTGATTTGAATGATCCCCTGGTGTACAAGTAAGAGAAGCAATGAAATCATTAGTGTTGAAGAAAAAACTGTCACTGATGGAGGTTATTTTTAGCAACTTGAAGATTATCAGAATGCCAAGTAGAAAATGAATGCAATTTTATAAACTTCAAAGAGAATAATAAAGAAGAAATTAAGAAATAATTTCTGTATGATTTATAGTTAATACTCTTTCAACAGCTGTATTGAAATATAACTCATATACCCTACATTTCACCTATTTAAAATGTACAATTAAATGTTTTTTAGTTTATCCACAGAAATGTATTTACCGCTCAATCCCATTTGACGTTTTAGCCATTGTTCATCTTGACCAAGATAATCATTTCTCAGAATACACAATCTCTTGAACAAAACTGGAACTTTCATTTTTCTTATCAGTCTCTGGCTACAGGTGTCACAGAGAGCCATAATGGCTGATTTAAAAAGGTCAACCTAAATGAAAATCCGTACATTTAACTCAATAGTCAAGTATCAGGCATGAATTATAATAAAGTGTTTGACTCCATTTTTGATGACCGTTGCTTGGCACTTGGCTTGGCTTGCTTGAAAGTGCCACACCTCACTTCTGTCCCACATCTGGACAAATGATAAAAAAAATCTGGATGCTCCATCCCATCTCACTTGCCAGAAAAATCAAACCACTCAAGCCTTAGCCCATGGGAAGGGACCCTTAATGCATTCCCTAACTTTAATGAGGCCAGACCTATCTTTTTTTCCTTCTCTCTAACCATTTTCAGACTTGCTTGAAAGCTTGCTCTTTTCTCCTCAGAAAGCATCATTATACGAGCAATAAACCTTGTAGCACAACTGTGGCATCATCAATACTGACATTCAAACCAAATTTTGGCATGATGACCCACCTGTCCTCCTTCTGCAGGGTATCCGCAATAATTATTTTTTAAATATGAAATCGTAAGGTAGTCTGTCATTCTGTACTCTATAATTTAAAATTAATATTGAAATCAAAACTCTTGCGAGGCTGAGATGAACTGGAGTACCCTCAAAACTCAGAACTCCTTTATTTTTCATTTTGACAAATATCATATATTACCTAATGTAGCTGAATTGAGAAATTCAGGCTCTTGGATATGGTGCCATGGAGATTAATAATGTTTGTGTCAGAATGAAGATGAGAACAAAAAACCGCACAGATTTTTAGGTCATTTAAGACTATGGTCACTTGATGAAGGAAAAACGCGTTTGTACTTATATTTTTGTTTCTCTCCAGTTGTCACTGTTTCTCAGTCTCTGGAGAAGGACATCAGGCTTGGTGGAGTGGAGGGTCAGCAACAAAGAGAAACATGGACTGACACAGTGGCTGCAACAATGAGCTTAAGCATAAAAATGATTGTGGGCATGGGGCAAGACCAGGCAGTGTTTTCTTCTGTTGTGCATAGGGTTGCTTGAAGTTGGAACTGACTTGACAGCACCTCACAACAACAATCAGACCCAAATCATTAAATTAGAACAGGGAATTTGAAAACATGAAATATCTGTGTGGTTACTAAGAAAACACATAATTCCAATTCTAGGCCACACAACTTTGGTTGGAATCATCTGGCAACTTGCCTCCCATTTTGCCTAGATCTTTTCAATGCTTCACTGCTAAGGAGCAGGGGCAGAAAGACTCATCCTCTGGTTTTAGTCATTGCCTTTATCACTAGCTAAGGAACACTGTGAAGAGAAAGGGTAGGTAGAGGTTTTGTAAATGAGAAAGGAAAACCCCTGTTCTATCCATGAAAACAAAACAAGAACAAAACCCACTGCTGTCAAGTTGATCCCAACTTGTAGCAACCCTATACAACAGAGTAGAACTTCCCCATGAAGTTTCCAAGGAGCACCTGGCAGATTTGAACTGCTGACCTTTTGGCTAGCAAAAATAGCATTTAACCACTATACCACCATGGTTTCTATAAGCACTTCTCACACATTTGTGAAAATTGAAGCAAGTCTTATAATAAATCCACTTAGTTTCTAGTGGAAAAATAGTGAAAAAAATGATGATCACTGTTTCTGAGCTGTGTTCAGTGATCCAGCATCCAATTTCTAAACATGACAGAAAAAACAGAGCAAGAAAGTATTTGACAACTGCTGCTAGAGAGAAATACACCCAGTACAAGAGAAACACAGAAAAAGTGAAAAGTAATACTCTTGTGAGTATGAGATTTGTGAAAGACTTCATGGAGAAGACAGTCTGTCTGAAAATTTAAGGATGAGTAAGTTTTAACCGGATTTGAAAGAGAATATTTTAACGGCATTTAAAAAAAAAAATAAAAGAAAAAAAGCAGAGCTCAGTTTGTAAATAGCAAGGAGTGTGTCTGGACATCCCTCTCTGACTAATGAGCAATAAGCCGTTAAAAAGGATATAATGGGGCCCAGGGTGAAACATGAACTTGATTAGGGACCATGGCAAAGCCATGTGATTCTGATGCCCTTCCAATGAATAACAACTTGATTGTTGAGCAGTTCAATCCAAGTCAGTCCATCACCTGTGGTAAAGCTAACTCTTAAAAAGTCATGCTAGTGAAACTGGTAAAGATCTCATGAAAGTGAGGAATCTTTACTGGCCTCTCAGGAGGCTTTGCTAGGCTTATCTATATAGAGAGCCCTAACTGCCACACAAATGTGAGATTCTGTCGCTTTTCAGCTTCTCCACTGGGCCAGACTGTGGTGGAATTCTAGACTCATTGAATGATGTCCCCCACATCTTCTCCATAGCCTTGTGTAGTAAAAGACTCACAAAAAGGGGAACAAGGGCCTTAAAACGTAATAGGATAGGAATAGTCTTACAGGAATCAGAATAAAACCCAGCAACAAGTAGGAGATAGGGAGATGAGGATGAAATTTGAGTACAGTACCCAGTGGTGCCCTAGTGGTTCAGCAGTTAAGAGTTCAGCTGCTAACCAAAAGGCTCGCAGTTTAAAAACCCTATCTGCTCCCTGGAAACCTTATAGGGCAGTACTACTGAGTCAGAACTGACTCAGCAATACTCAGTCAGATTAATTGACACAGTGGTTGCAATGATGGGCTCAAACATTTCAAAGATTGTGAGGATGGTGCAGGACCAGGAAATGTTTCCTTCTGTTGTATCTAGAGCTGCTGTACTTCAGAATCAACTTGATGGCAACTAACAAAAACAACATGATGCTATTTAAATTCAAGATTCAAGCTGTGCTTTAGAAATAAGGTGGATTACCTTTTAGACTAGAATGAACACTTGGATCCTGGTGTTTCTGTTTACACATTTTTGGATAGTAGTAGAATTAACCTCTGTAAAACATGTATTCTTAGCCTGACGTCAGGGCTGGTAATGGTACCCCTACACAGTGTTATACTGAGTCTTTGATATAGGAGGACTACCAGTTAAGATCATGAATTCACCCTAGAAAAAGTGCTACATACATCACTGCTGACTATCACTATAGTCACCTTCAGAGTGATCCCTTGAGAAGCTATGCACCAATGCCAGGGACTAGTCTACCATTCAAAACAATTTTGGAGCTCCTTTTCTGAAATGGCCATCAGAGCTGTCCTAACATTACCCTTGATGTCCTGAATGTCATCGAAATGTCTTCTTTTCAATATTTCCTTTATCTTTGGGTAAAGAAAAAAGTCATTGGGGGCCAGAGCAGGTGAGTAGGGAAGGTGTTCCAATACAGTTATTTGTTGGCTGGCTCACTCTCTCAGATGCAACTATACAGTTAACTTTGGAAACCTGACACTGTGTCACTGTGTGCAATGGCAATTCTAGAAAGAGTTCCAAAATTGCTTTGAAGTGTGGACTAGATGCTGGTGTTGGTGTTTAGCTTCCTAAGGGGAATACTTTGAAGATGACTCTAAGGATATTCAGCAATGAGATATGTAGCACTTAGAACAATTAAGTTCACGAATTTAATTGTCAGATCCTGTATGCAAATAATTCAGTGTTTACCACAGAAGAGGCAAGTGATAACTGGTCATATTACTAAAATCAGGAGGGACTAGTCACTGGATAAGGACGTCATGTATGGCAAAGTAGTGGGTCTGAGGAAAAAAAAGAGGAAGACCTTCAATGAGATAGAGTGGCTCTAACAATCCTAACAAATATAAAGATGACACAGGACTGGGCAGTATTTCCTGCTGTTACGTATAGGGTCACTGTGAATCAGAGCCAAACTGACGACATCTAACAACAGCAACATTACTCAAAGAAATCAGTCAGTAAGCTGAGTTATATTAGGTAGGGGATTTTAAATAAATAAGTAAATATAGAAACCCATTGCTGTTAAGTTGCTTCCTACTCATAGTGACTGTATAGGGCAGAATGGATTTGCCTAATCGAGTTTCTAAAGAGTGTCTGGTAAATTTGAACTAGCAGCCTTTTGGCTGACAAGCATAGCTCTTAACCACTATTCCTTCAGGTTTTCTGTATACGTATATATGTATACATATATTCTCATATAAATCCTATCTGAGAAAGGTAATTGCTTTCATAAAAAATCTAGGGACAGCTGCAGTCCAGGATCACTTTAATTTCAGGTATTGAGGGGAAACAAGGCTTACTTCCAGAATACAGCTCTTATATTTGTATGTGTATATATGTAATTTGGAGGCTAGAACACAAACCAAACCTCAAGTAACTTAGTTGTACTAAGTAACAATAATTGTTACTTAGCTTCAGAGTCATCTGCTGACCGCTCTGGTGGAGACACAAGGAGTGTCTGACTGTATTGGAGAGATTATGGCATTTTGCTCAGTGTATGATTGCTTTCTTCCTTTCTTACAATACTTATAAAATGGTAAGTTATAGTGTTACTACAGACTATTTAGCTTTTATTATATTTTTTCATCTTTGTGTCCATTAACTTTTCTGTCCTCTTTCAATAAGTTAAATAAAGATTAATGAAAAGGTGAAAACAAGGGTGTACGCCTAAAGAGAGCTTTTAAATTCCCGACATTCTATGCTACTGATATCCACATGGTTAGGGAACCAATGAAAGTATATAGTAGAATGGTTACCAGGGAGGGAAATTCCCCATAAAGTAGTACAAAGCCTAGGCTAATAGAATACGGTGCTTTTCCATAAACAAACATTATGTTTCTGCTTATAAAAAGATGACAAAAGTCAAGATGAGGTACATTAATAACATCCTGTTTCTTAAAAATAAAAACTGTGTTTTAAGTGTTAATGTCACACTGTAAAGTGACTAATTGTTTTGATCTAACAACACTTTATGCATGCGAAGAGTGAGTCAATGAATTAGTAAAACACAAATTTATTAAAGCAAGCTACATTTTTCCTTGCCATTTTTTCCAAGACATTGTCATGTACTGAATTTTGTCTCCACAAAATGTGTGTCAACTTGGCTTCACCGTAATTCCAAGTATTGCATGGTTGTCCACTATTTGCAATCCAGTGTCATTATCCTGTGTGTTATAAACTCTAAACTCTATCAGGTTAATGAGGCAGGATTAGAGGCAGTTATGTTAGTAAGGCAGGACTCAATCTACGGGGTTGGTTCTATCCTGAGTCAATCTCTTATGAGATATAAAAGTGAGAAGTAAGCAAAGAGATAAGAGGACCTGATAACCATCAAGAAAGCAGCACAAGAAGCAGAGTATGTCAACTGGATCTGGGGTTCCTGTGCCAAGAAGCTCCTAGATCACAGGGAGATTGGTGGTAACAACCTTCCCCCATAGCTGAGAGAGAAATCCTTCCCCTAGGGCTGGCATACTGAATTTGAACTTCCAGACTCCTAGACTGTGTGAGAATTTCTGTTTCTTCAAGTCATCTGCTTGTGGTATTTCTGTTACAGCAGCACTACACGACTAAGACATTAGTCTTAGAATGTAAACCAAATCAAACTCACTGCCATTGAGTCTATTCTGATTCATAGTGACCCTATAGACAGAGTAGAACTTTTCCATAGAGTTTCCAAGGATCACATGGCAGATTTGAACTGCTGACCTTCTGGTTGACAGTTGTGGCACTTAACCACTACACCACCAGGGTTTCCAAACCAAATCCAGTGCCACTGAGTTGTTTCCAACTTAGAATATAAGATGCTTAAATTTATAAAATTAACGAAAAGTCCATAATAAGCAATGTGCTAAATAAGCAAAGGCAACATACTTTAAAATTGGAAGAGTTTCAGTTCATATGTGCATGTACTATCACATAAATACAACTTTTGTAGAAATATTTTCATTATTTGAAACAGTTTATATTGAGTTGGGTGAGAAGCAGTAGAAAATTTATGAAAAACTATTAGGTGTCCAGTTGGGATTTCTGAGGATTGCTTCTGATTTTAAAGACTGTGATTCCTAAGGGTCAAATCATGTCAGCATCATTTGCCAATTTTTTTTTCTTTCCTATTCTGTATGGCTTCTCCTGTAGACAACTCTTAGTTACTACTGTTGATGAGAACCAATTTGCTGAATCTCAATTAGTGAATTAATTTGGACTATAAAAGTGTCCTTTTCCTCCCTTGGGCATCTATTACTCCCCCTTTCTTACTCAAATTCCACACATAATTTAAGATCTAAAAGAGTTTCTCTGGCAGTAGAATCAGTTCTACTCAATTAAGCATTTCATTCTCTGTTATATTAGAGTAGCTGGTTGTGAACACATGGGTGAAAATTTCTGCTCCCAACTGAACTAAAAGTTGCAAAAGAACAGAAAGGATGATGCTGCTAGATGACTGAACTTACCTTCTATTAAAATACTCAGCTCTCAAAATGTCTAAGGAAATAAATACTCTCTTGTGTCACTGTGATAGCTATGCTTGGTAAATTAGAAGAAAAAGACCCTCACTGAGACAGGTTGGCACAGTGGCTGCAACAATCGGTGAAAGAATAACAGCAATTGTGAATTAGGCATAGGGTCAGGTATTGTTTGGTTCTGTGTTTCATAGGGTTGCTATGAGTCAGAACAACTTGGTAGCACTGAAAACTGAGATGATGGCTGAACCAGGGATGTGCATTGGTCTAAAATGATTGTTTCATGCATGCCACATGTGCAGTAATTGTGCCTATTATTGTTGTTAGGTGCCATTCAGTCGATTATAGACTCATACCAACCCAATGTGATGGAATAGACTTGCCCATAGAGTTTTCTAGGCTGTAACCTTTACAAGAAAGAGCCCTAGTGGTGTAGTAGATAAGCACTTGAATGCTAACCAAAAGGTCACGGGTTCTACCCACTAGCAACTCTGAGGAAGAAAAGAGCTGGTGGTCTGGTCCTATACAGATTTCAACCCAGGAAATCCTATGGGAAAGTTCTACTCTGTTCTGTAGGTTCACTGCGAGTCAGAATTGATTTGACAGCATACAACAGCAATCTTTACAAGAGCAAATTGCCAGGATTTTTCTCCCATGAACCTGCTGAGTGAGTTTGAACCACCACCTTTTCGGTGGTCAGCCGAGCACTTAACCACTTTGCCAGAAGTGATCCTTCGAATTTAAGATATGGGAGTAAATGATATCAATGGGATTATTTTAAGCTATTTCGTCATCTAGTGGAATAGTGGAAACTCTGATGGCATAGTGGTTAATTGCTATGTCTACTAACCAAAAGGTCGTCAGTTTGAATCAGCCAAGAACTCTTTGGAAACTGTATGGGGCAATTCTACTCTGTCCTATAGTGTCACTGTGAGTTGGAATTGACTCAGTGGTAGTAAGTGGCTTGGTTTTATTAGTGGCGTAGTGGAATAAAGAGGAGAGATGAAGTGTATCTCTGGCCTCCTTTATTCCTCTCTCTTCTTCCTTTCTCTCTTCTAAAAGAGAAATGCCTTCAATATCTTGTAGATGTGCTGTGTGGTTTTGTGCTAAAAACTGAACATGTATTCATGAATAAGTTACATGCCCTGTACCACAGAATAAGGTAGGAAACCTAGATGTAGAACTGCTTATGTGTAGTGAAGCAAATGAACTGTTTTAAGATGCTTGTAAGAATGTCTTGGGAACCCAGAAAAAAGGACCATCTTTGGAAAATGGAAAAAAAATAGAAAAAACCTCAGACCACAGAAATGGATAGAAGAGGTAAAATTAAAGGGAGAATTTCAATCACAGCATTGGCAAGACTTGGTGACCACTTAGGTTGGTAGGGAGAATGGAGCATAGAGGATAACTCTGATGTTTCCTCAATCGTGGCTGACTGTTATCTCAGACATCTGTTACCCTGTCTGGTTATGTGAAACTCGTGTGGTTCTGGCACTCACATATTTTGAGTACTAACTGTGGCCTGAGATTATAACTATGTAATTTTTCTAATTAAAAAACCCGGTTGCCTTTGAGTCACTTCCAGCTCCATGACTTTCTCTCTCTCTCTATGTGTGTGTGTCAGAGTAAAACTGTCTTCCATAGTGTTTTCAGTGGTGGATTTTTCAGATGTGAATTAGAAGACATTTATCATCTCTGAACAGCCTCAGTTAGTAGCAGAACATGTTATCAATTCACACGACCAAGAAACTCCATCCTAAATTTGCAGGTGTGGTCATTGAGATTTAGGAAGAAAAACTAGTTTCCCAAAGTAATAGAGCTAGTAAGTGCCAGAGATTCCCACCCACTCTCATAATGACATCATTATATTCTCTTTCAAGGCAAGAGAAATAAAGAAGGGGAAATACAATAAATATTCAGAGTTGAGATTTCTGTTTATGGTCTTACTGAAAAATATAACTATAATTAGTAGCTGAAGGAAGACATCCCTGTCTTTTTTCTGTTTTTTGTTTGTTTGTTTTGGATAATGATAAAGACATTGAAATCCAAATGTGTTGTCTTTCATTGACTCTCTCATTTCAACCAAAAGGAAAGATCTAGTTCAAACTAACAATTCAAGAATAGGGAGAAAAAGTGTAAATGTATATGTAGCTCATGAATAATGAGTAAATCCATTGTTTTCCTGGCTATTCTCCTGTTAGCTTTATTTCAATTGACTGTACTTGAAAGGATTTATAAAGTATCAGGTGATATCTTTCTTTCAGAAATACATATTTTATAGTCAAAATGGAAAGCTTTCAGCTTTCCTCTGTGATCCTTATTTCATTCTAACTGGATTAGTCAGACTAGAAGCAGCAGCAGAGATTCTTTAAAAGATCCTAGGCTGGAATCTTTAGATGAATCTGTACAGTGTAAACATGACATTCATAGAATTGAGCTCCAAAGAAGCAAAATGAATTGCTCCTTCATACAAAGCTACCTCTGGTAAGAGTCAGAAGTTTCTTTTATTATAAATAACCAGAGAAATGAAAATGAATAAAGTCAGCTGAAAAGAAAAAATTGAAATAGGGCAACATCACAGTTTTTGAAAGCGACCTATCTTTTGTAAGTAGATACAACAAAAAGTTTAAATAGAAGAAGACTTAATAATAGAAATGAGATGTTGCTCGATTAAGAAGGGCAGGAAACCTGTGCTCTTTCAGACTATGACATATTCTTCCCTGCTAACAAAGAGAAAGACCAGCCTTGAGACTTAGAGACATAGAGATAATTGTACAATGTAGATACCTCTTCCTGACTTTGTAAGTAATGGAGAGTGGAAAATAACCAAGGGGCGATGAAGAGGAATAGCCTGTTGGGCTTAATTCCAAGAACTGTGCTTGGGTAGGTGGGTGAGTTTAGGCACCAAAAGTAAAAACCACCGTTGTGGAGTCAATTCATAGCAACCCAATAAGTCAGAGTACAACTGACTTATGGAGTTTCCAAGGAGTGCTTGGTGGATTTGGAGTACAGATCTGTGGGTGAGCAGACAGAGCACTTAACCACTATGCCACCAGGGTCTTCAAAGCCACCAGAGTTTAGAGTTGCTGAGAAATGGGAAGTTGCAGAAAAATAAAATGAGTTTGCAGCATCATTCATAAAGGGTTTTTAGTGACCAACAGAGAAGGCATTATGTAAGCATAGATATGGCTTAGTACTATACTCACCAACACCATTCTGGGGTTTGAAAGAGTTGAACGGGGAAGAGAAGATAACCTTAAACAATAGTTCAGTGTATATAAAATTATACACTAGCTTTCTCCAAACAGTAGGTAGGGGAGAGATTTTTGAGAACATTAATCTACAGATGGCTGAGAGAATGTCTTCTTTCCTGCTATAAATGTGTATCACAAGACAGTGTCCCACCACCAGGAATTCCTGTTAGAGCTTCTTGATGGGTCTGTAGAAAATGGGCAAGGCTGGTTTTAAGAGCAGAGACTTGAGGACCAAAGTGGCGGCAGAGTTTTCAGTTCTTTGCTCTCAGGGATTAGATCCAATGTTATTGCATTCCTCAGTAGATGGCTTCAAAAATAATAGTAGTAGTAGTATTTAGTCCTACTTTTAATTCCTCTAAAACTCACCTGATGAGTTCTCATGGCATAGTGGTTAAATGCTACTAACTGAAAGGTTGGCAGTTCAAACTCACCATCTATTCCACAGGAGTAAGAGATGGAAATCTGCTTCCATAAAGGCTAGAGCCTTGGAAATTCTATGGGGCAATTCTAACCTGTCCTACAGGGTCGCTGTGAGTCAGGATCAATTTGACGGTGAGGGGTTTGGTTTTCTTAAAACACCACTAATGAAAGCGGAGGCCTGAAAAGCATCATTTTCAAATGGAGGATTGAGGTAGATAACCAGTACTAATTTTTTACCCGTCTTTTTCAGCACTAATTCTTTGTGTTTTGTAAAATTCCTGGCTTCTTAAGATTACCTGGCTCAGGCAGGAAATTGCACACTAACGTACAGGAGTCACTGAGATAAAACCTTTGCAGCCTTTGCAACCTAGAAACATCAAATAAATGGAGGTACCAGTTAGATGATCTCCTGCTCAGATGACAAGCAAGGGCCCTGGACCCCCAGTTCTGATGCATATTTCAGTTCCTATACATATTTTGCTTGAATCCCTGAGGGCTGCTCTCAGATGGATGCCCTCCTCTTCCATTGCCCACATTGTTCACCGACACCTGGCCTTGCACCTACGTGTAGCTTCTCCTGTTAAAAACCGTGAACTTGCCTGACAACTTCAGACAGGCTCTGAGGATGAGAATGCTCCCTGTCTGCTGTTTTGTTGGCACACAGAAATAAAAAAACCTTTGATTGTCTTATTACAAGCTCCTGTCTCAATAGATGGGCTTCATGGCTGGTGGCATGAAATTGGAGTTTGTCCAGTAACATTAACTCAACGCCAAACTTACACTTAAGTGCTTCCCAATATAGAAAACTCACCTCTTAGAGTAGTCTCATCTTCTTTGACCTAGATAATTTTTAGAACTGAAAAAAAAAAAAATTGTATCAAATCAAAATCCATCTCCCTGTGACTTCATATTTTTGGTTTAGCTCTAGCAGATGAAGTTATAGAAAACAATTCCCCCTCCTCTTTTTTTTTTGTTTTGTTCCTGCTCTCATTTTCCACTAATCTTCCGTTCTGGCTAAAAATATCTACTGACTTCAATTACATCACGAATAGCGTGCTATTAAGTTTCTTCACCATGTTTATGTTTATCACCTAAATTCTCTCTGAGATGTCTATTCTTCCTCCAGTATTGTAGTTGTTAGGTGCTGTGACATCATTTCCGAGTTACAGTGGCCAAACAAATCCCTGCCCAGTCCTGTGCCATCCTCACGGTTCCTGTTACGCTTGGGCTCATTGTTGCAGCCACTGTGTCAGTTCATGCTGTTGAGAGCCTTCCTCTTTTTTGTGGGCCTCTACTTTACCAGTGCTTGATGTCCTTCTCCGGGAACTGATCCTTCCTGAGAACATGTCCAAAGCATATGAGACATAATCTCACTACCTTGCTTCTAAGGAGCATGCTAGTTGTGCTTCTTCACAAACAGATGTCTTTGTTCTTTTGGCAGTCCACAGTACATTCGATATTCTTTACTGACATCACAGTTAAAGGAATCACGTCTTCTTCAGTCTTCCTTATATATCATCCAGCTTTTGCATGTATATAAGTTGAGTGAAAACACGAGGGTTTGGGTCAGGTGCCTCTGAATCTTCAAAGTGACATTTTTGACTTTCAACACTTAAAGGACTCTTTTGCAGCAGCTTTGCTCAGTGCAATGTATCTTTTGATTTCTTGACTGCTGCTTTCATGGGTGTTGAGTCTGGGTCCAAGTAAAATGAAATCCTTGACAATGTCAATCTTTTCTCTGTTTATCATGATATTGCTTATTGGTCCCATTTGTAAAAACAAAAATCCTCACAAGTGGACCAAGTCTTCTTCTAATATGGCATCATAACTCATATTTTATGATGTTTTTAAGCTCTGTATCCTTCATATGACCATTTTATTCTCTATTGGAAGTTCTTTTCTCTGAATCTCCAGTACTAGGACTTGTGATTTTTAAATACAATGGTTTTTGCTAGCTTCCATAGAATATAATGACAACAAAAATTTTAGTAGCTTTATACAATAGAAGTATATTCTTCACTCACTCAAAATCTAATGTGAAGGCTGTTAACTGGGTGTTTCTTCTGGAAATTCCTTCTCCATTCATTGACTCAAGGATCCAGGCTCACCCTATCCTGTGCTACTGCTATCCTTACGGCAGGGTTTCCTCAGTTACAATAGACAGGATGATATAACATAGAAAGATTTTTACTAGTCTAGTTTTAGATAGTATTCATCCCTCCTGCCCAGATTCCACAGATCAAAAGATAGTCACAACTCCCTACGTAGTTGCAGGGGGTACAGTGTTAGTAGAATGTAGTGTTCTTATGTATCCAGGAGGTAAATTAGGTGATTTGGTGAATATTTGTTATTGTCTCTACCACACTCTTCCCCTTCTCTCCAGAGACCTATAGGTGAATCTGCAGAGGCAAGATGAGCACAGGAAATGTGAATGAATAATGCTAATATTTGAAAAGATTTCCCAGAAGGACTAAGTAAACTATGAGGTACAGAATGAAGGATGATAAAATTTTCAATAGATGGTGGTACTGAGACAGGCATTCTAAGTTAGGGGTCTAGCATTGGCAAATGTTCAGAGGAATGAAAACATAGGATGCTTTCTTGATTTACAGTTGAGGGTTTCTAGAGACTGTTGTACTCAAAGCAGATAGACATAGCACCAGGCATGAGACATACTTGTCGACACCATATAGCAATGAACTTTTTGATTTTCCCCAGGCTCCTTCAAAATTAGAGTAAGGTATGTTCTGGGCTGGAACTACATTTACTGGAAGTATTATCCACTTTAATATGTATGTTTCATGTAAATGAAGTGATTTTCACATGCATGAACTTTAGATAAGATGAATTTATTTAGCTGGTTTGGTAAAATGTTGACAGTGACATCTCTGCAATTTTCTTTGCAGACTTGAGTCTTCAATTGTACTCTCTTCTGAATCTTAATAATTCACACTTCTCATGGAGATTTTTACACTTTTGAAAATAAAGATCTGGATACCTTAATGTCCTCAGCACAGTACAGGTAACTTAATACTTGTTACAATCACTTAGTAGTGGTTCCACTGCTAAATCAGACCTTTCTTTCCATTTTCTTTGCTTAGGATTATATACCATCACAACAACAAAACTCCAGATTTTGTCTGTAGATCTTCCTGTCTTTTCATCCTTACTACTAGCCAAGAAATAAGCAGAGGGCTAAGTGAAAATGGGTCGCCATGAGTCGGATCCGACTCGATGGCACTTGGCTGGCTGGCAAGTGAAAATGAATAGGATCATAGTCAAGCTCTGGTTCCTGTAATCCGTCTTTTAAGGTGTGGTGTAGAACTGGATTTCAGCGAATGATTGATGTATCCTGTCCCGCCTTGTTTATAACACACCAGGAACCCACAATTAAATGTTTTACACTCAGAAACTTTATAATTTCCTTGTCAGGCCTTGTTTGATAACCTTGATTGATTTGAGTTCTGTTGCTGTATCTCTTACAACAGCTAAGCACAATGGGCAGTGCAGTTGTTACTATGGATTTTGCCTCCCAACTGTGGAGCTTCACTAAGCGAAGAAATACTATCTTGAAGCCAGTGTATGTCCAGTTGGAATGTTTCCAGGAAACATTTTAATAAGGAAGTTAGAATATATGTTAAATTGCAAATGACATTAAATGATGATGGAGAAGACAGGATCAATCTGAATTAGAAAATAATAACACCATATGGATTTTTACTCTCTACCTGATATGCCACCATTCATCTGTCAGTTTGCCAAACTGTAGTGGCTTACATGTTGCTGTAATGCTGAAAGCTATGCCATTGATAAATCAACTACCAGCAGGGTCATCAATGGGGGATAGATTTCAGTGAAGTTTCCATTCTAAGACAGACTAGAAGGAAGTATCTGGTAATCTACTTCTAAAAATATTGGTCAGTGAAAACTTTATGAATAACAGCCTAATGTTGTCTGATGAGCACCAGAAGGAGAACCCCTCAGGTTAAAAGACACTCAAAATATGGTTGGGAAAGAGCTGCCTCTTAAATTAAGAGTTGACCTTAATGAGGTGAATAGAGTAAAGTTTTCAGCACCTTCATTTGCTATGTGTCATGACTTAGAGTAAGAAGAAAGAACTGCAAGGATGTATCAATAATTAGAATGTGAAGTGTGTATGAAGTATAAAGCAAAGGAAAATAGAAAGTTGTTAAAAATGAAACCGAAAGTTGGGGGGCAGAGTCAAGATGGCGGACTAAGGACACGTCTCCTTCTATCCTTCTGGAAACCAAGACCTGAAATGACAATCAAACAGAGCCTTCTGAGCACCTAATCAGCCTCAGGACACGGCACAGAGCTGTTAATTGGGACTTTATATCATTCAGCGAAAAACCTCCTCTCTTTCGCTGACTCCCGCTCCTGGCTAGCCCCGGCTCTCACGGACGGAAGGTAAACGCACCGTTTTGACTTTTTTTTTCCTCGGTCTTGGCTGGCGGGCAGAGCTGGGCCTTGCCTGGCGGCTGGTTTCAGACACCCTGCTGGGGGGATAGGCAGGCGAAAGTCCCATGTTCTGAGAGCCAGGCTCGGGACTCTGTTAATCTAGACACTTTGAGCCTTTCGTTTTGCAGCTGCCTCAGTGGAGTTTCTGCGGAGCTCCGTGGTCAGGGTGCGGGACGCCATGTTGGTACCGAGATTTTAGCGGGACCTCGTTCTTAGCCTGGGAGCCAGCGCCTGCAAACGGGACAGCGCTTCTCCGTCAGAAAAGTAGTGATTTTGCACAGTGCTGCCTACATTGGGGGCCCTGCAACAGAAGCAGAGGAATCCCTGCCTCTGGGCACCTTTAGCCCCCCTGTCTGCTGCCTGTGTGGAGGACGCTATCTTGGGTACGGTGGCCACACCTGGACCTAATTCTTAGCTTGGGAGCCAGAGCCTGCCCACAGGAGAGCGCTTTTCTATCACAAAACCAGTAGTTGACGCAGTGTTGGATAAAGCTAGGCCCTGTCAGCAGAGGCCACCAGGGCACTACGCAGTGCTGTATTCTGAACTAGTTTGTTATCATCTGGGGTTGGATACAGTGGCGCTTACTTTGTCAGATGGGAAGAGGGACCTCTACACCTGAAAACCTAACTGACTTGTGAACTGGTCAGATACTTTTGCTTTACATTTGAAGACAGCCTAGAGAAACATTTGCAATCCATCCTCACAGTACCTCTTTCAGCCTCTATATACTCACATGGGACCCAAAAAGCAACAGACAATTGTGGCATACAAGCAATCACTCATGGCTTCAGAAGGCTCCCAAACAAAGCAAACAAGGAGTTTTCCAGATGAAGAAAATTTTATGAAAGCATCAGGAAGTGAATACAAATTGATTATATACAGGGCCCTTCTAGACCTTATACAAAATGCAGCAGAACAAAATGAAAAATTAAGCAAGTTGTTCGATCTGATGGAACACCAGTACTCTGAAATCCAACAGATCAAGAAGAAAATCAAAGACATAGAAGCTTCCATGCAAACCCAAGAAAACAGAATGGAACAAATGGAAAAAAGAATTTCTGACTTGGAAGACAGAGCTACTGATGCCAGTGTCTATGAGCAGAAATCAGAAAAAAGAAACAAGAAAAATCAAGAAACATTAAGAAGCATGTGGGACTCTATTAAGAGGAACAACCTTCGATTAATTGGAGTCCCTGAACAGGGTGAGACATCTGAGAACACACAGAGTATTGTTGCTGAGCTGCTGAAAGAAAACTTCGCAGAAATCATGAAGGAAGAGAATATAGGCATCTCAGATGCATATCGTACGCCACCCAATATAGATCTCAAAAGAAAGACTCCAAGACATATTATAATCAAGCTTAACAAAATGAAACATAAGCAGCAACTCTTAAAGGCAGCAAGACTCAAGGCAAAGCTAACATTAAGAGGGAAACCCTGTAGGCTGTCGTCAGATTTCTCAGCAGAAACCATGCTGGCATGGAGACAGTGGCACGACACATTCAAAGTCTTGAAGGAGAAGAACTTCCAACCAAGAATTATATATCCTGCAAAACTGTCTTTCAAACATGAAAAGGAAATTAAGACATTTCCAGATAAACAGAAACTCAGAGACTTTGTAAAAACAAAACCCAAACTACAAGAAATACTGAAAGAAGTTCTTGGCTTTGGCTTAGAAGAACAAAACCACTAACTTTATATTTTAGAACGACACACCACTCAATACTCATTTAGGGAAGGCTCCAAAGTAAATCACAGCTTTGATTTGGAAAGAAGCAATCCAGTGATCATCATGAAAACTATGGTGTCATCATGATAAAAGAGGGATGTACTACAGTCATTATAGTCCTTCCAGATGGAGAGGAAGATGACCAGACTTGTAGTAATTAAAATTGGGTTTATAAATAGTTTATTAAGGGGGTTCATAGGGGCAGCTGTAAAGCACAACAAAGATGTATCATACCATTTCAAGAAATCTAACACACGAGTCTCAACAACTATAAAACCAGTTCTGAAAAAGGTGAAAAATCAACTCACAAAAAAGAGTGTCTCAGAACAGACTAATAAGAACAACAGAGAAAACATCAACATAAAAATAAACATATCACAATGGCAGCAGTGAACACATACCTATCAATAATTACATTGAATGTGAATGGACTGAATGCTCCAGTAAAGAGACACCGAGTGTCATCTTGGATCAAAAGACACAACCCGTCCATATGTTGTCTACAAGAAACTCACCTGAGACCTAAAGACAGGAACAAACTGAAAATTAAAGGTTGGAAGAATATATATCAAGCTAACAATGAACAAAGAAGAGCAGGGGTGGCAATTCTAATCTCAGACAAAATCAACTTTAATGTTAAATCCACCATCATGGACAAAGATGGACACTATTTATTGCTGAAAGGTTCAGTACACAAGCAAGACTTAACTATATTAAACATTTATGCACCTAATGTCAGAGCACCTAAATATGTCGAAGAAACACTCACTAGGCTCAAAAGAGAGTTAGATGACTCCACAATAATAGTGGGAGACTTTAACACTCCACTCTCATTACTAGACAGATCATCTAGAAAAAAGCTTAGTAAAGATACAGAAGACCTCATTGACACAATTAACCAACTAAACCTCATTGATATATGCAGAACTTCCTACCCATCAGCAGACAACTATACCTTCTTCTCCAGTGCACATGGAACATTCTTCAAAATTGACCATGTGATAGGCCATAATGCAATGCTCAACAAAATCCATACCATTGAATTATTGCAAAGCATCTTCTCAGATCATAAAGCCATCAAAGTTGAAATGAATAGCAGAAAAAAACAGAGATAGAAAGTGGAACTCTTGGAAACTGAACAACATCTTGCTCAAAAAAACATGGGTTATAGAGGAAATCAGGGATCAATTAAAGAAATTCATGGATTCCAATGAGAACGAAAACACTTCCTACCAGAACCTATGGGATACAGCCAAAGCAGTGCTCAGAGGTCTGTTTATCTCCATAAATACACACATCGGGAAGGAAGAAAAAAACCAAATCAAGGAACTAACTCTACAGCTTGAACAAGTAGAAAGAGAACAACAGAGGAACCCCTCGGGCACTGGAAGAAAGGAGATCATGAAGATTAGAGCAGAGCTAAATGAATTGGAAAATAGAAAAACAATTGAAAAAATTGAAAAGACCAAAAGCTGGTTTTTTGAAAAGATCAACAAAATTGATAAACCACTGGCTAAACTTACTAAAGAAAAGCAGGAAAGGAAACAAATAACCCAAATTAGAAATGAGAACGGAGTTGTCACCACAGATGCAGCAGAAATCAAAAACATCATAACAGAATACTATGAAAGACTGTACTCTAATAAATTTGAAAACCTAGGGGAAATGGACCAATTCCTTGATTCATACCACCTACCCAAATTATCACAACATGAAGCAGAACAACTTAATAAACCCATCACAAAGGAAGAGATTGAAAAGGTCATCAAAACACTGCCAACCCAAAAATGTACAGGCCCAGATGGCTTCACGGCAGAATTCTACCAAGCATTTAGAGAAGAGTTATCCCCAATACTATTGAAACTATTTCACAGTATAGAAAGGGATGAAGTACTCCCAAACTCATTCTATGAAGCCAGCATAACCCTGATACCTAAGCCTGGGAAAGATCCAACAAAGACAGAGAACTACAGACCGATATCACTCATGAACCTAGATGCAAAAATCTTCAACAAAATTCTTGCCAACAGAATACAACAACATATCAAGAAAATAATCCATCATGACCAAGTGGGATTCATACCAGGGATGCAAGGCTGGTTCAACATCAGGAAAACAATTAATGTGATTAACCACATAAATAACACAAAAGACAAAGATCACCTGATTTTGTCCATTGATGCCGAAAAGGCATTTGATAAAGTCCAACACCCATTCATGCTAAAAACTCTTAGCAAAATGGGCATAGACGGCAAATTCCTCAACACAATAAGGGCCATTTATACAAAGCCAATTGCCCACATCATCCTGAATGGAGAGAGACTGAAAGACTTTCCCCTGAGATCAGGAACCAGACGTTGATGCCCACTGTCACCTCTCCTATTCAACATTGTGCTAGAAGTTCTAGCCAGAGCAATTAGAAAAGACGAACAAATAAAGGGCATCTGCATTGGCAAAGAGGAAGTTAAAATCTCCCTGTGCGCAGATGATATGATTGTATATGCAGAGAACCCCAAGGAATCTATAAGTAAGTTACTCAAACTGATAGAAGAGTTCAGCAAAGTCTCAGGATACAAGATAAACATAAGTAAATCAGTAGGATTCCTTTATACCAACAACGAGACTGTTAAGGAGGAAATTATCAAATCTATACCATTTGTGATAGCCCCTAAGAAGATAAAGTACCTAGGAATTAATCTAACCAGAGAAACAACAGACCTTTACAAAGAGAACTACAAGCCCTTACTACAAGAAACTAAGAGAGACTTAGATAAATGGAAAAACCTACCCTGCTCATGGATAGGAAGACTTAACATTGTGAAAATGCCTATTTTACCCAAAGCAATTTATTTATATAATGCAATCCCAATACAAGTTCCAGCATCATTTTTTAATGAGATGGAGAAACAAATCACCAGTTTTGTTTGGAAAGGGAAGAAGCCCCGGATAAGTAAGGTACTACTAAAGAAGAAGAACACACTGGGAGGCCTCTCACTACCCGACCTTAGAACACACTACACTGCCACAGTGGTCAAAACAGCCTGGTACTGGTACAAGAACAGACAGACTGATCAATGGAACAGAATTGAGACCCCAGAGATGACACCATCTGCCTATGAACAGTTGATATTCGACAAAGGCCCTAAGACATTAAACTGGGGTAAAAACAGCATCTTCAACAAATGGTGCTGGCAAAATTGGTTATCCATCTGCAATAAACTGAATCAAGATCCATATCTTACACCTTATACAAAAACCAACTCCAACTGGATAAAAGACCGAAATATCAAACCTAAAACGATAAAGCTCATCCAAGAAAAGGTAGGAACAACAATGGAAGTTTTAATACACAATGAGGACAGACTCCAAAATCTGTCAAAGAAACCTCAATCAACAGAAGAGAAAGTAGGTAAATGGGAACTATTAAGAATCAAACACTTTTGCTCATCCAAAGACTTTATTAATAGAATTAAAAGAACACCCACAGAGTGGGAAAAAATATTTGGCAACTCTATGTCAGATCGATGCCTGATCTCCATAATCTATAAGATACTACAAAATATCAATAAGAAGAAGATAAACCATCCAATTAAGCGATGGGCAAAGGAGATGGACAGATACTTCACTCAAGAGGAGATCCAGGCAGCCAAAAAATACATGCAGACATGTTCACGATCTTTAGCTATTAAAGAAATTCAAATGAAGACAACAATGAGATACCATCTCCCCCCAACAAGATTGGCCATGATCCAGAAAACACAAAACAACAAATGCTGGAGACGCTGTGGAGAAAGTGGAACCCTCCTACACTGTTGGTGGGGTTGCAAAACGGTCCAGCCTCTTTGGAAGGCAATCTGGCGCTTCCTTAAAAAAATGGACATTGATATACCATTTGACCCAGTAATTCCACTACTTGGAATATATCCTACAGATTCAAGGCCTTTCACACCAACGGACACATGCACCAGAATGTTTATCATGCCACAGTCCACAATAGCAAAAAGGTGGAATCAACCTAGATGCCCAACAATAGAAGAATGGATAGGTAAACTGTGGTACATATACTCAATGGAGCACTATGCAATTATAAAGAATAACGATGATTCCAGGAAACATCTCCGAACCTGGTTTCAACTGGAAGACATTATGTTGAGTGAGAGTAGTCAGCGACAAAAGGACAAATACTGTATGAGACCTCTACGATAAGATCTCAAAAACAGACTTGTGTATAGTAGAAAAGACTCTTTGATAGCTGCAAGGGAGGGGAAGGAGGGAGGGAGGGCAAGGGGGGGAGGGTTTAGTTTAGGTAGTTACTAGAAATCTAGTTGGAGAAAGCGGTGACAGCACACATTAGGAACAAGAACAACATTAAGTGGACTTCAGCATAACTTGAGTACTCCTTCCATCTTAACTCAATACTGCAAGGATAGAGTAGCTGGGGCGGGGGGCGGGGGACCATGCTCTTAGGCGAATTCCAGGCCAATTGGCACAACTAGCGTTTTGCTAAGAGAGCTGTCTGCACCCCACATTGGTGAGTGGCGTCTGGGGTCTTAAAAGCTGCCAAGCTGCCATCCAAGGACACAGCAAATGGTCCCAACTCAGCAGGAACGGATGCTCACCAAGGGCCAAAATGGCATGCGGTAAAGACAGCCGAGAAGACAGAGAGACCCACAAGAGTGGGTGCCTACATCGACCTGGGACCAGAAGAACCGGATGGTGCCCGGCCACCACCAGTGATAGCCATGACGGAGCTCACAGACAGGAGCCTCACTGGCAACACAAGAATAAAAAGAGGTGCATCATGAGATCTCCACTAAAAGACCTCAATTGATAGTCCAGCGGTTTTGGGGTTCCTCTGAGAGCATGGCCCCCGGCCCTGATCCTGCCCATTCCCATAATTGATAACAAAGGTCCACTCTTTGGACAGGAATGGAATGGACTTGGCAATGCAGAGTAACCATATGTTGGAAGCACTTTATGGTTCTATACATCTATAGGATATCATCTTGCTGACCTCTGGCTGGAGGAAGGGGAATGGACAGAGAGGATGGGAAAGGAGACTGTTGGGAGGATGAGACATGTGTTTAGCAGAGAGGAATAGTGTGCAGTCACCGGACAGGGAGAGCAGTGGAAGCTGCATATAGGGGGCCATGTAAATTTATGTGTGAATGTACATTTTTACTCAGTTATGTTAAATAAAAAAAAAAAAAAAAGAAACCGGAAATTGACAATTGATGTTCTAGCATTCCAAAAAAAAACACAGCTGTTGAGTCAACTCCAATTCATAGCAACCCAATTAGTATGCTGAAATTGACTGGTATCAGCCATTTTGAATTGGACAGGCATACGGTCTACTATGCTAGAAATGACAAACTGAAGTGGAATGGCAGTGGATTTATTGCCTAAAAGAAGATTTCAAGGTCTATCCTGAAGAACAATATTGCAGTGATAGGATAATATCCATACGCCTACAAGGAAGACCAGTCACTAATGCTGAGGATGAAGGAATTGAAGTTTTTACTAACTTTCACAGTCTGAAATTGATCAAACATGCAGTGAACAAGCATTGATAGAAACGATGCTGGAATTCACATGACAGGATTTTGCAAGACTGGTAACTTTATCATTGGAAATACCTTTTTATGAAAGACAAAAACCTTGACTGTATGTTTAGACCTTGCCAAGTGGAATACAGGAAGAGGAATCAAAATTTCCATGTGTCTGTGGAAACAAGTAATGAAGAAGCTAAATATCATTGGTCAGAACAAGGCCAAGAACCAATGAGCAAACCACCAATTGCTCATATGAAAAGTTTAATTGGAGCAAAAAAAAAAAAAGATTAAAACAAATCCATGAGAGCCAAAGTACTACCTTGAGTATATCCTAGCTGAATTTGGAGACCATTTTAAGAATAAATTTGAAGCATTGGGCACTAATGACTGAAGCCCAGACAACTTGTGGAATGACATCATGGGCATCATACATGAAGAAAACAAGAGGTCATACAAAGATATGGAAGAAAGAAAAGACAAAAATAGATGTCAGAAGAGACTCTGAGACATGCTTTTGAATATAGAGTAGCTAAAGGAAAAAAAAGAAGTAAAAGAGCTGAACAGAGGATTTAAAAGACAAAGTAAAGTATTATAATGAAATGTGCAAAGACCTGGAATTCTAAAACAAGGAATGAAAAACACTCTTGGCATTTCTCAAATAAAAGAACTAACAAAACAAAAAACAACAAAAAAAAACCCCTCACTCACGGCATTACAGTATTGAAGGATCCTATGGGAAAATACTGAAGGATACAAGAAGCATCAAAAGAAGATGGAAAGAATACACAAAGTCAGTGTACCAAAAATAATTGGCAGACTTGAACCATTTCAGGAGCTGGGATATGATCAAGAACCAACAGTACTGATAGAGGAAGTGTAAGCTGCACTAAAGGTGTTAGTGAAAAACAGGACCCCGGGAGTTACTGAAGTACAAATTGAGATGTTTCAACAAATGCGTGCAGTGCTGAAAGTGCTCATTAGTCTATGACAAGAAATTTGGGAGTGATGTAGCCAATAATTTGGAAGAGATTCATATTTGTACTTGTTCCAAAGAAGAGTGATCCAACAGAATCTGAAATTATTAAATAATATCATCATTGTCACATACAAGTAAAATTTTGCTGAAGATTATTCAAAAGCAGCTGCACCAGTATATTGACATGGAGCTGCCAGGAATTTAAACTCAATTCAGAAGAGGATGTGGATATCATTTCTGATGTCAGATGGATATTGGAATGAAAGCAGAAAATTATGAGAAGGATGTTTCCTTGTGATCCATTGACTACGCAAAGGCATTTGACTATGTGGATAATAACAGATTACAGATAACATTACAAAAAAATGGGAATTCCAGAACACTTAACTATGATCCTGAGGAACTTGTACATAGACAAAGGGACAGTCATTTGAACAGAACAAGGTGACACTGCATGGTTTAAAGTTAGGAAGGGTATGTTTCAGGGTTGTATCATTTCACCACAAACTCTTTGGAGCAGTTCAACTCTGTCCAAGAGAGTCACCATGAGTTTTTTGTTTTGTGTTGTAGGCTTGTGTTGGCTGAACAATAACATAATTATCTCCAAAGTTAAGGTCAAGAAACACAAAGGCTTAATTGACTACTGAATCTGGAAAAAGAATGGAGCAAAGACCTTCTCTGAACTTGATGGGGAAGTTAACATTTTAAGACCTGAAGAAACTATGAGGCTTGAAGAATCATAAGCTTATTAAGGTGACTCGATGGCACTTGGCTTGGCTAATTCAGCCAGGGCAAGAATAATAATATAAATGATCAAAACTGTTAGAATTTTTAATTAAGGTACAGTTTTTACATACATTATCTAAATTAATCACCACAATAAACTTGTAAGTGAGATGCTATGTACATGTCTACTTTATGTACGAAGAAAACAAGTTTCAAGGAGTGCAATAACTTTACAAAGTTCATGCAACTCACATACACGTGAAGAGCTGACATTTGAATTTACAGTAGATTAATTAAATACCTTATTTATGGTGGCCAAAGAAACTGAGACAGGGAGTCTGGGGGCCTCTGAATTCCATTAATTTTAATATGTTTTCAAGTAAAACAACATGGGCAGAACTATAGGATATAGAGACAGGAAAACTGGAAACCTCATAAATGCTTTTTTATAAAAATGTCTTTTGGTAAACAATGCTACAAAACTACAAATAGTGGTAGAGGAGGAAAACATCCAAATATTAACCACATCCTGGGACACTGAGATAAGTTATTCATGTGATTGTGTAAGCTCCCTCAGAGTTGTTTTTCAGAAGGACTCAAGTAAAACCGGTTCCGGGGATATGCACAGGAAGTCCAAATTTGGCCAGAGGGCTACAATCGGGACTGCAAAACCAAACCAAGAGAGTAAGAAATTGTGCAGGTGCAAAATCGCATTATAAGTCCTACTACAAGCCCCAGAAGCCTTCACTGTTGAAGCCATCTTCAAGTCTCCTTGCGTATGCACTTGATTATCCTGACCCTACCTTTCTGCTTCCTGCCTCAGAATCTTTGGAGATCAGACAAACTCCTTGTTCACCCATTTGGCGTCTAGCGTTGTCCACCAAAGCCTCTCCATTCTGGCCTGCAGACCTCTTTTTTTCCCAAATAAATTTTGCTTACACAGAAAGACTCTTCCGTACCGTGCCTGTTTATTCTTGAAAAGGTGAAGGACAAGAACATCAGGTAAACCTCGGAACCGAGCCCCCCATACAGCTCTGGGAGGAAAAGTGGGAGTCAAAGGCCACGGAATCGGTGATGCAGTTATTAAAAAGCAAATATAGGACCCAGTCTATCTCCTGTCCTGGTGTCATTCCTCTACTCCAAATTCACTGTGTGTTGATTCTGGAGGTGGAAGTTCGGATACAATTTATGGAAGATAAATCTTAGATTTTAAACCTCAGTCTTTCACACTAGTAACCCCTCAGATCTTTCTATTAGACATTGCTTTTGCATAGATACATCCTCTTATCTACTTTCTGTATCTAACTTCCCTTGTTTCTTTTATATGTAAAAGCTCACATGATCTACAGATTGTTTTATCTCTAATTTATCTTTCTCATTCACTCATTCTCCTGTTCTCTCAGCTTGTGTCTATACAACTCAGCTATTCTTTCTTGGTAAAATTTTTTGCCTTTCCGTCCTTTTGGTGATTAATACTCACATGTTAGATTGTATTACTGTTAAAAAAAAAAAAAAAAAAAGCAGTGTGGTCGAGTCAGATCCGACTCATGGTGACCCTAGAGGACAGAGTAGAACTGCCCCATGGAGTATTCAAGGAGCATCTGGTGGATTTGAACTGCTGACCTTTTGGTTAGCAGTGGTAGCACTGTTAGGCAAAGCCTATTATGATATTTAACCTATATAATAAAAAGAGTAAGTTTTAAAAGTAGACATTTGGAATGTGAATATATGTAATGCTTTACCAAAAAAATTCAGAGTGAATTGAGACACAATACATCATTCGCAGGTTGATTTTAGTCCTTAAAATGAATGTAGCAACTTTTAGTACAAAGAAAGGAGATTCAAATTTATACATATATATATATCCTCTTTTCACTTATCAACATAGTTAGATTCCAAACATCAGATTGTTGCGTAAAATCAGTGTTATGTGAAAATACTGAGAGTGACCACATCAGATCACAAAGTTGAGGCAGACTACGTCATTACATGACAGTCAAATTGAACTGTGACATAGTCTCCAATCTACCGAGAATCGTGGCCCGGTCAAAGTGACCCGTCACCTTAGCCATCACAACATCTCAGTGTTCGTTATCGTTAGATGTATGTCATTAATGATAAAAATAATTGGACAGAAGATTTTTTACTAGTGTAAATGTGAAATGTCAGATAACAAGATGATCAATAAGTGAGGAGAAAGTGTACTTATGTGTGTAAGAAAACATATAATTCATTTTTTTCAAAAACTATTCTGGAATGGATGCCATTTTGAAACACGATGCAAGATAGATGGCAGAGATCAAGACATGAAAGGCAAAAAAAAAAAAAAAATATTGTGTGGTTAAAGCTTTCAGTCCAGAAGGCCCACTATTCAGACTAACTTAGCTCCAATGGCATCACTAGAAAGCTACAGGGGTGCAGAAAATGCCAGGTGATACCCTTCAGAGGCAGTGACACCAAAATGACTAGTCTAAAATGTTCGTGCAGTATTATCTTTTATAAAAATATTTCTGAAGCTAGTTATAACAACAAAAACAATTTTTGTAAGCTCAGCTTATATGTACAAATATACCTGGGGACTATAACTCTATCCTAATATACTTTTTGAACTGTTTTATGGGCTCCAGTCAGAGTTGTTATTATTACTCAATTACACTGACACTTCATGTCATGTGATTTTATCTGCGTGCACTACAAACATGCACTGTTGTTTTCGTTGCTCCTGGAGGTTTTGCTGTCACCGATGTTGTCAGATTTTCTGGTGCTTTAGCTACAGTTATTGTAGTAATGAGTCTTTGTAAACATATAGTAATAACTTTTTTTGAGCAGGAAGTATTAACTAAAGGAAAAACAAAACAAAAAACTCATCTCTGTCCAGTGGATTCTAACACAGAGAAGCTTATGAGACAGAGGAAAATTGTCCTATAGGGTTTTCAAAGAGTGGTTGTTAGATTTGAAATGCTGACCTTTCAATTAGTAGCTGAGCTCTTAAACCACTCTGCCATCAAAGGACAAGAAGGAATGATGTATGTGCATCACAATTTACAAGTCACATTAGCACAAAAGATGTAAGGACTTATTTTACCAGGATTCATAATCAACATCCATGCAAGCAGCAGTCGAGAAATCAACTGATGTATCACATTAGGCAAATCTGCTGCAAAAGATCTCTTTAAAGTGTTAACGAGCAAAGGTATTACTTTGAGAACTAAGGTGCACCTGACCCAATACATGGTATATTAAATTGTCTCATATACATGTGAAAGGTGAACAATGAATATGGAAGACCAAACAAAAGTTGATGCTTTTGAATTATGATATTGGTGAAGACTATTGAATGTACCATGAACAACCAGAACAAACAAATCTATCTTGGAAGAAGTACAGCCAGAATGCTTCTTGGAAGTGAAGATAGTGAAATTTCATCTCATGTATTGTGAATATGTTATCAGGAAGGACCAATTCCTGGAGAAGGACATCATGCTAGGTGAAACAGAGGGTCTGTGAAAAAGACGAAGAACCTCAAGGAGCTGGACTGACAGAGTGGCTGCGGTGATGGACTCAAACACAGCAAGGATCGTGATGATGGTACAGGATCAGGCACCGCCTCATTCTGTCACACATTGGGTGGCTATGAGTCAGAACTCACTTAGTGACAACAACAGCGGCAAGGATCACATACATCTGATTTGGGAGGAGATCTATGGACCCAGGTGGGGGAAATGGTGATATTGTAAGTTATTGCTCTGGGTGACGTCAACCCTAGTGATGCTACTGCTTGACTCTTGGGATGGGATGAAGTATTTTCTTTAGGAGACAGAAGAGATGGGCTAGGAGTTAAGTCATGGGCTGAGTCCACATGTGCAAATTCTGTGCACATCTGCACATAGGGGCTCAATTGATGCTTTCTTTGTCTATCCCCTTCTCGGTTGCAGTCTTGTCTGTGTTCACTTTACCTAGACGACTTTCCCTTTTTGCCAGTAGTTGGCTCCCAGGTATGCCTTGGATTGTGGTTTGTTTCAACTCCAGCAGAAAAAGTGACCCTGTCCTTTCTGCAAACCAAAGTCTCAGCAGTTACAAACTCTCAGCTATTAAAAATCCCCCTGTGGGTAATGGATAAAGCAATGATTTAGGTATATTTTGTGATACAGTAGTCATCTCTGTAACAACTGGTTACCACACACTGGAGATGCTTAGCATGACCGAGCTGGCTTAGGTGACTCAGCCAGGCTCTGTAATGTGATCACTCACCTAGAGTCCTTCACCACTGCTTTTCATAATTCTTTTTATATGTGTGCAGTTATTTCCCCTAAGGGAAAAAAGGGGAGGGAGGAACCCCCAATCTTCCATCTTTTCAGTGGAAGGGAGCTGAAAATCAAAATGCCTCATGGCTGTGGCCAAAATTAATACGAAAGACAACAAAAATTTTGAGCAATAAAAATAATTCTCCCAAATCAAAGCATAAAAATGCCACCTGGCTTTCTTAAATAAGTTTTGGGTCATGTATATCATGCTAGAAAATGAAATTAGATTTAAGATCTTTCCTAAGGAAGGCTAGAGTAATTTTCAACTACACAGAAAGTTACTTCTCTCTCAAACTCTAGGTAACCATCACCAGAAACTGTGATCTGTTCTCTCCTATATTACATACATGAAGTGTTAGTCAGGTCAAGGTCTTAGTGAAATAAATTTTGGAGAGGCATTCATCTGTGTCTGATACATGTATTTTGTTATCAGTATTATGCTGAATTAATTTAATAGTGGTTATTATGGAGATGTTCTGTCCCTGCTTCCTGAAAGCAAGGAAATTGTTATCTGTCATCTTTGAAAAATTGTTTTCTGATAATAATTTGGTTCTTCATCCCTGTAATAAGGCTTTTAAACTATTTTAAAAGCATATCTGCAACCATACTCATCATAGGATATGAAAGTTCTGTTTTCGAGTTCCTTCCTCAACCCCTTACCAGCTGTCGTCATTCTTTATTGTAATTCTTTGTTTTTTATTTTTTGTGTGAAATAACCTCTGTAGGAACTTAAAGAGCTTCCATTGGAATTTTGAGCGAGGAGAATCCTTCCCATATTTTCTTCTTACAGGCCATCCCCAAGATATGAACATTAAATAATTAAATATTAACAGTTTACTCTGTGCCAGACAATGTGGGAAGTTGCAGATACACAACGGTGAACAAAGCCGACTCCCTTTAAAATTTCTATACCGTTTCTTTCCTTATAAAGCTTTTATCTCAGAGGAGCTTTCAGTACTTCCCTATTGTGTATGAGGTGTACAATAGACACCTTGTTTCCTTACATAACATGAAAGAAGATTCCTCTCTTTTTGTATGGTGAGCATGTGTACCTAAACAGCTGCTATATTTCATCAAACTTTTTTCTCTGCTTATTGTCATGATAGCATGTTTTACCTTTTCTTTCATCAATGTAGTTAATTAAGCTTATTGATTTTCTAAGTAAGAAAGCAAACTTGACTACTTGGAATAAATATTACCTGATAACAATGCAGTGTGGTATACTATTATTGATTGGTATTGTTTAACACTGTCATATGCATATATGGGACATACCCAAAACAAAAGCAAAACCAAACCTGGTGTCGTTGAGTCACTTCTAACTTACAGTGACCCTAGAGGACAGAATAGAAATGCCCAGAGGGGTGTCAAGGACTACCTGGTGGAATCAAACTGCTAACCTTTTGGTTTACAACCATAGCTCTTAACCACTATACCACCAGGGCTGCCATATGGGAGATACTAGTTTATACATTTACATTCTGATAACACTATCAAGTTTTAGAATCAATAGAATATTGGTCTCATGAAATCATTTGGAAAGTGTTCTATTTGAAACAGAATAAGTGTAAAGTTGATACTATCTGTTGTTTTTTTTTTAAATATTGGTAAAATTCTTTTGTGAATCAGTCTGGGCTGGGAGTTTTTGTTGTTTTAAGTTTTTCAGCTGTCAATGTAATTTCTTTATTTGGCATTGATCTATATAATTAAAAAATTCTCTGTCAATCTTATCAAGTTATATTTTTTAAGGAACTTGAATTTATATACTCATTCAACTTTATTGTCCCAAAGCTATCCTTGATATTCTTTGAGTATCTTTCAATATTAGAATCTATAGTGATAAACACATTTTACATTCATTTGTTCCACATGTATCTCATACTCTTTTAAAATTATTTTTTCTGTGCTTTAGTTTAGAAATTTGCTATTGATTTAACATTAAGTTTAGTATTATTCCTTCTTTGTTCTGCTACATCTAGCCAATGAGTTTGATTTTCTCAATACTTTTCATCTTTTATTTACTTAATCCACAATGTTCTATTTTGTTCAACTTAATAGTCACAGAAATTTTAAATTTCTCGTATGCTACTTCCAAATTCTGGTCAACGTCCGAGTCACCCATAGTCTGCACGTATTGTAGTGTCTTTCTCATGTTTATAATTAATCACATTTTTCTGCCTCTTCTTATGTCTCGTAATGTATACATGCATATTTTGCTGTAAGACAGACATTGCATATAACGGAACTGTGAAGGCTGAGCTAGCTAGTGCTCTTCTCTGTTACAGAAGATGAGAGGCTGTTTTCCTCCAGCAATGGCGAACTTCTTCTTAAAGTTACCTTAAGGTTCATTACACCTTTGATTTGTCAGTGTTCTTTATGCACATTGCTCCTGTGCTTTTGACTGATAACCTGGCAAATCTCTCTCTTCCCCTTCCAGAATGACCAAAGGGGTTTCAATTGAGCTCTTCTGGTATTTTGACCTTAGTTCTTATATTCATCCTACTTCCCATTCCTCTGCAGCTTCAAACACCGCTAAAAATCCCAGTGGCTGTATCAGATGTGTGTTTTAGGCAGGCCCCTCTCACTGCAGTGAGAATTTGTCTACGAAGGTGCCAAGATTATAGGAGATTTTGTTCTGCCTTGAACATGGCCCTCCACTATGCACTTACAGGTAATGGGGAATATTTCTTGTTTATCAGGATCCTTAAATTTTTAGTTTGTCACCTCAGGTGCATATGAACACCAGATATTTGTTGGTCTCTCGTTCCCAGTGTATCTGTTTGGGCCAAATCTGATCCTCAGTACTGACACAGGGCCAGCAAGTGTCTCTGTCAGCTCTCTCTGGCATTCCAGTTCACTTAGTCTGTGTTTCTTCTACCTCTATCTATTTTTTTTTTAATTACGATTTTTATGCCTTACCCAACTTATTCTTATGGAACAGAGAATACTAAACGACTTTAGTATCTTGCTGTGTTTTGCGTAGAAGCAGAAATTCTTTACCTGAATCTTAAAGGATGGGATTTCTGAGGGCTTAAGACTAAGACCCTCATATATGCACTAGTTCTTTAACATTATTGTATCTTCATGACACTCTGACATTTATATTTCCAACCCAGATCCCTATTTTAAGCTATAGATTGCTCTATAAAACTATTTATTCTTTCAACTTTGATGTTGTGAAAGTGTCACAGTACTTCTAAATCCAGAAATGGCAACAGGACTGTTGTCCCTTGAACAAGTCTTCTTCTATATCCTGGGGCATGATACCAACATTCAGTTGTGTGAATTAGAACCTTAGGAGTCATCTCATCGTGTGTTCCTGTACAAGTCTCTGTATCTAGTGTGCTGCCCACTCTGATCACTTTACTATCTCTTGACTCTGTTCCCTTTACCGTATCTGTATTGCTGACACTATTACTGCTCTAGTGGAGTGTTGTGGTCACCTCAAAATTGTTCCTCCTCTTTTCATTCTTCTACCCTGGCCCCTAGGGTCGCCATGAGTCGGATCCGACTCGACGGCACTTGGCTTGGCTTTTCATTCTTGCCCTCTTCCAACTTCTTCTACAAAAAGGGACCATCAATGTTTTTGCAAAACCAAATCTAATATTGTCACTTTCCTGCTTAAAACTTTTGATGATTTCTCATTTATTGTAAGATGATCTGTACTTCTTAATAGGTCTTCTAAGGCCCCGTATGATTGGATATCTATCTACATACCCACCTTCCTCTTCCATATTTCTGTCTGCCAAGCTGCTTTTGATCCATAGAGCTTTGTCTGACATCAAAACTTTCAAATACGCTTCTCCTTCACTTGAAACACTTTCATTTTCTCTCTCCTGGATAACTTTTGCTTATTTGTTATTTCTAGGTTTAGTGTCACTTTCTTGGGAAAATCTACCTTAATTTGATTCCTCTATTATACATATTGATGGCACTCTTTACTCCTCCTACATATTGCTTTCCTAATTGAAAAAGAAAATAACAAATATTTCCAGTATTCAAGAGGTTAGCGTAATGAACCCACATACACTCAACACCCAGCATTCGTGATGGTCAACTTGTCAATTTTATTTCATCCACACTCACATGCAACTCCAAACCACAGACTAAACTAAAACAAATCCTAGATGTCTTATTATTTGACTGATCAATATGCCAGTATGTATATAATTTACAAGGATCTTCTAAAAAATTTGTAAACTATTTTTAAAACTGAAACTAACAATATTCAATATTTCCTTTGCAGAATCAAATATGTAGTTCCTCTCATTTATTTGTATCACAGTGAAACATTATAAGGCTTAATGTATCTGAAAAGATTCTTAAAATGTTGAGTCCTCATACTATTTTCTGTAATTTGTATGGATTTTTAATCTTTTAACTGTGCTTTAAGTGAAAGTTTACAGCTGAAGTTAATTTCTAATTCAAAAGTTTATATACATACTGTTTTGTAACTCTAGTTTCAACTCCCGTAATGTGACAGCATGCTTCCCCTTCCCACCCTGTGTTCCCTGCATCCATTTATCCAGGTCCTGTCCTTTCCTGCCCTCTTGTCCTGCTTTTGGGCAGGAGCTGCCTGTTTGACCTCATATGTTTGATTGAACTAAGAAGTATGTTTCTCTTGTGTGTTATTTTTTGTTTCATAGTCTAGTCTAACCTTTGTGTGGAAAGGGAGCTTCAGGAATGGTTTCAGTTCTGGCTCAGCAGAGCATCCAGGTGTGATTAGTATTTTGAAGAAGCCTAGCTCCTTTCAACAGAGTTCAGACCATGGAGGCTTTCTCAAGGTCTGAATTTTGCTGAATGAGTCTTTGTGGTGGTGTTTAACACGTTCTCCTCTTCCTTTACGTTGTCTGTAATCTGGCAATTAGGTTTAGAGACTTGTTCAGTATCATATTCAAATTTTGGCAAGACATGTATTATGGCTGGTCTTGTGTCGGATCCGACTCGACGGCACTTGGCTTTGGCGCTGTGTACTTTCATTGAGATATACATAGTTTGTGCTTGTCTTTGTTTTTGGAAGCACAGTATTTACTAATTAATTACATGTGCCGTTGTTGCTTTAATCTCCTCCTTTGGACTAAACTTCAACATATATATGCATAAACAGTCATTTTTATTTGCTACTGTACCTCAAGTGACTAGCAAAGTACCAGGCACAAAGTTTATTTTCAGTACCAATTTAATTAAGTGAATAAGTGTGCGTTCTAGAGACTGTGTTGTTACATAGTGGGATCTCTGAATTAATGTATGCTATATTAAGAGCCTCATACCTGTCATTCTTTAGCTGGCCCCAAAACTATGCCACAATCTATGTTGATGAAGTCCTGATATGATTCTGAATTTATAAAATTACCCCATGATTTCATGTCTTATTGAGACCTATAAGCTGGTGAAGTACTTTAAGTCCTATCACCTTTTGTAATTTTGGCCCCCAGAAGCTGACTGTGGGAGTGTGCCAGCATGCTCCTCAGCTACAGCGTTTGCTACCCACTCAAACTGCACCAAATTTCTTTGTTTAACTCTGCTGAATGCTAAGCAAACTGTGGTCCCTTGGAACTAAGTTTATGATGTGAGAAGTCACATTTTTGTCTAGAGTTTAAAAAGCTTAAGTCTAATGATATGTTTCCTGTTTATTCAGCAGATGCAGATAATTTCCATAAATGAAAATCTGAGTAAAGTTTTTATATCTTTATTGCTTTTATTTTCTGTTGAGCCAGATACTGTCAGCTTACACAAACCTAATTACTTCCTAGCCTCCAATTGGAAATAATTTATACTTTTTGCCTTCATTTGCTCAGCCTTCATTAGAAGGTCCAAATGCAAAACAGGCCTAGTACCATATAATTTTAGGATAATTCCATAATAAGTTGATAAATCACACAAGCATAACTGATTCATCAAAAATACATTTACTTAAATCAAATTTGCTTTGTGTGTGGGTGGTAGTGGATTGGTTAGCCAGCTTTTACTAAATGATTTATTGAGCCTGGATTTCTTTGAAATGCAACACAAAAGTAACACACAGTAAAATTAAATAAATGTCTCTATTTCTGGGAATAGTAGTACATTGGAGGAAATGTGATTATAGCTCATTATCATATCATAAATAGTGAATTTGATAGTCAAATGTTTCCTGGTGTTTTTCAAAACAGATAAAGTATTTAAAACATATTTAGTTATAGTTCTTGATTTTAAAATGGTTTGTATGGTTGATTCCCACCTACAGTGACTTTCTAGATCTTTCTGCTGTTGTTGAACAGAAAATAATAATCTCACATGGTGGAAACAGAGCCTTTGGTATTGACCTGAGTTCCTGACTGAACTCAGAGTATCTGGGACAGTACCATTTTTATTCCTATTTCCAAAATGCTGTACATATGAATAAAAATATGGTTTCTAGGTTGTGAATCACAGTGTCTCTGTTAATACCCAAAAGCCAAAGTATGTCCTGACTTGAAATAATGGATAGTAATTGTGAGTAGGGTCTACATTTGGGTCTCATTTGATTCTTTAAACAGTATTCTGACAAGTGGAGGTGATCACTCCTTATGTACAGTGGCTGGGTAAGCCTCACATACTGGTCTACTCACTGGATGAACTTGGACAACTATGCTTCAGTTTCCTTATTTTAAAATAGAGATTATATATAATCTCTTTGTATAGCCCAACAATTGGCTACTTGGCATAGCCCAACAATGGTTTCAAAATTGTGACTGAGGTATTTGACAAGCTTGGCTAATATTGTTCTACCACCCTAAAACACATAATTAAAAGAGGTGTTACATTATTTCCTTAAGAATATCTCCTACACACCTCTAACTTCACGACACAGTCTGGGCCTTGGCTGCAGCACTCTGAAATGCAGTACTGTGTTTGTGAAGAGGCCCCACTTCTCAAGAACGGCTCCTAGCTAAAGACAGAGCAGGGATACAAAGGCAGGCCTGTTCCTGGGAAGCCTGGTGTTCTCTAACTGCTCCATTTAGCTCGAGGACTCACAGAAGGCCTTGTCGAATCTTCCTTGGACTGCACAGCAATCCAGACTACGTGCACCCAGTCTTTCACCTCCCAGATCCTTTACTCAGAGGCAGAGCTACACCGTCATCTGACACTTCTCTCAGCTTTCCCTAGCTCCCTCCATGGTGTATGTTTATTGACTTGTTTCCTCTAAAATCAGTGCATATTTATTTTGGTCTTAGTGCTTACATCATGGAGGAGTAACGTGTCATCTTATTTTCTCTTCTCAGCTGAAGTTACAGGTGCTTTCTCTTTTCACATCCTGACCTGCCAGCTACCTGGGATATAACTGACTGGGACAGAACTTTCAACTAACTTTCCCAGCACATCAAATTATAGAGACTTAAGCAAGTCTTGGTGTGATGGGCCTGGCAACAATTATGTGGCCTGGACTCTAGAGTGCCATCAATAGTAACTTTCTGCCATACTGGTTTGGTATACGTGATCCTCTCTCCTCCTCTTACCTTTTCTGCTGTGGACCTAGATACTGCTGAAAACAAAGTCTGACTCTGAATCCTGGTCTACTTGGCTGATCTTTAATGTGCTACCTAAGCCTTGCCATCATCCTTTATGCATTCCCCACCCCCACTGCCATGTAGGGTTGATTCTGACTCTAATGACCCTCATAGTAAGCCTTATGGTAACCTTACAGGACAGAGTAGAACTGCCCCACAGAATGTCCAGGGTGTGCCTGGTGGATTTGAACTGCCAACCTTTTGGTTAGCAGTCATGACACCTAACCACTGTACCACCAAGGTTTCCCCTTTATGCATAGGTGAATTCTGTTCCTGAATCACTAGCCATAAATTGGCACCCGGCACTTGGCTTTGGCTGTTGTAAATAGACTGATGACCCAAAGCCATGACACTTTTTAACCTCTTGTCCTAAATCCTTCCTGTGATTTCTGCTTAAATCTATATGAATATCAGGATACTTTTAAGTAGACTTAACTACCGCATGTTGCCAGAAAAATCACTTGGATCTTCCCCTTAAAAACGTCTTAAAAAAATCAAGAATCACCAGACTACTGGAAATTAAAGGACAGAGGAAAAAACCTTTAAAAATAATATTTAACATCAATAATGTGCTAATAAACCTTGCTACATACACACTTTGTTAACTGTAGTGATATCTATAAGCATGCTATATTTATGAAAACCCATGGCTGAACTTTCACTCAGTTTCTGCAAGGAGATGGCTATTGTTTTTCCTTACTAGTTGTTTGTTTTATTTTTCTAAGCCCTATAAATTTTGTGATGGCTTATATTTTAGTCTTTGCTTTGGCTCCCAGGCAGCTCAAAACTAATTTGGAGCTACCATTAACATAAGAATTTTGAAAATCTGCAGATCTTACTTTGGACTTTGGCTTATTTATGCACCTTCCATAGGCACTGTCATCTAATTCCCTCACTTCAGAGCTATCCCTCCGTAACTTAGGAGATTCAGAAATACAACCTGCAAGATGTTTTGTTCTACTTTGTCAGATACTGTCAATTTCTTCTTTTTCTCAAATGTGCTGGTTTTATTTATCCTAGAATCTTTTCTTTTTTTGTCCGTTTCTTTAGGAGTCATTTTGTTTTCTGTCCATTGAGTTCTGCTTTTTTTGTTCACAATTCTCACTTTCCTCCGCCATTGATGATTCTTGATCACTTCAACAACAATCCTTTGCAGTTTTTGCAACTGCTTTTCTGATTGTTCCTACTGTCTATCGTTTAGACATTCCTTATTTTTAAGTCTAGAAACAGAAGTTATTACTTTTTTTCCCAGCATTTTCACTTTCTGCAATGCCATGAGATTTGGGGAAAGACAAGTATGAGATCCATAGGCTCAGTCTGTCGTCTCAGTTCTACCTCCTCCACTCACTGATTTTCTAACTCATCATGTAATTGGATGGAGTTTATCACTTGAGAATGTGAGAGATTCAAGAAACAAACTTCAGAGCTATCTAATTGTTATAAAAGAAACAGAGTGTGAAGGAGCCCAGTAGTTTTATCAAAGGCAGTGAACCAACTTCTGGTTATGCAGAAGGATTAAATAAGAAAACCAGGGACAAAGGGCAGCAGGTGCAATCTAGAAATAGTTTCGTCACTACCTAGGGGTCAGTGCAGTGTTGGGAGTAGTCAGACTAGCTGTTTGTAAAGAGTGAGCACTAACTGACTTTAGCCCCTGAGACCTGCCTGTTACCCTGCGAAAATTCAGAGAAAAATCTCATGGCCATCACTCTCTTTTCTCTTCATATATGCTTCAGTTGCTGCTATCAGATACGCCTTACATTGCTGGTCTGAAGTGTGCTCACTTGGTGAACAAGCTGCATACTTAGAACAGATCCCTATGAGAAATACTGACGAGGTTTGTCTTTTCCAAATAGGCAAGAGAGTGGAGAGTTTCTATTTTTCCAAAAAATGGACTGACAGTTGGCCTCTTCCAGGCTTTTTCGTTGCATCTAGTGAAGACTTCTTGGAGTGGTCAAGGACTTTCAGGATATTAGGGTTAGCCAAAGCAAAGATTTTATTAGAGATAAAATAATTATTTCACAAGCAAGATGACTCATAAAATCATCCATGTGAAGGCCAAAGTCCAATTCACGGTACATTCTCAACACTTTTTGCACATCTTTACTTTGTTTCAAACATCCTGTGATTTGTTAGCTGATTTGAATAGTTAAGTGGCTCACAGTCTCCGCAATAGCTGGTATCCTCTGTGGCAAGTGTTTAAACTCAAACATTTCTCTGTGATTTTTGTGATTTTTGTACGAAACAAAATAACAACCCTACTTCTCTTCACAAATGTTAAGGTAAAGATTAAATTAAGACTCTCAGATGACCCAGTGACTTCAATCTTTGTCAAAGCAGCTGAACTATGGAGAATTTAAAGCATATCCTCAATCATGAAATAATTAGCATGATCTTAATATAACCCTTTGCAATTTCTAGGACTTCAATTACATATGAGAAATAAATTCTTTTCTCAGGAAGGAAAATTAAAGGGTTTAAGAAAATCTCTCAGCTAAAGTGAAACCAGAAGACCACCCTTTATGTTCTGTGAGAGATCCAAATTCTGTCAATTTGCAGGCACCATCAAGATGCACATATGCATTATTGGTTTCATGTTTAGGCCTGATAGAACATCATTTCTTTTCCCTGTTTTTCTTTTCCACATATATCCATTTCTTTGCACTTATATTGACAAAGATCAAGGCATTCATTAACAAAAAAAAGTGTTTCTTAAAATTTTTTTTATAGTAAAAACAGTGAAAGGGCATGGACATAAACACACCTAAATACTAACACACTTAGTATCTTTTCCCCCTGCTATCACATAGCATGGAAGCCGTGGTGGTGTAGTGGTTAAGAGCTATGACTGCGAACCAAAAAGTCGGCAGTTTGAGTTCACCAGGCGCTCCTCAGAAACTCTGTGAGGGCAGTTCTACTTCTTCCTGTAGGGTCCCTGTGAGTTAGAATCAATGCAATGTTGTTTTTTCGTTTTTTTATTTTTTTGCATTATGTAGCTTAATTAAAATATAGTTTGAAATATAAAAGAACAAAAACAAAATAAACTCTGCCTCCTCTTTAGAAGTAAAGTTTAAGCCAAATTTTAACACCATCTTAATCTTTATTATGTCTTACTTAAATGAGTTATCACAATTAAAAGTGAGTGTGGCTATATCGGAACACCCTAATGTCTTTAAGCTGTAAAAACAATGCTCCTCACTGTGAAGTCACAAAGGAAACTCCTACTATCTTTTTCTTCTTCAAAAACATTTTTTTTTTGTTGTGTTTTAAAGGAATGTTTACACTTTAAGTCAGCTTCTCATGTGAAAATTTAAGCATACATTGCCATGTGACCCTAGCTGCTCACACTGTGACAGCACACTCCTTTCCTCTACCCCTACCCCCGTGTCTTCTCATCTCATCTCCGGAGAGGAGTTACCCAGTGGGTCTCCTGTATCTACTACACAAGCCAAGAAGCACCGTCTTCACCAGCATTATATTATGTCTTATATACCAACTCAATATTTGTCTGAGGAGTTGGTTTCCAGAATGGTGTCTGTTCTGAGCTACCAGAGAGTCTGGGGCCGTGTCATCTGGGACCCTCCTATGTGTGAAATAATCAAGTCTAGTCTTTTTAGCAGAATTTGAGTTCGACATCTTGTATTTTTCCTGCTCCATCTGGAAAATTTTTGTGATTTCACACTAAGGGCAGTCTTTGGTGATGGTCAGACACCATCTATTTCTTCTAGTCTCATGTTGATGTGGTCTCTGGTATATGTGGCCGGTTCTGTCTCTTAGGCTCACACTTTCCTTATGTCCTTTATGGTTTTCTTTCTTGTTTGCTCCAGGTAGGCTGAGGTCAACTGATGCATTTCAAATGGGTTACTGCTAGCTTTTAAGACCCTATGTGGCACTCACCAAAATGGGATGAAAATGTTTTCTTAATAAACTTTGTTGTGCCAATTGACCTAGATGTCTCCTGAAACCATGATCCCAGACACCTGATCCTGCTACTGTATCACTCAAAGTGTTTGGTTTTATTTAGAGTACTTTTAACCTTTGAAATTTCTCCATTTGAGCTGACTTCTCTTCGGTGTGCTTGCTCTCTTTCCTTTCACTTAAAATAATTCTTGTTAACTATCTAATTAGTTAATATCCCTCTCTCCCCCATTGTAGCCATTGAAAAGTATTTTATTCTGTGTTTAAACTATTCTTGAGTCTTTATGATAGTGGTTTCATACAAGATTTGTCATTTTGCAATTAACTAATTTCACTCATTGTAATGCGGTCTAGAGTCTCCTGTGTCATGAGATGTTTCCCAGAGTCATCATTCTTCTTTATCACTGCATAATAGTCTATTGTGCATATGTACCATAGGTTGTTTACCCATTCTTCCATTAATGGGCACCTACGTTGATTCCACACTTTTGCTATTGTGAACAGCCCTGTGATGAGCACTGGCACATGTGAATCTATTGGTATGGCAGCTCTTATTTCTCTAGGATATATTCCAAGAAGTGGGATTGCTGGATCATATGATATCTCTGTTTCTAGCTTTTTAAGAAAGTGCCAAATTGATTTCCAAAGTGCTTGTACGATTTTACAATTCCAACAGCAGTGCATACATGTTCCAGTATCCTGCCTCCTCCCCAACATTTATTATTTTGTGTTTTTTTAGTAATGCAGCCTTGTTGGGGTGAGACGGTATCTCATTGTAGTTTTAATTTGCATTTCTCTAATGGCAAATGATCATTAGAATTTTCACATATATCTGTTAGCCATCTAAATATCTTCTTTGGTAAAGTGCCTGTTCATATCCTTTGCCTATTTTTTAACTGGAATTTTTGTCTTTTTTGATGTTGAGGTTTAGAAGTATGTTGTAGACTTCAGAGATTGGTTGCTGATTGAATTTGTCATAGCCATTTTTTTTTTTCTTCCCCACAGCCTCTAAGTTATCTTTTCACTGTTTTGGTGAAGGCTTCAGAAGAGCTTAAGTATTTGATCATTAGGAGTTCCTAATTATCTGTTTTCTCCTCTGGTGTTTGTGCATTGTTAGTAAAGTTTTGTACTCTCTTTATGCTGTGCATCAGGGCTTCCAAAATTGTCCTTATGTTTTTTTCCATGGGTTTTATATTTAGGTTTTTAATCTGTTTTGAGTTAGTTTTCATGCATGGTGAGAGAGATGAGTTTCAATTTTTTTTCAGGTGGATATCCATTTATATCACATCCTTTTTTAAAGTGACTGACTCCCCCCCATTTATGAACTTAGAACTTTGGTCAAATATCAGCTGCCCATAGGCGGATGATTTTACATCTGATTCATTTTTCTGTTCCATTGTTTTATGTGTCTCTTATTGTACCAGTACCAGGCTGTTTTGATTACTATGGCAGTGTAATAGGTTCTAAAGTCAAATAGTGTGAGACTTCCCACTGTGTTATTCTTCTTCCTTCAGTGATGCTTTACTTTTCCAGGTGTCTTAGGCTGAGTTCTGTAGGGAGGGAAAACCTGTAAGGTGTATAATGTATATATAAAATGATTTATATAAAGGAAACAGCTCAAGCAATTGTAGAAGGTGAAATGTCCCAAGTCCTGGATTACAGTACAGGCCTCAGGCAGCTAACAGGCTGTAAAACTCAGTTGGATCCAAGATGGCAAGTGAGACTGCAAGGTTTCTTCTGATGCACAGAATTGCAGGGGCTGGCAACCCCCTGATCGGCAGATTAGGAAATAGGACTCTTAATTGCAGGCTATGAGGGTCAATGAATCCCAAGAGCTGCTAGTCAAGTCACAAGAACCAGATGTAGAAAGACAAGACAGTGGGGGCTGCTGGGAACATGATAGGTCAGAAAGTAGGCAGCAGAAAGGAGAGATGAGGGGGCAATCAGCCACCACAGACCCCATCTCTGCCACTGTAAACAGCTGCCAAAACATTAAGAATCATAGTCCCGCCAAGTTGGCACACAGTCTTAACCAGTACACCAGGACTTCTTCCCTTTCCATTTGAGGTTGGTAATTTTGTTTATCCATTTCATTAAAAAATGCCATTGGAATATGTATAGGAATTGCACTGTATCTACAGAACAGCCATTTTCACAACGTTGAGTTTTCTTACCCATGAGCAAGGGAGGTTTCTCCACTGTTATTGGTCTCTTTTGTTTAGTGTGTTATAGTTTTCTTTGCATAGGTCTTTTATATCTCTGGTTAGATTTATTCCTAAGAAATGTAAGTTCTTGGGGGCTATTGTAAATGGTACTGATTCAGTAATTACTTCTTTGAAGTTCTCGTTATAGCCAAGCCAGAGGAATTCAACTTATTTTTGCGTGTTTATCTTGTATCCTGATACTTTACTGAACTTTTTTATTAGTTCCAGTAATTTTCTTGTGAGTTCTTTAGTATTTTTTTGCATATAAGATCCTATTATCTGGAAAGAGATACTTTTATTACTTTCTCACCAATTTGTCTGCCCTTTATTTCTTTTTCTGGTATGATTGCTATGGCTAGAGCTTCCAGCACAATGTTGAGTAAAAGTGATGACAAACAGCAACCTTACCCTGTTCTCAAAGGGAATGCTTTCAGACTCTCTTGATTTTAGATGATGTTGGCCATTGGTTTTGTATGTTGTTGTTAGGTGCTGTCAAGTTGGTTCTGACTCATACTAACCTTATGCACAATAGAATAAAACACTGCCCAGTTTTGCATCATGCCCACAGTTAGTTTTGTCCTTAAGCCCATTGCTGCAGCCACTGGGTCAATCCATCTTGTTGAGAGTCTTCCTCTTTTTCACTGACCCTCCATTCTACCAAGCATGGTATCCTTCTCCAGGGACTGATCCCTTCTGACAACATGTCCAAAGTATGTAAGATGCAGTCTAGCTGTTTTTGCTTCCAAGGAGTGTTCTGGTTGTACTTCTTCTGTTTGTTCTTTTGGCAGTCCATGGCACATTCAGTGTTCCTCTCTAACACCACAATTCAAAGACATCAATTCTTCTTCTGTCTTCCTCATTCACTCTTCATCTTTTGCATGCATATAGTGTGATTGAAAATATCATGGCTTGGGTCAGGTGTATCCTAGTCTTCAGGTGACATCTTTAATTTTTAACAATTTAAAGAGATCCTTTGCAGCAGAATTTCCCAGTGCAATGCATCTTTTGATTTCTTGACTGTGACTTCCATGGGCATTGATTGTGGATCCAAGTAAAATGAAATCCTTGACAACCTCAATCTTTTCTCCATTTATCAAGATGTTGCTTGCTGCTCCAGCTGTGAGGATGTTTTCTTGACTTTGAGGTACAATCCATGTTGATGGCTATAGTCTTTGATCTTCTTCAGTAAGTGTTTAAAATGTTCTTCAGTTCCAGCAAGCGGAGTTGTGTCATCTGCACAACACCGATTGCTGATGAGTCTTCCTCCAATCCTGATGACTCACTCTTCATATTGTCTAGCTTCTTGAATTATTTGCTTGGCATACAGACTGAAAAGATACAGTGAAAGGGCATAACCCTGATGCACACATTACTTGACTTTGAACTATGCAGTATAACCTTGTTCTGTTTGCACAACTGCCTCTTGATTCATGTACAGTCCTCATGAGCACAATTAAGTGTTCTGTAATTCCCATTCTCTGCAATGATAGCCATAATTTGTTAGGATCCACACAGTTGAATGCCTTTGTGCAGTCAATGAAACACAGCTAAACATGTTTCTGGTATTCTCTGCTTTCAGCCAAGATCCATCTGACATCAGCAGTGATATTCCTATTTCCACATCACCTTCGGAATCTGGCTTAAATTTCTGACAGTTTCCTGTCAATATACTATTGCAGCAACTTTTGAATGATATTTAACAAAACTTTACTTGAGTTTGATATTAACGGTGTTGTTCAGTAATTTCTGTATTTGGTTGGATCACCTTTCTTTAGAATGGATCTGTTCCAGTCAGTTGGCCAGGTAGCTGTCCTCCAAATTTCTTCACATAGATGGGTGAGCATTTCCAGTGGTGCATCTGTTTGTTGAAATGTCTCAGTTGATACTCCATCCATTCCTAGACCCTTGTTTTTCATCAGTGCCTACAATGCAGCTTCAACTTCTTCTTTCAGTACCATCAGTTCCTGATTTTATGCTATCTCTTGATATGACTGAACATCGACAAATTCTTTCTGGTACAGTGACTCTGTATTCCTTTCATGTTCTTTTGATACTGCCTGAGTCTTTTAACATTTTCCCAGTAGAATCCTTCACTATTGCAACTCAAAGCTTGAATTTTTCTTCAGTTCTTTCAACTTGAGAAATGCAGAGTGTGTTCTTCTCTATTTTCTGTTTCCAACTCTTTGCATGTGTCATTATAATAGTTTATTTTGTCTTCTTGAGCTGCCCCTTTAAGTTTTCTGTTTAATTCTCTTAGTTCATCATTCTTTCCTTTTTCTTCAGCTGCTCGGCATTCATGAACAAATTTTAGAGTCTCCTCTGACATCCAATTTGATCTCTTCTTTGATTCCTGTCTTTTAAATGACCTCCTGCTTTCTTCATTTATAATGTCTTTGTTGTCATTCTACAGTTCCTCTGGTCTTCAGTCACTAGCGTTCAACACATCAAATCTGTTCTTGAGATTGTCTCTAAACTCAGGTGGTATATATTCGAAGTCATTCTTTGCCTCTTGTGGACTTGTTCTAATTTTTTTTGGTTTTAATTTGAACTTGTGTATCAGCAGTTGATGGTTTGTGCTGCAGTCAGCACCTGGTCTTGTTTTGACTGTTGACATTGAGCTTTTCCAATGTCTTTTTTCACAGATGCAGTCGATTTGGTTCTTGTGTATTCACTCTGGTGAAGTCCATGTGTATAGTGACTGTTTGTGTTGGTTAAAAAAGGTATTGCAATGAAGAAGTTATTTGTCTTGCAAAATTCTAGCATGTGATCTCCAGCATCATTTCTATAACTAAGGCTATATTTTCCATCTACTAGTCCTTCTTCTTTGTTTCCAACTTTTGAATTCCAATCATCAGTAATTATCAATGAATCCTGACTATATATTCAATCAATTTCAGACTCCAGAAGCTAGTAAAAATCTTTAAGTTCTTCATGTTTGATCTTAGTGGTTGGTGCATAAGTTTGAGTAATAGTTGTATTAACTGGTCTCCCTTGTAAGCATATGGATATTATTCTATCACTGACAGCATCATACTTCAGGACAGATCTTGAAATGTTATTTTTGACAGTGAATGCAACACCATGCCTCTTCAACTTTCATTTACATCATAGTAGACCACATGACTGTCAGATTCCAAATTTCCAAACTGGTCCATTTCAACTCACTAATGCCTAGCATACTTGTGTTTATGCATTCCATTTCATTTTTGGCAATTTCCAATTTTCCAAGGTTCCTACTTCTAACATTACATGTTCTAGTCATTAATGAATGTTTGCAGCTGTTTCTTCTCATTTTGAGTCATACCGCATCATCGAATGAAGGTCCTGAAGGCTTTAATCCATGCACATTATTAAAGTTGACCCTACTTTGAGGAGGCAGCTCTTCCCCAGTCTTGTTTTGAGTGCCTTCCAACCTGTGGGACTCATTTTCTGGCACTATGTCTGACAATGTTCTGCTGCTATTCATAAGGTTTTCATAGGTTAATTCTCTTCAAAAGTAGACTACTGGATCCTTCTTCCTAGTCTGTCATAGTCTGGAAGCTCAGCTGAAACCTGTCCATCAATGGGTGATCTTGCCAGCATCTGAATATCAGTGGTATAGCTTCCATCATCACAGCAACATGCAAGCCCCCAAAGTATGGCAAACAAACAGACAAGAGGGGGTGGCTTTGTGTAGATACTATTTATTGTTTTGAGAAATGTCTCTTTCTCCATTTTCCTGAGAGTTTTTAATATGAAAGGATGTTAGACTTTGTCAAATGCCTTTTCTGTATCTGTTAGTACTTGATTTTTGTTGGTAGTTCTTGTCAAGTGGTTCTTGTCTTTTGTTCTCTTTATCCATTTGAGTACATTAATTGTTTTTCTAATGTTGAACCATCCCTGCATTTCTGGTATGAATCCTACTTGGTCATAGTGAATGATTTTTATTAATAATGTTGTACTCTAGAATTTTACTGAGGATTTTGCATCTAAGTTCATGAGGGGCATTGGCCTGTAATTTTTCTTTTTTGTCCTGTATTTAGCTGGCTTTGGTATCAGGGTTATGCTGGTTTTACAGAATGAGTTTGGGAGTATTCTATCCCTTTCTGTACTCTGAAATACCTTTAGTAATTAGTGGTGTTAATTCTAATTTGAAAGTTTGATAGAATTCTCCAGTGAAGCCATCTGTGCCAGGGCTTTTATTGTTGTCGGAAAGTTTTAAATTACCTTTTCAAGCTCTTCTTTTGTTATGGGTTTATTTAGTTGTTTGGGGTTGGTGTTAGCTTAATTAAGTATTCTGTATCTAGAAATTTGTTAATTTCCTCTATATTTTCAAATTTGTTAGAGTACACTTATTCATTGTAGCCTGTTATGCTTTTTAAAATTTCAGTTGGGTCTGTTGTAATGGTGCCATGTCATTTCTTATTGGATAACTTGCTTTCTTTCCTGATTTTCTTTTGTCTGTTTGCCCAGTGGTTGATCAATTTTGCTGATCTTTTAAAAGAAAATCAGCTTTTGGTCTTGTTAATTCATTGTTTTTCTGTCATTTCATTCATTTAGTTCTGCTGTAATTTTTATTATTTGCTCTCTTCTGGTGCCCAAGGGATTCTTTAGCTGCTCTGTTTCTACTTGTTCCAGTTGTAGGGTTAATACTTTGATTCAGACCCTTTCTTCCTTTTGGATTTATCATTTCTTGAAACATATTGACCTCTGAGCACTAACTTTGCTGTGTCCCAAAGGTAGGATGTGCTTTCACTCTCATTTGTTTCTTTGAACATCTTTATTAAGTTGTCGATTTCATCTACAACCCAGTAATTTTTGAGCAAGGTGTTCAGTTTCCATGCATTTGATATTTTTCCCCTTGTTTTTCTATTAGTGATTTCTACTTTTATGCTTTTTATAGTCTGAAAAGATGCTTTGAAGTATTTCAGTGCTTTGGATTTTGTTGACAGCTTGCTTTATGGCCTAATATATGGTCTACTCTGGAGAATGTTCCATGCATAGAAAAGAAAGTATAATTAGCTGCTGTTGGGTAGAGTGGTCTGTATATGTCTGAGGTCAAGTTGAAATTGAAATCTTCCATGTCTTCAGGAATTTCTTTCTGGATGTTCTGTCCTTCACTAAAAGTGGTCTATTGAAGCCTTCTGCTATTATTATAAAGCTGTCTGGTTCTCTTTTCAATGATGTTAGAATTTTGATGATATACTTAGGAGCCCTGTCATTTGCTGCATGAATATGTAATATGGTTATGTCCTCGTGATATACTGATCTGTTGTATGGTATCTTTCCTTGTCCACTTTGATAGATTTACTTTCAAGTTTATTTTTTCAGAAATTAATATTTCTACTCCTGCTCTCTTTCAGGATGTTGTTTGCTGTATTTTTTTTCATCTCTTCAGTTTTATTTTGTTTATGTCCTTAAATCTAAGGTGTATGTCTTGTATGTACCATACGAGGTCTTATAATTATATTCAGAAATTCATCCTAGAAAAACTGTTACATACCTCATTGCTGAATATCACTACGGTCACCTTCTATGAACTAGCCTTGGGAAGTTAACACTGATGCCAGTGCCTAGTCCACCTTCAAAGCAATTTTGGAACTCTTTCTGGAATGGCCATCAGAGTTGTCATTGTGTTACCACTGATGTTCTGAATGTCATCAAAATGGCTTCCTTTCAATACATCCTTTATCTCCAGGTAAATAAAAAATTAATAGGGGGCCCAATCAGGTGAGTAGGGAGGGTGTTCCAACACAGTTATTTGTTTATTGGCTAAAAACTCCCTTACAGACAACTATACAATTAAGTTTGCCACCTTGCCACTGGGCCAGCTTGCCATTCCAGAAAAATTCTAAAACTGCTTTGAAGGGTGGACTAGCCATTGGTGTCAGTGCATAGCTTCCCAAAGGAGTATTGTGAAAATGACTGTAGCAATATTCAGCAATGAGGTGCATAGCACTTAGAGCAATTAAATTTATGGACTAAATTGGCAGATTTTGTATAGACAGATCATTTTTAAAAACTCCGTTCTGCCACTCTCTGTCCCTTTGTTGGTGCATCTAAACCATTTACATTCAGTATAATTATTGATAGATATGAATTTAGTGCCATTATGTTGCTGTCCTCTTTTGTGTGTATATGTGTGTGTGTGTGTTTTCTCCTCTGCCAGCTTAGTTTTATTTATTTATTTATTCATTCATTTATTTATTGTGGTTAAGTGAAAGTATACAATCCAAATCAATTCTGCATGCCTGCCTATCTACAGATCTTCTGCTCTCCTTGTCCCATGACAGCACACACCTCCTTTTCATTTTATATTTGTTGTATTCTCTTAAGAAGCTCCTGCCCCCACCTCTCCACTGTCATCTTCTCTTAACAAGTTCCTGCACCCTCCTTTCCACCCTTTTTCTCCCATCTAGAAAAAGACCAGTAGGACAGCCTCCTATAAATGCATAGAACCATAAAGTACATACACCGTATGGCCACATTCTGTCCCCGAGTCTACTCCATTTTTGTCAAAAGAGTTGACCTCAGTACTGTTTTCTAGACAGGGGTGGCAACAGGTCTAGGGTCCATGTTCACAGGGTTTCCTCCGGGCTGTTGGACCATCAATTGTAGTCTTTTAGTAGAGTTCTTGTTGCCAAGGGGACTCAACATTGTGTTCCCCTTTGCAGCTATCTTTGGTGGTGGCTGGGTACCATTTGCTTCTTCTGATCACATGTTTATAGCAGTCTCCCACTTACATGGGTCCCTCTGTCTCCTGGGATCTTTTAGCCTCCTGTTTTTGGTGTTCTTGGTGATCACCTGTTATGGCTGAGTTGGACCATTCATCATACCTCAGACAACAGCTTGCTAGCTTTTAAGACCCCAGACACCATTCAACAGCATGGGGTGCAGAAGATTCTCTTAGCAATAGGCTAGTTATGCCAATTGGCCTTAATCTTTCCCTAGAGTGTGGTCCCTATAACAGGGGTCTCAAGCAATATTTGTCCTTATGCCTCTGACTGATTTCACTCAGCAAAATGTCTTCCACTTGAAACCAGGTGATGAGATGTTTGCTAAAATCATCGTTTTTTATCATTGTATATTGTTCCTTTGACTATATGTATCATAGTTTGTTTATCCATTCCATCTTTTTGCTATAGTGGACTGTGCTGTAATAAACATTCATGTTCATGTATCTGTTCATGTGACAGCCTTTGTTTCTGTAGGATAAATTCCGAGCAGTGGGATTACTGAATCAAACAGTATACCTATTTCCAGCTTTTTAAGGAAGTGTTAGATTGCTTTCCAAAGAAGTTGTACCATTTTGCAATGTCACTAGCATTGTAGGAGAGTTCCGATCTCTCCACAGCCTCTCCAGCATTTGTTGTTTTGTGTTTTTTGGATTATGGCCAACCTTGTTGAGGTGAGATGATATCTCGCTGCAGTTTTGATTTGGTTTTCTCTGACAGCTAATAATTGTGAGCATTTCCTCATGTGTCTTTTGGCTGTCTGAATGTCATCTCTAGTGAAGTATTAGCCCATCTCCCTTGCCCATTGCTTATTTGGGTTACTTACCTTTTTCTTGTTGATATTTTGCAGTACCTTGTAGATTGTCGGATCCGACTCGATGGCACTTGGCACTTGGCTGTAGATTATGCAGATCAGACATCAGTCCAACACGTATTTGCCAAAAATTTTTTTCTCATTCTGTAAGCATTGTTTTAACTCTTTTGATAAAGTCTTCGGATGAGTGAAAGTGTTTGTTTCTTAGTAGCTCCAGATTATCTATTTTCTCTTCTGTTGATAGCACTTTGTCAGATTTTGAAGTCTGTCTAAATTGTGCATTAGAACTTCCACCATTGACCCTATTTTTTCCTTGTATGATCTATATCATTTTTGGTTTGATATTTAGGTCTTTGATCCATTTTGAGTTAGTTTTTGTGTAAGGTGTGAGATATGGATCTTGATTCAGTTTTTTTGCAGATTAATATCAAATTTTATCTGCATTATTTGTTACAGAGACTGTTTGTACCCCAGTTTACAATCTTAGGGTCTTTGTCAAATATCAACTGTTCCTAAGAGGATGGTGTCATCTCTGGGGTCTCAACTCTGTTACTTTGCTCTGTATGTCTCTTTTTGTGCCAATACCAAGCTGTTTTGACTTCTGTGTCAGGTTCTAAGTTTGGGCAGTGTGAGGCCTCCCACTGTGTTCCTCTTCTTCAATAGTGCTTTACTTATTTGGAGTTTCTTCCCTTTCCAAACAAAGTTGGTGATTTGTCTCTCCATCTCCTTAAAAAAAGTCACTGGAATTTGTATTGGTATTGCATTGTATATGTAGATCATGTTGGGTAAAACAGCCATTTTCAAAACTGTAAGTCTTCCTATCCATGAGCAGGGTAGGTTTCCCATTTATGTAAGTCTCTCTTGGCTTCCAGCAGTAAGGTTTTGTAGTTCTCTCTGTACAGGTGTCTTACTTCTCCAGTTAGATTTATTCCTAGGTAGTTTATCTTCTTGGAGGCTATTGTAAATGATATTGATTTAGTGATTTCTTCTTTGATGATCTCTTTGTTGGTATAAAGGAATTCTACTGATTTACTTACGTTTATCTCATATCCTGGTATTTTGCTGAATTTCCCCATTAGTTTGAGTAGTTTACTTATGGATTCTTTAGGGTTCTCTGTGTATACAGTCATCCCCAAAACTCCAATGCCTTTGAGTCGATGCCTACTCACAGCCACCCTGTAGATCAGAGTAGAACTGCCTCTTAGAGTTTCCAAGGATATCATCTGCAAATAGGGAGATTATTCCTTCTTATTTGCCAGTGTGGATGCCGTTTATTTCTTTGTCTTCTCTAACTGCTCTGGCTAGAATCTCTAGTACAATGGTGAATAGAAGTGGTGAGATTGGGCATCGTTCTCTAATCCCCATTCTCATGGGGAATTCTTTCAGCCTCTCACCATTCAAGATGACTTAGGCAGTTGGCTTTGCATGCATGTCTCTTATTGCATTGAGGAATTTCCCCTCTATTCCTAGTTTCTGAGTTTTTAGCATGAATGAGTGTTGGCCTTTATCAAATGCCTTTTCTGTATCAATTGACAAAATCAGGTGATTCTTATACTTCGTGCTATTTATGTGCTTGATCACACCAATTGTTTTTCTGATGTTGAATCAGCCTTGCATCCCTAATATGATTCCAAATTGGTCATGATGAACTATTTTTTCATATGCTATTGAATTATATTGGCTAGGATTTTGTTGAAGAGTTTTCATCTAGGTTCATGAGTGACACTGGTCTATAATTTTCATTTGTGTGAGATTTTTCCTTGGCTTTAGTATCAGGGTTATGCGGGCTTCATAGAATGAAATTGGGAGCATTTCACTTCTTTCTATCCTGTGAAATAGTCTCAGTAGTATTGGAGCTAACTCTTCTCTAAAAGTTTAGTAGAATTCTGCAGTGAAGCCATCTGGCCCAGGACTTTTTTGGTTGCTAGTTTTTTGATGACTTTTTCAATCTCTTCCTTTGTGATGGGTTTATCAAGTTGTTCTACTTCTTGTGATAATTTTGGTAGGTAATAAGAATCTAGGCATTGGTTTATTTCTCCTAGGTTTTCAAATCTGTTAGAGTACAGTCTTTTGTAGTGTTCTGTTAGGATACTTTTGATTTCAGTTGTGTCTGTCGTGATATCTCCCGTCTCATTTCTTATTTGGGTTATTTGTTTCCTCTCCTGTTTTTTTGTTTGTAATTTTAGCCAATGATTTATCAACTTCGTGATCTTTTCAGAGAACGAGCTTTTGGTTTTGTTAATGTTTTCAGTTGTTCTTCTGTTCTCTAATTCATTTAGTTCTGCTATAATCTTTATTATCTGTTTTCTTCTGGTGTCTGTTTTCAATTGTTCTTCTATTCTCTAATTCATTTAGTTCTGCTATAATCTTTATTATCTGTTTTCTTCTGGTGCCTGAGGGGTTCCTCTGTCGCTCTCTTTGTATTTGTTCAAGCTGCAGAGTTAATTCTTTGGTTTGGACCCTTTCTTTATCTCAGATGTGTGCATTTATGGATCTCTGGGCATTGCTTTTGCTGTATCCCATAGGTTCTGGTAGGACGTGTTTTCATTCTCATTTGATTCCAAAAATTTCTGTATTCCATTCTTGATTTCTTCTATCACCCATGGATTTTTGAGCAAGGTGTTGTTCGGTTTCCATGAGTTCCAATTTATACCTATGTTTTTTCTTTTATTGATTTCAACTTTTATGGCTTTATGGTCTGAGAAGTATTTTGCAATAATTCAATGATTTGAATTTTGTTGAGACTTGCTCTGTGTCCTAACACATGGTCTATTCTGGAAAATGTTTTATGTACAGTGTAGAAGAAGATGTACTTATCTGTTGATGGATAAAAACTTCTGTATATGTCGATCAGGTCTAGTTGGTTAATTGTCACAATAAGATTTTCTGTATCTTTACTGAGCTCTTTTTCTGGATGATCTGTTACTGAAAGCGAAGTGTTAAAGTCTCCAACTATTATTGTGGAGTGATCTATCTCATTTCTCAATGTTGTCAGTGTTTGTTTGAAGTATTTAGATGCTCTGGTATTGGATGCATAAATATTTAATATTGTTAAGCCTTTTTTGTGTACTGAACCTTTCAGCAATGAATATTCACCATTCTTTTCCATGATGGTGGATATTACATTAAAGTCTATTTTATCTGAGATTAGTATTGCCACACCTGCTGTCTTTGTATGTTGTTAGCTTGGTATGTATTTTTACATTCTTTGATTTTCAGTTTGTTCATATCTTTGAGTCTTAGGTGAGTTTCTTATAAGCAACATATAGAAAGGTTGTGTCTTTTAATCTATGATATCACTCGTCTCTATTGCAGTTTTCAGCCCATTACGTTCAGTACAATTATTGATAGGTATGTGTTTAGTGCTGTCATTTTGATGCATTTAATTTTGTGTTGTTGATATTTTCTTTTTTTTTTTTTTTTTAGTATTCTGTTGTAGTTCATTCTTCTTTATGGGTTCACTTCTCATCTTTTTCATTGTTGGTTTTGTGTTTTTTTAAACTCTTGTGTATTGTGCTTCTTGTTTTGATATGTCACATTGTTATCTTGCTTTGTGGCTGCCCCTATGATACCTTTTACTATTCTAAATTTAAACCAAACTTTAACTTCTGTGTATCTTTTTAATTTCTTCTCCATCTAAAAGTTTATAACTACTGTAATATATCCCTGTTTTTGGTGTGATGATGTCATAGTTTTTGTGTTCTGATCACTGGTCCCCTTCTTCTAATAACTTATTTTTGATTGATCTTATTGACTTCCCTAAGTGAGTAGGATTCTGGATGCTGTGTCCTGCATTGCCTCCTTAAATATACACTTAATAGTTTTGTTTTTCTAAGCAAAGAGCTTCTTTCAGCATCTCTTGGAGTTTTGGTTTGGTTTTTACAAAGCCTCCAACCTTATGTTTATCTGCGAATGTCTTAATTTCACCATCATATTTGAAAGACAATTTTGCAGGATATATAATTCTTAGGTGGAAGTTTTTCTCCTTCAGGGCTTTGAATGTGTCATTCCATTGCTTTCTTATCAACATTGTTTCTGCCAAGAAGTTGGATGAAAACCTACAGGGCTTCTTTTGTTATGTCAACTTTGCTTTCAGCCTCACTGCTTTTAAGAGCCTCTCTTTATGTTTCATTTTATTAATCTTGATTATAATATGTCTTGGTGTCTTTCTTTTGGGGTCTAGTTTTTGGGGCATTTGATACCTGTCTTGGATATCTATGTTCTCTTCTTTCATAATTTCAGGGAAGTTATCTGTCATCAACTCTACAGCAATGCTGTTTGTGTTTTCATCTATCCCTCCCTGTTCAGGAACTCCAATTATTCATAGATTATTCTTCTTAATGGAGTCCCACATGTTGTTTAATGCTTCTTCATTTTTCTTATTTATTTTCTCTGATTTCTCCTCATAAATGCTGGCATCAGTTGTTCTATTCTCGTGTTCACTAAGTCTGACTTCCATTTCCTCAGTTATGCTCTTTTGACTTTGTATTGAATTGTCTAATTCTGCAATTTTGTTACTGATCTGCTGGATTTCAGATTGTTGATATTCCATCTGTTCATATAGCTAACTTAATTTTTCATTTTTTTCTGCTGCATCTTGTTTAATCTTTAGGAGTGCTCTGTATATTTCTCTTGTACTTGACCTCTGATATTTTCAGAAAGGTTTCTTTATCTGGGAAGTTTTACAATTCTTTATTTTGGTAGTTTCCTGGACCCATGGTGGATTGCTTCTTTAAATGACTAGCTGTGGACTCTCATCTGTGTGCCACCTAGAAGCTGTTTGATTTCTCTGGTGTTACCTTAACAGAAGCTGATGTACAGTTCTAAGAGCAAAGTTGGTCACCAGTCATCACTATGTACTCTAGTGACTTGCTGCAGGTGGATTCTGTGGGGTGACAGACTCTACCTCCTGGCTGTCAAAGACAACACCCTACTTATTGAATCATTAGAGTCCAGTAGCCAACCCTATGACATGGATCAGTGAAGGGTGGAGGGCATTCTGCCAGACTTCTCAGCAGGCAGTTCTCCAAGTTGTCTGATTTAAAAAAAGTACTTGACTGTTGGGGGAGGAGCTGTCCAACAGCTGTTGAAAACAGACTCTCAGGTGTGGCAGGCCTCACCTTCTGGTTGACAAGGAAATCACCTCATGGGCCATCCATAGATGCTATGACATGGTTGAAAGTAGGGAGTGGTTAGGGCCTTCCTGCCATCCTCTGAAGGGCCCCACCCATAAATACAGACACAAATCATCTCAAACACTGCTTTTATGCTGGAGAAGCACTTGCCAGATGGGCTGCTGCTCTACTTGAGAATCAGCTACAGCTAACGATCCCAGCTGGGTGACTCTGCCTCCCAGATGACCAAGATGGCATCCCAGCTGAGTTGCCCTTCTTGCTGTGAAACAGCAGAGTCTATGGTACAGCTCAGAAAAGAGAAGGTACAAGGGCAGTAGCACCCTCAGTTAGGAGCCGGACTATCAATATGTAGCTATCCCACACACTGTCTCTCTTCTGCTTTACATGCTGTTTATTTAAGAGCTGCTGCCCAGCATATTTTCTGGCTCATGCCTACTCCCTGCCTCTTGGATAACAAAGAAGGTGTCAGTACCTGCAGTTCTCCAAAATGATGGGCCATCAGGAGTGGGGGTCAGTGGCTACTGGCACATCTTTAAGAAGGGTCATTTAGTCTGTTACTTGTGCCTAGTCAAATTTGGCAACACTATGCCAGGTCTGAGGGCTCCCTGAATGTCCACTGCTCCATTCAGTTATCATTCCAGGTCTTAGTTCTCAGAGGGAATTGAGGAGGCATATGTCTAGTCTGCCATCTTGGCTCCACTCCCCTCTTGAAAATTTCTTGATTGTTTGGGGAGCTTTCTGAAGCCATCACAGTATGCTTCTTAAAATGGCTAGAAATTGATTGTTATCTCTGAGCCATCAGAAAGTTGTAATTTATTTATGTTTGGTTATTATGTTCTAACATATATGTATGTTAGTTTTTGAGTGTCCATATACTCAGGTCATTTAGGCTAGTTCTATTATTGGAGCTTTAACTTGTCAACAGGTGGTTAGAGCTGAAAGTGCACTGAGAAAGTAAGGGAGTTCTCAGCTCAGAGGGGCCAGAAGGCCTCCCCTTCCACCATGCTTTGTTTCTCTTTCTAAGTCTGGGAAAACAACTCAGGGCATGAATGTAAGGTGTCCCACTTCTGGCCCAGATAGTGCACCAGAGTTTAGCACCAGGTGTAGAGCAGAGATGGGAGAGGAAAGTGCTGGGGAAAGGGAGAGAAGTCAATGCATAGGAAAGATTTAAATCTGTAAGATTTGGCAAGCATTTAGCTTATGATGCTCAGTTGAAAATCCTCTTCAGTTCTATTCAGCTGTCCAAAGCTAAGTTTCCTTGCTGAAAAAGACACGTTCCACTTACAGTGCTGATGCTCTGTTTGGCCACTTGCTGCCATGTTGCGACTCCATTTGGCTGGCAGAAGTGGGTCCTTCTAAGGGGTATGGATTTAATTCTGACTGAAGTAGCTGTTTCTGGAGCTTCTTTCCCCCCCTGTCACCCAGTCCAATTTCTCAGCTTTTTCCCCACTATTCAGGGCTCCTAGAATATTCTATATAATCCATTCAGTTGTTTTGTTGTTTCTTTGTTGTTAGAGGGATCTCAAAATACATGTGGCTACTCCACCATATTAGCCCCGCCTCCTAAATCAACAATTTAAACTGGAGAAAGAAAGTAAAAACAAAAATAGACTCAATTAAATAGATATCAACTTCCTATTGCTTATAGAAGAACAAATACAACATATTGAAATAATATGCAGCGATAAGGGAATAGTCTTTTTTTTTTTCCCTTGTCATGTTTATATCTGGAGTTTCTTTATAGTCATTGTCTTAGTGGTATTGGACTAATGAGCAAGCTGGAAAGAACTCACAACCTATACATCTAAAATAATATTAAAAATAAGTGAAAAAAATCTATGCTTACGAATTTTTTTCCTCTCTTTGGCTTTTTTGAGTTTAGTATATTATGCAATTTAATTGAGCATTAATGACATTGCTTTATGGTTGAAAATAAGGAGCTCTATCAGAAAAAGTCAATTCAACCAAACAAACCAATAACCAAAGAAGAGACAAGGGGAGGGTAGCAGAAGAAATCTCCATTCTAACTGATTGTGTTATTGTGATCAAAGCTTTATTGTCTGAGGGCTATGTTTCTTGGAGTATTTAGCTTTCTGAAAGTCACAAGAAGTGTAAGGCTCTGAATGTAAAGTTAAAATAAAATAAGAAAGAAAGAAATCTTTTAACCAAATTATATTTCATAGTTTTTTGATAGAAAAGATTTTGAATTTTATCAAAAGTTAGGGACCGTGAGGCCAGAGTAGAATTTCTAACCCACGTTGTGATTTGGGGCATTTTGATTTGGCTTTTGGCTTGGCTTGATTATTGTGTTGTTGTTAAGTACCATAGAGTTGCTTCCAGCTCATAGCAACCTTATGCACAACAGAACAAATCACTGTCCAGTCTTGTGCTATGTCCACAATTGTTTTTATGCTTAAGCCCGTTTTTTCAGCCACTGTGTTTTAGTCAGCTAGTGCTGCTCTAACAGAAATACCACAAAGTAGATGACTTTAACATAGGAAAGTTTATTCTCACACAGTCTGGTAGGCTACAAGTCTGAATTTAGGGCATCCACTCCAGGGGAAGGCTTTCCCTCTGTTGGTTCTGGAGGAAAGTCCTTGTGTTATATCAGACTTTGGTTGGGGAGTATCGTGGTACAGGAACCTCAGGTCTGAAGGGCACACTCTACTCCTAGTGCTGCTTTCTTGATGGTATAAGTTTCCCAGCTCCCTGCTTGTTTCCATTTCTTTTTATCTCTCATAGGATGAAAGGATAAAAAGTGGTACAACCCATACTCCAGGGAAACTTCCTTTACAGTGGAGGAGGGAGGTAATCTTGTGAAGGGTTTTATAGTCCCATCCTAATCTTCTAACATACAACATAGGAAAATCACAAAGTGGAGGACAGCCATAAAACATTGGGAATCATGGCCCAGCCACATGGCTACACATGTTTTCGGGGGGGACACAGTTCAGTGTCAGAAAGGGGCTTCGCTTTTGCTGACCCTCAACTCTACCAAGCATAATATCCTTCTCCAAGGACTGATCCCACCTGACAACATGTCGAAAGTATGTAAGACTCAATCTTACTGTCTTTGCTTCCAAGGAACTCTCCAGTTGTACTTCTTCCTGAACATATATGTTTGTTCTTTTGGCAGTCCATGGTGCATTCAATAAGAATCTTAATAAATATGGCAGTCTCAGCACTGTAATGCATAAAGAATGAAGACAAAGCAGAGTAAAGATAGGGTGTGTGGCTTCATAGGACATGGCTGAAATTTATGGTCTATGATTCTAGGGAAATCATTTTATGTTACAGTTTTGATGCATGAAGTTGTTAGGATTGGAGGGTAACCATACAAAGTTAGCTCTGAGGGGGACTTGAGCATTTATGTGTTCTAACTCTTACTATATATGCAGAGCATGCATGTTTTTAGAAGTACAGTGGGCACGTCAGTCCAGATGGTAAATGGACTTGCATTATAGACTGCAATCTGTTGGGAATATTTGAAATTGTGGATTTGGAATTAAAAACAAAGACAAAAATCAGTTGCCTTTGATTCCAACTCATAATGACCCTGTATCAGTGATGGTCAAAGCTAGATTCTGGGTAGATTAAGCTGATCACAGAAACCTTGTTGTTGTTGTTAGGTGCTGTCAAGTGAGTTCTGATTCATAGCGTTGCTATGTCCAACAGAAGGAAACATTGTCCAGTCCTGTGTATCTTCATAGTGATTGCTATGCTTGATACCATTGTTGAAGCAACTCTGTCAGTCTGTCTTGCTGAGGCCCTTACTCTTTTTTGCTGACCCTCTACCAAACATGATGTCCTTCTCCAGGGAATAATCTTTCTTGGAAACATGTCCAAAGTATGTGAAACATGTTTCTCCCATACTTGCCTCTAAGGAGCATTCTGGCTGCACTTCTTCCAGAACTGATTTTTCATTCTTTTAGTAGTCTATGATATATTCAGTATTCATTGCCAATACCATAATTCAAAGGAATCAATGCTTCAATTTTCTCATTTATTGACCAGTGTTCACATGCAGGTGAGACCATGAAAAATATCATGGCTTGAGTTAGTCTTTAAGGTGACATCTTTACTTTTTAGCACTTTAAAGGGATCTATAATAGGGCATTTACCCAATGCAATGTATTATTTTTCCACTGCTTGCTTGCCTGCAGCTTCCGTGGATTTCTTTTTTGTGGATACAAGTAAAATGAAATCCTTGACAACTTCAATATTTTCTCCATTTATCATGGTACTTATTTGTCCAGGTGTGAGGATTTTGTTTTCTTTATATTAAGGTGTAATCCATACCTGAAGACTATAGTTTCTGATCTCCATTGGTAAGTGCTTCAAGTCCTCTTCATTTCAGCAGGGAAGGTTGTGTCTTCTGTACAACACAGATTATTAGTTCTCCTCTGACGCTGATGCCTCATTCTTCTTCATGTAGTCTAGTTTCTCAGAATATTTGCTCAGCATACAAATAGAATAGGTATGGTATAATGACACAACCCATATGCACACCTTTCCTGACATGAAACTGCAGTATCTTCTTGCTATGTTCAAACAACTACCTCTTGATCTATGTAGAGGTTCCTCAGCAGCACATTTAAATCTCCTGGATTTCCCGTTTTCTGTAATATTATGCATGATTTGTTATGACCCATACAGTCAAGTGCTTTTGCATAGTTAATAAGACACAGGAAAAAAATCTCACTTGCATTCTCTGCTTTCAGCTAGTATCTATCTGATATCAGTCACCAATGGTACCACCAGTTTCATATCCTCTTCTTAATCCAGATTGAATATCTGGCAGTTCCCTATCAATGTACTGCTGAAGCCACTTTTGAATGATCTTTAGCAAAATTTCACTTGGATGTGATATTAATGTTATAGTTCCATAATTTCCTCGTTTGGTTAGATCACTTCTTGGGAATAGGCATAAATATGGATCTCTTCCAGCTGGCTGGCCATGTGGCTGTCTTCCAAGTTTCTTGGCACAGAGGAGTGAGTACTTCTAGTGCTGCATCTGTCTGTAGAAACATGTCAGTCGGTATTTGGTCAATTCCTGAAGGCTTTTTCTCACCAATGCCTTCAGTGCAGCTTGGATTTCTTTCAGCACCATGGGTTCCCAATTGTTGCTGCCTCCTGAAATGATTGGATGGTGACCAGTTCTTTTTGGTATTAGTAATTCCATATATTCCCTCCACCTTCTTTTGATGCTTCCTGCATCATTTAATATTTTCCCCATAGAATCCTCCAATGTCATCATTCAAATTTTTCTTTGTTCATTTAGTGAGAAATGTTGAACATGTTCTCCCCTTTTGGTTTTTCTAACTCCAGGTCTTTGAACATGTCATTTTAATACTTTGTCTTCTCGAGCTGCCCTTTGAAATTTTCTTTTCAACTCTTATTTCATCATTCCTTCCATTTGCTTTACTTACTCAATGTTTGAGAGCAACTTTTTGTCTCTTCTGACATCCATTTTGACCTCTTAGTTCTTTCCTTTCTTTTTAATGACTCATTGCTTTCTTCATGTATGATGTCCTTGATGTCGTTCTACAATTGGTCTGGTCTTCAGTCATTTGTGTTCACTGTATGTTATAGATTGATGGGTGGCCCCGCCCCAAAATATATGTGATAATTCGGCTGGCCCATGTTCCCTGTATTCCATGATTGCCCTCTGTGTTGTGATTTTTCTACTCTGTATGTTGAAGAGGATTAGGGTGGGACTGTAAACCCCTTCCTGTGGTCACTTTCCTGCTCTACTGCAAAGGGAATTTTCATGGAACATGGCTTGCACTGCTTTTTATCCTTTCATCTTACAAGAAATAAAAGGAAGGGGAAACAAGCAGAGAGTTGGTAATCTCATACCATCAAGAAAACAGCACAAGGAAAAGAGTGCATCCTTCAGACCTGAGGTTCCTGCACCAAGATGTTCCCTGAACAAAGACTGATTCTACACAATGAACTTCCTCCAGATCAGACAATGAGGAAAGCCTTCCTATGTAGCAGACATCCTGAATTTGGACTTGGAGCCTACTGGACTGTGTAAGAATAAACATTTCTCTTTTAAAGCCGTCTACTTTGTGGTATTTCTGTTAGAACAGCACTAGATGACTAAAACACTGTGTTAAATCTTTTCTAGAGATGGTTACTAAATTCGGGTGAGATATACTGAAGGTTTTACTTTGACTGTTTTTGACTTGTTCTAGTTTTCTTTAGCTTCAGCTTGAACTTGCATATGAGCAACGGTGATCTGTTCTCAGAGGCCCACTAGCATTCTGACTGATGATATTGAGCTTTTCCATTGTTTCTTTCCACAGAAGTAGCTGATTTGATTTCTGTGTGTTCCATCTGGTGAGGTCCATGTAAAGTTCCTGTTTATGCTGCTGTAGAAAGGTATTTGTGATTAAGAAGTCATTGAGTTTACAAAATGCTATCATGTGATTGCGTGACAGAGATCTTACTGCAAAGAAATGTGACGCATCCATTTCTAAGGAAAGCATCTTGAAAAACTATTTTCCTCTAAACAGTGGGGAATATTTTCACAAGTTAATGGACTATCTAGACAACCTCTCTTAGATACAGTTTTTTTCTTCTTTTGATTATTCCACCCTGAAAAATACTGTCATTGTATTTCAAAATTATAAATATAGCTATTGTTCACTCAATAGTCCTATGTCTAATATTTCTTCCACTTCAGATGATATGTGTGCAAAGTTATTCACTAAAGTGTTATTTATAATACCAGAAGACAGGAAACAGCCTGTATGTTTATCAATATAGGATTTGTTCAATAAATTACAGTTTACTGAAATGTTACAACACTATACTCTCATTAGAAAAATGGAAAATTTCTCCATGCACTGAAAAGTGCATGTTTTTTATTTCACCTGGATACATTGTTAAATGAAAGGATCAAGTACAGAATGTTGTATAGCATGTTATCTTTTTTGTTTCTTTTGAGAAAGAAAGGAGATTTTAAATTCATATATGTGAATTGTGTTAAAAATCAGAAGGGTCTAGAACAGTAAATAGCACTTGTTAAACTATGAAAGAAAAGAATAAACTAGGTAGATAAAGGAGAGGTATGGGAGTAAGACATTTGGCTGTATTTTCTTTTAAAAACATCAGAATATCATAAGTACTAGAATATTATATACAAATATGTCAGTGAGCAGAATTCATCAGACAAGGGCTGGAGTTGTTCATGAGGCTGGACTCTGATCCACAGATCAGCAGAGTCTCAGAAGGGAGAGGCCTGGAAGTGTGCACATCCATGCATACTGCAGCCTGCTTATAGGCACTAATCCTCTCAGATCTCTTCAGCTGAGTCTGTCTCATTTCTGCTCCAAACTACGGGGGGAAGCCAGTTATTCTCTTGTAGCAGAACCTCTGTCTCCCGTGAAAATCTGACTGTAGTGAAATGGGATGTATTTACTTAACCAAAGTATCGTTGTGAGGATGGAGTCCCCCAAGCCCAGCTTTCCTAATTTCTGGAAGCAGATAAGTGCAATGCCAGGTAGTGCCCAGAGCCCAGCAAGCACTGGCATGCAACGCCAAGGAGCCTCCCAGATACAGCGTATGATGGCAATCAGAAGAAGTCTTAACTAACATTTAGCACTACCGTCAATAATTCAGAAATCATACCTGTATCTACCCCCTGTCGACACCACTTGGTATCTGTTTGCCTTTTTTCCCCCTCTTAACTGTCTTATATTGGAGATGTGTGCTCATGTTTATGAATAGAAGTATATGATGACGGTCCTCTAAATTTCATTACAATTTATGGAGACCGTATCCAGCATTTAGTGCTCTTTTCTGTACTTTGTTTTTAGTTGTTGTTGAGTCAGCTCCAATTCATGGTGACTCATGTGTCAGAATAGACATGTGTGTCATACAGTTTTCAGTGAGTGATTTTTTGGTAATAAAGCATTAGGCCTTTCTTTGGAAGTGCCTCTGGGTGGACTCAAACCTTCAGCCTTTTGGTTTGTAGCCGATCACACTCAGCACTTGTACCATTCAGGGATTCTTCTGTTTTATGGAGAAGGAATTGATGCTTATTTGCCCATAGTCACCTAGGTAGTAACTGGTCAAGTTGGGAATAAGTTCCAACAACTCTAATCAGAGCTCATGATCTTAACAACTGTGTTTTCCTATTACTTCCAGTGAAGGCCTGAAAAAATATTACAGATTCCTCCAGCAATACCAGTCATATTCCACGTGATCACCTTGTACATCCTGAGCCAATCCTCCAGAGAGTCAGTGGTGAGATAGCTTTTACCCGATCAAATACAGGGTTCTCTGATTACTTAGTTTTGCTCTTGCTCTTTGAACACATAGAATCATTACCATCCTCACTACTTAGTTATGCTGGAAAAGTATTGGCAACTTTTATCATCCAAGGCATTCAGATTCTTCTCTGCCTTTGTAAAGCTACTTACAGTGGAAGATCAGAGAAGGCATTTTGATTGTTAAAGACTAATAAGGGGATGGAGGAGGAGGATGGAGATAACAAGGCTGTATCTTTATTCACTTATTTTTAATTACTTATTTTGGATGTTATTCTTAGATGAAAAAATAATTTTCACTTGAGAACTGGAGTAGAGAGAACTCATACATGTTCCGGATTAATTGCCTATTCTTCATCACACTTTCCCACCTCCAGTGACTAGAAGACACCAGAATGCTGACTGCCAGGTCTCAGAGCATTCCCAAGGGACCAGAGGGCAGCAGGCACTTACATACAATGCTAAGAAGCCTCCTGGATACTGTGTATGATGACAATGAGAAGAAGACACTACCAACATTTATCACTACTGTCAATAATTCAGAAATCACCCCCTTATCTACCCTCTGTAGACACCATTTGATATCTGTTTGCCTTTTTCCCCCCCTCAACTGCCTTAGAGATATTTGCCCATATTTATAAATAGATGTATATAATGATAAAAACAAATACACACTGCTGTTGAGTTGGGTCCAACCCATAGCAACCCTAGAAGTGAGAATAGTACTGCCCTAAAGAGTTTCCAAGGAGTGCCTGGCAGATTTGAACTGCCAACCTTTTGGTTAGCAGATATAGCACATAACTGACTATGCCACCAGGATTTCTGTATGTAATGATGGTCCTCTGAATTTCATTATAATTTATAGAGACTCTGTCAAGCATTTAGTGCTATTTCCTGTATGTATCTGCATGTGTGTGCTTATTTTTGTTAATTTATTTGTTCTGAGTTTGAGTACTGCATCGACAGAGCAATTAACTGTCATTAAATAATTTGCTCACTGTCTGTCATACGTTAGGGTTGGAGGAAGCTGCTACAGTCACGTCATCTTTCCTAGAACTGAAAACATTTCAGGGAAATGAGAGGCCAGTGTGAGGTATCCAAGAGGGCTGCTATCATTTGCTCTCCAGTTCTGACTTTATTGCCTGACTTAGACATTCAGTTCAGGAGGGGAAAATGCACAGCCATATATACAACCATCATAGTGCAGAAATCCCAAGCAAGGTACTCATGCTGCTGCATATTCATGGATGCAAATTAGGCCCTCTGGCTACAGCACTTGGCTCTGAGATTTCGAATCTAGGTATTAACAAGTATTCCTACAAATTTCTATGAATATTAACTGGGAGAAGGATGGCAAACAGGTGGTGAGGGCATGTAGAAACTCCAGGCTATTGGAAAAGTACGTGTTTCTCGTGAGAAGATAGCTCCTTTGCCCATTCGATCTTTCTGTGGTCTGGAGAAATGCGGGGCTTCAGCACTGAAAGAGGACCGGCGCGTCCTGAGTCATGGACTTGAGCAACGTCATCAGCACCCCGGAACTGTGAAGGCCAGCAGGGCAGGGACAGTGATCTTACCAGTGGACAACTGGAGGATGGTGCAGGACTGATCAACCTTTAGTTCTGCTATACATAAGATCTCTATATTAAAAAAAAAAAATTGTAGATTCTGACTCACAGCAAGCCTACAAGACAGAGGAGAACTGCCCCCATAGAATTTCTAAGGCCAAGCCAAGTGCCGTCAAGTCAGGTCCTACTCGTAGAGCACCTAGTGTATTCAAATTGCTAGCTTTTTAGTTAGCAGAGATACGTTTAACCACTATGCCACCAGAGTTTATATCTCTATAAGCTGGAGCTATTTGAACAGCAACTAACAGCAAGCTCAGTGGCTAGCACAGTGCCTGGCTCCCTGTGTTAGTCACCTATTGATGGCAATCAAGTTGCTCTAACACTTGATGGCTTAACCTGTCATCTGTTATCACACAGTTTCTGTGTGTCAGTACCTAGGCATGGGTTAGTGGGTCCACTGGCGCAGGGTCTATTGTCAGGCTACTGTCACTTGAAGGCTTTACTGGGCATATTGAGAGCTGTTTTAACTGAGTCAAATCATTTTCTTCAGTGCCAGTTTAGGCAAGATCCAGGCAGCAACTCATTCATTACTTAATTCTTAGGCCCTATTAAAAAAAGAAGAATTTGATTGCAATTAGTGCTGCAATAATTTATTCATAAAATGCCAGTACATGCATTTGTGTCTGCCAGTACATTTACTTCCAGGCTGATTCTGTGTGTATCCCAACAAAAACTTAAAAGACCGGGTCATTAACCTGAGACTCTACTATGGTCATGCTACTAAATCGTACCCTGTTCACTCTCTGATTTAGACAGAATTGTTAGATCATTTATCTGTAACTATTTAATTTCCCTGTGACCGTCCAAAGGCTCCTGTTACTGCTAATTAATCGGCTGTGACCTCTGCAGAAGTCAGCTGGTGCTCCTTGAACATCTGGCCAGAATTCAACCTTGGGTCAGACCTCTTTTACCCTCTCATTTTCTTCCTATTTGCTTTCGGCCATTAGTGATTCTGGCAGCTTAAAATCTATTCCCACACTCTAAATTAATACATTTCTTAGAACTTTATAGAACACACTTGCCATGTGACCAAGTAGGTAAGGCATAAGCTCTGAAAGCAAAACTTTCCTTCTGCTTCTGAACCAAGATAGCATTTAGTGTTAGGTGGTCAAGTCTGTTCAATAGTGTTATCAATAACGGGATTGGGTTTGGTAGAGTGTAACTTTCTGTGTATGTTCTTTCTACAGATAAAGCCTGTATTTCATGAGCTCAGGGCACATGCATGCCTAATCCAGACCAGCCATGCTTCCCTGAGTGCATCTGAGCTAGAGGTATTGGGCAGCTCATTCCAGCTCTGACAGCTTTGGCAGAATAAGTGAAAAATGAAAGAAGTAGAATGGAGTTACTGCTTGAGTTCTTCCTATTGATGTGTTGGAAACTCTGGTGGCATAGTAGGTTAAGCACTACACCTGCCAACCGAAAGGTCAGCAGTTCAAATCCACCAGGCTCTCCTTGGAAACTCTACGGGGAAGTTCTGCTCTGATTTCTGGGGTCGCTATGAGTTGGACCCGACTTGACGGCCCTGGATGTGGTTTTTTAGTTTATTGATGTGTTAAAATCAAGTGTGAAAGCTCCTAGCATGAAAGCTCTTAGCTCATTCTCCAGCAAGTTTACTGGATAAAGTATCTAGAGAAGTGTTTTTATTAAACTGAGACTCAGAGAGTATTACTTGCCCCCAGTGACACCATTACTGAGCAGCTGATCTAGGATTTAAAGTCAGGTGTGCAGAATTCCAGAGTTATTTGTTGTAAACCACGTTTTGGTTGCCCTCTGGAGCCAACGCATGCAGAGCTAACTCTATTTCCTGGTATCCTGCCTGGGGAGCACAACTTTATCCTGCTCTCTTCTTTTGTTGATTCTCTACTGTCCATATTGTTATTTACCAAAAGCTTTCATGCCATAGGAAAGAAAGGGTAGCACAGGAAGGGTAAGACCGTGTTTTATTTACGAAGTGCTGCTCTAACAGAAACAACACAAATGGATGGCATTAACAAACAGAAATTTATTCTTTCATAGTCTAGTAAGCTAGAAATCCAGATTCAGTTTACCAGATCCAGGGGACATCTTTCTCATTCTGCTGGCTCAGGGAGAAGGATCTTATCATCAGTCTTCCTGGTGTCTAAGGGCTTCTCAGTGTAGGAACCACATGTTCAAAGGATATGTTCTGCTCCCGGTATTGCTTTCTTAGTAGTATGAGGTTCCCATGTCTGTTTGCTTGACTTTCTCTTTTATTTTTCAAAAGTAATTGGCTTAAGACAGTATTTAATCTTGTATATTGAACCCTACCTTATGAACATAACTTCCAGTAATCCCAACTCATCACATCATAGAGACAAGATTTACAACATATAAGAAAATCACACCAGATGGCAAAACGGCAAACAATTCACACAATGCTGGGGACCATGGCATAGCAAAGTTGACATATTTTGAAGGGCCACAATTTAATCCACAATAGGTTGATACACCCAATTTCGGATATTGGTAACCTTTGAACGGTGAAGCAACATGGATATATTTAAGACCCAAAAATGAATGAAGGAAGGCAGACAGAAATCCAGAAAGGGAAAGAATGAGAGCAATAAAAAGATGTTGTGAATTGACCTCTTTGTTACATACTCTGCCTTTTTAAACAATCATTATTATATATGTTTGTTTGTTTTGTTTCACATCTACTTCTTAAAAAATGTTGAAATAGCAAATACCTTGCTTTATATATGAATATTTACATAAATAAATATATATGTGATGAATATGTGTTTATTTAGAGTCAGCAAAATAAAAAATCTAAGGGGTCAGACTTTGTCTCCCAGGATCACTATAGAGTCATTTATCTCCATCTGGAACAGTGCTTCGCACATAGTTGGGTATTCTGTGTTGAAACGGAGTGGATACTGTGGCTATTGCTAAGTATTTATCACAATATTCAAGTAGTGATTTTAAGAGTTTTTTTATTAAAATAATTTTTAATGATGATTAACTGAAAGTGTACAATCCAAGTCAATTTGACATGCCTGCCTGTCTGCAACTCTATCTGTTCTCCTCACCTTGTGACAACACATTCTTCCTTTTCACTCTTTATGTCTAGTATCCTCTTAAAGAATACCTGTCCCCTCCTCTCCACCCTCTCCCCTCCCCTCTAGAAAGAAACCAGTAAGGTAGTCTGCTGTAAATGTATAAAGCCATAAAGTGCACACATCACATACCCATTTTGTGTCCCCGAGTCTGGTTCATTCTTTGTCTGAAGTATTGACTTCAGTACTAGTTTCAAGTCTAGGGTTTCATTTTCCCAGGGGACCCTCCAGGTCGTTGGGCCATCAGTTCCCGTCTTTTAGTAGAGTTCTTGATCTGTATAGCACTTTTTCTCATGTTATGTTAGGGACTGTACATTGTCATCCCTGTAGAGGCTATCTTTGGTGATGGCCGGTACCATCAGGTTCTTCTGGTCTCATTCTGATGTCGTCTCCCAATCATGTGGGTCCTTCTGTCTCCTGGGCACCTTTTATCTCACATCTTTGATGTTCTTTGTCATCACCTGTTCCAAATGGATGGAAACCAATGGATATTTCTCATATGGCAGCCTGCTGGTTTTTAAGACCCCACATGCCATTCACCAATATGGGATGCTGGAATCTCTTAGCAAAAGACTAGTTATGCCAATTGACCTTGATGTCCCCTGAAGACATGGTTCCCAAACCCCAGTCCCTGCTACTGTATCCTTTGAGATGTTGGGTTAAATTTACAAAATCTTTTAGTTTATGGTACAGTCCAATTATGCTAATCTGCTTTCTACCGAGCTACTTTAGAAAATGAGGTTCTTTTGAGGGATGAACTTGGGGAATATTTATACCACACCTCTATCTTGGAGATTCATAGTGCACCTCATTGTAAAATTGGTTCTGATCTGACATGCCCCAGAGAGAATAGAAATATATAACTTACTTTAATTCATTGTTTCTAAACCCACTGATAAAAGTTACTACATCTTCCATCAAAATAACTGTGTATGGCTGGCTGCAGTGAATGACAGGGAGGCAAGCTACCACATGAGCAGTTGTCTCAAGAAGACCCTTTGGAAAAAAGAAACATTTCTTCATGGAACATCGTGATCTTCATTTGGGGTTCATTATTGAGCACCAATGATACGCCAGGTACCCTACCAGTTCCCATGTATAGAGTAGTGAAAATGATAAAAATGATCCATGCTATTTTATGTACTATGATCTGGTAGTCTCTTTTTTTTATAGTGATGTCCAAGTACAGGTAATAAAAAAAATTGTAGATTGAGAAAATTGCTTCCAATTCCCTAACATGCAACACTTCTCTTTACTATATGGTGCAAGTTAAGGGGCTTGAAAATGTTCAGCTACATTTAGCCATAATATTTGTATTTATAATGTTGGCTTCCCTCAGCACCTCCTTCAGTCACGAGCACGTGGAGTTCTGTATCCAAGTACAATTTCCATTAGTCCATCTTCAATGAGGTTGAATATGTACTTTGACTTTCCATAACAGTGATCCCCCAGGGACCTGAAGTGACTGCCAGGTTGCAGGACTCTGTGCTTGGAAGAAATAAAACAAATGCAATTTGGGTTGCCAACCCTTGACACAGACACATTTTCTCTGGGGCTATCAGATAATTTTGCTGACTTTTTCCTAGTGAGTAAATAATTGGCCCCCAAATATATATGCTACCAGGCTATATTTAAGAGTCATTCTGAATTCCTAATGTCCTATTGTGGGTGTTTTTGTTTGTATTAAACTTCTGATAATCTTGCTTTAAGTTTCATTATTCTTTTGGTCATTTCAGTAAGTTAGTGATTGTTCAACAGGCAAAAGAATTACTAAGCATTAGACTCTAAGAGGTGGACATTATAACTAATTGCTGGGCAAGAAATTTGTTGTGTCAAGAGTTGACTTTATTCTCAGATTCCCTTTCCAAAGTACAGTTAGTCTTAATTTGTGTTGGCACATATCTAGTCTCAGGACCAGTGTTTGTAATGACACACTAATTTGCCTATTTCAGACATTTCATGTAAGTGCCAGCCAAGTGCTGTGGAGTTGGAGCCGAATATACAATATTTGTCCTTTTGTATCTGACTTAATTTACTTAGCACATTTTCTCCTTTTATCCCACTAGATTTTAAGAGGTTGAACAATATCACTAAGCCACTGCACTGAGTCAAATCTGACTCATAGTGACCCTATAGTGACCCTATTACAAAAATCAAAACCCACTACAGTCAAGTCAGGTCTATCTCGTAGTGACCTTAAAGGTCAGAGTAGAACTGCCCCATAGGATTTCCAGAGAGGATCTGTGGATTCAAACTTCTGATCTTTTGGTTAGCAACTGTAATACTTAACCAAAATATAGGACATGTATTATTCAGTGATAGTAATTACATTTACAGTGTTGGGCAACCACCACCACCACCATCTACCTCCAAAACTTTTTTTCACCTGAAACAGAGACTCAGCATCCATTAGGCAGTAACTCCCCATTCCTCCCTCCTCCAGCCACTTGTAATAATTGATCTACTTTTGTCTACGTATTTGCCTGTTCTATATATTTCATGTTGTTTGGTGTCTGACTCTTTTACTTAGCACTATGTTTTCAAGGTTAATCCATGTTGTAGTGTGCATCAAAACTTCATTTCTCTTTATGGTTAAATAATATTTCTTTGCAAATATTCCTGATAAGGAAAGGGCTTTTGTCATTTTACTATTTGTTTACTGTGTGTTTTATACCCTTTTGGTCCTCATTTCTTCTCATACTGCCTTATTTTGTGTCTAGTTGATTTTTTTTGTCGTGAACAATGTTGATTCTCTTCTCATATCCTTATGTATAATAGATATTTTAAATGTGATTACAATGGGGATTACACTTAACTTCCTAAATTTATAGCAGTCTACTTTGAATTGATACCAACTTCATTAGGGTACAAAAATTTGATTCCTATGTTGTTCCACTCCCCTCAATTACATTATTGTTGCCACATATCATATCTTTATATGTTTCTGTCACTTTGTTTTGTTTCTTTAAATGAAGCGTATTTCCTTATTTATTTCTTGTGATTTGTATTTTTTTGGTGAATAGATGACTTGAGTAACATAACTCTGAAAATGAAACTCTTCTCCTTTCCCAGGGATTGTTACTTTCTTCCTTTTCTCCTTCTCTGGCTTCCTTTATTTGTGTTGAAGACTATAGTGGTCCACTGGTTTATTAACTTTTCCAACCATTTTTGAAAAGACTGGATTACTTAACATGAGTGATTCCCAAACTCTCTGTTCTGTTCATTTGTGTTCAACTATTGTTTTGACAGAGATTTCCCGAAACACCAGGCTTTAAAAAAGAAACAGAATAATGAAAAGGAACCAAACAAAAGGAAAAGAGTTGGAAATAGGGTTTTCTCTGATCTCTTCTGGGCATGGGTCTTGCTCTGGGCGTGTGTATGGCTTTCTGAATCATCCAGTATGCAGTGATGCGTCTAAAGACCTCAACTTCTCAAGGAAACTCTTTTCAATTCTTTGAACTTCTTGTCTTTAGTTGCTACCCAGTGGATTCTAGCTCATGGCAACTGTGTGTGCAGGGTAGAACTGCTCCACAGAATTTTCAAAGCTGTGACTTTTGGGAAGCAGATAACCAAGCTATACTCTGTGATGCCTTTGGGTAAGCTCAAACTGCTTTCTTGTGTTACATTCTAGGACATATTTAATGGTTGTTGTTGTTTACCAATAGAGAGCAGTGAGAAGGGAAATGAAGTCCCCATGATAAATGTTTTAGCGTTTGACTTCAGGAGTGACTAAAAACCTACCTTAGGGTTAGACTAAACTACCTAGATTTGTTGGCCATTAAATAAATTCCTTTCTTGGTTGGTTGCTTTTTCTGCTTGCTCAACCATTTTATGTTGGGTTTCTCTCATTTAAAATTGAATGAGCTCTGATAAATACGCATACAAGAAAGTTGGTGAACTTAATTGCTCTAAGTTGCTACATACGTCATTGCTGAATATCACTGTGGTCACCTTTGAAGTACTCCCCTTGGGAAGGTATGCACTGATGACAGCGCCTAGTCCACCCTTCAAAGCAATTTTGGGACTCTTTCTGGAATGGCCATTGCACAAGGTGGAACAGTGGCAAGTTTACCAACTTAACTGTATAGTTGTCCGTGAGGTATTGGAGCACCCTCTTTACTTCCCTGATCTGCCAACCAGTGATTTTTTTCTTTACCCAAAGATAAGGGAAATATTGAAAGAAAGAAATTTTGGTGACATTTGGACATCAAAGGTAATATAGTGACAGCTCTGATGCTCATTCCAGAAAAAGGGTTCCGAAATTGCATTGAAGGGTAGCGTAGATGTGGTGTCAGTGCACAGCTTCTCAAGGGGAGTACTTGGAAGGTGGGCATAGTGATATTCAGCAATGAAGTATATAGTACTTTTTTTCGGATGGGTTTATCAACCTAATTGTCAGACCTCATATAATCTATCATTTCTAAATCTATAATTTTCCCAAGACCTTCCACAGAGCTGGTATATAGATGGGGTTAGGAATGCATCCTCCTTATCATCCTAGCCTGGAAATGTCATGAGTCTGTCTGGATTTGCATTCTCTAGATTGCAGTCTGGCTCTCGGTCTCTTAAATTCTTACTTATGTTCAGATCAAAGGTCTGAAGAAATTTCCCCTGTGTGGTGACCATATTGAGCCTGTTGCTCTAGGGAGACCCAAGGTATTTGTTGATCTTCATAACTGAATCATGTTGTACCAGGAATTATACTAAGAGCCAGGCTCTGGCTCATGAATTATTTGGACAGCTTCTTCTTCATTGATATTGCCTGAGGATTCAGCATCTGCTGGCTCTTCTTATTCAAAAAGACATTTATGGGTCTATCTGAGAATTTTTTGATATGCTGATATATTCTTATTAGCCCTACAAGTAATTACTATAGTTTTTGACTTAAATTTATCTACCCTAATGACTTGCATTATATACTCACTTTGTAGAATATCATAAGGCTGGTTTAAATATGAATATAAAGCCACCCCAAAACACTGAAGGTTAAAGTGACATTTGAAACACCTCTTTATTTGAAATATTGCTGAGCTCATTTGTTTTCTTTATTTGTATTCAGCAGATTTGGTATATTTTCATGATTAATTATATTAGGTAAGTGTCATGATTCAGTAAATCTATAATAACATTTATCACCCAAGCAGAGAGGCAATTCCTTCTTTCTCTACTTTGTACTTTATAAATTTAGCATAAAAACCTAGCCTGATAATCATTCGAGTTCAAGTATCTTGGGATCAGAAATAGAATCTATTTGCAATAAGAAATGGTACTCGTCTATGCTCTCATTGTTGAGATCATATTATCACTCTAAAATTTAGAATACTCAGTGTGATAAATGATTATATTTTTCTGATTGTTAAATATATTTGCATAAAACATTTTATTATCTTTATGGAAATGAATTAATTTGTGTAAAATGAAGATGTTCCATAAATTTGATTAATTTCCCTTAGATGTTTGTCTGTTTCTTATTTTTCCCCAAATTATTTGATGTAAATATGCAAAGCAAATACTACAGGTAAATAGATTAATTTAAAACACATGAAACAACTAGAGAAAATTAAAGATCCTTATTATATGACACTTCACATGTGTGTGTGTATCTTTTAAAATTGTATCTGAAATGTATGGCTCAGATATTAATTGCTTTGAGTTTCATGTTACAGTACTGGTTGCAGGGCTCTTATTCAGTTGCTAAGGTAGACTACAGTCAGGTTGTATGCATGTGTCTACAGTTACATGTACATCTTTCTTTTGATGAGTTCTTCTGATTCTCAATAGAATTCATGACCCATAACATTTAAGTTATACTTATGTGATAGTTTCTGTACCGGAAAAATGAGAGATAATGGATTTTATTTTCCCTAAAGTTCATTCAACTTTAAAATTCTGATTATTCATCTTATGTGTACCTGATTTAAATGATGAGATTTTGGACTTAGAGCTGATACTAGAATGGGTGCATACTTTTGGGATGCCTGGATGGCATGAATGTGGTTTAGGTACTGGTAGGATGTGAATTTGGGGGGGCATAGAATGGATTGTTATGGATTGAATTGTATGCCCCCCCAAATATGTTGAAGTCCAACTGCTGTACATGTGACCTTCTTTGGAGATGCAGTTTTTCTATTGATAATCAGTTAAGTTAAATGAGATCATACAAAAATAGGGTACAGAACAAGTAGGGAGAGAAGATAAGATGGAAAATTCAAGTCAGGAGCACAGATGGTGTTCACAGAGTACCAGATCAAAGTTGGATTCCTCCTGTCTCCATAGCAGGGACCGAGGGTTGTCTGTACTGGGGGGTGGGGCATATGTCTGAGTAGTTTGCCCCCTGTGAGAATCATGGAAAGGAACTCAGGTAGGAAGCACCTGCTTGCTGCATGGATACCTGACATGCTGAGAGGTAAGGTTTCTGTCATGGATTGAATTGTGTTCCCCACATTCCTGGTATTATGTGATGTTCCTCCATGTTGTAAATCCTGCTTCTACAATGTTAATGAGAGAGGATGGGTGGCAGTTGTATTGGGGGGCAGGACTCAATGTATAAGATTGTATTACGCCTTGAGGAAATCTCTTGAGATATGAAAGAAAGAAGCTAGCAGGAAAGAAGCAGTGCCAGGAGCAAAGCATATCCTTTGAGCCCAGAGTCCCCGCACCTCAGAAGTTCCCAGTCCAGGGCAAGGCTGAAGACAGGTACCTTCCTTCACAGCCAACACGGAAAGATTTTCCATGTAGCTGATGCCCTGAATTTGGATTTTCAACTACTATTCGGTATGAAAATAAGTTTCTTTTTGATAGAACAATCCACCTGTGGTATTTCTTCTACAGCAGGGTTAAATGACTAAGACAAAGATTAAGGGTTCAGTGGCAATTGAGTAGCAGAATTCTCACTTTCCATGTGAGTGAGCGAAGTTCAATTCCCAGCCTGTGAGCGTCACATTAAATCACCACTGTCTGTCAGTGGAGGCTTGTGTATTGCCATGTACTAAGCAGGTTTCAGTGGAGCTTCCAGGCTAAGAAGGACTAGGAATAAAGACCTGGGACGGCACTTGGCAATCTACTCCTGAAAATCAGCTAGTGAAAAGCGTATGAATCACAATGGTCTGACCTACAATTGATGAGGGGCATGGTGCAGGACATGGCAGTGTCCATTACGCGTGGGATCATGAGAGGTCAAGGCCAACTCCATGGAAACTAACAATATCACCATATAACATTTCCCGGTAAATTCGAAATTGGTGCACAAGCATTTATTTTTTTTTCCTAGAAATAAACAAAGTCATACTGTGAATGTAATGCTATAAGCTGGGACAGGGCTGGTCTAGCCCCAAGGCCTACACATGTACTGCTCTGCGACAGAAGATGCCAACCTGAAGACTAGGCAGAGGTTAGGAGACAACAAACAAGGCAATTGTAACTCTCAGCTGTAGAGAATACAACATTACTCCAAACAGATGATTTTTCTGAGTCTCAGAAAATGCCAGGTAGATGAAGAGAATTTTCAGCATAAATAATTGCCCAGTTTGTAAATACTTACATAAGGATAAAAATAGAATTTGAGAGGTAACACAGGAAAGGAGGGGCACATTTCATTTAAGACATTTATCTAATAATGATTTGCAGCCTTGAAAACCCTATGGGGCAGTTCTTCTCTATCTTGTAGGGCCACTGTGAATCAAAATTGATGTTGATGGCAACAGGTTTGGTGTTTTGTTTGGTGTCTAGCAACAAAGGCACATATTTGGTTAAGGTGGAGGAAGTGAGCTTTAATGAAACAGTGTTTCTATGGTGTCATATTTTTTCAATTCTTGTCATTAAATTTACATACCAACAAAGCAGTTCAAGGGGGACTTTGGCAGCATGAGATTTGTACAATCAATCAATCAACTAGAATTTATGAGTCGGGCAAGTAAAACATCAAATTTAAGAGACGAGTGTCAGTACAATTTCTTGTTTTCTTCTGAGCCATTGGTCTTCTGTTCATTTTCTCTTATCGGAATTATTCCAATGGCTGCTTAATCTCCTTGATCTTAGGCTTGCTTCCCTGGGATGTTCCACCAGCCCCACCCCCCTTTTTTTAAATCACGAAATATCATTGGCAATATACAGACAGTGGTTAAGAAGTTGGGTTCTGAAGTCAGACGGTCCTAGAGGAAGCCTTCCCTATTACTCTGTGTTCTCTCTGTCCCTCAGATCCCTAAAGTACTGAGAACACGTGGCTTTTCTTCTCTCGTTCCCTCCGTCCCTCCCTCCGTCCCTCCCTCCGTCCCTCCCTCCGTCCCTCCCTCCGTCCCTCCCTCCGTCCCTCCCTCCGTCCCTCCCTCCGTCCCTCCCTCCGTCCCTCCCTCCGTCCCTCCCTCCGTCCCTCCCTCCGTCCCTCCCTCCGTCCCTCCCTCCGTCCCTCCCTCCGTCCCTCCCTCCGTCCCTCCCTCCGTCCCTCCCTCCGTCCCTCCCTCCGTCCCTCCCTCCGTCCCTCCCTCCGTCCCTCCCTCCGTCCCTCCCTCCGTCCCTCCCTCCGTCCCTCCCTCCGTCCCTCCCTCCGTCCCTCCCTCCGTCCCTCCCTCCGTCCCTCCCTCCGTCCCTCCCTCCGTCCCTCCCTCCGTCCCTCCCTCCGTCCCTCCCTCCGTCCCTCCCTCCGTCCCTCCCTCCGTCCCTCCCTCCGTCCCTCCCTCCGTCCCTCCCTCCGTCCCTCCCTCCGTCCCTCCCTCCGTCCCTCCCTCCGTCCCTCCCTCCGTCCCTCCCTCCGTCCCTCCCTCCGTCCCTCCCTCCGTCCCTCCCTCCGTCCCTCCCTCCGTCCCTCCCTCCGTCCCTCCCTCCGTCCCTCCCTCCGTCCCTCCCTCCGTCCCTCCCTCCGTCCCTCCCTCCCTCCACGCCTGCCTGTCTGCATGCCTCCCTCCCTCCCTCCCTCCCTCCTTCTTTCCCTCCCTCCGTCTTTTTCTTCTTCATTACTTCGTCTGTTTAACACATATAACCACCTCCTCTACCCTCTGTAGCCACTATGATGCATGCTGGGTGCAAAAATGAATGAATGATACGTATTCTGTTTAATTCATGCATCTCCAAGACCGTGGAAGAAAAAAGGAGAACTTTCAAACTGAATAATATGACTATATGGTACATAAAGAATGCTGTAGAAACAGAGGGAAGAGTGAACAGTTACAGCCTGGCATATTAAGAAAGGCTTTATGAAAAAAAAAAAAAGAATGAAAGAGAAAAGAAACGTGTTGGGTCTTATTACTATGTATGTTTACCGAGGCATTCACTACACACCTGTAAGTAATAATTGATTAATCAACTTGACGGCACTTGGCTTGGCTGGCTACTTTTATAAATTCTGAATAACATACATTGCATTTTTTATGCGTCTTTAAAGCGTTGCCTTTTGCAAAGTCAACGTTTGTAATGTACAATTTTGACCTTTTTTTTTTTCTTTCCAAACGATGTATCAGAGCATCATAAGGATGGAAAGAACGACACAAGGAGGATAGATGAAAAAAGAGAGAGAAAAGAGGGAAAGAGACCTTAAGAGAGAGAGAGAAAAAGAAAAGAGGGAGGCAGTTGGAAGGAAGGAAAGGAAAGAAAAAATGTAAGAAGACTGGAAAAAAAGAAGGAAGTTGGCTGGGTTTTTGTTAGCCTATTAGACCTGGGTATATACTCAGGGATAACATCTCTCTGGATCTTTGGGCATTCTGTATCTGCTTATTTGTCAGCAGTAGTTTGAGGGATTGACTTGATACTCTCTGAGTGCTCTGAAGATGGGCACCTGAATGCCTGTCCCTAGACTGTGATTTGCCTATGAAATCGGATCTGTTCATAGCTGTCATGGGCTCTGATATCATGCTGGGCATCAAGTGCAATATCATGAAGAAAACACAGGGACCTGAAGAAGAACAGATAAAAAAAAATCTTCTAACATGTGTCTGAAGTTAATATTTATTTACCTTAACAATCAGCGAGCTTTGGAAATCTTCTTTGTCCCCTCTATGAAGACAAACTGCTTTTAAAAGAGCTGTTGTAAACATTCATCTGCTTTGTGTTTGGATTCTCATTTTTCTGGGGTTCCATTTCAGCCAAAGTCTCAGGGGACCACAGCAAATATTTGAAGACAGTAGTGACTAAGTGGATGCTGACACCAACACTTTTTGCAGCCCTACAGCGAGAAGAAGGGGCCCAGTAAATATTTTCTCTAGTGAATTACTCTAACAATCTCCCAAGGTATTTAACTAATGCTGTTAACAGGTGATGAATCCAGTTATCTCTGATAGAGAATTAAAGTTCCATGGAGAGTTATATACTGATATTAATGATCTTGTTAAATGACTATGACAATATCAGGAATGAACTTCCTCACCCAAAACGAAGTTTGTAAGAACTTGCTAAAGAAGGCTTTTATATTCCATGAAATCATCATCACAGACTTCATCATTAACATCTTCATTATCATCATCTGGATGCCATAAAAATAAAAATATGTATTTAATAAATAACAGACACCGAATTTAGCACTCATGTGCTCTGTTGTTTAATTCTCTCTCTCACACACACGTATCTATGAAGGACTTTTAGAGTCTAAGTAACTTACTCAAGGAAACTCAGCTAGTAGTGAGAGCCAATTGTACATATCTTCCTGAATAAAATGTCTGAGGGCTTAGCCACTGTGCAACAACACATCTCATTTGAAAGAAAACTAGAGTGACAGTGACATTATAACATATAATAAATTCACTAATGAAGTTAAAACAAAAACAGAAAACCAGCCAGGAATAGTCTTAAATATCTTATTTACAACTGTATTTGGTAACGAATGTCAACAGATTATATATGAGTATATCCATTGTTTGGAAAGTGAAAAATATTATCTAGACATTCTCTGAATAAATACGAGGAAGAGGTATGAGCTATTCTCTACCAAATTTATACTGTAGAGTTGGACAATTTGGATTACATTCAACACATTTTAATTTCAGGGCAAATATCCAGTTCCTCATTAGCCAAGGCTTTCAAAATGCTACAAATAAATATGAATCCCGGGTTAACATCTACAGAAGGGAAGAATAGCCAGTAAATGGATAAATTAAATGAAAGAAGGACATTAGTAAATTAATGAATTAGAATTCTGGTTAGTTAGACTGTATTGTGAGAAGTAATTTAATTGTCTAATTTTTTTGTATTAACTATAAAAATAGAAACTAATTGGGTTCCTGCTGTGAAACATTAAAATGTATGAAATTAATACGCAAGTGTGGAAACACAAAGCCCCTTTTAATAATGGTCATTTATGATTTTAATTAAGCCAAATGTCTCACAGATAAGAAATGACTGACCTTATACTTGCTTGTTATTTTTCTGTTCTAGATTTTAAATAGTTTTTGGTATCTGGTTTTGACAAGTATTTGCAATGCATTTGTGTTTAGGATGCTGATGCAGATGACAGTTTTTCCATGGGTGTGCAGTGGTAACGACAGAGCCTAATAGATACAAGTTCATCTGCAGTTGTCATACTGTTCTTTTGTAGACCTTTAATCTGTGACCAGAGCTGGATTTTAAACTTTCTTGTCCTTGGAAACTCTATGCAGCAGTTCTACTCTGTCCTATAGGGTCACTATGAGTGAGAATTGACTCAATGGCACTGTTTTTTTTTCTTTTTTTGATGTCGTTGTAGCATGGAGACCTGGTGGTGTCGTGGTTAAATTCTATGGCTGCTAAAGAGAAGGTTAGTAGTTCAAATCCACCGGGCACTCCTTGGAAACTCTATGGGGGCAGTTCTACTCCTTCAGTAGGGTCTCTATGAGTTAGAATAGACTCGATGGCAGTGGGTTTGGTTTTTGGGTGTTGTAGCATACTCAGATTTTGAATTCTTTCCTGTCCCAAAGCACTTGTTCAATCTTAGTTGAACACATCTCTTCAAGTCCTTATAACACAGACCTGACTTTTGCTGTGCCTTCTCACCTATGTCCTCCTCAGTAGGACTCTAAGTTGACATGTATGTATTCGAACCTCTTTAAATTAATTTATCTGCTTTGTCTACTTCCCATGAGTTCTTTTGTGTGTCTCTGAAAGTGACTTGAAAGTTGGATTCTTCCCCGAAACAGTGTGGTTTAGACAGGCTGAAGATGGAAGGTGGTCTAGGGTAGGACCCAGAATCATCAAAAAATTGCAGATCTGGCGTTTAAAATGTCATCTCAAGCTCATCACACTCTGCCATAAAATTATGCATCTAGAATTCACTAATCTAGGAAAAACAGTTTCTAGTTAGTAGAGGTCAGTGACTCCTTTTATACAGAAGAGGTTTGCTCTTAACCCTAAATGGTTTTTGATGGCCTTTCAAGATCAAATTAAGAACCTTGGTAGCCATTGATTAACTGATCAGCTGCTCATCAAAAGGTCAGCTGCTCTATAGGAAAATGGAATGTCAGTCTCTTGTGTAAAGATTTATAGCCTTGGAAACCCTATGGGGCAATTCTACTCTGTCCTGTAGAGTTGCTATGAGGTAGAATCAATTTGATAGTAACAGATATTTTTGGTTCCTTACCACAGTGAATTTTGTGTAAAGTTTTCTTTATTGGCTAGTCACTTCTCTTGCCTCTTAACCTTGTTCACATCCTTATCATCTGATCCATCTTCTTAACAAAGTAAATTATTTTTCCAGCTGTACACTGTGAATATGCATGGAAACTTATTAAACTCCAAAAACCCCAGAGGTTAAGGGAAGGGAAGGAGTAAGAGGCTTTAACATACCACCCACACTTTTAGCTAGTAATTTTCCTGACACAGCCCCTACCAGATGGGTTTTATCAAACATGCTGTCATTTCTTACCACTACACCACCCACCCTTCTCAATAAAAGGTGAGAAGGGAGGGTGGGTGGGTGGTGCAGTGATAAGAAATGCTGGAGACTATGTTTGGTCAAACAGTTTGAGAACTGCACCTTTCAAGATGAAAGAATTGAGAAGCTAGAGGATTCACTTGCTCAGTTAATGAATCCCTGTTATTTTTGCTCCTGAAGATTACATACACACAGGAGAACAATCACAAGAAAGATTTTCTCATTGTATTTCTTTTCCTTATAAATCTTCAAAAGCCAGTGTGCACAGAACCGTTTAGCAAAATGCCATCATGAGGTTCATAGTTTGTAATTTTAAAAAACAACAACCTAGGGCTTCTGTAACTCATAAATTATGCAATAAGGAGTTTTGAGTAAGATTGAAAAATAGAAGCAAAATGCATACTCCCAGCAGGCAAAATATTTCTTGACATTTTTAATAATAATGAAACATAAAACTTCAAGAAACACATTTGCATGTCAAAGAATAGGTTCCATTTAATTTGTTTAGGTTTCTTTGTTAGGTTTTCTCTTTCTTATGGAATAACAAACCTCAAGGTTATGAAAAACATGATGAATGTCTAAATGGCTAAGAGGAAGTACGAAAACAGTTGATTTTCTAAGCAGATTTGAGAAATCTGTATGGAAGAAACAACCTCTCACCCTTGCTTCTTTAATGCAGTTTTCTTTCCATTTCAGAAGGCACAGAGGAAAGCAAATTATTGGTCAGATTACAGTTGTATAATGTTTATTCCCTAGGCTATGCATAAATTTAAGGGCTTAGCTGTATTTCCTATCCTAATTGGGAAAGTTTACCTAATTGTTATGTTTCTGGCCTTTCAGTGACAATTATCTCTGAAGTTTTAAGAATTTATGGTTTTCTGGCCTCTTGGTGGTCAATGGTCTCCTTAAGAGACAGGAGAGAAGTTAAGATTATGATTTACAGGGAAATAGAGCTACACAGGTTAGGAATAAGAGCCGACACAATATACCTTCAGATGAACTTCTATTAGCCTGCAAAGTCTCAGAAACATTAAAAAGCAATAATCAAACAAACAAGAAAAGCTACCATTGTATTTAAAAAGTTAGTGATCCTTTTAATTTCATAATTGGTTTTTATTCTTACCTGGTAAACTAAATAGTATCCTCTAGTGGTTGGTACATTTATATAAAGGAACAACAATTCATTCCATCTTTAAACTTGCCCAAAAGAATGATTTCCCTTTGGTTTGTTATTTAGTTTAAATACTTGCTGTTAAGTTATTCTAAACATTATTTGAAGTTTATGATCCATCATAAGTTAATCAGGTGAGTTTCTAAGTTTAACCAAGACTTATCAGTTTGAATTTTGTAAAAGAGTTCCCTGATTGTGACGAGAATGTTTTGAGGTCATTCTTATAGCAGAGGACAGGCTGTAGAAATGGCTTGGAAGCAGTATTACTGAGGTTTAAATGGTGTTTGCCTACAAGATATTCAAGGTAGATAAAGAGTGTGGCCCTATGTAGCATACAAGATAGTAATTTATAAACCCAAAACCAAACTCACTACCACTGAGTAGATACCAACTCACAGCAACCTCACTGATTAGAGTAAAACTACTCCATCGTAAGATTTTTTGGCTGTAACCCTTGTGGAAGCAAGTTGCCAGGCCTTTTTTCCTTGGTGTTGTTAGGTGAATTGGAACTGCCAGCCTTTAGGTTAGCACCTGGTGCAAATGTTTACATCACCCATTGACCTGATTTGTTCCTGTCAAGTAGAGTCCAACTCACAGCAATTCTGTGGGGCTGAGCAGCACTGCTCCACAAAGTTTCCGAGTACCTAGTGGATTCCAGCTGCTGACATTTTGGCTTGTAGCTGAACTCTTGACCACTACACTACTAGGACTCTCTTTTTATCCATACGATACTTAACATTAGAAACTTATTTTTTGAATGCTTAGCTAGGCCTATGAGGTGTCCTTTTTTGGCAAGTTTAAAGGTGGGTCAATAATGTTTACTTTTGGATTATAATTCACTTGTGGCAAATTTTTCCTTCCAAATTTAAGTGACTTGGCATTTAAAGAGAAAAATATTAAGGAAAGGAACTTGTCTATATTTCTTTATATTTTATTTATATTTCTTTATATTTTTCAAATGCCTAAAACTCTCATTGAATTGAAACTAGTTTAAAACACTAATTAATCAGAAAAGCATTGTGAGAACCCAGGCCTAATAGGTAGTAATAATGTGTGGAAGAGAGAGGTGAGCTTTTTAAGAGCTTACATTTCACAAGCAAATATTTCCCAAGTTTCGTGTTTTGTTGAACTGACCTTTAATGTGCAGAAGAGATGTTTGGAGTCAATTTGAGGACGTGTTGGGAGAGACCTCTGTTTGTCTGGGTATGCTCTCTTGACTATCGCTCCTGCTAAGGTGAGCTATCTTCCAAAGAAGAAACAGAATGCGCCAGCCTAATTTCTGTGGTACATTGCCTGACATTTACTAGGATCTGAGATATTTGAAAGAATAAATAAGTTTACAAATAGCTGGGTGAATTGAAATTATTGCTGAATCTGGTTTCTAGGGAATAAAATTGTTGGTTTGCCAGTGTCACTCACTTCATGCAGGCACAGAACATATCTGCATTTTTTCTGTCATATCTGTGTAATAATGTATTATACAATAAATGATCAAAGCATGTTTGTTGAATGAATGAATGAATAAATAAGTAGATTAAATGAAAAGGTAATTGTTATCCCACAGAAATGATGCCTGAAGAAAACACTAGAGTTAAAATGTTTGCAGTTGTTAGACATATTATGTATGCCCTTAACATTGCCCAGGAATGGTGATTGACAGTTCTGGGCAAAAATAATTCAGTTCAAAATAAGAAAGAATGCTCTACTGTAATTACTGATCTACTGGTATCTCCTGCTCATCTGTGGGCTCTGCAAGTGTGGCCTGTGTGTACCGACTGTCTAGTAGAATGCATGCCAAAAAATTGCATCCTAATAAATGCTTACCTAATGTATAAATGAATAATGATAACTGCTACTCAACTGTGTGGAAGTGGTGTTCTTCCTATCATTATATTTCCAGCAATTCCCCAGAACTGTACAGCATGGGCAGGTAGTAAGGATTAAGGCATCAAGGAGAGGGTGGATCAGATAAGATGCGTTACCTATCTGCTTAGTTTATCCCTGATCTTCTAGAGCTGTATTAAATTAGAACATGCATTTTGCCTGTGTGCTAAGTACCTCTTTCAACAGTTTTTTGGGGAAATATTTCTCTCTTATCTTCAAGGTAGTCCACCAAAAAGGAGTCATAATTCCTTGGTCAATAATGAGTACAGACAGCTAAGCCCTCTTCTTCTGCCATGGGTTGATGGACATGGTGTTATTATGTTCTAGCAAAATCACAGGCCCTATGCTTTAGTGTTTTCAGAACATATTTATCTTGACTGCATCCCCATTACATGAATTTCAGAAGATGCAATTACTCCACCCTATAGCAGAAGATTCACTTGGGAGGTGCTGTGGGTTGAACTGTGTCTCCACAAAAGACATGCTGAAGTCATAACCTCCAGTACCTTTGACTATGATCTTATTTGGAAATAACACCATGTCAGATGCAATTAGTTACGATGAGTTCTTTAAGGTGGACCCTAATCTCTTTATGACCTCACAGGAAGGGGAGATGAGACACAAAGGAAGCAAAACCACCTGAAGAACTATGCAGAGACTCGAATTACGCTACTAGAAACCAAGAAATGCTTTAGGGCTACCAACAGGTGGAAGAGACAAGGAAGACTCTCTTCCTACAGTCTCAGGAGAGAGGATAACCCTGACAACACCCTGAATTTAAACTTCCAGTCTTCAGAACATGGAGACAATACACTTCAGTTGTTTTTAACCACATACTTTGTGGTAATTTGTTAGGTAGCTTTAGAAAATTAATACAGAAAAATAATGAAAGTTTCTTAAGATACGACACTAGATGATGAGGCTTCTGTGGAAAGTTTACCTTGGAAGCTGGGGCATAGTCAATAGAATTCATATGATTAAATATTCCATAAGTGTTGCTCCTAAGTGCTATTGAAAGCTAAATGTTGCTCTGATGTGGAATATATGTGCTGTCATTGTGGGCAAATCAGCAAAGCATGGAAGAGATCAATAATGGATCTGTCCTTAGTGCCTGGCGTCCTTCTAGAAAAGCTTCTTATTTGTGGGACAAAGCTACTCTAATTGCATTTTTTTCCCCGGGTGGAAACACTTGAAACTGGAAGACATCTCTAGAGCAAGCACAGAGCACTCCTTGTCTCCTTAGAAGCAGCTCTGATTCAAGAATGATCTCTACTGAAGTTCCTTAATTTTCCAAGAAGTGATTGTGTGTCCTTTGGATAATCACAGGCAACTATCTTTTCATTTCAGCTACCATCCACACATCAGTGGGCAGAAATGGCAATATTAACTATTTTTATTTATTTTTAACCTAAATTTTATTGACTTTGGGGAATAAACTACAAATAACAATTGATAGAAAGCAAGGAGTACAGAATACTAAAAGATCTATAGGGAGGAAACATATTTAAAGAATCAAAATAGAATCCCTTAATGACACAGGTATAGTGGTGTTATCTAAAAAGACCCTTATGAAAACACTGGGAAGAATTTTACAAGCTCTCTCTTTAGGAAAATGAGACAAGAGTAAGAACTGCTTAAGCAGCACTTGATTTCACTTAGTTGTCCTCTCTCTGAAGGTGTATCATGCAGATAGTATATTACTTCCATTTGACATAATAGCCAGGTGACTTGTTTAGGATCAGCCAGTAAATTTATGGCTTATTTTCTATAGCCACAGAAAATATCCTTATTCTGATTTTAAAAAAAGCATTTAGTTTTGAGGGATTTTTAGACTCTTGAAACTCATCCTTTGACTGTTAAAGACCCTTTCTTACCTGAAGGTCATTTCCAAGGCACCAGACTCCGTCTCAGCATTTAGGTGTGTCAGCTTCTCGGCTCAACCAATGCAACATTAAAACTATAAGGTGGGGGTGGAGGTTGGGGGCGGAGAACAGCGTGGCATAGGAGGGGATTAAAATTCAGATATTGTGTACATATGTTCGCAGGACATTTACCAAATGATCTGTGAACAGAAATCTTGAAAACAACTAACATGGTTATGCTCTTGTTTTAGAAGTTTTGGAAAGTGAAACTAGAATAAGATTTGAAAACTTCTGTCTTGCTGATGTTTTGGGTTCAGTGTTCTTGAATGCAGGTCTGCTAGCAAGCATAGATCTTGGGCAAACCTTCCATTATCAAATAATAAAACAAAGACAACAAATTAGCTTTTTCTAAAGCTAATTTTAAGGATGATATGTGTTTTGAAAATATACCTTTCTTATTGATGATACTTTCTTCAGTAGCAATTCTCATTGAAATGCAAACGTTTACCATAATTAAGTACAGATTTGTTTTTCGAGGCTGTTTGGAATCTCAAGTAGTAGTAGTATGACCAAAAATATTTAAAATCTATTAGCTTCAATTTACTTTCTTGTGAAGTAAGAATGATAACAATAGTGCCTTGTTAGAATCATTGTACAGAATAAATGGCAGACCGACTCGAAAGCATTTGGCTTGGCAATTTGTAAAAAGCAGTTAGCCCATTCCCTGCTAACACCAAAGAATTAGGAAGAAAAGTTACTGTTTTTACCAGTCTTGCAGTGCTTTTCCAGCATGTGATATGTCACAGCACTTGAAGTTATTAAGTTTCTTTAAAAAACAGCTATTATTTTACATGCCAATCTGTGAATGTTCTGCCTCTTAACTATCAAAAAGGGCTGCTTGAGTTGGTCAAGGAATGGCTGGGGAGACTGGAGGAGGCTGATCTAAAACCAGAAAACATGAGTTTCCATCACAGTTCCACTGTTTACAAACTCATATCTTGGATAACCAGTTAACTTCCCAGAGCCTCAGATGCTTCATGAAAAGCACAGTGGACTCTGCCTCACAGAGTTGTCAAGAGGGCTAAATGCATAACATGCCAGATAGCACTCCCCATCTTCCTAGTCCGTTTCCCATTACGTGGTAGGTGCTCAGCGAATATTAACTTGAGTCAGAGGACAAAAGTGTCTTCATGCCACATCCTACTAAACATTAGGAAAACAATGGTTCTTACCACTTTCCCCTTTTTGTCAAATCTATGACTCTGGAGTTTAAAACGTAATAGTACTTTCTTCCATACAATCTCAATCTCTAGATTTCACAATGATACTAATATTTTCCAATTACTATGCACTGTCTGTGTCTTTTCTGGATTATTTCAGATTCCTCAGGAGGCTTTATCTGCCACCACAAAATTCCTGGGCCATGACCCAGACCACCCGTCTGTTGCCTCTTGTTCTCCGTTGTGTACTGACCACCTCATACAATGTAAGAAGTTGAATAATGCTTCAGCTGGAAACCCACTATGCCAGTGGTTTAAGTGCTGCGTCTGCTAACCAAAAGATCAGCAGTTCAAGTCTGTGAGGCGCTCCCTGGAAACTCTATGGGCAGTTTTACTCTGACTTCTAGAGTTGTTATGAGTCAGACCCAACTCGACAGCAGTGGGTTGGGTTTCAATTAAAAAAATAAAATAAAATAAGCAAGTAAGCCCATGCCATACAGTCAATTAGGACTCGAAGCAATCTCATGTGAATAGTACTGAACTCCATACAGCTATACTCTTTATGGAAATAGATCACCAGTCCTTTCTTCTGAAGTGCTACTGGATTGGTTAGATCCACTAACTTTTCAGTTAGTAGTCCAGCACAAACTGTGCCACTCAGGGACATTAATGGTTGAAAAAGTATGTGTCCAATGGATTTTATTTTATTTTATTGATGAGTGTAAGTGTTCAATTTTTAGAATATCCCAATTATCTAGCTTATTTTTGGGAGATTGTGTGTTGTTAATTATGGTCTGTATCTTGTTAATATCATGTATTAGGGACTCTAGCATTCATCTTACTTTTTCTTCTATGATCTTTAGAGTTTTTGATTTTATATTTAGGTTTTGCTCCATTTTGAATTAGTTCAAGTGTATGGTGTGAGGTCAGGGTGCTATTTAATTGTTTTTTGCAAGTGGTCGTCCAGTTTTGTTGGCATTAATTGTTAAAAAAGACAGACTTCTCCCCATTTGATGGACTTTGGGCCCTTGTCGAAGATCAGGTGATCACAGGTAGATAGATTTACATCTGACTTCTTGATTGTGCCCCAGTCAGTGGCCAGTGTATCTGTCACTGTATGAGTCGCAGGCTGTTTTAACTACTCTATCAGTATAGTGGATTCTAACATCAAGTAGTGCAAGTCCTCCTACTTTATTCTTCTTCAGTAGGGCTTTACTTATTTGGGGCCTCTTTCCCTTCTGTACAAAGTTAATGATCAGTTTTTCCATCCCTTTAAAGAGAGCCGTTAATATGTAGATCAAGATTGCTTTGTATTAGTAGATTACTTTGGGTAGAATTGTCATTTTCGCAATGTTGAGTCTACGAGCATGGTATAGTTTTCCATTTCTATAGATCTTTTATAGTTTGTTGCAGTAGTGGTTCTAGCTTTCTTTGTATAGGTCTTTTACATCCCTGGTTAGACTTATTCCTAAGTAATTCTTTGCTTTTCTTTTCTTTTTAGGAGCTATTAAAACTGATATCATTTTCTTGATTTCCTTTTTGTAGCTGTCTTTATCAGTGTTTAGGAATCAATCCAACCAATCTTTGTATTTTTATCTTGTGTCCTGCTACTCTGCTGAATATATCTATTAGTTCCAGAAGTTTTCTTGTGGAGTCTTTTGTGTTTTCTGTGTAGTGTATTATATGATCTGCAAATAAGGTCAGTTTTACTTCTTCATTACCAATTTAGATGCCCTTTATTTCTTTTTATCATCTTATTGCTCTAGCTAAGTCTTTCCACACAGTGTTAAATAAGAGTGGTGATAAAAGGCATCCTTGTGCCTGTTCTCAAAGGTAGTATTTTCAGCATCTATCCATTAAGAAGTGAAGCTGTTGATTTTGTATAGATGTCTATTATTGTGTTGAGGGATTTCCCTTCTGTACCTATTATATTGACAGTTTTACTCAGGAATGGGGTTTGGATTTCGTTGAATGCCTTTTCTGCATTGATTGAGATGATCATGTGATTCCTTTATGTCCTTTTATTTATGTGAATTGCATTGATTTTATAATGTTGCACCCTTCTTGCATACCTAGTATAAATCCAACTTGGTCATGATGCATTATTTTTTTCATATAGGACTAAATTCTACTTGCTAGATTTTGTTTGAGAATTTTTGTATATACATTCGTGAAAGATACTGATCCATAACTTTCTTTTTTTGTGGTGTCTGCCTGATTTTGGTATTAGAACTATGCTGCTAAATGAATTCAGAAATGCCCCTTCCTTTTCTATGTTCGGAAATAGTTTGACTAAAGCTAATGTAAATTCTTTGAATGTTTGGTAGAATTCTCTGGCCAAGCCATCTGGGCCAGGGCTTTTTTATGTTGGATTTTTTTTTTTTAATTACCATTTCAATTTTTTCTTTTGTTATATGTTGTGTGGATTTTCAACATCATTTTGTGTGTTTGGGTAGGTAGTGTATCTGTGAAAATTTGTTCATTTCCTCTAGGTTTTCAAATTTTTTGGAGTATAGTTTTTCATAGAACTCATTATGATCCTTTTTATACCAGTTGAGTCTGTTGTGATGTCTTTTTCATTTCTTATTTGGGTATTTGAACCCTCATCTGTTTTTCTATTGTCAGTTTGGCTGGTGGTTTCTTGATTTTGTTTATCCTTCCAAGGAGCTCACTTTTGATTTCTGTTAATCCTTTCTATTGTTTTTCTATTCTTTATTTATTTCTGTTATGTTCTCATTATTTCTTTCCTTCTGGTGGCTTTGGCTTCTTTTGCTGTTCTCTTTCTATTTTGCTAAGTTGTGTAGTTAATATTTTGGTTTTGTCACTTTCTTCTTTTTGATGTGTTAGCCTGTTTCTATCACCTGACCTCTGAGTATTGCCTTGGCTATATTCAAAAGATCTTGGTATGATGTGGTTTCATTCTCATTTGCTTCTAGGAATTTTTTTATTCCATCTTTGATTTCTTCTGTTACCCAGTGATTTTTAAGCAAGGTGTTATTCAGTTTCTATGTAATTTATTTTTTTCCCTTGCTCTTAATATTTTTAATTTCTACTTTGATGGCATTGTAATCCCTTTGTATTGTTTCAGTATTTTAGATTTTGTTGAGTGTTGTTCTGTGGCATAAGATGTGGTCTATTCTGGACAACATTTAATATGTGTTGGAAAAGAATGTGTCCTTTGCAGCTATTGAGTGGAGTGTTCTCTATATGTCCCCAAAGTCAAAGTCACTGATTGTGCCCTTTAGCTCTTCTGTATCTTTGATGAGTTTCTTTCTAAATGTTTTGTCCTTTAGCAAGATTGGTGTGCTGAAATCTCCTACTATTATTCAGTGTTGATAGAGCTTGTTTATGTATTTTGGAGCCCTGTCATTGGGGGGATATTTATAATGATTATGTCTTCATGATAGATTATTCTTTAATCATGATGTACTGCTCTTTTTTGTCTTTTATGATGGATTTTGTTTAAAGTCTATTTTACCAGAGGTTTGTATTGCTGCTCCTGCTCTTTTTCCTGGTCACCATTTGCTTGATATGTATTTTTTCCATCCTTGCATCTTTAATAAATTTATATCTTTGTTTCTAAGGTGTTTCTCTGATAGACAGAATATTGATGGATCCTGTATTTTTATCCATTCTGTCATTCTCTGGCTTTTTGTGGGTGCATTTAAGGCATTTACATCTGGTGTAATTATCAACAGTTATGAGTTTATTGCTGTTATTTTGTCGTGCTGACATTTTCTTTGTTCCTGTTATTCTGCTGTGCTGAATTCTTTTTGTTTTTTTGTTCTTTGTTCCTATTACTCTGCTGTGCTGAATTCTTTTTGTCTGTGGATTTTAAAAATTTATTTTACTTTTTTGTAAATTTTATGTTCACTATGTCTTTATGTTTTATGTTTTGTTTTGATGAGCTAGTTTGTTTATTTTCTTTGTAGTTACCTTGAAACCTACCTTTTCTAAACAATGCTGGGAGCCCTAATATACAGCAGTAGCAGAATACAACACATTATTAAGAATGTACAAACACCAGAAGATAAAATAGATAACTGGAAACTTACAAGTTAAACTCATCCAAAGACTTCAGCAAATGAGTAAAGAAAGCCTGAGGACTCTGAAATTTTTTTGGCTATAACATATCTGATCAGAATCTAAGCTCCATAATCTATGGGATATGGCACAACTTCAGTGAGAAAAAGACAAATAACCCAATTAAAAATATGCAAAGTATATGAACAGCTTCTTCACCAAAGAAGGTAATCAAGCAGCTAACAGACACATGAGGAAATGCTCAGGATCATTAGCCATTAAAGAAATGAAAATCAAAATTATCATGAGATACTATCTCACCCCTACAAAGCTGGCATTGATCCAAAAAACACAAAATAATAGATGTTAGAGAAGTTGTGGAGAGACTGAAACATTTCTACACAGCTGGTGGGAATGTAAAATAGTATGAACACAACCACTTTGGTAATCAATTTGGTGTTTTCTTAAAAAGCTAGAAATAGAAATACAATACAAATCAGCAATCTCACTTCTTGTAATATATCCTAGAATATAAGGGCTATCACATGAATAGATACATGCACAGAAATGTTTATTGCTGCACTGTCCACAATAGCAAAAAGGTAGAATCAACTTAGTGCTCATCAACAGACGAATGAGTAAACAATCTATGGTATATTCATATAATGCAGTATGTTGCAATGATAAAGAACAATGATCTTGGGAAATATAACATGGAAGAATCTTGAATGGATTATTCTGAGTGAGATTAGTAACCTGCAAATGAACAAATATTGTATAGGACCACTATTATAAGGACTCAAGAAAAAAATAAATATAGAAGAAAATAGTCTCTGATGGTTACTAGTGTGGGGACAAATAGAGAGGGGTATGTGGTGGTCAGGATTATGTCAACTTGGCTACTCCATATTTGGCTGCTTTATTAAGTGGCTCCCACCCCTCGGCTCTCATCTCACGACCTTCCACTACTACTGCTCGTCTGTTCACGTAGCCAGGGGCTCCTGCTCTCTTCTTCCGGTGTCTTGTTCTGGGACTTGAACTAGCAGCTGTTGGATTCATCAGTAATTACAGTCGGCACTTGAGAGTCCTGCTCCCTGACCTGCCGGTCCTGGGTTCACCAGCCTCTGCTGCTCCTGCTCCCTGACCTGCCAATCTTGGGTTCGCCAGCCTCTGCCATTTCATCTTGCCACCAGCTTGGGATCCACTGACCTACACAACCGGTGATCTAGAACTCTGGTCTCTCACCTGGTGACTTTGGGTTCCTCAGCTTCTGTGGCCACCTGAGGCTTGTACCAGAAGTTGGGAAATTCAGCTTCTGTGATTACATGAGCTGTTTCCTATATCTGTATCTATCTATCTATCTATGTATTTATTGTAAGTCTTTCCTTGTACCTACACATGTTACTGGTTTTGCTTCCCTAGAAAACCCAGCCTAAGACGGGGTATTTATTAATTATTGGACAAAGCAGTAGGGAAGAATTATGTTAGGTGAAAGGAGGGACAACATACACTAGAGGAAAAGTCAATACAACTGGATTAAATAAAAACTAAGAAGTTTTCTGAATACTACCAAACACTTTGAAGAATAGAGTAGCAAGGGCAGGAGTATGGAGACCCTGGTTTCAGGGGACATCTAGGTCAATGGCATAACAACTTTTATTAAGGAAATGTTCTGTATCCCACTTCGGTGAGTGGTGCCTGAGTCTTTAAAGCTAGCAAGTGGCCATCTAAGAAGCACTGATTCATCCCAACTCATCTGGAGCAGAGGAGAACAAGCAACATCAAAGACACCAGGAAAATAGGAGCTCAAGAGAGAGACAGGGCCACATAATCCAGAGACCACATCAGCATGAGACCACAAGAACTAGATAGTACCCAGCCATCACCAATGACTGCCCTGACAGAGAACAAAACAGAGAGTCCCTGACATAGTGAGAGAAGAATACAGTGCAGAACTCACACTGTATTAAAAAGACGAGACATGATGGTCTGACAGACTACAGTGTTCAAAGAATACATGATTCCCAGACTCTCTGCTAGCCCAGAAGTGAAACCACTTCCAAAGCCAACTCTTCAAACAAAGACTGGACTGGACTACAAGATATAAAATGATAATGTCTAAGAGTATATGTCTTAGCATAAATAGATACAGGAACTAATTGGGCTGCTCCTGTCCAGGAGTGAGATGAGGGGGCTTCAGGGTACAGGAGCTGGTTGAATGGACATGGGATATACATGATGGAAAGGAGGCATGGGCTGTCACAGTGTGGGGAGAGCATCTAGAGTTACATAACAATGTGTGTATTTCTTATGACAAATTGACTTAAATAGTAACCTTTCACTTAAAGTACAATAAGACATTGAAAAAAACAGAAATTTACCCTTACCTTCCTATATTTAACAAAAACAAAAACAACAACAAACAAACAAATGAAAACACTGCCACAGAGTTGATTGTTACTCATAGTGACCCTTTAGGCAGAGTAGAATTACCCCATAGAGTTTTCATGGAACACTTGGTGAATTTGAACTGCCAGCCTTTCAGCTAGCAATCATAGCACTTAATCATTATGCCACTGGGTTGCCCTCCTATGTTTGAAGCAGTCTTTTATTACGTGGTATTGCCCCGCCTTTTCCTTTAGTAAGTTCTACACCTAAACTGTTTATTCCCTTTTAAAAATTGCCCTGACATTGTTGTCGTTTACAGATTAACCTTTCTGGTTCTTTATCGCGTAGTTTTTAGTTTTGATGAATCCTTGAGAGTCTATTTCCTAGACTGGTATCTGGCAGGTGCAGTCTTTGGTCCTAAATTCAGGCTGTCATCTGATGTTATTTTTTCTGAATCTGACAGAATTCCTTTAATAATTATTGCAAGGTGGGTTTTAGTCTTCCATTATTCCCTTAATTTCTGTTTAGCTAGAAGTGTACTAATTTTGCTATCACATTTGAATGAGAGTTTTGCAGTATATATTATTCTTCATTGGCATTTGTGTGTGTGTGTGTCAAGGGTTTATACATATGTCGCCCCATTGCCTCATTGTCTGCATTGTTTCTGCTGAGTAATCAAAGTCTAGTTTGCTTATTTTCCTTCTGTGTGTGACTTTTTGTTTTTCTTGAGTTGCTCTCAGGATTCTTTCTTTGTCTTTCGCTTTTAATCCACTGCTATAGAGTGGATTCTGACACATAGAGACTCAAGTGAGTGTAATTATAGTATATATTTGTTATTTTCTTTTACAGTCTATCCCAAATGGGATTCATTGAACTTCTTGGATTATCATCTTTGTATCTTTCATAATATGAAGTAAGCTTTCTGCCAGAAATTCTTTAATGATCCTGTGTTTTCTATTTTTTTCCTCTTTTCTGGAACTCTTATCACTTGTAAGTTTTTGTTTCTGAGTGTATCCCACATAATTTTCTGTTTTTCGTATTTGTTTTTTGTTAAATTTTATTTTTCCTCAAGCAAAATTTGTCTTCAATTTTGCTGATCTTGTCTTCCATTGTTTCAAGTGTGCTACTCAGATCCTATATGACACTGTCCATATCTGAAATCTTGTTGTTTATCTTTTGGATTTCTAATTGCAGTGTTTGTAATGAGTTCTATCTGAGTATTTATTTTGACATTTTGTTCCTACATTGTTTTCCTGAATTCTTCCATTGTCTGCCTTTTTCATAATGTTGTCTATTTTTTCCTCATTTTCTTTTCCTTCAACTCTTGGATGACTTTCAATATTGGAGATTTTAATTCCCTGTCAGACAGTTCCTGTGCCTTTTCTTCTACTAGAAAGTTATCTAGTATTACATTTTTAGTGCCTACTGGAGCCATCCTGTCCTACAGTCTGAGTGTGTGTGTGTGAGTATATGTGTATTTTGGTATTGTCCATTGTCTTTAAGACATTCAGTAGTTATTTTCCTCATTTATTGATTGTAGATTTGTTTTGTTCTGCTTTTTTTTGTTTGTTTTATTTGGTTATGTCTGGGCAGGCATCCTGGGAGTTCTTTGTGTTCATCTGCAGGGACAACACTTCTTCCTATCTTATCCAATGAGCATGGCTAGTCACTGAGCTATGGTGCAGAACAGCAGATCCAGATTACACAGAGAAACAGGTGCTCTCTCCTGCTTGGAGCTCCATGAAGATGCTTTCTTATATTCCCTGTCCTCCTGTCTCTGACATGAGTTTAGGATGGTGAATCCATACTGTATTAGCTGATAGGGGACCTCTACTCTGTATCTTTCCTTACTCTCTGTTTTCTGTGATTTTTTTTTATCCCATTTGGTGCTTCATTGAGTTTTAGCTATTCACTGAATATTTATGGTTCCATAAATTACATTTATCTCTTTTACTTAATTTTGGGGGGTCTTTTCTGTGGAGGGATGACTTGTTGCTTCTGTTTATAGCACTATATTGGCTCTGATTAAATAGAGTTTTTAATGTCATGCATATGCATATACTGTACATATGTGTGTGTGCAAATATATTTTATTGAGAATTTTGGAGTCCAGTGAATTTTGCCTTTACAGGAAAACAAGGTCATTCCTGGAATTTATTTGTTTTTAAAGAAAATATCTATTTATCACTGACTATACAGAATCACTGGTGGTGTAGTGGTTAAGTGCTGTGGATGTTAATCAGAAGTTTGGCTGTTTAAATCAACCAGACACTCCTTGGAAACTCTATGGGGGAAGTTCTACTTTGTCTTACAGGGTTTATATGAGTTGGAATTGACTTGATGGCAATGGGCTTGTTTTTGTTTTTAGATGTGTACCTATAATACTAAGAACTTTAAGTAGATAATCCCATTTGGTGTCCTTAGCAACCCTGTGAGACCAATTTCATTATTATCTGCATTTTAAAGAGTTAGATACCAAGAAATTAATGTTTGAATACTACAAAGCAAGTTGACTCTGGATTCAAACAGTCTGACTCTATTACCAGTGTTTCTAATGAGTTTGAAGAACTGCCTTGCAGAGTATCCCATTTTGTAATAGAATTTGTAATGTCCACTTTGTAATAGCCCTCATAATTGTCTATCATATACAGACATTCCCCTTCACTCATTTGTACTATCTGTCTGGTCCTACTAAACATTTAAGTGTGCAACACCTGTTGCCGACCCTCGGTCTTTACAAAGGGAAATGTCATTTTAGTTTAGTCCCACTCAGCTGTAAGAAAACGTAAGAGAAAAACTTTAAAGTTATTTTAAAAAATTCAGCTTTTCTTTAGGTAGGAAGAGACTGTTGCTCCACTTTCAAACAAATATAGAAGAAAACAAAAAACAGCAGTGATGTTTCCAGGGTCACAGAGGGACTGGTCTTCTGGCTTTCATTTCTTAGTTTTCTTGTCCTTGTAGTTTGATGTTAACAATTATGACATGTTTATTTTTACATGTTCTAATCCTTTATGAAAATGAAGAAGACTTGTTACCTTGAAGTTAAGGCTACTGAAAGGTCATTTCATTGTTACCTTTGGAGAAGAAGACACGTTGGATCATCTCAAACTGATGAGTGTCATATAAAGAAAAAGAAAACATTTCTCAATGTTTTTCTAAAAGAATAACAACACTCTAATTTTCTTACATGTTGTTGGAGAAATTTCAGTTGTTATTACTAGTGCAGTCTGTCTCACCTGCTTTGTCTGCATCATGTGTTGTGAAGGGGTGTGATTTAATGAGCCTGAATTCACAGCTGAGAATTCTAATCTCTCTTCTTCCACTTACTAGTTTGGCAACTTGGGGGAAGCTATTAACTTCTTTACATCTCAATTTATTTATTTTCTAGAATGGGAATAATAACTACCTCAAGGGCTTATTGAATGCTCTCTGGTTTGCCAGTATATTACACTAAATAAGACAAATTATAAACATGCCAAGTCTACAATTTATTTCCAACAAATGCTAGTTCCTTTCCCTTCTTGAAGCTGTACTGGCTTAATGTCTAGTGCACACTTGCCTAAGATATTGCAATGATGAGAACTGGCAGTCAGACTAGTTGTCTACCAAGCATTTTCTTCTAACCTTACCTGATGACTCTTAATAATTGTCCAAGAAAAACATAACGTATTTCAGAACAATATTTTATTTGATAATTCCAACCACAGAGAGCAATGTTTAGGTTGTCTGCTTATCAATCGGCCTATGATTTTACTGCCCAGGGGATATACAATGATGTTTGCAGATATTTTTTACTGTCTTGCTTAGGGTGGGGTGTTATTAGAATGCAGAGAGTAGAGGCCAGAGATGCTGTTAAACATTTTATAGTGTTTCAAGACAATCTCCGCCAACATGGAGTTATATGACCCCAAATGTCAGTAGTGCTAAGGTTGAGGAACTCTAAACTAGACTAAGCTGAACACCTAACTGGATCCCTAAAACTTTCTCCAAGTAAACAGGTGTTAATCTCCCTCCATAATCAACATGAAATTATTTGCTGTCTATCAGGTACTAGTGCACTATGACCTCACAGATTACTCCCAAGAAAAGGCTTCTGGAATAGTTATATTAAAGAAGATTAAGGAAAATTGTTGTTTGGTTTTGGTTTTGGCTTTGTCCTTCTAAGCTCCATTTCCATAAATAAGGAATTGAAACTTTCACAGCCCCAACAGGTTGCATGTGAAGAAAGTATATAATACCTTTAGCACAGTTCCTGGGAAATAAGAAATTGTGTTACCATAGTTGACATTTTAATTACTGCCATCATCAATGCCATCATCATGAAAATCATCATCATAAGAATCATCACTTCTCAGCTTCACTCTAGTTTATTATCATCTCTCTGATACAACCTAAGCACTGTGTGCAGCAAATGCTACATTTAACAAAAAGCATCTGTGTCAATTAACCCATGGGAAACACAGTGAGGGAGGCAACTTGAAAAAGGTTAAGAGAAATCAAGTAGTCAGGTAAAATGACATTTCATCAACTTAGCACCACTTTCTATTTTCTTTCAGATTGATTTTCATGGCCATGTAGGATGTGGGCTGATGTTAGAGGAAAATGTCAATCACTGAATGTGCTGGTTGTTGACAGCCATTACTGATGCCTTACATTGCAAGGCAGTTTTGTGTTTTTGTTCTCAGCGAAAGTTCGCTTTTTCTCTGTTTGTTTCTGAACATTCAGTATTTCCCCAGATTCATGCATTTGTTCACTATATCAGTTTGAGTCCTTTAAATTAGAAGGAATTTTACTGGTCTAAAGCAGCAAAAAGCCCAAAAGCTGATAACTGTAGCTTACACTGGAACAAAAGCTCAAATTATGTTCTTAAAACCCAGTGTCTCGCCATCCACTTCCTAAATGTGATCTCATATAAGTTCTACTTTAAGGGTACAGAGTGTGTCAAGCTGCTTACCATGGGCTCTGGATCTTTACCTTTTCAGGATGAAATCTTCTCAGAAATGGGGAATGCTTTTAAAAAAAACAAAACAAAACAAAAATCAATTAATTAAGATGAGTAAGGTCAATACTGTATCTTTGTTGTCTTTGAACCTCTTACATTCTAGGATAGAGTCTTACTCTCATCAGATACACAGAAAATACTACTGAAATTAGATTTCCCAGGGAAACCTATTTTCAAAGGATAGGGATTATATGTCAATAGAAAAAGCAAGAAAATCAAGTCCTGGAGAGAAAAGTAAAAAATCTGAAGTTGTACAGCTGATTAGTAGCAGAGAATAGAAAATATTATTATTTGCCTGTAAGCCAAGATAATTGTATTTCCCATGGCAATGACTGATGTGTGATGTGAATGCCAAGAAAATGTGAGGAGAGGTCTACTGGGAGCTCTGGAAAAGGAGCTAATTTATTTTTCCTTTTAAAAAGAGATCCATGAGAATAAGCAGCATCATTCTTGGGTACAGTGTTGCTTATCAGCAAGCCTGATGGACACAGCCAACACATTGAGCCTGGCAGAGCACAGAGTGTAGGAGAAATCTGGCCATGATGATGTCATTAAGCTATTAATTTAACAATCTAAGACCTGCTCACCTCTGAAGCTGTTTGCATTGTGCAAGACAGTAAATGTGTTCATCATTTAGGTCAGTTGAGACAGTTTCTCTTCTTTGCATCCAGAAGCATTCCTACAGACACAGACATGGAACATGATTCAGCTCAGGTATTTTCAGAATAAGTTCACTTATGAAGAAAATAAATCTTTCAAATATGAAAGAAGTGCAGGTTTCTAGTTTGATGGAGATCTTTGTCACATGACTGGTAATTTCATAAATTTAAATCTTGAACAGGGTACAGTGTCCTCCTTTGATATCTTTGCAACAATAGAATAATATTTCAAACACCTCCTGTGTTCATGTAGCTTTTAGTCTCCCGTAAGTTTGAGGACTGATGTTTCTACTCTGATGAGTTATGTACTGGTAGATTAATTTGTTTTTTAATTCAGCAGTGCCAGGTATATATAGTAGGTACTCATTCAACTTAAAAGTTGATTAAGTGATTTGAGTAATATGTTTCTAGGACTTTTAGGTCTCCAAAGAAAAGGAGAAAGGCAAACATTAGAGAAATGATTGAAAAAAAAGTATGACATTATGACATAACTTCACTTACATTAGGAAAACATTGTCTTAGCTTTGGATTTGAATTACTGACAGGCCTGCTCTAAGACTATGACTTGCACATGGAGTTATGACATTCTGTGCAAATAAATGAGGAACATTTCTTCAATTACAGACCAGAAGCTGTTCCATGAAGTTCCTTCCAAATTACCACTGTAACATGATGATTAATTGTTGTGTACTCTGAAAAAACCTAAATCTGGAAGCAGATGAAGAAAAAGGGAGAGACATATGTTTGAATGAATGTAATAGTTTTGAGGGGAGAATTTGAGCTCCTTAGAACTACTGTACATTTCTTAAACATGACTCATAACTGGCAATGATAGCCTTTAGTCCTTGGGTTCTCATTTTTTTTTTTAATTTAATATGACTGAGTGAAAATGTACATTCCTGTATAAATTTACATGCCCACCTATATGCAGCTTCCACTGCTCTCCCTGCCTGGTGACAGCACACTATTCCTCTCTGCTCCATAGATGTCTTGTCCTCTCAACAGTTTCCTTTCCCCTCCTTTCCACCCACTCTCCTTCCTCCAGCCAGAGGTCAGCAGGATGATATCGGATTCTCATTTGTCATGGTGTATTTTTCATGTGCTATAAGTGACATTTCATAGTAGAATTAAATTCTGACCTCTAATTGAGATGAGTCAATTAGATTAAACTTGTATTTAATTTACATAGCTGTAGTACATTTTGTGCCTTTTTTCTTAAAAATATCACTATTTTTTTTAACATCCTTATGAAGTCAGTTAAGACATTTTAAATTGTGTGAATTAAATGAGCTCTATATTTTATTGGAAGGTTTGAAAAAAAAATTAATTTGTTCTGTATTTACTGAACTCCTACTGTGTGCTTAGCAGTGTATTTGATGAAAGATGAAGGATATATCAATATTCTTAAGGAAGAAACAGTTTCACAGAACTAATGCTTGCATTTAATTTTATAACATGGTGTGAACCACCAAGAGCTGCATAGAAATGAGTGGGAGGGGGCCAAGATGATAGAGTACACAAATTCTGTGACCACTGCAACAGCAAAGACTCAAAAGAACAAATGAATCCAGGGTATACAACATCCTAGGAGCCCAGAACATCAGAAGGAAAGTTGAAGAATTGGAATGAGCAAGGGAGAGTTGCACCACAAGTACATGGATTCCACAGACCTGACCTACCAGAAATGGCTGCAACCACCACATGGTGGGCCAAGCATGGAGGCTGGTGGGTGCTCTCCTGAGCGAGAGTAATTGTCTGGAGAATATACTTGTGCCCTCAGAACCAGAGAGAGTTGGCACTGGATCATCAAAAGCTAAGTTTTTGTATGTAACGAGCTATGCCGGTCAGAGCCTTTTCTACCAGATGGGCCTAACTGCCTTCTCCCAGTGCTCTCCCCTCACTTATCTGCCTGTGCCTGGCTTTAAAGTCTGATATTATTAACTGAGCCACAAGTAGGACTCCTTAAGTCCACCCTGAGGCATTCTATAAGACTGAGAGGGGGGACAATTTAACAAATTCAGGGAAAGTGGGGAAAAAAGAAAAAGACAGTACTATTTATTCTCCTAAGCTGGAATAAATGGGGCAGAAAGTTTTCCTTCACCTAGACTCAGACGTAAGACAATACATTGCCCTGACAGATATCTAGGAACAACTCTTATCCCTCTACCTTTCTCAGTGGCTGCAACCGGACACCTGCACATATACCAATCACCCCTGTACATCTAGAATGGTAGGTAAGAGCTTGCACGACATTCTTGGTAACTGACCACCTGGACACCTGAGCTGAATCCATATAAAAAAAGTAAACTGTACATTTCAAAACAAGAAGCTGGAACACAGTCCAAATCAAGTCCACTGCTGTTGAGTCAATTCCATCTTATAGTGAAACTAAATAAATAAATACTGATGGCTTAGAAACAACAGTCCCTATTGAAGCACTTAAAGGGGCAGTCCATGAAGTCTTCAGAAAGCTCCCCAAACAAAGAATAAAATTTTCCAAAGGAAAAGAACTTCATGGAATTATCAGAGATAGAATACAAAAGGTCAATATTTAGAACTCTTTAAGAGATGAGGCAAAATGCAGCAGAGCATAATGACAGATGGAACAATCTTCAAGAAAGCACTGGGTGCCAAGAATTAGAAATTCAGAAAAGTAATAATAAAATTAAAATATCAAGCAACTCAATAGAAAGTCAAACAAGCAGAACTGAGGTAATGAAATACAAATTAGTGAGACTGAAGATAATGCACAAGACATCATCATATTTGAGGAAAAAATCAGATAAAATAATTTAAAAACAAAAAGAAAAACTAAGAATCATGTGGTACTTGACAAAAGTAAATAATCCCTGAGTGATCCGATTACTAGAACTGGAGAGGGGGGAGAAGGGAGAGGGATAACAGAAAATACAGAGACAATTGTAGATTAGCTAACAGAAAACTTTCATGTTACTGTGAAACATGGTAAGATACCTATCCAAGATGCTCATCAAACTCCACACAAGGTGGATCCCAGAAAACTTTCCTGATATCATGAAATATAAGATACCTATCCAAGATGCTCATCAAACTCCACACAAGATGGACCCCAAAAGACAGCAAGGCATATTATAATCAAACTTGACAAAACTAAAGATAAGGAGACACTATAAAAAAGTGGATAGAGATAAATGAAAAATAACCTACAAAGGAGAATTAATAACACTAGGCTCAGACTCTTCACTAGAAGACATGCAGTAAAGAAGGCAATGGATGGCATATGAGGTCTGACACTTATGTTCATGTACTCGTTGTAGAAAAAGTGCTACATACTTCATTGCTGAATGTTACCGTCACCTTCGTAATACTCCCCTTAGGAAGCTGTACACTGATGCCAGTGCCTAGTCCACCCTTTAAAGGGATTTGGGAATTCTATTTCTGGAATGGCCATCAGGCACTCATTGTATTACCCATAATGTCCTGTCTCGCATCAAATGTCTTCCTTTCAATATTTCCATTATCTTTGAGTAAAGGAAAAGGTCACTGGGGATCAGATGAGGAGAGCAGGAAGGGTGTTCCAATACAGTTATTTGTTTACTGGCTCAAAATTGTCTCACAGACAGTACTGTGTGAGCTGGTACACTGTCGTGATGACCAGCCATGAGTTGTGCAAAGTTCAGATAATTTTTGTTTAACTTTTTCACACAGCCTTTTCAGCATTTCCAAACAGTGTACTTGGTTAACTGTCTGTCCAGTTGGTACAGATCCATAATGAACAATCCCTTTGATACCAAAAAAGATTATCAACATCATTTTGACTCTTGATTTGAACTGACAGAACTTTTTTGATCCAGTAGAATTGTGCACTTCCATTGTGCACTTTGACATTTTATTTCAGGATTGTGTTGGTCTACCTTTCATGAACAGTGATAACATGGCCCAAACATCATCTTGCCTCTCCAAAAGATCTTGGCAAACTTCTATTCTCCTATGCTTTTTTCCATCACTGAACTCCTTTGGCCTGATTTTTGCATACATGTTTCTCATGCCAAGGCTTTCAGTTAAGATTTTCCTAACCATTTTTCCATTGATGCTTACTTGGTCTGCTATGCTTCTCACACTCAGCTGAAAATTTTGATGCACAGTTCAACAAATTTTGCATTGTTTGCATCAGTTCTGCTCATTGCTGGCTGCCCTGACCTCTCTTCATCAGTGATGCTTTCTCTCCCCTTAGAAAAAAGTTAATCCATTTGTATAGTGTCATTTTTTTCATGGCATTATCCTCATAAACTTGGACTAACATGTCCCTGATTTCACTTGCAGTCTTGCCAAAACGAACAGGAAATGTATGTTTGTTCATTGCTCTAATTCAAACTCTAACAGTCTTGTGATATCACATAAAAACATGCAACAGTAATGAACGCCACTCAGCAAGACACCGCCACACGTCACCATGAACACAGCTGTGAGACTCTGATATAACAAGGTTATAAAACCTTACTGAGTTGTTGGTAGAGGGCTGCCAATGTAAGCACACTGTGGCAAGTTTGTGAATTTAATTGTGAGATCTTGTATATAAAGCGTTCATAGGAAACAATTTACAGACAAGAATTATATATGTGGAAAAATTGTCTCTTAAATATAATGGTGAAATTAGGATATTTCCAGATAAATACAAATTTAGGAAATTTTCAAAATCAAACCCAAACTACAAGAAATACCTGTATGGCAGTCCTTTGGTTAGAAAATAAATAATACTCGGTAATAGTGTAAGAACAGAGCACAAAACAGAGCAACTGAATACCAATGCAAATAGGGAAAATCTCATAAAAATAAACTATAGACAAAACACTGAAAACTGAGAAACAGAGGTGTCATCATTTAAGCATTATAACAAAGAAGAGGGACCCAAAAGAAAATCTGGTCATAGATCTTTCATATGGATATGAAGTCAAGGTGATATAAAGAAATTAAAGGAGGAGGCTGAGTCAAGATGGCTGACTAGACACACATCTCCTTAATTCCCTCTGAAAGCTAAAGCCTGGGTTGATAACTAAAGGGAGACTTCTGGGCACCCAGTCAGCCCTAGGACACGGCATACAGATGTCAACTTGGACTACATGCCACTGAATGGAAAATTTCTTCTCTTTTGCTGACCCCCACCACTGTTGAATGGCTGGTTCTTGTGGACTGACGGCAACTAGTGTTTTTAACTTTTTTTCTTTGTCTTAGCTGGCAGGCGGGGCTTGGGCTTACCTGGCAGCAAAGCTCAGCCGCACAGCTAATGTGATCAGTAGGCTGAACAGCCACATTTTGGCAGCTTGGTTCTGGACTCTGAGCAACTTGGCCCCTCTACCATCTGTTTCTGAACCTCTGTGACTGACTTGGCTATTTCACAGCAGGAAGGAAAGCTTGAGAGAGATGCTATCTTGTTTGACTGAGAGGGGATTTACCCAAATGGAGGCCTCAGCAGGAGCTAATTCCTAAGCTGGGAGGTAGTGCCAGTCTGGGGAGCACTTTCCCAGAAAAAAAGGTGCATTTTGCAAAGTGTAGTCTTACATGTGGGGCCTGGCAGCAGATGACAGCAAGGTAGTAACATGTCCATACTTTGAACTAGGTTACAGTATCTGGGGATAGATATAGAGGTGCCTCCATTGTAAACTGGAAAGAGGGGCTTGCACACCTGACAGCCTGACTGATTCTGGAAGTTGTCAGATAACTTTTACCTACAAAAGTAAGACTACTTAGAGAAATAAGTGCAGTGCATCATGATGGCATCTCTTTCAGTTTTTACTGACTCATAGCATAGGGCAGCTGAAAGCCCCCTAGTGACTCCATAAGCAGGGCTATGTCTTTGCCAACCAGGAGGTAGAGCCTGCTACCCCAGAAATTTCACTGGAATACATAGAGGTGACCAGTGATCACCTTTCTTCTCAGACAGTGCCTCAGATCCTGTTAAGGCAATGCCAGAGAAACTAAACAACCTCTAGATGCCAAAAAAAAAAAAAAAAAACAACAAACCCTGGCCAGACACTTAAAGAAAAATCCACCTATGGCTCCAGAAAGATTCCCTCAAAAGAACCAAAGAAAGTCCCAGATGAAGAAGCCTTTATAAAACTGTTGGAGCCCTCCCAGACATTATAAAAAATGCAGCAGAGCAAAATGAAAAATTAAGCAAGCTGTTTGAACTGATGGAACACCAGTATTCTGAAATGCAACACATCAATAGCAAAATATAAGAATTAGACAATTCAATTCAAAGCTAAGAAAACGGAATTCAGCAGCTGGGAAATAGACTTTCTGACTTGGAATACAGAGCTACTGACAACAGCATTTATTATCAGTGAAAAGAAACAAGAAAAATGAAGAAGCATTAAGAAACATGTGAGACTCTATCAAAAGGAACAATCTATGATTAATTGGAGTTCCTAAACATGGAAGAACACCTAAGAACACAGAGAATATTGTGGCTGAGCTGCTGACAGAAAACTTTCCTGAAGTTATGAAAGAAGAGAACATATATATTCAAGGTGCATATCAAACACTACACAATGTAGACTCCAAAAGAAAGACACCAACATATATTATAATGAAGCTTAACAAAATGAAACATAAGCAGAAACTCTTAAAGGCAGCAAGACTCCAAACAAAGCTAACATTCAGAGGGAAGTCCTGTGGGCTTTCGTCTCACATCTCAGCAGAAATGATGCTGGCATGGAGGCAGTGGGATGACACATTCAAAGCGATGAAAGAGAAAAGCTTCCAACCAAGAGTTATATATCCTGCAAAACTGTCTTTCAAATATGAAAATGAAATTAAGACATTTGCAGATAAACAGAAACTCAGAGACTTTGTAAAATCCAAACCAAAGCTACAAGAAATACTGAAAGAAGCTCTTGGTTCAAAAGAATAAAACCATTAACTCTATATTTTAGGAGGCAATACAGGACACATCATCCAGAAACCTACTCAGTAAGGAAAGGCACAAAACTCAATCAAAGCTACAATATTAAGAGAAGTGATCCAGTGATATCACCATATTAAAATGAGGGTATACTACAGTAGATACAGCTCTTCCAGATGGAAAGAAAGTTAATAAGACTTGTAAAAGCTAAAACTGGCTTTAAACATAGATTATTAAAGGGAATCACAGGGGTAGCCGCTAAACACAATAAAGATGCTACATATCAAATCAAGAAACATAATACAGGAGTCTCAACAAGTACAAAACCAACACTGAAAATGGTGAAATCAACCCATAAAGAAAAATGTCCCAGAACAGAATATTAAGAGCAACAGAGAAAACATGAGCACAAAAATAAATACATTGAAATGAAAGCACTAAACACATACTTATCAGCAATTACAATGAAAGTAAATGGACTGAATGCTCCAGTAAAGAGACAATGAGTGACATCTTGGATCAAAAGACACGACCTGTCTATATTTTACTTACAAGAAACTCACCTTAGACTTAAAGATATGAACGAACTGAAAATTAAAGGATAGAATAATATATACCAAGCTAACAATATACAAAGAACAGCAGGTGTGGCAATGATGATCTCAGATAAAATAGATTTTAATGTAAAATCTACCCTTGTGGACAAGGGTAGACACTATTGCTGAAAGATATACAAAGCAGGACTTCACAATATTAAATATTTATGCACCTAATACTAGAGCATCTAAATAAATCAAAGAAACACTGACTGCATTAAAAAGTGAGATAGATCCCTCCACAGTAATAGTGGGAGACTCCAACACTCCTCTCTCATTTTTGGACAGATCTAGAAGAAAGCTCAGTAATGATACAGAAGATCTTGTTGCAACAATTAACCAACTAGACCTAACTGACATATACAGAACTTTCTGTGCATCAGCAGATAACTACACCTTCTTCTCCAGTGCTCATGGAACATTTTCCAGAATAGACCATGTGTTAGGACATAAAGCAAATCTCAACAAAATCCATACCTGGCCACCACCAATGACTGCTCTGACAGGGAACACAATATAGTGTCCCTGATGTAGTGAGAGGAAAATTGGTCTGCAGAACTAAAACTCTATAAAAAGACCAAACTTGATCATCTGACAGACTGGAGGGACTCCAGAAAACATGGCACACAGATTCTCTGTTAGCTCATGGCAGAAACCATTCCTGAAGCCAGCTCTTCAGGTAAAGATTGGACTGAACTATTTAAGACATAAAATAACACTGGTGAAGAATGAATGTCTTGGCTTAAGTCCATACATGAAACTAATTAGGCAACTACTATCCGTAAGGGAGATGAGAGGGCAGAGCAGTACAGGAGCCGGCTCAGTGTTGCAAATACAGGATGGAAAGGAGGAGTGTGCTGTCACAGGGTGGGGAAAGCAGCTACAGCTACATAGCAGTATATGTGTAAGTTTTTGTATGAAAAATTGGTTTGGATTGTAACCTTTCATGTAAAGCACAATAAAATATTTTAAAAAATTATGATGTCAAAGAATATGAAATTTGTTCCTGCAGAGCCATTAATATTGCCTGGTTTTGGTTCTACAGGCTATCATCAAAATGTTAAAAGACTTACTTCTGCTTTAAATACACCATGACAGCTAACATATGAAAAAAAAACCAAAACTATTGTATCCACTTTTCAGAGATATGCAAAATGGGTGGTCTTGCTTATTAGGCAATTAACTGTAATGGAGTCAGGAGCTCTGGTTTCGTAGTGGTCAAATAACTTAGCTGCTAACCAAAGTTTTGACAGTTGGACCCAATAAGCGACTCTGGTGGCAGTCTGCTTCCATAAAGATTTACAGCCTTGGAAACTACAAGGTACCATCCACCAATGTGACCGGCAGAATTGACTCAACAGCAGTGAGTTTGTTTTTTTAAATTAGTGGAGTAGCTTAGATGCCATGGAGAGGGGTAACCGAGGAAAAACAGCTTTTTGGAACTCTAGGATTATATTCAGCTATTTTGAAATATGTGAAAAACTCTGACTTTTTAATGGAGGGAAATTGAAAGTGTCCTGTTTTGAAATAATTTCCTCCCAGCTTGGAGCACAAAGAAACTGTTCTAAAAATGTGGAGTTTAGCTTTTTTGTGTGTAATTTCCGGGGTTTGAATTCTCGCGCATTAAATACAGAGCATATCTTATTTAACTTTAATGGACGTTTGAATGTCTGCGTATGCCCACCCCACTCCCTTATAGCTGTAGACATTTCACACACAAATCATGAGAGACACGTAATGGTCTCATGGTGAAGACTAGTACTCAAAATCAGTATACTGTATACTTCTCCCCTTGGTTCTGCTACTTGTGTCACTATAGGGCCATCTAGCTGGTTCACATTTTCTCTAATTGGCCAAATGTTCATTTTTGTTCACTATTACTCATTGGATAGAATTTCATGAGCATTTAAGAATGCTTATTTTACACCAGATTGTACAGGGAATGTACAATTTGTCCCAGCCACAAGGTACTTGGAGTAACATTGGAGAATTACAATTTAGGTTAATAAAAATAGAAAACAAAATGTAATTTTACAGTATTAGTTGCTAACTTGAATATAATTACATGTGTTAGTGAATGTTCAGTAAAGCAGAAGGACAGAGAGCACAGTATTCAATATCAGCTCTCCTGTATCTGAATTCTAGCTTTACCAATAACTAGTCACGTGACCTTGGGTAAGTTAGTTCATGCACTGTCTGCTACATGGTTGAATTGGGGGTTTACAGGTGTTGTGAAGATTAACTACAATAATCTCTGTGTTTCAAATCCTGATAGGAGCTTTGTACATAGAACACTCACTGAAAAGAGGACAGGTGACATCAAGAGAGGATGTCACTCCATGTGAAACGAAGTTCGCCCATAGAAGCTAGAAGCCAGATATCTGGGAAAAGATTCAAGTCACTGCAGGGTCGCCGTGAGTTGGATCCGACTCGACGGCACTTGGCTGGCTTGGTCAAGGAGGACAGTCAGTATCATAGCCGCATTAAGAAGGAGAAAAAAATGAACCAAAATGCTAATAATTCCTAGGGATTTGCATAATTTGTGTGGCAAAAGCAATAAGGCCACACAAGCTACGTCAGTAACAACATCACTATCATCAGCACTGCAGTCACCATCATTGTCATTAAACTGCCACCACCAAAGTTCTCCTATTTTCTGAGTATTTATTTTGTGCCAGGTGCATCAAATGCATTGTTTAATTTCATACACACAGAAAACAGCAGTGGGTGTGGTTTTTGTTTTTTCATTTGAGTTTGTTTGTTTTGAGGATTTGAATTTGAATCTATATATTGTTTGGCTCCGAATGCCACATCATTGCCATTACCTTACATGGCCTTTTCAAAACAGTTGTAAAGATGGTATCACCATCAACTTCACTGGAACTCCATTTACAAAATAATTACCCCCCTAAAAGTGACAAGTGGTTTATAGCTTCTTTAACATCTCCACTTTAGCTGGAGTGTCCAAGAGGCAAACAATGATTATAGTACAGCGAACTAAAAGCTACAGAAGCACAAAAGATAATATAGAAAACCTATCGGGGACCACAAACTGGCACATATTTACCGGAATAACACACAGGCATCTTCAACGGAAAAGAATCTCAATAGGGTTTATTATCTATTCCAACAAACTCCCCATTTCTCCAGTGTTTTTCTTACTCAATAAATGGCATTATCATTTTCCTAGAAATTAAAGTCTGCATAAGAAGATTTCTTAGAAGCTGCACCATGAACAGTTAAGGAATCAGATGGGAGACTGGAGAAACTCCAAGGAGTAGGACTCCTAGATATCCTTTCAGCTTAGCAGTGAAATCATTCCTGAGGTTCACCCTTCAACCGAAGGTTAGACAAACGCATCAAACAAAATGAGACTGAAGGGGCATGTCAGCCCAGGAGCGAGGGCTACAAGCTAGGAGGGGACAGGAAAGCTGGAAATAGGGACCCACGGTTGAGAAGAGAAAGTGTTGACCTGTTGTGAGATTGTTAATCAATGTCATAAAACAATATGTGTACTATCTGTTTAATGAGAAACTAATTTGTTCAGTAAACCTTCATCCTAAGTATAATTAAAACAAACAAACAAACAAACTGGCAGGTAATCAAGTTGAAAGAGACGGAGACATCCAGGCAAACTGAATCACTTGACCAAAAACAGAGAATAGAGTGTTGTAGAAGTTTTTCAATCAATTAACAGCAAGAAGAACTTGTTAAGTGATTAATTTGTTGACTAAACAATTGATTGAAAACTCATTTACATTAAAGACAGTAATCTCAATATAAAAACTGCACTCAAGCTGCTGTCTTAAGTAAATATATTTCTTAGATCTACAATGACTAGATTTACTACCCTAAAAGAGTTCTTCAGTCATGTTACTAAAATAAGTGTCAACATGAACCCAAACTTGTCAGACTTAGCCTGGAGAACAGTAGTATCTCATTACAAGGAGCTGCTACATCATTCATTTGTCTGAAATTTGACTTTAATATTTCAAGCTCTGTATTTGTAAGGAAATGTCAATTATAGTCAAGTGACTGTAAAATAATGTCTTATGAGTATCTTTCTAATTTCTAAAAATCTCTCAACAGCAAGGCTTGCAATGCTATACTTCTTTAAACACTTCCAGAAATAGAGAGCACTTACTTAGCAATAGATCTTTCTGAAATCACGATTATATGATCAATTGTTTCTATTAATACCTAAGTCTTGCCTCTTGATTAGAGAGTGTTTTTCTCCTGCTGCTGTTGCTAACAGGATTAGCATACAGTGTGAGAATATACATTCAGACCAGGTAACAAGTCCCAGGTTTTGGGTTCCCTAAAACCACTTATTTTGGTTTCAGTAAGCTGCAAAGGACAATAAGCAAGATGGTACTAGGAAATCAACAAAGAGATCTACTTTCTTTACTTACTTCACGTCCGGTCTACTGGTAGTGTGCATTAGTGGTAGAACTTAACAGGAGGCAGTTGGCAACGCAAACATGTAGTGTTAAGTTCCTGTTTACAGCAATACAAGGTAGCAAATAAAATGAGTTTAGAACTGGCAGGCAATAAGTAGTTTAATCACCGATAGAGTTGCTTAACTCATCATTTAGAGATAAGTATATTTTATTCACTTAAGCCCCAACTCCTTTTATAATTATTAATTGATGAATATTTTGTTACATATATAAATAAATAATAGTGTTAGTAGATAGTAAATATTTATTAAAAAATCATGGCTCTGTAGATCAAAATCTACTACATGTGTGTGCACGTGGTTTGTGCATTTGATCTCCACCTGGCACCAGATATGATCACATCCACTTTGCACGTGAGGAAATAGGGTTAGAAGGAATGCCACTGACATGTCCAAAGTTGTATGGATCACAGAGTCAGCATTAGAACCCAGAAATCCTCTCTACCTTCCATTGCTCCAGTAAATGCAACATGTGACTCCAAGAAATAATTGGACTCCTCAGGCTCGTTGAGTCCCTGAACCCCATTGCCTTGTAGGAACAGAAAAGCTGGATTTCAGAATGCTTATTACCACAAGTCATAGATGTTAGTCATTTGTTTACTGAAAGATGTTGTTAAACTCAAAAGAAAAACTGAAAGTATCTGGAATTGAAACTAGTGGATATGCAAGGGCAATTCATTCTAATGCTCACTTAAATAGCATCTATATAACTTTTAGATCCTGTACTCTTGCTTGCATGAAATAGTATTTTCCTAAACCGGTATTACAAGGTGGTTTTTGTGACCATGGAAAAAAATGTAACCCCTCTTCAAAGCACTTTATGCCACCTGCCAACAGTGATCTAAGAGGTACTGACAGCTACTAAGTCTAGGAGCCCTGAAGATGGACGGCTCATCAAAATATCAGTGTTTGGAAACCACTGGGTGCTCTGTGGGAAAGAGATGTGGCAGTCTGCTGCTGTGCAAACCCTGTGATGGGTTGCAATGAACAGGAATTGATTCAACAGCAGTGGGTTTGTTTTCTGGGGTTACAAGGTAAGTGACAACTCCTAGCGCTTTGCAGTTCCTGCAGGTGCATCTCAAACAGCTTTAAGTGGTGGTCTGTTTTCCACAGGGTGCTGGTCTGTAGGCAACAGGTTTGTGTGTGTTTTTGTAGGCAGAAGGGAGATCACTTTGATCATTAAGTTTATTAAACTTTTTTTTCTGTTAACCATTGGTCTTATCAACATCTTTAATATTCTAGTGGCCACTAACAGTGCTCCTTGTGGGATTATAATATCATTTTCTCTATTTCTCTGCCAAAATACAAACACATACACAAAAAGGTCTTTTTCTAGGAGCATTTACAGAATATTATGCACACGGCCCATGCAGCAGATTTGGAGAAACATCTGCTTAAGAAAATATGACCCCTGGCCTCACTATCAACACCTTTTCCTTACTCCTACTGATGATTTTCCTGGAAAGGGAAAAGAAAACATTTATTCTCAAATTTTATTTTTTTCAGCTCTCTTTTGTTTCATACCATCATCACGCCACCCCACAATTTAGGTTCCTTTGGTTCTAGAGCACACAGCTACAGCTGTCTTACAAAGACCACAGAAAATCACAGACAGAAAATAAGCTGAAGAGCTGTCTACAAGGTCTAAGATTTCTTAGTAGTGTTGCTCCCACTTACACTTTTCTTCAAATTTCCACAACAGGCCCTCTCAGATCTTCAAGTTTTAATTTCTTTCTTTTATTTCTGCAAGCTTAGTATATTTCCTCTTTCCATTGAAAATGTCTTGTCATTTGGGGCATTAATGTATAGAGGTAGTCTGTTAAAATGATCTTTGATTCTCTTGATTATGTGACCTTCCTTAGTTCAAATTCAAATCAAACCCGTTGCCTTTGAATCTGTTCCTACTACAGCGACCACCCCTCAAATGCAGAGGGAGTTGAGGTTGGCTGCTTTTTGGATTACAAACAGGGCTTCAGTGGGGAGTGAGGCGAGGCGTTGCCCAAGACATTGGTAACTTTTCAATTCGAACCTCTTTCTTCCACCACACGGTATTAGAACTAGAAAGATCTTTACACCCGTCTCCCCGCACCCAGAGATATTTTAATCTAACACTCATACTTTTATGATGATTTGCCTAATTCACATCTAAATTAGTGTCTAGGCCAGAAGTGAAGATGGAGTCTCTTACTCCCTCTCCTGGTCAGTGCTGTGTACTCTCTAAAGAAGCTCCTTTAGCAGGATTTGTTTAAATTGGGTTTATCTGTACTTGGTTTAGGACTAAACCCAAACAGACCTCCTGCCATTTAGTAGATTCCAACTTATAGCAATTCTGTAGGACAGAGTAGAACTGTCCCGTAAGGTTTGTTTAGCAGATGTAGCACTTAACTACTGTGCCACCAAGTTTCCCTGGCTTAGAACAGTGATCTCCAAATCTGGTTAAATCATCAGATTCACCTGGATATCTTCTACTACCATGAATTTTCAAGTTTCATCTTCTACCTTGTGATATCTGAATTCCAGACTTTACGCTTGTCTGAAATCTGGAGACCCTGATGTTGCAGTGGCTAAGAGCTGCAGTTGGTAGCCAAAAGGTGGGCAGTTCAAATCTGCCAGATGATCCTTAGAGATTCTGTGAAGCAGTTCTTCTCTGTCCTGTATGGTCACGGAGTCAGAAATGACTAGAGAGCAGTAGGTTACGTTTGGTTTATGTAATCTAAAATCTGGAAACTCTGAGAGCATAGTGGTTAAGTTCTATGGCTGCTAACCAAAAGGCTGGCAGTTTGAATCCACCAGGTGCTTCTTGGAAACTCTTCAGTGTGGTTCTTCTCTGTCCAATATGGTCACTATGAGTTGGAACTGACTGGAAAGCAATGAGTTGGAATCTAAAATTGGCTTTAATCAGTCTAAAATAAGAAAAGTGAGAGAGGACCATTGAATTGAGGATCATGAGGAGATAATTCTATTTGCTCTAAAAGTGCATTTGTTCTGTAAGAAAGTTTAAAAGTTAGGCCTTCCTAGTTGAAGAAGTTGAGAGTATGGCTGCTATTGTGACCATTTCTAGATTTTCTTTGCTATATAATCTATGATAAATTATACAGTTTTTCTTTGTCACAATGCATCCATTATGAAAGATGAGATACAATGACCTGTAATCTGGGATTCTGTCAAAGCTTAATTAGTTACTAGAGGGAAAGATTTTAAGTCTTCCAAATCAAAGGTGTCAAGAAAGCGTAATCTATTTTTCTTTTTTTCTTTTTAAAACTGCTCTTTAAATTTAAAATATGCTAAGATAATAGAGATCTTTTATGTGATTAAAAACAAAAATCAACAAAAAATGAATGAAACAAGGCAAATGAACAAAAGCTAATCTAAACAGGTCCCCAAATCCAAAAGCACTGCAGTTTAAATCACTTCCTTGGAGGGAAAAAGAAGTGCCATGTATCCTGACATCTCAGTTCAACTTAAATGCAATTCTCTGTCATAGTTCTCACTTTCTCATTCTCTCTGTCTCTCTTTAAACCTGGACCATTTTACTTATTGCACAGAATAATAAAAAGACAAGTGACATTCCTATTACAGATAACAAATATGTATTTTCATCACACTCGGGGGAAATTTACCAGCTGGCCAGTTATGATTAGAAAGGAGCTGCAGTGGAAAATGAAATTCCACTTTCAATGTTTGCATGTTTTCAGGGAGCAAGCATTTATAATGATGGAAAAGTGTGTTCAGATCTTGCAGGTGGCTGCAAGTATAAAAAGATGCATTTTAAACAGGTGAACAAACCAGTGACTGAGATATGACTTCCAATTACCATAAATCTCTTGTAACTCTATTTTTACTCTTATTGTGTACATGACACTGAAGGTAGGACAGAATACAAACTCTAGAAGGGATTCTGTATTTAAAGACAGTTAACCTTCTCACTGTCATCTCGTTTTGTCACACTGTGGTGGTTTGTATGTTGCTATGATGCTGGAAGCTATGCCATTGGTATTTCAAACAGCAGCAGAATCACTCATGTAGTTTAAAAACGTAGTTTTATTTAACTCAAAATTTTCTTTCAAGTAAAATCTGTAGCATATGGTTCCAGTTGGGTAGTTTCTATTGTTTGTTTTGCTACATGTGTACACGTGCATGATCATGCTTGTGTGTGTGTGTGTGTGTGTGTGTGTGTGTGTGTGTGTATTTTAAGATGCTATCCTCCAAATGGCAGCTCAGCAGCCTCAGGTCACTTTTATATTCTAGCTCTACCTTCTGCTATGGTGACAGAGTTCTCTGCTCTCATTCAAGGGAAAGTAACAAATTACTGTGGATCAGTCATGGGAGGCTTTTATTGGTGGGCGCTGAAGGTAGCATTCATCATTTTTATCTACACCCATTATCCAGACTCAGGCACTTAGCTGCACCCACATAGAGAAGCTTAGAAGTGTTGTTGATCTGTGAGCATGGTGGGAAAAGAGAAATGGCTGGGAAAATGACCAGCCAGTCGTTGACCTAGACCTCTTTCCATTGTAATTAGCTTCTTTCTAGTTCTTAGGACCACAGTCAATGATCTTAACCCAGTACCTCATTCATAGTAGGTACAGTACCTCAACACAGGTTAATGATCATGTTAGCAACAGAAAGGAGCCACTGTTTCCATAGCCCTCACCGTTACTGGTTCCTTGCTGGTAACTCTCTGCCTGAACTTTCAGTCCCTGTCCCACCTGATGGGACAGTCTTTGCTACCTACCACGGTAGTTCGTAACTCCATCCCGAGACTGACCTCGATCACTGTCAGTCCTGGTTTCTACTTAGATCTTTATTATTTGCTGCAGGAATTATTTCACTTACTAATTACTTCCCTACTTTGAGAAACCCTGGTGGTGAAGTAGTTAAGTGCTATGTCTGCTAACCAAAAGGTTGGCAGTTGGAATATACCAGGCACTCCTTGGAAAGTCTATCGGGCAGTTCTACTCTGTCCTATAGGGTTGCTATGAGTTGGAATCGACTCAATGGCGGTGGGCTTGGTTTTGTTTTCCCTACTTTCCGCAGTTCTTACAGCAACATTCCCTGCCCTGCAGTCTCTCAACTCCTCAGTAACAGTGCAAATGTGTCACTCAAATGTAAACATTTTCTCCTGACAAAGTTTGACTGTTTCTTACTCACTTTCCAAATACAACTTGTGGAATTCAGGTCTGTGAGCAAGAGGAAAAGCACCAGAGAAAACAGGTGAGAAGGGATGGAAAAGCAGAAGGAAAAAGGGGGGTGTGAGCTTTTCCCAAAGCCATCTGAGGAGCTGGATGAACGAGGAAGGAGAGAAAAAGGAGTGGGAGAGCATGGCCAAGAATAATGCAAAACCAGAGGGTGAAAACAGGCAAAATGACAATCACCGAGCAGTGTGAAACTGTTTATTTGCAGCAGAGGATTAAACAGGATGAAAAGAGTCAAGAATTTTGGCAATGCTTCAAGCTCTCTCTACAAAAGATTTGTTTCTCTTATCTTCCTGGCAAGGAGTCTGGTGGTACAGTGGTTAAGCCCATCAGCCTTCCCATGGGAAAAAGATGTGCAGTCTGCTTCCCTAGATCTACAACCTTGGAAACCCAGTGGGATAGTTCTCCTCTGTTCTGCGGGGTCCCTTGAAGTTAGAATGAACTCAGCGGCAGCAGGTTTTGGGGACTCTTCCCAGCAGTGAATTGTAGTCTTCTTTCAGCCTCTCCAGCAGAAGCTGGACCATCCTAGAACGACCTGCAATGAATTTGAACCATGAGTAAACCATGTGCACACTCTGACAAATGATGCCATTTGTTTATGAGTGCTGAAATAAAAGTAACTCACTTGGAGCAGGTGCACTACGCTATCGTATATAGCATTCTTAATTGCTTCAAAGCCACATATTTGTAAATGCTTAGTTCCCTGGAAACCCTGGTGGCATAGTAGATAAGTGCTATATCTGCTAACCAAAAGGTCAGCAGTTCAAATCTTCCAGGTACTTCTTGGGAACTCTATCGGGCAGTTCTCTTCTGTCTTGTATGGTCACTCAGAGTTGGCATTGACCTAACGGCAATGGATTTGGTTTTAGCGGGGTGGTTAGTTCCCTGTTATCAGATGATCACTCAAAATAAGATCTCTATCCTAAGATGACCTGGTAATCTCATACTACAGAACAAAAAAAAAAAAAAAAGAGAGCTAAAAAGAATCAATGCAAAATCGATGTTAACTGAAAGAAAACATGAAGGAATGCAAAACAAACAAAACAAAAACACAAACAGGGGTGCACTGAACCCAGACTGTCTCCTTGCAGGACAGGGGTCTTTTTTGTGGGGAGACAGTTTTGCAGGATGTCACAATGACCCCATATAGCCAGTCCATACTTGAGCAATTTCTGCCATAAATACAAAGCTTTGTTATGAGAGTGGCTCAGAGAAGTCCAGGAATGGTGAAGAAAACTGTCCCCCAGCAACACCTTCTGAAGAGCACTCTGTTGGTTTTCTCTCAGTTTTGCCAGCCAAGAATGCGTGTGCATCCCTGCAGAAAAGGTTATTTCTGAGATAGTTAATAAATTCACATTTTGATTCTGAAAGCTAGTTAATTCTGCTATTTGGCTCTCAGTATGAAATACAAACATTCTAAAATTTCATTGTTGTTGGGTCCCTGAAAATCAGTATCCACTCAGAGCAACCCTTTGTACAACAGGGTGAAACCCTGCTGGGTCCTCATAGTCATTGTTACTTTTAAGTCTGTTGCCACGGCCACCGTGTCAACCCATCTCTTTGAAGGTCTTCCTGTTTTTCACTTGCCTTCTGCTTTACCCAGCATGATGGCCTTCTCTGCGGACTGGTCGCTACTGATAGCATGTCCAAAGTTTGTGAGATGAAGTCTCACCATCCTTGCTCCTAAGCAGCATTCTCGTTGTTCATCTTCCATACAGATTTGTTCACATTCTGTCAGTCCATGGATATTCAATGTTCTTCTAAAATCTAAGTGTCACATATGAATTCCTAATAGTAATCATTAATCTTAGAAAAACTTCACTCAGGAAAAAAAAATGTTGTCGTAAGGAGATAAGCTTCAAAAGGACATTTTTCTTCTTTAACTTAATGTTGAGTATTGAATAGTAATTTGTTGGGAGAAAATTTGAACATCAAGATGAACCTGAGAATGAACATATAAAGTATCCATACTCCCATTTCCTAAAAATAACCCTTGTAGACGTTTTAGAGTACATGATTCTGCACAATTTCTCTCATCTATATACATATTTCCACATAAAAAACAGCCTTGTGTTGTGTTGTAATATTTAGTAACTTGATTTTTTAACAGATTAGAATGAGTATAAGTACATATTAATTTTACTTCTACATCAGATACATAAGTCTAGTACTTTTAAGTGTAAACTTTAAAATTTTGTAATCTGTGTCAGGCTAGGTGAGAAGTGCTTCTCCCTTTTCTTTCTTCAAATCTGATTGGGCCATTGGGTTAGGAGGTCTCTCCTAAGACATAATGACTATATTTTAATGACACTGTGTCTGATGAGAAGAGTCCTGTTAAGTGCTCTGGCTAGTAACAGAAAGGTTGCCAGTTTTCCCTAGCAGCTTCTTGGGAAAAAAGACCTGGATATCTGCTCCCATAAAGATTACAGTCTAGACACAGCCTTCATCAGACTGAGTCTAGTACAGCTAGATAGTGCCTGCTGACCACTGCTAACGGCTTGCTGTAACAGGCATAACAATGGAAGGTCCCGGTCAGAGCTGGACAAAAATTTAGAATGAAATTCTAACTCACAAAAAAAGACCAGACTTAATGGCCTGATGCGGACTGGAGAAACCCTGAGAACATGGCCCCTGGACACCCTTTTAGCTCAGTAATGAAGTCACTTCTGAGATTCCCTTCAGCCAAAGATTAGACAGGCTCTTAGACAAAATGGGACTAAAGGGGTACACAAGGATGAGAAAGCAGGAAGAGATGGGAAGGATGTGACTGGGAATTCAAGGTAGAGACAGGTGAGTATTGACATGTTATGGGATTGGTAACAAAACAATATGTATACTAACTGTTTAAGGAGAAGCTATTTTGTTCCTTAAAAGTTAAAGTTCATTTGAAAAAAAAGAAAAAAAGATGACAGCCTAAAAAACATTACAGGGCAGTTCTGTTTTGTCACATTATGTCACTATGACTCAAAAATCAGCTTCAATGATACCTAACAACAATATTTTTGATGAGAAATGGCTTTTATAATTTTCAGGAAAAGAGAGCCTTTAGCAGGCAAAAAGAAATAAAGCCCAAATAGTATCAAGGGGTAAACGTGGTGGCATAGCGCTTAAGAGCTACAGCTGCTAACCCAGAGGTCAGTGGTTAGAATCCATCAGCTGCTCCTTGGAAACCCTATGGGATAGTTCTACTCTGCCATATTGGGTTGCTATGAGTCAGAATCAAATCAACAGCAACAGGTTTGGTTTGGGGTTTGGTTTAGTATCAAGGGAGATTCCCTGGGAGATGCACACAGGTAACACACTTGGCTGCTAACTGAAAGATTAGCAGTTCAGCCCACCCAGATGTGTCTTGGAGTAAAGGGCTGGCAATTTGCTGTTGAAAAATCAGTTCCTGAAAACTCTGTGATGCACAGTTCCACTCTGACACACACAGGGTCACTGTGAGTGAGAATGGACTCAGTGGCAAATGTCACTCTCAGAGGGTGCACTTCTGGGCAGTGGAGCAGAGAAGGTGAGAAACAAACCCCTCTGTTGTCCGTCATCACCCTTGGTTGTATTTGTGCTTTCCACGAAATTTCTCTCAGTCCCAAGCTGTTAGAGAAAGAACAATATCTCTGAGAGGCTAACTCCGAGATACATCATCCAAGGAAAACTTTCTGGAGCTACGTATTAACTTCACACAAGAATAGGCCATGATTAAACACAATGCTTGGAAGTCATGAGGCTTCTCTTGCAGAAGCAACCCTGCTGTGCCACAGATTTTAATGTCATTTCCATTTTGCTTTTTACATGAGACTTAAAAAACTGAATTCCATTTAAATTGCACCAAGAGACTTCAGTATTCAAAGGCATGCTGCAGTGCATCCCAGGGTTCTCTGAGTAACCAGGACTCTCAAAATCTTGTGGAATTGTTTGTGCAAGTTTAGATACTCATATCTGGAGGAGGGGACTGGAAGGTTTTCTCTCAGATCAGCTTTGTTTGGTAGTGGAATTCTTTGATTTAAATAATGAATCTTTGCTGCATTGAGCAATCAAGATTTTTTTTCCCTGAAATGTGATTATTTTCAGTGGGCATATGTATTAATATCATGCTGTATATTTCACACCAAAAAGTATTATTGTAGATTATATCTGGGGGAAATGGACAGAAACGTGGAAGAAATTATCAGGCTATATATCATAGCCTGAGAGCAGAAGAGAAGCACTCTTTAAGGTGCGTCAGAAATACCTGTTCTCAGTTGTGAAAAGAAGGGATGTTCATGTGTCTGAAAGTCATCTGAGACATCACCGGGAATGGAGGGGAGGGTGGGGAGTCAATAACTAGCTGTGCAAAACCAACGTCTGATTTCATTGATTTTATAGTATTTGCTTCTAGCAGGAAAAAAGGACAGCAGAAAAAAAAAAGAAAAGAATGACAAAATAGATTACCTGTAATCTTTCAAGATACTGTCATTTATAAATTATTTAACAAACAACTGGCATCCAGATTTGTAGACAAACATTAAAACAGAAAAGCCTTCCAGGTTTGTATCTTATTATTATTTTGGTATTTAGTTGACATAACTATCAGAGTTACATCAACATACCTCACATTTTCCGCAAGCCCATTGTAAATTACATAAAGTAAACCTTGATAGCATGAGAGTTTTAACAATATCACCCCCATTATGCCTCAATTTATACAGTTACTGAATCCTCCCAAGAAATGTGCTCAAGATGCTATGGGCTGCATCCATCAACAAAACAAGAAATGAAAACAAAACAAAGCAAAGAAACAAAAAGCAGTTCCTGCCAGGTTGATTCCAACTCACGGCAACCCTCTGTGTATCAGAGGACAGCTGCACTCCATAAGGTTTTCAGTGTGTGCTTTTTCAGAAGTAGATCCTGAGGCTTTCTTCTAAGGTGCCTCTGGGTGGACTAAGCCTCCAATCTTTCAATTACAACCAAATGTGTTAACCATTTGCACCACCCAGGGACTCCAAGTAGGAAATACTGCCTATTAAAGAATATGTATTTATTTATGTGTATGTATGTATGTATCCTGTAACAGTAAAAGTTAGAAACAAAAATGATTAGTAGTTGGAAGATATAGTGATCTTGGTTATAGAAATAATGCTGAAAATTTCATGACAGAACTTTGCAAGACTAATGACTTTTTCATTGCAAGTATCTTTTTTTCACCCACATAAACAGTGGCTATACACATAGATTTCACCAAATGGAATACACAGGAATCAGATTGACTACGTCTGTGGAAAAGTATGATGGAGAAGCTCAATATCATCAGACAGAACAAGGTCAGCTACCAGTAGTGGCCCAGATGATCAACTGCTCATATGCAAGTTCAAATTGAAACTGAAGACAATTAGAATAAGTATCTGAAAGCCAAAGTACAACTTTGAGTATATCCTACCTGAGCCTAGAGATCATTCCAAGAACAGATTTGACACATTGAACACTAATGACCAAAGATCAGATGAGCTGTAGAATGACATCATATATGAAGAAAGCAAGAGGTCATCAAAAAAACAAAAAAGAATGAAAAGACAAAGTGGATGTCAGAAGGGGCTCTAAAAATTGCACTTGAATGTCAAGTCACTAAAGCAAAAGGAAGAAATGATGAAGTAAAAGAACTGAAGATTTCAAAGTGTGGCTCAGGAAGACAAAGTGAAGTATTATAGTGACATGTACAAAGAGCTGAAGACAGAAAACCAAAAGGGAAGAACACACTTGGCATTTCTCAGGCTGAAAAAACTAAAGAAAAAATTTAAGCCTCAAGTTGAAAGAGTAAGAGTTTACATGGAAAATATTAAATAATGTGGGAAGCATCAAAAAATATGGAAGGAATGTAGTCACTATACCAAAAACAACTGGTCAGCATTCAACCATTTCAGGAGTTAACATGTGATCAGGAACAGATGGTTCTGAAGGAAAAAGTCAAACCTGCATTGAAGGCATTGACAAAAAACCAAATCTCCAGAAATTAATAGAGTATCAGTTGAGATGTTTCAATAAATGGATGCAGTACTCAAAGTGCTCATTCATCTATACCAAGAAATTTGGAGGACAGTTATCCAGCCAACCAGCTGGAAGAGATCCTTATTTATGTGTATTACCAAGAAAGGTGATCTAACCGAATGTGGAAATTGTTGAAAAAAAAAATATTAGTATCACTCAGAAGTAAAATTTTGCTCAAGATCATTCAAAAGTTGCTGTAGCAATATATGGACTGGGAACTGCCAGAAATTAAGCCCGGATTCAGAAGAGGATGTGGATCTACAGATATAATTGCTGATGTCAGATGGAACTTGGCTGAAAGCAGGACATATCAGAAAGATGTTTACCCAGGTTTTATTGACTTTACAAAGGCATTTGACCATGGGGGTCTTAACAAATGATTGATAACACTGTGGAGGATGGAAATTCCAGAACACTTAATTGTGCTCATGATGAATCTGTAAATGGATCAATAAGCAAGATTGTATGAACAAAACAAGGGGATTCTGCATGGTTTAAAGTTAAGAAAGCTGTGGATCAGAGTTGCATCTTTTCACCATACCTATTCAATCTGTACTGCACTTGGCTTGGCTTGGCTGGGCTTGACATTCAATCTGTATCCTGAGAAAATAATCCTAGAAGCTGGACTACATGAAGAAGAATAGGGCATTAGGGTTGGAGGAAGACTCATTAACAACCTGACTCAGGCAGATGACACAGCTTGCTTGCTGAAAATGAGGAGAACTTGAAACGCTTACTGATGAAAATCAAAGACAACAGCCATCAATGTTCGTTATACCTCAATGCCAAGAAAACAAAAATCCTCACAACTGGAATAGTAAACAACATCATGTTTGGATCTATGATCAACACTCATGGAAGCAGCAGTCAAGAAATCAAAAGACACATTGCTTTAGGAATGTCTGCTGAAAAAAAAAATATCTCTTAAAGTTTTGAAGAGTAAAGATGTCACCCTGAAGGTTAAGGTGTGCCTCACCCAAGCCATGGTATTTTCAATTACATCATATGCGTGTGAAAGCTGGGTGATGAGTAAAGAAGACAAAAGAAGAATTCACACCTTTGAATTGTGGTGTTCGAGAAGGATATTATACATATCATGGACTACAAAAAAATGAACAGTTCTGTCTTGGAAAAGTACAGAGTACTCCTTAAGAGCATGAATAGTGAGACTATGTCTTATACACTTTGGACCCGCTGTCAGGAGAGATCAATCACTGGAGGACATCATGCTTGGTAAAGTAGAGGGTCAGCCAAAAAGAGAAAGAGTCAACAAGATGGATTGACATGGTGTTTACAACAATGGGCACAAGCATAGTGATTGTGAGCATGACGCAGGACCAGGCAGTGTTTTGTTCCATTGTGTATAAATTTGCCAAGATTCAGCACTGACTCGATGGAACCTAACAAAACAATAAATACACAACAGTACATGCTTTGTCATAAACATACGTAAATTTTCAATGTTATCTAGCTGATTACAACTCATAGTGACCCTAAAGAACAGTGTAGAACTGCCATCCAGAGTTTCCAAGGTGGCAAACTTTTACAAAAATAGGTTGCCATATCTTTCTCCCTCAGAGTGAAATGGCTTGTAGGTGTGAACTACTGACCTTTTGATTCGTAGCCAGACATTTAACCACTGTGCCAATAAACCCACTGCCATCAAGTTGATTCTGACTCACAGCAACCCTGTAGAACAGAGTAGAACTGTCCCATAGAGTTTCCCAAGGAGCACCTGGAGGATTTGAACTGCCGACATTTGGGTTAGCAGATGTAGCACTTAACCACTGTACCATGAGGGTTTCGTATGTCAATGGGAATCCTTTATCTGTCTTCCCTGCAAGTTTACAAGCTCTAGGAGTTTAGAGAGCCTATGCTTTGTTCCCTCTGTGAATCTGCCAGCCAGATCTGGGACTGTGAAGGCAGATGCTGTTAACGAACCGTTGCTTTACATGAAAAGAGATCATGTGCTCTGGGTGCCCGACATGAAGAAAGAAGGTCAGATGGTCCATGCCCGGTGCTCAGCCAGGTCATGACTGAATATCTCAGTCTGGTGTGGAAACTAGATTACCGTTATCGGGAGCTGAAGGTTGCCTGGCGGGTGGGGGATGACCGCAGAAGGACACACAGGCTCTCATCAGAGGTGTGGAAGTACTCTATTTAGATTGTGGTAGAAGCTGAACAATTCTGTACACTCTATAAATTTTCCAGGAATATTTGAGTTGTATCTATGAAATGGAGGAGATGATATTATGGTAAACAAAATGTACTCAAAAAGAAAAGAAGATCTAGGAAAACAATTATAATCCAACAGTATATGAAAGCATGATTAAATTATTTTCCTACCTAGACTAAGCCAAAGTCTTGTTTCAACCATGAAACAAAAAAATATACACTACAATATTTAAGTGTGTAATAATACTGCACATACATTTAAAAATACTGACAACTTTTCATGACTTATTTTTTTGTGGTTTTTTGCTTGGAATCTTTACAGAAAAGCACCAAAATAACTTGAATTTTAAAAAGTAATTTTCCAGTTCACATTCTCCATGTAGTTCTGTTAAGTATCATCATAATTTCCAGGTTCGATATTAATTGCATGTATCACCCTAACATTTTACTTGGTCCTCAGAATGATCTCAAGTTGTACTTGTCGATCCAAACCAACCATCTATCTGAAAATTAATCTTTCCAACATCCCCATCAAATATGTATCTTTAAAGATAAGAATCCCATTATTTCCTGAGGCAAAATATTTCACCCTATTCTGAATCCCAAAACAACATAAGTAAGTTTCTGATTAGAGCTTTTACTGCCATGGCTTCAAGCAGTGTGGGACGATCCAACTGGTTATGGTAATGGAAATGTTCCATTATCTGTGTTGCCCAACATAATAACCACTACTGAGTGCTTTAAATATGGCTAGTAAGACTGAAATTAATTTCATGTTAATTTTTATTTTAAAAAAGTATATGTGACTAGTGGGTGTGTATTGACTGGAGTTATCATTTTTCTTAACAAACTGGCCACTTGTCCTCTTGCATTCCCCGTCTCAACGAATGCTGCAATCACATACCCAGTTGCCCACTCCAGAAATCTTGGAATCATCCCCAAGTTGTTGTATGCGTCAAATCAATCACACAAGTCCTAGAAACTCTATCTTATAAATGGCTCTTTCTTCTTGCCTGGCCTCTGTATTTTACTGCTCTGCCTGTTTTCTGCCTCTTGATTTATCATTTGATTTTGTGTCTCATCCAGAGTTAAAAATATGAGATTGAACTCTAAGACCATATCTGAAAATTTAAAGATCAGTCCCTTTTAAAGAGGACATTTCTCTTCTTTCTGATTTCTCCTCAGAATCGGATGAGGGGGCTCAGGAATCAAGGAATGCATTTAAGAGCTTGCTGTCTCAAAACACAGTCAGGTTCCTATCTGCCCACTGTGACCCACTAGTCCTTGGAGGTTCATTTTCAGAAAGCTTATTTTCGTATGAGGAACAACTCTGGAGGCCATTCCTTCCTGATAGCTCCAAAATACCTAGCAAACACAAGTGCAGTTGTTTTAAGGCACAAGAATTTGAGAGCAACTCAGTGTGTGTGCATGTAAATTTGCAGTTCGACTCTAAAACCCAAGCTCTTTTTTCACTTTCTGTCTTATTCATTCTCCTTAAACCTTCATTTGAGGGAATGGGCGATGTGCAATACTTAACTGTTACAAAAATACATCTAACCCTTTCCACTTCCACTGATGGATAATTCTACTACAGTTGATGTAACAGTGTATGGCCATCAGGAGCATACTTTGATGGCCCTTTACATTAAAAGCAATGAGACACACAGCGATTATTAAAACTGGCTCTACTCTTTCTGTCACCCATAGACAAATTAGGTGGTTTAATGTATGTGAGGACCAAAAATCATGTTATTATCAATGAAGGCTATTTTTGGAAAAGAAAGAGCTGTTATCAGGTAATTAAATGGGTTCCTATTGCCTTGTTTTATTTTTAGGTTTACATTGATGATTTCTTGTGTAATGATTTATTATACTGCACTCCCTTATATTTAAATCTTAAAAAAATCTCTATAACTAAGAATCAATTTGATTTAGTGAAGATGTGAATGAAAGTTTAACTTGCTACTGAAATATAAATACCACTGTGCAGGGTAAGAATACAGAAACACATGGACACATGCTGTATTTTTCCCTCAGTGAGTTCATAGAAGACTAAATATTTTCTGAAATGTCTTTTTTCCCTCTGTTTGCTCATATGTTCATAAATACAGCATATAAACCACTTAGATCCTTTTGCTCCGTTCTTGCAGCCCCACTGCAGATACTGTCTCATGTATGTCCCTCCAGTGCTTTACATGCTCTCTGTACTTCTTATATACTTCTTTATATCAGCACTGGGCAGTCACCGGGTGGTATAGTACAAATAGTAAACATACTCACTGCTAACCAGAAGCTTGGTGGATCAATTTCACCCTGAAGCGCCTTGGAAGAAAGGCTTGATGAGCTACTACCAGAAAATTAGCCAGATACCATCTGTGTAAAAGATTGAACAAATTATGCACAGAATACTAAAACAATCAAACAAACTTGTTGCTACTAAGTCGATTCTAACTCATAGTGATCCTACTGGACAGAGTGGAATTGCCCCATAGAGTTTCCAGAGAATGCCTGATGGATTTGAACTGTTGACACCTTGGTTAGCAGCCATAGCTCTTAAGCACTACACCACCAGGGTTTCCTACAGAGTACTACTCACCAATAAAAAGGAACAAACTCTTGAAAAGGAAATTGTTCTGGTTGCAATACTACAATATATACTGAATTTACGGGCTCGCTAACTTTTCCTTTTGTTGCCTAACCTAAATATTATATTCATGTAAACTTCCTAGTTTCCTTTCTCATCCAATTACTTGTCAGTTCCTATTAGTTATTAGAAACATTTAATTAGTTCCTACTATATTCTTGACATGAGGCCAGACCCAAATCCTGCTTCTGAAATATGTTTCTCTATTCGAGTTTTCCTACTGTATTAATTGTCCCTTAATTGTTTTATTAACATCTTTCCTCCTTTGCACTTCAGGCTACATTTATTAACAGAAATCTTTTTAATTTCTTTAGAAAGCCCACTAATTTTGTGCAAAAAGTGCTATCAGCATAGTAAAGATCTGTGAAAAGAGGAGGGGGGGACCATAGGCTGTCTTAGAGGCTGTTTACTTTTAATATTTCTGTATCTAGAGCAGCTAAAACCTCTGAGTAAGCAGACTGTACAGCACAATTTTCTCTATTTTCTGCAGAAAAGTCATTATCTGTAGACTTAACAGTATGGTACTAAACCTGGTGGTTACATTACAGTGCTGTTATGCATATAACCTAAATAAACTGACCTAAATAAGTGTTTCTTGCCCCTGTTATTGATAACTCATGCTTCACTGGTCTGTCATATGGTATCTTCAAGCATCTTGATTCAGTAAAAAAGCTCAGACAGTCAGATACTGATTTGCTGTTAATGAGGAAAATGCCTTGGCTGGACTAACCTCCACTTCTTTAGAGTCTATTTTAATTTAGAAAAATTCATTCAACCTGGAATGGAAATAAGTAAATACATAAGAGTGCCTTCCTTATTTCTATTTTCCTATCCCGTGGGTAGGAATAAAGAGGTGAACAGATCTGCGTGTTTGTGCCAAAGGGTCATTCTGCCTTACTTTGATGTGATCACAAGGGAAATTGAAATTTGCAGCGCTGCAGGTGCTGCCCCTCCTCAGAAACAGGTTACCCAAGCTATGTTTGTATTACTGGGTTGGCTTGACGTGTTCGTCACATTGCTGCCCAGCTGGCTCATTTCCAGCTAGCTCTGTATTGCTCTGAGAGCAGAGCTGCAGCACACGTGAGCAGGCAGGCCAGGATATTAATCGGATAAATAACATTCCATTCTGAAAATAAATTCTTTTGGGGTTTCCTTTTGCCTCCTTGTCCTTACTCTGATTCCTATCCCTCAAAATAATTTCACAGAAGTCAGCAGAGATCACAGCACAGGTTGGGGGCCTGGCAATCACACATGTTCCCCTTGAGTGTTCAGCTCACAAATCTGTCACAGGTGTTTTTCTTTTCCACCAGGCACATTTTTCACCAGGTCTCCAAGTGTACCCTATGTTTATAGGCAGAACAAAAGACCCCCTGTGCAGTGTGTGTAGTCTTTAAGAGGCTTTGAAGTCAAAATTATTTAAAATAAAAGTTATGCTCCATCACATACTAGCTACATAACCTGTTAAAGCCTCATTTTCCTCATCTGTAAATTCCTATGTATACCAGAGGGGTGGAGTAAAGGTGAGATAAAATAAAAAAAGGAAAAGAAAAGTCATCAGTGGCTGGAACACAGGGTATGCTCAATAGAATATTTGTAAGGGAATGTTATGTCCAAAGGAGCCATAGAAAAAAGAATACAGCAGAATAAAAAAATTTCCTAGGATTGCTTGTCAAAAATTGCATTCATATTCCCATATTACTCATCATCTTAACAATGTAAATAAATATGAAAAAGAGTATAAAAATCAACTGTACATTTTGTATGTAACTAAATCTGAAAGGTGAAATTAATAAATTAATAAAACAGTCCCACTTACAACAGATCAAAAAGAATCCAGCAACACATAAAAAAGATTATTATATACCGAAGTAATTATTACAGGCACACAGAGTTGGCTGCAACATTACAAATATCAATGAATATAATACATCATGTTAATAGAGAAGAGGAAAAAAGATCACATGAGCCTCTCAAAAAAATCTTTGAAAAACTGACAAAATTCAATATACTCTGATAAAATGAATACACTTAACAAACTAAGAATAGAAGGGAATTTATGACAGGGAATTTTTGACATTTATGATAAAAGTCAAGAAAGAAAAAGCTGATTAAAATCAGTAAAGTATCTGAATGAACATTTCCCCAGAGAAGATATGAAAGGTGCCAATAAGCTTATTAAGTGATGTTTAACATCATTAGCCATTAAGGAAACGAGAATCAAAAACACAGTGAAATAATACTTCACACCAACTATAATGGCTATAATAAAAATGTGGTAACAACAAGTGCTGTCAAAGATGTGGAGAAATCAGAAAGCTCATATACTTGCGCAAGTGTGAAGTGATGTAGCCATTTTGTAACCGAGTGTGGCAGTTCCACAAAACGTCAAACACAGAATCACCATATAGCCTAGAAATCCTACTCCTGTGTGTTTATCTGAGAGCAGTGAAGACATACATCCGCAGAAAACCTGGCACACGCAAAGTCCTATCAGTTTTATCATCATTTCCAAAAAGGGGAAAGAACCATCATGTCATGAATGGATATGTGTCATGTCGTATATCCACATGACAAACTATTACTCAGAAATGAAATGATGGGCTGATACATGTCAAAACTTTGATGAACCTTGAAAACATTGCACTCTAGGAAACAAATTTATCACAAAAAAAGACCCTGTATTGCAAACTTACACTTACATGAAATCCCCAGAATAGGGAAATCTATAGAGTCAGAAAGTAGATTAGTTTCCACCTAATCAGCACATTCAATCCAGAATTATCCTCTATAGATATCTCTCCTATTGTGAATGACACTCTTATCCCTCAAGAATAACAATCTAACATGCTCAGTCTAAAATAAAAACCTCTTTAGTCTGTCAGAGCTGTGCTAGCCACTCTTATTTCTCACCTCTTCTCAGGATGAAGTCTTTGATGAAACCAAAATTCTCAACACACCATTAAAAATTCTGCACCAGTAGTTAGGTTGTTCAGTGTATTCTCTTATTCCATTCTCAGAGGCTATATTCTCTTAGACCATTTTTCTATCAATCAAAGTCACACTTACTTTTAAAATCTCAGTGAAATGTCACATTTTTCTGAGAAAACTACCCTTAGAATTACAGCCTTTGTTAATATCTGCGCTTCCACTTTCCACAATCCAGCTGATTCAGAATATACCGTTAGGTATCTGTTTGGATGCATGTTATTATTAGGCCAACTAGAGAGTAAGAAAAAAAAAAAGGTTTTCAGTGCTAAAATCTCTGCCTTAGGTATCTTTGTTTGACCAACTGTCTAAGAAATTAGACAACATTTACAAGAGAAATGGGAGAATTGAATGCACTATGAACTCTATCAGTACTTAAACTAATAAGTGTTGGTTATAGTCCCAGTTGTAGGTGATCCTGCATACAGCCTAATTTGGGCGTTAGGAAGCATGAGTGTTAAGCCAGGAACTGCTTGATCAAACATGTCTCTCTTAGCCTTGCCTTCATATTGCCCGTAGAATGCAAATATGACCACTTGCCCCTAGTTATAGGAGAAATTGAGAAAGTAAAATAATTCAAACTAAACTGCACTGTACCTTCTTGGATAACATCTTGTTTGAGTCCGAAAACTTTGGGATTTGTTACCGATTTTAGTCTCTTCAGCTATTCTCACTGTACCTGGGGGGCGATTGATTCGACAAGCCTCTAATCTTGGCAAACGCTTACTAAAATCAAAGATTGCCTTGGAGAATTCTGTTAGGAAGCCAGTTAGCTTAGGTCTACCCTTGGCTCTGCCTGCTTGCTACTCATGGTAAGGCTACTTTTTTATTCTCTTTTTGTTTTTACAACCTCTAGTTGGTTACCATGCCATATAATCTCCATGACCATGGGCAGCATTTAACTGTGACATCAGGGAAACTTGGGAAAAAAGATCAGCTCTTGGGAAATTGGATTTTAGGTGATTAAAGCATCTTGGCACAAAACAACCCAATTCTCTGGGATAGGTCCTTGATTTGAGAATCAAAGCAAGACTTCTACTTACTTGTCAGAGGAAATACTCTCCTTCACGGCTGTGTGCTACAGCTGAGATCAGCATGGGCTGTTGAAAAATATGTCTCTGTCACATCGGGTTCTAAGATTTTTTTACTTTTATTTATTATGATTGAGTGAAAATGTACATTCCCATGTAAATTTACATGCCCACCTCTATGCAGTTCCCACTGCTCTCCCTGCCTGGTGACAGCACAGTCTTCCTCTCCCCTCTATACATGTCTTATCCTCCCAACAATCTCCTATCCCCTCCTCTCCACCCATTCCCTTGCCTCCAGTAAGAGGCCAGCAGGATGACATCCTATGGATGCACACATGATATGATCACTCTGTGTCACCAAGTGCAATCCATTCCTGTCTGAAGAGTTGACCTCCATTATGATTCATGGACAGGGGCCACATCAGGGCCAGAGGCCATGCTGCCAGAGGAACTCCAGGGCCCCTGGGCCATCAGTTGTGGTCTTTTAGTGGGGGTTTCAGGGTGTACCCCTTTTTATTCTTGTGTTGCCAGTGAGACTTAGCTTTGCGAGTTCCATCCGGCTATCACTGATGGTGGCCAGGTACCATATGGTTATTCTGATCACAAGTTGATGTAGTCACCCGCTCATGTGGATCTCTCTGTCTTCTGGATTCTCTTTCCCCCATGTCATTTTGGTCCTTGGTAATTATCTGTTACTGTTGAGTTGGGACCATTTGCTGTACCCTCACATGGCAGCTGGGCAGCTTTTAAGACCCCAGACAGCACTCACCAATGTGGGATGCAGAAGACTCTTTTGGCAAAACACTAGTTGTACCAATTTTGCTTCAATTTTTTCTGAGAGCACTGTCCCCGGCCCCCTGCTCCAGCTACTCTGTGCTTTCAATACTAGGTTAAGGTGGGAGGAGTAACCATGTTATGTTGAAGTCCAGTTAATATTGGTCTTCTTTCTAATGTGTGCTGTCACAGATTTCACCCAACCAAATTTCTATAAACTACCTAATCTAAACCCTCCCCTCCTAGCCCTTCCTCCCTCCCCACCCCTGCAGTCATTAAAGAGGCTTTTCTTCTATGCTTGAGTCTGTTTCTAAGTTCTAAGTTCTTATTGTAGAGGTCTCGTACAATACAATGCAATACAATATTTGGCCTTTTGTTGCTGACTACTTTTGTTCAACATAATGTCCTCCAAATATGATTGTAAGATGGCTCCTAAAATCATTATTGTTCTTTATCATTGCATAGTGCTCCATTGAGTATATATACCATAGTTTACTTATCCATTCCTCTGTTTCTGGGCATCTGGGTTGATTCCATTGTTTTGCTATTGTGGACTGTGCTGCAATGAACATTCACGTGCATGTATAAACTGGTGTCAAAGGTCTTGATTATGTAGGGTATATTCTAAGCAGTGGAATTGCTAGGTTAAATGGTGTATCTAGATCCAGCTTTTTCAGAAGTACCAGATTGCTTTCCAAAGAGGCTGCACCATTTTGCAATCCCACAAACAGTATAGGAGAATTCCAATTTCTCCAGGGCCTCTCCATTTGTTGTTCTGCATTTTTTGGATCATGGTCAACCTTGTTGGGGTGAGATGGTGTCTCATTGTAGTTTGGATTTGAATTTTCTTAATAGCTAATGATTGTGAGCATGTCTGCATGTGTTTCCTGAATCTCCTCTTTAGAGAAGTGTCTGTCCATCTCCTTTGCTCATCGCTTAACTGGATGATTTTTCTTTTTCTTATTGACATTTTGTAGTACCTTATAGGTTATGGAAATCAGGAGTCAGTGTAACATATAGTTATCAAATATTTTTTTCCATTCTGTAGATGACCTTTTAATTCTATTAATAAAGTCTTTGGATGAGCAAAAGGGGTTGATTCTTAGTAGTTCCCATTTATTTCCTGTTGTTTGTGGTTTGTTTGACAGCTTTTGAAGTCTGTCTACATTGTGTATGAAAGCTTCTGTCGTTGTTCTTACTTTTTCTTGGCTGAGGTTTATCATTTTAGATTTGATATTTAGGTCTTTCATCCAGTTTGAGTTGGTTTTTGTATAAGGTGTAAGATATGGATCTTGTTTTTATTTATTGCAGATGGCTATCCAATTTTGTGAGCACCATTTGTTGAAGATACTGTTTTTACCCCAGTTTAAAGTCTTAGGGCCTTTGTCAAATATCAACTGTTCATAAGCAGATGATGTCATCTCTGGGGTGTCAATTCTGTTCCACTGATCTATCTTTCTGTTTTTATACTAGTACCAGGCTGTTTTGACTACTGTGGCAGCATAATAGGTTCTAAGGTCAGGTAATGAGAGGCCTCCCAGTATGTTCTTCTTCTTTAGTAATGCATTACTTATCCAGGGCTTTTTCCCTTTCCAGACAAAACTGGTAATTTCTTCCTCCATCTCATTAAAAAATGTCACTGGAATTTGTATTGGGATTGGATCATTATAAGTAGCTTGCTTTAGGTAAAATAGACATTTTCTATACGTGAACAGGGTACGTTTCTCCATTTATGTAAGTCTTTCTTAGTTTCTTGTAGTAAGGATTTGTAGTTCTCTTTGTAAAGGTCTGTTATTTCTCTGGTTAGATTTATTCCTAGGTACTTTATCTTCTTAGAGGCTGTAGTAAGTGGTATTGACTTGGTGATTTCTTCATTAACAGTCTCATTGGTATAAAAGAATCCTACTGATTTACTTATGTTTATCTTGTATCCTAAGACGTTGCTGAACTCTTCTATCAGTTTGAGTAGTTTCCTTATGGATTCTTTAGGATTCTCTGCATATACAATCATATCATCTGCAAATAGGGAGATTTTGACTTCTTTGCTGATGCAGTAGATCTTTATTTCATGGTCTTGTTTAATTGCTCTGGCTAGAACTTCTAGTACAATGTTGAATAGGAGAGGTGAAAGTGGGCTTCCTTGTCTAGTTCCCATTCTCGAGGGAAATTGTTTCAGTCTCTCTCCATTCAAGATGATGTAGGCAGTTGCCTTTGTGTAAATGGCCTTTACTGCATTGAGGAATTTGCCATCTATTCCTATTTTGCTGAGAGTTTTTAGCATGAGTGGATGTTGGACTTTATCAAATGCCTTTTCTGCATCAATAGACAAAATCAGGTGATTCTTGTCTTTCATGTTATTTATGTGGTTGATCACATTAATTGCTTTTCTGATGTTGAACCAGCCTTGCATGGTATGAATCCAACTTGGTCATGATGGATTTTTTTTTGATATGTTGTAGTATTTTGTTGGCAAGAATTTTGTTGAAGATTTTTGCATCTAGATTCATGAGTGATATTGGTCAGTAGTTCTCCTTCTTTATTGAGTCTTTCCCTGGCTTTAGTACCAGGGTTATGCTGGCTTTGTAGAATGAATTTGGGAGTATCCCCTCCCTTTCTATACTGTGAAATAGTCTCAGTATTATTGGAGACAGTTCTTCTCTAAATGCTTGGTAGAATTCTGCGGTGAAGCCATCTAGGCCTAGGCTTTTTATGGTGGTAGTCTTTTGATGACTTTTGCAATCACTTTCTTTGTGATAGGTTTATTAAGTTGTTCTTCAGCTTGTGATAATTTGGGTAGGTGATATGAATCAACGAATTTGTCCATTTCCTCTAAGTTTTCAAATTTGTTAGAGTATAGTCTTTCATAGTATTCTGTTACAATATATTTTTTTTCTGACTTTATTTTATTTACTATGACTGAGTGAAAATGTACTCCCTTTGCATTTCTTTTTGGGTTATTCATTTCTTTTCCTATTTTTCTTTAGTAAGTTTAGTCAATGATTTGTCAATTCTGTTGATCTTTACAAGAAACTAGCTTTTGGTCTTTTCAATTTTTTCATTTGTTCTTTTGTTCCCTAATTCATTTAGTTCTGCTCTGATCTTTATGATCTGTTTTCTTCTGGTGCCTGATGGGTTCCTCTGTTGTTCTGTATTTGTTCAAGCTGTAGGGTTAGTTCTTCAGTTTTGTTTCTTTCTTCCTTTATGATGTGTGCATTAATGGAGATAAACTGACCTCTGAGCACTGCTTTGGCTGTATCCCATAGGTTTTGGTAAGAAGTGTTTTCCTTCTCATTGGAATCCATAAATTTCTTTATTGCATCCTTGATTTCTTCTATAATCCATTTTTTTTTTTTGAGCAAGATGTTGTTCAGTTTTCGTGAGTTCCACTTTCTATCTATGTTTTCTCTGCTACTGATTTTGACTTTTATGGTTTTATGATCTAAGAAGATACTTTGCAATAATTCAGTCATTTGGATTTTGTTGAGAATTGCTGTATGTCCTAGCACATGGTCTATTCTGCAGAATGTTCTATGTGCACTGGAGAAGAAGGTATAGTTGTCCACTGATGGATAGAAAGTTCACTATATGTCACTGAGGTCTAGTTGGTTAATTGTGACAATAAGGTCTTCTGTGTCTTTACTGAGCTATTTTCTAGATGATCTATCCAATATTGAGAATGGAGTGTTGAAGTCTCCCACTATTATTGTGGAGTGGTCTGTCTCCTTTTTGAGTGTAGTCAGTGTTTGTTCGATGTATTTAGGTACTCTAATATTAGGTACATAAATATTTAATATTGTTAAGCCATGCTTGTGTATTGAAACTTTTAGCAATAGTATCCATCCTTGTCTATGATGGTGGATTTTACGTTAAAATCAATTTTATCTGAGATTAAAATTGCCACACCTGCTCTTCTTTGTGTATTGTTAGCTTGGTGTATATTCTTCCATCCGTTAATTTTCAGTGTGTTCATATCTTTAAGTCTAAGGTGAGATTCTTGCAGGCAACATATGGCTGGGTCGTGTGTTTTGATCCAAGAAGTCACTCAATGTCTCTTTACTGGAGCATTCAGTCCATTCACATTCAATGTAATTATTGATAGGTATGTGTTTAGTGCTGTCATTGTGATAGGTTTATTTTTGTGCTGATGTTTTCTCTGCTGTTCTTATAATCTGTTCTGGGACTTATTTGTGAGTTTATTTTTCACCTTTTTCAGGGTTGGTTTTGTGGTTGTTGAGACTCCTATATTACATTTCTTGATTTGATATGTTGCAACTTTATTGTGCTTTATGGCTGCCCTTATGATCCCCCTTAATAAACCCAGTTTTAATTACTACCAGTCTTATTAACTTCCTCTCTATCTAGAAAGACTGTAACGACTGTAGTACATCCCTCTTTTTAATATGATGACATCATAGCTTTCATGATATGATCACTGGATCATTTCTTTCACTAGTATAACTTTGATTGTGTTTGGAGCCTTCTCTAACTGAGTAAGTTTCTGGGTGATGTGTCTTAAATTTACTCCTAAAATACAAAATTTGTGACTTTGTTCTTCTAAGCCAAGAGATTCTTTCAGTATTTCTTGTAGCTTTGGTTTGGTTTTTACTAAGTCTCTGAGTTTCTGTTGATCTGAAAATGGCTTAATTTCATTTTCATGTTTGAAAGATAGTTTTCCAGGATATATTATTCTAGGTTGGAAGTTCTTTTCCTTCAAGGCTATGAATATGTCATGCCACTGTCTCCTTGACAGCATCATTTCTGCTGAGAAATCCAGTGAAATCCTACAGGGTTTCTCTCTGAACGTTAACTTTGCTTTGAGTCTTGCTGCCTTAACAGTTTCTGTTTCATTTTGTTAAGCTTGATTATAACGCGTCTTGGAGTCTTTCTTTTGAGATTTATATTGAGTGGCATTCGCTATGCATCTTGTATATCTATTCTCTTCCTTTGTAATTTCTGGGAAGTTTTCTGTCATCAGCTCAGCAACAATACACTGTGTTCTCAGGTGTCTCAACTTGCTCAGGAATTCCAGTTAACTGTAGATTGTTACTCTTAATAGAGTCCCACATGCTTCTTACTGTTTCTTCATTTTTCTTGTTTCTTTTTTCTAATTTCTCCTTATAGATGCTAGAATCAGTAGCTCTGTCTTCCAAGTCAGAAAGTCTCTTTTCCATTTGTTCCATTCTGTTTTCTTGGCATTGAAGTTTCTATGTCTTTGATTTTGTTCTTGATTTGTTGGATTTCCAAGTACTGATGTTCCATCAGATGGAAAAACTTGCTTAATTTTTCATTTTGTTCTGTTGCATTTTGTATAAGGCCTAGTAGGGCTCTATATGTAATCCTTTTGAATTCACCTTCCAATAGTTTCAGGAAGGTTTCTTCATCTTTGGTTGTTTCTTTGGGAGGCCTTCTGAATCCATCAGTGATTTTTTCCTTACATTTTTATCCAGAATGTTTTGCTTTTGGGGCTGCATGTAAGTCAATAAAGGCTGGGAAAGATGCTGTGAGGATGGACCATGGTTATTTCTCTAGGCCGTCTTAAATGAAACGTAAAAAGTATCTGAGAACTTCCAAAGTCAGTCAAATTTTCAGGTGTACAGGTCTCTCTTTCCAGCTGGCAAAGTAAGCACATCTATATCCAACCCCAGTTGTTATAAACTAGTTCAAATTACAGAAAGGCTACTGCCCTGCTGGCCTCTGCTGCCAGGCCCCAGCCATAGGTGACACTGAGTAAAATACTGCTTTTCTGCCAGAAAACTGCCTGGCCCCTAGGGTCGCCATGAGTCGGTTCCAACTCAACAGCACTTGGCTTGGCTGGCCAGAAAACTGCTCTCCTTCGGGCAGGCACTGCCTCCCAGCCTAGGAATTAGGTACAGCTGTGGCCTCCATATGGGTATATCCACTTTCCAGTGGAACAAGATGGGATCCCACACAAGCTCCCCATCTGCCTCGGTACAGGCTACACAATGGCAGAGGCAGAAAGAGAGACCAAGGTGCTGTGATGCTTAGAGTCCAAAGCCAGGCTTTCAAGATGTGGCAACTTCACCTGCTGATCCCACCAGCTGTGCTTATGAGATTAGCTGCTAGTTAAGTCCCAGCCCCAGCCAATGGCTAAGACAGAGATAAAAAAGTTAAAATGGCGAGTTACCTTCTGTCCATGAAAGCTAGCTTTCACCAGGAAAGGGGACGGCAAAAGAGATGAGGTTTTCCATTCAGTAGTATGAAGTTCAAGTTAACAGCCCTATGTCGTGTCCTAGGGCTTACTAGATGTCCAGAAGGCTCCAATTAATTATCAATTCAGTTCTTGTTTTCCAGAGAGATTTAGGGAGACATGTGTTTAGCCTGCCTTCTTGACTCTGCCCCTTCCCGATTTCTAAGATTTTAACTAGAAGCTGGCTGTGCTGCTGAAAAAAATAGTTCCCACCACCAAAGAACATAAACCAAAAATACCAAAATCATTGTCATTGAGTTGCTTCTGACTCATAGCAATCCTGTAGAACAGAGTAGAATTGACCCATGGAGTTTCCAAGGAATGCCTGGTGGATTCTAACTGCTGACCTTTTGGTAAACAGCCATAGCAGTTAACTGCTACACCACCAGGTTTTCCCAAAGAACATAACCAGAAAACGAAACTCACTGCTGTCGAGTCAATTCTGACTCATAGTGACCCTACAGGACAGAGAACTGTTCCATAGAGTTTCCAAGGAGTACCTGGAAAATTTAAACTGCTGACCTTTTGGTTAGCAGATGTAGCACATGACCACTACTCCACTAGGGTTTCCTCAAAGAACATAAAATAGTTAAAATCTCATTTTGGATTTTGGATTTTGGATTATCAGAGATAACCCCAGACTTTGGTAAAACAGTTGTTTTAATGTCACATTTCAGCTTCAGCACTTGACTCTCTCACTCTGTCTCTTTCTCACACACACAACTTGTCCCTTCCCATTTCCCATCTACTCTCACCTTTCCATATTTTACAGTTTCTGTAATTATGACTTCTTAAAGAGCCCCAGTGGCACAGTTGTTAAGCTCTTGGCTGGTTCAAACCCACTAGCCATTGCATGATAGAAAGATGTGGTAACCTTTTCTTGTATGAGCTTTATCACTTTAGGTATGATATTTAGATCTTTTATCAAGTTGGAGTTGGATCTGACTCGACGGCACTTGGCCTGGCTTGGCCATCCAGTTGGAGTTGGTTTTTGTATAAGGTGTAAGATATGGATCTTGATTCAGTTTATTGCAGATGGATAACCAATTTTGCCAGCACCATTTGTTGAAGATACTGTTTTTACCCCAGTAATGTCTTAGGGCCTTTGTCGAATATCAACTGTTCATAGGCAGATGGTGTCATCTCTGGGGTCTCCATTCTGTTCCATTGATCTATCTATCTGTTCTTGTACCAGTACCAGGCTATTTTGACAACTGTGGCAGTGTAGTATGTTCTAAGGTGAGGTAATGAGAGGCCTCCCAGTGTGTTCTTCTTCTTTAATAGTACCTTACTTATCCGGGGCTTCTTCCCTTTCCAAACAAAATTGATGATTTGTTTCTCCATCTCATTAAAAATTGACGCTGGAACTTGTATTGGGATTGGATTATATAAGGAGATTGCTTTGGGTACAATACACATTTTCACAATGTTAAGTCTTTCTATCCATGAGCAGGGTAGGTTTTTCCATTTATCTAAGTCTCTCTTAGTTTCTTGTAGTAAGGGCTTGTAATTCTCTTTGTAAAGGGCTGTTGTTTCTCTTGTTAGATTAATTCCTAGGTACTTTATCTTTTTAGGGACTATAGTAAATGGTATTGATTTGATAATTTCTTCCTTAACAGTCTCGTTGTTTGTATAAAGGAATCCTACTGTTTTACTTATGTTTATCTTGTATTCTGAGACTTTGCTGAACTCTTCTATCAGTTTAAGTAGCTTACTTATAGATTCCTTGGGGTTCTCTGCATATAGAATCATATTATCTGCAAACAGAGACATTTTAACTTCCTCTTTGCTGATGCAGATGCCCTTTATTTCTTTGTCTTGTCTAATTACTCTGGCTAGAACTTCTAGCACAATGTTGAATAGAAGAGGTGCAAGTGGGCATCCTTGTCTAGTTCCTGATCTCAAGGGAAAGTCTTTCAGTCTCTCTCCATTCAGTATGATGTGGGCAGTTGGCTTTGTATAAATGGCCCTTATTGTGTTGAGGAATTTGCCGTCTATGCCCATTTTGCTAAGAGTTTTTAGCATGAATGGGTGTTGGACTTTATCAAATGCCTTTTCTGCATCAATGGACAAAATCAGGTGATCCTTATCTTTTGTGTTATTTATGTGGTTAATCACATTGTTTTTTCTGATGTTGAACCAGCCTTGCATCCGTCGTACGAATCCCACTTGGTCAGGATGGATTATTTTCTTGATATGTTATTGTATTTTATTGACAAGAATTGTGTTGAAGATTTTTGCATCTAGATTCATGAGTGATATCGGTCTGCGGTTCTCTTTCTTTGTTGGGTCTTTCCCTGGCTTAGGTATCAGGGTTATGCTGGCTTCATAGAATGTGTTTGGGAGTACTCCATCCCTTTCTATACTGTGAAATAGTCTCAGTGGTATTGGAGATAACTCTTCTCTAAATGCTTGGTAGAATTCTGCAGTGAAGCCATCTGGGCCTGGACTTTTTTGGTTGGCAGTGTTTTGATGACATTTTCAATCTCTTCCTTTGTGATGGGTTTATTAAGTTGTTCTGCTTCACGTTGTGATAATTTGGGTAGGTGGTATGAGTCCAGGAATTTGTTCATTTCCCCCAGGTTTTCAAATTTGTTACAGTACAGTTTTTCATAGTATTCTGTTATGATATTTTTGATTTCTGTTGCATCTGTGGTAACAATTCCCCTCTCATTTCTAATTTGGGTTATTTGTTTCCCTTCCTGCTTTTCTTTAGTAAGTTTAGCCAGTGGTTTGTCAATTTTGTTGATCTTTTCAAAAAACCAGCTTTTGGTCTTTTCAATTTTTTCAATTGTTTTTCTATTCTCTAATTCATTTAGCTCTGCTCTAATCTTTATGATCTCCTTTCCTCCGGTGCCCAAGGGGTTCCTCTGTTGTTCTATTTCTACTTGTACAAGCTGTAGAGTTAGTTCCTTGATTTGGTTTCTTTCTTCCTTCCAGATGTGTGCGTTTATGGAGATAAACAGACTGCTGAGCACTGCTTTGGTTGTATCTCATAGGTTTTGGTAGGAAGTGTTTTCGTTCTCATTGGAATCCATGAATTTCTTTATTTCATCCTTGATTTCCTCTATAACCCATGTTTTCTTTCAGCAAGATGTTGTTCAGTTTCCAAGGGTTCCACTTTCTATCTATGTTTTTTCTGCTATTGATTTCAACTTTGATGGCTTTATGATCTGAGAAGATGCTTTGCAGTAATTCAATGGTATGGATTTTGTTGAGCATTGCATTATGGCCTATCACATGGTCAATTCTGAAGAATGTTCCATGTGCACTGGAGAAGAAGGTGTAGTTGTCTGCTGATGGGTGGAAAGTGCTGTATATATTGATGAGGTTTAGTTGGTTAATTGTGGCAATGAGGTCTTCTGTATCTTTACTGAGCTTTTTTCTAGATGATCTGTCTAGTAATGAGAGTGGAGTGTTAAAGTCTCCCACTATTATTGTGGAGTCATCTAACTCTCTTTTGAGCATAGTCAGTGTTTCTTCAATGTATTTGGGTGCTGTGATATTAGGTGCATAAATATTTAATATAGTTAAGTCTTGCTTGTGTACTGAAACTTTCAGCAATAAATAGTGTCCATCTTTGTCCATGGTGGTGGATTTGACATTAAAATTGATTTTGTCTGAGATTAGAATTGCCACCTCTGCTCTTCTTTGTTCATTGTTAACTTGATATGTACTCTTCCATCCTTTAATTTTCAGTTTGTTCCTATCTTTAGGTCTTAAGTTGTCTTGTAGACAACATATGGATGAGTCATGTCTTTTGATCCAAGATGACACTTGATGTCTCTTTACTGGAGCATTCAGTCCATTCACATTCAATGTAATTATTCATAGGTATGTGTTCACTGCTGCCATTGTGATGTGTTTATTTTTATGTTGATGTTTTCTGTGTTGTTCTTATTAGTCTGTTCTTGGACATTCTTTTCTGTGAGTTGATTTTTCACCTTTTTCAGAGCTGGTTGTGTAGTTGTTGAGACTTGTATGTTACATTTCTTGAAATGGTATGATACATTTTGTTGTGCCTTACAGCTGCCCCTATGATCCCCCTTAAGAAACTATATATAAACCCAGTTTTGATTACTACCAGTCTTGTCAGCTTTCTCTCCATCTGGAAGGACTATAACAACTGTAGTACATCACTCTTTTTATTATGATGCACCATAGTTTTCATGATGATCACTGGATTGCTTTTTTCCTTATCAAAGCTGTGATTGACTTTGGAGCCTTCCCTAAAAGAGTATTGAGTAGTGTGTCATTCTAAAATATAAAGTTCATGGTTTCGTTCTTCTAAGCCAGAGCCAAGAACTTCTTTCAGTATTTCTGTAGTTTGGGTTTGGTTTTTACAAAGTCTCTGAGTTTCTATTTATCTGGGCATGTCTTAATTTCATTTTCGCATTTGAAACATAGTTTTGCAGGATATATAATTCTTGATTGGAAGTTCTTCTCCTTCAAGGATTTGAATGTGTTATGCCACTGTTTCTGTGCCAGCATGGTTTCTGCTGAGAAATCTGATGAGAGCCTACAGGGTTTCCCTCTGAATGTTAGCTTTGCTTTGAGTCTTGCTGCCTTTAAGAGTTGCTGCTTATGTTTCATTTTGTTAAGCTTGATTATAATATGTCTTGGAGTATTTCTTTTGAGACCTATATTGGGTGGTGTACGATACGCATCTGAGATGTCTATATTGTCTTCCTTCATGATTTCTGGGAAGTTTTCTATCAGCAGCTCAGCAATGATATTCTATGTGTTCTCAGATGTCTCACCCTGTTCAGGGACCCCAATTAATTGAAGGTTGTGCCTCTTAATAGAGTCCCACATGCTTCTTAATATTTCTTCATTTTTCTTGTTTCTTTTTTCTGATTTCTGCTCATAGATGCTGGCCTCAGTAGCTCTGTCTTCCAAGTCAGAAATTCTTTTTTCTATTTGTTCCATTCTGTTTTCTTGGCTTTGCATGGAAGTTTCTTTGTCTTTGAATTTGTTTTTGATCTGTTGGATTTCAGAGTACTGGTGTTCCATCAGATCGAACAGCTTGCTTAATTTTTCATTTTGTTCTACTGTATTTTGTATAAGATCTAGAAGGGCTCTGTATATAATCATTTTGTTTTCACTTCCTGATGCTTTCATAAAAGTTTTTTCATCTGGGAAACTCTTTGGTTGCTTTGTTTGGGAGCCTTCTGAAGCCATGGGTGACTTCTTGTATGACACAATTGTCTGTTGCTTTTTGGGTCCCATGTTAGTATATAGAGGCTGGAAGAGATACTGTGAGGATGGATTGCAAATGTTTCTCTAGGCTGTCTTACAATGTAAAACAAAATGTATCTGACCAGTTCACAAGTGAGTTAGGTTTTCAGGTGTAGAGGTCCGTCTTCTCAACTGACAAAGTAAGCGCCACTATATCCAACTCCAGATGATAACAAACTGGTTCAGAATACAGCAATGCTAGTGCCCTGTTGGCCTCTGCTGACAGGGCCTAGCCTGAGGCGTCACTGCCTCGAGTACTGCTTTTCTGATAGTAAAACGCTCTCTTGTGAGCAAGCTCTGGCTCCCAAGCTAAGAATTAGGTCCAGTGCGTCCACCGTATCCAAGATGGCATCCTCCACATAGGCAGGAGATAGAAGGGCTAAAGGTGCCAAGAGGTAGTGATTCCTCTGCTTCTGTTGCAGGGCTGCCAATGTAGGTGGCCTTCGGTAAATTACTGCTTTTCTGTTGGAGAAGCACTGTCCTGTTTGCAGGAGATGGCTCCCAGGCTAAGAATTAGGACCTGCTAAAATCTCAGTACCAACATGGCGTCCTGCACACTCACTGCGAAATTCCGTATAAACCCCGCTGATGCAGATATAAAATGAAAGGCTCAAAGTGGCTAGACTATCAGAGTCCTAAGCCCGGCTCTCAAAATATGGGAATTTCGCCTACCTATCCCCCCAGCAGCGCGTCTGAGTCTAGCTGCTTGGCAAGACCCAGCTCCGCCCGCCGGCCAAGACAGAGAAAAAAAAAGTCAAAATGGTGCGGTTACCTTCAGTCTGTGAGAGCCAGGGTTAGCCAGGAGTGGGAGTCAGTGAAAGAGAGTAAGTTTTTCGCTCAGTGGTATGAAGTCCCAATTAATAGCCCGGTGCCGTGTCCTGAGGCTGATTAGGTGATTAGGAGGATCCGTTTGATTATCAAATCAGGTCTTGGTTTCCAGAGGGATATAAGGAGACAAGTGCTTAGTCTGCCTTCTTGACTCTGCCCCTGGTGTATCAATTTTGTTGATCTTTTCAGAAAAATAACTTCTGATCTTGTTAACTCTTTCCATTGTTATTCTGTCCTCTAATTCATCTAGTTTTCTAATTTTTATTATTTGCTTTCTTCTGGTACCTGTGGGGTTGTTTTGCTGCTCTATTTCCTCATCTTTGAATTATAGAGTTAGTTCTTTGATGTAGGCCCTTTTTTCTTTTGGGATGTGTGCATTTATTGAGAACAACTGATCTCTGTGCACTGCTCTTGCTGTGTCCCATAGCTTCTGGTGCAATGAGTTTTCATTCTCATTTGATTCTATTAATTTCTTTATTCTGTTCTTGATTTATTCTATAATCCAGTTGTTTTTGAGCAAGATATTGTTCAGTTGCCAGGGTTTGATATTTTTTTCTTTTTTCTGTTACTGATTTCCACTTTTATGACTGCACACCATCTGAAAAGATGCTTTGTAATATACAATGCTTTGAATTTTGTTAAGGAGTGCTTTGTGGCCTAATATATGGTCAATTCAGGAGAATGTTCCACATGCACTGGAGAAGAAAGTACACTTGGCTACTGTTGGGTGGAGTGTCCTGTGTATGTCTGTGAAGTCAGGTTGATTGATTGTGGTGTTTAGATATTCTGTGTCTTTATTGAGCTTTTTTTGTTTTTGTTGTTTTAGGTGTTCTGCCCCTTACTAAGAGTGGTATGTTGAAGTACCCTTGTATTATTGTCGAGCTATCTACTTTTTGTTTCAACTCAGTTAGTGTTTGTTTTATGTATCTTGGAGTCTTCTCACTGGGTGCATAGATATTTAATATGGCTCTATCCTCTTGGAATATCAATCCTTTATTTTTTGTAAATTCATAATAATGTCCTTCCTTATCCAATGTGGTGGATTTTACATTAAAGTCTATTTTGTGAGAGATTAATATTGCCTCTCCTGTTCTATTTGGATTATTGTTAGACTGATATCTTTTTCTACCCTTCAAGTTGTAGTTTGTGTCTTTAAGTCTAAGGTGTGTCTCTTGTGGGCGGCATACAGAGTGGTCCTTTTTTTTTTTTAAATTTAATCTGACACTCTCCACTGCTTTATTGGTGTGTTTAATTCACTTACATTTAGTGTAATAATTGATAGGTGTGAGCTTAGTGTTGTCATTTTGATGGCTTTTATTCTGTGTTGTAGACATTTCCTTTGTTCCGTTTAATTTTCTGTGCTGAGTCTCTTTTTTTAATGTGGTTTTTTTTCCATATTTTTTAATGTTGGTGGTTTTGTATTTGCTGAGGCTTCATGTTTTTCTTTTTTTTTTTATCTTGGTGTGTAGGATTGACAGTTTATTTTCTGGTTACCTTATTATTTACCCCTATTTTTCTAAATTTAAACTAGCCTTTAATTGCTAAGTGTCCCATTTCTTCCTCTCTATATGAAATTTTTTTTTTGAGTCCTTCTGTTTTGTTATAGAATTTACATAGTGACATCTCTGTCTCTTGATTTCAGTGTTTTGGCTATCATTTACTTTTACGATTCTGTTAGTTAGGTTGATATTTAGTTGCTCTGTTCTGTGTTTAGATTTTGGACTGTTACTTGGTATTATTTGTTTTCTAACTAAGGTATTCCTTTTAGTATTTCTTGTAACTTTAGTTTGCTCTTTGCAAATTCCCTAAACTTCTGATGACAAATTCCCTAATTTTGTCATCAAATTTGAGGGACAGTTTTGATGGATATATAATTCTTTACTGTCAATTATTTTCTTTCAAGTCTTTATGTATGTCATATCATTGCTTTCTTGCCTGCATGGTTTCTGCTGAGTAGTCCAAGCTTAGTCTTACTGATTATCCTTTGTAGTTCATTTTTTTGTTTATCCCTAGCCACTTTTAAAAATGTCTCCTTATCTTCAGTTTTGGAAAGTTTGATTATAATGTGCCCTGGTATCTTCCTTTTGGGATCTACCTAGTGTAGAGTTATAAGACCATCTTGGATAAGTATCTCTACATCTTTCATGATATCAAGGATGTTTTCTGTTAGCAAATCTTCAACAATTATCTTTGCATTTTCCATTATCCTCCTGTGTTCTGGAACTCCAATCACTTGTAGATGATTCCTGTTTCTAGAGTCCCACATTGTTCTCAGTGCTTCTTGATTTTTTAAAATTCTTTTATCTAATTTTTGCTTAAATATGTTAGTGTCATGTGCTCTTTCTTTAGTCTCACTAATTCAGCCTTCCATTGCCTCAACGTTGCTCCTTTGACTATCAATTGAGTTGTAAATTCTGTAATTTTCCAAATTTCTAATTCTTAACCCTATATGCTTTCTTGCAGCTTGTTCAATTTGTCATTATGCTCTGTTGCATTTTGCCTCATCTCCTTCTTCATCTCTTAAAGAGTTCTAAATATTAACCTTTCATATTCTACCTCTGGTAATTCCAGGAGGTTTTCTTCCTGTGCAGAGCTTTGGGGAGCTTTTTGAAGAGTTTATGGTCCAGCATTTTAAGCGCTTTGATATGAATTACTGTTTCATTCAGTAAATTGTATTTAATTATTTCATATTTGTCTATTGCACTCTAGCTTCTTGTTTTGAAACATACAATTTACTTTTCTTATATAAATTCAGCTGAAGTGTCCAGGTAGTCAACTAGTCACCAAGTCTGTGGTGCAGGCCCTTGCCTACTGTCCTAGATGGGCAGGGATTATTGGTATAGGCACAGGTGTCTGGCTGCAGCCATTGAGAAAGACAGAGGGCTACCATTCATTAATGTCTGTAGTGATAGTGTATACTCTTATGTCTGAATCTAGATGAAGGAAGTGTCTTTGATTTTCTGGCTCAGGGGAGTCAGCACATTTTCTCCCTTTGCCCAAGTGTTTTAAACTCTTCCTTCCCTGAGTCTCAGAGGATTGCTCAGGGTGGCCTTAAGAATTCCTACTTCCAGCTCAGTTAATTGCATCAGATTCCAGAACCAGGTTCAGTGCAGAGAAGGATGGTAAAGTATTGCTCAGGGTGGGTTTGAGGAGTCCTACTTCTGGCTCAGTTAGTGACAACAGACTCTAGTACCAGGCTCACTGCAGAGAAGGTAGGGGGGGGTAGAGTCAGAAGAATGGAGACAGACTCATGTCATAGAAAAGATTCAGATCTGTGTATAGCAGATTACACACAAAGACAGCTTTTGATGATCTGCTGCTGTCTCTTATGTGTTCTGGATTTGCAAGTGCATTCTCCAGAAAAACATTCTGCTGATGAGGATGCCCACCAGTCTTTCCAGCCTTGGCCATCTCCTGGCATGTTAGGATTGTGGGATCCTATGTATTTCTGGTACTATTCTCCCTTCTCCATTGATAAATCCAGTTTTTCAATATTCATGTTGATGTTTAGGGCCTCTAGAATATTGCATGTGCCACATTCATTTGTTTGGGGGACCTCTGTTGTTACAGGGGTCATGAGAAATGTCTATCTACTCTGCCATCGTGGCCCTGCTTCCTACCTGAGTACAATATTTTATTTAGTGCTCCCTGCAACCCTGCATTGTCATTTTTCTCAATTTCATGAATGGGGCATCTCAGCAATACTATATAACCTGTACAAAGTCATGTTTCTGGTTAAAAATGGGAATAGAATTTGAACCAGAGTCCATGAGAATTCAAAGCTATTGTTCCATTCACTATGGCATGATATCTGCTATCCTTGTACTTGATTTTCAATTATACCTAGATAGTTTTAGTTTTTTCCATTTGGCTCCTAGTTTTTATCTTCTTAACAGCCTTAAAAATGTTTTAAGACATTTTTTCTCTAGAAATGTGGTACAGAAAATCACTAGATTTCTACTAATAAAGGCTTCTTACTGGAAGCTCACTGTATCTCAGATGAAGCAGCAGAACAATGACAGGAATTAGGAAGCCTAGGTTTTGCCTTTTTGAAGAGGACACATGAGAAATGATAGACGCAGTAGCCACCATCTTGTTAATAATAACAATAATGTCTCAATTTGAAGAATTGTTTATGTGATCTCTTGCCTACTTGGGTGAATTACCAACCATCTGCTTTTGAGTTTCCTAGGAAATGGACTAAATGTAAAGATAGCATGATTTGGCCAAAATGGCCAAACAGAAATGATGCTTTAAGTTCTAATGAAAACAAATCAGCTGAATTAGATTCTCTAGAGATAATTCAATGCAAAGGAATAAAGATATGATTGACAGAAGAAAGTCTTCCTCCTACCCTCTGCTAGTACTTTAATTTCCATTGCTGTTCTTTGATCCTTAGAATAAACAAGAAAGCAAGAGAGAAAGAAAGGCAGAAGAGAAATGACCTATATAATAAACTATAAACTCAGATGAGATTTATAAAACATGTACATACATTAAAATTTGTTTGATGTTATCTGAGAGTAGAGAAAAATAAATATAACATTCTACTACTTTCAGATTCTGTCAATAGTGATCCCTTAGTACAATTTTATAGAATGATTTCTTTTTTGGACTGCCAGTATATTTGTCCACTTATTTTCCTATTCTCAAAAAGTCAGTTTTCTGAATGTACTCAAAAATGATAAACTGGGACTATGTCTTAATTATTTAGTACAGCTGTAAGAGAAATACCACAAGTGAATAACATTAGCAAATGGAAATTTATTCTTTCACTGTTCAGGAGACTAGAAGTCCAAATTTAGGACACTGGCTCTAGGGGAGGTTTTTCTTTCTCTGTTGGCTCTGGGGGGAGGTCTTAGTCTCCTTTAAACATCTGTAGGTCCTACATTCCTTGGAGATATCCACGTGTCTTGACATTTGTCTTCCCTTTAGACTCTGGAGGTTCTAGTTGCAGGGACTCTGGATCTCAAGGTTATACTCTGCTCCCAGCTCTTCTCTTTGGTGGTAGGAGGTACCCCTCTCTCTGTTCAATTTCTTCCCTTTCATCACTTGTAAGATAAAAGGTAATGCAGGCCACACCCCATAAAATTCCCTCTTGTATGAGGTCAGGACTGTTTCCTAAGAAAGGGTGTTGTATTCCACCTAATCCTGTCTCTTTAATGTAACAAACACAACCTAACCTTCATTAATGTAATCTAAACCTTCTTCATTAACGTACAGAGGTCATGATTTACAAAATATCACACAATGGAAGGTAATTATATCAGGTCACAAAATGGAGGACCACCACACAATACTGGGAATCATGGCCCAGGCAAGTTGATACATATTTCTGGAGGACACAATTCAATCCATGGTAAACTCTACTGATTCTTGGTTGTGAATAAATTCAGATCTAACCAGCTGTCTTTGACTGTGTGCATCACTGTTTAGGAATATTAAAAGCTATCCAGAAGGATCATTGTGGAATTTAAGGAGAGTGTATGCATATCGCCCGGCACTTGGCACTTGGCTATGCATATCGCCTACCAGAATTTGAATCAACTTGGTGATTAGACTGATATGAAGGAGCTGGTGACTGTTCCTACTTAACTATTTTGCATCTGCATCTCAGCTAGTGCTATGGCTATAATAAATGGGTTAACAGTGCTCTGTAACCAGCAACTTTCATTTCACTTCTCTAAAATTATTCCTCATAAAACTGTGCTGAAGATTAAAAAAAATTCAGATAAGGAACTTAAAACAGTATCTGACATGCAGGAAATAATAAATCTTGAACACTGTTGCCAAGATTGAGGATTTGTAAAAGCATCAGAATAGATTTCCTCAAGAACATCAATGGTAAACTGTAGTCTCTGTGATTTAATGCCAATATGATTGAAGTTTCAGATCCTCAAGCTCCATGACATCTGATTTCTATAATAAGTTTTAAAACCATATCTCTACCTAAGTATATTTTTAAAGGTGTAAGGTTGGGAAATGCAAGGTGCACGCAAGGTTACTCTTTTCCCCTATGCCTATTAGAGTCTTCACTATTTGGTACTACATTCTTTCTGAGCCCAAGCCAAGCCTCAGAATCCTTCTTAACACACACAATAATTGGATTAGAGCAAATGAGAAGCAACCTATTTGATATCACTCCAATAGCAACTCAGTTTGATGCCATTAAGGAGCCCTGGCACATCACTTAAGCACTTGGCTACTAACTGAAAGGTCAGTGATTTGAATCTACCAGCTGATCCACAGGAGAAAGATGTGGAAGTATACTTTTGTAAAGATTACAACCTTGGAAACCCTATGAGACAATGCTATCCTGTACTGTAGGGTCACTATGAGCCGGAATCAGTTCAAAGGCTGTGTGCTTGGTTTTAGGTGCCATTATTTTGAATTACAGCTCAGGAAGGTCATTTAATGAGAAAAAGCAGATACTGGGAACATAGAAAGATAATCAAAATTAACCAATAATCCTTTAGTCTTCTCCTTCTCATGAATATAGATAAACTCAAATTTATAAGATGTTTCCCTCAAAAATGATAGCAGAACTCATTTATGCCAAATTGGAGAGAGGACAAGCAATAATGAGAGAATGCCGCTGACATTTTCCTTAAATGTGTGACCAAAGGTGCCCTTTTTAAATCTCTTGCAGTTTAGATATCACAAGCCACTATTATATTCTACATAACAGTTTTCACATGGAGAGCCCTCCATCATCTCTAGTCTCCTTGATAGTCTTGTCCAAATCATCCCAGTCCCAAGATTTTCTTGAGATCTAGTCTGCAGATGTTTTAATAGTGTCAGTAGATCTCTTTAAACCTGCTCCACATTTATGAGTATATTAAAGGCAGGATAATCCCTTGGTAGTGGAATTAATGTTGTTCTTCCAATCTCCTCCCCACTTGTATAATTTCTGTAACAGCTTCTAGACAAGAAGCCTATATGAGCATTCTGGGTTTAATCCCAGAATAGCTATAATAAGCTTCAGTAACTAGGAAGCTTATTTGTGTTTTTCTGAGTCTCAAGGCCCAGATTTCATTACTGCCTACACACAGCACAAGATCATTTGGGAATGACAAAGAATTATCTTCATTATAAACTCAAATGTATCTTCGTTCTACCCACTGAAGTTGATCAAACATGATTAAGATACATTAATATTTACTAGCGATTAGAATACGGAAATCAGAACAAAGAAGATGGGCTGGTAGTTGGAAAATATAACTTTGGTGATACAAGTGGTACCAGAGAATGAATGACAGAGTTTTACAAGACCAATGATTTACTTATTGCAATACCTTTTTAAAAAAATCATACCCTACAACCATATATGTGGACCTCACTGGATGGCATACACAGGAATCAAAATGACTACATCTATGCCATGTGACTATACAGAAGCTTAATGTAATCAGTCAGAAAAAGGCTAGGAGCAGACTGCAGAAAAGACCATCAACTGCTCCCATGCAAGATTAAGCTGAAGGTGGAAGAGAGTTCGAACAAGTCCATGAGAGCCAAACTATGATCATGAATGTATCCTACTGTCTCAAGAACAGCTTTGATGCATTGAACACTAATGAAGGATGATTACACAAGTTGTGGAATGACACCAAGGACATCACGTATGAGAAAAGAGGTCATGGAGAGGCGAACTATGGTACCTATACTCAATGGAATACTGTGCAATGATAAAGAACAGTGATGATTTTAGTAAGCATCTCATAACCTGGTTTTAATTGGAAGACATTATGCTGAGTGAAATGCTAGTTGCAAGGGAGGGGAGGGAGGGAGACAGAGGATTGGTTATAGATTAGACAGTTTATAGAAATTTGGTTGCGTGAAAGTAGTGACAGCACACCTTAAAAAGAAAAGCAACTTAACTGAACTTTAACAGCAACTGAAAACTCTTCTAATCTTAACACAATATTGCAAGGATAAAGTAGCAGGGGCAGGGGTTTGGGGACCATGCTCTCAAGGAACATCAAGGCCAACTGGCATAACTAGCAGAAGAAGCTGCAGAAAGACAGGCATGCAAATTCAATTGGGATTGTATACTTACACTCAATCACAAAAAAGGAAAGAAAAAACACAGGTATCAGAAGAGACTCAGAAACTTGCTCTTGAATGTAGAGTAGCCAACCGACAATGCAAGCAACCAACCAAGCAACCAACCAACCATCAAAAAAACCCAAATCTGCTGCTGTTCAGTCAAGTTCAACTCACACTGACCACGTAGAATATAGTAGGACTGCCTCATAGGGTTTGCAAAGAGTGCCTAGTGGATTCAAACTGCTCATCTTTGATTAGCAACCATACCTGTTAACCATGATACCCAGGTTTTCTAAAGAAAAAAGAAGAAATGATCATGTAAAAGAGTTAAGTAGAAGATTTTAAGGCACAGCTTGAGAAGACAAAAGTATTGCAGTGAAATACACAAAGATCTTGAGTTAGCACAGCAAAAGTGAAAAACATACTCGGCATTTCTCAAGCTAAGAAATGTAAAGAAAAAATTCAAGCCTTAAGTTAAAATACGAAATATTCTACAGGCACAAATTTGAGTGACATAGGAAGCATCAAAAGAAGATGGAAGGAAAACAGAATTACTGAATGACAAAAGAATTGGTCAGTGTTCAGCCATTTCAGGAGGCTATGTACAATCAAGAATTAATGGTATGGAAGGAAGAATTTAAAGCTACATTGAAAGCACTGGTGAAAAATAAGTCTCCAGTTATTGTGCAATACCGGTTGAGGTATTTCAACAAATGGATACAAGTCTGGAGGTACACACTTATCTATGACATGAAATTGAAAGACAGCTACCTGATCAACTGCCTTGATCCATATTTGTTTCCTTTCCAAAGAAAGATGTTACAACAGAATGTGAAAGTAATCAAACAATATAATTAATATCACACATAAGTAAAGTTTTGCTGAAGATCATTAATAAGCAGTTGCAGCAGTACATGGACAGGAAACTGCCAGAAACTCAAGCCAGAATCAGAAGAGGTTGTGAAGGAGGGCTATCATTGCTGCTGTCAGATCCATGTTGGCTGAAAGCAAAGAAGACCTGTGTCTTAGTGAATATGCAAAGGCCTTTGACTGTGTAGTTTATAACAAATTGTGAATAACATCACAAAGAGTAGGAATTCCAGAGCACCCAGTTGTGCTCATGAGGAACTTGTACATGTACCAAGAGACAATTATTCAAACAGAAAAAAGGATACTCAGCAGTTTAAAATCAGAAAAGACATCTGTCATGGTTATATCCTTTTGCCATACTTATTCAGTCTGTATACTGGGCAAATAATCGGGAAAGCTGGACTATACGAAAAGGAGTGCAGCATCAGGATTGAAGGAAGTCTCACAGATACCCTGCAATATGAAACTGACACAATCTTGCTTGCTGAAAGAGAAGACAGCTTTAAGCACTTATTGATGAAGATCAAAGACTCCAGCCTTCACTATGAATTACACCTTAACATAAGGAAGTAAAAAATCCTCACAACTGAACCAGTAAGCAGCATCATGATAAATTGATAAAATTTTAAAGTTGGTCAAGGATTTCATTTTACTTGAATCCACAGTAATAGGCCATGGAAACAGCTGTCAAGAAATGAGCTGATGTATTGCATTTGATAAATCTACTGCAAAAGAACTCTTCAAAGCATTCAAAAGCAAAGATATCGCTTTGAGGACCAAGGTGTGCCTGACTCAAGACACAATATTTTCAGCCACCCCATATGCATATGAATGCTTGGCAATGAATAAGGATGACCAAAGAAGAATTGATGCCTTTAAATCGTGGTATTGGTGAAGAATATTGAATATACTATGGGCTGACAGGAAAAAGAACAGGTCTGCCTTAGGAGAAATACGGCCAGAAGACTACATCTCACATGCTTTGGACATGTTATCAGGACAGACCAGTCCCTGGAGGAGGTAGAGTTAAAGTAGAGGGTCATGCTTGGTAAAGTAGAGGTCAATAGAAAAGAGAAAGACCCTCAATAAGATGGATTGACAACAATGAGCTCTAACATAACAAAGACTTTGCTTGTTATGAGGGAAGGCTGGCTCAGAACTAGGCAGTTTAATTCTGTTGCACGTAGGGGTTGGAACCAATGTGATGGCATCTAACAAAAATGACAATAATAATTAATAACTTTGAGGATCTTTCCATGTGATTATTGGCTGTCAGTCTTCTCTCGTTAAATGTCTATTCGAGTCTTTTATCTATTAATGAATTGAGTTGTAGGAATTTGTTATATATTTTTCATATTAAGCCTTTGGCAAATATATGACTACCAAGTATTTTCTTGTATTCTGTAGGTTGTCACTTCATTTTTTTTTTTGTAAAATCTTTTGATACACAGAGTGTTTTAATTTTTTTACATCCAATTTATCTTATGTTTTGTTGCCCATGCTCTTGGTTTCATATCTAAGAATTCATCATCAAAAACTAGGTCCTGAAGCATTGTTCCTGTATTTTCTTCTAATAGCTTTATGGATTTAGTTCTTATTATTAGTGCCATTTGCCCATTTTGAATTAATTTCCATGTATGATGTGATATATAGGAAAGCTCTTTTGAATTTCAATTTTCTTATCTCTAAAATTGAGACAACAATAACACATTTTATTTGGATGAAGATTATATGGAATAAATAATATATGTCAAGTACTTGGCACAGCTTATGACATACAGTAAGACCTTAGCAAATTCTGGAAATGATGATGATATCAGATAATAAACATATTGTGTTCTCTTAAGTAATTTCTTTAGGGAAATGGAAATTTTGCAGACAGTCTTTAAGACCTCAAAATTACTAGGACTGAATAAAATACTCTGGAAACTATTAATAAATTTCATGAAAACTATTTAGAGACCTAGAATCTTAGGTCAAACCAATACTGATACCGAAAGAATCTGAGTATGCCACCTATGCTTCCTGTATGTAGAGTTATAGTGTCACAGACCTGGATAGCAACTGTCTTGATTAGAATCTACAATTCTAGTCTCCCAGTCCAGTGTTCTGATCTTCACCTCCACAGAAAGCTCCATAGCTGCGTTGTTCTCTTTAGTCTGTCACAAAACCCCTGAGAGATCTACTTATTAGGGTTAAGGTAGTGAAAACTCAGTACTGACAGAAATAAAAGTGAGACAATGGTCCAACTCTATGAGAAAATGCAATAAAGTGTCAAGTGCCACAGAGCATCCCCTAGCTTGCTCTATAGAAGAAATGAGAAAACAGCGGGACAATAACCTTTTGAAAAACTACTAGTGCAATAATTAGTTCAGATGAGGACCATAGATTATTGCTAAAGCCACTGATTAAAAGTAATTGGTGAACAGAATGTTCAGTGTCTCTGCGATTACTTATTATTTACAAAGTAGCAATAAAATAAAATAAAATAAATCAGGGGACAACTTTAACTCAATGTGGCATCACGAATACTTGGGCAACCGTGTGTATCTCTTGTAGTGAAGCGGTGGGAAAACCAGTATCACCCCTCTAGTCTATTCTTGCCAAAATTGGTGCCTGGATCTAATAATGGGGAAAGGAGTCCTGGTAGCACAGAGTTTAAACACTCAGTTCCTCTACTGCTAACTGAAAAGTTGATGGTTTGAACCCACCCAACTTCTCTGGTAGAGAAAGACTGAGCAGTACACATTTGTAAAGCTTACAGCCAAGAACACCTTATGGAATAGTTGTACTCTGTCACATGGGATACTGTAAGTCAAAACTGACCCCTTAACACCTAACAGCAACAGTGCCCCGAGTCAGTGGAAAAATTTCAGGCCTATTCAAAGATCCCTGAGAGAATACACTGGAGAGCTGCTGAACTTCAGAGCGGACACTGAACATTCTTCTCCCCTGAGACCTGAGCTAGAAGGGTTGTGGGAGTTCCTGAATACACTACTTTTCAACACTTCATATCTTTCCACTGAGAAAAAAATTAAAAGATTATGCTAAACCTATTCAGAAATCACACCTTCTATCTTGTCCCAGTAAATTTAGCATCACCGACTGCTTTCCTGTTAATATGATAATACAGTACATTCTGAACTGCTCCTCCGTTTGTCATAAATCCCTTAGTACCTGACATAAGACATCAGCAAGATGGTATTAATGATTCCGAGAGGTTTCTCTTACCACTTGAATGCACACGATAACAAGCAGTGTTAAAGGTTATTGACGGAGTTGATAGCATCCCAAGAGTGATGAAACTGATGTGTGTGGGGGTCCGGTAGGATTGGAAACTTTCTACAGAGAGCCCTCATTGGAGATGTCTGTGAACCATAAAGAAACCCACTGGAGCCCTGAGGCAAACATCAAAACTAGCAGAATGTTTGTGAATAGATGCATATTTGCCAGGGTATATGAGGTTTAAGGCTAGGCTGGAAGGCTTTGCATGTGATTGAAGCAGAGCCTGGCTACAAACCTCTGGCGAATGTCCTGGGAAACAAAGCTAAGAGGATTAAAGCATAGATTGAAGAACTGTTCTGGCCACATCTCCTTTTCATTACTATCTCCAACATTTTCTTTGGATACTATCTCCAATATTTTCTTTGATTAATAACAAATGACCTAGATTCAAATTGTGTTGCTAGGATAGACAGGTGTTGCCCCATCAGTTTGAAGCACTGACACATGATTCAGGAATGGCCATTCAGATAATCCTATCTGATTGGTTGAGGGAATAGACATACTCGTATAACCCAAATTAAGCCTGTCTAAGTCAATGAGAATTAATTCAAATATCTTTATTGGAACTACTGGGAAGGAGAATAGATGTTTCTTCTCTCTGAGCTTGAAATAGGATCTATGCCTACAAGAGTTACCATGAAAGGTCAGCCAACTTCAGAATAACAATCTTAACAGAGGGATGAAGAGCAGAAAGTTGGAGAGGAGCCATTCGAATCATAACATCATTTGCACCTTTGATTCAGACTTGTCATGAACTTATTAGACTGATGTGCCAGTAATGGACTTTTTTTCTCAAGCTGGTTTGTGTTAGAGTTCTGTTGGATGCAACCAAATGAGTCCATACATCTAAAAAGTATTTATGAAGTTACCTTCCCATCCATGCCTGAATCCCAGAGAGAGGACTTCACACTCTAGATTCTTACTTATTAAATGTGCAGCATCTATCCAAAGACACAGTTTCCAAGATGGTATGAGATCAGAAAAACTCTTTCAGCTACCTGAAATTATTTATTTCGTTTCACCAGATACCCACAGAATGCCTCATCATCTTTTCCCAGAATCTCTATGTATCTTTGGCCTCCAAAAGCCTATTCCCAGGATAAGTCTCACCACCCTCACATTCTTCTTCCTTGACTCAGTGAATTGAATATTTGATCTTTGACTCCTTCTTGACAACAGAGACATGCCTCTTCCTCCAGCCAAATCCTGATAACCTGCTGACAAGAAACCAACCTCTGCTAAATTCAAGTTCCTTAAGTACCACATTTTCTATCCACAGATATCATTACTGCCCCTTCAGATAGTATACAAGGGGCTTCCTCAGTGCTACAAGTAACTTACCTCTCCCAATAAACAAGATCTGGGTAAGAACCTTACATAAAACAAAAGATGCTGGACAGATGCTTTTTATATTTCTTAAGAATGAGAGACTGTTCTCCTAAAAGACATTTCAGTGAATATAGTTTTACAAAGACTTTTTAATAGTTCATTCCTCCTGTGATAAGAGGCATACCAAGCTTTCAAGATGAAGGCCACTGTCCTCATGCCTCAGATACACATACTTCAGCAAGCAAAATGCAATAAGCCTTGACCTGAATCCTGTTCACATAATTCATTTGGTTCTTTACATAAAAGATGCATAGGTGAAAAGCAAGAAAGTTTGACCCACAGAATTATAAAAGCAAACCAAACGCATTGCCCTCAAGTCAATTTCTGACTCATACCGGCCCTGTAAGATGTGGTAGAACTTCCTTACAGAGTTTCTAAGGAGCACCTGGTGGATTCAAACCACTGACCTTTAGATTAGCAGCCATAGCACTTAACCATGATGCCACCAGGGCTGCCAGCCTAGTTACAGAGAGGGTTAAATTAGGGTGGCAATTGACAAGAATAATATTCAGCTTTTCCAGAAGAAGGTAGAATGGTCAGGAAGCTGAAAGTTTTCACCCAGGGAAGAATCTTAATTTATTACCCAGTTTCCAAACTCACAACCCTTTAATGAAGAGGGGGTGGACTTCCAAGGAGAAGAGCCTTGCAACTACATGACAAGTTTATACAATAAAGATTTTTTCATTTCTTCCACAAACAAACCTTTGAGCAGCTACTCTGATGGCAATACAACAGGATAAGAGAATCTAATAATGGGGAAAGGAGCCTTGATAGCACAAATTTTAAGTGCTCAGTTGCTCAGCTGTGAACTGAAAGATTGGAAGTTCAAACCCATCCAGCTTCTCTGGGGGAGAAAGACCTGGTGGTATACTTCTGTAAAGATTACAGCCAATGGTGAATTAAAAAAAAAGCTGAACAGAAGACTTGACAGAGCAGCACAAAAAGACAAACATTTGGAGATAATAAACCAAAAGGGAAGTACATATTTTGCATTTCTCAGGCTAAAAGAACTGAAGAAAAAAGTCAAGCCTTGAGCTTCAATATTGACAGATTCTACCAAAAATATTAAACAATGCAAGAAGGATCAAAAGAAGATGGAAGGTACACATAGCATCACTATATAAAAAAGCTTTGGTCATCGTTCAACCAGCTTAGTAGGTAGCAGATGATCAAGAACCGACTGTACTGAAAGAAGAAGTCCAAGCTGTACTGAAGGCATTGGTGAAAAATAAGGTTTCAAGAATTGATAGCATACCAACTGAGATGTTTCAGCAGCAAATGCAGCACTAGAAATGCTCCCTTATCTATGCCAAGAAATTTGGAAGATATCTACTTGGAAAACCAACTGGAAAAGATCATATTTCTGCTTATTCCCAAGAAAAGTGATTCAGCAAAATGTGAAAATTATCAAACAGTGTCACTAATATCGCACACAAGTCAAGTTTTGTTGAACATCATTTAAAAAGTGGCTATAACAATGTATCAACAGTAAACTGCCAGAAATTCAAGTTGGATTCTAAAAAGGATGTGGAAACTGGGATATCATAGCTGATATCAGATGAATCCTTTCTGAAAGCAGAGAACACCAGAAAGATATTTACCTGTGTTTTACTGACTATGCGAAGGTATTCAACTATGTGGATCATAACAAGTTATGGATAACTTTGGAAAGAATGGGAATTCCAGAACACTTAATTGCACTTATGAGAAATCTGTATGTACATCAAGAGGCAGTCCCATGAACGGAGCTACATTTTTTAAAGTCAGGAAAGGTGTGCATCAATCAAGGTTGTATGTTTTTACCATACTTACACCGTCTGTATGCTAAGCAAATAATTCAGGATGGGGGACTATATGAACAGAGAGGGCATCAGAATTAGAGGAAGACTCATTAGCAACCTATGTTATGCAGATGACTCAATCCTGCTTGCTGAAAGTAAAGAGAACTTGAAACACTGCTGATGAAGATTAAAGACTACAACTGTGAGGGTGGTTTATACCTCAACATAAAGAAAACAAAAATCCTCACAAATGGACCAATAAATGGAGAAAAGACTAAACTTGTCAAGGATTTAATTTCACTTGGGTCCACAATCAACATCCATGGAAGCAGTAGTCAAGAAATCAAGTTTTCAAAATATGATGCATTGCACTGGGCAAATCTGCTGCTGCAAAAGACCTATTTAAAATGTTGAAAAGTAATGCTTAACCCAACCCAAGACACTTTCTATTGCCTTACATACGTGAGAAAGCTGGACAAGGAACGAGGAAAATCAGTGAAGAATTGACAGCTTTGAATTACTATATTGGCAAAGAATATTGAATACACCGTGGGTGGCCAAAAGAATGAACAAATCTGTATTAGAAGAAATACAGGCAGAATGTTCCTTAGAGGCAAAGATGGTGAGACTACATCTCATGTATTTCGCACAGGCCATCAGCAAGGATCAGTCCCTGGAGAAGGACATCATGCTTGGTAAAGTACAAGTTCAGTGAAAAAGAAGACCCTCAATTAAATGAACTGACCCAGCAACTGTAACGAGTGGGCTGAAGTATAACAACAATTGTGAGAATGGCATAGAATCAGGTGATATTTTGTTTTGTATCACATAGAATTGTTATGAGTCAGAACCAAATCAATAGCACCTAACAATGATAATGAGAATAACCAGCTATTTCTAGGCTTTGAACATAGCATCACTATTGTTACCCAGGTACCTGAACCATTATACCTTCCTGCCTTCTGCCTTACCCCAATAATAAATGAAGTCTTGTCTAAGACCTGATTAGAGTGGGCTCATTAGTTCCACAGACTTACCCAATAGTAGTTTGCCTGAACTCGTGTGTATGGATCGTTTCTTCCATCTGTACTGTACTATACCTTCCAAGCTCTAGCTCTGGCAGGTATCTTTCACATTTGTCTGAAGTCAACTACATGTGATTCCCCAGAAAGGAACAGGACAATCATTTGCATCCAAAAAGACAAGGCCCAAAACAAAGACTACTTTCTTCTGAATTAGGTCTCCTTTAGTCAGGAACAGGATGAAGACATGAGAATATTAATTACCTAGGCGGAGAAAACACTAGGTACGTAAGACATTTAAATATCTATGATTAAGAATGTCAAGTTATTTCACACAGTTAATTGCTGGCTTTCTGTGAGGTCAGGAAACAGTTGTTCTCTACTGTCATGTATCTATCTGTTACTCTCAACTGAATGTGAAAAACTAAGAACAGTTACAACTTTTCTGAGAAAAATTAAAGTCCTAAATGCTACATGCTGGTGTAAAAAGAGAGTAACTACGCTAATGAGAAAATGAAGTCTACAGTCCAACGTCCAAATTTTAACCAGTAAATGCACTACCTGGTAAATATGGAGTATCCTAGTCCTTTAAGCTTTACTTCAGTGCCAAAGTTGACTTAATGTTGGCTAAAATGTTGACACTGTCAGCCCATGCGTTTTGCAATCATCATCGCTGGAAATGAGTAAGAAGGATATTATTTTTGCTTATGTACAATCATAAAAGAAATGAAACAAAGGATTTCATTCAGGTCATTTATCTAGAAAAGAAATCAAAAGGAAGGGGTGCGCAAGACAGGAAACAAAGAAAGGGGAAAACCTGAAATAAAGAGGAGTTACTGGATTACTTAGAAACCCTGGTAGTATAGTGAGTAACAGCTACAAAGTCCGACAACTAAGTCCCTGAACTTAACTGTCCTAAGTGCTGCGTATCTCCTTGCTGAATATCACTACCGTCACCCTGAGAATCTATGTACCGATGCCAGTGCCTAGTCTATGCTTTAAAGCCATTTTAGAACACTTTTTCTTGAATAATCATTGCTCATGGTGGCACAGGTAGATGTTTGCAAACTTAATTGTATTGTCTGTGAGGGAGTTTTTAGCCAGTAAACAAAGAACCGTGTTGGAACACCCACCCTACTCACCTGTTCTGACCCAGTGACTTTTTTTATCCCCCAAATAAAGGAAATGTTGAAAGGAAGACAATTTGATGACATTGAGGACACCAAGGGTAAACAACAGCTCTGATGGCTATTCCAGAAAAAGAGTTCCAAAATGGCTTTGAAGGGTGCACTAGGTACCAGCATTGGTGCATAGCTTCCCAAGGTGACTGTAGTGATATTCAACAATGAAGTATGTAGCACTTCTTCTAGGATGAGTTCATGAACTTAGCTGACAGTCTTTGTGTAGTTCAAATCCACCAGGCACTCTTTGGAAGCCTTATGGGGAAATTCTGCTCTGTCATATAGGGTTGTTATGAGTTCAAATGAATTCATTGGCTATGGGTTTGTCTGTTTTTTTTCCTTTTTTGTTTGTTTTTTTGTTTTTATTGACTACTTGTATGTTATCCCAGAAAACTGGGGAGTCTTGTACAAAGAATCTCAGCACATTCACCTGAAGGCATGCTGCCATCCCTCACTGGTCGAAAGCAGGTGATGAATATCAGTTTTCACCCACACAAAGCATGCTCGATATTACAAGGAACATCACTGTAACAGTTGCTAATATAAGACATGGGGCCAAGAGGATATAAAATGGTATAAAATTGCACAAATATTTGTCTGAGTCAGATTTTTTTTTAAAAAAATATTGTGATTAAGTGAAAATTTACATCAAAGACAATTTACCATATAAAACCATGAGTACCCACCTCTCAGCAACCCTGTCTTCTCTCCTCACCCTGTCATAGAACACTCGTCTTTTCCACTCTTTACTTCCAGCATCCGTTCAACCAATACTTGTACCCTGCTGTCCACCCTCTCCACTTCCTTCTAAAAAGAAACCACTAGGACAGCCTCATAAATCTGTTATACCATAAAATACACACATTACCTGTATCACTCTTGACACAGATTTTTTTAAATTGTCTTTTAGTGTTTTAATCTTCACTACATCCTGTTGCTGACTCTTTCTTCAAAAATTTGTAATATCTCCCCATTTCAAGGGTGCATGCACTACCACTATGAATTTCCAGGAGTTGTGCTTTTTGGACCCACAGTCTAAAAATTTAGTATAAAACTATGTAGAATGTCTCTTCATAAGGCATGACAATTAAGTTTGTGAACTTGCCACTATGTGATTATGTTGGCAGCACTGTAAAAACAACTTGGTAACGTTTTATAACCTTGGTATATTGATGTCTCACAGTTGTGTTTGTGTTAACACGTGGTGGCATCTTGCTGAGTGGGGTCCGTTACTGTTGTTGCATGTTTTTGTGTGTGGTTGTGAGAATGTTGGAGCTTGAATCAGAGCTATGAGCAAACATTAAATTTCTTGTTCAACTTAGCAAGAGTGGAAGTGAAATCAGCAGCATGTTATTCCAAGTTTATGGGGATAATGCCATGAAGAAAACAGCAGTGCGCAAATGGATTAAACATTTTTCTGAAGGGTGAGAAAGCGTTACTGATAAAAGTCAGGGCAGCCAGTAATGAACAGAACAGATATTGAAAAAAATTCATTGAATTCTGTGTTAAAATCATTGGCTGACTGTGAGAAACATAACAGACCAAGTAAACATGGGTAGAGAAATAGGAAAATCTTAACTGAAAATCTTGGTCTGAGAAAGGTGTGCATAAAAATGGTACAGAAAGAGCTCTCCAATGAACAGAAGCAAAGGAAAGTTGAAGTTTGTGAAGACTTTTTGGAGAGGCAAGATGATGTTTTGGACCATGTTATCACTGGTGATGAAACATGTGTGTACTAATACCACCCTGGAACAAAGAATCAAAATGCACAATCAAAGCCAACCAATGCTCCACAACCAAAAAATTCTGTCAGTCCAAATCAAGAGTCACAATGATATTGCTAAGCTTTTTTGATATCAGAGCGATTGTTCATTATGAATTTGTACCAAGTAGCAGTCTACTAAGTTTACTATTTGGAAATGCTGAAAAGGTTGTATAAAAGAGATGAAAATGATCTGAACTGTTCACCAACAACTCATGGCTCTGGCATCACAACAATGCTACAGCTCACATGGCACTGTCCTTGAGGAGGTTTTTAGCCAGTAAATAAATAACTGGAGCACCCTCCCTGATCACCTGATCTGGCTTCTAGTGAATTTTTACTTCACCTAAAAATAAAGGAAATATTGAAAGGAAGACATTTTGAAGACATTCAGGACATCAAGGGTAATAGGATGACAGTCCTAATTGCTATTCCAGAAAAAGCATTCCCAAATTGCTTTGAAGGGTAGACTAGGTACTGGAGTCGGTGCATAGCTTCCCAAGGGGAGTACTTCAAAGGTAACCATAATTATATTCAACAATGAGGTACAGAGCACTTTTTCTAAGATGAGTTCATGAACCTAACTGTTAGACCTGTAAACCATATATTCAAACTTAAGATAAAGCTACTATACAAGCAACAACGGAAATGAAATAAAATGAATTATTTTACTCACTAATAAATTAGGGTAAAAAACAACACTCACTATAAAAAGATATTAACATGCTATATATTCTTTTTTTTGGAAAAATATAGATGATTTCCACAGGATTTTGAGGACCACACCAATAGTAATGAACTAGAAATATGGTAAGTGATGAGATAGTGGGGTATTACATAATATGTTATTAAACTGTATCTTTGTTGCCCATGGATTTTCAATGAATTTACAAAGTTTTGGAACTTTTTAAATTTAAGATAGAATAGTTTTATTTCTTTCAGCTATTATAATTTTCTTATCTATCATTGGAATAATTTAAAACTTTCATTAATCCATGCATCATAAAGCAAAAAATGGCTTTCATTCGTACTCTTATCAATCATTTTGCTTGTTATGGAAAGGAAAACAACTGTTTTGGGCTGATTCTGAAGATAAATTTAAGACCAGTATCTTCACGAGCTATTGCAGTTACAGGGCAGGATTTAAGGATAGAGCTACTGTTCTCAGCATTTCTCCTGTGGCATAAGTAGGATTATTTCTACAGGTGGTAGAATGTTGACGGATGAGTTAAAGACCTTTGACTTCTCTGAGGAACAGAGAAGACTAATATTTGGAGCCAGCAGTGCTGCCTCTAAGGCACGTTGGTTTCCTCATCAAGTACATGGGGAGCCTGTAAAGTTGATCAGTTTACCTCTTGCTCCCTGAATCACAAGCATAAAAAGTCATTTGCCAACAGGACACTATGTTTGAAAACAGCAGATAAATACATCAGAGGATATTGTAAGCCCTATTAGGCATGATCCTAATGTGCATTCTGTTTCATACAAGAAGGACTTGAATGCACATATAAAATGTGCCAGAAAAAGTCACTTTAAATGCTACATTAATACATCTGTCAGTTCCTAAGTGAAATGGACTCCCACGGAATTTCTTTGTCTCAGATTATTGTTTAAGAGCATTGTAGCATGAAGAGTGTACAACAGAGGAAAGGGCACCGATGAGCTGGAAAATGAATTTAAACAGTTAGGCCCAGAAGGATGGATACATACTGTATAATAAAAAGATTGAATATGTTTATTTCCATCTTAAATTAATCCTTTGGGAAAGGAGGGTCTTAGACCCCTGGTAGTACTGTGGCTAATGCTCTCAGCTCCTAATGAAAAGGTTAGCAGTTTAATCCACCCACTGCTCTGTGAGAGAAAGATGTGGCATTCTGTTTCTGTAAGGGTGTGCAACCTCGGAAACCCTATGGGGCAGTTCTACTCTATCCTATAGGGTTGCCGTACATCAGAATCAAATTAATGGTAATAAGACTTTTTTTTGGTGGGGTTTAGTCATTGTAAGATCTGGTGTAAGTCCCAATACTAAGAACCCATGGTTTAAGGCATAGGAAATACAAAAATAGGAAAAGAAAATTAGATTATTCATAACATGAGTGGACAATACAGGATACAAACACCACTATTTCCATCTGCCATGTATGGCAGACATTACCAACTTACTCTGCAAATGTTTCCTTCTCAATACTAGGAAAAATTAAAAATTCTTGTCAAGAGAAGTTTCCAGGCGAACATCCCCAAATTTTTAAGGTTGGTCCTATTTCTCATTTCTCAAGATAATGTGACCATAAGTGGGGTTATCTCAAATGGCATAAATGTAATGTACACTAATACATTGGAGTATTTTGAATGAACTGAAGGAGGTCACTACATAAACTACCTAAAATTTTCCTTCTTTTCATTTTTAGGACAACCACTGGCTAATTTCTTCCCCTTATTGCTTTGTCATTCATTACCTTGAGAGCTTGTCTTTTCCTGTATTGACATTATCTTAGGTGAACACTGTGCCTTATAATAGTACTTTCACATGAATTGTCTCTTCTGATGTTTATAAGAATTCTATGATGTAGGTAATGCAGCTGTAATGTTTTCCATTCTAAGAAGTAAAATATGAGATTCAGAGAAGTCAGAAGCTACCAGTTTCTTGTTTTTAGTAACCAGAAGAACTAACATGAAAGGTTTGAAGTTGTCTTAGTCATTTAGTGCTATTGTAACAGAAACACCACAAATGGATGGCTTTTACAAAGAGAAGTTTATTTCCACAGTCTTGTAGGCTAGAAATCTGAATTAAGGGCAATGGCTCCTGTGGAAGTCTTTCTCTCTCCATCAGCTCTAGAGGAAGGTCCTTTGATATGTCAGTCTTTCTTTAGTCTGGGAGGCTCTCAGCAGAGGAACCTCAGGTCGATAGGACACACTCTGCTTCTGTACTACTTTCTTGGTGGTATGAGTGGCCATGTCTCTCTGCTCATATCCCTCCTTTGTCTCTCAAAAGACATCAGCCTAAGACACAATCTTGTAGATCTCATTCCATCCATGCATCTATGTCATTACAGCATAGTGATAGAATTTACAAAACACAGGGAAATCACATCCAATGACAAAATGGTGGATAATCACACAGTGCTGGGAATCGTGACCTAGCCAAGATGACAGATATTTTTGAGTGGCACATTTCAATTTACATCAGAACTTCTACTTGAGTAGTCGGCTTCAAAGTGGTATTTAAAAATTTAGCTAATAAGAGGGCAATTAAAAACTATGAAAAAATTATACATCATGTTTTTTTTCCAAAAATAGCACATGAAGATTCAATGACTAGTTATAAAGAATCTTCATAGGTTTTTCTGAGAGCTCCATTTGCTTTCTAGGAGCCAAAAGCCAGCTACTATAATCTATCAGTTCTACTCCCAGCATTAATATACCCAAATTCCAAAAGTAGAGGAAACAGAAAATTGCTCAGTCATATACCATGGGGGATATCCTCCAGATATCTGCTTTTACACTAATATTAAATTATTTGCGATTTTAATGTTGTCTCAAGTGGAATGGCTGCATATGCTATTAGGCTACAGGGAATTATCAGGTCTTGCTAAATCTACAGGAGCAATGTTCCACTTAACCATCTTCTCATGCAGTATGTATAATTAAAATGTGTCCGTAGTGATGACTCTGAAATCAAATGGTGTCTAAGAGGACTTGTGGTGAAAATTAATTAGTGCCCTCTCTTCTTGAAACCATAATTTTCATAGAAATTGAGCTATCAGATTCCTTAGCAGAACAACAACAACAGAATTTCTCTATGTCCTTACAGGGAGAAATAGCTGAAGGATTATTTGACATCTGGTTTATTATGAAATTGTAGTCCAACCAGTAAAACAATTTAAAAAATTCCTAGATGGCAGCATCTTTAGAATCATTATTTAGTTACCCTCAGTTATGCAATCCTCTGTATCAGGTATGGTGTTAGCCACATTCTTAGCTGTCTAGTGCTGGTATAACAGAAATGCTCCAAGTGGGTGGACAAATAGAAATTTATCTTCTAACTGTTTAGGAAGCTAGAAGTCCAAATTCACAGTGCCAGCTCAAGAAGAAAGCTTTCTCAGTCAGTCCTGGAGAAAAGTCCTTGTCTCTTCAGCTTCTGGTTCCTGGTTCCTCAGATATCAACATTGTCTTGGAAGTAATTTTCCCCTAAGTCTAGGAGGTTCTCAGTCAGGGACTCTGAGTCACAGGACATGATCTGACCCCAGCTGTTCTTTCTTAGTGGTAGTGTGGTCCCTCCTCTCTGCTTGCTTCTCTCTTCTTTTAGCTGTTGTAAGATAAAAGGCATGACTTAAGCAAGGGTGTGACTGGAGCAAGGGTGTAACTTGAGTAAGGGTGTGACTTGAGTTGCACTTTCTTGTAAGGCAGTGATTCAAGACACATCCCTCACTGATTCTGAATCATTAGCGTAGAATTCATAGCTCAGGACAAAATGGAAGATAATTACATCAGATTACAAAAATAGAGGACAGCCACACAATATTGGGAATCATTTCCTAGCCATGTATTTTTTGTGGGGCACAATTCAATTCATGTCAGGCACTTTACATAAACTATTTTATTTAATCCTTGGAACAATTTTTCAAGATTAAGATTTTCCCATTTTGTAGCCAGGCATCAAATGCAAGTTGGCTTGATGCCAAAGATCATGCTCTTAACCATATCACACTGTTCCCCAAGAACTTTCAGTCAAAAGACTGTACTTTGACCTCTCAGATATCCTCGAGAGCAGACCAACTAGAACAACCTGAATAGAAAAATAAAAATAGCAAAGGGGTTTGTAAGCTGGCCCATGAATATAACATATTTAAAAACTCTTAATAAAATGTAACTATTTCCAAAAGTTGATGCTTTATCTGTAGAAGATGTGCATAGAATAAAATGAGGAGTCATACTTATTATACATACAGCTATCTGTGACAAGGGTGCAATAGATGGATATTGCTCTGGGAACCTGAAAATGGTCAATAAGCCATTGCTGTTGGCATAAGCTCACTATGAGTCAGAATCAACTCAGCAGCACCTAACAACAGCAACAAGAAATGTAATAATCTCAGAAGTCGTACAATAGAATAGATACAGCTTTATAAACAGTGAAGTTTCTACAACTGAGTCCTCACACAACTCACCAAACCATGACATGACTCATCTCGTGAGCTGTAGAATCTAAATAAAAGTGCTTAGTTGGAATAAGCTATCAAGAACTCAAAGGGGGGTGGAGGCAAGATGGCAGACTAAATGCACGTCTCTCTAAAAGCCTCTGGAAACCAAGAACTGAAATGATAATTAAATGGAGCTTTCTGGACACCTAGTGAGCCCTGGGATGCAGCATAGGGCAGTTAATTTGGACTTCACACCAATGAATGCAAAACTCCCTCTTTTTCACTGACCTCACTCTCGGCGAGCACAGGCTTGCACAGATGGAAGGTAACTCAACATTTTTATTTTTTTTTTTCCTCTGTCTTGGCTGATGGGTAGAGCTCGGACTTGATGTGTGTTGGTCTCCGACACACTGCTGGTGGAACTGGCAAGCGTAATTGCCATTTTATGAGAGCCTGGCTTTGGACTCTGCATTTTGCCTCCTCTGACCTATCTTTCTGCCTCTGCCATGTGGTAGCCATACAGATGCACTTGTGTGGGACGCCACCTTGATCCACTTGAAAATGGAGAGGCCCAGGCAGAAGCCCTGGCCAGGCTTGGTTCCTAGGCTGGGAGGTGGCGCCTGCTGGGGGAAGACTGCTTCTCCACCAGAGAGGTGGTGTTTTACATAGTGTCGCCTGGGGCTGGGGCTCAGCAATGGAAGCTGTGGACTCTGGGCATTTTGGCACTCTTGGCCTCTCCCTTTCAGTGGGAGCTTGGTCCCAGCCACCTGGCGAGCTTGCATGGAATGCCATCTTGTTTCACTGTGAGGTGGAGTCATCCATATGGAAGCCTCAGCTGGACCTAATTCCTGGTCTGGGAGACAAGCCTACCCAGAAGAGACCACTTTTCCAGCAGAAAAGCAGAATTCTACACAGTATTACCTGTAGCTGGGGCCCGACAGCAGAGGCCAGCAGGCCAGTAGCCCTTTTGTATTTTGAGCTAGTTTATAACATCTGGGGTTCAATATAGTGGTGCTTACTTTGTCAGTAGGGAAGAGGGACATACACACCTGGAAACCTGACTGACTTTGGAAGTTGTCAACTATTTCTTACTTCTCTTTTTAAGATGGCTTACAGAAACAACTGTGGTCCAACTTCACAGCATCTCTCCCAGCCTCTATAGACACATGTGAAGCTGAAAAAGCAACAAACTTTGGAGAAGACAGTAACCTGAAAATCACCCATGGCACCAGAAGGCCCTCAAAAGAAACCACCACAAAACTTTCTGGATGAAAAAGCTTTTCTGAAACTATCAGAAGACAAATACAAAAGGATAACATATAGAGCCCTTCTAGACCTTTTACAAAATGCAATAGAGCAAAACGAAAAATTAAGCAAGCTGTTTCATCTCATGGAACATCAGTACTCAGAAATCCAACAGATCAAGAACAAAATCAAAGACATAGAAACTTCAATTCAAAGACAAGAAAACAGAATGGAACAAATGGAAAGGAAAATTTCTGATTTGGAAGACACAGCCACTGACTCCAGCATCTATGAGTAGAAATCAGAAAAAAGAAACAACAAAAATGAAGACGCATTAAGAAGCATGAGTGACTCTATTAAGAACAATCTACGACTAATTAGAGTTCCTGAATGGAGTGAAACACTGAGAACACAGAGAGCACTATTGCTGAGCTGCTGACAGAAAACTTCCCAGAAATTATGAAAGAAGAGAATATCGATATCCAAGATACATATCAAACAACACTCAATATAGATCTCAGTAGAAAGACTCCAAGATGTATCCTAATCAAGCTTAACAAAATAAAACATAAGCAGAAACTCTTAAAGGTAGCAAGACTCAAAGCAAAGTTAATATTCAGAGGGAAACCCTGTAGGCTTTCATCAGATGTCTAAGCAGAAATGATACTGACATGCAGACAGCGACATTACGCATTCAAAGCCTTGAAAAAGAAGAATTTTCAACCAAGAATTATATACTCTGCGAAACTATTTTTCTAACATGAAAATGAAATTAAGACATTTGCAGATAAATGGAAACTCAGAGACTTTGTAAAAACCAAACCAAAGCTACAAGAAATAGTGAAAGAATCACTTGGCTAGGAAGAACAAAACTGCTAACTCTATGTTTTAGAAGGACACATCATGCAACACAAGAATAAAAAGAGGTGCATCATGAGATCTCCACTAAAAGACCTCAGTTGATGGTCCAGTGGTTTTGGGGTTCCTCTGACAGCATGGCCCCCTGCTCTGATGCTCCCCTTTCCCATAAATTATAACAAAGTTCCACTCTTTGGACAGGAATGGATTGGACTTGGCAATGCAGAGTAACCATATATTGGAAGCACTTTATGGTTCTATACATCTATGGGATATCATCTTGCTGACCTCTGGCTGGAGGAAGGGGAGTGGACAGAGAGGAGGGGGAAGGAGACTGTTGGGAGGATGAGACATGTATGCAGCAGAGAGGAATAGTGTTTAGTCACTGGACAGGGAGAGCAGTGGAAGCTGCATATAGGGGGGCATGAAAATTTATATGTGAATGTACATTTTCACTCAGTTATGTTAAATAAAAATAAAAATTAAAAAAAAAAAAAAAGAAGGACACATCATCCAGAATCCTACTCAGTTAGGGAATGCTCTAAGCTCAATCAAAGCTACAATAGTGAAAGAAAAGATCTAGTGATCATATATGTAAACTATGATGTCATCATATTAAAAAGAGGGCTGTACTAACCTGGCTGGCACTACAGTCATTATAGTCCTTCAGATGGAGAGGAAGTTGACAAGACTGATAGCAATCAAAATTGGGTTTATATATAGTTTATTAAGTGGAATCATAAAGGCAGCAGTAAAGCACAATAAAGAAGCAACATACCATACCAAGAAATGTAATACAGGAGTCTGAACAACCACAAAACCAACCCTGAAAAAAGGTGAAAAATCAACTCACAAGGAAGAAGGTCACAGAACAGATTAATAAGAACAACAGAGAAAACATCAACACAAAAATAATTATATCACAATGGCAGCACTAAACACATACCTATCAATAATTACACTGAATGGGAATGGACTGAATGCCCCACTAAAGAGACATGGAGTGATATCTTGGATCAAAAGACATGACCTATCTATATGTTGACGACAAGAAACTCACCTTAGACTTAAAGATATGAACAAATCTAAAATTAAAGAATGGAAGAATATATATATCAAGTAAACAGTGAACAAAGAAGAACACGTGTGTCAATTCTAATCTCAGATAAAATCTATTTTAATGTAAAATACACCATCTTGGACAAGGATGGACACTTTTGCTGAAAGTTTCAATACATAAGCAGGACTTAATAATATTAAATATTTATGTGCCTAATATAAGAGCACCTAAATACGTCAAAGAAACATTGACTATACTCAAAAAGGAGGTAGATCACTCCATGATAATAGTATGAGACTTCAACACTCAACTCTCAATATTGGACAGATAATCTAGAACAAAGCTCACTGAAGTCTTCTGCAAGACTTTATTGCCACAATTAACCATCTAGACCTCAACGACATATACAGAACTTTCTATCCATCAGTGGACAACAACACCTTCTTCTCCAGTGCACATGGAACATTTTTCAGAATAGACGATGTGTTAGGACATAAAGCAATTCTCAACAAAATCCATACCATTGAAATAATGCAAAGCATCTTCTCAGATCGTAAGGCCATAAAAGTCGAAATCAACAGCAGAAGAAACATAGAAAGTGGAACTCATGGAAAGCGAACAAAACCTTGCTCAAAAAACCATGGATTATAGAAGAGATCAAGGATGAAATAAAGAAATTTATGGATTCCAATGAGAACGAAAACACTTCTTACCAGAACCTATGGGATACAGCCAAAGCAGTGCTCAGAGGTCAGTTTATCTCCATAAATGCACACATCTGGAAGGAAGAAAGAAACCAAATCAAAGAACTGACCCTACAGCTTGAACAAGTAGACAGAGAACAGAGGAACCCCTCAGTCACCAGAAGGAAACAGATCCTAAAGATTAGAGTAGAACTAAACAAATTAGAGAATAGAAGAACAACTGAAAAAATTGAAAGCACAGAAAGCTATTTTTTTGAAAAGATCAGCAAAATTGACAAAGCAGTGGCTAAACTTACTGAAGAAAAACAGGAAAGGAAATAACTAACCCAAATAAGAAATGAGAGGGGAGTTGTCACCACAGATCCAACAGAACTAAAAAATATCGTAACAGATTACTATGAAAGACTGTGTTCCAACAAATTTGAAAACCTAGAGGAAATGGACAAATTTCTTAATTCGTGTCACCTACCAAAATTATCACAAGGTGAAGTAGAACAACTTAATAAACCCATCACAAAGGAAGAGATTGAAAAAGTCATCAAAAAACGGCCAAATAAAAAAGTCCGGGCCCTGATGGCTTCACTGCAGAATTTTACCAAGCTTTTAGAGAAGAGTTATCTCCAATACTGCTAAGACTATTTCACTGTATAGAAAGGAAGAGAATACTCCCAAAATCATTCTATGAAGTCAGCATAGCCGTGATACCAAAGCCAGGGAATGACTCAACCAAAAAAGGAGAAATACAGACTGATATCATTCATGGATCTAGACATAAAAATCTTCAACAAAACTCTTGCCATAGAATACAACAACATATAAAAAAAAAATAGTCCATCACGACCAAGTTGGATTCATACCAGGGATGCAAGGCTGGTTCAACATCAGAAAAACAAGTAATGTGATCAACCACATAAATATCACAAAAGACAAGAATCATCTGATTTTGTCTATTGATGCAGAAAAGGCATTTGATAAAGTCCAACACTCATGCATGCTAAAAACTCTCAGCAAAATAGGCATAGATGGCAGATTCCTCAGTGCAATAAGGGCCATTTATACAAAGCCAACTGCCTACGTCATCCTGAATGATGAGAGATTGAAACAGTTTTCTTCCAGAACAGGAACTAGACAAGGATGCCCATCCTCACCTCTCCTATTCAACATTGTACTAAAAGTTCTAACCAGAGCAATTAGACAAGACTAGGGAATAATGGGCATCTGCATCAGCAAAGAAGAACTAAAAATCTCCCTATTTGCAGATGATATGATTGTATATGCAGAGAATCCCAAAGAATCGATAAGAAAACTACTCAAACTGATAGAAGAGTTTGGCAAAGTCTCAGGATACAAGATAAACATAAGTAAATCAGTAGGATTCCTTTATATCAACAACAACATTATTAAGGAAGAAATCACTAAGTCAATACTACTTACTATAGCCCCTAAGAAGACAAAGTACCTAGGAATTAATTTAACTAGAAAAATAACAGACCTTTACAAAGCGAACTACAAATTCTTACTACAAGAAACTAAGAGACACTCAGAAAAATGGAGAAACCTACCCTGCTCACGGATAGGAAGACTTAATATTGTGAAAATGTCTAATTTTACCCAAAGCAATCTACTTATATAATACAATCCCAATACAAGTTCCAGTGACATTTTTTAATGTCTATTTCCTGATCTAAAGGGAAAGTCTTTCAGTCTCCATTCAGGATGATGTGGGCAATTGGCTTTGTATAAATGGCCCTTATTGTGTTGAGCAATTTGCCGTCTATGCCCGTTTTCCTAAGAGTTTTTTAGCATGAATGGGTGTTGGACTTTATCAAATACCTTTTCTCAATCAATGGACAAAATCAGGTGATCCTTGTCTTTTGTGTTATTTATGTGGTTAATCACATTGATTGTTTTTCTGATGTTGAACCAGCCTTGCATCCCTGGTATGAATCCCACTTAGTCATGATGGATTATTTTCTAGATATGTTATTGTATTCTATTGGCAAGAATTTTGTTGAAGATTTTTGCATCTAGATTCATGAGTGACATCAGTCTGTAGTTCTCTTTCTTTGTTGGGTCTTTCCCTGGATTAGGTATCAGGGTTATGCTGGCTTCATAGAATGAGTTTGGGAGTACTCCATCCCTTTTTATACTGTGAAATAGTCTCAGTAGTATTGGAGATAACTCTTCTCTAAATGTTTGGTAGAATTCTGCAGTGAAGCCTTCTGGGCCCGGAATTTTTTTGGTTGGCAGTGTTTTGATGACACTTTCAATCTCTTCCTTTGTGATGAGTTTATTAAGTTGTTCTGCTTCACGTTGTGATAATTTGGGTAGGTGGTATGAGTCCAGGAATTTGTTCATTTCCCCCAGGTTTTCAAATTTATTACAGTACAGTTTTTCATAGTGTTCTATTATGATATTTTTGATTTCCGTTGCATCTGTGGTGACAACTCCCCTCTCATTTCTAATTTGGGTTATTTGTTTCCTTTCCTGCTTTTCTTTAGTAAGTTTAGCCAGTGGTTTGTCAATTTTGTTGATCTTTTCAAAAAACCAGCTTTTGGTCTTTTCAATCTTTTCAATTGTTTTTCTATTCTCTAATTCATTTAGCTCTGCTCTAATCTTTCTGCTGTCTTTTCTTCTGGTGCTCAAGGGGTTCCTCTGTTGTTCTTTTTCTACTTGTTGAAGCTGTAGAGTTAGTTCCTTGATTTGGTTTCTTTCTTTCTTCCAGATGTGTGCATTTACGGAGATAAACTGACCTCTGTGCACTGCTTTGGCTGTATCTCATAGGTTCTGGTAGGAAGTGTTTTCGTTCTCATTGGAATCCATGAATTTCTTTATTTCATCCTTGATTTCCTCTATAACCCATGTTTTTTTTCAGCACAATGTTGTTCGGTTTCCAAGGGTTCCACTTTCTATCTATGTTTTTTCTGCTATTGATTTCAACTTTGATGGCTTTATGATCTGAGAAGATGCTTTGCAGTAATTCAATGGTATGGATTTTGTTGAGCATTGCATTATGGCCTATCACATGGTCAATTCTGAAGAATGTTCCATGGGCGCTGGAGAAGAAGGTGTAGTTGTCTGCTAATGGGTGGAAAGTTCTGTATATATCGATGAGGTTTAGTTGGTTAATTGTGGCAATGAGGTCTTCTGTATCTTTACTGAGCTTTTTTCTAGATGATCTGTCTAGTAATGAGAGTGGAGTGTTAAAGTCTCCCACTATTATTGTGGAATCATCTAACTCTCTTTTGAGCATAGTCAGTGTTTCTTCAACATATTTGGGTGCTCTGATATTAGGTGCATAAATATTTAATATAGTTAAGTCTTGCTTGTGTCCTGAAACTTTCAGCAATAAATAGTGTCCATCTTTGTCCATGGTGGTGGATTTGACATTAAAATTGATTTTGTCTGAGATTAGAATTGCCACCTCTGCTCTTCTTTGTTCATTGTTAACTTGATATATACTCTTCCATCCTTTAATTTTCAGTTTGTTCCTATCTTTAGGTCTTAAGTTGTCTTGTAGACAACATATGGATGGGTCATGTCTTTTGATCCAAGATGACACTCGGTGTCTCTTTACTGGAGCATTCAGTCCATTCACATTCAATGTAATTATTCATAGGTATGTGTTCACTGCTGCCATTGTGATGTGTTTATTTTTATGTTGATGTTTTCTGTGTTGTTCTTATTAGTCTGTTCTTGGACATTCTTTTCTGTGAGTTGATTTTTCACCTTTTTCAGAGCTGGTTGTGTAGTTGTTGAGACTTGTGTGTTACATTTCTTGAAATGGTATGATACACCTTTGTTGTGCCTTACAGCTGCCCCTATGATCCCCCTTAAGAAACTATATATAAACCCAGTTTTGATTACTACCAGTCTTGTCAGCTTTCTCTCCATCTGGAAGGAGTATAACAACTGTAGTACATCACTCTTTTTATTATGATGACACCATAGTTTTCATGATGATCACTGGATTGCTTTTTTCCTTATCAAAGCTGTGATTGACTTTGGAGCCTTCCCTAAAAGAGTAGAGTATTGAGTAGTGTGTCATTCTAAAATATAAAGTTCGTGGTTTCACTCTTCTAAGCCAGAGCCAAGGACTTCTTTCAGTATTTCTTGTAGTTTGGGTTTGGTTTTTACAAAGTCTCTGAGTTTCTATTTATCTGGGCATGTCTTAATTTCATTTTCGCATTTGAAAGACAGTTTTGCAGGATATATAATTCTTGGTTGGAAGTTCTTCTCCTTCAAGGGTTTGAATGTGTTATGCCACTGTTTCTGTGCCAGCATGGTTTCTGCTGAGAAATCTGATGAGAGCCTACAGGGTTTCCCTCTGAATGTTAGCTTTGCTTTGAGTCTTGCTGCCTTTAAGAGTTGCTGCTTATGTTTCATTTTGTTAAGCTTGATTATAATATGTCTTGGAGTATTTCTTTTGAGACCTATATTGGGTGGTGTACGATATGCATCTGAGATGTCTATATTTTCTTCCTTCATGATTTCTGGAAAGTTTTCTATCAGCAGCTCAGCAATGATATTCTATGTGTTCTCAGATGTCTCACCCTGTTCAGGGACTCCAGTTAATCGAAGGTTGTTCCTCTTAATAGAGTCTCACATGCTTCTTAATATTTCTTCATTTTTCTTGTTTCTTTTTTCTGATTTCTGCTCATAGATGCTGGCCTCAGTAGCTCTGTCTTCGAAGTCAGAAATTCTTTTTTCTATTTGTCCCATTCTGTTTTCTTGGCTTTGCATGGAAGTTTCTGTGTCTTTGATTTTGTTCTTGATCTGTTGGATTTCAGAGTACTGATGTTCCATCATATGGAACAGCTTGCTTAATTTTTCATTTTGTTCTACTGCATTTTGTGTAAGGTCTAGAAGGGCTCTGTATATAATCAATTTGTATTCACTTCCTGATGCTTTCATGAAAGTTTCTTCATCTGGAAAACTCCTTGGTTGCTTTGTTTGGGAGCCTTCTGAAGCCATGGATGATTTCTTGTATGACACAATTGTCTGTTGCTTTTTGTGTCCCATGTGAGTATGTAGAGGCTGGAAGAGGTACTGTGAGGATAGATTGCAAATGTTTCTCTAGGCTGTCTTAAAATATAAAGCAAAAGGTATCTGACCACTTCACAAATCAGTTCAGTTTTCAGGTGTAGAGGTCCCTCTTCTCAACTGACAAAATAAGCTCCACTATATCCAACCCCAGATGATAGCAAACTAGTTCAGAATACAGCAATGCTAGTGCCCTGTTGACCTCTGTTGACAGGGCCTAGCCTTAGCTGACACTGCATCGAGTACTGCTTTTGTGATAGAAAAGCACTCTCTTGTTTGCAGGCTCTGGCTCCCAAGCTAAGAATTAGGTCCAGCTGCGTCCACCGCATCCAAGATGGCGTCCTCCATAGAGGCAACAGACAGAGGGGCTAAGGGTGCCGAAAGGTAGTGATTCCTCTGCTTCTGTTGCAGGGCCTGCAATGTAGGTGGCACTGGGAAAAATACTGCTTTTCTGTCAGAGAAGCGCTGTTCTGTTTGCAAGCACTAGCTCCCAGGCTAAGAACTAGGTCCCGCTAAAATCTCAGTAGCAACATGGCATCCCGCACACTGACTGCAGAATTCCATTCATACCCCGCTGAGGCAGATATAAAACAAAAGACTCAAAGTGGCTAGGTTAACAGTCTTAAGCCTGGCTTTCAGAATATAGGAATTTCGCCTGCTTATCCCCCCGCAGCACTTCTGAGTCTAGCCACTAGGCAAGACCCAGCTCCGCCTTCTGGCCAAGACAGAGAAAAATAAAGTCAAAATGGTGTGTTCACCTTCCATCTGTGAGAGCCAGGGCTAGCCAGAAGCGGGAGTCAGTGACAGAGAGGAAGTTTTTCGCTCAGTGGTATGAAGTTCCAATTAATAGCCCTGTGCCGTGTCCTGAGGCTGATTAGGTGATCAGAAGGCTCTGTTTGATTATCAGTTCAGGTCTTGGTTTCCATAGGGATATAAGTAGACATGTGCTTAGTCCGCCATCTTGACTCCGCCCCCTGAACAGTTAATTTTGACAAAGGCCCTAAGACATTAAACTGTGGTAAAAACAACCTCTTCAAGAAATTGTGCTCCCCAAATTGGATATCTATCTGTACTAAACTAAAACAACACCCATATCTTATATCTTATACAAAAACCAACTGAAACTGGATAAAAGACCTAAATATCAAATCTAAAATGATAAACCTCATCCAAGAAAAAGTAGGAACAACAATGGAAGCTTTCATACACAATGTAGACAGTCTTCAAAATCTGTCAAACAAACCACAATCATCAGCAGAGAAAATAAATAAATGGGAACTACTAAGAATCAATCACTTTTGCTCATCCAAAGACTTTATTAATAGAATTAAAAGGCCACCTACAGAATGGGAAAAAATATTTGGCAACTATATGTCAGACTGATGCCTGATCTCCATAATCTATAAGGTACTGCAAAATATCAATAAGAAAAAGATAAATCATCCAGTTAAGCGATGGGCAAAGAATATGGACAGATATTTCTCTAAAGTGGTGGTCTAGGCAACCAAAAAACATATGCAGACATGCTCACTATCATTAGCTATTAAAGAAATTCGGATCAAAACTACAACGAGATACCATCTCACACCATCAAAGTTGGCCATGATCCAAAAAACAGAAGACAAGAAATGCTGAAGAGGCTGTGGGGAGATTGTAACTCTCCTACACTATTGGTGGGATTGCAAAATGGTGCAACCCCTTTGGAAACCAATCTGGCGCTTCCTTAGAAAGCTGGATCTAGATGTACCATTTGACCCAGTAATTCCACTGCTTGGAATATATCCTACAGAATCAAGGCCATTCACACCAACTGAGACATACACAAGAATATTTATTGCAGCACAGTGCACAACAGCAAAAAGATGGAATCAACCCAGATGCCCCACACAGAGGAATGGATAGGTAAACTATGGTATATACACTCAATGGAACACTGTGCAATGATAAAGAACAGTGATGATTGCAGGAAACATCTCTCAACCTGGTGTCAACTGGAGGACATTATGCTGAGGGAAAGTAGTCAGCGACAAAAGGACAAATATTGTATGAGACCCCTAAGATAAGAACTTAAAAACAGACTAATGCATAGGAGAAAAGACTGTTTGATGGCTGCAAGGGTGTGGAGGGATGGAGGGGGAGGGTTTATTTAGATAGTTAATAGAAATTTTGTTGGGTGAAATCGGTGACAGCACACATTAGAAGGAAGATCAATATTAACTGGATTTCAACACAATTTGAATACTCTTATCCCTATGCAATACTGCAAGGACAGAGTAGCTGGGGTGGAGGGCGGGGCCAGAGACCATGATTTCAGGTGAAATGGAGGCCAATTGGCACAGCTAGCATTTTGCTAATGAGGACTCTCTGCACCCCACATCAGTGAGTGGCATCTGGAGTCTTAAAAGCTGCCAATCTGACATCTGAGGGTACAGCAAATTGTAATTCAACAGGAATGGATAATCACAGAGGACAAGAACAACATGGGGAAAAGAACCCAGAAGACAGAGATACCTACGTGTCTGGGTCTCTACATCGACTTGTGACCAGAAGAACCAGATGGTGTCCGGCCACCACCAGTGATAGCCACAGTGGAGCTCACAATGTGGGATTTCACTGGCAGCAAGAGAATAAATAAGGGTGCACCCTGAGATCTCTGACTCATGGCGACGGCACTTGGCTTGGCCTGAGATCTCCAATAAAAGACCACAATTTTTGGTCCAGGGGCTTCGGGGTTTCCCTGGGATCATGGCCCCTGGCCCTGATGCTGCCCCTGTCCATAAATTATAATGAAGGTCAATTTTTCGGACAGCAATGAACTGGACTTGATGACGCTGAGTGACTCTATCTTGTGGGAATTTTATGGTTCTATGCATCTATAAGATGTCATCCTGCTGACCTCTTCCTGGAGGAAGGGGAGCTGGTGGAAAGGAGGGGAGAGGAGACTCTTGGAGGATGGGACATGAATGGAGCAGGGAGGAGAGCTGTGCTATCACCGGGCAGGGAGATCAGTGGGACCTGCATATAGGTGAGCATGCATATTTGTATGGCTATGTACATTTTCACTCAATCATAAAAAAACAAAAAAGAATTCAAAGGGGTAGCAGTTAGGAGTGAGTCCTCTGACCACTGTGATCATACCACGCAGTGTCTCCAGAGCATCACACTGGACAGAATGAGCTTAAATGAAAATAGAAATAATTTCCAGTGAACATAACAGGAATAAAATTTTTTACCAAGGATTGTTGATTTAAAATAGTGGCTAAATTTTTTTTTTCAAATGTCAAATTCTGAGAAATTCACAAGAGTCTTGTGAATACTCAGCAAAATGAAAAAAACTGACCCAAACCAAGGTATATTTTTATGGAATTTCAGAATTGCAAGGATAAGGAGAAGATTCTGCATTTTTTGATACAACCAGAACAATATAGGAATCAGAAGGGCATCAGAATTTTCCCTGACTACACTGGATGCTAAAAACAGTATAGCCATACCTTTGAAATATTAGGCAGAAAATTCATTTCAACTTAGATTTTATGTACATAGACAAACTTTCAGATGAATGTGAAGACGGAAAAATCTTTTATAGACACATTAAACACTTGTGGAGTTCCTGTTTTTGTTTTTTTCTCTTGTTCTCACATACCTTTTCTCAAGAAGATACCAAACCCAAACAGAACCCATTGCCATCAAGTTGATTTCAATTCACAGTGCCCTACAGCACACAGTAGAATTTCTCATAGTGCTTCTGAAGAGTGACTGGTGGATTTGAATCACCAAATTTTTGGTTAGCGGCTGTAGATCTTAATCACTGCACTACCAGTGTTTCCCAGTAGTTTGTAGCAGTGACTGACTCAATAATGCCTCTTTATTTTCACTACACCTCCTTCCCTGTTCCCTCCCTTGGCCATCCCTTGTCTAAAGTTAGCATGTGGCAGAACCACATTGGCTCAAAAGGCTCCAGAGGACTGGCCTTTCTGCTTTCTTTTGCTCTCTCAGCTTCTAATGTACTCCAAACATTCCTTGGCTTGTAGTTGCAAGAAAACTCTATCATCGCATGGCTATCTCCCCTCTATTTGCCTATTTCCTTTCTTTTTCGTAAGACATCACTCAGATTGGATTAGGGCTCAAACTACTCCAGTATGACATCTTATTAATTATATAGTGTGTGTAGATGAATAGATAAGCTCTCTGTCCCTAGAGCGACTCAAGGATAACTGACAATAGGACTCTTCTATCCTATAAGAAATTGCATGATTCTTGCATTGTTAGATCTAGAGTGTTAGAGCTCTGAAGGACTTTCAACATCATCCAATCAAACTATATTTTCCAGTGACTAAACGAAGCACCAGAGGTGGTAAAGACATTTGTGCAAGGTCACATCGTGAACAGATATGGGAGGAGAAATCAATTCTTCTTGAATATAAGCCTTTCCACTACTTATTGCTCTCTTAACAGGGTCTGATTTAAAAAAAAAAAAAAGTCACTCAGATACAAATAATAAACCAATGTAATGGGATGACAGACACAGAAATAAACAATTTGCAGAAAGATGATGCCAAGAGCTACAGCTCTACAACCTTCACTATCCTTCTGGACTCCTTTAAATGGAAACACTAATACATAAATTGACACATACATTATGTATAAAGGCCAGCAATTGGCCAATATTCTGTAATGGTGCAGATATATGCTTTGCAGGTCACATGTGATTTAGTCCCATTGTTTTATTGTTTACAACCGTTTAAATATGTAAAAATCATTCTTAGCTCACAGGCCATACAAAAAATAGGCCACTGGCTGGACCCGACTTGCGGGCTATAATTCACTGACCATTGGTCTAGGCTACTGATAAGCAAGAGCGGGATAAGAAAGTAAGCTCCACAAGATGGTATTAAAAACCTGTTGCTGTTGAATTGATCCTGACTCATAGCAGCCCTGTAAGATAGAGAAGAACTGCCCCCATGAAGTTTCCAAGGAATATCTGGTGGATTTGAACTGCCAGCCATTTGGTTAAGACCTGTAGTTCTTAACGGATCTAACTCAATGGCACTTGGCTTGGCTGGCATACCACCAGAGTTTACAAGATAGTAGTAGGGTGTCATTTATTGCTAGTGAAAAACAATTAAATGCTATCTAGGATCTGTGTGGCACAAATGATTTGCACTTGATTACTAACCTAACTTTTGGCAATTCAATCATGCTCAGCGGTATGATGGAAGAAAGACTTGGTAACTTGTATTATAAAGTACAGAGTCCAGAAAACTCTATGGAATAGTTCTACTCTGTTACACATTGGTTCACAATAGTTAGAATCTATTTGACAGCAATGGATTTGGTGTGAGGTTATTAAAAACCCTTTCAAAATCTGTTAGACTAAAAAAAAAATAATGTCCAGAGAAAAGGGACAGGCAACTACAAGCTAGCCAACAGTTGAGACTGAATGAGATTTTTTCAGAATAATATTGTTAACGGTTTGATGTGACATCAATTAATGCCATAACACAGCAATTATAAAGTAATTATAATAAAATCTAGAAATGAACTTCATGGGCAAAAAGGATATGGAGGAGTTAAGTCCATAATCTGGTAATGAAGATATTGTTTATTGAATAATCAAAAACATAAAGGAAAAATGAAGTTCTTAAAATATTTCTATACCATCACCTTTCACAGCAGAAAGAAGAATAAGACTTCTGTGTACAGTCATTAGGGAGTTATTTTCCCCTCAATGCATCATGAAAAACAATCAACTGGGAAAATTAAAATCACACCTGTCCTTCTATTCCTGTATTTTTGCAATGCTTCTGAATCCTGAGTTTCCTGAGGGCATAATTTGAAGGTAGACAGATAAATAGATAAATGCTAATGAGTCTTCCTCCAATCCTCATGCCTTGTTCTTCTTCATATAATCCATCTTCTCATATTATTTGCTCAATGTACGGATTGAAAAGGTATGGTGAAAAGATACAACCCTGACACACACCTTTCCTGACTTTAAACCATGCGGTGTCCCCTTGTTCTGTTTGCACAACTGCCTCTTTATCGATATTCAGATTCCTCATGAGCACAATTAAGTGTTCGGAAATTCCCATTCTCCACAATGTTACCCATAATCTGTTATGATCCACACGGTCAAATGGTTTTACATAAGCAATGAAACAGAGGTAAACATCTTTGTGGTATTCTGTACTTTCAGCCAAGATCCATCTGACATCAGCAATGATATCCCTGGTTCCATCTCCTTGCTGAATCCAGCTTGAATTTCTAGAAGTTTCCTGTCAATATACTGTTGCAGTTGCTTTTGAATAATCTTCAGCAAAATTTTACTTGTATGCAATATTAATAACATTATTCAATTATTTATGTATTCAGTTGGATACAGAAATGCCTTTCTTGGGAATAGGCATAAATATCTATTTATCATTACTGACCTGCATTAAGCTGATGTCCTAACCCTGCCTGCTAGAAATGTAGAGGATATGAAATACTTACTGATAAAAATCAAAGTCTGTAGGACTTTCTTCAAGGAAGAAAACAACAGCAGCAGCAACAACAAAAAACTTCCCTACTGGAACAGTAAGTAGCATTGTAATAAAGAGAAAAAGGATTCAGATTGTCAGGGATTTCACTTTACTTGATTCCATAGTCAATGCCCATTTCAGCAACAGTAAAGAAATCAAAAGATGCATTGCATTGGGAAAATATGCAGCAAAAGACCTCTTTAAAGTATGGAAAAGTGAGGACATCACCTTGAAGACTAAGGTGTGCCTGACCCAAGCCATGATATTTTCAGCAGCATCATACAAGTATGCATGTGGAAGCTGGACAGTGATTAAGGAAGGCGGAAGAATAGATGCCTTTGAATTACACTGCTGGAGATGAATGTTGAATCTACCACGGACTGCCAAAAGAACCAAACAAATCAGTTCTGGAAGAAGTATAACCACAGCGTTTCTTCGAAGCAAAGATGATGAGACTGCTTCTCACGTACTTTTGACATGTTGTCAGAAGGAATCAATCTCTGGAGAAGAACATCATGCTTGGTAGAGTGGAGGGTGTGGGAAAAAGAGGAAGACTCTCAACAAGAGGGACTGACACAGTGGCTGCAATGATGGACTTAAGCGTAAACATCATTACAGGCATGACACAGGACCAGGCAGTGTTTTGTTCTGTTGTACGTGGTATTGCTATGGGTCGGAACTAACTTGATAGCATATAGCACCATCAGATAGATAGATAGATCCATTGATTAATAGATAGTTTTGTATCACATACTCTACTAGGCACTTCATGTACGTTAATTCATTTAAGCCTCACAAAAGAAATTAAACAGTAGGTCTCATAATTTCTATTTTAAAATAAGGGCCCTGGTGACACAGTAAATTGCTAGACTGCTTACCAAAATGGTCAGTTGTTTAATCCACTGGGAGAAGGATGTGGCAGTCTGCTTCTTCAAAGAACACACCTTTAGAAACTGTATGGAGCAATCCTATAGGGTCTCTATGAGTCAGAATTGACCCAAGGGCAATACGTTTGATTTTTATATTTTGTTTGTTGTTAGGCGCTGTCAAGTTGGCTCTGACTCGTGACCCTGTGTACAACAGCATGAAACACTGCCTAGTGCTGTTCCGAGCCCAAAATTGTTTTTATGCTTAAGCCTATTGTCGCTGCCACTGTATCAATCCATAATGGATATTTACAGCTGTTTCTTCTCATTTTGAGTCTAGCTGCATCAGCAAATGAAGGTCCTGAAAGCTTGACTCCATCTATATCCCTAAGGTCCTGAAAGCTTGACTCCATCTATATCCCTAAGGTCCTGAAAGCTTGACTCCATCTATATCCCTAAGACTGACTCTATTTTGAGGAGGCAGCTCTTTCCAACTCATCTTTTGAATGCCTTCCAGTGAGGTGAGGCTCATTTTCTGGCACTGTATCTGACAGTGTACCAATGCCATTCATAAGGCTTTCACTTACTAATTCTGTTCAGAAGTAGACTGCCAGGTTCTTCTTGCTAGTCTATCTTAGTCTGGAAGCTCAACTGAAACCTGTCTGCTGTGGTGACCTTGCTGGTATCGGAATACTGGTCGTGTAGCTTCCAGCACCATAGCAACACATAAGCCTGCACAGTAGGACAAACTGACCGACAAGCAGGGGGTTGTGTTTTAAAAGTGGAAAACTGAGGCCTGTGGAGTTTTGAGACTTGTTCACCCAGTCACTAGAGGGTGCAGGGAGTACAAACCATACCAGATGACACTGTCAGAAAGGGGTGACACAAAAATGACTGTCTCTAAAAATATCCCTGTAGTTAGTTATAGCAACAAAAACATTTTTCAGAAGTCTGGCTTATGTGTATCAACATACCTGAAAGGCTAAAACTCTATGCTGATTTACCTTTTAAACCTTGTAATGCATTCCAGTCATCACTACCCAATTATGATCCTGTGGTTTCATCTGCAGTCATGACAAGAATGTGCTGTTGTTTTCTTTGCCTCCTGTGGTTTTATAGTTGCTGGTTCCATTAGATTTTCTGGTGTTTTGCTCCAATGTTGTAGAAATTAGCACTTATAAATCTATATCAATAATTTTTTTTTTGAGAATGAGGTAACAATTAAATACACAGGAATTATGATTTACCAGTAGCATAGAAAACATTACTAAGGTTTCTATGTGGTCTGATACAGAAGAATGTCTGTCGAATGGGTGACACCATGAGTTCCACACTGGGTGACACCAACACTAGTGATGCCACTGTGTTCAAGGTCTTATAGCAGGCAATGGTAGAGCTGGTACTTGAGTCTTGGTTACACTGATATCAAAGCATTTTCTTTTTCAGCACCTCCTACTGACTTCTTTAAGCCTAGTTTCACCTTTGCTATTTACAAGAGTTTCTCAGTTCTACATTTTCTGAGGCAAATATGGTACACTTGTTTTGGCTTTAAGTTGACCAATTAAGTCCAATGCAGAGCCACAAAGAGAGCACCTTGTTACTGTCTCTTAGTGGATAGAACCTGGAGAAAGGGGATACCGTGGAAGTTTGGTTAGAACAGTGGTCTAGATAAGTACAGAAGATGGTGGAAGAGCTGTAGATGGAAAAAGGAGCCAGCTGACTTTATCTGTGTCTTGACTCATTGAGGAAAACCTGGTAGCATGGTGGTTAAGTGCTACAGCTACTAACCAGAAGGGCAGCAGTTCGTATCTGCCAGGTATTCCTTAGAAACTCTAGGGGGAAGTTCTACTCCGTCTACAGGGTTGCTGTGAGTCAGACTCAACTCCATAGCAGTAGGGTGGTTTAATTTATTGATTCAGCTTTAATGTTATCCACCCCCTGGCCCAGCTGTTCACCTCTCACCCTGTCCAATATTAGTAATAACTACAGCAGCCTCCTTCAACAAATCTCTTTTTGTTAACAGCAGTTAACTACTTAAATATTCACGATGAGTATTCCACAACCTTTCATAAATGTTGTATAAATTGTCATGTATTTTTTTTTTTTAAAAAAGCATAATTATTCTCTTCTTTTTTGCCTTCCCTCTCATACCCACCCCATGGCCCTGTTTTTTAAAATATGTCTTGTATATAAATGAAGTCTGAATCACCAAAGATTCAAATCAATAAAACACAACTTCCTACTTTCTCAGGATCTTCATGTGCTTATTGATATTTAAATTTCAGAAAGGAGAATGGTAGCAGAAAGGGTTTACTATTAATCCAAACCCAGTAACACCAGCAGAGTACTCAGAACAAGAATCTGAAATGTTGTGGAAGCACAGAGGCAGAAGAGACCAGAGAATAGAATCAAGGTGCAGCAAGGAGAGCAGAAGACATTCCATTAAGTCAAGAACTGGATTCATCCCTTTTATTGCTCCACAGTGAAAGTTTGGTATCCTATAACTTTAATGTTGAGATAAATCTGTATCAGGAAGAGAATCCAGTGAGCAACAGCAAATGTTCCTCCTTGTATGATTCCAGAACTTTGAGTCATACTCAATTCATTGAAGGGTTTCCTGTGTCCACGTCTGTGTCTGCCTTAGTTACCTATCTCTACTATAACAGAAATACCACTGTGGATGGCTTTTACAAAGAGACATTTATTCTCCCACTGCCTAGTTTGCTAGAAGTTCAAATTCAGAGTGCCAGTTCCAGGCAAGACTTTCTCAATCTGTCTGCTCTTGGCAGAGGTCCTTGTCATCAGTCTTTCCTTGGTCGAGGAGCTTCTCTGTATAGGAATCCTAGGTCCAAAGGGTGTGTTCTTCTCCCAGCACTGGTCTTTTGGTGGTATGAGGAGCCCTGTCTGTCTGCTCACTTCTCTCTTCTATATCTCAAATGAGATTTGTTTAAAACATAATCTAATCGTGTAGATTGAGTTTATATAACTGCTCCTAATCCCATCTCATCAACATCCTGGAGATAGGATTTACAATGCACAAGGAAATCTTATCAGAGGACAAAATGATGGACAATCACAAAGTACTGGAAATCATGATCTAGTCAAGTTGATACATGCATTTTGTGGGAGACACAATTCAATCCATGACAGTGTCCTAACAGGTACGAAACTATATAATGACACTGGGAACTTACAAGTGGATTCCTGGATATTAGTGGTAATAGCAAAAAGCAGAAAGTCCACCTGATAAAAGGATAGACCATAATATTACAAAGAATGAAATGTATTTATTTCTCTCCAAAAAAAAAAAAAAAGCAGAATTGACCTTTGAGCTTGGAATCATAAAAACAACCAGCTTGAGAGCAAAAGAGACTGTAATACGACCAGTGTTTGGAGTTCTTTTACGTGAGAGATATCATGGTAAGAGATAGCAGAGGCTTTGATAGGTAAATACTATTTTCAAAAGAGATTAGCTTGTTAATAAAACAACAACTACAGCAAGATAGCAGCAAGGAAAGAGAATAGCTGTACCATAAGACACCACTGAGTAGTTGTGTCAGCATGAGACTAAAGTGTTCAAAACCTCCAAAGAAAAGAGTGACTATCCTTTTCCTTAAAATATACACATTAATATACATACACACATATATACATATACCCATGAATGTTGTATAAATACATGTGAATGTGTTTACATACATATATTTGTTTGAAGCCAAACAATTAAGTCCATAAGCCTAACTGTTCTAAGGGGCATGTACCTCATTGCTGTGTATCACTACAGTCACGTTTGAAGCACTCTCTTGGGAAGCTATGCACTGATGCCAGCACCTTTCAAAGCAGTTTTGGAGCTCTTTCTGGAATGGGCATCACACACAGTGACATGGTGGCAAGTGTGCAAACTTCATTGTATAGATGTCTGTGAAGGAGTTTTTAACCAGTAAACAAATTAACTATGTTCGAACACACTCCCTACTCGCCTGATCCGGCCCCCAATGACTTTTTTTTCTTTATCTGAAGATAAAGGAAATATTGAAAGGAAGACGTTTTGATGACATTCAGGACATCAGAGGTAATACAATGACAGCTCTGATGGCCATTCCAGAAAAAGAGTTCCAAAATGGCTTTGAAAGGTGAACTAGGCACTGGTATCTGTGCATAGCTTCCCAAGGGGAGTGCTTCAAAGGTGACTGTAGTGGTATTCAGCAAATGTAGCACTTAGATATGTAGCACTTAGATGCTTTGGACTTAGATGTGTAGCACTGGTCGTATTCCTCAAAGACAGAACTTTTTGTAGGATGAGTTGATGAACTTAATTGGCAGTCCTTGTATGTTGTATAAATACATGCATATGTGTATATATACGTATATTTGCATATAATATTTGTGTGTATCTATTGCCTTAAGAATTCTGAAGCTATTTTTTTTCCAAACATTTATTACCCCAAATATTAACATAGAGATTTTTTTCTCCTTGATCCACATATATTTTTGTAGACTGGCTTTTGAGTGTTGACTATCCCACTTCATTCCAAAAAAAAAAAAAATGTGTAAGAATCCTGTCAACTTCTCAATATAAACCCATTGCTCTTGAGTCTCTTCCAACTCCTGGCAAACCCATGTGTTAAAGAGCAGAGCTCCAAAGAGTTTTCCTGGCTGTAAACTTTACTGAAGCAGATCACCGGCAGCATGAACATGTGGGTTCAAATCTCCAGTCTTTCAGTTAGCAGTCAAGGGCAAATCATTTGAGACATCCAAAACCAAAAAATCAACACCCTAGCTGTTAAGTCAATTCTAGGGTAGACTAGAATTTCTTTCTGAGTTTCTATGGCTATAATGTGTGTTCTATATGAAAGCAGCCTGCCACATCTTTCTCTTACAAAGTGACTGATGAGTTCAAACTTCACCTTTTAGTTAGCAGCAGAGCACTTAGCTACGACATCATTAGGGCTCCTCCATAAGGATAAAAAACAAAAACCAAACCAAACCCACTGCCATCGAATCAATTTCAACTAATAGTGACCCTATCCGACTCAATGGCACTCAGCTTAGTACAGAGTAGAACTGCTCCATAGAGTTTCCAAGGTGGACTCAAACTGCCAAAATTTTGGTTATCAGAAGTAGCACTTAACCACTATGCCACTATTGTTTCCTTAAAGTTTGCAGCCTAGGAAACCATGTGGGCCAGTTCTAATCTATCACGTGGATCATGTGGTTACTATGAGTCAGAAATGACTTGGCTTTGCACCACTACAGCAACCCCTAAATGTTACCAAAAAAGAGAGTATCTTCTCAAAGTGGAATTCATGAGATTAAGGAGATTCCTCAAAGATAAAGTGCAGCCTGTGGGACAAGAGTCAGGTTATAGCATACGTTCTCCTCCATACATTATCTTTGTTCCAGTTAGGGAAGTAGATGAGCTCCACACAGTCAATAATAATGCTTTAGGTTGACTATTATGTTGATTTATCTTAATATTAAACACAATTGCTGGAATATTATAGTTTTGATGGTTCATTTTGTGTGGCTCAACCCTTTTTATTGTCTTATGAGTTATTCTTGAAAGTCTCTAAGATCTTATATATGGATACATACCCGTATGTGATTTTCATGTTTTAAAGTTTAACTGATCCTTCAAGAGTAATTATCCTTTCTCCTTATATTTTCTCATTCTCAGTCACATTCAGAAGCTAAGGAAATATGTTACTCTCATTTGGATTACAATCTAAATTTGCATTTATGTGTACTGCAAAGAGGAAAACCCAGGTTCTCAGGAGTAAATATGACTACTTGGAGAGAGTCCAGAATGTCAAAATAGAGTTCTAAGAGGAATTATTATTTAAAAAAAATATATGCAAGATCAAGGGGAAAAGCAGAGGAATTTGGATGAGAGCGCTTGACTGGGGAACTAAAGGGGCTCAGTAGACAAGCCTCACTTCCCCAGAGTGGTGACCAGGGACTCCTTCTAGACATAGAGAATGACCTGCTTGTTACTGCTTTATGTTTACTGCCTGAAACTGCAATTTCTCTTTTGCTGTATGCTTTTCTTTTACCTGACTTAGTTGGAAGTCCTCAGGACAGGTTTTCTCTCATTTGTAGCCCATGAGATGCCTTGGGTATCATTGAAATACACAAAAAAGCTGTTGTTACAGTTTCTGCAAATAGAATAGACTGTAACTCCTGCAGCTTGCTTGGACTTGCCTAGGGGAAAAAAATGTAAAAATTGTTGATATGAGAGTTATGAAATAATAAGAGAAGATGATGATTTCTAAATATTTTTACATGTTTCATATAAATATACTCAAACTTAAAATGAGGAGTGAAACTTATTTGTACCATAAGCAACCTAAGCAAGCAAATCATATTCTCAGGCAAGGTAATTGCATTCTTCACCTAGACTGCTGACTATAGAAGCCAGCTGATAATGCTACTCTTTCTGCCACAAATATTAATAATTTTATAAAAATGGGTGCAGATTAATACAGCCACAAAACTGAGCTGAATGTTTTCTTCTGTTATTTTGCCAGCTAGGCAGGATTGCTGTCTTCCTTAGACTCAGGCTTAACTTTATTTTCTATCACATACTTACTCTGTTCCAAAAGAAAATTAATTTTATTTTCATCAAGCCACTGAGCAATCACTGCTAAAGTGAGATTGATTCTGAATCTCTCTTCAGCAATCTTTTTTTTTTCTTTTTCTAACTTTTATTTTCTATCAGTGTTAATAAAACCGCCGTGTCTTGGTAAAATTATATTTAAGATATTTTCTTCACCACAAGTGGTTTTGATGCAAAAATTTCAGTCATTTCTGGAGTTTAAGATTAGAATATTTTTCAAACAGGTTTTTGTTTATTTGCTTTTGGTAAATAAATGCTCAAAGAACATGGGTGGAAAGAATTCCTCTGCCCAACATGGGTAGAAAGAACTCCTCTGCCCAAACATATATACTCCATGAAGAAATATAAAAACATGAATATTTTTTAGACAATACTGTGATTATACTCACTTGCAAACAACCTAGAGGGGAACATGCAATTGAGATAACTACATGTTTGCTAAAAATTAGTATTTAATAAATAACTGAAAAACTAAAAAAGAATTTACACTTACTGAATGAAATATCCTTAGAAACTACTTTATAGAATAAAATAACATGAAATGGTTATTTTGTTCACACATAATAAACGTTTACTCTTAGTGAATATTTCACATACCGTAAAAGCCTAACATAATGTTATCATCATTCATTTAGGTATTTACCAACAACTGATTAAACATTTACTAAACCTTGGTGGTCCAGTGGTTAAGAGCTATGACTGCAAAAGGCCAGCAGTTCTAATCTACCAGACACTCTTTGGAAACCTCCTGGGGCAGTTCTATTCTGACCTATAGAGTTGCTGTGAGTCAGAGTTGATTCACAGGCGATGGATTTAGATTTATGTGCTCCAGTGGAACCCTGGGGGTGCAATGGTTAAATGCTGGGCTGGAAATAGAAAAGTCATGGTTCCAAACCCACAAGCCATTCCACAGGAGAAAGATGTGGCAGTCTGCTTTGGTAAAGATTACACCTCCCAAACCCTGCACTCTTTGCCATCAACTCAATTCTGACCCAATAGGACAGAGTTTTGAATTGTTCTCAAAGGGTTTCCAAGGCTGCACTCTTTACAGAAGGAGATTGCCAGTTCTGCCCCCACGGAGGGGCTGGTGCATTTGAACCACCTACTCTTCTGTTAACCAACCTTTTGACTAGCAGCTGAGTGCTTTAACCATTGCATCGCCAGGGCTCCTCCATAAAGAGTACAGCCTTGGATACTATGGGACGGTTCTACTCTCTCCCATAGGATCACTACAGTTAGAATTAACTTCACCACAAATGGGTGTGCTGGGAATAGAGTCTTGAGTGGCACAGACTGTGTTAGACTACTCACCCAAACGTTTGTCTTTCCAATACATTCATCAGCACTGCAGAGAAAAGGCCTGGTAATCTGCGACCATAAAGACTGCAGCCAAGAAAACCTGATGGAGCAGCTCTACTCTGCAGCACATGGAAGTGCCATGAGCAGGAACTGACTTGGTTTTATTGTGCTAGAAAACACTGTCAAGTGTATTTAATTCTACAATTATGCCTACTGCTGTTACAATTCATTTTATAATCATCCTTTTCAAACCAAATACGTTTGTCTATATTTCCAAGCTAATTGGATACTGTCTTTGAAAATAAAAATGGTACTATTTTGGATGAGCATAGTATTCAAATTTTATTCATATTTATTTGAAATTCAAAAATATGACATGTGACCGTACACAGAGTGGCTGTAGCATTATCTGTTGATAGCTGATTAATTGACTAAATAGACACAATTTAACCAAACATTAATAGGATCAATGTTGTAGATTTTCTTTATTGGCTTTACATAGTTTATTTATTTATTTATTTTAAACTATTTTATTGTGCTTTCAGTGAAAGTTTACAACCCAAGTCAATTTGTGACACAGAAACTTGCACACACACTGCTATGTAACTCTAGTGGCTCTCCTCATATTGTGACAGCACGCTCCTTTCTACCTTGTGTTTCTGATGTCCATCCCACCAGCTCCTGTCTCCCTCTACCCTCTCATCTCACCTCTCAACAGGAGCTGCTCAGTTAGCCATGTACATACTTAAGCCAGGAAGCATAGTCTTTGCCAGTATCATTTTATGTCTTATACTCAAGTCCAATATTTGTCTGATGAGCTGGCTTCAGGAATGGATTCAGCTCTGGGCTAGTCCAGAGGCCAATGGTTTTAGAGCAAGGTATTATTCAGTTTCCTTGTGTTTGATTTGCTCATTCCTTTTTCTGCTATTGATTTCTACTTTGATGGCTTTATGTTTTGAAAAGAAGCTTTCTAATATGTCAATACTTTGATTTTTGTTAAGAATTTCTTTATAACCTAATATGTGGTCAATTCTAAAGAATGTTCCATGTGAATTTGGAAAAGAGAGTATACTTGACAGCTGTTGGTTTGAGCGTCCTGTATGGGTCTCTGAGGTCAAGTTGGTTGATTGTGGCGTTTAGATCTTCTGTGTCTTTACTGAGCTTTTTTTCTGAATGTTCTGCCCTTCACTGAAAGTGAAGTGTTAGTCTCCTACTATTTTTGTGGAACTGTCTGTTTCTACTTTCAATGCAGTTGGAGTTTGTTTTACGTATTTCGGAGCCCTGCCATTGGGTGCATAGATATTTACTATGGTTGTGTTCTCCTGGAGTATTGAGCCTTTAATTATTATATAGTGTCATTCCTTATCTAATATGGTGGCTTTTACTTTAAAGTCCCTTTTAGTGCCACTCTTGCTCTTTATTTAATGTTATTAGCTTGACATGTTTTTTCCTATCCTTTGAGTTTTAGCTTGTTGGTATCTTTAAGTCTAGGGTGTGTTTCTTGTAGGAAGGAAATAGATGGGTAGTATTTTTTTTTATCCAGTCTGTTGCTCTGTGTCTCTTCATTGGTACATTTAATCCATTTACATTCAGTGTGGTTATTGAAAGGTATGAGTTTAGAACTGTCATTTGATTGATTGATTGATTTTTTGGTGACAACACATTTCCTACTCGGCTGAGTCTGTTTTCTTTAGATGTTTTCATCTTTTTTGATATTAGTGGTTTGATATTTGCTGAGACTTCATATTTTTCTTGTTTTGTATTTTGTTGCATAGGGTTGATACTTTCCTTTGTGGGTTCCTTAACACTTATTCCTATTTTTCTAAGTTTAAACCAGTCTTTAATTCCTTCATGTCACCTTGACTTAAGCTCCATATGAAAGATCTATGACTACATTTTTTTCTAAGTTCCTCTTTTTTGTTATAACACTTACTTAGTGACATCTCTGTTTCCCTATTTACAGTGTTTTGCTTTTGGTTTAATTTGTGATTTCTCTATGTGGGTAGTATCCAGTTGCTCTGTTCTGAGTTCCAGTCTTGGGTTCTTATCTAATGTTACTAACTTTCTCAAACAGTTCTCTTTAGTATTTCTTGTAACTTTGGTTTGGTTTTTGTGAAGTTGTTAAATTTCTGTTTATCTGGAAATGTTCTAATTTTGCCATCATATTTGAGAGATAATTTTGCTGGATATATATTCTTGATTGGCAATTATTTTCCATGAATGCTTTGTGCGTATCATCCCATTGCTTTCTTGCCTGCATGATTTCTGCTGAATAGTCTAAGCTTAGTCTTATTGGTTCTCCTTTGTAGGTTATTTTTTGTTTATTCCTAGCCGCTTTTAAAATTGTCTCTTTATCTTCAGTTTTGGCAAGTTTGAGTAATATGCCTTGGTTTCTATCTTTTGGAATCTACCTTGTGTGGATTTCAATGAGTTTCTTGGACAGATATCTTTTAATCTTCAATGATATCATGGAAGCTTTCTGTCAATAAATATTCTACAATTCTGTCTGTATTTTCTGTTTTCCCCTCCTCTTCTGATACTCCAGTCAGTCATAGATTTTTCTTCTTGGTAGTGTCCCACGTAATTCTTATTGTTTTATACATTTTTTAATTCTTTTATCGCCACTTGGCTTGGCTATATAATTTTCTCAAATATGTTGATATCATGTGCTTTATCTTTAATCTTACTGATTTGACTTTCCATTTCCTCAATTCTGCTTTTTTGACTTCCTATTAAGTTGTCTAATTCTGTAATTTTATCTAATTTCTTTGAATTTCTATTTCTTACCAATGCATGAGCTTTTGCAGCCTGTTACGCTCTGCTATATTTGTCCCCATCTCCTTCTAGACCTCTTGAAGAGTTCTAAATATTATTTTTTTGTATTCTACTTCTGATAATTCCAGGAAGTTCTGGAAAATTTCTTGATTCTTTGTTTTCAGAGTTTCTGAAGGCTTTGTGTGTGATTTGATGTGGACTTTGTATCCAAGCCATCAATAAGTAGTTGAACTGGTTCATTATATGTGGGCTCATTGTGTTCTACCTTCTTGTTTTGTTTTGCTTTGAAATGCCCATATAGGCTGGTCACATGTGCTAGTTTGGTTATTAGAGATTTTGTAGCTATAACATCCTGTCATCTCAGGTGGCTAGAACTGTTACTAGATATTTGAGCCCAGGAGGCCATTTACTTTTTCTTGCAAGAATTCAGCTCCGATGTCCAGATAGTCACTCATCAAATGTGTGGTGCGGGCTCTCCTCTGATGTCCTAGATGGACAGAGGTGATTGGTGTAAGCACAGATATCTGGCTTCAGGCAGTGAGAAAGCCAGGGGTCTAACAGCTGTACCTGAGCATCTGTGAGGATATACCCCTTGTGTCTGTTTCTAGGTGAAGATACTTTCTGCTCTGAATTTCTGGCTAAAGTGAGTCAGCAAGTTCACCTCACTCATTCCCCCAGTTTATTAAGTTGTTTCCTCTCTGAGTCTAGAAAAATTGCACAGGGTAGTCTTAAGGAGTCCTACTTCCATCTTAGTCAATGATGTTAGACTCTGGAGCTGGGTACTGTGCATAGAGGGGAGGGGAAGTACTGAGAAACAGGAGAGAGATTTATTCAGCAGGCAAGATTTAGATGCGGGAATGATAAGTAGATGCCAGTCACTTAGCTTTTGAGAGTTAAATGCCACTCCTCACTGGTTCTGGAGGATTGGGTGTACTTTCTGCTACTCTTTGCCCCTGAGGAAGGCACTCTCCAAATGCTGCCATTCCATTTGCCATGTTCACCATGGCCGATTCCAAGTGGATGGGATCTGACCAGACCTAGTTCCTCTGGACCTGTTCTCCCTTTCCTGTTACAAGTCCAATTTCTCAGCTTTTCCTTTGGTGTTCAGACCTCCAAAGATACAATACATAATAAATTCATTTCTTTTGAGGGTTTTTGTTGTTAGAGGAATTGCAGGCAGTATCTCACTACTCTGCCATCTTGGCGCTGCCCCTACATAGTTTATTTTTGAATACCTCTCCACCCAGTTACTGGAAATTCATCTAAAATCACACTCATGTGTTAAAATACAGAGTCCACATAACTTTGGTCAAATTGTGAAAGAGTTGAGGAATATATTTAAGTATATGGTTGGAGAAGGCACTAAGAGTTCCAATTCTACTCTCATTAAAATGCATGCAAATACTGTGGTAATATCTATACAGTATTTAACATTATTATATTCATCTTACACATAAAATACCAAACTATGGAAACGACAGAATTTCTGAAGGCCATACATGTTAAAATTGGTGGAACTAAAGTTTGAACCCAGGTCTGCATAACATTAAACAGAGGGCTGTTAACTACTATATTACACTACAGATGACAGAAGAATCCCTGAATTTCTAAAATACTTCCCACTGGTGTAGAAATAACTACAATAAACCCAGACTTACTGATTGGAATTATTTTCTAAGAATCATACATTTGAAACTCCATAGTATGACACAGTATGAAAGAGATAGAATCCAGGCATGGTTTTTGCATAAAATTTACCCAAAGGCCACTAAAATAAAAATAGTTTGGAAATATTGAGCTAGCAAGATAACAAAGGGAGCAATGTTGTCAATGAGTCATGTGTTAAATGCACACAAATATGTACAAATGTGAGGGGAGAGGAGAGAAGAGAGTTTCTGAGTTTGAGATAGAGGAGGGCTGCTAACCAAATGGCCAGCAATTCAAATCCCCCAGGTGCTCCTTGGAAACCCGATGGGACAGTTCTACTTTGTCCTAGAGGGTTGCTATGAGTCAGAGTCAACTCAGTAGCAGTGGGTTTTTGAGTCTAGTGACTGATGTCGCCCTTGAAATTAGCTTGTGTTATAGACATGGCCGCTGTACATACAGAATATTACAAGAGATTCACATTATAAATGAGTCTATTCATTTCTATTCAGTGGCTCAGCGGAAACCGTAACTAAATTTATAATTATTTGTAATCTTTGGTAAGTTTTGACGTATTTTTTAGAACTAGAAAGAAATGATCTGCCAGGCCAAATACTCTGTTTTTTTTTTTGGTCAGGGAAACTGTAACAATTGTAATCATATAATCTGAGTTTGTTAGACCACCATTAGTAAAATTAAGCAAATATGGGAGGATACTATTGTTTCTAAATTGCTCAGCATCTGCACCAAAGTCTCTCCAGGGCTCCCTATGCACCTCATGATAAGAATTCCACAAATCATCTGTTAATAATAATAATAACAACTCACACTTACTTATGGTTCTGTGCTAAGCATGTTGCAGACAGTGCTTACTCTGTCCTAGGATATGAAAGGAATTTATTTCTTAAAGGTCTTAGAATTTTTTTCTTATACCATTTTCTAAGCAGAATGCTTTCTTGGAGAAATTAAATAACTTGCACAAAGTAATCCAACCATTAGGCTGAAGAGATACTTTTTTTCCTGGTTTATCTACCTCTAAAAGAACAAAATGTAAATTGTATAGACATATCATGTTAATCAGGAAGAAAACCAGCAAAATAATAGCAAGCCTTCAATAGTCCTCCAGGATCAGGGTTTCATATGTACAAGAGAACATGCAGACCATATTGTCATAACCTTTTGGCTGGGAAGCAGTATTAGGGTTAAAATTGGGAGCTATGTTAAAACTTCCTGCCAACTTGTAGCTTTATGCCTTCTGCAAGAAACTCTGTGCTTTATTAAGCTCACTGATAAAATGAAAATGGTAGAGATTATCTCTTTCTCAGAACTCAATGTAATACTGTAGGTATGTAACTTAACAGTTCAAGTACACAATATAAACTCAGTAAAATTAAAAGTTTTGGTGTTTTTGATTTTTTAATTTTTTTTATGATTAAGTGACGGTTTAAAATCCAAGTCAATTTGCCATATAAAATCCTGAGCACCTGCCTCTATGCAACTCTATCTGCTCTCCTTATCCTGTGACAGTACACTCTTCCTTTCCACTCTTTACTTCCAGTATCGGCTCAACTGACACTTGTCCTCTCCTGTCCACCATCTCCTGTTGGGCAGCCATATATCTATATATATACTAAACCATAAGGTATACACAGCACCTACATCACTCTGTACCACTTATTCCAGTCCAATCTTTGTCTATAGCATTTGTCTCAGTACTAGCTTCAGCTCCAGGCTAGCACAGGTCCAGGGGCCACGTTCTCAGGGGACCCTCTGGGTTGTCAGACCATCAATCTGGTCTTTTAATAGAGTGCTTGATCTGCACACCTCTTTTTCTCATGCTACATCAGGGACTATATGTTATGTTCCCTGACAGGACTGTCTTTGGTAGTGGCTGGGCACCATCTAGTTCTTCTGGTCTCATGTAATGCAGTCTCCCAAACATACGGACCATTCACCTCCTGGACTCATATTTTCCTGATGTCTTTGATGTTCTTGGTTTTCATCTGCTCCAGGTGGGTTGGGACCAATTGATGTTCCTTAGATGGCAGCTCTCTGACTTTTAAGACCCCAGGTGCCACTCAATTTTGGTGGATTTTGTTGATGATGACATTATTCTCTTTCTGTAGCTTTTAACATGATCTGGAAGAGTCCTGGTGTTGCCTGGTTAAAGAGCTCTGCTCCTAACCAAAAGGTCATTGGTTCAAACTCATCAGCTTCTCTGCAGGAGAAAGATGGTGTGGTCTGCTGTTGTAAAGAGTATAGCCTTGGAAATGCTATGGGACAATTCTACTCTGTGCCATAGAGTTACTGTGAGTCATAATTGACTCACTTTGTTTTTAGTATCAGTTATATTTTTCTCCTTTATCTAAACTTAAATACAAAGGTGTTTAACTTCAAAACTTAAGGAACAACAGTCCCCGACAAGGAACAATTTATCCTTCATTATGAAAGCTTGAAAAATTTTAGTATACTAGATCAATTCAATTAGCTGGTGCATGCATAGCTTTGAGTAACTTTTATAAAACAAGCACCCCTGTCAAGTCAGTACAAACAGATCCCCTGCTCTGGTGGGTATTTCAGTGCTCTGCCTGGTGTGGGCTGCGTCACAACAGGAACCCAAAACCTAGTCCTATTGAGTCAAAGCCAACTCATAACTATGAGTCACAACAGGAAGGAATTGAAAAAATTGTGAGACCCAGGATCTGGTGTTTGTGGCTTATGTTTTAAAAGAAGAAAGAATGGTTATGTATGAGACTAGCATGGACTAATGATAAGCTGCAACTTACTTATTTTAAGCACAATATTCAATGAAGATCAGAGTCTAAGAGTGAGTATCTACCCATGGAAGGAATGCTTATGAAAGACAAAACCGAAGAGATATTAAACATAGTGATGTTCAGTCTGAAAAATAATACATTTCAATTTATGATATGCTATATCAGATATGCAAAGTATGTAATGAATAGTATCTGACCACATTCCAGCTGCATATTATCAATACAGTGGAGCTCCTCTAAATACTGTTGCTTGTTGCTTCATTTGATTATTACAGCTGTACAGATCTGTAACTACTCAATGTGCTGAAAATAAACACATTTAATAATTTCATGATCTGGACTACCTACTAACTTGTAAAATATGAATAAAAAAATGTGTTCTGATGCTGTGACACAACCTTGCATAAGGTGAAAATGGAAGCTGTTTTCTGGCCTTGGTTGGAGTCCTAAAGTTCTGAGGCAATGAAGTTTATTTACCTTCACTAGATGATATGTTTGCCACCCTCAATCACATTAGCGTATTTCATTTTCACAATGAAAAAATATTTTTCTTTCTTTTTTATTTTTTTAAATTTTTTTTATTTAACATGACTAAGTGAAAATGTACATTCCATATAAATTTACATACCCACCTATATGCAGCTTCCACTGCTCTCCCTGTCCAGTGACAGCACGCTATTCCTCTCTGCTCCATACATGTTACATCCTCCCAACAGCCTCCTTTCTGCTTCTCTCCACTCACTCTCCTTCCTCCAGCCAGAGGTCAGCAGGATGATATCTCATAGATGTATAGAACCATACAGTGCAACTAATATATGGTCACTCTGCATTGCCAAGTCCAATCCATTCCTGTCCAAAGAGTGGACCTTCATTAAAATTTATGGGTAAGGGCAGCATCAGGGCCCGGGGCCATGCTCTCAGGGGAACCCTGAAACTGCTGGACCATCAATTGAGGACTTTTAGTGGAGATCTAAGGATGCACCCCTTTTTATTCTTGTGTTGCCAGTGAGACTCAACTAGTGAGCTCCAACGTGGATATCACTGGTGGTGGCCGGGTACCATCCGGTTCTTCCGGTCCCAAGTTGATGTAGGCACCCACTCTTGTGGGTCTCTCTGTCTTCTAGGTTGTTTTTACCTCATGTCATTTTGGTCCTCGGTGAGTATCCCTTCCTGCTGAGTTGGGACCATTTGCTGTGTCCTCGGATGGCAGCTTGGCAGCTTTTAAGACCGCAGACGCCACTCACCAATTTGGGATGCAGAGAGCTCTCTTAGCAAAACGCTAGTTGTGCCAATTGGCCTCGATTTCGCCTAAGAGCATGGTCCCCCGTCCCCCGCCCCAGCTACTCTATCCTTGCAATATTGGGTTAAAATGGAAGGAGTACTCAAGTTATGCTGAAGTCCACTTAATTTTGTTCTTGTTTCTAATGTGTGCTATCACCGCTTTCTCCCAAACAGATTTCTAGCAACTACCTAAAGTAAACCCTCCCTTCCCTTGCAGCTGTCAAAGAGTCTTTTCTTCTATACACAAGTCTGTTTTTGAGATCTTATCGTAGAGGTCTCGTACAGTATTTGTTCCTTTGTAGCTGACTACTTTCACTCAACATAATGTCTTCCAGTTGAAACCAGGTTAGGAGATGTTTCGTGGAATCATCGTTATTCTTTATCATTGCGTAGTGCTCCATTGAGTATATGTACCATAGTTCACCTATCCATTATTCTGTTGTTGGGCATCTCGGTTGATTCCATCTTTTTGCTATCTTGGACTGTGCTGTGATGAACATTCTGCTGCATGTGTCCGTTGGTATGAAAGGCCTTGATTCTGTAGGGTATATTCAAAGTAGTGGAATTACTGGGTCAAATGGTATATCGATATCCATTTTTTTAAGGAAGCGCCAGATTGCATTCCAAAGAGGCTGGACCATTTTGCAACCCCACCAACAGTGTAGGAGGGTTCCACTTTCTCCACAGCCTCTCCAGCATTTATTGTTTTGTGTTTTCTGAATCATGGCCAATCTTACTGAGGTGAGATGGTATCTCATTGTCATCTTGATTTCAATTTCTATAATAACTAAAGATCGTGAACATGTCCGCATGTATTTTTTGGCTGCCTGGATCTCCTCTTTAGTGAAATGTCTGTCCATCTCCTTTGCCCACCGCTTAATTGGATGGTTTATCTTCTTCTTATTGATATTTTGTAGTATCTTATAGATTATGGAGATCAGGCGTCAGTCTGACATAGAGTTGCCAAATATTTTTTCCCATTCTGTGGGTGTTCTTTTAATTCTATTAATAAAGTCTTTGGATGAGCAAAAGTGTTTGATTCTTAATAGTTCCCATTTATCTATTTTCTCTTCTGTTGATTGTGGTTTCCTTGACAGATTTAGGAGTCTGTCCTCTTTGTGTATTAAAACTTCCATTGTTGTTCCTACCTTTTCTTGTATGAGCTTTATTGTTTTAGGTTTGATATTTAGGTCTTTTATCCAGTTGGAGTTGGGTTTTGTGTAAGGTGTAAGATATGGATCTTGATTCAGTGTATTGCAGATGGATAACCAATTTTGCCAGCACCATTTGTTGAAGATACTGTTTTTACCCCAGGTGAATGTCTTAGGGCTTTGTCGAATATTAATTGTTCATAGGTAGATGGTGTCGTCTCTGGGGTCTCAATTCTGTTCCATTGATCCATCTGTGTGTTCTTGTACCAGTACCAGGCTGTTTTGACCACTGTGGCAGTGTAGTATGTTCTAAAGTCGGGTAATGAGAGGCCTCCCAGTGTGTTCTTCTTCTTTAGTAGTACCTTACTTATCCAGGGCTTCTTCTCTTTCCAAACAAAACTGGTGATTTGTTTCTCCATCTTATTAAAAAATGTCACTGGAACTTACATTTGGATTGCATTATATAAATAAATTGCTTTCGGTAAAATAGACATTTTCACAATGTTAAGTCTTTCTATCCATGAGCAGGGTAGGTTTTTCCATTTATCTAAGTCTCTCTTAGTTTCTTGTACTAAGGGCTTGTAGTTCTCTGTGTAAAGGTCTGCTGTTTCTCTGGTTAGATTAATTCCTAGGTACCTTATTTTCTTAGAGGCTATTGTAAGTGGTATTGATTTGATAATTTCTTCCTTAACAGCCTCGTTGTTGGTATAAAGGAATCCTACTGATTTACTTATGTTTATCTTGTATCCTGAGACTTTGCTGAACTCTTCTATCAGTTTGAGTAGCTTACTTATAGATTCCTTGGGGTTCTCTGCATATACAATCATATCATCTGCAAACAGGGAGATTTTAACTTCCTCTTTGCCAATGCAGATGCCCTTTATTTCTTGGTCTTGTCTAATTGCTCTGGCTAGAACTTCTAGCACAATGTTGAATGGGAGAGGTGAGAGTGGGGATCCTTGTCTAGTTCCTGTTCTCAAGGGAAAGTCTTTCAGTCTCTTCCCATTCAGGATAATGTGGGCAATTGGCTTTGTATAAATGGCCCTTATTGTGTTGAGGAATTTGTTGTCTAGGCCCATTTTGCTAAGAGTTTTTAGCATGAATGGGTGTTGGACTTTATCAAATTCCTTTTCTGCATCAATGGACAAAGTCAGATGATCCTTGTCTTCTGTGTTATTTATGTGGTTAATAACATTGATTGTTTTTCTGATGTTGAACCAGCCTTGCATCCCTGGTATGAATCCCACTTGGTCAGGATGAATTATTTTCTTGATATGTTGTTGTATTCTATTGGCATGAATTTTGTTGAAGATTTTTGCATCTAGGTTCATGAGTGATATCGGTCTGTAGTTCTCCTAATTTGTTGGGTCTTTCCCTGGCTTAGGTATTAGGGTTATGCTGGCTTCATAGAATGAGTTTGGGAGTACTCCATCCCTTTTTATACTGTGAAATAGTCTCAGTAGTATTGGAGATAACTCTTCTCTAAATGCTTGGTAGAATTCTGCAGTGAAGCCATGTGGGCCCAGACTATTTTTGGTTGGCAGTGTTTTGATGACATTTTCAATCTCTTCCTTTGTGATGCGTTAATTAAGTTGTTCTGCTTCACGTTGTGATAATTTGGGTATGTGGTATGAGTCAAGGAGTTGGTCCATTTCCCCTAGGTTTTCAAATTTGTTACAGCACAGTCTTTCATAGTATTCTGTTTTGATATGTTTGATTTCTGTTGCATCTGTGGTGACAACTCCCATCTCATTTCTAATTTGGGTTATTTGTTTCCTTTCCTGCTTTTCTTGAGTAAGTTTAGCCAGTGATTGGTCAATTTTGTTGATCTTTTAAAAAACCAGCTTTTGGTCTTTTCAATTTTTTCAATTGTTTTTCTATTCTCTAATTCATTTAGCTCTGCTCTAATCTTTATGATCTCGTTTCTTCTGGTGCCCAAGGGGTTCCTCTGTTTTTCTCTTTCTACTTGTTCAAGCTGTAGACTTAGTTCCTTGATTTGGTTTCTTTCTTCCTTCCAGATGTGTGCATTTATGGAGATAAACAGACCTCTGTTCACTGCTTTGGCTGTATCCCGTAGGTTCTGGTAAGGAGTGTTTTCGTTCTCATTGGAAGCCATGAATTTCTTTATTTCATCCTTGATTTCCTCTATAACCCATGTTTTCTTGAGCAAGATGTTGTTCAGTTTCCAAGAGTTCCAGTTTCTGTCTATGCTTTTTCTGCTATTGATTTCAATTTTGATGGCTTTATGATCTGAGAAGATGCTTTGCAGTAGTTCAATTGTATGGATTTTTTTGAGCATTGCATTATGGCCTATCACCAGATCAATTCTGGAGAATGTTCCATGTGCACTGGAGAAGAAGGTATAGTTGTCTGCTGATGGGTGGAAAGTTCTGTGTATATTAGTGAGGTTTAGTTGGTTAATGGTGTCAATGAGGTTTTCTGTATCTTTACTGAGCTTTTTTCTAGATGATCTGTCTAGTAATGAGACTGGAGTGTTAAAGTCTCCCACTATCATTGTGGAGTCATCTAACTCTCTTTTGAGCATAGTCAGTGTTTCTTCAACGTATTTAGGTGCTCTGATATTAGGTGCATAAATATTTAATATAGTTAAGTCTTGCTTGTGTACTGAATCTTTCAGCAATAAATAGTGTCCATCTTTGCCCACGATGGTGGACGTGACATTAAAATTGATTTTGTCTGAGATTAGAATTGTCACCCCTGCTCTTCTTTGTTCATTGTTAACTTGATATATATTCTTCCATCCCTTAATTTTCAGTTTGTTCCTATCTTTAGGTCTGAAGTGAGTTTCTTGTAGACAACGTGTGGATTGATCATGTCTTTTGATCCAAGATGACACTCAGTGTCTCGTTACTGGAGTATTCAGTCCATTCACATTCAATGTAATTATTCATAGGTATGTGTTCACTGCTGCCATTGTAATATGTTTATTTTTATGTTGATGTTTTCTCTGTTGTTCTTATTAGTCTGTTCTGGGACATTGTTTTTTGTAGTTGATTTTTCACCTTTTTCAGAGCTGGTTTTGTAGTTGTTGAGACTTGTGTGTTACATTTCTTGAAATGGTATGATACATCCTTGTGCTTTACAGCTGCCTCTATGATCCCCCTTAATAAACTATATATAAACCCAATTTTAATTACTACCAGTCTTGTCATCTTCCTCTCCATCTGGAAGGACTGTAACACTTGTAGTCCATCCCTGTTTTTATTATGATGACACCATAGTTTTCATGATGATCACTGAATTTCTTCTTTTAGTATCAAAGCTGTCATTGACTTTGGAGCCTTCCCTAAAAGAGCAGAGTATTGAGTAATGTCCCGTTCTAAAATATAAAGTTAGTGGTTTCGCTGTTCTAAGCCAGAGCCAAAAATTTCTTTCAGTATTTCTTGTAGTTTGAGTTTGGTTTTACAAAGTCTCTGAGTTTTTTTTTATCTGGGAATGTCTTAGTTTCATTTTCGTATTTGAAAGATAGTTTTGCAGGATATATAATTCTTGGTTCGAAGTTCTTCTCCTTCAAGGCTTTGAATGTGTCATGCCACTGTCTCCGTGCCAGCATGGTTTCTGCTGAGAAATCTGATGAGAGCCTACAGGGTTTCTGCCTGAATGTTAGCTTTGCTCTGAGTCTTGCTGCCTTTAAGAGTTGCTGCTTATGTTTCATTTTGTTAAGCTTGATTATAATATGTCTTGAAGTCTTTCTTTTGAGATCTATATTGGGTGGCGTATGATATGCATTTGAGATATCTATACTCTCTTCCTTCATGATTTCTGGGAAGTTTTCTTTCAGTAGCTCAGCAGAGATACTCTCTGTGTTCTCAAATGTCTCACCCTGTTTAGGGACTCCAATTAATCAAAGGTTGTTCCTCTTAATAGAGTCCCACATGCTGCTTAAAGTTTCTTAATTTTTCTTGTTTCTTTTTTCTGATTTCTGCTCATAGACGCTTCCATCAGTAATTCGGTCTTCCAAGTCAGAAATTCTTTTTTCCATTTGTCCCATTCTGTTTTCTTGGCTTTGCATGGAAGTTTCTATGTCTTTGATTTTGTTCTTGATCTGTTGGATTTCCGTGTACTGGTGTTCCATCAGATCGAACAGCTTGTTTAATTTTTCATTTTGTTCTGTTGCATTTTGTATAAGGTCTAGCAGGGCTCTGTGTATAATCAATTTGTATTCACTTCCTGATGCTTTCATAAAAGTTTCTTCATCTGGAAAACTCCTTGGTTGCTTTGTTTGGGAGCCTTGTAAAGCCAAGAGTGATTGCTTGTATTCCACAATTGTCTGTTGCTTTTTGTGTCCCATGTGAGTATATAGAGGCTGGAAGACGTGCTGTGAGGATGGATTGCAGATGTTTCTCTAGGCTGTCTTAAAATGTAAAGCAAAAGGTATCTGAGCACTTCACAAGTCAGTTAGGTTTTCAGGTGTAGAGGTCCCTCTTCTCAACTGACAAAGTAAGCGCCACTATATCCAACCCCAGAATGATAACAAGCTAGTTCAGAATGCAGCAATGCTAGTGCCCAGTCGACTTCTGCTGACAGGGCCTAGACTTCAGTGACACTGCATCGAGTACTGCTTTTGTGATGGAAAAGTGCTCTCTTGTGGGCAGGGTCTGGCTCCCAAGCTAAGAATTAGGTCCAGCTGTGGCCACCATATCCACAATGGCATCCTCCACACAGGCAGCAGACAGAGGAGCTAAAGGTGCCGAGAGGTAGTGATTCCTCTGTTTCTGTTGTACGGCCTGCAACGTAGGTGGCTCTGGGAAAATTACTGCTTTTCTGTCCGAGAAGGGCTGTCCTGTTTGCAGGAGCTGACTCCCAGGCTAAGAATTAGGTCCTGCTAAAATCTCAGTACCAACATGGCCTCCCTCACACTGGCTGCGGAGTTCCGTACAAACCCCGCTGACACAGATATAAAACCAAAGGCTCAAAGTGACTAGATTAACAGAGTCCTAAGCCTGACTCTCAAAATACAGGAATTTCGCCTGTCTGTCCTCCCAGTAGCGCTTCTGAGTCTAGCCGCTAGGCAAGACTCAGCTCTGACCGCTGGCCAAGACAAAAGAAAAGTCAAAATAGTGCATTTACCTTCCATCCGTGAGATCCAGGGCTAGCCATGAGAGGGAGTCAGTGAAAGAGGGGAGGTTTTTCGCTCAGTGGTATGAAGTCCCAATTAACAGCCCTGTGCCGTGTTCTGAGGCTGATTAGGTGATCAGAAGGCTCCGTTTGATTATCAATTCAAGTCTTGGTTTCCAGAGGGATATAAGGAGATGTGTGCTTAGTCTGCCATCTTGACTCCGCCCCCCCGAAAAAATATTTTTCTAATTTTCAGATAAGGAAGCTGTCCTAGATATCACCCATGGTAATATAAGAAATAAAGGAGCTACGTTTGTACCTTCTGGCTGCCAATCCACTGCTGTACCTCTGGCCTAAGCCCATTGCTATAGAGTTGATTCCAACTCACAGCAACCCTGCAGTAGAAAGTGGAACCGTTCTTGCTTTGATGTTCTTGGGCTTCCAAAGAGCAGCTCTGCTCATAGGTTTTCAAAGAGCAGCTGGTGGATTTGAAAGGCCAGACAATGGTTAGCAGCCAGACAATGCCACCAAGGCTTCTTCTCTCTGGCCCAGTCTTGATGATTTTCAGGGGCGCTCTGTGATTATCATGAGTAGGTTCCAAATACTGTCTGTATGATCCTGAGCAAGCTGCTCAAAACTCTTTAGCTCTCAATTTCCTGATTTGCAAAATAGGAGTTGTAATATATAATTGTGTTGTTTGTATGTTCTAAGTACTTAACGAAATTACTCATGAAAAGTGCTTAGCATAGCGCTAGAGACATAGTAAATACTCTATAATGGTAGTTATTAACTGTTCTTTCTTCTGGAAATGTGATTTGAAAACTCAGAAGCAAACAGCACTGTGCTGATGCTTGTAATTTTCTGGGTAAATGAATGTGTCCCAGCAGGTGAATGATGTGGATGCTGTTTCTGGACCAGAGTGCTGGCTACTTGCATGGAAGCTGCATGACACAGTGGTAACCTGGTCTAACCTGTGGTCTTGCCTTTTGCAACCAGAGAACTAAAGGCCCCAAAGGCTTGACTCTCCTGCTGGCTCTACACTCACTGCACAACAATTCTTCTCCTTTTCCTCTTTGGCTGATCCATCCAGCCTTAAAGTAATTTGTGAAATGCTGGAGAAAGTTTTTTACTTCCTGGGTGAAATACAGTCAGAAGGAAACACAAGAAATTAAAAAGTTACCTCTTCCCTGGTTAAGCACTTTTATAACTCAGGGCTTATTTTGTGTTGCCTCAACTTCAGGAAAAAAATATTAAACTTGATTTGGAAATAATGACTTCCCATGGCCCTATAGTTAAAGAGAATGAGTCAAAGTTCTCATTTATTTTCAGGAAGAAACAGAACAAATTCTAGGTTGATTCAAGGAAAAGGATGGGTGATATTTTCATCACCCTACCTAATGAAGAACCATTGAACTCAGTTAAAAATGAGATTTTAAAAGACATTCAGATAGGTTATTTGGAGGCAAAAGCTGTTATTTCCATGCTGGTCTCAGAAACTTAGTAGTCTCATTCTCTCCAAAATATTGAGTCACTTGCAAAGACTTTTGGAAGAAACATCTTCTGGATGGACACAGATACTAACATTCTTCTTTGGTCTTCCTTGCAGGGGATACTGCTGAACAATAATAAATTTACATATGCAAAGTTCTAGGGTTGTGCTGGGTCAGATTCTACACCGCAGTGGTGGGTTGTCAGGTTTTTGAAAGCTCTTTGAAAAATTAATTCAATGATATTTTTATATGGGGCGGTAAACACTGAATGTTCTGTAAACCAAATTCAACAAAGCCTAGAAGCATTTTTGTTTGTTTGTTTTTGACCAAGGATCTTATGAAAGTGGACAAGAACATTCAAAGCTAAATAGTTTTATATTTTCTTTCATGTAGGAATATAGATTTACATAAGCTCCTGCCTGACTTTTTATACAGACATATTATTTGTTATTTAATCTGTTTTATATTTGGAGTTTGAAAGACACTTCTTTGCAATTTTCATGAAGATCGTGGAATTCTGTGTTGGCTGAGGAAATTTCCTGGCATCACGAGTCTCTGATGAGCTCTGAGCTGCCCTATGAATAAAGAAATGAAATGCCTATATTTTATTGGTGGAGATTAGTCAAGGGTTTCCAATCACCATTTATAAGGGAATTTTCTAACATATTGTTGAGGGCTCAAACCCCAACTCTTCCACAAAGTCCTGCCTACCTCTCAATCTAGACTGGTCTTCCTGCTTCTGTTTCTGTGTTTACATTAATCACACTGATCTCTTTCTTTTGCTTTTTAGACTGAAACAAGTTCATTTTCCATTTGTAATCTTTGGCTGAGCTGTTTCATCTTCTAAGAAAATGCTTTACCCACTTAGGCCCAAGTCACCTCCACTTTGCTTGATGTTATTCGACTTTTATTAGGTTTATATTCTACTAGTTCTACAGATATTTTACAATTGGCTGACCAACTTCTTTCTCTCTCTCTTTTTTAAATCTGCTAGAATTTTTGCTAAGATTGTGATGAACCTGTTGTTTAATTTGGCCAGAATTGATATTCTCACAATATTGAGTGTTCAAACCAAGGAACATGGTAAAATGCTGCCTGTAAATATTTCTGTCTCTTTGATGCTATTGTAAATGTCCTTTTTTAAAAATTTAATTTAAATTTCAAAATGTTTGCTGTTCATATGTAGGTGATTTAATTTCCAAGTAGATGGGGATTTTTCAGATATTTTTATTGCTGTTTAAATTTCTGATAGCATTTCACTGTGATGAGAGAAGTCACTTTGTGTGACTTCAATCTTTTTAAATTCACTGAGCTGTTTTTTTGTTTGAGTGGTGTCTTTTTATAAATGATTCCTAGTATGGTGAACCTAGGTAAATGTTCCAAGCACGTGTTAAAACAATGTGTACTCTGCAGTTTGGTCAAATGTCAATTATGTTGTTTAAGTCTACTGTATACTTACTAATTTTCTTCTTACTTTTAGTACTATTGAAAATGAAGCATAAAAATCTACAACTCTAATTGTAGATTTCTCTATTTTCACTTAATTTTAATTTTATTGGCTGTGGATCATATAGTCTGAAGGTTTGTTACTAGGCAGCTACATAATTAAAATTATTAAATCCCATTGTTTGTATGTAGAAACCGTGGTAGTGTAGTGGTTAAGTGCTACGGCTGCTAGCCAAAAGGCCAGCAGAAATCTTCAGGCACTCCTCGGAAACCCTATGGGGGTGTTCTATTCTGTCCTATAGGGTGAGTACGAGTCAGAATAGACTAGACGACAGTGGCTTTTGGGGGTTGTTTGTATGAGTGTGCATACTCCCTCCTCTGTACTGCCAACAGAGTCATGGGAAGATTTTGAGAACGCGACCAGCTTTGCGACAAGAGGCATGTTATTTAAGCTTTCTTGGCCTCAGATAGGCCATCTATAAAGTGAAAATTATGATTTTTATCTAGTAGAGTGTTTCTGGGTCATTAATTTAATAAAAGATCCTTGGAAGTCCTACCAGAGAGACTATAATTGTAAGAGATAATCATTGGTGGCTGCTATAAAAACTGCCCCTCTTTGTTAATGCATTTTGTAGTTCTCTTGGTGAAAAGTGAGAATAACCACAGGATTGTATAAAATAAATGCACGGATTTGAGTCACCAATTCTTTCATCTGTCTCCTATCTACCTCTAGTCTCATCTCCTTTTAAATTATTTCTCTATCAGGCCACTAAACTCAAGACACAATAAGGTTCTTACCTTTCTTACTATACAAAATACATTTTCAACTTCCTATGTTTTGTACGTACTGTTCTCCCTGGCTGCAGCTGTGTTTAATCACCTGGTAAACGACTAATCCTTCCAATGCACAAAAATTATAAATTTCTTGGTAAACGCTTTGCTATTTCTCCTGGAGTGGTTGGGAAAATTACTATCCTTATCTATAATCCACAGAAAACTCTTTAGGCCTATTAACTAATTTGTTACATTAGACTTTATGTATTTACATGACTCTACTAAACGCAAACGTATCTGAGGCAGAAGAGAAAAAAGATATTTGTTTGTTTTATTTTTGTATCTCCAGCAGCAGTACATCTAATTAATGATGCTGCTTAACGTACATGCATGTTTACTTATTCAATCATAGATATTTACTGTATCTGAATAAGCTACAAATATTTACTGTATCTGAAAGAGCCAATCTCTTTTCTTAAAGTTGAAAATAAAACTCTGAAATGCTTAAATGAGAATGGAAAGATGTAGACTCAGCCTCTAAGTTGTTGCCAGCTGTTATTGGACTCCAGATTCTCTATCTTTAAAACAAAAAATTAATAAATCATACCACATAATATTTTTTTAAATACAAATGAAACTATGGTTATGAAAGTGTGAAAACCTTATAGTTATTTTTAACATATGGTTCTGTGTTTTTCTAGAGTTTCAAAGTTTTAAACTGAATTTAGTCAGGACCTATGATCCTTATATACCCATAAGGATACATTAAAATCCCTAACATGAGAATAATATAAGACATTATATGATGTACTCCAAAAATAGAGCCATCCATTAATTTTCTAACAGATAAGAGTGATAACTGTCAGTTGAGGGGCAATCTGAATACAAAGGATTCTACATGAAGAATGTATAATTAGAAGACCATGCAAGATTCAAGCACAGGGAGAGAAAACTGTATATTTGCAGGGCATCAGGTACTGGAGCACATTGTGAATCTCTACTGCATTTGGTACGTAGTCTCAAAGGTTTCAATGATCTAATTTGAATGCAATGATGGAAAGACAAAAAAAAAAAACCTATAGACATGAAATAACAACAGTTTCTTCTTCAAAACATAATAGCTGACAAATGTCACTATGTGACCTGAAACATCATCAGAAAATGGTTTGGATAAGAAAGTGGAGCTCACAAGAGATGACGACAGCAGAAATGGGAAACAAAAGAGACCTGAGATCATCCCATGGTTCCCAACTCTTCTGGTCAATGACAAGGCACTTCTCCTCCACTTGCCTTCCAATGAAAGGCAGTTTTTGACTCTTCATTAAGTCTACTCGAGGGAATAAGTGAGAGATTCTCTTCTCCTCTTCTTTCTCAGGAGTGTTTCCATCATATCTGAATACTGATAATTCTGCTGAATAATTCACCAGACAGTCACATAAACATTGCAAGCCAACATTGCCTTTCACAAGACTGTCAGTGTTACAGTGATGATTGTCACCACCAAGTGTTGTTGTTAGGGGCCATTGAGTGGGTTCTGACTCATAGAGACCTTATGCACAGCAGAATGAAACACTACCCACTCTCTCACCATGTCCACAATCGTTTTTATGCTTATGCCCATTGTTGCAGCTGCTGTGTCAATCCATCTCATCGAGGCTTTTCCTCTCCCACTCTACACAGCATGATGTCCTTCTCCAGGGATTGATCTTTCCTGACAATGTGTCCAAAGCATGTAAGATGCAGTCTTGCCATCTATGCTTCCAAGGAGCACTCTGGTTGTACTTCTTCTAGAACAGATCTGTTTGTTCTTTTGATGGTCCACCGTCCATTCAACACTCTTCTCCAACACCATAATTCAAAGGCATTAATTCTTCTGTCCTTTTCATTCATTGTCCAGCTTTCACATGCATATGATACAATTGAAGATACCATGGCTTGGGTCCAGCACACTTTGGTCTTCAAGGAGACATCTTTACTTTTGAATACTTTAAAGAGATCCATTGCAGTAGACTTTCCCAGTGCAATGCATCTTTTGATTTCTTGACTGCTGCTTCCGTGGGCATTGACTGTGGACCCAAGAAAAATGAAATCCTTGACAACCTCAATCCTTTCTCCATTTATGATGGTGTTGCTTACTGGTCCAGTTGTGAAGATTTTTGTTTTCTTGGTGTTGAGGTGGAATCTGTACTAAAGGCTGTGGTCCTTGATCTTCATCAGTAAGCATTTCAAATCTTCTTCAGTTCCAGCAAGTAAGGTGGTGTCATCTGAGTAATGCAGGTTATAAAGGAGTTATCCTCTAATCCTGATATATTTTGTTCTTCTTCATATACTCCAGCTTCTTGACTTATTTGCTCAGCATAAAAATTGAAAAGGTTTGGTGAAAGTGTACAACCCTGACACACATCTTTCCTGACTTTAAATCACTCAATGTCCCCTTGTTCTGTTTGCAAGACTTCCTCTTGATCTACATACAGATTCCTTAAGGACACAATTAAGTGTTCTGGAATTCCCATTTTACATAACGTTAGCCATAATTTGTTATGATCTACATAGTCAAATGCCTTTGCAGAGTCAATGAAGCACAGGTAAACGTCTTCCTGGTACTCTGTGCTGTCAGCCAAGGTCCATCTGACGTCAGCAATGATATCCTTGATTACACGTCCTCTTCTGAACCCAGCTTGAACTTCTGGCAGTTCCTTGTCAATACGCTGTTACAGTTGCTTTTGACTGATCTTGAACAAAATTTTACTTGCATGTGATATTAATGGTATTGTTTGGTAATTTCTACATTCCATTGGATGACCTTTCTTTGAAAAGGGCATAAGTATGAATCTCTTTCAGTCAGTTGACCAGGTAGCTGTCCTCCAAATTTCTTGGCGTAGATCAGTGAGCACTTCCAGTGCAAAATCTTTTTGTTGAAATATCTGAGCTGATGTTCTATCAGTTCCTGGAGCTTCATTTTGTGCCAATGCCTTCAATGCTGCTTTGACTTTTTCCTTCAGTACAGTCAGTTCCTAATTCTATGCTACCTCTTCAAATGGCTGAACACTGACCAGTTCTTTCCGGTACAATGACTCTGTATATTCCTACCATTTTCTTTTGATGATTCTTGAGTTGTTTAATAGTTTCCCTGTAGAATCCTTTACTTTGCAATCCAAGTCTTGAATTTTTTCTTCAGTTCTTTCAGCCTGAGAAACGCAGAATATGTTCTTCCCTTTCGCTTTTCCATTTCCACCTCTTTGCACATGTCATTATAATACTTGATTATGTCTTCTTGAGCTGCCCTTTGAAATCTTCTGTCTAGGTCTTTTACTTTACCATTTCTTCCTTTTGCTTTAGCTGCTCAATGTTCGAGAGAAAGTTCCAGAGTCTCTTCTGACATGCAGTCTAGTATTTCTTTCCAGTCTTTTTAATGACCTCTTACTATCTTCATGGATGATGTATTTGATGTCATTCCGCAGTTTGTCTGGTCTTTGGTCATTAGAAGTCAACACATCAAATCTGTTCTTGAGATGATCTTTAAACTCAGGAGGGATATACTCGTGGTATATTTTGGTTCTTGTGGACTTGTTCTAATTTTCCTCAGTTTCAATTTGAATTTGCATATGAATGATGATCTGTGCCACTGTCAGCACCTGGTCTTATTCTGGTGGCTAATGTGGAGCTTTTCCATTGTCTTTTTCCACAGGTGTAGTTGATTTCGTTCCTGTGTATTCCATCTCATGAGGTCCATGTGTACAGTCACCATTTGTGTTGGTGAAAATAAGTATTTACAATGAAGAAGTCATTAGTCTTGCAAAATTCCACTGTGTGATCTCCAGCATTATTTCTATTACCTAGGCTACATTTTCCAACTACCTATCCTTCTTCTTCATATCCAATTTTTGCACTCCAGTCACTAATAATTATCCATGTATCCTGACTGCACGTTCGATCAATTTTACACTGCTGAAGCTAGTAAAAATCTTCAGTCTCTTCATCTTTTGCTTTAGTGGTTGGTGCACAAATTTGAATAATAGTCGTATTAACTGGCTTTCCTTGTAGGCATACGGATATTATCTTATCACTGACAGCATTGTACTTCAGGACAGATCTTGAAATGTTCTTTTTGATAATGAATGCAACACCGTTCCTCTTCAAGTTTTTGTTTCCAGAATAGTAGACTATATACTTGCTGGATTAAAAATGGCCAATACATGTCCATTTCAGCTCACTAATGCCTAGGATGTCAATGCATTCCATTTCATTTTTAAGGATTTCTAATTTTCCTAGATTCATACTTCTTACATTCCATGTTCCAATTATTAATGGATATTTGCAGCTGTTTCTTCTCATTTTGAGTCATGCCACATGAGTAAATGATGATCTTGAAGGTTTTACTCCATCCGCATCATTAAGGTCAACTCCACTTTGAGGAGGCAGCTGTTCCCTAGTCATCTTCTGAGTGCCTTCCAACCTGGCGGCTCATTTTCTGACACAATATCTGCTATTCATAAGGTTTTCACTGGTCAATTCTTTTTGGAAGTAGACTGTTGGGTTCTTCTTCTTAGTGTGTTTTACTCTAGATACTAAGCTGAAACCTGTCCACTGTGGGTGACCCTGCTGGTACCTAAATACCAGTGGCATAGCTTCTAGCATCACAGCAACAAGTAAGCCTCCACTGACAGACAAGCAGGGGCTGCTCACTCTGTCTTTACTCCTCCTGTCGCCAAACGTAGTAACAGTAAAGTAGGGGTTAGACTCAGACAGCATCAGTTGCTGCTAAGCAAGATTTTTATAGGTGGTTTTAATGAAAATGAAAGCTTCCCCTCACTCTCATTCTCTGCCCTATGATTCATAAAGGAGATCTCTTCTAAATCCCTCCAGTTCACTCTTATCAAATTATAGGCCTGAAAGTATCTTTCCATTTCTCTTTTATTGGTATGATATTCCAATGCTTTATGCAGAAAGCACACAGTCTATACACTTCAGAAACATGTTCAGAGCTTATAGACTTTAACACTGAGTGCTGCACTTGTCTATAGAGGTATTGCACTCTGCTAATCACCCACCCAGGGACCTGAAGGTGAGGAATGGATGTGTACTTTAAAGAGGCAACAGTGTTTAGGGGGAAAAATGTTTAAATAAAATCTTATTTGAAAACAGTTATCATTTTTCACAGGTTTATGTATTTATCTTCCTGACTCCACTCAGGAGAACCAGAATTTAACAAACTTTTGGTTCTCAAAAAGCCAGGGATGTTGGACATGCAATGTTTGGAAACAAGCCATTTTTTAAATTTTGAACAAGACTACCTGGCCCAGCCCCTTTCTGCACAAATGACTGAAAGATTCCACTTTGTGCTACAGCCTCATAGTCCTAAAGAAGTAAGAACTTACCCAGTCAGAATTGCCCAGAGTCACAGAAAGCCAGACTGAGAAGGTTCACTGGGTCTCCTATCTTAGTTTCAAACCAACTTACTTTTACAATAAGGAACATAATAATAATTATTTTTTATTTACCTGCTTGTTATGAATAGGCAGCCAACTTTAAGTCTATAGTACAAATAATAATTATGAGCATTTACTATTAGGAATGTTCTCTAGTAAGCCTGTCTCATGCAGTATTTCATGTCATCTCCCAGAAACATCTACCTCTCTAATTTTCTCAGAATTGTTTTCCCCTCAGTAACAGCACTTTACATATGCTGGGTTTAAGTGTCTGCTAGATCTTTCTTATAACATGGGCTTTGTACACACTGTCTCCTAAGGCTAGTGTCCCTCTTTCTCCTTCCCCTTCCCATCCCTCACTGTCCAATATATTATTTTATAGTCTTTGTATCTCAGCTGAAACATCATTACTTCATACATGATGACATTCAACTTTCATACACATGTAAAAACTTTGGACCTCCTCTTTGTAGCTTTCATTACATTTTTAATTACTTTAAACATTTGTTTCCCATGACATAATGTAAACACCTGGAAGTCGGCATGTATTTCTTTCTTGGCCAGAGCTCACTTGTCCCTAAAAGCGTTCTTTAGAAATGTCTGTTTACTAGCTTTAGTTCTGTGTTACAGTCCCTAGATAGTACAAACAGTTAATGTGCCTGGCCCCTAAGTGTAAAGTTGGAGGTTAGAGTCCTCCCAGAGGCACCTCAAAAGAAAGACCTGACAAGCTATTCCTGAAAAATCAGTCACTGACAATGCTATGGGGCACAGTTCTACCCTGACCCTCATGGAATTGTCCTGAGTTGGAATTAACAGTGACTAGTGATGGTACAGTTACATGTATTTATGGCTGTGCTGTTTCTTTAAAAAATATTTTTAGAGAAGAATTATATGTAACGCAGCTAGAATTTATAAATAAACTGATAGCTTAATTATCACACATCAGGATACCAAGGATCCTCAATAAAAAATATCAAATGCATATTTGTTAGTCCCATTGCTGTCAAGTCAATGTCAACTCACAGTGACCCTAACGGACAGAGTAGAACTGCCCTGCAGAGTTTTCTGTAAGCTTTATTGAAGCAGACTGCCACATCTTTCTCCACACTACTGAAGGGTGGGTTTGAACTACCAACCTTTGGGTTAGCAGCCAAGGACTTAACCACTGTACCACCAAGGCTTCTTATGTCTATAAGCTTTTTACTTTGATTCTCAGAAATATCACAGGTTAAATGTTTGCACTTGCTTTTCTGATAGTTTTCTTTCACTCTCCATCACTATACTTACAGTTTCTTTCTTTTTTTTTAAAAAAAAATCTAGCTTTCTAGTTAGGATTTATTTGAGGTCTTTTTGGTTTATGTTGGCAGTATCTTGGTAGGCTGGTTAGTTAGATGCTGTGTTTTGATACTTGCATATTTTACTAAACAGTCTTTCAAATCTTTTTATAATGCTTTTAAGGAATGATAAGTAATACTTGTAAATCAACTATAAATTCATAAAAAGCAAGCACATGCAGCAGAAAAAAGGCAAAGGCACAGACAAGAGTCAGAGAGATGGTGTTAAGTACAATTCATGTTTATATCATGCACACCGCCTCACATGGTGCTTCCCACATAATAGGTGCTCAGCCATTGTTTGGAAATGCATACAACTGAGTCAGTGTGTTAGGATAAGGGAGGAACGAGGTACACAATGAATTGCCTTGAATCGTAGGTTCGACACATATTTCATACAGTATAACTGCACACAATCATTGTCATTGAGTCAATTGTCATTGAGTCACTACTTGTAGTGACCTCTATAGCCATCAGTATAGTGCTACTAAGATTTTTCAAAAACCAAAGTCAGTGGGTAGATTATGAAACTGGAGGTCTCCAGGAGCATAACACCTGGGTTTGAGTTCTAGCTCTGATAATCACTGGCTGTAAGGCCTTATGGCTATTCACTTCTCTGATCGTTACTTTGCTTACCTTAAAAGGAATATAGTCAGATAATCTGTATACAAACTTTCATTCATTCAGTGTTTAGTGGGGAGCTACTACATGCAGTGTCGTACATTAACTAGCTAACTGAAACCTCACATCAGCCTCGAGCTTAGGGTTTATTTTACAGAGGAGAGAATCTGATGTTCAAGGAATATAAGCAATTTTCCCAAAGTTACATAGTTTGAAAAGTAGTATGAATCCTCTTACTTATCAAGTGTTCTCTGGGAAACTACTTCCCTATGAGGTACCAGAAATCTGTGTGTCCATTTCTCAGCACATGTGTCACATCTAAAACCACCAAACTTGTTACCATCAAGTTGATTTCAACTCATAGTGACCCTATAGGACAGAGTAGAACTGCACCATAGGGTTGCCAAAGAGCAGCTGCTAGTGGATTGAACTACCAATCTTTAGGTTAGCAGACAAGCTCTTAACTACTGTGTTACTGTGGCTCCCAAATACCACATTCTAACTTATAATTATCTGAACACAAGGAGCCCTGGTGGTGCAGTACTTAAGCGCTCAGCTGCTAATCGAAAGGTTAGTGGTTTGAACCCACTAGTCACTCTGCAACAGAAAGATGTGAAGTCAGCTTTTGTAAATAGTACAGCCTTGGAAACACGATGTAGCGCTTGTACTGTGTTGCATAGTATTGCTGAGTCAAAATCTACTCAGTGGTAATGCATTCGGTTTTGGGCCTCCAAATTCAAGTTTTTATTAGTTGCTAAAGTTCAGTTTACCAGTGACTTTTCAAAGGCAAAGGCGTAGAAAAAGGGAAATCCACCTGAACAATTAATCAAGGATATGTTAACCAACAAAATAATAAATTGATAGAAAGCCCATGCAAATTTGATTACACAGTCAAAAAATCAAGGAGAATGCTTTCAAGAAGGTACTGTAAGTTCTTTTTTATATTATTATGATTGAGTGAAAATATACAATTCCATATAAATTTGCATACTCACCAAAGAACGGCTCCCACTGCTCTCCCTGCCCAGTGACAGCACACTCCTCCTCTCTGTTCTGTACATGTTGTATCCTCCTAACAATCTCCTATCCCTTCCTCTCAACCTTCTACCTTGCATCAAGTAAGAGTTCAGCCGGATGACATCCTATAGATGCATAGAACCATAAAGTGCACACAGGATATAGTTGCTCTGTGTCACAAAGTCCAATTCATTTCTGACAGAAGAGTTGACCTCCATTATGATTTATGTACAGGGACAGCATCAGGGCCAGGGGCCACACTCCCAGGGGAACTCAGAGGACCCTGGACCATCGGTTGCAATCTTTTAGTGAAGATCTCAGGGTGCACCCCTTTTTATTTTCGTGTTGCCTATGAGCTTCAACTCTGTGAGCCCCATCACTGCTGTCACTTGTTGTGGCTGGGCACCATTCAGTTCTTCTGGTCACGTGTCCATGCAGTCACCTGCTCACATGGGTCTCTGTCTTCTGGATTCTCTTTGCCCCATGTCTTTTTGGTCTTTGGCGATCATTCATTCCTGCTGAGTTAGAACTATCTGGTGTACCTCAGATGGCAGCTTTGCAGCTTTTAAGACCTCAGACACCACTCACCAATTTGGGGTGCAGAAGACTCTCTTAGCAAAATGCTAGTTATGCCAATTGCCCTTGACGCTGACTGAGAGCATGGGCCCAGACCCTCACCCCAGTTACTCCATCCTAGCAATATTAGGTTAAGATGGGAGGAGTAATCATGTTATGTAGAAGTTCAGTTAAAATTGATTTTCTTTCTAATGTGTGCTGTCACAGATTTCACCCAACCAAATTTCTATCAACTATCTAATCAATACCCTACCTTCCCCTACCCTCCGTCCCCACCCTTGCAGCCATCAAAGAGTCTTTTCTTCTATGCATGAATCTGTTTTTAAGTTCTTATAGTAGGGATCTCATACAATATTCGTACTTTGGCCATTGACTAACTTTCACCCAACCTAAAGTCCTCCAATTGAAACCAGATTATGAGATGCTTCCTAAAATCATCATTGTTCTTTATCATTGCATAGTGCTCCACTGAGTGTATATACCACAGTTTACCTATCCATTCCTCTGTTATTGGGCATCTGGGTTGATTCCATCTTTTTGCTGTTGTGGACTGTGCTGCAATAAACATTCTTGTGTATGCCTCAGTTGGTGTGAATGGCCTTGATTCTGCAGCATATATTCCAAGCAGTGGAATTACTGGGTCAAATGGTATATATATTTCTAGCTTTTTAAGGAAGTGCCAGATTACTTTCCAAAGAGGTTGCACCATTTTGCAATCCTACCAACAGTGTAGGAGAGTTCCAATTTCTCTACAGCCTTTCCAGCATTTGTTGTTATGGATTTTTTGGATCACGGCCAACCTTATTGGGGAGAGATGGCATCTCATCATAGTTTTGATTTTAATTTCTTTAATAGCTGATGATCATGCGCATGTCCTCATATGTTTATTTGGCTGCCTAGATCTCCTCTTTAGAGAAGTATCTGTCCATCTCCTTTGACCTTTGCTTAATTGGATGATTTATCTTTTTTTAATTGATATTTTGTAGTACCATATAGATCATGGAGATCAAAAGTCAGTCAGACATATAGTTGCCAAATATTTTTTCCTATTCTGTAGGTGGTCTTTCAATTCTATTAATAAATTCTTTGGATTAGCAAAAGTATTTGATTCTTAGCAGTTCCCATTTACCTATGTTATCTTTGGTTGATTATGTTTTGTTTGTCAAATTTTGAAGTCTGTCTGTGTTGTGTATTAAAACTTCCATTGTTGATGCTAAGTTTTCTTGGATGAGCTTTATCTTTTTAGATTTGATATTTAGGTCTTTTATCCAGTTGAGTTGGTTTTTGTGTAAGGTGTGAGATATGGCTCTTGTTTCAATTTATTGCAGATAGATATCCAGTTTTGCCACCACCATTTGTTGAAGAGATTGTTTTTACCTCAGTTTAATGTCTTAGGGCCTTTGTCGAATATCCACTGTTCTTAGGAGGGTGGTGTCATCTCTGGGATCTCAATTCTGTTCCACTGATCTGTCTGTCTGTTGTTGTACTGGTACCAGCCTGTTTTGACTACTGTGGCAGTGTAACAGGTTCTGAAGTCAGGTAGTGAGAAGCCTCCTAGTGTGTTCTTCTTTAGTAGTACCTTACGTATTCGAGGCTTCTTCCCTTTCCAAACAAAGTTAGTAATTTGTTTCTCCATCTCGTTAAAAAATGTCACTGGAATTTGTATTGGGATTGCATTATATAAGTAGATTGCTTTGGGTAAAATAGACATTTTCACAATGTTAAGTCTTCCTATCCATGAGCAGGATAGGTTTCTCCATTTATGTCTCTCTTAATTTCTTGTAGAAAGGGCTTGTAGTTCTCTTTGTAAAGGTCCGTTGTTTCTGTGGTTAGATTTATTCCTAGGTACTTTATCTTCTTAGGGTCTATAGTAAATGGTATTGATTTGGTGATTTCTTCATTAATAATCTCATTGTTGGTAAAAAGGAATCCTACTGATTTACTTATGTTTGTCTCGTACCCTGAGACTTTGCTGAACTCTTCTATCAGTTTGAGTAGTTTACTTATAGATTTTTTAGGATTCTCTGCATATACAATCATATCATCTGAATATAGGGAGACTTTTACTTCCTTTTTCAGACGCCCTTTGTTTCTTGGTCTTGTCTAATTGCTCTGGCTAGAACTTCTAGTACAATGTTGAATAGGAGAGGTGAGAGTGTATAGTTCCCGTTCTCGACAGAAACTGTTTCAGTCTCTCTCCATTCAGAATGATGTAGGCAGTTGGCTTTGTATAAATGGCCCTTATTGCATTGAGGAATTGTCTGTCTTCTCCTGTTTTGCTGAGAATATTTAGCATGAATGGATGTTGGACTTTATCAAATGCCTTTTTTTGCATCAATAGACAAAATCAAGTGATTCTTGTCTTTTGGGTTATTTATGTGGTTGATCACATTAATTGCTTTTCTGATGTTGAACCAGCCTTGCATCCCTGGTATGAATCCAACTTGGTCATGATGAATTATTTTTTTGATATGTTGTTGTATTCTATGGCAATAATTTTGTTGAAGAATTTTTATCTAGATTCATGAGTGAAATTGGTCTGTAGTTCTCCTTTTTTGGGGGGGTCTTTCCCTGACTTTGGTATCAGAGTTATGCTGGCTTCATAGAATGAATTTGGGAGTGTTCCATCCCTGTATATGCTGTTAAATAGTCTCAGTAGTACTGGAGATAACCTCTAAAGTCTTGGTAGAACCCTGCAGTGAAGCCATCTGGGCCAGGACTTTTTTTTGGTCAGTAGTTTTTGGATGACTTTTTCAATCTCTTCCTTTGTGATGGGTTTATTAAGTCGTTCTTCTTCACCTTGTGATAATTTTGGTAGGTGATATGAATCAAGGAATTTGTCCACTTCCTCTAGGTTTTCTAGTTTGTTAGAGTACAGACTTTCATAGTATTCTGTTATGATATTTTGGATTTCTGATAGATCTGTTGTGCCAACTCCCTTCTCATTTCTTACTTGGGTTATCTGCTTCATTTCCTGTTTTTCTTTAGTAAGTTTAGCCAATAGTTTGTCAATGTTGTTGATCTTTTCAAAAAATCAGCTTTTGTTCTTTTCAATTTTTTTCTGTTGTTCTTCTATTCTCTAATTTGTCTAGTTCTTCTCTAATCTTTATGATCTATTTTCTTCTGGTGCCTGAGGGGTTCCTCCATTGCTGTACTTGTTCTCTACTTGTTCAAGCTGTAGTGTCAGCTCTTTGGTTTGGGTTCCTTCTTGCTTATGGATATGTGCATTTATGGAGATAAACTGACCTCTGAGCACTGCTTTGACTGTATCCTGTAGGTTCTGGGAGCACGTGCTTTCATTCTCTTTGGAATTCATAAATTTCTTCATTTCATCCTTGATTTCTTCTGCAACCCATGGCTTTTTGAGCAAGATGTTGTCCAGTTTCCATGTGTTCCACTTTCTATTTATGTTGTTTCTGCTATTGATTTCGACTTTAATGCCTTTGTGATCTGAGAAGATGCTTTGCAATAATTCACAGGTATGGATTTTGTTGCGATTTGCTTTATGTCCTAACACATGGTCTATTCTGGAAAATGTTCCACATGCACTGGAAAAGAAGATGTAGTTGTCTGCTGATGGATAGAAATTTATGTGTATGTCAGTGAGGTCTAGTTGGTTAATTGTGGCAGTAAGGTCTTTTGTGTCTTTATTGAGCTTTTTTCTAGATCTGTCCAATGTTAAGGGTGGATTAAAGTCTCCCACTTTTATTGTGTAGTGATTTATCCCATTTTTGAGTATAGTCAGTGTTTCTTCAATGTATTTAGATGCTCTAGTATTGGATGCATAAATATTTAATATTGTTAAGTCCTGTTTGTGTATTGAAACTTTCAGTAATAATAGTGTCTATCCTTGTCCATGATGGTGGATTTTACATTAAAATCGATTTTATCTGAGATTAGAATTCCCACACCTGCTCTTTGTGTATTGTTAGCTTGATATACATTCTTCCATCCTTTAATTTTCAGTTTGTTCATATCTTTAAGTCTAAGGTGAGTTTCTTGTAAGCAACATATGGACGGGTCATGTCTTTTGATCCAAGATACCACTCATTGTCTCTTTACTGGAGAGTCAGTCCATTCACATTCAATGTAATTATTGATAGGTATGTGTTTAGTGCTGTCATTGTGATATGTTTATTTTTGTGTTGATGTTTTCTCTGTTGTTCTTATTCTTCTGTTCTGGGACATTCTTTTTATGAGTTGATTTTTCACCTTTCTTCACTATTGGTTTTGTGGTTGTTGAGACTCCTGTATTATGTTTCTTGATTTGATATGTTGCATCTTTATTGTGCTTTGCGGCTGCCCCATGGTCTCCCTTAATAGTCTATGTTTGAACCCAATGTTAACTACTACCAGTCTTATCAACTCCCTCCCCATCTGTAGTACATCCTTCTTTTTAACATGATGATGTCATAGTTTCCATGATACAGTCACTGGATCACTTCTTTTAATTATTACAGCTTTGAGTTTGGAGCCTTAACTCACTGAATAGGTTTCTGGATGATGTGTCCTGTGTTTCCTCCTAAAACATAAAATTAATACTTTTGTTGTTCTAAGCCAAGAGCTTCTTTCAATATTTATTGTAGCTTTGGTTTGGTTTTTACAAAGTCTCTGAGTTCCTATTTATCTGTGAATGTCTTGATTTAATTTTCATATTTGAAAGATAATTTTGCAGGATATATACGTCTTGGTTGGAAGTTCTTCTCCTTCAAGACTGAATGGGTCATCCCATTGTCTCCATGCCAGCATTGTCTCTGCTGAGAAATCAGATGAAACCTATAGGGTTTCTGTCTGAATGTTAGCTTTGCTTTGTGTTCTGCTGCCTGTAAGAGTTTCTGTTTGTGTTTCATTTTATTAAGCTTGATTACGATATCTCTTGGAATCTTTCTTTTGAGATCTATATTGAGTCGTGTTTGACAAGCATCTTGGATGCCTATGTTCTCTTTTTTTCATAATTTCAGGAAAGTTTTCTGTCAGCAGCTCAGCCACAATACTGTCTGTGTTTTCAGGTGTCTCTCCCTGTTCAGGAACTCCAGTTAATTATCGATTGTTCCTCTTAATAGAGTCCCATATGCTTCTTAATCCTTCTTCATTTTTCTTGTTTATTTATTTATTTACTTTTCCTGATTTCTCCTCATAGATGCTGGAGTCAGTAGCTCTGTCTTCCAAGTCAGAGAATCTATTTTCCATTTGTTGCATTCTGTTTTCTTGGCTTTGAACTGAATTGTCTATCTTTTGATTTTGTTATTGATCTGCTGGATTTCAGAGTACTGGTGTTCCATCAGATTGAGCAGCTTGCTTAATTTTTCATTTTGCTCTCCTGCATTTTGTATAATGTCTAGGAGGGCTCTATATATAATCCTTTTGTACTCGCCCTCTGATAGTTTCAGAAAGGCTTCCTCAGTTGGGAAGTTCTTTGGATCTTTCTTTTGTGGGCCTTCTGAAGCTGCAGGTGAATTCTTCCTAATGTTCTGGTCCAAAGTTTGTTGCTTTTGGGGCATCTGGAGGTTGTTTTGTTTCTGCAGTGTTACTTTAATGGGATCTAAACTCAGTCTGAAAAGGAAATTGATCATCAGACACCTCTATGTAGTTCAGTGGCTGGGCTCAGTGGACTCTCTGAGGTAACAGGCTTCACCACCTGATTGGCAAAGACACAGCTCCTTTTAGAGTGTCACTGGGGAGCTTTCAGCTGACCCTATAATGTGAGACAGCAAAGGCTTGAAGAGATGTGGTCCAGATGCACCGCAGTTATTTCTCTACTGAAAGGTAAAAGGTATCTGACAGCTTCCAAAATTAGTCTGACTTTCAAGTGTGCAAGTCCCTCTTTCCTGCTGGCAAAGTAAGCACCTCTATATGAAAGACTGCTTTACTGCCAGAAAAGTACTCTGGGGCAGGCACTGCCTCTCAGCCTCGGATTAGGTCCAGCTGAGGCCTCCGTATAGGAAACTCCACCTCCCAGTGAATCAAGAAGGCTTACTGCACAAGCTCCTCTACTCACCTTGAAAAAGGCTATTCAATGGTGGAGATTCAGAGATTCCAAGACAGAGAGTTCAGAAGTGCTGAGTTACACAGATTCTAAGGCCAGGCTCTCAAAATGTGGTGACTCCACTTGCTGATCTCATCAGCAGTGTGTCTGAGCCTTGTGGTCAGTCAAACTTCAGCCCCTCCCAATGAGTAAGACAGAGAAAAAAAATTTTAAATGGTGATTTAGTCCACGAGAGGTGAGACTCAGCAAGGCTGTGGGTTGGTGAAAGAAGTTGCCTTCTCAGTGGTATGTAGACCAAATAGGTAGCCCTGTGTAGTGTTTTAGGGCACACTAAGTGTCCAGAAGGCTCCATTTAATTATGAATTCAGGCCTTGGTTTCCAGACAGATTTAGGAAGACATGTGTTTAGTCTGCCGTCTTGACTCTGCCCCCCTCATGCAATATTAGTTCTATAAATCCTTGTCAACATGGGACCTTAGTAGATCAAATGAGTGCCTACTGAAATACTAGAGCAATTATAGGAACTCAACAAGTGTACATTACTTTGTTGACCCTCCAAATATCTATCTCACTCACTGTAATGGGAAAGTTCCCAGAAAATACAAAAATCTGGCTATTTGTCTAAGAAACTCTTCAATGCTCCTAATACAACAAATGAAGCTTTAAAGTATGAACTTGGTAAAGATATTTCTCTACAAATCGGTTTAGCTATGTGTCTAGAGAGTGCCAAATGGGAGTGATAATTTTACTATTCATTTGTATTCTAGGTGGTATTTTGTGATACACACGTTGCTGGGGAATAGAGACACATATCAGATTAATAAATGCATCTGTTATGATAAGGATTATGTAAGATGAACATTTTTCTCAGCTTGTTAAATAAACCCTGTCAAAGAGACAAAATGTCACATTGTCTCTGACAACATTTTGCTGCCATCAGCTTTACCATACACAGAACTTTCTCTTTGGTTGAGTAAACATTCTGCCTTACTGATGATCCATTTGGAATATTTGAGTCATGTGAATATTTAAGTGTTTTGCTACAAAAATTCTTTATTGCTGCCCTAATGAGAGGATATCATGTATTTATTTATTACAACAATAAACAGCTGTAAATGAACCATAAAAAATAGATGACATGAAAATTTCTATAACCCATGTGTCAGTTGTAATTGAGAAATAAATTAAAAGATCCATCTGCTTCATGTAATTGATTTCACTATCTTCTTCAGTATTAGAATATTTAAAACAAAGCCAGCATTATTTATCCTAATTTTTGTCTGACAAAAACACCAGATGGATATTGATAATCTCTGTAATATAATTTGCCAACCTCTAACCTACTCTTAGGAAACACTGATGGCATAGTGATTAAGTGCTACGACTGTTAACCAAAAGGTAGGCACTTCAAATCCACTAAGTGCTCCTTGGAAACTCTAAAGGACAGTTCAACTCCAGAGCAACCAGCAGACCTTTCCTCAGATAGTTCAGGGAAAGAAGGGGAAAATGGTTCATTTTTTTTCACTTTTTATTTTAACCTCTCCTTATTGTTGAAATAATTTTTCTTCCCTTAAGTCCCTATGACCATTTATGTTTCAGTCTAGCAAATTATTTTCACTAATTGGGAGACAGAATGGAAAAGCAAAGTTGTGTTTGTAAATGTTTTTCTTTCAATGTTTTGTTAATTAGTTACATATATACTTTATGTTCATTGCAACAGTAATATAAAATATAGGGACTGAAAATAAATACAAGTTGCCCAGGTTTAACCATCCCTGGTGGCATAGTGGTTAAGTGTTATGTCTGCTAACCAAAAGGTCAGCAGTTTGAATCTTCCAGGCACTGCTTGAAAACTCTATGAGACATTTCTACTCTGTCATATAGGGTTTCCGTGAGTTGGAATTGACTTGAAGGCAGTGGGCTTGGTTTGTTTTAATAGCTTGTTGTATGTTATTTCCAGTTATTTGTTATTTATGAGAAATCACCTCAAAATAGGATAGCTTAAAATACTGACCAAGTTAAATTGGCTCATAGATTTGCATTTTCAGTAAGACTTGGTGGGTTCAGCTGTCTTTGCCCTATGGGCATCAGCAAGAGTGGACTCAGTACTGAGAGATGGAGATATCTGAAGACTGTCTCTGTTCTGAACTCATCCTCCACCTTTATGTAGCTCTTTCTTTAGAAAAAAAAATTTATTGTGCTTTAAGTGAAAGTTAATGATTCAAATCTGTCTGGCATATGAAACACTTCACCTGCCCCATTATGCAGCTCTAACTTCTCTCTTTCACACCTACCCCGTGACAGTACACTCTTCCTTTCACCCTGTACTTCTCATATCTGTTCATCCAACTCCTTTCCACTCTGCTGTCGCATCTCACCTCTGCTCAGGAGCTGCTCAGTCTCATGTATATGTTTATGTATATATACGTATATATACACATATGTAATCCCGTCCAATCTTTGTTTGAAGGGTTGGCTTGAGTACTGGATTCATCTGTGGGCTAACAGAGAATCCAGGGGCCGTGTCCTCAGGGGACCCTCCAGTCTGACAAACTATCAAGTCTCGGCTTTTAATAGAGTTCTAGTTCTGCACATCCATTTTTCTCCTGCTATACTAAGGACTTTAGAAGCCCTTGTGGTATAGCGGGTTAAGTGCTATTTCCTCTAACCAAAAGGTTGTCAGCAGAAATCCACCAGGTGCTCCTTGGAAACTCTGTGGGGTAGTTCTACTCTGACGTCTAGGGTCACTATGAGTCAGACGTAACTCGACAGTAGTGGGTTTTTTTATACCAAGGACTTTCTGTTGTATTCGCTGTCAGAACAGTCATTGGTGGTGGCTGGACACCATCTAGTTCTTCTGGTCTCATGCTGATGTAATCTCTGAATTGTATGGCACCTCCTGTCTGCTGGGCTCATATTTTTGCCATGTTTTTGTCCTTTGTTCTTCTCTGCTCCCAGTGGATTGGGAGCAATTGATGGTACTAAGATGGCAGCTTGATAGCTTTTAAGACCTCAGATGCTACTCACCAAAGTAGTATGCAGAGCGTTTTATTAACAAACAACAAAAAACTTAGTTATGCCAATTAGACTAGATGTCTCTAAAATCATCATCCCCTGATCCCTGTCCCTGTTACTTGTCCTTCGAAATGTTGGGTTGTAATCCTTTTAGTTTTTGGTGTGGTCCAGTTGTGCTACCCTCCCTTCTACTGTGTGCTATCACTTTCTTCACCTAACCCAATTTCTATTTGCTTTCTAATCAATGCTTTCAGACTTTCCATTTATCCTGTCATGGATTGAATTGTGTCACCCCAAAAATATGTGTAGTAATTTATCTGGGCCAGGATCCCCTGTATTCCATGATTGTCCTCCATTTTGTGATTTCCCTGTGCTATATGCTAGAGGATAAGGGTGTGACTGTAAATCTCTTCCTAAGATCATTCCCTGCTCCACTGTAAAGGGAGTTTCCCTGGAGTATGGCTTGTACCACCCTTAATCCTTTCATCCTACAAGAGATAAAAGTAAAGGGAAGCAAGCAGAGAATTGGGAACTCCATACCATGAAGAAAGCAGCACTGGGAGAAGAGCATGTCCTTCAGACCTGAGGTTCCTGTGCCAAGATGTTCCCTGGACAAAGACTGATGCAATACTGGACTTTCCTCCAGAGGTGACAAGGGGGAAAGCCTTCCCCTGGAGTGGACGTCCTGAATTTAGACTTGTAGCCTACCAAACTGTGTAATAATAAGTTTTCTTTGTTAAAGCCATCCACTGTGTGATGTTTCTGTTGTACTATCTGCACTATCTGACTAAAACATGTTGACTTTAAATAAACACCCTTTGTTATTTTGAGGAATTTCATTTCCATTTTGTTGAGAGTTTTTAACACAAATGGGTTTTGAATTTGCCGGATACCTTTTCTTTATCAATTGATAAAATCAAGCAATTCCTTTTTCTTTTTAAAATGTGATTCATTACATTGATTGTTTTTTTAATGTTGAATGATCTTCGCATCACTGGTATGCTGGTATGAATCCCACTTGGTTATGGAGGATTATTTTTTTGATGTGTTGTTGACGTCTATTGCCTAGAATTTTTTGAGGATCTTTGCATCTAAGTTCATGAGAGATAATGTCTGTAATTTTCCTTTTCTATGCTGTCTTTACCTGGTTTTGGTACTAAGGTTATACTGGCTTCATAGAATGAATTTGGAAATTTAGGAGTATAATATCCTTTTTGTGCTCTGAACTCCCTTTATTAATAGTGTCTTCTCTGACAGTTTTATAGAATTCTTCAATGAAGCCATCAAAGCTAGAGCTTTTTTTTGGTTGAGAGTTTTTTAATTACCTCTAAATTTCTTCTTTTTTCTTTAGTTTTTCTACCTCTGTATTAGGTTAGGTAGGAGAGTGTTTCGAGAGATTTGTCCATTTTCTCTAGGTTTTCAAAGTTGTTAGAGAACAAATATTCATACTTTTCTATTATGATTATTTTCATATCAGTTGGATCTATTCTGGTATTATCCATCTCATTTCCTCTTTGGGTTACTTGCTTCCTCTCCTGTTTTGCTTTGTCACTTTGGCCAATGGCGTATTGATTTTCACGGAGCTTTAAAAAAATATATATATCAGCTTTTGGCCTTTTAACTATTTCATTTTTCCTTTCTCTAATTTTTATTATTTGCTTTCTTTTTGTGCCAGAGCTGTTCAGCTGCTCTTTTTCTACTTATTGGTGTCATAAAGTTAATGTTTTGATTTGGGCGCTTTCTTCTTTTGGATGTGTACATTTATTGAGATAAATTGACCTCTAGCACCATTTTTCCTGTGTTCCAAAGGTTCTAGTAGGATGTATTTTCATTCTTATTTGATTCTGTGAATATTTTTATTCTGTCATTGTTTCTTGTATAACCCAGCAGTTTTTGAGCAAGATGCGGTTCAGCTTCCATGTATTTGATTTTTTTCCCTCCTTTTTTTTTCTATTATTGAATTCTACTTTTATGAGTTTGTGGTCTGAAAAGAAACTTTGTTAATATTTCAATTCATTGAAGCTTGCTCTAATATTTCAGTTCATCGAAGTTTGCTGTAATTGCTCTATGTCCTAATTTCTAGTCACTTCTGGAGACTGTTTTGTGTTCACTGGAAAAGAAAGTAAACTTGCCTGCTGTTAGGTGGAGTGTTCTGTACATGTCTGTTTGGTCAAGTTGGTTGATTGTGGTATTTAGATCTGTGTCTTTATTGAGATTTTTTCTGGATATTCTTTATTGAAAGTTGTGTGTTGATGTCTCCTAGTATTATCGTGGAGCTATCTATTTCTGTTTTCAAAGCATTTGGAGTTCTTTTTATGTATTTTGGAGCACAGTCACTGGATGCTTATATATTTAGTATGGCTATGTCCTCCTGGAATATTGAGCCTTTAATGCTATATAGTGTAATTTCTTATCCAGTGTGGTGGATTTTACTTTAAAGTCTACTTTATCATAGATTGATATTGCCACTCCTGCTTTTTTTGAATGTTGTTAGCTTAATATATATTTTTCCATTTTTGAATTTCAGTTTGTTCATATGTTTTCAGTAGACAGCATATAGTTTTTCTTTTTTTTAATCCAATCTGCCGCTCTCCATTGCTTTATTGGTGCATTTAATCTATTTATATTCAACATGGTTATTGACACGCCAAGTCGAGCCAAGTGCCGTCGAGTCGGATAGATATGAGTTTATTACTGCCATTTTGATGTGTTTTATTGCGTGCTGTAGATGATTCTTTTTTCCACTGATATTCTGTGCTGAGTCTGTTTTTTTAATATCTTTTTCAATGCTGATGATTTTGTATTTGTTGAGACTTCATGTTTTTCTTATATTGTGTTTTGATACCGAAGATTTAAAATTTCCTTGTGGTTATCTTAATATCTACCCCTATTTTTCTAAGTTTGAACCAGGCTTCAATTTCTTCATATCACCTTTACTTCCCCTGCATATGAAAGATCTATGATCACATTTTCTTTTGGATCTCTCTTCTTTGTTACAACATTTACATAATGACATCTTTGTTTCCCTATTTGCAACATTTTGCATATAACTTATTTTTGTGATATTCCCCTATTTGGGTTGATATCAAATTGCTCTGCTTTGTGTTCCTGGGTTGTTACCCAGTATTATTGACTTCCCTTTAGTATTTCTTGTAGTTTTGGTTTTGATTTTGAAAATTCCTTAAATTTCTGTTTATCTGGAAATGTTCTAATTTCACTGTCATATTTAAGAGTTATTTTGCTGGATATATAATTCTTGGCTTGTAATTATTTTCCTTCTTGACTGCATATTTTCTAGTGAATAGTCTGAACTTAGTCTTACTGATTCTCCTTTTTAGGTTATTTTTTGTTTGTCACTAGTCACTTTCAAAAGAGTTTCCTTATCTTTAGCGTTGGCAAGTTTGATTGTAATACTCCTTGGTGAATTTATTTTGGGATCTAGCTTGTATGGAGTTCTATGAATCCGCTGGATAAGCATCTTTTCATATTTTAATATCAAGAAAGCTTCTTGTCAGCAAATCTTTGACAATTCTCTCTATATTTTCTGTTATCTACTCCTTCTCCTCATTCTGATACTCCAGTCACTCATTGATTATACCTTTTCATCAAGTCTTACATAATTACTAATGTTTCTTGATTTTTTAAAATTCTTTGATTTTTCCTCAGAAATGTTGGTGTCACTTGCTTTACCTTCAGTCTCACTGATTCAGCTTTCTACTGCCTTAATTCTGCTTCTTTGACTGTCTATTGAACAGTCTAATTATGTAATTATGTTCGTTTTCTGAATTTCTAATTCCTGCCTCTTTTTTAAAGGCTTTTTAGTTTGTCATTATGCTCTGCTACATTTTTCTTTGTCTCCTTCCTGTTCTCTTGAAGAATTTTAAATATTAATTTTTTGTATTCTACCTCTGATAGTTCCAGAAGGTTCTTTTCATCTGGAAAATTTCTTAATTCTTTGTTTTTAGAGATTTTGAAGCCATTGTGGTCTGCCTCTTCAAGTAATTTGATATGAACTGTTGCTTCTGTGCCTTTAGTAACTTGCTGAATTTGTTTATGTTTGCTTACTGTGTTCTAGCTTCTTATTTTGTTTTGCTTTGAAATGTTCAAATAGGCTGGTTGTATGTGCTGTTTTGGTTACTCATGCCTTTGAAGCTCTAAATTTCTGTCACCAAGTGGCTAGAACTGTTACTAGGTATTTGAACCCAGGAGTCCCTTTACTTTGCTTGTATGAGTTAAGCTTAGGAGTGTGCTGTGGGCTCTCCTGTACTGTCCTATATGGGCAGCAGTGATTTTTGTACGCATAGATATCTGGCAGCAGGTGCTGAGAATGGCAGAGGACTAATAGCAGTCTCTGAGTGTCTGTGAGTATGGCATTTCCTCTTATGTCTAAGTAAAGGAATTGTTTCTGCCCTGAATTTCTGGCCCAGGGGATTTGGCAGATTTTTCCTACTTTCCTTAGTTTTTAAATTTTTGCTTTTCTGACTCTCAGAGAATGGTTCAGAGTGGGCATAAGGAGTCCTCCTTCTGAGGACTGCCATAATGATGTCAGACTCGGGAACTGTGTAGACAGTGGAAGAGCAAGGATTGGAAATGGGAGAGAGGTTTATCCTCAAGGAAAGATTTATATTCATGTGCAGCTTATGTTAGATGCAAGTCTCTTAGATTTTGATGCTCAAGTGCTGCTTTTCACTGGTTCTGGAGGCTCAAGTGTACTCTCTGGTGCTCATTCTGCCCTTTGAAAGCCACCACTCTCTTTATCACAGTAGCTGCAGCTCATTCCCAGTGGGTCTGCTCTGGCCAGTCATAGGTATTTCTGGTCTTACTCTCCCTTCTCCTTTACTCAGTTTTGTTTCTCAAATTTCCCTTTGATGTTCAGGGCTCTTGGAATGTCATATGTAATCAGTTCATCTGATATTTTGGGTCTTTGCTGTTACAGGGATTACAGGAAGGATCTGACTACTCTGACATCTTGGCCCCACCTCTGACACGGTAATTATTACAATCAACTCAATTTTCAAAAAAAAATTACTTAATACTTGATGTATATACCATTTTTGAACCAAATAGCATTTAGCAATATTAGTTAATAATTTAGGAGTCAGTATTTTTTTTTTTTTAATTGCTAACTCACAAGATGCTATAACCATATAGGATTTGTTGTGTTGTTAGGTGCTGACAAATCATTATTCGTTCATAGTGACCCTGTACTGAGCAAAATGAAACACACTCTGGGCCATCCTTTTAATGTTTTATCCCATTGTTGTAGCCACTGTGTCACTTCATTTCATTGAGGATCTTCCTCTTTTTCACTCTTATCCCTCTACTTTAACAACTAAAGTGTCCTTCCCTAGGGAGCGGTTCCTCTTCATAACACATCCAGAGTACCTGAGATGAAGTCTTATCATCCTCCTTTCCAAGGAGCATTCTGGATTTACTTCTTCCAAGGCAAATTTTTTTGTTTTTCTAGCAATCCATGGTATCTTCAATATTCTTCACCAATGCCAAAATTCAGATACATCAATTTGTCCTCAGTCTTCCTTATTTGTTGTGTAGCTTTTGTATACATATTAACCAAAACCAAACCTGCTGCTGTCAAGTTGATTTTGACTAATTTATAGTGACCGTATACAATGGAGTACAACTGCTTCACAGTTTCCAAGGAGCACCTAGTGGATTCAAATTGCTGAACTTTTGGTTAGCAGCTGTAGCACTTAACCACTGTGTCACCAGAGTTTCCACAAATTCCGTTGCTTGGTCAGGTACACTTTAGTCTTCAAAGTGAAATCTTTGCTTTTTGTAATATTTTACAGAGGTCTTTTGGAGCTAATGTGCCCAGTGAAATGCATCACTTGATTTTTTTTTTTACTGCTGTTTCCAAGGGCATTCATTGTTAATTCAAAAAAAATGAAGCCAAAGCCAAGTACCATTGAGACAAACGCAACGTCTTCTTTTTTTATCACATTGTTGCTTATTGGTCCAGTTGTGAGAATTTTTCATTTTCTTTATGTTGAGATGTAATCCCTAGTGAAGACTGTAGTCTTTGATCTTCATCAACAAGTGCTTCAAGTACTCCTTCCTTCCAACACAATAGCTGTGTCATCTGTGTATCATAGCTAATGAGTCTCTAATCTTGATGCCGTGTTCTTCTTCATACAGTCTGGCTTCTCAGATTATTTGCTTAATGTCTCAATCATCTTACAGTGCTATAATAGAAATAACACAAATAGCTACCTTTAATGAACAGAAATTTATTTTGTCACAGTTCAGGTTAAAGCCAGCCAGCCAAGTGCTGTCGAGTCGGAAGATGTCCATATTCAAGGTATCAGCTCCAGGGGAAGTTCCTTGTTGTTGGTCTTCCCTGGAACTTGGAGTTTCTGAGACATAGGGGGAAATCAGCTAGAAGAAAGTCCTTGTCATCAATCTTTTTCTGGACTTCCGAGTTTCTGAGACAGAGAGACTCCTAGTCCAAAAGACATGCTCTGCTCCCATCACTGCTTTCTTGGTGGTATAATATCCCCAACTCTCTGCTTGTTTCCCTTTCCTTTATATCCTAAGACATAAAGGCACAATGCAGTCTTACACACTGAGTCCTGCCCCCCGCAAAAAACTGTTACCCATCCCTCCTCATTAACCTCAAAGAGGCAGCATTTACAGTATGTGGGAAGATCACACAATACCAGGAGTCATGGCCCAGCTAAGTTGCTGCACGCATTTTGGGGGACACAATTCAATACATGATAGCATACAGATTGAATAGGTAGGACAAAAAAACACAACTTTGACACACATCTTTCCTGAATTTAAACCATTCAGTGTTCCCTCGTTCTGTTCAAATAACTGCCTCTTGGTTTATGTGTAGGTTCAGAGTGAGCACAGTTAAGTGTTCTGGAATTCTCGTTCTTCCACATATTATCCGTAATTTGTTACGATCCACACAGGCGAATGTCTTTATAAAACCACTAAAACACAGGTAGACATATTTCTTGTATTGTCTATTTTCAGGAAAGATTCATATGAAATCAATAGTGCTAGCCCTTGTTCCATGCAGTCTTTTGAATCTGGCTTGAACTCCTGGAACTTCCCTGTCAATGTCCTGCTGCAACCACTTTTGTATTATCTTCAGCAAAACTTAACTTGTCTGTGTTACTAATGAAAACCCTGGTGGCGTAGTGGGTTAATTGCTATGTCTGCTAACCAAAAGGTTGCTGGTTCAAATCCACCAGGTTCTCCTTGAAAAACCTATGGGACAGTCCTACTCCGACTTCTAGGGCCATCGTGAGTTGAAATCAACATGATGGCAATGTTTTGTTCCCACCCCTCCCGTGATGTTAATAATACCCTTTGATAATTTCCACATTGTGTTGGATCACTTTTATTTAGAATGAGTGCAAATCAGAAACTCATCCAATCTGTTGGCCAGGTAGCTGGCTTCCAACTGTCTCAGCATAGATGAATGAGCATTTCTAGCACTGTATCTGCTAGTTGAAACATCTCAGGTGGTATTCTATAAATTTTGGGAGCCTTGTTATTCACTGATACCATCAGTGAAGCTGGGACTCCTTTCTTCAGTACCACTGATTCTTTATCTTATTCTACTTCCTTGAATGATTGAACATTGACCAAGTCTTTTTGGTCCAATAATTTAATGACTCTGTACATTCTTTCCATTTTCTGCTTCCTTCACTGTTCAAGTTTTACCCACAGAATCCTTCAATATTGCAACCTAAGCCTTAAATTTTTTTATTTAATATGACTGAGTGAAAATGTACATTCCCATATAAATTTACATGCCCACCTGCATGCAGCTTCCACTGCTCTCCCTGCCCAGTGACAACACACTATTCCTCTCTGCTCCATACATGTCTCATCCTCCCAACAGTCTCCTTTCCCCTCCTCTCTGCTCACTCTCCTTCCTCCAGCCAGAGGTCAGCAGGATGACATCCTATAGATGCATAGAACCATAAAGTGCATCCAATATATGGTCACTCTGCATATTTTTTTTCTTCAGTTCTTTCAGCTTGGGAAATGTTCTTTTCTTTTAGTTTTCTAAATCCAGGTCTTTGCACATTTCATTATAGTAGTTTACTTTGTCTTCTTCAGCCACCCTTCAAAATCTTTTGTTCAGCTCTTTTACTGTACCATTTATCTCACTCACTTTAACTGCTTTATGTTTAACAGCAAGTTTTAGAGTCTTTTATGACATTCATTTTTCTCTCCCCTCCCCCCTTGTCTTTGTAATGACTTTCGCTTTCTTCATGTATGATGTCTTTGATGTCACTACACTTCTCATTTGGTCTTTGGTTGTTAGTGTTCAGTGCATCAAATCTGTTCTTGAAATGGTCTCTAAATTCAGGAGGAATATAGTCAAGGCTATGCATTGGGTCCTGTGGTCTTGTTTTAATTTTTTCAGCATCAGCTTCAGCTTGCACAGGAAAAATTGATAGTCTGCCCTGCAATTGGCTCTTGGCTTTGTTCTGACTGATGATATGGAGTTTTTCCATTGTCTTTTTCCACAGATGTGGTGAATTTGATTTCTATGTATTTTATCCAGCAAGGTTCATACGTATACACACTGTTGATGTTGTTGAAAACGATATTTGCAATAAATAAGTTGCTAATCTTGTGAAATTCTATCTTGCAAAGCCTGATGTTGTTTCTGTCACCAAAGCCATGTTTTTAACCTACAGATGCTTCTTTGTTTCCAATCAAATTCATGAAGAGCTATTTGGCTTAACCTTTTAGAAAAGTATTTGATAAAAATTAATGGTAAAACAAAATTCTGATAACCATCTTGAATCATTATTCAAGAAAAGGCTAGGCAGAAACCTCTATCTATCTGTCTATCTACCCATCTATCTGTCGTCTATCTCTCCATTCATCCATCCATGTATCTATCTATCCTTCTGTCCATTCATCCCCATGATTCTTGATCATATATGTGTTAACAGTTTCCAAAGGTAATCTAAAAATGAACGTATCTGTTACTGAAAAAGAAATACTAAAATTAACCTCAGTGCCAAATCAGAATGAGTTGCTCTTGGCAATAAATCCTTATTTAACTGACCACCTAACTTGGGTTTTCCTTTGAAATACGACATGAAAACTTAATAATTGAGTTTGTTTTATCCAACTATTCTTTCAGACATTACATATTTAATAAATTTTAGTTACAGGACATTAAGGTGAATGTCATGGATTGAATTGTGTCCCCCCCAAAATATCTGTAGCCGTGTGTCTGGGCCACGATTCCCAGTATCTCGTGACTTTCCTCCGTTTTGTGGTTTTCCTATGCTGTATGTTAAAGGATTAGGGTGGGACTATAAATCCCTTTATAAGATCACCTGCCTGCTCCACTGTAAAGGGAGTTTCCCTGAAGTATGGCTTGCTCCACCCTTAATCCTTTCATCCTACAGAAGACAAAAGGACAGAGAAGCAGACAGAGAGTTGGTAACCTCATACCATCAAGAAAGCAGCACCAGGAGAAAAGCATGTCCATCAGATCTGAGGTTCCTGTGCCAAGATGCTCCCTGGACAAAGACTGATGCAATACTGGACTTTCTTCCAGAGCCGACAAGGGGAAAAGCCTTCCCATGGAGCAGACACCCTGAATATGGACTTGCAGCCTAGCAGACTGTGTAACAACAAACTCACTTCTGTTAAAGCCATCCACTCTGTGGTATTTCTGTTAGAGCAGCCCTAGCTGACTAAAACAGTGAAATCTACAGTTACACAGAACTTGGAATGTCAGCAGCCATACTATTGCCTTATAGTGCTATTTCTCAATACCACAACAGAACAGGATATTAAGGTTGTCAAGGCACAGGAGGAGGCAGTGGCACAGAGTGTATGAATCAAATAACTATCTGTCTTCTTAGAACAGATCACATTTAGACAAATCCAGCCCTTTATTTTCTATTAAAGCCAACTACAAATTATTGTGAAAGCTGGATTTCAAGCAAAAAAGCTCTAAAACATTGAAAGCTAGGAGAAAAGAATTCAAATAATGCTGGTGGCTTTAGATCATGAAATAACAGCAAGAAAATGAGAATCCATTCTAAAGATGGTGGTCTGAGTCTTTGCTCTTGAATAGACTACAGGTTTCCTTAGGACCTTTGAGGTATAGCTCCTTGAACAACCTTGGCAGTAAACAATGTTCTCTTATAGAAAGAAGCCAGTGCCTAAAGGAGCTAAGACTTAGTGTTGGAAAACTAAAGCAGCATTTGGAGAGCTGTTTAAAGAGCTTTAATACTGAAAGTATGTGCAGGCTATGACCCAGAAATTCCACTCATAAACATATGCTTTACAGAAACCTGCTCACGTGTATACTCAGAGACATGTATATGGGTGTTCATATCAGCACTGTAATATTACTGAAAACTGGAAATAACATATTTTTTATCAGTATAGGAAAGGAAAAGCAAAATCTAGTATATTCATAAAAAGGGATGCTAAAATATAGCATAAATAAATGAATTATCATGACATAGATCAACATGAATTTATCTCACAAGCCTGCTTATGAGTAAAAAAGCAAGTTTCAGAGAAGCAACAAAATATAAAGTTTCAAATCATGAAACAGCAGTGCTACGTGTTGTGTAGGTATCCACACATGAGTGGGAAAGAGGAAGAGAGATGTATGGGAATGATAAGCACCAAGCTTACTATAGCAGTTATCTCTGACAGATAGCAAAGGAGTGTGAAAAGGGAGGTGTGCACAGATGTTCAGTGTGTGAGTCTCATGGTGGGGTCAGTTAATCATTATATTGCTCACTATACTTTTTTTGTAGGCCTGAAATATTTCCTAAGTATGTAAAAAATAAATCAAATCAGTTTTGGCTTTATCTAGTTCCCATTTTACCCATTTATTTATTTATTTAATGAATATTTGTGGACCTTCTACTTTGGGTGAGACTCCCATCTGTGGCCTTGAAAAGACAAAGAATATTATACCCATTGTCATCAAGTTGATTCCAACTCATAACAACCCTGTTAGACAGAGTAGAAATGTCCTAGAGCATTTCCAAGGAGCAGCTGATGGATTTGAACTGCCAGCATTTGGTTAACAGCCAAAGCACTTAACCACTGCACCACCAGGGCTCCGAGAATATTTTAAGCCATTCTTATTCTCCTCAAATGATACACAATTCAGTGGAGAGGATGAAACAGAGAAAGAAATAAGACATTTAATAATGTCCAAATTATTCAAGCATGATTTAATAATGGAGTTCACTGTATTAAAAAAGACAGTGTTATGCAGTAGTATAGACACAGCCTATCCCCTAAGAACATGGCTAAAACTGAGAGAAAACTAAGGTGTAAAGCAAAATCAATACTGCAGGCATAAATCTTTTTATTACATTCTTCCCTTTTCTTTCCAGGGCAGGGTGAAATTCATTAAGTTGGCAAGTGCTCCTACTCAAGCACAATTTCCTTCAGATATTTTATACAGTGGCTGGAGTTTTGCACAAAGGTTGATTCTTGTTCTGTGTTGTGCCTGCCTTCTTATTCTGTGTTTTTCTACTGACTATATTTTTCTGAGAAGTAAGTTAAAGCACAGAAATACTACAGTTTGCTTCAAGTCCGCAGTGGGAAATTTCATACCTGAATTTGAATCATAGAATGAGGTGCTTAGCTCCCATCTTGGTGGTGCTAGTGGACTTTTTCTGTTACTTTAGCCTAACCTGTAGAAGAGTCAGACTATCTGTCCATCCATCCATCTGTCCATCCGTCCGTGTGTCTGTCATCTTATCTATGTATCTGTATGTGAACTAATACTGAGATAATACAGGAAAGGATGGGTACCCCAGCATAAAGATTTATAAATTCCAATTCAAAATCACAAAATTCTGTACCACAACTTCACCATGTATTTAATCCACAAAGAGAGCTATTCCTCAAGATTTTAGAAACTATTTGACCTTAATAAATACCTTGAGAACATGTACTTTGAAGTTTCCCTAAACGACCCCAGGGGCCTGTATCTCTGAGTAGCTTTATTAGTTATGTTCCTCAGAAAAAAAGGATTTCATTAATAGATGTGTCTGGGATATACTAGGTGAATTAGAATGAATATGCTTTCTGTTCTGCAGAATTCTCAAAGTTTGTAGAACGCGAAGGTGATAGCAAATTCTTGAGATCAAAAGAAGGTTGCAACATTTCCTGGATATGTTCGTCCGCAGAATTCTTTTTGTCATGTTATTTTTTGTAAGCAATAAGTTATATTTTGGTAAACAAAGGTCTAATGCAAGCACACGTTTTGCCAAAACAAAAACAAAGGCAAAATAAAGGGTGATGAATTGTTGGAGTCTGTGCAACTATACGGTTGTGATGGGCTGGAATTGGCCAGCTGGGTTTGGTTTGATTGGTTAGTTTCAGCTAGTTAGTGTGTGGTACCAGACAGTGGGAAGGATCAGAAGTTTGAGGGGGCTCAATGAACAGAATTTGTCTCAAAGAAGTGTGAAGAACTCGTGACAATATTTTGTAGTCCACATAATGAAAACAATAGAAATACACTTGACTATAAAACAAAACAGACCTGATGTACACATATACCATTCGTTTCATACTTTTAAAGATGCCTCTTATCACTGCAGATTATACAAACAGCTCATAGATTGTTTATGGCCCTAGTGATGTAATTCTTGGAATTTTTTATTTGACATCTGGAATGGACAAAGTAGTAGTTTAGTATTACTTAAACCGTTATTCTCGTACAAGTAAATGCTTTAATAATATACACATATGTGACAATTGTATTTCATAGGTACCAGATTGTTAAAGAAGGACTGAATGTCTTACCTAACTGTATTATTCTCAGACGAGCATATTAAATTCAGAACTATGAGCCTGTATCTTGGGTAAACAGCAGGAACTCACAGTTTGTGTCCAAGCTGGGAAAGCACTTGGTTTTTCTATTGTACAATGAAGTTTTTCTATTGTACAATGCAGTGCTTCTGATCGTGCATAATTGCCGCTACAATAGGAAATCATCTACAATGACCAGAGCATTTTATTTCCATTTAAAGTTCCATTTATTTTTGTAGGAAAGGGGACAATTCTGGAAAATAAACACAGAAACAAAGACTGTTTATATTTTAGTTCTGGTTCTATTAATATGGGTTATGCTAATTATGTGTTCCAACTCTCTTGAACGCAACCAGTCAAAATCAACTTTAATACTAGTAACCACTTCTACATGTCAGCAGTAAATATTAAACCAAGTGATTCTGTTGTTCATCAAACACAGCACTGTGCTGGTGGACAAGGGTTGGTCCTGACAAAGATTCTCTTCTCTGCATTCCTAACTCCCGTGGTGAAAGTAGCATAAAGCTAGGTATATATTTAAAGCCACATCTTAAGGGAAGGAAGATCTGAATCAGTTCCCAAGACTTGTTGGTAATCACATACAATTCATTTGTAAAAATCAAGTGTATCCCAGTAACTGTTTTATATTTCTTACTTTTTTTTTTTATTTTAAATAAAGGGAGCAATTTCACAAGCAAAGGAGAACAGGATCAAGTTTTGTCTCATCTTTAGTGAAAAGATATCAGTTTTAATAAATAGATAAACTGAAGTGACAAATTATCCTTTTAAATAGTTCAGAAGCAATAACAAAAAACTCCAAAGCTGTCTTTCTATTGCAATTTCCCAAGAATTGACAGCTGATTTGTCACACTGATGTCACATATTAAACAGCCAGTGAGTGAGAAGCCTGTGGAAAGAGTGAGTATTTTAGCATATTTGCAGGTTAGCAGCCCTTTTGAAAAATCTGATGTGCTTTGAGGGAAACAGACTTGGGAGGAAACACTGAAAGGCGTCTGTGTCATTGGCTTGCTTTGTAAAGTTGTCATGTGCAGAAGACAGATGTTTAAAATACAAGAGGTCACAGAAAGCAGAAAGGTCTAGTTATATTCGCAGCTATTGCAGCTTCAGGGTTTAGATTTTTGCCCATGAGCCTGTTTCAGGGGCGTATTTCAGCTGAAAATTTTTACTTGATCTGCGAAGCAATCAAATTCTAGCAGGTAGAATTCATTGAGGGAAATTGCTTTCCTCAGTGACATATGATTTATTCATTCATATCTCTGAGCTATTTAGAGGAAATTATCCATGGGATTGTATCAGTAGTTTAAAAGCTGATGGGGTTGTTTTCTGTCAGTGTAATTTTAACCCATATAAGACTATTAGTTGGGAAATTGTCTCAATAGGTGAATAATCATTTCTATGTATTCTAAAATCGGGAATTCAGAGAACATTATCCTTTTCATTTGTCTCCAGCTGCATGAAGGAGAAGAGGGAGCCCTTTCTACAGAGGTGAAGAGCTACAATTTCCCCTTCAAGATCGTCCATTAGACAGGGGAATGTTTCAGGTCCAGCTTTGCCTCAGTGGCATTACTACGGTTGGTGTCACCCAGTGTAGTAACTGATAGTGTCCCCCTGGTATGGACTTTCTCCCATACCAGAACACACAAAATACTTGGTAATGTTTTTTGTGCTAACCTTACCCGTAACTTATAATTTCCACATCTCACTTTCTTTTCCTTGAATTACTGCTTTGTTCTCAAAAATGTTGTCGATACAGGTTCACAAATACTTATTAGGACAATACTGTAGCTAAAACATTAGAAAATTTGGGAAAAGCAGAGACTATAAAAACACCGGCAGCAACAGAAGCAACAGCATGCACTTGGAGCAAGTGCAGATGAAACCACACGATTGCAAACATCATTGCAATGGAGTGACAATGACAGGTCTGATCAGGGCACATTAGAAAGGGCAAGAAGTAAATTAACACAGAGTTTTAGCCTTGCGGGCATTTTGATGTTCGTAAGCTGGGCATATCAAAAATGTTTTTGTTGTATAACTAACAACACAAAACAAAATCCATACTTTCTAGTCGAACCCAGCTCAAAGCGACCCTATCAGGCAGAGGAGAACTGCCTCACAGGGTTTTCAAGGAGCACCTGGTGCATTTGAAGTGATGACCTTTTTGTGGTTAACAGCCATAGCATTTAACCACTATACCACCACCACCACACCCCCACAATGAAAAAAACTAAACAACTTACAGCCTTTGAGTCAATCTGACTTACAGTGACACTGAGTCATAGTGATTATACCACTAGGATTTCCTCTTATAACAACTACTGGGATATTTTTATACATAGTTATTTTGGTGTCACCCCTTCTGACAGTGTCACCCAGTTTGGTCCACATCCCTCTATATCTCCCTGCTGATGCCACTGTTTAACTGTCTCCTTGGATTCTTTGATCTGTGGAAGGATTCCTAGCTTTTTACCCTGTTGGTCAGGAACCAGCTCCTGTGCTAGAATCTTTTAATCCACTGCACAAAGTCTCCACATCAGTTTTTACTTCCTTCAGCACGGATATTGCTCCTATTAATAGGACCCAAGTAAAATGTAAAAACTTCAATAACAATACTCTGCAACATAGGCACAGCTCATGTTCTGAGCAGAAGACAATTAGCAAGCAATTTTGAAAATTTTACTTTTTCACAGTTTGCCATTGTTAGCTCTGAAGGCAGAACAGTAGGATTTTTTAGTATTGTGGTAATTAATACTCAGTGTGTGGAGGTTCATTTTATTAGGTTCATACTCTGAGTGCCCTGCCAACATGTAATACAAAGAAAAATTTAAGAGCCAGGAAAGTATAAATTATTTAAAAAAAAAATTTTTTTTGAAGTGTGGTTTTAAATAATAGTGTAATGAGATCAATGGCATTTGGTGATTATCCATTTCATCACTAATGTATGTTTTGGCTGGAGAGCATTATGCTGGTAGAAGCAATGCAGGCTGGATGTATTTTCTTTGGGTGTGAGTCAATGGATGTATGTGGAAGGGTGTGGGTTGACTATTATCTGTCACTGTATAAGCCTCAGGGAGTTTGATCAGGGAGAGTTTTTGAGAAAGCATTGAAGAATAGTGGAGGTGGAGACCAGGAGCGACCCTTGCCCTCAAACTCAAGCAGCCTTTGACAGAGTAGATGTCCTGAAGATGGCATGCAGAAAGGAGAGAGCAGGAGGTCTCAGATTATAATCCCCTCTGGTCCCTACCAGGAAATCGTGACTGAAAATGTATGGAGCAGAGAGGAATAGCGTGCTGTCACCGGGCAGGGAAAGCAGTGGAAGCTGCGTATAGGTGAGCATGTAAATTTATACGGGAATGTACATTTTCACTCAGTCATAATAATAAAAAAAATGCTGACATTGAAAAAAAAATGAATGACGTCTCTATCCCTAGTACTATCCCGACTCTTCTGAACATTTCAGCATAGTGGTTAAGTGCTATGACTGCTAACCAAAAGGTTGGCAGTTTATATCCCCCAGATTCTCCTTGGAAACTCCATGGGGAACTTCTGTCTCTAAGGTTGCTATGAGTTGGAATTGACTTGATGGCAGTGGGTTTGGTTTTTGGCTTTATTGCCCTTATTCAGATGATTTCTAGATATGTTTTTTGTAGGAAACCTTTGTTTTTCTGTGGAGAGGGGAACAACAGCAGAGTAGAAGACACTGGAGTGACAAGGCAGAAAGGATAGGCAAAGGACAAAGAGAACACATGTGTGTTCAACATTTTTAAAGATAAGAAGAGAAGATATGGACAGTGTTAGTGAAAGAGAGGTACCAGCCACTTTGAAGGATGGATGGAAAGAAAGGAAAAAGAGTGGCTAATGTTTTTCATGTAGTGGGGATTCAGAGAGCATGTAAAGTAACTGCTTCCCCCTCCCACTACCCCATGGTCCCAAGATCTTGGCTTGTTCAAGACTGAGGGATCCTAAGACTAAGGACTAGGTTTGGATTTCTACTTTTCTTTCTCATGGCTGTGATTTGGTGTGACGAGCATTTGACATTGTGGACGGAATAAATGAGATAGGTCCAGTGATTGTTTCAGAGAAGTGGGTAAATTTACTGATTATATAAGACTTTCTTGAGCATTATCTTTGTCACCTACAGCTCCCTGTACTTTCATATCATGTTAAAGAGCATTGCTGGCAACATGTATTTTGTTATGCCATTTTAATCAAATCTTTTATGTACCAATGCCTTTTTTCTTCTATGTATGGGTAGATGGAAAAAGCTTTAGTAGCACAATAGTTGAGTACTTGGCTGCTAAAAGTTGACGATTTGAACCCACCAGGAGCTCCATAGGAGAAAGATTTGGCAATCTGTTTCTACAAAAATTACAGCCTAGAAAACATAAAAGAAAGTTCTTTTCTGTCATATAGGGTTCCTGTGAATCAGAATTGCCTTGATAACACCTAACAACATCAAATTGGCTGGATATTATGATGCTTATTGCAACTGAAACATGTAGAAAAGAACTTAGAATTAATTCTCAATGATAAGAACCCTAAGGGATTTACCTCACAACCCACTGCCATTGAGTAGTTTCTGTACATCCACCGAGCTGCTTCATGTAAGAAAGACCTGGTAGACCATTGTGCAAGCATTTCACTAATGTGTGTGTGTGTGTGTGTGTGTGTGTGTTGTTCTACATGTAAAAATGTATCTGGAAGAATAAACATCGAAATAACAACATCAAATGCCTTTGTGGAGGTTCCAGTATTGTTAGCAGATAGATGTATGGTTAAAGGAGAATTAAGCTATGTGTAATATAGAAAAAAGATGGAAAATGTAAGAATCCATGTTAACCCTGAGAATCAACCTATTTTAACATACTTGTCATTTATTTAGTCTTTGTGTTGTTAAAAGTTACATTCTTATTACAAAGAATCCAAACGATGAAAAGTATAAAAATGAAAGAGTTAAAAAAAAACAAACACAAAACCTAACCTTTATTAACAACGACAACAAAAAAGGTGCCACTGAATTGATTCTGACTCATAACGACCCTACAGGACAGAGTAGAACTGTCCCACAGGATTTCCAGAGAGTGGCTGGTGGATTTAAATTGCCAGACTTTTTGTTAGCAGCTGTAGCTCACGGTACCTGTTAACTGCTGAGCCACCAGGGTTTCAATCTTTTTGTTACCCACTGCTGTCAAGTTGATTCTGAATCATGGTGACGCTATAGGACAGAGTTGGACTGCTTCATAGAGTTTCCAAGGAGCGCCTAGCAGATTCGAACTGCCAACCTTTTGATTGACAGACATAGCACTTAACCATTATAATTCCTGACAACTTTCTCAATATGCAGGTAGCTAGATATAGCTTTATATAAAGAAGTTCTAAGACTGAGACCACACTATACAAAAAATGTAACAAAAAGTATAAATGCAACTTCAATTAATTATAAGGAGAACATACTGGAGTAATTAATTGATTTCCAAATGATTGTTACCTAATTGCAAGATGCATCACTTCCTAATATATTTCTTCAAGTTAAGAAAAATTATTTAAAAATTAAAAGGATGGAGTCATTATGTATTTTTTTAACCTCATGTTACAATTTTATGTAATTTTAATTTATTTCCTCTCATGAAAGATGAAAATTAGAGCTTTTCATACTTGCTCCTATAATCTTTCTTTTATGTTTTGATTTTCATTGATTATACTAATATTTTTACACAGACAAAGGTTTTAACAACCATGATTTTAGTTTAATACTGAATCTAAATTTGAATGGATTCATTTGTTATTCTTGGTGACTTTTTGTCACAGTTTCTTTATACCTGATCCTGAATTCTTTATTTTGATTAACTTTTAGATGACAAAGCTTATAGAGTTTTATTTAGAAGGGTTAAATTTTGTGCATATTTTATTTGCTGAGGTTATTCAAGTTTAAGTCTACTAGGTGGTCATTAGATTGTTTTCCTCACTTTCTTCCAGAACGGTGTTGACACTGATCCTTTGCTTGCTTTGTTGAATTTTCCTAAGAAGCTTTAATCCAGTCTAATCTAAAGGACATATATATATATAGAATATTTGCATTTTCTTCCTAGATGCCTGAGATATTCTTTATTTACCTTCGTAGTTTGTTTAGTAGCTTAACTGGGATATGAGTTAGGATTAAGTGTTGTGTGTCAGTTTTTTTAGTGTTTTGATTTAAAAAAACAATTTTAGAGAAACAGTCTTATATTTTTGGCAAAACCTTCTATTTGTTGGGCTCTTTTTCTCATAGACATGAAGTATTTCTTTCCTGGGAATATCTTTTTAAATTATCTTCTCTTTAATTTTAACCCCTATTTGTCTGTATCCACTTGTGGTGTTAGAGAAGTATGTACTGGACTGCCAAAAGAACAAACAGATCTGTTCTGGAAGAAGTACAACCAGAGCACTCGTTAGAAGCAAAGACAACAAGATTGTATCTTACATACTTTGGACATGTTGTCAGGAAGCGTCAGTCCCTGGGAAGGATACCACGCTAGGTAGAGTGAAGGGTCGGTGAAAAAGAGGAAGACCGTTGAGGAGATGGATTGGTATGATGGTCACAACAATGAGCTTAAACATAAAAATGATTGTGGACATGGCACAAGACGGGGCAGTGTTTCATTGTCGTTGTTCATAGGGTCGCTGTGAGTTGGAATCGACTAGATGGCACCTAACAACGACAACTTGTTTTTTGGTTTTTTTTTTTTTTTTTTGGTGGGGACTGTTTTGTTCCACTTTTTTCCCCTCAATTAGTTTTTCATCTTCACCTTGCTGCTCAGTTTTTAGATCTATGTCATCCCTCTTCATCTACTTTCTTTTGTTGGTGTTTTTATTTGTCCTGAAGGTCCCCTTTCATTAAAGGAAATGCTTTGTTGATTGCTTTATAGTTGTGATTTTCCTATTTACTTACTTAAGTTGTATTTTCTTCCAAGTCTGAATCACCGCATTTTTAACAATTTCTTTTTTGCCTGAGATGGAGTGAAGGTGATCATCAGACCTTTTAATCATTTACCCAGTTTATTTTACAGGCTTAGAGCTTTATCTCTCTCAGAGCAAATCACCCCTGTGGTTGATTTTTTCATGTTTCAACCCTCTTCACAGTAGCCATTTCTACAATTCTTAGTCAAAAAGAAGAAAATGATGTGAATATACATTAATATATCTTAGCAATCAACAACTGCTCTCAGCTGGGTGCAGAAGTTGCCATCTAACCCATTGTTCTACCTCTCCGAGTCACAGCGCGTGTCCTGTGATTGCTCAGTCAGTGTAGGGTGCAAAGACCCAGCATCCTTGCTTCAATACAAAATTTCTCTGATGAGCCGTTTCCAACTTCAAAATTCCCTGTAGGATCACTGAAGAGCTCAGTTTTAACAGCCTTATAGTTCAGCTCTTCTATCTGCCCAAATCTGCTTCCCTCAAGTTCTCCAATAAACCACCAGCATATAAAATCTCTGGAAACCCTGGTAGGGTAGTGGTTAAGCGCTATGACTGCTAACCAGAAGACTGGCTTTTCAAATCCTCCAGGCATTCCTTGGAAACTCCATGGGGCAGTTCTACTTGGTCTATAATAGAGTCACTATGAGTCAGAATTGACTTGATGGCAGTGGGTTTGGTTTGGTTTTATGATATAAAAATGTCTTTCTCAGAATCTGTTTCCCTACGAAACCAGTCTCTCACTACTTTTGTTTATACTGTTACTGTCTCTTGCTGGTCCCTTTCCATTCATTCTTCACAGTGTAGCTCAAGTGATCCTAGTAACACATGGCTTGATTCCATCAAATCCTTGCTAAAAACCATGCAATTGATTGCCATCGCAGAATAGATTTAAGTGTCTATGTGTTATAAACAGTATGACATCAAAGATTACAATCTCATAAATTCCAGAATTCCAGAGACCTGTTACATAGTAGGTTTTCTTACTATTATTTTTTAAAATAAGTAAATACTTCACCATCTATCTTTTGCCTTGACTCCCTTATTTGTAAAGAATTAATGATGAAAGAACTAGTAAGCTGGAAAATTGTATCCTGAGTTCTGCTCTGATTCTAATCAGTTTCATGATTTTAGGAAATTCTGGATGAATTTTGCAACCAATGGAAAAAATGAGTTTCTCACTTTGGCAACCAATTGACCTCCAGGAAACTTGCAAATCTGGTGTTCTGTAGTGCTACACATCTACCAATTTATCGATCAACATAAACAAGAAAAATGAAAAACAAGCAGTTTAAACTGATTTGTAAATAAAATCATACAAAATAAGCTTAATACAAGTAATGTATCTAAAAATATGAGATTTTAATTATTAATATGCTAAAAAAAATCAGAAACTGCCCCTATCTTTGTCTCCTTTGTTCCTTGTGTATTGAATTGGACATTTTGAATTCACTGGTTCCTTACCAAATTAATAGATTCCTTCTAAAACCCAAACCAAAACCCACTGGTATTGAGTCAACTCTGAATCATAGCAACCGTGTAGGACAGAGCAGAACTGCTCCATAGAGTTTCCAAGGAATGGCTGGTGGATTCAAACTGCTGAACTTTTTGTTAGCAGACGTAGTTCGTAGCCACTACACCAGCAGAGTTTCCTCCCTACTAAACAGAAGAAAGGCTAACAACTCATTGGTACGGATTAGCTTGTAAACACTGAAATACATGCTGCTGTTTTTGTGTGAAAGGTCACAAAGACTAATTCATATATTGTTGCATAAATTTGTATTTTTTGCCAAGTCAGTCAGCCGAAAGATAAACGTTAATGTGTTTCAGGAAACGTGAGTCAATTTTATGCTAAAAAAAAAAAAAAAAAGCCTGTATAAATGTGTGTCAATTTTATGCTTACCTGCATGGATAATTTCATGAAACAATAAACAGCTAACAGAAAAATATTTCATCACCATCTGTTATATAATACATTTTGAACGGCTAAGTCTTTTGCCTTTTGAAACAAAAATATCTTCCTAGTAATAAAAAGTTCAGTAGCTCGACACAAAGATAAATCAACTAACTATGGCCAAAATAATCCTCCTTTCCTAATTTGGCAACATTTAACCCAATATACCATTATAGATAATAATTCATTTTTAAGTTTAGTAATTTCTATGAGCACAAAAGTAACAACGGAATTCCAAGGAGTGACCTATTACCTCTGGGTACCTCGCTTCCAATGAGGCAAATGTATTAACAATATTTTAATGAATGGCTACCAAATTGTTAACGACAACAAATGCTCATTGCCATGCTGTGAGAGATGTGTTAGTCTCCATGCATAAGAATAATTACGTGTTGATTTCCACTGTGAAAAATAAGTATGACAACAGCAGCTGGAGGTGTTACAGTTACTCATACAATGCAATCTTTCTCCACTACTTTTCCTATAGGAGTTGGACACCACTAGGTAAATTGTGGTGGAGTAAAAGAGACTTTCAGTGTCTCTCCACTACCCTTTCGTGTGAAATACAAATAAAAGTCTATAGTTTTCCTAACAGTATTGAGTGAATGTTAATCTCTTGATTTTCGCAGTTGTACTTTGATTGCATAGTACAAAAACCTGGTGCCCTCAAGTCGGTTCTGACTTACAGAAAATTTTGTGGAAGCTGGTTGAAGGGTACACAGCCACTCTGTTTCAAAACAGAACTAAAGCTGTGCTCTGCAGAATTCAGCTCTGTTATCACAAAGGAAAACAGAGAGGGCTGAGTTTGGAACTGAAAGGTCAAAAATTAATAACTGGCCCATTGACACCAAGAAGTCGTTGCTCTTTTTCTGGATTCCACCCTGATCATGTACGACACCCTACTCCACCAGAGCTGAGGGACTCATGGCTTTGAACTTGAAGTTACTGACCCTTTTTCCTAAGGCCTCCTGCTCTGGCTTCAGCAAGTATAACTGTTTTTTAGAAGTCTGTCACCTCTGCAAAGGGCAGACCCTGTATGTCTCTGAGATCTAAATATTGTTATTACTGCCCAAAGAATGAGAAGAGGGAGTGGTTTGTTTACTATTTGTAAAGCTTCTCAATAAAGCTTTAGCCTCAGCGTAACCATGTTTCCCTAATTTATAGACAAAGTGATGAGTCACTGGAAAATACATAAGTCCTGTTAAAAAGAGCCATTGGCTTCCTGTCTACCCCCCTCCTGGTAAACTGGGGAGTCCCGGCTAAAGGCATCTGGGATAGCCTTTATTGTCATTTGTTCTGTTGATGCCCCAAAGGTACTCAATGGCAGGAGTTCAGGAAAGCAGGTAGAGTGTACTTGTATGGATATATTTGAGTGATTTGAGGGGAGATGTTTGCATCTCAATGGAATAAGGCTTAGAAAATTTTCATAGTTCACTAAGTGATGAAACAGCAAGCATCAGTTAACACCCCTTTACCTGTGGTCAGGTGTTCCATCTGGTGAGTTTGGATATTTAAAGATAATTGGTTCCCGTGGGATCACGAGGCATTGGGGGGGGGGCGGTCAAGATGTGCATGAAGAGCTCTGACAGTTTTAAAGGAAGAGCTTGAAGGTAAAATGATCTTAGAACAATGGAGACAGTAGAACAGATAAAAAGAGAAAATACCAGGATAGCCGTTAAAAAAAATATATATATGTGTATATATATATATATATATATATACTGGCAGCAGAAATCTGGAATCATGCTTTTTGTGTAATTGCTCAGTTGGTCACTTCTTGACCCAAATCTAACATCATTCTTGTTTTTAACTTACTGAGGAGCTCTCAGAAATGCATCTGTTCTGCCTCCCCTAACTTAGGGAAAAGGAAAATTCTAGTCATCACAGCAGCATGAGAGGCACCTGGGTCACATTGGCCTGCCCTCCTTAAGATGGTTCTGACCTTGCAGAGCCAGCCTTCACTTCATACTTGCCTGTAATTTATTCCTAATTCTAACCTTCTGCAGTGCTAACAGTGTGCCCATGATTCAGAACACCTTACTTCCCTTTTAGAGCCCTATGGATTTACAATTAGTTTTACCTCTGAAAAATGTAAACCACAGCATCTTTCCTGTGGCCTATACTCACGTTACTGAATAAGAGAGCATTTGAAACTTTGTTTCTTAATTCTCCACAAATCTGTTCTTTTTAGTGTTGTCGAACACACATTGCTAGCCTATCTCTAATGTATTTATCAGTTTGACATCTTGCTTCTCACTGTACATTCTTCTAGGAGGTAGTAGCATTTCAGCCTCTTCCTTTTCCCAGTCAGTCATCTCTCCCCTGGTGCTCCAGGTTGTTCTAGCTGGCTTTTCAAGGGGCAATACTGCAGAAAAACCAACAGTTGCCCTCTACGTCCCTCCGTAAGAAGCTGTCCCTAAATGAGCAAATCTCCTCCCACTTGACAGGATCTTTATGGACTTGGGTTGTTCTGGGCCATTCCCCATTGCTTCTTAGCCATGTTCCCACAGACCTCTAGTCTCACTCACCATCATTACTCACTTTATCTTATAATCACTTTAAGACTCCCTACTTGCCCTTGAGTTTCACTAATGTTCAATGACAGAGTCTACATTCTGTGCTTTAGTATGAAAAGTGGTATTTTGTTTATTTCCTTAATGTACAACTCTATTGGAACATTAGAAACCCTGGTGGCATAATGATTAAGGGCTACGTCTGCTAACTAAAAGGCTGGCAGTTCAAATCCACCACACGCTCCTTGGAAACTCTATGGAACAGTTCGACTCTGTCTATAGGGTTGCAATGAGTTGGAATCAACTTGATGGCAGGGGATTTTTTTTTTTTTAATTGGAAGATTAAATACACTGTTCAAAGTATAAACATTCTTCCTGACACAAAGCCGTAGGTTAGGAGGTCATTTTTTAACAAGTGTCTATGCTTCTTCTTTAGTGACATACTACTTTGTCACTATAATTAGAAATTAAAAAAATAATAACAAACTAATCTTCAAGATTCACCCAAAATATGATGATTTAGTAGGTATAGCTACATTCTGTATAAAATGCTTTAAGAATCTGAATCTGTCAAAAGGATCCTAATACCCTACCGTATTTAGAGAGTCAGTGAGCAATCTTAATATAAGGGCGGAAACCATTGTAACAGGGAACAGGAAAAATTCTACACAATCAAAAGTGGATTCTTTTATCAAATGCATTCATCAAATTGATAAACTAGTGTCAAAATAAGGCCAGAAAATAAACTTAGCATCAATATTATCATAACTGGCATGATAAAACAGACCCTATGACAGATCCTTTTACATTAAAGAAGTATAATATTAATTACTTTATACCAATAAAGTCATACCTTATAGAGAATGGAGAAATTCCATAACATTTTTGGTTCTCTGAAGTGATTCAAGAAAAAAAGAAAAATTACGATTAGTCTAAAATTGTAAAAGGAATTGAACTTTTGTTTAAAAAGCTTCTCACAAAGAAAACTAGAGATTCAAATGTCAACAGTGACTTCAAAGAAACATTTAAAAATGATACAAAATATTTATAAACTCGTCCTAAGAATAAACTAGCAGTGATTATCCCCAATTTGTTTTGCGAAGCCAGTAGAATTAAAACTTGACAAACACATTAAAAAAAAATGAGAGAAAGTTACAGCCTACTACATTTTGTGATCGTATGTGTAACAATCTTAGCCAAACCTTTAACAAATAAAATACATTCGTATACAATAAGGATAATTCATCATGGCCAAGTAAGGATAATTCTAAAATAATAAAAAGTTGAATTAAAGTGCATTGCCAATGAGTTGATTCCAACTCATAGTAACTCTAAATCACACAGTAGAACTGCCCCATATGGCTCCCAAGGGCCACCTGGAGGATATGAACCGCCAACCTTTAGGTTAGCAGATGTAGCGCTTAACTACTTTGCCACCAGAGGTTCCAAAGTTGGCTTAGCATTAGTAAATTAATTAATATAATTAACCACATTAAGGGAATAAAGGAGATAAATGATAGGATTGTTTTCAAGAGGTACAGGGGAGAAAAATCCTTTAACAAAATCTAATGCTCACTTATAATAAAAGCTCACTATAAATAGGCTTGCTGTATATAACAACATACTTGATAGTGAAATATTTTATGCTGTTTATGATACAGTAACATGAGGATATGTAATCCTACAGTTTTTAATCAGTGTGGTACTAGAGGTCACAGCCAGCACAGTAAAACAATAAAAATAAATAAAAGTCACAAATACAGGATGTAGTAAAACATATTTATTCACATGGAAAATAAAAAGAAATCTACAAATGAACTTTTAGAAATAATGTGTGAAATTAGAAAGATTGCAGAATGCAATCAGTATATGAAATGAAGTGCAACTATGTGTTCTAGCAAAAAATAATTGGAAAGATAAAATTAAACATCATTTATATTTATGTCTAGTAACATAAAATTCTTAGGAATAAAATAAGCAGCAGCAGCAACAAAAATTGTGTGAGACTACATTAAAAACTGCAAAAGAAAAACGTGCTAAAAGATTAAAGAAGGATAAAAATATGAAGATATGTATCATGGTCAGAGACTGGAACATTCAATATTTTTAAATCTTCTCAAGGTTATCCATAGATTCAATCCAATCCAATCCAAGTAAGATAATAGAATGCTATTTTTTTTTTTTAAAAGAAATTGGTAGGTGGAATCTAAAAAAGATTCAGATTATCCAGTTCAATTTTGAGGAACAGTGAAGTTAGAGAGCATCCTAATTTCAAGGCTTAATATAGAGTCTTCAAAAATAAGAATCTCTTATCTATTTTGTTAGGTGCTGTCCATTCTATTCCAATTCATAGCGACCTTATTCACAACAACCAAAAACACTGCCCAGTCCTATCCCATTTACAGAATGGTTTTTATGATTAAACTAATTGCTGCAACACTGTATCATTCTACCATATAGAGGATCTTCTTTTTCCCCAACCCTCTGCCTTACCAAGCATGATGTGCTTTACCAGGAATTGATTCTTTCTGACAAAATGTCTGAACTATGTAAGACACAGTCTCGCCAGCCTTGCTTCCAAGGAGGACTCTGGTTGTACTTCTTCCAGAACAGATCTGTTTCTTCTTTTGGCAGCACCACAATTCAAAGGCATCAGTTCCTCTGTCTCCCTTATTCATTTGATCACCTTTTACATGCTTATTATGTGACTCAAAACACCACGGCTCGTTAGACTCTTCAAAGATTGGACTAGACTATGGGATATAGAGTGATGCAGGTGGTGCGTGCGCTTCTTGGCTTAATAAAAGGTCTTCTAATAAGGATGTCCTATTTTTAACAGTTCACAGTGGCCATATCTGTGAAGCTATGGTGTCCATATTGATCATGTTTTTTTGAACAGTCTTGACAAATAGCCATGAAAAGCTACATGATTCCACAATGCCTAGAAATTATTAAAGTTTATCATCAAAATAGGCATTATATTTGCCCAACTTTCTGAGTGTTACATGAAATTTATGAAGTGCACAATTGTCCCACCAAAAGAACAATCTCACCTTTAATCAAAAAACTTGAGACAGCTGGGTCTGATGCCAATCAGAGGGCACCTGTGCACCAATGAACTGCATGTTCCAATGAAAACATCACCACAATTCTTCAGAGAGTATGCGAGAATCCATCTGAATCAGTTTCCAACCAAGCACAAGAAGGGGCCTTTTGTCGACCACAATGTAGTGGATTTTGTATCAGGACTTGAAACTCTACCCTTACATAATTATTTTATCTCAGTAACTGATGTCCAAAACCCATAGATTGTGCTGTACATTTACTGACTGGGCTCTGTAACAACTGGAAGTTGACCCTGCTTTTGGCCAAAAAGTCATCTTCAGTGACAAGGTCCATTTCTGGATGAACAGTTTTGTTAACAAAACCATCACATTTGGAGCAATGAGAATACAATGGAGATTCAAGAACATCAACTTCATCCTCCAAAAGTTATATTTTTTGGCTTGGACTTTGTTCCAGCAGAATCACTGGACCTTATTTTTTCTGAGATGATTGAGGAGAATCTATGACTGTCAATGGAGAAAGACATTGGACTGTGATAACTGATTATTGTTGGCCCCATTTGGGAGGTGCCACAGCAGCCATGTACCTGAAGTTCTTTTCCACATATATGCCATCAAATGTGCTTCAAAATAATAAAATGATTAAAATTATGATTAACACAACTTTTTTATTCAAGTTCAAAGATAGAACACTCTTATTGGAAGACCTTTTAAATATATGAGGCTGTCTAACTGGTTGCTCTCTATAGGGGAAAGGAGAAGGTGGAAAGGAGGGGAAGAGTGTTAGTTGAAGGGACACAAGAAGTACAGGGTGGAAAGGAGGAGTGTGCTGTTGCAGGCTGAGGACAGCAGACAGAGTTCTACGGAGGTGTGTGTTCAGGGTTTTATGTGGCGAATTGGCTTGGATTGTAAACTGTACTTAATTACAATTAAAATAAAATTTAAAAGAAGCAGCATTTTCAAAGGCTCAAAAAAGTTGTACTTACCCAGCAACAAACTTCAACTACCATCTTCTGCCCTGAAGAGCAACTAACCTGAAACACAAGCTTCTGGCATCTGAAAATAATGACTTTACATTCATTTCTCTTCCTTGCCCATGGCTGTCCTCAGGAAGACAGCCCACTGAGTAGCTGGACATCATCTGGGGCTAAGGTAGAATCAGGGCCAAAGAAGTCAAAACAGGCTTAATATAAAGAAACTTTATAACTGAAAAGAAAGAAAGAAAATACCATGGCTTGGGGAAATCTCCAAGGTGACGTCTGTAATTTTTAACATTTTAGTCTTTTGCAGCAGATTTTCCCAAAGCAATGCATCTTCAGATTTCTTGTGTTGCTTCTACGGGAGCTGACTGTGGAATCAAGTAAAATGAAATCCTAGACAACCTCGGTCCTTTCTCAATTTACCAGTTTATGATGACATTCCTTACTGGTCCAGTTGTAAGGATTTTTTGTTTTCTTAGTGATGAGATGCAACCTACACTGAAGGCTGTGATCTTTGATATTCCTCAGTAAATGTTTCAAATCCTCTCCACTCTGTTAAACCTGTAGAAGATCCACTGCCACTGTGTCAACTCCATCTCACAATGGACTTATGGGGCAGACTAGAACTGCCCAGTAGGGTTTCTAAGGAAAAGCCGGTAGAATTGAACTGTTGACCTTTTGGTTAATAGCAAAAATCATAGCCACGATTCCACTAGGGTTCCTTATCTATGGTAATAGAAATCAAAATAACAGTTGCTTATTGAAGAGCAGGGATTTATTTCCAAGAGGAAAAAAAAATTAAGGAAAATTCTGTGGTGATAAAAGCATCCTATGTGCTATTTTCAGTGATAGACATACACATTCTTGTTTTTAGTTGCCGTTGAGCCAGTCTGAACTCATGGTGACCTCGTGTGTGTACAATGCTACTGCTCTAAGAGGTTTTCAGGACTGTGACTTTTTAACAGTAGGTTGCTAAGCCTGTCTTTTCAGGTACCTCTAGTGGGTTCAAACCACCAACCTTTTAGCAAGTGGTTAAGCACTTAACTGATGACACTACCCCGGGATCACATGAATACACATACATACATTCATCAAAATTCATTGAATCATGGAATTCAAATTAGTACTTTATATAAGCACTGCCATTAAGTTTGTGAACTCATCCTAGAAAAAGTGCTATATACCTCATTGCTGAATATCTCTGTAGTTACCTCTGAAGTATTCCCCTTGGGAAGCTGTGCACTGATGCCAGTGCCTAGCCCACCTTCAAAACAGTTTTGGAACTCTTTGTCAGGAATGGTCATCAGAGTTGTCATTGTATTACCCTTGATGTCCTGAATATCATCCATATGTCTTTCTTAATATTTCTTTTATCTTTAGGTAAAGAAAAAAGTCATTGGGGGCCAGATCAGGTGAGTAAGGAGGGTGTTCCAATACAGTTATTTGTTTACTGGCTAAAAACTTCTTCACAGATAACAATACAGTTAAGTTCATGAACTTGCCACTGTGCCACCATACACAATGGCCATTCCAGAAAGAGTTCCGAAACTGCTTCACAGATTGGACTAGGTTCTAGCATTGGTGCATACCTTCCCAAGCAGAGTACTTCAAAGGTGACCGTAGTGATATTCAGCAACATGGTATGTAGCACTTACAATGATTAAGTTCATGGACTTGTCAAACCTCACATGATTATATTACAGATAAATTAAAGCTTGATAAAACCCTACCATTGTAACAAATTTGTTATCAGGGAATTTACATGGACACAATATTATGACTATCTGTATGTCAGCTTGAACAACAAGCTTGGTTCAAAGGGCAGATGTTATATATTAAATAAATAGAGTCATTGATATATAATTGAAAAAAGTCACTGATACTTAAATGATAGAAATTGTGGTAATATAGGTAATAAAAGAGTTTTGACTTTATCCTTTGCAGAATAGAAACCCATCAAATGATTTCAAAGCATGTGCCAAATGTTATGGAAGCTAAGACTAGGCAGTAAATAACAATCTTTGCAAAGTCTAAATTAGATATCTTTGGTTTTACATAATGAGTTGATTACTTTTTCAATAGCTTGGGGAATGGCATGGTATGGCACATGCATCAAACTAAGGAGACTTTACTGAGTCTGAGATAATATTTATTGGAGGAGGATTCATGGGAAATAAGACTGGAGAGTTACACCAGGAGGGCCTGCAGAAGGAAGCTTCTGTACACTCTTGCCCAGTGGGCTTCTGGAATCAATGACTTTACTATAAAATAAATTGGCATGGTACAAAGATGAGTATGGGAGTTATGAGTCAAGCAATACTAAGAAATAGAAAGGAGCTGTTGTTTTAGGCTGAGTACAATAGAACATTTTTAGGAAGTTCCCAAGGCCTTTCATCTGCAGGCCAGTCATATTCACATGCTAATATATTTTAGATAGTAGTGAGATCACATTTTGTTTTTATATCAGTTTCCTTTTATTATAGTCAAAAACGCTTTGGGAGCTGCCTTTGTGACATCTCTTCTGAATTATGCAACATACAGTACTTTTTCTATTCATATTTAAAGTGCAGAAAAAGTACCAAGAGAAAAAAGAGAGGAAAGGGAGATGCATGTAACTCAGATATTATTTTTATCTGTATCGCGTGGATTAAAGTTGATTAAATTATCTGACACTGCTTTTTTCTTTTTCTTAAATATCATTTAAGATTCTGCTGTACATACGGTTGCCTTGAGTCAGAACCAACTTGACAGTACCTAACAACAGTTCTTATAAATCAGAACCATCAGAACCACATATTTAAGTGATCAACTGTATTCTAGAAAATCTTTAAGTGTGTATTTATATACCAAATTTTCCTTTCAAATTGTTATAATTGGGAAGTATGTTTGTTGAGTCCTCCAGGGAGTACACATTGACACAAAGTGAGGAGTGAAATAGATTTATTAGGGACTACTGCTTGAGGAAGACATAAACAGAAAAAGCATAACCGGTCAGGGAGAACTTCAGACTGTGATGCAGGTTGGGCAAGGTTTCAGCCAAGTTCATGGTGAACTCTGTGGCAAGAATTAGTGCATGGACAGAAATGACCAAATTCTAGTGTATTCTCCATGCTCTGTCACTGTCTGGAGTCTGCCTGGGAAGACTAAGGTCTTGGCTGCAAAACGTCAGGTAGATGGCTGAAGGTGCTAACACCTGGATTATGTCAACTGTAGCAGTACTATTTGCAGCTGATTGGCACTTTGTTTCCTGAAGAAAGATGTGAGCAGCAAATCTCCATAGCTGGCACAAGGCTAGACTGGGCAATATAGACCAAGACACATTCTTAAAATTATGCAAGGAGACAGTAAACCAGTAACAGTTATTGATACTGTCTGGTTTTGCAGAGCCTTGTATTGTTTCTACTTATGGGTAGATCACTACCTCCATGAGACCATGGCTTATGGCTTGTGTATGTTTAGATGTCTTGCTGCGTTATATATGAGTACTGAATTTGTCTTTTATTGTCTAAACAACAAAACAAAACCAAAAACACCTTACTGAGTACCTGCTGTGTACCAAGACTGCAGCATACTTTTGCTGCTAAAGAAATAAGAATATGAAAAATACAGTCCCTATTCTCTTTGTACATGCAGCCACACATTTTCCTCTGAAAAAAAGTGAGTGAAATATGAGTCAGTTGTCATATGTCATTAATATTGTGGTGTCATGGTATCCTCTTTACTGGAAACACTTCTGAGACATTGCCTGAGTCCTACTCAACTCTGTGTTTCTGGAAATGTCTGGCTATCATAGGCACTTAATAGTTATTTTTAAAAGGCACATTTTTGCTGGTAAGACAGTGCATAAATAACTTAAAAAGTTAAACATTGCAGGAGATACATAAAACATTAACAGGACAACACAAAAAGGGTCACAAAGTAAGTCATATGCCAAAGCCAAACCCGTTGCCTTCTAGTTGATTCTGACTCCCAGAAACCCTATAGGACAGAGTAGAACTGCCTCACAAGGTTCCTAAGTAATGGATGGTGGATTCTAACTGCTGATCTTTTGATTAGCAGCCAAATGCATAAGCACTATGACACCTACCTTTATCGACTTGAATTAACTTTTTTGAGTAAGGGAAATAGAACACCTAGTCCTATTATCACAGATATTCCAAACTTAAGGGAAAAGTAGAAGACCTAAGACCAGAAAGCGTTCTACATTATTTTTAAAAGAAATATTCAAGCGCATGGAGCACATGGGAGAGAGAAGTGTGTGGTAAGAGCTGAGGATACAAATTTCTCTTTTTACCTTCGTATAAATTACTGTTTGATTATTTGATAGTTGTTGAGTAATTTGGTATTATTTGGTAAGTGAGCAGAGCGCCTTAGCTGAAGCTGAGTGAGATGATGGGGTGTTGGGGAGGTTAGCTGATGGCCATATATTCAGGAGGTAATAGCTGATCCTCACTAGGCGCTTATTTTGAATTCACAGCCACACTTTATGACAAGTTGAAAAGTTTTGAAAACATTCTGTTTCTGGCATTAATAATCATAGCATATCACTAAGAACTCAGGGAGCCATTTGTTCTTGCCTCATCTCTTAAGATTGATGGTTTTTACCATTGGTTTATTATCTTGGTGCTCTCAGTGGTGTTGCTAATTCTGTCTGATCTTTTCTTTTTGTTTTTTATTAATTATTTCTTTTAAACAATGGTCACAGAACTGAAAAAAAAACTCGTGTTTTATTTTTGCTGTTAAGGGACAGCAAAGGTTGATAATTTAATAGGCGTATCTCACTCTACTGTCCATTTAAAACCCCTTCATTACCCTTAGCTAGTAGATCTTCTATTATTCTGGTGGCTTTTATAATTTTTCCTTCATGGCAGTCTTTTACTTAACCCCTTGTTTCTAAGAGTAAGACTCAATTGTTGTATCTTTCTTACTTTATACACCTGACGGGATATCAACTCTTTGTATCTTCCTCTCAGAATTATAACATCCATACTTTTAATTCCCTCTCGTCTTTGAGAAAGCAGAACCAGCTTCCTAATCTCTTTCTTCCTCAGGTCGAAGGACCTATAATGTAGATATGCTTTGGGAAAGCAGGATACGAGAGTAGAAACAACTCATTGTTTATTATGTGTAAGGAAGGTGAACCCAGACAATGGAAAAGCTGAAGAATTACCCATCACCTCAAAATCCAAACAGTGATGATAATTACAAACAGCAGATACAAATGAGTAAAGAAAGAATTAATGCTCTGAATTGTGCAAATATAGCACAATTTTTTTAAAGGTACTTTTGAAAACATTTTATTAAGTCTTATTCTCAGTAGCCCTTCCAGGCTGAGGTCTTCATTCAATCTTCATGCCATGCTATAGACTCAGTTCTGTCCTTTCCCACCTCCAAAACATCCACTTGTCAGTAGTGTCTGTGTCCCTGGCCTACTTGGTGATAATCTTTTCAGACATGTATCAGTGTCTGTCCATTCTACTTTCTGAGTTGCAGGCACCTATTAACAAAGTTCTGTTAAGAGGAAAGAATTTTAGAGACTAACTTTTCCTCACTGTTTTTAAGATGATCACTGTGATTCATGGTTCTCTGAGAAAAGGGCTGGATTTCTGTTAAAAATAAACAAGCAAAAAGCAGTTGTCTTCATCTATAGCTAAGAAACCTGGATCCAAGATCTGTTCAGAGGCCAGGTCAGACCACATCAGCAGCACACTCTATAGACACTGTGGAAGTAGCTAAGAGAAGGCACACTTGAAGTTAGTTTAATCGCTGTTCTAGTTGTAAGAGTATTAATAGATAATGATAAATAAAAACTATAGAGAAATCCTGATGGTGTAGTGATTAAGTGTTACAGCTACTAATTCAAAGGTCGTCGATTCAAATCCACTAGATGCTCCTTGGAGACTGTGAGACAGTTCTGCTCTGTCTTACAGGGATACTATGAGTCAGAATTGACTAGATGGCAATGGGGAATGTTGTTGTTAGGTGCCATGAAGTCAGTTCTGACTCATAGTGACCCTATGAACAACAGAATGAAACACTGCCTGGTCTAGTACCATGTCCACAATCGTTTATACGCTTAAGCCTATTGTTGTGGCCACTGTGTCAGTCCAACTCACTGGGTCTTCTCTTTTTTGCTGACACTGCACTCTACCGAGCATGATGTCATTCTTCAGGGACTGATCTTTCCTGACAACATGTGCGAAGTATGTAAGACGCAATCTTGCCATCTTTGCTTCCAAGGAGCACTCTGGTTGTACTTTTCCAGAACAGATATGTTTGTTCTTTTGGTGGTCCATTATACATTCAACGTTTGTCTCCAACACCACAGTTCAAGAGCATCAACTCTTCTTCTGCCTTCTTTGTTCATAGTCCAGCTTTTGCATGCATATGATGTGAGTGAAAATACTGTGGTTTCAGTCAGGCACATTTTAGTCTTCAAGGTGACATCCTTACTCTTTTTTTTTTCTTTTTTATTTAACATGACTGAGTGAAAATATACATTCCGTATAAATTTACATACCCACCTATATGCAGCTTCCACTGCTCTCCCTCTCCAGTGGCAGCACACTATTCCTCTCTGCTCCATACATGTCTCATCCTCCCAACAGTCTCCTTTCCACTCTTCTCTACCTACTCTCCTTCCTCCAGCCAGAGGTCAGCAGGATGATATCCCATAGATGTATAGAACCATAACGTGCAACCAATATATGGTCACTCTGCATTGCCAAGTCCAATCCATTCCTGTCCAAAGGGTGGACCTTTGTTATCATTTATGGGTAAGGGCATCATGAGGGCCAGGGGCCATGCTCTCAGGGGAACCCCGAAAACTCTTGACCATCACTTGAGGTCTTTTAGTGGAGATCTAAGGATGCACCCCTTTTTATTCTTGTGTTGCCAGTGAGACTTAACCTAGTGAGCTCCATTGTGGCTATCACTGGTGGTGGCCGGGCACCATCCAGTTCTTCCGGTCCCAAGTTAATGAAGGTACCCACTCTTGTGGATCTTTCTGTCTTCTAGGTTGTCTTTACCACATGTCATTTTGGTTCTCGGTGAGCATCCCTTCCTGCTGAGTTGGGACCATTTTCTGTGTCCTCAGATGGCAGCTTGGCAGCTTTTAAGACCCCAGACGCCACTCACCAATGTGGGGTTCAGACAGCTCTCTTAGCAAAATGCTAGTTGTGCCAACTGGCCTCAATTTCATCTAAGAGCATGGTCCCCTGCTCCCTGCCCCAGCTACTCTATCCTTTCAATATTGGGTTAAGATAGAAGGAGTACTCAAGTTATGCTGAAGTCCGCTTAATGTTGTTCTTGTTTCTAATGTGTGCTATCACCACTTTCTCCCAACCAGATTTCTAGAAACTATCTAAACTAAACTCTCCCCCCTCACCCTTCCTGCCTCCCCTTCCTTGCAGCTGTTGAAGAGTCTTTTCTTCTATACACAGTCTGTTTTTGAGATCTTATTGTAGAGGTCTCATACAGTATTTGTCCCTTTGTTGCTGACTGCTTTCACTCAACATAATGTCTTCCAGTTGAAACCAGGTTAGGAGATGTTTCGAGGAATCATCGTTATTCTTTATCATTGCGTAGTGCTCCATTGAGTATATGTACCATAGTTTACCTATCCATTCTTCTGTCGTTAGGTATCTGGGTTGATTTCATCTTTTTGCTATCATGGACTATGCTGCGATAAACATTCTGGTGGATGTGTCCGTTGGTGTGAAAGGCCTTGATTCTGTAGGATATATTCCAAGTAGTGAAATTACTGGGTCAAATGGTATATCGATGTCCATTTTTTTAAGTAAGTGCCAGATTGCTTTCCAAAGAGGCTGGATCATTTTGCAACCCCACCAACAGTGTAGGAGGGTTCCACTTTCTCCACAGCCTCTCTAGCATTTGTTGTTTTGTGTTTTCTGGATCATGGCCAATCTTGTTGGGGTGAGATGGTATCTCATTGTTGTCTTGATTTGAATTTCTTTAATAACTAAAGATTGTGAACATGTCTGCATGTGTTTTTTGGCTGCCTGAATCTCCTCTTTAGTGAAGTGTCTGTCCATCTCTTTTCCCCATTGCTTAATTGGATGGTTTATCTTCTTATTATTGACATTTTGTAGTATCTTATAGATTGTGGAGATCAGGCGTCGGTCTGACATAGAGTTGCCAAATATTTTTTCCCATTCTGTGGGTGTTCTTTTAATTCTATTAATAAAGTCTTTGGATGAGCAAAAGTGTTTGATTCTTAATAGTTCCCATTTATCTATTTTCTATTCTGTTGATTGTGGTTTCTTTGACAGATTTTGGAGTCTGTCCTCATTGTGTATTAAAACTTCCATTGTTGTTCCTACCTTTTCTTGGATGAGCTTTACCGTTTTAGGTTTGATATTTAGGTCTTTTATCCAGTTGGAGTTGGTTTTTGTGTAAGGTGTAAGATATGGATCTTCATTCAGTTTATTGCAGATGGATAACCAATTTTGCCAGCATCATTTGTTGAAGAGACTGTTTTTACCCCAGTTTAATGTCTTAGGGCCTTTATTGAATATCAACTGTTCACAGGCAGATGGTGTCATCTCTGGGGTCTCAATTCTGTTCCATTGATCCATCTGTCTGTTCTTGTACCAGTACCAGGCTGTTTTGATCACTGTGGCAGTGTAGTATGTTCTAAGGTCAGGTAATGAGAGGCCTCCCAGTGTGTTCTTCTTCTTTAGTAGTACCTTACTTATCCGGGGCTTCTTGCCTTTCCAAACAAAACTGGTGATTTGTTTCTCTATCTCATTAAAAAATGTCACTGGAACTTGTATTGGTATTACATTATATAAATAAATTGCTTTGGGTACAATAGATATTTTCACAATGTTAAGTCTTCCTATCCATGAGCAGGGAAGGTTTTTCCATTTCTCTAAGTCTCTCTTATTTTCTTGTAGTAAAGGCTTGTAGTTCTATTTGTAAAGGTCTGTTGTTTCTCCGGTTAGATTAATTCCTAGGTACCTTATCTTCTTAGGGGCTATCGTAAATGGTATTGATTTGATAATTTCTTCCTTAACTGTCTCGTTGTTGCTGTAAAGGAATCCTACTGATTTTCTTATGTTTATCTTGTATCCTGAGACTTTGCTGAACTCTTCTATCAGTTTAAGTAGCTTACTTATAGATTCCTTGGGGTTCTCTGCATATACAATCATATCATCTGCATGCAGGGAGATTTTAACTTCCTCTTCGCTGATGCAGATGCTCTTTATTTCTTGGTCTTGTCTAATTGCTCTGGCTAGAACTTCTAGCACAATGTTGAATAGGAGAGGTGAGAGTGGGGATCCTTGTCTAGTTCCTGATCTCAAGGGAAAGTCTTTCAGTCTCTCTCCATTCAGGATGATGTGGGCAATTGACTTTGTATAAATGGCCCTTATTGTGTTGAGCAATTTGCCATCTATGCCCATTTTGCTAAGAGTTTTAGCATGAATGGGTGTTGAACTTTATCAAATGCCTTTTCTGCATCAGTGGACAAAATCAAGTCATCCTTGTCTTTTGTGTTATTTATGTGGTTAATCACATTGATTGTTTTTCTGATGTTGAACCAGCCTTGCATCACTGGTATGAATCCCACTTGGTCATGATGGAGTATTTTCTTGATATGTTGTTGTATTCTATTGGCAAGAATTTTGTTGAAGATTTTTGCATCTAGATTCACGAGTGATATCTGTCTGTAGTTATCTTTCTTTGTTGGGTCTTTCCCTGGCTTAGGTATCAGGGTTATGCTGGCTTCATGGAATGAGTTTGGGAGTACTCCATCCCTTTCTATACTGTGAAATAGTCTCAGTAGTATTGAAGATAACTCTTCTCTAAATGCTTGGTAGAATTCTGCAGTGAAGCCATGTGGGCCCAGACTATTTTTGGTTGGCAGTGTTTTGATGACATTTTCAATCTCTTCCTTTCTGATGGGTTGATTAAGTTGTTCTGCTTCACATTGTGATAATTTGGGTATGTGGTATGAGTCAAGGATTTTGTCCATTTCCCCTAGGTTTTCAAATTTGTTACAGTACAGTTTTTCATAGTATTCTGTTATGATATGTTTTATTTCTGTTGCATCTGTGGTGACAGCTCCCTTCTCATTTCTAATTTGGGTTATTTGTTTCCTTTCCTGCTTTTCTTTAGTAAGTTTAGCCAGTGGTTTGTCAATTTTGTTGTTCTTTTCAAAAAACCAGCCTTTGGTCTTTTCAATTTTCTCAATTGTTTTTCTATTCTCTAATTCATTTAGCTCTGCTCTAATCTTTATGATCTCATTTCTTTTGGTGCCCGAAGAGTTCCTCTGTTGTTCTCTTTCTACTTGTTCAAGCTGTAGAGTTAGTTCCTTGATTTGGTTTCTTTCTTCCTTCCAGATGTGTGCATTTATGGAGATAAATAGACCTCTGAGCACTGCTTAGGCTGTATCCCGTAGGTTCTGGTAGGAAGTGTTTTCGTTCTCATTGTAATCCATAAATTTCTTTATTTCATCCTTGATTTCCTCTGTAACCCATGTTTTTTTGAGCAAGATGTTGTTCAGTTTCCAAGAGTTCCTTCCCCTTTCTATCTATGTTTTTTCTGCTATTGATTTCAACTTTTATGACTTTATTATCTGAGAAGACGCTTTGCAGTAATTCAATGGTATGGATTGCATTATGGTCAATTGACCATTGCACATGGTCAATTCTGGAGAATGTTCCATGTGCACTGGAGAAGAAGGTGTAGTTGTTTGCTGATGGGTGGAAAGTTCTATATATATCAATGAGGTTTAGTTGGTTAATTGTGTCAATGAGGTCTTCTGTATCTTTACTGAGCTTTTTTCTAGATCATCTGTCTAGTAATGAGAGTGGAGTGTTAAAGTCTCCCACTATTATTGTGGAGTCATCTAACTCTCTTTTGAGTGTAGTCAGTGTTTCTTCAAAGTATTTAGGTGCTCTGATATTAGGTGCATAAATATTTAATATAGTTAAGTCTTGCTTGTGTACTGTGTACTGAACCTTTCAGCAACAAAGTGTCCATCTTTGTCCATGATGGTGGATTTGACATTAAAATTGATTTTGTCTGAGATTAGAATTGCCTTCTTTCTCTTCTTTGTTCATTGTTAGCTTGATATATATTTTTTCATCCTTTAATTTTCAGTTTGTTCCTATCTTTAGGCTCAAGTGAGTTTCTTGTAGACAACATATGGATGGGTCATGTCTTTTGATCCAAGATGACACTCAGTGTCTCTTTACTGGAGCATTCAGTCCATTCACATTCAATGTAATTATTGATAGATATGTGTTTACTGCTGCCATTGTGATATGTTTATTTTTATGTTCATATTTTCTCTGTTGTTCTTATTAGTCTGTTCTGGGACATTCTTTTTTGTGAGTTGATTTTTCACCTTTTTCAGAGATCGTTTTGTAGTTGTTAAGACTCGTGTGTTACATTTCTTGAAATGGTATGATACATCTTTGTTGTGCTTTACAGCTACTCCTATGATACCCCTTAATAAAATATATATAAACCCAATTTCAATTACTACCAGTCTTGTCATCTTCCTCTCCATCTGGAAGGAGTGTAACAACTGTAGTACATACCTCTTTTTATTATGATGACACCATAGTTTTCATGTTGATCACTGGATTGCTTCTTTCAGTATCAAAGCTGTGATTGACTTTGGAGCTTTCTCTAAAAGAGTAGAATATTGAGTAGTGTGTCATTCTGAAATACAAAGTTAGTGGTTTCGTTCTTCTAAGCCAGAGCCAAGAACTTCTTTCAGTATTTCTTGTAGTTTGGGTTTGGTGTTCACAAAGTCTCTGAGTTTCTGTTTATCTGGGAATGTCTTAATTTCATTTTTGTATTTGAAAGATAGTTTTGCAGGATATATAATTCTTGGTTGGAAGTTCTTCTCCTTCAAGGCTTTGAATGTGTCATGCCACTGTCTCCATGCCAGCAAGGTTTCTGCTGAGAAATCTGAAGAGAGCCTACAGGGTTTCCCTCTGAATGTTGGCTTTGCTTTGAATCTTGCTGCCTTTAAGAGTTACTGCTTATGTTTCATTTTGTTAAGCTTGATTATAATATGTCTTTGAGTCTTTCTTTTGAGATCTATATTGGGTGGCATACGATATGCATCTGAGATGTCTATATTCTCTTTCTTCATGATTTCTGGGAAGTTTTCTTTCAGCAGCTCAGCAACGATACTCTCTGTGTTCTCAGATGTCTCACCACCCTGTTCAGGGACTCCAATTAATCGAAGATTTTTCCTCTTAATAGAGTCCCACATGCTTCTTAAAGTTTCTTCATTTTTCTTGTTTCTTTTTTCTGATTTCTGCTCATTGATGCTGGCCTCAGTAGCTCTGTCTTCGAAGTCAGAAATTCTTTTTTCTATTTGTTCCATTCTGTTTTCTTGGCTTTGCATGGAAGTTTCTATGTCTTTAATTTTGTTCTTGATCTGTTGCATTTCAGAGTACTGGTGTTCCATCAGATCGAACAGCTTGCTTAATTTTTCATTTTCTTCTGTTGCATTTTGTATAAGGTCTAGCAGGGCTCTGTGTACAATCAATTTGTATTCACTTTCTGATGCTTTCATAAAAGTTTCTTCATCTGGAAAACTCCTTGGTTGCTTTGTTTGGGAGCCTTCTGAAGCCATGAGTGATTGCTTGTATTCCACAAGTGTCTGTTGCTTTTTGGGTCCCATGTGAGTATGTAGAGGCTGGAAGAGGTGCTGTGAGGATGGATTGCAGATGTTTCTTTAGGCTGTCTTAAAATGTAAAGCAAAAGGTATCCAACCACTTCACAAGTCAGTTAAGTTTTCAGGTGTAGAGATCCCTCTTCTCAACTGACGAAGTAATAGCCACTATATCCAACCCTAGATGATAACAAACTAGTTCAGAATACAGCAATGCTACTGCCCTGTTGGCCTCTGCTGACAGGGCCTAGCCTTAGCTGACACTGCATCGAGTACTGCTTTTGTGATAGAAAAGCACTCTCTTGTGGGCAGGCTCTGGCTCCCAAGCTAAGAATTATGCCCAACTGCGTCCACCATATCCAAGACGGCGTCCTTCACACAGGCAGCAGACAGAGGGGCTAAAAGTGCCGAGAGGTAGTGATTCCTCTGCTTCTGTTGCAGCACCTGCAATGTAGGTGGCACTGGGAAAATTACTACTTTTCTGTCAGAGAAGCACTGTCCTGTTTGCAGGCACTGGCTCCCAGCCTAAGAATTAGGTCCTGCTAAAATCTCGGTACTAACATGGCGTCCCACACACTGACTGCGGAATTCCGTTCAAACCCCACTGACCGAGATATAAAATGCAAAGCTCAAAGTGGCTAGATTAACAGAGTCCTAAGCCTGGCTCTCAAAATATGGGAATTTTGCCTGCCTACCCCCCCAGCAGCACATCTGAGTCTAGCCACTAGGCAAGACCCAGCTCCGCCCGCCAGTCAAGACAGAGAAAAAAAAAGTCAAAATGGTGCATTTACCTTCCGTCCATAAGAGCCAGGGCTAGCCAGGAGCGGGAGTCAGCAACAGAGAGGAGGTTTTTCACTCAGTGGTATGAAGTCCCAATTAACAGCCCTGTGCCATGTCCTGAGGCTGATAAGGTGATCAGAAGGCTCCGTTTGATTATCAATTCAGGTCTTGGTTTCCAGAGGGATATAAAGAGACATGTGCTTAGTCTGCCATCTTGACTCCGCCCCCCCCTTACTCTTGAATACTTTGAAGAGGTCCTTTGCAGCAGATTTTCTCAATGCAATGTGCCTTTTGATTTCTTCACTGCTGCTTCCAAGTGTGTTGACTGTTGACACAAGTAAATTGAAATCCTTGACAACCTAAATCCTTGCTCTATTTATGACAATGTTGCTTACAGGTCCAGTTTTTTGTTCTCCTGATGTTGAGATGCAATCCCTGCTGAAGGCTGTGTTCCTGATCTTCATCAGTAAATTTCTTAAGTCTTCATTTCCAGCAAGTAAGGTGGTGTCATCTGCATAATGCAGGTTGTTAATGAGTCCTGCTCCAATCCTGATGCCTCATTCTTCTTTGCATAATCTAGCTTCTCAGGTTATTTGTTTGGCATACAGATTAAAAAGGTATGGTGAAGGGATGCAACCCTGATACATGCCTTTCCTGACTTTGAACCATGGAATGTTCCCTTGTTCTGTTCACAGTGTGTAATAGTGGGTGCAAATTAATGATAATATCTACAAAATTCTGGAGAACAGAATTCAGCAATATCAGAAAATTCATTTACTGTGACCGAATGGGATTCATACCAGGTATGTAAGGATGATTCAACATTAGAAAAACGATGAAATCTATCACATACATAAAACAAACAAACAAAAAAAAAAACAAGAACCACATGATCTTATCAACTGACGTAAAAAGGCACTTGACAAAGTCTAATACCCATTTGTGATAAAAACTCTCAGCAAGATAGGAATAGCAGGGCAATTCCTCAATATAATAAAAGACATTTATACAAAGCCAAAAGACAGCGTCACCTTAAATGAAGAGAATCTGAAAGCATTCCCCTTGAAAATGGGAGCTAGAAAAGGATCTTCTTTATTACCACTCATCAACATTGTGCTGAAGGTCGTAACCAGAGCAATAAGGCAAGAAAAGGAATAAAGAACATTCAGATCAGTAAGGCATAACTGTCCCTATTTGTAGACTGTATGATCTTAGACACAGAAAACCCCAAAGAATACAGAAGAAAACTACTGAAACGAATAGGAAATTTCAACAAAGTATCAAGATATGAGACACCCAAAATTCCTAGTACTATTAATTTTGATTCAGAGTGACTCTATAGGACAGAGTAGAACTGCCCCACAGAAATTCCAAGGAGCACCTGGCAAATTTGAACTGCCAAACTTTTTGTTAGGAGGTATAGTTCTTAACCACCATGCCTCTGGGGTTTCCAATATAAGATAAAATCAAAACCAAACCTGCTGCCTTCTAGCCAATTCCAACTCATGGGGACTCTATGGCACAGAGTAGAACTGTCCCATAGAGTTTCCAAGGAGCATCTGATAGATTTGAACTGCCAACCTTTAGATTAGCAGCCATGGCTTTTAAGTACTATACCACCAGGGTTTCCATAAATACAAGACAGCTAACAAAATCAGTTGGATTCCTCTACACTGACAAAGAAAACTTCAAAAAGGAAATCACCAAATCAATAGTATTTGTAGTAGACACCAAAACAATGAAACACATAGAAATAAATCTAATCAGAGATGTAAAAAAGCTATACAAAGATAACTACAAGACACTACTACAAGAAGAGACCTACATAAGGGAAAAATGTACCAAGCTGATGGATAGCAAGACTCAGCATTGTAAAAATGTCTATTCTACTCAAAGTGATATACAGATATGATGAAATCCTGATGAAAGACCCAACAATTTTTTTAATAAGATGGAAACGAACAACCAGCTTCCCACGGAAAATGACAAGGCCCACCAAAACTAAAGAATTTCTGAAGAAGAAGAAAAAAGTGAGAGGCCTCATACTGCTTGAGTACAGAACCTATTACATGGCCATGGAAATCGTAATGGCCTTGTACAGATACACAGACCAATGGAACAGAATTCAGAATTCAGAAGTAAATTCATCCATCTATGAGAAGCTGATATTTGACAAAGGCCCAAAGTCTATTAAATAGACAAAAGACAGTCTCCTTAACAAGTGCTACTGGCATACCTGTATATCCATCTGCAAAAAAAAAAAAAAAAAAAATGAAACAAGACCTATGCTTTACACCATGCATAAAAACTAACCCCAAGTGTATCAAAGACATAAACATAAAACTGAAAATAGTACAGATCATGGAGGAGAAAGATAAGGACAATGCTAGAAACTCTAATATATGAAATAAACAGAATACAAATTGTAACTAACAATACACAAACACCAGAAGAGAAAGTAGGTGACTGGGCACTCCTGAAAATCAAATACTTAATGCTCATTAGAAGGCATCATCAAAAGAGTAAAAAGACAACCTGCAGACCAGGTTAAAAAGTTTGAGTGTGACATATCTGATCAAGGTCTAATCCCCAAAATCTACAAGATACTGTAAAATCTCAACAACAAAAAGATCAATAACCCAATTAAAAATTGGACAAAAGATATGAACAGACACTGAACCAAAGAAGACATTCAGTTAGCTAACAGAGCCATGAGAAAGTGTTCAGAATCATCAACCATTAGAGAAATACAAATCAAAATGACAATGAGATACTGTCTCACTCCAACTAGGTTGGCACCAACCCAAAAGACAAGAAATAATAAATGTTTGAGAGGTTGTTGAAAGGCTGGAACACTTTATGCACTGCTGGCTGGAATGTAGAATGGTACAGCCACTTTGGAAACTGATTTAATGTTACCTTGAAAAGCTAGAAATAGAAGCATCATACAAGCCAGGAATCTTACTCCTTAGAACGTATTCTAGAAAAAGAAAAGCCCTCAGACAGATAGATACTGGAACACCCAAATTCTCTGCAGCACTGTTCACAATAGCAGAAAGACAGAAACAACCTATATGTCTATCAACAGACAAGTGGATAAACAAATTATGGTACATATACACAATGGTATACTATGCATTGATAAAAAACAATTACAAATCCATGAAACTTTTCACAGTATGGATGAGTCTAAAGGACATTATGCTCAGTGGAATTAGTGAGTCACAAAAGAACAAATATTGTATGAAACCACTATTGTAAGAACTCAAGAAAAGATTTAAACACAGAAGAAACCGTTATTTGATGCATCAAGGGTGGGGAGGGAAGCAGAGCAGAATTCACTAACTAAATAGTAGACAAGATAGTTTCCTTATCTTAGATGAAAAGGACAACACACGTAAGTGTACTAAATCAAAAGCTAAGAAGTTTCCTGCACACAACCAAACATTTTGAGGGACAGAGTAATCAGGGCTCGGGTCTCGGGACCACAGTTTTGGGAGGACATTTATATCAACTGGTGTAACAAAATTAAGAAAATGTTCTGCATTCCAGTTTGGTGAGTGGTTTCTGGGGTCTTAGAAGCTTGTGAGTGGCCATCTAAGATGCATCAACTTATTCCAACCCACCTGGAGCAAAGGAGAACAAAGAATACCAAAGTTAGAAGGAAACTATTAGTTCAAGAGACAAAAGGTCCACATAAACCAGAAACTCCATCAGCCTGAGACTAGAAGAACTCAGTGGTGCCTGGCTATTACTAATGACCATCTTGACAGAGAACAAAACAGTGTTCCTGATGCAGAGGGGGAAAAGTGTGTAGCAGAACTCAAATTGTTATAGTAAGACCGAACTTAACAGTCCAACTGAGACTGTAGGAACCCCAGAGGCCATGGACCCTGAACTCTCTGTTAATCAAGAACTAAAAGCATTCCCAAAGACCACTCTTCAAACAAAGATTAGATTGGATTATAAAAAATAAAATAATACTCATTAAAGGTGTGTTCCTTAGCTCTAGATGTATATGAGGACTGCCAATTAAGTTTAAGAACTCATCCTAGAAAAAATGCTACGTACCTCATTGTTGAATATCACTACAGTTACATTTGAAGTACTCCCCTTGGGAAGCTGTACACTAACTCTAGGCTTAGTCCACTCTTCAAAGCAATTTTGGAGCTCCTTTTCTGGAATGACCACCAGAGCTGTTGTCATATTACCCTTGATATCCTGACTGTCATCCAAATGGCTTCCTTTCAATATTTCCTTTATCTTTGGGTAAAGAACAAAGCTATTGGGGGCCAGATTAGGTGAGTAGGGAGGGTATTCCAATACAGTTATTTACTTGCTGGCTAAAAACTCCCTCACAGACAACTATACAATTAAGCTGGCTAACTTACCACTGTGCACGATGGCCTTTCCAGAAAGAGTTCCAAAATTGCTTTGAATGGTAGACTGGGTGCTAGCATTGATGCATAGCTTCCCAAGGGAAGTCCTTCAGGGGTGACCATAGTGATATTCAGCAATGAGGTATGTAGCTCTTAGAAGAATTCAGTGTGTGGACTTAATTTTCAGGCCTCTGAGACCATGTGGGAGGCTCTTGTTTGGAGACAGAATAAGACAGCGGGAAGGGACAGGAGCTTGTTGGATAGACGTGGAAAAATCTGAGGTGGAAAGAGGGGAAATTCTGTCACATTGCAGGGATTCCAACTAGCTCACATAACAATATGTGTATAAATTTTTGAATGAAAAATTAACTTGGGCTGTAAAATTTCACCTAAAGCATAATAAGAAAAAAAGAAAATAATGTAAACAGAATTCTGGTGAGGTCAGATCAAGTGTTTTGGAAAACAAAAAATCACCTCCTTTCGTTGACTATTTGTGTGTTGTTCAACATTTGTTATTTCATATATCTGATACAGTAATACAAACATTAGCATATTTTTTCACTCATTCCTCACATCAGCCTCATCAGGAAGCTACTTGTGCCTTCATTTTTTTTCAGATGACTAATCTATTGCTTAAAGGAGTTCAGTATCTTTCTGAAAATGACTTTCACGCACTTTAAGTGTGGTATTTGATCCTCACCCCATTGCCATGTATTTGTGCACATATGCTATTTATACTTTCTGTAAAAGGAGATTTGATTAGGCCATTTGGCTAAAAAAGCAAAAAGCCAAACTCAGTGCTGCTGAGTCAGTTCTGATTCATAGCAACCCTATAGGTCAGAGTAGAACTGCTCCACAGAGTTTCCGAGGAGTGCCTGCCTGATTTAAATTGCAGACCTTTTGGTTAACAAGTGTAGCACTTAACCACTATGCCACCAGAGTTTCCAGGCCACTTGGCTACCATGCAGTACTGACATCTTTGAATGATGTCACTGGTGAAGAATTCTGAACATACAGTGGACTGCTAAAAGAACAAACAAATCTGTCTTGGAAGAACAGTCAAAGTACTCCTTACAAGTAAGGAGATAAGACTGCATCTCAGATATTTTGGACATGTTGTTAGGGATCAGTCCCTGGACAAACGTATTATGCCTGGTGAAGACAGCCTGAAACTGGGCAGTGCTTTGTTCTGTTTTATGTGTGGTCACTGAGTTGGAAATGACTCAAAGGCACCTAAAAACGGCTATTACTGGGCAATGATGTATGTCAAGCCTTGTGTAACATCACTGGCTTCAGAAGCCAGCCAAGTCCTCAATCCTTTATAACCCGACACCTGCTGAGATAAACCAACCCTCTAGCATGGTCACAGTGTTTGCATCAAGGACAGACACATGAGCCAAAAGCAACAACTGATGATCAAGAAAGAGCAAGGCCAGTTGTATCTGTTATGATTTGACACAGATCTTGTTCTCTTCAAATCTGTTTCTAAATTTCCCCACCATTAACCTGAAAGGGATCATATCAGTAGCTTCAGCTTTCTCCAAGGGAGGAAATACCTGAGCTTTTGTATTTCTCTTATTGTTGTTATTGTCACATCATTGAGTCAATTCCAACCCACAGCAGCCCTGTAAGACAGAGTACAAGTGCCCTATAGGGTTTCCTAGGCTGAAAGCTTTGTGGGAGAAGAACACCATGTCTTTTCTTCCATGGAGCTGCTGGTGGGTTTGAATCACTGATCTTTTGGTTAGCATCCAAGCACTTAGCAACTGCACCCCTAGAGCTCCTTATTTCTCTCACATGACTGTTAGTTTTAGAAAGAACTGGAAGAAGTACAAGCAGGAAGCTTTGGTGCTTTGCAGTTTTGATCAGAGTGCCTGAATAAGCCAACTCTACTCACTCGTTTCTCTCTATGTTAAGGATTCTGTGATGTTTACTAAAACATCCCCTATCAAAGTTACTGCTTCCCCCTGATGTTGTCCAATTCCAGCCTGATGATCTTGACATGCTTTACCATTTCCTGATGTGCTCTCTGACTAAGGTGAAAGAGAAATCAATAAACTGCCCATCCATCCAAACCCAGTGCTAACAGTATTTGTCTCCTGTTTCTCTGCTTTCTTCTTGAAGCGTGGCTGCTTCCTGCCAGCACCTATTACATCCTTGTTTTATTTCTCTAATGCAGGGAGGGTCATTGAGAAATGCCACTCAGAGCTGCCTGCCCTCCTTTGAATCAACAGATGTTCTCATTTTCTATTCTCATGAGTCCTGTCTTCTCTTTCAATTTTAATTAGTATGTCTTTGGGTCAACTGGCAAAGTGTACAACATCCCCAATGGCTGTTCTCAATTTGTGCTAAAACTGAATGAAAAAGAGAAGTCATTCCCTTCTACAAACTAATCAGTCAAGTAAGCAATAGTTGGTGTTTTTGTAACTATAAGCTACTATGTTGGTATCTTTTGTTTCATTTTTTTTCATCAGTAAAATGAAGCAGTTAAACTATATTATCACTGCCATGACTTTTAAATATTCTATGATAGTAGTACTTTAAGTGTTTTGATTATGTGCTGTATTCTTCAGTTATTGGGGTTTTATGTAGGATGGAAATGACCCACATAATGAGGACCTCTGGTGAGTTTATATTTTCCCATAAACATCCTTTTATAGAGAGATAAAGGTACAATCAGGAGAAAAGAAAAAAGGAAAAAGTAGCTATGGGGTCTGGAAAGTTCCTCATCATTTTCCTCACCTGAGAGCAAGTGCAGAAAAGTTCTTGAACTTCACTGAGCTGCCATTCAGGGTTGGTAAAGATCGTGGATGAGTCAAGTTTGAGTTATGATAAAATTAAAACCTTGATCCAAAGCCAAAATTATCTTCGGCATCCAGAGTATGGACCTCAGCAGAGCCCCTCCTTTCCGGCACAGCCAGGTTTCTGTGTGTTCTTTTAAGGTTCAATGTGTTTTGTCTTGGTGTTTTATTTTGCTGTGACATGTGAGTTTTCTCCTTGAGAAAACAAGGGTAGCTGCTGAGCAACCAGGTTAATGTCCTATGTATATATGTATAAAGCTGGGGATGGATTTTGCTTTAGAAAAATATGTCAATTGACATTAAAAAAAGTATTCTATTTCAAGAGAACATAAGGATGATGTGAATTGATAGAGAGAGAAATACATGATAGAAGATGAGGTAAAGGCTTAAAAGTCTTTCTCCATCATCTAATGCCTACAAATGCTGACAACTGGGTTCACTAACTTATCCTGGAGAAAGCACTACATACCGCATTAATGAATATCACTATGGTCGCCTTGGGAAGCTGTGTACCAATGCTGTTTTAGTCGTCTAGTGCTGCTTTAGCAGGAATACCACAAAGTGGATGGCTTTAACAAGGAAAGTTTTATTATTACATAGTCTACTACGTTACAAGTCTGAATTCAGGTGTCTACTCCAGGGAAGGCTTCCCCTTTTGTTAGCTCTGGAGGGAAGTCCTTGTGTTGCATCAGTCTTTGGTTGGGGAGCTCTTGGTGCAGGAAGCTCAGGTCTGAGGGATGCATTCTACTCCCAGTGCTGCTTTCTTGTTGGATCCCACTCAACGGCACTTGGCTGACTTGGCTTGGCTGCTTTCTTGATGGTGTGAGGTTCCCAGTTCTCTGCTTGCTTAACTTTCCTTTTATCTCTTGTAGGAAGAAAGGATTAAGGGTTTTACAAGCCATTCTCCAGGAAAACTCCTTTTATAGTGGAGTAGGGATGTGCTCTTACGAAGGGATTTACAGCCTCATCCAAATCCTTTGTAACACACACCATAGGAAAATCATAAAATGGAGGACAATCATAAAGTATTGGGAATCATGGGCCAGCCAAATGGCTACAAACATTTTTAGGGGATGCAGTTCAATCCACTACAGACACTAATGTCTAATCCACCCTTCAAAGCAATTTTGGAGCTCTTTTTCTGGAATGGTCATCAGAGCTGTCGTTGTATTACCCTTTATGTCCTACATGTTATCAAAATGTCTTCCTTTCAATATTTCTTTTAAATTTGGGGAAAGAAAAAAGTCATTGGTGGCCAGATCAGGTGAGCACGGATGGTGTTCTAATACAGTTGTTTGTTTACAAAAGTCAAACCCACTGCCGCTGAGTTGAGTCTAACTCATAGCAACCCTAGAGGTCAGAGTAGAACTGCCCCACAGAGTTTCCAAGGAGCGCCTGGTGGATTTTAACTGCCAAACTTTTGATTAGCAGACATAGCACTACGCATGTTTGGTTAGCAGACATAGCACTAGGCATGTTTACTGGCTAAAAATTCCTTCACAGAAAATGCTGTGTAAGCTGATACATCATTATGCAGGAACCATGTGGTGCTGGCGAAAATTTCAGGTGTTTTTAGCCTAACTTTTTCACATGGCCTTAACAGCATTTCCAAATAGTAAACTTGGTTAACTGTCCAGTTGGTACAAACTCATAATGAACAATCCCTCTGATATCAAAAAAAAGGGTTAGCAACATTGCTGTGAGTCTTCATTTGGACTGATGGAACATTTTCAGCTGTGGAGACTGGGCTGACTTCCACTGTGCACTTTTACATTTATTTCAAGGTCATATTGGCACTCTCATGTTTCATTACCAGTGATAACATGGCTCAAAACATCATCTTGCCTCCTCAGAAGTCCTTGGCAAACTTTGATTCTCCTTTGCTTTCATTCATTGGTGAGCTTCTTTAGGACTGTTTTTGCATAGATGTTTCTCCTGCCAAGATTTACAGTTAAAATTTTCCTGTTTCCCTATCAATGTTTCCTTGGTCTGCTCTGTTTCTCACCCGATGATCTTGATGCATAATTCCATGAACATTTCCAATGTTTTCATCAGTTCTGCTTGTTATTGGCCCCCTGGCCTCTCTTCATTGGTGATGCTTTCTCTCCCTGCAGAAAAATGTTTAATCCATTTGTACAGAGCCATTTTCTTCATGGCATTATCCCCATAAACTTGGACTCACATGTAACTGATTTCTCTTCTGCTCTTGCAAAGTTTAACAAGAAATTTAATGTTTGTTAATTGCTGTAACTAAGGCTCTGACATTCTCATTACAGCACACAGAAATGTGCAACTACAAAAATGAATGCCACTTAGCAAGACACTGTCACATGTCAACACAAACACAGCTGTGAGATGCTGATATACCAAGGTTATGAAACCTTATCAAGTTAGTGCTGCCAATGTAAGTGCACGGTGGCAAGTTCACAAACTTAACTGTCAGACCTCATATTAGAGAGACTATATCTACCTGAGAACAATTAGGAGTTGGACACCAGTGGTTTTCTGGTTTTGAACTCTCCAGCTATTTGAATTTCTGAACCATTTGTCCCTATGATCTTACCGTGAGAGAAAGTGCAGAGAAGTTCTTGAGCTTTGCTGAGCTGCCTTTCAGGGTTGGTCAAGATATTGGCTGAGTTAACTTTGTGTTAAGATAAATCTGAAACCTCTTTCCCAAGCCAAAAATATCTTCAGCATCCACAGTGTGGGCCTCATCTAGAGTCCCTCCTTTGTGACATTGCCAGGTTCCTGTGTGCTATTTTAAGGTTCATGTCTTACCTTGGGAGATCTTACCTTTCCTTAATGCTCACATTAGACAAAATATGCATGTATACCAAGAAGAAGGGGCATTCGAGTTTGTTTACCTTGAAGCATTGGTCATGCATTGCTTTTATGTTCTGCATTACTTGGCCCTTACTGTATTAGTAACCTTACTTTGTTTTGGGCATTTTTCCTTCCCTGCTGTCAGCCTATGAGTTGTGAATAGAGTTGACCTTATCACAGGATTTGTCTTGTATAGTTTACAAGTGATTCTTCATGATTGATCCATAGTAACCTTACCTGGAAAGCTTAAATAAAGCAAATGCCTAAATCCTGTTCCCAGATAGTCTAAGATAATTGATTTAGTGTAAATACCAACCGTGAATATTGTTCAAGATTTCTAGATTATTCCAGCGTACAATCTAGGTGAGATACAATTGATCTAACTCAATCAACTTATTCAAATCCTTCACAACAGTGACTGGTTTAAGGGTAAGAATTCAGTTTAATGCAAGTCAATAAGAACATAGCCTAGGACATTTGGCAGATAGATGGGGAAAATCGAAGCAGTCGTTCCAGCTGAGGATGCAGGCATAGTGATATAAGACTTGGAGTTCCCATATTTATCTTGTGATCGCAAAGAGTAAGTATGTATGAAAATACAGCCAATACATGAATGAGAACAGAGTCAGGCTGGGTGATGGTAATTAGTGGTTTGTGGTGATAATTTCAAATTATACATGTTCTGTCTCAATCTTAACTCTGATTTTTACAGTATGGAAGTGAGCACATTACCTCTTGGACTTTGATAGTTTTTGTTTGTTTATTCTTATCACAAAATGTCCTAAAACATTTCACATAGGAAAAACAGAGTAGAAAGTACAATTTCCCAAATTCTGTACCTATAGAAACATACATAGACATTTTTAGTTTGTATTATATTATAGTTACATTAATTTATATGTATAATTATAATAATATGTTTATGCATCTATTACATTATGTATATTACATGATATTTTAGGCCTAGAATATAAACTGTGTTTGTGTATATACTTATTCCTCAGATGAGAAGAATAAGGTTGATAGTTGATTGAAAAGCACTCAGTGTTAGTAGAGGAGCCCTGGTGACATGATTGTTGAGCTCTAGGCTGCTATGTCAGTTATTCAAGGCTATTGAAACAAAAATACCATAAGTGGATGGCTTAAAATAGAGAACTTCATTGTATTACAGTCTAGTAGGCAAGAGGTCCTAATTCAGGAAGCCAGCTCCAGGGAAATGCTTTCTCTCTCCATTTTCTCCTGAATAGTGTCTTTGTTATCAATCTTCTGTGGGTCTAGGAGCTTCTCAGCACAGGGACGAAAGGTCCAAAGGATGAGCTATACTCTTGGCACTACTATCTTGGTGATACAAGATTCTCTTGTGTCTCTGACTACTTCTGTTTTTTTGTGTGTCTCAAAAGAGATTGATTTAGGACATAATCTAATCCTGTAGATTGAGTGTTGACTCATTAACACAATGGCTTCTAATTCTGCCTCATTAATATGACAGAGATAAGATTTACAGTACAGAAAAATATCTGATGACAAAAGTCTGGACAATCACCTGGGAATCATAGCCTAGAGAAGCTGGCATGTACTTTTGAAGGATGCATTTCAATCAATGACAACTGCTAACCGAAAGGTCATTGATTTGAATCCACCAGCAGCTCTGCAGGAGGAAAAAAACCTAGTGATCTGCTCCTGTAAAGGTTACAAAGCAAAAAATCAAACTGATTGCCACCAAGTTGAGTCTGACTCATAGCTACCATACCGAACTGAATAGAACTGCTCCAGAGGGTTTCCAGGGAGTAGTTAGTGGATTCAAACTGTCAATCTTTTGGCTAGCAGTTGAGCTCTTAACCACTGTACCATCATGGTACTCTCATACAGATCATAGCCTAGGAAATCATATGAAGCAGTTCTACTCTGTCCTATAAGATCACTAAGAGTCACAGTCGACTTGGTGAAATATGATGATAGACAAGTTCGTGAACTCACCATAGAGAAAGTGCTATATACCTTGTTTCAGAGTATCATGGCCATCAGAGCTGTCATATTACCATTGATGTCCTGACTGTCATCAAAATGTCTTCCTTTCAATATTTCCTTTATCTTTTGGTAAAAAAAAAGTCGTTGGAGGCCAGATAAGGTGAGAGGGGAGGGTGGGTGTTCCAATGCGGTTATTTCTTTACTGGCTTATAACTCCCTCACAGACAACTATGCAATTAAGTCTGCAAAGAAGTCACTGTGCCATCTTGTACAATGGCCATTCCAGGAAGAGTTCCAATGCTGCTTTGAAGGGTGAACTATGTGCTGGCATCAATGCATAGCTTCCCAAGGGGAGTACTTCAAAGGGAACCATAGTGATATTCAGCAATGAGGTATGTAGCACTTAGAACAATTAAATGTGCAGACTTAATTGTCAGGCCTCATGTAACACTAACATTAGTAAGAAAGCTACATATCAAAGGCATGTCTTGGTTTTGGTTTTTAACTTGAAGTTCGCTACTTTACCACCACTCCACTCTACCTGGTTATACAGTATATAGTCTTCCAGATTGAGTCCTGACCCATTAACATAACTACCTCTAACTTTGCCTCATTAACATCATAGAAGTAGGATTTACAGCACATAGGAAAATCATGTCAGCTTACAGACTGGAGGACAATCAAACAGTACTGGGAATTATGACCTAGCCAAACTGATACATAACACATCCATAGCAATAACTTTTCTGAGATCTGCTATCACAAACTGTGGTGGTGTGGTGGTTAAATGCTGTGGCTGCTAACCAAAAGGTGGGCAGTTCAAACTCACCAGGTACTCCTTGGAAAATCTATGGGACAATTATACTCTGTCCCATAGGGTCTCTATGAATTAGAATCAACTCGATGACACCTTTTTTAAAAAACAAACAAACAAACTCTGCTATCAGCTCTATGGATTTTTATGTACAGGAGTAAATTATTAATCATCTTTCCAATCCATGGTACTTGGCTGGCTGGCAACCCGTGAACCAGTCTTGGCTTAGAAACTTCTATGTGTAAAAACTGCAAGACACAAAGAGATGTATTAGATATTGTTTTACTACTCACAGAGCTCATAATCAACACGATAAATTCAAAAGATATTTTTGGACATCTGTCATGTGCTCTCCAAGTTCTGTGCAAAATACCATTAACAGCAAAGCATGCAGGCTGTGCTGTCAAACAGCCTTCCATTGCTTCTACTTTTCATTTCCATGATCCCAAGCAAGCTCCTTAAATTTTATAATAACATTTTCTTCATCAGTAGAATTGAAATACTGATACATATCTTCAGAATGAAGATTAAGTAGTGTAAGACTGAGCATTTAACACTGTTCCTAAGAGTAATGTTTAATTAATTAATAATGTCATCATTTTTTACATATGAATACTTATATATTATAGGCATGATTTAAATATCATCATAAAATATGATATGTATAAGACGAAAGATGCATGGTATTCAGAAGTGGCAAAATGGCAGCCTGTGAGTTAAAGTGACCAACATTTTTGTCCAATGTGGATAGTTCTGAATATTTAATTTAAAATATTCAATTTAATTGTTTAAAAAAATTCAACTTATGTATTAACATATAAAAATAGATATATTTCACATAAATATTGGTATTTATTTCTCCTGCTGAAAAATTGGAAGATGTGACCAGATGACCTATATTTCAGCGTGGCAGAAAGTAGCCTATACTGAGCAGTAACTGCCTCACTGTCCTCTTTAGAAAGACATGCCATCTTCTGTTTATCACAGTCCTACTTGGTCAGCTTGACTCATCCGCATTCTTTCCATGAGCCTTTAATGCATTTGAGTTTTAGAATTCTAATTTATGGAGAACTGTGGTTTTGAAACTTTAACCACACTGTGTAGAATAAGTGTTCTACATGAGTCATCAACAACAGCAAAACTCGTATTCAGTAAGGTGAGAAATGCTTCATAGTACTCTTCTCTCCAAACTCACCCATGCCCTCCCATTCTGGACATCAGTGTTTATCTAAAAATACAACAGATGCTTACCATAAGATAAGATTTATGCTTACCATAAAGAAAAGATTGTTTAGATTTTCTTAACAGTGTTTTCCAAAGCTTTTGACCATATAGACGTTTTTGTTAAAAAAATGACCTTGAAGAGATCCCGGAACTAATGTTTTAAGCAACAACTGGAAATTACTGGTGAGATCTGACAGACAGTGTATGCTGTTATTGATTTTTTCTGTTTACTTACATTTTTTTGTATAAGATTTTATAGTAAAATTAAAAACAGCTCAAGATTAGGAAAAAAAGTAGAAACTCCTTTCTCTGTTCAACATAGGTTGACATTTAAATTTTTTTTTTTTCATGACAAGCTGAGTTAAAGAAGTTCAGGATACAGATCCCCATTGTTTTAATCAACTTCAAATATTTTTGCCCCTACTCGTCTGTCAGTTTGTCATACTATGTGTACTTGAATGTTGTGATTTTGGAAGCTATGCCACCGGTATTCAGATACCAGCAGGATTGCCCATGGCTGAGAGGCCTCAGCTGAGCATCCAGACTAAGATAGACTAGGAATAAAGCCCTGGCAGTCTACTTCTGAAAAGAATTAGCCAGTAAAAGACTTTATGAATAGCAGCAATTGTCTGAGATAGTACTGGAAGATGAGCTGCACACCGCCCCTCTCTGCACTCCCCCGTGTTGCAAGACACTCAAATGACAACTGGGAAAGAGCTGCCTCCTTAAAGTAGAGTAGATTTTAATGATGTGGATGGAGTCAAGCTTTGGGACTGTCATTTGCTGATTTGGCAAGACTCAAAATGAGAGGAAACAGCTGCAAGCACCTGTTCATAATCAGAACACGGAATATACAAAGCATGAATCTAGTAAAATTGGAAATTCATCAAAAGTGATACGGAATGTATAAACATCAATATCCTAGCTGTTAACGTGCTGAAATGGTATCGGCCACTTTTAATCACATAGTTGTGTGGTCTACTACACTAGGAATGACAACTTAAAGGGAAACAGCATTAGGTTCACTACAGGAAGTACAGTTTAAGATTATCCTGAAATACAATGCTGTCAATGATAGGGTCATATCCATATGCCTAAAATGAGGACCAGTTTATGCAACTGTAATTTAAAATTATGCAGAAACCACTAAGGCCAAAAATGAGGAAACTGAAAATTTTTACCAGCTACTGAAGTCTGGAAATGATTGAACATGCAGTCATGATGCACTGACAATCACGGGTGATTGGAACACAAAAGTTGGCATCAAAGAAGGACTGGTAGTTGGAAAATATGGCTTTTATGATTGACACAATGCCAGAGATTGTGTGGCAGTATTTGGCAAGACCAATGACTTCTTTGCAGCAGATATTTTTTTTCATCAACATTAATATTGCTATGAGTCAGAATAGACTCAATGGCACTGGGTTGTTTTTTTTTGTTGTTATATACATAGACCTCATCCAACTGAATATACAGGTATCAAATACATTACATACATGGAAAGAAACAATGGAAAAGCTCAACATCATCAACCAGAACAAGGCCAAAGGATGATTACAGAACAGATCATTAATTGTTCATGTACAAATTCAAACTGAAACTGGAGAGAATCAGAACAAGTATACAAGAGCTAAAGTACAACCTTGGGTATATCCCACCTGAGTTAGAGACCATCTCAAGAATCGATTTGATGCATTGAACAATGATGACTAGAGAGATGAGACAAGTTGTGGAATGACAACAAAGACATCATACATGAAGAAAGCAAGAAGTCATTAAAAAGACAGAAAAGAAAAAAAAAAAAAACCCAAAGATGAGTGTCAGAAGAGTCTCTGAAACTTGCTCTTGAATGTCCAGTAGCTAAAGCAAGAGGAAAGAATAATGAAATAAAACAACTGAACACAAGATTTCAGAGTGGCTCTTGAAGGCAAAGTAAAGTATTATAATGGCATATGCAAAGAGGTAGAGATAGGATGCCAAAATGGAAGAATACATTCTGCGTTTCTCAAGCTGAGAGAACTGAAGACAAAAGTCCAACTTTGAGTTGCAATAGTGAAGGATTCTATGGGGAAAATATTAAACAATACAGGAAACATCAAAAGAAGAAGGAAGGAATAAATAGCCAGCCAAAAAGAACTGGTTGACATTCAGCCATTTCAGGAAGTAGCATATGGTCAAGAACTGATGGTACTGAAGGATGAAGTTGAAGCTGCAATGAAGGAATTGGTGAAAAACAAGGCTTCAGGAACTGGCAAAATATCAATTGAGATTCTTCAACAAGCAGATACAGCACTGGAAAGACTCATTTGTCTATGACAACAAATTTGGATGACAGCTAATTGGCCAATCAACTGGAAAAGATCTATATTTATGCCTATTCCCAAGTAAACTGATCCAACTGTACACCAAAATTGTAGAACAACACAACTAATATCATATGCAAGTAAAAATCTCTAAAAATCACTCAGAAGCAGCTGCAGAAATACATTGAAAGGGAACTGCCAGGAATTCAGGCTAGACTCAGAAGAAGACATGGAACTAAGGATATCATTGCTGATGTCAGATGGATCTTGGCTGAAAGCAGAGAATACCAGAAAGATGATTACCAATGTTTTATCAGCTATACAAAGGCATTTGACTGTGTAGATCATAAGAGATTATGGATAATGTGGATAGTGAGAATTCCAAAACACTTAGTTGTCCTTATGAGAATCTGTACATGGATCAAGAAGCAGTCCTGCAAACAGAACAAGGGGACATTGCATGGTTTAAAGTTAGGAAAGGTGTGTGTTAGGGTTACATCCTTTCACCAAAACTGTTCAATCTGTATGCTGAACAAAGAATCTGTGAAGCTGAAGTCTTGTGTCATGTCCACTGAAGGAAGGAAGGAACTGAAGGAAGGAAGTGAACTGAAGGAAGAATGGGGCATCAGGATTGGAGGAAGACTCGTTAGCAACCTGTGTTACGCAGATGGCACAAACTGTGCTTGCTGAAAGTGAAAAGGACTTGAAACACTTACTGATGAAGGTCAAAGACCATAGCCTTCAGTATAGATTACACATCAGTTATCAATAAAACAAAAATATTCACAACTGGATCCATAAGCAACATCACGATAAACAGAGAAAAGATTGAGGTTGTAGAGGATTTCATTTTACTTGGTTCCAGAATCAATGTCCACGGGAACAGCAGTCAAGAAATCAAAAGACATATCACATTAGGAAAACCTGCCTCAAAAGATCTCTTTAAGGTGTTGAAAAACAAAGACTTTACCTTGCAGAGTAAGGTGCACTGAACCAAACCAGGGTATTTTCAACCACATTATACATACAATAGCAAAAGCTGGACCATAAACAAGGAAGTCAGAAGAATTTACCCTTTTGAATTGTGGTGTTGGAGAATTTTCAGTATACTATGGACTGCTGTCTGACTCGATGGCACTTGGCTGGCTTGGCTATGGACTGCTGATGTTAACGATGTTGGAGACGAATGTTGAATGTACCATGGAGTGCCAAAAGAACAAACAAATCTGTTCTAGAAGAAGTACAACAAGAGGCTTCTTGGAAGTGAAGATAGCAAAACTGCATCATATATACTTTGGATGTGTTGTCATGAAAGATCAGTCCCTGGAGAAACACACTGTGCTAGTAGAGTGGAGGGTCAGTGAAAAAGAGGAAGACCCCCGACAATATGGATTGACACAGTGGCTGCAACAGTGGGCTTAAGCCTAAAAAGATTGTGGACATGACACAAGACTGGAAGATGTTTCGTTCTGTTGTTCATAGGGTTCCTATGAGTTGGAACCAACTCAACAGCACCTAACAACAACATGGACTGCTGAGTGAACACATATGTCTTGGATGAAAAACAACCAGAGTGCTTCATAGAAGCAACGATGGAGAGTCTGTGTCTTACATATATGTTGGGCGTGTTGTAAGGAGGGATCAATCCCTGGAGGACATCAAGCTTGGTGAAGTGGAGAGTCATTAAAAAAGAGATGGACTCTGAATGAGATGGATTGATACACTGTCTGCAACAATAGACTGAAGAATAACAACTGTAGGCATGGAGAAAGACCAGGAAGTGTTTCATTCTATTGTACATACAAGGTTTGACAATCAAGTCTGCAAGCTTAATTGTTGTAAGTATGACATACCTCATTGCTGAGTATCACTATAGTCACGTTTGAAATACTCCCTTTGAAAGCTATGCAGAGATGCCAGCTATGTACCAATGCCACCCTTCAAAGCAATCTTGGGACTCTTTCTGGAATGATCATCACACATAGTGGCGAGGTGGTAAGTTCACAAACCTAATTGTATAGTCGTCTGTGAAGGAGTTTTTAGCCAGTAAACAAGTAACTGTATTGGAATAGAATACCTACTCATCTGATACTGCGCCCCATGACTTTTTTCTTTACTTGAAAATAGAGGAAATATTGAAAGGAAGGCATTTTGATGACATTCAAGACATCAAGGGTAATGATGATGACAGTTCTGATGGCCATTCCAGAAACAGAGTTTCAAAATTTCTTTGAAGTGTGGACTGGACACTGGCTTTGGTGCATCGCTTTCCAAGAGGTGTACTTGGAAGGTGACTATAGCGATATCCGCAAGAGGTATGTAGGACTTTTTCTAGGATGAGTCTCAGACTTACCTGGCAGTCCTCCTAGAGTCATTATGATTTAGAATTGGCTTGATGGCACCTAACAACAACATAGTTTTGTAGATAAACACACAATCTCTCAATTTGTTTCTTTTTTAATAATGAGGAGATTAGTATAACCTTTGATATTTATGTTGTGTTTCAGTTTTGGCACAAACGTTCATACATATCATTTCATTAACTATTGGACAACAATTTTGTAAGACAGAGAGCCAAGGTGGCATTATACTCCTTTTACTGTGATAAAAACGTATTTACACGTGACTTAGTGTCTACAGTGTATTATTATTTGCTGCATATTACCCATGTAAATTGAAGCAGCACACCTCTTATATTTCTGAAACTTTCTTCTAATAAGACATTCAGATATGTAGACACATAATTAAATCTAAATGTGATAGGTATAGATTCCACTACCAGTATATCAAGTTACATGCCAGGCTTTAAAATTTGCCATTACTGTTACTGAGGATGTTTGTAGTACACTGTACATGGGAAAATCTAAGGAGAGTATATACATGAATAATGCTTGCCCTGAGAGGTAAGAACTGAAGAAGACAAATTTACTGGGGAAATATTGTGAAGAGATAGAATTCTCAGAACAAGGAACAGTTTTAATAGAAGTGTGGTGGCACTAGTTTGCAGCTTTGTGTTTTTACAGAATCTCATAAAGGAAGATGCGTCTTGTCCAAGATGATGCAATTACTTCATGGTAGACCTTGGATTCGCGTTCAGTTATCTTCTCATAGCATTCCTTCTACATAGTTGCAGTGTTCAAGCTCTGTCTGACACATTGCTTTGAGTGTCTTTAATGAAGCAGCATGAAACCAACTGCCCCTCCCTAAATGCAGGCAAAGCATCTATTTCTCATTTCTTTGGGGGAAGAAATACCTCTTTACTGACAAATTGCAATAGCTATGACCACGGAACTAATATCAAAAGAATCAATGCAATTGAAAGAAAAATACACCGATTTATGCTGGATTTTAGCTCTTGAGGGGGCATTTAAGCTTAGTGGACTTCGTAATTCTCTAGAAGGTGCCATAGACTGTCTTCTAAAATCTGGTTTTGCTTTGAAACTCACTTCTCTAACTTCATTCTAAAATTTGAAAAGAAAACCAGCCAACTTGCTATATTCTGGTATGTAAATTAAGCCATGACTAAATAATAAAAGGAAGGTCAATTTATATTCAAACTATTATCACTGTTGGGCCTAGATTGAACTATTGTAAATTTATGAGTGAATAACCTTTGAACAGGAATGAGCTCATCAGCTCAGACCTTTTATCATTTTTCTGAGGCTGGCTGAAGGATACAGTCTCTTGTTCAAAGTTGATGGTCTTATTTTGGATAATTTTTATAATTACAGAATAGTGAATGTCACCGATTTGCTCTGCAGAAGATAGGACAATCTGCTTGAAAGGGTGGCATTAAAAATTCATTTCAAAGCTGTATTTGAATATCAAAAAGGGGTAAAGGCTGATGGGGTTTGGATTGGTGTAACTGAGTTCTTTCCGGTGTTCACTTGACATCACAGCAGGAGACTATGTTTATCTCTTTCCCACTGTAAATTAGCACAATCAACCCAGTCACTGATTGTTTATTAACATTGTACATATCTTTCCAATGATACAATGACAGGCAGCATTCAATTCAGTGACATCACACCTGGAAGTGAGACTCACCATCTCTCTTCCTGATTTCTCACTCTTTATTTTTCTGTGTAAAGAGAACAGCAGAATCCTCCAACTTTTGCCTTTACTCAAGGCCGATTTGACATATCCAAAATGAGAAACTTGTTGTAGTAACTGATTTCTTAATCAATCATTTTCCTCAACAAAGAAATGCTACCTAGGAATACTAGACTGGTAAGTCTGCAAATGAGAACTGTCTGTTCAATTTATCTACAAACATTGGCTATGGTAAAAATCATCTTGACTACAGCAATTTAAGGCTCAAAAAGTTCTCAGCCCATTACCTGTCCCTGATTGAAGCTGACTATCTCTGCAGGAAGCAAATAGAGGCCTTCCCAAATCTCATACAGTTTGCATTCTTTACATAAAGAAGAGAGAACCTACTGATTATACGTTACCCTTGGATGCACCTTTAAAATCTCTAATTATCTTCAAAGAAGATGTTTCCTCCCTACTAATTAAGATAAATGATATAATAGTTAGGATTAAATATTAGGAAATCTAATTTATTTTCCCATCTGCTAGCAGCCTGGATATCTAAACAAAGCCCTGCTCATGGACCAATTGTGCATTAACCAAATCTCCAGTCAAGGGAGATGGAAATCAAGTTTCCTAGTTACAGAATTTCAAAAGAAGAAAATGAAAAATATTTTCTGTTTCTTTTATGATACTAGTCATCAGTTGTGCTAATGACTTGGCCTTCAATATCATGATCTCATCAGTAGGGGCCAATCTTAAATGATGGATATTTAAATAATAATCACTAATAAATCTTAGAAATGGGGAATAATGGCGATGTCAACAGGAGAAATAAACAACACAGTATTTGAACCATCATGGGAGACAGATCATCAGCTATGACAGCTGCTGAGTCTTCACTGATGTAAAGTTAATAGACTATGCGGGAAATATTTAATCATTAAAGAAAACATTATCATATGGAAAAATCTGAAGGCAACTCCCTGGGGTGAGGGCTTGGGGGCCTAGTTTTGCCTTTTACTGTTTCTAGTTTTTTCAGTGTAGACTAAAATCTATTGACTTAATTACTACTGCTGAAAACAAAATCCAAAGTGACATACCTAATTTTTGTTAAGTGGGGCCTCACTCAGGTCCTGTATTCTCTGAACAGTATCAACTTATATAGTTCTCAAAAATTATGCCTCAGTCATGACACACACATTAAAAGGGGCTTGAAACACCATCCAGATGTTTCTCAATTTGGAATCTGTCAAACACATTGTGTATAAGTGGCCTGACAGTATTGGAACAGGCAAAGGTTAGATATCGTGTTCTGAATTTCATTTAGCAGTCGGGATTACAACGTTACAGTTAACTGCTGAGGAAAGAGTTCCTTCAATTCAGACAGCAGGCCAGTCCTGCAGGCATAAAACAAAAGAGTTGGAAGACACTTAATCAAGAGGGTTTAATGGTGAGTATGGGACATTTGGGGACTTGTCAGGCAGAAGCAGAAAGTAAAGTAACAAGAATAATGTTGTTTTTTGGAGGTTGTTAGTGAAACTTCTTAAAATATACCTAAAGTCCCTGAGGCCCCAGAAATGGAGTGCTGTATGAAGACAGTACTATGTACAACTACAGTTTGTTGAGGGATGTATTTTTTTCATTAAACATGAAACTAAAGTCTATGCATAATATGCTGGTAATAACATTTAAACAGCAGATGTTACACTCCCAGTTTACAGATGAAGACAACACATTTTGTAAGGTGCGTGCATAGATTCCATCACGTGTGTTAGAGAACACGATCTCATCATTTTGGGGCACACTGAGCCTCCAGAAGTACCTTATGAATGCTAATAAAGATCATGGCAAGTGAGTATGTAATGATACTGAACTAACATTTACTAAAAATGTTCACATAGTATGTAATGAATATAAAATCTTAGCATTTGAGACTTTTCCTAGACTTGCTTGTAAAGGAAAAATTGCTTTGGATTCCAAGTTTCTCAAGGTGTGGTAGGTAGTCTCCCTTTTTCCCCAAGTATGAAGACTCTTTTTATCTGTAGAGTCACTCTGACATTCTTCACTGAACTTGAGTACATTTTTTTGTCTGCCATGAATTAGGATTACTAAGGCTCACGTATATTTTCTCCACTAGATGGTGAGATTTTAGGAGACTGCGTGCAATTTTTCTCTCTGAGCCCCACAAAATGTTCTGCACAGTACCTCCTCACAGGTAACTAGAATTTTGTGGAATAGGATGGGGAAGCAAACATGCTGTATTTCTTTCAAGTCTCTTTCTATTTTGGCCACAGGTCTCTATGGAAAGAGAAATTGTTCCCAATTTTAGTGGTGCACTAGAATGTTGAATGGAAAAGGAGAAAACAAGAAACTTTCAAATGGCCAAAGGAATGATTGCTTTTAAGTGTATTGACAGGGGTCTCCCTGGCTACCCCTGTCACGGTGGTTGTCAAGATTGTGTCAACTTGGCAACTCCATGTTTGGCTGCTGTATCAAGTAGCAGGGTGGGGCCTGTGGTGGTTTCCTTCCCCTCAGCTGTCATCTCTCTGCCTTCCGCCACCTACTACCTGTCTGCTCATGTTACCAGCAGCTCCTGCTCTCTTTTGCATCTGGTTCTTGGACCTGAACTAGCAACTGTTGGATTCATCAACCCTTACAGCCAGCTCATGAGAGTCCTATTTCCTCACCTGCAGATCCTGGGTTCGCCAGCCTCTGCAGCTCCATGAGTCAGCAGAGGCCTCATAGTCTCACTGCCAGCGTGGGAGCCCCCAACCTACACAGCTGGTAATCTGGAACTCTGGTCTCTGACCTGCTGACCTTGGGTTCACCAGCTCCCATGGCCACATGAGGCTTTTGCCAGGACTTGGGGTGTTCAGCTTCTATAACTGTGCGAGCTGTTTCCTCTATATACATAAATCTTTCCTTGTACTTTGTGTATAAATCTTTCCTTGTACATATACACGTTACTGGTTTTGCTTCCCTAGAAAGCCTAAGACATGTGTGCAATTCAAATTAGATGATAAAACTCGAAATATAAACTTGTAATCCAACCCTATGAATACGAGTAAATTTCTATTAGTTGCTAAGTTAGCCCAAACCAGATTTGGCCAGCCCCACATGTGCAGAAGGGTCAGCTGTGACTACTAGCTGACCTCAACAGAGGACATGGCAATAAGAGTAATGAATCAAAAGGTAAAATCATCACCCAGACCTATCCTGAAGTGAGAGGTCCAACAAGAACCACATCACTTTGTTTTCTGGCTGCCTTCTGAAATTTTCACCCCACAATACACCTGCTGACCACCATCTTTCTGCCCAAACCACATACAAGCCTTGCTTCGTCATGCCTCAGGGAACAGAATCTGAGAAACTGTGTCCTGGTTCTTTGCTCATCACCTTGCAACTAAATTACTTTTTCTTCCTCAAAGACCAGTGTTCAGATAATTGGCAAGTCTGAGAGAGTGGAACAAGGACCTACCCTATAGAGTTCAGTAACCAGCCTTCAACTAGCAGCTTTGCCTCCCAGAATTGAATAGTTACACGACAGTGAAGATGGTGACAGTATGTTCCTCTGGAGGAGACAGACAACACGGCCCCTCAGGTGCTCAGAATTCAGACTTCTAGCCACCAGAACTGTGAGACAACAAATTTCTGTTCTTGAAAGCCACGTACTTTGTGTTATTTTATTACAACAACCGTAGGAAACTAAAACACAGGCATTGCACTTAGTAATCATGGATTCATTGGGAAAATTTTCTCTTTCTCTAACAATGGACCAAAATTTAATAAGCTGACTTCCAAATATGGAAGGAGATATTTTTATAATTAAGAGTCTCTCAGAGGAGCATCTACTTTTCTGTGATTGTCACTGATACGAATGTATAAACCTGTTTATGTACAGCTTATACACAGAATGTATTAACTGTATATAAAGTTTGCTACTGATCCATCACTACTAAATCAATACTACAGCTGGATTATAGTTAGAAGAAACAAAACAATGCCATTTTGAAATTTCTCCAGATTTTTACTTCAATCCTCTCATGGAATAGAAGAAAACTTGGTCTTTACTGAGTGCCAACTATGTGTAAGGGACTCTGGTGAGGCAGTGGTTAAGAGTGCAGTTCAAATCTGTCAGCTTCTCTCTGGAAACCTATGGGCCAGTTGTACTATGTTCTATAGACTCACTATGCATCAGAATTGACTCAGTGGCAACAGATTAAACTATGCAAACACTGAACTAAGTACATTTAAGTCATGTCCATTGATAAGAACACAGCCACATGATTATTTTCACCTTCGTTAGATGATGTAAAATGCAGTGTTTAGCTAAGAGATACTGGGTTACAGCAGGGAAGAATGGATAACCTAAGGGACAATTAGCAGACCATCAAAGATTCTTACATAAAAAAAAATAAGATGATTAGATTTGTATTTTAAGGAAAAACTCCTTATCACTCCAAGAGACATTATTTAATTACGTGAACTCTTTTCTATCATAGAGTTGAAGGTAAAAATTATACTATTAATTACTAATTCAAATATTATCAAGACATAGTATATCATTTAGACAATGAATGTTTGTACAGTCAGGGAACAGCAAGATCTGTATGAACAAGAATGGTCACTGAAGTTTTCCTGGGCAAAGCCATGAACAATGAGCAGGATCTGAAGAGACACAGCAGCATGGTGAGCAGAGTGTTTTTAACAAAAGAGGATGTCCTTGAATATAGCAATAGCCCATTTCAACTGTAATGTAGTCTCACTTAGTATTCATAAGGATCAGTTTCTTCCAAGTTGCAGGTGACAAATGAATTTCTATCAGTAGGAGTTCTTCAATGGAGGGGAACAGGGATAAGAAGGGTATTTGAACTGAAATATGTCTAAGAATCTATTCCAATTATGACACATGCATTTAAGTAGCTACTGAAGAGAGTAAAGTGATATAAGCTTTTGAGGGATGATGGATAAAGAGGTTATGTTTTTCCCCTAAACATCCCTCAGAAGATAGGTGTTCTGATGCTGCGCAATGACACAGACTCGGTATCTGTGTGAAAGCCTCTTTCCTTATCTAATTGTCATCAGTTGTCTTTAAGCCAATTCTGATTCTTGATGATCCTACATGTGCAGAGTGGAGCTGCTCCAAAAAGCTTTCAAAGCTTCCTTTGGAAAACGGATTTCTAGGCACGTCTTGCAAGGTGCCTCTGGGTGGGTTCGAACTCCTTACCTTTTGGTTAGTAGTCCAGTGCTTAACCACTTGTTTCACCCAGGGACTCCCTCCTCTTCTGACAGTAGATGTTATTTTTGAGAGTCTGGTGTGAACTAAGCATTATATCTCATTTAATAGTTCTACCCTGGCCCCTAGGGTCGCCACGAGTCAGAACCGACTCGACGGCACTTGGCATAACCCTAATGCTGAGGAATGTTGCCATTGCCATTTTACACAAGGTCTGACAATTAGACTCACAAACTCATTCTAGAAAAAGTGCTACATACCTCATTGCTGAATACCACTATGGTCATCTTCAAAATACTCCTTTTGGGAAGCTATACACCAATGCCAGCACCTAGTCCACCCTCAGGAAACCCTGGTGAGGGTAGCAGTTAAGTGCTATGCTGCTAACTAAAAAGTCGGAACTTTGAATCCACCAGGCACTCCTTGGAAACCCTATCGAGCAGTTCTACTGTGTTCTATGGGGTCGCCATGAGTTGGCATTGACTCTGCAGCAATGAGTGAATGAGTGAGTCCACTCTTAAAGCAATTTTGGAACTCTTTTTCTGGAATAGCTATCAGAGCTGTCATCATACTACCCTTGATGTCCTGAAATTTATCAAAATGTCTTCCTTTCAATGTTTCCTTTATTTTAGGGTAAAGAAAAAAAGTCACTGGGGACCGGATTAGGTGAGTAGGGAGAGTACTCCAATACTGTCATTCGTTTACTGGCTAAAAACTCCCTTACAAACACCTATACATTTAAGTTTGCAAACTTGCCACCATGCTACTGTGTGCAACAGCCATTCCAGAAAGAGTTCTAAAATTGCTTTGGAGGGTGGATTAGATGCTGGCATTGATACATAGATTCCCAAGGGGAATACTTTGAAGGTGACCACAGTGATACTCAGCAAAGAGGTATGTAGCACTTTGAACAATAAAGTTCGCAGACTTCATTGTCAGACCTCTTAGGTGAGAAAACAGTCGCCCAGAGAGATTAAGTGAATTGTCTTAAGTCACATAGTGGTGATTAGTTCAAACACTGGCCTTACTCCCACTCCCTTCAACATGAAGAAAGGTCTTATTAGAACAGACAATTGTTAGTGTAATTACGTTATCAGGAACTGCTACCACAATCTATGTTCTGTTTATTTTCTTTCTTTTTTATTTTTAATTATGACTCAGTGAAAATATACATTCCCATATAAATTTGCATGCCCACCTATATGCAGCATCCACTGCTCTCTCTGCCTGGTGACACTTTTCCTCTCTGCTCCATACTTGTCTCATTCTCCCAACAGTCTCCTTTTCCCCTCTTCACCCATTCCCCTTCCTCCAGTCAGGGGTCAGCAGGATGATATCCTATAGATGCATAGAACCATAAAGTGTCCCCAGTATATAGTCACTCTGTGTGACTACCAATCTCTTGCTGTCCGAAGAGTGGACCTTCATTATGATCCATGGGCAAGGGCAGTATCAGGACCAGGGGCCATGCTCCCAGGGAACCCCGAAGCCACTGGACCATCAATTGTGGTCTTTTAGTGGAGATCTCAGGGTGCACCCCTTTTTATTCTTCTGTTGCCAGTGAGACTCAACTTTGTGAGCTCCATTGTGGCTATCACTGGTGGTGGCCGGGCACCATATGGTTCTTCCAGTCCCAAGTCGATGTAGGCACCCACTCATGTGGGTCTCTCTGTCCTCTGCATTGTCATTTTGGTCCTTGGTGAGCATCTGCTCCTGCTGAGTTGGGACCATTTGCTGTGCCCTCGGATGGCAGCTTGGCAGCTTTTAAGACCCCAGACACCACTCACCAATGTGGGGTGCAGAGAGCCCTCTTAGCAAAATGCTAGTTGTGCCAATTGGCCTCGATTTCGCCTAAGAGCATGGTGGCTCTGTCCTTGCGTTATTAAGATGTGAGGAGTACTCAGGTAATGCTGAAGTCCACTTAATATTGTTCTAGTTTCTAATGTGTGCTGTCACCGATTTCACCCAACCAAATTTTCTACCAACTATCTAATCTAAACCCTCTCCTCCACCCTCTCTGCCTCCCTCCCATCCCTTGCAGCTGTTAAAGAGTCTTTTCTTCTATGCATAATTCTGTTTTTGAGTTCTTATCGTAGGGGTCTCATACAATATTTGTCCTCTTGTCTCTGACTACTTTCACTCACCATAACGTCTTCCAGTTGAAACTAGGTTATGAGCCGTTTCCTGGAATCATCACTGTTCTTTATCATTGCATAGTGCTCCATTGAGTATATGTACCATAGTTTACCTATCCATTCCTCTGTTGTTAGGCATCTGGGTTGATTCCATCTTTTTGATATTGTGGACTGTGTTGTGATAAACATTCTGGTGCATGTATCCGTTGGTGTTAATGGCCTTGATTCTGTGTGATACATTCCAAGTAGTGGAATTACTGGGTCAGATGGTATGTCTATATCCATTTTTTTAAGGAAGCGCCAGATTGCTTTCCAAAGAGACTGGACCATTTTGCAATCCCACCAATAGTGTAGGAGAGTTCCACTTTCTCCACAGCCTCTCCAGCATTTGTTGTTTTGTGTTTTTTGGATCATGGCCAACCTTGTTGGGGTGAGATGGTATCTCATTGTCGTTTTGATTTGAATTTCTTTAATAACTAAAGATTGTGAACATGTCTGCATGTGTTTTTTGGCTGCCTGGATTGCCTCTTTAGAGAAATGTCTGTCCATTTCCTTTGCCAATCGCTTAATTGGATGATTTATCTTCTTCTTATTGATATTTTGTAGTACCTTGTAGATTATGGGCATCAGTCTGACATAGAGTTGTCAAATATTTTTTCCCATTCATAGGTGGCCTTTTAACACGTGTGATAAAGTCTTTGGATGAGCAAAAGTGTTTGATTCTTAATAGTTCCCATTTATCTGTTTTCTCTTCTGTTGATTGTGGTTTGTTTGACAGATTTTGAAGTCTGTCTACACTGTGTATTAAAACTTCCATTGTTGTTCCTACTTTTTCTTGGATGAGCTTTATCGTTTTAGATTTGATATTTAGGTCTTTTATCCAATTTGAGTTGGTTTTTGTATAAGGTGTAAGATCTGGATCTTGTTTCAATTTATTGCAGATGGATATCCAATTTTGACAGCACCATTTGTTGAAGAGATTGTTTTTACCCCTGTTTAATGTCTTAGGACTTTTGTCGAATATCAACTGTTCATAGGCAGATGGTGTCATCTCTGGGGTCTCGATTTTGTTCCATTGATCGATCTGTCTGTTCTTGTACCTGTACCAGGCTGTTTTGAGTACTGTGGCAGTGTAATAGGTTCTGAAGTCGAGTAATGAGAGGCCACCCAGTGTGTTCTTTGTCTTTAGTAGTGCTTTATTTATCTGGGGTTTCTTCCCTTTCCAAACAAAATTGGTGATTTGTTTCTCCATCTCATTAAAAAATGACACTGGACCTTGCATTGGGATTGCATTATATAAGGAGATTGCTTTGGGTAAAATAGACATTTTCGCAAAGTTAAGTCTTCCTATCCATGAGCAGGGTAGGTTTTGGTTTCTTCATTTATCTAAGCCTCTCTTAGTTTCTTGTAGTAAGTGCTTATAGTTCTCCTTGTAAAGGTCTGTTATTTGTCTGGTTAGATTAATTCCTAGGTACTTTATCTTCTTGGAGGCTATAGTAAATGGTATTGATTTGATAATTTCTTCCTTAACAGTCTCATTGTTGGTATAAAGGAATCCTACTGGTTTACTTATATTTATCTTGTATCCCGAGACTTTGCTGAACTCTTCTAGCAGTTTGAATAGTTTACTTATAGACTCCTTGGGATTCTCTGCATATACAATCATATCATCCACAAACAGGGAGATTTTTGACTTCTTCTTTGCCGATGCAGATGCCCTTTATTTCTTGATCTTTTCTAATTGCTCTGGCTAGAACTTCTAGTACTATGTTGAATAAGAGAGGTGAGAGCAGGCATTCTTTTCTAGTTCCTGTTCTGAAAGGTAACTCCTTCAGTCTCTCTCCACTCAGGATGACGTAGGCAGTTGGTTTTGTATAAACGGCCCTTATTGTGTTGAGGAATTTTCTGTCTATGCCTATTTTGCTAAGAGTTTTTAGCATGAATGGGTGTTGGACGTTATCAAATGCCTTTTCTGCATCAATGGACAAAATCAGGTGATTCTTCTCTTTTGTGATACTTATGTGATTAATCACATTAATTGTTTTTCTGATGTCGAACCAGCCTTGCATCCTTGGTATGAATCCCACCTGGTCTGTTTATTTTCTTAAGAACTTTAATGTATTTCAAAGACTTCCTCTCAGATGGATGTGGTCATTTGGTACAGTTCTCGCCAGTGTACTATGAGCAAAGCAATGCAAAGACTTTTGTGCTTGGTCTCCAAAATAGCCTCTGAGGAATAGGCTTCCATATTCTTATTCTATGTCTGATGAGAATCCATGCAACTATTAAGAAAATGTTGAAAGCTACATGTTGAAGTAAAAGAACTTATGCTACATTTTGGACCAAATTTAGTCATTTTCAGGGTACAATCTGCCATAACACTTCCTAAAATGAGTGTGCTCTGGTGACTATGGCCTGGAATTTTGGCCCATATAGATTTTTAGCCATTAAGTTGTCAGTGAGGTCATAACCACCATACAACAGATGTATTTCATAAAGTGCATGGAGACTTCTCTAACAGGTTGCAACCTTACTTGGATACCAACTTTCACAGGCTTTTGTATAGTCATTCAAAAGTTTAGTAAATTATGGATACAAAGATTCGAATGGATGCTTTCAGATCATCATGTCAGTGTACACAAGTCTTTCCTCAACAATAAATAGTCCTTTATCTGAAGGTTTTCATTTCTATTCCAAAAGAGATTTTCTACACACTTTCTCAAAGGCAGAAATAAATCTAGGCTCTAATGCTGTCCCCACAGCCATTCAAACATATGCTGTCTTTCCACTGTATCACATCTTTACAGACAAGATTATTCCTGCTGTTCTTTACAGAATATGGCTACTCCGTAAAAGCATGTTTCTGCAACTCTATTTGCTAAATGAATAAAATATTTTCTACTGTGAATCCCACAAAGCCTTGAGCATCTTCCCTGCTGTTTGAGTGTCTCAATGAAAAGGTTGGCTACATCATAAATTCTTAATTTCTAGGAAAGAGCGAGTACGTAGGCATAGGCATTGCTGAAATTGGAGCATGTGAGGAGTCTTTTCTTTGTAGATTACTGAAACAGTTTTTACTTACTTTTATTTTTTATTCATTTGTTCTTTAATGTGTATGGCTTCTGCTATTTCTTTTTCTCATGATTCCAAGCATTGTATTATGTTTTGTTTTATTTCTGTTTCTCACAATATCTATAGCTTATAGATACTTGATAGCTGTTTTTTCTTTTTTTATTACTGAAAATAATTTCTGAAACATTCTAATTACATCCCAGGTACTGTGCTGGGGACTAAGAATGAAGGAGGGGGTGGGAGAGAAGAGAGAAACAAGTATATTTTCTTCCACTGTGCAATATTCTGGAAGTGTTACCTCTTAGTCAAATCATTAAGTGAAGCCAGTGGGTAGTTATTGAATTCCCTGGTATAAAATAGAGATCAGCAGTTTTTTTTCCATAAAATATTAGATATTAGAGCCTTTCCAGACCATGTTTTCTAGCACAATTACTTAACTCTGTCATGGTAGTGTGAAAGTAGCCATAGAAAATGTATAAATGAACAAACTGGGCTATGTTCTAATAAAACATTCTTTATGAAAACAGACATCAGGCTGTTCTTTGCCAATACATTGGTATAAAGCAAAAGAAAGGTGAATGAAGGATAGTGAGAGGAGGGCAACAATGAGTACAAGATAATGATAAAGTTCATTTGTTGGCCATTACTTGGCCAATCACTGCCAAATTTGTACATCTGTTCTTAAAGAATTTGCCATTGGCAATTAGCTCCAAATAAATACTCATCATTTCATGCATAACAAAACTTATTTCAACTTCCAATTATTTGAAGTTACTCTTTAAAACATCAGAAGCGTTCTGTCAAGTCTCTTGTATTAAGTCCATTTCATGTGTAGCCATTTAAACCAAGAATGGCCTCTAATTGCTTGCCATTGCTTATAAATAAATAAATAATGACAAAACAACAATGATACCCGACTTTAGGACCTGACTATAAAGTTGCAGTTATCAAGACAATGTGTTGTTGATGAACTAATGGATCAACAGAAAGAACAGTAAGCTCCAAAACAAACCTATGTAAACATATTCAAATAGTAACCTTTGAAATGAACAAAAACAATTCAATGCAGAAAAAGCAATCTTTCCAAAAAATGGTGTTGGAACAATTGGTTGTCCAGATATTAAAAAAAAAAAAAAAAAAAAAGAAAAGAAAACAGTAATAATCTAGAAATGGTCACTTCATTTTTCATTAAAAATAGCTCCAAATATATCAAGAGAGCTAAATGTAAAATGAGAAACTACTAGAAGAAGCTACCATGAGAACAACAACAACAAAACATTGTTGCCTAGTTGATTCCAACCCACAGAGGCTCTTCTTTACTACTGCGCTTTGGTTATAAATACTGCTTCTTCACCATTTGTTGTCTCCGCTGCTCCCTGAATCCAATTGCAAATATTTAACAGTATCTGAGGCTCCGTCTTGAAGTTCATCTCTTTTGGCTGTTTTCAAACTCATTCTGTGAGTTCTTAAGGCTGGACATTGACTGTAAATTCTCTGATATCCATTTTGTTTGCTTTTAAGATTTATTTCTTCGTTGGCATTTTCTATTTTAAACTACTTTTCTGTTTCCTGCATTTACTGATTACATGGATTATAGTTATTTAAGTATCTTTGTCTGCTAAATTAAACCCCTAAAATCTGTCAGTCTGTTGTCATGATTATTAAACATCTTATTTACCTGTCTCTTCAGGTGGCTTTGGTTTTTGGTTATATGCATAACATGTATAAAACTCAAAGTAGATATGATTATGACTTTATTTCCCCCTAGAAAAATTTGAAAGTCATTTATGGAAAGATATAATGAGACACTGATCAATTCAGTTAGAATTTGCACAGGGTCAGGGCTTGGTTGCAATTTTCATTAGACATAAAGTGTCCCTGTTTTAAAATGTTTCATATATGAGATATATGTTTGCTATGGTGCTTTCTTCACCTTGTCTTGGGTCTTTGTCTTCTAAGCATTAAAAGATCATAGGAGATTTTACTCTGTGTTTTCAGTCCAAGTTCTCACACCATTCATTACTGACCAAAAATCCTGTGGAGAACATCAAGATTTCACTGGAAGAATTATTTTAATTTTTATTGTTAATATTCTTTGCAGTTATCACAAGTTCTACAACTTTTTTTTTCCTAATAAAAATTCTTTCCTCTTGAATGAAGGACATCAAAAACATAAGAAAAATATGAGTCCGAGAGATACAAAGGGCCACATAATCCAGAGGCTACATGAGCACGAGACCAGAAGAACTAGGTGGTGCTCAGATGCCACCAATGACTGCCCTGACAATGAACACAGTAACGAGTCCCTCACAGAGTGGGAGAAAAATTTGTGTGTAGAACTCAAACTCTATTAAAAAGATTAGACTTTATGGTCTGATAGACTAGAGGGTCCCCAGAAGATTTGATCCCTGGACTCTTTGTTAGTCCAGAACTGAGACCATTTCTGCCTCCAACTTTTCAGATAAACACTGGACTAGACTATAAGGCATACAATGATACTGGCAGGGACTGTGCTTCTTGGCTTAAGTAGATGCATGAGACTAAATGGGCAGCTCCTCTTTGGAGGTGAGATAAGAGGGTAAAGGGGGGACAGAAACTGGTAAACTGCACACAGGAAATATAGAGTGGAGAGGAGGAGTGTGCTATCACAGTGTGGGAAGTGCAGCTAGCGTTACACAGCAATGTGCATATAGGTTTTTGTATGACAAACTGACTTGAATTGTAACTTTTCACTTAAAGCACAATAAATATATATGTATTTAAAAATTATCTCTTTTGCTATATGTAACTGTTAGCCCATGCCAAAACCAAAATAAATAAACCATTGCTATCGAATCAATTCCACTTATAGTGACGCTATAGTGCAGGGTAGAACTGCTCCATTGGTTTTAAAGGCTATAAAGTTCTACAGAAGCAAACTGTCACATCTTTCTCTGCAGAGCAGTTTTTAGATTCAAACCTCTGACCTTTTGGTTAACAGCCAAACACTTAAGCACTGTACCAGTAGAGCTCTTAGTCTATTGCCAGATTCTGAAAATATATTTGGAGAAAAAAAACTGATAATCTCAGTTCACATAGGCAGGCCTCTCTCACTGTCTGAAGTTTCAGTTCATTCCATTTGCTTGCATTCAAAGCTCTCTGATATTTTTTAAAATACAAAATTTTATTTTATCTACTTTTTCTATTTGCTGTGGTGAGACTGATGACCTGCCAGTACCTGTTATTTCTGCCTGGAAGTTAATAATGCTGTTACTAAGTTTTCCTTCTATGTTGATTATAGAAGCTATTCTTTAAAAACCTGAAATGATCGCATAAACAATGTATAATAGCTGAAATGTATAAGGAGGAAGAAATTAGATTAATTGAGGAGTAGGCTGAAATAGTAGTATCTCTTTCTACATTTTCTCTCTAAGTCAGTGACCTTGGATGAATGCCTTTTTATTCTATAAGATTCAGGTAATTCTTTCCCCTGAAGTTTTTAGAGCAACTGAAAGATTTATAAAATTAGAAGGATAACAAAAAAAAATTGTATAGCTCTCTGAACAGACTAGAATTACATGATGTAAGGCAGTATTGTTTTTATTGCCATGTGATTCATGAAGTGGAATTGTCTTTTACAACTTCCTTGTGAGCTGGATAAATAAACTTAGCCCAGTATTTACAAATACGAGGACTTAAGTCTTTTTCTTTCGCCAGTTTAATTTGGTGTACGAGCAGCAATGTGGTGGAATGTTCTGGCCTGTTTCACAATTTGATGATGTTTGACAGTCTTTCAGATGACCACCTCAGTAAGTATGAGAAAAACCACATCTGTACCTAGTTTTTGCTCTCTCTCTTTCTTTTTTTTTTTTTTTTACCAAAGTGACCTAAAATAGAAAACACCTTCCCAAATGCTATTCAAGAGGACTCTGCATTTTCAAAGCTAATTAAAAGTCATTGTTCTAATTAGGAGACCTACAATGACTGCTAAACCCAAGTATTCATCAAAGAATGGAAGACCTAGAAAGTGGGAGAGAAGGAAAATGACTATGACATTGCCCTAACCAGGGCTGTAAGGTTGCATAAGCAGTTACTATATTGTATTCCCCAAACACTGTCTCTTCAGAACGACCAGAAAACTTAAATGCAAAAGGGAGACTTCTTTCCTTTTAATTAAAGTAACATGCTTTCTCATTATTTTCCAGAATAATGGAATTCAAAGAATTTTAAAGTCATCCAGAGTGCTTATGAGAGCACCTATGTCCCAGTCAGTATTCAACATATACAACTATTATGACTTGATTAACTAGTAGAAAATGGTTAAAATTTTTAAAGTTACACTAGCTGCTTCCATAACCTGATTTGTCCACTAATCAGTGATGATCTCATTTATAATTAAGAGACAATATTAACACTTGGCTTTGGCTAGATACTGTTTTCACCATGTTAATTGAGATGGTGTATGTAAAACTTGAGCATAGTTCCAGGCATACAGTAAACATATGTGTTTAATATTAGTTAATAGTAATCACAGTGGGTAGAGTTGCTATAAGGATTTACTTGACTGGATTAGTATTACTTGTTAAAGTACAAGAAGCAGGCATTGTGGGGGTACCAGAAAGAAACAAGAGGCACAAGATGGCAAAAGCCCTCTCCCTATGAAACTTACTATTGGTGGGAAGGACAGACAGAAGACTATAAGAAATTAATAATTGCATATTGTAATAAATCCTATGATATAACAAAAATAAGGCTGAAATAGAAAATATCACAAGGGCATGGGTGTTGAGGTGGTAGCAAAGAGTAGTCTACAAATACGTCATCTAGGTCTCGACCCCGTCTGTAAGTCTGTAGCAACTATCTTTTCTTGCCTAAGATCCCAAAACGGGTTCATCACAGAGTATTCAATACTAGAGGATAAATTTATCAACCATGTGGACAGCTCATTCCCAGGCACAGGGATGAAGGGACAGAAGGTAATTTTTGAACCATGTCGTCTGCAGTGCACTTATTCAACCAACAGAATCACAGTACCAATCTGTTGAATCAATGACTGAGTGAGATCCAATTTTGTGTCCTTTTTTTTTGATGAGTTCCGGGGAGTGACTGGTAATCAACAAAACACACGGCTCCTTCTCTCACGGACCTCTTGGCTTTGTCTTTGTGATTTCAAAGAAGGAACCAGATAAGCCCACAAAACAGAGGATGACTGTGGGCAAAACAGTCCTCCCCATCTCACTCTTAATGAATACCGGTAGGTAGGCTTCAAAATGAGTGCTGGAGGCACATGGCTAAGTAGGAGGCTGCTAACTGTAAGCCTGGTGGCTCCTGGGACAAAGACATGATGATCTGCTTCCATCGAGATACAGTCCAGGAAATTCTACAAGCAGTTCTACCCTGCTATATAGGGCCATTGTGAGTCTGAATCAACTCTATGGGCAAGGTTTTCAGGGTTTTTGATTTGGAGCTTATGAGCCAAAAATGTAGCCCTGCTGACGCAGTAGTTAGGGACTTGTCTGCTAACTCAGAGGTTGGTAGTCCAACCTACTGTCAGCTCTGCAAAGGAAAGATGTGGCAGTCTCCTCCCTTCAAGACTACAGTCTTGGAATCTGGGGTCTTAAAAACCTGTGGACGGCCTCTTAGTATACTCCACTGATCTTACTCCTTTGGGAGCAAGGGAGCATGAAGAAATCTAAAGATACAAGGGTAAGGTTAGTCCAAAGAATTAAGGGAGCACACTGCCATGGCCTCCACAGGCTTGAGACCAGTACAACTAGAAGGCACCCAGCTACCATTACTGATTACTCTGACAGGGATCACAACAGAGGGTTCCAGACAGAGGTGAAGAAAAATGTAAAACAAAATTACACTCCAAAGAAAGACCAGACTTGCTGGCCTGACAGAGATTGGAGAAAACCTGAGAATATGCCTCCCCGGACTCCCTTTCAGCTCAGTAACAAAGGCACTCCTAAGATTCACACATCAGCCCCAAACTGCACTGGCCTATAAGCTAAAACAAGACTAAAGGGGCTCACCAGTTTACAGGCAAGGACTAGAAGGTAGGAGGGGAGAGGAAAACTGGTCATAGGTAACCCAAGGTTGAGAAAGCAGAGTGTTGCTCTGTTGTGGAACTGGTAACCGGTGTCATAAAACAATGCATGTCCTAAACTGTTTAATGAAAAACTACTTTGTTCTGCAGCCCTTCATTTAAAAAAAAAAAATACTGTCTTGGAAACCCCATGGGGTATTTCTACTCTCCCCTCTAGCGTCACTGTGAGTCAGAATTGACTCAACAGCAGAGTTTCATTTGGGTTTTAGTATGAGTCAAAAAACAACTGGACAGCACACTACCACAACTGCAAGGATCAGACAAACCAAATGAAGAGGGAACTGATTGCCCATTCAGCAAGGTATGTTTGGGCTTGGTGGGACTTTATCTACTTATCTGAAGAGCACAGTTTCACCAGTAACTAAACACAACTAAACCGGTGTGTAGCAAGCTTACTGAAAGGGAGCAAAACCTAGTGACTGGAGAATAAAACCCTAGGACATACACCTGATTGCACCTACTCTCCTGATCACTGTCAAGATTAATTTTTGTTGCTCTATTTCCAGAGTCTTCCCAGGCCAGACGAAACTCAGGCCAGGTAAAGCAATGACTAAAACCAAGATAGCAGAGCAGAGAGCCTCTGTCCATGACACTGCCACTGGCTTGGGAGTCCGCTGCAGGCCACTGTGGTGGGCCGGTCTCGAAGGCTCTGCGCTGGGACAGGCGGCTGAGGGAGCGCAGAGTGGGCGGTCACTACGGCCCCGGCCTCCGGTTCCAAAGCTCTGCAAGGCAGAGCAGCTGGACAGTGGGACGCTCTCCACCGGGAGTCTGGCAGCACCGGCCTCCTGCCCGCGCCCCTTGCGCCCTTCCGCCTGTGACTTCAGTTCAGCTTCACCCCACCCACCCACCACTCAGCCCCAACCACCATCCACCCCGCGTGCAGCGGCAGCTCCTCCGTCTGAACTCCATCAGCCACCAGCCCAGCCCGGCCAGAGCCCTGACCACACAGCTGTCCAATGTCTACGGAGCTGGAGTCCAGAGCGCCTGCCCCACGCCGCCCGCGGACAGCCCATGTCATCCTCTCCGGGCTGGAATCCCTTTCTGTGGCTCTCTGCTCCATGCTGGGAAAAGTTGGTGCCGCAGGTGTCTCCCCAGCAGGGCTGAGAGCTCTCCTTGCCAGCGCGGGGCTTTGGGTCCTCTGCGCCGAGACGCCTGTGGTGGTGGCTCCTGCTGCCCCAGCTGCACCCTGGCTCCTTTCTGCCTTGGGACCCACTCCTAAAGGTCTCCAGTTACCAGGGGCCGCAAGGCAGGAAGCCTGCCACGCCCCTATCACCTTCTGGGCAATACCAGTACACCAGTGTTACAGGTGCTGGGGGTCCAAGGAGACTAAAAGGGACAGATCAGAAGTAGAGTGAGGACCTATGAAGCCGAATTGGAGAATGCTCTTGACGGAAGTGGGAAGTCGGCAGATCTTGAGCTCCAGCTGGCGACCTGACAAGCCCACCCAGCCTTTCAGGATGCAGGAGTTGAGTTGATTTTGCATGCAGTCAAATCATGGTTCACTGTGAATTAGCTAACACAGCAGAAGGATTTCGGAAGGTGCTGGAGGAAGAATCTAAAGCTGGCCAAGTGATCTCTTGGAGAACCGGGATGAATGGCCATCTGGTCTGGGAAGGCAATGCAAACTCCTGCTCATCTGAGAAACTGAGCTCAATCCTCCACCAGTGTCCTGAACAGGATTTTCCAAACATACTCCTACTCATCGGCACCTTGGTTACTGGGTGTGGAGCTGAAGACCAGACTAAAAGGAAGGAGGGAGATGGTAGTGTTATAAAGTGTTTTGGATGTCATAGTGAAAGGGTTAAATTTTGGGGTATTCTGCATTAAAAACAAACAAGCAATACCTTTGAGGCCCTCCAGACTTCCAGTGACCTTGCTGGACAGGGTAGAACTGCTCATAGAATTTGCAAGGAGCAATAGATAGATTCAAACAGCTGATCTTTCGAGTGGTAGCTGTAGCTCTTTCAACTACTACATGACCAGAATTAGGCACCCTTTGTGTATGTCATTTTTTTTTTTTTTTTTTTGGAGCTTCTTTCAGGAGGATAGGATACCACAGTATCTTCTGGAAGACACTGCATGTGTATTGAGAAATAGAATGAGCTAAGACTAGTCATAGGGAGAGCAGATGTCCAGTAATGAAAAGCCTTTGTCTTCCTCCATGTCTGACCTCTGGTAAAGAACATAAAGACTTAACTTCGTATTTACAGAGGAAGGAAAGAAACAATTACATTACAGGAGGTTGACATTGCTGTTTGAAGGTGGGTTCTTACTGGCAACAGAGCAGGTAGTTAAGGGTGAAAGTTAGTGATTTTGGCTATAGCTAGATGGGTTTTAGAGTTTCAAGGAAATTCCACGTGTCTGGAATTGGAGGGAACTGTTTAAGTTGAACCCAGAAACTAGTTTGCCCAATGAGTGAGGGAACAACCTTGATTGCATCAGCTCAATAGCATTTCAAAAGCATAGAAGGATCTCCAGACTGTTTTAAAGCAGGCAAAAGACTATGGAAACCAAGCCAAGGATAGCTGAAAATAAAATACATGTTGAAAATTCAACCCAAATTTTTCCTTAATTGTTTTTCTTCTGTTCAATATGTATCCAGCCTACTAGCTTTTGCAATGCTTTCACAAGTAATTTAATTGCCAGAAACTTTCCCAGAGAGGTATGTCAGTAGGTTGTACTTGTTTCTGTATTTTTAATAACAAAAGTCATGAATATTTAAAAATAATGGTGCATGCATCGTGAACTCCCACGCTATTTGGTCTTCATTACATGGACTGTGATCTCAAAGTAATTCCTAAAACTGACTTAATCTAATAAACAAAGCAAACATTCTTTCCTTCCAGGTACTGATGACTTGTGCCTTCACTTCTTATATTACCTGTTGTAGTTTTCATGTCATGACCTCTACCACTAAGACCTCCACTTTGAACTTGAATCTTAAACTGATTAACATTTCTTCGGCTTCAATGGTTACCTAGAGAATCTGACTTGAAAAGGAAATTTTAAAAGCAAGCATGGAATTTGTTGTACCAAGAAGCAAAAGATTTTGAAATAAAATAGTTAATTGTTTATTCCACCTGCTCACAGGATGGCATTCTACCCCAATCCATGTTCCCTTTGCAGACTGTGTGTCAGTAGACATTATGGAATGAAACTGTCCAATGACTTTCAACAATGATGGAAATAGTCTTCTGCTTTGTCCACGTATGGTTACTGATCATTCAAAATATGGTTACTGCAACATTTTTTTTAAATTTAATTTTAATTTACTAAAACTTAAGCGTAAATAGCCATATATGTTCAGGGGCTATCAGATGGGATGGTGTAGTCGCGTGATAACCCTTATTTAATGCCTTCATCTAGCTGCTATACACAAAATCAATGTGCTTCTGCTGAGTGAGCCTAAAACCACTGTGCCTGATGGAGAACTGACAATGTCAACTATGCTATGATACAAACCATCTTCAAATTTTCTGTCTTCTCTATGGTCACCTATATATTTCCCAGCCTTTCTGTGGTGGCTGAGGGAGTGTCCAGCTGCTCAATAACTCCTGTACCATCTGGCTTTCACTCTGAAGCCCTGGAACACAGTTTGGCTATCCAGATTCCCAGGAAATTCTGTTAGACTAGAATAACCATCTTCTCAAGTCCATTGGGCTGAATTCCTACTGAGGGGTGAGAAGACTCAACAATTTAGAGCCAGGAAGGACTTTAGAAGCTATGAAGCTTGTTGTTTTCCAAGTGTGGTATACATAATGCCCTGATATTGAAATGACTTATGGTAGCACAATGATGTACTTTGATGTATTATTTATTTTAATTTGATTGACTGAACCTGAGTGAGTATTTGCACAGTAAATAGTCAAACAAAAATAGTGAGAATGTTCACACATAATGAAGAATATAACCAATGCCACAGAACAGTTTGTTTAGAAACCGCTAAATGGGAACCTAAATTGCTGTATATACTTTCACCAAAAACACAATAAAATATCATTAAAAGGCATAAATTAAAAATACATATTTGCATGGTGTATATTTTTCTATTCATTTTTTCCCATCCTTTCTTTACACTCTTATTTAGGGTGTATCACTTTTACTCAGATGAAAAATTTCCTAGCTGGATATTACCTAATAGCAATTAATTCAGAAATATTAAATTAAGGGTGAAGAAACTGAACTTCTCCTTTGAATTTCTTCTTTTTAATTACTTCTTTAAAATTCATATTCAGACATGTGAGGTAGAAGACTGAGCACTTGACTGAATGTCATATGTGGCCATATTACCAGAGTAAGGGAGAGGGCCCTAGAAATGATGGAGAAATGAGGACCCTCCCCTGCATCCCTGGAAAAAGACATTGGAAAGGTCTCAGCCCATTTCTCTTCTGTGATATTACCTACACTTACACAGTAGTACCACCTGGGAAATAGCATAGAGAGAATGCATCAGGTTTAAAAGTACTTTTTAACATTTGAAAAATATATTCTAGCATGTGACTCATTTCCTACACAGCAGACTAAAATCATTCTATCACTTACCTACCAACCTATCCACCTATCAACATATTTAACTATTCATTACAACTTTCCACAATGATAGAAATATCCCTCTGCTTTGTCCAGTACAGTATCTATCACATCTTTACTATCTGGTGACCTGTAAAACAAAACTGGATACATACACCTGATGGAGTCAGAGATGAAGGGAAGAGCTACAGGCTTTGGCTGAAGCCTGGGACTGCCAGAGAGACACGTGGATGCTGCTGTTCAAATTGGTCCTCTTTGTTCCCAGCCCTCATGGCCATCTATCTCCATTTTTTCTATTTTTTTTTCTTTTTTTTAAGCAGGTTCTGCAATTTTAATCTGAGCATTCAATTTGAGCATTCAATTTGAGCTAGGTGTATCTGATGGAGGTATAAAGAAATATGTGTTATCACTCTTTGCCTAGAGCTCACCATCTGGTTGGGGAGAGAAGTTGGCTAAGTCTTTGAACAGTGGGAGACTAAGAATAATTGATTTAATTAAGTTCAATTATATTTCTCAGACCAGGTCTCTGGGGTACTGTTCCTAGATGAGGTGGACTAAATCAACTTAGTTGCTGAATATGAGAAAGTCAATTGGGGCTGCCATAAATTCCTACTAACTTGTTGAAATACCAGAGGTGTATATCTCTGTTCCCAGAAAACAACTGTTGGACATACATATTTATTCCCCAGAAGAGGGAAATTTCATGGCAAATAATTGTTTCTAAAGCTTCTACTTCAGTCTATTAAGTGTCAATCAACTCCCTGTTTTCTGTGGCTGCCTTAGGCCTTTGTGAGGAGGGGGATTCATTTATTCACATTTAAATAAATAAAAGTATGAGAATGGATGATCGCTTTTTAATTGCTTCATTTCCTCTCACATCTTTTTTTTTCACAGCCGTCTTTCATATCAGTATCTTGGACGGAAACCTAGCGTTGAAGATGGGTTTTGATATGAAAGCCAATGAGAGAGAATAAGACTAGTGTAAAATGGTGGAGAGGAGATAGAATGTGTGGTTAATTGCAAGTGCTTTGACAGATGGCCCAGAACAATGACATTTACCATTCTATGTCCCCTTGAAGGCAAGACTGTAGCTAATTGAGAACCCAACTAAAAATTAAGTTTAACAGACTAGCTTAGTCATTGAATGGATGGATGCTATTAATAGTAACAACCTGCAACTAAGACTATTAAGCCATTTAGGTAATTATATGGACTTTATTTCATATCTTAATGATATCAAAATATCGTAATTATCCTTTATATTGGAGGGACTATGAGTCTGGGGTGTTGTATGTGATGGTTGGGACATCCTCAGGGTGTCTGTCTAGTAAATCTTTTTTCTCTTCTAACGCAGGAGTGGGGCTAGAGCTGTAGTTCACTTTGGCAGAAACAGACTTCTGTTTTTCTTTGACTTGAAGTTGCAAGTGCCTAACTGATGGTTTTAGGGACAGTATCTTCTATGAAACAGATTACCTACCTCTTCCATGAAAGAAGTTACCCACTAAAGTCAAAAACTGTGTTTCAGAGTTCATTTCCATCACATTGGACCACCCCTGTCCAGTTTACACTTCACTTCGGTCTTATGAACACAGGCTTAGGTCAACTTAAAACAAATTTGCTCCCATGTCAGTTTGTCATTGGCACTACTGGTATGACCTGTACTGTACATTTTATGGATCCCCTACCATCTACAGAAGGTGAGCCAAAGCCAGCCAAGTGCCGTTGAGGTGAAGTGAAGCAAAATCTCAGACCTCACTGTTTTCTTAAGCCCAGCGTTATTATTATAAAACAAGTTTGTAGAAATCAGTAAAATTATATGCAGGGCAGTAAAGCAGCTTATTACTATGGAGCCAGGATTATCCAGTTTATGAGGCCTATGTAATTAATTATTAAAGGGTAAGACATTTGCAGAAATCGTAAAAGCGTTCTATTAGGGTCAAGACAGTTGATTCAAGATTAAACAGCTTCAGCCTTTGATTTGATTCTAGAACTGTCTATTCCATGATGAAGCATGAAGCAATGGGTGGTTTGTCATCCAGTAACTATACCAGATTCTAAAAAGTTCTCTATTCTCCTTCCAAACCTAGTTTCTTAATTGTAGACTCAACTTGCTGAGATATTTCAACCAGTTTTTTTTTTTTTACTCAGAAACAAATACTCCCTTTAAAGAAATTTCTGCCCCAAATTAATCCTGCCAGCATTTTTTTTTCTTCATTCAAAATTGCTAATCCTTTCTCTCCTGTTTGAAGTCTGGCTTATTGAAGGTGAACTTCAAAAGATATTATGCTGTGTGGAGGGTCAGGGATCGTCTTATGACCTATTTCGATTGACCTCAGTAAGGGGTTGGGAAGGCAGAGTTCAGTCAGTCATGTTAAGATCAACCAATGGTTAGTTTCTGTATTTCTCCCTCCTCTCCTCTTTATAGGAAACCCTTGTGGTGCAGTGATTAAGTGCTATAACCAAAAGGTTGGTAGTTCAAGTCTACTAGGTGCTCCTTAGAAACTATATGATGCAGTTCTACTCTGTCCTATTGTGTTGCTATGAGTCAGAATTAGCTTGATGGCAGTGGGTTTGGAGTGGACTCTCTTTATAAGCTTCATTGTACCTAACTTCTTTGAGTTGTTTTCTTTTTCTGGAATCAAAATATTTTCCCTATATGGATATAGAATAACTGCTCAGAATAAAACTTAAGTCTAAATTTCATTGAGTTTTGATTATTCTTGATAAGTCATACTCTTTTAAATGGTATATACTGCTCAGGTTCTGATGTACATGAGAATTGAAAGGGAAACCTGGTCCCAGATCCTGTTTCTGCTGTTGACCATCTGTGATGTGTAATCAGTCTGTTCATCTCTCTGGATGTCTGTCTTCCCACCTGTAAAAAATGAGGCTGCTGCTCCCCCTCTTCAGGTGGTTGTGAGGATATCATAGGATATGAGGGTAGCTGACACTGTGAGGACTTGGCTCATACTAGGTAGACAGTGATTATAGGCTGAAGGAATCTCTGTTAAAAACAGAGAGAGAAAAAAAAAATTAAACCCAGAGTCCTTACAGACAGTTTTGGTAACTGAAAAGGTCTCATACTGTTAATGACCAGTGTCTTTTTGGGGTACGAAAGTGGAAAAGGCAGCTGGGCATGCAAATATCTGTAGAGGATTGCAATTAGGAGCCAGGGTTTCCTCCATGACCAATTTTCTTAATAGTTTTGTATAGAAAATACTTCACCAAAACCTTCTGAAACAAAGAGATTTTTATTGTGACATCAGAAAAACAACATGGAAAATTGGCTGCATTCAGGTTATAAACAGACCAAAATCCAAAGAAATACAATCTGTAAATGCTTTATACACTCTGACAGGTGCTGTTTCATTTTAAGTAATTACTTACAAATTGTGACTGGTTACAGTAAAGACAAAGAACTAAGATCATGACAGGGTGTGGTGGTCAGGATTATGTCAATTTGGCTACTCCATATTTGGCTACTGTACTGAGTGGCAGGGTGGGGCCTGTAGTGGCTTCCTGCCCCTCAGCTCTCTTCTTTCGCTTTCTATTACCTACTGCTGGTCTGCCCACATAGCCAGCAGCTCCTGCTCTCTTCTGGCATCTGGTTCCTGGACTTGAATTAGCAGCTGTTAGGTTCATCAACCCTTACAGCCGGCCCCTGAGAGTCTTGTTCATTGGCCTGCCAATTCTGGGTTATCCAGCCTCTGCAGCTCCCTCTGGCCGCCAGCTTGGTATCCGCCGACTTATGCAACCAGTGATCTAGAACTGTGGTCTCTGAGCTGCTGATCTTGGGTTCACCAGCTTCTGTGGCCATGTGAGGCTTATGCCAGGACTTGGGATGTTGAGCTTCTGGAATTGTGTGAGCTGTTTCCTGTATCTATCTTTCTATGTGTATCTTTCCTTATACTTTATATATATAAATCTTTCCTTGTACATGCACGTGTTACTGGTTTTGTTTCCCTAGAAAACCCAGCCTAAGACACTGGGTGATCCTCTCTTGTCTTTCTTTCGCTTTCTAGTAATTTAGTCTCTTGGCTCAGAAGTCTGCATCTGTCATATTATGATTTTTTGTTGTTGTTGTTGTTGTTATGTGGGTTACACGATATTGGGTAGTTCTTTAACCTGCTTTTTGGGGTAAATTATTTAGTTTTGACATGGATGTCCACTGTCCATTAGACCTATTACAGCGCTCTCTCACTCCTTTGATGTAGTTTCCTATTGTTTTCAGCTTTGCAGATTATTGCAAACCTTTCACGGGTATGGTCTGCTGTGGTTAGGTTAACCCTCTATCGTTAGAAAACTGAAAACCCCTCGCACTGCCTATGTTTGGGACACCTTGGGCTGTGGGGATTGTTGGGATAAAAAGGAAGAATTTTCAGAGAAAGGAAAATATCAGGAAGGAATCGGCTGTGGTGGCCAAGACTGGCCAGGTGGGAATTTTTATACCAGACCCTGCCCTCTTCTTCTTCTACTTTTTTTTATTATGATTGAATGAAAGTGTACATTCCTGTATAAACTTGCATGCTGACCTACATGCAGCTTCCACTGCTACCCCTGCACGGTGACAGCACACTCTTCCTCTCTGCTCCATACATGCCCTATCCTCCCAAAAGTCTCCTATCTTCTCCTCTCAGCCCATTCCCCTTCCTCCAGTATGAGGTCAACAGGACGACCTCCTATAGATGCCTAGAACCATAAAGTGCCCACATAATATGGTCACTCTGTGTCACTAAGTCCAAACCATTGCTGTCCGAAAGTTGACCTTCATTATGATTTATGGACAGAGGCAGCATCAGGACCAGGGGCCCTGCTCCCAGGAGAACTCCAAGGCCCCTGGACCATCAACTGCAGTCTTTTAGTGGAGATCTCAGGGTGCACCTCTATTTATACTTGTGTTACCAGTAAGACTCAACTTTGTGAGCTCCACTGTGGCTATCACTGGTGGCCAGGAACCATCTGATTCTTCTGGTCACAAGTCGATGTAGACATCCACTCATGTGAGTCTCTCTGTCTTCTGGATTCTCTTTCCCTCATGTCGTTATGGACCTTGGTGATCATCCATTCCTGCTGAGTTGCGACCATTTGCTGTACCTTCAGATGGCAGCTTGGCAGCTTTTAAGACCCCAGATGCCACTCACCAATGTGTGGTGTGGAGAGACCTCATTAGCAAAATGCTAGTTGTGCCAATTGGCCTCGATTTCCCCTGAGAGCATGGTCCCTGGGTCCCCACCCCAGCTACTTTGTCTTTGCAATATAGTGCTAAGATGGGAGGAGTACACAAGTTGTGTTGAAGTCCCGTTAATATTGATCTTCTTACTAATGTGTGCTGTCACCAATTTCACTACCAAATTTCTAACAAGTATCGAATCTAAACCCTCCTCCTCGCCCTCCGACCATCCCCACCCTTACAGCCATCAAAGAGTCTTTTCTGTTACGTATGAGTCTGCTTTTAAGTTCTTATCGTAGGGGTCTCATACAACATTTGTTCTTCTGTTGCTGACTACTTTTACTCAACATAATGTCCTACAGTTGAAACCAGGTTAAGAAATGTTTCCTGCTATCATGATTGTTCTTTATCATTGCATAGTGTTCCATTGAGTATATATACCATAGTTTACCTATCCATTCTTCTGTTGTTGGGTATCTGGGTTGATTCGATCTTTTTGCTATTGTGGACTGTGCTGAGATGAACATTCGGGTGCACATATCAGTTGGTGTGAATGGCCTTGATTCTGTAGGATATACTCCAAGCAGTGGAATTACTGGGTCAAATGGTATATCTACATCTGTTATTTTAAGATAGGGCCAGATTGCTTTCCAAAGAGGTTGTACCATTTTGCAATCCCACCAACAGTGTAGGAGAGTTCCAATCTCTCCAAAGCATCTCCAGCATTTAGTGTTTCGTGTTTTTTGGATCATGGCCAACCCTGTTGGGGTGAGATGGTATCTCATTGTCGTTTTGATTTGAATTTCTTTAATAGCTAATGATTGTGAGCATGCCTGTATATGTTTTTTGGCTGCCTGGATCTCTTCTTTAGAGAAGTATCTGTCCATCTCCTTTGCCCATCACTTTATTGTATGATTTATCTTTTTCTTATTGATATTTTTAGTACCTTACAGATTATGGAGATCAGACATTGGTCTGACATAGAGTTGCCAAATATTTTTTCCCATTCTATAGGTGGCCTTTTAATTCTATTAATAAAGTCTCTGGATGAGCAAAAGTGATTGATTCTTAGTAGTTCCCATTTATCTGTTTTCTCTTCCATTGTTTGTGGTTTGACAGATGTTGAAGCCCATCTGTGCTGTGTATTAAACCTTCCATGGTTGTTTCTAATTTTCCTTGGATGAGCTTTATCATTTTAGATTTGATATTTAGGTCTTTTGTCTGGTTTGAGTTGGTTTTTGTTTAAGGTGTAAGATATGGGTCTTGTTTTAATTTAGTGCAGATGGACACCCAATTTTGTCAGCACCATTTGTTGAAGAAATTGTTTTTACCCCAGTTTAATGTCTTAGGGCCTTTGTCAAATATCAACTGTTCATAGGCAGTTGATGTCTTTGGGGTCTCGATTCTGTTCCACTGATCTGTCTGTCTATTTTTGTACCAGTACCAGGCTGTTTGGACTACTGTGGCAGTGTCATAGGTTCTAAGGTTGGGTAATGAGAGGCCTCCCAGTATGTTCTTCTTCTTCAGTAATGCTTTACTTATCTGGGGCCTCTTCCTTTTCTAAACGAAGTTGGTAATTTCTTCCACTATCACATTAAAAACTATCACTGGAATTTATATTGCGATTGCATTATATAAGTAGATTGCTTTAGGTAAAATAGACATTTTCACAATGTTAAGTCTTCCTATCCATGAGCAGTGTAGGTTTCTCCATTTATGTAAGTCTCTCTTAATTTCTTGTAGTAAGGGCTTGTAGTTCTCCTTGTAAAGGTCTGTTATTTCTCTGTTTAGATTAATTCCTAGGTACTTTATCTTCTTGTGGGCTATAGTAAATGGTATAGATTTGATGATTTCTTCCTTAATAATCTCGTTGGTATAAAGGAATCCTACTGCTTTACTTATGTTTATTTTGTATCCTGAGCCTTTGCTCAACTCCTCTATCAGCTTGAGTAGTTTCGTTGTGGATTCTTTGGGATTCTCTGCATATACAATCATATCATCTGCAAATAGGGAGATTTTTAGCTCTTCTTTGCCAGTGCAGATGTCCTTTATTTCCTGACCTTGTCTAATTGCTCTGGCTAGAACTTCTAGTACAATGTTGAACAGGAGAAGTGAGAGTGGGCATCCTTGTCTAGTTCCTGTTCTTAGGGGAAACTGTTTCAGTCTCTCTCCTTTCAGGATGAGGTAGGCAGTTGGCTTTGTATAAATGGCCCTTATGGCATTGAGGAATTGGCCATCTATTCCTATTTTGCTGAGAGTTTTTAGAGTGAAGGGGTGTTGAACTTTATCAAATGCATTTTCTGCATCTATGGACAAGATCTAGTGATTCTTGTCTTTTGTGTTATTTATGTGGCTGATCACATTAATTGTTTTTCTGATGTTGAACCAGCCTTGCATCACTGGTATGAATCCCACTTGGTTACGATGGATTATTTTTTTTATATGTTGCTGTATTCTATTGGCAAGCATTTTGTTGAAGATTTTTGCTTCTAGATTCATGAGTGATATTGGTCTGTAGTTCTCCTTTTTGGTTGGGTGTTTCCCTAGATTTGGTATCAGGGTTATGCTGGCTTCATAGAATGAATTTGGGAATATTTCATCCCTTTCTATACCGTGAAATAGTCTCAGTAGTATTGGAGATAACTCTTCTCTAAAAGCTTGGTAGAATTCTGCAGTGAAGCCCTCGGGGCCTGGGTTTTTTTTATTTGGCAGTTTTTTGATGAGTTTTTTAATCTCTTCCTTTGTGTTGGGTTTATTAAATTGTTCTGCGTCACCTTGTGGTAATTTTGATAGGTGATATGAATCAAAGAATTTGTCCATTTCCTCTAGGTTTTCAAATTTGTTAGAATACACTCTTTCATAGTATTCAGCTGTGATATTTTTTATTTCTGCTGGATCTGTTGTGACAATTACCCTCTCATTTCTAATTTGGGTTATTTGTTTCCTTTCCTACTTTTCTTTAGTAAGTTTAGCCAGTGCTTTGTCAATTTGGTTGATCTTTTTTAAAAAAAACAGCTTTTGGTCTTTTCAATTTTTTCAATTGTTTTTCTATTCTCTAATTCATTTAGTTCTGCTCTAATCTTTATGATCTGTTATCTTCTGGTGCCTGAGTGGTTCCTCTGTTGTTCTCTAGGGTCAGTTCTTTGATTTGGTTTCTTTCTTTCTTCCAGATGTATGCATTCATGGAGATAAACTGACCTCTAAGCACTGCTTTCACTGTATCCCATAGGTTCTGGTAGGAAGTGTTTTCATTTTCATTGGAATTCATGAATTTCTTTATTTCATCCTTGATTTCTTGTACAACCCATTGTTTTTTGAGCAAGGTGTTGTTCAGTTTCTATGAGTTCCGCTTTCTTTCTATGTTTTTTTTTTTGCTACTGATTTAGACTTTTATGGCTTTATTATCTGATAAGACACCTTGCATTAATTCAATGGTATGGATTTTGTTGAGAATTGCTTCATGTCCTAACACATGGTCTATCCTGGAGAATGTTCCACGTGTACTGGAGAAGAAGGTGTAATCTGCTGATGGGCAGAAAGTTCTGGATATGTTGATGAAGTCTAGATGGTTAATTATGGCAATAAGGTCTTCTGTATCTTTATTAAACTTTCTTCTAGACAATCTGTCCAATATTGAAAGTGGAGTGTTGAAGTCTTCTACTATCATTGTGGAGTGATCTATTTCCTTTTAAGTGCAGTCAGTGTTTCTTTGATGTATTTCGGTGCTCTAATATTAGGTGCATAAATATTTAATATTGTTATGTCCTGCTTGTGTATTGAACCTTTTCAGTAATAGTATCCATCCTGGTCCAAGATGGCGGATTTTACATTAAAATCGATTTTATCTGAGATTAGAATTGCCATACCTGCTCTTTTTTGTTCATTATTAGTTTGATATATATTCTTCCATCCTTTGATTTTCAGTTTGTTCACATATTTAGGTCTCAGGTGAGTTTCTTGTAGGCAACATATAGATGGGTCATGTCTTTTGATCCAAGATGTCTCTAGCTGTCTCTTTGCTGGAGCATTCAGTCCATTCACGTTCAATGTAATTATTGATAGGTATGTGTTCAGTGCTGCCATTGTGATATGTTTATTTATGAGTTGATGTTTTCTCTGTTGTTCTTATTAATCTGTTCTGAGACTTTCTTCTTTGTGAGTTGATTTTTTACCTTTTTCTGGGTTGGCTTTGTGGTTGTTGAGACTCCTGGCTTACGTTTCTTGATACCGTATGTTGCTTTATGGCTGCCCCTATGATCCCACTTAATAAACTATATGTAATCCCAATTTTGATTGCTACCAGTCTTGTCAGCTTCCTCTCCATCTGAAAGGACTATAACAACTATAGTACACCCCTCTTTTTAATATGATGATATAACAGTTTACATGATATGATCACTAGATCGTTTCTTTCGCTATTATAGTTTTGATTGTGTTTGGAGCCTTCCCTAACTGAGTAGGCTTCTGGATGATCTGTCCTCCTAAAATACAAAGTTAGAGTTTTGTTCTTCCAAGCCAAGAGATTCTTTCAATATTTCTTGTAGCTTTGGTTTGGTTTTCACAAAATCTCTGAGTTTCTGTTTATCTGCGAATGTCTTAATTTCATTTTCATATTTCAAAGATAGTTTTGCAGGATATATAATTCTTGGTTGAAGTTCTCCTTCAATCTTTGAATATGTCATGCCACTGTCTCTGTGCCAGCATTGTTTCTGCTGAGAAATCTGATGAAAGCATACAGGTTTCCATTTTTAACTCAAAGCTTTGCTTTGAGTCTTGCTGCCTTTAAGAGCTTCTGCTTATGTTTCCTTTTGTTAAGCTTGATTATAATATGTCTTGGAGTCCTTCTATTGAGATCTATATTGAGTGGCATTTGATATGTATCTTAGATATCTATATTCTCTTCTTTCATAATTTCTGGGAAGTCTTCTGTCAGCAGCTTAGTAACGATACTCTCTGTGTTCTCAGGTGTCCTGACCTGTTCAGGAACTCCAATTAATCACTGATTGTTCTTCTTAGTAGTTTCTTCATGCTTCTTAATGCTTCTTCATTTTTCTTGTTTCTTTTTTTCTGATTTCTCCTCATAGATGCTGGAGTCAGTGGCTCTGTCTTCCAAATCAGAAATTCTCTTTTCCATTTGTTCCATTCAGTTTTCTTGTTTTCGACTGGAAGTTTCTTTGCCTTTGATTTGGTTCCTGATCTGTTGGATTTCAGAGTACTGATGTTCTATCAGATTGAACAGCTTGCTTAGTTTTTCGTTTTGCTCTGCTGCATTTTGTATAAGTTCTAGTAGGGTTCTATATATAGTCCTTTTGTATTCACCTTCTGATAGTTTCAGAAAAGCTTCTATATCTGGGAAGTTCCGAGTTGGTTTCTTTTGGGGTCCTTCTGATGCCATTGGTGACTTCCGGGTTACCATCTTCTCCAATGTTTGCTGCTTTTTGGGCATCATGTAGGTCACTGGAGACTGGGAGAGATGCTGTGAAGTTGTACCACTGTTGTTTCTCTAGGCTGTCTTAAGATGAGAAGTAAAAAGTATTTGGCACCTTCCAAAGTCTGTCAGGTTTTCAGGTGTATATGTCCCTCTTCCCAGCTGGTAAAGTAAACACCTCTATATTGAACACTCGATGTTATAAACTAGCTCCAAATACAGAAAGTCTACCTACTGGCCTGCTGGCCTCTGCTGTCAGGCCCTAGCTATAGGCAATATTGCGTAGAACTCTGCTTTTGTTTTGGAAAAGCAGTCTCTTCTGTGTAGAAACTGCCTTCCAGCCTAGGAATTAGGTCACCTGAGGCTTCCGTATGGATGACCCCACCTCCCAGCAAAACAAGATGGTGTCCCACATAAGTTCGCCAGCTGGCCGGGACCAGGATCCCAGCAGATAGAGAGGCCAGGAGTGCAAAAATGCCCAGAGTCCACAGCCTCTGCTGCTGGGCCCTGGTCCAAGGCAAGAATGTGGAAAACACCGCCTCCCTGCTAAAAAATCACTCCCCCACCCCCTGACAGGAGCCACTCGACAGCCTAAGAACCAAGTCAGGCCTCTGCCTCTGCCTGGGCTTCTCCATTTCCGGATAGGCCAGAGGAGCCAAGGTGTATAGAGTCCAAAGCCAGGCTCTCAGAACCTGGCAATTATGCTCGTTGGTTCCACAAGCAGTGTGTCTGGGACCAGCAGCTAGTCAAGTCCCAGTTCTGCCTGTTGGCCAAGACAGAGAAAAAAAAAACTGAAATGGTGAATTACCTTTGGTCTGTGCAATCCTGTGCTCGCTGAGAGTGGGGTCAGTGAAAAAGAGGAGGTTTTGCATTCAGTAGTATGAAATCCAAATCACCAGCCCTGTGCTGCATCCCAGGGCTCACTAAGTGTCCAGAAGGCTCTGTTTAGCTATCATATCAGGGCTTGGTTTCCAGAGGGATTTAGGGAGATGTGCATTTAGTCTACCATCTTGGCTCCCCCCACCCCCCACCCTCTTCTTGACACAGGATGAGGAAGTGTACCTGCTCCATCTCTGCAAAGCCTCACTGCCTCTCTCCTTGGGAGAGGTTGGCATCTGAGGGTCTCCACAGGGACAGGTATGTGTCTATGTTTTGGGGGCATTACAGGAGCAGTTGGAGACAGTGTAGTCAAGAGAGGAGCTGAAAGCACACCCTTACCACCAGCCCTCACTGCCAGGGTGGTGGGCTAATGAGAAACACGCTCTTGCTGGCACAGTTATCCCACCTGAGTTTAATTATTACCTTATTTCTAAGATTCTCTGCTTTCTATTTGAAATTGGATTATTTTCTTTTCCTTTCCTATTAATAGAGAGGCTGCTGTCTGTTTATTTACTCTGGAAAGACTCTGAAATCACCCAAACCAAATCTGTTGTTATTGAAATATCCTTTCCAGTGTGGCCAAGTCAAGGAAGGAGATTAAAGTCAATGCTTTGTGCCCCTTCCTGTTTTAATTGCTAGCCTTGGATTTGAGCAACAGCCCCACATTAGGCTTTGAAACTCTTTTGACCTTGTAGGTAACAAGGCGAATGGCGCAAATTCATGATTTTCAGTCTATTTCTGAACTGTATGTATGGACTAGTACTTTGAAAGAGCTTAGATTTGCATCCAGATATATTTTTTATGCTACATAAAGAGCGTTAAACCAGATTCAGGAGACTAGAGTTTTATCCTGACTCTGTTTCTTATTAATGGTGTGGTTTTGAACAAATCCAACAACTTTGCTTTTCGAGCATCGCTTCCTCATTTGGCAGTAAGGGTAAAATTTTACTGCAGTTTAGTTGACACAGAATGAACTTGAGTTTGAGTCCTATGGGAGCTTAAAAAAGACCAAACCAAACTCACTGCCGTTGAGTCAGGTCCAACTCATAGCAACCCTAGAGGTCAGAATAGAACTGCCCTATAGAATTTCCAAGAAATGCCTGGCAAATTTGAACTGCCAACCTTTTAGTTGGCACTTAACCCACTTAACCCACCAGTTTCCTACGGGAGCTTAGAAGTAAGTACTTAGAGGTCATCTAATTCAACCCTTGCTGATGGAGGAATCCCTCCACTTGTTAGCATCTGGACAGGGGAATCTCTGGCTTCTGGAAAACATCAAGGTGGCTGGAAAGTTGACTGTCTCAGGATATAACTGATCTCATACCTGGGGGCGCTGTGATAGTTAAAATGGCTAGGTACAAAATTGTTCTTTAAAGGAAAAGGGTGTTTTGGAGATTGAAAACAGGAGAGTTCTTGGGAGTTAATGATCAAGATTGCCCTCAGCCCAGACACACCTGCATACAAGCACACCAGCACAAGTAAGTATTTGTCTTATTGAGCCAGTTGCAACAATCCCTTAAACACTGTTGATATGTTTCCCTGATGATGTGAAAGCAGAGTCCATGGATAATATTGGCTGTGTAAATTGTACACTTAATGTGCCCATATAAATGGTAAATGGCCGCCTTCTGCTGCTTCCCAGTTATATTCGGCTTCTCTGTACTGCGGGAAGGTCGTATCTGGTAAATATGAGGTTTTCCAGTTCCCTGTGGTCAAGAGGCATATAGTCTGAAAAAAGTATTATAAATACTCAAAAGAGTATATAAAAATATAAAAGAAAACAACAAAATAATAAATTCATGTATTGTATGCAGATCATGTATACTTATTATCCAGAATTGTGATAGCAAGCTGTTGTTAGGTTTCACTGAGTCAGTACTGACTCACAGCAACTTTATGTACAACCGAATGAGACACTGCCCTGTCCTGTGCCATCCTTACCATTATAGCCATGTTTGAACTCATGTCCCTGATGTGTCAACCCGTCCCAGCAAGGGTATTCCTCTTTTTTTCTGATCTGACTAAGCATGATGCTCTTCTTCAGAGACTGGTGCTTCCTGATAATACATCCCTAAGTACATGAGGTGAAGTCTCACCACTCTTGGTTCCAAGGGGCACTCTGGCTGTATTTTTCCAAGACAGATTTGTTTGGCTTTCTGACAGTCCGTGGTATATTCAGCATTCTTCACCAACACCATAATTTAAAGGCATCAGTTCTTCATTGATTTTCTTTATGCATTGTCTAGCTTGACACACGTGTTTAAAAATAACTTAGCCAAAATTATTATTATTTTCTTCTTCCAAATATATCTTATTCCAACCAGCTGTGTAGGTAGGAGAAAGGTTTGGAGACAGCTCTCAGTTATATTTCTAAGAAGGACAGAGAAGTATGGAAGAGATACTTCAAACTGGCTGTATGCATTTTGATCTACTACAGATCAGTCAGAGCCCTGGTAGCTCCGTGTGGGTACTAACCAAAAGGTCAGCAATTTGAAGCCACCATCCGCCCCTTGAAAACCTTATGGGGCAGTTCTACTCTGTCCTGTCAGTGTGATACAAGTTGCAATTGATCTGAAGGCAACGGATAATGTCAAAGAGATCAAATTGTTGGATGTCTTAGGTTCACAACTGCACATGTTTCTAGTATGTCTGTAAGATTGGTCTTAAAGAAACATTTCTGCTTGAATGGTTAGACAATGGCCATCACATTACTCATCTGTTACTCCTTTGCAAGTCTAGGGCCCTTCCCTTTGAGACTTAGCAGTTGTCTTCTCTATGAAAGCTAAGAGTCTTCCCTTACTAAGGAGGTAGAAGCTATGAATTGCAGCTCATTTGTAGTTTAAACAGACTGTAACTCAAGTGTGATTGCAACTGCAATGTTTGCTCATCAGGCTATTGAGCCTGACGCTTCCCAAGGCAACCTTCAGAGCAAAGTTTGATTTAACTGGTTAAGCCTAAGAAACAGAAGTTTCCATGTACCTGATGCCTGAAGCTTCCTGTTTCCACATGCCTTGACTTGGCATTTATTTAGGTCAAGAGAAATAAGCTAGGTGAGATGCCCTCTTAGAGGTTGAAAACTATAATATAAGTGTAATTTTGTAAGAGCACAGAAGGAAGATTTGGTGGTAAAAATGTGGCTCAAAGAAATGGTCTTCCTTCCTTTTAAATAAAGAACACAAATTTGGGGATAGAAAAAGTGGGCACTAGGCTATAGTTATAGAGTAACTTCAGTGATGGAGGGTGATGGTATGTCTTATTTATTTTTTCTTTTTGTGAAATTTTGTATTCAATGAAGTGGGCTTTCAAAAAGGAATACAGATATGGGTTAAAATCCTTCAAAATACACATTAGTGGTGTCTAGAGTACCATTTCTCCTTGTGATAAAAAAACCTCCTTCCCATCCATGAAAAATGGGCTGAGAGAGTGAATCTCTCACCTCCTAAACCTTCATTTCCTTTTCACACCTGCTTCTCCAGGTGTTTTTTTGGCAGGGAAGGAATTGCTTTATTTTTTATTGTGAAATTGCTCATTTTTTAAGTGTGGGTAACTGACCAGCATGTAAAAAGCTGTGTCGTTTAATAGCATAATCATGACCTGAACTTGGGTCACGGGTTCTAGGTTATGGCCTCATATTAGGCTTCAGAAATCCCCTGGTAGTGCAGTTAATGCACTTGGCTGCTAATCAAAGGATTAGAGGTTCAAGTTAAGCCAGAGGTACCTTGAAGGAAAGGCCTGGAAATCCACTTCTGAAACATAAACTGTTGAAAGTCTTACGCAGAACAGTTCTGCTCTGATGTGTATAGGGTAGTCAAAAGTTCGAAGTGACTGAACAGGAATGGTTCATAATTGCTCCTTTTGGAAACCCCACATCTAAATTTCTTCTTTTTGAATCTTAATCAAATACTCAGTGTTATTGTAATATTGTTGGTGAGAAAACACACAGCAAAACATATACCAGTTCAATAGTTTCTACGTGTACAATCGAGTGGCACTGATTATACTCTTCAAATTGTGCAAACATTCTCACTGTTGTTTTCCGAGTTGTTTCTCCTCCATTACCCTAAACTCACTGCCCTTTAAAGCCCCTAATCTGTCCAGTTGCTGTTGTCAGTTTGATCCCGTACAGCTTGATCATGAAAGAGCATGACACTCAAGACAGACAGACATTCACTAAGCTTGCTAAATTAGTTAAGCTAAACTGTTGTTTGGTTTCAAAAGACTTCAGATAATCTCAAGTCCGTTTGAATTTAGTTTTGTTTTGCATTTTCCCTTTTTGACCAAAATTTTTCTATAGAGTCTTTGATCAAAATGTTCAGTAATGGTAGCCAAGAACCATCTAAATCTTCTGGTCTCATGGCATAAGAGGTAGTTTATAGGAGCAATTAGTGATGCATTGCATACCCTCCTACTTTTCCTGACTCCTTCTTCCTGAGTTGTTTCAGGTGAATAAAGACCAATTGTAGTGCTTACAATTGCTGTAAGCTTTTAAGACCCCAGGCACTATGCAGCAAACTAGGAGGTAGAATAGAAACATGAAACACATTATTAGACCAATTAACTGAGATGTCTGAAGAAACCACTGCCTAAACTTCCAAACCAAGGTTCTAAATCCTCTAAGACACTCGGTTGTATATAGCAGCCTCAGCAGCTAATCTCTTGCTTTTGTTATTGTTGATGTTGTTGTTACAAATGTACCTATCACACAATTTTTGGCAATTCAATTTTTTATGGGTATATAATTTATTGAGAGCAATTTCAAGAATCAGTGGAATAATCCTTCCCTTAATCAATGTTATTTTTCTATTACCATTAACCCCACATTTCCCTCCCTTTCACTGCTTGTAACCAGGAATAAGCTTTTTAAAAATATTCCCAAGGATAATGGCTACTCTTGGGGGACCAACACTAGATATCTCACAGAGTTTGACATAAAGCAGATAATAAACATTCACTTATGGATGGAATTGATGAACAAAATACCTAACATGTTTACAGAATAAAGGCACACAGTTGAATGCCAGCCCCAACAGTCGCTAGCTCTCTGACCCAGGAAAAAGAATCCAACTTGTTTAAATGACAGTTTCTTCTATAAAATTAGAGATCAGAACAGCACCTACCTCAGAGAACTCTTATAAGGACTAACATAAATAAAGTACTGAGTGTCAGGCCAGATCTCTTTGGGTAGGGAAGTTCGAGTGTCACAAGGACAAAATTTTCCATGTCTGGACTTCTTTTGTAGTTGCCAGTACAATTTGAAACAACGAAAAATGGCCTCCAGAGGCCCCTGTTTAATTTAGCAGCCATAAATGATCCTGGGTCAGTCGGCAAGGGTTTTAATACCGCAATTATAGTCACTCACTGTATTTTCCCATTTTATGTTCCTTCAAGGTTTGCAAGATCCCCAGAGGCAAGTTTACATTTTGCTCAGATTCTCAGCCTCATACAATCCTGAAAAAAGTTGGGGAAAATGAGCTTAATCCTCAGAATTGTTTCTTCACTTGTGATTTACAACAACTGCAAGAAAAATGGACTTACTGACTAGTTCAAATGTGCTTTGCATAAAAAATAGCATCCTCAAGCTGAATCCCAGATTTGGCTATCAATGACCTTACCTGTTTTTTTCTTTTGTATTATTTTTCAATCCTACCTTTAAAAGACAAAACTCTGCTAAAACAGAGGTCAGTAAATTTTTCCTGTGGAGAGTCATTCACTAAATGTTTCATGCTTTATAAGCCTTGTATGCATGTGGATGACTTTTGTGGTGAGGACTCTGAAGTTGTTAGTGCCATCCGGTTGGTTCCAACTCATAGCAACCCTATGCACAACAGAATGAAACACTGTCTAATCCTGTGTCAGGCCCACAACCATTTTTATGCTTATGCCTAGTGTTACAGCCACTGTGTCAAGCGATCTTGTTGATGGTCTTACTTGTTTGTGCTCTTAAAGGTGACGTATTTACTTTTTGACACTTCAAAGAGGTCCTTCGCTGTAGATTTCCCCAATGAAATGCATCTTTTGATTTCTTGACTACTGCTTCCATGGTCATTGATTGTGGAACAAATAAAATGAAACCCTCGACAGTTCAACCTCTTCTCCATTTATCGTGATGTTCCTCCTGTCCATTTCTGAGGATTTTTGTTTTATTGATGTTGAGGTGGAATTGGAAGAGGGCGGCTGAAAAAGCAAGTCACTCCATCTTTCCCTCATCCATCTCATATTTAGTCTTACAGCTGAAAGATAGCCAGCCAGCCAAGTGCCATCAAATTCGATCTGACTCATGGTGACCCTAGGGTTAAAGAAAATACACAAACCAAAAAGCATGAGGAAAAACAGAACAGAGCCTCAGGTACCACTGGAAAATTTTAAGCATCCCAAGCACTTTAGTTACTCAGTACTACTGTAACACAAGTACCACAAGTAGATCAGAAATTTATTTTCTCACAGTTTAGGGCACAAAGCATTGAATTTAGGGTACAGTTCTCACTGGAAGCCCTTCTTTATCTATTTCACTTCTAGTAAAACCAAAGCCAGACCCATTGCTATTGGGTCAGTTCCAACATATAACAACCCTATGGCACAGAGTAGAATTACCCTACAGGATGTATAAGGAGAAGTTGGTGGAGTCAAACTTTTGACCTTAACCATTGTGCAACCAGGACTCTGCAGCTGCAAAGAATCCTTGTAGACGAGACTGCCTCCTGCCATGTTGCTGTGTCTTGACATACGTATGTGTGTCTCTCTGTTATTCTGTTCTCTTATAACTCAGCAGTAATTAGTATGAGTCTGAATCAACTCCTTGGCAATGGGTTTTCTAAATTTACTTGGATATGACTTAATTAACATAGCAAAGAAAAAACTGTATTTGCAAACAGGATCATATTTACAGGTACAAAAAATGAAAAACCAAACCCATTGTTGTTGACTTGAGTCTGACTGATGGCAACCACATAAGACAGAATGGAATTCCCCTATAGGGTTTCCAAGAAGTACCTGGTGGATCTGAACTGCCAACCAGTTGGTTATAACAGCCACAGCTCTTAAGCACAATTACACTGGGGTTTCCATTTATAGGCATAGTGGCTGAGATGTCAATGCATGTAGGGTGGTGGGGACACAATTCATTTCATTACAGAGGTATTAAAAAGAAATTTCTAGAGTATAGTCTCTGGCTACCAATGCTTGGACTAACTATGGATGTAAATAGAAAGCCATCTGTAGCCTGTATCTTCTCCTATTCTGTGGAATATGGTGTTAAATATGTTGTTAATTGGAAGAAATGTTCGCTGTTTTCTTGTGAAGATAATGTACACTGATTACAAAATAATTACCTGATTATAAAAATTAAATTTCCAAGTCACACTACCTTTTGAAGTAGAAATGCAGCTTAGTTATTCAGATGCTAAAAATGCATATGCACCATTCTGTGTTATTTGAAACTAAGTCTCCTTTGAGGCCTTTTAATATGATCTATTTGCCCTCTTTTCAGGAAACACTGGTGGTCTAGTGGTTATGTGCTAACTCAAAGGTCAGTAGTTCAAATCTTCCAGGGGCTCCTTGGAAACTCAATGGGGCAGTTCTACTCTGTCCTATAGGGTCACTATGAGTTGGAATTGACTCAATGCTATTGGGTTTGGTGCCTTTTTTGGTCCTCTCTTCAAGGAACTTCATGTTGAGCTTACAATACTTAGGCTATGAGGTCATTTCTTTTTCAGCCTCTTGGCTGTGTCAGTCAATGCTAACAGGCTGTTTTGTTGAGTACCTACTTGGTACAGCTGGTGGGATACGAATATATGGAAGAAAACATGATCTTAAAACACTGAAGAAAAGAAACTTATTAAGGTAACCATGTGATCACATGAAACACATCTCAAGAAAGCACAGAAACATTATTTTTAGGGAGAAAACAAAGCAATGGATACAGTTTTAGAATATTCATGGCTTTGGAGATGGGGCAATGGGAACCATAGCTAAAGTCCTTAGGCCTTCAGACTTTTACTCCGTCTTAGCATCTTTTTTACTGAAGATTTAAGACCTGGGAGTAAGAAATCACCTGCTGGTAGACGAAGCAGACAGCTTCTTGTATCACAGCAGCTTTGACTTTGACTTTTACCAGAGGAAAGAGGCAGTGAGAGAAGAAGCTGGAACTTGTACTTTTTTGCTAAGATCTAGCCCATTGTGGAATTCCCCCACAAAGGAGAAAGACATACAAACAAGAGCAGGTGTTCAATTCTGGACAGACAAAAATTTCATCCCAGTAAAATAAATGCAACAATAATTACTTACAGGGAGATTTCTGTATATACTTTGTTTATCTAATATATAGGCTTCTAAAGGTATGTATACACGGAATCACACGTATTTCAACTGTGCAGAGGAAATCACTTATTTCAAAAGAGAGGTAAATCTTAGTTGTGTTCTTTCAAAAGCTATTCATGCCAAAAGAAAAAAAAAAAAACTTTCAAATCGATCTTCTTTAACAATGGAATTGTACAGTGATGGTTTTCTGCAACAAGGCTCTGCTGCATGTATCGGTGAGCTCTCCTGGGGAAGAGAATTCAGAATACAGGAGGCCCTGTCTTTGAATAGGTAATGATGGAAGATCTCATTATGGATTTCATTTCTTTACCTAACAATCATCTTTTCAGAACTGGGCACCCTGGGACGTGTTTTCTTTTTTTCCACACCTGTGCATTCTGTTTCATCAGTGACTTCTTCAGGGAGGGAAAGGAGTGTGTATGTGATTATATGATTTTTCTTTTAACTTTTCACCACTCAGTTCTCATAGCCTGATATTGCATATATGTTGCTAAAAATAGAATCAACTCACCTCCCCAAAAGATATTTTTGCAACAGCAGATGCTATTTTGCCTCCAGCCTAGACTAACTCTGACTTTTTCTGTAGCTTCTTCAGTTATTGTAAAGAAGCAAATTCATTCTCCCCCTCTCTGTGTGTCTATGTATGCATCTGTCTCTCTAACTCTCCCTCTGTCTCTCTGTAGCACCTATTTCTTCCTACCTCGTGAGGTCTCTTTGATGATCACAGTCCACATTCCATCCTTCCCTTCCCAGAATTTCACTGGCACTCTGTGCCTGATAACAGAGTCTCATACTTGAATTCACACTGCCTTGCTCTGTTCTGTTGTCCTTTCTCCATCTACTCTCAGCCTAGACTTCTTTGGTAAAATGGGAAGCAAGGATGACAGTATCTACCATGCAGGATGACGGAATAAGTCCAAAAGTAAAAGTTTCCAATATCATCAACACAGTGCCTAGAACAGAGCAAACACTCAGTAAGAAGAAGCCATTCCTCACATGCCATCTCTTCCTTCTGGGAGGCTCTTGTCCTTTGACTCACAACATGGCTCTCCATGGTCTCCATACATCTTTGTCTCGTTTTCTGTTACTTGCTTATTCTCTCTCTCTTCTTGTCTCCTTATCCTCTGTTTGTCCTTGATCACTGCAGCTGACAGTTTGCTTCAGTTTGTCTGAGAGAAGAAAGCTGGTATAATCCATTTAACATCTTTGGTTGGGAGTCCTGGTGATGCTGTACTTAAGAGCTCAGCTACTAACCAGAAGATCAGCAATTTGAATCTGCTAGCCACTCCTTGGAAACCCTGTGGGGGAGTTCTTCTCTGTCCTATAGGCTCACAGTGTGTGAGAATCAACCTGATGACAACAGACTGGAGCCCTGGTAGAACAGTGTTTAAAAACTTAACTGCTAATCTAAAAACGTCAGTAGTTTGAATTCACCAGCCAGTTCTTGGAAACCGTATGAAACAGTTTTATGCTCTCCTATAGGGTGACTATGAGTTGAAATCAACAGCAACAGGTTTTCAATTTGAGTATAAAACCTAAACTGGGCTCTGTAGTAGGCATCATAGAAACAAGAAAAGGTTCTATGCCTGCTCTGAAAACATGTAGAGCTGAGGTGAGGAGAGAGACCACACACATATAAGCCTAGATAAGAACACTGTCAGAGAAGCAAATAAACAGAAGTGGATGGATACTGTTCTCTGGGACTAGGGAGAAATGAGGGGGTGTGGATAGTGAGTACTTACCTACTTCCTATAAAGGAGGATGGCTGTACAGCTGTATAGAGGTGGAAGGGCTTAGAGGTAAGGATGCATGGATTAGCAAAGAGAAGAAAGAAGGCTATCTTGTGGGTGTAGGTACCAAGGCAGGGACAGCCATGCCTGTTTCTCAGCTGCCTTAGAGACAAAGCTCCAGATGGGAAGCTCTACACTGTGGAAACTTAGCTCTTTGGAGTCTAGAGACTCACACACTCTAAGACAAAGTTGTTTCTACAGACTTACTCTGTGCCAGGCTTTGTGTTAAATGCCTTTGCATGATGTGTCCTTACTTAAATTTTTACAGCAACACTGTGAGGTAGATGACTTTTATCCTTATTTTTATAGACAGAAAAGAGAGGACAAGAGGGAAATAATTTTGCAAGATTTTATTCATAACATAAAAGATCTAGGCTTTGAGTTTAGTCTGTCAGACTTAAGGCATTCCCCTTCTCCACGCTTTAATGCCAGGTTCTTTTATATTCTGGTAAATGTTGCCTGTCAGTGTATTCTCTGTTTCTAAACCAAGGTTAAGTTGCTGCTGCAAGGGGTGTATCTGTGTGCATGTGTGTACTTGTGGATGTGTTTCTAGGCAAACTATTTTATGACTGTTTTAAAGAAAAACATATTATCATCTCAGTGCTTGGCCAGGAAAGGAAATTTCCTTGGTGCGATTTGAGCTTCTCTCAAAGAAATAGATCAAGCCATATTACTTGGCCCTCCCAGGGAAGTCCCGTTCCCTTGCTTCATGTTTTTGCAGGGACTGAGGCCACAGTTCATAAGCATTATGTTTTCAGTAGGCAGGTATAGTGGCTTGTTTTAGTAAATTCCCTTATCACCCCTATAACTTCAAGGGTGAGGAATGAAAAGGCATTAAGGAGGTGATAGCTATAATTCAAGAAGGGACCATGGAAAACTGGAAGCTTCTCAATCAAGATCGCATCCCCCTGGTGTGTGCTTACTTCTCATCTCATCAAGTTGCCTGTCAGCAACACTTCGGTGAGACTCTCATTGGCATGCTTTTATTTCACAACTTGGCATGAAGGCCCTGGCAAGTAGATACTGATTGTATTCCTAAAATGTTACAGAAATTAAAAATAGCTTTTAATGACTTTTTAAAAAAATCAGATCAATGTGAAATCAAAGATAGATAAAATAAATGAACTTTTGCTGGGACATGGATTTAGGGACTAGAGGGAACTGAGTGTGATCCTGGCTCTGGCATTTGCTCATTCTAAGAAAGATTTAAGTCTCCCGATAAAACTCTCGGAGCATTGGTTTTGTCATCTACAGTATTTGATGATAATACTGACTACAGAACATTTTGACGATGATAAAGTAGAATAAGTGCTTAAGTGACTAGTACTTAGCATTTATTCCATGCCCATTACCAACAAAACTTGTTGCCACAGAGTTGATTCTGACTCACAGTGATCCCACAGGACAGAACAGAATTGCCTCCATAGAGTTTCTAAGGAGCAGCTGGTGGATTCAAACTTCTGACCTTTTGGCTAGCTTCTGAGTTCTTAGCCATTGTGTCTCTAGGGCTCCCAGTACCCACTAGTGATGATTAATATTAACAGCAGTCTCCCATATGTATGTACTCTTATAATCTACAAGGCACATTGGTAACAGAAAGAGGCATATATTGTCCTGTGTGTCCAAATGAATCACAGGTAAAATGGCTGATGGGTTTAGAATCTTAATATGGCACAGAGGAAGAGAATTGAAGCTGAATGGAAACACCGTACTTGAGGGAGGAGTCTTGCTGACCTGGCAAGATAAAACCCTTTAACTGGAATCAACGTGTCAGTCAGGGTGACAGTCTCATCTGAGGTTCAAATGGGAAAAGATCTTCTTTGAAGCTCACATGGTTGTTAGTAACATGTAAATTTCTGCAGACTACTAGGCTGAAGCACTCATTGTCCTGGTGGCACAGTGATTAAGAGCTAAATCTGCTAACCCAAAAGGTCAGCGATTCAGATCTACCAGGTGCTCCTTGAAAACTCCATAGAGCAGCTCTACTCTGTCCTAGAGGGTCACTGTGAGTCAGAGTTGTCTGGTCAGCAATGAATACTGGCTAGAGGGTACTTTTGGGTCTTTTGCAATGTGGCTACTTATTTCCTGAAAGCCTGCCAGAGAAAGCATCTCCTATTATAATGGGAATCAAAATCTTATGTAATGTATTTGAATATGCACAATTGTTTACAATGTTATCTTTTCCATTTTCTATTAGTTAGACTCCATTCTCCAGTCTTGCCTGCACCAAGGGGAAGATACACACAAGGGTTTGAATATCAGGAGGTGAGGATTGTGTAGGTTTTGCTCAAATCTCTGTGCCACAGCTGTTAAATTATTGGGTATCAGAATCTTATCTTGATTTTAACAAACAACAACCAAACCCACTGGTGTTGAGTCAACTCTGACTCATAAAGACCCTGTAAGTCAGAGTCAGAACTGCCCCATGGAGTTTACAAGGAGTATCTGTAGGATTTGAACTGCTGACCTTTTGGTTAGCAGATGTAGCACTTCACCACGACACTACCAGGGTTTCCTGATTTTAACAAGAATGCACTGAATTAGTTCCATGTATTGAGACCTTCTGTAAACATGGTAGAGGCCACTGAGTTGACCAAACCCCAATATACTTTTGAGAAGCTTGTAACCTGGTAGAGGGGGGCATGGTATAGCTACATAACTCTAAAGTGAGTCATTCAGGACAAGAATCAGCCAAGGACAGTGATTGTCAGAAGAGGAGATGGATTGCTTCTGATATATAAAAGACAACTTTTTAACTGAAATAATAAAATGAGAGGGATTTGGAGTGATGAACAGATTATAACACAATTGTGAAAATGAACCAAATACATTTTAACATAGCCTTGAGAAGTTAGGTTTGATTCCAAATATTGTCATTAGAAAAGTTGGAGGACATTCTCATTCTGAAGGTTAATTAATAGATCTATCGATAGCTAAGAGGATTGCTACACAGATGAAATGAAGTGTTGCCAGATACTCAAAGGGGAATTAAAAGCTTTATGAGGAACTGCCTGCCAGGCCAGCATCCTTTGAGACAGTGAAATTATATAGTACAAAATCTTTTATGAATTATGAGAAAGTTGTTTAAATCCATAGTCTAGTTACTCATAATCCTCACACACAAAAGTTGGCATCCCTGGAAAGAGGACACAGATGAAATGGTCTCCACAGTTTGGATATAAAACATAGACTGACCCTATGTTAGTCTCAGAGTAGTAGCTTTTCTACTTTCATCAAGAAAAGCAGTTTCCTCTTGAAGAGACATCTTTTATCATTTGGTGCATTTAATAGTAGTTGGTGTTAAGAAGCTGTGTTCTTCCAGGAAAAAAAAAATGCAATGATACTATTTTCCCAAAATGTTTTGCTCCATGAATATTTCTCCATGAAAGCAGGAAGTCAGTGGTCAAAGTTGGAACTGCCATCCTTTCTGCTTAACCATTTGTACCACCCAGGGATTCCTAGCACTTTTTAAAACTTCTAGTTTTTACTTTTAAAAAATTAAAAGTTACAGAAAAATTGCAAAAATAATACACACACACAAGAACCAGCCCTGTACTTTATTTATAGTTTTGGCAACTATTGGCATTCGCCATCCTTTTCGTTAAGTTCTCTAAATCCCTCATTATATATTTCTTTATGTAATAATTTTATCTACTTAAGAGTAAGTTACATACCTAATGTTTCACTACCCTGAATAACTTAGTGTGTGTTCTTTACATCAAAGGACATTTTTCTATGTATCTACAACAAAGCCATCAAGATTCAGAAATTAATGTTGAAACCAACCCCACCAAATAACCATTGACACTGAGTTGACTCAAACTCATAGTGACCCTACAAGACAGCAGCTAAAGACTTAACCACTGCATCACCAAAAACAAACAAACAAAACAACCCACTGCTACCAACTAGGTTTCAACTCACGGTTACTCTCTGGGGCAGAGTAGAACTGCCTCATAGGGTTTCCAAGGTGGATTTGAACTGCTCACCTTTTGGCTAGCAGCTGTAGCACTTAACTGTTACACCACTGGGGTTTCCGCTGTAACTTGAAAGCCCCATTAATATTGACACAGTAAACCAAAACAAAAAAAAACAAATCCGTTGCCATCAAGTCAATTCTGCGACTCACAGCAACCATAGAGACAGAGCAGAACTGCCCCATAAAGTTTCCAAGGAGCCCCTGCCAGATTTGAACTGCCATCTTTCTGTTTAGCAGCTGTAGCACTTAACTACCGCGCCACTAGTGTTTCTACTGACATAGTACTACCATGTAATTCACAAAATCCACTCAAAATTTTACCACCTTACCAATATTGTTCTGTTTAGAAATAATGCAGTCCTAGATAATATGTTCCATTTAGTTATTATGAATTTTTAGTCTCACTGGAATGGCTTCTAAGTTTTTCCTTGTTTTTTATGATCTTGAGTTTTGATTTGTTTTTTTAACTAAAGGCAAATAATTTTATCAAGTATTCCTCAGTCCTTGATTTGAGTTGTTTCATTATTGGATACAGGTTATGGGGTTTTTGTTCAAAATATCTAGAAATGATGTCGTGTTTGTTTTGAGTCTTTTCTGATGCTGCTCTGTACGGATTTGTCCCATCATTAATGCTAACACCAGTGTCACTTGGTTGAGGTTATATCTATCACCTTTTTCCAGTGTGCACTTCTTGTATTGTCCCTTTGAAATTATACGAGTATTTTGTGGAACATACTTTGAAACTGTGAAATATATCTTTTCTCATTCTATTTTACCCACTTGTTTTGGCATTTATTGATTTTTCTTGCCCTGATAAATTTTTATTGTGAAGCATATGAAATTGTTATTTTTCTAATATCATCATTTCTCCTGCATTTATTATTTCACATTCTGCTCTAAAGAAGAGTTTTTCCCACTTGTTTAGCCATGTATTATTGGTATCAATATGAGCTTACAGATTCTTATTTAGCAGTTTTTACTCTGTTATTTGGAAACCCTTGTGGCGTAGTGGGTTAAGTGCTATGTCTGCTCACCAAAAGGTCCTCAGTTCAAATCTGCCAGGCACTTTGTATGGGGCAGTTTTACTCTGACCTACAGAGTCACCATGAATTGGAATAGACCTGATGGCAGTGGGTATTCTGTTATTAGAAGTCCTTGGTTGGTGCAAATAGCTAAATACTTAGCTACTAACTGAAAGGTTGGTCATTCAAATACACTCATAGCTTCACTGGAAGAAAGGTCTGATGATCTACTTCCAAGGGGTCATAGCCATTGAAAACCCTATGGAGGGTAGTTCTAATCTGAAACAAAGGGAGTCACCCTCCACATGAAGTAGGTATTGACTCACTGGCAGCTGTGTTTGTTATGCTTTATTTTGTTTTTAGTGTGCAGCTGGATACTCTAAGGAAAGGCATGTTATAAATAGGGGGAAATGACACAGCATCTGACATCAAAAGCTTGAATTTTAATTCAGCAGAAGGAAGAAACTTGGATGGGATTCTGTTTTTTCTTTTTTTTTAATTATGATTGAATGAAAATGTACATTCCCACATAAATTTGCATGCTGACCTATATGCAGCTTCTACTGCTCTCCCTGGATGTTGACAACACACTCTTCCTCTCTGCTCCATACATGCCCTATCCTCCCAAGAGTCTCCTGTCTTCTCTTCTCCACCCATTCACCTTCCTCCAGTATGAGGTGAACAGGACAACCTCCTATAGATGCCTAGAACCATAAAGTGCCCACACAATATGGTCACTCTGTGTCACTAAGTCCAAACCATTGTTATCTGAAAAGTTGGCCTTCATTATGATTTATGGACAGGGGCAGCATCAGGACCAAGGGTCATGCTCCCAGGGGAACACTGAAGTCCTTGGACCATCAACTGTGGTCTTTTAGTAGAGATCTCAGGGTGCATCCTTATTTAGACTTGTGTTGTCAGTGAGACTCAACTTTGTGAACTCCATTATGGCTATCGCTGGTGGTGGCCGGTCATCATCTGGTTCTTCCGGTCACAAGTCGATGTAGACATCTGCTCATGTGGGTCTCTCTGTCTTCTGGATTCTCTTTCCCCCATGTAGTTATGGACATTGGTGATGATCCATTCCTGCTAAGTTGGGACCATTTGTTGTACCCTCAGATGGCAGCTTGACAGCTTTTAAGACCCCAGACACCACTCACCAGTGTGGGGTGCAGAGAGTCCTCATTAGCAAAACGCTAGTTGTGCCAGTTGGCCTCAATTTCCCCTTACAGCACGGTCCCCAGCCCCCCACCCCAGCTACTCTGTCCTTGCAATATTGGGTTAGAGTTCTGTTTTTAGTAAGAATGTACCACAGACTGTCAGAGAAATAAGGAAAATTACCCAAACTGCTAAGTCTTAATTTAGCCACTATTATGATTTAATTACAAACTTCTATTAATCCAAAGAGGTTTCACCAGCTGCAACCATTTTTTGCAATTGTAGTGTAATATAATTCAAAGTCTCTAATAGACACTTGCCATTATTCTCTGTTGATCTGTGTCTAAATCTTCTTGTCTTTGGAAAGACCCTTATGAGAGACACCCTTCCCTTACATGAGTTGGCAATGGCAGATCCTTCTCTCCTGCCTTTCTTGCAGCCAGGATGCTGCAAGAAATGATAAGATATGCCTACCTTCAGCCTGAATCAGAACCTGGTGATACGAAGAGCTGGGAGTTGCTGAGGATCCACACCGTGAGGTGGGCAGTGGTGGCTGCATTGGGGCTTCACAGCTGCAGTTGCCATGATTCTAGGGCAGCACCTGAGCTCTAGTATTTGTGCTGCGAGCAGTGCAAGCAGGGTACTGGGGTCAGAGACTAACCAGGAATTTCTTGTAGTTCCTTGGTATGTTTTAGAGTGTATATTCTTGGCTATGTAAGTTCTAATTCACATTTTTCAGGTGTCTGTGATTTGTTCACCTGTCCAATTTTGTTTTTATAAGTTTATTTTTAAAATTAGCCATTGCTGATTTCCAGTTCTTGAAACCAAGAACTCTGGCTATTACAACCTTTCATTATTTTTTAGAAAGAAGATTTTATAACCAAATTTCATGCTTCTGTGTAATGTTTAACTTTACCATGAAACCTGTGTAATATTCAATTGAATGAACACAGTTGATTAGAGGAAAGACTAACTGTTAGGCAAGGACATCATATCTGGTAAAGTAGAGGGGCAAGGGAAACCCTTAGTGAATTGACATGACAGCCACAACAGTGCCCTCAGACATACCAATAATGACCACGAAGATGGCACAGGACTGGGCAACATTTCTTTCTGTAATACAAAGGGTTTCTGTGAGCCAGAGCCAACTCAACAGCAACAGGGAGAAAATTTTCATAGTTAAATTCATTCTCCCACTGCCAAAAAAATAGTTATTTTAAAACAGCCCTAACATGAGTATTTCTGTATATGTATGTTCCCTTTCTCTCAACTTTAGTTTCCCTGTAATAATCACCAGGAGTTTTTTTTTATTGGGTCAAAGAGTATAGACAGTTGGTCCCACACTTTATGCTACCAAAGAATTTTCATGAATGGCTGTTTCTGATTTCAGTGCTCCTAGCGGAGTCAGCAGCGAACCAAAAAGTAAGCAGTTGAAATCCACCAGGTACTCTTTCCTTGGAAACCCTATGGGGCAGTTCTACTTAGTGCTACAGGGTTGCTCTGAGTCAGAATCAATTTGACAGAAAACTGGTATAACAGAATGTAAGATTTTCCACTTTATTATATTCTTACTTTATTTTTTTATTTATTTTACTAAGACATACACTTCTTAATAAAACCCAAACCAAACCAACTGTTGTCAAGTTGGTTCCAACTCGTAATGACCCTATAGACAGAGTAGAACTGCCACATAGGATTTCCAGGGAGTGTGTTGCAGATTTGAGCTGCCAAGCTTTCACTTAGCAACCATAGTGCTCAGTCACTATACCACCAGAGTTCCCAACACTTCCTAATTTGATACACGAAAAATAATGTATCTTACTGTTTAGTTTGTACCAGTTTCTTTAATTTTAGACCGTAGAAGGAAAAAAAAAATGTGTATTTGTTTACGGGTTGAGGATTTCATGGATTTTTCTGTCCATAAAGCAAGAGCTTCTAATAGACACATCTAAGGAAAGGATGAGTTGCAATGGGACATTTCCAACATTCCTGAATTTCTTGCTGGACAGCACACTGTGGAGATGTGGCAGGAAAGGAATTCAACTGGAATAAATGGCCTTTGGGTCCCTTCACTCCTGATGATTCAGCAATTCTAGTTGAGGTAGTGGCTGTACAGAAACACAGCTGTGTTTGAAAGTGCTATGCTGGACTCAGAGAAAAAGACTCCTCAAGGTGACTCTTACCCCCTTTTATGCACGGCCCTCCTGCCTTCATTTGCTCTCTTCTTATTTTATTTTATTGCTTCCCAGAGAATGTAATCTTGATCACATTTGTCTAATGGTCACTTTACGATTAGCTTTTTTTATGCTCAGCCAAGTTAAAACTTGTTATTTACTTTCCGTCATCTCCAGTATCGAGGGACCTCACTTGTTGCTCCACGAAGCTGAATTTTCTTCAGTAAATTACCCTCTTTGAAGGCAGGTAATAATAAATGGAGATAAGTATGGGTGAAATGTGGTGTGTAGGAGATTAATAATACTGGTCAGATGAAAGGCTGCTGAATCTCCCTGAGAACTGAGCCAATTTAATAGTTTGCTCTATTTGCGTGTGTTAATAACACAATTTCAAGGTACAAATATTGCATGAAATCAAAAAGTTTGTGATTATTCTGAACTGTTTTATTTGTTTGTTTGTAATCCCTGTACGTAACATGCTTTGATGTGTTTTTCCTTCTGCTTCTCATGAAGACATTTTTACAAGGGCACCTGGTAGGTCTCCCTTTCCCCTCAGGACCCATCACTCTGGGAAGCTGAGACAGTGACAAGTGAGTGAGGGCATCACAGAGGATGTGTAGTGAATATTGGGTTTGCATCTAACCATTTTCCTGTATTACAAAGAGTGCAGTTAAGAGAAAAGTTTCTATGGGTTCTCACAGACAAATATTTTTTGTTTTTATTTAAAAATTTATGGTTGATCAACAGAATTCCAGGAACTGAATACTTTCTGGCTGTAATGGCTGAAGACAGATCAACAACTATGTATTCTGAACACTAAATAGATTTCCTTTAGCCATTCTAAATGGATATAAAGCAGCATGACATAGTGGACTGGGTAGTAGATGAGGAGTGTGTAGACTTCATTTGCTTCAGTGTCTGGGTTGCTAGGTGACTGGATGCATGTCTTCATATTTTTGGGTACCAGTTTCCTCCATTTTAAAATGAGAGGCCTGGACTGACAGACTTTAGGACCATTGCCCACCTTAAAATTTTGTGAGATGCTTATCTTTTATGTTTTAAAAATCTCTAAGCAATGTACTCTCATGTTTTTGCCCATTAACCTCCTATTCGACTATGTGGGCCACAATAAATCTTTTGTTGGTTTTAAACAGGTCACCAACCCATTGAGTCAATGCAGATTCATAGCAACCCTGCAGGATAGAATAGAACTGCCCCATAGGGTTTACTAAGAGTAGCTAACAGATTGGAACTGCCAGTCTTTCAGTTAATAGCCAATTTCTTAACCACTATACCACCAGAGCTGGGTGTGGGATATACGTGAAACTGATTGTAAGAACAATTGTAGGATTTCTAAGTATCTTTGTCTGCATAGCTGGCAATTGCTATATTATCAATCAGTGATAGCACCTAATTCCTTTGTGACTGAAGAAAAATAATTGGCAGATAATCGTGTGGGTTTTGGAATTGCATGGGTGAGTTGGAATCTTGGCTTACTCACTTGCCAGACATGTGAATTTAGATATGTTATTTAACTTCTTGAGTCTTGGTTTTATCATTTGTGATTGAGATAATAATTATAACTACTTATACATTAGAAGAATAAAAAATCAAATGAGAAAATCCTGCTAAGCATCATGCCTAGTATGCAGGAAAATTCAGTAAATATTAACTAGCTTTTTATTCATCTTTGTTGATTATCTATTGCTGAGCCAATAATTTCAAAATTGTACTGTACGAAGAACAACATGGCATCAGGATTAGAGGACGATTCATTAACAACCTATGATATGCTAATGACACAACTTTGCTTGCTGAAAGTGGAGATGACTTGAAGCACGTAGTGATGAAGTTCAAAGACCTCAATATAAAGAAAATAAAAATTCTCACGACCGCACCTATAAGCAACCTGGTAAACAGACAGTATTGAAGTTGTACAAGATATTTTACTGGGATCCACAATTGATGCCCATGGGAGCAGCAGGCAAGAAATCAAGTGACATGTTGCATTGGGAGAATCCCCCCCAAAAGACTTCTTTAAAGAGCTGAAAAGCAAAGATGTCATCTTGAAGGCTAAAATGTACCCGACTCCAGCCATGATATTTTCAATCACTTCATGTACATGTGATAGCTGAAAAATGAATAAGGAAGACGAAAGAAGAAATGATGCATTTGAATCAGGGTGTTGATGAAGAATATTGAATGTACCATGGAGTGCCAGGAGAATGAAGAAATCGGCCTTGTAAAAATGTTAATTAGAAGAGAGGATAGTGACAGTTTGTCTCACTTACTTTAGACATGTTGTCAGGAGGATCTAGTCCCTAGAGAAGGACATCGTGCTTGGTAAACTAGAGGGTCATTGGAAAAGAGGAAAACCCTCAGTGAGTGGACTGACACATTGGCTGCAACAGTGGGCACAAACAGCACAGATTGTGAGGATGGTGTAGGACTGAACAATGTCTCATTCTATTATTCATGGGGTCACTATGAGTTGGAACTGACTCAACAAGTACCTGAAAACAAAAACTTAACTGCCTAACAAACTATCCCAAAATGTAGTGACTTAAAACAACAGTGATCTTTAACTTTTTCTCATAGTTTTTGCAAGTTTCTGATGAGTCCAGCTGGATGGTTTCAGGTCCAAAATATCTCGGGAAACTAAAGATAGATGTTGACGGGGCTCAGTAGCAGAGCTGGCAAGGTTATGTTGGTTAATCAGTTTCCTTCCTGTGGGTCTCTGCTGAGCTGCATAAGTGTCCTTAGAACAGATCAATTACAATCCAAAAGGCCAAGGCAGAAGCTGCAATATTAAGTTATAAAATATGACTTAGCCTCAAAAGTCATCTGCTTTTGGTTTTACAATATTGTAACTGCCACACCAATAAGCTGTGATTCATTGTTGAAAGGCATGAATTGCAAGATAATCAGAAGGTATCATACAGTCTGGCCACCAGAGCTGGCCCTCTGGCACCAATAATTGATAATCTCCCCTCAAGAAAAATTCACTCACTACCTCTCAAAGCCTCCACATATATCGCAGAACCAAAAACAAATCAAACCCCTTGCTGTCAAGTTGACTCTGATTCATAGTGACCCTAAAGGATGGGGTAGAATTGCCCTATAGAGGTTCCCAGGAGCACGTGGTGGATCCAAACTACCAAACTTTCATTTAGTAACTGTAGCCCTTAGTGTCTACACCTGATTCTACCACTGGTGATTATGGGCCAAACCTATTGCCTCTTTCCTCCAAATTCCTATTTCTACTCTCTGAGTGATACATCATTTTCTATAGAAAATGACTGACATCTTAATATTGGCACCCAGCTATCTTTTGATTAGTGTTATCACAGTGCATCTCTATCCCTTTACTTTTAACCTAGCTGAGGCTTTCTATTTAACAGTTTTTGTTTGCTTTTTGACCCATATAATTGGATAATTTATTATTATTATTATCCAATCTGAGAAGCTTTGCCTCTTAAATGGTGTGTTTATACACTTGAATTTAAGGTAATTATTGACATGTTATTGGTGTTAGGTGCCGTCTAGTTGATTTTGATGCATGGTGACATCATGTGACAGAGTAGAACTGCCCCATAGGATTTATTGTTACAGAGGAAGAGCCCTAGTGGTACAACTGTTAAAGTGATTAGCTGCTATTCAAAAGGTAGACAGCTTAAGTCCACCAGTTGTTCATTCAGAGAAAGATGGAGCAGTCTGCTTCCATAAAGATTTCAGCCTTGGTCACTTTATTGGTCAGTTCTGCTCTGTCCTGTAGGGTCATCAAGAGCTGGAATGTACTGAACAGCAATCAGTTTGGTTAATTTTTGTGTGAGCAGAGTTCCAGGTCTTTTTTCTGTAGACTCAGTTTCAAATCACCAGTCTTTCTGCTAGCAGCTGAGCGCTTAATGATTCTGCTACTAAGTGCCTTAATTATTGATGTAGTTGCACTAAAATTGACAGTTTGTCTTCCAGTTTTCTATTTGTTCTTCATTTCTTTTTCTCCAACTTCTTTTGTCTTCATTAAAAAACAATTATTGTAATTACATGAAAGTTTACAATTCAAGTTGTTTCCATATAAAACCCCAAGTACATGCCTCTCTGCAACTCTGTCTGCTCTCCCCACCCTGTAACAGTACACTCTTCATTTTCACTCCATGCTTCCAGGATCCACTCAACCAACACTTGATCCCTCCACTCTTCGCTCATCTCTCCCCTCTAAAAAGAAAACAATAGGACAGCTTATATATATTATACTGTAAAGTACACACACCACATGCATCAATCACTCTGTGTCCCAAAGTTCAGTCGATTCTTTGTCTAAATTGTTGGCTTCAATACTGGTTTCAGCTCTGGGCTAGCAGCAAGTCTATGGGCCATGTTCTTAGAGGATTCTGTAGGCTGTCAGGCCATCAATTCTGCTCTTTTAATAGAGGTTTTGCTCTGCACACCTCTTTTTCCTGTGTACATAGGGAACTCTACACTGCATCCCCTATCAAGACTGTCTTTGGTGGTGGCCAGTCACCATCTGGTTCTTCTGGTCTCATGCTGATGTAATGTCCCAATCCTATGGGTCCTTCATCTCTTGGGCTCATCTTTTCCTCATATCTTTGATGTTCTTAGTTGTCACCTGTTCCAGGTGGGTTGAGACCGGTTGATGTTCCTCAGATGGTAGCTTGCTTTTAAGATCCCAGACACCACTCACCAATATGGAGTGTGGAAGACTTTCTTAGCAAAAGACTAGTTATGCCAAATGACCTCAGTGTTCCTTGAAAAGGTGGCCCCCAGACCCCTTGTCCTGCTACTCTATCCTTCAGGATGTTGAGCTGAATTTAGAAAACCTTTTACCTTATGGTATAGTCCAGTTATGCTGACCTGCCTTCTACTGCATGCTGTCACTCCTTTCACCTAACCGCATTGCTACTGACTAATCTATAGGAAACCCAGGTGGCACAGTGAGTAAGTGTGGCATCTGCTGCTGAGAAGGTCGGCTGTTCAAATTGGCCAAGTGTTCCTTGGAAACTCTGTGGAGCAGTTCTACTCTGTCCTATAGGGTCACTATGAGTTAGAATCGACTCGACAACACTGGATTTTTAATCTAATCTATGAACAACCCTTTCCTTCCCTCCTTCCTTCCCTTCCCACCCTTGCAGCCATAAAAGAGTATTTTCTTCTGTGCAAAAGTTCTTTCTTAAGTCCATATAATGATGGTCTCACACAATATTTTTCCTTTTGTAGCTGACTCATTTCACTTAGTATAATGTCTTCCAGTTGATGCCATGCTAAAGTCAAGTGCTGTCAAGCTGGAGCCAACTCATGGTGACCCTAGAGGCCAGAGTAGGACTGCCCTCTAAAGTATTCAAGGAGCACCTGGTGGATTTGAACTGCTGACCTTGTGGTTAGCAGTGGTAGCACTTAACCCACTACACCACCAGGGTTTCCCGATGCCAAGCTATGTTTCATAAAATCATTGTTCTTTACCACTGCATAGTTTTCCATTGTGTATATGTGTAATATACCATAGTTTGTTTATCTTTCATTCTTGTTTTAATTAAAGTTCATCCTTTATTCAGATTTCCTTGTATCTTTCCTAGTATCCTTTTCTATTCAGAGTCCCATTCCATGGTAGCCCATTGCATTCAGTAGTCATGTTTCCTTAGACTCTTCTTGGCTGTGAACGTTTTTAAGACTTTCTTGTTTTTGATGTCTTTACAGTTTTGAAGAGAACTTGTCAATTATTTTGTAGACTATCCATCAGATGAGATGTGTTTTCAATGTAGAGTCCCTGAGGCAACATGAGAAAAAGATGTGTGCAATGCAAGAACTCTATGAAAGTCCAGAACTGATGGCCCAACAGTCTGGATGTTCCTCTGGGAACATGGTTCCTAGACTTGCTGCTTACCCTGACTGGAAGCCAATACTTACATCAACTCTTCAGACAGGAATGCATTGGTCTCAGTGACAGTGTGAGCATGTGGTATGTTTACTTTATGGCTTTATATATTTATAGGAGACTGTCCCACTGGTTTCTTTCTAAAAGGGAGAGAACAGGGTGGATAGGAGGGGACAGGAGCTCATTAAGGGGATACTAGAAGTACAGAGTGAAAAGGAAGAATGTGCTGTTACTGGTCAAGGAGAGCAAATGGAGCCACAGATAGGCATGCAAAATTGATTTGTATTGTATATATTAACTTAATCACAATTAAAAAGAAAGGATGTGTTTGATGCTTTTGCATAAATAGACAGATTATATGTTTTGGAGAGGACAATCTTGAAACAAAGTGCCACTGTTGTCATGTCATATGAAAAGCACACACTGTAAAGATGACTGGTGGTGTGGTGGTTACATGCTACAGCTGCAAATCAGAATGTCAGCAGTTTAAACTCACCAGGCACTCCTTGGAAGCTCTATAGGGCAGTTCTACACTCTGGCCTCTAGAGTTGCTATGAGTTGGACCCAACTCGATGGCAGTGGTGTGGGTAGATGATATTAAGGAGCAGTGAGATATGTGCTTCTTCTTGACTGGGAAGTATCCATATAAGTAATTGAAAACTCTTCTGCATAGGAGATTTATCTCTTCTCTTATATTTGTTATTTATTCAGTCATTTGCTTATATCAGTATTTTTGTTAGTGAATAATATCCCACTGTATGGGTGTACCATAGTTTGTACACCCACTGTTGTATTAAAGGATATCTTGGTTGCTTACATGTTAAGTCTATTATTAATAAAGCTGCTATAAACATTCACTTGCAGGTGTTTATGTGGACATGTGTTTTTAAACCAGTAGAATAAATATCTAGAAGCACAATGGCTGTACTTTAAGTAAGGCTAAGTTTAGAATCATGACAAACTGCTAGAATCTTCCAAAGTGGTGTCACTGTTTTACATTCCTATCAGCAAAGAATAAGAGTTTCTGTTGCTCTGCATCATCACCAGCAATTGGTATTGTGTTTTGGACATACGCTGTGCTAGTGGATGTCTTACCTCATTGTGATCCAGTCAGTTCCAATGCATAAAAACCCTATATGACAGAGTAGAACTGCCCCAAGGCTATAAATCTTTATGAAAGTAGATTGACACATCTTTCTCCTGTAGAGCAGCTGGTAAGTTTGAACCACTGACCACTGATTACTGTTCCTTAACCACTGACTGTTTGTTTAGCAGCTGAATGCTTAACCACTGCATCACCAAGGATCTTTCAAATAGATGTGTTGCTGTTGTTGGATAACACTGAGTCAATTTTGACTCATAGTGACCCTGTATACTACAGAACGAAATTCTGCCTGATACTGTTGCATCCTAAAATAGTTACGCTTGAGCCCATTGTTGCAGCCTCTGTGTCAATCCATCTAGTTAATCCAGTTAAGTGCCTTCCTTTGATTTGTTGACCTACTTTACCAATCACTACGAACTTGTCCAGGCACTGGTTCCTACTGATAGTGTGTCCAAATACGTAAGATGAAGTTTTGACATCCTTTCATCTAAGGAACATTCTGGCTGTACTTCTTTCAAGATTTGTTCTTTCTGGTAGTCCACGGTACATTCAATAATCTTTGCCAGCATCACATTTCAGGGCCATCAATTCTCCTTCAGTCTTTCACTCATTGTCTTGCTTTTACATGCATACGAGGTAACTGAAAACACTGTGGATTGGACTTGAGGCATCTTAATCCTAAAAGCTACAGCTTTGCTCTTTAAAACTTTAAAGTGGTATTTAGTAGATTTGCCAAAAGTAACATGTCATTTGATTTCATGACTGCTGTTTTCATGGGCATTGATTATGGATCCAAATAAAAGGAAATCTATCAGAGCTTCAATTTTTTCTCCATTGTGAAGACTTTCTTTTTTTAAAAAAAACCAATGTATAATCCATGCTGAAGGCTTTTCAATCTTCATCAATAAGTACTTTAAGTTCTCTTCATTTCCAGCAACTGTTATGACAGTTGCATATGACAGACTGTTAGTCTTCCTCAGATCCTGATGAAACACTCTTCTCCATATAGTTCAGCTTGTCAGATTATTTGCTCAGTGAATGGACTGAATAAGCATGGTAAAAGGATACAACTCTGGCCCACACCTGTTTGGATTTTAAACCACGAGGTATCACATTGTTCTATTTGAACAACTGCCTCCTGATCTACATACAAATTCTGCATAAACACAATTTAAAGTTCTGGAATTGTCATTAGTCGTAATACTAGCCATAATTTGATATGATCCAAGTAGTTTAATGCTTTTACATAGCCAAGAAAACACAGGTAAACACCTTTGTGATAGTCTCTACTTTCAACTAAGATTCATCTGACATCAGCAATGATATCCCTTATTCCATGTGCTGTTTTGAATATGACTTGAATTTCTGCCAGTTCCCTGCTGATGTACCTCAGAAAATACTTTTGCTCATCCAAAGACTTTATCAATAGAATTAAAAGATCACCTACAGAACAGGGAAAAATATTTGACAACTATATGTAAGCACAACATCTGATCTTCATAATCTACAAGGTACTACAAAGTATCAACAAGAGAAAGGTAAATAAACTAATTAAGCTTTGGGCAAAGGAGATGGACAGACACTTCACCAAAGTAGATATCCAGGCACCTAAAAGGCACATGAGGAAATGCTCATGATCATTAGCTATTAAGCCAAATTAGCTATTAGAGAAATCCAAATCAAAACTACAATGAGATACCATCTCACCCCAACAAAGCTGGCCGTGATCCAAAAAAAACACAAAACAACAAATGCTGCAGAGGCTGTGGAGAGACTGAAACTTTCCTACACTACTGGTGGGATGGAAAAGTGGCACAACCTCTTTGGAAAACAGTCTGGCACTTTCTTAAAAAGCTGGAAATAGATATACCATTTGATCCAGTAATCCCACTGCTCAGAATATACCTTACAGAATCAAATGCTGTCACATGAACTGATACAAGCACATGAATGTTTATTGCAGCACAGTCTACAATAGTAAAAAGACAGAATCAACCTAGGTCCCCGTCAACAGATGAATGAGTAAACAAACTACGGTATATGTACTCAGTGGAACACTACACAATGATAACGAACAATGATGACTTTAGAAAGCGTCTCATAACCTGGTTTCTATTGGAAGACGTTATGCTGAGTGAAATCAGTCAGTGGCGCAAGGACAGATATTATATGAGACACCTACTATAAGGACTTAAAAGTAGACTTACATAGAGAAGAAAAGACTCTTCGATGGCTGAAAGGGTAGAAGTGGGGGTGGGGGAGGGGGCTGGCTATAGATTAGATGCCAATTAGTTGATAGAAATTTGGTTGGGTGAAAGCAGTAACAGCACAGAGCAGAAAGTAGATCATCTTATCTGGGCTTCAACATAAACTGAAAACTGTTCTAATCTTAACCCAACATTGCAGAGATAGAGTAGCAGGGGCAAGTGACCATGCTCTCAAGGGACATGGAGGCCAATTAGCATAATTAGCCTATTGCTGAGAGAGTCTTCTGCACCTCATATTGGTGAGTGGCATCTGGGGTCTTAAAAACTAGTAAGTTGCCATCTGAGGTACACCAAATGGTCCCAACTCAGCTGGAACAGTTGATCACCAAGAACAACAAAGACATGAGGGAAAAAGAGCCCAGGAGGCAGAATAACCCATGTGAATGGGTGACTGTATCAACATGCGTGCAGAAGAACTAGATGGTGCCTGGCCACCACCAAAGACAGCTGTGATGGGGCACACAATGTTGAGCCTCAGTGGCAATATGAGAAAAAGAGAGGTACATCTCAAGAACTCCACTAAAAGACAGTAATTGATGGTCTGATTGCCTGGAGTTTCCCCTGGGAGCATGGCCCCTAGACCTGCTGCTGACCCTGACCAGAAACCATTACTGAGGTTAAATCTTCAGACAGAAATGGAGTGGACCATATGGAGTCTATACTTTATGGTTCTATGCATTTGTAGGATGCTGTCCTACTGGCCTGTTACTAGAAGGGAGAGGAGAGAGTAGAGAGGAAGGGCAGGAGATTGTTAGGAGGATAAGACATATATAGAATGAAAAAGAAGAGTGTTCTGTTACCAGGCAAGGAGAGCAGAAGGAGCTCCAGATAGGTAGGTATGCAAATTTAATTTGAATTGTGTACTTTCACATAATCAGAATGAAAATACCTATATATATAGAGATAGATAGAGATATAATTAAATAAATAGAAGCAAAAATCATGGCTTAGGTCAGGTGCACTTTTTCTTTAAGGTGATGTCTTATTAATACTTTAAAGAGATTTTTGGTAGCAGATTTTCCCAGTGCAATGCGTCTTTTGATTTCTTGACTGTTGCCTCCATGAGCATTGATTGTGGACTGAAGTAAACTGAAATCTTTGACAACCTCAGTCCTTTCTCCGTTTATGGCAATGTTGCTTACTAGTCCAGTTGTGAGGATTTTTTGTTTTCTTGATGTTGAGGTTCAGTCCATACTGAATGCTGTGGTCCTTGGTGTTCACCAGTTAGTGTTTCAAATCTTCTTCACTTCCAGCAAATAGGGTGACGTCATCTGCATAATGCAGGTTGCTAAGGAGTAGTCCTCCAGTCCTGATGCCTCACTCTTATTCATATAATCCAGCTCCTCAGATTATTTGCTTGCCATACAGATTGAAGAGGTATAGTGAAAGGATACAACCGTGACAAAACACCTTTCCTAACTTTAAACCACGTTGTGTCCCCATGTTCTGTTCATACAACTGCCTCTTGATCCATATACAGATTCCTTAAGAGAGCAATTGAGTGTTCTGGAATGCCCATCCTCTCCCATGTTACCCATGACTTATTAGGATCCACACAGTCAAATGCCTTCACATAGTCAATGAAACACAGGAAAACGTCTTTCTGGTATTCTCTGCTTTCAGCTAAGATCTATCTCACCTCTGCAATGACATTCCTGGTTCCATGTCTCCTTCTGAATCCCACTTGAATTTCTGGCAGTTCCTTGTCAATGTACTGTTGCAGTTGCTTTTGAATGATCTTGAGCAGAATTTTACTTGTATGTGATATTAATGATATTGTTTGATAATTTCCACATTTGGCTGGATCATCTTTCTTGGGAATGTGCATGAATATGGATTTCTTCAATCAGTTGGCCAGGTAGCTGTCCTCCAAGTTTCTAGACAGACGAGTGAGCATTTTCAGTGCTGCATCTGTTTGTAAAATATCTCACTTGATATTCCATCAGTTCCCGGAGCCTTGTTTTTGCCTGTGTCTTCAATGCAGCTTCAATTTCTTCCATCAGTATCATCAATTCCTGATCATATGCTACCTCTTTAAATGGCTGTACACAAACCAGTGCTTTCTAGTATAATGACCCTGTGTATTCCCTCCTTCTTTTTTCGATGTTCCTTGAGTTGTTTAATATTTTCCCTATTGAATTCTTCACTATCGCAACTTGAGGCTTGAATTTTTTCTTCATCTCTTTTGGTTTGAGAAATGCAGAATATATTATTCCCAGGTCTTTGCACATGTCATTATCTTTATTTTGTTTTTCCAGCTGCCCTTGAAATCTTCTGGGTAAGTGTTTTACTTTGCCATTCCTTACTTTACTTTAGTTGCTTGAAGTTCAAAAGCAACTTTCAGAGTCTCTTCTGACATCCAATTTGGTCTTTTCTTTCTTTCCTGTCTTTTTTTTTTTTATTTAACATAACTGAGTGAAAATGTACATTCACATGTAAATTTACATGCCCCCCTATATGCAGCTTCCACTGTTCTCCCTGTCCGGTGACTGCACACTATTCCTCTCTGCTCCATACATGTCTCATCCTCCCAACAGTCTCCTTTCCCCTCCTCTCCATCCACTCCCCTTCCTCCAGCCAGAGGTCAGCAAGATGATATCCTATAGATGTATAGAACCATAAAGTGCTTCCAACATATGGTTACTCTGCATTGCCAAGTCCATTCCATTACTGTCCAAAGAGTAGACCTTTGTTATAATTTATGGGAACGGGCAGCATCAGGGCCGGGGGCCATGCTCTCAGAGGAACCCCAAAACCGCTGGACCATCAATTGAGGTCTTTTAGTGGAGATCTCATGATGCACCTCTTTTTATTCTTGTGTTGCCAGTGAGACTCCTCTCTGTGTGCTCCTTCATGGCTATCACTGGTGGTGGCCGGGCACCATCCGGTTCTTCCGGTCCCAGGTCGATGTAGGCACCCACTCTTGTGGGTCTCTCTGTCTTCTCGGTTGTCCTTACCGCATGCCATTTTGGCCCTCGGTGAGCATCCGTTCCTGTTGAGTTGGGACCATTTGCTGTGTCCTCGGATGGCAGCTTGGCAGCTTTTAAGACCCCAGACGCCACTCACCAATGTGGGGTGCAGAGAGCTCTCTTAGCAAAACGCTAGTTGTGCCAATTGGCCTGCAATTCGCCTAAGAGCATGATCCCCCGCCCCCCCGCCCCAGCTACTCTATCCTTGCAGTATTGAGTTAAGATGGAAGGAGTACTCAAGTTATGCTGAAATCCACTTAATGTTGTTCTTGTTTCTAATGTGTGCTGTCACCACTTTCTCCCAACTAGATTTCTAGTAACTACCTAAACTAAACCCTCCCCCCCTTGCCCTCCCTCCCTCCCTCCCTCCCCTCCTTGCAGCTGTCAAAGAGTCTTCTATACACAAGTCTGTTTTTGAGATCTTATCGTAGAGGTCTCATACAGTATTTGTCCTTTTGTCACTGACTACTCTCACTCAACATAATGTCTTCCAGTTGAAACCAGGTTAGGAGATGTTCCCTGGAATCATCGTTATTCTTTATCATTGCGTAGTGCTCCATTGAGTATATGTACCACAGTTTACCTATCCATTCTTCTATTGTTGGGCATCTAGGTTGATTCCACCTTTTTGCTATTGTGGACTGTGCCACGATAAACATTCTGGTGCATGTGTCCGTTGGTGTGAAAGGCCTTGAATCTGTAGGATATATTCCAAGTGGTGGAATTACTGGGTCAAATGACATATCAATATCCCTTTTTGTAAGGAAGCACCAGATTGCCTTCCACAGAGGCTGGACCATTTTGCAACCCCACCAACAGTGTAGGAGGGTTTCACTTTCTCCACAGCCTCTCCAGCATTTGTTGTTTTGTGTTTTCTGGATCATGGCCAATCTTGTTGGGGTGAGATGGTACCTCATTGTTGTCTTGATTTGAATTTCTTTAATAACTAAAGATCATGAACATGTCCGCATGTGTTTTTTGGCTGCCTGGATCTCCTCTTTAGTGAAGTATCTGTCTATCTCCTTTGCCCATCGCTTAATTGGATGGTTTATCTTCTTCTTATTGATATTTTGTAGTATCTTATAGATTATGGAGATCAGGCGTCGATCTGACATAGAGTTGCCAAATATTTTTTCCCACTCTGTGGGTGTTCTTTTAATTCTATTAATAAAGTCTTTGGATGAGCAAAAGTGTTTGGTTCTTAATAGTTCCCATTTATCTACTTTCTCTTCTGTTGATTGAGGTTTCTTTGACAGATTTTGGAGTCTGTCCTCATTGTGTATTAAAACTTCCATTGTTGTTCCTACCTTTTCTTGGATGAGCTTTATTGTTTTAGGTTTGATATTTAGGTCTTTTATCCAGTTGGAGTTCGTTTTTGCATAAGGTGTAAGATATGGATCTTGATTCAGTTTATTGCAGATGGATATCCAATTTTGACAGCACCATTTGTTGAAGATGCTGTTTGTACCCCAGTTTAATGTCTTAGGGCCTTTGTCAAATATCAACTGTTCATAGGCAGATGGTGTCATCTCTGGGGTCTCAATTCTGTTCCATTGATCAGTCTGTCTGTTCTTGTACCAGTACCAGGCTGTTTTGACCACTGTGGCAGTGTAGTATGTTCTAAGGTTGGGTAATGAGAGGCCTCCCAGTGTGTTCTTCTTCTTTAGTAGTACCTTACTTATCCGGGGCTTCTTCCCTTTCCAAACAAAATTGGTGATTTGTTTCTCCATCTCATTAAAAAATGATGCTGGAACTTGTATTGGGATTGCATTATATAAATAAATTGCTTTGGGTAAAATAGACATTTTCACAATGTTAAGTCTTCCTATCCATGAGCAGGGTAGGTTTTTCCATTTATCTAAGTCTCTCTTAGTTTCTTGTAGTAAGGGCTTGTAGTTCTCTTTGTAAAGGTCTGTTGTTTCTCTGGTGAGATTAATTCCTAGGTACTTTATATTCTTAGGGGCTATCACAAATGGTATAGATTTGATAATTTCCTCCGTAACAGTCTCGTTGTTGGTATAAAGGAATCCTACTGATTTACTTATGTTTATCTTGTATCCTGAAACTTTGCTGAACTCTTCTATCAGTTTGAGTAACTTACTTATAGATTCCTTGGGGTTCTCTGCATATACAATCATATCATCTGCGAACAGGGAGATTTTAACTTCCTCTTTGCCGATGCAGATGCTCTTTATTTCTTGGTCTTGTCTAATTGCTCTGGCTAGAACTTCTAGCACAATGTTGAATAGGAGAGGTGACAGTGGGCATCAACGTCTGGTTCCTGATCTCAGGGGAAAGTCTTTCAGTCTCTCTCCATTCAGGATGATGTGGGCAATTGGCTTTGTATAAATGGCCCTTATTGTGTTGAGGAATTTGCTGTCTATGCCCATTTTGCTAAGAGTTTTTAGCATGAATGGGTGTTGGACTTTATCAAATGCCTTTTCTGCATCAATGGACAAAATCAGGTAATCTTTGTCTTTTGTGTTATTTATGTGGTTAATCACATTAATTGTTTTCCTGATGTTGAACCAGCCTTGCATCCCTGTTATGAATCCCACTTGGTCATGATGGATTATTTTCTTGATATGTTGTTGTATTCTGTTGGCAAGAATTTTGTTGAAGATTTTTGCATCGAGGTTCATGAGTGATATCGGTCTGTAGTTCTCTGTCTTTGTTGGATCTTTCCCGGGCTTAGGTATCAGGGTTATGCTGGCTTCATAGAATGAGTTTGGGAGTACTTCATCCCTTTCTATACTGTGAAATAGTTTCAATAGTATTGGGGATAACTCTTCTCTAAATGCTTGGTAGAATTCTGCAGTGAAGCCATGTGGGCCCGGACTTTTTTGGGTTGGTAGTGTTTTGATGACCTTTTCAATGTCTTCTTTTGTGATGGGTTTATTAAGTTGTTCTGCTTCATGTCGTGATAATTTGGATAGGTGGTATGAGTCAAGGAATTGGTCCATTTCCCCTAGGTTTTCAAATTTGTTACAGTACAGTCTTTCATAGTATTCTGTTATGATGTTTTTGATTTCTGTTGCATCTGTGGTGACAACTCCCTTCTCATTTCTAATTTGGGTTATTTGTTTCCTTTCCTGCTTTTCTTTAGCAAGTTTAGCCAGTGGTTTATCAATTTTGTTGATCTTTTCAAAAAACCAGCTTTTGGTCTTTTCAATTTTTTCAATTGTTTTTCTATTCGCTAATTCATTTAGCTCTGCTCTAATCTTTATGATCTCCTTTCTTCCGGTGCCCTAAGGGTTCCTCTGTTGTTCTCTTTCTACTTGTTCAAGCTGTAGAGTTAGTTCCTTGATTTGGTTTCTTTCTTCCTTCCTGATGTGTGCATTTATGGAGATAAACAGACCTCTGAGCACTGCTTTGGCTGTATCCCATAGGTTCTGGTAGGAAGTGTTTTCATTTTCATTGGAATCCATGAATTTCTTTAATTGATCCCTGATTTCCTCTATAACCCATGTTTTTTTGAGCAAGATGTTGTTCAGTTTCCAAGAGTTCCACTTTCTATCTCTGTTTTTTCTGCTATTGATTTCAACTTTGATGGCTTTATGATCTGAGAAGATGCTTTGCAATAATTCAATGGTATGGATTTTGTTGAGCATTGCATTATGGCCTATCACGTGATCAATTCTGGAGAATGTTCCATGTGCACTGGAGAAGAAGGTGTAGTTGTCTGCTGATGGGTGGAAAGTTCTGTATATATCAGTGAGGTTTCGTTGGTTAATTGTGTCAATGAGGTCTTCTGTATCTTTACTGAGCTTTTTTCTAGATGATCTGTCTAGTAATGAGAGTGGAGTGTTAAAGTCTCCCACTATTATTGTGGAGTCATCTAACTCTCTTTTGAGCATAGTCAATGTTTCTTCGACATATTTAGGTGCTCTGACATTAGGTGCATAAATGTTTAATATAGTTAAGTCTTGCTTGTGTACTGAACCTTTCAGCAGTAAATAGTGTCCATCTTTGTCCACGATGGTGGATTTGACATTAAAATTGATTTTGTCTGAGATTAGAATTGCCACCCCTGCTCTTCTTTGTTCACTGTTAGCTTGATATATGTTCTTCCAGCCTTTAATTTTCAGTTTGTTCCTGTCTTTAGGTCTCAAGTGAGTTTCTTGTAGACAACATATGGATGGGTCGTGTCTTTTGATCCAAGATGACACTCGGTGTCTCTTTACTGGAGCATTCAGTCCATTCACATTCAATGTTATTATTGATAGGTATGTGTTCACTGCTGCCATTGTAATATGTTTACTTTTATGTTGATGTTTTCTCTGTTGTTCTTATTAGTCTGTTCTGAGACATTCTTTTTTGTGAGTTGATTTTTCCCCTTTTTCAGAGCTGGTTTTATAGTTGTTGAGACTCGTGTGTTAGATTTCTTGAAATGGTATGATACATCTTTGTTGTGCTTTACAGCTGCCCCTATGAACCCCCTTAATAAACTATTTATAAACCCAATTTTAATTACTACCAGTCTTGTCATCTTCCTCTCCATCTGGAAGGACTATAACGACTGTAGTACATCCCTCTTTTATTATGATGACACCATAGTTTTCATGATGATCACTGGATTGCTTCTTTCCAAATCAAAGCTGTGATTTACTTTGGAGCCTTCCCTAAATGAGTATTGAGTAGTGTGTCATTCTAAAATATAAAGTTAGTGGTTTTGTTCTTCTAAGCCAAAGCCAAGAAGTTCTTTCAGTATTTCTTGTAGTTTGGGTTTGGTTTTTACAAAGTCTCTGAGTTTCTGTTTATCTGGAAATGTCTTAATTTCATTTTCATGTTTGAAAGACAGTTTTGCAGGATATATAATTCTTGATTGGAAGTTCTTGTCCTTCAAGACTTTGAATGTGACGTGCCACTGTCTCCGTGCCAGCATGGTTTCTGCTGAGAAATCTGACGAGAGCCTACAGGGATTCCCTCTGAATGTTAGCTTTGCCTTGAGTCTTGCTGCCTTTAAGAGTTGCTGCTTATGTTTCATTTTGTTAAGCTTGATTATAATATGTCTTCTAGTCTTTCTTTTGAGATCTTTATTGGGTGGCATACGATATGCATCTGAGATGTCTATATTCTCTTCCTTCATGATTTCTGGGAAGTTTTCTTTCAGCAGCTCAGCAACAATACTCTCTGTGTTCTCAGATGTCTCACCCTGTTCAGGGACTCCAATTAATCAAAGGTTGTTCCTCTTAATAGAGTCCCACATGCTTCTTAATGTTTCTTCATTTTTCTTGTTTCTTTTTTCTGATTTCTGCTCATAGACACTGGCATCAGTAGCTCTGTCTTCCAAGTCAGAAATTCTTTTTTCCATTTGTTCCATTCTGTTTTCTTGGCTTTGCATGGAAGCTTCTATGTCTTTGATTTTCTTCTTGATCTGTTGGATTTCAGAGTACTGGTGTTCCATCAGATCGAACAAGTTGCTTAATTTTTCATTTTGTTCTGCTGCATTTTGTATAAGGTCTAGAAGGGCCCTGTATATAATCAATCTGTATTCACTTTCTGATGCTTTCATAAAAGTTTCTTCATCTGGAAAACTCCTTGGTTGCTTTGTTTGGGAGCCTTCTGAAGCCATGAGTGATTGCTTGTATGCCACAATTGTCTGTTGCTTTTTGGGTCCCATGTGAGTATATAGAGGCTGGAAGAGGTACTGTGAGGATGGATTGCAAATGTTTCTCTAGGCTGTCTTCAAATGTAAAGCAAAAGGTATCTGACCAGTTTACAAGTCAGTTAGGTTTTCAGGTTTAGAGGCCCTCTTCTCATCTGACAAAGTAAGTGCCACTATATCCAACCCCAGATGATAACAGACTAGTTCAGAATACAGCAATGCTACTGCCCTGGTGGCCTCTACTGACAGGACCTAGCCTTATCCAACACTGCGTCGAGTACTGGTTTTGTGATAGAAAAGCGCTCTCTTGTGGGCAGGGTCTGGCTCCCAAGCTAAGAATTAGGTCCAGCTGCAGCCACCGTACCCAAGATGGCGTCCTCCACACAGGCAGCAGACAGAGCGGCTAAAGGTGCCGAGAGGTAGTGATTCCTCTGCTTCTGTTGCAGGGCCCCCACTGTAGGCAGCACTATGCAAAATCACTACTTTTCTGACGGAGAAGCACTGTCCCGTTTGCAGGCGCTGGCTCCCAGGCTAAGAACGAGGTCCCGCTAAAATCTCGGCACCAACATGGCGTCCCGCACCCCGACCACGGAGTTCCGCACAAACCCCACTGAGGCAGCTACAGAACGAAAGGTTCAAAGTGGCTAGATAAACAGAGTCCCAAGCCTGGCTCTCAGAACATGGGAATTTCGCCTGCCTGTCTCCCCAGCAGCGTGTCTGAGTCCAGCCGCCAGGCAAGGCCCAGCTCCGCCCGCCAGCCGAGACCGAGGAAAAAAAAAGTGAAAATGGTGCGTCTACATTCCGTCTGTGAGAGCCCTGGCTAGCCAGGAGCGGGAGTCAGCGAAAGAGAGGAGGTTTTTCACTGAATGGTATAAAGTCCCAATTAACAGCTCTGTGCCGTGTCCTGAGGCTGATTAGGTGCTCAGAAGGCTCTGTTTGATTGTCAATTCAGGTCTTGGTTTCCAGAGGGATAGAAAGAGACGTGTCCTTAGTCCGCCATCTTGACTCCGCCTCCTCTTTCCTGTCTTTTTAATGACCTCTTGTTCTCTTAATGGATGATATATTTGATGTCATTCCACAATTCATCTGGTCTTCAGTCATTAGTGGTCAACACATCAAATCTGTTCTTTAGACAGTCCTTAAACTCAGGAGGGATATACTCAAGTTCATACTTTGGCTCTTGTACACTTGTTCTAATTTTCTTGAGTTTTAATTTGAAACTTCATATGAGCAGTTGATGATCTGTGGTCTTGTTCAGACTGTTGAAAGTGGCTGGTCTTGCAAAATTCTATCATGCTATCTGCAGCATTACTTCTATCACCAAGGCTGTATTTTCCAACTACACCGATCCTCTTTCTTTGTTTCCAACTTTTGCATAATTATCAATGCATCCTGATTACATGTTCTATCAGTTTCAGACTGTAGAAGCTGGTAAACATCTTCAACCTCTTCATCTTTGGCCTTAGTGTTTGGTAAGTAAATTTGAATAACAGTCTTATTAACTGGCCTTCCTTGTAGGTATATGGATGTTATCCTATCACTGACAGCATTGTACTTCAGGACAGATCTTGAAATGTTCTTTTTGATGGTGAACCCAGCACCATTCCTCTTCAAGTTTTTATTTACAGACTAGTAGTCCATCTGGTTGTTGTTCAAAATGGCCAGCCCACTTCAGCTCACTAATGCCTGGGATATAGATGTTTATGCGTTCCATTTTATTTTTGACAATTTCTAGTTTTCCTAGATTCATACTTCATACATTCCTTCCAAGTATTAAGGGATGTTTGCAGCTGTTTCTTTTCATTTTAAGTCATGTCACATCAGCACATGAAGATCCCAAAGGCTTTCCTCCATCCATATCATTAAGGTCAACTCTGCTTTGAGGAGGCAGCTCTTTCCCAGTTGTCTCCTAGTGTCTTCCAACCTGAGGGGCTCGTTTTCTGGCACTATATCTGTCAATGTTCCACAGCTATTCATAAGGTTTTCCCTGGCTAATTCTTTTCAGGAGTAGACTGCTGGGTCCTTCTTCCTAGTCTGTCTTAGTCTGGAAGCTCATCTGAAACCTGTCTACCATGGGTGGCCCTGCTGGTACCTAAATACCAGTGGCATAGCTTCCAACATCATAGCAACAGGCAAGGCTCCACAGACAAACAAATAGGGGCTGTTCACGCCATGTTTACCCTCCTAACCTGATGGTGTTATCCTTCTTACTTGATGCTGTTACCCTCCTTAACTGATGCTGCTACATTCCTTACCTGATGCTGTTATCTGGAAAAGGTGCGTGATAGTTAAATAACTTCTTTTAGTCCATTCTGTCTCCTGTATTGACTTATAACATACTCTTCTTCTTCCAGATGTTTCACTGCTTGTCCTCATGTTTAGAAGGTACATTTTAAAATAACTTAGGTTTACCTTCAGATTGTATTATGCTGCTTAAAGTGTAGGAAATGTGTAACGAAGTATTCTTATTTCCTCACGACCTCTGAATGTTCTCTTAAGGTGTTAACTGGGAGTTGGGCTCAGCTATCAGCCCTTCCAACAGGTCTACCAGAAGACTCTCCTGAAGGAAGTTATTCAGCTGATAAGGAGAACTGGGCCTGAATTGTGGTAGAGGCAAAAGTTTTTCTAATTTTCACAAAGTTATTTTATGACCTAGAGCCCTGTTTTCCTGATATTTGTTTCTTTTCTTTTGGATTCTAACTCTCTCTCCAAGGTTAGAAATTATGTCTCATTTTGTGTTCCTCCTCAGTTTATTTGTCTTCCAGTTTAGAATGTACATTGTAATCTGTATGCAATCTGTAATAACTTAAAAACCTATAAAAATACTCCAAAACATGCATTTACATTTTTATAAATCACTTGTTTATAGCGGTTCTATATCCCTTTGCAAGTTGTTAAACACATGTAGTGGATATGAAGAGTTTATATGGAATTTTAAGAAGGGATAGAGCTTGTTAATGAGACAGGTCTATAAGTAACTGGTGGCACAGTAGTTAAGAATTACAGCTGCTAATCAAAAAGTATGCAGTTGTCAACAATAGATGAATGGATAGGTAAACTATGGTACATATACTCAATGGAACACTACACAATGATAAAGAATAACGATGATTCCATGAAACATCTCCTAACCTGGTTTCAACTGGAAGACATTATGTTGAGTGAAAGCAGTCAGCAACAAAAGGACAAATACTATATGAGACCTCTACAATAAGACCTCAAAAACAGACTTGTGTATAGAAGAAAAGACTCTTTGACAGCTGCAAGGGAGGGGAAGGAGGGAGGGAGGGCAAGAGGGGGAGGGTTTAGTTTAGATAGTTACTAGAAATCTAGTTGGGAGAAAGTGGTGATAGTACACATTAGAAACAAGAACAACATTAAGTGGACTTCAGCATAACTTGAGTACTCCTTCCAACTCGACTCAATACTGCAAGGATAGAGTTAGCTGGGGCAGGGGGCGGGGGACCATGCTCTTAGGCGAATTCCAGGCCAATTGGCACAACTAGCATTTTGCTAAGAGAGGTCTCTGCGCCCCACATTGATGAGTGGCGCCTGGGGTCTTAAAAGCTGCCAAGCTGCCATCCGAGGACACAGCAAATGGTCCCAACTCAGCAGGAACGGATGCTCACCGAGGATCAAAATGACATGCGGTAAAGACAACCGAGAAGACAGAGAGAACCACAAGAGTGGGTGCCTACATAGACTTGGGACCGGAAGAACCAGATGGTGCCCGGCCACCACCAGCGATAGCCACGATGGAGCTCACAGAGAGGAGTCTCACTGGCAACACAAGAATAAAAAGGGGTGCATCATGAGATCTCCACTAAAAGACCTCAATTGATGATCCAGCAGTTTTGGGGTTCCTCTGTGAGCATGGCCCCCAGCCCTGATGCTGCCCTTTCCCATAAATTATAACAAAGGTCCACTCTTTGGACAGGAATTGATTGGACATGGCAATGCAGAGTGCCCATATATTGGAAGCACTTTGTGGTTCTATGCATCTACAGGATATCATCTTGCTGACCTCTGGCTGGAGGAAGGGGAGTGGATGGAGAGGAGGGGAAAGGAGGTTGTTGGGAGGATGAGACATGTATGGAGCAGAGAAGAATAGTGTGCAGTCACCGGACAGGGAGAGCAGTGGAAGCTGCATATAGGTGGGCATGTAAATTTATACATGAATGTACATTTTCACTCAGTTATGTTAAATAAAAATAAAAATAAAATTAAAGAAAAAAAAAAGGTATGCAGTTGTAATCCACCAGTCTGTCCTTGGAAACCCTATGGGTAGTTCTGCTCTGTTCTGTGGAGTCACTATGAGACAGAGTCCATTTGATAGCAATAAGTTTTTTATAAACAACACTGTTGGTGGTGCAGTGGTTAGGAGTTTGGCTTCTAACCAAAAGGTCGGCAGTTTGAATCCACTCCTTGAAAACGGAGTGGGGAACTTATACTCTGTCTATAGCGCCACTGTAAGTTGGAAATAACAGCAGCGAGCTATAAGTGACATTACTATGTGTTTGTCAGTTTGTGTTACCTGAGTGACATACTCATCCTTGTGAAGTGAAGGACAACTGCACAAACAACCATTTGGCTGGAACTGGAGAAACATTTACACTGGCAAAATGGAAAGAGTTTCCTTAGGCTTTTACAGATAGCTGTGACCTAGGAGACCCGTCCAGAAATGGAGGCCATTATAAATATGCATGGCACAACTTCTAACTCTGCTTTGTTTCTCAATACTAAAGAAGCATCTTAGAGGCTTGACAAATTATATACACAGTATATCCCCAGGTCCCCCAGAGTTTCTGCAGAGCTATAACTGCATCTCCATTCCATGTTTATCCTTGTAAAGCCCTGTATAGACTCAACATTTCCTTCATATTTTTGTGGCTAACATCCCAGTAAGCAAATGGAGTCAGTATTAAATGCCACCCTAAAGACTCGTTTGCAGTGTGCAGTGTCCTGCCTCTCTCTCAGGCTTGCTGTTAATTTATGGATAATTTCTGCCTTTGTTATCTTCAACTTCTCCCTTATCCTACTTGTAACAGCCCACATGCCCTTTACTGTGTAATGAGAAAATATGGCCTTCCCTAAAGGGAAAGCACTCCTAAACAATGGTTTTCCTTTCTGGCTGGTCCAAATGATGCCCTTCACCTCGCTGATCCACCCACTCTACCCCTCAGACAACACTGGCAGCCTCAGTGCAGCCTCAGCTGCCAGAATTTCACTTATAACTGCTATGACCCATGTCACTGTTTGCCACTTTCATATTTTTCAGATATTAATTTTTAAGTATTTGAAATCATCCCCTTCCTGTTTCTTTCATTAAAGGATTGGTTATTTATTTCTGTGTCAGCTCCAGATGCTTCTTTTATTGTGTGGACTCTGAGAGTTAGAAAAACTGAAAGAAGCCCCAGGCCTAAGTTGATGTGAATGATAAATAATTGAGCCAAGGATGGCAGAGACGGAGAGAAAACACTGGAAGCTGCACGCCACATGTGCTGAGCTCAAATGTGAGGTTTTATTTTGGTTTGGATTTGGATTTCTTTTAGGTGATCTCGGCATAAAAGAAAAGAGGAAGAGAGATACTGAGGATATACCCACCATAAGAGTGAAAATGAGATTGAGAGAGATTGTGAGAAATAAATTTAAGAAATTTTCCTGAGTGGTATGAATGGAAACTCACTTCAGTGCTTATAAAGAGACTATAAACATGATGTGCATCAGTCTGCAATCTTTTTTGATTGTCACACTGAAGTTTCTTAAAATGTGACTTGATGCAAACAGTAGAACAAAAATCTGCTTAGTGTAAAACAATTTATTGAATTGTTAGGAACTTTTCTTTGTACTTCCACCACCATTCCATAATTACAGTGTGTGTCTCTGGAAAGCCAGGGCTCAGTATTTACCACATTACCAATCTCCCACTTTGAGTAGGTGACTCAGTTACTATTTGTTAGAATCAATTTTTGCTTATTAGGACCATTACTATTACATACCATGATTATCATTACTAATTTATAATGAGCACTAATTGTGTATCAATCACTACACTGAGATTTGTAATCACTTGATATCACTTAATACCCCAATCAGCCAAGGATTCTGAGGGAATTATGACAATAAAATCCATGCTGCAGATGATCTGTTTATGAGCTAGGTCAGTCAGAACAGGAACACCCAAGCAGAGGGCAGATGTAAGATACACTTGCAGAGCAGAATGAACTCATCATGGCTGTATGGGGCAGGTGGAGTCAAGAGAGAAGCAAAGATGCCTTAGAACCGAACCTGTTTGCTAAGGAATGGGATGTCTGCTAACAGAGCTTGGCATTCAAGAACAGAGGTGGACTTGTAGAAGAAGACGAGTCCAGACGGGGAAATTTTTTGTTTCAATTGAAGGTCATTGTGGAAATGATCGATAGATTGTTGGATATGAAACCTTGGAAGTCAGGAGAGAAGTTTGAAGAAATGTGCCATTTGAGGATGACCGGGGAAGGAGAAATCATCATGAGAGAGAGTGCAGAGGCAGGGAAGAGGTACAAGCTGCAAGCAGGACAAAAGGAAGAATAGGGGAAGAGAGTGGTAGAATAAAAAAGAGCAGAAACAGGGTGGAAGGAAGCACACAGGTCTGCAGCTTCATGGTATTTAAAGGAGCAATTAGATTAAAGGCAGCCTGAATACCAGCATATAGCATGGATATGAGCTGTAGAGTCAGACAGACAGACTCAAGTTATAATCTCAGCTTTTTCACTGAAGAGCCGTATAACCTTGAATAAATAACTTACCTTTTCTGGAGGCTTCCTCAGTTTCCTTGTCTTCAAAATAAGAAAAGTAGCAATAAGCGTATTAAAGATTATTGTGAGCCTAGAAGAGAAAATAATGCATGTGATATTAAAACCAGTATCTGATACAATGGAAGCACTGAAACAATGAGTACACGCACCCATACACACACAGGTGCACCTTAGTCTTCAAGGCGATGTCTTCACTTTTCAACACTTTAAGGAAGTCCTTTGCGGTAGATTTTCCCAATGTAATGTAACTTTTGATTTTTTGGATTGCTGCTTACATGGGTGTTGACTGTGGAACCAAGTAAGATGAAATCCTTGACAACCTCAATCCTTTCTCCATTTTTCATGATGTTGCTTCTGGTCCAGTTGTGAGGATTTTTGTTTTCTTGATGCAGAGTTGCAATTCATATTGGAGAATAAATAAAGAAGACAGATGAGGAAATGACACCTTTGAATTGTGGTGTTGAAGTATTGAATGTACCATGGGCTGCCAAACAAACAAACAGATCTGTTCTGGAGGAAGTACAACCAAGTTCTCCTTGTAAGCAAAGCTGGAGAGACTGGGTCTCACCTACTTTGAACATGTTGTCACAAGGAATCAATCCCTGGAGAAGGACATCACGCTGGGTAAGGTGGAGGGTCAGTGGAGGTAAGGAAGATGCCCAGTGAGATGGACTGATACAGTGACTGCAAAATGGATTCAGCACGGACAACAGTTGTGGGCGTGGGACAGGACCCAGCAGTGTCTCATGCTGTTGCGCATAGGGTCACTATGAATCAGAACCAACTGGATGGCACCTATCAACAACAACACAACACACACACACACACACACACACACACACACACATACACTCTCAGGAAAGGTAGGGTTGACAAAGACGCAACGTCTTCGAGAAAGGGAATAGGTTAGGAACTGAGGTGAAGAATCCCAGAAATGTATACTGAATTCAGAGAAAGCCTAGGGAGACATTATGGCAATTTAGCAAGAGAGGTTGCAGATTCTTCTCCAGAGAGCATCTTGAGCAAGCTATTTGTAATTCAGAATCAGTGTCAGCTGAAAGGCTTCTTGAGAACCATCTAGCTCTTAAATTGCTGATGCTTCTGCATAGAAGAGAGACAGGAATTAAAGTCATTTCTACCACATGCCTTTTCCTCTGCAACATATACTATCTCATTTAATTTGTAAAGAGCACAGCTAGCTCACTTTTCAAAAAAAGAAAATGAAAGCTCAATGCAGCTGTATACAGTAGTAGATTCAGCAACAATAAATGTTAGACAATGACATAAATGTTCAATAATATAAGAATGGCTGTATAAATGATGGCATATCCATACAATGGATTATTATTGAAAAAAACCAATTAGGGTACCCAGTTACATCTCAGTCTTGTAAAACATACCCACTTTCAGCAGACAGAATGAAATGGAGCTAAATGAAGTACAGTGCCTCTGCTCTGAGCAGTGCCGTGTATCCTGAGCAGTGAAAATCACAGTGCTCTCTGCCCGTTGGGTGTTGCCTGCTTGGACAACCATGCCCATATTACTCCTCTTACCATTTGCTGATGGACCTGAAATCATAATTTTTTCAGAACCCACCACATCTGCCCAATTCCTCCTATAAGTATCCCTTGACCTGTTTTGATCTTTTCTCATGGTTTTCCTTGCCTTGACCTGTGCTGCTGCTTTTAGATGCCATTGAGTTGGTTCTGACTAATAGTGACCCTATGCCCATGTATGTACCAGACTTTCATTTCTCAGGTAACTGTAAAAGATCTGTACTGGCGCTATTCATTGGATATATATGTAAGCCACAAATGGGCGGTTCATATATGATTTTAAATTACCTAGTAGTGACATTAAAACATGTGACTGCTTTCAACCTGAAAAAATAAATAGGTTAAATTAACTGTAATAATATTATTTGGGGGCCATTCTACTTTGTCCTACAGCATCGCTATGAGTCGAAATTGACTCAATAGCAGTGGGTGGATTAAAAAAGATTATTTCAGCATGTAATTACTACTGAAATTAGCTATGAGCTACTTTATCTTTGTTTATGTACTGAGTTTCAGACTTTCGTTATTATTCTACACTGAAATTGAATCTCACTAGCCAAGTTTAGGAGTCAGAATAGACTCAATGGCAGTGGGTTTGGTTTTTGTAACAGTCATGTGAAGGGGCCGTGGTGGTGCAGTGGTTAAAGCAATCAACTGCTAACTGAAAGACTGCTGATTTGAAACCACCAGTGTCTCCATGGTAAAAAGATGTAGCTGTCTGCTTCCACAGAGATTTATGACCTTGGAAACTCTATGAGATGCCTGTGAGTCTGAACAAACTTAAAGGTGGTGGGTTTGGTTTGGTTTTGGTTAGTAGGCATGTAAGGCTCACAGCTACTGTACTGTACAGCTGAGATCAGTCCCATTGCTTTTCATTTTGGCTTTTTAAACTTTGTAGCTTTACGATGTCTGAATTTAGGTGAAAGGCTAATCAGCACTCAGTCTGAAAGTGAATAGTTAGAAAATTGTTTCCCTTAGAGGAGAATTCATCTCCTAGCCTCTGTTAATGACTTAATTGGCAAGGGATGATGTATTTGGCAAGGGGGCAGTTTTCCATTTGTTTAATTAAATAAAGATGAAGTTGAAAATTACTCATCTCTTTTATGTTATTCAGGGCTGTGACTGCAGGAGCCTTCCCTTATCTGAAACACAAAAAATACCACAGTTCCTAAGTCCTTAAGAAGAAATAACAGCTACCTGAGCTAATGGCCTGGGGCCCCAGGCAAAGTGATGGGTTGGACTGTACTTTGCCAGTTGTCACCCAAGGTAGAGGTTTTTCATTTTTTCTTCCCCTCTCTAAGTTTTTGCCAATTTAGCCACATTCATATTGCTCTTCTCTGCTATGTCTCACCAGTGGGTCCAGTAAGCAACCAGAAATGGGAAGAGGTGAGCCAATTTGATAATGAACCCTTTCTTCAGCTTCAGAGCTGCTTTGTCAAGAGCCCTGCTTTAAGTAAGCCTAATGTACATCTAGATATCATCGCCCATCCACCATATTGACCCCTAGAATTTTACGCCTGTCAACATCTTTCTGTATATTACATCATATCCTCTACAGTTTTCAGTTTCTTGGAGGTATATTAGGCAGTTACTTTCACCCACATTTTACAGATGAGAAAAACAAGTGTCAGGAGTTATAAATGACTTGGTCTGCTTTAGTCTCCCATTCTGCCAAACTCTTTCGCTCACCTCTTGGTGCCACATGATGTAACACCCACGCTGTACTGATACTGTTTGAAGTTTATGTCCTGGAGCAGTTGAGTCAATGAAATATACAAGTCAGAAAGAGAGAGGTTTATTATGAGATATCATACCAATAGAAACCAGCTGACAGCACAAGCTGTTTTTAAGGATTCTCAAAAGACATTTTTTACATCAGAGTTTAAGCATCATTTTGGCAAGGATTCCTGGTGTACGTGAATTATGCATGTGAATGCACTGACGTGAACTAATCAATATTCTTATTCTACTTGGTAGGTTTACTCATTATCCGTTCAACAAATAGTTATAGATGACCTACTGTGTCCTAGGGATACAGTACTGAATACAACATTCTATAATAAAATAGTAATAAGATAATAAAAGGAATACATAAAATGCATGGACTATTAGAAGGTGCTTAGTCCTCTGGGAAAAGATAAAGCAGACATGGAGCACACGATGCTATGGAGGGGTGAGGTAGGAGTTGAAAAATAATTAATTGTACTTTAAATGAAAGTACAGACTAGTTTCTCAAGAAATACTTAGTCCACATATCTTTTTGTCGGATCCGACTCGTCAGCACCTGGCTTGGCTGGCATCTTTTTGTGACGTTGGTTGCTAAACCGATGACATGTCAACAGTCTTCCCTTCTTGACTTTGGGTTTCCCATTACCAGCCTTCCTATCCCCTGCTTCCTTCCTGTTCTTGGCTGTAGGCCGATGTGTCCATTTGGCCTCATTTTGTTTTATGTGGACCATCTAATCTTTGCCTGAAGGAGGAACCTCAGAAATGCCTTCATTATTGAGCTACAAGGCTGTCCACGGGCCATGCTCTCAAGGTTTCTCTAGTCTGTGTCAGTAATTCTGGCCAGTAATTCTAACCTTTCTGTGTGTATACATAATTCAGAATTTTGTTCTAAGTTTTTCTCCAGCTCTCTGGGATCCTCTATTGTGATCCCTGTCAGAGCAATCTGTGGCGGTAGCCAGGTACCATCTAGTTATGCTGGACTCAAGTCTGCTTTAAGACTGTGGTAGTTGTGGTCTATTAGTCCTTTGGGTTAGTCTTTCCCTTGTGTCTTTGCTTTTGTTTTTCTCCTTCTTCCTTGCTCCGGATGGGATAGGACTGGTAGAAGGTGTTAGATGATCCCTCACAAGCTCTTATTTTTCTAGGACATATTCCTAGGAATGGGATTGCTAGATCAGACAGTATTTCTATTTTTAGCTTTCTAAGAAAGTGTGTAAGAATTCCAAGCTCCCTGAAGCTTCGCCAACATCTGTTATACTCTGGTTTTTTTTTTTTTTTTTTTAATTTGTGCCAGTAATATCAGAGTGAGATAGTATCTCATTGTGGTTTTAATTTTCATTTGCATTTCTCTGATGACTAGTAATGGTGAGCATTTCCTCAGACGTCTGTTAACTACTTGAATGTCTCTGGTGAAGTGTCTGTTCATATTCTTTGCCTGCGGGGGAAAAATGTTTTTTTAACTAATAATTGAACCAAAGGTGGTAACTAGCTTTTTTAGGTTCATACGTCTTTTGAATATTTTCCTACTAGGACATTCACACGCATTTGCACAAGTGTCTCATTTGCTTCTCTCATTCCTGAAAAAAAATTGGCTCGGGAAATACGTTTATTAAGTAATAATTTGGCTCCTTTTCTTACAGTACAGTCAGTTTCCAAAAATACACCTATAGCCTGAAATTTATTCCTTAAAACTGTGGTGTTGAAGAAACGTGGATTCTTAAAGAGTTCTCTAATATCAAAGTTTGTGAAAATGAACTAGCATTGGTTAGCTCACCTTTATAAATTACTTTTTAAAACAATTTTATTACACTTTGGGTGTATGTTTAGAGCACAAATTAGTTTCACATTCAAAAATTTACACACAGTATATTTTGAGATGTTTGCTGCAGTTCTTCTACTACGTCAGCACTCTCACCCTTTCCACCCAGGTTTCTCACGCCCATTTGTCCAGTTCTCCTATCCCTGCTGCTCTCTCATCTTAACTTTCGGGCAGATGCTGCCCATTTGGTCTCATATACTCGATTGAACTAAGAAGCACCTTCCTTATATGAGGTCGGACAATTAAGTCCAAACTTAATTGTTCTAAGTGCCACAGACCTCATTGCCGAATATCACCACAGTCACCTTTGAAGTAGTCCCTCGGGAAGGTGTGCACTGATGCCAGCTCCTAGGCCACCCTTCAGAGCAATTTTGGACCTCCTTTTGGAATGGCCATTGTGCTCAGCACAGTGGCAAGTTTGCAAACTTAGTTGTATGGTTGTCTGCGAAGGAGTTTTTAGGTAGTAAGTAAATAATTGTATTGGAACACTCTCCCTGCTCACCTGATCTAGCACCCAGATTCTTTTTTCTTTACCCAAAGATAAAGGAAATATTGAAAGTAATACATTTTGATGATAGTGAGGACATCAAGGGTAATACGATGACAGCTCCGATGGCCATTCCAGAAAAAGAGTTTTCAAAAATTGCACTGAAGGATGGATTAGACACTGGCATTGGTGAAAAATTGCCAACGGGAGTACTTTGAAGGTGACTGTAGCGATACTAAGTGATGCGGTATGTAGCACTTTTTCTAGGATGAGTTCGCAAACTTAATTGGCAGTCCTCATATGTTATTGTTTGTTTTATAGGCCTGCCTAGTCAAAAGATGGACTTCAGGAGCAGATTCAGTTATGAGTTAAAAAGGTACCCAGGGCCCAGAGTCTCGGAAGTCCCTCTAGTCTCAGTCAGACCAGTAAGTCTGGCTTTTGTTTTTTTTTTTTTTTTTGGTGCGTATGAATTTGCCTTTTGTTCTAGATTTTCTCCCGCTCTGTCCTGGACCTTTTAATGTGATCTCTGTCAGAGAAGTCAGTGATGGCAGCCAAGAACCATCTAGTTCTTCTGGTTTCAGGCTGCTGGAGGCTGTGGTTCATATGGTCCTTTAGTTCTTTGGACTGATGTTTTCCTTATGTCTTTGGTTTTCTTCATTCTCCTTTGCTCTGGATGGGATAGAATCCATAGATGTATCTTAGATGGCCACTCACAAGCTTTCAAGCCCACAGATGCTACTCACTGAAGTAGTAGCAATTAATTTTTAAATGAATAAATGAAGGGATAGTAACTGAGGTTTTTGCACTGCAGTACAAAATAGCATTGAGCCAAGTTGGTACATCATCCTCCTACATACAAAACAGGACAGCTCTTCTATCCATGTTGAGAAGGGCCTCAGTTTAGGAAACAAACTTGAGAAAAACTAACCACCATCAACAGGAGTTGAAAATTTAAGTATGAGCAGAGAATCGACTTTAGAGGGTTAATCAATTTTCATAAGCTCTGACGAAAGAATGGGCCTTATTTGTCCGTCAGGTGAACGAGAGGCAACTCTAAGCCTCAATTTCCGTTTGATAACAAGGACACTGAGGATTAGAAATACAAATGTTTGCAGGCTTCATGTCTCATTGCCTCTGTGATTCTCACAGCCTAACTCACTTAGTCTCCAAGTAGCCTAGCAAAGGTTGCTTATTTTAAGGTTCTGCTCCACTGTCCTTTCAGTGAGTCCTAATCTAGCCCTTTCTCCTCTCACCTGGGCTGAATGGGCACTCCTTTGCCTCTTTTCTGGTCTCTGTTGAAGCTTCAGATATATGACATGATGTACTTACAGGCACTTATCTGACTCAGGACTCTCCCTACCTACTTCTGAGAGAGTCTCCTTATAGAAGACAGTGGGAGGTTTTTAGAGCTTGAGGCTGCAGCCCAAAGGAGAACACACTTAGGCAATGATATTTGAAGAGGAAAAATGAAGGTTCTGGGGGAGAAACCAGGCATTTCATTGTCTAATCCCTTGAAGAATATTTATGCATTTTGAAGTCAACCATGTTTTGCTTAGAAATGTATAATGGGAAAACAGTTTTAACAAATGCTTTTCTCTAGCATACTCAAGTAAGATTTTTTGTTTCAACTTAGAAGTTCTTTTTAGGTTAATAAAAGTTTCTTTTAAGTTAAAAAAAAATGTGAAAAGGGAAGTTGGCCAGTGAGACACTGCTTGCCTCCTGCAGGGAGTGAGTGGCCTCCTTTACAACTGCAGTCTGGTATAAGGATCCCCCACGGGAAGTGTTCATTTGAAAGTTTAACATGTTTTGGTTATGAGGTGGAAGAATTGACTGGAGTGTATGTAGCTGATACAACTTGTTAAAATAAACTCTTAAGATCCCTCTCCATTTTTACTGTATGACATTTATATCTCAACCTTAAAAATATAGCATAGGTTTTACTAAGGCATATTGACTTCACAAAATGCCTCCAGCAAACGGATTTCTTTTTCAGCCTCTGACTCACCTCTTTCAACTCAGCCCTGTCTCTGATCCTCATTTCCAGATTAACGTTACCCTCTACTGGACCATTTTCATTCTCTAATAATCTTGACCAATTTTGGAAAAATATCCAAAAATCTGAAACAAGCCATTATCCTGGATGAGTAGCTGCCTGCTTGGAACAGTTGCTTAATGTTAGGTACACAACAAATAGCAGAACTACCTAAGTCTGGGATAAGGATCGAGAACTGAGGCCCTTGTCGTACTACACAAGTTCAAGTCCTGGTTCTCCATTTTATATTCTTTTCATAATTATCCTCACTATAACCCCATGATCCTGTATCATTAACTCCATTTTCCAAATGAGAAACTGGTGTTTAGAGAAACCAAGTCATTGGCTTAACTTGCACAGCCAGCAAAGGACAGTAGAGAAATTCGAATGAGAGTTTCCTGAATTCAAAGTCCAGGCATTTATGGTTCTTAAAAAATTAAGCATAGCACTAACATAAATAACAAAAAAAAAGCAAACAAAAGGCAGTCACTGTCAAGTTGATGGCAATTCACGAGAACCCTATGCTTGCCAGAGTAGACCTGCATGCCATCGTGTTTTCAAGACTGCGATCCTTTGGAAGCAGATTGGCAGGACTTGCTTCAAAGGCATCCCTGAATGGCTTTGATCTACCCACTTTTTGCATTACCCAGGGACTCTAGAACTAAGGTATGATCCAGTAATTTCACTCCTACATGCATAACCAAAACAACTGAAAGCAGGAACACAAGGACTTGTACACCAATATTTACTGCAGCACTATTCACAATAGCCCAAGGTGGAAGCAACTCAAGTATCCACCAACAGATGAACAAAACATGGTATATCGGTTAAAAAAGAAGAAGAGGAAGTAGTGCAGGCCATTACCTGTAGACTGCAGAGACAGTAGCAATGCTCAGAGCTGTAGGCTCAGACTCCATTATCTGTCACTATCATTGATTTTGACGCCTCTCTCCTACTAAAGGCATAATACTGTTCAGTAGATCTATTCAGCTCAAGCATAACTGAGAATGATAGGGGATCTCCCAAGAGGGATTTGATACTCTGCTGAACATTGAGTTTTAATGTTTATTCTATTTCTCAAAGAGGCTTTGTTATTTTTAATGTAGCTATCATATATCCAGGGTTTCTAATTTTCAAAATTAAATCTTTGTTTCTTTTCGTTTTTAAAATATGGATAGTATCTGAGTGGGAATTTCTGATAATTTTAGTCTTAAGTGTCATCATTGCTATTAGTTTAATTTTTTTTACAGTGTTTTATCACCAGTATCTCACATCTGTGTTTCATAGGGACATGTATGCCTTTAAATGTCCTTTCCTCTTGCTGCAACAAATTGGTTTTATCCTGCTGTTGCTGGCGCTTTTAAAATAAAACTTTGTTTCTTCAACAAGACAGTTTTCTTAAGAGCTTATTTATTAGGGTAACATTAATCTTACCTCAAGGAGTACTTGGCTATGCTTCCACCTTATACATCTATAAAAGATTCGATTTATTTTAAAATTATTGAGCAGAGCACTCTCCTACTACTAATTAGATGCTAATTAATGTTCTTTCACTTGCTCATTTATTTGGAATCATCCTTTTTCTTCATGTCAGGGCCTCTGAAAGTGTGTAAATTTCATGAATGGTTTTCATCTTGCTCATTAAACAGATTATGGAACAAAATAGTGGTTTTGAAAATTATAGCAGAATAACATTTGACAAAGACACAAAATTCAAGAGGATGTTACTAACCTGACTAATTATAATTCCAGGGAGCATCCTTTATGATGAGATGCACTCTGAATTTCTGAACTAGCCAAGTCTAATGTAAATAAATTTTTTAAAGGTTGCTTTTAACATCGAGGCTCTGAAAGATCATAAGGAAAAAGTCAGAGGGTGAAACTTCAAGTGCTAGAACAAATTCTGTAAAACTAAGATATGTCAGATGTTTCATGTGCCTATTTTATTTTTAAACACCCCTAATCAGTGGCACATTAGTCCCTTTTTAATAGATGAAAGATCTGACTTATTATTTATATATGTTGGGTTGGAGGGTGGATTTCAGGCAGAGGCATCAGCATGTAACTCTAAAGAACACAGCAGATTGGAGGAAATGAAAGAAGTCTGGAGAACAGTCTAGGCTAACGACTGTGCTGTAGACATGAGTAGGGTTTCTAGGAAAGGTTAAGGGATTGGTACCTCATCTACTGTGTACTGGAAAGATCATTCTCACCATGAAAAGACAGAAAAGTTGAGGGAGGAAAAGAAAAACTTCATAGTCAGTAATGACAAATGATAACTCAAGCTAGGGTACTGGCAGTGTAAGTGACGTATCTTCTGAGAATGATTTTTAAACTAAGGCTCATTTATTGGTTGAATGTGGGTGACAAGAATACAAGAGAGGGAAGTATGTAGAACATGACTGTCAACAACAACAAAAAAAAAACCAACAACTGAGTAGAAGATGGAAGTTTTTTTTTTTCCCTTAGAGACATCTGGGGGGAGAAAAAAAAAGTCAAGGAAAGTATCAGGTTAGATTGCCCCAGAAATAGAACTCTGAGACTGAGATTTGACTGTGGGAGGCATATGGAGGAGTCCTCCTAGAGATCATGTCTGTAAAAGAGTAAGGAAAGAGAATTTAAAGAGAGGGAAGGTAGATGGTGATGTAGCCACAACAGCAACTTTATTCACTTTTCTGTGGTGGTGTGAGGCAAACTAAGACAAGTATTGTTAGGTCTTAGTACCACCGTATTGCCCAATCAATGGATATGGCATTCTTCTTCAGAACCCCCCCCCCCAAAAAAAACCAGCCAAATCCAATGCTGTCAAGTTGATTCCAACTCATGGTAAAGCAGATAGAATCTCAGGTGTGTCAACTCCCATCAGCTAATACCAGTTCCTGAGGAGAAGGAAGAGGAGGAGGAATTCGACTGCCTATCTTCAGCGGGCAATACTCCTGGCATCTGGGAAAATGAGTGACTCGATCCTGTGGTGGATACAGGAAACACAGCACAGCATCTATCACATTCTACCCTTAGCGCCTCTACAGTCCCTTGAAAGCAGCTTCTTGAGGATCCTGGTGGGACTTTTCCTGGGAAAACATTCAAAAGAAAGGTTACTTTGGACAAACTATCGCCCCTCTGGCTGGAACGGATTTTGAGCTGCGACTGGTATTTTGAATCTTTCTCCTTTACTGCCTGTTCTGGCTTTTCCAAGCCCTGGATAACATCTCTGCTGGTCTAGGCAGTGTACCTAGCTGGGTGACCCAAATTCTTTCCTTAAGGTATCAAGTCCTTATGGTATTGTGGCCATGTCTTTCTCTGATCATGTCAATTTACCACAAAAATTTGGTAGTGGAGTACCAAGAATTGCTCCATGGGAGTCCGTGACTTCTGTCCTATTGTGTAACAGCAACTTAAACTTTTCCTCTCTGTCCCCATTGTGTAACAGCAACCCTATATACTTCTAGTGATCAGGATCAGCTAGTCCTCCCAGACTGGTGATTCATTCCTGCCTGATGGTCTGTTGACAACGTACTCTTCAGTGATTGGGCAGAGCCATAATTCAGAGTTTGCTATGCACTCTGATGGAAGCTTCCTTCTCTGGAAACCACAACCTCTCTTTTTCTGCCTTCCAGCTCCAGAAGATAGAAGTCCTATTTTATGCTGCTACAAAGACCTTTTGACTTTAAAATAGCATCTTAAATTTTCTTAGAGTCAATAACTTGATTTTATAAAATACAGTGCTGTTTACAAAATACATATTAAGGCCATTAAAACATATTAGAGGCAAACAGTGTACACAAAACTATTTAGGAATTAATTATGTACTGGCCAACATTTTGTATAGATTAAATTTTAATTTATGACATGTTTATTTTTTCTTTTCCTTTGGATGGCTTAAAATGTGACATATTTTACGGTCAAGGTCCTGTAACGTACTTTACATTCAAGGTCATTTTTCCCTCCTGCTGAAGACAGTAAACTGACCCTACAGGGTGAAATTTCAAAATGACTTCTAGAGGCAGAAAAAAAGATGTGTTGGAGAGTGGCCAAGGCTTGGAAATTAAAATGATATGGAACTATTTTATACAATCTGAGAAACTCCTAAGATTCCTGTCTTCTCTCAAAAGAGATTACAGAAAGCGAGCTTCCCTAATGAGGTGGTGTGTCTGATACCAGCATCTGACGAGTTCTAATTCAGCCATCTCTCTGCTTGGCAATAGGATGAACCCCTTTCCTCTCTCTCTCCCTCTCTCTCTCTCTCTCCCTCTCTCTCTCTCTCTCTCCCTCTCTCTCTCTCCCTCTCCCTCTCTCTCTCTCTCTCTCTCTCTCTCTCTCTCTCTCTCACACACACACACTAGATGTAACCTGTTAGCAAATTTGAGACTAGAGCTTCTGTTTTCAATTTTTATCCTTTAGGTGATTTTACTTTTGATTTTGCAAACCAAAGCTAAATTTTTGCTGATTTTGTTTTGAAGCTATATTGTATAACTCAGGCAACATTTTAACACTCACCTCTAAAGGACTAATGTAAAGGACTAATGATCTGTTGTTAGCCAAAGGCCAACCCCTCACACTTAAAATTGAAATCTTCTACATCTACCCTCCTCCTTTTTTGTATCGTGATTAGATGAAAGTATACACTCCAATCCAAATCAGTTTTGCATACCTGCCTGTCTGCAGGTCTATCTGTTCTCCTCACCCAGTGACAGCACATTCTTCCTTTTCAAGCTATACTTCTAGTGTCTTCTTAATGAGCACCTGTTCCCTCATCTCTACCCTATTATTTCCCACCTAGAAAGAAATTGTATCAACATGAGACCAAAAGAACTTACTCTTTTTCTTACTTTTCCTTTCTGTAAAGCCCTGCTGTTAGCCACACTCACCCTTTTTTCTTTTAACTGAGATCTTGACTAAGTGACTTAAACTCTCTGTATACTATTATCTCAACTATTAAATGAGAAAGCTCAAACTTTTCTTTATGTAAATATTAATAAGGTGATGAAATCGCTTTCTCTCTTCCTGGATCCACTTCTGGGAAAGCAAGAGTCGGTGATTTTAATCTTAGAGAGTGAACTTTCATCTGAGGCTGGTTCCTCTTCACACAAGAAGAGGCTTTAGAAAGATGAGTGGCTGAGAAACGAGTCAGTGGGCAAAACCAACAGATGGATCAATGGTCAGTTCAGATACTAAGCATTCAGTCTAACAGTACTGTTAGCTGTAGCACTTCTTCAAAACTGGCTCTTAGTCTTCAGCCTGCTCAGATGATGGTTAAACCTTGAGACTCCTCAGTTTCATCCCTAACACATTTGTTTTGAAGTTGCTCTTTGCTTCTGAAGCTCACAGAAGTTCAAGCACTCCTAGACTAGTATGTGCCTATTGTGGTGGTTTTGATAGGGGTGGAAATAAGGAAGAATTCTGTTCCTGGCAGTAAAGAACTTTTACTTTTGAAAGAATGACTGACAATCCCTGTCATTCCCCACAGTGCTCTGCCACCTCTACCCGTGTCTACAGCTGTGGGATGAACAGAGCCAGCTCAGGCTAGGACAGTGGGACATATGCAAGGATTCTTTAAACAATTTTACATAGGATGCATATACTTTAGAAATAAGGATATTAGAAAAGAAACCACAGTCATAAGTGTCCTAAGAGGCATCTAAGACTCCAGTTGTCAGATCACAAAAATTAGGAAGCTCACAAGAATGAAGCCATGCCTACAAAGATCCCCCAGGGTCCTACCTGCTCTGTAGTGCAGGTATAAAATGAAAACCACCCATGGTAGATAATTAATTAGATAATTAATACCTTATTACTACATATAGTTTCAAAGCCAATAGTAAGACTGAAATGCCTCATTAGCAACTCTCACCTTTGAGATGTGTTCTAAGACCTGTGAGATGGGGTTCTCTTTCACTTCTGGTATTCTTACTGACCAGGGTTACATACTGGTTTTTAGTTTTTCATTGAGTAGGAAGCATGCAACAAATGAGTTGTAAATGTGTTCTGAACCCATCTGACCCAGGCATAGGATCTTTTCCCAAAATAAAAGGGAAAGAGAAAGGGTCTTATTTCAAACCCTGGTGGCATAATGATTAATTGCTATGGCTGGTAACCAGAAGGTCAGCAGTTCAAATCTGTCAGATGCTCCTTGGAAACTCTATGGGGCAGTACACCCTGTCTTGTAGGGTCACTGTGAGTCAGAATTCACTCAACGTCACTGGATTTGGTTTTGGTTTTTTATAATCTTCCATGGAAACCCTGGTGGCATAATGGTGAAGTGCTTGCACCTGCTAACCAAAAAGCCAGCAGTCTGAATCCACCAGGTGCTCCTTGGAAATGCTATGGAGCAGCCCAACTCTGACCTATAGAGTCATTATGAATTGGAATCAACTCAGCGGTGGGGGGTTTGGTTTGGTTTTATAGTCTTCCGTAGACCAACACAGGATCTACATTGCTGGTGAAAAGCTCATCTGGGCTACTTTCATGTTTAGGTCATGTGTGTCTCCAGAGATATGTTTCAAAACACATGTGTGCTCAGCTCACACAAACACATATTCACACTCAGTGACACTCACAGATATCTCTGCTTGTGTGCAAATCATGAGAGAGAGGTAAAATTTGTAACTGGAATTGTCTGATTCCTGAATGTTTGGAATAAAATTTGAATTTGAAATTCATTCTCTGCCACTCTATTCTCTGTACTTTTAGTATAAAGAGAGTCAAAGATCTAGGGAATATATTTTATATATATATACGTAAGCAAAACCAAACCCACAGTCATTGAGTCAATTCTGACTAATAATGATCTTATAGACAGTATAGAATGGCCCAACAGAGTTTCCAAGAAGAGCCTACCAAATTTGCACTGCTGACCTTTAGGTTAGCAGCCATCATACTTAACCACAACACCACCAGGTTTCCAAATATGTGTGTATGTACACGAGGTCTGACAATTATGTCCACAAGCTTGCCACTGAGCACTTATGTTGGCAGCACTGTACAAACAACTCAATATGGTTTCATAACCTTGGTAAGTCAGTGTCTCACAGCTGTGTTCAGGTTAACATGTGGCAGTATCTTGCTAAGCATGATCATTATTGTTGTTGTTTTTGTGTGCCACTGTAAGAATGTTGGAGCTTGTATTAGAGCAATGAGAAAACATTAGATTTCTTGTTAAACTGGACAAGAGTGGGAGCAAAATCAAGGACATGTTAGTCTGAGTTTATGGAGATAATGCTATGATAAAAACAACAGTATACAAATGGATTAAATGTTTTTTAAGGGGAGAGAAAGCATTACTGATGAAGAGAGGTCAGAGTGGCCAGTAATGAGCAGAACCGACAAAAACATTGCAAAGATGCTTCAAACTGTGCATCAAAATTGCTGGCTGACTGTCAGAGGCATAGCAGACCAAGTAAACATCAATAGAGAAGCAGGAAAATCTCAACCAAAAATCTTGCTATGAGAAAGGTGTATGTAAAAAATGGTCCCGAAATTGCTCACCGATGAATGAAAGCAAAGGAGAGTTGAAGTTTGCCAAGACCATTTGGAGAGGCAAGATGATGTTTTGGGCCATGTCATCATGGTGATGAGACATATGTGCACCAATATAGTCCTGAAACAAAGTGTCAAAGTGCACAATGGAAGTCAGCCAATTCTCCATGACCAAAAAAGTTTGGTCAGTTCAAATCAAGGTCAGAATGATGTTGCTAATCTTTTTTGATATCACAATCATTGTTCATTATGAAGTTGTACCAACTGAAAACAGTTAACCAAGTTTACTATTTGGATATGCTGAAAAGGCTGCATGAAAAAGTAAGACAAAAATGACCTGAACTTTACACAAACTCATGGCTCTTGTATCCTGACAACGTACTAGTTCACATGGCACTGTCTCTGAGGCAGTTTTTAGCCAGTAAACAAGTAACTGCATTGCAACACTCTCCCTGTTCACCTGATCTGGCTCCAAATGACTTTTTTTTTTTTTTTTTGTCAAAGGTAAAGGAAATATTGAAAGGAAGACATTTCGATGACATCCAGGTCACCAAAGGTAACATGACAGCTCTGATGGCCATTCCAGAAATAGAGTTCCAAAATTACTTTGAAAAGTGGACTTAGGAGCTGGTGTCAGCATATAGCTTCTCAAGGCGACTACTCTGAAGGTGAACACAGTCATATTCAGCAATGAAGTTTGTAGCACTTTTTCTAGAATGAGTTCACTAAATTAATTGACAGACCTCGTGTGTGTATGTGTGTGTGTGTGTGTGTGTACACATTCTTTTTAATTTGGCTCATGTAGGTAAACTGGTTTATTATATTTTAGGTAAACTCATGTTCCATCTTAATCTTTGTCTTTTTTCACCTGCAAGCATATTTTAAGTCATAACATTGTTTTCATTATAACAGTGTATTTGATAAATGTGAATATATGTACATAGCCACACACACAAAGTGTTCATAGTAAATAAAAAACAATTGTTTTTTACACCACTGCTAAACCCTGGTGGCATAGTGGTTAAGTGCTATATCTACTAAACATAAAAGTTGGCAGTTTGAGTCTGCCGGGTACTCCTGGAAAACTCTATGGTGCAGTTCTACTCTGACCTATAGGGTCACTCTGAGTCAGAATTGACGTGATGGCAGTAGGTTTTGTTTTGTTTTGGTCCCACACCAGCTATCTAACTCTTAGATGCAACTGCCTTTAATCATTTCTGGTTACAGTGTTTTGGTGATTAACTTATAATTTTTTGATAATGTATTTTTGTCTCTGTCTTGATCTGTTCACTTACACATTGTCTTTATTTTGTGTATTTCCTTCATCCCTCCTTCTTGCTATCCTCTAAATGTTTTTCTGTCTTGATAATGAGCCCAAAGACAGAAAATTATGAAAGGATGTAAGAAAATAGTATTCTGCCTGCCTTCCATTCCGGTGACCTGGTCTCCTGAGCATGAAGTTCCACCTAAAGACAGCTGTGCTCTCAGACCCAAAGTCACCTAATGAGATCAAAGATGGAGGGCAATGAAAATCTGGGGGGCCATGTGTTCCTATTTTTATTCTTTCATTCCATTGTATGATGACATACAGAGTACTACTGGAAATCCTTTGCATGACCAGCAGTCTCAGGGAAAATTAAATGGTCTTTTAGCTGCTCTGAGACTTACTTTGATAATAGTATGCATTTTCTTTTCCCCATCCTCTGCCTATATCTTAACAGCCAAAACATATATAATCAGACCTGAAATTTTACAAATGTCGAATAAATGAGGTGTGGCATAAGTTTTATCGTTTTATTTTGTTGTGCTTCTGGCTTGTTTTCTAAACCAATTATTCAAAACTATGTTATATTTGGGGGACCAGGGACCATGATTTCAGGGGAAATCAAGGCCAGTTGACACAACTATCATTTTGCTAAAAGAGCCTTCTGCACCCCACTTTGGTGAGTGGCATCCAGAGTCTTAAAAGCTGCCCAGCTGCCATCTGAGGGTACTGTAAATAGTCCCAACTCAGCAGAAACAGATGATCACCAAGGACCAAAACGACATGAACGAAAAGAGAACACAGAAGACAGAGAGATCCACCTGAGTGGATGACTACATCAACTTGTGACTGGAAGAACCAGATGGTGCCCAGCCATCACCAGTATTAGCCGTGATAGAGCTCACAAAGTTGAGTCTCACTGGCAATACAAGAATAAAAAGGGGTACAACTTGAGATCTCCACTAAAAGATCACAACTGATGGTCCGGGGACCTCAGAGTTCCCCTGGGAGCATGGCCCTGGCCCTGATGCTGCCCCTGTCCATAAATCATAATGGAGGTCAACTCTTCAGACAGCAATGGATTGGACTTGGTGACACAGAGTGATTATATCATGTGTGCACTTTGTGGTTTTATGCATCTGTAGGATGTCATCCTGCTGACCTCTTACTGGAGGCAGGGGAGTGAGTGGAGAGGAGGGGATAGGAGATTGTTGGGAGGATAAGACATGTATAGAGCAGAGAGGAAGAGTGTGCTGTCACTGGGAAGGGAGAGAAGAGGGAACTGCACATAGATGGGCATACAAATTTATATGGGAATGTACATTTTTATTCAATCACAATATTAATAATGAAAAAGCCATATTTTCTTGTCTCCTTAAGGCAATGGATGAAATCTTAGTACAAACCAATGTCCAGATTTCATCTGCAATTACAAAGGAAGAGGGACTTGTAACTGATGGGAGATGTTAAGTGTGGGGAGAAGAGAATTTTTTATTGAAGGATAAATACAAAGTGTTGCTGTGGTTCCAAGGGAAAAAGCTAAGAGAGAAGGTACAGCAAAATATACACTAATAAGTAATACGGAGAAAGCCAATAGAATACCATTGTTAACATAAGAGACATAATCCAAAGGAAACTGGCTTTAATTTGGATGTAAACAAAGCTTTTCATTGAGTGCAAATCTATAAGAAACCTACGCAAAGAACAAGTCAAGATAACTTCATCATATTTTGGTATAATGATGATTATAATAGAAGAAGGAAGAGACCATGACAATGACACCACGAGTTAAAGAAATGTGAAGAATTGATGGATGTATTTGTTTCTATAGCTGCTGTAACAAATTACCATCAGTTAAGACAACCTAAAACCACAGAAACTGGAAGGTAGAAGTCCAAAATGAAGATGTCAATGGAGTTGGTTTCTTCCAGAGGCTTAACACAAGGCCAAGGTGTTGGCAGGGCTGGTTTTTCCAGAGGCTCTGAGAGAGAATCTGTGTCATGCTTCTTCCTAGTCTCTACTGGTTGCTGGCAACCTTTGACTTTCTTTTTGTTGTAGGTGCATTGCTCCCATCTCTAGCTCCATCACCACATGGCACTCTCCCTGTGTGTCTGTGCCTCTCATCTTATAACACTAGTCATTTGATTACAGCTCACCCAAATTCAGTAGGACTTCATTGTACCTTGATACATCTACAAAGACTGCTTTTTAAAATGGTCACCTTTACAGGTACTCAGAGTTAGGACTTTAGTGTATCTTTTGGTAGAACACATTCAGTTCTGGAGAAAGAGTAGATAACTGAAGTCAAATTAGCCTGTTCATTTAAAAAAAAAATATATCTGTAGTAATATTTCTAATTTTTGGAACACTGTCACTGGACAGAAATCACATATTTTATACCTAGGAAATAGTCTTTAATATCTTTACATTGCTTTGATTTCTTCTGCATATGAAAGGTCTGTGACTCCATTTATTTTTAAATCCCTTTTTTTGTTATAATGTTTATACAATGATAACTTTGTTTCTCAGTTTTCAGTGTTTTGCATTTGATTTATTTCTGTGACTTTCCTCTTTATGTTAACATCCAGTTGCTCTGTTCTGTGTTCTAGTCTTAGACTGTTATCTCTTGTTATTGATTTTCTAACCAAAGGAATCCCTTTTATGTTTTTTATAATTTTGTTTTTATTTCTTGAAAATTCACTAAATTTTATGTTTATCTGGGAATGTCGTATTTCTTATACCATATTTGAAAGCCAATTTTGCTATATACAATTCTTGGCTGGCGATATTTTCCTCCAAGATTTTTTATATGTCATCACATTGCCTTCTTGCCTGCATGATTTCTGCTGAGTAGTCTCGGCATGGACAGGAAAATTCAACCTCATGAAAATGTCTATTCTTCCCAAAGTGGCCCATAGATACAATATTATCCCAATACAAATTCCAATGGCATTTTTAATGAGATGTAGAAACAAATTATCAACTTCATGTACAAAGGGAAAAATTCCCATCAAAATAAAATATTATTGAAGAAGAAGAAGAAAGTAGGGGTCTCACACCACCTGACTTTAGAACCTATTACACTGACACAGTGGTCAAAAGCCTGGTACTGGTATAATAATGGATACACAGATCATTAGAACAGTATTGAGAATCCAGACATAAAATCATTCACCTGTGAGCAGCTGATATTTGACACAGGACCAAAATCTGTAAACTGGAGGAAAGACATGGTATTGACATATCTGGATACGCATTTACAAAAGAAAAGAAGGCCCAAATCTCACACCATGCACAAAAACTACCTCTGAATGGATCAAAGACATATATGTCAAATCTAAAACAGTAAAGATCATGGAAGAAAAAACAGGGACAATGTTGGCAGCCCTAATACCCAGCATAAACAGAATATAAAACACTACTGCCAAGCCAAGTGCCATCTTACTAGCAATGCATAAACACCAGAAGAAAAAACAGATAACTGGGAACTCATCAAAATCAAACACTTATGCTCCTCTACTGACTTCACCAGAAGAGTAGAAACACCCCCTATGTGTGGGTGGGGAATGGCTATGACAAATCTGATCAGCATCTAATTTACATAATCTTCAACGTAGTGCAAAACCTCAACAACAAAAAGACAAATAACTCAGTTAAAAAATGGAAAGAGGTTATGAACAGGCACTTCGCCAAAGAAGATATCCAGGCAGCCAACAGATACATTTAGAAATGCTCACGATCATTAACCATTAGCAAAATGCAAATCAAGATTACAATGAGATACAATCCCACCCCAACAAGGCCAGCATTAGTCCCCAAGTCACAAAATAACAAATGTTGGAGAGGTTGTGGAGAGACTGGAACACTTCTATGTCACTGGTAGGAATGTAAAATGGCACAACCACTTTGCAAATAGATTTTGCACTTTATTGAAAAGCTAGAAATAGAAATACCATATAATTCAGTGACCATACTTCTTGGACTAGATTCTGAAGAAGTAAGGGCTATCACATGAATAGATACCTGTACGCTAACATTTATTGCAAGCTCTATCTATAATAGCAAAAATGGAACCCACTTAGGTGCCCCACAATGGATGACTGGATAAACAAACTATGAGTAAAATCACAAAATGGAATACCATACAGTGATAAAGAACAACAGTGATTTTGGTAAACATAACTTAGGGAAATCTGGAAGGCATTATGCTGACTGAAATTAGACAGTTGCTAAACAACAAATATTGTATGAGACCACTATTACAAGGAGCCAAGAAATGATTTAAATGTAGAAGAAAATGGTCTTTCATGGTTATAAGGGTGGACAGGGAGAGAGTGGCATATTCACCGATTAGACATTAGATAGGAATTGGGTTAGATGAAGGGAGGGAAAGCACGCAATAGAAGGGAGGTAACTACAATTGAACTAAACAAAAAGCTAAGAAGTTTCCTAAACGTAAAGCAATACTCTGAAAGGCAGAGTAGCAGGGGCAGGCATCTGGGTATCACGGTTGCAAGGGACTTCTGAGCCAATTGGTATAGCTTTTGTTTTTTAAGAAAATGTTCTACATCTCACTTTGGTGAGTGACATCTTGATTCTTGAAAGCTAGCAATTGGCCATCTAAGTAGCATCAGTTTGTCCCAACCCACCTGTAGCAGATAACAATGAAAAGCATCAAAGATATAAGGAAAATGAGATTCCAAGGGACAGAAAGGGCCACATAATCCACAGACTACATCATCATGCAACCAGAAGAATTAGATGGTACCCAGCCATTACCAATGACTTCCCTAACAGGAAATACTCATACAGTCCATGACTTAGCAAGAGAAAAATGAGTTTGCCGAACAGAAACTCTATTTAAAAAAAAAAAAAAAAAAAAACAGAGTTGATGGTCTGACAAACTGGAGGATGCCTGGAAAATATGGCACCCAGACTATCTTTTAGTCCCAATATGAAGCCATTCCCCAAACCAACTCTTCAAACAAAGATTGAACTGGATTATAAGACATAAAATGATATTGGCAAAGAGTGTGTTTCTTGATTTTAGTAGATACATGAGGGTAATGGGGGTGACCTGCCCAGATGGGAGATGAAAGGGTGGAGTGAAATAGGAATTGGTTGAAGGACATGGGAATATAGAGTAGAAAAGAGGAGTGTGCTGTATGGGTTTTTGTACAACAAATTGTCTTCGGTGGCAAAGCACAACAAAATATATTTTTTAAAAATGGACACATATCTGAAACCAGTTAGTGTTCTTTCTTCATAATTGTCAGCTAGACCAAGTAGAAGCACCTGCCTCTTAAAATTGCAGGATACCATCATCCCTGTTCGGTAAAGGAGAAAACAGTAAGGAGAGGGGAAAATGGAGAAAGAAGAATATTATGCCAGATCAAAAAGGAGACAGAGCAAAGAAAAGAGGGGAACGAAGAGAGACAGTGAACAAGTATACCAGAATAAATGACTGAACATTGTCTTCCAAGTATGTTAATCTGGTATTAGTTGCTAACTACCCTTTGCATACACACACACATTTTATCTAAGCTGTGTTCCATTCGAGTTTTCTTATCCAAAATGGAGAGAGTTCTAACTAATATAGTGCATTGCAAGATTGTAGGGTTATTGTGAGCATAAAATAACACATGTAATGTTTTAGTACATTTAGTACATGCAGTATTTGCTCCGATGATGGTGCAGGTGATGCCTGATCTTTTGTTTTTTATTCTTCAAGAGTTTCCTATAGACCACTATGAATATAATAGGAACAAACTCAACTCCAGCTAAGTGGTGGACTTCCTATTTTTGGAAGATACAGAATTTAAAGTTAGGACTTGAAGAGAACTTTGAATGTCATGGGTGAATAATTGTTTTCTGTTGTCAGATCTAACCATCCCCTACTTTCTATCACTTGTATTTTCATTCATTCTTATCATTGTTAACTCAGATTCAAACTTCAACTCAGGCTCAGATTTGAAAAAAAAGTTTAAATCCCTGCTCAGTGTGTTTCTATTTGCAGGAACAAATGCATTTGTTATCTTGTGGACACTGTGACTGTGTTGTGCTGATTGCAGCTGGCTGTCATTCATGTGAATTTATAGTTCTGGATCAAGCCATACACTCTCAAGTACATTCATGACTATGTTGAGAAAAAAAGATTCCAAGGAAAGGAGAACTTTAAGGAAATTACAAAAAAAAAAAAAGCTATTATGCAGTAATTCCTTTAAACCTTATTAAGATGATATACAGAGAGGAAAATTGTGATGGAAGGATTTGGAACAATTTGGAGAAACAGTCATCACAGGATTATTGCTCTTGATTACTATTGATTATCATTGTCATCATCTCTATCCATTTGACAAATGACAATATTGTGATTAACTACTGAACCCTGAATTTGGAACATACAAGAGCATTCACGTATGTTTAGTCACAGCATTTTTTTAGGTGAGAACTTTAAGCAAAGTGAAACCCTACAGAAGTCAAAGAAGAGAGCAACTTTGAGAACAGAATAATCAAGGAAAAATTCGTAACTGTCATTTCTTCACTGTGGATTTCACCTACTGTTTGGGCTATAGATTTATTAGGTGCTCCAGAAAATACAATGAGCCCTGGTAGTACAGTGTTAAACTTGTGTCTGCTAACTGATAGGCTGATTGTTTTGAAGCCACCAGCTGCACTGTGGGAAGAAGACACAGCAATCTGCTTCCGTGAAGGTTATAGCCTCGGGAACCCTGTGGGTAAGTTCTACTATATCTATATAGTTGCTATGAGCCAGAATTGATTTAATAACAACAGATACAGTTTTTGTTTTTTTTTTCTGGAAATACATGAGCATATCCTATTGAGGAGTTTTGGTTGAGTTTTAAAGTTTTCCATGTCTGTGAAAAAAAGTGTCAAGAGTAAAATAAAATGAGACATGCCAAGCCAAGTGCCGTCGAGTCATATCTGAATCATGGCGACCCTAGGGGCCAGGGTAGAACTGACCCCAGAGTATTCAAGGAGCGCCTGGTGGATTTGAACTGCTGACCTTAGGAACCAAATAATTGATTTGATTTAGGTGAATGATACCGCAAGTTTTTGACTTATGAACACCTTTTATTGTCACAGCAGAGTGGTCATCCATTTCAACTTCCTTTGCCTCCTGGATACATAGCTAATCTTAAGGAACTCAACCAGTGATAATCTACTGGGATACTTTTTTGATTAATGCTCATCTGCTTCATTGTCAGCTCCATGGGGAGAAGGAACATGTATGCTTTTCTCGCCTCTGTATCTTTAGTGTCAAGAACAGGCCGACACACTGTAAGCCCTCAAAAACTTTGCATGAGTCAGTAGCACCTGCTCCCCTCAATTTATGAGTGAATCAACTAGAGTCAAAGTAGGAAAGCCACTTCCTATGAGGACACAGCTGATTGCCCCCTCATCCCACTATCTCTTGTTTCTCCTCCTCTTAGGAATTCAGAAGTTGGTATAACACCATTATTAGAAAGACCTAGATTTCTATTGGAAAATGGGATGAAAACTTTTCTCTTTTTAAGTGAAGAAATTTGCTCAATCTAGAGTAATCCCTGGTGTGTGGCTTGAACTCTGCAAGTATCAGTGTGATCACCCCCAACATAAGGAACATTACCACATAGACCAAATTAAAAAGTCCATCACATTGACCTTAACAAAAGACATTCAGCTGACACCAACATGCTTCCATACCCTTTGTTCACCAGCACATCTGTGAGAGGAAAATGCTTTAACAGACTGCAGGTGTGCATCAGGGACATTTCTCTTCATATAATTTAGGTCGTTTTTTAGACTATAACCATCTTTCACACACGGTATACCATTCTGATTCTGAATTTAAACATTGGCGAGGTTGAATTGTTTTCATTTTCTTTTATTAATAATAAATCTTGTCTTATCACTGTTCTGTTGAAGAAGTGATACAAAGAATAGGAATTGCTTCCTCTTAAATGTAAAGTTCAGAGTTTTGTGCTAAAAATAAATATCTCTTCAGCAAAATAAGGCCATAGTTTGGCTCAAATTTGGGATATATGCTGTGTGTGTGTCAGTGTGTGTAAGTTCCCTGTGGTTTTTCAAAATGTGTGAGCTTAGAAGCCTATGGTTGAACTTTCAGTGGAAGTATGTCCACTTCACATCACCACCATGTTTAGGGTAAATAGTTACCTTTGGGATAGCAGAGTTGGAGGTCATACACTCATCACTTAGAAATGTCTATTTTTGATATTGACTTCAACACTTATTAGCAGTGAGTCCTTTGTAAACTTAATTAACATCTTTGAGTGTAACTTATGTTTCCACAGCTGAAGAAAAGTGTAATGCTCACAGGGAAGTTATGAAGTTTAAACTAACAATGTACTAAGCTCTCAAATAATGCCCAATATGTCACTTTATAGGATGAGTCCCCACAAGCATCCGTAGTGATCCACTCTTCCACATCTTTGCAGCCTCATGAGTAGAATTTGAGCTCATCAGGGTCAACAAAGACCATGTCTTATTTATTCATCTTTAAATTTCCAGAACCTGTTGCAGTCAGCCCGAGTTGGCAAATAGCCTCCTGAGAAGTAATTGCTAAGTTCTGAACCCATGAATTTAATAGATTATGATGGTTTCCATCTTAATTAAAGGGTACTAGCATTTTGCAATGGTGTTTGTTGAACTTGACAAAGAAAGTATGTATGTTGTTATTCTGTTATCAGTATTGATGTGCTGAGAGCCTCAATGAAGATGGATAACACGGTAGTAAATTAGAAGTAGAGTTTTAGGTGTGCACTCTACTGACTTGCTGGTGACAGGTTTAACCATGGGAGCCCAGATGGCTCAGTGGTTAATTGTTCCTCTGTTAACAAAAAGGTCAGCAGTTTGAATAGCCCAGCCACTCCTTTGAAACTCTATGGAACAGTTTTGATCTGTCCTATGAGGTTGCTATGAGTCAGAATTGACTTTACAGTAGCAAATTTGATTTATACAATGGGGAATACTGATTGAGAAGCAGTTTTGTGTAGTAAACAGAACATAGGTCTCAAATTAAAAAAAATACTGGTTAAAAAAGAATTGATCTCTCAGTGAAAGTTCTGGATGTTATATGGCAAAGGGATATAGACTGTCAAATATTTCTTAATGCACAACAAAAATATTTTAAAAAAGCTGATGTCTAGTCAATTCTGACTCATGGCAACCCCATGAGTTTCAGAGTAGAATTGCACTCCATAAGGTTTTCACGGCTGTCACCTTTACGTAGCACATAATCAAACCTTTCTTCCTAATCACTAATGTTTCCATTAGTGGCCATGCATTTAACAATTTGCACCACCTCGGGACTCTAATATTGATTTAATCTACTGTAAGTATTTCTCAAAAGAGGCAGAAGGAATAGGTGCTAGTTGCAATTAACTGATGACTTTTTTCTTTTTATTTACCTCTTAAGGAGTTTATCTCATGCTCTATAATAAACCATCCTGTAACTAGTGACTGTTGTCAGTAATGCTAGGGACTTTGGAGGTGGTTTGACTCATAGTGAAACCATGCACAACAGAAGGAAACACTGTCTGGTCCTGCACCATCCTCACAACCATTGCCCTGCTTCATACTGTTACAGCCGTTTTGCCAAACCACTGTGTTGAGCATCTTCCTCTATTTTGCTGATCATCTACTTTACCAAGTATGATAGGTTTCCTTCTCCAGGGACTGGTCCTTTCTGATAACATGTCCAAAGTAAGTGAGACAAAGTCTCGTCATCTGTTATGGATTGAATTGTGTGCCTTCAAAAATATGTGTGGTGATTTAGCTGGGCCAGGATTCCTCACATTCTGTGATTGTCCTCCATTTTGTGATTTTTCTGATGCTGGTAAATCCTAATCTCTGCCTGTGGCTAATAGATAGGATGATTATGTTAAAAGAGGATTTGGGTAGGACTATAAAATCATTGCTAAGGGAGTTTCCCTAGAGTGTGGCTTGCACCACCCTTATCCTTTCATTCTATGGTTATAAAATGAGAGAGAAGCAAGCAGAAAATCGGGAACTTCACACCACCAAGAAAGCAGCACTAGGAGAAGAGTGCATCCTTCAGACCAGAGGTTCTTGTGCCATGATGCTCCCTGAACAAAGACTGATGCAATGCAAGTACTTTCCTCCAGAGCCAACAAGGGAGAAAGCCTTGCCCTGGACCAGAAGTCCTGAATTTGGACTTGTAGCCTATGGACTGTGTAAGAATAGACTTTTCTTTGCTAAACCATTCACTTTGGGGTATTTCTGTTACAGCGACACTAGCTGACTGAAACACCATTCTTGCTTCTAATGAGCAGTCTGGCTATATTTCTTCCAAGACAGATTTGTTCATCCTTCTAGAAGTCCAGGATATATTCAATATTCTTTATCAACACCATAATTCAAAGCATAAGTTCTTCTTCAGTTTTCCTTATTCACTATCCAGCATTTGTGTGCATATGAGGTGACTGCAAATACAGTGGCTTGGGTGAGAGACACATCCTGGTCCTGAAAATGCAATCTTTGCTTTTTAACACTTTAATAAGAGTTTTTTTTTTTTTTTTTTTTGTAACAGATTTTCCCAATGCAGTGTGTATTTTGATTTGTTGACTGCTGATTTCATAGGTGTTGATTTGGGATCCAAGTAAAATTTAATCCTTAACAACTTCAATGTTTTGTTTATCTTGATGTTGCTTATGGTCCAATTGTAAGGATTTTTATTTTCCTTACATTGAGGTGTAATCCTTACTTTAGAGTACAGAATTTAATCTTTATCAGTAAGTGCTTCCAGTCCTGTTTGCTTTCAGCAAATGAGATTGGTTCACCTGTATATTGAAAGTTGTTTTTGAGTCATCCTACAATCCTGATGCCACTTTCCTCTTCATACAGTTTATCTTCTCAGAGAATTTGCTCAGCATACAGATTGAATACTTACAGTGAAAAGATACAACTCTAATGTACATCTTTCATAATTTTAAGCCATGCAGTATCCCCTTGTTCTGTTCAAACAATTGTCTTCTAGTCTGTGTACAGGTTCCTGATGAGTAACAGTTGAGTGTTCCGGAATTCCTATTCTTCATAGTGGTATTTATAATTTGTTACGATCCACACAGTTGAATGCCTTTGCATAGTCAATGAAAAAGAGGTAAATGGGGAGCGGGGCCAAGATAGTGGACTATACACGTTTCCTTGGTTCTGTCTGAGAACTAAGGCCTGGAATGATAACTGAACAGAACACTGTGCACATCCTGGGAGCCATAGGATCTGGCATAGAGTTGTCAGATTGGACTAGGCACCAGTAAGAGGGAAACAACCTCTCTCAAAGATGAGGCAGCAGCACACTAAGTCCTTCTTCTGCTGACTGATCATTTGTGAGGACTGCAGAGGATGGCAGCGAGGACCTAACCCTTCCCTTCTTTGAACTATATCACAGCATCTGGAGAAGGCCTGTGAGCTTCTTTCATTGTCAGCCGGAAGGTGGGGGCCAACATATCTGAGGGCCTGACTGATTTTGGCAGCAGTTCAATAGCTCTTTGCTCAGCAGTCAAACTCCTTTTTAAAATAAGACAACCTGAAGAACTGACTGCTGAGCATGGAGAGGACAGCATTTCTACCACCCTTCACTGATCCACATCATAGCATCAGCAGACACCCCCTCAGTGATTCCATAAATAGGGCACCATCTTGCCATCCAGGAAGGGGGAGCCTGAAACCCCAGAGAATACACCAGAGGCCAGTCACTAGACTACAAAGAGGTGGTTGGTGATCAAATCCAGTGTGCCCTTACTTCACTCTTAGAACTACTCCTCATCTCCTGTTGAGGTAACATCGGAGAAACTGAACAGATTCTAGATGGTGCAAAGACAACAATCAAAGCTAACCATATAAAGAAGCAGTCCACCATGGCTCCAATAAACTCTTGAAATGAAGAATAAAAAACTTCCCAGATGAAGAAACCTTTATGAAATTTTGGAGGTCAAGTACAAAAAAAATCTGTATAGAGGCCTCCTAGAGATTAAAGAAAATGCAGCAGAACAAAATGAAAAGTTAAATAAGCTATTTGAACTGATAGAACATCAATGATCTGAAATACAGCAAAATAATAACAAAAATTACAGAACGAGACAATTCAATCCAAAGTCAAAAGAGCAGAAATGAGGAGATGAAATTCAGACTTAGTGAATTTGAGGGTAGAGCAGCTGACGTCAGAATTCATGTGGAGAAATCAGAGAAAAGAAATAAGAAAAATAAAGAAGAATTAAGAAACATATGGAACTCTATTAAGATGAATAATCTACAAATAATTGGAGGTTCAGAACAGGGAGGGATAGCTGAAAATACAGAGTATTGTTGTTGAGTTGCTGACAGAAAACCTCCCTGAAATTATGAGAGAAGAGAACATAGATATTCAAGATGTTTATTGAATGCCACAAAACTAGATCCCCAAAGAAAGACACAAAGACATATTACAATCAGCCAAAGCCAAGCGCTGTGGAGTCGGATCCAACTCATGCTTAATAAAAATGAATCACAAAGAGAGGCTCTTAAAGGCAGCAAGGCTTAAAGCAAAGCTAACATACAAAGGACTGACTTCTCAGAAGAAACGATGTTGGCAAGAAGGCAGTGGGATGACACTTTCAAAGCCTTGAACAAGAAAAATTTCCAACCAAGAATTGTATATCCTGCAAAATTGTCTTTCAATGATGAAGGTGAAATTAAAACATTGGCAGATAAGCAGAACTTAGAGATTTTGTGAAATCCAAACCAAAACTACAGCCAAGCCATGTGAAAACTACAAGAAATACTAAAAGCTCTTTGTTTAGTAAAAAATATATATATATCAAGTGTATGCTTAAGGAGGAAATGCAGAACACAGCATCCAGAATCTTATTCAGTTTTGGAAGTCACAGGCTGAATCAAAGCTACAATATTAAAAGAAGGGAACCAGTGATTGTAACATGAAAACTATCACTTCACACTACAAAGAGGGATATATTGCAGTAGTTACAACCCTTTCTGATGGAGAGGAAATTAAAAAGATATGCAGAAGCTAAAGTTTGGATTAAAATTAGATTTATTCCTAGCTATTTTGTCTTCTCAGGTGGTATAGCAAATGGTATTGATTTGGTGATTTTTTTCTTTGATGAGCTTTTTTGTGGGTGATCTGTCTGTTACTGAAAGTGAAGTATTGAAGTCTCCAGCTATTATTATGGCATAATCCATATCATTTTTCAATGGAGTCAGTGTTTGATGTATTTAGATGTTCTGGTATTGGGTACATAACTATTTAATATTGTTAAGTCCTGCTTGTGTATTGAACTTTTCAGCAGTAAATAGTGGCCATCCTTGTCCACAGTAGTGGATTTTACATTAAAATCTATTTTATCCAAGATTGGTATTACCACACTTGCCACACTTGCTCTTCTTTGTGTTTTGCTAGCTTGGTACATATTATTCCATCCTTTAATTTTCAGCTTATGTTTTGAGTCTAAGGTGTGTTTCTTGTAAGCAACACAGAGACAGGTCATGTCTTTTGATCCAGGTTGTCACTCACTGTCTTTTTGTTGGAGCATTCATTCCATTTACATTCAGTGTAATTATTGGTGGGTATGTGTTTAGTGCTGTCATTTTGATGTAATTATTTTTTCTGTTGATGTTTTCTCTGTTGCTCTTAATATTCTGTTCTGGGTCATTCCTATTTATGGGTTGATTTTGGTCTTTCTCATTGGTGATTTTGTGTTTTTTGAGACTCCAGTATTATGTTTCTTGTTTTGATATGTTGCATTGTTATTGTGCTTTGTGGCTACCCTTATGATCCTTTACTATTCTAAGTTTAAACCCAATGTTAACTTCTGCATAGAATTCAACAATGTACCAAAAAAATAATTCATCATGACCAATTTGGATTCACACCAGGGGCGCAAGCCTGGTTCAATATCAGGAAAACAATTAATGTGATTAACCACATAAATAACACAAAATAAAACAACCACCTGATTTTGTCAATTGATTCAGAAAAGGCATTTGACAAAGTTCATTACACATTCATGCTAAAAACTCTCAGCAAAATAGGAATAGAAGGCAAACTCCTCAACTCAATAAGGGGCATCCACACAAAGCCAACAGCCTACATCATCCCGAATGGAGAGAGACTGAAAGAATTCCCTTGAAAATGAGAACTAGAAAAGGATTCCCACTCTCAGTACTTCTATTCAACATTGTACTAGAAGTTCTGGCCTGAGCAATTAGACAAGGCGAAGATATAAAGGGCATCCACATTGGCAAAGAAGTAAAAGTCTCCCTATTTGCAGATGATATGATTGCATATGCAGAGAATCCATAAATAAGCTACTCAAACTAATAGAAGGGTTCAGCAATATATCAGGATATAAGATAAACATAAGTAAATCAGTAGTATTTCTTTATAGCAACAAAGAGATCAAAGAAAAAAATCACCAAATCAATACTATTTACTATAGCTCCTAAGAAGATAAAATACCTAGGAATACATCTAATTAGAGAAATAAGAGACTTATACACAGAGAACTACAAGACATCAAAAGAGACTTACATAAGTGGAGAAACCTAGCCTACTCATGGATAGGAAGACTTAACATTGCGAAAATGTCTATTTTACCCAAAGGAATTTACTTATATAATGCAATCCCAATACAAATACCAGTGACATTTTTTAATGAGATGCAGAAACAAATCACCAACTTTGTTTGGAAATGGAAGAAATGTTAGATAAGCAAAGCACTAATGAAGTACAGAAACACTGTGGGAGGCCTCACACTACCCGATCTTCAAACCTATTACACTGCCACAGTAGTCAAAACAGCCTCATACTGGTACAAAAAGAATCGTATAGACTGGGGGAATGGAGTTGAGACCCCAGAGATGCCACCACCATCCTCTTATGAATAGCTGATATTCAACAAAGGCCTGAAGATTGCAAACTGGGGTGAAAACAGTCTCTCTAACAAATGGTGCTGGAAAAGTTGGATACCCATCTGCAAAAAATTGAAACAAGACCCATGTCTCACACCTTACACAAAAACTAACTCAAATTGAATAAAAAACCCAAATATCAAACCTGAAATGATGAAGATGATGCAGGAAAAAATAGGCTCAGTGATGGAAGTTTTTTGTTTGTGTTTTTTTTTTTTTTTTTTTTTAACATGACTGAGTGAAAATGTCCATTCCCATATAAATTTACATGCCCACCTATATGCAGCTTCCAATGCTCTCCCTGTCCGGTGACAACGCACTATTCCTCTCTGCTCCATACATGTCTCATCCTCCCAACAGCCTCCTTTCCGCTCCTCTCCACCCACTCTCCTTCTTCCAGCCAGAGGTCAGCAGGATGATATCCTCTAGATGTATAGAACCATAAAGTGCAACCAATATATGGTCACTCTGCATTGCCAAGTCCAATCCATTCCTGTCCAAAGAGTGGACCTTTGTTATAATTTATGGGTAGGGGCAAATCAGGGCAGGGGGCCATGCTCTCAGGGGAACCCCGAAACTGCTAGACCATCAATTGAGGTCTTTTAGTGGAGATCTCAGGATGCACCCCTTTTTATTCTTGTGTTGCCAGTGAGACTCAACCTAGTGAGCTCCATTGTGGCTTCAATGATGGAAGCTTTAATACACAGTTTAGACAGACTTCAAAATCTGATAAACATAGCACGATCAACAGAAGAGAGATAAATGGGAACTGCTATGAAACAAACACTTTTGCTCATCCCAAGACTTTATCAAAAGAATTAAAAGGCCACCTACAGAATGGGAAACAATATTTGGCAACTACATGCTGGACTGACGTCTGATCTCCATAATCTGCAAGAAAAAAATAACCCAGTTAAGCAATGGGCAAAGAAAATGGACAGACACTTTACCAAAGAGGACATCCAGGCAGCCAAAAGACACATGACAAAATGCTCACAATCATTAGCTATTAGAGAAATTCAAATGAAAGCTGCAATGAGATACCATCTCACCCCAACAAGGTTGGCCATGATCTATAAAACACAAAACGATAAATGCTGGAGAGGCTATGGGGAGATCGGAATACTCCTACATTGTTGGTGGGATTGTAAAATGATATGACCTCTTTGGAAAGCAATCTGGCACTTTTTTGAAAATTTGAAAATAGACATACCATTTGATCCAATAATCTTACTGCTCGCAATGTATCCTACAGAGTCAAGGGCAGTCACATGAATGGATGCATGCACACAAATGTTCATTGCAGCACAGTCCACAATAGCAAAAAGATGGAATCAACCCAGATACCCAACAACAGATGAATGGATAAATAAACTATAGTACATACACTCAATGGGACACTACACAATGATAAAGAACAATGTTGATTTTAGGAAGCACCCCATAACCTAGTTTCAATTGGAAGACAGTATGCTGTGTGAAATTGGTCAGTGGCACAAGGACAAATATTGTATGAAACACCTACTATAAGCACTTAAAAGTAGACTCATATACAGAAGAAAAGATTCATTGACAGCTGCAAGGGATGGGAGGGAGGAAGAGGGCTGGTCTTATATTGGATAGTTGATAGAAGTTTAGGGGGAGGCAGTGATAGCACACAGAAGATCAACTTAACTGGACTTCAACATAAACTGAAAACTCTTTTAATCTTAACCCAATATTGCAAGGATAGAGTAACAGGGGCAGGAGTCTAGGAACCATGCTCTCAAGTGACATTGAGGTCAGTTAGTATAACTAGCCTATTGCTAAGAGAGTCTTCTGCACCCTACATTGGTGAGTGGCATCTGAGGTCTTAGAAGCTAGCAAGTTGCCATCAGAGGTATACCAAATTGTCCCAACTCATCCAGAATAGGTAATCACCAAGAACAACAAAGACATGAGGGAAAAAGAGCCCAGGAGACAGAAAGACCTATGTGAACAGGTGATTGTATCAACAGGTGACCAGAAGAACTGGATGGTTACTGGCCATCACCAAAGACAGCCAGGATGGGGCACAAAGTGTCGAGTCCCAGTGGCAACAAAGGAAAAAGAGGAGTGCACTTCAAGAACTCTCCTGGGAGCATGGACTCTAGACCTGCTGCTACCTATGACCTGAAAACATTACTGAAGTTAACTCTTTGGACAGAATGGACTGGACTCAGAGACCCAATGTGACTATATGGTGTATATATTTTATGGTTCTATACATCTACAGGATGCTGTCCTTTTAGCCTCTTACTAGAAGTGAGAGGAGAGGGTGGAGAGAAGGGGATGGGATACTGTTAAGAGAATATGACATATATACAGTGAAAAGGAGGAGTGGGCTCTCACTGGGAAAGGAGAAAAGAAGGAGCTGCAGATAGGCAGGCATGCAAATTTAATTTGGATTGTATGTTTTCACTTAATCTCAATTAAAAGAAAAAAAAAGGTTGTCAGTGTCCAGTTTTTCTGTAGTAAGCTGTCAGATCTTATCCCTAGTCTATTTTAGTCTGGTAGCTCTGTTGAAACCTCTGCACCATATGTGATCCTGTTGGTATTTGAAATACCAGTGGCATACCTTCCAGCATCACAGCAATATGTAGCCACCACAAACTGACATATGAATGGTTCAGACACCAAACTAGTGACTAGGAGCTTAACATAATAATTTATTATTATTATTGACAATTATGTGCATAGAACGGGTGAATTTCATTGAAATTTCTCATGTACTTAAATAGAAGTGCTCTGTGGTCACTATCTGTCTTTATCCACCCATCCATCCATTGTCCATCTGTCCATGCATCCATCCATCTGTCCGTCCATGCATCAGTCCATCTGTGCATCCACCCATCCGTGCATCCGTCTTTCCATCCATCCATCCTTCCATCTCCATCTCTCTTTTTATGTATTGACCTGTCTATCATCCTCACCAGTTTTGGAAAGATAAGAGTATCTGGCTCTTAGCAATACTAGCCTGGGCAAGCAGTTCCTAAATGGAGACCTGAGGGATGTGTCATTTCTCATGTTGTCACCACACACGTATAGGACTGGCTTGCCCAGGCTAGCATTGCTAAGAGCAAATACGTTTGTCTTTCCAGAAGTGGTGAGGATGATACATAGATTAATCAACTGATAGAAAGATCGATATTGATAGACGCATGGATAGATAAATGAATGGGTAGAAAGAAATGTTCACCATGGAGCACTTCAGTTGATGGTAAAGTGCAGGTATATGTGTATTTATTTCTTTCAGTGCTCATAATGTCAATGAGGAGGGTGGACAAACAGTAACTGGTCATTCATCCAAAGACAGGCTTTAGAGATGAGTTTCTCAACCTTGGTGTCATTGACATTTTGAGTCAGAATCTTTTTGTTAGGATAACCTGCTTTGTTTGTTGTAGATGTAAAACAGTATCCTTGGCCTCTACTCACTAGATGCAAGTGACAACCTCCTCCCCAATTTGTGACAGACAAAAATGTCTTCAGAAACTTTCAGATGAATTACGGAGGCAAAATCAACCAAGCTGAGTAACAACAATCTAAGCTACCAAAGAAACCAAACCCATTGCCGACTATAATGATTTGTTTCTATCAATGGCTGCAACAACTTTGACCTTTTCAGTATGAGAATTGTCAACCTTCTGACTTGGCAAGTGAGTCCATCTTTATGAAAGGCCAAATGTATGCCTACACTCTAATGGAGGCTGTAGTGAAAGGAAAAGGAAAAAGAAGTCATAGTCTTATTTTTAAGGACTTTGTGGCTCACTGCAATCAGAAACTGGAAGTCTTTGAATGTAACTTGTGTCATGGATTGAACTGTGCCTCCTAAAAAAAAAATGTGTGTAGCAATTTGGCTGGGCTATGTTTCCCGGTATTGTGTAATGTTCTTATCTGCTATAAATCCTGCCGCTATGGTGTTAATGAGAGAAGATGGGTGATGGTTACGTTAGTGAGACAGGATTTTATGAGTATATTATGGCTTGAGGCAATCTCTTGGGATATAAAGTAAAGAGAAGCATGTAGAGAGCTGGAGAGCTCATACCACCTGAAAAGAAGCAGTGCTGAGAGCAGAGCACATCCTTTGGGCCCCGGATCCCTAGACTGCAGATGCTCCCAGTCCTAAGGAAGATAAAAGACAAGGTTCTTCCTTCAGAGCCAACATAGAAAGACTTCTTTGGGAGCTGGTGCCCTGAATTTGGACATCTAGCCTAATTTTCTTTGAGAAAACAAATTCATCTTTGTTAAAGCCATCCACTTGTGGTATTTCCTTTATAGCAACACTAGATGACTAAGACACTTAGATTAAAATATATTTTCTTTGACTGCCGTGAAGTTTTAACTTTTCCTGTTTGCCGACCTTTAGAAAACATGGGAGATTTCAGATAAAGGAACTTCAAGTTACCTTTGAACAAATTGAAAGATCTAATATGACAACACGGACTTGAATTCTGTCAACAGTCAGCTAGAGCAAAGAAGCACCTACCCCCATAGATGGCAAACACTCTTCAGATTTCTGCAGTTCTTGCCACTCCATTTAACTTCAGTTTGCAAGATTCTCATTATATGTGAAAAAATTTTGTGTATGTTCTTCATAAACTTTTTGTTTGCTTTTACTTTTTTTAAACAACATGGATATTTGAGATGGCAGCACCTTGGCTTCTATTGCTGGATTCAAATTACTGCAAGAAGGCAGTTAATCGAAGAAAAGGGTCGCCATAAGCTTTGGTTTACCGGTAGAATTGTAAAATCAGAACTTTTCCCTTTTGAAGTTCTTCTTTGTCATTGTCCCTGTTTATTTGTTTGTTTACCTAATGCTTGAAGAAAACAAGCTTTGAGCACCAATAAAACGAGACTAGAAATGGAATAAAGAAGAAAATCATTTTAAAAATGGGTTTATTGTTTGACAGTTTATTTGTAATTTTTCTCCCTTGCTTAATCCTGCATTTTCCAGACCCAGAGTCTTCTATTAAAATAGCTGAAAGATTCATGAACCAAAAGGCTGAATGATTTCATCCAGGTTGGAAACATGTAATTATCACAATTAAAATTAGTTTTCCACTTGCATTTGGAAATTATCCCTTTGAAAGAATGCCTGAGAAGTGGCAAACTGTACATTGTTAGTCACAATTTCCTTCTGTGCAAGAAAATAAAACTCCTTTATGTTCAAAATGAGAATATTGATATGCTGCCTAGCATTATATCTCATTTTCTGCTTTCCATTGTTTGCGTTGAGGTAAGAACTGCTCCTTACACACCATCTCATGCATCACAGAATGGGACAGTGTTTCACAAACAGTGAAGGCTTGAGGGAAGCATAAGCCTGTGTATCTCTCTACTCACACTTGAATAGTGAAGGCCTGTGAGAACCTCTATAGTTACTGGATGTATAGTAACTTCACGAGGTTTGTCACTTTCATACTATGTAAATTTCACGTGGCCTTTGTCTCAAAGTTTTCAATCCTAGTCACTTTCAGTTTTGACAAACAAGAGAGATAGCCGTTTTAATTGAGATGTCTGTATTGGAATAGGAAGGAGAAGTATACTTGGGAATTGTAGCTCTGCCAAAGTAGAACATTCTACAACAATGGAAATGTTCCATAATCTGGGCTTTCCAGCATGGTAGGCTTTAGTCACAAATGGACTTTGATTATGTAAAATATGCCTCCTGAGAGTGATTAACCAAGTTTACAATTTTATTAATTTTAAATAATTTATATTTAAATTTGACTTAAATATCATATGATTAGTGATCCGATTCGACAGCACTTGGCTTGGCAGTGATTGTTCTATGAGACAACTTAGATCTACATAGTTTGGTCAAATTCAAGGCTGATGGTTGGTTGCCAGAACAGTATGATGACTGATAATGGTTTATAAGGAGTTTGAATAAGCAACTACAGAACTACTATGCTGGGGAGAAAACTTGGTGATCTTTTGAGAAAGAAAGTAAAAATATTAAAGCTTGAGGGATAATATTAAATGAAAGAACATGGAATAAACAAGCATCTAAAATGTTTCTTAATGGCTAACATTGTGGAGAATGGGAATTCTAGAACACCTAATTCTGCTCTTAGGGAATCTGTACATGGATCAAGAGGCATTCAGGCAAACAGAGCAAGGGGACACTGCATAGTTGAAAGTCAGGAAAGGCATGCGTCAGGGTTGTATCCTCTTACCATACCTTTTTAACCTGTATGCTAAGCAAATAATATGAGAAGCTGGATAATACAAAGAAGAATGAGGCATCAGGACTGGAAGACGACTCATTGACAAACTTTGTATTGTGCAGATGACACCACCTTACTTGCTGGAAGTGAAGAAGATTTGAGACACTTACTGATGAAGATCAAGGACCACAGCCTTCAGTATGGATTGCATCTTAACATCAGGAAAACAAAAATCCTCACGCTGGGAAAATAAGCAACACTGTCATAAATGGAGAAAGGATTGAGGTTGTCAAGGATTTTATATTACTTGGGTCCACAGTCAATGCCCCTGGAAGCAGTGGTAATCAAAAATGCATTGCACTGGGAAAATTTGCTGCAAAGGACCTCTTCAAAGCACTCAAAAGAATGTCACCTTGAAGACTAAATGAGCCTGACTCAAGCCATGGTATTTTCAATTGCATCATATGCATGCAAAAGCTGAACAAAGAACAAAAAGACAGGATGCCTTTGAATTGTGGTGTTGGAAGAAGAAACAGATCTGTTCTGGAAGAAGTACAACCAGAGCACTCCTTAGAAGGAAAAATGGCAAGACAGCATCTTACATACTTTGGACACGTTGTCAGGAACGATCAGTCCCAGGAGAAAGACATCATGCTTGGTAGAATGGAGGTTCAGTGAAACAGAGGAAGACTCTCAATGAGGTGGATTGACACAGCGGCTGCAACAATGGTCTTAAGCATAAAAATGATCATGGGCATGGCACAAGACCAGGCAATGTTTCGTTTTGTTGTTCATAGGGATGCTGTGAGTTGGAACCTACTCAACGGCACCTAACAGCAACAACGAAATGCTTCTTGTTTCTCTAGAAGGTATACAAAAAGCTAAACAAGAACCAGTGGGATTGAGTCAACTCCAACTCATAGAGACCCTATGGGACAGAGTAGAACTGCTCCATCATTTCCAAGGAGCACCTTGGCAACCTTCTAATTAGCCGTTGTAGTGCTTAACTGCTATGCCATCAGGGTTTCCAGTGATATATCAGTCCTTTAATTTTAATATTTTTTTTGGTTACAAATGTAATCCATACTTACAAGGAATAATGTGATAGAAATATAACAGAAAAGAAATGTGTGCAGGATTATGTTGTATCAACTTGGTTAAAGTTTTTCACTAAGAACTTATAAAAGATTCGAAAGGCAAAATAAAGGCGATCATTACTGCTGAGAGGTGATCATGGTCAGATATGGTCACAAGCAGATACCTAGCTAAGAGGCAGGTAGTAACCTTTCCTCATTTTTCTCTTGTCTCTATCTGTCCATATCGATCTTCCTTTGGAAGCCCTGGTCGTACACCATGTCTGCTAACCAAAAAGTTGGCAATTCAAATCTGCCAGGCACTCCTTGGAAACTCTATGGGGGCAGTTCTGCTCTGTCCTATAGGGTTGCTGTGAGTCAGGATTGACTCAATGGCATGATGTTAACTTTTTGATGTATCTATCCTATAGCCTCATCTGCTATTCCTGCTGACCAGGGATGACCCCAGGCCTATCTCAAGATGAGTAGCTGCAGATCAGCATAATCCTGAGTCACACAGAGCATCATCTTTCCATATCCACCTGCAGAGTCCTACCAATATCTTATTCTTCTTGCTGGATGTACTGAGCCTCTAATATTTCTCTGAAGATTCCAGTGTATCCACCCCCCTTATTCCTTCAGGCTGACTGGTTAGTAACTCTTCCTGATACGCTGGACAGCCTTTCAGGCTCCACTTGCCCAGCTCCTCCTACATTTACATAGGTTCTAACTGATAAGTGTGAATTATGGTATTGATAAAGAATGTGAAATATACCATGGAGCGGCAGAAGAGTGAACAAATTGGTCTTGGAAGAAACACAGCCAAAATGCTCTTAGATGCCAGGATAATGAGACTTCCTTCATGTTCTTTTGACATGCTATCAGGAGATATCAGTCTCTGGAGAAGAATATCATGCATGGTAAAGTAGATTCAGAGGAAAAGTGAAAAACCCTCAACAAGATATATTGATACAGTTGCTGCAACAATGGCTCAAACAGCAATTATGAGAATTGTGAGAATTTTCACAGGGTTGGGTAGCATTTCATTTTGTTATATATAGCACGAGTTAGAACCACGTGACATCTAACCATTTGCATCTAATAGTAGGAGCACAGTTAATAGCACCTGACAATAACCGCGCAGTTTCCATTACATATCTCTTATTCCCATAATAATCATAATGGCTCTATTTCCATGATCATAGTTTAACTGATATAGAGTGACTTCACAAGTTACCCAGTTATTTTCACTTATATCATTATGAGGCTGTGCAGTCCCCATCCGTAGCTATGTTTTTGAACTTTAGTGGATGAGTTTTTAACTACCCTGGTAAGATCTTGTTCAGTAGATTAAAGACATAATTTGAGGGTTTTGAAATAATTTTGGATGCTGGTTCATGTCACCATTTTCAATTTAGTAGGGTTGTAATCTCTCAGCAAGCAAACAGGTTTAGGAGGGGAGTATGCAGGGCAGTAAGGAAAGAAGAGGACAGTGTTTTTTTCATGTTATGGCTAAATCAAACACAGTGATCAACAGGGTGTAAGATAGTTTGAAATGATAGGTATGACTTCTCCCTGTGGACTACCTTTTTCAAAATGACTTTGAAGATCTTCCCATTAAGATGTGGAGTTGTGGCTTGCTTTTATCAATAATACAAGGCTTGACAATTAAGTATACAAACTTATTCTAGAAAATACCTCATTGCTGAATATCACTATGGTCACCTTCAAAGTATTCTCCTTGGGAAGCTACACATTGATGTTTGTACCTAGACTACCCTTCAAAGCACTTATTCTAGCATGAGTTTGCAAACCTAATTGCCAGACCTCATATGATGACATCTCCAATTGACATTCCAGAAAAAGATTCAGAACTGCTTTGAGGGACGGACTAGGAACTTGCCCTGCACAGTTTCCCAAGAGTAGTACTTTGAAGGTGACCATAGTGATATTCAGTGATAAGATGTGCTGCACTTTTTCTAGGATTAGTCCACAAACTTAACCGTTAGACCTAGTATGCAGCAGAAGTGAAATTATGTGAATTGCGCACACTGGGTCTTAAGAGGCTTTGGTACCTTTTTGGTCTCCTGAGATGGCCATGTAAAGAAGTCCTGAGGATGAGACCACATGGAAAAAGTGGTCCTAAAGATGTGTTGAGACTGATTTGGCTCCAAGAAGAAGATCTTTATTTCCTTCTCCATTTCCTAACACCCCACTTCTCCTTTTAGGAGGCATTTTTGTTTGCTTGGCTTGGTTTTTAGTGTTCTAGGACCAGAATTCTCATTTCTGAGATTTTTATAATAATGTTAAATTATTAATAATAGACCAAGAACAAGAATGCTATGGTTTTCATTTTCTACTTCACACAGAATAGCTTCTCACATCCAGTTAGTTTCAGAACTGTGCAGTGATTCTAAAGTGGTGACTGATAAGAGCAGGCTTTCCTCCATAGCAGAAGAATACTTTGGGAATTAAAACCAAGGATCTCAGCTCACCTGCAAACACCTGCTCTTCATCGATAGTACTATCAAGTACTTATCTAGGCTCCTCCCTGTGTTCTGAAACCTCCTGTGTATCTGCTGCTCTTCATTTTTTTTAAATTACGAAGTGACATTTGGGCAGCATAGTTCAAAGAGGACAGTTTGGCTGAAAGCAACAAGCTGACTTGATACTTTCCTTGTGCTTAAATGGATTTTCCTGATGGCTTCACCAAGCACGTAGCTTGAAAAGGAATGTATTTATCTGCATTTCACCAAAAACCAATGGACTTGAGTGTCCTAGTATAAGTAATCAATTCAGAGGACTATTTAAGATACTGTAGATTTAGCTGTATCTTTCATATGAGCTCTTATAGTGCCTCATAGAGAAATGATTATTTAAATGTATCCTTCCCCTTGTTCTGATCAGTAAGCAGCTCCTTGCAGTGCTGATTAAGCGCATCAATCTGCTGAGGTGATGCAGTGACACAAGGTTACAATGATCTGAAGCAACTAAGTCAGAAATGAATACAATTAGAGTGCTGGGTGGGATCATTAGCCTCAGTTTTCTCATTGGTAAATGAAATGCCTGGTTTCCTTGACCCCTTCTTTTACTGTCAGGTTGCATGATTCTTAAATAAGGCATTACTTATGAAAACACTTAATCCCCTCCCAAATACTTGTTGCCAGCAAGTTGAATCCAACTCATAGCAACCCTATAAGACAAATTAGAACTGCCTCATAGAGTTTCCAAGGAACAACTGGTAACTTCAAATGGCAAATAGTTCAGTTAGCATCCATAGCACTTAACCACTAAAATGTGTGATCCATGTGTATTTTCTAATGTCCATTATTTTTACCTTTCATTTATAGAATAGAATCTGATGAAGGAGCATGCATCTTGTTTTGTGACTTTGAAGGTTTTGACTAAACGTTTTCAAAGTTTTATAAAGGGAAAACTTGTTTTAGAGGCAAACTGTCTCACTACAGCTGATCAGCTATAAATTATCATGTTCTAAATACTTGTTCTTTCAGTAATATATGGAGTCTGAGTCATATAATGGGTTAGCAAAGTGATTCCTCATCTTGGCTGCCCATTATAATCACCTGGGACCCTCAAAAAAATTACCAAAGCCTCGTCCTCTCCTGAACCAGAACTCCCAGTACTTGTATTACCTAAATATCCTCAAGTAAAGTTAATGCACAGTGAAGAATAAATTAACTGTTTAGTGGAAAGAGCACTGGCCTTGGCCACCCTCGCTAATTGTGTGAACTTAGGCTGAGATCTCTGGAACTCAGTTTCTAACTCTAGAAAATTGAAACAACCATTACTAAATTTCTAGGCTGTTGAGAGATTTGGAGATAACTTATACAACATGCCTAGTCTAGTAAAAGCTCGGGAGTGGTAATCAGTATAATCACATTTTGCTACCTATTCTGTACTGTAAAGAGTTCTGGGGGCACAGTGGCTAAAGTAGAAATCAACTCAACAGCAATGGGTTTTAATGGAGTATTTAAGTTGTTAATTGTCTAATCTTATTTTTTAAAGTAACAACAACAACAACAACAAAAACCCATTGTTACTGAGTCAATTCTGACTCACAGAGGCCCTATAAGACAGAGTTGAATTGACCCATAGTGTTCTCTGGGTGCTGCTGGTGGGTTCAAACTCCTGATCTTTGGGTTAGCACAAAACTCTAAATCACTGTTCCCCAAAATAAGTATCTTTAAATACATGACTTTTTTTTTTCTTTTAAATTATTTTATAAAAGCAAATTCCCAGGATTGGATAGTTTCACCTAAGGTTAATAGTAAACCCTGGCGGCATGGTGGGTTAGATGCTACCCCTGCTAACCAAGAGGTAGGCAGTTCAAAACCACCAGGCACTCCTTCAAAACTCTATCGAGCAGTTCTAGTCTGACATATAGGGTCTCTATGAGTTGGACCCAACTGTATGACAGTGGGTATGGTTAATAACACTTGTTAAGATAATATCATGGATTGAATTATGTCCTCCCGCTCCCCAGTGTATCAGTTTGGCTGGGGTGTGATTTCCAGTATTATGCAAATTTTTCCTACATGTCATAAATCCTTCCTTTGTAATGTTAATGAGGGAGAAGGATGGCAGCTCTGTGTGAGTGCTGGGAAACTCGGTCTATTGGCTTGGACTGTGTTAAAACAATCTTGTTGGATAAAAAGGAAAGGGAAGGTAGAAGAGAGCTGGGGACTTTATGCCACCAAGAAAGCAGTGCCAGGAGCAGAGCGCATCATTTGGAACAAAGAGCCCTGCACAGAGAAGCTCCTGGTTCCAGAAGAACATGGTCAACTGAGAGCTGACACCCTGACTTTGGACTTTAACCCTACTTTACTGTAAACAAATGTATTTTTCTTTGTTAAAGCCATCCACTTGTGTTACAGCAGCATTAGATGACTAAGACAGATAATGATAAAAATGTCACTTGCTTTAGAATATTTACAAGTGTCTCCTAAGATGAGAAAGCCAAGTGCCGTCGAGTAAGATGAGAAAGGCTCATATTATTTTCCTCATTTTGCATGTAAAGCAGCTGAGCCGAAGTGGTAATCAGCTTGCTGACAGCCAGTTGGAGAGCAGGTGGTGAGAACCTTGTCTAGCACAGGAAGCCTCCTTAACTGGATTATCACATCAAACCAAGGAAAACAAAGAGGTGTTTTGTTTTGCTTTTAGTATGGAGCGGTTGTCCTATTTTAGCCAAGCCAAGTGTCGTCGTTATTTTTCAACTTCTTTAATATTTCCATATTCATTACAAAATTTTAAAAGATTGTGAAAGGAGAGAAAATACATAGATTCGATGGCCATCATTATATAAAATCATAATATAAAACAAATAATAAAGAGCAACAGCATGGATTACTTCTTTGTACTTTACATCTGTTACCTCGTTCAATTCTTTCTGCAAGCTTCAAATTTTTACTATAATAAAACCATACTTGTTAACTGAGTAAACTGAAATCTGGGCAGATTGAGTGATATCTCAAGATTAGACAACAGGACTGGCAGAGTTAAGATTCAAAGAAAGCAGCCTGACTCTAAAATATTATACTTAACACAATATTTTACAGACTCTCTATTGATACTATACAGTCCATATGGCTACATATGCCTGGAGTTTAGGGAGGCAAATTCTGAAATATAGATTTATGTCTTTTTTAACCACCAACCACAAGTAGATAAGAGTTTGTTTATCAAAATTTCATTCTCTCATCAGTATGACAACGACCTTGTAGGATTACCTGATGCTAAAATTACCTATTTGACAAATGATTTCAGTATCCTGAAGGCATGACTGATTTGCCTAACATGACCAAATGAGTCACCAGCAAGCACAGTCCCACTCAGTGCATTAAATCCAACTGCTTCCTATGATAAATGAGCTGAGAGCTCCAGATTTTTGACTCAATAAAACAAAAGAGATGATGCTCAGCCTGTTTCAGCAACGTGTTCTCTTACGACTACAATGCACCTCGTAATGAGCAATCACAATTTCCTTTAGGTAAATCTTTTTCCTCTCTCTCTTAATGAGAGTTGGTATCTTCATATCACTGTGCCTCTGAAATGCCATCTATTATAGTGCCAGTTGTTCCTCTCTGCTCTTCTTCCAGATGGTTTCCATAATTACTTTTGCAGATGTTGTAAAGGAACTTCGGGTTGTAAGCCAACAAGAAAACTCAGCAGGTGATGAAAACTGGCTTTTTCAGGGATTATCTTCTCTGTGAAACCATATATTTCCTTGTGCCAACTTTAGGTATCCAGGACCATGAGGCCAACATTTCTTTAGATATGTGGGAATGTACTCTCAATTATTAGTAATCCGGAAATTGGTCTTGTCGCTTCTTGGGTAATCAAAGCTATAGAAATAAATTCAGTGGGTAATAGTTGTATTTCTCTGAATTAGTTTCAACAAGGAAGCCTTGTGTAATTGTCAATTTTGCATTTCACATGAATTTAAAGTTTTAAAAGTGTTTTGATATTAATCCTTGGAGGAAAGTCAGGCAGGTACTATAACCTCTATATTCCTGGTGAGGAAACTGAGGCTTAGATGGCTGATGTGTCTATTCATGGCCACATGTCTCTGCTTTGGAGGAAGCACATGTGTCTCTGTTAATTTTAATAGACTTTTTTTTTAAGTTTTAAACTTTTAAAAAATTTTTTTTAATTTAATATGACTGAGTGAAAACATACATTCTTGTATAAATTTACATGCCCACCTATATGCAGCTTCCACTGCTCTCCCTGTCTGGTGACAGCACACTGTTCCTCTCTGCTCCATACATGTCTCATTCCCCCAACAGCCTCCTTTCCCCTCCTCTCCACCCACTCTCCTTCCTCCAGCCAGAAGTCAGCAGGATGATATCCTATAGACATATAGAACCATAAAGTGCATCCAATATATGGTCACTCTGCATTGCCAAGTTCAATCCATTCATGTCCGAAGAGTGGACCTTCTTTATGATTTATGGGCAAGGGCAGCATCAGGGCCAGGGGCCATGCTCTCAGGGGAACCCCGAAACCCTTGGACCATCAATTGAGGTCTTTTAGTGGAGATCTCAGGATGCACCCCTTTTTATTCTTGTGTTGCCAGTGAGACTCAACTCTGTGAGACTCTTTTTTTTTGTTTCAGTCCCAACAATACATGATCTCTTAGATCACGAGTGCCATTACCAATTGCATGATCTAGACATTACACCTCCTTCCTGGAGCCCTTTCCAAAGTCAAGGTGATTAGGAAAAATTTTTCTTTTGCAAATTTTTTAGAATCAAATGACACACCCTAGCATTCACAAAACAAGGTGGGGAGAACATTCCCACAAAAATATTCCTCAGTCTATAATTTTGGATGTTTCTTAAAAGTGAAAATCAAATTTCTGATCCATTGTACAGACCTCTGCCATTAAGTTACCAGAATTTTTAACAAATTTTCCCCAAACTGAATAAAAACAACATACCAAATTTATGTTTTTGAATTCAGTTGGGGTAGCTCGTTTCTATTCCACTTAGCTTGTGCTGGGGTGTCACAGAAGGTTGGGGTCTCTAACCAGCTGAAGACTCACTGAATCACATATCTGTGTCTGGCCTGGAGGGTTTTAACTGCTGGGAGCTACAATAACTAGAGTTATTCATCCATCTTTCTCTCTTTAAATGTATTTCCTATACATGTTGTTTTAGCTTGGAAAGCTTCAAGGTCATCATACTCGTTAGATGGTAGCTGAGAGCTCCAAAGTCACTTGGGGAGAGGGAAAGAGGGAAGGAGAGCAACAATGACTCTATTACTTTTCTAACATAGCCATGAAAGTGACATAGTTTAATCACTCCCATAGCCATAGGCTTACTCACATTCAACAGGAGGTAATACAAATCCCAGCTCTCAAAGAATGAGTGTCAAGAGTATGGTAAGAAAATCATACAGATTACGAGATGTGAACACAATCTGCCATACACTCTTAAAAGTGTTTCTAATAGTTATTAACCCAACTTCTGATTTAATATTTCTATAGTTGAGTTTATTTATTCCATTTTTAGTTAGAAAAACCTTTCTTATGAGGCACTGTCAAAGATGGTCTCTTTCCTTTTATAATTAGTCTTAGATCTAACTTCTTTTTTCCTTCTCTCTCTTGTTTCAGGTAGGTAGCTCTGCTTGTTGTGAACTAGGAAAGATGTTGCATTTGGTCATGTTATTGTTTATTCTGCTTTAAGAATTCTACTGAAAATGCTTGCTTTATTAGGATACAATGGTTTTTATTTTCTTTCTCTCCTAAATCTTTTAATAAATACATCGTGACTTTCCAGTGTATTATAATATTGATACTGTTCTGGTATGCCTGACTGTGCTGGTAATTTTAATATGTTAGTATTTCTAAAATTCTTCAGTGTGTTCCAACCCTTAACCTTCTTAGCATGCCTGCTATAGTGTAAAAGTAGTAGCAGATGCCATTTAGGTGAGGTGATAAGTTTTTATTGTGAATGTTATTAGGCAACAGATTGCTGAGGGCTGGCTGTTTCAACATCATTAGTTGGTATGGTTATTTATATCTTAATAGGGGATAAAATTATACTGCAAAGTGGACTGACAAGAAGGAAGAGTTCTGAGAACTTGTTTCTAACTCTCGACCACATTGATTTATGAGTGATGTAGATCAAAATAGAGATTTATTGTACTAAGAGAAAGCTATTAAGTTAGTTGAAATAAATTTAATGGTAAATAAAAAACTTATTGGATAACAGATAATATAAGGAGAAGAAATTGTAAATATTTTTGTGATTAAGTCAAAGCATATAATCCAAATCAAATTTGCATTCCCACCTTTCTACAGCAACGCTGTTCTTGCCCTGTGACAGCATACTACTCCTTTTCATTTTGTACCTGTCATATCCTTTTAACAAACTCCTGCTCCCTCCTCTCCATCCTCTTCTCTCCCATCTAGAAAGAAATCAGTAGGACAGTATGCTATGAACACATACGACCATAAAGTACACCCAGCATATGGTCACACTGTGTTCCCGAATCCAGTCCATTTTTGTCTGAAGACTTGACCTCAGTAATATTTTCTAGACAGTGACAGGAGCAGATCTGGGGGCCACGTTCACAGGGGATTCCCTCGGCCATCAGACCATAAACTGTGGTCTTTTAGTAAAGTTCTCGAGCCGTGCCCTCTTTTTCTCATGTTGCTACAGGGACTCAACATTGTGTGCACCATCACAGATGTCTTTGGTGGTGGCTGGGCAACATTTGGTTCTTCTGGCCACATGCTGATACAGTCACCTATTCACATAGGTCCTTCTGTCACCTGGGCTCTTTTTCCCTCATGTCTTTGTTGTTCTCAGTCATCATCTCTTCTGGATGAGTTGGGACCATCTGGTGTACCTCAGATGGCAGCGTTCTAGCTTTTAAGATGCAAGATGCCACTCAACAATATGGGGTGCATAAGAGTCTCTTAGCAATAGGCTAATTATGCCAGTTGCTCTCGATGTCCCCTGAGAGCAGACTCTGCACCTGCTACTCTGTTCTTGCAGTATTGGGTTGAGACTAGAAAAACTTTCAGTTTATGTTGAAGTTGAGCTTTTTCTACTGTGTGCTGTCATTGCTTTCACCTAACCAAACTTCTATCAACTAACTAATCTATGACCAACCCTTACTCCCCTTTCTCCCACCCTTGTAGCCACCAAAGAGTTTTTTCTCCTCTGTATAAGCCTGTTTTAAAGTCCTTACAGCAGGGGTCTCATACAATATTTGTTCTTCTGCCACTAACTGACTTCACTCAGTATAATGTCTTCCAGCTGAAATCAGGTTATGAGATGTTCCTAAAATTGTCTTTTTTTTTTTTTTTTTTATCATTGCATGGTGTTCCATTGAGTATATGTAACATAGTTTGTTTAGCCACTCTTCTGTTCATGGGCATCTGGATTGAATTCCATCTTTTCGCTATTGTGGACTGTGCTGCAATAAACATTCATGTGCACGTGCCTGATAGTGTGACAGCCTTTGTTTCTGTAGGATAAATTCCAAGCAGTGGTATTACTAGATCAGATGGTGTATCTATTTCCAGGCTTTAAGGAAGTGTAAATTATTTTCCAAACAGGTTGTACCATTTTGCAATTCCACCAGCAGTGTGGGAGAGTTTCAATCTCTCCACAGCCTCTCCAGCATTTGTTGTTTTGTGTTTTTTGGATTATGGCCAACCTTGTTGAGGTGAGATGGTATCTCATTGTAGTTTTGATTTGGATTTCTCAGATAGCTCATCACTGTGAGCATTTCCTCATGTGCCTTTAGGCTACCTGGACGTCCTCTTTGGTGAAGTACCTGTCTGTCTCCTTTGCCCATCTGTTAATTGGGTTATTTACCTTTCTCTTGTTGATATTTTGCAGTACCTTGTACATTATGGAGGTCAGATGTTGGTCTGACATGTAGCTGTCAAATATTTTTTTCCCATTCTGTAGGTGGTCTTTTAACTCTCGATAAAGTCTTTGGATGAGCAAAAGTGTTTGATTCTTAGTAGTTCCCATTTATCTATTTTCTCTTCTGTTGACAGCGCTTTGTCAGATTTTGAAGTCTGTCTAAGCTGTGTATTAGAATTTCCATTGTTGATCCTATTTCTTCTTGCATGATATTTACCATTTTAGTTTTGGTATTTGGGTCTTTAATCCATTTTGAGTTAGTTTTTGTGTGAGGTGTGAGACATGGGTCTTGTTTCAATTTTTTGCAGATGGATATCCAGTCATTAAAGAGACTGTTTTCACCCCAGTTTACAATCTTAGGGCCTTTGTCAATCATCGCCTGATCATAATAGGATGGGGTCTCATCTCTGTTCCCTTGATCTATGCGTCTCTTTTTGTACCAGTACCAGGCTGTTTTGACTACTGCGACAGTGTAATATGTTCTAAAACAGAAAATGTGAAGCCTCCCACTGTGTTCCTGTTCTTCAGCAGTGTTTCACCTATCTGGGGTTTCTTCCCTTTCCAAACAAAGTTGGTGATTTGTTTCTCCATCTCATTAAAAAATGCCAATGGAATTTGTATTGGTATTGCATTGTATATGTAGATCGCTTTGGGTAAAATAGACATTTTCACAGTGTTAAGTCTTCCTATCTATGAGTAGGCTAGGTTTCTCCAGTTATGTAAGTCTCTTTTGGTTTCTTGCAGTAAGATCTTGTAGTTCTCTCTATATAGGTCTCTTATTTGTCTAGCTGGATTTGTTCCTAAGCATACTATCTTCTTGGAGGCTAATGCAAATGGTATTGATCTGGTGATTTCTTGTTAGATGATCTCTTTGTTGGCATAAAGGAATCCTACTGATTTACTTATGTTCATCTTATATCCTCATACTTTGATGAACTCCTCTAGTAGTTCCAGTAGCTTACTTATGGATTCTTTAGGATTCTTTGTATATATGACCTTATCATCTGCAAATAGGGAGATTTTTACTTCTTCTTTGACAGTGCAGATGCCCTTTATTTCTTTGTTTTCTCTAATTGCTCTGGCTAGAGCCTCTAATACAATGTTGAAAAGAAGTGAAGAGAGTGGACATCCTTGTCTAGTTCCCATTCTGAAGGGGAATTCTTTCAGTGTCTTTCCATTCAGGATGATGTAGGTGATTGGCTTTGTATAGATGCCCTTTATTGTTTTGAGAAATTTCTCCTCTATGCCCATTTTGCTAAGAGTTTTTAGCATGAATGGGTTTTAGACTTTGTCAAAAGCCTTTTCTGCATCAATTGACAAAATCAGGTTATTCTTACCCTTTGTGCTATTTATGTGGTTGATCACATTAATTGTTTTTCTGATGTTGAACCAGCCTTGCAACCCTGGTATGAATCCAACTTTGTCATGATGAATTATTTTTTTGCTATGTTGTTGACTTTTTTTGGCTAGGGTTTTGTTGAAGATTTTTGCATCTAGGTTCAGGAGTGATATTGGTCTGTACTTTTCTTTTTTTTGGTGGATCTTTCCCTGGTTTTGGTATCAGGGTTATGCTGGCTTCATAGAATAAATTTAGGAGTATTCCATCCATTTCTATGCTGTGAAGTAGCCTCAGTAGTATTAGAGTTAATTCTTCTCTAAAAGTACTTTAAAGTTTTCTAGTGATGCCATCTGGGCCAGGACTTTTTTTTTGGTTGGTAGTTTTTTGATAACTTTTTCAATCTCTTCTTTTGTGATGGGTTTATTAAGTTGTTCTATTTCTCCATGCGATAATTTTCATGGGTGATGTGATTCTAGGAATATATTCATGTCCTCTAAGTCGCCATGAGTCGGATCCAACTCGATGGCACTTGGCTGGCTTGGTTTTCAAATCTGTTTGAGTACAGTCTTTTGTAGTATTGTGCTATAATACTTTTTTCTTTTTTTATTATGTCTGAGTGAAAATGTACATTACCATATAAATTTACGTGCCCACCTATATGCAGCTTCCACTGCTCTCCCTTGCCTGATGACAGCACACTCTTCCTCTCTGCTCCATACTTTTGATTTCAGTTGGGTCCATTGTGATATCTCCCAACTCATTTCTTATTTGGGTTATTTGTTTCTTCTCCTGTTTGTCTTTTGTAAGTTTGACCAGTGCTTTATTAATCCTGTTGACCTTGTCAAAGAACCAGCTTTTGCTTTTGTTAATGTGTTCAGTTGTTCTATTCTCTAATTCATTCAGTTATGTTTGAATCTTTATTATCTGTCTGGTATCTGAGGGGTTCTTCTTTTGCTCTCTTCCTTCTTGTTCAAGCTAGAGGGTTAATTCTTTGGTTTGGGTCTCTTCTTCATTCTGGACATGTGCACTGATAGAGATAAACTGACCTCTGATTACTGCTTTTACTGTTTCCCATAGGTTCTGATAGGATGTGTTATCATTCTCATTTGATTTCATAAATTTCTTTATTTCATTTTTGATTTCTTCTATAACCCATGGATTTTTGAGCAAGGTGCTGTTCAGTTTCCATGAGTTTGAAATTCTACTTATGATTTTTCTGCTGTTCATTTCAACTTCCATGACTTTATGGTCTGAGAAGACGCTCTGAGATAATTCAGTTGTTTGGATTTTGCTGAGACTTGCTTTTTGTCCAAGCAAGTTTGTGAACTTAATTGTATAGTTGTCTGTGAGGGGTTTTAGCTAGTAAACAAATAACTGTGTTGGAATACCCTCTTTACTCAACTGATCTGCCCCCCAGTGATATTGTTCTTTACCCAGAGATAAAGGAAATACTAAAAGGAAGACATCTGGCTGACATTCAGGACATCAAGGGTAATATGATGACAGCTCTGATGGCCATTCCAGAAAAAGAGCACCAAAATTGCTTTAAAGGGTAGACTAGGTGCTGGCTTTGGTGCATAGCTTCTCAAGGGTGACAGTAGTGATATTCAGCAGTGAGGTATGTAGTACTTTTTCTAGGATGAGTTCACAAACTTAAATGGCAGTCCTCGTAGGATATGACCAAAAGGGCAACTTCTTTGATCCCAAGTCAGAGTTGAGAAAATTTTAAATTTAACTCATAGAAACAACCTGTGTGTGTTACATCTAGCATAGAGTGCCTTGCTGCTGTTATATGCCATCAAGTGGGATCTGATTCATAGTAACCTTATGTACAACAGAAGGGAACACTGCTCTGTCCTGCACCATCCTCACAAACACTGGTACGCTTGAGTCTATCAGTGTAGCCACTGTGACAGTCCATTTCACTGACTGTTGTCTTCCCTTTTTCTGACCCTCTATCAAGTATGATGTCCTTCTCCAGGGACTGATCCCTCCTAAAGCATGTTCAAAGTATATGGGATGAAGTCTCACCAACCTCACTTCCAAGGAACATTCTGGCTGTACCTCTTTTAACACCAATTTGTGTTTTCTTCTACAAGTACGTTACATTTAGTATTCTTTCCCAAGAGTGTAATTCGAAGGTGTCACATTTTCTTTGGTCTTCATTATTCATTGTTTAGCTCAGACAGAGTTCCATTACTATTCATGATTTTCATTGCCAATTTTTTTTTCTTTTTTTCAGAAATGGACTTCCAGGTACTTCTAATCTGCCTTAGTCTGAAAGCTTCACTGAAATCTGTCCACCAAAGATGACACTGCTTTTGAAATACCAGTGGCAAAGATGCCAGTATCACAGCAAGACAGAAACCACTATGGTATAACAAACTGACAGATAGGTGGTGGACAGAGTGGCTATGTTGTTTTGTTGCTTTGTAGTTGCCATTGAGTTGCTTCTGACTTATGATGACCCCATGTATTACAGAGTAAAGTTGTGTTTATAGGGTTTTATGAGTTGTAATATTAATTGACATTCCTCCACTTCTCTTAGCTTTTCATACTGTGGGGGCTTGCATGTTACTGTGATGCCAGAAGCTATGCCAGTTGGTTTTCAGATACCAGCAGGGTCACCCATGGTGGACAGATTTAAGCTGAGCTTTCAGACTAAAATAGATGAGGAAGAAGGATTGCAAAGCCTACTTCTGAAAAGAATTAGCCAGTGAAAACCTCACGAGTAGCAGCAGAACACTGTCAGACACAGTGATGGAAAATGAGCCAAAGGCTGGATGGCATTCAAAGGTAACTGGAGAAGAGCTGCCTCCTCAAACTAGAGTAGACATTAATGGATGCAGTCAAGCTTTCAGAACCTTCATTTGCTGATGTGGCGTGACCCAAAATGAGAAGAAACAGCTGCAAACATCAGTTAATAATTGGAACTTGAAATGTGCAAAGTATGAATTCAGGAAAACTAGAAATTGTCAAAAATGAAATAGAATGTGTAAACATCAATATCTAGGCATTGGTGAGCTGAAATGGACTGGCACTGCACATTCTGAATTAGACAATCATATGTTCTACTACTCTGGAAATGACAACTTGAAGAGGAATGGTGCTGCATTCATTATCAGAAGGCACATTTCAGGATCTATCCGGAAGTACAACATTGTCAGCGATAGGATAATATCCATACATCTACAAGGAAAACCACTTAATACAACGATTATTCAAATCACACGCTAACCACTAAGGCCAAAGCTGAAGAAACTGAAGATTTTTACTAGCTTCCACAGTCTAAAACTTATTGAACATGCAAGCAGGATGCATCCATAATTACAGGTGATTTTGATGAAAAACTTGGAAACAAGGATCAAGAAGGATCAGTAGTTGGAAAACACGGCCTTGGTAATAGATAGACATGATGCTAGAGATCACACGATAGTTTACAAGACCAACAACTTCTTCACTGAGAATACCTTTTCTTGCCAACATAAACAGGAACTGTACACAGGAATCAAATAGACTACGTCTGTGAAAAAAAGATGAAGGAGAAGTTCAGTATCATTAGTCAGAAAAAGACTATGTTCTGATTGTGGCACAGGCCATGAATTGCTCATATGCAAGTTCAAACTAAAACTGAAGAAACTTAGAACAAGTCCATGAGACCCTAAGTATTACCTTGAGTATATCTCACCTGAGTTTAGAGACCATCACAAGAACAGATTTGGTGCACTGAACAGTAAAGACTAAAGACCAGACAAGCTATGGAATGACATTAAAGATATCATCCATGAAGAAAGCAAAAGGTTGTTAAAAAGACAGAAAACAAAGAAAGGACTAAATTGTAAGAAGAGGCTCTGAAACTTGTTTTTGAACTTTGAGTAGCTAAAGCAACGGAAAAGATGATGAAGCAAAAGAACTGAACAGAAGATTTCAAAGGGCTGCTTGAGATGACAAAGTATTATAATGACCTTTGCAAAGAGCTGGAAATAGAAAACCAAAAGAGAAGACCATAATCTGCATTTCTCAAACTGAAAGAACTGAAGACAAAATTTAAGTCTTGAGCTGCAATAGTGAAGGATTCTACATGGAAAATAAATGCATCTGGGAGCATCAAAAGAAATGGAAGGAATACACAGAGCCATTATACCAAAAAGAATTGATCAACATTCATCCATTTCAAGAGCTGGCATATGACCAGGGACCAATGTTTCTGAAGGAAGAAATCAAAGATACTTTAAGGCATTGGTGAAAAACAAGGCTCCAGGAATTGCGGAAATATCAACTGAGATGTTTCAAAAAAATGGACACAGCACTGCAAGTCCTCATTCATCCATACCAAGAAATTTAGAGAACAGTTACCTGCCTGGACAACTGACTAGAAGAGATCCATATTTATGCCTATTCCCAAAAGAGGTATCCAAAGAAAAGTGAAAATTTTTGAACAACATCATTAATATCACACACAAGTAAAATTTTGTTAAAAATTGTTCAAAAGTGACTACAGCAGTATATTGACAGGCAACTGCCAGAAATTCAAGTCAGATTCAAAAGAGGATGGGGAACCGGGGATATCATTGGTGATGTCAGATGGATCTTGGCTGAAAGCAGAGAACACCAGAAAAATGTTTACCTATGTTTTATTGACTGTGCAAAGGCATTTGACTGTGTGATCATAACAAATTATAACATTGTAGCAAATGGGAATTCTAGAACACTTCACTGTGTTCATGAGGAATCTGTACATGGATCAAGAGGCACTTGTAAAAACAGAACAAGAGGACATTGCATGTTTAAAAGTCAGGAAAGGTGTGTTTCAGGGTTATATCTTTTCAGCATTTTTTTTTTTTTTCAATCTGTGTGCTGAGCAAATAATCCAAGACAATGAACTATATGAAGAAGAATGAGAAATCAGGATTGGAGGAAGACTCATTTAAAAAAAAAACTTTGTTATGCAGACAACACAACCTTGCTTGCTGAAAGTGAAGCGGAATTGAAACACTTACTGATAAAGATTAAAGACCACAGCTTTCAGTACACATTGAACCTCAGCATCAAGAAACAAGCCCTCACAATTTGACCAGTAAACAAAATCATGAAAAATGGAGAAAAGTTTGAGGTTGTCAAGGATTTCATCTCACCTATTTCCACAATTAATGCCCCTGGAAGCAGCAGTCAAGAAATCAAAAGATGCATTGCATTGGGTAAATCTGTTGCAAAAGACCTCTTTAAAGTATTGAAAAGTAAAGATGTCACCTTGAAGACTAAGACGTACTTGAAGCAAGCCATTGTCATTTTCAGTTACACAATATGCGTGCAAACGCTGGAGAATGAGTAAGAAAGACAAAAGAATTAATGCGTTTGAATTGTGGTGCTGGAAAATATTGAATAGACCACAGACTGGCAAAAGAACAAACAGATGTATTCTGGGAGAAGTACAATCAGCATGATCCCTGGAAGTAAGGATTGCAAGACTGTGTCTTACGTACTTTGGATGTATTATCAGGAGGGGCCAACCCTGAAGAAGGACATCATGCTTGGTAAATATCAGCGAAAAAGAGGAAGACCCTCAACAAGATGGACTGACATAGTGGCTGCAACAATGTGCTTAAGCCTGAAAGCAATCGTAGGCATGGTGCAGGACTGGACAGTATTTCGTTCTCTGGTGCATGGAGTCACTACAGTCAGACATAACAATTCCTATAACAACAAAAATATTAATGAAAGCAGATCTAAATCTATAGGCATTTTCTTTTGCTCTATTGCTGGGTGGGTTCAAACCACCAACCTTTAGGTTAACAGGCATGGGCCAATCAGTGGCTATTTAGGACAGTAATAATTTCTGCTGTCCACTTCTGACAGTGGAATTGGAAAAACACTCTTGGCTGAGTTTCTAATTATACCTATTTAAATATATGGTAGTTATTTAGATGATGAAAGAACAAAAATTAGAAGAAAAGAATTTTGAAACACACCTCTTTTCTATTTGCAAATATGTGTGTCTGAATTTGAAATCAGTTGTTTGCCACTGTTTTTCTTTGCCTACTGTAATATGTACAAATATCATATTAATTAATTTTATAACTATTATTTACATGCTTACTATTTATGTTTTCCATTGGATTTCATTTTCTAAATTGCTTACCCCTTCTCCTTAGAACCAAAATAACAAAATTTAATTTAGCACCTCTGACTTCTCTTTAATGAGCAGTTTTTCTGGCAACTAAAGCTCTACATCAGAGACTGAGAGGCTGCATTCAGCCAAAGGCCTTGACTCTGGCTGGCTACATAATTTACAGCAAAATCTCTTCATCTCTATCCTTTGGTTTCCCTATTTAATGATATGAGACTTCACTGAGCATATTTCATTGAGATATCATTATGAGATCATGACCCAGCTCATTGGACAACTCTTTAGCTGGCTCTGGAAAGTGAATTTATATTTGCACATTCTCATTATGTTACTTACTGGTGGTTTTTAAGTTATTACTGTTTCAGCTTCCATCCATTAATATACTTAGAATTTTGAAGCTAAGGAGGGTTTCAGACATCATTCTCAACTTTCTCATTTTATGAATATACCTGGTGAAATAGACTTGGGAAATGAATTAAACTAAGCGTAAGATTAGAATTTAGGTAACCTTCTTTTTCTACTAGGTCTTTTATTTTAATTAGAAAGTAGTGACTATTCTTTGAGTCAGGAGCCCTGGTAGTATAGTGGTTATGCACTTGGTGGCTAACCTAAAGCTGGGCAGTTCAAATCCACAAGACTTTTTGTGGGAGAAAGATATGGGAGTCTGCTTCCATGGAGATTAAAAACAACAACAACAAAAAACAACCTACTGCTGTTGAGTTGAGTCTGACTCGTAGTAATACTAGAGGTCAGAGTAGAACTTCCCCATAGAGTTTCCAGGGAGAGCCTGGCAGATTTGAACTTCCAACCTTTTGGTGAGCAGACATAGCACTTAACCCACTATGCCGCCAGAGTTTCCCCGTACAGATTAGAGACTTGGAAAACCTATGAGGTGGTTCCAGTCTGTCTTATAAGAGTTACTACACATCAGAATTGACTTGACAGTAATGGATTTAGTGGGGTTTTTTTGGCTGTTTAATTTTCGACTCAGAGATAATTGCACAAGGGCAAGGAGTTGTACAACTGTGCAACTAGTATAATTTGTAATGTCAGGATATTGAAAACTATATCACCTTAAGAGAAAATTCATAAATATATTAGAGGATATAAATGCAATGGAATATGACCCTATCACTTAAAATTATGATATACAACTATTTGTTACGTAAGTACATGTTCACAGCTATTACTTGAAAAAATGGTAAAATAGTGTATCTGGTATAGTCTTCTGTCTTTTAAATTGTACATGTGTATCTACACGGGGATCAAATACAGATAAATGTCTGAAATAAGTGTCACAGTTACTCTGGTGATGTTATAGTTTCTTGGCTTGTGCCTTTGAACTTTTTAAAATTTTTCAAATATTTGCAATATTTGTTAGCCATTTCTATAAAGCAAAATTATATAATTTTAAAAAACATTGCTATTCTGATTCTGTATGCTTTCTTTAACTGTCCAAACTGCTTTTTGTTAGATACTCCAGCTGGCATGCATAGTTTCTGACAATCCTGGCTGTAAGACTTATCCATTCAGAACTTTATATGTGTCTAGGTAAATGGATTGCAATGATGTCAATCAAATGTCTAACCCCAAATGAATACATACACAAATTTAGCACTTAAGGACCCTAAAAGCCCTTGAAATTCCCAGCAGTGCAGCAGTCTAGAACTCAGCTGCTATCTAGGTGGTCAGCAGTTCAGATATGCTCACTGCTCTTTGGAAACCCAATGGGGCAGCTTTGCTCAGTCCTATATGGTTGTTCTGAATTGGAATCAACTCAACAGCAACATGTACAATGTAAATGGAATCCTGTAGTTTCTTGTATTTTTTATGGCAGTAAACATGTTTTGGATGTCATTTTATTAATACTGAGGCACAGGCAAAATGACCCAAGATACTCACTCAGTAATACACTTCATGCTGTCCCCTTATAGCAAAGAATCAAGAAAGCAAGTGAAACATGTACGGATGACAATCTAGGAACTTAGAACAGCAAACATCAAAGGAGAAACTGAATGAAAACAATGAATTAGGTGCGTTATGGACTATAGATGCCCTGCCATATGGCCCAGCAAAACATGGCCATCTTGAAACAAGATAAGCAGAGCTCCCAGGTGAGGTGACTAGAAAGGTAACGTCACAGAATCCTCAGTAGGAGATAGAGATACTGTATACACAAACCTGGAGCAAAGTGAAGTGAACATGAACTGGAACTAGGAAAGGAAAACATAGGCAAATGCGCAAGAGTCCTATTGATCTAAGTGACCACAGAGCAGAGAAGGAGCTGGACAATTGAGATACAACAAGTCACCAGAGCAGTGCCTGACTTTTCGTGGGTGGCACTGGCAGCATGACAGATTCTTAGAGTGGTGGCAAGAGATCCCCCTGCTCTTTGTGTTTGAGTGGGGCTGGGTCTTCATTGCCCACTGAACTCTGTGGGGGGTGCCATGATGACCACAGCAGAGACTGAGGGATAAACTCCCTCTCTGCCTTCCTGATGGCCAGAGTTATGCTTCCACTTCCTCCTACAAAATGGTCTGGGTGTGTACTCTCATATCAGGCCTGTGATAACAGACTCATGCTTCCCCAGCCCACCTGGTAATCCACAGCACATACACTCCTGTCACCAGACCTGAGACTAGATTCTCATGGCTATTCTACTCAACCCTACTGCTCTTCACCTCAAAGATGGCCAGTGGTATGAGTCCACATGTGACACACTCAGTGACTGATGACTCATGCACATTACCTCAACCAGCCAGTAACTGGTAGTGTGCACACACAGGGACATACTAGCTGTTGGCAAGAATGCTCCCTGAGCCCATGCCCCAATGACTGGCCAGACAGACGTATCAATGCTAGCAGTGACATCCTAAGAGCTGCTATCTGCACCTCTGACAAACAACAAGCAGAAAATCCTAGGGCCTTCATCCAATGGCTTCCTGCCTGTAGCATTGTACATCCCACATCCAAGCAGTCCCTGCAGGCCATTTGCACTGAAACCCCTTCAGAACCCATTACCTACTGAAATGCCAACTTGTACACATACAGGGAGCCTACCTCACCCATTTGGATGGCACTCTTTTATAGCAGATACGGAGACAACTTCCCCTGACCTCTAGAGATTGCACTAACTGCTAGAACTAACCTACAAGGACCCCACAATCTCAAATGGGCTATGGAGGAAAACCAATCACCCAACACTTGCCATCCAATATCTGGAAAAGACCTTGTTCTCCCACCTCCACTCAGATCAGTGAGGGAAGACATACAAAGCCTGACTACAGAGGACTCACACGTAGGTGTAACCCAGCACATTCACTAAATCAGGCCTGGCTGATAGATGTCAACAAAATCACACCTAGACCAGAACTACAAAAACCAGTTAAAAGAAAGAAAAGTAAGACAGATATATTTTAAAGAGAAAGAGAAGCATAGCGCCAGAATAAAAAGTAATACAATATTTTTTAAAAGCACAAAAGAAACATGCGTATAATCAAGGAAATTTATGAACAACATGTCAATGCCTCAGAGACCACAAGTAATAGCAAACCACATGAAGAAACAGGATGAAATGGTTCAAACTAGCAAAATAAAAAGAGTAGAAAACTTTCCTGGCAAAGAAATGTTAACAGAATTACTTAGCAAGAAATTCAAAAGACTTACATATAGGATCTTCAAAGAGATCAAGGAAAATACAGGCAAAACCTTAGAAAAATTCAGGGAATAATACAAGAACGGTAAGACAAAAGCCAAGCCAAGCCAAAAGAGAATTAAAAATCATATTAAAACAATTAGAAATCCAGAAGACTAACAATAAAGTATTAGAAATAGATAATACAATGGAAGGACATGGAAGTAGAGCTAAATCATTAGAAGACGAAAAAAAATCAGTGAAATGGAGGACAAATCTCTTGACACTAATTTTGTTGAGGAATAATGAGAAAAAAAAATGAAGGAAGCCTAATAATTCATCTTACAGTATCAAGAGGAATAGTGTATGAATAATAGGAATTACAGAAGGTGAGGAGAAGAGTAGAAAAGCACAGAGAGGATTTTTGAAGATTTATTGGCAGAAAATTTCCCTAATAAGAAACACTAGACAATTTTCATCCAAGAAGCTCAACAAACTCCATATAGAACAGACCCTTCCCTGCCACCAAAAAATTCACTAAAAGATACCATAATCAAACTTTCCAAAACCAAATAAATTGTGACAGCAACCCATGAAAAATGAAATACCATCTATAAAGGGACACCAGTAAGACTCAATGCTGATTTCTTGGCAGAAATCATGCATGTAAGAAGACAATGGTGTAATGTATATAAAACCCTTAAAGAAAACAATTGCAAACCAAGAATCAGATATCTAGCAAAAGTATCTTTCATATACAATGGGAAAACTAGTGTACTCCAAGAAAAACAGAAATTCAAGGGAATTTGTCAAAACTAGACCAATCTTATAAGAAATGTTAAAGGAAGTTCTTTGGACAGAGAACCAACAACATCAGACAGTAACTTGAGATGTATGATGCATCACTCAGATGTCAACCAAAATAAAGAATTCTTGAAAATAAAACTGAAAAGAGGGAACAAGAAACATCAATCTGTAAATGATGGCAATTTTAAAACAAAAAGGGGGAATGAATGGTGTAGTTATAAAACTTTCTTATGAAAAGGAAGTGAAGGTGATATCAATACGTAACAGAATGTTTTTAAACTTATAATACATGTTAATTTCAGAGTAACCACAAAATAGATCAATAAATGTACTCACTAAAGAAAATCAAAACGACTCTGTAAATACAAAATTAACAATGAAAGATACCAAAAGACCAAATAAACAAACAAACAAAACCATAAACAAAAACTAACTCAATACATTAAGTGGAACTTGCAAAATTAAGTGGAACAAAGAAACTTTTGACACAACAACAAAAGCATAACAAAATGGTAGAAGTGAATTCACACCTATAGATAATTACACTGAATTTAAATGGTTTAAATGCACAGTCAAGACACAGAGCAGCAGAACCAATTTTAAATCAAGACCCATCAACACCTTAGACATAATGGTTAGACACAATAAATAGGTTACCAAAAAAGGACAAGAATAACAATATGTGATAAAAGAGACTTCAGGTGAAATTCCATTGTAAGGGACAAAGAATTTTGTAATGATTAAAGTGTCAGTGCACCAAGAGGATATAACCATAATAAATATTTAGATATCCAGTAGCTGAGCTCCAAAATACTTAAAACTAGCAACATTGAAAAGAGAAATAAACAGTTCTGCAGTAAGTGAGAGACTTCAACATATTACTTTTAATGATGATCAGAACAACTAGAAAGAAACTTGGCAAGGATACAGAATATTTAAATAACAAAATCAACTCAACCTCATAGACATACAGAACAAACGACTCAACGGCAGCAGAGTACATATTCTTCTCCTGTGCATAGAGATCATTCTCCACAATAGACCATACTTTAGGCTACAAAGAAAGTCTCAATAAATTTAGAAACACCAAAATAATACAAAGCACTTCTCTGAACAAGAAATCAATAACAGGGCAATAGGATGCATGGAAACTGAATGACATCATAATTAAAAACATTTGGCTAATAAAATAAAGAATTAAATGAGAAAAAAATCTTAAAAAACAAATGAGAATGAAAACATAACATACCAAAACTTTTGGAACACAATATAAGCACAGCTCAGAGGAGAATTTAGAGCAATAAGTGCACATATCAAAAAGGGACCAGTATGAATAGCTTAACCACACTGCTTGAACCAACAGAAAAGAAGTCCACAATCACCAGAAGAAAAGAAATAACAAAGATTAGAGCAGAAATAAAAAACCTATAACACAGGAAAACAATAGAATCAAGACAGGGAGTTGGTTCTTTGAAAGGATCAATAAACTGACAACACTGGTTAATTTGACAAAGAAACAAAAAAGGAAGTACAAATAACTAAAATAAGAAATGAAACAGCTGACATTATGATGGAACTGACTGAGATTAAAAAAAAAAAAAAAAAAAAAGACCAAAATAGAATACTGTGAAAAACTGTAGTCCAACAATCTTGAAAACCTAAAGAAATCAACAAGTTTCTGTAAACACCACCCACCCGATACTAACACAAATAAAAGTAAAATACTTGAACAGACTCACGACAAAAGAAGAAATTGAAGATGTCATTAAAAAAAAAAAAAAATCCTGCCTAGATGGCTTCACCAGAAAATTCTAAAAAACACTCAGAGAAGAGTTGTCAAGAATTCTACTCAAATTCTATTCTATTCCATAACATAGAAAAGGGAAGAATACTTCCTAATGCGTTCTACGAAGCCAGAACAAACCTAATACTAAAACCAAAGACATTTCTAAAATGAAAATTACAGACCAACATCCTTCATAAACACAGATTCAGAAATCCTCTACAAAATTCTAGCCAAAATAGTTCAACAGCATATCAAAAAAAAAAAAAAAAAAACAATACATCATGACCAAGTGGAATTCATACCAGAGATGCAAGGATGCTTTAACATTAGAAAATCAACGAACGTAATTTACCACATAAATAAAATGAAGGAAAGAATCACATGATCATCTGAATCAACCTGGAAAAAGAACTTGAGAAAAAGCCAGCACCCATTTCTGACTGGGTGGGGGGAACTCTCAACAAATAGCAATAAAAGGAAAATTCCTCAACTAAATAAATGTTATGCAAAATATGTTGTGCAAAATGTGTTGTGCAACGTAAAAATGTCATGCAAAAATAAACAGCTGTCATTATTCTCAATGGAGAAAGAGTGAGAATATCCCCTTGAGAATGGGAATGAGACACGGATGCTTTTCGTCATCACTCTTATTCAATATTGGTACTGAAACTCCTAGTTAGAACACTGTAGCAACAAACAGAAATAAAATATATCTAAATTAGAAACAAAAAGATTAAACTGTCCTTATTTGATTCTCTACATAGAAAATCCCAAGGACTCTTCAAGAAATTTCCTGCAAGTAATCAAAGGATTAGCTGGAAGAACTGAAGAAGAAATTCAAGCTTTGTGTTGCAATACTGAAGGATTCTCCAAAGAAAATGTTAAACAATTCAGGGAGCATCAAAAGAAGATGGAAAGAATACACAGTTATTATACCAGAAAGAACTGGTTGATGTCTAGACATCTGAAGAGGTAGCATATGATCAGAAACCAATGATACTGAAGGAAAAAGTCAAACCTGCAACGATGAAAAACAGCACTCCAGGAATTGATGGAATATCAATTGCGATATTTTAACAAACAGATGCCATGCTGGATGTGCTCACTCGTCTATGCCAAGAAATTGGAGGACAGCTACCTGGCCATCTGATTGGAAGAAATCCGTATTTATACCCATTCCAAAGAGAGATGATCCAGCTGAATGCAGAAATTACTGAACAATATCATTAATTTCATACACAAGTAAAATTTTACTCAAGATCATTCAAAAACGACTGTAACAGTATATTGACAAGGAACTGCTGGAATTCAAGCTGGATTCAGAAGAGGATGTGGAACCAGGGGTATCACTGCTGATGCAAGATGGATCTTCACTGAAAGCAGAAAATACCAGAAAGATGTTTACCTGTGTTTCATTGACTATGCAAAGGCATTTAACTGTGTGGATCATAATAAATTATGGCTAACACTGAATAAAATGGGAATTCCAGAACACTTAATTGTGCTTTTAAGGTCTCTGTATACGGATCAAGAGGCAGTTGTGCAAATAGAGCAAGAGGACACTGCGTGGTTTGAAGTCAGGAAAGGTGTGTGTCAGGGTTGTATCCTCTCACCATACCTTTTCAATGTGTATGCCGAGCAAACAATCCAAGAAGCTAAATTATATGAAGATCAGCAAGACATCAGAATTGGAGGATGACTTATTTACAACCTGCGTTACTCAGATGACACTAGTTGCTGGAAGTTAAGATTTGAAACACTTACTTATGATGATCAAGGAGAACAGCATTCAGCATGAATTGCACTTCAACATCAAAAAAACAAAAATCCTCACAGCTAGACCAGTAAGCCACATCAACATAAATGGAGAAAGGATTGAGGTTGTCAAGGATTTCATTTTATCTGGGCCCACCACAATCTACGCCCGTGGAAGCAGTAGTCAAGTAATCAAAAGATATACTGTACTGGGAGAATCTGCTGCAAAGGACCTCTTTAAAGTACTGAAAAGCAAAGATGTCACTTTAAAGACTAAAGTGCACCTGATCCAAGCCATGATATTTTCAATCACATCATATACGTATGAAAGATGGACAATGAACAAGGAAGACGGAAGAAGAATTGATGCCTTAGAATTGTAATGTTGGAAAAGAATATTGAGTGTACCATGGATAGCCAAAAGAACAAATAGATCTGTTCTAGAAGAAACCCAACCAGAGTGCTTCTTAGAAGCAAAGATGGTAAGATTGTGTATTACGTACTTTCGACGTGTTGTTAGGAAGGATCAGTCTCTGGAACATCATGCTTGGTAGAGTGGAGGGTAGGTGAAAAACAGGAGAACTTTTGATGAGATGGACTGACACAGTGACCACAGTAATGGACTTAAGCCTAAACGTCACAGTGGACACGGTGCAAGACTGGGCAGAGTTTTGTCCTGTTGTGCATAGGGATATATAGAGAAATGTATAGAGAAACCCAATGTATAAACTCAATTTTTGTGTATTAGTCTCTCTATACTAGCAATGGGAAACACTGGTGGTATAGTGGGTTAAGTGCTGCATCTGCAAACCAAGAGATTGGCAGTTAAATCTGACAGGCACTCCTTGGAAACCCTATGTGACAGTTCTCTGATCTTCAGGGTTGCTATGAGTCAGAACTGACACATTGGCAGTGGATTGGATACTAGCAATAAGGACTTAGAAAATGAGATCAAGAAAACAGTACCTTTTACAATAGCCTCCCTAAGGATAAAAAAAATAAAACTAACCAGGCACATAAGACAATTATATAAGGAAAAATAGAAACCACTGTTGCAAGAACGTAGAAGAGCTCTACATAAATGGAAAAGCATTGTGTTCATGAATTAGAAGACTTAAAATTGTGGAAATGTCAATATAACCAAAAGCAATCTACAAGTACAAAGCAATCCCTATCCAAATTCCAACAATATTCTGTAATGAAATGAAAAAACTAATCTCCAGTTTTATATAGTGGCTTAATCACCTGATACTGCTCTAACAGAAACATCATAAGAGGATTGTTTTAACAAAGATAAATTTTACTGTCATAGTCCAGTAAGCTATAAATCCACTCGTAAACTACAAATACATTCAATATGAGAAATGATCACAGTCCAATAGGCTAGAAGTCCAAATTCAGTATGACAGCATCCTGATGCAGGAACTTTAGTCCCAAAGGATGTGCTTTGCTCTCGTTGCTACTCTCCCGGTGGTGTGAAGTGCCTGACTCTTTCTGCTCACTTCTCTCTTTTATATCCCAGAAGCTTATAGCTTAAGTCCTGCCTCATCAACACACCTGCTGTCCATTTTCCCTCATCAGCATGACAGAGGCAGGATTCACATCACATGGGAAAAAAATCACACCATATGGGGACTCGTGGCCTAGCCAAATTGACACATATTTTTTTGGTGGGGGAGAGAGTGGCAGGACACAATACAATCCATAATATACAGTAGCTAAAACAGTATTGAAGAACAAGATAGGAGGTCTTACTCATACTTTTCAATCTCAAAACTTACTGTAGAGTCATTGTAATCAGAACAGCTTAGTGTTGGTTCCATGACAGACACATAGACCAAATAAGTAGAGAACCCAGGAAATCCATCCATCTACAGGGAGGTATATGGGGACACGACACAGAAGGTGTCTTGCTCGGGCTTTCTGACTGTACAGACCTTCTGCATAAAAAAGTGATTCAGCAGTATGGCATATCCTGTTTATGTCCAGCTTGAACTTGAGGGCTCAAATCTGGCAGCCAGCCACCTTTGTGTTAAACTGGTATACAGGGTTACTTCGCCACAAGGCACAGTCTGTTGCCCACTGCCTTCAGCCACTTGCTGCTGCCCAAGATGCTGTGCTGCTTTGCTGTGCCTTTGCTCCAATAAACCTACCATAACCACACCAACTGAGCCTCCATCATTACTGGGTCTGCCTGAATCTGGAACCTGCATTCCTGACCTTGAACACCTGCTCCCCAACAAGATCATCTTTGACAAAGGCTCAAAATCTGCTCAATGGAGAAGAATATTTTTTAACAAATGGTGGTGGCGAGACTGGATACTTGTAGGAAGAAAAAACAAACAGGGTCCATACTTCACATCAAGTGTAAAAACTAAACTAACTAAAATATTAAAGGCTTAAATGCGAAAGCTGTAACATTCCTCGAAGATAATGTAGGTTCAAAACTAGGGGACCTAATTTTCTGCATAAATAGCCTATGAAACAAAACTAAAAATGCATGAGCAACAGAAGATAGGTTAGCTAACGGAGATCTTCTAAAAATTAAATACTCAATGCTCATCAAAAGACTTTATGAAGAGGGTAAAAAGAGAAGCTACCAGCTGTGAAAAAAATCCTTGGGAATATCATATCTGAAAAAGGCCAGATCTCTAAAATATAGAGAAAACTTTAACAACTCAACAACAAAAAGACAAACAATCCAATAAAAAAAACGTGGAGACCCATAAATTATAACAAAGGTCCACTCTTTCGACAGTAATGGAACGGACTTGGCAATGCAGAGTAACCATATGTTGGAAGCACTTTATGGTTCTATACATCTATAGGATATCATCTTGCTGACCTCTGGCTGGAGGAAGGGGAGTGGACGGAGAGTAGGGGAAAGGAGACTGTTGGGAGGATGAGACATGTATGGAGCAGAGAGGAATAGTGTGCAGTCACCGGACAGGGAGAGCAGTGGAAGCTGCATATAGGGGGGCATGTAAATTTACATGTGAATGTACATTTTTACTCAGTTATGTTAAATAAAAAAAAAAAAGCGTGGAGAAAGGATACCAACAGACATTTCATAAAAGAGGACATTCAGGTGGCCAACAGATACATGCAAAGTTGCTCACAATATTACTAGGGATGAACATCAAAACCACAATGAAATACCATGTTACTCCAGGAAAAATGGTAATGATCAAGAATCCAGAAAATAACAAATGCTGGAGAGATTTAGGTTGACTGGAACTGTAATACATGGCTGCTGGGATTTTAAAATGGTATAAACCCACTGCCATTAAGTTGATTCTGAGTTGCAGATTGTATGGGGCAGAGTGGAACTGCTCTATAGGGTTTCCAAGGCTATAAATCTTTACAGACAGAAATTTCCATCTCCTGAAGAGCAGTTGGTGAACTTGAACTGCTGACCTTTGAGTTAGTAGGATAGTATATTAACCCCTGCACCACTAGAGCCCACAAAATGGTATAACCACTCTGGAAAACAGTACGATGCTTCCTCCAAAAATAGAAGTGCTTAATGATCCAGCAATCTTACTCCTAGTTATCTATCCTACCAGCATAAGAGCAGTAACACAAATAGACTCATGCACACCATTGCAGCAATATTCATAATAGGAAAAAGACAGAAACAACCTAAGTTCCTATCAACTGACAAATGGATAAACAAGGTGTGGTACATATGTTCAATAGAATACTGTGCAACTATAAAAAACAATGAGGAGTCCATGAAACTTAACATGGATGAATCTAGAAGACATTATGCTGATTGAAGAAAGACAAATACCATTACGGTCCATTATTTTTAAAAAATCAAAAATATGTATGTATACAGAAAGCAAAGTTCTTTGTTGGTTACCAGGGAAGAGGAGGAATCACTTTTTAGATAACAGACCCTATGATTGGTGATAAGAAACGCAATCCCAAATATGGATGAAGTCAGCACTTGACCAAGATAATCAGAGACATCAAGAAGTAAACAGAGATAAAAAATAAAGGGGACGCACACCATTTTACAGCCAGAACATGCTCAATAATCACATCTCCTCTGAGACAGCTTTTGTCTTCATACCCTTGACTGAGAATGTTCTGATTCAATGGCATTGTTATCCGTTTAAATGTATGAACGACTTGGGAGTAATCATGCTTCTCAAGAAACAATGATAATTATCAGACTGTTCAGCAAGTGACTCTTAACTTTTTAACACATTTCCTTCGTGTATTTTTATAAATAAAGTGTCATCTTTGGGAGAACATTCCATTATTCAAAATTAATATGAAGGCAGTGAAGCATTTAAGTATTTGTTTTGAATTGCCCTTGAGAATGGCAACATAAGAGAACAGACTAACCTTTAAGATAGGCAATGTGTTTAAAACCTTAGAATTAAAAACAAAGATGGTTTGTTTTTGGTTCTAACCCAATTAGAGTAAATTTCTTTATGTCTATGATAATATTCAGTCTCTGACACTGATACATGTAAATACGAATAATCACAGCAGTTACTGAGCACTTAATACACATGAGTCTGTCAGTATATTGTTTACCTGCTTTTTCTTATTTGACTTACACGATGAGTCCATATTATTAACTATAATTGGCTCTATTTTGCGTATTAGTCCACTGAAGGATAGTTGACTCATACTTACCCACCTCCAACATCCAGACTCTTAATTCCTGAACTATTATGTATTAAGGTCCAAATGATGGAAGATGTTTCAGAAACCTCTGGATTTTTTTTAGAAGCATCAGCATCTGCTTGTCCTTGGATTATTTAACTGGCAACTAATTAGAATTTGTGCTGTCTGCTGTATATTTAAGCATCAACAGTCTCCTAAACACATTCTGATCCATTTCAAGGATAACAGCTTACCTGTCATTTCACGGAAAATTCATTCTTGCAGTCTGGCAGTGGAAGCTTGTTCGCCCATTCCTGTCTCTGAAAGAAATTTTCCTCTAATGACACTTGGCAGGGTATGCTGCAATAAATCTTCAATATTAGAAACAAATTAAAAATTAAAAGGAAGAGGGAAGTGAAGGTTGTTACAGCGTGACAGTAAAACTGAGTAAATGGAGATTTAGTTGAACAAACTTTCCTTCAGTGTGGCCTGTGGGACCTTACAGGCTCCCTGTGGGCTCCGGTACCTCGGGCAGAACTGGCCTCGACAAAATATGGGGAGAAAACAGAAGCACTGTCCATGTCTTATGGATTGAACTGTGTCCCCTAAAAATACGTTATGAATTCTAACCTTTATGCCTGTGGTTGTAATCCCACTTGGAAATACATTGTCTGTTACATCAATGAGACAGGATTAGCGTTGAATGAGTCATAAATCAATCTCATTTTATTTTTTCATTTTGTGCTTTTGGCAAAAGTCTGCAGTGCAAGTTAGTTTCTCATTCAAAAATTTATACACAAACTGTTTCGTAACACTGGTTGCAGTCCCTGCACTTTGTCTGCTCCTACCTCCTTTCCTTTCTATCCTGAGTTCCTCACGTCCATTTGTGCAGTCTGCCTGTCTCTTTGTGTCTGCTCATCTTTGCTTTTTGGTAGCTGTTGCCCATTCAGTCTCATTACTTGACTGACATAAGAAGCACATTCCTCATATGTGTTATTGTTTGTTTTATAGGACTGTCTAATATTTGACTGAAATGTGGACTTTGGGAGTGGCTTCTGTTCTGATTTAGCAGGTTGTCCAAGGACTGTAGTGATAGCAGCTCCTCCAGTCTCTGTAAAAACAGTAAGTCTGGTCCTTTTTGTATGAATCTGAAGTTTTCTACATTTTTTTCTCCTGCTCTCTCCAGGACCCTCTACTGTGATATCTGTCAGAGTTGATGGTGGTGGCAGCTGGGCACCATATAGTTCTTCTGGGCTAAAACTGGTGGAGGCTGTGATTCATGTGGTTCATTAGTCTGTTAGACAAATAGTTTCTTTGTACCTTTGCTTTTCTTTCTCCTTTGCTTTGAATGCAATAGGACCAGTACATGTATTTTAGATGTCCAGTTGCAAGCTTTTAAGACCCTAGCCCCTACTCACCTAAATGGGATGTAGAATATTTTATTTATAAATTATGTTGTGCCAACTGACTTCGATGTACCCCAAGACCATTGTCCCCAACTTTTACCCCAGTGTATTAGTCCTCAAGGTGTTTAGATGTGTCTACAAAGCATCTATAACTCTACTTTGGTTAAGTTGTTCTGACTTCCACTATTTTGTAGTTTGTCTTTCCTTCAGAAAAGTTGATACTTGTCTACTATATAGTTAGTGATTTCACCTTCTCTCCGTTGTAGCCATCAAAGATTTTTCTTTTCTGTGTTTCAATCTAATCTTGAAATTTTATAATAGAGGTCTCATAAAATGTTTGTCTTTTTGTTGTTGACTTATTTCTTTCAGCCTACTTGGCTTTTATGCCCTCACATTTCTTCCATGTTGCAAGATGTTTCACAGATTCATCACTGTGCCTTATCATTCTGCAGTAGTTCACTGTGTGTATGTACTGTAATGTGTTTATCCATGCATCTGTTGGTGACCACTTAGATTGTTTCTGTCTTTTTGCTGTTGTAAATAATGCTGCAAAGAACGTGAATGTGCATACGCCTATTTGTGTAATAACTCATTTCTCTAGGTTATACTTCTAGGAGTGGAATTGCTAGATTATATGGAACGTCTAGCTTTTAAGGAAGTATTTTTGAGAACACACTGTCATGTTAATAACACTGGATTAGTATAGGATATGCCTTAAATCAGTCTCTTTTGACATATAAAAAGAGATTAAATAAGCAAGCTAGATAAGCAGAGGTGGAGGAACACTGATTGATGCCAAGTCACATGGAGATCTCCAAGGAATCAGGAAACAGGCTAAAGACAAGGACATTTATCCAGAGCCAACAGAGAAACAAAGTCTTCCGCTAGAACCAGCACCCTGAATTTGGACTTCTAACTGCCTAAACTGCAAGAAAACAAATTTCCATTTATTACTTCCATCCATTGGGGTATTTCTGTTGTAGCAGCATTGAATAATTAAGATAGGACTTGGTACCAAGAAGTAAGAGTGCTACTTTGACAAATACCCATGATGCAGAAGTAGTTCTGGAATTGGATAATGGATGGAAGCTTGAGGAGTTTTAAGGTGCCTAATGATAAAGGTCTAGATTGCCTTGACAGTCCTGTTGGCAGAATTACAGACAGCAAGGCAATTCTGGTGAGCTCCTAGAAAGAAGGAGAGGCAGCTCTACAGAAAGTTTCTGTCACCTTAGAGAATATATAAGGCACTGGTAATAGGATGTTGTTAGAAACGTGGACGTTAAACCTGATTCTGAAAAGGAAATGATGAGTCTTGAAAAGGAAATGATGAAAATGTGATTGGACATTGGAGGAAGGGTAATGTTTTTCATGCAGTGGCAAAGAACTCGTCTGAAGTATGTTCAAGTATTTGGTGGAAGATAGAACTTGCAAGTGATGAACTTGGATAACTGACAGATTTCTAACAGGATCTTAAAGGGAATGTGTGGTTTCTCTTTGCCCATTACAGAAAAATGTTAAAAGGGAGAGATGGACTTAAAAATGAACTGTTTAAAATGAAAACAGCTTAAGGATTGAAAAATTCCGTTGTACAAACGAATGGCTTGTAGCCTAAATGTTCACCAAGTATGTGGCTATACTATCATTTGTTAAAGAGATTAAACCTATGACTAGGAGAGCTAACCAACTGCCGCAGCGTAAGACCCACTAGCTGAGGATGAAGGGAACAGATAAACAATGAAAGGAAAGAATGCCACCCGTTGGGATTGTACAGGTATGAAACAGGCCACAGAAGCTACATTTATTTTCCCCCAAGAAAAGAACTGTCCCTGGAGCAGCTCAGCAATCTACAGAACTGTTGGAAAAAACACAGAAAACAGGTTTGTCTCTGTTTCAAAGGGTGGAGCCACAGTCTCTTGGATCTTACAAGGTGGGGCCACAGCCTACAGGGTTTCAGAGTCAGATCTTCACCAAATTGGTTTTGGAGTGTGGGGCTGTACCCACTTTTATCTTCTTCTTCCTTTCTTCTCTTCTTTTCCTCTATCCCTTCTAATCTACTTGAAGAACATAACAAAACATGGAATTACTCTTTACACCCTGAGCTTTGCCCCTCCTGCATCCAAAACACTAACTTGCTCGGAGTTGCATATCTATTAAGTGGCAATCAGCTTTAAGATTCATATCTCTTTGACTCTGACCTTCAGATCTTAAATATAAGTTATACTGAATCTAATAGCAAAAAAACATTTGATACATATTTACATGCATTTAATGGCCAAGTGCCGTCAAGTCAGATCCGACTCATGGCAAATAAATGTGTCATATATGCTCTGGGTACTTCAATGAACAAAGGAGAAGTCCCAACTTTATTGGAGCTTACTACAAAATAATGGTAAAGTGATAGAGATTCTTACAGATTACATGAGTAATAAACATACCACTCCTCACTGGACCTCAATTTTGTCAACTATAGAATTAGAGTTTTTTACTCTAAATTATTTACCTGAAGCATTCTGTGACTGTAAGAGTTATTATTTTAAATATCTTTTCAATTTCCCAATCCAGTCTGTCTTTGGTATGTTTTATCTCATGGTGTTAACTAGTTTTCCGTTTATATTGTTTGATTTGTCCCTGACTATTATTGGCTGGGTGTGGAAGTAAGGGACGACAGACTGGAAAGGTGGTCAGGCTGCTGCTGTAGAAGTTGGCTTGGTGACAGCATCACTCTGCCAGCTCTGTCCTACCCACTCTTCTCATCCTACCTGTGCCAGACCACAGACAGCCTGCTACCTTGCTTGAGGGCTTCCTGCCATTCTCACAGATGGGCCCTGATGATGGGGTCAGGACATCATGTGACAAAATCAAATGAAGTCATTAGAAATTATTGCTGACAGCTGTTTGTAGTTTGCCATAAAATGAATTGATCCTCCCATCTGGGTCCCAGAAGGTATGATGGGTCAATGTGGTTTTTAACCCTTTCATTAGTATATTATTTATTTGATTTTATGTGTTTTCACTAATTATGACATGCTGATTCAAAGACAAGTTCAGAATTTTTGATAAGAGTTTTAGATTCGGAGATGTGTGATCAGGTAATACAAGCCAGCAATAAAGGGAGTGACATTGTGGTGCCTTCAATGTGTGGTATGACAGTCAATACCCAGATAAGAACTATACGGTTTATTGTGAGTGCCTTGCCACTAGGTTATGTGGAGGGCTTATGTTTTTCCAAATATGATACAGAAAAACAAAAACAAATCCATCAGAGCTTCCTAACTATCACATAGCCAAACTATCACATAGGAAATACATAATCATACTTGCAAGCTTTATCTCATAGAAATAAAGGGGGGAAAAGGCAAAAGTTTGTCAGGCTAACACATTCTGGAAGCATCATCTAACAAAATGTTCAACTTACATGATGACGAAACTGCACTACCATTCTGCCAAACTTCACACATTTGAAAATATATCAGTCATGATATTAAATGTGTTAGAGTCAGAATAACATATGACCCACAAGATCTAGAGGCATAAAAAGAGGCTAGTATACTGTTACACTAATAGCAAGAAAAGAGTTTAAGCAGAATGCAATAATTTAGACATTTCAAGTACAGATTTTTTTCTTTTTCTGCCCTATAAAAATAACTTGGGAGACAATGTAATGAGGACAAGAGAATTCTGGTGTGGATTTGTCATAAGATACCTTTGCTGATAACAGTCATTGTTGTTACTGTAGCTGCTGTAGAGTTGGTTCTGACTGACATACAGCAGAATGAAACACTCCTCAGTCCTGTACCACCCTCACAATTGCTGATACTTTTAGCCCATTATTCTCAGCTGCTGTCTATTTGAAGGTCTTCCTATTTTGTACTGAGCCTCACTTGGCTTGGCTGCTTTATTAAACAGGATGTCCTTTTTCAGGTTGTGATCCCTCTTGGTAACATGGCCAAAGTGTCTGAAATTAAGTATTACAGTCTTCACTTCTAACCATTCTGGTTGTCTTTCTCCTGGGACAGATTTGTTCATTCTTCTGGGAGTCTATGGTTTATTCAATGTTCTTCACCAACACTATAATTCAAAGGCATTGATTCTTCTTTGGTCTTACTTATTCATGATCCAGCTTTCATGTGTACACGATGTGACTGAAAATATCATGGCTTGAATCAGGTTCACTTTAATCTTCAAGGTGACATCTCTGCTTTCCAACACTTTAATAAAGTCTTTGGGCAGAGTTGCCCAATGCAATGTGAGAACAATCTTTCCTCCATTGTCATGATGTTGCTTATTGTTCTATTGTGAGGATTTTTGTTTTCTTGATGTTAGGTTTAACCCATACTGAAGGCTGTGGTCTTCGATTTTCATCCATAAGTGCTTCAAGTCCTCTTTATTTTCATTAAGCAAGGTGAAAGGATACATCTCTGACATACACCTTTGCTGATTTTAAATCATGTAGTATCCCCGGAAAATAGTTATTAGATCACTTAAATTCCTCTCAGTTTTCCACTGTACAATTTAAGAATGTACATTGATTTATGATTAATAACCATTTGAGGGTATATAATTTATGAATCAAATGAAGTCTCTTGCCCTCAAGGAGCTCATGTGATTGACAGGCACCTAACTTCATAGAACTTAAGTGATTTGGGCCATTTTAGGTAAAAGTTGAGTATGTATACATGGGCATGTGTTAGTTTCCTGTGATGCTGCACCAAAATGTCACAAACTAGTTGGCTTGAAGCAATAGAAGCTTACTGCCTTGCAGTTCTGGAAACTACAAATCTGAGTAAAGGGTTAAAGCAAGTCCACACTGTCTCTGAAGGCTCTAGGGAGAAGATTCTCTCTCTTTTTTGTCTCTCTCAGCTTCTGGGTGACCCTAGTCATTCCTTGGCTTGCTGCTGCAGCATGAATCCATTATCTCATGGCAATCTACTTATGTCTGTCTCTCATCGTCTCTAATGTTCTTTCATAAGAAGTCATTCAAATGCATTACAACCTCCCAGATTCCAGTATGACCCTACACCAACTTAACCGAGAACCTTTTGAAAATGGTATTTCCAAAACGAACATGGCCCTGGCGAGCAGAGATTAAAACTAAAACAGATCTTTTGGGGAGGGGTGACACAGTTCTATCCACAGTGGTATATAATAACACAAAAATTTGTTTTTCAAAAGGACAAATATTGTATGAGACCTCTACGATAAGATCTCAAAAACAGACTTGTGTATAGAAGAAAAGACTCTTTGATAGCTGCAAGGGAGGGGAGGGAAGGACGGAGGGGCGGAAGGTTTAGATTAGATAGTTGCTAGGTATCTGGTTGGGTGAAATCGGTGATAGCACACATTAGGAACAGGAACAATATTAAGTGGACTTAAACATAACATGGGTACTCCTTCCATCTTAACCCAATATTGCAAGGATAGAGTAGCTGGGGCAGGGGGCGGGGGACCATGCTCTTAGGCCAAAGTGAGGCCAATTGGCACAACTAGCATTTTGCTAAGAGGGCTCTCTGCACCCCACATTAGTGAGTGGCGTCTGGGGTCTTAAAAGCTGCCAAGCTGCCATCCGAGGGCACAGCAAATGGTCCCAACTCAGCAAGAACGGATGCTGCTCACCAAGGACCAAAATGACATGGGGGAAAGACAACGCAGAAGACAAAGAGACCCACATCAGTGGGTGCCGACATCGACTTGGGACCAGAAGAACCGGATGGTGCCCGGCCACCACCAGTGATAGCTACGACGGAGCTCACTAAGTTGAGTCTCACTGGCAACACAAGAATAAAAAGGGGTGCACCCTGAGATCTCCACTAAAAGACCTCAATTGATGGTCCAGTGGTTTCGGGGTTCCCCTGGGAGCATGACCCCTCACCCTGATGCTGCCCTTGACCATAAATCATAACGAAGGTCCACGCTTTGGACAGGAATGGATTGGATTTGGAGATGCAGTGACCATATATTGGATGCACTTTATGGTTCTGTACATCTATAGGATGTCATCCTGCTGACCTCTAGCTGGAGGAAGGAGAGTGGGTGGAGTGGAGGGAAAAAAAAGACTGTTGGGAGAACGAGACATGTATGGAGCAGAGAGGAATAGTGTGCTGTCACCGGACAGGGAGAGCAGTGGAAGCTGCATATAGGTGGGTATGTAAATTTATAAGGAAATGTACATTTTCACTCAGTTTTATTAAATAAAAAATTTTAAAAAATTTGTTTTTTCAGAAATGTTCATATAAATAAAAATGAAAATGTAGAAAATGAAGTTCTTTTTGGAGGCCAATTAATTATAAAATGTATAAAAGCTTAGTACAGAAAGGATTTAAAGCTCGCAGTCATGGTTGAGTTGATACAGTAACAAAAGGTATTACTGGCTTAGGATTCGCGTAGACCTTATATGTTCTGGCATTTCCAACTACATTATAAGCAGAAAAAAGAGATGCACTGATTGTTCTTAGTTGTGCAGGGAAGGAATTGTTTGAGTCATCTGCAAAGAAATACTAGCTTCCTGTTTGAAGGAACCAGATGCCCAGTACCTACTTTCCTTCCTTTAGGGAATCTAGTATATCACCGCACTGCAAATAAATAACTGGCAGTGGCAAGATAATCTCTTGACTTGTCGATAAGAATCCAAGAAGTTACAATGTGTGCAAAACCCTTCCAACTTCCTGTGAGAAAAAGTAACATGTAACTAGGAAATTATTTCAGTTTATCAAGAATAGTTTCTATGTAATTTATTTTTTGGACTCCTTGCCCAGTTCACCTCCCAAACTTCCTTTTGAGTGATATATTTTCTTGTCACTGGACATACAAACAGTAGATATTTGCACACTCCCTGCAGTGTCAAAGCTGGAACCAAACATGATGCTCCAGTACATTCCAGGAAGAGCTGGGTCCAACAAGGAGAAAATCTTATAATAGTGACTGTCTATCTATTCACTGTAGTTACAGCCTTCTGGCAGCACAGAGCTTTTCATAATACTCTGAAGCCAAATTATGTAGTATTTGCCTTATTGCTTTAGAGAAAGGGGTGGATGAGTGGGGGATTAGGCTTAAATAAAATAATAAAACTCAATTGCTTGTTTAAATGAAATCCCATTTTGGACACAGTAGGATATGATATGCATTTAATAGACTATGTCTAAATATTATGTGATCGTGACCAGCAAATTGCTGGAAACAACAGAACGGAACATCCTTTTCCAAATTCCTAAGTATGGCTACTTCTGGGTGATTTCTGTCAGTACTTCCAATAAGAACCAGAAAAGTGCTTTCCGAAGTGGGCAGTATAGTAGTTAAGAGAAAAAGACTTAGAATAAACATAGATTTGGATTCAAATTGTTTATCTAAAATAAATAGGAAGGGAGTCTCAGGTCTTGTCAGAAATTCAGTTCTCAATTTCCTAATTCTCTGTAAAATGGGTAATAATTCCTTTCTCATAGAATTGTCTGAGGAATAAATGAGCACAGAATAGAGTCTGTTACCTCCTTTAATCCTGTACATATGTTTATGTATTTATTGTGTGTATATTTTACACACACACAAGTAAAATATCAAATGGTAAACAATGCCTGATACCTATTTTCTTCTCTCTCTTTTTCTTTTCTTTTTGAATTTGGCTTCAGCCAAGTTCAGGCAGTCCATGGAGGGCTTCATTATTTGCTTGCTGTGTATAACTTTAACATGTTTATACAACTCTCTGCAAAATCCTGTATTTACATTATATACCACAACAGCCTCTCTACTTTGACATTCTTTTGATGTCTTCATTCAGCAGAACTGGGGCAGTTTGCTTGTGGAAATGTTTCCAAGTTTTATTCTTATGTGTGGATTCTTTCTCCAGTGATGGTTATTCATGTGTGTTCCTTGTGCACACTTGAAGGAGAATATTGCATTTCAAAGGCTTTTTGCTTTCTCACTTCCTTTGCTTCTCATCCTAAAATATATACCAGGCCCTTTTTCCTTTGTCTTCTTTTGTTAGAAGTATCAGCAAACCCACATATAGTTTTCAGAAGAGTTTGTTGCCTGATTTGGGAGCACCCTGTATGCTGACTTCACAAATCAGAAGTTCCTTTTCCAGCAGGAGCATTAAATGCCAATGGCTTGGGAAGAGAACGAAGGGAAAATAGGAAAAGAAAGCTCCCCAAATATCTTAAAACATAAACAAATTAAAACTAAAGTCATGTAAAGATATTTACTCTGCTTTGAAATTCAGGACAGGGTGGACTTTCTAGACTCCTAGGGAAATGGAAAGAGAGCTGACATCATCATGTATAGAGCACTGAAAATAGTGTAAAACTTGAGTCACCTTCTCCATCTCTGGTTACAGGAGAAATTGAGTTAGAATCCCGTTCTGTTGCCTTCTACCAAGTAAATCCGGGCAAAGTCTCAATCCCATGGAACCTGGCTTACCCTGTGGGTAAACATCCCTTCTGTATTCCTTTGGAATTAAATTTCCATTGACTTTCCTTTGGGGCTACCTTGCCTCCGTTATGCATTGTCCTCATAGCACTCTCATTTCTCTCTCCTAACCAAGAGTGAATGAATAACCCTTGTGGCATGTCAGAACTTCTCTCCCAGTATGAACCCTTGGGACCAGCTACACAAGATCAGATTTGGGAAAAACAGGTTGGAGCTGATATACAAGCTTGTATAACACAGGTAGTGGTCTTAAGAGGATGCCATTTAGTCTCTGCCACTCAGATCCTTGTAGTCATCCTCTTCTTTCCCTTTTAGGGGATTATTTGTTTTACTTCTGATCTTCTAAACTGTTGCCCACATCCCTTCAATTAAATCCTCTTTACATTTACCTTAGCCAAAGTTACTTTCTGTTTTCACAAATAAAAAAAACATAACTGAACATTGTCCACAATATCTCCTACTTTGCAGTCTCAACTTATCTCTCTGTTTAAATTCTGTCCATCTTTTATACTTGACTTTTGCTGTTTCCTCCTCTCAAAATTCCTGACAAACATAGGACTCTATGACCTCTTCCATTAGAAAGATGATTATCATTTTCTTTGTCTGTACTATTTATTCAACTCTCATATTTCATATATATGTATACATATATTTCTGTCATTGTGATTAAGTGAAAATATACAATCCAAATCAATTTTGCATGCCCATCTACCTGCAACTCCATCTGTTCTCCTTGCCTGGTGACAGCACACATCACCTTTTAATTCTGTACTTGCAGAATCCTCTTAAAAAACTCCTGTCCCTTCCTCTCCATCCTCTTCTTTTCCATCTAGAAAAAGACCAGTAGGACAGCGTCTTATAAGTGTATAGAACCATAAAGTACATACACCATATGGCACATTGTGTCCTTGAGTCCAGTTCATTTTTGTTTGAAGAGTTGATCTCAGTAGTGTTTTCTGGTCTAGGGCAGCAACAGATTTAGGGACCGTGCTCCCAGGGGATCCTCCAGTCCATCAGACCATCAGCTGTGGTCTTTTAGTAGAGTTCTTGAGCTGTACCCATTATTTTCCTCATGTTGCCATAGGGACTCAACATGCCCCATCACGGCTGTCTTTGGTGGTAGCCAGGCACCATCTGGTTCTTCTGGTCACATGTTGATACAGTCACCCATTCATATGGGTCCCTTTTCCCTTGTGTCTTTGTTGTTCTTGGTCATCATCTATTCCAGACGAGTTGGGACCACTTGGTGTATCTCAGATGGCAGCTTGCTGGCTTTTAAGACCCCAGATGCCTCTCACCAATGTGGGATGTAGAAGACTTTCTTAGCAATGGGCTAGTTATGCCAATTGGTTCCAGTGTCCCCTGAAGACATGGTCTCAGACACCTGCCCCTGCTACACTATCCTTGCAATATTGGGTTGAGATTAGAAGAGCTTTCGGTTCATGGTGGAATCCAGTTAAGTTGATATACTTTCTGCTGTGCTCTGTCACCGCTTTCACCTAACCAAATTTCTACCAGCTGTCTAATCTATGACACCCTCTCTCTCCCTGCTCACCCTTGTAGCCGTCAGAGTCTTTTATTCTGTACATAAGTCTGTTTTTAAGTTCTTATGATGGGGTCTCATATAACATTTGTCCTTTTGCTGCTGACTTAGCATAATGTCTTCTAATCAAAATCAGGTTATGAGATGCTTCATAAAATCATTATTGTTCTTTACCATAGCATAGTATTCCACTGAGTGTATGCACCATAGTTTGTTTATCCATTTCTCTGTTGATGGGCACCTAGGTTGACTCCATCTTTTTGCTATTGTGGACTGTGCTGCAATAAACATTCATGTGCATGTACCTGATAATGAGACAGGCTTTGTTACTGTAGGATATATTCCAAGCAGTGGGATTACTTGATCAAATGTTACATCTATTCACAGCTTTTTAAAGAAGCATCAATTGCTTTCCAAAGAGGTTGTACCATTTTGCCATCCCACCAGGAGTGTAGGAGAGTTCTGATCTCCCCACAGCCTCTCCAGTATTTATTGTTTTGTGTTTTTTGGATTATGGCCAACCTTGCTGGGGTGAGATAGTATCTTGTTATAGTTTTGGTTTTGGATTTCTGTGATAGCTAACAATAGTGAGCATTACCTCATGTCTTTTGCATGCCTTGATGTTCTCTTTGGTTGTGCGTCTGTCCATCTCCTTTGCCCATTGCTTAATTGTGTTATTTACTTTTTTCTTGTTGATATTTTGCAGTATCTTGTAAATTATGGAGATCAGATGTCAGTTTGTCATGTAGTCCCAAATGTTTTCTCCCATTCTGTAGGCAGTCTGTTAACTATATGATAAAATCTTTGGATGAGCAAAAGTATTTCTTACTAGTTTCCATTTACCTGCTTTTTCTTCTGTTGATCATGCATTGCTAGTCAGATTTTGTAGAGTTGAGCATATTTTTTCTTGTGTTATCTTTATCATTTTAGGTTTGATATTTAGGTCTTTGATCCATTTTTGAGTTAACTTTTGTGTAAGGTGTGAAATATGAGTCTTGTTTCAGTTTTTTGTGGATGGATATCCAGTTTCGCTAACATCATTTGTTAGAGTTTTTACCCCCGTTTACAATCTGAGGGCCTTTGTCGAATATTGACTGATGATGAAAAGATAGTGGTGTCTGTGAGTCTCAACTCTGTTCCCTTGATCTATACATCTCTTTTTGTATCAGTACCAGGCTGTTTTAACTACTGTAGCAGTGTAATAGGTTCTAAGCTTGGGTAGTGTGAGGCCTCCCACTGTGTTTCTCTTCTTCAGAAGTGCTTCACATTTCTGGGGTTTCTTTCCTTTCCATACAAATATAGTGATTTCTTTCTCCATCTCATCAAAAAGTGGCACTGGAATTTGTATTGTGATTGCATTGTATATGTATATAACTTTGCATAAAATAGACATTTTCACAATGTTAAGTCTTGCTATCCATGAGCAGATTAGGTTTCTCCACTTATGTAAGTCTCTTTTGGTTCCTTGCAGTAAGGTTTTGTAATTCACTCTGTACGGGTCTCTTATTTCTCTGGTTAGATTTATCCCTAGCCGTTTTATCTTCTTAGGGGCTATAGTGAATGTTATTGATTTGGTGATTTCTTCTTTGATGATCTCTTTGTTGATGTGAAGAAATCCTACTGATTTACTTATGTTTGTCTTATATCCTGATACTTTGCTGAACTCTTCTACTAGTTCCAGCAGTTTACTTATGGATTCTTCAGGATTTCCTACATATGCAATTGTATCATTTGCAAATAGCGAGATTTTTACTTCTTTGCTGATTCAGATACATTTTGTTTCTTTGTCTTCTCTAATTGCTTTGGCTAGAACCTCTAGTACAATGTTGAATAGAAGTGGTGAGAGCGGGCATCCTTGTCTAGTTCCCGTTTTGAAGGGGAGTTCTTTCAGTCTCTCTCCATTCAGGATGGTGTAGGCCATTGGCTTTGCATAGATGCCCCTTATTGCACTGAGGAATTTCCCCTCTATTTCTATTTTGATGAGAGTTTTTGGCATGAAAGGGTGTTGGACTTTGTCAAATGCCTTTTCTGCATCTATTGATAGAATCAGGTGACTCTTATCTTTTATGTTACTTGTGTGATTGATCACATTAAATGCTTTTCTGATGTTGAACCAGACTTGCATCCCTGGTATGAATCCAACTTGGTCATAATGAATTTTTTATTGCTATGTTGTTCAACTGTATTGTCAATGATTCTGTTGAAGATTTTTGCATCTAGGTTCATGAGTGATAATGGTCTGTAATTTCCTTGCTTGCCTGCTTTCCTGCCTGCCTGCCTGCCTGCCTTAGTCTTAGCCTTAGTCTTAGCCTTAACCTTTCAAGATCATTCCCTGGCTTTGGTATTAAGGTTATGCTGACTTCATAGAATGAATTTGGGAGTATTCCATCCATTTCTATGCTGTGCAGTAGCCTCAGTAGTATTGGAGTTAATTCTTCTCTAAACATTTGTTTGAATCCTCTGGTAAAGTCGACTGGACCAGGACTTTTTTGGTTGGTAGTTTTTTTAATTACTTTTGTAATCTTTTTCTTTGTGATGAGTTTATTAAGTTGTTCTACTTCTCCTTGTGATAATTTTGGTAGGTGATATGAATCTAGAAATTTGTCCATTTCCTCCAGGTTTTCAAATCTGTTAGGGTATAGTCTTTCATGGTACTTTGTTATGATACTTTTGATTTCAGTTGGGTCTTTTGTGACATCTCCCATCTCATTTCTTACTTGGGTTATCTGTTTCCTCTCCCATTTTTCTTTTGTAAGTTTAGTCAATGGTTTATAAATTTTGGTGATCTTTTTAAAGAATGAGCTTTTGGTTTTGTTAATTTTTTCAATTGTTCTATTCTCTAATTTATTTAGTTCTGCTCTAATCTTTATGATCTGTATTCTTCTGTTGTCTGAGAAGTTCTTCACTTGCTCTCTTTCTACTTTTCAAGCTGGAGGGTTGTTTGATTTGGGTCCTTTCTTCTTTCTGGATATGTGCACTGATAGAGATAAATTGACCTCTGAGCACTGATTTTGCTGTACCTCACAGGTTCTGGTAGGATGTGTTTTCATTCTCATCTCATTCCCCAAAATTATTTCGTCCTTGATTTCTTCTATAACCCATGAATTTTTGAGAAGGTTTTGTTCAGTATCCATGAGTTTGAATTTCTACCTATGATTTTTCTGCTATTGATTTCAACATTTATGGCTTTATGGTCTGAGAAGATGCTTTGCAATAATTCAATGGTTTGGATTTTGTTAAGATTTGCTTTATGTCCTAATACATGGTCTATTCTGGGAAATGTTCTGTCTACGTTGGAGAAGAAGCTGTACTCATCTGTTGATGGGTAAAAAGTTCTGTATATGTCAACAAGATCTAGTTGGTTAGTTGTTGCAATAGAGTCTTCTGTATTTTCACTGACCTTATTTCTGGATGAGTTGCCCATTACTGAAAATAGTGTTGAAGTCTCCAGCTATTATTGTGAAGTAATCTATCTCATTTTTCAGTGTCTGTTTGATTTATTTAGATGCTGTGGAATGGGTGCATAGTTACATAATATTGTTATGTCCTGCTTATGTTTTGAACATTTCAGTAGTAAATAGTGACTATCCTTGTCTGCAGTGGTGGATTTTACCTTAGAGTCTATTTTATCTGAGATTAATATTGCCACTCCTGCTCTTCTTTGTATGTTTGTGGCTTGGTATATATTTTTCCATCCTTTGATTTTCAGTCTACTCATATCTTTGAGTCTAAGGTATGTTTTTTTAATGCAACATGTAAATGGATCATGTCTTTTGATCCATGAAGTCACTTTCTGTCTCTTTATTGGAGCATTTAGTCTGTTTACATTCAGTGTAATTATTGATAGGAGTGTGTTTAGTGCTGTCATTTTGATACCTTTATTTTTGTGTTGTTGATGTTTTCTATGTTGCCCTTCACATTCTGTTCTGGATCATTCTTCTTTATGGGTTCACTTTTCATCTTCTTCAGTGTTGGTTCTGTGTTTGTTGAGACTCCTGAATTGTGTTTCTTGTGTTGATATGTCTCATCATTATATTGTTTTGCAGCTACCCTATGATTCCTCTTAATGTTCTAAGTTTAAACCACACTTTAACTTCTGCATATCTTTTCAATTTCCTCCCCATCTGAAAGGGTTATGCCTGTTGTAATATATCCCTCTTTTTAGGGTGATGATATCATAGTTTTCATGGTATGATCATTGGTTCCCTTCTTTTAATATTGTAGCTTTGATTCAGCTTTGTGACTTTTGTGATGCTTTGTGACTATGGATGCTGTGCCCTGCATTGCCTCCTTAAGTGTACATTTAATGTTTTTGTTTTTCTAAACAAAGAGCTTCTTTCAGTATTTCTTGTAGTTTTCGTTTGATTTTTACAAAGTCTCTAAGCTTCTGTTTATCTGTGAATGTCTTAATTTTACCATCATATTTGAGAGACAGTTTTGCAGAATATATAATTCTTGGTTGGAAGTTTTTCTCTTTCAAGGCTTTGAATGTGTCATCCTACTGCCTTCTTGCCGACATTGTTTGTGCTGAGAAGTCAGGCAAAAGCCCATAGGGCTTCCCTTTGTATGTTAGCTTTGATTTAAGCTTTGCTGCCTTTAAGAGCCTCTCTTTATGATTCATTCTATTAAGCTCAATAATAATATGTCTTGGTGTCTTTCTTTTGGGTTCTAGTTTTTGTGGAGTTTGATTCACATCTTGGAAATCTATGTTCTCTTCTTTGATAATTTCAGAGAAGTCCTGTCAGCAACTTTACAACAATCCAGTCTGTATTTTCAGCTATTCCTCACTGTTCAGAAACTCCAATTATTCATAGATTATTCTCCTTAATAGAGTACCACATATTTCTTAATTCTTCTTCATTTTTCTTATTTCTTTTGTCTGATTTCTCCTCATAAATGCTGATGTCAGTTGCTCTATCCTTGAGCTCACTAAGTCTGACTTTCATCTCCTCAATTCTGCTTTTTGGCTTTGGATTGAATTGTTTAACTCTGTAATTTTGTTATTGATCTGCTGGATTCAGATCATTAGTGTTCCATCACTTCATATAGCTTACTTAATTTTTCAGTTTGTTTTGGTGCATTTTGTTTAATCTCTAGAAGGACTCTATGCATAATTCTTTTGTACTTGACCTCCAATAGTTTCAGAAAGCCTTCTTCCTCTGGGGCATTTTTTGATTCTTTATTTTGGGAGTTTACCAGAGCTGTTGTGGACCGCTTCTTTAAATGGTTAGTTATCGATTGTTGTCTTCATGCCATCAAGAAGCTACTCGGTTTCTCTGGTGTTACCTCAACAGGAGCTGAGGTGTAGTTCTAAGAGGGGAGTAAGGCACTATTAGATTTAGTCACTAGGCACCTCTGTGTACTCCAGTGATTGGTCCCAGATAGATTCTCTCGGGTGGCAGGGTCTGCCTCCTATCTAACAAAAATGGCACCCTTCTCATGGAGTCACTGGTGCACTGTCAGCCAATGCTATCATGTGCATCAATGAAGGATGGTGGAGACATTGCCACTCCTCTCAGCAGTCAGTTCTTCATGTGGTCTTATTTTAAAAAGATCCTTCACTACTGAGCAAAGAGCTGAACAGCAGATGCCAAAATCAGTCAGGCCCTCAGGTGTGGCAGTTCCCATCTTCCAAATGACAATAAAAACACCTCATAGACCATCCCCAAATGCTATTACATGGTTCAAAGAAGGAAGGGGTTAGGGCCTATCTGCCATCCTTTGAAATGAGCATCAATAACTCTAAGCAACATTGTCCTAAATAAAACTTTTCTGGTGGAGAAGCACTATCCAGGCAGGGACTGCTGCTCAGTGTGAGAATTAGCACCAACTGAGACCTCCAGAAGGCTGACTCTGTCTCTACCCTACCTGCTGTGAAACAGCAGAATCTGTGTTGCAGCTCAGAAAAGAGAGGGTGGAGGGGCAGTGGTACCCTCAATCAGCAGCCAGGTTCTCAATATGTGGCCATCCCAGCATAGTCTCCCTCTTACACTATATGCTGTTTACGTAAGCACTGCTGTTCAGTGAATTAGCTGGCTCATGCCAAGTCCCCGCCTCTTGGATAACAAAGTAGGCATCAGTACCTACAGTCCTCCCAAATGATGACTCAGCAGGAGCAGAACTCACTGTGCCACTGTCTTGTGTTACAGAGAGGTAGTTTCCCATTGACTGGTGCCCAGTCCAATCTGACAACTCTACACCAGATCCTAGGGCTCCCAGGATGTCCACACTACTCCATTCAATTGTCATTCCAGGCCTTAGTTCTCAGAGGGAATTGAGATGTGTGTCTAGTCCACCATCTTGGCCCTACCCCTCTCATATTTTTTAGATATATTTTTAACAGTTTTCTTTTGCTGCATAATAAGCAGCTCTTAAATCTTGTACCTTAAAAGCAAAACAATTTATTTAAATATTCATTCTATAGGTTATAAAATTAGTCTGAGTTTAGCTAGAATTTGTGGTATTCTTGGATCACTCAGGCTTTTGTGTCTAGCTATCATAGCAGCTGAAGGATGGTTGTTGGTGGTAGATTTTTACAACTGGAATGGTTCATCTCTTCCATACAATCACTTTTTCATTTAGCAGGGTCCCAATTCCACTCTGACTGAGTCAACTGCGACTCATAGAGACCTTACAAGGCAGAGTAGAACGGCTCCATAGAGTTTCCAATGAGCACCTGGTAGATTCTAACTGCCAAACTTTGAGTTAGCATACATAGCATTTAACCACTATGCCACCAGGTCTTCCAATCCAGAGTTAGTCCTGGGAAATGGACTTCATCCCTTTATAAAAAGGCCTAAGTTATTGTGGCCACAATTTTAATATACTACAGACACAGACTCTCAGAACAGGAATGCAAACTCAGATTCTCAGAATGTATTAATGGTACTCAGAAATGTATTTTGTTACCAAAGAAGTGCTGGAGTGATGGCTACCTCGGCTTTCTTTGTTTGAACACTTGCAATAACTACAAACTCACTACTTCAAGAGGAAGTATGTTGAAATATTGAACAACTCTATTGATTAATATTTTCTGTACTGTGATATGCCTTTTTTTTAATTACTGTGCATGGGTTCTAGTTCCTGGAAGGTAGAATAAGGTTGCTCATTTTTCTATAGAACAATTCTTCAGATATTTATAAAGAGCTATCATGCCTGTACTTAATTTTCTCTTCCCTAAGCTAAATACATTCTATTTCATTAATTGTTCCTTGTAGGTGACAGGTTCCTTGTCAGCCTTGTCAGTTATTGGATGCATTCCAATTAACTTCTCTTTCTAATTAATTTATCAAATAACAGAAGAAAGGACATTTTCAGGATGTAGGTGTATCATAGTATTTTACAGAAGAACTAACACATAACATTCAGGAACCATTTTTATCTTTGTAGTTTATAAGAAATGTTTGTGTAGTCTATTGAATAAAGTGGAAGGAGCTGATATAAAAATGACATCAATTGAGAATTTTTCTGGAATCTATTTTTAACAGAACTAAATCTCAATCTTCTCATCACTGTAAATGGAATTAGTGGACACATGGTATCCTACATTATTTATGAAATGGTTTGAATTAGTGAATTCTTCGAAAACCTTACCTAAGATTAGCTTATGCATTACATAAATTTGGAGGAGATAATTCATAACCCCAGAGAATATGCCACAACCTTCAGAGTTTATTAAAATATTGCATATTAAAAAATCAATTTGTGTCTAACTTGCAATAATCATGCATTTATTATGTGAAATGAAATATTCCAGTAATCGTTAATGTGCTTTCATATGGGAAGCTCAATATGATATGTTTGTTAATCAACACTGTAAAGAGCCAATTTATGGATCCAAGAAAATCTCCTTGAATGAAATACACTTTGAAAGGTTTACATCAAGGGGTATGTGGGGACAAGGGTAATGAGGCAGAGGAAACTGAAGTGTGAACTGGGATTTAGATACACTTGACCAGAGCTGAAGGAGTGATGAGGTAGGAATGTGAACTTGGATTCATTTCTCCAGATGGTAAACAGACAGCTACATGAGATAAGCTTCTCAAAAGGTGAAACCAACTTTACTGGTTAAACCAAAACCCATTGCCATCAAGTCAATTCCAACACGTAATGACCCTGTAGGACAGGATACAACTGCCCCAAAGAGTTTTGAAGGAGCACCTGGTGGATTTGAACTGCTGACCTTCTAGCTAGTAGCTATAGCCACTATGCAACCAGAGTTTTCACTTTATTCATTAGGAAAATAAAATTCAAAACCTTGTTAGAATGTATTTACTTTTCTTATATGGTTAGATGTTACCAAATTTAGTCCCAATCATTAAATATAAATGTTATAAATTTTATTTCTATCTGTTTCTCGTATTATTCAAACTTAGTTTTATTTTGTACTAGAATTGAAATCAATAGTGCTTAAATTAGTCTCCTGTCCTGGTATTAGACCAAGTTTGCCCTTGAAGAACAGACTTTACACAACTAATATAAAGACTCAGATATTTGTAGTTCACCGTAAATGAGTTTTGTTTGTTAATAAAAGATGGACTTTTTTCCAGAAAAAATATGGTTTTAAATACTGAAGAAATATTATTTGCGAGAGTACAATCATTGTTGTAGTGTTCTTGCTGCTTTCAATCATATTTCCTTCAAATCTCATTCAGCCAACATTCTATTTCTCCACAAATAAGTTACTTATTTTCTCCATAAGTTTTAAGGTAACCTCTGTGGTGATCTGGAAAACCTGGTGGGTACTGGTTAAGTGCTACAGCTGCTAATCAAAAAGTCAGCAGTTCAGATATGCTAGGGTCTCCTTGGAAACTCTATGGAGTAGTTCTACTCTGTCCTGTAGGGTTGCTATGAATCAGCATGAACTGGACCACAGTGGGTTTGGTTTTTGGTCTGTGGTGTTACAGGTATTCACTGTGGCTACTGTGAGGCTGTTGCTGGGACTGAAGAGTGAAGAACATGATGACCACCTATAGCACATGCTGACTCAGTAAGAGATACTCTAATCTTAAAATATCCATTTTATAAACTCAGTAAGAGATACTCTCATTTAAAAATATCTATGTTTTGAACTCAGTAAGAGATATTCTCATTCAAAAATGTTTTCTAAACTAACATCCTATATAAATTCTACGTTATCAAAATACTTAACTTATAGAAGTAGTTTGAACTACAGCCCATATTCCCCTCATATATTTGTATATGACCAAATTGCTACAATGTACAAGGTCTGACTATTAAGTTCCTAAACTCATCCTAAAAAAAAGTACTACATGTCTCATTGCTGAATATCACAACAGTAACCTTCAAAGTACTCCACTTGGGAAGCTATGCACCAATGCCAGCACTTAGTTCACCCTTTGAACAATTATGTAACTCTTTCTCTGGAGTGGCTATCGGAACTGTCATGGTATGACACTTGATGTCCTGAATATCATCAAAATGTCTTCCTTTCAATGTTTCCTTTATCTCTGGGTAAAGAAAAAAGTCATTAGGGGCCAGATCAGGTGAGTAGGGAGGGTGTTCCAGTACAGTTATTTGTCTACTGGCCAAAAGCTCCCTCACAGATAACTAGACATTTAAATTCGTGAACTTGCCACCTTGCCACTGTGCACAATGGCCGTTCCAGAACAAGTTCAAAATTTCTTTGAACAGTAGATTAGGCGCGGGCATCAGTGCATAGCTTCCCAAGGGAAGTACTTCAAAGGTGACCATAGTGATACACAGCAATGAGATATGTAGCACTTGAAACAATTAAGTTTGGGAACTTGATTGTTGGACTTCCTACTGTATAGATTTATGACATATAATTCCCTCAAATATATTAGAACTACAGAGCAAATAAGAATTAAATATATATGCATATATTTTTGTGTGTGTGTGAGAGGACTTACAGTTTTTTTAGATTCCATGAGGGATCTGGATGCCAAAGAAAGTCAGACTGTGACCTGTTGACTTGTTTATCTTAAAGGAAGGAGCAAAATGTCATTCTTTTCTGTACCTTTAACTCTCTAACAAAGTGTCTGATTTGTATATAAACTCATAGTTGTGAAGCTGATTCTCACTTATAGCTACTTTGCAGGACAGAGTAATGATTACCTCATAGGATAGATTAGAACTGCCCCATTAGGTTTCTAAGGCTGTGATCTTTATGGAAACACAGTGACACATCTTTTTCCCACAGAGTGGCTGGTGGGATCAAACTGCTAATCCTGCTGTTCAGTAGCTGAGTGCTTAACCACTGTACCAGCAGGGTTACTTGATACGTACGTGCTAGGAGCATAATAATGAATGAAAGAAGAATGAAACTAAAGTATCATGCAGATGAATTAATTTATAGGTTTCACACACTTCACTGTAGCCCATTATTATCAAGAAATGTATTCTCTAGTGTGAATCTCACCTATCATTCCAAAAGTAGCATTTCTGTTTGGGTCTTGGATGGTCAGTTGTTGTTAGATGCCATCAAGTCGGTTCCAATTCACAGTGACCTTATGAACAACAGAATGAAACACTGCCCAATCTTGCACCATGTCCATAATTGTTTTTATGCTTAAGCCCAATGTTGTGGCCACTGTGTCAATCCATCTCGTCGAGGGCCTCCCTCTTTTTTGCTGACCCTCCACTCTACCAGGGATATATATAACCAAACTGCAACAATATACAAGGTCTGACTATTAAGTTCCCAAACTCATCCTAGAAAAAGTACTGCATATCTCATTGCTGAATATTACTAGGGTCACCTTCTCCAAGGACTGATCTGTTTGTTCTTTTGGTGGTCCATTGCACATTCAACATTCTTCTCCAACACCACAATTCAAAGGCATCAATTCTTCTTCTGTGTTCTTTGTTCACGGTCCAGCTTTCACACGTGTATGATGTGATTGAAAATACCATGGCTTGGGTCCTTTGTAGCAGATTTTCCCAGTAGGTGGTTGGAACTACATTACTGAAAATGGATACATTACTTGATAAATGTAAGCATCAAGCACTTGACCCTGACTATGTGCAGTGGCCTCACAGTTAGGCTTCTGTTAAACTTGGGATCCTAAAGATAACCTACAAATTCAGTGCAACTCTTCCTCCCTGAACAAATAAGACTAAGATTTATTTTGGGAAAGTGACAAAATTCTAAAACATGAAAAGTAAGTATGTTAGAATAGACAAAATATAATATTCTAAAGAAAAGAAAAAAAGAAAGAAAATTAGCTCCATCTGGTACTGAAGGAGTACTAAACTAATTTAAAGAGTAACAAACCAACGGCTATGTCCTTAGGATAGAGTAGTAGAACTCAGCTGAGAGCCAGTCCTGAAAACGGGTAGAAAAAAAGTTTATGGTACATGGACCAGTATGGGCTCCTTAAGAGCTGTGTGCAGAGTTCACAGATTCTACCTGGTCCCTTTGTTGTGCATTTTCAGAGACTTACTTTATAACCATTTATTCCACTTAACTTGTCACTGGCAGAAAAATCAAGAACAAGTCTCACGGAAGTTTCATTTTTCTTTTGTTCTACTTAAGGAAACTTGCAAAAGGAATGTTTTCTAATTCTCTGTTAAGATCAGGTGCTATTGTTAAACAATGTATGTCTGGTCTTGTGCTACATTGGAGGTTTTGTGCTTGTCTAAGGTTAACTGATGATGGGGACAGAATTCAATTCTCTGCAGTTTGACTATGGAGGCCACTCATGCTCTTGGGTAGGCTGGCTTCCTGGTATGTCTAATATTGTCTGGTGTCTAGAACCTAGGGGAGTTTTCATTCTGTTAGTCACACTGATAAGTTTTACCGGTCTCACGGTAAGCTTTCATGTCAGATAAATAGTGTCTCAGGTCTTGAAGAGCCTGAAAAACTTGAATATCATCAAGGTGCTAAATTCTACTTTTAGGGTAACACAGAATGTTCCAGATGACACTGCACAGGCTCAGAGCATTAAAGCATCCCTGTGTGAAATACAACCTGCCAACCATTTGAAGCCAACGAAGTTTTTTCATTTGGGGGTTCCTTGTCCTAGGCACAAACTGCTTTGTGGTGTTGTTGTAGTACATGTCTACCAAGGAGACAGAAATAATGGCTTTTACTTTTTCCATCAAAAGAAATCTCTCTTTCTCTCTCTTGTAGCTCATGTCTCAACTCCTGTATTGATCTCTTCTCACTCTCCTTTCCTTGATTACAAAATATCTTGAGTTGTTTGTACTCACTTTCCCCAATTCTTCTCCTCTTGTTCCTTTCTGAACATTCTCCAGTCATCACTAACCCTTTGATACTTCTATTGGCAAAGCTACCAATGGCCTCTACCTTGCTAAACCTGATGATCAATTCTTACCCAGCTAAAGTGATCTGTTAGTAATTTGACTGTATACCCACCTCTTTTCCTGGGATAATCCTGTTTTGTGTGTATTGTGTTATTCTAATTATTAATAACATTTGCTTTCATACCCCAATGTGTTCAAACTAGGTTAAGAAATCCAGAAGTCACTCTAATTCTCAATAGAATACCTCATATGACACAATCATTCCCGTATAAAATTCTTTTTATAGTTGGCTTCCAGGTCACTTGTCTCATTTGTCTTGCATCTCCTCCGTTTCTCTTTCTTAGTGTTTGCTGTTTGTTCTTCCCATACACGTCTTCATACATCAGATTGCCTATGATTCAGCAGTTGCATTTCTTTTCTATCTACTGCTTCCTACTGGATGATTTTATTAAACTTCTTGACTTTAAATATGCTGATAACCCCAAAGTTTCTACCAACTCAGACCCCTTCCCATAATTGTGTTGTGCTTGGCATACCCCAACAAACAAAAAAACAAAACCCATTGCTGTCAATTTGATTTCCACTCATAAGGACCTTGTAAAATGGAGTAGAACTGCTTCACAGTGTTTCCAAAGAGTGACTGATGGATTCAAACTGTCAACCTTTTGGTAGGTAGCTGTGTTCTTAAGCACTGCATTTCTAGGGGTCCACTTGAAATGTACAGTTTAAATATCTAATAGGTATTTCAAAAGTATGTTTTTAAAAAAATGCTTTTTGTCTTTGCAAACTTATCCATTTTAATTAACAGCAACTTCATTTTCTTTTCCAGTTCTTACGCTGTAAACATTTGAGTCAATCTTGAATTTTCTTTCTTTCTGTGACATGTATGTGATCTGTCAAGTAAAAAGCGGAGCAATCCTTGTCTGTATAACAGTGGAATGCCTGACAAACTCTGTCTGGGTTTATTTTCTTCTCCATTGAAGGGACACATGGAGTATCATCATTTCGGGCTCATTTTCAATCAGAGTACATCACCTTGGTCATTCCCATGTCTAAATAAATATATGTTTATGCTTTTTCCTGAAGAAAGATGATCCAACTATATGCAGAATTTATCAAACAATATCAATGATATCACACACAAGTAAAATTTAGCTGAAAGTCATTCAAAAGTGACTGTAGCTGTTTATTGACAAAAGAGTTGCCAGTAAGTCAAGCCAGATTCAGAAGAGGATATGGAACCAGGAATATCACTGCTGATGGATCCTGGATGAAAGCACAGAATACCAGAAAGACGTTTACCTGTCTTTCATTGGTTATGCAAAGGTATTCAACTGTGTGAATCAACAAATTATGGACAATGTTACAGAGAATAGCAATTTTGGAACAACTAATTGTGCTCATGAAGAATCTGTGCATGGATTTAGAAGCAGTGATTCAAACAGAACAAGGAGATACTACGTGGTTTAAAGTCATGAGATGCATATTTCAAGGTTGTATTCTTTCACAACACTTATTCAGTCTGTATGCGGATTGAATCATTCAAGAAACGGTACTACATGAAGAAGAACAGGGCATAAGGATTGGAGGAAGATTTATTAATAAGTTTACACTATATAGGTTACACAACTTTGCTGGCTGAAAATGAAGAGGACTTGAAGCACTTAGTGATACAAATCAAAGTCTAAGGCCTTCATAAGGATTACACCTCAACATAAAACAACAATCTTCACAAACAGACCAATAAGAAACATCGTGATAAACAGACAAAAGGTTAAAGTTGACAAGGATTTCATTTCTCTTGGCTCCCCAGATAAATTTTTCCGTTGCATTTGGCAAATCTCTGATAAAAGATGCCTTAAAGTGTTGAAAAGCAAAGATGCCACCTTGAAAGCTAAGGTGTGCTTGACCCAAATCACAGTGTTTTCAATCACCTCAAATGCCTGAAAAAGCTGCACATTGAATAAGTAACACCAAAGAGCTGACACTTTTGAACTGTAATTTTGACAAAGAATATTGAATATACCATTGGACTGCCAGAAGCATTGACAAATTTGCCTTTGATTGAGGACAACCAGAATGCTCCTTACAGGCAACAACAACAAAACTATGCCTTACATGCTTTGGACAGGTTTCCAGGAGGGACTGACCAGTCCCTAGAAAACAACATCATGCTTGGGAAGGCAGAGGGCCAATGAAAATGAGAAAGATGCTTAACAAGATGGATTTACACAGTGACTGCAACAATGGGCTCAAGGATAACAATGATTGTGAGAAGGCACAGGACTGGGTACTGTTTCCTTCTGTTGTATGTATGGTTACTATGAGTCACAAATGACTCAATGGCACCTGACAGCTACGTGTATGTATGTATGTATACACACACACAAATACACGCAAACACACAGGCATATACTGTGGTAATACTGGAGACGTAGTGGTTAAAAACTATAGCTGCATAGCAAAATGTCAGCAGTGCAAATCCAGCAAGCCTTCCTTGGAAACTCTATGGGGCAATTTTCATGTTGCTTATAATTGGAGTCAATTCTACAGCAAAAGGCTTGGTTTTTGATTCATTTATACATAAGCACATATATGTATCTGTAAATATATATATATATATATTTCATTTATAAAACAAGGCAAATCCCTGGTGTCACCCTGACTCTTCTACTCTGACCTGTGATCTCTCTTATCACTCCCTCATAGTCTCTAGACACTCCTATGTTCCAGTGTCTAAAATTCCTTAGAGACGGGCTGTCATAGGCTAGAGGAATAGGCTAGCAACCTTTTTGAGAGGTCAGTAATTTAGGTCACTCTGATTGTAAAATATTTTGACCTTTACCCCTGATTATCCCTTTCTGGAATCAGAAGAATTAAGTACTTTGAGCACATATGAATAAATCACCAATGCTAATTACTATTAAAGAAAACTTTTAAGGTCTACTCACTTTTAGCAAGGTGCACCTGTCACTTCATCATCTAAAGGATTCATTTCCCTTGGCCATGCTTCACTGTATTTTTAAAAATAGGTTCTCTTGTTTCTCTCTCTATTTTTTAAAATAACAATTGTTTCATGACTCAATAGAATCTTCTATAGCATTACAACTTCAAATAGCGATTTTCATCTGTATCCATATCTTCTCTTTTATTACAAGGAAATCTCCCTCTACCATTCTTGAGTATAAAATGTCAACAGTTAACTTTGACACTAGTGCAATTTCTCTTCATATTTTGACTGTGTCTGGGAAAGAAGATAACAAAGAAAAAAATGATGGATTTATTTCAGGATGAAAAGAGGTTCTAGGTGCTTGGGAACAGAGGAAGAGAATGTCAACAACTATGTCCCTTTAGATCTTCAAGTAGAGAGACCGTATGAAATCATCCTTCTTACAAAGCTTCCAACAAGGACCACTGGAACAAGGCCTCACTGATTTATTCATTTGCCATGTTGTTAGTTGCTTTCAAGTGGATTCCAAATCATGGTGACCCAAGGCATGAAGAGTAGAACTGCTCCATGGGGTTTTCAAGCCCATGACCTTTTGACAGCAGATGGCCAGGCCTGTCTCTCAAATGCCCCTGAGTGTGTTGAAATGTTTAATCTTTGGTTAGTGATTGAGCATTTAATCATTTGTACCACCCAGAGACAATAAAAAAATACATTATTAAAATTTATGATCACTGGCTATTAATTCATTCAGCCTTTGTATAATATATACTCTTGGCAAGACTGAACAGACTTGTAGTCCAATAATTTGTCAACTCTTTCAAAATGGTATTGTGAAATATTTTTCAACATAATTTTTTTTTCCTAAGAATGTTCAAAGGCCATGTGGGGAAAGGCTCAGAAATGAGAACTTGGAATATGCGTAGAACACTTGTCTGTTATCCTGAGAAGGTCAGCTTTGCCGGAAGTTTGTGAATTTCTCTCAATAAAATCAATGAAATATAATGTCCGGACCCACTTGCCATAGACAGTAGCTTGATAAACGCCTCATGTCACCTACGGTGCTTTCCTCCTGGGAGTCTCAATCCTTACCCAAAGTACAACTTCTGGGTGAGAACTTGCAACCACACAGAGCATCCTCCAGATGTTAATTTTCCCTACTCCTTTTACATTTCCAAAATTACAGTAGTAGTAAAGGCTATGTGAGAGCCCTTTCAGACAGATACACAGAGAATGTGGCTGAATTTGTTTCTCAAACTGTAAATTTAACCTCAGCATAATTTCATTGAGTCTTGCCTTTCTTCTTCTCCATCTCACACAGTTTTACCTCTTTGATTCATATTCTCTTTCATGCCTGAATTCAAGGACTGGGTTGTTTTGTTGCCTCAATAAATGTTTGGAGAAGAAAGGGAAAGAATCAAGGCGATGATATTTGTTATTTTTATTATATTCAAAAAGCTCACTAACATGAAATGAAACATTTGATTTTTTGAAGTAATTTGAATAAAAGTGTGTTGTTAATTTAATATGTGGTGATTAAGTCAACAACTGTTTATTGAGGTCTCTTCTGTGGTCATTTGGGGATATAATAATGAATGAAGCAGCCCCTGCCCTCAAAGAGTTTTGTGTCCAATTGCGATCATGTTCTTAGTGTTGAAATCTTAGTGACTGCCAGTGCCCATCAGCTTTCTTGCTAAGCATTAGCTCTCTGTTATATTAAAATGCAGTTCCTGGTAGTGCAAATTGTTAACACATCCAGCAGTTAAAAAAAATGTTAGAGGTTCATGTCCTTTCACAGATACCTAGGAAGAAAGGTTTGGTCATATACTTCTGAAAAAAATCAGCTATTGAAAATACTACAGTGAACGGTTCTGCTCTGACATAGTTCATCGCAATCCTATGGGGTAAGAGCTATTACTGTTGCCCTTTATAGGCAAAGAAACATAAGGCACAGGAATGTTGAGTGATCTGTCCCAGGCCCAGGGATGATGTCGGCATGAGTCAGAATCAACTGAAAGGCAACTGGGTTTTATATGAAAATGTTCTTTAGTCATTTATCAACCAAGCCAAAACCAAACCTACTGCTATTGACTCAATTCAGACTCATAGTAACCCTACAGACAGAGTAGAACTGCCCTATAAAATTTCCAAGGAACACCTGGCTGACTTGAACTGCTGACCTTTTGGTTGGAAACTGTATCACTTAACCACTAGGCCACCAGTGTATCCATTAAACACGCCTTCCAAGTGTTTCCAAATATTTTGTTCACCAAACTGCGCCTGTAATTCAGATAAGATTTAATTTTGCCAAAGGGATTTACACTCACAATGTCAGAAAACAGCTGTCTAAACAGGAATGCATGCCCATGATAGATGTCATCTAAAGTGCTCAGAATATGAAATTTACAGATACCTCTGCCTCTGGGCAGATCTCTCTGCTTCCAACTTTGTTTCTCCCTTTCTTATGTTTCCATTACAATACCACAGGAGGCCCTACTCAATTTCCAAAACAAAGGTGTATTAAGTGATGTTGAGAGAAAACAGTAACACGGAAAAGAGTCACAAACTGTATCTCATCCATAGCCATCATGTAAGACATTCTCCATGTAAGACACTGATTCACATATAATAATTTTCTATAGTTTTTCTAGCATTTTTATTTTTTCAGTGATAAATTATCAGCACAGTCAGATAGGTAATTGTGATTTGATTTGTAACAGTAAATTTTAGCACTGAATGATACAACATCAGAAGTTGTGGTGGACTCCTTGACACACGCAGTTTCTGTTCTAGCACAGAGACACATGGTCTTCTCCTTGGTGGAGACTCAAACGACCCCTGCAAACTGCTTTCCAGTTTCTTCAGGCTATGCTTCGTTCTCTCAGTTCCTCTCTGGCATAATAACAATTTTCCCATATGAATTGAAGCACGGAAGCATTTGTGTGTCCTCTGCCACCTCTTTGATATTGTCTAGGACCTATGAGTCAGTTCGGTTCAATGCCTAATCACTCAGCAAGCTCTTTTCTGTTTAGATCCCCAGTGGAAGATGAATGTGTAGGCAAACTGGTCATTAATTCTGACAGAAAATAGGGTTTTAAGGTAAATATAAGATGGGGACTCTGAAAAGAGTGTCTTTTAATGTTTGCATTTTAAACCAGGCTTGCCAAAAGCCTTCAGACCTTGTAGTAGAGACCAACTCCGCATTGACAATAAACCCTGGTTAGATCAGGTGACTTGTAACAGGTCCTATTTTCCCCCTGTACTTAAAAAAAAAAAAAAAATCATATTATGATGGAAATGGGCTGGTTGAATGAGCTCCAGTTGCTTCTTGTCTTCAGAAGTCATTGTATAACTTCTTTGAATCCGGTCATTTGAAGGTATAATGTCCAGATGCAATTTTAGATCTATCTCCATTAAAGAACTAGCAATTTTTAATATTAAAGGGATGATTATTCCTAGTAATTCCTTATCACACAGAATCATGAAATTATACCTATTTGGGGTAGTTATGATATAGTGTGTATATTTTCATAAAGATAAATATGCCCCTGCCTTTTTATTCAGTTCAAAGAAAGTCAGGATAGCACTTATTTCTTGCAATCAAATATTTCAGTAATATGTTTAGGAAACATTAAAATAGCTCCAATATGGTGGAAATGTATTTTTTTTTCAATTTTTATGATAGCAAATTTAATAGCATCAAAAAAGAATTAAAGAAGGAGAAAGAATTAAAGCCCATCCTTGAAATTCTAATATCTAGTGTGTCCTGTAAATTTTACCTCAGGTATGAAAAAAAGCACAGTTTATAAGGACAGTTTATCAAGTGAAGTCTCAGACCATTGAGACTTCAGCTACTACTGTCTGCTCCTGGAGTTTTCATCTCTTCCTCCTCCTCTGCTTCTCTTGCAGCATCCCCCTCCTCTACTTTGTTATTATGTCTTAACAAAACCCATGCTTCTTGTCTTCCATACATTTGACACTACTTAGGGTTATTTATTTATTTCAGACAAGAGCACTGGGCCACTTATTTTGAAGAAAGCTAGATCACTTTGCCTTTGGTAATCACGTCAAATTCCGATGACTTAAAGAGTGTTGAACAAAGTAGTAAGATCTTTGGGGTCCTTGATGTAGAAGGCCCAGCTGTAGCTCTTTCTCAGTTGTACTCAATCTTTCAGTGTTGGCGGCAGCCAAATCAGTCTAAGTATCAAGCAAAGTGCTACATAGTCTTCTTCTATTTTGGAGAGGCAGTAAGGGTTAATACAGTAAGAACATATCAAGGTGGTACAGGCACCACCTACGAGTCAGAGAACTGGAGCCAAGAGAAAATGTAACAAATTACAGGGGTTTCTATTCAGTCTGTACTTCATGTATCTCTACTCCTCATCTCACTTGGATGATCTTTTACACTGTAGAGTGTTGTAACTAGTGAACTTTTTCTTTTCTCTCTCTCTTTTTAAAGATATTTTATTATACTGTAAGTGAGAGTTTACAATCCAAGTCAATCTGTTATATAAAACCCTGCTCGTTCACCACTATGCAACTCTAACTGCTCTCCCTGCCCTGTGACAGTACACTTCTCCTTTCTGCCCTGTACTTCCTGTATCCATTCAATGAACTCCTGTCCCCCTCCATCACTTAGTGGCTTCTTCAATGAATAATGCTAAATTAGGAAAGCATTCTACTCTCTATTAAAACATGATTAAAGCTGCACATAAACCCTAATGCAAAATACGTATTACCATAATAGTGCATTAATTACCTGCGCACTTGGCTTGGCTTGGCATGAGTCAGTACATGTTGATACCCAGGGGTTGGCTTCAAGTTTTTTATTGCAGTCTTTTATTAACCTAACACCTTCTATCCAAGGAATCATGAAGCATGGTCAAAATTTTAGCCCTATTACTATTCATGAATTTCTAGAGGTGTACACGAGATGTACCCTGAAATGAATTACCCTGGGTTTCAACTTGTCAAAGATATATTTTAATAATCACTTACTTCACAAGTAAATGAAACATTGAAACAGTTACTAGTGAGATAAGTCACATGTGTCTCTGCAGGATATTCAATTTGGAGTACCTTATTTTGCTTTGTTGATGGTTACTTTGTAATAATCTTTCTCTTGCATAATTTGCATGTGTTTATTTCTGCATTCATGCTGTAAGCTTTTTAAAGGAAATCTTTACTCTGTGTTAGTATTTGAAAATCTCCAGCAGTATCTAGAACCTGATAAAAGTGTAAAACTACCTTCTTCACTAACCCAGAACTTAGTTAAATAGGAAGACAAAGTTAATCCGAAAAAGTGGGCTGATGTACAAGTATTTAGGGAGAACAGGTGGTATTCACGATGAGCTTGATGAAACAAAAAGAGTCAAAAAGTAGTGAAGAGGCAGTAAGGTAGCTTAGCAGGATAGCTTCTTACCTAGACCTCATTGTGGTTTTTGGACTAGCCCAGAGTAGCACACACTGCTATGTCTTAGGTTTGAGAATATAACACACTTCAAAGTCTAGTATTGATGCATTTTTCACATTGTTATTATTGTGTACCATCCAGTCAGTTCAGACTCATAGCAATCCTGTGCACAACAGAACAAAATACTGTCCAGTCCTGTGCCATCCTCACAGTCATTGCTATATCTGAGACCATTGTCACACTCATTGCGTCAGTCCTTCTTATTTAGTCTTCCTCTCTTTCACTGTCCTCCATTTTCCAAATGTGATGTTCTTCTCCAGGAACTGGTCCTCCTGATGACCTGTTCAAAGTATATAGGCCAAAGTCTTGCTATGCTAGCTTCTAAAGAGCATTCTGATTTTATGTCTTCCTAAAACAGATTGGTTCAGTCTTCTGGAATTCTATGATATGTTCAATAATCTTCACCAACACCATAATTCAAAGGTTTTAATTCTTCTGCCTTCCTTATGCATTGTCCAGTTTTAGCATGCATATGAAGTAACTGAAAATACCACGACTTAGGTCAAGCACGCCATAGTGCTCAAGATGACAACATTGCTTTTTAATACTTTAAAGAGGTCTTTCGCAGCAAATTTGCCCAGAAGACAAGATTTGTCATTTGATTTCTTGATAAGTGTTATCCTTGGTTTTGATTGTGGATCTAAATAAAATCAAATCTTTAATATTTTCTGTTTTATGGTGTTGTTTGTTGGTCAAGTTGTGAGAATTTTTGTTTTCTCTATGTTGCGGTATAATCCATTCTGAAGGCTGCAGTCTTTCATCTTCATCTGTAAGTCATTTTTGCTTTCAGTAAGCAAGGTTATGTCATCTACATAACACAGATTGCAAATAAGTCTTCCTCTACATTTGATGCCTGGTTCTTCTTGGGTTGTTTGGTCAGCATAGAGATTGAATGAATGTGGTGGAAAAGTACAGCTCTGACACATGATTTCTGATTTTAACTCACTTATTGACCCCTTTTTCTATTTGAATGACTGCCTCTTGGTCTATGCATAGGTTCCTAATGAGCACAATTAAGTATTCTCATATTTCCACTCTTCTTGAATTACCTTGTTTTCTTATGATCTACATAATCATATGCTTTTGCATAGTTAATAAAACGTAGTGAAACATCTTTCTGATATCCAGGATCTATGTGATATCCATAATGATAGCTCTCATTCCAGGTCCTCTTCTGAAACTGCCTTGAGTTTCTGGTAGTTTCCTGTCAGACATGCAAACGTTTTTCAGCCTTTAGCAAAATTTTGCTTACATGTGGTATTAATGATATTGTTTTATAATTTCTGTATTCTGTTGGATTACCTTTTTTTGGAATGAGTACAGTTATGAATTTCTTTCAATCAGTTGGCCGGATAGCTATCTTCCGAATGTTTAGACATAGACAAATGAGCATTATTTACATTTGTTGAAACATCTCACTTGGAATTCCATCAATTCCTACAGCCTTATTTTTTGGCAGTGCGTTCAGTGCAGCTTGTGCTTCTTCCTTCAGTACTGTCAGTTTTTGATCATATGCTCCTTCCTGCAATGACTGAACATCAACTAATTCTTTTTGGTATAGTGACACTATATACTCTTTCTGTCTCCTTTTCAATTTCCTGTGTCTTTGAAATTTTTCATAGAAACTTTCAATATTACAATTTGAGGCTTGAATTTTTTCTTTAGTTCCTTCAGTTTAAAAAATGCCAAGTGTATGCTTCCCTTTTAGTTTTTAACTTCAAGTCTTTTTATAAAACCTGAAACCAAGCCTACCGCCATCGAGTTGTTTTCTGAATCATAGCCATGGCAGAGGTAAGAGTAGAACTGCCCCACAGAATTTCCAAGGAGCGCCTGGTGGATTTGAACTACCAAACTTTTTGTAAGCAGATGTAACACTTAACCCACTATGCCACCGGGGTTTCCAAGTCTTTGTATATTTCCTTATAATTCTTTACTTTGGAATCTGTTTAGTTCTTTTATTTTTATTATTTCTTCCTTTTGTTTCAGCTACGCTACATGCATCAACAATTTTCAAAGTCTTGCCCGATATCCATTTTGATCTTTTCTGTCTTTTTAATAACTTTTGGCTTTCTTTATGTATGATATCCTGGATGGCATCCTACAGCTTATCTGGTATTAAGTGTGTCTGATGTATTCTTGAAGTGTTTCTAAAGTGAGATAGGATATACCCAAGGTTGTACTTTGATTCTCACAGAGTTATTTTAATTTTCTTCAGCTTCATGTTGAACTTGGACATGAACAGTTACTGGTCTGTTCTTCAGTTGGCCCCTGGCCTTGTTCTGACTGGTGTTGCTGAGCTTTTCCACCGTGTTTCTCTGCAGGTATAGTGAATCTGATTCCTGTGTATTCCACCCAGTGAGGTCGATAGCTATAGTTGCTGTTTATGTTGTTGAAAAAAGGTATTTGTAATGAGTAAGTCACTGGCCTTGAGAAATTCTATCATGTGGTGTCTAGCATCATTTTTGCCACCAAGGCCATATTTTCCAACTGTCAGTCCATCTTCTTTGTTTATAACTGTCACATTCCAACCACCAGTAATTATTAATGCATTTTGATTGCATGTTTGATCAATTTAAGACTGTATAGGTCAGTAAAAATTCTTAATTTATGCATCTTTAAAATTAGTAATTGAAGCTTAAATCTGGATAATAGTTGTTTTAACTGGCCTTCCTTGTAGCTGCATGAATATTATCCTATCATTGAGGATGTTGTGCTTCAGAATAGATCTTGAAATTGTTCTTTTTGGCTAGGAATAAGAGAGCATTCCTCTTTATCCTGGCATAGTAGAACATATGCCTGTCTGATTCAAATTTGTTAAATACCAGTCTACTTCAGCTCACTGGTGACTAGGACATTGACCTTGATGTATTCTATTTCTTATCTGATGACTTCAAATTTTCATAGATTCATATATCCCACCTTCTGTTCATTAGTGAATCTTTGCAATTGTTTTTTCTCATTTTGGATCATGTCATATAAGCAAATGAAGACTGCAAAATTTTGACTCCATCCACATTGTTAAAGTTGACTCTACTCTGAGGAGACAACTCTTTTCTAATTGTATTTTAAGTTTATTCCAACCTGAGGTGCTCCTTTTCTGGCACTATACTAGACACTCTTGTGCTGCTGTTAATAACGTTTCACTGGCCAGTGTTTTTAGAGGTAGATCACAAGGACCTTCTTCCCAGTCTATCTTAATCTACAAGATCTGCTGAGACATTTCCACCATGGGTGACCCTGCTCATGTCTGATATACCAGTATAGCTTCCAGCCTCACAATGATATGGGAGCCACCACAATACAAAACACTGACAGACAAACAGTAGTCTTTCCACATAGTTTTACGAATTCCTGTGATACTAGGATACATGGCAGTACTGCTAATCATAATAAATGATGTACAGTGGATAAACCACCAGCTACTTCTTGGTTCCATGGATGTGTTTCTCCATTGCACCAAAGCGGATGTACTGCTCATCCTAAATACATACGTGTGTATATATATATATATATATGTGTGTGTGTGCGTATATATGTATATGTGTGTGGACATAAGTATACATGTGCGTGTGTGTGCATATATATATATACATCTATTTATATACATATATATACAAAAACAAAAAGCCCAATGCTGTTGAGTCAATTTTGACTCACAGTGACCCTATAGGACAGAGTAGAACTGCTCCATAGAGCTTCCAAGGAGCTTCTGGCTCATATGAATTGCTAACTTTTAGTTAGCAAGTGTGGCACATAACCACTACATCATCAGGGTTTTTATATGGTGGCATAGTGGTTAAACGCTAAGTCTGCTAACCAAAGTGTCAGCAGCTCAAATCTGCCAGGTGCTGCTTGGAAACTCTATGGGGCAGTTCTATTCTGTCTATAGGGTTGCTACGAGTCAGAATTGACTCCACGACAGTGGGTTTGGTTGTTGTTGTTGTTGTATATATAATTTCAGTATTTCCTCTTCTGGGTGATGTGTATTTAAAAGTAAAGATCTTATGGGGAAAACTGGGGGGCTCAACCATAGGGGTTTGGTATTTCTCCATTTCTCATGCTTACAAACGCCTTACAGTACCTGACATACATAAAAGAAGAGAACAAGCATCTGACCTAGATATCTCGGCTGTGGTGACCTGGGAAAGAATTTGCTTTTCAGACAGTAAGATAATAATATAACAAACTACAGACTTTCAGATTCCCTGAGATTGATTTATTGTCTTATGTCTCCTCCTAATGATGAAGCTAAATTTCCCTGATGATGCGATGCTGTTAAGAGGTGGAGTAGTCTGCTGTGTTTGTGGTTTTTTTCTAATTGGCTGAATTGTCCCTGAAGCAGTCCATTAGTACAGGAAAATTGGAGAACATGCAATGCACGCTTAGACACTAATAAGGTATATTGATTAAGTTCTAGGAGACACAGAGAATCAGGGCAGCCATTGCAATTGTTCTTACAGCTGTTTCACAACTAAAGAACACTGAAACTCATCAGCTGGATTTTAGTCCTATAATCTCACCAGAATCTAGAAAAAATAGCAAAGTGAGAGGGTAAGGAAGCTTGTTGTAAACATGGAGGACCAAAATTACCCATTGTTACCTTTCAAATTACTATGAAGGCTGAGGCTAATCTCTTTTAGCAGCAAATAATCTCTAGTGATGGCATTCAGTTCATACTTGCTGTCTCTGAGCTTCATTCTGTGAACATTTAGTTAAGCTGCTGCCATTTACCAAGTGCTAACACAGGGGGTATAGTGGTTAAGTGCTACAGTGACAGTTTAAATCCACCAGCCACTCTTTGGAACCCTATGAGGCAGATCTACTCTGTCTTTAGGGTTGCTATGAGTCAAAATCGACTTGGCAGCAATGGGTTTTGGAATTTAATTATGTACTAGGCCTAAAGTTAGGTTTTGGAATTATATGTAAAATAATGTGAATTCTTGAGTTCCAGCAAGCTCTGAAGCATCAAGGATACTTATTAGTAAACTGAGGAAAGTTATTTTATTCTGTTTCTCAGTTTCTTTATCTGTATATATGAAAAATGGAAACCTTGGTGGTATAGTGGTTAAGTGCTACAGCTTCTGACCAGAAGGTTGGCAGTTCAAATCCACCAGGTACTCCTTGGAAATTCTAAGGGGCAGATCTACTCTGTCCTATAGGGTTGTTATAAGTCAGAATTGACTCAGTGGCAGTGGGTTTGGTTTATATATGAAAAACAATAAAGACTGCTTTGAAAGTGTAACAGAGAAAAAAGAGATACATTCGAAGTACCTCACAGAACACTCAAGTATTGGAGAATCAATAACCATTGTTATTATTACTATTGTTATTGGTTAATGTCAACTGTATTAGTCACTGTCCTGAGTACTGGAGAAAGAACAATAAGTAATCATTGCTTTTGTCCATGACAACCTCATTTATTTTGTAAATGGTGACATAGAATTAAAAGTAGTAATAGACTTATGAATGTCATCACCAAGAAATATTTTAACTATTTCTTGAAAGATGAGTTGAAACCTACTAACTAAAAAAACAGAGATGTATAGAAGGGACAAAAGGAAGATCCTAAATAAACATAGCTTAACTGAAAAATAGCAAGGAGTTTGCAGTACCTGAGTATTTATTCCTGACTCAGGGCGACAGAGCTCTGCTTGGGCCAGAGTGAAAGTACCGGGGCACGAGAATGGCACAGATAAATGAGAACTTGTGAAATAAGACCATGAGGAAAGCACAAAATCCCCAGTCAGCAATGCTACACTGTTGAATGGAGCTCTTCAACCTCACCAACTCAATCCTACCACTCAGATCCTTCCCCTGTCTTAGAACTGTCCACACATTACTCAAGCTTTCTATTACTACAATTAACACAGAGAAACAAAACAGTGATGAGTATTTATTGAGATTATTGACAGGACAGGAAAACATCTTCCCCAATTTTATATATCCAATACATATATCAGTACATCTGTGTATTATATAAGCAATCATTATCTTTTGTTCTTTTTTTTCCTGTAAAATTAATAAAATCAATTTAAAGTTCATTGAGAGTGTTCTATTCCTCTAAAGAACCTCTATTTTGTTAGCTAAGTGCTAAACTGTTTCTCTTCTTTTAAAGAAACTAGGCACCCTGCAAGTAAAAGCTCAGGAAAAAACAATCTAATCATGCTATCGGTTTGCAGTCCAAGAAGGAGATCTTTTTGAAATTTATATTTTAGTTTATTAGGTTACTAAATCATAAATTTTATTTATGTTTTTATTATGACATTGAGTGAAAATGAAACTTTCTTAAAACAGTGTCTGTTTTTCCTTAGTTTTACTGAATCATGAGAACTATAAAGTAAGACACTGCAGCTTAAAAATCTTAAATAGACTTGTATTACTCTGTAAAGCAAAACTAAGGGAGTTTAACATTAGGAAACTTTTTTTGTCTTATACTTTAGAATCACAGCAAATCACCTATTATTTTGTTTGAAAATTGTTCTGCAAGGGAAATTAGCTTCAGAGCTGAAGCAGTGTCTTCCCCTACTAGCTCTTCTATCTCAGTCTTTCATTAGACAGAGATGATGATGACAAAGTTGATGCTTTCTTGAGAAAACAGTGACTTAAATTTCAAGCAGGTGAGAGTTAGATACAAACCAAACCAAAGCAAACCAAAAACTTATCTTAAATGTCTCAATATTTACAGGAGTGTAAAAAAATCTAAATATAGAAGAAATCAAAAGTAATCACACTATTTGATAAATATGTGAGTTTAGAAATGCTCCATAAAAAGACAGACAGCAAACTAGAAAGAAGAGTTGAGTCAAATAATGAAAATAATTGATACTATGACTATGTAAAGCATTTATCAATATAAAATAATAAAGTGCCAATAAGATAAAGGACAAAGGTAAATATGTGATTTATAGAAAAACCAAGAAAAGCATTAATGGGGAAAAAAAAGTCAGTCACTTCAGTTTTTTTTTTTTTTAAATAAGAAACTAACATCATCATCGTCATCTTTTTTCCTAGCAGATATGTAATGTTGAAAACAATGATGACTTCAATGTTGGCAATTGTGATGGGAAAACAGTAGTTTAATTACATTTACAAAGTGGTTGTAAACTGACACAGACTTTTTAGAAAACGATTTGGCTATTTATTATCAAAAATCTTAAACAAGTTTATTGTCTTTTAACCATCCATTACCTTCTGATGTACTGATGTGTACTACATTATGAAGAAATTCATGACACAGAGATCTTTTTTAATTAAAAAAGGGAGTAATATATAGAATCTCATAAACACAAGTAAGTATTAGCATATCATAGAAAAGACTTCTATGTTACATTCACACTGATGCTTTCAATGAAGTATTTTCAATGAAAGGAATTATTTATGACATAGTGTTAACTAAAAAGAAATACACATAGAGTTTTATATCTTTGTTGTTAGTTGCCTTTGAGTCAATTATGACTCATGGCCACCCCATGTTCAGAGCAGACCTGTGGTCTGATGGATTTTGTTGACTGTAATCCTAATGGAAACATTTCACCAGGTATTTTCTTCTGCAACAACACTAAGTGGGTTGGAATGACGAAACATTCAGTTAGCAGTAGAGCTCTATTAATAAAAGGACATACAGATAGAATTCTGTACCATAAACCCACTGCCATCAAGTTGATTCCCACTCATAGTGAGTGCAACTGCCTCACAGAGTTTCTGAAGAGCACCTGGTAGGTTTCAACTGCTGACCTTCTGATTAGCAGCTGTAACACATAACAACTATGCCACCAGGGTTTCTGTATCATACAAACTAACCACACCTATAAGCCATATACATGCACAAACATAGAGTCACAAAATACGTTATCTCTGAGTTGGGCTTATCAATGATATTACTTTTGCATTTCCTTTCTTTCCAAAGCCTGTCCATTATCATGATTGTTATTTGACATTAAAAATATCTAAAACAACTGTCTTTATTTAGTTGTGGCTCTCAGTATACCTGAAACGCTGGTGGTGTAGTGGTTAAATGCTATGTCTGCTAACCAAAGATCAGCAGTCTGACTCCACCAGGTACCCCTTGGAAACTCTACAGAGCAGTCTACTCTGTCCCACAGGGTCACTATGAGTCAGAATCAACTCAACAGTAGTGTTTTTTTTGTTGTTGTTGTTGTGCCATGAGTCAGATCTGACTCAATGGCAATTGGCTGGCTTGGCTTTTTTTTTGGTGGTCCATATACCATCTTTGGAGACTGAAGTAAAGGACGTGAAATTATTTCTAATTTTGTGCCTGAAAGTGGGGAGTGTAAACTGTGATTCAATATTTCTCTCCACTTCTGTCCTGTTGACATAAATTGGGCTAACTTGATGCAACCCTCAAGTGCTCCCTAAGATTTGGGTTTGATGTGTACTTGTAAATCTATGCTGAAGCCTTGTTAGACAGCTTGGATGTTCCTGCTACCTCTTGACATAGTTATAAACATCAGGATGGGTCAAGCAGCCTGTCAGTGATCAGCTATCAGAGGAACCCCAAAAGTGAATTTCATTTTACAGCTCTTCTCCCTTTGGGAAACTTGGCATCATCTGTGTTTATCTGTATCTGGCATGTTAACATTCTCTAGAAGAAAACAACATCAGTAATAATCTTCATTTGGATTCCCAGTCTTTGCTTATCTTAAAATTTAAACTTTAGATGCTTTTTTATTTTTGATTTCTGTAACTGCAAGTTTTGTGTCATTTTTTAGATGAGTTTTCTTCAACAAACAATTAATTGTCTTTGATATTATATCGAGCCAGTTTCAAGTTCCAACACTGTCATTTTCTGGCTTATATGCCTTTGGAAATTAATATATGCTATCTAAGCTCCAGTTTCAGCACCTTTAACATAGAGGATAACTTTAACATGGAGGATAACAAGATGTTTTAGGTCAAAAGTTACAGAAAAATGAAACCCACATGAGATTAAACAAGAGAGTTTATCAATTTATAGGTCTAAATGTAAGCTTTAAGCATAGTTGTTTTTCAGGGTTATAAGACTGTTCTTTGTTTTTGTAAACCTCTACGTCATATTGCTCAGGGAAAATTCAGTTTTTACTTTTAATATAATGATATTTAAAAACACAGATAAGATTTTAGATTATGAAGATAGATTTGACCTTGTGAGTTGCTGAAAGCATCTTGGGGAGCCCTCGGGTCCCTGGACCGCTATTTGACTTTCACTGTTTCACAGTAACAGACAAGGAAAAGCTAATGACCACAGTGGGGAAAGAGCTGTTACCAAGTTCATGAGCCATAATTTATTTAGTTATATTCTTAAATATTCATGATGTATACTTGTATTTAGGTTTTTAGATACTTAGGAAAAAGAGCTGCTCTGGGGACCCAGCAATAGACCTGTGAATTTCAATGCATCACTATTCATTATCCTCACAAATCACAATGAAGACTCTAGTTCAAATTTACAACTAATAGGAGGTGCAAATAGAAATGTAAATACAGCTCAAAAGTGATAAATAAATTTGTAGGTTTTCCTCCCAAGATTCACTCTATTAACCTCACCTCAACTTATTTTTCTTAAAAATATCTATAAAGTTCTAGGCAGTAGCTTTTCTCGGGAATGTGTATTTCCCCACCAACACACAAAGAAATGAATTTTCTAGCATCACCTATATCTCGTTTTAGTTTAACTTAGCCTACTGTTAAGAAAAGAAATGGAGAATATTAATAGATAAGGTAGTTTATATTTAGATCAACCCAAGCTGCGTAAATATGACATTATAGTTTTGAGCTCTAAAGAATCAAAATGAATTGCTCCTTTGGGGAGGCTGCCGCTGGTGCAAGGCAGAAGTTTCTTTTGCTGTGAACAACAAGAAAAATGAGAATGAACAGTCAGTTGAAAAGCAAAAGACTGAAAATGAGAAACCACAGTTTCTGACAATTGATCTATCATCTGCTGGCTGTAACAGTGAAGAGAATACTCAAGAGGGAAAAGTATTCAAGAATAGAAACGAAGGTTCTGTCTGTTATACAGAACCAAAGAGCACTATGATTTTTTTAGTCTGTGGTCTTTTCTTCCCATTTAAAAAGAGGAAGGTCAGAATTTAGACTTAGAGATGCAGGGACAACTACAGAATGGAGACACCTTTGTTAGAATGTATAACTGATGAAGAGTGGAAAAGCAGTAGGTGATACAGAAAGAGAATTGGCTGGTGGGCTGAGTTCAAAACACTGTGCATCGAGTCAACAGGCAGCTGAGGGGCTTAAAAAGGGAAGTTGCAGAACAAGAGAATGTGATTTATGTTTTCTTGATGGACCCAAAGACAAAGCTTCATGTAGGTATGCTGAAATGTGCATATTGGATGAAGTAGTGTGATAGGGTGAGACGCAAGATATTGTGGCGCTAGATGTCACCATTGTGGCTGTTGAGTCTCAAAGTTTAAGAGGGAAACGTATCTCCAGACAATGATTTTTTGCATACAAATATTGGGACAGCTGGCATCCTCCCACAAAGGGTTCCCTGAGCCAAATAATTAATCAAATTCTTCTTCTCTCTTTGAGCTCTATCTTCCCAGGTTACTTGTTACATTCTCTCAGAGGGTTCTGAAAGATCATGGCTAAGTGTAGTCATGAGTCAAAGTTCTAAAGATGAAATTTGCTGGTTTGTGGCAGAGTGTTACTGGTCTCACGTGTTTAGGTACCTTAGCAGACAGCTTCTGAAGTACTTCAGGAAATCTGGGGACTGTGCCTTATCTGAGGCATTTCACTTTAATGATTACTGCCTTCTGTTTACAAGACAATGACACATTATATCTTAGAAGACATAGTAGGGTACATTAATAGATTCTGGTATTTTGGAAGTTAATTCCTTCTTCAGCATCAACTGTATAATTATGGACGGTTTTCTTTGGTCTACTTACAGTAGGGAAAGACTATTGTTTTAAAACAATAACAATAATAACAACAAAGACCATGGAAATAATAATAGCTCATATTTTTAAGCACCCTGGTGGTATAGAGGTTAAATGCTGTGGCTGCTAACCAGAGATGGGCAGTAGTTTGAATACACCAGCTGCTCCTTGGAAACTCTGTGAGGAAATTCTGCTCCATTCTAAGGGGTTGCTGTGAGTTGGAATTGACTGAACAGCAATGGGTTTGTTTTTTTGGTTTTATTATGCACTCTCTTGAATATTTTACCTATATTTTCTCATTCAGTGTCTTCAAAATGATATCTTTGGCAAGGTCTGTTTCTCTGTATGCCATTTCTACCATGTAAAGAGATTGTCCTTCTTTTGTCTGGAGACTGCACTCTGCCTGAAGCCATAACATCTCCTTGCTGTATACAACAGTTTCATGTTTGATGTAATGCCATGTTTAAAATACATAAGTGAAATTAATTTCTACTGATACACTTAATTAAGATATCTAGGTTATATGTTTATGGGTAAACAAACCTGTAAATAACCAGCTACTTTAAACAAGAACCCAAATACCGATTGCCTGTTAGGTAATAAGGAAACCATGGTGGCATAGTGGCTAAATGCTACAGCTACTAACAAAAAAGTCGGCAGTTCAAATCTACCGGGTGCTCCTTGAAAACTCTAATGGGCAGTTCTATTCTGTCCTGTAGGGTCACTATGAGGTGGAACTGATGTGGTGGTAGTGTATTTGTTTTTTATTCTGGTTTTTAACTAACACAACACACACACACACACGCCTTAATAAATTCCTTTAAGTAGAAATTATACAAACACCATCTCTAACCCCAATGAGACAGAACTAGAAATTAGTAATGGCAACTACTCCCGAAAGAGCTTTCACCTGGAGTTAAAAAAGGAAAAAGAAAAACAAAAAACTATTTTAAATAACTCTTCCGTGATATAGGAAATGCATACAAAAATGCAGAATTTCTAAGAAATGATTTTATAATTCAATACTAAATATCTATGAGGTACAATTAAAATAATGTTCAGAATAGAATTCATAGTCCTAGATACTTCTTTCAGGAAAACAAAGGAATACTTATTAGTGAATTAAATTTACCAATTCAGTTAACAAGAACAAAAGTTACAATGGAATGAAAAAGTAGAGGAAATTGATAAAAAATTAATGCAGAAACTAGTGAGATAAAGATAAAAATAACATAAAAATGGAACTAATAAATAAATCAAAATGTCAGTATTTTGAAAAATAAAAGATTCAATATAAAAATTAATCCATGTAAAATATTAAGACAATTCTAATGTAAAATTGCCAATGAAATAAATTAAAACCATTATTATCATAATTGTAATTTAATCCAACCTAAATATGATATTTACTTTTCCTTAAGAACAACTGTGCTGGCCTTATTCAGTTTACATTTGCAAACTTCCAAACCTGGGGAAACCAGTATCTCATGAGATAATACAGTCTTTAGACCACTGCTTCCTCATCAAGCCTAAATCCATCTACCTCCTTGAGATCTCTGACCACTTTCCTTACTCCTTTTTTATGAGGCCTTAGAGAACAAAATTCTAGCTCTGTGCCATACTGTAGTTCTTTACATGTTTGATGAAAGCTACAGTATTTGCACTGCCAGTTCCTACTAACATTCCAAATCTTTCATCATCGCACGGCAATCTCCATAGTATCCTGGCCTCAACTGCCTGAACTCTTCCTGATTTGCCTGTGTTTCTCCTCTACTGTGGGATCCATATCAAATGGGAAACACAAACATCAGGTCATTTTATGTCCCATTTATTTCTTGACATTTCTCAAGATAATTACTGTTTCATTGGAAATTATCTGAACCCAACAATTCAAAGTTGTTGGCTGCTTTACAAATCTGGGCATGTAAGTGATCCACAGTATGGTTTCTGTGTCTCCTATTGCTCTTGACTCCATGACAGCATCCAATCATATTAGGTACCCGCATATAGCTTATAGAGCAGAGAAAATGTAACTACAGAAAACAGGATAGATCTATACTATAATAGTGGAAAGCCTGGTGGCATAGTGGCTAAGTGCTACGACTGTTAACCTAAAGGTCAGCAGTTCAAATCCACCAGGTACTCCTTGGAAACTCTATGTGGGCAGTTCCACTCTGTCTGTAGGGTCACTGTGAGTCAGAACCAACTGGACAGATGTACTATAATAGGGTTTTCCCTTTAAAATTGTGTCCAGTTATGAAAAATTTTCCTAAGACATCTGAGTTTCAAAATGAGAGGTATCATTTGTCTATAAAGAGTGCTTTGATTACTCATGAAACCCTTTGAACAAAGAAGGGCTAGTAATTTTTTTTCTATATGCTCTTGGGAAGCCAATATTCTCTGCACTGTTTCTCAAATGATTTTCTGTAGTGAGAATTGGACCCAGATTGAGATTAAAATTGACATGTCTCCCCCAAACAAGACACTAATCATTAATCTTGCTGTTTAACTTTCCTCTTCCATGGGATTTTCAAGAAAATGAATGCATTTTTCCTTAAGACAAATGTGTTTATATTTGATAAATATGAAACCAGATCAGTCTTATGGGAAAATAAGAAATTTATATAAGGCCCTTGTATGTTAGAACAGAACCACAAAATTGAGAGGCATTGCCATTTAGACATAAGAGAGGCATGTTAAGAGGTAATACTCTGGGCTATTTTGTTGTGCTTTTTTTGTTTTTGGTCACTGAGCTATAAAATTCCAGATGAGTCTGTGTGAGAAAAATAAAACAGACTTTATTATGATGGTCTTCACCCTATGGACTTGTGATAGCCAACGGTCCAGGAAATTGCCATCTGTATACACAAGAGTTCATCTACACAAGACCTGATATAGAAAAGGAACAAGTAGACAACACTCAGTATATCCCCCCACAGTTCTTCAGGAGAAAGACTCCTCTAAACATTCAGTATGTTTGTTTGTTTTCCTGACTGATCCAAGAAGATGATGAAATCTTGTTCTGGCAGAAACTTCCATCTTCATGGTTACAGAGTTTATTTCATCTATACTCATATGATACACAAATTTGGGAAGCAGTCTATATTATTTTTAGATCCCTGGTGGTGCATATTAAGAGTCTGGCTACCAACCGAAAGGTCAGAAGTTTGAATCTAGTAGCTGTTCACTGAAAACATTATGGGGCATTTCTACTCTGTCTTATAAGGTCTCTGTGAGTTGGATTTGACTCGACAGCAATAGGTTTTATTTTTTTCATTTTTTAAAAAATAGTCATATGACCCAGTCAGTCCTGGAATTTGTACTAAATCAGTTGTGAAAGAGTTGATTGTATTAACCAAGTTCCGCTAGACTGTGCTTTACATACTAAAAAACCAAAAATTTCAGTGTCTTAATATGTTGAACTTTTTTTCTTAGTAATACAAGTTTGAGGAAACCCTGGTGATATAGGGTTTAAGTGCTACAACTATTACCAAAAAGTTGATAGTTTAAATCCACCAGGTGCTACTTGGAAACTCTATGGGGCAGTTCTACTGTGTCTTGCAGGGTAACTATGAGTGAGAATTGACTCAATGGCAATGGGTTTAGTTTTTTGTTTTGTTTTAATGTTTAGTGTGGATTGGATTATTTGCATGTTACACAGCTATACCATACCACACATCAAGTTTTAACCCAGTGGAGGCAACTTCTTACAAATGAGTATGAAGGTAAATTATGCTAGTGAAGCATAGTAGTTTTGCATGTGTAGCCAGACAAAAATTTGTAAAATGTGTCCTGTCTACAAGTAGACAAAATTACACACAGAAAATACAAATTATCTTGGGAAGATAAAACAAAAACCCATTAACTTTACTAACAGACCCTGCAAACTCATGGCAGTATTGGGCAATTGAAACCACTTGATCTAGTGTTCCCAAACCTTCAGTGCCATCAAAGTCTGTGTTAACATGTGAAGAACTGCCTTACAAGTCAATTCTACTCACAATATACCAAAAATTCCCTCCTGATCACAGATGCATCCCTGTTAAGGTATCTCTGGTGATTACCACAGCATCTCCCAGCAATTAAGTATACCATCTTATTTCAGAACTACATGTCATTTAAAGCACCTCAGGAAATCACTGAACACCCCTGAGCCTCTGCTTCCTCATCTGTAATATTCAAGTAACACTTATTGCTCTGTATTCTTGTTAGAATTAAATGATCCATTGCAGAAAGTGATAGGTCAGCAACTGGTGCACTCTAACTTACTAATAAATGGAAGCATATGCTCTTCAGTGTTTGGTACCTGAGTGATGATACTTGGGTTGTAGTGGAATGTTCACATTAAAGTGATGCTCTACAACCAGGAAACACCCAACAGGCCACAGACACATTTGCAGTGTAATAAACCACTGTTCTGAGACACGAAGTCTAATCTCACTCCTAGACCACAAGGTAAAAGTTAACTTCCCAGAAAAAGGAGAACCAGTTCTTCCTTCTTCACTTCCTCTAGTTTATAATCAGTGATCAAAACCTACTTGTAAAGGACATTCTCTTTCTTCCGATGAGTTTTAAAAGGATGCTATGTTTTTCACTATGACAACTATTTTTTTTTTTCTGCCTAATACATTCTACATCAGCTCACACTGATGCCTTCCGGAGGGAACATTGAGATTGCAAATAGTCATTGGGGAAGAGGTTGTTCAGATTGTTCTTTGAATAAATAAAATGCTTCCTCCCTTAAAGCAGCACTCTCTCCACATTGCTATTCTTTGGCATAATTAATTAATGCATAATTAAGGTTAATAGCAGCACAATTTACGTACAAGAGACAAAGCTTTAGTTTTGTTCCCTTACTTAGAATTTTCATTTATTTATTTATTAGTCAAAAGTAAAGGCTCTTAGTTGTAAGTAAAGACAGAATAACTGTCTAGCCTAGAAAGTAGAGGAGAAATTTTGATATCACCTTCAGGAATTTCTCAGCATGTCGTACAAACTTCAGTGGGAAGCAGCCTTAGCTATAGCTTTTCTAAGGCATATGCAGTTACAAAGTTTCCCTGTCATATTTAAATTACCTTTAAAACACACTGCAATACAATGGACCACTTCATTGTGTCCTTTCTAGCCACAGTCACATAACTCCTCACCCATGTGATTGAGTGGGACTGTGTGTTAGGGTAATTGCGGCCCACCAAGGAGATTGGTCAGCTTTGCCATCCTACCAGACTTGAAATGAACCACCCAAAAGGTGGGAAGTAGAAGATCTGACCACCACCAGGGAAAAACAGGCAGGAGCCAGAGTGTCTTTTGGACTCGAGATTCCTGTGCTAAAAAGCTCCTGGAAACAGAATACAGAAAGAGATTGAGAAATGGTGGTGGAAAAGTCAGAGCAGAAGACAGCATAGTGGAATTCTTGGCCTGTTGAGCTAGAAAGCTGAGTGCCTAGGCTGCCTCTGGGGACCTACTGACAGGGGCTAAAAGAGCTTTGTGACACTATTCTGCCCAAGCAGGACTGAAGATGAGGGCTGGGTAGAGGTGTGCCTATGAAAATAGCTCAAAAAGAGGCTGTCCTGAGTGTTCTTGAACCTGAATTGTGACCTGTTGGTTCCCTAATGACCCTGTAACTCTGTGTATGGTCAGGGAGTTATGTGTGGCCATTGTAATGAATTATTGAACCCCACAGAGAAGAGGAGATTGATCTAGGAGGAACAGTTGGTATCAGAATTTACCAATTCTGAGGTGGTGGAGTCAAGATGGCTGACTAAACACAGTTTTCCCTAAATCCCTCTGGAAACCAAGACCTGAAATGATAATTAAACAAGCCTTCTGGAAACTTAGTGAGCTTTGGGATGTGGAATAGGGTTGTTAATTTGGACTTCATACCACTGAATGCAAAACCTCCTCTCTTTCACTGACCCCACTCTTGGTGGGTACAGGGTTGCATAGACTGAAGGTAACTCATCATTTGATTTTTTTTTTTTTTTTGTCTTGACCGGCAGGCAGAGCTGGGACTTGACTTGCTGCTGGTCTCAGATGCACTGCTGGTGGGACCAGGAAGCGTATTTGCCAGGTTCTGAGAGCCTGGCTTTGGACTGTATACCTCTTGGTTCCTCTGGCCTATCTTTCTGTCTCCACCATGTGGTAGCCATACAGATGTGCTTGTGCGGGATGCCACCTTGATCCACCAGGAAACAGAGAATCCCAGGCAGAGGCCCTGGCTGGACATGGTTCCTAGGCTGGGAGGTGGCACCTGCTGGCGGGAGAGTGTTTTTCCAGCAGGGAGGTGGTGTTTTGCACTGTGTCACCTGGAGCTGGGGCCCAGCAGCAGAGGCTATGGACTCTGGACATTGTGGTATTCTTAGGTTCTCTTTCTGCCAGGAGCTTGGTCCTGGCCAGCTGGTGAGCTTGTGCAGGATGCCATCTTATTTCACTGGGTGCTGGAGTCTTCCATATGTAAGCCTCAGTTGGACCTAATTCCTGGGCTGGGAGGCTAGGCCTACCCAGAAGAGACTGCTTTTCCAGCAGAAAAGCAGAATTCTACACAGTATCACCTACAGCTGGGGCATGACAGCAGAGGCCACCAGGCCAGTCGCCTTTCTGTATTTTGAGCTAATTAATAACATCTGGGGTTCAATATAGAGCTGCCTACTTTGCCAGCTGGGAATAGGGATGTATATACCTGAAATCCTGACTGACTTTGGAAGTTGTCAAATACTTTTTACTTCTCATTTTAAAGTGGCCTATAAATACAACTGTGGTCCACCTTCACAGCATCTCTCCCTGCCTCTAGTGACCCACATGAAGCACAAAAAGCAACAAACTTTGGAGAAGACAGTAACCCAGAAATCACCTATGGCATTAGAAGGCCCCCAAAAGAAACTATCTCAGAATTTCCCAGACAAAGAAGCTTTTCTGAAACTATCAGAAGGTAAATATAAAATAATTATATAGAAAGCCCTCCTAGATCTTATACAAAACGCAACAGAGCAAAACAAAAAATTAAGCAAGCTGTTCGATCTAATGGAACATTGGTACTCAGAAATCAAACAGATCAAGAACAAAATTAAAGACATAGAAACTTCAATTCAAAGACAAGAAAACAGAATGGAACAAATGGAAAAGAGAATTTCTGATTTGGAAGACAGAGCTACTGACTCCAGCATCTATGAGGAGAAATCAGAAAAAAGAAACAAGAAAAATGAAGAAGTATTAAGAAGCATGTGAGACTCTATTAAGAAGAAGTCTATGATTAATTGGAGTTCCTCAACAGGATGAGACACCCGAGAACACAGAGTATCGTTGCTGAGCTGCTGACAGAAAACTTCCCAGAAATTAGGAAAGAAGAGAATATAGATATCTAAGACACATTTTGAACACCACTCAATATAGATCTCAACAGAAAGACTCTGAGACATATTACAATCAAGCTTAAAAAAAGAAAACACAAGCAGAAACTCTCAAAGGCAGCAAGACTCAAAGCAAAGCTAATATTCAGACAGAAACCATGTAGACTTTTGTTGGATTTCTCAGCATAAACGATGATGGCTTGGAGACAGTGTCATGACACATTTAAAGCCTTGAAGGAGATGAACTTCCAACCAAGAATTATATATCCTGCAAAGCCATCTTTCAAATATGAAAATGAAATTAAGACATTCACGGATAAACAGAAACTCAGAGTCTTTGTAAAAACCAAACCAAAGCTACAAGGAATACTGAAAGAATCTCTTGGCTTGGAAGAACAAAACTTCTAACTTTACATTTAGAAGGACACATCCAGAATGTTAGTCAGGGAAGGCTCCAAACACAATCAACACCAAAATAGTGAAAGAAACGATCTAGTGATCATATTATGTAAACCATGACATCATCATATTAAAAAGAGGGATGTACTACAGTTGTTATAGTCCTTTCAAAAGGAAAGGAAGTTGACAAGACTGGTAGCAATCAAAATTGGGTTTATATGTACTGTATTAAGCAGGATCATATGGATAGCCATAAAGCACAATAAAGAAACAACATACCATATCAAGAAATGTAATCCAGGAGTCTCAACAACCACAAAACCAACCCAGAAAAAGGTAAAAAATCAACTCAAAAAGAAAAAGGTCGCAGAACAGATTAATAAGAACAACAGAAAAAACATCAACACAAAAATAAACATATCACAATAGCAGCACTGAATACATACCTATCAACAATTACATTGAATGTGAATGGACTGAATGCTTCGATAAAGAGACATTGAGTAACATCCCCGATCAAAAGACATGACCCATCTATATGTTGCCTACAAGAAATTTACCTTAGACTTAAAGATAGGAACAAACTGAAAATTAAAGGCTGGAAGAATATATATGAAGTGAACAATGAACAAAGAAGAACAGAGGTGGCAATTCTAATCTCAGATAAAATCGATTTTAATGTAAAATCTATCATCGTGGACAAGGATGGACACTACTGCTGAAAGGTTCAATACACAAGCAGGACTTTACAATATTAAATGTTTATGCACCCAATATTAGAGCACCTAAATACGTCAAAGAAACACTGACTACACTCAAAAAGGAGATAGGTCACTCTACAATAATAGTAGGATACTTCAACACTCCACTCTCACCATTGGACAGATCGTCTAGAAAAAGCTCAATAAAGACACAGAAGACCTTATTGTCACAATTAACAACTAGACCTCATCGACATGTACAGAACTTTCTATCCATCAGTGGACAATTACACCTTCTTCTCCAGTGAACATGGAGCATTCTCCAGAATAGACCATGTGTTAGGATGTAAAGCAATTCTGAACAAAATCCATGGCACTGAATTAATGCAAAGCATCTCCTCAGATCATAAAGCCATAAAAGTCAAAATTAATAGCAGAAAAGACACAGATAGAAAGTGGAACTCACAGAAACTGAACAACATCTTTCTCAAAAAACTATTGGTTATAGAAGAAATCAAGGATGAAATAAAGAAATTCATGGATTCCAATGAGAATGAAAACACTTCCTACCAGAACCTACAGGACACAGTCAAAGCAGTGCTCAGAGGTCAGTTTATCTTCATAAATGCACACATATGGAAGGAAGAAAGAAACCAAATCAAAGAACTGACCCTATAGCTTGAACAATTAGAGAGAAAAGAACAGAGGAACCCTTCAGTCACCAGAAGAAAACAGATCCTAGAGATTAGAGCAGAACTAAACAAATTAGAGAACAGAACAATGGAAAAAGTTGAAAAGACCCAAAGCTGTTTTTTTTTTTAAAAGATCAAGAAAATTGGCAAGCCACTGGCTAAACTGACTAAAGAAAAACAGGAAAGGAAACAAATAACTCAAATAAGAAATGAGAGGGTAGTTGTCGCAACAGATTAAACAGAAATCGAAAGTATCATAGCTGAATACTAAGAAAGACTAATTCAATTAAATTTGAAAACCTAGAAGAAATGGACAAATCCCTTGATTCATATCACCTACCAAAATTATCACAAGGTGATGCAGAACAACTAAATAAACCCATCACAAAGGAAGAGATTGAAAAAGTCATCCAAAAACTACCAACTCCCAAAAATTCCAGGGCCAGATGGCTTCACTGGAGAATTCTACCAAGCTTTCAGAGAAGAATTATCTCCAATACTACTATTTTACAGTATAGAAAGGGATGGGATACTCTGAAATTCATTCTATGAAGCCAGCATAACCCTGATACCAAAGCCAGGGAAAGACTCAACCAAAAAAGAGAACTACAGACTGACATCACTCATGAATCTAGATGCAAATACCTTCAACAAAATTCTTGCCAATAACACAATAAAACACAACAACGTATCCCCAAAATAATCCATCATGACCAAGTTGGATTCATATCAGGGATGCAAGGCTGGTTCAACATCAGAAAAACAATTAATGTGGTGGTCAACCATACAAATACTGCAAAAGACAAGAATCACTTGATTTTGTCTATTGATGCAGAAAAGGCCTTTGATAAAGTCCAACACCCATTCATGCTAAAAACTCTCAGCAAAATAGGAATAGACAGCAAATTCCTCAATGCAATAAGGGCCATTTATACAAAGCCAAATGCCTATGTTATTCCAAATGGAGAGAGACTGTAAAAGGTTCCCTTGAGAACAGGGACTAGACATGGATGCCCAAATTCACCTCTCCTATTCAACATTATACTAGAAGTTCTAGCCAGAGCAATTAGACAAGACCAAGAAATAAAGGGCATCTGGATCGGCAAAGAACTACAAATCTCCCTATCTGCAGATGATATGATTGTATATGCAGAGAATCCCAAATAATCCATAAGGAAACTACTCAAATGATAGAAGAGTTTGGCAAAGTCTCAGGATACAAGATAAACATAAGTAAATCAGCAGGATTCCTTTATACCAACAACGACATTATTAAGGAAGAAATCACCAAGTCAATTACGTTTACTACAGCCCCTAAGAAGATAAAGTACCTAGGAATAAATGTAACCAGAGAAATAGCAGACCTTTACAAAGAGAACTACAAATCCTTACTATAAGAAACTAAGAGAGAGTTATATAAACAGAGAAACCTACCCTGCACATGGATGGGAAGACTTAACATTGTGAAAATGTCTATTTTACCCGAAGAAATCTACTTATACAATGCAATCCCAATACAAATTCCAGTGACACTTTTTAATGAGACGGAGGAAGAAATTACCAACTTTGTCAGGAAAGGGAAGAAGCCCCAGATAAGCAAAGCATTACTAAACAAGAAGAACACACTGGGAGGCCTCTCATTATCTGATCTTAGAATCTGTGACACTGCCACAGTAGTCAAAACAGCCTGGTACTGGTTCAAAAATAGACAGATGGATCAGTGGAACAGAATCGAGACCCCATAGATGACATCATTTGCCTATGAATAGTTGATATTTGAAAAAGGCCATAAGACATTAAACTGGGGTAAAAATAATCTCTTCAACAAAGAGTTCTAGCAAAATTGGATATCCACCTGCACTAAATTAAAACAAGACCCATATCTTACACCTTATACAAAAACCAACTCAAACTGGATAAAAGACCTAACTATCAAATCTAAAATGATAAAGCTTATCCAAGAAAAAGTAGGAACAACAATGGAAGGTTTAATACACAACACAGACAGACTTCAAACTCTGTAAACAAACCACAATCATCAGAAGAGAAAATAGATAAATGGGAACTGCTAAGAATCAATGACTTTCGTTCATCCAAAGAGTTTATTAATAGAATTAGAAGGCCACCTACAGAATGGGACATAATATTTGGCAACTCTATGTCAGACTGACACCTGATCTCCATAATCTATAAGGTACTACAAAACATCAATAAGAAAAAGCTAAATCATCCAATTAAGAGACAGGCAAAGGAGATACACAGACACTTCTCTAAAGATGAGATCCAGGCAGCCAAAAAACACATGTAGACATGCTCAGGATCATTAGCTACTGAAGAAATTCAAATCCAAACTACAATGAGATACCATCTCACCCCAGCAAGGTTGGCCATGATCCAAAAAACTCCAAAAGACAAATGCTGGAGACGCTGTGGGGAGATTGGAACTCTCCTGCACTGTTGGTGGGATTGCAAAATGGTGCAACCTCTCTGGAAAGCAATCTGGCACTCCCTTAAAAAGAATCAATATAGATATAGCATTTGACCCAGTAATCCCACTGCTTGGAATATACCCTACAGAATCAAGGCCATTCACACCAAATGCTACATGCATACGAATGTTTATTGCAGCACAGTCCACAACAGCAAAAAGATGAAATCAACCCAGATACCCAACGACAGAGGAATGGATAGGTAAGCCAATGCCAAGTGCCGTCGAGTATGGATAGGTAAACTATGGTATATATACTCAATGCAACACTATGCAATGATAAAGAACAACGATGATAGCAGGAAACGTCTCTTAACCTGGTTTCAACTGGAGGACGTTATGCTGAGTGAAAGTAATCAGCGACAGAAGGACAAATATTGTATGAGACCTCTACAACAAGAACTTAAAAACAGACTCATGAATAACACAAAAGACTCTTTGATGGCTGCAAGGGTGGGGAGGGAGGGAAGGTGGAAAGGGAGGGTTTAGGTTAGATAGTTAATAAAAGTTTGGTTGGGTGAAATCGGTGACAGCACACATTAGAAAGAAGATCAACAATAACTGGGCTTCAACACAATTTGAGTACTCTTCCCATCTTAATATTACAAGGACAGAATACCTTGGACAGGAGGCAGGGGACCATGCTGTCTGGTGAAATTTAGGCCAACTGGCACAGGTAGCTTTTTGCTAATGTGGACTTTCTGCACCCCATATTGGTGAGTTGCGTCTGCGGTCTTAAAAGCTCCCAAGCTGCCATTTGACGGTACAGCAAACAGTCCCAACTCAACAGGAATGGATGATCACTGAGGACAAGAACAACATTGGGAAAAGAGAACCCAGAAGACTGAGAGACCCTCTTGAGTAGGTCTCTACATCAACTCATGACCAGAAGAACAAGATGGTGCCTGGCCACCACCAGTGATAGCCACAATGGAGCTCACAAAGTTGAGTCTCACTGCCAACGGGAGAATATATAGGGTTGCACCCTGAGATCTCCACTAAAAGACTGCAATTGATGGTTGAGGGGTTCAGTTTTCCCTGGGAGCAGGGCTTCTGGTCCTGATGCTGTCCCTGTCCATAAATCATAATGAAGGTCAACTTTTCGGACAGCAATGGATTGGACTTGGTGATGCAGACTGACTGTATCTTGTTAGAATTTTATGGTTCTATCCATCTATAAGATATCATCCTGCTGACCTCTTGCTGGAGGAAGGGGAGTGGGTGGGGAGGAGGGGATAGGAGATTGTTGGGAGGATAGGACATGTATGGAGCAGAGAAGAGGGGTGTGCTGTCACTGGACAGGGAGAACAGTGGGAGCTGCATATAGGTGAGCACATGAATTTATATGGGAATGTACATTTTCATTCAATCATAACAAAAAAAAAAAAAAAAGAGAGGGGTGAGAATTTACCAATTCTGATGGCAGAGAGAGTAAATGTGTCTAACCTCCAATTCATAGGAATTAGCATTGGGCTATTGATCTTGATTATCTTTCAGCTTTGTGAAATTAGAGGTCAGAGCCGTCTCCGCTCTGTATACACACACACACACACACACACACACACACACACACACACACACACACACACACTCTCAGTGACAACTCTGTACACAATGATACAGAGTCCACTCTCAGGGCATGCATATCTTAGCAGGGAAGTAGAGAAGGAGACACAAATTTATAAATGAAATACAATATGGTAAGTTGTGCAGCATAGAGCAGGAAGAAACTAATCTTGCCTGGGAAAACCAGAGAAAGGTTCACAGAGGATGAATTATTTGAATTGCCTCCTTTTAAAAAGCAAAAACCCTAGTTGCATAGGGGTTAAGTGCAATGGCTGCTAACTAGAAGGTTGGCAGTTCAAATCCATCAGGTGCTCCTTGGAAACTCTGGGGTTCTGTTCTACCATAGAGTCACTATAAGTCAGGTTCAACTCAGTGGCAGTGATTTTGGTTCTAGAAAGGAGTAGTGTGTGGGCAGAAACAGCATAAGTTTTTTAGTGAAGGCTTGTATCACTATGAGGCTGTAACAAATGCATAGGGGAGAGAGACATTTTCCCCTTCAGCACAATGGAAGAAAATACACTACATTTGCAGCAATCGGAAATCCCCATCTACGTGAGGATGTATTTTCGTCCATCCCCCCCAGTTCTAATTGCCAAATTCCTTCAAAGTGTTCCTTCATGAAGCTTCCCTGAGCTCTCAGTCACAAAATAAACTGTCACTCGTCTCAAACTCAGGGTTCTCCCAGCTACAGAATATAAGATTCTTCAGCGTATTGCCCTCATCTGTCACAGTGTGATAAAACCTCCCATAGATCTACTCAAGTGACTTGCACCTCAAAAACATACTACGTCTGTACAACATTTTAACTTTAAGACTTCTTCTTTGGCACATACAGTATTTAAAAGTCTGTTATTTATTTTGCAAGCTACCTTTCCTGTTATTGATTTTTTTTTGGTAGATTTCATTTTTATTCCCTCTTAGAGTTCTCATACCTCTGCTTACACTGATTATGTGTTCTTATACGTAACTTGTTTTTTACATTATGGTCCCTCACATGTTAATCAGAGATATTTTAGTTTTCTTGGCTAATAATTATTTTAATTTTTGAGAATGTAAGTGATATGGTTAATAACTGTGGAAAACCTTTTAGCTCACTTCTTTCTTAATACTTAAGCCCTTTTTCTTCTCTAGGAATGCTGACACATAAAGAAAATTGTGAGCTCCCTTCTGACTGGTACTCATAAAGATTCTTTTCCCAGGCTATTCTTCAATGCTTACTGGACAGAGTGACACCAATTAGAAGATAAGCAACATAGTTCCTGAGAAAAGACAACTAGACTCTATAGGTCAAGGACAACTTGTCTTGAAACAACAAAAAAAAAAAATCCTGTTTCTCTCACCAACTTTTCTTCTGAACACCCACATGCCTATCCCCTCTTCGCTTCTCTAAACTATTTTATAAAACTTGGCAGCCTAGACTGAGAGGTTAGGATGCTTTTTGAGGTGCTAACTCATCATCTTCTCAGGTTGCTGGTCATCTCAAAAAAGCGATCTTAAAAAATTCCATCCTTGTCTCTGTATGTGGGCTTGTAGTGACAGGTAGTATGAATCTGCAACATTTATTTTTCTTTCTGATAACGTAAGTAACCATTGGGAAGGGAGGTGGATAGATTGCTCTTCGAACAAACAAAATGCTTCCTTCCTTAAAGCAGCACTCTCTGGTGCTTTGATAAATTCAAACTGATGAACTTTTGTTTAGCAGCCAAGCTCCTAACTAGCACTCTTTCTACATGGCAGAAACTCCAAATTGCTCTGGTATTTTTGGTTTTTATTCCTCTTCAGACTTTGGGTTTCCCTAAGTATTCTTCCTTAAAGAGAGTCTTCATGTTTCAATTAGAATACTGTTGTTACACTGTAGCCCTTAGGTGTGGTGATAAGCTATGGGAATAAGGAGTATTAATACTATAGTAGCATTTTATAATCTATGATTAAATTGTTGTCTTCTAGTGGGCCTGTGTCATGGGCTGTAGCCTTCACAAATGTTACTCTAATGAGGGAATGGCATTCCCCCCCACCATTATAGGGTCTCTGGAAACCCTAGTGGCATAGTAGCGAAGTACTATGTCTGCTGACTGAAACATCAGCAGTTCAGCTGAGCCAGGTGCTCTTCAGGAACTCCATGGGGCAGCTATACTGTGACCTATAGGGTTGTTATGAGTTGGAATTGACTTGATGGCAGTGGTCACTACCAACTCAATGGCAGCAGGTTTTACCTTAGATGAGATAGATGAGCTAGAGGGGGCTAGACTAGAAGAAAGAAAACTTTTCTTAGCAAGGATAAAGTTCTCGTAAAATATTTCTTTCTGGAGTGTAAACTTTGGTTAATGGAGAATGGTCTTACCATAGTTGACAGTGATGCCTCTTTACACATGCATTCCTTCTGATTAGCTCCCAGAAGTAAAATTAACCTGAAGAAAAAGAATGTTCATTTTAAACCTAATTAAAAATATGCTTCCAGTCTGTAAAAATAAAAATTTCCTCAACTATTTCTTCATAAAAGAATGTGTTCAAGCTATCAGGAAAAGACACGAGAAAAATGCTCATGGAAGCAGCCTTTAAACATCAATGTAGGTTCATTTGGTAAACTAGCTTGCTGGCAGGTGGAAGCGAGACAGAAAACCCTTTCAGGATACAGGCAGTGGAGGAAACAATATGCAAAAAGATGAGTCCAAATAGGTAAGAGCCATAGCTCCAGGGGTTACACGAGGTTGAGTATGATAGTTTTACTTCCCAATTCAGGAGAACTCAATCGGCCTGTTAAGTGGCTGAGGCAGATGGACTATGCAATACAGTGAATGGCTTAATAGGATGCTTGTAGTCATGGTCTTTGTAAAACACACACAATAACTGAATGGGAAATAAATTATGAAAGTAAGTTTATGAAACCTGTGATGGTTGGAGTTATGTGTCAACGTGACTAGACCGTGGTTCACGATATTGTGTGGTTGCTCTCTATTTTATGTGTTGTAGATTTTAATCTCTATGTGCAGACAAGGTAGGACTAGTGTAAGGCGTGTCTTGGGTCTCAGCCTTGCAGGAGGCTGCAATTCAAGCTCTGCCCTTAAAGTTATGCCCTCCTTTGGGGTATGGCCAGCACCTATCACATATGAGTGTGTGTGTGTGCCCTGGTGAGACTTCCTGTCTCTACATCTGGATCTCATGCTCAGTTCATGGTCGACTGACCTCCTCAGAGATCAGCTGTCTGACCTGCTGATTTGGGGATTTGCTGACCTTCACAGCCCCTTTGACTGGTAGCCTATTTGATTTGCTGACTTCCACACCTGGTGATCTGAACTGACAGTTTAGGTTTGTCAGCTTCTGCAGCCATGTGGGTTGGGGGAAGCCTACATCTCACCCACAAATTTGGAACTTGGCAGCCTCCACAACTGAGTGAGCCATTTCCTTTACACAGTTCATGAGTTCTATGAGATTTTTCAATAAATTAGGGAACCCAAAGATGGAAGGGAGTGTACTGAGACAAGAGTGAATGATTGATGTTACAGAGAACAGGGCAATATAACAGGTTGGAAAAGTTTGACATTAGGGACATCTTGAGCTTCTGCCTGATAGAAACCAGCTTTCTGCTGATCCTTACAGGAAAAATTATTTGTTCACAATAAGGTTTTGTTTCTTTTTGTAGTATAATTCATTGGCACTTAGAACAGTTTTCTAAATCATGGTCTTTGGAGACCCACAATCCTGGGTGCAAATTCCCACTCTACCATTTGGGAAGTGACTTTGAATGAAGAACCTGAAATCTCATCATAACATAAAGACAACCATGCTCATTACTGCTTTGGCAATTAAACACAAAAGGTGTCTAGAAAGCTTTTTCATAAGGCCTGATGACATATGGTAAGATGTCTTTAAAATAGCCGTAGCTATTATTATAATTGGAACCCTGGTGGAACAGTAGTTAAGAGTTTGGCTGAATCCATTAGCTACTCCTTAGAAACTCTATGGAACAGTTCTTCTCTGTCCTTTGGGATTGCTTTGATTCAGAATTGACTTGATAGCAGCAAGTTTGGTTTGGGTTTGGTCATTATTGTAATTAACTATTAATATACATGGAAGCTACAGTGAAGAAATCACATGATGTATTGCAGTGGGCAAATCTGTTGCAAAATACTTCTTTAAAGTGTCACTCTGAGCGCTAAGATATGGCTGACCCAAGCCATTGTATTTTCAGTCACTTCATATGCATGGGAAATTTGGACAATGGATAAGGAAGATGAAAGAAGATTTGATGCCTTGGAATTACGGTATTGGCAATCAGAATGAACAAATCTGTCTTGGAAGAAGTATAGACAGAATGCTCCTTCAAAATAAGGATGATGAAACTTCATTTCACATACTTTGGGTATGTTATCAGGAGGGAGCAGTTCCTGGATAAGGATGTCACACTTGGTAAGGTAGAAGGTCAAAAGAAAAAGAGGAAGACCTCCAGTGAGATGGATTGACGTCGTGGCTACACACACATTGGCTGCAACAGTGTGCTCAAGCATAGCAATGGGGTGGCTCAGGACTGGGCAGTGTTTTATTCCCTTGTGCATGGGGTCATTATGAATCAGAACCAACTTTATGAACCATAACAACATTATTATAATTAATCATTTATACCATAATACAATAATCCTGTCTGTCAACAGCAATAAAAATGGCCTCCTCTATAAAGGAGATATCAGGCCTAAAAGAAATATCAGGCCACAAGAAACTGGTTTAAAGGGAAATTAAAAAAGCTCTAAAAGTCATTTTTTTTCTGATAGCAAGCTTAGGATACTGTTGGAAAATACTGTACACTCCCCCTTTCTTAAGCCACCCTATACTTTCCAATACCTATATGCTACACTAGCTGAAACCACTTCTGCCTTTTTTTTTTTTTTTTTTAATGCTTCACCCAAATTGCTAAGCTAGGGAATTTCACCTAATCAGGCATACCAGCAAAAGCATAGCGTCAGGGTCATTTCTCCACAAATCTGGTGTATTTCCAGTGTTCTAAACTCAGTGTTCTAAATCTTTATTATACTGCACAGATGTAGCAAAGCAACCTAGAAACCATCTTTGGATCCTCTGTCCCGTTCCCCCACCCATCTGCATCTAGATCGTCATTAAATTCTGGTGAATCTGTCTCAGGTGATTAACTGCAGACTTTTTAAATGTAGCAGTCCCTGACCTTGCAAATCTCACACTAAGGACATATTTTTACTCTGATTAATGCTCTGGGGTGTCCTCTAGCCCTAAGCTGGCTATACAGAAGAACCAACCAACTAACCAACCAAAAAAACCTGTTGGTTTCTAGTCAATTCCAATTCATAATGATCCTACAGGGCAGAGTAGAACTGCCCCTCTAGAGTATCCAAGACGAAGTTGGTAGATTCAAACTGTCAACTTTTTAGTAAGCAGCTGTATTTCTTCATAACTGTACCACCAAGATTTCCAAGCTCTCTACGGCCTATTCTAAACCAAACCCACTGTCATCAAGTCCAGCCTGAAAGCCAGACTACTGCTGCCCTGTGTGATCTCCAAGGCTGCAAATTTTTAGAGAAACAGACTCTCTCATCTTTCTCTTGTGGAGCAGCTGGTGGGTTTGAACCACTGACTTTTTGGTTAGCCACAGAGTGCTTTAACCACTGAGATATCAGGGTTCCTGATAGCATCTTAGAGGAAAGTTTATCATGTAAGGAGTCATTTTGCGTTATCGTTAAATAAGCTCAGTTATCTGTGATGGTGCATTTTCTTTCTTCAGTGATCATAATTTCCATAACTGCAGATACAAATAAATTGTGTATTTCTCCACTGCTTTTGCCTTATTCTGTTATTTGAGCCACATACTGTCAGCTTAACATGAACCAATATTTTCCGTACTTCCTTGTGTAAATGAATTCTGTTTTCTGCCATGTTTCTCTCAGCTTGCTGTGGAAAGACCAAATGCAAAGCAGGTCAGATACCATGCTGTTATAGGCCATTGAACATCATGCTGATAAATCACACAGGCAGAAGGCATTTGTCAAAAATGCATTTACTTGAATCAAATTTGCTTTGCATGCAGGAGGTGCTGGATTCATATCTAGCTTTTACTAAATAATTTATCAAACTCTGATTTGTTTGAAATAAACTAAAAAATATATCCATAATAAAATTAAATATTCCTGTATCTGGTGTATTAGATGAAATATACAGCTTATTATAAGATCACAACATCATTATGCTGATTTATGCAGTTAAGTGATGGGTGGTACCCTTCAAAATGGACACAATTTAATAGAATATAATTTTATAAATTACTGTTGATTTAAAAAGGTTGATATTCTCCACTAAAGCCAAGTGCCGTCTGATCCACTTTTCTCTTTTCCACTCACCCTAGACCTCTCTGCTGCTGTGGAATGAACAGCAGATGATAAGAGTCTCCTGAGAGAGACACTAAGATTTCAGCTTCTCCCGCGGTCCAGACTGAACTCCAGTGCTTGGGGAAGTGTCAAAGAAATGCTCCCATATTCAGACGAAAAGACAGTATTTGCTATTTACAAAACCCCAAGGACTCCGACTCGACGGCACTTGGCTGGCTTGGCAAGGACTCCTTTATCATTCGGGAGTTAATCCCTGTGCTAGTCTGAAATAATAAGCAGTTACAGTGGAGGCTTTGCCTGTAGGGCTGGTGAACACCTGGTGTGTTGCTCTGCCCCAGTCACACAAAAGTTACCCACAGGTAGAAGGGCCACAATAACATAGTTACTGAATGCAGCAACACTAGAATTCATCCATTAATCTTTAAATCATGGTTCTGTCACTTCTGAGCTGTGTGACTTTAGACAGTTTACTTTGTTTCTGCTTTTCAGTTTCTTCATCATGCACTATAAATAATAGTGTCTGTGGGTTGGAGTTGGTGGAAGAATTAAGTCAGAGGAACATGTTCCCGACCCTTTGGAGGTACTCAGGAAGGAGGGACTGAGGGTAGCTCTACCAGCTTAAACCATTTGGTCAAGAAGAACTTGCTTCGGCCCCCTTCAGTTGGAACTAATGCAGTTTTCTACTAACTGCCCAGTCCCAATTCGTGAAACATTCTAACAAGCTGGAACTTAATTAGCAACCCCAGTCCGCCAGCTTATGGGGGCTGGAGTGAATCTTCATCTGGCAGTAGTTGTATACATTTTGTGGTCTAGATATACAGGTTCCTATAAAATCACAACCATTTTAAATTCTGCTTTATGTAATGTTGGTTCTGTTCATATCACCAGGCCTTTTCTCCTTGGCTCCTTAGTGCTGGACCTGAGTTCTATGCTGACAGTGAGTTTCTGAATCTTGGCCTACTTGGTATAGCCCTTAACATACTACACTCATCTTGCCATCACCTTGTCCTGAAAAGATGGATTCCTTTATCATCAGTCTGACTTTTTGTGACAAATGAATTGATTACCCAGAACCATAATATTTTTGCCCATCCATATTAGACCAATAACCGTGGTGGTGTAGTAGTTAAATGCTACATCTGCTAAGCAAAAGGTCAGCAGTTCAAATCTGCCAGGTGTTCCTTGGAAGTTCTGTGGGGCAGTTCTACTCTGCCCTACAGGGTCACTATGAGTTGGAATAGACTCAACAGCAATGGGTTGCTCCATCCTGGTACCCGGCTGGCATTTCTGGATTAGATCTTCATAGATATCAAAGCATGTCACAACTCTTCGGTTTGCTGTACTTTAGGACACATGTGGAATTCCAGCCATCTGCAAGGGCTAACACTTCTGCTAGGTTATTTTTCTGTAGGACCAGGCAAGGCTTCTTCCCAGTTGGCATGGGCCAGTGTGTCAATATTCTAGCTTGCTTTTCAGTTAATCCTACCTGTTTTCATTAAGTAAATGAAGGATGTTGAGTTTTCCATTGATTCTCAAGACAGCTTTACATTTTTACGTTGGATTGGAATCAGTAAGATGATTGTATCTATTAAACTTAACTTTGGGGAGTATTTTTTCCTCTTTCTCTGTGCCATAGAATTTCTCTATCAGTAAATCCAAAATGTTATAGATTCTTTTACTTACATAGATTAGATTCATTGTAAAATTTACAACACTTTTTACAGTTCTACTCTCTATGTGTTCTTTCAGTATTTGTATTTCTGAAGTTACTCTATTTCACCTTCATTTTTAAGGCTTTATTGTTGTTGCTGTTGTTGTTGTTAGGAGCTGTCGAGTTGGTTCCAACTCATAGTGATTCTATGCACAACAGAATGAAACAGTACCCAGTCTTGTGCCACGTCCATGATCATTTTTATGCTTAAGCCCATTGTTGCAGTCACTGAGCCAATCCATCTTACTGAGTGCCTTCATCTTTTTCGCTGACCCTCCACTCTACCAAGCATTATGGTCTTCTCCAGGGAATGATCCTACCTGACAACATGTCCAAAGTATGTAAGACACAAGTCTGTCATCTTTGCTTCCAAGGAACTCTCTGGTTGTACTTCTTTCAGAACAGATCTTTTTGTCTTTTTGGAAACCCACAGTGCAGTCAACATTCTTCTCCAATACCATAATTCAAAGGCATCAGTTCCTCTGCTGTCTTCTTTGTTCATTGTCCAGTTTTTGCACGCATATGATGCAATTGAAAATACCATGGCTTGAAGCAGACTCATTTGGTGGATCTGAACTGCTAAACTGCTTACTGTTTGGTTAGCAGATGTAGCACTTAACCCACTATACCACTAGGGTTTCCATTAGATATAAAGTTTCTATTCATATTCTGTATAAGATTTTGCATGTACATTTGTTTTCATTGGATAAGGACTGAGCAGTTGAATGCCTGGATCATATGGTAAATATATTTATTTTTTAAGAAAATACTGAACTATTTTACAAATTGGATCCACCATTTTATGTTCATACTAGCAGTACATGAGAGTTCCTCAAACCAAAAACCCAAACCTATAGCCATTGAGCAGATTCTGACTGATAGTGACCATATAGGGCAGAGTAGAACTGACCTATAGAGTTTCCAAGGCTGTAAATCCTCCCAGAAGCAGACGTCTATGTGTTTCTCCTGAAGAGGGGCTCTTGAGTTAGAACAATGGGCTTTTTGGTTAGCACCACCATGGCTTCTTGTGATAGTTCCAGTTGCTCTAAGTACTTATCAACTGCCTTCATCACCCAGTGCTACTATAAGAGAAATACCACAAGTGGGGAGCTTGGAAGAGAGAAATGTTCCTCTGTCACAGTCCAGTAGGCTAAAATTCCAAATTCAGAGTGTTACCTCCAGGGGGAGCCTTTCACTGTTGGCTCTAGAGGAAAGTCCCTAGGTAGGAGCTTCTGCAGCTCAGGGACCCTGGGGTCCTTTCCAAAGGCCGTGCTCTGTTCCTGGCACTGCTTCCTGATGATATGAGGTCCCAGCTGTCTCTGCTAGCTTCTTTCTCTTATATCTCAAGAGATTGCCTCAAATCCTGTACCACTAACATGGCTGTGGCCCAACTTCCCTCATTAACTTCACAGAGGCAGGATTTACAACATACAGGAACATCACATAATGCAGGGAATCATGGCCTAGCCAAATGGCTACACACATTTTTGGGGGGACACAATTCAATCCACAACATCAATATTTTGTATAGTTAGTCTTATTAATGTCTGACATTTTAATAAATGTGAAGTGGTACCTAATGTGATTAGAATTTGCATTTCTCTAATGACTAATGATACTGAACATTTTTATCTATTTGCCTTTCACATAACATCTTTTGTAAAATTTATGTTAAAAATATTTTGTTAATTTTGCATTGGTTTTGCTATAACTCAATTTTAAAAATTCTTCATATATTCTGAGTATCAGGTATTTGCTTTGTAAATATTTTGTCCATATTTGCAACTTTTTATTTTCTTAACAGTATATTTTGAAAGGCAAAAGCTTTTACTGGTGAATCTAAATTTATCAAATTTATTGTATTATAGATCATAATTTAGATGTTGTAGCTAAAAAGTATTTGCCTAATATAGAGTTCCAAATATTCTCTTCTATGTGTTTCTCTAGAATTTTTTGTACTTATAAATCTTAAACTTAGATCTACAATTCACTTTGAGTTAATTAGTGTGAGCTATGGATACACATTTTTTTTTAATGTATCCTTGTTTCAGTATCATTTGCTGAAAAGACTATGTTCCCCCTATAAACATGCATACACATTGAATTGCCTTTTCATCTTTGTAAAACTCAGTTTCCAAGCATGCATGTATCTATGTCTGGATTCTCTATTCTGTCCCATTTACCCATTTGCCTCTCTGGACACTAATACTTCACTATCTTGATTACTGTAGTTACAGGGTCAGTATGTGTCAGAACTGACTCAATGGCAATGGGTTTGGTTTGAGTTTTGATAATAAGTGTCAGATTCAAACTTCGTTGCTAGATACAGTACGTCCATTATATTTTCCTGGAAATTTTAGCATCCTCTTGTTAATTTCTATGAAAAAAATCTGTTGGAATTCTGACCAGGATTTCTTTGAATACGTACATAAATTTAGGAAAATGACATCTTAATGATGTGGAGTGTTCTGACCCATTTACAAGATATACAGCCCATGCTAATATAAATGATATTGAAGGGAACTCTGAATCTGAGAGATATATTCAAAGATGTTGAGAGAGTATCTGGGATAAAATTTTAATAATTTTAAAGTAGAAAGTAAAACCTTTAAAAAATAAGATTTTACTCAAGTCATTATCTTTCCTTTACTTATGATTTAAAAAAAAGAGCATTCTGGAATATATGATATGAAAAATGAGTTTCATCTGTAGTCATATTCTTGTTTTTTTGTGTGTTTATGCCTCAGGATGTATTGTTTGATCATTCTTTTGTTAATCATCTCGAACCAATGAACCAGCTGTTGAGAGCTGTAGATCTTGCAAGTCTAAAATGACAGAGGTAAAGAGATAAAGAGATGAAGAGAAAGAGAGAAACTGATTGCCAGATATCATACTTCAGAGAAGTCAGTTTGGCATGATGACATTAATTAATGGTTGAAAGGAAAGAAGTCTTTTTGGAAACTATATACAACCAACCTAATTGATACTGGAAGTATCAAAGAACAGGAAAGGAGATGGCTATGGATAAATACTCCTCTGTAATGTGTGTTTGGGTACCACATCATCATGTTCTATTCTCAGGAGATTAAAGCCACAGAGAGAATTAATGTCCAATCATTTACATCGTGTATCATGGATATGATAGTATTAAAGATCAGAAGAGAGCTCCTCATAATCATTGTGTGCCATAAATACAGGGGAGCTCATCATTATGGATTGAATTGTGACCCACGTACCCACTCTCTGCAAAAAGATGTACTATAAATCCTAACCCTTATACTTATGATTCTAATCCCATTTGGAAATGGTTTTTCTGTTTATGTTAATGAGGCAGTATTAGTGTGGACGTGGCTTAAATCAATCTCTTTTGAGATATAAAATAGCAGATTTAGGACTTTTAAGTACAAACACAGAGGAAGATGCATGCTTCCTTATTACCAAAGAAGCCGGGAATAAAACTATAAAAGAGACAAGGACTTTCCTCTGCAAAGCAGACAGAGAAAGATAGCCTTCCTGTAGGGCCACTGCCCTGAATTTAGACTTCTTCTCTTTTAAATGGTGAAAAACAAATGAATTTCTACTCATTAAAGTCACCCACCTGTGTTGCTTCTATTTGGAGGCTCTATTGGCACAGTGGTTAGGTGTTATGGCTACTGACTGAGAGGCTGATGGTTCAAGTCTCCCAGGCACTCCTTGGAATCCCTATGGGACAGTTCTATGCTGTCCTACAGGGTCACTATGAGTCAGAATCGACTTGATGGTGATGAGTTGGTTTTTCTTTTGGTTTAACACTAAATAATCAAGACACTTATTGATAGCAAAACTGTGAATTATGGCAAAAAATGAATACTCTTGGGACAAAGTTTCAGCTGATCTTCCACACTAAGACAGACTAGGAAGAAGGACCCAGCAGTCTACTTCTGAAAGGAATTAGCCAGGGAAAACCTTATGAATAACAGCTGAATGTTGTCAGATATGGTGCCGGAAAGTGAGACCTCCTAGGTTAGAAGGCACTCAGAATACCACTGGGGAAGAGCGGCCTCCTCAAAGTAGAGTCAATCTTAATGACATCGATGGAGTAAGGCCTCCGGAATCTTCATTTGCTGATGTGGCACGACTCAAAATGAGAAGAAGCAGCTGTAAACATACACTAATAATCGGAGCATGGAGTGTACGAATTATGAATCTAGGGAAACTGGAAATTGTCATGAATAAAATGGCATGCATAAACATTGACATAATGGGCATTAGTAAGCTGAAATGGATGGCTTTTGGCCATTCTGAATCCAACAATCGTATGGTCTACTATGCTGGGGATGAAAACTTGAAGAGGAACAGTGTTGCGTTCATCATCAAAAAGAACACTTCAAGTTCTGTCCAGAAGTACAATGCTGTCAATGATAGGATAATACCTATACACCTACATGGATGGCCAGTTAATACAACTATTATTCAAATTTGCTCACCAACTGCTAAGGCCAAAGTTGAAGAGGTTGAAAACTTTTACCAGCTTCTGCAGTCTGAAATTGATCAAACATGAAATCAGGATGCATTGATAATTGCTGGTGACTGGAATGCAAAAGTTGGAAAATACAGCCTTGGTGACAGAAATAATGCCAGAGATTGTGTTTTAGAATTTTTCAAGACTAACAACTTTTTCATTGCAAATACCTTCTTTAACCAATACAAACAGCAACTGTATGCATGGACCTCATCATGTGGCATGTACAGGAACCAAATTGACTACATCTATGGAAAAAGACAATGGAAAAGCTCCATACCAGCAGTCTGAACAAGACCAGGTACTGACTGTGGCACAGATCATCCACTGCTCATATGCAAATTCAAACTGAAACTGAAGAAAATTAGAACAAGTCCACAAGAGCCAAAGTATGACCTTGAATATATCCCTCCTGAGTTTAAAAACCATCTCAAGAACAGATTTGGTGTGTTGATCACTAATGACCAAAGCCAGATGAACTGTGGAATGACATGAAACACATCATGCATGAAGAAAGAAAGAGGTCATTAAAAAGACAGGAAAGAAAGAAAAGACCAAATTGGATGTCAGAGGAGACTCTGAAGTTTGCTCTTCAAAGTCAAGCAGCTAAAGCAAAAGGAAGGAACGGTGAAGTAAAAGATCTAAACAGAAGAGTTCAAAGAGCAGCTCAGCAAGACTGAAGAAAGTATTATAACGAAACGTGCAAAGAGCTGGAAGAGGAAAACCAGAAGGGAAGAACACATTCAGCATTTCTCAAGCTGAAAGAACTGAAGAAAAAATTCAAGTCTCGAGTTGCAATAGTGAAGGATTCTACAGGAAACTATTAAATGACTCAGAGAGCATCAAAAGAAGATGGAAGGAATACAGAGTCATTATACCAGGAAGAATTGGTTGATGGTCGGCCATTCGAAGAGGTGGTATAGGTTCAGGAACCCATGGTACTGTAGGAAGAAATCGAAGCTGTGTTGAAGACATTGGCAAAAATCAAGGCTCCTGGAATTGATGGAATATCAATTCAAATATTTCAATAAACAGGTGCAGTGCTGGCAATACTGACTTATTTATGCCAAGAAATTTGGAGGACAGCTACCCAGCCAACCGACTGGAAGAGATCCATATTTATGTCCATTGCAAAAAAAGGTGATCCAACAAAACGTGGAAATTACCAAACAGTACTGTTGCTATCACATGCAAGTAAAATTCTGCTATCACATGCAAGTAAATTCTGCTATCACATGCAAGTAAAATTCAAGATCAGTCAAAAGTGACTACAACAATATATTGACAAGGAACAGCCAGAAATTCAAGCTGGGTTCAGAAGAGGATGTGGAAACAGGGATACAGTCACTAACGTCAGATGGACCTTGGCTGAAGGCAAAGACTACCAGAGAGATGTTTACTTGTGTTTCACTGACTATACAGAAACATTCAACTGTGTGGATCATACTAAAGTATGGTTAACATTGCAGAGAATGGGAATTCCAGAACACGTAATTGTGCTCTTAAGCAATCTATATATGGATCAAGAGGCAGTAGTGTGACCAGAACAAGGGGACACTGCATGGTTTAAAGCAAAGAAAGGCGAGCATCAGAGTTGTATCCTTTTGCCATACCTTTTTAATCTATATACCAAGCAAATAATCTGAGAAACCAGATTATACGAAGCAGAATGAGGCATCAAGATTAGAGGATGACTCATTAACAACCTGCGTTATGCAGACTACACCACCTTCCTTGTTGGAAATCAAGATTTGAGACACTTACTGATGAAGATCAAGGACCACAGCATCTAAGTATGGATTGCACCTCAACATCAAGAAAACAAAAATCCACACAACTGGACCAGTAAGCAACATTGTCATAAATGGAGAAAGGATTGAAGTTGTTGAAGATTTCATTTTACTGGGGTCCACAGTTTATGCCCGTGGAAGCAGCAGTCAGGAAATCAAAAGATGCATTGCACTGGAAAAATCCGCTGCAAGGGGCCTCTTCAAAGTATTCAGAAGTAAGGATGTCACCTTGAAGACTAAAACACCTGTGACCCAAGCCATAGTATTTTCCATTGCATCACATGCATGCAAAAGTTGGACTATGAGCAAAGAAGACAGAAGAATTGATGCCTTTGATATGCGGTATTGGAGAAGAATGTTGAGTCTATGATGCACTGCCAAAAGAACAAACAGAACTATTCTGGAAGAAGTACAAGAGTGCTCCTAGGAAGCAAAGATGGCAAGCTTGTATCTTACATACTTTGGACATGTTATCAGGAAAGGTCAGTCCCTAGAGAAGGACATTATTCTTGGTAGAGTGGAGGGTCAGCGAAAAAAGAGGAAGACCCTCAACAAGATGGATCAACACAGGGGCCACAACAATGGGCTTAAGCATAAAAAAGTCTGTGGACATGATGCAAGACTGGGCAGTGTTTCATTCTGTTATTCATAGGGTCACTATGAGTCGAAACCAACTGGGGGGCACCTAACAACAATAACAAAGTTTGTTGCCTCATTCAAAGCAAAGGCATAGAGCAGTCTGTTAAACCTTGGTCATCCTCTAGGTTGGCACACATAGTACAAGTGTTCAATAATGCTTTGAATGCACAAAACAATGCAAAAAAATAAAAAAGGGAAAAGATCCAGTGGATGATCTCAAGGGTCTGGCTATATACAAATGTTCTAAAACTTTAGAATAATACCAGAATTATGAGACAAAAAATTATTAAATTTAAATGACAGTTTTTGGTCTACCATGTATGTAACTCACAAAGTTTAGTTCTGGGAAGACTTGCAAGGATCATTACAAGTCTATAATTATCATTATAGAGGATAAAAATTTTGCTTTAGAAAAGTTAATTGTTCAAGAGGATATCTTTAGTTAACAGGAGAGCTGGGATTACAGTCTAGATTTTCTAACCTATTATTTAGTACTTGGACTGCTTTTCCATTAATGTGAATGTAAGGAATAAAGATCACAAAAGTTCTGATTTTTGTTTGCTTTTTGCTCCTAGTACTATTCATATACCTTGTCTACTTTAATCTGTTTTTCATATGTTTATTAAATATTTACAGCATACCACCAGAAAATGATGTTATTTAAATTAAAAAAAGTATGACCTCTGCTCTTATGGAGCTTACATGAATTAGACATTAAATACATAATTGCTGCTGTAAGAGTACTTTGAGAAGTGTAGCAGGCTCTTTAGCAAGTTAAGTGTCAGTATTATAGTTTTAACAGATGCAAACATTGGAACCTCTCAGCTGGTAATGGCAAGGTCCTGAAACTTTTTTTATTCTTGCCATATTGTATCTATCTTCAGAGTTTATATGAGACCAATGACTCATACTAGTTCTTAACAATTTTAAAAGCATTAGATCACATTGAACATCTGATGAAAGTTAAAGATTCTCTTCCCAGAAAAACAGACCTACAAATTTTAGTGACTTCTAGTTTGGGCCTACAAAACGTTTATCACTACTTCTGGTAACAACACGCTGATTTGCTTTTCAGGAAATAGTCTCTCCACTCTTCTTAGTAATTGTGATTTATCAGGGGTATACTTAATTTCTGGGTACAACGGTTGTTCAGGAATGACCACTGGCCCAAGGTACTTTTGCTTTCAATCTCCTTTCTGGGTAACCAGCATGTCACTCTGGGACTGCCCGTGGCTCTTCATTAACAAACCCCATTCAACTCTATCCTGACCAGGAATTGGCCCATATCTTCACTTTTCCAGATCTCTTCTCTTCGTGAAAACTTACTTGCTTTGTTTTGTTTAATTTTTTTTTTCCTGATAGTTACTGAATGATTTTTATGAGTCAAATAATTGCAAAGCTCTTTCATAGACTGTTCATAATGAGGCAGGACATACTATAACCTAAGACAAAAATAAAAAACCAAGAAATTAAACCCACTGCCATTGAATCAATGACAACTCATACCAACCCTATACGATTGAGTAAAACTTCCCTGGAGAGTTTCCAAGGAGCACCGGGCAGATTTGAACTGCTGCCCTTTCGGATAACAGCAGTAGCACTTAACCATTATGCCACCATGGTTTCCAAGACATAAATATATAATACATAAACCCTGAACCCTACCACTTGACCAACAAGCAGCATTATGATAAACAGAAAAGACTGCAATTTTCAAGGGTTTCATTTTGCTAAGATCCACAATCAACACTCATGGAAGCAGTAGTCAAGAAATCGAATGATATATTGCAACAGGCAGATCAACTGCAGAAGACCTCTTGGCAGTGCTGAAAAACAAAGAAGTTGTTCTGAAGACTAAAGTACTCCTGACTCAAGCCATGGCATTTTCAGTCTCCTCATAATACATGCAAAAACTGGACAATGAATAAGTAAGAACAAAGAATTGATGCATTTGAATACAGTGTTGGTCAAGAATACTGAATGTCATGGATTGCTAGAAGAACAAACAAATCTGTCTTGGAATAAGTACAACCAGACTGCTCCCTAGAACCTAGACTTCACCTCATATACTTTGGACATGTTATCAGGAGAGACAGTTCCTAGAGCAGGACTTCATGCTTGACAAAATAGAGGGTCAGCAAAAAAGAAGACCTGCAGCAAGATGGACTGATACAGTGGCTGCAATAATAAGCTGCAACATAGAAATGATTGAAATGATAGCACAGGAACAGGAGTGTTTTTTTCTGTTGACACAGGGTTGCTATAAGCCAGAAAGAACTAAAAGATACTTGACAACAACATTATTTCCATTTTAAAGGTGTGGAAGCAGACTCAAGGTTAAGTAACTTGGCCAAGGTCATAAAAATGTGACCCACTGAGTAATCTGGCCAAGAGTCTAAGTACACATTGTCCAGATTGGTTACTCTTTCAACCTAAAACATACTAATCTCAGATTTTTCTGTTTGCTCTTTCCCTACACATGGTCTCCCTTATTGTCCCTCCAAATTTCTAAGGTCAGCAGAGCACAGAAGCTAAACAAATTTAAGGGAGAACTACATTGTTCCTGTAAGTCTGAGTCTAGGACCTAAATCTCCTAATTCCTCACTAAGTATTCTTTCCACCAGACAATACCAACCTTTCCAAGCAACACCTTTGACTTTTAACAGGGGCCTTTCCTCAAGTCAGTTACTGTAAGGGAAAATTGTAGATTCTACAGTATGTTCATAATGAAAGTATCTGGGGCTAAGGGAGTTTCTGAGGTATGTCTTCACTCTAAACTCCAAAGCTGCCTATGCTGTTTTATCTAAAACCTAAAGCATGATGTTAAACCTTTGTATAAACTGAGGCTGGCAGGCTTGGTTTAGTTTAATATCCATCACTGGAGAAGCTGTTATTCCTTCCCATTTCCTCTTCAAGTAGTTATCACGACAATCTTCCACTGAATTTCTACTGATTGTACACTGAAGTTCTATCAAACTGGTATGTATTATGCTGTGGAGATCTGCAGAACTCACACAGTGAAATTCATTACTCTTTAGATGAAGGAATATTGTGATTCAGACAGGTTTCTTTTGCTCTACTATGTTGAATTTGATACTATTGTTTGTATGGAGAAAACCCAAACCAAACCCACTGCCATTGAGTCAATTTTGACTCATAGAAAACCTATAGGTAAGGGTAGAACTACCCCATAGAGTTTCCAAGGAGCCCTTGGTGGATTCATACTGCTGACCTTTTAGTAACAGCTGTAGCACTTAACCACTACATCACCAGGGTTTCCAAAACATTTAATCTCATTGTTATTAAGTCAATTCTGACTCATAACGACCCTGTAAGACAGAGTAGAACTGTCCCAACAGGGTTTTCAAGGAGCAACCAGTGGATTCATACTGCTGACATTTTGGTTAACAGTCTTAGCATCTAACCATGATGATACTAGGATTTCCAAAACATTTAACCAAATCGCTATTAAGTCAGTTCTGCTCGTAGTGACCTTGTAAGACAAAGTAGAACTGTGGCCACCGGGTTTCCAAGGAGCAGCTGGTAGATTTAAAGTGCAAATATTTTAGTTAACAGTTGTAGCTCTTAACTACTGCTCAACCAGGAGTGCAGGTATAGAGAGAGGCTAGAAAGACTTTTGGCAGATATCCCTGCCTTTTGCTGACAATACGTTGATTTGATTTCTTTCTTTTTTATATTACTGAAGAGAAGTTTAAGTAATGGAGAGGACACAGTTTGCTTCTTACATGGACTCCTGTAATGAGAAGTTCTAACCACATTCACTCCCTACTTCTGCAATACATATTATCCTTCTGATAGCCATACCCACCCTGCTTGTACAAGAACAGCCTGGTTCAGACCTTAGCAGGGACATCCCAGGAAAGAGGAAAACAAGCTGCCCTGCACTATAACAGAGGAAGATGCTCTCATGGAGCGTCTATTTCTTTCCAAGTACTGTGGTTCGGATTTTTCAGTCAGACACATTCCCAAAAGACTCAATCACTTTATCAGGGTTTGATGTCTAAACCTATCTTGGGGAATCAGATAAACAACTTGATAACTCACTTTGCTAAAACATGATTATCCTAAAAGTTTTTATGGTTTTATTCACACAACAGAGGCTGTTAAAGGAAGGCTGTCCTAAACTTGACCACTTCAGGGCTCCTTGATGGGAGCTACCAACTCTAGAAGCAAACACCTCTCTGCCTTTTTTCTTAAATGATAGGTTTTATAGCACTTTTCAGTGATTTCCTGAGACATTCCTTTTAGCTTTCACGATGATTGGCCCCTTACCCTGGAGATGAAGAACCATGTGACACTGAGTTCTTTTCTTTTCATCCAAAAGAAAAGTGAGATGAAAAACAAACAAACAAAAAACAGTGTATCTGTTCCATCATCTAAGAGACCTGGCATTGATTGGCGTGAACTGGTAATTTTATAAGGCAAACTCTTTAAATAGGACCAGCAACTGCAAACACTATCTCATCAGTTTCTAACTGGGCTGGTGGGGACCATATGTTTAGGAGGGTCTCCAGTGTAAACAGCCACTTCAGTGCCACTCTGCCTCAGAGCCTCAGACTGCTATCTTTCCATCAGTGAGTCCGATTTAATAGATTTCTCCCAGATGGGTTTAAAGTCCATTGAGATTCAGGGCCAGATCATCTGACAAGCTTGAAGATAAACTGTGTCTAAAGGGAAATGAGTGGGAAAAGATTTCAGCAGAAGAGTGCTTAAAAGGTTGAAACACATAAATTTGTCAGCAAATTTTACTCTCCATGTTCATGAAATTAGGCAAGTCTTTTTAATGCCATTTCGAATTATGCACTGGGCAATGTAGCTGTGTCAACTGCTCCTCAGATGTTAACCCATCATTTGGAAGACAAGGATAGATTATACTTCCATGTCAATCCACTTTAGATTCAGTGTTTAGGGTGATGTATCAGGTATCCGGTTAAAAAATGAGCTGTAAGAGTAAGTGTAAACCATTCTCCATTATGCCCATTGAGATATAATTACTCCTATTGACAGCACTCTGGAATGCATTGATTTTTTGGGGGGGGTCAACTGAAAACATTTAGAATACTTTTTTAAAAAAGCCTTAGTCTGACTCTCCTGTGAGTTTTGGAATAGTTTCTAAGGAAAACCTATTAAACTCATTGGCCCCCTTTCATTCTGACTCAAAGTGACCCTATAAGACAGAGTAGAACTGCCCCATTAGAGTTCCAAGGAGTGGCTGGTGGATTTGAACTGCTTACCTTTGGGTCAGCAGCCAAGCTTTTAACCACTGCACCACCAGGGCTCCAGTTTCAAAGGAAAATCTATATTAATTACAATTTCCTTATATATATATATATATATATATATATATATATATATATATATATGGGCATGAATTATCCAAATGACAATTTAATAACTATCTTGGTCACCTAACATCATCCTTACAAAGGTCCTATATGTTAACTAAGATTATCTTTATTTTACAGGGGACGAAACTGATTTACAAAAAGTTATTTCCCAGGAGATCATAGCTAGTAGTGACCAAAATGGAAAGCATATTGAGTGAATCATTTCAATTCTCCTGGAATCTAGATTTCAGTGTTCATGGAATTGGGGTGACCCACTCAGGGCATATAGCTTTTGGTGTCCTTTCGATCCTTGAAGGAACTAGTTTCTTGGAATAACCTTCAGGTCAAACAGCAGCCTAGTAAGTGGACTAGCTGAGACCCTTTGGTCTTAAGCATTGGGTTCTTTTAGAGAATTATCTATGTTCTGCCAGTTTTCAGAAGCAGGAACCCCACAGTCTGAGTGGAAAACTCTTGGTGTGTCCTTAGTGACTCTTTCTCCAAGAGAGTCTGAGAAGATTTTGAAGTCACTGCCTGAGAAATTAGCACAGCAATGACCTTTGTAGTCCTCTTTTGCTGTCTCCTCTTCAGAGGACCTACCAGATACTTTCAAGTTGATGCTGCCTAATTCATATCCTATCTACTCGCAATAAATTTATTCTGTTACACCAACTGTTGGTGTTTCTCTAAACATTTGTGTTTATGACAAAACACATTTGTATTTGATTTGGGGCCTATATACGTGTGCACCCTGATATACTTGTTAGTGGCAATGGGCAGATCCTTTCCATCTAACACTGGTTGCGTTTCCTAGTAAGCCACCTGCCACTTTCTCCAGTTGTTATGCATGTGCAAGATTTGTCCTCTAGATTGCAATATTTTATGTGCAGGAACCACAGAGCATGAGTCTCTGGAGTCTTGCATAACATTAAGCTCCTTGAAACATGGTTTGAAATCTCAAATACTTGAAATTTAATCAGACTGTGATGGATTTTGGCCTTCAGCCCTATCAAGCACAAGCTTTGGTTATGTTATTTCTTTCAGCTCATCTTCAGCTTACCCTTCCGGAGATAAAAGATTTAGAGTTGTATTTCTGATCAAAGGCAATGATGACAAAAATGAACTTGATAAGAACTCTATTCTGAAACAAATGCCACTGCTAGAAACAGGAAATGTGATTATAAGGGCCTTGGTTTATTCTGGTAATTTGCATTGCTTGTGGTGATTTGGTAAGGAATAGAAGTCTGGGTGACATCTCTGCATCCTGTCTACTCCACCCCCACCCCACACCACTCCTCCCACCATGCACACAGGATATCTTGATATCTGCCATTTCCACATACAAAACCTATTACACTGATTCAATTAACAGCAGACTCTAAAACAACTCTTCCTTATTAGGTAATTGAAAGAAGGGCGTGTTATTTCCTTGGCCCACCGCACACTCCTTATAAGGTGACCCGAAATCACTTGGGCCGCTGTTGCATGTTCTCCACTGGAAAGTGAAATTACTTTGTGTCTACATTTTAAACACCAAATGCTTGACAATTTAACCCCAAATTGTGGTGGCCTAGTAGTTAAGGGCTAGTCTGCTAACAGAAAGGTCACCAGTACCAATCCACAAGCCACTCCTTGGAAACATGATGGGGCAGTTCTGTGTTCCACAGAGTTGCTGTAAATTGGAATCAACTCCAGGGAAATTGGTTTCATTATTTTGATTTGTGTTTGATAGTTAAAGCCTGGCTGCTAAGGTCAGTGGTTGAAATGTTGCTGAGTAAAAAGCCCAGGTCTTGCTGAGCATCACTTGGTTCATGCAATAAAGAGGCCAAAGTGGGAGCTGAGAACCAAAAAAACAAAAAAATAAACCAAACCCATCGCTGACTCCTAGCGACCCTATATGTTGGAGTAAAACTGCCCCATAGAGTTTCCAAGGAGCACCTGGTGGGTTTAAATTGCCAACCTTTTGGTTAGCAAACATAGCACTTAACCACTATGCTACTAAGGTTTCTAAGAAAGATACTTTTATTTCATTGTACAAGGAAAAGAGCAGTTGGGGTTGCTGTCTCCAAGACTGCCAGTGGGCTTTTACAGATAGCAGACAAGGAAATGTAAATTCACTATAAATATTCAGGATTGATCTTCATGCCTATGCTCAGGGTTTGGGGATGACTATGCGTTTTCTTCAGACAAGGGCTCAGTCACACAGGATGGAGGGAGAAGTTGATTTTCTTCTATCAGAATGGTAAGTCTCCACTCACAAGCAGTCTGAGGCCATCTATGGCCTGTTTTGTGATTATCTTGTCAAAGACAATTTCAGAAACATGTGAAGCTTATTCTGCTTGGTGTGGGAAGGTAAACCAGAGCAGGCAGTTCTTGGAAGGGTTGGACTCTGAGGCTGCCTGCCTCATAAATCCACCAAAAACTGCTCTCCTTGAGAATCCTGTGGGGGCAATTCTACTCTGTCATATATGGTCCCTTTGAGTTGGAATTGACTTGATGGCAATAGGTTTGGGTTTAGGATTTAGCAATTTGTTTATCTTCTTAGCCTCAGTTTCTTAAGTTACACAAGGGATTGATAAGGTGCCCACCCTACTTTCCCGAAAAGTGCTAGACAAATCTTAACCACTTCAGTAATTGTATGCTACCATACCTGATCAGTAGGAGTGACTGATTTGTGAAAAATATCTTTTCCTTAATATACTAAGGCAAATCTCACCTTTTTCAAAAGGAACATTTACTTGTTTCCTAGGAAACAAAAATAAGAAACCTTGGCTGTGTTTTGGCTCCTCATTAAAACTATGGATTCTGTACTCTCCCTTCCTCTATCCTGGTTTGCTTTATTCTCTAAGCTCCTACACAATACCAGAAAACAGAGCAAGAAGTGGTTTTAAATCTGGGGACAGTTTAGGGGTTAATTTTCTACTCAGTTCCATATCCACCTTCCACATAACAATTTGAATTTAAACAGAGGCTGTCAAAGAGATTCTAGGTCACAAATCTTACCAGTAAGTAGCTGCTGCTTTTACCTGTGTTTATGATTGGATGGTCCTTTAAAAGTTCCTTCAAAAAGGTACATATACCCCTGTAGCCCCATGAACCTTGGGTGTTACTTGGATAAGTATTTATTGGTCATATTATGGTGGGTAAGACCATAAGCTTTTAAATCAGACAAAATCTGGGCATTAAATTCTAGCACTAACAGTAAGTAGCCACTTGGCCTTAGGGAAATCATTTTACCAGTTTGATAGGCTCTTTTCTCCACCCCACAGCCCAAGAAACATAGAGATGTTTGCAACATCCACTTTCCAACTCATCACAATCCTACAGGACAGAGCAGCACTGCCCCATAGAGTTTCCAAGGCCGTAAACTTTATACCCATCTGTGAGTTGGTCATAATTTGGGGGCTTATGTGTTGCTGTGATGCTGAAAGCTATGCTACCAGTATTCAGATTTCAGCAGGGTCATCCATGGTTTGTGGGTTGCAGCTGAGCTTCCAGACTAAAACAAGGAGGGAGAAAGACCTGGCATTCTACTTCTGAAAAAGAGTTAGACAATGAAAACCTTAAGAATAACAGTTGAACATTGTTACAGTGCTGGAAGGTGAACCTCTCAGGTTGGAGAAAAAGAGAAAGACCTTTGAAGAGGTAGATTGACCCAGTAGCCACAACAATGGGCTGGCTCAAACATAACAATGATCAGGAGAATGACAAGGGACTGGACAGCGTTTCACTCTTTTGTACACAGGGCCACTGTGAGTCAGAACTGGTTTGATGGTACTAACAATACAAAAGAAAACTTTACGGTGACTGTCACAGCTTTCTCTCAGTGGCTGATCATTTTGAACCACTGGCCTTTTGGCTAATAGCTGAGCACTTAACCACTGTGCCACTAGGGCTCCTTTAGGATAGAAATACCTCTCAAGCTGTAGTTCTTGTTACAGCATCCTTTGTATGACTACTAATAATGTTTATTTAAAATGGTTACAGTCTCTTCCTCCAGGAAATCCAGTTAACCCCCATGTTTTAACGAGTTCAGTTTGGCCCATTTGCAACATTAGTTCTCCCAAACGTTGAGATGAAGTGGAAATTCCTCCAGGGCCTTCCTGAAGACCAATATCTGCCCCATAGAGAACTGCCTTCCTCCATCAATCAGGCTGAGTACGATGGATTGCTAATTGAATTAGATTAGAGCATGGATTAAAAAAGCCAAGTATGATTGTCTGCAAACTTAGAAAGCCTGTAGCTTCAGACACAGCAGCCTAGCTGACTGGTTTCTGACTGGACAGGCCTATTTGGTTTTCTTCAAAAGAAGGTCATTCATAATTTATAACATTTGAAAACATCTCCACCAGCCACCACCCTAATTTAATGAATGATCTTGTTAACTGAAACAATGATGCCTGAAATAGCTATCGATTTCATTGTTCACTTGGGGGCAAGCTAATCTCCTCTGGAGGGAGAGATCTTACTGACAAAATGAGACATATACTCAAGCATTAACAATCCTGGTCCATCTGAAGCCTGATGCTTCCATTAGTCAAAACACTCAGACACTGACATCATAAGCACAATAATCCAAGAAAACAGGCCTGTTAAAATTCCCAAAGCAATGACAGTGGGCACCGCAATCCCAAGGCCTGTGATTCCTTGTTGGAACCCATGTCATCCATCAGTGAATTACGTGTTTGTGAGTGAAAAAGGTGTGGCCAAGCTCATTTACCTGTTGTGGTCTTTACCTGAAAGAGGATCAGACAGGTGTGAGGGAAGCAACACGCTAACTCTTAAGGGACATGCAAGCAACCTGGGGTGAGGAGCACATGATGCTTCCAAGGCCATTAATGTCATCCAGTATGGGACAAGGAACTCTCTGAGGAGTAACATCAGCAGGATTTTACTGAATTTTCCTGATGACTTCAATCTGGAGAATTACATAAAGAAATTCTTCTCACCATACTTGAGTAGTCACTGTTCATGTTCATGAGCCTTCCCTGACACCAAATGAAGGCAAGAGACTTGTCTCATCCATGTATAATTTGGAGACTAGAATGTAAATAGAATCAAAATTTAGGGAACACTATATAACTGTCAAGAGATTGTTGTTAGGTGCTGTTGAGTCCATTCTGACTCACAGTAACCCTAAGCACAACAGAATGAAATGCTGCCCGGACCCACACCATGCCCACAATCGTTGGTCTGCCTGAGCCCAGTGTTGCAGCCCTGTCTCAGTCCACTTTATTGAGGATTTTCCTCTTTTTCACTCTACTTGACCAGGCATAATGTCCTTCTTCAGAGACTGATCCCTCCTAACAACATGTCCAAAGTATGTAAGATGTAGGCTCACTATCCTTGCTTCTAGAGGACCTTCTGGTTGTATTTCTTCCAATACAAGCAAGAGATGGGTATATTATTAACAGAAGGATAGCACACGGATCAACTCTATCAGAATCGTTGGGTTGAGATTAATTGGTAAAGTTAAGAACATAGATTCATCAAACCTATCCCTGAATGTATTACGAACAGTCTGTTGAAACTCCAAGTTTCCCAAAATTCATCTATTCACTTTGAGTGGAGTGGCAATTTTTTTAAAAAACACTTTATTGTACTTTAAGTGAAAGTTTACAGTCCAAGTTATTTTGCCATACAAAAACTTGCACTCACACTGCTATGTAACTCTATTTGCTCTCCCCACTGTGACAGCACACCCCTTTCAGCCTGTATTTCCCAAGTCTATTTAACTAGCTCCTGTTCTCCTCATCCCTCTCATCTCACCTCGGGACAGGAGCCACTCAGTTAGCCTCATGTACTTACTTAAGCCAAGAAGTATGTACTTCATCAGTATCTTTTGATGTCTTGTATCATAGTCCAATCTTTGTCTGAAGAGTTGGCTTTGGGAATGGTTTCAGCCCTTGGCTAACAGAGTCCAGGGACTATGTTTTCTGGAGACCCTTCAGTCTGTTGCATTATCAAGTCTGGTCTTTTCAATAGAGTTCAGGTTTTGCAAACTCATTTTTCTCCCACTACATCATGGACTCTATGTTGTTTTCCTTATCAAGGGAGTCTTCTATGGTAGCCAGGCACCACCTAGTTCTTCTCGTCTCATGCCGATGTAGTTTCTGGGTTATGTGGCCCCTTCTGACTCGTATTTTCCTATGTCTTTGGTGTCTTTCCTCTGCTCCAAGTGGGTTGTGACCAATTAATGCTACTTAGATGGACACTCGCTAGCTTTTAAGGCTCCAGATGTGGAGTGGCAAATTTTGAATTTCATCGTGATAGGGTACAATTTGTTTATTAGTTTACAGTAAACTGGCAGCTTTATCTCTTTTTACTTAAACATCACAGATTTTCTTTGTCAACTCTCCTCCATCTTCCAAAATTCTTCAAAAAACTTTTCTCTCAGCTCACTTTCCAGAATTCATTTAAGTATTTTCTTATTTTCTGGTAGAGGCAAGCCTACTGTTCTTTCATACACACAGATAGTTTGTGTTGTCAACGACTCTTTATTTGCTGTCATCCAAGGACGTAGCTGTAGTCTTCTTAAGAGCCACTCAGAAGACCTCTCAGGCTGTCCTGGTCACAGGGCACATTGAGAAGCTGGCAGCAGCTCTTCTTTTGACACCCAGTGAAAAGAAATACCATCTCCACAAGATTTCCTATTCCCCTTTCCAGCCAAATAAACACTTGTATTCACCTTTCAGAATTTTTCACATCTTTATTGAAATTTCCTGTTTCTTTAAGTGAACAGCAGTTTCATTCTTTAACTAAAATGTGAACTTCTTTAAAGTAAGAATTACATGTTACAGTTTTTGTACAATTCTAGATTCTAGTGAAGTGTTCAACACAGTGGATGTGCTTGATAAATACATGTGCTGAAATTAGTTGCCCTGGAATTATGTTTCAGTAATTAAAGTAAGACATACCATTGTAGAAAATACTAGAAATACAGAAGTCTAAGAGTAAACACATGTAGGCACACCCCAAACTACCACACTACAGCAATCCAGTTTATTCTTATTATTTTCAAACTCTATTTGAAATATGGTTGCCCATCAAATTGTATGTCTCCTGAGTGAAATGGTGAGTTGGTGCTGAAATCTAGCTGTTGGTCCAGCAGGTGCTCTGAATATTTGAAGTTATATCTACTCAGGGACTTTGTCTATCTCTAGCTAGTGTGAAGACATCATCTGCTTAACAAATCATGTGTCCCTTCTCTGAGTAACACAAAACCTTCCTGCAGACCAGCTGTGACCTTAATCTGATTTATCAGGGCAAAGGTGAGGCCATCTGAGTTTTTTGTTTCCCTGCAAGAATTACTTTTTTAAGAAGAGGGCATGATTCTGTGGAAGTAAGGTACAGTGAGACTTAATCAGCAGCTCTTGCTCTCTAGGGAGTTTGGCGCCGGAAACCTGTCCAGCCTTATCACTCACTGCAGTTTTTCTGAGCCCTTTCTTCTGCCACCCCGTGTCTGCTCCCACTTGTGTGCTGAGTTTTTTCACTCTGTCTCTTTAGGCTACCTGGTTGCCTTACCTACAACTTCTCAGTCTTCAAAGGGTCAACTTGCTATCTGCCTCTTCTAGGAAACCTTGTCTGGTCTCTCTAATTGTTGCTTATCCATACACTTGCCTTCTTTTGAATGTATAGTGTTTCTTTTTTGACAGGCTATAAGGTGAGGCTGTTATATAGACAAGCTCTGGAGCCAGTTGGCCTTGTCTGGAGAGAAGTCCTGTGTCTTAACTGCTTTGTGTCTCAGCTCCTCATCAGTAAAATGGTATAATAGTAATGAATTATCTCTTAAGGGTCTGGTGAGATTGACATCTCAATATTGATTTCAATGCAGCATCTGAAAAATAGTGCATTAGCTGGTGTTAATACTCTACTCACTTTTTACGAAGCAGTTCTTAAAATGTTTGAAAACAGAAATTTTGTCTTTTTTTTAATGCTAAGATTCTTTTACAAGGTGTGAGTATCTTAGTTAGGTGACTAAATGCATGTGAACTTTTAGCAGTTGGCAGAAACAGGTTTAAATCCCTTCTTTTTTTTAACTAATGAACATTTATAAAGCATCTGCTGTGTTGCAGGTATGGGAAGGCAAACAGGATCATGGTCCTGGCCTCAGGAACCACATCAACAGGCAGATGAACTGAGGTGATAAGAAGAGTGCTACAAGACACAAGCCAGCTACATATGCACAGGGAGCCTGGGAGGCCAGAGGGGGCACCTGCCCCACAGAAACCCAGGGGAGGTTTACACAAAGCCAGAACCAGGTTTAGAGCTAATATGATATTTCTTGCCACATCTATTTAGTGCTAAGGAAAAGATTAAAGATGACACTGAATGTTTAACAGTTACCTCATAGCCTTGGCAACAATTACCACTGCAGAGAGAGAACCAAGTCAGTATGCTGGTGGTTTTAGGACGCAAAAGGGTCTCAGGTTTACCTAACTCCTAGTGATGTTGGTTTATACATACACAAACAAAAATAAAACACAACCAAAATGCAATGCTTTGGTACATAGTTAATATGCCCAGCAACCTCTCATTTCAATAAAAGAAAAGTAGGGAACTATATTCATGATCATTTTAGCTGAGTCAACTAGTTCTATTTGGTGCCAGTTTAGGAGGAAAAAAAAAAAGCCAGGCACTGAACAATTCATTGCATAATTACTAGGTAGTATTAAGACAAAGCAATTTAATTGCAATTAGTGTTATAATAATTTATTTATGAAATGCCAGCATATCCGTTTACATGCTGTCATTCGTTTTCTTCCATTCTGTTGTTGTGTGTGCCCCATTAAGTTGTGAAATACAAGGTCATTAACCTGCAATTCTACTTGCAATCATGTTACTAGATTGCATTCTGTTCCTCTCTGTTTGGTATAGCATCATTAAGCCCTTTTAGGTCATTTATCTGTAGCTATTTAATTCCTCTGTGGTCATCTAGAGGTTCTTATTGCTTCTAATTAAGCAGGTGTGACCTGTGCTGAGAGCAGGTCCCTTTTCTTGAACAGCTGGTGGAGATTCAAAATTGAGTCAGACTTCTTTGGTTTTCACATTTACTTTTCATTAGCGATTCAGTAAGTGAGATGATGTCTCCTTGTCCTGGACCATCACAGTTTTAAGGGCCCTTGGAGCTTTGGTGGCACAATGTTTAAGTGCTCGGCTGCTAACCAAAAGGTTGGCAGCTCAATCCATCTCCCTAAGGGGTGATCTGCTATCCTACAGGGTTACTATGGATCAACATCAACTTGATGAAAATGAGTTGGGGTTACACACCCCTTACATGACAAAGTATATTACGGGTAGAGTTTGAAAGAAGAATTTAGCTGCTGAGATGCTATTTAAAAAAAAAGAAAAAAAAACTGCCATCAAGTCAATTCCAGCCCCTGGTGACTTTATGTGGAACTGTGCTCCATAGTGCTTTTTGAAGGACTAAGCTTTTTTGAAAATAGATCACCAGACCTTTTTCCTGAGGCATGTGGGGTGAATATGATCCACCAGCTTTTCTGTTAACTGCTAAGTACTTAGCTGCACTATACAGCAATACCACTCAACTACTTGTATACAGGTATATTGATTGGAGGAGTGACTGGTTCAATATACATTCATCCCCCCTACTGGCAGAATGACTAATAGGCAACACAACTAAAAGAAAAATTCTGTTTACTGTTTGTTTTACTGAGGAAGAAAGAACTATTAGGCTGAGACTTTCATATCCTTGGTCCCATTAAAGGCCCCAGTAGTTCTTCACTCCATTTTACAGACCTGTTAACTGAATGAAGTTCAGAGAGTTGTGCTCAGTGCAGCTACGCTGGAATTTAAGCCCATACATGATGAACTTCAAAGCTCTTTGGAATATACCACGATCCATTTGTCCCTTTAATGTCACTGTAGGTAGAACTGATTCTCCATTTTATAGAAATTGTTTCTCCTCTTTCAAACATCTTACCTTTATCCTCCTCCTCCCTCTTGATGTTTTTTTAGTGACCACTTATTGATTACTAAGACCATTTGACCAAGGAATAATGCAGGAAGAAGGAGAAGACATAATAAATCAAATTTTAGCCACCAATAACTCTTGGTAGTGTGTGTTATAAACTGTCTTATTAGATGAAATAATTTACCCACATTTATGTATTTAGATTCTGTGTGGTTTTCACTGAACAGTTTGCATATTTTTGTCTACTTCATTTATACAACTTGGTAGAAACCAGCCTCGGTGCACATTTTTCCAATACATATTGTACCTCTGATGCATCCTCAGAGCTGATACTTGATGCTTTATGAAACACACTGTATGTGGAAAAGTGCTGGTTCAAGTACAGTGGTGATGGCAACTGAGTGGGTGTTTAGGTGCCAAGTTGCCCACACCATATGTGTCATGAATAAGAGTTTATTGTCCCCTGTGTACCTAAGAAATAAGTGATGCTTTGCCTAGTTCCCTGAATGTACTATTGAATTGTTTTATTGTCAAGAAGACAAGGGAAATTGTTTCTGTCACTCTTTAATTTGACAGGTTACAGCAGCTTAGAAACACACTATTATTGTAACGCGGTTGAATGTAAAAAGCATTAGGGGAGACTATCTATACATCCCTTTACCTTCAAATACTACCCTGTGAAGGTGAGGAGCATACAAGGCAACTGGGTTTGTTCAACCAACATACACTAGATTCAAGATCGCACTAGGGGGCAGCCTGGGTTCAATACCTGGACAACGTGGGTATTTAAAGACAAAACCTTTGTCCAACTGAGGTATCAGGGTGAAAAGCCATTTCAGCTTTAAAGTTGCACATGGGGTTGGCTAAATTCCATGTTATGTCTATATCCCAGTGCCATCCTCTTTCAAATGTGGCTTTTTTTTTTCCTGCACATTTTTAACCTTTTAGCAATTTTCTAGTTAACTTTCTGAATGTGAATCTCTACGTCAGAATCTACCTCACTTGAATTGCAACCTGGTACACAGATTATGCTCCACTGGTAGTGCTCCAAGAAAATAATCTAAAATGAGGTTCTGGTAGTCGGTCAATTACCAGCTGGCCAGCAATGAGAATCTTCTTAGTGGCTGGTGGTAGGGGAAGCATAAAGTAATTGTCATGTTTTTAAAACTTTCCCCAGCGGCGAAGTGGGCTGTTACATTGGTGGAAAGAAATGGCCTAATAGGTAAAGGAAATCAGAACTAGGGAAGGAATTATAATTATAAAGACAATAAAATTAGGGGTGATTGGCAAAAAAAAAAAAGAAAGAAAGAAAGAAAGAAAATTAAAAGCTAGGAGTGGTAATCAGTAATTAAATGGTAGGTAGGCATGCCAGAAACCACTTTTGACAGCATTTAAAGTGACTTCAATTTCCTATAACCAGAGAGTAGAAAATACTGAGAACAAAATCCAATTTTTAATTTCAAGAGAAGCAGAATTCCAGAAAAATTTGAACGTTCAAGCTGGCTAGATCTCCTGTGCTAATACACACCAAGGTTAGAAAATTGTGGGATCTCAAGATAGAAGGTGGGAGCATTTGGATAGATACAGTTGACTGTCTAAAATTCCCTCATCATAGTGAACCCTCTGGGCTGATAAAGACTGTTCTTTCCTCCCAGGTAGAACGTAGTGCTAACCTGATACCCCCACCCTTGTTTGAATATAATTTAAAGGCCACTCTCCTGGAAAAAAGTGTGTCATTCCCTCTCTCCCCGGTCCTTCTTGGTAGCAGACCAACAGCTAATGTTAATTCACTGCATAATCCAGCCAGAGAGGTGCTGGACCTTCTAAACAATAATAGGCACTGGATAACCAAATGCAGAAATCATTGAACAATGTCACTAACATCACATGTAAGTAAAATTTTGCTGAAGATCATTCAAAAATGGCTGTAACAGTGTATCGGCGGGGAACTGCCAGAAATTCAGGCTGGATTCAGAAGAGGATGTGGAGCTGGGGATATCATTGCTGATGTCAGGTGGATCCTGGCTGAAAGCAGAGAATATCAGAAGGATGATTACTGTGTTTTATTGACTACAAAAAGGCTTTCAACTGTGTGGTTAATCATAGATTATGGATAACACTGCAAAGAATAAGGATTCTAGGACACTTAATTGTGTTCACGAGAAACCTGTACATAGATCAAGTGGCACTTTCTCAGACAGGACAAGGGGATACTGAATGATTTAAAGTCAAGAAACCTGTGTGTCAGGGTCGCATCCTTTTACTCTATCCAATCTGTATGCTGAGAAAATAATTCTAGAAGCTGAGCTATAAGAAGAAGAATGGGGCATCAAGATTGGAGGAAGGCTCATTGATAATCTGAGTTATGCAGTTGACACTACCTTACTTGTTGAAAGTGAAGAGGACTTGAAGAATTTAATGATGATGATCAAAGACCACAATCTTCAATATGGATTACACTTCAACATCAAGATATCAAAAATCTTCACAACTGGACCAATAAGCAACATTATGATGAATGGAGAAAAGATTGAAATTGTCAAGAATTTCATTCTGTTTGGATCCACAATCAACATCCATGAAAGCAACAGGTATGAAATCAAACTGTTGCATTGGGCAAATTGGCTGCAAAAGATCTTTTAAAGTATTGAAGATAAAAGATGTCACTTTGAAGACTAAGGTGTGTCTGACCCAAGCCAGGGTCTTTTCAATCACATCATACACATGAGAAAGTAGGACAATGAATAAGGAATACTGAAAAAGAATTGATGACTTTGACTTGTGGTGTTGGCAAAGAATACTGAATGTATCAGGGAGTGCCAGAAGAATGAACAGATGTCTCGGAAGCAGTACAACCAGAATGCACTTTAGAGGCAAGAATGGAGAGACTACATCTTACATACTTTGGACAGGATGTCATCAGGGATCAAACCCTGGAGAAGGAAATCTTGATAAAATAGAGGATCAGTAGAAAAGAGGAAGACAGTAACAAAATGGATTGACAAGGTGGGAATATCAAATGGTTCAAGCATAACAACAATCATGTGTATGACACAGGACCAGGCAATGTTTTGTTGTGTTGTACATAGGATCACTATGAGTTGGAACTGCCCCATGGACACATAAGAACAACAAGAAGCACAAAAGTAGTATAATCTAGACAACATTTACCAACACAAACCAGCTATTTATAGCACTAGATTCTGATAGTTTCCAGTGCAGGTGTTTGCCTGAGGAAGAAGGGATTGCAAGACAAAGTGAGATAAAGGATGGTGTCATGATTTGGTAGCACTCATCTGGGAGTAGTGCTCCTCTGGAGCACCAGTAGAGATGATGCTAGCATGCTGCTGGGAGCGTTCTCACAAGCTTGTTGGAATTCATGGTTCACACTAAGTGAAGCAGACCTGCCAGAATTGCAGTGGCAGATGGTGGAACAATGAACCAAAGACTTAGAGGAGAAGTTGTGCTAGAGAGGGTCTAAGATGAAAGGCCAGAAAGCCACCAGATGGCTGTGTTCTTCAGCAGGGCTGGGAGGATACTGTGTTACAAAAGAATAAGGAATGAACTGTTGAGAGGGTCACTTACGGTACTAGAGGACGTCTGTATCACACTGGGCTTACTGATAGCAGTGGAAATGATAGAATCCTAAAATAACAAGGACAAGGGCATGGTATGAAAGGTCCAGGGGACACACACACACGCACACACACACACACACACGCGCGCACACACACACACACACACACACACACACACACACACCATGAATAATTATCACAATGAGCAGCAAGACGAAATTGTAGCCACAAGACTCTGACCTACAGAAAGTATGAAGATGGTTGTTATGGACTGAGTTTTCTCCCCCCAGAAATATGCATAGTAATTTGCCTGGGTGAGGATTTCCTGTATTCTGTGATTTTCTGGTGCTGTAAATCTTAATCTTAGCTTGCATTTAACAGAGTGGATTTTGTTAGAAAGGAATAGAGTAGGACTGTAAATCCCTTCATAAGATCACCTCTCTGCTCCACTGAAGAGAGAGTTTTCCTGGAGTATGGCTACTACCATATTTTATCCTTTCATCTTACAAGAGATAAAAAGAAAGAGAAGCAATCAGAGAGTTGGGAACCTTGTGCTATTATAAAAAGTAGCACTAGGAGTAGAGCACATCCTTCGGACCTGAGTTTCCTGTAACAAGCTGCTCTCTGAACAGACTGATACAACACAGACACCAGCAAAGAAAGAAAGCCTTCCCCTGGAGAGGACACCCTGAATTCAGACTTGTAGCCTACTGGACTGTGTAAGAACAAACTTTTCTTGTTAAAGCCATCCAATCTGTGGTGTTTCTATTAGAGCAGCACTAGCTGAGTAAAACAATGATAAATAAACTTTTGTACCTCTAAAGGAAGGTGGATTATCATATTGAGAGTATAGTTTGATGTATGCTAACAAAGAAAACAAGGATGAATTACTGTGAGACTAAGGAGAACTGCCCCAGTTTCCAGATCTGAGCCAGTTTTCAATCTCTGACGTCTTTAAAGAAGGAAAGGCCAGAACTCTAGGGGAAATGTTTCTAGAATCCTTTAGCACATATATATGGTAATGATACCTACAGAACATCCCCCAAGGGACATACTGTTATTTATTTAGGTATCCATACACTATGGAAGTATGACTATCCAGAAGCTTATTTAACATAGAAAATGAGTTGGCATTAGTATTCAAAGAAACTAAATTTTGTTTTGTTGTGCCCCTTACCTTCTCAGAGGGAAAGAAAGTGGAAGCCTGCCAATAAAAGGAGTCCTGGTTTAGGTCTGGCTCACACTGAGTCTACTGGATCATGAAATCATCACGTAGCCACTTCTCCAAACTTCAAATATATTGTTAGAATGGACACGGTAGGTGGACCAACCAGTACATCTGTTCCTTGCACAACAGACTAAGCACTGTCATAATGGGAAATCCTAGCAAAAGCCTCTTAAATTGACCCACACAATCAAAGTAGTAAATAAAAACCAAACCGATCTGTGATGATAGAAACTATAGCCACACTTAAGAATTTAAAAGAATTCAGCAGTGGTGCACCCATAATATCATATTTACATTTTTTGTGAGTGTGGCCACTGTTATATCTAGACACATTCTAGAGAAAAAGTAGTGGACTACCACAAGCTTAACTAAGTAATAACATCAATTCCACTTGCAGTGATAATCTAATGTCTTTGGTAGAGGAAATTAATAAATCAGGATCCATGCAAAAGGATATAAATATATTCAGAAAAAGAGTTCTAAACTTAGTCTGAAGGGTAGACTAGGCACTGGTGTTGGTGCATGGCTTCCCAAGGGGGACACTTCAAAAGTGCCAGTGCCTAGTCCACTCTTCGAAGCAGGTTTGGAACTCTTTCTCTGGAATGGCCATCAGAGTTATAGACCTATTACTCTTGATGTCCTGAATGTCATCAAAATGTCTTCCTTTCAATATTTCCTTTATCTCTGGGTAAAGAAAAAAGTCAGGGGTGGCAGATCAGGTGAGTAGAGAGGGTGTTCCAATACAGTTATTTGTTTACTGGATAAAAACTCTCTCACAGACAGCTATATGAGTAAGTCTGTGAACTTACGGCCGTTCCAAAAGGGGCTCCAAATTGTTTTGAAGAGTGGACTAGGCACTGGTGTTGGTGTATAGCTTCCCAAGGGATGTACTTCAAAGGTGATCATAGTGATATTGAGTAATAAGGTATGTAGCCCTTATAACAAGTTTGCAGTCTTAATTGATGGACTACATACAGTACATGGTCACTTCCATGATGAGATCTTCTGTAAGTAGCCAATCAGTTGAAAAGGAGTTTTCCTTGCAGGTGAGGTGAGGAGAGGATGACCTGCTTCAAACATAAGTGTAGTCTCTGGGAAGGTTCATGGGTCTTTGTTCTCTCTGAATCCTACAGCTGACTCCTGTTTGTCTGATCTCCAATTCCTGGATATAAACTAACAACTTACCTGTCATCTTGCCTGCTGATCTTGGAATCTGTCTATTCACAGCCTGTGAGCAAAAGCCCTTCTGTCTGACCTGCCTGATCTTGGGTTCTCCAGCCTCTGGTTATATGAATAAAGAAACCTCTATCCTGACCCACAGACTTGGGACATTCCAACCTCTGCAACTGTGTGAGCCATTTCCTTGATACAAATCTCTCTGTATATATTCATATGCTTTACTAGTTTTACTTCTCTAGAAAACGCAGCCTAAGACAAACATGTTACCGGGCCATTGTTCAAACGGGGCATATATCATGAGATGGATTCTGTCCTACCTTCCCAGTCATATGGAAAGGAAGACTCTGTGGCAATTTATTGTAAGATGGAATTAGTATACCCAGCTTTGAGCCCAAGTTAGCTGTACAACTAGATGCCTTTGACCTTCACGTTGTTCGATATTGTTTTGCTAGCACCTCTCCCTCAGCACGCATCTGTGACTGTTTGACAAGGAGGCATTCACTATGACCAACTGAAAGAGAGCTTTTCTTCATCAGTGGTTAAGAGTTTTCCTGTTAACCAAAAGGTTAGCGATTTAAATCCACCAGCCGTTTCCTATAAATCTTACAGGACGTTTCTATTCCATTGTATAGGGTTGCTATGAATCAGAATTGATGCAATGGCAATGGGTCATTGAGATAACACATATAAGAGAGTGCCTGGATGGCTCAAATGATTAAGCACTTGACTGCTAGTGAAAGGTTTGGCAGTTCAAATCCACCCAGAGGTAATTTAGAAGATAGGCCTGGTAATCTGCTTTGAAAAAGTCATGAGGAAGACAGCCTCAGAGCCCAATGCTTCTAAGAGACTCATGCTCTAGCTTATCCTCCAATATCATGCAAAATAGGTATGCTTTCTTCCTAAACTGTCCTTGATAAGATAACCACAGATGTGTACTGATGACCTGAACCTGCCGCTGGCTGGAGACTTAACATTTTAATGAGAGAAAACAAACCATTTCCTCCATTCTGGAGGATTGAACCCTTGTCTAAGTAAACACATAAGTGACCTTCAAGCCCTGAGGGCCTATATTCAGATCAATCATGATTATGGGATATATTTACATTTCCCTATGTATTCTTTAGAAAAGCTGCTTGTGAGCTGTCTTGAAGGCAGCAGCCACAATTGCTCCTTTCCTTGTACAATGGAATAAAGAGATCTGTTTGATCTCAGCTTCTTGCTGATTGGCCATCACAAGTCACACTAAGTAAAACCTAGTTTTCACCCAACAACACTCACAGCCTTGATAACTCTTTGGAGTAGTTCTACACTACACATATGGGATCATCATAGTCAGAATTGATTCTACAACACTGGCAACAACAATCTATCAATATATACAAAGGCTTGAACATTGCAACCAAACCAAAACAAAAGCCATTGCCATCTAGTTCATTCTGACCAATAATGACCCTAGAGGACAGAGTAGAACTCCCCACAGAGTTTCCAAGGAATACCTGGTGGATTTCAGCTGCCAACCATTTGGTTAGCAGCTGTAGCACTTCACCACTAGGCAACCGCGGCTTCTGAATATTGCAACAGGCACATAATAAAACTTCAGTAAATACTAGCTATTTGTTTCTGTTGATCATTTTTCAACTTGTCATGGACTGAATTTCAAGTCTGTCAACTTGCTTAGGCTATGATTCCCATTATTGTGTAGTTGTCCTCCATTCTGTGATTGTCATTTTTTATTAAAGAGGATTAAGTTGGGATTGTAACATCCTTACCCAGGTCACATCCTTGATTCAATGTTTCCCTTGGGTGTGGTCTGCACTGCCTTTCGTTTCTCAAGAAACATAAAGGAAAGAGAAGCCAAGAGATTGTTGAGGACGTTATACACCAAGAAAAGTGCTGGGAACAGAACTTACCCTTTGGACCTCAGGTTTCTACATGGAGACATTCCGTACCAAACACTGATCATCAGGACCTTCCCCCAGAGCTGATAGAAAACCTTCCTCTGAAGCTGACATCCTGATTTAGACTTCTAGCCTCCTAAACTGTGAGAAAATAAATTTTTGTTTGTTAAAGCCATCCACTTGTGGTATTTCTGTTAAAGCACCACAGATCACTAAAACACAACTGCTGGAGTGGGATTCAAAAATAATCATTGCCTTTTTATATTATTTCAATCAATTGCGTTCGTTTCTTTCCTACTCACTCTATACATTTCTGTGTGAGAGCACCTTGCAAAGGGCAGCAAGTCTCTCCATTGCTATTTGTGACTGCTAAGTGGCTAGGACAGAACCTAAGCTTTACTGGCATGACGTAAGAGTTGTTTGAACTTCACATTCATGGAGAAGTTTCTCTGTCTTCTTTAAATTATTTCTTTAAAAAGGTAAAAGCATCCATTAGTCTTATAATTAGATTATGTTTCCTTTTCAAAGTCATAAAAATCAATTTCTACATAAAAAGACATTATGTTTATATTACAATTTTATTTTCTTTTTTTGCAGCAATTATCTTATAGTGAGGTTTTTACTTCCCACTGAAAGCCCACAGGCTGCCCTGAATTCCTGTTGTGGTTTGCTGAGCTTTCAGAGAACTCTTGTCTTTCAGAGAACTTCTGCCTGTCAGAGAACTCTTGAATTGTGTGATTGTTGCCCCCCAAACAGGATGATTTGCTGAGAGATTTCTGACATTACAACTATGTTAGTGAACCACGTGGGTAAGAGACTGGCATTGAGCGTCACTTTGCATAAGCTGCCAATAGTCTGATGAGGATGTCGGAGAGGGCCACAGTGACAAGTTGTCTCCTGATGACACTTATGTAGAGCCAGCACTACTCTGTTGAGTATCAGCGATAGGCCAGGCACTAGGCTAGCTCTCAGGAATACAATGATGAATAAAGAGATCCATAAGCTCTGTTCTCTTGGATCTCATTTTCTAACAGTCCCTTCTTTTGCAACAAAAACCTATTGGAACTGAAAACTAAACCACGCATTGACAGAATCACCTTCTACTCTTTGTTCCACTGGAACTTTGCCAGACCACCCAAGGTAGTGTCAACTACATTCCCAGAGAGTGATTGTATTTACATTTATAAACCCACTCCCTCAGCAGCTTTTTCAGTTCATGAGCATGTGGAGCTGTAAGCTGCAGTTCAGTTTCTATAAGTACATCTTAAAAGAGGCTGGGTAGATATGTGGGCTTCAGTGATGGTGAAATTCAGAAATTCCCCCAGGAGATGGAGGGGCTGAAAGGCTGGGTAGGGAGCTGTGTACTGAGGAAAAAACAACTGAGCAGAGAGAGAATGCATTTGCCACAGATCATCTTTCTCAGGACAGACTGGTCCCTGGGGTGTGCTAGGTAAACAGCTCCATCAGAGAATTTTGCTGAGGTACTCCTAGCTAGTGAGTAAATAATTGGCCCCAGCACATAAATGCTGTGGTGCTATATTTAGACAACAGGCACAGCTCCATCTTTTATCCCATTTTGAATTCCCACTGGGATTTTTTTCACTTATAGTAACCTCTTGATAATCTTTCTGCTGCAGTTTTGATTGGAGTCTTATGAAATCTAACAGAACTGCTGCTTGGCAAAAAACAAAACAAAAAAAAAAAAAAACAAGCACAATCAGAAATTACAATGATCTGAAGTAAGAAAATTACTTTTGGGGTGGAGTCAAAATGGCCAACTAAACACACGTCTCTCTAAATCCCTCTGGAAACCAAGACCTGAATTGACAATTAAATGGAGCCTAGGGACACCTGTGAGCCCTAGGACACAGCATACGGCTGTTACTTTGGACTTTATACCACTGAAAGGAAAACTTCCTCTCTTTCACTGACCCCTGCTCTTGGTGAGTGTTAGCCTTCACATACCAAAGGTAACTCGCCATTTTAACTTTTTTTCTCTGTCTTAGCTGACCGACAAACCTGGGGCTTGACTGGCAGCTAATCTCAGGTGCAGTGCTGGTGGGATTGGCAGGTGAAATTGCCATGTTATGAGAGCCTGGCTTTGGACTTTGTGCATCTCAGCACCTTTGGCCTCTCTTTCCACCTCTGCCATTGAGTAGCCTATATAGAGGTAGGCTGGGAGCTTGTGCGGGACACTATCTTCTACCACGAGGAGGCAGACATACCCATATGGAGGCCTCAGAGGAACCTAATTGCTAGACTGGGAGGCAACAACTGCCCAGAGGAGAGAGCTTTTCTAGCAGAAAATCAGTATTCTACACAGTGTCACCTACTGCTGGGGCCTGACAGCAGAGGCCAGCAGGGCAGTAGCCTTTCTGTATTTTGGACTAGTTTATAACATCTGGGGTTGGATACAGAGGTGCTTACTTTGACAGCTGGGAAGAGAGACCTGTACACCTGAAAACATGAATGACTCTGGAAGTTGTCAGATGCCTTTACCTATCATTTTAAGACAGCCTAGAGAAACAACTGTGGTCCATCCTCACAACATCTATCCCAGCCTCTATTGACCCATGTGATGCCCCCAAAGCAAAAAATTTCTGGAGAAAAGCGTAACCAAGAAATCACTCATGGCTTCAGAAAGCCCACAAAAGAAAGCACCAAAGAACTTCCCAGATCAAGAAACCTTTCTGAAACTATCAGAAGGTGAATACAAAAGGATTATATAGAGAGTCCTCCTAGACCTTATACAAAATTTAGCAGAGCAAAATGAAAAATTAACCAAACTGTTTGATCTGATGGAACAGTAGTAATCTGAAATCCAACAGATCAAGAATAAAATCAAAGACATAGAAACTTCAATCCAAAGCCAAGAAAACAGAATGGAACAAATGGAAAAGAGAATTTATGACTTGGAAGACAGAGCTACTGACTCCAGCATTTATGAAAAGAAATCAGAAAAATGAAACCAGAAAAATTAAGAAGCATGTGGGACTCTATTAAGAGGAACAATCTACGATTAATTGGAGTTCCTGAACTCGGTAAGAGACCTGAGAACACAGAGAATATTGCTGCTGAGCTGCTGACAGAAAACTTCCCAGAAGTTATGAAAGAAGAGAATATAGATAGCCAAGATGCCCACCGAATGCCAGTCAATGTAGATCTCAATAGAAACACTCCAAGACATATTATAATGAAGCTTAATAAAACAAGTCACCATGAGTCAGATCCGACTCGATGGCACTTGGCTTGGCTAACAAAACAAAGCATAAGCAGCAACTCTTAAAGGCAGCAAGACTCAAAGCAAAGCTAACATTCAGAGAGAAACTGTGTAGGATTTCATTGGACTACACAGCAGAGACAATGCTGGCATGGAGACAGTGGCATGACACATCCAAAGGCTTGAAGGAGAAGAACTTCCAACCAAGATTATATATCCTGCAAAACTATCTTTCAAATATGAAAATGGAACTAAGATAGTTGCAGATCAACAGAAACTAAGGGACTTTGTATAAACCAAACCAAAGCTACAAGAAATACTGAAAGAATCTCTCAGCTTAGAAGAACAAAAATCACTAACTTTATATTTTAGAAGCAAATACAGGACACATCATCCAGAAACCTACTCAGTTAGGGAAGGCTTCACAATCAAAGCTGTAATAGTGAAAGAAATGATCCAGTGACCATATCATGAAAACTATGATGTCATCATATTAAAAAAGAGATGGACTACAGTAGTTATATACTCATCCCAGATAGAGACGGTGTTAATAAGACTGGTAGTAATAAAAATTGTGTTTATACATACTTTATTAAGGGGAATAATAGGGGCAGCCATAAAGCACAATAAAGACTCAACATATCAAATCAAGAAACATACTTCAGGAGTCTCAGCAACCACAAAACCAACCCTGAAAAAGGTGAAAAATCAACTGACAAAGAAGAATGTCCCGTAACAGATTAATAAGGACAACAGAGAAAACATCAACACAAAAATAAACATATCACAATGACAGCACTGAACACATACCTATCAATAATTACACTGAAGGTGAATGGACTGAAAGCACTAGTAAAGAGACATAGAGTGACGTCTTGGATCAAAAGACACGACCCATCCATGTGTTGCCTACAAGAAACTCACCTTAGGCTTAAAAATAGCAATAAACTGAAAATTAAAGGATGGAAGAACATGTATCAAGCTAACAATACACAAAAAACAGTAGGTGTGGCAATTCTACTCTCAGATAAAATAGGTTTTAATGTAAAATCCACCATCGTGGACAAAGATGGACACTATTGCTGAAAGGTTCAATAAACAAGCAGGACTTAACATTATTAAATACTTATGCACCAAATATGCACCAAATATTATGCTCCCAAATATTAAAGAATCTGAATATGTCAAAGAAACACTGATGACACTCAAAAATGAGATAGATCCCTCCACAATAATAGTGAGAGACATCAACACTCCACTCTCAATATTGGACAGATCATCTAGAAAAAAGCTCAATAAAGACAAAGATGTTATTGCCATAATTAACCAACTAGACCTCATTAACATATACAGAACTTTCTATCCATCAGTGGACAACTACAACTTATTCTCCAGTGCACATGGAACATTCTCCAGAATAGACCATGTTTTAGGACATAAAGCAATCCTCAACAAAGTCCATACCATTGAATTAATGCTAAGCATCTTCTCAGATCATAAAGCCATAAAAGTTAAAATCAATAGCAGAAAAAACATAGATAGAAGGTGAAACTCATGGAAACTGAACAACATCTTGCTCAAAAAGCCATGGGTTATAGAAGAAATCAAGGATGAAATAAATAAATTTGTGGATTCCAATGAGAATGAAAATACTTTCTTCCAGAATCTATGGGATACAGCTAAAGCAGTACTCAGAGTTCTGTTTATCTCCATAAATATACACATCTGGAAGAAGAAAGAAGCCAAACCAAAAAAGTAACCCTACAGCTTGACCAAGTAGAGAGAGAACAAGAGAGGAACCCCTCAGGCAACAGAAGAAAACAGATCATAAAGAATGGAGCAGAACTAAATGAATTAGAGAACAGAAGGACAATTGAAAAAATTGAGAAGACCAAAAGCTGGTTTTTAGAAAAGATCAACCAAATTGAGAAACTATTGGCTAAACTTACTAAAGAAAAACAGGAAAGGAAACAAATAACCCAAATAAGAAATGAGAGAGGAGTTGTCATAACAGAGGCAACAGAAATTAAAAGTATCATAATAGAATAGTAAGAAAGACGGCACTCTAAGACATTTTAAAACCTAGAGGAAATGGACAAATTCCTTGATTTATATCATCTACCAAAATTATCACAAGGTGAAGCAGAACAACTTAATAAACCCATCACAAAGGAAGGGATCGAAAAAGTCATCCAAAAACTACCAACCAAGAAAAGCCCAGGCCCAGATGGCTTCACTGGAGAATTCTACCAAGCATTTAGAGAAGAGTGATCTCCAATACTACTGAGACTATTTCACAGTAGGTACAGGGATGGAATACTCCCAAATTCATTCTACGAAACCAGCATAACCCTGATACCAAAGCCAGGGAAAGACTCAATCCATAAGGTGAACTACGGACCAATATCATTCATGAATCTAAATGCAAAAATCTTGAACAAAATTCTTGCCAATAGAATACAATAGCATATCAAAAAAATAATCCATCAAGACCAAGCGGGATTCATACCAGGAATGCAAGTCTGGTTCAATATCAGAAAAACAATTAATGTGATGATCAACCATACAAATACTGCAAAAGACAAGAATCACTTGATTTTGTCTATTGATGCAGAAAAGGCATTTGATAAAGTCCAACATCAATTTATGCTAAAAACTCTGAGTAAAATAGGAATAGACAGACAATTCTTCAAAGCAATAAGGGCCACTTATACAAAGCCAACTGCCTATGTCTTCCTGAATGGAGAGAGACTGAAACAGGTTCCCTTGACAACAGGAACTAGACAAGGATGCCCACTCCCATCTCTCCTCTTCAACACCAGACTAGAAGTTCTAGCTAGAGCAATTAGACAAGACCAAGAAATAAAGGGCATCTACACTGGCAAAGAAGAACTAAAAATCTCCCTATTTGCAGATGATGTGATTGTATACGCAGAGAATCCCAAAGAATCCAGAAACTTCCCAAACTGATAGAAGAGTTCAGCAAAATCTCAGGATACATGATAAACATAAGTAAATTAGTAGGATTCCTTTATACCAACAAAGAGATCGTTAATGAAGAAATCACCAAATCAATACCATTTACTATAACCCCTAAGAAGATAACGTACGTAGGAATTAATCTAACAAGAGAAATAACAGACCTTTACAAAGAGAACTACAAGTCCTTACTATAAGAAACTAAGAGAGACTTACATAAATGGAGAAACCTACCCTGCTCATGGATAGGAAGACTTAACATTGTGAAAATGTCTATTTTACCCACAGCAATCTACTTATATAATGCAATCCCAATACAAATTCCAGTAACATTTTTTAACGAGATGGAGAAATGAATCACCAATTTTGTTTGGAAAGGGAAGAAGCCCTGTATAAGTAAAGCACTACTACAGAAGAAAAACACACTGGGAGGCCTCTCCTAACCTACTTTAGAATCTATTACACCACCACAGTAGTCAAAACAACCTGGTACTGGTACAAAAAGAGACAGATGGATCAATGGAACAGAATCAAGACTCCAGAGATGACACCTTATTCCTATGAACAGCTGATATTCGACAAAGGCTCTAAGACATTAAACTGGGGTAAAAACAATCTCTTCAGCAAGTGGTGCTGGCGCAGTTGGATGTCCATCTTCAATAAATTGAAGCCAAGTAGCCAAGTGCCACAGGACCCATATCTTACACCTTATACATAAACCAACACAAACTGGATTAAAGACCTCAATATCAAATCCAAAACAATAAATCTCATCCAAGAAAAAGTAGGAACAACAATGGAAGGTTTAATACATAACATAGACAGTCTTCAAAACCTGTCAAACAAACCACAATCATCAGAAAATAGATAAATGGGAACTAATGAGAATCAAACACTTTTGCTCATCCTAAGACTTTACTGATAGAATTAAAAGGCCACCTACAGAACGGGAAAAATATTTGGCAACTACATGTCAGACTGATGCCTGATCTCCATAATCTATAAGGTACTACAAAGTATCAGTAAGAAATAAATCAATAATCCAATTAAGCAATGGGCAAAGGAGATGGACAGACGCTTCTCTAAAGAGGAGATCCAGGTAGCCAAAAAACACAGGTGGACATGTTCATGATCATTAGCTATTAAAGAAATTCAAATCAAAACTTCAATGAGATACCATCTCACCCCAACAAGGCTGCTCATGACCCAAAAACTGCAAAACAACAAATGCTAGAGAGACTGGAAAAATTGGAACTCTCCTATCCTGTTGGTGAGATTGCAAAATGGTGCAACCTCTTTTGAAAACAATCTGGCGCTTCCTTAAAAAGCTGGATGTAGATATACCATTTGACCAAGTAATTCCACTGCTCAGAATATATCCTACAGATTCAAGGCCATTCATGTCAACTGATACATGCAAATGTATGTTCATCGCAGCACAATCCACAATAGCAAAAAGATGGAATCAACCCAGATGCCCAACAGCAGAGGAATGGATAGGTAAACTATGGTATATATACTCAACAGAACACTACACAATGATAAAGAACAATGATGTTTTCAGGGAACATCTCATAACCTGGTTTTAACTGAAGGACATTATGCTAAGTGAAAGTAGTCAGCGACATAAGGACAAATATTGTATGAGATCCCTGCAATAAGAACTTAAAAACAGACTCATGCATAGAAAAAAAGACTCTGACAGCTGCAAGGGTGGGAAAGGAGGAAGGGCAAGGGTGATAGGGTTTAGATTAGATAGTTGATAGAAATTTGGGTGGGTGAAATCTGTGACAGCATGTATTAGAAAGATCAGTATTAACTGGACTTCAACATGACGTGATTACTCCTCCCCTCTTAACCCAATATTGCAAGGACAGAGTAGCTGGGGCAGAAGGCAAGGGGCAGGGGCCCGTGCTCTCAGAGGAAATTGAGGCCAATTGGCACAACTAGCGTTTTGCTAAGAGAGCCTTCTGCACTCTATATTGGTGAGTGGCGTCTGGAGTCTTAAAAGCTGCCAAGCTGCCATATGAGAGTAGAGCAAATTGTCCCAACTCAGCAGGAATGGATGATCACCAAGGATCAAAATGACATGGGGGAAAGAGAACCCAGAAGACAGAGAGACCCATGTGAGTGGGTTACTATGTCAACTTGTGCCCGGCCACCACCAGTGATAGCCATGGTGGAGCTCACAAAGTTGCGTCTCACTGGCAACACAAGAATAAAAAGGGGTGCACCCTAAAAGACTACAATTGATGGTCCAGGGGCCTCAGAGTTCCTCTGGGAGCATGGCCCCTGGCCCTGATGCTACCCCAGGCCATAAATCATAATGGAGGCCAACTCTTCGGACAGGAACAGATTGAACTGGGTGACACAGAGTTATCGTATCATGTGTGCACTTTATGGTTCCATGCATCTACAGGATGTCATCCTGCTAACCTCTTACTGGAGGCAGGGGAGTGGATAGAGAAGACGGGATAGGAGATTGTTGAGAGGATAAGACGTGTATGGAGCAGAGAGGAAGAGTGTACTATCTCCGGGCAGGGAGAGCAGCGGAGCTGCTTATAGGTGGGCATGCAAATTTATATGGGAATGTAAATTTTCATTCAATCATAATAAAAAAAGAAAAAAAGAAACTTACTTACCCAAGGTCCCAATAGGATAGGTTTTAGAACTAAATAAACTTAAAGTATAAGCATACTCATAAAGGTTGTGTGACTTGAATTTCAAAAGTCCATCTGTGTGTGCAGTCATTAGTAAAAGCAGAGCATATGTGTAAGGGAAGAAGTATACTGCAAGGAAAGCGTGCATGCTTCATGATTCAGTATGCTCCATGGTGCTAATTCCTGAAAGAATGACAAACCTCTAGTCAAATACAGAATGAGTGCACCCAGCTAGAGGAGGCTACTCATTCAAAAAAAATACAAGCCTGGGCAATGCTTAGTTCTGTTGTATAGAACCAACTTGATGGCACTTAACAACAAAGCTATCCTCTGATGCTAGAGATCAATATACTCTTAGTGATGAGAGACTATGTCTTATGAAGTGATAGACTTTTGATGCCCTTATCCTTTTTCCCTAGACCTTGTTGTTACTGTTAGGTGTTGTCAAGTTAGTTCCAACTCACCACAACCTATGCACTACAGAAAAAATTGCTCCTAGTCATGTACCTTGCTCACAATCTCTGTTATGCTTGAGTCCATTTTGCAGCCACTATATTAATCCATCTCCTTGAGGGTCTTCCTCTTTTTTGCTGACCTTGGACTTTACCAAGCCTGATGTCCTTCTGCAAGGACTGATCCCTCCTGATACACATGTCCAAAGTATGTAAGATGTAGTGTCACAATCCTTGCTTCTAATGAGCATTCTGGCTGTACACCTTCCAAGACAGATCTTTTTGTTCTTTTGGCAGTCCATGGTGTACTCAACGTTCTTTACCAGCACCACTATCCAAAGACATCAATTCTTTTTTGGTCTTCCTCATTCGTTCTTCAGCTTTTGCATGTATATGATCAACTGAAAATACCATGAGTTGGGTCAGGCACACTAAAGTCCTCAAGGCAAACCTTGACTTTAATCTCTATTTTATCCTATTGCAGAATCAGTAACTATCAGTAAACAACAATAGTGGAAGGGCAGGGAATCCATGCTTCAATATTTATTGTAGTCTAAATTGCCAAAAAAGACACACCAACATACACACACACAAAGACACACACAGTATTTGGAAGAATATAAAAATCAATCCTTTATGTTTGAGTATGGCTACCCTATGAATCAGATCCGACTCGACAGCACTTGGCTTGGCTTATGTTTGACTTTGAATATTGTGAGTCATAGATATTTGGAAGATTGGGAGTGGCTACTCTTCCCTACTCTACCTTAGTTTCTGTCATTAATGTTGAAGACACTTCTAGATACTCAAGTGATCCACAGTTTATCCTTTGCAATCACAAAGGAAAATCCTCCAGATCTACTATTTTTCCAACCCATTCACAATCATGACTCCTGGAAACTTTAATCCTCTTCAATTTTCTATCACCAGAAATTTTTCTTCACTTTTTCAACAGTATCTAGTTTCTTGTTACTGGAATCAGGTCATCAATTTGTATTTTTGAGATTCTCACAGGGGACAAAGAGGAAAAACTGTCATGATTCCATTAAGGGCACTGACCAAACCCTTCAAATGTAGATTCAGTGAGATGAATTGTAAATTCAGTTAACCAGACAAATATATGATACAGAAGAGAGTATGGTGGGTCAGGCACCATTTTTGGCCAAAAGTATTGCAATCAACTTTGGCTCTACTACTGACTGAGAAGTGAAATGGGAAATACAATGTTTATAACTTCTACGGGAGGTAGTACTCCAACTTATAGAGTATTAATATTAATCATAGTTGTCTCTAAGGATTATGACTCAGATCAAATTTTTACTCTGTAAAAGTTGGTTATTTTTCCTATTTACATTATAGGAATGGATGATTTAATTGTCTATAGTTACGTTAAAAATGAATAGAATTTCCAGCACCAGGCTACCTTTTTTGTACAAATTAATTGAACTTTAACCTGTAAGAAGAAGAAGAAAAAAAAGAGAGACTGGAGAAAAAGGCTAAGACCAAGTAAGTGTGATTGCAAAAACCTAGGGCTGCAATCTAATAAATGACAGACAATAATAATATCCATTTTTCAAGGAAGTATAGAGTCATAGCTTTGGGAATACTGGTAATGAAATTTGCAAGAACCTGAAACCAAAAATCTTTGCCCTCCAAATCATGCATTTATACAACATGTCATTATTACTTCACAAATATTTACTGCATGAAAACTGAGGCAGCTTGTTCAAGATAATAATCAAAACATAACTGCTAAGATGCGGAACTAGTTTACTGGAACAGGAATAGCTCAACACTGACTAAATCTAAAACTTAGAATTTCATAGACTCTTAGGGCTATAGGGAAATTTGAAGGAACTTCCGCCAAGCGTTCCTTTCTACTTGATTCTGGGACATATTTGAGGTCACAGTAATTATTTTATTTTTTTATGGAAATATTCCTACTTTTAATTTTAATGCATTAAAACTGCTTTCTCTGAGCAATGAGGAGAAAAAATAGGGTGCATTAATATTCTTTCAACCTCTGGCTCAAGCTGTGTGTGGTGACCTAGCACAGTGATTTCATTTTTTGATACAGACTTTGTGTGCTATTAACTCATCTATTGAGTTAACTCCCTTGAGTTAAGTTTCTCTCACTTACAATAGAAAATGTCTTGCAAATGTAACAGACAATCCACCTTCCTACCTTAAGCCTACAAACTGATGCTACTTCTGGGAATGAAATCTCTTTTCTTTTGCATCTCAGCCTGCAGGTGATGATGTAACACTTCTTGATTTCTTACCGACTGCTCTTTGGTTTTTAACTCTGGACAATTTAGCTTTTTCTCACATTCGGATTAAAGATCATCATGAATTTCCTCTAATGGTAAAAAAAAAAAAAAAAAAAAAAAACTTCAGTCATTGCAAAAGAAACAGAAAATACTAAGTCCATTTCTCTAAGAGGGCCTCGGTTACGTGCATAGATTTTCCTATCCTGTACCTCGGCCCCAGAAATGGATCCAGACCTTGACTCTACTTTAGGAGCTACCAAGACAAATTCCCCATCACTTCACATGCCTGAAGTTTCAGTCTTTTCTGACTTTTGGTGTTGACCATGACAAGAAAAAAACATTTGTGGGTTTGTTCCATAGCTTTCTGACATGGTGATAGATACTCAGGTATCTGATCTGCAGGTACGTCCTGCAGTTCTTGGCTAAAGTCTGTCAGCCCTGATGAAATGTATTACATATTCTTATTGTACATTTTCATAAGAGGGCTTTTATGGGAGCGTGTTAAGCCACCTGAAAACACTTAATGTTTGATGTCTCATTTTAAAACCCATTTTGTGGGGTTTGGCATTTTGCTGAACCCGAGTGTTTCTTTACCTTCAGCAGTTCTGTTTTATTTTCATGATTAATTGTAATTGCTTTATTTCATGATTCAGTAAATTTATTATACCATTTCATATTCACAATCATTCATCACCCAAATGAGGAAAAGCCTTTCTCTAGTTTGTACTTTATCAACTTAACATAGAGAATACTTGAGAAAATTTTACCTTCAAATGTATTTGGATGTGAAGTTGGATTCACAAGGTCCTTTCTTGTTATTCCCACTAGGTCATAATTAGGAAGACTATATTCACACATTAAATATTAGCATTCTTTGTGGGATAAAAGTGTTTTTTTTCTGATTGGTAAATACATCAATATAAAACACTCATAAATAGCCTATTTAATTTACTATCTAATGCAATCCCTCATGGAAAATTCAAGCTGGGGGATGTCAGGGGATAGTTACTTACTGTTTAATTTAGCTTCTGTTTTGGTATATTTATTTCCACTGTTTTGTTTATTTTCCTGTGCATATTTTCTGAAAACATATTAATGGAATATCATGGTTGGAAAGGTTAGAGAAGACACAGACAGATACAACATAAAGTGTGCTTTATGTAAATTACCAAAAATGAATGGCCTGATATTATCTTTTGTAAATTTCTTTTCCTTCTTTCTTTTTTTATTGTGATTGAATGAAAATGTACACTGCCATATAAATGTGCATGTTCACCTACATGCAGCTCCTCGTGTTCTCCCTGTCCAGTGACAGCACACTCTTCCTCTCTACTCCATACATGACCTAATCTCCCAGTAGTCTTCTATCCCTTCTACTCCACCCACTCCCCTTCCTTCAGTAAAAAGTCAGCAGGATGATACCCTAAAGATGCATAGAACCATAAAGTGCCCACAAGGTAAATTTCTTAATCACGAGAATGTAGGCTTTAGCTTTAAAACTCTTATAATTTAATAAATGTATTCATTTTCTTTTGATGGGTCCACTGCTTCACTGAATTTCAACGGAATCCATGTTCTAAGATGTTCACTAACTCTAACATAATAGTTTCATCTGTAAAACAGAAACTGTTGACATTTTTTTGCTCTAAAGTTCATTCTAACTTTGGATTTTGGATATTTTTTCCTGTATTATGGTAAACCTTGTTGTCTGTTTCTTTAATAACCCAGTGAGCAAACACTCTTCTCACAAAATTATGCAACTAGTTGGTACACAGTGGGGAAAAGAAACTGCCTAAGCATTCCTTCTTTAAGAAGTATTAGATTGCAAGGTGTTGCAGGCATCATTTCTGTCTAAGAGGATTCATTATCTAAAATGATGAGGTGAATTGGGTAAAGGTATGGTGTACAACAGGGTTGCCTACAGAGTGGAATTGGAACTCTGAATTCACTGAAACCAGCAGAGGGCAGGGAGTAGCTTTAGTTTGTCCATAGGATAGGAAATGTGAAGCAATTATAGGGAACCAGGGAGTGGAGCCAGAGATTTTAGAGCCATAGAAATGAGAAAAGGTAATGAAAGAAAGCACAGCACAGTACTTCAGAAAAAGTGATAGGGATGGATTTTCGCTTGATTTTCTCATGTGTATGCTGTGCTAAATTACGTGGAACGCCTGCAACAATTAATGGACACATCAACCAAGTCAAAGTCTCCAGCTTCTACTATTTCCTATTCCACCCTGTTTCTTATACACACAGAGTATTCTACAACAGTAAACAAGAAACTGTTTAATAAATTAAACCAGCTTAAATGAATTAGATAAAGTAGAATTTTATAATGGATGTGAAGGAGTGAACAGTAAATGGAGAGAGAAGAACAGATCACAAGTCACCCGTCAAGAGCACACAAAGCTAGTCACTGAAAAGCAAGATAAATTCCTGATTCCCTTTACCGACAGCAAGAAGCAGAATGCATGTTTCTGTATTGTGATCTCCTCATTGTGATTTGTGTCCATCATGTCAGAAATGACACCTATAAAGTAAGAGATGCTCTTGGTTTAAGCACATGAGATGCCTATTTTTAAGAGTCATGAATGCTTCCTTTACCAGATGTGAATCACTCACTGAATAATCACACTAAGATCATTAACAGAGAAAAGCAGTGATGTGGTGATAAGAATACACAGCACACTGAAGGCAAATGGGTAAAATTCTAGCTGTATTTCTACTATTCACAAGCTACATAGTGAAGCCTCAGTTTCTTCATACGAAAAGTAAGGAGGGCATATCAGGGTGTATTCAAGATTTAATTAAATGATGTGTACAGAAGAATTTTGTGAAGCCTATGAATGTTTAATCTTGTTTATACAAAAGCAAGCGATCTGCGCCTGAGATTTACAAGGTACTGAAATCATCTAGAGTTTAAATTTGCATTATCTAGACATCTCAGTGCTCAACTAGGACACAGTTGGGCTCTTTGCCTTGGTTATTCATCCCAAAATATAGGTGGAGGCAGCCAAGCATCCCACTCCCAGGATGAGGCTCAGCAGAAACCCGCTAGGACCCGACTCTTACTGTAGGTGGGATTTCTCTCACCAAATGTTCATTTTCTAGTTTCTTTGGCTGGGTTTGGGTCAGAAGGACCAAGAGCAGGAAGGAGGAAATTCTGATTCCTGAGATGCTGACAGCAACAACCAGAGTCAAGCTATAAAGTAACTATCCATCTACATGATCTATATATATATATTTTTTTTAATGAAAGAGACAATTTAGTCTCTTTGGGGGGAAAAACAGTCCCTAATGTCAAAATAAATGAAGCTTCCTCTGTACTCATCTCTGAGCAGCTGCATGTGGTACAAAGTGCTCCAACCTTAGAGGCACAATGTTGCATCTACAACACTGGTTCCTCTCATTGCATTTAGAAAGTATGAAGTGTTGTTTTAGAAGACATATGTGTTTTTCTGCTTACTTAATATATTTGAGACAAATCTTTCCCTTGCCATTTCATGAGTTCTCATTGGGTTGATAACCATCTTCAGAAAATCCACGTTAAATGTGAATCACAGGAGGTAAAGTTACACAAGTGGAAGCTTCTCTCTTGGGGGTGATACACTGGAAATAAAATAACTTGAACTTTAAAAACAAACAGGCCTGAGTTTAAAGCCCAGTCCTATCACTTACTTCCTATGTTACTTTAAAAGATTTTGTTAAGTTCTCTGGGTCTCAGCTTCATCATCTGTATAATGGGCATCTCCCTTTTTTAGCACTACACTTACACGCAAAAGAGGGATTGGCTGAGTATTAATTATGAAAAAGTCTGAATTGATAACTCAGTTTCTTAGCACAGTCTCTGAAGTTTTGAGATGGTTGGACATAGGAAATCTATTTTATGTACAGATTTTAAAAAAGTATCAAATATATTTATGTAAAGATGGCAAATATTTTATTCTAAGATCCAACTTCACTTTGGATTGAAAATTAAATGAGTTTAACAGACAAAAAATAAGGACATCAAAGACATAAGGAAAAATGAGTCCAGGAGGCAGAAGGACCCATATAATTGGGAGCCTAGATCAGCACGAGATCAGAAGGACCAGATGGTGCCCAGCCACCACCAAACACAGCCCTCATAGGGGACACGATGTGGAGTACCGGATGCATCAAGATACAAAGAGGTGTGTAGATCTAGAGTTCTATTAAAAAAACAGACATGATGGTCCGACCACCTAGAGGGTCCCCTGAGAATGTGCCCTCTGGACTCGCGGCTAGCCCAGAGCTGAAACTAGGACTGAAGCCAACTCTTCAGACACAGAATGGACTGGACTTGGGAACACAGGGTGATCCATGTGGTATGTGTACTTTGTGGTTTAATACACATATGAAGCTGTCCTACTTGTTTCTTTTTAGAGGGGAGAGGAGACAATGGAGAGGAGGGGACAAGTGTCAGTTGAGTGGCCACTGGAAGTAAAGAGTCAAAAAGAAGAGTATGCTGTCACAGGGTGAGGACAGCAGATAGAGTTCTTGAGAGACGAGTACTTGGGGTTTTATATGGAAAATTGACTTTGCTTATAAATTTTCACTTAATCACAATAAAAAAACAAATAAAAATGAATTTTGTTTTGTTTTATTTTGCTTTGTCTTCCAAGCAGCATGAGCTTGGGCCAAACATAACTACATTGATTTTCAATTTCCTTCTTCATAAAGAAGAAGTGCAACTTTAATATAAATTGTGCAACTTTAATATAAATTTATAAATCTAAGATGCCATTTCTAATTCTTTGGCTTGGGTGATAAGTTCAGCCCTGAAGGAGAGTGCAGATGGGAGGCTATATCTTAGCAGGCTACTGGAATTACTGGCCATTGATCCAACTTGTTCTTTTCTCTCTGAAATACACACCTGCTAGTTACCACCTGCTCATGGCTGCGCTGAATGAATCACCATAGGAGCCCTGTACACATCAGCAACCAGCCACTGGCCTCCATCTCCCTGGAGACGGACCTGTTTGTGGTTCCTACTTAGCTGGAGTTAATCAGCTGAAAGGTCATCATAACCCTAGTGTTCAAGAACAGTGAAAAATGACAACAACAAGCAATTTTCTATCACCTTAAACACCAGACTGCTTTTCACCTGTAGCATGACCAGTGTGCTAGGATACAGGAGCAAAAAACTGCAAAAGCTAATAATAAAGAGGATTTTTGTCTGCATAAGCAAAATTGTTTCCTCTGTTCTGACAGTCCCCATCAAGGTAGAAAATGGGTCATGTTTCTCGCAGAGAGAATAACTGGGTGCAGAGTAGAAAACGAGAGGAGACATCTGTGCCGTCAAGGACAAGCTGAGTTTTTCTACACAACCATGGCAGATCAAGCAGCCACACCTTTTACTACCGGCTTCCATGCTACCGTATGGGATGGCCCATCGATAGATGGAGAGCGTGGGATTATCATTTAAAGAAGTGCAAGAGACTTAGAATTAAGAAATAAAGACGGATCTTTAGCTGGATGCATAGATAGGAAACAAGAGAAAGAGCCATTCCTAGTGTCATAATTTGAGTACCTACATCTGAGCTGTGAAGATAAATTAATTGAAATTGAAGAACCGGATGGTGCCCGGCCATCATCAGTGATAGCCGCGATGGAGCTCACAGAGAAGACTCTCACGGGCAACACAAGAATAAAAAGGGGTGCACCCTGAGATCTCCACTAAAAGAACTCAATTGATGGTCCAGTAGTTTCAGGGTTCCCCTGGGAGCATGGCCCCTGGCCCTGATGCTGCCCTTGCCCATAAATCATAATGAAGGTCCACTCTTCGGACACAAATGGATTGGATTTCGCGATGCAGAGTGACCATATATTGGATGCACTTTATGGTTCTATGCGTCTATAGGATATCATCCTGCTGACCTCTGGCTGGAGGAAGGAGAGTGGGTGGAGAGGAGGGGAAAGGAGACTGTTGGGAGGATGAGACACATATGGAGCAGAGAGGAATAGTGTGCTGTCACCGGGTAGGGAGAGCAGTGGAAGCTGCATATAGCTGGGCATGTAAATTTATACGGGAATGTACATTTTCACTGTCATAATAAAAAAATAAAAATAAATAAAATAAAACTGAAATGTGTCATTTGATAAAAACAAACGCCTCTTAGAACAACCACATATTAGAGTGGGACATTTTTCAGAGTAGCTCTCAATATGCAAATATATTCACACTTCTATACGACATGGCACAATCCTCTCTGTGACTTTCTGTGGAGTCATCAAGACTACATCAGCACGAGATCAGAAGAACCATGTGGTGCCCATTGCACTGATGATAAAGGGTAGGGTATAGTCTAAGTAAGGGAGTAAAGCTAAGGCTATACACAGACTAAGCAGCACAGAATTTAGAGACAGTTTCTGCGTAACTACAGAAAATCTGTTCTTCAAGCAATTCAAGGGACACAGGTGGACTAAAATGAAGGAAGGCTATCAGATTTCTAGGATTCTACGGGCAGGAAATGGGCTGATAGAGCTACTTGGTTGTGAACATGTGTTCTTTTTCAAGAAGAAGGAAGAATGGTTTGGGGAGTGAGAGTACTACCTTCTTGGTTCCAGAGAGTGGGGCCTCTTCAGTGGTTCCAGAGTCAGGGCTGCTGCCCTCTGGGTTTGAGAGAGCGATGATACTGAAGCAGACTGAGAGGTCAGGGTCACTTCAGTCCAGGGGTGCTCAGAGGCTGATGGGGCCTCCGCAGGCCCCATCAGACACAGAGGATTATATTCGAGTCCTGACATCTCACAGGATTTTCTCTGCTGAGTTTCAGGGTTGCTTGGGTACCTTGGCCCATTTTTCATTTTTATTTTATTCATTTTACTTCCAATTTCTTTCCTTTAGAATAAAAGCGCCTATCCTATGTCTGTACCACTGTTGTATTTTGGAAGCAAGTAACATATTTCTTGTACGTTTTACAGGTCTAGAGATGGTAAGTACTTTTGTACCAAGATGGATAATATCCAGCGTCTTACCCACACCTGACTTAGATGATTTAGAAGACGAGATTTGGCCCTTTTTGAGTTAATTATATTTAGATACGAGAGTTTATACTGACAGTTGATGCTGGAATAGGTTTAAACCTTTGGGGACACTAGAATAGGGTGAATGTGTTTCCCCTATGTGAAGGACAAGACTTTTGGGGTGTCCAGAGGACATACTATAATGAGTTGATTTGTGTCCTCCAAAAAGCTGTGTTCAAATGGTCTCCCTGTCAATATTATCTGATATAGAAATAATAGCTTTAAAGATATAATTAGTCAACATGAGTGACAGCACTTGGCTTTTGGCCGAGGTCACACTGGAGTAGGGTAAGCCGTAATCCAATATGACTGGTGTCCTTATTTTAAAAAAGAAAAAGAAGAGTCACAGAGGGAAGACTGCCATGTGAAGACAGGCAGAGACTGCAGTTAGGCTGCCACAAGTCCAGGAATGCCTGGCTACTAGGAGCTAGAAGAGACAAGAAGGAGTCTTCCCATATAGGCTTCAAGACAGCATGGCCCTGCTGGGTTCCAATGTACGGGATCCCTACCTCAGAGGATAAATCACAGCGGTTTTAGGCAACCAAGTATGTGGGACTTTGCTGTGTTGTTACCCAAACCAGGTCCTGCTTCGTATAGTTTCTCATCAATAAAATCACATCAAAGTATGGAAAGAGGAAGAGTGTTTATTGCAAGTGCACAAGCAAGGAGCAAGAACGTGTGTACCTCAAATCAAGCTCCCCAAATACAGGGAGGCAAAACATTTTATGCTCTCACAAGGAAGTTCATACAAACATTATGAACTATATAGGTTATCAGGGTGTGCAGGTGCGGACAGACAAGTGGCGTTCTTTCTCTTTGGCACATAGGCTAGTGAACTGGGTTTGACTGGCTTGAAGCACACCAGACACTTTGAGAACAATGGACAGGAGGGGATAGGTTCTGCTTGGTCTGAGTAGCTCCCAAATGGGCCACATCCATCATCACCTCTTAATAGTTTGTTTTCTAATAGACAGAGGGAAAAGGTAAGCAGCTACTGGATGTGTTGGCTCCCGGTGGCAGCTCTAGGAAACTAAGACAGGTTTCCTAATATACAATGGGTCAACTGACCATGCTCCCAGTTCTACTCAGTCCGTTACCTTTTATGCTTGTTGTCCCAGCATAGTTATTAACAGTGCTTACTTTTATTTTGAAAAGCATCCAGCTTTGGATGATATCATACAGGCATCCTAATACTGGTGAATACTTGTATATACCTAAAAGAGTTGATATGAAAAGTTAACAGCACAGCATTTTGCAGAGATTATCAGCACAGACTCTAGCTTCAGATTGATAATGTGTGAAAATGGCACTGCTTCTTAACTGTTGTGCAGTTAGGGACAAGGTGCATAACTTCTTAGGCTTGAGCCATGGTAAATTAAACTGTCACATCCAGGGGCTGTGGGAAGGTCAGAAAACAAAGGATACATAACACTAAGGCAGTAGAAGAACCTGGTGAATTTGAACTGCTGATCTTTTGGTTACTACATCACCAGGATTTCCTACATTTGCCTAGGACAGTCTATCTCTAAACATTCATCACTGGCCTGTGAGTCTGGAAGATCTGGAGCCAAATATGCAGAGATTTTGAGTCAACACTAACATGAAAATTGAATCTTGAAAAACAATCAGGTATTTCTATTTCTAATTGAAGCTTTAAAAATGTCTCAGAGGGAAACTCTAAAATCCTTTTTTCAAAAACTGTCTTAACTATTGTTAGCCTATGGTCAGTAAAACTGACATTTGATTCCCCCTCCCACCCACACACAGTAATAGAGATGGAAACCCTGGTGGTGTTTTGGTTCAGAGCTATGGCTGCTAATGAAGAAGTTGGCAGTTTGAACCTACTGGGCACTCCTTGGAAATTCTACGGGGCATTGTTACTCTCTCCCATAGGGTCGTTAGGAGGCAGAAGGGACTTGATAGCAGCAGGTTTGGTTTGGGGTTTTTGACAATAATAGTGATGGATTTGCTTTGAATCATCTACACTTTCTGGCATGGGCCTCTCTGTGACTTTGTGTGGAGCCTAGGTGGAACTGAGTACCTTCTGAGCAAGAGAACAAATCTAACTGGTCCACCTAGGGGTCACATTTATAACAGTGGCTCTATCAACATCTTTTTTTTCCAAAGAGAGAAACTAATGTGACTCATGAATTAATAAATGTCACAATTAATAGAAATTCCAGGCAGATTTTCTCTAGCTCTGTTACAGAGTTTCCTAAAATTGTCTCATCAGCTAGACCAACTTGACTCTGTTTAATACTACGGCTGATGCTGGCTGCAGGCATTGTCCAAACTCTTTGGGCAAAGGGTTCTATTCTATGGTGAATTATCAGTTTTACATGTGGGAGGGACAAACCAGATTTCCTTCTTTTGTTCATCAGGGTAGTAGATTTACAGATCTTAATGAAGTAATGATCACACTCAGCCTTTTTTCCTACTTAGCTCCCGAGCTTTGCATTATTCTGCTCAGATGGCTGATACTGCAAACTAATTGGAGAACCCTTAGAGCAGTTCAGCTGTCTCCCACTGCTGGACAATAGGAGCCCAACCATAACTTCCTCTGTGCCCATCTGTTTTGCGAAGAAGTCCAGGAATTGACTGGCCTCTTTTTTTACATGTGATGTAGTAGACGGCAGAAGAACAGGTGAGAAAGTAAGTATTCAGTTAAGCATAAGCAAGTCACAAAGATGAAGGCTATCTCAGCTTTTTAGAGGGAATGATTAATATCTTGGTTCAAGTCTAGGGAGGAGGAAAAACAAGTGGACTTTTTATACCACAGAAAAAAATACAGCTTAAATTATTTTCTTTATTAGCTGTGGGACCATAGATAACATATTTAATCTTCTTCAACTTTCATTTCCTTCTCTGTAAACTGGGTGTGGTAATATTCAAGAAATGTTAGAAAGATTGTCTATTTCCATTATTGGATGATGAGATACAAATCTAAGATGCTTTGTAATCAAAGACGGGATCTTTAGGGTTTTTTTTTTCTTTGTTATTTTCAAAGTTATTTACTCACTCTGTCTCTGACACATGGCTTTGGTTTCCTTAAAGAACCTGTTATACTCCTCCTGATGATCCACCCACTTAGAGTGATTGCTTTGCTTTCCAGCATAAGATCATGGGCTTTTACCCATTTACACTGTAAAATATTAATAGCAGTAAATGGAGAAGGTGATTGTATATTTTCAGCACAGCAAAAGTGAGAGTTAGAAACAAAAATTCTAACTAGATACTCATCCCTAGAAACAGTCCTATTGTGTAGAGCTTCTTTTATATAGTTTAAAATAACTTGAGAAGAATTCTTCATTAATTCAATGCTGTTTTTTATGTATATTTTGTAATTTGTAAAGTTCAAAGCACTTAGTATTCATCGTCTATTTGATCCTCACATTATAGGCTTGTTATTTCTACTTTGCAGTTGAGGAAAAGGAAATTTAATGATACTGCAACTTACCAGCCACAGAGAAAACCCACATTAGGATGTCTCTTTTTCGTTCTTCACCTTGTATCCAACTTCACCATATTGTACACCATTATTATGCTACTTTTCATGATTTGGTAGTAATAAAATTGGTTATTACCATAATGAGATACCCTCAAAGCACTCTTTGCCCAATATTTTTCTAGTATTTGCAAAACAGCAGCAAGAATAACAATAAACAAAACTATCTCTTAATATAAATGAGGGTATGTATGTTACATTTCCTGCTATAAAACAGAAGAATTAATCCTCTAATTTCTTCTAGAATTCCCCTTCCCATACCATGAAGCTTTTTTTCAAGATATGTTTTCTTAACTTTAAATAACTTTACAAGAAGGAGTACTCAACAAAATCAACTCTAATTGCTTACCAACATAATCCAATAACCGCATTTCACTCTTATTGTTGGAAGAGCTAATTGGACCTGTACAGACACCAGCAAACTATATTGATTTATGCAAACAGTCGATCCAATTTCCTCCATAAATATATCTCTGCAGGAAGAGTGCAGATAGAGAGAAAAGATAGACAGTGGATGCAATTTCAAAATATCAATTTAGTTCCAATTATCTGTTCTCATTAGATAGAACAACAAAGAAAAAGCCATTAATTTCTCTAAATAGATATTAATGACTGTGTATGCATGATACTCATAAACCAAACCAAACCCACTGCCATTAAGTCAGTTCTAACTCATATAACCCTGTACGACAGAACAGAATTTGGCCATAGGATTTCCAAGGAGCAGCTGGTGAATTCAAACTGAACTTTTATTTAGCAGCTATAGCTTTTAAGCATTGTACCACCAGGGTTCCTGCAATTACATATAATAGTTATATATGTGATTTATATATGTACATATACATACATGTATGTAAATATGTATGTTGCTTTCTTGCCTGTGTGTTTTTGTTTTGTTTTGGTTTTGAGCTGTGTATATTATTACTTTACAATTGAAATAGGTCAACAAACAAAGGTAAGGGTTACAGCACAACTGAATTCAGTCAAAATCAGTATGGACGGGCTCCTCTTCCTCATTCCCATACTACCTTACACACATTGTTCCTAAGAATTTGGAGGCTGAGCTAAGAGATGAAGAGAGTTTCATGCTGATTTGATCCAATTATTGTTTGTATGGTGCATAAATATATATTTGTAAAGTAAAATCTAATCTACTCAGACCTCAATCAATAAAAACTGGTACAATTCAGATCAGTGGTTACTTGCACTAGAAAGAGTTTGGCCCTATTGATTTTTCTTCCAACACAGAGACTCATTTGTCTTAGATCTTGGGAAAACCATAGAATGTTTTCCAGTCTCACAATTTTTTGCTTGGTTTTGTCTGTGGAAGGCTAACATTTTCTCTTTATGTACTTGTTAGATCATGCACGGATTATATAAGAACATGTTTTTGAGTTGTAACATACATGCAAGCACACCCAGGCATACACATACACATAGGCACTTCCAGGCATATGTACACACACACTCATGGCCATCCAGTGGATTCTGACTCATAGGGACCCTACAGGACAGGGTAGAACCTCCCCATAGGATTTTCAGGAAGTGGCTGGTGGATTCGAACTGCTGAAAGTTTATCCACTGTGCCACCAGGACCACTGTAAAGTATTACATGAAGAGGAGAAAAAAACTTGAGGGTGAAATTAATTAAAAATAATGTAGACAAGTATAGAAGTCTATTTTACTTCAAAGAAAAAGCTGTTTTTCATCACTCCGGGAGCATTGTTTGCATGCAAACAATAAATATGCTAATGGAATGTTCTTGATGAATTCAGTAAAGGAGGTACTCTCTGTGGACTATTCCCCTGTAACATTTTGTTAATCACATTCTAGTTATTGTGCCTTTTAAATATGCCTCCAAAATCTGTCTTTCCACCAGTGCAAGTTGATTGTCACTTTAATTAATCCAAATTAGTAAGCTAGTATTCTAATCACTTTTATTGCCTGTCTTGACAGGCTCCAAATTGGCAACACAAATTCCTCTGCCTTCTAGAAAAAAACTTTTTTTTTCCCTGTAAATTCTCTGAGTTTGCTCTTTCTCTAAGAAATCCCTTTGGTAGAAAATAAAAGATAGAATAACATTCTCTTTGCTCCACACTCATTTATAGCAATTATGAGAGGAAAAACTCTACCACTCACATTACACACTCTTGTACGAGCTTCCAGCTTGAAGTCATTCTTTAGTACATATTTTGGTGGCTGGGAGTCACATTAAGGCCTAAGGAAGGTTAGGTACCCAAGTGCTATTCTGTTCAGTTTGCTATGGAGATAATCAACATGCCATACATCCCAAACCAAACCTACTCTGGTCGAGTCAATTCCAATTCACAGCAACTCTGTAAGACAGAATGGAACTGCCTCATAGAGTTTCCTGCAAGCACCTGGTAGACCTGAACTTCCAGTCTTGGTTAGCAGCTAGAGCACTTAACCACTATACCATCAGGGGTTTCTGTGCTACACATAGGCAACGCTAACCCTCTTCTTCCCAAGATCTGTTCTCAAACATGTTCAAGCTGCATGGAGTAATAGAAAGGTAATTGTTAATAATCTTATAACACCAAGCCAGACTCATCATCACTGATTATAACTCACAGTGATCCCATATGCTTACAGATCAGAACTATTCCACAGGATTTTCTTAGCTATAATCTTTATGGAAGCAGATCATCAGGCCTTTCTTTGATGGCAATTTTGGGTGGATTTGAACTACCAACCTTTTAACACAAACCATTCGTGCTACCCAGGAAGAGGAAGCATGTGAATCCAGTTGCTAAGTCTTCAAAAATGGATAAAAAACAGTTCCATGAAGAACATAATACTGCTACTGACTCATTGCAAACTCTGGTGGTATAGTGGTTAGAGTTATGGCTGCTAAACAAAAGGTTGGCAGTTTGAACTCACCAGGTACTCACTGGAAACTCTGTGGAACAGTTATACCATGTCCTATAGGGTCTCTATGAGTTGTACCTGACTCAATGGCAATCAGGTGAAAGGCTCATTAAAAGGAGAGATACATTAAACTTTGGATGTGTATAAGACTTAAATAGAATAAAATATATGAGAACTGTCTAGTTTGACATTGAATAATGGGACAATTGATGGCTTTGGCTGATTATGTATGTATTGTTGGTCCTGCTTAAAAATGCTTTGTAAGTAGTTAAACTAAATCTGTGATTAATGAAGGTTTTACTTCTTTTATGTGGTTACAATTACACGTAATTGTTCAGAATGACTCTCAGAATGCCTCCTCCCAGAACACATATTTCTCTTTGTCCAGGAAGACTTCCCCTTCAGTCTACACTGTCTCTCTACAGTTTCTAAAAATACAACACTTTACACAGTTCTCTCCCATCCCCTGTACTGCAGGCCATGTTTTGATATCTGACCCAAGCTGGACCAGGATTTTTGGACTTGGCATCAGGGCTAACTTTATGGTCAGTCTTTCCCTGGGACTATAGCCATAAGATATAACTCTAGGCAGTTATATTTTGCAACTGCTGGAGAAAGTTGCTCTGAGGTGGGAGAGAAGAATGAGGCTGATATTAGAAAGACAAGAGAGTATCTTGAAGCTTCTCTTGGTTCTGATATCCAGCCATAAGCCTGTTCCTAGACTCTGTTTTCCTTTTAATCAATTTCCTTTCTGATTAAAGTTCAAATTTATTTATCATCTTCATTTGCAATCTAAAATGTCCTAACTTGTACTTAGCACATCAGCAACCATGGGCAAACTCAGTAAGTAGTCTAGGGCCTGGGCTAGTCTGTATAGTGTCATATGGCACGTTTGTTTGCATTAGAGAAAAGCATCTCCTCTGACCAGATGCAACCTAAGGGGACAGGGCTGGTGAGTTGATTACAGGCTGTACTCCAGCCTCTACTGGGCTCAAAACTGGGTCCACAACTATATACAGCAACTTTCAAAGATGTAGGACTCCTAGCTTTGATTCCAAGAGCAGCTGTGTTTTTAGATTCCCTGTGTTTCCCAAACATTATGCTATTTTTTTACTGTAGGTTTGTAACAACATAAAGCATCCTGGAATAGTCACCCAGCAATCTGTCTACATGACCTATAAGCCACAATTTAGAAGAACTTTAGGCAGATGACAATGGATAGTGCAGAAACAAGTCTATTGAAGAGAACACGGGCTTGCTTACTTTGGGTCTTTCAATTTGCTTCTTTTGAGTAGAAAAAACATAAGCCCATTCTTGGATCATTAATAATTTTTTAATACCTACATTGGGCTTGGGAACCAAATAATGTTCCAAGGGAAGTGCAAACTGGTATGCACAAACTAAGGTCAACCAAGGTACAACACACAGAAATATTCCCAGTGTGTAAAGGTAGGCTTTCTCAGGTCTGATTTTGCTTATGGCATACACAAGCATGACTCTACAAATAGAAGGCTCCCTCCCCTAGGCAAAGTATGGGTTTTTGGTGAATTCAGACAAGGCTAGTGAACCATCAAGAAATGCTCCAAAACAAATAACTTAGTTTCTCTGACCATTAGAAGCCACTCCTTCCCACAGAGCAAAGATCTTCAACAGTAATATACATAATCATCTTCATAAAAATTTCCTTAAAAAAGAATGTAATTTTGGTTGTTTATTTGGAAAAAGAATGTGTTTAAATATTCAGGGTTTCTAGGACCAAGTGTCTTCCCCTACGGCACACAGGGCCTTAAGTGATTAATCACGAAGATCTCAGGAAAGTCAGGAGAAATTGGCTCCTGACATGTGGAGAGGATACGTGTCAGGCTAACTGAAGACAGAGCTAATGATGGATAATGAGCTTACTTTGAGCTTGATGGTTCCTAGACCACAGATTTTTACAGATCTCCTGCTCAAGTTCAAAGGTGCAGAAAGCAATCTTTTTGGGAAAATAAGGAGTTTGTTACTTTTGATATTGATCAATCAATAAAGCAATGCTTCTGTGCAAAATGGAAACCCTGGTGTCACAGTGGTTAAGGGATACAGGTGTTAACCAAAAGGTCTGTAGTTCAAATCCACTAGGCACTCCTTGGAAACTATATGGGGCAGTTCTACTCTGTCTATAGGGTGTCTATGTGTCAGCATTGACTGGACGGCACTGGGTTGGGTTGGGTTTTTGCTATGAACCAAACACTAGAGAACATCTTTGAAAACACAGATTTGTCCTCAGGTTGATAACCTCTGTTCATCTAGCAGCCTCTCTTCAATATCTGCTTCCAGATGAAGAATGCGCAGTGACATCATTAGGGGATGCAGCGGGTATAGCTCAGACCCCACGATGCTGTCAGAGCGGGTGACACAAAGATGAATGTCTGTCAAATTTGTGTGCAATGTTTCATCAGAAATTTATTTATTATAAAAATATCCCTGTAGGTAATTATTATAACATTTTTTCACCTTACATGCATAAATATACCTACAAGGCTAAATAAAACTCTGTGTTAATTTACTTTCTGAACCTTCCAATGTGCCCTGGTCACGGCTAACATTACTATTCCATTACAGTGATGCTCCCAATCACGTGGCTTTATCTGCACTCACTACAGGCACACAGTGTTGTTTTTGTTGTTGCTGATGTTTTATACCAAAAAGCAAAACAAGAAACAAACTTACTGTCATCAAGCTGATTCTGATTCATAGAAACCTTATCAGACAGCATAGAACTGTGCCATTGTGTTTCCAAGGAGCTGTGGCACTTAACTTCTATATCACCAGAGTTTTGTAGTCACTGAATTTGTAGAATTTTCTGGTGTTCTAGTGACCACATTGTGGTAATTAGTATTATGAGCCTACATCAGTATTTTTTTGAGAATGAATTAATAATTGAAGAAAAATTCAAAAAAGACTTCCACTTAGTTACTAATAATTTTATAACTAACAATGTAATTCAACATAGAGAGATTTTGCAGAACAAGTTTGTAGTTAGTACAGTCATACATCACTTCAGGCCCATGATACATTCTGAGAAACAGAGATTACGCGATTTGCACATTGTGCAAATATTATACACTTACACCCTGGTGGCATGGTGGTTAAGTGCTATGGCTGCTAACCGAAATCTTTGCAGTTCAAATCCACCAGTTGCTCCTTGGAAACTCTACACGGCAGTTCTGCTCTGTCCTATTGGGTCACCATGAGTCAGAACCGACTTGATGGCAATGGTTCATTTTGTTTGTTTGGTAGCAAAGCTGTATGGGATACCTTCTGTTTCACTTTCAGATTGGTATTTTTCCTTTCCCTCTTGTTGCTGCTGTCACTATTGCTGGCTTTGCTGCATTTGTGAGCCATGATGCACTTCACAGCAATATTTTCAAAAGGAAATTAAACAGAGATAACAAGGCAACACTGATAAGAGCACAATACACAAGATAGGAGACTGCTGCCTATGAGTGGAAGCAAACACTGTTGCATGGGAAACTTTTTACCTGTAAGTGAGAAAGTTCATATTAAAATAACGATTGCAAGCACAGCACAGTGTATGTATGATCTAGTAAACAGACATTTATTACAAATACCAGGAAATCCTGGTGTGACATAGTGGGTTAAGCACTACATCTGCTAACCAAAAGGTCAGCAGCTCAGATTTGCCAGGTGCTCCTTGGAAACTCTGTGGGGCAGTTCTATTCTGACCTATAGGGTCTCAAAGAGTCAGATCTGACTCAACAGTGGTGTTTTGTTTTGTTTTTTTTAATCAAGATAGAGGTGCTATAGGTTACATATGTACTGTATTATTGCATGCCTGACAGAGCAATTATTTTCTGTATGAGAGACATGAGATAGTAGTGTTGCACATCGGAAACTTGCATTTGATACATTTAGTCTAGTTATGTCTACTACTGAGCAGGTTCCATTTTCTAGGCAGGATTCCTGAACTCTGTTTTAAACTTATGGGACCACAGATGTGTATACACAGTCAGATGTTGTCCAAACAGGCATTAGGCAGCACATGACTATCTTGGTAAACTCTAACAAGTATTGCTTTTAAGTAATTTACAACTATGTTTATGATATTAGTCTGACTAAACTGATAATAAAAATTACTAAGAACTCTTTATGGTCTGATATGAGTGAACGTTCATAACTAGGGCTGATACCATGATTTATTGCACTGGTTGATATCAACTGTACTGACACCCCTGACAAACCGTAAGTATTCTAACATTAGGCACAACAGCTTGGATCTGGATTCAAACTGCCTGGGTTCAAGTCTTGAATGAGTAGTTTTCTTGCAGTACGACTTAATCAAGTTACTTAATCTCTGTGTTCTTTGGTTTTCTCATTTAAGAAATGAGTTTAATAACAGCAGTTATTTTATGTTATTTTGATAAGGTCACGGTGACTAAGATCTGTAGAATTATTGGAAGATTACCTGGCACCTGATACATTCTCAGTGCACAGTAGCTGCTTTGATGGCACTCTCCCCGATACTTTAGTGACTTCCAAGTGTCTATCAAATTCCACAGGTTACTTATATTAAAGGTTTAAAAATCTGACTCCAGATTTTCCTTTTACCCTTAGCTGCTGCCTTGCTCTCAGCCCTGTACTCCTTCAGATCTTGAATGCAGACATGTAGCATTCCTCCTCATCCTGTCAATACGTCATTGAATTTTCCCTCTCCTGGGCCATGTATATTCTGTTCCATGAACCAGTATCATCCTTCCTTCTCCTCTGCACCCACACATCAAGAGCCCAGAGATGGAGCACTTAAGAATTAAAAGAGTTGGAGTTTTAATTTTGCCCCTCAGATCCGACTCGATGGACACTTGGCTTGGCTGGCTACTCACTCACTATTGGTCTTAAGGAAGTTATGTTTTCTATGCCTTACTATTTTATCCGTAATACCTCACAAAATAGTTATACGAGGTCTGACAATTAAGTCCGTGAACTCAGTTGTTCTAAGTGCTACATACCTCATGGCTGAATATCTCCAGTCACATTCGAACTACTCCCCTCGGGAAGCTATGCGCTGAATCCAGTACCTAGTTCACCCTTTGAAGCAATTTTGGAACTCTTTCTGGAATGGCCGTTAAGCAGGGTGGTAGGGTACCAAGTTCTCAAACTTAATTGTATAGTTGTCTATGAGGGAGTTTTTAGCCAGTAAGCAAATAACTGTATTGGAACACCCTCCCTACTCTCCTAATGTGACCCTCAGTGACACTTTTCTTGACCCAAAGAGAAAGGAAACATTGAAAGGAAAACATTTTGATGACATTCAGGACATCAAGGGTAACACGACGACAGCTCTGATGGCCATTCCAGAAAAAGAGTCCCAAAATTGCTGTGAAGAGTGCCCTGAGCACTGGCATCAGTGCCTACCCTTCCACAGGCAGTGCTTCAAAGGTGACAGTAGTGATATTCAACAATGAGTTATGTAGTACTTTTTTTAGGATGAATTTGTCCACTTAACTGGCACTCCCCTAGGATTACATAAGGTAATATACAACTACTAAGCATAGTCACTAAAGGTAAGTAGCAAGTATGTTATTATGGCTCAACTCAAATTTTATATTACTTGTGAAACCATCTCAGTTACCTCAGTAAGAGTTGTTTCCTATTTTTCTGAACTCCCACAGGTTTTACTTAACACCCTTATAACCAAACACAAACCCAAATCCAGTTGCTGTCAAGACAGTTCTCACTCATGGCAACCACATGTGTGCAGACCAGACCCACCCCAGAGGGAGTTTCAAGGCTGTGACCATTTCGAAGCAGATCGCTGGACCTTTCTTAGAAGGCAGCTCCACACAGCTGCAAACCACCAATTTTTTTGATTAGTAGTAAGTCCTTAACTGTTTACACCACCCAAGTACTCCCCCATACATGTATGTATGTTCAACGTAATAAGGCAGAAACAGTCCACATCGTTAAAGATAATTACTATGGTGGGTTACATGGTGTCAATTTAGCTAAGCTAGAACTACATTTCCCAGAATTTCACTTTGGCATAGTTCTTGTGCTTAGGCCACAGGAGACACTTGATACTAGATTTGAAAGGCAAATCGCACCACCAGCCAGTTTTTTCTCTGCACGCAGAAGGTATGGACCTCAAAAAGGTTTACAATTATAATGTAGCATTCATTTTAAACTCTTACATATGGTATGAGAGAAATGAATTGTGGTTCAAAGTAAATAGTGTGAATTCTAAAGCCACGAAAACAGGAATGCAAATCCCTATTATCGAGTTGCTTAACTTCTCCAGCCTCTATTTCTACCACATTAATAAGCCAAACCAAACTGATTACCGTTGCATGGACTCCAACTCATAGCGACTCTGTAGCAACACCACTAAATTAGGGAATAAAATTCTCTCATAGACTTGTTTTAAGAATTATGTATAAAATAAAATGTCAGTCAGGTAATATATAAATTATATAATATATAATTATAATTATAATAATTATAATAATAATTATAATAATATATAATTATAATTATATTTATATTTATTTATTATTATTATTTATATTATTATTTATTTATTTATATTTATACAATTTAATATATATTTATATAATTATAATTATATATATAATTATATAATTTATATATATTATATATAATATATTATTACATATATATTATATATAATTTATATAATTATATATTTATAATTATATAACATATAATTAATAAATGAGATTACAGTCAAATCATGATTATTTAGACACTGGTTAACAGGGAATACCCTGGTAGTGTAGTGGTTAAGTGCTGGTCTGCTAACTAGAAAGTCAGCAGTTCAAATCCACTAGGGGCTCCTTGGAAACCCTACGGACAGTTCTATTCTGTCCTATAGAGTTGCTGTGAGTGGGAATCAACTCGATGTCAGTGGGTTTGGTTAACAGCAGTTAAAGTACAACAATTGCTTGTAATAATAGGTGTTGCATTTTCAAAATATATTTAAAATGTTGCAAATTAAACTATAAATGAGGTGAGAGTTCTTTTTAAACATGGCAACACTCAGTCTCAGGCCAGCAAGTGACTATAGTAGCATATGCAGCAAGGTTTACACTTAGAGGAAAATATGTCAGAGAACACAATTTAGGTGATATTTGGATTGTGATGTATAAAATGTAGGGTTGTAGACCTTCTATAAAGAGCCTTGGTGGTGTAGTGGATTAAGTGCTATGTGTGCTAACCAAAAGATCAGCAGTTCAAATCTGCCAGGCCCTCCTTAGAAACTCTATAGTTCTGTTCTGACCTATAGGATCGCTATGAGTTGGAACAGACTCAACAGCAGTGGGTTTGGTTTTGGTTTGGGGTGGTGCAGTGATTAAGTGCTTAGCTGCAACTGAAATGCTGGTAGCTTGAATCTACCCAGAGGTGCCTCAGAAGACAGGCCTGGTGATCTGCTTCCTAAAGGTCACAGCCTTGGAAACTTACGGAACAGCTCTACTCTGCACACTCATGAAGTCATCATGAGTCAAAGTCGACTCCACTGCAACTAACAACACTAAGGCCTTGTATAATAATGACAGTTTATCTGGTCATTTGGAGAAAAAGGAAGAAAAAGACCACTGGTATGGGGTGAAGGTATCGCTGACAACATGTGAGACTTCTTGGATCAATGGAAATGCAATTGCATTTTCTTCTAAGACTTGTCACTGAATTAAGAATCCAGATTCGTGTCTTAATTTCATAGTGAGGCCATGAGTATTATAGTCATGTCTTCTGAAAAAGGGAAAGTGTGTTGTTTGCATCGTTAGTAGTCATGCCTTAATAATGACACATTAGTGACATATGTTGGCATATGCTGTCAGGTCCAGCACACAGACATGGAAGCCCATAATTCAAAAGAAGAGTTCAGGTGTTAATCAGGAGATGAATTGTAGGGGTAGTTGTTCAAAGTAGTGATGTTGTTGTTGTTGTTGGGTGCCATCCAGTTGGTTTCAACTCATAGCAACCCTATGCACAACAGAACAAAACACTACCCAGTCTTGTGCCATGTCCACAACCATTTTTATGTTTTGTTGCAGCAACTGTGTCAATCTATCTGATGAAAGGTTTTCTCCTTTTGTGCTGATGCTCCACTTTACCAAGCACAGTGTCCTTCTCCGGGGACTGATCCTTCCTGACAACATGTCCGAAGTAGGTAAGATGCAGTCCTCCCATCTTTACTTCCAAGGGGCACTCTGGTTGTACATCTTCCAGAGTAGAGCTGTTGGTTCCTTTGGCAGTAATTAGTGATAGAAGTTCTTTAAAGAAATCAGAAAGTATTTTCATGGCTTATAATGGACAGAGCAGTGTCTCAAGGGCCTAAAACTATTTTTAGATTATTTTAATTCCAAGCAAATATGTGCTTAAGTAGTGGAGATATCTTAATCAAAGTGATAGAAAATGTTTATTATTTAGCTTTCTACATGAGTGCCATTATTGAAGTGTATGTATGCTTCATGATGAAATGATATTCTGCATTATTCGTGAAATTATCATTTGATTGCCAAGCCAAGTGCCGTTGAGTCAGATCATGGTGACCCTAGATTGCGACAATTATATTTGCAATATTTTATGTTTAAAATACTATTTTTAAAAAGTGAATATTCAAAATTGCTACAAAGAATGTCAGGAATCGAAGGAAATAATTGAATGTGTGGCTAATGGCCTCCATGAACAATTTCCCCCTTTGCAATGAGACCAGAAGAACTGGATGGTGCCTGGCTACCATTGTTGGATGTTTTGATTAAAGATTCCATGAAAAAATTATGATCAAAGGGGAGAAAATATGTAACAGAATTTTAAATTTTCCTGGAACACAGGTTTTCTGGTGCCAGTGAGACTGAATTTAGTCCCCAAACTATTATTCTGAGATAATCTTTAAACCTTAAACCTTAAACCAAAAATACACCCTGAAGTCTTCTTTAAGCGAAACAACAAATTGGTTTCATTGGTAAAGGACATCTGCCTTGAACATTGTGCTCTTAAAAAACTATCCATATTGTTTCAGATTAATAATAGTCACTTAAAAGGTTAGATAGGAAGCTTAGGGGATGATGAGTTTATGTCAAAGTAGGTGGAACAACTCAGAAATTGAAAAATATAATCATTTACATTGAATATACACATAGAAATTGTTGAATTGGCTTATGTTTTGTTGTGCATATTTGCAGCAACAATTTTTTAATGGTAAAATTTTGTAAGCTTGTCTGGGCAATTAATTAATTTCCTTATACAGGTATTCACAATGTCGAGCTAGACCAAGCTTCCATTGATTGCTGAGAATCCCTGGTTCTACTTTCAGCTACTGAAGAAATTATGGAAGGTTTTGTTGTGACCATTTGTCAAGAGTGTAAGTTATCTAAGTGTCCTGCAAATGGTCGAGCTGTAAGATCTAAGCTGGGTTGTGTCTTACCTGAGAGCTGTGCCCCGAGAGCAGGTGAAGATGCACAGTCGTCTAAGAGCCGCACAGCGTCATGGGAGTAAAACATGGTAGTCTGAAGACGAAGAGGGAAAAAGCTCCAGGGATCATCCAAAGTTGGTATTTATCTACTTTAATAACTAGTCTGCTTTGGAGAACACTGTTATGTGTTCCCCTTAGTTGAACTCATCTGAAAGGAACTACTGTAAACATTCATCTCTTTTTAGTCTCTTTACTGTCTTTTCCTGGATTTTCATCTCAGAGGAGCCTCAGAGAGCTATCAGAAATATTTGCATCTCTAAATAACTAAGGTTATATACCACCTGGATGATGCAAACAGTTAACTTGCTAGGCTGCTAATCAAAAGAAAGGTCGGAAGTTCAAGTCTCCTCAGAGGTAGCTTGGAAGAAAGGCCTAGTGATCTGTATCCAAAAAAATCCACCATTGAAAACACTATGAAACAAAATTCTACTCTGATATACAAGGGGTCACCGTGATTCAGAATCGATTCAACAGCAACTGGAAGTTTATGCTGAGGTCCATCAAGTCTGGTTTGAAGGTAAAAATTACTCATCTTTCTGGTATGAATCTGAGATCTTAACTCCTTTTCTTTATCTCTTTTCATCTGAAATCATCTTGAAGTCACCTCAGGACCTGCTACAGACAAATATTAGTTTCTCCTTGTGCCTTATTGAAAGTAGAATCCATTAAATGACAGTTAGTCAGCTTTAATACACTGAAAAGATGTTCCTAAGTAAATTGGTGGTAAAAAGAAGAAGAAGAAAAGATTTCCACAGAAAATCATTATCAAGGCTAGAAGGAGATTCAGTATTCTAAGGCTCAGATCTTTGCTATAGCAAGAAGTTCTTGCTAACTTTCATACTGCTTTTTTATTTCTTTTCAGGAAATTGTTTTTATCACAAGGGAAAGTAGCCTATTTGTTGTACTCTTAGTATGTTTCAATTGCTTTATGTAACTTATATTACTTTCACAGTAATCATGAAAGTTACGTGATATGGTTCTCCTTTGGGAAAATGTGTAACAAAGACTCAAGGGGATCCAGTCACTTCCCCAGCATCACCCTTACTGAAATGGCAGTAAGGGTTCAAGTCTAAACTGGTAGGCACCAAGTCCTTGTAGTTCCTTTTGGCTCAATTAATGGTCAGTGATTGGTTCTTTTATGTAAACATCTGAATTCAGATTAGGATAAAGAAATATGACTGGGAATGAAAAAAGTAGATTACAAAGAAAATAAAATTAGAAATTCCAGACAACAGTTGTGGTCATACTAAAGGGTACAGACAGCAAGAAGGCCAAAGGCAAGAGGACAAGGGCTGTGCAGGGTCTGTTGTTCTTATTTATCTAAGACTACCTCCAACAATACCCTGGAGGTGGAGATGTTGACAACATGCAGCTCTGCTTGTTGCAGACACTTCCTGTGTACCCTTATTGTGTGCCTCCCTCCCTCCGTATTCAGTAGACTCACAACAGAACACAGATAGATGCCACCCAGCACAGTACAGTTTGTGTCATGAAGACTGGAGGGACAGGTGACATCGAAGAAAATTCTGTTATGAATCAGTAAATAAAGAAACAGCATATTGAATTGAAACTTGCTATCCCTGGGGAACCAGATTGTGGCATTGAGAGAGGTAGACATGGAAAAGTTGTTGACAAAATTATAACAACATACCATTTTTAAATTGGTGCTTAAAACAATGTGACCAAAATAGTAGCAGTGATAAGAATAATAACCACTGCCCGGTAGTTAGAAATGAATGTGGGACACTGCTAAAGTGAAGAAGATGGATAGCTGCTCCTGTCTCCAGGGACAGCTAGAGATGCATGCACCTTGTGAAGATCACAGTTCCAGCATGTGCTGACCACCCTGAGATGCACCCATAAGCAAAGTTCACCCTAGGCACACAGTAGGTTCTCAAGATGTGACTATTCTACTGGCCTCATTTCCCTACAGCAGAATGTAATTGCCAGGCTAGTTCCCCTGGTCACACATCATGCTTTTGGTCAAACATCAACCATTTCAGTTGTAGATGAATGTTCTGGGAGTAAGGATTGATTTCACATTAGCTAGAACAAACTCAAATTAAGAGAGAAAGTCTGCTGCAATTAAGTAGACCAGCATCACACAGAAAGGATGTTCTTGATCTTCCTGATTCCCACCAAGTGAACGGGGGCTGTACCGTTAGGTTTGGAGGCAGTGAATTGGATTCCCTTTATAACTTGTGAAAAGAAAGTAGGACAAAAGTATTTAAGCACAAATAGTGGTTAATGAGAACTGGGAATAAAGTGGAAACCCTGGTGGTGGAATAGTTAAGTGCTACATCTGCTAACCAAAAGGCTGCCAGTTTGAATCTGCCAGACTCTCCTTGGAAACTCCATGGAGCAGTTCTACTCTATCCTATGCGGTCACTGTGTGTTGGAATTGACTTGACAGTAGTGGATTTCTTTTTTCTTTTTCTGTTTTTGTTTTTTTATAGTACAGTAGCTAAGAGCTTATCTTCTAACCAAAATGGTCTGCAGTTTGAATCTACCAGCCTCACCTTAGAAATCTTAGGGGCAGTTTTATGCTGTCCTATGAGATCTCTAATGAGTCATAATCTACTTCATGGACACTGAGTTTAATCAGAGCTGATCAATTACACACAAAAATACATAGACTCAAAACCAGTTATGCACGCTAATTTGCTTATCATCTCTACCTTAGTTCAGGACCCCAGAAGCACAAGGATTCCAGTTCAAGGAGTTTATTGGAAGGTTAAAGAAATATCATGAGGGAAATTGGTAAATGAGATGAGTAACAGAAGACATCTGAGAAAATACTACTGTCTTAGTGTGTATGTGAAGGAGTAGCTCCTGAGCTCTTGAGACAGAATTCTCATGAGAACATTTGATTAGAAAGCATTTCCAGGGAAAGACAAATCAAAACAACAGCAGAGCTCACAGGCAAGCCAACGAAACGAGGTAAATGTCTAATAGTTCTTGCTCTGTGTTCACGTTTGTTCATGACTGGGACTGGGTTTTCAGTCTGGTGCTCTCTGTGTCTTCATCTTTATCAGTACATCCTTCAGTGAAATCCTCTCATTTATTCTTATTTCTACAAATATGCAGATTATCCTGGGCCAAATGCACGAAGTAATGTTGGAACACTAAAACATTTAGGGCAATTATGTGAAGATCTCAGGGTGCACCCCTTTTGATTCTTGTGTTGCCAGTGAGACTCAACTTAGTGAGCTCCATCACGGCTATCACTGGTGGTGGCCAGGCACCATCCGGTTTTTCTGGTCCCAAGTCTACGTAGGCACCCACTCATGTGGGTCTCTCTATCTTCTGGGTTGTCTTTACCCCATATAATTTCGGTCCTCGGTGAGCATGCGTTCCTGCTGAGTTGGGACCATTTGCTGTGCCCTCAGATGGCAACTTGGCAGCTTTTAAGACCTCAGACACCACTCACCAATGTGATGCTGCCCTTGCCCATAAATTATAACAAAGCTCCACTATTCAGACACGAATGGATTCGACTTGGCGATGCAGAGTGACCAAATATTGGATGCACTTTATGGTTCTATGCATCCATAGGATATCATCCTGCTGACCTCTGGCTGGAGGGAGGAGAGTGGGTAGAGAGGAGGGGAATGGAGACTGTTGGGAGGATGAGACACGTATGGAGCAGAGAGGAACAGTGTGCTGTGGGAGAGCAGTGGAAGCTGCATATAGGTGGGCATGTAACTTTATATGGGAATGTACATTTTCACTCAGTCATAATAATAAAAATGTTTGGGGCAATTATAATCATCTAAAATAAAATCTTTATCATTGGAAGCACTTTTAATTGCCTTCAATTGCTTTTGACTTACTTTAATTTAATGGATGGGTTGTTTTCAAAGCATGAACTTTTTACATTCCCTGTTATTGTTGTTGAGTGCTGTCAAGTCCAGTGTGACTCTTAGCAACCTTATGTGACAAACCAGAAATTCCCTATAGCATTTCCTAGGCTGTAATTTTTACAGGAGACGATCTCCAGGCCTTTTCTCCTGTGAAGTAACTGGTAGGTTCAAACCACACTGACCTTTCAATTAGCAGCCAATTTTGTGACCACTGTGCCACCAGGGCTCATTTCTCAATTATTTTAAATCTCTTATCATCAAAGGTAACAATCAAATAAGAGTCCTGAGACAAGCCTCTGACTTATGAGCTGTGGGGTGCTGGGTAGAGATGGGAAGGGAAAAAACACCTTAAAGAATAGCTGCATCTCCCTTAGGACTCAAGGTCTAAAGCAAGACATGAGGGTAAACTTGAAATTGCTCCTGATGACCACTTAAAAATGTCACAATGCACACTGAAGATACTTTCTCTCTAGAAGACCACCACAGTAAATTGTGTTCTGCCTTCAGGGTTGGGAGTCATGGAGCTTTCTTTGCTTGTATAGCTGATGAATTATTTTGATTGTGTTTATGGGCCATAAAATAAAAAAAAAAAAAAGGTATTGCCCAGTTAATACCAACTCACAATGATTTCGTGTATTTTAAATAAGACTACTCTCCATGGTCTTTTCAATGGCTGAATTTTTGGAAAGTAGATTACCAGACCTTTCTTCTGGGGTGCCTTTAGGTGGATTCAAATCTCCAACCTTTCAGTTAGCAGCTGGGTGTGTTAACCATTTGTGCCACCTGAGAATTCCTGAGGGACCATATGATGTGAATAATTAATATCTTTAAATCCTGAGATGGTACCCAGAGTAATGATATGCTCACAGTACAAGGAACACTTGTCAAGTGCATCTTAGAAAGGCCACAGCTGTGTCCGGGCTCCCTGTAGAGTCACAGAAAGCAGTAGTAAAAGGCAGTCTTTCCACTGTTGAATGATGTTCTCTCTCTCTCTGCTCACAGAATAAAGTTTTAGGTAATCATTTCTAACCTATACTCAGATACATGTTTATGTTTAAGGTGACTTCTTCCCCTTTAAATGGCCAGTTGGGGTAAAAACAAAGGAGAAGCCTAAATAGTAATTTCCCTTATTCCTCCTCTCTCCCACCAAATGTTATGTTACCTGTATTTTTGCCAATAAAAAAAAAATTAATGCAGTGTTGTGGAGAAATAAGTGTTAAAGGTGTCCTTGAGACTTTCCTATTGCCAGATGAAACTGCTTTCCTTAACAGTCCTCATCTCTGGCCCTTTGCTCTCCAGCATTTCTCAGATTTGGGTGACTGGGCAGTGAGGTCAGCGGTGAGAGATCTGCAAAGCAGAAAGAACCTGAGCAGAGGACATGCAGCAATGGAGATATCCAGCTGTGGAGATATCCAGCTGTGCACTAATCAAATAACCCCTCTGGACAAATGCTGTTACCTTGAAAATATTGTATTAGAAGACAGATATTTGAAAAATGAGCACACCATAAAGATGTGAGCAGTGAAAATGAACTTTAGTTATTATAGAAAAATTAGAGGAGAGAAGAAACATCTCAGCAACTGGAAAGCTTATATTGGTATCTATCCAGAGGTGGTGCTATCCGTCTTAGTATACTAAGTAGAAGTGTAAATGCTGAAATATTTATGAAGGGGAAAGAAAGCAGGGACACTAAATTTCAATCTAGGCCTGTAATTTGATGTGTGCCATGCTGACAGATAAAGAAAGAGCAGAGAGTACACACAGGACAATTTTCTATGTTCTACTTTGGTTTTTCTTTTGTGTTTATAAAAAGAATTCATTTAAAACATAGGAATACCAGAAGTGTAGGTACATGCGTGTATGTGTCTGCCTGTGTGTCTATGTGTAGTCCAGCAGGAAACACCACAAAACAGTGTAAATGCTGAAACATTTATGAAGTGAAAGTCAAGCAGGGACACTATATTTTGGTCCAGGGCTGTAATGCATTTGACCAGATCTTTATAGAATTTCTGTCTTCCAGGACTCTTGTGATATGGTATTTATTACAAATCAATGGGAGTCTTGTGCTGTGGACTCAGGGGTACAGAATAGCAAGGAGATCGAGGGTTCAGATTTCAGCACAGCGCTGATGGCACTGCTCCTAGTGCCTGCTGTAGAGCCAGAATGTGATTGTGCTCAGTACACTCTGACAATATCGCTGTGATGAGGAGATACTTCACTCAGGGAAGATGTGCAAGCAACGCACAGGTGAAAGCCTGGTGAAGGGCCAGTCTGCAAGGTCTTCAGGACCTTGTCGAGATCTCTGTGACCCCTGTGTCATGCCTCTGCTGCAATTAAACTGAAATCATTAGCTTTTCTTTACATATTAGGAACTGCATTCACAGAATGTTGGTGCTGGTAACTGTGTAGGAGACTATGAATTTGTTGACTGAATCAACCAAAAATACCACTGGAAGCTTTCCTCAAGAAGATGCACAAAGAAAGACAATAAATTGTGCTTGAGCATGTAAAGTTGTCTGAATGTTAAAAAATGCTAACTGAGCATTTGTTTAATAATAGCATAGAAGAAGTTCAAGCTGACCTCCATCAGCCATATATCCTAAGGTTACACAATACAGAGTATCTTTGACAACTCTGATTTAAAGGAATACAGTTCAGCGTTTCAACTTAGGACTCACAAAGTTTGTTGTTAACGTGATACTCCAGCTAGGGTCTAGAAAAGAACATTCTGTGAGCTGACAAGTGAAGGGACAGAAAAATATTTAGCAAGTTGAATTGTGATCCTTGTCATAGTTATTTAGTGCTACTACAACAGAAATACCACAGTGGATGGCTTTAAAAATAGAACTTTATTTCCTCACAGCAAAGGAGGCTGAGAGTTCAAATTCAGGGCATCCGCTCCAGGGGAAGGCTTTCTCTGTTGGCTCTGCAGGGAGGTCCTGATTGTTAGTCTTCCCCTGGACCAGGAGCTTCTGAAACATAGGGACCTGGGGTCCTTTCCCATGGTGGATGGATGCGTTCTGTTCCTGGAACTGCTTCTTGATAATATGAAGTCCCCACATTTCCGCTCACTTCCCTTCTTTTTGCATCCCGTGAGATTGCCTCAAGGCACAGTACAATCTTCCAGATTGAATCCTGCCTCACTCACACAATCATCACCCATCCTCCCTCACTGACATCATAGAGGCAGAATTTACAACACATAGCAACTTCACACCATACGGGGAATCACGGCCTAGCCAAGTTGATACATACATTTTGGGGGGACACAATTGAATCCGGGACAGTACTACTTCCACTTTTATAGTGAACTCACGTAAATTTTGTTCTGACTTAAAAAAATGAAAAAATAACTGGAGCAGATTATTGACGTACAACGAAACAAGTATGAAATGAAAACTTAAGTGTGGAAATATAAGCACATTTTATTGATGGCTTCATTTAAAGGAGAGCTCCTTCCTAAAAAAATACGATAGGCTGACTGATGAAAGTGTTTAACAACTATTTGTTCGTTGTTTTCCTTTGCTCCAGATTTCAGAGTCGTGACAGCACGTGTCACTGCTCTCTGTGTTTGAGGACAATGTTGTTGGCTACCGTCTCTATGGGTAAGCTGTAATTTCTGGTGGGTTTTCCTCTGCTTTCTATATTACTATCATTGCACTTCAGTGGAGTGGATGGTCAGAACTACTATTTAGAGACCTTGGTGGTAAGCAACTTCAATACAGGGATTCCTGCTTGACTCAGAGAACTTGAACTCCACCACACCTCCTCATTTCTTACTATGCAGGCCAGGTGCTTGCTGTGCTTTCTCATATGTCTTTAGTTATGCCTCTGAATTGGCTTGTTGGTATTAGGATGTCTTTAAGGTACTGACAGTATTTTTTTTTTTAACAACCTATACCACAGCATTTTGGGCCTGGATATAGTGAAATGTGCAAACTTTGTCCATGATGATACTGAGAATTTTATAGCTGCCTAAGTTTCCCTTTTGCAGCACCTGTATGTAGACTTGAGAACTGAAAATTTAAGCCACCTGTGGAAACCCTGATGCCATACTAAGTGCTACAGCTGCTAACCAAACGGTCAGCACTTTGAATCCACCGGGCACTCCTTGGGAACTGTATAGGACAATTCTACTCTGTCCTATAAGGTTGCTATGAGCTAGAATCTACTTGATGAAAATCGGTTTGATTTTTCTGATAGCCCAAGTACAACACACCGCACTGCTGGCCTTATTGAATAAAGTGGGATGTTAAAGAAATAAGTAAACTGGTTTCATGGCACCATGAGCTTTGTCTTTGTATCCTTTACACTTATTGTTTATTCATTTTGATCATGACATAATTCTTTAGCAACAACCTGGTGGCATAGCAGTTAAGTGCTATGGCTGCTACCTGGGTCAGCAGTTCAAATCCTCCAGGAACCCCATGGAAACTCTATGGGGTAATTCTATGCTGTCTGTAGGTCACTTTGTATCAGAATCAACTCAGTAGGAGTGGGTTTAGTTTTTGTCTCCAGCCTTCAATTCAGCTCAGTAATCAGTTAATAGATATTGGTGAGTTTAGCTACCCTGAGTTGTCTACACTGGTGATTGTGAGTTCCTAGATTCCTCTACAACTCTGTCAAGCTATCTGAAAAAGCCCTAAGAGGAAGGAAGACTCAGCTGTGGCTGAGCATCAAGGCTTCTATCATTTACTGTCCTCCCTGCCGTTTTAAACTATTATGACCTGCTTTCAACATTACCTTTAACCATGGGAATGGCTATCCTATGAAGAATATATTTGTTTCCCTGAAGGGGCTTTGTAGTCTGACATTTTTGTTGATTTCTCCCCAAATAACCTAGGCCATGATAGAATCAATGTTGTAAGAAAGCTTAAATGATGGCCTTTGCGAAAGTAGTTAGATTTCTATAAAGGGCTCTCACAATGACCATGAGAATCTATCAAACTGGAACATGAATTCTGTCCAGACCTGGGTGGGACACATTGCTTGCCCTAGGCACTTTTAAGAGCAACTGCACAGCTCACAAGTTTCTACATGACCATTCTGTCCTGGGACAGTGTGGCCAAATTAGAATGGAAGATGGCCTGGAGTTGGGGCGCATGGTTGTAAAAACCTTATCCATGTCCTTAAAGAGCCACTACAAACTCATTTTTATGCTACTTGCAAAACACTGGTGATCTGAAATGCAGGTATCATGAGAAAAGCAGCATGCAATTAGAAGAGATCAAGAAGCCATCCTGCTGCAGGGTAGCAGAGCACTTACCAGGAACTGTGGGAGCAGCCTTCCCCATCTCACTGTTATTAGAGAGACTCAAGTAAGGTGAGATTTCTTCATTTGTTGGTCGTGGCTTTCTTTCCTCCCTTCAGAGTGTCCTCCTCCTCCTCCTCCCTATAATTTTCTCAGCTCTGACATATCCTCACCTCACTTAATGACCTGTTCTGTTTCTCATATCTTGCATTTAATTATGTTCTCCTGCTACTTAGGAGGGAAAGCGGATTCCAGAAGGACATCTCCACTTAGTGTTGAAATGCTTACAGCTGAAGGACCTATGGTCTACTCTGACTCAACTCACATTGAACTGACCCTGTTAAAACCAGACACCTTAATTCTTTCTGCTAACCTCATCTCATCTGGTGTGGTGGTCAAGGCTGTGTCAACTTGGCAACTCATGTTTGGCTGCTGTATCAAGTGGCAGGCGTGGGGCCTGTGGTGGATTTCCTCCCCTCAGCTCTCATCTCTCCGCCTTCCACCACCTACTTCCTGTCTGCTCATATTGCCAGCAGCTCCTGCTCTCTTTTGGGTCTGGTTCCTGTACCTGAATGAGTAACTGCTGGCTTCATCAACCCTTATAGCCAGCAAGGGAGAGTCCTGTTCCCTGACCTGTCAATCCTGGCTAATGCTCCATTAGCCAGCAGAGGCCTTGCAGTTTCACACCAGCCTGGGATCCACTGACCTACACAGCCAGTCACCTAGAACTCTACTCTCTGCTCTCTGACCTGCTGACCTTGGATTCACCAGCTCCTATGGCCATGTGAGACTTTTGCCAGGACTTAGGACATTCAGCTTCTACAATTGCATGAGCTGTTTCCTTTTTATAAATATTTCCTTGTACCTACACTTGCTACAGGTTTTGCTTTCCCAGGAAACCCAGCCTAAGACATCTGGGAAACCCTAGTGGCATAGTGATTATATGGCTGCTAAGCAATAGGCTAGAAGTTCAAATCCACCAGATGTGCCTTGCAAGTTCTGGAACAGATCTACTCTGTCATATAGGGTCGCTGTGAGTTGTAATTGACTTGATGTCCATGGGTTTTGTTTTAGCCTCACCTTGGACCCCTATACCTAATTGGTCAGCAGTTTATGTCAGTTTTGAATTATATATATATTTGGTCCAAATATGCCAACTTTTTGTGCATTGTAAGAGCTCACAGACTCTTTGCCACTTAGATTTCTGGGAAAGTCTCCTGACTAGTCTGCTTGTTCAACGCATCCTCCACAACAACACTAACGTGTTTGGGCTAAAATCCCAAGGTGGAAGTGCTTCTATTTTGCTTAAAATCTTTCAGTGTCTATTTGACTCTCAAAGGATAAAGTCAAAACTCCTTAACATGGTGTCTAAGACTCCTCATTATCTAACCCTTGTCTGTATTTCTGTCCTCATATTCTACCATTTCCACAAATAGCTTTAGCTTTAGTTCCATTAAGACACTTACCTAAGTTCTAAAACAGCACACCTTCACAAAGGTTCATGCCTTTTATGCCGGAAACGCTTCTTGCTAGCTTTTTTAACCTCAGAAACATTTTGTACAGCCTCAAAACTAAGCTCAAACACCTTCCACCCTCTAAACTGCTTCCTCTTCCCTTTCTTACCTGCACATCCCCACTCTCTGATGTTAACTGTTGCACCTTTGTGTACTCTCCAGCACTCTGTTTTATAATCATGCATTTGTATGATGTTTTCAAAGAACTGCAAACTTCTTGAGAGTCAACACTGTGTTTAATTTATCTCTGATCTTTGGAATTCTTTTAATGCTTGCTACTTGTTATGTGCTGTTTAGTCTGTTCCAACTCACAGAAACCAAATGTGACAGAGTGCCGCTAACTGCCCCTTAGTGTTTCCTACTCTGTAATCTTTAGGGAAGCAGATTGCCAGGTCATTTACTTATGGAGCTACTGGATAGGTTCCAAATACCAGCTTTCAATTAGGAGCCAAGTGCTTAGCTGTTGCAACACCAGGTCTCCATACTTAGTATTTGCTAAACATGTTTGTTTAATGAATGATTAAACAAAGATAAGGAAAAGTGCTATTTAAACAAGTATGGTTGAATTGGCAATATCTTTAAATTTTCTTTGTTTTTTAAATTTTCTGTATCTACCCTGGTGGCATAGTAGTTAAATGCTACCTCTATTAACAAAAACATTGGCAGTTCAAATCTTCCAGTTGCTCCTTGGAAACTACAGAGCAGCTCTGCTCTGTCCTGTAGGGTTTCTTTGAGTCAGAATTGACTCAGTGGCAGTAGGTTTGGTTTGGTGTTTTAGCTGGGTATGGAGGCACTTGTGACTTTCTGAGGTTTACTATGTAAATGTTGAGAGGAAACAAGATTTTTACCCCTCTCTTCTGAAACACACCAGATTTCAAATGAACCAAATGTTCTCTTAGGGTGAAAGTAATAGAATCAAAGGATTCTAACTCCAGTTCCACATTTTGCAGTATTGGGTTCCTGGCTGTTTATTTTGGTTTGCTTTTGTTTTGACTCACACATGTGTGCCACTAACCCATCAGCAAAATTAAGGTTTACTAAGGATATTTTTGAAAACAAAAAGCCTCACAACTGGACCAGGAAGCAACATTGTCATAAATGGAGAAAACACTGAGGTTGTCAAGGATTTCATTTTACTTGGGTCCACAATCAACACCCATGGAAGCAGCAGTCAAGAAATCAGAAGACGTGTTGCTTTAGGAAAATGTACTGCAAAGGACCTCTTTAAAGTATTCAACAGTAAAGATGTCATCTTGAAGACTAAAGTGGGCCTGACTGAAGCCGTGGTATTTTCAGTCACATTGCATGCAAGCAAAAGCCGAACAAAGAAGACAGGAGAAGAATTGATGCCTTTTAATTGTGGTGTTGGAGAAGAATGCTGACTGTACCATGGACCGCCAAAAGAACAAACAGATCTATTCTGGAAGAAATGCAACCAGAGTGCTCCTTGGAAGCAAAGATGGCAAGACTGCATCTTACATACTTCGGACATGTTGTCAGAAGGGATCAGTCCCTGGAGAAGGACATCGTGCTTGGTAGAGTGGAGGGACAGTGAAAAAGAGGAAGGACCTCGACAAGATAGATTGACACAGTGGCTGCGACAACAGGCTTAAGTATAAAAGCGATTGTGGACGGGGCACAAGACCAGGCAGTGTTTCGTTCTGTTGTTCATAGCATTGCTGTAAGTTGGAACTGACTTAACAGCACTTAACAACAACAAGGAGATGCAGCTAGGTGAGATCCAAGTGCCTCTGAAATTCACCTTTCACCAGAAAGATTCTGCAGTCACTTTGGGGTATTAGAAGACACAGTTGATTTTCCAGAGCACCATGAGGTAGGGGCAAGAGGACCAAGCACCTGGCCAAGGAGTCTCAGTCACTCAGTGAGCAGTGTTACAGGTAATCTCCTAAGAGGTCAGCTGCTCTGACCCAATCGGTGCACGAATGCTTTAAAAGCTATTTTGTCTTAAAATTGTTATATTCTTCAATACATGACGTTGAAGGTGGTACCTTTTAATTTTCCCCAAGCCTGAGAATCTTAGAGAGAAGTGAAAAGATGTGGGCCTCTGAAGCCCTCAGGAAACCTCCGTGGGTGTCACCCATTTTTATATCTGTGGTATGAAAGAACTTCACTCTCTCTTTTTGAAAGATCTCACTTTCTCTCTCCCCTGAATATTTCCCTGGGCTAGTCTGCTGCTTCTCCAGAACCTGCTGCTGAGGATCTGGAGTAGGGAAGTTCTCTTGGAATGCCTCAGAAACAAACACTTGGTGATCTGCTTCCATAAAGATTACAGACAAGAAATCTCTATGAGGCACTTCTACTCTGAAACATAGAGTTGTTATGAGTTGGGATTGACTCTACAATACCCAACAACAACTCAACAATACCACCACAGGGAAAATTTTTAGACTCATCTTTTAAACTGTTAAAACAGATCTGTCAAAGTTGTCATCCAGGCACCGTCACTCACTGATTTCTCAGTGACTATGGCTTGAGCATCTATTCATTTTGCTACTTTCTTTGTTACAGATAGGATTTTAAAAATGTATTATTCTGTTTAGTTTTAAGAGTTCCTTTAAGAATCAGTTTGAGTAAGATAGAAAAGTATGTTTCCTAAAATATGTGTAATAAAGTGTTCTCCCTTAAAGTTGTAGTGAGTTAGAAATGTGTTATTAAAACAATGCTTAGAACAGTGTTGAGAACATAAGGAGATTTGGAAATTTAACTTTTATTATCATTACTATTACTTTTTGTGGGGTAGTATAAAGCCTTGCTTTAGATTCCTAGAGCTACATAACAAAACATGAAAAATAAGTGGCCCATAATTAAATCTATAACACTCCGCCTTCTAGAAAAACTCTGTTTCTCTAAACAGGGTTACACTCACAGGTACAGGACTTAGGACTTCCATATGTCTCTTTGGGTGACACAATCCATTCTGTCATAAACTTTATACATGTAAGTGGTATTACTGTTTGTTAGAAAGACTTTCCACTGGCTGCAAATCTTGCATTCAGTTCTTACCTTTGCATGGCCTGGGTTGAATTACCAGTGACTCTGAATACTATATCTGACAATTAACTCCAACAACTTAGTTGTTTTAAATGCCACATACCTCATTGCTGAATATCACTACAGTCATCTTTGAAGTACTCCCTTCAGAAAGCCATGCACCAATGCCAGTGCCTGGCCACCCTTCAAGGCAATTTTAGAACTCGTTCTGAAATGGCCACTGTACGCGGTGGCAAGGTGGTAAGTTCACAAGCTTAATTTTGTAGTTGTCTGTGGGGAGTTTTTACCAGTACACAAATAACTGCATTGGAACACCTTCCCTACTCACCTGATCCAGCCCCCAGTGACTTTTTTCTTTGCCTGAAGGTAAAGGAAAATACTGAAAGGAAGACATTTTGCTGATATTCGGGCCACCAAGAGTAACAGGATGCTAGTCCTTATGGCCATTCCAGAAAAAGAGTTTTGAAGCTGCTTTGATGGGTGGACTAAGTGCTGGCATTGCTGCATCACTTCTTCCCAAGGGAAGTTCTTCAAAGGTGATGGTAGTGATATTCAGCAATGAGGTATGTAGAACTTTTCACAAACTTAACTGGCAGCCCTCATTATCCACCAGATGCTCCTTGGAAATGCAGTGGAGCAGTTCTCCTCTGCTCCTCCAGGGTTGCTATGAGTTGGAATTGACTCAACAGCCATGGGTTTTGGAAACCCTGGTGGCATGGTGGGTGAGTGCTACAGCTGTGCTACACCTGCTAACCAAGAGGTTGGCAGTCCAAATCTACCAGGTGCTCCTTGGAAACTGGGGGGGGGGGGGAGGGACAGATCTACTCTGTCTTATAACGTCTCTAAGAGTCCGAATCTACTCGATGGCAGTAGGTTTGATTTGGGGGGTTATATTATTTTATTTAATTTTTTTCTAGAGTCTAATTCTATTAACAAAGAATAAGAAAATAAACTCTCTTATTTTCCCTAGAATCATTAATTCTGACTCATGGTATCTCAACATTCAAGAAAAAAACATGAACCGTATTATTACCAGCTCCCTCTCATCAATTATAAGAAAGAGAGATTGAAATGTTTCCATGTCATTAGTTAAGAACAAGCTCCTTTGATAATTTTATTTTCACACAGTGAGGTTTATGTTTGATGTCTCCGCCACAGGGAAATGCAATGTACTGCTGATAAGAACAAATGTCTTATCGTTAGTGGCCCTGCCAAACTCCAGGTGTATTTGTACAGCCATGTAAGGATGAGAAGCCCTCCTGGTGCAGGGGCTAACTGCTCAGCTGCTAGCCAAAAAAGTCAGCAGTTCAAATCTATCAGCTGCCTCTTGGAAGACTTTTGGGGCAGTTCTACTCTGTGCTGTAGGGTTGCTGTGAGTCAGAATCAACCAGATGGCAATGGGTTTGATTTTATAAAGAATTTGGCAATATTATCTAGAAATTACACTTGTGTTTATGTTTTGATCCAGTAATTCCAAATCTAAGAATTTTCCCTGGAAGTACATACTCTCAGTAATACTCCATGCACACAAATGCAAGTATTCACTGCACTGCAGCATCTCTTGCAAATAGTGGTAGCTTGTTAATGTTCATATGTAAGAGAAGAGTTCAATAACCATGTACGTAGAGCCAATGGAATCATCTACAGCTTTATGAAAAATGAGAATGGTCACTGAACTGATAAAGAACAAGCCCTAGGATATATTTATGAAAGCAGAAAGCAAAGTGCAAAGAAGTATCTGTATAGTTATCTTTTATGTAACAGAAAGGGAGGGAAATAAAAAATATATACATTTATCTCTTAATTTGTGCAAAAACACAGGAAGGATAGTCATAAATTCATGAGACTGTCTAGCTACAGGAGGTACTGGGCGCTAGATGGAAAGGATGGCAACAGGATGGAGATGTGGTGGGGTGGCTGAGGGTGAGCACTAGGATAGATGAAAATGGGGTGCTGACTCTAAATATGCCCTCAAAAATGTTTATCAAGTAACTCTAGCTTTTAGACCTATGTTGTATTTCACATATGTGAGAAAAATAAAATCAGCAAAGATTTGAGGATTCGTAAACTATGAACACAAATGCGTAAGACTATATTTCAAATGAAAGGTAAGAATACACTGGGGATGAGAAGAATAATTCTTGAACACAGAATTTTGACTATCTGTCCTTAGGCAAAAGATAAAAGAATTACAGAAACTGATTCTCGTTAGTCAGTTAGTTTTCTAGAATACAGGGTTAACCACTTTGAAACAATATGATATATATTTTAGAACTGAGCAAAATAGCAGATACGTTGTATATAAGGGATGTTTATTTTCTCCCCGTCAAAGAAGGGAGTTAGAAATAGGGAAACTAAGAAGGCTAGACTAAAATCTGTGGTGTTGTATTAAAATTGGAAATATAATTTGAATACACGCTTTTTAACATACAACTAGATAGAGATCTGTGTATGAATATGGGTTCATATTAAACATATGAATAAATAGAGATACGAAAAGGATATAGATATGTGTGCATATATGTATTATCTCACATAGTTCTTTTCAATCTAACTAAAATATTATTGTACAAAAATAAGATATTTAAAATAAAATTTCTAGTATCTCTGTCTGGCAGTATCTCTGTGATCCTCCACTTGTATCTTTTCTAAAATAATTTATTCTACCTCCCCTCAAGTGTCTCATAAATTGTCCCAACTGCAAAGGTAATAATTTTTTTTAATTACTGTGTTTTAAGTGAAAGTGTACCTTTGAGTCAGTTTTTCATGCAAATACTAACACACACTTTGTTATGTGACAGCAGGTACTCTCCCTACACTATGACAAGATGTACTTTCCCTCCACCACAAATTTCCCAGGTCCATTCAACCAGCTCATGTCCCCTATCTCTTCTCCTTTTACCTCTAGACAGGAAATGCTCAGTTAGTCTCCTTTATCTACTAAAGCCAAGAAGCATACTCTTCACTAGTGCCAATATAGACCAGTTCAATCTTTGTCCAAAGAATTGGCTTACTGACTGCGCTAACAGAGTCCAGGAGTCATGCATGACTTCTGCGGATCCTCCAGTCTGTCAGACCATCAATTCTAGTCTTTTCACTAGAGTTTGAGTTCTGCACACTGCATTTCTCCCACTCCCTCAGGGAGTCTTTTTTGAGTTCTCTGTAAGGGGTGTCATTGGTGGCAGCTGGGTACCATCTCATTATTCTAGTCTCGTGTTGAGCTAGTCTCTGGTTTAAATGACCCTTTCCATTTCTTGGGCTCAGAGTTTCCTTATGTCTTTGATGTTCTTCGTTCTGTTTTGCTTCAGGAAGTCTGAGACCAATTGATGCTTCTTTGATGGCCACTTGTTAGCTTTTAAGCCCCATGTGCCATTCACCAAAGTGGGATGCAGAACATTTTCTTAATGAACTTGGCTATGCCAGCTGACCTAAATGCACCCTGAAGCCATGGGCCACCCCTGTCCCTGCTTCTCTGTCACTAGAAGTGTTTGGTTGTATTTGGAAAACCTCTTAACTTTTGCTTTTGCCTAGCTGTGCTGACTTCTCCTCTACTGTACTGTCCTTCCCTTCACCTAAAATAACTTTTATCTAATGTCTTAGTAAATACCCCTCTCTTTCCCTCCTCACCATCGTAACCATCAAGCACCATTTTCTTTTGTATTTAAATCTTTTCCTGAGTCCTTTTCCAAGTGATCTCTTACAATATTTGTCCTTTTGTAACTGACTGATTTCACTCAGCATAATGCCTGTCAGATTCCTCCATGCTGTGAGATGTTTCCCAAATTTATTGTACTTGTCATTGCATAATATTCTATTGTGTGACCATACCATATTTTGTTTATGCATTTATCTATTGCTGGCCACTTAGCTTGTCTCCATCTATTTGCTGCTGTAGATAATACTGTGATGAACGTTGGTGTGCATGTATCTATTTGTGTAGCAGCTCTCATTTTCCTAGGATACACTCTAAGAGGTAGAATTGCTGGATCTTATATTTCTATTTCTAGCTTTTTAAGAAAGTGCCAAATCAATTTCCAAAGTAACTGTACCATTTTACATTCCCATCAGTAGTGTGTAAGTGTTCTGATCTCTTCACAGACTCTCCAACATTTATTATTTTGTGTGTTTGTATTAATGGCAGCCTTGTTGGGGCGAGATGGCATCTTATTGTAGTTTTGATTTGTATTTCTCTAGAAGTTAATGATCCTGGGCACTTCTTACTTGCTTAAATATCTTCTTTGGTTAAGTGCCTGTTCATATACTTTGCCCATTTTTTTTTAATTGAGTTGTCTTTTTGTTGTTGAGGTTTTACAGTATCTTGTAGATTTTAGAGATTAGAAACTGATCAGATTGTTTATAGCTAAACATTCTTTTGTTTATAGCCAAACATCCCCCTGCCACCCCATTCTGTGGGTTGCCTTTTAATTCTTTTAGTGAAGTCTTTAGCTAACTATAAATGTTTAATTTTTAGGAATTCCTGGTGGTCTGTTTTCTATTCTGGTGTTTGTGCATTGTTAGTAATGATTTGTAAATTTATTAGATTCCCAACGTTGCCCTTATTTTTTCCTTCCATGATCCTTATTGTTTTAGGTATTATATTTAAGTCTTTTATACACATTGAGTTGGTTTTTGTGCATGGTGTAAGTTATGGGTCTTATTTAATTTTTTTGCAGATGATGTCCAGTTATTATGCCAACATTATTTGTTAAAGAGATGGTCATTTCTCTAATCCACAAAATTTAGTCTTGCTGGGAACACAAGAATAAACAGGGGTGCACCCTGAGACCTCTACTAAAAGACCACAATTGATGGTCCAGGGACTTCAGGGTTCCCCTAGGAGCATGGCCCTTGGCCCTGATGCTGCGCCTGTCCATAAATCATAATGAAAGTCAACTTTTCGGACAACAATGGATTGGACTGGACAATGCAGACTGACCATACCTTGTGGGAACTTTATGGTTCTATGCATCTATAGGATGTCGTCCTGCTGACCTCTTACTGGAGGAAGGGGAATGGGTGGAGAGGAGGGGATAGGAGACTGCTGGGAGGATAGGACATGTATGGAACAGAGAGGAAGGGTGTGCTGTCACCGGGTAGGGAGAGCAGTGGGAGCTGCATATAGGTTAGCATGTGAGTTTATGTGGGAATGTACATTTTCATTCAATCACACACACGAAAAAATTACCATGCTCTGTGGGTTGGTTAAGACAGTGAACATTGAGGATGGAGAGTAGGTCTTGAAGAAGGATGGAAACTGTAAGTTTTTCAAACAATTTGAACCTGGGTGGATTCAGTGTGATTTTTGATATGAGATTGTTAAAAGCAATAAAAATATCTTTTATCCTTTAAAAAAAAAATAAAGGACTTTGAGCTTCTCAAGTATCAGCTCCTAATAGGTGGATGATTTTATATCTGGATTCTCAGTTCTGTTCCATTAGTCTATGCATCTGCTGTTGGACTAGTACAAGGCTGTTTTGACTACTATGGTGGTGCAATAGATTCTAAAGTCAGGTAATGTGAGGCCTCCTACTTTGTTCTTCTTCAGTAATGCTTTGCCTGTCTGAGGATATTTCCCTTTCCAAACAAAGCTAGTAATTTGTTTCTCTATCTCATTAAAAAATGCCCTTAGAATTTGGATCTGCATTGTATCTACAGATTGCTTTGGGTAGAAGAGTCACTTTTACAATGTTGATTCTTCCTCTCCACAAGCATGGGAGGTTTCTCTACTTATGTATGTCTCTTTTGGCTTCTTGCCGTAGTGTCTTGTAGTTTTCTTTGCCCAAATTCTGACAATTAAGTTTATGAACTCATCCTAGAAAAAGTGCTTCCAGCCAAGTGCTGTCAAGTCGGATCCGACTGAAAAGGTGCTACATACGTCTCTAAAATGTATATACATATTGCTGACTATCACCACAGTCATCTTCCATGTCCCCCCCCACTTGGGAAGCTGTGCACTGATGCCAGTTCCTAGTCCACCCTTCAAAGCAATTTTGGAACTTTTTCTGGAATGTCCATCAGAGCTGTTGTCATATTACCCTTGATATCCTGAATATCATCAAGACATCTTCCTTTCAATATTTCCTTTATCTCTGGGTAAACAAAAATGTCATTGGAGGCCAGATCAGGTGAACAAGGAGAGTGTTCCAATACAATTTTTTTGTGTACTGGTTAAAAACTCACTGAAAGACAGTGCCATGTGAGCTGGTGCATTGTTGAGCTGCAAGACCAATGAATTGCTAGTGAAAAGTTCAGATTGTTTTCATCTAACTTTTTCACGCAGGCTTTTCAGTACTTTCAAATCATAAACTTGATTAACTGTCCTTTTGGTATAAACTCACACTGAAGAATACCTCTGATATCAAAAATGGTTAGCAATATCGTTCTGACTCTTAATTTCAACTGACGGTATTTTTGCGGTGTTTTTGTCAGTTCAGCTCCTTACTGGCCACCCTGACCTCTCTGCATCAGTGATGCTTTCTCTCTCCTCATAAAAAAGTTTAATCTATATGTATACTGCTGTTTTCTTCATGGTATTATCTCATAAATTTGCACTAACCTGTTCCTGATTTCATTTCTACTCTTGCAAAGTTTAACAAGAAATTCAGTGTTTGTTCATTGCTCTAATTCAATATCTCCCATTCTTGTGATAGCACACAAAAAAAAACAACAATAATAAATGCACTCAGCAAGACACTGCCACACATTGACACAAACACAGCTGTGAGACACTGATATACCAAGGTTATGAAACCTTGTTGAGTTGTTTGTACAGTGCTACCTATGTAAGCTCACAGTGGCAAGTTCATGAACTTAATTGTCAGAAATTGTGTAGATCATTTACATCTCTGGCTAGATTTTTTTCCTAAGTATTTTGTTTACTTTGGGACTATTGTAAATGGTATCCATTCAGTGATTTCTTCCTTGATATTGTCTTCGTTAGAGGAATCCAATGATTCTTGCATATTTATCTTGTATCCTTATACTTTGCTAAACTCTTCTTTTAGTTCCAATAATTTTTTTCTTTTTCTGGGTTCTTTATAGAGTTTCTTGTATATGACATCATACCATCTGTAAATAGAGATGCTTTAACCTTTTTCTTAGCAATTTGAATGTCCTTTATTTCTTTTTCTTGCCTGATTGCTTTGTAGAACTTCTAGGACAATGTTAGAAAAAATGTGGTGATAAAGGGTATCTTTTCTGGCTCTGATACTCAAGGAAAATGCTTTCAAACTCTTTCTGTTTAGCATGATATATTGGCTCTTGGTTTGTATAAATGTCCTTTATTATGCTGAGGAATTTTCTTTCTATTCCTATTTTGCTGAGAGTTTTAAAAACTAACGAGTGTTAGAATTTGTCAAATGTCATTTCTGCATAATTAATAAAATAAAATAGTTCTTGTTTTCTATTTTGTTCAGGTGACTGTTTACATTGATGGCTTTTCTAATGTTTTACCACCCCCTTATACCTTGTACAAATCTCACTTTGTCATGTGAATTATTATTTTTGATATGTTGTAGAAGGGCTCCCTTTAGTATGTCTTCTAGTTTTGTTTGTCTTTTTGTAAATTTCTTAAATTCACTTTATCTGGAAGTGTCCTAATTTTACCACCATATTTCAAAGATAGTTCTACTGGCTATATAGTTATTGACTGGTAATTTGTTTCCTTTAAGACTTTGTATACATCATGCCAAGTGCCAAGCCAAGTGCCGTCTTACCACTGCCTTTTTGCTTACATGGTTTCTTTTCAGTAGTCGCAGCTTAGTTATTTACTCTCCTTTTTAGATTATTTTTCTTTTATCCCTAGTCACCTTTAAAATTGTCTCCTTACCTCTGGTGCGGGCAAGATCTTTCTTTTGAGATCTACCTTGTATGGAGTTTGTTGAGTATCTTAAATATCTTCTCGTCTTCCCTGATACCAGAATTTTTTTCTGTCAACAAATCTTCAATAATTCTCTGTATATTTTGTTATCCCACCTTGTTCTGGTACTCCAGCCACTTGTAGTTTATTTCTCTTGACAGAGTCTCATACAGTTTTCTGTGTTTCTTCATTTTCTAAAATTCTTCAATTAGATTTTTCCTCAAATATGTTGGTGTCAAGCATTTTACCTTTAATCTCACTAATTCAGCCTTCCATTGCCTTGATTCTGCTCCTTTGATTTTTTATAGATTTGTCTCATTCTATAGTTCTATTATTAATCTCCTGAATTTCTTCATGCTATTTCTCTGTGCTTTCTCACAGGCTGTTCTGTTTGTCATTATGCTCTGCTACATTTTGTCTGATCTTCCTCCTGATCTTTTCAAGACTTCTAAATATTAGTCTTTTGTATTCTACCTCTGATAATTCTGGGAAATTGCTTGATTCTTTGTTTTGGGAGTTTTCTGAAGTGATTGTGGTACCCTACCTCTTTAAAAAGTGATTTGATATTGACTGCTGTCTCTGGTGGCATAGTGGTTAAGTGTGATGGGTGCTAACCAAAAGGCCAGCAGTTTGAATCCATCAGATGCTCCTTTGAAAACTCTATGGGGCAGTTCTACTCTGTCCTTAGAGCCAAGCCAAGTGCCAAGTGCCATCGAGTCAGATCCGACTCATGGCGAGTGCTTAGAGGGTCACTACAAATTGGCATCGACTCAGTGGCACTGGGTTTGTTTATTTGTTTTTGTTTTCTTAGTATCTCTGAACAATCGATAAATTGTTGTATTTATTTATGTTTGCTTACTGTGTTCTAGTTTCTTGTTCTGTTTTGAAATGTTGAAACTGGCTGTTCCTGTGAGCCAGTTTGATTATTGGCATCTTTGAAGCTCTAAGGTCCTGCCACCAAGTGGTTAGAGCTGTTAGTAGGCAGGTGATCCCAGGCATCCATTTACCTTTCTTGTAGTAGTATTCAGCTCAGGCGCCCAGGTAGTCAGTCAGCAAGTGTGTGCTGCAGATTCTTCCCAGCAGTCCTGGATGGGTAGGGATATATGGTGTAGGCACAGGTATCTGGGTGCACACACTGAGAAAGGCAGGGGAAGGCAGCCCTCAGCAAGTGTCTGTGGGGAATGCATATCCTATTATGCCTGAACTTAGACAAAGGAAGTTTTTCCGCCTTGAGATCCCAGCTTAGGGGAGCCAGCAGATAATTTTATTTATTTAATTTTGCCCCTTTTTGTTAAATTATTCCCTCTGAGTCTAGGACAATGGCTTAGGTGCATGTAAAGAATCCTAGTTCTGGCCCAGTTAATGACATTAAACTCCAGAGCTGGGCAAAGTGCAGAGAATGATGGGGAAGCACTGTGAAAAGGGAGAGATATTTACAGCAAAGGACTTATATCCTTGTGCAACAGAGTAGATGCAATCCACTTAGTTTTTAATGATTCAATGTCGTCTTTCACTGATTCTGGAAGTGTGAGTAGGCCCTCTGTGGCTCAGTCTCTCCTGCTGACTAAGATGCTGTCTGAAAGCCTCCCCTCCCCAAGCTGATCAATGCTGATCTACCTGTGAGGCACCAGCCCCCATCAGTCCAGTCCCATCCAGTTCTTGGTACCTTTGGACATATTCTCGCTTCCCTGATGCTCAGTCCAATTTCTCAACTTTCCCTCTGATGTTCCTGGCTCTTAGACTGTCAAACATAATTGATTCATTTGTTTGTTAGTTTTTCTTGTTAGAAGAATCACAGGAAACATCCAGCTACTCCACCGTCTTAACCCTACCCCCAAAGGTAACAATTCTTGTGCTAGGCTTTCATACTGAAGACACTTAGTGCAAATGCTTAAACTGGCAATAAACCAGCAAGTAAAGCAAAGTGAAACACAAGAGACATTCAGCTCATAAATTGTATCCAAATGACCCTGTTATGTGTCTCAAAGTAACACAGGGGCAGAGGGAACAGATGGAGAGGAGATAGAAAGAGGTGATCACAAAGTACCCAGTGGATCATGGCACAGATCATAAAGGGGCTCTTCTAAGCTAAGCATGTGCATGCATCACGTAGGAACAGTTTTCTCCCTTGATGAATCTCTATCACGTCGAATTCTGATCGTCGTGTGCAAGACCATCATCATTCAAGAATGCTTCTCTCCTTGTTTTTTGATTGTGTTTTTCTCCCCCCAAAATACTCAACAACTTTACATGTGCAAAAACCATTTAGTAAAATGCCAGCATAGGTTTCAGAGTTTGTAATTTTAAAAAGCAATAACAAAGCTCTGCTATGACTTGTATAACATTCAATGAGGGGTTTTGAAAAAGATTGAAAAATTAGAGGAAAACATGTGCTCCCTGCAGGCAAAATGTTACTGACTTTTCTAATAATAATGAAACATAAGTCCTAGCTAAGGCAAACAAAGATCCATTTTGCATGTCAACGGCTTATTTGCAATGAATTTGTTTAGGTTACTTTGTAAGGTTTTATGACTCTAAGGTAGTAAGTTCAAGGTTAAGAAAAGTAAAGTAAATGTCTAAATGATTGTGTGCATGCTAACCTCCAAAAAGACATGAAAGATGAAAAATCTTTATGCAGATAACGACTTTTCTATCTTTGCTTAGTGAATGTGATTTTGTTTCACAAAAAGGAAATCAAAGTATCTGCAAACCTCATTTATGTAACTGTTCTTCCAGCTGTGAATAAATTTAAGAGTTTAGGACTTGTTTTTTGTTTGTTTTGTGTGTATATCTGGTGAGCTTGTCCTAGCTGTCACATTTTTCAGTGCTTCTTAAGAAAAACACCATAGCTTAGATCTCCTAAAGTTTAAACATATCATGGTTTATGAGCACAATGTTACGTCTTTCTTCTGTAAATGAACAAGGACACATTGTGTGGTTTAAAATAAGGAAAGATGTGCATCAGGGCTCTATCCTTTCACCACACTTAGTCTGTATAGTGAACACAACTATATGAAGAATGTGGCATCAGGATTGGAGGGAGACTCATTAAAAACCTGAGATAAGCAGGGGAGATGACCTTGCTTGTGGAAAGCAAAGAACGCTTAAAGAACCTACTGATGAAGATCAAGATAATAGCCTTCACTATGAATACACCTGAACATAAAAAAAAAAAAAAAAAAAAAAAAAAAAAAACCCTACAACTGGAGCAATAGCCAGCATCATGATAAACCAAGAAAATATTGAAGTTGTCAAGGATTTCATTTTACCCGGTTCTACAATCACCACTAATGAAATTAGCAGTCAAAAAAGTCAAATGACATGTTGCACAGAGCAAACCTGCTACAAAAGAGCTGTTTAAAGGATCGAAAAGCAAAGATGTCACTTTGAGGACTAAGATTAACCTAACCCAAGCCATGATATTTTCAGTTGCCTCATATGCATGCAAAAGCTGGACAATAAATAAGGAACATGGATATAATGCTTTTGAATTATGGTATTGGCAAAGAATATTGAGTATACCGTGGGCTGCCAGAAGAAGGATCACATCTGTCTTGGAAGATGCACAGCCAGAATGCTCTTTAAACAGGTGAGTGGCAAGTTTATTTCACTTAACTTTGCACATGTTAACAGAAGGAACCAGTACCTGGAGAAGGATATCATGCATGGTAGAGGATCAGTGAAAAGAAGGAAGAATCTTAACAACATGGGTTAACACAGTACCTGCAATGATAGGGTCAAGCGTAGCAGTGATTGTGAAGATGGTACAGGACCAGACAGTGTAATATACAGGGTTGCTATGAGTGAGAAACAACCCTATGTCTCCTAAAAATAATAATGACAACCATGGAAAGAGGTAAGGAGATAGATTTAATATGAAACGGACTCTGTCAGTCAAGGATCATAGTTGAGGCAACGTATCATTAATGGAAGTTCAGTTGATCTGAAATAATGAAATTAAACGTATTTCTAAAACTCTGCCAGCATATCTAGTTTTTATCACTTACTCAAACCACAAAAACCAAACCCTTTGCCATGGAGTGAATCCAACTAATAGTAACTCTGTAAGACAGAGCAGAACAGCCCTATAAAGCTTCCAAGAAGTAAAAGGTAGATTCCAAGATAAATTCAAACTGCTGGTCTTTTTGTTAGTAGTCAGTCTTTCAGGCCACTACACCACAGAGGCTCCACATTAGTCACCAGACACATGGAAAGTGTCTTTTGATGATTGCATAATTTAGGAGAAATAAAGTCTTCTCTTGACTTTCATCTTCTAATTAATTACAAAGGATTTTACTTAAGGAAGATCTTCAAGAGTATGCGATTGATGCTTTCAACTTCTTTTTTTTTTTTACTCAATAACATAATAAGAAGTCCTTTGGGAAAGTGATTTAGTTGGTTATGATAGACTGAGCAAGGGAGAGCTGAGTTTTTCAAGAGATAAGACTTCACAGAAAAACAGTCTACAAAAAATAGATTCTAGCATTCTTGGAAGAGAAGCTGCTAATTTGTCAATTTGTGATAATGTTTACCCGGACAGAATCAGAATTGGGTAGGTAGGTAGGTAGGTCTTAGGCTAGGTGCTCTAGAGAAGCAAAACCAGAAAATGTGTAAGTAGAGAGAGAGAGATTTGTGTCAAGGAAATGGCTCACACAGTTGTGGAGGCACTACTACAGAGGCCGGAACATCTCAGCCTGGAGGCTTTTCCTGATTCACATAGCCACAGGGGCTGGGGAACCCAAGTTCAGCACGTCGGACAGTAAAGCTCTGGCTGACAGGCTGCAAAGACCAACGAATCCCAAAATCAGCAAGAAAGACTGCAGGTGAACTGCTAGCTCACGTCCCAAGAAACAGAGGTCAGATGAACAGGAGCCAACTGCTTCATTCAGAGGATGCAGAAGTCCACAGACCTTGCCAAAAAACCCACCTATATTTGGATTCAGGCCACACACCTGGGGAAACTCCCTTTCATCTGATTGGTTACTGCTGGTAGATCCCATCTTGGAGGAGATCACATTGTATCAAATCTCATCACAGAAGTGATCATATTGTCATAAGACTGACAAACTACACCATAACTGCCAAACCACTGAGAATCACAGACCAGCCTTGTTGACACACTCCCTATGGCCCACTTGCATGAAAGCTTCAGGATTTTAGCACGGGTTTTCATTGATCAATGACTAAGCAACCTAAAATGGATATATGTCAATTGCCTGAATTAAAAATTAGATGAAATTTCTTAATATTTACTTGGATACATTCGGAACTTCTCTTACTACCTCCATGTAGTTATTGTGACCATCCACTGGCATTTTTCTAGTCGTGCTCCTCTCTTGCCTGTGTTCATGTTCTGTCTTTACTTCTCATCTGTAGTGTCAGGGAATGCACCTGTATTTCCCACTAATCTAAAAACAAAACAAAAACCAAACACACTGCCGATGAGTGACTTCTGATTCATAGTGACCCTATAGGACAGAGTAGAAGTGCTCCACAGAGTTTCCAAGGAGTGCCTGGCAGATCCAAACTTACAACCGTTTGGTTAGCAGATGTAACTACTATGCAACTAGGGTTTATTGACATAAAAGGGTATAGAAATTCCTGCCCACCATAAGTCGGATCCGACTCAATGGAACTTGGCTTGGCAGATTTATAGGAATTAATTAAAATGTGTGCATGCCTAATGTTTAGCATAGAACCATGCACCTTTTGAAACAATGTAGTTTTTTTTTATTTTTTAAACATTATTGTTTATCATTATCAACAAATAGGAACATCTCTCAAAATTTTGTTACATGAAGTGGTAATTATGGATTAGTCTGTAAACTAATCTGAGTAATGGATTCACCTCTTTAGGGGATAAAATGCCTTTGGGAAGGTACAACCATGTATTTGCTTTTTAAAAATATCACCCTTGAGAATTATTTGTGGTAATGTCGTGTTTTGTGTAATAAAACTGTATTAGAATGTCATAATATAGGGAAGCAGAACATCTTGATATAATCATGTTAAGATAGCCTTAAAAAAATGCAAAAGCACTGCCTGTGATGTATGAAAAAATTACTAAATAATTCTCAAAGCAAAAATGACAATCTTTATCCTTAATCTCTCTCAAACACATAAACTTCCAATTTTTTTTATTTCTTACACAGTCTTGATGAAATTATTTTATATAATTGAAAAAACTACCAGTTTTTAACTTCTTAGAACTAAGATAGCTTCAATATCAGCCTTGGTCCCTAGATACTTCATTATAAGAGATATTTAGTACATTAGACATGAGGCGTGATTTTTTTTTTGAAGTCATGAGAAAAAATGATTAGAAATTAAATTGAAGATTTTCTCTGAAATCTGAACTTCAGGAATGATATTTTGTCTCAAATTATCCCTGACCTTCAAGTCCTCCTACCCATTCTAATACATAAATATTAGTAACAGTAGAGAAACATGTAATTTCATATTTTCTATTTTTTACAAATAAAATAGCATAAGTTTAATGAGTTAGCAAAAATCTAGTAAGTAGATCAAAATAAATGATTGCTCCCAATTATTTTTAAAGTTATCAGACGAAATGAGAAGTTTAAAATATAAGCGCACCTAGAGAATGAGGACTTTGCTGCCTAGAATGCTTTATATTTTATAAGCCATTATTTTTAAAAAGCAATAACCTGGTTTAATTAATTTTAATAAATTGAAAAGTGTTCATTCAGTAAATAGTTACTACCAATTGTGCCCCGAGCACGTTGGGAAATGAGACCACCAGGAAGGGTGTAAATTCACCTGGAAGCTCACGTTCTGCTCAGAGGAAGGAAGTGGTCAAGGAAAGAAAATGAGCAGGGAAAGAAATAGGTGAATATGGGTTTCTAGCAGTGAGATGAGCAATGAAGTAAATATAAAAAACATGTCAGAGAATAACTAGGATACTATTTTAGTTTGAGTGGTCAGGGTAAGTCTCTCTGAAAAAGTAGTAGAACGCATGTGCTTTGTTTGCCAAATGATGTGTGATATTGCCATCATTGCCTTTCTCCCCACAACCCTCCCAGAGCTGAATGTTTCCTCAAGAGAAAGTGGTCATATCAAAACACAAGTAACATACTCCATAGGGAGAAAATGCCTGGAAGACTAAATAGACAAACAGACCCTAAATGGGGGAATAGGAAAAGCCAACACAACTTCACCAAGGCAAAGTCATAGATGCCTACTAAACATATCCAAATACCTTGAAGGATCACATTACTGGGGCTGAGGACCGTGGTCTCGGGGAATGTCCAGGTCAATTGATATAACTCACTTCTCAAGGAAGATGTTCTCCATCCAAATTAGTAAGTAGTATCTGGGGATAGTAAAAGCTTGCAAGTGGTCATCTATGATACATCTATTAGTTCCAACATGTTAGGAGCAAAGGAGACTGAAGAAAATTAAAGAAGGAGAATATCAGTCCAATGGACTAAGAGACCATATGAAACATCGCCTCTACTGGCCTGTACCTTGAAGAGCTCAATAGTTCCTAGCTATTGCCACCAATTGCCCTGACCAGAATCACAGCAGAAGGTCCCAGACAGAGTGGGACAGCAATGTACTACAAAATTTAAGTTCACTGAAAAAGATCCAATTTTCTAGTCTGATAGAGACTGTAAAGAAAATTCTGAAACTGTGGTCCTTGGACTGTGGCTCAGAAGTGAAGCCTCTCTTGAAGTCCACTTTTCAGCCAAAGATTAGACAAGTCTATAAAAGAAACAATAACTCCCATGAGGAATGACTTCTTAGTTCAATTGAGTATATGAGATTAAATAGGCAACACTTGCTCCAAAGTGAATATGAGAAGGCAGGAAGGGACAAGAAAATTGGACGAATGGATACAGAGAACCCAGAGTAGAAAAGGAGAGGAGAAAGTACTGACACACTGCAGGAATTGCAACCAATGTCACAGAACAATTTGTATCTATTTTGTGTGTGTGTGTGATTAAGTGAAAGTATACAATCCAAATCAATTTTGCATGCCTGCCTGTCTGCAGCTCTATCTGCTCTCCTCACCCAGCTTAACCCTCCTTTTCACTCTGTATTGCTAGTATCCTCTTAATGAGCACCTATCCCTTCCTCTCCAAATTTTTCTCTCCTATCTAGAAAGAAATCACTAGGATAGCCTCCTATAGATGTATAGAACCATAAAGTACACACACCTTATGGTCTCACTGAATATATAAATTTTAGAATGAAAACTAACTTGTGTCATAAACTTTCACCTAAAACACAATAAAGCTAAAAAAAAAAAATCCATGAGAAAAGGGTTACAATGGGCTCTGAGAAAGAAAAAATAAATAAAAAGATGGCAAGAAGAACGGAAACCAAGAATGTGTTCTTTCCCCTGACCAGAAAATCAGGGAAGGTTTCTGTGTACATTTGGACTTTGCTGGAGACGTGGCAGGTTATCAGTTTCTTTTGTCCACTGGCATCTCACAGAGATGAATTATAATAACCTGAGGTGTGACCAATATTCAAAAAGAAAGGGGACATTACTAAGAGTGTTTTCTTGGCCTCCTCTATATTGATGTCTTCACTGGCATCTGGTGAAAATTAGGCCAACTCAGAAAAAGAGAGCAGTCTTAGAGATGAGCCCAGGAAACAGAGTAAGACATTAGATGTTCTGAGTTACAGGAACTGGTTTTTCACGTCTCATAGGAATTTCTAGTGTTGACATCTAGATTAAATGTTTGACAAAAGCTGTACACTGTATTGCATGAAAATTAAAAGTCATTTTCAAGGCACTTATAATCTATATTTTAGGTAGTGACCCTATTAAACACAGCAGAACTGCAAGGACTACCTGCTGGATTCAAACTGCCAGATTTCTAGTTAGCAGCCATAGCATTTAACCACTATGCCACTAGAGTTTCCGTATCTTAGATATATATCATAAAGCTGGAAAAGAGAAATATATATACCAGCCAGATATTTCCATATAACTAATTTCCTTGGGAAATTCAGGATAAAGTGAATGGTTAAAGAAGCTATTCTTGGATTTACAATAACACAATAATATTCTTGAGGACAGGGACTGTATGATACTACATACTAATTTATATAAATAAATAGTACTGTGAGAGTTGTTGGCATTTCAAATAGTGATTGGAGATATTTTATCTGGAAGTCTTTCAACTATGAGTATTGGCTGATGCAAGAACAGAAGACTATATGCTTCATGAGGACAGGGACCACGTTAAATTATTACCTCCAGACCAGTTTTGTAGTAGGTGCTCAAAAATTAGTTCTCCCTTACTTTATCTTGGCACTTTTATCAATAATGAAGTAATAATATATGCATGTGCTTATTTATGAACCCCTACTTTGTTGCATTATTCTACTGATTTATCTTTACATATCACAACAATGTATTGATTACTGTAACTTTAGGTTACAATAAGTCATCACAATTTGTAGCCCACCTGATACTGAAATAAGGCCAGCAAGGCTCCTAAAATACAAAATTTAAAGGGTGCATATTCTCAGGGTGGTTCCGTTACAAGGTCATCACTAGCACATTCTTGCCTCTTTAACTTATCCACCCCAGCTGCTTCCCGTTCTGCATTACTCAAGCTGAAAGAACTGAAGAAAAAGTTCAAGCCTTGAGATGCATAGTGAAGGATTCTACAGGGAAGATATTAAAAGACTCAAGGAGCATCAAAAGATGGAAGGAATATGCCAAGCCAAGGCCATTATACCAGAAAGAACTGGTCAGTATTCAGCTGTTTCAAGAGGTGGCGCATGATCAGGAACTGAGAGCACTGAAGGAAGAAGTCGAAGCTGCACTGAAGTCACGGGAGGAAAAACAAGGCTCCAGGAACTGATGGAATATCAACTGAAATATTTCAACAAAGAGATGCAGCACTGGAAGTGCTTACTCATCTATGTCAAGAAATTTGGAGGACAGCTACCTGACCAACTGACTGGGAGAGATCCATATTTATGCCCACTCCAAAGAAAGGTGATCCAACTGAATGTGGAAATTACTGAACAATATCGATATCACATGCAAGTAAAATTTTGCTCAAAATCATTCAAAAGCAACAGCAACAGTATGTTAACAGGAACTGCCAGAAATTCAAGCTGTATTCAGAAGAGGACATGGAACCAGGGACATCATTGCTGAAGTCAGAGAGGTCTTGGCTGAAAGCACAGAACACCAGAAAGATGCTTACTTGTGTTTCACTGACTATGCAAAGGCATTTGATTGTGTGGATTGTCATAAATTATGGCTAATATTGCAGAGATTAGGAATTCCAGAACACTTAATTGTGTTCTTAAGAAATCTGTAAACGGATCAAGAGGCAGTCGTGCAAACAGAACAAGAGGATGCTGCATGGTTTAAAGTAAGGAAAGGTTATATCCTTTCACCATACCTTTTCTATTTGTATGCCAAGCAAATAATCTGAGAAACTGGATTATATGAAGAAGGAGGGATCAGAATTGGAGGAAGACTCATTAACAGCCTTTATTATGCAGATGACACCACCTTTCTTGCTGGAAGTGAAGAGAATTTGAAACACTGATGAAGATCAAAGATCACAGCCTTCAGTATGGATTGCACCTCACATCAAGGAACCGAAAATCCTCCCAAATGGACCAGTAAACAACATCATGATAAATGGAAAAAAGGATTGAGATTGTCAAGGATTTCATTTCACTTGGTTCCAAATCCATGCCCATGGGAGCAGCAGTCTAGAAATCACAAGACATGTTGCATTTGGAAAATCTGCTTTAAAGGATCTCTTTAAAGCAGTGAAAAGTAAAGATGTCACCTCAAGACTAAAGAGTACCTGATCCAAGCCATGGTATTTTCAGTCACATCATAGTATGTGAAAGCTGTGCAACGGACAAGGAAGACAGAAGAATTGATGCCTTTGAATTTTGGTGCTGGAGAAGAATATTGAAGGTATCACGGACTGCCGAAAGAATAAGCAGATCTATTCTGGAAGAAGTACAACTAGAGCACTCCTTAGAAGTAAAGATGGCAAGACTGCATCTTACCTACTTTGGACATGTTGTCAGAAAAGATCAGTCCCTGGAGAAGGACATCATGCTTAGTAGAGTGGAGTGTCAGCAAGAAAAACGAAGGCCCTCAATGAGGATTAGCACAGTCGCGCAATGATGGGCTTAAGCATAAAAGCTATTGTGGATATGGTGCAAGACCGGGAAGTTTTTGTTCTGTTGTGCATAGGGTTGCTGAGTTGGAACTGACTTGGTGGCGCCTAACAACAAAAGGTGCTTCACTTTACACTGTCTACTCCCAGCCCTGATAGGGAGGTTCTTAAACTTTATTTCCAAGATTAGTTTGGCAATTCAGAATTATTTGCATTTTCACTTTCACATAAACTTTAGAACAAACTTTTCACTTTCTCTAGGAGGTGAGTTTTGGGGATTTTGAGTACTGATGCTTTGAATGTATAGATCAAGTAAGATGATTAAATATTGATTTTCCCAATCAATTAACATGGCATATTGCTTGTTTAGTTCTCTGAAGTTTTAGCAGTGTTTTCTAGTTTATAATGGAAAGGCATTACATGACTTTTGCTATATTTATTTGTAAATACTTTGCTTGAATTGACATCTTACATACTTTGTATTTGTCTTACTGTCCACATAGAACTGTTGGCTTCTAAGAAATTGTGTTTCATTGCCTTTAAATTTCTTCAGCATTTACCATAGGGCTTTTTACTCAAGAAAAGTGGATGAAATACTTGATTTTGAAATTCTCCTGCAATGATATCTGTGAGTTAGCATATACATCTCAATTGGAGGAATAAATGATACTGAGAATCAGGCACCACTTAATCTTTTGACTAGAGTTGTACAAGATCTTACTAGCAAACTATAGTGAACACTGGTCTTTTTCTACTCAAGCATCAGTCTTGACTTGCGCTCTTCTGTATTGAATGCTAAATTTAAGCTAATCATAATCCCATTCTTCTCACCAGTGATTATTTTAAGAGCAGACTTGTAACTCACAAAAAAGATGTGAGGGGTTTCAAAGATACTATCAGAAATAAACTAAATATGTGTCAAAAGAATTGACAATATCAAGATAATTTAGAAATGATTAATGCTACCCTGGTTAAATAGTAAACTGATATTTAGACATTAATAATAATAGTAATTAAAATGCTTATCTCTATTTGTTTTTGTTGTTTTTTGTTGCCTTCCAGTCAGTTCCAACTGATAGCAACCTTCTGTACAACAGGCCTGATCTTACGCCATGCTCACAATTGTTATGTTTGAGCCCATTGTTGCAGTCACTCTATTAGTCCCTCTTGTTGAAAGTCTTCCTCTTTTTGCTGGCCCTCCACTCTACCAAGTATGATGTCCTTCTCCAAGGATTGATCCCTCCTGATAACATGTCCAAAGTATGTAAGATGTAGGCTTGTCATTCTTCCTTCTAAGGAGCACTCTGGTTGTACTTCTTCCAGGAGAGATCTCCTTGTTCTTTTGGCAGTCCATGGTATATTCAACATTCTTATCTAACACTGCAGTTCAAAGGTGTACATTCTTCTTCTGTCATCTTTATTCATTTTCTAGCTTTTACATGTAAGACAAATGGATTTTCACATTCATTTGGATCACCTTTTTTGGGAGTAAGAATAGATATGGATCTCTTCCAGTTGGTTGGCCAGGTAGCTATCTTCGTTTGGCATAGACAAACGAACACTTCCAGCGCTGCATCCATATGTTGAAACATCTCATTTAACATTCCACCAGTTCCTAGAGCCTTGTTTTTCATCAACATCTTCAATGTATTTTCACCTTTTTCCTTTGGTTCCTGGTCATACGCTGCCTCTTGATATGTTTGAATGTTCACCAGTTCTTTTCGGTATAATGATTCATTCTGTCTTCTTTTTATGCTTCCTGTGTTGTTTACTGTTTCATCTCATAGAATCCTGCATTACTTCAGGCATGCGTTTTTTTCTTCAGTTCTTTCAGGTTTGGAAATGCTGGGCATGTTCTTCCTTTTTAGTTTTCTATCTCCAACTCTCTGCACATGTCATTATAATACTTTCCTTTTCTTTTCTTGAGCCCTTGAAATCTTCTGTTCAGTTTGTTTATGTCATGATTCTTTCCTTTTGCTTTAGTTACCTGACACTGAAGAGCAAGTTTCAGAGTCTCTTTTGACATCCAGTATGATATTTTCTTTATTTCCTATCTTTCTATGACTTCTTTCTTCATGTTTGATGTTTTTGAAGTCATTCTACAATTTGTCTGGTCTTTGGTCATTAGTGTTCAAGACATCAAACCTATTGTTGAGATGGTCTCTAAATTAAAGTGGGACATACTCAAGGTTGTACCTTGGCTCACATGGATATGTTCTATTTTCCAATTCACTTTCAACTTGCATACGAGCAATTGATCTTTCTGTGTGTGTGTGTGTAAATTTTTATAAAAAAAAGACAATTCTTTTTTGTTGCCATTAGTTGTCTTCAGGTCATAGTGACTGTATGCACAACAGAACAAAACATTGCCCAGGTTTGTGACATCCTCACAATTTCCTTTGGAGGCCATTAGTGCAGCAACTTGTCATCGGTTTTGTTGAGGATCTTCCTCTTTTTTTGCTGACACTCTAATTTACAAGGATGATGTCCTTCTTCATGAACGCCTCCCTCCTGATACTGTGTTCAAACTATGTGAAATATAGTCTTGCCATCCTTGCCTTTAAGGAGAATTCTGGCTGTACTTGTTTCAAGACAAATTTTTTCTTTCTGCCATCTATAGTATATTCAGTATTCTTTGCCAACACTGTAATTCAAAGGCATTAATTCTTCTGTCTTATTCATTGTCTAGATTTTATATGCATATAAAACCCAAACCAAACTCATTACTGTGGAGTTAATTCTTACAGTGACCCTATAGATGGAGTACTACTGCCCCGTAGAGTTTCCAAGAAGCACGTGGCAGATTAGAACTGCTAACCTTCTGGTTAGCAGCCATAGCACCTAACTATTACACCACCAGGGTTTCCTTGTGTGCATATAAGGTGATTAAAAATACTATCTTAGGTCAAGCATACCATCCTCCTCAAAGTGACATTTTTGCTTTTTTAACTCTTTAAAGAGGTCTTTTTGGAGTATACTTAACCAAAGCAATGGGTCTTTTGAGTTCTTGACCACTGCTTTCTTGGGCATTGATTGTAGATCCATGTAAAATGAAATATTTGACAACTTCAGTTTTTCCTCCAGTTATCATGATGTTACTTATTGATGTAATGTTTACACCTTCATTGCTGCCTTCCTCACTTCAAAGTGTTATGATTATTGTGCAGTGCTAACAACTGAAGAAAAATTAGTTTCTTGAACAGAAAAGTACAAAACAAACATCTTTGAATTATGGGAAGCAATTATCGATTTTTTTTTTTTTTTTTTGCATTGCTGTAAGCTATTTTATGGTGAGTTAATTATAGCAGGTCATGGGAAAACTTTACACTATTATGCTTAACTGGTTTCCAAGATCACTGTTTATCTCAACCTTTACCTTTGGATATAACTTGAAAGTGTAACAAGTGTTAATTTTTTCCCTCTTATTAGAAATTGCCATCAGGGTGGTAGATTATTGTTGTACCTATTAAATGATAGATTATTCTTATAGTGCCTATAAGACATTAACAAAAATATATCTTAGTAATACGGATAGCATAAAATGAAAACTACTAAGACAGTGGGAGAGTTCACTGTAGCATTAGACTTAACAACACTGAAGAGTCTAAATACAAAAGTTAAATGTTGGCAAAATTGTATTACAAGACCAGTCAATCTGATTACTATCTGGATATGTTCTGTTTCAATAGTGTTGAATTTGGTCTAGCTGTCCATTCACTTGGTGACTTGTAAATCAGCATTATCTATTGAAAGTTTCTCTTTAAGCTTTGATGAGGTGGTTCCCTAGTTGGATGTGCTCTAGAGCTAGATTCAGTTTGCTAGCCAAGTGCTGTTGAGTCAGATCCGACTCCTGGTGGTGGAGTGGGTTAAGTGCTACCACTGCTAACCACAAGGTCGGCAGTTCAAATCCACCAGGCACTCCTTGAATATCCTGGGGGTCAGTTCTACCCTGGCCCCTAGGGTCACCACGAGATTCAATTTAGCCAGAAGACTTTGCCTATTTGTATTTCTGATGAATATCTCATCTCTTCAAGGAGATTTTCCTCCTCCGAGCAGTGAGAACTTTTATGTCTCATGAAATTGTGCATACTCTGAAAGTTACTTTGTTTACTTTTCTCACTTCTTTTGCCAAGGAGCAGTTCTTTAGCCAGTATTTTTCCCTGTGTATGTTCATTTCTGTAGGTGTAGGGAATTTCACTCTATGACTACACATCTTTGTTTCCCATGAAAAATTCAAAAAGATCGTTATGCAATTTTCAGGAACTTCTTCTCTAAGTAGATTTATTTTGTCCTATAGCCTGTACCACATATTTCTTTTGTTTGTCTTAGTTGCCCCCATCCGCAGTCTCTGAAAAACTAACGTATTCTATTTGGTTCTCCCTTCCTGCTCCATTGCCCAAAAAGTACCTTCAGTCCGAAAGGCTGAATAATCTTGTTACTGATACTATTGGGTTCTCTTCTCTCCTAAATAATCCTCTGCTCTCTGTAACATTCTTAAAGTTTATTTTCCAGTTTAATAATTTTTATCAAAATAGAAACAAATGGTTTCATTTTGACTAGATGCAGCAATCAGTTACCATAGTGATTTTTAGCTGTTTGCTGTGTGATACATGTTAGGACACTTTCTCTGTAAACCATATACCTCCAATGAAGTCATAGATGTTTATGTAAATTGAAGGTATAGATGGGATATTCATAGATTGAATTTTATTCAGGATCTGTGTGAAACAGAACATAAAACAAAAAATGATAAGACTGCAGCCTAAGAGTACAGAAGACAGTGAGAGGTAGTCTTCATCTTTGGAATTTCAGAGATATGCTCAAGGCTCTAAATGGCCAAAGACCATTATTGTTGTGTATAATGTACTTTGCATGAGTAATAGTGGTAGCAGCAGATAGGGAAAGGGATCTGTCACTCTTTGGAATAAATGTAAGACATTGGAAATATTTGTGGAGAATTTGAGAACAGCACAGTACTGCATAGAGTCTTCCCAACATGTTAATTCTTTGAGTCTCAACAGGTAGCCTTTGGAATAAAAAATGAAGAAACAATTGAAAGGTCTTGTTTCTGGGCTTAGGCTACAACTGCAGTGCATGTGAGTGACAGACTTGCTGCTTCCTCTTATTTTCACATTCATGAAGTTCATGCTACCAGGGCAAACAGGCGTAAAATGATTCAACCCAGCCAAAATAACCAGGTCAGATCAGAACTGTGTTCTCTCACACTTCTTTGTTCTTATCTATCACAGCACTTCTCACGGTCTCAAATTATATTTTATTCATGTGATTATTTGATGTGTTTCTTTCTCCCTCATTATACGTCCAACTTCCAGGAAGTCAAGGACAGTATCTGAATTTCTCAGCAGTGTCTTCAGTGTTATTCCTGTCTTTTTAGAACCCACTTCTTCTTGTTTTTTCTTTACTCTTTTACTCTTCTATTTCTTTTAAATCAGATGACCCTTTAATGTTCCTAACATTCTAAGATTTAAAGGCAGGATATATGACACCATAGATCCTGAAATGTTAGTAAAGACTGTAGCACAATATAAAATTATATTTTAAAATCAGAAGCATGTACCAGTATTACTGAGGAATTTTTTTGTTTTATTGTAATTTTTATTTGTTTTACTGCTGTTGAGAAGATACACAACAAAACATACACCTATTCAACAGTTTCTGCATGTACAATTTAGTGACAGTGATTATGCTCAGTTGTGTAGCCATTCTTACTCTCTTTTTCTGACTTGTGACTTCTACATTAATATAAAGTCATTAGCCCCTAGCGTTTCTATCTAATTTTCAAGTTTCTGTTATCAATGTGATCTCATATCATTTTTAGAAGAGCATAATGCTCAAGATAGATATTTTTTACTAGCTAAACTATTGTTTAGTTTTAAGAAGACTTCAGGGGGTATTTTTTGGTTTAAAGTTTAAAGATCATCTCAGGGCAGTAGTTTTTGGGGTTCATCCTGCCTCCATTGCTCCAGGAAGTCTGAAAACCATGAGAATTTAAAATTCTGAAGCATCTATTTCCTAAGGAGTGTATGGATTTTAAAATCTTCATGCAGACTGAGTGTTTGACAGAAATAATAGAACACCTTGATTTAGTGGACACTACACTGATGTCTGTATAACACTTTGAAGTTTACAAAATGATTGAAGACATGTGACCTTACTTGAGCCTCACAAAAACCTGTGAGATGGACAGTCTTGGTGGATTTTTTAAAATTCCCAGCTGAATATGGGAAAGCAAGTTTAAAGGGAGATCAAATCACTGATTATTGAGTGGTAGAAGTGAAAATACAGGCAGCTCACAGCTTTCATGTGCACTTCTTCTTTCTGCCATTAATCTTTTGTTGTAGCTACAGTAGAAGTCAGATCAGATGCTGAATAACACAAGGATCTTGTTAAAGATCACAGCCTTGCTGGAGTGTTACACTTGCCTATTGGAGTAGGGAAAAAATTCTGTACCTTAAAATACACCTTTAAGACAGAGGACCACTCATTTCCCACAAAGCATTCAACAGACTTTTATCATTTCTTGGGCAAATGGATTCTGAGCTCTTAAGTATTTTTGTTGGAGGAACAAATTAGAAAATTTCCTCTTTGTCACTCTAACTGTGCTCTTATCCCTCTACTCTTCTTCTAAGAACTTAGGACGAGAAGTCTTTTTCATGAAGGACATATTAAACCTAATATAAAACCTAATAATTTATGTTTGGAAATAAAATAATGATTGTATATATGTGAGTATATATGTACATATGTATATAATAGATATATGTAGGAAGCCTTTATGTTGCAGTGTTTAAGCCCTCAGTGATTTGAACCTCCTAGCCACTCCATAGGAAAAAGATGTAATGGTTTGCTATCATAAACATTAACCAGCCTTGAGAAATCTTTGCAGCAGTTCTATTCTGTACTATATCGTAATCAACTCAATGACAACGGGTTTTTTTTTATGTGTATCTGCATATATAGTGCATATATAATGTGTACCAAGCCAGCCAAGTCAAGTGCCATAATGTGTACATATATAACATATATGGTATAATAGCCAAGTGCCATTGATATACATAATGTATATGACATAAAGTGTCTTGTATGTGTGTGCATGTGTGTGCTTCTTGTGCTGGGTTTTCTACAGAAACAGACCAATGAGTTCATGCATAAAGGAAATGGCTCATCAGGGTTATGTTGTTGTTGCTAGGTGCCATAGAGTCACATCCAAATCACAATGACCGTAGATACAACAGAATGAAACATTGCTCACTCTTGTACTATGCTCACATTTGTTGCTATGCTTGAGCCCATGGTTGCAGATACTGTGTCAGTCCATCATGCTGAAAGTCTTACTCTTTTTGCTGGCCCTATAATTTATCAAGCATGATATCCATCTCCAGGACCTGATCCTTCCTGACGACATGTCCAAAGTACATGAGACATAGTCTCACCAGCTTGCTTCTAAGGAGCAGTGTATCTTTTGATTACCTGATAGTTGCCTCCATGTGTGCTGATTGGAGATTCAAGTAAAATGAAATTCCCAACAACCTCAGTCTCTTCTCCATTTATCGCGATGTTGCCTATTGGTCTATTTAGCCACAGGTGCTGGCAAATCCAAGATTGGATGGTAAGCTGCTAGCTGAAGTCCCAAGAACTGGAGGTCAGATGAACAGGAGCCAGTTGCAGGATCCAGACTGAGCAAAAGTCAGCGAGCCTTACCAGAAAGCCTGCCTGTATTGGAAGCAGATCATACTTTCAAGGAAACTCCCTCTCTGCTAGTTAGCTATTCAAAACAGATCTGATAGAGGTGATCATGTTATGTAAGATCTCATTATGGAGGTAATCATATTATTAAAGAACGGCCAGATGACACTGTAACTGTCAAACCACTGAGGATCATGGCCTAGCCAGGTCGACACACAACTTTAACCATCACAGTGTATATGTATTACATAAAAATATGCATATATATATTTATATATTGTTCTGGACTATATCATAATCAACTCAGTGACAAGTTTTTTTAATGTATATCTCCACATATAGCATATAATTTGTACATACAAAAACCTATGGTATAATATATGTAATATATATGACATAAAGTATCTTTAGTGTGTGTGTCTCATACACATATGAGACAGAAGAGAAGCTCTTTAGGCACCCTGATTGAAAAAACAAAAACACAAACAAAACCTACTACCATCAAGTCGTGTCTGACTCATAGCAACTATAGATGTTGCAGAGTAGAACTGCCCCACAGAGTTTCCAAGGACCATCTGGCAGATTTGGACTGCCGACTTTTTGGTGAACAGATGTAGCACTTAGCCTACCGGACTGTATAAGAATAAACTTTCCTTTGTTAAAGCCATCCACTGTGGTATTTCTGTTAGAGCAGCACTAGCTGACTAAAACAGTATTTATTCATTTTATTCAGATCTCCTGGCAGGTGATCACCAGTGCAATGCCTCTGCAGGGAAGAGAAACCATCAGGGTTTCTCTGATTTTAGAAAAGGAACTTAAAGTACACAGCAAAGAGGAATACTTTTTGTAAAATTGACTGGTCTTTTCCCCTGTCTTAATTCCTGGCCCTGGCAGGAAGTCACACATTAAATGACAGGGGCCATGGAAATAGCATCTTTTTCAGTTTTCACAGCTTCTTAGAAATATCAAAACAGCTAAGAGATACTAGGCGCCAGTTGGGACTCGCTGCTTCAGATGACAACCAAAAGCAGTCAGGATCTCTGCTCTTAATGCGTATCTTCAGAAGACTCCTGAGCCGCCCCCGCCCCAACAGATACCCTTCTTTACCCCCAATCAATCACATTGTTTCCCTGGTGCCAGCACCAATACCTGTATTTACACTGCATGTAACCCTGCTCCTGTGTATGAACCCAGCACCCATCTGATGATTTTTGAGCAGGTTCTTGATGGAGAGAATCCTCCCTGCTCCCTCTGTCTGCTAGCACACAGTAATAAATTTCTTTTTGATCACTCACCTATCTCAGAGATTGGCTTTTAGGACTTGGTAAGGAGAATCTGGAGTTTCGTCCAGTAACAGACACATACATATGTGGAACTTGATCTATGGTTATCAGGGCTCTACCAACTGTTGGGACTTTCCAGTCACAACAGAGCAGAAAGTAAGTCTCTTATGGACAAGGTGCTAAGCTACTTTTAAATATATACAATATTATTTCTAAATAGTCTTATCCAACTTTCCTGTCTCTTTGAGAAACAGCTTCATTCAATTGAGGCAGGACAATAGACACACAAACTTGTGATGCACAATCAGGCTCTTTTCAAATATTGTTTTATTTTACAGTTCTACTTCTGGGCAATGGCATCCCTTTGGAGTGCATATTTGTCTTGGATTGAATTGTGTCCCCTCAAAAGTAGATGTAGCCATGTGGCTAGGCCATGATTCCCTGTATTGTATAATTGTCCCCCATTTTGTGATTTTGCTGTGCTGTATGTTGAAGGATTTGGGTGGGACTGTTAATGCACTTATAAGATCACTTCCCTGCTCCACTGTAAAGGAAGTTTCCCTGGAGTATGGCTTGCCCCAACCCTAATCCCTTCATCCTAGAAGAGATAAAAGGAAAGAGAAAGAAGCAGAGAATTGGGAACCTCACACTATCAAGAAAGCAGCACCGGGAGAAAAGTTCGTCCTTCAGACCTGAGGTTCCTGCACCAAGACTCTCCCTGGACAAAGACTGATGCAATACCAGACTTTCCTCCAGAGCCAACAATGGAGAAAGCCTTCCCCTGAGGCAGACATCCTGAATTTTGACTCATAGCCTACTGGACTGTATAAGAATAAACTTTCCTTTGTTAAAGCCATCCACTCTGGTATTTCTGTTAGAGCAGCCCTAGCTGACTAAAACAGTATTTATTCGTTTTATTCAGATCTCCTGGCAGGTGATCGCCAGTGCCATGCCTCTGCAGGAAAGAGCAGCATGGTTGTTATGGCAAATCCTGAGGCATTTTGGATGAGTGTGTTAGTTATACAGATCACATATTTCTAAATGAAGAACTGGAAAACTATGCCAGTAAAACAGCAGCAGCAACACCACTGCCATATCTGTAATTAGAGAAGAGTTAACTGGAGTGATTTGAAAGCAGTGTTATTGGTGAATCAATGACTAGGGAGAAAAAGTTAGAGAAAGCATCTTTTTACATTAAAACATCTAAAAAAAATTCTCCCTCAGCTCCTAAGAATTGATACAGGTTCTGGTTCTTATTTTGTTGTATTTTTTTCTTGCGGAGGGGGAGGAAGGCATCCCACTTTAGCAATCACAGTTTCCTCAGGGAAGCATGGTTTCAATTTGCATGTGAATGACCTACAAGATTGTTTAGCAAATTCATCATTATCTCAGGTCTTCCTTAGGAAAATCACTGACTGACATCCTATAGAGATAGTGGAGTCAGAAAATTCCTTTAAACAAAAGGATAGGTTGATGGGGTGACCAGAGTTGATGTCCCTGTTGGGTTTGGAACCCCTGGGCAACATGGCTCCATTCCTGAACTCCATTTTTTTCAGCCACTTGTGTTATTTTCTAAATAACTGCCTTTATTTCCCACCTGAAGCAGCCCTTCTCTTCCCATGACTAAATACAGCTGAACCAGCAGATCCCTTTCAATACTGTGTATACTGAATATGCCAATCTCAGTATTCTGGATCCCCACAAGCAAAAGCAATTTCTTCTCTCTAGAATTCAATGCCACCAATTCTTCAAATTGTACCTCTTCAGTATATACCTGCCTGATGATGTCAACTCACAGTGACTGTCTGTGTCCTACTTATAGCAGTACTAACTAATGGTACCCTTTATATGACACATCTTGAATCACCTTGTACATTTATCATTTTATGCATGTCATGTCTTGCCTTCAGCAACAACCTGACAGCAACTAACAACCACACAATTTATCTGTATATATATCAGCTGTAGTTTGCCTAGTTAAACACTAACTTCCATAGAAACAGAAGACCTTGTATGAAATTACACCTGAAGTCCCTACAATTTTTACAGTTCTGTGGGGCAGTTAAACGTATGCCTGAATGAAAATTCTCTGAAGTAGGACTTCCTAACACCCTCATTTTAAGGTACAAATGAAAATTCTAAATAACAGTAATAGATACTGAATCTAAATCATTTTATTCTAAGATAGTGTCTTCTACATTTTTTCAGTATCATTCTTAGGTCAACCACAGTAGTTACCTCTTAGAGAAATTCAGTTCATGCTTGTGACTGAATACAAAAATATAGATTTACCTTGTCATTGATAATAGATAGGTGCTGCTTCCTTGGGTTAATCTCTTCTACTTTTAAAGTATTTTAGCCTAATGGGTATACATGAAGAGAAAGACTAGAATATAATAAATGTATGATGTTAACATAATACCTTAAATTAATGAAATATGAGCAACCGATTTTGAGGCTATAGATAAATGTGACAGTTTTCCCCATGTGATTTAGATTAAGCTTTACCAAAGGGATAACTTCTGGGGAATAATGTACTGTGTGTTAGGTACCTGGGAGGTACAGGGTTTACACTTGACTATTAAAGTTAGAGGATAAAACTGTTACCATAAAACATGGATTTGTGCCACCTACCACAAGCCAATACAGAGACAGGGATGAGGTGGGTGATCAAGGCTTTTTTTTGTATATTGTTATACAAAGGACAGGGAAAACTTGTCCACCCTCTTCAGTCAGGCTGAGGGTTTTTATTGAGTAGCTAAGGGTAAACATTAAGGCATAGGAAATGGAAGAACGTGGGGAATTCACAGAGTCTGGAGATGGCATCTGGAGCCTGGAGGGGATCTATCTAGAGACAAGCATCAGAGTCCTGGAGGAAGGGAGGTCCCTCTGGAGTTTTCCCACAGTAGCTATCTGGGCACTGCTGTCTAGTCCATTCCAACTCATAGTGACACTATAGGTCAGAGTAGAACTGCCCCATACAGTTTCCAAGGACCACCTGGCAGATTTCAACCGCGGACCTTTTGGTTAGCAGATGCACCACTTAACCACTATGTCACGAGCTATCTGGATGGAAACTCTGGTGGTATAGTGGGTAAAGTGCTATGTCTGTTAACCTAGAGGCCAGCAGTTCAAATCCACAAGGCGTTCCTTGGAAATTCTATGGAGCAGTTCTACACCAACTGCTAGGGTTTCTGTGAGTCGGACTCGACAACAGTGGAGTGTTTTGTTTAGTCATCTGGGCTGGGAGGTCCGTGACTGGTACCTCCACCTGTTTTGATGATCTGGAAAGAACTTAAACCAGCTGCAAAAACTGTATCTCCCTTCATCCTTGTCTCAGTGGGGCACAAGTTAATGTGTAATTGCTTGCTGTTAGGTAGTGCTAGGAAGTTAGGACTTTAAAAAACAGGTAGACATAGAAAGAAATAGAGTGAGTTTTTTTCAGTTCTTTATGCCAACTACTTCAAAACCTACTCCATAGCACCACAGAAGAAAGATCTGGTAATCAGCTTGCATAAAGACAGCAACAAGGTTTTTGTTCATTTATTTGTAGGATGGGTTAGAGTTCGCTAGGTAACTAAACAGGGATGGCCATTACATACAAAAATAACAGGATGTTCAGAAAGACTAGGAATTGTAAAAAGGTAGGTGTGTTTTGAGAAGGATGAGTAATACAGCTTGCCTTGAGTCTGGTGGTTTGGTGGGAAATTACGGTATAAGAAAACAATACTTGGGAAGTAGGTTTCAGCCCAGAGATGGAAAGATTTACGTCTCAAGTACAGGAGCTGATCTGATAAAACCCTGATTTGGAACCTATTTTTCAGGAGCCAAAAAGCCATAGCCGTTGAGTCAATTTGAATTTATAGAGACCCTACAGGTCAGAGTACAACTGTGCTATGGAGTTTCCAAAGAGTGCCTGGAGGATTTCAGCTACTGACTTTTTGGTTAGCAGATAGAGCCACTTAACCACTAAGCCACCATAAAGACTAAAAACCAAACACAACACCATCAAGTCGGGTCTAATTCATAGCAACCCTATAGGTCAGAGTAGAACTGCCTCATAGAGTTTCCATGGAGTGCCTGGCAGATTTGAACTGCTGAGCTTTTGGTTAGCAGACACAGCACTTAACCCACTATACCACCAGGGTTTCCAGTAAGACACCAGGGTTTCCTTTTTCAGCAGGGGAGCCTCATAACTGATATTTTACAGAATTTTAAAAAGAGCTTCTAGTCATTGAGCACCTTTTAAATCCCTTGGCCTCTGGAAGTAGCTTCACAGCTGTGAGCTCATAAAAATTAATCCTCCAGAACCACACTTTGAAGTAGACATCTTGAGCCTCATTTTACAAATGACCAATCTAAACCTAAGAGAAGTTAGGAAACTTCTATTCTCAAAGCTGCTAGGCAGTGGATTTGCTTTTGCATGAAACTCTTAAGTAGTCCATCAACGTTGGGACTAGGTGTCTGTCAGCTGGTATGTTAAAAAGCTAAAAAAAATTAAAAAATTAAAAAATTAAAAAGAAAGAAGAAAAAAAGCTACTGCCTTGAAGTCTATCACCACTCATAGCGACCCCATAGGTGAGAGTAGAACTGCCCCATCGTTTCCCAGGAGCTCCCTGTGGATTTGAACAGTCAACCATTTGGTTAGCAGACATAGAACTTGACCACCAGCAGGTATGCAGGGTGTACAGCAAGGCAGACACTCTTAGTTCATGAAAAATGCCGCTCCACTAGCACAAGGCGAGAATGAAGCCTCCTTAAAATCTCCACCTGAGCTGTCTCTCTCACCTAAGGTTATGGTAATCCTCTTTCTGCTTCCTCTGAGCCACGTGTTTGCCAACAGCCACACCAACACATCAGATGTTGGGAAACTCAGGCAGCCAGTCAACTCCAAGAGCCTGGCTTGAAAGTTGTACTAAGATAGGTTCACTAGAGGATATTTCTAACTCATCTGCCCACTTCCACTCAAGTCCTATAGCATATTCATAAATCAGACTGAGGATCTCTGTGAAAGTTCCATAAAGAAAAGGAGCCTAGAGGCGTCTGGAAATGCTTTCACTTAATGTTGCAATTATCTTTTTCCTTACCAAATAGTTGACCGTACTCTGCAACAGTGAAATAAGATCAAAATAAGTTATCCACTAACAATGCAATCTTCCTTAAATTATCCCTAGAACTGTTTTTCAGAAAAGGTAGTTTAGACCAAACTCAGAGCCATGTACAGATGAGGCAGAGATGACCACTATATGACCTTCCATCTGGAGGCACCAGCGGCCTACAGACAGGACCAGGGAATGGGCGGGAGAGAGCAAGAAACTGCGCAGGCACAACACTCCAATCTAAGTCAGCCACCAGTCCCAGGAATCTTCCCTGCCGAAACTGTCTTGAAGTGTGTTTGCACGTGCATCTGATTTACCTAGCGTGGCCGCTTCCTGGAAAGCTCCACTTCCAGAATGAATAAAACATGAGATCCCTCCTTCCCCAAATCTTTTATAAGCTCTGACAAAACCCTTGTTCGGGAAGGGAGGCAGAGGTTAGTATTGCTTAGGCCTTCCCCGTCTCCATTTGCAAGCCTCTTTAATAAAGCTTTGCTCATGGAGAAGGATTCTTCGTGTCTTAGCGATTCATTCTCGATCAGTGGCGGGCAAGAGCCTAATATGGGTCCGTGGTGTCTGAACGGCCAGGCAACGCTATCATGTCCTGTCTTTCTTGCTTACAGCTTTTCAATATCTAGCCATTTGACTTAGGAATGAGCCCAAAATTCTTAATAGAGTCATCAAATTCCTTTTGTACTCTACCAAAGGCCTGTTTTTCTCATTTTCTTCTAATTTTACCCCCTTTACCACATTTTATCAATGTTAGTTTTCATTTAGTTCTGCTAATGTAATGAGCTTTCTCTGACCTAGGGGTCTTTGAGTTGTCCTGTGTGTAGGAAGGGAATGGAAAAGTATAAAGGAGTTCAAGCTCTATCCCTAAGAGACGCGGTAGATAATGACACTGTCAAGTGGAATAGAATATTGAAAGTAGACCATATTTGTGGAGACTTCATTAAGTCTGGGAACCCTGGTGGCATAGCGGTTAACAGCTTGGCTGCTAACCAAGAGGTCCGCAGTTCAAATCCACTATCTACTCCGTAGACACCCTCTGGGGGAAGCCTATAGGACAACTATGAGTTGGAATCAACTCACTGGCAATGGGTTGCTATTGATAGTTTGTGTCAGAAGTGCTTAGGGTGAAATAGAAATTTTAAGAAACTATAGATATTCAAGAAATTCCAGATGAGTATAAAAGAGATCTTCCATGTTGCCCTAACCTAGGGCATAGCAGTCTTTCCAGGGTAAGCGGGCTTTCAAGACCAAGAGCCAAACCCACTGCCATTAAGTCCATTCACTCATAGTGACCCTAGAAAATAGAGGGGAACTGCCCTGTAGTTTCCAAGGAAGGCCTAGTGTGTTCGAACTGCTGAACTTTCGGGTGGCAGTTATAGCCCTTAACCATTATACCACCAGGGGTTCCGGGTCTTCTAACTTCTCATTCTCTTGTCTTACACAACCTTGTGCCAATTCTGAGATTTAGAGATCTGCATTCTTTAGTCACAGAAGATCAAAGCTAAGGCACAGAAGCAAGGTCTACAGGTGGCAATGTAGCATCCCCAAATCTGTCATACTGAGGAGGATGTAAGTAGATAATGTCTTTGTTTCTCAATAGGTGTTATCTATGCAAACACATAAAGGTCTCTGAAAGTTTATTGCCTACATTTTTTCTTTTAAAAAAATTTTGAACAGTCTTTTAGGTATTTGAGGTTTGCCTCTACAGCAGCACTTCAACCAACAAATATTGATTGCATCTCCTGTATACCACACACGTAAGTTATGGAAGCATTCATCAGAGTGGCTTCCTCCCTCTTGTGGCTTATAGTATACAATGGAATGGGCCACAGGAAGAAAGCCAGAGCCAACAGGAAGAAAATAGCTAGTGATTTAAGGCATACACCATAGGTACTGGATAAGGCATTAGGAAGCAAGTGCTATGCAACAAAGAGTAGGAAGCTTGTACTTGTATTCCTTCAACAAATATTAACTAAACAGTCAACAAATATTAATTAAACAAATATTAATTAATTAAACAGGCCCAGTGTGAGGTACAGCAAATTCATAGATAGACAATTTCTTCCTTTAAGAAAGTTCCAAAGAGAAAGATGAATAGAAAATGTGCAAACAAAATACATGCAATGAAAAACTATGCCATTATTACATAGGAAAAGTACCAGAACCCAAATAAACCTATTGCCATCAAGTCAATTTCAACTCACAGTGACCCTGTAGGACAAAATAGAAGTACTACATAGGATTTCCAAGGCTGTGATCCTTAAAGAAGCAGATTGCCACATCTTTTTCCCACGGGGCAGCTTGTGGATTTGAAAATTGCTGACGTTTTTGTAAATAGCCAAGTATATAACTTCTACACCACCAGTGTTCCTAGGAAAATTACAAGCCCCTAAGAAATTAAGGAAATCCTGGAGGAGTAATGGTTAAGTACTACGGGTATTAACTAATAGCTCGTCAGTTCAAATCCACCAGGCTCTCTTTGGAAACTTTACGGGGAGCTTCTGCTCATTCACATAGGGTCTCTATAAGTCAGAATCAACTCAATAGCAATGAGTTTGCTCTGATTGGTGAGGAAAGAAATATTACAGAGGTCTAATTTATGTAAAGGACATGGAGTCTCCTTTAAAAATGTGAACTTTAATGTATGAGATGGAATCTATGTGTTGAAGGAGAGAAGATATGGTGATGGAACAAAAGGAAGAGCTTTCTGGGAAGAAAGAATTATCATATGGTTAGGAACTGAAAAAAAAAATTGAGTTTGATGAAACGAAAGAACAAAGTGGCTGAGATAGAAAGAGATCAAAGGAGGACAAGAGAAAGAGCTATACTGAATGATGGCCAGGCAAATTTGATTCATGAGTTATATGTCACACATCCTGAGAAAATTTCAAGTAAGTCTTTTGCAAAGGTGGAGTATGAAAGAGATTAAATTAAAACGTTTCTCAGAGAAGGTCAGACACGTGCTTGTAAATCTTCAGAGGCTTCAGATAGGAGAGACTGTTTCAAACCATTTTCCTTCAAGTTCTTTCATTCATGGTAATACTCTTCGTGGTGAAAGAAAAGGCCTGTGGAGATTACAGAAGTTGATTTTTGCAATATCCAGTTTTTCAAGTCTCCTGTAAAACTGTCAGTGAGTTGATTCAAGCTTACTATTCCTGGGCTCTAGGATTCACAAGGAGGCGAAGGGCTTTGCGTGTGTTAATTCAATATTGTCCAGTGGCCCTGCTTCCAGGGAAATCTAAATCAGAATCTCAGAGTCTGTATGTGGAGAACTTTCCTCCTGGAGCTCTGTGCAAACAATGCACTGTTCTTTGGAACCCTGAGCTCACTTCAGTTGCCCTCGCCTGCCTAAAAGTGGCAAGATTTGCCTCCAAACAGTCTTTTTAAATTACATTTAAAATCCTGTTTCCAACTACAGCTCACAGGCTGTGAATTACGTGTATTTTTATTCTGAAGGAACTCAAGGCCTATATCAGGCTGTATTTGTTCTGACTGGAACATTACTGGTGTCTCTTCCTAGAAATAAACATGATTTTCATTTTGTTCAATATTTCATGTTGTAAGAAAAAAGGGAGTGATTTCCAAGCTCTGTACATATAGGAACTAAAACTGGAAATTCTTCTCTCCAGATTTCAATGTTGTGTTTCTATGTTTTAGCTCAAGTTCATAAAAGAAATGTGGTGTCACAGGGCAACAGGATGGAGACATAAATCCTCAAGTCAGGGGAAGGGAGGAGTTTTTAGATATAGAAAGCATAACTGAGACATCAAAAATACATAAAAATATAAGGTGTATGATATGGATCTTGCTTCAATTTATTGCAGATGGATATCCAATTTTGCCAGTAAAACCAACTCCAACTGGGTAAAAGACCTAAATATCAAACCTAAAATGACAAAGCTCATCCAAGATAAGGTAGGAACAACAATGGAAGTTTTAGTACACAATGTACACAGACTTCAAAATATGTCAAACAAACCACAATCAACAGAAGATAAAATAGACAAATGGGAACTATTAAGAATCAAACACTTTTGTTCATCTGAAGACTTTATTAATAGAATTAAAAGGCCACCTACAGAAAGGGAAAGAATATCTGGCAACTCGATGTCCGACTGACGCCTGATCTCCATAATCTATAAGATACTACAAAATATCAGTAAGAAGAAGAAAAATCATCCAAATAAGCAATGGGCAAAAGAGATGGACAGACATTTCTTTAAAGAGGAGATCCAGGCAGCCAAAAAACACATGAGGTCATGTTCACAATCTTTAGTTATTAAAGAAATTCAAATCAAGATGATAATGAGATACCATCTCACCCCAACAAGGTTGGCTGTGATCCCCAAAACACAAAACAAAAAATGCTGGAGAGGCTGTGGAGAAAGTGGAACTCTCCTACACTGTTAGTGGGGTTGCAAAATGTTCCAGCCTCTATGGAAAGCAATCTGGTGCTTCCTTAAAAAAATGGATATAGATACACCATTTGATCCAGTAATTCCACTACTTGGAATATATCCTACAGAATCAAGGCTTTTCACACCAACGGACACGTGCACCAGAATGTTTATCACAATACAGTCCATGATAGCAAAAAGATGGAATCAACCCAGATGCTCAACAACAGAGGAATGGATAGGTAAACTATGTTATATATACTCAATGGAACACTATGCAATGATAAAGAATAATGATAATTCCAGGAAACATCTCATAACCTGGTTTCAACTGGAAGACATTATGTTGAGTGAAAGTAGTCAGTGACAAAAGACAAATATTGTATGAGACCACTACAATAAGATCTCAAAAACAGACTTATGTATAGAAGACTCTTTGACAGCTGCAACGGAGGGTACGGAGGGAGGGTGATAGGGGGAGGGTTTAGATTAGATAGTTGCTAGAAATCTAGTTGGGTGAAATCGGTGATAGCACACATTAGAAACAAGAACAATATTAAGTGGACTTCAGCATAACTTGAATACTCCTTCCATCTTAACCCAATATTGCAAGGATAGAGTAGCTTGGGCAGGGGGCAGGGGACTATGCTCTTAGGTGAAATTGAGGCCAATTGGCACAACTAGCATTTTGCTAAGAGGGCTCTCTGCACCCCACATTGGTGAGTGGTGTCTGGGGTCTTAAAAGCTGCCAAGCTGCCATCCGAGGGCACAGCAAATGGTCCCAACTCAGCAGGAACGGATGCTTACTGAGGACCAAAATGACATGGGGTAAAGACAACCCAGAAGATAGAGAGACCCCTATGAGTGGATGCCTGCATTGACTTGGGACCAGAACTGGATGGTGCCTGGCCACCACCAGTGATAGCCACGATGGAGCTCACTCAGTTGAGTTTCACTGGCAACACAAGAATAAAAAGGGATGCACCCTGAGATCTCCACTAAAATAACCCAATTGATGGTCCAGCGATTTCGGCATTCCTGTGGGAGCATGGCCCCTGGCCCTGATGCTGCTCTTGCCCATAAATCATAACAAAGCTCCACTCTTCGGACATGAATGGATTGGACTTGGTGATGCAGAGTGACTATATATTGGATGCACTTTATGGTTCTATGCATCTACAGGATATCATCCTGCTGACCTCTGGCTGGAGGAAAGAGAGTTGGTGGAGAGGAGGGGAAAGAAGACTGCTGGGAGGATGAGACATGTATGGAGCAGAGAGGAATAGTGTGCTGTCACCAGGCAGGGAGAGCAGTGGAAGCCGTATATAGGTGAGCATGCAAATTTATATGGGAATGTACATTTTCATCCAATCATAAAAAGAAAAAAGCATCTAAATATATAGAGACTGAGTTGGCCCTCAGCTTAGCTATACATGAAATGGCTCACAGAATTGTAGAAGCTGGAACCTCCCCAGTCCATGGATGGTAGAAGCTTCTCCTCATTCACGCAGCCACAGAGACTGGCAAACCCGTGATGGGTTTGCCAAAGAGCAAGGCTCTAATTTACAGGATGTGAAGACTGAAGAATCCCGAGACTAGCAGGTGAGATCACAGATAAGCTGATAGCTCAATTTCCAATAAAGGAAGGTCAGAGAAACAGGAGCCAGCTGCAGGATCCAGAGCTTTGCCAAAGTGTCCATTTATATCTGATGCAGGCCAAAGATCCAAGAAAAGTCCGTTTCAGCTGATGGGCTACTTGCAGCATAGCTCCTGATGGGAGGGATCACATTACATCAAATCTCATCATGGAAATGATCACAACATCATACAACTGCCAAATCACTAAAAATCATGGCTTAGCCAAGTTGGCACACAATCTTAATCATCACAGATAGTATAAATTATCTGAGAACTTTAAAAATATATAAAGACAGTGATATCTCAGCACTTCTTTCTAAAAGTAAATGATTGATTCATAGGAAAACAGTGATATTTATGTGCGCCTCATGTCTCCATGATCCCTCTGAAACCTTTATCTGGGTCCCTCTAGAAGCTGTGTCCACCTACATGGGATTCTTCTTTGTAAAATCTTTACCTTGGTAACTTTTTTCAGATAAATAACCAATTTCCTTTAGTAAAATGAATTCAAGTAATTTTTTTTTTTTATAAAAAGAAAAAAAGGTCCATTGATGGGGAAAGCACTAGACTTAAGCTGTTGTATTGTTTTACTCAGATACTACCATGTCCCATTTGCTAGACTGCTCATTTTGGTGCTAGCAGTTTTTATTGCTGATTGCCTTCATAGGCATATAAAACTTAGAACACAAAATAAGCAACATATTCCAATCCATTTCATCTTAACTAGTAAAGACATGTTGTTTTGCTTCAAATGCTAAGTTATGTCAAAACTAGACAGTAGTTTGTCCTAAAAATATAACAGTATGTACTTTAGAGACTTGAAATAAATTAGTGTAACCAGTGATATTTGTAATACAGGACATGCAGATGATTTTCATAGTGTTGCTGATAAAGTCTTAAACATAATGTTTTTAAAATTGACCTTTGTTTTAGTCATCTGGTACTGCTCTAACAGAAATACCACAAGTGGACAGCTTTAACAAACAAAAGTTTATTCTGACACAGTTTGGTAGGCTACAAGTCCGAATTCAGGGTGTCCATTCCAGAGAAATGCTTTCCCTCTACCACCTCTGGAGGAGAGTCTTTGGGTTACATCAGCCTTTCATCAGGGAGCATCTTGGTGCAGGAACCTTGGGTCTCAAGGACAAGTTCTGCTTCTGGTGCTGCTTTCTCAGTGATATGAGATTCCCAAATCTCTCGGCTAACTTCTTTCTTCTACACTTCAAGAGACTGCCTCAAAGCATAAAATAATTCTACACATCAAGCCCTACCACACCAACACAGCTGCCATCCAGGCACCCTCATTAACATCATAGAAGGAGGATTTACAACACGGAGGGCATCACACAATGCCAGCAATCGTGGCCTAGCTAGATTGTTACACAGATTTTGGGGGGGAAACAATTCAATCCATGACACCTCTCCTTTATTAACTGTGGAAACTGAAGTCTAGGTAGGTGTTGAGATTATTTGGCAATTTTACAAGTTATTCTCATAGTTGGAGTGTCTTCATCAAGGGAGAGGTTCAGGAATTGCAATGTGTGCTTGGCCAGAATGGAGGGAAAGGGGAAAATTTTGCATAATTTTTCTACCTTTCTGTATAAATGGAGTTTCTGAGATTGAAGATGCTGAAGAGTTTCTTACATAGAATAGTAAGCTAAAGCATTCAGTTCCACAAATATTTAGTACTTACATACTGAAGGTCCAGAAAGGTTAAATAACTTGACAAAGAGCACCATTTGGAAGTGATAACAAACTAAATCTAAATCCTTGATTTCCTTCTTCAGTACCAAGCTCTTAATCACTCTATACTTTTCAATGCATGCACACGCACAAGTATACGTATGCATGCTCACACAAGGGAAAGTTCTTGCCATACTAAGTACACAGAGGAATGGAGAAAGAAGAAAAGAATTACAAGTAGAGACATTTAATAATGACAGGTGCCTAGGGCTTAATGATCTTTCTCTAACTAAGTCTTACAATATGTTTGTCTATCAATTTTCAGAAAGGACAATTTTGAGTTACAGTATGAGCTCCAGTTTGGAATGTAAGAATGTATGTAATGATAAATTTCACAGGACCAGACAAATACATGCTGAAGAACAAACTGAATAAAACTAGTAAGAAAAGACCCAGAATTAAAATTCAGTTAAAAGAACACCCATTTAATGAATAATGGTTATATTTAGTTAATAATTGGTCATATACATGCTAATGTTTTCTATAAATTCATATTTCTGGATTATGATCAAATATCACATGTTAAAACTCAAGTTTTTTTTTTTTTTGTATACTAAGGTACTAGTTGGAAACCCTGGTGGCATAGTGGGTAAGTGCTATGGCTACTAACCAAAAGGCTGGCAGTTTGAATCTACCAAGCACTCCTTAGTAACTCCATGAGGCAGTTCTACTCTGCCCTATAGGGTTGCTAGGAGTTGGAATCAACTTTATGGCAGTGGGTTTGGTTTGATTAAATGACTTATTAGGAATCCTGATGTCACAGTGGTTAAGCACTCAGCTGCTAAATGTAATGCTGGAGTTTGAACCCACCAGTGGATCCATGAGATAAAGGTGGCAGTGTTTTGCCAAAAGGATTACAGCACTGGAAATTCTATGGGGCAGTTCTACTCTGTGCTATGGAGTTGCTATGACTCTGAATCAACTACATGGTAATGAGCTAAAAGACTAGTTAAAGGTACTACCATCTTGGCTTAGAAAATAAATTTTATTTAGTTTGAAAGGGATAATTGCAAGAAGAATCATATTGCTGAACTAAAGAACATTTAGAAAAGTGCCCATAACAGAATAACGACTTGTTGTGAAGTTGATTCCAACTCTTGGGGACCCCATGTATTCCACGGTAAAACTGAACTCCATATGGTTTCAATGGCTGTGATCTTTCAGAAGTAAGTGACCAGGTATTTTTTCCAAAGCACTGTTTGAACAAATTAGAACTGCCATGCATTCCATTAATGGTAAAACACTGAACTGTTTGTACCACCCAGACTTATCCCTCGAGAAAGACTTCACGCTTAGTTGAATGAAGGGTCAGTGAAAAAGAGGAAGACCCTTAACAAGACAGATTGACACAGTAGCTACAATGATGAGCTTAAGCATAAAAACAGTTGTGCGCGTGGCGCAAGGCTGGGCAATGTTTCATTCTGTTGTGCCTAGTGTTTTTATGAGCTGGAACTGACTTGATGGCACCCAACAACATAAACACTACCCAGAAACTCCTGCTCAATACAGAATAGTTGCTTAGTATTTGATGAAATTGTCAAGGAATGGCAATGTCAGTATATTAACCTGTCTCACATGGTATGTGGAATATTATTAAGGTTTAGAAATTCATGAGATACAAGCAAATATTAATATCAATATCTTAGTATTTTATTTAAAAATAAGATTTTTGGAAATATTTTGTTACAGTAAAAGTGGAGTGGAATAATTCTTATATTGAGTCTTCCATTTTTGTCATTTTTCTTAATAGAACCATAAAACGAAGAACCCTTAGCATCTGTTTTCAACAAGGATTTATAGAAGGAATGTTTCCCTCAATTAAGTTACTTTACAGAATATTTCTTTTCTAGAATCTTTTATAACATATTTCAAAAATGAATGAATTTTTGAGAAGCTTGAAGCTGCATGAAAAATATTCCTAAATTGAGTTTTCTAAGCCATTACAATTTTATTAATACAGATTTTTTTTTTTTTTAAAGGAGAAAGTTATCTGGGAGATATTACGAATCAACCTCATTTTAGTGACAATTGCTCAGTGGTTTACATGAAATAAAACTAAACCTCTTTTGGAACAAGAGGAAGTACATATCAGTAAATACCGTTAAGGTTGGTTATAGAGTATGACAGCACGATTGCCTAACTAGTAAAATTGTAGAAGAAAATGCTCAGCTCATTTTTACAATGTATTAAACATCACTTTTTACAATAATGGTAATATGTTTGACAGAAAGGAAAAATGTCAAAGCCTGACTTATAGCCAGCAACTTGATCAAAGAATGAAATTACATTTTCTCAGAATGCGATATGTTTGTGGATGAGTTGAAATACTTTTTTTTTTAGGGGGAAAAAAGCCTATTGTTTACATGTCTTGATTAGAAGCTCTTTGAGTACTTACATTGTTGTTGTTAGGTGTCATCAAGTTGGTTTTGACTCATATCCAATCATTCTCATGCTTAGACCTATGTTGCAACCATTGTGCCAGTCCATCTTGTCTAGGGCATTCCTCTTTTTTGCTGACCCTCCAGTCTACCAAGCATGATGTCCTTCTCCAAGGAATGATCCTTCCTGACATGCCCAAAGTATGTAAGACACAGTGTTACAATCTTTGCTTCCAAGGAACACTCTGGCTGTACTTCTTCCAGAACAGAGCCACTTGTTCTTTTGGTTGTCCATGCTGCGTTCAACATTCTTCTCCAATACCACAAATCAAAAGCATCAATTCTTCTTCTGACTTCTTTGTTCATTGCCCAGCTTTTACATGCATATGATGTGACTGAAAATACAATAGCTTGGGTCAGATGCACCTTAGTTTTCAAGATGACATCTTCACTTTTCAATACTTGAAAGAAGTCCTTGGCAGCAGAGTTTCCCAATGCAATGTGTCTTTTGATTTCTTGACTGCTGCTTCCATGGACATTGATTGTGGACCCAAGTAAAATGAAATCTTTGACAACCTCAATCTTTTTTCTGCTTATGATGATGTTGCTTACTGGCCCATTTGTGGAGATTTTTGTTTTCTGGTTTTTAGGTACCAGCAAGGTCACTCACGGTAAACAGTTTTCAGCTGAGCTTCCAGACTAAGATTGGGAAGAAGGGCCCAGCAGTCTACTTCTGAAAAGAATTACCCAGGGGAAACCTTATGAATAGCAGCTGAACATTGTCAGATACGGTGCCAGATTGAGCCCACCAGGTTGGCAGGCACTCTGAAGATGACTGGGGAAGGGCTGCCTCCTCAAGTAGAATCGACCTTGATGACATAGATGGAGTAAGGCCTTCAGGGGCCACATTCGCTGATGTGGCATGACTCAGAATTAGAAGAAACAGCTGCAAACATCCATTAATAATGGGGACATGGAATGTCCAAACTATGAGTACCTACATAGACAAAAAATCAAGGAAACTAGGCTGCCTCGAAACCTTGTACTTAAAGGATCTTTATGCCCAGGAAGTAAAGGAATCATCTGTCTTGGAAGACAGTCTTAGGTGGTGTGGAATTAGAGCTGAGGTTTGTCCATTATTACAGAGTAGAGGCCTTGTTCAGTCCATAGCTGAAAGGCACTCACCCCATATAATACAGTATCAAGGAATGCACTTTCCACTTGCTCCTGTGTACTTACTTGGGCTTAAGCTTTGAAGTTTGCTTTGACATCTTTGTTTCTCCAAAAATAATCAAGAGTTTGGATATGTAATGTCAGGATCCTGTGATTCTCTCATAGTAGCACAGTTGACCCCAAGTTTAGCTTAAAAGCAGGGAGAATCATTTACTTATTTGGTTTTCAAATTGGATTGAAGATATTTACTGATAATTAAATCAAAGAAATGAGAATTATATTTATGAATATATTCATACATAAAATCATCGCCCATTCCAGGTGTAAAGCAAGAATTAATATCAACAGATTTCAGCCATGCAAATTAGCGATCAAAATTCAGTGTGTCAACAACTAGATTTTATGTTAGATGAATAAACTCAGTCCACACCTTATTTGCAGATTTGTATAGCAGTTTATCTCACTCTTACATCAGACATTACAATTCAAAGTTAGTACCAAAGGGAGATAAGGAGAAACTCACTGGGCACTAAAACCCAATCCACGCACCCCAAATATTGACCATAGCCTAGCCTATCACTACCAGTGTGAATATTCACCCTCCTTTATCAAGCTGGAATGTTTGGAGATTTTATTTTTTAAGAGAAATAATAGGATTTCCACATTTTGCATTTCCATAAGAGTGCATGAACAGTATCACTCTGACGAGGCATTCCCCTGGAAAACAGGAGAATAAGAAGACAAACTTTTTAATTGACCAGTTACTAGCTTCTTTGAGAGCAAGCTAATAAAGTAACAACAACAAAAAAAAAATTTAAGGGAGAATACATGGCAACCTAGGTTCTGGGGCTTATATTATTTAGAAATACCTTTGACTGCAGTTGATAAAATAGCTGACTGCAAGATTTTGAACATTTAGATGTTATTTTTATATAAAGGAGTCCAGGTACCAGCTATCTAGGGCAGACTATTGAAACTATTCATCAATTCTACTAGATGAGTAGGGAATGGGAATGCGGTTGCCTAAACTACAACAATCAAGTCTTACCCATATGATATCTAACGTGTTTTCTAAGTGTCAAAAACCTAAATTGCTTGGAAAAACACCAAAAATTAGTGTAACGCAATATAATTCAAACCAGGCAGCAGCATCTGAAAATGTTGGAAAAGTGCTCCCAAGAAGGAACATTTAAAGCTATTTATATAGATAATTTTTGTTAATCTCCCGGAAGATAGCATCAAGCACAGGACAGGTTGCTAAAATTGTTCCCAAGGGCACTACCAAACCAAAGCCAAATCCGTTGCCGTCATGTGATTTCCAACTCATAGTGATCCTATAGGACAGAGTAGAATTGTCTCGTAGAGTATCTAAGGAGTGGCTGGTGGATTTGAACTGCTAACATTTTGATTAGCAGCTAATCTCTTAACTTCTTCACCACCAGGGCTCCAAGGATATGACTTACATCCTAAAACAGGCTCTAGTCAGATCCTGGAGTTGCTGCTTCTTGAAGCAGGTTTCACAGATATAATTTTACAAAAGAACTGAATGTGTAAGGCAAAACACAGTCTGATAAACTACTCACTAAGCTGTTGTTGCAAACCTTGGTGGCATGGTTAGGTGCTATGCCTGCTAACCAAAACATCCACAGTTCAAATCTACCAAATTCTCTCTGGACACTCTATGGGGCAGTTCTATTCTGACCTATTGGGTCACTGTGAGTTAGAATTGACTCAGTGGCACTGTCTGGCTTTCAAGCTGTTGTTTGGATTGAAGGTGACTCCATGGAGCCAGTTGCCCCAAGATTCAAAAGGAAACATAAGGGAGGGTAGCCTGTGTGGGCCACCCCAATTCCATCAGCTTAGAAGTATGATTCCAGGAGAATCAAAACAATTTTGTCATAAGGGAAATTTTTATTTAAAAAAAACCTCAGAATGTCTTGAAATGATATTTCATTGTCAAAGACCATGTAGGCATCCACTCATGACAACTCTTATAAGGAATTCAAAAGATTTTGTTACATTACTATTCCTTTTTCTCTTGTTCTACTTGTTTTTACACATCTGGACACAAAAGCCATTTCAATCAATTTGATGAAGACAATTATAACTAACTCTTTGCAGTTTTATATTTTGTACCTATTCCTTTGATTGGTTATCTGTGTATCCATTTCTGAATTTTAATTTTCAGTTGGTGGTGCACTGTTTAAAGTGCTCAGATACTGAAATGTTGGTAGTTCAAAGCCACCAGTAACTCTATAGGAGAAAGATGTGACAATCTGCTTCCATAAAGAATACAGCCTTGGAAACTCTATGGGCAGTTCTACTCTGTCCGATAGGGTCACCATGAAGTGCAATCAACTCAAGAACAACACCTTTTTATTCCCTATTGCAAAGTATGGTTTTTCAAGTTCTGACAGTTCAGTCTAAGAACTTACTTGTAAGTTCTACATACCTCATTGGTGAATTTCTCTATGATCTCCTTTGAAGTACTCCCCTTAGGAAGCTATGTACAAATGTCAGCACCTAGTTCACCCTTCAAAGCAATTTTGGAACTCTTTCTGAAATGGCAATTGTGTACAGTGGCGAGTTCATGAATTTAATTGTATAGTTGTCTGTGAGAAGGTTTTTAGCCAGTAAACAAATACTGTATTGGAACACCCTACCTACTCATCTGTTCAGACTCACCAATGACTTTTTTCTTTACCCAAAGATAAAGAAAATATTGTAAGGAAAATATTTTGATGGCATTCAGGACATCGAGGGTAATACGATGACAGCTCTGATGGCCATTCCAGAAAAAGAGTTCCAAAATGGCTTTGAAGCGTGGACTAGGTGCTGGCATCAGTGCATAGCTTCCTAAGTGAAGTACTTTGAAGGTGACCATAGTGATAGCTAGCAGTGAGGTATGTAGAAATTTTTCTACGATGAATTCATGAACTCAGTTGGCAGTCCTCCTATGTGTCCACAATGTGTAGAAAAAAGACATCTGTTGAAGTGAATTGATTCAAAGACCTGAACCACAAAGAAAGAGAATTTTCTCTTAATCACTTAATTCTCTTTGTGAGACAGCTCAGCCTCAATAACGAAGATTTAAAATATTTGTAGTCACCATCAAGCCCCTCATTAAAGCATACTATCAGAAATACAGCTTTTTACTGGAATTTTCTTTTTCTCTTCTTGGTACTGTAAAAATCTATTTCATGTGTCTTGTTCTCCTCCTCCATGCCTTTTTCCCCTTTCCAATATCACTGTCTGTGTTCTCTGGTTGTGGCTGTGGCCTTTGGTTAAAGAAGGAGCCCCACTGTCTCCTAACTTAACCTTTCATTTCAGTGGCATCTGAATAAACTGGGAACAGAGCAGCTGTAGGGTTTCTTTCACTATCTTGGTCTTCTGCTGTTTCAGACCTCTCCTGACCAAGAAAAAAGGAGAAAACATATTTTGTTATAGAGAAGTAAACTTAGGGACCCTCAAAATACATCTATGAAAGGCTAATGAATGTAAAAATGACACATTTAACCATTATAAAGTTTTTGCAAGTGTGGCTTTGATGAATGAGGCTTTTCCTATTCTTCAGGATCAAGGTTAAGATGTAGAGAGTAGTGATCCTCCAATGTTTGTACTGTTTATGTCTTTGGATGGCATAAGAGATTAAATAGCTAATCACGGTATAGGCAGAGACAGTTGGCTGTTTTGGGATGATATCAACATACTGAGCAGAAATGCAAAATGATTTTTTCTTTTTTTTTCTTTTCCACAATCAAGTAGCTGTAGTCTGTGGATAAGTATCACTGGAATCTGAATCACTTTCTCCTGCAAGTTGTTTACTATTGGAGTCTGCTGAGCTGCACCTAATATATACCACTTCCCTTTGATGATAGAGTGCTACTGTTAATATCTGTCTTCATGTCTTTGATGACAGATAGCTCTGAGTTCATGTTGTGCAACTCAGTTCACATAACTTGGTGATCCTTGATAAAGTGTTTAGTTATCTTCTGTGGCCCTGTAGCAACATAGAAGCAATTTTCCAAATGTGTGTGTGTGTGTGTGTGTGTGTGTATAGATGTATAGCTTCAAATGAAGTATGGCATTTCTTCAAAGTTCTAAATCTGTGCACAGTGATTTCCCTATAGGGATCTGCCAAAGTGTCAGGTATTATCCCTCTCTGCTATAGTAATATCTAATACTTATTGACATCAAGTTAATAGGATGACCCTATAGGACAGGGTAGAATTGCCCATAGAGTTGCCAAGGAGCACTTGGTGGATTCAAATTGCTGACCTCTTTGGTTAGCAGATGTAGCACTTAACTACTACACCACCAGGGTTTCAATCCCTCTGCTACAGACACTTTCTGTATGTGGGTCATACAGCAATATTAGCAGAGCCTTCTTTTGTTCTGGACTTGTTCCAAGACTAGTAGTCCTTTAGATTACTTGATAAAAGGATCAGAATGGCAGTCCTTATTGTTGTTAGTTGCTATAGTCAATTCAGACTCATGGCAACCTCTTTTGTGGAGAGTAGGACTGCTTCATAGAGCGATCAAGGCTGTGACCCTTTAGAAGCAATCACCAGGCTGCCTTTCCAAGGTGCCACTGAGTGGGTTTGAACTGCCAAATTTTTGACTAGTTGTCGAGCACCTAACAATATGTGTTTCTTGGGGACACAATTTTTTTTTCCAAATATTCCTGAACAGTTAGCTGCAACCCCAAACAAATACATTCATTATGTACTTTTTCTCCCATTAAATTGTTCTATGGTTGTATAGCAACAGCTGCTTGATCACTCAAAGCTTTCTGAAAGCACTTGACTCCAAGTGACTCCAGGTCCTTAAACCAAAAAACCAAACCTCTTACTTAGGTCAGAGTAGAGCACCTTGTAGATCTGAACTTCTGGCTTTTTGGTTAGCAGCCATAGCACTTACCCACTATGCCACCAGAGCTTCCATGCCTATCCTTAGTGGGATGTAAATCTATTTGTCCTTCACTGTGGAAGGATAGCTATGCGTGTTCTAAACCACTGGACATCTAAAAACATTACCCAACTATCACTCTTAATTTTTGTGACATTTCTTTTTATGCTCTGACATGAGTGTGTTAAAACATAAGTTATCCAGGATAATGTAACTGCTTTGAACTGATAGCTTACCTAGGTCCCTGTAGACTAGATTATGACCAGGTGCTAGAGAACTGAAATAATCCTAAGGCAGAACAACAAAGGTATATTGTTACCTCTGCCAGTTAAATACAAATTACTTCAGGTGGTCTTAATTTACAAGCTTGAGAAAATAAATGCATAAGAAAATGAAAATAAAAATATATTTTCGGGTCAGTAGCTGCAGACAACATTTTTATTTGTACCAGTAAAGAAACAAGCTTGGAAGAACATCTGCAATTGAAGTTACTGCCTAGTCATGATAATCCTTGGCCTCCTAATCCTTGGTTTTCCAATGTATACGTTTTTACTGCATGAGCAATAGGCAAGGAGCAGGGATCAAAACTTCTGCATCTTTCAAGCCTTCTTTAATAGTATTAATTTCTATAGTCCTCTCAAAAATGCAGTTTTGCTGAAGCTTAATATTTTGGCTGATAGAGGTTCTAAGAACCCTCAGTTGGCTTTAATGCCTCTAAAATCCTTACTTAACAAGTCAGGAACCAATGTGAAGATTGTTCCAGTTGCTTAGTATTCTCTTCTAAGATTGGCAGCTCAAATCTACCAGGCACTCCTTACAAACCCGAAGAGGTATCTGTGCTCTGTCCCATAGGGCCCCTACAAGGTAGAATTCACTCAATGGCAAGCGATTTGGTTTTGGGTTCAGAGCTTTTCCATTTATGCAAGTCAAACACAATTTTATAGACTGTTCATCTATTTTGGTCCTACAGAGAATACAATTATTTAACTAATACAAAAGATCTATGGTAGTGAAAACAGAATTTACTGTTTCTGCTTGTCACCTATTGTTATAACCACACTCCCCTTGGCTCTAGCAGCTAAATGCTGATGTTTAGCCTGTAACTTATTTGGATTCCACCTTTCCCATTGCATTAGAACAGCTCATTCTAGTAACATTATTCTCCACTGCCACTCCAGGCCTGCTTAAGCTACTGGTGTTCCCCCTAACAAACCTTGGTGAATAGTCTGTTCTAAGGTTGAGCAGGTCTTTCATGATAAACTTCTAAAGTATTCTAATATTTGCATTTTAGACGACTTTCTCTATAGCAAACAAAAACATTTCTCAACTTGATTCAGCGCTAACTACCTCTGGGTTTAGTCTTTAGACTTCTCATTGGACTCTTCCCCACTATTCTACCTAATTCACTGAATCTAGGGTCTCTGGCTGGTGGTGCATCTGCTTGCAACAATGGAATTAATTTACTTTGGTTTCTCTAATCTAAAAATCCATTGCCCCACATATACTACAGTTTATTAATGTATAAATTGGCAAAAGTTCACAATCCTGTTGATGTATTTGATGCCTTCTTCCAAGTGGGTCACACTTTGGATCCAATCTCACATGTCTTCCTGGCACTGAATGCCGTTATAAATCCTAGATGCAGTGACCTACTGTGTGAGTGGGCGGATCTCCATCAGGATGCTCATTCTTCCATAAGGCAACTCATTCAGTGGGAATCATTACAGGATTTTCAGGAAAAGGAAGAGGAATCTGCTCAGATGGAGCAGCATGAGCTGCTGCTTGTGCTGACTCAGGCTTCGCAGAAGTTGGAATTTGCATTTCCTCATTCTCATGAAAATTTTCTCATATGTCTTCATTCCAGTTTTCAGTGTCCTTCCTCTTCTTAAACATTTCTTAACATACAAGAATCTCTAAGTTTTAGCTTAAGTTTGTATTTGCAGAAATACCAGCACTGTGGCCAGGGGCCATAAGGGTCACTTCATGAAGCAGTCATAGCAATATTCTGGTATCTTGCTCATGCTTGTAGCTAGGAGTCTAAAGCCTTCAGATTATCTTTTATATACATTTTGTTTTCAAATGTTCCTGAACACTTAGCTGCAACCCCAAACACTTACACTCGTTATATACTTTTTTTCCCATTAAATTGTTCTGTGGTTCTATGGCAACAGCTGCTTGATCACTCAAAGCTTCCTGAAAGTACTTGACTCCACGTCTTAATTTTAGTACCCTTTTATACATGGCATTACAGACAGGCATACCAGTGTCCAGTTTATCCCTGGTAACATTATTATTATTGCTGTTAATACTGTGAGATAGGTGAACTAATTTCAGATTTCTATCTTTACGGTTCTGTTCCCACAGAACCAGTTCTGATAGCAATAACTGAACTTCTCTAACTTTAGTCAAGGAGGTAAAGTACAGTATTAAGGGATTATGGGATTTATTGCACATATTAGATCTGGGGCTAGAGCTGGGGAGATAAATGTCAGGAAGGAGGAGTCAGAGGATTAGTTAAAGTTCCTTTGAAACACCAACTGAGTGGAAAACATGGGAGCTTTTGTGAAGTCTGAACAGCCAGCCCAACCCAGCTGCAAACAGAACTGTAAGGAGGGAGCCCCCCGAGAAGAGATCCACAGGAGGCTGTTCATGCTGTGTCAACACCAGATCCAAGTTTCTGCAGTCAAGCATCTGATGGGCAGCCATTGGTTACTGTTATTTAGCAAGGTCAGTAGTCTGGAAAGCAAGCCAGATGCAAAGCAGAGGACAGAAAAGAAATTTTAAGTGATGTGCTGCTCTGTGCTATATATGTTATTAATGTATGGATATGTTGTTATTGCTGTTAGGTGCTGTCAAGTCCATTTTAACTCATAGCAACTGTTTTAGTCAGCTAGTGCTGCTCTAACAGAAATACCACAGAATTGATGGCTTTAACAAAGGAAAGTTTATTCTTACACAGTCCAGTAGGCTACAAGTCCAAATTTAGGATGTCCACTCCAGGGGAAGACTTTCCCCCTTGTCAGCTCTGGAGGAAAGTCCAGTATTGCATCATTCTTTGCCCAGGGAGCATCTTGGTGCAGGAACTTCAGGTCTGAAGGACTCACTCTTCTCCCTGTTCTGTTTTCTTGGTGGTGTGAGATTCCCAATTCTCTGCTTGCTTCCCTTTCCTTTTATCTCTTGCAAGATGAAAGGATTTAGGGTGATACAAGCCACACTCCAGGGAAACTCCCATTAAAGTGGGGAAACTCCCATTAAAGTGGAGCAGGGAGGTGATCTTCTGAAGGGATTTACAGTCCCACCCTAATCCTTTAACATACAACACAGCAAAATCACTAAATGGAGAACAATTGTAAAATACAAGGAATCCTGGCCACATGGCTACACCTATTTTGGGGGGGACACAATTCAATCCATGGCAGCAACTCTATGTACAACAGAACTATACACTGCTGGGTCCTAGGCCATGCCCTCAAAAGTTTTCATGCTTGAGCCCATTGTTACAACTTCTGTCTTGGTCAGTCTGGTGGAGGATCTGCCTCATTTTTGCTGACCCTATACTTTACCAAGCATAATGTCATTCTCTAGGAATTAATCCCTCCTGACAAGATGTCCAAAGAATATAAGACATAGTCTCACCATCCTTGTTTCTAAGGAGTACTCAAGTTGTAATTCTTCAGTACCAATCCATTCATTGTTTCGGCAGCTGATAGTATATTCAATATTTTCCCCAAATTAACAATTCAAAGGGATCAATTTTTTCTTCTGTCTTCTTATTCATTTTAGCTTTGGCATGCATGTGATGTGATGGAAAATACCATGGCTTGGGTCATGTGCACCTTAGTCTTCAAGGTGACATCTTTACTTTTCAATACTTTAGAGAGTGATTCTGCAGCAGATTTTTCCAGTGCAATGTATCTTTTGATTTCTTCACTGCTGCTTCCATGTGAGTTGATTGTGGATCCAAGTAAAATGAAAATCTTTGACAATGTCAATTTCTTCTTTGTTTATCTTAATGTTGCTTATTGGCCCTGGTGGGAGGATTTTTATTTTCTTTATGCTACAGTGTAATCCATACCAAAAGCTGTGGTGTTAGATATTCATCAGTTGGTGTTTCAAGTCCTCCTTAATTTCAGCAAGCAAGGTTGTGTCATCTGTATAATGCAGGCTGTTAATAAGTCTTCTTCCAGTCTCAATGCCCCATTCTTCTCCTTACAGTCTGTCTTCTAGAATTATTAGCTCAGCATACAGATCGAATAGGTATGGTGAGAGGATCCAACCCTGACACATACCATTGTAGAACAATGTCCCTTTGTTCTGTTTAAACAACTACCTCTTCATTTTTGTGAAAACAAGTGTTCTAGAATTCCCATTCTCTACAATGTTATTCATAATTTGTTATGATCTACACAGTCGAGTTCCTTTGCATAGTCAATAAAACACAAGAAATTTCTTTCTAGTATTCTCTGTTTTCAGCCAAGATCCATCTGACACCCCAGGCTCCACTTTCCCTTCTGAATCCAGACTGAATTTCTGGTAGTTCCCTGTCAATGTACTGCCATAGCCACTTTTGAATGATCTTAAATATGTGATATTCATACCTCACTTACTCACATATGAACGATATTGTTTGATAATTCCTGTATTGGGTTGTGTCACCTTTCTTGGGAATAGGCATAAATATGGATCCACTTCCAGTTCATTGGCCAGGTAGCTGTCTTCCAGATTTCTTGGCATAGACAAGTGAGCGCTTCTAGTACTACATCTGTTTATGGAAACATCTCAGTTGGTATTCTGTTATTCCTTGAGAGTCTTGTTTTTGCCAGTGCCTTCAGTGCATCTTGGACTTTTTCCTTTAGTACCATCAATTCTTGATCATATGCTATGTCTTAAAATTGTTGAATGTTGACCAGTTATTTTTGATATAGTGACTCTGTGTATTCCTTCTATCTCTGTCTGATCCTCCTGAATCAAGTAATATTTTCTTTATAGAATCCTGCACTATTAGAACTCAAGACTTTATTTCTTCAGTTCCTTCAGCTTGAGAAATGCAGAACATGTTCTAACCTTTTGGTTTTTGCTCTCCAGTTCTTTGTATGTGTCAGTAGAATATATGAACTATAATATATATAATCCGAAAAGCCAGCCTGACCCAGCTGCCCTTTGAAATCTTCTATTCAGTTCTTTTACTTCATCATTTCTTCCTTTTACTTTAGCTACTCAACATTGAAGAGCAAGTTTCAGAGTCTCCTCTGACATCCATTTTGGCCTTGTCTTTTTTTGCTATCTTTTTAATGACCTCTTGGCTTCTTCATTTATGATGTCCTTGATGTCATTCCACAATTCATCTGGTCTTCAGTCACTAGGGTCTAGCACATCAAATCTATTCTGGAGATGGTCTCTAAACTCAAGTAGGATATACTCAGTCAAGGTTATACTTTGACACTCATGGGCTTGTTTTAATTTTCTTCAATTTTAGTCGAATCTCCATGTGAGCAACTGGTCTGTTCCTTGACTGACCCCTGATCTTATTCTGACTGATAATATTGAGCTTTTCCATTGCTGTTTCCACAGATACAGTCAATTTGATTCCTATGTATTCCATACAGTGAAGTCCATGTGTATAGTTACCATTTATGTTGGTGATAAATGGTATTTGCAATGAAGTTATTGGTCTTTGAAATTTCTATTATTTAATCTCTGCCATTGTTTCTATCACCAAGACTGTATTTTCCGACTGCTTGATCTTTCTTCTTTGTTTCCAACTTTCACATTCCAGTCACTAGTAATTATCTATAGATAAAGACATACATTAACATATTTTCTGATATTAATGATGATTTCTCCATTTCTTGTTTCCAAATCTCTTTTTATCTGTTCCAACTAGGAACCACACAGGGAAGACTATTCTGAAATACACCATTCCAGTTTAGCTAAATGTCTGTCATAATCAAGTTAACCTGGAAACATCCAGCACATATACAAAAAGGTTGAGTTAAATAGTCAGTGTTTACTGTAGGATAATAGAACACGTACTGCTCAGCGCACTGCAGAGCTTCCTGTGGGCCATACCAGACCTGACATAGGCCAGTCAGTATTTCTCTTTCCAAATTCTCAAAAGCGTCTCAGAATCTATTGATTACAGTTGTGTTTCCCTGAAGACCTTCATTCCAGAAACTTCTAAACTTCTACTGTCTAACGGATTAAGTTATTTATACTTTAGGCTTACTGAGCATACTTTCAGATTCAGAGGTTCCATCTTTGTTTTTATTCTAGCTTTTTTGTTTATTCATATGATTGACTATGTCTTCAGTAGCTTCTTGGGAAAGGACATGGACATGGTGAGAGAGAGAGGGAATGAATGAGGAAGAGGAAGAAGGACGAAAGAGGAAGAAGGAAAAAGAAAGAGGAAGAGAGGGTATTCATGTCTGACAAGGACTTTTATTTTGTCAAACTTGTTGAAGAGTTTGACTGTATAATTTTAGGTTGAAAATAATTTTCTCTCATAACACTACTGAATTGATAGATATAGATAGATATATTGTTGTTGTTTTTTTTTGTCACCAATGAGTTTATTGATATGCCTGATGCCATTCTATTTCTTATTCTGTTTTAGTTCTCTGAAATTGTTTGGGTCATCTCTCTACTTTTTGAATTAAGATTTGCCAAGACATGCCTACATGTGGAGTCCTTTTTATGCCCTTTGTAGAATACTCAGCCTATTCATTCATTTTAGAAATGAAGAATTAATTTCATTTTTTTCTCATGATTATTTTAAACAGCAATTGCAGATTAAACTCTTATTTAATATTCCCGTTATGTCCATATGAAAAAATCAAATATTAATTTAAACTCGGCATGATAATGGCAATCACCAAACCTCCTCTTAAGCGCCTTCTTCCCTATGCCAACTGTCATTGCAGGCTGTATAATGTTTGTCCAAGTTCACGTCCCTTTCTCCTTCTACCCAGCCAAATTATGGAAATCCAACTCATGTCCCATGTTCTCTCAGGAGGTTTCTGCTCTTGTTTGCCTCTTCCTTCCTGAACTCTTGAAAATGTTCTTGGTAGCGTTTTTTTTGAATTTGTGATAGTGTAATCATCCTAAGTATCTTTTTTTTTTTTTTTTGGCTATTTTGGGGAGGTTTATGATAGATTAGGTTATGTTTTGGTTTAAAAAATTCCTTACTTCTCCAGCTCTGCCTTATTTATTAACAACAAAGCTGTAAATACTTAAATACATGTCATATTATTTAATGCTTGTAAGCATTATCTTTCAAGATATATTATTTACTTATTATTTATATTATCATAGTGTTTACCAGGTTTTTTGAGATCACATAAGGAATTTTGGAAATTCATGGTTTCCTCTCTTATATTACTTTCATTTTGATCTAAAAAAGATTCAAAGTATTTCAGTAGTATATAATACTGTGGAAAACAATATTGATAGTGATCACAATATCTTAATACTTTAATTTTGTAAGTAATTTAAGATTTCTTTAAAGCATGCTGAATACACTGATTTTCAACAATTTCATATTATATCTATCAGCATGGTTGAAAGTTAGGAAATATGTGCATCAGGGTGCTATCTTTCCACCATATTTATTCAATCTGCATGCTGAGTGAATAATCTGAGAAGCTGGACATTATGAAGAAAAATGATGCAGCAGGGTTCAAGGAAGGCACATTAACAACCTGTGATATCCCAATGACACAACCTCACTTGCTGAAAGTGAAGACTTGAAACATTTACTGATAAAGATTAAAGATGATAGCCTTTGGTATTGACTACATCTCAACATAAAGAAAACAAAAAATCCTCACAACTGGATCAATAATGAACATTATAACAAATGAAGAAAACATTGAAATTATGAAGAATTTAATTTTCTTGGATCCACAATCACCACTGGTGGAAGCAGCATTCAAGAAATCAAATGATACATTGTGTTGGGCAAATCTGCTACAAAAGACCTCTTTAAAGTGTTACAAGGCAAAGTTGTCACATTAAGTAAGAAGGTTCTTTTAACTCAAGCCAGTATATTCTCAATCACCTCGGTATGCATGTGAAAGCTGGACAGTGAATAAGGGAGAACTTGAATTATAGTGTTGGAGAAGCATAGTGAATACATCATGGATTGCCATGAACCAGAAAAACAAATTTGTCTTGAAATTGTACAACCAGTATACTCATTAGAAGCAAGGATGGTGAGACCTGGTCTCCCATACTGTCTACTTGTTATCAGTAGGGGCCAGTCATTGGGAGAGATCATGTTTAGTAAAGTACAGGGTCAGTGAAAAAGAGGAAGACAAATTGACACATTGACTCAACAAGATAAATTCACAGTAACTGTGAAGATGATACAGTATCAGGTAATGTCTTGTTCTGTTGATGTAGAGTCACTATGAGCTAAACGGTCTCAGTGGTACCTACCAACAATAAAGACATCTGTATATGGATGGATTGATATAGATATACCCATTGCTGTTGAGTCAATTCAGAGTTGCTGTGAGTTAGAATTGCAGTATCATTAATTCCCACTCCTAGTGAGTGTATCAGATAGAGCAGAACTGTCCCATAAGGTGGATTCAAAATGCCAACCTTTGGGTTAGTAGATGAACTCTTAACCACAGTGCCGCCAAGAGTCCTAGATATACATCTAGATATAAAAACCCCAAAAGCCAGAGCATCGAGTCACTTCTGACTCATAGTGACCCTATAGGACAGGGTAAAACTGTTCCATAGAATTTCCAAGGAACGCCTGGTGGACTGGAACTGCTGACCTTTTGATTAGAAGAGATAGCACTTAACAATTACATCACCAGGGTTTCCATATCTAGATACGCATATACATATATAAATACATACATACACACACACACATTGAAGTCTGTAGCCATTGAGTCAATTCTGACTCATATTGACTTGTCATTATGTACAGATACACACACTTGCTTCAAATTTTCTCATTAAAAAATGTGTTTCAAATGACCTAAAAGTCTCTTTGGGAGAGAAGGTTTTTGAGTGCTAAGTAAAAATCTTATTAGAAAATTAAATTCTTACTTGCTCATGGTTACTGTAATAAATTTATGCCCCAATAAAAAGAAGCTTAAATCAATTTTGATGTTCTCATTGAGCTGCAACTTTGTTATTGTTCCTCTAGCACAATGTAGATGCCATAAACCCTGGCTAAGTGTGCAGAAGACAGTCACTTCCATTATGGCTTTTGAGCCAGATGATACTTTATAAGTGACTCTATTATGCTTTGTAACTACATTTTAATGTAAATGTAATTTTAACCATAGCTTTAAAAAGCCCATCTTCTTACTAGCTAACCAAAGTGATTTGATTTCTAAAGTAATAGCATATTTAAAAAATCTATCCAAAATACTTCTAGGATCTTTAAATATCTGCTTTTTATTATTTTAAAGCATATTTAATTATATTGTAGCTGTATGGAATTTTTGAGTAGTAAAGCAGTAAAATATGATTGCAGATTTTCCAGACCTCCTTTCTAGGCACATTATCAGAACATTTCATGAAATACCAGATTCTTCTCAAGAGAAAAGACCTTTAGGAGACAACCGAGTGAAAACTTAATATATATAAACATCTGAAATTTAAGGATTAGAAAGACAGATTTAATCACCTGTAAGTATGTTGAGGTATAGATTGATCTAAAGCAAAAAAACTTAACCTCCATTATGATTTATGGACAGGGGCAGCATCAGGGCCAGGTGCCATGCTCCCAGGGGAACTCCGAGGCTCCTGGACCATCAATTGTAGTCTTTTAGCGTAGATTTCAGGGTGCATCCCTTTTTATTCTTGTGTTGCCAGTGAGACCCAACTTTGTGAGCTCCATCATGGCTATCACTGGTGGTGGCCAAGCACCACAAGTCGATGAAGTCACCCACTCACATGGGTCTCTCAGTCTTCTGGGTTCTCATCCCCCATGCTGTTTTGGTCCCTGATGATCATCCTTTCCTGCTGAGTTGGGACCCTTTACTCTACCCTCAGATGGCAGCATGATGCTGCCCCTGTCCATAAACCACAATAGAGGTCAATCTTCAGACAGGAATGGATTGGACTCAGCAACACAGAGTGACCATATCATTTGTGCATTTATAGGATGCTGTCCTGCTGACCTCTTACTGGAGGTGGAGGAGTAGATGCAGAGGAGGGGATAGGAGATTGTCTGGAGGATAAGACATATATGGAGTGGAGAGGAAGAGTGTGCTGCCACTGGACAGGGTGAGCAGTGGGAGCTGCATACAGATGGGCATGCAAATTTATGTGGGAATGTACATTTTCATTCAATCATAATCAAAAAATTTTAAACAGGTAATTTGTACACAGTACATTGGAGGAAAGTAAGTCTGCTGAGATCTAATACGTTTGTTTTTTTAATTTTTGTATTCAAGGTAAATTGTTACTTCTAATGACTTCCTTTTAAAAACTGCTTAGTGTATCATTGAAGAGGGAGATGAATTGTATTCTGGGTACAAGATATAAAAATCAAGTGCCAGAGTTACTAATACATACCATCTAAGAGAAAAAATGAACTATTAATTCTTCCAACATCTGTGCTGAGTAACCATGGGACCAATTCTACCCAGGGAAACAAATTGCTTATCTTAACACCCCACAGATGAAAATTTAATCTGTCCCCTATGTAAAATCAAAATAATATTCAGTCCTAACATTTTCCAACAGAAATGACAGGAAAGAAATTACAAAGACGAAGATAGTAAGTGATGAGAATTAATATAGAATTGTGTGGACACTAGGTTAGGCCTACAAAGGGAAATGATTAAAATGAGTAAAAATCAGATGAATTATAACAGTTAAATAGCACTTTCCCTTGTGGCATAGGGGCAAAGTGCTAACCAAAGAGTTGGCAGTTTAAATCCATCCAGTGCTCCTTGAAAACTCTTTGGGGCAGGGTTGCTGTGAGTCAGAACCACTAGAAGTCAGTGGGTTTTGTTTGCTGTGCCAGTGACTTGTCTATGCATTTCAGACACACTTGTTAGTATATATAACAAACACCTCAGTAAGATACACTTACCATCTTCTTCAAAAAAATAAAAAAGAAAAATGAGGAAATTGGGATGCTGTGAATTTAACTGACCTATCTGTGCTGCAGTAGTTGTAAGCAATGAGGTGGTAAGGGACTATTTGAACCCAGGCAGCCTAAGTTCAGAAAAGTTGTATGTCAGGGGTATATCCTTTTACCATACCTATTCAATCTGTATGTTGAGCAAATTATCTGAGAAGTTCAACAACATGAAGAAGAGTGTGACATCAGGATTGAGGGAAGACTAATAGACCGTGATACACAGATGACACAACCTTGGCTGTTGAAAGTGAATGGGGCTTCAAGCATTAACTAATGAAGGTGAAAGACTGGATTACGCCTTAGATAAATGAAGTAGAAAGGCTCAAAACTGGACCAATAAGCAACACCATGGTACCTGGAGAAAAGACTGACACTTTCAAAGATTTCATTTTACTTGGATGTGCAATCAACACCTTTGGAAGCAGCAGTCAAGAAATGAAATGACACAGTGCATTGAGCAAACCTGTTGCAAAAGTCCCCTGTATTAATAAGCAAAAGTGTCACCTTGAGGACAAAGTGCTCCTGACACAAGCCAGAGTATTCTCATTTGCCAAATATGCACTAGAAAGCTGGACAATAAATAAGAGAGCAAAGAAGGATTGGTGCCTTTGAATTACAATGTTAGCAAAAGATACTGAATATACCATGGACTGCAAGAAGGTGGAAAAGTCTGTCTTGGAAGCAGCACAGCCAGATTGCTCCCTAGTCATGTACTTTGGACACATTATCAGGAAAGACCAGCCCTTGGAGAAGTACATCATGCTTGGCAAAATACGGAGTCAGTGAAAAAGGAAGACCCACACTAAAATGGGCTGACACAGTGGCTGAAACAATGGGCTTAAATATAGCAAGAATTGGGAGGATGATGCTGGGTTGGGCAGTGCATCACCCTCTTGTGCATAGGTTCCTGTATGACAGAACCTACTTGACAGCCCCTAACAACAACAGCCTGACCCCAGTGTGTAACTATTAACTGTCATACTTCCCCCTGTGTCGTCACTAGTTAGAAATGAATTACAAGTAATTTGATGTAATCGTAACTTGTTTTGAAAAAATTGATTTCTACTATGTCTGTAACCAAGTAGCTCATGCTAAATTAGCTCTATGATGCAGACAGTTTAGAAAACTGGGCAGATACATGATTTTTTTAAAAAAAAGTACAACAGATTATGTAACATTGGGCAATAGATATCAGAAAAGTTTATTATTAAGAGAAGAAAAACAATGAGATGATCTCTGTGATCAATCTACCTTTCTGTCTAGGGTTGCTTGCTGATCTCTGACCCAAGACACAAGGAGGGGAGACCAAGGAGAATATAATGGTCTTACCTAGCTGAGGAGAAACCCTGGTGGCATAGTGAGTTAAGTGCTATGGCAGTTTGAATCCACCAAGTGTTCCTTGGAAATTATGTGGAGCAGTTCTACTCTATCTGATAGTTTCTGCGTGAGTTAGAGTCAACTCAGCCACACTGAGTTTGTATTTTGGGCTTACTGAGCTGAGAAGATGGGAAATCAAAGTTGATGAGACATAAAACCAAACCAAAACAAAGCCCAATGCTGTCAAGTCAATTCCAACTCATAAAGACACTATAGGACAGAGGAGATCTGCTCCACAGAGTTCCCAAGAAGCACCTGGCAGATTCAAAATGCTAATCTTTTGGTTAGCAGACATAGCACTTACCCACTACACCATCAGGGTTTTCTGAGGAGACAAAGGTAGCTGTAATTTGTAGAGAACAGTACAGGAGAAAAGAGAATTCTACAGAAAAAGATGAGCATCTCTAGAGGCTTCCTATGGATATGATTAGGAAATCAACTTTTTTTTTTCTTTTTATTGTGAATTAAGGACAATTTTACAGTCTGTATCATGTTGCCATACAACACCCAAACTTTTCCCTCTGTTCTATTCTAGCTGCTCACCCCTGATCCCCGCAGGCCCTACATGACAGCACACTGACACTTTTGTTTGGAATTTCCTGTGACCTTTTCATAAAGATCTGGCCCTCCTCATCCATCAACCCAACTCCAGCAAAATATCCCTCAGACAACCTCATGTTCATTTTTGAAGGTTTGTTTGCCTGCTGCATCACTCTATGCTTTGTATGGTCCAGGTCAGTCTTTGCCTGGAGAGCTGGCCCCAGTTCTGGATACAGTTTGGGGTTAGAGAGTCTGAGAGCCATGCTCCTGTGGATCCCTCGGTTCAGAAGCCCTATCATGTGTGGTCTTTTGGTAGAGTCCTAGCTCTCACCTCTACTCCATCTCCTGCTGTGTACAGAGCTATGTTTCACATACCCCATCTGGGCTGTCATTAGTGGTGGCTGGGCATTATCTAGTACTTCTGGTCCTGTGCTGAAGCAGGCTATGGCTCATATGACCCCTTCTATCTGGTGGGCTTATATTTTTCTTCTGTCCTCAGTGTCCTCCACTTGCCCCAGGTCCAGGTGGATTGGGACCATTTGGTGCTATTTTGATGGCAGCGTGCTAGATCTTAAGTCTCCAGTCACCACTCACCCAGCTGGTATGTGGAGCAATACTTTGAGAGAAGAAGAAAGAAAAACCTTTGCCAATTAGTCTGGATTTCCCCCTCAGAGAATGGCCTCCAGTTTCCAACCCCTATTTCTCTGTTCTTCCAAAGAGGTGGTACACATTAAGGAGACAATTTGGTTTTGAAGTTGAGTATTTGTGGGTACCACACTGCTAGTGTGTGTTGTCACATCCTATCCCCATCTAATCCTAACCACTATCTAATTTGAAACAAAATCCTTCCCCTTCCCTGCCCTCCGCCTTGTAACCATCAAATATTGAGGAAATCAGCTTCGTTAGTCAAGCAGTTATCTTTTCATTATCACACATCTGATATTGTAATATTATGTTTCTTACTTGTTCCCAAGGCTAATATCCCTAAATATGACTGTAATGAAAGACTGACGATAGAGACTTCGTCTCTAAATTTTGCCTGTGTAATCAAGGTAGCTCATGGAGATACTAGCCATAAGTCTAACATTGGAATCAGCAGAAAACAATGCTTTCTTTTCTGGAACAGAGACAAGTGATTGGAGTAGGTATAAAAACCACTCAGCTTTATGATGTGTGGATTAATGAGGATATTAAAGCATTCTAATGATAGATAAGGAAATTGTACCTACTGTCGCTGAAAGAGATAAAATCATTTCATCATAAACTGAACAGTTCTAAAACATTACAAGTGCTGCCAATGGTGCACAGGCAACAAAGGTACAATTTTATAACTCATTAGGAAGAACTTTAATTTCTTAACATCTATCATTTTTTTCTGCTTCATTACTGTTGGTATCATCCTTAAAAGTGCAAAACACTGCTTTTTTTTTCAGAAAATAAGAATAAACATGGGTGCAGCTAATGTCATTTTTAAGGGAGTTTCTTGGATCTCCCCATTTTATTAGCATTTTGCACTGTTAATTTTTATGTCACTGATGTTCTCATCTATATAGCAGCTGTGTGCTAAACTTGAATCATGTAATTTACTGTGCAAAATGGTTGGACTGTAGATCCAGGGAATATAGTCTTTAAAATGTCACAGTGGGAGTGTTAGAGCTACTCCTTTATACTGGCAAAAGAGAACCTAGGTAATTTGTTCATTCCATCAGTGCAGGCTATTACATGATGTAATGCCTTAAGTGGGTGGAGGAATATCTGTATTAGACACCTCCTTTCTACCATGCCAAGTTGTCTCAACAGGTATGGTGACCAGTACTTGGACCATGTTCCCACTGGTGAATACCTGGTGGATTCTAACTGCCAAACATTTGGTTAGCAGCCATAGTACTTAATCACTATGCCACCAAGGTTTGCAATCTAATAGTAGGTTAATGAAATGATTGACATGGATAGGTAAGTGCTCAGCTACTAGCTGAAAAGGTAGTAGTTTGAGTCCACTCAGAGCTGCCTCAGAAGAAATGTCTGACAATCTATTTCCAAAAGATCACAGCCATTGAAAATCTGTGGTACACAACTCTGAAATACACAGGATTGCCGTGAAGCAGAATCAACTCTATTGTGACTGATTTGCTATCTATCGGAGATAGAATTCTTGCCCTAGATCTTTTCTTGTTGTTCTAGTGAGAATTAGTTCCATGAATCATCATAAATCATCTTTCATTCTGTAATCTGGCGACTCCTGTAAATACCTGAATCTCAAAGACAATCATTGATGTTCCATTGATATTATCACTGTCTTCAATACAGATTAAATTTTCTACACCTTGTTCATTATTGTTGCCAAGTCTATAGACTATCCTTGGTGAAAACAAATCTTTGCATTTCCAACCTAACTCTTGACTTCAAAGCTTCCAACTGTTGTCTTATTCCTGCCTTGGATCTTGGAATAAAAACCAATAACAAAACAAACTCAAGTCAATTTTGACCCACAGTGACCCTGCAGAGCTGCCCCACAGGCCTTCCAAGAAGTACCTGGTTGTCTTGAACTGTCAAACTTTTAGTTAGCGGCTGAACTCCTAACCACGATACTATCAAGGCTTCTAGAAGTGGTCTTTATTTAATGGATTTAAAATTTAAGTTTCAGAACTAAAGCATGGCATAGCCTGGGAAAAAACAGGACTCTGATATCAGGAAGATGGACAGCTGGTGAATTTTCTATTACAAAGACATACATATATGGTAAATATATTTCAAATTGTGTGATAATTCTGATTGATAAAGGCAGACCAGAACACTGTGTTGTAAAATATCCTGATATCACGTGGATTGTAGAAGTATTACATGAGAAATCATTGTCTCCCTCCATGGGCATAATTGGGTAGGGCTTGCATTTCACCAACCTAATTTTTGCCATCTCTGTCCTAGCAAAAAATAGGAGTTGGGAATTATCTTAGTTAGTGTCGCTATAACAGAAATACCACAAATAGAGAGAAATTTATTCTCTCGTAGTCTAGGAGGCTAGAAGCCTGAATTTAGAGTGCCAGTTCCAGAAGAAGGCTTTTTCTTTATGTTGGCTCTGGAGGAGTGTTCTTGTCATCAATCTTTCCTAGTCAAGGAGCTTCTCAGCACAGGGACCCTGGATCCAAGGGATGTATTATGCTTCCAGCGCTTTTTTTTGGATGGTATGAGGTCTGCATGTCTCTCAGCTTACTTCTCTCTTTTATATTTCAAAAGAGATTGACTTAAACCACAACCTAATTTTGCGGATTGAGTGCTGCCTCGTTAACATAACTACCTTTAATCCTAGAAGCAGGATTTACAATACATAAGAAAACCCACATTAGATGATCAGATGGTTGACAATCACAAAATACTGGCCGAGCAAAGGTGATACACATTTTTGGGGGTACAACTCATTCCATAACAGGAGTTGAAGAATATTTATCAGAGTCTGTCATTAAGAAAGTACAGTAGCAGTATACTTCTTAACGATAATTTAAACGCTGTTTCCCAGGAGTTGCTTAGCCTGATCTGTCCCTGTAGTATGATTCCAGTAGACTTTTTCCATATGCTTATCATCAGCTAACATAGTCATTATTTGCATATTTTTCTCTTTAAATGGGCTATGAGGTCCTGAATGCAGAGCCATGATTTATGTTCTTCTTTACCATACTAGTGACTTTACATAGGGGCAAGCATTCAAATATTCCAGTAGTGCTAAATGAAGAATGAATGAACAGATGGCGATGATGGTAACAATGATACTGATGACAATTAAATATATTTGTTGATCCCATACTATGTGCTTTAATGTTTAGAACAGCTCCTGATTCATAGTAGTTGTTCTGCCAATACTGTAAGTGATCTGATTTTCTATGCTGGACAGACACCAGCTTAGAGAAATGAAGAGTAAGACTGGGTACTCTGGGTTAAAAAGTTGTACACATTAACCAAACAAATTTCAAGAATAGAAGTTCAGCCCCTGAGAGACTGGGGGAAAACCTTGGCCACTGTGATCCTGAGTTTTCAAGCAAAAACTAAGTTACAGAGGACAGAGTGTGTGACAATGTGCTGGTTATGAAGTATGTCAGAGCGACTTACTAAAACTAGAATGTTAGATTGGGCTCAGCAGTAAGTATGGTCCAGGATTTTCACTAGGTTTCTAAAGGCTTATCAAATACTCTGCTCAAAATTTGGTTGGACCTGGACACAGATTCTAACTATGGTTTTGAGTGAGGGTTGCATATCTTCATTGAAGATAGCTTCCTGTCATCTGTGGAAATACACCTCTGTGTCTAGAAGCCAGCTCTTTTGGGGTTGTGTCCTTATAAAGCTTCGTCTTTATGGAGAAGTGGTACTCCAATTTTTTATGCTATGTCTTTTAAAGTGTTTTATAAAACAGAAGATGTTTTGTAGCTATAAATTAGGGATTCAAGAGAAAGAGGTTACGAGAAGGCAGATTGCATTATCTGAGGTATCAAGTTTGATTTAGGAAGACACATGTCTCACAGAAAAACCAAAGACCAAGGACAAAATCATTAAGTCAATGTACCACCAGTCAGAATGGTGCATAGTAAACCTGAGTTTAGGCAATTGCATGTCTCAGAACCTCAATAATCCCTACACAGACATGTGCAAAAGGTGCTTCTGAATCAAAGATTTGAGTAATGTGATACCTGTAATTTATGGAATACAAGAAAACTACGGTAGTGTAGAGGCTATGATACCTGCCTTCTACTTTTTGTCTCTAAGCCACTTGAAGTTTGGTGCACATTTGATTAATGTACTAATTTCCATCAGGACTTTCCTTTGATAAATGTGAGATAAAAATTAGTGAATTAACTGATGCTGAATGGAATCCCTGGTGGCATACTGGATAAGTGCTACGTCTGCTAACCAAAAGGTTAGCAATTTTAATCTGCCAGCTGCTCCTTGAGAACTCTATGAGGCAATTTTACTCTGACCTATAGGGTTGCTATGAGTTGGAATTGACTCTGTGGTAGTAGGTTTGTTTTTGTTTTGTTTGATTGGAAAAAGAAGAATATTACATAAGAATATAGATCCCTTAATTTTTTTTTATGTATTTATTTTTGCTGTCTAGTTGATTCCAACTCATAGCAACCTTACAGGACGTAGTAGAATTTCCCCATGAGGTTTCCAAGGTTGTATTCTTTATGGAGGCAGACTGGGTCTAACATTCTCCTGAAGACTGGCTGGTGTGTTTGAACCACACACTTTTAGGGTTAGCAGGTGAGTGCTTAACAGTGCCTGAAATTAAGTACCATAGGCAAGGGCAGAAAGGATCAAGGGTTCCTTTCTTTTTTTTTTAAATAACTGATCAAGAAAAAAATATTTTTCAATTTTACTGTACTTTAGGTGAATATTTACAGTACAAATTACTTTCTCATCAAAAACTTCATATACAAATTGTTTTGTGACATTGGTTGCAATTCCCACATTATGTAAGCACTCTCTCCCTTTTCCTTTACACCCTGGGTTTTCCATGTCCATTTCTCCTGTTCTCCTGTTTATTCCTGCCTTCTTGTCTTTGCTTTTGGGCAAGTGTTGCCCACATGATCTTGTATATTTGGTTGAACTAAAACTTACATTCTTCATGTTACTGTTTGTTTTATAGGCTAGTCTGATGTTTAGCTGAAGGTGGACTTTGGAAGTGGCTTCAGTTCTGAGTTAGTGGGATACTAAAGGACTACAGTGTTGGAATTCTTCCAGTCTCTGTTACACAAGTAAATCTGCTCTCTTTTTTTCTTAATTTAAATTTTGTTGTATATTTTTTTCTCAGACTCTATCTAGGACCCTCTGTTGGGATCTCAGTCAGAGCAGTAGGTGTTGGTAGCCAGTTACTCTCTAGTTCTTTGGGGCTCAAGTTGGTGGAAGCTGTAGTTCATGTGGTCCATTAGTTCTTTGAACTAATAATGTTTTCTTTATGTCTTTGATTTTATTTATTTCTCTCTGCTGTAAATATGATGAGACCATTTTTAAGACCCCAGACTACTCACCAAAGTAGGATGTAGAGCATTTATTTAGTTTATGAACTATGTCATGCCAGTTGACCTATATGTCTCCTGAGCTGCCCAATAGCTCAATCCCTCAAGGTATTCGACTATGTCTAGGAAGCTTCTACGACTTTGCCTTGGTCAAGTTGTGCTGACTTCTTCTGTGTTGTGTGTTGTCTTTCCCTTCAACAAGATTAACACTTATCTGCCATTGAATTAGTGATTTCTCCTCCCCATTGCTCTTCTCCTGTATAACTAGCCATTAAATATTGTTTTTTTCTGTATGTAAACCCTTTCTTGGGTTTGTATAATAGTGGTCTCATATAATATTTGTCCTTTTGTGACTGACTTATTTCACTCAGCATAGTTCTCTCCAGGTTCACCCACATTGTGAGAGATTTCTTGAATTCATCTTTGTTCTTTGCCTTTGCACAGTATTCTGTTGTATGCATAATTAGTTTATCCATTCATCTGTTGACAGATACTTAGGTTGTTTCCATCTGTTTCGCTATTGTGAATAATGCTGCAGTGAACATGACAGAGCGTATGTCTGTTCTAGTGATGCGTTTTATTTCTCTAGGATGTATTCCTAGGAATGGAATTTCTGGATCACATGGTATTTCCATTTCTGGCTTTTTAATGAGGTAACATCACTTTCCATACTGGTTGTACATTTTACATTCCCTCCAGCAGTGCTAAGAAGTTCCAATCTCCCAACACCTCTCCAATCCATTTGTTGTTTCCTGTTTTTCTGATTAATGCCAGTAATGTTGGAATGAGAAGGTATCTCATTGTAGTTTTGATTTGCTTTCCTTTAACTGCTAGTGATCGAGAGCATTTCTTCATGCATCTGTTAGCTGCCTGAATAGGAGGACTGCAAATTGAGTTCACCAACTCATCCTGGAAAAACTGCTACATAACTTATTGCTGAATATCACTACAGTTGTGTTAAAAGTATACCCCTTGGGAAGCTATGCACCAACACTGCATCTCTTCTACCCTTCAAAGCAATTTTAGGACTTCCTGGAATGACCATCAGAGCCGTCGTCCCATTATACTTGCTGTCCTGAATGTCATCAAAATGTCTTCCTTCCAATGTTTTCTTTATCTTTTGGCAAAGAAAAGAAACATCAGGGGCCAGATCAGGTGACCAGAGAGGGGGTTCCAATACAGCTATTTGTTTACTGGCTAAAAACTCCCTCACAGACAAGTACACAACTAAGTTTGCAAACTTGCCACCCCGCCACCATGTGCAATGGCCATTCCAGAAAGAGTTCTGAAGGGCAGACTAGGCTCTGGCTTTGGTACATAGCTTCCCAAGGGGAGTACACATAAGGTGACTGTCGTGATATTCAGCAATGAGGTGTGTAGCACTTAGAGCAATTAAGTTCAAGGACTTAGTTGTCAGCCCTTGTACCTTCTTTGGTGAAGTCATAACTTTTGCCCATTTTTAGTTTGTTATTGCTTATTTTGTTGTTGAAGTGTCAAGATGTCCTATAAATTTATAGAGATTAGACATTTGTTAGACATGTCATAGTTGTTTTTTTTTTCTTTTTCTTCTGTGTCTATAGGTTCTCTTTTTGTTGTTTTCTTGAAGCCTTTTGAGAGCATTAGCATTTAATTTTTAGGAGTTTCCAGACATCTAGTTTATCTTACGGTGTTTGTGCTTGTTAGTTATTTCCATGATCTTTGTCATTTTGTGTATTACATGGAGATCTTAGGAGCATCGTTACTAACCTCGTATTATGTTAGTAAATGAGTACATTTTAGAAAAGTGCTTAAAACTAACTTACTAAATACTGATGAGAAAAACATCTAGCTCAATATAAAAGAAATTAGTGTAGAAAGATACTATGTTGTCTTCCCATCTTAACAATATGGTTAGAGTGAAGTTGCTGCTCACCAGGTAAAATCTGAATGGTACTGCCACATGAAGTTAGACGAGTACTGGATAGACTGCCCCTAAAGAAACACATGTTTCAGTTATCTCACTCTTTCTTCACAGCCTGTTTGGCAGACAAATGCTGATAGGTTTATGTTTCCCCACCCTTTACCATCCCATAAATTCTATATTGAAATATAATCTGTAATGGAGGCTGTGGTCTTTAATCTTCATCAGTAAGTGTTTCTTCTTCACTTTCAGCACATAAGATTGTGTCGTCTGCACAATGCAAGTTGTTAATGAGTCTTCCTCCAGTCCTTATTCCCCGTTACTCATATAGTCCATCTTTTCAGATTATTTTCTTGGCATACAGATTGAATATGTACAGTGGAAAGATATAACCCTGGCACACTCCTTTCTTGACTTGAAACTCCTCAGTGTTCCCTTATTCTGTTCTCTTGACCTCTTGATCTATACACAAATTTCCTATGAGAACATTTAAGTGTTCTGGAATTCCAACTCTCTGCAATGTTACTTGTAATTTGTTATGATCCACATAGTCAAGTGCCTTTGCATAGTCAGTGAAACACTAGTAAACATCTTTCTCATACTGTCTGCTTTCAGCCAATGTTGTCTTACATCAGCAGTGGTTCCACATCCCCTTCTGAATCAGGCCTGAATTTCTGGCAGCTCCATGTCAATGTACTGTTCCAGCTGCTTCTAAATGATCTTTGGCAAAATTTTACTTGCATGAGATATTATTGATATTGTTAAATAATTTCAGCATTCGATGCAATCACCTTTCTTGGGAACAGGCATAAATGTGGATTTCTTCTCGTTGGTTGCCAGGTAGCTGTCTTCCAAATTTCTTGGCATAGGGAAATGAGCCCTTGAAGCACTGCATCATTTTGTTGAAATACCTCAGTTGATATCTCATCAGTTTCCTGGAGTCTTGTTTTTCTCCAATGCCTTCAGTACAACTTCAACTTTTTCTTTCAGTACCATTGATTCCCGAACGTATGCTACCTCCTAAAATGGTTGAAGGTTGACCAGTTAATGATTCTACGTATTCTGTCCATCTTCTTTTGATGCTTCCTGCATTGTTTATTGTTTTCCCCATAGAGTCCTTCACTATGCAACTTGGGGCTTGAATTCTTTCATTTCCTTCAGCCTTAGAAATGCCTATCATATTACTTCCTTTGCATTTTCTATCTCCAGCTCTTTGCACATGTCATCATAATACTTTTTTTTCTTGAGCCACCCTTTCAAATCTTCAGTTCTTGTACTTCATCATTTCTTTCTTTCACTTTAGCTACTTAACAAGAGCAAGCTTCAGAGTCTCTTCTGACTTCCAATTTGGTCTTTCTTTTCTATGTTTATAATGACTTCTCATTTTCTTCATGTTTGGTGTCCTTGATGTCATTCTACAACTCATCTGCTCTTCAATTATTAGTGTTCAACTCATCAAATCTGGAGATAGTCTCTACAATCAGGTGGAATATACTCAAAGTTGTACTTGACTCTTATATACTTGTTCTACTTTTCTTCATTTGCAATTTGAAGTTGCATATGAGCAGTTGATGGTCTGTGCCACAGTCAACCCCTGATATTGCTCTGATGATACTGAGCTTTTCCGTAGTATCTTTCCACAGGTATAGTTGATTTGATTCCTGTGTGTTCCATCTGCTGAGGTTCATTTGTACAGTTGCCATTTATGTTGGTGAAGAGAAGGTATTAGCAATGAAGCTGCCAGTCTTGCAAAATTCTATCATGTGATCTCTTTCATTGTTTCTGTCACCAAGGCTGTATTTTTTAGCTACCAATCTTTCTTTTTTTCCAACTGTTGCATTCCAGTCACCAATAACTACCAATGCATACTGATTGCGTGTCCATCAATTTCAGGCTGCAGAAGCTGCTAAAAATCTTCAACTTATCTTTGGCCTTACTGATTGGTCCTTAAATTTGAATAATAGCTTTATTAAATGGTCTTCCTTATAGACATACAGATATTGTCCTATTACTTACAGTATTGTACTTCAGTATAGACCTTGAAATGTTCTTTTTGGCAATGAATGGAATGCCATTCTTCTTCAAGCTGTTATTCCCAGCATAGTAGACCATATGACTATCAGACTCCAAGTGGCCACTACCAGGCGATGTCAGCTCAGTAATGCTTAGGATATTGATGTTTTTGCATCCCATTTCATTTTTGACAATTTCTAATTGTCTTAGATTCATACTTTGTACATTTTTTGTTCTGATTATTAATGGATATTTGCAACTGTTCTCATTTTGAATAGTGCCACATCAGCAAATGAAGGTTCCAAAAGCTTGATTTCATTCACATTCTTAAGGTTGAGTCCACTTTGAGGAGGCAGTTCTTTCCTATTCATCCTCTGTGTGCCTCCCAAACTTGGGAGATCATCTTCTGAAACTATACCAGACAGTGTTCAGCTGGTGTTGGTAAGGTTTTTGCTGGTTATTTATTTTGAGAAGTAGATTGCCTGATCTTTCTTCCTAGTCTGTCTTAGCCTGGAAGCTCAGGTGAAAGCAGTCCACCATGAGTGACCCTGCCGGTATCTGAATACTGGTGGCATAGCTTCCATCAACATGCAAGCCCCCAACAGTGCTACAAACTGACAGACACATTAGAGAAAAACTGATGAGTGTTCTTTATTCCTTTCTAATTGCAGAGAAGAAAGTCCTTTGGTTTTAATTACCTAATAAAGAATACAGAGCTTCTTAGTTTTTGCCTCCATAAATGGAATATTACAAATTTCATACTAAGCTGAGCAAAGGAACTTTAGATCTCTGGACAAAAGTTAAATTATATGAAAGCTAATATTTATAGTGAAACCTCCAAAGCAAATGCTTCACTTTTTTTTTTTTTTTTTTGGCTATTTGTTTTCCAATTTGGGGATATTAAAGCATGGGGGAAGCTGGGAAACAAATAGAGATTATTTTTCAATAACTAAACGTCATTTAATTAACCTAAAATGGCTGTTTGTGACTTCTTTTATAAACATTATTTTGCATCTTGCTACTTTTGAGACAACTGCTTCTGCATTTCTGCCTCTCTAACTCTCCCCAGTTATCCTTGAGCATGTAGAGAAAGGTACACAATTATTGAAGCGTGCCATCTTAGTTACTAAGCAATTGGCAGAACTGATGCTCAGGAAGGTAGTAGATACTATGACGTTTCATACTAATACAAAAATCCTGAGTGAAGTAGAAATGAGAAAATACCTCAATGTAAAGAGTTCTTTGGTGAGATGCACTGGTGATCAGATCGTCTTAATATTTGTTGAAGAATAGGAAATGTGCTTGCCATGAACCTGTACTTGGATCACACAGTAAAAATACCCCTCTCACAAAGTTAGGTGGAAGCTGTGGAATTTGGTAACCAAGAGTAATTATCAAAACTCCCATCTTTCAAGGTCTTATCAAAAATATTCTCAGTTGGAATTAAATGATCTGTAATACCCTCAAAAGATTTCCTCATATCATAGAAATTGTGATTTGAGGTATTTCTTTCAAAGGAGGATGTGTAGAGGAATAGACAGACAGAAGGAATAGATCCAGTTCTTTTGACCTGTTTCATTTATCTTACAGTATTGCATGGAAGGAGAGAGTGGCCCCATTTGGAAGTAAACCGTCTCTGTACTTTTTTCATTTTTAATGTCTCCCTGGATCATTTTACCTAGCCAAGTGTTCTGAAGACAAGCACAAATGGGTGCTAAGTAAACAGGATTGTCATACTCTACTTGTGGCTGGAATAATGCAACAGAAGGTGGAACCAGAACAACTGCAAGTAATTTTCACTGACTTAGAAGAAGTATACTACAATGGTTAGAGCATCAGCCAGATAACTTGAGTGTGTTGTCAAGCCACTTACAAAGTCTGTGACTCTCCGAGTCTGTCAATATCTCTGAGAATCAGTTTCTTTAAATCTGTCAGATAGCAACAATATAGTTTACCAAGAATTGTAGTGAGGATTACGTTAAATCATACATGTAGGTTTCTTAATATGTTTTTTGTCAAATGCTCAAGACATGCTATTTGTTGTTGTTAGTTGAAGTCATAGTGACAAGAGAGACTTCACGGAAGATGTCAGTAGTCTCCTCTGGAATAACTTCTTTTAGTGTGTCCCGCTTAAGATCTTACATTTAGAGATTCTGGGTCATTTACTGTTCAACATCACTGCACAGATATACATAAACACAATAGCTATGTCCGAGAATCTAATTTGGTCTGTTAATGTTACAGAGAAGGACCCGTGGTGGTGCAGTGGTTGTGTGCTCAACTCTTAGCCAAAAGGTCAGTGATTCAAAACTACCAGGTGCTCTGCAGGAGAAATATGTGGCAATCTGCTTCCATAAATATTGTAGCTTTGAAGGTCTCATGGGTTAGTGCTGCTTTGTCTCTTTGGGTTGCTATGAGTCACAACTAACTTGCTGGCAAAGAACAAGAAAGTCAGAGAATATTAGCTTTAGCAAGATGAAGACTAACTCATTAGTAAATAGCTTTAGAAACCTACGAAGTGAGCTATTTACTGTTACACAGAAATGTATTTGTCCGTTGAGTGAGCACTTTATCTTAATTTTTTTCGAAGTAGAAGGATTCAAATGCCCACAAATTTCAGGAATATGGCTTAGAGTATTTCACAGTGGTTTGAGGGAACTCTTCAAATAAACTTCAACTGGGTTGGCACTAAAGAAAATAATCCCTCTATGTGATCATAGTCATGGATAATTAGAAGATGTGAGAATGATTGCCTGTCTGTGAGGAACATGGAGAAACATGATACACTAGAAAAAAAATTTTCAACCCTGGCACTCTAGGGTTCTCATTCCAACTATATGACTTACCAGCCCCTTAGCAATGGGCCAATCTCAAAATCTCCCTGGGCTTCCATTTGATTTGCCCATCTCTAAAATGTGAATACAACTGTCAAAGCAGTAACTTCTAGGTCTTCAATCTTACAGATCTGGGGGCAGGTCTGCACTAGGCAGATATTACAAAGTATTAATAAGGAAAGGAAGACTATAGGGATACAAGCTTCATAGGCCCACGCTTTCCCACTATTCAAAGAACTATTAGTGAGTATCTGTGAAGTTTTCTCTCTCATCAGCTTGATTCAAGACAATATGGTAGTGCTGGAGGTAGTGAAGGCTGAAATGAAGAGTCATTGGCAAGAAGTCATTCAGTCCCCGCTTTCACTGTTTTTAGGTAGGTCAGAATAACACAGATTTTATATATAGTGTTGCAGCACGTAATGTGCTGATGCTGTCCTTCTCAGATGTTTACTCAGTGTTGTTATGACTTACTGTTCAAAACACTGTTGCATAGCAGGCTATGCAATCATAATGAAGACTAAAAAGTAAGGATGTATTTCACTTACTTCAGAACCAATTTAATGTGGACTTGTCAGAACAGAACTGCATCGTAAATCAGGGAGTACCTGTATTTTCATTTCAGATCTGAAAATACTAACATTTTTTATTTGGAGTAAGAATTTCCGTAGAAGGTAACAGTAAAAGAAATTGCTCTGTCTCATTGTGTTCAAATCAAGACTCTTACCCAAAGATTATGCCCCCGAATAACGTTAACTACAATTTAATGTTATTTTTTGTCACATAATTCTTTTATTGAGGCTTTGTTGATCTCCCTGTAAACGACTGAAGAAATGAGGTGATATTTCTCTATGTGTTAAAGAAAATTGCTGGCTCTTATTTTTTGCGCTTTCCTCTAATACCCAGTTGCAAATATAAATTTTTCTGTCAGTTTTATTTCAGTACCTGTGTGAATCTAAATATTTTATTGTTTGCACTTTGCATTGATGAATTTCCAAAATTAGGTAACTTGATGTTCTTACAAATCATTTTGCTGGGATCATGAAGATAACTGTTCACAGCAGGGAGTAGCTTAAGCAGATGGGGCGGGGAATATCCATCATTCTTTGTGCTTTTCCTACCCAAATTCGCACTCCTCCATCAAGTCAATTTCTTCTGAATTTCATCTGCAAGCTCCTATGGTTGTAGTAGGCTATATAATAGTCCCAGAGACATCTTATCAAATACTTGAAACCTGTGAATGATACCTTATATGGCAGATGAGACAGTGAAGATGCAATTAAATTAAGACTCTTAAGATGGAGATGTTGTCCTCTATTTGCTTGGTGGCCCTTAACGTAATCAGTATCCATATAAGAAAGAGATAGAAGAGATTTGAGTGTTAGGAGGAGGGGTATAGTAAAACTATTGATGGAAGCAAGGAATTGGAGTGATGAAGCTACAAGCCAAAGAATGTCAGCAGCTACCAGAAGCTGCAACAGGCAAAGAACTCATTCTCCCCTAGAACCTCCAAGGGGGGAAAAAATGTAGTTCTGTCCACACTTGATTTCAGCTCCATAAAGCTCATTTTGCCATTTTCACCCCTAGCACTAGAAAACATACATTTCTATAGTTTTAAGTTTGTGGTAAACTGTTAGAGAACCAACAGAAGACTAACGCAGTGATGGCCCTGATTGTTTATTGAAAAGGGTTAGAAGGTCTTCAAAGAACTCAGTTTTGGGATTCATTGACCTTGACTGCTATACATTAGGAAGAAGTGAGAGCATCTGTGATGTATTTGTTTACACATATTTTAAAAGACTCCATAGAATGAAAAATTTTTAAAACCCATTGTGTTGTTCTTGTTAACTGCCATTAAGTATGTTCTAACTCATATGACCTCATGTACCACAGAACAAAACACTGTCAGTTCCCATGCCATTCAAACAATCATTGCTATGTGTGAGTCCATTGTTCCATTCACTGTGTCAATCCATGGCATTGAAAGTCCTCCGTCCTTTGGCTGATCTGCTTTACCAAGCATGATATCTATCTCCAGGAACCAGAGATGGACAAAAGTCCTCCTGATAACATGTCCAAAGTAAGTGAGATCAGGTCATGATATCCTTGCTTCTGAGGAGCATTCTGGCTGTACTTCTTCCAAAACAGAATTGTTTGTTCTTCTGATAGTCCGTGTTCTATACAATATTATTTCCAACACAACAGTTCACATGTATCAATTTTTATTCAGCCTTCCTTATTCATCATCCAGCTTTCACATGCACATGTAACAATTTTGAAAACACTATGGCTTGTGTCAGACACACCTTAGTCCTTAAAGTGACATCTTTAGCTGAAAAATATTGCTGTGGTGATAGAGGTCTTTTACAGCTGATTCGCTCAATAAACCATGTCTTTTGATTTCTTGACTGCTACTTCCGTAGATTTTGGTTGTGGATCCAAGTAAAATGAAATTTTTGACAACATCACTATTCTCTGCATTTGTTATGATATTGCTTATTGGCCCAGTTGTGAGAATTTTTATTATTCATTAACGTGTAATCTATCTTTGATCATCCTCAGTAAGTGCTTCAAGTCTTCTTCATTTTCAGCAAGCAAGGTTGTTATGAGACTGTCTCTAAACCTAAAGCCATGTTCTTCTTTATGTAGTCCAGCTTCTCAGATTGTTTGCTCAGTGTAGAGTTTGATTAACTGTAGTGAAAGGATACAAACATGACGCACAGCTTTCTTGAGTTTGAACCACATAATACTCCATTGTTCTGTTCAAACAACTACATCTTTGTTTATGTATAGATTCCACACGAGCATAACTAAGTGTTCACATTCATCATTTTTTATGGTCTACATGGTATAAAGCCTTTGTGTAGTCAATAAAACAAAATAAGCATATTTCTGATATTTCTGATAACCCATCTTGCATGTCCTCTTCTGAATCTAACTTAATAACTGCTGATTATCGGGATGTCAAAGTTGGAAACAAAGAAGAAAGATTAGTAGTTGAAAAATATGGCCTTGGTGATAGAACACTGAAGATCACATGATAGAATTTTGTAAGATCACAGACCTATTCTTTGCAAATACTTTTTTTCAACAACATATATGGTGACCATACACACGGACCTCACCAGACAGAATATATGGAAATCAAACTGACTACACCTGTAGAAAGAAATGATGAAGAATCTCAATAGCATCAGTCAAAACAAGGCCAATGGCTGATTGTGGAACAATCAGTTACCTATATGCTGAAGAAAATTAAAACAAGTCCACAAGACCCAAAGAACAGTGTTGAGTATATATCTCACTTGAATTTAGAGACCATCTCAAGAATGGGTTTGACACATTGAACACTAATGACAGAATACCAGACAAGTTGTGGAATAACATCAAATATATCATACATGAAGAAAACAAAAGTCATGTAAAATATAGGAAAGAAAAGACCAAAATGCACACCAAAAAAGTCTGAAAGTTGTTATTGAAAGTACAGTAGCTAAAGTAAATGGAAGAAATAATTATGCAAAAGAGGTAAGTGAAAGATTTCAAAGTTCAACTCTAGAAGCTCAAGTGAAATATTATACTGAAAGGTGCAAAGACTTGGAGTTAGAAAACCAAAAGGTAGTAACAAATTCGATATTTCTCAGTCCAAAAGAACTGAAGAAAAACCTCAAGACACAAACTGTGGTTTTGAAGGCATCCATAGGCAAAATGAAACCCTGATGGCATAGTGGGTTAGTGCTACATCTGCTAACCAAAAGGCCAGTGGTTCAAATCCACCAGGTGCTCCTTGGAAACTTTATGGGGTAGTTCTATTTTGACCTCTGGGTTCACTATGAGTCAGACCTAGCTCAAAGGCAGTGGATTTATACTGAATGATACAGGAAGCATCAAAGGAAGATGGAAAGAACATACAGGGTCACTATGCTAAGCAGATGTGCTGACATTCATCAATTTCAGGAGGAAGAATATTATGACAGACCAATGGAGTTGAAAGATGAAGTCTAAAATGTTTCTAGGAATTTATGAAAAACCAACTGAGATTTTTCAACAAGTAAGTTGCATGTACTTAATTGTATATGACAAGGAATTTGGAGGAAGGCTATCCGGCAAACCAACTGGAAGGGTACCACAAGTTTCCCCATTCCAAGAAAGGCGATCCAAAAGAACACAAAAATTATTGAACAATATCATTGATATCACACTGTAAAAATGGCATGGGGGAGCTATTTAACCATCTCCAACTTTACCAGAGGGAAGGAGATCCAAGATCAACAGCCTAAGACTGACTCCTATGAGGTAAGGATCAGACATGCCTCCTGTCTCCACCATCTTTACCATTTCTGATACCAACCATCCCTCCTACTGTACTTTCTGCTCTCTAGTGTTAAATAAGTCATTGTCATGGCCACACAGAACTCACAGGCTGTATTTACAGTTGTGGGGTTTATTAAGGAAATAGGCTACAATTCAGGATCAGGGATACTCAAGGATACAATTCTTCTATCAGGACAGCTTCTTCCCAGCCATGTTCATAGGTGTGCCTCTCTCTGGTCCTCACCCTTTGCACAAAGACACTCAGCTTTCTCATGCCATCAGCTGAGTAGCCCTCTGCACCACCTTCTCTGGGTCTCTCATTCCTTGGTTGTGGTGAACTCATCTCCTACCCACCTTTAAGGTGACTTATTTTCAAATTCAGTGAAGTGATGAAACTGATCAATCACTTTAGTGGGCCACAATTACCCTCTCACACAGCTTCACCCAATACATTGTTGGGAGTCACAAGTCTGTATCTAGAAAGGCCACACACAAATCACCCACCACTCTGCACACATGCCAGTAAAATTGATCAGCAGAGGAATACGATATATTCAAGCTGGAAAGCTCATTGTAGAGATTACATAACATGAAACCTGGGCTCTTCTGTATCATCCTGGCATTTCCTGTGTGAACAGAGTTTTCTCTTGGCATTCTGGAGAGGTATATTCAGAAACTTTTGAAAATGATTAATTTTGGTAATATTACTTAAAATTCACTAATCACATTATATATCAGGCATTATTCTGAACACACACGTATTTTCTTTTTAACTTTCACAGCAATCCTATGAATTAGGAGCTGCTTTTTTAGTCTTTCAAGTCATGATAGTACTAAAGCTTAGAAAAGTTAGGTAATTGATGATTGTGTAGCTAGTAAGTGGTAGAGATGGCATTCACGCTGAGGCAGATCAGCTTACCAGCTCTAACCTGAGTACTGCAGGGGTTGCAGTGTTATAGGGGATTTTACAGTAACTGAGACAAGTGTAGGGCTTTTAGGTAGGGTCTCTTATTTTCTGCCTACCTGGCTTCTCTGCACTAGACTTGCAACTCTGTGTTTTCTCAAACTTGGCTCCCTACTTTCTGTGCACTGCAAATATTTAATCTCCACAAAAATCTCATTGCACAGCTGTGATTATGACTAAATGTTCACTTTTAGGGTTTCTAGAAAACATTCAAACTTCTGCAATCATAACATCAACGTATTATTGTTGCATAGTATCTTTCACCACTCTATTTAAGGATTTGAAGATTAGCTTTTAACAGAGCAGTCGAGACTGGTAAGCAAGGCCCTTGTCACTCCCAATAACAGAAAATATTAATAAGAATGAAAATTGAAGTTCAAGAAGTCAAGGTGCAGAGATTGTGAGTCAGTACAGCAGAGCTGTGCTTACGTCCCCTTTTGCTCATAGGAATTCATTCGTGATTATAATATATATTTAATTTCTCTTCAGTTAGTTATCTGTCCTTTATTTTAAAAGGTTGAAAGTACAAGAAATTGGCTGTAAGAAAAGCCAAAAAGTTAGAAAGAGCCAAGCATGTGCTCTCCCACCATTTCAGAGCTGAAGAACGGCCCAGAAGTGGTCTTCAGAGGTGGCTCAGTGTTCACATACTGGGGTGTCACTAGGGACTGGGTCTCACCATTCTCTGTGTAGAAATATGTTTATGTTTTTGTGGAATATCTAATTATTCCTTCTGGCTACAGGGTAGCATAAGGTACAACTTGGAAAATAAGAGTAGAGTCTTGCTTCAGGGAAATTAAGGTTTAATTTTAAGGTTTAAATTATCTCTACATTAACAGAATTGCCTTTATTCCTAATTTAAATATTGAACTCAATCAGCTTTGAATTTGTAGTCAGGTGTGGGCCAGCATAGTTCGTTTTTTTGCTGTCATCTAAGAGATTCAAACATCAACAGTTTTCTGTTCATGGTATTATATTGTCTTATTTTTGTATTTTCACCATTCTGAGAGGAAGTATAAAGAATAAAGGAGTCCTCGTGGTACAGTGGTTAAGCTCTCAGCTGCTAACTGAAAGGCTGGCAGCTTGAACCTAACAGCTACTCTGAGAGGAAGATGGAGCGGTCTACTTCTGTGAAGATTGCAGTCTTGGAAACCCAGTGAGGCAGTTCTCCTGTGTCCTACAGTGTCATTACGAGTCAAAATTGACTGAGTAGCAGTAGATTTTTTCAATGAGTATGCAACCATAAGCTAAAAATAAGGTGATGAAACTTTAGTCCTATCCTAGCAGCTTTTACATTTATGTTTATAATCTAGACAATTGATTTTGTTTCTTTGTTCAACAAGGACATCAAAATAATGGGGATAAAATACAGAATGTGGCTATATAAGAGGTGTGTATATATATGTGTGTGTACACCTATGTTTTTAAAAATTAGGATGTTGTGAACGTCTGCCAGGCACTCCTGGGAAACTCTAGAGCAGCTCTACTGTGCCCTATATGGTCACTATGAGACAAAATCGATTCGATGGCACTGACTTGGACTGGGTTTTGTGAGCATTTTATGAGGTGACAGGTCTTTGTTTCTTCTTCTGAAGAAACAGAAAACACACTTTCCCTTCTTTTTATGCCACAGGACACAGTTCATTGTCTTGTTTTCTTTTCTCTGTAAGATTGCAAGTTCCTCAAGGCCAGGGAGTGTTTCATTGTTTTTCAGCAGTGCCTAGCTCAAAGTGGGAGTTTAATGAATGCGCCTGGAAAGGAGCAAATAAGGGAGGGAATCAGAAACAACATTCATTTGTTTTCTCATTTGTTTCTTCACTCTAACATTTTTATGTTTTTGTATGTGTTTTCATGAGTAATACAGCCTTTGGGTAGTGCAAACAGTGAGTGCACTCCTCTGATAACCAAAAGGTTGGATGGTGGTGTCCACCAGAGGCTTATGTAAAGAAAAGGCTGGCGATTTACTTCTAAAACCTCATTTGCTGAAAACTATGGGTGGAGCATTGTTCTACTCTGACACACATGGGGTAGCCATATTCATATATGCTTTATATATTCATATGTTATACAATAAAAAATGCAAAATTCTCTTGTGTTTTTCAAGAACAATGACAAGGCTTCGCAGAAATGTTATACTTAAGAGACCAGTTCAGATGGTACCTCTGGTTTTATCAGTAAATCCCCAAAGTCATTGAAAGGGAGTTTTATGGACCGAATTCAGTTGGAGTAAGAGCTGTCTGGCCACAAAATATTGATCTCCCTACATAGGGAGTTGTCTTGAATGGACTGAACATCAAATTATTTTTTTATTTTATTTTTTTTGCACACACCAAGTTATTTTTATTTATACACATCTAGGCAAATACCTGGAATCTCTAGTGGCATAGTGTTTAAGTGTGATGGCTGCTAAACAAAAGGCTAGCAGTTCAAATCCATCAAACAGTCCTTGGAATCTCTATGGGGCAGTTCTACTCTGTCCTGTAGGGTTGCTATGAATAGGAGTCAACTCAATGGCAGTGGGATTTTAGGCAAATGTCTAAAACTCTACCTTTAAGAATTATGTCTTGTAACAAAGGGCCTTTTTTATAACTAATTCTGCTTTGTACACCTTTCTTTCACTCCTACTTAGCTATCTTCTAAACTTAGTCTGAGCATGGTGTGTGGAGTCAGGCTGGTTTGGGTACCAGCTGGTAAGCCTACAATCTTGAAAAATCATTTAACTTTTTGTAACCTGGCTATCATCATCATGTTTACTTTATGGCACATTTTAAATACTGTGTACTACTAATCTAACCTCTTACCTAATCAATGATCCATGAAAAGTAGCTTCCTTTGTGTCCTACTAGTATGTATTATTCTCAAGGGCAACATTCATATTCACTTAATCATTATATCCACCATAATACACAGTACAGTGTTATGTAAAAAGATCAACAGTCAAAAATAGTGGAAGGAGAAATAACAGTAAATTTGCCCTTTGGAGAAGCATTATGGTCATGGGTACTTTCAAGTAAATGAGAGCAAGTTGAGGTGTTGGAAGAACACCGCTAACTGTATTTGAGGTGGTTGTTAAATGAATCCTGGGTAACCGTCAATGACATGCCATAGCTAGAACTCTCTGCCATAAAGAGGTGTGTGTATATATATAGAAAATATATAGGAAATATACCACTTAGAAAACTCATTCTGAAGAGTTTGGTCAGGACACTGACTTACAGTAAAAAGACGATGGACTTCTTATTGCAGTGGGTAGAAAATCCGAGATAACATTTCTGAACACTTTGTAAGATATCTAAATGCAATGACAGGTAAATGCTAATTGGGGAGTAAAAATACATCCTCAGAATGTGAAATATCTGAGAGGAGATTTGTATTTGCAAACTCCACTGAGAGTTCTGATTCAATCTATAGCACTAAGCAAATGCTACAGTCTCCTCCTCATAGTCCATGTCCTTAGAAAGGTTAGGAAGACCTTCAATGGATGATAAACTGGGAGTCATTCAAAAACATAAAGGGTAAAATGTAATGGATTGCCACAGAGACATCCCACAACACATATATATCGTGTGAATTACGTGCATTGGGGAAGAATTTCACCAAGAGTTCTCCAGGGCTGGAGGTAGAGGACCCTGAGAATAGGAGGTGATTTGGGGAATTGGACCTCTTCAAACTTTTTAATAATTATTCTGTCTCAACTATTGCCATGACCTTTGATTTATTGGTCTTCTTATCTTCTGCTTCTTTTTTTAACTCAGTCAATTAATTCAATTAATTGAACCTTCTCATGTGCTGTGCTAGTGCCACTCATTCCAACTTGAATACTTCATCTGGCCTTCTGATTCCCTCAATCATCCTGCAAGCCAAACTCTCCTTTTTAATTTCACCTACAAATAAGTCCAACCTCCTTGCATTCTTAAACATGCACACACACAACTTTCCTCTCCAGGGATAATATATGCTATCTATAACCACACTGAATCTCTATTTGTTTTCTCAGCATTTGATTCTGTGTTTATTGTTTATCACTTTAATGTTACTTTATATAAATTGAGGTTATCAATATTCTTATTTTGTACATGGAGATACAGGCCCTTCAAGAAGGGCCAAATGACTTACCTAAAATCATAACTCATAAGTGGTGGAATTGATAAACACTTCTATGTTTATCGAACTGTCTCATACCATCCCAGGTTCCTTAATGGTGTCTATTAATGAGACAGAGAGGAGGGGAGCGTCTGACACTATCATGCTGAAATATTACTAGTAACAGCCAGTATTTATTTTTGTGTGATATGAATCACTAATGTTTATTGAACACCTACAATGTTCCAGCATTTTGTTAACACCTTTAATGTAGTGTATGCTATAGGATTTTAAATTTCATCAAAAAGCCATTTGTATATTTTCTTATGGACACGGATGATAACAGAACTTGAATAATTTGACCATGTTCTCTGAGTGATAGAGCTAGGTGTCAAACACAGCTGACTGTAAAGTCCATGTGCTTTCCTAGTTACTGTATCAGTAAGATGCTTACGTAGCACTGTCTCATTTATAACTCAAAAATACTTCAGTCATCATTTCTCCTACTGTGGGTAGGAAAACTGAGTCTTCTCAAGGCTCCATACACATGATAGCTTATTTTAGAGGATTTCAAATATATCTGTGTCTTCCCATAATACAGTATAGTAATTATGAAAAATAGGAAAGATTTCGGGTCTTGTAAATCTACTTGTGCCACTATTTAAACAAGGATGCTTATCTTCATTAACTACCAGTGTCCTAGAGTAGAAGGACTCTGGCATCATACTAAACCAAAAAACCAAACCCAGTGCTGTTGAGCCAATTCTGACCCGTAGTGGCCCTATAAGACAAGGTAGAACTGTTCTATAGAGTTTCCAACGACTACTGGGGGGATTTGAACTGTTGACCCTTTGGCATCATATGATAGGTACATTTATCCAGAGTTTGGGGGCTGACTATCATTGTGACATTGATTTTATTCTTTTCTCTGACTGTCGCCTTAAAATTCACAGATATAAAGCTCTTCTGACATGACTTGTCCTAAGAAATCAGTCTGAAATAAAGATTGTAATTCTGCACAGGTGATTATGAATTAAGTAAATTGGCTTTCTGTGTTTCACTAAGTAAAGAACACCTCACATTTCAGCACTCTGTTGTAGCCAGTGGAAAAAACAGCGAGGGCTAAAAGATGAGGATGTCTTTTAGGTGTGCTCCTGCGTTAGAATGTCAAACATGTGAAAATCTAAGTTTACTGTGATGATGCATTTGAATTACTTTCAAAATAATCCTTGTGTTGTCGGTGAGATCTAACAAAGAGGGCCTTTCAGTGGCCGCTTTCTCACTGTATGTGTGTTTGCTTGTAAGTCATTTACTAGAAAAATATATCTGAGGAAGCTTAAAAGAACTTTGAGCTGAAGTTAAAATCTACTGTCTGCTGAAAACCTCTCTGCAAGTATGATGTTGTTGTTAGGTGCATTCAGATCAATGGGAGCAAATCTTCAGATCTTTCTTCCATGGAGCAAATGGGTAGGTTCTAATTGCCAACTTTTCAGTTAGCAGCCAAGCACTTAACCATTGGTCTACCAGGGATCCTTAAGAGCATGATGTAGTACTGCTGAAATATCTGCTGAGCATCAAAAGAAGTAAATATTCTTGTAAAAAAGTCAACATATGAGGACACCTTTTGTAAGTGGGTCATGTAAAACAACTGAACAACAAGTGCGTTAAGAGTTTTTTTAATCATTGAGAATAAGATTTATTTTAAAGTGTGGCTTGACTCAGAAGACTGATAGCATCTTCTGTCAAGTTTCTCTGTTTATCTCTAGACTCTTATCTTCTGTGTGCTGGATATATTCTTAGACAGGCATGCCTTCTCCATGCATGATTAAATCCAGAGAAAGGGAAAAAGCAGTTCTCTTTCCTGATCAGCCTCTACTCAGTTAGCTCGGATTGGCTCCGTTGCATTCCCATGGCTATTTCTGCCTTCATATTTGTGGCCAAGGGGCTAATGTGTTGATATAGGAGCGCATCATGCTTCCCCCTCTAGAGCTGGGTGGGGTCAATCCCACCTAAAACACAGTCAGAGTAGGGTAGCTGTGGAGCCCCAGACAGAAATCACAATACTTTTAATGAAAGGCAGGGAGGATAGCTATAGGGTGGATAAAGAAGAATACATGTCCGCTGCACTCATCATATACATAAATGTGCTATGATATACCCGAGATGCTTAGATCAACCCTTGGGATAGAGATTCACGGCACCTTTTCACTGTCAATAGAAACTGTTGTTGTTAGTTGCTGTCGTCAGTTCTGACACACGGCAACCTCATATGAGCAGAGTAGAACTGTCCTATCGGATTGTCAAGGTTGTGACCTCATCAAAGCAGGTCACAGGCCTGTCTTCTAGCTGTCTCCGGATAGGTTCAAACCACTAGCCTTTCAGCTAATGATGGAACCATTTGCTGTCTGCAGCACTCCTGACTTCTAATGAAAATTAGACTTAGAGAAATAGAGGAAACCCTGGTGGTGTAGTGGCTAAGTGCTATGGCTGCTAATCAAAGGGTCAGTAAGTGCTCTTTGGCAGCTCTGTGGGACAGTTCTACTCTGTTCTGTAGGATTCCTATGAATCAGAATCAACATGACGTCAGTGGGTGGTGGTAGCGTCCAGAAGCTACAAGTGTTTCTAATTGCCGGGATTGCCATGAAGGATTCAAGAGTTTTTTTCATATATATATATATATATATATATATATATTTTTTTTTTTTAAGAGCTAAATCACTGTGTATGTTCCACACGTGGTGCTTCTAATGGCTTCTCGTCACCTTTAGTCCCATTGCAATGTGAATGAACAACACTGACCTGATAAGGGCATAAAACAGAATGTTATTTTCCTGATTTTACAAAAAAAGAAGAAAAGCACATGTTTACTCTTACATGGATCTTCCAAGCTACCTAGCAATTAGCTTAAGACTTATGAAATGAAATCCAAAGCCCTGAGAAAGAATATGATTTTGTATTGTAGACTTATTTAAAATGAATGTGGTATCTGATTCCCATTTCAGGAACAATGCTATCCAGTGCTAAGCTTTGCAGGCTGATGGTACTGCACACGCAGCTTATCCTGGGGTGCCCCTCAGGATTTAGGTGCAAGAGAGTAGCCCCTTGGAGTCTTCTTGGAGACCAGAGATCTCAGATAGAGAAACAAGCCCAGATAGGTGGATTTCTGCTCCCCTTTTTTCACTCTGTCCTGTCTGTGATGGAGACTTTGGTTGCCATCCCAAGGGCTTTATTCTATCTCATTTCAGTTATCACCTCTTTGCCGTGGAAAGAGAGTTGGAACACTTTGAAGGGGACATTGCAGGTGAAATGCTTCAATTCATCTCACACTGGGTACCTTGTAAGTTGGATCCAGAGATTTTCATTGGTTTAGGGCACACAATACAACACCAAAAAGAAAATTCTTCTATGACCACTGAGGAAATAAGAGCTCATATTTGCAGTGTTTTTATTCCATCTACTCAAGTATTTCTCCACCTCTTCAAAAGCTGTATTATTAGCAACTCTCTCCATTTTTTCACGTTGTTCCATTCTTCTGTCTATCCTTCAAAATCCTGATCATATTTTTGGCCCACCTTAGATTATGCCAAGCACTTTCCTGATCATTCTAGTTCACATTTAGTTTCCCATTGCTGAAACTCCATTACAGCATTTATTGTCTGCAGTATCCTCTTCAGTCACTAACTCTTAACATCTGGTGTTATTAAGGGCTTAAGAAAAGTGACAGAACCTTGGTGGTACAGTGGTTAAACTCTTAGCTACTAACCAAAAGCTCTGCAGCTTGAATCTACCAGCTGCTCCTTGAAAATCCTATGAGACAGTTCTGTTCTCTTCTATCGGGTCACTATGAGTCAGATGGGATTCAACAGCAATGGATTTGGTTTTGCTTTATGATACCACTACAAGGCAATACCTGTTGTTGAAGTGATTCCCATAGTTTTCTTAAGTCTACAACACTTCTCAGGCTATATACTACTTCAGCTGGTCAGGTATGATCCAGCTGCTCACAAATTCTCATTATATGTGTCAGCATCATCATAGACGCATGTTACAAAGGCAGATTCCTGGACTCTTCCCCCCACCCCCAAACTGTGAAGTGTGCTCCCATAGGAATTGGAATGTTTCCTTTCTTTTTCTTCCTTCCTTACTGCCTTTGGAGGGGGGCAGTGTTTTTGTTATAAGTTTGTCAGATAAGTCTGAGGAAGTGGAGCACAGGCCGTACATCAAACCCAAGAAATGGTGGCCATGCATGCCTTAGCCACTATTATCTACAAGGCTTCTGAGGCTTTAGGAAATGCTGTCTTAAAGAACATCTATCCATGCTCCCCATGTCTGAATTTTCTTATGCAATGTTTGGTCAGGTAGCCAACAAAGGCATATTGCAAGATTTAGGGTTAAATATTTAAAACTGGGGAAAGAAATAAACATTAAGAACATGAAGTCTGCAGCCACCTGCCTGCCCCTGCTTATGGACTTGAGTGCCCCAGATTCGGGGTACAGGTGGAATTTGCACATCAGTCATTTAACAGAAGTAAAATCGTGTATTTAAGTGACCAATGATTTGTACAAGGCTCTTAGCATTTGATAATGATACCAGCTGTACTCCCACTCTCACTGATGTACTTAGTGAAGCATGAAATTTGATTATCATATTTTTTTTATTCCTTAACAGTCATGGTTAATTAGACACAAAACTAGACCTATTCAGGGTCAGATTTAATACACGATTCTTTGAGTCACTGCCCACAAAGGACTTCCTTTGGATTCTGCAGTTTAAAATCTTTATGGGCAGATTTGGTAGGCACAGAATATTGAAAATGTTCAGTTGCTCATTAAGTGCTTAGGTATGAGACATTTTAATATCTTTCAAGCCCAGGAATCTTTTAGTTTCCAGAGGACCAAAAACTGAGGACTAAGGAAGCGTGAGAGATAATGAATGTGAGATCGTGACACGGCAGAACAGTCTTTGCTCTGCAAGTCAAGAGATTTGGATGCCAGTGCTCAGTCTGCAAGTAACATCAACAGTGAACATTCAGGAAACAGTCTGCAAAGTGTTTCTATTCATTTTCCTTAATTTCTCAAAAATTGCTGTTATATTATTTTCCTATATAAACTGTCTCAGTAACTGTAAGTGACTTGTTACATAGTTTTATTTGCTGGCAAGTTCATTTCAATTCATAGAGACCCCACAGGATAGAACTGAATTGCCTCATAGGGTTTCCAAAGCTGTTAATCTTTATGGAAGCAGACTGCCACAACTTTCTCCCACAGAGAGGCTGGTAAGTTGAAACTGCTGACCTTTCAGTTAACAGCTGAGTGTTTAACCACCGCACAAGCAGGGCTGCTTCTTAGATAGTTACTAAGTGATAAAAACTGAATTTGAAGGAGGGTGTTTAATTCCAGATACTTTTCTAATCTACTGTGTTTTTTTGCTGCCACTTGACACAGAATTTAAACTGTGTACGTGTATATATTATTATTTATGTATGTTCCTGCTGCTTATTGCTGTAATTGTCCTGCAGTAAATACTAAAATACTCTTGAAAGTATATGATCATTTATTAAAGTTGTCACAAACATAAATGCCAACACTAGATAGGCAAAATACACAGAGGAAAATTTTGTATCCTAAACCTGTGCTCAGAGGCTATTGAACTTGGAATACAGGCAAAAAATTACAGGATCTCTTACCTGTTTTCATATGATTTTAAGTGAAATCATGTTATTTTTAAAAATCATGACACATAGAGACCAACTGTGACTTAGATGGCAGTTTGCAAGATTTTAAGACCCCAGGCACTGAGTCACAAATGAGGTGGTAGGACAGAAGCAGTAAACACATAATTAGCCCATATAATTGGGATGTCCCATGAAATCATAACCCTAAACCTTCAAATCAATGAACCGAATCTCAAGAGGTGTTTGGTTTTAGGTAAGCAGCCTCAACAGCTTCTCTGTTTGTTTGTTTTTCTGTCATTGTTGTGTATGTATCTGTCACATAGTTTTTGCTAATGCAACCGAGAAAGAAAGTCATAGGAGGAGACAGAACGTGTGCCTAATTGCCTCCACGAACACCTGCCTCCTTTGCCGTGAGACTACCGCACTATGTGACCTCCCAAGACGTTAGTTGCTTATGTGTATAATGGATATGACAGCAGGTTGCTTTAAGTGCCTTTTGCACTGTCCAAATAGAGAGTTGAAAATCTCATAATAAATATTATAGTCTTGAATTTGATTATCTGAAAAGATGAAAAACTCATTGATGGAAACGACTTGAGGCTCATTGTAAAGTATCTTTTGCCTCCAGATGTAAAGAGAAGGGGTCATTAGAATGGGACGATGCAAAAATTCCGAAAGTATTCCAGATAGCAAAAAAAAGAATGATGAAAAACTGGGATTGTAGCCCTGGAAATAAACATGGTGATAATTAGGTAAGCAAAATATTAGTGCTTTAGTGGATAAATTATCCCATAGAAAGATGGCTCAAAGGGAAATGAGGTTTTCAAATTAGTTTAAGCTTCCAAACTGGAATAGAGCTTAAAATTGGTCTTTGTGATGCCCAGGGATATTAATGACTGAAAGGTTGAAGAGATTGTTTGATTGGGTAGAGTAAAATTGTCATACACGGGAGGATTGCTCCAAAAGAGAACGTGTTTGCTGTTATAGAGACATTTAAACAATCTAGGCCTAGATAATGGAGCTCCACGGGTGCAATGGTTAATCACTTTCCTACTAACTGAATGGCTGGGGATTCAAAACCACTAATGACTCCATGGGAAAAAAAAAATGGTGATCTGCTCCCATGAAGTTTATAGCCCGGGAACTCTATGGGGCAGTTCTATTTCATCATATAAAGTCACTATCAGCTGGAATCCACTCAAAGGCAAAAAGCAAAATATCTTGTTGGTTATCTTCATTGACACCCTTTATTTCTTTGTTTAGATTCAAATTACTCACTAGCTTCCTAGTTTTATCTTTGAAGACTCTCTTCAGTAGTTCTTGTAGAACATACCTGTTGGCAGCATGTTTCTCAGTGTTTGTTTATCTGGCCTTGTCCATGGCCCACACTTTTTGGTTTCTTTGCCAGGCTCATATTTTTTTTTGGTTGAAAGCTGAACATTTTATATAATACAACATGTCGTATCTGAAACTTAGGTTCTCTCCTCTCTCCAGGGATTACTGTTATTGCTGTTTATTTGTATTATTAATGTTGTTTAGTGACTTTTCTTATCTACTTATTAAAAGTTGATGTTTCTTACTGTTTGTGCCCACTGGAATCTCTTTATATCTTTAGTAGTCACACAATAATTTTTCAGAGGTTTCCTTAAATTCTGAAAGTCCAAAAGTCTTCCAGTCTTACTGGAGTATGTGTATGCATGTCAGAACATAACTTTAACAAATACTCAGGTGGTTTATAACTCTAAATTTGTATTTACTTCCTGCTTTACAGAGGCTCAAACATCCCAGTACCAAGTATAGTTTCCAACAGGATCATGTCTAGTAAGCAAATCGTTTTAGGTATTCTAACTACCTGATTTTAGAAACCCTGGTGGTGTAGTGGTTAAGTGCTACATCTGCTAACCAAAAAGGTCAGCAGTTCAAATCTGCCAGGTGCTCCTTGGAAATTCTATGGAGCAGTTCTACTCTGACTGACAGGGTCGCTATGAGTCAGAAAGGATTTGACAGCAATGAGTTTGCTTTTAATCTTTTTAACATAGCTAATTTAATGTAGTAGGAGCCCTGGAAGTTCCAGTTTAGTGGTTGGCTAAATCCAAAGGTTGCTGGTTAGATCCCAGCTACTCCATGGAAGAAAAATGTGGTAGTTTACTTCTAGAAACATTGCAGATTTGAAAACACTGTAGCACAGTTCTACTCTGCACTCTAGGGTCACCATGAGTCAGAATGGATTCAGGATAACAGGTTTGATTTAATTTAATATAATAAATTGTTTACATGTGCATTGAAGAACTGCATGAGAAAAAAGAAAAAAAAAAAGGAAAACCTAGAGTTTACAAAAATCTGCTAACTTCAAGAAGCAGCTGCCACCCCTAGATTGGGAGAAACAAATAGGAATCTGAGTTATCAGAATGTAGACACTGAAAGGAGAAACTCTGGAGAGTTCTGATTAAGACTTCAAGAGAGTGGCCTAGGTAGTTACTCCCAACACACTGAGAACCTAAAAAGAGATATTTTGGATTTGGATCTGAGATTTGTGAAGAGAAGTTACCATCTGGCTACAGCTGATATCTCAGGAATATCTGACAGAAGCGGAATTCACAATCCAGAGGAGAGTTCATTGCCCAGATGCTTCTGGGGCTTCCAAGGAGGCACATGAAGGCTAGTTTCAGGAATAACAAAGGGGGCTGCAACCTGGAACAAGCTGTTGCTTCTAAGATGAAAGACTATTTCTGGGAAAATGCTGGTAGGAACTACAAATGAAATGGCAAATAGCAATTACTTCTTCCCAACTCCTATCTTCCCTTCTTCCTAATGTGCCCTCTTTTGATGGAACCTAACAGGAATTCAGCTAATGAAAAGAGAGTTCTCATAGTCTCAGTTACAGTGTCATAAAGCACAGTACAGAAGACTCAATCTGGGGAAAAGGAATAGTTTGATGTTTGGTACAGCCTTTCTGATGGCAGTGCATTTAAAAAAAATAAAATTTGTGCAAATTTTGTATAAAATTGGGAAAAAAATTACAAATTCAAGCTCGAGAATATGTATAAATATGTGTCACCATGGATGGACCAAGGAAGAGAATGGTAGAATTAATGCAAGCATAATATAGTCAAAATCAGGAACTTTCCGTTACCCAGGAAGCTAGCAAGAAAATCCTGATTCACATTGGTGTGTGGATGTGTTGGCTGAGTTCTTAGCCTTCTGGTTACTACTGTGTTGGTGTTGTTAGGTGCTGTCAAGCTGGTTCTACTCAAATCAATCCTATGTGCAACAGAATGAAACACTCCCTGGTTCTGTGCGATCCTCACAATTGTTGCTATGCTTGAGCCCACTGTTGTACCTATTGTGTCCATCTGTTTTGTTGAGATTCTTCCTCTTTCTTGAGTATAAATGTAAAGTATAAATGTAAAGTATAAATGTAAAATTAAAGTTAACACACTGATACTCTCAACCAACTCAATCCCTGACTTCTATTTTACTTTATTTTTAGGTGCTTTAGGAGAAACTTTACAGAGCAAAATTACTTTCTCCTTAAATAATTAATACACAAATTGTTTTATGACATTGGTTGTCACCAAGGCTATGTGTCAACACTGTCCCTTTGTCCACCCCTGGTTTCTTGTTTTCATTTATCATTGTCCTGTGTCCTTCTGCTTTCTTATGTTTCCTTTTGGGCTGGTGCGCTCATTTAGTCTCATATACGTGATTGAACTATGAAACACGTTCCTTAGATGTGTTACTGTTGGCCCTATACACTTGTCTGATTTTCGGTTGAAGGGAGAACCTCAGGACTGTCTTTAGTATTGAGTTAAAATGGTATATGAGGTATGAGAAACATACTCTCAGGATTTCTCCAGTTGTTGTCAGACTAGCAAGTCTTGTCTATTTTTTTTTTTTTTTTTGGTGAGCTACAATTTCATTCTACATTGTTCTCCTGCTCTGTAAACCCTCTATTGTGACCCTTCTCAGAGTAGTTGTTGGTGATGATTAGGCACCATCTAGTGGTCTTCAGCTCAGTCTGATGGAGGTTGTGACAGTGGTCCGTAGCCTTTTAGACTCATCTTTCCCTTGTGTCTTTGGTTTTCTTCACTCTCCTTTGCTCCAACTCGGATGTGACCAGTAGTTTGGATGGCCACTTATGGGCATTTAAGACCCCAGACACTACTCACCACAGTCACGTATTTAAGCATTTGAGCAGATATCCCCAAGACTATAGTCTCCAACCCTCAGCATGGTAACTTGGTCCCTCAGGATGTTTGGATTTGTCTGTGAAAGTATACAACTTTGCCTTGGTCATGTTGTGCTGACTCCCCAGGTATTGTGTACTGTCTCACCATTCACAAAAACTAACACTAATCTGCTATCTTATTAACATTTTTCCTTTTCTCATCCTTTCTCTCCCTTCTGTCCCTTGCAAGCATCAAAGACTACTTTCTGAGTGTAAACATTTTCATACCTTCTTGTAAGTGTAATCTCATATAGTTACTTGTTGTTTCAGGACTGACTTATTTCATTCAGCATGATGCCCTCTAAACTCATCCATGTTGTGAGGTGTTTCACAAATTCATCATTATTCTTTATTGTTGCATAATTAGTCCATTGTGTGCACGTTCCATAGTTTATTCATTCATCTGTTGATGGGCACTTAGATTGTTTCCATTTTTTGGCTGTTGTCAATAATGCTGTAATGAACATGACTATGCATATGTCTATTTGAGTGAAAGCTCTTATTTCTTAGGACACATTCCTAGGAGTGGAATTGCTGAATTGTATGATGTTACTGCTTCTAGCTTTTAAACAAGCACCAGATCATTTCCAAAATGCTGGTATCATTTTGCATTTCTACTAGCAGTGTGTAAGAGTTTCAACCTCTCTGCAATCTTTCCAACATTTGCTGTTTTTTTTAAATCCATGCTATTTATGTCAGGATGAGATGGTATCTAATTGTAATTTTGATTCGCATTTTTCTATGGCTGGTGATCTTGAGCATTTCCTCACGTGTCTGTAGCTGCCTGAATGCCCTTGCTGAAGTGTCTGTTCATATCTTTTGTCTGTTTTTTACTTGGATTATTTGTGTTTTTGTTGTAGAGATATTGGATTTTCGTATCAATTTTAGAGATTAGAACTTTGTCAAATATATCATAGCCAATTTTTTTATTCACATATAGGTTATGTTTTCACTCTTTTGGCCAATCTTTTGTATGAGCATAAGTGATTAATTTTCAGAAAGTCCTAGTTATCTAGCTTGTTTTCTGGTGTTTATGTATTGTCAGTTATAATTTGTATCGAATTTATGCCATATATTAGGGCCCCTACCATCTATTTTTTCTGCAGTGGTCTTTGTAGTTTTTGGTTTTATACTTAGGTCTTTGATCCATTTTGAATTAGTTTTTAAAGTATGGGCCTGTTTGATTTTTTTTTTTTTTGTGAATGAACATCAGTTTTGCCAGCACCATTTGTCAAAAAGACTATCTTTTCCTCATTTAATGGACTTGGGATTCTGTCAAAGATCAGGTGGCTATAGGTAAATGGTTTTACATCTGGATTGTGTCTGCCATCCTACCAGAACCAGGATGTTTTGACTAATGTATATGTAGTTTCCGAAGTCAGGTAGAAATGTGAGACCTCCTACCTTCTTCTCCAGTAATGCTTTCCTGATCTTACAGAGGTTTCTTTTCCATATAAAGTTAATGATTAATGTTTTCATCTCTTTGAAGAATGCTGTTGATATTTGGATTCGGATTGCATCGTATCTGTAGATTGCTTTGGAAATGACATTTTTGCAATGTTAAGTGTGTCTTTCCATGAGCATTGTATGTTGTTTTTTCAATTTGAATAAATCTCTTTTGGTTTCTTATAGTAGTGTTATCTAGTTTTCTTTGTATAGGTCTTTTATGTCCTGCATTAAATTTATCACTAAATACTATATTTTGTTAGAAATCCTTATACTGCTCTCTTGATTTCCTTTTTGTAGTACTCTTTATTGACGTATGGAAATCCAATCATTTATATATATGAGTCGGATCCGACTCGACGGCACTTGGCTTTGGCTTGGCATATATTTATCTTGTATCCAGCTAATCTGCTGAATCTTTCTTTTAGTTTCAGTAGTTTTTTGTGGAGTCTTTTGGGATCTCTGTGCACAGTATCGTGTCATCTAGAAATATGAATAGTTTACTACTTTACCAGTTTGGATGTCTTTTGTTTCTTTTTTTGCCTTATTTCGCTAGCTAAGACTTCCAGCCCAGTGTTGAACAGTGGTGGTGTTAAAGGGCATCCTTGTCTTGTTCTCTGTCTCAGGGGAAATGTTTTTAGCCTCTTCTTCTTGAGAATGATGTTGGCTGCTTGTTTCGTGTGGATGCCCTTTATTATACTGAGGTATTTCCCTTTATACCTAGTTTACTGAGAGCTTTTACCAGAAGTAGATGTTGAACTTCATCAAATGTCTTTTCTGTAACTAATGCCTTTTCATCACTGACTAAAGATGGCCATGTGATTCTTTTATTTTGATTTATTTATATGGTGGATTATGTTGATTGATTTTCTAATGCTGAACCATACTGACATAAGTAGTATGATTTCCACTTGTTTGTGGTATATTATTTTTTGTAAATGTGGTCCTGAATTCTATTGGCTAGAATTTTGTGGAGAATTTTTGTATAGAGATTCATGAGAGATACTGGTCTGTGATTTTCCTTTTTTGTGTTGTCTTTGCCTGATTTGGGCATAAGGGTTGTGCTGACTTTATAGAAGGAGTTTGGAAATATTCTTTCCTTTTTCGTGTTATAAAATAGTCTGAGTAGTACTGATGTGCACTCTCTTCTGAACATTTGGTAGAATTCTATAGTGAAGCCATCTGGGCCAAGATGATTTTTTGTTGAGATGTTTTCAGTTATTTTTAAACTATGTTTTCAATTTCTTCTTTTGTTATAGATCTGTTTTTTGTTCGTTTGTTGTTTGTTTTTAAGAAAAAGAAACCATTTATGTTAGTGCAGGTATATGCTGTGTTTCTAGAAATTTGTCCATTTCCCCTAAGTTTTCAAATTTGCTATAGTACAGTTTTTCATGGCACTCTCTTATGATCCTTCTTAATCAGTTGTAATGTCCCCACTTTCATTTATTTTTTAGATTGTTTGCTTCTTCTCCTCTTTTTCTCTTGTCATTTGGCCAGTGGTTTTTTGATTTTGTTCATCCTTTCAAAGAATCAATTTTTGGTTTTGTTGATTCTATTATTCTTACATTCCCTATTTCATTTATCTCTGTGCCGACCTTCATTATTTTCCTTCTTTGGGTGGCTGTGGGCTTCTTTTGCTGTTCTCTTTCTATTTGTTTGTGTTGTAAAGTGAATTTCTTAAGTGTATATACATCTTGTACATCTATTTCTATAAATTGACCTCTGAGAACTCATTTTGCTGTGTGCCAAATATTTTGGTGTGGTTTGTTTTCATTCTTATTTGATTCTTGAAATTTTTGTATTTCATCTTTGATTGTTTCTATTACCCCATAGTTTTTAAGCAAGGTGTCATTGAATTTCTGTGCATTTGGTCTTTTTTTCTCTCTCCCTTGCTCTTCCTAGTATTAATTTCCACTTTAATGGCACTGTGATCTGAGAAGATGCTTTGTACCATATCAGTGTTTTGTATTTTGTTGAGAGTGCTTTGTGACCTAATATGTGGTCTATGATGGAGACTTTTCCACACGTATTTGAAAGGAATGTATACTTTGCTGCAGCTGGATAGAGTGTTCTGTATATGTTTATGAGATCAAGGTGGTTGATTGTGGCCTTTATGTCTTTTGTACTTTTGCTGCATTTTTTTCCACCCCAGATGTTGTCTTTTACCAAGGGTGGTATGCTGAAGGCTCCTACTCTTATAGTTGTCTTAGTCATCTGCCACTGCTATAATAGTAATATCACAAGTAGATGTCTTTAACAAAGAAAAGTTTATTTTCTCATAGTCTAGTAGGCTAAATGTCCAAATTCAGGGCATAAGGTCCATGGGAAGGCTTTCTTGGGTACAGGGTCCATAGATCCAAAGGATATACTCTGCTTCAGGTGCAGCTTTCTTGGTGGTATGAGGTTCCCCATCTCTCTGACCACTTCTCTCTTTTATCTCAAGAGATTGCCTCAAGACACAATCCAAGCTTGTAGATTGAGTCACACTGCACTAACACAACTGTCACTCATCCTCCCTTATTAATCATAGAGGCAGAATTTATAACATGTAGGAAAATCACACAATACCAGGAATCATGGCCCAGCCAAACTGACAGACACATTTTTGGGGACAAACAACTTAATCCATGACAACTGTGGAATTGTCAATTTCTCTTTTCAGTGTTGTTAGAATTTGTTGTATGTATTTTCTATTTTAGAGCCCTGTAATCTTTATTATTTATATTTATTTATTATCTATATTGTTCATTATATTATTATTTATCATATTTACTATGGTTATGTAATTATGTAGATTATCCCTTTAATCATTATATGACATCTTTCCTTGTCTTTTCTGGTAGATTTTGCATGAGATTAATATTGCTAGTCCTGTTTGTTTTTGGTTGCTGTTTGCTTGATACATTTTTCTTCCATTCTTTGATTTTTAACATATTTTTGCCCTTGTGTCTGAAGTGTGCCTCTTATAAACAGAATATTGACAAGTCATCTTTTAACACATTCTGTCACTCTGGCTCTTTACAGGTACACTGAAACCATTTATGTTCAGTGTGATTATCTATGCCAAAAGCCAAGTGCCCTCGAGTCAGATCTAGATTTGAGCTTATTGCTGTCATTTTGTAGTGTTTTCCTTTCTTCTTTCTTTGGTACTGATGTTGTCTTTGTTCTTTTTATTTCCTGTGCTGAGTTCCTTTTGTTTGCAGAGTATTTTTTTTTTTCTTTAATTATTGTAGACTTTGTGTTTACTGAGATTTTATATTTTCTTCTTTATTTTGATGAGTATATCTTTTAACTTCATGGCTACCTTGAAATTTACCCCTAATTTTCCAAGTTTAAATCAGCTTTTTGTTACTTGCCATCACATTGACTAACACTTTATTTGAACATTCTACTCCTGTGCGTTGTATCTCCCTTTTTATTGTTCTGATATTGTCATCATTTGCACAGTGACATCTCTAGTTGCCAGTTTTAAACCTTTTAGCTTTGTTTTATCCTTGAGAGTTCATACTGAATTGATATCTAGCTAATACTGACTGGTGTCCTATGTTCAGTTTGTTGTCTTAGGTTGGGCAGATCTCTAACTGAAGGATTTGGTTTAAAATTCTTGTAAGTTTGGTTTAGTTTTTACAAATTACCATAATTTCTGTGTATCTAGCAATGTCCTAACATGCTATCGTATTTGAGAAAGAAAGTTTTGTAGGTCGTATTATTCTTAGTTTATAGTTTATTCTTCCAATGGTGTGTATATATCATCTCATTGCCTTCTTGCCTGTATGATTTCTGCTGAGTAATGAGAATTTACTTAGTCCTATTGTTTCTTCTTTGCATGTGGCTGTTCATTTTTCTCCAACTGCTCTCAGGATTGTGGCTTTTCATTTTTCTCCAACTGCTCTCAGGATTGTTTCTTTGTCTTTAGCAAGTGTATTTATGCTACATCTTGGTGACCTGCTTTTGAGACGCATTCTATATGGGGTTCTTTGAGATTCTTAGATGGTCTCCTTTTCATCTTTTGTAGTACTAGAAAAATTTTCTGAAAGCAATTCTTCAAGGATCCTCTCTGTATTTACAGTTTTCTTTATCTGCTCTGGAACTCTGATCATGCGCAAATTTCTGTTCTCAGTTGTATCCCACATACTTCTTAGTTTTTCCTCATCTTTCTTATTTTTTTATTTTTTCCTCAAACAAAATGACATCCATGAGTTTTTCTTCAGTTTTGTTGATCTATCTTCCACCGTTTCAAATTGTCTCCCCAAGTCTTTTATTATGCTGTTGATTTCTAAAATTTTTTGGTTTATCTTCTGGATTTCATTTGATGTTTCTGAATGGTTTCTGATTATTTGTTTAGATATTTTGTTCTTGTATTATTTCCCTGAATTCTGTTGTTTTGTCTGTGTTTTACTTGATTTGGGCTACGATTTGGTTGGTTTTGTCTGTGTTTTCTATGATTTTGTTTGTATTTTCCTTTACTTCTTTCCTAATCTCTTAGAAAGCTGTGAATGTTAGACTTTTAGATTCTCTATAGAGTAGTTTCGGTGCCTTTTGTTCTGCCATTAGGTCATCTGGTGCTTTATTTTGTTCATTTATTGCAGCTACCTTTGCCTTCTTTTTTTGTTTGTTTGTTTGGGGTAAGTATGTTTTGATACAGTCTGATGTCTTCAAGACACTCAGGTATTATTTTCTTTATTTATTGTAATTTTTTTGTTGTTGTTATGTCCTGCTTATTTATTTTGATTATATCCAGGAACATGGGCTGGGTGTGCTTTTTTATGCTTGTTTGTCTATGAGTCTGACCGTTATTAGTACGTTGTCCAAGTGTGGAGAACTGATCACCTTCAGTAGGGAAGGTCCAGTGTCGGAAAATGGGGTGGAGATGGCTTCTTTATCAGTGGTGTAAATCACACCAAGGCTGGAGATTGGAGCAGAGTTTGCAGTGGGGCAGGGCTGGAGCCAGTAGGGAGGATTCTAGGGTTTGTGCTGTTCCCCTTGATGCCATGGAGTGCCACTAGGCAAGGCCCCAGTAGTGAGGGGTCTGGGGTCCAGCAGGTGGAGAGAGGAGAGAGGAACTGGGGATGGGTGAAAGAAGGAGGAGAGGGAACTAGAAAGAGGAGGGCAACAGAGTGGGTTTGTACTGTGCTTCCTGGGGCTCCTGGATGGGGCAGTTCTTTCCATTGTTCACCAAAGGTATGAAGGTTGTAGGAGTGTGCTCTTGTGATCGCTGGGTGAGACAGCTTGGAGTTCTCTTTGAATTGCAGCCAGTTAATGTGATTTTACTTAGCCCTGGGTTTATCTGTGCCATACCTCCATTTTTTATTAGTCTGTGTAGGTGTCTTTCTACATTTGGGTCTGTTGGCTTTATTCCAAGATGGCAATACTTTCTTATTCCATTTGGCTAAGACCTGATCTCTTATTTCTACTCCCTACTGTTCTCTGTCAGTTTCTTCTTCTCAGTGGCTTCTTATCTGATACTTTATCACTTCATTAAATGTTTGGGGTTCCAGGATTGATGTCTGTGTCTATTTTACTTTGTTTTTCAGGTCTTTGCCACAGCAGGATGGCTTACTGCATCTTATTAGTCCACTATCTTGGCTGTGCCTTTCTTCCCTTCATTTTTAGAAAAAGTTATAACCACAAGGTCAGCAGTTCAAATCCACCAGGTGCTCCTTGAGTACTGTGGGGGTCAGTTCTACCCTGGCCCTTATGGTTGTCATGAGTCTGATCTGACTCGACAGCACTTGACTGGCTTTGACTATTGCATTGAGTTATAAATAAAATCTACTGCTGCCGAGGTGATTACAACTCATAGTGACATGAAGAAACAGAGAAGAACTTTCTCATGGTGTTTCCAAGGAACAGCTGGTAGATTCAAATTGCTAACCTTTTGATTAGCAGCCAAGCTCTTACCCATTGTATCAGCAGAGTATCAAGTTATGTATATACTGCAATATATTAAGTCATTACACTAAAAAAAAAATCAGATATAAAAATTCTGTCAGAGAATTGGAGTTTATTTAAATTACATTTAGCATATTTTCTTTCTGAAAGGGTTCATCATTTACAATAGAACTGTATATTGGAACCCAAGTAGAATAGCCCACTCAGTTCTATAAGTGTCATTGATTGAACTGTGTACTCCCCCAAAATGTGTGTAGCCATGTGGGTGGGCCATGAGTACCAATATTTTATGATTGTCCTCCATTTTGTGGTTTTCCTATGCTGTATGTTAAAGGATTAGGGTGAGACTGTAAATCCCTTCATAAGGTCACCTCCCTGCTCCACTGTAAAGGGAGTTTCTCTGGAGTATGTCTTGCACGACCCTTTACCCTTTCATCCTACTAGAGATAAAGGAAGGGAAAACAAGCAGAAGGTTGGAAACCTCACACCTTCAAGCAAGTAGCACTGGAAGTAGTGTGTCCTTCAGACCCGAGGTTCCTGCACCAAGATGCTCCCTGGACAAAGACTGATGCAGTGCAAGGACTTTATCCCAGAGCCAAGTGAGGAAAAGCTTTGCCCTGGAGTGGACACCCTGAACTTGGACTTGTAGCCTACTGGACTGTTTAAAAGTAAACTTGTCTTTGTTAAAACCATCTGCTTTGTGATATTTCTGTTACAGCAGCACTAGCTGACTAAAACAACGTGTAAGAGTAAAGTCATTTTAGACCTCCACTTGACTGACTTATTCTATTTCTTGTGTTGAACCATCAAAAATATCCAGCTGATAGTAATATATTTTTGCACAAACAGTAGTTCTATTACCCCTTTACAGAAAGTAAATGGAATCTGATATGTTTTTGATAACATATCAAAGATTATGTGCAACTTTATTGTCTATAGTCTACACCAAGTAGGAAAATGTTTTGTTTTGCTTTGTTTTGTTTCCAAGGAGGGGAATGTTTAAGAAAAATGAACAAGAAAAGATAGAAAGAGTAGGGAAGTTCAAGATTTTGAAAGCTAAAATATTGCAATGCACAAAGTCAGATTTTCACTTAAGCTTTGTTTCTACAAAGCATTGAACTCTTGTCAGGTAAATCTCTACAACAAGAGGAAAAGCCTCTGAAGTTGGCTGTTTGCAAGAGGAAACATTTTAGAGTTTGAGTCTTGTTTGCTCTGAAATTGTTTTGGAAAAGTTGAAAGCCAAATATATTTTTTCAATATTTAGTTTTTCGAGTGCATCTTGTGGTTGATAACTAAGTTTAAGATGTTCTAAAAAGAAATACAGGGAAAATGATTTCCTCTATAACAGGGAATGAGTCATAAAACTACTCATAATGCCTCTAACTAATATATTTGTAAGACTGAAAATAGTGAGCTTTCTAGCAGGGGCAATGTGTTCAAAACAGAGGAAGCTAGTGTGAAATCCTAGCTGGAAAAAGTGGAAAAGGGTTCTCATTTTCCTATCTGTACCTTTTGTAAAGTCTTAATAAAGTCGTTATATTTTCTTCTCCAATTTTAGTGAGGATTGCTTTTAAATTCATCTAAAATATTGGAGTCTTTATTTTCAAAATTTTCATAGTATACTAGTGGTTGGCACTCTTTATGTCCAGGTAGATTCCCTGAGTGTTAATGGGTGTGAAACCAACAAATAGGCTCGAAACTAAGTTACCTATTGAAAGTGAAGCTTACTTGAACCTTAGTTGTTTAAGATCCATGCCCCTCTTAAGGTATTCAGATACTAGCTCCTCATTTTAGTTAGAGTTTGACCTGCAGAATATACTTTTCAGTTACCAGTCTGTGTGCTGATGAAGTGAACAACCTCTACTGAGGGAATAAATGTCAATCTACTAGGAATTCCTTTTTCTATTGCTGTCTATCCTCGTCCATAAAAAAGATTATGACTAAGTTAATATATCAGAGTCTCATTTTACCTAACAATAATAGTGACTAAACTATGACAAGTCTACGAATTTTATTTTATATTCAGAGGGAAAATTCTCAAAAGAAAGAGTTGTAGAAAGTCTTCAGTAATTTTTTTCATACACATGCTGTTATATGTACACGACGTTTGTATGTTATTATTCACATAATTTTTATACAGTCCACATTCATGTAGCTTGGAGGTTTGACTCACAAAGAAAAGGAATACCATTATTGGTTTTATAAAATATTGGATTGAAAGGAAGCTGTTTTCTGGAATCTGAAGTTCTTGCCACTTAGAAAAGTGATAGACCTGCAGAATATTGGAGCATACTTCTGCTGGTTGGGGAGAGACTTTTGCACTTTATTTATTACAGTAATTTTTCTTGCTTTACCAGGTGACAATGTATTTTCCTACTTTCACATTAGTGAGCAACTTACTAAAAAAAAAAAAAAATACAACAACAGTAACAGAAATCAACAATAACTCTTCATTAACGCAGAGAATTCTGCTCAGCTTTGTTATCACCCCTACCCATCCTTCCAAATGAATTTTTCTTTGGTATAAAAAGGCTATGTTGGCCAATCAGGAACGTCTTTATGTCAGAAAAAGTATGACCTAATGGCTAAGGTGGAGCCAACATGGCAGACTAAACACACGTCTCCTTATTTCCCTCCAAAAACTAAGGCCTCCATTGATAATTGAATGGAGTTTTCTGGATACCCAGTAGGCCCTAGGGCACAGCATAGGGCTGTCAAACTGGACTACAAACTTACTCTCTGTGACTGAGCTCTGCTCCTGCTTCTTTGCCACTAGCCCTGACCTAAGGTACTAGAGCTTTTAATTTTCAACTTTTCGTGGCTGGTAGGCAGGGAAGAGGCATGAGCCAGCAGATATGCCAAGACAGCAATGCTGAAGTGAATAGCAGGTGCTGTATTGGAGAGACAGCGTGTGGATAGCCATGCTTTGAGAGCCTGGCAGTGGAATGAGAGCACCACAGCTCCTCCAACCTCTCTTTTCTGAGTTCTACAATAGATTCTGCTGTTTCCTGGTAGGAGGGGAAGCTTCATCAGGATGCCGTCTTGATCAGCTGGGAGGCACAGTCACCCAACCAGAAGCTCAGCAGGGGCTAATTCCCAGTGGTAGTCTGGGGAGTGCTTTCCCAGCAGAAACGCTGTGCTTAGCACAGTGTTTCCTTAGGAGTAAGGCCTGACAGAGGACGGCAACAGGGCCCTAGCCCCTCTCTACTTTGAACTACCTCATAGCATCCAGGAACAGACAAACAGGTGTTTCTGCTGTCAGCCAGAAGGTAGGGCATGCCACACCTGATGGCATGACTGATTCTGGAAGCTGGTAGATAGCTTTCAGCTTTTTAAAATAACACTGCCTGGAGAAATAACTACTATGCAGCCAGACAGCATTTATGCAACCTTTACTGATTCACATCATAGGGTCAGTTGATGCCCCCCCAGTGACTCCATAAGCAGGGTGGCGTCTTTGCCAGTCAGGAGGTGGAGCCTGCCACCCCAGAGAGTCCACTGGGGCCAGTCACTAGAGTACACAGCGGGGGCTGGTGACCAACTCCTTTCTCAGAACTATGCCTCAACTCCTGCTGAGACAACACCAGAGAAACTAAGCAGCCTCTAGATGGCCCATAGGAACAGACCATCACTAAGCAGTTAAAGAAACACCCCACCATGGCTCCAGAAAACTCCCAAAATAATCCAAAAACTTCCCAGATGAAGAAGGCTTTGTGAAACTATCAGAGATTGAGTACATAGGAATTATATGGAGAGCCCTCCTAGAGATTAAACAAAATGCAGCAGAGCAAAATGAAAAATTAAGCAAGATATTTGAATTGATGGAACATTAAAGTTCTGAAATCCAAAAGATCAATAACAAAATTACAGGATTAGACAATTCAGTTCAAAGCCAAAAGACCAGAATTGAAGAGCTGGAAGTCAAACTTAATGATGTTGAGGACAGAGCAACTGACAGCATGAGGAGAAAACAAAGAAAAGAAATATGAAAAATGAGGAAGCATTAAGAAACATGTGGGACTCTATCAAGAGGAATAATCTACAACTAATTGGAGCTCCTGAACTGGGAGGGACAGTTGAAAACACAGAAAGTACTGTTGTTGAGTTGCTGACAGAAAACTCTAAATTTACGGAATAAGAGAACGTAAACATCCAAGATGTGTATTGAACACCATAAAAACCAGATCCCAAGAGAAAGACACCAGGACATATTATAATCAAGCAGAATAAAATGAAACATAAGCAGAAACTCTTAAAAGAAGCAAGACTCAAAACAAAGCTGACATTCAGAAGGAAGCCCTATAGGCTTTTGCCTGACTTCTAGGCAGAAATGATGTCAACAAGGAGGCAGCGGAATGGCACATTTAGAGCCTTGAGGGAGAAAAACTTCCAATGAATAATTATATATCCTGCAAAACTGTCTTTCAAATATGAAGGTGAAATTAAGATATTAGCAGATAAACAGAAGCTTAGAGAGTTTGTAAAAACCAAACCACACAACAACAGTGAAACAAGCTCTTTGCTTAGAAAAACTAAACCATTAAGTGTATACTTAAGGAGGCAATGCAGGACACAACATCCAGAAATTTCAAAGGTAAAGAAGGCAAAAAACTCAATCAAAGCTGTAATACTAAAAGAAAGGAACCAGTGATCATATTATGAAAACTAAGTTACCATCACATTAAAAAGAGGGACGTACTAAGTAGTTACACTCCATTCAGATGGAGAGGAAGTTAAAAAGATATGTAGTAGTTAAAATTGAGTTTAAACTTAGAATATTAAGGGAGACTGAAAGAGTAGCCTGAAAGCACAATAACAATGCAACATATCAAAACAAGAAACATAATACAGGAGTCTCAACAAACACAAAACCAACAGTGAAAAAGATGAAAAGTTCACCCATAAAGAAGAATGACCCAGAAAGCAATATTAAGAGCAACACAGAAAACACCAATGCAAACATAAGCACATCAAGACGACAGCACTAAATACACACCTGTCGATAATTACATTGAATGTAAATGGACTGAATGCTCCAATAAAGAGACAGCAAGTGACATCTTGAATCAAAAAATATGACCTGTCTATACGTTGCTTACAAGAAATATACCTTAGACTTAAAGATATGAACAAACTGAATAGTAAAGCATGGAATATACACCAAGCTAACAATATACAAAAAAAGAGCAAGTATGGCAATACTAATCTCAGATAAGATAGATTTTAAGATAGATTTTAATGTTAAATTCACTATCATGGACAAGAACGGTCACTATTTGTTGCTGAAAAGTTCAATACACAAGCAGGATTTAACAACATTAAATATTTACGTACTCAATATTACAGCATCTAAATACATTGAAGAAACACTGACTACATTGAAAAATGAGATAGATCAGAGGTCAGTTTATCTCTATATATGCACACATCTGGCAGGAAGAAAGGACTCAAACCAAATTAACCTCACAGCTTGGACAAGTAGAAAGAGAGCCACAGAGGAAACCCTCAGTTACCACAAGAAAACAAAACATAAAGATTAGAACACAACTAAATTAATTATAGAACAGAAGAACTATTGAAAAAGTTGATAAGATGAAAAGCTGTTTTTCAGAAAAGATCCACAAAATCGACAAACCATTGCCTAAACTAACTAAAGAAAAACAGAAAGGAAAATAAATAACCCAAATAAGAAATGAGGGGAGATGTCACAACAGATCCAACAGAAACCAAAAGTATAATAACAGAATACTATGAAAGATTGTACTGTACTAAATTTGAAAACCTAGAGGAAATGAACAAATTCCTAGATTCATATCACCTACCAAAATTATCATAAGGAGAAGTAGATCAACTTAATAAACCCACCACAAAGGAAGAGATTGAAAAAAATCATCAAACAACTACCAACCAAAATAAGTGCTGGCCCAGAAGGCCTCACTGCAGAATTCTACCAAGCATTTAGAGAAGAGTTAACTCCGATACTACTGAGACTGTTTCAAAGATAGAAAGTGATGGAATACTTCCAAATTCATTCTATGAAGCCCGTATAACCCTGATACCAAAGGCAGGGAAAGATCCACCAAAAAAAGGAAAATTACAGGCCAGTATCACTAATGAACCTAATTGCAAAAGTCTTCAACAGACTCCTTGCCAATAGAATTCAACAACATATAAAAAAAAATAATTCATTATGATCAAGCTGGGTTCAAGGCTGGTTCAAAAGCAGAAAAACAATTAAGGTGATCAACCACATACATAAAACACAGAAGAATCACCTGATTTTGCCCGTTGATGCAGAAAAGACATTTTAACACCCATTCATGCTAAAAACTCTCAGCAAAAGAGGAATAGATGGCCAATTCTTCAGTGCAATAAGGGCCATTTATACAAAGCCAACTGCCTACATCATCCTGAATGGAGAGAGACTCAAAGAGTTTCCCTTGAGAACAGGAACTAGACAATGATGCCCACTCTCACCTCTCCTATTCAACATTATAATAGAAGTTCAAGCCAGAGCAATTAGACAAGACCAAGGAATAAAGGGCAATCTGCATCAGCAAAAAAGAACTAAAACTCTCCCTATTTGCAGATGATATGATTGTATACACAGAGAATCCTAAAGAATCCATAAACTACTCAAACTAACAGAAGAGTTCAGCAAAGTGTAAGGATATAAGATAAACATAAGTAAATCAATAGGATTCCTTTATACCAACAAAGAGATCATTAAAGCAGAAATCACCAAATCAATATCTTTTACTACAGCCCCAAGAAGATAAAATACCTAGGAATAAATCCAGCTAGAGGAACAAAAGACCTATACAAGGAAAACTACAAGATCTTACAGCAAGAAACTAAGGGACACTTACACAAATGGAGAAAACAACCCTGCTCATGGATAGGGAGACTTAACATTGTGAAAAAGGCTGTTTTACCCAAAGCGGTCTACATATACAATGCAATCCCAATACAAACTCCAGTGACATTTTTTAAGGAGGTGGAGAAATGAATCACTAACTTTGTTTGGAAAGGGAAAGAAAAAAAAAAAACATCGGATAAGCAAAGCACTACTGAAAAAGAGGAATACACTGGGAAGTCTCACACTACCCAACTTTAGAACCTCTTACACTGCAACAGTAGTCAAAACAGGCTAGTACTGGTACAAAAAGAGACATCTAGACATCTCTCAGTGCTGCTTTCTTGATAGCGTGAGGTTCCCAATTCTCTGCCTTGTTCCCTTTCCTTTTATCTTTTCTAGGATGAAAGGATTAAGTGTGGGGCAAGCCATACTCCAGGAAACTACGCTTTATGGTGGATCAGGAAGGTGATCTTATAAAGGGATTTACAGTCCTATCCTAATCCTTTAACATATAGCATAGGAAAATCACAAAATGGAGGACAATCATAAAATATTGGGAATCATGGCCCAACCACATGGCTACACATATTTGGGGGGGGCACACAATTCAAGCCATGACAACAGTCTGCTAGATCTGCTTGTTAGTGTCCCTCCCCATCTCCTGTTGTGGAAAGTTGAGAAATATAAAAGCCAAACTTCATCCTTAAAGATTTGCGTCAGGATGTGGCAGACAGAGCTTAGGATATTTGAACTATACTGGTCCTTGAATATTGCTGACTTCTTGCCTTTCCGGCACTAGTTTTAGGCTCTAGTCATTCACTTGTCCAGAGAGAGAAACAACATAAGAAACTTCCAGCTGAGGTTGGTTCTCACACAACCCCAGCCTGTAATGGCAGCTTTCTTGACTGAGGATTCAGCGTTGACCTCTGACCTTCTGTGACCTCCTGTCTTTGCTTGGGCTCCCAGAGTCCAGACTCCCCTTGAAATTTTTGCCACTGTCCGTTTCCAGTATCTCCATGGTCCCACATCAGTGATAGAATTCTAAAATATCCCTGCACTCCCATAATCTTTACCTCCTACTATTCATGGCCTTATGTAATCTCCCTTGCTGAAATGATTTGCTTCTATTAACTGATGGAAAATGACAACAATTGAAAGTTGTCATTTCCATTATTAGGTTACAAAAGATTGCAATAGCTGTCTTGCTAGTGTAATTTTTTATTGCCTTAGCTAGAATGCTTTGATAAAGCAAGCTGCTATTTTGGAGAGAACTAAGTACAAGGAACTGAAAGTACCCTGCAGCCAACAGCCCACTAGGTCCTGTGGCCCTCAGTCTGTGAACAACTACATGAGCTTGGAAGCTGGTTTTTCCCAGTCAGTCCTTTGTACGAGACCACAGCCCTGGGTATCACCTCAATTGCACCTTTATGTTATATTCTGTAAAATGGAGTCTAGTTAAATGATGTGTAGATACCTGACTCACAGAAACTGGGAGATAATCGATATGTTTTATTTTAAGCCACTAAGTTTTATGGTGGTATTTTTATATAGCAATAGATATTTAATACAAATAGCTAATGGGACTCACAAAACTGAAAAAGATGCATTTACTATACTAATGGAGTTTATTGACAAGCAAGGGAGGTAGAGATAATCAAATATTTATGACATTGAATGTATATGTACAATTTTTATATAAGTTAATAAAAGAGAAGTGTGTGATACAGGACAATGTAAAATAAATACTCATGACATTGAATGTATGTGCACAGCTTTTGTGTGTATTAAAAAAAGAAGTATAGATATAGGTTATAGGAGTTTGTGAAAATGGTTTCTAAACAGGCTATGGAGTCAGAAAGTTCACAATCAAAGTTGCAGGGCTAACATCAAATGAGCCAGCTGAGGTATTGCCTCTGACCAAGACTGTATGGAAGAAATTTCATTCTTTGAAGTCTCACCCTTCCTTTGAGCTCAGAATGTAACACTCCATAAGAGAGAGGAGGCATATTACTAGGAACTCATCTGCAAACACTTCCAGTACCAATTGTTCAACCTTCATTGCCCATGTGCAAATAGTATAGAGGGGCAGGAATTTATTGTATTTCCACAGAAAAGATATTACTGGCTCATGTATTTATTTATTTATTAAATATATGTTATGTTTTGGTTACTTCATCCTTAAATGATAGATGTGAACTCTACTATCTTGTGTTGTTGCTATTAGGTGCTGCAGCATTGTTTCTGACTCATAGTATCCTTATGTACACAAGACAAAAACACTGTTCCCCCCTCAAGAAGTTTCTAGTCTACCCTAAATACATTGAACAAATACTGACAACAATGAAAAATGAGATTGATCATTCCACAGTAACAGCTGGGGACTTTAACACTCCCCTTTCAGTTAAGGATAGATCATCCAGAAAAAAGGTCAGTAAAGATACAGAAGATCATATAACAACAATCAACCAACTTGACCTTATTAACATATACAGATCTTTTCATCCATCAACAGATAAATATACCTTCTTCTCCAAAGCACATGGAACATTCTCCAGAATAGACCATATGTTAGGTCATAAAACTATTCTCCATAAAATCCAAAACATTGATTTATTGCAAAGTACCTTCTCGGACCACAGAGCTACAAAAGTTGAAATCAATAACAGAAAAATCATAGGTAAAAATTCCAACTTGTGGAAACTGAACAGCACTTTACTCATAAGGCCTTGGGTTATAAAAGAAATTAAAGACACATTAAAGAAATTTATGGACTCAAATGAGAATGAAAACACATCCTACCAGAATTTATGGGATACAGCAAAAGCAGTGCGCAGAGGTCAGTTTATCTCTATAAATGCACACTTCCGGAAAGAAGAAAGAACACAAATTAAAGAATTAACCTCACAGCTTGAACAAGTAGAAAGAGAGCAACAAAGAAACGCCTCAGGCACCAGAAGAAAAACAAATTATAAAAATTAGAGCAGAACTAAATGAATTAGAGAATAGAAAAACAATTGAAAAAATTAACAAAACCAAAAGTTGGTTCTTCGAAAAGATCAACAAAATGAATAAACCATTGGCTAAACTTACACAAGAAAAGCAACAGAGGATACAAATAACCCAATTAAGAAAAGAGTTGGGAGATATTACAACAGACCCATCTGAAATAAAATATATCATAACAGAATACTATGAAAAGCTATACTCTGACAAGTTTGAAAACCTGGAGGAAATGGACAAATTTCTAGATTCATATGTCTCACCAAGACTATCACAAGGAGAAATAGATCAACTTAATAAATCTATCACAAAGGAAGAGGTTGAGGAAGTCATCAAAAATCTACCAACCAAAAAATGTCCTGGTCCAGATTCTACCAAACTTTTAGAGAAGAATTAACTCCAATACTAATGAGGCTATTTCACAGCATAGAAAGAGATGAAATACTTCCAAATTCCTTCTATGAAGCCAGCATAACCTTGATGCCAAAACCAGGGAAAGATCCCAGAAAAAAAGAAAATTACAGACCAATAACACTCATGAATCTAGATGCAAAAATCTTCAACAAAATTCTAGCCAATAGAATTCAACAGCATATAAAAACAATCATTCACCATGATCAAGTTGGCTTCATTCCAGAGATGCAAGGCTGGTTCAACATCGGAGAAACAATTAATGTAATCAACCATATTAATAACACAAAAGATAAAAATCACCTGATTTTGTCAATTGATGCAGACAAGGCATTTGACAAAGTTCAACATGCATTCATGCTTAAAACTCTCAGAAAAATAGGAATAAAAGGGAAATTCCTCAATATAATCAATAGCATCTATGCAAAGCCAACTGCTTTCATCATCCTGAATGGTGAAAGACTGAAAGAATTCCCTTCCCTTTGAGAATGGGAACTAGGCAAGGATGCCTACTCTCACCACTCCTATTCAACATTGTCCTAGAAGTTCTAGCCAGAGCAATTAGACAAGACAAAGAAATAAAAGGCATCCGTATTGGCACTGAAGAAGTAAAGATTTCCCTCTTTGCAGATCATATGATTGTTTATACAGAGAATCCAAAGAAATCCATAAGTAAACTATTAGAGCTAATAGAAGAATTCAGCAAGGTATCGGGATATAAGATAAACATAACTAAATCAATGGGATTCCTTTATACCAACAATGAAATTATTAATGAAGAAATCACCAAATCAATTTCATTTACTATAGCCCCCAAGAAGATAAAATACCTACGAATAAATCTAACTAGAGAAATAAGAGATCTTTACAGAGAAAACTACAAGACATTGCTTCAAGAAACTAGGAGGGACTTACGTAAGTGGAATAATCTGCCCTGCTCATGGATAGGAAGACTCAATATTGTGAAAATGTCTGTCTTGCCCAAAGCACTCTACTTATATAATGCAATCCCAATACAAATTCCAAAGACATTTTTTCATGAGATGGAGAAAGAAATTATCAGCTTTATTTGGAAAGGGAAGAAACCCCGAACAAGAAAAGCACTACTGAAAAAGAAGAACATGCTGAGAGGCTTCTTGCTACCTGACTTTGAAACCTATTACACTGCCACAGTAGTCAAAACAGCCAGATATTGGTACAAAAAGAGACATATAGACCAATGGAACAAAGTAGAGACCCCAGAGATGCCACCATCCTCTTATGAACAGCTGATATTTGACAAAGGTCCTAAGATTTGGAATTGGGGTAAGAACAGTCTCTTTAACAAATGGTGCTGGCATAATTGGATATCCATCTGCAAAAAATTGAAACATGACCCATATCTCGCACCTTATACAAAAATCAACTCAAATTGGATAAGAGACCTGAATATAAAAGCTAAAACGATAAAGCTCATCCAAGATAAGATAGGGTCAACAATGGGCGTTTTAATACGCAATATAGACAGACTTCAAAATCTGACAAACAAAACACATTCATCAGAAGAGAAAATAGATAAATGGGAATTAATAAGAATCAAACAGTTCTGCTCATCCAAAGACTTCATCAAAAGAATTAAAAGACCACCTACAGAATGGGAAAAAATATTTGGCAACTCTATGTCAGACCAATGCCTGATCACCATAATCTATAAGGTTCTACAAAATATCAATAAGAAAGAGACAAATCATCCAATTAAGTGATGGGCAAAGGAGATGGACAGACACTTCTCTAAAGAGGAGATCCAGGCAGTCAAAAACCACGTGCAGACATGTTCACAATCATTAATTATTAAAGAAATTCAAATCAAAACAATAATGAGATGCCACCTCACCCCAACAAGATTTGCCATGATCCAAAAAATGCAAAACAATAAATGTTGGAGAGGCTGTGGAGAGATTGGAACTGTTGGTGGGATTGCAGAATGGTGCAACCTCTTTGGAAAGCAATTTGGCATTACCTTAAAATAATGGACATACATATACCATTTGACCCAGTTATTCCTCTGCTTCGAATATGTCCTACAAAATCAAGGCCATTCACACCGACTGGTACATGCACATGAATATTCATTGCAGCACAGTCCACGATAGCAAAAAGTTGGAATCAACCCAGATGCCCAACAACAGAAGAATGGATAGGTAAACTTTGGTATATATACTCCATGGAGTACTATACACTGATAAAGAACAATGATGATAGTAGGAAACATCTCTCAATTTGGTCTCAACTGGAGGACATTATATTGAGTGAAACTAGTCAGCGCAGAAAGACAATTATTATACGAGACCCCTACAATAAAAACTTAAAAGCATACTCATACATAATAGAAAAGACTCTTTGAGGGCTACAAGGGTGGGGAAGGTGGGAGGGCGGGAAGGCAAGGGGTGAGGGTTTACATTAGACAGTTGTTAGAAATTTGGTAGGATGAAATTGGTGACAATTCACATTAGTAAGAAGATCAATATTAATGGGACTTCAACAACTTGTGTACTCCTCCTCTCTTAACCCAATATTGTAAGCACAGAGTATGTACACTTTCAATTTTTTATTTAATAAAAGAAATAATAATAAATTAATTTTAAAGAAAAAGTTTCTAGTCTACCCTTAAAATCATTGCTATGCACGGGGCTATTGTTGTAGCCACTGTGTCAATCCAATTCATTGAAGGTCCTCCTCTCTTCTGTTGACCCTCTACATTACCACGTATATCGTCCTCCTCCAGGGACTGTTCCCTTCTAATAACACATCCAAAGTCTTGCAATTCTTAACGAGCATTCTGGCCGTACTTCTTCCAAGGCAGACTTACTTATTCTTCTGGAAGTCCACAGTATATTCAAGTATTCTTTGCCAACAAGGCATCAATTCATTTTTGGTCTTCCTTATTCACCATCCAGTGTTCACATGCATATGTGTCAAAACCAAACCAGTCGCTGTCAAGTCAATTCCAACACTTAGTGACCGTACTGGGTAGAGTAAAACTGCCCCACAGGGTTTCCAAGGAGCACTTTGGGGATTTGAACTGCTGACCTTTTGTTTAGCAGCCACAGCTCTTAACCACTATGCCACCAGGGTTTCCTTGCATGCATATGAAAGAATTGAAACAGATTGGATCAGGTGTACCTTAGTCTTCAAAGTGACATGTTTACTCTGAACAGCTTAAAGAATTCTTTTGCAGCACATCTGCCTGATGCAATATGTTGTTTCTTGGCTGTCGCTTCTATGGGTATTGATTACCAATCTGAGTAAAATGAACCACTGGACAACTTCCATATGGCATAATGATTAAATGCTATGCTGCTAACAGAAAGATTGGCGCTTGGAATCCATTGGTTGGTTCTTGGAAACTCTCTGGGGCAGTTCTACTCTTTCCTGTGGAGTTGCTGTGAGTCAAAATCAATTTGACGGCAACAGCTTTGTTTTTTCCCTTATCTTTTTATCACAATGTTTCATGCTATTATCATTGTGAGGATTTTTATTTTTGTTACATCGAAGTCTAATTCGTACTAAAGGTTGTAGTCTTTGATTTTCATCAGTAAGTATCTTAGCTACATTTCCTTAAATCAAAAGCCTAGGAAGATGCAGTTTATTAGTTCAGTTGTATGTAGAAATGTAACTTAGCAGACATTTTTAGACTCTTCTGCTATTAAGACAATAACTTTTCCTAGTAAGCCCTTCATTTCCCGCATTAGGTACCCAAATTGTGGCCTGTTTTATTTGAAATCCTGATGTGTGGCAGCCAAGTTCTAAAATAAAAATAAATAAGCTAAAATATTTGATCTCTACCTTGAAGTTTCTCTCCAAATATTTTGGATAGAGACAGTTCTCCTGAAAAGGTTTATGTTTATTCCTATGCTGCCAGAAATATATAATGTAGAAGACAAACTCAACCAACAAAATAAATTTTTGGATCCCCTTTACACAGTTGGTTGGGATTTCTCCAAAAGTGTGTCCAATCTTTTTCCCTGCAGGTGCTAGCAGCTTCTTTTCTGCTCACAGCTGAGACTTGAGTTTTTATTAGTGCCGTGATTAGAGCAGTACTCATTATTTTTGTTTTCTTTTTCTTTCTGTCATGCTGTGATAACTTTAGTGCTAATTGGCTGCATGATTTGGAAAGTACATTTCCTACATTCAATATTTGGTACAGTTACATTAGAGATGACATCTAAAGGATTGATTTCAAGAAAAAAATTTGGATAACAAAATGAAGGTAACAATTACCACCTAAAGTGAAGATTCATTCTCCCCATAAATCATGATGAGTAGAAATGAAATGAAATCCAACCGTAGGTACTCATTCAACAGGATAGAAATCCAAACTTACATAACCAATTAACCTCATTTTGAGAGGTTAATTGGTCTTCCTCTAGGTAAACAGCTTGTTTGAATTTCTAGAGGATTCATTGCAAGATAACTTCAGTATTGAGTTACTCTAAGGAATTATATAGAGAGTTCTGTTTATAAAGTCTTGGGATTTATATAAAATAGGCTATTAATTTTGTATAAAGCCCTGCAGAATATGAAGTGTGCTGACTGTGATGCTCTTGCGGCCCAGTGAGCCTTTTCTCCAAGAGAAAAAGGTCCACAAAGTATTTAAGCATTGCTGGTGATTACTGACTCTAGACCAGGAAAGTTTCCCTCCAGTTACCTCCCTGGAAGTCATTTGATATTTCACCTCAAATGGCTCTGGACCAAGTAAAATAGGAGAACACTACAAGTAGAATCAGGAGTGGCACTGGGAACAAATACCCCTTCTCCCAAACAATGCATTTTCTAAAGCTTTTGAGGCCATCTGTTATTTGCCTGTTATGTCTTGAAAATGATGGGAGCCATTACTCATCAAAAGTCAAGAACCATTGTATTAGCCCTTTAGCCCTCAAGAATGACGGTATAACCACACTGGTAGAACCAGCTGAAGCAGGCAGGAAGGGTTGCAGAAAGCTCTTTCACCATCTAGCCTGTTGTGTCTTATAGAGGATTAAGCTTTGCTTTAGATTTGTGCATCTAAGCTTTGATCATATCTGTTAACGTGGGCACAGGACCAAGAGATCTTTTTAAGTTTCTGGGCAAAATTTGGCTTCAATGAGCAATAGAATTTAAAAATGCAGATCTTGGGTTTTTCCACTTCATTGGAAAGCTTTCTACTTTAATTCAGTGCCATATTTATTCAGGATTCCCATGTACCTGACTGTGGGGGGATACAGAATGTAAGGGCTTCTTGGTGGCCCCCTTGACTTTCAGTCAGCCTGAATAAACCATCTGTGTCCTAAAGTGTGTGTTATTGTTTCTCTTATGATATCAGAGCTGTTGGGTGTGCCTGGCTTGGTCATCAACTTGACACCTGCCCCACTTTTTAAGTATATGATCATTTGTTTTATGTTGCTGTTAGACTTGACATAGAATCACAAAATGCTGTTCCCTCCCCTAGAGAGCTTAAAGTCTATGTAAGAGAATATGTGTATGCATCTTTGTATGTCATATACTCACATACATATATAAATCTAAATAGCTAACTAAAAAAATGTAAGTAAAAGTGAGTTTGAAACCAGGCCTACTAGAGGAGTGAAACAGATGGGCCACCTGTCTTCTTTAATATTCTATTTCTTACACTGATATATGGAAACAAAGTCAACCCTTGCATTACAGTTTACTCTATCCTAATTTATGAAGAATGAAAACACAAAGAATTCATTCCCAAATTGTTGGACCCCTAGTGGTGCAATTTGTACTGTGTATCTATCGATTTCTATAACAAAGGACACAAATCTGTTTGATCCAAGCACAGTAAACCTACCAAACCAAACCTACTGCCCTCGGGTCAATTCTGACTTATAGCCAACTTATATGTCAGAGTAGAACTGCCCCACAGAGTTTCCATGGAGTTCCTGGCAGATTTGAACCACCGAACTTTTGGTTAGCCATTAGCCACTACGCCACCCGAGTTTCCGCAAGCACAGCAGTCAGTTGCAAAACCAGTGCTGGGCCACAAGTCTCCTACTTTATAAGTAATCAGTTTATCCAATACAGTGTGTATCAACTACAACAGGTTCCAGAGAAGCAATGCAGAAGCAAATCAGGTATTTTTGACTTCATAAAGCATACACACAGAAAGCTAGTAGCTTGAGAGAGGACTGACAGACACACAAACACATACACAATACACATAGATATTAAAATTACAACTTCAAAGTTGTGTGTGCTGTGTTAGAAGATAATAAAATAGGACTGTTTTTTGTTTTCGAGGATTAGAACATAGGTATCATTGTAGGGGATCATTATTCAGTCTCAACCAAATGGAAATTTATTCATACATCAATTTCTTATTGATTGCCTGTTATGTGTCAGGGGCAAGGAGCCCTGTTAGTACAGGCGTTAAGTGAAAGATCAGTGGTTCATACCCACCAACTGCTTCACAGAAGAAAAATACACCTATCTGATTCTATAACAGTTATAACCTTGGAAACTCTATGGGGCAGTTTACTTTTTCCTGTAGGGTTACTGTGAGTTAGAATTCACCCATGGCAATGGGTTTATGTTAGAAGCTGGAAATAAAAAGAGAGCTAAGGAGATCTGAGAAGACATTAAGAAGTAAAATAGGCAAGATTTTGTGGTAGATTAGATATAAAATATAAAGAAAAGGAGATGTTAGTGTTTATATCTGTTTCCTGCCACCAAGTCAGTGGCTTCTACAGGTATCCCAGACTACAGATCCCTGCCGGATGTGAGTTCCTGGAGTGCAGGACCTCAGAAAACTTCTCCTTTGTTCTGTTAATTACAGGCGCACCCTCTCCGTTAAGGTCTGAGTTATAGCTTTGGGGAGAAGTTAGTGCTAATGGGCCAAGTAAGAGTGAACTATGCATTTCATCTGGTTACAGGTCACTAACCAATGAATTTAGGGAGAAATCTCTGGATATGTAAGTGAGGCCTTGCATTAGATCAAGCTGATGAAGGAGGGGCAGGGGAGACAGTGGAGAGAATTCTGTAAAGCAGTTTGACCGTGAAAAGAAGGAAAGAAAAAGAATGATTTCCCCAGTTTAACGGACAGCTTTACTTTTGGTTTTGTAATTCCTAGATTCCCTTTAAAAAAAAAAAAAAATCTCACAAGGTCTAGTTTTAAGATGTCTTGGGGCAGCCTCAGGGCACAACTCAGAGTATCCGTCTTGTTTCTAAAATGCACAGCATTCCCTTGGCCAGTAGTCAGGAAACTGCTGAAAGGGTTTTGAGGACAGCAAGGTAATGTTTGACAACTAGCATAAGGATTTTATTTGTATTTACATAAGTGCAACTCTGGGAAATATCTCAATATGAACCAATGATCTTCCTGTTAATGTAACCAGCGTAATTTGACAATGCCAAATCGACTCTTTTGTGTAGCACGCAATAGCGACTGTTCTGTTTTTCTCAATAAGCTGTCACAGTAACTGAAGTTGCTTGTTTCCTTAGTATTAACTCACTTGATCTTTTGATTTAAATAAATACAAGCTGCTTGAGATATGTGTGTATGTGTATGTATACACATATTGTCTTGCTCATCTTTTGCTACCTCAGCAGAAATAACACAAGAGGATGGATTTAACAAAGAGAACTTTATCCTCTCACAGTCAGGTAGGGTACAAGTCTGAATTCAGAATGTCAGCTGCAGGGTAAGTCTCTCTCTCTCTCTCTCTCTCTCTGTTGATTCTGGAGGAAGGTCCTTGTCTTCTCTCAGTTTGCCTTTGATCTGGGAACATCTCAGTATAGGAACCTTAGGTCCAAAAGACTCACTCTGTTCCCAGCACTGTTTTCTTGGTGGTATGAAGCTTCTAACTCTGTGCTTGCTTCCCTTTCCTTTTATTTCTAGTAGGTAAGAGGATAAAAGGTGGTGCAAGCCACACTCCAGGGGAATATTCTTTACATTGGATCAGGGAGGTGACCTTAGTCAGGGTGTTGCAATCCTATCCTAATCCTCTTTAACATAACACAATCTTGCCCTATTAACCATAGGCAGAAATTAGGATTTACAATATGAGAAAAATCATGAAATGGGGGGCAACTATACAATATTGGAAATCACAGTCCAGCCAAATTGCTGCACATATTTGGGGGGGGGCACCATTCAATCCATGACGTACATAACTACATGTACACATGTTTATGTATATATACACATACATATGTGTGTGTGTGCATGTGTGTGTATGCATCCATCTGCTTTATGCTCTCCAAACCCTGCTTTCTGAGCTTCTTTTTGTTTTTATATAGTGACCTGAGAGATGGTAAAAGGTTACAAACTGTCACTTGTCACCTGCTCATGGCTGTAATTTAGCATCTAATAATCAAAAATCATAATCACAAGGAGTTACAGAAGCTCAGAAGTTGACAATGGGGACACATAGCAAAGTGATTTTAGATAAGAAGAAAAGGTGGCTCAGACATGGAAGTCAGGCTGAAATAAAACCCAGAGTATGCTTGGAAAGGAAAGGGAAGCAGGCAGTTGAAAAGCAGATATTGATGGAGGTTTATTACATAAAGAAAGGAGCTGATGTTATGATGTAGTACTATAGATCGCTATCTTGTCATGTTCATTGCATGTTATAGTTATAGAAATAGCTAATGGCAAAGGATATAAAATACTAAATTACCCTCTGTTTACTCTTCATTAGGTAAGCTGTCGCTTCAGTGAAAGCTGAAGTCTTGTACCATTTGACTCCAATATTCTATCTTGTGAATTCAACCAAGTGAATAATTTTAATGGCTGTGCATATAAATGCATAGATGCTCATCAGAACACTGTTTATACTATCAAAACACTGAAAACATCATAATGTCCATTAGACAATTGGTTACAAAATGATCCATCTACTTAATTTCTGGAGCTTTAAACTAGCATTAAACATGTTGAGAAATGAATTCATTGATGTGGAAATACATTAATGTCACACTGCTAAACAAAATGAGTTAATAAACATAGCATGAACATATTTTTTAAGAAAAAAATGAATATGAAATAAGAAAATGTGTGCAAATATACCTAGAAATGTTTAGAGTGGTTCGTCATACTTAGAGGATTTGAGTGATTTCTACTTTTTCTTCATGTTGACATTTGTGTTCAGATGTTCTATAACAATTCTCATGTATTATACAGTATGGTTATAACCTGAGAATCCAGAAGACAGCCTGAACTGAACTAGCATATGTATTTAGTGCCAATGTGTTTATCTCTTCAAGAAATATCCTTACAAAAACTACTTTTTATGCTCTGGTTTTGGCTTGACTAAATGATCGTAATGGACAAATATTGTGTGAAACTCTTGTGATTTGACAATTCTTATAGTTTACAATTGAGAGACAATTAGACCAATTAATACCACACTTTCAGAATAACATGTGATTGGCTCTCTGGGTATATCAGTGCTATCCTTGTCCTTAGCTCCAAACTTCTTCTTTAGACTCTTCTCTTAAAATCTCCAATATTTAAATTAAGGAAGGTAATAACGCTCTGTAGGAGGCGGTGAACTCATTGCTGTCCAGTCAATTCTGATTCATGGAGATCCTGTAGACAGAGCAGAACTGCTGCATGGAGTTTCCAAGGGGTGCCTGGTGGATTTGAACTGCTGACATTTTAGTTAGCAGCCTTAGCACTTAACCATTACACCACCAATGTTTCCAGACGGGAGGCAGTGAGGACGTACACCTTTAAAGGAGACAGCTCTTAGTGATTTCCTGCTGTGAAGGTTTTGACTGATATGAGGAGACAGTATGGTTATAACCTGAGAATCCAGAAGACAGCCTGAACTGAACTAGCATATGTATTTAGTGCCAATAACTGAGTCCTCTGTATAGATTCAGGCAAATCTGCGGACAGTCCACTCACAAGCTTCAGATAGTCCACTCACAAGAAAAAGCTATATTGTCAGAAGGCCGTGGTGCAAGCCAACTGTCCATTCAGGAAATTCTGAGAAATGACAACAGAGCAGAAACCAAGGCTACTACTACACAGAAGTTTGAGAAGGTAAGCATTTGTCATTATGAACTTCTGCTGGCTGGGAAAGGCTTCACAGGCAAGTACCAAAGCCTGGGACAGACATTTGAGGAGTATGAAAGGACTTCAGATAATTTTATAGAGATTGAGATGATAGGTTAACAGACACTGGGCATGTAGCTTGAGTACCATGATTTGACTGGGATCTTGAGTCAGAGATGTCACATAATTTAAATATGAGCATATTGATATATTTTCTATCTAAAGTTGGTCCAGGTATAATGTAGTGGTAAACACCATATGTTGACCCTGTTGGGATAATTTTAATGCAGACATAGACATCTAAAATAATACATTTTCAGGTGTTTTCTGAAGCTAAACACGACCATGTTCTGGCCAATGGGATACGAATGATAAAATGTACAATATCTACTTGTTTCTTTAAGGGGAAGAATGTGGCCTATTGTTTCCTTTACACGGTTCTCGTTTGTAGAAATATGGATGTGAGTAGCTAGCCTGGACAATGCAGACGATGGCAAGCCCATAGGAATAGTGGAAAAACAAGATAGAAAGAGCCCGGGTCTCTTACACTGCTAGGCTTCCATTTCAAGCCTGAACTGCTTAAACCCTGTCTGCTAAATGAGAAGTAAAATCATATGTCATCGGAAATAAGTCTGTTATTCTGAGTCTCTATTACAGTGATTAGCCAAGGCCAAGCCAGCCAAGTGCCGTGATTAAGCCTTATATATATACTCTTACAGAGGGTCATATAACTCAGGTTAGATGACTGGGGAAATGTCAAACATTAAACCCCAAACCTTTGGTTGAGTGTTGAAGAAAGTTATGCAGACAAGAAAATTTGACGTGTATGGAAGCAAGGAAGATTTGAGAGTATCTGTGGTGGACAAAACAGTCTGTCTCGAAGGCCTGGAAATGATACCCAACACTGCACGTTTAAGGTTCTGAAAGTAGTTCAGTGAACTAGACCTGCAGTGAGAGGGCGTGCAAGTGATAAAGCTATTCATGGCTAGTTTTAGGCCTCACTGATGTGCTTAGACTATCTACTACATGTAGATGATAGCACTTTTTCCTCATAAGAAGATGAGTTATAGGGAAGGGGTTCAAGTCAATCTCAGTAATAATAACAATAATAATAAATGCATTGAAAACTACTCTGCAGTAACTGGAAACCCTGGCGGGTGTAGTGATCCTTTAACCAGAAGATCAGCAGTTAGAATCTACCAGGTGCTCCCTGGAAACTCTATGAGGCAGTTCGACTCTGTCCTACAGGTTGCTATGAGTCAGAATCAACTTGACGGCCCTGGATTTGGCTTGGGTTTCTACAGTAACCATCTCCACATCATCTATTTTATTTCCATTTCACTTCAGAAAAATCCATTTTCAATAATAAAGATCTTAAATAATAAATAAACGGTAGGAGAAGAGTTAACAGATAATGCAGTTTGGTATGTTTACTCCTCAACCATTTTTGAAAGGGTTTCTGTGCCTCTGTTTCTCTCCCAGCATTTCCACTAGTTGTATTTGGGCTTGCAGCATGCCTGCTATTGCACTCAGAATAAGTAGTCAGGGAATCACCCCTAGGATCCCCCTCTGGCTTTTCTGTTCACAGACCATCTAGTAAAGAGACAGGGAATCCAAGCCTGTGGGGAAATCTAAACTCTCCTTATAGGGTAGTAACAAATTTTCTGAGGCCATTGATGGCCCAAGGCCTAGAAAGTTCATAAACATCTCTTTATCTCTCTCCCTCATCCATTTTCCTTTCTCATATAACTGTCCAACTAGTCATCTCTTTCTCTCTGTCTCTTTTTTCTAATACACCTTTTCCGTCTTTGTTCTTCTGTCATTTAATTCTCTCTTTGACAATCAATACATACTTACGGATGGCAGCTTCCTCAGGGGAGGCATGCTTGTTTGGGCCTTCCTGCTTAAGATAAGCAGACTAAGATAGTCTGGATTCTCTAGAGAAGGAAAACCCATGAAGCACATGCACGCACACACAGAGTGGCGGAGGAGAGAGGGAGACAGACAGAGAAATCTACTTCAAGGAAATGGCTCACGCATTTGTGGAACCTGACAAGTCCTAAGCCCATAGGTCAGGAAAAAGGCTGAAGACCTCTGCTGGTTCACACGATTTCAAGGGCCGACAAGCCCAGTATGTACCAGTCAGGTGGCAGGCTGGAAGCCTCTCATGGGTTTGCAGGGCTTTGAGAATGCAAAATCAACAGATCAGGTGGCAAGCAAGAGAGTTCTGCAGGTTTATATTCTAAGAGCCACAAGTCAGGTGATGGGAAGCATGCAGAGTTGAGAAAGTAACCAGGCTTCGCTAGAACATCCATTTATATGCTAGAGGCAGATCACCACTGCAAGGAAACCCTCCTTTCAACTGATTGACTGCTCACATCTGATCCCAAACTACATGATTACATAGCATCTGCCAAACCAGTGAGCATCACAGCATAGACAAATTAACACATTAGTCATCATACCCCTCTGGCCCTGCCTACAATGTCCTTAGCCCTGAATTCTACTTCTACCACTGTTTTCTCGTTTGCTTTCCAGCGAGCTTAGATCTCTGCTTCAGGAAGTCTCCACCATTCAGAACTTGTACTACCTATGTATCATTCATCACGTACTCAATGGGTCTTGTACAGAAAGTACATTATTTTAAAATGCATAGCAGACACCCGTGTCAAATGCTTTTCTAAGCAGTCGTAGATGTTCAGTAAATGTTTGTGAGCTCAATATTTCAATGACGGTTGCAGAGAAAGAGTATGACAGAACATAGGCCTGCTAGCAAGAGCCATGTTTCTGGAAACTCTCTTGTTTCTTCAACTCTTTTTTTTAATTTATCTTTTTTGTTTTTGGTCTCTCAGATATTTCCCATTGCTCCTTCTTTCCTGGTCTTTTGCTTATAGTCATTCTCTCCCATATTCTCTCTCTCCTTGTCCTCTTCTTACTCCTTTTTGATGAAGTTCTACAGCTTTGTGGAAACCTTCTTACCTTTCTTCTCTTTCCTTGCCCCTTCCGCTCCCACACTTCCTCCCTCAGATTTCCTCATTTACTCTCCCACTCTCTGAGTTCCTCGAGTTTTATTTGGCTAGTGAGTACAAATAAAAGTGTTACAGAGCCTCGACCGTCTCAGCAAAGCTTTGCCTTGGGAAAATTTTATAGCTGAGTGATAAATTGGAATTATGATGGAGGGACTGACAGATTGTTAACTAACGCATCACTGGGGATGTTTTCACAAGAATTGCTGAATGTGAGAGGATAAATGCTTAATGGGCTCTGTAGTAAAAATAAGTCAGCAAACCACAACCAAATATGACAGCTATTGTCAGCAGTTGCGGGGTGAGAATTGGGATAAAATTTGTCACTTAGAATAGACTTTCACCTGGCCTGGAGCCATGGTCAGCAGAGTGAGGCATAGGCTGGGAGTGAGACAGGCAGTCCGCAACAAGGAGGTCTGTCTAACAACTGGTCTCTGAACCTAGACTTGTTGGAAGGTCAGGGAGCCAGTGGTCTCTTTTTTTCTTGCTTATCAGTTCCTCATCTTGAGGTGCTGGGTGCAATTTGAAGGCAGAGATTCAGACACAGAGTACAAGGCCAGGAGCTGGTTACAGGCCTAGGCTATAACACAGTAAAACCTGGTAGAGCTGGAAATCATGTAAGGCAGAAACCTGTCAGAGATGGAAAACTCAAATATTTTTCACAATAACACAGAACAGTGGAAAAGTTTTAAGACTTCCCTCTGTGCAAGGCAAAAACTTATGAGGCCCAGAAAAGCACTGAGCTCCGATTCTCATAGGTTTCACTGATTCTCACTACAGAATTCAAGGGACAGGAATTGAACTGGATCCATACCACAGGCCTAGGTAGTTGTATGGCTACTCCTTCAGTTCCTATATTCCTCAAATCTTCTAGTGAAAATTTAGTGTAATCGAATTCACCACTACATTTTCACTAGACAGTTTTTATAGTTTAATTTATCCTCTATTATTATAGAGTTGACTTTTTCCTCTAATTTTTCATGAAGGCAAATTTTAGTTTTCCACTGTTACTCTCAGGGTACTAAAGACTGGAAGATATCACATGATGATTGCTTGCTTCTTTTAGGGACTGGCCCCAAATGAGAGGTCCCTTTAGGACATTCTAAATCCCCTTTGGTGGGTGATATTGAGCAGAAGTGGGTTTACAGGAGTTGGAATAAAGGCAGTTGAAACTAGATTGTGTATGATGACACGAGGTGCTGCTCCGAATCCCGAATTTACACCACAGTGTTTCTCAGTAAGATTTGTTTGCAAAATTCCTAAGGTTAAAAAGGGAGGATGCTGGTAACCTTGAAAAACAGTCATAAAGTTCACAGTTTGAGCTCCAAAACAGAGGAAAGCACTTTTGGAGTGGGGGCACTTTCTGTCTTCTCACTAATAAATGTATGATCACCATTGTATATCGTTACAGCTTCTCAGTGGTACAAGAAGATTTTAATGCCTATTCCTCACTTGTTCCATTGACATGCAAGTCATTCTCTTCCTTGTGCATGTAAGTGATGTCCTAGATTCTGCAGTGTTCTGAAAAGCAGGCACCACATATGCATTTTCCATTGAACAGCTGCCATGGATACAGTCAGAGGAAAAATAAATCTTACCATCTCTGTGACAGCCTGTGAAACCAAATCCACATAATATACATCTCTCTCAGGAAATGGAATCTTGTGTTCCTTGACAAGGTAATTATTATGCTCCATCAAATTACAATTTTTTTCATGAAAATTACTTAATACTTCATGCAGATATCACTTTGGAAAAACTTAATAATTCAGCAACACTTAGATTTAAAAAATGGCATATCCATTGGAAGCCTAAAATGCCATTGGAAGACCCTCCTACCCTGAGAATTTGGTGTAATTGCTTCAGTCTGAAAGTACAGAGAACATGGGGACTGTACATTAAGGAGATACTGTGAGAAACATCAACAACACTATTAGAAATGTTTTAAGAGGGCATTGCAATTTTTCTTTAGAAGAAGGACATTTCCACTTCAGTAAGAGTCTTATGTTTTACTTTACGACACTTTAAATTAACACAAATTTCTCATTTTTTGCAAAGTTTTGGACTTAAGTTTCCTGGTAGACAAAGTGCACTTTTAATCTTATGACAACAATTATGATAATGTCAATAATTTTAGCTGACATTTACTCTTCTCTTCTTCTGTTATTAAGGTAGGTTCTATACTATAGTATCTTATTTAGCTTCCTTAGCACTCTTAGATTGCGCTGTTACCTCATACTACAGATGATGAAATGGAAGCACAATGATATTAAGTTTCCTGAGGTCACACAGTTAACAAATGTCTTAGACTGAATTTGAACCTGAACTTTATGAATCAGAGCCAACCACTATAACCACTACTCTTTACTTCTTTCCCGTAACAGTTACCAGTTATTATATATTTGCTTTTCAAGACAAAGTAAGCATTTTCTCATTTGAATTTATAAAAAATGAAATAAAACTTTTTTTTTATTGTGGTTGAGTCAAAGTGTACAGCCAAGCCAAATGCCGTCATGAGAAAGTGTACCAGCCAGCCAAGTGCCGTCAAGTCCAGTTTAAATTTGCATGTCCGCCTATCTGCAGCTCTTTCTGCTCTCCTTGCCTGGTAACAACAAACCCCTTCTTTCCATTCTATACGTGTCGTATCCTCTTAACAATCTCCTGTCCCTTCCTCTCCACTCGCTCCACTCAAAATAAAACTTTTGACTCCAATTTCATGGATGAGGAAATTGAGGATTAACAACATTAAGAAACTTTCCTCCACTCTGATAATATTAATTAATTTTCAAACACATCTTGAAATCTTGGCCATGGTCATTAGAGGACATTAAATTTTGTTTTGTTTTTAATCAACATTATCCTCTTTTCCCTATTGATTTCTTATTTCAAATTCATCTCAGCATACATGCAGGTTTTATACTTAGAATGGCTTGTTGGGCACTGATAGAGTCCCCTGCACTTTAAGGTATGAAGTAGATAATAAAATACATGTTATAAGAGACCTTGACTCTATCATGATTTTTCCTATGTCAAATTTTAAGCATTGAAAAAATATGCACTCTTTACTTGCATGAATTGATATGTGCGAATCAATTTAATACACATTTCATTATCAGATTGTCATGAGATTGTGTATCGTGTATTTGTTTCTGAATGAAAGCTTTTAAAAATTAATGATAGACTGCTTACATTTATGACTTTTGGTGGTCACTCCTAAACTGAAGAGGTATTTTTAAAGGGAAGATACATTGTATTTTTCAACTGTGTTTGTAATAATGACACCGGGGTCATATGTCATTTCCAGAAAAAAAAAAAAAACCTTAAAGCACTTTATGTAAGTGTTCACTCTTCCTGTACTCAGCACAGGTCCTTGGTAGGACAGTGGTTACAGAGCCTAGCCACTAACCAAAAGGTTGACAACTGGAACCCACAAGCTGATCCACAGGAAATAGATGTGGCAGTTTGTTTCTGTAAAGATTACAGCTTTGGATATCCTGTGGAGCAGTTCTACTCTGTCCTATCAGGTTGTTTGTGGTGGAATTGACTCAATGGCAGTGAATTCTCAGCATATAGATACAATATCAAGTTTTTAAGGTGAAGAGTATGGGAATCAAATGAAAGGCATTAAGATCAAATTCATGACCTACCACGAATGATTTGTGATTTATCATGGTAATTTATGTTCTGTCACAAATAGATCAGTGGAAATATGGAATAGGAACCAGTACCTAGCTGAGCCTGTGAACCTTCTCTCCTTCCTTTTCTGCCTAGCGACCTTCCCAGTTAAAAATCAGGTGGGTTTTCTCCATTTTCAAATTAAAATAAGAACTGTTTGAAGCACTGACACTTGATAAATAAGTGCTGTCATGAAATTATAGTGCAGTGAGTAGACCAAGTGAACCTTGAAAGTGACACATTGTCCAAGTGGAGTAGTGGGTGGAGTCACCTGATCCTGTCACTGCTTCACTCTGTGACCTCGGGTGACTTCTTTCCCCTCTGGCCCTCAGGCTCTTTGTCTGTCTCATTCATAGAACAATCTTCCTAATACAAACAGAGGGTTTGTCTTTATATTTAAGGATATGTTCTCCCATCTTTATTTATGAGTTAAATTCCCTTTTACGTTTATTTTCCTTTAAGAATTTACAGGAAACTTTAGCTTCCCTAATGACTGTTAGTGCTCTGCAGTCAACCTGGTTCAAATCCAAGTGTTGTAGCTGTTTAGTTACAGGAGAGCTGAACAAGTTGAATAAGCCTTTCTTTATCTGTACAATGGAAATGAAGGTGGGGTAATGTCTACTAAGCACTGATGCAAGCCTTGCAATGACCCCTAGGAAGTACCCACCGCATGTTAAGAGCAAAATGAAACTTTGAATCTTTTCAGCCATGTAGGGTAGGGAACGTTCAAGTGGACTTTTCAGATGTCTCCCAGTTTTTTCCAAGATTCTCAATCTCTTTCTCTTTCAGTGGCACACACAACATGTATCTCAGTAGAGTGCCTTAACAATGTTTGTCTGTGGACACTCAAAGGAATCCACACACAGAGAGGCCTCTTGGAGAGCTCTGTGGCTTAGTGGTTAAGAGCTGTGGCTGCTCACCAAAAGGTGGTCAGGTTGATTCCACAAGCCACTCCTCGGAAATTCTATGGGACAGTTCTACACTGGCCTACAGGGTCACGGTGAGTTAGAATGTGCTCAAAAGATAACACGTTTGATTTAATTTGATTTGATTTGATTTTAGGTCTCTTGATGGTAAGGTAGCGAACAAACACACTTACACTGGCTGGCAGAAGCTATGCATGTTTGAAGTTTAAGATAAAAACTTAAACACCACAAAATTGCAAAATCAACATTCTACTTTAAGGCAAATAACTTTTTATCTGATCAGGATTATTATCTGCTATTCCCAGCTTCATTGCCTGGTCTGGTCAGACCAGTGTTTTCTTGCTTTATATCACAAGGACCATTTCTGTCCTTATTTCTGTCCTAAGTCAAGTGAGCCTTGGAATGTCTGTGCCGTCACTACCACACCTCAAAGCCAATTTATCCCTTAGATATTGTACATTCTTTGTCACTTCCATGCAACTTTTCTGACCGCTCTTGGCGTTTTACTCTCTCATTGTATAGCCTATGACAGAACTTACTTTCACTATCGAGCAACATTCATTCCATTTGAAAGATTGCTTTCTCTTTTTATGCAAGTGTTTTCTTATCTGCCTGACTAGACTATTAATTCTTTTAGGAGAGGTCCCATGTCATGTGCCACTTTCATCTCATCACAGCTTTTAATGCAGAGCTTCCCGCATGGAAGATTCAATTCGTATTTATTGCTTGGCTCATAATGACTTTTGTGTAAACAAATTCAGTGAAATTTGTCAGAATTTATCACCTTGACTAGAACTCAGTAAAGCTAATCTGGTCTCTAAAGCAAGGGCTTCGGATTTTAAAGATGGGAGGTGGACTTATAGATCCGGTAGTGACATGAAGCCCAAGGGGATGATGTGACTTGGTTAAGTTCCTACAGGCAAATAGGAGCTAATCTGGGGTCAGGATGTAGAGTTCCAGTGTTGCAGTGGCAGGTCTACCCAGCACTAGCACAGTGCCACCTTGTTCTGTTGTCCTTGTCAGTCCACCTCCAAGGTTCAGAGCAGACTGGGAGTTCTTGATGTCTTGTTGAGACACTGTGCGGCCAAATCATTTAACCCCATCCACAGCAATGCTCACAGCTACAAGAAGGGGATTCTTATTCCTGCCTGTCTAAGGAGTAGTGTTTTTCTGCTAAATGAATGAAAGTTAGCAATACAGAAAGATGCTCTTACTGCACAATGTTACACCTACATAATGATTACTATTGGGAGAGATGATTACTACTGGAAGAGATTATTACTATTGGGGGTAATAGTAATACCACTGTAAATTATAAAAGGTAAACTACATTTAAGCCAACCAGTTTTTTGTCCCTTAAGTGTGTGTCCATACTGCCTCTGTTGTGATCACATAAAAAATTTAAACTAACTTATACTTTTGAAAGTTATGGCGAATGTTGTGGAGAATGGGAATTCCACAACACCTAATTGTACTCTTAAGGAATCTGTATATGGATCAAGAGGCAGTTATGTGAACAGAACAAGGGGACACTGCATGGTTTAAAGTCAGCTGTCAGTATGGATTGCACCTCAACATCAGGAAAACAAAAGTCTTCATAAATGGACCAGTAAGCAACATTGTCATAAATGGAGAAAGGACTGAGGTTGTCAAGGATTTCATTTTCCTTGGATCCACAATCAATGCCCTCAGAAGCAGCAGTCAAGAAATCAAAAGACATATTGCATTGGGAAAATTTGCTACAAAGGACCTCTTGAAAGTGTTCAAAAGTAAAGATGTCACCTTGAAGAATAAAATGCACCTGACCCAAGCCATGGTATTTTCAATCACTTCATATGCATGTGAAAGTTGGACCATGAACAAAGAAGGCAGAAGAATTGATGCCTTTGAACTGCAGTGTTGGAGAAAAATGTATGATGGACCACCAAAAGAACCAACAGACCTGTTCTGGAAGAAGTACAACCAGAGTTGCTCCTTGGAAGCAAAGATGGCAAGACGGCATCTTACGTACTTTGGACATGTTGCCAGGGAAGATCAGTCCCTGGAGAAGAACATGCTTGGTAGAGTGGAAGGTCATTGAAAAAGAGGAAGGCCATCCCCGAGATGGACTGACACAGTAGCTGCAACAATGGGCTTAAGCATAAAAATGACTGTGAACATGGCACAAGACTTCGCAGTGTTTCATTCTGTTGTTCACAGGGTAGCTATGAGTCAGAACTGACACGACAGCAGCTAACAACAATTTTTGAAAGATTTCTGATAAAGTCACAGAATAACTGGTTCAAAGGCTTATATACAAAAGAAAATGACAAGAAATGAAGATGGTCAAAGATTAGCTGCTCATGATGGCAAGCATCTGCCATCATTTCCATCACTAATGTAACCATTAGGACCCATAGGAACTATCCTGGAACATGACTCTAGTGCAAAGTGATACGCCATGTCTAGATATGTCTCTCTATTACATTAGATGTCATAATTATGATTACTAGAATTTGAGAGGACTGTTGGTGCTTCTAAAGGTGTCAGTTTTCTATCGCTGTGTAACAATTTCTTATCAACTTAGCAGCTTAAAATCAAACGTTTATTTATCATCTCAATTTCTGTGAGTCAGGAGTCCAAACATAGCTTTGCTGGCTCCTAACTCTGCTTCTCAAAGATTGCAATGAATATTTTGGATGGGCTGAGTTGTCATCTACAGTCCTAGGTTCTCTTCAAAGTACATTCACATTCCTAGCAAAATTTGCTTTGTGTTACTATAGAATGGATGACCTTATTACCTTGTCGACTGTTGGCCAAGGATAGGACTCAGCTCCTAGAAGTCACCATTAGATGCTAAGTCACCTGATTATCACACAATATTGCAGCTTATATCTTTAGGTTGTTTAGAATCTCTTTCCAGTCAAGATTTATATAACGTAACCTAATGAAGGAGGTGACCATCACATCATATTCAGAAGCCACAATCATGAAAAAGGAATTATTCCAGGTGTGTATAGTAGGAGTTGGAAAATCTTGGTGGCTATCTTAAAATTCTGCCTTTCACGGAAGTTTGATGTGGCAGGAAACCCTGGTGGAAGAGCTGAGCTATCCAAAAAAGTTGGAGGTTCAAATCTGCCAGACACTCTTTGGAAACCCTATGGGGCAGTGTGACTTCGTCTTGTAAGGTCACAATGAGTCAGAATTGGCTAGAAGGCAAGGGATATGGTATGGATATGGCTATAAGTTAAGGAAGACCGACATCCTCAGCAAAAGGGATTCAATTCTGAAAATTGTCAAGTTATTTAATCTTCATGAGTTTCAGGTTTGTCCTTAGAAGTGGAGAACAAATATACTTTGTTCTACCTCCCAAAGAATGTTCAGAGGAAAATAAAGTAAAATAATAAATGATAATTAACTTGAAAGGTTTGAAAAAGAATGAGACAGTATATAAATGCAAAATATATTGAGAAACTAGCTGACATTTTTATAAAGTCCTTAATTTGGGGCACACACTCTTTTAAGCACTTCACATAAAAAGTATGTTATTGACTAGTAATAACAATAAAGAGGGAATAAATTTAATAGAAATTTATCCTTATGGCTTCTCACAATTTTAAAGCAGAATATCAGCACTTTTCACTTTTCTCAATGCACTCATAAGTCCTACCTTAGGACAAGAAGTGAAACTACTATTGCTGAGTCTCATTTATACTATGGGAAAAATCAGCTTAGACCATTTTACTGCTAAAGGGTCTTGAGTTGCTCTGATCCTCAGGTCAGTGGATGGAAAACTAGCTTTTCCCAAAGGTGGAGTGAAATTGCACCCTGTTTTTCTGATCTAATTCCTCATGCTAGGATTAAGATATTAGCTGCAATTGTGAACCCTATGGGTGGAAACATTAATCAAAATCCACATTCTGTTCCATTTGTGGGTATGTCAAAGGACACCAGAGCTGATCAGGAGAAAGAAAGATAATAACATGATAGTTATTTAGACAAGCAGAGGACTGAGTGACTTTGATCAACTGCAGCTGAATTGATGTGTCCACAAATAAGACTTAAAAATATTGACTCCGACATATAGGAACAAACAGGCTCAGTGGCTTACCGTTGTTGCCGTCATCTTTTGTTGTCCTTTCTCTAGGAAGTAATATCTGAAATGTACTAACTGCAAGTTTTCTCAAAGGTAAATATCCACCCACAGTCACACATGGGGTGGAACATAGCTGGGCCAGCAGAATATCAAATATTATTGGTCATTAGTGGAAATAAACATAGAAACTGAAAACCTGTAACTCAAGTGGAACACACTGGAAATAAACAACAAGTGTTGTATGATTCCACTTAGACCAAATATATACCACAGACCAATTCCTAGAAACAGACAATAGATTAGAGGTTACCATGGGGCTGGGAGAAATGGAGAAGTAGGGTTATTGCTTGGTGGGTATAGCTTCCGTTTGAGGAGATTAAAAAGTTATAGAAATAGTTGGTGGTAATGGTTGCCACAATACAAGGAAAAAATATTAATACCGTTGAATTTTACACTCAAAGTGGTTCATATCACAAGTTTTACATCATACGTATTTTACAAAAGTTAAAAAAACATAGCTGGTAAGATAATTACTTGCCACAATTTTTCATTGTGTTAACAGCACTATTTATAAGACAGGTACTCTATGGGGTGTTTGGTGGAACTTTAAGAGGAATAATATACATTCAGCCCTTGACAACACAAATATATCATGTCCTGCAAGTATCAATTAATCCTCTTACCACCCTAGAAGATGGGCACTATGATTATCTTCACTGTTTCACATCTGAGAAAAAAGACATAAAAATACTGATGGACTTGCTCAAGACCTTTGGCTAATGAGTGGAGTTTTTGAGATCTGAATAGCAATAACCTGGCTTTACTGGTCATTGTACTAAACAGTGCCTTTATGACCTCTCTTGTGGTAGAGAGGATATGACAGGTGCAGACATGATTATGCTTTTTGACCGGTGCTACCCACAATTGAAAAGTAAGGGTTTCAGAGAAGGAATATGGTTGATTAACGAAGGTTTCAAAAATGAGAAGGGGGCCCTGGTGGGGTTTTCTTTTTTTTTATTATTATATGGAATGAAAGAAATAACGCCGGAATTTTCCTCAGAGGTAAGCATGGCAGGACTTCACCTATCATACTTCGGGCATGTCACCAGGAGGGACCAATCACTGGAGAAAAACTTCATACTTGGTAAAGTAGTGAGTCAGTGAAAGAGAGGAAGACCCTCAACAGGATCGACTGACAAAGTGGCTGCAGCAGTGACCTCAGGCACAGCAACGTTTGTAAGCACGGTGCAGGACCTGCAGGGGTTTGTTCTGCTGTCATAGAGTTGTTGTGAGTCAGAACCAACATGACGGCACCTAACAAGGAAAAAGCAAGCAGGTAGGTGGAAGTCTTCATTCTCTAGCTAAAGGCATTGACATGATGAAAGTCATCAAAGTGTAAGGAATAATACATAGCTGTATATTTCAGTGCTTCTCTTTAATTTACATGTAAATAATCTGTGAATGTTTTTAAATTGTATATTCTGATTCAGCAGGTCTAGCGGTATTAATTTCTGACTCCTAGCAATATCCAGGGGATGATCTGTATTTGGAGCAGCAAAGGTTTAGTATTCTGGTTTATCAAATTCTTTGGTGATTACTGTTTCGGTGGCAACTGTTTTCTTGGTAATATTCAAAGTCTTTCAATTCTTTGTAAGCAAAATATAGCTTTTTAAAAAATGTTATTGAGTGAAAGTATAAAATCCAAATTAAATTCATATACCTGCCTATCTGCAGCTCCTTGTGCTCTCCTTGCCCCACGATAGCACACTCCTCCTTTTCATTCTGTACTTGTTGTATCCTCTTAACAAGTGCCTGCCTCCTACTGTTCACCCCATCTTCTCCCATCTAGAAAGAGATCAGAAGGACAGCACCCTATAAATGCATAGAACCATGAAGCACACACACCACATGGTCACATTGTACCCCCAAGTCCAGTCCATTTTTGTCTGGAAAGTTGACATCAGTAGTGTTTTCTGTACAGAGGCAGCAGCAGGTCTACAGCCCATGCTTCCCGGGGAGCTCTCATGCTGTCAGACCATCAGGTGTGGTCTTTTAGCAGACTTGTTGAGCTGCATTCCTCCTTTTCTCATGTTACCATAAGAACTCAAAATTGTATGCCCCATCACGGCTGTCTTTGGTGGTGGCCAGGCACTATCTGGTTCTTTCGGTCACATGTTGATACATTCTCCCATTCACAAGGTCCTTTCATCTCCTGGGCTCTTTTTCCCTTGTGTCTTTGTTGTTCTTGGTCATCATCTGTTCAAGTTGAATTGAGACCACTTGGTGTACCTTAGATGGCAGCTTGCTAGCTTTTAAGATCCCAGACTCCACTCACCAATATGATGTGTAGAAGACTCTCTTATCAATAGCCTAGTTATGCCAATTGACCTGGGTGTCCCCTGAGAGTATGGTCCTGAGACCCCACCCCTGCTACTCTGTCCTTACAGTACTGGAATGAGATTAGAAGAGCTTTCAGTTTGTGGTGGAATCCAGTTAAGTTTATCTACTTTCTACTGTGTGTTGTCACCGTTTTCACCTAACCAAATTTCTATCAACTATCTAATCTATCATGCCAATGATGGCACTTGGCTTTGGCATCTAATCTATGACCAATCCTCTCTCTCCCTCCCCACCCTTGCAGCTGTCAAAGAGTCCTTTCTCCTGTACTTGTCTATTTTTAAGTGTTTATAGTAGGGCATTTCCTATAAGATATTTGTCCTTTTGCTGCTGACTGATTTCACTCAGCATAGTGTCTGTCAGTTGAAACCAGGTTATGAGATGGTTCCTAAAATCATCATTGTTCTTTGTCATTGCATAGTGTTCCATTGAGTGTATGTACTTTCTAAGCAAACAAAATTGTTGATACAAAGAATGATTTTAGTCTTCCCATTTTCTGCATAATTCATAGAAACAAAGTGGTGAAAATAAACAAACACTGCCTCCTGAGAAACAGTACAGTCAAGTCCTGGAGAAAACAATAATTCTCAAAGAAAGAAAGAAACATGCAATCAGTAGTATCTTATGTGCTATTAAAGAGAGTACCTGGTGGAAAGAGCATATATAATGAAACACGTAATTCAAGTAAATTGTTCAAAGTCTCCTTTGTAAAAGTAATGACTGATCTGAGATTAAAGTAATACATCCCCTTAAGTAAAGCACTACTGAAGAAGAACACAGTGGGAGGCCTCTCATGACTCGACCTTAGAACCTATTACACTGTCACAGTAGTCAAAACAGCCTGGTACTAGTACAAAAAGAGACAGATAGATCAATGGAACAGAATTGAGACCCCAGAGATGACACCATCTTCCTATGAACAGTTGATATTTGACAAAGGCCCTAAGACTTTAAACTGGGGTAAAAACAACCTCTTCAACAAATGGTGCTGGCAAAATTGGATATCCATCTGCACTAAATTTAAACAAGACTCATGTCTTACACCTTATATGAAAACCAACCCAAACTGAATAAAAGACCTAAATATGAAATCTAAAATAATAACTCATCCAAGAAGAAGACTTCATTAATAGAATTAAAAGGCCACCAATAGAATGGAAAAAAAAATATTTGGTAACTGTATGTCAGACTAACACCTGATCTCCATAATCTGTAAGGTACTACAAAATATCAATAAGAAAAAGATCAATCATCCAATTAAGTGATGGACCCTGCATGGTTAAAATCAGGAAAGGCATGTATACATTCAATCTGTATGCTGAGCAAATAATTGGCGAAACTGGACTATAGGAAGAAAAACATGGTGTTAGGATTCAAGGAAAACTCACTAGCAACCTGGAATATGCAAATACCACAACCTTGCTTGCTGAAAGTAAAGAAGTACTTACTGATGGAGATCAAAGACCATAGCTTTCAGTATAAATTACACTTCAACATAAAGCAAACAGAAATCCTCACAACTAGGCCAGTAAACCACATTATATTGTCAGGTTGTTGTTGTTGTTAGGTGCCGTCGAGTCAGTTCTGATTCAGAGGGACCCTATGAACAACAGAACGAAACACTGTCTGGTCTTGCACCATACCCACAATTGTTTTTTGGCTTAAGCCCATTGTTGCAGCCACTGCGTCAATCCATGTTGTCGAGGTTCTCTCTCTTTTTCTCTGACTCTCCACTCTACCAAGCAGGATGTCCTTCTCCAGGAACTGATCTTTCCTGACAACATGTCCAAAGTATGTAAGATGTCGTCTTACCAAAAGCATATCCATCTTTGCTTCCAAGGAGCACTCCGGTTGGATTTCTTCCAGAACAGATCTGTTTGTTCTTTCGGCAGTCCATCATATACTGAACAGTCTTCTCCAACACCACAATTCAAAGACATCAATTCTTCTTCTGTCTTCTTTGTTCATAGTCCAGCTTTCACATGCATATGATGTGATTGAAAATACCATGGCTAAGCCACATCACAAACAGTGAAAATATTGAAGTTGTCAGGGATTTAATTTTACTTGGCTCCTCAATAAATGCCCATGAAAGCAGGCATAAAGGAATCAAATGACATATCACATTGGGCAAATCTGCTGCAAAAAAAAAAAAAAAAAAAAAAATCCTTTTAAAGTGTTAAATAGCAAAGCTGTCATTTGCAGGACTAAGGAATATCTGACCCAAGCCATGGTATTTTTAATCACCTCATACACACATGAGAGCTGTACAACAAATAAGGAATACCAAAGAAGAACTGATGCTTTTGAATTATTGTGTTGGTAGAAGAATACTGACTATACCATGGATTGTCAAAAGAATGAACAAGTCTGTCTTGGAAGAAATACAGCTAGAGTGCTCCTTAGGTGCAAGGATGGCAAGATTTCATCTCACATATTTTGGACATGTTGTCTGGATGGACCAGCCTCTGGAGACAGATATCATGCTTGGTTAAAGCAGAGTGTCAATGAAAGAGAGGAAGACCCTCAAGTAGGAGGACTGACACATGAGCTACAGCAATGGATTCAAACATAGCATTGGCAGGGTTTTGTTCCATTGTACCTAGGGTCACTATGAACCAGCGCAAAGGTACCTAACAACGACAATCCATACCTTTGTCTTTTCTACACAATTCTTTGAGACAAAATGGTGACAACGAACAAACATTGTGCCTGCTGAGATGCAGTACAGTCAAGTTGTGGAGAAAACAGTAACTCTCAAAGAAAGAAAGAAATATGCAATCAATAGCATCTTACATACTGTTAAAGAGAGTATCATCTGGGGGAAAGAGAGCATACAATAAAATATGTGATTCAAGGAAATTGTTCAAAGAAGGCTTCTTTGAAAAAGTAATGATTGACCTGAGATTAAAAGAACTGGCAGAAAATAACTAGCAAAAAAAAAAAAAAAAAAATCACATGCAAATACCCCAGATGGCCATAAGTATGGTATCTTCATGGTAATTGTTTAAGAAGATGAGTGTTGTCGGGTCATACAGAGTTGGAGAACATAAGAATAGAGATAGATGTGATGGCCTGGCTGGGCCATGATATTCTCAGTGTTTTAGCAGTTGTATAATGCTGTGATCATGTCCTTATTGAAATTTGGTGTGTGTTCACCCCCATGGCAGAATCTACTGAGTGTTACCAACAGAAGTGAGCTCTGTGTCACCTACTGCCCTCTTAGCTTTCATCTCTGTGTCTTCCACCACCTACTTCCTGCTCACCTTGCAAGTTATTGACTTGTTCTGGATCTAGCAGCTGCCTTTTGTCTGACCTCTGGTTCTTGGGTGTGGTTTGGCACTTACCTGTCCATTTTGAAATTTGTCAGTCTTCACAGCCTACAACCAAGAGTCCTGCTGCCTGACTTGCAAATCTTGGATTCACCAGCCTCTGAAGCTACGTGAATCAGGAGAAAACTTCTCATCTTGCCTGCCACCCTTAGAATTCCTCTGTCTTCCTAAGCTGTGAGCCAGAGCCCTGCTCTCTTACCCGGTGATCTTAGGTTCAGCAGCTTCCGTGGCTCTGCGAATTGGGAAAAGCCTCTACTCCAATCCATGGATCTGGGATGTTCCATCCTCTACAATTGCACAAGCTATTTTCTTAATATAATTCTCTGTATATATTCATACATTTCACCACTTGTGCTTGTCTAAAGAATCTAGCCTAAGACATTAGGAGAGCTTCTAGCAGACCAATCCAGGTGAGAGACAAAGGGAGCTTAGATAAAAGCAGTGGTGGAGGTGAAGTAATGCAAACTCAAGACAACAATCTCAGGCTGTGGGTGATATGGGGGGAGGAGGAAGGGCAAACACCAGTTTTGTGTTAGTCTAGTGTTACACAAGGGGATTGTAGTGAGAATCCAGCTAGATCTTATTTTCCCCCTGAATTCATTATCTTTCCTCATTTAAAATGGGCATGTAGACCCATAAAACTAATTTTAATTATTATTTTTATTCTTTGCCAATAAAATGTGAAACTTTCATTTAATCCAGTAAAACTCTTAATAGCACTTCTTTATTTCCCTCTCTTAAAAGCCATTTTTATATGTTCTAAGTAAAATAATTACTGACTAGTGACAAACATATTCCTAATTCTACAATTACTTTATTAAAATTATCATGTGAAAATGCTTAAAGCTTGAGATTTGTGTAGGAAATAAATTGTTTTATGCATATTATAGTTTCCTATCAAGTAGTTACTTAAAAGTTGGAGAGAAACAGAGTTGGGCTGAAAAGCTCTAGTGTGTAATTTAGATCTGATTTCCCTGTCTACGCATCAGTCAGCCTTGATAGCTGTGAAATGAGGCTGAGATTCTGGCTTCCTGTGGTGTGTGAATGTGTGCATACCTGTGTGTTCGTATTCGTATACGTATACGTATGTGTGTATATAGTGATGGCTTGCCATAAAGGTGGAAGTGTCTTTCACCAGCAAGAGGTTCATTTGTACTCAGTATCCCTGCCATTCACCAATGAAAGATTTCTATCCACAATTCTATTATAGCACCTGCAATACATGTTTAAACCTAGGACCTCTAGGCAGATGACATAGGACACATTAGTCAGCTATTAAAAGCTTTACGGGAGTAATTATTACATTTTCTTCAGACTCCAATAAGTTAGAACAAGTCCTAGGGGTAACAGGAGTTTTCAGGGGGACATGTTTGAATCATAATCAGGACCTTGGTACTTTGAGCACCTGAGGAACAAAGACAGAGCCCAGAACATCACTAGGTAGCAGTTGGGAACACATAACTAAGATTTGTTTGATCAACTGGTCAATTCCACAAATTTCTGAGAGATAATTCTGTCTCTTAACTGAATCATTTATTAAAATTGGACATTTTTGCTTACATAGTTAGTCTTCTCCAAGGCTTGGTTTGACTAATATTATTACACAGAATATGACTTCATTCTAGCTCAGGTGCGGAGCCACACTTTGGGACACTTTGTACATAGTAGCACAATTAGGACATTATAGAGAAACTCCCAGGTAATTCTCAAGTCTGTAAGTCCCATTGGGTTACTGGACTTCTCTAGAGAGACTGTGCTGCCCACCTCAGATGGGTTAGGCTACCCAGGAGTGGCCTTGGCTAAAGATTGTGCTTTTTCAACTCTCCTTTATTTCCGATCTTTTCTTTCTTCTCTCAGCCTCTCTCTCTCTCTCTCAGTCTCTCTCAGCCTCTCTCTCTCTCAGCCTCTCTCTTTCTCAGCCTCTCTCTCTCTCAGCCTCTCTCTCGCTCTCTCTCTTTCTGTCCTGGATCCTGTACAAGAAGATGTAAACATGTCTTATCTATTTTTACTTTGCTAACTTCTAGTCATCCTTAGAACTCAACAAAGATCTCATTTCCTCTGGAAAGTTCCCCAACCCATCCCAAATATCTGACCTCTACTAAGAAACACTGGTAGTATAGTGGTTAAATGCTACAGCTACTAACCAAAATGTTGGCAGTTCTAATCCAACAGCCACTCTTTAGAAACTCTATGTGGCAGTTCTACTGTGTCCTATAGGGTTGCTGTGAATAAGAATCAATTTAATGGCAGTGGATTTGGTTTTGGTTTCATCAGTCTCCTACTACTTAGAACGTCCTCTCACTTAATACCGGTTTTTAATCTACACTTTAATTACTGAATTACTTGTGTGTCGCTGATATCTGTTGGGGGATATCCTGCCTCTAGAAACCTGGATAAAATTGGGTTTAACTTCAGTCCTATGGCTTCAAAGAGTCTATCTCTCTATAGGTTGTTTGCTAACAGAAGAGGTGAAGAAGAACAGGTTATAAAAGTGGGCATTAGTCTTCTAGACAACCTTGACTTAGGACTAGTGAGGAGACCAGAGTATAACTATTCTGCACCATTTGAACTCTAAGTTAAATTTAATTCCAGTGCTTAATATCAACAACAGGAGTACAACAGCAAACATTCAAGAGGCTAACAGACACATGAGAAAATACTCTCACTCACTAACCACTAAAAAACAAACAAAAAACAATTCACTGCTGTTGAGTCAATTCCAACTCACAGCAACCCTATGAGGCAGAGTAGAACTGCTCCATAATGTTTCCAAGGAGCACCTGGCAGATTTGAACTGCCAACTTTTTGATTAGCAGACTTAGCGCTTAACCACTACACCACCAGGGTTTCCCACTAGCTACCACAGAAATGAAAATCCATCTCATCCCAACATTACTATCATGAATCAAAATAGAAAACAGCAAATGTTGGAGAGGCTTCAGGAGGTTTGAACTCTCCTGCACTGCTTGTGGGAATGCAAAATGGAACAACCATTTTGGAAAATAATATGGTACTTCCTTAGGAAGCTAGAAATAGCTGCAATCTGACTCCTAGAAATATGTCCTAGAGAAATAAAAGCCATCACACAAATAGATATATGCACACCCATGTTAACTGAAGCACTGTTCCTACTCAAGCCTAGTGATTTCCAATATTTCTTTCAATGACCTGAAGCTCTACTATCAGAATGATTTTTGTTTTGTGCTGTATGTAGTTTTTCAGTGTAAGTATGAAGACTCTGCTCATGAAGTTAGACTGGTGATGGATAAAGTATAAGCCAGCTGTTTTGTATTTGAAAATCACAGTCTTTTCTATAAGAACACAATGGGACAGACTAGATCAAATTTCCCTTTCAATTGAGAGACAAGAAAAGGTTTACAGGAGAGATACACTGTCATTCTTAACAACATTTGTGTGAGATTGTGTGGGACATGTTGCAAGAAAGGAGGGACTAAATCACCTGGAAGGAATTTTTTGGTTCTGAGATTCTCTAGCTTCAACTTTCAGCAGGGAGAACTGTCTTTGAACATCACTACACACCGCCACACATCCATTGTTATCCATTAATGTCTCCAAGCTTTTGTTTAAGTTGTACTAGCCTCATTAATTTGAGTTTAATTGCAGATTGAATGGTGTGGAAAATAACCAGATTGACACAATTTGTTTAGCTCCGTCCTTTAATTATCTCTTTGGAAATTCCAATGGGTCTGCATTTTTTTTTTTTTTTTTTTTTTTTTTTGCATCTCAGAACTTAGTGAAAAAAGACTGAATTCTTCCCATCTGCATTTTCTGTCATATCATGGCTTTAAACCTACTTCTGTGCTTTGCATTCATTTCTTTAGGGTGAGAAGTTATTTCATCTGAGTGCAATTTTACACACTTTATTTTAATATTATCATAAACAAGACAAGATATCTACTATTGAATTCACTTTCTAGGTGATTAAACTAACACTGAGAACGGTTATAATTTGTCTCAGGGTTCATAATGACCAGACGCAAGTCCAGGGAGGTTAGCTTTGAACTTCTCTCTTTTATCTGCTACCTGAACCTAAAACATAGAAGAGTATCTCTCTCTCTCTCTCTCTCTCTCTCTCTCTCTCTCATACAAACACACACACACAGACTCCTCAAAGTGGGGTGAAGGAATGGGGCTGTAAACTACTTAGTAACCTCATTGCTTTTTTGTAGTTTGTTTGTTTTCCTAAAATAGGAGAACAGTAGGGACAAAAGGGATATATCAGAATTAGGATTTACAAATGCAGTTACATATTTGGTCAGTCTTATGCCACACAAACATCATATTTATAATCCACATGAACAACCCAAGAGACCTTGAAGACTGTCTGTTTTGAAGTACTCGCAGTTTAAATCTAATGCGACTGGTCCTTTATTAATTGTTGTACTCAAAAAGAAATGGTGCCCTAGTCAAACAAATCTGAGATAAATGGGGAGAATTAAAGTAAAACACTTGTTTCCATTCACCATATTTTTCATAAATTTAATGTGTTACAGTGAAATAAAATTTCTAGGAGATGGAATGCAATATTTTCTAAGCTTTTGACTGTAGGATCCTATTTATTGTGATGCATCAAGAAAACATATTTTAGGAAGCAGTGTTCTACTCCAACTCTTATTTTTCCAAAGGGGAAACTAACATACAGAGATGGAATGATTAACCAAAAATAAACTGCTTGATTAAAAAAATAAAACAAGAGAAATGGGAAGAGATCATTAAATATAACATTGCTCCCCCAAAAGAGTAAATATGATGAGATGATATTTTTATAGTCCATATAATGCATTTATCAAGCTGAAAGAACTGAAGAAAAAATTCAAGCCTTGAAGCAATGAAGGACTGTACCGGAAAAATATTGAATGAAGCAGGAAATATCAAAAGAACACAGAAGCAATATACAGAATCACTGTACCAAAAGGAATTGGTTAACATTCAACCATTTCAGGAGGTATCATATGATCAAGAACTGACAATACTAAAGGAAGAAATTCAAGCTGCACTGAAGGTATAGCTGAAAAACAAAGCACTAGGGAACTGACAGAGTGGCAACTGAGATATTTCAACAAAAAGTTGCTATACCGGAGACATTCACTCTTCTATACTAAGAAATTTGAAAGACAGTCACTTACCAATGAACTAGAAGAGATCCATACTTGTGCCCATTCTAAAGAAAAGTGATCTAAGAGAATGCAGAAATTACTGAACAATATCATTAATATCACATCCACGTAAAATTTGGCTGGAGATATTCAAAAGTAGTTGTAGGAGTACATTGAAAGGAACATGCCAGAAATTCAAGCTGGATTCCAGAAGAGGACATAAAATGAGGGATGTCAGACAAATCTTGGCTTGAAAACAGAGAATACAAGAAAGATATTTGACTGTGTTTCATTGACTGCAAAGGCACTCAGCTGTTTGGATCAGAACAAATCATGCATACCGTTGTAAAGAATGGGACTTGGAGAACACCGAACTGTGCTCCTGAGGAGCCTCCACACAGACCAAGAGACAGTCATTCAAATAATGTGGAGGTACTGTGTGGTTTAAAGGCAGGAAAGGTATGCATTAGGGTTGTAACCTTTCACTGTACTTACTCAGTTTGTATGCTGAGCAAACAATCTGAGAAGCTGGACTATATGAAGGAGAACCAGGTATCAGGATTGGACACACTCTTGAACAATGTTACTTTCTGAAAGCAAGGAGGATTTCAAACATTTAGTGATGAAGACCAAAGACTAAAACCTTCAATATAGATTATGCCTTAACACAAAGAATACAAAAGTCCTCACAACTGGGCCAACAAGCAACATCATGATAAACAGAGAAAATATGGAAGTTCTCAAGGATTTCATTGTACTTGCATCTACAATCAACACCTGAGAAAGCAGCTGTCAAGAAATCAAGCATGCAGTGAACTAATCTACTACAAAAGGCCTCCTTAAAGTGTTTAAAAGCAAAGCTGTCACTTTGAAAATAAAAGTGTCTCTGACCCAAGCCATGGTATTTTCAGTTGCCTCATATGCATGCAAAAGCTGGACAAAGAGTAGGGAAGAAACAAAGAAGGACTGACTTCTTTGAATTACAGCATTGGGGAAGAATATGGAACACCAATGTCTTTGAATTATGGTGTTCAAGAAGAATATTGAACATACCATGGACTGCAAGAAGAGTGATCAAATCTGTTTTGGAAGAAGTGCATCCAAAATGCTCCTTAGAAGCAAGGATAGTAACACTTTGTCTTACTTACTTTGGACATGTTATTAAGATGGATCATCCTCTGGAAAAGAACATCATGCTTGGTAAAGTGAAAGTCAGAGAAAGAGAGTAAGACCCTCAATGAGATGAACTGACACAGAGGCTGCAACAATTGGCTTAAACATAGCAACAATTGTGAGGATGGTGTGGGACTAGGCAATGTTTTATTCTGTTGTACTTAACGTTGTCAGGAGTTGGAACCAACTCCAAGGCTCATAACAACATCAACAATATATAATGTTAATGACACAAATGTACTCACAGAAAAACTAAATAGGGAGTTCTGCACCACATACATATTTCATGCTTCTAAAGATGTCCATCATCATTAAGCAGCATATGGAAAGTGCATGATTTTATTTTGGCAGCAGTAATTCTACCCATACATTAAATATCAATTAGACATCTGGAATGCAAACAGGAGCTTACCAACATTGCTCACACAGATAGAAACGATATAACAATATGCTGGAATGTGTTAATATACACCTTATAGACCAATAGATGTTTAAAGAGGACAGTATTTTCTAGATCATTTAGGCGCTTTCATATTGAGTAAAGTGAGATCCAGGTTGATCAAACAGCAAAAATTAACAGTTAGATTTTGGCAGAGATGGTCACAAGCTTGTGTCTCCCAGCACAGTGCTTCCAATATTTTAAAAGTATGTGTACCCATGCCGATGGTCTTAGTTATTTAGTGCCACTCTAACAGAAACACCACAAGTGGATGGCTTTTTAAAAGGAAACTTATTTTCTCAAAGTATAGAAGGTTGGATGCCACCATATGGAAAGTATTCTCTGTCAGCTCTGAAAACCAAACCAACTACCATAAAGTCAATTTTGACTCATAGCGACCCTGTAACTCAGAGTAGAACTGTCCCATAGAGTTTTCAGGAAGCACCTGGAGAATTTTAACTGACAACCTGTTGGTTAGCAGAAGTAGCACTTAACCACTAAGCCAACAGGGTTTCCTCTTGGCTCTGAGGGAAGTTCTTTATCTCTTTTTCACCTTCTGTTTATTGGCTCCTTGGAGATCATCATGTGGTATGGCATCTATCTTCCCCATTTCTATTTGTTTCTCTGTATCTAATCTCAGTTTATGTTTCACAAAAGATTGACTTAAAACCCATCCTACACCAATATCACCACATTAACACAACAAATAAAACTCATTCTGAAGTGGGATTAAAACCACAGCTATAGGGATTTGGATTTACAACACATTTGAGGAGACACAATTCAATTCATTACACTAAATTTTCTGGAGATGAATCATAGAGTACTGCATTTCCATCTTATTTAAACATTCTTTGAATCTGCAGGATACAGGGCAACTCTGAAATGAGGTGACTTATTTTTCCTGGATGAACTCTTCTCCTCTTCAGTTAAAATGGAAGGTAAGAACATGCTGTCCTCCTTTAGGAGTGTGAAGGTGGGGTATAGTAACTTGCTTCATGCAGGATTTATTAGCTCGATGCTTTATTATTTACAGATACCTGCTTCAGAGAGTCAGGACCAAGATGGCAGAGTAGTCAGAGCTTCCTGTAACCTCTTTAACCATAAAGACTCAGAAGAACAAGTGATTCAGCTACATATGACATCCTAGGAGCCCTGAACATTAAAAGGAAAGTTGAGAAATCAAACTGAGCAACAGAGAAGAGAGAGTAGGTCCAGAAGTACCTAGGAGTAGCCAGACCCCACCCACCAGACACTGGCCAAGGCAGTAGCATTTGGACAGCATCCTCCTCAGCAGGAAATACTAACTGGAGGGTACGCTTGAGTCTCCAGAACCAGTGAAAACTGGCACTACATTGTCAAAAGCTAAGTGTTTTGCTTCTAACTTACGACATGCAGATTTAAATTTTTCCTTCAGAATATACCTCTCTCCCTTCTCCCAGGGCTTCCCCCTCCCTTCTCTGCACTGTGACCAGCTCTGGAGTCTCAGGCCATTAATTGACCTAGAATTAGGACTTCTTAAGCTAGCGCTGAGCTATTGTCTGAGACTTGAAGAGGGAACAGCTTACCAAACTGAAGGAAGGGCAGAAAAAGAAAAAAAAAAAAAATCTGCCAACTCCCCTGATCCAGAGATTCAGGGCAGAAACAGTTCTTTTACCTAGAATTAGACGTAAGGAGACATACCATCCTCACAGACACTCAGTGATGGCTCTTAGGACCTGCCTTTGTCAGTACCTGCTTTTCTCATTGCCTGCAACTAGGTACCTGTGCCTACACCAACTCCCCTGCCAATCTAAGACAGTAAGGCAAAACCTGCACCACACATCGTTGACTAACTACCTGGATGTCTAAGGTGAATCCATACAAGAAAAGTAAAACAGACTCTTAAGCTTGCATGTCTAAAAACAGTTTTAACCACCTGGTGACACGATTTTAGAGCCTCAAAGGCACCAAAGCCAAACAAGCACACACAGCCAGCCTATCTGGACATTTAAAAGTCATCAAGAAGCTAGAAAACAGTAAGCAAACATAAATAAATTCAACAGCTTAGTCTTGGCTTGGAAGCAACAGTCAACGTCAAGTCACTTAAAACAACAGATCTTGAGAGCTTCAGAAAGGTCCCAAACACTCAAGTAATTTTCCAGATGAAGAGAGCTTCTTGGAATTATCAGAGGTAGAATACAAAAGATTAATATTTAGAACTCTTCAATGCGTTAGGAAGGAGATGAGGCAAAATGCAGCAGAGCACAAAGAAATTGAATAGGTTATAAGAAAGCATAGAGACAGGACTTAGAAATTCAGAAAATTGATCAAATTATAGAATTAGATAACTCAATAGAAAGCCAAAAGAGCAGAATTGAGGCAATATAAAGATGAATTAGTGAGATTGAAGATACTGCATGTGACTCCAACATATATGATGAAAACTCAGATAAAAGATTTAAGAAATACCAGCTTCATTTGAAACACCCCTTTCAAGGAGAAGAGCTCTTCTGTCTCTTCTGTGTCATCTGTACCACGAAACACAGATGAGAACAGTGAATGCAGGAGGTGTGAAGACCATCTTTCTCAGAACAACAACAACAATCAAATCTTTAACTGTCCTCCAAATGCACAATGGAAGGAACTACTTGGGTACAGTTTCTTATTCCCCTTTGGTGCTATTTGTATCTAGAACAGCACAAATTCTCTGTCACCACATTCCTCACATGGGAAACAGGTCATTTATCCTTTATTTGATTCTCTTTAGGGAATCTACTTGATGGCACTGTTTTTTTTGGGGGGTGGGGCTTGGTAGATCTGAATGTCTATCCTTTAGAGTGTAGGAAACTCCAATTCATTTGTAGAAAGTCCACCACCTGCCCTTCTAACTCCAACTTCTTCTGTGAGAATCTTCTTGGGATTTTGCATTTCGGCTTGAACAGGATTTGCCACAGGTATTTGACTATGGCTCTTCCATTTTAAACAATCAATTGAGTCAGCAGCCCCTGAACATGCCCCTGTGTTTGCCATAAACACCCATATTGATTGGCTAGCACTCCTTTGCTTGGTGTGTTTATCCCCAGTCTTTGGATCATTCAGCAGAGAACACCAAGATCTACCAGCATCTTCTTCCTTACTTTCACTTGATTATCTGTTTTCAGTCACCTGTTGATCTGTTCCTTATGATGCCTTTGGATCTTCTGGATTACAGGCTTTTGTTTGAAGACTTGCTGTCTTTGCTGGATAACTGCCCAATCCATTGCCATTAAGTCAATTTTGACTCACAGCTGTCCTATAGAACAGTAGAACTGCTCTATACAGTTTCCAAGGAATGCCTGGAGGATTCAAACTGCTGATCTTTTGATTAGTAACTATAGCAATTAACCACTACACCACCACTGTTTCCAATATTGTGGGCTAGTTCAATTTCTGTCTTACCACACCTATTCTATTAAGCCAAAATCATTTTTTTCATTGTACTTTAGTTTGATGTTTATAGAATAAACTAGCTCTTCATTAAATAGTACATGCATTTCTTTTAAAGTATTGTTGAACAATACCACAGCATGTCAATGCTCTCTCTTCTTGAATGTGGATTCCTTGTTACTAGCTTTCCTGTCCCTTTTTGCCTTACAGTCCTTGCCCCTGGGCTGCTGTGCCTCTTTAGTTTCACTTTGTTTTATGAGCCTGCCTAATTTTTGAATGAAGGGTGAACCTCCGGAGTGACTTCATTAATGAGCTAAAAGGATATTCAGAGGCTATGTTCTTAGGGTTTCTCCCATCTCTATTAGGCCAGTGAGTCTGGTTGTCTTCTGTGGGTTAGGATTTTGTTCTCCATTTCTCTGTATCTCTGTTCAGGACCCTCCACTGTGATCCCTTTCAGGACAGTCAACAGGGGTAGCCAGGAACCATCAGCTTGTGCTGAACTCAGCCTGATAGAGGCTGTGTGGCAGCTGTGGTCCATTAGTCTTTTGAGCTCATATTTCCCATGTTATTTTTAGTTTCTTTCACTCTTCCTCACTTGCAAAAGGTGAGACAGAATATGTTAGATGGTCACTTACAGTTAAATAAAATGCTTTGATGGAACACTCCATCTGGAACTTGTGGGTAGTTTCAGTTGGTTTGGTGCTTCATTACAGAACACAAGTGCTTGAATGCCAAAGATAATGTTTTCACTGAGATTTCTAGTCCTTGGCAACATCAGTACTCCCAAACACCAATTCTGCCAGTAAGCATTATAGAGAAGAGATTATTTTTCACTCTTGAGAACTGGAAGAAACATTTGATGCCTCTCTGAGGAAAGATCAGTTTCAGAAGCAAGATCAATGGAAGGATTTGTAAAGATAAAAATGCGTGCTTTCAAAGATTCAGAGAACAGACACAGTAGTGCCTATCAATCTTTTCACCTACTTTAATCTGCTCCTTTGCCCCCTCTATTTTGGTCCATGTAGATATCACCGTAACTCCAGAGTGTGATGATAGAATATTTCTGTGGCACTTAGTGTTTTAACATTGTCCGTCTTTTGCATCCCTTTAGCTTCTGAGTGGGGTAATTAGAAAAAGTACCATCCTACTTGTTTAAAGGATAAAGTACCAAAAAAAGGAGCCAAACCTAGACTATCTAGTTCCTTATCATGTACTGATTCTACTATTACTCATACCTATTTTGTATTCCTGCTCCAGTAGAAGTTGTGATTCATTTACTTGAAAAGAATATAATCTGTGATGATTTTCCCCTGCCATAAGTCAGTATTGAACACGGTCATTCTTTTTTTAATTGTGATTAAGTGAAAGTGTACAGTGCAAATCAGTTCCATGTGTCCATCTATCTGCATCTCCATTTGCTCTCTTCCCGTATGACAGAACATTCCTCTTTTTCACTCAATACATCTAGTATCCTCTTAACAAACACATATCCCCTCCTCTCTACCCTCTTTTCTCCTAGAAAGAAACAAAGTACACACACTATAAGCTCATGCTGTGTCCATGAGTCCAGTGCGTTGACCTCAGTACTGGATTCAGTTCAGGGCCAGCAGCACGTCTAGGGCCCATGATCTCAGGAGACCCTCCGAGCTGTTGGACCATCAATTCTGGTCTTTTAGAAGAGTTCTTGTAATGAAAACCTCTTTTGCTCATGTTGCCTCAGGGAACTACACTACATCCCCATGTTACAGCTGCCTTTGGTGGTAGCTGGGCACCATTTGGTTCTTCTAGTCCCATGCTGATGCAGTCTTCCATTCGTGTGGATCCTTCTGTCTCCTGGGCTCTTTTTCCTTCATGTCATTGATATTCTCAGTCATCATCTACTCTAGATGGGTTGGAACCGTTTGATGTACCTCGGATGACAGTTTGCTAGCTTTTAAAACCCCAGATGCCACTCACCAATATGGGGTGCATAAGACTCTCTTAGCTGAAGACTAGCTATGGCAATTAACCTCGATGTTCCCTGAAAACATGGTCCCCATGCCTCCATCCATCCTACTCTATCTTTTGAAATATTGGGTTGACTTTAGAAAACCTTTCAGTTTATGCTGTAGTGCAGTTATGCTGATTTGCTCTCTACTTTGTGCTATTACTTCTATCACCTAACCAAATTCCCCTGCTTCGTGGGTGAAAGATGTGTCAGTCTGCTTCCCATAAAGATTATAGCTTTGGAAACCCTATGGGACAGTTCTACTCTGTCCTCTAGGGTCATAATTAGTCAAAATTGATTTGATGGCAACAAGTTCTTGGATCTAGTCATCTCGTTGGAAGGACAAGACTGACATTCATTAAGGCAGCTGCATGTAGACAGGTATACATTTGTATCGATTGTGAAAAGGAAGGAACATTTGAAGAATCTGACTCTTGTGGTATGACCTGGTTCTGCATGGATTAGTTGTTTGACTTGTATAACTAATTTTTCCTTCCTGAGTTTCTGGTTCCTTATAGAGGCTTTGGTTGATTCCTTAGATGTAATACATTAAACAAGTATAGTTGAATCGGTTTTCTTGCTTAAGTACTGTACCTACTAATTCAGGGTAAAAGGTATTCATAAAATGAAGCAAAAATATAAAATGAGTTAAAAAAAGAGAAAGAATAAATAATAACAGAGATTAAAAAAAAAAAACCTAGAGTTACATTTGCATAAGAAGAAAAACATGTTTTCACTGCCAGAAGTAACGAAGACTCTGGAGCTGAGACGCATACTTTTACTTCTTGTTACAACATCCCAGGAGCTGTCATTTGGTTTGGTAAGGTCCCTTAATTTTCCCATGAACATCCACATATCTATCCTTGAGGGCTAGAGAGAGAGAAGCCCCTGAGGGAATACTTTTAAAACATTTGCAAGAGGACATCCTATCAAGGAAAGTCAACTCATGTTAAGGGAAATGTAACCTGTGATGAATGGTCGAAAGCCACTTACATCACTAGTTTCCTTTGCAAAGTAAACTGATGTGTATATAAGAAATGCATTTGGAACCAAGAGTTCTCCAAAAGTAGAAATTTCTAAATATATTCACAGATGTTTCACCCTCAGGGCTTAGGTTTTGCTCCACAACCCATTTCAGAGTCTATTTCCATTGAAAGCCTTTACTCAATCTGTGATGTATTAAGATTCCAGAAGGGGGAATACATTGAGGAAAATTGCTTCCTGCAATGATGTATGATTAATTCATTTACGTGTCTAAGTTATTTAGAGGAAATTATCCACGCAATTGTACCATTAGTTTAAAAGCTGCTGCAATTGTTTTTGTGTCAGTACAACTTCAAGCCATGTAAGAGCATTAGTGGAAAAACACTCATTCTATTTTGCTAAAAGTGTGATTCAAAGAGCATGAGCCTCTTCATTTGTTACCAGGTACATGAATTGGGTTGAAAACAGAATCACTCCCCTTTTGTAGTTCTCAAAGGCTATAATTTTTCTCCTAATTCTCCATCAGAGACTCCTATATGTGCAGTCGAAGGGAAATTGTTAGGCCCAGCCATGCTTGGCTCAGTTGTGCTAAGGGACAAAGGGCTTCAAGCGTCTTTTTTGAGAGCAGCTCCTGAGAGCCTAGTTATGGCAGTCAAGTTTCAAAATTCAGTATAGATCTCTAGATATTGCTCCAGATTCCATAGAGAATGCAAGTCATTCCTCTCAGTGACATAAGAAACTAATTTTATTCTTGCTATAATGCAGGCAAGAAGAATTTACAGACAACAGGGCTTCTCATAATGAATCAGAAAAAGACTATATATATCTAACTCCATATTTATATCTCCCTCTCTATCTCTAGAATTTATTTATCTATGTGTCTGTCTATTTATCTACCATCTGTTGTTGATGGTAGTCTGCTCCCATTCTTGTATATTACAGAATGAAACATAGTCTGGTTCTCTGCCATCTTCATGATTGTTGGTGTGTTTGAGCCCATTGCTGCAGCCAGTGCATCAGCTCATCTCACTAAAGTTGTGCCACGTTTTCGTTGGCCCTCTACTTTACCAAATACGATGTCCTTTTCTAGAGATTGATCTTTCCTGGTGATAGATCCAAAGCGAGCAAGTTGAACTCTCAGAATCCTTGATTTCATAAGCATTCTGACTGTAAACAAACAAAAACAAAACCTACTGCCATCGAGTCAATTCTGACTCACAGCAACCCTAACAGGACAGAGCAGAACTGCCCCATAGAGTCTCCAAGGAGTGCCTGGTGGATCTGAATGATTTGAACTGCCGACCTTCTGGTTATCAGCAATAGCAATTAGCCACTATTCCACCAGGGTTTCCATTCAGACTGTACTTCTTCTAATTTGTAAGAGGTGACTGTACTTTAACAAAATGATTTGTTCATTTTTCTGGCAATCCACGGTGTATTTAGCATTCTTTGCCAACACTACAGTTTGGATACCTCAATTCTCCTTTCTCGGATTTTTACTTTCTAACTTTCACATGCCTGTGAACTTTTAAAAAGATTATGGCCTGAGGCCTCAGAGTTCCCCTGGGAGCATGGCCTCTGGCCCTAATGCTGCCCCTGTCCATAAATCATAATAGAGAACAACTCTTTGGACAAGAATGGCTTGGACTTGGTGACACAGAGTGACCGTGTGTGTCATGTGTGCACTTGATGGTTCTGTGCATCTATAGGATGTGGTCCTGCTGCCCTCTTACTGGAGGCAGGGGAGTGGGTGGAGAGGAGGGGATAGGAGATTGTTGGGAGGATAAGGCATGTATGGAGTGGAGAGGAAAAGTGTGCTGTCACCAGGCAGGTAGAGCAGTGGGAGCTGCATATAGGTGGGCACGCAAATTTATATAGGAATGTACATTTTCACGCAGTCATCATCATCATCATCATCATAAGATTATGGCTTCAGTAAGATATGCTTTAATCATCAAAGTGATGTCTTTGCTTAAGGTATTTTGCAGCACATTTACCCACTGCAGTACAATGTTAGATTTCTTGACTGCTGCTTCCATGGGCATTGGTTGTCAACCCAACTAGAATGAAATTATTGACAAGTTTAATTTCTTTTCTATATCTATTTGCTTATCTATACTACGTAAATCCTCCAGGAAGCAAAACTGTAAAAAAGGGCAAATATAGAACACCATGGTCATGAAAGGAAACCCTGGTGTAGTGGCTTAAGTGCTATGTCTGCTAACCTTAAAGGTCGGCAGTTCAAATTCACCAGGTGCTCCTTGGAAACTCTATGGTCATGAAGGTTCAGAGTTGGACATATTTGCCAGGGTTACAGGTGTGGGAGTTCTCAGGGATCCTAACTCCTGACAGCCTCCGGTAGTAAGAAAGAGGAGAGGACCGTAGTTCTCCATTCATCAGCTTCACTGATGTCAGGAGGTAGTAAAGATAAGCATTTTAAAAGATGTATAGAGTCATTTCACTTTTTTTCTTTTCTCTCCTCTTTTTTAAGCAAAAATTTAAAGCTCCAGTTAATTGTTCATTAAAAATATTCATACACATACTTTTGTGACATTATTGATAATCTTCACTTGTGACAGCACACTCCCCCTTTCTATCCCAAGCTCCTTGTGTCCATTAGTCCAGTTCCTGGCCCTTTCTGATCTCTTGTCTTGCTTTGAAATAGGAGCTGCCCATTTGATTACATATATTTGATTGAATGAAAAGGCACGGTCCTCATATGTATTATTCTCTGTTTTGTAGACCTGTCTAATCTTTGTCTGAAAAGTGGACTGCAGTAACGACGCAGTTCTGGATTAGTAGAGCATTTTTTCCCAAGTGCCGTCGAGTAGGATCCAACTCATAGTAGAGCATCTGGGGGCCATATATCGAAGATGCCTCCAGCAGCTGTCAGACCATTAAATCTGGTCTTTTTACACGAATTTGAATTCTGCTGTACATTTTTTTCCTGTCTAGGGCTCTCTGTTGTGTTCCCTATTGGGGAGGTCATTGGTGCTAGTCAGGCATCATTTACTTCTTGTGATCCCAAGAAGGTCGAGCGTGTGAGTCATGTGGCCTTTTAGTCCTTCGGGCTAGTATTTTCCTTGTATCTTTTGTGTCTTTCTTTTCCTTTGCTCTGGATGGGATGGGACCAATAGACGTCTTAGGTGGCCGTGTGAAAGTTTTTAAAATCACAGATGCTACTCATCAAAGTGAGATGCAGAATATTTTCTTTTTGCGCTAAATCAATTGACCTAGATGTTCCCTGAGACAATGGGCCCCTGACCCCAGCCCCAGCCCCGGCCCCAGGTACTCACTCCTCAAAGTGTTTGGTTGTAGTTAGGAAAGTTCTATGCTTTTGCTTTGATACAGTTTGTACTGACTTCTGCTGTATTGTGTGTTGTCTTTCCCATCATCGAGTTGACACTTTTTTTTTCCAGGTGGTAAAAATTTACACACGATAAAATTCAGAAATCTTAAGAGTATTCTATGGGTTTTGACAATTATATGCACCACCGTAACAACCATCTCAGTCAAGGTGAAAGACATTTCAAGCTTTTCAGGAAGTTCCTTGCTATCCTTGATAGTCAATCACCCCACTCTGGAGGCAACTACTAGATTCATTTTGCCTGTGCTGAAAGAGGCACAGGTGTCTTCAGACTGTAGGCAAAGGAGACAGCTCCAAATGAAGGTTACTAGGCAAATAGGTGGAAATGCTGATGGTACAGTGCTTAAGTGTTACAGCTACTGTTCAAAACCTACTAGGCAGTCCTTGGAAACTCTATGGGGCAGTTCTATTTTGTCTATAAGGTCATTATGAATCAGAATCCATTCTGCAGCTTTAGGTTTAGTTTTGCTTTGGTATGTAAATAGGTAGTAGTTTTGTTTTGGTATGCAAATAGGTAGTAGTGTAAAATGCTGGTTAGTCAAAGCTGACAAATGCCAGATTAGCTACTGAATGAGAATCTCTCAGAGTTTTGTTATATATTTTAACAGTTTTCACAAGTACCTTAGATGATTTAGAAATGCTGATGTAAGAGATATACTTTATGTTGTTCTCCAAAACAACAGTTGCCCTATTAGGACTCAAATAAGCTTATTTATAATGTGTTTATATTTATAACTTGCAGTCAGAAGGAAAGAAAATTGGCAAGTGATATTTTTAAATTCTGTGTATTTAAAATCGCCATTTCTGAGATCAGAACTACAGTATTTCTTAACATTGTGATAATTAATATATGATGTGTAATGTCTTATTCCATGTATAATTATTAAGCTACTGCCAAAATGCAATAAAAGAAAATTAAAATGGCCAGGGAGGCATAATGCATGATGTTTTTTTCTCCCTGAAGTATGCTTTTAAATAATATTCAGTCAGTGCAGTGTCATCCAGGGCATTGGGAGATTACACATTATATTATTAATAAATTGCCTGGCTGAGGTGAACTGGACTAGCAGAAGCAATACAGGTTGGATGTATCTTTTAAGGACAGTGAAGAAACTGATGCTTACAGAAAGTTGTGGGATGCACATTGTCTGACGACAGACATATAAATCCAAGGGAGAACTGTAAGTGAGAAGGGGTGGACAAGAAGGGATGAGAAGGTCTAATATCCCTCCTCCAAGAGACTGCCTCTGAGCTGTATTTCCTGAAGGTTGCATCCAAAGAGAATTGAGTGCATCCAGATTACCAAGTAAAACCAGAAATTATCGGTTTCTGTGTCTTTCAGCAGCTAGGAGGATCAGGATCTCAAAGAGTTCCTTATGTTGAATTAGATCTCTGGCCCTGTCAACAATAGTTGTTCCTAAATGTTTTCTTATCTACATCCTTAAATTGAGTGATGGCCAGCTTTTTCCTGTGTGTAAACCTACGTCTTCCTGTGTAAAAACACAGAGTAGGTGAGAACAGGATAATAGGTCAAGAAAGAAGGAGAGGAGGCCGGAATCAAGCTGGCGGACTAAACGCATATCTCCCTAAATCCCTCTGGAAACCAAGACCTGATATGACTGTTAAATGGAGCCTTCTGGACACCTAGTGAGCCCTGAGATGTGGCATAGGGCTGTTAATTTGGACTTCATACCACTGAACGCAAAACCGCCTCTTTTTCACTGACCCCAGTCTCAACAAGCACAGGCTTACAGACACTGAAGGTAACTCACCATTTCGATTTTTTTTTTTTCCCACGGTTTTGGCCGGCAGGCAGAACTGGGACTTGACTAGCTGCTGGTCTCCGATGCACTGCTGGTGGAACCGGCAAGCGTAATTGCTAGGTTCCGAGAGTCTGACTTTGGACTCTATACACCTTGGCTCCTCTGGCCTATCAGGAAATGGAGAAGCCCAGGCAGAGGCCCCGGCTGGACTTGGTTCTTAGGCTGGGAGGTGGCTCTTGCTGGGGTGGGGGGGTGGGGAGGAGATCGCTTTTCTAGCAGGGAGATGGTATTTTGCACAGTGCTGCCTGGGGCCGGGGCCCAGTGGCGGAGGCTGTGGACTCTGGGCATTTTGGCACTTGGCCTCTCTTTCTGCAGAGAACCTGGTCCTGGCAAGGTGGCAAGTTTACACAGGACACCATCTTGTTTTGCTGGGAGGTGGGGGTCATCCATATACAAGCCTCGGCTGGACTTAATTCCCGGGCTGAGAAGCAGTTCCTACCCAGAATGTAGGTATCTGTTAGAAAAGCAGAGTTCTACACAATATCACCTACAGCTGGGGCCTGACAGCAGAGGCCAGCAGGCCAGTAGCCCTTCCGTATTTTGAGCTAGTTTATAACATTGGGTGTTCAATACAGAGGTGATTACTTTGCCGACTGGGAAGAGGGACATATACACCTGAAAACCTAACTGACTTTGGAAGGTGCCAAATACTTTTTACTTCTCATCTTAAGAAGACCTAGAGAAACAACTGTGATACATCTTCACAGCATCTCTCCCAGCCCCCATTGACCCACATGATGCCCCCAAAGCAGCAGACATTGGAGAAGACATAACCCAGAAGTCACCAATGACATCAGAAGGCCCCCAAAAGAAACCACCTAAGAACTTCCCAGATGAAGACGCTTTTCTGAAACTATCAGAAGGTGAATACAAAAGGATTATGTAGAGAGCCCTACTAGACCTTATACAAAATGCAGCAGAGCAAAATGAAAAATTAAAGAAGTTGTTCGATCTGGTGGAACATCAGTACTCTGAAATCCAACAGATCAAGAACAAAATCAAAGACATAGAAACTTCCATTCAAAGCCAAGAAAACAGAATGGAATGAATGGAAAAGAGAATTTCTGATTTAGACAATGGAGCCACTGACTCCATCATTTATGAGGAGAAATCAAAAAAAGAAACAAGAAAAATGAAGAAGCATTAAGGAGCATGTGGGACTCTGTTAAGAGGAACAATCTACAATTAATTAGAGTTCCTGAACAGGGCAAGACACCTGAGAACACAGAGAGTATTGTGGCTGAGCTGCTGATAGGAAACTTCCCAGAAATTATGAAAGAAGAGAATGTAGGTATCTAAGATATATATTGAACACCACTCAATATCGATCTCAATAGAAAGACTCCAAGACTTATTATAATCAAGCTCAACAAAATGAAACATAAGCAGAAACTCGTAAAGGCAGCACGACTCAAAGCAAAACTAACATTCAGAGGGAAACCCTGTAGGCTTTCATCAGATTTCTCTGCAGAAATGATGCTGGCATGGAGACAGTGGCATGAGACATTCAATGCCTTGAAGGAGAAGAACTTCCAACCAAGAATTATATATGCTGCAAAACTATCTTTGAAATATGAAAATGAAATTAAGACATTCTCAGATAAGCAGAAACTCAGAGATTTTGTAAAAACCAAACCAAAGCTACAAGAAATACTGAAAGAATCTCTTGGCTTGCAAGAACAAAACCACTAACTTTGTATTTTAGAAGGACACATTATCCAGAAGCCTTCTCAGTTAGGGAAGGCCCCAAACACAATCAAAGCTATAATAGTGAAAGAAATAATCCAATGATGATATAATGTAAACTATGATATCATCATCTTAAAAAGAGGGCTGTACTACAGTCGTTATAGTCCTTCCAGATGGCGAGGAAGTTGACAAGATTGGTAGCAATCAAAATTGGGGTTATATATAGCTTATTAAGTGGGGTCATAGGGTCAGCTGTAAAGCATAATAAAGAAGCAACATATCATATCAAGAAATGTAATACAGGAGTGTCAACAACCACAAAACCAACCCTGAAAAAGGTGAAAAATCAACTCACAAAGAAGAAGGTCACAGAACAGATTAATAAGAACAATAGAGAAAACATCAACTCAAAAATAAACATATCACAATGGCAGCACTGAACACATACCTATCAATAGTCTCATTGAATGTGAATGGACTGAATGCTCCAGTAAAGAGACATCAAGTGATATCTTGGATCAAAAGACATGACCTAGCTATATGTTGCCTACAAGAAACTCACCTTAGACCTAAAGATATGAACAAACTGCAAATCAAAGGATAGAAGAATATGTATCAAGCTAACAATGAACAAAGAAGACCAGGTGTGGCAATTATAATCTCAGATAAAATCAATTTTAATGTAGAATCCACCATCATGGACAAGAACGGACACTATTTGTTACTGAAAGGTTCAATACACATGCAGGACTTAACAATATTAAATATTTATGCACCTAATATCAGAGCACCTAAATACATCAGAGAAACACTGACTACACTCAAAAAGGAGACAGATCACTCCACAACAATAGTAGGAGACTTCAACACTCCACTCTCACTGTTGGACAGATCGTTTAGAAAAAAACTCAGTAAAGACACAGAAGACCTTACTGCCACAATTAACTAACCAGACCTCATCGACATATACAGAACTTTCTATCCATCAGCAGACAACTACACCTTCTTCTCTAGTGCACATTGAACGTTCTCCAAAATAGACCACGTGTTAGGACATAAAGCAATTCTCAACAAAATCCACACCATTGAATTAATGGAAAGTGTCTTCTCAGATCATAAAGCCATAAAAGTCGAAATCAGTAGCAGAAAAAAACATAGAACTCATGGAAACTGAACAACACCTTTTTCAAAAAACCATGGGTTATAGAAGAAATCAAGGATGAAACAAATTCAGTCTGGTGGAAGCTGTGACAGTTGTGATCCATTAGTCTTCTGCTCTAATATTTCCTTTGTATCTTTTCTTCATTCTCCCTTTCTCCAAAAAGTGTGAGATCACCAGAGTATCTTAGATGGCCTTCTACAGTCTTTTAAGATCCTAGATGCTACTCACCAAAGTAGAATGTAGAACCTTTTCTTTATGAACTATGTTATGCCAGTTGAGCTAGATGTTTCCCAAGCGCATGATCCCTGAGATGCTCAGCCCAGTAATTCAGTCCCCTGGGGAATGTGGATGTGTCTGTGGAGCTTACGTGACCTTGCCTTGCATAAGCTGTGCTGCCTTCACCACTATTGTGTGCTGTCTTACCCTTCACCAAAGTTGCCATTTATCTATTCTCTATTTGGTATTTTTCCATTCCCAATCCTCTTTTGTAAATATTAAAGATTGTTTCTTTTTGTGTATAAACTTTTCGTGAGTTTTTGTAGTCGTGATTCCATGTAAGGTTTGTCCATTTGTGATGGACTTAGTTCACGCAGCATAATGCCCTCTGGATTCATCCATGTTGTGAGGTGCTTTGCAGATTCCTCATCGGTCTTGATACTTTCATAGTACTCCATTTTGTGTATGTACCATTGTTTGTTTATCCATTTATCTGTTGATGGCCCTCTAGGTTGTTTCTACCTTTTTGCACTATGAGCAAAGCTACAGTGAACATGGATGCACATATGTCTACCCATGTGAAGACTTATTTCTGCAGGATATATTCTTATGTGTGGGGTTATTAGATTACACAGTATTTCTGCTTTTAGCTTTCTAAGGAAGTACCACTTTATTTTCCAAAATGCTTGTAAATTTTGCATTCTCGCCAACAGTACACCCACAGCCTCTCTAGCATTTGTTTTCTTTTGTTTGTTTTTTTCCGATTTGTGCCAGTAATTCTGGTGTAAGATAGTATCTCATTGTGGTTTTCTGATTTGCATTTATTTAATGACTAGTGATGTTAGCATTTCCTCACATGTCTGTTAGCCACTTGAATGTCTTTTTGGTCAAGTGTCTGTTCATTTTTTTTGCGCATTTTTTAATTGGCTTTTTCATCCTTTTGTTGTAGAGGTGTTGGATTTAGTGGGATCTTTCTGAAATTGCATCTGCCATTTATTTGGGTAGCATAAATCCGACTCAACGGCACTTGGCTTTTATAGAAATCTAACACTTACTGCACATTTATCTTGTTCCTAACTTGTCAAGTACACACTATTTTAATTTCTGCAATTGTTTTATGTATTCGGAAGACAACTAAGTCACTCAGGAGTAATAATATTTTTACTTTTTCCTTTACACTCCGTATGACTTTTTTTTTTTTTTTGAATACCAGAACATTTATTGCACATATAAGTACTGAGCTCCTTAAAGACAAACTGGATGCTGCAACCACTGCCCTCCTGGGTTTAGGTGGTGTTCCTTGGCGGAATGCGCCTGAATCTTGCCTGAATCTGCCGTATACAATTTTTAGGTGTCTCATTCGAGCAGTTCCAGTGGCTTTCCATCTTCTAGCCTTGGCACTTTAATTATACTTACTCTTGCAGTTAGTGGAGTAGCCACATTTGCCACAGGTTGACTTCTGAAGATGGTAAGTCTTAGAGTCACAGCGGTGGCACAATGCGTGCGCCCTATTGCAAAGCTTTTCAAATGATGATGTCCCCTTTGTCTCATCTCACTTGTGTGGCCCAGACTGAAGAACACATTCCATATGACTTTTATTCCTTTTTTCTTACCTTATAGTGCTGGTATGGCTGCTGGTATGCTATGTTGGATAGAGGTGGTTTTAATAGCAGTTTTATCTTTTTTTTCTTATACTTTTCAGAGGAATATCTCAAAATTCTTCTACTGAGTATGATATTTACTGTAGATATTTTTAATATTTTTCTTAATTTCTGAATTTGAGCCAGCCAGCCAAGTGCCGTCGAGTCGGATCTGAGACTCTTGCTATTTATAGAATCTGCTAATGAGAAATAATTTCATTTTCAAACACAGTAATTCCCGTGTTCTTTTTCAGTCCTAATTTTTTTCTCAAAAGCTAAGCAGGTAGAGCTAAGAGGGTTCATATATATTTTAATCTCATCTCTCTCCATTGATACCTTACAAGAAATTCAAAGAAACCAGTTGGAACTTTCAAAATCTTGCCTTGACTATCTTTGCCTTGCCTCTTCTGTTGGGAAGAATTGATTGGGCTGGCTATTAAGCCAAATCAAAATGAAAGAGACAATCCAGTCTCCTGCGTGGATCCCAAAAGTTTCAAGAGCCTAATGTGGGAGTCTGTGACATTGACAGGACTGTGAAGAGTGACACACATTCAAATGGTGCAGTCAGCTGCCATGTTTGAATGGAGCACTGCTGTTCTTTTCCTTTTGGGGTCAAAACCCTACAAGCAACAGATTTGGTTGCTATGCAATGTGCAAACTGCTCTCTTTTATGCTGGTAATTACTGAACCATTCAAAATCCAGTTTGAAGCCCTGGGAATAAGCCCACTTATCAGCTATTTGTATAGATTGTCTTTAGTTCTCTTCACTGAGGCTTGGTGAGCTAGATTTGTAGCATGTAGAATCTAATACTTTTTGATAGGATGTAGTATCTAATACCATTCAAACTGCAGCAAATCAATCAGCAGTAATGAGAGAAAGGAAGATACCTATATTCTGACACTTTTCTCTCTCCACCACCTGAAATACAAATATTTAAATATTATCAGTAGTGTTTTTATAGGACTTGATGGCATTTTCTATGAGGTCATGGTTTGAGTCTTGTGCATATTTAAATTGTCCATTGTACTTTGCATTGTGAAGGGATACAAGCCTAACAATATGTATGAATATTACGTTCTACTCAATTCTGCTTCTATATGTCTCTGAAAGTGTCTTATATTCCCAAGTATTTTATAACAGCTATCATAGAAAGAACAATCTGAGAAGTCTCAGAATAGATATACGAAAAAGTTAAACAACATTACAGGAAATATGTAAAATTCAATACAGCACTGTAAAAGGATCATAAGATAATTCATGCTCAATAAATTTTTATTGAGTGGAATTGACTTTTTGAGGGCAGTAAAGGAAATAGACTACCTAGTACCTTTTCTTATCGATCTTCCAAACTAATGGGAAATCAAGCAAATACAATCCTTCCCTAAAAATCCTGGAATATTTATAAAGAAAATTCCAAATATATAGGACCTCGTCACTATCCATTACCCTAACAATGTCTCTGGAATAGTCTAGCCATCTACCCTCCACTCATATTAGTTTTGTTCTTTTTTGTATGAAAACGAGTTTTGTTTATCTTTTCCTTCAGTTCATGTCTTTGAATAAAACAGCTTCTGAATGATACCTGAATTTTTCCTGTCTGAAATATCAAGGGATCTTTGTTTTTGCAATGTACTTGTTAACTTTGATTTAAATATCATAGTTACCTACCAACTACATAGAAGTGTTGAGAGAGCCTCTTAAATTTTTGAAGACATATACTAGGGTTTTTATCCTCAAATAATATTGTAAGTGTTATTTATGTGCAGTGGCTACTGTGAAAAATAAAGCTACAATAGACGTGTAACTTAAATCAGAAAAAAAATATTGTAAGAAATAGGGAAAGAACAGAGCATAAATTAAAAGACTGTTGAGAAGAAGAGAAAGTATTATGTAAGGGTTGTTTTAGCTCTATGGAGGAGTGTGTGTGTGTGTGTGTGTGTGTGTGTGTCTATGTGTGTGTGTGAGATTGTGATGTTTAACAAACTCAAGATTTCACTAGAAGGTACCTCTGAGACCACTGGACCATTGTTCTGATATCTTAAGCAGACAGCAAACTAGTACACATTTGGAAAGGCTCTGTTTACTCATTTTAAAATAGGCAATTACTTAATAGTTCTATTTACTTATTCCCATAAATGTAAAAACTTAACATAAACAAACAAACAGAGAAACCTGTAGCTATCACATCAATCTTGACCTATAACAACTCCATAGGACAGAGTAGAACTGCTCCATAGGGTTTCCAAGGAGTGGCTGAGGGATTCAAATTGCTGACCTTTTGGCTATCAAGCAGTCAAGCTCTTAACCACTGTCACTAGGGCTCTTTATAAGTTATTATTATTATAAGCCGTAACATAAACAGTTACTTACTCAACAAAAGTATGCAGAGCATCAGTAGGCAATGTGGATGCAAGAACAAATAAAACAGGTGAAATCTTTGTTCTTTAGTGGGAGACACATTCATATATTTATGAATATGTGCATAATTTTAGCTACATTCAAGGCAATGTACTGGTTCTATAAGAACTTACAACTAAGGAAAGAACCCATCTGAAGCTGACGGTAAGTCAAAGAAAGTTTCCCTGAAAATGTGAAAGTTAAGCAATGCTGTCAAAATTAAGGAGCTAATTGAGAAGGAAGTTGAAATTGGGGGCTGGAAAGGAATCAGTAAAAGCCAATAAAACTACATGGAGGAGCCTGAGGCCCGAAGAGGCAAGGCACACTTGAGGAAATCCTTATTGGCCAGCGTGAGCAGAAAGCAGGCAATAGTGAAATGAGGTGGTGCTAGAGAGGCAGGGCCCATATTACTTGGAGTCTTGTGTGTCACACTGGAGATTTAAAACTTTATGTCAAAAGCAATGTGAGCCATTGAGTTTCAATTGCCTTGAGTATCCGGAAATTTTAGCACTAGTTTCATATTAACCTGTGATAATGGGTTGAACTATATTGCCATGACTGACTTGTGTTCCCCCCAAAAACGCGTGTGGTGGTTTGGCTGGGCCGTGATTCCTGGTATTGTGTGATGTTCCTCCATGTTGCAAATCCTGCCTCTATGATGTTAATGAGGAAGGATGGGCAGTAGTTGTGATTCTATGACAGAACTCATGTGTAAGATTATACTGTGCCTTGAGGCAAGGAAAGGAGCTAGCAGAGAGACTTGGGAGATGACGTCGTCAAGGAAGAACTTATGCAGAAGGCTGAGCATATCCTTTGAAAAGGACCAGAGTCCCTGTTCCTCGTAAGTTTCCATTCCAGGGGGAGATTGAAAACATGAACTTTCCTCCAAAGCCATTAAAGAAAGCCTTTCTCCTGGTGCTGACACCCTGAATTTAGACTTTTAACCTATTGGACTGTGACAAAATAAAATTTGTCTTTTTAAAGCAATCCACTTGTGGTATTTCTGTTAAAGTAGCACTAGATGATTAAGATATATGTGCTCTCAAAATACATGAATACATGTTGAATTACTGGCTCTCGTATTTGTGGACGAAACCCTGGTGATGTAGTGGGTTAAGTGCTACGTCTGCTAATCTAAATGCTGGCAGTTCAAATCTGCCAGGCACTCCTTGGAAACTCTATGAGGCAGTTCTACTGTCACCTCTAAGTGCTGGTATGAGTTGGACCCAAACTACAGAAGTGGGTTTGATTTCTTTGGATATATGTTGAGAAAACCCTGGTGGTAAGTGGTTAAGTGCTATGTTTGCTAACCAAAAGGTTGGTAGTTCAAATCTGGCAAGCACTCCTTGGAAACTCTATGGGGCAATTCTACTGTGACATATAGGATTGCTGTGAGTCAGGATCGACTTGATGGCAGTGGGTTTCATTTTTTGGTTTGGTATTTGTGGATATGATATATTTGGAATCAGAGTTTTTCTTTTGCTGTTAATAAGGTCATACCAGTATAGAGTAGATACAACACCTAATTATTTCTGAGTTACAAAAGTCATAATAGAACAAGGATGGAAGACAGATGCCACGTGAAGATTGTCTACAAACCATGGAAAACCAAGGAACCAAGGAATGCTGAGGACTACCATTAAGGAAGGAATCAACACAACTGAGACCTTTTAGCCTCCAGAACCACAAAACTGTAAAGTCATGCACTTGCAGTACTTGTATTACAGCAACAGTGGGTAGTGTGTGTCTGTGTCTCTGTGTGTGTGACCGAAGTAGCACCAGTGGTGCAATCCGGTGGTACAGTGGTAAAACACTTGGCAGTTGAAACCCATCTATTAGCTCAATGAGAAAGACCTGGTGATCATCTCCTGTAGAGATTATAGCCTAGGAAGCACCATGGGGCAGTTCTATGCTGCATATAGGGTCACTAGGAGACAGAATAGACTCACTGGCACAAAACAACAAGTACATATGTGAAATATAGCAAGACTTAGATTTGAATTAAAGTATGCTTACTCTGGGCCAACATGAATGAAGTAATACTTTGAATGTGTTCCTATTTTGGATGTCTTTTCCAAAAAGGAAACCCTAGTTATATAGTGGCTAGATGCTATAGCTGCTGAGTAAAAAGTCAGCAGTTTGAAGCTGCCAGGTGCTCCTTGGAAACTCTGTGGAACAGTTCTACTCTGTTCTATATGGTCCCTATGAGTCAGATTGAACTCGACAGCAGTGGGTTTGGTTTTGGGGGTTTTTCAAAAAAAGGGCCCTAGGAATTTTATGTGACCCTTTAGCTTTATCACATTCATCGGTAAACTTCTGTTCTTGACCACACAACAGGCAGGATAGAAAGAAAACTCTTCCGTAGAGTTCTTTTACGTTCTACGTGTCTGTCTTTCTATTGTGCTTTCCAGAGTCTATTCCAAAGTCCACAAATCTGACATTCAAATAAGACAGGTGTCATGGATTGAATTGTGTCCCCCCACCAAAAATATGTGTAGTAATTTGCCTGGGCCAGGATGCCCTGTATTCTTTGATTGCTCTCCCTTTTGTGATTTTCTAATGTTGTAAATCCCAATGTCTGCTTGTGGTTAACAGAGGGGATTATGTTACAGAGGATTAGAATGCTACTATAAATCCCTTCATAAGATTACTTCCCTGATTCACTGTAAAGGGAGTTTCCCTGGAGTATTGCTTGCATCACCCATTATCCGTTCATCCTACAGCAGATAAAAGACAAGGGAAGCAAGCAGAGAATCGGGAACTTCACACCATCAAGAAAGCAGCACCAGGAGTAAAACACGTCCTTCATACCTGAGGTTCCTGCACCAAGATGCTCCCTGAACGAAGACCAGTACAACACAAAGGCTTTCCTCCAGAGCTGACAAAGGTAAAGCCTTCCCTCAAGCGGACATCTTGAATTTGGACTTGTAACCTACCAGGCTGTGTAAGAATAAACTTTCTTCTGTTAGAGCCATCCATTTGGTGGTATTTCTGTTACAGTAGCACTAGATAACTAAAAACATAGAATATATCAACAAGAGAGGTGGAATGACAAGGTATCAGAATGCCTCCGTAGCGATGGTTAACATGCTGTGCATTTTAACATAGACAGAAATGTGTTTAAAAATAGAATAAATATTCACTTGAAATGAATCTGGTTTATAGATGTAGCTGAAAGCAGCGTTTGGGGGCTCGTTTCAACTCAGAGAGTACCAGAAGTCAGGGATGAAAGTTGTCATTCATTTCATTGATGCTGCTGCCTCCTTAGATCTATTGAAATGAACTGTTTTTGCTCCAGCTAATCCTTCCTTTTAAGTTCCCTGGCTCTACCTACTTCCTGCCACGTGCCTTGTCAGTACTGCCTCCTTTCCCTACCCCCTGACAGCCTTACCTTGGTCCATTTACCAAGTGTTTTCTTTTGCTTCATTGTTATTTTTTATCCCCATTGGTTCATTTTTGGAGATAAAACTGCTCAGAGAAAGTTTTCTCAAGAATTGAATCTATGGATATTGTATCAAAGAATGCTTCTTAACAGTTTTACTGTATGGTAGAGCAAGCTCCCAAAAACATTAGAAAAGCCTGGTCACCTGAGTTACTTTAAATCTCAGCTGGACAATGTCATGATGGACATGTTGGCAGAACTCCCCAACATCAGCTAAATAAGAATAAAAAAGACAAGATCATAAAATTATTTTTAAAGTCTCTTCAGCTCCGTTTTGCTCTAGGCTGAATTCTGTAGTTTCTGCTGAGATCAGCTATAATAATAGCACAGTTCTTTGCTTTTCTGCTAATACATTTATCAAGAACTGGGGCAAATGAAGAGTGGGAGTACTAGAGAAAATCCTCAACTATAGACAAGCAGTGTAATGGTAAGTGATACGGCTGCTAACCAAAAGGTGTGCAGGTCAAATCTACCAGCTGCTCCTCAGAAACTCTATGGGGCAGTTCTACTCTGTCTTATAGGGTCACTATGAGTCAGAATCGACTCGACGGCAGTGAGCTTGGTTTTGCTTTATTAACAAGTAGCCTTGTCTCATGAGTGAAGACGGAAACTCTGAATTTGGAGACTTGAGCCTTTGTTTTGCTCCTGTTTGGAATTATGTAATTAAAGAAAATAATCCTATGGGAACAGGAAGTAAATTCTAGGATCTTATGATAACGTCATGTGATATACATGACTTCCTATAGTATGTGTGCATAGGTTTTGTCAACTAAAGGCAAAGTTTCCTTTAAAATTAGTATCTGATTAGCCATTGAAATGTTAAGGTAATTTTTCTGACATTATTTATTCTTATTATTTTTGTTATAGCTGTGTGGTAGGATTCTGATTATAATATAATGTTTAGCAGTCTTGAAACATTACAGAGAATAGCCCTAACCCAAAAAATATGTTAACTATGCATGCTGCTATTTGGAGACACATTTATGTTCCTGCCACAGTAGTGTTGGAGTCTTTCACTATAAAACAAGAAATAAACATATTCTTGAAATGTCCTAAAACTTGAATAAAAATCCTACTACAATTTCATAAGCCCATAGCTAAGTGCCGTCGAGTCAGATCCGACTCATGGCACCCATAGTCCAGTGCAAATGGACCTCATAGTTTATGGAACACTTTCACAAGAATCTTTTCACTGAAATTTCAGGACAGATCTATGTAGTGTGTACTATTACTAATATTATTTGACACATGAAAAATCTAATGCTCACAAAAAGAAAATTATTAACTCAGAATGATAGTAATTCTAAACACAAATTGACCTCAGACTCTGAAGTCTTAAATTCTTTCCATTCTATATTCCATGCCCTTCTCGAACTTTTTGGGACCTCAGGAATAGAAATCTTCAGCTTATAAATCTTATATGCTAAATATTGTTTCCTCCTCCAATTTCCCCTTTGCTCACATACATCTGTCCCGAAACTACAAAAATAATACATACAATATTTTAACCAGTGGGCTCCCCCAAAATATTTCCTTGTTTGTTTGCACATATTTTCTTTTTCATTCACAAGGAGACAATCTTGCAAACTCATTTGGACTATAATTTCCTCTTGGTTGACCTATCATGTCTTGACTCATGAACTACATCTTTTCTGCCCACTCACTCTGCAGAACTCTGAAGTCTATATTTCTTAGTCAATTCCATCTACCAACTAGAGCAAAACCTTTAGCTTGCTTCCCAGGTGTACCAACAACTTATGTTTTTCTGGTTTTGACTGGTAGTGAAACATGTATCCTTAATACGTTGTGACCAAGAGACTGCTGGCTTTTACAGCAGTCTAGAACTTTTTGCTAATGCCAAGTAATCATCCCAAAACTTTACATCTTGATCTTAAGAAAGAAAAAGAGTAAAACAAGCAGCTCAGTGAGAAACTAATGCTTTAATTAATATGATTATAGTTCAGAAGAAAATGATTCCTCGGTAAAGATCGTGGTAAGATTTCTCACAATTGTCAAGATGACTCACTCTACATATACAACATGGATGGATGCCACAAAAATTGTATTCAGCACAAGAAGCCAGACACAATAATACATACCATATGACTGCATTTTTATGGTTGTCAAGAACCAAGCCAAGTGCCATTAAGTCGACTTATTAAGATGACTTAAGTTAGTACTGGGGAAACCCTAATGGCGTAGTGGGTTAAGTGCTACATCTGCTAACCAAAAGGTCAAAAGTTCAGATCTTCTGGGCACTCCTTGGAAACTCTGTGGAACAATTCTACTCTGTCCTATAGGGTCACTACGAGTCAGAATTAACTTGACAATAATGGCTTTTAAGTTGATATCATCTAACTCATAGCAACCCTGTATGAGCTGGAATCAGCTCAGTGGCATTGTTTTGGTTTGGTTAAGATAGAATAGAGGCTACCTATAGGGAAATAATGACTGGGAATGGGCCCAAGAGAACTTTATGAAGTACTGGAAACATTCCACTGTGTCCTATAGAAATCTGGAAGCATGGATAGATTTTAAGTAAATAAATGATCCGATTTCATTTTAGAAAGATCACTTGGCAATCTTGAGTATTTACGGAAACAGTAGCTGGAGTCAAATACTAGTCTAGGGGCTAGTTCAGTGGCCTGCTTGAGAAGTGGTAAGAGTATGATAGAGGGAGCCAAGCCAAGCCAGAAGGCAAAGACTATCGAGGAGTTTCAGTCAATAGCACTTGAAGATTATCTGCCTGTGGAAAATGATGGTGAGAAAAAGTGAAGAAGTATTTTGAAGTTTTTGCCTTGTATGATTGAGTAATTTGTGATAAACTCAACTGAAATAAGTCAAACTAGATGATCCAATGACTCATCAAATTTAAGCATGAACTGTTGTCTCCCTTCTATATTTATTGTTGTGTGCAAGTGAATTATGAGTATGATTCATCAAGGAGATGTCTGGTGAAACAATCTTATGAGTCATTAGCGTGCATATATTTTTAAGCAATCACCATAAAAATGATTGTCCAGGTGTGTTGTTTGAGTACAGGAAGAGAGCTAGGAATGAGAAATTGAAAAGAAAAACCCAGAATGTAAAGGATGAGCAAAGAAATAGGAGATGAAGAAAGAGAATAAGGGAAGTGACTATAGAAGTAGAAGGTCCAGATGGCTGTAGAAAGTCAAGAAAAGAAGGGAGTTTCAAGAATCAAATGGTCAATGACATTAAATCTGCATAATTCAAGTAATATATACATTTTACAATGTCCGACTCGACAGCACTTGGCTTGGCTTGGCATTGGATTTGTGCATTAAGGGCCATTTTGACTCCTGAAGAGATGTGAAATAGGTGACATAGGTAGTGATGGTGCAGCTGATTGCGATAACACCACTACTATTTCCTTTGATGCATCTCTACTTTCAGCTCTTTGTTTTGCTGAAGATGGACATTTATCACAACTGAAAGGAAAGATCTTGAATAATGTAAGTTTCAATACCATAATCATTAAAAAACTGTAAACTGTGAATCACATCATGAACACCACTCATCAAAATATTAGAAATGTAGAGTCAAAGGCCCCACACCAGATCCATTGAATCCAATTAACCACTGCATCACCAAGACTCCCTAGGAAACTTTAAAAGATACTAATGCCTGATTCCAATTTCCAGATGTCTTGCGTTGATTAGTTTACAATTGGCCCCAGCATAAGTAGTTGTAAAATCTCTGCAGGTGATTCTAATTTACAGACATCTAAGATAATAGATCTATACTCATCTAGCTTATCCTACTACCCTAGGTATACAGAAGGATTGCCTTGGATGTAGCAATCAAATTAATTCAACCAACAAGGGGCAAGTTTGAATATTATTGGGGAAAGGTAAGCTCTCTCTTTCCAGATGGAACATAAACTAAAAAGATCTGAAATTCAGAGCAGCTGTTCGCATCCTGAAACAAAGATCATATGTGTCTGAGAGCAAAACCAACACATGTAAGAGAAGAAAGCTAAGCAGAGAGATGGAGGGAAGTTGGTCCTGCTGTTTGTAATATACCAAGTCCTGCTGTAGGCCATTTATGAAGCCATTTAAGCTTTGCATTGGTGGTCGTGAGTGGATACATTCCTTTTTGGTTCTTGGTGATTCAGTTGAGTTTTCTGTTTTGTGCCACAGAAAATGCCTCTGTTGTTACATAGGCTATTGATAAACTCATACACGAGGATCCTCTTGGATGACTTGGTCTCCACAGCAAAATCAATCAATCATAAAAGTTATGAGATTTTTGGGTTGAAAAGTTTAATGAACCTAGTAAGTTTGAATTCAATACATTTTGCAATTGGAAAGATTAATGGTTAAATGGATTGGGATAGGGCTAACTATAAATCAAATCAAATAATTCAGTGTTGTTTAGTTGATTCCAACTTCTAGTGACCTTATAGCGCAGAGTAGAACAGCTCCATGATGTTTCCAAGGTTAGGAAGAAAGCTAGTCAACTGTTTTCAGAACACTATTGGTAGTACCTGATACCATTAGAGGAGAAATGGAAATTCCTACTCCCAGCTTCCCCTCTTTATTCATGGTTATTGTGCTCTAAGAACCACCAGCATCCTAATCAATGACTACCTGTTTTATATACAACCAAAAGAGTTCTTTGAGCAAGTAAATTAGAAAAGTACTTTTTAAAAATAAACTCTGACTCTTCTGAGAGCAACACAATATAAAATTTTGAGAAATTCTTCAGCTAAGAAACTTGTGTAAATTTCCCTCCTCTGCAAGACCTATTAACATAATAGCTGTCTGAACTAAAGTTTCAGAACACAGAAGAACTGATGCATTTGAAGTATCATGTTGGTGAAGAATACTGAAAGTACCATGAACTGCCAGAAGAATGACCAAATCTGTTGTGAAATATCTACAGCCAGAATGTTCCTTAGAAGCAAGGATGGTGATACTTCATCTCCCTTACTTTAGACATGTCATTAGGAGGCACAAATCCCTGGAGAAGGACATCTGTTTAGTAAAGTGAAGGGTCAGAAAAAGAGAAGAAGACACTCAACAAGGCATATTGACATTGTGGCTTCAATAATGGGCTCAAACTTAGTAATCATTGTGAGGATGGCATGGGACCTGGCACTGTTTCTCTTTATTGTGCATAAGATCTCAAGTGAATCAACTCAACAGCACTCGACAATGTCTCGTAGTGTCTACTAATATGGGTTTAAATGAGAGTGTAAGTTCATAAGATGGTAGTTGGCTGTGTTCCATTTCTCTAAAAGAAGTATTGAGGAAAAGATTTGGATAAAATGATTTATTTAGGTGATTTTTAGGAAGAATAAGTGAGGGAGGAGATTTAAAGAGATGTGAGAAAAATGTGAATGGATTGTGGGTTAATGAATGAGTTACCATGGTGGGCAGCCAGGATTCTATCCTGCTGATCAGTAACCAGGATTGAGGGTTGGCCTTAAACCAAAAAACTGAGTGCTGTTGAGTCAATTCCAACTCATAGCAACTCTATAGGACAGGGTAGAACTGCCATATAAAGTATCCAGAGAGTGCCTAGTGGGTTTAAACTGCCAACTTTTGGTTAGCAACCATAGCATTTAACCACTATGCCACCAGGGTTTCTGGGTTGACCTTAACTGTATTAAATGCATGCCCTGAATTCTGCTCTGCTCTGCATGTGACTAAACAGGCATCCGTGTCATTAGACCAGACCCTCAGCCAGAGAAGCAGAGAGGAACAGAGCTACAGATGAGAAACTGTTGGTGTTCCAGGAACTATCCTCTTCTAGTTGTGGTGACCTGAATTGTGAAGTGAAGTCCTCAGGAAACTAAGTTTCGTAAGAGATCATGTATGTCTTCATTTATTTTTGTTTTTATTTTTCTATTTTTCTAGATACATTCACCGTGCTCTCCAACTAATGGTTCCAAGTTACCGTAATAACCTCTGGGTGAGGAATAGATGGATAGAAGGCATATACGAAGAATAATATGAAACAGAACTATGTGCTAGAATCTTATTAAATATGGTAGTTTGGAGAATTAAGGCAAATAGGTTTTTGCTAACACCCCCATGGTTAATGATATCAGAAAACAAATCATCCTCCAAATAATTAAACAGAAACTTGGCTTTAGTCTGCTGTCAGTGAATAGTTCTCTTACAGCCCCACATGTTACATTGTGCTGATTGCACCATTGACATATGAACTTATGTCAATATGAGGACACATTTCTCTAACCCTGTAGGTTTTTTTGTTTGTAATAAATTCTGCTGGAGGATTTGAGGATTGAGGATCTGCTTGCATTTTATCCCTGAGATAAACTCAGACTGATTAGCAAATTTGACATGCATAGGCCAATAAATTTCATTTTTCCTCACCTTGGGAGATGTCATTCAGAGAGGAATGATTCGGCTCTTTGCTGTAGGCTTGGCTTGATGTGTGGTCAAATAATTAGTACAATCCAATAATGTATGGTGAGACTGATTTAGTGGGATTAACTCTTTCATTTTGTAAGTTATGGTCCCCAAATATTGAACTAATATATACTAATATAGAAAATTTAAAAAATAAAGATATAAAAAAGACCAGGAAAGGTTGACACTTATGAGCAGCATTTTGTCATATCACCTATAAAATTATTTCAAGGCATGTTTTAGCATATAACATAAATTATTTTTTTCCTTGCATAGCAGAATTTTATAACATGGGGATTGTAAAGAGACTGCCAATGTCATTTAAAATTACCCCAATCAAATTATCCCCCAAATCCCTAAAAAGTGGAATAAAGTGTGATATATTCATTTAGTAGCAAGGGTGATAAAGTATTTTTTTTTCCTCATTCAGGTTAAATTACATTGTGTTGGACTGTTTCTCTGAAGACAATTAGCTGATGAGTTGTGAATGCGGGCAAATTCTTTCTGTGATGAGTGATTGTCACATGTGATAAGCAAAAGACATATTCCTCAGTGAGTCCTTCAAAGTTGGGTGTGTGTCCTTGCTGCTACTAATATTTGGGCAAATTTACCTTGCAGGACAGCATCCAGGAGGTGGAGATGACATTCTAATTTAAAGACCTCAATAATCTTTATGGTGACAGAACAGAAGCAGTGTCCTCCCAAGGACTTCTTTCAAGAACATTTCTTTTCAGTCTCCAAGGAGTGAAGCAGGTCTTGCCCAGTTTAGGAGGGCATGATGGGAAAAATTGTAAATTACACTATGGAAAAAATGCTGAAATTGACCCCAAGTTTTGCCATTTAAGAGTTGTAATATAACATTAATTTGTTTTCCTCCTGCTCTATTATATTCCATTCTAAAAACTTTTAAATTCGATTTGTAAATCTTTGGGAAGTTGGGAGCTAGAACATGACTCCTCCTGCCAAATAATCTTGGCACATCTCGATGTATGTTACTTTTCTTCAGTGCAGAGTCTATCTTCTTAAACACAAAGTAAAATATTTTCACTGTGTCTAAACAAGTCTGGAAATTATAAAACTAATAGTTAAAATGAAAAAAAAGAAATTAAATATTTCCATATAAATATTTTGTATGAAATTTCAATAATTTATTACCAAGAAACAAGTAAACTAGCTAGTATGAACACTAAAAGCATATCGTGACAAACTTTTACAGAAGGGATAGAATTTATATAGAAAGAAAGAAAAAGTTCTGGATGTTTTAGCTATAATTTGAATTGGTTTGTTGAGGAGTGAAGCAACTTGAAAGCAATGAAGCTCATGAATCAGTTCTGGATACTTCATTCGTTCCAGAATTTACTAACAGATTCCCTTTGTTTGCTGTTTTCTTAATTTACAAATTGAATTTAAAATTTTTTAGAATAGAATATAATAGAGCAGGAGGAGAACAAAATAATGTTATATTACAACTCTTAAATGGCAAAACTTGGGGTCAATTTCAGCATTTTTTCCATAGTGTCTAGGCTTTGCTAACAGACACCTTCCTGAATGAAATGTTTGCTAGCAAATACTGCCTTTCAACTGGGTATTCACAATATATCATTTGTAATATTCTTGATTTCAAGCCATGTTTCTTGGGTGAGCCCCCTTGTAGAGTGGCAAAATGAAATAGCTGTGATCACAGTAATAACATCATGGGAATAATCAAATGCACTTGAATATGAACCATGTGAACATAGGGTTCTGCCCTTATAATGGGCATTCAAGTTTAATTCCATTTATGATAACCTGGAATCTGTAATGGACTACCCTATGACTGCGATTTAGTTTAACCATTACTGATTCTATTCCCACTTCAAATTCAAACAGAAGGGAAACTAATTCTATTTCTGAAAACACATAATACGCAAACGAAAATAAGGCTAAAGAAGTGAAGGACAGGGTGGTTATTTAGGCTATTATCACCAGTGGGCCAGTGTTGAACTGTTGTGAAATGGTGTATAAAGAAGCTTTAGGCAACAAGGAGTTCAGCAACTTAGCTCTCTTGTCTGTTTCCTGGTGGCACAGTGGTTAAAGTGATTGGCTGTCAACTGAAATTTTGGTGGTTCAAAATCACCAGAGGCTCCACAAGATGAAGATGGGGCAGTAGGCTTCTGTGGAGATTTGCAGCTTTGGAAACCCCATGAAATCACTTGGAGTTGTAATTGACTCAACAATGGCAGTAGGTTTGGTTTTTTGATTGCTTTCCTGGAGCAGGGCAAATAGAAAAGTCTCCTGCCAATTGTTTACGTTCCAGTGTTAGCTGCTTTGATAATTCTCATGACTTTTGTTAAGGGTAGTATCTGCTAGACTCATGAATGAAGTTGCAATGCTTAATTTGAATCTTCATTTGGATATTTGAAACTGAGTTTTGTCCTTTTTTCCTTTATATTTTTCAACTGGGTGTGTACTTGAAATGATTTAGGGGCTTGGCTTGGCTTGGCTTGGCTTAATCTGTTTCGACTGCGGTAGGTTTAGAATCTAAACCCTGGTGGTGTGGTGGTTAAGTGGTATGGCTGCTAACCAAAAGGTCAGCAGTTCAAATCTACCATGCTCTCCTAGGAAACTCTATAGGGCAGCTCTACTCTATCCTGTAGGGTCTCGATGAGTCAGCATTGACTCGAAGTCAACAGGTTGGGTAATGGAGCTTGGAGTAGTATGACCAAAATAGCAAACAAACAAAAAAACTCATTGTTATTGAGTCAATTCCAACTCACAGCAACCTTATGGGACAGAACAGAAATACCCCATAGAGATTCTAAGGAGCATCTGTTGGATTCCAACTGCTATCCTTTTGGTTAACAGCTATAGCACTGAACCACTACACCACCAGTGTTTCCTGGAGTGGTATAACTAGAGATAATGCAAGTCACCCACAGTGACAACACTCATTAGAGGTGAAATTTCCTCCTCTCCCATAGCAACTACAATAAGTCTTCAGGGAAGTGGATTTCATACTGTAATTGAGCAGCTGTGTACAGAGCCTGAGCAGAAACAATAAAGAGACTACACTTGGTCTCCCTGACAATTTTCAACAACAAACTGGATCCAGCATCTCTCCTGGCTTTTCACCTGTCTTTGGAGAACAAAAAGAACTGTCCTCTTCTCTCTGTGACAAGCATACAGCCCATCAGGCATTTCCAAAACCAGAAACTTCTAGAATGACTGATTGTCTAGTATCTATTTTTGCTAACAAAGACAACTGAGACAACTAGATTGACAAGTCTGAAAATGAAAGTTGTGTTGAATTTATTTATATACCATGTCTGCACAAACTAAGATTGTTTGGCTACAGTAATATATGACTCCTAAGCTTCCTGTCCAATGACATTTTCCTTGATATAACAAAAAAAAAAAATCTCTGAATGAGGAAGAAAAGGCCTTTTCTTGAGATGCTTCTATGCAGGTTCTATTGATATAAGCAAACAGAGTAAATCCACCTATGTTCAAGTTAAATGTGGCCTTATAGGCTACATTCTGCTCAAATTTAGACAAACGGCTGTCTCTCTGTTGGTGAACAGGAATGCAATAGGCCTTGAATATTAAAGTTTTGCTTCTCTAGCAGCTTGCTGGAAAGCAAATATCTGCTATGGACTATTTTAATCCATTAAAACAAATTCTAAAACCATATTAAAAAGACACGGATGCTGATAATAATTGTTATATTACCATATTTATTATATACCTAGAATTATACAGAGCACTTTAAAGACATGTTTTAATCTAATTCTCACACACACACACACACACACACGCACACACACACACACAAAAACAAACGCTTGTGTAGACTTTTCGCTATTGATAGTAACTTGCCCAAGAATACCTTTGTCAGTAACTGGTAGAAGAAAAGCTTGGCCCACACGTCTAATTCTCAAGCCCTTATTCTTTCACACAAGGCTCAACTGTCTCCATGGAGTTTGCTTTCTATTTAGTTTAACCCTTTAACTGGAAATCTCCTAAACTCTGATAGTGTGGTGATTAAGATCCAGGGCTGCTAACCAAAAGACTGGTGGTTGTCATCTACCAGGCAATCCTTGGAAACTCTATGGGACAGTTCTATTCAGTGCTATGGGGTCACATGAGCCAGGGTTAACAACAACAATAGGTTTGCTTTGGGTTTGATTTCGATAAAATGAAACCTAGAATTCTTTTTTTCTCCCATCCCATTGCACTCAGGGCATAGTGCTAAGCATTTGTGATGGTACGGAAACGTAAACAAGAGATAGCTATGTCCTAAAATAGTTTTAGAATTTTATCATGAGCCAGTGAGTGGTCTATGTTAAAAAAAAAAAAAAAAAAATCATGAAATGCCAAATCTAGCTGTCATTCACAATTTCAAGTGAATTAGTTTAATCAGATTGCTTTTATTTACCCACTGGTCCTCAAACTTGACTGTGCATCTGACTTACCTGGAAGGCTTATCCCCACCTCACCCCAGCCCACCCACAGTTTCAGATGACTGTGATGTTCTGTTGGAAACCCTGGTGGTGTGGTGGTTAACTGCTCCTTCCTCTAACCAGGTGAGCAGTTGAAATCTGCCACACACTCTTTAGAAACTCTATGGGGTAGTTCTACTCTATTAGACATAACTGACTCTACTGCAATGGGTTTTGGGTGATGTCTGTGGTAATCTGAGATGTTGCCTAATTATCTGCACCTTTAACAAGTTAGAATCTACCAGGTGCTCCTTGGAAACTCCGTGGAGTGATTCAGCTTCTACTCTGTCTCACAGGATTGCTATGAGTTAGAAGCTGGAACTGACTTGACAGCAGTCAGTTTGTTTTTGTTTTTGTTTTTTTGCTAACAGTTTTCTCAGTGATACTAACGCTGCTGGTTTAGAATGTACTTTTGAGAACCACTGCTCTAACTGTGAGCCAATAATTGATTTACCTTGGTTGGTGAATGAATGCTGTTGTTAACTGCTTCCTAAAAATAGTAAGCAAACATATTTTGCTGCTATGAATGTGGGGAAGAGTGAATGTGACTTAAGGAATGTCATGAAGTTAGGGTAAAAACTAAATACAGGCCTGGGATTTGCATTTGAGAATTTTGGGAGGCATGTAAAAGGGGCAGTAAAAGTAAGACATGATCAGGAAAGGGGCATAAGAGCCCTCCGAGCCAAATTTGCCCTCTGAGTGATTTCACCTGCAGCCAGCTGGGCCAAGAGTTGGGTTGAAAGGTGAAGGCCAATGTCCAGTGTTTCTCTGCTCTTCTTGCGGTATGGTAAAACCTGTGAAAGTCAGTCCCTATGTGTCAAAATGCAGGTGTTCAAGGTCAGGAATTCAGGTTTGAAGTTCAGGCAGACTCAGTAATGACAGAGGCTCAGCTGGTGTGGGTACGACAGGTTTCTGCAATGGCACAGCAAGGCAGAACAGCATCTCAAGCAGCAGCAGGTGGCCGGAGGCAGTGAGCAAGACACTGTGCCTTGCAACACAGTGACCTTATATACCAGTTTTGCACAAAGGTGGCTGGCTGCCAGATTTGAGCCCTCGAGGCCAAGCTGGACATGGAAAGTGCATGTCATGTTGCTGATTCTCTCCTGGCAGGAAAGCCTGTACAGTCAGAAGTCCTGACCAAAAACACCATATTGTTCCCACACTGTATAAGGTAGAAACCTGTCAGAGACGGAAAACTAAAAGGACAGCAACAGAAAAGTGGTGACTGCATCCTGTCAAAAGTGGATAACTTTTGAGATGAGGAGAAACAAGGCAGTCCTGTCATATTCTGGCTTTCATAGCTTTTACTGTACTCAGAGAGTTCATTGAATGGATAGGTGTGGTATTCTCATCTACAACGTGCCTGGATGGTGTAGCTCATTCTCTTGCAATGGTGAGAAGGGTAACACAGTGCACCCACCAAAGATGCTTTAAGTGGTGTAGGTTTGAGGTTAACCACCTGTACGAGTAAAGTCTTGTATTGACAATGTCATTGATGAGATTTCTCCTTACCTCCCAGTTACTTGATAGAGTCCTGGGACACAGTTCATAGGTCTACCCCTTCCTGTCTCAGCAACAACCAGGCTATCTCTGGACATTCAGTTCTTCTAAGCTTCTTAGAGAATTTCAAGGCAGCTTGAGGAGAATCAGCTTTATTTTAGCGTGGTGTGGTCACTCTTCGTTTGTGTTGATGGCTTGACTTCCAGCATCCTGGGTTTCGTCAGAAGATAGCAATCTGGAATTAAGAATTTAGAAGCCACTGGAGTGATTTTAAATTCAAATACACATCTTGGACAAGAAAGGGATTATGTAGCCATCAGGAGAAATGAAAACTGACAGTTTAATTTTTCTAAATACTGTAAACAAAGGGATGTCTGCTCCACTGGCTGGTGAGGTTGCCTGGGATTGAGTGTAATACACTATGTTGGAGAAATTTAGTTTTAAAACATATTGTTATAAGATTTTACACCTGGAATCTGGAGAGACACCTCCAAGTAAGGACTTCAGGGTATATTTCGATTTTGATCCTGGGATCTCAGGTTCTACGGAAAACTGAAGTGGTTCAATATATTTACTACTGCCTGAAACCATGAACTGACACTTTCTGTTTGTCAAAGTGACCCCTCCTCAGCCCCTGTGTCTTCTGTTTGTTACCACTCTTCCAATCCTTAACAATGATGCTTCAACAAGTGACAGGTACATGGAAGGTTCTTGTGTCTTTTCCATTTAGAGGTCTCAATTTACAGACTATCAAACAATTCAAGTACAAGTAACCTGACATTATTGAAGAAGACATAGGATACATGCCATATTTGAGTTTTATTTTAGAGGAGAGAATTGCAATCTTGAAATTGATTTTTGAGGCCAAGTTTACTCAGCCTAGAGAGCAGTGCCATTTCTACAGACAGAAAACTGGAATCCACATGGGCGAGAGAGAAGATAAAGTTAGGCAAGTTGGGTACTTCAAGCTGGTATTTAAATAACTTTAGGACTAATTAGAAGGAGAATTCCATGGTAACATGAGGGAACATAGTAAAATGAGGGAACACGGGGGATGGGAGGCTGAATCATCTACAAATTCATAATAGTATTTCTACTTTGTTTTACTTTAGAAAATCTACTTTAAAATGTATACAACTTCACTTCAGCCTGGTATGCTGCACACTAATAATAATATAATAATAATTAAGATAGGGGATATGCTTAAATTGACTGTAATATTTGCATGTCAGGTAATGTATATGTAAGGACAACAGCAAGCAGAGATGACATAATTTCTTATGCAAAGGAAAATACTTGTTTATAGAATTAACTATAGAACTAATATTTATAAAAAGTCAGGCTCATTATTTTACAGTCATATTGCTTATTATGAAATGGTTTTAAAAATGAATAAAATATGCCAACCACTATAATTAAGTACTAGGTGAAAATTCACATTTAACGTATTTTTTTATTTGGTGTGTAATGAAAGTAAAACCACAGCACTTCAGATCTTTACTAGAGTTGTCCTGTGGGGTGGCAGAGAAGAGAATGCCTTCACAAAATTACTTGGAATTACAGGCCCATTTTGATTCCTATTCTCAGGCTACTGGGGCAGGCTCCCCAGACTAGTAGGTCAGAATTCCTCTCTCCATTCCTAGCACATCTCACTTGTACTAGAACACTTCTCACAGTCTGCTGGATATTATTAGGGTTAATTAGACTCATCTGGCTATTAGGTGCCCTCCAGTCAGTTCTGACTCATAATGACTTCATGCACAACACAGCGAAACACTGCCTGGCCCTATGCCATCCTCAGGATCATTGTTATGTTTAAACCTATGGCTGTGACGACTGTGTTAATCCATGTTGTCAAGGGTCTTCTTTTTTGTTGACTCTCTGCCTTACCAAGTACAGTGTCCTTCTGCAGGGCCTGGTCCCTCCTGAAAACATAACCAAAGTACCTGAGAAAAAGTCTCCCCATCCTCCCTTCTAAAGAGCCTTCTAGCTGTACTTCCAAGACATATTTGTTTGCATTTCTGAAAGTACATGGAATGTATAATATTCTTCACCAACACATTAGTAAGAAGGCATTAATTCTTCTCTAGTCTTCCTTATTCATTGTTCAGCTTTCACATGCATGTGAGGCAACTGAGAACACCATGCCTTGAGACAAAAGAACCTCAATCCTTAAAGTAATATCTTCACTTTTTAACATTTTAAAGAAATGTTTTTCAGCAGGTTTGCTCAATGCAATATGTTGTTTACTTTCTTGACTACTGCTTACATGGGATTTGACTGTGGATCCTAGTAAAATGAAATCCTTGACAACTTTAATATTTCATCCATTTATAGTGATGTTACTTCCTTGTCCAGTTTTGAAGATTTTTGTTTTCATTATATTGAGGTGTAATCCATACTGAACGTTGTGGTATTTAATCTTCATCAGTAAGTGCTTCGATTGCTCTTCACTTTCAGCAAACTAGGTTATGCCATATGCATATTACAGATTATTAATCAGTCTTCTCCAATCCTAATATCGTGTTCTTCTTCAGATAGTCCAGTTTCTCAGATTAGTTGCCCAGCACAAGGACTGAATAAGTGCGAGGAAAGGATACAACTCTGACACATACCTTTCTTGGCTTTAAACCATACGGTATCTCTCTGTTTTGTTCAGATGACTGCCTGTTGGTCTACATAGAGATTCCCCACGAGCACAGTTAAGTGTTCTGGAATTCTCATTTTTCTCAGGGTTATCCATTATTTGTTTTGATCCACATAATTGAATGCCTTAGCATAGTCAATACAATGCAGGTGAACATCTTTCTGGTATTCTCTGCTTTCAGCCAGGATCTGCTGCCAAACTAAAGCAAGTTCATTCTGCCTGTCACTGACAGTCAAAATTCAGATATGGCATGGGGTTCAATACTTTATTTTGCAGGTAACCAGCAAATCCAGAGGACAGCGAGAATAGTTTCTCAAAAAATTGTTCCATCTGGGTTATCTTTCCGGTAGTTTTTATAGACAGAAGTCAAAGGGTCAGTGTTTGTCACAGAACAGTATTCAGGAGTCACAGGATTTCATTACACCATAAGGTTTCATTACATCATAAGGTTTCATGACATCTTATCAAACAGTGTGAATTACCCAAAACTTCATTCTCTCTCTCTGAGGTCTTATCAATTCTATTTCCTCAGATAGGGAGAAGAATGCAGCCCTACTAGTCCAGTCTGAGAGTGGTAATTAAGGCAGAAGATGGAAGGCAGCTTAATAAGTGACCTCTGTTAGGTTCTTACAGTTACCACCAGATCTATATAACATCCACAACGATATGCCTCCTTCCATATCCACTTCTGAATCCAGCTTGAATTTCTGGCAGTTCCTTGTTTATGTATTGCTGCAACTGTTTTTGAATTAGCTTCAGCAATATTTTACTTATGTGTAGTATTATTGATGTTGTTTGATAATTTCTGTATTCTACTGGATTTCTGTTTGAAATGGGTACAGATACGAAACTCTTCCAGTTGCCTGGCAAAGTGTCTGTCTTCCAAATTTCTTGGCTTTGAAAAGTGAACACTTCCAGCACTGCATCCATTTGTTGAATCATCTCACTTGTTATTCCATCAGCTCCTGGAGTCTTGTTTTTCACCAGTTTAGTGCAGCTTGAATCTCTTTCTTCAGTGCTATTGGTTCTTGATCACATAATACCTCCTGAAAAAAGTTGAATATGGGCCAATTCTTCTTGGTACAGTGACTCTGGTATTCCTCCCATCTTCTTTTGATATTTCCTGACTCATTTGATATTTTTCCCATAGAATTCTTCAGCATTGCAACTCAAAGCTTGCCTTTTTTCTTCAGTTTTCCCTGCTTGAGAAATGCTGAGTGTGTTCTTCCCTTTGGGTCCTCTAACCCCAGGTGTTCGCACATGTCATTATAATGCTTTTGTCTTTTTGAGCTGCCCTTTGAATTCTTCTGCTTAGTTCTTTTACTTTATCATTTTCTTCCATTTGCTTTAGCCACTCCATGTTCAAGAGCAACTTTCAGAGTCTCTTCCAACATATGCTTTGGTTTTTTCTTTCTTTCCTAACTTTTTAGGGACCTTTGCTTTCTTCATTCCATCATCTGTCTGGTCTTTGGTCATTAGAATTCAATGGGTCAAATTTATTCCTGAGATGGTCTCTAAATTCACGTGGGGTAGACTCAGAATTGTGCTTTGGCTCTCATGGATTTGTTCTAATTTTCCTCCAATTCTTCTTGAACTTGTAAATGAGCAGTTGATGGTCTGTTCTACATTAGATCCGTGGCCTTGCTCTAACTGATGATACTGAGCTTTCCATTGTCTCTTTCCACAGGTGTAATTAATTTGATTTCTATTAATTCCTTCTGGTGACATCCACATGTGTAGTCACCATTTGCACCAATGACAAAAAGGCATTTGCAGTAGAGAAGCTATTAGTCTTATAAAATTCTATCATGCGATTTCTGGTGTCATTACTATCACCAAGGCCGTACTTTCCAACTACCAGTCCTTCTTGTTTGTTTCCAACTTTCACATTCCAACTGCCAGTAATTATCAGTGCATATTGCTCAGCAAGGATGACACTGCTGGTATTTAAAATACCAGTAGCAAAGCTTCCAGAATTACAGTAATACACAAACCACTACAGTACAACAAACTGACAGACATGTGGTAGAATTAGGCTCACATACTTTTCTATTAGATGATGAAATCTTAGAGGACACAGGGCTTGTCACATTTATTTCTCAGTCTCTTAAAGAGGTTGGCACAGAACCCCTAATATACATATTAGGTAGTCAGTAGTGCAATGGGCCCTGTTCTTTGAGTCTCTTTTTCTGTCTCACTGTGTGTCTCTAGCGGTCTCTCATTTTGAGCCATTGATCTCTGCACAGAAGGAGAAATTATTCTCAGTCTTTCTTCTCCTGGTCTCTACTTATAAAAATCAAATGAAAAAGTGGAAAAAGTTAGGTATGAAGTATATTTGGAGTTACACAAACTTAACTAAATTTTAAAACTGCTAGTATGAACAAAACACTTGCAGCTTTGCCTTCTGGAGAGAAAGAAGGTATGAAATGAGAAAAATAGACTGTGCACGTGTGGAAGAACAGGGGTAAAGATGGCGGTTGGGAAGTCCTGTTTTCCTCGTAAGTTACTTTGTTTCTGTTAGGTGCCCTTGAGTTGGTTTCAACCCATGCACAACAGAATGAAACATTGCCCAGTCCTGTACCATCTTCACAATTGTTTCTATGCTTCAGGCATTTGTTGCAGCAACTGTCTCAATTCACTTTGTTGAGTTATAGTGCAATCATAGAACTGAGTCAAACTTGGTTTCTCTATAGTCATCTGTCATTTGCTATCCTGTCTGAGCCTGGTGTAGCTGAAATCAGGTCTCTACAGATGACTCCAACAGTCACACATTTGAGCCAGTGGCCAAAAAAAATGCTGCATTCTTAAGCAATTGTTTTCAATTCTGAGGTTAACAATGCCACCCTTAAAGTCTGAGCAGAAATTCTACTTACTCTCTTTTGTAATCTGAATTTAATTATTTAATTATGAGCCAATGATTATAATTTTAGCAGTTCATAAAATTATTTTAATTAACTATAGGTAAATTTTTTCATAATGAAAACTTTCCCCATGTTCAGAGGGGAAGAAGAGTGGCCATGGGTACCTCTGACCTCACGTAGTCTACTTTGCTATTTAGCATGTAGTTTTCCATTAAATGTTTAGTGAATTACTGAATTAATGTACTGACAACCTAATTGTATGTTCATTTCTATTGCTGTATAACAAATCCCACAAATTTATCAGTTTAAAACAATACCCATTACTTAACAATTTCCTGGGGTCATGTTGGAGGAGAACTCTCCCCACCATTTTACTAGTTTGAAATTAGGATGTTAGGCAGGTATTCAGTTGCCTTCTGTGCCTCAGTGTTGCCTCTTACAGGTTGATGAGAGAATGATTTGCCTTGTAGCATACCAAGATCCCCATTGTCTTTCAGCTATCCAAAAAGAACCATTCCCAATTTCTCTGGGACCATAGTTTCTTGCTCATGCTCTCCACAGGTAGCTTGCCGGAAGATTTTTTGCTTTCTTCCACACCAACAAGAGTATAGTTCTATAATTTCTTAGATCCTCTCCGATCTACTATGGCAATAGTGATTTTGGAAGAGAAGATAGGAGTGGTAACAAACCTAGCAGTGATTATGTTAGCCAGTTGGTTTAATTTCCTTATTAAATAAATGTTTTTAACCACTTAATATATGCAAGCCCCTACTGGGCATCACAATAACAACAGAGAGAAGTTAGACATGGATTCTACCTGTGAAGAACTTATAATTTGGTGGTAATTTGTTATGAGATTAAGAGAAGGAGGTTCTGGGATTTTTTTCTGTGGGCATCTGAAAATACTTTCTGGAGGTAGGAGATGATATTTTAAAGGAACCTGTAAGAATGGGTGTAGACCTGCAGATGCAGAACTCATGGCTGGAGAGATGGGCCAAAGGCATTCACAGCAGAAGTGTTCTAGAAATCACTGAGCTTTGTCATCACTAATATTGAATTCTGCATAGTCGTTTGTTCTCTTCATGTTAGTTCACAATCCCACGTGTTTAATTAAGTTATAATCTTTGCAGTATACTCTTCATTTTCATCTTCAAGAGTTGGCTGAGTGCTATTTCCTCCAGGACACTATCCCTATCATACCTAGTCTGTGTTTTTATAAATCCATAGTCTTATCTCCATCATGGCATTTATCCCAACCAAGTTGTGAGCTCTTCAAAACAGAGAACTTGTTCCATTTTTTTTTTTTTTTTAGAATACCATGTCTAGAACATAATTTGGATCAAAGTAGGCCATTAAAATATATTTAACTGACCACCAAAAAAGAAATAAAATTCTTAAAATATAATAAATTATAATTATTTAATCCCTATCAGAAATCCCTCTAATGCCTTTTTTGTTGCACTTAAAATAAACCTATCACCAAATTTTAAGTTCCTTTCTAGTAGGATTCATGTCCTTGCATTAACTTACACAGCCTCAGGTAATTTTAGAGAAGAGTTACCTCCAATACTACTGAGACTATTTCACAGTATAGAAAGGGATGTAATGCTCCCAAACTCATTCTATGAATCCAGCATAATCCTCGTACCAAAGCCAGGGAAGGATTCAACCTAAAAGGAGAACTACAGAATGATATCACTCAGAGATGCAAAAATCTTCCACAAAATTCTAGCCAATAGAATACAACAAAACAACACAACAAAAAAATAATCCATCATGACCAAGTTGGATTCATACCAGGGATACAAGCCTGGTTCAACATCAGAAAAAAAATTAATGTAATTAACCACATAAACAACACAAAAGATAAGAATCACCTGATTTTGTCTATTGATGCAGAAAAGGCATTTGATAAAGTCTAACACCCATTCATGCTAAAAACTCTCAGCAAAATAGGAATAGACAGGAAATTCCTCAATGCAATAAGGGCCATTTATACAAAGCCAACTGCCTACGTCATCCTGAATGGAAAGAGACTGAAACCATTTCCCTTGAGAACAGGAACTAAACAAAGATGCCCGCTCTCACCTCTCCTATTCAACATTGTACTAGAAGTTCTAGCCAGAGTAATTAGACATGACCAAGAAATAAAGGTCATCTGCATTAGCAAAGAAGAAGTCAAAGTCTCCCTATTTGCAGATGATACGATTGTGTACACAGAGAATCCTAAAGAATCCATAAGGAAACTACTCAAACTGATAAAAGAATTCTGCAAAGTCTCAGGATACAAGAGAAAAATAAGTAAATCAGTAGGATTCCTTTATACCAGCGAGAGTGTTAATGAAGAAATCACCAAATCAATACCATTTACTGTAACCCCTAAGAAGATAAAGTACCTAGCAATAAATCTAACCAGAGAAGTAACAGACCTTTACAAAGAGAACTACAAGTCCTTACTACAAGAACTAAGAGAGACTTACATAAATGGAGAAACCTATCCTGCTCATGGATAGGAAGACTTAACATTGTGAAAATGTCTATTTTACCTAAAGCAATCTACTTATGTTATCTTATACAAATTCTGGTAATATTTTTTTACAAGATGGAGAAACAAATTACCAACTTTGTTTGGAACGGGAAGAAGCCCCGGATAAGTAAAGCACTACTAAAGAAGAATACACTGGGAGGCGCTTCACTATCTGGCTTTAGAACCTATTACACTGCCACAGTAGTCAAAACAGCCTGGTACTGGTACAAAAACAGACAGACAGATCAATGGAACAGACTTGAGATCCCAACAGTTCATATTCAACAAGGGCCCTAAGACATTAAACTGGGGAAAAAAACAATCTCTTCAACAAATGGTGCTGGCAAAATTGAGTATATATCTGCAAAAAATTGAAACAAGACCCATGTCTTACACCTTATACAAAAACCAACTCAAACTGGGTCAGCCAGCCAAGTGTAATAGACCTAAATATCAATTCTAAAACGATAAAGCTCATCCAGGAAAAAGTAGGAACAAGAATGGAAGTTTTAACACACAGCTTAGACAGACTTCAAAATCTCACAGTGACTCAGGTGATTTGGCTCCTGAATATTTGCCTAACCTAATCTAGTCTCACATCCCTCTTCCCATTGTATTGCCCTGTGCGATCTACATGTCCTCCTCTACTATGTTTAGCTTTTTTTTCTCCCCAGGCACTTTATAAGGGTTGTTCCCACTGCCTGAAATACTCTTCTTTGTCACTTGGCTGCCTCATCCCCATTGTTTTAGTGTTAGCTAATGACACTTCCACACAGAAGACTTTTCTGGCCAGCGGTTGTCCTTCCTCCAACATCAGTTCTCTTTTTCATCAGATGTAGTTTCTGACTCATGACCAGATTATGTTCTGACAACTCTCTTGTAAATTCATTCTGATGTGAGTCAAATATTTCATTTTATTTATTTATTTATTATTATTATTGCCTTTTATTATCAGTATTTTTATAAATCCAATCTTTTCTTTGGAGGTTAGAAACAGAAACATTACATATCTGTTTTATTATGTAAATTAAAAAATACACAAACCACTAAAAAAGACAGTCTTAAGTGTGGTTTGTTGTAACTCAAATATATCCTAAGTTAGGAATAATTTGCATGCTATTTGACTGGGTGATCTATTTCTAAAAACTATCCAACGAAAACCTTGCAAAGAACAGCTCTATTTTGACACATATGGGATCACCATAAGTTGAAATGGACTTGATGATGACTGGTTACTACTTGTAGTATTTGATATCTCCTGACTAGGAGAGCAGTGCTTAAGAGCTTGCCTGCAAACCAGAAGATTGGTAGTTCAAATCTGCCAGCACTTCTTTGATAGTTCTAATCTTTTCTATAGGGTCACTATGAGGTGAAAGCAACTTGATGACAATGGACTTTTTTTTTGGTTAGACTAGAATGCAACCTACAACAGTAGCAAGATTATTATGTTTTACTCACTTTTGTGTTCCTAACCCTAGAATGGGTATGACATATTGTAGTTCCTCAACATTTAATCAGTTTTGAAAATTGAAAATAATTGTATGGGGAAAGAACAACTTGTCCAGTTTTCCAATGCATCCAGCTTGGAAACGAGATTAATGTTTGACATCAGATGCCAAATCTCTACATTTATTACAGAAAATAAGTACTTTTTTTTTTTTAACCTAAAATAACAGCCCAACACAGAAATGAGATGGGTTTGTAGGACAGGGGTATAAGTGACTAGATTTCCAAAGTGACATATTTTCCAAAAAGAGTGAGTCATCTCCTGATTTTGACCTTCCCCATAAGAACTATAGGGCTTGCTGCCAATGCATCTAGCTGCCCAACCCCTAATGCATAAATAAGCTAGATGACATTTAAACAATGGTGACATTTACACTGCACGCTCAGAACTTTTCTTCAAAAAGAGAAAATACATTTGTAAACTGGAGAGAGTAGTAAATGTAACCTTCACTTGGCATTAAATCAATAAAGAAATTACGAACAGTACCAAAAAAATTAAGCACTTTGAAGATATCCCTCGTTTCTGTTTTTTTAATTGTTTGTGCATATTGTCACTGCAACTTGTTTTTCTTCAGTTGCCTGCAACTATGAAGATTCCTTGAATTAAAGGAATAGCAAGACATAGAAACGGTATTACTTTTACCTTGTTTCTATGACATTTCTAAGGATCGCTCCTTTTATAAACGTGAGTCCTTTTATATCCTAAATACAACCTTTGACACATTATGTATGATACAGAGAAGACTACAAATAAGTAAGTTCCCAATAACATTAACCATAAAAGCCAAAGCCATTGCCATCAATTTGATTCCGACTCGTACAGACCCTATAGGTCAGAGTAAAACTACCCCATAGAGCTTCCAAGGAACACCTGGTGGATTTGAACTCCAGCCTTTTGGTTAGCAGATATAGCATTTAACCACTACACCACCACGGTTAAAAATCCCACAACCCAGTGCTGTTGAGTTGGGTTCGACTCATGACAACCCTAGAGGCCAGGGTTAGGGGACAGGAAAGCTTATTTCCTTTCTCTGGAGCATTAATGTCAGGAAGGTTTACACTCAAACTTTGGGCATCAATCTGAGTGTATCCATTTTAATGAATGTCTGAGAGGTAGGTAATTTTTTGTTATTGTCTGTTTCTTAATACAAGATGAAAGATAACAGCTATGACTGTGTCTGAAATTCTGGGCAGTCTGCAATATGTTACCTAGTACTTAGACTTACGAATCAACCTGAATTTAGCTCCTGATTCTGCCCTAAATAGCCATTTGACATAGGGAAAGTTATTTAAACTCTTTGTAATGAAGTTACTTAAACTTCTCATCTGTGAAATGACAGCACTGGATCATATTATCAGAAAGGATCCGAACATCCTTTTTGCTTGAAAATGGTATGAGTTTAGTTCATGCTCATATTAGAAACAATATTTTCTGTATATACTTTATAAAACACCACTTGTCTTGATTCCCACCAAAAGTTTGAGAGGAATGATGACACTCATGTTCCCAATGTTGTTATCCTCATTTTGCAAAAAAATAATCTAACTAAGCTGATGATCACATATTAGCTCTATACACTGTAGATCTATTTCTGGGATTCAGGGTCAATTGTCTTCTAATCAGACACTCTTTCTATTACTCTACCTTGCTTTTCAACAAAGAGAATACAAGTCTTATTTTAAAAGAGTGTTCATGTGAAATTGAGAAACTGTTTTTTTTCTTTTGAGTGATGACTCTGAAAAAAATTTTCAAAGTTGAAAAGGTTTACCTGTAAGTTTAAAATTAAAAATGAGTCTTACATGAAGAATAGCATAAGAATATCTCCTTTCATTTGTTTTGCAACTCTTCTGTATTGTAACATATTCTAAGACTAAATATATTCCAAATTCATATTTATGTGGGTTTACATTGTTATATGAGAGTTAATAAATAACTCCTGGTTTTCTGAACTTTGGAAGTGACTAAAAGTAAATATATACATAGATGGATGGGTGGATAGATAGATAGATGGATAGACAGATAGATAGATAAATGGTCTGAGACGACATTTTCGGAGCACTCCTGACTTAAGTGTGATCTAGTCAACACTGACTCCAATCCCTAACACATAACCATTTATGTATGTCTTAGGCTCCAAGGGATGGGCTGATTCTTGCTGGTTCACACATCCTTTTCTATTTGTGGGCATATTGGTTCTTCCTGTATGTTACAATGGGGAGGAAATTACCTAGGATTTAAAGAAATAGAATTTGGAATGTCCATGTCAGCTGGACATTATACCAATTTTTTCCTCTGATAATAATGTATGTCTAATGCATTTTTAGGTAGAATTATAGAATAATCAAATATTATAAAAAGGGATACCCTGAGTTATCATACTTGGGAAGGATTTGTTTACTTGTCTTAAAAGGAAGAGCAAGATTTAATAGTAACCCTTTCCATATGGCAAAAGAGGATGATATTAGATGACCTTGGAGGCCAATATGAGTGACTTGACTTGGCCACCGTTATCATTCTGTTGATAGTTTCCCCATCATACACCCTTTCACATCAGAATTGCTAATCATTGTTGATTGCTAGGGCAAGAAGACAGCTGTATTGTCATTAGCTAAAACAAAGCAATGCCAATTTGGAACATCTGCACATTTTTGTTTTGACCCTTTTAGGGAAAAGGAGAGGCTATTAACTAAATCTCTGTTATTATGGAAGGAAGAGAAAATAAATAAATTAGGAATCTCATTACCTCAGATGTCTCAGTTTCGGTTGTTTATGTTAGGAGGATGAATGCATTCAATCATATTTGGAAAGAAAACTGTCCTGTGTTTCTTGTCACAATGCCTTGTGTTCCTTCTTCAATCTCTGATGTTATTCTCTCTTTCTTCACTTTTTAAAACCTACGTCCAGCTGGAAGTGTATCTAACAGACATACTTAAACTTTCTCCTATCATTTTAATAATTATTAAGTGATCACTAATTTAAGACTCGACGGCACTTGGCTTGGCAATTTAAGACAAAGGGAATTTTACTATCCATGCTTAAATCAGCATTATCTAGTTCACCATGGTACCTAAACCCCAAAAACCCACTTCTGTTGAGTCGATTCAAACTCATATTGAAACCCTGGTGGTGTAGTGGTTAGGAGCTACGCCTGCTAACTGAAAGCTCAGCATTTTGAATCTATCAGGTGCTCCTTGGATACTCTATAGGACAGTTCTACTCTGTCCTATAGGTTCCCTATGAGTCACCATGCCACCTGGAGATCACCAATTGACATCTTGATCGCACAGGGAGGTTTATACAGCTTTACACATAAAAATAACTACTGAATGTTGGTCGTTAATCTGTTTACTTGCTTTTCTTTGAGACCACCAAGTAATGGACTGATATTTTCTAATGTCAAAACAGGTTTGTAAAATAACTGAAAAATTTCTATCCCTGTTTTTAATGACTCTTCATCTCAAAAATAAATAAATAAAATACCAAGGAACCTTTCCAACATCTCACTCCTTCTATTGTCTGGAGGATTTGGTCTTTGTTCTAATATACAACTAATAGAAATAATTTTGCAATACACTCTAAAATTCCTAATACAGGGTGAGTTAAAATGAAACATTTTTATTTTTATTCTTTAAAATATTACTCAGCTAGATATTAAACCATATACTTAAACATAGTCTATGTTTAAAATAATGGAATATTAACAATACTGTGCCTAAGGTAGAAAAGATAAAGTTTGTGCCTCAACAATTTGGTAATCTATAAATATGAAGACTTGAAACTGATGCTTTCACATAATCATGTTATTGCAAGAAGTAAAGTTTCTTATCTGGACAGTTTTATTTTATAATTTTGAAAAATGTCGTTTTTATATGTCTTTTAGGAGACAAAGACGAATCGAGGTTGTGGCATTTCCCAACACATATTCTGTCCTTTGGCTGCAGCATTTCTGCACAGATAATGCCTCTACTGCTGTCCTTACAGGATAGGGATAACCTTTAAAAAGACCCTACTGAGTACATGTTTACTAGATGAATAAAATATTTTTGCATCTAGTTTCACAGAGTTTGAAAGTCTTGTGTGTTTTGGTGTCTCAGAGTAAGTTCTGGCTACATTAATGACTTGAAAGGAGACATTATCAGAGCTTCTCCTCTGTGGATCCCTGAAACTGTTTTCTACTTTTATCTTTTCTTCACTTACTTTTTAAAACTATTTGTCACATGACTTCATTTTCTTTGTTGTTCTGCAACCATTATCCTTATCTTCAGTTTCTTTTCTCACATTAATCAATATTTACTGAATGTAGGTGGTCAGTTGATATTTATTGAATAGAAACACCATAATTATTGAAATTTCTTATGATGTGGCAGGTGCAATACTTAGAACTGGAAAGAGACTATTACAAAACAAGCTTCCTGCCACCATGGATTTTGTAGTCCAGCAGAAGATGAAGATCTCAATAAAACCATCAAACCCAACACAATGCTGTTAAAGGCCGTTGTATAGAGTAAGGCAGCAAGGCTGCATGGCCAGAAGAGGGAGACAGTATGAGCTCCCATTATTGAGCTTTTACTGTGTATCAATTTTTGTGCTAATTTGATGTTTTTTGTTAAGTGCTTTTTGTTAAGTGCCAGCAAGTTGGTTCCAACTCATAGCCACCCTGCCTACTAGGTCTGACAATTAATTCTACAAACTTAATTGTTCTGAGTGTTACATCCCTCATTGCTGAATATCATTATGGTCACCTTCAACGTACTCCCCTTGGGAAGCTACACACCAGTGCCAGTGACTAGTTCACCCTTCAAAATGATTTTTGAACTCTTTCTGGAATGGCCAATGCACACAGCGGCACAGTGGCACGATGGCACAATGGCACGGTGGCACAGCGGGAAGTTCATGAACTTAAATGTATCATTGTCTATGAGGGAGTTTTTAGCCAGTAAACAAATAACTGTATTGGAACACCCTCCTTACTCACCTGACCTGGCCACCAATGACTTTTTTTTATTTACTAGAAGATAAAGAAACTATTCTTTAGTTTAGAAGGCATTTCAATGACATTTAGGATATCTAGGGTAATGCAATGACAGCTCTGATGTCCATTCCAGAAACAGAGTTCCAAAATTCCTTTGAAGGGTAGACTAGGTGCTGGTGTCAGTACATAGCTTCCCAAGGGAAGTACTTTGAAGATGACCATAGTGATATTAAGCAATTAGGTACATAGCCCTTTTTCCAGGATGAGTTCACAGATGTAATTGTCAGACCTCATGCAATAGAAGGAAACACTGCTCCATTCTGTGCCAGCCTCACAGTTGTTGTTAGGTTTGAACCTGTTATTGCAGTCATTTGGTCACTCCATCTTGTTGAGGTTCCTCTTCTTTCTCACCAACCTTCTACTTTACCAAGCACCATGTTCCCCAGGGACTGGTCCTTCCTGTAAGATGTTCCAAGTACATAAGACAAAGTCACTCCATCCTGATTTTTAAGGTACATTCTTGCTGCATTTCTTCCAAGACAGACTTGTTTGTTCTTTTGGTAGTCTGTGGTATGTTCAGTATTCTTCATTAATATCATAATTCACAGATATCACTTCTTCTTCAGTGTTCATTTTTCATTGCCCAGTTTTTGAATGCATATGAGGCAATTGAAAACATGGCTTGGATCAGGTGTGCCTTGGTCCTTAAAGTGACATCTTTGCTTGTTAACACTTTGAAGAGGTCTTTTGAAGAAAATTTGCTCAATGCAATGAATTGTTTGACTTCTTGACTGCTGCTTCCATGGTTGATGATTGGATCCAAGTAAAACTAAATCCTTAAAAACTTCAATCTTTTGTCTGTTTATCACTAATATCACACTCAAGTAAAATTCTACTGAAGATTAATCAAAAGCAGTTGTAGTAATACATTAACAGGGAGCTTCCAGAAATTCAAGTCAGATTTAGAAGAGGATGTGGAATGACAAGTATGATTTTTCATGTCCAAAGGATTATGGCTGAAAGCAGAGAATGTCAGAAAGATGTTTACCTGTGTTTTATTGGCTACAGAAAGACTTTTGATTGTGTAGAAAGTAGCAAATTATGGATAACGTTGTGAAGAATGGGAATTCTAGAACACTTAAGGAAACTGTACATGGATCAAGGCCCAGTTGTTCAAAAAGAACCAGGAAATAGTGCATGGTTTAAAGTCAGGTTGTGCTTCAGGGCTGTACTCTTTCACCATACTTATCCAATCTATATGCTGAGCAAATAATCTAAGAAGCTGGACTATGTGAAGAAGAATATGGCATCAGGATTAGAAGAAAACTCACCAACAACATGTGTTATGCAGATGACACAACCCTGCTTGCTGAAGGTAAAGGGTATTTGAGGTACTTACTGATGGAAATCAAAGAACAAAGTCTTCAGGATGGATTAGAACCCAATGTACCTATTGCTAAAGCAACAGTCCATTTTAAATCAACTCCAGCTAGATCATCTTCAACTCCACATTCTGTTCTGGTCTTTGACCTTTCAAAAAAGTAATTAATTTGAAAAGCCAAAATGAAAACTAAATAATAAGTAAAAAATATGAGTAAATGGCCCTTCCATTTGAAAAGATGCTGAAAATACCAGTAGCTATTTTACTAATTTAGTGAAACATTTAGACATTTAGATGCCACCATCACCACAGTCGCTGTATTATCATCAAGATGGAACTCTGGTGGCACAGTGGTTAAGAGCGCAGTTGCTAACCAAAAAGTCACCAGTTCGAATTTATCATGGCTTTCTAGAAACCCAGTATGGCAGTTCTCTGTCTTACTGGGTTCTATGAATCAGAATCAACTCAATGACAGCAGGTTTGGTTATGATTTTTATGTAATCATCAGGATGATTGCCATGTTAAGGTACGTTATAATTACAAAGCAATCAGCTGTTACTGTGCAATGCTCACACCTACAAGCTCCTAAGGTGTGTGGTTTATTGACCTTGGCCAATAGCATTGATTTAAAAAAAAAAAAAAAAAGACGCCCCATTTGTCAATCATCTGGGATGTTTTAGTAACATTCAAATTCCCACTAGAGCATTGAGCATTTATTTCAAGCTATGAAGTGTCTGAATGGTTCAGTGCTTCTTTCCTGACTGAAAGGTTGATGATTCAAACCCAATAGTAGCTCTAACTAAAAAATCAAACTCCATTCTGACTCATGGTGACCCCATAGGTGTATGGAACTGCCCCAAAGGATTTCTAAGGAGTGCCTGGTGGATTCAAAGTACCGACCCCTGAGTTGCCAGACAAACTGGTAACTACTACACCATCATAGACACCCCTGTTGGGTGTGAGGGAGAAAATATGTGGAGATCTGATCCTTTAAACATTTCAGCCTAAGAAATCCTAAGTGGCAGTTCTAGTCTGTTTTATAAGGTTAATAGGTGTTGGAATCAATTCAAGGGCACATAACAATATTAATATGTATTATTTGATATGACGGATGATATTATACATAAGAATCTTACCAACATGTATATGGAATTATCCTTGGATCAATTATAAGAAAGTTAAACTACCATTTTGTTATGATTATTCTGTAATTACTAAAAGCATTCTAATCAAAGCTGAAACTATTACTCCTAATTTATCTTTTTTGAATTAAACCTGCCAGATTCAAAGAGGGTGCTGAATAAGGAATATCATTGCTGATGTCAGATGGTGCTTGATGGAAATAACAGAAATTGTTTGCCAGTGTTTTATTGAGTATGCAAAGGCATTTGACTGCGCGGGTCATAAAGAATTTTGAATAACATTTCAAAGACTAGGAATTCCAGAACACTTTATTGTCTTCATGTAGAACCTCTATGTAGAACAAGAGGCAGTCGTTCCAACAGAGCAAAGGGATATTGCAGTGTTTAACATCAGGACAAAAGTCCATCAGAGTTGCTCTTTGGTTTCAATGCGGATTACACCTCAACTTAAAGAACACTGAAATCCTCACAACTAGACCAATAAGTGACATCATGCCAAATGGAGAAAAGATTGAAGCTGTTAAGGATTTACTTTTACTTAGATCCACAATCAACATACACGGAAGCAAAAGATATGTTACATTAGTCAAATCTACTGCACAAGACTCTGAGTTTTTTTTAAAAAAAATTATATCACTGGACTAAGTTGCACCTGACCCAAGCCACAGTGTTTTCATTTGCACCACATTTATGCAAAAACTAGACAATGAGTAAGGAATACTGAAGAAGAATTGATGCCTCTTAATTATAGTATTGGCTAGGAATATTGAGTAAACCACGGTCTGCCAGAAGAACAAATAATCACATCTTAAAAGAAATACAGCCAGAGTTCTCCTTGGAAACAAAGATGGCAAAACCCCTTTTTATCTAAGCTGGACACATTATCAGGAGGGACTAGTTCCTGGTTCAGGATGTCAGTGCTTGGTGAAATATGTCAATGAAAATGAAGAAACCCTCAACAAGATGTGGTGACACGGTGGCTACAACAATGGGCTCAAACATAACAATTGTGAGAATGGTGCAGGACCAGGCAGCATTTCTTTCTGTTGTAGGTAAGGTTGTTATGTGTTGAAACCAACTCGAAGGCACCAAACAACTGCAGTAAGCAATCCAAATCAAACTCTCTATCTTCGCCTTGCCTTTTCACATAGTTGATACTGAACCAAAACTTCAAGGTTTAGCAAATAACGCCTCTATCGTTGAGCATTTCCTGTTTATTTTCTCTCAAGTGGCTGAGTTTTTTTTGTTCTTGTTCCTTGGAGCCTCCAACTCTTATACATTTCATTTGTGGAACACATCGCATTTCGCCTTCTGTAATTATGTCCCATCCTTACTAGACTGTAAGTTTTTAAGGACAGGAATCATGATGCTTACTCATTCACTTCTGTAGCATTTGAGTCACTGAATCCAGCTTGTAGTAGAGTATTTATTGAGTTTAACTTTAAGTGAACGTAAGAAAATTCTGGGGAACCCTTAACTTCAATCCAGGGCTTTGAACATGTTCGGTAGAGTTTGACTCCCTGCTGAAAATTTGCTTCCCCATCCCAGATACACTGAATCAGAAACTATTATTTTAACAAAATCCCAAAGTGATTCTTATGTATACATGTACATTTTAAACAAGATTCCTAGAGGATTCTTATGCTGTAGTGTAACTGGAGAAGATGCATAAGTTCTCAGCAGGGAGTCAAACTAGACAGAAACAACTTGAAACCCTGCTTGTGTCCCAGCTATCCCATAGCTGCCTTGATAATGTGTAAAAATATGTGTTTCATGTTGCAGCTGACATTTCCATCACTGGGACTGGATCTCTGTGCTGCCAAAACAGTAATAAACATTAACCCAAGTCTATCAACAAAGTGAAGCTTTTTAGATGATACAATTTCAATCTCAAGTGTGAAAATTGCTTAAAATTGTCACATGAATATAAATCACTGTAAAGATGAGAACTTTGCATTTTTATATTATATACACACATTTTAATATCAGTATTGAAATATTCATACTTCAGTATATGAATATATATGTATTTATTTCAGCAATTTGCCTTGCTTACAGACCATTATTTTCTGAAGGAAATAAATCTTATTGTTTAAAAAATAATTTATCAAAATCATAAGAAAATATTCCTGTTTTAGAATAAATCAAACATAGTGTGAACAAGTCTACACAAATCAATTTATTTTCCAATTGTGGCACAATAGGATAGCAGTGAAGCTGAAATTCTGAGTAGTCTGTCTGGCTTTAGAATACAACCTTTCAACCTCCAAACTATCCCTTCCTAAATAACATGGTGTAGAGAACATTTCTAAACATCATTATTATTACATCTGTCCTCTAACATTAAAGAAATTTCCAATTCCCACTAGGGGGAAAATAAAAACACTCAACTTGAGACTTACCTCTCCTTTCACTTTTCGATTTTGACTGAAGAGGTTGTCATGGATGGGTTGTACCCTCCAAAAATTATCTATCACTTGGGGCCATAATTCCTGTAATTGTATGAGTGTCCACCATTTGATGCATTTTAAATCCTATCACTATGATTTAAGAATATGGATGCCATGGGTTGAATTGTGTCACCTCCAAAATATGTATTTTCCTGTATTATTTATAACAATAAAAAAAACTGGAAATAAAAGATGTTCATCAATAAAGACCTAGTTAAATAAATTATGGTACAATCATATTTGAATATCATATAAATCATTAAAAAAGACAGATCTATATACATTGGTAGAGTAACAGCATCAGGTAAGGAGAGAAATAGCATTAGTCAAAGAAAGTAACAGCATCAGGTACAAAAGGTAACAACCGGTAAGGAGGGTAACACCATCAGGTAAAGAGGATAACAGCATCAGCTAAAGAGGGTAACAGCATCAAGAAGGAGGGTAATAGGATCAGGTAAGGAGGGTAACACCATCAGGTAAGGAGAGTAATAGCATCAGGCAAGGAGGATAACAACATTAGGTAATGCAGATAACAGCATCAGGTAAGGAGGGTAATAGAGTCAGGTAAACAAGGTAACAGCATCGGGTAAGTAGGATAAAGACAGAGTGAGCAGCACCCCCTTGTCTGTCAGTGGAAGCTTGCTTGTTACTGTGATGCAGGAAGATGTGCCACTGGTATTTAGGTACCAGCAGAGTCACCAATGCTGGAAGAGTTGCAGCTGAGCTTCCAGACTCAGACAGACTAGGAAGAAGCACCTGGCAGTCTACTTCTGAAAGGAATTAGCCAAGGAAAATCTTATAAATAGCAGCTGAACATTGTCAAGTATGGTGCCAGAAAGTTAGCCCTCCAGCTTGGAAGGCACTCAGCAGATGACTGGGGAAGGGTGGCCTCCTCAAAGGAGAGTCAACCTTAACAATGAAGATGGAGTAAAGGCTCCAGGATCTTTGTTCTCTGATGTGGTATGACTCAAAATGAGAAAAAACAGCTGCAAACATTCACTAATAATCAGGACATGGAATATATGAAATATGAAGCTAAAAAAACTGGAAATTGTAAAAAATGAAATGCAACACATAAAGATTGATAGCCTAGGCATTAGTGAGCTGAAATGGACTGGTATGGGCCATTTTGAACTGAACAATTATATTGTCTACTATGCTGGTAACGAAAACTTGAAGAGAACCAGCATTGCATTCATCATCAGAAAGAACATTTCAAGATCTGTCCTGAAGTACAATGCTGACAGTAATAGGATAATATCCATACACCTGCAGGGAAGACCAGTTAACACGACTATTACTCAAATTTATGCATCAACCAGTAAGGCCAAAGATGAAGATGTTGAAGATTTTTACCAGCTTCTGCTGTCTGAAGTTGATCAAACATGCAGTCAGGATGCATTGGTAATTACTGGTGACTAGAATGTAAAAGTTGCAAATAAAGAAGGATCAGTAGTTGGAAAACATGGCCTTGGTGATAGAAAGAAATAATGCTGGGGATCGCATGATAGAATTTTGCAAGTTGAATGACTTTTTTATTGCAAATGCCTTTTTCAACCAACACAAACAGCAACTGTACACATAAACCTCAACAGATGGAATACACAGGAACCAAACTGACTACATGTGTGGAAAAAGACAATGGAAAAGCTCTACATCAGCAGTCAGAACAAGACCAGGAGCTCACTGTGGCACAGATCATCAATTGCTCATATGCAAATTCAAATTGAAACTGACGAAAATTAGAACAAGTCCACGAGAACCAAAGTATGACCTTGAGTATATCCCTCCTGAGTTTAAAGACCACCTCAGGAACAGATTTGATGTGTTCATCACTAATGACCGAAGACCAGACAAGTTGTGGAATGACATCAAAGACATCATCCATAAAGAGAGCAAGAGGTCATCAAAAAGACATGAAAGAAAGAAAAGACCAAATTGGATGTTAGAAGAGACTCTGAAACTTGATCTCAAACATAGGCAGCTAAAGCAAAAGGAAGGAAAGGTGAGGTAAAAGACCTAAGCAGAAGATTTCATAGGACAACTCAAGAAGACAAAAGAAAATGTTATAATGAAGTATGCAAAGAGCTGGAAATAGAATACCAGACGGGAGGAACATGGTCTGCATTTCTCAAGCTGAAATAACTGAAGAAAATAGTGAAGGATTCTACAGGGAAACTAATAAATGACTCAGGGAGCATCAAAACAAGACAAAAGGAACACACAGAGTCATTATACTAGAAAGTCGATTTTCAGCCATTTGAAGAGGTAACATATGATCGGGAACCAATGGTACTGAAGGAGGAAGTTGAAGCTGCATTGAAGGCACTGGCAAAAAACAAGGCTCCAGGAATAGATGGAATATCAATTGAGACATTTCAACAAACAGAGGCAGCACTGATGCCAGGAAATTTGGAGGACAGCTACCTGGCCAGCTGACAGGAAGAGATCCGTATTTACTCCCATTTTAAAGAAAGGTGATCTAACCAAATGTGGAAGCTACCAAACAATGTCTTTGATATCACATGTAAGTAAAATTTTGCTTGAGATCATTCAAAAGCAACTACAACAGTTTATTGATGAGGAACTGCCAGAAATTCAAGCTGGATTCAGAAAAGGATATGGAACCAAGATATCATCACTGATGTCAGATGGATTTTGGCCAAAAGCAAAGAACACTAGCAAGAAGTTTACTTGTGTTTCATTGACTATGTAAAAGCATTTGACTGTGTGGATCATACTGAATCATGGCTAACTTTGTGGAGAATGGGAATTCCAGAACACCTAATTATGCTGTTAAAGAATGTGTATACGGATCAAAAGGCAGTGTGCTAACAGAACAAGAGGACACTGCATGGTTTAAAGTCAGGAAGGTGTGCGGCATGGTTGTATCTTTCCACCATACCTTTTTAATCTGTTTGATGAGCAAATAATCTGAGAAGCTGGATTATAAAAAGAATGAAGCATCAATATTGGAGGATGACTCATTAATAACTTGCATTACGTGGATGACACTACCTTACTTGCTAGAAATGAAGAAGATTTGAGACACCTACCAATGAGGATCAAGGACCACAAGCCTTCAGTATAGATTACACCTCAACATCAGGAAAACAAAAGTCCTCACAACGGGATGAGTATGCAACATTGTCCTAAATGGAGAAAAGATTGAGTTTGTCAAGGATTTCACTTTGACTCTGTCCACAATGAACACCAATGGAGGCAGCAGTCAAGAAATCAAAAGACGCACTGCATTGGGAAAATCTGCTGCAAGGATCTCTTTAAAGTATTCAAAAGTAAAGATGTTACCTTGAAGACTGAAGTGTGCCTGACCCAAGCCATAGTATTTTCAATCGCATGATATGCATGTGAAAGACGGACAATGAACAAAGAAGACAGAAAAAATAGTAATGCCTTTGAATTGTGGTGTTGGAGAAGAATGTTGAAGGTACCATGGACCGCCCAAAGAACAAATGGATCTGTTCTGGAAGAAATACAACCAAAGTGCTCCTTGGAAGCAAAGACGGCAAGACTGCATCTTCCATACTTTGGGCAAGTTGTCGGGCAAGATTAATCCCTAAAGAAGGACATCATGCTTGATAGAGTGGAGGGTCAGCAAAAAAGAGAAAGACTGTTGAGGAGATGGGTTTACACGGCAGCTACAACTATGGGCTTAAGCATAAGAACGATTGTGGACATGACACAAGATCGGGCAGTGTTTCATTCTGTTGTTTATAGGGTCATCATGAGTCAGAACCAACTTAATGGCACCTAACAACAGAAATATGTGTAGTAATTTGGCTGGGTCAGGATTCGCCATATTCTGTTGATTGACCTCCATTTTATGATTCTCTGATGCTTTAAATTTTAATCTCTGCCTGTGGTTAACACAATGGATTATGATAGAGAGGATCAGAGTGGAACCGTAAATCCCTTCCTAAAGTTACCTCCCTGCCCTACTGTCAAGGAGTGTGGCTTGCGCCACTTTTTATCCTACAAGAGATAAAAGGAAAAGTAAGCAAGCAGTGAGTGAGGAACTTCACACCACCAAGAAAACAGCACTGAGAGAACAGCATGTCCTTCAGATCTGAGGTTCCTGTGCCAACATACTCCCTGACCAAAGACTGATACAACACAGTGACTTTCCTCCAGGGACAGCAAGGAGGACATTCTTCTCCTGGAATGCTAAGCCAAGTGCCATCGAGTTGAATCTGTGAATGGACATCCTAAATTTGGAGTCGTAGCCTACTGGACTGTGTAAGAGTAAACTTTCCTTTGCTAAAGGCATCCACTTTGCAGTGTTTCTGTTACAGTAGCACTAGCTGCGTAACACAACAGATTATCAGTGATAATTTGATGAGGTTTACAAGACTGGACGGTGTCTTACACTAACATCTTTTGGGATACTGATATAAAGAAGAGAAAGAAGTGAACAGTGAAAGAATGAACCCTCTTCCACCAAGAAAGCAGTGCTGGAATCAGAGCATGTCCATTGTATCTGGGGTTCCTTTGCTGGCATGCTCCCAGACCAGGAGGGGAGGGGACTGATACATCACAGGGTCCTTTATCCAGAGCCAGCAGAGAGAGGAAGACTTTCCTGGGAGTTGGCACCCTGAGTTGAGACTTGTGGCCTACTGGACTGTGAGACAGTGGAATTCTCTTTGTTGAGGCCATCCACTGGTGGTCTTTTCTATTGTTAACAATACCGGACGACTAAAATGGAGATCTAAGATTCAAAAACCATTCCTACGTTCCAAAGAAGCTGAATGAAGTAATTCATTTTGTATGAAAAGTACAGAAAATGATTTTCCTAAACTTTCTAGCTGGGTTAACTTCCTCAGAGTTTTAGTCAGCTGGGCTGCTCTAACAGAAATACTACAGAGTGGATGGCTTTAACAAAGAAAGATTTATTCTTACACAGTCCGGTAGGTTGCAAGTCCATATTCAGGGTGTCCGCTCCAGGGGAAGGCTTTCCCCTTGTTGGCTCTGGAGGCAAGTCCAGTATTGCATCAGTCTTTGTCCAGGGAGCGTCCTGACACAAGAACCTCTGGTCTGAAGGACGCGCTCTGCTCCCAGTGCTGCTTGCTTGATGGTAGCCAGGTTCTCAAATTGTCCTTTGTTTCTTTTTCCTTTTATTCCTTGCAAGCTAAAAGCATTAAGGGTGGGGCAAGCCATACTCCAGGGAAACTCCCCCTACAGCAGGAATTTACAGCCCTACCCTAATCCTTTAACATACAGGTTAGCAAAACCACACAATGGAGGACAGTCCCAAGATACTGGGAACCATATCCCAGCCACGTGGCTGCACACGTTTTTGGGGGGACACAATTCCAACCATGACATCCTACCCTTTGACAACCCAAAAATCACATCACAAAAACATTTAACATATTCATCTCACCATAGCAAAATTACGTCTATCCATATAACAGAAGTCTTAAATCAATTCCAAGTCCAAAATACAAAAACTCTTCTACATCTATGAAACTTAGAAGGCATTAACAGACAACAGGCAAGTCAACAGAACACATTACATTAGCCCTCAAAGCTCTGGAAATACTCTTACATTTTCTGAGACATTCTACACAACAGCAATGCTCTCCAGACTCTAGATATCGGTCACACTCTCAGGTTTCTGAGTGGAGACCTCCAGCCCCGTGCTACAACTCTGCCTTCAAGGCCCACTTGGACAGAAACTCTGTCCCATCGGCTTTAGGAGCACCCTAAGCCCAACTGAGTGGCAATTCCACCCTTACGAACACAGCATGCCATGGTTCCACCTGGTCATGGCCGTACCTCCTGAGACTGAGGCAGCTCAGCTTCTCAGGCTATTTGTCTCTTCAGCTTCAGCTTCCTGTGGCTGCATGGCCAGGGCCTCAGGCCCACATCTGCCCTGCCGGGCAAGGGTTCCAAAGCTCCACTGGTTTAAGTGCCCAGAGGCACCCCACTCTTGCTGGAAAGCATCCTGCACAAAGGCACTCAACTCTCTCACTCCGTGGGTCAGCAAGGCCAGTTCCACCGATTCAAGTGCCCAGAGGCACCCCGTTCGGTGAGGAAAACTCTGCACAGGCACTGACCTCTCTCGCTCCACGGGTCGGCTCCAGCGCTGCCTCTGGTTCTGCTACTGCCACTGCCACTGCTGCCGGTCCGTGGGAACCATATCCCAGCCACGTGGCTGCACACATTTTGGAGGGGACACAATTCCAACCATGACACTCAGAATAAAAAAAAGAAGAAGAATCAATGAATGAAAGCAAGTTTGGAAACATTCATCAGTTTTTAGAATATTATGAATCTCAACTTCACATTTTTATCTTTAAAAAGAGAACCTCCATGAGGTAGGTAGCCCCTAATGTGATAGTTACTCTTTTTGTTTTCTCTGATGTCACTTTGAGACTGTAACCAGAAATGTGACCACTTGAGGGAAAGAGAAGTCAATGGTGCTCTCTGCATGCAATGAAAAGCCCTGAGATGGTAAGGCAGCTCAGCCAATTACTGCCCTTCAGTAGAGGAGCCAAAACCTAGAAAACCAGGGGTAATTTAATACTTCATACAACACAATGTTGAGGGTGCTGAATGAGCTCTAAGTCCAATAAAAGTGGAAAGATATGTCAACATACACCCCAGAAATAGTTGAAAAATATGACTAATTCTCAATCATAAAACCCAGAAAGTCTTTCGTATGCTCAGTCTAGCATTAGTAACCACAACCTTCCAAAAGGGATGATTTAAGACATGAAATAAAATGCTGCTTTTTCTTCTTGTATTGAAATTAAAGAGGGATAAATACAATAGAAGAGTTTAGTTTATCAATTCACAGAATTCAGAGTCCTAGAATCAAAGTTGAAGGAGACTCAAGTGTGTCAAAATTAAGGAGACTTAAAGTGTAGAAATAAAATATACAGAGAAATATGCAGCTAAATAAAAATGTATCAGTTAAATTATTATACATATTCTAAACTTATAAGGTGATCAGTTCCAAGAGGAAGTCATGCATGAAAAAAACAGTGTATTCTACCAATACCTAATATCTTAAATGAGAGACTACACATGCCGTATTATTTACTATGTGTTTGCACTAAGGATATTCAATAATTTAAATTTAGTGTCTAGAGTCCTCTGCCTGAATTATTTGAGTAAACATAAACAGACAGTCTAATAGTAGGTGTTACCTAAGTAACAAGAATTACGAGCTCTTTGACTTAAAGTTATAAGTTGCTTAATACAGAGGTATCTCCTCATAGTAATAATAATTAGAGTCATCTTTTTCTTTTGACAACATGATGTTAAAAAATAGTGCTGCTTTCTTCTTGAACCCTTGCTGCTTAAAATGAAATATGTTTGTGATCTGTAATTGGCAACTTTTCTGAAATACCAGTGCCTAAGAAGGCTGTCTGGTTAAGAAGAACAAGGATCCCTGATGGCACAATGGTTAAACGCTCAGCTGCTAACTGAAACGTCAGTGATTATAACTTACCACTAGCTCCAAGGGAGAAAAGATCCGGCAATCTGCTCCCATGAAGATTACAGTCTAGGAAACTAGGTGGGCAGTTCTACTCTGTCCCATAGGGCAGCTATAAATCAAAATCAGCTTGAGGCCACCCAGCAACAGGTAAGAACAGAAAGCAGAAATATTGGATAACTTTTCGAATTCCTTTCCCAACATTAAGAGTAGTGTGAAATATTTTCTGCCGGGAGCCAGCCCCAGCAGGGTTTCGGGACCACGAAGGGATGGGAACGGCATCGGCGAAAAGCAAAGAAATGAGACGGAGACAACTATAAGTCTGAAGAATGGTAGCCCACTAAGGTCTGTCTGTCTTTATTTTTATAATCAATGAGGTAACTGCTCTTTGACCATGTAAGCTATTGGCTAGTAAGAAGTTGGTACCTCATGGTCTCTTTTCATGTTAATTATTAGGGTCCTCTCTGTTAGCTAGTAAAGAACCAATACATTGTGGTCTTTTTTCATGTTAATCATTAGGGCCTTTTAGGTAATGGCCCAAGACAAACATATTGTGATTATAATCAACAGTGAAAATAAAGCTATACCTTCAGCTCTATCCTCGAGGTCAAAGGTGCAGGAAGGAGGGATAGACTCATCTTAAAAGTTAATCTGACTGTCTCTATTTGTTCCTTCTTTGCTCTTTCTTATCTCTTCCTGTGGGGACAGTAAGTGCCCACCATCCCCCACTCTAAGCCTCTCTTAAACTGTTCTCAGAAGGGTATTTCTTTAGTATTTGTCTATTTGCCATACCAAATATAATAAACTTGGAAGCCTATCTGTCTTCCTGATGTAGGAAGTGGAAAGGCTGTGTGTGGTGTCATCCCTGGGGAGCTCCCGAGGGCTTTTCTGCAATCTTGCATTTCACATGTGGAGGGGGAAGTGCAGATGGAGGAAGCCAGCGGAGCCAGGCTGGCCTCAGTATCCCTGGGCTGGGAGTGCTGTATTGGAATTCATTAAGCCGAGGGGGTTGTAAAACCCTTCTTCTTTGATCCTTGTGCCGGGAGATAAGAAGGTATTTTTGAGGAAGGTTTGATTAGGTTGCAAAATATTATCAAGGAGAGTATGGCCAGAAATATGTCACGGGTGAGATGCCTCCACCCACCATCACATAAGCTTGTGAATTTGTTCACAGAGGCTTTTGTGGTGACAGGCCTCGGCAATTTTCGATGTCCATTTTACATTATATTTCTTAATTGCCATCATAGGCAGTATTTTCAGAGAGTTTAAAACTTTTCAAAGTTAGTCATACTCTTGGTTTGGTTTGGTTTTGTTTTAAGCCCACAGGCACTCAGTAGAAACATAGTGAAGTCATTTTAAGTACAAGACAGTAAAGCTTAAAGAAAGTAGACACTGTGCCAAAGGGGCACAATTAATTGGACAGAAGCAGGACAGCATGTTCCTTCCAACCATTAATAGCCTTTGGTACTCATTCTGTAGAATCACATCCCACCACTATTAAAAATATTCTAGACCAGGCATTCATTAGACAAAGAAACAAAAGGTTACAGATTGTGTTGCTTGATCCACATAGCACAACTAATAGTGGGCTGACTTAAGACTCCAAAAATGAACAGAATGAAAGGAGAAAACACTCATTCACTTGCTGCATTGTCCTTAAAAAACTGCTCCATATAATTACAAAGGATTTTAAAAATTAAGCTCAAAGATAATTGTCTTGACAATTCAATATGCATCCCTACTTAGATTTGCTGTTAACTGAGCTCTATCTAGCTCATTACACATGCTGAATTTGAAGCAACTTGTTTAAGATGTAATATGTGTGTTTAAGATGCATTACATGTGCAACCAGTATATTCAGCACACAATCATGACATAATCATCCCTTGAACATGTTGTTTAGGAGCAGATCATCCTCTAGCTCTGAATGAAAACTGCCCAGGTTCACGGCTTTGACATTTTTTGTAACAGGTACTGACTTCTTTGCTGATTTGCCTTGGAGCCCCTGGGTGGCACAAATGGTTAAGCACCAGCCAAAAAGTTGGCAGTTTGAATGCATTCCTCAGTGACTTGGAAGACAGCCCTGGTGACCTGCTTCTAGAAGGTGACACCCTTAAACATCTTATGAAATAGTGCTACTCTGCACATGTGATGTTGCCACAAATCAGAATCAGCTCCATTGCAACTATCAACAATTTTTCTGCCTCTGCAATGGCCACTATCCAATTCAAAGTGATACTTCATTGGAATATTATGGCCTCTAAATCTGATCACTTTGGCTTCATTTAACCTTATTCACCTTTGAGTAGCCAAAGCCAAGTGCCGTGAGTAAGCTCTTTGAAAACTAGATAAATTGGTATAAACTGATCAATTGAACTTACTCAACAAACTGTTATGCAATAAATACAGGTCCAATTAGTTACTGATTTCCAACTGTGTCTTGGGTTTTGTGAAAAATCCCGTGACTACCACTGCATGCGAAATCCAAAAGGGCTAGGACCCGCAGTTATAGTTTTCTTCTTCTAGGACTTTGCAGTGTTTGAAAGGACACCACAGTGCACGTCCACAAAACATTTAGAGCATGGCTGGTAGGAAGCGCTCTTACAAATGAAATTAAATGCAAGAACATCGGTTGAAGGCAGTGCGTTTATAGCAGGTCAGGAAAAGGAAGAAAAGCGTGGTGAATAGTGGGAAAAGCTCTTAAACACGTATATCGACCTTGTGTCAACGTATGGACACATTGCCGCACTCTGAGTCTGAACCATCTGCCAATTTGTAAAGATTAAGGTGAAGACAAGAAAATCCCCTTCTCTTCCACAGGACACTGACAATCCTGGAGACAGAGGAGATCTGTGCTTCTTGCAGAGGACAGGACTGGAACAATTCTAGTCAGCAGGAGAGGCAAGGTGCAAGGAGCATGACCTGCAGCAGCGTGATGGAAAAGAGCAAACGGTGTGCGCAGTGCTTGCGGGCCCTGGCTCCCAGTGCCGCGTGGGCTCCGCATCCACCGAGCCCCAGAGCTGGGATCCAGCTTTTGTCCGCGGGGCGGCGCCTACCTCGCTCTGTGCCAGCGGCTGCCCGCCCCGCTGCGGCCCAACTTGCTGGGAGCTGGGGTCCCGAATGCCTGCCCCAAGCCTGCCCGCGGAGACCCTGCGCGGGCTCCTCTGGCCCGGGACCCCTCTCTGCTCCATTATGGGAAAAGTTGGCGCCTGCCGCGGCTTCTCGGTCCGACTGAGCGCCCTCCTCACCGGCGCCTGGCTCTTGGTCCTCTGCGCCCTGGGAGCCTGCGACGGCGGCTTTTCTGCCCTCTGCAGCATTCCAGCCAGTGTCGGCACTAGGCTCCCATCCCATGGGACTGCCCTCACCAGGGGCTGCAAAACAAGACGCCTGCCACTCCTCTGCCCCTCCTAGGGCGCCGCAAGTACTGAGGGGTCCCAACAGTGGCTACCCAGCGCCGAGAAAGAGGAGAAGCCCTTCCCCAGGAACAGGGAAGAAGGGCAAGCGGGAGCCTTGAACTTGAAAGCAGGACGTGGATGAAGCCAACTGAGCCACTCACGTCCGAATGGGGAAGCTGCACGTTGATGGTGACGGGAACTACACACACAGAACTACTTGGGTGGTCTGACCACACCAGCGCTGTGAGTAGAGGAGCGATGAGGGGCTGACGCCAAGAGGTGTGGGGCGAGGGATGGTGACTAAAGTTGGCGGGACAGTCAGATGCAGAAGCCGATGTGAGGCTGCTGACTTTAGCAGGTGAGTGAAAAATACTGCTTTTGGTCACCTTCCCTAGGAATCGTATCCCCTTCTTGGGGACGTGCTCTGTCTTATCTCTCTATAACCAGGTGCTTGCTTTCTCTAAGGTCCAACCCTAAAAATAGGCAAACCCCTACTCTTAGTCACCTTGGCAGGTAAAGAGCAGAGTGTTAGCGAGTATCTGCAATGTGCTGATGAAAGGGTTAACTTTTTAGGTAGTTCAGCATCTTTTTAAGTGATTTCCCATTTCCTTGTTCCAAGCTGAAACTGATGGCTCAAGTCCAAGAAGACCTAAGTTTATGGGGTGAAGGGGACTAGAACTGCAGATGGATCATCAAGGTCCCTGCTGCCTTCCCTGTTGCTGGTCACTCAGCAAGTGTCCCATTTTCTAAGACCCTCAGTGCCTGCGTTTTTAGAGCTGAGACTTTACAGCTTGTGAATTATCCACTGTTCTCCAGTCCTAGGAAGATTTATATAGTAGTGACAACTTCCTTTTACCTCCCAATTGCCAAACTTCCTCTAGCAAAGGGCACAAATAAAGATTTGTCCCTTCCTTTAGGGAGAGGAAAAGAGTTTGTTACATGACAGGAGGCTGAAGCTGGGGAGAGCAGGTGGAGTAGGTGGTTGCTGCTAGCAGGGGTGATAGTTGAAGATTTGGGGCCATGTCAGGGGAAGTGTTAGATACGGGGAGGGGAAGTCTGCAACTCTTCAGTCGATGTGAGCTCTCAATTTATCCCGAACCTGAGAATTCTAATTTGGTGAAACGGTAAAGCACTAGCATTGATAGTAGTGATTACAGACTACTTGAAAAGCATGTGAAAGTTCTGTAGGCTGCTCTAGTAGGTAGTTAGAACATTGTAACCAAGGGATGAAAAACAAATCCACTGCTGTGAGTCGGGTCCAACTTATCGGGACCCTAGAGGTCAGAGCAGAAGTGCCCTACCGAGTTTCCAAGGAGCGGCTAGTGTGTTTGAACTGCTAACCTTCTGGTTAGCAGATATAGCACTTAACCCATCAGCCACCAGGGTTACCTTGTAACCAAGGATAATTAAAGAAAACAGTAATGGATGAATGCAGATTCAGTCAGTATGTTCTAATTTTACTTTCTTGTAATATACCCGAGTTATGAATCCTGATGCTTTTCACCATGTCTTCACTTGAAATTTCCAGAGGTCTTTTCAGAGATGCTGAAGTTGAGTTATCATCCTTGTTACCATTTAAGATAAAAGTTTGGCACATTTTAAAATAAATACTACTTCTTAGGGATTCTGTACGCATATACCAGACTTTGAAGTGAATCCTGATAACAGCATTTAGTATGGATGGTCCACCTGCTGCCATGAAGTCAATTCTGACTTTCAGTGATCCCATAGGATAGAGTAAAACTGCCCCATAAGGTTCCCAAAGCCGTTAATCTTTACAGAAGACGGGACCACCAGTGGTTTCCAACCACCAGCCTTTCACTCAATGTTGGGGAGAAGGTGGCCCCAAACAAAGGCAGAGACACACAAGTCCCTGTGTCTAGTGAAGTTTATTCAAAGAGAAAGAGAGTGGGGTCTGAGCCGAGAGGGTTCAGCCTGTCTCTCCCCAGTAGGGCAAGTTTTTTATAGTTTTAAAGTTCCGATGAGGTAGTGTGGGGTGAAGGGGTTTATGGGTTGAGAAGGAAAGAGAAGAGGGGTAGCAAGAAATTCTGGTTAGGGGATTTGTGGTCTGATGAGGAAGAAGTATTGATTGGAAGGGGGAAGGGTAAGGTTTGTTTATGGTCAAGATTTTGATAAGGGAGAGCTTTCAATTAGGAGGGTGGGGAAAGCAACCGTGAAGTTATTTATGGTTTTATGATTATACCTGGTGGGGCTGGCTGGTGGGGCATCCCAGACTGTTTTTGGTCATCCCTGCTATGGCAGCAGGTTTGTGGGTCATGCATACCAGCCTGTTTTCAGATAGCGGTGAGGTGTGATCATTGGATATGACGACCTCCCTGAATTTCAGGAACGGAGTTCCATCACTTAGCAGCCAAATGCTTAATCACTGTGCCACCAAAGCATTTTCTGAGTATCTACCCATCTCTTATATCCAGCCTTCATGGCACAAGCTTTGGTTTACATAGTTCTCAGTTAACTGAAGCAGTGATTCTTTCTGTCCACCTATGGACACCATTGCCCTCTCCTTCCTTTAATGTTAATATTATCACTAAAATAACATATCCCATTTAAATGTAACTTTTCTTAAACTGTTTCACTTCTACAAGTAATTAAGAATTTCTGACTTTATAGGGAAGTTTCAAACATCAAACATATAGAGCCTATGGTACAGAAACAAAGGACTTTAGAATATTTGTTATCTCAACTAAATATTATCACTTACCTACTCCAGAAACATTTTAGAAAGAATGAGACGACAATTGTTTACAACAAATCAGATAGTCATTCTTTAAGAAATGACTCATGCGTATTACTTGTTTGTTTGTTGTTTTAATGTGCTGATAAGCCTAGTAGGGACAATGTGGGCCAGGTCTCGGATGCGTGGCACTCAGTAAGTCTACTAAGACAAATGAATGTAGAAAATAAGTTCTTTCTCTCTGAATTCTTCTATTTTATAACGCCAATTACCACCAACACACACACACAATATTTTTCAGTATATACATACATGTCCTAAAATGATAGAGCTAATCAGTTTTAATCTGCCCAATTTGTCCACATTAGCATCACAGAGGAGATAAAGCTTAAAGTTATTATTTCTTTAATTGGAGTATGAAGTCAGAATTGACTCAGTGATGAAAGATTTTTGTGATTTTATGGAAGCATAGAAACTTTTGAGATGCAGGCAACTTGATGGAAAGCAAGGTAGAGACCTGACTTCTGGTCTCATTTATTTCTCATGTGTTTTGGGGCAAATTTATTCATAATATGCAGAGTTTGAATTTCCTTATCTATTAAATAGGATCAGTGTTAATGCCATTGAAGATTATTTCCACCAAACCACAGATTTGGGTACTTTTAAAGAGAATGGTTGTTGTTAGGTCCTGTATATATGTGTGTAACTGCCATGTACAGGACTTCTCTTTCTCTCAGATAAGGGGACATTTCACTAACCATGAATCTAAAGGGAAGGTCAAGGACTCTTTATTTCCCACTTAGCTATCCTGCTCCAGAAGAGGTGGGCAGAGCACAGGTATCACACAGACTGGGAACTTGTCTGATCTGTCGCTGGGCCACAGCTAAGAACGCCTGCGTTCAAGCTACAGCTTTGTGGAAATTAGGGGCTGCCCATCTCACTTTCAAGAACTCTGCATGACTTCCCATGTCCTTCCCTGCTCCTTCCTGTACTCTCAGCTAATACTTTTGGGGGCAGCCTTTTGGAAATAGAACTTTTGCCTTGCACATGATTAGTTCTTTCTCTATTGTGCCCACACTCATGCTTTCAGAAGAATTCCTGCAACCATTGTTGAAATCTAGGTACCAATATTTTCAAGCTGATTATATAGACCAGCCTTTCTTGATGTAAAGTTTTTCTTGGCAAAAATATTTGCAAGATATGAACCATAGGAAAGACTCTTATGACTGAAGACATGCTGAGTACAAATAACATGTTATTTCTGTGCTGCTCATTCTATAACGCTATGTGTTATGATATAATTTTGTGTAGTATTATTTAATGACTTGCGGTTGTGTGCATGCATGCACGTGTGTATATTTTCTTCCAGTGAGTTCCCAAGTGCTAACAAGCAGTAGCTTATTAATCCTTACAGAATCCTTATTAGGTAAGGGTAAGCCTTAAGATCTTTTTGGTCACCCCTGCCACAACAATACTGAGTATAATTTAAATGTTTCAGTTTCTCACCCCAATCTCTTTCTCACTGGTGATACTGTCAAAAGAGATGCTAACCAAAGACAGGCATCTCCAGTTCACTGTTTCTATCAGTCAACTAGAATTAATGCTACGTTTATCAAATTGTATGACTGGTAGTTGTATTCGTATCCGTGTCTTTGCCTTCATCTTTTTTTAGATATGACATAAATTAACATAGCTTTAGTGATTAAACTGAGTAAAAAAACAGTTTTTTTTTAATATGCTTATATTTAACATTTTATTTAATTTTTATAGTAATCTTGTGAGGAAGTGGTTATCACTCCTGTTATACAAAAAAGGAAACAGATTTAGAAAGGATAAATGGCTTGGCCAAGGCCATATGGGGAGCTGTCAAGACCAGAGAATGGTGGTTTAAAAGCTGCACTGACTAATTTTCTTGCCTTGTAAATGTTAATATAGGACTTAGAATTCAGAGCTTTTTAAAATCTATTTTGTAAAATCATTCATCTTGGCTGTATTCCAGAGGAGGCTGGGAGGAAACAAATTCTGGGTATGAAAGTACCATCTTCTTGTGAAAGAAAAGGTCTTTAACATGTGCCTGCCACGGTTAAGAGCTATGGCTAGGATCACAAGGTCAGCAGTTCGAATCCATCAGGGGCTCCTTGAAATTCTGTGGGGGCAGTTCTACTCAGTCCTATAGGGTTAGTATGAGTTTGAATCTACCAGATGTCAAAGGGTTGTTCTGATTTTATCACATTTCATTCTTTACCTACAACAAGAATACATCATTCTGCTACACTATTGTCCTCTTTCCTTCCCATTCTTTAGAGAGTCTTGAAATCAACACTTGGATGATCCATTGAGCACAAAGTAGCCTGTAGTCACTCAGTTTTGAGATCTCTTCTTTGTTAAAATTTATGAATTGACAACAAACTCTGATTTTGTTCAGAGATTGACTGAAAACTTGGCTTGGTGATCATTTGTGTAAGATTTATTTTTTTCATTTGACTTTTGAAATTTAACATCAGTGGCTTGCTTGAACAAACTCATATATCCATTTTCTGACGGGGCCCTGGTCCTAATCCTGAATGGAAATGTAGTGTGGCAGGGAAGACAGGATGCTGTAGAGGAGAAACCCTAAGCTGTGGAGGCAGATATATAGGTTTGAACCTCAAATCTTGTTTACTAGCTGATCCTACAAGTAGAGAGACCATCTCTTTCTGCATCTGATGACAGAGCAGGTGGTTTCTCTGAAACTTAACCCAGATTTGACCCAAGATATTATTATATTCTACCCGAAAGTGTTGAATATCATGGACTTACTAGTAAAGTGCCCTGGAGAGCCAGCATGGAAGTGGGGTGGTAGAGGGGGTGGTGGTGGCGGTGGGGGGAAAGAAGATGGCATTGTGATCTAGGCCTTTCTTGTTAAAGTGAGAAAATTTTATATTTCACATGATTATGTCTTTCCTTATTCATATACATATCTATTCACAGAAATTCCTGAAAACTGGAAGTCATCCTTTAAATTTGGTACTATTATTTGTACTAAGATATAAGGGCTTATATTAGGTTTGTCTGATTTCATCTTTGTGTTGGTAAACATGTAAACCTGGGCTTAAAAAAATACAAAAAAAAAGGTACATGTACGTAAAGGGAGCCATGGCTCCATTTCTATACATGTCCTGAATGCTACCTGTGATTGGCAATTAAAGAGTCTTTGAAATTTATTGGCATCTTATAGAAAAAATAGTGAAGTGTTGACTCTGGGAAGAAATCACTTGAAAAAGAAATCTTTTAAAGAACCTTCAAAATCTTCATAAGATTGGCCTTGATAATGCTTTTTTGTTTGTTTTTTAATCTACTATAATAATAATAGCTAACACTTAAGGAGTGTAAACCATGTGCCCAGACAAACGGTAACAACTGTATGCAAATTACCTCAGTAGCATTTAATTCTACAGATACCTGAGGAGCATCCGTTATGTCTCAGGTACTGACCTAGGGATACGTGCATGGTAGTCACTCCAGAGGAGGTGAGATACTGCTCAGATCAGATGGATGCATTTGTCAAAAGGTTGGCAGAAAACAAAGGCAGTGTCGTTCACATGAGGTAGAAGATGAGGGTCACTTGGTGGCAAAACTGCTATGGGAGTAAAGGTGAGATGGGAACTGATGGCTGTGGTGGTTTATGAAGGCTTAAGGCAACAATGGTTCTGAAACTGGGCCATGAATTGTAGGGAAAACTTTAAATGGGAAGGTTTGAGCTGACCATAAGTGCATGGTGGGTAAAAAGATGGCAAGCAGTAAGATGAAAGGATAGAAATTAAGAGTCCCTTAGCTGTGACAAAGGAGCCCCACTGACAGAAGAGATTGAACACTAGATTGCTCTTCTCTGTTAACCGGAAGGTTGATGCTTCAGATCTAACCAGGGCTTCAAGGGAGAAAGACCCGCTGATACGCTTTCCTGCTAAGAGACAGGTCCACCCTGTCACGTGGGGTTACTATGAGTTGGAATTCATAGCATGAGACAACAAACATCTAAGGCATGAGTTTTGAATGATTGTAGGTATATCTCATGTCCAATGAAAGATTGAAAACTGGTGTCATTACTTAAAGACATGATTGACTCTATTTGTGTATTTAAACTGTATCTTGTGTTATTTCTTTTGATTCAGAGCCATTTTTCACACACAGATTTCAAAAAAGGGACTTTCTTTTATTTCATATACTTTCTATTGGTGACATCCCCAGCCAGTCTTCCTAGACCGTCATTTGCTTTTATACATCTAAATTTATATGCAAAATCTGTGACCTGTCTTCAGGAGTATTTCAATAATGTCCTGCATCTCTATCTAGAGAGCGTGGGGAATGCAATTGTATCTCCTGGAGGGAACTCTGGCAGACAGCAGCATCCTTGCCGTGGACAAAGGTGATGACAGGAAGTGTGGTCAGCGTCAGGAGGAGCCGGCCTCTGTGGAAGTGTGTGAGAGTGACTCCTAAGGAGCACAGGCACTGCTTAGATTGATTGGATGGATGTGATAGTCAAATAGCTTGCAAAAAATAAAGGTAGCATCTTGCTGTGCGAGGTTTATAATGAAAGAACAGAGCCCATTGTAAAAGGAAAATAGAGGACAAAAGGATGTAAATGCCTGGGAGAAAGCCTATGAGTATGTTTATATCTACATAAAAGATGCCATGTCACTGTTTCTATAGGTCTCCTAGATATTATTACACCACCTTAGATCAGTAACATGGCCTGTTACTTTTCAAAATTCTGTATTTTTGAAGAATTTTATCATGTTACTTCTGTTACATTCTTCCCATAGTAAAGACAGGTATCTTTGTTATCTACGTTCCACAGGAAATGAAACTGGGAAACTGCTGATTTTGCAGTGTGATATACATAGCCAGGTGCTGGAAGAAGAGAGATTAAAACCGAGGACACAGCCATGGCTCTGCTTTGTGACCCAGCGTTCCAGTGAGTTCCGGGATTGGCTCCGCCTTTGTCTTCTATGGACTCAGGACAGAGACATATTGCATGCACAGTATATCCCATGACCAAAGTCTATGTTCTAGTTTGTAAGGTACAGCCACAGGGGAAAATATTTCAAGATGGAGCGTTGATTCCCAACTTTCAGACCTACCTAAGCAAGTTATTTGTTCTGGGCTTCAGAGCAAGTTACTTAGTCAGGCGTGATATACGTGTCATTATTAAACTCATTGCCATCAAGTCAATTCTGACTCATCGTGACCCTATAGGACAGAGCAGCATTGCCCCATAGGGTTTTCAAGATTGTAGGTCTTTACAGAAGAGACTGCCACATCTTTCTCCCATGGAGCAGCTAGTGGATTTGAACTACCAACGAATTGCTTTAACCACTGCCACACCAGGGTACCTTATGTCATTATTAAGCCTTTAAAAAGTGATTTTAAAGGGTATGATGAAACTTAATGCCAGTGAGATGCCCAGCCACCACTCATGCAACGTATGCATTGTATCTGTAATGGACATACATGATGAGCTCGTTGGCAGTTGGTGTTTAGTGCAGCAGGAAGTTAGGAGAGGAAAGGCAGTTGCATTTCTTTGTTGCCTAATAGTCCTACGCAGGTGAAAACTAGTATAGTCAGGGGAGCAGCCTCATCAGGAGCACTGCTCACAAGGAGGGTTGTTAGGGCCTGCAGGAGTCAACCTAGAGAACTTCTAATAAAAACATTGCCTGGACTGTCCGAGTACCATCAGACCTTCAGCTCACACACAGCACATTATGATGAGCCAATTATCTGATGACATGTCTTAGTAGCACTATCTTAAAACAAGTGTGCCAATTGCCCTAGCTGTCTCTCTAGGGTCAGTAGCCAGCAGAGAGAAATCCGTTGTTGGTGCTTACCCACCGTCCCTGGATAACAAGCTGGAGATGGTATGCATGAGTAGCATCATGGGAGCCACTTCCTGCTTATTGACGGCAGTTGTATTTTATATGCTGACACAATTCTCATCAAAGCAATAGTTGCTTCTTTTGTTCTTCTTGTACTTGGTAGGGGCTGGGTGTTAGAGAAAGATAAAATAGGAGTTTGCTGAATGGGGAGGAAGTCTGCTGTAGGTAGATAAGCCATTTGCATTATAACAGAAGCTACCTTTAACAGCAGTATTAAAAATCACCTCATCTTTTGAGCAATACTCTAAAGAACATTGTAAGATATCTCAACATTTATGTGAAGTAGGTTATTATCACCTTTGTAAATCTGTGGAAACTAAGACACAGAAGATTAAGAAATGTGTCCCCAAATTATGCAGCTGAAAAGTGGCTTAGCTGGGAATAGAGTTTTGCTCTGAGCTTGGCTTCAAAGATCCTTCTGTTGGATCACACTGCCTCTCTGTAGTTTTAATTTGAAGTTTCCTTTTTTGAATTTTATTTATTTTGTTATTGTTGCTGAGAATATACATAGCAGAACATGCACCAGTTCAACAGTCCCTACATGTACAATTTAGTGACATTGATGACATTCTTCAGGTTTGTGCAGCTATCCTCACCCTTCTTTTCTGACTTTTTCCTCCTCTGTTAACATGAAATCACTACCCCCAATGGTTCCCAGCTGAGTCTTTCAAGTTGCTGTTGTCAATTTGATCCCATATAGTTCTTAAAAGAGCGTGATGCTAATGGGAGATATTTTTTACTCTTTAAACTAAACTATTGTTTGATTTCAAGAAGATTTCAATGGATATTTTGGGTTTAAGGTTTAAAGATTGTCTCAGGGAAACAGTTTTAGGGGATTATCTACCTATATGACTCCAGAAAGTCTAGAATCCAAGATGTGAAGTTTGTTAATGAAAGGCTTCCTAAGTCAATTCAGAGTGTTGGTAAGGAAAACTCTTAGTGTGAGCCCACCTAAAAAACCCACTGCCATCCAGAGATATCTAAATGTACTGTTTTTCGTGTTACCTTGTTCTTGGATCATTTCCTGACTTCCATCGATCTTTGTGAACCGTTTTCATGATATCCATCATCCTATGAGTGGCTCTCATGGTGTTAGTAATGCATATCCAATTCCATTATCCAAGGAGGATGGGTAGGAGCTGGCATTCAACTTCTCCCACCTCGCTACTGATCTTAAATGGACAGTGAGGGCACCTTGTAAACTTGTTCTGTGAGCGTTACTAAGACATATTATAAGGTGAACTATCCTGTGCCGTGGAGCCAAATGTTTGACGGCTCTGGTCATCTTTTCTATGCAGAGAAGCAGGGATGTTGGGAACCTGAACTCATGGACCATTTCATCCAGGGTTTACTCTTTTGGTAATTAAATGGTCTTCATATTCTATTACATTGTTGATTAGAATCAGTAAAAGAGAAAAGGCTATTTAGTGAAGGTCTAGCATTGTCACTCTGACTTGGAAATGGTGTCACATAGCCACCTAATTTGCCTGCGTTTTGCTGAGTGAATGGAGGGACTTGAAAAAGGACACCCATGAACTCTCTCAGAGTTTACTAAAGCAGCATCAAAGTGTGGTCCACAGGCCTCTTCATTTGAATAGTATCAGGTATTTTAGGTAAATTTAGACTCTAGAAATAGTATTTCTTGGAGCTGGTAGAAAAGATGGTCAGAAATATTCGAGTCTTGCCAATACTCCACAGGATTCTTATGAACACTAAAGTTTGAAATCTATTTCCCCAGATCATTCTTGGAGGAGTTTCAGGACCTTCTGATTTGGCTGCAAAATGTATGTGGATAAGCATTCCCCTGTGGAATGAATCCAAGCTTTCAATAACTTTTCAGAGGAATCTTTATGTACATCAGCAAAAGATCCTCTGAAACAGATTGGTGGGGAGGCCATGACTTTCATGCAGCATGACACTCTAACTCTTCAGAAAGATGAGATATTTAGTTTCCATAAGAAAGATGTCTTTCTGTTATTGGAATAAATATCTTGCATTGTAGATCCCATAATGACAGTGAGTTTGAGAGAACCACACTTCTGGCTGTCCACATAAATAAGAGTTAGATGTGCATTCTGTGGATAAAAGGAAAGTTTTAAAATAATAATTAATGGCAAAGACTTTGGAAATGGACTCATTGGATTTAAAATCCTGCCTTAACATTCACTTGCCCTTTGACTACATGGGAATAATTTTGTGACTCTTTGTCTCAGTTTCAGCCTCTGTAAAGGTAACAGCTTAAAGATTTGTTTTAAGAGTTAAGTGCTAAGTTAAGTAGCACTTAGAACAATGCTGGACAAATGGTAGCTTTTGTAGTACTATTATCATTGGTTTTTATTGCCATCAATGTATTAATGACAGCGGTTGTGATGCTAAGTCTGTCTAATATTCCCTTAATAAATGCATATAATATGTTGCTTGTGATATTTGTGTCTTTTTTGGTAATTATGCTGTTTTCGTTTTCTAGCTTCATCTCTTTGAGAGCTGAGACTCCTTGTCTTTTGGTATTTTTTTTCCTTAAATATCGGTATCTCTTACAGCACTTGTAACTATTCCCAGAGAATAAATTTTTTTTTTATATTTGGACTTTACTTAGTTCACAAAGGAAACCCTGGTGGAGTAGTGGTTAAGTGCTACTTCTGCTAACCAGAAGCTGGCAGTTCAAATGCACCAGGCACTCCTTGGAAACTCTGTGGAGCAGTTCTACTCTGTCCTATAGGGTCGCTATGAGTTGGAATTGACTCAGTGGCACTGGATTTGCTTTTTTTAATTTTGCTTCACAAGAGCAAAATTCATAATTTTGTACATGAATATGATAGAATATTATACATATTGAAATGTACTACAGATATGTATTCAATAACTTAGAAAATGTACACAGCAAAGAAAGATGGAAAAATAAATATCAAATGTAGTAAAATTTGTAAGTTCCACGAGGAGAAATTTTTGTCTGTTGTGGTTCTTAATGTTTCTCAAACATCTAATAGGTACCTGGTATGTAATAGGACTTCAATATACTTTGTTGATTATATTTTCAATTTTTTAAAAAGAATACAAGTGTAGAAGGTGTCTAGAAGTGTGGGGCTAAAGTGTTACTGGTAATTATGACTGTTTTAATTATTTATAACTATCATTGAAATTGTATATATTTTTAATGTTTTTCCTATGAACACGCAATGTTTGTATTACTTTTAAAAATTATTTGAAAACTAAGAAAAAAGGAAGTTTTAAACTTAGCATTATTATGGAAACCCTGGTCGTGGTGCAGTGAGTTAAGTGTTACATCTGCTAACCAAAAGGTCAGCAGTTCAAATCCACCAGGCACTCCTTGGAACTCTATGGCACAGTTCTACTCTGACCTCTAGGGTTGCTATGAGTTGGATGTGACTAGATGGCTTTTGGGGGGATTTTCTTATTAAACTTAATTCTAGGCAACTGGGCTTCACAAACAAGCACACCAATGACTAGAATTGATAGTTTTGATGAAAAGATGACATAAAGATAACTTCATGCTTTCTCTGTTGAATGTGCAAGGATGTTTCTAGACCTATCTTCATCAATTTCTGTTTTTCAAATTACAGAATAAACCAATTCTTAGGTAATTGCTCTAGCAAGACTACATACAATTCCTGTATATTCTAATGCTTTATACCTCCAACAAATGAGGGTTAAATTTCAGCCTTTATCTTGATCTTCATTTCCATCCATCCATCCATTCCTCTATCCCTCCTTCCCTGTCTCCCTCCTTCCTTCCATCCATCCTTCCATCCTTCCATCCATCCCTGTCTCCCTCCATCCTTCCATCCTTCCATCCTTCCATCCTTCCACCCACCCACCCACCCACCCACCCACCCACCCCTCCCTTGCTCCCTCCCTCGCTCCCTCCCTCGCTCCCTCCCTCGCTCCCTCCCTCGCTCCCTCCCTCCCTCCCTCCTTCCCTCCATCCATCTATCCATATCTATACATATATGTGTGTAAATATAAATATGTACATTTATATAGTTAAGTCAAGCACTCATGGTCTACTTCTGTCATGAAGGTGAGATATTAAATAGCCTGGTGAAGCCTTGGAAAGGGGGTTCACTCACTGATTCACTTGAACAGAAGGAAACTGTTCAGGCCAGAGGAGAGAAGAAGACAGAGAAAGGCAGAGATAGAAAGATGGAGAAAGACAGACAAAAGGATAAAAGAGAAACAGGGAGAGAGAGAAACTGCGTTAGAAACACAGAGGTGCAGAGGCCCTACAAAGAGCCTCAGAAAAGACTGTGAAAGACAAAGACAGGAGAGGGCAGCAGTGCAGAAATTGTAATTTGTCAGAGTTGTTGAGCTTTGTCAGGGTAGGGCTTCATCTACCGTTCATTACATACACTAGAGTCTTCCTAGTGTCCTGACACTCCTCTCTCAGATTGGGTATGATTTCTATACATTTTACTTTTAGATGCCATGTTCTCCAGCTAAAGGACTAATTAGATCCACATCTAATTTCAGGGCATGGTAGGAACCAGTAACCACCACAGTTCTTTTCAAAGACAGCTGCATGTACTCCAGACTTAAGAAGTATCTCAATTTTTTTTTTTTTTTTTTTTTTTAATTCAGAATGCTTGGAAATGAAATTCTGCACCCTAGTGGCTAGACTTCTGGGTCAGATCATATGAATCCAAGGTCCTCCTATTAAAGTTCGTGCTGTGATTGGGCTGATCTGGCACCAAACAAGAATTAGAAATTTTATTTCTGGTGAAAGCTGTACTTTACAGCTGGTGCTGAGTTGTGCGTGTGGTGAAACCAGTGTCTTCAGTGCGTTTGCTTTTTAGCCCCTGCAGCCACTTAACAAAATGTGGATGGCAAGTACCCAAGCCAATAATGCATTTTAGCATTTGCCCTCTTATTAATAATGCATTTTAGCATTTGCCCTCTTTGAAGAAACTAGAACAAGTCAAACACTGTGTTTTTAATTTTCTTTTCTTTTCTTTTTTTTGGCTATCTGTAAAAACTAATTAACTGTCACTTAACTAACAAATAATTCTTATAATAACTAGTAACTGTTGTTAATGTGAGAAGTGAGGCTGGTGGTTTAGGGGTGTTCACGCTATAGATCAAAGTCAAATCTGCTCCACTGTCCTCCTAAATAGTTTTATTTATGTGCAACTATGCTCATTTGTTTTTATGCATTGTCTGTGGCTGTTTTTCTGCTACTAAAGCAAAGGTGAGAATTTGTCACAGTGGTCACATGGCCCACCAAGCCTAAAAGATTTCCTATATGACCCCTGACAGAAAACTTTTGCTGGCCCCTTGACCTAGAAGATGGAGAAGAGGTTTGTAACCATTCCTTTTTATATTTGTGTGTGTTACTTTGAATTTTTTCCATGTTTGTGTATTGGTTTTATAATAGAACTGTTGAAACACATTAGCTTATTGTTTTGCTAAGTGCAGTGATCTAGCCTTTGCCCTTGAGGTTTTGTTTGCTAAAGGGAAGCAACAGCTAAACAAGCAGCAAAATTGCAATTTGTTGTGATAAGTGCATAATGACAATAATAAAGATTTGTGCAAATGACTGTTAGAACTAAGAGGGTCAGAGAGTCAACTAATTCCTCCTGAAAATGGAAAAGAATGATTACACAAAGCAGTGATGTTTGAGGTGTCCTTCATACATGACTAGGAATTAGCCAAAAACCAAACTTGCTGTCCTTGCATCTATCTTGACTCATAGCAACCCTATAGGACAGAATAGAACTGCCCCACACGGCTTCCAAAAAGCAGCTGGTGGATTTGAATTGTGGTTGACCTTTCGGCTAGGAGCCAAGCTCTTAACCACTGCACCACTAGGGATCCAGGAATTTGCCAGGCTAAAGATTGTTGGAGAGAGAGAGAATATTTATGGCTATTTTTACCACCTTATTTTGAGAATTAGGTCCATCTGAGCAGTTCTTAATCCATTTAATAGGATGTGACTAAGTTTTCTTCCATTAATAAGTCTTCATATGCATGTCACTTGCAGCTCAGCTTAAAAGTCTTTAAATATTGTATTATGTTTTCTGATTCTTTTGAGCAACATGTCTCTGACTAACTAGAAGTAGCTATACACCCAAACAGAGGAACCCCTACAAACCAAAACCATTGCCTACAGGTCAATTCCAACTCATAGTGAGTGACCCTATAGGACAGAGTAGAATTGCCCCGTAGGGCTTCCGAGGAGCGATGGTAGATTCCAACTGCCAAACTTTTACCAACTTTTGTAGCAGCTGAACTCTTTAACTGCCAAGCTAAGAGGACTCCAAGCAGAGGAAGGTTTACCTTAAATATTAACAAATGTTTGCTCTCTCCTGTTACTCAACTGTGCTCTATGTACTGAATAAAAATTTCTTTCTATGTCTTACTAAATTCATCCCAAGTGCTGAGTACATACAAATTCCATATAGTTCCCTACAAGTCTATTCTAAGACAAACTGAAGACCTGTGCTAGAACTTCTCCCTGAAGGAGGAGATGTGAGTCAGAGATAAGGCTAGAAATTTCACGAGCAAAACTATCATCAAGGTTGGTGGCTCTACTGTGTCTTCCTATAAACTTATCACTACCTCAGGATAGCCTAAGAGATAAGCAAGCACTCTAGGTTCCTCATTACATTTGGCCATCTCTTTGAAGCCTCCTGAATGACATGTACATTTCAATTCAGAAGGTCAAGGAAAGTATAAGAATCCAGTCTGCTATAAAGTTTAAATGAGTTGAGTGAAGGGAACTGAGTTGGCGGGTAGCTTAAGCTCTAGCTGAGCTTGCTTAGCTGGTTATATCTCCTTTTTCTGCTACTAATACAATCATTTCTGTTGATTATCCACCCTATCTTGAAATATCCTACTATGGCTCAGTTCCCATGAAAGACTATAGATGTAAATGTTTGTGTTAGCAAGAAGGTTGTTTTCATGTTAAAATGAAATTTGAGAAACCACTCAAAGTCTTCTGCCCTACCCCCAGCAAACTGTCAATCCCCTATGTCAAAAAATGTTCTAGGGCTTTTATGAAGTGAAAGACTTTTTTGTTCAATTTTGAATGAATGAGTTAATGAATAAGAAGCAAAGGCTACCCTTTCATGGTTGAATTTCTTCTGTCGTGTCTTTATTTCAAAGTTATCTCTGAAACATCGCAGCAGAGCAGCTCAGAATTGAGTTAGATCTTGATGTGGGGTACTGTTCAAGGGAGCAAGAAGTGTTGTATGAATTATGAGAGCATATATAATGAAGGACTGATTGTTAGTGATTTGACAAATTCCTCACCACAATGACTTATAATGCCCCATTCTTATTGGAAGTTAGGAATGGAGCTAATGGAGTAACCAAATTAAGCTATCAGTTCAACTAAGTTTGTGGAAAGCACAAATTATGATTGAATTGGCAAGTTGCTGTTAATAATAAAAGCCTGCCATTTATTTAATGGCAGGGACTTTCACTGATGGACCTTGACGGAGCCCTAGGGTGTATAGCTGACGGTATTTTAAAAGATGGCATCTCTGTGTTCTTAAATCTCTATCTAACAAATCCCTTGCTTTTCTACACGCATTGGTGGGTTCCAGCTCAAGTCCACTTCTGAAAGCAGACCTCAATTTTGTCACATTGGTGCTACAGTCTTCCTGGTGGTATGAATTTCAGATCTTCATAGACACCAACTCTACGACAGCTTATTGAGTACCAAGTGTCTGTGTTAGGGGCTGGTTCAGTTCATGCTACATACATTGTCTGTGACTGTTTTTCCTGCTACAAGGGCAGAGTTGATGGTTACAACAATGATCACATGGCTTCTTGTGTGCTGCGGTATTTTTCTCCTCACCCCATTATTTTCCTCCTACTCTTCTTCCTCTTTCCTCTTTCCTCCTCATTTCTCCTTCCTCTTTCTCTTCTTTCTGTCTTCCTGTCTACCCCAACCCTCTCCCATCAAAGTTGCTGTTTTATTTGGAAGAACAGTCTGCTTTATTTTGGGAAAGGCTTAGGGCCATTCATTTGACCCAACTATGTGTTTTAGGACTCCAACCTAGGAGAAGGTCACATGAAGGAAGAATCTCAGAGATGTCCACTCCAGTTACATAAGAGGCCATTGCCTTTATGAAAAGTGATACAAATATTGACCAAAGCATGTAAGGGAGAGTACCAAAAACCAAACCCATTTCTGTTGAGTCTATTCTGATGCATAACAACCCTATAGGGCAGAGTAGAATGGCTCCATTGAGTTTTCAAGGTGCTCTTGGCAGGTTTGAATTATTAACCTCTTTGTTAGCAGACGCAGCATTTAAACACTATGCCATAAGGGTTTCCAAGTGAGAGTAAAGCATCTCGTTATACTAGTGAGGCTTATCTGGTTTATGAGGTTGATTTAATTAATTATTAAAAGCTAAGACATTTAGAGAACTTTTACCAGTGTTATATTAAAGTCAAAGTGGCTAGCATTTCAAGTTTAAATAGCTTTAGTCTTTTTGTTTTTTTAAGAACACTCTCTTCCCATTTAGGGACATAAACTAAGATGTGAAGTAGAGGGGCTTCAGATAAGAATCAGTAGATTAGCTTTTTATTCTTTCTGTGTTGTTAACCAGCTCTGTGACCTCAAAGAAGGCACTTACTGTCTGCTAATCAGAAAATGGTTTAGTGGTTAAGTGCTATAGCTGCTAGCCAAAAGGTTGGTGGTTCAGATCTGCCAGAAACTCTTTGAAAACTCTATGGGGCAGTTCTACTCTGACCTATAGGGCCACTATGAATCAGAATCAACTCGATGGCAGTAGGTTTGGTTTCCTGGGTTTTAGTAAGATAAAAATATTCATTTTTGATGGGCGGAGGTAAGATGGTGGACTAGACACATGTCTCCTTAACTCACTCCAAAAACTAAGGCCAGGATTGATAATTAAACGGAGCCTTCTGGACACCCAGTGAGCCCTAGGACATGGCATAGGGCTGTCATTTTGGACTACATGCCACTGAATGGGAAGTTTCTTCTCTTTCACTGATCCCTGCCTTTGTTGAATGGCCATCTGTCATGGACTGAAGGTAACTACCAGCTTTAACTTTTTTCCTTTCAGTTAGCCTGTGGCAGCGACTAGGCTTAACTGGCAGCAAAGTTCTGCCACACTGCTGATGTGACCAGCAGGTGCAATAGCCACACTTTGAAGCCTGGCTCTGGACTCTGAGTATCACACCCCCTCCACCTCTCTTTCTGACACTCCACCATTGATTTGGCTATTTCACAGTGGGTGGGAGAGCCTCTGCAGGAGCCATCTTGTCTGACTCAGAGGTGGAGCTATCCAAATAGAAGCCTCAGCAGGGACTAATTCCAAGGCTAGAAGACAGAGCCAGCCTGGGGAGTGCTTCCTCAGAAGAAAAGCTGTGTTTAGCCCAGTTGACCCTTCGGGTAGAGCCCAGCACCTGATGACAGCAGGCCTGTCCATACTTTGAACTAGATCACAGCATCTAGGGATGATATAGACTCGACAGCACTTGGCTGGCCGCTACCAGCTGGAAAGAGGGGCTTGCACTCCTGACAGACTGACTGTTTATGGAAGCTATCAGATAGCTTTTACCTTTCAAAATAAGACTACTTAGAGAAGTAATTGTGGTGCAGCCTGACGGCATCTCTTCTAGTCTTGCCCAACCCACAATGTAGGGTCAGTTGATGGCCTCCCAGTGACTCCATAATTGGGGCCATGTCTTTGCCAGCCAGGAGGTGGAGCCTGCTATCACAGAGAATCCACTGGGCCAAGTCACTGAAGTACACTGAGGTAAGTGGTGATCAACTTCTACTTCAGCTCCTATTAAGGCAACACCAGAGAAATTAAACATCCTCTAGATGCTCAAAAAGCAACAGATCTTGGACTGACACTTAAGAAAAAATCCAACGATGTCTCCAGAAAGCTCCAAAGAGAAAGAACCAAAGAACTTCCCAGATGAAGGAACCTGTCTGAAATTTTCAGAAGTTGAGTACAAAACAATTATATAGAGAGCCCTCCCAGATATTGTACAAAATTTAGCAGACCAAAATGAAAAATTAAGCAGCTGTTTGAACTGGTGAAACGCCAGCATCCTGAAATCCAACAGCTCAATAACAAAATTAAAGAATCAGAAAGCTCAATTCAAAGCCAAGAGAACAAAATTGAACAAATGGAAAACAGACTTTTGACTTAGGAGACAGAGCTACTGTGGCAGCAGCATGTTTGAGGAGAAATCAGAGAAAACACAGAAGAAAAATGAAGAAGCATTAAGAAATACGTGGGACTCTATCAAGAGAAACATTCTACAGTTAATTGGAGTTCCTGAAGAGGAAGGGTCACCTGAAAACACAGAGAGGATTGTTGTTGACTTGCTGACAGAAAACTTCCCAGAAATCATGAAAGAAGAGAACATAGATATCCAAGATGTGTATCAATTGCCATACAATGTAGACCCCAAAAGAAAGACTCCAAGACGTAATCAAGCTTAATAAAATGAAACATAAGCAGAAACTCTTAAAAGCAGTGAGACTCAAAGCAAAGCTAACATTCAAAGCTAACATTCCCCTACAGGGAAGCCCTGTAGGCTTTCGTCTGACTTCTCGGCAGAAACCATGTTGGCATGGAGGCAGTGGGGTAGCACATTCAAAGCCCTGAATGAGAAAAACTTCCAACCAAGAATTATATATCCTGCAAAGCTGTCTTTTAAATATGAAAATGAAATTAAGATCTTTGCAGATAAACAGAAACTCAGACACTTTGTGAAAACCAAACCAAAGCTACAAGAAATACTGAAAGAAGCTCTTGGCTTAGAAGAACAAAACCATTAACTCTATATTTTAGGAGACAATACAGAACACATCATCCAGTAAAGTGCTCAGTTAGGGAAGGCACAAAACCCCAATCAAAGCTGTAATACCAAAAGAAGTGGTCCAGTGATCATATCATGAAAGTTACGGTACTACCACATTAAAAAGAGGGGTATATTACAGTAGTCATAGTCCATCCAGATGGAGAGGAAGTTAATAAGATATTTAGAAGTTAAAAGCCAGTTTAAATATACATTTTTAAGAAGGATCATAGGGGTAGCCCCAAAGCATGACAAAGAAGCAGCATATCAAAACAAGAAATGCAATACAGGAGTTTCAACAAACACAAAACCAACATGGAAAAAAGTGGAAAATCAACCCATAAAGAAGAATGTTCCAGAACAGAATAGTAAGAGCAACAGCGAAAATGTCAACACAAACACATCACAATGACATCACTAAACACATACATATCAATAATTATGTTGAATGTAAATGGACTTAACACTCTGTTAAAAAGACAGTGAGTGACATCTTGGATCAAAAGACACAACCCACCTGTATGTTGCTTACAAGAAACTCACCTTAGACTTGAAGATAAGAACAAACTGAAAATTAAAAGATGGAATAATATATACCAAGCTAACAACATACAAAGAAGAGCAGGTGTGGAAATACTAATCTTAGATAAAATAGATTATACTGTTAAAGAAAAAAGGCTGAATAAAGACACGGAAGACCTTATTGCGACAATTGACCAACTAGACCTCATCAACATATACAGAACTTTCTATCCATTATGGTGTGTGAAATCAGTCAGTGGCACATGGACAAATATGTTATCAGATCCCTACTTTAAGGATTTGAAAACTGACTCATATAGAAGAAAAGACTGACAGCTGCAAGGGAGGGGAGGGAAAGAAGGAGAGGAATAGTTATAGATTAGATAATTGATAGAAACTTGATTGGGTGAAATCAGTGACAGCACACATTAGAAAGAAGATTAATTTAATTGGACTTCAACATAACCCGAAAACTCTTCCAATCTTAACCCAATAGGTAAGGACAGAGTAGCAGGGCAGGGGTCCAGGAACCATGCTTTCAGAGGACATCGAGGCCAATTTGTGTAACTAGCTTATTGCTACAAGAGTCCTCTCCATCTCATATCGGTGAGTGGCGTCTGGAATCTTAAAAGCTAGCAAGCTGCGGTCTGAGGTACACCAATTGGTCCCAACTCATTCAGAACAGATGATCACAAAGGACAAAAATGACACATGAGAAAGAAAACTCAGAAGACAGAAAGACTCATATGAATGGGTGACTACATCAACATGGGACCAGAAGAACCAGATTGTGCCTGGCCACCTCCAGTGACAGTCATGATGGGCTCACAAAGTGGAGTCCCAGTGGCAATACGAGAACAAGAAAGGGTGCACCCTGAGAACTCCACTGAAAGACCACAGTTGATGGTCCAAAAGCCTAGGAGTTCCCCCAGGAGCATGGTCCCTAGACCTGAAGCTGCCCCTAATCATAAATCATTACTGAGGTCAACTCCTCGGACAGAAATGGGTTGGACTCAGTGACACAGAGTGACTATATCATGTGTGTACTTTATGGTTCTATGTATCTATAGGATGTCACCCAACTGGCCTCTTACTAGAGGGTAGTGGAGAGGGTGGAGAAGAGGGGACGGGATTGTTAAGAGGCTATGACTTGAATAGAACAGCAAAGAGGAGTGTGCTGTTACCAGGCAAGGAGAGCAGTAGGAACTGCACATAGGGGGGCATGCAAATTTAAACTGGATTGTACACTTTCACTCAATCACAATAAATTAAAAAATTAAAAAAAGAAAACTACTCATTTTGCAAGTTGCTTCTAAGGATTTTCTAAGATATGAGAGTCATGGCACAATGAAGTCCTGGCACATTGTAGGTGTTAAGTGAATATTGCATGGCTAGAATCTCTGCGGCAATCTTTTGTAAGAGTTTGTTCTGGAAGTTTCTCAAAGTAAAGGGATTTCGTGATACGCCAGTGGACGAAATCTATAATGTCCAGACCTGTGCATGAGCACTAGAGCTTCAGAAGTCTGTCTGGAGTTTGTGTTCAGGGTGCTATTTTTAGACTAGGATGAGATCATCAGACCTGATCCAGGATAGGAGAGTTTGGGTCACCATTTGTCCTTCATCAGTTGTTACATTACTTTAGGGCAAGTTGCAAAACCTTCTTTGAACATAAATAAGCTTTTTCTTCTGGTTAATAAGCATGCTACTGAAATCTAGCATAGCATGGGCTCTGAGTGAGACTGCCTGAGCTTGAATCGTAGCTCTACCTCTTACTAAATGATGACATTGGTCAAGTGACTGAAATGTCTTTGTGCATGTGCTTCTACATCTATAAAATAAGCATAATAACAATATTCACTTCCTATCTTCAAGGTACTTACATGGATCACACGGAGCAGAATGCTTTTCATCTAATCAAAACCAAACCAGTTGCTCTTGAGTCAATTTCAACTCATGGCAACCAGTTCCATGTCTGTTAGTGGAGAATTGAAATTCACAGAGTTTCCAGTAGCTATGATCTTCTGGAAGTAGATCAGTCACTAGGCTTTTCTTATGATGAGGCTTTTCTATGGTGAGTAGCTGAGTGCTGAACTGTTTACACCACTACGTCATGTGGTAGAAGCTCAATGATTGTTGATTGAGATTTAAATTTTTTTTTTCTTGTCCTCTATTATTAGTTAAACTATGCCTCTCCCTCACCCCCCATAAATGTGTGTAGCAGTTTGGCTGGGTCATGAGTCTCAATATTTTGTTATTGTTCTCAGTTTTGTGAGTTTTCCTGTCCTATGAACCCTAATCTCCGCCTGCAGTTAATAGTGAGGATTAGGGTGGGACTTTAACACCCTTCCTAAGGTTACCTCCCAGCTTCAATGTAAATGGAAGTTCCCCAAAGTGTGACTTTCACCACCTTTTATCTTTTCATCTTACAACAGATAAAAGGAAAGGGAAGTAGGCACAGAGTTGGGAACCTCATACCATTAAGAAAGCAGCACTAGGAGTACAGCGCATTCTTCAGACCTGAGGCTCCTGTGCCAAGATGCTCCCTGACCAAAGACAGGTGAAACAAACACAAAGAACTTCACCGAGAGCTGACCAAGATGGAAAGAACTTCCATGGAGCGAACATCCTGAATTCAGACTTTCAGCCTAACGGACTGTGTAAGAATAAACTTTCCTTTTTTAAAGCCATCCATTGGTGGTATTTCTGTTAGAACAGTAATGATGGCTAGACAAATAAAACACTCTAATTCAAATGAAATCACTGGTCATCAAAGTTGGAATGCCATGCACGTGTTAACACAGTGTCAATGCTAAACAGTTCTCTCAATTTCCTCTTTATGAGATTTAACAAAACCTGTACTTCTACTCTGTCCTGTAGAGTTGCTATGGGTCAGCATCTACTCAGCAGCACTGAGTTTGCCTTGTTGTTTTTTTGGTCTCACACTTAGTTTTATTTTACCTGGCTTTTTCTTTTTCTTTCTCTGTCCTCCTGACTGCTCTCTGTAGCATAATGACAAAAACTATAGCCCAAGGTCAAACTGCCAAAATCGAGAGTGAAAAAGAGCCCCTACCTCCTCATTCATGTCCCAGTTTTTTTTGGCAGTAATTTCTCGAACACGTTCTCAAGAATCACATAACTACAATCACAACTGTTTTGCTGCCTAGAAACAGCGGTAGAAGGTTTCTGGTTTTTTTACTATTATTATTTTTTTTAATGGCAGGCTCATTACCTCTTTCAAGAATCAAGCATTTATGAATTCAAATAGAAATGTCTATGCTTCAAACAGAGGAACTTGCCAAACCAAACCTGTTGCTTTCAAGTTGCTTCTGACTCACAGTGATCCTATAGGACAGAGTAAAACTGGCCCCCAAGGGTTACAAAGGAGTGTCTAGTGAATTTGACCTTGCAGTTATCAGCTGTAGCTATTAATCACTATGCCACCAGAGTTTCCATAAAAAGAAGCACTAAAACTAATTGCCGCTGAGTTGATTCCACCTCATAGCAACCCTATAAGACAGAGTAGAACTGCCCCATAGAGTTTCCAAGGAGCGCCCTGTGGATTTGAACCACTAACCTTTTTGATCAGCAGACATAGCAATTAACTATTATACCACACAGGCTTCCCTACAGAGAAAAAGAGAGAGAAATACAGACAATGAACCTCTAATGGTAACATGGTTGAACTCTCCCCTGCCCCACTTTACTGAAATCAACTGACAGCAGGTCACGTGGTGGTCTCTGGCCTTCCACCCAAACTTGTCTTTTAAAATTCATATTTAGGAAACCTAGCTTCAAACAGGAAAGAGAGGCTTCACAACTTTGGATGGAAGAAAAGCCATTGATGGGTTAATTTTGATTAGGGATTGTTTTCAAGTGCATTTGAGGCTTCCGGAGTAAGAAAACCCCCAAATCAAAGCAAGATACCTGCTATCAGTTTCTGTCTTTGACACCACCTTTTGTGGAATGGATAGAATCATTCTGTTAGGATTTAATGACTGATTTGAGGCAGTAGCATGCAGTTGATTTAAAAAAAAAAATTGCAGTCTAGTCGATTCAAATTTATAACACCACTGTAGGGCAGAGTAAAACTGTCCCATGGAGTTTTCAAAGAGCACCTGGTAGATTCAAACTACCAACCTCTTGTTTAGAAGCTGTAGCACTTAACCACTACATCACCAGAGTTTCCCACAGTTGATTAGTAAACCAAAATATAACTAAATAAAACAGAAACTTCTGGTTGTTTAGCCCCAGCAGAGTTCTCAAAACCCAATACAAAATCCTAAACCCAGAACCATTTTCCCTCCATCTGATTGGGCTGATGCTCTGAGATGCCTCCAAGCCAATATTCGCCCAGGTTTTCCTGATGGCACAGGCTTCTCTCTCAGTAGAAGAGGAGCAGTGCTAATTATATCCTCCTGTGTCCATTAAGACAGATAAAAAGCCGTCAGCTTAGATGACTCTTTGGCTGCAGTACTGAGGATGCTCAGATCTGAAGGGGAAGTCTCACAGTGCCGTCTGTGATGAGGGCTGAGGAGTCCATATGCCATGTTCTCTCCTCTGCCACGGTATAACTTTAGTGATGAGAGATGCCAGACCATTAAATCCCTAACGTTGGTTCTCATAGAGTAAAAGGATAAAAATAATCTTAATGAAATAAGAAAGAGAAAAGAGAGGCGGAGCAGCAGTGAGGGAGACGAAGAGACTTTGTAATCTACTCTTTTTTTTTTTTTAACTAAAAAGAAATCAAAGATGTAAGTATCCTGAGTCTGAATGTTGTGTCTCTTGAAAAGAGAACTAGTATCTGTTTCATTTGTTGGGCCACCTCAAAAAGCATTTCTATCCCCTGTTCCCTGTCCACAGCGCAATGAGGGGCTGCTGGATTGTGTGAGTGGGAGTGGTAGGGAATTGGTGTCCAGCCGAACAGAAGCCCCAGGTAAGTGTGGGTGCCTCTCCTTGCAGCATTATCTACTACAAATAATGCAGATGGACCTTGATGCCATTTTTCCATTACTAGTGCTAGGTTGTTTGCCTGAATTTCCTGAAGCCTTAAACAAATGAGAATTAAACTACTTTTTCAGTGTTTTGTTCTCCCACAGAGGAGGACAGAGGTGGTGGTGGCTGCCTCTTTGCCTGCTTCTTTTGTGCTGAGGCTGTGAGACCCTTCTCAAAGCAGCTGGTCACACCCTGGATCTGGTTGGTAGTGAAGTCTAGAGGGCTTGAAAACCTTTTCAGTAGTGGGTGTGAGTGCTCTGTTGTTGTATACTGGCAAGTTGATTCTGACCAACAGTGACCCTATATGACAGGGCAGAAATGTCACACAGTTTTTTGGTGAATTTTAAAGGAGTGTTCACTAGGTTTTTTTCTCCAAGGGAGCTGTTGAGCATGTTTGAATAGCTGGCCTTTCAGCTAGCAGTCAAATGCTTAATCATTTGGGTCACCAGAGCTGCTAGAGACAGCAAATCCAGAAACTCGGAGCAGGGGTTGATGGACAACAAGTACTCTGTATCAGATGGAGTTCTGATCACAAGCAGAGCAGGCATAGTCAGGCTGACCTGGTAGCAATGGGACTGAGGTGGGAGAGGAGAGGGTCAGGAAGACAGACCTCCAGTGACTCAGTAGAAACCAAACCCTTCTCCAAACAGCACTGACAGCTTGCAACATACTTATTTTTATTGTACTGTTTCTCACGGGGCAGGGGTATAAACAAGGCAGAGTCTTGGCATCTTCTACTTTTCATTTCCTTCTCTTCCTTCCTCCCCAAATCATTTTTGGTTTTAGACCTTAAAAAGGACAACATAAATCAAAACAACTTCAAACTCTGTGCTACTTTTTTTTTTTTTTTTGGTCTCTTTTTTGATGGTTGAGCATGACCCAAGAGTAAATTGCTACATCAGTTGAATGTCCACTCAGAGCTAAAAATCTGAAGAGGGAGAGATGCTGGGGAAATATAGTGAAAGGGAAGATCTACTTCTATCCCAGAAAATTTCTCCACAAAAGAGAAGAAAAAGAAAAATTTTATTATTGAATAAGCATTAAACCTGACCGTGATGTATCACTCAAGAAACTGCAAACACAGGAAGAAACCTGACCTTTTGTGTAGCTAAGTAGATACAATCCATTACATTCATGTTTTCCAGATAAAATGGCTATTTTTCTAATATCTTTATGGTAGGATACCTGAAGATTTGTTAATCTCCTTCCAGGATGCTGGGAAGTAGGAAGGGGTGTGATCTTTCTTGATGACTGCATTTCAGAAGCGATATTCCCAGGTCCTTGAGGAAACGTCTTTGACTGACATACTTTTCAAAGGGAAAGAATTCACATTTAGAAAGGAGAGTTGCTTCTCTTGGTTTCAACAGGTGGAATGAAAACCTCTTGCTTGCAACTTGTTTATTTGTCTCTATGAAGTCTTCATGGCACAGCAGTGAAGAACTTGACTGCTAACCAAAAGGTCAGTAGTTTGAATCTACCAGCAGCTCCTTGAAAACTCTATGGGGCAGTTCTTCTGCCCCATAAGGTCATTTTGAGTCAGAATTGACTCAATGGCAATGAATATCTGTTCTTATTAGTAACTCTGGTGGCACAATGGTTAAAGCACTCAGATGCTGATCAACAGATTGGTGGTTTGCATCCACCAAAGTCTCTAAAGGGGACAGACCCAGAGATCCGATCCATAGCCCTATAGCCTAGAACTTCCCCATAGAGTTTACACAAAGCACCTGGTGGATTTGGACTGCTGACCTTTTGGTTAGCAGACATAGCACTTAACCACTACACCATCAGGATTTCCAAAATCTGCTACAGCAAGGTAAAACAAACAAACAAACAAACAAACAAAAAAACTATTTCCATTGACTTGATTCTAACTCAAAGTGACCCTATAGGGCAGAGTAGAACTACTCCTAGGATTTCCAAGGAGCAGCTGGTGGACTTGAACTGCCAACCTTCTGGTTAGCAGCCAAGCCCTTAATCACTGTACAACAAGGGCTCCTCAGTAAAAATTACAGCTTTGGAAAAGCTGTGCTTCCTATTCATCATTTCCCTTTGCCCACAGTGCTGTCTCCTGGATCATCAGAGGAGTTGGTTTCCAAGACTATTGGGTAAGACAAGGTTGGCAAATTTCCTGTTGATGAAGCCTCCTGGAAAAAGCCTGCGGCAGAAGTGTTTCAAAAAGAAGACACTCCACCCCACCTGGAGGAGAAAAAATTCTGACATCTCTTCAATCTGTCACGCTTAATTTGTAAGCCTTGTTTTCTTCATAAAAAATGAAAAGTTTCTTATATTTTTCTTGCATCTCTTTTTTTTATTATTGTAAAAACAGTTCACAGTTGCTATAATGAAAAGCAAGCAATATAAATTATAAAACCTAACATGACATCCTCTTTATGTGACCATGGATGGATGACCTCTATTTGTTAGTGTATATAATTACAGTGTTCTTTTGGTGTTTTCAAGAATATATAGGAAAATTGTGTATGCCTTCTTAAAATTTCCATACAGGTACTTGGCTTGGCACACAAAAGTTTGTCACACAGTTGTTAAAAATAATCAAAGCACAAAGAAATTGAAGTATATAGGGTTTATTGGAGCAGTTAACCTGTATGCACAAATGCATAAAGGGAGACCTCACTGGTTCAGAGAAAAACAGGAGGGCCCAGCATGAGGCAGTTACAACAAGATTTTAAGGAGTGAACAGTCAGAAATTAACCATTGGCTAGTCTTGAGGTGACACCGGGGTGGTCTCTTTGCCCTGGCCAGCCCCATTCATTTGTGCACAAAAGGTATCTTTAATTACTCAGGAGACTACTAAGGTTTAGGGCAGGGCTTTGAACTAGTTAGTTAAGGTTTATCTCCCCTGCTGAAAATTTACATTTCCACTCTAGGTGTGCTGCATCAGATTGTATTGTCCAACAATGTGATTCTTATGTATAGATCTCAAATTTGTTTATTCATAAGAATCACCTGGCTATCTTAGTCATCTAGAAGGTTTAGTTTAGGGTTATTTTCTCCAGAAAACAGGGGAAGAAAATTAGATTTCTTTTGGCAAATTTAACTTCTTTACTCTGGGGGGTCAGTGCTACCCTGGCCCCTAGGGTCACCATGAGTCGAATCCAACTTGATGGCACTTGGCTTGGCTGCACGAAGTAAACTTGAAATGCATTCATGTTTAACCTATGCTTTGTACCAGGGCAGGGGTGGGGGTTTATGATCAATATGACTCCACCCCCTGTCTCTCTGTTCATCTGTTTTCAGGTGGATTCCACATTGGTCAATAACGTTTGTGGAATTTACTATGTACCAAGGAGAACTTGACAATCAGTGTCTCAATTTCTCTTACAATTACCATCTATATTATGCTGTTTATTTTTTGTCTTTGTTTTGTTTTTTTTCCTTTTGACAGTATTTGTAAATCACCTTTCATATCATCCCATCTGGATGTATTACAACCTTCTTAATGGCTGCAAAAATGTCTCTTATATAGATGCATTTAATTCTTAAATGTATCTTTAATTTGATGTCTTTGAAAAGTGAACAAACAAAAACACACTGTGACTACCTATCAGAATGGAGTTGGCCATGATATCTGTTACTTTCTGTCACTGGAAACCCAGAAAATAAAGGAAACCAGGCTGCATTTATTGTCTAGGATGTCAGACACACCTGCATAAATAAACAACAAAACAGATTATGTTAATAGAGTGTATCTACTCAAAATAAATGCCTAAGACAGCATGTGTGGATGGGTGGATGGGTGGGTGGATGGATGGGTGGATGGATGATAGTTTTTTAATTTTTCTTCTGTTTTTCCAAAGATCAGTGATTGAAAATAAATCCACTGCCATCAAATCTATTCCAACTCATAGAGACCCTATAGGACAGAGCAGAACTACCCCATAGACTTTCTAAGGAGCACATGATAGATACAAACTATTGATCTTTTGTTTAGCAGACATAGCATTTAACAACTATGTCACTAGGGTTTCCATGATTCAGAATGGCAGAGTGGGACCAACACATTGTTACTTCTCAGCTTATATTTGTAAGTAAGCTAGGGAAACCTAAGCATGATATTGCATACTCATGGTTTAAATGTTGGTACACTAGCGGTCCTTTCTGGGATAACTTTGATTTACACTAGCTTATGTCTTTAATGTTCTCCATAAGATTAGATTTGAGAGTGCTCTTCCTTGAACACTTAGAGTTTCAATTTATTATTTTTTTGGTACCCAATTTAAGGATCCGGAGATTGCACCCTTAAATTTAGGCAACTGTATCTCTTTGATATCCTGAAGGACCTTCTCTTACTAGGGGAGGGGAACTCTGAAGCTTCTTGTCATACCCACAAGAAAAATTACTCTGGGTACTTGGCTAGCCCACAAGAGAAATCTTTACTGGAAAATGAGAACACTTAGAAGTGGAGCAGCAGCAGAGTGCATATACAGCACTCCAGCAGGCTGTGTCACTGAGCAAGGTCAGGGTTGGGTTTTTATAGTCCATCTAGGTCCAGGGTAAAGCTGGGACAACAAATCACCTATGGGAATCCAGCAGGCAGTTGCTTGTCCCCTAGCTGCATGCACATGCAGAGTTCAAGATAGTTCTTGCCAGAAAGGCTTCTGGGACTGGGAACAGAACTTATTATGGGGTGTTCACATGTGCAGTTTCTTACTCCCTTGGTTTGTTCCCTTAGGCCTGATTGTAGCTCTCTGGTGCCCTGTTGGAAGGACACATAGCAGTCACCTCTGTCTTGGCTGTGCATGTCTCTGAATTGAGTCTAAACTGGCTTCTCTAAAAAACAACTTTGGGAATAATTTAAGGAACTCCTCCTTGGGCATGGGTGACAAAACAAGTCACTTACCACTACAGAATGTTCAAAGGTGTGGTTAGGTCAAGCCTTCTAGTTCCTGTCTCAATTCTGTTCCAGACTTGCAGGAAATGGACATCCTGAATTGCAGCTGATTTGAAGTTTAAAACAGACTACAACTGTCGTGAAAATTCCATAGTTTGTTCACTAGGCTGTTAAGCCTACCTTTTCCCAGGCAGCCTACAGAGAAAATTTTATTTAATTGGTCAAGCATGAAAACCAAAAATGTTCAGGAGTCCTGCTTGACTGAAGCTTTTTGACTGTACTTCGCTGTCAGCTGACATTTAAGTCAGAAAGAAATAAAGTAGGCAGAATGACCGCGTGAAGATTGAAGATCACAATAAAATTATAATCTGCAAATATCAAAGTGACAATTTGGGAACAAAAATGTGACATGAAAGAAATGCTATTCCTCACTTTTGTAGTTTCTTACCCCCTTGGTTTGTTCCCTTCGGCCTGATTGTAGCTCTCTGGTGCCCTGTTAGAAGGACACGTAGCAGTCACCTCTGTCTTGGCTGTGCATGTCTCTGAATATTTGAAACCTATTTCAAATATTTGAAATCTATTTAAAAGCAAAATAAAGAGGCTTATTAAAGTTTGAACACAGTTGCAATGGGCAAACAAGTGGCCCATGAAAATGAAACTACCAAGTCGAGATACAGTTATCACATAGACAGTTGCACAGTCTTCTAAATCATTGTAACATAGTTTTTCTTGGAATCTCATCCAGTCTCTTCTTTTCATTAGCTAAATTATTTCATATCTCCTAAATTAAAGTAAGAGCTTTTGGATGCCAAATTAGATAGTTGTCCACTGATAATATAGTTGCAAATATTCATAACACACAAAGTCCAACAATTAAGTCTCTGAACTGAATTGTTCTAAGTGCTGCATACCTCATTACTGACTATCACCATGGTCACCTTCGAAGTACTCCTCTTGGGAAGCTACGCACTGACACTAGTGCCTAGACCACCCTGCAAAGCAATTTTGGAACTCTTTCTGGAATGGCCTAAGAACAACAGAATGAAACACTGCCCAGTCTTGTGCTACATCCACAATCGTTTTTATGCTTAAGCCCATTGTTGCCACCGCTGTGTCAATCCATTTCATCGAGGGTCTTTCTCTTTTTGCTGCCCCTCGGATCTGACTCAAAGGCACTTGGCTGGCCACTCTACCAAGCATGATGTCCTTCTCCAGGGACAGATCCCTTCTAAAAACATGTTTAAAGTATGTAAGACACAGTCTTGCCATCTTTGCTTCCAAGGAGCACTCTGGTTGTACTTCTTCTTCCAGAACAGATCTGTCAGTTCTTTTGGCAGTCCATGGTACATTCAATGTTCTTCTCCAGTACCACAATTCAAAGGCATCAGTTCTTCTGTTTTCAACATTCGTTGTCCAGTTTTCATGTGCAGATGATGCTGTTGAAAATACCATGGCTTGGGTCTGGCACACTTTAGTCTTCAAGGTGACACCTTTGCTTTTCAATACTTTAAAGAGATCCTTTGTTGCAGATTTTCCCAGTGCAATGAGGCTTGTGATTGCTTGACTGCTGCTTCCATGGGCATCAAATGTGGAACATGTCAGATACGCAAATTCATATTCCATTTAATCTGGAATACTTGGATGCTGTCTTCTTGATTTTACCAGAAGTTGTCTATAGAAGGTTTCTTAACTCAGTGCTATAACTGCCATTTGGGTGACAACTGTAGTTTTATTCTATCCATTATAAGATGCATCCTGATTTCAAAGATGTCGGTATGTGAAAATCACATTGGGTATAGAAAATTTTACCAACTCTTCATGGTAGTGGTGATCTATGAATGTAGCTGAAGCCCTGCCCTTTGGAGTAGAAATGAAAAAGTTTTCCATTTGGTACAATATAGAAATCAGAATTTGTCATGGAATGAGTTATGTCCTCCCCAAAATGTGTGTATCAGTTTGACTGGGCCATGATTCCCTGTATTGTGTGATTTTTCTGTATGTTGTAAACCCTTCCTTTATGATAATGAGGGAGGATGGGTGGCAGTTGTATTGATGAGGCAAGATTCAATCTACAATATGGTACTGTATCTTGACACAAACTCTCAGGATATAAAAGGGAAATGAAACAAGCAGACAGCTAAGCACCTCTTACCATCAAGAAAGCAGCACTGGGAGCAGAGTATTCTTTGGATTCAGGGTTCCCTGTGCATGAGAAACTCCCAGTTTAAGGGAAGATTGACAATAAGGATCTTCCTCTAGAATCAACAGAGAAAGATTTCCCTGGAACTGACACCCTAAATTTGGACTGATAGCCTACTTTTCCATGAGAAAATAAATTTCTATTTGTTAAAGCCATCCATTTGTCATATTTCTGTTACAGAACCACTAAATACTTAAGACAGGATTCCAGACTCATGGACAGCAGAAACATCTGCAGAGTTTGTAACTGCCCCTTCCTTAAAGCAGGCCAGTGTCAACCTCTTTGATCCCTTCCACAACCAAAGAAAGAACAGTTTGGGATATTCATGAGAGAATTCCAGGCTGACTAAGAATCACAGGGACAAAGACTGCAGCAACAGAGCTTTCTTCCACAGCTGTAATTCAAATGGATAAAACATGTCCTCCCAAAGTTCTCTTATACTGAGTTAGAATATTATTTAATTAAAATTCCCATAAATGGCACAGGGACATCCACGAAAGATTCAGACAGACTTTACATACTATAATTAAAGCTAGTCATTGTATGTTTTGTTTTTTACATTTCTTTTGAGTTGGCACACTCTCCAGAGGCAAGTTAATATTTTATTCAGTTCTGTCTTTTATAGACTTGAATAGACCAGGGGAAATAGGGTTAACACTGGGTATGGATACTTCTGTTGTGATGCTATGTGCCACCTTCTAGACTGAGTCCTATGCTTACCTACAAATAACCATCACCTTTGACAAAAAGTGATGTTTTATTTCAAAAAACAAATTTTTTCCAAAGCATGTTCTATACAGTTACAGTCTAGGGGCAACTACAAAAGTGAGTGTTACCAAACTGTTTAAAAAATGGTGATACTTACAGGAATTCTGATTGTCCCTTCCAGGGAGAGAACTGTGAAGGAGAGATTTCTCAATCAAGGGACATTATCATGCCCTGGCTGAATGTTGAACTGATTCTAAATCTTTCTTCCACCAAAGGAATTCTGTTGCTCCCTGGTGCCCATGTGTCGGAAAAGGTCTTTGGATTTATTGATCAGGCTTGGGAACTGATCTACTGAATTATTTCTCTGTCCAAGGTCAAACTTCAGTTCCTCACCTATACCCTTAGTGGTTCCATGGGAGGGCAGAGGTGCTGACCTGGTAAGACTGAGTGAGACATGAAGACCTTGATATAAATTCTAACTCCATCATGGACCAGTTGCATGACTTTAACTAAGTTCTCTGGCATCTTAGCCTTTCTTGTTCCTTTATTACAATATTAAAAGAAAAAAAAATGTTGTTGAGTGAGTTACAACTCATGTTAACACATGTATGCAGGGTAGACCTGTAGTCCGTAGGGCATTCAAGGCTGTGAACTTTCTTTTGAAGTGCCTCTGGGTGAGTTTGAACTACCATTTTGGTTAGTAGTCAATCACTTCTTAAAATCAAATCAAACCTACTGCCATCAAATTGATTCCAACTCATGGCCCCCTATAGACAGAGTAGAACTTCTCTGTAGAGTTTTCAAGCAGCACCTGATGAAACTGAACTGGCAACATTTTGGTTAGAAGCTGTAGCACTTAATCACTACTCCACTAGTGATTCCTTAAAAGATATACCAAAAATAAAAATCACTGCTGTCAAGTCGATTTCAACTCGTGGTGACCCTATAGGACAGAGTAGAACTGCTCCATAGAGTTTCTGAGGAGCACCTGGAAGATTCAACATAACCACTTAACCACTATGCCACCAGGGTTTCCTTGAGGTATACAGAGATGGTAAATAATACTGTCCTGTAAAGTATAAAATAAACTAGAAGCAAAAAGATACAGTAAGTACCCATTGTACAACAGCAGTTAGTTCCTATTCTTCTTTCTGTTACTTTACAATCCTTAACTTTTGCCTCCAGGACCACCTAAACTCAACATCTTGATGTCAACCATCTGTCAGAGAAAATAGATTTTCTTCATTCCCGAAGGACATAAGTTATGTTCCTACTACTTGGTGGGGCCTTTTTCTTTTTGATGGACTTTCCTGAGGTGACTACCATTTTGGATCACCACTGTCAACCTACTGTTTATAACCACTATTCTGTCTTTGAGTTGTTCTTTTTGCTTGTGGGCATTTTGGGATCTTTCCTTCTCTTCTGGGAGTCACAACAAACCCCTTTGCAGCACTGGATTTTGTTGGCAAACAGATGAGAAAAAAACAAACCCACTGCCATCGAGTCAATTCCATCTCATAGCAACCCTATAGGACAGAGTAGAGCTGCATAATAGGATTTCCAAGGAGTGCCTGGTAGCTCGAACCTATCAGCCTTTTGGTTAACTATCATAGCTCTTAATCACCATGCCACTAGGTAAGCGAGAACACGGACAAATTAGCATGGCCCATCACTGCTCATGGAAACCTTGTTTAAAGAAAATTTAGTATAGATGGTTGATCACCTCCATTACCTTCACATAACAAATTAAAGGGTAGTACTGCTGACATTAGAGCCATCTCAACCCACTGAGACCCCTGTAAAGCATAACTGAAGGTCTCTAGAAATTCCATACACTTAAGTAAAGTAAAAGTGAATATCCGCTGATCATTTTCTATGTGCTAGGCCTTCTTCTAAGACTTCACATTTATCATTTTATTTAATATTCACAACAAATCTCTGATGGGAGTGCTATTAAGAGCTCTGCTTTACCTATGTGGAAACTGAAGTTTAAGGAAATGAAGTGACTCATGAAGGCCATGAGAAGGAATGGTAAAACCAGTATGCTCTTCAGGGAGTTGAATTTCACAGACTGTCCCCTTCTCTGCAGACCTCCCTCCCTCCAGTGGAAACCATACTCATGAAGGTGCTGATCATGCTCAGATTCAGAAAAACCTCCCGACATGAGCTGGCTGTGTACTGGGATCGAGGAGGCCCCAGATAAGGGTGGCAGGAGACAGGTGAGTTGATACTTCTGTTAAGAAACTACGTCTGTAGTGACCATGTGATCAAATTCAAAATTTCATTAATCCTTTATGGAAAGTCAAAAAACAGCAGAGCTTCAGGCCGTGTCAAGCGCCAATGACAGAGAGAGGATTAAACTCCCAGAGGGAAGTCTTAGACACAAGAGGATGAAATCACACAAAGGGAATGAGAGATCTGTATCACCTTCCACATCCCCTCCCCTCCTCTTGGCCCCACTTTCTGCCCTGTGAAGTGTGGAATTAGAGGGTATGTGTGTATAAGCTGGATTGGATGCTAATTAGAGGAAATGTTCTTTCACTGCCATGTGAAGACACCGTTTATTAATTAAAATGGAATTCTCCCAGTGACTGTAAAAATTAAAAGGAGAACATCGGGAATATTATATACTGAAGCAGAAACACTTGCAATTCAACAACAGCAAACAAATAAAGAGAGAACTATTATTTGAAATTATACTCACTCTAGGAGGTTTTCGTATGTTTGTCTGCCCTCTCCTGGGACAGCTACACACATTGCTTGAAGCTTTGAGCTGTGAGAGGAACTGATGTCTTTCCTTGCCTCTGGGTAAGATCAGGCAATGACAATTGTTTTGTCAAATACCTGTTTTATTTCATTGATTGAAAGAGGGACATAAGATAAAATGTGTTCTGTTCCTTCTTTAAGCTAAAATCTATTGGGGTTCATGTATGACCTTATGTTACATGCTTCAAAAACTGTGTCACTGAAGATTCTTGCTTGCAAGCCACAGAAACTGTATCTACTTCAGCAATCAATAAATAAAGGATAAAAGTGGATGAGGTTAAACGGAAGGTTATCTTTAGCTATAGGGATGAAGACAGAAGGAATCACAGATAAGTCCTCATGAATTGACAGTATGCTTTACACATATCTGACCTTCAGACTTTCCCATACACTTAGAACCTTTTGTTGATCAAGGTAATCAAAGTCCATCCAATTGACCAAGTCTGGGTTTCCCACCCTGGGATTTTAGAACGAAAAGTAATAAAACGGCTTCTTTCACTCACTCCAGAGGGAGGTGGCAGAAGTGGGTTGGACTTACCCCTAGATCTTTCAAGATATGGCAAGAACTCACATCTTAGAGAATTTAAGCAGGACATGGTGCTATAGGAACAGAGCTGGGGAAGTGCTGTATGCCAACTAGCTAGAAACAAACAAAAATTTAATTTCAGAAAAGTTATGTGCAACAAAACCTATATGTCTAGCTTTTGTTTTATATGTAATGTTGCTGGACACTGTCAAGTCAATTTGAAGTCACAGTGATGCCCCTGTAACAGAGTAGGACTATCCCATAGAGTTTTCTTGGCCATAATCTTTGTGGAAGCAGATCACCAGATCTTTATCTCCCAGAGTGAGGGAGTGGGTTAGGACCACCAACCTTTTGCTTAGTTACAGGACATTTAACTGTTTATAATTCCAGGGCTCCATCTACACACATGCATGCACATACACACAGTGTGTATTCACATATATGCTCACACGTATGTATGTACACACACATATGTACACCCATATATCTTCATACAGATGTGCCAGCCAAAGCCAAGTGCCGTCGAGTCGCATATATAAATATGTAAAATGCATGTACGTGTATGTATGTGTATATATATATAAGTATGTATACACACAGCGGAAGTATCTTTACAATGAACCTCATTTCAGTTGTGGAAGAGAAACCATCTATGAGCAATATTTGGGTGCTGCATTCTTTCACAGCTGATAATGCAAAATAGAGCCTCAAATTGATTTTGTTTAAAAGTAGCTTTGCCCTATAATGGTTTTCTTCAAGGAATAGAGGCTGAATTATGCAATTAAGCTCTCCTGGGAAAGGTAACTCTGAACTCCTTTAGAGCACGAAGCTCTGCTTCTTGAATAGATCTTCATGAAAGACTTCATAATAGATCCCATTACCTCACCAGATGACTATCCCTTAAGAATAATCAAGAGCTGAGTGGACTGGAGTCCTTTTTTTACCCCACGTGTGAGCATGCATGTGATTTTCCCTGAAAGATTTCCCTACACAAGGTGCGCATCTGATGCCACATGGGTGCCTTTGCAGACAGACTCAAACAGAAGGGTTTCTGTTGACAGAGAAGCATGTCATTTCACCCATGACTAGATTGATTTACTTATTCTATTTTCCAAAGAGTCGTGGCTGTTAACCAAAAGGTTGGTAGTTTGAATTCATTAGGTCCTCCTTGGAAGCCCTATAGGATCTCTTTGAGTCAGAATCAACTTAACAGCAACGGGTTTGGTTTTCTTGGCTTATTTTCCAAAGAAACATGTCTTTTTTTTTTTTTTTTTTTTTTTTTTTTGAGCATCTATTAGAAACCCCTACATTTCTTTAAGGTCTACTTCTGGGGTAGGTTTCCTTGAGTACCACCAGCCCATGGTAAATCTTTCCCTTCCCACATCTCCATTTGGTGCTGTCTGAGGATGTAATGTCATGCTTGATATCTCTGTTCTCTTATCCTTCCCTGAAAGAGGCCAATGCATTCCCTCCTAGTCCAAAATTCCTTAGCAATTCTTAATGACTTCTGATAAAGCTTTACCTGGCATGATACTCAAGGAAATTTCTACTGTTACAATTAAGGTGTTTGAGTTATAAGTGCAGAAAAGGCCTTCCTTCTGTCTCTCTTAAGAAAAATCAGTCGCTGGTTACTGTGACTTTAGTGGGTACCACTAAGAATCTGCCCAAAGGAGTAGGATATCAAAGGTGGCTAGAACCAACGTTCAGAGCCTTGAGCTGATCTGTACAACACAGGGCCAACAACTTTAGGATCAGTAGATCCTAAGATTGAGATTTTAAGGCTATAATTGAGAATATTGAAATTTGGGGATGAAATTTACTAAGTTAACACATTCGAGTAAAATAAAACATCAAAACTAAACTTTTAGCTATTAACAATTGGTTGCTAAGAAACAAAAAGCCATTTTATCACCAAAAAATGGAAATACATAATCTCAAATGAAAGGATAATCACTAATTTTGAATAAATTTAGCTTTTTGATAATTTTTCAAACATGCTTGGTTGAACTCCCTCAAAATTACATTGTAGATAAATCTCACAAACTTAATGATGAGTGAAAGAAGCCAGATACAAGGTATTTCATATTGCATTGTTCTGTTTATATAAACTATACAACCAAATGAAGAGAGGTGAAGAGATGTTGAGACCATATGCCCTCTCTAGGAAGGGAACAAGGGCAGAGCTCTCTTCCAGTGACTCATCAAGACAGCATAAAAGGGCCTGGGTACCTCACTCTGAAATGGGCAACTTCGCAGAGGTGTGATTACTCCAAAACTCCCACTGGGATTCCATGAGACTTTGAGACGATGTTTTGGCCCAACTTCATCTTCTGCCCACCCTTGCTTTCTTTACTGCCCCCCAGGTTTGATTTTGAGGACATTACCCAGCAAATTTCCTGTGATCTGCATCAGAGTCTGATGTTTTAGGTATAAACTTCTCAATGGGTGTTGAGCACCCCAGAATATGACGACCTTTGTTCTTTCTAAAACTTCTCCCTGCTCTGATGATTATGTATCTACTTCTCTGAGCATCAGTGTGGACTTCAGAGAGCTCATGTAGGTTTATTGGTTTTATTGGAAACCTTGATGGTGTAGTAGGTAGGTGTTATGGCTGCTAACTAAAAGATTGGCAGTTCAGCAACAAAGACATGAGGAAAAAAGAGCTCAGGAGACAGAAAAACCCATGTGAATCGGAGACTGTATAAACATGTGACCAGAAGAACCAGATGGTGCCTGGCCACCACCAGAGACAGCTGTGATGGAGTATACAATGTTGGGTCCCTGTGGCAACATGAGAAAAAGAGGGGTATAGCTCAACAACTCTACTAAAAGAGCACAACTCATTGTCCAATGGCCCAGGGGACCCCCTGGGACCATAGCTTATAGACCTGTTGCTGCCCCTGACCAGAATACATTACTAAAGTCTACTCTTTGGTCTAAAATGGACTGGACTCATGGACACAGTGTGACTGCATGGTATGTGTACTTTACAGCTCAATGAATTTATAGGATGCTGCCCTACTTGTTTCTTTCTAGATGGGTGAGAAGAAGGTGGAGAGGAGGGAATAGGAGATTGATAAGAGGATATGGCAAGTACAGAATGAAAAGGAGGAGAGTGCTGTCACAGGGCAAGGAGAGCAGAAGGAGCTGCAGATAGGTGGGCATGCAAAGTTAATTTGCATTGTACACTTAATCACACACAAAAAAAAGATTGGCGGTTCAAATCCACCAAGCACTCCTTGGAAGTTCTGTGGGCCAGTTCTCTTCCATTCTCTAAGCTCACTATGAGTTGGAATTGACTCAATAGCAAAAGGTTTGGTTTTATGGGTTGGATGATTTGTTGAGCTGACACACTAAAATTTACCTTACGAACTCCAACCAGCATTTGGGGTCCTAGATTTTTCACTAATACCAATAACACTACCAAGAGTATCTTTTGTACATTACTTAGCCCTCCACACACACCTTTTAATGTTAATTTTTCCTTGGGTTAAATTCCTAGCAGTGATATTATTGCGTTAAAGAGCATATCACTTTTATGACTTTTGTTATCTGTTGTCAGATTCCTCTTTTAAAAGAATGAAATGATTCCCTTTGCTGTCAGTATTGGCCAGTCCAGTATGCTGGCAACTCACAATCCTAATTTTGTTTATTAACAATTAAAATTTATTATTTTTGTTACATGTTTGATGGTTCTTGGCAATCTTTTTTATGGAATGTACATTTATTTCTATCTAGTGTTTCTCCCCCTTTCCAAATATCTCAAAAGTATCCTGAGATAAGTCTGAGGTGTATGTCCCTGAGTTCGTCTTATCTTCTAACTGGATAAGTTCTCAGGATTCTTTCTATCTTTCTTTAACGACTGGTGGTGTGAACTTCAGTGAAGCAGACTCTCACTGAATGAGTGCCACCAGGTCTCTAAGTCAGAGCTCATTTTGGGACTGTGGATTCAGGTACAGGAGTCTGTTCTCTCTCCCCTTCCCTCCTAATTCCCACAGCTATCAGAAATTACAGAAAAATCAACTAAGAGCCGCATAGGAAAGTAAGGTGCCTCCTGAGGGTCACTTCAGGATGAGGCAGCCCAGTGGAAATGGGTCCATAGTGTTGTTTCACAGGTTTATTGTGTATATATGAGATTTATCTTTATTTAAAAAAAAAAAAAAAAAACACTGTATGGAGTTTAAAATTTTGTAGAGGACATACATTTTGAAGCCAACTTAAACAGTATGTACTGTATTACTACATTGAAAAGTGATTCTCCACTTTTACTTTTGAGAGGCATGCTATGTTACAGTTTTAGGTTTCATGTGTTTATATAGATTTCAAAATGCTCTTTAAATATTATTATAAAGTGTAAATGTACAAAGAACAACAGAGAACAATACTCATTTGCCTTTTATCTCACCTTTATAGAATTTATCATGTTCCTATATTTTATTTTCTGTTTATTTTTTCTATGCTTGCATGTATTACTAGGTTAGTAAATGGTTCTTTTTTTTAACTTTTTTATTTTTTATTAACTACAGTAAAAGAATAAAATTTCTAACATATATCAATTATCTCATCTATGGTAAACCCTTGGCCCCCCACCCATCCGTGTACTCAACACAGTAATTTTCTTCTCTGGCTAATTCTCTTATTAAGTCATTATAACATGAGTCTCATACAAAATTTGCCCTTTTGACACCAATTGATTTCACTCAGCACGGTCTCTCTTATGTTTTCTAAAATCGCCATTATTTTTTGTCATAGCATAGTGTTCCATTGAGCATATGTACCGTAGTTTGCTTATCCATTCTTCTGCTGATGGACGTCGGGATTGATTCCAATTTTTTGCTATTGTGGACTGTGCTGCAACAAACATTCGTGTATATGTGTCTCTGTTTCTGAAGGATAAATTCCAAGCAGTGGAATTACAGGATCAAGTGGTGTCTCTATCTCCAGCTTTTTAAGGAAGTGCCAGACTGTTTTCGAAAGCGGTTATACCATTTTGTAATTCCACCGGCAGTGTAACAGAGTATTAATTTTTCCACAGCCTCTCCAGCATTTGTTTGTTTGTGTTTTTCGGATCGTGGCCATCCTTGATGGGGTGAGATGCTATCTCACTGTAGTTTTGATTTGAATTTTTTTAATAGCTGATGATCGTGAGCAATTCTGCATGTGTCTTTTGGCTGCCTGGATATCCCCTTTAAAGAAATGTCTGTCCATCTCCTTCGCCCATCACTTAATTGGATTATTTATCCTTTGCTTGTTGACACTTTGTAATGCCTTATAGATTATGGAGATCAGATGTTGGTCTGACATAGAGTTGTAAAATATTTTTTCTCATTCTATAGGTGGTCTTTTAATCCTTTTGATGGAGACTTTGGATAAGCAAACGTGTTGGATTCTTAGCAGTTCCCATTTATCTATTTTTTTTTTCTGTTGAATGTGCTTTGCCTGTCAGATTTTGAAGTCTGTCTAAAGTTGTGTGCTGAAACTTCCATTGTTGTTCCTACTTTTTATTGGATGAACTTTATCGTTTTAGGTTTGATATTTAGGTCTTTTATCCAATTTGAGTTGTTTTATTGTATAAGGTGTGAGATAGGGGTCTTGTTTCAATTTAGTGCAGATGGATATCCAATTTTGCCAGCACCATTTGTTAAAGAGACTGTTCTTACCCCAGTTTAAAATCTTGGGGCCTTTGTCAAAAATCAATTGCTCGTAGGATGATAGTGGCATCTCTGGGGTCTCAACTCTGTTCCATTGGTCTATATGTCTCTTTATGAACCAGTACCAGGCATTTTGACTACTGTGGTAGTGTAATAGGTTCTAAAGTCAGGTAGTGAGAGGCCTCTCAGTGTGTTCTTCTTCAGTAGTGCTTTGCTTAACCGAAGTTTCTTCTCTTTCCAAACAAACTTGATGATTTGTTTCTCCAACTCTTTAAAAAGCATTTCTGGAATTTGTATTGAGATTGCATTATATAAGTAGATTGTTTTGGGCAAAATAGACATTTTCACAATGTTGAGTCTTCCCATCCATGAGCAGGGTAGATTACTCCATTTATGTAAGTCTCTCTTAGTTTCTTGTAGTAAGGTCTTGTAGTTCTCTTTGTAAAGATCTCTTATTTCTCTAGTCAGATTTATTTGTAGGTATTTTATCTTCTGGGGGCTATAGTAAATGGAATTAATTTGGTGATTTCTTCTTTAATAATCTCACTGTTGGTATAAAGGAATCATACTGATTTACTTATGTTTATCTTGTATCCTGAGACTTTGCTAAACTCCTCTATTAGTTCCAATAGTTTACTTATGGATTCCTTTGAATTCTCTGTATAAACAATGACATCATCTACAAAGAAGGAGATTTTTACTTCTTCAGTGCTGATACAGATGCCCTTTCTTTCTTTATCTTCTCTAATTGCTCTGGCTAGAACATCTAGCACAATGTTGAATAGAAGCAGTGAGAGTGGGCATCCTTAACTAGTTCCCATTCTCAAAGAAATTCTTTCAGTCTTTCACCATTCAGGTTGATAAAGGCAGTTTGCTTTGCATAGATGCTACTGATTGTGTTGAGGAATTTCACGTCCATTCCTATTTTTCTGAGAGTTTCAAGCATGAAAAGGTGTTGAACTTTGTCAAATGCCTTTTCTGCATCCCAAATCAGGTGATTCTTATCTTTTGTATTATAAATGTGGTTGATTACATTAATTGTTTTTCTGATGTTGATCCAGACTTGCACCCCTGGAATGAAACCAGTTGGATCATGATGAATGATATTTTTTTATATGTTGTTGAATTCTATTAGCTAGAATTTTGTTGAAGGTTTTTGCATCTAGGTTCATGAGTGATATTGGTCTGTAATTTTCTTTTTTTGTGGGATCTTTCCCTGGCTTTTGTATCAGCGTTTTCCTGGCTTCACAGAATGCATTTGGAAGTATTCCATCCCTTTCTATGGTGAAATAGCCTCAATAGTATCAGAGTTAACTCTTCTCTAAAAGTTTGGTAGAATTCTCTGGTGAAGCTGTCTGGGCCAGGAATTTTTTTGGTTGAGAGATTTTTGATGACTTTTTACATCTCTTCCTTTGTGATAGATTTTACGTTGATCTACTTCTCCTTGTGATAATCTAGGTGAGTCATAAGAATCTATAAATTTGTCCATTTTCCCTAGGTTTCCAAACCTATTGGAGTACAGCCTTTCATAGTATTCTGTTATATTTTTTATTTCATCTGGGTCAGTTGTAATGACTCCCATCTCATTTCTTAATCAGGTTATTTGTATCTTCTGTCATTTTTCTTTTGTAATTTTAGCCAGTGGTTTATCAACCTTGTTGATCTTTTCAAAGAACCAGCTTTTGGTTTTGTTACTTTTTTCAATTGTTTTTCTATTCTCTAATTCATTTAGTTCTGCTCTAATCCATATAATCTATTTTCTCCTGGTGTCTGAGGGGTTCTTCTGTTGTTCTCTTTCTATTTTTTCAAGCTATAAGGTTATTTCTTTAATCTGAGCCCTTTCTTCTTTCCAGATGTATACAGTTACAGAGATAAATTGAACTCTGAGCACTGCTTTTGCTGTATCCCATAAATTCTGGTAGGGTGTGTTTTTGTTCTCATTTGATTACATAAATTTCTTTATTTTGTCCTTAATTTCTTCTATAACCCAAGGCTTTTTGAGAAAAGTGTTGTTCAGTTTCCATAAGTTTGAATTTCTACCTATGAATTTTCTGTTATTGATTTCAACTTTTATAGCTCTATTGTCTGAGAAGACACTTTGCAGTAAATCAGTTGGTTTGGATTTTATAGAGAATTGCTTTATGACCTAACACGTGATCTATTCTGGAGAATGTTCCAGGTGCACTGGAGAAGGTGTACTTACCTGCTGATGGATGAAAATATCTGTATATGTTGACAAGGTCAAGTTGGTTGATTGTTGAAATAAGATCTTCTGCATCTTTACTGAGCTTTTTTCTGGATGATCCATCTGTAATTGCAAGGGGAGTGCTGAAGTCTCCAACTATTATTGTGGAATGATCTCTCTCATTTTTCAGTGTTGTCAGTATTTGTTCAATGTATTTAGGTGCTCTTGTATTGGGTGCATAAATACTTAATATTGTTAAGTCTTGCTTGAGTACTGAACCTTTCAGCAATGAATAGTGACCATCCTTGTCCACAATAGTGGATTTTACATTAAAATTTATTTTATCTGTGATTAGTATTTCCACACCTGCTCTTCTTTGTGTATTGTTAGCTTGGTATATATTATTCTATCCTTTAATTTCCAATTTGAAAATCAAATTTAACATACTTTCACTCTCAGCTGGAAGGTGGAGTCTGCTGCTCCCAACTGCCTGTTAAGGCCAGCACGTTGAACAGCTCCTAGTTCAACACCTGGACAGCTCCCCACAGAGAAGTGAAGTCTATATTTAAGGCCAAGAGGCCTATGTGCTTGCCTGGAGAGCTGTCTGTTCAGAGGGCCAGCAGTTTTTTTCCCCCACCCTTCTCTGACCCACAGTGTAGGGTTTACTGACAGCCCCCAGTTTCTCCATAAGTAGGGCAGCCTCTTTGCCACTCAATAAGCAGGGTCTTCCACCCTAGAGAGTCCAATTGGGACAAATCACTAGAATATTAGAGACAGCTGGTGACCAATAATTCTCTTAGATCCAATACCAGAGAAATCAAACTGTGTCTAGATGGCCTGCATGCAGCAGATCATAATTAATCATTTAAAGAAGTAGCCTTCAAATGCTTCAGAAAACCCCCAAAATAAAGATATAAATGATTTCCCAAATGAAGAAGCCTTTCTGGATCTATTGGAGGTTGAGTACAAAAGATTTATATATAGAACCCTCCTAGAGATTAAACAAAATGCAGTAGCCAAGCCAAGTGCCGTAGAACAAAATGAAAAAGCTAGTATACTATCTGAACTGATGGAACATCGATGATCTGAAATACACCAGATCAATAACAAAATTACAGTCAGATAATTTAATCCAAAGCCAAAAGAGAAGGATTGGATATATAGAAGTTAGACTCAGTGGCTTTGGAGACAGAGCAACTGACACCAGTATTTATGAGGTGAAATCAGAGAAAAGAAATAAGAAAAATGAAGAAGTATTAAGAAACATGTGGGACTCCGTTAAGAGGAATAATTTATGTTTAATTGAAAATCCTGAACAAGGGGGGATGAATAACAATATAGGGAGTATAGAGAATGACAAAATAGAGAGTATTGCTGTAGAGATGCTGACAGAAAACTTTCCTGAGATCATGAGCCAAGAGAACATAGGTATCCAAGATGTTTATCAAACACCACAAAAACTAGACCCCAAAAGAAAGATGCCAAGATATATTAGAATCAAGCTTAATAAGTTAAAACATAAATAGATGCTTTTGAAGGCAGCAGGGCTCAAAGCAAAGCTAACACCCCAAGGGAAACCCTATAGGCTTTCGTCTGACTTTTCTGCAGAAACAATGCTGGCTAGAAAACAGTGGGCAGATACATTCAAAGCCATGAATGAGAAAAACTTCCATCCAAGAATTATTTATCCTGAAAAATTGTCTGTCAAATATAGTGGTGAAATTAAGACTTTTGAAGATAAAGAGAAATTTAGAGACTTCATAAAACTAAACTAAAATTACATGAAATATTGAAAGAAGCTCTTCCCTTTGAAAAACAGAACCATTAAATGAATATTTCAGGTGACAATTCAGGACAAGTCATCCAAAACTGTAACCGGTTAGTGAAGTCACAAACATTCATCAAAGCTATAGTATTATTATGAGGGAATCTGTGATCATATCGTGACAACTATAACACCATCACATTAATAGAGGGCTGCGCTACAGTAGTTATAGTTGGTTTAGATGCAGAGGAAGTTTCAGAGTTATGCAGTAGTTAAAATTGGGTTTAATCTTAGTATATTAAGGGGGATAATACATGTAGCTATGAAGCAGATTAACAATGCATTGTATCAAAACAAGAAATGCAATACAGGAGTCTCAATGAACACAAAACCAACACGTAAACAACCACCCATAAAGAAGAATGCCCCAGAACAGAAGATTAACAGCGGTATAGAAAACATCAACATAAAAGTAATTACATCAAAATGATGGCACTAAGCACATATCTATCAATAATTACACTGAATATAAATGGACTGAACACTCCAGTAACGAGATAGTGAGTGACACCCTAGATCAAAAGACATGTTGCTTACCAGAAACACACCTTAGACTTAAAGATATGAACAAATTGAAAATTAAATGTTTCTTTGTAATGTAATCATATTCTGCATACAATTCTTCCACTTGCACTACATTTTCCCATGTCAGTACGTTTAGAATAGTTCTCAAAACTGACTGCCCATTATAATGGCATAGAATGCTTTTAAAATACCTCTGCATTTCTATATCCTCGTTGCCTCTCAAGTGTATGTGTCTGTGTGCTGGAGTGTGTGTGTGCTGGAGTATGTGTGTGTGTGTGTGTGTGCGTGAGCGCTGGTGTGGTGTGCGCTGGTGTGTGTGTGTGTGTATGAATGCATGTGTTTGATTTTGTTCTGTGTTTATGAGTTTATGTCTAGCAATTATGTGTGTGAGTCTGTTTTCTGGACTTTCTTTCCTCCAGAATCCCAAATTAGTCCTAAAGAGGTGATTCCAGATTTCCAGGTCTATGAACCTGTCTGCCATGTGTCTTAGAACAAGGGATAAATGATCTTGTCATTTTGTGGAACACAGCTTCTAACTGAGAAAGAAAGTCCCTTTTCAACAGTCTGAGCATCTCTGAACATGTGTAGAGTGAAGCCTAACTCTCAGTCTTTTCCAGGTGAGGAGTAGCCTCTAATTTCACTTTTTATAGAGACATCTATCGCGTTCTCATGGTTTATGAGTGTTATTCTGTCAGCAGGCAGGAGCAATGGCTCACTGTGATTAATCCCCTTCTCACCCCTATGCCTCTGAGAGTAAAGAACGACAGGGAATTAAAGGGAATGTAGTTATAATCCACAGAAGGACCGCATAAAATGTCACATCCTTGTTCAATAACCTGTTCCCTGTATGAGACATAGCACCCAGTGAGTTCCTATCCAGCAGGGCAGACAGCACTGTTTCCAGATGTGCCATTGTGGAAGCTTTGTTAACTGTCTCTTCCCATGATGTGTTAGGAATATCAGCTAAAATTTGGCTGAAAATTCAAAGGTTTTTGTGTCAAGGGCTTTTCCTCATCCCATAGAAGGTATAGAAAGGCAAAAAAAAAAGAGAAAAGTAATAGGTTTAATTTAATGTTAGGGGATGGAGAGTTGAAGCGAGGGCTGCAGAACATAAACCTGCAAGGAATAGCTGTGTGAGTGACCATGGAATTGAGTACTCTCCTAGGTGAGGTTGAGAATGACTGTTGACCCCATATGACAGCTTGAGTGTGGCTTAGAGAAGACTTGCATCCCAGGCATCCAGCTAAGGCACCCATGGATTTATGAATGAGAGGAAATATCTAAATTTTGTTTGTTTGGGGGATATTTTGTTCCATATCAGTAGATGATTAATACATGATATTTCCCAGAATTAGAACATTTTTCAGCCTTGTTTTGTATAGTTTGTCTCATTAGTTCTAGTCTGTTGTTGTTGGGTACTATTAATTTGATTTTGAATCCTAGCTGCCTCATGTGACAGAGTAAAACTGCCCCATATGATTTTCTGGGCTGTACCTTTTACAGAACTGCTCCCTAGTTTGAAACTCTCTAAAAGATAGTCAAGTTGTGACCTCTGTCTTCATAAATTCTCTCACTGAAGACAGACATCTAACAGACCACTAACCTTTGACTTTTTCATAGCTACAGAAATTTGAACCTGTCACTGATTGACATAACAGCAGTTATTCAGAGACCACACCTTAACATTACTTCTTCATGTTAAAACAAGACCCTTGTGGATTCCCAGACCTGTGGTGCACCTTGTGCTAAAGAAAGATGAACAAGAATAGGTTAGAAGTCAACTCAAGGATGAGCAAAAGGTGCTGTCATTTTAATCTTCTCAGTGTAACCGTTTCTACTGCCGTAGCCTCAGAGGGCTTCCTCAGGCACCTCGTGTTCCCAGTGAGTCTGTCCCTGGCCTTCCTTTTCCTCTAGGATTCCAAGTAAATATCAAAAGGTGATTTTATACTTCCTGGAACCTTGTCACAACTGTAAGGTTCATAACTAAAGAGATATTCTTTCCATGGGGACTCTCTTCTTTATTATGCCCTCTGTCTCCCATTCTCTAAGGGATATATCACTGCCAAGTATATTGTTAGGACTTCTTAAACACATATCCAGCAACATATTTCTGGCAGAAATAAAGGCAAGAAAGAGAATAAGCTACTTCCAGACCCAAATGTAGGAAATCTGTACACAAAAGTAAGATCAAGCTAATGCAAACATTCTGCTTTCCTCAGAGTCCTGAAGGCCAACAGTCTGAAAGTTTTGTTTTTGTTAGGTTGATTTTAATATTGTACTTATAGATAGTTCAAACTTTACTTATAGAGTAGTTCAAACATCCCAAAATTGTAGGTATATACATATATATAGGATGTATATATACCCTCAATCTCAATAATTATGAACTCAGCTATATGTACCTATGCTCTTCATGGAAACCCTGGTGACATAGTGATTAAGTGTTATAGCTGCTAACTGAAAGGTAGGCAGTTGAAATCCACCAGCTGCTTCTTGGAAACTCTATGAAGAAGTTCTACTCTGTCCTATAGGGCTGTTATGAGTCAGAAACTACTTGATGGCAGTGCATTTGGCTTTTTTTGGATATACCCTTCACTCCTTCCCATCCTCCCATCCCCATATCAGTACACACATGTTTGATGTCTCTCTAAATAAAACATACCTTTTGTATCAGAGTTTATTTTATTCTTTTAGTAAGAATATCTTCCAATAGTGTCCTTCCTTCCTAGTTCCACAGTCTGAGGTGAATCAATAGGAACTAGTATAATATGTATGACTTTGCCTAGATCTTCTGTTTGTTAAGCATTATCTCACTGAATCCTCAAAACAATACCTTAAATAGGTACTAATACTAATTCCGTTGTACTGATGTAGAAATGGATCTGATGAAATGAAATCACTTGTTCAAGGTCATGGAACAGGAACATGGCCAGTGCGTTATTTGGTGAACAATCATCACAATATAGAAAACCAGTAGTTCTACTGTTTTCTCAAAAGGGTGGTTTTCTTCTTTTCTAAAATAGGATTTTGTTCATTTTCCATAAAAAACAGAAGGATATACCTTCATTTTTGCTTTTTGCTGAAGTAGGAGCATGCAGGCAATACTTATTTTGAAAGCATGTCATGACCAATAGTCATAGGTCAGCTCAGGATGTCCAGCTGGGATGTTGGGGAATAAAGATTATGGAGAGAGTATAGTTTGTTCAGTTGCAATGAGAATAAGAGTAACACAAATCCACGTTTACCAAATAAAGTTTGCTTAGAATAGCACTTATTTCCTAAGTCCCTCAGGCACTAGAAACTGAAACAGGGGGCAAAGTCAAGATGGCAGAGTAAACACATGTCTCCCTAAATCCCTCTGGAAACCAAGGCCTGAACTGACAATTAAAAGGAGACTTCTGGACACCTAGTGATCCCTAAGACATAGTATAGAGCTGTCTATTTGGTCTATGTACCACTGAGCGGGAAACTTCTTCTCTTTTGCCAACTCCAAACCTTGATGAGTGTCAGTTCTTGCAGACTGATGGTAAATTGCCGCTTTAACTTTTTTTCTCCTCTGTCTTATATAGTGGGAGTGGCTGAAGTTTGGCTGGCAGCAAGGCTTAGGAGCACTGCTGATGAGATTGGTGAGCAGAGTCACCACATTTTGAGAGCCTGGCCTTGGAATCTGTGCAACTTGGCACCTTTGACCTCTCTCTCTTGGAATCTCCAAATCTCCCCCATTGAATAGCCTTTTCTAAGACAGGCAGGAGAGCTTGTGTGGGATGTTATCTTGATCCTCTGGGAGGCAGAGTTTCCTATACAGAGCCCTCTACTGGACCTAGTTTCCAGGCTGGGAGGCAGTGCCTGCCCAGAGAGCACTTTTCTGGCAGTAAAGCAGTCTTTGATATAGAGGAACTCATTTTGCCAGCTGAGAAGAGGGACTTGTACACCTGAAAGACTGACTAATTTTGGAAGCTGTCAGATACCTTTCACCTTTCAATAGAGAAATAAATGTGGTGTATCTGGAAGGCATCTCTTCCAGCCTTTACTGTCTCATATTATAGAGTTAGCTGATGGCTCCCCAGTGACTCTATAAGTGGGATTATGTCTTTGCCAATCAGGACGTGGAGCCTGCTACCCCAGAGATTCCACTGAGCACAGTCACTCAAGTACATAGAGGTGTCTGGTGATGAACTCCTTTTCAGACTGAGCTTGAGGTCCCATTAAGGTAACACCAGAGAAACAAAACAACCTCCTGATGCTCAAAAGCAACAAACTTTGGACCAGAACATCAGGAAGAATTCATCTATGGCTTCAGAAGGCCCACAAAAGAAAGATCCATAGAACTTCCCAGACAAAGAGGCCATTCTGAAACTATCACAGGGTGAATACAAAAGGATTATATACAGAGCCCTCCTAGACCTTAAATAAAATGCAGCAGAGTGAAATGCAAGATTAAGCAAGCTGTTAAAATTTATGGAACACGAGTACTCTGAAATCCAACAGATCAAGGACAAAATCAAAGAGAGAAAATTCAGTTCAAAGCCAAGAAAACAGAATGGATAAAAAGGAAAACAGATTTTCTGACATGTAAGGCAGAGCTACTGACTGAAGCATTTATGAGGGGAATAAGAAAAAAGGAACAAGAAAAATGAAGAAATATTAAGAAGCATGTGGGACTCTATTAAGAGGAACAATCTACAACTAGATGGAGTTCCTCAACAGGGCAAGACACCTGAGAACACAGAGAGTATTGTGGCTGAGCTACTGACAGAAAACTTTCCAGAAATTATGACAGAGGAGAATATAGACATCCCAGATGCATATCAAATGCCACTCAATATAGATTCCAAAAGAAAGACTCCAAGACGTAATATAATCAAGCTTAACAAAATGAAACACAACCAGAAACTCTTAAAGACAGCAAGACTCAAAGCAAAGCTAACACCCAGAGGCAAATCCTGTAGGTTTTCACTGAATTTCTCAGCAGAAACGATACTGGCCCAGAGACAATGGGATGACACATTTACAGTCTTAAAGAAGAAGAACTTCCAACCAAGAACTATATGTCCTGCAAAACTATCTTTCAAATATGGAAATAAAATCAAGACATTCACAGGTAAACAGAAATTCAGAGACTTTGTAAAAACCAAACCAAAGCTACAAGAAATAATTAAAGGCGCTCTTGTCTTAGAAGAACAAAAGTATTAATTTTATATTTTAGGAGGAAATACAGAACACATCATACAGAAACTTACTCAGTTAGGAAAGGCTCCAAACTCAGTCAAAGCTGTAATATTAAAAGAAGTGATCCAGTGATCACATTATGAAAACTATGATGTCATCATAGTAGAAAGAGAGATGTACTACAGTCATTATTGTCCTTCCAGATGGTTAGGAAGTTAATGAGACTTGTAGTAGTTAAAATCGGGTTTAAACACAGACCATTAAGGGAGTTTACAAGGGCATTCACAAAGTACAATAAAGATGCAGCGTATCAAATCAAGAAACATAATACAGGGGTCTCAACAGCCACAAAATCAACACTGAAAATGGTGAAAAATCAACTCACAAAGAAGAAGGTCGCAGAACAGATTAATAAGAACAACAGAGAAAACATCAGCACAAAAATACACGTATCACACTGACAGCACTAAACACATACCTGTCATGATTACATTGAATGTGAGTGGACTGAATGCTCCAGTAAAGAGATAATGAGTGGCATCTTGGATCAAAAGACACAACCCATCCACATGTTGCTTATAAGAATTTCACCTTAGACTTAAAGAAATCAACAAACTGAAAATTAAAGGATGGAAGAATACATATCAAGCTAACAATACACAAAGAAGAGCAGATGTGGCAATCCTAATCTCAGATAAAATTGATTTTGGTGTAAAACCCACCACGGTAGACAAGGATGGACACTATTTATTGCTGAAAGGTTCAGTACACAAGCAGGATTTGACAATATTAAATATTTATGACCCCAATACCAGAGCATCTAAACACATTGAAGAAACACCAACTACACTCAAAATTGAGATAGACTACTCTGCAATAATAGTGGGAGGCTTCAACACTCCACTCTCAATATTGGACAGATAGTCTAGAAAAAAAAGCACAATAAAGACACAGAAGATCTTATTGCCACAGTTAACCAACTAGACCTCATGGACACATATAGAACTTTCTATCCATCAGCAGATAACTACACCTCCTTCTCCAGTGCATGTGGAACATTTTCCAGAACAGGCCATGTGTTAGGACATAAAGCAAATCTTAACAAAATCCATACCATTGAATTATTGCAAAGCATCTTCTCAGATCACAAAGCCATTAAAGTTTAAATCAACAGCAGAAAAAAACATAGATAGAAAGCGGAACACATGGAAACTGGACAACTTCTTGTTCAAAAAGCCATGGGTTGTAGAAGAAATCAAGAATGAAATAAAGCAATTTATGGATACCAAGGAGAATGAAAACACTTTTTACCAGAACCTATGTGATACAGCCAAAGCAGTACTCAGAGGTCAGTTTATCTCCATAAATGAACACATCCAAAAGCAAGAAAGAACCCAAACCGAAGATCTAACCCTACAGTTTAAACAAGTAGAGAACAAGTAGAACAACAGAGGAACCCCTCAGGCACCAGAAGAGAACAGATCATAAAGATTAGAGCAGAAATAAACGAATCAGAGAATAGAAGAACAATTGAAAAAACTGAGAAGACCAAAAGCTGGTTTTCTGAAAAGATCAACAAAATTGACAAATCATTGGCTAAACTAATTAAAGAAAAACAGGAAAGGAACAAATAACCAAAATAAGAAATGAGAGGGGAGTTGTCACAACAGATCCATCAGAAATCAAAAATATCACAACAGAATACTACAAATGTCTGTACTCTAACAAATTTGAAAACCTAGAGGAAACAAATTCTTAGATTCATATAATCTACCCAAATTATCACAAGGTGAAGCAGAATAATTTAATAAACCCATCACAAAGGAAGAGACTGAAAATGTCATCCAAAAACTACCAACCCCAAAAAGCCCAGGCCAAGATGGCCTCACCGCAGAATTCTAACAGCTTTTAGAGAAGAGTTATCTCCAATACTACTGAGACAATTTCACAGTAAGTACAGGGATGGAACACTCCCAAATTCATTCTACGAAACCAGCATAACTCTGGTACCAAAGCCAGGGAAAGACACAACCAAAAAGGAGAACTACAGACCAGTATCACTCATGAATCTAGATGCAAAAATCTTTAACAAAATTCTTGCCAATAGAAAATAACAACACATCAAAAAATCATCCATCGTGACCAAGCTGGATTCATACCAGAGATGCAAGGCTGGTTTAATATCAGAAAAACAATTAATGTGATCAACCATATAAATAACACAGAAGACAAGAATCACCTGATTTTGTCTACTGATGCAAAAAATTCATTTGATAAAGTTCAACACCAATTCATGCTAAAAACTATCAGCAAAATAGGAACAGATGGCAAATTCCTCAATGCAATAAGGGCCATTTATATAAAGCCAACTGCCTACATCATCTTGAATGGAGAGACACTGAAACAACTCCCCTTGAGAACAGGAACTAGACAATGATGCCCACTCTCACCTTCCCTATTCAACATTGTACTAGAAGTTCTAACCAGAGCAATTAGACAAGACCAAGAAATAAAGGGCATCTGCATCTGCAGAGGAAGTAAAAATCTCCCTATTTGCAGATGATGTGATTATATATGCAGAGAATCCCAGAGAATCCGTAAGTAAGCTACTCAAATTGATAGACGAGTTCGGCAAAGTGTCAGAATACAAGATAAACGTAAGTAAATCAGTAGGATTCCTTTATACCAAGAATGAGATTATTAAAGAAGAAATCACCAAATCAATGCTATTTACTATGGCCTCCAAGAAGACAAAATACTTAGGAATAAATCTAATTTGAGGAAAAACAGACACAAAGAGAACTACAGGACCTTACTAGAAGAAACTAAGAGAGACTTATACAAATGAAGAAACCTACCTTGCTCATGGATAGGAAGACTTAACATTGTGAAAATGTCTATTTTACCCAAAGGAATTTACTTATGTAGTGCAATCCCAGTACAAATTCCCATGGCATCTTTAAATGAGATGGAGAAACAAATCACCAACTTTGTTTGAAACGGAAGAAGCCCTAGGTAAGCAAAGCACTATTTGTGAAGGAGAATGCACTGGGAAGCCTTTTAGAAACTGTTACACTGCCACAGTTGTCAAAAAAGCCTGGTACTGACAAAAAGAGGCAGATAGATCAATGGAGTAAAATTGAGACCCCAGAGACGACACCATCTGCCTAGGAACAGCTGATATTCGACAAAGGTCCTAAGACATTAAACAGGGGTAAAAACAATCTCTTCAACAAATGGGGCTGGCAAAATCAGATATCATCTGTAATAAATTGAAACAAGACCCATATCTCACACTTCATACAAAAACCAACTCAAACTGGATAGAAGACCTAAATATGAAGTCAAAAATGATAAAGCTCATTCAAAAAAAAACTAGGATAAACAATGGAAGTTTTAATACACAACACAGACAGGCTTCAAAATCTGACAAACAAACCACAATCAACAGAAGAAAAAATAGATAAATGGGAACCACTAAGAATCAAACACTTTTGGTCATCCAAAGACTTTATTAATAGAATTAAAAGACCACCTACAAAATGGGGAAAAATATTTGGCAACTATATGTTAGACCAATGTCTGATCTCTGTAATCTGTAAAGTACTACAAAATATCAATACAGAAAAGATAACTAATCTAATTAAGCAGGGGGCAAAGGAGATCGGCAGACACTTCTCTAAACAGAAGATCCAGGCAGCCAAAATATACATGCAGACATGCTCATAATCATTAGTTATTAAAAATGTTCACATCAAAACTATGATGAGATACCATCTCACCCCAACAAGTTTGGCAATGATCCAAAAAATGCAAAACAACAAATGCTGGAGAGGCTGTGGAGAAAGTGGAAACTCTCCTACACTCTTGGTGGGATTGTAAAATGGTGCAACTTCTTTGGAAATCCATCGTGCACTTCCTGAGAAAGCTGGATATAGATATACCATTTGACCCAGTAATTCCACTGCTCGGAATATACCCTACAGAATCAAGGCAATTCACACCAACTGATACATGCACAAGAATGTTTATTGCAGCATAGTCCACAACAGCAAAAAGATGGAATCAACCCATATGCCAAATAACAGAGGAATGGATAGGTAAACTGTGGTATATATACTTAGTGGAACACTATGCAATGATAAAGAACAATGATGATTTTAGGAAGCATCTCATAACCTGGTTTCAATTGGAAGACATTATGTTGAGTGAAAGTAGTCAGCAATAAAAGAACAAATATTGTATGAGACCCCTATGATAAGAACTTAAAAACAGTCTCATGCACAGAAGAAAAGACTCTCTGAGGGCTGCAAAGGTGGGCAGGGAGAGAGGGAGAGGAAAGTGTATTGATTAGATAATTGATAGAAAGTTGGATGGGTTAAATCTGTGACAGCACACATTAGAAAGAAGATCAGTATTAACTGGACTTCAACATAACATGATGAGTCCTCCTATCTTAACTCAATATGCAAAGACACAGTAGCTGGGGTGGGGGTCTGGGGAACATGCTCTCAGGGAACATTGAGGACAACTGACATAACTTCATTTGCTAAGAGAGTGTTCTGCACCCCAAATTGATGAGTGGCTTCTGGGATCTTAAAAGCTACCAAGCTGCCATCTGAGGGTACAGCAAATGGTCCCAACTCATCAGGAACAGATAATCTCCGAGGACCAAAATGACATGGGTCAAAGAGAATCCAGAAGACAGACAGACCCAAGTGAGCAGGTGACTACATCAACATGTGACAAGAAGAACTGGATGGTGCCTGGTTACTACCAGTGATGGCCGTGATGTGGCTCACAGAGTTGAGTCTCACAACGCGGAAGTAAAAAGAGGTGCATCCTGAGATCTCCACTAAAAGACCACAACTGATGGTCCCGGGGCTTCAGGGTTCCCCTGGGAGCATGGTCCCTAGCCCTGAAGCTGCCCCTGTCCATAAATCATAATGGAGGTCAACTCTTTGGACAGAAATGGATTGGACTTACTGACACAGAGCAACCGTATCCTGTTTGCACTTTATAGTTCTATGCTTCTATAAGATGTCATTCAACTGACCTCTCACTGGATGCGGGGGAGAGGGTGGAGAAGAGGGGACAGGAGATTGTTAGGAGGATATGACACTACAGAACAGAGAGAAGGAGTATGGTCTCACCGGGCAGGGAGAGCAGTGGGAGCCGCTCATTTGTGGGTAAGCAAATTTATATGGGATTGTATATTTTCACTCAATCATAATAAGAAAAACAAAAGAAAGAAGGAAAGAAATGGAACTGAAATAGGAAATGAAAACTATTAAAATAAATGATTCACCAGTTTCTTAAACAACTGTCAACACTTTGAGCCAACTCTGTTTCAATTGGTTATCAGCACCTTGACAAAAATGAAACCCTTAGCCTTCTTCTTTCATATTCCCTAAGTTTAAACTTAGTAGATCTTTCTTGGTAGGTTGGCTCTAAAATTGGGTAATCAGTGCTAAGTGTTAAACACTACTAATTGAAAGGAAGTGAAAGTTGAAATTAAAAAGAAAAAAAGACCTTCAGTATATCTGGGTATTTGCACATTATATTTGCAGGTGATCTGTAGCTGCTACACTTGGAAGAAAGCTGAAAATAAGGCTTTCAGAAAGAATCCAGTAATGGTCAAGTGAAAATTACTACTGTGAAATTGTCAGAATTCCCTGTCCCTATTAACTGATGAACTTTAAAGCAGATTTTGTTGCTTCTCTTATTTTTTGTATCTCCCCTTATTTCCTAACAAGTGTTTGGGGAAATGGCAGGACGAGAAAGACAACAGGAGCAAAGTCATAGTGATAATAATGGCCTTCTTTTCCAATACTATTCCTTTTTGGTACCTAGAATGACAATTGCCATATAGTTTTGCAAGGCTGCTGACACTTTTCAGAAATTTTCAGCGAGGAAGAAGCAGAAATTACAGCAATTTAAGTGTTGGAAAAGTGTATGTCTGAACTATGTGTCTTTAATGCCCACAGTGTTTGGGGCCTGGCCCATATGAGCTTTATCCTGATCTCCCAGTACATAGGGAGGTGAGCTATTTCACTTTCTCTACAGTCTTCTTGTGATGACTTTTGCTGGCACTAGAATGGTATGATTGATGTATTTGGTCACTGCACTGGGAAAATCTTGAATATGTTAAAAGGAGATTTTTGATAAAATACACAAGTGTTCAAGAGTGGCTAACAGAAAGGACTCTAACTAGTTTTAGAAGGTGTGCATGTGTTTTTTCCGCAATTAAGATCCCAAGGCTCAGCCATTCCATTCTTCAAAATATTTTATCTCCCTGAGTAAGTTGAAAGCATCTCCTTTTCCTCAGTATCTTGCTGATTTGCCCTCAGGGGAGGCTCACTCATAGAGACTAGTTTTACTCAGGAGGTGACTGAGATATTTGTGAAATATTTGCATCCAAGATACTTCATCTGAATTATTAGTGGTCTTGTGAGTTCAACAGAAGTGCCTTTGAAGAAGGAAGAATGCAAGGACGGCTGCCGTGTTTGAGCTGTCTTGATTAGGAGTTAAAAGTGCTGCTTTCTTAGGGAGCTGAAAGAAAAAACCCCAACCATTGTTGTTCATTGAATTCAGTGAGGCCTATCACACCAGCTGAACACAAATGCTCTTTCATACCATTTTTAAAAATAAGGTAGGCTTAGAAGTCAATGTGTTGATTGCCAAGTGGGAATCATTTGCTCAAATGCTATTATACAATGTAGTATTTAAAAAAAATTAAAAAAAAAAAAAGTTGCTGTGGAACTAATTCCTAATTTCTATCTACCATACTAGTAATTAATTCCTGTCTACCATACAGGCTGGGCTTGAGTAGGCTGTTCACAAAACCATAAATAAGATGCATTCCTAAAACCTTCAGTTAATTGACACAGAACCTCCTACCTATGAATTTCATCCTAAAAAATTAGTGTTCACTCTCTTATTCTCTATTATCTTGTAAACTTTACTATGGGCTCTGAGAAGTTACAATGTTCAAACACTTCTACTGGGGAGGGGATGAAAACTTAAAGAATTCCAAACAGGTCAATCTGAGAGAGTATGTCTAAGGTACATCTATGTGGAGTATGGTGTTTGATCGAATTGCCAGAGGACTCAGCTTTGAAAAAACAAATTTCTTGGCCTTTTTAGCATCTCTTCTTACGTTTGAATAGGATTTGATTCGCCAAAGCTCAATTTCTATAAATAGCTTTAAAAATATATAGCTAAGTTGCGAAACACAGTAGACAGCATGACAATGTCTAAAGAAGAATCTTGGGTAAGACAGTGTACAGGACACCTCTAGCCCATAAGATAAACTTCCGTAATTAAAAAGTCACCCCTTCATCAAAACAATTTACTTCTCTTTGACAGAGAATTGTGATACTGCTTTATTAGATTTGGAAAACAAGACAGTTTACCACTGGCTGTGAGAAAATTTTTCTTAATAAACATACAAATCTACAGTGCCAATGGTGTGGTTGGTACCTGTACATGTGTTACTTGTTCTGCACAAATATATGCAATGGCTGTGAGACTGGTGAGTTGGTGTGGGATGCTGATGAGAGGTCTATTTACATTTTTAATCTCTCTGATTCAGAATGCTGAGAGTTGGGCAGTGATGAATATTTCTTGACGCAGACACTGCTTGTTCCAGGGTTCACATTTTCAGAACCTCTGTCTTTGACTGCTTCGACCTATGCAGTCACTTATCAAGAGATAGAAGCAAATAGTGACTACATACTGAGCATTTTCAGGCGTTGTGTTTCTCTGAAAATAACCATAAGAATTATGTTCCACATACGATCCAATAATCCTACTTCTTAGAATGCACCCTAGAGAAATAAGAACTACCACACAAATATACACATGGAAGCCAATGTTCACTGCAGCACTGTTTACATTAACAAAAGGACATAATTAACCTAAATGCCCATCAATGACAGAATGAATAAGCAAACTGTGGTATAGTTACACAACAGAGTATCACGTAATGATAAAGAAAAATAATGAACTTTGGAGCATATCATAACATGGAAGCATCTGGAAGGCATCAGGATGAGTGAAATCAATCAACTGCAAAAGAACAAATATTATACGAGACTACTATTACAAAGACTCAAGAAATGGCTTAAACACAGAAGAAAATATTTGATGGCTGCAGGAGTGGGGGTGGGAGGAAAAGGGGTATTCACTAATTAGATAATAGACAAGAATTATTTTAGCTGAAGGGAGAGGCAACACACAGTAGAGAAGTCAGCACAAATGGGCTAACCCCCTTAGAAGTACTCGAAACCAAACACTTCAAGGGACGATGGAACAAGCTTCAGAGTCTGGAGATCATGGTTTAGGGGACTTCTAGGTCAATTGGCATAATAAAGTTTGTTAAGAAAATACTATGCGTCTCACATTGGTGAGTAGCATCTGGGATCTTAAAAGCTAGCAAGCAGCCATCTAAGAAACACCAATTGTTCTCAATCCACCTAGAGCTAAGGAGAAAGAAGAGTACCAAAGACACAAATACAGTTTGAGCCCAAGAGACAGAAGGGCTACGTAAGCCAGAGACTAAGGTAACATGAGACTGGGAGAACTAAATGGTACCCAGCTACCATCAAAGACTGCCTTAGAGGGAACTCAACAAAGAATTCCTGAGGGAGTGGGAGAAATGTGGGGTGCAGAACTCAAACTCTAGTAAAAGGATCAGACTCAATGGTCTGATAAATGGAAGGGTCCCCTGAAGACATGGATCCCAGACTGTTTCTCCAGAACTGAAACCATTCTGGAAACTAGTTCCTCAGACAAAGATTAAACTGGTATATAAGGCATACAATGACACTGGTGAAGAAAGTGCTTCTTGGCTTGGGTAGATACAGAAGTCTAACTGGGTAGCTCCTATCCAGAAACAAGATGAGAAGATAGAAGGAGACAAGAGCTACTTAAATGCACATGGAAAATAATGGGGTGAAGTGGAGGAGTGTGCTGTCATACTTGGGTAAAGAAGGTAGCATCACATGGCAAAGTGTGTGCAACATAAGATTTTGTATGAGAAACTGACTGGAATTGTGAACTTTCACTGAAAACACAATGAAAAGCATAAAAATTGAAAAAGATTGAAATAAAAAAAAGTGTTCCAGTAACATCCCTGTTTTACATACCATCTTAGGCTGGGTTTCCTAGGGAAGTAAAACCAGTGACACGTATATGTACAGCCAAGCCAAGCGCCGTCGAGTCAGATCTGACTCATGTACAAGGAAAGATTTATACACAAAGCAGAAAGAAAGATTTATACATAAAGGAAACAGCTCACACAATGTAGAAGCTGAACATCCCAAGTCCTGGCACAAGCCTCATGTGGCCACGGGAGCTTGTGAACCCAAGGTCAGAAAGTCAGAGTCCAGAGTTCCAGATCGCTGGTTGTGTAGGTCGGCAGATCCCAAGCTGTGGTGAGACAGAGCTGCAGAGGTTGGTGAACCCAGGATCAGCTGGTCCAGGAACAGGACTCTCAAGCGCTGGCTGTACGAGTTGATGAATCCAACAGCTGCTAGTCCAGGTCCAGGAACCAGACTTCAGAAGAGAGCAAAAGAGAGCAGGAACTGCTGGCTTCGTGAGCAGACCTGCCATAGGTGGTGGAAGGCAGAGAGATGAGATCTGAGGGGCGGGAAGCCACCATAGACCAAAACCTGCCACTTGCTACAGCAGTCAAACATGGAGTAGCCAAGTTGACATAATCCTGACCACCACAGTCCACCCCATGTCAACTTGGCATCTACATACATCTCACCTTACCATCCGTAGTCTATGAAGAACTAAGGAAAGGGAAGCAAGCAGAGAATTAGGAACAGCGAGGGAAGAGTGCTGAGGTTCCTTGAGACTTTGAGACCTGAGGTTCTTGCAGCAAGATGCTCCCTGAACTAAAACTGATGCAAAATGTGACTTTCCTCCAGAGACGACAAGGAGGAAAGCCTTCCCCTGGAGCAGATATCTTGAATTCAGACTTGTAACCTACCAGACTGTGTAAGAATAAACCTTCCTTTGTTAAAGCCATCTACTCTGTGGTATTTCTGTTACAGCAGCACTAGCTGACTGAAACAGATACTGAAAATCTTACATGGAGATCATAAAACTCTTGCCCAAAGTCTTTCAGATAGCCCTTGGCAGAGCTAGAATCTAAATCTAATGCAGTCTGATACAAAGGATTGTGCTTTTAATAGTTCGGTTGGTTTTCTCTGATTAGGATTATTTAAACAATACTTGATTTACCTAAATTATGCTAGCTACTAATGAACTGGGTTTTTGAAAACTATTGTTTACAGAGATTATAATGAGTCACATCTGTGTTCTAGTCTGTTTGTAGAAATGGTGCAGACACAAAGATGAAAGAAGTCTGCCATGTTTTAACGGAATTTACAGTCTTTTAGTGTAAGAACCAAACCATAGAATGCCTTTGCACCATCAATGAATCACAGTTAAACATCTTACTGGCATTCTCTTCTTTCAGCCAGGGTCCGTCTGATGTCAGCAGTGATATTGCTTGTTCACATTCTCTTCTGAATCCAGCTGGAATTCCTGACAGTTCTTTATTGATATACTGCTGTGGTCAATTTCAAAGGATCTTCAGCAAAATTTTACTTGTATATGATATTAATGTTATTATTTGATAGTTTCCATATTCTGTGATATGTCACTTTTCTTGGGAATGGGCATAAATGTGGATCTCTTCTTTCCAAATTTCTTAGCATAAGTAGGCAATAATTTCCAGTGCTGCACCCATTCTTTGAAACACCCCAGTTAGTATTCTGTCAGATCTTGGAGTCTTGTTTTCACCAATGCCTCAATGCAACTTTGACTTCTTCCTTCATGTACTGGATCACACACTGGCCTTCTTCCTGGTCATATACTGGATCCTGAAAAGATAGGACTTGACCAACTCTTTTTGATGTAATGACTTTGTATTCCTTCCATCTCTTTTTGATGCCCCCTGAACTGTTTAATATTTTCCCCATAGAATACTCCACTTTTGCAACTTCAAGCTTGAATTTTCCCTACAGTTCTTTCAATCTGAGAGATGTGAAGTCTCTTCTTCCCTTTTCATTTTCTATCTCAAGATCTTTGCACTTATCACTATAAAACTTAATTTTATCTTCTCACACCACCCTTTGAAATCTTCTTTTCAGCTGTTTTACGTCATCATTTTGTCTTTTGGTTTTAGCTAATTGACGTTCAGGGCCGGTTTCAGAGTTTCTTCTGACATCCACTTTGGTCTTTTCTTTCTTTCCTGTCTTTTTAGTGACTGCTTGCTTGCATCATGTCTGTTATCCTTGATGCCTGGATTAAAGAAGAGTAAACCAGAAAGATATCTACCTGTGTTTTATGGACTATACAAAGACATTCAACTGTGCAGATCATAACAAATTATATATAAGGTTACAAACGACAGGAATTCCAAAACAACTGTGCTCATGAGGAACCTGTACATAAATAGAGAGGCAGTGGTTTGAGCAGAACAAGGGGGATACTGTGTGGATTAGAGTCTAGAAAGATGTGTGTCGGGTTTGTATCCTTTCACGGTACCTATTCAATCTCTTTGATAAGCAAATAATTCAAGAAATTGGACACTAAAAAGAAAAGATTAGAGGGAGACTCATTAACAGTCTGTATTACCCAGATAACACAGTCTCGCTTCCTAAAAGTGAAAACGACTTGAAGCACGTACTGATGAAGATGTAAGACTACAGTCTTCAAATGGATGACAACTCAGCGTAAACAAAGCAAGTATCCTCCCATCAGATGAATAAGCAACATCATGATAAATGGAAAAAAGATTGATAGTCAAGGATTTCATTTTCCTTGAACCCACAATCAATAACTATGTAAGCAGCAGTCAAGAAATCAAAAGGTGTATTTCATTGAGCAAACATGCTGCAAAACATCCTTTGAAAGTGTTAAAAAGCAAAGATGTCACCTTGAAGACTAAGGTGTGCCTGATCCAAGCAGTGGTGTTTTCAATCATCTCATATACAAAATGGATAATGAAGACTGAAGAACTGACACCTTTGAATGTGGTACTAGTGAAGAATATCAAATATATCATGAACTTTCAAATGAAAAAACAGGTCTGTCCTCAAAGAAGTACAACCAGAATACTCCTTAAAAGCACAGATGGTGAGACACTGTCTCATGTACCTTAGACATTTTATCAGGATGGATCAGTCCCTGGAGAAGGACATCATGGTTGGTAAAACATAAGATCAGGAAAAAAGGGAATGCTGTCAACAAGATGGATTGACACACTGGCTGCAATGGGATCAAGAATAACTACAATTGTGAGGATGGTGCAGGACTGGGCAGCATTTAGTTATGTGGTACATAGGGTCCCTATGAGTCAAAAACAACTTGACAGCACCTACCAGCAGTAAGTATCAAAAAGGGAATCTAGAAAGGACAGAAGTATCAAAAAGGGAATCTAGAAAGGACAGAAGTATCAAAAAGGGAATCTAGAAAGGATAGCCCTTGGCTGGCTGGCAGGAAGGACTGGTTCCTTCTACAAAGTGGAAGAGGACCTCTGCACTGGGTCTCAAAGACTGAGTGGGATTTAGAGCACCATGAGAAGAAAATAGTGCAATTGGGGTGGTGGGGGGGTGACGGAATACTAACCCACTGCCATCAAGTTGATTCTGACTCACAGTGACCCTATAGGTCAGAGAGAATTGCCCTGTAGAATTTCCAAGGAACATCTGGTAGATTCAAACTGCTGACCTTTTGGTTAGCACATGTAGCACTTTACACTACACTAGCAGGGTTTCCATAATTGGGATTGTGAGCTACATATACCACTGAAAAGACAGGCTTGATCTATTTTTTAATTATTTAAAAATGTCCTCAGAGAACCTTAATTCTTGGAAAGGTGAATTAGTAGATGGATTATGGCTATGTTAAGAGCTAAAGGAGGTGGTGCTGGAGGAAGAACGGCAGCTGAGGTTATTGGGTGGATCTTCTACTATGTCATTTTCCCAAGACAGCTAAATTACATAGCAGTGAACAGTACCAAATTCCCAGTATTTCTGATTGATGTATTTAAATACTCACTCTAGCTGTGTTTCAATCTGCAAATGCAGCAACTAATAGCCCTAAAAAGGGGGCACATAGATGAAAATGGCCTTTGTAGACTGTAATTTAAAATGTCTTGACCCCGGGTAAGGCTCAAAGGAATAGTTTAGGTGCCCTAAACAGGAAAGGAATTAGCATTTTACTTGCAAGATCTTTTAACATCCTATACTTTCCAGAAAATAAATGGCACTTGTTAAAAAGTTAACACTTGTCAGGAATGAATACAAGAGAAGCTGATTTCCTGATGCTTTTTCTTTTTATAAAAAACATACATGCAACAGTGTATTCAAGGGGTCAGTCACTTCACAAACCTGATTGAATTTTGAATCTATAGCAATTATTTGATTCAGACAAGTCCAAATATAGATCAGAAACTACTAATAAAGCCATTACTAATTGATCATCTCTTTAAGGAGATGTTACTACAAGATGCTTAGATTGGATTATTTCTTCAACTCTTCTCCAAGAAGTTCTCTACATTAATTCACCAACATCTTAGTGATTCTAGGCTGAACAGTGGAGACTTAAGAAATTTGAAAGTATATTGATTTCATTAAGCAAAATCTGACCAACAATGCTAGTCTGCTCTTTGCAGACTATAGAGCTGAGATTACTAACTATCTGGATTAGTATTCCAAAATCCACCTCTTTCGAGTGCAGAGATTAAATGGCATTCCTAGTTGAGGAAATTAAGAGCATGGGTTGGCATTAGAGACAGGCAGAGAGACAGACATCTGTTCAAATCTGAGCTCTACTGCTTAATAGATAATATTCTTGAATTAACCACTTAACGTCTCTGAGACAGAACTGGGAAAGCGAGGGGAGGGTTTGTATGAGGTCTGACAAGTTTGTAAACTTAGTTGTTCATACCTCATTGCTGAATATCACTGAAGTCATGTTCCAAGTACTCCCCTTGTGAAGCTATTCACTGATGCCAGCACCTAGTCCACCCTTCAAAACAGTTTTTGAACTCTTTCTGGAATGGTCATTTCACACGGTGGCATGGTAGCAAGTTTGCAAACTTAACTGTATAGTTGTCTGTAGGGAGTTTTCAGCCAGCAAACAGCCTCCCTACTCACCTCATTTTGCCCCCAGTGACTTTTTTCTTTACTTGAAGATAAAGGAAATATTGAAAGGAAGCTATTTTGATGACATTTAAGACATCAAGGGTAATATGACAACAGCTCTAATGGTCATTCCAGAAAAAGAGTTCCAAAACTGCTTTGTAAGGTGGACTAGGTGCTGGCATCAGTGCATAGCTTCCCAAGGGGAGTACTTCTAAGGTGGCCATAATAATATTCAGTAATGACATACGTAGCACTTTTTTGAGGATGAGTTTGTAAACTTAATTGTCAGGTCTCATATAGGTGAATGATATAGGAGACTTAAATGAGGAAAGAAATCCCAGAAGTTGTAAATATTCAAATGCTGTTTCAGATAACGTAAAAGTACAAGGATTTGACTGATGTGGACACTCTGAAGGACATACAATTGCACAAGAATGTTGCACACTTCCATGGTGAGAACTGCATTCAAACTTCTGTAGAATTTCCTCATTTGATGTGTGTCCACTAGATCTCTACTATACTCCAAAGTAGCCTTCCATATGTGTGCTCTCCACTGAGGCTGATGCTCCTTGGCAAATACAAGAGAAAAAGCAAGGAAAACATTTGTGGTTTTTATTTTTTCCAAACATGATCTCTGAACTCTAAAACTCATATCTGCTTATCTTTCTGGAATCAGAATTTGTAGTAAAATGTTACTAGGTCTTAAGACCTTGGCTTTCCTGACAGTTTGTGAATTTAAGTTTAGTATTTGTGAGGAGAAGATTACCAGGCATGGTTCTTGTACTTTGGTGTGCATTGCTGTAACTATTTATATTATACATAAGATATCAAAAGTGTATGTTATCTTATCACTAATAATGTTGTGCTTCACAATGGATTATTTTATTTTTTTGATGATCCGTGATCATCATTCATCTTCTAGTTGTCATTCTATGTGGTTGTCTTATTCAAAATGGTAAATACTAGTCCATTTCAGTTCACTAATGCCTAGGATACCAATGTTGATGCATTCATTTCATTTTTGATGATGTCCAGCTTTCCTAGATACACACTTTATATGTTACACATTCTGATTATTAATGCATGCTTTCAGCTGTTTCTCCTCATTTTGAATCATGCCACATGAGCAAAGGAAGGTTCCAAAAGCTTGACACCATCCAAGTCATGAAGGTTGACTCTATTTTGAGGAGATAGCTCTTTTTTAGTTGTCCTTGATTATCTCACAAACAAGAGATTCATCTTCTGGCATATATCAGACAATATTCCACTGCTATTCAAAAGTTTTCATTCACTATTTATTCTCAGAAGTTGACTAGCTTCTCCTTCCTCCTCTGTGTTAATACAGAAACTAAGTTGAAACCTGTGCACCATGAATAACTCTACTGGTATTTGAATACCAGTGGCATAGCTTCCAGAATCACAGTAACATGCAAATCTCACAGTATGGTAAACTGACAGGTGTACCAATCACAAAGGCCAAAAAGGAAGAAATTACAGATTTTTACCAGCTTCTTCAGTCTGAAATTGAGTGAACATACAATCAAGGTGCATTGATAATTATTGGTGACTCAAATGCAAAAGCTAGAAACAAAAAGGAAGGCTTGGTATTTTGAAAATATGGCCTTGGTGATAGAAACTATGCCAAAGATTCCATGACAGAATTTTGCAAGACTTCATCGCAAATGCCTTTCTCACAAATATAAATGGTGAGTACACATGTGGATCTCACCAGATGGAATACAAAGAAATCAAATTGACTACAGCTGTGGAAAGAGACAATAGAAAAGTTCAGTATCGTTAGTTAGAACAAGATCAAGAGCCAACTGCAGATCAGATCATCAATTACTCACGTGCAAGTTCAAGTTGAAACTGCAGAAAATTAGAACAAGTTCCTGAGAAGCAAAATACTCTTTTAAATAATACATGGAGATCTAAATGCTGAGAGGTCTGGCAGCTGCCGCTCCACCCTTCATTGACCCACATCATAGGGTTGGCTGACAGCCCCCTAGTGACTCCATAAGTAGGGTACAACCTTTGCTAGCCAAGAGACAGAGACTGGCACTCCAGAGAGTCCACCTGGGGCCAGTTACTAGAGTACATAGAGATGGCTGGTGACCATCTCCCCTCTTAGAACTACACTTCAAATCCTGCTGAGGTAACACCAGAGAAATCAAACAGCTTCTAGATGGCACACAGTCAACAGACCATAGCTAACTACTTAAAGAAGTAGTGCACCATGGCTCCAGAAAACTTCCAAAATAAAGAACCAAGAAACTTCAAAGATAGAGAAGCCTTTCTGAAACTATCAGAGGTTGAGTACAAAATAATTACATATAAAGCTCTTCTAGAGAGTAAACAAAATGCAGCAGAACAAAATGAAAAATTACGTAACCTATTTGAATGATGGAACATCAATGATCTGAAGTCCAGCAGATCAATAACAAAATTACAGAATTAGACAACAATTTGATCCAAAGACACAAGAGCAGAATTGAGGATACAGAAGTCAGACATAGTGACCTTGAGAATAGAGCAACCAACATCAGCATTTATAAGGAGAAATCAGAGAAAAGAAATAAGAAACAACTAAGAAGGATTAAGAAACATGTGGGACTCCATTAGGAGGAATAATCTATGAATAACTGTAGTTCCTAAACAAAGAGGGATAGCTGAAAATACACAGAGCATTGTTGGAGAGTTGCTACAAAATACTTCCCTGAAATTATAAAAGAAGAGAACACACACATCCAAGACATATGTCAAATATCACAAAAACAAGACCCTGAAGGAAAGACATAACTATAATCAAACTTAAAAAAATAAAACATAAAAAGATGTTTTTAAAAGCAATGAGGCTCAAAGCAAAGCTAACACTCAGAGGGAAACCCTGTAGGCTTTCATCTGACTTCTTGTCAGACACGACGTTGGCAAGATAGCAGTGGGATGACACATTCAAAATCCTGAAGGAGAAAAACCTCCAACCAAGAATTATATACCCTGCAAAATTGTCTTTCAGGTATAACGGTGAAATTAAGACATTTACAGATCAACAGAAGCTTAGAAATTTTTTAAAGATTCAAACAAAATTGTGAGAAATACTGAAAAAAGCTCTTTGCTTAGAAAAACAAAAACATTAATTGCATACTTAAGAAGGCAATGCAGGACACAGCATTCAGAATCCTACTCACTTAGGGAAGTCAATAAGCTCAATCAAAACTACATTATTAAAAGAAGGGAACCAGTGATTATAGCATGAAAACTATGACATCATAACACTAAGAAGTGGGATATATTATAGAAGGTATAACCCTTTCAGGTGGAGAGGAAATTAAAAAGATACATACAAGTTAAAGTACATTTTAAACTTAGAATAGTAATGGAGATTTTAGCTGTAGCTGCAAAGCAACTAACAATGAGACATACCAAAACAGGAAGCATAATACAGGAGTTTCAACAAATACAAAACCAACACTGAAAAAGATGAAAAAGTCAATCCACAAAGAAGAGTAACTCAGAACAGAATATTAAGAGCAACACAGAAAACATCAACACAAAATTAAATGCATCAAAATGAGAGCACCAAACACATACCTATCAATAATTACACTGAATGTAAACAGACTGAACACTCCAATAAAGAGACAATGAGTGACATCATGGATCAAAAGACATAACCCATCTGTATCTTGCTTACAAGAATCACATCTAAGACTCAAGGACATGAACAAACTGAGAATCAAATGATGGAAAAATAGGTACCAAGCCAACAATGTACAAAGAAGAGCGAGAGTGTCCACCATCGTGGGCAAGAATGGTCACTATTTATTGCTGAAAAGTTTAATACATAATCAGGACATAACAATATCACATATTTATGCATCCAATACCAGAGCATCTAAATACATCAAAGAAGCACTGACCACACTGAAAAATGAGATTGATCACTGCACAAAAATAGTTAGAATCTTCAACACTCTACTTTCAGTAATGGACAAATCATCCAGAAAAAAAGCTCAATAAAGATACAGAAGATCTTATTGCAACCATCAACCAAATAGATCTCATTGACATGTACAGAACTCTTTCATCTATCAAGAGATAAGTATACCTTCTTCTCCAAGGCACATGAAACATTTTCCAGAATACATCATGTGTTAGGAAACAGAGCAAGTCTCAAAAGAATCCAAGCCACTGAATTATTGCATAATATATTCTTGGATCATAAAGCCATAAAAGTTGAAAACAATAAAAGAAAAATCATAGGTAGAAATTTGAACTTATGGAAACTGAACAACATCTTTCTCAAAAAACTATGGGTTATTGAAGAAATGAAGGATAAAATATAGAAATTTATGGATTCAAATGAGAATAGAAACACATCCTACCAGAATCTAAGGAATACAGCAAAAGTGGTGCTCAAAGGTCAGTTTACCTCTATAAATGTCCATGTCTCGAATAAAATAAAAAGGCCCAAACTAAAGAATTAATGTTACAGCTTGAACAAGTAGAAAGAGAGCAACAGAGGAACACCTGAGGCACTAGAAGAAAACAGATAATAAAGATGGGAGAAGAACAATTGAAAAAAATGACAAAACCAAAAGCTAGTTCTTTGAGAAGATCAACAAAATTGATAAACAATTGGCTAAACTTATGAAAGAGAAACAGGAGAGGAAGCAACCCAAATAAGAAATGAGATTGGAGAAGTCACAACAGACCCAACGGAAATCAGAAGTATTCTAACAGAATAGTACAAAAGATTGTACTCTAATGGATTTGAAAACTTAGAGGAAATGGACAAATTTCTAGATCCATATCACCTAACAAAATTATCACAAAGAGAAGTGTAACAATTTAAACCCATCACAAAGGAAGAGATTACAAAAAACTATCAACCAAAAAAATAAAACTCTGCCCCAGATGGCTTCACTGCAGAATTCTACCAAACTTTTAGAGAAGAGTTAATTGCAATACTACCGAGACTATTTCACAGCATAGAAAAGGATGAAATATTCCCAGATTCATTCTACAAAGCCAGCATAACCCTGATACCAAAGCCAGGAAATGATCCCACAAGAGAAGAAAATTGCAGAACAATATCATTCAAGGACCTACAAGCAAAAATCTTCAACAAAATCCTAACCAATAGAATTCAACAGTATATCAAAAAAATAATTCACTATAACCAAATTGGATTCATACCAGAGACGTGAGTCTGGTTCAACATCAGAAAAACAGTTAATGTGCTCAACCACATATATAACACAAAAGATAAGAAACTCCTGATTTTGTCAATTGATGCAGAAAAGGTATTTGACAAAGTCTAACATCTGTTCATGCTAAAAACTCTCAGCAAAATAGAAATAGAAGGGGAATTCCTCAGTGCAATAAAGAGCATTGACACAAAGCCAACCACCTACATCATTCTGAATGGTGAGAGACTGAAAGAATTCCCCTTGAGAACAGGAACTAGACAAGGATGCCCACTCTCACCACTTCTATTCAACACTGTGCTAGAAGTTCTAGCCAGAGCAATTAGATGAGACAAAGAAATAAAGGGCATCTGCATCAGCAAAGAAGTAAAAATCTCTCTATCTGCAGATGATATGATTGCATGTATAGAGAATCCTAAAGAACCCATAAGTAACCTACTGGAAATAATAGAGGAGTTAAGCAAAGTATCAGGTTTCAAGACAAACATAAGTAAATCAGCAGAATTCCTTTTCTAGCAACACAGAGATCATCAAAGAAGAAATCACCTAATCAATACTATTTACTATAGCCCCCCAAAAGATAAAATACCTACAAATAAATCTAACTAGAAAATAAGATACCTGTATAGACAGAACTATGAGACCTTATTGCAAGAAACTGAAAGAGACTCACATAAATGGAGAAACCTGCCCTGTTCATGAATAGGGAGACTTAACATTGTAAAAATGTCTATTTTACATGAAGCAATCTACATATACAATGCATTCTCAATACAAATTCCAGTGTCATTTTTTAATGAGATGGAGAAACAAATCACCAACTTCATGTGGAAAGGGAACAAACTCTGGGTGAATAAAGGGCTACTGAAGAAGAGGAACACAGTGCGAGTCCCAACACTCCCCAACCTAAGAACTTATTACACTGCGACAGTAGTCAAAACAGCCTGGTACTGGTACAAAATGAGACATATAGATCAATGGAACAGAGTTGAGACCCCAGAAACGGCAACATCCTCTTAGGAACAGGTGATATTTGACAAAGGCCCTAAGATTGTAAACTGGGATAAAAACAGTGTGTTTAACAAATGATGTTAGCAAAATTGGATATCCATCTACAAAAAACTGAAACAAGACCTGTATCTCACACTTATGCAAAAACTAACTTAAAATGGATTGAAGACCTTCATGTCAAACCTAAAATGATAAAGATCATACAAGAAAAAATAGGGTTAATGATGCAAGTTCTGATACACAGCTTAGACAGACTTCAAAATCTGACAAACAAATCATGATGAACAAGAAAGAGAATAGATAAATGGAAACTACTAAAAATCAAACAGTTGTTCATCGAAAGATTTGACCAAAAGATTTAAAAGACCACCTACAGAATGAGAAAAAGTATCTGGTAAATACATATCAGACCAACATCTGATCTCCATAATCTACATGGTACTGCAAAATATCAACAAGAAAAACATAAATAACCCTATTAAGTGGTGGGCAAAGGAGATGGGCAGACACTTCACTAGAGAGGACATCCAGGCAGCCAAAATACAAATGAAGGAATGCTCAGGATCACTGGCTATCAGAGAAATCCAAATGAAAACTACAATGAGGTACCATCTCACCCCAACAAGGTTGGCCATAATCCAAAAAACACAAAACAACAAATGCTGGAGAGGCTGTGGAGAGATTGGAACTCTCCTACTCTGCTGGTGGGATTGAAAAAATGGTACAACCTCTTCGGAAAGCAATCTGGCACTTCCTTAAAAAGCTGGAAATAGATATACCATTTGATCCAGTAATGCCACTGCTTGTAATCTATCCTACAAAGACAAAGGCTGTCACATGAACAGATATATATGCACATGAATGTTTATTGCAGCATGGTTCACAATAGCGAAAATATGGAATCAACCCAGATGTCCAACAACAGATGAATGGATAAACAACCTATGATACATATACTCAATGGAACACAAGGCAATGATAAAAAAAAAAAAAAAAAAAAAAAAACAATGATGATTTTAGGAAGCATCTCATAAACTTGTTTCAATTGGAAGACGATATGCTGAGTGAAATCCGTCAGCAGCAAAAGGACAAATGTTGTATGAGATCCTGCTATATGGACTTAAAAACACATTTATGTACAGAAGAAAAGACTCTCTGATGGCTACAGGTGTGGGAAGGAGGGGCAAGATTTAATCATAGATTAGATAATCAATAGAAATTTGATTAGGTGAATGCAGGAAGTAGATCAACTTAACTGGACTTCATCATAAACTGAAAGCTCTTCTAAATTCAACTCCATATTGCAAGGATAGAATAGCAGGTGTGGGGGCTGGGGACCATGCTCTTGGGGGCCATCAAGGTCAATTGACATAATTTGCCTGTTGCTAAAAGAGTCTTCTGCACCGCATATTGGTGAGTGGCATCTGGGGTCTTAAAAACTAGCAAGCTGCCATCTGACGTACACCAGTGGGTCCCAACTCAGTTGGAACAGACGATCATCGAGAACACTAAAGGCACACAGAAAAAAGAGACCAGGAGACAGAAGGACTGATGCAATGGAAGACTGTACGTGACAAAAGAATATGTGACCAGAAGAAACAGATGGTGCCTGGCCACCACCAAAGACAGACATGATGGAGCACACAATGTTTGGTCCCTGTGGCAACATGAGAAAAAGAGGGGCACAGCTCAAGAATTCTACCAAAAGGCCACAACCGATGGTCGGAAGGCCTGGGGGATCCTCTGGGAGCATTGCTCCTAGATCTGCTGCTGCCCCTGTCTAGAAAACACTACTGAGGTCAACGCTTCAGACAAAATTGGACTAGACTCAAGGACACAGTGTGATCATATGGTGGGTGTACTTTATGTTGCTATGCATTTACAGGAGGCTATCTTGCTGGTCTCTTTTGAGATGTGAAAGAAGAGGGTGGAGAGGAGGGGGAAGGAGCTTGAAGTATAAAATGAAAAGGAGGAGTGTGTTGTTACAGGGCAAGGAGATTAGAGGAGCTGTACGTAGGCTGGAATGCAAAATCAATTTGCAGCGTATACTTTCATTTAATCACACACACACAAAGAATAGATCAGAAACACTGAACATTAATGTAGGAAGAACAGATAAGTTGTGAAACGGCATCTAAAGCAAGAAGTCACTAAAAACACAAGAAAGAAATAAAAGATTGAAATTGATGTCAGAAGAGATTCAAAGTTGTTCTTGAGCATTGAGTAGCTAAAGAAAAGGAAAAAGTGATGAAGTAAAAGAGCTGAACAAAAGATTTCAAAGGGTGAGTCAGGAAGACAAAGTAAAGCACTGTAATGTAATGTGCAGAGGCCTAGAAATAGAAAATAAAAAGGGAAAAACATGCTCATCATTTTTCCAGCTGAAAGAACAGAAGAAAAACTTCAAGCCTTGAGTGCAAAAGTGAAGGAGTCTATGGGGAAAATATCAAACAACACAGGAAGCATCAAGAGTATGTGGAAGAAATATAAATTCAAAATGATTTGGTCCAAGTTTAACCACTTCAGAAGCTAGAATATGATCAGGAATGACAGTACTAAAGAAAGAAGTCTAAGCTGGGCTGAAGTCGTTGGTGAAAAACAAACCTCCAGGAATTGACGGAATACCAACTGAGGTGTTTCAACAAACAGATGCAGTGCTGATGTGCTCAATCATCTATGCCAAGAAATTGGGAAGACAGCTACCTGGCCAACTGACTAGAAGAGATCTACATTTAGTCTTGTTCCCAAGAATGGTGAACCAATCCCATGAGAAAATTATCAAACAATACCATATCCAAGTAAAATTTAGCTTATGATCATTCAAAAATGGCTGCAGCCACTATATTGACAAGAAACTACCAGAAATTTAACCTGGATTCAGTATAGGACATGGAACCAAGGGTGTCATTCCTGATGTCAGATGGATCCTGACTGAAAGCAGAGAATATCAGAAAGATGTTTTTCTGTGTTTTATTGATTATGGAAAGGCATTCGACTATGTAGATCATAACAAATTATGGATAGCATTTTGAAGAATGGGAATTCCAGAACACTTAATTGTGCTTATGTGGAAAGTATACATAGATCAAGAGACAGTTGTTTGAACACAACAAGGGTATACTGGGTGGTTTAAAGTGAGGAAAGGTATGTGTGTCAGGTTTGTATCCTTTCACCACATCTATGCAATCTGTATGCTGGGCAAATAGTCCAAGAGGCTGGACTACACAGAGAACAGGGCACTGGGATTAGAGAAAGACTTACTAATAATTTTTTTTACGTGAATGACACAATCTTGCTTGCTCAAAGTGAAGAAGACTTGAAATATTTATTGACGATGATCCAAGACCATCACCTTCAGTGTGGATTACACATCAACATAAAGAAAACACATGCATAGCCTGACACTTGGGCCAATAAGCAACATTATAATAAATGGAGACAAGGTTGAAATTCTCAAGGATTTCATTCTGCTGGAATCCACAGTCAACATCCACGAAAGCAGCAATTAAGAAATCAAAAGATACACCAGATTCTCAAATCTGAGAAGACCTCTTTAAAGTGCTGAGAAGTAAAGACATCACCTTGAAGACTGTGGTGTGCCTGACTCAAGCCATGGTGTTTTCAGTAGTCTCATACACATGTGAAAGCTCGGTGAGGAATAGGAAGACTGAAGAATTGATGACTTTTCATTGTGGTGAAGAATACTGATTATGCTGTGGATTGCCAAAAGAAGGAACAAATCTGCTTTGGAAGAAGTACAACCACAGTTCTAGAAGCAAGAAGGGCAAGACTAGGTGTTACATGCTTTGGACATATTATCAGGAGGGATCACTCATAGAAGAAGGACATCATGCTTGGTAAACTAGAGGGTCAGCAAAAAAGAGGAAGACTCTTGAGATGAACTGACACAGTGGCTACATGAATAATAACGATTTTGAGCATTCGTGCGGTGGGGCAGTTTTCCCTTCAGCTACACATGGAGTCATTAGACTTGGAACCAATGTGACAGCAGCTAACAACCACAATCTCAAAAGTGTATCTCCTAAAGAGTCTTTGGAGTTTGAGAGGATTTCTATGGCAGTTATGCTGAAAATCCTTAAGGTCTTCTTATCATTTTCTAAGTTTCACTTTTGAACCAAGAGTCTTTCACTGTTCTGATTTGATTATGATTGGCCCTCACCTGTGCCAGCAAATGCCCACAGTCAGATTACCCCCTTTCCTCATTCCTTAAAGTGTGGAATTAGACCTTTCAGAAATTAACACATCATTTGTCCATTAACCTGTAAGATCGTGATCTTTAGTTTTCACTTTGAGTACTGAGGTGCACTCACCCATATGTGTGATATTTACAATTCCCTGATATGCATATGAAGCTTCACAATGAATAAGGAAGACTGCAGAAGAATTGACACCTTTGAATTATGGTATAGCCAAAGAATATTGAGTGTACCATGGACTGCCAGAAGAATTAAAAAATCTCTCTCGGAAGAAATATAGTTAGAGTGTTCCTTAGAAGTAAAGATGACGAGACTCGGTCTCACATACTTTGGATATGTCATCAGGAAGGATTGGACCTTGAAGAAGGATGTGACTCTTTGGTAAAGTAGGGTGGTAAGAGAGAGGAAAACCCTCAATGAGATTAATTGACAAGTGATCGCTAACAGGCTCCAACATAGGAACAATCGTGTGAGGATAGTACAGGACTGTGCAGTGTTTTATTCTGTGTTCACAGGGTCACTGTGAGTCAGAACTGACTTGGTGCCACCTGAAACTAGCAACAATATTTTTATAACACTTTTAAATTTCACTACACGGTTGTTGTTTTTTAACATTATAGTTTAATACATCAGCTTTTAAAATTTCAGTTTGCTTGAAAAAAGGATATAGGTTTTTGTTAAAGCTTTATTAAATGAAAAAGAGGAGGATTTCTTAGTCATTCCAGTTGGATTAATTTGCTTGAATTAAGAAAAAAACAAAACGAACTTTGATGAGCAGTACTGTTAGCAATCAGTTGAATTATCAGTGGACTTATCAGAATATCGGTCTGCAGAAGTCAGGGTTAGTCTTCCGCATTTATGCTGGCTTACCAACACTTTGCAAATTAATTTTGGGAAATGGTAGTATATGTTATAAAAAAACATATTCATATATTATGATTGAATATTTTTTCTTTTGTTTTTTTTAACTACATGGGTCATCAGAACTTTTACTATTTACGTGTTAAGAATTCACACTATATTTGACAACATAAACACCAGGACACTATTTTTGGACTAATCTTGAGTGGAACACAGCTGGTCAGATGGCTTACTTTCCTGTTGAATGTTTCAAGCCAATAATTAGGCTTATTGCACAATTTCCCAATTTGTATGTTGGTGTCAATCAGAGACAGTCTGAGATGGATCAAGGAACTGAGCCAAAATGAACAGTCTTGGATGATACTCCAACTCCATGGCACTTGGCTGGCTTGGCTGGATGATACTCTTAATTGTTGTCTGCTGTACAGTCCTTCTACTTAAAAGTGCTTTTTCTTGGTAAGTTTTTTTGTTTGTTTGTTTTTATCCCAGAGGGTCGGGCCAAATGAATCATTAACTGTAATAACTCTATTGCCCCCTTTTGGAAACCCTGGTGGCATAGTGGTTAAGCTGCATAGTGCTAAAATCTGCCAGGTGCTCCTTGGAAATTCTATGGAACAGTTCTACTCTGTCCTGTAGGGTTACTATGAATTAGAATTGACTTGACAGCAATGATTTTGAGCTTTGGGTTTTATTGCCTCTTTTACAGCTCCTTTTGTACCTAGGAATAACAAAGAAACTCAGTTATGGCCCGTAACACAAAAGAGCAAGACTTGTTAGGAAAGGCTGTGCTTCCCTTTAAAAGATAGACCTCAGGGCCCAGAGCTTTTCGTCTCTGCCTTCGTTAAATGTGTTTACAGTCCTTGAATACTCTAGAGGGCAGTTGGACTCTGGCCCCTGGGGTTGCCATGAGTGGGATCCAACTTGACGGCACTGGGCTTCTTTTGGCCATCTCATGAAGGTGACAAGAATAAGAATGAAATCCCAACACTCTGAAGACAGCAAAAACTTAAGGGTAGGGGAAAAAAGATGTGGTTTCTTGATGACATTGCTAGGCTATGGACCTTGCCGTCATACTGCTCAACTGTAGACTTCTTGTAAATCATGAATATCTTTACAATAGATACTATTACTACTTCAGTAAGCCAAGTCAGTAACTGAACATATTTTATATGTATAATTAAGTTCTTTTTGCTACCTGCTATAAACAACTTTAGTTCATTTTCTCTATTGAGTCTCTGTTCTTTATACTCTACGTGTTCAAATAAAACAAAGGTCTTTCTTTAAATGTTTTGAACAGTGACCACAAAAATTTATAACAATTCTTTAAATGTATGCAGCACTCAGACAGTTTGTTTTGACTTCCCCTTGCATTTTTTTTCCCCCGGTGTTGATGGTTACAGTCATCTAGCACTGGTACAGCAGAAATACCACAAGTGGATGACACTAACAAAGAGAAGTTCACTCTCTCACAGTCCAGTAAGCTACAAGTCAGAATTCGGGGTGCTAGCCCCAGGACAAGGCTTTCTCTCTCTGTGTTGGTTCTAGAGGAAAGTCATTATGATGCATCAGTCTTCCCTTGGCCTGGGAGTATCTCAGGAACCTCAGGTCCAAAGAATGTGATCTGCTCCCAGCACTGCTTTCTTGATGGTATGAGGTTCCCATGTCTCTCTGCTCAGCTTTTTCTTTTATAACTCAGAAGAGATTGGCTTAAGATGCTACCCAATCTTCTAGACCTCATCAGTGTAATTGCTGTTAATCCATCCTATTAAATTACAGTGATAGAATTTACAACATATAAGAAAATCCCATCAAATGGTGGATAATCACACAATACTGAGACTTAATGACCCAGCTAAGCTGCTGCATACATTTCTGAGGGGACATAATGCAATCAATGACAATGGTCAAGCAGATGAAGGGATCTTAAGAAATTTACCCATTCTTCATAGTAACTGCAGTTGAACCTGTATTATTAAGAAGAAATAGAGAAAGGAGAAGAAAGGAAAGCAAGAAATAAAGGAAAGACAGCTTCAAATATTGCTAGCAAATTAGACTTTATTGTGTGTTCATTTCAAGTATGATTTGTTCAGATAGGTTGTTCAGAGCCTTTGAGTAACATTTCATGTATTTTGATTGTGGTATATTCTTTATTCTAGTTGCTGCTAAGCTCTGCACCCAAAGAACTATGTAGCAAGGAGGCACTAGGAGCTGAGTTACAGGCCCCATGGGGGTAAGAATTACTGTGTGGAATCAGAGATAAGAGTACTATAAGATTAAGGATTCTGAAGATCCATTATTGGGATATGTTGTAAAGTAAAACTTGCTGTTTATAATGCTTTTGTAGTTATGACCATTTGTGTGCAACAGTTAATGTTCTCATTTCTGCCCCTGAAGTAGTTGCCACGTACTCAGGTTCCCAAATCTCTACCATTCCAGCTATAGTCCACCCAACTGTTCTTACCTTCATACTTACTTATGCAAGCCAGTTTACCTTTCCTAACCTAACTGTTATGTCTGCTAACTAAAAGGTCGGCAGTTCAAATTCGCCAGACCAGGCTGGGCTCCTTGGAAACTGTATGGGGCAGTTCTACTCTGACCTATAGGGTAACTATGAGTCAGAATTTGCTTGATGGCAGTGGTTTGGCTTTGGTTAATCTAGTTGCTTACTAACTATTCATGTCCACCTCCTTACCTATGTATTCAGAGTAAGAGAGATTACTCTCCATAACATAGGTGGTGGGCCTCATCCAATTAGCTGAAGGCCTTATGAACAAAAAAGGGAGTTTTCTGTAGGGTGTCTTCTGCATCCAGACTATAGACAGACATTTTGCCAGAACTCCTTCACTTGCCCCTCTTCCCATCACCTTACATACAGATTTTGGGACACAAGACAGCAGAATATTCCAACCTGTCACCCAACTTGCAGATTTTGAACTTGTCAGGTGCCTACCATCATGAGATCAAATCTTATGAATAACTAGTAAATATATTATTTATGACTGATTCTGTTTTTCTAGAAAATCTTGACTAAGACACTCCTCTTCCTCATATCCACTCTACCCTTTCTTTTGGCCTCTTCAGGAATAAGATGTTAGGTTTTATTTACCCAGTGTTATTTTTCAGATTCAGCAGTTTCTAAAACCTGTCAAAGTGTTTGCCTGGAGTCTCTAATCCTTACTGTCTGTAGATGTAACTATTTTTTCCTTTCTAATGATTTCTCATCAAGTCAAAGCTTTTTAAAAAAAATAATTTAATTTCTATTGAATTGATTCCAACTCAAAGGGACCTATAGGCCAGTGTAGAACTGCCTCACAGAATTTTCAAGGATCAGATGGTGTATTCAAACTGCTGACCTTTTGGTTAACTGCTGTAGCATTTAACCACTGTGCTACAGGACTCCTTAAGGCCAAGGCAGAGACACTGATATTGAAAGGGGGTGAATTGTTTCATGTAAGAGATAACAGAGATGGTTGGGCAGATAAAGCTGAAAGTAGGACCAATTTAGCAAATTGCTTTACTAATTTCTAATGATAATTTGCCTTTAGAAGAGCATAATGTTGCATGAATACTAGTATTCTAAGTTTTTACTTGTTTCTGGGAATCTGAGGAGTCTATAATTTTTATTTTAAATTTTATTATAAACTGTGATGCAGAGATTTAATGTTATTAAAGTATAAGAATAAATAACTCTCCTCAAGCCCCAAGAGCCAGTAACTCTAGGTCAGAAGCCAAAATAGTGATGGTAGACAGCCCAAAATATTCAAGCCAAGGAATAGGATAGTGTAATGCTTCTATTTTTCGCATGTTGTAAATGCCAAGGTCAGAGGAAGAAGAGTCTTTCTTGGTGCTTGGTTGATGAGAAAATAATCCCTCTATTAAGAATTTACTTTTTATCAATGGAGAGAAGCCTCCTGAGGCATTTTCAATCCCAGGAAGAGTTAAGTGGGGTTAATACATCTGCCTTCCTATATCCAAAAAGTTCTCAAGAAAATGATTAAACAGCATGATAGCATCGAAAGAGCCTTAGACTGGGAGTTGGCAGATCTGAGTTATCCTAGTTTTATTACTGGACAAATTTCTCCAAGTCTGTGGGCACCAAGTTCCTCAACTCTGAAATTATAGTGATAGAGGTAGAAGATCCATCTTTCCTATCTTAAAAACTACTAATCAAAGCAGTCCTATTTTCTTCATCGATAAGGTATTCCCCTTGTTGAGAATGACCCCTTACCTTGAAATGTGCCTAAATATTTTAGAATTATGAGATTTAAGGAAAGTGAATCCTATACCTTTCAGCCAAATTTCTCCATCATGTTTGACAATTCTTTCAACCAAGACTTTGGTGAGTAGGAGAATTGTTGGCACACTCTACTTACTTTGTTGAGAAAATTCTAATAGTGTACTGGTTCATCATATGGGTTCTGTAGTTAACTGATCTAAGTTAGAATTCTGGATCCCTTCCTGCTGGTCACATGACATTAGGTAAATAACTTCACTCATAGAACTTTACACATTTTTTTTACCCCTGAAATTAGGAGTGTAATAAACCAACCTACTGAATTAATTGAGAAAATGAAACGACATATTCTATACAAAGTACAATGCTAGCACAATATGACAACTCAGTGCGTATTAGCTATTTCTTTTACCCACCCAAGTCTCTTTGAGCACTTACAATATGTCAGAATACTTCTTGCTGCAGTGCCAGATAGTGAGAATATTTGTAATTTAATTTTTTTCTTGCCTTAATAAATGAAAAGTTGCAACTCACTGAGATTTATCAACGCAAGTGTCAGACTTCAAATCTCCCACACTTCAGAAGAGATATCTAGGGACTGCAGTTGTAGGTGAGGGGTTTGAGAACAGCAGTCAACACTCAGTCCCCCTCTCTCTCTCTCATGAAAATCCTCCCATAAATACTACAAGAAGAGGGCCTCCCCCTCATTCTTACAAGGTTAGCTTGTAATGTGGGAATATCTGTGCCTCTCCCAATTCACCTGAGGTTTGCATTTTTTCCTTCATTTTCTAGTATCCTCCCTCACTTCTAACTTTAGATCTCCATCCAATAAGGCAGCCACTGTGACCTATTCTTGGTATTCTCTCTTTCTGGACCCTCTTTCCATGGGGGGAAATTTGTAAAACATTCCATTTTTGCTGCTGCTATTTTAAATGATACACTTCATTTGTTGTACTAGTAAACCCTCCTTGGGTTTGCCAAAACCCACAGTGGCTCTGAAGAATTTATATGGAAATCAAGGTGGCACTATATCTCCTTAATTAGACAGATGTACTCATAAAAGGAGACAAGTGTCTGGTAGAATGGAAGGGGAATTGAGTTGGGAGGGAGATTTCTTTTCAGCTGTTTTCATAGGCTCTTTTAGGGTTGCTATCTTACAGTATCTAGTCTCTGGGGGCACCTCTCTCTTCTACAGCAAAGGGGTGGATCAATTCGTTTTTTATGCTAGATAAGGTGTTCAAATTATTCTCTTTCCCCACACTAATATAATTAATCTCAAATTCAAGGAAAGCAGTTTTGCAAGTATCCAGAATGGCAAAGCCTGAGACTTCACAGATATAAAGTGCTACTTTACATTTTCACCTTAGGCTATCCCAGGAGCTTTAAAGATTCTATGATTAGAGCCATCCAAGACCAATCCCTGGAAATTCAGATTACTTTTGCAATCATCTTGAGTAGGATAAACGTAAGTATAAACATAAATACCTACACATGCTCAGAACTTGTATGAATATATACTCTTGTTCACATATGTAAAAGATATACATGCATACAACATATGTAAAGGTCAGAGAGATAAGTGCTAATATGCTTAGAAACTCATACCATATGAGTAGACACACATTCAACACACAAAGTCATCTACAGAATCTCATAAATACAGGCACATAGATATACACATGTTTACATGTACACCTACAGTCATACAAAGATATTTGCCAACAAACAGGTTCACACAGATTCAGGTATGGGTATGCAGAAGCATCAACATGCACATATTTGGATGAACTCAGAAGAATGAGTGTATAAACTTAGCCTAGCTCCACAAACAGACAGCAGTACCTCCAAATAGATAAAATGTTGCAGAATAAATGTATGGTTTGTAAATTCTATCTCAGTAGAAAAAATAATCACTGAGTCATACTTAGATGCTTAGCAAAAAAAGTATGTAAGTGGAAACACACTCAGAAATTCTCTCTTACTAGTTCTTGGGTCTTTTTTGTAAACAGGCTCTGAGAGTGTCACTATAGAGCTATTAGTTATCTGTTTGGTGCAGTGGTTAAGAGTTTACCTGCTAACCAAAAGGTTGGCAGCTGGACTCCACCAGCTGTTCCTTTAGAATCCTGTGGAGCAGTTTTGCTCTGTGTTACAGGGTTGCTTTCAGTCAGAATCTGCTCAGTGGCAACAGTTTTCGTTTTATGGACATATTCTTGCAGAATTCATTTGCAAGCTCTCTGCCATCCCCTGAGGAAGATAAGATTGGAATTACATCTGTATTCTCCCCAAAAGATCCCCATTCAATTAATTTACACTTATATATATATGTGTACACACACACACACACACACACATAGCTAACTTTAACAACTGAGACATTTATACAAAAACCTAAATTCAATTCTGGGTCCATTATTTCATGGAAATGAGGAGGGCCTATATTACGTTGTTCTGGAAAAGGACATTGTATTCTCATGGGACCCTGAAAATTTGTGTAGAAGTTGGAGAATATTTCACTTGAGTTTAGATACTGATGAAGATTCAGACAGCAGGGGGGAGAAAAGGCAGCTTGTAATTATGGTAATTGATAAAACCTCTGTGGCCTTTAGCAGTATAATAAGGTCTCTCTGCACCTACTAATTCAGTTAATCGTATCACAGAGCTTTTCAGTGTGATCTCGTTTGATCCTCAGAGCAAGCAAGTAAAGTAAGTATTATCAACATTTTATATCTGTCATCATTAATGCCCATAGAAACCCTAAAATATTTTCAAGGTCATCCAGTCACTGAGTTGCATGTCTGGAAATAAAATTCATGTGTGATGGACTCCAAGTTTATGTTCTTAGCAACTGTAAAACACACCCTTTGCAAACATTGAGACTGGAGTTGACATTATGGCTATTCCAACTTTTCATATGAGAAAACTCAAGTTCAGAGAGGCTAAGTATTTCATATCAAGGTCCCAGGGGCAAACACATGACTTGAACCTAGCATTCTGATTTAACTGGGTTGATTATACCAAGGAGACAAGGTTTTGTGTCATTTCATGGGCTGTATGTGAACTGGATAAAGAAAAGACTGAAGCTGAGTAACTATAAAAGCAATAAATTAAAATGATGATGCCTTAAACGTTCTTTGAAGGAAGATTGAATTCCCTTACAACCAGTAGGGTTGGAGTCCTTCTCTGTCTCTCTGTGGCTTCTCAGGGTGCTGTACAGTTTCTCTCCCTGACATGGGGACCAACGGCCTCTTAAGAGTTCTTTAGAAGAATCTGTTTTAGCACAAGAACAGAGGGATGGTCTGGACTTCAGGAGAAGGTTTACCCGTTTGCTATTTGTCTAGCTGGAATAACAAATACTTATCAGTGAGAAACTATTTTGTGCATATTGCAGAAATCTCTGCAAACCTCTCATCAGAAACTAAATGTAGTTGTTAAGTTTTGTATTCACCTACAACAAAACAAGTACTACTGGGCCTCATCATGTGATTGACCCTATCACAGGCTCTGTGTGGATGTAGAGTAAGTGTTGCTCCTCTTAGTAACTTGTGTTTTAATTGAGGATAACTTGATGTTATGAAATGATTAGAAACTACTAGACCATGTATTCACAACAAGGTAAAAATTAGTGTTGGAGAGAAAAATCTTTACATATTACAATAGTTTCTTAGCTTCCAAATATCAACTTTGATAAATGTTTACTCCTTTGAATTTAATTTCATGGTGAGTGACTAACAAGAACAATTTTGTCCAAAAGGATTGCTTAGGTGGAAAAGGGGACTGATAAGGAAAAACAAAAACTCAAGAAACACCAATTAGACCATGTATCACAGATACCCATTCCATTTATTTAAGTTAATTTATATATCATATTTATATCAAATCAATCTTAAAAATTAAGAGATTTGTATAAAATCCTGAATTTAATTCTGTGTTCCTTATTCCTGTGGAGGTAATTCCTTGGCCAGATCTGTGCGGGAGCTTCACTCTTCAAGAAGATCCATCATTGCTCTTCTACCCATCACAACCTGGGCTGTTCTCCTTTCATCACATTCATTCTGACCCATTTCACCTCGTTAGGTTGCCTCTCTGGTTGCTGCATGTATTTGGGTTCACATTCCTTGTGTCTGGAAAAAAAGTAATTTCAAATTCAGTGGCCAATATTTTAACAGTCCAGGGACAGAAAAGTCAATGGGGGCTTGAGCAGTCAAGGACGGCTTCATGAAGAAAATGGAATTCAAGCTCTATTACAAGAAATCAGGATATAGTGAAAGAATAAAGGTTACTTGAGTTCAGGGCCTATAGAGACTGTGTGAAAAAGATAATGCAAAATTAAATTTTAACATAAAATATTTAATGTGAAAAAGTAATACTTTTTAAACATTTAGAAGAAAACATAGGATGTTGTATCCCATTTTAGATTTAGAAGAAATCTCCTTTTCAAACAACACTAAAAAGGACAAGCTGTAATTTAAAAAGTGGCTGTTTGATTTCTTTAGATGGAAAACATCTGTTCAAACGCACCATAAACAGGCATAAAACATAAGCAACAGACTTTGAGAAGATATTTAAAATGCGTAAAACTGACAAATGGTAAGCATCCAGAATTTATAGAGAGCTCCTCTACATGTCAAAATGCAAAAGATGAACAACCCAATGGAAAAAATACATCAAAATTTAATTCACAAAGGATAAAAGACAAATCATCAGTAAGTGCACGAAAACGTGCTCTATCTGGTATTACCAACATAACATAAATTGAAACAATAGTGAGTTTTACGGATTGAATTTTGTCCCCCGCAAAATGTATCTGTTGTTTTGACTCAGCGAGGAGTCCCAATATATTGTCATTCCTGCCATGTGTTGTGAATCCTGTCTCTGTGATACTGATGACAGAGACCGGGTTGCAGTCATGTTGGCAAGGAAGTTGGAAACCTCACAACACCAAGAAAGTGTGACTGAGAGCAGAGCACATCCTTTGGACCTGAGGTTCCTGAGCCGAGATGTCCCTCTTGAATTTGGACTCAGCTCACTGGACTGTGATAATTTCTCTTGTTGATGGACTTGTAACTTATGAATAGATTCATGGCTTACTGGACTGTGACAATAAAAGTTTCTCTCCATGATGCCTTCCACTCATGGTCTTTTCTGTTAGAACAGTACCAGGTGACTAAGAAAGTGAGATAATCATTTCATTCCCATCATGCTTGCATGACTCTAAAGTCAGATGATTTCAAGAAGTTGGGTAAGGATTGCAAGTTAAGAATTTGTAGACCTTGCAGCAGTGGTATGTTATTTTGGAGAGCACTTGGTAATATCTAATACCTTTTATTATTTATAAACTTTTTGCCCTGGTAATCCCACTGCTAGGAATACCTTGAATAAATTTTCACACATTTGCAAAAGCATATGCGTGTTCCAATGTTTGTTACATCATAGTTGGGGGAAAAAAGAAAATTGAAAGTACGTTACATGATCCTTAACAGAAGGGATAAAAATTGGTAGTATACTCCCACAGTGAAAAATTACAACATAGTACTACGAAAGCAAGACACATCAACTTGGCTAAATCTCCAGAGCCTTCGAAAAGTCAAAACACAAAGCAATATCTGTAGTAGTACAACTTTTACCAAGTATAAAAGCATGTGACACAAAACAAAGCCTGTGTAACATCTGTAGGAAGCAAGGACAGAAGCTGTCAGAAGCGCTGGGTATGAGAAGAGGCAGTGGTGCTCAGAACTGGCTGCAGGGGCACTGAAGCCGAGAACCGGGAAGCAGGTGAAAAATCAACTTTGTTTCAGAGTTTTTAGGGTCGTTACATTTTCACTTTCAGATCCATAAGCTACCAATGAGATCTCCTTTCCAAGCTAATACCTAAGGAAAAAACAGTCCTTCTAGATTCACTTGGAAGACAATTGTTTCAAAATTTTTATCTGAAGAAATAAGAGTCATTGCAGAACAGCCAGTTGTGAGACAAAAAATCAGTTGGCCTTCTGTTTGATGTAAATGTCCTGCAGCAGTAAAGTTTATTCACTGAAACTTCACTTTCTCTTTGAACATTTGTGGCAACCACCTTATTGCTCCCCCCACTCTGTCCCTGCCGACATCTTGCACACAGATGAACTTCTTAAAGCCATAACTAGTCACTCTTGGGAAACCCTGATGTCATAGTGGTTAAGTGCTACAGCTGCTAACCAAAAGGCTGGCAGCTCGAATCTACAAACAGGTGCTCCTTAGAAACCCTGTGGGACAGTTCTAATCTGTCCTACAGGGTCGTTATGAGTTAGGATTGACTCATGGCAAGGGAAGTCATCCTTGAGTCACTTCCAATTGAAGATGGCCTTGTATGCACCAGAGTAGAACGGTGCTCCACAAGTTTTTCAATCACCGAAGTTTCAGAACCAGATCACCAGGCTTTACTTCTAAGGCACCTCTGCATGGGCTCAGACCTCCAACGTTTCAGCAGTAGCCAAGCTTGTTGACCCTTGCACCACTGCCTCAGAGGTCTGAGCCTACATCTGGCTGTCCCATTTTATTTATTTATTTATTTTATTTAATATGACTGAGTGAAAATGTACATTCCCATATAAATTTACATGCCCATCTATATGTAGCTTCCAACGCTCTCCTTGCCTGGTGACAGCACACTCTTCCTCTCTGCTCCATACATGTCTCATCCTCCCAACAGTCTCCTTTCCCCTCCTCTCCACCCACTCTCCTTCCTCCAGCCAGAGGTCAGCAGGATGATATCCTATAGATGCATAGAACCATAAAGTGCATCCAATACATGGCCTGAAGTTTTTATCTCATTAAGCAATACTGACTCCTTGTAGGAATCCTTGGCAGCCTGCTTGCTTTAGCTCATGATGCATACAGACCCTGGCTTCATACTCACCCTCTGTGGACTCTTGTCTCTCCACATCCACTTTTGACTTAGGATACAGGTTCATTTTCTCATCTTCCAGGTGGTACCAGACCCCTGTCTTTGGATGGTAACCTGCTTAGATATACAACACTCATGTGACTCTTCTTTTCCTGGCTGACATCACTGGACTTAGCTTTTTCATAGACTGCCAGCGCCCTTCCAGCCCGTAACCCTTCCACAGCACAGGTCTTTTCTTGCTGGTATGGCCTTGCTCCATCCCTAACTGGGCTAATGTGTACAAAACACTTCTTTCTTGGATGTTTCAAATACTCAGCTCTTCTGGTAATCACTGAGGCGAAAGACTAACAACACTTAACTTCAGTGTGAACTGTTAGCAATTTATTTTCCTGGAGAGGAATATTCAGCTACTGAACCAAAGTTTAGGGTTTAATCGGCAGCTGCTAGTAACCAAAAAAAGAACCCAAACCCAGTGCCACTGAGTCAGTTCTGACTCATAGTGACCCAATAGGATGGAATAGAACTGCTCCATAGAGTTTCCAAGGAGCACCTGGCAAATTTAAACTGCCAACCTTTTGAGTAGCAGATGCAGCACTTAACTACCACACCACCAGGGTTTGGCAAAAGACGAGTTTTCCATTAGTACACTTTAATGAGAGTGAATTACTGAACAATTTGGGACACCTCACGCTGAACATGCTGAGGGTCCTCATCTCTGTGAAACTATCAAGTTCCCAGTACAGTGTTCTGCAGGAGCCTGTCTCCCTGGGGCAGCTTCCTCCTTCTGTTGACCGGACCTTCAATTGTTAGTGCGCTCAAGTACTCCAGGTGGCCGGCTCGCCCACTTTCACTGCCACTTCTCTCAAGACAGACTTTTCTGGATTTCACTCCCATTCTGACTCCAGAGATAGAGAAAATCATTCTTTGTCCCATCATATTGATTAATGAAATATTAAAAGAAATGATGATGAAGGAGAGAGTAAGACTGTGGACAAATACTGATAAGTGAACAATTAGGAATCCAAAATGAGGGGGATACCTGACTCCTTTTATATTCTCTCTGCAACTTTTTGTGTGAATGTATTTTGGGAAAACATTTGAGGAATCTGGATAGACAGTATTCTTTGTTTTGTTCCTTCAATTTGTTCTGTAACTACGAATTATTTCAGACATATTTGAAAATGATTGTAACCTATCCCTACATTACCCTCATCTCCACCCCATTCTTCTTAACAGCACTCCTCATTTTCTGTATGAAATATTTTATTATTGTCTCCATCCCCCAACTTTATTTTAAGGTCATAAGGATATGAATATTTTTAAAAATAAAATTAAATATTAGCAAATGAAAATTATTCCCAGGAAAGAAACTGTCTTTAGGAATGGGGAGGGGAATTGCTATTGACAACATTTTCCTCTGGATCAGAGCTGCTTGCTTGTGATGAGTGTGTTAAGAAGCTCTAATAAATCTAATAGACCTTCTACGTAATTGCCACAGCATACCTGATTCTTTATAATCTTTTATATTTATCACTGCCCTTTCTTGTATGTGATATCATTTTGCCTTTCATGTAGAATCATGAGATTTATTGAGCTGCTATTGCCTCCATGTTATAGCTAAAGAACCTAGAGCCTAAGCGAGTTAGATGACTCGGTCTTGAGTTACTCTGTCTTCCCATTCACCAACTCCCCACCCCCATGACTGCCATAGTGACAGTCTCAGAAGCGAATTGGACTAAACCACTTGCCACTGGCAATATCCTCATTATGACCTACAACTCCTTCCATGATATGGCTCTTCTTTTCAATATAATCTCTTAACACTACCCAGTAGAAACTCCAGCCACATTGAGCTACTCTGTAAAAATGATTGATATTTATCAAGCACCTCAGGCAGTGTCAGAAACCCTGGTGATGCAATGGTTAAGTGCTATGTCTGCTAACCCAAAGGTCAGCAGTTCAAATCCACCAGATGCTCCTTGGAAACTTTACGGGGAAGTTCTACTTTGACCTACAAGGTCACTGTGAGTTGAAATCAACTTGACGGCAGTGGGTTTTAAGGCACGGTGGGAAACTCTAGTGGTGTAGTGGTTAAGTGCTGTGACTGGTAACAAAAAGGTTGGCAGTTCAAATCTGCCAGGCGCTCCATGGAAACTCTATGGATCAGTCTCAGTCTGTCCTTTAGGGTCACTATGTGTTGGAACTGACGTGACAGCAGGGAGTAAGACACTGCATTAAATTTTTCACATGTGATTAATAAATCAAGTTATGTAAATATCCTCTTATCAGCATATCATAAATTTATGGGTGTATTTATTTAAATGTTTTTTGGAATGCCTTTTATAGAGAAACTTTGTTCAAAGTACTGAGGATATTGCTGCCAACAAAATAAAACCATTAGTAGTCTTATCACCTTACAATGTAGTGTGGTGGGAGGGCAGATAATAAATTAAATTATTTCACAGGAAAAATGAGGAGTGCTAATGAGAAGAATGGGATGAGAATAAATGTACTGTCAGGTTGAGTTGCAATTATTTAAAAAAAATGTATACAAAAGAGTAAAGCTGAAAGAACAGTATGAAGAATATCCTTCACCCAGATTCCATAAGTGTTATTTGGAAACAAATTTAACCTGACAAAAAATTTTTAGAACATAAAGAAGTCAGTAGCCCTTTCATCCATATTTCCTAATTGCTCACTTGTCAAAATTTGTCCACAGTCTCTCTCTCTTTCTGTCTCTTTCTCCTTGGTCATTATCATCATTTTTCTGAGTCTCTTGAGATCAAATTGGAGCCATGCTAAGCCATTTCCCATAAAATATTCAGTACTAATAGGTATTTTCTCCAAACAGCAACACTTCCTAAAATAACCAAGATGCAAATTCAAACCTCCATCTCTGTGTGGGACCCCTCCTGCTAAACTGTAACATTCACTGGCTAGAACTACTCATAACTAGAACAACTGAGATTTTTGAGGGCTCCCCCAAGGGAATTGGCTGTGCTGCAGAGTGGACAGTCTACATAATTATTATTTGATTTCCTAACAATGTCTTGAACACATTTCCTCATTATAGGCCAAAGGCTCTCAAATTCCATTTTCTAATATTCATTTACTTGATTCCTTTAAGCATAATATGGCTGATATGTTAACAACATTTCTAATAATTTTGGACTCAGTATAAATAACTTAAGAACAACATGTGTTGTTGAGCCCTTGTCTCCTTTGGCATTTTCTCCAGAAACTCCCTGCCTTTCCATATTTCATATATACATGGTACTATAATGTCTTTCCTTTTTACTATGTTATGCTACTGATAACCCTTATGGGATGGGTTATATAGAGCAAATCCTTATTTGTTCTTTCAAAAAATCAGTGTTCTAGTGAACTTTCATTAGAATGATAATGATCTGATCTCAACAAGAACTTAACTACGCTTTCACCTTATACATCAAGATAAAAGTTCAATTAATTTTGGAATTATTGAGCACCGCACTCTGCTCTTACAAATTATATGCTAATTAATGTTGCTTTACTTGCTCATTTATTTGCAATCTTCTTTTTTTCCTGTCAGAGCCCATGAAAGTGTGTAAATTCCATTAATTGTTTTTACTAACTCATTAAATGGGTTGTAGAACAAAGTAGTAATTTTGAAAATTATAGCCATCTAACACCTACATTTGACAAAGAGACAATATTCTAAAGGGTACTGTTAACTAGACAGTAATTAAAAGCTGCAGGGAGAACACTTCCCAGAAAGATGTGTGATGATTTTAATGGATTTTCAAAATGAGGTAAACAAATCCTTCTAACCTTGAGAGTCTATGAAAATACAACTACTAAAATGTGGAAGTGAATATATTGTTTTAATACAAAGATTAGTTAAAAGATATTCTAAATATTTGAATATATTTAGGGGAACTAAAATTTATTGTACACACATTTGTTTTATTTCATAGTTTCAACAACCCTCAGGATCAATCCCTGAAGAAGGACATCATGCTTGGTAGACAGAAGGGTCAGTGACAAAGAGGAAGACCCTCAACAGGATGGATTGACACAGTGCCTACCTCAGTGGGCTTAAGCATAAACATTATTACGGGCATGATGCAAGACCAGGCAGTGTTTCGTTCTGTTGCGTGTAGATTCACTATGAGTCAGAACCAACTCAACAGCACCTAACAACAACTCTCATCTAACCTTCCTTTATTCTCATTTTATAGATGAGGTCATTGAGGCATAGAATTGTGAAGTAATTTATGCAATGCTCCTCTCTCTGGCAAGCATCCTGAGCAGAGGGACACATGTGGAAGAGTGAAGCCAAAGGAATGTGGGAAGTTTAGGAACCAAAGGAAGGCCTCCTGTCTGGAGCTTGAGAAGCAGAGGAAGAGGGCTTTGAGCTGAGGCTGGTAAGGAAGGCAGGGCTGGCACAGGCAGGGTTTTCCAGCCAATGTTAAGAATCGATGGATGGCCTCATCAATCGTGTTTTGGAAAGCCTGCTCTTGCTGCAGTGTGAGGAATAGCTTAGAGGAGACAAGTGGGAAATAGTTTTCATGGCTATTGCAGAAGTCCTGGAAAAATAATAGCCTGGATTGCAGAATGAGAAAGCAGAGTTTATGAGATATTTAGTAACCAAGAGTAGAAAGGGTCACTCATCAATTGCAGGAAAGTTGGTAATAAGGGAAAAGAAGATCAGGAATTGATTCTAGTTTTTTCAGGGTTGTTCTACTGCATGGAAGACATGCCCTTTGTTGAGGCAAGAATCACTTGAGAGAGAATTTAAAAGGAAATATTCTGAAGTTGTCTGGGACATAATGATTTAAGCTTGAGACAAATCGAAAAGCTATTTAAGTGTAGAAGTCTAGCGTTTAGAGGAAATATTTGGATCAGTTGTGTAAGACCAAGAACAAAGATGAATTTCTTTCTCATTGATGGTGGTGTTTCTTAAACTACTTATATCAGTCTTTGCATGAGTATCCCGTAACTCACTGATTTCAGATACACATATTTATCCCAATCACCTGAGTATATGTTAGTAGGGAAGACACAAGATCTGTAGTTTTACTGCTTGGGTTCAAATCAGCTCTACCACTTTCTAGAATAAAATCAAGCAATGTGCTTTATGCCTGTGTACCCTAGTTTTTGTTTTTCCTTCTGTGAGTGGGCTTAATAATAGCTCATTTGTTTTCTTGAAGATTAAACTAACTTACAAAAAACCTTCAGAACAATTGCTAGCATTTAATAATCACAAAATAAAAGCTAGCCCTTATTCATTTACAGAGAGTTTATGAAAATGCAACTTTACGAAATGCAATTCAGGATCTTGATGTGAGCAAATGTAGAAAACCATCATGTTCAAGTTAATGAACAGAGAGTTGTCTTGGCTCTGTTCCGGATTGGAGACAGAGGATGAAGTAGAATTCATTGTTCTGGGACCGGATAATCTTGAACCTTATCACACCTATTAAGTTGCAGTCTTTCAGTACAGAGGTCAGGAAACCTGTATTTTTAAATTAACTCATTAGATCCTGGTCATGCTGATCCACAGCTGGACTTGAAAGTAATTATGCTAGATAGATCGAATCATTTCCGTGATTTTGGAGACCTAGATGTCCACCAATACCTGCAGTCCCCTTTTCATTTTGTTGGAAAGAGAAAGACCAGTCAGTGACCTTCTTTTAAGTCTGGTGTGGACACATGATGAGTACTCACTGACAGGATGTGATGGAAATGATGTTTTCCATGTCTGGTCCAAAGTTTATGAAAGCAAGCATGTCTTTCCATACTCTTCCTTTTTTACTTACGAGTCCTAGGTGACAGAAGGATTCTAGATCATGGAATTGTTGACAGTAGGTAATCTGATGTTACATGAGTGAAAATTCTCATGGATTGAATTACATTCCTCCCTCCCTCCCAATGAATGTGTCTCTTTGGCTGCTCCATGATTCTCTGATATTGTGTGTTTTTCCTAGGTTGTAAATGCTGCCTCAGTGATGTAAATGAGGAAGAATAGGTGGCAGTTTGTTGCTGGGGCAGGACTCAATCTGTAAGATGATGGCATTATGTTTTGAGGCAGTCTCTGTGTAGATAAAAGGAAAGGGAAGCAAGCAGAGAATTGGGGACCATGTGCCACCAAGAAAACAGCACATGGAGCAGAGAAAGTCTCTTGGACCAGTCTCTGACTCTGAGAAGCTCCTCAAACAGAAGACTGAGGACAAGGACCTTCTTCCAGAGCCCACAGAGAGAGAAAACCTATGTCTGTTGCTGACAATCTGAATGTGGACTTTCAGCCTCCCTTAAAGTAAGGAAACAAATTTTCCTTCATTCAAGCCACCCACTTGTGATATTTCTGTTATAGCAGCACTAGATGACTAAGACAAAAAAAAATGTTTCTAATGCATTATTTTAGGAAAATTTTGAAGATAACTCATTATAGTAGTTAGTACTATTTTAATAACTACTCTTAAATACAATATTTATCAGGAAGCCCCAGATGAACAGTATCCCTCCTTTACAATGTCATTAACTCATTATACAAAGAATTCAAAAATATATTTTGTTGAGTTCTTGGGACATAACTCTTTGTTGGGATATTCTTTTTTTTATTATGATTGAATGAAAATGTATATTCCTATATAAATTTGCATGCCCACCTATATGCGTCTTCCACTGCTCTACCTGCCCGGTGACAGCACACTCTTCCTCTCTGCTCCATGTATGTCCCACCCTCTGAACAGTCTCCTTTCCCCTTTCCACCCACTCCCCTCCCTCCAGTAAGAGGTCAGCAGGATGATGTCCTATAGATGCATAGAACAATAAAGTACACCCCAGATGCAGTCACTCTGCGTCACCAAGTCCAATCCATTCCTGTCCGAAGAGCTGACCTTCATTATGATTTATGGGCAGGGGCAGCATCAGGGCCAGAGGCCATGCTCCTGGCAGAACCCTGATGCCCCTGGACCATCAAGTGTAGTTTTTTAGTGGAAATCTCAGAACGTACCCCTTTTTATTCTTGTGCTGCCAGTGACACTCAACTTCGTGAGCTCCATCAGAGTTGTCACTGGTGGTAGCCAGGCACCATCCGGTTCTTCTGGTCATGAGTTGATGTAGACACCCACTCATGTGGGTCTCCCTATCCTCTGGGTTCTCTATTCCCCATGTCATTTTGGTCCTCAGTGATCATCCATTCCTGCTAAGTTGGGACCATTTGCTGTATCCTCAGATGGCAGCTTGGCAGCTTGTAAGACCCAGATGCCACTCACCGATGAGGGGTGCAGACAGCCCTCTCAGCAAAATGCTAGTTCTGCCAGTTGATCTTGATTTTGCCTGAAAGCATGGTCCCCACCCCCCCTCCTGCCCTGCCCCAGCTACTCTGTTGCTGGGACATTCTTAATATTTCAATTGATATTATTTTTAGTATTTATTAATTTAGAGTATACCAAAAACCCACTGCTGTTGAGTTAATTCTGACTCATAGCGACTCTATGGGTCAGAGAAGAACTGCCCCATAGAGTTTCCATGGAGCACCTGGTAAATTTGAACTGCCAACCTTTTGGTTAGTAGAGTCTACTAATTAAAAAAAGTTTGGATTAGAGGAAACCTTACATTTTTCTTAAAACATTTCAATATGTGTTACTGAAAATTGATAGCTTTCTTAGCCCCATAAAGATTTTGGTAGTTTTGTTTTCCTGAAAGTAGAAGATGAGTCTCTATTCTGCAACTCTCCAGATAATCAAGCACTTGTTTTTGTAAACTGTAAGAATGCTGTTTGTATCTAGATCATTACTTAAAGCAACAACAACAACAAAAAAAGAAATTCACCAAGCAGGGTAAACATCAATACTCATGAATTATTATTCTTTTAAGAATGTTGGCTAAATTTACATATAGATTAAACTTGAAATTTATGAAATGTGATTTTCTTTCATCCCGATGGCTTAATGCCACTTGTATTTTATGAGTAAGGTCCCTGTACAAAATGCTCTACATTTTTCCATGTGACTGAGGATATGTAAGGGCTTAGCCTTTGGCAAACCTCATAGTATTAAATTGCAAATTGAATTTGAGATGGCATAAAAAGTATGTGTTGGAGAGTGATCAAGGCTTGGGAATTATAATCACATGTAGTTGACACATGTGACCTGAGAAACTCACAATGAAACTTCCTATTCTTCTTAAAGGGTTTACAGAGAACAGGTTTCATTGTTGAGGCCAAATATCTGGTGTCAAACTCTGATGGACACTGACTCAATTTGTACTTTGAATGGAGAAGATGTTCATCTTCTTTGCTGTATGTTTATTGCATACACACACACACAAATGCACATATGACACTCACACACGTGTACTCAGGATGGACTCTCTCCCATATAACCTAGTTGTGGGTAGAAAAGAAACCAGAATTTTCTATTTACACCCCAGTTTTTAGTGCTTCACACACTTAGGACTTCTACTGGCTGTTTTGGTGACAGAGTCTAACTTCTCTGACAGATCCAGAGCAATCAAGTAAAAAATGATTTTGAGATGCAACAAAGAGATGTGGTGGAAAGTGACTGAGGCCTAGAAATTAGAATGACAAGGATTTAAACATGTAACCTAAGAAACTCACAGTAATCCTCTCTCTAATGAGGGTTTACAGACAGCAGGTTTAATTATTGAGGCTTTATGTTTGATGTCTGTTTTTGATCAGCACAGATTCTGCTTGTTCTGTGCATGAAGACACTAATCTCCTTTCCTGGCACTCTACCACATACTCACACTTGCACCTAAGCAGACACATAGACATACAACATGCATGTACACACACACCGCATGTGCACATTCACATACTACCCACACATATGCACACACATCCATCCTTGAACTGAGTACTGTCTCCCACATAGCCTGATTATGGATAAAAGAAAAGCCAGATTTCCTCTTTACCACTTTGAATCTTTTGTGCTTTGTATCATAATGGCGTTTCTGTTGTGATTTAGCTAACAAAACCTATCTTTGGGTTCTTTCTTATTTTTTTAAGGACATGTAATTGAACAGAGTTAGCATTTTAATGATTATCAATCCCTCAAGAAACAACCGTGTGTAACAGGATCCACACATTTTGTGCTCTTCCCACCTGTCCTTCTCCTCTTGGTGACATTGACCCATCCCTTGAATCAACTCTGAATTCTAGTCCCCTCCACTGTTTGTAACAGATTGTAACATAAATCTTCTCAAGTTGTCTTCATGATAATATGAGGTCACAGTTCCTCTTGGTCTCTGCCTGTATCTGTTAACTTGTTCTACTAAAGCCTAACCCAATTCACTGCCACTGAGTCAGTCCCAACTCGTGGTGACTCCATGTGCTTCAGAGTAGAAGTTTCCCATAGGATTTCTTGATTGTAAACTTTAGGGAAGCAGGTTGTAGGGTAGATTTTGGAAGAACCAGAAATAAGTGTTTTTAATCTTTTAGGGAGACCTGTTGCATCAAATTCTGGTGGCGCAGTGGTTAAGCGATACAGCTGCTGACCAAAATGTTGGCACTTCAAATCCATGAGGCACTCCTTGGAAACTCCATAGGGCAGTTCTACTCTGTCTTAAGGGGTTACTGTGAATGGAATTGACTCAAGAGTAGGCCCAGTTGGATCACCTTCACTTCCACCAATGGTGTATGGGCATCTTTGGAGGGTAGGAACATGAGGTAGAGTCAGTGGGAAGAAGAAACAGGAAATGACCAGCAACCCATGCACAGAATACTAGCTAATCAATCATAGAGTTCTGACTTGACTCACTGAAACAAAATATCTATAGGATGGGCCTGGGAAGTAGCTTTTTAAAAACAACTCTCAGAAGATTCTAGGACATGTATAATTGTGAGAACCACTTGCCTAGCCAAAACCAAACAAAACTCACCGCTGTGGAGTCAGTACTGACTCATAGTGACCCTATAGACAGTGTAGAAGCGCTGCATAGAGTTTCCAAGGAACACTTGGTATATTTAAACTGCTGATTCTTTGGTTAGCAGCTGTGGCACTTAACCACTATGCTACCAGAATTTCCGTGTGTATTTATTACTATGGGAATTTTAAATGGAGTGCAAAAGAGAAATACTCAAAGTAAATACTTTTGAGTGTTGATATTTAAATGGAAATTCCTTCCTTCTTCCCGCTACACCCACATCCACAGCTGTCCTTGGCTGGAACTCAACAGAACTGGTTCTAGCTTTCCCCCAGAGCCAGGTTAGTAGTGAAACGCAACTCGGGGTGTTACAGAAGCAAGCATGCTTTAAACTACAACAAATTTTCCTGTAAGAAGGCAGGTACAACTTATGAATAAAAAGATTAGAAGCTGAATGGCACTCAGGTAACCTCCGAAAGGAGCCCTGAGCCATCTTACCTTTGACCCAGGAGTACCCAAGAAACTGGTCAAGTAAGTCACAGTTCCTGTAACTGGCTTCAGAATTATCTCTAGCTCTACCATGTAAGCATGAAATAAAAGTTTTTGCTTGTGGGAGGATATAATTTTTTAACAGTTACAAGCCAAGAACTCCAGTTAACTGCAAAACCTGTTGTCATTAAGTTGATTCTGACTGACAGCGACCCTGTAAGACAGAGAAGAACAGCCCCACAGAATTGTCCAAGCTATAATCTTTATGAAAGCAGACTGTCACCTCTTTCTCCTATGGAGAAGCTGGTGGGTTCAAACCATCAACTTTTCAGATAGCGGCCAAACAGCTGAACCACTGTACCACCCAGGCTTCTTGTTACACTTTAAGCATCTGTTTATTATCTCTACTTCAGCACATGCTGGGACACTGACAACAGGTGTTTCTCATTCACTACCAGGCTCCAAATTGACCAGGGTTATTATTGATTTTTATTTCTCATTAAATGAAAAATAAGCATCAGAATAGTTTATAAACTTGATTTTAACTCCCCAGAGCCATGGGTAAAGGTTTTTTGGAGGTAAAAAAGATTTTCAAGTTTCCCTATTCTTCTGATTCTGGATCTCTGCAAGGAATCTAGAGAGTCATCACTGTGCTCACCTGGCTCACCTGGCTCACCTTTATATTCATTCTACGTGTCTCCACATGCGTATTTTTTTAATACGCAAACACATATCCGCATACCAACCAGTGTGGAAAATGGTAGCTCATTGTGGGAAAGCACTCTTTGCAAATTCACTATCTTGTTGTGCTGTTTGTGAACCGTGTGTGAACTTTCATAAAACAACAGATGAAATTTATAAAGGTGTGTAAGTTCTAAATGTTTTCAGTGTAAGCCTAACTCTTAATTTTTCCCCCCAGAAGAAGAGTCAGAAATCTAGGAGTTGTTTTGTTTTGCTCTATTCTTTTTGTGATGGAAGGATCTGAAAAAATGGATGAACACTTACTAAAATGATAACACTGGATGGATAATTTGTCATGTCTTTTCCTCTGTATTCCCCCTTCCCCCTCCTTCTGCCTGTCTCCCTTTTCTAAATTCTACCAGCTAACATTTTGGGGCATTCAGTATATGCCAGGCCTATACTGCATGCTTTATGTACATTTTTACTTCATCCACAAAATGCCCAGAGACAGCACTGAAATTTAGAAGTGGACATAAGTTAGCCACAGTCATAAAGCTAGTAAGCAAAAGGGTTAGCTTCCTTATCCAGTGGTACAGTCACACATTAATTCTATAGGAAGGCATACATCAGATATTATGTGTTACTGCTCTTGGTCCTGTGGTGTAGCAACAATGTGAGTGAGCACAGTCAGTCCCTGTCTCATGGAACTGTTGTTACAAGGGGCAGATGAACAATATACACATAGACACACACACACAGATACAGATGATGAGTATCATGGAGACAATAAAACACGATATGGACTACAAACAAATGGAGTCAATGTGCTGGTTCAGAAAACAGAGTCAGAGAAGGTGTTTATTGAGAGTGCCACTTAAACTAGGCAAACTGAGGGGTGGCAGGAAGCGCACCCTGGGGACGCATAGAAGAATCATGGTTCTTACTGTGGCCTCTAAGTCACTTCAAAATTCTTGCCCTTTGCTGCAAGATTTTGTATTCTACCCCTTATTCTAAGCATTTCTGGGTTCCTCCTTGTTTCTTAATGGGCTATGCACTTTCACAGATTAGAATTTTCACCTGTACCATGCCTTTTATCTTCCCTGCTAGAATTCTCCTCACCCAGGTTCTGTCTGGCTATTTCGTGCTGCTGTATCCACAGGCCTTGTGTCCCAGTAACATCACATACACTGTAGCTGTTGACTGCTCTCTTGACTTCCTGTTACATTGCAAGATCTATGAAAGAAGGCCGTTTTACTCTTTCAACATTATATGCCTAGCACTTAGCACAACACCTGAGTATGCTGCACTGAGTGTGTGTGCGACAAGTATTTTTGGAATGAACTGACCAATAGTTAGTTCAACTCTGTGTCCAGGCCCCATGCTTGTAACCAATGCATCAGGGATGTTAAGTATGCTATCACGCCACTTGCAGACAATTTTAGGTGGAATTTGCAATGATTTTACATTACATAGAGCCACAGCAACATACAAGGCTGCCCTGTATCTCACAGGAAAAAAAAAATTCTGTTTGCTATTTTTTCATACTTGTGATTTGTAGCAAGGAACAAGTCTCATTTTTGTTGCTATGTCTCTAACAATTTTCATAATACTTGTTCATCTTCCTCTCTTCCTATCTTCGTTCTTTGCTTTCTCCGTTCTTTTTTCTCCCTTGACATAATAAACCAGCCTCAGGCTCAGAAACCCCCATGTGTGGTAATAATTAGCTAGTAAACCAGTTGCTGCTCACTAAAATGTGAAAAGTTTGAGTCTACCCAAATGCCCCTCAGAAGAAAGGCCCAGCCAGTAACTTTTGGAAAATCAGCTACTGAAAACCCCATGGAGCATAATTCTACTCTGATGCTTAGGGAAGTCAGCGTGAGCTGGAATTAACTCAAGGCCAATACTTTCGTATATCTTGAAGGAAAGGATTCCAGGAAAAGGACATGGTGTGTGTATATGTGTGTAACATATTGTCACGCATTGAATTGTGTCCCCCTAAAAATATGGGTAGCCATGTGGCTGGGCCATGATTCCCAATATTTTGTGATTGTCCACCATTTTGTGATTTTCCTGTGCTGTATGTTAAAGGATTAGGGCGGGACTGTAAATCCCTTCATAGGATTACCTCCCTGCTTCACTGTAAAGGGAGTTTCCCTGGAGTATGGCTTGCCCCACCCTTAATCCTTTCATCCTACAAGAGATAAAAGGAAAGAGAAGCAAGCAGAGAATTGGGAACCTCACACCATCAAGAAAGCAGCACTAGGAGAAGAGCGTGTCCTACAGATCTGAGGTTCCTGCGCCAAGATGCTGCCTGGACAAAGCCTGATGAGATACTGGACTTTCCTCCAGAGCCAACAAAGGGAAAAGACTACCCCAGGAGCAGACATCCTGAATTTGGACTTGGAGCCTACCAAACTGTGTAAGAATAAACCTTACTTTTTCAAAGCCATCCACTCTGCGGTATTTCTGTTAGAGCAGCACTAGCTTACTAAAACACACATCAATAATAAAAAGACACTAATGATAAGGATTTGTCTCTTTTTCGTTTTACCTGTGAAATGTCAGCTCCAGGGCTCCTTCCTAACTTACTTTCTTCATTGTGCTAAATAAGGATGTGGCAAGCTGGATTACGAGGAACAAGAGGAGTTTAACGTATCTCTGTATCTAAACTCCACGTCATTTTTCATCAAAAGCCATTATGATATAACTGTTTCTTGAAAACTATAAAATAGACAGAGTTGTGTAAACCCAGGGCAGGAGCAGAGCAGAGATGGGCAGTAGTGAGGGTGTGGCCAGACGTGCAGCATAAAGGATCCCAACACCAACTTTTCCCCAAAAGGCTCAGACAATGAGAGAATAAGAATATAACTGATGTGCAAGGGGCAAATTCTGAATTAATTTCCAAGGAGAAAGCACTCAAGCATCACTGCAGACAGCTCCATGCACCAAGCTGACAGCACTTCACAACAATCAAGGAGGTCTTGAAAGCCGGCGATGAAATGCACAACCTCTTCCTCTCCAGCAAGTGCACTGTGATGAATAACAGGCCTGGGTTGGGGTTGCTCGGGTCTGTCCCTGTTATCCATTTCCACAAGTTATATACGAGTCTATGTCCTCCTTATGCCTTTACTCTGACCTACTTTAGTGAGACAAATGCTTTCCTTGGCTCAGCTGTTTCTCAAATCCCAGTGTTGCCACACTACACCCTTCTAATGGTCCACTAACTCCAGAATTCTTTTTCTGTAAATGGTGATTCATGGAATGGCTTGCTTGCCACCTCTACACTGTTAGAGCTATGCCCCCAATATCTAATGTCCCTTAACAGTATGGCGCAATAGCTCACAAACGTTTTATTTAAAACAATCTTCAATTAGTTTAGATCTGTTTCATATCTTAGCTTAGTGCTTCTGTGGTTAAAATGGTTTTCTCTCTCGTCAGTTGTCCTTAACCTGTTTAGCTCTAGTGAGAGGAAACTTGTGAACATCCTTTTTCTCTGGAACGGGATTATGAGAAGAGAATCGTACTTGGAATCAATGAGTTGGATTCTCTCTTGATTGCTAGGTTCCCAGTTTCTGAATAGTCCCCAACTCCTGAGTGGCTTTTGAGGCAGTTTTATGCAATCTCTTTGCTTTTTCTCGTTTTTGACAAATAGAGCACTAAGCCTTGACCTCCAGAGATTGCTGCTATTGTAAAAATAATAGTGGCATTTTACTAACATAGTTAGAAAGTAAGTACAAAAATTTATATTATTAGTTAATAAACCTAGTTCACATTCTATCCAAAATTAACTTTTATTTTACTACCAAAGGTCAAGCTATCTTTATTAAGTGGAAACATTGGTGGCATAGTGGTTAAGAGGTAAAGGTTGCTAACCAAAAGTTTGGCAGTTCAAATCCACCAGGTGCTCCATGGAAACCACATAGGGTAGTTCTACTCTTTGTCCTGTAATGTCACTATCAGTTGGAATCAACTTGACAGCAATGGGTTTCACTTGTTTTATTAAGTACATTTACCAATGTAATACATGAGAGAGTAAAAAAGAACTTGTTGTTATATTAGTTGCTGATGAATTGACTCTGAGTCATGGTGACCCTAAATGTGCAGAGTAGAACTACTTCATAGGCTTTTCAAGGATGTGAACTTTCAGAAGCAGATCACCAGGCCCATCTTACAAGTTTATAATGGAAAGCAACAATGTCTTGATCCGTCGGTTCTCACCAACTCCAAAGAGAGGACCATTAAGGCATCCCAGAGAGAACACTGCGCAGAGCCCAAAGTTCAACTGCTATCCTCAAAAATGTGGATTCCAATGGAAATATGGGGTCTCAGTGTGACCTCATATTGCCAAAAAAGCCAACTGCCTTTTATTCAATAATAATGTGACATACAGAAAATCACTCAGAATCCTCTTCTTAATAAGAAATTTGTCAAGATCAAAAATGTGGTGTGGTGCTCTTCTCAGGAAAAATTTAATGGTCTTTCAGCTGGAATGAAACTTACTTTGACAACGTAGCTCTCCCTTTTCACTAGCTTCTGCCTGCAGTTTTCATAGCACCACAATTGGATCTAGATTTTTACAACTATCAAAGTGTATGAGATGAAACACAAATTTCATTGCTTTACCCTGGTACATTTTTGGTTTGTTATTTAAAGTAATTATTCACAAGATGAAGCAGTTTGCCTTGTTTCTCCATGGTGGTGAAGACGTAAGTAAATGCAGCATTCTTGTCAGGAAACCCTGGTGGCATAGTGGTTAAGTGCCGCCTCTGCTAACCAAAAGGCTAGCAATTCAGATCTTCCAGACACTCCCTGGAAACTCTATGGGGCAGTTCTACTCGGACCAACAGGGTCACTATGAGTCAGGATCGACTTGATGGCAGTAGGTTAGTTTTTATTCTCATCTACAATTACATAGTAAGAGATCCCTGATGATTACTGAAAATGTTGAAGGGAAGGAGAGATTTCTTACAAGGAAAAGACAAAAGGACTCCTTAGGTTGTGGTGGAAAAGGTTCAGGAGAAATGGTTCTTCAAGAACATAAAATGAGGACCAGTAACACATATTGCTGTTGTTGTTGTTAGATGCTACCCAGTCGGTTGGGACTCATAGCAACCTAATATACAGCAGAATAAAACACTGCCCAGTCCTATGCTATCATCACAGATGTTGCTGTCTGAAGCTACCGTTGCAGTTACTATGTCAGTTCATTTGGTTGAGAGACTTCTTTTCTGCTGACCCTCTATTTTACCAAGGATGACATCCATTCTAGGAAATGATCACTTCTGATAACATGTCCGAAGTATGTGAGAAGTCTCACCATTCTTGCTTCTAAGGAGAGTTCTGGCTGTACTTCTTGTAAGACAGATTTGTTTGTTCCTCTGGTGGTCCTTGGCGAGTTCAATATTCTTTGCCAATGCCACAATTCAAAGTCTTTAATTCTTATTAGACCTTCCTTATTCATTGTTCAAATTTCACATGCATACATGGTGATTGAAAATACCATGACTTGGGTCAGGCACACATTAGTCTTCAAAGTAATTTCTTTTTAATGATGTAAAGAAGTCTTTTACAGCAGACTTTCTGAGTGCAATACGTTGTTGAATTTTTACATTAGTATAAAGAAATTTCAAAGATTTCATTTTACTTGGTTCCACAATCAACACCCAAGGAAGCAGCAGTCAAGAAACCAAAAAACACATTGCCTCAGGAAAATCTGCTGCAAAGGAACTTTTTAAAGTACTGAAAAGGAAAGATGTCATCTAGAAAACTATGTGCACCTGTCTCATGCCATAGTATTTTCAATGGTATCGCATGCGTGAAAAAGCTAGACAATGAACAAAGATGACAGAAGAATTGATGCCTTTCAATTGTGGTGTTGGAGAAAAATATTGAATCTACCATTGAATGCCAAAAGGACAAACAGATCTGTTCCGGAAGAAGTACAACCAGAGTGCTCCTTGGAAGCAAAGATGGTAAGATTACATCTTACATACTTTGGATATGTTGCCAGGAGGGATCAATCCCTGGAGAAGGACATCATGCTTGGTAGGATGGAAGGTCAGCAAAAAAGAGGAAGACCCTCAACCAGATTGATCTGACACAGTGGCCGCAACAATAAGCTTAAGCCAAAAGACAATTGCGGACACGGTGCAAGATTGGGCAGTGTTTTGTTCTGTTGTGCATAGGGTTTCTATGAGTGGAATTGACACAATGGTATCTAGAAACAACACAACAACATAAAGAGATAGACAATAGCATGTTCTTGTTGGCTAGAAAGTAATAACTATAAAGAAAAGTACATCTAATTTGATAAAAGCAGTAGAAATCACTGAATATAACATTTCATTTATGACAGTTTTGTTCCATGGGACCAGTTAACAAATAAGTTAATAAATAATAGTAGTATTAGTAAGGTAGGAACATAAATGAGTATGGAGGTAGAGTTCAGATGACAGACTAAATGCGTGTCTCCCTAAATCCCTCTGGAAACCAGAAATGATAATTAAACAGAGACTTCTGGACACCTAGTGAGCCCTGGGATGCAGCATAGGGCTGTTAATTTGGATTTCATACCACTGAATGCAAAACCCTTCTCTTTCACTGACCCCACTCTTGGCAAGCACAGGTTTGCACAGACTGAAGGTAACTCATTGTTTTGATTTTTTTTTTTTTCCCTCTGTCTTGGCCGGCAGGCAGAGCTGGGACTTGATTAGCTGCTGGTCTCGGACACACTGCTGATGGGATTGGCAAGCATCATTGCCATGTTGTGAGAGCCCAGCTTTGGGCTCTACACATTTTGGTTCCTCTGGCCTATCTTTCTGCCTCCGCCATGTGGTAGCTATACAGACGTGCTTGTGAGGGATGCCATCTTGATCCACTGGAAAATGGAAAAGCCCAGGCAGAGGACCCACCCAGATTTGGTTCCTAGCCTGGGAGGGGGTGCCTGATGGGGGGAGAGTACTTTTCCAGCAGGGAGGCAGTATTTTGCAGTGTCACTTGGGGCTGGGGCCCAGAGGTGAAGGTTGTAGACTATGGGCATTTTGGCACTCTTGGCCTTTCTTTCTGGGGGAGCCTTGTCCTGGCTGGCTGGAGAGCTCATGCAGGACACCATTTGTTTTGCTGGGAGGTGGATTCATCCATACAGAAGCCTCAGCTGAATCGAATTCCTGGGCTGGGAGGCAGTTCCTACCCAGAAGACACTGCTTTTCCAGCAGAAAAGCAGAATTCTACACAGTATTGCCTACAGCTGGGGATCCACAGCAGAGGCCAGAAGGCCTGTAGCCTTTCTGTATTTTGAGCTAGTTTATAGCATCTGAAGCACAATATAGAGGTGCTTACTTTGCTAGCTCGGAAGAGGGACATATACACCTGAAAATCTGACTGACTTTGAAAGGTGCCAAATACTTTTTACTTCTCGTTTTAAGAGGTCCTAGAGAAATAAATGTGGTCCATCTTCACAACATCCCTCCCAGCCACTATTGACCCACATGAAGCCCCCAAAGCAACAAACTTTGGAGAAGACAGCAACCCGGAAACCACCCATGGCATCAGAAGGCCCCCAAAAGAAACCATCTCAGAACATCCCAGATGAAGAAGACTTTCTGAAACTATCAGAAGTTAAATACAAAACAATTACATAGAGAGCCCTCCTAGACTTTATACAAAATGCAGCAAAGCAAAACAAAAAATTAAGCAAGCTGTTCGATCTGATGAAGCATCAGTACTTGGAAATGAAACAGATCGAGAACAAAGTGAAAAACAGAAACTTCAATTCAAAGCCAAGAAAACAGAATGGAACAAATAGAAAAGAGAATGCCTGATTTGGAAGACAGAGCCACTGACTCCAGCATCTACAAGGAGAAGTCTGGATAAAAAAAAACGGAAAATTAAGAAGCATGTGGGACTCTATTAGGAAGAACAATGTATGATTAATTGGAGTTCCTGAACAGGGTAAGACACATGAGAACACAAAGAGTATTGTGGCTGAGCTGCTGACAGAAAACTTCCCGGAAATTATAAAAGAAGAGAATATAGATATCCAAGATATGTATCAAACACCACTCAATATAGATCTCGATAGAAAGACTCCAAGACATATTATAATCAAGCTTAACAAAATGAAACATAAGCAGAACATCTTAAAGGCAGCAAGACTCAAAGTAAAGCTAACATTTGGAGGGAAACCCTGTAGGCTTTCATCAGATTTCTCAGCAGAAACCATGCTGGCACAGAGACAATGGCATGGCACATTCAAAGTCTTGAAGAAGAAGAACTTCCAACCAAGAATTACATACCCTGCAAAACTGTCTTCAAATATGAGAATGAAATTAAGACATTCACAGATAAACAGAAACTCAGAGACTGTAAAAACCAAACTAAAGCTACAAGAAATACTGAAAGAATCTCTTGGCTTGGAAGAACAAAACCACAACTTTGTATTTTAGCAGGACACATTATCCAGAAGCCTACTCATTTAGGGAAGGCTCCAAACACAATCAAAGTTATAATGGTGAAAGAAACGATCTAGTGATCATATCGTGTAAACTATGATATAATCATATTAAAAAGAGGAATGTACTACAGTCGTTATAGTTCTTCCAGATGGAGAGGAAGTTGGCAAGACTGGTAGCAATCAAAATTGGGGTTATATATAGTTTATTAAGCAGGATCATAGGGACAGCTATAAAACACAATAAAAAAGCAATATACCATATCAAGAAATGTAATACAGGAGTCTCAGCAGCCACAAAACCAACCCTGAAAAAAATGAAAAATCAACTCATGATGAAGAAGGTGAAAAAACAGACTAATAAGAACAACAGAGAGAACATCAACACAAAAATAGACCTATCACAATAGAAGCACTGAACCCATACCTATCAATAATTACATTGAATGTGAATGGACTGAATGCTCCAGTAAAGAGACATCAAGTGACATCTTGGATCAAAAGACATAATCCATCTATACATTGCCTACAAGAAACTCACCTTAGACCTAAAGATATGAACAAACTGAAAATCAAAGGATGGAAGAATATGTATCAAGCTAATAATGAACAAAGAAGAGCAGGTGTGGCAATTCTAATCTCAGATAAAATCAATTTTAATGTAAAATCCACCATCGCAGACAAGGATGGACACTATTTATTATTGAAATCTACCAGCTTATCTTTGGAAACCCTATGGAACAGCTCTACTCTGCCCTATATGGTGGCTGTGAGTCAGGATCGACTCAATGGCAATGGGTTTACGGATTGTGAATACAATCAAAACTTAAGTCAAATCTTGCTTTCTTATTTACACATGGATGACCTTCCACAACTTACTAAATTGGTGTAGTCTCCAGTTTTTTAAATCTACAAAATAGTTAAATAAATAACCTTCTTCTACTGATTTTTTTTTTTTTCTTTTGACTGTCTCCTTCACCAGTCAGTTCTGTTATGGTACACCTGCTCTAATCACAGGACCCCCCTTCTGGACCTTAAGATTTTAGAAATGTGATTAAAGACTAGCCAATCAAAGAATTCTACTCCCTTAGCTATAATAATTGGTACAGAGATATATATGTGACTGAGATGCTCTTGCTTGAGGTTTCTCTGCTGGAGCAATCAGAGGTAACTGTCCATCTTCCTATTTATATATAAGGCAACATGCCTATGGAACAGAAGAATGAGGTAAAGGCACAAAGGGACAGTGGATAGAGAGTGCAAGCAGTGAATCTAACTGTGTCTTATCCAAATCCACCAAGTTCACCAACATCTTTAGCTGCTATTGTTATTAGGGGCTGTTGAGTCGATTTCAACTGATAGCGATGTTATGTATAAAAGAACCAAACACCCAGTCCTGCACCATTCTCACAATCATTGCTGTTGAGCCCTTTGTTGCTGCCACTGCTTCAACCCGTCTTACTGAGGGTCTTCTTTTTCACTGACCCTTTCCCTTATCAAGTATGATGTCTTTCTCCAGGCATTGGTGCCTCCTAATAACATGTCTAAAGTTCATAAAACACAGTCTTGCCATCATGACATCTAATGATCATTCTGGCTATTCTCCTTCCAAGACAAGTATGTTCGTTATTCTGGAAGTCTGTGATGTACTCAATGTTTTTCACCAATACCATAATTGAAACACATCTTTTCTTTAGTCTTGTTTATTCATATATATTTTTTAATATCAGTGTTATTCTGTTTTGGCTTAATCTAGTTTAGGTTAGACCTGTTTGAAACTGGAAGAGTTCTGACGACTTTGTGGGGTTAAATTGTTGTTAGGTGTCGTCCAGTCAGTTCTGACTCATAGCCACCCTATGTACCCTATAGTGAGTATTCAATGAGACGTTGAACAAGAAGTACTCAGGGCAATATCTTACACCACTATGACTAAGTAAACACTTTGCTCTTATTTTCAACACTATTTTACTGAAGCTTAGAGAATAGCTAAGTAATTGTCCCAGATTAAACAACTAGAACATGGCAAGATATATTTTAAAACAAGTCTGCTTGACTCCAAAACCCATGTCCCAAGACACTGTAATTGGCCGAGATATTGATTTTTCTGTCTCCATGATGTGATGTTGTTTGGCACATAATTGACTGATCTTGTGCCTTTCTCCATTATTTCATCATTTTTCTTAATATTCTTAGGAAGCCCAGTGCTGATGTGGCCCTATCACTACAGAAGAGGAGGTTTTCTAAGTTTCAAACAGCAGCCTTTTTCCTCATAGGGGGAAAAAAGTACAAAGTCCAGAGTGGCCCCAGGTGAGTGCTGAAACTTGAGCTGTCAATCATAGCTTCACCTTGGCTCTCCATGCAATAAAGCGTGCCCACAATCCCAAACCACTGACTCCATTTCTCTTCTTGAGGCAAAAGGACTCATCTGACACCAATATCTTTCAGTCCCCATTGTTTACCCAGCAAAATAATCTTTTAGTGGCTGCAGGGCTGCCTTCCTGATAGAATTCTATCAGGGACCATTCACTCTCCATATATTTTGGATTGTTTTATGTTCTGCAGAATTCCTTGATACAAGTGTAGCCTCCTGCTTTTCAATCTAAAGAGAACAAATTTTACCTCTTTAGAAAAAAAATAGCCTTCACTTCTCCCCTGCTTATCAGCTTCTCCCTTCCTTATCAATTGACTACGAAGTAGTAGGAATAGAGGTTTTTTTTTGTTGTTTTAGAAAAAAAGTCCAATGTCAAGACTAAGTTGTTTTTGCGAAAGGTTTCAGAAAATTTGGGAGAGGTATACTTTCATGTATGTATGTAGGAAGGGCTGTTACAATGTGTGTGCGTGTGTGTGTGTGTGTGTGTGTGTGTGTGTGCGCGCGCGCGCGCGCGCGCGCATGCGCGCATGCACTGACAACCATGAGCCCATATTCTGAGGCTGTTTTCCTTCTACAAAAGATAAGTGTAGTAATGCCTTTATGAGAACCAAATGAATAGGGTCTGGAAGATGGTGTTTGTAGTTGCCGTTGAGTCCGTTCTGACTCATAGTGACCGTATGCACAGCAGAACAAAACACTTCCCCATCCTGCACATGCTCACTGTTGTCATACTTCAGCCCATTGTTGCAGTCACTGTGTCAATCATCTTGTTGTGGTTCTTTCTCTTTTTTCACTGACTCTCTACCAAGCGTGATGTTCTTATCCAGGCACTGAACTCTCTTGATAATATGTCCAAAGTTTGTGAGCCATAATCTTGCTATCCTTTTTTCAAAGGTCCATTCTGGTTGTATTTCTTCTAAGACAGGTTTGTTTGTTCTTCTGGCAGTACATGGTATATTCACTATATCCAGTATTATTCTACTACACCATAATTCAAAGGTATCAGTTCTTCTCCTTATCCATTTCCCATGTTTTGCATGCATGTAAGATGACTGAAAACATCATGGCTTGTGTCAGGCACACCTTAGTCTTCAAAGTGATATATTTTTTAATACTCTAAAGATATCTTTTGCAGAAGATGTATCCAATGTAATGTGTCATTTGATTTCCTCACTTAAGCTTCCATACCTGTTAATTGTGGATCCAAGTAAAATGAAATCCTCAACAACTTCATTATGTTCTCCATTTATCGTGATGTCACTTATCGGTCCTGCTGTGAGGATTTTTATTTTCCTTACGTTGAAGTCAACCCACACTGAAGCTGTGGTCTTTGATTTTCATTGGTAAATGCTTCAAGTCTTCTTCCCCTTCAGGGCCTGGAACATAGTCAAGGCTTAACTGGTTTCACGTGCTTCTCTGAATGCTTGTACTATTTCTCCGTTGCAAACTTTTCCTGTCTCCCAGTGACTGTGTTCTTAGTTTGCTTGTTGCCACCCTCCCCCAGAATTGGTACCCAGGAAGGAATCAGGATGCCAGTCAGACTCTAGTTTGAGTGGCAGACATTGTCATAGGCTTGTTACTCATTTCATCTTTCCTGCATCCCTTCATTTTGGGAATTGTCTCTCTTAGCTACAGTGTGATGAGGAGGTAATACAGTGAATCAAGAGATCCTGCCTCTGAATCGGGACAATCAGAGGACTCTTTTAGGTACTAGAGTTAGGTGCTGGAAGAGGCAGCATCTCTGTCCTTCCATGATCACAAGCTGAATGTATCTCTGTAAGTCTGGGAGGTTTGCTATCTTTTCTATCAAGAGGAGAGAACCTGCTAGAAAAATTAATTTGTCCCAGAGGACACCAAGAAAGTGGAATAAGGGAAGGGAAATGAGAGAAAAATTGGTAAGCATTTCTTAAAAACATAATCTGGGTTCTCATGTCCAGCTGTTTCTGATTTTTTTCTTCAGTAATATGATCAAATGCATTAATTTTTTTTCCCTTCCAGCAAGCTTGAAATTAAGTTTCTCATAACTCCAAGCAAAAAGCTCTGTGTATAATATACTGCCATAGTCTTTCCTGGTTAATCTACTTTGAATTTCAATCCTCACCTCTTATTATGGTTGGGAAATGCTATTTTTTTTATAAACTATGAAGACGGTTTATTTCAGGACATAGCAGAGATTTCTTTCAGTTTCTTAAAATTGCATCAGTAATTTTCCTTATACACAGCCATTAACCCTAAGATTGTCAAGTATACCACAAAAGGATTACAGGGTAGATGTGGCTATGATAGAGGTTATACATGTGAATTCTGGATTGCTGACTGAAAATTCACTACTGAGGATGTACACATATTATAATAGCTTCATGGGCTAAGTTGCTATATGACTTCAGGCACATAACTTTTCTGAATGATCAGTTTCCATTGCCAAGATAAAGTTACTAATGTCTCTATATGCCGTGCTGTAAAGATGAGCAAATAGGATATGTTCAGCAAATTAAAAAGTAAAAAACTTTAAACAACTTACAGAAAAAAAGGTCTAGAACGTTTACTCAGTAACATCCACCAGTTCAAACTGATTTGTAATCTGGGCAATGAATGCTTGGATTCAAAATATGACCCCCTAGTTCATCAGGTAGTGCTTACAGTCCTAAAAGTTTGCAAGCAGCCATCCATAGCACAACAATTTGTCTCTACTTATCTAGGGCAGTAGAGAAGGAGGGAGAGTGAAGAATGAATGCAGGATACAAAACATACCGCTAATTCCCTCCGTGAACAACTGCCATCTCTGCCATGAAACCAGAACTAGTTGATACATGGCTAGCATTATTGAACACTTTGATCAAAGTTGCCATAGAAGAATCCTGATCACCAGGGGGAAAGTGTAAAACAAAATTTCAAATTCTTATGGACTCCTGACATTCTAAACCCATGGGGGTAGAATGAACCCCTACAATGATTGCCCTGAGATAACCTTTAAAGCTTAAATCAAAAACAACCCCTGAAAGCTTCTTAAAAGCCAAGTGATATTTTAGCTGAACTAGTAAAAAATGTCTGTCTGAAGATCATGCTCTTTGGCAACAGCAACTTGAAGAATTTGATGGGAACTTTAAGGGGCAATGAATTTACATCAGTAGGGGAGTCACAACCCAGACAAGGAGGGTGAGAATTGTTGCACATCATAAAGAGTGTCATCAGTGTCACTAAAGTGTGCATGTAGGAACTACACGTTTTGCTGGTGTACGTTTTGCTGTTTATATTCCCAACAATAACAAAACTTTTTTTTAAGTATGAAATTAAGTACTACACACCAACAAACTGATTGAATCACCAAGTGGATGTGTGTCTGTGTGCATGCATGCGTGTTTGTAAATGCAAGGGCTGGTGATTAAATCTGCAAATTAATTGCTCTGAGTGCTGCACACCTCGTTGCTGAATATCACTGTGGTAACTTGTGAAGTACTCCCCTTTAGAAGCTATGCACAGATGCCAATGTCTAATACAGCCTTCAAAGCAATTTTGAACTCTTTTTGGAATGGCCATTGCGCACAGTGGCAACGTGGCAAGTTTCCAAACTTTATTGTTTATTTGTCTGTGAGGGAGTTTTTAGCCAGTAAACAAACAACTGTATTGGAATACCCTCCCTATTCACTTGATCTGGCCCCCAAAGACTTTTTTCTTTACATGAGGATAAAGAAAATATTGAAAGGGAGACATTTTGATGCATCTGTAGTTTTTACTTATAAAACTCAGTGCCGTCGCATGAGTCGGATTTTTCCCTAATTAATCCTAAGATTGTCAAGTACACCACAAAAGGATTACGGTGTGAGAACATCAAGATAATACAAGATAATACAACAACAGCTGTGACGGCCATTCTAGAAAGAGTTCCAAAATTGCTTCGAAGAGCCGACAAGGCACTGGTGTCGGCGTATAGCTTGCCAAGGGGAGTACTTCAAAGATGACTTCAGTGATATTCAGCAATGAGGTATGTAGCACTTTTTTTAGGATGGTTTGGCAAACTTAAATGGCAATCCTCGTATGTCGTTCTTTTTATGTGCTATAGTGTCCGTTCCAACTTACAGCGAACCTAACAGAAGGAAAAACTGCTTGGTCTTGCACAGTCCTCACAATTATTATTATATTTGAGCCCAGTGTTGCAGCAACTAATCGATCCATCTCACTGAAGGTCTGCCTCTTTTTTCCAGACCCTTTGCTTTGACAATCATAATGCCCTTCTCTAGGAATTGGTCCCTTCTAACAACATGTCTAAAGTATATGAGACGAAGTCTTGCCAACCTTGCTTCCAGGGAGAATTTTGGCTATACTTCTTCCTGTACAGATTTCTTTGCCAACATCGTAATTCAAAGGCTTCAACTTTTCTTTGGTCTTCCTTATTCAGTGTCCAGCTTTCACATGCACACGAGGCAACTGAAAATACCATGGCTTGGGTCAGGCACATCCTAGTCCTCAACGTTTGTAAATAAGCCTGTATGTAAGTGTGAAGTCTCTGAGTGGTGCAAATGGTTAAGTGATCAACAACTAATGAAAGAGTCGTGGTTTGAACCCATTCAGAGGTACTTTGGAGGAAAAGTCTTCAATCTCCCTCCAGGAGGTTAGAGCCTTGAAAAGTCTATGTGCAGTTCTGCTCTGAAACACATGTAGTTGACTTGATGATAACTAGTTTGGTTTTGAAAGATGGCCAAGTACCTTCCAGTTTTCTGTAAAACCAAAAAAAAAAAAAAAAAAACACACACACAAAAAAAAATATTAACAAACTCATTATTGTTGAGTCAACTTTGACTCATAGCAACCCCATAGCACTGAGCAGAATTGCTCCAGACGGTTTCCAAGGAGCACCTAGTGGATGTGAACTGCTAACCTTTTGGTTAGTAGCTGTAGCCATTAACCACTATACCACCAGAGTTTTCATGTTTTCCTTAGTCTATCCAGTTTATTGAAACTTATGCCACCTCATTCATTCTCATTAGTTTTTGATGATTGCTTTTAGAATACCTTGTTTAAGTCATTGGTTTCAGATGACTTCCAAAAGTCATCAAAGGGAAATAAGGGACAAGATCTCCAGTCAACGGTCACACCAGAAACATGTTAATGACCCTTTTAAATGCCATGCCTTCTTCCCCTTATCCACAAATAACAGACTTTCAGCTCTGGTAACAAGTGTTGAGGTGGAAAGGAAAATAGATAAAAATCTGGCTTCAGAATTGTATTTTAAAAATGGTCTCTTCCTTACTGACTTATCTGTGGCATTCTTGTTTGCTTAATCTTGAATTCTCCCCACTCAGTATCTGCTATTGACATGATAGAAATGTTCTGAGAGTGAAAGAGAGAGAGATTTTCTCATAGGCATATGACAGGCATTAATGAAAATTAACATTAGGCTTTCCACCTGCACCTTGAGTGCCACTTTGAGGAAATGCATGGTGAATGTGGAAATGTGTGTTATCAGTCACAGCTCTCGCTTGCTGCAATAAATAAAGCTGTTCTGTGCTGCTGTGGAGTCAGTCAGTGCACCTCCCTGCATTCTACCTCTCCACCTTCCTGTTGAAAAGAGGGCTGTCCATTACACATTTCTTTACACTGTACAGACAATTACAATACTCTTTTAGTTGCTTTTAGTGGGACTTAATAAAGGACATGAATAATGCAGGCTGAAAAACGTGTATGGTGAGTGTTGTCTTGCTCACTTTCAAGAACTGCAAAACAATAAGCTGTCGGTCACAATGCCAAGGTGTATTAACTGCTCTGTTTCTCCTACATGAGATTGTTGTGGTTTCTTTCTTGATGTTCTCCATGCTGAAACACCGGCCCCCTTCAACTCCTTGAGAGAGGAAGGACTGTCTTGTTAGCTGGGATTTTCTGCAGAGGTAAAAACAGTTAGATAATTCAGGAATATTTTGTGTTTTGGTCAGATTTGGGACTGAAAATCGATAGAGAGAGTGTGGTAGGATATGATTAGCAATGATTTATAAAAGAGACCCAGGGTAAAGATTTGAACTACAATGATGAAGGGAAATCCTGGCCAACTGCAGATGAAAAAGGAAGCAAACAAAAAACTGATCAGACCTGCAGATAATAGGGATAAACAAAAATGAAACAGTTGTCTAAAACTGGGCATGGTTCAAGAGGAAAACTTGTTCTTTTGTTTTCAGCATAATTGAAATATTAATCCTGTTATTTCATTGCAAATATACATTCTGATTAAATTTAAAATTAAAAGAATATATGACTTAAAAAACAGATGTTATGTGTACTGGATCATGCTGTCAACTACATTTTTAAGGAACTACATTTCCCAGAATGCCATTCACTGTATGGTTTCACATTAGATTTGGCAAAAAAAAAAAAAAAATGTGACTGGTGACACTGGGTAGGCAGAAGTAATACAGCAGTCATCACTCTCTAAAGTCCTCACTGTAAGATGCGTGACAGGTAGATGAAAATACACCCAGAAGATCCTGACCTGTACTCACTTTCCTCCACTCCAATTAGGCCCGCTGACCAAGGGTGGTCTCAGACCCGTCACTAACTTCATAGCTTTGGACCCTTGCAAAGGTTAGTTACAGAAACAACAGCCTCTGTACACTTCTCCTTGAGCTCCTCCTTTGTGGTCCCGTTGGCATCCAAACGCACTTGATACCCTGAGTACCCTGTAGGCTCTGAATCTTCAACCGTGTAATGCTTCAGGCAAATGCATTAGTGATTACCCTCACCAGATACTCAGTTCCTCACCTCCTCTCACATTTGTGAAAAGTCTGTATCACAAGTCTCTGATTGCCGTAATGCATAAAAGGTCTCCAATCCCCTGAAACAACAGACTCACATGAAATACCCTCATAATTCACAGTCCATTTCATCTATACCTAAAACCCACTGCTGTTGAGTCGATTCCAACTCATAGTGACCTTACTGACAGAGTAGAACTGCCCCATAGAATTTCCAAGGAGCATCTGGTGGACTTGAACTGCCAGCCATCTGGTTAGCAGCCATAGAGCTTAACCACTATACCACCAGCATTTCTCATTTCGCCTACAGTGCTATGAAACTATAGGCTCCATGCTGATTTAAAGTCTGCCTTTGCATCCATGTTCGTCCTGTTTTGCTGAATGGAATAGACCAATCATTTGACTATTTGGAGACAGTTTTTATTGGAGTTTCTGCTCCTGTGTCTGTCTCAGAGAAGCAGGAGTAGCTTTAGGAGAGGCAGTGGTAGAACTCTGGGAAAAGAAGACTACAACTTGTGAGTCATGTCATGGCCAGATCACTGACTAACCTATGGGTTATCTGGTTATGACTATCATGGTCAACCTACTCTTCTGAGCTGCTCTGCCTGCCATACCTCTTCAGTTTTGTGTCTTTGTCAATTGTCAAGTACAATTGGCATTCAACCTTACTCTACTCAGGAGTCTCTGGGTTGTGAAATAGGTTAAGTGCTGGGATACCAACTGAAAGCTGGGTGGTTTGAACTTGTTCAGAGGTACCTCAGAAGAAAAGCCTGGTGCTCCGTTTCCAAAGGTCACAACCATGAAAACCTTATGAAAGTAGTTGTACTTGGAAACGCACGAGGTCACCATGAGTTGGAGTCTACTCAATGGTCTTCCGCATCCTCCCCCCACCCCCTGCCATTGTGCTCCACATCATCAGGTCACTGATGAGGAAAAACAGAATCCCTCAATCCCACAGCCCACCCACTTTCATCATCTGCACAGCCTAGTGCATCTGTCTTATGGATGCACCCAGAGGTGTTCTGCTGCTGGAACATTGGCACTGCTGGATGCAACAGAAGAGTTTGCAAAAAGCAAGGTTTCACTTTAGTTTGTAGTCTCTCTACCGATAGTGTTGATCTTCATCCTAGCCACAGGCTTCTCTGCAACAATGAGAACCAAGAATGTGGTCCTGAGAAGCTCTTACTCAGAAATCATTGAGTACACTGAGCAAGTTCTGGCTCCATGGACTCACCCTGGAGCTGCTTGGAGTGAGAACTAGGACTATATATTCTAGCAGGATGCATTCCACTGGACAGAGGTGAGGGTCTATGGCATGGAAACTTCTATTCATGATGGAGTGAAAGTGTATGATCCAGTTTAAATTCACCTGCCCGCCTATGTGCAGCTCCTACTGCTCTCCTTGCCTGGTAACAGCGTGCTCCTCCTTGCTGTTCTACACAAGTCATAACCTCTTAACAATCCCCTGTCCCCTCTTCTTCACACTCCCCACTCCCCTCCAGTCAGAGGCCAGTTGGGCTACATCCTATAGAGATGTAGAACGATAAAGTGCACACACAATATGGTCACTCTGTGTTGTGAGTCCAACCCATTCCTGTCCGAGGGGTTGACCTCAGTAATGATTTATGATTAGAGGCAGCTTCAGGGCTAGGGGCTATGCTCCCAGGGGAATCCCTAGGGTTTTGGACCATCAGTTCTGGTCTTTTAATGGAGTTCTCAGGGTGCACCGCTTCTTATTCTTGTATCAACACTGGGACTCAATTTTGTGAGCCCCATCACAGCTGTCACTGGAGATGGCCGGGCACCATCTGATTCTTTTGGTCACATGTTGATGCTTCTTTCAGTATTTCTTGTAGCTCTGGTTTGGTTTTTACAAAGTCTCTGAGTGTCTGTTTATTTATGAAGGTCTCAATTTCATTTTCGCATTTGAAAGACATGTTCATGGATATATAATTTGGGGTTGGAAGTTTTTCTCCTTCAAGGCTTTGAATGCGTCACCCCACTGCCTCCATGGCAGCATGGTTTCTGTTGAGAAGTCAGACGAAAGCCTACAGGGCTTCACTCTGAACGCTAGCTTTGCTTTGAGTCTCACTGGCTTTAAGAGTGTCTGCTTGTGTTTCATTTTGTTAAGCTTGATTATAATATGTCTTGGAGTCTTTCTTTTCGAGTCTATATTGTATGGTGATTGATACACATCTTGGATATCTGTGTTCTCTTCTTTCATAATTTCTGGGAAATTTTCTGTCAGCAAGTAAACAACAATCCTCTCTGTGTTTTCAGCTGTCTCTTCCTGTTCAGGAACTACAATTAATTGTAGATTGTTCTTCTTGATAGAATCTCACATGTTTCTTAATGCTTCTTCATTTTTCTTGTGTCTTTTCTCTGATTTCTCCTCAAAAACACTGGTGTCAGTAGTTCTGTCTCCCAAGTCAGAAAGTCTGTTTTCCATTCATTCAATTCTGTTCTCTTGGCTTTGAATTGAGTTTTCTGATTCTTTGTTATTGAGCCGTTGGATTTTAGGATGCTAGAGTTCCACCAGTTTGAACAGCTTGCTTAATTTTTCATTTTTGTCTGCTATATTTTGTATAATGTGTAGGAGGGCTTTATGTACAATTGTTTTGTACTCAACCTCTGAAAGTTTCAGAAAGGCTTCTTCATCTGGGAAGTTCTTTTGTTATTTCTTTTGGGAGCTTTCTGTAGCCATGGTTGGATTTTTCCTTAAGTGTCAGGCCACGGTCTGTTGCTTTTTGGGCATCTAGAGGTTGTTTAGTTTCTCTGGTATTGTCTTAATAGCAGCTGAAGTAGAAGTTGATCACCAGTTACCTGTATGTACTCCAACAACTGGGCCCAGTGGATTCTCTGTGATAGCAGGCTCCACCTCCTGGCTGGCAAAGACATGGCCCTACTTAAGGAGTCACTGGGGGGCTACATTATCACTGGGGGGCCTACATTGTAGGCCAGTCAAGATTGAAAGAGATGCCATCAGACTGCACCACAGTTACTTTTTTAAGTAGTCTTATTTTGAAAGGTAAAAGCTATCCAACAGCTTCTGTAAACAGTCAGTCTGTCAGGTATGCAAGTCCCTCTTTCCAGCTGGCAGTGGCCAGCCAAGTGCCATCGAGTCTATATCATCTCTAGATGCTGTGATCTAGTTCAAAGTATGGACAGGCTGCTGCCCTGCTGTTATCAGGTGCCAGGCCCTACCCGAAGGGTCAACTGTGCTAAACACAGCTTTTCTTCTGGCAAAGCACTCCCCAGGCTGGCACTGCCTCCTAGCCTGGGAATTAGCCCCCACTAAGGCCACCATGTGGGTAGCTCTACCTCCCAGTAAGACCAGATAGTGTCCTGCAGAGGCTTTCCTGCCCACTGGGAAATAGCTGGATCAATGGCAGAGGTTCTGAAAGAGGGGTGGAGGGGGCGTGGTGCTCAGAGTCCAGAGCCAGGCTCACAAAGTATGGCTATTTCACCCGCTGGCCTTGTCAGCAGTGTAGCAGAACTTTGCTGCCAGTTAAGCCCAATCACTGCCACAGGCTAACAAAAAGGAAAAAAAGTTAAAGCCAGTAGTTACCTTCAGTCCATGAGAGCCAGCCATTCAACAAGTTTCGGGATCAGTGAAAAAGAAGAGATTTTCCATTCAGTGACATGTAGTCCAAAGTGACAGCCCTATGCCATGTCCTAGGGCTCACTGGGTGTCCAGGAGGCTCCATTTAATTATTAATCCTGGCTTCAGTTTCTGGAGTGAGTTAGGGAGACGTGTGTCTAGTCTGCTGTCTTGATTCTGCCCCAAGAAGACTTTTAGAGCTATGAAGTTGCATTCATGAATTTTAATGATAAAATATGTACCTACAACATAAATTGTACACATATATTTTTGAAAACTTAATGTATTTAATTGTTAGTATCACTAAAATGTTTATCCAGATTAATAATGGTATTGATAATATTTTTAGCAAGGATGAAAAAATTTATGACATTCTTAATAAAAAAATTAGTATTTTAAGTATTACCTGTTTCATCTTTATCTTATTCTTGATTTTTGTATTTTGTATATGTCTTATGATGTGCATTATCTATATATCTACATGGAAAAACACTTATCAGAGTTGGATAATTTTGAAGACTTGTATCAAATACTAGCCTTAAAACCCTGGACAAATCACATAACCTTTCTATTCTCAGTTGGCTTGTTTATTTAACAAATATAATAACATACATTTTAGAGTTATTATAATTTGAAGCCCTCATGGCATAGTAGTTAGGACCTATGTCTGCTATCCGAAATGTCAGCATTTCAAATCCACGGACTGAACGCTCCACTAAAGAGACAGCGAGTGATATCATGGATCAAAACACATGACCCACCTATGTGTTGCTTACAAGAAACACATCTTAGACTTAAAGATAAGAACAGGTTGATAATTAAAGTTTGGAATAATATATATCAAGCTAATACACAAAAAAGAGCAGGTGTGGCAATATTAATCTCAGATAAGATAGATTTTAATGTAAAATTCACTATTGTGGACAAGGATGGTCACCATTTATTGCTGAAAGATTCAGCACTCAAGCAAGACTTAACAATATTAAGTATTTATGCACCCAATACCAAAGCAGCTAAATACATTGAACAAATACTGACAACATTGAAAAATGAGATTGATAATTCCACAGTAGTAGTTGAGGACTTTAACTCTCCCCTTTCAGTTAAGGATAAATCATCCAGAAAAAAGCTCAGTAAAGATACAGAAGATCTTATTACAACAATCACCAACTTTACCTTATTGACATATACAGATCTTTTCATCCATCAACAGATAGATACATCTTCTTCTCCAAAGCACACGGAACATTCTCCAGAATACACCAAATGTTAGGTCATAAAACAATTCTCCATGAAATCCAAAACATTGATATATTGCAAAGTACCTTCTCGGACCACAGAGCTATAAAAGTTGAAATCAATAACAGAAAATTCATAGGTAAAAATTCCAACTTGTGGAAACTGAACAACACTTTACTCATAAAGCCTTGGGTTATAAAAGAAATTAAAGACACAGTAAAGAAATTTATGGATTCAAATGAGAATGAAAACACATCCTAACAGAATTTATGGGATACAGCAACAGCAGTGTTCAGAAGTCAGTTTATCTCTATAAATGCACACTTCTGGAATGAAGAAAGAGTACAGATTAAAGAATTAACCTCATAGCTTGAACAAGTAGAAAGAGAGCAACAAAGAAACCCCTCAGGCACCAGAAGAAAACAGATTATAAAGATTAGAGCAAAACTAAGTGAATTAGAGAATAGAAAAACAATTGAAAAAATTAACAAAACCAAAAGCTGGTTCTTTGAAAAGATCAACAAAACTGATAAACCATTGGCTAAATTTACAAAAGAAAAACAACAAAAGATACAAATAACCTGATTAAGAAACGAGTTGGAAGATATTACAACAGACCCATCTGAAATAAAATATATCATAACAGAATACTTTGAAAAGCTATACTCTGACAGGTTTGAAAACCTCTGGGAAATGGACAAATTTCTAGATTCATATGACTTACCAAGACTATCACAAGGAGAAATAGATCAACTTAATAAATCTATCACAAAGGAAGAGATTGAGGAAGTCATCAAAAATCTACCAACCAAAAAAAGTCGTGGCCCAGATGGCTTTACTGGAGAATTCTACCAAACTTTTAGAGAAGAATTAGCTCCAATACTAACGAGGCTATTTCACACCATAGAAAGAGATGAAATACTTGCAAATTCATTCTATGAAGCCAGCATAACCCTGATACCCAAACCAGAGAAAGATCCCCCACAAAAAAAATTACAGGCCAATATCACTCATGAATCTAGATGCAAAAATCTTCAACAAAATTCTAGCCAATAGAATTCAACAGCATATAAAAAAATAATTTATCATGATCAAGTTGGTTTCATTCCACAGATGCAAGGTTGATTCAACATCAGAAAAACAATTAATGTAATCAACCACATTAATAACACAAAAGATAAAAAATCACCTGATTTTGTCAATTGATGCAGAAAAGTCATTTGACAAAGTTCAACACCCATTCATGCTTGAAACTCTCAGAAAAATAGGAATAAAAGGGAAATTTCTCAATATAATCAGTAGCATCTATACAAAGCCAACTGCTTTCATCACCCCGAATGGTGAAAGACTGAAAGAATTCCTTTTGAGAATGGGAATTAGACAAGGATGCCCACTCTCACCACTTCTATTCAACATTGTCCTAGAAGTTCCAGCCAGAGCAATTAGACAAGACAAAGAAATAAAAGACATCTGTATTGGCACTGAAGAAGTAAAGATTTCCCTCTTTGCAGATGATATGATTGTTTATACAAAGAATCCAAAGAAATCCATAAGTAAACTATTAGAGCTAATAGAAGAATTCGGCAAGGTATTGGGATACAAGGTAAACATAACTAAATCATTAGGATTCTTTATACCAACAATGAAATTATTAGTGAAGAAATCACCAAATCAATTCCATTTACTATAGCCCCCAAGAAGATAAAATACCTAGGAATAAATCTAACTAGACAAATAAGAGACCTTTACAGAGAAAACTACAAGACCTTGCTACAGGAAACTAGGAGAGACTAACATAAGTGGAATAATCTGCCCTGCTCATGGATAGAAAGAATCAATATTGTGAAAATGTCTATTTTGCCCAAAGCACTCTACTTATATAATGCAATCCCAATACAAATTCCAGTGATATTTTTTAATGAGATGGAGAAACAAATTATCAGCTTTATTTGGAAGGGAAAGAAACCTGAATAAGTAAAGCACTACTGAAAAAGAACAACATACTGGGAGGCCTCTCATTACCTGACTTTAAAATCTATTACACTGCCACAGTAGTCAAAACAGCCTGATATTGGTACAAAAGGAGACATATAGACCAATGGAACAGGGCAGAGACCCCAGAGATGCCACCATCCTCCTATGAACAGCTGATACTTGACAAAGGTCCTCAGATTTTGAACCAGGGTAAGAACAGTCTCTTTAACAAACGGTGCTGGCATAATTGGATATTGATCTGCAAAAAATTGAAACAAGACCCATATCTCACACCTTATGCAAAAATCAACTCAAATTGGATAAAAGACTCAAATATAAAAGCTAAAACGATAAAGCTCATCCAAGATAAGATAGGGTCAACAATGGAAAAATCAACTCAAATTGGATGAAAGACTCAAATATAAAAGCTAAAATGATAAAGCTCATCCAAGATAAGATAGGGTCAACAATGGACATTTTAATATGCAATATAGACAGACTTCAAAATCTGACAAACAAAACACATTGATCAGAAGAGAAAATAGATAAATGGGAATTAATAAGAATCAAACATTTCTGCTCATCCAAAGACTTCATCGAAAGAATTAAAAGACCACCTACAGAATGGGAAAAAATATTTGGCAACTCTATGTCAGACCAACACCTGATCTCCATAATCTATAAGGTTCTACAAAATATCAATAAATAAATCACAAATCATCCAGTTAAGCAATGGGCAAAGGAGATAGACAGACACTTTCCTAAAGAGGAGATCCACGCAGCCAAAAAACACATGTGGACATGTTCACAATCATTAATTATTAAAGAAATTCAAATCAAAACGACAATGAGATACCATCTCACCCCAACAGGATTGGCCATGATCCAAAAAACACCGAACAATAAATGTTGGAGAGGCTGTGAAGAGATTGGAACTCTCCTTCACTGTTGGTGGGATTGTAGAATGGTGCAACCTCTTTGGAAAGCAATTTGGCGTTATCTTAAAATAATGGATATAGATATACCATTTGACCCAGTAATTTCTCTGCTTGGAATATATCCTACAAAATCAAGGCCATTCACACCAACTGCTACATGTGCACGAATGTTCACTGCAGCACAGCCCACGATAGCAAAAAGTTGGAATCAACCTAGATGCCCAACAACAGAAGAATGGATAGGTAAACTTTGGTACATATACTCCATGGAGTACTATACACTGATAAGGAACAACGATGATAGCAGGAAACATCTCTCAATTTGGTCTCAACTGGAGGACATTATGTTGAGTGAAACTAGTCAGCGACAGAAGAACAATTATTATATGACACCCCTATGATAAAAACTTAAAAGCATACTCATACATAATAGAAAAGACTCTTTGACGGCTATAAGGCTGGGGAGGGTGGGGAGGGTGGGAGGGCAAGAAGCGAGGGTTTAAATTAGATAGTTGTTAGAAATTTGGTTGAGTGAAATTGGTGACAATACACATTAGTAAGAAGATCAATATTAATGGGACTTCAACAGAACTTGTGTACTCCTCCTCTCTTAAACTAGTATTATAAGCACAGAATATGTACACTTTCATTTTTTATTTAATAATTAAAAAAATTTTTTAAAATCCACTAGCCACTCCTTGGAAACACAATGGGGCAGTTTTACTCTACCCTATAGGATAGCTATGACGGTAATAGGTTTTTATGGTTCAATAATTTCACATGTAAAGTATGCAGAATAACATATAGCATATAGTATGTGTTCGATAACTATTTGCTATTATTGTTGCTTTGGAAAGGTGTTTTAAACATGCTCAATAAAAGAAAATAACACTCTTTTTAGCACTAGCTATATTGTATCAAAGTGACAACAGCAACTCAAAAGTGACTGACCTCAGGTGTCAATGAGTTTATGTTAATCGAGGAAGAACATCTCAGAAATGGAGGATACGAATGGTTGCACAACTGAAAGAATGTCATCAGTGTGACTGAACTGTGCATGTAGAAAATGATGAATTAGAGGACGTGTTGCTGTGTGTATTCCCAAGAAGAAGATTAAATTTTAAAAAGGAACATTATAACCACTGATTTTAGAATATCTTACTTAATTCTGGGTATTTTTATTATAACATTTCACTCTCACAATATTTATCCCTTTGACAATTATTAGTTTTTGTTATTCACAATTCCAGGCATTGTAGAGTCTGCTGGGAAGAAATAGACAAAAATTCTTGCTCTCTTTTCCTGATATTCTAGTGGAAGGAGACAGGCATTATACAGCATAAGTAAGGAAAATTGAAGCCTATTTGATGGTGGTAGGTGCTATGAAGAAGAATAAAGCAGGGATTGTGGGAGGAAATAAATTAAAGGTGTCATCATCCTGAAAGACAGAGAGGTATTAGGTATTACGTTCAACTTTTTGTATGTGTGCATGTGAAAGTTCCAGTGACTCCTTCTTATTCTGAGGGTGGAGGGGAATAAATGGTATAGGAGGTAACAGTCATGTTTTAGCATCTATGATCTCACCAAGTAGCCGTAGTTGAGACTAGCAATGCAGAGCATTTGGTCCAAGTTAGAACAATCAAATTCTTTCTCTGAGAAATTTTGGAATTTGAACAGAAACACCGAAAACAAGTAGTGTCAATGGTTATGGGTGGGCCCTTGCCCTATTTGATGGATTGGAAATTAAGAATAAGAATTATAAAGCTTGTAACATCAGGTAATGAAGAAACTTGATTTGCTCAGGTTAAGGGCATGGGCATAGAGGTCAAAGGAGTGTTTACAATGATTTATAAACAACCGGAAGAGCCAGAAAGAGAAATATTCTCAGAATGCATTTCCTCAACTGTAATAGATCTTTTACGGCTCTTGGGTTTGTGAACCAAAAAGTAACATTAACAAAACAAGCTTTATCACAACACATTCAGTTTAACCAGAGGTGCAGAGTATTGGAGCATCTTCCATGTGGACCTCACTTTCACCTCAAGCAGAAACTGGAATATTTAAGAGAAAAGTTCCCCTGAGTTCAGTGGCTGAGGTTCTTGAAACTGACCGTGTCTCACTTCCCAAGAGCTACATGTATTGGATTCAGTGAGATAAAGTTACTTTCCTTTTTTGCTTAAAATGGTTTCTTTTGAGACTCAAACCATAACATCTATTTCAAAGCCCACACCGTTATTGAGTAATTTCAGGGGATTTGAACATGGATTTGTGTAACCTCAAGACGGGGAACTTCATCTTCTCAAATATAAACATGACAAGTGAAAATAATCATTCAGTTTTCTGTAGGCAGTTGTTTAGAACAATAACCAAAAACCCATTGCTGTTGAGTCAATGCTGACTCAACGGTGACCCTAAAGGACAGATTAAAACTGCTCCATAGAGTTTCTAAGGAGCATCCGGCAGAATTGAACTGCCAACCTTTTGGTTAGCACCCCTTGCACTTACCCACTACACCACCACCAATTCCTTAGAAGAATAAAGCGGTGTTAATTTTTTTTCTTATTCACGTTTTGTTGATTTAAATCAATCAATCCATTCAATTTCTTTACCAATGTCATGCAACTAAGTTCAAAAGACTTTTTTTTTTTTTTTGAGGCTTTTGCTATCTGAAGTTTCTCGTGATGAAACTATCTAACACAGACCAACTAGCAAGTACTGTGGTTTCTCCCTGCCACATCCCTCAGAATGGAAGTGGTTTTCACACCCAATTAGTTATGGAGTATGTAAGATGCCACAAAAATGACTGATAGCGCTGGGCTTTTCTCCTTTGCAAAAGATCCTTTTACTCCTGGAATTACAACCACTGATCCCAGCTTTCCAGGAAACATCTGCTGTTCATTGATAGCACTTTAAGGGGCTTATTTCAGCTCCACATTCAGCTATGGAAGTATCCGTGTAGCTACCTTCCAAAAGATGTTTACTCTGCAATGACATGCTTCAAGTGCCAGCCTGATAGTGCTGGTCAGCTGAAAGCAACAAACTAGCTCATTCTTTCCCTGGGCTTGAATAGCCTTTCCTGATGTCTTCATCTCTTGATGGTCTAAATAGATTTGTTTATTATATTTGGGAAAATATATATTAATGCACTTAGTGAGCAAGTTTGGGAAACATATTTATCAGCGTTTTGCCAAAAGCCAATAGGCAATTTCTGTTCTAAGTAATCTACGGAGAGGAATGATTATAACAAGTTGTGCTTAACTGTCACTGTCACATGGCCTTTGGTAGTGCCTCTTAGAGAAGCGATTCCTTTTAATGCATCCGTAAACTTGGTTCTGTTCAATTAGTAACTTTTTGAATTATTGATCAAAGGCTTCAATTAATTTCAGTGGGGGAAGTTTTAGTGGTATGCAGGAGCTAAATTAGATGGGTGTAATCAAAAGCACACAAGAGAGGATAATTAAGTAGCTGTGTGACCTTCAAAAAGTCACTGAACCACATTGAGCCTCAATTTTACTGAGGTTACCTTGCCCTGCCCCTGATTTATTTTGGTGTTTAAACACTGATAGGAAGCTAGGCTAACCAGAGTTATAATACGTATATGTACGACACAAATCACTATTAAAAACCTGACCGATTGCCATCAAGCTGACTCTGACTAATCACAATATCTTTTATTTTTAAATCTGATTCTGGTGAAATAGCATGATCTTCATTTTGTGATTTTGGAGCAAACTGCTTACATGTTTGTTGTAGGAAAACATCAGATTTACAAAAAAATTGTGTCATGCCAGGTTACCGTCTATAAACTGTCACCTAAAACCACTTTTTTTCTCTAAAACTATAGATCTTTACAGTTTGAGTCTCATAAATTATACAGTCTTGTGGTCACCTTACCCATAACCACGAGGCAGTCTCTGCACTCTCCCTGCAATGCTAAAGGATCCAGAGTAAGCATGGTGCTACCGCACATTTCCAGGAAGAGACTTAGCCCATACAGGAGACTACTTCATCAGGGAAAATGTCTCTATTCCTGTTCACTATAATTAGGTTTTTCTAATTGTAGTGCAGGCAGAGACATTCTCATATACTCTTAAATTAATATGATGTTTGCTTTAATATTACAGCACATGGGGGGATGAAAGAGCTGGATAGTCAAATAATATATAAAAAGAAAAGTTATATGAGGTGTGATAATTAAGTCAGCGAACTTAATTGTTCTAAGAGTTGCATATGTTATTGCTGAATAACGCTATGGTTACCTTTGAAGTACTCCCCTCGAAAAGCTATGCATTGTTGCCAAAGCCTAGTCCACGCTTCAAAGCAATTTTGGAACTCTTTCTGGAATGGCCATTTCATACAATAGCACAATGACAAGTTCACAAGCTTAATTGTCTAGTTGTCTGTGAGGGAGTTTTTAGCCAGTAAACAAATTACTGTATTGGAACACCTTCCATACTCACCTGACCTGGCCCCCAGTGACGTTTTTCTTTACCCAGAGATAAAGGAAATACTGGAAGGAAGACGTTTTGATGACGTTCGGGACATCAGGGATAATACAACATCAATTCTGATGGTCATTCCAGAAAAAGCGTTCCAAAATTGCTTTGAAGGGTGGATTAGGCACCGGAGGGAAGTGCCTTGAAGATGAGCGTATGTAGCACTTTTTCTAGGACGAGTTGGTGAATGAGTTGATAAACTTAATTGGCAGTTCTTGTAACTTAAATGGATTTCTATTTCAGCTTAAGAAAAACATAATATGCGTTTAACAGGCTATGGCTAAAAGACACGTGTCCACTGAGAACAAAGTGGATGACAATCGTAGCAACAACACACTAAACCTCTGTTTTCCAGGTCGGGCAGTAAGCCGCCCCTTCCTGAAACAGGAGACCTCATTTTCTTTACTAGAGTTGGGTCCTACTAGGAGTATTTAGGGATTAGTTACCCGAGGGAGCAGTTGGCAATACTAAGTGGCTATGTGTACACACACACAGACACACACACACACACACACACATTTTTTGTGTTTTTGGTGCAAGTTTGCACAGCAAGTTAGGTTCCCATTTAACAATTGCTCTGCATTTGTTCAGAGACATTGTGCGTTTTTCACAATGTTTTAACATTTCTGTTAATTCTCTCCTGGATATTTTGCTTCCAGCAATCTGGTTTTCCTGTACCCCTACCCTTTCATCTTTCCTTTGGAATAATTTTAAATCATTTAGTCTCATATGGATAATCCTCTTTTTCCGTTTGAGTGTGTCCAAATTTATTAACCATAACTCCACTGAGAACATTTTTGTTGCAAGAATACTTCTCAACTCTCTGTATGACAGTTCTTTAATTGAAACTTGCATTCTGTGCACAATAGGTTGTTTTTAAGGATGTGAAGCATTCATTGATAATATCCTCAATTTTATAAGTTAATCAGCTATTTACCTGAAAGGTGCCCTCTGTGGGTAGTTTGAATTCCAAGTTTAAGGAGATCAGGACAACAGTCTTTGGGAGTCCTTTAGTCCCAAACTGTCGAATAAGTCTGAATTTTTTAAGAGTGCGAGTTCTCTTCTACAATTTTCTCTCATTGTCTAGGGTTCAGTCTACTGTGACTACAATTAGAACACTAATTAGTGGTAGCCAGGTACTGTCTAGTTCTTCTGAACTAAGTATAGATGAGGCCATTTTTCATGTAGACTGTTTATACTATAGATTGGTTGCTTCCCAGCCAAGGTGAAACTGATAGTTTTATCTTAGATGGCCACTAGGAAGCTTTTAAGTCCCTAGACACTACTCATCAAACTAGGATATAGAACATAACCTTCGTGAACTATTTTACATGGATTTCCTAAAAGGGAAATAGAGTGGTTGAGAGATTAACCACTCTCTCCTGGAATAGGAGACCTCATTTCCTTTATCGGAGTTGAGTCTCACTTAGGAGTATTTAGCGATTAATTCCCCAGGGGAGCAGTTTGCAAAAAAAAAAAAAATTGCTATTGAGTCAATTCTAACTCATAGCAATCCTATTGTTAAGATATGGGCTTTGCAAAAACACATATATGGATATAAATTATGGCTATAGAAGTAAGAAGAACCTCGGTGGAGAACTGGTTAAGAGCTCGGCTGCTAACCAAAAGGATGGCAGTTTGAATACACCAGCCGCTTCTTGGAAACCCCTTGAGGCAGTTCTACTCTGTCATATCAGGTTACCAAGAGTCAGAATTTACTCAACTGCAGTGGATTCAGGTTTTGAAGGGCTTTATAGAAATAGCTGAGTGACCATGGCCCTATAACTTACTTTGAGCCTCAATTTCTTCATCTTTGTAATGAGGATAATCTCTCACCTCTGACAGGTTTTTCTGCAAGAATTAAATGGTATACATTTTCCACAAAGTGCCAAACAATGCCTGATATCTAGAAAGAACTTAACAAATGGTAGAAAAGACCCTACAGACCCATAGCAGCACAAAAAAGAACTTACTGAAGACTTTTCTGATTTCAGAGCACCCTGTGTGCTGAATTCAGAGACCAGAAGCTCCTTCATCTTGGGTGAAATGGAGATTGTCCCACGCTTCTCATCACAACTCGTACTTGTCTCTGGGAGCTATCAGTAGATGACGAGGAAAGTGTCTGAAGAAGAAGAAGATAAAAAAATGATAAAATAATGCGGAAGGTTTACTTCTGAAGAAGTCATGAAATCAGAGAGGCCTTGACGGTTCTCTGGTTCAGCTTTTGCCTTTAGCTAAATACCCATTAATTACATGGAAGAGCTAACCCATGTTTTCTGTAGGACTTAGAGTCTATACTATAATTCATGTAGATTAATTTTCAATTTTTTTATTTAAGAACTTAGAACAATACCAGGAATGTAGAAGACTCCAACTACGAATTTCCTGGATATGTGCTGAATGTATATGCCTGGACATTTGTGCTGTTCCAGAAGCTTTGCTTTGATTTTTTAAATTTTTGTGTCCAAGATGATTCTGTCTCCCTTCTCTCTCTTTCCCTTTCTCTCTTTTTCTGTTTCTTCCTTTAACTTTAAAAAGAGCTACTTGTGTATTGCTTGATGTTAAAGAAACTCAGCTGTTTCTTTTCACCAATATCTGCTGTTTAGCTTGAGGTCTTCACGGGACTTCCCTGGGAAATTTTTCAAACATCTGTTCACTTCATATTTCCCTCTGTGTCTTTCTTTCTTATCTCTAGCTTTTGTTACCTCTCTTCCACAACTTTCTTATTTTTTTCATTCTAGATTGTTGTCTTTTAATTTACGCCTGTTTGCTAAGAGTTCATTTTATGAGACGATTGCCGTTCCTACTTTCTATTGCTTTCTCAAGATTGGGGATTAATGGAGTGTCTTCTATCCCAAGACTTTGGCCAACTAAGTCTTTGCCATTGCAGGAATTTTCTTCAAAAGTTAAATAAGGAAAGCTTGACCTCAGAATACGTGGTTGAAAGTATACTTAAGTAGTTGGTGACTGAATTCTGCCAAACCAGTGGTATAGTTTATCTATACATAATATATTTTTTATGTTTAATGAATGAGATTTCATAGTACTATCTCTCCTGGAGAGGGACATCATATGGAGACATAATATTCCAGAATGCTGTTCTTTGTTGTTAGGTGCCATTGAGTCAGTTCCAAGTCATAGCAACCCTTTGTATTACAGAATGGAGCACTGCCTGGTACTGTGTCATCCTTGCAGTCATAACTATGTTTGAGCCTACTGTTGCAGCCACTGTATCAATCCACCTCACTGAGGGTCTGCCTCTTTTTCCCTGATCCTCTGCTTTACTAAGCATAATGTCCTTCTGATAACACACCCAGAGTACATGAGACAAACTCTCCTCATCCTCACTTTTAAGGACCATTCTGGCTGTACTTCCTCCAAGACAGAATTGTTTGTTCTTCTAGCAGCCCATAGTATATTCAATATTTTTTGCCAGTATCAAATTTAAAGGCAACAATTCTTCTTTGGACTTCTTTATTCATTGTCTAGCTTTTCCATGAACAGGAGGCAACTGAAAATGCCATGTTTTGGGTTAGATGCACCGTAGACTGCACAATGATATCTTTGGTTTTTAACACTTTAAAGATACCTTTTGTAGCCCATTTGCCTAATGTAATATGTTGTTTCTTTTCTTGGCTGATACTTCTATGAGTTTTTATTTGAATCCAAGTAAAATGAAACCCTTGACAGTTTCAATATTTTCACCATTTATTGTGATGTTGTTTATTAGTTCAGTTGTGATGATCTTCACTTTTTTTATGTTGAAGTGCAATCCATACTGAAGGCTATAGTCTCTGATCTTCATTAGTAAGTGCTTTAAATTGTCTTCAATTTCAGCATGCAGGATTGTGTTATCTGCATATTGCACGTTCTTAGTAAGCCTTCCTCCAAACCTGATGCTGAATTCTTCTTCATATAGTCTAACTTCATAGATTATTTCCTCAGCATACAGATCTAGTCAGTATGGTGAAAAGATACAACCCTGACACACATTTCTCTGACTTTTAAATCACCAAAAGTCAAACCAAAGCCATTGCCATGAAGTCAGTTTCAACTCACAGCAACCCTATATAGGACAGAGTGAAAGTGCCCCACAGACTAAGGAGTTCTTGATGGATCTGAGCTGCCGCCCTTTTGGTTAGCATTGATAGCACTTAACTACCATGCCACCAGTGTTTCCTTTAGGCTACACATTATCCCCTTATTCTATTTGAACTACTGCCTCATTATCTATGCTCAGGTTCCATGGGAGCAAAATTAAGTGTTCTGGAATTTGCACTGTTCATATCATCTATAATTTGTTGGGTCTGCACAGTCAAATCCCTTTGTGTGGTTCATAAAACACTGGTAAACCTCTTTCTGATATGCTCTACTTTTAGCCAAGGTCCATCTGACATCAGCAGTGATATCCTTGTTCGGCATCCTCTTCCAAATCCAGCTTGAATTTCCCACAGTCCCTTGTCAATGTGCTGCTACAACCATGCTTTTTAATTATCTTCAGCAAAAATTTACTTGTACGTGATACTAATTGTATTGTTTCATACTATACGCATTCTTTTGTATCGCTTTTCTTTGAAATGAGCACAAGTATGGTTCTCTTCCAGTTGGTTAGCCTAGTGGCTATCTTCTAAATTTCTTGGCATAGACAAGCAAACATCTCAGTTGGCATTCCATTGAACCCTGGATTCTTATTTTTCACTAGCGACTTTAGTGAAGTGTAGACTTTTTTCTTCTATACCCCTAGTTCTAGATCATATGCTACACTCTGAAATGGGTCAACATCGACCAATTCTTTTTGGTACAGTGTTTCTTGCATCATTCAATTTAAAGCAGTTCAAAATTTTTCCAATAGAATCCTTCAATATTGCAACTCAAGGCTTAGTTTTTTCTTCAGTTTTTTCTAGACTGAGAAATGCCAAGCATGTTCTCCCTTTTGATTTTTTGAACTTCTGGTCTTTGTCCATGTCATTATAATACTTTGCCTTCTCCAACTACCCCTCAAAATCTTCTGTTCAGCTTTTTTACTTCATCATTTCTTCCATTTACTTTAGCTGCTCTATGTTCTAGAACAAATTTCAGAGTTTCTTCTGACATCCATTTTGTTCTTTTCTTTCTGGCCTAACTTTTTAATGAAATTTTGCTTTGTCCATTTAAGGACAGAAATACCAAGTAATGTAAACTTTGCAATTGTTCTTTATTATGTCATATAAGTATTCCCCAAAACCAAATAAATATGTAAAATCCACTGCCATCATGTTTGTTATGATTTTATAGCAAGTAGAAGTGCCCTATAGGGTTTCCAGGGAGTACCTAGTAGATCTGAACTGTTGACCTTTTGGTTAGTAGCTTATTTCTTAACCATTACACCACCAGGGTTCCCATTAGTATTCTCAGTGTTCTATTCATGTAAGATATTTTTAAAATATTAATTTGTGGCTTTGTTGTCACCCCGTTTCCATCATCCACTATGGTTCTTGCTCTGAGATTTCTTTGCAGGAGCACTTATTGAGCCTCTTCTCCAGGTTACCTACAGAGGGTATGAATGAGAATACTGACATCAATATGAAAATAACTTTGAGAATCTGTTTTTCCAAGAAGGAATACATAAGAGTTCATCTGAATTGTAAAAATTTATTAAAGATCACGAATGTCTGTTATGACTTCTACTCATTTTTTTTAAAAAAATTAGAATAGTACAAACTAAACAGAATGGTACAAACATAAGGCCAGCAAAGTGAGCAACCTTTCAGAAGAAAAGACAAATTTGTTATGAGTTAATATTCAGAAACATGTATGTTTGTAATGTATAAGGGTGATTTAGTTTCATTTAAATTTGCACTTTTGTTGGTAAATTTTTCAAATATGTAGATCATGATTTATAATGAAAGCTTGCCATAAAGTGATTAAAGTTAGCAGGTTAATATCGATCCATTTAATGGATGGTATCAAGCTTTTCTTTTTTCATCATCTTTGCATCTGCACATTCATCTGTTTCAGAGGCCAATCTAATAAAGTCTTTTATTGACATTAGCTTCCTCTGTCCCACACCACGTGCCTTGGTTGGACTAAACTCGCACTGCTGCTGCAATTTCCTGAGGGCATCAGTATACTTGCCATTTCAGAATGATTTCTTTTACGAGTCTTTTCTCCTTGCCCCTTCAGAGATTAAGTATCCTTTGCAGTGTGAAATGACCTGGGTTTGTGAGCGCAAAGATAAGTGTGGTATCTGATTGTACCATTACCTGACAATGCCTGCTATGCTTAAATAACTTTCCAATTATTTGACCCTATTCAATGCTATGATGAAGGATCTGAAATGACATTTTCTCAGTTATCTTACTTTCCTCCAAAGAGAAATTCTAATCTTTGCATGAATAGCAAAATATATCTTTTGGTAGGACAAACACTGAAGCTTGGATTTTGAAAAAGATTTCGAACTTCAGGAAAAAAAACATGGCCTTCTGACTTACAATTACATGTGATGAATCATTAAAAATGAAACTATAATGTATACATATTTATTTTGCTTATAGCTTTCCAGGTTTTGTAAATTTGCAGCAAGAAATCTATTTCTCGTTTATGAAAGGAAAGTTGGAACCCCTTTACAATAAACACAAGGAAATGGCATAATGAAACAGCTTGATATTTCCATGCCCTTTCTTTTTCCTACTTGTATTTACATCATCCTTCTTGGTCTCCTTCACTACCCTTAAACACGCAGTACGTATCTGAGAGGGAGAACAGAATAGCAGTTATACGGTAGACCGTGAAACAAATCACAAGGTTCAAATCCCAGATCTATCTCTAAGTGGCTGTGTAGGCTCAGTTTCTCTGAGTCTCGTTGTCTTTAAATGTGAAATATGAATAACAACAGCGTTTTCTCATAGGAACATTGTGAGGGTTAAATGAGATAAAATATGCAAAACACTTGCTTAAAAGTGTCATCAGCAAGATCATGAACCATCCAGAAACAGAAAAATTTGAGCCCAAGACAGAAAGGACTGCATAAGCTAGAGACCACATCAGCATGTGATTGGAAGGACCAAACGGTGCCACGCTACCACCAATGGCTGTCTAAATAGGCAACACAACAAAGAGTCCTTGACGGAGCAGAAGAAATATGGTGTGCAGAACTCAGATCCTCTTACAGAGACCAGACTTGATGATCTCACAAACTGTAGAGTTCCTGAAAGACACAGCCTCTGGACTGTCTGTTATCCTAGAACTAAAATCATTCCTGAAGGCAACTCTTCAGACAAAGATTAGGATGGACTATAAGACATGAAATGATAATGGTGAAGAGTGTGCTTCTTGGCTTAAGCAGACACAGGAGACTGAATGCGCAGCACCTGTGGGCAGGTGAGATAAGAAGGTAGAAGTGGAACGGAGCTGGTTGAGTGGACATGGGAAATACAGGGTGGAGACAAGGAGTGGGCGATCACGTTGTAGGGAGAGCAACTAGGATCACATACAAAAGTGTCTGTAAGTTTTTGTATGATAAACTAATTGAACTGTAAACCTTCACTTTAAACACAATAAAAATATATAGTGCTTTAATATATATTATGTATTTAAAAATATATAATACATGTAATACAAAATACATACAATAAATTATGTGTGTGTGTGTGTGTGTGTGTGTGTGTGTGTGTATGTGTGTATGAGCATGAACCATAATGGAAACTATAGATTTTCTTTAATAATAATGTGGCAGTACTGGTTCATTACTCGATGGTAGAAACAGTGTGCAGGGAAGAAGGAGCTTATGGGGACTGCCTGTAAACTCTCTACAATTGTTCTGTAAACTTGAAACTGCTCTAAAGATAATTTTATATTTTTTTAAGTGTCAGCTGATATTGCCACTGCCATTGAGTTGATTCAGTCGCATAGCGATCCTATAGGTCAGAGTAGAACTGCCCCTTAGAGTTTCCAAGGAGCCCCTGGCAGACTCAAACTGCCAGTCTTTTTACTTAGCAGACATAGCACTTAACCACTGCATCACCCCTGCGATTATCCCATCTGGTGACAGTTGTGAGCCCTGGAGGTATGGTGGTTAAGTTCTGTGGCTGCTAAACCAAAAAGTCAGCAGTTCAAATCCACCAGGGGTTCCTTAGAAACCCTGTGGGGCAATTTTACTGTATCTTACAGGGTCTCTATGAGTTGGCACTGACTCAACGGCAACAGATTTTGTTTGGTGTGGTTTTGGTGACCGTTGATCTGCATGTCCAACGTCCCTCTTCCTTCCTTTGTTAATAATGCCGTGGATTTCTCTGGGAAAGCCTCCCCTCCTGTGAGATTCTGCTAGGGTTCTTAGTCAAGGTGGTAGCTGCTCAAGTCAAGCAGTAAGCATGAGATCTCACTAGGTGAACCAGATCTTCACTTCCTATAATTTTTAAGACATTTTCATTGACACATTTTTTTTATATACAGTGAAGTACACAGATATTAAGTGTCCACACTGGCTACTTGTACACCTATATAAGGCCATATAACCATGTTCCAAACAAAACCCTGTTGAAATTGAGTCAGTTCTAACTCTTAGTGACTCTATAAGACACAGTAGAACTGCCCCATAGGGTTTCCAAGCAGCAGAGCTGGTAGATTTGAGCTGCCAGTATCTTGATTAGCAGCAGCGCTGTTAACCACTGGGCCACTAGGCCTCTTACTATGCTACATATAAAAATTAAAAACAAAAAGCACTTACAACACCATAGAAACCCTTGTGTTACTTCCTACTTCTTACACAGGTAACCAGTAATCTGACTTCTACTTATATAGAAGAGTTGAAGTATCTGTCAAGTTTATATAAATGCAATCATTAAATATGTATTTTTTATATCTTTTTCTTTTTACTCAGCAGTATATCTATGAGGTTCATCTATGTTTTATAGCAGTGGATCCCCCCCATTGCTGTTTAGTATCTAGTTGTATAAATAGATTACATTTTATACATTCTGATATTGATAAATATTTGGATTTTCCAGTTATGTTACTATTGACCACTTTTAAAAGAGCATCTGTGAGCATGGTTGTACATAGCTTTTGATAAACAAATGCATCATTTCCATTAGTATATACTTAAGGATTGAATTGGTGAGTCACAGAGTATAAGGTACATATAATTACCTTTAAGAGACACTGATAAAAGTTTTCCCAAGAAGTTAATTTGCATATTTACTGCCATCAAATGGAGTCCGAATTGTTCCATATCCTTGCTGATACCTGGTACTGAACTTTCCAATTTTATCACATTCATGGGAGTGTAGTGCTATCTCATGATTTTACCTTGCGTTTTCCCGGTGACTACTTACATTGAGTTGCAGTTCATTCAATTTCGTGGCTGTTTGTGTCTCTTCTTTTGTGAAGCATTTGTTCAAGTGTTTTCTTCAGTTTTTTATTGCATTGCCAATCATTTTTGTTACCAGTTTGTAGGGATACTTTGTATATTGTACATATGAGTCCATGTTGAAACATTTGGTGCTACAGTTTTGTTCTAGCTTGAAGCTTGTGTTGTCACTCTTTAATGCTGTCTTTTGATGAACAGAATTTCCCAGATTTAAACATGTTCAATTTACTTTTGTTATTATTGTTAGGAATTTTTCTCTCTGCCTAAGAAATCCTTGCCTCTCCTATAGTCACGGAGATAATTTCTTTACTTTATTGCCAGAAGATTCACTGTTTTACCTTTTGCTTTGTATCTGTGATCAACTTCAAATTAAATTTTGATGTGTTATATAACACAATATCATTTATTGAATTACAGTGACATCTTTGTCATAAATCAAGAGCTCTTGTATGCTGATTGTTTCTAGACTTCTTTTATTATATAAAATTGGGCTGCTTTCCTATTGTTAGTCCAGTATTTACACTGGCCTAGTTAGGATAATTTTATAATAGGTCTTAGTGACTAGACACCAGCACTGACTCCTTCCTCATGAAAGGTGTTGCTTTTCTAGGTCCTTTGTATTTTGATATAGAATTTTGAATCAGCATCTCAATTTTCACACAAAAAATAAGCTGTATTAGATATGAGATTAATGTTAGGCTAGAAATTGAAGTTAGGAATGTTTGTAATTTGTCAATCCCTTGTAAATTTTCTCCTGAACATATCCTTCCTCCACACTGGCCCGTGTGAAACCGCTTTGCCTTTGTGGCTGTGCGTGATAAGCACCTCACTGCTCTCCCTGCAAGCTACAGCACTATCCACAGCCTCTTGTTGAAGTATCTTTGTGTTTCTCCATTTTGGGAAATAATTTTTATTCATCTTTTTTTTTTGTTAAGTAAAACTCTTGTTAATTTCTAGTGGAGCAACAGTCTAGTGTTTCCACTAATCCTGAGATCACCCTATTTTTACTTAAATTGATTTCAGTATCTTCTACATTTAATATGATAATATTATTTATACTTCATCCTATTAAACTTATTTTATTCTCAAATAATGTGAATTTTTCTATCTGATGGGAAGTTTATTCTACAGGCATAACAAGGTTTCCTTCAGACATCATCCTGTTGGGGATAGCACTGAATTTTTTATGTCAGAGATTATCATGTCTCCAATTCATTCATGACTTTCCTTCCTCTGCTGTTCATGGTATGTAGTGACCAACTGGTGGATGGTCTCTCACAAGCTATTAAATCCTTGGTACTATGTGACAAAATAGGAGGTAGAACAGAAATGCTAAAATTAACTGAGGTGTGTGAAAAAATTATGGCCCTATACCTCCAAACCGAGAAATCGAAGTCTGAGTTATTTGGTTGCATATGAAAGGCTTTCACAGTTGCTCTTTTGTTGTTGCTGTTGTAACATATATGCAATGTATATATGAGGACTGCCAACGAAGTTCACAAACTTATCCTAGAAAAAGTACTGCATACCTCATTGCTGAATATCACTACGGTAACCCCTTGGGAAGCAATGCACCAACGCCAGCGCCTAGTCCACCCTTCAAAGCAATTTTGGAACTCTGTCTAGAATGGCCATCAGAGCTGTCATAGTACTGTCCTTGATGTCGTGAATGTCATCAAAATGTCTTCCTTTCAATATTTCCTTCATCTTCACGTAAAGAAAAAAGCCATCTGGGGGGCAGATAAAGTGAATAGAGAGGATGTTCCCATGCAATTATTTGTTTACTGGCTAAAAATTTCCTCACAGACAACTATGCAATTAAGTTCACAAAATTGCCACCCTACCACCATGCTCAACGGCCATTCCAGAAAGAGTTCCAAAATTGCTTTGCAGGGTGGACTAGGTGCTGGTGTTGGTGCATGGTTTCCCAAAGGAAGCGCTTGGAAGGTGACCCTAATGATATTCAGCAAGGAGGTACAAGGCACTCCTAGGATGAGTTTGCAAAGTCAGTTGGTAGACCTGGTATGTATGCCCGTTGGATGTGTATACCTTGAAGTGGCAATGCCCTCGTGGTTACTGGTTAAGTGCTACAGGTGCTAAACAAAAGGTTGACAGTTCGAATCCACTAGGCACTCCTTGAACATCTCTATGGGGCAGTGCTACTCCATCCTATAGGGTTGCTATGAATTCGAATTGACTCAGTGGCAACATGGTTTTTTTTGTTGTTGTTGTTTTGTTTTTTAAGATGTTTTCCAGTTGGCAATATTTCTTTTCACTTTTTTTTATTTTTGGTAAAGTCTTCTGATGAACTAAAGTGTTTAATTTTTATTAAGTCCCGTTCACTTATTTGGTCTTCTACAGCCTGTACTCTTATTATATTAGGTATCCCACAGTGTTGCTTAGTTTTCTAGGACTTGGAGATTTTTTTCCTTGTTTTCTGTTATTGATTTCTGGTTTGATTCTATTGTGATTCAAAAACACACTACATGATCTTTAATTATTTTAAATTCATTGAAGCATGTAAGATGGCCCAAGATATGGTCTATCTTGGTATGTTTTATGAGTACTTGAAAATAAAATGTGTATTTTGCTTTGGGGGATGTATTCTATAAGTATGAATTAGATTTTTTTGCTAATATGCTTGCTAGGTTTTTCTATACCTCGGATGATTTTCCATAGAATTGTTCTATTAGTTGTTGAGAAGGGGTGTTGAAGTTTCCAGCTACAACTGGGAATTTGTCTATTTCTCTTTTCAGTTATATCAGCTTTTGCTTTACTTATTTTGTTTGCTACATATAAGTTTAGGATTGCTGTATCTTCAAGTGAATTGACCCTCTTACAATTATGTGATATTCCTCTGTATCTCTGGTAATTATATATGTATAGTACATAAACAGATATACATTAATGTACCCATTTTTGTTTTCATTACAATGTGCATAATATAGTTATATTTTTTACTTTCTATGCAGCTATATTATTACGTATGAAATAAATTTCTTGCACACAGCATACAAGTTGGTCGCATTTTTAATCCAACATGTCAGTCTTTTCCTTTTCCTGGTGTTTGTAGATTATTTCCATTTGTTGTCCCTTCAACATTTTAGCCTTGTCTTTTTCCTGCCTCCTTTTGACTGACTTGAACTTTCATCATTTTGTTTCATTTACTGCTAGTGTTTTTGTGCTTATCTATTTGCATAGCTTTTTAGTAGTATTGTATTACTTAATCTGGTATTTATATATATTTGAATAGCTTTTTTACTCATGACCCTTAGTACTATAGTCCTTAAGTTGGTATTATATATTCATAACTACATAACTAACCTCAGCCTGCTGCAGTCATTGTTTGACCAATTTGAGTGAAGTGTAGAAATTCTACCTTCATTTACATCCCTTTTCCAGCCCTCTTTCATATTACAGTTGTCTTAAATATTTTCTTTCCATACATTTAGAATCACACTTAGCAGCTTTATAATTTTTGCTTGAAGCATCAAACATGATATAGGAAACCAAAGAGGGGAAGAAAAATATGTTTACTGATGTTTTGCTTTTCCACTGTTTTCTTCATCTTCATGTTTCCACATTCCCTCCTCTATCGATGTCCTTTTTTTCAGAGAAATATTTTGAGTCGTATTTTTAAAACAGTTCTGCTGGTGACAAATTCTCTTAGTTTTCACTCTTCTGTGTGATGTTCTGCTTTGTCCTTCATCTTAGGAGATATTTTCACTGAATAGAGAATGCAGGGTTGACAGTTTTTTATTTTTTCCAGCTCTTGAAAAATGCTGTATTTTCTTTTTCACGTCCCTGATTTCTCGTGAGGAATCTACTGCCATTTGGTTTTCTCCTTCAGGTACAGTGCAGACTCTCTCTGGCTGCTGTCAAGACTTTGTCTTTAGACTTCATAAGTTTGATTATGATGTTCCTTAGTACTGCTTTCTTTTGGTTTATCCTTGTTTGGGTTTTTCAGTTTCTTGAATCTTTAGACTTATTATTTAAATTTTGGAAGACATTATTTCTTTGATTATTGTTTCAGTCTCACTCTTTCTTCTCTCCTGAAACTCCAGTGACATAAATGTTAGATCTTTTAATACAGCCCTGAAGGTCCCTGAGGAAATGTTCTTTTTTTTTTTTTTTTAGCCTATTCTATTTCTGTTGTTCAGATTCAAATACTCGTTCTGTAGTTCACTAAATTTTCTTTCTTCCTTCTATTCTTCTCTTGAATTTTTTATTTGATGTTCTTTTCCATTCTAAAAATGTCTTAATATTTTTACATCTTTTTTACCCCTGAGCCTTTCTATTGCTTTATTGAGACTCTATTCTTTCATTTGTTTCAAGAGTTTTTGTAACTGCTTGTTGAAGAAATTTTATGACAGTTGCTTTAAATTTTTTGTCGGGTAATTCTATGTTGTTTGTCATCTTGGTATGGATGCTTATTGATTTTTTTTTCATTCACAGTTAGATTTTCCTCGTTTTTACTAAGATGAGTGATTTTCAATGGAAACTCAGACATTTGCAGTATCATATTAGAAGATTCTGAACCTTATTTACATTTTCTGTTTCAGCTGTCTCCTTCTGACATAACTCCAGCACAGAGGGAAAGATGTTATAAATTACTGTTCAGATGTTCAGAGAGGCTGGAAGTCCAGGCTCCTTGTGTGATATTCAGTTACACCAGGAGGGGGTATGAATAGTTTGTTACCATACAGTATGGATGAAAGTCCCAACTTTCCATTTGGCTTTCTTAATACCACGTCTTCATCTTCAAGGGTTTTGGATTGGCTGTTACAGTCTGCCAAGTGTGGAAATTCAGGCTCCCACTCAACCTTCGCTGGGATGCTGTGAGCAGGGGCTATACATTTTATGTCTATTTTCCGAGTGTTTTAGAGTGGTTATTTTCTAAAATTGATTCACTCTTTTTGGGATCTCCCTTTCCTGTCCTTTAGTTCCAGATGGGAGACTTTGATGAAGCTTTCTTATTGGATGCACCTGTCAAGATTTCAGGGTTACTGGCTGTATCAGTTCTAACTTTAGGACATGTGAAGCAAAAATAAAACCCAGAGAATTCACCTAAATGACATCCTTAGGTTCTAATGTCCTTACCTCAGACACTTTTATTTTCCTTCTTTTAAGTGTCTTCTTATGTTTATTTTTACATAAAATGTCTGGGTTTTTCAATTGTGTTTAATGACAAAGGGAAAAATATATCAGCTCCGTCTTTATATGGTAGAAGTGATTTCAATTAATTTTTAATAAAAGTGTGCCAAGACAATTTGATGAATTAAGGAAAATGTTTTCAAAGAATTATTTACAACTGGATATCCACATAGAAAATATTTAACATTGAATCTTTCAAACATTCCACTTCTGCATATTACATTACTTATAATATATTATTGTTCTTGCTTTAAGCAATTACATTTTTTTATTTTATTTATTTTATTATGATAGAAGGAAAATGTACATTCCCATATAAATTTGCATGCCCACCTATATGCAGCTCCCACTGCTCTCCCTGCCTGGTAATAGCATGCTCTTCCCCACTGCTCCATACATGTCTTACCCTCCCAGCAATCTCCTATCTACTCCTCTTAACCCACTCACCTTCCTCTGGTAAGAGGTCAGCAGGATGACTTCCTATAGATGTATAGGACGATAAAGTGTACACATGATATGGTTACTCTGTGACACCAAGTCCAGTCCATTCTTGTCCAAAAAGTTGAACTCTATTATAATTTATGGACAGGTGGAGCATGAGGGCCAAGGGCCATGCTCCCAGGGGAACTCCAAGGCCCCTGGACTAACAATTGTGGTCTTCTAGTGGAAATCTCAGGGTGCACCCTTTTTTATTCTTGTGTTGACATAGAGACTCAACTTTGTGAGCACCATCACAGTTGTCACTGGTGTGGCCAGGCACCATCTATTTATTTCTGTCACAAGGCGACGTAGTCACCCACTCACCTGAGTCTCTCTGTCTCCTGGGTTCTCTTTCCCCCATGTCATTTTGGCCCTTGGGGATCATCTGTTCATGCTGAGTTGGGACAATTTGCCCTCAGATGGCAGCTTGGCAGCTTTTAAGACCCAAGATGCCACTGACCAATGAGGGGTGCAGAGGGCTCTCCTAACAAAACACTAGTTGTGCCAACTGGCCTTGATTTCCCCTGAAAGTGTGGTCCCTGGCCCCCTGCCCCAACTACTCTGTCCTTGCAATATTGGTTTAGGATGGGAGAAGTAATCATGTTATGTTGAAGTCCAGTGAATACTGATCTTCTTTCTAATGTGTGCTGTCACAGATTTCACCCAACCGAATTTCTATCAACTACCTAATGTAAAACCCTCCAACCCTTATCCTCCCTCTCTCCATACCCTTGCAGCTGTCACAGAGTCTTTTCTTGTATGCATGAATCTGTTTTTAAGTTCTTATTGTAGGGAGTATTGTACAACATTTGTCCTTTTGTCTCTGACTACTTTCACTCAACCTAATGTCCTCCAATTGAAACCAGGTTATGAGTTGTTTCCTAAAATCATCATAGTTCTTTATCATTGCATAAAGTTCCATTGAGTATATATGCCATGGTTTACCTATCCATTCCTCTATTATTGGGCATCTGGGTTGATTCCATCTTTTTGCTTGTACACTGTGCTGTGATAAACATTCGTGTGTATGCATCCGTAGGTGTGAATGGCCTAGATTCTGTAGGATATATTCCAAGCAGTGGAATTACTGGATGAAATGGTGTATCTATACTCAGCTTTTTAAGGAAGAACCAAATTGCTTTCCGAAGAGGTTGCACCATTTTGCAATCCCATCAAGAGTGTAGGAGAGTTCCAATTTCTCCACAGCCTCTCCAGCATTTGTTGTTTTGTGTTTTTTGGATTGTGGCTAACCTTGTTGGGGTGAGATGCTATCTCATTGTAGTTTTGATTTGAATTTCTTAAATAGACAATGATCGGGAGCATGCCCACATGTGTTTTTTAGCTGCCTGGATCTCCTCCTTAGAAAAGTATCTGTCCACCTCCTTTGCCCGTTGCTTAATTGGGTGATTTATATTTTTCTTATTGATATTTTGTGGTATCTTATAGATTATGGAGATCAGATGTGGTTCTAACATATAGTTGCCAAATATTTTTTTCCCGTTCTGTAGGTGGCCTTTTAATTCTATTAATAAAGTCTTTAGATGAGCAAAAGTGTCTTATTGTTAGTAGTTCCCATTTGTCTATTTTCTCTTCTGATGATTCTGGTTTGTTTGTCAGATTTTAAGTCTGTCTAGGTTGTGTATTTAAACTTCCATTGTTGTTTCTACTTTTTCGTGGATGAGCTTTATCGTTTTAGATTTGATATTTAAGTCTTTTATCCAGTTTCAGTTCATTTTTGTATGAAGTGTAAGATATAGGCCTTGTTTTAATTTAGTGCAGATGGATATCCAATTTTGCCAGCACCATTTGTTAAAGAGATTGTTTTTACCCCAGTTTAATGTCTTAGGGCCTTTGTCGAATATCAACTGTTCATAGGCACATGATGTCTTATCTGGAGTCTCAATTCTGTTCCATTGATCAGTCTGTTTGTACCAGTACCAGGCTGTTTTGACTACAGTGGCAGTGTAATGGGTTCTAATGTTGGCTAATGAGAGGCCTCTCAGTGTGGTCTTCTTCTTTAGTAATGCTTTACTTATCTCGGGCTTCTTCCCTTTCCAAAGTTGGTAATTTGTTCCTCCAACCCATTAAAAAATGACACTGGAACTTCACTTGGGGTTGCATCATATAACTAGATTGCTTTGGGTAAAATAGACATTTTCACAATGCTAAGTCTTCCTATCCATGAGAAGGGTAGGTTTCTCCATTTATGTAAGTCTCTCTTAGTTTCTTGTAGTAAGGGTTTTTACTTCTCTTTGTAAAGGTCTGTTATTTCTCTGGTTAGATTTATTCCTAGGTACTTTATCTTCTTAGGGGCTATAGTAAATGGTACTGACTTGGTGATTTCTTCCTTAATAATCTCATTGTAGTTATAAAGGAATCCTACTGATTTACTTGTGCTTATCTCATATCCTGAGACTTTGCCTAACTCTTCTATCAGTTTGAGTAGTTTCCTTATGGATTCCTTGGGATTCGGTGCATATACAATCTTATCATCTGCAAACAGGGAGATTTTTAGTTCTTCTTTGCCATTGCAGATACCTTTTATTCCTTGGTCTTGTCTAATTGCTCTGGTTAGAACTTCTAGTACAATGTTGACTAGGAGATGTTCTGTTGTTCTTATTAATCTATTCTGAGAGATTCTTCTTTGTGAGTCAATCTTTCACCTTTTTCAGAGTTGGTTTTGTGGTTTTTGAGACTTCTGTATTACGTTTCTCGTTGCATCTTTATTGTGCTTTATGGCTGTCCCTATCATCCCCTTTAATAAACTACATATTAGCCCAATTTCAATTAGTACCATTCTTATCAACTTCCTCTCCATCTGGAAGGATTATAACAACTTTAGTACATCTCTCTTTTTAATATGATGGCATCGTAGTTTTCATGATATGATCACTGGATTATTCTTTCACTTTTATAGCTTTGATTGAGTTTGGAGCCTTCCTTAACTGAGTAGGATTCTAGGTGATGTGTCCCGTATTTGCTTCTAAAATATAAAGTTAGTGGTTTTGTTCTTCTAAGCCAAGATATTTGAAAGTTATCTCTTGTGGCTTGGGTTTGGTTGTCACAAAGTCTCTAAGTTTCTGTTTATCTTCAAATGTCTTAATTTCATTTTCATATTTAAAAGATAGTTTTGCAGGATATATATTTCTTGGTTAGAAGCTCTTCTACTTCAAGGCTTTGAATGTGTCATGCCACTCTGCCTGTGCCAGCACTGTTTCTGATGAAAAATCCAACGAAAGCCTGCAGGGTTTCCCTCTGAATGTAAGCTTTACTTTGTGTCTCACTGCCTTTAAGAGTTTCTGCTTACATTTCATTTTGTTAAGCTTGATTGTAATATGTCTTGGAGTCTTTCTTTTGAGATCTCTATTGAGTGGTGTTTGATATATATGTTAGATATCTGTATTCTCTTGTTTCATAATTTCTGGGAAGTTTTTTGTCCTCAGCTCAGCAACAATACTCTCTGTGTACTCGGGTGTCTCACCCTGTTCAGGAACTCCAATTAACCAAAGATTGTTCCTCTTAATAGAGTCCCACATGCCTCTTCATTTTTCTTGTGATTTCTCCTCATAGGTGCTGGAGTCAGTAACTCTGTCTTCTAAATTAGAAAGTCTATTTTCCATTTGTTCCATTCTGTTTTCCTGGCTTTGAACTGAAGTTTCTATGTCTTTGATTTTGTTCTTGATCTGTTGGATTTCAGAATACTGATGTTCTATCAAATTGAACAGCTTGCTTAATTCTTCATTTTGCTCTGCTGCATTTTGTATAAGGTTTAGGCGGGCTCTCTATATAATCCTTTTGTATTCACCTTCCTATGGTTTCAGAAAAGTTTCTTCTTCTGGGAAGTTTTGTGAAGTTTTCTTTTGGGAGCCTTCAAAAGTCATAGGTGATTTCTTGGTTGTGCTTTTCGCCAGAGTTTGTTGCTTTTTGGGCATCATGTGAGTCAATAGAGGCTGAGAGAAATGCTGTGAGGATGGACCCTATTTGTTTCTCTAGGCTGTTCTAAAATGAAAGGTAAAAAGTATCTGACAACTTCTAAAGTCAGTCAGGTTGTCAGGTGTATAGGTCCCTCCTCCCAGTTGGCAAAGTAAGTACCTCTATATCAAACTCCAGATGTTATAAACTAGCTTAAAATACAGAAAGACTACTGTCCTGCTGGCCTCTGCTGTCAGGCTCCAGCTGTAGGCAACACTGTGTAGAACACTGCTTTTGTGTTGGAAAAGTGCTCTCCTCTGGACTGGCACTGCCTCCCAGCCCAGGAATTAGGTCCAGTTGAGGCCTCCATATGGGCATATCTGCCTCCCAGTGGAATACTGCTTTTGTGCTGGAAAAGCACACTCCTTTAGGCAGGCACTGCCTCCCAGCCTAGGAACTAAGTCCAGTGGGGCCTCCGTATGGGTGTCTCTGCCTCCCAGTGGATAAAGATGGAGTCTTGCACAAGCTCACCGCCTGTCTTAGTACACAGCTGCTGTATGGCAGAGGCAGAAAGAGAGGTCGAAGGTGCTGAGATGCACAGAGTCCAAAGCCAGGCTCTCAAAATATGGCAATTTTGCCTGCCAATCCCACCAGCTGGGCATCTGAGATTAGCTGCTAGTCAAGTCCCAGCACCACCTGCCAACTAAGGCAGAGAAAAAGAGTTAAAATAGTGAGTTACCTTTGGTCCATGCAAGCCAGTGAGTGCCAAGGGTAGGGTCAGTGAAAAAAACAGGTTTAGTGTTCAGTGGTATGAAGTCCAAATTAACAGCCCTTTGCCATGTCCTAGGGCTCACTAGGTGTCTAGAAGACTCTGTTTAATTATCAATTCATGTCTTGTTTTCTAGAGAGACTTAGGGAGACATGTGTTTAGTCTGCCATCTTGACTCTGCCTTCTCTAAGCAGTTACATTTTAAATAAAACTCAAACCCACTGCTGTCAAATTGATTCTGACTCACAGCAACCCTATAGGTCAAAGTAGAACTGCACTATAGAGTTTCCAAAGAGCACCCGGGGGATTTGAACTGCTGAAGTTTTGGTCAGCAGATGTGGCAGTTGTCCACTATGCTACTAGGATTTCCTCTATTTTAAATACATGATTTTTTAAGAATTAGATAAAGTATATTTGTGTTTACAATTTTGACTCTATTTCTTGTTTAACATAGGTAAGACTTTCTTTCCATATAGTATCATTTTACATTATCCTCTAGAATTTTCTTTGTGATTTTTTCTGGTGTGGTCTGATGGAACTGAATCTTATTTTTGCATTTCCTTGTCTGAAAACACATTTATTTTGTATTCATTTTTAAAAATAATATTTTTACTTAGTATAGAAGTTAAGCTTGGCAATTTTGTTTTCTTCTATTTTCAGGTCTTTAAAATGTTGTCACATTTTCTTCTGACTTGTATTGTTAATGTTGCAGAGCCAGAAGCTATTTCTATTTTTAACTCTTATATTAGTTTCTTAGGGCTGTCATAACAAATTATCACAAACTGGGTGGCTAAAAACAACTGAAATCTATTTTCTCACAATTCCTAGAGGCTAGAAGTATGAAATCAAGGTGTCATCAGGGCCATGCTCCCTGTGAAAGTTGTAGGGAAGCATTTTGCTGTGTCTCTTCTAGCCTGGTGTTATAGTGGTTAAGTGCTATTGCTGTTAACCAAAAGGTTGGTGGCTCAAATCCAACAGGTGCTACTTGGAAACACTGTGGAGCACTTCTACACTGCCTATAGGGTCACTGTGAGTTGGAATTGACTTAATGGCAATGGGTTTCTTCTAGCTTCTGGTTCTTGCTAAAATTTGTAGTATTTTTTATTTTGTAGCAGCCTAACTTCAGTCTGTGCCTATCATCACATGAATTTACTCCCTGAGTCTCCAAATCCTTATCTCCTTATAAAGACACCAGCCATTCAATTTAGGGGCCTACATCTTCAATAACTATGTCTAAATCAGGGCATCATCACAGGTCTCAGCAGCTATGACTTCAACATACCTTTCTGGCGAACACAGTTCATCCCACTGCATCCCTCTGTGCTGTTTCCCTCTTTCTCTCTGCTTCTTTTTCTTATAGCTCCTTTTACAAATTTTATCACTGTCTTTCCAGTATTGGTTACAATATGGCTTTGTGGGTTTCTTCAACTTCTAGGATATAAAAACTTTTTTCTCCATGTTAAGGAAAAAAAAACAAGACCCATTACCTCTATAAATATTTTTCTACCTCTTCCCTTTTTTCTGGTATTCCAATCAGATACATGCTAGACTTTTGCCTGTGAAAGTTGCAAAATGAGTACGGAAGAGAGAACTGACGTCTTTGAATTGTGGTGCTGGCCAACAATACTGAATAGACTATGGACTTCCAAAAGGGTGAACAAATCTGTCTTGGCAAAAGTACAACTAGAATGTTTCCTAAAGGCAAGGATGGCAAGATTGTGTTTTACGTACTTTGAGCATGTTATCAGGAGGGATCTGTCCCTAGAGAAGGACATGATGTTTGGTAAAGTAGCAGATCAGCTAAAAAAGAGGAAGATCCTCAGTGAGGTGGAATGACACTATGGCTGCAACAGCAGGTTTAAGCGTAACAACAATTGTGAGGAGGGCACTGGATCAGGCAGTGCTTTGTTGTGCTGGATGCTCGGTTGCTGTGATCCACAACTGATTTGACAGTGCCTCACATCAGCAAACTTCTGGAAATTGCTTAACAGGTTATTGGAATCTGTTCATCTTGTAACCTTTTATTCTGTCCAGTTTGAATAGTGTCTTTTTATATATCTGTATATAATTGTATTATATTATTATATATTATGCCAAGTGCCGTCGAGTCGGATCTGACTCATGGCGACCCTAGGGGCCAGAGTAGAACTCTCACTGACCATTATATTAATTGTATATATGTTATTACATATAATATATGTAATTGTATATTGTATACATATAATTTTGTGTAGGTAACATATACTTATATATAAATCACACACATTACAAATACTGTAAAATATATGTTACATAAATTTGTGTATGTTGTATATTATAAACATATATAATATATATGAATTATATATTATACAGAGAGCTGCTACGTATTATATATAAATAGTATTTATTTATATGTTACATATAAATTATATATGTTTATATGCCAAGCCAAGTAGCCAAGTTTATATATTATAAATTGTGTATGATATATACTATGTAATATAATTTATAGAGACATAATATATATATAATTTATATATGTTTTATATATAAACTATATATGTTACATACACTGTCTCTTTATATATTCATGTTCACTGGTCTTCACTTCTATGTAATCTGCTTTTAAGATTGTCCTAAAACTGTATTTCCAAATCTTTGTGTTTTCTTTTACATCTTCCCTTTTTAAACGTTTTCTTTTAAACTCTTGTACATTTTTGTAACAAAAAATTGTCCTCGGGTCCATTCCATAAGGATCCTATACAACAGAGTAGTACTACCCAGTAGGGTTTCCAAGAAGCACTTGGTAGACTCTGACTGCTGACATTCTGGTTAGCAGCCAAGCTCTTAACCACTAGACCACCAGGCCTCCTTATTTATAAAAGCTCCTTAAAAATCTTAACTAATTCAATCATTTCTCTTTCTAATCCTATTTTTACTTTTTTCCCCTAGTTTTGAGAATTCCTTCTCCTTTCAATGTCTAGTATTTTTTTTCTACTAAATGTTAGATGTTGTGAATTTTGTTTTTAAGTGGAGTATTGGATTTTATTTTAGCTGGCAGTTAATTTGCATGATGATCTGCTTGATTTTATTTGGAAGCTTTTTATTTAAGCTTGTTAATGCAAGTCTGGAGTAACCTTTATCTAAAATGAATTTAACCATACAAATAAGGTTTGCTCTTTCTAGAGTATCTACTAAAAGTCACAGGTGTTTTATATGTTTCCCCCCTCCTCAGTTTGGCTGGTTGAACCAATGTTAAATGTTTTTTAAGCTTAGGGTTCCTATGTATTTGTTGTTTCTCCAGAAGCTGTCTTTTATTTGGTCCAAAAAGAAATGCTTAATAGCTGGGGCAATTATAGGATCAACTCATTTGTTTCTCTACTCTCAGGAAATAGTTCTGTTTCTGAGACAATTATTTCATATAGTCTGTCTTTGTTTTCTTGCTATTTATTGTAGAAAGCCAAATCCAGGTTTCTTCTGACATCTCTGGAAATGGATGTTTCACATGCTCAGTAGTCATCAATATTCAATATACTATGTATCTTTCTTATTCTACTTGTTTATTGTCTGCTTATCCAACTGTAATTTTAAGAAGTCATGTGATTTATTAGCTAAATAATCCTCATGACCCAGAACAAGCACTGTGAGTTGGTAGCCTTTCTAAGTGACTGATGCCCATGCCTTGTGGCTATTTAATATTCTGACTCTGCTTAGCCTATACAGAACTGGAGGAATAAAGTTTTCAGTATCCTGAAAATATATTATAAGTACTCATTACCATTTGTTACATTTTCTTAGCTATTATTAACTCACTTTTTTAAAAGATGCTGCTGCTACCTTATTATCAGAATGATTAATTTCTCTATGTCATGCTTTATAAATAACTGATTCTCCTCTGGTAATATCATCTACAACCTTTCAAGTTCTAAGTTATTTCCAGTTGTATCTACTACCCACCTCCTCAACACACATAATCTGCTTTGCTGAAAAATTCCTTCATCCACTACTCTTGATGGAAACAGCAGCTTCTATCAGCCCATGTCCCTAGGCTGATTCCTTTAAAAGGTACAATAAAGAAAGATGACTAATGAATGTGTTTCTGTATTTATCACTATTCTGTTTTTGGTTGTCTTGGAAACAAAGGTAGAGAACACTAAAGCTTATTTCAATTCAGGAACTTCAACCAGGAAGAAATGGAGGAGGCAGTGAAGCAAGTCTGAGCTGAGAAGGGATAGTTTCATTTTTACTTACTATCCGATTAGAACCATTTAGCACAAATCTCCCCTGATTAATTTGTTACGCCTGTTTGTTAAAACTTGTGACTGGTGGGCATCAACGTAGGCTTATATAGGTTATGTAGCTTAAGGCAGAGTAAAACTAAAATACATGGATCAGCATTTGGTGATATTATATTCTTCATGTATCTGTTTAACCTGTTCTGTGGGGAGAGATTGAGTGATGTTTATTTGAGTGTCGGAAAGCACTAGCAGAGGCAGGAACTGGCTATTCTGTATTTTCCTGGACAATTCAGCTGTGCATCAAATATGCATTTTCTTCTCAGCAAAAGCAAAACCAGAATTTCTTCCTCTATCAAAGGCAACTGAATCACCCCCTATTGTTATTTAAAGTATATCTCTTGGGAATCTCAGATCCCAGATAAAAAATGTTTATGAATTATTATCTGTGCATTCTTTTGGAAACCCTGGTGACACAGTCATTAGGTGCTATGTCTGCTAAACAAAAGTTTGACAGTTCAAATCTGCCAGACACACCCTGGAAACACTGTGGAACAATTTTACTCTGTCCTATAAGTTCACTATGCGTCAGAATCTAATCGACGGCAGTGGGTTTGGTTTTTTGGTTTTTTTGTATTCTTTTGGACTATTGCTAGTTCTCTCCTTCAGCTAAATTCTAGGAAATTTTACCTTATTACCTTTGAAAGATATTTTAGCCCCCAGAGAATATTATATAGGTCCTTATACACAAACAGAAACTGTGGTGGCATAGAGGTTAAGTGCTACAACTGCTAATCAAAAGGTCAGCAGTTCAAGTCTACCAGATGCTACCTGAAAATTCTATGAGGCAGTTCTTCTCTGCACTATAAGGTTGCTGAGTCAACATTGACTCAACAGCACTGGGTTTAATTTGGGGTTTTATATACAAACACTTTAGAAAGCTGTCTAGTATTGCTTTTAAGATTGACTTCGACCTCAAGATATTTTTACTGATTCCCAAATCACTTACCTACTTGTTTACTGTTCTTCCTTTTGATTTAAATGGTTTCACCCCTTCTGTTCTTTAAGGTCTGCTGTTTTCATCTCTGAATTTAATAAGCATTAACATCAGCACTTTGCTGGCTGGCTGGCTAACATGAAGGTGATTTTTGTCCAAAGTACTAGCATAAGAAAAGAGATACAGTTACAAATAGAGAGAATTGCTGTCTTTAGAGTCTACAGTTGAACTTCTTTGTAGGAAAGTCCACAAATTTGATGTACTTACTATTTAATCCTTTATTAATCCATTAATTTATCTAACACTGAATTCTGACTTTATAATAACTACTTCATTTTGGGTTCATTAGGTAAATGCTCTTAAAGAGCTCATTGTCTAGCTGTAGAGATGTACGTTACCAGTAAAGCAGACTTTGAAGAGAGCCAGGCCAAGCCAAGTGCCGTCAAAGACAGGTGATGTCGTATTAACATTGAATCCTGAAATCACGGTGATGGTCAGCTCCCACCAACTTGATAGCTTTATCTCAGTTGTTCCTCCCTTACGTAAACGAACAAAAAATTTCTGTTGTTTGATTTTAGAAGTCCTCATGAGGATTAATCACACACATTAGCCAAATATTTCTGTATTTCTAAATAAACACCCCAGTGAAGTATTATACAATTCACTTTTAGAATCCATTTAGAAGATTTTAAACTCAGAATTTCAAAATGCAATTCTTCGAGATGACTCTGCACACCCAGGATGGTTGTCATCTGTACTACTGAGCAAGCAGTCACTGATTGCTGATGTTCCTATATAGTTCTTTCTCATTCTCATTTGTTCTTCTCTTGCTCCTTCATCTATGTCCCTCCTTCTCTGTGGAGGCCAGGTACTGCCCGTCACCAATAGTAGTGTTCACTGAAGTTGTAAGACAAGTGGGAGTTTGAAATCAGCCAGAGTCCCATGGAGCAACTGAAGTAACTTATTCTTATCTAGAGGCAATGCCCTCCACACCGGCTATCATCTATATAGTCTGACTCCTAGAAACCTTGTAAGACACAGTAGAACTGCCTCATAGGTTTTATAAGGCTGTAAATTGTCATGGAAACAGACTGTTACATCTCTCTCCTGCACTGTGGCTGGTGGGTATGACCTCTTTGTTGGTAGCAGACCACTTACTCCCCATGCCCTCAGGGCTCCTGGAGGCAGCACCAGTGACTATGAAATGAGAAAAGAAAATATTTACCCAAGTTTCCTTAGGAGTAACTGACATTTACAAAGTCATTCTGCAAGATACCGTGTCACGCTTTGATGTTTTGCCATACTGCTTTTTGAGTTATTATTTTCCAAGTGATTTAATTACCAATGAAGGGCAATTTCAATATAATTTATGGCAGTGAATATAAATACTGAGTGTCATGATATGTAAAAATGATGATGGAGAACTGTTATTAGTTGCCAGATAATAACTTCGGTGCTGAGTAGATTCCACCTTGGAAACCCTGGTGGCCTAATAGTTAAATGCCAATGCTGCTAACCTAAGAGTCAGCAGTTCAAATCTGTCTGACATGCTTTGGCAACTGTATGAGGCAGTTCTACTCTGTCCTATAGGGTCTCTATGAATTGGAGAACACTTGATGAGTAGATTCCCACTCACGGTGACTCCCTGTTTGCTAAGTAGAACTGTTCCCTAGGCTTTCTGATGCTATGACTTTTTGAAAGCAGACAACCAAGTGTCACTTACAAGAGGCCTTTTGGTGGGTTAGGAGTCAAGTGCTTAACCATTGTGATACTCAGGGAGAGCTAGAAATATACAATCCCATTTCCTTCTCAAAAATATGTGGTCTTTTCCACAGGTAAGCCTTATGAACAAATACCCCAAAACCTACTGCTGTTAAGTTGATTCAAACCTATAGTGACACTGTAGGTCAGAATAGAACTGCCCCATAGAGTTTCCAAGGAGTGGAAACTGGTGGATTCGAACTGCCAGTCTTTTGGTTAGCAGACACAGTGCTTAACCACTACACCAGCAAGGTTTCCTTGAACAAGGACATTTCCTTGCAATTATAATTCAGCCTCAGGACATTCCACATAAACCACATGAACTTCTTACTGTATTGTCTCAACTCCCATTTTAAATAATGCTTATTCCACCAGACAGCACTCAGTGGGGGTAAAAGAAAACCATTGTGCAACCTCAGGTGGTGTCTTGCTACAGTGAGGACCTACGTGCCAATTTTATCTCATAGTCAGTTTCCCAAAATACTGCATTCTTTTCAACGTACAATGGGAGGGAAAAGATTTGGGAGAACAGTCATTATTGCTGTAAGGAAACAAGTTTTCAAGTTAAAAATAATGAGGCCGGAGATCTGTATGCCTTACCAGTCTGGACAAAACTTAAGGTATTACTGAAGAGAACAATGTCACGTCGTGTCAAAGGCTGAATCAGCCCTGCCCTCCCAGCTTTCACTTCTGAGATCCTATTATAACGGAAATAGACTATAAATGAGCTCCAATTGCATCCAGATTTCAAAAGCTATTTTATAACTGTTTTTAATCTATTTAAATTATGACCTCTAGATAAGAGTCTCAATCTATCTTTCTAGAATAGCCAAGTGTTAATAAGAAACTAACAGCTATTCCCATATTTCCCATTATCATGTGAAATCATGAAATTTTTCTTGAATGTTTGCTACAGTGGGTACACATTACAATAATTAAAAATACTGAATATTCATGCTGAAAAAAAGTGGGTTCAGAAGTCACTTATAGATGACTTACAATGAAACGTGAAACAATGTGCTTAAGCCAAAAATCGCACTGCCGTCTATTCTGACTCATAGCAACCCTATAAGATAGAGTAGAGCAGTCGCACAGAGTTTCCAAGGAGTGCCTGGTGGATTTGAACTGCTGACCTTTTAGTTAGCAGCCATAGCACTTAGCCGCTATACCACCAGGGTTTCAAATAATGTTCTCAGGGAACACTGAAACATTTCTAATAATGTGGGTGGAGATTCATTTCATTTTCAGTATATATGAAAAGACTAATAGCATCCACTTTTAATGCATTCACGTGAAGAATGAAAGTTGACACTAATGCAATTTAAAAGTAGTGCTATACATACATCTCAGAGGAAGGATGGAGAGGAGCAGAGCTTATGAGGCAGGTATGCTGGACAGTGCCTAACTGAAAATACTGACCAGATCATCAGGTTCTGTTAAAGGTTTTCTTCTCTTGGCAGTAAACCATGCTTCCCCTCCTCTGCTGAATTCTAAATAGATTATTACTATAAAACCTGTAAGAGTTTTGTTTGTTTGTTTATGTTTCCATTATTAACCAGCTAAGACCATCTGTGGCGCTCAGTTTCTCAGAAAGCCATGCTACTTCAGCCACCACTTCAAAGCCAAGTGACACAGGGACATGTTAGACTAAGTAATGGATGCTTGAAGGTTCCCAAGGCTATAGACCAAACTCCCTCTCTTTTTTGCTTGAATGTAGTAGACCAACTTTTACAGCCTCCAAACCACTTTCAGTATCCAGCAGTGCAGAATCTACCTCTCTCTTTGGAGGAGTGTAAAAAGTCACTATTCTAGAGCACAATGAAGAAAGGGGAGACTGGCAAAGAATAACTAATTAGGTGAAAATATGTGCATATACATACATAATTCTTGACAAGTTCTGCTCTTCAAAAGTAGATCAAATGTTTTCACCTCTGCTGCTTTCCTTTTTCTTTGCTAGACTTATTGCATTATAGAATATTGTTGTTAATAAGCCTTTAAAATGAATAATGCTAATTTAGGAAATCATCCTAACTTTCATTAAAAAATCATCAGGGCCCAGGTTCCTGCCTCAGTAATTAAAGCCTAATATGGAATATTCATGACAGTTAGAATTCCTTCATTACCTTTGCCTATGAATCTGTGGCTATTGATATCCAAGGGTTGGTTCCACTTAATTATTGTGATCTTTCCATTAATACCTCATCTTTCATCTCCGAAACCTGAACTATATAACTATTCATGAATCACTTCCTCAAGAGTGAGATGTAGCTCAGGGTGAATTACCTTGAGTTTCATTTTACCGAAGGCTTAACTTTAGTGATTACCCTCTGCACAAATAAAATAAGAGATGCAATAAAGCCTTCATTATTGATCAAAATCATGAACTTTTGATATAAGCTATTTTTAGTGATTCTTCTTAAGATTTCTCTCGACGGCACTTGGCTTGGCTTGGCTCTTAAGATTTCTGCAAATTTTGAATGAGATAACAAGCAGAAACCCTAAAACTAAGCTTGATGCCAGAGTCATTTCTGACCCTTAGTAACCTTGCTGGATAGAGTAGAACTGCCCTCATAGAATTTCTAAGGAACACTTGGTGGATATAAACGGCTGACCTTTTGGTTAAAGCAGTAGCTGTTAACCACCAGGGTTTCCATAACATACTTAACTGAATAATAATCAACAAAAGCTCAAATCTCCACTTTTTACCTCTCTGCCTTATCCATTCTGCCGCCAGCTGCATATGCGATATTTCTTCCTCTGACTGTAACCACTCAGAGCTAGGTAAGGTTATACAAGTTCAAGGGCATAGTCCTCTAAACTGCCAAGTCTGCCCGAACTTCACATGCCAACTACACACTTGGGAGTCCCCATGACACCCTTATTCTGACCTGGTGACTATAAATTTGGGGCTTTCCCTCTACCATTCAGGATGCTAATTATGGGCTTGGGAGTGCCCAGTCATCCCCAGACTTCTTACTTGCTGAGCACATATTTGGGGATTCCTCTAACCCTCTCAGGATACCGGCCATAGGTGCACAGGTCACAACCTCCCTTACTTCTGACCTGCTGGTTCCAGCAGTCCTCAGGGTTAGATAATTCACTGGAATGACCCACAAAAAACATTAAATTTAGGATTACAGTTTTTTGGGGTTTTTTTTTTGGATACTTTGATGCACTTTATTTTTTTATTTTTATTTTTCATTATGACAGAGTGAAAACATACATTCCCATATAAATTTACATGCCCACCCACCTATATGCAGCTTCCACTGCTCTCCCTGCCCGGTGACAGCACACTATTCCTCTCTGCTCCATACATGTCTCATCTTCCCAACAGTTTCCTTTCCCCCTCCTCTCCACCCACTTCCCTTGGGTCTGGAAGGATTCTTCACATGGAAGTTCCGTTTTCTAAAGAAAATCAATATTCTTTGCCAACCAGGAAGCTTATACAACTTCCCTGTGTAGATTCCTTACTGGGGTCTCATTAATTAGTCATGATTCACATGCCAGCTTCTATTACTGAATCCTCTTTCTGGCCTGGCTAGTGCCTACTTGAGTTACTTCATTAACGTAAACTCTAAGGTATAGACTGGAGACGTTCAATAAAGGCATCTCAGTTACTCAGGAAATCCCATGGATTTTGACTTATTGCAGGAATCTAGTACAAAGACCAAATTCCTTTAGGTAAAGTTAACGGAAACCCCACAATGAGGTAGAACAGAGTTGTAAATATTGCATAAAGAGTTAATTGAGCAGACCACTGATAATGTACAAATTACATTGATTTTTTTTGTTATTGTTCTATGATTGTTTGCAGTGGTTATATTATTGTATTTTATGGCACTTCTATGTGTCCATGTTAATACTGAGAAAGTAGCACAGAGAAATTAGAGAATATGAATTGCTACATTAGCTTCTTAATTATCATGTGCCTATTTCTATAACTAGCAGAAATATACTTGAAAGCAATTTCTAGTATGTCTTAGTATCTTCCATTTCTTTTTTTTTTTAAAGATGTATCTATGTGGCTATGATGTATTTTCAAAAGTAAGTCAGAGTTTATACTACCTTAGAAGTATCTTCCATTTCTCCAAGAGTATCCATAATGCAGTATGAGCCCCAAAGCAGCTCATTCCTAACTGAAAGTCTGGAGAAATAGGTAGATACAATGAGGTAGGCTGATACAGAATACATACCAAGAAAAAGACATTATGGCCAGGATCATTTAAGGGGTCAGAAAAGAGTAAAAATGGTGTCTTGTGGGGGCCATCCACTGTGGAACAATTGCTTGTGGATGTTTTAGTAAGCATAAAAGGAGATATGCTACTATTTACTTTGAAGATCTGAGTAAATAATACATTTCAATTTTATTACCCATATATATTTTACTTCACTTAGTTTTAATGGTTGTCAGCTGTACCAAGGTCCAAGCTGGTGTGTCTGACGCCGCAGCAAAAGTAGGAAATCCAAGAACAATGTTTTTCTGGATAATGAGGTTCTCCCGTCTGGTCAACCACTCATGTTATATATATTCTTCCCCTGGTATCAAGTATGGGTGATTTCAAAGGCCTCGCTGGGGAGGCAATTATTGGTTAGCATGGATGTGGGAGATCCTTCTAGCTATCCAAGCATCATCAGTGTGTCTCTTTTCAGGGAGAGTCTTACCTAATGTGATAGCTAACCTCTAAAACTAAGGCAAATAACATAATAAAATGGCTCACATGCAGCCTGAATCAAAACTCCACTTTGTTTAGAAGCTTCTGCTCCTCCATTTCTGAGAATACAACCTAGACTTCTTCCCATTCATGTGCGTAAGGGCTGGGCTTGTGGCTGTGTGGGACTAGAAGACTTTGGCCCCTTATCAATTATCTTGTTAAGCCAGCCTGGCTCTTGCCCAAAGCTACTCTTAAGAAACAAGAGTAAGTGTCTAGAATTTAGTTCAGCAACTCTTAGTAAATAAGGGTGGGGGTCAGTCAGAAATGTGATTGTAAAAGAAAGAGATTGCTCAAGATGTTCCAGGAGGATGGTAGTTGCAGATGACACACCCTCAATGTGGCCATATGACTGTCATACACTTCCCTGGCCCGTTTTTACTAGAAAAGCACATCTGTTCTTCCATGTGTAGGGACACTTGGTAGACTTCTCTCCACTTTGTGTTTCCTCAATTCTCAAACTGTTTTAATTACCCTCCATAAATCTCTGCTTTTACTTTAAGAGTGAGTATTTCTGCTATTAGACATTTCTTGGTGTCAGATATGTGGGATTTGAAGGTGCATCCCCTTCAGCAGCCTCTGGGGCACTGAGAACATGGAGCTTTAAGTAATGGTGCAGGCCTCTTGAGCTGCTGTCTACAAATTCTGAGGAGCCATCTCAGGTAAAAAATTGTCTTAAACTGAGTTCTGTTGTCTTGCATTGATGATCTTTTATATTTATTTCTTGGCTCTTTGTTTTACCTTCATTTTCAGTCTGTATTCTAAACATTTTCATATGTTCATTTCCTAATTAAGTGATAGAGTTGTTACTGTGTTACTCTCAGGTCTGTTAATACTCAAGTTTGACTTTGAGAGTACCAAAGTTTTCACACAGTGATACTAAAACTCACTGCTTTCTTTTCAGGCCTACTGTTTCAATACACATTCAGATTTCAATCATACATATAAATCTACTCTTCTGGTAGAACAAGAAATGCTAGTTCTAAAGACTTGGCAGGGCTGCACTCCAGCACCTGGCCAGCCACTTGTATGAACAACCTCTCCAGTTCTTGTACTTAACCTGTTTTTGAAAAACTGCCTGTAAGCAGCATAGCATTTGTAAATCGACCAAGCACAACTAAAGTACATGTAATGTCAGAGGCCAGCGCCTATTTCTTCTACGCATTCCTTGTCCCCCTCTCCCAGCTGACTCTACTTTGTATCTTTTTCTAACTTTTCATTCCTCTGCTAATACTCTTTCTGAACTCATGTTCTATTCCAACAAACGTGATAAAAACATCCAGGGAAACCTATTATTGATGTGGTCCCCAAATGTTTTAAAATAGGATACCCATATGAAACTAATAAATCTCTGAATGTTACCTCTTTTCTCAATTTAAAGCAGAACACCACATAATTGTAAAGAAATTTTCTAACCCTTATAAAGATCTTTAAATTGTCATTCAGGCTTTTAGGATTCTGATGGAAGTGTTCAAACTTGGTTTTCCATTCGTCTGTCATTTAATAATAGGACCATGAGAGGCTTTGAAATGGATGAAAAAGACTGTCTTGAAGCACTTAGAAAGCTTGCTAGGTATAAAAACCAATATCTCCGGTACAGAACTACTTATAGATTCTATCCCCAAAGAATTTTTCTAGAAAAAAATAAATTGAGCCAAAGACTAAAGTCCTAAACAAGCAGAGAATGAGAATGTTAATAATCATAAGGACTACTTAACCAAACATTTTGCTGAACTCTCTGGCTTAAATTCAACACAGCTGGTTCTGAAATAGCTTTCAACTCCATAATTGTAAATGAACTTGATCATCAATCTGAGCTAATCTAATGTCACAGACTGAACTGGGGAGCTCTTCTCAACTTTGCTAGAATTTTTTTTTGACTCTAGTAGATGAAAATTTTGACCTATTCCTAAGTCCCTGGTAAATGAGCCTGGATTTTCCCCTACTAAGATACTGATTTGTGGTTCATGTTCAGAAGCACTATAAACTGAATATACTACAAGCAATGTGCAATTTCAACGGTCACTTTGGGAAAATGAGATTCCATCTGCTCTGGAATTCCTTCTACTTTAGGAAAATGAACTCCAACTTGTGTTGGCTTTTCTTTCCACTTGGGAAAATTTTATTTGGTGCTCAAGGTTGTCAGAGGATTTGAGATCCCTTTTAGGAAACCGGGCTGTTTGCATTATGTGATACTGTGTAAGCCTGGTCTATGAGCTGGCCTTACAGACCAGTAAGTTTATGTGGTTTACTGTTTCATTTTGTTCTCAGAGTTTGACTCTGATCTAGAGAATAGTGTCTTGACTTTCTGTCTTGTGTCTCACTGAAGGACATGGCTGGCATTTTTGATAAGACTATTTAAAATCTCAGTTCTTTTCTCTTTAAAGAAAAACTGCTTCTTACACCTGCCTTATCATCTGGGGTTCGAGTAGTAACTCTGAGAAACTTTTGCATAAACTGGTCTACATGAAAAGTACACTTAAAAGAGTAGGTTGTTTATTTTTATTGCTATAGCAAGGCTTTAAAAAGGGACAAATTTAAATTGTTTCTCTAAGGGATACTATAAAGTATGCAAAAGGCATGTTATGAAAATAAAATAATTTCTTCCTCTGGATAATATTATCACATTGGATTATAACATTTCTTCAAAGAACTTAGTCTGATTGGTTTAATGATAAAGAAATCCTGATATCATAAATTTAATTGTCAGAATATTTCCAGGAATTAATGAAAAGGAATTCGTTCTGACAAGGATATTTATGTTCTGTAGTATGTGAATCTTGACAGCAACACCTTTCTAAGAAACTTAAGCTAAACATTAATTATATGAAATGTGTTTTATTTGAGGAAAAAGGGTAATTTTCAAGAATCATTGGGTTAATTTTTGCTAAAGAGCTTTGATATTTACAGTACAGTTAAAAGATTGTGATAAAGAGAAGGCAAAACTACTTAACAAAAGGGAGAGATTGAATGGCAGTTAGTGAGAGTGAACAAAGTGAAACAATGTGAACTTGCAAGTAGACACTTTCTTTTTTTTTTTTCTTTGGTAGATTTGTGTAGCATTCTAGGCATGCTCACCATGATTTGTAATTAAGGAATATATATTACATGCACACTTACATACACATCCTCATTCTCTCATTCTTCCTCTGTCTCTGTCTCCCCATCTACTAAACTAGTGAAATTAAAATAGATTTGTAATAAATATAAGCATAGAGGAATAATAATTTACATCTGTGATGTGAAGACAAAGATATCACAGTTTAGATGACATGAGGTAAAAGTAAATTGCTTGTCTTAATATTATACATAAATTACTGGGAGAGAGGTATTATCTGGTCTGTTCAGGGTACACATTTTCTATATTTGCTGTTTCAAGGGTTTTCCACAATTCCACAATTATTGATTCCAATTCTGAGTACTTCATTTTAATGAAATAACACCAATTTCTTCACTTCCAGGGTCAAGTTCAAACAATATAAAGCTCCTTTTTTTTGGTGTCTCAGTGAAAATCAGTAGAACATAATCTAATACAGTGCTGGAAGATGAGCTCCTCAGGTTGGAAGAGACTTAAAAGAAGACTGGGAAGAGCTTCCTCCTTAAAATAAAGTCAATCTTAATGATGTCAATGGAGTCAAGCTTTCATGACTTTCATTTGCTTGTGTGGCATGACTCAAAATGAGAACAGCTGCAAACATCCATTAGTAACAAAATGTATGAAGTATGAATCTAGGAAAACTGAAAACATTAAAAATGGAATGAACCACATAAAGTCATAAAGATCGATACCCTAAGCATTAGTGAACTGAAATGAACTGGTAGTTGCAAAAGACAATCATACGATCTACTACACCAGTAATAACAAATTAAAGAGGAAAGGCATCACTTTCATCTTCAAAGAGAAAATTTCAAGATCTATCCTGAAACACGATGCTGTCAATGATAGGATAATATCCACAAGCCAGGTAATATGACTGTTATTCAAATTTACACACAAACCAATAATGCCAAAGAGGGAAGGGAAGATTTTTACCACATCTATAGTTTTAAAAAGATCAAACATACAGTCAAGGTGCATTGATCATTATGGATGATTGAAACACGAAAAATGGTAACAAAGGACTAATAGTAGGAAAAAATGGTCTTGGTGGTAGAAATGTTGCCAGAGATCACATGATAGAATTATGCAAGACCAGTGACTTATTCATTGTAGATACCATTTTAAACAATAAAAACAGTGACTATACATATGGATCTCACAAGATGGTCGAATCAACTACACCTGTGGAAAATTCTAATGGAAAACTTCAATATCATCAGCTAGAACAAAGTCAGGAGGCAACCATAGAATAGACTATCAATTATTCACATACAAGTTCAATCTGAAGCTGAAGAAAATTAAAGCAACTCCACGAGAACCAAAATGTGACCTTGAGTGTCAAATAAATGGTTGAAACTTAGTCAAAAATCACAAAAGTTAAACAGTGTAGAAATAGAAAAATAAATCTATATGTACTCTTCAACAAGAAGTCACTATCCAACTACTAAGATCATGTAGCATCCACCCGTAAAAGAATAAATAAAATTATTTCTCTTTTAAGTTCCAAATGTAATGTTTGCATGGTTATTGGAAACAATTGGGAGGATATAAGACAAAAAGCTAAACAAAACCTGAGAAGCTTAGTTATAGAGTTAACTCCAGAACAATTATTTTACAAATATGGGTGTTTGTAATTCACAACTAAGTTCCTGGGTCATACAAACAGTTAAGCATTCAGTTACTAACTGAAAGATTTGTAGTTTGAACTTACCCACAGTGCCTCAGAAGAAAGCCCTGGCAGTCTGAAAGATTCTGAAAGGTCACAGCCTTGAAAGCCATATGGAGTGCGTTTCTAGTCTGCAAAATGTGGGGCTGCCATGAGTTGGAAATGACTCAGTGATAACTGGAAACTTAAAAATTTTGTCAAGTATTTAAAATATTGCTTCAATGTTTTATAAACAGCAAAGAGAAAATTTATGTCAGGGGTGCCTAGAAATGCTAATTTGCTTGCACACTTGAAAATAATTGGTTTTTAAAAACCGTCAAACTTTTCCTGAAGTATTTTCCTGTGCTATTAACTTTAATTTCTTCCAGTTCAGAAAATTGAACATTTAAAAATATACTTAAGTTGCATGGTTTTATCCCTCAGTAAATTACATTATCTTCCTTCTCTGTTTACTTACTGAGACTCAGTATATTTCTTGTGTCTATGAAGAACAAGTGTATTGAAGAAAGTATTTCTCGATTTCAGTGAAATTCTCCTACAAATTTAAATAGAAAGAAATCATGTTTTGTCCGTAATGTTTTGGCAAATATTCTCCTTAGCTTTGTTTTCCTTTTTAGTTTATGTGTTTTGATACATAAAATTTTTAAATTGTTTTATACATTTAAATCTTTAAATTTCTTTCTGGTTTATTTAATTGCATGCAGTTTTAGAAATGTCTTTCATGGTTAAGCACACTATTCATCTATACATCAATGGACATTTTATCCTTTATGTTTAAAAGTTAATCTAACATTTAGTATCTTAAGTCCTGTAAGCGTATGATCCACCTTCTCATCCTCTGTCCCATTCTAGACAGTAGAACAGAATTTAATGAGTTGTGAAGTTGGTCAACATATCTTGCATTCTCTCTTTCATTGCTAAAGAAATATTACTTGTGGTTTTTTTTCCTATAAATTATGATCTGTACTTAAAACTGCTGGACACACATTTCTAGCTCATAAGCATTGCTCTTCAATAAGAAGTAGGCAAAACAGACAGCTTTCCATAAGGTGGTCTGAAAAATAACCATTTGCCTGCCTTGTAGTCAGTTCTGATTTATGGTGACCTCATGTATCACAGAGTAGAAATATGTTCCATAGTGTTTTTAGTAGCTGATGTTTTGGAAGTAGATCACCAGCCTTTTTTTTAAGATACCTCTGAATTTACTCAAGCAAATTTTCAGTTGGCAGTCGAGTGCCTTAAACATTTGCACCACCCAGGGACTCCACATATATATAAACATAGTTATAACAGCAGGTCCCACCTCACAGACTTGTCATAAATACTAGAAGTGCTATTCCATGTAAAGAGCTTTCTACTGTGCCTGATAAGTTATTATTACTTAATGCATGATGGATCCCTGGTGGTACAGTATTTAAAGTACTCAGCTGTTAACTGAAAGACTGGTAGTTTGAATCCACTAGCCATTCTATGAGAGAGAAATGTGACAGTCTTCTGTAAAAACTGCAAAAAGATTGGAAAGCCTATGGGCCAGTTCAAGTCTGTCCTGTAAGGTTACTGTAAGTAAGAATCCACTTGATGGCAGTGTGTGTGTGTGTGTGTGTGTATAGTATGTATATTTATATATGTATGTATGTATGTATGTGTGTGTGTGTGTATACACGCATACATACATATTGGCTTAATGCATGTTAGCTAATATGTAGTTGGTGATTTGTTTCCCCATCTCATTAAAAAAAAAAAAAGCCATTGGAGTTTGGATCAAGATTGCATTGCATCTATAGACGCCTTTCTGTGGAATAGACATTTTCATGATACTAAGTTTCCATATCCATGAACAACATAGATTTCTTCATTTCTGTAGGTCTCTTTTGGTTTCTTACAGTAGTGTCTCATTGTTTTCTTTATATAGGTCTCTTTGGTTAGATTCCACTTAAGTATTTTACTTAAGTATTTTTACTTTAAGTATTTTATTGTAAATGAAATTGATACAGTGATTTCCTCTTTGCTCTTTTCTTTGTTGGTGTAGAGTAATCTGGCTAAGTTTTGCATGTTTATGTTGTATTTTGATGCTCAATTAGTTCCAGTATTTTTTGTGTGGTTGCTTTAGAGTTTTCTGTGTATAAGACCATATCATCTGTGAATAAAGCTATTAATACTTCCTTACTGATTTGGATGCTTTTTATTTCCTTTTCTAGTCTGACTGTTCTGGCTAGAACTTCCAGCACAATGCTGAATAGAAATGCTGACAACATCTTTTTCTGGTTCCCATTTTCAAGGATGATGTTCACTACTGGCTTTGCATACATGTCCCTTATTATGCTAAGGAATTTCTCTTCTATTTCTGTTTTGCCGAGAGTTTTTATGATGAATGGGTGGTGTTGGATTTTGTCACATAACTATTCTGCCTTGTGCATCCATGGATAAAATCAAGTAATTATTATCATTTGTTTGATTGGTGCTTGATTTACATTGATTGCTTTTCTAATATTGTACCATCCCTACATCCCTGATATGAACCCCACCCGGTCATGGTGAGGTTTTTTTTGTTGTTGTTGTTGTTGATATGATGGTGAATTCTATTGGCTAAAATTTCGTTGAGGAATTTTGTATCTAAGAGCATCAGAGATATGGGTCTGTAATTTTCCTTTTTGTGTGTGTGTGTGTGTCTTTACTGGCTTTGATATGAGGGTTACATTGGCTTCATAGAATGAGTCTGGAAGTATTCTATCCTTTTCTATTGTCTGAAACATCTTTAATAATAGTGGTGTTAATTCTTCTCTGAAATTTTGGTAGAATTCTCTAGTGAAGGCATCTGGACTAGGGTTTTTTATGTGGGGGTGGGAAAATTGCGTGAGTTTAAGTGCGTTATCTATTTCTAGAAATTTGTCTATTGCCTCTAGGTTATCAAATTCATTAGAGCATAATTTTTCATAGTATTGCTATGATTTTTTTAAAAAATTTTGGTTGTGTCTGTTGTGATGTCACCATCTCATTTCTTATTCAAGTTATTTGCTTCCTCTCTTGTTTTTCTTTTGTCAGTTTAGCCACTGCTTTACTGATTTTGTGGATCTTTTTATAGAACCAGTGTTTGGTCTTTTGAAGTATTTCAGTCATTTTGCTATTCTCTAATTCATTTAGTTCTGCTCTAATTTTTATTATTTGCTTTCTTCTGGTGCCTGAGGGCTTCTTTTATTGTTCTCTTTCTACCTTTTCTAGTTGTAGGGTTAATTCTTTGATGTGGGACCTTCTTTCTTTTTGGATATGTTGATTTGTTGAGATAAATTGACCTCAGAGTACAGTGTTCACTTTACCCCAAAAGCTCTGGTAGAACATGCTTTTGCTCTCATTTGTTTCTGTGAATGTCTTTATTTCATCCAGTGTGTTTTTGCTAGGTATTGTTCCATTTTCACGTTTTTTTTTTTTTTTTTTTTTTTTTTGCTATTGTTGTTTTTTTACCTTACTCTGTCTGTTATTGATTTCTACTTGTATGGATTTAATGGTCTGAAAAGATACCTTGTGATATTTTGATGCTCTCTGGATTATGTGAAGGCTTGCTTTGTGGGCTGATATGTGGTTTACTGTGGAGAATGTCTTCTGTGCATTAAAAAAGTATACTTGGCTACTGTTGGATGAAGTGTTTTTAGGTGTATTTATGAGTGCAAATTGTTGATTGTGACATTTAGATCTTCTGTGTGTTTGTTGTACTTATTTCTGAAAGGTCTGTCCTTCACCAAATGTGGTGTGTTGAAGTCTCTTACTATTACATGTGGAGTTGTCCATGTCTGTTTTCAGTGTTATTAGATTTTGTTTGATGTTCTTAGAAGTCCTATCATTGGGTGAGGTAGTATTTAACATGGTTACATCCTCCATATTTGCTGACTCTAATCATCATATAGTGTTCTTCCTTGTCCATTGCGGTATATTTTAAAATCTATTTTATCGGAAATTAATATTGTCACTCCTTCTATTTTTTGAATAGTGCTTGCCTGATCCATTTTTTTCATCCTTTGAGTTTTAGTTTGTTTGTGTCTTTAAGTCTACGTTGTGTCTCTTTTGGGTAACAGATAGACAGGTCCTTTCTTAAAATACATTTTGCTATTCTCTATCTCTCTAATGGTATATTTAATCCATTTACATTCATGGTAATTATTGATGCACATGAACTTACTGCTTCCATTTCAATACCTTTTTATGTGTGTTGTTGGAAGTTTCCTTGTTGCACTTGACTTTCTGTGCTGAGTTGTTTTTCTTCGCATTTTCATCTTTTCCATTGTTGGTTTTGTAATTGCTGAGAGTTATGTTTTTCTTGTTTTTCATTTTGATAGGATTGTTAATATCCTTTGTGGTTAACTTAATATTCACTTCTATTTTTCTAAATTTAAACCTTCTTTAATTTTTTTGTTCAATTTTGACTTTCTCTCCATATGAAAGATCTATATGTATACATATATTTTCTAGTCCTTCTTTTTTATTATAATGTTGTTGTCTTGTACATATTGACATCTCTGTTTTCCTGTTTTCAGTGTTTTAACTTTAATTTATTTTTGTAATTTACTCGTCAGGGTTGGCATCTATTTGCTCTGTCCTGCATTTTAGTTGGGTTACTGTCTGATCTTACTGGTTCTCTAATCAAAGAACTCTCTTTAGTATTTCTTATAATTTCTTATTTAATTCCCTAAATTTCTATTTATCTGGAAATGTCCTAATTTTGCCATAATATTTGACAGACATTTTTACTATATATATAATTCTTGGCCGGCGTTTTTTTTTTCCTTCAAGGCATTGTATGTGTCTTCCTATTGCCTTTTTGCCTGCATGGTTTTTGCTGAGTAATCCAAGCTTGGTTTTATTGACTCTCCTTAGAGATTATTTTTCATTTATCCCTGGAAACATTTTAAATTCTCTATCTATCTTCAGTTTGGGTAAATTTGATTATAATATGTCTTGCTATATTTCTTTTGGGATCTACCTTATGTGGAGTTCAACGGGCATCTTGGAGCAGTATCTTCTCATCTTTCATGATATCAGGAACGTTTTCTGTCAATAAACCTTTAACAATTCTCTCTGTATTTTCTGTTATCCCACCTGTTCAGGTCCTCCAATCATTCATACATTATTCCTCTTTACAGTGTCCATATAACTCTCACTGTTTCTTCATTTGTTTGAATTTCTTTTATCTGATTTTTCCTCAAATATGTTGGTGTCCATTGGTTTATCTTCAGTCTCACTAATTCTGTATTCCTTTGTTCCTTTGACTTTCTATTGAGTTGTCTAATTTTGTAATTTTGATATTAATCCAAATTTCTGTTTGTTGTCTCACAAGGGTTTCTTGTAAGCTATTTATTTTGCCTTTATGCTCTGCTGTGTTTTGCCTGATTCTGCTTCTTGATCTCTTGACGATTTCTGAATGTTAAGCTTTTGCATTCTTCCTCTGATAATTCTGTATTAATCTTTTGCATTTTACCTTTGAAAATTCTGGAAATTACTCTTCATCTGGAAAATTTCTTGGTTCTTTGTTTTGGGAAATTTCTGTAGCCATTATAGTCTGCCTCTTTAAGTGATTTGATATTGACTCTTGTCTCTGAGCCATCAGTAAGGTATTGTATTTGTTTATGATTACTTATTGTGTTTTAACTTTTTAAATTTTTTTTTGCTTTGTTTTAAATGCTAGTCATGTTTGATTATTGTTGCCTTACAGATTCTAACATCTGGTCAGCAGCTAGTAAGAGCTGTTACTAGGCATGTAGGCCCAGGCATCCATTTAATTTTCTCATATATATTTGGATCTGGTGTCCAGGTAGTCAATCAACAAGTGTGTTGTACAAGCTCTCCCTTACAGTTCTAGATGGGCAGGGGTGATTTGTGTAGGCACAGGTAACTGGCTGCACGTACTGAGAAAGGTAAGGAGGCTTGTCTCCGTTCCTTAATGCTAGTAGGTATGGAGGTTTTGTTCAATGGGCTTGCTGGAGGCTGTGTGCAGTGCTGAAAAGCTTTCAAGTTCCATGGATCCTCTTATGCCTGTGCCTAGGCAAAGGATCTGAGTTCCCAGCTTAGGAAGCCGGCAGATAGTTCTTCCCCCCCACCCCCGTTTGTTAAATTGTTCCCTCTCCAAGTCCGAGGGAATGACTCAGGGCATGCATAAGGGGTCCTACTTCTTGTACAGGCAGTGAGTCAGAATATGGAGTCCAATGCAATGCTGAGAAGGGAGAGGGAAGTGCTGTCAAAAGGGAGAGAAGTTTAGCCCAAAAGGAAAGTTTTAGATCTAGATAGTGCAAGTTAGAAGCAAGCCATTTAGCTTTTGATAATCAAATACTGCTTTCACTGATTTGGGAGGCATGAGTGGGCTTTTTGACACTCAGTTACTTTTTCTGAGGAAGACACTCTCCAAACACCAGCACTTCATTCACCCTGCTGGCTACTGCTGATCCTCTTGTGGGATGCTGATTCTCAGCAAGACAGGTCTGGTGAGTTCTAGGTAGTCCTGGACCTACTCTCTGTTACCTATTGCCTTGTCTGATTTCTCAACTTTCCCTTTGATGTTGAGTTCTCCTAGAATGTCATATACAATTGATTATTTTTTGTTGTTACAGGGATCACAGGAATTGTCTGAGTACTCTGCCATGTTAGCTCTACCATATCTTCTCTTTTTAACAGTCTAAGAGTTCCTTTACTGATATGAGAACTTAGAGATGCACTTGTTGTTTTCCATGTATTTAATTACTACAAGATACATTATAACTTTCAGCACAATGTCCACTGGTAGTATAAGATCAAACATAATTTTGGGACAAAAAGAAAATTTCTATTTAAGATGAAACAGTCTATATTTTGCCAGTGAATTCTCTTTAAGTTTATGCCCAACTGTGAAAGTATATTTCTCCTAAAAAGTCTAAAATGTGAAATAAAACTCTGTCCTCTCCAACCAACAGAATAAAAGGAACTGGATTTCTTTTTGCATTTTGAATACTAGCATTCTCTGAATTATTTCGTAAGTGCAAATGATATTTTCTGTAATAAAAATTGACCCCAGTACAGGATTAATGCATATGAGATTCTCTCAAATATAATATCAACCATAATCATTTCAGTTTAATATTCTACTTCTGTGGGATTTGCAAGGAAAAAATTTAATTTTTCCCAAAGATAAATGTATTAATATTTAATAAAAACAAAGTCAGATGACAGTGTTAGTGAAAAATAAGAAATGTACACAAAATCCTTCTGTGTCTGAATAAGATAACTAAACTGAGAAACATTAACTTCTAGACATGAAATAAGTCTAAGCTAGAGGAAAAATTTCAGGCAAAAGAAAATATTTGCTTATTGATCTAAAATGTTGAAAGGATTTATGTTATAGAAACAGACCAAAGACTTATTTTCAGGAAGATCTGTCCTTTCAGATACTGGTAATATTAATGTACACTGTCAATGCTCTAGAAAATTGACAGCTATGTTTAGTATGAGTTACCTACCATAAAAAAATGTCTGCAGAGATTATAGTGGATATTTTCCCTTCATGTCTCCTTTCCTTTGAAACTTGTTCTTACAATCTATATGGTCTATTTTGGGGTAGTTCCATGTTGAACCAGGCCACAGATTATTCCAAACTTGTGGCCACAGTGCTAAATTTAGAGATTGGTGTGTGATGTATACCCTCTTTAAAAATACAGACTTGGCTTGTACCTCACACTCACTAATTATTTAAATAAAATTTCTTCATCTCTTGCTTTACTAGGTCCTGTTATCAATACCTGGCTTTGCAGTTTGTTTTTTCATTCTCTGCATGTAGACTTCTAATAGGAATAATATTACAACCCACAAACCATATCTTTTTCTATCTTTTCAATCTCTCCAACTGGCCAGTGAAAAAGTGAAGAATCAAGTTTCTATGTTTCAAGATGTGGATCTGCTTGAGTTTCTGTAATCCATCCTATGAGGTGTAGGACAAAGGTGAGCATTAGTAAATGACTGATACCTTCCGCTTTGCCCTGTTGTTGCAGCAGTCAGTAACCCACATCCTATTAGGTGTGTTGTCCTCTGATACATTATTCTGTCACTCTACTGCCACACTTGTAGGTAGCTTGCCATTTTGCCCTGTGTGAGTGGCAGAGTTTGGCTTAAAATTTGAGTGCTTTCCCTCTTCTGAAGTCTAAAGCATTTGGGAGAAGTACAACTGCTACCTGGGGCTAGATCCGCCAAGAGTTTGCACTGACATATCATGTAAAAACTAATTCAGATAAGTGGGATACCTCCAAGAAGCACTTTTTAAAAATGAGTTTCTAATTCATGTTAACTTTGCACCTTTATTATGTAGCTGAATGAATCATTCTGCACAAAGACAACATTTACAGAAAGTTGCTCTTAATCTGAAACTTGTTCTTACTGAAGACCTCTACTCTTCAAATAGTTGCATTCTTAGTCCTCTTGACAAGACGGGGGTGGGGAATCGAAGACTCTTTTTTTCTCTGCTGAGTCACTGAGATGCCTGATTGATGTTGTCTGTGTTAAGTTAAAAACAAACAAACAAACAAAAAACTGCGGTACAGACCTGGGTGTGTCTGCTTTTACTAGGCAGGGAAAGGACACAGTCCCAAGGGAGGGGTAATAAAGTGGCCATCAGAATAGCTTTGTTGTTCCAATGAAGAAGATTTGACTGCCAGTCTAAGTAGACAGCACTAACGAGAAGCCAATAAATACAGTGCTCTTGTGGGAGTTGGGAGACCTTACCGAGCTAGTTTTCTTTCTTGCAGCTGGGGCCAGGTTTGGAAAACTTGGCTAATGGAGAAGTCAAGTAGTGGGCAGGCACAAATGGCAGGGAGGGCAGGGTCCAAGTAAATGATTTTCAGGATAAAAGGAAACCACACAATGGTTCTAAAGCTGGTATCTCTCTATGGCTATAGCTATCGATCTATAGATACAGATCTCCCTCTCTCTCTAGCTGTGTGTTTGTGTGTGTATACACCCATATATGTATATACACATGTACACACATGCACATATATGTTGTTGTTAGGGACCATCAAGTTAATTTTCAACTCATTGTGACTGCAAGTAACAGAACAGAACTGCCCTATAGGGTTTTCTAGGGTATAATCTTTACTAGAGTACTAGAGTAAATTGATCGGCAGTCAAGTGCTTAACTGAACCCCAAATTTAAGCTACCATAGAATTGATTCCAACTCATAGGGAACCAGTAGGACAGAATAGAACTGCTTCGTAGAGTTTCCAAGGAGTTCCTGGTAGATTTGAACTGCTGACCTTTTGGTTAGGAGATGTAACACCACTATGCCACCAGCTTTTCAGATAGAGACATATTTGTGTGTGTGTGTGTGTGTGTGTGTGTGTGTGTGTGTGTGTAACCTGTACATGTGTGCCTTTCTTCAGCTCATGACTACTTTTGGTCCAACTATCTGTGAACAGACTAGCAGGTTAATTTCAGTTCCTCAATACATGTAGAATAAGGCTTAGTCACCTAGACAAGAAGAAATCATTAGGGCTGCATTTCTGAGGTAACAAGTCTCCACTGTTGTGATGAATCATATGTAACTTAGAAGTCAAGAATGAGTGTATCAGTGATAAAGATAAAGAGGACAAGATAGAGAAAGAACATTGTAGGTTATGACTCTGATAGTGATCAGGGTGATAATAAGAGTGATCACTAGCTCTGAATTTGCTTTTGAACTCTCAGACTCTGTTATAAGAAAATATCATGCCTTAATTTATTTAACCTTCACAGCATCTATGACATAAATACTGTTACTAGTCACTTATTTACAAAAAAGAAATAGGACACACAAAAAAGTTAAATAAGTAGACGGACTATTTCAAACTTATTACTAGCAGATGAACAAAGTTCTCAGGAATCCCATTGCTCAAGGCTGTGATGACAGAACATCACTGCTTCTGAGTTTTTCTCTGTGATTTTATTATTCATCTAAAGATGAAACATTTCAAATTTAGAATATAATTCTCACTAATTTCAAAATTAAAGATGTTATAAGTTGCAGGAGTCTCACCTCTCATAAATATGCTTCCTACATCCTAGTTTGCATAGAATGAATGGCTTAGAAATTGACCAGCTACCTTACTCTATTTTTTTTCCATGTACTCATTGAAGACACTGCAGTAAAGACTGGATGTAAGCACTCAGAGAAGCTAGTTTTATAACTTATATATGGTATTTTGTTCCTCTGAAACCATGGAAGACAGACCGCCAAAAAACAGTACTCTTCAGTGACTGATTCCCCTGAAGTATGGTTTCAAAAATATGTGAAAATCATTATTTTTTTTAAAAAAAATCTTTCTTCTTGCTATTTCCAACTCCTGTAAATTGGTATGCTATCTCATAATTATAGATACAACAGTGTCATGGACTAAATTGTGTTCCCCAAAAATCTATGTAGCAATTTAATTAGGTCATGATTCCTGGTATTGTGTGACGTAAATCACACAATGTGTAAACCCTACCTCTATGATGTTAATGAAGGGTGATGAGCGGCAAGACTCAATGAGTAAGACTGTTTAGCACTTTAGGTCAATCTCTTGAGATGTAAAGAAGAGGATTTAGTCGAGAGATTTGGGAACCTCATACCATCAAGAAAGAAGCATGAGGAGTAAAGCAAATTCTTCAGACCTGAGGTGTCGGACCGATATGATCCCTGACCCAAGACTGACACAACACAAGGACCATCCACCAGAGCTAACAGAGGGAAAGCCTTTCCCTGGAGCAGACACCCTTAATTCAGACTTGTGGTCTATGGGGCTGCATAAGAATAAACTTTTCTTTGTTAAAGCCATCTACTCCTGGTATTCCTGTCAGAGCAATACCCGATGACTAAGTCAAGCACCATGATGTTAGTATAGATTACACATCAGTATGGTATCTGTCAAGAATGATGCCTCTGTAAGTCTGATGAGAAGAGTTGGGGTTCTTTCAATGGAGTGGTGTTGGCAATCAGATTTGATTGAGAACAGAGTTGTTATCACTAATATTAGAAGCAGTAACTCTCAAGTATTCTTAGTCAAAGATACTAGTAAAAGGCATTGTACGTGATTAAATAATCATAATAATTATTCTTCCTCAGAAGAGCTAGCATACTTTGTGTACTGTGACTGACTTAATCACTATACTTGACACTTTTCTGTTTTACTCTACAAAGCAGAGACTAAATAATGTAAACCGTTTGCCATCATACAAGTTGTATCTTTAGTAACAGGGATATCCATAGAAACCTAAGCAAAGCTAATATGATACGGAACAGATGAGGAGAAGCTAGAAATGGTGTGCAATAGAAATACCAGAGGAAAAGATCTCAAACAATCAGCTAGATAAGACATAAGATCGGGTTTTGTATTAGCATTTGTTCAATTAACTAATGTGCTAAGACCTAGAAGTTCACTTGTAATTGGTTAGATGCTTTCGTGGGAAAATATGTCTGGAGTTCTAGTGTTATCAATTACAGCTCAGGTGGTAGGCTAATGTATAAAAGTCTGTTTATTGTATAACAAGAAGAAATATTTAGTTCAACATTAATAATTCTTTGAAATTGTATTCATATATAACTTGTATTCAGCTGTTCCTGACAAAGACAGAAAGTAACAGTAGTTTTAAGAAGATGGGAGTGAATAGACAGAAGTATAGACTCACATTCATCGAAAATCCAGTATTGTATTTATTTCTCTGCCATCCATGTTCATATATCTTACATCTTCACGTATGTCTCACGTTTCTGGAACAATATGCTGCTTATAGTAGACCTATCTTAAATATAAAGTTTAAAGAAAAGGATTGACAAAGATGCATCATACAAATGGTTTCAGATTCTAGCCGAAAAAGACCATTGTAGGAAATAAATATCACAGGATGCAGGGTTTCATACAAGAATCAAATCATTATTAGACATAAAGAGTATGGCTTCAAAATGATCAGAGTCAATTCACCAGGATGATACAATAGTTACAAATGTGTATGTACCTAATTATATAACCTCAAAATATGTACAGCAAAAATACGCAGCAATATATTGTAAGACAGACAAATCCATGATTCTAGTTTTCTCATTATCTGATAGAACAGTTTGTTAGGAAAAAAACTAGTGAAATATAGTAGATCTGGAAAATTAAATTGACCAACCTGATATAACTGAAAAAACTTTATAAGCACAGTACCCAATAATTGCAGAACTCATATTGTCACATGATATTTTTGACAAATTGCTGGTCTTGACAAATGTCATATAATTAGAATACTAAACTGTAAGTTATTTGATTATGTTGAAATTTTGCTAGAATTCAGTAACAGAAAATTACCCAAACTTTAGAAATTAAGCAGTAAACATTTACATAATCTGTCAAGGGCACTTGGCTTGGCTTTGGCAAGTTGAAGAAGATATCACAGTCAAATTAGAAATTACTTTTAACTGAATGATAATGTATTTTATAATTAAAGCAAACAAAATACACCTGTAATTGAGGAATACAGATAAAGCCACAAACACAGCAAATTTATATCCTTAAATGCATATATTAAAGAAAACAAGGTTAAAGGGTAATCATTTAAGTATTTTCCCCAAGAATTTTGAAGTGACACCAGGATAATGTTCCCAAAATATAGAAAGGGGAGAAGTTAGAAAAAGAGTTGCTACTGATCCAGGCTGTTGGCAGCAGGGCTGAAATTAGCTTTGAAGTGCCCATTTCTGCAGTATTCTCTCCACCCCAAGCTGACTGGAAACCCTGGTGGCATAGGGGTTAAGTGCTACATCTGCTAACCAAATTGTTGGCAGTTAAAATCTCCCTGGCATTTCTTGGAAACTCTATGGGGCACTTCTACTGTGTCCTATAGAATCACTATAAGTTGGAATTGACTCAAAGGCAGTGGGTTTGCTTGTTCCCCTCTTTCATCCCCCCAGTTTCCTTGGGCTTTTGGCCTGCAGCTGAACAGAAGTGGCTGTTATGACTTTTGCCCTGTCTGGATCCTGCAGCTGCCTCTTGTTCATCTGACTTCTTATTCTTGGGACTTGAGCTTGCAGATTATTTGTCTATTGTTTTAGTCATCTAGTGCTGCTCTAACAGCAATAGCACAAGTAGATGGCTTTAACAAAGGAAAGTTTATTCTTATACAGTCTGGTGGGCTACAAGTCCAAATTCAGGATGTCTGCTCCAGAGAAAGGCTTTCTCTCTGTTGGCTCTGGAATAAGGTCCTGTGTTGCATCACTCTTTGTTGGGGGATCATCTTCGCACAGGAAACTCACGTCTGAAGGAGACACTCTTCTCCCAGTGCTGACTTATTGATGATGTGAGGTTCCCAATTCTCTGTTTGCTTCACCTTCCTTTTATCTCTTGTAGGATAAAAGGATTAAAGGTGGGCCAAGACTGCACTTGGCTTAAGCCACAATCCAGGGAAACTCCCTTTACAATGGAGCAGGGAGGTGATCTTATGAAGGCATTTATAGTCCCCCTAAATCCTCCAACATACAGCAGAGGAAAATCACAAAACAGAGGACAATCATAAAATATTGGGAATCATGGCCCAGCCACATGGCTATGCACATTTTTGGGAGACCGGGTTCAATCCATGACACCTGGTTTCATGAAGAGTAACTTGATTGATACAGTCTGGTAAGACGCAAATTCATTTATGAGTTACAAGTCCACCCGGTAAGATAAATTATCACAGTCTGGTAGGTTGAGTCCAAATCCAGTGAAAGCATCTTGGCACAGGAATCTCATTTCCAAAGGACGTGCTCTGCTGTCGGTGCTGCTTCTTGGTGGTTTCCAGCTTACTCTGTTCACTTGTCTCACTTATATCCCACAAGCTAATAGCTTGAGTCCTGCCTCACCTGCACAGCTGCTACCCATTCTCTCTCATCAACATTCACAATATATGGGAGGAATTGCATCCTATCAGGACTCATAGCCAAGTCAAATCAATACATACCTTTTGGAGGGGAAACAGTTCAATCCGTGACACTTGGGACTTATCAATATTCACAGCCTGTAAGCAAGACCCTCGCTCTCTGACCTGCCAATCTTGGGTTTGCCAGCCCCTGAAGCTACTTTAATCAGGGGAAGCCTCTATCCTGACTCATGGACTTGGGACATTACAGTCCATACAATCGTGTGAGCTGTTCCCCTGATATAATTTTCTATCTCTCTCTTGATATATATACATGCTTTCCTGGTTTTGCTTCTCTAAAGAGCCTGGCCTAAGGAAGGCTTGCTGGATATTTATAAAACCACTTGCTGTTGAGTACACTCTGACTCACGGTGACCCCACGTATGTCAGATTAGAAGTATATTCCACAGAGTTTTCAATGACTGATTTTTTAAAAGTAGATCACCAGACATTTCTTGCATTCAAACCTCCAACCTTTTGGTTAGCAACCAAGCACATTTCTACCATCCGGGAACTCCAGTGACACAGGACTAAATATTCTAGATATATGCCAGTGTGAACATAGGCAGAAATAAAGAGAGGCTTGGGAGAGTTGCTGCTGGAAAATGTGTAGCTCATGTCTCCAGATCAAACCATAGACGTATGTGTAAATCCAAGGCTTCAGACACTCTCTCTCAAATTTTCTTAGGTTTTGCTAATCACAGAAGTTCTCGCTAGATCATGGAGGTCATGTGAGATGCAGGATAAGATTCTGATGTCATTCTAAATGCTAGGAACTGTCGCTGGACTTTTAGGCTTAAGAGGGATGAGATTTCATTTAAAAGTTCATTCAGGCTATTGTGTGGAAAACTGACTTATGAACATGAGTGGAGGCTTTGGTGGTCTTCTAATTGAGGATACTCAGTCAGGTGCTTTGAATGGATGTAGTGGGCCTAAGAGACTGGTGCATGGCTATGTTGGACACAGTTATTCCTTCAGGATCAGCTCATTGATCACCCCCTCTCCTAATCAGAAAGATAACTGGGAGTGCAGTGGTTAAACTATTTGGCTGCTAACTGAAGGGTTGGACTATATGAACCCGTCAGCAGCTCCACAAAAAAAAAAAAGATGTGGCGGTCTACTTCCATAAAGATTTGCAGCCTTGGAAATGGGGCAGCTGAACTCTGTCCTACAGAGTCACTGTGAGTTAGAATCAACACAAAGGCAGTGTATTTTTTTCCTTTTCTTTCTTTCTTTCTTTTTTTTTTTTTCTTGTTTGTTTGTGTCTCCTAACCAGAGGAACCCTGGTGGTACAAGAGGTATGGTGAGTTATAGCAAGTTATGGCTGCTAACCAAATGGTTGGCAGTATGAATCTACCAGTTACTCCTTGGAAACCACTCTGTCTTATAGGGTTGCTATGAGTCAGAATTGACTGGATGGAATTTTTATTTTTTACTCTCTCTTCTGTTCTTTTAACCAGAAGGAGCCCTGGTGATGCAGTGATTGAAGCACTGGGCTGCAAACTGAATGGTCCAAGATTCAAGACTATCAGCTACTCTTCAGGAGATAGATGTGATAGTTTGTTTTGTAAAGACCACAACTTCAGAAACTCTCTAGGGCAGTTCTACTCTGTCCTATGGGGTCACAATAACTTGGAATTGACTCAATGACAATGAGTTTTCTCCTAACCAGCTTAATGAAATCATTTTCTTTGTGAAAATGATTTTTGGGAGAAAACTTCTACCTTTCTTTTGCTTTCTTCCTTCTAAGGGAGGGAGCCAAAAATCAAAAGTTCTCTTGTTTATGGCCAAAAGTAATACAAAAGACAGTAAAAATCTTTCAGCTATAAATGTAATTACCCAAAATCGAAGGCATGGAAAGATTGGTTGACTTTTAAAAATGTGTTTTAGGTCACGTAAATCATGTTAAAAGTTGCAATTAGAGATGCAATTTTTCTCAAGGAAAGCTGCAATTTTCAGCTGGAGAAATGTATTTTCTCTCTCAAGCTCTAGGCAACCATCATTTCAAACTGTAATCTCTTCTATATTAAATGGAAGAGTCAGTGCCCAGGTTAATGTCTTAGTGAAATAAAGTGTAGAGGAGTCATCTTCTGTGCCTGATACATGGCTTCTGCTAGGAATATGGGCTGAAAGGCTCTAATAGCAGGTATTATCAGGATAATTCTGCAACCCCTTTCTGATTGCTAGAAAATTGGTGACTCTCATCCATAAGAAAGTACTTTATAGCATGATTTCTTTTCTTCAGTGTTGCTGTAGGGCTTTCAATGTAATTTAAGGAATATCTCTGCTTCTACATTCATTATTAGATGTGAAAGAACTAAGTTTTAACTTTTTTTTCTGGAGTTCTGGTCATTCATTATTGTAAGCTTTTGGGTTATATTTGATATGCGAAGTAAACTCTAAAGAAACCTTGAAAATCTTCTAAGAGCCATTCAGTGTTCAGATAGTAAAAGGACTTTGCTGTATTCTTATTTTATCCCCATCTTTGTACTAAAGATGTGACTATCTGCAAGGCCAAGTATAGTGATTTGTGAACATAACTTCATTAATAAAGACAGAACTGTATCTATGTGATAAGGCACTGTGTTAGATTCTAGGCATACGGCTGACAACAAAACTGATGGGAATCTTTGCTGTATATGCCTTCAGTGTGGTGTAAGCGAAGGGTCATTCATCTTCACTTTGCTGAGTTCCTGATAAGATGTAGAGAACACACCATACTCTTCTTTTAAGAGATTGTTTTTGAAGGTGAAATTCTGATATTTCTTATGTGGGTTTAGGCTTGCATATATATTGCTTGTGGGCTTGGGATAAATGCTATGTCCGTAAGTCATTATTATCAGCATTGTTTTTAATGCATTTTAAAACACCTAATTTACAAATTTGGCTACTGCATACCTACTCTATCCTTGTATAAGACACTGCTGTATGTGTAGCTGTGTGTCTGCCAGTAGTCTTTGAATCTTTGCTGCACCCCCCTCAAAGCAGATTGGTATGACTGAAAACAAGGAAACAGGAAGAGAAAATGACTTGCCCTAAGGCAAATGGCTGCATATGGTGGATCCAAGATTTAAGTTCAGGACTACACATTGGCTTTGTCAGCTGGCACCCCTTCCACCCTTCCACACCACCTCTCCTTCTTTTGACCCTTTTGGCCCCCTTCCACTTATTGTTGTGGAATAGGCCCAGTAACCAATGAGCCAACTCTGATCCACAGTGACTCCCATGGGTGTCAGAGTAGAATATTGCTCCATAGCTTTTCAGTGGCTGATATCTTTGGAATTCGATCACCAGACCTCTCTTCTGAGGCACCTCAAGGTGGATTTAAACTTTGAAGCCTTCAGTTAACAGCCAAGTGTGTCAACCATTTCAATCACCCAGTGACTTCGAGAAATAGGGATGGATACTCTCAACAATTTCTCATCCTAGATGATTATACTCTTGGTGCCTCAGGTTACTTCCAAGTTTTGCCATTCTCCTTAAGGAAAAAAAAAAATGGCAAAATTAAGTTAAGGCTAGATACTCAGTTTGCAGTGTGTATGTGCTTGTGTGTATGTATATAATGCTTCAAACAATAGGACTAAGATACACAAGCCTAAAAACTCAAAATATAAATACAGTATTACTTAAACTAAGAAGAATGAAAATGGTCACTTGGAAAGATCTTGGGAGGGAAGAAGAAAAGATTTTTACTAAAGCACAAAAATTAAGAAATAAATAGACAAAGTATGTAAGATAATAAGTCATTATTTTGCTGGCCTGACAGAGAGTGGAGAAACCCTGGGAGTAGGGCTTCCAGACACCCTTTCAGCTCAGTAATGAAGACACTCCTGAGGTTCACCCTTCAGCCGAAGACTGGACAGATCCATAAAATAACACAAGACTGAGAAGGTGTGACAGTCCAGGGGCAAGGTTTACAAGGCAGGAAGGCACGGGAAAGTGGGTAGTGAGGATTCCAAGACTGAGAAAGGAGAGTGAGGACATGTCACAGGGTTGTAAACCAAAGTCATAAACAGTATATATACTAACCGTTGAATGAGAAACGGATTTGTTCTGTAAACCTTCATCTGACTTACAATTAAAAAAAAAAAATGATAGTAAGTGATGAAGGGCAGCCCAGTGAACTTCACGGTAAGTAGTAGTAATGAAACTCCCTCGCTGAAACATTGATCTAACGTTGCATCCTATGGATTTAGAAGAGGGTGTGGAGCAAGTGATGTCATTGCTGATGTCTGATGGATCTCAGCTGAAAGCAGAGAATACCAGGAAGACATTAACCCATGTTTTATTGACTATGCAGAAGCATTCAACTGTGTGGGTCATAACAAATTATGGATAATACTGCAAAAAACATGGGGATTTCAGAACATTTAATTAAGTTCATAAGGAGCCTGTATCACAAAGGAGTCATTTTAGCAGAACAAGGGGATGCTGCGTGGTTTAAAGTCAGGAAAGGTGTCAGGATTGTATTCTTTCACCATGATTATTTAATCTATATGTCAAGAAAATATTGAAAAACAACTGGACTATATAAAGACAAACAGATCATCAGGATTGGTGGAAGACTGATTAGCAATGGCATAACCTTCCTTTCTAAAAATGAAGAGAACTTGAAACACTTACTGATAAAGATCGAAGGCTACAGCTTTCAGTATGAACTATATTTCAACATAAAGAACACAAACATCTTTACAAGTGGATCGATAAGAAACATCAAGTTAAAAGGAGAAAATAATGAAGTTTATAAGAATTTCATTTTACTTGGATCCACAATCAGCACCCCCGGAAGCAGCAGTCAAGAAATCAAACAACATGTTACATTAGGCAAATCTGCTCCTAAAGACCTTTTTAAAGTATTAAAAAGCAAGGATGTCACTTCTAAGATTAAGGTGTTCCTGATCCAATCGACAGCATTTTCAGTTACATGGGTCATTCACAGGGTCACGTTTCTTCTCTCAGTTCAAGCTTTCTGTATGCGCTCAGAACCCCTCTGCACACTAAACGTGACTGCCAAGTGATAATATATCCTGTATATCTGACTTCTGCTTCATTCCTTGGCCCTATGAATAAGCATAAAACTGGTTCTTAACAGTGGCAACAATAGCTGAGACCTATACCCTGTGGCTAGCAGAGGGGGTGATGGGAATGTCCATTGAGGGCACTGCTTGATGCTCTGACAGATGCTCTCCCACTCTGAAGAGAGATCTCTCTTTCACTTGGACAGTGTTACGCAGAATCTATTTTGTGAGCCTCAAGAGACCCCGGGAGACCTGTCTCAGTGGTGCGGTCTACACTAGACACCATGGAAGCTAGTGGCTGAAAGTTCACAGGTTTCTTGGATTGGGTGAGTGATGGGGAGGTCTGATTATCTCATGGCCCACCAGAGGCTTGTTTTAGTACCTGAGGACGTCTTCCATAGGTCACTGTCATCTATTGTTCACTGCAGACCTTGTCAAATCCACTGAAAATGCCCCCAGTGAAGTATTTCTGGTGCTTTCACTATTATGTCCCAGCAAATAAATTATATCACCTTAATTCACAACCTCCACTTCCTGGATCTTCTGCCTCCTCACCTAGAAAATTAGGATAATAATAGAGACCTCCCAGGATCATTCTGGGTACTACATGAGTCACTGTGGCTAGGATACCAAAAGCTATCTGGTATATGTCTGTGCAGCAGAATCTGGTGCCTTTAGGTAGACTCATACTGCCCTGGTTAGTTTGTTAACTGCATCAACCAGAGACTTCTAGTATACATATGGTATGTTATCCAATAAGTTGTTGCTAATTAAGTCACAATTATTCAGAATGAGCAACTATGTTAGGGCTTCTTAGTAGGATGATGGTATTAGCAAGGTGCTCTACAACCATGGAATATAGCCCCAAACCAAAATCAAACCAACTGCCTTCAAATTGAATGTAACTCATAGTGGCCCTATAGAACACAGAACTGCCCCATAGAGTCTCCAAGGAACTCTTGGTGGATTCAAATTGCTGACCTTTTGATTAGCAGCTGTAGCATTTAACCACTGTGCCACCAGGGTTTCCAGAGAATAGCCACTGTTTACTAATTCCAGGGCATTATTTCCTGGATGACAGACATCTGCTCGGAGTCAGAAAATCCAGTCTCACTTCCAGGTCAGGTAACATCAACTGATACCTCGGCGAAGGTTGTTCCTCTTGATTCTCACTCCTGCCAGTCCTCTGTACCTAAGGATCAGACCCTAAATGTGTGTGTTTTGGATTGAATTGTGTCCCCCCAAAAATGTGTGTAGCGATTTGGCTAGGCTGATTCGTGGTTTTGTGTGATGTTGCTATATGCTGTAAACCCTGCCTCTATGGTGTTAATAAGGGAGGACAGATGACAGTTGTGTTCATGGCACAGAACTCTATGTGTGCAGTTGTATTGTTCCTTGAGGCAATCTCTTGAGATACAAAGGAAAGAAGTTAGCAGAGTGATCTGGGGATATCATACAATCAAGAAAGAAGCAGTGCCAGGAGTAGAGTGTGTCCTATGGAAAGGACCAGGGTCCCTGCACCTCAGAAGCTCCCAGTCCAGAAGAAGACTGATGACAAGGACCTTCTTCCAGAGCCAACAGGGCAGCCATTCCCAGGAGCCGATGCTCTGAATTTGGTTTTGCAGCCTACTGGACTGTGACAACATAAAATTTCTCTTTTCAAAGCCATCCACTTATGGTATTTCTATTGTAGCAGCCCTAGATGAATAAGACAGTCAGGTGCACTGTCTTTTTTATTTTGAATTTCAAGGCTGTGTTCCCTCAGTCCCTTATGTTTATTTATTTTTCTAAATGTATTGTCCACATGGACACCCTTTTACCCTTCCCAAGGAATACTGTAGATGTGAACAACTATCTAGGAGAGATGTTGGGATTATATGAGACGAAACATCTGGAAATATTAATTCTTTCATGAAATAGAGCTCTATCTTCTCATTTCCCTCTTCTGGGGACACGTAGTGAACAATGGTGAAAGTTCAGGAATAATTAAGAACAACAGCAATGTCAGTCTTAGGACAAGTGATAAACTGTAGTTCATGATTTAGATGTCTTATTAACGTTTGAGCAAAAAAAATGTTTCTTGTTCATAACTAAATTATCCTAGTGTTTTAGTTTCAAAAATGCTGGCAGAAGTTTGTAAAATATCTTTAGGAATTCCATACCAAGAAGCATAAAGTAAACTTTAATATAAAGTAGCCAAACCAAAAATCATTCTAGGGAATCTACAATTTCAGGATTTTCTACTGTATTTCATAAAAATGCACATGTCCTAATTGTCTACTTTCTGCTATGTTAACACAGGCCACATTCTCCAGGTACTTATTGGAAGGCAGGCAAGAAGGCAATAAAATAATTTATACTAAAATATGATTAGAACAAAATTGCATTCTATACAAAATGCTGTGAGAGTGCAAAAAAAATGTGATGTTTCTTTGAACAGGTCCATCTAAGAAAGGAAATGACGTGTCTTCAACCTGTAGTTGTTGGTAGCTGCCTTTGACTTTGACTCATGACAATCACATGCATCACATAGCAAAGTGTTGCAGCATGCAAGCCTCATGGTGCTTGTGCGTGAGGTACATTGGCCAGGAATCAAACCAGAGTTTCCCTCTTGGAAGGTAAGCTTGCTACCACTGAACTACCACTGCCCCCATCTCTGTGCTGGAGATTCTAACTTAACTCTACCATGGGAACTGACTGAGGTGTTTAAATCCCCCTGACTCTTCCTGTGTGCATTCAAGGCTGAGAACCACTGCCCTAACAGACATCAGTCTTGCTGGGACTCCTAACCATGACTCTAGCAGCTCTATGATTTCTCCCAGGCAAAGAAGCACATACAAAATCTTCATAGTTAGGTGTCAGGAGCTCAGCATCCCAAAAGACTAGACACAACATCCTCTAAGCTAACCATCTACTCATCACTGCCTGCGTCGCGGAGAGGACAGAGAAGAAATGAAATTATCCATATATGTTCAAAGACCAGGTCTTAATCTCCTTTAACCCTAATTCCTCCTTCTAAATTCAGAGAGTTGGATACTACAGACCTTGTATAGAGCTTAGCTCTGTGAAAATACACATAAAATGTGCTTCAGGGAAAGAAGCTAGAAAAGTGGCTGTCACACTTAGGTGGGCATAAGAATCACCAGGGTGGCTTTGTTGTAAAAAGGATTCTTGGGTCTTATCTCCAGAGGTCTTGTTATAGAGTGTCTGGAGTAACGCATAAAAACGCATATTTTTAATAAGTTACTTTGTTATTTTTCTATATAGGGCCTGAATAACATACTTTACAACATAGGAGTTTAGGGAAATTTGGATGTTTCTAATTAATGGCTTCCTGAAGATGATACATTTTAGATTGTTTTTAAAGAGACAGAGAAAGAAAAAGCAAAAGTGAATAGAGAATGCCATGTTCTAAAGTATACCCTGGCTTGTGGAGGTTTTTTCTCTCAATCTTGGTGTATCAACAATGCTTTAATATTGGAAAGAGCCTTCAAGGTGACTTGGTCCTATCAAGTATAATGCTATCAATAAGAACCTAAACTGGAGCTAGAAGAAGTCGGTAGACTTCTGGGGATTCCTTCAAGTCACTAACCTATATATTTAGGACAAATTCATTATAATGCAAAATAAATTGATAATCTAAGAGTCAAATAACCAATGCAACCTGCCTGAAATACCTCTCAGAATTGGTATTTAAGTGTATCTGAACAAGGTACGGCTGGATTCTGCAAGTTGTTAGAGAAAAGAGAGGGGTTGCAAAGAGCTTTTTGCTGATACTAGGGCTTTACCTTTATTTCAAACCCCAGCCATGCTCTGGATTATCATGTTTTAATTCTACAGAGTTGGGTTTATCATTGTTGTGTGCTATTCAGTTGATCTTGACTCACAGCTACCCTTTAGGATGTAGCAGACCTGTCCCATAGGGTTTTCTAGGCTGTGATCTTTATTGGAGGAGATCACTAGCTCTTCTCTCCCACTGAACTGATGGTGGGTTCAAACTGGTTAGCAGCCAAGGGTTTAATCTTTGCACCCCAGGGCTCTTTGGCTCATCACTACAGGTGGTATATTGGTCATTTCCTGGCAGATACTGCCTACTGGGGTGATAAAACAGAAAGCACAATTTCTTTGGTGAATCTTAGATTCGCACAGTTAAATTTCTATCAATAACTGGCAGAATTTTTGTATCTACTGTCATGAATTGAATTGTATCGCCGAAAAATGTGTGTAGCGATTTGGATAGGCCATGATTCCCAGCGCTGTGATGTTCCCATATGCTGTAAACCCTGCCTCTGTGATGTTCATGAGGGAGGAAGGGTAGCAGTTGTGTTCAAGGGGCAGAACTCAACGTGTAGGATTGTATTGTACCTTGAGGCAGTCTTTTGGGATATAAAAGAAGGAGAAGCAAGGAGAGACCTTGGGACCTCATATCACTAATAAATAGTGCTGAGTATGTCCTTTGAACTCAGGGTCCCTGTGCATCAGAAGCTCCCACTGCGGGAAAAGAATGGCAAAAGCTTCCTCCCGAACTAGCAGAGAAAGACTTCCCCTAAAACTGACACTCTGAATTTGGACTCTTAGCCTACTGGACTGTGACAAAATAAAGTTTTTCTTTTGAAAGCCATCCACTTGTGGTATTTCTGTTACAGCAGCACTAGATAGCTAAGACATCTACTATGCATAAACAAGGCAGATGTCTCTATCCTTTAAGAGGCTGGGTGTATGTAGAACTGGGAGAAACAAAAAGTCTATTCCTTCCCAAGGTCTGTATACTAAGAAAAGACATTGTGAAAGAAAAACTGGGAGCTTGTGTTAAATGGTCTAACTTCTCCTAAGAAAAGACAAGCAAAGTATTTAATTCTCTGTTGAAATTTGTATTGTCTAGTTCATTTAACCACACTGGCTGGCAGTGACTGTGGGCAGAGGATCACATAACAAGAAGACTTGAATGACTTCTTTCTATACCATGTCTTTTACCTGACATCTCTGAACCTTCCTGGCAAGTCAGTGCCAATGCAGTCAATTTTACACTGCTGTGAAAACAGCCATGGAGACGATTAATCTGCTTAGCATACACCTCTACTGCACCTGATCTGTCTATTTCAAGGTTTATAAGCCAAAATGAGAGAAGAAATCGTATTCAAGAATTCTACCTCTGACTTACCTACACACTTCAGAGTGAACACTGGAGACTTGCAACTCAAGCTTCTTTCTGTAGCACTCAGAGGCCTCCCTCAGGGGACTCAAAAGGACTTTCTTTAAGAGCTCGTTCCTCAGGACACCAGGACCTCTGCAACATTAGTTCACTGCTGTGTCCTGACACTGGCATCTCTTTCATGACCCCAGGTCATTATGCTTGTTGGTTCTTCACCAGACAAATTATTCCTTCTGATCACTTTCCACTGAAAATGACCTTATTGTTCAGGGTCAACACCAATGATGACATATCCATGAAACCTTTCTTGAATTTGGAATAAAAGCTACCGTTTATAAAATTTCTATAACAGACATTTTCCTAAGCATTAAATATATTATTATTTATCTGAATTCTAGTAAATAGTCTGTAAATTTTTTTTTATGAAATAAGTGTTATAGACAATAATTATCTTTATAAAGATTGTTTTATTATTATTTTATTGTATCATTTATACATCTTATTATCATTATTTGGGATCAAAAACTCAAAAGAGTTTTATTTCCCTTCAACATTACAGAACTCCTAAGTTGACACCTTGCTGACATCAAGATGGATATGCTACAGTTGCCCCTGTCACCTTTTACTATTATTCTTCCCTTCCTGTACTTCCCCCAAAGTGAATGTGGTTTTATTTAGTACTTATTCCAGTTTTGAATAGAATTAGTTGTTCACTAGAAGGAAAAGAATCCCAGCTGAAGCATGACAATGGGTATTTTTTTAAAGGAAGAAATATAATATAAACCAAAAATAAAACTGGTTGCTGTAGAGTCAATTCAAACTCAGAAGAGCACTACAGGACTAAATGGGAAGCTTGACTGCATAGTGGTTAAGAGCTTGGCTTCTAACCACAAGGTTAGTGTTTCAAATCTACCAGCTGCTCAATGGAAACATTACTAAGCAGTTCTACTCTTCTATAACATCGCTATTAGTTGGAATCAGCTCAACAGTTCTCAATGAGGGGATTGAAATGAAAAGGGAAAACTGTTGAAAACAGTTGTAAAGATGGTTTTGGAGGTTTTAACATATATTACTAGGTAAGAGTTGTAAGTCCCTAACATTGTTGGGTGAGCAGTAAAAGCCCTTATTTAAGACACATTCTAAGCCAAGGATAAAGACTGTACAAGTGAACTAAGAAAATTATGACAGGAAGGCTATTACAGAGGAAAAGGAAATCTAAATGCTTTTTTTAATTATGATTGAATGAAAATGTACCTTCCCATATAAATTCGCATGCTCATATATATATAGCTGCCACTGCTGTCCCTGCGCGGTGACAGCACATCCCTCCTCTCTGCTCCATAAATGTCCTATCCTCCCAACAGTCTCCTATCCCCTCCTCTCCACCCACTCCCCTTTCTCCAGCAAGAGGTCAGCAGGATGACATCCTATAGATGCATAGAACCATAAAATTCCCACAAGATACGGTCACTCTGCGTTGCCAAGTCCAATCCATTGCTGTCTGAGAAGTTGAACTTCATTATGATTTATGGACAGGGCAGCATCAGGGCCAGGGGCCATGATCCCAGGGGAAACCTGAAGCCTCCAGACCATCTTTTATTGGAGATCACAGGGTGCACCCCTATTTATTTTCTTGTTGCCAGTGAGACTGAACTTTGTGAGCTCCATCTTGGCTATCTCTGGTGGTGCCCAGGCACCATCCAGTTCTTCTGGTCACGAGTTGATGTAGAGACCCTCTCACATGGGTCTCTTTGTCTCATCGGTTCTCTCCAACTCAACGGCACTTAGCTAGCTAGCTTTCCCATGTCGTTCTTGTCTTCGCTGATCATCTGTTCCTGTTGGGTTGGTACCATTTGCTATAGAGTCAGATGGCAGCTTGGCAGCTTTTAAGACCCCAGACTCCACTCACTGATGAGGGGTGCAGAGAGTCCTCATTAGCAAAATGTTAGCTGTGCCAACTGGTCTTGATTTCGCTTGACTGCATGCTCCCCGGCCCTCCACCCCAACTACTCTGTCCTTGCAATATTGGTTAGGATGGGAGAAGTACTCAACTTGTGTTGAAGTTCAGCTATTATTGATCTTCTTTCTAATGTGTGCTGTCACTGATTTCACCCAACAAAATTTCTATTAACTAATCTAAACCTTCTCCCCCTTACTCTCCCCCCCCCACCCACCCTTGCAGCTGTCAGAGTCTTCTCTTCTATGCATGAGTCTGTTTTTAAGTTCTTACCATGGGGATCTCATACAGTATTTGCCCTTTTGTCACTGACTACTTTCACTCAACATAATGTCCTCCAGTTGAAAAGAGGTTAAGAGATGTTTCCTGCTGTCATCATTGTTCTTTATTATTACATACTGTTCCATTGAGTAGATATACCATAGTTTACCTATCCATTCCTCTGTTGTTGGGCATCTGGGTTGATTCCATCTTTTTGCTATTGTGGACAGTGCTGCAATGAACATTAGTGTACATGTATCAGTTGGTGTGAATGGCCTTGATTCTGTAAAATATATTCCAAGCAGTGGAATTACCGGGTCAAACGGTATAGATATACCCATTTTTTTAAGGGAGCACCACATTGCTTTTCAAAAAGGTTACACCATTTTGCAATCCCACTAACAGTGTAGGAGAGTTCCATTCTCCCCACAGCCTCTCCAGCATTTGGTGTTTTGTGTTTTTTGGATCATGGCCAACCTTGCTGGGGTGAGATGGTATCTCATTGTCTTTTTGACTTGAATTTGTTTAATAGCTAATGATCATGAGCATGTCCACATGTGTTTTTTGACTGCCTAGATTTCCTCTTTAGAGAAGTGTCTGTCCATCTCCTTTGCCCATCGCTTAATTGGATGACATCTTTTTCTTATTGATATTATGTAATACCTCATAGATTATGGAGATCAGGCATCAGTCTGACATGGAGTTTGCAAAATATTTTCTCCCATTCTGTAGGTGGCCTTTTAATTCTATTAATAAAGTCTTTAGATGAGCGAAAGTGATTGATTCTTAGTAGTACCAATCTATTTTCTGATGATTGTGGTTTGTTTGACAGATTTTGAAGTCTGTCTACGTTGTGTATTAAACCTTCCATTATTGTTCCTACTTTCTCTTGAATGAGCTTTATCATTTTAAATTTGACATTTAGGTCTTTTGTCTCGTTTGAGTTGGTTTTTGTATAAGGTGTAAGATATGGGTCTTGTTTTAATTTAGCACAGTTGGATATCCGGTTTTGCCATCACCGTTTATTGAAGAGATTGTTTTTACCGCAGTTTAATGTCTTAGGGCCTTTGTCAAATATTAGCTGTTCATAGGCAGATGATGTCTTCTCTGGGGTCTCTATTCTGTTCCATTGATCTGCTGTCTGTTTTTGTACCAGTACCAGGCTGTTTTGACTACGGTGGCAGTGTAATAGGTTCTAAGGTCAGGTAATGAGAGGCATCCCAATGTATTCTTCTTCTTTAGTAATGCTTTACTTATCCAGGGCTTCTTCCTTTTCCAGACAAAGTTGGTAATTTGTTCCTCCATCTCTTTAAAAAATGTCACTGGAAATTGTATTGGGATTGCATTATATAAGTAGATTGCCTTTGCTAAAGTCCTATCCATGAGCAGGGTAGGTTTCTCCATTTATATAAGTCTCTCTTAGTTTCTTGTAGTAAGGGTTTGTAGTTCTCTTTGTAAAGGTCTGTTATTTCTCTGGTTAAATTTATTCCTAGGTACTTTATCTTCTTAGGGGCTATAGTAAATGGTATTGACTTGGTGATTTCTTCCCTAATAATCTTGTTGATGGTATGAAGGAATCCTACTGATTTACTTACGTTTATCTTCTATCTTGAGACTTTGCCAAACTCTTCTATCAGTTTGAGTAGTTTCCTTACAGATTCTTTGGGATTCTCTGTATATACAATCATATCATCTGTGAATAGGGAGATTTTTAGTTCTTCTTTGCCAATGCAGATGCCCTTTATTCCTTGTCTAATTGCTCTGGCTAGAACTTCTAGTACAATGTTGAATAGGAGAGGTGAGAGTGGGCATCCTTGTCTAGTTCCTGTTCTCAAGGGTAACTGTTTCAGTCTCTCTCCATTCAGGATGACATAGGCAGTTGGCTTTGTAAAAATGGCCCTTATTGCATTGAGGAATTAGCTGTCTATTCCTATTTTGCTGAGAGTTTTTAGCATGAATGGGTATTGGGCTTTACCAAATGTCTTTTCTGCATCAATAGACAAGATCAGGTGACTCTTGTCTTTTGTGATAGTTATGTGGTTGATCATATTAATTGTTTTTCTGATGTTGAGCCAGCCTTGCATCCCTGGTGTGAATCCAACTTGGTCAGGATGGATTATTTTTTTGATATGTTGTTGTATTCTATAGGCAAGAATTTTGTGAAAATTTTTGCATCTAGATTTATGAGTGATGTCGGTCTGTAGTTCTCCGTTTTTGTTGTGTCTTTCCCTGGCCTTGGTATCATGGTTATGCTGGCTTCATAGAATGAATTTGAGAGTATTCCATCCCTGTCTATACTGTGAAATACTCTTAGTAGTATTGCAGATAACTCTTCTCTAAAAGCTTGGTAGAATTCTGTGGTGAAGCCATCTGGGCCCAGGCTCTTTTTGGTTGGCAGTTTTTTGATGACTTTTTCAATCTCTTCCTTTGTTATGGGTTTATTAAGTTGTTCTGCTTCACCTTGTGATAATTTGGGTACGTGATTTGAATCAAGGAATTTGTCCATTTCCTCTAGGTTTTCAAATTTGTTAGAATACAGTCTTTCATAGTATTCAGCTATGATATTTTCAATTTCTGTTGGATCTGTTGTGACAACTCCCATCTCATTTCTTATTTGGATTATTTGTTTCCTTTCCTGTTTTTCTTTAGGAAGTTTAGGCAGTGGTTTGTCAGTTTTGTTGATCTTTTCAAAAGACAGCTTTTAGTCTTTTCAATTTTTCATTGTCCTTCTATTCTCTAATTTGTTTAGTTCTGCTCTAATCTTTAAGATTTGTTTTCTTCTGGTGCCTGAGGGGTTCCTCTATGGTTCTCTCCCTACTTGTTCAAGCTGTAGGGTCATTTCTTTGATTTGGTTTTTTTCTTCCTTCTAGATGTGTGCATTTGTAGAGATAAACTGCCCACTGAGAGCTGCTTTGGCTGTATCCCATAAATTCAGGTAGGAAGTATTTTCATTCTCATTGGAATCCATAAATTTCTTCATTTCATCCTTGATTTCTTCTATAACTCATGATTTTTTGAGCAAGGTGTTGTTCAGTTTTCAACAGCTCCACTTTCTGTTTTTTCTGCTATTGATTTAGACTTTTATGGCTTTATGATCTGAGAAGATGCTTTGCATTAATTCAGTAGTATGGATTTTGTTAACAATTTCCTTATGTGCTAAACATGGTCTATTCTTGAGAGTGTTCCATGTGCACTAGAGAAGAAAGTGTAGCTGTCCACTGATGGATAGAAAATTCTGTATATATTGATGAGGTTTTGTTGGTTAATTATGGCAATAAGGTATTGTGTGTCTTTATTGAGATTTTTTTCTAGATGATCTGTCCAATATTGAGAGTGGAGTGTTGAAGTCTCCTACTATTATTATGGAGTGATCTTTCTCCTTTTTGATTATAGTCAGTGTTTCTTTGACATATTTAGGTGCTCTGATGTTAGGTGCATAAATATTTAATATTGTTTAGTTCTGTTTGTGTATTGAAACTTTCAGCAATAGTGTTCATCCTTGTCCACGATGGTGGATTTCACATTAAAATCAATTTTATTGGAGATTAGAATTGTCACACCTGCTTTTCTTTGTTCATTGTTAGCTTGATATATATTTTTCCATCCTTTAATTTTCAGTTTGTTCCTATCTTTAAGTCTAAGGTGAGTTTCTTGTAGGCAACATATAGATGGGTCATGTCTTTTGATCCAAGATGTCACTCTATGTCTTTTACTGGAGTATTCAGTCCATTCACATTCAATGTAATTATTGATAGGTGATTACATTCAATATAATTATTGATAGGTTATTACATTCAATGTAATTATTGATAGGTGCTGCCGTTGTGATATGTTTATCTTTGTGCTGATGTTTTCTCTGTTTTTCTTATTAATCTGTGATCTTTTTCTTTGTGAGTTAATTTTTCACTTTTCTCAGGGTTGGTTTTGTGGTTGTTGAGACTCTTGTATTACATTCCTTGATACAGTATGTTGCAATTAATCATGGATTGTTCTTGTTAATAGAGTCCCACATACTTCTTAATGCTTCTTCATTTTTCTTGTTTCTTTTTTCGGATTTCTCCTCATAGATGCTGAAGTCAGTAGCTGTCTTCTGAATCAGAAACTCTTTTCCATTTGTTCCATTCTGTTTTCTTGGCTTTGAATTGAAGTTTCTGTGTTTTTGATTTTGTTCTTGATCTGTTGGATTTCCAAGTACTGATGTTCCATCAGATCAAACAGCTTGCTTAATTTTTTGTTTTGCTCTGCTGATTATGTATAAGGTCTAGGAGGGCTCTCTATATAATCCTTTTGTATTCACCTTCGATAGTTTCAGAAAAGCTTCTTTGTCTGGGAAGTTCTGGTGTGGTTTCTTTTGGGGGCCTTCTGATGCCATGGGTGATTTCATGGTTACCATCTTCTCCAACATTTGTTGCTTTGGGGGCTTCATGTGGTCCAATAAAGGCTGGGAAAGGTGTCATGGAGATGGACCAGAGTTGTTTCTCTAGCCCATCTCAAAACAAAAAGTAAAAAGCATTTGACAGCTTCCAAAGTCAGTCAGGTTTTCAGGTGTATATGTCCCTCTTCCCAGCTGGCAAAGTAAGCACCTCTATATGGAACCCCAGATGTTATAAACTAGCTCAAAATCCAGAAAGGCCACTGGTCTGCTGGCCTCTGCTGTGAAGCCCCAGTTGTAGGCAGTACTGTGTAGAATTATGCTTTTCTGCTGGAAAAGTGGTCTCTTCTGAGTAGGCACTACCTCTCAGCCCAGGAATTAGGTCCAGCTGAGGCTTCTGTATGAATAACTCTTCCTTCCAGCAAAACAATACGGCATCCCACACAAGGTCACCAGCTGGCCAGAGCAAGGCTCCCGGCATAAAGAGAGGCCAAGAATGCCAACATGCCCAGAGTCCACAGTCTCTGCTGCTGGGCCCCAGTCCTAGGAGACACTGTGCAAAACACCGCCTCCCTGCCTGAAAAGCACTCTCCCACTAACACGTGCCATTTCCCAGCCTAGGAACCAAGTCTGGCTGGGGCCTCTGCCTGGGTTTCTCTGTTTCCTAGTGGATCAATATGGTGTCCCACACAAGTGTGTCTGTATGGCTACCACACGGCAGAGGCAGAAAGATAGGCAAGAGGGGCCAAGGTGTATAGAGTCCAAAGTCAGGCTCTCCAAACCTGGCAACTATGATTTCCAGTCCCACCAGCAGTACATTCAAGACCAGCAGATTTTCAAGTCCCCATTCTGCCCACCACCCAAGACACAGGAAAAAAAAATCAAAATGGTGAGTTGCATTCAGTCTGTGCAGGCCTCTGTTTGCTGAGAGTGGGGTCAGCAATAGAGAGGAGGTTTTGCATTCAGTGGTATAAAGTCCAAATTAACAGCCCTATGCTGCATCCCAAGGCTCACTAGGTGTCCAGAAGGCTCTGTTTAATTATCATTTCAGGTCTTAGTTTCCAGAGGGATTTAAGGAGATGTGTGTTTAGTCCACCATCTTGACTCTGCCACCTGGATAATGAAATTAAAAAAAAAAAAAAAAATCTTCATTTAAAAGAAAGTAAAAGCATTGCAAAGGGATAGATAAAAGCATATCTAGTGAAAAAAATAAGGGGGTGGATTTAACCAAAAACCAAACTCACTGACACTGAGTTGACTCATTTTTTTTTAATCTGGTCTGTCAGTTCTTATTTAAATTAAAAAATTTGGTACTAAATCTACTAATATTACTAAACAGATCAAAAAAAGAATAAACTAAACTAACTATATTCTGTTTATTAAAAAAGTACCTTAAATAAAAAGACACAATAAAGATGAAAATAAAATGCCAGGGAAGGTAAAAATTATAACATACACATACTAACCCAAAAGAAAGTTCCTATAGCTGTAATGATATCAAACAAAGGAGAGGCTATGGTCAGAAATATTTCCAGAGATTGAGAAAAAGTTTCAGGAGGATAAGAGAGTTAACCCAACAAGTATATACATGAATCCTAAACTGGTATATTCTTACTAGTCTGTCCCGAAAGAATACATAAAATGAATGATGAGGTCAGTCACAGCATTTGATTTCTACTTTTCCAGAGTCTTTTGAAGACAAAATTGTTCTTTTCAGCAAGAATGCACTAAAAACTTAATCTTGAATGTTTCCCTTAATACCATAACTCCACTGCCCAATTGAGTTGATTCTAATTCACAGCAACCCTATAGGACAGAGTAGAGTTGCCCTATATTCCTCAAGGAACACCTGTTGAATTCAAACTGCTAACCTTTGGGCTAGCAGCCATAGCACTTAACTACTACACCACCAAGGTTTCTGTTTTACATTAAACCACAAAGCCAACCCTCTGCTGCTGAGTCAATTTCAACTCACAGGAAAACTATAGGACAGAGTAGAACTACTCCACAGAGTTTCTAAGATGTGCATGGCAGCTTTGAACTGCTGGCTTTTTAGTTACCAGATGTAGCACTTAACCACTACATCAGCAGGATTTCTGGTATCACATTACAGAGAGAGACAGAGAGGTAGACAGAGAGGTAGACAGAGATAGAGAGATAATATCTATATCTATATAGAGATTATACCTATATGTATATCTCTATATAGATTATATTTATATCTATGTCTGTATCTGTATTTATACCTATACCTATAGCTATCTATATTTGTATCTATATCTATACCTATACCTATGTCTGTGTCTCTGTCTCTCTATCTCTATCTAATAGTGCAAAAGTACAACCCCTTTTTTCTAAGTTTATGAGATCTCTTTTAGGAATGATGCCAGTAAATTAGGGTTCTCTTTTAATAATTTTTTTAACATTACTTTTTATTTATTTATTACCAACTAGACAATGCATGCATATAGACCAAAGTTGAAAAAGAAACACTGTAGTCTGTGCTATTTTCCCTATCTTGTTTCCAGATAAATTAGTTGCCCTTCTTGAACATAACCACTCTACCTTTATAATTTATTTTCTAGAGATATTCTGTGTATCTGGGATTAGCATTTAGTATTAATTTACATACACGCGTGTGTGGGGGTGGGTGTGTACACATTCTTTCATAACTTACTTTTCTACTCAAAACGACAACTGGGAGACCTACAAAGTATCTCATACTTTTTCAAAGCAGTTGTTGTTAGTCACCGTTAATTCATTTCTGACTCACAGCAAGCCTATGTACAACAGAACAAAGCTTATGACCAATGTTACAGCCACTGTGTCAGTCTATCTCTTTGAGAGTCTACCTCTTTTTCAGTGACACTCCACTTTACCAAGCATGATGTCCTTCTTCAGGGACTGATCCCTCCTGACAAAACGTCCAAAGTAATGTAATCTTGCCACAGAGCATTCTGGCTGTGCTTCCTCCAAGATAGATTTGTTTGTTCTTTTGGCAGTCCTTAGTATGTTCACTATTCTTATCCAACACTGTAATTCAAAGGCATCAATTCTTAGGTCTTTCTCACTCATTGTCTAACTTCACATACATAGAAGGCAATTGAGAATACCATGGATTGGGTCAGATACACTTTAAGTCTTCAAGATGGTGTCTCTGCTTTTAAGTACTTTAAAGACATCTTTCGCAGCAAATCTGCCCAATGCAATGAATCATTTGATTTTTTGACTGTTGCTTTTGTGAGTGTTGACTGTGGATCCAAGTGAAATGAAGTCCTCTTAAGCGATTTACTCAGCATTCGGATTGAACATGTATAATGAAAAGATACTACCCGGACGCACATCTTTCCTTGCTCTAAAACAAGCAGTTTTCTTTTGTTCTGTTCAAACAACTGCCTCTTGATCTATGTATGGGTTCTTCATGATCACGGTTAAGTACACTGAAATTTCTGTTCTTTGAAATGTTATCCATAATTTGTTACGGTCCACACCATTTTGCAAAGCAATAGAACATTGCATTTTATGAAGGTATAATTTCAGCTGTCTCTTACACGGACATTTAACTTGTTTTCTGTCTTTTGTAATCATAATTACATAATGAGTGTCTAAGCACATATATTATTTTGGACAACTGGAAGTGCTTCTGCAGAATAGCTAGCTAATTGTGTTTGGAACTGCTATATCAAAGATTACATATCTTTTGAAATTTGAAAGCTGACTACCAAATTGTTCTCGCTCTAGTTAGGTTGACACTTCTACTAGCTATGACTTATCCTTTATTAAAACACTGCAATAATGCTTGGAGATAATCATCAGAGTTGGCGTGAGGCACAAAGTGGCAAAGATTTATGAAAAGACCAAAAAGGACCACCCTCCTACTTGTCATGAGTAACTTGACCATAGTCCTGAACAAACCTGAAAAAAAGGAGGTTTTTCAGGTTTTTCTTTTTTTCAGGTTTTTCAGGATTTTCTTTTCTTGGACACAAACTATATGCACAAAAATTTGTTTTTTTGAACCTGTCACATCTTATTAATCTAAATTTAATGATTTCCATGTGCTAAGAAATTCAATGAGAAAAATCAACAAAACAGCAACTTAAGACACCAAAAATAAAAAATGATTTTAAGAAGATGCTGTTAAGAACTCACAATTAGACTTCACTGCCAGAAAAAAATGGGTGTGTTATGGAAGGGAGACAGAGATAGATTGTTGGGTACTGTATTAAACTCTAAAAATACTCTTGTTTGCCCTAGATTACCCAACAGTAAGTATCTTCTGTTAATTCACTGCAGAGTTCCAGAAATAACAAGAGCCATCTGGATGTATGGAATATAAATTGAATTTCCTCTATAAAGTAAAAGAAAAGAAAACTTCTCTCCCTCAATCGCCTTCCTCTTTCCACTCCCTCTTTTTTATCCCTCTCTCTTTCCTCTCTTGGACCTTCTCTTCTCTGTTCTTCTTCTAAGAACACTACTAAAAGACTACCAGGAACACTGCTTTCTTTACTGCCACCTCTATACAATTTTCAGCTGTTTCCTCACACAATTACACACTTTTCAAAAACACTGGGAGGTGTGCTGAAAGAACTATCTCATACACTCAGAAAGCTGCCTGTGTAATAGATTTTAAGATATCTGAATTTGAGGATTTTCCCACGGAAGAATGAGAGCTGCATATTCTCTCGATTTTGAACCACTAAGTACAGTGAAGCCCAAGTATATTTATAAAACTGATCCAAGATCTGCTACACAGCATGGTTTTAGGATCCCAGGACCTGGTTTGTGCCTGAGTAAACTCACCAGAGTTTACCAGTGGGAACACTGAGACCTTCATCACTTACAGTGTGGCCTGAGGAAATGTGGGGTGATGCAGAGTCTACACAGGCTTACGAGTGGAAGGAGGAGTAGCATTCCATTGTGAAAGCAGGCTGCTCGTAGCTTATGTGATTTAAAGGTCCTACAGAGCCATTAGTTAAAAATTCAGAAAATTAAGAGGATAAAGAGTGATAATCACGCCATCTAAAGATTAACTATGTTTAAATACTGTTATATTTTCTTTCAATATTTTTCTGTTTTTTATATGAAATTTATTTAGTATGTATTTATAACCTGGCATTATGCCAAATACAGTTGTAATCAAGCAATATGGTACAATTTTGGACTCTGAGATTTTTTTATTTAAGTATACAACACAAATATTTCTTTTTATTGAGAAGTATTTTATAAATATCAATTACAGTTTGTTATTAAAATAGTACCCATTATTATATGTTAATAGTATAACATATGCACACACATAGTCTCTGCTGAACTAATCCCAACTCAAAGCAATCCCTGTTAAACAGTACCGGATATTGTACACTAAATTATAGCAAAAGAGTTAAGATAATTTTCCTCAAATCCTGACTCACCTACTTTCAGTATTTTCTTTCAGAATTGCTGCTAATATCTTTATTAACTCTGTTGGAGGTTGCAATGCCCTCTAAATATAAACCCACTGCAGTCTTTGAACTGAGTTTATAATGCAAGAAGTGACTTGTAGTTTACAGTATACTATGCTTAGTTGTGAATACTGTGCTCTTAAGAAATCTGTGCATGAATCAAGAGGTAGTCATGCGAACAGAACAAGTGGACACTGCATGGTTTAAAGTCAAGAAAGGTGTGTGTCAGGGTTGTATCCTTTCACCATTCCTTTTCAATATGTATGCTGAGCAAATAATCTGAGAAGCTGGACTATATGAAGAAGCACAGGCATCAGGTTTGGAGGAAGATTCGTTAACAATCTACATTATGCAGACGACACAATCTTGCTGTAAGCGAAGAGGATTCAAAACACTTACTGATGAAGATAAAAGACCACAGCTTCCAGTATTAACTGCACCTCAACATTAAGAAAACAAAAATCTTCAAGCCTGGACCAGTAAACCAAACCAAACCAAACCAAACTCACTGCCATGGAGTCAATTCTGACTCAGAGCGACCCTTTGGAATAGAGTAGAACTGCTCCATAGAGTTTCCAAGGAGCACCTGGTAGATTCAAACTGCTGACTTTTTGGTTAGCAGCTGTAGAACTTAACCACTGTGCTACCAGGATTTCCAGACCAGTAAGCAACATTGTGATAAATGGAGAAAGGATGGAGATTGTCAAGGATTTCATTTTATGTGTTTACACAATCAATGCTCATGGAAGCAGAAGTCAAGAAATCAAAAGATGTATTGCACTGGAAAAATCTGCTGGAAAGGACCTCTTCAAAGCACTGAAAAGTCAAGATGTCACCTTGAAAATTGAGGTGTGTCTAACCCAAGCCACAGGGTTTTCAGTCCCATCGTATGCATGCAAAATGCTGGCCAATGAGTAAAGAAGACAGAAGAATTGATGCCTTTGAATTGTGGTTTTGGAGAAGAATGTTGAATGTATCATGGAACATCTAAAGAACAAATGAATCTGTTCTGGAAGAAGTACAACAAAGTGCTCCTTGGCAGCAAAGATGGCAAGATTGCATCTTACATACTCTGGATATGTTGTCAGGAGGAATCAGTCCTTGGAGAAAGACATTATGCTTGGTAGAGTGGAAGGTCAGTGAAAAGGAGGAAGATCCTCAATGAGATGGATGGACACAGTCACCACAGCAATGGAATTAAGCATAAAGACTATTGTGGACATGGTGCAGGATGGGGCAGTATTTTGTTCTATTGTTCATAGGCTGGTTGTGAGTCAGAACTAATCAAATGGCAGCTAACAACAACCACATGCTTAGTTGGGGAAACCCTGCTGATGTAGTAGTGGTTAAGCACTATGGCTGCTAGCCCAAAGCTCAGCAGTTTGAATCCACCAGGTACTCCTTGGCAACTCTATGGGGTAGTTCTACTCTGTTCTATAAGGTTGCTGTGATTAGAAGACAACTGGACAGCTGTGGGTTTTTGTGTTTTGGTCTGCTTAGTTGGAACTCTGGTAGCACAGTGATCAACAGCTTAGCTGCTAACCAAAAGGTCCCAGTTTGAATCCACCAGCAACTCTCTGAAAGCCCTGTAGGGTCGTTCTACTCTGTCTTATAGGGTCCCTATGAGTCAAAATCAACTAGGTGGCAAAAGGTACAGTATGAGTTTTTATGCTCTGTTAACTATCAGGCTGCCTTTTCCTTTCTCCAGCAGACGCAATAGAGTTCCATGATTGCAGAGAGAAATAAACTGTGTCTTTATTGTTTTCCTTTATTTTCAGTTAGACTGTCTATTGTCAACACAAACAATATTTTCAAACCTCATCTAAGAGTTATATTTCTGTCTTTCTTCTCTAAGCCTACAAAGACAGGATCAAGCGCCAAACAGCCTTCATCTCCGATACTGTGGATCCATTCCACATTAAGATCATAAATCATGCAAGCAAAAGTCATTTGTCAAAAAATACATTTATTGGAATTAGAATAACTTTATGTGCAGAGATTGCTGGATCAGTTTGCCAAATCTTACTAAATAATTCATCAAATCTTGATTTGCTAGAAATGGAATATAAAAGGAACACATCATAAAATTAAGCAAAGTTCTATCTTATGACAGTACTTTGAAGGGAATGTAATTATACCTCATAGAGATATCATAGATGCCATTATGTTGAATTCAGTAGACAAATGTTGGTATATTGCAAAATAGACACAATAAACAATGTTTATATCTTGTTACCATTTTTTATTTCAAAGTAGTTCCATTCTCTCCTAGTACTAAAACCTTCTCCCTAGACCTCTAGGCTACTGAAGAAGAAAAAACAATAACAATACTCCTGTTAAAATTCTGGCTAAAAATGGAGCCTTTCATGGTCTCCAGAGCTCCAGACTGAATTCTAAGCACCAAAGAAGCGCCTCTTACCTGTTCCTAAAATGCTCTTTCAAGCAACATTTTATAATGTAATTCTGTCAAAACCACTGGGAGTTCTCTCTGACCAAAACTCACTACTCTATCTAAAAATTAACTACAACAACAAAAATCCTTTCAAGAGTTATTCTAATGGCTAGCACTGAGAACCATGATAAAGAGAACCATGTTCTCTTTAATGAATTTGTTCCATTAACTGGAGGAATGATAAAACCTATTTGGGAAATTTCTGTCAGCTCTCCTTATGAGACTTATGCCTATAGAAAGAAGTTAAAACCACAGACTTAGTCCTTAAAATAACATAATCATGGCACAAGCCGTTTTAAACTGCTAGGTATTCAATAAATATAGGAAATCGATTCCTTTTGAGTAAATGGAAATTAAATAGCTTGAAAATGTCTCCTAGTGTGGGAGCAGGCAAGAGACAATCTTTTTGAGATTTTCAAAGTATCTGAATTTTATGAAATTGTTATTAAAACAAAACAGTCTAGCATCTCATTTTCACCCTGCTTTTTCAGTCTGCATGATTGCTGTAAGCTGGGACAGACTCGACGGCAGTGATTTGTTTTCAGTCTTCCCAGTACAGTACTTACGTTTACAACCTTTCCCCTTACTTTCCTTTTCTGTTCACTCTTTATTGACAAAGATCAAGGCTCAAATTAAACTAAAAAATGGTTTCCTCTGAAATAACACTCATTTGTATCAGAGTTGGATATATGCATATCAACTGAAGAATGTACACATACTGTATACATGTGCATGAATATGTATACAGATATACATATCAATGTATATGAATATTGTATATGAATATACAATATATTGTATATTGTATATGAATATACAATATATTGTATATTGTATATTCATATACATTGATATGCATGTGTCCAACCCTGGTATGCCTGCCAATTTGAATTTCTGTTGACTCTTAGAACACATATAATTGACATTTTGGGGAAATACCTCAAAGAAAATATTTTCTTTTTTGAAATCAGTCTTTTCTTTTAATCAATACTTTTGGCCTTTGGAAGTTTTAGATTTATAGAAAAACTATGAAAAAGTTCAAACAGTCCCCATATACCTTCTCACACAGTTTTCCTATTATTCACTTGTTTTAGAACAGAGCTTATGCTGCAATCAATAAACCAGTGTCAATACAATATTATTAACTAAAATCCATAGTTAATTCTGAATACTTCACTTTCCTATATTTGCCTAAAATTTCAGAATAGCCCATTATGTTGAGATAGCATGTCTTAGGTTTCTGCAGACTGACAGATTCCCATATTTTCCTGCTTTTGATGAACTAGACAGTTTTGAGGAGTATTCACCAGGTATGTAAAATGTCCCTCAACTGGGAATTTATCTGCTGCTCTCCTGGCTAGAAGAGGGCTATGGGGCTTTGAAGAAGATCACATCGTATGAAGGATACATAATATCAACATGACTTACCGTTATGATGTCGACCTGGTCACTTGACTGGGGTAGTTTATTGGGTTTTTCTACTGAAAAGTTATTCTTTTTTGTCCTTTCCATACTAGACTCTTTGGAAGGATGTCACTAGTAGTAGCTGATGCTTACAGATATGGAATTATACTCCAACATTTTGAGGGAAGACTGTCTAAGTTATTTATTTAGGATTTTCTGCACAAGAGATTTGTTTCTTCTCCACTATTCTTTTCATTTCTCCAGTCATTTATGTGTACCAGTATAGACTTATTGGTACCCCTAGGGTTGCCATGGGTCAGATCCGACTTGACAGCACTTGGCTTGCTGGCATTATATATTTTGGATTATGATGCAATACTAAATCTTGTTGCTTAAATGTTCTAGGTTTCATCATAGGGATACATTTCAGATGGTTCTGCACTCCCTTTACATATCTCCATCAATATTTTTTATTGTTTTATTTATTATTTATTTGTTCTTATTTATCATATGTCCTTTCTTGTGCTAGAAAACCCTGGTGGCATGGTGGTTAAATGTTACAGCTGCTAACCAAAAGGTTGGCAGTTCAAATTTACCAGGCCTTCCTTGGAAACTCTATGGGTAGTTCTACTCTGTCCTGTAGGGTTTCTATAAGTCAGAATTGACTCTACAGTACTGGGTTTGGCTTCTTTTGCTGAAAGGTATTCCAGGTTCACTTTTTTTTTTTTTTTTTTTCCTGTCTAGTCCTAGAATAAAGTTTCCCCCAAGGAGCTTGGTTCTTTTTATTGGAGAATGGTATCTGAGTGCTAGATATGCTCAGTGCTACTGGGATGTCATTTACTTTAAGTTTCTTAGTAGTTGACAGAACAAAGACATCTATGAATCTTTAGAAAACTACATATCATGGATTGAATTATGTCTCCCCAGAAATATCTGCAGCAGGTTGGCTGGACCATGATTCCCAGAATCATGTGGCTATCCTCTATTTTGTAATTTTCCTATGTTGTAAATCCTTGTCTCTGTCCATGGTTAGTAGGGTCAGCCTGTATCACATTAAACAGGATTAGGATAGGACTGTACCACTCAGGACACTCCATGATTCAATGTAAAGGGAATTTCCCTGGGGTGTGGCTTGTGCCACCTTTTATCCTTAATCCTATAAGAGATAAAAAGAAGCCTCAAGTAGATAGCTGGGTACCTCAGACCATCAAGACATCAAGGCAGGGAACAGAGCGCGTCCATAGACTTGAGGTTCTATTGATGACGTGTTTCCAGATCATGGAAAGACTGATGTATCACAAGGACCTTCCTCCAGAGCCAACAGAGAGTGAAGCCTTACTCTGAAACAGACTCCCTGAATCTGGACTTCTAGCCTACTAGACTGTGAGAGAATAAATTTCTCTTTATTAAAGCTATCTTCTTGTGGTATTTCTCTTACAGCAGCATTAGATAACCAAGACACTGTGTCTGTATGTGTGCTGGTTAAAATGTTTCTCTTTTTAACCATCTGTATCTACATTAGGTTAAATATGAATTCTAACTAATGTCTCTGACTCTTGTTCATTATCAGGACAGCTCATGTCTACTTGCACTAGGGTTGTATTCTTCATTATTATTAAGCTGCATGGGTTTTCATATATTTTGGGTAAGAGTCTTCTAGAAAAAAAACACAGTTTGCAAGTGTTTTATCCTAGTTAGTGGCTTGCATATTCATTTTCTGAACAACCTAATTTATTTCTAAGTTGTTTACACTTAAATATAAATATTATAATGAATATGTGAATTATTCTTTGTGTAGGAAAGATTTGTCCTTGTCCAAGAGAACTCTGGCCTTTGCCCCAGATTCTGGGGGATCATTACAGCTTCTTTCACCTTCCTGATTTGTACTTATCCACCTACCATCCATTTCCTGATCATTCAGTTTCAGTATAAAAATATAGCAGTATCAGAATCATAAACTCATATTAGTTTTCTAGAGATACTGTAATAAATTACCACAGACTAGATGGCTTAAAACAATGTAGTGATTCTATCTGGAGGCCAAAAGTCTGAAATCAAGGCATCATCAGGGCCACCCTCCCTCAGAAAGCTGAAAGGGAGAGACTATACTTGCCTTTTCCAGTCCTGGTGGTTTCAGTTATTCTTTGACATAGCCATAATCTCTGCCTCCAACTTCCCGTGACCTATTTCTGTGTGTCTCTGCCTCTGTGTCTCAAGTATCCTTCTCCATTTCTTCTGCAAGGTTAACAGTTGGATTAGAGCCCCTTATAATCCAAGATGATTTCATCTAGAGTTCGCTACCTTAATGACATCTTTGAGGACTCTTTTTGTAAAGAATGATGACTTTCACATATTTCAGTTAGACATCTTTTTGGGGGGGTGGGTGGGGACACAATTCAGTTAATGAGTAATAAAGGCAGTCTTATCACTCCCAAGAGTTTAGAGAATACATCTCAGGAATTGGGAAAAAGCCAGAGTTGTCTTGGACAAGGACAAATTTTTTACTACACAAAGAATAATTAACGTATTTATTTTAATATTTATGTTGACAGCCAAAGCCAAGTGCCGTCGAGTCGGATCCGACTCATGAAATAAACTGTAAGACAATGAATGTGAAAGCCACTGACAGGAAGAAAATGCTTACGAAATGTATTTTTTTCTAAAAGATTTCTATCCAAAATATATGAAAACTCATGCAACTCAACAATAATAAAGAATACAACCTAACAAAAGGATGAGCTGTCCTGATAATATCTTTATGTCAATTTTTATTCTTAAACCAGAATCTAATCCATTTAGTTATCACGTCTTTAGTCTCCTTTAACCTGGAGCCTTTCTTGCCATTGATATTTTGAAGAGTACCTAGGCCAGTTATTTTACAGAATACCCCTTAATCTGAGTTTGTGTGATGTCTTTCATGTTTAAGTACAGTTCATGCAGGTTTTGCCAGTGTTTCTGTGTTCTTTGTGGATCAGCTCAGAAGACGTTGATTTGTGCCAGTAATGATGAAGATGGATTTAATCATTTGGCAAAACTGGTACCTGCCAAGTTTTTCCATATAGAGTTGCTCTTTTTGCCTTCATAATTCAGAAACCTTGTTGGAACAGAGGTTAAGTGCTATGTGTGCCAACTGAAAGGTCAGTAGTTCAAATCCACTAGGTGCCCCTTGGAAGCTTTGTAGAGCAGTGCTACTCTGTCCTATAGGATCTCTGTGAGTCAGAATTGACTGCTCGGCAGTAAGCAGTTAGTAATTTATGAAGACACATTTAACATAAGGCAAATATCATTTGCTAGTCAGAATTCTACTCTACATTTTGTGTCCATTGATAATCTTATAAGCTCATCATTTCTCAATATTTTTATATGACATTCTGCTGTAAAGGCAAATTCCTTTCTTTATGATGAAGGTCTGTATGTATGTATACATACACACATATATGCTTTTCTTTGTTTGTATAAATTCCTTTTCCTACTCTTGACCTCCCAACAGTCAGACTCCTTCTTAAAGGCAGTAATATTTTATTTCTTTTGTACTGTTTCAGCAATATTTTATAAACAATGATGCACAGTTTTTTTTTTTCTTTCTTACACAGATATTGGCTTGCCCATTCCTTTTAATTAAAAATAAATATTGGAGACCATCTTATAACCTGACAATTAATCTATGACAATTAAGTTCAAGAACATTGCTAAGTATCACTATAAACCAAAAATCAAATCCACTGCCATCAAGTCAATTGCAACTCATAGTGACCCTATAGAAGAGAGCAGAACTGCTCCATAGAGTTTTTAAGGAGCACCTGGTGGAGTCGAATTGCTGAACTTTTGGTTAGCAGGAATAGTACTTAACCATTGCACCACCTGGGTTTCTGACTATCCCTATGTGCACATTCAAAGTACTCTGCTTGGGGGGCTATGCACCAACACCAGCACCTAGTCCACTCTTCAAAGCAGTTTTAGAACTCTTTTCTGAAATGGCCATCAGAAATGTATTACACTCAATGCTCTGAATGTTATAAAACTGTCTTCCTTTCAATGTCTCCTTTATCTTTGGAAGAAAAATAAAGTCACTGGGGGCCAGATCAGGTGAGTAGGTAGGGTGCTCCAGTGCAGTGATTTAGTAGCTAAAAACTCCCTGACAGACAGTGCTGTGTGAGCTGGTGCATTGTTGTAATGCAACAGCCATGAGTTGGTAGTGAAATGTTCAGATTATTCTCATCTAACTTTTTAACACAGCCTTTTCAGCACTTTCAAACAGTAAGTTTGATGAACTGTTTGTCCAGCTGGTACAAATTCATAATGAACAGTCCCTCTGATATCAAAAAAGCTTACCAATATCCTTTTGACTCTTGATTTGGACTGATGGAACAGTTTTGGTGGTGGAGAACTGGCTGACTTCCACTGCACACTTTGACATTTTGTTTCAGGGTTGTATTGGTACACCCAAGTTTCATCATCAGTGATAACACGGCTCAAAACATTGTTTTTCCTCTCCAAAAGGTCTTGGCATACTTCAACTCTCCTTTGCTTTTGTTCATAGGTGAGCTTCTTTGGGACCATTTTGCACACCTTTATCAGGCCATGATTTTCAGTTAAGATTTTCCTGTTTCTCTATCGATGTTTCCTTGATCTGTAATGCTTCTCACAGTCAACCGATAATTTTGATTCAAAATTTGATGAATTTTGCCATGTTTTCATCAGTTCTGCACATTATTGGCCATCCAGACCTCTCTTCACCAGTGAAGTTTTCTTTTCTCTCAGAAAACGTTTCATCCTTTTGTACATTGCTATTTTCTTCATGACATTATCCCCATAAACCTGGATGAAAATGTTCCTGATTTCATTTACACTCTTGCCAAGTTTGACAAGAAATATTTTTGTTGTGATTGAGTGAAACATTAAATACAATTCACCACATGCTGACACTAACACAGCTATGAGACACTGGTACACCAAGGTTGTGAAACCTCACTGAGTTGTTGGTACAGTACTGCCAACAATAGCACACGGTGGCAAGTATGTGACCTTGATTGTCAGACCTCATATCACTTCATGAAAGAATTCTTCATTATTTGTTGTGCATATATTCCACTGTTGAATATAACATTTTAATTTAAACATCTCCTACTGATGGATGCTTGTTTTTAGCTAAACTTTAGCTTATATGCAGCCGCTGCAATAAACAACGTTTCACACATGCTGGTAGATAACTGTTAGGTAATTTCATGAAAGTGAATTTGCCACCTATAAAAGTACATGCATTTTAGTTTTGACATAGATTGCTATATAGTGCTCTATAAAGTTGTACAAATATAAACTTCCACCAGCAATATATAAATTAGCTTTTCCTCCAGATTCTTGGTAACATGACATGAATTTATTTTGGTAACCTACTAAGTGGAATATAGCTTCAAGTGCAATTTTATTTTGCATTATTTCACTTTGTGTAAGGTGGAGCATATTTTTACATGTTTAAAAACAATAAAATTTCATTTCTGGTGAACTTTAATCATAATTTTTCACCACTTTTTATTAGATATTTGTTATTTTTCTTATGGGTTTACATGGATTCTTTTCATTTCACATAAACTAGCTTTTTATAAAATGAGTTGTAATTTTGTTGTCACTTTATTGTTCATCTTTTTCTTCATATTTAGTACTTTTTGACAACTAAAATTATTATTTTACACTGGAATTGAACAGATTTAGCTACTTAGGAAACAAATCTCAGGAGTCATACATATAAGTCTTGATAAATCCACAAAGTAAAAGATTAAAAATATTCTCCACAGTTTCAATGAACAATTTTAGGGTTCATAATTTTACATTTAAATCTGGTACTCTTTTGAGATTTATTCCAGTGTAAGATAGAAATCCAAAAGTTTTCTGATTTTCTGTGGGAGTCTAAGTTGTCTCAAACCTGATTCACCTAAAAAAATTTAAAAAATTAATTTTCCCTATGCCATGGGTTATTCTTTGCTAAAACACTATGATTGGTTTGGGTTCTCAGAAAATCCTCTTCTCTGTTATATTTTTCTATTTTATAATTCTCCTAGAATCAGAAGGACTCTAAAGCAAACGAGATTATTTCGAATGCTTCTCAAGCTTTCTTTCTTGGGAAAGTCATGTTTATTTTAATCTCGTATTTCACAAAATTCAGGATTTCCATAGCCACTGACATTCATATTGAATTTTGTGATAGGCCAATGAGTTTTATATGTAATTAAACTTTAATTGAAATGTGGCTATTTATTCCTATTATTGAATTCTGTCAAATTCTGCAAAACATATGTTCAATATCTGTCCTGAGGAAACTCTTTTAGTGCAGTGGTTAACAGCTACAGCTGCTAACCAAAAAGTCGGCAGTACAAATTCACCAGATGCTCCTTGAAAACCATATGGGGCAGTTCTATTCTGTCCTGATGGTTGTTATGAGTCAGAGCTGACTCGAAGGCAACAAGTACTAGTCTAGTACTATTGTTTCTTACAAGACAAATCTCTGAGTTTAAAGAATTCATAGATTAGCACACAGATAAAAGTTATTTGTTAATGATTACAGGAAAAATCAGGAGACAATATATAACTCAGAGGTATATGAGGTGCTAGTGGGTTGGGAATACATTGTTGTTGTGAGGTGCTGTCGGATCGGTTCTTATACAGACACGGTGTATAATGGAAGAAAACACTGCTCAGTCCTGCACCATCCTCACAGTCTTATGTTGAAGCTGACTGTTGCAGCCACTGTGTCAATTCGTCTCATTGAGGGTCTTCTTCTTTTCCTCTGACCCTCTATCTTAACAACTATGATATTCGTCTCCAGGCACTGGTCCCTCCTGATAACACATCCGAAGTATGTGAGACAGAATCTCAACATCCTTGCTTTTAAGGAAGATTCTGCCTATACTTCTTCCAAGACACTGCTTTTCTGGCAGTCCTTGATACATTCAGTATTCTCCACCAACACCGTCATTCAAAGGTGTCATTTCTTCTAGAGTCTTTCTTTCTTATTCATTGTTCATCTTTCACATGTATATGAGGTGACTGAAAATACTGTGGGTTGGGTCAGGCACATCATAGCCCTAAGAGTGACATCTTTGCATTTTAACAGTTTAAAGAGGACTTTGGCAGCGGATTCACCCAACACAATGTGTTTTTTGATTTCTTGACTGTTGCTGACATGAGCATTGATTATGGATCCAAGTAAAATGATATCCTTGACAACTTCATTATTTTTGCCATTTATTGTGATGTTGCTTATTGGTCCAGTTGAGAGGATTTAGATCTTTTCTTTCTTTCCTGTATTTTTAATGACCTTTTGATTTCTTCATTTGTGATGTTCTTGATATCATTGCATAACTCACCTGGTCTTTAGTCATTAGTGGTCTGTTTTGAAATCTCTAAATTCAGGTGGGATATACTCAGGTTGGCATTTTGACTTTTCTGGACTTTCTCTAATTTTCTTCAGATTTTTGTATCAACTTTTCACATTGAGTCATGCCATCGCGATAAATGAAGGTTCCGGAAGCTCGACTCTGTCCAAATCATTAAAGATAACTACTTGAGGAGGCATCTTTTCCTCAGTGGTTGTTTGACGGCCTTCCAACCTGAGGGGCTTGTCTTCTTGCATTATACCAAACAGTGTGCTGCTGCTAATTATAAGGTTTACACTGGCCAGTTTTCTTTCAGAAGTAAAATGCCAGGTCCTTCTCCCCTGTCTGTTTTAGTCTAGAATCTCTGCAGAAACCTGTCTACCATGGGTGACCCTGCTTATATTTGAAATACCATTGATATAGCTTCTAGCACCACAAAACATACAAGACCCCACAGCAGATAAACTGACAAAAGTATTGGGTGATGAGTGTGTAAAAGAGGGGAAATCTCATGTGGTTGGCAGAAAGTTAGGCATGAAGAATTCTTGAGAAAAAGACATTTAATACGGTTCTTAACAGCTGATAATAGGATGCAGAGAGGTCATTCTATGAAATGGAATGCTGTTGAAAGAAAGAGAAAGAAAAAAGAAAGAAAGAACGAACGAAGGAGGGAGATTGGGAGGGAAGGAGCAAAGAAGGGAAGGAGGGGATGGGAGAAGGAGAGAAAGAGACAAGGAAGGAAGGAAGGCAGGCAGGAAGGAAAGAAGGCAGGCAGGAAGGCAGGCAGGCAGGCAGGAAGGAAGTCACAGTGGTTAGAATACTGTTTCCAAACAGAATGTTCTAGTTTAACTGATCTGGAGAATTGCTGCTACAGAGCAAGGAGAAGTGAATTTGAAAGCATAATTTGGAAGCCATATCAAGAAAAGAATTTAGGCAGACTTTCTAGATATTGTTATTATTGTTGGGTGCCATCCAGTTGGTTCCAACTCAAAGCAACCCTATATACAACGGAACAAAACACTGCCCAGTGCTCCACCACCCCCCATGACCATTGCTACCCTTGAGCCCACTGTTGCAGCCAGTGTGTCAGTCTATCACACTGCAGGTCTTACTCTTTTTCATAAACCACCACTTTACCACACATGTTGTTGTTCTTCAGTGACTGATCCCTCCTGATAACGTGTTCAAGTTTAAGTGAGATGAAGTCTTGCACCTTTACTTCTATGGAGCCTTCTGGAATCCTTCCAAGACAGATTTGTCTGTTCTTTTGGCAGTCCATGGTGTATTCAATATTCTCTGCCAGCACCACAGCTCAATGGCATCAATTTTTCCTTGGCCTTCCTTATTTATTGTCCAGTTTCTGCTTGCATATAAGGTGACTAGAAATGCAATGGCTTGGGTCAAGTACATTTTAGTCCTCAAAGTGACAACTTTCTATAGATAGTAGAGAACCACTAAAAAATTTAAAACGTAGAGGACTTTGGAAAAATTGATTAAATTAAAAGTATTATAGCAGTTTTAGTCTATGAAGTATTTAGGAAGCAGTTATTATTTTTGTCTTTAAGGAGCTTTGGCCTTGTATATGAAGACTGACAATTAAGTCTGTGAACTTAATTGTCCTAAGTGCTACATACCTCATTGCTGAATGTCACTATGATCACCTTCAAAGCACTCCCCCAGGAAGCTATGTACCCCTAGCACCGAGTCCACCCTTCGAAGCAATTTTGGAACTCTTTCTGGAATGACCATTACACATGGTAACACCGTGGCAAGTTCACAAGCTTAATTGTGCAGTTGTGAGGGAGTTTTTAGCCAGTAAACAACCAAGTGTACTGGAACACCGTCCCTACTCACTTGATCTGGCCCTAGAAGAATGCTAGAATGTTCCTTAGAAGTGAGGAGGACCAGACTTCATCACACTTAACCTTAAATACTTTTTTCTTTACCCAGTTACCTGAAGGTAAAGGAAATATTCAAAGGAAGACATTTTGATGGTAGTGAAGACATCAAGCGTAATACAACAACCGCTCTGATGGTCAGTTCAGAAAATGAGTTCCAAAATTACTTTGAATGGTAAACTAGGCACTGGCATCAATCGATAGCTTCCCAAAGAGAGTACTTTAATACGTGTGTGTGAGAGTGAAGGGTGGAAATAAATCTGAGTCTATGTACCCCTTCTGGCACCAGGAAGACACTAATTTTAAATAGCCAGCAATTGGTGGCTTTAAATCTTTACTCCTTGATTTTGAATCTCACATAACAAATCACAACCAAGCAAAAGAATATAAACTCTCCTTTATTTTATAAGGCACATTTGGGAAGTAGAGATGCTTGAAGCAAAAATTTCCATCTGTTGTCCATCTGAACTTACTTGGAACCAGTAGGAAATCGTCTAGACAATGTCTTCAGTTGTAGACATGAGTAGTCTGCTGGGATATCTGTTATGATGTCTAGCTTTTTCATGGAAATTCCTGTAAGATATACAGAATTAATGTATTTAAAAAAAATCTGTCATACAAATTTAATTTTCTAAAAAGCTTATGAATAAATAACCAAACCCACAGTCTAATCAGTATTTAAACTGGCATAATTATGTGATGCTAGCCTGGAGGAGAGGGTGGAAAGTTAGACCCTGGTATCTTTGACATCCTGCCCAGTGCCCACCCATACAACTTACTCCCTTCTTAGGCTGCAATTTGTGTTTCCTTTACCTAAGAGGGTTGGGAGATAGTTGATTATAGCTGCCTTTGAATTCTCTGAACTCTAAAGGTCATGACTTGTATTTTAATTCAGAACATGGACATTCACATTTATTTGTTTCACTGTATATCACCAGACAGGCCTTCCTGGGAAGCAGAGTTTCCAATGGGAAGCCTCAAGTAATTACAGGTTTCTTTTACAATAACGTTGCTGGAGCACCCACCTCTACCCCAGCCAATAAACAAGCTCCAGTTCACATGCAGTTATGCTGTAGGTTACCATAGACAAATGAATACAGAAAGGGAGAGGAAGAGAGAAAGTTAGTAATTATTAAGTCTGTGAACTTAATTGTCAGAATCAAGTCACAAGTGCAGAGAAAGTCATCACTGATGAGCCTGGTGATGTAGCCGATTGAAGGCCAGGGTCAGCTGTGTTCAGTAGAACCTTCCAAGATCATGGTTACTTACCTCAAATCCCTGGGATATATTCTTAAGGGAGGTTATTGCTGGAATAGTTTGGAGACCGTCATGTATGGAAAGAGAGGACTGTATTGATTGACTTCTAGCTGTTACCAGGAAACCCTGGTGGCATAGTGGTTAAGCACTATGGCTGATAACCAAAAAGTCAGCAGTTCAAATCCACCAGGGAGTCCTTGGAAATTCTATGGAGTAATTCTACTGTGTCCTATAGGATTGCTCGTGACTAGAGTTCTTTAAATTATTCTTATTTTTTTAAGATGTTATCAAATAACTAACTTCTAGCTCTGGGGTTTTGTCTAATTGCTCTGGATCTTGAGGCTAGTATTGATTATTGATAATGACATTATGCCATTTCTAGAAGTATGTTGCAGGACAGATAATATCAGTGTTCCACTCATTACGTGACAGATGAATGTTTCTAATTCTGCAACTCCAAATATTCATGTGAGGCCCTGTTTAAAGCTTTTGTGGGGTGTGTTTTCAGTCCTGTACTGGCAGTTGGAAAATGCGAAAAGCTGGTGGAAAATTTTGTGTTTGAATGAACCACAAGACTTGAAACAAGGGGTAGAAGACCACGGAGTAACAGATATGAAAGAAGGATAGTTACAAAGCAAATGCATAATTTTATTGGCTGGAGCTGTAGGAAAATGAAAAATCAATATTGGGAGTCTGGTTACAAATTGGACTGACCAGCCAGTGAGGGTTTGGTGGTGTCTGAGACAGTTAGCAGCCCTTGACATCGCAAACCATGGGATTCTCTTAGGCTGTGGTCTACCAAATGTCTACAACCAAGGCCCAATAGTAGTTCCTTCCTTATATAGCAACAAAAGGCAGCTGGTCCAGAGGCTTTGGGGTTCCCCTGGGAGCATGGCCCCTGGCCCTGATACTGCCCTTGCCCATAAATCATAATGAAGGTCCACTCTTCGGACATGAATGGATTGGACTTGACAATGCAGAGTGACCATATATTGGATACACTTTATGGTTTTATGAATCTATAGGATATCATCCTGCTGACCTCTGGCTGGAGGAAGGAGAGTGGGTGGAGAGGAGGGGAAAGGAGACTGTTGGGAGGATGAGACATGTATGGAACAGAGAGGAATAGTGTGCTGTCACCGGTCAGGGAGAGCAGTGGAAGCTGCATATAGGCAGTCATGTACATTTATATGGGAATGTACGTTTTCACTCAGTCGTAATAAAAAAAAGAAAAAGAAAAAAAAGCAACAAGAAAAATACTACATATCCACCACCACAGTTTACTAAATATGTGGTATATGCCACCAAAAATACAGCCAAACCTACTACCATCAAGTCGATTCTGACTCATAGTGACCCTACAGGACAGAGTAGAACTAACTGCTCCATCGAATTTCCCCGGAGTGCCTGGCAGATTTGAAGTGCCAACCTCTTGGACAGCAGACGTAGCATATAAGCACTATGCCACCAGGATTTTGGTATATGTCAGGATGTCTATAAATTTCTTTACAAGCAACTTATTTATCCTTCATCATAATCCTATGAGGTAGGTGCTACTATCAATCGTTTTGAGAGAAAAAGACATTAAAGTTTACAGAAGGGAAGTCATCTGCCTTAAACGATCACCCTTATTATCTGCTGGTGGTGTTTGAATCGAGATCTGTAATGAAAAAAATGTCTTAATTTGTGGGCTGTTTAACTATGATATGGCTGTTATTGCAAAGCTATTTTTTAGACAATTAGAACAAAAAAAGAACTTTTTTCATATTTAAGGTAATTCCTTTAGGGAGAGAGAGAAAGCAGGCGTAGGGCAATATTAAATCCTGTTATGGAGGGCCTCCAGCTTGCTACCAGTTGTGAGCACCCATACAATTAACCAAGCATTACTAAAGTGAGCTCTCACTTTGAAACTTAGAAATATGCATTTGAAAGCAATCGTAGGAGAGGCAGAGCTAAGAAAGAAGTCAGCAATTTTGAAGCAGAAAGAAAAAGGTACATAAAGAAAACTCTATTGAAGTCATCAGCTTTCCCTTGCTTTAGGTCAAAAACTTATAGCATGCTGGAATACTATTATATTACAAACGAGTTCCAACAGTCATCTGTTTTCTTGCTCTTGTCAAGTTTGTGCCTGAGGTCTTTCTATTTGATCATTCTTGTGTTAATGGCCGTGAACCAACCAACAAACTGTCACACCTACAGATCTAAAATAATACTAAAATAATAAGAGAGAGACAGAGATAGAGAGACGGAGAGGGAGAGAGAAATCAATGGGGTAGAAAGAGGATTCTTTTTACTCTTTTTTTATCACAAAAGTCAATTTGATATAGAAGCTGTTGACTGATGGTTAAAGGCAAGGAAATCTGCCAGGAAAGCAAACAGAAGCACACAACCTGTGAAAGGCAAAACATACAGGAAGGAAGGCACGCGTGAGGCAAGTACATCTCCAACGTGTGTTCCGTTACCTACCGGAAGAACAAAGTTCTAGTCTCTGAAGTGTATGCTTCAGAGCAAATTCGCCTTTGTCTTTACATAATGCATCAAGGTCAGAAAATGACTTTTTTGTAAAACCACCTACTGAAATAAATACATTGCTAGAATTAGAAGAACATCAAAGATAGGGATGTTAGCCCTGACTCGAGTGTCTGATTCAAAGCAGATATAAAGAGGATTTTCCTACCTTTTCCTAAGGTAAGAGTATACAAAACACTATTCACTAATTATTTGAATACCTGAAAAAATGAAAGGCAAGGGAGAGGAAAGGGGGAGTAGTTGAATGGTTTTAGGAGTCAGGATTTACAAGTATGTTTTGCAGCTTTAGAACAAGGATTAGCTAGCAGGATTTTGATCTACGAAATGGTTATACCGGGAGTCATCTATGGATTTGCACCACAGAAACTAGTTCTCTAAAGGATTCCAGAAATCAGCTATTCTATGTCTAACATTTACCATGAAAAATATGAGGCTCTGGGAAATTTAATAATTTAAAAATAATAAATTCATAACCCTGGTTAGTGTCAAAGCTTGGATTAAAATCTAGATTTTCTGACAGCTCTTAAATTCACATTTGAACTTTCTGTTAATTTGAGTCCAGGGCCAAGGGCAACAAAATTTCGTTTTATTTACATTTACTCCCCATCTATTCATACCATGTACTGTCTAACTTGATTCTTTTTACATCTACCTCTTAAACATCTTCCTAAGGCTAAATACTGTGCTGGGCACTGGCGCCTCAGCAGGGAATGAGACAGGTGGTGTGTTTATAGCCTGATTGGGGAGTCAGTTATTAAACAAGTATCAGCAAAAGTAAAGAGAGTTGCAGAGGCAGAGCAAGGTGGCAATGTAAGCAGTTGTAGACTCTGAACCCTCACAACTATTAGAGACGACAGCAAGCAAATATTGATGATATAAGCAGTTTCAGAACTCTGATCACGGGACAAAAAGTGGGAAGACTTACAGGAATACTGAATTAAGTAAAGGTTCACAGTGCACTTCACCACACTTTGCCTCCCCAGTACAGCACAGCAATGCTGGGGCCACAGTCACTGGCAGGAGTGCAGAAGGCTCTCAGTTTGCAAACAGCCAGATCCCGAGTGGACCCCAGTGAATGCTGGCCAAGCTAAGAAAGAGCCTTGGTGCTCTGTAACCCTTTGATAGTGTGGGACCTGGAAGGGAGCCCCATCAGGAGCACAGTGCAGCCTGGGTAATTGTGAAGTAAGCAGAACATGTTGCCCAGGACACTGAATTGTGTATGTTGCTGGGCTCTAATTCACAGCTCAACTTGAGGGATGAAAGAAGCAGCTGTGACAGTAGGCTTTCATACATACACACTTCTCCCTACTTCAGGAAAACTCACAGCTGATTTTGACTTATAGCATCCCTATAGGGCAAAGTGAAACTGCTCCTGATAGTTTCCGAGGTGCACCTGGCAGATTCAAACCAACAACCTTTGGGTTAGCAGCCATAGCACTTAACCACTATGCCCCCAGTGTTCCCTGGGTCCACTTAAGGATGCTAATTTTGTCAAATCTCTTCAGTGGAATCTGTCTAATTCTTGCCTTGTGCTATCAGGCAAAGCTAAATGGTCTCCCAAGGCAAAAGGCATTTGCAGTGGTGAGCTAAGAGGGGCTAAAGACTGAGATGACATGACCATTATGTACTTTTCCAGATTAACCAGCCCTCCTGCTAGAAAGAAGCAGTCAAGCTGATTCCCAGAGCTCATGACCACTTGCCTGCAGCCTCAAAGTATCCTTCCCTTCATCATATTCTGATGAGTATGAATACTCTGGTGGAGAATAATCAGGACCAGTTTGGGTACCACTTATCAATGTGTTCATTTCAGGTGTAGTACAATGAGGCAATGCCATGGAGACTTCTTATGACCTTGGATGATTCTACCCAAAACCAAAGGTGATGATTCTTTGAACCATTTCCAGGTAGTCTTCCAAGTCTTTTAAAGTAAATTTGAATGTAAACTTTAGTCATTTATTTTGCAGTTTCCTCATATGTGACTGGGTACAAATGCGTGACGTAAGGGCTTTATTCATCCAGATACCTAGAATTTATTGAGGAATTAGCCAATGAAGAACATTATGAATATCAGTGGAACATAATAGTGCCAAAAAAAACAAGTGCCTCAGGTTGGAAGGCACTCAGAAGATGACTAAGAGCTGCCTCCTCACAGTAGAGTTGACCTTAATGATATGAACAGAGTAAAAGCTTTGTCGATGTGGTACAACTCAGAGTAAAAAGAAATAGCTGCAAACACCCATTGATAATCAGAACATGAAGTATACAAAACATGAATCTAGGAAAACTGGAAATCATAAAAATGAAATGCAGTGTGTAAACATCAATATCCTAGGCATTCAGGAAAAAAACAAACCCATAGCCATCAAGTCAGTCTGACTCATAGAGACCCTAGAGGTCAGATTAGAACTGCCCCATAGAGTATACAAGGAGCACCTGGAAGAGTTGAACTGCCAACCTTTTGGTTAGCAGATGTAGCACTTAACCCACTGCACCACCAGGGTTTCCTCTGAGGCATTAGTGAGGCATTAGCTGAGATGGACTGGTATTGGCCATTTTGAATCACACAGTCATATGCTCTTCTATGCCAGGAATGAGAACTCGAAGAGGAATGGTCATGTTCATTGTCTAAAAGAACATTTCAAGATCCATCCTGAAATACAATGCTGTCAGTAATAGGATAATATCCATATACCTACAAGGAAGGCCAGCTAATATGACTATCATTCAAATTTATGCACCAACCACTAGAGCCAAATATGAAGAAATTAAAGATTTTTACCAGCTTCTGCAGTCCATTGACTCAAGGAGCATCAAAAGAAGATGGAACGAATACAAAGAGTCATTATACCAGAAAGAACAGGTTGATGTCCAGGCATTTGAAGAGATAACATATGAATAGGCACCAACAGTACTGAAGGAAGAAGTTGAAGCTGCACTAAAGGCATTGGCAAAAAAAAAAAAAAAAAAAAAACCTCCAGGAATTGATGGAATATCAACTGAGATATTTCAACAAACAGATGCAGTGCTGGAAGTGCTCACTCATCTATGCCAAGAAATTTGAAGGACAGCTACCTGTCCAACTGATTGGAAGAGATCCATATTTATACCCATTCCAAAGAAAGATGATCCAACACAATGTGGAAATTACCAAACATTATCGTTGATATCACAAGCCAGTAAAATTTTGCTCAAGATCATTCAAAAGCAACTACAGCAGTTTATTGACAAGGAACTGCCAAAAATTCAAGCTGGATTCAGAAGAGGACGTGGAACCAGGGATAGCATCACTAATGTCAGATGGATCTTAGCTGAAAGCAAGAAATATCAGCTAGATGTTTACTTGTGTTTCATTGACTATGCAAAAGCATTCTACTGTGTGGATCATACTAAATCATGGCTAACATTGCAGAAAATAGAAATTCCGAAACACCTATTTGTGCTCTTAAGGAATCTATATATGGATCTGAAGGAAGTCGTGTGAATGGGAGAAGGGGACACTGCATGGTATAAAGCTAGGAGAAGTGTGCATCAGGTTTGTATCCTTCCACCATACCTTTTTAATCTGTATGCCAAGCAAATAATCTGAGAATCTGGATCATACAAAGAAGAACAAGGCATCAGGATTGGAGAGGGTGACTCATTAACAACCTGCGTTACACAGACGATTCCACCTTACTTGTTGGAAATGAAGTTTGAGACACTTACTGATGAAGATCAAGGACCACAGCCTTCAGTATGGATTGCATCTCAACATCTGGAAAACAAAAACCCTCACAAATGGACTAGTAAGCAACATTGCCATCAATGGAGAAAAGATTGAGGTTGTCAAGGATTTCATTTTACTTGGGTCCACAATCAGTGCCCATGGAAGCGGCAGTCAAGAAATCAAAAGATGCATTGTATTGGGAAAACAAAAGTAAGGATATCACCTTGAAGACTAAAACGAGCCTAATCCAAGCCGTGGTATTTTCAATCACATCATATGCTTGTGAAAGCTGGACAATGAACAAAGAAATAGAAGAATTGTTGCTTTTGTATTGTGGTGTTGGAGAAGAATATTGAATGTACAATGGATTATCAAAACAACAAGAAGATCTGTTCTGGAAGAAATACAACCAGAGTGCTCCTTGGAAGCAAAGATGGCAAGACTGTGTGTTATGTAATTTTGACATGTTGTCAGGAAGGATCAGTCCCTGGTAGAGTGGAGAGTCAGCAAAAAAGAGCAAGCCCTCTGTGAGATGCATTGACACAGTGGCCGCAACAATGGGCTTAAGTACAAAAACTATTGTGGACATGGGGCAAGACTGTGCAGTGTTTTATTCTGTTGTTTATAGGGTCACTATGAGTCAGAACTGACTCGATGGCACCTAACAACACCTGAAGCCCAAAACTGATCAAACATGCAATCAGGATGCATTCATAATTATGGATGATTGGAATGCAGAAATCAGAAACAAAGAAGGATAGGTAGTTGACAGAAATGATGCTGAAGATCACATGATAGAATTTTGCAAGACCAACAACTTCTTCATTGCAAATACCTGTTTTCACCAACACAAACAGCAACTACACACATGGATCTCACCAGATGGAATATACAGGCATCAAATCGACTACATCTGTGAAAAAGATGATGGAAAAGCTCTATATCAGAAGCCAAATAAGATCAGGTGCTAACTGTGGCATGATCATAGTAGTGGTGTTAAGTCAGTAGGCTTCTAGGCTAACTTAGCAGGGCATTCTTTTTTCCAGGATATACCAAACATATTGGATACCTTTCTGCTTTGTTTCAGATATCCTTATTTTCAAATCAATATTTCTTTCAAATAAAAGTGCAATTGCTTGCTATTATAGAAGTTTAAACTCTACACCTCTTAAATCTGTGGGACATTGGATATCTGTTTAAGAATGCCATATGTAATAACAATGTTGTCTGCTGAATCTCAGTGAATTAATAGTAAAAACACTTAACTACCATTTAAATAACTTACCATCATTTAGTGGTTAGTGCTTGGGCAAATCAAGTCACCTCATCATCCTCCTGGCTGTACCCATGAAAATAACTCAGGAATGGAAGTGTAATATGCAAATACATAAAACAAAAAGGTGGTGACTATTTCCCTTTCTTCCTCATCCTTGAAGTTTGAATTTTCTGAGCTGAGATTTTAGTACAAGAAAGCTCTATGCATAACCAGATGTACAACACTAGTATCCTTCGTGTGGCAGATTTTTTGTCTGAGAAACTGCTGCATGTTTATAGATGCAAATCAAATCCCAGTAACACAAGCGTTCTGCAAGTCTGTGGATTACTGTATTCTAGAAGAAGACTGAAAACAGACGGTGAGCACCTGGAGAAACTAGCCTTCATCTCATTCACAGGTGGTAGTTTCTAGAACATAGATCCCACGGTTAACAATTTTTTTGATGAGTGGCATTGCAAAGCTTGGGCTGGGGCAGGATATCCTATATCACAAACTCTGGAGCACTAGTCCCACTGGTCACTAAGAGTTGTGATGACCAAAATCTCCATTTCACTCCAAGATTGCTATCATGCTGTTTTAGAATTGCCCTACCCCTGCAGACCTACCCATCTCTGAAAGTGCCCATCCTAGAGCTTTCCATGTCTTCCTCTAAACATAAAAAGGTAGCATCCTGGTGTATTCTCTTAGCTGAGACTGACATCTTCTGATATGTCAGACTCCGTGCTGCATTCTTTTTATAGGTAGTCTTATTTAATACTCATGATGATCCTGTCAGGAAGGTTATATAGTTATCCCTATTTTAAAGGTGTTAAAACTGAGACTCCTGAAATAAAAAGAACTTGACCAATATCATAGAAACACGACAGATAAAATTGCATTTATTCATTTGTTCTTTTTCCTGCTGCCTAATTTGAACAAAGTTCTTTTTCAAAAAACTTATTGTACTTTAAGTGAAAAGTAACAATCCAAGTCAGTTTGCCATACAAGCCCCTCCCCCACACACACTGCTATGCAACACTAGCTGCTCTCCTCACCCTGTGACAGCACACTCCTCCTTTGCACTTTGTACTTCCTGTATCCATCCATTCGACCATCTCCTTTAACCCTCCACCCTGTCATCTCACCTCTGGACAAGAGTTCTGCAGTCAGTCTCCTGCATACACGTAAGCCCAGAAGCACACGCTTCACCAGCGTTACTCTGGTTTTATAGTCTAGTCTAATCTTTGAAGAGTTGGTTTTAGGACTGGTCTCAGTTCTGGGCTAACAGAGTCTAGGGGTTATACCCTCAGGGGATACTCCGGTCTGCTGAGCCATCAAGTCTGGTCTTTTAATAGAGTTCTAATTCTGCACACTTATTTTTCCCCTGCTCCATGAGGGGCTGTATGATGTATTCCCTGTCAGCACAGTCATTGGCGGTGGCTGTGCACTATCCAGTTCTTCTGGTCTCATGCTGATGTAGATTGGTGCCTTCTGTCTACTGGACTCATATCGTCCCCATCTCTTTGATGCCCTTCTTTCTCCTGTGCTCCAGGTCACTACTTAGATGGCTGCTTGCTAGCTTTTCAGACCCCAGATGCTGCTCATCAGTGTGGGATGCATACCATTTTCTTAAAAGAAAACCTTAGTTGTGCCAGTTGGCCCAGATGTCCCCTGAAATCATGGTCCCTACACCCTTATATCCCCGCTACTCTGTCCTTCAAAATGTTAGGTTACGTGTAGGAAACCACTTAGCTTTTGGTATAGTCAAGCTGCGGTGGCTTCCCTTCTACTGTGTGCTGTCACTCCTTCCACCTAACCCAATTCCTATCTGCTATCTAAGTGATCAATACCCCTCTCCCTCCCCACCCTTATAACCATTAAAAACTATTTTCTTCTGTGTTTGAACCTTGTTTTGCATCCTTATGGTAGTGGGCTCATGCAGTATTTATCCTTTTGCACAAGATGAATTTCACTCAGCATAATGTCCTCCAGATGTTTCCTAAAATCATTATTGTTCTTTATCATTGCATAGTATTCCACTGTGTGAATATACCATAGTTGAACAAAGCTTCTAAATACAGATGATGATTTTTTGATGTAATTAACATATAATTACTTTTGACATTTACAGAGGTGATTTATAATAACTGTGCTTAGACTGGGGGACTCCACTGGAGCTGTCTGAGGCAAAACAGATCATCTTGTTAGTTTCCAATGGGACTACCCTGTTAACTGTTTGCTATATTAATATCAAAATTTACTAGCTTATGAAATTTTCTTATATAATCTTGCTTTTGATATTTACACCAAATCTCAGAGAAAGAACATTAAGGGTCAAAAATCTTAAGAGACTATCAAACTGTTTCATGTCTGGCAAAGATATATCTGAGTCAACTGCTTTTCAGTTGACCACACCACTAATGACATATTGTTACACTCCTGCTAAGAAGCTATGATAAAGCAAGGGAGAGAAAGAGGGAGAGAGGCAAAGAAAGAGAGAGAGAAAGAAAGAAAAAGAGAGAGAGAGGAAGGAAGGAAGGAAGGAAGGAAGGAAGGAAGGAAGGAAGGAAGGAAGGAAGGAAGGAAGGAAGGAAGGAAGGAAGGAAGGAAGGAAGGAGGAAAGGAAGGAGGAAAGGAAGGAAGGAAGAAAGAAGGAAGGAAGAAAAGTATTGGTAAAGATGTGAAGAAACTGGAACTGTCATTCATGACTTGAAGGACTGTAAAATTTCACAGACACTGTGGAAGATTATTGGACAGGTCCTCAGAAAGGGAAACATAGAAGTATCATATGATTCAGGAATTTCACTCCTACATACATAACTCAGAATAATTGAAAACAAGAATGCAAACAAATCTTTGTGCATTGGTGTTCATTGCAGCACTACTCACAGTAGCCAAGAGGTGGAAACAATCTAAATGCCCATCAGCAAATGAAGGGAGCAACAAAATGAGCTAAATACAGTATTCTGAACCAAACCCACTGCCGTCGAGTTGATCCTGATTCACTGGGCCCTATAGGACAGAATAGAACTACCCCATGGTGTTTCCATGGCTACAAACCTTTTTAGAAGCATATTGCCACATCTGTCTCCACAGAATGGATTGTGGGTTTGAACCACCGACCTTTCATTTCACAGTTGAGAACTTTAGTTACTATCCCACTAGGATTCCTTCAATGAAATTTTGATCAGCCAGAGACAGAAATGCAAGTCCTGATCCATGCAACAATGTGGATGAATGTCGAAACATACAGAGTGAGTAAGTCAGTCACAAAAGGGCAAATACTGTACGAATCCATTTATATGAAATATCTAAAATAGGCAAAAGTATAAACAATTATTGCCACTGAGTCGATTCCAACTCATAGTGACCCTATAGGACAGAGTAGAACTGCCCCGGGGGGTTTCCAAGGAGCACCTGGTGGATTCGCATTGCTCACTTTTGCTTAGCAGCTGTAGCTCTTAACAACTCTGCCAGCATGATTTCCAGGCAAATGTATAGAGACAATCATTTATCAGTGGTTTCCAACGACAAAAGGGAGGGAGAAAAATAAGAGTCATTGTCTAGGGGTCACCGAACCCTGTTAAAGGTGATGGAAAAATTTGGAAATGGGGAGAGGTTAGGGGTGTACAACATGATGAATGTAATTAATGTCAGTGAATTGTATGTGTAAAAAACATTGCAACAGTGAATGTTTTGACAGTATTTCTACATTTAACACGTATACATAGTTACCATAATTGCATATATTGGATATATTTACCGGAATTTAAAAAAAATCAAAAGACTTAAGATTTGGTTTCAGGAGTACAAGGTTAGCTAATGAAGGATCCATATTCCGCTTTTTGTAAGGATTTCGACAGTGTGAAGCCCTAACCAAATTCATTTGCTACTTTGGCAGTTCACTCCCTAAAGTATCCTTATTTGAAGAGCTGGGAGGGTGGGCTCTCCAGACAGACCCTAAAAGAGAGTGTAGTGTGCGAGATACTTATTTGGGAAGGTCCTGTCATCCACATCTATGGAAGGGAGAGGAAAGAAGCGGGATTAGGCAGAGAGAAGCTGAGCTGTGATTTAGGCTCGGTAATAAGCCTACCTGATTGCACTGGGAACTCTGAAGCTAGCATGGCCCTCCAAGTTGTCCAAACTGGGCTCAGACGTACCGCTTTGTCATTCGATATGGGACGCTTTGGAAGTGCCATGACTGAAGGGCCAAAAATGGTCTGATGACAGTTCTTCTGACGACAGCACAGCAGGATAGTTGTACAGGGGATATCTCGGTGGGGCAGCACAATACCAAACACAGCCACCTGCTTCTAGTGAATTGCAGTCTGATGAGGTCAGAGGACCTCTTTGGGTTGTTGCTTTTACCACAATGGGGAGAGGATCTGAGTCTAAAGGTAGCTGTATAATGATATTATGCAGGAATCCCATCAGACCGCGGCTGGAGCTGAAGTACTGCCCCCAGTGCATCTGAGGATGCATGTGGTCACAGTGGTTAATTACTTCACATTAGTTTCCTTTGCTGTAACTTTCCCCTGTAATTATGCCTTATAGTTATATAGAAATCCAAAGCCTTTCTCCAAAAGTCTCCTAGCTCAAGACTTTCCTTGCAGAAGAATACAGCCAACGTTTAGATTCCCCATTTCTCTGTCTGGGTAGGTTAATATTGCTAAACACACACACACACACACACTCACACACATCCATACATACACTCTGAGACCCATCCCACTAGCACTAACATAGCAACACCAACACAAATAAGCACATGTTGTTACCCTGATAACCTCTGAGGTACAGGCTCCTCGAAGGAGGTTTCTTTCCCCGTAAAATTCACATTCATCCTGATAGAAGAACTTTCAATCATTTTCAAGAACAAAATCTGAGACTATGGGATCAGTTCTTCCAACCTCTTCTATCTCAGGTCCTTTATGTAAAATAGATATGTTCAGAGTTTTCTTTTATTCTTTTTCATTCCTTTTATTTTTTCTTCTCTTTCTGAATTTATTCACTTACTAATGAAAATAAATACTCATGCCAAAACTCTAAAAGGAGATACTACTATTACACCCTAGACTCAAAAATCACAAGTAACTTACTGAAAGGTATATTCTCCCTGTGATGGAGCTGGGATTCAAACCGGGTCTGTCTGGATCCAGAGATCACCCTCTTCAACATTAAGATTCACTGTCTTCCCTGATAAAGCAGGTCCAGCTTTTAAAATGGGCAGCCTTGCAGAATTACAGGACAGAACCACAGTCAGTGGAAATTCTCTATTACTGACCTGTTTCATTTGTGCTTGGAAAAAAGATGACTCAGCTTATTAAGACTGATTGGACTATGAATGCTTTCAATGAAGCTTTTTTGGGACCAGGGTCATTCTGGATCCTGGCTATTTGTGGGTCATCCAACTCAAAGTCATCTATGTAGTGGTAATAATCAGTTCTTTTCATGGTGGATTCTGCAGTGTTAAAAAGAGGGTTCAGAGAAAAATGTGCTATTTAGCAAAGCATCATTACAGCTTTAGAGGAAAGATGACCCACAATTTGCCTTCAATTCCAGTTTTTTCCCCCAATGGTCCCTAATTTGGAATCAGGGTTTCCTCATCAATTGCCTAAACGAGATTAACGACTTCATACTAGCAGAGAACATAAAGTACTGAAGAACTGGAGCCACATGACACATTATTGTAGTAGCAAATGGTGAGGTATTTAGTATTTATATAGCACTCCTTCTGCAGTGTGCCCATTCTGATCATGTAGTCACACACATTACAATCCTAATGATCACTTTGTGCTTTTCTGTTTGTCATATTGTATGTATCTGCAGCTTTCACAATTCATAACATTAAGCAGAATTAAGGCTCATGAAAGCCTGCAGCTGTCTGCTCTGTGTGTGTTGGCGCTCCATTTATTCATCAAGCACTTGTCTCTCCTATTGAATGTCCTGACCTCAAGTCTCCCAGATCACCAAAGCCTGGGTGGACTGTCAGTCATGTTCTGTTCATGGAGGTTGAAGGATGCCCTGGTGATATCTGGTTCATTAGGAAAGGCCTGGTGATCTGCTTCCGTAAAGAACCCAGTCGAGAGAACTCTGTGGAGGTCAGTTCTGCTCTGTCACACATGCAGTCCCCGTGGGCCAGGGGCTAAGTTGATGGCAATGAATAGCAACAAACAAGAAGCTTCTGGTTGGAATAGTTTCTCCACTGTCAGGCTTCTGGCTGCAGATTCTAAGCTGAAATAGGTTTTTCTTGAACCTAAATGTGCTAATGGACCAATTTTCAGTGCAGGTAGCTGAGAAGATTCAAGTCAACTGTGGTGCTTCCCTGCATTTTTCCATTGGAAGGCCATTTGTGGTGCTTCTACAACAGTGTGACATGATGGTATTGTAAATAATGATATTGTAAGTGATGATAGTGATGACATTGTCAATCATAGTAACATGCTGAGAACTTGCTACGTGTCAAGCACTTAGGTAAGGATTCTGCATATACTGTCCTGTTTGCTTCTCACATAGCCCTGTGAGTTAATTACCAGTATTCTTACTTTAGTGTGCAGGAAGCTGAAATGCGGTGAGTTTGAGTGACTTCTCCATGGCCTCTAATCTGTGAAGTCCTTCTCCAGTGTTCAGCTCTAGGCAAATGGACACAAAGCAACTGTGAACCTTTGATTTTACCCCCAAGTCACTCACATCTCAACAATGCAAAAGTGGGGCATTTTATGCAGGTCATTGATAAGAGACAGCAGTAGTTCAGTTTCATCTTTAAATCACGTTGGCCACTCAGATTGCTCTGATGCTCAGCATTAAAACCCCAAAAATCACCCTCAGCAGTACGTTCTCTCTCTCTTTCCATTTCTATTGCACTTTCATTCTTATTTCCCTGTTAATAACAACAGCTACTCTCTCAGCATTGCTGGTTTCCTGTTCAGCGTGGCATTCTGACTTTGCTTCAGTTTGTAATTTCACTCTTTCTATAGCCTAATAGTGTCTCAGTGGATTTGGGGGTGTTGCTATTTTATGATGTATCTGTGATAAAGAGATAATTCCTAGCAAATGGACTCTAATTTTTTTACAAAGGATATGAAACTCTTCTGTGATTTGGGAATTTTGAAACTCATTTATTTCTTCCTTGCCCTCTCTCTCACTCCTGGCTGCTCCAGCTTCCTCAAATCACTCCTCTTTATGTGGAAGGGCACCTGGGATATTGATTCATACTGAGTTGGTAATTTATTGAGGTGTCTCTTGCAGGGAAAGTGGCATTAAAATAAGACTCTATGTATAGGTGAGGTAGAGGCTAGTGTTTAACTAAAGCAATACTTCTCCAGGGGTAGTTTTAGGTAACATTTTTTGGACTTTGCTGACACCATTTGAGACAAGTTACTAAGCTCTCTCCACAGTACCTCAAACTCTGCTTATTTTTTCCCTTGTAAAGACTACACCAAACACCTAACTACAGAAATCTACCAGGTGGAAGGCACATGTCTGGAGTCTTCCATGGGATCAGTCAGAGGCACCATCCTGCCTACATACCGGGAAGGACCTAATAGAGAATTAGCTGGGACCCCTTCCTACTCTCCAGGTAATAATGGTCCCTCAAGCCTAGGTGGGTGCTATAGTTACCAGAGGGTGGCAGGGGTTCTTGAACATTGGCTATGACTGAGGACACAGGTTTCTGTCACAGACTCAGGAAATCCTCAAGCCCAACTCATCTTTGGGCAGAATTAATGCTTCCCATCTTCAGTGCTCATAGGAGAGAACCAGCGGGTCCTTTGAAAAGGGAAGACCCCTTTGTTGAGTGTCTTCTGAGTGCCAGGCACCTGTAGACGTGCCTCACAAAAAAGTCATCACTCTTTTCCATGTTTACAGTTGGGTGCAGAAACACTGCTTTGTGAGGCAGGTAGATGAAAAACACTCTAACAGAACTCTGTGGAAGCATTGCCTTCTAGATTTTTCTCATGGCCTCATCACCCAGAGGGAAGATATTAGATTGAATCCTTCTTGAGTCTCTTCAACATACACAGCTGGGAGCTGCTAACTTTGGAAACAAAGACATTGCTTCCACTTTGTCTTCAAATGATATTCTTTAATTCTGTACACGTACTCTTTTTACCTACTACTGTCCCCTTGTTCACTGGGTAAGAGAATTCCCTTGTCCTGTGTTCTTTTTAGTATCATCTTGTTCCCTGGAAAAATTCAAAAGAGTACACAGTGTGGCTGAGCAATACCCTCAGTGGTCTGGTGTCACAAGGTGGTTTTATAGTGTCAGCCTCTCAAAGAGCAGGGAAAGCTTCAAACAATGCATCCATTCCATTTCTAATGTACACTGAGGTGATCATAACTGAAAAATGTCACTTGGGGAGGTCTGTGTCCCTTTTAGATCTGCTGCAAGTCAGGGCCTGAGACTGCAGCCGTTAGTAGCACCAAGTCAGATTTAACAGGTTTCTCAACAATGGATTTAAGGTCTGTTGAGACCCACAGAAAGATCATCCAAAAGGCCTGGAGATTAACTGATCTTCCGGTGTTCGATGGGAATGACTAAAAAAATTTCAGTAACTGAAAAGTGTCTGTACATTGAAACTCATAAATCTCTCAGCAAATGTTACTAACCGTGTATGTGAAATTAAGAAAGTCATGGGTTTTTTTGTTTGTTTTTGTTTTCCTCCGATGATCATTTGAATTGCATACCCTGCATTGTAGATAGAACAGCTGCTTCCCAAGATGGGAACCAAGCTTGTGGCAGAAAGGATGTTTTACTCATGTTAATGCACTTCTGATTCATTGCTTGGGGCAATATGTGGCCAAGCATCAGGTTAAAAATGTGTTTTGTAATTAGTACGTGAAAATCACTTCTGATTACACCCAATGAGAGCATAATTGGTAACATTGACAACACTCTAGATCACATTGATTTTCCTATCCACTTAAAAACCTTGATGACACTTTTGTCTTCATCCTACTTTCTCTCTTTTCTATGAAACAGTCTGTGTAAAGCAAAAGAAAACAAAACCATTGTTATGAGTCACATGCATGTATTTGTTATTTTCCCAAAGGAAGAGAATTTTTTTATATATGTCATTTGCAACAACACCATAATAATAGTTGATAATGAATGCTGACTTTGCAGGGTTTCCCATCCTATTATGAAGGTCGTACACTACACGAGGAAACCTTGGTGGTATAGTGGGTTAAGTGCTATTTATGCTAACCTAAAGCAGTTCAAGTTCGCCAGCTGCTCCTTCAAACCTCTATGGGCAGTTCAACCCTATCCTACTGGGTCACCGTGAGTTAGACCCAACATGATGGTTATGGGTTTGGGTTGGCACTGCACAAGGACTTTTTCAGTGCAGAGACTCCAGATCCAAAGGATGCAGTAATCTTCTGGCTTTTGTTTCTAGGTAGCATGCTATCTCCCAAAATTAATGTCCTTGCCACATGTAGAACACATTTGTCATATCATATCATAGCAAAAGTCTCAATTCCAAGTCAAAATCCAGAAATTTCTCTTCACCTGTGAAATCTAGAATACAAGTTATCTGCTTCTAAAGTACAATGGTGGAACAGGCACATGCTAGATATTTCCATTATAAAAAGGAAAAATTGAAGGGAAAGAAGGGATAATTGGCACCATACAAGTCAGCAGAACACACTACATAGCCCTCAAGTCTTGAAAGTAATCCTCTGTTCTCTGAGACCATTTGCACAGTGGTCCTGCCCTCTAGACTCTAGATACTGGACATACGTTCCAGATCCTGGGTAGGGGATCCTCAGCCCTAGGCTTCAGGTTCATCTTCCAGGCCCGCTCGAACAGCAGCCCTGCTCCCAGTTTTGGGCAGCCCCATTCTCTTGTTCCATTTGAGTCAAGACTACCCTTTGAGACTGAGGCAGTTTTGCTCCCTGTGTTCTGTGTCTTTTCAGCTTTTGCTTCTTGGTTCCTTGGCGTCTTGGCCCTTTAGGCCTTTCTGCATGTGTCTGCCCTGGTGAGGAACATGTTGTAGACATCTTTAGTTCCAGCAGTAAGTGCCTGGAGACACCTAATTCCACCAGTAAACCTTGGCCAAAAAACACTCAGCTCTCTTGCTCTGTGGGTCATCAAGTCCCTCTGTAAGTGCTCAAGGCACCCACTCTACCAAGAAGCTTCCTGCCTGAAATAAGGACATGTATGTGTATGTACATGCTCATATACATACATATGTGTGTGTGTGCACATACATATATAAGAAAATAGAATACATAGTAAAGTGGAGTCTTGTGATAAACAAAAGTTAAAATTGGCTAAACCATGAATTGGCTAAACTATTAAAACACAAAATGGCTGTACTTAAGCTAAGTGAGACAGTAAGAAAACACAAGGTTATGGCAAAGATGAGAAAAACAACTCCCAGGTGGACATGGCCATGGATGGTCAGAAAGATGATAAAGATCAGAAGGTAAGACTTATGGACTGACCAATAACAACTAGAACCAAGCAAATAACTTGCCTTAAAAACCCAGCACTCTGGACTTGGGGCACAGCAGGCCCTGTCGGGGGTCTGTGCCTGACGCCTGCTGCCCTGACCACATCTGCCTCATCCTCGAAGGCCTGGGGACGTGGTCTCCACCTGGAAGTCTGTGCCTATGGTCTGTAACTGTGCCTCAGCTTCAAGGCCTTGGGACCAAGCCTCCTCTGGAGTGTCTGTGTCTGCTGGTTTGCTGTGCTGTATGACCTAACCCTGGGACCTCATCTGCTTGCCATCAAAGGTTGGTTCAAGTGACTGTGACTTTTCCTGTTGATGCCTGAGTCTCCTGTGCTGTCTCTCTTGGTGAATCTACCTCTGAGATGCCTTATCATCCCCTGACATCTAAACTGCCTGCTTCCAGTGACTCTGACAAGACTTCTGTTAATGCTTGAGCCTTGTGTAGTGTTCCTGTCTGTTTCACCTTGGAGACATCCTGTCCTCATAAAATTCTACTTCAAATTCTCCTGAAATCAGAGTGGTAAGGGCACAGCCAATCCCTATGCGTGGACATACTAACATTATGGCTTGACAACTGCAGTCCCAGTAGGAACCTGGTGGAACCTGTGGGGTCTTAACTAATGTAAGTGAGAATCCCCAACTAATGTGAATGTAGATAAAAAGTCTTAGGTAATGTAAATAAGAGAGCTTTATGTCCTGGTGCTAGCACTTCCCTTCCCACCTGTTTAATTATAAATGTGTATTTTGATTAAATAAAGCTTATTACTGACCCCGAACTTTGTTAGTTATTTGTTTTCCTCTCATGACCACCAACATTTTCTGGGTGCTCACAACACTGCCAAAGGCACTGAGTGCTCTTGTTCAATGGGTTGGATTTAATGCTGTGTTGCTGTAGTCTTCTTGTTCTGTTGTAGCATTCTCCTAGAGCCAGAGTCCTAAATTCAAACTTCTAGGCTCCTAGACCATGAGAGAATAAACTTCTGCTTGTTAAGATCACCCACTTGCAGTATTTCTCTTGTAGCAGGGTGTTTTAGTCAGCTAGGGCTGCTCTAACAGAATTACCACAGAGTGGATGGCCTTAACAAAGGAAGGTTTGTTCTTACATAGTCTGGTGGGCTGCAAGTCCATATTCAAGGTGTCTGCTCCAGGGGAAGGCTTTCCTCTTGTCGGCTCAGGAGGAAAGTCTGGTATTGCATCAGTCTTTGTCTAGGGAGCGTCTTGGCACAGGAACCTTGGGTCTAAAGGATGCACTTGTCTCCCGATGCTACTTTCTTGATGGGAAGAGGTTCCCAATTCTTTCCCTGCTTCTCTGTCATTTTATCTCTCATAGGATGAAAGAATTAAGGGTGGGGTAAGCTGTACTCCAGGGAAGCTCCCTTTACAGTGGAGCAGGGAGGTAATCCTATGAAGGGATTTACAGCCCCACCCTAATCCTTTAACATACAGCATAGGAAAACCACAAAGTGGAGGACAGTCACAAGACGCTGGGAATCATGGCCCAGCCACATGGCTACACCTATTTTCGGGGGGAGACAATTCAATCCGTGACACAGGGGTAGATAACTAAGACAGAACTTTCAATGTAGCTGGGTTCAGTTCTCGACTTCCCTGGGACTCTAGTCTGTTATGATTATGTGTGCTCGTGGGCTTTTAATAATTTTGACTGTATAGGACCTCTCTCATCAACTGCCTGGTAATTACCTTTATGTATCTTGACTCATATTCTTAATCTAGTAGGTTTCATTGACTTACCATCTTCTCCAGTTAGACACCTTACTCAGTGTCTTCTCCTGTTGTATTTAGCAGGCACTAGATTTTGCATAGGTTTGTGAAGGAGAATAGGAGTGGGGCATATGACATATCACACATGCTTCAAGATATCAAAGTCGTCATTGTTGTTGTTAGGTGTTGTTAAACTGATTCTGACTAATAGTAATGTTATGCACAAAAGAATGCAACACTTCCCAGTCCAGCACCGTGCCCACAATCATTTTTATGCTTACACCTGCTGTTGTAGCAGCTGCATCAATCCATCTTGTTGAGGGTCTTCCTCTTTTTCCCTGACCCTCTACTCTACCAAGCATGATGTCTTTCCCCAGGGATTGATCCATCCTGATAACATATCCAAAGTATGTGAGACGCAAAGGGGCACTTATACTAATGAGCATAGATTGACAATATACTAACATATGTTCAATGCACTTTCACGGCCTCTGGTTGCTATTACACTTAGGAGCAGTCGTTAGTAGACACAAGCCACTGCAAGGGTTCAACAGCCCAGAAAGTCCTTTTCCTGAATGAAATTGATGAGATCAAAGGATAAATGAGTCTTAGGGTAAAGATGGGAGCATCAGTGGCAAAGTGGCTTAAGCAGTCGGCTTCTAACCAAAATTTGGCAGTTCAAATTCACCAGCTACTCATCAGAAATTCTAAGGGATAGTTCTGCTGTATCCTATACAGTTGCTATGATTCCAAATCTACTCCATAGCAATTGGAGGGGTAAGATGAAGATAATACAGTAACTGTTAGATTTATGAAAAATAAAAATATGGTGCTCTATAGTCTTGGTGCTCACCTTACTGCCACCTCTTTAAAATTTTAGTCTCACTGAGGCCAGGGACTTACATAAGGTAGCCTCAGTCACCAACAGGTCAGATTCAAAATAACTCCAGATTCTAAAAATTTCTATCCTCTGCTTAAAACCTCCCTTGTCATCTGATACCCTAAATTTCGGCTCTCTATAGCTCCACACCTTCACTTAAGCAGCCTTTGTAATGGCAACCAAATTTTAAATGGCCTTCTTTGTTCTAGCTGACTCTTACAGAGAGTGAAATAGAGCTGGTAGAGATAACCTATATTATCCAGGGTAAGCCATTGTCTTAGTCTGGGTTCTCCAGAGAATCAAAACCAGTACATAAATGGAGAGAGAGAGAGAGACAGAGAGAGAGAGAGAGAGATTTACATGAGGAAATGGCTAATGTATGGAAACTGTACCATCCCAAGTCCCTGAGTCAGGATACAAGCTTCTGCTAATTCATATAGCTGTAGGGGCTGGCAAAGCCAAGATTAGAGGGCAAGATGGCAGGTAAGCCAGTAGGCCAAGTCCTAAGAACACTGGAGCGCAGACCAACAGGAGCCAACTGGAAGATCCAGCACAGAAGCACACAGATCCTTCCAGAATGCCCACCCACACTTGATGGAGACCATACAACCAGGGAAATTCTCTTCAACTGATTAGCTGCTCACAGAAGATCCCATCAAGGGAGTGATCATATATCAGGTCTCGACAGAGAAGTGACCACAATATCACACTACTGCCAAAACACTGAGAATTGTGGCCCAGTCAAGTTCACACACAATCTTAACCATCACACCCATAAACCAATCAGCCAAGATGAAACTTAAATCCAGACTCTAGAACCTGTAATGTTGTATACCACCCTACACTGGTGCATGTCAAAACCAAAAAAAAAAGTCACTGCTTTCAAGTCAATTCTGACTCCTAGTAACCCTATAGGACAGAGAAGAAGTGCCCCATAGAGTTTCCAAGGAGCACCTAGCAGTTTTGAACTGCTGACTTTTGATTTGCAGATGTAGCACTTAACCACTACATCACTAGAATTTCCTGGTCCATGCCAAATCACCTGATAATTACATGTAGTAGTGATTAAATTCTCTGTGTGGCATGTAAGAAGCTGCCAGCCTGTTTCTGCAGTTGTTATGTATGTTTACATGTTGACTACCTACCAAGATAAAATTTTCTTGTGAGCCTAGCCTATTTGTAAGCACAAATAAAGTTCTCAGATGCTTGTTTGATGGTGCCTGGTTTTGATCACTGACAAAGAAAAGCTGCCACTGTAGGATATGTGTTTTCTGCTCAACACTAAATTAGTTTTTCTGGGATAAAGAGGTTTAAAGTTGTTTCTCTGAACTTTGTGTTATCTGGCAGTGATTGGCCAACCACCAAAGTCTGGGTTTTAGTCTGAAGCAATTAACACTTTTAGAAGCAGGAAGTACAATTGCATGGCTCATTGATCTGATGATCAGTTTGCCTAAGATGTTTCATACTGCTGATGCTGATAATGAGGATTTGGCATTGCCAATAATTATGATTGCTATCATTATTACTTGGCCATGCTAGTATCTCTAAATTCCCTCTTCTCTCTAAAGAGAGCTCCAGGTGGTAAGAATCCTGCTTTCTGCCACATGCATCATAAAAATGTTTGTATTTTTAAATCATCTTAATTGAAGGAAGACACTAAAATATGCCTTTTTTGTACTACCGGGTCATTGGTAAGAAAAATAAGGCATACTTCATCCCTTTCCGTCCCTGTATAACCCTCTTTTCAAACAGTGACCTGAAAACCATTTGGTTCTCTGTTTCAAGGTGGCCAAAAAGAATGAGAAGAGGAAACCATGGATGGCTGTGTGTCACACAATCTAGGAATGAAATGATGGTCTGTCTCTAGTCCTTTTTAGTCAACTCCTGTGTCTGGGATGAACACGTGATTATCTATAGCCCTCTACACACATGCAGAAGCATGTGCGTGCATACCCCCCCCCCACACACACTCCTACACACTCATTGTTCTAGCCATCTACAGCTACTATTCCAGTAGTAAGGAGCTTCAAATGGCAACCCTGTGGCTGACTTTCATGGATCAGAGATTCCAGCTGGGCTTGACAAAGTGATGAAAGCCACTTTTGATTTACAGCTATCATATAGGCTAATGTAGACAGTCCATGATGGCTTCATTCAAGTGCCTCTTACCTTGGTGAGACAACTGGAGGGCTGAACTCAACTGGGATGGCAGACAGAAGAACCTACATGTGTTCTTTCCAGCATGGATGCCTCAGGGTGGTCAGACTTCTTAGGTGGTGGCTCAGGGCTCTAAGTACAAATATCTCAGTGAACAGGGAAGACACTGTATCATCTTATATGACCTGAACATGAAAGCCACATAAGGTCACTTCTGTCATACTCAACTGGTTGAAACAGTTCTAAATATACTCACATTTCAAATCATATACCTTAGCCCTTATCAGCAGGAATATCAAAGCATTTACAGCTTTGTTTTGAAACTGCCACTTTTTTCTTTCTTTTTCCTAATTCTAAATCTCAAGGTATGGGTATAAGCAGAAAAAATGTTCAGGTAGAAAGGAATCAAAGTTTATAAATTTCTTTTGCCTCTTGCCTTCAAAAGTGCTATCTCTCTATCTCTTTCCATTTTTTGAGGTAGAACACACAGAGCATTTGTAGCTAAAGATCCAGTCTTCACATGACTTTGTTAATTTTGACCTGGGTGACATTAGACAAGGCATTTACCTTCATTCCCTCAATAGATCCTTGTCCTCAGAACAGAGACGGTAATGCCCACCATTCTTATGTTGCATGTTTTTTCTAAGAACAAAACAGAATGACATAGCAAAATACTTAACAGCTATAGAGTTATTACTGTAGTTTTTGCTATTCTTGTTGTTTTCCTTAGATAACAGCAACAACAACAAAAACCTAGTGCCATCAAGTCAGGTCCGACTCATAGCTTACCTAGAAGTCAGAGTAGAACTACCCCCATAGAGTTTCCCAGGAACACCTGGTAGACTTGAACTGCCCACCTTTTGGTTAGCAGACTTAACACTAACCCACTATGCCACCAGGGTTTCCTCCTGCAGAGGTATGTAAATATTATGCCTGGATTTTAAGAGCAAGTGAAGTATGGGAGAAGGGGACTTTTTAAATTGAGCAGATCTTAAGAGTGGGAAAATGAAGAACTAATGAAACTTGGCTACCTTACATTTATACTTCATTTAGTGCTCTACTTTCCCTTGTTCTCTGCTGTCTTGTCTTATTTCAAATTCATCAGCCATTATGAGATGTCAGAAACTCTGGTGTTCTAGTGGTTGGGAGCTACGGATGTCAACCAAGAGGCAAGCAGTTCAAATCCACCAGGTGCTCCTTAGAAACCATATGGAGAACTTCTATACTGTCCCATTGGGTCACTACGAGTCAAAATTGATTTTACAGTAACATTTCATAAATCTTTTTATATGGTGTCAGAGAAGAGACCAAAGAAGCTATTTAACTCTGTTGATGGCTAAGTGAGTTAGTGCCCTCCTTTTCCAACCATTTCTCCATCCCTATATATATCACCTAGAAACCATGGTTGTACAGTGGTTAAATGCTATAGCTTCCAACCAGAAGGTCGGCAATTCAAATCCACCAGGCATCCCTTGGAAACTCTATGGGGCAGTTCTACTCTGTCCTATAGGGTAGCTACAAGTCAGAATCAACTTGACAGCAGTAGGTTTAGTTTTTTCATACACAGCACCATTTCAATTTAATCATCACCTGCCCTGAAATTCAAAAGGACCCTAGGCTCATAGAAGACAAATGAGGGAAACCTTCCCAAGCCTTAACAATAGCCAGCTGTTAAATTTTGTCATGCAGAGGATAGGACACTTCCTTGGCCAAGAAAGTGGTTTATCTGACACAAGTTCAACTGTATCCCATTAATACGAGGTAGTAGGCTGTGGAACTAGTAGATATTCATGTAGTAATAAGACAAGCCTAGACTTAAATTCTGTTACCACTGATTACTGGCCATATTCCCTTTCAAGCGTACTACTTTCAGAGCCTGATTTCCTTAGCCAACAAAAGTTATGGAAAGAACATCCTCTCATGAGGTTGTTGTGAGGACTGAGTATATCATTTAGCACAGTCTCTGGAACTTAGTATGAAACCTCAAAAGCATGTCTAGCACAGTGTCATCACTATTCTTGGTAGCTATAATTAGCAATGATGTTAATTGTCATGATTCAAAATCTCTGTTTAGGACACCCAGGTAGCTTCTGCCTTTCACTGAGCTCGAAAATGAGTCTTGTCTTGTTTAGTTTCTGTCACTGTAGTTGGCTGAGATTTCTTCAGGGGCTTCCAGAAGATCAAGGTCAAGGTCAAGGTCAAGGTCTGCCCTATAGGAAGCTGCCTCAGTGAGTCAGGCTGAACACAAGACCTTGTGATTGTACTATATTGGCTGCTGTATCAGCAAGGTCATGTCTAATAATCAGCTTTCTCAGAAAACCTGCCCCTGAAGAGCTCCTCTCAGACGATCTCTGCCAAGGGGAGACCCATCTTATTCTGTTCAAACAACAGTTTATTCATAATTGATAAGATCCAAGAACATTGCCATCATCCACCAGCCTAATTTAATAAAATATCTTGTTAACTTAAACAGTGGTGCTCAAAATGGTTATTGATTCCACCTTCTATCTGGGGACAACCTAATTTGCTCTAAAAAGGAGTTTCACTCTGACAAAATGAGAGGAATACCCAAGCATTTGTCGTCCTGGTTCACCCAAAGCATGATATCACAATTGCTACACAGCATGATGTTGTCTTCTTAAACACCAGCAAACCCCCAAAAAACACTCCTCTTAAAAGTTCTTCAGAAAACAAAATGAGCAGATACCAATGCCTGTGGTTTCTTGTTGGAGTCCACGTTTTCCCACTCTCTGTTGACTTAATATGTCTTAACAAGAGAAGAGGGGATCACTACGTGTGAGAATCCACTTCACTGTATGCAGTGACAGGGCTGGTAAAGTACAACTGAAAGGTCAATACAGCAGTCACCCAAGGACTGGGTGAACCCTCTTCCCCAAAAAACTAAAAAACAAGTCCACTGCCGTCAACTCAGTTCTGACTCATAGGGACTTCATGGAGTTTCCAAGACTGTAAATCCTAACAGAAGCAGACTGCCATGTCTTTCTCCTGAGGAGCCACTGAGGCTTTCAAACTGCCAACCTGTCAGTTAGTGTCACCTACTGTGCCACCATGGTACACATGACAGTGAAGGTCAGTGTTAAAAAAGCAAATGATGCATGAGCCGTATCACAGAATTCATTGAGGGGAAAATCTCCGTGTGTTCTAACTGTGAATCTATACTTTAAACAAGCTTCACATGTGATTTGCTTGCTGGTGAAGTGTGAGACCTGCTGATGTTTCCTTCACTGTGATGAGAGATTGGAAATCCCAGCGGTGTAGTAGTTAAGTGCTACAGCTGCTAACCAAAGGGTTAGCTCCTTGGAGCTCTATGGGGGCAGTTCTACTCTGTTCTATAGGGTCCCTGTGAGTCAGATTTGACTCAACAGTGTGGATTTGGTTTGGTTTGTATGGGAAACTAACTAGCATAACTTCTGACTTTCTGTATTTCTTTACTCACTCTACCCAGGGCAAGTGGAACAATGTGCCTTTGGGCAAACTTCCAAAGACTAAATCGGGTATGCTTGATGTAACTCCACTTACTACCTCTTGGGAAGAAATTACTTGTGGGAAAGAAGTATTCCCTGCTAGTCTCCAAGAGGGTTGTTGTTGTTAGTTTCTGTCCGGTTAATTCCAACTCATGGCAATCCCATTCTTGGAGAGTAGAATTCATTCGTAGACTTTTCATCACCTCTAATTGAGGTCAAACAACTGATTTTCAGGTGGCAGTCTAGTGCTTCTTCGTTATGAGACCCAGGTACTTCCCCAAAGAAAGCTGTCTTGGTTCAGCACGTCCAGATTATGTCTGCCTAATTCTTCCATTTCTGAGATAATTAATCTATGGCATCATTAAATTTTTGTAATTAAATGATGTTCACTGATTGAGCCTGTTATAGGAAGGTAAAATTTTGAGCTCTTAGCTGTCTTACTCTTCTACTTTATTTCTCAACTCATTCAGTACACAGATCAGGCACAAGTCTGCCATTTATTGTACCTCTCAAAGTCCCCAGCATCTTTCATTGGTCTTTTCTCTTTTCTCTTCCAAGTTCAGTCATCATAGAAGGGTAGTGCCCTGAAGAACTTCATGTTTCCTTTGATCTGTCTACCTCCAACCCATTCATTCTGGTTGGAGAAGAAGATGGTCTTATTTTGCTCCAGGACAAGAATGTAAATTAGCATGTTGGTTTCTTTTCTGATATGATCATAAACTTTCTTTCTCTGGTACCATTCCTGCCCTCAGCCCAGCTTCTTCACAATTTTTTCTTCTCCCATTTTTCTTTATCCTAGCATGACTGAGTATATTTGTTCTGCATGTTGGATGATGGTATCTCTTCTTTTTAAATCTTGCTTTGTAAAAGAAGTACCTTTGGATCCGACTCAACGGCACTTGGCTTTTCGGCTGGCTTGTCTATTTACATCAAAATAGGAGACTCTCAGAGCTCCCTGGCTGACCCAACCACAAGATATGTTGCAAGGGAGAAGCACTTTCTTCAGAGCTCTTGGAAAATAATGTCCCATCCATGAGTTCTTCCTCCTCTCTTGAACAATCAGATAAAGCAAAACCTGTGAAAGCTGGAATTTGTGGAAGGCATAAACATGTAAGAGAAGGAAAACTAATATTTTCCACTAAAACTATTGATTAAAAAAATGGTAAGACTGTACCCTATTGAAGGTGGAAAACTTGCAAGATCCAGAAAAACAAGGCAGTCTCCTGGAGTTCTGCCTCTCACAGGCTGTACTGAAACTGCTCCTTCCATTCACACTCCAGAATATGCTACTTGCAAGTTTTTGTAAAATAACATTCTGCTGTAAGTGGGCATCATGGATTGACCTGTGTCCCCTCAAAAATGTGTGTAGTCATTTGGCTGGACCATCATTCCCAATATTTTGTGATTTCACTATGCTATAAATCCTAATCTCTGCCTGTGGCTAATGGATAGGATGATTACATTGAAAGAGGATTATGGTGAGACTGCAATACCCTGACTAAGGGAGCTTCCCTGGAGTTGGGCTTGCACCGCCTTTTACCCTTTCATCCTCAAGAGATAAAAGGGAAGCAAGCAGAAAGTGGGAACCTCATACCATCAAGAAGGCAGCATCAGCGGTAGAGCGCATCCTTCAGACCTGAGGTTCCTGCACCAAGACTCTCCCCGACCAAAGACTAATGCAGCACAAGGATGTTCCTCCAGAGCCAGCAAAGAGGGAAAAACCATTTCCCTGGAGTGGACATCTTGAACTGGGACTTGCAGCCTGCTGAGCTGTGCAAGAATAAACTTTTCCTTGCTAAAGCCATCTATTTCATAGTGTTTCTGTTAGAGCAGGACCAGATGACTGAAACAGTAGGTTGTGGCTTATGTGTCTGCTCTTCTTTCTCAAATTTTGAGTTTCTTAAGGACAACAAATATGGTGTATTCTTTCTTGTAATCCTTTGAGAGTGTAGTATAAATACCCAGCCAAGAGTAGATGTGTGATAAATGAGTATTTGAAGTGAAATTCCTTGAAAACTTGTGCCATTATTATGCGTAATCATACAGTTAATCCATAACACTGTAGAAAGTTAAGGAAATACGAAAATAAGAAGAAAAACAGCATACCACATACACTTTCATTTTAACACACTTTAAAAATGAGTTAGCTAAATAGAATTTTATAGTTAAGTAAATATTATCATAATGGCAATATTCCCTAAAGTTATTACAAACATTAAAAAGCAAAATATACATATTAAATATCTGAGTTACACACTAATATATTCACTTATAAAAATATTTGATCACTTCCAATTTGAGTATAAGACTAAGTTAAACATCTTTCTGTATAAAGTCTTTCTGAAGATTAAAAAAGCATTTTCTTAGAATTTATTCTCATACAAAATTACCAGGTTAAATCACATTACTAATTCTACTGTTATTTTTATGAAAATGTTACAAGTTTATAGTGAATTCCTTTCCTATTTATTTGATTAATACTTCACCAAATTTGAGTACACATACGTATCTGTATGTGAGGAAGGCATAGGACTGGGTAGTGTCTTTCTGTTGTATGTAAGATCACTGTGTATTGGAACTAACTTAATGGCACCTAACAACAACATCTATTAATAGTTTTTTAAATTATGTACAGTTATATAAACTACATGTTTGAACAATACTTTTTTAAAAGTTTTTATTGCGATCAGGGATCCTCTGTACAGTTTTTTAGTTTATACACAACATGAATTCTCCTCGGTGAAAGAGTACAGGTTACACTCTTGCTATGCTGCGCTACTTAATCTGTTCATTTTGGGCTGCCTCTGGGCAATAAGGCTCTTTTTTGTAATTTACATGGGGACATTATGATTTATTAATTAATGCATTTGAATTGTGGTGCTGACAAATAATATTGAATATACCATAATCTGCTACTTCTGAAAACATGAACAGCAGAGGAATATCATCTGAAACAAGGTCTGACAATTAAGTCCACAAACTTAATTGTTCTAAGTGCTACATGCTTCACTGATGAATATCACTATGGTCACCTTCAAAGCACTCCCATTGGGAAGCTAGTCACCAATGTCAGCACCTATTCCTGCCTTCAAAGCAATTTTGGAACTCTTTCTGGAACGACAATTGAGTGTAGTGGCATGGTGGCAAGTTTTCCAACTTAATTGCACAGTTGTGTTTAACGGATTTTGTCTTAGGCTGGGGTTTCTACGGAAGCAAAACCAGTAACATATTTATGTACAAGGAAATATTTACATATAAGGAAACAGCTCACTCAGTTGCAGAAGCTGAATATCCCAAATCCTAGCACAAGCCTCACGTAGCCATGTGAGCTGGTGAACTCAAGGTCAGCAGATCAGAGACAAGAGTTCTAGATCACCAGTTGTGTAGGCTGGGGGATCTCAAGCTGGCAGCCAGACGGAGTTGCAGAGGCTGGTGAACCCAGGATCGGCGGGTCGGGGAAGAGGAAGGACTCTGAAGCTGCAACAGCTGATGAATCCAAAAGCTGCTAGCTGAAGTCCAAGAAGCAGAACCAAAAGAGAGCAGGAGCTGCTGGCTACGTGAGCAGAACAGCAGTAGGCAGTGGAAGGCAGAGAGAAGAGAGCTGAGGGGCGGGAAGCCACCACAGGCCCCACCCTGCCACTTGATACAGCAGCCAATCATGGAGTAGCCAAGGTGGCATAATCCTGACCACCACAGATTTTTTTAGCCAGTAAACAAATAACCTTTTTGGCACACCCTCCCTTCTCACCTGATCTTGTTCCCAATGACCTTTTTTCTTTACCTGGAGATAAAAGAAATTTTGAAAGGTAGACATTTTGATGGCACTCAGGACATCAAGGGTATTCCAATGACAGCTCTGATGACCATTCCAGGAAAAAGCCAAGCCAAGTGCCGTCGAGTCGGATCAAAGAGTTCCAAAATTAATTTGAAGGGTGGACTAGGCCTTGGCGTTGGTGCATAGCTTTCCAAGGAGAGTACTTTGAAGGTGACAGTAAGGATATTCAGCAGTGAGATACGTAGCACTTTTTCTAGGATGAGTTTACAAACTTAACTGTCTTGTACATTGCAAGAAGCTAAGTCCCTCTGTTTGAAGGCACTGAAAATATAACTATGGAAGATTTGCCTCTTCGAAGTAGAGTCAATCTTCATGATGTGAATACAAGCAAGCTTTCAGGACCTTTATTTGCTTACATGTTATCAGGAGGGACCAGCTCCTAGAGAAGAACATCATGCTTAGTATAGGTGAAAGTCACCAAACATAAGGAGACACTCATGGATATGAATTGACACAGTGGCTGAAACAATGGGCTCAAGCTTAACAACAATTCTGAGTATGGCACGACACTGGGCAGGGTTTCATCTTGTACTGAGGATTGCTGTAAGAGGGAACTGACTTGATTGCACTAACAACAGTAGACTGCTATAAGAATGAAAAATTGGCTTTAGAAGAAATACAACCAGAATGTTCCTTGAAAGTAAGGATGATGAAACACCATCTCACTTATTTTGCGTGCCTCATCAGGGGAGACCAACAGCTAGCACAGAACATCGTCTTTGATAGTCACCGGAAACAAGAGAAACCCTCAATGAGATGAAGTGACACAGTGGGCACAACTTTGGTCTCAAACACCTCAAAGATGATGAAAATGCCACAAGACTGGGCAATGTTTTTTTCTGTTACACATGGAGTCACCATGAGTCAGAGATGACTTAATGGCTAATGACAGCAACAACCATCTCCAGGTAAAGTCACTTAACAGATCAGAGATAGTACCTTTTACTAACAAGCGCAGACACTTCTTATTGACTAGCAATGGCCCTAATGAAGATTTTCAAGGCCAGTATAATTTGAATCCTCATATCCTCTGTAAATGCTACCTTCTCAGTAAAGAAAAAAATCAACGTATGGAGTTTAGCTTGTTGGAGGACTGGGTAAGTGAACAAAGCTGATACTTTAAAAAACTTGTGTAGAAGAGTCTCTCAAGATTGGTTAACATAGCAGTTAAAGGTCTTTACAATTAACTTGTCCTGCTTTATCACTAAATTTGGTAGATAAGAGATTTTCACTCACAGGAGATCATGTCCATTATCCCCTTTATGCTGATTTCCCACACTCTTCTCCCCTCAACTACTTCTTTTTGGCTATATAATTCTTCTCAATCTTTTCTATACCTGTTCTATACCAATCAATTCTATACCTGTTTTATTGGGAGGCAATTCCTCAAGGACGTCTTTTCAAGGATGCTTGTATAGTGAACAGCCTTGGAAGGCAGTCTTTGTCTTTGGACCAAAGGGCAAATTTACTTACAGCCTTGGAAGGTGAAGATACAATCCCTTTCCAGTTAAAATGATACATTTGCTTACTGCACATCATTCAAGATTCATACTCCTGAAGCTCAGGGCTTCTCTTTAACACAACATGTGAGTATCAGGAAATGGGAAGCCAGGGACAGTCCTCATACTCTGGCAACTGCTATCACTGTGGGTAATGAACAGTCCATTGCCCCTGATCTAGGAAGGACTTTCATACTTTCAACAAGCATCCTTCACACTCTGGCTCCCTAACTTTCTACCTAGCAAGCAGGGTAAAATCTTCCACTTGTCACAGTGACATGATTGTGAAACCCTCTGATCATTGCAGTTCTTAATTATTGATGACTTTTTCTTCTTTGAACTCATAACATTTATATTTTTGGGTAATTATATCATACAGCAGTTAGTGTGCACCCTCAGGAACTAAAAAAGGCGAGTTAGAAAGAAAGCGATATCACTTATACATTGTAAGGTTTTGGAGAATTTATTTAAACTTTTCAGACCTCTGTTTCATAACCTCTGAAATGGAAAAGATGATAGTACCTATTTCCTAAGGTTATGAACAGGAGAAACAAGTTAATATTATTACAACTGCAGTGCCTGTTTAGAAATTTTGTTGTTGGTCTGTTATTTTTATTTGTTTTTCTTTTTAATTGTTATAGAGTTTGCTTTGTCTAAGGAATTCTAAGTTGATTGAGGGCAGGGGTTTTCTTATGTTTCTTTCTTCCTCCTCTTTCTCATCTTTTTTGTTCTTTTTGCCCCTTCTATCTCTTTTCTCCTTTTAATTCTTACAAACCACTAAGTATTTTTTAAATGAAGAACTATACCGATAGGCAAAAATTATTTGGCTGAGCCCTAGGTTAGACTTCTTTCCATTTTTACATTCTCCTCCTTTTCTTAATTCTTGCTTTAAGTGGACCACTATTTCTTGAGCTCCTTGTATATCCCAAGAGCAGGAGATACAAAAGTATTGTGAGATGGATCCCAGAAACTAACAAAAACAAACCCATGAACACATAATTGGAATGTGGTGGAAATAGTGCTGTAACACAGCTAAGCTTATGTCTCTGAGAGCGTTGAAGGAGGACAACTGACCTGGATGAAACGAGGAGAAATTTGCACATAGCTGGAATGAAAATGACAATGACTATGTTATTCCTGACAACAGCTGCACCTATTTAGTAGTAAGTATGAATAGATGAAAGGAGAAATTAAATGATTTGGAAACAGCCTCCACCTTAGGGAGAAAACCAAGTCAGAACAACATTTCTTGCCCACAGGAGGGCCTAAGTTTATTCAGTTTGTTCATTTCAGTTTGTTTTTATTCAGTTTGTTTTTTTGTAGGCAGACACACGTCCTACAACGAAAACAGAAATGAGGTAATGTTTTTTACATATAATTAATATTCCCATCGATATCCACCCTGGTGAAAGAAAAAGTTTGGAGATATATTCACAGATATTTTAGCTGAGCCAAATAGTTTTATTTAGCTCCTGTTCAGGCAAGAACCAGGCAACATAATTACTAGACCATATTAAAACAAGGCAGTTTAATTGTAATTTGTGTTACAATAATTTATTCATAAAATGCCAGTGTATGTATTTATTTCCCGTAATCCATTACTTCTAGCCTGGTACTGCCTGTGATCCATTAAAGTGTAAAGTACAAGGTCATTAACCTACAATTCTGCTTGTGATCTTGTTTTTAATTTGCATTCTGTTTGCTCTTTGGTTAGGATTAAATTGTTAAAACCTCTCTGGTCATTTATCTTTAGCTATTTAATCTCTCTATGATTATCTAAAGGCTCTGATTATTGCTAATTAAACAGGTGTGACCTACTCTGACAACAGCTGGCTTTCTTTGAACATCTGATGAGGATCCAAAATCGGGTTGGGCCTCTTTAGCTTTCAATTGTCCTTATAGTTGCTTCTGGCTGTTAGTGATTCAGAAACCGTAATATGTATCTGCACATTGTAGATTATTAAAGTTTTGAGGGCCTTTGTAGAAAACATCTGAAACATGAGAAAATGCACATATGTATACCCTGAGATGAAACATATTATTTTGTTCTCCCTGAGTTCAGGATGGTGTTGGTAATTTGGGAAAAGCGTGAGACCTTGAGACTTGGGATGGGGTCATCTTGAATCTCCACAATAACCTACAGAAGTGGGATACTTCCGGTTAACTGACAGTGCGCCTCATTGCCTGATGACATTGGACCCTCACCTTGAAAGACGATAAGAACCTCTTTAAGGACCTATCCTCACCACCCACCCTGGGTACTAAACCAACATGTAGGGTGAAAATGAAACATAAAATGGTCAAGAACATCTGGGCCTGGTGAAACAGGAAAGAATCTCCAGTTCACCAGAGTTGCATGGCTGCAGAACACCACCAGCTTCACTGAGTCTACATGTGGAGACAGATCCTGATGATGCGGCAGTGTTGGAGAGGAGCATAGTGACGTGTGAGCACCATCCTAGAGACCCTTTGTGGTGTTCCGTCCGCTGGCCAAAAGTTGGAAGTTCAAATCGGCCAGGAGCTCTTCGGAAACTCTGTGCAAGAATTCTACTCTGTCCTGTAGGGTTGCTGTGAGTTGGAATTGACTTGATGGCACCTTTTTTTTTTCAATCCTAGGATGTCTGGTGTCGCCGTGCTTAAAGGGATGGATTGCTAACCAAAAGGTTGGAGGGTTTAACTATCAGCAGCTCTGTGGGATAAAGATGTAGTAGTCTGCCTTTATAGAGATATACAACCTTGGAAAACCTATGGGGTCTCTGAGAGTTGACATCTACTTGACAGCAATTGGTTCGATCCTAAGATCAGTTTATAACACTGTAGCAAGAACTCTGGAAGGTGATACTCATGCACTTCTAGGCTGGCTTTTGAAAGCTTTGAAAATAGAAGAAGAGGAAGCTACTTCTGTCGAGTTGATTCTGACTCATAGTAACCCTAAAGGTCTGAGCAGAACTGCCCCGTAGTTTCTAAGGACATTCTGGCAGATTTGAACTGCTGACCTTTTGGATAGCAGGCATAGCACTTAAGCACTACACTACTGGGTTGAAAATCTGATATCCCATAGTAATTGAAGTTGAACTGCCAGGAGTTTTGAGATGGGGAAAAAAAAAAAAAAGAGAGAGAAGTCTCAAGAAGATAGGAATGCTAAGATACATGTACTATGAAAAGCCTAAACTATACCAAGTAGGTTTGTTCTGTGAGAAGGTCAAAGGCCTCTGCTGAAAAGGAGAAAATGGATGCTCTGGTGAGACAGGCTCCAGTATAATTGAGAAGCCCATACTGGTTCTCCTCTGCAGACTGATTATTGATCTAATGGTAGGAGATGCTCTTATAGAACTGAGCTACCTAATAGCAATGGATGATAACTCATTGCTGTCAAGACAATTTTGACTCAACAGCAATAAGGTGTCCCAAAATAATGGGAGGCAGGTTGCAATTCTAAAATATCAACAAGGTGGATACCGTTACCATAGTGAGCAGTAAGCAGTATGACAGCCAAGGAAGCCCAGTCACAGTTACAGAGAAAGTTGACAGGACATACAACATTTCTATAGGCAAGAAGGATGAAGATGCAACAAGAGAATTGCTGAGTATGTGTAGTCAAAAGAAATCAAACTGACGCAATTCACTTCAAAAATGAAATCACGATCCTTTATCCTGTTGATGGAACTGAACCAGTTTTCATTATATATTTACTGGTGAAGGGGCTGTATCCCCATGAGGAAGGACCACATAACCTCATAGGATATGTATATAGCAATTATATCTCTGGTTTCTAAAGAGACCTGAGACCATTTATTTGGATAAATGTTCACTTTGTGACTGGGAATATGAAGACAGTTGGAGGGATGTTAGACACAGGATCTAACTTAACATTGAAACCCAGGGACGAGAAATGTCACTGTGGTAGCCCTATTAGCATAAGCTGTATGTAGGCTGGGTGATAAATGGCATTCTGGCCCAAGTCCAAATCACAGTGGATCCCCTAGGGCCACAGATATACCAGTGATTACTTCCCTGGCCCTTGAATGTATAGCTGATCGTACATGGTAGTTAGCAGAATACCTGTACTGATCCATAGGCCTGTGGAATAAAGGCCATCACAGTGGGAAAACCTAGGTAGATTATAAAATTGTTAATTGAAAATAATATTGTACCCAAAACAGGACAAGGACTTGGGTGAAGCAAGCTAGGGACCTACAATGCAAACTTTAGAAAAGAATACACTTTCAGGGTCATGCACTGTATTCCTGGCCCTGAATCCTGGCCTTGACTGATACATTTTTATTTACAAATCTAAAATTGATTTTTTTTAAGGGTAAAATTCTGGCTTAAAAAAAAAAATGTCCTCACTTGGTATTCACTTGGCATTGTTCAACTCCAACCTCAGCTACTTCAGAGGAATTTCAATTAACTAACGTATTTATAGGGTGTGACAGAAAAAACCTATTGTTTTTGTTTTTCTCCAAGATTGGTTTTGCTCTCTTCTGCCTGAGAAAAAGAACAGAGGAAAATCAAAATGTATTTGCCACATGCCTTGAGCTACTCTGGTCACCTCACTTGTGACTTAGACAAATGGAATAGCCATTGTTAGCACCATTTTAAGGATGAATAATAGAAGTTCATAAACATTTGAGTGTTTCTCAGTGTCCTGTAGCAAGTAGGTGGTAGAGGCTATTCGGTTCCAAGGCATATGCTCATTTCATTCTCCTTTCAGTGGAAGCACTGAGTAGCTACCTCGGTGGGAGCCACAGGGGGCTTCATGTCCTTGCACTAACCAAATTTGTTTTCTTTCCAACAGAGGAGTAAATAAACTGCCTTTTGTATGTTCGGGAAACCATTTGTTGTTTATTTGCGCTTTCTTCCCAAGTAAATGGGAAACAGCAGTTTGTGGTGAAATGAAAATCCCAATAATTTTCAGTATCTGGTTAGGACTTTTTCTCCTCCTCATTTCATAACCAAAATCCAAAATGAAACCAATTGCCGCTGAGTTGATTCAAACTCATTACCACCATATTGGAAAGAATAGAACTGTCCCATAGTGTTTTCCAAGGAGCTGTTGATTCCAACTGCCAATCTTTTGGTGAGTGACCAAGTTATTAATCACTGTGCCACCAAAATCCAGACCCACTGCCATTAAATAGATCCCTACTCATGGCAACCCTACAGGACAGAGCAGAACTGCTCCCTGTTTCCAAGGAGCACCTAGTGGAATCTAGCTACAAAACTTTTGGTTAGTAGCCATAGCACTTAACTGCTATACCTCCAGGGTTGCCCCTGTACCATCAGGGTTCTTATATTCAATAAACAGCATATTTTTCTCATAGATTTGTTCTAATTTTGCATTTTGCATTATTCATTAAAAAGGTCTAATCTACCCTTATTCTTTCACTTCTTTAGTCTTTCCAAAACTTCCTATAGATTATCTCTGCTTGTCATGGGATATATAGAGAGACATTAAACATGTGCTTTTTCCCTTGCAAGTCTCACATTCTGTATGATATACAGAAATGAAGATCAAAAGTGGTAATGTGAAGAGCCAGATGTTACAATTTATCTCAGGAAAAGACAATTCACAGCACAATCAGTGAGACAAATGTGTAGTATGTTGACCATGCTATCTCATTTCAATCTGAATCCTAGACTAACAGCTATATTGCTTGAGAAAACATGTTTTCTTGCAATGTTCAAAACCAGGGTATAAAACCACATTCCCTGAAGACTCTTAATCAAATAATAATCAAATTGATACCCCTCAAAATGAAGGTAACCTGGGTGCTATTGCCATTAAAGTGTTTTTTGTTTTGTTTTTTTTTTGAAAGATAAAACCAAATCCAAATCTCCACCATCAAGAAGTCAATGCCAACTCACAGCAATTCTATAGGGTGGAGTGGAACTGCCCCATACAGTTTCCTAGGAGTGCCTGGTGGATTTGAACTGCCAACCTTTTGGTTAGCAGCCATAACACTTAACCATTGTGTCACCAAGGTTTCCTTTTGCAAGATTGTCAAGGACACTACATGTAAACATCTTTTTCCATGAAGTAAGCATCTGGTGAAACCATCTCTAATCACTAACTATACTGTTAATAATCAATAACTAATTAAAGTATTAGAGTATTGATTTTCTTGTAATTGTCCTTCCTATGGTTGGTGCATCTTTTTACCCTATAAGAAGAATACTTGTGTAACAAAACACCCCTGGGACTTCCTCCTTCCATTTTCGGTAGACTGTGTAGTTCACCAATTGTACTTGCCTGAAACCTGTAATAAAAATTTCTGGTTTAACTTGTTAACATTCAGTTTTTTCTATACAACAAATTGACGCCTGTCAGGTAAGGTCAAGAATAATAGAGCACAACAAAGTAGGACCTCCTTGGCAAAAGGAGTAAGAAGCATGGGATATAAATGACAAGGATACACAGGAGGAAGGGTGCCAGTGTAACTGGAAAGATGACTAAAGATCTGATGGTGAAAAAAGTTGGCTGTCAAAGGATCTGAACTTTAACCAGTAGTCATTGAGGAATCTTAGAAGAACTTAAGCCTGTGTTGTTTTATGCTATTGTTATGTTTGTTAGGTGCTGTCAAGTCTGTTTCAACTCAGAGCTACCACGTTGACTACAAAAACAAAACAGTGCATGGTTCTGCGCCATACTCACAATTGTTGCTGTGTTTGAGCCCATTGTTGCAGCCACAGTCGATGCATCTCATTGAAGGTCTTCCTTTTTTTTGCTGACCCTCTACCTTACCAAATATTGTGTCCTTCTCCAGGGACTTGTCCCTTCTGCTAACATGTCCAAAATACACACGATGAAGTTTTGCCATCCTCGCTTCTGACAGCACTCTTGCTGTACTTCTTGTAAGACAGATCTGTTCGTTCTCATAGAAGCCCATTCAGTATTCTTTACCAATCCCATAATTCAAAGACATCAGTTTTTCTTCAGCCTTCATTATTCATTGTCCAGATTTCATATGCATACGAGGTGATCAAAAATACCGTGACTTGGACCAGGTGCACCTTGGTCCTCTAGGTGACATCTTTGCTTTTCAACACTTTTGCAGCATGTTTGCTCAAATACAATGCATCCTTTGGTTTCTTGACTGCTGCCTCCATGAGTATTGATGGTAAATCCACTAAAATAAAATCCTTGACAACATAAATACTTCTTCCATTTATCATGATATTACTTATTGATCCACTTGTAAGATTTTTGTTTTCATTGTATTGAATGTAATACATACTGAAGGCTGGGTCCTCTTTGACTTTCATCAGTAAGTGCTTCAAGTCTTCTTTGCATTAAGCAAGCAAGGATGTATCATCTATGTAACTCATGTTGTTAATGAGTCTTCCTCCCATCCTGATGCCCCGTTCTTCTTCATGTAGTTTAGCTTCTTTTTTGCTCAGCATGCAGTTTGCATTAGTGTGATGAAAGGCTACAACTCTTATGCACATCTTTGCTGATTTTGAACCATGAAATGTTCTCTTGTTGTGTTTGATTGGCTGCCTCTTGGTCTGTGTACTGGTTCTGCATGAGCACAACTGAGGGTTCTGCAATACCTGTTCTTCTCAAAGTTTTCCATAATTTGCTATGATCCATATGGTAGAATGTTTTTGCATAGTCAACAAAATACAGGTAAATATGTTTTTGGCTTTCTCTGCTTTCAGCCAAGGTCCGTCTGACATCAGCAATGACACCCCTTGTTCCTCCTACATCAGATTTGATGCTGGTAGTTCCCTGTCAGTGTATGGCTGCAACCACTTTTGAGTGATCTTCAGCAAAGTTTTACTTGCATGTAATATTAATAACACTGTTTGATGATTTCTACTTTCTGTTGAATCACCTTTCTTTGTCAGGGGCACAAATATGGATCTCTTTCAGCCTGTAGGCCAAGTAGCTGTCTTCCAAACTTCTTGGCATAGATCAATGAATGTTTTAGTCAAAGAGAAGTTTATTTCCTCACAATCCGGTATGCTGAAATCCAAATTCAGAGCACTTGCTCCAAAGGAGTCTCCCAGGGAAAGACTCTCTGGGTTTGGAGCTGGAGAAAGATCCTTGTGATGTATCAGTCTTGCCTTGGTTTGGGAGCATCTCAGCTCAGGAACCTCAGGTCCAAAGGATGTGCTGTGCTCCCAAGCATGACTTTCTTGGTGGTATGAGGTACCACTGTCTCTTTCCTCACTTCTCTTTCATATCTCAAAAGAGATTGGCTTAAAACACTAATCTTACAGATCTCATTGATATAATTGCTGCTAATCCATTTTATTACACGATAGTAATTGCAACATATAAGAAGATATCAAACAGCAAAACGGTGGGCAGTTACACAATGCTGGGAATCATGGCCTAACAAAGTTGACAGATACTTTGGGAAGACACAATTCAATCCCTGCCAATGAATGAGCACCTCCAGCAAAGCATCTATTTGTTGACATTTCTCAATTCATATTCTGTAAATTCCTGAAACCTTATTTTCACCAATGCATTCAGTGCAACTTGGACTACTTCTTCATTACCGTCAGTTCTTGATCATACGCAACCCTCTCAAATAGTTGAAAGTGGATCATTTCTTTTTGGTGCAGTGACTGTCTATTCTTTCTACCCTATTTGATGCTTCTTGCATTGTTAAATATTTTGCTCACAGAATCCTTTGAAATTGCAGCTCAAGGCTTGAATTTATTCTTCAGTTCTTTCATTTTGAGAATTGCCCAGTATGTTCTTCTCTTTTGGTTTTCTAACTACAGATCTTCGCATAGCTCATCATTAATACACTGCTTTGTCTTCACAAGCTACACTTTTGAAAACTTCTGTTCAGCTCTTTTACCTCTTCCTTTCTTCCATTCACTTCAGCTGCTTAGTGTTCAATAGCAATTTCACAGAGTCTCTTCTGACACCCATTTGAGTCTTTTCTGTCTTTTCAATGATCTTTTGCTTTCTTCATATATAATGTCCTTGATTCCATGCTACAACTTTTCTGGTCTTTGATAATTAGTGTTTAATGTATCAAGTCTCTTCCCAAGATGGTCTCCCAATTCAGATACTTTATACTCAAGTCATATTTTGACTCTTGCAGACTTGTTTTATTTACCCTCAGCTTCAACTTGAACTTACATAGGAGCAATTGCTAGATCTGTTCTGCAGTTGGACCCTGATCTTGTTCTGATTGGTGATGTGAACTTCCCTATCATCTCTTTCCATGGATGTAGTCAATTTGATTCCTGTGTATTCTGTCTCACAAGGTCCACATGTATAGTCACTGTTTATGATGTTGAAAAAATATACTCGCAATGAAGAAATTGTTGGTGTTGCAAAATGTTGTCATGCAATCTCTGGTGTTTCTCTTGCTAAGGCTGTATTTTCCAACTATGGATCCTTTGTCTCCAGCTTTTATGAATTTCAATGAACAGCAATTATCAATGCATCTTGATCGCACAATTGCTCATTTTTGGATTGCTGAAATGAGTAAAAATCTTCAGTTTCCCCATCTTTGGCATCAGTAGTTGGTGTATGAACTTGAATAATAGCCATATTAACTGTTCTTCCTCGTAGGCTTATGGATATTATGCCATCACTGACAGCATTGTACTTCAGAAGGAATCTTGAAATGTTGTTATTGATGGTGAATAAGATGCCATTCTTCTTCAGTTTGTCATCCCAGCAGAGTAGATGATATGGTTTTCTGATTCAAAATGGCAATACCGTCCATTTCAGCTCACAAATGCTTAGAATAGAGATCCTTTTGTGTATTATTTCATTTTTGATGATGACTCAGAAGGAAACAAAACAGTTTCAATCACCCATTAATAATTGAAATGTGTAATGCACTAAGTATAAATCTAGGAAAACTGGAAGTGGTCAGTCCTGTGGCTTTATGGGCCATGCAATTAATGCTAAATGCAAATAATCATTCGTCTACTCCGCTCCGTTCTGACATCTAGAGGAAAGTCATAACTCTCTATAGGAAAACAGAATAGTTTACAAGAGGTATAGGAATGTGATGTTCACATTTGCAGAGCAATTTTGAATTTATGTCTGGCCACAGGCTAGTATATCTTAAATTGAAATAGTTGGCAGGAAAGTAGGGCAAATCACTACTTTTAGTGTTTTTCCAGAGGAACTGAATTGGATTACTGATTTCTTGATACTCTGTTTAGTAGTTTCTACCTTATTGGAATCTACATCTGCCTGACTACAAAGCTCAACTACCTAATGATGTTTCTGCAGTCCTTACGAAGTTTCCAGCTCTAATGTTGTGTGATTCTGTAGGGTTGTTCCTTCCAGCCCTCCTCATTCAGAGTATGTGTTTTCATCACCAGAGTGGTTGGTTAAAAATAACTTCCCTTGAGCTCATCTGAAATGTTGGCTGGACATCAAAATCACCCGGCAGCTTTTAAAAGGTCTCATGCCCAAGCTATATCCATAGCCCATTAAATCAGAATATCTGGAAGTAGGACCAAAGCATCAGTAATTTTTCCAATATATTTCCTCAGATATCCTACTTTGTAGTCTTCAATCATAAATCATTTAGCTTGCTTAAAATGTACACAATATGTATTCACTCTCTACCTGCTATGTACCTAGCAGAGTACAAAGCAGTGATTGAGAGGGGAAAAGAGATAACAAAGGGGGTCTGTTCTCTAGGAAGCAACATTTTAGACTGAGGTCACAAACATGTATGAAATGCTTGAATAATCAGGACATTATATTATTAAGTTGCTACACATATATCCACAGGAAACATACAGTAAGCCCTCCATATCTGCAAGTTCAGCGTCCACAGGTGGAACCAACCACAGGCTGAAAATATTCAGAAAAACATTTTCCAAAAAACAAAACTTGAATTTGCTGCTTGCCAAGCACTATGATGTTGAATCTAGGCCAATAAAGTCACTTGTAGGCATCTCTTGCTGTACCTTCCAATGTTTCACAGATCCTCAGTCTCTGCAGCACTAGTTGTGTGAGCTTGAGAAGTCTGAGAAAGCATTGTGTTAAATGTAAGCATTGACAACTATTTACATAGCATTTGCAATGTATTCAGCATTATAAGCAATTTATAGATGCTTTGAAGTATACTAAAGGATCTGCACAGGTTATATGCAAATACTATACATTTTATATATGAGACTTGAGTATCCTCAAACTTTGGTATTGGCATGAGGTTCTGAAACCAATCCCCCATGGATACCTAGAGACTACTGTATGCTATAAAAAGGGTGACTGTACCTTTAGATTTTCCAGGAGATAGTCCTAGTTTATACCAGTTTCCTTTGAGTAGCTATTAATTAATATCATCCCATTTATTGTAAAGTGTCCTAGTTTGGATGATAAATTTTATGTTCACCGTAAGTACTTAATAATGAGACAATGGAAAACCATGGGATGAAACTGTTAAGATGCCCTGTGGAAGTGTTAGGCATGGATAGGAACTGGTGGAAGGACTAGATAGGAAGGGAAAGAGAAAGACAAGTAGAGGAACTAACATGAAAAGTGTACTTTGGGTTTGCGAGTTGGTGTGATCAATAGAAAGACAGTGAGTGGGAGATCTGGCATCGACTAGGGAGGTCTAGAGAAGGATTTGTCTCTGACTATAGAAGGTTGAATACTTCAGAAGCCACTAGAAATACGGGGAATGAAGAGGAGAGTTGAAAATTAATCATCCCAAAATCCATTCCCTTGTAAGGAGTTTCCCTCATGTAGTAAAAGATACTGAGGGGCTGGTTTTCACCGATGTCCTCTCCAGCTAACTGTGGCACTTGTGCAACTGACCAGTCATTGATCTTCAGTTCTACTCAGTTCTGTTCAAAGAGTATTCTGTTTCCACTGCATGGACTTCTCAGCCTCCATACTCCTCATCTCTTCTCCTGCTCTTCTTTTTCAGGCTTTTATTCATCTTTCAAATGTGAGTTTAAATTGCACATCTTCAGGAAGGTGTTCCTGACCTCCAGACCAGGTTACCTGTCTGAGAAGCCAGGGCTAAATCAAGACATTGTCCTCAGAGTTGACCTGGAACAGTCTCCAGTGTGACTCAGGATTCATATGGAGTTAATGTCCATTATCATTTGCTTTTATGCCCTCTTAGCATATTGTTAGATCTGTGGAACTGACTCGACGGCAGTGGGTAGCATATTGTAAAGTTAGTTTGTCTTCAGTTTATGTAAAATTTAAGTTGCTCCTTTAAAAAAATAAGATGAAAAAGGGAAGTCATTAGAATTATCTTTCATTTTCAGAGCAGTAAAAATTTACTTTGTGTAAATGAAAAGGCAACTTTGAATTCTGCTTTATTTTTTCTCTCGTCCTGCAATTGCTGTTTTGTGATGAGGGTGTCACTTCCCTCTGAGTGTCCATAACCTAGCCTTAATTCCCGTTTTAGTTTACTCAGTATCAATTGGCTTACCAAGATTTTCAGAGAATTTCTAAGTAACGAGTTTGTCAACCCAAAAGTAATGTGATTTGTGGAGAGATTCCAGCTCTATCATTAATAATACAAGGGCCATGTCCCCATGTCATCAAGCAGTACTTTGCATAAAGTTGGCAGTTAACATTCTGCAGAAGTAAGTGAAAAAGTAATCAGATGTCTACAAATGACACATTCTCAAAGCCAGTACTTCTTTTAGCATTAAGGCCACTAGCAGAGTTAATTAATTCAATTTAAAATTATCAAATATCAATGGCGTGCCCAACCTTGTGCTACATTCTAAGCCCATGACACGGACCACTGGTCCCTATCCTCATGGACTTTGTTGTTATCTGAATTAAATTGGGCAAATAAATCATGAAACTAAGAGGATCATTTCCTACATCTGACTCACACTTCTCTCTGCTGGCCATGACTGACCATCTGCCTGATACAAAGCAGCTAAGAGATACTGCAGCCACAGCCCTGCAGCTTTATTATAAACATTTATGTATAGAAATACATTCCTCAGCAATTTCTGCAGCCCGTGAGTTTGTGGAGCTGCGTATCCAAGGATAATTTCTTTGTGGACATGCCCAAGGAATCTGAATAAAATCATAGACTTCAATTTGAAATTTCCCAGGGAGCTTGAGCAGCTGGCAGAATAGAGGAGTCCATAACCAAGAAAAACAAAGTGATACTGGGAACGCCTTCTTACAGAACATCTCCCAATGGGGACATGAGGAAATGCTCACAGTCATTATTTATCAGAGAAATCCAAATCAAAACTGCAGTGAGATAACATCTCACCCCAACAAGGTTGGCCATGATCCAGAAAACACAAAACAACAAAAGCTGGAGAGGCTGTGGAGAGACTGAAACTCTCCTTCCCTGCTGGTGGGATTACAAAATGGTATAACCTCTTTGGAAAGCAATCTGGCACTTCCTTAAAAAGCTGGAAATAGATATACCATTTGATCTGGTAATTCCCACTTGGAAGATGTTATGCTGAGTGAAATTAGTCAGTGGCAAAAGGACAAGTATTGTATGAGACCCCTGTAGTAAGGACTAAAAAATAGAATTATCTACAGAAGAAAAAAAACTCTGACAGCTACAAGTGTGGGGGGGTGAGAGTTTATCAAAGATGAGATAGTTGATAGATGTTAGAAATTTTATTCATTTACTGTAATAAGTAAATAAATAACATTATTTAATAATAATAATTTAAAAGATGTGTATCCTGACCTATATATATCATGCTACCATGTTGGGCCTCAGTGTCTACCTTCACACAGCATTGTGGATTCAGTGGAGACACTCTACATCTTTGACACTATCTAGGGCTGTAAGTCCCCTCTACCATTATAAGCTAAATACTTTAAGCTTAAACGAGGAGTCCAGCTGTAAGAGATGAAGTTAGAAACTGATCACTGAGAACAGGTAGAAGATATGTACAACTGACCAATAAATGAATAACCTTGTTTTCAGCCTCACTCTTTCTCTCTTCCTGAAATACAGATCTCCTTACCGGTAGCCACCTCAGAGGACTGTAATAAATGTCTGCAGCAGCCTATTATTCCACAGAAAGCAGCCAAAGCACATTCCCGGGGCCCCTTTCTCTTTCAAGTAGAAGTTGCTTTTAACACTTATTCTTCTATGGTAGGAGTTAAGACCAGCCAAGCCAAGTGCCATCAGTCAAACCTTATTATGATCTTCATGCCTGGGAACAGTAAGAAATCCACTCCACCACACCCAGAACACGGGTGGAATTTAACAGCATTGGTAACTTTGCTGAGCACTGGTTCTACAGTGAGATTTATAGAATTTTAAAGTACAACAATTCCTCTGCATTTTGGAATCCCTGTACAGATAATAGATAAGTTCTTCTTCATGTAAACAGAGTCACTGGGGTGCAGATAATCTCACCATTGCTCAGGTCATTTTGAATATTGGAAGAACCACAATAGGTCTTGGTAACCACAGTTTTTACTATGCAGCTTGCTTTTTTCTTCTCCTGTTCTAGTTCTGCTGGGGAGATGTTCCATACACTCTGGTGGACCTAGCCTGTCTTGGACACAGAGATTAGATTAGGAACTTGTACACAACTAACAGAAGGATAACCAAAGTCATTATTCACGTGGTTTGGTGCTGGAGATCTTTCTGTCTTTTAGATTATGAAGTGAAAAGTAATGGTTTCAAGTCTCAAGTAATCATCTTTTCCATTTCACAGAAAAAGCTAGCTATGGTAGGAGAGAATGAGGCCAACATACAAAGAGAAATAGATCTAATTAGAAGTCAGGGAGAGGGACAAAGAGGGGGACACAGCCAGAGAGATACGTGTAGAGAGTAGATGGAAGGATAGATGGGGGGGTGAGTAGGTGAGAGGACAGGTGGATGAATGGCATGAAATGACAAATGGAAGGACTAGTCCAGTGGTATTCACCGTAGCAAGCACATCTACCTGTACTTGATGCTCAGGCATCCTTGGCTTTTCAAAATACTGAGCCATTCAATTTCTATGATTAAACTAACTTGAATCAAATTTCATTCACTTGAATCCAAAAGATGCCTAATATAATTACACATCAAGACAAACAACTCTTTTAAATATATGACTTAGACATGATAAGCCCTATTGTGTGCCCAGCCTAATAAGCAGTCAAGTCATAGAGGGAGGTAGTGGAGAATCCAGACTCATAAAATTGGGGTTCCATCTAGCCCTACTTTATTGACTTTGTGTTGGGGATCTGTTAGACAAGTAACTAACCTCACTGTACTCCAGCAGGAAACCCTTGTGATGTAGTGGTTGAGTGCTGTGTCTACTAACCAAAAGCTTTGCAGTTCGAGTCCACCAGGTGCTCCTCGGAAACTCTAGGGAGCAGTTCTACTCTGTCCTATAGGGTCACTATGAGTTCGAATTAACACAACAGCGGTGGCTTTGCTTTGTTGCTTTCTTCTTCCTTTCTTTCTTTTTTTTTTTTTTTGGTACTCCAGTTTCTCACAGATTTCATGGAAGGATAAAATGGGACAGCATTGTGAAAGCTATAAAGGTTATAAAAGCTGTAGAATCTGAAGAAATTTACAAAACCAAGAAGCCACAGAAGAAACACATTGGCATATTTGACAACATAAAGAGTAATATTTTGTATGTCAAACCACATCATAAGCAAATGAAAATTATAAGGAAAGGTGGAGAACATTTCAAAATATATAATAAACTAATAGAAATAGGAACAAAGATAATAAGCAGCCAAATCGTAGAAGGAGAAACATTCATAAGTTATAAACTTAGAAACCTATCAAACTCGTTAGAAATCAGCAGAAATATAATAAGCAATGAGACACAGTGGGGTGGCATCTTATGTTTATGCAGCTTAACGCTGATTGTTGAAGTTAACATCAGCCTCCCTAGACACAAGCAAACTCTTCCTCCAAATGTTGCTGAAAGTTGTGAAACAAAGTCTGCAAGTATGAGAGCAAGAGCTACTATTGATAACACAAGAAAAGAGGCCAGTTTGAAAAAACAAATTAAAAAAGAGAATATGGTCTGATTGAAATACTTTCGTATCTCTTCAAAGATGTATGCATAAAATTGTTCAATGCAGCAATGATACAATGCAAAAATAATGGCATTAGTTGGCATGATACTTAAAATCCCCAGATGTCATCACACTTAGAATAAAATCAATATTTCCTAACTTAGAAAGTCTTGCATCATATGGATTTTCCATACCTTGCCAGCTTGACCTTCCACTCTTCAGCTTTTTCCCCACTCCAGAAAATTTATTGGGATACAGCTGGTGGGGTCTGCAGTAAACCTTTTTTAAATTATTAATATAAATAACAGCTACAAGTGCTTCCCTGTAAAATTGCATTAAGCACTGCATGCTTTATCTCACTTAAACCTCACAACTGTCCAGTGAAGTAGGTCTAGATGTTATAGCCGTCAGATTGCATATCAGTGATAGATCAAGAGACCACACTTCCTTGTTTTCCCAGGAAAGCCCATTGCATGCTGTTTTCTCTTCATAGTTTTTAAAAGTGCCCCGTTTCACTCTCTGAAGTATCTGCATTTGGAAACTAAATCATACCATCACCCAAATATTAGAATAGTAAAATAAAAACCAAACTCACTGCCATTGAGTCATTTCTGACTCATAGTGACCCTATAGACAGAGTAGAAAGAACTGCCCTGTAGAATTTCCAAGGACTGCCTGGAGGCTTTGAGCTACCAACCTTCTGGTTAGCAGCCATAACACTTAGCCAATACACCACCATTAGAATAGTAAGCCAAATGCCAAGTGCCGTCGAGTCGGATCCAACTCAAGTAGGGTTTATTTTAAAAAAAGGAAGAAACACACTGCCCTCAAGTCAATTTGAAGTCATAGCAACCCTTTGAGACAAAGTAGAATTTCCCCACAAGGTTTCCAAGGGAACTTCTAGTGGATTCAAATTGCTGACCTTTTGGTTAACAGCTGTAACAGTTAGCCACTATGTCACCACTATGTTTCCTTACAAAGATGAGATAGGACGAGATAAAGACGAGATCGCAGAAAGAAGTGGAGATCACCAATGCAGACCTTTACCCAGACTGCTGAGGTTTGAATCTCTTGCCACTGAAAAGTTTAGTGACTGTGGGGATGTCACATCTTCCACAGAGTGCAGGACAGTGTACACGCCTGTGATGGTCCTTTCCTGAATATTCCTTGGGAACCTGTAGGAACCATGTGATAGAGAATCCTGACTGTCGTGATTAAAACCGACAAGCCTGTTTTTATCATAGATTGCATAATGGCCATTTCTACTTAGGGGACAATGACTAAATTAGGTAAAACATAGGTTTTGCCAGCCCAAACAAACAAAAAGCAAACCCATTCTCATTGAAACAATTCCAGTTTACAGTGACCCTATTGGGCAGGGCAGAATTGCTCCATAGAGTTTTCCAAGGAGTAGCTGGTAGGCTCAAAATGCTTATTTTTTTGGTTAACAGCCCTAGCATTTAACCATTTTGTCCCCAGGGCTCAAGGAAAAGGGTTAACAAACCTTCTCTGTGGAATTTTTTTTTAGAGGATACCTTTGCCATATTGCCAGTAGAACTTTCCTTTGAGGATTTTCTCCAATAATGAGAATGAGTTTTCTCTAAATAATCTTTACTTTGTGCTCCGGGTCTTTCTGTGACTCTGTGTGGGCTGTATGGGGTTGAGCACTCTTTGCAGGAAGGGAAAACTGTGTGGTCAAACAAGGATTACAGTCTTGTCCATGAATTTACCAGTATATTATTTTCTGTTAAAAAAATATTGATTCGACTCATAGGCGGGACCAGTTCCTGGAGAAGTAAATCATGCTTGGCAAAGCAGAAGGTCAGTGAGGAGGACCCTCAGTGAGATGGACAGCACAGTGCCTGCAGCAGTGGGCTCAGCCATGGCAATGGTGAGAATCATGGCGGACTGGGCAGTGTTTTGTTCTACTGTACAAAGGGTCGCTATGAGTTGGAACCTACTCAATGGCACCTAACAACTCACAGATTGATAAATGTTGCAAGTGAAAAATCATCTTTCCTTACCTCTTTCAATTTTTTTTGTAGCAGCTTCATGTGTTGGGCCACTTAGACTATTCTCATTCCCAGAGCAAAAACTTTGGTAATGGACATTTTCCAAGCAGTCAGGGACAAAGCATTTGTTTACATTTGATGATGGTTGTCTCCCAATGTGTTCCTTCTGCACAAGGGGCCCAGCTCTGCTTTGTTTCAGCGGGTTGACTAGTGGATGCATGGACAGTGGTGATGTGGACCACAATAACTCTTTTGTCTTTCCCCTTTTCCAAGCTTTTTCAACACACTAACAGTCCAGTGGCTTTACCAAGGTTAACATTGCAAGTTTCTCAGTGATCTCTGTTTAGATTTTCTATTTCATCTTACTAGTCAGTGAAAGGATCAAATTGCCATTTGTACTCACTCTCATTTTTCTCATGACAGTCAAACTCAGAATCTATCTAATCTTAGCATATCATTAAAAGCTGGAGGACGTTTGATCTTTGATGGGTGGCAAGGGGGGAAGTAGCCACTGGATGCCTCATAGATGGGTTGCAAGGTGAAGTCTGACAAAGCTCTCCAGAAGGAAGTGCCAGACTTCTGGGGTGACAAACACCATAAGGGTTTTGAACTCATCCAGGCAGAATCTGATCAAATCTATTTCCTCTGTTTTGTGAATTTGGGCAAATTATTTAAAGTTCCTCAGCCTCTGTTTACCTATTGATGAGCTGGAGAGAAGAATAATACCCACCTTGAAAAGTGTTAGGAAAATTAGTTGTTATCTTTGTTGAATGAAGTCTGAACAATGCTACATCTGGACATGCAGACCTAAGGATAAGTTGGTCCAAGTGCTCAGTCAATTTATTCGGTTGGTTTTTGCCATTTGGTTTTGGTTTCCTTAGCAAACCACATACTTGTTCTTGTCCTGGTGATAAGTTCAGTCAGTCAGAGTATCTGCTTTTTCAGCCATGGGTTACGGGCTTTTCCGTTGCCTTTAGAAGATCCTATTTGCATTCACAAATTGTTTGCTATAGAGAAGGAAAATGTCTGATAAATTAACAAAAATTATTTCAACAAATACTTTTCAAGGAACAGTTTTGATACGTGGGAAAAAATCTTCCTGTACTATGGTTTAAAATAATTTCAGAAGGAACACCTCTCACTCAATGCTATTGCATAATCCGTACCTTATGATTTTTCCTTTTTAAAGCATACCATGTACATTTTCTCATTTGATCATCATGGTAACAGAGTTATTTTACTTTCTTGATGAAGGACACTTAATTCAGGGAGGTTGTGACTTGCCAGCAGCAGAGCTAACATTAGAACCCTGGTCTTCTCAGCCCTAGCTCTGTGTTCCTTTTTATACAGTTTCCCATCAATTACATTGTGTTTCATAATGGAATAGTGAGATTTGTGAAAATGATGATAATGAGATATTTTCAAAGTGTTTATGTCTGATACTTGTATTTCTGTTCCTGCAAAAGAAGCTTTTCCTTTATGCCCAAACATAAGTAAGAGGTCATGTACTTCAATACATAGATGGGGGAAAAAATGCTCTTCTAATTTTTCGCTTGGTTTTTCTTTTCAAACTGTAAAATATTTTTTCAATATTGTTTTCTTAACTGTAAATAAGGTTACTAGAGGAAGTATTCAACCAAAACAATTATAATTGGTACAAACATAATCCAATAACCTCATTTCATCCATACTGTTAGAAGAGTTAATTGGATGTGCACAGCCACCAGCTAAGCATATTGTGTGCAGTGAATCCGGTTTCCTCCATAAATGTCCCAGTGAAAAAGTGGTGGCACGGAGGGAAAGGAGAGAGGGTTTGGGGTGTAAATCACAAAGATCATTCATTTAGTTGCAATTAACTCATCTTGCCAATTCAGGAAGAAGGTGGAAGGATAATGAATGTATGGAAATATATATGTTTCTGTCTGTCTGTCTATCGGCCAATCTGCTTATCCTATCTACTTGTCTTAAGTTGGTTCTCCAGAGAAGCAAAACCATTGAAGTATATATATTTATGCATATTCATGTATACCTATACACACACACACATAGGTATATGTGTTATACATACATATGTAGAGAGAGAGAGAGAGAGAGAGAGAGAGAGACCTATCTCAAAGAAATGGCTTATGCAGGTGTAGAGCCTGGCAAGTCACTCTGCTATTCATTACAGTAACAATACCCACCTTGTCTTTGTTGACTGAGAGCTACCACTTCCCCTACTTACCACCTCTGGTCTGGTCAGCCCCGCTGTAGTTAGGTATCTTAATTCATTTGAGGCAATTTCTCCTATCAAATGTGACTTACATAAAATAGCAGTCTTCAGGGATGCTGGGGTTCCCTTCACAGATTTATTCCTCTGGGGACTTCGTATGTGGGTCTGTGGGTCTAACCTGATAAATCCACTTTAATACGCTAATTTCCCTAAACCTTATGGTATCTTCTACAGTATACCAAGGCAGGTCTGGTAATTCAACTAAGTTTAGTGTAGGTCACTGTGTGACCCATGCTTCAGTGACCCAGTCAAGTAAGCTGTTACATCTTTCCTAACCTCTTGAGCTGAAACTTCCAATGAAAACTGTGTGCTTACCGGACTCAACATCAATAAACTCAGACTGATCCAACTCTATGTTCCTTGCACCATTATCCTACACCATTAATAGCCATCCCTACACATATTCCCTAGGTTTCTGTTTGAATACATTAGAAAAATGAAGCAGTTTGTCATAAGTTGAATTGTGTTGCCTGAAAAATCTGTAGCAATTCGGCTTGGTCATAATTCCTGGTATTGCATGATGTTCCTCCATGTGGAACCCCTGCTCCTGTGATGTTAATGAGTGCAGAATGGCAGCAGGGTAGTTGTATCAGTAAGGCAAGATTCAGTGTGTAAGTTTGTTTTGTGCCTTGAGGTGGTCTCTTGAGATATAAAGGAGAGAAGGCAGCAGAGACGTTTGGAGACCTCATACCACCAAGAAATAAAGCAGTGCTAGGAGCTGAGTGTGCCCTTTGGAAAAGACCAGAGTCCCTGCACCTTAGAAGTTTCCAGTCCAGAGGAAGATTGACGGCAAGGACTTTCCTCCGGTTCCTGTAGAGAAAGCCTTCCCCTGGAGCTGACACCCTGAGTTTGGACTTTTAGCTTACTGGAGTACGACGAATAAAATTTCTCTTTTTAAAGCCAGCCACCTGTGGTATTTCTGTTAAAGCAGCACTAGATCTCTAAAACACAGTTCTTTTGAAGTGCAGCCTACCTCCTTCTTTTGTCACACTTTATAATTCATCTTTTGGGGTCACTTGGGCTGAAGTCTAAGAGCAAGGTCCAAGAGTAAACATGCATGGTGGGGATGTATTCTGAAAACATTTAGCAGTCTCCTGTAGGCATTTGCTCCAGGTGGTGCCCCAGGCAATGACTCAGCCTCCTCTTCAGGCAATGACTTAGATGTCGCCCCAGGCCGTATCTCAGACACAGACTCTTCAACCACAGTTTGATTAATCTCATCAGATAGGGGTGGAAGGGCCAACTGTTTCCTGGGAATAGTGCCCAGCATCAAAAGAAGGGAGAGAGAGGGCTGGTTTTGTTGGCAGATTCCACAGATTTAGGGAGCTCAGTGTTCCCAGTTTCCTGATTCTCTGCCCATATGTCCCCACCTCAAGTTTCAGGACCCTGTTTCTTCCCAATTAATGCCTTCATTTTAAATTCAAACATCATTGGATATTGGAAAATCAATTGGCATTGTACTTCCTCCAGTTTCACAGTAAGTATCTGGGTTTTGTTCTCAATAATTTTAACTCTGTTACTACAAACAATCAGGTTTTCTGTTAGGAAGCAAGTGGCCACTTTGAGGTTGCTTAATTTAATGCTGGAGCTGTGATTCTGCAGCCTCGAGCTCATCTCTGTCTTTTCCCACTTTGTTTAGTGATGGTAGTACCAAAAAAACCCGCCTACTTTTACTTCTCATTCTGACAAAATTATAGAAAAGCATTAAATAGGTGATCACCCAGAACCTCGCTTCTCACAAATACTTGATCTGTTGGTAGTATTATTTTGTATTTTTCTCTTGTCAACTCATGCCATAGATGGGCAGTGTCTACATTACTACAGGAAGCAGCAGCATCAACATCTTTAATTCTAATCTGACTTAAGAACAAATTTAGAAAATTCATCCCTATAATTTTGTCTTTCTAGCACCACTGTTGGTACCAAATGTATACACAGGTTTATCTCAAGGAAATGACCCATGTGGTTGTAGAAGCTGGTAAATTTCAAGTCTATGGGTCAGGTGCCATCTTGGAGCCTCCTTCTTACTCACGTAGCTGTTGGGACTGACAAAACAATGAGGCAGATCAAAGGGTAGCTTTCTTGTTCAGGGACTACAGAGACTGATGAATCCAAGATTAGCAGGTAAGATGGTAGGCTGTTGACTTACATTCCCCAAACTGGAAGTCAGATGATGACAAGCTGGATATAGGATCCAGAGTGGGAAAAGCCAGTGAGCTTTTCTAGAACAGCCATATGCATTTGATGCAGGCCACACCCTGAGGAAATTCCCCTTACAACTGAAGAAAAATCATCACTTTAGATCACATCGTGAAGGTGATTACAATGTCACAAATGTAAGATAATTACATTTACATTGTTACAGAACTGCCAAATTATGTCATTACATGCTGTCTTGAACTACGTCATTATATAACTGCCAAACCATGGCCAAGTTGACACACAGTCTTAACTGTCACACTATCCTTCTATTTACCATCTATATATCTTTTCATTTGAAGTAGTTAAACAACAAAAAAGAAAGTAGAGCTTTAACATTTCAACCACTCTCAACCCAAATCAGCTGAAAGGGGCTACCCCTCTTCTGTGCCACAGGTACCACCTAAACATCACCCCTAAGATTTAGACACATAATTTGAAGAAAATGAAGTGGATATTGTCCATGTAAGTACTTTCTCTCTGGGAATATTATCATATATTGTTTTCTTTCAAAAATAAGTATTGTAAAATCATATTGCTTTTTTAGCTCTTACTGACTTGGAAGTTTGGCCATTCGGGTCAGTAGGTGTCTCATCAGAAGTGTTAGAAAAGCATATCATGTCTCTGGATTTGTGGTCACTTCTGTACTCCTCAATCATACTGCCACCAAGCCAAGTCAGGAAGCATTTTTTTAGCCTCATGTTTTTTGCCTCTAAAAGCAGGTCATAATCATGCCTTTCTTTTCTTCACAGGATCATGAAGAATTGACTTTTTTAAATGTGAAATACAAAGAGATATGAGAAAATACTGAACACCAAATTCAACATGCAAAAGCATAGTAAAATATGTAGGAAAAGTTATCTTACTTCTGGAAACCACTTGCTTTTGGAACTTAAATTACGTTTCACCAACAGATGTACTAATGGCAAGTCTTCATAGGTAGCTCACTCAGGAAAGACTCTTCTGTTTCTATTTTTTGATAGTATTTTGTTAGCTCAGATGTTAGCTGTAGTGGCTTTCAAATACATCGTATAGTTGAAGTTTTCTACAAATTTAAGTTGCTTGTCCTATCAGCTATTCTCAGTTAGCAGGCTTGTATTCCAGTCATTTCCATGGTCTAGTTGGTAAGTCTCAGAGTTGGAAATCTTTGTAAAAGGACGAACTCCATCTATCTTCCAGAAGATAGTTCATTTCTCTCTGTAAATTTTACTAACAACCTCTTCTTCCCAGGCATGAGTTCTTGAAATGGATTTATGATAACTTTCTTTCCCTGATAAACTCTACAGTAACTCAAATAGGTGGAGTTTTTTTTTCTCAAGTGAAGGAGGTGTATTGGTTAACAATGGACGTGTGTGAAAATGCATGCAAACAAGAGCCAGTCTTATTTGTGTTTGGTTTCGTGTTTTGAATACACTGAGCAGAAACACTTGGTTTCTGAATTACGATTACTTTTAACAGTTGAAATAGCTTGGACACTAAATAATATTTCTGTAAAAATTGAAAATTGGTATGTACACATTATATTGCAGAACCAAATGAAGTCATAATGCAAACTGAACGCTCTCAGCTAGAACAGTTATGCCTGGGCTGCTGTGGTCATGCCCCCAAAGCTCTACAAACAGAGAAATCTCTCCCAAAAGTTTGGTAAAAGACAGGATATGATGTTGTATGTATAAGGAGGGTTGAGATCAGTGGGCAAGTTATTCCACATAAATCATTGCACAGTTTGTAAATATTTTTATAAAGTAGAATACTATTTGGTTTGTCATCTCGAAGACAGAAGACTCTATTTTATCTGAGAATGAGATACCCAGCAGGCTAGCTGAATATGGAACTAGAAGAAATGACATAACTCATGACAAAGAAATTCTGCAGTAGCAGAGTTAAAGATGAAACATTCTCAATGGGAGGTCACCAAGAGTGTGTTTATAAAGTCCAACATTCAATCGACCAACATTTATGTGACAGGCAGGTGGGAAACATAGCTGAAGATACAATTGCTGCCTCCTATCGAGTAAAATTTTTTCCCATCCTTAGAGCAGTTGTTTAGATCTTTATTTTCTTTTATACCAATTATGACAATAACCTTTCTTTCTCTCTCATCTTAATGTTACCTTCATGATCTCTATAGCCAGAGGTAGTTTTCTAAATCACAATTGGTGGGAGGCATTGTATAGCTCTGCAGTCAAATTGCCTTAGTTCAAATGCTGGCTGTCATTCTCACAGTATGACTTTGATCAAACAGTTAACTTCTCATTATATTGTTTCCTTCGACTCGACGGCACTTGGCTGGCTTGGCTCATCTATGAAAAAGATATTGAAGTTCCAATGTCCTCATGAGGTTGTTACAGATGTACAAGAGATATGTGTGTAAAATCATTTAGAATAATGGGGCACTTGGTAAATGTGGAGTAAATATCAGTTATGACTAGAATGATCCCACTACCAATATCAAAATAAACTAGAGATTTACTGCCAGCCAATGAAAACCTTGTGGATCTCAGTTATCGGATCCACAGCCAGTCATGGGTATGACATAGGACAAGTAGCATTTTGCTCCATTGTACATGGGATTCCCTTGAGTGGCATCCAACTGCAAGGAAGCTAACAAGAGCATCAAAGCCAGTGTAAATTCTAGAAGATCACTTGTATTCTAGCTCTAACCTCCTGTGTCACCAGCAGCCCCTACCCTACTCTCTATTGCCTTATTTTCCCCTTGACATTCTTTCAGACGCACAGAACTAAGTGATGAAGGAGGGGAGGAAAAAGAAGAGAAAGAAAGGGAAGAAAGAGGAAGAAGTCATGAAATGCCAAGAATTACCAAATAGAATTATAGAAAACCACTGAGTAGCTACCCACCAGGTGCTGTTTGAATACCCTGGGGGTCAGCTCTACTCTGGCCCCTAGAGTCTCCATGAGTCAGATCCGACCTGATGGCTAGTTACAAACTTAGTTTCTTAATAACTGAGTTTCATTGGAATAGACATTTAATGAGCCCATTGCTATTGATACACAGTGAGCTGTATAAATTTACTTCTCTAATAGAAGAAAATTGTATCTATCATCTCTTCATTATAACATTACTTAAATATCTTAAAAATGGTAGAAGTAACTCGTCGGAGACAATACCTAACAGCCTACCCTACCCTGACATCTTTGTTGGGGAGCAGTTAGTAACAGTCTCAGTATGAGCTTAGTCATATGTAATTATTTACATATTTACTGTGGTCACTGAGACCCCATTCAAAATGAATCCCCAGGAAAATGATGGTATAGAGGATAAAGGAGATGAATGTCTTCAGTGGCATTTTAAAAACAGTTAATCTTCAGGGAGTGCCACTGCAGAGTTTTCCAAAATAAATTGATTACTAGGGTAGAGAAGTATCAACATGAGACACACTTGAACTTGTCCTCCTCCTTCTTCAGGTGCTCTTCTTTGCTTCACAGTGCTGGCAAGGACGACAAAGCACAACGCAGTCATCTAGCTCTCAGAGCCCAGTACTTGCGGGCTTGGTGGATGCACTGCATACCTCAGCTTAGGTAAATCACAGCCAGGGAAAGGTATGCACCTGCACTATTTCCTCACCATCTGCCCAGATAACTTCCAGCTAACGTTTCAGTCTCTCCTGACACATAAAAGGACAAAAACTTCAACTGTTCTCAAAAGAACTTGATGCCCGCATATATACCTGGTAATAGAATCAAAGCTTCATAGAGGTGAACAGCTGTATTACGATACAGGCTGCAACTGCTAGCAACCCAGATGAAGGTTGCAAACCCTAATACACAGTAGGATTTTGACACATGATTGTTGAACTGATTTCAATTCCCTGTAAAAGAATGTAACAGCCAGCATCTCTCCTTCAGAACCTCAGTACACTCATGGTCAAATGTCATTTCATAGTTGAATGATCTAGAAATGGTAATTCATTTAATGACAGCTGGCATCAAATATACATAGGAAAAGAATCTGCTCTGAGCAAAAATCCAAAACCAGGTAGAGATGATGTTCAAGTTTAACTGTCTCTCATTTCTCCCTAAGTAAATTGGACTGCTGTGATTAACCTGTCAGATTTGGAGCTAGTTATATTAAACTGTCATGCTAGCTTAGGAGTCATTCTCATAACTACTTTACTTTGTTTTTTTATATATATATATTTGTGTGTGTGTGTGTGTGTGTGAATGTCTGTGGACACAGTGAATATAGCATAAACAAAATATCACACAGAATGCCCATTTCAGACAAAATAGAATGGTACTTGACACAGAGTACAGAATTTTAGGTGCGTCGTTGGCCAGAGTGGGTGATGTCCGTGTGATAGTCAGGTGATAAAAACCATGGCCACTGCACACAGTCCATCTGAAAAATGCTTTCTGCTCTAACTCCAAACAAGCAATTGTCCATGAATAAGGTTCCCGAATTTCTTTTAATCCCCATCATCAGCATCGTCCTCACTGCTACTACCAACACCAGAAGCTAATTACGAAGAGTTCCATTTAGAATGTGTGCCTTAGAGCACAGAACACATTTGCTGAGTGGGAGAGGGGCCAGGAACTCTTTATTGATTGTTTGATGCCAGAAATTTTGCGTTTATTCGTACAATAACCCTGTAAGGGAGCTCATTTTATGAAATAAGAGAGGCTCAAAGTAGTTAAATAAATTGCCTAAGGACACACAGCTGGTGTGTTACAGAGCAGGGATCCTCACTGCATTCTGCATCTATTCAAAGTTCTTCCAGTGTGTATCACAGCAAGGTAGGAATGGAGAAAAAGAGCAGTGGAGGTCTCCACAGCAGTGTACGCATACAGCTATGCGGATCTTCTTGTCTCTTACCCTTTGCCATTGTGTTTTTCTTTGTCTCTTTCCTGGTTTCTGTCTGTGTACCCCTCTACCATCTCACCACTGGTAAAGGTCATTTAAAAATAAAGATAAAAATACAAGAATCTCATGCAAATATGCATACTATTAAGACCTCGCTGGTTTTACCTATTGATGGTAGACCTAGTGACCGTGTGGGCCTTCATTCTAAGCCTTTCTCGGTTTTCCTATTTACATCTCCTAAAAACTCTTTTTATAACCTGTAGTTTAGCATAGGTTATGTATATAAATTTCATTTATCTTTAGATGCTCTATTCATGCACTGAGGTGTTCCCTGTGCCCCGACCATTGAGAATCAGAATTTAGGTAAATCATCTGTGATGTCCACCTGAACTAAAGTTGAGACATGGCTCTTGCTTCCTTGAACTAAGAGTCATAGTAAGCATGAAACAGCAGCTTAGAAAAATGAGGGTCTTGAGAGTGTTATGGAGGTGCTTGCTTTCCACTGTTTCACCAGGTGACCTCATCTCTCTCTCTGTCTCTGTCTCTCTCTCCTTCCCCTCATCTCCACCCCTGCTTCTTCATTTGCCTTGTAGGAGTCCTTTCTCAGGTCTTAGTAAGCTCACAAAGGGAACCTCCAGGAGACTAAAATCAAAGGGAACTAACCCAGAGCAGGCAGCAGCATTGAAAACACGCCATTGTCCACTAATCAGATAGCCCCTCTAGGTAAATGCTGTCATCCTGATATGATGATTTTAGGAGATGGGTATTTGAAAAATGAGCACACTGTGAGAATATAAGCAGGGCAATGAATGTGACACATAACTAAAAATTAGAAGGGCAAATAAACATGATGATAGCTTGGGAACCTCGGTTGCTATCTACCAAGGCATAGTGTCATCCATCCTAGTGTATTACGCAGAAGTGTAAATACTGAAACATTCATGAAGGAGATGGAAGCAGGGAAGCTGAGTTACCACCTAGGGCTCAGTTTGATAAACGCTATTCGAACAGGTAAGAGGGAAAGAAGAAAAAGCCATGAGCAAGGGCAAGTTTCTGAGGTTTTTCTTCTTTTTCTCTTTTAACATTTTTCCTATAAAATGAGAATACCCGGAAATAAACATAAACACATTTAAACACATATACCTTGTTATTAAGTCCATTTTAGCTTTCTGCAGACGCGAAGGAGTTAGACCCAGTCTTTGTGGCATTTCTGCCTCCCCAGACTATTTAGATAATAATGTTTTTATACAAATCACAGGGACGGCCCCTATTAGTAGGGATGGTGAGGGAGGGAGTAGACTGACATTGAGGCTGGTGGCAGAACTGAGTGTCAGCACAGTGCCTGATGACTTTGTTCCTTGTATTTTCTGTCAAAGCCTTAAATTCAGTCACAAGCACTAAAACAATGTTGTTATGATTGGAACAAAGGCAGTTGGGACACTTGTAGATGTGACAGTCATAACAAGGGGGGAGCCAGGTGAGGCGTCAGTGTACAGGGTCCTCAGGAATGAAGCCCTTGATTGCCATGATCTCTGTGACCATCTGCACTTTGACTTCCAGTGACACTACTTTTCCTTAAGATACTGCCTTTCTGGAAAGTTGAGCTAAGAACATAGTGACTATGTAAGAGATAATAAATGCACTAATTATAAGTTTCCAAGAAAGCCAGAAGCCAAGTCCTGTTGGATTCTTTATTATGCAGATAAATGGAAAAAGGCAACAAATTGTGCATGAGCATATAAGTTACCTGCCAAAAGCCAAAGCCAAGTGCCTAGTTGAGCATTTATTTAAGAATTTATTTATAAAGATATGTTAAGCATTTATTTATAAAGATATATGAGAAGCAAGTTGTTTTCCATTACATACACTTTGCTTTTGCATCTAAAGTGGGCCCATTTGAGTTACCTTCAGCAACAGCTTTTATGGAATGACAGGTAATCCAGTACATTCTTACTCTGAAGTCATGAAATCTTGAAGCTAAAGATAAAACTCTCTCCAGTGCTTATAGTTTTGAAGAATACTCCGTATGTGGATGAATTGGGTAGAGAAGAAATTTAGAGTGCAGTAAGGTCTACTTAAACTTCTACTGTAAATAGCAACATATTTTTCATGCGTTCAGGGTTATTTGTAGAAGTCCTGGTATGAAATGATAAAAGGTATGAAGTTAAAACAGAGATGTGATGATACAACACATTTTAATGACTGCCACTGATGTAACAAACAAAAATTCAGCAGTTGGAGTTGAGCAGCTGGAATCCACCAGTCGCTCCTTGGAAACCTCACAGGGCAGTTCTGCTCTGTCCTATAGGGTCTCCATGAATCACAATCAGCTTGATGACAATGTGGGATGGGAAGAACACGGTGAACTGGAGCCCTGGTGGTGCAGTGGTTAAGAGCTAAAGCTAATAACCCAAAGGATGACAGTTTGATTTCACTAGCCACAACTTGAAAGCCCTGTGAAGCAGTTCTACTGTGTCCTGTAGGGTTGCTGTGAATCAGAATCAATTTGACAGCAACAGGTTTGTTTTGTGCTTTTTTATGGACTTAATTAGGACGGCCCATCATTCTGTTAGCAAATAATTGCCCTTGATGGATAGAAGTACGCCATATGCATTTGGTTATTGTTTTTCTCTGTTCTAGACTTAAGGTGGTTAGTTGGTCTCTGCGTATGACACACATATGATGTATTTGAGTCTGGTGGGTTTTCACTTAGTCTATACTCTTCCTATGTGAAAGTCTAGTTTGTGGCTTGAGAACCGACTCGGTAGCCTGTGGTTTTTAGCAGACTGTCATAGTGCTTTCTGTTTGACTCAAAACAGCTCACTCAGAATCAACTGCCTCTTATCTCTTAATTTCATGTTAAACAGACTTGTCTATTCCCACATTTTCCCAGTTGTCTCCAGCTCTGCTTCTACATTATCTTTCAGGCCTCAGGATGCCTGTCAAGTGTTCTCAGTCTTGCTGTCCACTCTGCAGCTGTTTTGTGATAGACTGAGACTTGTGATTATAGTAGATTATATGGTTGGAAATTACAGTGCTCACCAATTTTTGCAATTATACTCACTGCAAGGAAGTTGAGAACCATGCTTGTATTCCAGTACTTATAAGAGTGTAGAACTTGATTACAGTTTTTCCTGGAATTGACTTTTTTGTAATGAAAAAAGAAAGAATAAAGTAGTAAGGAGAAAGAAAGGGAAAGAGGGAAAAAGGAAAGAAGGGGAAAAAAGAAGACTGTGTCTATCCTTTGTGTCTTTTGGCCCTTACGACATGCACTCACCACCTCACTCCCAGCTCACTAACCAACCGAGAAAGCAAAGGGGGATGGTTCTAGCTGCTGGGATTTGTTTTTTCTACTTGTTCTGGAGAAAGCCTCTACTTTAAGGTTGAAATTAGACCATACTTCATTTTGGTAGCTGAGGACAGGTGCTGCTGCTGCTTATCAAGTTTTGGGGAAAGCTACAAGGTGACTGATGTCTCACTTGTGGCTAAGAAGCAAAGAAACAGTCCTTTGCACTCTTGACTCACCATTGATGATCACTATTAACTTTCTTCTGCCATTTCCTTTGTCGTTGTTAGCTGTTGCTTTGCCAAGAGGACACGCTGATGTTCCTCCAGAGTGCCGTCTTCTGATGTATTTGCTTGCCTGGCCTTAAACAGCTTAGCCCAAAAATGGTTCTAAGCATGGATGTGATACAAACTAAGGCAGCTGATTTCATTTCTTGAGTTTTATTGTGGTAAAATCTATATAACAAAACATCTGCCATTTTAGCCATTTTTATATGTACAATTCAGAGATGTTAAGGACATGCATCACATTGTGTCACCATCATGATTTTGTTTCAATGGGGCTTTAAGGCTCTCCAGAGAGCCGCATCAGATGGGGGAGCAAACTCTGTCATAGAGGTCTCATCTGTGTTCTTTGCTGCTGGTTGGTAGCCCCAAGCTCTCTGCAGAAGTCCCTGTCTCGGCAGCGCTATAGCAGTTATCCTAAACTGACTGCACTTTTCTTGAAAACCCCATTGATTTGAAATCCCAGGTTCCACAGAAAAACTAGATACCAATTAGAGCTCATCCCCTGCTGAGAAGAACAGGGCACATGACAAGACTATTTCCACAGCCTTCAAAACCCAATCGTTCAGTACAAAGCTTAGTGAAAATGACAATTTCTTCATTTGCCAGTCATCTGTCCCCTCCCTCCCACACTGCGTCCCTGTCTTTTTCCTGGCTCACTCTGTGGTTCCCGGATGCAAGAAAGTAAAGAAAATACAGAAACGACTGGACCTGAGCTGAAGCTGTCACCACTCTTGACCCTTCAGAACAAAAACCTGACCTCCAGTGAACGGCCCCCCAATTCTGTAAGGTTCTCTATTTAGACATGCCAAAGATAAAATGGATTTGAAACACCGTGAAGTTCATTGGCCACATTTATTCTGAAGCACGTTTGTGACTGAAAAATAGTTGTCAAGCTTTCATTATCATCAGCTGTTGTGATCTGCACGTCTTGGGCCACCGTTATTAGTTCTTGTGTCCTAAATCCTAGAAAGAAGAAAATGCTTTTCCTGCAAGTATCCTGCTTCACTAGGGACTGTCTTAAGAAAGTTTTGCCCGTACCTTTTAGATGAATATGCACTGATTTACAAGAATGCCCCTGGATCTAAATAACAATAACATGTAACATCTGTTGAGCATTTGATATGTGCCAGACCCTGGGCTAAACACTTCATACATCATATCATCTTTAATCTCGTAATAACCTAGTGACTGTTTCATATATAGATATATATACACTTATATACATATATGATATATTTATGTATACACATATATATAGATATTTATATTTACACATAAACATACATATACATATGAAAATGTGTCTCTATGCAAATGTATATGTGTGTATATATTACACAAAAATATATTCTCCAAATCTCAGGACTTCTGCCAGTTACTTTGCTCTACATTTATCATATGCCTCCTCCACTGAAATGTTCTCTATTATAAGGGGATTTATTCTTATGGTAGCCATACATGCATCACACATGTAGTAAAATTCATTAAGTTCACAGTGCCAGAGTATAAGGTACAAGAAAAAACAGGAGTCTTCAGGTCTCGTGTCTTATTCCTCAATTTGAGCTTCTTCATAGTTTTATCTGAGAAAGCCTGATGCCACAGTGGTGAAGCACTCAGTTACTAAGCAACAAGTTGGCAGTTCAAACCCTAGCTACTCCATGTAAGAAAGATGTGGTAATCTGCTTCCATAAAGATCGCACCCTTGGAAACACTGTGGGGCAGTTCTATGCTGTCTTTTAGAGTACTGTGTGTCAGAATTGACTCTATGGCAATGAGTTTTATCTGTGTTAGGCTAATTGAAAGGTTTTTCCAAATGAGGGAGTAAGGAGTGAGAGACAGAAGAGGAAAGAGAATAATTAATAAGTTCTAGTTGACCTGACTCATAGGGATGCGATATGCTCCAGAGCAGAACCTCTCCGCAGTGTTTACAATGACTGTAATCTTGTAGAAGAAGATTGCCAGGCCTTTCTTCTGTGGTGCTGATGGGTGGATTCGAACTGCCAAAGTTTTAGTTAGTAGTTGAATACAAAGTAGTTGTAGTTGAATACAAATCATTTGTACTGTCAAGATACATTAGATTATAAACTATGAAAGAAGAGATTGAGTATACAAATTACTCACAAAGTATGGACACATAAGTAGGTCTACATTTTCTCATCAAGTTCATCTTTAATCTTACAAAAATAGTAATTATATTAGTATGTGTTTCTAGACTTAATGTGTAACTGGTATGCTGCTGGGGAACTCAGCTTGCTCCCTCAGAAAATTCCTATTTCAGCTTCTGAAGGTCACACACAGGAGAATAATTATTACAAGACTGTTCCTCTCTTTGCATTTTTTTGTTCTGTAAATGCTTGATAATCCTACATATTCAACAACCACTTAGCAAAATGCCACCATGCACTTCAGAGTTTATAATTTTAAAAAACATCAACTAACATCCCTAGCTGCTGTGACTCATAAAATATGCAGTAAAGCAGTTTGAGAAAGACTGAAAATAAGAAGAAAATGTGTGCTCCCAGCAGGCAAAATACCACTGACATTTTAAATAATGACAAAACCCAAGGCCTCAATCCATTTTGCATGTCAAATAATAGGTTGTATCTAATTTGCTTAGATTACTTTGTTAAGTTTTTCATTTCTTGTTGAGTAAGTTCAAGGCTACTAAAAGTAAAATAAAAGTCTAGATGATTACAGAGAGAGACATAACTGACAGTTTACTTTTCCAAGCACACTTTAAAAGGTGAGAGGTATTTACATTAGTGACCTATCTCCTCGTTCTCCAACAATGCAAGTTTGTTTCATTTTCATAGAACAAAAAGGAAAAGGAATATTATCCAACTTAAATTTATGTGATTTATTTCCCTGCTGAATGTGCATAAAATTGAAGACTCTGTCCCTGTTCTTTGTCCTAACTAGTACGGTTTAACTAATTGTTAACATTTCTGAATTACTCTGAAAAGAAAGTCTACCACACTGAACTCCTGACATTTGAGGTTAACTGGATGTAACTGAATCTCTCTCCTGTGGAAAGAGATGGGGAGATTGTGATTCAAAGTGAAATACAGCTCCATAGGTCTCATTTTTGAGTCAACACAATATTCTGCTAACTGAACATCAGTTATTCTAAAAATTACTCAACTTAAAGCCCCCCAAACCATCAAACCTACTGCTGTTGAGTTCATACTGCCTCACAGTGACCCTATAGACAGGGTAGAACTGCCCCATAGAATATCCCAGGAGTATCTGAGGGATTTGAACTGCCAACCTTTTCAATAATCACAGTATTTTAATAGCCACAGTATTTAATAGTATTAATAGTATTTAAATAGCCACAGTGTTTAACCACTACACCACCAGTGTTTTCTTTTCTTTCTTTATTTACTTTCCTTTTTTTAACCAGAGTTTTCAATTTGACTTAAAGAAATTTTCAAGAATACAGTCTACTTAAGGATAATGTTCTTGCATTCTATGTTTATCTCATATTAGTGATTCTATAAGAGAAAGGTATCTTTTCATGATTAGACACCTGATATGCTTGGTAGTCTTCTATGGAATTTCATATTTTAATCAATGCCAGAATTCTTTATTTTAGGAAAGGCTCCAAGAGGTAGAAATTCAGGCTTAAAATATTTATTTTGACTTAACCAGAAAACATGAGGTCCTTTGGGGAGGAAAATGATTCATATACTTCTGACAAATTGAGGAAGAGATAAAAGAGTTTTTCAAGATCTTATACCTTGTAAACAAATACATATTATATATAAAACAAAATATTGGCTGTTTCACCACTTTTTAACATGTAAAATTCAGTGACAAGGTGATAAGCACCAGGATATCTTCTCTACACCCTGGGCCATACTGTGGAAGATTCCTGTAGGGGATGGTGCCTGAGTGAGAATAGATAGCAAAAACTGCATTATGTTCTTTGGTTTCCTTGATGTTGGAGATGAAGACCTTTAAATCTGGTCTGAAGTAATCTGAGATTCAGCCAACATTGAGGAGGTGAGGAATGTCTCCACTGGAACACTAGCCCTTATAAGATTAGTGCCTGCAAAGAAATACCTGAAAAATTAGGAATCACATAGATTAGGGGATGATGCACAAAATAAATTGCCCTGCAAAGTTTTATGAAGAAAATTGAAGACTAAGACTAAAGCTTGACCTGTATTATGTAAGTTGGACGGGCCTCCAAAACAGATTTTCAAGGAAACATTCTACACAGTCTGTACTAAACGTTTAATGTTTGTCAAATGTGTGGTACTATATTTCTTATCAGTTAAGACTCATAATAAAAGTGTTCTCCACAGGTTTGGCATTATCAGTAATTGTGGTCAAGTTAAATATTTAGTATATCTTATATAATACATTACCACGGTACATTCATGAGGAATAGCACAGATGGAAATTTGCCTCTATCCTTACAGTTATGAGAACTAGTTCTGGCTCATAGACACCCTCTGAACAATAGAACTAAACACTGACCCCTGCTGAGTCCATTGTCGCCACTGTGGCAGTCTGTCTTATTGAAGGTCTCCCTCTTGTATACCAACCATAAACCCTGGTGGCATAGTGGTTGTGTGCTACATCTGCTAAGCAAAAAGGTCGGGAGTTCAGATCCACAAGGCGCTCCTTGGAAACTCTATGGAGCAGTTTGACACCACCCTATAGGGTCTCTATGAGCCAGAATCAACTCTACAGCAGTGGGTCTGGGTTTGTTTTTTTTTTTTCCTTCTTTTTCTTTTTTTCGGTTTATACATCACCAAGCATGATGATCTTCTTCAGGAACTGGTCCTTCCTGAAAATGAGTCTAAAGTATAAGAGACTAAATCACACGTCCTGGCTTCTCAAGAGCATTCTTGCTGTACTTCTTCCAAGACAGATTTATCCATTCTTTAGGCAGTCCACAGTATATTCAATATTCTTTTCTATCACCATAATTAGAAGGCATCAATTCTTCTTTGGCCTTCCATATTCATTATTCCTGTTCACATGCATACGAGGACGTTAAAAGTACAGTGGCTTGGTTCAGGCTCATATTTGTCCTCAAGGTACGTTATCTCCTTTTGTAATAATTGAAAGAGGTCTTTTGCAGCTGATTTGCCCAATGCAATACATCATTTGATTTCTTAACTGCTGCTTCCATGAGAGTTGTGGATCCAAGTAAAATTAAATCCTTGACAACTTCAATATTTCTTCAGTTTTCATGGTGTTGCTTGTTGGTCCAGTTGTGAGGAACTTTGTTTTATTTATGTTGAAGTATAATCCATACTGAAGGCTGTGGTCTTTAATCTTCATAAGTACTTCAAGTCCTCTTCATTGCATTAAGCAGGGTTGTGTCTGTTGCATAATACAAGTTGTTAATGAGTCTTCTTCTGATCCTGATGCCATGTTTCCCTTCATATTACCCAGCTTCTTGGATTATTTGCTCAGCATATAGATTGAATAGGTATCGTGAAAGGAGACAATCCAAGCGCACACCTCCCCTAAACCACACAGTATCCCGTTGTCCTGTCTGAATGACTGCCCCGTTGTCTGTGTACAGGTTCCTCGTGAGCTCAGTTAAGTGTTATCAAATTCCTGTTCTTCACAATATTATTCATAATTTTTTTTAACTCAAATAATTGAATGCCTTCATATAGTCAAGGAAACACCAGTAATTCTCTGCTGTCAGCCAAGAACCATCTGACCTTAGCAATGCTATCCCTTGTTCTGTATTCTCTTCTGTATCCCACTGAATTTCTGCATGCTCCCTGCTGCAACGATTTTTGAATTATATTCAGAAAAATTTTATTTGTGTGTGATATTAATGATATTATTTGATAATTTCCACACTTGGTTGGATCATCTTTCTTTGGAATGGCCACAAATACAGATCTCTTCCAGCTGGTAGCTCAGGAAAGCTGTTTTCCATACTTCTTGATATTAATGAGCAAGCTCCTTCACATCATATCTGTTCATTGAAGCATTTCAACTGATAATCCATCAATTCCTGAGCCTTATTTTTTGCCAGTACCTTCAGGGAAGGTTGAATTTCTTTCTACAGTACCTTTGGTTCTTGATCATATGTAGTCTTCTGAAATGAACGAACATTGACCAATTCTTTTTCGTGCAGAGACTCTTATTATTCCTTCTATCTTCTACTTAAAGTGTGCAATATTTTGTCCACAGAATCCTTGAAAATTGCATTTCGAGGCTTGAATTTTTTCTTCAATTATTTCAGCTTGAAAAATTCGGGTAGATTCTTCTGGTTTTCCGTCTTCAAGTCTTCGCATATTTCCTTGTACCACTCTAGTTTATCCTCTGGAGCTGCCCTTTGAAATTGCCTCTGCCCTTTCACTTTATCAGTTTTTGCATTCACTTTGCCTCCTCTACGTTAAGTAGCAAGTTTCAGAGTCTCTTCTGACATTCATTTTTGTCTTTTCTGTCTTTCCTTTTATCTTTTCTGGCTCTTGCCAAAACATAAATTGCTTGAAGGTTAAATATGTCTGAACACACTTTTTAATGTGTATCAGTCTTTGTCAACTTTAACACTATTGAAATTTGGAGCCTGGTAACGTTTTGTTGTACGAGGCTGTCCTGTGCTTTCTAGGGTATTTGGTAGCATCTACAGTCTCTGCAAAGAGCCATGGTGGTGCAGTGGTTAAGTGTTCAGCTGCTCATCAAAAGTTCGGTGGTTCACACCTATCAGCTACTCCATGGGAGAAAGATGTGACAATCCGATTCCATGAAGAACATAGCTTTGGAGCTCTATAGGGTGGTTCTGCTGTCTCCCATACTGTAGCTGAGTCAGAATCAACTCGAAGGCAATGGGTTTTGGTTCTGGTAGCCTCTACCCACTAGATGTGAGTAGCTCTCCCCTCTACAGGTGTGACAACCAACAGTATCTCCGCATATTATCAAATATCCCTAGAAAGGCAGTAACTGCCAGTAAAGAACTGCTGATACAAATAAATCTTTAACATTGTGTTAAAAAAAAAACCAGTGGTCAGTATTTCAAACAAGAAACAGAGGTATTTAGATAAGGTTCTTTCATCTGGACCAATGGTTTACAAACACTTGGATGTTTATAAATATGGCCAAACACTTCTTGAAGGTGGAAATTATGCCTATGCTGCTTCATCTTGTTTCCTGAGGGCTTAGAACATAATCAACAATCAAAAATTTATTTATGTACCAATACCTAACTTAACTAAAACAAATTCAAAATTTGAACTTGCAAATGGTGCTTGTTTTTTGCTCTTAAATTCCTTGTAGATGTGTCCAACGGGAGCTAGATTAGACCTGTTTTGTTTGAGGCTAAAGACCTAACCCAGTAACAGTGACAGGGATATTTGTAGGCAGAAAATTTCAGTTCATAATAGGCTATGTTATCTTTGTTTATTCCACTACTTTTCTGAATATATTATTGCTATTCTAGGGTAAGGATCATATGTCCCTTGCTCACTATCCTAATTTCCTTGCTGGCAGAAGGCCTCCTCAGTAGTAAACATTTTAAAAAAAAAAGAAAGAACAGAAAACCTTACATAAATGTGTAAGTTTAGAATTTTCTAGACATAACACAATCCCATGCTCTCAATAATTGTGATTATTTTAGCATTGCCCAAATTTTTACAAAAGTTAACTGTCATAGTAGGGACTGAGGTATCAGATAGGAGTTGAAATGCAGGATATATAATACCATTTACCTTTATTGACCATAGTCTTTTTAGGATTCTGTTAAATGTGAGCACTTTTTTGGCTTGCAGGTGAGATTGCCTCTGTACACAGTTGGAAAAGTCTTTCCCAGCTGCAAAGCATTCTTCAAGGAAAGAGTTGCCTTGGAACACAGTGAGATGGAGGAGTCGGATCTCTCATACTGGGGCTTTGATACAAACCTCTTATTATAGTTTGAAGACATGAAAAGGCCTCTCCTTTATCTACCTTCCGTGGCATATCATCCTGGCTTCCCTGCTATCTGTGTTTCAGAGTTTGCATATTTTCAAGACTTATAGTACAAACTCCCCTTACTGGGGACTAAATGAATGAACTTTGATTCATCAATGGTAGCTGATTACAGGGCTTCTGTGGAGAACACATCGTGGAAATCAGGCCATAATCAATAAAGTGTATGCTGCAAACTGCCTTATAGATGTCACACGTGTTGCTGTGTGTGTGTGACCCTTTCCTTTTGGATGTTACAATAGCAAGTGAGGCCCAACAACAACAGTATCTTCAGGGCCTTCTACCTCCTGGAGAAACTTTTTCTGGGAACAAAATCACACCAGTTGACATATATTGTCTGGTGGAAATGTTTTAGCACATGCTGATGTTTCCTTAACCTGCTTAGAAATGATTGTGTATCATTTGGGCATTTGTCTGTTCACTACATTGCTTATGCATGTATTGTTCAGCACAAACATAATTTACTGTGCTCATGTTTTTCTTAATTTAAAAATATTATTGGCTTTTGTGAGAAAATAGAAGCAACAATTAGCAGAAAATGTGGTTTCAGAATACTGAAAAACAAAAACTATGAAAAGTGAATGCAGTGGATTGTATGAATAGCCACAATCCTTTACAGCACTTCCTATTAGGAGATATATCCAACCCTTTAAAAGTCAGCTGACATTTTGCCTTGCTTTATGTCAGAAGTGACCTAGCACACATTCTGAGTCAATGTCTTGCAACTTCCGCTATTGATAATTTTGGAGTTTTACAACCCCTGTGTGAAGACACCCAGAATTGTAGACCCAATTGGTGCCACAGTTGACAATCTGCCAAATGCCAGACATGTGCCTGCATCCATCCTAGGTCATCCATTCACCAGCCAAACGGTCACTACTACCAACTAACTGCAGACTCATAATGAATCCAGCTGAGATCAGACAGAGGCACTCTCCAGCCGACCTCGGTAATTGTGGGTTAAGTAAATGGCTGTAGTTTTAATGCATGTTTTGACAGAAATTGCCAGCTAGAAGGCAGGTTTTGCAGTAACAGATGCAGATCTTGTGTCTTTTTTTCATCTCCTAGAATAAAAGAGCAACCTGATCTTTCTTGCTCATTGCTGTATCCTTAACACTTAAACAATGCCTGGGAAAGACGTGTTGGCTAAGTAAATAGAGATCCATCCTCCTTGTTGTCCTAAGAAATACAACCATTATCAAGGATACAATTTCCACCCAAGTCAACCCAAAAGCTCTTACTGGTAGGCACACTTTGAAACTTCCTCTCATCTTGAGATACAACACTGCATCAAAAATAGTGCTTCTTTTTTTCTCTCTCTCTTCCTTCTGTTCTTCTTTCTTCTCCTGCTCCTTCCCTCTTGTCTCAGGCTGGGTTTACTAGAGAAGCAAAACCAGTAAAGCATATAAATATATATTTAGATAGATTTATATCAAAGACATGGTTCATGCAGTAGAGGCTGGAATATTTCCAGTCCAAAGGTCAGGCTGCAGGCTTCTCCTGATTCCCACAGCCACAGGGGCTGTTACATGTGAAATAGGCAGGTCAGATAGCAGAGCTCTGGCTCATCAGGCTGCAAGGATCAGTTACGTTCAAGATTTTGCAGCCAAGATAGCAACCAAGCTGCTAGAAGCAGACATCAAACTAACAAGAGCCAGCAGCAGGATCCAGAGTGAGCAAAATCCAATGAGCCTTGCCAGACATCCCATTTGTATTGAATACAGGTCAAACCCCCAAAGAAACTCCCTTTCAACTGATTGACCACTCACAACAGATCTCATCACAGAAATGACCACATTATTTCAAATCTCATTATGGAAGCAATCTCATTATTACATGAATGCCAGACTACATCATAACTGTCAAGCCACTAAGGATCATGGCCCAACAAATAGACACACAACCTTAGTAATCACACCTCATATCCTCTTTCTTCTCTTTCTCCCACAGCCTCTCCTTTTCTCTCTCTTTATATATAAAGTAGAAGTTAACAACCAATAGCACTTGCTGCAATAGTCAGCCACAAGCAACTGTTTATTGTTGGTCTGAGAGTTGGGCTGCTGTCAGCCATAATATTTAAAGATATTTGTCTCTGACTGAAGAAAAGAGCTTTCCGTTAAGATGAAAATACAATGGTGATATGAGAAACATAGCTCTCAATTATGGTTTAAAAATTGTGTTTATGAACAAGAATAATATCATGCTATCTTCAGGGACTAAACTGCTCTTGAGAGAGTGGTGTTTTCCAGGAGAGAGGAGATAAGAGTTATATTTTCTTGATTAAGTATGGCAGAAAGCATGGAAGTATCTTAACAAATTCATGAGAGGCAATAGCCTACCTTACAAACTCTTTAAACACAAACAACCCTCTCATGAATGTCTGCAGCTGACATCAGATGGACAATACAAATGTATACTAGGGGAAGCCAAAACAAAACAACCTACAGTATAAATCAGCGGAATACAGAATAAAAAATTCTAACTTAGATCTGAACATAATGCCGAACTTTTAAAAATTTGGTAGTTATTAATTACAGATTGTCTTAGTAATCCAGTGCTGTTCTAACAGAAGTATCACAAGAGTGTGGCTTTAACAAAAATAAATTTATACTTTCACAGTCCAGTAGGTTAGAAGTCCAAATTCAGGGTACCAGCTCCAGAGGAAGCTTTCTCTGTCAGCATTGGAGGAGGGTCTTTGTCATCTGTCTACCAGTTGTCCCTTGGTCTGGGAACATCTCAGCACAGGGAGCTGAGATCCAAAGGATGTGCTCTGCTCCCAGTGCTGCTTTTTTGGTGGTATGAGGTCCCCAACTCTCTGCTTGCTTCTCTTTCCTTTTTATCTCTTTGAGAGATAAAATTTGGTGCAGGCCACAGTCCAAGTGAACTCCCTTTGTATTGTATCAGGGAAGTGACCTGGGTAAGGGCATACTAATCCCACCCTAATCCTCATTAATATAAAATTATGATAGCAGAAGGGAGGACAACCACACAATACTGGGAATCATGGCCTAGCCAAATTAAGACACACAGTTTTCAAGAGGACATAATTCAATCCATGACACAGAACATGGTTAACTAATTCATGTTATAAACTTATTGCTTATGTATAAAGGAGATAGCACTTCAGTGAATACTCTAGCTTTGTAATAGGTTCTGAAATCAAGAAGTACGTGTCCTCCAATTCATTCCAATTTTTGTCTGTTTTGAGTGTTTTGCGTTTCCATATGTGTTTTAGGGTCATGTGCTGCATATTCTGGATATTAATAATGATTGCTTTGAATCTGTGGATCCATCTATAGGGTTTTGCCATCTTAGCAATATTAAATCTTCCAGTCTTTGTGTGTAGAGTGTCTTTCCATTTATTTGGGATGATTTTAGTTTCTTTAACAGTGCTTTGTAGATTTTTGTGTAAAAGTTTTGCACTCCTTTTGCTTGATTTATTGCACATTTTTATAATTTCTGATATTTTGTATGCAAAATTCTTTATAAATTTCATTTTATTATCACCAATAGGTACTATATAGAAATTGAATTTTCTTTATTGACCTTACATCCTGCAATTTTATTAGTTCTCATTATTAGTTTTTAACACGTCACAGCTTTTCAAAACCTGCATTCCCTAGATTTTTTTCTGTCAAACTTCTTTGTACCAATGCCCTCACTACCTGAAACAGCTGTCAGGTAAACCATTGCTTCTCATTGCCTTTGACAGACAGTTTGGGGACAGGACTTCTTTGCAAGTCCTCAGTTAAGTCAAAAGAAACAATCCCTATGAACAGGAATTTTGCAGAAAGCTTCCAAACAAGCCATACAGAGGCAATTTGATGGAGATGCACTTTTGGGAAAGTGCTGTACCCAGTCTAAGTAGCCCTGGTGGTGTAATGGTTAAGTGCTTAGCTACTAACCAAAAGGCCGGTGGTTTAAACCAATTTCATGGCCCCATGAGAGAAAGACTTGATGATCTGCTTCTTAAAGAAGCCAAGAAAACCCTATGGATAGTTCTACTCTGTTATGCGGGATCATCATGAGTCAAAACTGACTTGGCAGTACCTAACAACAACAACAACAAACTCAGCATGCCCCGTGCAGTGACTCTGGTTTTCTCAGTTTTCATGATTCTGAGGTTAACTGGTTTTTAAGACTCTCATGGAGGTGAGGAGAGGTGTACAGGAAAATGACAAATTTAAATGCTACAGAATTCTACTGCTCATTCTCTTTCTTTAGCAAGCACCGTTGAATTGTTTTAAATCTCTAGTTAATTTTCAGAGTTCTGAAAAAGCTACTTTTGACAATTTTTGCGAGCACTCTCACTGCTTTTAGGAAGGAAAAGATTTTCAGGCACGTTTGCTCTGCCATTTGCATGTACTTTTCATATTAATGAGTTTTAAGTGAAAAAAAAATCCCAAGTAAAATAGATCTTCAACCAGTTAAGAAGCTGTGGCTTATGACAGAATCTTTCATGCATTCATTTCAGCATGACTCTCCAAGTAGGAACTAGCATAAGGAAATCTTGGCAAAATTATTTGGCTTCAAATCCCTTTTATTTAGAAGTTTTTGTTTCATAGAATGTTTACTTTGCAGAATATCCTTGGGTAAATTCTGGGATAGACAGATTTTCGTTATTCTCCTTAGGAGCTTATAGTTGCTTCGGCAAAGAATCACCAAAACAACCAACACAGAAATTCCAGCCACCCTCTCTCTCAACAGCCTACAGCTGTTCTGTATGCCCAGGAGAAGTGTCCTGCGATTGCACAAGAGGACATTCTTGTGTTAGTGAAGGGCTTGACTGTCCTTGCAGCTCAGCCCCATGGACTTAGTGGGTTGTTAAAAATCAAACCTCACAGTAATAGGAAAGCTTTCTGTAATCACTCCAACTAATTACAGGGACAATTGAATCATTAAAAACCACTAACTTAGTAACAACTCACAAAAGCTTTTTAAAGGGTCTTAAATTCCATAAAAAGGAGGGAGAGGATATAACACCCAGAGTTGTGTGTGTGTTGCCAGAGGATAATTAGACCTCCTAATAATCCAGTCTTGGATTTGTTGCTGTTATTAGGTGCTGTCTAGAGAGTTCTGACTCTTAGCGACCCTATCTATGAACAACGGAAGGAAACACTGGCCAGTATTGCACAGTGTCCACCATTGTTCTTATGCTTAAGCCCACTGTCACAGTCCCTATGCCAGTCCCTCTTGTCGAGGGTCTTGGATTTAGGCTAATATTTTTGTTAAGCACCTTCTTTGTGACAGGCAGTGTGCTAGCAGAACTGGCTATATAATTGATTGAGTGAAAAAAAAAAAAATGGATTCCTTTGTCCAAAACTTACTAGCCATTTCAAGAAAAAAGGGAATTCTCTTCATTTACAGTGCAGATACTAACCTAAGCTCTTTCCCAATGGTCATTTTAACACGGTGATTATTTGGGTGTGCATACCCTAGACAAATTTTCTAATTGGGAAGCAGAGAAGGAAGTGGAATAAGTCTTGTGCTTTATGACAGCAACACTTCTTTGTGTGAGTTCTGGTTAAATGCTACAGGGCACAAAATTCAATCAACATATTTACCTAAGGATTTGTGATACCATAAAGAAGAAAAAAAAAAACTCTGTGTCCTCTTATTTGTCGTGATTTACTTTTCCTGTTCTATAAACGAAGTAAAACAGTAGAACCAACCCTGACTTCAAACTGAGATGAGTAGATGAGACTGGACTGTAATTTAACATGCCACAATTTAACACATGCTTTATTTCCTGGGAGAAAAATGAAAGCTCTGAAACTGAGGTTGTTTTCTTTTTTTAAATTGATTAAGATATTTTCAATTGACATGACTTAATGGGTTGCATCCTTTTTTTACTATCTACATGGTGCTTATAATGACTTATTGGTTAAATATTTATTGAATGCTACTCTGTACTAAGCATTCTATTGGATTCTGTGTTAATTTCCCATGGCATAACAATTCTGGCATAAAACAATGTAAATCTAGTCTCTTACAGTTCTGTGGGTCAGAAATCCAAAATGAGTGGTACAAGTGTGTCAGCAGGGCTGTCTTCATCTAGAGCCTCCATGGGAGAATCTATTTCTTGTCTCTTCCAACTCTAGATGTTGCCAACATTGCTTGACGTACGGCTTCATCCCTTCAATCTCGTGCTTCTGTCGTGAGTTCGCTGCTTCTCATTCAAATTCACTGTCTCCAAATGATAAGTAGAGTCATTGAAAAAGAGGAAGGTCCTCAAAGAGATGGATTGATACCAGTGGCCGCAATGGTGGGCTTAAGCATAGTCTTGATTTGGGGCACGGCACAGGACCGTGCAGTGTTTCGTTCTGTTGTACATCGCGTGGCTGTGAGCCAGAACTGACTCGATAGCACCTAACAACAACAATTACAAGGAACACTGTGATTATGTGGAGCTGAAGTGGAAAATAGAGGATAATCGCCCCAGTTTACTTACTTTCCATCTACACTCTTTCATCCTCAAGCTCCTTTAATTTCAGCTGCAAAATCTCAGCTGCAAAATCTCAGCTGCAAAATCTCAGCTGCAAAGGATAATAATAATTGACCTCTAAACTCAAGATTTAGCTTTTATTTTCCTGTTTTAAACAAAATGACTTCTTTTTTTCAGTGAAAGTTTACAGCTCAAGTTAGTTTCTCATACAAAAGTTTATATGCATATCGTTAGGTGATCCTTAGTAGCTCTCCATATAATGCGACCACACATTTCTCCTTTCCACCTCGGATTCCTCACATCTGTTAACCAGCTTCTATCCCTGTCTGCCTTCTTATCTCATCTCAGGGCAGGAGCTGTCCATTTAATCTCATGTATCTACCTGAAATAAGAAGTACACTCTTCACGAGTAACATTTTACATCTTATAGTCCAGTCTATTCTTTGAAGAGTTGGCTTCAGGAATGGTTTGTTTTCTGGGTTAGCAGAGAGTCCAGGGTCCATGTCTTCTGGGGTTACTCTAGTTTCAGTCAGGCCATTAAGTCTGGATTTTTTTTTACTAGAGTTTGAATTCTGCACCCCATTTTTCTCCTGCTTCATCAGGGAATATGTTGTGTTCTGTGTAAGGGCATTCATCAGTGGTAGCTGGGCACCATCCAGTTCTTCTGGTCTCAGGCTGATGGACTGCTTTACTGCTTTATGTGTTCCCCTTTGTCTCTTGGGCTAATATTTCCCTTGTGTCTTTGGTGTTCTTCATTCTCCTTTGCTCCAGGTGAGTCCAAAGTGACTTCTGAGAGTACGTAGAAGAATCCCTACCGAGTTACAGAGCCTGTAACATATGGGTCAGAAAAACAAGGCATTCTTGTTGTAGAGAGAAGTCTCATACTTATCTTCTCACTAGGCATTAGGGGAATTTTCAGGAAGAAATAGAAACAAAAACACATATTACCAATGTATTTAAATATACAGCACTAGGAAGTAGGCTGTCTAAGCACTGACTATAGAACCATTAAAATGAAGCTATGGATTTATACTTCTTGACATGGAATCTTGTTGATGGGTGGGTGGATAAAAAGGTAAAAAAAAAAAAAAACAGTTTACGACGTCTCAATTTTGTTTAGAAATATCTGCACAAAACCTGAAAAATGCTAGCAGAATATGTAACAGCTGTTAGCAGTGGTTATATTTATTTGATGAAAGTGTGGGTGATTTCTCTTTCTTTTGTCTTTTTTTTTGTTCCTTCATGGTGAACACAGATTTCATTTGCAATAAGAAAAAAAAGTGATAACAATAAATACTTTCTGAGATAAAACTTCCCATCTCCTTCCTCCAAGATGCTACACATGTTTTACAGGACTGTCTCAGGGATATCCCTAGGGCTTCAAGAAAACAAATGGAGATTTCAGAGCAGAAAGGCATGGGCATGAAAATGTTTGAGAAAGCAAAAATATTTCTGCTCTCCCTAATACTGACATGTAGTTTCTCATTGGGACAATTATAACAATGCAGTAGAGAATGAAAAATGAAAAGGAAAAAATGTGTGCCAGTGTGTTTAATTAGTTCCCATAGCTTTCAGCTATTTTAACCTTCGCTGCCGAATATTAATAGCAAGAAGACTGACTAGTGGTATAACTTGCATAAAACAGGTTTATCACTCACTTGTTTATTTTATTCCTTGTTTGTTTTATCCTTCTCCTTCATAATCACTGCCAGGGTAATAGATTAGATTACTGCTTTGCCTATTACATGATATATTATTTTAGCAGTGCATATCAGACACTAATAGAGAGAAAATTCAATAGTGCTGGCATGAGAAAGTGAAAACTATTAATAAGAAGAAAGAGTTCATGATAGTCATTAGATTAGAGCATACTGGAAAAAAGCACAGTATGTTAGAGTTTGGCAAAATTGCATTATAAAGTCATTCAATTTCTATATGGAATATTTTTTTACTGAGTAATTAGTATAAGTAATTCTGACTGGTTGAAAAAGCCATGTATACTGACAAAAATAAAGGAATAGGTGATGGGAAGCAGACGGATCATTTAATTTATTTCTCAATTACAGATGACACATTGGCACAAAAATCTTCAAGTCATCTATTTCTTTATGGTCCATTTTGCAGCTGTGTTTATTGTTACAATAAATAAATACATTATCTCATTTGTGGAGCACGAAATAATTTTTATTAATAAAAACACTTTCATATATGATATGTATACTCCAGAGGGAACACCAAAAAGACATAACATTTACCTGAGTGCAGTAAAGGGGAAGGCCTGTGTGGGGAGGATTCTTCAGAAAAGCAGAGTGGTCACAGCAGAGGGTAACCTGTAACATTTTGGATATGGTTTATTAACATCTAGAACAATTTCCTTTGCAGAGTCACACTATCAGAGTCACACTTGGAAATCCATGTGCATTTCCCAGCTAGTAGCATGCATTGCAGTTGAGACACAGATGGGTAATACAGTTTATTACACTCCATTTTAGGCTCCTTCTTCAGCTAGCAGGGCCAGGAAGACTGGGACAAATACCAGAGCCAACCTCTGGTGCTGCATTTAAAGTTATGAAAGCATCATCTAGTAGATAAGAAGCAGAGTGGTCTTTAATCTCAAGTGAAAATCTGGCCTGTTATATTTCACAGCTTTCCAGTTAGAATACTGCATCTCGTGGGGAGACAGTGAGGAGGACAGGAAGAAAAAGGGTGCTAACGATTGGATCTAACCATCAAGAAGCATATTAACATGCAAACATTGATCACCTCCTATTTCTTTACTTTGTGCCAGGAATTTACTTGATCTATGAAGATCCAGGAAACCCCAGTGCTGTGGTGCTTAAGTGCTGTGGCTGCCGACTAACAGGTCAGCAGTTCAAATCCACCAGGTGCTCCTTGGAAACTGTATGTGGCAGTTCTACTCTGTCCTATAGGGTGGCTATGAGTTTGCATAGACTTAACAGCATTGGGTTTGGTTTGACTTTATGAGGATCCATTGTTGACCAGGATTTACAGAAATGGTCCTCCTGTTGGAAATATACTGCTGGGTTTTGTTTAACCCTAAAACCTGTAACTGACCCTATTCGTGAATTCCCTTTACTGTTTACCCTTCATATGGACAATCTTTGTGAAACAGCTGTGTTCATGAAAAATTCATGCCAGCCAACTTTTAGACTCTGGATTCATATGTATATTCATTGTGGTCAAGACAATTTCTACTCACAGGGCCTTACAGGACAGAGTAGAACTGCCCCAAGGAGTTTCCAAGGAGCAGCTGTTAGATTCAAACTGCTAATCCTTTAGTTAGCAGCCAAGCCACTGTATCATCAGGGAATTCATATATATCTACAATCAAATTCCAGTTATGCACATTTTAGGCTTATGACTATAAATGTTTTTACCTGATGTCTCTGAACCTCAGGTTCCTCATCTCAAACACGAGTAATTCAGAGTCTTCATTGCATTGGGTTGTTGGATTAAATTATACAGTTCCTACAGAATGTGGCTTGGAACAGAGTATGTGCTAAAAGTTGTTATATTTTATAAGTAATATGACTAGTTCATTACTCATATTAAATATTATAATATTTATGCTTACAACTATAAAATACTCTTGTGAAGAAAACAAACATAATGCAGACATTATGTATCAGTTTTTTCAACACTATTAAGTCTGGGGATTGGTGCTGGGTACTTCCTTAAACAAGAGTATTTTTATAAATGATTTGGATATGGAAAAATAACTCAGTTCTACTAATATGTGCTACTCCAATAAAATGTGACTCCAGTTCCTTTGAATATTTCTATTGTATGCTGAGGTGGGCTTGCTATACAAACAATCAAGGGCTAGGAGAGGCTTAACTACTGTCAGCACTTTGGTCTGACGCTGTCTAGGGAATGTGGTTTAGATGTCAGCATATTAGAATATCCAGTACTATGTATTGCCATAATTTCTAAATCTGACATACTGCACTATTGTGTATAAACAGACCCTTATCAACTAATTTAATATTTGTTGCAGCTTTGAAGATTTTGGGATACATGTTTGTAGTGTTGCTGCTTTGGTGTACTTTTGGTCTATTGTCTGGTTTGCCTGTTGCCACCAAGGCAATTTTAACTCATAGTAACCCTATAGGAAAGAGAAGAGTTGCCCCATAGGGCTTTCAAGGCTATAAGTCTTTACAGAGACAGACTGCCACATCTTTTTCCAATGAAGTGGTTGGTAGGTTCAAATTGCTGACCTTTCAGTTAGCAGCTGAACGCTTAATGACTGCACTGCCCTAGCTTCTTATATTATCTAGTAGTGAGTTCAAAATAAAGAGAAAGCAGTGACTTGAAAGAAGAAAGGAGAAGTTAGCATGCAGGAGCGGACTGAGTCTGGATCTAAGCTTGAGGGAGGGTGGCTAAAAAGGCCTTCAAGAGCAAAAATGCAGAATGCAGTCCAATAAATTGATTTCTGTATCAGAAATCCTGGTGGCATAGTGGGCTAAATGCTACATCTGTTAATCAAAAGGTTGGCAGTTCAAATCCACCAGGCACTCCTTGGAAACTCTATGGGGCAGTTCTACTCTGACCTCTAGGGTCTACATGATTTGGACCTAACTTGACAGCAGTGGTTTATATGGGTTATCACATGATTATTGCTTTCTTTACTACTCGTAAGTCTTCAGTGAAGTAAAAATATTTTACATGAATAAATTCAGCATGCTGTTGGGTTACTGAAAGAAAACAAATTCAAGTACACCAGTGAGAGGTAACAGACACAGGTGATTTATACTGTAAGAAAAGGACTAGGATGTCACTATGGGAGCACAAAGAGGGGGCAGTTGCCCTCTCATCCTAGAAAGGAAGTGGTGGAAGATACTCTGGATGAGTTGTTTTCTAAAGTTGTACTTTAAATTTCAAAAGAATAGCCTTGTATGTCATGCTAACGAAAAGAGAACTAGAAAAAGTCAAAGCCAACGTACCACTTTTTAACAATATGAATTCGGACAAAATGTTTTATTTCTTGGAACCTTTCCCTTTGCTGTTTCTGCCTCAAATTACAGGGCTGATATAAAGATCAAATGAGCTAATAATAAGTGAAATTAATTCACTTAATAAAGGAATATAATATTAATATATAAATATATATTTATGCATAAACATATAAATATATGATGTTTATATTTGCATATTATTTACTAATATATATTATTGTTTGGTAATACATATTATTTATTCAATATAGGGTCACCATGAATCAGATACAACTTGATGGCACTTGGCTGGCTATTGTTATATATCATATTATATATAATTACATATTACATTATGGTATGTTATACTATATTATTATTACATATTATTCATTAATAAATATCATTATTTATCAATACATTATTTGTTAATATACTATTAATATATTGTATCTTATTATATGTTATATTGTATGTTATGCTATATAATGTATTATATATTATTGTATATTACATTATATATTATTTGTTATATATGATAACATATGTCATTTATTAACATATATTATTTATTACTTATATTATATATTGTTATTTATATACTTATATTGATTTACAAATATTTGTATATATAATATATAAATCTATTCTAAATATATATGTATTGTATATTTGTATTATATATTTATCTTTATTTAATATAAACATATACTTATATAATTTATTATAATATATAGATATGTATATATTATATAAATTAAATTGATGTGGATTATTACAATATGTATGAATATGTATTTTTATATATTATATAAAAATAAGTAACCACTACTCGACGGTACTTGGCAAATAAATGTGCACCTGACCCAAGCCAAGATATTTTCAATTGCATCACATGCATGAGAAAACAATAAATAAGGAAGACAGAAGAAATGATGCCTTTGAATTGTGGTGCTGGAGACGAATACTGAACTTACCATGGACTCCCAGAAGAACAAACAGATCTGTTCTGAAAGATGTACAACCAGAGTGCTCCCTAGAAGCAAAGTTAGCGAGATTGCTTCTCACATACTTTCAACATGTTGTCAGGAGGGATCAGTTCCTGGAAAAAGGCATCAAGCTTGGTAGAGTAGTGGGTCAGCAAAAAGAGGCAGACCCTCAGCAAGATGGACTGACACAGTGGCTGCAACAATGGGCTTCAGCATAAAACAACTGTGGACATGGTGCAAGACTGGGCAGCGTTTCGCTCTGTTGTGCACAGGGTCAGTATCAATCAGGTTCAACTCAATGCCACCCAACAACAACAAGCAAATTTTGACTGAGTGAGAGCCTGAATTCAGATTCTATTGCAATCTTCATTTCAAGAGCCCTAAGGTTCAGAAAACTTATGTAGCTTTTAAACTGTCTAATGGCCAGTAAGTGACAAGAGTGAAGTCCCTAACCCAGCACATCTGATTCAAAACCCCATCTGTTAACAATTTTTAGTGTCTCCATGGAAGAAATTCTTCATGTGTTGGGAAAGAGGGGACAACCTTGAGCTTCTCTTATCCATGAGGGGCAGACATTTGACTGCTTTCTCTAGTGGCAATACAAAACTCATCAATGGTGTGAGTCCCAGCAAGTCTCATTAATGTCATCTTTACCTATCAGGGAGAAAATTTCCAAGAAGCAACAGCAAAATATGAAACCGATTAAACCATAATGTCTCGTGGAGAATATCAGTTGTTTGGTAATAAATTTTACTGCACTCTCCACAGAATAGAATATTTCATGCTATCTTCCTTCAGACGCTCCTGCTCACTTGAGTGCTGTGTCTGACTAAAAGGAAGGCCTGTGGGCACGTTATGGTTCTATGCATCTATAGGATATCATCCTGCTGACCTCTTAGCGAAGGAAGGGGAGAGGAGGGGATAGAAGACTATTGGGAGGTTAGGACATACAAGGAGCAGAGAGAAAGAGTGTGCGGTTGCCGGACAAGGAGAGCAGTGGGAACTGCATATAGGTGAGCATGCAAATTTATATGGGAATGTACATTTTCATTCAATCATAATTAAAAAAAAAATACTACTAGTAATAAAAAAAGAAAGGCCTGTGGGGTTTGTGGAAGTTGACTTTTCAAAGTCTGTATTTTTGTCAGCTACACGTGAAAATACCACTGAGTTGATTAAGACTGATTTTTACAGCTCACCTGGACTGACAAGTGAGCAACAGTTTTTATGGGTACAAATGTTTTAGCATTCCCTCCAGGAAAGACCAAACACAAATTCTATTAAGTTGGTCTCCAATTTGTTCTTCCTGGAGCTCTTTGGAAACAGCTAATTATTTGGAGGGCACCACAATCTCTTAAGTCTACCTGATAATGAAATTTTTTTTTTGTCCAAATCATTGCTTAGAGAGGCCTTTAAACTTACATTTTCAGCAGTTTGTAAATCCTCAGTTGGGAACATTTCTGCTTTGGAGGGACACAGATGTCTGTCATATCTTTGAAAAACCTGGAGTTAATTCTGAGGTGAGACAAGAAAAATTAGGAACCAAGATTTACAGCTAATAACAACACAAAAATTGTATTACAAATACAAATCTTATTTATATAATGATACACAGTATATCATTTTATATGCTATAGTTTATTTTTGTATTATTATTATTATCTCTGTTTTTCTTATAAGAAAATCGAGGTTTAGTTCAGGCACAGTTTTATTTCTATGACCGCCTGTGAACAAAGCCTTGAGCTTTCAGCTAAGTTGCCTTTAATGAACTCGCATCAGTCTTGTCAGTGACACTCTTTGAAAGATTGAAGCTTTCTTTACTGTGAAGTTATTTCAAGCCTGAATGGATGGTGACTCTTGGAGGAAAGAGAAAGGTATGTTCGGGTGGTATTCTTAAAGTCCCAATAACAAGATGTTGTCACTGTTAGGTGCCATTGAGTTGCTTCTGACTCACAGCGACCCTATAGGGCATGGTAGAATGGCCACACAGGATTTCCAAGGAATAGCTGGTAAATCTGAACTGCTGATCATTTGATTATCAACTGAACTCTTAACCAGTATACCGCCAAGCCTCCAGTAAAATATTAGAAGAAGTACTTGTGGAGATACATGGGAAGATACTCCCTTCTATCTTTTGAACCTGGTTGTGTGGGAGTTGATTGAAATTGTAAAGGATTCCATTTTACTCACAATCAACACCCACGGAAGCAACACGCAAGAAATCAAATGATGCATTACATTGAGCAAATCTGCTGCAAGAGATCTCTTTAAAGTGTTAAAAAATCAAAGATGTCCCTTTACAGACTAAGGTGTATGTTACCCAAGCCATGGTCTTTTCAATTGCTTCATATGCATTAACAGCTGGACAGTGAATAAGGAAAACCAAAGAAGAAATGATGCCTTTGAATGGTTGTGTTGGCAAAGAATATTGTATATGCTTGCGGACTGCCAGAAGAACAAACAAATCTGTCATGGAATAAGTACAGCCAAAATGCTCCACAGAAGCAGGGATACAGACACATCCTCTCACATATACTTTGGACACGTTATCAGGAGAGACCAGTCTCTGAAGAAGGATGTCAAGCTTGGTAAAGTGGAGGGTCAGTGAAAAAAAAAGGAAGATCTTCAGAGAGATGGACTAACAGAACAGCTGTACAATGGTTCAAGCATAACAGTGATTGTGACGATGGAGCGGGATGTCTGGGCAGAGTTTCGTTCTGTTGTACGTAGGGTGGCTATGAGTTGGAACCAACCTGACAGCACCTAACAACAACAACAATTATAATAATGCCTGAAGCAGTAGCCACCCTTTTGTGATCCAGAGAGTATATAGCTGAGGATTGAGACCAGCAGGGTGACGAGGGCTAACAGCAAAGACAGAAGCACTTTTGTTCATGACGATGCTACTGTGTTGCTTAATGAACAGTCCCTGGAGCCCTGTGTGTCTCATTTAGTGACAGAAGAATTTCACTTATTTTGAGCCATTTTCAGTTGAGGTATGCCATAATTGCAGCTAAAATATTTGTGATTCAAATTCAGTGTATGCCTTGAAGGGATTTTCACACTTCTCTGCCTTTTGTACCATGTTTTAGTTTACTACCACGTGAGAGGAAACTCTGGTGGTGTGGTGGGTAAGTGCTACACCTGCTAACCAAATGCTGGCAGTTCAAATTTACCAGGTGCTCTTTGGAAACTCTGTGGAGCAGTTCTGCTCTGTCCTATAGGGTTGCTATGAGTTGGAATCAAGTCAATGGCAGTGGGTTTGGGTTTTGGTTTACCATACTAGAAGGGTGGTAATACATTTCACTTAACTCATCCACAGGAAGAGGATAATATAGACATAGCATATTAGATTGAGCTTTCAAAATGACGTGGGGTGACTAAATTTTGGAACATAAGCTAGAACTTATGTATTCTGTGATTGTGTAAAAAACACAGTTTTCACTAAAGTAAACATAAATCAAGGAAAAATTCGAGAACTTGGGAATGTCAGGCAAGAAATCTCATGTTCAATGGTTAATGAACCTAAACATACTATATTAAAAATAATGTTTTAGAACCAAGGCAAGTGATAGCAAGGTTCATTTAGTCCTCACATTTGTGTCAGGCAGGCTACAGAGCCAGTGGCTGAGTCCTCCACACAGGCTAATGTAGGGTAGTGCACACCTAAGCCAAACTGGTTGACATCCCAACTCGTGAGAAGCCCATGTATTACAGAACAGAATGGCTCCATATGGTTTTCTCAGCTGTGTTTTTTTATTTTTATTTTTTTATTACGATTAAGTGAAAGTATACAAGTCAATTTTGCATGGCTGCCTCTCTACAACTCTGTCTGCTCTTCCCACCCTGTGAAACCACACTCCTCCTTTTCACTCTTTACTAATAGTATCCTCCCAATGAAGACTCCCCTCCTCTCCACTCTCTCCTCTCTCCTCTAGAAAGAGATCAATAGGACAGCCTTCTATAAATGCATAAAACCATAAAGTATATACACCTCATGCACACTCTGTGTCCCTGAGTCCAGTTAATTCTTTGTCTGGAGTGCTGACTTCAGTACTGGTTTCAGGTCTGGGCCAGGAGCAAGTCTAGAGACTATGTTCCCAAGGGGTGTTGGACCATCAATTCTGGTGTTTAGTAGAGTTCTTCATCTGCACTCCTCTTTCTCTTTTCTCGTGCTACATCAGAGACTCTGTATTGTGTCCCCTATCAAGGCTGTCTTTGGTGGTGGCCAGACAACATCTGGTTCTTCTGGTCTCATGCTGATGTGTTCTCCCAATCATACGGCTCCTTCAGTCTCCTGGGCTCATTTTTCCTCATGTCTTTGATGTTCTCAGTTGTCATCTGTTCCAAGTAGATTGGGACCAATTGATGTTCCTCCAATGGCAGCTTGCGAGCTTTTAAGATCCCAGACACCACTCGCCAATATGCGGTACAGAAGATTCTGAGCAAAGGGCTAGTTATGCCAATTGACCTTGATGTCCCCTGAAAACATAGTTCCTAGACCCCTGTTCCTGCTGCTCTATCCTTAGAAATGTTGGGTTAAATTTAGAAAATCTTTCAATTTGTTGTGTAGTCTAGTTAGGCTGACCAGCCTTCTACTGAGTGCTGTCACACCCTTCACCTAACGGAATTCCTAGCAGCTATCTAATCGATAAACATCCTTCTCTCTCCTTCTCCACCCTTGTAGTCATCAAAGAGTATTTTTTTCTGTTCCTAAGTCCTTTTTTAAGTCCTTACAATAGTAGTCTCATAAAGCTGACTGCTTTCACTCAGCATAATGTCTTCTAGTTGATGCCAGGTTATGAGATGCTTTCTAAAATCATCATTGTTCTTTATCATCATATAGTGTTCCATTGAGTGTATGTACCATAGTTTGTTTATCCACTCATCTGTTGATAGCCATCTAGATTGATTCCATTATTTTGCTATTGTGGACTATGCTTCAATAAACATTCGTGTGCATGTATCTGTTTGACAGTCCTTATTTCTATAGCATATATTCCAATCAGGGGATCTTGGCCATAATTCTTATGGAAGCAGATCATTAGGCCTTTCTTCTGTGGTGCCAGTGGGTAATTTCAAACCACTAACTGATAAGCTAGTACAAAAAAAACAAATGACACTCACAGCTGTTGAGTCAATTTTGAGTTATAGTGACCCTATCGGACAGACTGGAAATCCTGGTGGTGTAGTAGGTTAAATGCTCCATCTGCTAACCAAAAGGGGCAGTTCTACTCTGACCTCTAGGGTCGCTGTGAGTTGGACCCAACTTAACAGCAATGAGTTTTTATAGGACAAACTAGAACCGCTCCATAGAGTTTCCAAGGAGTTCCTGGTTGACTTGAACTGCCAACCTTCTGGTTAACAGATGCAGCACTTAAGCACTACATCACCATGGTTTCTGTAGTCAAGGGCAAACCATTTACACCAGCCAGGGACACAAGAAACATCACAAAAGCAGTAACAACCACATTCTTTAATGGCAGTCTTTGTCTCAGTTAGCTTCCAGCTGCCCCCAAACTGTCTTTTGTATATAGCATTGTAATTAGCTAGAAGATGACGGTTGCTTATGCTTGTATCTTATGATAAACAGATATCATATGCATAATCCATTCATGCATGGCACTGGGAATATTTTGGAAATTTGGGAATTTAAAAATTACATAGTGGTTATCACTTATTCATTTTTCGTTCACATAGGTTCACAGAACATTTTTAATTTGTTTAATTTTTTAAAAGTAGTATTTGCTCCATGTTTGCTGACCTTCAGGAATCCCTTTGTGATCCATTCATCAGCTGTGGCTCACCATGGTGCAGATAAGATTCTAGGTTATTAGTTTGATACTTAAAAAGTTGGAAGGAATTTTATTATTGAAATAATATAAGTGTGTTTATTTCTGATAACATGGCCTGTTAAAGGGAAATTAGGAGACAGGAGTTTGTGAATTGTTCCACACAAATGCACTCTGTCCCATGGGCTGTTCTTTGTGGGAGCTTTCATTGCTTAATTGCTTTCATCAGCATATCAAACTAAGGTCCAAAAACAAACAGTGTACTTCAAAACATCTTCTCTTTTAATTAATTATGACAGATTAATTTGTTTCAGTCTTAAGCCTCGAAGAACTTGCCAGTACTTATCTCAAAATGTTAAGGACAAACTTTCAAAGGCATGGAATGACGGCATTGTTCTTGTGCATTTTTTTTAAAATCAGATGCCCAACTGATTTTGACAACTTTGCTGACCTAGCTATTATAAATATTAATTTTTTAAACTGACATATCCTTGTATTATCATTAATGAACTATGTAAAATGAGGTCTAGATGGGAAAATCGTTTGGTAATTATTCAAATGGTTGGAGTGTCTTCTCCCAGAGTTATAAGAGGTGAATGCCAGCGTTGGATAGGAGTATAGTGTACACATTCATCAGTAACTGGGAAATCAGTGGAGTTATTCCTGAGAGTAGAAGTAGTGAGGATTCCTCATACAAAGCATTCAGCTCAACAAGTATTTGTTAGACATTCATTGTATTTACGGAAGTGAGTGCCTCTGCCCCCATGCACATCCAACTAACCAGCTACAAAACTGACATTGTAGAAACTTTCCCACTCAAGTAGAAAAACATCGGCCATAATTTACTGAGGACCTTGTATGCAATGTTTCAAGTTTGTATTACTGAAAACAACCTTGTAAGGATTATAATAACGCTCATTTTACAGTGACAGGAAATGAGAACCAAGGAGATTATAAACACACTCTGGAAGTGATTAAACCAGGATTCAGACAGAAGTTTATTTTGTTATTCCTCAACTAAGCTCTGAACCTTTCTATGAAGGTCAACACACAACACTCATGCACACTTACAGTGCAAGAAGATGCCTGTGATGCTTATAGTAACTGTGGTGAAGGCATGGAAAAGGGAGAAGTGCATTCTAATTGAAAAATTAATGAAAATCAAAGCTAATGGTTTCATTAACCTTCTAAATCCTAAAATATGTTGATTATATCAAATTGTTATATACACAGAGAGAACAATAAAAAATAAATAATAAAAATACAGATAAAAAGGACAACTATGAGATAAAAGTGACTCCAACTCAAAAAGTTGAAGTTATGATACATGTTTGTGTCTAGCTAAAGGTGTATCTAGAAATAGATGGAAGAAATTCAGAGCCAGAGCATGATCCTATTAATTTTTATTTTAAAATAGTTACTTAATAACTATTGCAAATAGGTAGCTACATACTTTCAAGTACATAAGGTCTTCTTTTTCATTTTTCTTTGAATTAGTACCATTAAAGGAAGAGCTACACCATGCTCAACATAAGTATTTTGGAATACTTATTTTCATTCTTCAAGTATTATTTAAAAATATGTCAAGCTGGTTTGAAAAGGACAATTGTAGAAATAAACACTACAGTAGAAATAAACTGCACCCAAAACAGTGTTCAGCACATAGTAAGTGCTAAGTATTTAATAAACGATCACTAAATGACAATGGTAATGTACTAAACAATTGTTTTTTAGTACATGAACATTTATTACAGCATAAAATATCACCAAGCATTGACAAACTATCAGTATCCTGAGTCTTTGTTTAAAATATAAAACCTGAAAGATATTTCACTCTGGAGAACACAGAAAAAAGTTCCTGCAGTTGAGTCTTATGATTAAATACTAATTTTCACAAATCACATAAAAAATAGAGTGACTTGTTTCATTTTAGATTAAAACTATGAACAAATAATCACTAAGAAACCCTTTAAGTAATAACCATCTCTGCCTGTTCCTCGAGGAGAATATACGAGAAAAAGAAATGCTACCCTCTTTTTAAAATGCTTTCTAGAATTTTTGTTTTCTAAAATTTATTTTAGAAAAAACATTCTAACTTTTATGTTCCATAAATGAATGGTTTCTTTCTAATATTCAAAACCCTTCAGGTGAAAAATAATTTTCAATTGAATTTTACAAGACTATGCGTTTTTATTACATAGGTTTGGTAGCCAAGTAGTTAAAGTGCTGTCCTGCTAACTAAAAGGCTGGAAGTTTGAACTCTCCAGACACTGCACAGTAGAAAGATGCGACAGTCTGCTTCTTTAAAGACTATAGCCACAGAAATCCTATGCGACAGTTCCACTCTGTCCTATAGATCAGAGTCTACTTGATAGCAATAGATGTGGTGATTTCATTAACACTGATTTAATACTACTAATAATAATAAACTAAAAGAAGGAGTGGTTGCTTGATACAGATTCAAATACAGTCTAACTTGAGTGGCAACTGCTTAGTGACTTGCAGAAAACAAAAGTAGTCTTGTTTTACAATAACAGGAAGTACATAATAGAGAGCACAGGTAGGATTGATTTTAAAGGAAGACAGCATTACTGCCTAGCTAGCAAAAACACAGAAGAAAATATTCAGCTCATCTTTGTTGAATCATTAATGTAATTCCCTTTTTCAAAATTGTTAGTATTTCTGGCAGAAGACAACAACAATTTAACATTTGTGCTTCTTTTGGTGCTATTTGCAAATCTTCAGGTTTCTTTCTAAATAAGTCAAGTTAAAGCATTTAGGCAAACTCTGTGGCCTACTGGTTAAGTGTTATGTCTGCTAACCAAAAGGTCAGCAGTTCAAATTTACCAGGTGTTCCTTGGAAACTCTATGAAGCAGTTCTACTCTGTTCTTATAGGGTCACTATAAGTTGCGATCAACTTGATGCCAGTGATTGGGTACAAACACTTAGAGTTAGAAAACCTAAAGGGGAGAACAAATCTAGCATTTTCCAAACTGAAGACACTGAAGAAAAGATTCAGTCCTTGAGTAGCAACTATGAGGGATTCCACTGGCAAAATGATTTTGCGAACAAATGGAAAATCTGGTCGTGTAGTGGTTAACTGCTACATCCGCTCACCAAAAGGTCAGTGGTTGCAATCTCCACCAGACACTCTTTGGAAACTCTGTGACACAGTTCTACTCTGTCCTATAGGGTTGCTATGAGTTGGAATCAACTCAAGGACAAGTTTGGGGGGTTTTCTTGTTTGTTTTTTTTAATGGGCAAAATACTGAACAATACAGGAAGCATCAAAAGCAGATGGAAGGAATAGCTGGAGTCACAGCACCAAAAAGAATTGGTGGACATTCAACCATTTCAGGAGATAACACGTGATCGTGAGCCAATGTTATTGAAGGAAGAAAACAGTGAAAGTGTGGGCAAATAACAAGGTTCCAGGAAGTGACATTTTTCAACAAACAGATGCAGCACTGGAGGTAACCATTCACCTATGTCAAGAAATTTGGAAGACAGATACATGGCCAGCTGACTGAAAGACATCTACATTTATGCCTAGTCAAAAGAAGGATGATACAAAAGAATGCGGAAATTATTGAACAGTATCGCTAATATTGCACCCAAGTGAAAAATATGCTGAAGGCATTCCAAAGTGGTTGCAGCAGTGCATTGACAGAGAATTGCCAGAAGTTCAAGCGAGATTCAGAAGAAGATGTGAAATGAGGGATGCCATTGTTATTGGCAGATGGATCTTGGTTGAAAGCAGAGAATATCAGAAAGATGCTTACCTGTATTTTATTGGCTATGTGGACCATAACAAATTATGGATAACATGGTGACAACCGGGAATTCCAGAACACCTAACTGTGCTCAGGAGGAACCTGTACATAGACAAAGAGGCAGGTGTTGGAACAGAACAAGGGGATGCTACATGGTTCAAATGTAGAAAAGATGTGCAACAGGGTTGTATCTTTTCACCATGCTTATTCAAACGATATGTGGAGTAGATAATCTGAGAAGCTGGACTACAGGAAGAACATGAAATCAAAACTGGTAGAAGGCTCATTAACAACTTGCAATGTGCAGAAGACACAACCTTGCCTACTGAAAGCAAAGAGGACTTAAAGCACTTACTGATGAAGATCAAAGACAACACCCTTCAGTATGGATTATACTTCAACATACACAAAACCAAAATCCTCACAAGTGGATCAATGAGCAGTATCATGATAATCAGAGAAAAGATTAATATCGTTGAAGGTTTCATTTTACTTGAATCCACAACCAACATCCATGGAAGCCTCAGTCAAGAAATCAACTGACTTGATTGCATTGGGAAAATGTGCTGCAAAAGACATGTTTGAAGACTTAAAAAGCAAAGATCTCACTTTGAGGACTAAGGTGTGCCTGACCCAATCATGATACTTTCAGTTGCCTCATATGTATATGAAAGCTGGACTTCAAATAAAGAAGTCTGAAGAATTGATGCTCTTGAGTTACACAGCATTGGTGAAGAATACTGAATACACCACGGACTACCAGAAGAACTAATAAGTCTATTGGTAAGAAGTACTGCGAGACCCAGCAGCCATAACATCGACTCAAACACAGTGACAATGGTGAGGAAGGAGCAGGACTTGGCAGATTTTCATTTTGTTATACGTAGTGTTGCTATGAGTTGGAACTGACTTGGCAGCCCCAACATCAGTACAAAAATAGCTGTGTCCTTTGCTGCTGAATATTCATTTCTCCAGTTGTTTTCTGAAGTCATTTGGACAATGTGGGCTCTCCCTGAACAATCAGGTATTTACATAATTCTTACTGGACCTCTGTCTGAGCAATGTACAAGCATACCTCATTTTAGCATGCTTCACTTTACTGCACTTCATTGATTCTGTAGTTTTTACAAATTGAAGTTTTCTGGCAAGAGTCTTTTGGGCAAGTCTTCTGGTGCCATTTTCCAAAACAGCATGTACTCACTTCATGTCTGTGTGTCACATTTTGGTAATCTGGGTAGTGCTCCAAGGTTTTCCTTTATTATTCTATCTGTGATGGTAATCTGCAATCAGTGATCTTCGATGTCACCATTGTAACTGTTTTGGGATGCCATGGACTGTCCCCACATAAGACCAGTGAACTTAATAAACGTGTGTGTTCTGACTGCTCCACTGACAGGCTCCTCACTCATCTCTCTCTTTCTCCATAGGTCCCCTATTCAGTGAGACACAATGATATTAAAATTAGGCTAATTAATAACCCTGCAATTGCTACTGTGTGTTCAGATGAAAGAAAGAGTCTCCTGCCTCTCACTTTAAATAAAAAAGATAGGTATGATTAAGCTCAGTGGGGAAAGCACATTAAAAGCTGACATACGGAGAAAGCGAGGCTTCTTGTGCCAAACTGTTAACCAAGTTGTGAATGCAAAGGAAGTGTTGTTGAAGGAAATTAAAAGTGCTACTCCAGTGAACATATGAGTGATGACAAAATGGAACAACTTTTTTGCTGATATGGAGAAAATTTCAGTGGTCTGGATAGAAGATCAAACCAGCCACAACATTCCCTTAAATCCAAGCTTATTCCAGGGCAAGACCCTAACTGTCTTCAATTCTCCGTAGGCTAAGAGAGGTGAGAAAGCTGCAGAAGGAAAGGTTGAAGCTAGCAGAGGCTGGCTCATGAGATTTAAAGCAATAAGCCATTTCCATAACATAGAAATGCAAGGTGAAGTAGTAAGTCCTCATGTAGAAGCTGCAGTAAGTTGTCCTGAAGATCTAGCTAAAATAACTGATGAAGGTGGCTACACTAAACAATAGATTTTCATTGTAGATGAAGCAGCCTTATATCAGAAGAAGATGTCATCTACGACTTCCATAGCTACAGAGAAGTAAAAGCCTGCCTTCGAGGTTTCAGAGGGTGATTTTGTTAGAGCCTGATGTAGCTGATGACATCCACTTTCAGCCAAGGAAAATTTACCATTCCTAGAATTCAAATCCAAGACTCTACGGAATTATGCTAGATCTACTTGTGTGTTATAAATGGGACAACAAAGCCTGAACAATGGCATATCTATTTACAACATGGTTAATGAATATATTAAGGCCTTTGTTGAGGCTACTACTCAGAAAAAAATACATACATAAAAAGATTTCTTTCAAAATATTACCGTTCATTGGCAGTACATCTGGTCACCAATGATCTGAGATGTACAAGGAGATTAATGTTTTCATGCCTGCTAGTACAATACCCATTCTGTAGCCATGAATCAAGAAATAATTTTGACTTTCAAGTTTTATTATTTATTCAATACATTTTGTAAAGTTATAGCTGTCATAGTAAGCGATACCCCTGACGGATCTGGGCAAAGTATATTGAAAACCTTCAGAAAAGATTCAGCTTTCTATATGCCATTAAGAACATTTGTGATTGACAAGAGGAGGTCAAAATACCACCAATAATGGAAGTTTGGAAGAAGTTGATTCTAACCCTCATGAATGACTTCAGACGGTTCAAGATGTCAGGGGAAGAAGCCTCTGCAGATGTGGGAGAAACAGTAAGAGAGCCAGACTTAGAAGTGAAGCCAGAATAGACTGAATTTCTTCAGTCTCATGAAAAAACCTGAACTGATAAGGCACTGTTTCTTACAGATGAGCAAAAAGTGGTTTCTTGAGAAGGAGTCTATTCCTGGTGAAGACCCTGAGAGCATGGTTGAGAGAGCATCTGAGTGGTACCAAGGAAGTGTGGTCTCGTTCATTGTATTGGCCCTTTGGTGTTTTAGACTTTTCTTCTGTCAAAGAAACAAAAGGGAAGTACTTCTGCTTCTAATTTTCTAATAAGAAAAATCTATAAAGGGCCAAAGAGTGAACTCTGTGGGTTTTTTAACAGCTTAAACTGTGAGCAAGTTCAACTTTGCTGAATGTGGCTTTTCTTCTTAAAAAACAGCATCAGAAGTTAGGAGTTGGGGCAGGAAGCAGTTAGTCCTACAGGTTTGTGGAATTGATACCTGTGAATGGCCGAAGAGATAAATCAGGTTAATCAAGGTGTAGCCAAAGTCAGCTGACCCTGAGGACTTTTCATTTATCATATCTTCTGCTCCTTACTCTCACCCCACCACTATGTTTTCCAAAGACCTCGTTCCAAAAGTGAGCCGTGATGATGTAGTAATTGAGAGTTTGGCTGCTAATCAAACAGTCAGTAGTTTCACTCCATCAGCCTCTCCTTGGAAACTCTATGGAGAAGTTCTCCTCTGTCTTTAAGGAAAGAGGACATGTGTCATGGTGCCATAGGCAGTCTAGCATCTATGTCTCAGAGAATCTAGAAGCTGAGAACGAAAAGGTTCTGTGAATAACAGAATCAGTAGCCATATGAGACACAGCCAGAGACGCTGGAAAGGTCTAAGGGTTTAGCATTAGGGTGAGCCAAGTTCAAATCCTGACTCCATTACTGCCTGCTGTGAGACAATTATCAAAACTGAGTGCGTCTCAGTCCATGGAGGAAAGTAACAACTACAGTGCAGAAATTGTGTAAATGCAGTAATATACATGTATGAAAGAACACATGCTAATGTTTAGTAAATTACAGTAATTGTTATAAACAACCCAAAGTATGCCAAATGGAAGCTCAGGATTCCGGAGTATTGGGTAATGCTGGGATCAGGGCAAGTGTGATTTTCACTGCTTTTACATAAATAATGCTCGGTGCTGAGGATGGAAATAGTTGCTTTATAGCTGTGGGCTGGAAGTTCAGCCTTCCTCCTGTGATGAAAGGCAGCAGTGTAGCAGTTTTCTAAAAATCCCATGATTTCTGATGCTTTTGATTAATTATTCTGTAAACAACATTTTCTTTGCTAAATAACGCATCTTATATTCTTTGTTTCCGTTTTGCCCATAAAATTCATTGTTAGGATTTAATTATAATCATTTTATAACTACTGTATTATAGCATTAATTGATGTCACATTGATTCATTTACAACATTATCTCATATAAAACGTATCAAACCTCATGCTGTGTCTATAGTAGCCAATCTCTTCTCTTGTCTTTTTTTTCCCTTCTTCTTCCTAACAGACTTGAAAGGCTCTTGATGCAATTGATGGTCTTAAAGCCTACCCTCTTAGTAATACACTGCACCCACAAATGTCCCTTGGAAATTTCTTTACCAGACACAGCTATCTCTCCCTCCACAGACAATTAGAGTGTTCCTCTCTCTTACTACCAGCTTGAACTTGTTATTTTTCTTTCCAGCCAAAGAACATCAAAACAGGAGTGACAGCTTCAGAACCACCATGCTGCTTCATGACTTCCCTTAGGACTGGCCTCTTGCCACAAAATGTCAGTTCTCATGCTTGTCATTCCACTGTTATTACAGCTTTACTGTCTGTGTCTGGATATCTTTGCATATTTGGGATCAGAGCCCCGTCAGAAGAACACTATTTAAAAGAACAATAGGGCTGTCTTCAAGGAGACTTCTGTCTCATCTCAAGGTCAAATTTATGCAGGATCCTCAGTAATTTCTTCTATTATCTTTGGGTCTTCTACCTGTAGAATGTAGAAACTGGACAGGATGGTGGTCAAAATCCCTATTTAGTTGAATTTAAATGTAATTCTCTCCTAATTGTTTTACAAATCCTGGTACCACAGTGGTTAAGAGCTAAGACTGCTAAGCAAAAAAGTCAGCAATTGGAATCTACCAGGTGCTCCTTGGAAAACCTGTGGGGCAGTTCTACTACTCTGTCCTATACGGTCACTATGGTCACTATGAATTGAAATTAGTTTGACACCAATGAGTTTGGTCTTGGGTTTGGTTCCTAATTGCTTATAGTCTTATAAGGTAAAAGAACCCTATCATGTATACATACATATTAATATACATATTATATATGTTATATGTATAACATACGTGTTGCTGTTAGCTGCTGTTGAGTCAGTTCCAACTCATAGTGACCCTACGCACAACAGAACAAAACACTGCCCAGTCCTGCACCATGTCCACAATTGTTTTTATGCTGAAGCCCATTATAATATAAAAATATGTATTGTTATGTTACACTATAATATAACATATACATTATGTTATAATATAACATACAATATAACATACACATCATGTTATAACACCATATTATATATGCATATATACATTATATATATGTAACACATATTAATTTTGGAGTGAAGAGTGGTTGCAGCAGTGGGCTCCAATGTATAAAGACTGTGAGGATGGCATTAGGACTAGGCAGAGTTTTCTTAGGTTATACCTGAGCTCTCTGTGAGTTAGAGCTGACTACACTGCACCTAACAACAACATAATGATTTTGAATGTAAATAAGAAACCCTAGAGGTAGACAGTATGAATACACATACTGTGTGTGTGTGTATATATAAAATATATATTATAAACAACTGTCTGTGATGGCTCCATTACAACACAGACACATTACCTAAAGCAAATAAATAAATAACAACCTTACTGCTATTGAATCTATTCTGACTCATGGCCATGCCATGTGTTACACAGCAGAACTGCTCCATACTGTTCTCTGCTGTAATCTGTACGTTCATAAGCCCCAGTGGTGCAGTGGTTGAGCTGACTGAGGGGTCAGCAGTTCAAACCACCGTAGAAAGGTGTGCCAGTGTGCTTCCATAAAGATCACAGCCTTGGAAACCCCATGGGGCAGCTCTACTCCTTCTTATATGGTCTCTATGGTCAGAATTGAATTGAGTCAAATCTAATCTGCAGCAACGGGGTTAATCTTCAGCTGCTGTGTGAGTGCAAGCTTCCAATCTTTAGGTTAGTTACCGAGAAGAAACTGCTTCAGCCACCTCGGACCTCGTTTTGAGAACAGAAGGTGAGGGAGAACTGTTGTCCATATCTCACACTTTGACATCAAATTATATGGATAACCACATGCATCAATTATATATATATATAACTAGAGGCACTGGTTGTTCACAATCTTTGAAAGTATCTTCTCTCCCTCTATCTTCCTCACTTCGTCTTCAACCACTTTAAACAGCATAATAAAAAGTAGTGACAATGATATCGATAATAATTTTAGCAAGTCAAAACTTTTGTTTTGTAGAGCATTTAAAATTATTCCAAGTACTTTTACTTGAAATATTCCTTCTCCATTCATCTCAACAGTAAGTAATACTAGCTCTTTCAAACTTTCCCAAAGGAAATGCTGCAAATTATGAGGAAGTTTTCTTAGAGGAGAAGGCAAAAACTCGTGTGAATGCTTTAAAAAATCAAATGTAATAATTAAACCCTTGTTGCCACAGTGACTGAAATAAGCTAAGAGAATGTTAAATTAATTTTGCTGTTCTTGTTAAACTGCAAACTTTGTTATTGGCCCTCGGACACAATACCGATGGCATATACCATGTCTAAGCAAATAGAAGGAATTACTTCCATTGGGTGCTTTCACTTGGATGAAACATTGCCTGTTTCTCTGTTCTATAACTGCATTTTAATTTAAATTTATTCATAATCATAACTAAAAAAAAAAACTCATCTCAAAAACTAACCAAAGTGAATTCATTTCTAAGGTAATGGCATATTTTAAAATTCATCCAAAATGTTCTTAGTTGAGGCCTTTAAATATTCTACTTCAATTATTTTTTAAAATTTATTTAATTGCATTGTAATTATATGGAGTTTAGAATAACAGAACACATGATGTGACTGCAAATTTTGAAGGCCATGTCTAAGCACATCATCAGAAAAATCCATAAGGCAACAGGGATTTTACCAAAAATAGAGGCTTTCAGGAAGCAAACTGTTGAAGACTAAGGAAATGTGAACTTCTGTAGGTTAAGGAAGAGAAAGACAAATTTAACCAAATACAAGAAAGGGGGGTTGCAAGATAGAGAAGGGAAGAAATTATTATTTATAAACAGTAGGTTGGAGGATAAATGATCTGCTGGAATAAAATGCCAGCTTCCTCATTTTCATATTCATGGTAAATCCTCACTTTCAATGCTTTCATTTTGAAGGACTGGGGAGTATGCCAAGGAAAAAGAGAAGGGTGTTATTTTGGGCATATGAGCGATAAAGTGAAGTGTCAGATTTCTGGAAGCTTCTAGTTGTAAGGACAAACTTGACTGATTTCCCCAAAGAGCATACTGAGCAAGGAGGAAACCAGCACTCCAGGGGCAACACGTCTCTCAATGGGGCATCTCTTGAATGAAGCAATTCCCCACTGTTTCAAATGCCTTTTGTCAAAAAATGTCCACATTCCCCCAAGAAAAGACATTATGAAAATAACCCTAGGAAAGGGGCGGTAACTGATGGTCTGTGACCTAGAATGAGTCTCAAGTCAAGAGAGAAAGGATTAAGACAAAAGGAAGAATGATGCTGCCTAACACTATTAGCTGAGTATATCCTAAGTAGTGCTACACAAATACAGTCAACTCTCATTTTCGGGGTAATTACATTCTAAAAAGTCACCACTAACAGTGAATGAATGCTTACTGAAACCTTTCTTCTAAGGAAAAAGAGGATGAGACTCCCACAAGTAAGACTTCTAAATAAAATTATACACGGGCCTTATCTGAGAACTGGAGCCTTTAGTGGCACAGTAGTTAACAGCTTGGTTGCTAATCCAAATGCCTGCCGTTCAAATCCACCAGCTGCTGCTGGAAGTTCTACAGGGCTGTTATACCCTGTCCAGCTGGGTCACTCTAAGCTGGAATCCATTGGGTGGTAGCGGGTTTGGGTTTGGTTTGATCTGGTTAACTGTGATCAAAACTTCCTGTGCTGGGTCTTGGTCATCTGATTTCAAACTGAAGTCACCTTCTTGACAAATAATAGGAAGGATCACTGAATGATAGAGCATGGGCAAGGGCCGATGAGATTCACAGTCTCACAGGTTTCCTATAAATGTGGTGAGACAACAAATACCCTGCATCCCAGAGGCAACTCTTGGGCCTCCTGGCTGACATCTATGTCCTGCCACAAAGTCAAGAGTCTCCAATCTGTTTGTAGACATTCTGCTCCTCATAGCAATAATCTAAATGATACCATGGGAGAGGTGATGACAGCAGCAATTCTATGTCTTGGTCTTGTCCCTATAATTGCAATGGCTCACAAAGATGCTGCCCTTAAGTCTGTCTTTGCAATCAGCAGAAAACAACTGTTTTCCATTCTGAGGCAGGCACAACGACTGATGGAAGTAGGTGTAAAAATCACTTTCTGCTTTATGATGTGTGGATTAATGAAAGTATTAAACCATTCTAATGATAGATAAGGAAATTATTTCCACTGTAGCTGAAAGAAATAAAACTGCTCTATCTTAAATAAAAGAGGCCTAAAACTTTGCAAGCTCATCGAAAGTGCGTGAGCAACAAAGAGGTATAAGTTTATAACCCAGTCTGGAGCACCTTAATTTCTTAACATCCATCATTTTTCTGCTTCATTACTGTTGGTGTGCATCTCAAAAGGTTCTGGGAAAACTAGTTTTTGTAGAAAAGAATACTAAATATGGGTCAGGCTACTACCTTCTTTTTATGGGTAATGTTAGAATTCCCTCCGCTTTTTATTAGCATGTTACACTGTTAATTTTATTTCATTGACACTGTTCTCTTTGTAGCAGCTGTGCCCTCAGATGGAATGACATGATTTACTTCTCAATGATTAAATCTGGACCTGGACAAAATCCAGGTAATATCATTTCTGAGAAGGTCACAGCTTTAGTGCATACTCCCTCTAATTGGGGAGGTGTGGTGAGCTTTGTTCATAGAACCAGCATAAGAGTTTTCCACAAAACAAGAAGATAAAAAATAATGTCACAACACTTGAATCAGGGACTTCTGTACATCACTTTTTATTTTCTCAGCCCAATGTGTGATTTCATTCACAGTTCTAGCATCCAGTTCAACATAGATTTACACCTATTTTGTGCAAATTCAACTTTCATCCTTGGACTATGAACGCCTGGCTTCCTGAGACTGTGATCTGGAACTCTGATAGGAATTTATTTGACACTCATGCATACACAATCCTAAAGCCTGGTGAAGTAAAATCATTGGGCTACCCATGCCAGTGGGGATAGGGGCTGAGAACTATATGCTTTCACCTTTTCTTCTCCTAGCAGAAAGTTTTCAGATCCATTTCATAAACTCTTCAGAAAAGGTCCTAGGGCCAGTACTTTTAACAGCTTCCAAATCCGTAACCCACCCCTGTACTGGCTTCTATTCTTCCACTTTTCATTTCCTCTATCCCTCAAACCTGCTCTATGAGATCACATTCACAAATAAACTACCTTCACAAAAGTCTTTTTCTCACACTTTTTTTTTTAAGGAGAATCTGCACCAAAACAGTATTTCCCTTACCCTTCTCCAAGCCAAGAAAACCAAACCCATTGCCGTCAAGTCGCTTCCAATTCATAGTGGCCCGAGAGGACAGAGTAGAACTGCCCCCATAGAGATTCAACTGTTGACCTTTTGGTAAGCTGCCATAACACTTTAACCACAATGCCACCAGGGTTTCCTTACCCTCCTCAGGGATGTTAATTATAAGCTACATACTAATTCTCCACCCTCCCTTAATAGTTGTCATTGAGTTGACTCCAACTCCTAGAGACCCCCATGTAGGTCAGAGTAGAACTCTGTTCTATATACATATATTATGTCTTTTGAGCAGATTCACAGTTTGTCTCTAACTAGAAGGTCCTTTCACGGGTTAAACTTAAAGTGCGACATGAGTTAGTCTGAGTGACGTAAGGAATGGATTCTAACAAGTACTTCCTGTTCTCTGGTTAATGGAGTCCCTGCATTAACCCACCCAGCCATGCAAACATTTGTGCAAATCTAAAATGCGAAGGAATTAAAACTCTATGCACAGAAGGATAGAAGCCAGTGGTTAAGTATTCTCCTGTCCCCTTCTTGACACATACATAACGAGGTTAATTCTAAATGGTTTTTTACAACATGTCTTATGAGATTCAGCCCAAGTTTCTTATGTCAAAAAAAAAAAAAAAATCCATTGCCTTGAGATCAATTCTGACTCATAGAGACCCTATAGGCCAGAGTAGAACTGCCTCATAGAGTTTCCAAGAAGTGCCTGGTGGATTTGAACTGCCAGTGTTTCCGTTAGTAGCCACAGCACTTAACCACTATGCCACCAAGGTCTCCCCAGTTGCTTATAATGGTGGTAAATTCATCAATATACCACTAGATTAGTCTCCTGACATCCCTGGTTCACTTTTCCCAGTCCCCCTCTCCTATTCCTTGGGATTAAGTCCCAGAATAAACTATTTGCTTACAAGCCTTGGTTTATTGGGAAATAGGAGCAATCTAGCTCAAGACCTGTGTACGTCGGAGCTCTGGCTTGCAAGTAACAGAAATCTAACCCCAAATAGTTTAAATACACACATGCTTATTTGCCAAATTAGTTGATAAGCCAAGCCAAGTCCCAATCCTGGGGATTAGGTACTTTTATTGGTAACTGGCTCCTTTGCTTCTTGCTGTTCTGCCTCTTTTCTGTAATGGCTTTATTTTGAAGTCACTTGCCACGCATGGTTGACCTGAGCAGTTACAGACCTTAGCAAAATAATTTCAATTTTATTGGAAATAAATATTTTCTTTCCCAACGAAGAACTTGAAGATGGATCTCATGGGTTCATTGTCTTTGGTCACCCTGTGTTGTATTTACACCAGAAAGAATTGCATCATGCTCCAGAGAATCTGATGTTCCATCTGACTGTTCCTGAGTTACATTTTGATCTCTGGAGCTGAAGAGAGGATACCACATCTCCATTTCAACAGCGTGCTCTGAGATGAGGGAAGGAGTTGGTCTCCAAAGAAAACTAGAGACTGATTACTGTTAAAGGGGAAATAGATATTGGCCAGGCAAGAACATGTGTCTATTATATGCTTTGATGTTGACATCATTATGTCTGTTATTTTTCATATATAAAATTTGGAAGTTGTGTTTGTCCCCTGACCTAAGCTCTATTCCCAAAAGAAAATAAATAAATAAATAAAACCAGCAACAACAGCAACAACACCACACAGCCCTTCTGTTAGAAGCAGTGCTTCTCTTCCCCGGCTCTTCTTGGTAAACACACATCCCTTGGTAAGCCCTACATTAGTTCTTGTATTTACCTCTGTGCTCTGATGTACTAAACAGGTCTCCAAGGTCTGCTGATAGGTCTCCAGTGTATTTTGTGGACTTTCTCCATTTCATTACAAGGCCATCATTCAGGAAAAGTCATTCACCTCACCAATACACTTAAACACCATTGGTTTTTGTATGAGAAAGAGTGTTCAAGTTGCAACAGAGGCCTTCTGAGGTCATCAGAATCTCACTGACGCATTTTGTCAAGTACCAGGGAGTCACCATAACAAACAAAAACTAGGCTGAGGCATTCAGCTACTCAGTTCACCGTGGAACTAACAGTACATATCAGGCGAGGTGATAAAGGAAGTAGTTAAGGACGTGGAAGACATTTTGCTAAAAATGTCGACAGAGCTTCTTAATTTACATAGTCACTGCACAGAATTGGAACTTAAAAGATGATTAGTTGTTCAGGGATTCACACAACGGTTCAACCTGGAGTCTTAAAGGAAGATGCAATCTCTGCCCATTCTGCTACTTGCCAACTCTGAAGTGGGAAAATTCAGATGTCCCTGAGTATGTCACATACTTCTCTACATCTTCATGCCAAAAACAAAGGTCTGTTGCTCTCCAGTCAATTATGATTTACAGTGACCCTGTTGCATAGAGTAGAACTACTCCATGGAGTTTCTAGGGCTGTAGATCTTTACAGAAGCAGACTGGCACAGCTTTCTCCTATGGAGAACCTGGGGGATTTGAATCCACAACCTTGCTACTAGCAGCTGAGTGCTTAACCACTGTGCTACCAGGGCTCCTCCTCATATCAAAGAGACTAAAAATATTGGTTTAAAGGTGTTATTAAATTGCCATCTTTGGTGTCCAGTACAGAGTCTAGAATAAAGAGTTCAGCTCCTGTATTACCCACTAGCTGTTTCGTGGCAATGTAAATCCTTAGCAGTCACTGCATAAAGTGGCATTACTTGGTTACAGTGTGTCTGAATGAAAAAAGCACATTTACTTCAGTGTTCAAGGACACACCCTGCTGGAAAGGAGACTCAGGATGCACAATCTCTTCACAATCAGCTCAGGAATATTGTTTTTAAGATAAGAAGACCTAGCAATTAGTACATAACTCATGCATGGCAGGTAGACACTGCTCCAGAAGCTTGGCCAAAGTCCTGCATCCTTTTATGTAGGTACTATAACAAAAAGATGGATTCTTAAAAGAATTGAAGGAGTTTATCTGTGTTTCCTTGCTAGCTCCTTCCAAGACTTCCATTGACTGGCCTTATAAAGAGGTTTAGGATTCCCTGCATAGCACAAATGTTCAAGTGCTCAATTTCTAACTAAAAGATTGGTAGTTCAAACCCATCCAGAGTCATTCAGGAAGACAGACCTAGCAATCCACTTTTGAAATGTCACAACCTTGAAAATCCTACAGGGCAGTTCTACTCTGTAAGACTTGGAGATGGGGGATCACCATGAGTTGGAATTAACTTGACAACAGCTGCTCTGACATTTTTCTTGTTCATTATCATGAAGATTACATTACTTTTTGCAGAGTCCTGAAAAATTTCCCTATATCTTGGAATAGCTATTTCTCCCACATTGAATTATGCTACACATGGACATCAAATTTAAATATGATTACACACTTGAGGGGTGGAGTCAAGATGGCAGACCAGACACACGTCTCCTTAACTCCCTATGAAAACTAAGGCCTGGGTTGATAATTAAATGGAGCTCACTGCACACCCAGTGAGCCCTCGGACATGGCATAGGGCTGTCAACTTGGACTACACACCACTGAAGGGAAAGCTTCTTCTCTTTTTCTGATCCCCACTCTTGCTGAATGGCCAGAACTCATAGACTGAAGGTAACTGGCGTTTTTAACTTTTTTCCTTTGTCTTAGTCAGTGACAAGGGTTAAGCTTAACTGGCAAGAAAGCTGAGCTGCACTGGTGATGGAATCAAAAGGCTGAATAGCCACATTTTGAAAGCCCAGTTCTGGACTTAGAGCACCACGGCCCCTCCACCCTCTGCTTCTGAACCTCCACCACTGATTCACCTATTTCACAGCAGGCAGGAGAGCTTGTGTGGGATGCCATCATGTTTGACTGGGAGGTGGAGTTACCCAAATGGAGGCCTCAGTAGGGGTTAATTCCCAGGCTGGGAGGCAGTGTGAGCCAGGGGAGTGCTTTCCCAGCAGAAAAGCTGTGTTTAGCACAACCCTAAGTCTTACAAGAAGATGCAATCTCTGCCCATTCTGCTACTTGCCAATTCTTTGTGGAGATGGGGCACCGGAGCAGATGACAGCAGGGCAGTGGCCTGTCTGTACTGTGAACTAGATCAGCATCTAGGGATGGACACAGAGGTGCCTCTGTTGTCAGCTGGAAAGAGGGGCTTGTACACCTGACAGCCTGACAGATTTTGGAAGCTATCAGATAGCTTTTAGCTTTCAAAATAAGACTACATAGAGAAATAACTGTGGTGCATCCTGATGGAATATCTTCCAGCCCTTACTGATCCATGTCATAGGGTCAGCTGATGCCCCCCAGTGACTCCTTAAGTAGGGCTATGCCTTTGCTAACCAGGAAGTGGACCCAGTCACTGGAGTACATAGAAGCAACTAGTGATCACCTTCCTTTTCAGACTGCATCTCAGATTCTGTTAAGGCTACACCATAGAAACTAAACAACCTCTAGATGCCCCCAAAGCAACAAACCCTGGCCAGACACTTAAAGAAAAATCCACTCATGGCTCCAGAAAGCTCCCAAAAGAACCAAAGAACTTCCCAGATGAAGAGTCTTTCTGAAACTATCAGAGGTCAAGTACAAAACGATTATACATAGAGTTCTCCTAGACATTATACAAAATGCAGCAGAGCAAAATGAAAAATTAAGCAAACTTTGAACTGGTGGAATACTAGCATTCTGAAATCTGACAGATCAATAACAAAATTAATGAATTAGACAGTTCAATTGAAAGCCAACACAACAAAATTGAACAACTGCAAAATAGACTTTATGACTTGGAAAACAGCGCTACTGACACCAGCATTTACGAGGAGAAATCAGAGAAAAGAAACAAGAAAAATGAAGAAGTCTCAAGAAACATACAGGACTCTATCAAGAGGAACAATCTATGATTAACTGGTGTTCCTGAACAAGGAGGGACACCTGTAAACACAGAGAGTATTGTTGTTGAGTTGCTGACAGAAAACTTCCCTGAAATTACAAAAGGACATAGATATCCAAGATGCATATCGAACACCACACAATGCAGACCTCAAAAGAAAAACATGAAGACATATTATAATCAAGCTTAATAAAATGAAACACAAGCAGAAACTCTTACAGCAAAGCTAACATTCAGAAGAAGCCCTGTAGGCTTTGGTCTTTGACTTCCCAGCAGACAAAATGCTGGCAAGGAGGCAGTGGGATGACACATTCAAAGCCTTGAAGAAGAAAAACTTCCAACCAAGAATCATATATCCTGCAAAACTGTCTTTCAAATATGAAAATGAAATTAAGACATTTGCAGATAAATAGAAACTCAAAGACTTTTTAAAAACCAAACCAAAGCTACAAGAAATACTGAAAAAAGCTCCTGGCTTAGAAAAACCATTAACTCTATATTTCAGGAGGCTATACACTACATATCATCCAGAAACCTACTCTGTTAGGGAAAGCACAAAACTCAGTCAACTCTATAACATTAAAAGAAGTGATCTAGTGATCATATCATGAAAACTATGATGTCATCACATTAAAAAGAGGGATATATTACAGTAGTTATAGTCCTTCCAGATGGAGAGGAAGTTAATAAGACACGTACAAGTTAAAATTAGGTTTAAACATAGGTTACTAAGGGAGAGTATAGGGGTAGCTGCAAAGCACAATAAAGATGCAACATATCAAATCAAGAAGTGTGATATAGGACTCTCAACAAACACAAAGCGAACACGAAAAAGGGTAAAAATCAATCCGTAAAGAATGTCCTAGAACAGAATATTAACAGCAACAGAGAAAACATCAACACAAAAATAAATACTTCAAAATGACAGCACTAAACACCTACCTATCAATAATTATGTTGAACGTAAATGGACTGAATGCTCCAGTAAAGAGACAACGAGTAACATCTTGGATCAAAAGACAAGATCCATCTATGCATTGCTTACAAGAACCTCACTTTGGACTTAAAGATACGAACAAACTGATTACACACCACCCACCATAATTAAGTATTTCTCTTGGAATTTTGTAGCCTATAGATTACAACCAGAATTCTTGGCATGTTGTGTCAAATATTTCAGTTTTGCCCCAATATGCATTTCAGCCATCACTACGTCACACTCTGGCCATTTCACAAACATACGATGTTCACTGACAGCATTCTAATTTTGCAAATGTATTAGTTCAGCCTGACGTGACCTTCTCTATCTCATGATACCATGATATCTGAATTCAATAAAACATTCCTTCTGGGAAGCCTTTCCAAATTTCCTTTCCTTCCCATTCTCAAAAAAGCAACCAATTTTTAGTTTATTATTACTGTTGTTTTTCTTATCATTGTTTGCTACCTGATCATCTTTTATCGCTGTGCTGCATATAAATGTTTTTTAATAAAGTTTAATGTATGAATGAATAAGTCAACAAATGAATTTTATTTTAAACAACTTTAGTGTTCCTATTCCTATTCCAAGGACTGACTTTGCCTTTCTTTCTTTTCTGCCTTGCCCTCTTCCATTTCCCGCTCTTCCTTCCTTAGTTTAGTCATCATTACACTCACATAGTAAGATTTTTTTCTCCCTGAAATCTCATTATTCACATGTATAAAATAACTGCCAAGTTACTTCAGATGATTGCTTTAATAGTAGTTTTCATTACCATATAACATAAGTTGCCATTTCCCTAGTTGCATATATAATAATTTCTGTCACTGTTCTAGCCTTTATGTGCTGTTTGGCCTCCAAGACGGTTTTTGTCATCAGAGCCCTCACTTTTACTTATTAATTTCTTTATCAGTTAGCTAACAATATATAACAAATCACCGTAAAATTGAATGCCTTCAAACAAGTCATATATTCTTGCTCATGAGTCTACAGATCAATTAGGTAGTGTTGACAGATTCAGCTGATCTCCTCTGGACTGGCTTATTTATGGTTTGCGATCAGCTAGTATGTCAGTTAGGGGATGATTGGGCTGGGATAGTTTTGACAAGATAGCTCAGCTCTGCTTCATAAACTTTGTAGTCCCCCAACCCGTAGTTGGCTGGCCCAGGCTTGTTCTCATGTCAGGATCAGAAGCATATATTGCTTGCCTGTGTCTATTTAATGAGCTGGCACACATTTTCCTAGGACCTTAAATTATACATTTAAAAATAAAAATAAAAATCACGCGACATTTGGAGACTTCCGCTCATTTTGAGGTATGAAATTCAAAAAAAAAAAAAAAAGGTAGCTAATTTATATGTTGTCACTGTGAGAGGTATGGCAACAGTAGCAAAGCCTGAGTCAGATTCAGAATCAGACAGCTGTACATACACATGTACTGAGTGTCCAATGTCACTCACACCTTTAAAAGTCCAGTTTTTGAGTAATTTGGCATACAAATGTGTGTGTGAGAGAGACTGTAACACATTTACCAAATTCCAAGTGCTTTAGAGACATTCTTGCCACACCCCTGTGAGCATAGTACTATTATTCCCATTTGACAGGTCTCTAAACACTTGATTTAAAAAACATGCAGTTGGTAAACACACAATCACAGTAAAGAATGTGTAGTGTTAGGTGCAGTGAAGAAGAGAGTTTGTTGTATCATTAAAAACTAACTGTAACAGACACAAAGTATCATTTTGAAAAAATGAAACTGTTGCCATTGAGTCAATTCTGACTTACAGTGACTCTACAATACAGAGTAAAACTGCCCAGAGGATTTCCATGGAGCAGCTGATGGATTCTAACTGCAGCTGAACTCCAGGATTCCCCTCCCCCCAAAAAAGTAAATAACCTAAAATATCTATTTAAAGCACCTAACTGGGTTCTTCTGACTGTTTGGGAGGTTCTGAACAAACAATGTTTCCGTAAGGGAGGTGTTACAGAAATAGGAAAAGAAAAGAGCCTTTGCAGAAAAGGCAACAAAACAAGCAAAAATACCTGTGTGGGGGAAATGCAGTTACAACACTGAGTATTTCGACTTGCATTATATACTGTTTTAGTCAGCTAGGGCTGCTCTAACAGAAATACCATAGAGTGGATGGCTTTAACAAAGAAAGACTTATTCTTACACAGTCCAGTAGGTTGCAAGTCCATATTCAGGGTGTCCGCTCCAGGGAAAGACTTTCCCCTTGTCAGCTCTGGAGGAAAGTCCGGTATTGCATCATTCATTGTCCAGGGAGTGTCCTAATGCAAGAACCTCTGGTCTGAACGACGCGCTCTGCTCCCGGTGCTGCTTGCTTGATGGTAGCGAGGTTCTCAAATTGTCCTTGGTTCTTTTTCCTTTTATTCCTTGCAAGCTAAAAGCATTAAGGGTGGGGCAAGCCATACTCCAGGGAAACTTCTCCCATAGCAGGAATTCACAGCCCCACCCTAATCGTTTAACATACAGGTTAGCAAAACCACACAATGGAGGACATTTCCAAGATACTGGGAACCATATCCCAGCCACATGACTGCACACATTTTTGGGGGGACACAATTCAAACCATGACATCCCACCCTTTGACAACCCAAAAATCACATCACAAAACATTTAACACATTCATCTCACCATAGCAAAATTATGTCCATCCATATAACAGAAGTCTTAAATCAGTTTCAAGTCCAAAATACAAAAACTCTTCTACATCTGTGAAACTTAGAAGGCATTAACAGGCAACAGGCAAGTCAACAGAACACATTACATTAGCCCTCAAAGCTTTGGAAATACTCTTACATTTTCTGAGACATTCTACACAACAGCAATGCTCTCCAGACTCTAGGTATCGGCCACATTCTCAGGTTTCTGAGTGGAGACCTCCAGCCCTGTGCTACAACTTTGCCTTCAAGGCCCACTTGGACAGAAACTCTGTCCCATCGGCTTTAGGAGCACCCTAAGCCCAACTGAGTGGCAATTCCACCCTTACGAATACAGCACGCCATGGTTCCACCCTTTCAAACCCCTGAGGTCATGGCCATACCTCTTGAGACTGAGGCAGCTCAGCTTCTCACGCTATGTGTCTCTTCAGCTTCAGCTTCCTGTGGCCGCATGGCCCGGGCCTCAGGCCCACATCTGCCCTGCCAGGCAAGAGTTCCAAAGCTCTGTAGCTCCACTGGTTTAAGTGCCTGGAGGCATCCCACTCTTGCTGGAAAGCGTCCTCCCCAAAGGCACTCAACTCTCTCGCTCCATGGGTCAGCAAGGCCAGCTCACCGATTCAAGTGCCCAGAGGCACCCCGTTCCGCGAGGAAAACTCTGCGCAGGCACTGACCTCTCTCGCTCCACGGGTCGGCTCCAGGGCTGCCTCTGGTTCTGCTGCTGCCACTGCCGCTGCTGCCGGTCCTCCGTTGTTTCTCACCATCTGCGCCTTCTTCGTTCCTTCTGAATCTTCTATCCATTTGCAGTTTCAAAGTGGCTTCCACATTTTACGTATTTGCTAGAGCAGCACCCCACTCCCGGTACCAATTCTGTTTTAGTCAGCTAGGGCTGCTCTAACAGAAATACCACAGAGTGGATGGCTTTAACAAAGAAAGACTTATTCTTACACAGTCTGGTAGGTTGCAAGTCCATATTCAGGGTGTCCGCTCCAGGGAAAGACTTTCCCCTTGATGGCTCTGGAGGAAAGTCCGGTATTGCATCAGTCATTGTCCAGGGAGTGTCCTAATGCAAGAACCTCTGGTCTGAACGACGCGCTCTGCTCCCGGTGCTGCTTGCTTGATGGTAGCGAGGTTCTCAAATTGTCCTTGGTTCTTTTTCCTTTTATTCCTTGCAAGCTAAAAGCATTAAGGGTGGGGCAAGCCATACTCCAGGGAAACTTCCCCCATAGCAGGAATTCACAGCCCCACCCTAATCCTTTAACATACAGGTTAGCAAAACCACACAATGGAGGACATTTCCAAGATACATGACTGCACACATTTTTGGGGAGACACAATTCAAACCATGACATATACCATGTACTAATGTTGGTAAATGACAACTATGTGAAAAAAGACTGGGCTTAACTGGGGTAGATTTTGGAAGACTTCTCCAAAAACAAGTGTATCATGCATTCTGCGGCTCTGTTGTTGTTCCTGCCTTGTAGATCTTTCAGGTTTCCACCCTGTGATCTGCTATGCCTGTTAATCAATGGGTGGCCCACATTTCCTTCCCTGAAAAGGAAGTGTGCGCCACAGGCCAGCCAATCACAGCCCTTTCTAAAGATTGTTGTGGATGCTCTATCTCTGAAGTGCAGCTTCTAGAGGTCAGCTTGCTGCCACTGGTGGACAGTCTTGCTGACAGAGGATCTAAATAGGGGACTCAGAGCCAAATATTAGAGAAAGAATCCTGATAACGTAGCAGAACCAATGGATACAGCCTCTCTCAGAGACAGACAATGAATTTCTTTTCTTCCCATCCATGAAGGAGAATTTGATGGTTTCAATTACATTGAACAAAGCATTTTGAGATCTGTAAACAAAAGGGGAATCAGTAGACACCTAATATTTATGATAAAACATCCAAAAAGAATGTTGTTCTACTTTGTCTTGTTTAGAAATATTACACTGTGCTAGAAGCTGGAAAGACATGCATTTTTCAATAACCAAACATCATTTATCTAACTTGCACTGTCTGTTTTTGATTTCTTTTATAGGAGTAATTTCACATTCTGCTGCTTTCAAGAGAGCTGCTGTGTTCTCTTTCATCACCTCTCTCATCTTTTCTGCCCCTCACCAATCAGTCTGTCTGCTGGTAGATCTTTTCCTTCCCTTCCTCACCATTTTCCATCTCAGAGAGAGCACATTCTTCCTTTAAACTGAGTAAGTGATAGATGACCTAGGAAATTATCTTCTTAAAGGGATTGAATGATTTTTATCTTTCCACTGAATGACATTTTCTATTCTTCATCTCACACCAAAACAAAAAGCAGTGACTTGCCTGCTTTCTCATCTTAAATGGATGTAACCTTTATTCGTTAGCTCCAGTTTCTCACGGTCATAACTTACACTAATAAAAGTTGATGTAATGGGTGGAAGGGAAGTAAATCTGAGTTTATAATGAGGATGATCCTTTATCTGTCCTGACAAACCTTGTGCTCCATGTAGGCAATAATTAGATAAGGATCTCAGGACTCGTAAAAACATAAATATGCTTCTTAGTAACAGATCTTACTTACTGAAACTAGGCTGAGGCTGAGCCCAGAATAATTACATAGCCTTTCTCATCCAGGAGCTGTCTCAGAAATTATGCAGGTGTGGAGGAGATTGGGTGAAGCGGGTTGAGGTCCTTGTTGATGGCTAGCCCTGTTCTCAAGTGTCTTCAGGAATGTGGAGTGGTCTGGAGGGAGCTACTACAGCTATTAGAGACGGGCAAGTGGATCTGCGAAAGGCTCCAGACTCCACGTAAAGGGCTCTTACATAGAACAAAAGTTGCAGGGCTAACTGTTATGGGTCGAATTATGTCCTTGTAAATCCCAACCTCTCTGCCTGTGGTTGTAATCCCATTTGGGAGTATGTTGTCTTTCTTATGTTATTCAGGCAGTATTAGTGTATGGTATATTCTGAGTCAGCTTCTGTGGAGATATAAGAGCATTTATGCATCTGTAAGATGTCATCCTACTGGCATCTCACTAAAGGGGAGTGGAGAGACTGGAAAGGAGGGCACAGGAGATTGTCAAGAGGATATGACATGCATGGGACAGAAATGAGGAGTGTGCTGTCACCGGGCAAGCAGAGCAAAGAGCTGTAGATAGGCAAGCTTGCAAATCTGAATTGTATTGTAAACTTTCACTCAATCGCAATTAGATAGATATGTAGGTAGACAGATAGATAGATAAAAGGAAAAAAAAGAATTTGAACAAGTAAGCAGAAGAGAGATGGGATAAGATAGACGCCAAGACACATGGAGAACTCTATAGATCCAGGAAATGGAAACTGACAAGGACTTTCTGCCAAAGCTAACAAAATGAGAAAGCCTCAATGCAGACTGTAGTTCTCCAAAACTGTGAGAAATATAGTATTCGAAGCCCCACAGTTCCAGTTTTGAACAGGTCAGATTTTCTCTTGTGGTAAAAAGTAAGGCAATATCCTTGCATTATTACTCCTCATTACAGAAACCACGCTAAGGCATGTGTTTGGGAAGAAGGTAGAAGGACTAGATTATTTCTTTCACCTCCTGCCTATAATTCTCAGCGTAAAGGAGAAAGAGATCTAGAAGAGGGGGGAAAAAAAAGAAAATGAGAAAGGGGGAGGATAAAATAATGAATAAAAGAACGACTAAATGAATGAATGAGGAAATGATCAACAAGCTAGGAAGAGACATGACAAGAAGGGAGAAGGGGAGGAAGACACGCAGTCGGCGCACTAGCCATCCAACAGCCTACAGGAGAGATGGAATCAGTTGAAATGGGCATCAAGAATACCGAAAGAGCAGGAAGCCAAGGCAATGCTCAGCATGGGAGTGGCAGCATACAGCAGCTACATGACAGGAAGTTATTCTAAAGCTAACTGTCCTCATTTATCCTCAGTATTGGCAGCTGACTGAGAGTTCGGGGTTTCTTTTTTCTGTCTGTCTTCATAAAGTTTAATAAGTACATTAAGTTTTATGGTAATCATTGCTGTAAGTGGAGGAGACTAGTTTACTAGGACAGACTAGTGCCTGGTGGGTTCGAACTGCCAATCTTTTGGTTAGGTAGTCATAGCACTTAGCCACTGTGCCACCGGGGTTTCCTAAATACAGTCAGTTTACCATCTTATGATGAAGAATGCAAAATATTATCTTGGTCCAGTTTTTTTAAATTTCATTTCATAATTTGAGGGGGTTACTTACTGATTGCATGAGTGGCCCCTTTTATAATCCATTGGAAGTTTCATCTATTTCTCTCTTCTTCTTCACATTCTACTTCCTGTTTCTCTGAATTAATGCATCAAATCAACTGGTCATTAGAACACCAAAGGGATGGTCTAATTGTTCTGGTTTATTGGATGCCGATTATGGCTAGAAAATAAAGAATTCTTCATATATCAAGTGACGTGGAGTGGTAGGACCGTCATGTAGAGCTGGGTATAATGTCCTGCTTTGCCATCTGTAAATTCAGCAGCTCTGGCAAGTTTCTCATCTTCTCTGAGACTCAGTTTGCTCATCTTTAAAATGTGAATAAATACATTACTCTTCAGATTGTGATGAGTAATAAAATAGTGAAGCACACAGAACACCAGAGGACATAAGACCATACTGACTCAATAGTGTTTAGTACAATGTATGATGCATTCAGTTCAGGCCATCAGTAGTGACATTTCTACGAGTGAGGAAACCATTATAAGCCAGTAAATACTATAAAATCTAAACAAGAAATAGTCACCTACAAGGACATATGTTGTTGCAACAGGCCAACAGTTTCCCACTTTCCAGATACTACTTAGTATCTAGCACCATTTCTTATTGGTTTGTTCTATTGAAAGAAAGGGAGATGGACATGCTGGAGAGAAGAAGTTATCAACTGGATAGAGTTAGAAGTGAAGAAACAGCGCACACTCTTTTCCACTGACACGCAGGAAGTCAAGGTAATAGAGATGTTTCTGATACTCTTTCCATATTTGTATTTCCCTTCAGAAAAACTGCTTAACCTGGAGCTAAGACTTTTGTGGGAGAGTCAGAGAATGTCTCCATCACATTCTGCTGAAACCAAGAACTGTAGCCAGAGTTTGTGCACCAAATTCCAGTCACTTCAGAGTAAACTCAAAATGAATCCAGTAATCATCAGCCTTGAGTGTTAATCAACTTTCCCATAAGTGAAAGAATAAATGTAATAGCATGTTTCCATTCACAAGGATAACTGCCTCCTGACATTTTTCCTCCCCTACTGCCTAAGTTAGACAGATAAATTCGGCTGTCATTTTTATGGCCACATCCACACAAATTTGAAACTTTTATTATTTTAGTGTTTGCACTGATGAATTTCCAAAATGAGCTAATTTTAAGGTCCTGTAAATCATCACATCACACTAGGATAATGAAGAATGAATGTTCCTGACAGAGAATGGGCTTAGCAGATGCTGCTGAAAGATCAATCTTTGCCCTTTTTCTGACCACCTGTCCTCCAGTTTAATTTCCTATCTGAGCTGAAGATGAGTATATATGAGCACAGGGCTGGCAAACTGGTTATGTCTCAGGTACTGGAATGGGTTAATAGTGGCTACTCAGAACATACACTGAAAATGATTCTGAGGCCCTATGTGGACTCACTTTGGAAAGACTGCAAGGATTAATATCATGGAATAGAAAAAAAGAACAGCAACACTCATGCCATTCACTATGCACTCTACTTCTTTCAAAAGAAAAGAAGGGGCACACAAGATTTTTAAAAACCCTCCTACAGATCGCCATGAGTCGGATCCGACTCGACGGCACTTGGCTTGGCCCTACAGATCAGATAGCATGGAACCCAGAGCATTGGGGAATGCTGTGGTTCCCATACTGGAATTATGTCATGTGGAATATGGTGAAACTCAGCCCACTTGAGGGATTTATCTGGAGAACTTTGTTAAAAGTTATCAAACACCTTTGATGTGCCAGTACAGTTCTAAATACATTGCATTCTCTAGTCTCTCCCTCTCTCTCTGTCTCGGTCTCATCCTACAGATTAATTAGATACTACTCTAGGGTGGCTTGGCGACTCTAGGGTTGCTATGAGTCAGAACTGACTCAAAAGCAGTGGGTTTGGGTTTTTTTAAGATTATTATCTTTCAGAAAAATTTTACTTGCGTATGATATTGTTCAATAATTTCTGCATTCAAGTTTTCTTGTGAATAGCCATAAATAAGTATCTCTTCCAGTTGGCTGGCCAAGTAACTATCTTCCAAATGTTTTGGCATAGGTGAATGGGCACTTTCAGCATTGCATCTGTTTGTTGAAACATCTCAATTAACATTCTGTCACTTCCTGGAACTTGTATTCTACCAATGCCTTCAGTGCAGCTTGGACTCTTCATGCATTACCATTGGTTCCTGATCATATGCTACCTCCTGAAAGGGATTAAGTATTGACAAACTCTTTTTGGTATGGTGGCTCTCTGTATTCTTTCCATCTTTTTTAGATACATCCTGTATTATTTAATATTTTTACCACATAATCCTTTACTATTGCAACTCAAGACTTGACTTTTTTTTTCCAGGTCTTTCAGCTTGAGAAATGCAGAGGATGTTCTTTCCTTTTGGTTTTCTATCTCCAGCTCCTTGTATATGCCATTAGAATACTTTGTCTTCTGGAGCAGTCCACTGAAATCCTCTGTTCAGCTCTTTTACTTCATCATTTATTCTTTTTGCTTTAGCTACTTGAACCTCATGAGCAAGTTTCAAAGTCTCTTCTGACATCCTTTTAGGTCTTTCACTCTGTCTTTTTAATGACTTTTTGCTCTCTTCGTATATTAACAACCTACATTATGCAGATAACACAACACGGCTTGCTGAAGGTGAAGATGACTTGAAGTATTTACTGATGAAGATTAAAGACCACAACCTTCAGTATGGATTACATCCCAACACAAAGAAAGGTCCTCACCATTGGACCAATAAGCAACACTGTGATAAAGAGACAAAACTGAAGTTGTCAAGAATTTTATTTTACTTGGATCCACAATCAACACCCATAGAAGTAGCAATCAAGAAATCAAAAGACTACATTGCATAGGGCAAATCTGCTACAAAAGACCTCTTAAAAGAGTTCTAAAGCAAAGATATCATCTTAAAGACTAAGATGTGCCAGACCCAAGCCTTACGTGCATATAAGAGCTGGACAATGAATAAATAAGACCGAATTGTAGTACTGGTGAGGAACATTACGTATATCATGGACTACTAAAGTGTACACAAAAATATGTCTTGGAGGAAGCACAACCAGAATGGTCCTTGGAAGCAAGCATGGAGAGACTACGTTTCACATACTTTGGACATTTTTTCAGGAGGGATGAGTCCCTAGTGAGGGCAATCATGTTTGGTAAAGAAGAGGGTCAGCAAAAAAGATGAAGGCCCTCAACAAGACGGACTGACGCTGCGGCTTAACAGCCGACTAAAGCACAGCAACAATTGTGAGAAGGGCACAGGAATCGGCAGTGTTTCGTTCTCTTGTACACAGGGTTGCTGTGAGTCAGAATCAACTCAACAGCACTTAACAACAACAACAAAATATTACCCACTTTTAACAGATTATAGTCATCTGGTATTTTGAGAAATTAAAGATTGTGTCCATTGTTAAACTGGAAGTGGTAGATCTAGGAATAAAGATCAGGCATTTTAAGTCCCATGCTCTTAGCACTTGAGCTGCAATAGGGTCCAGAGTATAGGAAATTGACACTGATACATGGATGCAGGACAGTCAGATAGGGATACTCATTAGTCAAATGATATACTACTTCACATCAGCTTCACAGCTGGCTTAATTTATATTCCCCATTGTCCCATTTATTTCCATAACAACCCTCTAAGATAGCGTAAAACAAAACAAAAAACTCACAGACACTAAGCAGATTCCAACTCAGAGCGACCCCACATATTTCAGAGTAGAGTCACATTCTGTAGAGTTAATCTTATGGCAGTAGATTACCAGGCCTCTTTTCCATAGACTGCTAAGTAGATTGAGACTGTTTAAATAGGATCAGAGTTATTTGCAAACAGTCATAATTACGATTATTGTATCCACAGGATTAAAAAAAAGGCAAACTGGTGCTGTCAATTCCCACTCATACTGAACCTGCAGGATAGAGTAGAACTGCCCCAGGTTGTTTCCTAGGCTGTAAATATTTCAGTATCTCTTACCCTACAGTTATTATCATTTGGAGAAGCAGAAACACAGGCAAACACATTTGAAAGTCTCTGTTAAGCCTTGATAAATGATATATTTCAACAAAAATTTTAAAAAGGGACATGCTAAAAAACAATCTTGGTCGCAATGGAGTGCTATATTTGTATATACTTATTTTCAAATAGTATCAGATCTACTTCACATGTAAATATTTTATGAACTCATATGTATTTATAATTCATTGTGAACCTCATTTCCCTCCTATCAGCTATTTATGTTAAAGGGCAAAAAATAAATGAGAATTACAGTATTAGAAAACCTTCTACCAGCCACTTCGCCCTCCCTTGAGTAATTTGTATCTAGAGAACCTGTTTCAGTTTATTTTTATCAAGCCTTTTTCTTTGAAAAGGCTATTTTCTACCAGTGACTAGTGTGGATAACTCAGTCTGTTCATCTACAATTCACTGCCTAGCAACTCACACACAGAAGGTCAAGAGTTCACACAAGTAGCCAACAGACTATATGAACACAGCTTCAGTTTATTACTACCATATCTTTTTTTAACTTTTTTACTTTTTATCAATTACAGTAAAAGAATAAAATTTCTAACATCTATCAATTATCTCATCTATGATAAACCCTCAGCCTCCCACCCACCCATGCAGCCAACACAGTCATTATCTTCTGTAGATAATTCTCTTGTTAGGTCCTTATAACAGGGGTCTCATACAAAATTTGTTCTTTTGACACTGATGGATTTCACTCTTCCAAACAAGACTATGTTATGTTTTCTAAAATTGTCATTGTTTTTTTTTTATCATAGCATAGTGTTCCACTGAGTATATGTACCATAGTTTGTTTATCCATTCATCTGTTGGCATCGGGGTTGATTCCAACTTTTTGCTATTGTGGATTGTGCTGCAATAAACATTCATGTACATGCATCTGTTCATGTGACAACCTGTGTTTCTGAAGGATAAATTCCAAGCAATGGAATTACAGGAGCAAATAGTATATCTATCTCCAGCTTTTTAAGGAAGCATCAGACTGTTTTCCAAAGAGGTTGTACCATTCTGCAATCCCACCAGCAGTGTAGGAGAGTTCCAATTTCTCCACAGCCTTTCCAACATTTGTTGTTTTGTGTTTTTTGGATCATGGCCAACCTTGTTGGGATGAGATGGTATCTCATTGTAGTTTTGATTTGGACTTTCTGATAGCTAATGATCATGAGCAATTCTGCATGTGTCATTCAGCTGACTGGATATCCTCTTTAGAGAATGTCTGTCCATTTCCTTGACCCATTGCTTAATTGGATTATTTATTTTTTTCTTGTTGATAATTTGTAATACCTTATGGATTATGGAGATCAGACGTCAGTCTGACATAGAGTTTCCAAATATTTTTTTCCCATTCTATAGGTGGTCTTTTAATTCTCTTGATGAAGTCTTTGGATGAGCAAAAGTGTTTGATTCTTAGTAATTCCCATTTATCTGTTTTCTGTTGAATGTACTTTGTCAGATTTTGAAGTCTGTCTACATTGTGTATTAAAGCTTTCATTGTTGATCCTAGTTTATCTTGGATGAGCTTTACCATTTTAGATTTTTATATTTAGGTCTTTTATCCAATTTGTTTGTTTTTTTAATCAGGTGTGAGATATGCATCTTCTTTCAGTTTTTTTGTAGATGGATATCCAATTTTTCCAGCACCATTTGTTAAAGAGACTGTTCTTAATCCAGTTTAAAATATTGGGGTCTTTGTCAAATACCAATTGTTCATAGAAGGATGGTGGCATCTCTGGAGTCTCAACTCTGTTCCATTGGTCTATATGTCTCTTTTTGTACCAGTACCACACTGTTTTGAGTACTCTGGCAGTACAATAGGTTCTAAAGTCAGGTAGTGAGAGGCCTCCCAGTGTGTTCTTCTTCTTCAGTAGTGCTTTACTTACCTGAGGTTTCTTCCCTTTCCAAACAAAGTTGATGATTTGTTTCTCCATCTCATTAAAAATGTCATTGGAATTTGTATTGGGATTGCGTTACATAAGCAGATTGCTTTAGGCAAAATAGACATTTTCACAATGCTGAATCTTCCTATTCATGTGCAGTGTAGGTTACTCCATTTACGTAAGTCTCTCAGTTTCTTGCTGTAAGGTCTTGTATTTCAATTTGTAAAGATCTCTTATTTCTGTAGTTAGATTTATTCCTAGGTATTTTATCTTCTTGGGGGCTATAGTAAATGGAATCTATTTATTTATTTATTACACATCTTGGTAATGAAGATAAAATTCTACTTGAGAGCTGGCTGCATGTACATACCTCCAAACTGCAGCCTGTAATTGTGTGACTGCTTCAGCTGAGAATCTCAGAGCATCCAAAGAAGCAGCCTGGTTGTCTGAAAAGAGATTCATTCTCTGCACCAGTTTTCTTGAGTCACAAAGGTTTTCTACACAAGAAGTGACAGAAAAAGATAGATGGCAGAATGCAAAATGTAATGCTGGCACTGTAGCTGTGAACCAAACAAAAGACAAGAAAAGCAATGCCCATGTAGTGGAAGAAGCAAGGGTTGTTGTTTTGTTTGTGTTTTTGTTTGTTTGTTTGTTTACAAATATAGACCCAAGATCAGATGGTCAGACTACTTCCCATCTGTGAGATCATGGACAGGTAACTTACTAATACAGAGAATATTTCTTTGTATGTGCAGCAGAGATAGGGATAATACAGAAATACTAATTAAATGAGATAATAAGCACAAAGTTCTAGCTAAGTGTCTGCATTAAAGCAGTTGTTCAGCAAAAGCCAGTTCTCTTGCTGATACTGTCCAATGACTCCAAATAGGATCTAAGATTTAATTTGGATCATAAATGTGTCATTTCAGCAAAGACTCTTTGTTAATTGCCAGATGAGTAGCTCTACAGGGTAAGGACAACACTTCTTATCAGGGCTAGCATTTCTCCAGCTCTTTTAGTGTACATATTAAATACTGTCTACTTCAAGGCCACTGTACCTTCAGAAGAAACCCTAGTGGGTTAAGTGCTACATCTGCTAACCAAAAGGTCTGCAGTTCAAATCTTCCAGGTGCTCCTTGAAAATTCTATGAGGCAGCCCTACCTTGACCTCTAAGGTCACTATGAGTCAGACCTGACTCAACGGCAGCAGGTACCTTCAAGAGAACCCTGGTGGCACAGTAATTAAGAGCTTGGCTGCTATCTAGAAAGTCATCAATTTGAATTACCAGCCACTCATTGGAAACTACAGAGCAGTTCCACTCTGTCTTTCTGGGTCAGTTAAAGTCAAAATCGACCCCACAGCAATGGGATTGGTTTTTGGTTTAGGATTTTGAAATACTTCTTTTTCATCTCTGTACATGCAGTTCAGATGGAGTGGGTAGACTGCATATCATTCTGCTTCTAGGAATAAGAATGTGACCCAGTTGTTGACCAGAGAATGCTTTCACTGTAGTTTTTATTGAAATAAACTTCAAAGGAGGCTATTTTTCCTTCATAGACAGTTGGCCAGGGGTCAGTATTTGGTGAGTGTTTATCAGTAACGAGTCTAACACAGGAACACAGAAAAGACAAGATTTGGAAGGGCATCATCTGAGGCAGTTATTGCTGTTAGTTGCCCTTGAGTTAGTTCTGAATTTCAGGGACACTATGTAAAACAGAACAAAACACTGCCTGATGCTGCACCATGTTCACAATCACTGTTATGTTTGAAACCATTGTTGTGGCCAGTGCATCAGTCCAACTCACTGAAAGCCGCCTTTTTTTCCTCTGATCCTCTACTGTACCAAGCATGATATTCTTCTTCAAGGACTGGTCCATCCCGAAAGCCTGCCCAAAGTTTACAAGACCAAGTCTTGCCATCATGCTTGCTTCTAAGGAGCAATCTGGCTGTACTTCTGCCAAAACAGATTTGTTTGTTCTTCTGGCAGTCCATGGCATATTACCTATTCTTCACCAGCACCATCACTCAAAGGCATCAATTCTATGGTATTCCTTATTCCTTGTCCAGCCTTTGCATGCATAGAACTGCCCATGGAGTTTCCAAGGAGCACATGATGGATTAGAACAAGCAACCTGTGGTTAGCAGCCATAGCTCTTAGCTACCACACCAGTAGGGTTTCTACATGCATATGAGCAACTGATAGTACCATGATTTGGGTCAGGTGCACCTTAGTCCTTAAAGTGACACCATCATTTTTTAACACTTGAAAGATGTCTTTTCCAGCTGATTTACCCAATGCCATGCCCACTATGATTTCTTTTTTCCAGTTTGATTTCTTGACTGCTGCTTCCTTGGGTTTGATTGTAGATCTAAATGAAATGAAATCCTTAACAACTTCACTATTTTCTCTATTTATCGTGGCGTTTCTTATTGATACAGTTGTGAAGATTTTGTGTTGAGGTGTAATCCATATTCAAGTCTTTTGTCTTCATCAGCAAGTGTTTCAAGTCCTCTTAATACTCAGCAAGTAACATTGTGTCATGTCATGTTTTTCTTCTCTGATCGTTTGTTCAGCATAGAGATGGATTAAGTACAGTGAAAGGATACAACCCTGAAGCACACCTTTCCTGACTTTAAATCATGCAGTAACCCTTTATTCTGTTTGAATAGTTGCCTGATGATCTATGTACTGGTACCACATGAATAAAATTAAGTGTTCTGCCATTCCTATGCTTCTCCAAGTTATCCAAAATATGTCACAACAAATACATTCAAATCCTTTGCATAGTTGATAAAACAAGTAAACATCTTTTTAAGTCTTTGTCTGCTTTCAGCTAAGATCCATCTGACATCAGCCATGATATCTTGCATTCCACATCCTCTGCTGAGTGGACAAATATCTGGTAGTTTCTTGTAGATGTACTATTTGCTAACAGTTTTTGAAATGTCTTTGCAAAATTTTACTTGTGCATGATATTAATAATACTGTTTGATAATTTCTACATTTTGTTGGATCACCTTTCTTTGGAGTGGGCACAAATATGGATTTTTTTTTTTCCCCGTAGTTGGCCAGGCAGCTTTCCTCTAAATTTTGTGGCAGAGATCAGTGAGCACTTTCAGTGCTTCATCCATTTGCTGACATACCTCAGTTGGTTTTCCATCAGTTTCTGAAGCCTTGTTTTTTTGTCAATGACTTCAGTGTAGCTTGGACTTCTTCCTTCAGTACAATTAGTTCTTGATCGTATGCTACCTCCTGAAATGTTTTCCGATTGACTGATTGTTTGGTTTAGTGACTCTGTGTATTCTCTCCATCTTCTTTTGTTACTTCCTGCATCATTCATTATTTTGTGCATAAAATCTGTCACTATTGCAACCTGAAGGTTAAATTTTTTCTTCAGTTACTTCAGCTTCAGAAATCCTAAGTGCATTCTTCCTTTTTGTTTTTCTAACTAGAGGCCTTTGGGCATTTCTTTACAATAATTTACTTTACCTTCTCAAGCTGCCCTTTAAAATCTTCCACTCAGCTCTTTTACTTCATAATTTCTTCCACTTACTGTACTGAATCTACATTCAAGAGCAAGTTTTAGAGTCTTTTCTGATATCCATTTCATTTTTTTCTCTCTTCCCTTTTCAACGACCTCTTGCTTTCTACATGTATGATGTCCTCCTCATGTCATTCCACAAGCCATCTGGTCTTCATTTGTTAGTGTTTAATGCATCCCTAGATCCAGCTATAGTGACCCTGTACCCACCAGTTCTTGAAGACTGAAACTGTATCAGTTAGCACAGTTGCTAAAAGATGTGGTACAATTTCCCATACTGGGTTCAGAGAAGAAGTGATGTCCTCCTAAAGAGAACACTTCAGTGTTTGGTGGAGGACAGCCAGGAAAGTAATACAGATAATGTAAGCCTTGAGAAAGAAGCACAGGTGTGTAACATGAAAGATATTTTGGTGATGCACAGAAATTAAGAAAATCTAGAGCTGCAGCTTAAGATTAGGACAGGCATATAGGCAAGTTTTTTTTTTTGATGATGGTGATAATTTAATATTTTTATTTTAATCCATCACCTCTTAATTGGAGAAATAATTGATGTAAAAACTGTAAATAATTAGAGTAGGCAATAAGGCTTACGTTCTGAGGAGGGAGAAGTAGGTTAACTGGATAATAAACCATTTCAAAGAAAAATGTGTTACATATATTTTTACAAGTAAACACATCTTTTTTTTTAGAAAAAAGAAAATGGCAAAAAATTTTAATGGGGGAAACAAACGACAAGGTTGTTAGCTACCAGTAGAATGATTACAAATTCCTACTAGGTTCAGAAAAGGTATATTTTCTTTCATGTGAAACTGTGCTTCAATGGGCTTCACATGCATTTTGTAAACTATCTCTTCCTTCCACATCCTATCTTTTTTTTTTTTCCATTTCATCTATTCCTTACCACCACCTCCAAAAAACTCAGGTGAAGATAAATTCTTCCCATCCAAGTCCAGCCCAACAACTTAGTCCTTGTCTTCTTCCCTATGAGTTTGCTGTTATCTTTACCAAACAGAACTCAATTAATATTTGTTAAATGGATGAATAAATTAGCATTAATTGAACATGCACTGAATCATGTACTCATTTATTCAATAAGTAATTATTGAACCCAGACCATTTGATACGGAGGCTATAGAAATAAAATACTCAGCCCTTGCCCTCAAGGGGCACACATGATTGCTTACTAGTGGAGAGTTTCCTGCAGGAGTTGAGATGTTTTATTTTGTTTTGAACTCCTGCTGAGAATTTACATTTCCACCGCAGTATACTGAATCAGAACCTGCATTTTATCAAAATCTCCAGGCGATTCCTACGTGTAACAAATTTTGAGAACAGCTGCTCAGAATTGGTCCCTAAGCAGCAGCATTAGCATCATGAATAAGAAATGCAGATTCCTGGCAGGGGCGTTGTTTTAGTCAGCTTGGCTGCTCTAACAGAAATACCACAGAGTGGATGGCTTTAACAAAGAAAGATTTATTCTTACACAGTCCGGTAGGTTGCAAGTCCATATTCAGGGTGTCCGCTCCAGGGAAAGACTTTCCCCTTGTCGGCTCTGGAGGAAAGTCCGGTATTGCATCAGTCTTTGTCCAGGGAGCGTCCTCATGCAAGAACCTCTGGTCTGAAGGATGCGCTCTGCTCCCGGTGCTGCTTGCTTGATGGTAGCGAGGTTCTCAAATTGTCCTTTGTTTCTTTTTCCTTTTATTCCTTGCAAGCTAAAAGCATTAAGGGTGGGGCAAGCCATACTTCAGGGAAACTCCCCCCACAGCAGGAATTCACAGCTCCACCCTAATCCTTTACCATACAGGTTAGCAAAACCACACAATGGAGGACAGTCCCAAAATACTGAGAACCAAATCCCAGCCACGTGGCTGCACACATTTTTGGGGGGACACAATTCCAACCATGACATCCCTGAACCAAATGCACAGATTTGAAGTCCTGGTTTCCTGACAGCAGGATTTGGTTCTTTGTGACTGTGTGCTCTGGCTGTCTGTCTAGAGCAGGAGATGAAATATCTAAAACATGAATAAATAATAATTGACATACTTTGTCCATCTTGTGTCCTGTGAAATAGAGAAAAATTTTCATTGTAAGAGAGGCTTTAGAGATGGAATCAGGCTGTATATTTACTAAGTTTCTCATGAAGTCTGTTATAAAAATGAATCACTAGTATTGTAGAGTCCTAAATACCCTGGTTTATCCATGAGTCGGATCCCACTCCATGGCACTTGGCTTGGCTTGGCATTCAAAGCAAAGAGTACAGTCTCCTCCCACTACAGAGCTAGGGAAAGTCCTAGATCCAGATTCCTGGGATGGGGCTAGTGTTAGCATACAAAGGGAACACCAAGCATTGAGTGTGGGCAAGTATTGATATATTCATGAACGGCTGTCTGTTCTGGCTGCAATGTATATATTGTAAAATTGGAGAAAAAAGGAATGATTTTTGCTTTCAGGGAAATTAATCTTTCATGGTAAAGTTTAAATTATCCCTACATTAATAGTTTTGCCTGAGTCATAATTCATAATTTAAATTTGATGAGCTTTGAATATTTTAACTAAATATGAGTTGATATTATATCTTCATTGCTGTATTATGAAATATTTGAATACTAGAAATTTTCTCTATAGTAGAATTCAGTTTTGTTTTATTATACTTTGTTTCCTTTTTTGAGAGAGTAAGCATATCCGGTACTGAAATATGAGATTGTTTTTAATCCTTCTTTACCAGCTAGTGAGCTTCTGATTAGGTACAGATACAGTCACGCATCCTGTAATACACATTCAAGCAACATCCAAATGAATGTATGTATCTTCAATCCCTTAAAGTTATAACACAGGTCCAAAATCCTAATTGCAGAACAGGATGTAATGTGTATAAGCAGACAGCACACTCACAGCTTCTCTCACACAGGATGTGTATCTGCTATCACTTGTACACAAAGAATTGCACTGCCATGCATGTAACAGTACAGTACATCAAAAGAATAGATTTTACGCATTGAACATTAAGGACTGAAGACCAGAGGAACTGTGGGGCAACATCAAGGACATCATATATGAAGAAAGCAAGAGGTCATTAAAAAGACAGCATAGAAAGAAAAGACCAAAGTGGATGTCAGACGAGAATATAAAACTTGTTCTTGAACAAATAGCAGGTAAAGTGAATGGAAGAAATAATGAAGTAAACAAGTTGATCCGAAGATTTCAAAGGGTGGCTCCAGAAGACATATTAAATTAGTATGATGAAACGTGCAAAGCCCTGGAGCTAGAAAGCAAAAAGGGAAGAATTCACTTAAGCTGAAAGAGCTGAAGAAAAAACTCTGTCCTCAAGCTGCAATAGCGAAGGATTCTATGGGAAAAGTACTGAATGACTGAGGAACCAACCAAAGAAAATGGAAGAAGTACACAGAATCACTATACCAAAAAGAGCTAGTCAATGTGCAGGTATTTGGGAGGTAGCATATAATTAAGAACCGAAAGTACTGCAGGAAGAAGTTCAAGCTGCACTGAAGTCACCGGGAAGAACAGGCTTCAAGAATTGACAGAATGCCAATGGAGATGTTTCAACAAATGCAGTACCGAACATGTTCATTTACCTAGGCCAAAAAACTTGGTCAGCTATCTGTACAACTGACTGGAAAAGATATGTATTTGTGCCATTACAAAGAAAGGTGATCAACAAAATGTAGACATTATCGAACAATATTAATATCATGCACAAGCAACATTTTGCTGAAGGTCATTCAAAAGCAACTGCAACAGTACCTCAACAGAGAACTGCCAGATATTCAAGCCTATTTAGAAGAGAATGTGGAATGTAAGACACTGCTGTTGTCAGACAGATGATGGCTGAAAGCAGAAAAGACAAGAGAGGTGTTCACCTGTGCTTTATTGACTATGCAAAGATACTTGACAGTGTCAATCATAACAAATTATGGGCAACTGTGAGAAGAATGAGAATTACAGAGCAGTTAATTCTGCTCCTTGGAAACCTGCATATACACTGTCATGGGTTGGACTGTGTCCCCCCCAAAATGTGTGTAGCCATGTGGCTGGGCCATGACTCCCAGTATCTTGTGACTGTCCTCCATTTTGTGGTTTCCCTAAACTGTATGTTAAAGGACTAGGGTGGGGCTGTAAATTCCTTCATAGGATTACTTCCCTGCCCTGCGGTAAAGGGAGTTTCCCTGGAGTATGGCTTGCCCACCCTTAATCCTTTCAGCCTGCAAGAGATCAAAGGAAAGAGAAGCAAGCTGAGAACTGGGAGAAGAGCGTGTCCTTCAGACCTGAGGTTCCTGTGCCAAGACGTTCCCTGGACCAAGACTGATGCAATAACCGACTTTCCTCCAGAGCCGACAAGGGGAAAGCCTTCCCCTGGAGCAGAAACCCTGAACATGGACTTGCAAACTACCAGACTGTGTAAGAATAAACCGTCCTTTATTAAAGTCATCCACTCTGAGGTATTTCTGTTACAGCAGCCCTAGCTGACTAAAACATACACCAAGAGGCAATCACTCAAGTAGAACAAGAGGATACTGTGTGGCTTAAAATCAGAAAAGGTGTGCTTCTGGGTTGTATCCATTCACCAAACTTATTCAACATGTAGGCTGAGAAAATAGCTTGAGAAGTCACACTATACGAACACAGCATCAAGACTGGAGGAAAACTCATTAACAAACAGTAATATCCAAACAACACAACCCTGTTTGCTGAAAGTGAAAGGCCTTGAAATACTTACTGATGAAGACCAAAAACTACAGCCTTCAATATGAATTATACTTCAACATAAAGAAAACAACAATCCTCACAACTAGATTCATTTCATATAAATGGAAAAAATATTGACATTTTGTCAAGGATTTCATTTTACTTGGATCCATAATCAGTGCCCATGTGAGCAGCAGTAATCAAATGACCTATTGTAACTTACAAATCTGCTGCACAGGGTACCTTTAACTTCTTAAAAAGCAAAAAGGTTACTTCAAGGAGTAAGGTGTGCCAAACCCAAGCCATGGTGTTTTCATTCACCTCATATACATACAAGATGTGGACAAATGTTCCGACCTGCGGGACAATCAACGAAGGGACGAGGGGGAGCCTGTGAAAGTGGAGCAAGAAACGCGGAGAAATGGAGGCAAGACAAAATTCTGATCAAGCCTCAAGGTTTTATTGTTATAATGAGGTATATTTATAGCAGCGGGAATAGAGGGAGGGATCAAGTGACGTAGGGATGGAGTGACATTTGGAGTGAGGTAGTTGTCGGCTGGGGATTGGATATACATATGACTAAGGCAGTGACATCAGGCAGGAAGTTTTTCGCGCGCGCGGGCCTTTTGAATTTCGCGGGTGCGGGCTTTTTCAAACTTGGCGCGCGCGGGCTTTTTCAGCCCTACAAGCTTCCTGTATGTCGGGGCCTGGGGGCTCACCCATGGCTCCCGACATCTCCTCCCTTTTTGTTTTAATTCATGGGAGCTGGGCTTTAACTGGGCGAGGGGGTATTGACCAAGGCTCCTCCGCGTGGAATTTATGGCTCTTGGTATCTTTTGAGGAGGAGAGGCAGAGCCGTTTTGATGTTGAGATAGATACCAACCTCTATGCAAGCCAGGTGTGCCCCAGGGAAACGTAGAGGAGTTAGTGTTAATTTTCCCTTGCAATGCTTTGCTTCGCACTCGCCCCAGTACCCATACCTCTCTTGCCGGATTGGTAAGGAGGTAAGCATGCCTCTACTTTTCATGCTGTCCCCGTGGGGAGGAAGCTAGGGTACCCCATTTCAGTGGCATAAGCTTCGCCAACTGCCAGGCGATGGTAGTGAACTTGAATAGGTCTAGCCAATGCAGAATCTATTTGTTGTTTGATAAAGCTTGTAAGCCTTTTGAAAGCCCAAGGGCCAAAAGACAGAATTAACATTAACCCGAGAAGGGGACCGAGAATGGGGAGAAGATAGGGAAGGAACCCGTTCAGTCCAGTCCAAAATGGATCTTCTTGTAGTTTTCTTCGTCTGTTTTGCAGATCTTCCTGTAAATCTTTTATCTTGTTTCGGACAATCCCGGATTTATTGGCATAGAAGCAGCAATGTTCCTGTAAAACTAAACAGATGCTGCCTTTTTCTGCAGTAAGGAGGTCTAAGCCCCTTCGATTTTGCAAGACTACTTCAGCTAAGGAGTCAATTTGGTCTTGTAAATCATTGATAGTACCGGAGAGGGTTTGGACATCGTCTATTAGTTGATGGGATAACTTATTGTACTTGTCTATGGCGATGCCCAGGCCGGCAGAGCCGGTGGCTGTAGCCCCAGCAACTCCCAGGCCCACAAGAAGGGGTATGAATTGGAGGGCTCGTTTTGACCGTCCGGCTATGTAATCAAGGCTGGGGACAGGGACAGGGGTATCCCCTGATATGATAGAAATATCTGGAAGGAGGTTAGCTTGAACACAAAGTCCTGTCCAGTTTTGGGGCAAAGCTGTATAGGCTAAGTTATTTCCACATAGAAAAACCTGTCCAGGGGCTGGACAGAGGGGCTCTGTATGGTTGGTGGTATTGGTACAATCAGAGAAGGTTACGAACCCCACATCCAGATCGAAGCTATTATTCTGGAATGACCCTTGGTAGCAATGGGAGGAATTAAAGCCAACAGGCTGTGTTCGAAAAGGTGGACTGAGGCTGCAGTTACGGGATGGAAGTGTAAAGAAATTGCTTGGGGGAATAGCTGTTGGCATAGGAGACCCGATAGTCATGCATAGCCAGCAATCGTTAGCCAGGGAGGGGTTGGAGGAATTTAGGGCCTTATGGGTGGCTTCGATAATGTTATTGGTCTGAGTATCTAAATCAACAGTCCGGGGCTTTGGGAGAGCCAAAGGGTGGTAATTGAGAGAAGGATATTGTTGGGCAATAAGTTGATTGATTTTTATCTGCACCGTGACTTCTCTAGCTCTGTCCGATGGTCCACCACCGTCTGATATGTGAATAGGTGCGTTTTGAGGCCAACACACCTGTTTACCAATTGATCCTGAACAAGAGGCTTGGCCATACTTAGTGCTGCCTCCTGGTGACGTGTCCCAGTCGCCCCCTGTGGAGCCCCGATATTTCTTTTCTTGGACAGCGGTTAGATACACCTGGCCGTTTTTGCTACAGGATTGGGAAGTCTGGTAACAAGTGGAGTGCATTTGAGTGAGCATTTGACAATCGCTGGGACAAGGCCCTGGCTGGCCATTTATGGAGGGTATGATTTGAGACTTGGTCATACATGTCCATTCTTGTTTGTACCCTCCTCCGTATTGGGACACATAGGTTAAGTAAGCGGTCTTATCTGAATAGTCAACTGTCTTAGTATAACTTTTGGGTTGGTTTTTTTGTGTGCCTCCTCCGCAGTCGCAGGGGTTACCGAACAAGGCGTAGAGGAGTTGTTGTCTGTTTACAGGGCCTCCGAATCCTCCATGTGCCGGCGGAGTGAGGATCATTAACAGGATGACGAGCTTCATGATCTAAGAATAAGAAGAACCTTTCTCAGGAGTATCTTCCCTGGATGGGTGTTTATCATTAATGGGCTTAACGAGACGCTCGGGCATCCACCGAGGGGCCCCTTCTGGGGTATCATACACACAGGCGTGGCCTCTCCCCCAGATAAGAACCGGATCAGGACCATGCCATTTATGGGTTATGGGATTTTTCCACATAACCTTGGCATATTGGTTTTTAGTCTCTTGATGCCAAAGGCGATCTGCCGCAGATTTTTCATTAATATCTAGTTGTAGGAAATTAAGGATGAATAAGGCATGATTTAGGAGGTTACGAGGAGAACCTTTAGTGGAATAAACAGTGTTTGTCTTAAGTTTGGATATGGTATACTTAAGGGTCTGGTGGGCTCGCTCTATTATGCCCTGTCCCTGAGGATTATAGGGAATGCCAGTTACATGTTTGATCTGGAATTGACTACAGAAATTTTTAAAGGTTTGTGATGTACAGCCTGGTCCATTGTCGGTTTTGATTTGTTGGGGCTTCCCCATGATGGCAATACATTGGAGAACATGTGCTATAACATTTTTAGAGGCCTCACCACTGTGGAGGGTGGCATGGAGGAACCCACTATAGGTGTCAATGGTCACATGGGCATATTTGAGGTTACCAAACTCAGGAATATGGGTAACATCCATTTGCCAGATTTCATTGGGGAGCAGGCCCCTTGGGTTAACTCCTAGGTGGGGGAGAGGCAGAAGAGTTACGCATGCGGGACAGTTTTTAACAATTTGTCTCGCCTGTTCTCTAGTAATCTTAAACATAAGGCGGAGTGTACGAGCATTGAGGTGGTGAAGAGCATGAGCCTGTTGGGCTTTGGTAATGGGCTCTAGGGTAGCTGAGAGGACCAAGTGTGTTTGTTTATCTGCAAGGTTGTTGCCTTCGGAGAGGGGTCCTGGAAGGTCAGTATGGGCACGCAAGTGCCCAATAAAAAAGGGGTATTGTCTTTTTAGGATGAGTGCCTGAAGTTGTTGAAAAAGGGGCACAGCGTTGGAAGATGGTTTGATAAGGAACAGTTTCCAACACTGGGACTGAGAGAGCTATGTAAGCACTGTTGGTGTAAAGATTGAAGGGAACATCATGTAGTATTGTGAAGACCTGTAAGATAGCGAAAAGCTCTACAAGCTGGGCAGACCTGTAAGGAGACTGGACACTGTTTTCCTGTGAGTCTATAACCCACGCGGCAATACCAGAGGAAGATTCATCTGAAAAAACTACGGAGGCCCCTTCCAAGGGCTGAGTAGATGTTATTCTGGGGAAGATGAAGGGGTGCCTCTGGGCAAACTGGAGGAGTTTGTGTGAAGGATAATGGTTATCTATAGTACCCTGGAATGTGACTAGGGTAATTGCCCAGTCATCATCATTCTGAGAGAGCCAGTCTGTTTGTTCCTTGGTGTAAGGAAGGATAAGCTGATCAGGGTCCCTGCCGAAATGCTGGCGGCTCTTTTCTCAGCCTAGTCTTATAAGTTTGGCCACTAGGGAGGGATAGGTGAGGAGAACTTTAGTCGGGGTGGAGGATAGGTGTATCCACAGGAGAGGGCTATTCTGCCACAAAACCCCCGTGGGTGTATGTAGTGTGGCACAGACAATAAGGGCAAAGGGCTGTTCATAAGTTATGAAGGTAACCTGTTGTTGCTGTATGGCCTCTTCAACAATGCGAAGGGCTTTTTTTTGCCTCCGGATTAAGGTAAAGGGGAGAGAGGGGGCTGGCATCTCCATGAAGAGTATCAAACAATGGTTTTAATTCCCCAGTTGTAAGTTTGAGGTATGGTCAGAGCCAATTAATATCTCCCAGGAACTTTTGGAAATCATTGTGTGTGTAGATGAGAGGTTTTTAAGTGAAGCTTTTGAGTGGTGATTTGATTATTATTCAATTCGAAACCGAGGTAATAATAAGGGTCAGCAAGTTGTATTTTGTTTGGGGCAATTTGGAGTCCAAGGGAAGTTAGTTGGCAAGTCAGGTCCTGACTGCACCTAAGTACCTCTAAGCTGGAGGCCCCCGCCAGTAAAATATCATCCATGTAATGAATGATATAAATGCAAGACCACCGACGCCTAAGAGGGTCTACAGCCTGAGCAACAAATTTTTGACACAGAGTGGGACTACTGGCCATGCCCTGAGGGAGAACTTTCCACTGATAGCGCTGCATCGGTCCTTTAAAGTTAACAACTGGGAGGCTGAACGCAAAGCGTTCTCTATCAAGTGGGTGAAGAGGGATAGTAAAGAAGCAATCCTTAAGATCAATAATGATTTTAAAGTAATTAGCTGGAATGGCGACGGGGGAGGGGAGTCCAGGTTGGAGAGCCCCCATTGTAAACATGGTTTTATTAATTTCTCTGAGGTCCTGAAGGAGTCGCCAGGACCCATTTTTCTTTTTGATCACAAATATAGGAGTATTCCAAGGAGAGGTAGTTGGTTCTAAATGTCCAGCAGCCAGCTGTTCCTGCACTAACTCTGTGGCAGCTGCGAGTTTTTGCTCAGTCAAGGGCCATTGATCTACCCACACTGGAGACTCAGATCTCCACTTAATTTTATCAGCGTGGGGTGCAGGGGAGTCAATGACCGCTAAGGAAAATTTTCAGTTCCCAAGCCTGAACGATTATTTTTAGGCGTTACAGGAAGAGGCTGCTTCATGCCTTGACTATTTTTTCCCAATCCCTGTCCCGGTAGGAAGCCCAGATTAAGCATCTGTTGGGTAACTATTTCATTTGGGCTACACATGATGATCCCCAGCTGGGATAAGACATCACGACCCCACAGATTAACAGGCAAATCCGGAACAATGTAAGGTTGAACTTGTCCTGAGTTACCCTCAGAGTCCTTCCAAGTAAGAATTTTTGAGCTTTGCTTAGGATTGACAGACTGACCAATGCCTTCAAGATGAGTTATTGAGGTCTCACAGGGCCAGTTGGAAGGCCAATATTTAGCTGAAATTACTGTGGCATCAGCTCCTGTGTCCATTATTCCTTCAAAGGCTTTGCCATCTAACTGGAGAGTAAGTTTTGGTCTATCGGGTGCGACTGGTTGCATCCAATATGCATCTGAGGACCCGAAAGCGACGTCAGGCCGCCGGGGAACTAAATGCCTATGGGGTGTGGGTAATAAAGGGAGCAACAAGATTTGAGCTATTCTTTGACCTGCATGTATGGATACCGGCGCTGAGGGGGCAGAAGCTAAAAGAGATATCTGTCCTGTATAATCATTGTCAATGACTCCTGGGAGGATCTGAAGACTGGCCAAGGAGGAGCTGCCTCGCCCTATTATCAATCCAAACGTTTCTGGGGGTAATGGTCCTCGGACCTCTGTAGGAATGACCTGAATGCCCTGTTCAGGGGTTAGTATTGCACTGGTGGCGGAACGGACGTCCAACCCTGCACTTCCAGGGGTGGCGCAACAGAGGGAGCTGAAACCTGTCTCTGTGTTTGTTTTTGGGGAACAAACCTGACTGCCCCTAGGTTCTGTTCCGGGGGCGGGGCCAGGGGCTGGCCCCGCTGGGAGTTTCCCTGTTTCGGGGGAAGAGGCTGACCGTTGATGTCAGTTTTGGAATAACAATCTACAGCCCAATGCTTGCCTCTTTTGCATCGGGGGCACACTGAGGTGGGAGTCCCACGATTTTGTTTTCCCAGGGAACATTCGCGCACAAAATGGCCAGGCTGCTTGAAATTAAAACAACTTTTTTGTAATGAGCTGGGGTTCAAGCCCTTAAGCGCTGCTCCTATGGCAACGCCGATAGCATGGGAGGCTCCAATACCTGAACAAAGTCGGACGTAATCGGAGAGATCTCCTCTGCGATGAGGTCGTAGGGCTTCTTGGCAAGAGGGGTTAGCATTTTCAAAGGCAAGGTGTTTGATAAAGGCACTGCCAGTCTCACTTTCTCCCACTAGCCTTTCGGCAGCATCGGTTAATCTGCTGACGAACTCACTATATGGCTCATCGGGTCCCTGGCGAATTTTAGCCAATGAGGTGGTGGCTGCGCCCTTGGGGGGGAGACGTTTCCAGGCTCTAAGGCCGGCGTTTTGTATTTGTGATAATAAACCAGGGGGAAAATTTGCCTGTTTCTCATTGGTGTCATATGGAGCCCGCCCCAAGAGTTTATCTCTCGTCCAGGTGCGGGAGGTCCTGCTTTCTCCATTACTTTGGGCCATCTCTCGGCACTGTTCAGCAAACTCGGTACGCCAGAGAACAAAGTCTCCCCCCATAAACAGGCCCGAGCCAAGAAATACCAATCATTAGGTGTAAGCCATCGGTCACTAAGGCTCTCAAGCAATGCTATACTGTAAGGGGCTGTCGGGCCGTAGTTATTGACAGCCGCTTTTAAGTCTTTAACATGTTTCACATTTAAGCGGCGATATTTCTGGGGGCTAAGGCTGTCAGGTTGGACAGCATCTATATCAGGATTCTCAGTTTCTTCCTCTTCTATCCCAGGGCTTTCTTGCTCTTCTTCACTCTCTATTTCAGTCTCTATCTGCCCGTGCTGGCTACGAGTTACCGGAAAGGTGAGGAGAGTCCTAGGACGGCCTGGGGCACCTTTTGACACATTGTTCCCGGATCGAGTTTTAGGATCCTGGGCTAGGCGGAGTGAGTTAAGCTCTTGCTCAAGGGCTTGGAGCTCCTTTTGGAGATCTAACTGTCTGTGTCTGCGAGCTACAAGTTTTTCTAGCGTTCATATATCTTGATCAAGGGAGTTTTCAGTCGATCGGGGAGGACAGCTGGGTTCCAGGCCAAGGGGTGGGGCGGTCAGGTTAGGAGGGCCTGGAGGATAAGGAGGAGGTCTTTGGAAGGCAGGGGCCGTAAGGGTATAGGGGTAGGCATTCTCATGGTAATGAGCGGCATTTTCCTCAAGAGTGGTCTGACCCTCAGGGGACAATGGGTTAGAATTGGGTTTATCAGTGAGAGCTCTCAGGGACGGGTAAAGGCCCTCGGGGGGATCAGTATGACTCCCTTGTGGGGATGTGTGTGTTCCGAAGGCTTGAGGTTTTTCTGGAATGTCAAGAGAAACTGAGGGGCAGGCGGAAGGGGGACGGGACCGTTCTTTCATAACCTTTTCACCCATCTGGGCGAGATGTTGAACATCAGGAGCATTATGAAAGCTCTGGAGGACATCATTTATCAAATTCCAATAAGAAAAACAAGTGACTGGGACCTTCTCAGGTCCGAAAGTTTTATAATAGTCATTCAGACAATCTCCAACCCGTTTCCAGATTTGCGGGCTGATGGTGCCCTGCTGCGGGAACCACGGGCAAATGTCTGATAGGAACATAAAAAACTGAGCTAAATCTTTCTTTTTTGCCTTAATTCTCCGCATTTTAAATGAGTCTTTAATGCCCGTAAGAAACAAGTCATGCGAACTTAATTCTTGCCCCATAAGTCTAACCACTTACCTCTCAGACCAAACTCGCAGGGCGGCTACTCCCGCGGTGATCAGGACGAGTTTGACTCGCGAGCAGCTTCTCTCGTGGAAACTCCAGTCGAGCCAGCTCACACCCGGTGCGGCAGCTCAGGATGCCTGGCCAGGACTTCCTTCTCCGTGGTGGGTTTCTTTCAGCAGCTCCGTACCTCGGGCCCCACGTTGAGGTGCCAGTTTGTTCCGACCCGCGGGACAATCAACGAAGGGACGAGGGGGAGCCTGTGAAAGTGGAGCAAGAAACGCGGAGAAATGGAGGCAAGACAAAATTCTGATCAAGCCTCAAGGTTTTATTGTTATAATGAGGTATATTTATAGCAGCGGGAATAGAGGGAGGGATCAAGTGACGTAGGGATGGAGTGACATTTGGAGTGAGGTAGTTGTCGGCTGGGGATTGGATATACATATGACTAAGGCAGTGACATCAGGCAGGAAGTTTTTCGCGCGCGCGGGCCTTTTGAATTTCGCGGGCGCGGGCTTTTTCAAACTTGGCGCGCGCGGGCTTTTTCAGCCCTACAAGCTTCCTGTATGTCGGGGCCTGGGGGCTCACCCATGGCTCCTGACAGACAAAGAATAAGGAAGACTGAAGAATGAATCCTTTTGGATTATGATATTGGTGAATAATATTGAATATACCACGGGCTGCCAGATGAATAAACAAATCTGTTTTGAAAGAAGTACAGCCAGAATCCTCCTTAGAAACAACGATAACAGGTTGTTGTTGTTAGGTACCATGGAATCAGTTCCAAATCATAGTGACCCTAGGTATAACAAAAAGAAACATTGCCTGGTCTGTGCCATCCTCAGAATCACAGCTGTGCTTTTTTTTTCCCCCAGCCAGTCTGACAATCCATCTTCTTAAAGGTCTCCCTCTTTTTCACTGATCTTGTAGTTCACCAAGCATGATGTCTTATGTAAGGACTGATCCCTTCTGATAACATGTCCAAAGTATGTGAGATGTAGTCTGACTGCCCTTGCTTCTGGAGCATTCTGGTTGTACTTCTTCCAAAACAGATCTATTAATTCTTTTGAGAGTACATGATATATTTAGTATTCTTCTCCAGCACCACAGGCACCAAATCCTTTGTTGGTCTGCCTTTCACACGTTTGTGAGGTGATTGAAAACACCATGGCTTGGGTCAGGCACACCTTAGTCTTCAAGATGACACCTTTGCTTTTGAACACTTTGAGGAGGCCTTTTGCAGCAGATTTTCCCAATGTGATGTCTGTTTTGATTCTTTGAGTGCTGATCCTGTGAGTTGTTGACTGTGAATCCAATTTGAAATCCGTGACAACTTCAATCTTTTTTCCATTTACCATAGTGTTGCTTACTGGTCCAGTAGTGAGGATTTCTATTTTCTTTATTAGGGTGGCAAGAGTCCAGCTCATGTACTTTGACAAGGACATCATGCTTGGTAGTGTGCCATCAAGTTAGAGGAAAACTCTCAACATGATGGACTGACACAATGGCTTTAACAGTGTTCTAAAACATAACAATAGGTAATTGTGAGGATGGTGCAGAGTCAAGCAATTTCATTTCATTTCATTGTACACAGGGTCATTATGTTGGAACTAATTCAGTGGTAACTAACAACAACATATATAATCTAGGGTCGCCATGAGTCAGATCTGACTCGACAGCACTTGGCTTTGGCAATACATAAATGAGGTCAGGCAATTAAGTTCATGGACCCATCGTAGAAAAAGTGATATGTAACTCATGACTGAATATCACTACAGTCAACTTCAAAGGACTCCCCTTGGGAAGCTACGCAGTGACACCAGTGCCCAGTCCAGTCTTCAAAGCAATTTTGGAACTCTTTCTGTAATGGTCTTCAGAATCGCCATCATATTACTCTCGATGTCCAGAATGTCATCAACATGTCTTCCTTTCAATATTTCTTTTATCTTTGGGTAAATAAAAAAAGTCACTGGGGACCAAATCAGGTGACTAGAGAAGGTCTTTTGCAGCAGAGGCAAAACAGTTTTTGTTTACTGGCTAAAAACTCCCTCAGACAGTGTCACGTGAACTGGTGTATTGTCGCTATGCAAGAGCTATGAGTTGTTGGCAAAAAGTTCAGGTCATTTTCATCTAACTTTTCCATGCAGTTTTTTCAGTGCTTCCAAATAATAAACTTGGTTATCTGTCCAGCTGGTACAAATTCATAACGAACAATTCCTCTGTTATCAAAAACGTTAGCAACATTGTTTGGATTCTTGATTTGGACTGACAGAACTTTTTTGGTCATGGAGAATTAGCTGACTTTCATTGTGCACTTAGATGCTTTTTTTTAGGGTGATATTGGTACATCCATGTTTCATCACCAGTGATAAAACAGCCCAAAACATCATCTTGCCTCTCCAGAAGGTCTTGGCAAACTTCGACTGTCCTTTGCTTTTGTTCACTGATGAGCTCCTTCAAAGTCATTTTGCACACACCTTTCTCATGACAACATTTTCAATAAAATTTTTACTGTTTCTCTGTCGATGTTTACTTGGTCTGCTATGCTTCTCACAGTCAACTGATGACTTTGATGCAAAATATGATGACTTTTTGCAATGTTTTCATTAGTTCTACTCATTACTGGCCACCGTGATGTCTCTTCATCAGTGATGCTTTCTGTCCCCTCAGAAAAACATTTAGTCCATTTGTACGCAACATTTCCTCCATAAAGTTGGACTAACATGTCCCTGATTTCCTTCCACTGTTGCCAAGTTTAACAAGAAATTTAATGTTCAGTTATTGCTCTAATTCAAGCTCCAACATTCTTGCAATGGCATACAAAACATGCAATAATAATGAACACCACTCAGCCACACTGCCACACATTGACATGAATACAGCGGTGAGATGCTAATATACCAAGATTATGAAACCTTACTGAGTCATTTGTATAGTGCTGCCAATGTAAGCACATGGTGGCAAGTTCATGAACTTCACTGGCAGACCTCATATCATGGTAGCCACAGTAAATTCTTATGTTACTGGCCTACATATGTATTTTTCTGTACTTTCTATTGTTATTTTAATGTGAACTTTCCCTACTTAAAAATAAAACAGCAGTATAACAGTGTATGCCTTGACTTGTACTGAACAGCATCCAATCTCATCTCTTGAGTGTTGGGCATTATCTCTTGGTTTAATTTTCTTTAATATTACTGTGAAGTGTGTCATGGCTCTCCAGTGCAGCAAAACCAGTGCTGATAGCAGCAGCAAGGGGGAAAGAAAAGTGTTAATTTGGATATGAAACAAACGGTTATTAAGCAATGTCAAGGTAGAAAATCAGTGAATGCTATTTCTCATGACTTACGCATGTTTGCCCAGAATCCAAATCACATAACATCTTATTTCACAGTATGCATCATGGATGTTAAATGACCCATGACAATTTCTCTGTGCCTCAATCACCCTATCTAGAAAATGGAATAATATTTCTGGCCTGTTGAACTGACAGTTTATCTAGGATCTTGTGAGCACTCTACAGGGTGATCAATTCCTATAAAGAACTTTCATTTGAAACATTTTTTTTCATATATGTTGAGTCTTAAGACACAGTCCTCCAAGTCACACTTTCACATTAGATTGTACAATCGTTGAGGATAGGATTGCAATCTTATTCATTATAACTACAATACACAGTAAGTGCTCAATTAGTAGGCAGGGATGAGGAGGATGAGAAGGAGGCAAAATAATATTTTTATGCCTTTATTTATTCATTCACCAAATGCATGCAGGGAAAAATGCCACCTCAGTATCAGATATTTCTACAATTTACAGTTAATAAAGCAATGTGATTTCAACTTCAAGCCTCCTTATTTTGTGTCACCAAGTGATCTCCTTTGTGCTTTCCTCCTTAAACAGCAGCTTGAGTTTGGTGTTCATTCTTATTATAAAAATCTTTGAGACCTAGAGCATTGAGGCATACCTATTCATCTCCTAAATAAGCCAGAGCAAGAGAGGACCAATTTGGAAGAAAAGGATTGCTTTAAAACTGATACGTACCTTTCCCAGCTCAATTCCCTGAGTATTAAGTTTCTGTCAGCAAATGTCATCAGTTGTTCATGATATCTGGGAAAGAACTTTCTCCACCAGTGCCTCAGTCTGCTCTCTGCTCTGTAATACTGGTTCACTTTATGGTTTATACAGAGCTCCACTGAAATTTGGTGTATAAAAGTAAATCCTCCAATGCTGGGTAGTCCAATAGTTAGATTTTTCTAAGTCTACTGTCTCCAGCCTCAATTTTGATGCCTATTCTTTTTTAACTAAAATGTATTAAAATTCTTCTGAAAACATCATACTCCCTACCTTTTTCCTTGAGGCAAGGCAATTCCCTATAAGAATTCACTCAGGAGTGCATGGTATCCCATCTTCCTCGGAACAAACATAAAACAGCAATATATGATTAAGTGAAATGACAATCTCTGTAATTTAAGATAAGACACAAGGTTTCAAATAAAGTCTTGCACCAGTCTAAGACTTCTCCAGAATTTCCCAAGTCTAGCCTTACCTGTGACCTTATATTAAGAATGATTTTAGGTGAGGTATAATTTGTCTAGACTAGATAACATTTTTCTCCATCTAGCATGTCTTAAGGTTCTCTAGAGAAACAGAAGCAGGAAGGTTTACATTTATAGAGACAAAGATTTATTTTTGAGTAATTAGTTCACATGATTGTAGGGCATGTCAAGTTCAAAATCTGTAGGTCGGGCAACAGGTTGATGATTCCAGCACTCTTGTGTCTCCAGATTGGCTGGTCAGGTAGTAGTAGCTCAGGCAATAGACTAAGAGTTCTGACAAGATGTTATTTATAATCTGAGGTAAGAATACTTCCTTGGGAAACCTCCTTTTTTGCTCTTAAGGCTTTCAATTGATAGGATGAAGCCCACTACATTGTAGAGGGTAATCTAATTTACTTAAGGTCAACCAATTTAATCATATACAAATACTTCAGAAAAATATCTGCGCTGGTGTTTGACCAAATAACCAGGCACCACTGTAGTCTAGCCAAGCTAACAGATAAAATTGACCACCACATATTAACAAGTAAGTTAATATCTGATATTCCACTTTTGAGAGTTTTATTCCATGTTGAAGGTTTGGATCACTCCAAGCTTAACTCTCCACTACTGTTCAAAAGGACTTTGAAATTTCCTACTTTTGTGCCTTTACTCATGCTGGCTTTTCTGCTAGGAATTCCTTTTCCGACATTCACTTCCTGATAGGCCTGTCATCCAAGTCTTCCAGTTCATTAAGATGGACCTTAACTTTCGTTTTGTACTTCTTCACAGTTGTGTCTTGTCCTCTGTCACGGTTCATAGAAACAGATTCATCAGTCAACAAATACCTGTTAATTTTCCCTTGTATGCCAACCACAGTGTTAACCACTGAAGACACAAATTTGAGTCACAACAAACCAAGTCTGTGTAATTTCTTCACTGATATTCTGTTCTCTCATTGTATTACTTTTGTTTCCCACTTACACACATATGTATAGTCTATGAGTGGTACAAAAATTAATTTGCCTGCTAACCAAAAGGTTTATAATTTGATTCTACCCAGAGGTGCCTCAGAAGAAAGGACTGATGATCTAGTAGTGACAAATCAGCCACTGAAAACCTTAGAGGCACAATTCTTTGAACTGGAACCAACTCAATGGCAACTCATTTTATATGTATGTACATATATATATGTATGTACATATATATGTGTATATACACATATATATACATATGCAAACACAGGCTGTAGTGGAATGAACATATATTTTGGAAACTGCAGATTTTGGACTCAAAGCAGACCTCTGTCACTGCTATGATCTTTGAAAACTTTAAAAAAAGAAACTGAACTTCAGATAATGATAGTTCATGGTGGGCATTAAGTGAAATAATATTTGTTAAAATATCTAGCCTACATGTAAGGTGGGGAATGAGTATAAGGTATGAAATTCAGGAATAAAATTTGAGTTAAATTAACAACTTAACAAATATCAGTCCTGTCATAAGCCTCAGTGTAACTGTGTCTTTCTTCAGTTCTTTGTTGATAGAGAGTTATTTTCGTTCTAGAATCAAGGTCAAGACCTGACCACTGTCAACTCAGAATCCAGTCTTAGCAGTGACACTTGTTTCAGAAGTACCTGCTATTCTTAGCTAGATTTCACAGTCATGACATATTTCTCCATTTTGAGTGGATAGCAGAAAAAATTAGACTGGTCCTCAAATCTGGGACCTGTCTTTGAGAGGCGGGATGTTCTGTCCTGAGTTCTTTTAATCACTCAACATTCTTTCCACACATATTTAATTGTTCTTCCAAGTGACTTGATGTTGCAAATAAATGCTTCCTGTGGTCTGGGAATTTGCAATGGGCAGTAACTAATTACAGGTTAAGAAAATAAAACAGGGAATAAGGTAGTAGTTTAAAGTTCTGAATAGAAGGAGTCAAAGGTGGACCTAAACTAATTGGTTTCCTGATAAGGTTTTCCTCCAGGGGCTCTGGAAGAGCTTTTATTTTAATGAATATTTGTCAAGATTAGAAGTTTCTCTAAGCTATAGCCATAGAAATAGTAGGAAGAAAGTCTAGAAGAGTCTAAACTGCAGAATGGACTCCAAAATTTGTTGAATTAAAATAGGTATTATAGTAAAAAGCACACTGTGGTTTGGGGTTCATTAGTTTGGTCCCCTTAACACCTTACTCAAGGGATTTTATTCATCTTTCATGGTTAGTGTAGAGACTCAGAGTAGATGATACTTGCTGTTTCAAAAGCTCGTGGATTAGAACTCATACTTCCTGACCCCTAACTTTGAGCCTTTACCTATAGTCCCACTCAGGTAATCAAGAAATTTCTACATTTTTACCAATTATGGGATAATTTCTATTTCTGCTATCAATGTATCCAGCACTCATCCATTAGTTCATCATACTGAAAGGGTTAATACTTGCAAAAGTGTTGACTAAAATCCTTGCCTGATCTCTCAGTCTGACTAGAAAACTTACACTGACTAATCTGGAGACAGTGAGGTTTATTTCAGATCTTGTCCAGCAGCCTGAGACTATTCTCAACCACAGATGGGAAAGCTATTTTAGACACACTGCCCAGATTCAGGTAACATCACCATTCCTAGAAGAAGTATATCTCACTTTGACACCTACCTTGTGGCTCTGGCTCACCTTGAGACCCATGAGCCCTCTAGCTTAAGATGAGATGTTATAAGATACTACCCAGATGACATCAACCACCTTACTAACAACTATCTGTGGCTCTGGCTTACCTCACAACCCAGCTTGTGATTGACTAACTCTTCCTCCTCCTTCCTGTAAAACCTTCTAGCTTGAGATGAGGTATTAAGATGGTTTTGAGAGTGCTAACCCACTATCTGCTTAGATGGCTGGCCATCTGAATAAAGTACAATCCCTCCCTATCTCTACATCTGGCTTTGTGGTGACGGGTAGCACAAAGCTGCCACTGGATTTTCCACTTACAGTACTGGGATAGTTTGTGTGTTGCTGTGGCGCTGAAAACTATGCTACCAACATTTTAAATATCAGCAGGGTCACCTGTGGGGAACAGGTTTCAATGAACCTTCCAGACTAAGACAGACCAGGAAGAACAACCTGGCAATCTACTTCCAAAAAAACTAGCCAGTGCAAATCTTAAGGGTAGCATTGGAATGCTGTCTGATATCGTGCTGGAAGATGAGCCCCTCATATTGGAAAGAACTCAAAATATGACTGGAAAAAAGTTGCCTCCTCAAAGTAGAGTTTACCTTAATAACATGGAAGGAGTAAAAGTTTCAGGACTTCCATTTACTGATATGCCACAACTCAGAATAAGCATGCTTGATAAAGTAGAGGAGAAGTTACTGCTGAAATGAGGCATAAGTGACTCCATTTTGAGGAAGGGTGCAGTAAAAATGCAAGGTATTAAAGAAAGCCCCAGGAAACAACTTAATAACAGAAAATACCATAGAGTAATCTCACCTTTGTCTTACAAAACATGTCACAAGACAAAGCCTGGGGACAGCGTTGCAAGTGACCCCTAGACCTTGACCACATTTTACAACTAACAGGCATTCCAGGTGACCTTAACCAATCAATGTAAAGGTCAGTTCCCCCTCCCTGCTTTGCAATCTCACGACTTAAATACTGGGCGTTGAGGAAGCTCGGGGTCACCCCCTGCTCTGCGTAGTTTGGGGTGCGTCCCTGGTGCACCAGTCTTTTTCCTATTGGGCATACTTTTAATAAAATTTTACCTTTAAAGAAATTCTGGGTCGCATCTTGAAATTCAAGCCCCAACAGTTACAACAAAGGAAGACCCTCACTGAGATGGGTTGACACAGTGGCTATAACAATGAGATCAAACAGCAGTGACTGTGAGGACAGCGCAGGACCAGATAGCAGTTTGTTCTGTTAGATAAAGGGTTGCTGTGAGTCAGAACTGACTCAATGGCACTCAACAATGACAACAACAGTTTCCCGATGTATCGAGTCCCTAGACAGTGTAGTTAAACACTTGACTACTAACCAAATGGTTGGTGGTTAGACCCCATCCAGAGCTGCCTTGGAAGACAGGACTGGTGATCTGTTTCTGAAGGATCAAAGCCTTGAAAACCCAATGGTGTAGTTCTATTCTGCATATGAGGTCCCACAACTAAGTCCATGAAGTTAACTGTTCTAAGTGCTACCTACCTCATTGCTGAATATCACTATGGTCACCTTTGAAGTACTCCCCTTGGAAAGCTATGCACCAACATCAGTGCCTAGTCTACCTTCAAAGCAATTTTGGAACTCTTTCTGGAACGGCCATTACACATGGTGGCACAGTAGAAAGTTCACGAACTTAATTGTATAGTTGTCTGTGAGGGAGTCTTTAGACAGTAAACAAATAACTGTATTGGAACACCCTCCCTACTCACTTTATCTGGCCCACAATGACTTTTTTATTTTTTTTTAATCAAAGACAAGAAATATTGAAAGGAAGACATTTTGATGACACTCAGGATATCAAGGGTAACACGAGGACAGCTCTGATGGCCACTCCAGAAAAAGAGTTCCAAAACTGCTATGCATCAGTGCATAGATTCCCAAGAAGAGTACTTCGAAGGTGACCATGGTGACATTTAGCAGTTAGTTAGGTACCACTTTTTCTAGGATGAGTTCACGAACTTGTCAGACCATGTATATGGACCTGCCATGAATCAGGGTTAAGGGATAAACTAGGTCCTAATTTTTGGCTTCACAATCTACTGATAATATAAAAATTAAGTAAACTCCATGGGACTAATTTTCCTCCACTGATGTTGCACTAATATTATCTAATAGTCTTACTACAAGCTTCTTAGCTTCTTTATTAATCTCTCCTTAAGCAACTATATCAATACCTGTGGTTTTTATTGCATTATATATGCAGATATTTCTAAACAGGAGTTTCTAGCTCTGATTTGTTCACCAAATCTCTACCAGTATCTCCATCTGACATCTCCATCTGGATGCCCATAGACCAATCAAAAACCAATGTGCCCAAAGATGAAATTGATCACCTCCCTATTTTAAATTGTCCCACCATCACAAGAAGCTCTTTCAAAGGAACTATGATTTAATCAAAGGAAGTAAACTTGAATGATACAATCTGGCCCCAGTGAGAGACTATCAGGAAATATATTTTTCACTTGGGAAACTGAAAGAGTCTAAACCACGGAACAGCCTCCAAGATTTGCTGAATTAAAATAAGGTGTCATAGTAAATGGTCATGTGCTATGGCTGCTAACCTAAAAGGTCAGCAATTCAAATCCACCAGGTGCTCAGATTTATTACATGCCAGGATGTAAGGGACAGGGGGAATTCAGGTCCTCAGAGCCTGTCTGACTTCTTCAGGCAAGCTCATGGTTTTTAACGGTAAACCAAAAAACCAAACCCACTGCTGTCAAGTCAATTCCAACTCATAGAGACCCTATAGGTAGAAGTAAACATGTGGGCAACTGGGGGGTGTGGAAGTCAACTAGGTCAACTGGGTAGAGGTTGAGTGGGTGGAGGCTGTCTGATGAGGAGACATGCATCAAGAACAGGGTGGTGGTCATCTGGTGCCTCCACTTGTTTGATGATTCTTAGGAAAAAGCTGCAAAAGTTTTATCTTGGTGGCTAAAGACATGGAGTTAATCTTGACCACCTACTTCAAAACTCTACAGAGTAGTTCTACTCTGTCCTATAGGGTCACTATGAGTCAGACTTGATGGCAATGGGTTTGGTTTTTGGAAACCCTGGTGGTGTAGTGGTTACGTGCTACAATTGCTGAGAGGTTGGCTGTTCTATCTACTAGGTGCTCCTTGGAAACTCTTTGGGGCAGTTCTTCTCTGTCTTATAGGGCAGTATGAGTTGGCATCGATTTGACGGCAGTGGATTTGGTTTGGTATCATAGTGAAAATCACACTGTCAGTTGGTGTTAAATAGTTTGGCCCTCTCGTAATGTTCCCAACCAAGGAACACTGTTCAAATTTCATGAATAGTGTAGAGAGACTCAGAATGGCACTGCTTCACGTTTCCCACCGTCATAATCACCTATCTTTTATAACCAAATTTGAATGCCTGACCTTAAGTACTTAATAGGTATGATGAGTTAAATAATCAATGGAATGTCTAATGCACATGGTTGGTTGCACACACAACTTAGGGATCTAAAAGTAATGCATACATTCACACTTCATACCATCTCTAACTGAACAGTTGCTCCCAAAGCAAACAACAAAAAGTAAAATAAAATGTATATCCAGCTTGCCCCAAGATCAGTGTTCATGCCTGTAAATGCATTTTCCGTTTTCTCCAAACTGCTGTCAAACTAAAGCAAGTTCGTTTCACTGGTCACTGACAGCCAAAATTGGGAGACGGCAAGAAGGTTTCAGTGCTTTGTTAGCAGACAAACATGCCAGCCGGTAGTGAGAATAACTTCTCCAAAAATTGTCCCCCTTGAGTTACAATTCCGGTGGCTTTTACAGCCAGATTACAAAGGGACTTGTATCTGGAAAACATCAAATCTTGTCACAGAATAGAACAGGGAGATCACACAATTAAATTTATTACCTCCCTGAAGGTTGATTTACTATCCTGGAGACCGGTAAAAGAATGTAAGTCTGTAGATCCCGCTGGGACAGGGAATGGAATTTAGCTTGGTAGTCTAGATGACCTTGGTCAAGTTTAAGCTACTCACAAAATCAAGTTTTAATCCTTTTCATTTAGAAAATACAAGGCATCTGTGATGTCATGACTCTGGGTTTTCTAGAATTATAGAACTCAAATCACAGTTACTGCACAGGGTTCTGAGAATACCAACTTTGAGTTCCATCTGAAAAAAAAAGGATGATACAGTTTAGCTCATCATGTAGCACTAATATGTGTATGTAACCTAAATAAAGCCTAAGACAGTAAGGTTACTATTATTTTCTCTCAACAATAATGCCTTGAAGAACTCGGAAAGGGATCCTGGGCCTCAAAAAGTTTCCTTTTTACCTTTGGATTTTTGTTAATCTGATATCTTTCATCGAGGAGAACTCCTAGCTAGATTTTTGTCACTCTGATACCTTTTATCAAAGAGAACTCTTAGCTAGATTTCAAATCAATCTCAATTAAGATAACAGCTGATTCAGCGGGGACTTGATACCTTCTTTTAAATAACAAGGAAGGAGAAGAAATTACTGTTCTTGTTTCCAAAAATTGTCTCATCCATCAATAGGATGGACAGTTTTGAAGAATTTCTTCTGCTCTTCCTCCTAGTGGCCACTGTTTTATTTTTTTAGAATCCTAAAATCATTTACATTTACCTGAGTTGGAGGTGGCTGCGGCAGAGCCCAGGTTTACAGACTGTGACCACAGGAGCTTACCAAAAAGCCTATTTTTACTAAGTTGGTCCCAACTCATAGCTTAGGCTGATAAAAAAGCACAAACCAATCTGTGCAGAAGGAATCCAGCTGGAGATCACCAAAGATGGCACCTGTTTTCTGCAAGCTCAACCCGCCTCTGTCTCGTTTTTCTTTTTATTTCTATATGTAGGTTAGGCTGGCCCCGCATCCTAAGATATAAATCGTGAAGTCATGATAATATCTGCTCCACTCAGGACCCTTAAGAAGTCCATCTCATAGGAACTCAGAGGACACCACAAAAACCAAAACCAAGCCTTTACTATTGAGTCGATTCCAACTCATAATTTGAACCACCAGCTTTTTGGTTGGAAGATGAGTACTTTAACCACTGAGCAACCAGGGCCCCTTAAGAGGACACTAGATTGTAATAAAAAAGAAAAATTTCTTCTAGTAGTAAGATCTTGGCCAGTAGTAAGATAATCAGATGCTGACAATATTAATTAAACTCATTACCAAAAAATAGTTAAGTGCAATAAGGGAGAAATGCTTTCCAAAGAGAACCATCTGCAGACTATCTCTGAAAAGTTTTATTCAGTCTTAAAAAATAAGCATGAGTCTTTCCTACCCCACATCAGAAATGTTAGAAAAATATTTTAAAAGCATAAAAGTTTTCAAACAGAGAAGGAAGAACTTCAGTGGATGGGAAACAGAAAAATATTCTAAAAATGTAGAAATTCAAAGGGAAGGATTATATTAAACTCTTCTTACCCAAACCAAACCCACTGCTGTCGAGTTGATTCCAACTCATAGCAACACTACAGGTCAGAGTAGAACCGCTCCACAGAGGATTTGAACTGCCAATCTTTTGGGTAGCAGTTGTAGTACTTAACCACTACACCACCAGGGCTTACAACTCTTCTTAAATAGACATTATTGTCTCTCAGAAAAATGTAAAAGCACTGATTTTGACTTTTAGTGGTAGTAGAAAGATGGACCATTGACATTTTAATTTATATTTCCCTGACGACTAATAATGTTGAGTATATTTTCTTGTCATTATTGACTCAGAGAATTTAACTAGTTTGTCCAAGTTTCTACCAAACTGAAATCAAACCCACTGCTGTCCAGTCAATTTCAACTCATAGTGACCCTTACAGGACAGAGCAGAACTGCTCCACAGAGTCTCCAAGAAGCAGTTGGAAGATTCAAACTGCTGATGATTTGGTTAGCAGATGTAGCATATAACCACTATACCACCAGGGTTTTGGCTAAGTTCCCACAGTGACAGAGAAACACCCCCATATTGCCTAAGGTCATCATACATACTAGAAGTCTGTTAGCGAAAACAAAACACTTCAACATAAAGAAAACAAAAATCCTCACAATTGCACCAGTAAGCAACATCCACAGGCTGACCGATAACTAACGTCATGATAAATGGAAAAAATACTGAAAGTGTCAAAGATTTCATTTTACTTGGAGCCACAATCAACGCCCATGAAAGCAAGCAGTCAAGAAATCAGAGGATGCATTACACTAAACAAATCCGCTGTAAAAAAAAAACCAAAAAAACTACTAATAATCAAGTGTTAAAAAAAACAAAGACATCACTTCTTTGAGGACTGAAGTGCACCTGCCCCAAGCCACAGCATTTTCAATCACCTCGTATAAATGCTAAAGTGGCACAATGAATAAAGAAGACTGAAGAAGAACAGACACCTTTGAATTATGACTTGGTGAAAAATACCGGATATACTATGGACTGCTGGAAGAACAAACAAATCTGTCTTGGAAGTACACCTGATAACTCCTTAGAATCAAGTATGTGAGACTTCATCTCACATACTGTGGACATGTTATCAGGAGGGGCCAGTTCCTGGGAAACGACATCATGTCTGGTAAAGTAGGGGATCAGAAAAAAAGGGAAGACCCTCAAAACAGACTGACACACAGGCTGTAACAGTGCGCTCACAGATAGCAACAATTGTGGAAGACGGTGCCAGATGGGGCACTGTTTTCTTATGTTGCACCAAGGGTGACTATACAACATACCAGGCTCCATTTACTTCTCCGTGTATGTGCCAGTATAATGCATGTCTCTTTCCATCTTTCCAGCCACATCCTAAGGTTAGTTCTGTCTGATTTGATTTCCTAAATACATGTGTATTCAAATCTGCAGCCACGAAGAAGGCTCCAGCCTAAGTCACATACCTCCCTCACAGTTGAAAGTAGAATCATCTCCAACCAAAGCACACAGTTTAAGACTAGAGGTGCTGTTATTGCTTAGAAGAATTCCTGCTAGAGCAGTGGTTAAAAAACTCAGCTGCTAAAGAAAAGGCCAGCAGTTCAAACTCGCTAGTTGCTCGCCAGGAGGAAGATTCGGCAGCCTGCTTCCTGCGGGGCAGTTCTACTCCATCCTACAAAATTACCGAGAGTGAGAATAGACTTGACAGCAATGATTTGGTGTTAGGCTTTTGGTAGTTTCTTAGATGGAAAAGAGGATATTCTTACCCAAAGAAGAGAGATTCCAAGATGCCTGCCTGGTTCAAAGGAGAACAAATTTCCACTACGCTCAGGAGCTTCATGAATACTCTAGATTAAAGCACAGCATAAAAGAAGAATCATGCTATGATTCTTAAACTAGTAAGTTGTATAGGCTGACAATATCTTTCTAAGATAATACAGACTTTGGACCTTCCTGCAACACACAGATCTTTTAAGCCCCTGGAAGACACATAATACAAAACACATTCTTTGACATGGAACTATTTGACTAGGATCTCAGGTAAATTTCTTAGCAGTTCAGTCTTGTCCACATGGTGCCTTATACGCACTCTGTGCCATCTAGCACAATCTCAGAGCAGTGTGAATGAATGATGGCGACTTGGTTAAAGGATGACAAAAAGAAAAGGCAAAAACTGTGTTTCTCTAATGGTACAAGACTATAAAAAAGAAAAAGACAGAAAGAACATAAGTTTAACCTTCTGTGGGTTTTTCAAGCGATGTGGGATTTAGCATAAGAAATATTAAAAGCAATCTGAAACCTTGAGAAAGAATGTGATTCTATATTTTAGTCTTATTTAAAATGAATGAGGCTGCCAGTTCCCATTTCAGCAACAATATTTTATGTAGCTATGCTTTGTAGGTTGATCTTGCTGCACAAACGGATTACCAAAGAGGCACTGCTTGGGTTTCTAGAGCGGAGGGGTAGCCCCTGGGGACCCAGCTACAGAGATGAGCAGAGAAAGGTAAATCTCTGGCTTTCAACTTACTTCTCCCTACTCTTGGAATAGGCTTGTGTTGCTGTCGTAGGTGACTCATTTTGCCCTTTTACTCAAAGTGATGCTGATCTGAACATTTGGAGACCACAGTCTTTGTTGAGGAGATGGCGCTTTGTTGGTCAAATGTCTGCCCAAATTTTGCTAGGAACACCTGTACCTAAATCAAGAGCTGTCCTCACAAAATAACAACATCCCTTGAAAGTTGAGATCTCAGGTCTTGCTGCTACTAGTTTGGGAAGCATCCAAACAAATGTGGAGGCTCTTTCTCTTCATTCCACTCAGTCCTCCAGTAACCTAAACTCTGTGTTTATTTTCACTCCTCACATCTATTCATTTTGTCTGCCAATTTCCCATTAAAAAATACCTTTTTCATCTGTTATTTTAAAAACTGACTGCATTGGAAGACATACCTCTATATGGTGTCATCTTCTTTCCAAACCATTCCCATCTACATTAAATGGCCCAACCCTGAAGTATTACATCAAACATCAGAAAAATTTATTCTAATGCTCAGTCATGGAAGTTCTTATTGTCATACACATTTCTCAAGTGTTTTAAAACCTTTAGGGCCCAAACAATCTAGGTTTTCCTAAACTACTAGGACTGCAACTTTATTGGTCATAAATATCTAGTTTATAGTAACACTTGTTGCTGAAGGGACTCCATTTCTTTCTCCTTATCAATGACCTATGCATAAGCTGTTTTATTTTTCTAATCACTCATTTTTTTAATTATTAAACTTTAGTGTACTTCATTGTTATCTACGGTATTTGCAGGAAAAAAAAAGAAAGAAAAAGAATGGTGAAAATGGAGGGAGAGAGGAAAGAAGAAAAGAACACAAGCATAAATTCACACTGACATGTGACCCACCCCTAAAGTTACTGATAGAAGGTCTTGGGGAAGGTTAGGAATTTTCCATTTATTTTCATTAAACTAATCCAACTGAACCTGAGGCAGAAGATGCAAGACAAAACTCCAAGAAATGCTTACAAGGCAGCTTCAGTTCCTTCCAGAATGTTCTCCCAGGCATTGGTAGATGCTATTTTAAAAAACAAGAACAGATCTGCTCACCACCCAACCACACAGCCCACAAAATGTGAGCATTGAAAAAAAAGTTAGAACTGGAAAGAGGAGAGATTGCTGCAGAAAATCTGAAGTTTGAAGATACCTGTGTTTTTCTGGGTGTGTAAGTGACTAAGTAGCCCAGATTTCTCTCATAAGTGATCTTCTCAGATTGATGATTCAACACTGGAAAACCATCTACTTAAGTGCCAATCAACTGTTCAAGGCATCTAGCAAGATGTGCAAAGAGCATCAGGTAGAAAGCCAGGCAAATAATGTGATTGGATTCTTTCATTTTTCAGTTCTTATCAGTTGGTAAACCAAACCAAAACCAAACTTAGTGCCGTTGAGTCAATTCTGACTCTCAGCGACCCTGTAAGACAGAGTAGAACTGCTCCATAGAGTTTCCAAGGAGTACCCGGTGGATTCGAACTGCTGACCGTTTAGTTAGCAGACATAGCACTTAATCACTAAACCACTAGAGATTCACTAACTGATAATAAAGGCATCCAATCCCACTCACAATCTCACCTGAGTGTATGAATCACAGTCATCTTATAAACAGAGTCTCTTTCATATTTACCATGTAAGAAGGTTTGCGGTAGGTTGCAGGGAAGGGTATTAAGATGTTTCAGTGCTTGACTGGTGTTCACCAGTAGCCCCAACAGGCATGAGACCTTCACTTGTGAAGCTCCAGAAGCTGAGGCCTAGAGAGTCACATGAGATGCAGCAGTGTGTCCGCATGCCACTGTAGAAACAGACCCGTATTAGTTCCAGGACACACCGGTTCCTCTGCCCTCCATTCAAACTAATGAGAGTCAGCTTCATTAAATACTCTGCTAACAGTTTCCCCTCATTGTCTCATTTCAACTTCCCAGTAATATTATCTATTTTGCAGATAAAGAAGTCATGTTTCAGAAAGATTAAATGATTTACCTAATGTTGCAGAGCTTGTCACTGGGAAAATGAGGATCTGAAACAAGCAGGCTGCCTTCAGAGACTATTCCAAATAACTAAAATACTGTGCCACTTAATATGTTCGAGACCTCAGAGAACTTAACCTACACACATCAAAAACGTGTGTGTACATGCTAACTTTGGGTATTACATAGGATTAATCTACAGTTCTTTATATATATACTGTATGTATATATATACACATACACATATATGCACATATATCAATGTGTGTGAACATGTTTATTTTATATAGACATATGTTTTACCTATATATATTTATTTTATCTATCTATCTGTCTGTCTCTCTATCAAAACAAAACTAAACCCACTGCTATTGAGTTGGGTCCAACTCGTAGCAACCCTAGAGGTCAGAGTAGAACTGCCCCATAAAGATTCCAAGGAGTGCCTGGTGGATTTGAACTACCGACCTTTTGGTTAGCAGACATAGCACTTAACCCACTGTGCTACCAGGGTTTCCACATATATACATGTATATGTATACATGTATATACACATACATATATATGTGTGTATATACATACACACATATCACTGCCTATATATATATACACACATATGAGTATATATACATATATGTATGGGTGTATACACACATATATATGTACACATATATATGTGCCTATACATACATATGCATATATAGATACATGTGTATATGCACATACAGATATGTGTGCACATATATGTATATACAAGTGTGTGTATACACACTTGTGTATATATACACAAATATGTGTGCATATATACACATATATATCAGTGTCTACACACCCCATACAGGTTACACGGAACGTACAATCTATATAATCCCCACCCAAATGGCAAATGCAGTTAGCTCTAGCCCACTGTTTTTGGGTGCCATCAAATCAGTTTCAGTACACAGTGACCCTGTAAGACAGAGGAGAACTTCTTCATAACATTATCTAGCCTGTAATCTCTATGGGAGCACATCACCAGTTCTTTTCTCCCTAGGAGCTGCTGGGTGGGTTCAAACTGACAGCCTATCCTTTAGCAACCCAGTGCTTAATCTTTGTGCCACCAAGACTCCTTTATCCCATTGTCATTATGTGGAAATGCTGATGGAGAACTGCAAGACAGCTCAGTCTACTACCACCCCACCCCATACACACATCAGTATGTGACTTTGACATTCAAAGTTTAGCTAAAAAAACAGTCTATGGTAAATGCAAAATATGTCTACAGTCTTGTTGCCTGAATTGTAAGCATCAGACACATGTAATTTTAATGGTAAAAGTAGCCTTTTTGTACTGGAAAATACATAGCCTAGAGGATCTCTGATATCTTGTCTCTAAAATGCACCTGATGAAACTGCACCATGTGTTGTCTCAATGCCCTCAGCTCTGCCCCAGTTCTAGATCTTTCTGCTTCCTTACACAAAGTCGTATTCTTCTTGTTGACCATTGTGGATTATGATTGAACATATGGAAATTGCATACATGAAAAAGACTCAGATTTTTATTGCAAGGCTTACAGACAAAAACCTATATCCTACCTGTTAGAGGAAGAAGTAATTGGAATTAAGAAATCAGAAATTTCAAAGCAGGGGCCTTGAAATGTAAGTACAAGACGAATGAGCCCTAGAGGTAGGAATACATTTGGTAAAATTTAGTAAACAACAGGCTGGGATTATGGGACCAGAGTTTCTGTCAAGAAGCATTAGTCTTAGAGAAGACACTCAGGAAGATATGATGAATATTTTCAAGTAACTGTAGGGATTTTAAATGGGAAAATAGGTTAAATTTGTTCTGCGTGGCCTCAAGGAATAAATGGAAGATACTGAGGACACCTTTTGCTTAGGACGAGGGGAAGTGCTCCTCAAACCGGTCACATATAGACAGGCCTGTTTCAAGAGACAGCGAGTTCACTGTCACTGAAGACGTTTGAAGAGGAGCTAGAGGACCACACAGTGGGGCTACTGGAAGAGAGATGTGAGCATTAGAAGGTGGGTGGCAGAGGTGGTGTAAATATGTAAAAAAATAAGCACATGTAAGTATGAGAATTTGAGTCACCTGTTGTTGTTAGTTACATTCAAGTATATTTCAATTCACCATGATCCCATGTGTGCAGAGTAGAACTGTTCCTCGGGCTTTTCAAGGTTGTGACCTTTCAGAAGCAAGGCTGTCTTCTGAGGCACCTTTGTGTGGGTTCAAATTACCAATCTTTTGACTAGTAGAGTTTAACCATTTGCATCTGAGAATTTGTATTTGATGCAACGAAGCTCTGGATATCTTGTTTTTAAGGTATATATTCACCCTCCTCTAGGGCTAATGTGTCTTGAGCCTTTAGCCCTGGTAGTACAGTGGTAAGAGCCTGGCTGCTAACAAGAAGTTTGGCAGTTTGAATTCACCAATTGCTCCTCGTTAACCCTACTGGGCAGTTCGACTCTGTTGAATTAACTTGACAGCAATAGGCTGGCATGTAAATACGAGTATATGCCTTTTACGGAGCATACAGAAATCCTGGTGGCATAGCAGTGAACTGCTCTGGTTGCTAACCAGAAGGTCAGCAGTTCAAATCTGTCAGACACTCCTTGGAAACTCCATGGAGTAGTTCTACTCTGTCCTATAGAGTTGCTACGAGTCAGAAATGACTGAGACGTAGTGTGTTTACTGAGCATTCATGCTGTGCAATAGATTGTGCTGTGTACATTTCATCATCTTTTCTAATGCTTGACCCATCCAATGGGGCTGCTTCTGTTTTATAAGTAAGGAAAACTGGTGCTTTGCAAGGTTATTCAGGGACAGAATAGAAAATCTATTACACATTCTGCCCAAACCATGTTTTCTTGATCCTAAAATAAGGTCTCCCTGGAATTAGGAGGAAATCTTGGTGGTGTAGTGGTTAAGTGCTATGTCTGCTAACCAAAAGGTCAGCAATTCAAATCCACCAGGTGCTCTTTGGAAACTCTATGGGATGGTTCTACTCTGATCTATAGGATTGCTATGAGTTCGAATCGACTCAACAGCAATGCCTTTTTGTATGCAATTAGAGGACCTGGAAGGCTGGAAGGAAGTTCCTACAGGGACACAGCAATAGTTGTGCTAGTGTTGGAAGCAACGTGTACTGTACCTTCTCCTTCCTCAAACAGAGCATTCGTGCTTGCTGATGTCTCAGCCCACCGCTGAGCATCAAACATATTCTGTCAGTACACAACTTAAATTATTTCAAGGGACAGGAATAAAGGGGAAGTGGGAGGCAAAAGACAAACTTAGAAAAATATTTTTCAAATGTAATGATACGTGATTAATAGACTGGCTTCTAGCCCTTATTTAATGTACATTTGAACTTAGAGTCCCACAGAATTTTGTGCAAAATGCTGGTTGAGCAGGAATGTGGTAGACATGTAAAGCAAACCCAGTAGCATAAATACAGTCAGGGTGTTTTCAGGAGGGCCAGTGTGAATGTCAATCTCCCTTGCCTCCACAGCTACGGCAAGGCAGGCTCTTGACTTTGTTCCTTTTTTCTTTGCCTCCGGGATAGGACAATAGAAATATGAAAGTCAGTTTCTTTCAATTCAAAGCAGAACAAATTTTACTAAATTAACATGATGTCTGGATAAGTAAAGGTCAGTCTAGCCTTGGGTCTTTTTCTTCATTAGCGACAAATCAACATACAATTTTGCTGCTTCCAGTTTCTTTTATTGGAGAAGCTTAGAGGAGCCATCAGCTGGGGCCAGGGAGGCTTATATTACTGTACCAGAATTATAAATAGTAGAAGCAAGAGCCAATTACTACTTCACTCAGATTTTTTTTTCCATTCAATAGTGGTCTAAATATATTTTTCTCTTTTAAAACTGTATTTTTACACTAAGGATAGTGTAAAAGACTACAATATTGAGCAACTGGACTCCCTCAGAAGTTTTGTGTTTTTCAGCTCTAAGAAACCCTAGTGGCATCGTGGGCTAAGCGCTACATCTGCTAACCAAAAGGTCAGCAGTTCAAATCCACCAGGTGCTCCCTGGAAATCCTATGGGGCAGTTCTACTCTGACCCATAGACTTGCTATGAGTTACATCCCACTGGACAGCAGTGACTTTTAATAGGCTTTGAAGACTATTAACAACAAAGGAATTCAGGTGATTTCTGAAACACACTACAACCGTTTGCTCTAACCAGGAGTTGCACTGTGTGGACTTCCTCAGTGGCACAAAATATCAAAGGAGAATGCCTTTAAATCTTGTCAATAAATATTGTTCTCAATTATATTTATTTATGAACTAAATTGTAACCTGGATGGTGAAGAGAGAAACTGGCAGACCAAGCAGTAAGTACTTTATAATGGGACAGTAAGTGTACATACAAACAGACATTTAAAACTGGCTTCTGAAGTAAGATTTGTGCCTTTCCTCAGGTCAGATAATAGCATATACTCAATAAATCTTTGTTGAATTTACTTGAAATTTGAATTTGATTGAATATACAAATTAGAGATGATTACTCAATGTAATAGAAACCCTGGTGGTATAGTGGGTTAAGTGCTACATCTGCTAACCAAAAGGTCAGCAGTTCAGATCTGCCAGGTTCTCCTTGGAAACTCTATGAGGCAGTTCTACTCTGACCTATATTGTGAAGGCAGTGGGTTTGGTTTGCTTTTTTTTGGATTCTGTATAACACCTATGTCAGAAATAGGTCAACTACTCCTTGGGGACCAGCTGCCTGTGTTTGCAAGTAAAGTTTTATTGAAAGACTCCTGTCGGGAGCCGTGGGTGAGCCCCCAGGCCCCGACATACAGGAAGCTTGTAGGGCTGAAAAAGCCCGCGCGCGCCAAGTTTGAAAAGGCCCGCGCCCGCGAAATTCAAAAGGCCCGCGCGCGCGAAAAACTTCCTGCCTGATGTCACTGCCTTAGTCATATGTATATCCAATCCCCAGCCGACAACTACCTCACTCCAAATGTCACTCCATCCCTACGTCACTTAATCCCTCCCTTTATTCCTACCACTATAAATATACCTCATTTTGATAATAAAATTGGGGCTTGATCAGATTCTTGTCTTGCCTTCCATTTTTCTGCCTTTCCTGCTTTACTTTCACAGGCTCTCCCTCGTTCCTTCGTTGATTTGTTCCGCGGGCTGGGGCAGACTCCTATGTTCATTTATTTACATAATGCCTAGGACTGCTTTTGTGCTGTAATAGCAAGAATGAGTAGACATGACAAATTTCATATGGCATGAAAACCTTCTAGGTTAATATATTTACCCTCTGAACATTTACAAAATATTTTCTAGTGCAGTAAACATGATTTTAATGGTGGTGATGTGTAACACAGTAGAAGGTTTCAGTTTGGAGATAGGTAAACCCAAGCCATTGAATAGATTGTTACTTTGATTTGCCCACTTGTTAATGGCTGCTATTGCTGTAAAAATAAAATAAAATAAATCATATGATGTCAATATTATATCAAAAGATAGTCTATATTTAAGAATATGGAAGTTTTTTTTTTTTTTTTATAAAGACAAAAAAAAAAAAAAAAAAAAAAAACAGATGATCCAAAGACCCTGCAATGTGTTCTACAGGTAAGGAATAAATAACACCCAAAAGTTATGAAAGAAAATGGATACTTATTATTTTTACTTTTTCCAGATCATGAAACTAGTGTATAAGAGTGAAATAAAGGCTATATTAGAATGGTGTATTATTAGCCAGAGTGCAATCAAGAAATTTAAACCCCACTAGCTATTTCAACAGAGTAAATTTATTACAAGACCTTTAGGTTAGTCTTCTTTGATGAAAACAGACAGGGTATTTCTGAAGTCAACAGTCTCAGAGACTCTGAAAGTTTCGAGAGTCTTGGCCTTACTCAAGATACAATGAGTAATAAACATTTATTTTGTTCAAGTAGAGCAAGGAGATCTGTTGTAGTTTCAATAACAGTCTGGACTGGAAAAAAAATGTCTGATTTTAAGGAGTGAACAAATGTTTCCAAAATGGTCAACCTGTGGCGGCCTTTGAAAGGGTAAGAACAAAAGACCTGAGCTGTACTATTTTGATTTAACAGTAGAAATTTAGACTAACATAGGCAGGTTACTAGAAGTAGGGGCTCATACAGAGGAAGGTTACAGGGCATTTCTCTCTTAAAAATTGCTTGCTTGAGTGAAATTTTTCTTACCAATAGTTGCCTAGGAGACCTAGATAAGTGTCAGCATCAAGGTCTTCTTCCTGAGACTCTGTTTCAGCAAGGGTCTTAACAGCTCCTGTGTAACAGTTTATTGTTTTTCTCTCAGTTTAACCACAAAGAAGAGGAGCAAACTTTCTTTAGTTTACATTTAGGTGCAGGCTTTGAAGTATGAAGTCAGGGAACTGCATGTATTAAAACATATGCAACATACCCCCCAAAAATCAAAAACCCAGTGCTGTCGAGTCAATTTTGACATACAGTGACCCTAGTCAATGCTAACTCATAGCGAAACTATAGGTCAGACTAGAACTGCCCCATAGAGTCTCTAAGGAGTACCTGGAGGATTTAAACTTGCAACCTTTTTGTTAGAAGTCACAGCACTTAACCACTACCCCAGGGGGTTTCCAGTGACTCTACAGCAGATCCCAAATTCTAAAGCATCCATTTTACTTTAGCCAAATGCCTCAGTTTACTTGCTCTTACTCAGAGACCTTCCAAAAGCTCCCACCAGCTGTCATGGCCACATTCCATCTTTATCAAAGTCTTGATGATCATATAACAGACAGAGCAGGTCTACGATTTCAACTTATGTTGCATTCTGCAGCCTGAACACTGCATTTCCAGTTTAGCTATCCTTGTGTTCATCCTTGTGGATGTAAGTAACAAGATAATCTTTTAGGAACATCATAGACACTAATTCTTTGGGGGGAAAAAATAGGTTAGGAATATAAAGCCCAGAGGTTGTCATTGTATTTTGTAAGCTCTCCAGTGAGATCACAAATAGGCATACTGCTCTCACAGCCCTTACAGTTATTATGACAATCATAATAAGACCAAGTGCAGCCCTCACAAGGTCCTTCAAAGCCTGTATTCCAGTAGGCACATTACCACATTAAAGGCTGCAGTGAGCATCAGTACACCCACTAAGATTCTACCACTAACATTTTACTATATAAATGTCTGTCGATAAATCCATGTTTTTCCATAATTTTTGATGCATTTAAAATAAACTGTATACATCATTTTACATTTCATCCAAAATATTCACTCACAAGAGTTCAATAGTAGGTTAAAGTTCTCCTCCCTTTTAGGAAAGATTTACGCAAAATAAGTAAATAATCTTAAGTGTACATTCACTTAACATGTGTAAATATTTCATTTTCTCTTTGTTTTCCGGTAGACTAAAATACTGTTGAATTTTGAATATTAATAGTAGACCCAGCATTCTTACTAAATTCATTTATTAGTTCTAGTAATTGTTTTGTAGATTTTGTGAGGTTGTCCATGAAAGGAAACTCTGGTGGTGTAGTAGTTAAGTACTACATCTGCTAATCAAAAGAGCAGTAGTTTGAATCCAACAGGGAGCCCTTGGAAATTCTATAGAGCGGTTCTCCTCCCTCCTGTAGGGTTGCTACGATTCAGAATCAACTGGATAGCAGTGAGTTATCCATGACAACAGTACTTATTCACTTCACTTCTTTTTCTTGATTTATTTCAATGATTGGTATAATTTTGAACAGAAGACAGAAGGGACATGCATGTTTTGTTCTCAATCTTAAGGAGAAGTCATTCAATGTTTTCTGATTCACTATGATGTTAGCAGTACATTTTTCATAGAATGTTCTCTATTATATTATGGAGATTTCCTCTTATTCATTGTTGCCGAGAATTTCATAAGGAACAACTGTTGAATTTTTCAAATTTATGTTTCCAGCACTGAGATGATCATACTACTGAAAAAATTTTCAGTGATTTTCCTTATTCATTTCTGCCGACAAGTCTCTCAGATTTATTTGTTCAAAAAGTCTCTATGTTGATTTGTTTTTGAAAGATATACTTTATGATTATAGAACTCTGACCAGATAGTTTTCCATTTTCCACATACATAGTCTTTTCACTCAGCTCTTTAAAAGTTGGAAGATGTGCTTTTTTTTTTTTTTCCCTGTTTGCCCAGTTACTGAAAGGAGATTTGTGGTAATTCTTACTTTTGTTTCTCTGCATTTAATGCTTCTTCTTCTTTTTTTTTTTTTTTCATCTCTCAGTACCTTCAAAGTACAGTAAAACCTGTGAAGGTTGGAAGCTGTACAAGGTGGGAATCTGTTGAAGAAGAAAAACACAAACATTTTCCGCTGAAACAAACAATAGAGAAGTAGTAAGACTGCACGCACCTTGTCAAGAACAGAAAACTTGTGCCACCTGGAAAAGCAGGCAGTTTCATTGAGTTCCAGCTCTCATGGGTTTCACTGTGTGTATCTTTATGGTTCAGGAGTTTGAATATGATTTGCCTATGTGTCTGTGTGCGTCTTTAGTTTGGCTTGGTTCTGCGGAGTTCTTTTTTTTTTTTAGTTTCTAGTTTTGTTTGTTTTGATTTTTAAAATCTGGATGTGATTTGCTGGGTTTCATGGTCCTGTATTTTACTGTTCCTTTTTTTTTTAAAAAAAAAAACTTTGAAAGGAAGCACCAGATTGCTTTCCAAAGAGGTTGTACAAACTTACAATCCCACCAGCAGTGTAGGAGAGTTCCAATTTCTCCACAGCCTCTCCAGCATTTGTTGTTTTGTGTTGTTTGGATCATGGCCAACCTTGTTGGGGTGAGATGGTATCTCATTGTAGTTTTGATTTGGATTTCTCTGATAGCTAACGATTGTGAACCTATTCTCATGTATCTTTTGGCTGCCTGGATGTGCTCTCTAGTGATGTGTCTGTCCATCTTCTTGGCCCATCGCTTAACTGGGTTGTTTATCTTTTTCTTCTTGATACTTCGCCCAACTGTGTAGATTATGGAGATCAGACAATGGTCTGACATGTAGCTGCCAAATATATTTTCCTATTCTTGGCTTGGCTGGCATTCTGCAAGTCGTCTTTCAACTCTTTTGATAAAGTCTTTGGATGGACAAAAGTGTTTGATTCTTAGTAGTTCCTATTTATTAATATTTTTTTCTGTTAATTGTGCTTTGTTTTTTAGATTTGGAAGTCTATCTAAGCTGTGTATTACAATATCCATCATTGATCCTATTTTTTTCTTACGTGATTTTTATCATTTTAGATTTCATATTTAGGTCTTTGACTCATTTAGAGTTAGTTTTTGTGTAAGGTGTGAGATACAGGTCTTGTTTCAGTCTTCCACTCTCATCTTCTTTCTTAGAGCTCCAGGCGCACATATATTTGATGTAAGATACTGTCCCACAAGGCTGAAATATTCTGTTTTATAGTTTCTTCCCTATTTTTCTTTTTGAAAATCTTACACTGCTGATTTTAATGGAAAATATTTGAGTTTTCATTCTTTAACAGCTTCCTACCTTACACAGGGTCCAGCCTTCACAGGTTTTATTGTACTTTGAAGGTATTCAGAGAAAGAAAAGAAACACTGAATGCTGAGAAACAAAAGTGAGAATTGCTATGCCAAGCCAAGTGCCAAGGGTCACCATGAGAATTGCTATAGATTTCTTGTAAGTAATTTTATATTGATCCATCATCACATTTGCTGATGCTTTCTCTGCTGTGACCAGTCTTGAAAAGTCATTTGAAAGCACTGTTTACACTGTGTGTGTGTGTGTACACATATACATACACACAAATATTATAGTCACGGCATTTCTGTTTCACTCTTTTTGTTGATGCCATTTTTAGAAAGCAAAATACTAGTTCCCAAACATGTCTGTATCTTAATTCCCAGAAGTGAAAAAAAAGTCATATTACATAGCAGAAAGGATTTTAAACATATAAATAAGGCTGTGGATGTTAAGTAAGAAGATTATCTTGGATTACCTCATTTAAACATTTGAGCTCTGAGAAGCAGAGACTTTTCTCTGGCTGACTTCAGCAGAGTTCTGGCAGAAGTCAGATAGACTGGAAGCATGATTGGGCTTTAACACATCCCTACTTTTTCTGAAAAGAGAGGGCAGTATAGGAGGGGATTCTTGCTTCCTTAAGGAAATGAGTTCCCTTGCAAGAAAACAGAGATCTGAATCCCACAGCTGCAAATAAATAAACTCTGTCAATAACCTTAATGAGACTTCAAGTAAATTCTCACCTGGAGCATCCATATAAAATGTCCATCAACCAATACCTTGATCTTGATCTTCTGAGATCTGAAACAAGAACCAGGCAAACTCACCTCGATTGAGTTATTGGTCTGTAAGATAGTAAACAGGTGATGTTTTAATGTACTAAGCATGTGGTAATTCATTGTAACAGCAATAGAAATTCAATATACTATCGCTATAGAGGTCCCTCAAATGTTCGTGTATATTGTTCACTTCTTCTACTAGATACTTGAACATATTAATTACTGCAACTTTAAAATGTCTGACAGTTCTAATATCTAGGTCTGGTTCTGTTAATTATTTTATCTCTTGTAATGAATTTTTGTGTGTGTGTTTAACTATTTTTTTCTTAAAATCAAATGATGAGCGATATGACAGCCAAATTCTGTATGTGTCTATATCTGCAGTGAGTCTTGAGTGTGGGAGAGTTGCCTGTTCTTCCTCCTTTGGGAGAGCTTCCTGCATTTAGTCATCATGCCTCCTTCATTTTCTCCAATATGATATAGTTCTTCAGTTTTCTCATCTCTTTCATTACCTTAATATTTTGAAGAGCACTGGTGAGTATTTTGTAGAATAACCTCTCAATTTGTGTTTGTGTCATAATTTTTCATGGTTAGATTGAGCATTTTGGGGAAACTACTCACAGAGATGATTAGATTGAACATTATTGGGAAGAATATCATGAAGGTATTTTAACTTCTTGTAGATGTTATTCCAAATTTAACTACTCAGAGCTCTTTTAGGTTATGTATGTGCCCATCCAGTACAATGCTATCCATTTTTTTTAATGGCACTTGCTTATTTTATGACATTACATGATGTTCTACACTTACCTTGTATTATCTCTAGAATCACACAGTGAGACAAGGAGCTTGGAGAAGGGAATTCCACAACTGAATATGAGGCTTCTCTACAGTAAATGTTGCTCAACTATTGTTCACAGTTAATCTCTGTGTATCTGGCTTCAGACTTCCAAGGACAGGGTGATGTCTAGCTTACATGTGCTAGCATCTGTGAGAGGACCCAATAAGGCTGGTTTAAAGCATGATTGAAGAAGTAGGAGGGAGAAACAAGGGCTGCTACTGAATTGAAAGTCCTTTTCAAGTTGATCCTAACAGGGGTAGTAGAGAAAAGAAGAACATTCCTTTTCCCTTTCCTTCTGGAGTCTGCCTGCTATTGGTAGAGCCTAAAAGGAATCTATCCACAGCAGAGACATGTTTTGCCCAGTTCCACCCTAACATAATACAGAGAAAGATGAATAGGCAATTAATCGAGATAACAGCTTATACAATATGCAGTATGTCCTCTGTATACACAGATTCAAACAACTGTAGGTTTAAAATGTTTTGAGGGGGATGGGAGGAGAGGAAGGTCCAAAATGCAAAACTTGAACTTGCTGCATACCAAGTACTACGTTGAATCCATGAAAAATAAAATGACTTGTAGACATACCTTGCTGTAGCCTCCTTCATTTCACAGATCCTCAGTCTCTGTCCAGCACACATTGAGTATTGTTCTCTTCCCATTGTGTCATTATTCTGTAAACAACAGACTGTTGTAATTATTTCCATAGCATTTACGTTGTATTAAGTATTAAAAATAATCTAAAAATCCACTACCATCAGGCTGATTTCAACTTACAGTGACCCTATAGGACAGAATAGAACTGCTCCATAGGGTTTCCAAGGAGCACCTGGTAGATTTGAACTATAGACCTTTTGGTTAACAGACATAACACTTAACCATGACATGGTACCAGGGTTTCTATAAGCAATCTAAAGGTGATTTAATATATACAGGAGGATGTGTGTAGGTTATACAGAAATACTACACTGTTTTAGATAAGGAACTTGAGTATCTACAAATTTGGGTATCTGTGGTGAGTCCTGGAATGAACTCACAGATATCAAGGGATAACTGCGCATGCTCTTCAAAAAAAAAAAAAAAAGAAAAAAAGGTTGAGGTCATATTTGACCCTACTTTTAAGACAACTTGTAAGAAATACGTGAGTTCAAAGAAGAGAAATGAATCAATGAGGTACAGTTATTTGTGAAAGAAGACAGAAAATACACATAATAAAGCCGTATAGTCTACTTATACATGGGATGTAGGCATAATATACTCACCAGAATGGTCTTATTCTTTATTATCCTGGTTAAGGAAAACCTTGTGTGTGGGGGAGGGGGGGAGTTTGGTGTACACACGCATGTGCGTTTCTGTATTCTTACTCCTCCCACAGTATTTGATTGTAAAAAGTGAGTTTAACTTTTGTGCATACTTATCCCAAAACCAAATAAACAAACTCACTGTCATCAAGTCAACTCCAATTTGACCTATAATGACCCAAGAGAAGAGAGTAGAACTGCGCCACAGGTTTTCCGAGGCTGCATCTCTTTACAGACTGCCACATCTTTCTGTCATGGAGCAGCTGATAAGTGTGAACCACTACACTTTTGTTTAGTAGCTTAGTACTCCAACTTCTGCACCACCAGGGCTCCTTCATAGTCATCCCAAATCAATTTAATTCCCATTCATTTTGTAATAAAATCATCTTATTAAATATAAGTCAGAGCATTACAAAAATTATTATGGAAAAATATATCAAACAAATATAAAAGCTAAATATATGAGGTAATAATGGCTTATTGAAATTACCTTATAAGAGATTTTCCTCTTCCAAATGGGTCATCTTTCATAATGAAAGTGTATGGCAACCCAAAAGCAAAAACCATTTTTCAGTTTGGTAATAAAAGAGTAAAGCTATTGAAAATTTCTCATTCCATGTCTCATTGCTTTTTGTGGATAGGGCCACAAAAATATCCTGAAGGTGATAAAATATTACTCCCTCTACAGGAAGTAAAAGGAATCAGAAGTGTTTATGCAGTAGTTAAATATTATACATAAACCATGTTCTCTGGAATAGCGATAAATACAGAAAGTGGGTTGTACTGAAAAGATATTAAGAAAGTTAAATAAGAAGGAAAGCAAAGAGCTAGATTCTGAAAGACAGATTGCACATTGATAGTTTCCATTCTGGACTTCTCTCATGCTCCTGTGTACGTAAATAATTGCACCATCAATCGCCAGATAACCGAAAGCAATCAAGAAGAATTGTCACTGAAATAATTTGGATTCTAAAAGCAGAGATTTATGAAAATGAGTCATGTTGTACTGAAAAATCCTGCTGGGAAGTTTGGAGGTTGAACTTACTGTTAAAATTCAAGTGCATTCCTTGATTGATGAGCAAGTTCAGGGGATTCGCATAAGAAATAAAAGATAGGGGAAGATAATCTTCTCTACAAATTATAGATACTACTTCAAGGGTAAAGAGCATATTCTTAATGTAAGAAATTGCGTTCTTTCTTGGAAGAGCCATACAGTCAAGCTAATATAGAGTTGATTTGAAATCCTGCATGTTTAAGGTGGAAATTGGTCTCATTTCTATGTTCGATACTGTTAGGAATTGAGAAAAATTGTCAGTTTCAATAAAAGTATGTCCATGGTGTTTCTATCAGATGTTGATTCTGGTACCTTATATTCTCTAAAAGTTTTGGTTTAACAAAGTTAACATTTTCTGTGATACATGAATTTATGCGGGATTCCTTGACTGACACTGGGTTTGGAATCTACTGAATGGTTTAGAACCTAAGTCAGCTGTCACTGGTTTGAGCCAAGGCTCAGCTGGGGCACAACTGTTTGATTTCAAGGTCCTTGTGAGCTGCTCGAGTTACCAGCTCTTATGTTGATCAATTTTCAGCTGGTAGGATATGTCCTGGAAGCTGATTGAGTAAATAACCACTACTGAGCCAAGAAATTTCAATCCTTCAGCAACTTCCAAATCTATGGCTACATATACTTATGCCTGCCAGACATACCATAGCTTTCCAAGAGGAGCTCATATTCGCTGAACAACTACAGTGGACCAGACATTGGTACTAGGGATTCAAAGTTGAATGAAACACTGTTCATGGCCTAGTTGTTCCAGTCAAGAGCCAAAGATATCTCACAACAGCCAGCCACCAGCTGACACCTGAGCTTCAGCACCATGACACCTGGGGAGGTGTCCACTGACCTGCAGACTCATCAGCAATAGTTAATGCTTGTAATTTCAATCCACTGATTTTTGCAGCAGCTTGCTAATGCATCAATAATTGACCAATAAAATCCTTTTCCAATTGAAAATTATTTTAATACTTTTCTATAAGTAGACAGAGAAAAATTTATTTAAAAAGTCAGCTCTGATCACCTAATATTGTTGATTGATGCAGAAAAGGCATCTGACAAAGTCCAACACCCATTCGTGCTAAAAACTCGCAGCAAAATCAGAATAGAAGGCAAGTTCCTCAACGCAATAAGGGGCATATCTACACAAAGCCAACCATCTACATCATCCTGAATGGAGAGAGACTGAAATAATTCCCCTTGAGAACGGGTACCAGACAAGCATGCCCACTGTTCAATTCAACATTGTATCAGAAATTCTGGCCAGAGCAATTAGACAAGATCAAGAAATAAATGGTATCTGCATTGGCAAGCAAGAAGTAAAAATCTCCCTATTTGAGGATGGTATGACCGTATACGCAGAGAATCCTAAAGAATCCATAAGTAAAGTACTTGAACTAATAGAAGAGTTCAGCAAGGTATCACGATATAAGAGAAACATAAGTAAATCAGTAGGATTCCTTTATACCAAAAAAGAGATCATTACAGAAGAAATCACCAAATCAATACCATTTATGATAGCCCCCGAGAAAATAAATATCTAGGAAGAAATCTAACTAGAGAAATAAGAGACCTATACAAAGAGAACTACAAGACCTTACTGCAAGAAATCACAAGAGGCTTACATAAATGGAGAAACCTACTCTGTTCATGGATAGGAAGACTTAACATTGTGAAAACGTCTATTTTACCCAAAGCTATCTACATATACAATGCAATCCCACTACAAACTCCAATGACATTTTTTAATGAGATGGAGAAACAAATTACCAACTTTGTCTGGAAAGGGAAGAAACCCTGAATAAGCAAAACACTAACGAAGAAGAACACACTGAGCGGCCTCTTACTACTCGACTTTAGAACATATTACACGGCCACCGTAGTCAAAATAGCCTGGTACTGGTACAAAAAGAGACATATAGAGCAAATGAACAGAGTTGAGACCCTAGAGATGCCATCATACTCCTATGAACATCTGATACTCGACAAAGGCCCTACAATTGTAAACTGGACTAAAAGTAGCCTCTTTAACAAATGGTGCTGGCAACATTGGATATCCATATGCAAAAAATTGAAACAAAATACATATCTAACACCTTAGACAAAAACTAACTCAAAATGGAGAAAAAGTCAAATACCAAACCTAAAACAATAAGGCCCATGCAAGAAAATATAGGGTAAACAATGGAAGCTTTAATACACAGCTTGGACAGACTTCAAAATCTGACAAACAAAGCAAGATCAACAGAAGAAAAAATAGATAAATTGGAACTACTGAGAATCAAACACTTTTGCTCATCCAAAGACTTTATCAAAAGAATTGAAAGACCACCTACAGAACGGGAAAAAAGTATTTGGCAGCTACATGTCGTACTGACGTCCAACCTCCATTATCTAAAAGGTACTGCAAAATATCAACAGGAAAAAGTAAATAACACAATTAAGTGATGGCCAAAGGAGATGAACAGACACGTCTCTAAAAAGAACATCCAGGCAGCCAAAATACACAGGAGTAAATGCTCACGATCATTGGCTATTAAATTCAAATCAAAACTACAATGAGATACCATCTCATCCCAACAAGGTTGGCCATGATCAAAAAATCACAGAACAACAAATGCTGGAGAGGCTGTGGAGAAATTGAAACTCCCCTACACTGCAGGTTGGATTGCAAGTTGGTACAACCTCTTTGGAAAGCAATCTGGTACTTCCTCAAGAAGCTGGAGATTGATATACTATTTGATCCTGCAATCCCACTGCTTGGAATCTATCCTACAGAATCAAGGGCAGTCATAAGAACAACATGTGCGTGTATCGCACATGAATGTTTATCGTAACACAGTCCACGATAGCTAAAAGATGGAATCAACCCAGATACCCAATAACAGATAAATGGATAAACAAACTATGATACATATACTCAATGGAACACTGTGTAATTATAAAGAACAATGATGATTTAGGAAGCATCTCATAACCTGGTTTCAATTGGAAGACGTTATGCTGAGTGAAATCAGTCAGCAGCGCAAGGACAAATACTGTATGACACACCTACTATAAGGACTTAAAAACAGACTTGTACAGAAGGAAAGACTCTGACAGCTGCAAGGGAGGGGAGGGAAGGAGAGGGCTGGTCATTGATTAGATAATTGACAGAAATTTGGTTGGGTGAAAGCAGTGATAACACAGAGTAGAAAGATCAACTTAACTGTACTTCCATATAAACTGAAAATTCTTTCAATTTTAGCACAATACTGCAATGATAGAGTAGCAGGGGTGGGAATCCACAGACCATGCTTTCAAGGGATGTCAAGGCCAAATGGCATAACTAGCCTATTGCTAAGAGAATCTTCTGCACTCCATATGGGTGAGCATTGTTAGGAATCTTAAAAGTTAGCAAGCTTCCATCTGAGGTACACTAAGTGGTCCCAGCTCAGCCAGAACAGATGATCACCAAGGATGACAAAGACATGAAGAAAAAAGTACCCAGGAGACAGAAGAACCCATGGGAACGGGTTACTATATCAACACGTGGCCAGAAGAACCAGATGGTGCGCAGCCACCATCAAAGACAGTCGTCATGGGGCACACAATGTCGAGTCCCAGTGGCAACACAAGAGAAAAAGAGGTGCACCGCAAGAACTCCACTAAAAGACTGCAGTTGGTGGTCCGAAGGCCTGGGGGTTCCCCTCAGAACATGGCACTAGACCTGTTGCTGCCCCTGACCAGAAAACATTACTGAGATCAACTCTTCAGACAGGAATGGATTGGACTCAGGGACACAATGTGACCACACGGTGAGTCTACTTTATGCTTCTATAAATCTACAGGATGCTGTCCTACTGGCCTCTTACTAGAATGCAGAGGAGTGGGTAGGGAGGAGGAGATAGGAGATTGTTAAGAGAACATGACACGTACAGAATGGAAAGGAGGAGTGTACTGTCACTTGGCAAGCAGAGCAGAAGGAGCTGCAGATAGGTGGGTATGCAAATTTAATTTGGATTGTATATTTTGACTCAATCAATAAAAAAAATCAACTCTGAAAAGTCAGTAATAATAAGTGTTCAATTATATGAAAGTGGCTTTTTTGTGTTGTTAAACATATAAATATTTATGTATGCCATATTTATATATCGTGTAGTTTGAGACAGTAAAATTTCCATCCTAAAAAGAACTGTTTACTGTAATCTGAAACAACTGTCACTTAGAATGATAACCATACAGACCATTGGAAGAGACAGAGTGAAGGCTAAATGCCATTCCACACACTCATTATTATTGTGGTTCAGAGCACACTCTCATTGCTCTTGGTTTTTCTCTATACTTTTCCTGCTTTTTTAAAAAATAAGTCATGAGATTATAGGTACCAAATCTACCAAAACAAACTCAGTGCCATTAAGTCGATTCTGACTCACAGTGATCCCACAGGGCAGAGTAAAATTTCCCCATAGAGTTTCCAAGGAGTGCCTGGAGGATTTGAACTGCCAACCCTTTGGTTAGCAGATGTAGAACTTAACCACTATGTTACCAGTGTTTCCATATGCATATAGGCAGCTTCTGGAGAACAAATGTATCTGGATAAATTTCCATCAACACACACATAAAAGGATGGGTTCTATTCTGCCTCATTAATCCCCACCCTCTTCAACCTTCCCTAAAAAAAGGAAAAAGATAATAATGAAGAGGAATGCTGATAAAGATGTTAGGTATATCACCCAGAGACTTCTCTGACAAGGAATCCAGTAGAACTGTGAATGGCAATCTCTGCTCAGCTTTGTATACCCTTCATTTTGGAGTTATTTGGACACCTCTGGCTGACTTAGGCAGGAGACAGTGTTCAGTCAGAAATTTTCAGGCCCAACTCTTCCTTTACATTCCAGGTCTGGGTTACAGGACTCACCAAATGAGTAAAACTTTTCATGGTCCCTGTACTCAGGGAAATTGTATTTGTTGTTCAAGTTAGCTCATCTTTTCACTGGTGACTTTCTGCATCCTACAAAGGAATGGAAGCTTCTGACAAATGTCATACTAAATAACTACATTTCAAGAAGCAAACAGGTGACAGCAGATTGAAACTAGCACCATTTAATCACCTCTTACCCATAAGTAAGAATTAGTGTAACTAATCTGAAAACAAGTAGGTTTTCCCACTCCAATATCAGAATCTGAATTTGCACACTCAAGCCAAAATATTTATAAAAAGCCATTGCTATTTGGAGTCAGAATGTTCAGAAAGACAGATGACTGTTGAAAGATGTAGAGAAATTAGAAATCTCATATGTACACTAATGGTCAGAATATAAAATGGTACAGTCACTTAGAGGATATCTAGAAATTAGTAAGCTTAGTGTGGAAGGCATAGTGAAAGCTGAGACAGGCCCCAAACTAGGCCTCTTGCACCAGTTAGCCATGTTGTGAATGCAACAGAAAAGTTCTTGAAAGAGATGAAATTCCAGTGAACACACCAATGATCAGAAAACGACATATTCTATTGTTGATATGGAGAAAGTGTTAGTGGTCTGGATAGAAGATCAAACCAGCCACAACATTCCCTTAAGCCTAAACCTAATCCAGGGCAGCCACAGATCAAGCAATAATTTCACATTGCAAGTCTTATTATTGGAGAAATATATTTTGTAAGGCTATATAGCCGCTCTAGATAGTGATTCCTCTGCTGGGTCTGGGAAAAATCAATTGAAAGCCTTATGGAAAGGGTTCACCATTCTAGATGCAAGTAAGAAAGTCCATGATTCATAATGTAACCAGAAACCTGTTCACAGCTTCCCACTGCCCATCATGGCAAAGCCACATGTAGAGTTGCGGCGGGATTGTACTTTATTTAGATGCCCGCCTCCCCATCTGAGAAGACAGCAGGTTAACACCCTAAAGGAACCATCTCAACATCTCATCTCCAGCTGGAGGGTTTTATAGGAAGAAGGCAGAAGGGTTAGAGAAAAAAAAGGGGGGGGCTATTACTCAGATGCCCTGTGGGGTGGGGACGTGAGGGTTAGGGAGGGAGTCATTGGTCACAAGGAGGGTGGGGTGGGTCATGCAGGAACTGTGATGTTATCTGGCAGGTGGTCTCAGGTCCCTGGGCAGCAGTCTGAAATAAACTCCACAGTCTCCAGGTTAGTCATTGTAATTTTTCTAGTTTACCATCAGTCTGAGAGATCAGGCAAGGATTTTAATCAACATTTTTGCAATTACTAACCCCTTCAGAACAGCACCATAGAGCTTCCCAGAGTGCCTGGTGGATTCAAACTGCCAACCTTTGGTTCGCAGTTGTAGCACTTAACCACCACACCACCAGTCTTTCCGTAGAACCTATTCCCAAACCCACCACCACGGTACTCAGGTGTCAGGCAAGACCCTATGGCATGAGAATTGGATGGAATGTAGTACTACCTGTGGCCCAGTGGGATCTCTACTCCAAAAGGAAAACTCCATAAACTTGTGAGCCTTATTTTCCCGCCGAAGACTGTTCTGATATGATACTAATGTGCAGCCTCAGAAATGTTTCTGACAATTACCTCCCTGGGAGTCAGCCTTTTGTAGCTGCTCACCTACCCATAATAGCTCTTGACAGAGGTGAAATTAGTAAACACAGCCAATACAATCAACAGTGACCCTGGGGTGTAGGAAGGCTTCGCTGCCACCTACAAGAACGTGTTGCTTAAGACTTTTAGTCTTCTTCTTTTTAATTGATTCAGTAGCTTTTTCCTAAAAAGAAGGTAACTTTTTTTTTTTGCTTATCACAAAGTTTGCAGCGTTAAGATCAATGCATCACCCCTCAGAAAAGATAACATGTGCCCATGTTGGGATACAGAGTAAGGAAGGCAGTGGGAGGATGAGGGAGGCACTGTCACAATCCAGACTGCCTGGCTCAGAGAGGGTCACACTTGTGTATCTGTTGGCCTGTTGTTTTATCCCTAATCAAGCAGGAAGAGAGTTAACAGAACTTTGTATTCCCCAGGAAAGTTTGGCTTCAATAAATATTGGGTTTTAAATAGTAAAATCTTGACTTTGGTGCTTTATTTGAAATCCTGCTTATTGACTTCAATATGATCTTTATTTAGAGCTGCCCTGTGCTGCTACTTGAGAGAATACGGAACATAAGGACCTTTGGTGTTCTAGGAAGTCCTTCCTATAAGTAAGTGTCTCTGTCTACAAATCAGCTAACTTAGTATTCTTTGATCAGTAGTGTAACCCTACTACCTTGCAACATGTTTTCCCCTTTTCAAAATGTGTAATTGAGAGCTTCACATGACAAATGCCATAATGATACTGTAAATAATCTGCTAAGTGTCTTTTACTGCACTAACTACTCTGGCCTCTGCACTGGCCTCTTTCCAATGGGGTGCAGAGCCCCCTCCTCTCCTGTGACCTTGGTCTCTCTCCTCTTCCTTGGTCTCCTTAGAAATGGCCTTTAGCCTTGAAAACAGCAGCTAGGAAGGCTGCCTGGCATTTTGTGTATCCACGGCTGTCTTTCTCACTCCTTATCTCAGAGTGAACTCGGCAGGTAATTTGACTAGCTGAGGAATTTTTGTATAAGTTTTGTCTTTGCCTGTTACAAACATGCAGATTAGAGTCCAGGTGTCTGACATACACATCTGTAGTTTGATAAAGAGTTTCTTGTGACTGTTTTGTGATGTATACAGTTATCTGTGGATTATGGGCTTAAAAAGATGAAATATTTCTTGTTGAAGTGATACATAAACTCTTCTGTAAAAACTGTCTTTTGAGACTCCACGGAGAACAGCCTGCATTGCTGTCGAGTCTCCAGTGGTATCACATCTCCTAATAAACCTTCCTCTTTCTAAGTTGGAGTGTTTCATTGGCTCAACTGCTCCAGGGCACAGACTCAAATCAGGCAATAAGAGAGTCACTATCTAGAGATGACCTTTTATCTGCTATCAGGTACCTGTTACCAGATGTAGCTCTGTCATTTTGTCTAGCATAAAACCACCAGCCTCATGCTGCAGTCTGACCTGACATGGATCACTAGACACCTTTCCTGTGCTTAAGAAGGTTATACAGTGTATGAGGAGAGGGTGTGTGTGTCTTGTGTGTGTGAAGGAAGGAAAATGGGAACATCAAGTTACTAAGTTATTAAGAATGGTAGAAAACTGACTGATTTTTAGAGTCAGAAGAACTAATTTTAAAGCCAGTTTATAGATGGATGATACAGAATAAACCATTCTCTAACCCTTATTTTCCTAACCTGAAAAATGAGAACAAGGTCTGTACCAACTACAGCCTTGTCCTAAAGAAAAAAACGTGATAAGATATATAAAATTGCAATAAGGTAATCTTTGACATTAATGAGAATTTACATGCTACCCCGTTTAGCCAGTAGGTTCTGTGAACAATTCAAAAGCAGGAGAAAGTGGCCTTTTGTTTTAGATGGCTTCCTCATCAGAGGTGTATTTCCTTCCTCATGGGTATAGTGTACTATTTTCATTACTGTTTTCTTATACAGAAAGGAAGTGTCCTTTCCAGATGTTTCAAACCATGGCACAACCAGGACGAGCTCTGAGCAGCCAGAAGTGTGAATCAGCCATGCACATTCTGTTCTCCACATTTTCAGCAGAACCCTGCAGCTGACCTTCTACAAACAGTCTCCTGCTACAAAGCTCAATTATGTGACATATGTGCCCTGGGGCACTTGCAACTGCCAGTGAAGAAAATTTTGGAAATTAGATCGGGAAATTGGATTGAAGTAGTTAAGTGCTGCCAATTTCCATTTTGCAAGCATCTAGAGACTTAAGACCACTACTTAAAGGATTAACAGATAAATGTGTTGGTTCCCTCTGCAAGAATTGTGCTATTATTAAATAAATTTCAATAACAAGGGACCAGTTTCTTCCTTGCAGCTGGCACTCCATTCAACTTAACACCCAACAACTCTTCTCACTGAAGCAGCTGTGCTAAGCTATGGCCCTCTTTCCAGGACCTCTGGATGCACAGTGGTTAAGAGCTGAACTGCTAACCAAACAGTCGGTAGTACGAATCCACCTGCTTCTCCTTGGAAATCCCATAGCGCGGTTCTGATCGATCTCCTGTAGGGTTACTACAAGTGAGAGTTGACTTGATGACACTGGGTTTGGTTTTAGGGTCTTTTTCCCCACGAAGAAGGTAGAGAGGAATCTATTAGACATTACTTCAAGGTTTGGCTACTTCAGCATTGTTTCCCTATGTTTTGCCTGAGGGTAGGGTATTATGCAAAGATGTATCCCATTTCGAGATGGCTATACCTGAATCCAACCTTAAGATGCAAATGTATCTTTTGATCACAGAGATCCTGTTGCAGTATCAGCAGGTGATGTCTTGTAGGTTGGTAGGCATACTTCTCTGATGTATTCTCACTGGCCACCAATGATGTCTCATTAAGCAGAGATGGGTTTCCTTTTGCTTTGCTTTTCCCACTTAAGTCTCTCTCACTGACCTCTCTCCCAGCTGCTGTTGAAATATCATCCCCTACAAAAAGATCTGGGACAAGCCATCTTTTAGAGTGACTTTTGATTAAGGAAAGTGGAGCACTGTGAAAACATTGTAAGTTTTATCATGAGTCAAGTCCTAGTTTATAATCACGGTCATTATTCTTTAGTCTGTTCTAATCTGGAGGCATTTTTAATTTTTTGTGTTTCACGACACTGACATTTTTGAAGACTACAGAGCATGCATTTTTATAGAATGCTCCTAAAGTTAGGTCTGTCTAATATTTCATCATGAGACTCAGATTATACATTATTGGCAGAAATTTAACACGATTTTTTCAGCTTTCTCAGTGTATCATATGAGGAAGGACGTGATACTGATTTATTGCCTCACTGGTGATATTAACTTTATTTGGTTAAGATGGTATCTACCAGGTTTACCTACTTTAGTTTAGAAGCCTTTCTCTTTGTAATTAGTGGTATTCTGTAACGAGATATTGTTAAGCTGTTGAAATACTATGTAACTTCTCCCTATTTTACCTACCAGTTTCCCAACATCTATTGTTGATTCTTGCCTGAAACAATTATGATAATGATGATTACCCATGGATGATTTTCTAATTCTATTGTTTCTTCTCCATTTAGCCACTGGATTTCTATTGCAATGAAGATATATAAATAAGGACTATCTAAGGAAGATAAATTCTTGTTTATTTATTCCCAGGCAGACTTACAAATCGTTAGTCTACTGTATGGGTTATCATGCTTCGACAGTCCCAGATTAAGCTCGTGGTACCCATGGACCTGGCATTGCCTGAATACTTTCTAACACAAAAATTAAATTCTAGGTTAATTTTTGCTATTCCTACTTCTCCCTAAAATCAGCTGTTTTCCCAAAGAGCCCTATTTTTTTTAAGTGGAGTACGTAATTAGAAACAAAATATGATTATTAGGTCTGCTCAGTGCTACCATGGCATCACTGACTCTAGGCCATCTAACAGACCAGACATACATGTATACATTAACACAAGCTCATATCCTGACATTAATTTCTCTTTGTACATACTAATATGTATACATATAAACATGTATACATACATTATTGTAATTAGATGCTGTCATGAATTGAATTGTATCCCCCCAAAAATATGTGTAACAACTTGGCTGGGCCATGATTTCCAGTACTGTGTGACTTCCCTGCATTTTGTGATTTTCCTATGCTTTAAATCCTAATTATTGCCTGTGGTTAATAGACTGGACTATGTTAAAGAGGATTAGGGTAACACCCTTCCTAAGGTCACTTCTCAGCTCCAAAGTAGCAGGAGTTGCCCTGGAGTGTAGTTTGTACCGCCTTTTATCCTATGAAACCCACTACCATCAAGTCTGGTCAGACTCACAGCAACCTGAGAGGTCCGAGTAGAACTGCCCCATAGAGTTTCCAAGGGGAGCCTGGTGGATTTGAACTGCTGACTTTTTGGTTAGCATACATAGCATTTAACCCACTACACCACCAAGGTTTCCTTTATCTTATAGGAGAGAAAATTAAAGAGAAACAAGCAGAAAGTTTGGGACCTCATACCACCAAGAAAGAAGCACTGAGAATAGAGGTTGTCTTTTGGACCTGAGGTTCCTGTGCTGAGACACTCTCAGACCAAAAAAAGACTGATGTAACTCAAGGACCTTCCTCGGGAGCCCACAGAGAAAGAGTGCATCCCCCTGGAGCTACCACCCTGAATTCGGGCTTCTAGCCTCCTAGGCTGCGTGAGAATAAACTTTTCTTGATACAGTTGTCCATTTGTGGCATTTCTGGTAGAGCAGCACCAGACGACTAAGACAGGTGCTGATGAGTTGGTTCCAGCTCCCGGCAACCCGATGTACAACAGAACAAGACAAAGCCTGGTCCGGCACTGCCCTCACAATCAGTGCAGAGTCTGAGCCCACTGTTGTAGCCGCTGTATCAGTCCATCTCATGGAAGGTCTTCTTTTGTTTCATGGACCCTCTGCTTTACTAAGCATAATGTCTTTTCCAAGGCTTGGTCCCTCCTAATAGCATGTCTGAGTGCGTTGAGATGAAGCATCCCATGGTATACATGGATAATCACAAATATCTGCATGTATTTTCAATTTACATTAAAATCATATTTTCTCACTGATGCCAATAATTCCCATGCAACACTAAAGGGTTCACAGTAATCCTTCCCTCTTTGCATGACTCCATTCTCTGACAATAAGAAACCTGGCTCCCATTAACGACAATGTATTTAATTATCTGCTTAGTTCTAAAATATACAGAAAGTAGTTTCTCAATTATTAACACATTCCTTTCAGTAAAAGAGAAATACTAACCAGAGTCCAACATATTTTTAGTTAGTTTGTCATTAGATTCGACGGTACTTGGCACTTGGCCGGTCATTAGCTTGAGGCATATTATCTAAATACTTTTGAAACGGTACCTGATTAGCTTTTTTTTTTCCTCCCTGTCCTGCCACTGTGTTATTTCTTCATAGTATGGTTTAGAAGATGTGATTTTGCTGGTATTGTTTTAGACTTCTCCTTATACACATTTATTTATTGTCTTTTTTTGAGAATCTGAAATATTAACAAGGTTCCTAAAGTGAGGCTGTCCAAAATAACCTCAGAGAAATATCACTCCCCACCCACCCCACTCACTCCTATTACACTTTTCATTCATGTTCATCCACTCTGTGCAGTTTAGTCTCTACTTTATCCTCCCTGTGTTTCTTGTTACATAATGAAAACATACATGCTTACTTTCTCATTTCTTCATCTTTCCTATATAAAGAATAGCATAGGTTGGATACTCTTCTGCATTTTTTTACATGGTAGTCTCCTAAATCACTTCATATCATAGAGATCTTTCTCATCTCTATTCTTTTGTTCTGACTGCATTATACTGCATTCTATGAAGGCAGTAGTAAAAAAATAAGGCTCAAGGAATTGATGGAACATCAAATGAGAGTCAGTGAGATGGAATGTCAAATGAGATTGATGCACTGTCAAATTGATGCTGCACTGGAGGTGCCCAGTCACCTATGCCAAGAAATTTGGGAGATGGCTATTTGGCCAACTGAAAACGATCTTGATAGATACACAGACAGACAGACAGATACGCCTATTCCAAAGAAAAGTAATTCAACTGAATGCAGAAAGCATTGAACAATATCATTAATATCACACACAAGTAAAGTTCTCCTAAAGATCTTTCAAAAGCAGGTGCAGCAGTATATTGACAAGAACCTACCAGAAATTGAAGCCAAATTCAGATGAGGATTTGAAACCAGGAGTTTCGAATGATGTCAGATAGATCCTGGATAAAAGTAGAAAATATCAGAAAGATGTTTATCTGTGTTTTATTGACTATGCAAGGGCATTCGACTGTGTGGATCATAACAGATTGTGGGCAATGTTACGAAGAATGAGAACTACTGAGCACTTAATTGTGCTCATGAGGAAACTGTACATAGATCAAGAGGCAGTCGTTCAACAGAATAAGAGGATATTGCAGTGTTTTAAAGGCAGGAAAGGTGTGTATCTGCATTGTATCTTTTATTATACCTATTTAATCTATATGCTGAGCAAGTAATCTGAGACGCTGGACTCTGTGAAGAAGAAAGGGGTACCAAGATTGGAGAAAGATTTATTAACAGCCTGTGATATGCAGATGACATAATCTCACATGCTGAAACTGAAGAGGACTTGAATTACTCAGTAGTGACGATTAAAGACTACAGCCTTCAGTATGGATTACACCTCAAAACAAAGAAAGCAAAAATCCTCACAACTGGACCAATGAGCAGCATCATGATAAATGGAGAAAAGACTGAAGCTGCCAAATCACATTTTACACAGATCCACAATCCACATCCATGACAGCAGCAGTCAGGATATCAGAATAGTCATTATATTGGGTAAATCTGCTGCAAACGTGTTGAAAAGCAATGATGTCACCTTGAAGACTAAGATGCACCTGACCCGAGCCATTTGATGTCACCTGAAACATATGTGAAAGCTAGATGATGAATAAGGAAGACTGAATAACTGATGCCTCTGAATTGTGATGCTGGAAAGGAATATTGAGGAGACAACAGACTCCCTAAAGTAGGAACAAATCTCTCCTGTGAGAAGTACAACTAGAACGCTCTTTGGAAGCAAGGATGGCAGGACTACATCTCACATACTTTGGACATGTTATCAAGAGGGATCAGTCCTCGGAGCAGGCCACTGTGCTTGGGAAAGCGGAGGGTCAGCAAAAAAGACGAGCCTCAGTGAGATGAACAGACACACTGGCTGCAACAATGGGCTTCAGCACAACAACAGGAGTGAGGACAGCACATGTGTTAGTCACCTGGGACTGCTGTAACAGAAATACCACAAACAGACGAGCTTTAAAAAAGAAATTTTATTCTGTCACAGTCCAGTAGTGTACAAGTCCAAATTCAGGGCATCTGTTGACTCTGGAGGAAGGACCCTGTCTTCAGTCTTCTCTAGGACTGGAAGCTTCTGAGGCATAAGGATGCCTGGTCATTTTTAAAGGATGTGTTCTTCTCTTGGCAGTGCTACTTGGCGGTATGAGGTCTACTAGCTCTCTGCTTGCTTCTCTTTCTTTATGTCTGGAGATTACCTCAAAGCGTAATATAGGCTTACACATTGAGTTCTGCCCCTCCAACCCAACTGCTGCCCATCCTGTCTCATTAACATCACAAAGGCAGGGTTTGCACCATAGGAACATCACACAGTACCAAAAATCACCGCCTAGCCAAATTGCTACAAATATTTTGGGGCGGGGGGAGGATACAATTCAATCCATGACAGCCCAGGACCTGGCAGTGTTTCTTCTGTTGTTTATTAGGGTTGTTATGAATCAGAACCGGCTTGACGGCACCTAACAAAAACAACATAAGCATTGCTACAATGAATTGTCTCACATACATTTTCCTCTTACGAAGGTATATCTTCAGGGTACATTGCTAGAAGTGAAATTTCTGAGTCAAAACATGAACAGCGGTATAACCTGTTTCTGCTGAGTTGACTGGCTCAGAGTGGCCTATAGGACACAGTGCAGGCAAGTACCTCACAGAGTTTCTAAGGAGAGGCTGGAGGATTCAGACTTCTAATCTTTTGTTTAGCAGCTGGGCTCTCACTCACTGTACCACCAGGGCTCTCACTCACTGTACCACCAGGGCTCCAAATATAGATGAAATCTTATAAAACATTAACAAACTGTCCTCCGTAAAGGTCTTTCTGTGGTGTACACTATACAGTAATATGTAAGTATGACCATTTCTCCATCTTTTCACAGATGGAGTATGTTGATATACTTTTAAATTTTTGCCAGTTTGTTTTACATGACATCTCCATCTAGTTTTATTTTCTGTTTTCATAATTATAAAGGAGGTTGACTTTTTTTCTACGCTTATACAAGTATACTTTTTGTAAATAATCTGTTAATATCTTGTGCCCATTTATACATCAGGTTTTCAGTAGTTTTTCACTCATATTTGAAGAGTTCTTCTTGATTAGGGGTATTGGTACTTTCTCTGTGTTATATATTGCAAATTTCAGTTTTTTAGCCTTCTTTTGGATTTATGTGTAGGGTTATCTTTTGGCATGCAACTATTTCTATGTAGTCAAATGTATTTTTATTCTGTCGCAGTTTGAAATGGAAAAGACTTTAAAAAATATGAGTATGGTCCCATTCAACAGACAATAAATTAAATTCTAGAAACTGAATTGCCAAAGTGGAAAAAATATGTATGTGTGTGCTTGGCTGGTATGTGTCTAATTAGTATGTATGTGTGTATACATACCAGTTTCTAAGCATATATTGGTGAAGGTAACCAGCTATCCCCACTGTTACAATCTTGTCCTCTTTAAGGGTGTTACAAATCAAGAAAAAATACATACCATAATTGTAAAATGTGTATTGTTTGAGTATGGAACAGAAATGATTGACCTTGATCAGGAAGGTTAATCTGAATGTTTATAAAAGAATGAGAAATGAGTCAGGATATGAAAGGTAACAATTAGGAGGTGATGGTGATGGAATAGAAGAGTGTATCAGAAAGGGAGTATAGCATTAGTATGGTGACTCTGAGGCACAGACCGCAGACCAGTGTACTTGGCATGCTGCAGTAGGATGTGGCTGTTGTGTAGAGAGAAAGGAGTGAGATGGGACTGGAGAGATGGCCAATGGCTAATTGATGTCATTCTTAATAGCCATAATTTTACATTATTTAAGCTGGGAAAGTGGACATTATGTGTTAATATTTGATTTTGTAAAGCATCTAATGTAGCTATAAAAAGGAAAATTATTATAATGGGCAAATTTGAACTGAGGAGAGCAATTCAGAAGCTCTTGCAGTAGCTGGTGCTTTTACTAGATATAGATGATAGAGATTCTTTAATTCAAAAGTTAATTATGGAGTTTCTATTATATGCCAGGCCCTGTGTCAGAAGCTGAAAATAGAGACTGATAGATTTTTAAAAAATATTTAAGATATAAAACAGACAATACAAGCTGTTAGATTGGATATGAAGTATAAGGTGTGTATGCTAGGGATAATACTAAATTTCTGGCTTATGGAAAACAATATATAGTGATTTTGGTGGTGTGGGATAAAATCTATTTTGGGGAAGGAAACTTGTGCATTCAGAATGAACACTGAGAATGTGTGGAACTTCTGAGACACTTGTTAGATAACATCAAAGTTTCAAAGTCTTAGCTAGGCAAATGAGTGGAGAATTCAAAAACTGAGTCAAAGAAGCAAGATAATTTTTAAGTAACCTGCAAACAAATGGCATTCAACAACACTGGTGTGAGGGACATCCTTTAGGGACAGTGGATAGAAGGGGAAAAGAACACAGCCTGTTACTGACCACTTAATGCCTTTGTGTCAAGAAGAATAAACTTGGCAAGAGAAATAAAGTGGTAACTAGGATAGTATGGATCCCTGGTGATGTGGGAGTTCAGAAATGGACTGCTAACCAAAAGGTTAGCAATTTGAATCTACCAGTTACTCTTTGGTAACCCTTTGGAGACAGTTCTTCTGTGTCCTACAATGTCACTGTTAGTTGGAATTGACTCAGTGGCAATGGTTGTATTTAGGATAGTATGGAATAATGGATACTACTTGGCTATAGTTTTTAAAGCAGCAGAGATATATCTATCGTATGAAATACTTCCGATAGATCAAGTAAGAGGAAGACTAAAATTATCCATTTGGGTTAGTGGGAGCCCATTCTTGATGTTAGTGAGACATTGTCGGGTACAGGGATGGGGCTGTAGTTAAAACGGAGACGGCTGAGGAGTGAGAGAGAGGTGAGGAAGTGAAGGACGCTCTCTGGGAAAGGCATTCTCCAAGACAAACACAAAACTTGGCGTTGGGTCTGAGGTTCTAAGTTTTCCTTCTACGGCATATACTTCACCAAATGACACAGGTGTAGATGGGTTTGACACAGGGGTGTCCCCAGCAACTAGCTGAAATGCACAAGAAGATCCTACACAAAGCAAATCATCTTCAGGAATGAGTGCCCACGTTGCTGTTGGAAGGCTGCCCAGGATAGGGAGATAAGGCTTGAGTACTAGCCTAAGGGTTTTATCTTTATTAACCAAAGCACAGCTCTGGGGAACATCTCAATATGAATAAACGATGTTTCTGCTAATGCAGCCAGCATTCAAAAGCAACAAATCTGCTGCTTTACATGGCAAGCAACACTGACAGGTCTCTTTTCCAAAACAGTCTGTTTCATTAACTGAAGATGTCTACTTCCTTAGCATTAACACTTGAGCCTGCAACTTGGATAAACACAAAACACAAAAACTGCTTCAAATAGTGTATTTTCTTTATGATCCCCTAGCCCTTGCTGCTCTGTGGCTTCTTTTGTTTTTATTGAGTGAGTTTTATGCTGGTAAAAAGGTTGGAAATGAGACTTGTCACTTCCAGGTGGCAGTAATTTGCATTTAATGAGCAAAACTCATAGCCCTGGTTAAGTGCAGTGGCTCAAGAACTGAAGCCAAGGGCACAAATGAGGTTGCTTTTAAACGGGAGTGTATGAGATTCAGACACGGAAATCGGGACAAGAAAACAATCACCAGGGTGTACGTGAGAAGGAATACAAAGGGAACACTGAAGTCAGATTATTAAAAGATGTAAAACTAAAGAGAGCAACTGATGTCATGGTAGCAACCTTAAGAAAATACTTATAATATTGATAATAGCCCTCATTTATCAAGGAGTGTATTATATACTGCATTTAGGACTTTGCAAGCTTAACTCACTGCATCATTGGCTTATGAATTGTGTAACTTCCTAACTTCTCAGAATTTCTCTTTGTAAATATGAAAACCTGAAATAAAAATACTGACTGAAGTTACAAAGCAAGTTCAAGTCTTAGAGATAAATTTTAAACTTGGGTTCATTGATCAAGCTCTTAGCCATCACGTGCATCATTGCACTAGTAATGAGGACCTTTCCACACATGGCTACAAATCAACTATGTGACTCAATAAGGGAGATTAAGTAATGCCCTCCGAGTTTCAACATATGTAAAATAAGGATATTAGACTAGACAAATTACCTGATCCCATCCAGAGTTAATAATTTACACTTCGTACTGTTTCTTAGGTTTCTACTGCTGCCACTGCAGAAAACAAAACTTAAAGAGCACCTCACAGCTAAAGACAAGGATGCATAAACAAAGTATTATATAGGTGAATGAATGAATGGTCCAAGGTCAATGACCCTGTTGTAGGTGCTGTGAAGATGTGGTGAGACGTGAGACGTGAGACTGTGTACTGAAATCACTGGCCTGCAGTGTTTTCTTATGTAAGAACTCTTAAGCTGATACAATATGCAGATGTCATCAAAAGAATATGTCCCTAACATTTTTGATGCAACTAACACCTTCTTCTTAGCTTTCCAATTTGATTTTCCAATTTACAATAGTTCATAAACACATATTCATAAACATTAGTATATTCATAGGTCTTCATTTGTTTAATATCAGGAGCTCTAGAACTAAAGAGCATGTTTGTGCATCAAATACATGAATTTTTATGCATAAAGTCTTGCATACTGGAAAATGTGATTTTCAAGTTGATTTTCTCTGATACTAATGTTAATATACTAGATGTTTGCCTAATATTTATTTGGTTTACTTTTCTTCACTCCATTCTTATTAGGCATGTCTTTTGTTACCGCTATATAAAAGACGTACAAAAAGCTTAGATTCATTTTTCAAACATGGAAGCTAAGATTTTACATTTATTTACTTTTATATTTCTACTTTATTATTTTTTTCTCTTTTTTCCCCTTCTTTCCCTACTTCTGTACTTTTTTTCTGGAATTTTTCCTACAAGCATACATTGCTCTTTCTTGTTATCAGTATTTATCTTGTAATTTTTACATAGTTTATTGACAACAGGTCTAAAGCTGATCAGTGTAGCTATTCATCACTGATCTAGCAATATTTCCACACTTGACTGATATTGATCAAAGAACTTTCAAATATGTAGATAGAATCATTCCTATTCAATTTCCTTTGTCATTGTTGGACACCATTTTTGTCTTGTTTCTAATGATCTTTATATTACTCTTTTATATGTGTGCTTTTTTACATTTAAGCTAACTGCTTCTTCTTCTTTTTTCTTTTTTTTACATTTAAGCTAATTGCTTTTTCAGTTCCTCTCTTAACCTTCTAGGTCCAATTCCAGTTTTGAAGTACTTCCTTCATTAGATTTGTCTGTGGGTCATGGACAAATAAAGTCATATAGTTTGTCTGAAGACACAGTATTTGGTTTGCTTTCATTATTGATTGATTGTTTGGGTAGAAAACTCTAAATATCCTCTATGGGGTGAACTGACACAGCGGCTGCAACAGCAGGCTCAAACAGAGCAATAATTGTGGGGATAACGTAACTGGGCAGTGTTTCATCCTGTTGTACACAGGGTCACTGAGTTAGAATCAACTCAATAACAGTCAGTTTTAAATTAACCAATGCTATTTATAATCTGGAGCACCAGTGACACATTATCATTAAGAGCTTGACTGCTAATGAAAAGGCTGGCTGTTCAAATCCATTAACTGCTCCTTGAAAATCCTGCAGGGCAGTTAGACTCTGTTTATAGGGTTGCTATGAGTCAGAATTGACACGACAGCAATGTTTTTTTGTTGTTGTTGTCGTTCTTTTTATTTTTTATCATTCATAATCGAGAAAGAGAATTTAAAAAGAGAGTTTAGTGTTATATGTACGTCTTTAGTTGTTTTAGGTTTTTGCATGTGTGTATTATAGAACTCCTGGCGTGAATAGCAGCTACAGACTTATATAACATAAAGGATGAAAATAAAAATAATTATCTTCTGTTATCTCTTTATTGACTAAACCACTCACTGCTGTCAAGTCAGATCCTACTCATGGCGACCCTAGAGATCAGAGCAGAACTGCCTAATGAAAATTTTAATTGAAATACATGTTTTGTACCTTTTCATCCAATAGTGCCATGCTAGCAATTTATTCTAGGGAATGTAATTGGGGACATGTGCAAATACATAAGTATCGGAATGCTCCTCACATTGTTTATAACATGTTTGCAACATCAACATCCAACAATAAATGTTTTAATAAACTGTGATATAGCCATAAAATGAAATACAGCTACTAATACACATTTCATATGTAGACATACATTTACAATAAATTGCTGCAAAGTTGTAAAATATTATTATGTGAGTTAATTTTTGGAAACCCTGGTGGAGGTAGGGGTGTAGCTATGACTGCTAATCAGAAAAAGTGAGAAGTTGAACTCACCTGGGTCTTCTTGGAAACCACATGGAACAGTTCCACTCTGTCTTATAGGGTTGCTATGAGTTGGAATTGACTTAACAGCAAGGATAAGTTCACTTATGAAAGAAAAATCTTAGAGGAAGAAAAATAAGCAGAGGTATACATATCAAATTTCTCAGAGGTTATTTTTAGCTGGTGGAATTGTGAATAATTTTTATTTTCTTCTTCATGCTTATCTTAAATACTGGAGTTTCTCTTAATGAACACAATTTTATGTAACAAAATAACCGAAAATGAGAAAAGTACATATTAATAAAGATTTTGAACATTTAAAGCATTTTTCTCAGGTTTTGCTGAGATTATTCGTTATAACCGACTAATAAGAATATCAAATTTAGAATTTTGCAGTTCTTTTTTCCAACCGAGAGTCAATTAGTCAAGGTAATAGCCAGCTTTCAGAATTAAAATGTGATCGTCTGAATAATTCATAAATCAATTCTCTGAGCTTCCCTACTGGGGTCATGCAGCCTTCCAAGGGCTGACCAAAACTGGAGATAAAAGAGTGTGTTCTCTTGGATTGGAGCAAGACTGTCATCTTCATTCTCATCATGAGTCATTCTGCAACCATTTAAGTCTCTCTCCAGTCACATGCAAACAGTAAATGGCTCCTGCTGTGTGGAGCAGATTACAAAGAATATTCTCCTTTAAGTATGGTCCTCTATTAATACAACCTGGTCATATGGCCCTGTAAGCAACTTAACTCTCAGACAAACTTTCTTTGCCAAAATGGAGGTGTGACCTCACAGCTCTGTGAATAACTTTGTTTCACTCTTAGCATCACCATGAGTGAAGACTTGGCTAAGAGCCATAGCCCTGCTTACAGGTCTCTATTAAAAGAAGAAGAAAAAAAAAAACCTAACTGCTATTGAGTCAATTCCAACTGATAGCAACCCTATAGGACAGAGTACAACTGCTCTATAGAATTTCCACGGAGTGCCTGGAGGATTTCAACTGCTGACCTCTTGGTTAGCAGATGTCACACTTAACCACTGCAGTACCAGGGTTTTCACAGTGCTAAATGCCATGAATAGGACAACTGATTAAGTCAAAGTGATTCATTCAATAATAGTGAGAAAGTTGGGACCTTAGGGCACCCTTATCTCTCATTCCAATCTCCCTTTCTTACCTTCTATCTCATAATTTCCTCACATTCCAGTTAGATAATACATGTCTCAGGGCATTTATCTCTTCTGTCCTTACTGATGCTGTTTATTCCACTTGGATTGCCTTCCCTTTTCCATATTAATTGTTTATATCTTATTCCAGTTCATTCGTTGCCTCCTAAAAACAGGGCTTTGAACTGATTCATTCTGATTGGAACCGCTGCTAAGACTTTGCATTTCTAACCAGTTCCCATGAAATTATACGTAAGCATCACCCAAGGATCTTGTTAAAATGTAGACTTTGATTTAATCTATCTGGAGTGGAAATGCAAATTATCAGCAGGGGTTTAAATTGGAATTAACTCTATTCAAAGCCCTCCTAAAAACACTGCATGAATATCTTGCCTCCAACATGTAGTGAAGCATCATTTATCTTCAAATGAGCATGTCTTAGTGCCTATCTCAAGCACATCTTATGTTTAAAAACTTAAAAACTTTGCTGCCTAGTTGATTCTGGCTCATAGCAACCCACAGGACAGAGCAGAACTGCCCCACAGGGTTTCCAAGGAGCAGCTAGTAGATTAGAACTCCCAACCTTTTGATTAGCAACTACACTCTTAATCACTGCTCCACCAGGGCTCTACCCAGTGTAAGACAGGACCTAATTGATACCGGTTAAATCAATGAAACAGTGGTTAAATTCTAGTCTATAGCTCAAATGTGTATTTTTGTTTACTTGGGTATACATTTTCTTTTTTATTTGCTAATTCAGTTGAGGCCAGAGACTGTGTCATTGATATCTCGGTACTTTACTCCTTTCTCTAACAGCAACTGGCAAGTTCTTTCCATTGCTTAGGAATAATGCAAATTGATTAAATGCAAGATTTTATAAATTAATGAATAAACCTATTACCAGGATGCATGTTTTACACTACTCATACGGCAATATGCCAACGATACCATGTACTATTTGTCAGCCTTTTCCCTTGTATTGAACAGTGAATCAATTGAAAAAAGAAACCCTATCTTCTGTGTATTTATATTTTTTTTCTAAAGCTATAGGGCTAACATTATCCACTCATTAATTTGTTGAAAAAATGCAATGAACAGTGGTATAAAAAGACTCCTGTGCATCCTTCCAGTCATTCATTTATTCACTCCTTCATTTTTGTTGGTTGAACCATCCCATCCCCCTGCACCCGATGTTACCTTTTTCTTTGTGTTTCCAAATACTAATCACAGGCTCTGCTCAAAGTCTATGTTTGTGGGTACTCATAGAGTTTCTCACCGTTTGGAGGAGATGAGTGTTGGTGGGTGCTGTGTTCATATTTAAGGGAGAAGAAAGCTCACAGTCTGCCTTCCTGCTATGCTGCTGCTGATGACTGAACATGGGAAGAGAATGTGGCTAGAACTTGGGATTCCTGCAGCATAGGTTTTGATGCTTTGAATCAAGCCCAGACTTTGAAACCACAGTACACAACTAGAGGAAAGATATGACAGTCTGACCGTGAAGTTTCGAAAGCTAGAGAACTAGGAAGTTGTGGTCTAGGCAAGCTGTTTACATGAGAGATTCTGCAGCAGAGGGAAACCTAGAACTGATGCTACTCAAAAATCAAGTCTGTTATTCATCATCGTGGAAATGTCTTACTGTGCTATGGCCAGGTGTTAGCCTCAGGGTAGGATGCCAAGATCTGGGAATGATTCTTGAAGAGATCAGCAAGTAAAAATCAAGCCCTCAGTTTGATAGAGAACAGAGCAATGGACAAATCAGCAGAAAAGATTTCAAACATCGGGGACATGGACTGTGTCCTGCTGAGAGACCAGGGCCTCAGTTTAAGCTGGCTGATGAGCAGATACACTGAGTCCCTGATTATAGGCTAGCTCCACTGCAGTCAAGTCAATTCTGACTGACAGCAACCCTATAAGAAAGAGTAGAACTGCCCCACTGGGTTTCTAAGGAGTGACTTGGTAGATTCGAACTGCAGACATTTTGGCTAGCAGCCAAGCTCTTAACCACTGCACCACAAGCAATGTGACTGTGGGCTACAGCTGCTGAAGTCCTTTCTGTCTGAGATTGGTTATAAAGAGCAAGACAGACTAACTTTGCAGACAATATTGGAGGGGTCCAAATGCCAAAGCCAGTTAGAATCTGTCAGGTACAGTTGACATCACAATTGGCATCACCTTACAAATGGTCCATAAGGCAAGCCTGACCTTCCCTTCCCCGTGCTCCTCTCATAAATGATAGCAGACTAGGGAGAAAGTGAAATACCTCTGAAAAGGCTCCTTAGGGAGGAGGATCAGCAGGTCCCAACCCTTCGTAGAAGTTCATAAGAGAGGATGATAAACAAGGCCCATGTGCCACCAAAAGAGCTCATCTTTCTCAGCTATGCTGGGTCAACAAGGAACAGTTGGTCAGCCTTAAAACTAACTGAACTGTCACTGTGAGGGTGTTTCTGACTCTTTCGCAGAATCTCAAAATGGAAGAAAAAAAAAAACCTAACTGTGTTATGGATATGGCATTACTCTCCTCTAGCTTGTCCATCACTCCTGTAATTAGATTATTGGCGTCTATCTTCTTTACTAGACTGTAACTCCTGTGGGGGCAGCAAGACTAGGGCTCACCTTATTGTTTTCCCATGTAGTTTGGCACGTGCACTGTCAGAGATGCTGTTGTACAGGGGTAATGTGAGACACAGGGTGTCACTGTTACGTCAGACTAGACTGACAGACCTCAAGTGAAATGAGCTGCTGGAAGGACTGAAGTCAGAAGGTAGATGCTGGCAGCCTGCAGTAACAGGAAGGAGGACAAGAAGAGTCAGTAAGGCACAGGAAGAAGACGTGGTGTTGAGACAGACAAAGGTGGGGCCTTAGTCCTCTGTTGGGTCCATTTCTAGATAAGCACGAAGGACAGTGAACCAGTGATAACTGAAAATATATTCTAACAATGTTTTGTTTTTTTTTTTCCCCCTACAGTGGGTACATATTTCTCTTTTGTAACTAGGTCCTGGGAAAGTCTGTGTTATGGTAATCCATTTTCTGCTTTCTTCCAAAAGAAGAAATATGTCCTCCCGTTGAAGTGTTTATTAGTTGTGTGTGTGTATATGGGTGTTATGAGAATCTTACTCCTGAAATGTTCAGGCACTGCTTTTACACTAAGACAATTAATTCTAAGGGTGACGAGTCAATGAGGCTGAGAAATATTTGTGGATCCAGGTGTCCTAGAGATGAATTTCCAGGGCCTGTTGTAGAAGGAGGTAACTTTGAACAGTTACTACCAGAAAAAGAATTGAAACTCATAAACTTGTAATCACGTTGTAGCCACCTTGCTATAATGTAAAGGAAAATCAGCCAACCCCCTTTCTACCTCCTTTGTAGGATTGATTTTGCAGTTTTCCACGGAGGGCAATTCTTTCAATACAATTCGTAACCACATTATGATTGTCTAGACTTTTTCACAACCTAAGTATCACTGAGTTGAGAATGTTCATATGTTTTAAGGAGATAATGGAATGACTGAGGTTAATCCTTTGGCTTGGTTTTATTTTCCATATAAAGATGGTGTCAACTGATACATATTTAACTTGGATTCATGGTTGAATGCTATGCTGTAAAGGCTCAGAATGCTAACAAAAAAAAGGCATGATAACCAAATATATATTTGGCCTCAGTGTAGTCATCTGTAAAAGGATGAAAATAAAAGGGACTCAATGATAAGAGTTATTATGAGTATTTAGTAACATCCTGTATATAAAGTATCTAGCACATCGTAAAGCTCAATGTTCCATTCCAATGCTTATCAGATTAGTGTATGACCAAAACTCCAGTTTTTGGCCCTAACCTATAAAGCTTCTGACATTCCTAGATCTGAGAGTGAAGCTCAAATTACAGAACTCAAAATTACTAGAAGGAACTCAGTAAAATGGTGACACAGAGGAAGGTGGCACTGGAGAGCAGTAAACCAGCAGTAAACTAGTTACAATTTTCATTATTTTTTAGAAGTAACTAGATGTGCAGTTTTGCTACCAACAGCCCAGAGGCTGCTACCCCAGAAGAGCACTTAAAATCATGTGCCACAAGCTCCATAAGGAGAGTGTCCCTTGACTTTGCTAAGCTGCTTCGTTTCTTTGTACTCCAACTGTATAATAAGAGAAGTGGCATACCAACCACTTTTGCTTTGCCTGCTATTTTAAAGGTGAACAGCGTATCAGCCTTCTATCTTATTTATCTTAGTTTTAGTTGACAAACTTCTTGCTTATTTATTTATTTATTTTCCACCTACAAAGCAGACTCTAATTTAAACAAAACACTCAAAGTATTTGAGATAATCACTGACTCACAAGTCATCATGCTATTTTTTCCCCTCTTATTCCTTCTTTGGAAAATCTGTAAGGCTTTGCAGATAGCTTCCATTTCATTCTTCTGATTTTTGTTTTCTTGTCCTTCTCCTTCTCTGTCTCTGTTTCTCCTTTTTCTGCTCACCCACCCTCTAAGGAACTTCAGTTTTATTTAGAAGGAATAAAAATAAAATTGCTTCAGGGCTCAGACCATGTAGGCCAAGCTTTGCCTGGAGACAATATTTACAGCTGAGTGATAAATTGGGATTGTTATCAAGTGGTTGACAGGCTGTTAACTAAAGCAAGGTTGGAGATATTGCCATAAAAATGGCGTGGGAGAATAAATGCTCAATGACTCCTACAGTCGAGTTGGTTAAAAAACTACCAACGCAATTAAGAGTTACAGTGGTCAGCTTGGCAATGGAGTCTATTAGAACAGACTTGCACCTGACCTGAAGACATGATCACCAGGACAGACTAGGACTGGGTAACAGTTCAGGCTGACAGTAGTGTGGGAGTTTGAGAGCTAGTCACCGAACTGGTAGTGAAGAAGGGGTTTTTCTGAAGCTGTCACAATTTCCCGTCTTGATATAAATTTACTAATTCATAATAAAGGCTTAGAATCAGACATGAAAAACAAGGAAGGAAATTCAGGTCTTGGATGAGAGTACAGATTCTTTTTTACTGGGAACAAAGATGAAGCCAGAGACTAGTCAGTGAAGGATGTGCAAGTTCCTCCTTATTCTAGAGACAGCCACGTTTCCCAGTCTCCCTTGAAGTTAGATTCAGCCATGCAGATGTGTTCTGACCAATGAAATGTCGGTGGAAGCCATATATGCACAGCCAACCCAGTCTCACAAAATTCATCTGTGCAATGCCATCCTCCATACACTCTCCTATCTGTGGTGGTCTGGATTGAACTCTGAGGTGGTGATTCTCAAAAGAGAAGGCTGAAACCCTGAATTACCCCTGAAAGTAAAGTCATTCAAGGAAGGAAAAAAACAAAAACAAAAACCTAACAACATGCACATACACAAACCTAATCACAAGCTCCAGGAAAACCTGTCAGGCTGTAGATTCAGAAATGCACACTCATTCTATGAATACACAAAAGGATAGGTTGCTTGTTACAGCAACTTGTCTACCTTGACAAATGCAAGATCATAGAGAAGATAGCAGAGCTGTTGAAGAGATGAACATGAGTTGACTTTGGCCTCCCAGTCTTACCATTACTCATGTTTCTGATAAAATGTCCTAAATAGTTCTAGAAAGCAAACCCCAGGCTCTGCAATGTGGGTTAGTTGATCCACACTTCCTCCCAATTCATAGGTGTCATATAACTCAGATCTGAGTTATCAACATATTCAATTTCTCGGCCTCACAGTTATATCTGGATTCATAACCCAAAATGATCTTATCAAAACGAATCTTGAGATTAGAGTCACCAAAACTAAGCTTCTTTTCCTAATGAGCTTTTAGTTCCAAGAACTTCTGGGTCTCCCCTGAAGCGAAGAGCTCTTGAAAATGAAGCCAACATAGTAGAAAGGAAAGCTGAGAGGTAGAAAAAGTTTCTTGGGGACACTGATTGAACACCTCAATCTGGCTATTTCTGAAGTGAGGTGGCTTTGAACTTTTGATTGGTATAAGTAGTAAAGTCCACTGTGATGGTTAAGGTCATGTGTTATGTTGGCTGGGCTGGGACTCTCAGTGGTTTGGCAGTCATGTAATGACATAGTCTGGGAGTAATGTAATGATGTAGTTACCCTCAATTGTGTGATATAATGTCATCACCTCTATAGGTGATCGGATGTGATCAGCCAATCAGTTACAAGGAGTTTCCTCAAGGGTGGTGATGCCTGCATCCAATATACATGGATGTTCTCTAGCACAGTTCACTAGTTTTTGCTTGCTCTGGATCCTGCACCCAACTCATTATTATCAGACTTCTGGTTCTTAAGGACTTGAGCCAGAAGCTTGCCATATTGCCTGCCAATCTTAGGATTCATCAGCCTCTGCAACCTGTGAGCCAGCAGCCGGCTGTCTTACCTGACAATCTTGTGGATTCATCAACCTTACAGCCTATGAGCCAGCAGCTTGTCATCTAATCTCTGCATCCTAGGTTTGTCAGCCCCTGAAGCTGTGTGAATCAGGAAAAGCCTCAAATCTGAGACCTGATCCACAGAATTGGAACTTTCCAATGTGAGCCATTTTCTTAAGACACATCCTCTATATGGAGCCCTGGTGGTTAAGAAGTTGGCTGCTAACCAAAAAGTCAGCAGTTCGAATCCACCAGCTGCTCATTGGAAACTTTTGAGGCTGTTCTTCTCCACCTTGTAGGGTTGCTGTGAGTCAAATTGACTTGATGACAACAGGTTTGGTTTGGGGTTGGCATGTTTATATATGTGTATGTGTGTGTATATATATATATATATATATATATGCATACATATCTATCCTTCACTGACTTTGCTTCTTTAGAGACCCCAGCCAAGGTACCCACTTTACCTTAAGAAAGCCCAAGTTTAGTTTCTGAGAGTTACAGCAAAAATAATTGTTTAGAATTCTTTAACCCAAGCTTCTGTGATGTTGGATCTACATGGTGGATAAATTGCCCCCAGATGAAGGAAGAAATGGGAAAAGAAGCTACACTGGGCAAGGAAATTATCACATCACTATACAAAAGTATTTATCCTGAACCTAGTAACAACTGACACATAATAAACATTTTTGATCACTGAGCTACATATTCAATACCATGTGTCTCAGACCAGTTTCTCTAGAGGTGCAAACTTAGTGAAGCTTATACATAAACATACAGAGATAGATTTATTTCAAGGAAATGGCTTATGCAGTTGTGGAGGCTGGCAAGCACAAAATTAGTGAGTCAGGCAGCAGGCTGGAGGCTTCTCCTGACTCAGACAGTGGCAGGGGCTGTCTAACCAAAAATTGACAAGTGAGGCCCTCAGACTGCTAGCTCACTGGTCTGCAGAAGCTGGGTTATCTAAATTCTCCAAGTCAGACTTCTTGTGTCCCAAGAACTAGAGGTCAGAAGATGAAATCACAAATGCAGTATAGACACTATAGTTTACTAGAACATCCATATATTGAATGCAGGCCAGACTCCAAAGAAATTCACCTTCCAAATGATTGGCTGTTCACACCAAATCATAAAACAAAGGATGATTACATAACATTTGCCAAATGACTGAAATCACAGCCTAGCCAAGCTAACACATATCATTAACCATAATGCCATGTAAATAATATTATATTGTGATTCTTCGATTTCTTATACAACTTTAAACATAAGACTTCCTTATAGCTAGGATGACAATATGATTTATCATCCAAACTGATATACTTCTGAGAGCGAAAGAGGGATCTATTAATAACTAAGCTAGAATAACAGGCAGGAACTGGGACTTTGTTATATAAAGCTGGGTATAGATTCTTCCTATATATTATTAAGGATTTTTCATAAACATATTTAAATTCATTTAAGTCATAGAAAGGATAGCCAATTTCAAGTTCTGTCTATAAAATAGATATAGAGAAGTATAAACATACAGGAATACAATAGAAATAAATATTAACTGATTATTTTCCTCATGACATGAAACATCATTTATGAGCATATATGAACTTCATATCTTCATGAAAAATATGAATATGAGGAAATATTCAGGCACGGTGGTCTTACTAGCCAAAAATATTGCTCCATGTGCAAATTCTTAACATTGGCAGATTTCACTAATTCATTAAGGGTGTATTTTTTGAATATACAATGTCGTTGTCATTGGGCTGAGGCACAGATTAATCATAGACAAGTAAGGGCAATAACAAAAGTCATAAACAGAAGAAAAGAAAAAAACTGAGGAAATGAAGGAATCAGTTACTACCACTTAAAAGATGTGACATGTTTGAAGAAGGAGATGTGTGCATTATGAGTCAAATGGTGAGGGGGTGTTTAGAGTGAAGGAAGAGGTTGATTTCAGATCTTGAAAGGCTGAAGATTTGAGATGTTCCCTTGCATCTGTAATCAAGCAGAAGTATGCTGAGAAGACTTCAAATGTGTGCATGATGTGGTTTTGAAGACTATGGGATTGGGATGCCATAAGGTTGCAGTTCATGATGAAAGCATTATTAATAAGAGTTACCATTTCATGGACTCTATTAGCTGAGTGCTTTTACAGGTATGTTTACATGTTTTAACTCACATGATCTTCACATAATTCCATAAATTAGTTCCTATTAGTAACCCCATTCTACATCATACGGACAGAAGGCATTAAGGTATCAAGAAACTATTCAACATTATTGAAATAGCAAGACATTTTGGTAGGATTCAAATCCAGGCCCATTCCCATGACCTTTACCACTAAACTGTAAGACCTCCATGAAATGAATCAAGCTTCAGATAAAAAGAATAATTAGAGGAAATATGCAGAGAAACAAGATTCTGGATATATTTCTGGAGTGTCACAGTTTTGATCTTTCATCATATCACAAAGTAGTTGCAAACCCAAGAAGAAGAAAGAATTCGGGGTGATTTTAAGGTTTAAGTATTGGGATACGTGATAGATGGTGTCAGAGAACAACTCTAGCCTCATAGAGAAAGGTATAGCAAGATACTAAGGAGATGATTGAGCAAACAAGCTGGTTAGTCTGTAACAACTTCATAGGGGCAAAAAGTACACAACAAAACAAGACACAATAGATGAGAACAGCAGCCATATCAGCATGGTAGCACCAATTTTCTTGTCCTCAGGGCAGTGACTATAAATACAAAGGGTGAGCCCAACTGGCAACTACACACTCAGTGGGTTGTGCTTGTAGCTGAAGAACCTAAGTTTAAGGGGTCAGCATCCTTTATAGCAAGCAGTCCAGTCCCCAGCCCCTGGAGAGTGAGTTGTCCTATTGTAATCACTCAGCAGTCATCTTGACTGACTTGATTGCCTGTATGACTAATAAAAGTCACAGGCTCAGAGAACAGATAGGACTTAAATTGTGGCATGCCCAGCAAGAATGTACAGGGACATTCAGGACCACAACAAGTGGCCTTCCCCACCAGAACACAGTGACCTTTGTCAAGGCAGGAAATATAGATACTGCCTACTTTCAGAGGAAAGATGATACTCTTAATAGGTATAAGATTGTGTTCAAACTCAAAGGCACCTAACAGCAACAAGAACATACTTCTTAAAGAGAGTGGGGCTATTGCTTGAATCTTCAGTGTTTGACAAGTTACCCATCTGTGTTTTCTGAATAGAATATCTGATGTTACAGTTGAAATAATTCAATATATAACAAAATGAAGGAGGAAAAAAGTCAGCTGTCCAAAAGCATACATCTAGAAAATACCGGAACTGAGCTTTGATATCAGGTGTCAGGCTGCAGACCACAAGTTTTTAATTACTACTTTCTGTTGTTCCTTGGAAGCCCTAGTGACGTACCGGTTAAGTCTGCATCTGCTAATCAAAAGTTAGTAGTTTGCGGGCAGAGAGAGCAGTGGAAGCTGCATATAGGTGGGTATGTAAATTTATACGGCAATGTACATTTTCACTCAGTTACATTAAATAAAAAATTTTTAAAAAAGTATACAAATTATTTCACGAAAAAAAAAGTAGTTTGAATCTATCAGATGCACCTTGGAAACTCTACTTTGTCTTTTAGGGTTGCTGTGAGTTGGAATCAACTCAATGGCAGTGAGGTTTGTTTGTTTTGTTTTGGTATATTGTTCTTCAGCACTTGGTTGATTCTGTGTTTCCTTACACGTGCTTGGTATTCAGTAAAAGTTTTATTGTTGGTAGTAATAGTGATTGGTGAAATGTGTTGTAGTTGTTAGTTGCTGTTGAGTCAGTTCTGATTTATGGTGACCCCATGTGTGCAGAGTAGAACTGTTCCATAGGGTTTAGTAATTGGGAAACCAATTACTAAACCTGTTTTTCTAAACCTGTTCAATTACTAAACCTGTTTTCTAAGATGCTTTCTGGTGCATTCAAACTGCCAACCTTTGGACAGTAGCCAAATGCTTAACTTTTTGCACTACTTAGGAACTCCTTCAAAATTCCACGGAGAAAACCTTTCCTCACCTCAGATTGCTGGAATGTAACCATATCAGAATAGAGTTTCTAACTCCATTTAGATGCAGCCTTGTCTACAAAGAAAGAACAAATTACATCAAAACACATCTACTTTTATACCTGCTCCCACCAGCTTAGCCCAGAATCCCCTTTCCATAATTATGCACACTTCTTCCTTGCAAAACATGCAGATACTTAAATAACATTAGTGGGATTTTATTTCCCATGCCAGATTCCTTCTCGCCATAATAGGCCAGCTGGCAAATTTCTCCAGAGCACACTTAAAACATATATTTCTGTCTGTAATAGAAATGCCACTTGTCCTATAATCCCTTTAAGCAGCATGAGAGAGAATGTACAGTCCTACTTTAAGTCTAGTTAATACTTCCTGGGGTGTGGGGGTGGGGGGCAGTGAGAGAGAGAAACTCCTATTTAAAGTGAATTCTGCTTTTAGAATGCATGGAGCTTTATCCCCCTCCAAACAAATGTGTCAAACTGTGAGGGTGTTTTGAATTCTGAGGCCATGATTTTTTTTTTTTTTTGGTAATCACTTGCAAGTTTTTCAGTTCTCTTGGCTTGTTTGGAATTCGACATCCTATTTTTAAAAAAAGGAAGAAAGAAGTTGGGAGGAAATATACTTTGGCACAGTTTGCTATGGAGGTCAAGCTGGTCCTCCTGTTAATTAATGTAGTTCTGAGAATCCCAGAGGATCAGCTTTGTAAGGCACTGGCAAGGACACATTCACGAACTTACCAAAACCCCACAGTATGGACAAACTTGGAAGCCTTGTTCCCAAGTCTTTTGTGTCTATCAACTAGAAATAAATGATCTGATTACAGCCTTGAAATTGATACCTGAGAAAATCATTATGAGTCTGAAGAATGACAGGTGCAAGAAAAGGAAGGACTAAAGAGAGTTGGACTTCTCTGAAGTGACTATAGAAAGTGCCAGTCCCTTAAATGTAATGTCATATTGCTCTGTATCAAACAGCTTCATGTCTCCTTCTTTTGGGTCTCTATTATTTGTGAAATTTGTTTCATCAAACTTCAGAAAGTTCTGAATAATTTCTACTCTTCCTTCAGATCTTGAATCAGTCACTGCTTTATTAGTTCCTTCATTCAAGACCTTTTTCACCAACTTCTCTGAGTCTGATAGTGTCCTGAATACCCATGGAGAGAGCAGAGAACAGACTTAAGTTTGTGGTCTCATGGAGCTTACATTATATTGTAGGGTAAAGAAAGTCAGTCATCAGGTAAACAAATGCACATATACCATTACCAGAGTTGAGAAGCCTTTTTTAACAAAAGTTGTGTAAAGTAAGGCAAAGGATGTAGGGCAGGATAGAAGGCAGCTCTTAGGTTGCTAAGGAAAGGTTTGTCTGATAATATGAGATTAGAACTGAGATCTGAAGAAAATGAGAGCACAAGCTAGCCTGATGTTCAAAGTAAAATGTTCTGAGCAAAGGGACCAGTAATTATGAAGACCTTGGGGAACGAGCTCATTTGGTGAGTCTGAGAACTGCAAGGAGGACAGTGTGGCTAGAAGGAAGGGTGTGATGGGGAGAGGCATCAGATAAGCATAGCAATACCTGTGGCCAGATTATAAGAGACTATTACAGACCATGATAAGAATTTTGGATATCACTGGGACAGAAATAGAAGGTAAGTGCAACTTATGAGATGTGGTAGGATATGACCTATGGATTAACAGGATACTATGAGGCAAAGAGATAGACTGTGGAGTGCACAGGTGCAAGGAAATCAGTGTGAGAGTATTGGAATAATACAGGTGAGAGAAGCCCAAGATCCCCCAGACAGAAAGGGGTAAATTAGGATTATAAAAAGGATAACAACACCTGACATATTAAATACTTACAAATGGAGAAGAATCCCACCCACAATATGAAGACACGTTCTATAAAAGTTTTCAGTTCTCTGAAATTGCTTGCCCTCCATTTACTCTTCTTCTTTTCTGCCATCTCAAATTCTTTTCTATCAATATACAAAAATATATTAACATACAAGGACTGACAATTAAGTTCACCAACTCACCCTAGAAAAAGTGCTACATATCACTATGCTCATCTTTGAAGTACTCCCCTTGGGAAGCTATGCACCAATGCCAGCACCTGTTCCACTCTCTAAAGCAATTTTGGAACTCTTTCTGGAATGGCCATCAGAGCTGTTGTAGTATTACTCCTGATGTCCTGGATGTCATCAAAATGCCTTGCTTTCAACATTTCCTTTATTTCTGGGTAAAGAAAAAAGCCATTTGGAGCTAGACCAGGTACGTAGGGTGGGTGTTCCAATACAGTTATTTATTCACTGGCTAAAAACTCCCTTACAGACAACTATGAAATTAAGTTCTGAACTTGTCACCACGCCACCACACACAATGGCCATTCCAGAAAGAGTTCCAACACTGCTTTGAAGGGTGGACTAGGTGCTGGCATTGGTAAATAGCTTCCCATGGAGAGTACTTTGAAGGTGATCATAGTGATGTTCAGCAAAAAGGTATGTAGCATTTAGAACAATTAAGTTCATAGACTTAATTATCAGACTCTGTACATAATCTTTTAAAAACAACAAACAAACAAAAGACGCCATCTCAACTCATCCACTTTCCATTCACAATTAAATCTACTCCAAAGTGTAAACTCTCTGCCATAAGTTCCATGAAAACTTTCCATTATCAGGTAAATCTACAACCCCCCCCCCTGTTTTTGACCAACACATGCTTAAGAGTTTTCACCTTACTCCATTTTTTGCTTTTTACCACATTTTATAATAAAAAGCCAAAGCCACTGCCATCGAGTTAATTCCAACTTGTAACAAACCTACAGATTAGAGTAGAATCACCCCATAGAGTTTCTAAGGAGTGCCTGCTGGATTTGAACGGCTGACCTTTTGGTTAGCAGAGGTAGCACATAACCACTCTGCCACCAGGGTTTCCATACTTGATATAAGTGACTATTATTATCACTAGCTTCTGTGATACTATATTCTCCCCACTTTTCGTATCTCTCAGAGACCACTATCCCTCAGCTATGGCGATAGTTGCACCCAAACATATGTGTATATCCAGAGAAAGATAACGAGGAAGTACACAAACTTAATTTTTCAGCTCAATGAATTTGTACATAAGCTACATAACTGCATAACTACCACTCAGCTAAAGATATGGAACCTTTTCAGAAGGCTTCCTCATGCCTCTTCCCAGTCAATACACTCCGGTCTAAAGAAGTACTTGCCATATTGACTTCTGTATACGTATACTTAGGGTTTCACGTAGTATCCACACTGCTATGTAAGACACCTTTTCTTAATATACAATTGGCCAAATCATGTACTGAGGACAGACCTAGATAAAAAAGGTGGAAGAAGAGACTCAATTTCTTGCTGAGTGAAGCTGCAAAGTCACCTTAAGGAGAGTTGTTCCCAGTTTTGCTAGAGACCTGAATAGGTAGTTGGGTAGATGGGCAGCTGGTGGGTGGGTGGCTGGCTGGGTGGATGGACTGACAGATGAACGGACAGACAAATGGACAGATAAATAGATATTTCCTTACATATACCAGCTCCCCATTTACTATTATTTTAACTGTGAGAAATAATACATCACGACTGGAACCAAGCTCACTTTGTTCACCAACTGGTCTCTAGTTCTCAGCTCATTGACTACAACATGCTGTTGTTAGGTGTGGTTGAGTTGATCTGATTCGTAGTAAACCTATGTACAACAACAGAATAAAATGCTGCCCAGTCCTGCGCCACCTTCAACAGCAACATAAAAAAAAAAAAGTCGCCATGTATTCCGACTCACAGTGACCCTATAGGACAGACTAGAACTGAATCATAAGGTTTCCAAGGAGTGCCTGGTATACTCAAACCGCTGACCTTTTGGTTAACAGACATAATACTTAACCAGTATGCCACCCCAGGGTTTCTAACTGCAACAGAAACAAAAAGAAAAAAAGAAAAACATTGCCTTCTAGTCCATTCCAACTCATAGCGACCTACAAGACAGAGTAGATGGCATACTGTATACTAAATAAATTGTTATGGATCCAATTCAGTCCCCCTAAAATATGTGTTGTAAATCCCAACTCCTAGACCTGTGGTAATAATCCCTTTTGAAAATAGATTTTCTTTGTTAAGATAAAGAGGCTATGTTAGTGTAGGATATGTCCTACAGCATTCCCTTTTGAGACACAAAACAGCAAATTAAACAGAGACAGAAGAAAAGATACAGACTATGTGATTACCAAGAAACCTAGAAATAGAATATGAAGCAAAACATGAACGTTTCTGGAGAGTAGAATGAGAGAGAATCTTCCCCAGAGCCGGTGTTCTGAAATTCAGATTTCTAGCCTCTAAATTGTGAAAAATAAATTGCTCCGTGTGAAAACCACACACTTGTGATATTTCTGTTATAGCAGCATATGATAACTAAGAAGTAGTTTGTTGAAGAGATGAATGATTAAATGTTTAACGTGTCTTTAAGTCCAGGTTTCTTAACTCCCATTTGATGCTTAGAGAAGAGCATTAGACCAGGGTCATTGCAATCGGGCAGAATGGGGAGTTTGAAGAAGGGATAAAAATCATATACATAGATATTACAAACATAATGAGTTGACATGACAGTCTTCCCAAGATCTCTGTACTTTCAACCAAAGGGAAAATTTGCATCCCTTTGTTTTTCCTGCCACTGTTTTGTTAAAGCCAAGTGCCGGATTTGTTAGGTGTCTCCTAGATAAATTGTTTATTGTTCCCTGTGCTTTCAAAAACATTCAACAATAATGATAACAGTTGATATCTACTGAGTGCTTGAAAAGTGCCAGACACTTTGCTACACACTTTTAATTACTACATTTAATTCCCCAAATATTTCCTTGTGGTAATGTCCTTATTATCTATCTCAATTCCACATATACTACTACTGAGAAAAATTAAGTAACCTTTTCAAGGTACTGCAGAAAATTTGTGACAGAATTGGGACTTACACACAAGCCTGTTTAATTCCAAACTCATGGTCCCAAATACCGTCTTATCTATTGCTGCTGTGAAGGAAATACTAGAAGTGGATGGCTTTAACAAAGAAAAGTTTATCCTCTCACAATTTAGGAAGGTAGGAGTCCATGTTCAGAGTGCCATTTCTAGGGGAAGGCTTTATCTCTCTGTCAGCTGTGAGGGAAGTTCCTTGTCATTAATCATCTCCTGGTCTAGAAGTTTCTCACTGCTAGGACCCCAGATCCAGAGAATACACTCCGCTCCTGACACTTCTTTCTTGATGACATAAAGACCCTTCTCCTCTCTGCTGGCTTTTCTCTTTTATGTCTCAAAAGAGACTGACTCAAGATGGAACTGACTTCTGTAGACTGTGTTCTGGCTCATTAACATAACTGCCTCTAATCCCGCTTCATTAGCATCATAGAGGTAGGATTTACAAAACACAGGATAATGATAACACATCTCAAAATGCAGGACAACTACACAATACTGGCAACCATGGCCTAGCCAAGCTGATGGTTTTTTGCAGGGGGGTGGGGCACAATTCAACCCATAACAAACACCATTCCAATTTGGTTTCCACTAATAAATCTGTTTTGATCAGTTAGAATTAAAATTTTTGTGCAATTCATCTACAGAAACAGGCTTAGGTATGTACACAGCTTTCAGTGTCATAGTTCAAAGATTCAAACTTGTCTTCAGTATACCTGGCAAATACTTACTTTGTTATTTTTGTAATCTCCGACTTGATGGCACTTGGCTTGGCTAGTCATAAAGACACTAACAATGTTAATAAAAATTCTGTGCCATTTCCAAGGTAGCAAAAGTATATCATAATCATAAAAATTAACAAAATACTGCTGTCATGAAGTCAATTTGGGCTCATGGCAACCCCATAGGTGTCAGAGTAAACTTGTGCTCCATACAGTTTTTGATGACTAATCTTAATAATTAAATCACCAAGCCTTTTTTTCCCACACACCTCTGGCTAGACTCCAACCTCCAACCTTCCAGTTAGCAGGCTAGTGCTTCATCATTTTCCAAAAGACCTAACAGATCCTCTTGAATTTTTATGTATGCTAATCTTACAATCAACTTCCTTGCTCAGTGCTAACAAACTGCTTAACAGACAACTCAAAACCAGGGCCTCCTAAAGATTCAGTTGACAATGCCTCCAATTTATTACTGTTAAAGCTGGGCTAGAATGTTGTCTGTGGTCCCTACCTCAGACCTTGCTTTAAATTCACCTACTAAGTCATAGGTGAAGACATCAGAGAAACGAGAGACTTACCCCATAGTGGCAGGAGGACCAAAGCCTGAGAAGATCTGGACTTGGAAGGCTCGGTAATGCAAGTGCCCAACACTCATTGGTGCTTGTAGGCAAAACAGGGAGGGAGGGAAACCGAGCGAGAGGCCCTTAGACCGCCAGACTGCTATTTCAGGGCGGGGTCCACCCCTGCCTGCTTGAGATAATCCAATTGATAATGACAGTCTCTCCAGTCCCTCTTACCACGTTAGAAAATTATGTTTTTCCACAGGCAGAAAGTGAGAGAATTGGCAAAACTAAATAAATTAATAATAATAAAAAAAAACACTCCAAAAAACGCTGACTTCGGCATGTCCACGTGCGCATGCGTGTAGCATGTCCACGTGCGCATGCGTGTGAGCGTGCGGCTCCTGCTTCGGACAGAGACAGCGGAAGTCAAGACATCCTCTCAGAAACATCAGGCAGGAGAAATGGCTGACGACTGACGTCCACCCCAGAACAGACTTGCACATCCTCACTTGGAATGGAGTAAGGTCTTCTTTGTCAGCTAAGCTGAGGTAAAAGGGAATAAATGTGTGTGCGGGTGGAGGAGTGTGAGAAGCATTATTTCCTTAGATACGTGTTGTTCCACATCTGTTTCACGGGACGTTAGTTCCTGTCGTTGGTCCCTGAAGAAAAGGTTTCAATTGTTTCCTCTTTGGGAAGAGGAAACTGGGAATGCAGTTGTCCTCTTGTTTAGAAATCTATAAAATCCTTTAGTAAATTAACAGGATACGGTAAATCCAACAGTTGCAACAAAGCAAACATCATTGAAATGTAACTATCAGTAACCTGGAAACCTTGGGGGCGTAGTGGGTTAAGTTATGTCTCCTAACCAGGAGGTCGGCAGTTCAAATCTGCTAGGTGCTCCTGGGAAACTTAGGGGCAGTTCTACTCTGCCCTCTAGGGTCCACTGTGAGTCTGACTCGACAGCAGTGGTTTTGGTTTATCAGTAACCCATTTCCTCGTATGAAATTCATTAATACACTGTGGAACTAATTATCTGAGAAAACACTACCGCTGACAGTTGTTCAAGTTATACATTGCACGACTCCAGAGGTACCTTTCTCTTTGTAGCTCTGATAGATTTGTGTAGCTATTATTACAATTCCCCGGCAGATGGCAATACAGTTTCTTAAAGATGGGATGTCATCTTTTTTTCTTCCCCTCCCCCACCCCCGTCTCTTAATTCATACACATTCACTCTTTACAGATGCTAGAGAAATACCACCATACTCTTCACCAGCACTGGGGGAAATTCTGTAAACCATGACATGCCTCTTGTAAGGTAATAAGCTGAACTGCATTCCTTCAGGGTTTTTAAAAGACATAAAATTGGTGTTCCAAGAAACATTAAATTCAATTGCCCTTGGATATCCCTATACCTTCAGTTGGAGACACATTCATTTGTTTTTTTCCCCTCTTCTTCAGAACGTAATAAAAACTAGCCAGCAAACAAATAGGTTTTGTCCCTGACCTAGGACAATGAGCCATGTCAAACACCCACAGTTATTTTCTCCAAGGCAGTGGGATTCCTAGATTTCATTTGTCTGAAGTGGCCAGTTACCTGTGGATTTATCGAAGTAGCCTGATGCTCTGATTAGATGATCAGCTGGTCAATGAGATCTCTTGGCTCTGGCTCTGTGGGGCATGTGATTCAGGCACATAGACAGCCTTCTGTCTACCTCGTGGTCTCATGTAGTAAATAGAGACATTCATATCTGCTATCACTGCCTTTCATAATTGTGAAGATCAAATGCACTGATTTGACCAGAAAAAAATTGTGAAATACTGTTACAGTTCAAAACCTGTTACACAAGTGTATAATTTCTTAAAACCCTGGTACTATAGTGGTATCATGGATTGAATTGTGTCCCCCCAAAAATATGTGTAGCCATGTGGCTGGGCCATGATTCCCAATATTTTGGGATTGTTCTCCATTTTGTGATTTTCCTGTACTGTATATTAGAGGATTAGGGTGCGACTGTAAATCGCTTCATAGGGTTACCTCCCTGCTCCACTGTAAAGGGAGTTTCCCCGGAGTATGGCTTGCCCCATGCTTAATCGTTTCATCCTACAAGAGATAAAAGGAAAAAGAAGCAAGCAGAGATTTGGGAACCTCACACCATCAAGAAAGTAGCACCAGGAGAAGAGTGTGTCCTTCAAACCTGAGGTTCCTGAGACAAGACGCTCCCTGGACAAAGATTGATGTTATACTGGACTTTCCTCCAGAGCTGACAAGGGGAAGAGCCTTACCCTGGAGCGGACATCATGAATTTGGACTTACAGCCTACAGACTGTGTAAGAATAAACCTTTCTTTGTTAAAAGCCATCCACTCTGTGGTATTTTTGCTAGAGCAGCGCTAGCTGACTAAAACAAGCAGCTAAGTGCTGTGGCTGCTAACCAGAAGGTCTGCAGTTCATATCCACCAGACATTCCTTGGAAATTCAATGGGGCAGTTCTACACTCTCTATAGGGTCACTATGAGTCAGGATTGACTCAAGGCAGTGGGTTTGGTGGTTTGAGTATACTTTCTGAAATATCATTTCAGTTTTTTTTTTTTTTTTATTTTTAAGAGCTCACAAAACTGTACTTTTTAAAGTACCTGCTAGGTGGTTGTGGCAGTTATTCAGCTGTTGACTCTCAGTTTCAAATCCACCTTTTGTGTGTGTGATATTGGGGCTTGAACTCTGCGAACAGCTTTTGTGCTTAGTCGACTTCTATTGGGCTCTGTCCATAGAGGGCTTGAGAGGAGTCCTTGAAGATTATAGGAAGACTAAAGAAATTCTTCCTTTCTGTTTGCTTCCTGTTCCTATTTCGCTTTAGTTCCTGTTTCACTTCTGTTCTTATTTTTGGCTTTCTGTTCCTATCAGTGTTCCCATAGCAACATTTCTTCATCCCAGTAACAGCAGTACATTCCAGAACTAGCAGTTGATTTCTTTCATCAGTTTGTCCAACTTTTGCAGTGTATGCCTCATCGGGACTCCTTAAAGACATCTGTCCCAGCTGGCACAGCTTTCTGCAAAGGTTTGGGCTACAGCCTCCCAGGGCCCCCTCTCAGAGGTTGTTTTTTCGCTTTGTAGGAGCCCTCCTACAGGCTTTCAAATTTTAACAAGCGTGACCTCTTGCTTGTTTTAATCCGGGCCCCCAGCAGTGACAGCCGCTCCCTCATAGCTGCTCCTTCCATGTTAACTTATTGTTCCTTTTGTATGTCTTTTCACTTCTTCAGTATCCAGCTAACAATTTTTTTGTGTGTTAAATTCTCCGTGTTAAAATAACTAATGCAGTTTTTAATCTCCGTACTGACTCCTGACTGGTACAGAAATATGAGTTAATGAAGCAGGCTTATGGATGGTGCGGTACTGGGCAGCGTTTCATTTTGCCATATGTAAAGTAGCAATCTAAGGCTGGGGTCTCTAGAGAAGCAAAGTCAGGTGTATACATAAAGAAGCATTCGTATCTCTCGTGTATATTATATGTATATAACCCAGGAAAACAAACCCAGTGCCATCGAGTTGATTCCAACTAATACCAACCTGATAGGACGCAGTAGAAGTGCTTAATAGAGTTTCCAAGGAGTGTCCAGCAGATTCAAACTGTCTACCCTTTAGTTAGCAGACGTAGTACTTAACCAGTACACTACCAGGATTTCCTTTGTGTGTGTGTGTCTATGTATGTACATGGATACAAAGTCTGACAATTACATTTGTAAACTGATCCTAGAAAAAGTGCTGCATACCTCATTGCTCAATATCACTATGGTCACCTTCGAAGAACTCCCCTTGGGAAGCTATGCACAGACACTAGCACCTAATCCATCCTTCAAAGCAATTTTAGAACTCTTTTTCTGGAATCGCCATCACAGCTGTTGTCATATTGTCAAAGTGTCTTCAATATTTTATCTTTGGGTAAAGAAAAAAAGTCATTGGGGGCCACATGAGGTGAGTGTTCCAATTGTATTGGGTGTTCCAATACAGTTATTGGCTCACTGGCTAAAAACTTCCTCAAAGACAGTGCCATGTAAGCTGGCGCATTGTTGTGATGCAAGAGCTGTGAGTGGTTGGCAAGAAGTTCAGATTGCTTTAGTCTGTTCCACACAATGTTTTCAGCACCCCCAAATGGTAAATTTGGCTAACTGTCCAGTTGATATGAATTCAGTACAAATTCATCATGAACAATCCCTCTGGTATCAAAAAAGATTAGCAACGTTGTTTGGGCTCATGATTTGGACTGACAGAACCCTTTTTCGTGGTGGAGAATTGGCTGACTTCCATTGTGCACTTTGATGCTTTGTTTCAGGGTCTTATTGGTACACTCATGTTAAACACAAGTGATAGTATGGTCCAGAACACCATTTTTCCTCTCCAAAAGGTTTTGGCAAACTTTGACTCTGTTTTTCTGTCATCATCAGAGAGCTCCTTCAGGACTATTTTTATGCATACCTCTCTCATGCCAAGATTTTCAGTTAAGATTTTCCTGTTTCTCTATCACTGTTTACTTGTTCTCCTACACTTCTAATAGTCAGCCAACAATTTTGACTCACAACTTGATGAATTTTTGCAATGTTTTTGACAGTTCTGCTCATTACTGGCCACTTTGACCTCTCTTCATCAGTGACACTTTCTTTCACCTCAGAAAAATGTTTGATTCATTTCTACATAGCCCTTTTCTTCATGGTATTATTCCCATGTCCCTGATTTCACTTCCACTTTTGCCACTTTGTTCATTATTCTAATTCAAGTCCTGACATTCTCACAGCAGCACACAAAAACATGCAGCAACAATAATGAACACCACTCCACAAGACCCTGCCACAAGACAATACAAACACAGCTGTGAGACACTGATATACCAAGGTTATGAAACCTTACTGTGTTGTTTGTACAGTGATGCCAATGTAAGCACACAGTGGCAAATTTGCAAAATCATCAAACCTCATGTGGCATAGTGGGTTAAGTGCTATGTCTGCTAACCAAAAGGTCTGCAGTTCAAATCTTCTAGGCACTCCTTGGGAACTCTATGGGGACAATTCTACTCTGATTTCAAGGTCACTGTGAGTTAGACCTGACTTGATGACAGGGGTTTATATATATATACATATGTATATATAGGGTCACCATGAATCGGATCCGACTCGATGGCACTTGGCTGGCATATATATATATATATATATATACACATACACACATATATACACACACAGAGCGCGTGAGAGATTTATATCAACAAAATAGCTCATGTGGTTTTAAAGGCTGAAAGGTCCAAGTCCATGTGTCAGCCTAGAGACTTCTCCTGTCTCACATAGCTACAGGGACTGGTGAATCCAATATAGGCAAGTCACACAGCTGGCTCACAGGCTACAGAGGCTGACAAATCCCAAGGCCTGCAGACTAGCTCAAGGCCCGAGAACCAGAGGTCAGGTGAGGAGCCAGCTGCAGGATCCAGAGTGAGCAAAAGCCAATGAGCTTTACCATGAAGTCCACATATATTTGATGCAGGCCACACTCCTAAGGAAACTCCCTTTCAACTGATAGGCTGCTCATAGCAAATCTCATCATTTAGGTGATTACCTCATTACGGAACTTCCAGACTGCATCTTAACTGTCAACACTTAAGTACAATTGCAGTGAAAAAGATGATCTTTACTAGATCTGGAATTGAAGAAAAACACAGGGAGTGATGGGGAAAATAAAAAACGAGAATAAACACTAAAGAGGGAGGCTGACTCAGCTGCAACTGACTATTGTAAGGGAGATAGGTGGGCCCAGTTTTGCCAGCCTCCAAATTTTTCACAGTAAAGAAATTCACATTTTTGTACTATGAATTTAAATGCTGATAATTTACTGAATAAAAACATAAAATACTATGCCAGCTACCATTTTGTAGACCAGGCAAGATCCATTGGTGTGTCACATCTGGCCCAGTAGTTGGTAACTTTGCTTTACAGCATCCAAATCCTGTTTCCATCAACCTGACTTCCATGCAGATGCTTATGATCAGGGACTATAGCAGAAGGAGAGCAAACACTTTACAACTGAGAAGAAAACGTAATTATTAATAGAAGCAACTGATCACATAATCATCATTTCAGAAAGATGTATTAAGGAGTAAATGCTGTCTGTTACAGAAACAATTTTGGGAAAAGTTGTTTTTGAAAGGCTTTAAGGAATAGAGGCAGGGCTGGACAGAGAACCTTCTAAACTACTATTTTTAAAATCACTTGAGTATAATTGGCATATCCTTCCAAATATAAACCTCAAAAGAATAACAGTAAGTTCCAGACCCGGAATGGTGTAGGAGCTATAAAGAACAAAATCACTGCTGTTCAGTAGAGAATCACTGACAAGTTATGGTAAATGTTGATGGCAGATCATTACTTCTCAGTGGCATAGGACTTTGGAATTTTTTCGTAATAGTCATTTGAGCCAAATTTGGACCAAGAGATACCCTTGCATATCACAATAGACTGTACACATAGTATTTACATTGGGAATATTTCATCTTTAAGTTGCAGTTAATTCATTAACAAAGTCATTCATGTAGCGGGACTCTGTTGTTCCCAGTTTATTGAAAAACTGTGAAGACTTTTTTCTCCTTGTCTTCAAGCTGTTTCACTTGCCTGGTTTCTCTCCCTTTCTTACTGTTTCTGTGTGTTAGAGCTCTACTTACTTTACTTTGCCTAGCTCCCTAGCTAACCTTTTTAATAGCCCTTCTAAGTTTCATTTAAAAATTAGTTTGTTTTTCTTCTCTCTTGGTAAGATCTCTGCAGTTCGCTTCCATGTTTCCATAATTACCCTTTTTCAGAATCCTTCAAGTAAGACTTTCTCAGTATCTCTCCTTAAATATTGTGTTTTTCTTCCTTCTTATTTTAGTCTCTAAAGTTCTCTGTGGTTTTGGCTGCTTATAGCTACAAACTTCTCACCAATTTCACCCTATGATTGATCTGAACCTTGCAGTAATTGTAGTCATTTGAGCCAAATTTGGACCAAGAGATACCCTTGCATATCACAATAGACTGCACACATAGTATTTACATTGGGAATATTCCATCTTTAAGTTGCAATTAATTCATTAACAAAGTCATTCATGTAGCAGGACTCAATAGACTATAAGACAAAATGACTACAGACCATGCAGATTAAGCGTCTGTAGCCTACTGTGCAAATGAACAAGAGAGTAACAGACACATCTTTTATACTGCCTACACGAGATTTCCACAATCAATACCCATGGAAGCATCAGGCAAAAAATCAAAAGATGTACTGCATTGGGAAAATCTGCTACAAAGTTCCTCTTTAAGGTATTGAAAAGTAAAAATAGCATCTTGAAGACTAAGGTGTGCCCATCTCAAGCCATGCATTTTCAATTTCATCATGTGCATGTGAAGCCTGGACAACGAATAAGGAAGACAGAAGAAGAATTGACGTCTTTGAATTGTGGTGCTGGAGAAGAATATTGAACATACTGTGGACTGCCAGATGAACAAACAGACCTGTTTTGGAAGAAGTATAACCAGAGTGCCCCTTGGAAGCAAAGATTGCAAGACTGCGTCTCACATACTTTGGACAGGTTGTCAGGAGAGTCAATCCCTGGAGAAGGACATCATGCTTAGTAAAATGCAGCATCAGTGAAAAAGAGGAAGACCCTCAAGGAGATGAACTGACACAGTAGCTGCAATGATGGACTGAAGCATGAAAACTATTATGGGCATGGCACAGGACCAGGCAATGTTTCCTTTGGTTGTGCACAGGGTCTCTGTGAGTTGGAACTAACTCAGTGGCACCTAACAACAGCAACAACACGAGATTTGAAAGCCTGATTGACTTATACTTTTCGGAGAACCTGCTATGTGTGAGGCACTGTGTTAGAAATATCATGCAATTGTTTTACTCTCACAACCATTGTATGTAGAACATAATCCCAACTTTTTAAATGAAAAGTAGGGGATCATTTCCTTAATTTCTTGTATAAAGATGCACCATAAATGGCATAGACAGCATTAACATCATGACCTCCAACTCTAAAACTTACATATCTTGAAGAAATACAACTCACACTCAAACCAAACCAAACCCATTGCCATCAATTTGATTTTGACATCAGGTTGATAGTGACCCTTCTGGGAGATTACAGCTATTCCCCAGGATTTCCAAAGACCAACAGGTGGATTCAAACTAACAGTCTTTTGATTAGTAGATAAGTTCTTAACTACTCTGCCATCAGAGCTCCTTAATAACCACTTATGTTACTTTTTCCCCAGTAAGCCCAGACAAACTTCTGAAATTTTCTAAATACAGGGCTTCAAGCAGTACCTACCTACTTACTGAAGTTGATATGTAAGTATGATGTTTATATTGTCCTGTCTGAATGTTCATGGAATTAAATGAATTGATGGGAGTATCTGCCATACTTCTAGCCCTAGGATGTCAAAATAAGGATACAAAAAGAAGATGTTATCCCTGCCCTCAAGGAACTCAGAAGCTGTGTGTGAGTGTGACAGAAAATATGAAATAATTGGGGAAAAACACTAAACTAGATCCTGTTCTGAATCCTTGATAGTTTGGGGAAGAGCCAGTGAGTGAAAAGAAAAAGTTAAGATTGTGATGATGCTTTTGTGTATGCAAGGCTGTGTAGTCTCTGATGGAGAATCATTTGTTCCTAATTTAGACAAAACTCGTTCTTTCTTATAAAACAGGGCACCTCACCCAAAACCAAACCTACTGCCATAAAATCAATTCTGACTTATAGAAATCCTATATGACAAAGTAAGAATTCCCCACAGGGTTTTAGAGACTATAAAGCTTTACAGAACAGGCTGCCACATCTTTTTCTCACAGAGCCACTGGTGAGTTTGAACTGTCAACATCTCTGTAAGCAGCTGAGAGCACTTAACCACTGTGCCACATGTCTTATTTGTGTCTATTAAACCAAAGATATGTTGCCCTGGAGTTGATTCCAACCCACAGATACTCTCTAGAATGAGTGCATCTGCTTCATTGAATTTCCAGGAAGTTGCTTGGTGGATTCTAACTGCTGCTACGAGGGTTCCATGTGTCCATTAGACCTGGCTGTTTCTGGTATTCTTTAGTTTTCTTGGGAAAGTTAGAATGGCAGATGACCTTATTATGAGGTGACATTAGAAGCTGCTGTTATGTGGTGAGATTATCACTACATACTTTTGCTAGAAAGATCATGCAAGGTTTGTAAAAAACAAATACAAAAACAAAAAACTTTTAACTTAAACCATCCAGTACAGATTCAAATCTGTTTTATCATATTTTCTCTGAGCCTCACTTGTGCCATCCATAAAAGAAGAAGGATGATATCTACTTCCCATGATTGCTGTGAGGATTAAATAAGCATTAACTCTATAACTCCAACAAGTAGAAGGGGAGCAACAAAAGAACCCCTCAAGCACCAGAAGAAAACAAATAAAAATTAGAGCAGAGTTAAATGAATTCAAGAATAGAAAAACAATTGAAAGAGTTAACAAGACCAGAATTTCGTTTTTCAAAAAGATCAATAAAAATGATAAACTACTGGCAAACTGACAAAACAAAAACAGCCAGAGTAAGCAAATAATTCAAATAAGAAATGAGATGAGTGATATCACAACAGACTCAACCAAATTAAAAAAATCATAACGATACTATGGAAAACTGTAGCCTAATAAATATGAAGAACTGGATTAAATAGACAAATTTCTAGAAACATACTACCTACCAAAACTAACACAAACAGAAGTAGCACAACTTAATAGACCCATCACAAGAGATTGAAAAAGTAATTAAAAAACTTCCAACCAAAAAAAAAAACTCCTAGCCTAGATGACCTCATGGGAGAATTCTACCAAACTTACAGAGAAGAGTTAACACCACTATTACTAAAGATATTTCACGGCATAATGCTAATACCCAAACCAGTTAAAGATAGCACAGAAAAGGGAAATTACAGAACAATATCTTTTGTGAACTTAGATGCAACAATCTTCAACAAAGTTCTAGCCAATAGAATTCAAAGGCATATAAAAAAATTAATCCACTCTGATCAACTAGAATTCATACCAGAGATGCAGGGATTGTTCAGCATTAAAAAGAGAAAAACTAATGTAGTTAACCACGTTAATAAAACAAAAGAGAAGAATCAATTGATTTTATCAATTGGTACAGAAAAGGCATTTGACAAAGCACAACACCCCTTCATGATCAAAATACCCAGCAGAATAGGAATAGAAGGAAAGTTCCTCAACATAATTAGCAGCATCTATGCAAAGCCAACAGCCAACGTTATCCTAAATGGAGAGGCTGAAAGCATCCCCCTTGAGAACTGGAACCAGACAAGAATGCCCATTGTTGCTACTTTTATTGAAAATATCACTAGAGATTCTAGCCAGAGCTGTCACACAAGATAAATAAAGAGTATCAAGATTGGTAAGGAAGAAGTAAGAGTGTCTCTATTCACATGTGATATGACCTTACACACAGAAAACCCTTAAGAATCCTAAAAAAGGAAAAAAACAAAAGAAAATACTGGAACTAATAGTAGAGTTCAGCAAAGTATTAAGATATAAGATGGACATACATGTATCAGTTGGATTTCTTTATACCAGCAATGAAAGAATCAAAGAGGAAATCACCAAATCACCACCATTCACAACAGCCCCCAAGAAGATATAATAAATACTTAGGAGTACATCTACTTAGAGATGTAAAAGACATATAGAAAGAAAATTATAAGACTCTGTACGGCAAGAAACCAAAAGGGCCTACGTAAATGGGAAAACCTACTTTGCTCATTGATAGGATGACTTAGCATGATGAAAATGTCTGTTATTCCCAAAGCAATCTATAAATATGATGCAATCCCCGTACAAATTCCAATGGTATTTTGTAATGTAATGGAGAAGCACATTTCCAAGTTCATACGGAAAGAAACTACAGAAGTAAAAACATTACTGAAGAAGAAGAATGAAGTAGGAGGCATCACATTACTTGACTTCAGAACCCATTACTCTGCCATAGTAGTCAAAACAGATATATGAATCAATGGAATATAATAGAGACTCCAGATATAACTTATTTGACAAAAGCCCAAAGACTGTGAATGGGGGATAGATAGTTTCTTTAACGAATGATGCTGGCAAAATTGGCTATGCATCTGCAAATAAAATGACACAAGAGCTGTATCTCACTCCATGCACAAAAACTAACTCAAAATGGATCAAAAAACCTAAATATAAAATCTAGAATAATAAAGATCATGGAAGTAAAAAGGAGACAATGCTGGGAGCCCACATATACTGCATAAACAGACTAGAAAATATTACTAACAATGTACAAACACAAGAAGAGAAAGTAGGTAACTGGGAACTCCTAAAAATCACACATGCTCATTCAAAAACTTCACCAAAAGATTAAAAAAACTATACCTACAGACTGGGAACGAATTTTTGGTTACCAGGAAACTGACTGGTGTGTGTGATTTCCCTAATCTACAAAACCTCAAGGAAAAGACAAATAACACAATTAAAAAACAGTCAAGAGATATAAACAGGCACTTCACCAAAGAAGATATCCAGGCAGCTAACAGATATGTTAGGACATGCTTATGATCAGGAGCCACTGGAAAAGTCCAAATCAAAACTACAGTGGGATACTATCTCACCCCAACAAGGCTGGCATTAATCCAAAAACCCCACTGCCACCAAAAAACACAAAATAACAAATGCTGGAGAGATTGTGGAGTGACTAGAACTCTTCTGCACTGCTGATGGGAATGCAGAATTGTACAGCCACTTTGAAAACTGATTTTGTGATTTCTTTAAAAGCTAGAAATAGATGTACCATATGATCCAGCAACCCCACTGTGTAGAATATGCCCTAGAGAGATAAGAGCTGTCACACAAATAGATACATGCACACCAGTGTTTATTGCAGCACTGTTTCCAATAGCAAAAAGAGGGAATCAATCTACGTGCTCATCAACAGGTGAATGGTTGCACAAACTATGTACGGTCACACAATGGCATGCTATGCAGTGATAAAGAATAATGATGGTCTTGGAAAACATCTGATAATATCGAGTTGTCTGAAAAGCATTATGCTGAGTGAAATTAGTCACTCTCCAAAAGACAAATATTGTATGAGACCACTATTATAAGGACTCAAGAAAAAATTTAACTATGGAAGAAAATAATCTCTGATAGTTACAAAGAAGGGGAGGGACGTAGTTGGGTATTTATAGATTAAATAGCAGATAGAAATTGGATTAGGTGAAGAGAGTGACAGTACACAACAGAAGGAATATTAACACTGCTAGGCTGTACCAAAAGCTAAGATTTCCTAAATACAGCACAACATTTTGAAGGACAGGGTATCATGGTCTGGGGACCACAATTTCAGGGGAAATCTAGGTTAACTGGCATAACCAGTTTTTTTTTTAAAGAATGTATTCTCCATCCCATTTTGGTGAATGGTATCTGGGGTCTTAAAAGCTAGCAAGCTGCCATCTAAGGACCAGCTATTGGTACCAATTCACCTGGAACAAGGGAAAATGAAGGACATCAAAGACATGAGGAAAATATGAGCCCAGGAGACAAAAGAGCCATATGCCTCAAGACTACATCAGCATAACACCAGAAGAACTGAATGGTGCCCAGCCACTACCAGTGAGTGCCCTGACAGGGAGCACAATGTGACTTAGAGTGCAAATTGAGTTAGAGTCCCCATTGTAGAAGGAAAAAAATGGGTGTTTAGATCTATACTTAAAGACTGAATTTGATGGTCTGACATCTTAGAACGTCCCCCGAGGACATGGCCTCTGGACTTTGCTGGCACATACCTGAAACCAGTACCAAAGCCACTCTCCAGACAAAGACATAGAGTGATGCTGGTGAAGTGTGTGCTTCTTAACTTAAATACATACATAAGGCTGTCTGAGCAGCTCCTCACCAGAGATGAGATGCTAGTGTGGAGATGGAGGGATAGGTCTTCATTGAATAAATATGGGAAGTACAGAGTGGAAAGGAGGATTATGTTGTCACAAATTGGGTGATAGCAGCTAGAATTGTATAGTGGTATATATGTGAGTTTTTGTAGGGTGAATTGACTTCGATTGCAAACTTTCACTTAAAGCACAGTAAAAAATATATATATTTAAATATACTGTGAATTAGGAAGATCAGTGTTTAAATTCTTATTGAACAAGGTGAGATGCCAAATCTCCACAAATCTAGTGATTGCAAATATTTACCTCTGTGACTAAGGGCAATTTATAGGTAAGAGTTTTCTTCCTAACACCTAGGGACTTCTCAGAAAGGAAGTACTTGGTCAACGTTGTTGAACACTTGAGGCTATAGGCAAACGTTGATTTAGAGGGCCAACAGTCTAAGGCAAGGGTAACAATCCATATCATGTCAAAAATAAGAATAATTTACTTCAAAAGTTTATGTTTTATGCACAAATAATGCAAGGGACTAATCTTCATAAACTTCTTGACAACTTTGTTAAAATCACAAGGCTTTGTGTATCCACTGACCCTTCACATAGCCTCAAAACCCAGAAAACCCATTGCCATTAGATTGATTGAACTCATAGAGAACACTGTAGGATGGGGTGGAACTACCCCGTGTTATTTCCCAGGCCGTAGGTCTTTGCAAGAGCAGACTGCCTCATCTTTTTCCTGCCAAGTAGCTGGTGGGTTTACACGACTGGCCTTGAAGTTAGCAGCCAAATGTTCCTCACGTATCCTCAAATGACTTTAATTCACTTGCTTTTGTTATTTTTAAGTAAAGCCTGAAAGGGGTTGGTGATCAATACTGCACTTGAAGGGCGGACAAAAACAGTAAATACCCAGGCCATTGACTGACCAAGGATGATTGGAATACTCTCTGCGATAATATCTTAAGATAAGGTTCACTTACTGAACAAGCCCTGGCCTTCTCCTGTATGGGATGTGGTTAAAAGAGTCAGAGATCTGGAAACTAGATACAAGACTGTGTGTCTCAGAAACATATTAACTGAGACCAAAAAATTAAAATAATGCTTCCTAGTAACTTGATCCAGATGAATGAGAAGCATTTGAAATTCTCAACAGGGGAAAAACCTGAGGCAAGTTTACACTAGCTGGAGGTCTGTGCTACAAAAATGATCCCAAAGATTCTTATTTATTTTTAATAACAATGTTTACTACCCAGTATGGAGCATGATTTTTACAAATGTACCATGACAAAGTACCATAATAAGTAGTGGAGAAGAGTATATGGTGTGGTATCTGTTGCCCTCTCTCTACTTGTTCAAGTTGTAGGGTTAGATCTTTGGTTTGGGTTCTTTCTTGTTTCCAGATGTGTGCATTTATAGAGATAAACTGACCTCTGAGTACTGCTTTAGCTGTATCCCGTAGGTTCATTCTCATTGCAATAGATAAATTTCTTTATTTCATCCTTGATTTCTTCTATAACCCATGGCTTTTTGAGCATGAAGTTGTCCAGTTTCCATGTGTTCCACTTTCTATCTGTATTTTTTCTGCTATTGATTTTGATTTTAGTGGCTCTGTGGTCTGAGAAGATGCTTTGCAATGATTCAGTGCTTTGGATTTTTATGAAATTTGCTTTATGTCCTAACACATGGTCTTTTCTGGAAAATGTTCTGTGTGTACTAGAAAAGAAGGTGTAGTTGTCTGCTGATGGATGGGAAATTTTGTATATGTCAGTGAGGTCTAGTTGGTTAATTGTGGCAATAAGATCTTCTGTGCCTTTACTGAGCTTTTTTCTAGATTATCTGTCCAATACTGAGAGTGGACAGATATTGAAGTCTCCCACTGTTACAGTGGCATGATCTGTCTCGCTGTGAAGTGTAGTTAGTGTTTCTTCAATGTATTTAGATGCTCTAGTATTGGCTGCATAAATATTTAATATTGTGAAGTCCTGCTTGTGTACTGAAACTTTCAACAATAGGGTCCATTCTTTTCCATGATGGTGGATTTTACATTAAAATCTATTTTATCTGAGATTAGTATTGCCACATCTGCTCTTCTTTGTGTATTGATAGCGGTATATTTTCTTTCATGCTTTAATTTTTAATTTTCAGTTTGTTCATGTCTTTAAGTCTAAGGTGAGTTTCTTGTAAGCAACATATGGATGGGTCGTGTCTTTTGATCCAAGATGCCACTTATTGTCTCTTTACTGGAGCATTCAGTCCATTCACATTCAGTGTAATTATTCATAGGTATGTGATAGTGCTGTCATTGGAATATGTTTATTTTTGTGTTGATGTTTTCTTTATTCTTCTTATTATTCTGTTCTGGGACATTCTTCTTTGCCTTTTGCAGTGTTGGCTTTGTGGTTGTGAAGACTCCTGTATTATGTTTCTTGATTTGATATGTTGAATCTTTATTGTGCTTTGTGGGTGCCCCTGTGATCCCCCTTAATAGTCTATGTTTAAACTCAATTTTAACTACTAGAAGTCTTACTAACTTCCTCTCCATCTGAAAGGACTATAACGACTGTAGTACATCCCTCTTTTTAATATGATGACATCATAGTTTTCATGATATGATCACTGGATCACTTCTTTTAATATTACAGCTTTGATTGAGTCTGGAGCCTTCCCTAACTGAATAAGTTTAGCACACACTGAGGAAATAAAATAGAAGGTGGCCTAGTATGTGATGGAAGTAGAAGGGACTATTTGGACATGTTGAATTAGTGGTAATTCTAGACCTTCTAGGTGAAGGTGCCTAGTAGGCAGTTGAGCACATTATTCTATATGGAGAAGTTTCATATAGGAAGATGGATATCAGATTAAATAGCATATGAGTAATTATTGGTTCTAAAGGCCATGTCTCCAGCACTCCCCTTATTATAATCATTATAAATGAGATGATCCAAGGAGACTAATTAGATAAGAAGAGAATCCAGAGTGGACTTTAGGGAACCCACCATTTAAGATGGATGTAGAAGACCATGAAAAAGAAGCACTTTTAGAAGTCATGATCAGAGAGGCAGAAGGGCTAAGAGCTGAAAATAATTCAGGAGAGCCTTGGAGTAGAAGTGGAGCCTCGGTGACTCAGTGATTAAGTGCTTGGCTGCTAACGTAAAAAGTAGACAGTTTGAATCCACCATCTGCTTCACAGGAGACAGATGTGGCTGTCTGCTCCTGCAGAGATTTAAAGTCTTGGAACTTCTATGGAAAAATTCTACTCTGTCCTATAGGATCGCTATGAGTTGGGATCAACAAATTAGCAATTTTTATTTTATTTTTTCCAATTTCAGTTTGTGGGTACAATTAGAGTTTCTAGGTGGCATAAATGGTTTGTGCTTGACTACTGACTAAAAGATTGATGTGTCCAACTTACCCAGCACCATTGCAAAAGAGAATCCTGATGATCTGCTTCCATAAAGATTATAGAAAAATAAAATAAAACCTATGTAGCAGTTCTACTCTGTAACATATGGGCTCCCCATGAGTTGGAATCAACTCAGTGATAAGGGGTTTATTTTTTAGGTTTTTATTATTTATGAAGAAGCTTCAGGAAGAAGGATGCATTCAGCATTATTAGGTGCAACTGAGGGGATCAAGTAACAAAACAAAATCCATTGCTATTGAGTCAGTTCTGATTCACAGTGACTCTACAGGACAGAATAGAGCCACCATGTAGAGCACCTGGTGGATTCAAATTGCTGACTTTTTGGTTAGTAGCAGTAACACTTAACTACTACGCCACCAAGATTTCCTCAAGTAACAAGAAAACCAAACACATTGCCCTCAAGTTGATTCTGAATTATAGTAACCCTATAGGACAGGGTGGTACTGCCTTACAGAGTATCTGAGGAGTGGTTGGTGGACTTGAAATGCTGACCTTTGGATTAGCAGCTGTAGCACTTAACCATTACATTACAAAGGTTTCCTAAAGTAACAAAGCCTCCATCGGAGGCTTTAGAAGGCCATTAGAAGGCCATTAGAAGGCCACTCATAGTCTTAATGAGAACAGTAACAGACATTGATAGCTTTGCATGGATAATTCCGTTTAATTTATATAACAGCCCTATGAAGCGGGTAACCTAATACTGATTTTACAGTTGAAGAAACAGTATCCTCAATAACTGACTCATTATCACACAACTAGTTAGCAGTAACTCTCACCTTCAGACCTAGGAAAGCTGATACTAAAAACTACACTCAAGTAGGCTCTACTGTGCCACCCACTGACACGTCTGATTATTTTCAGTTCAGCACTTGACAGTTAAAAGTTTTGTCCTCTGACTTTTTCATAAACACGAATATTAATTCTCCAGTGCTATTTTAAAGCCTCCTGGAGGCTGAGTCATATCATATGCTTCTGAGTGTTGAACCAAAGCAATGTACCAGTAAGTGTCCTTTAAAATCCATTTCGCTAATGATAATGGAAAAGAAATGAATGCTTGAGATGTTAGAGTAAATACAGACCAGGTTATTTATCTTCCAATGACAGAAGTAAAAGATTGAAGTAGACATGCATTTATTGACTCTGCACCCTAGTTGTGAACAGTAGCACATTATACTTCTCAAATGATTTGTAAATGAAATTGCAAAGTTATAAGAATAGATCATACACACACCTTTATACAACCATAAGGGGTTAATAATGCATGCGAAGGCAAACCACAGAAAATTGCACAAAAGGGGTCAAACTCACATTCTCTGGTGGGCCATTCCTTTGAGCTTAGATTCTGGAACAAACTATTGTACAAGGAGAATGGTTTTCATCTTCCTGCTAATAAATAAATCACTGGTTGTTTCATATTTTAAAACATCTGAACAGCACCTCAGGGCTCCATAAAGGCTTTATTCTCCAGTTCCATTGGCACGCAATCGATTCTCTTAATTGTGCACACGATCCCTGCATAAGCAACGCCATGGATTCTGTACCCTTTGAAAAGCGGACACTGTAGATATGTTTTGCATATAATCAGCTGCCATGGTGCAGTCAGAGGGGAGATAAATCTTACCATCTTGATGACAACCTATGCAACCAAAACCACACAATATAGATGATTCTGAGAAAATGGAATCTTATATTCTCTGACAGCACAATTATTAGGCTCTGTCAGCTTATTGGACTTTTTCATAAAAATTACTTAATACTTCATGTAGATATTACTTTAGCCATCAAATATCACTTGGGAAACATTAATAATTTAGAAACTTCTATATTAAAGATGGCTAATTCGCCAAGCACACAAGATGCCATAACCTGACAGTGCTCCCATCTGGAACGTTCTCTTTGAGGACCTCAATCCAAATGTAGGGCACCTGTGAGAGCAAGTGGGCTACATGAAGGAGGATCTGGCTGGGATTTGGAGGCCAGATAGTCAATAGCTCAATTAGAAGTGACTTAGGAAGGTCTGCTACTGTTTTTAGAAGAGGCTTCCTCTCTAATGAGAGACTTACATTTTATTACATGGTGATTTTAAGTCTAAAACTTTGTCTTTGCAAAGTCATGTCTTTGTGCTGAAGTTCACTGACAGTGGAGAAGGCAAGTTTTCCTTAGTTGGTTTTTAAAATTTATGTACATTAAGTAAAATTCACTTTTTGGGGTAGTGACAAACATATTCAGTCTTGTAAGTACCACCACAATCAAAGTGTAGAATAATACTGTCCGACCCCGTCCCCCAAAAATTCCTTGTACTGTTTTTCTTTATAATCAGTCAACTTTTTATAACCCTATCTGCTGCCAACCACAGATCTGTTTTCTGTAACTATACTTTAGCATTCCACACTGTCATATAAATAGAATATTACACTCTACAGCCTTTTGGATCTGTATTCTTTCACACACCATGATGTATTTGTGATTCATTGTTATTGTACCATATATCAATCATTCATTTCCTTGTTTATTGCAGAGTAGTATTTCATCAAATGGCTGCACCACAGCTTGTTTATGCATTTGTGATGCTATGGTGGCAACAATAGTGACAGCTGACAGTGTGTGAATGTTTGCCATATGCCAGGCGTGAGTCTAACTGCTGTGCATATAAAAAAAATAATAACAATAATACCAGGTGCTGTTTAGTTGATTCCTACTCCTGGTGATCCCATATATGTCAGAATAGAACTGCACTATACAGGGTTTTCAATGGCTGATTTTTAAAAAGTGGATTTCCAGGATTTTCTTCTAAGGTGCCTCTGGGTAGACTGGAACTACTAACTTTTTGGTTAGCGACCAAGTAATTGCAACCATTTGCACTATCCAGAGACTCGGCTGTATTTGTACTGTCTCATATAATTTCTTATGAGATAAGCAATATCATTATCCCATTTTATAGAGAGAAGAATGAGACAAGGATAACTGAAACAAACTTCCTAGGATCGTACATCTGTGTCATATCCTACACTTGGGTTTAGGCAGCTTAACTTCAGAGCCCATACTGTGCTTCCCAGTACTAGCTACTGGTTATTGAGCATTTTCCCTGGAGCTCTGTAGTAAGCATTTTTTCAATTCATTTTCTCATTCCAAAAGATGGGTTGAAGAAAATGCAATATACTGAGGTTATGCAGCTTGCCCGTAATTACCCTCACAAGATTATCTAGTTTTCAACAATTTTGTGAAACTTGGGTCTCAGTGCCTTTAACCACATTTCATTTTGATCAGTTACTGAATTTCAATTTTTCTTGTTTCCTCCTATGGCACTGCATTTCCAGTTCATCTCAGCATGCACAGAGTCTTCTGTAGCTGCAATAACTTGTTGAGTGTAGGAATGAATCGTCTTCCAGTTTTTAAGATTAGGTAATAAAATGCATTTAGTACAAAAGAGACCTTGTCCCTATCTTGATATATCTCTGGCTGTAGGAAATTGAACGGGTGAAAATAAATCTTCTGTCCTGAATAAAATTGCATGGAGTTGACATGTGGGAAAAAAAAAAAAGAAATACTATATTCATTTTAATGTTTGGTTGTTCCTCAACAGGTTAAATCTTTGTTCCAGGATGAAGATAAAAATAAATTTTGATGCTAGATATCTTCTGTTATCCCCTTATTATGAGCTCTGTAGAATTGGAAATAACTATCTCCAGTAGAAATGTCTAAAGGGATGATGTAGTTTTATTTTGAATTGTTTTTGTACTAATAATAATGTACTCAGTTCAAATCTTTTGGAAACAGGCCTTGGTATACTTTCATATTTTAATTAGCTCTCACTGTACTTAGAATGGTACCCTGGTGGAACAGTGTTTAAGGGATCAGCTGCTTTCCAAAAGGTTGGCAATTGGAACCTACCAGATGCTCCCTGGAAACCCTATGTGGCTTCTACTTGGCCTGTAGGGTCACTGTAAGTCTGAGTCAACTCAATAGCGATGGATTTACTTTTGGGTTACTCAAGATGTACATATTATATCAATTTTAATGAAACACAGAGCATGGAAATAAAATCTGAGATATTAAGGTTGAAGTCATGGCTTGCTGGTAATAACAGTGTTTCACACTAGAGGCAGATCTGTCAAAAGAAAGAACTGAAAGCAACACCCCAGCAAATTCTCGGGCACAACCTCCTCAGCAACGTTTCAGTTCTTGCATGTCATGAATTATTAATTTGAATTGTTAATTTCTCAATAAGTGTCTGTTTATGAAACAGGTTCTGAATAGTCTTTCTTGTCCTCTTTCTTAGATTTATTAATTCAATGTGAGTCTAGAATAGGAGAGGAATATATGAAATATCTAGGCAACATCTTCTTACTGAAAAATTCTAAATGTTCCAGTAAGTTCTTAAACAAATGCTGGTTAAATATTTGAGTATCTTTTTTTATGAGTCCAACATACCTTTGAGTTGTTACAAGGAACTGTAACAAAGATGTATATTGAGGTAGGGCTATAATAGGACCAGTCTTAAAAAGGAGTTAGAGTAGAATTACAACATTGTTCATGGGTCTTCAGACTGGTAGTAGATTTCAGGCAGTTTCAAATATCAGCTCAATGTAAGGAAGATTTTTTTTTTTCCCCAGATAATTGGAGCTTTCCAGAAGAGACTAACTTGCCTTGAAAGTAGTGCATTTATGAAAAGAACATTTCTGCATCCAGTGGGAGATTTGACAGATGCAATCCAAGGCCTGATCTGATTCTAAGAACTAACCAGAAAATTGTTCAAAACTTTATAGCTAGGAAGTTTATGGGAGAATATCACTTAGTATTTCTGGTTCTGATGTTTTCATTCTGTTACTAATTACAACAATGACATTGTAACAAGCAATTTAGCTCTAATTGCAAGTTGTTTTAAGGCACTGAATGAGAAGAGTAGTACACATTCTAAAAATAATCAATGTTTCACTTCCTAATACTGTGCTTAACACATTTTAATGTATAATCTCACTTAATTTTCACATGTAATCACATGTGAATGATTATATGTTATGTATCATTGTATATATGTGACATAGATGTAGATAGTTCTATGAATGTATAATTACATGGAAGTAGCATATAATCACATATAATATAGGGATGTGGTAACTTTCTTGGTAACTCTCCCCATATGGATGCCTTCTTTTTCTGTGTGTCACTTCCCACTCTCCTATTTGTGTTTACTAGGATTACCTCCCAAATTGACTCCTTAGGGAACTAGAGTTCTTGTCTCAAGGTCACCTTCTGGGGGAACCATACAAAGCTAGACACCTAATCACTCAGATTCAGTGATTGGAAGTTTGAATTGTTGTGGTTGTTGCTAAGTGCTGTCAGGTTGGTTCCAGCTCACAGTGACCTTGTATGTCACAGAAGGAAACACTGTCTAGTCCTGCACCATCCTCACAATTGCAGTTACACTTGAGCCCATTGTTGCAGCCACGGTGTGAGTCCATCTCTTTGAGGGTCTTCCTCTTTTTTGATAACCCTCTACTAAACATGGTGTCCTTTTCCAGGAACTAATCCTTCCTGATAACATGTCCAGAGTATATGAGACATAGTCTCACCCCTTGCTTCTAAAGAAGCATTCTCCTTCTTCCAAGAAAGATTTGTTCATTCGTCAGTCCATAGTATATTCAATATTTTTTACCAACATCATAATTCAAAGTCATCAATTCTTCTTCAGTCTTCCTTATTTATTGCCCAGCTTTCATATGCATATAAGGTGATTAAAAACGCCAAGGCCTGGCTCAGGTTCACCTTTGGTTTTGAAGGTGGCATCTTTGCTTTTTAACTTTAAAGAGTTCTTGGGCAGCAGATTTGCCTAACACAATATTTCCTTTGATTTCTCGATTGCTACTTGCATGGGTTGTTGACTGTGGATCCAAGTAAAATGAAATCCTTGACAACTTCAATCTTTTCGCCATTTATCATGACATTACGTATTGATTCAGTTATGAGGATATTTGTTTTTGTTTTTTCATTTGAAGTGCAATCCATAGTGAAGGCTGTCGTCTTTGATTTTTGTCCGTAAATGTTTCAAGTCCTCTTCACTTTCAGCAAGAAAGGTTATGTCATCTGCATATTGCAGGTTGTTAACAAGTCTTCTTCCAATCCTGATATCCCATTCTCCATGCAGTCCAGCTTCTTGGATTATTTGCTCAGTATGTAGATTGAATAGGTTTGGTGAAAGGATACAGCCATGACACCTACATTTGTAGGCTTTAACCCAATCTGTGTCACTTTGTTCTAGTCAGACAACTGTCTCTTGAGGTCTGTTTCTCGTGAGCACAATTAAGTGTTCTGGAATTCTTGTTCTTCACAGTGATATCCATAATGTGTTGTGATCCACACTATTAAATTCCTTTGGATAGCCAATGAAACATAGGTAAATATCTTTCTGCTAGTCTCTGCTTTCAGCCAAGATCTATCTGACATGAGCAGTGATATCCCTAGTTCCACATCCTCTTCTAAATCTAGCTTGAATTTCTGGCAGTTCCCTATTGATGTTCTGTACTGCTGCAATTGCTTTTGAATGATCTCCAGCTAAATTTTACTTGTATGTGATGTTAATAATATTGTTTGATAATTTCTACCTTTGGTGTCATAACCTTTCTTGGGAATAGGGATAAATATAGATCTCTTCCAGTCATTTGGCCCAGTAGGTGTCTTCCAAATTTTCATTATAGACAGGTAAGATCTTCCAGGGCTATGTCCACTTCTTGAAATGTCTCAGTTGGTATTCCATCAATTCCTGGAGCCTTGTTTTTGGATTTGTTTGTTTGTTTGTGTATTGCTTATGTTTTCAGTGCATCTTGGACTTCTTTCTTCAGTACCATCAGTTTTTGATTGTTTGCTCCTTCCTAAAATGATTGAACATCACCTGTTTCTTTTTGGTAACTGTATGTTACTTGCATATTCTATTGTGCTTCCTGCATCTTTTAATATTTTCCATGTATAATCTTTCAATATTGCAACTTGAGACTTGCATTTATTCTTTATTTCTTTCAGCTTGAGAAATGACTAGTGTGTTCTTCTCTTTTGGTTTGAATTAGGGAAAGTGTAGTAAACAAAGCTAATGGGAGTTAGTGTTTGATGATATTGTCATATTATCATACAGTAGGAAAACAATTCCTAACACTTTACCAGCCCACATGTCTCTACCCCTAGAGAAAGATAGTAGAGGAGTACAGGGCACTTTATAATCAGAAGCTGAGCATTTCATACCAGGCCAACTGATGGCAGCTTTTGGATCATTTTCCCTATGTGTATTAACAAATGCAGGTACTGTGTTCGACTGTCTCATTTCTCCCTTTCCATTTTATCTTCTAATTGTGGGAGGGTAAACAGTGGTGAAAAATAACAGTAGCATCTGGAATTAATGCTGTGCAGGTTTAAAGAGTGTTTTACCTTAAAAAGGCTGATTCCTGGAAAGACATGTTTAAGAGAGTGCCTTTTTTTTTCTTTTTTGCAGGAGATGCCTACTTTAAATATTCTGGTCTCTTGAGAAATGAATGCTAGCCAAAAAAAAAAAAAAAAAAAAAATTATATATATAAGGGTAAGAAGATGTAGCTTCCAATTTTCTCAAGAAATACTTCTTGTTACTGATTTCAGCTTGCTCTTGATGATCTCGATAATCACCTGGATATTCAGCTTGTAGAATTAAGAAGAAATGTGTACAACTTCTGTCTGACAGTAGCCTTTGTACAACTCAAGATCAAAATGAAAACTTCTTCAGCTGTGTCTTCCCTGTAGTTCACCTGTGCCCGGGCCAAATTCATTCTTCTCATATATATTTCATATAAATTATGAGCAGATATTTTATATGAAACTTCACTTTCTGTCACCCTAATTTGAATGTGAACTCCAAACCTTTTTCTTCTTTTTCTTCCCTGGGATCCAGTTCAGTATTTGACATAGATGCATAGATAAGAGGTTTAATATCTAGGAGTAAATCTGTTTTATTTCAGTGATTCAGGGAGCTACTGACATTGATTCCCATATAATTGACTTGATGACTGTGGGTTTGGTTTTTGCTTTGGTCTGTGCTAGGCACTTTGATAAATGTTTTGTAAATGTCATTTCATTCAGTCTGTCAGTCATACTTTCATTTATCTTTTGCTGCAAAACAAACCATCCAAAACTTCATTGATTGAAACAAAGGTACGTATTATTGCTCAACGTCTATGAGTTAGCTGAATGCCTCTGTTCATCTGGAACAGAGCTGGTCACAGTAGCTCAGTGATGGATTAGAGGTTCCCTGACCAATTGACTAGTCTGCAGTTACCTTGCTCACATATTTAGTGTTTGGCTGGCTATCAGATACGATGAGAGGATGACTGAATCACAAATATCTCTTAATCCAACATCCTAGCCTTGGCTTGTTCACATGGACATAGAAGAATTTCTACCCCCTTACTAAAGTGTAAGCATGCAAGGCTTCTTGAGGCCCACTGGAAAAACTCCATTTCCTAACATTCTCTTGATCAAATAGCCACTAAACAAGTTTGGCCTGACAGGGTGAGAAGTAGACTCCATTTCTTAATAGTAAAGATTGCAAAATCACATCGCAATGCACACAGGAAAGTACTGAGAACTGTAGCTGTTTTGAATTTTACCACCAATATCCCTATTCCTTCCACATGAAAGACAAGCTTTATTCCTATCTCAGGAGTTGAATTCTATATACAGAATCAGTCTTAAATCCAACACTTTTTTTTATTGGTTTTAATCAAACTTAGGTTCGCATGTAGTCCCTGAAATACGGACCCTCTTGACCGAGACCTGGAAATTAAAAACATACTTTTCTGTCTATCACACACAGAGTATCCAATGATGACAAAGACATGGAATAACTGCAATGGAAATCCTATAGCCAGGCTACTGAGAGGACAAGAAATGTTGATGGTTAGGACCCCGCACACCCCATTTTTACTCCCTGGGAGTGACTCTCCTCCCCTTCTTTCTCTTGGCTATGCTTTAAAGGCTTTCAGCTTCATTCTCTGAGACATCTGGCTTTACCACAACAAACTTCTTCAGATGGGGCTAACAGCTGAATAGCTAACTAAGCCTGCTTGCTCTCCATCAGAACTTGCTTTTTTTCACTTTGATCAGTGTCTGTGACTTAAATGCAAGTTGGTAGCAGTTAGGCGTGTAATTCTCTCTATAAAGTGTATGAGTTGTTTCTGCTTAATGTCATCATGACATTACTTCCAGACTTGCCATCCTGTATGTGTGGGTTATTCACATGTAGTTTATTGCTTATATATGGTATATATTATTAAATATTCATGTATGGTGTATATCACTTACACACCGTATAAGTCATCCATCTAAAATGTGCATTCACAAAATTATGCAGCTATTGCCAGAATCAATCTGAAAACATTTTCATCATCTCAGTAGCAGTTACTTCTCATTCCTTGACAACTCTGCACTGCATCCTAGGGAACCATTGATCTGTTCTCTGTCTCCTGGTTTTTTCTCTTCTTCACATTGCATATAAGTAGAATCATACAATATGTGATTTTTTTTTTTTTTTTTTTTTTTTACTATTTATGGCTGGCTTTAGTTTTTCTTTCTTGTGATGTCTTTATCTAGTTTTTGGTGTCAGGATTTTACTGCTCTTATAAAATAAGTTGAGGGTGGCCCCTATGTTTCTTTTTTTCTTTTTTGAAGTTTTTAGATAATGGTGTTAAATATTTAAATGCTTGGCATAACTTAACAATGAAGCAATCTGTGTATGGATTTTTCCAAATAGGATTTTGGAGGTTTTTTCCTTTTGTCTTGTTTTGTTTACTAATTCAATCCTTTTATTCCTTTGGTGTATTCAGATTTTTTAATTATTCTATTTTGGTAGTTTGTGTCTTGCTAGGAAATTATCCATTTCATTTGTTATCAAATATTGTGACATACAATAATTTATAGTATTGCCATACAGTGATTTTTATTTCTGTACCATCATTAGTAATGTTCCTTCTTTTATTCCTAATTTTAGAAATTAGAGTGTCTTTTCATTTTTTCTAAAACAGTCTAACCAACTATTTGTCGACTTTGTTGATGTCTTTAAAGAATATTTCATTTCATTGATTTTTTTTTCTATTTTCTATTTTATTGTTTTCTGTATAATCGTTCTTTTTCCTTCTGCTTTTTTTGGATTTGTTTAGGAATTTTTTTTTAAAGGTCTTAGGAACAAGATTAGGTTATCTGTTTAAGTGTTTATCTTTTAATATAGATGTTTATAGCTATGAATTTCCTTTTAAACACTGCTTTAGCTGCATCTTGTAAAATATATTGTTTCTTGATTTTAATTCATCTTAAAGTATTATCTAATTTTTCTTCTGATAACACGTTTGTTATATAGGAATATGTTGTTTAATTTGTGTATATTGTGAATTTACTATTTTTGTTTTATTAATTTCTGATTTAATTTCATGATGATTCACAATCATACTTCATATGGTTTTAATCTTTTTACATTTACTGAGGCTTGTTTTATGGCATAGCATCTAGTCTATCCTGTAGGATTTCCACGTTTACTTGAGAAGAATGTGTATCTGCTGGCTTTGAGTAGAATGTTGCATTAGTGTCTCTTAGGTCTGATTGGCTTTTAGAATTGTTTAAATATTCTATTTCTGTGTTGGTCTTCAGCCTAATTGTTTTATCCATCAGTGAAGTCTTTAAGATTCTGTTAATTTTTAATTGTATGTTTCTTCCTTCTCTTCTGTTCATGTTTGCCTCATTTATTTTGTAACTGTTGTCCTTCCAATAGATCAGCCCTTCTATTAGAAAATGTTTATCATCATCTCCAATGACATTTCTGTTTTAAAGTCTATTTTGCTTGATATCAGTATAGTCACTTTAACTTTCTACTGTTGGTGTGTATATGTTGTATCTTTTCTCACTGTTTTACTTTCAGCTCACTTGTATGGAAGTCTGAAATGTGTCTCCTGTAGACAAGATATGGACAGATCTTGTTTTATGTTGCAAAAAAGAATGTAATTTAGTCTGACATTCTCCACCTTTTGGTTGGATTATTTAAACCATCTATACTTAATCTTATAGCTAATACAGTTAGATTTATGCCTGCCATTTCTCTTTTTGTTTTCTGTAGTTCTTGAGTAATATTTGTTCCTGTTTTCTTTCTGTATGGAACCCTGGTTTTAAAAAAATGGTGAAGTACTTTGCTGCTAACCAGATTGGTGGTTTGAACCCACTCAGTAGCACTGTGAGAGAAAGACTTAGCTAAGATCTGCTTCCATAAAGACTGCAAATGAGAAAACTCTATGGGACAGTTCCACTGTGTCACATAGAATTTCTGTTAGTTGAAAGTGACTAGACTGTACTCAGTAACAACAACTCTTTCTATACTGCTTCTTTTTTTATTAAATGGCTGTTTCATATCCCTTTCATTTTTGTTTTTTTTTACTGTGTATTTTGAATTATATTTTCAGTTATTTCTCTAAGACAACTTCTCAGAGTCTACTTCAGATTTATACTAATCTAACTCTAGTTAGACGTAGAAGTCTTAGGCCTATATGGCTGTATTTTGTTTTCTTCATTTGGGTGCTATTATTAATGTAAGCCCTATTTTAAGCATATAGGATTCAGTGGTGACAACACAGTGACATGTGCCTCTCTTAATAAAGTTTATATCTAAGGGAAGAGATGTGTAAAATTAGAAAATGCATAAATAACAGCAGTAAATACAGCTGTGTAAGTCTTATGAGTGTTATGAGAGTTTGTCAGTGGGGATATGATCTGAACTAGGGAGTCAGAGAAAGCTTCTTTGAGAAATGGATGACTGAGGAGGGGTAAATTAAAAGCATTCTCAGCAGCAGAAAAGCATTCGCAGAGGACACACGCATGTAGGAGCAGGTACCTTAGATACTGAGAAACTACTAGTATTGTGGGATCTACAAGTTTTGTGCAGCTTTAAGTTCAAAAGGAGATAGAAGTGAAGCAACGTTGAGTTTTCAAAGCATATTAAGGATATTAACTTTTATTCCAAGAACTAGAGGAAGTCACTGAGAGATTTTTAAGGAGAGTTTTTCATCTTTTATAATCATATTTGTATTGGGGACAAATACTGGTCCTCGTGAGGAGAAGGTTTGGAGGTGTGAGAGTGAGGGTGAGAGAGCAACTAAGAGGCTGTTGTTGGTCTAGACCAGATAAGAGAAGATGGCACCCTTGACTAGGGTGGTGGCAATGGAAATAGAGATAAAAAAGTATCTATCCCAAGCTGAAGCTACTGTGAGGTGAGAGGAGAGAGCCCTGAGGAAGGACAGACACCGTGTTTACTTAGTTGCTGCACAAGAGGGATTAGTGAGAATCCGCCCACACCAGACTTTACCCCAAATTCATTATTTGCTGCTATTTAAAAGGAACTTTTGCCATTTGAACCAAAATTTAGTTAGCACCTCTATTCTCACTCATAAAACTTGAAACTTTCATTTAATCCAGTAAATTTCTTAATAACCTCTTTTTATTTCTTTTTAAAATACCATCTTTTACATGTTACAAGTGAAATAGTTATCACTGGAGATAGTATTTCCCTAATCCACGATTAACTAAGTATTTTAAGATTAGAAATGTTTACATTTAAGATGTGAGTCCAGAAAAGGAAAAAAATAAAAAAATAAACTCACTGTCACCAAGTCAGAGTAGCAAATAAAATATTTTATTTAACAAACACAGTCATTTCCTCTTAAATTATTTAAGGTATGCAGGAGAAAATGTAGTTGGGCTGAGGAAATTTAGTGTGGCACTTATTTTTAGACCTGATCTTCCCTGGAACCTGTAGAGCTGAATTGATCTGTCACTAAGAAATAAGGCAGAATTGATGATCTTGCCTTGTTCCTGTGGAGTGTGAGTGTTGGTGACTGTGTGTGTACATGTTAATTAATGTGTATGTGATGGGCATCGGGTGGGGTGCATGCACATACACGGTGTAGCTTACTATGGAGTACAAGTATGTTTCTTTAATACGTGGCCTCATGTTAAGTAATTACATGTGTGTGCCTCAGTGGCTAGGCTTTAAAATAAGTGGCTATCTTTATCTTAAGAGTTTCTTCTCACCCTGACCCCACACACCAAAATTTCCATTTCCAATCTTTGCCTCAGTACCTGAAGTATCTTTGTGTTAAATAGAGATAGTCTTAGAGAGATGTTGGAGGAACTTTGATGAGCTCTTAAATGCTGAAAGAGAAAGTAATGGATGGAAGAGATCCGTTGTACGTAACAGGGGTAGAGAAAAAAAATCAAAGGGTCCTTGGAAGCTTTGATAGATAATGCCATAAAATTATAGACTTTGGGCCTAAAGTATCCCTGGGAACCACAGAGGACAAACATAGGGTGCTGGGCATTTGTTATTGGTAATGCTAATGTTAACAGGTAACCAAAAACAAAACTTACCAGACTTCACAGCTTTGCCAGGGCCATCTGTCTCCTACCTTGGTAGTGTTTATAGAAATTATTATGGTTCACCCTTTAAAAGAGATATATGATCCTGTAGGACAGTTGTTCTCAAAGGATTGGTCCCCAGCTTAATAACATCAGCACTAATGGGGAACAATTGCCATGCATGTTAATGAGTAAAATATACTTTACTGAATATCTGGGTAACTCAAGGAATGATGTTGCTTGCACAGAACTGAGCTTTATAAACACCTGCAGATGCTCTGGACCACTCCATTTCTGCTCTTCCTCTGTATCCCAAGAGCATTACTCTCACTTGGCATGAGACAATCAGAGTCACACACTTTACACTTAGACCTTAACAAAAACAACAGAACAAATTACTATTCTTCGCCAAGAGGATGTCTGGTGCTTGCTGCCAAGGCAATGCAATTTTCATTTACCTCATTCCACTTTCCTTTCTGCTTCACTAGATTATATGCTACATGAGAGCAGAGACTTGCCTGCCTTATTTACCACTGTATTCCCAGAAGTGTGTCTTGTCTTTAGTTTCGGGAATAATTCACTGAGCAAATAGATGAACGAATGCAAAGTTAATAATTAAGTAAGAAGACATCGTTCACCTGTAGAATTGACTGGTGTCCCAGTTCCTGTCAATATCTTAGTCAACAAATTCATGGGATGGTCAGTCCCTTAAGAAGAAGGTCAGCAAAAGTAGTGTGGTCCACGAGGGGAGCATGGTGTGCACACAAGACAGGAAGTGCTATCATTTAGAGTAGATTAGTATATGTGCTGGGGAAAAGTGACATCTGAAATTGAATAAGTAGACTTGGCTTATAGATTCTTATGGAAGAAAGCAGAAGACAAATGAATCTGAGTCCTTACAGATAAGTAATAAGGAGTCACTATAGGCTTGTCTGCTCCTACAAAGAGTTAGCAGTGTAAATCAACAAGCTGCTCCTTGGAGATCCCTACTCTGTCCTGTAGGGTCAGTATGACTCAGAATCAACTAGACAGTGGCAGGTATAGGCTTTTGAAGTAAATCTTGGTGGCACAGTGGTTAAACACCTTACTGCTAATGTAAAGGTCAGTGGTTGGAACACACCAGCAGCTCCATGGAAGAAAAATACAGTAGGCTGCTTCCATGAAGTTTTACAGTCTTGGAAATTCTATAGGACAGTTCTACTTAGTCCTACAGAGTTGCTGTGACCTGGAGTCAGCTCAGGGGCAACAGGTTGCTGTTGTTGCTTCAGCTTTTGAGCAGAAAAGTGACATAATAACTTTGGCTAATTCTTATGAAGCTCTTCCTATAGGTTGTTGTTGTTAGCTGCCATAACTCCAATTCATGACAATGTTTCATGTAACAGAATGAAATGTTGCCCGGTCCTGTACTATCTTCGTGGTCACTGGCATGCTGGAGTTCATCATTTCGAGTACTGTGGTCAGTGCACCTTATCGAGGGTGTCACTAATTTTTGCTGACCCTCTACTAACTATGACACCCTTTTCTAGCAATTGGTCTTTCTTGATGACACATCCAAAGCAGGCAAGCAGAAGTTTCACTTTCTTTGCATCCAGGGAAAAGTCTGGTTATATTTCTTCTAAGACCGATTTGTTTGTTCTTCTGGCAGTCCACAATGTATTCAACACCCTGTGCTAACACCACCATTCAGATGCATATGTATTAGACATTTATACCTTCTAACTACTTTCAGACTAGGAGCCCCAGTTGTGCAGTGGTTCACCAAGCAGCTGTCAGCCTAAAGATTGGTGGTTCAGGCCTACCATTTGCTCCTTGGGAGAAAGATGTAAAAATCTGCTTCTGTAAAGATTTATAGTCTTGGAAACCCTCTTGGATAGTTCTGCCCTATCCTAACAGATCACTATGTCAGTCTGATAGCAATGAATTTTTTTTTCTTTTTTTAGGGTATGAGTTTAAATTACCTTTGAAAAAATGAAGAATTGTTGCATTTGAATTATGGTGTTGACAGATTATATTGAATATACCATGAATTGCCAGAAGAATGAATAAATCTGTCTTAGAAGAAGTATAGCCAGAATGCTCCTTAGAAGCGAAGATGGCAGGACTTTGTCTCACTTTGGACATGTTATCAGGAGGGACCAATTCCTAGAGAGGGATATTGTACTTGGTAAAGTAGAAGATCAGAGCAGAAGGAAAAGACCCTCAACAAGATGGGCTGACACAGTAGCTGCAACAGTGAGCTCAAGCGTAGCAGCGATTATAAGGGATGTCACAGGACCAGGAAGAGTTTCATTCTGTTGCACACAGGATTGCTGTGAGTCAGAACTCACTTGAAGGCCCCTAACAACAGCAACCTTGTAGGTGGGAGGTTATCTGTGTTTTAAAGATAAGTGAGGTGCAGAGAGTCTGAGGAAATTTCCCAAGTTAGCTGGGATTCACCCCAAATCTCCTGACTCAAAGATCAGTGTCCACCAAAGGGAGATGGGTTGTGCAGTAGAATGCAAGGTTGTAGAGTGTTCAGAAAGCGGAAGGTCCTAAGCAGACCCTCTCCTTTCTGAAGGGTGGAAGAAACTAGCAATAGAAACTCTCAGTAAGTGACAGCTTCACATAGAAAACACATAGCAACATCTGGATCTCAGTCTAAGCTGGTCTCCCTGAGCCCACAGAGGCAGCCAGGCATCTGTGGCAGGTGCAGTCTTCAGGGACTTTGGGTTGTGAATTGTGCTCCAGAGAAACCCATCAGGGGCAGCTGGGTGAGAAATGAGTTTTCTGAAGAACCTGAGTCAATGAGCAAATGCTCCATTGTGACTCCAGTCTGTCCTTAGTAACTTTCTAAGTTGACTCTGTGCTCACTTTTGGGTTTACTGGTTTCCTCCTGGGCCTCTGACCTCTAACCAGCCTGAAGAGTTGAAGCACAGTTGTGAAGGCATGGAGGCACAGGGTGGGGGAAGGGAAGTGGAAAAGAAGGAAGAAAAGAAGAAGGGCAATGCACAAAGTCTCTACTTGTGGACAGTGAAGTGATCAAGGTGGTTATGGGGACACATATAGCTCTGAGAGTCAGACATGGTTGGGGGGCAACCTGAGGGGACACACATGTCAGTGTGATTATAGGAGAGTGTCGGAGGACCCAGCAGGTCAGGCTGCCACTTTGATGCAGAGAAGGTAGACATCACTCAGAGCACAAGTCAGACATTGTTTGTAGAAGCTTGCCAGCCAAGCCGCCTTCTGGTGATGTTCTCATGAGGTTCCTCCCTTCACAGCTTCATTATTTTTTCTTTACATGGAACATACTTGTGTATATTTTTCAAGTGAGTGCTTTCCCTAAAGATGAGAATGGCCCCTGACACTAAATTGTCTAGGAAATAAATGTTAGGAATGGAGATAATTGGCTCTTAGTTCAGTTTCAGGGAAAAAAATTAGGATGTTCAGAGGAACAACAGACATAATTCTATCCATTTGATTAGTGTTAGATATTTTTCTCATTATTAATGGTTTATTATGATCCAGACACTGGGATACTTTATTTTTATATATTACCATTAATTCTAACCAGGCACTTTTAAGTAAATGTTACGTTCTCGTGTTTTTTTTTTGGTAGAATTCAAGAATTAGAGACCTGAGTAGACTTGCCTAAGATCAAATAGCTCATGTATAATGAACTTGGAATTAGGATCCTGATTTGCCTGTCTCTGAAATTTTAACTCTGTCTGTTGCACTGATCTACACTGAAATCTCAATTAGCCAAAATATTCAGAAACTAGTGTCACAGAAGACTGTACTTACAGTGTTGGAAAATTAACTGTATTTTAACTGTCCTAATTCCAGTTGCTGAGGTTTTTGTGGCTTCATTTTGTTTTCTTTTCAGAGTTGACATGTCTGATTAATCTCATAAAAAGACATACATGACAAAAATGTTTGTCTCGTATTTGACATATGAGTTAATAAAAATTATAATAAGCTTTTCTTTTTCATGAAATCCCTGGTAGGGTAATGGTTAAGTGCTACAGCTACAGTTCAAATCCACCAAATGCTCCTTGGAAACTCTATGGGACAGTTCTACTGTGTTCTTCAGGATCACTATGAGTTGGAACTTACTGGCAGTGGGTTTGTTTATATTTGTTTATATTTTGTTTTTTATTTGTAGAGTCCTAGAAACTGTATCTCTATCCACTTCCTTCCTCATATGTAAGATACAGAGGTTCAAGGAGCAGAAAGATGCTCATGAAGATACCCAACATGAGCAGAAACCTGCAAACTGGATAGTCTTTGCCTCCATAATGAAGAGGGGAAATGATATCATTTAAGGGTCATTGCATTTGCTTTTACAGTTTTGTGGAAGAGGTGATCTGGAGACTGGCTATATGGCATGACCAACTGGAAAGGGACAGGGCACTGGAAGACCTGAGGTCTGTCCCTAAATCTTCCATTTCGACCCTAAACAGCCTTGTGAGGGAGGGTTCTTCCCTTTGGGCCTCAATGGAGTTTCAACCAAAAGGAATAATTTGTTTAATTACATCTATTTAAAACTCAGATAAAACTGCTACCAAATTTAAACTCATATTTGAAAAAGGCCAAGCATAAATGTGTATGAATATAAATATAAAATGAAATTATTTAAAATCCTGTATGAATCCACATCTCATTAGTAGGGGTTCCCAGTTGATAAAGAAACTGTGAGGACAAGATTCAGTGTTAGTACAGAAAGTAATATCAGTAATAGCTTTAGGTCCTAAGAAGAATAGCCTTTTCTGGGCACTAAATTCTTTGTCATCACTTAACGTAGACTTTTCTTTGAAACAGAGCCTGACTACTGAGAGTTCAAATTGTTTTAATAAACTGTATTCTGAACACTAGAATATTAATAAATCCAAGATAAGCCAGCCAAGCCAAGTGCCGTCAAGTTGGATCTAACTCATCAGATAGGAGGCACTAAGTTGAAACTCAGTCACACAGATCACAGAACCCCAAGAGCAGTGTTGCTGTCCAAGGTGCTATGACCGTACAATACCGTGTAACAGACTATTAAGGTTGTCAGGACACATGAAGACCAGGAGTCTGTGAAATGAGTCTCAAGCAGTCCTGTTAATACAGAGCACATTTAGATAAATGCAATGATTTCTCTGCTCTTAAAGGCACAATTCAATTGCATTAGAATCTCTATATACAATAGAAAGACTCAAAGCAGTTTAGAGGGAGCCCTGTTGGCACTTTGGTTCAGTGCTTGTTTGCTAAATGATGAGTTCACACACCGAACCCACCAACAATTTTGCAAGAGAAAAGTCCTGATGATCTGCATATCTAAACATTACAGCCTGGGAAACACCACAGCACTATTCTACTATGTCCTATAGGGTCAGAAGCAGCTGGATAGCACACAAAAACAACAAACAGCAAAGGGTTAAGGGAAAGCAATCCATACACCTGGAATACTAAGCAAACATAGTGGCTTCAGGTCATGCAGATGGAGTGGTGGAATAGAACTTCAGGACAAAGATGAGTCTGAGTACCTGCCTTTGAACAGGCATCAGGATTTTCTTAAGGGCATTGAGACACAACACTTTAGATGATCTTGGAAGCAAAGAATAATATCCCATGGAAGTCGGTGCCCAAACGAGTAAGAGATATTGTTGAAAAAGTGAAGTTTGTAAAAGGGGGATTCACAGAAGTGTAAATGATACACTAAGATTGGGAGTTGTCTGGTAGTCCTTTGTCAGATGGAGGATCTATGACCTGGCAATTGCGTTATTTGGAACCTGCCTGCAATAGCCTGCTCACACATATACCCCAAAGCACCCATTAGAATACTCTTCAGTAGTAAAACGGAAACATGAAGTGTGGTATAGTCACAAAATGGAATACTACTCAGCAGTGAAACAACTGAAGTAGAACAGCATTGCCTAAAGTCGGGTTCCCAGAAAACTGTCTCTGTTACAGACGGAACATAGGGCATGCTCACCAGAGCAGCACCTGTGAGAGCATGAGGGAAGTGGGCCTGGGCAAACAGAGAGGTTTGGCAGTAAGGCGGGCCTGACAAAGTCTCAGCTAATCCCCCATATTCCATGTCCTGTATGGAGCTCACAAACAAGGGTGGTTTTTCAGAGTCATCTGGAATCTGGGCATTGGGGGGAGGGTATAACCTGGAACAAGACAGAGCCTATGACTGAGGAAAGTTCCTGGAGACAGTAATCACCGGAGAACATCTCAGCCAAGAATAGTCGGTATTCAGTACTCCCAGCTGAGGGAATGAGTGTTTCCATTCTGAGAGTTCTGAAAAGAAAGTCTGAGCAGCTTATCAGGACACCTAGAAGAGTCATGTGTCAACATCAATTTCTTCCTAACACAATGTTGATTGAAAAAAGTACATTGCAGAAGGATACCCCCAAAATCAATGTAATAATTGTTGTAATTATTATAATTGTATTTGTAGTGATAATAATGGCAATAAAATTTAAAGGCATACAGAACTGCATATTGTTAAAAAGCAGGTGCCATTCAATATATTACAATTCATAGTGATGTTTTGTATGTCAGAGTAGAACTGTGTTCCACAGGGTTTGGGGGCTGATTTTTCTAAACTAGACCCCAGGCCTTTCTTCTGACGCATCTTTGGATCGTTATGAATCTTCAGCTTTTTTGTTAGCAGCCAGGCATATTAACTGTGTTTGCACCAGCTATGTTGGTAAGCATCTGTAAACAAATTGTAAATATAAAATAAATTTGAGGTGTAACAATTAATTCTGGAAACAGAATTGTTCTGAGTGCTACATACCTCATTGCTGAGTATCACAATGGTCTTGGGGGGCATTCTGCTGTGTCCTCTAGGGTCTCTATGAGTTGAAATTGACAATGGCAGTGGGCTTATTGTTTGGTTTTGGAGACATCCATAGATATTCACTATCTAGGTGCCTGAGTGACACAATTACTAGTTCATTATGCTATTCTTTCTAAATGTTTACATGCCTGACGTATTTCGTAAGAAGATCTTAAGTTTTTAATCTGAAAAAAATCAAATTTGGATTTTTTTTTCATATAACCATGTATCCATCCACCTACCGATTAATTTTTGACTGAGCTCCACCTCTTGGTCAATCCTGTCCCCTCAAGAGGCTATTAAAATAAAAGTCATACTAAGCCAATAACAAAAATAAACTTAATTGAATATATGATTTGAAACTTGGACTGAAACCAAAAACCAAATCCATTTGCACTGAGTTGATTCTGATTCATAGTGACCCTAGAGGACAGAGTAGAACTGCCTCACAGGATTTCTATAGAGCAGCTAGTGGATTTGAACTGCTCCCTTTTTTGGTTAGTAGTTAAATGCTTAACCATTATGCCATCAGGATTAGTATAGATATAACCAAAAAAAAAAAAAAAAAAAAAAAAAACCCAAAATCTGTTGCCATTGAGCCTGTTCTAACTCATAGTAAACCTATAGGACAATGTAGGACTGCCCCATAGAGTTTCCAAGGAATGCCTGGTGGATTCAAACTACTGACCTTTTGGTTAGCAGCCTTAGCAGTTAACCACTATGCCACCAGAGTTTCCAATGTAAATATAAAAGAAACCAAACCCACTGTCATCGAGTTGATTCTAACTCACAGCAAAACCCTAGGACAGAGTAGAAGCAATCTATAGAGTTTCCCAGGAGAGCCTGGTGGATTTGAACTGCTCACTTTTTGTTTAGCAGCCATAGCACTTCATCACTATACCACCACAGTTTTCACTGTAGTTACAGGGGATATCAAATATGTTTCTTTCAGGATTTCATTGATCACAGAACTTTTTAGAGTGTTGCACTATCTTGCAAAATGTATTTTGGGCAGCACTGGTCTAAGGCAGTTCTATTCATATATAAAAGATGAAACTAGGGCATGGAGAAATGACGTTATTTAGGTGAGGTCACCCAGATGGTCAGTGTGTGATAGCAGAAACAGAGAAAGAGAGAAAGCTGGGCAGAGCTCGTTAAATTGTGTTTTCTGAAAGGAGTCTGAATAGCATGCATCCATTTCTTACAGCCTATGTAATGCTAATGAGGAAAATATATCCTCCAGCAAAACTAAATTGGGAGTAATATGCAATACATATTTTTAAAGATGTCTATCATCATTAAGCAGCAGATATAAAGCCCTGAAACACACTATAGCAACAACAATACTTCTGTGACATTAAACACATATTAGACATCTGGTGTGCAGAAGAGTTGCTTGATATTACTTAAATGATTATCCTCACACATGCAAATTCTTGATAATATATGTATCAGTCTTGAAAGGAATTATGCCTCATATGTTCATCATTTGTCAAGGGAGAGTTGATCTTAGAAACAAAAAACAAAAAAACCCAAACATGTTGCCATCGAGTTGATTCCTACTCACAGCAGTGCTGCAGGCAGCATAGGGCTACCCCGTAGGCTTTCCAAGGGAAGCCTGGTGGATTTGAACTGTGAACTTTTTATTTAGCACCTGTAGCTCTTAATCGTTATGCCCACCAGGGTTTGGTGTTTCTTATTATTCAGATAAGAAAAAGTGAGACCTAGATTAAAGGTCAAACAACTCATGTGTGGTAGTACTGAGATGAGCCCAGGGGACCCCACATTATCACAGCTTCCAATTGTGCATGTTTATGTATAACAAGGCCGAATTACCAGAGATGGCTCTTAGTGTACAGCATTTTCTTTGGACTGAAACTTCCATTCGGTTTTCTGTGATAAGGAGTGATTCTGAAATAAGATGACTCATCATTGCCTACAGCCAGGGTCCTTGTTCAGTGAAGCCGGAAAGTGAGTGTTGTTGCTTTCCTTTCTGGTTAGAGTGAGAGGTGGGGTGTAGCTGCTTATTACATGTGAGATTCATTAGCCGTGGATTCCTGTTTTAAGAAATAATTCCATATAGCTATTATTCCTTTTCTAAGGGAATCATAGCCCTTCTTTCATGTCTATAAATGTCATCTGTGCTACAAAGCATAAATAAGAGCAGTAAACACAGGACGTATGATCTAGCTCAGAACAAAAGAACAGCAGATGGCAGATTTAGCTTCTCTTTATAATACAGGGTGGAAGGAAATAGTAAGATGCCTTTTGTTACTCTGATTTTTGACCATAGGGGAAAGGAAGATCTAAGAGTGTTGCTCTGTAGCCACTGGACCATTTGTCTTTTGACAGGCTTGATGTCGTCCCAGAGGCTATTAAGAGGAAGAACCACATTAGCTCCATCAGCATGGCAGTAACTAACCTCAGCTGTCTTATCAGACTTCTCTTTTGCTTTCAAGAAAAGCCAGCTGATGTAGACCAGCATGCAGTGTCTTTACCTTATGCAAGTTAGTTCCGCCTCTTAGGTGTAGTTAGCCAGTTGACTGTTTTCTAAGTATGCATGCTGAACGACATATGATATAGGTATAGAAAACTATACTCATATGCAAACACCAAACTCATTGAGTAATCACAAACTGGATACACAAATGCAGTCAGCTCCCAGATCAAGAAACAGACCATCACTGGCACCAAAATGCTCTCCCCTGTGTTCTTTTACTGTCACTGTTTGCTATTGGATAGACAGTACCCTTACTAGTGACAACAGTTGATTAATTGGGGCCTTGTGTGAAATTTATTTGAATAGAATCATGTGGTAAGTACTCAATTTTGAGTTTGGCTTCTTTTATTCAGCATTTTATTGATACAATTTGTCAATATTGTGTGAAGTTGTAGAATATTCATTGTTTTTGCTATGAAGTAGTTCATGGAGTCCTCTGTTAACAGGTTTAGCTGCTAACCAAGGTTTGGATTTTGGAGGTTTTGAGCCTACCCAGACAGAGGTGCCTCATAAGAAAGGCCTGGTGATCTACTACCTAAAAATCAACATTAAAAATCCTGTGGAGTACAGTTCTACTCTGATCCACACAGGGTCACCATAAGTCAAAATCATCTAAATAGCATCTAGTTTATGATTATTGTAATCAACCATCAATTATTTATTGACTGTGGACTGTCCTGTGATGGAGAGGTAGAAGGCATTTCTATACAATAAAATCATTATTTCTTGAACAGTCCAAGCACATACACTGAAGAAAATTGTAGGTGGGAGGAAATCCGTAAGAGAAAAGCTCAAAGAAACTGACGATGGTTGCAGAGTACCAGTAAAGGGGGTCCAAATGGATCTTAGAAAATTATAAATAGTATCTTCTACCCCTGAACAGGTTTTACAGCCTTCTGGAGAACACTGTGGGATCATGTCAGTACTTAGGCCTGAGAATTCATGTGACATTAAGCATATATATGTTCTCTCTTGCATACTTGGAATATGCAGGTAGGACAGACTGAAGAGACAGTATCTCTTACAAGTCATGAAAAAAGATTATTACAAGATTATCAAACCAGTTGTGTGCCAAAGATGGATTCATAGTCCAGATTGTCTGACTCCTTACCCAGTGCTGAGGTTCTCCTACTAGTGGCTTTGGCTTATTATGTACACTTGAGCACCCCCTAAACCTATTCAGTTGTCTAAAGGGGTTTTCTTGCCTCTGAGTTTTTTTTTTTTAGCTGTTGTAAGTCAATATTCAACCAAGTCAGTATTCTGTAGTGTTCCAAATATCAGCTATTGGTGTACTCAGTACTATGCTGGGAAACACTCAGTACTATGCTGGGAAGAGGAGAGCACTTTCTTTGCCCATGAAGGGCTTCTAGTCTATGTGGAGAGAAGAATAACTCATGACAGGACTCAGCAGAAGGCTGATAATAATGTCAGACCCAATATTAAAAAAAAAGGCAAAAAACAGCAACAACAACAAAAAGCATCAGATGAATTAGAATCGGCACTGTATGAAGACTAAATTTTAACTTTAAATAAGTAGTTTGTCTTCCTTGAATTTTAGATTGCTCCTAGAAATCGTTTTGTTCACTCATCAGACCTACCAAAGAGAATAGGTTGGCGAAGAGAGGTAAACCTGCTCAGGTTACCTGCTCAATTTCTGTTTTAATTTCAAGGTAAAGATTTCCTTTTTTTTTAGTCAGGGTAAAAAAGTAAAGTTCTCTGTATTATTTCTTTAGAAATATTTCAAAACCAGCTAAAGGAACAAAATGTTACCTGAAGCTAAACTGCTTTAACTTCCTGTTACGTATTTGCGAGAACAGATATTTGGTTTATTAAGACCATTGGTTTAACTGGGAAATTGTGGTGGCATAGGAGCTAAATGCTATGTCTGCTAACCAAAAAGTCAGTGGTGTGAAACTGCTAGGCATTCCTTGGAAACTGTATGGAGCAGTTCTACTGTGTCCTATAGGGTTCGTATGAATCAAAGTCAACCCGACAGCAGTGGGTTGGGCTTGGGTTTTTTGTTTAACTGGGGAACATTCACATCCCTGAGCTATACTGAAGAGAAGACAGACATACAACAAAAGGAGTATATCATTAAGACGCTTGCATGATGGCAAACAGCAATTAGGAAATGAAAACCTAAGCAGAACTGTTGGAAGTCACTTACTCCACTGCAAAAGTTCACCAAGTTGCTGTGTACAGAAGAGAGACCTTTGGACCACAGCACTCTAGGAGAGTGTAAGGTTCTAGAGGTGTACACATCAGTGTCCCCTCAGGGCTTATGTTTTCCTCCAGAGCCAGTTTTAGAGTCCTAATTCAAATAAAAGAGGTTCCAGTAGGTAAAACTCATTGAGGGAAATCGCTTCCTGCAGTGACATATGATTCACTCATTCACATCTCTGGACTATCTAGAGGAAATTATCCATGGGATTGTATCTTTAGTTTAAAAGCCACTGCAATTGTCTTTCTGTCAGTATAATTTTAAAACATGTTAGAGCATTACTTGGAAAAATATATTTGAAAAGTCATCTAACTCTTTCCATATTGCTGAAATTGGGGTTTCAGGCAACTTTTTCTTTTTCTCATTTGTAACCAGTTGGATGGATGAAACTGAGAACAATCAGCCCTCTTCTAGAAATAGCACAAGCTTTAATTCAACAATCCACCCCCCACCAAAACCAATATAATGAGAAATAAAAAGGCACCAAGATTCTTTCATGAAAATGCTCTGTTTGGTCACTTATATATATCAGTTGGGTTTATGAGTTCCGTATGGACCTTGAGCCACTCCAATGTCCATGTGGAACTCAAATTATTCAAATTGTTAAATTCTTCTTAGACAAGAGTAGCAAAGCATATTCATGAGGAAAACATTTAAATTATTGGAGAAATAAAATTGGGGAATTAAGCATACATATCATCTGGATTTTCTTGAGGAAATTTTAAAAACCTGAAAGAAGCAGGTAACTAACTAACTGAATGCCTGAAAGGAGCAAATATAGCAAGGAAGGAATCCTGAAAGAAAATTAACTGGAACACAGTGTATAAGCCAGCATTATCAAAGGAAGGATCTTCTGTAGCTTCAGATAAATGAATTTTTATTCTACCTGTTTATTTTACTTTTTCTATAAGGTAAGTTTATTTGGTTTTATGGGAAGAGTATAGACATTTGTTTTCCTAGGTTATTGCTATAAGATCATAGTCTTCAGAAGTACTGTGTCTACCACAAGGGGAAAATTTTCTAGGTTAATTCTTTTATAGTCGGTGAAAATACTCTAAATAATTTTAACCATTTAAAAGTGGTCATGATTTCCATATAGCCCAGTGTGTGGTTTCTTTTGGTAAATGTTTTATGTGTACTTGAAAAGATTATGAATTCTTAATTTTGTGATAAATTATCTATAAATGTCATTTAAGTCACATTCATTATTTTGCTTTTCAAATGTCTGTATCTTAACTGATTATTTTTATTCCCTTTTTCTTATTAGCTGTGTCTATAATCATCCATGATTATTATAAATTTATCTTTTATATTTATTATATATTTTTTTAATTGTGATTAAGTGAAAGTGTACAATCCAAATCAATTTTACATGCCTGCCTATCTGCAGCTCCATCTGGTCTCCTCACCTAGTGACAACACATTCCTCCTTTTCACTCTATACTTCTACTGTCCTTAAGAAGTTATTTGAATTGAGGATTTTTTTGTGGTGAGGGTCTTCCCCCACCCTTTATTTCTTCCTTTAGAAGTTGTATTATTTTTTGTAATTTCTACTAGAAATGTATGAGAATGTCTGTTTCCTGAGGCTGCTTAAGTTTTTGTGGTGTTATCTATTTTCCTTGAATATGCATATATTATCCATTTGAGATCCAATTTGGTTCATTTGTTCAGTGCACTTTTAGTTTCAGCTCTCAGCCTTTATGGATTTAGGTTTTTTTTTTTTTGTTTGTTTCATATACAGAGCATCAACATGCTACTGTAAGTCAAAATTATGCAAAAAAGAGATACTCATGGCATCCCTTTAAAAAATACATCATTTCATATTATAGTATGTCATCTTTTCCCCTATTCTACTCATTTCCCCAACACCTTATTGTTATTGGCTCTGTTGTCTTATGCTTTACTCTGTTTCTATTTTTAAAGACGTGCATGTGTGTGTGCATTTTCTTATTTCCACTTATTTCTTATGCACTATGTGTATTCCTTTGTGCTTGGCTTTCGTCAAGTATGAAATCATACCATATGAGTCTGTCATTTTTTTTATTCTTTATTACAGCTTTTCAGTACTCCAGTTTGTGAATATCCATCATTTACTTAATCAGCTTTCTCTTCCTGGACACTTAGGCCTGCACTATTTGGCAATTACAAATAATGTTGAAATGAAGTAAGATTTGCATATGAGTTTTTATATTGCTAGGAGAGTATCTTGAGGGTGAATTCCTAGAAGAGCCATAACTGGTACATAACATAAATGTGTAAGTAGTTTTGTTAGATAATGTCAAATTTCTCCCTCTCAGGAGTTACACTATTTTTATTTTTACTAGCAATTCATTGGATGACCTGTTTTCCAAACTGCACCAACTTTCAAATTTTTTGCCATGTCATGGGTGAGAAATGGTATTTCACTTGAGGTTTAATTTGTGTGTTTCTTAATATGAGAGATCAATATATTTTTATAACTTATAAGTCCATTTTAATACTTTCTTTGTAACTTTTTTCACATCTGTTGCCAACTCATCTAAAGAATTTTAGTATTTGTTCTAACTTTTTAAAAATATTTTTATACTAGCAATATTAACCTTTGTACTACTATATACTGTAAATATTTTTTGCAATTTTTAATTTCTCTTATCATCACTTACTGAGTTTTACTATGGAAAATCTATTTTTTTCTTTTCTAAGAAAAAAGGAAATCTTTACCTTGAAATTAAAACAGAAATTGAGCAGGTAACCTGAGCAGGTTTACCTCTGTTCATCAACCTGTTCTTTCTGCTTGTTTTGGTGCTAGGTCTGATGAATGAATGAAACAATCTCTTGGAGCAATCTAAAATTCAAGGAAGACAAACCATTTATTTAAAGTTAAAACTTAGTCTCAATACAGTGAAGATTCTAATTCATATGATGCTTTTTGTTGTTGTTGCTGTTTTTTGCCTTTTTTTTTTTTACACTGGGTCTGAGATTATTATCAACCTTCTGCTGAGTCGTGTTATGAGTTATTCTTCTCTCCACATAGACCAGAAGCCCTTCATGGAAAAAGAAAGTGCTCTCAGAGTAACTGGTTACCTTCATTGAATCTAGCTAGAGTCGTAGTTAGAAGGCTTTCCCGTTTAAATAGTTTATAGAGGAGTTAGATTGTCTTCTAGTGTTATATAATTAAATGTTTTTATGTATGTATGGTATGAAAAATATATTTTGAAATGGCTACCCAGCTGTCTCATCACTATTTATTTAAAGCCTGTCTTTGATGCAGTCATGTGAGCTACTGCTTTTATGACACTCTAGCTTTCCGTATATTCTTGGATCTATTTCTTAATATTCTATTTCATTCCATTGGCCTACTGATTTGCTTGCAAGAACCAGTGTTTTCATAGTTTTGTAGTATGTTTTGATATATGATGAAACTAATTCCCTTTCATATATCTTTTCAGTATTTGTCCAACTATTCTTGCTTGTTTATTTTTGTGTAGATTTTAGAATCCACTTTATATTTCCATTTAAAAAGTTCGTTGGTATAATGGTATTTCTGGTGAATCACATTAAACTTACAGATTGCTTAGGGATAACTAACCTGTTGATGATTTTGGGATCCACTCACAGAAACAAAAATAGTGTATTTGCATTTCATGAAGGCTACTTTTCAGTCTATATGTAATATTATATATATAATGTATATATTATACATACACACACAAACATGTTTTACATATATGTGCATATACATATATGTGTGTACATATTTATATTAACAAATATATGCATGTATGCATATATATATACATACACATTTAAATACACTTATATATGTAAGTACTGAACAAGAGAACTGGCAATACCATAACAGCTGATAACTTGAAAGTCTCTTGGGACAAGAATTGCCTTTTATTTGCAAGGGAATGCTTGATAATTGCTTTGGGTGGAAGCAAATCATGGATGCCAAATTGTCAAGATATCAGAAAAAGAATAAATTATTCTGCCTTATAGACAGAGCAGAATTTTGAAGTTTTAGGAATAGTCTAGAATAAAGTAGACCAAAAGACAGAATTGATAGAGAAAAAACAGCAAGGTTGTAGAAGGATATGCAATACATAATGTCAACTCTCTCCGTATCACATCCCCTCTGGCACTGTAAAAATCCTCAGAAATATCTATCATAGTCACAAGAACAGCCTGAGTTTCTTGTCAGGTTGATAGTTGTTAGGGAGAGAGGATGTTCTGAGAGAAGCTGAAACCTAAGGGTTCGTTATGCTCTACCCAGAGAATCCCCATGGTATTTTGTAACAGTCTTCAAAAAAGCCTCAGATCTCCAGTGGGTAGAGGTTTGAGTTAGTTTAGCAAAGACATTTAGGAGCATGGGGACCCTCAGTAATGTCTGGGTGACAACAGTAAACAAGAGAGACACAGCGCCATGGATAAAGAACCCTTACGCACTATTTTTAAAATGGGCTCAGGGAAGCAACTGTCCCATCCTCCAGCAGGTAGGATTCTCTTATGATATCATGCATGAAAATTTGGGGGGGAGGGGAAGAGGGGAAACTCATCTGAACTAGGAAGGTCAACTTTGCAATACCATAATTAACAATAATGTAACAATAACAAATGGTTTTTGGAGATTTTACATAGATACTTGATTTTTAATGTAATAACCACACTAACTTTTTGGAGTAGCTTCTGTGTCCCTAAGAAGGCCTGGTAACACAAGAAGCTTGCATTTGGCTGCTAACTTAAAAGTAGGTGTTTAAAATCCACCCAGCAGCTCTGTGGAACTGTGGCTTGAATAACTGCTTGTATAAATATTGCAGCCAAGAAAACCGTATGAAGCATTCTTCACTGTAACATAGCATCACCATGAGTCAGAACTGATCCAGTGGCAGAGATTTGTTTTGTTTGTTTGTTTTGTATGACCATAACAATGGTTGCCATTGAGTCGATTCTAGAATACCCCATCTATGACAGAATATAACTGTGTTCCATATGGTTTTTAATGGTTGTTTTTCAAAAGTACGTCACCAGGCCTGTCTCCTAAAATGCCCGTGAGTGAATTCAAGCCTTCATTCTTAGAGTTAGCAGCTAAGTTTGTTAACTGTTTGTGTTAGGCTCAGTGGTAGAGTTTCCACCTTTCATGCAGGAGAACCGGGTTCGGTTCCCTGGCAAAGGACCTCTCTTACACAGCCATCCCTTCTCTGTCACTGGAGGCTTGTATGTTGCTGTAGTCCTGTGCAGGCTGCAGCAGCACTTTCAGACTAGGATGAACTAGGATGAAAGGCTTAGATGGAGGTTCCTTAAAATATGATTTCTGAAAATACATAAGCTAATTAAAAACTCAACAGACTGCAACAGCGACATCTTTAAACCATCATGAAGATGGTGAAGGACCTGGCAGCCTTTTGCTCCCTTGTGAATGGGAGAACCATGAGTTCAGCGCCAATCGAAAGGCAGTGAACAACAATAACTGTAACTAGCAACTTTATGGATTAGGAAATTGACCTTCAGAGAGACAAAGTCACCTAGCTAATAAATAGTAGAGAACTGAGATTTAGAATGATTAAGTTAGATTCCAGTAGAATGGAACTGACCACTATGCTGGAGTATTTCATTCTCTAAGTACATCTGGTGAGATAGACACTCCCAAACTTTAGGACAGAATGCAAAACAAACAGAGGTGACATTTAGAAAAGGACTATGCAAACTAAAAAAAGAGTCAAAGATGAACTGAAAAAGACGGTCAGTGCTTCTCCTTGGCTGTCAAAAAATAAAAGCATATCAGCCAAGAAATAAATCGAATTTATAAGTGACACTCGATGGAGAAGCCCTTTGAACAGTGTCTCTATCTTCAAACCATCTAATCCACCAAAAGGTCATCAGTTTCTGTCATTTCTCTTGTCTAGAGGAGTCTTATCTTTCTTTAGAAAAACTGAGAAAGTACATAAAAAATGAAAGATAAAGCTAATCTTTGCAACAAATTTATAACTCCTCTCATGCTTAGGTGAGAAATAACAACTTTTTATTCCATTGTCTTCAAATTTTGCCCCAGTTTGCCTTGTTTGGTTCTAAATACATACAGCCACATGATCTTTTAATAATGTGGTAATTAATCCATTATGGATAAGGTCTCATTTTATTCAATGTATGCTTGTAGTTCACTGCCAAGATGCAATAAAAGAAAATTAAAATAACCAGAGAGGCATAATTTATGGCATTTTTTTTCAGAAGCATGCTTTTAAATAATATCCCACCAGAGCAGTGTCATCCAAAGGCATCTGGAGACTACTCATTGTATTATTAATAATGGTTTGAGCAAGATGAATTGTGTTAGCACAGACAATGCAAGTGAGATGTACATTTTATAGTGTGAAAAGAATGGCATCTTGGGGAAAGTTGTGGGACAGCCCTTGTTGGTCACCACAGGAACTGATGGAAGAGAGGTGTTAGGAATGTATCTGAGGAGCCGTGAAGATGGGTCCCCAAATTCAAATGGACATTATCTGAAAGGAAGAGGTCTCAGCAGTACTGGGGGCAGGAAGCAGATTTAGGGTCCCTATTTCCCACTTCCCTCCTACTCCTCAGAAGCTGTCATGGTCACAAAAATCCTGCAAGAAATGAGTAAGTTTTCTGTCCCTACAGCAATGTTCATGCCTCTAGACTTCTGCACAAATATTATGGCTTCATTTAGGTTGTATCTCATATCCATTTTGTGCAAAATCTTGTGTCTCCATATAGAATGGAGCAACAGAGTGCATGAGAATGTGGTGACATACATGTAAGAAACAAAATAGGGACAAAAAGAATATACTTTCAAGATTTGCAAAGCTCAGGAGGAGATGAGATAAAAGGAAGGATGGAAAGAAAGCTCAAATGGCTGCTAACTATGGAAAAAGAGGCAGCAACCCCTCAGAGAAAAGTTGGTTACGAACAGAGAGGGTGGCTGCTGGTGGGCTTAATGCACTAGAAATGGGAATAACTGTTATAGGGTGCTCTGAGTCGGCTTTGACTTGAAAGCAGTGGGTTTGGTTTGGGTAGGGGTGTCACTATAAGTTGATGTTGCATTTGGTTTTGTAAAGGACAGTGCAAAACTGTGAAGTCAGTTCAACCACTCTGTTTGTTTTTTACTTTTTGACATATGTCATGGATAGAATTATACCCCCCCCCAACCAAAATGTGTGAATCAGTTTGGCTGGCAATATTCTCAGTGTCGTGTGATTGTTCACCATTTTGTCATTTGATGAGATTTCCCTGTGCGTCGTAAATTCTATAACTTTGGCTGAATAAGGTGGTTATGTAATTGTTAGGTGCTGTCAAGTTGGTTACAAAGCAACCTTATGAACAACAGAGTGAAACACTGCCTGGTCTTGCACCATGTCCACAGTCGTTTTTATGCTTGAGCTCGTTGTTGCAGCCACTGTGTCGATCCATCTCTTTGAGGGTCTTCCTCTTTTTTGCTGATCCTCCACTCCAGCAAACATGATGTCCTTCTCCAGGGACTGACCTTTCCTGACAACATGTCCAAAATATGTAAGATGCAGTCTTGCCATCTTTGCTTCCAGGGAACACTCTGGTTGTACTTCTTCCAGTACAGATCTGTTTGTTCTTCTGGCAGTCTGTGGTACATTCAACATTCTTCTTCAACACCACAACTCAAAGACATCAATTCTTCTGTCTTGTTTGTTCAAGGTCCAGATTTGGCATGCATGTGATACGATTGAAAATACCATGGCTTGCGTCAGATGCATTTTAGTCTTCAGTATAACATACTTACTTTTGAATATTTTAAAGCGGTCCATTGCAGCAGGTTTTCCCAGTGCAATGTGTCTTTTGATTTATTGACTGCTGCTACCATGAGTATTGATTATGAACCCAAGTAAAGTGAAATCTTTGACAACTTCAGTCCTTTCTCCTTTTATGACAATGTTGCTTACTGGTCCAGTTGTGAAGATTTTGATTTTCCTGGTGTTTGAGGTGCAATCCATACTGAAGGCTGTGGTCCTTAATCTTCAGCAGTAAGTGTCTCAAATCTTCTTCATTTCCAGCAAGTAAGGTGGTGTCTTCTCCATAAGGCAGATTGTTAATGAGTTGTCCTCCAATTCTCATTCCTGGTTCTTCTTCATATAATCCAGCTTCTTGCATTACTTTTTGGCATACAGATTAAAAAGCTATGGTGAAAGGATATAACCCTAATGCACACCTTTCCTGACTTTAAACCATACAGTGTCCCCTTGTTCTGTTCTCATAACTGCCTCTTGATCCATATACAGATTCCTTAGGAACACTATTAGATGTTCTGGAATTCCCATTCTCCACATAATTCAGTATGATCCACACAGTCGAAGATTTTTGCATCGTCAATGAAACACAAGTAAACATCTTGCTAGTATTCTTTGCTTTCAGCCAAGATCCATCTGACATCAGCAGTGATATCCCTGGTTCCACATCCTCTTCTGAATCCAGCTTGAATTTCTGGCAGTTTCTTGTCAGTATACTGTTGTAGTCACTTTTGAATGATCTTGAGCAAAATTTTACTTGCATGTGATATCAACAATATTGATCACTAGTTTCCGCATTTGGTTGGATCACCTTTCTTTCGAATGGACATAAATACGGATTTCTTTCAGTCAGTTAGCCAGATAGCTGTCCTACAAGACCAAGTAGGAAGACAGACTAGGAAGAAGGACCTAGCAGTCTACTTCTGAAAGGAATTAGCCAGGAAAAACGGTATGAATAGCAGCCAAATAAGATAGATAAGCGACAGTTATATTGAGGTCTACATGATTGGATAGTGTCTTGAGCAAATCTCTTTAGGATATAAATGAGAAAAACTTGTAGAAAGACACAGGAACCTCATACCACTAAGAAGGCAGTGCTAGGAACAGAGTGTGCCCTTTGGACCGAGGTTACTGCACTGAGATGCTTTCAGCCCAAGGGAAGACTTGATGCATCACAGAAAACTTCCTCCAGAGGCAGCAGAGAGGGCCTTCTGCTTGAGCTGACGTCATGAATTTGGACTTCTAGCCTACGAGACTGTGAGGATATAGATTTCTTTTCATTGAAGCCATTCACTTGTGGTATTTCTATTAGAACAGTACTAGAGACTAAGACAAAATGTAGTATAATTGAAGTAGAATACAAAAGACATAGTATACAAGTCATTGAATATTCAAAACTAAATCCATTCCAATCAAAATATAGAGCATCAGAGGTATCCACAAGCCCTGCTCATGGCACCTGCCAGTTACTCTCCAGCAAGGGTCACTATTTCCCAACATCCAACAGCTGAACTATGTACTGCCTGCTTCATACTTTATTAGCGATATAATGGAATATGTTTTCTTTTATGTCTGGCTTCCCCCCTCCAACATTATATCTGTAAAATACAATTCACCCCTATTGTTATCATTTACACATCTTCTTATTGCTACATTGTCTTCCATTGTGTGCATAAAATACATTATTTTAAGCTATTCTACACTTCATTGTAATTTATGGAGACCCTGGTGATGCAGTGGTTAAGTGCTGCATCTGCTAACCAAAAAGTCAGCAGTTCAGATCTGCCAAGTGCTCCTTGGAAACTCTATGGAGCAGTTCTACTCTGTCCTATAGGGTCACCATGAGTCAGAATTGGCTTGATGGCAATGGATTTGGCTTTGGTTTTAATTTTGCCTGTTACAAACAATGTATTTATAAGCCTTCTACTTTGTCTTTTATACACATTTCTCTTAGATATATGCTATTATGCCTATTGTTATAGTGCTGCTACTGGTGCAAAGAATTTAAATATGTCCAGTGTTAGTAGACTCTGCCAGTATCCAGAGCTGCACCAGTGTACCCTCCTTCCACCATGTGTGAAAATTTTGATTGAACAGTGTAACTAAAACTTGGTATTTCTTGTCTTCTACATTTTAGCACTTCTAATGATCTTGTAGTGGTTTCATATTATAGTTTTAATTTGCATTCTTCGGATGATGAATGAAGTTGAGCATTTTTTCACAGTTTTATTAGCCATTTGGATGTCTTATTTTGTGAAGTGTCTAATCATCTCTATGTCTCATTTTTCTCCTGAACTATATATTTTTCTTCTGAATTTTGGGAGTTAATGAGGAACATGATTTTTCTGTCTAATATGCCACAAATATCTCTTAATCTCTGCAGGCTGCAGTTTTCTCTCTTTTAATGGGGTCTTTTAATTAAATGAGGTTCTTAATTTAATAAAGTACAATTTATTGCTTCCTTCTTTTTGAATAAGGGTTTTGTTGTTCTGTTTAAGAAATTGTGACCGTCCCCAAGGTCATAAAGATTTTCTCCTATGCTGTCTTTTAAAAGCTTTTATTTTTCCTTCCTTATTTAGATTCATAGTCAACCTAGCTGTTGTTTTTCTGTGTGATAGGAAGTATTAATACAGATTCATTTTTCTGTACTACAGATAATCTAATTCACACAGGTTCATCAATGAAAAGCCCATCCTTTACTACTAAGGTGGATTTTGTCATAAATCAGATTAGCAGATAAGTGTGGATCAATTTTCAGAATCTTTACTCTTTTCTCATTTTTTACTTGTGTCAAGATCAAGCTGTATTATTTTCTGTAGCTTTCAAAGTCTTGATAGCTGGTTAAGTTCATCAGCTTTGCTCTTCTCTAAGACTGTCTTTGCAGTACATAGCCCTTTGCATTTGCATATGAATTTTAAAAGGAGCTGATATGTTTTGGGTAAAAATTACTAGAATTTTGATTGATATTATGTTAAATTTATGGATTGATTTTAAGAGAATTGTTGTCTTTATAGTACCTACTCTTCCAGTCTATGAATATTACGTATCTCCTTTTATTTAAAACAAAACCAAACTATTGTTATTGAGTCCATCCTATTCATAGAGGCCCTATAGAATGGAGTAGAACTGCTCCGTAGAGTTCCGAAGAGCATTTAGTGGAATCAAACTGCTAACCTTGTAGTTTAGCAGCCATAGCTCTTAATCACTACAGCACCGGAATTTCCCTCATTTTGTCTAGGTTTCCTCTAATTTATTTCAATAATGGTTTTTATTTTAAACGTACAGAGCTTGTATAGTTTTTGATAGAGTGATTTCCAGGTGATTTAATTTTTAATACTAAAATCAAGTTGACACTGGACACAACCAAGATGTCCTTTAGTAGATGAATAAATTAAACTATGGCAAATCTATCCAACAGAATATTGCTTAACCATTAAAAAATAAAAATCCATGAGCTGTCAACCATAAAAGGTATGGATGAATCTCAAGTGCATATTGCTAAAACAAAAAAGCCATACAAATGCTGTGTATCGTATGACATCCTGAATAAGGCAGAACCTTAACAAAGATAAAACATCAGCGGTAATCAGAGAATTGGTGAGGCCAGGGAAGGGGTTATGTCAGAGAAGTACAGGAGAATTTCTGTGATGGCGAAACTGGTTTTTATGATTCTGTAATGGTAGACATGACACTATTCAACTGTTATAATCCATATAATTTTGCAATACAAAGAGTGGACCTAAATGTACATATATTTTTTAAAATCATCTAGGTGGTCAGAGATTTCAAGAGGAAATGAAGAATGACATAAAAACAACCTGATTATGTTACAGACATATATTAAAAAAAAAAAAAAAAACTTACCAAAGAGTTGGTGAAAAAGGTGTTGTTCTATGTTGTTTTGAAATAAGGGGTGTCTGTAATACTAAAGAAACCCTAGTGGCTCAGTATTTAGGAACTTAGCTGCTAACTAAAATGTCAGCAGTTCAAATCCACCAGTTGTCCGTTGAAAACTCTGTGGGGAAGTTCTACTCTGTCTTATAGGGTTGCTATGAGTTGGAATAGACATGATAGCCATGGGTTTAGTAATACCAAAGTGCAAGAAATAGTACATATACAGTGTACTGATAAAGCTGTTTCCCACAGGTTTATAGGTTAACAATTCTGACACTACTATACATAGCTACTGGAATGGACGAAGTAAATAGATAATGAGTGGCATGAGCCAGGTATCTTACTGTTGAACTAAGAATGTACAGGTAAGCAAAGAAAAGTAGGTTGCATATTCCATATAGCCAAGTGCCATATAGTGATGTATTAAAGTTAGAAATGGCTGTATAAGTTAATGTTTAGTTTAACATGAATACAGATGGTTACATATAGAAATAAGCATATACATGGATTAATTACACACATACATTTCCTCAATCTGTCAGCAACAAGCACAAGTAGTGCCCAGAGATTAGATTCCAATACTGTTGTCTGATACAAGGAACCAGAACACGTTGGACAAATAACTTATTCTAACACTGAGGTAGGAAATACAGAAATGAACTTTGAGCACCTTTTAGTGTGAGAAAGTAAGGGATTGCTAAAAATATCACTCTACAATGTTGGCAGAACTAAAAAGACACAGGAGCCAACTGAAAAAGTACCCAATGGTGAAAGCTGGGACAACTTCAACAGCAAACTAAAGGAATATTGGATTGTAACCCAAATTATAAAATAAATATCCCCAAACTCTTACTTAGATAAATGACTAAATCAGTAATTAAATGAGGGAGAAGAGACAAATATCCCACAGAGAAGAATTCTGAGAAATTTATGTATATATTCCGTTTTCTAGTAGAACCATGACTCCCCTGTCCTAATGTGTGGGCTGCATATAGTGACCTCCTTCCAAAGAGTGCAATATGGAAAGGGGAGGAGAGAGTCAGTTAACAGTGGAGAATCCTGATGAACACTACCTCAGGCAGATGATCAAGGTCAACATCAAAAGTAGTAAAGTTCTGTCGATTTACTGTGATGTGGTGAATACAGCACTTTATCTCTGCTCTCTTCTTTCTTCCAGAAACCTATAGACCAGTCTAACCATGAGAAAAGCATCACAAAAATCTCAGTTGTGAGAGTCTGTAAAATACCTTGCAAGTGTTCTCAAATATGTCAAATTCATCAAAAAAAAAAAAAAAGAAAGAAAGAAAGAAAGAAAAGAAAAAAGGAGAGAGAGAGAGAGAGAAGTCTGAGAAACCATGATAGATTAAATCAAAGTAGCCTAAGGAGACATGATGACTAGAGTAATGGTTTTCCTGCTTGGGATCCTGGAGCAGGTAACATACATTAGGTTAAAAAAAAAAAAGAAGTGAGCTTTATTAAGGCATGGCCTTCGGTTAGCAGTAAGATATCAGTGTTGTAACAAATGGACCATAGTGATACTGATACTGCCTATTAGTAGGCAAAACTGGCTGTGGGATATCTGACTACTCTCTATGCTATCTTTGTAAGTTTTATAAATTTAAAGATGTCTAATACAAAGTTTAAGAGTGGATTGGAGCACTTTTTACATTGTTTTCCATTTTTGGTTTATTAGCTGTTGTATAAATTATAACATGTTTCTATGCTGATATTGAATCCTGTGACTTCATTTAATTCACATATTAAATGTAATTAAACGTAATCATTTTAGAATTAGTTTTTGCCTTTCTTAGTTCAAAAACAAAATAATTTGAGTATCATTTATTTTTATTTTCTCAATTCAAGTCCTTAGGCCTTCTCTTTTACTTGTTTGTCTTGTGACATTAGTTAGCTTTTGCAGGCAAGTCTATCATTTGCTTTCTGTAACTTATGTAGTGTCTTGGAATCAAGGCTACTGTGGCCTTAGAAAAGAAGGCAATCTGGAATTGGTCCTCCTTTTTGTATTCTCTGGAAAAGTATTTTTCAAGAATGATTTTTTTTTTTTTAGTTCAGTGAAGTCATATGAATCAGTTATTTTATAGAAAGAGTTTTTTTTCTTTATACATAATATTGTCAATTTATTTAACAGATATAAGAATCTTCGAAGTTCTGTTTAATTTCCTGTCAGATTTGATCAGATTTATTTATTTTTTTTTGGAGGATTTTGTTTGTTGCAATAAAAATATTGGCCAAAATTTGTTCATAACATAAAAGCTTTTATTTTCTTTTTTATGACTCTACATAGGGCTTGTATTTTCCAGGCTTGAAGAATAAAAGTACAGGAATGAATGAACATAGTAGGAAATGTGATATGTCTACAGAGAGAAAAAGACTGTCAAACAGCGTAAGCAGCAATATCTTGAAGAAATCATATCACAGGCAGAAATAAAATATATGATAAAAGAAAAACTCATTGTAGTTTTGATCTGTATTTCTTTAATAGCTAATGATTATAAGCATTTCCTCATGTGTCGTTTGGCTGCCTGGATGTCCTCTTTGGTGAAGTGTCTGTCCATCTCCTTTGCCCATTGCTTAACTGGGTTATTTACCTTTTTCTTATTGCTATTTTGCAGTACCTTATAGATTATGGAGGTCAGACGTCGGTCTGACGTATAGTTGCCAAATATTTTTTACTGTTTTGCAGATGGCCTTTTAATTCTTTTGATAAAGTCTTCGGATGAGCAAAAGTGTTTGATTCTTAGTAATTTCCGTTATCTATTGACTCTCCTGTTGGTCATGCTTTGTCAGATTTGGAAGTCTGTCTAAGCTGTATATTAAAACTTCCATTGTTGACCCTGTTTTTATTTGCATGATATTTATATCTTTGATCCAATTTGAGTTAGTTTTTGTTTAAGGTGTGAGGCATGGGTCTTGTTTCAATTTTTTGCAAATGGATAGCCAATTTTACCAACACCATTTGTTAAAGACACTGTTTTTACCCCAGTTTACACTGTTAGGGCCTCTGTCAAACATCAGCTGTTCATAAGAGGATGGTAGCATCTCTAGGGTCTCAACTCTGTTCCATGGGTCTATATGTCTCTTTTTGTGTCAGCAGCACCAGGCTGAATACTGTGGCTGTGTAGTAAGTTCTAAGGTTGGGTAGTGTGAGGCCTTCCACTGTGTTCCTCTTCTTCAGTAGTGCTTTGCGTATCTGGGCTTTCTTCCCTTTCCAAATAAAGTTGGTGATTTGTTTCTCCATCTCATCCAAAAAATGGCACTGGAATTTGTATTGGGGTTGCATTGTATATGTAGATAGCTTTGGGTAAAATACACATTTTCACAATGTTAAGTCTTCCTATCCACGAGCAGGGTAGTTTTCTCCATTTATGTAAGTCTCTTTTGGTTCCTTGTGGTAAGGTCTTGTAGTTCTCTTTGTATAGGTCTCTTATTTCTCTAGTTAGACTTATTCCTGGGTATTTTATCTTCTTGGGGGCTATCGTAAATGGTATTGATTTGGTGATTTCTTCTTTAATGATCTCTTTGTTGGTATAAAGAAATCCTACTGATTTACTTATGTTGATCATTTATCCTGATACTTCACTGAATTTTTCTATTAGTTGATTAGTTTAGTCATAGATTCTTTAGAATTCTCTGCATATACAATCATATCATCTGCAAATAGGGAAATTTTTACTTCTTATTTGCTGATGTGGATGCCTTTTGCTTCTTTGTCTTGTCTAATTGCTCTGGCTAGAACTTCTAGTACAGTGTTGAATCAAAGTGGCAAGAGTGGGCATCTTTATCTAGTTTCCATTCTCAAGGGGAATTGTTTCAGTCTCTCTCCATTCAGGATTGCATTATGCAGTTGACTTTGTGTAGATGCCTCTTGTTGCATTGAGGAATTTCCCTTCTTTTCCTATTTTGCTGAAAGTTTCTAGTATGAATAGGTGCTGGACTTTGTTGAATGCTTTTTCTGCATCATTTGACAAAATCAGGTGGTTCTTATCTTTTGTGTTACTTATGTGGTTGGTCACATTAATTGTTTTTCTGATGTTGAACTAGCCTTTCATCCCAGTTGGTCATGAGGAATTATTTTTTTGATATATATTGTTGAATTCTGTTGGCAAGGACTTTGTTGAAGATTTTTGCATCTAGTTCATGTGTGATATTGGTCTGTAATTTTCCTTTTCTGTGAGATCTTTCTCTGGTTTTGGTATCAGGGTTATGCTGGCTTCATAGAATGTATTGGGAGCATTTCACCCTTTCTATGCTGTGAAGTAGTCTCAGTAGTACTGGCGTTAACTGTTCTCTAAAACTTTGGTAGAATTCTGTGGTGAAGCCATCTAGGCCAAGACTCTTTTAGCTGGTAGTTTTTTGATGACTCCTTCAATCCCTTCTTTTGTGATGAGTTTATTAAATTGTCCATTTCTCCTTGTAGTAAGTTTGGTAGGTGATATGAATCTAGAAATTTGTCCGTTTCTTCTAGGATTCAAATCTGTTAGAGTACAGTCTTTCATACTATTCTGTTTTGATTTCACTTGCATCTGTTGTTACATCTCTCATATCATTTCTTATTCTGGTTATTTGTTTCCTCTTCTGTTTTTCTTTTGGAAGTTTAGCCAATGGTTTATCGATATTGTTGATCATTTAAAAAACCAGCTTTTTGGTTTTGTTCATTTTTACAATTGTTCTTATATTCTCTAATTCTAATCTTTATGATCTGTTTTCTTCTGATGCCTAAGGGGTTACTCTGTTGCTCTCTTCCTACTTATTCAAACTATGAGATTAACTCTTTGACTTGTATCCTTTGTTCTTTCAGATGTGTGCATTTATAGAGATAAATTGACCTGTGAGCAATGCTTTTGCTGCATCCTATAGGTTCTGGTAGAATGTATTTTCATTCTCATTTGATTCCCAAAATTTCTTCATTTCATACTTGATTTCTTCTATTACCTGTGGCTTTTTGAGCAAGGTATTGTTGAGTTTCCATGAGTTCCAATTTCTATCTATTATTTTTCTGCTATTAATTTTGACTTTTATGACTTCATGGTTTGAGAAGATGCTTTGTGGTAATTCAGTGGTTTGGATTTTGTTGAGACCTGCTTTATGTCCTAACACATGTCTATTCTGGAGAATATTCTGTGTGCACTGGAGAAGAAGGTGTACTTACCTGTTGATGGATAAAAAGTTCAGTATATGTTAATGAGGTCTAATAAGATCTTCTGTGTCTTTACTGATCTTTTTTCTAGATAACCTGTTCATTACTGAAAGTAGAGTGTTTAAGTCTCCACCTATTATTGTGGCATGATCTATCTCATTTTCAATGTAGTCAGTGTTTGTTTGATGTATTTAGATGCTCTGGTATTGGGTGCCTAAATATTTAATATTGTTAAATCCTGCTTGTTTATTGAACCTTTCAGCAATAAATAAGATCATCCTTGTCTACAATGGTGGATTTCACATTAAAATTTATTTTATCTGAGATTACTATTGCCACATTTCTCTTCTTTGTATATTGTTAGCTTGGTATATATTATTCCATCCTTTAACTTTCATTTTTTTCAAATCTTTAAGTTGTGTTTCTTATAAGCAGCATATAGATGGGTCATGTCTTTTGATCCAGGATATGACTCATTGTTTCTTTATTGTAGCATTCAGTCCTTTTACAGTCAGTGTAATTATTGATAAGTATGTGTTTAGTGCTGTCATTTTGATGTATTTGTTTTTGTGTTGGTGTTTTCTCTGTTGCTCTTAATATTTTGTTCTGAGTCATTATGGGTTGAATGTTCATCTTTTTCAGTATTGGTTTTATGTTTGCTGAGAATCCTGTTTTATGTTTCTTGTTTTGATATGTTGCATTGTTATTATGCTTTGCAGCTACCCCTATGATCCCAGTTAATATTCTATGTTTAAACCCAATTTTCACTTCTGCATATCTTTTTAACTTCCTTTACGTCTGAAAAGAATATAGCTACTGTAGTATCCTTCTTTGTAGCATGCTGGTGTTATAGTTTTCATGATATGATCATGGGTTCCCTTCTTTAATATTGTGACTTTGATTGAGTTTTGTGCCTTCCCTAACTGACTAGATTTCTGGATCCTGTGTCCTGCATTGCCTTCTTAGATATACACTTCACAGTTTTCTTTTTCTAAGCAACGAGCTTCTTTCTGTATTTTTGTAGTTTTGGTCTGGTTTTTACAAAGTCTCTAAGCTTCTGTTTATCTGCAAATGTCTGAATTTCATCTTCATATTTGAGACACAGTTTTGCAGGATATATAATTCTTTGTTGCGAGCTTTTCCCCTTCAAGGCTCTGACTGTGTCATCCCACTGCATCCTTGCCAACATCGTTTCTCTGCAGTTTTTCTCTTTGAATCTTAGCTTTGCTTTGAGCCTCGTGCCTATAAGAGCATCTGTCTATGTTTCATTTTATTAAGCTTGATTATAATATGTCTTGGTGTCTTTCTTTTGGGGTCTAGTTTTTGTATTCTTCGATACATGTCTTGTCTATCTATGTTCCCTTATTTCGTAATTTCTGGGAAGTTTTCTGTCAGCAACTCAGTTACAACATTCTGTGTTTTCAGCTATCCCATTCTGTTCAAAGTCTCCAGTTAATCATAGATTATTCCTCTTAATAGAGTCCTACGTGATTCTTAATGCTTCTTCATTTTCCTTATTTCTTTTCTCTGATTTCTCCTCGTAAATGCTGATGTCAGTTTCTGTGTCCTCAAGGTCAGTAAGTCTGACTGTGTCTTCTCAGTTATGCTCTTTTGGCTTTGGATTGAGTTGTCTAATGCTGTAATTTTGTTACTGATATGTTGGACTTAATATCGTTCATGTTCCATCAGTTCATATAGCTTGCTTAATCTTTCATTTTGCTCTGCTGCATTTTGTTTAATCTCTAGGAGGGCTCTTTATATAATTCTTTTGTATTCGACCTCCAATAGTTTCAGAAAACCTTCTTGAACTAAGAAGTTTTTTGATTTTTGGAGTTTTCCAAATCTATGGTGGACTGTTTCTTTAAATGGTTAGAAATGGTTTGTTGCCTCTGAGCCATCTGGAGGCTGTTTAATTTCTCTGGTGTTTCTTCAACAGGAGCTGAAACACAGTTCTGAGACACGAGTTGGTCACCAGCCATTTCTGTGTACTCTAGTGACTGGCCCCAGTGAACTCTTTGGGGTGGCAGGCTCCACCTCCTGGCCAGCAAAGACGGTGCCCTACATATGGAGTCACTGGGGAGTCATCAACTGACCCTATGATTTGGGTCTGTAAAGGCTGGAAGAAATGTCACCAGGCCCCTCAGCAGTTATGTCTCCAGGCAGTCTTTCTAAAATAAGAACTGTCTGAGAGCTGCTAAAATCAGTCAGGCTATCAGGAGTGGCAGGCCCTGCCTTCCGGATGACAGCAGTAGCAACTCTTCAGCTGTCCCCAGATGCTATGATGTAGTTCAAAGTAGTAAGGGGTTAAAGCCTTGCTTCCATCTTCAGCTGGTTCCTAACCATTTGGTAACACTGTGCTAAACACAGCTTTTTCCGCTGGAAAAGTGCTTTCTGGACTGGCTCTGCTCCTCGGCTTGGGAATTAGCTCCTGCTAAGGCCTCTGGTTAGGTGACTACACCTCCCAGCTAACGAAGTTGGCATCCCATCCGAACTACTCTTCCTGCCACAAAACAACAGAATCTATGGTGGAGTACAAAAGAGGAGAGTGGAGGGACAGTTGTACCCTCAGTCAGCAGCTGGGCCCTCAAAATATGGCTATCTCATGAACTGTCTCTCTGATGAACTGTATGCTGTTTACTTTAGCACTGCTGTTCAACGTATTTGCCAGCTCATGCCCATCCCAGATACCAAAGAAGGTATCAATGCCACAGTCCACCAAAGCAGTGCGTCAGCAAGTACAGGGCTCGGTGTGTGCTCCCTCATGTTAGAGAGATGTAGTTTCCCGTTTAGTGACAACCCTACGCCATATCCTAGGGTTCTCTGGGTGTCCAAAGTGCTCTGTTCAATTATCATTCCAGGTCTTAGTTCTCAGAGGGAACTGAGGAGATGTGTATCTAGTGCATCATCTTGACCCTGCCCCTAGCAGCTGTCAGTGCTGCTTTCTTGATAGTATGAGGTTCCCAACTCTGTGCTTGCTTCCGTTCGCTTTTGTCTCTAGGAGGTTGAAAGGATAAACAGTGGCACAAGCCACACTCCAGGGAAATTCTCTTTACATTGGAGCAGGGAGGTCATCTTAGGAAGGGTCTTACTGTCCCCCTGTAATCCTCTTTAACATAATCCAATCTATTAACCACAGGCAGAGGTTAGCATTTACAGCATAAGAAAGTCACAAAACGAAGGGCAATTTACAGTATAAGAAAGTCACACAATACAGGAAATCATGGCCCAGTCAAATCGCTATGCACATTTTTGCAGGGACAGTATGTATGGTGTCTGACCACACTGTCTTCCAGCTATGATCATATCCATCTCTACCTGAGAGCATTCTCTGGCTGTTTGACCAAACCAAAACCACTGTATCCAGTCAATTCTGATTCAGTAGGCTGGAAATTCCAGAGAGTTAAAAGCACTTGGGAGAAACCTTTAACAAGTAACTAATGGGTAATAATATGCAAATGCTTGTGCTCCCTCATTCTTTGGATAGAATAACTGAGACCATATATTACGTAGATTCAGGAGTTCTCCAGATTCATTAAGCCTTGGTTATACAATGATATCTTGCTTGACAATGCACCCTCTACTGACTGCCTCCCATAGTCTATCTCCTTTCCACGCTTCCCTACAGGTATGTCGTAGAATAACTGCCAAATAAATTCTTAAGTCAAAATTGGGTTCTAAAGGAACACAAAATAGAGTACTTATTGGCAACATTTCTCCATGTATTTTCTGAGACTCTAAGAAAGACCTTGAGTTTAGGACACGGGAACTATAAGCTCAGCAATTCCTCTTCCTTACTGAGTGACCTTATAAAAGTCACTACAGTACACCTCCTTGGACCTCATTTTCTTCCACTATTAAAAATAACTCTGATATTACACTGGCATTTTATAATTAAACTGTTTCCATTAGCCCACAAAACATTGAAATTTTATCCCTCCTCCCTCTTTCCTCTGTTTCTCCCAGGCATGGCCTCTACACCACATCATTTTCAGATGTATTATACAAATTATATTTTTGTCTAGTTACTATGGTGATCAGTTAAACTCAAATCCTTACAGTGCAGTGCTGAATTTTATTCTCATAAAAAATAATACTTATTGTTCCCACTGTATCTTGTGGGAAAACAGAGAAAACTGAGAGCTAATATCTGATAAGAATCTGAACACCTGCTGAGATCCGCTGCCATGGGGAAGCAGAGGCACAAGAGAAAGAGTCCAAGGTAGCAGCAATCATAGCTTCATCACTGGAAAATGCTGTTGTACAGAACCATCAGTGGTTCCCTGTGACTCTGGCAAACTGTCACCTTGTCTAATTTTATCAATGCATTAATTCAGTAGCTGATAGATTTTGGTTTATGGAAGATAAAGACATTTGAGCACCACAGTGAGATGTCAGTCTAGCTGGGTACTTAGTAATCATAGACTTAGTAATCATAAATTTTGTCTCTTTTAGTGCCAAGTAGTTGGCACATATGATCTTGCCCTTCCCATCTCTTCACTCCCAGGCTATAGTACTTCCTTTAATACTTCATAGCAGACTCCTTGCACTTCCTTAAAGGAGAAACTTTATTCTTCTGAAGTCACAGAATGGCAGCCATTAAGCCAGCTGACTTTAGTAATTAGGGTGACCACCTGTTCCAGTTTCCCTAGGATGCAGCACTCTCAGTTTTAAAACTTACTAGGTCTGACAATGAAGTCCACAAACTTAATTACTCTAAGTGCTACACAGCTCACTGGTGAATATCCACTGCAGTCACCTTCAAAGTCCTCCCCTTGGGAAGCTATGCACTGAAGCCAGCACCTAGTCCACCCTTCAAAGCAATTTTGGAACTCTTTCTGGAATGACCATTGCTCAAGGTGGCAAGTTCATGGATTTAAATGTAGACTTGCCTGTTAGTTTTTCGTCAGTAAACAAGTCATTGTATTGGAACACCCTCCCAACTAACCTGATCTGGCCCCCAGTGACTTTTTTCTTTACTCAGAGATAAAGGAAATACTGGAAGGAAGAAATTTTGATGAGACTCTGGACATCAAAGATAATATGATGATGGTTCTGATGGCCATTCCAGAGAAAGAGTTCCAAAATTGCTTTGAAGTGTGGATGAGGTGCTGGCATCAGTGCATAGCTTCCCAAGGGGAGTACTTCGTAGGTGACCGTGGTGATATTCAGTACTGAGGTATGTAGCACTTTTTCTAGGAGGAGTTCATGAACTTATTTGGCTGTCCTTGTAGAGAGTCCCAGGTAAACCAGGACAAACTGGTTACTTTAGAACCTTTTGTTTGACAAACACCTTACTTTTTAAAAAAATATTTTTACTTAATTCTCCATGTATAAAAATCAATACATTTTGGGATTGCAACCAGTGTCACAAAACAATGTGTGTATAAATTGTTGAATGAGAAATTAACTTGAGCAATAAACGTTCACCTAAAACAGTAAAAGTTTTTTTTAAAGTATGTGAGTTATTTGTTTTTTTTAAGCTACCTCTGGTTGAGCTGTGAGTAACTTAAAAACTAAAATCAGTAGCTAATTCTTAATACAAAATCAGTAAATGGACTTGGGTATAATAAACATCTCATCTTCTTTAAGGTTTTTGTAGTATTTTCTAATCTTTCTTATGTAAAGAATTGTATCAGATGAATATCACCAGCTGAAGGTCTCCTACTCAACATTTCTTTGACCAGGTATTTTAAATTAAAACATTCCTTGTTAATAAAAAAGATTTTTCTTAAAGATATTCAGAATTTTAGCTATTCTTAGAAGACTAGAACTGGTAATATGAGATGTTCAGTACTCCAAGCTGTGAATGTTTGAATAGTTGCTGGTTTTCCCTTTGTAGACAGGGCCTGAAATGTCCAGTTTGTCGTTATTTACACCTCTCTTGTTTACTTTCAATAAATTCAAGCATTATCTTCTGTTTTATGCTAGTTTTCTTACCTTTGGGCAGCTTCATGTAGGGAGGCTATTCCAATACCAGGTAAGTCTGGTACCCAGCAGCATTTGGGACCAGAATCCTTACCTTTCAAATATGTGTGTGCGTGGGTGCATATGTGTGTGTGTCTTGTTACCTCTTGTTCTGTTGAAATGAGGAAGGGCCCAGTAAAAATTGGAGGTATTGAAGAAAGCCCCAGGAAACAACTTAATAGCAGAAAATACCATAGAATAATCTTACCTTTGTCTTACAAAACACTGTCACAAGACAAGCCTGGGGGCAACCTTGCAAGTGACAGCCTGCAAGTGACCCCTAGACCTTGACCACATTTTACAACTAATAGGAGTTAACCAATCAATGTAAAGGTCAGTTCACCCTCCCTACTTTGCAATCTCACTACTTAAATACTGGGCGCTGAGGAAACTCTCTGTCGCCCCCTGCTCTGTGTAGCTTGGGGTGCGTCCCTGGTGCACCAGTGTTTTTCCTATTGGGCATATTTTTTAATAAAATTTAACCTTTAAAGTAACAGTGTCGCATCTTGAAAATCACAGACCCTAACAGTTCAGTCCATTTCAGCTCTTAGAAGCCCCATGTGACAGACTAGAACTGACCCAGAGGTTTTCTAGGCTGTAATCGGGATGGGAGCAGATTGCCAGCAGCTGGTTGAATTTGAACCACCAATATTTGATTAGCAGCCTACAGCTTAACCACTGCAACATCAGCAATCCTTTTATATACAGTAAAGCCTGTGAGACCAGGACTTGATGAGACTGCATTGTTTTTTTTTTGGAGAGAGGGTGGCCAGAAACAGGAGCAGAGACACACCAGTTGAAGCCTCCAGGGAAACTTATTGGAAGAGAAAGAGAGTGGGGTCTGAGCCGAATAGCTCAGCCTGCCCCTCTATGATAGGGTAGGTTTTTTGTTTTTTTGTTTTTTGTTTTAATAGTTTTACAGTTGCAGTGAGGTAGTGTGGGGTGCTCAACGGCACTTGGCTGGCTGGCTAAGGGAAGAAAGAAGGACAGCAAGAAATTCTGGTTTAGGGGCTTAGGGTCTGAAGAAGGAAGAAGTGTTGATTAGGAGGGGAAGGGCTAAGGTTTGTTTATGGTCAAGATTCTGATAAGAGAAGAGCTTTCAGTTAGGAGGGTGGGGAAGACAGGCTTAAAGTTATGTGTGGTTATACTGGGTGGGGCTGTTTTCAGCTGATGGCAGTTCTGATCATTGGATAAGATGACCCTCCTGAAGGACAGAGTCCTCCCAATGACCTTCCTGAATTTCAGGGACAGAGTTCCCTCAGTTTTTCCAGGTCTTTCCGGTTCTCTGCCTTTGACACAGTTTCTCACTTTGTTTTAATGGAGAATATTTCAGTTTTCCCTCTCTAACAGGTGTCTGCCTTAACACAGTTTCCAGTTTATGCAAGATTTACTGTGTGTGTGTACATTTGTGTATACAGTATGTAGATACACATGTATGTGTGTGTGTGTGTGTACACATACGCAAATGTGCGCAGACACTCTCACATACACACTCCAGGAAAGCCGGTTCTTCACCTGCACTCAGAGAATACAGTCTTACCTTTAAAACTATTTAAACACACTTTGACACTCTCTAAAAGTTGTGTTGATTGTTTCCCACTTTTTCCTTTCTCTATATCCATAGAACGTTCATCACACAACAATTCAGTGATTTCTTTTTTCTCTAATAGCATCTGTGTGTGTGTTAAATATGACACTGTGTCATATTTAACACTGTCAGGATGTCATCTTATCCAGTAGTCAGACCTTGCTATTAGCTGAAAACAGCCTGGTATGTACCATAAAACCATAAATAACTTTATGCATTCCACTGCCACCGTCCTAATCAAAGCCCTTCCCTTATCAAAACCTTGACCATATGCTGCCAAAGCAAAGCAAGTTTGTTCTGCCTATCACTGACGGCTAAAATTTGGAGGTGGAGAAAAAGGTTTAATGCTTTACTAGTACACAAGCAAGCAGACATGCGAGACAGTGAGAATAACTTCTGCAAAAACTGTCCCAAAGCTCCAAATACTTCTCCAAAAATTTGGGTTAGAATCCCAGCAGCTTTTATAGCCAGATTACAAAGGGCTTTGTATCTAGAAAATGTCAAAGCTTGACACAGGATAGAACAGGGAGCCACAAGATTCCGTTACATCTTATCAAATAATGTAAATTAATTACCTCCCTGAAGGTTGATTTACTATCCTGGAGACAGGTAAAGGAATGTAAGTCTGTAGATCTGGTTAGAATGGGGAGTAGAATTCAGTTTAGCAATCTAGATGACCTTGGTCAAGTCCCAGCTACTAACGCATAAACAAACCTTACTCTTCCCTCTTCTAATCAACACTTCTTCCTTATCAGACCATAAATCCCTTAACCAGAATTTCTTACTACCGGTCTTCTCTTTCTTAGCAAACCATAAACCCCTTTACCCCACACTACCTCATCAGAACTTTAAAACTAAAAACACTTGGCCTACTGGAAAGAGGGAGGCTGTGCTACCCTCAACTCAGACTACATTCTCTTTCTCTTCGAATAAACTTCACTGTACCCTCAGACTGGTGTGTCTCTGCTGTTTCAGGCCATTCTGTTCCCAATAAAATACGTATGTAATAAAACATTTGCCAAGTCAACACTCTCCATGTGTACAATTTAGTAGCCCTAACTATGCTTACCATGTTATGCAGTAATGTTACTGTAAAATGAGTTCTGGCCACATGCTGCAAAAGCCAGTACTGAGACGGGGTAAAGTAAATGTCGAAGAGGTTTCTTACATGCTGGCATGTAAGGGATAGAGGGAATTTGGGTCCTCAGAGCCTGTCTGAATTTGTCAGGAAAGGTTGCAGTATTTAAAGGGAAAGACCGCATGTAGATGCAGGAAACAATGTGGAAAGTTGGGGGTCTGTGGGAGAGAGTTAACTGGGTGAAGGTGGAGGCTGACTGGATGGGGGTGAGGGGTCGGCTGGGTGGAGGCCATCTGTTTAGCAATCTTACAGGCCATCATTAGCCATCCATAAAAACAATGTATTGCTAGATGTCATCTGGCCAGCAGTCTGAAAGAATGCCTAAATACAAGTTACTTCCATGTATTCTCCGGTCTCTTGCTTAATTTCCTTATCATTAGTGAAGAGTTCAATTATAAAAACTAAAGGAGTTGTTCATTGTCTACAGTCTACTGAATCTACAGTGATGCCATTGAGGGCCCCACCCTAGTGTTACCACCTGGGGCTTTGGGAATGTGGAGATCATGTCTTTTGTTGTGAATTCAGGGTGATTTGACAATGTCTCTCAGGCTCTTGATCTTAAGCACCTCTCACCCTGGGGCTTTTCAGCCTCCACTTTCAGTAAGTTGTACTCTGCTAAGGATGATGAAAAAATTGGAAATGGAAAATGGTGACAGTTCAACCACAATTACTTCCTAACATTTCTCTTTCCCCCAGGATACCCTGTGAGAGAGAGTGTGTGTGTTTAGCACACAAAAGGTTCTCACTAAGCATTTAATGTATCATCAGTTCACTCTGGATACAGCAGGAATCAAAAAAATCTGAGGTGAAGAACGGAGTGGGAACTTGGACTACATGTTGAATAATATAAACAGTTTACTTATGAAAGTAAATCTCTCGATTAGAATATAAATATATATAGACACTTTGTAGAGCAGTTAGATGAAGAAAAAGAAAGCATGCATTCCTAATGATTGACCATTTTCGTTTCTTAACACATACCTTAAAGAAACATATTTGCAGCCCAGGACGCATGCAGAGAAATGCTCATTTTAGTGTTTATTGAAATGGTAAAGATTTGGATGCCAACTGTAGGACAAAAGATGGAAAAATAGCTAAATAAATCCTGGTGTATCTATATTATGCAAAATTATACAGAATTAGAAGAATAAGGTAAATATAGTCTTTGTGAGGATTTTAATAACTGAATAGCAATTCAAAACAGCAAATAATAGAATAAAATACCTGGTATGAGTCGGATCTGACTCGACAGCACTTGGATGAAGATAGTGTATAAGCACAAAGAAAAATAAGACTACATAGGTAAGTATGTTCATGTGTTCATAGAAAAGAGGGGAGAAAGGCACAAACTGGTGGTGACTTGTAGTTTGGGGGATGGGAACACAACCGTAAATGCCATCACAAGAGACTAGCTATATATCAGTTTTTTCAGATGGGATAATTAAAGTACAGAAAATTTTCAAAGGAGGAAAAAAACAAGCAATTTCTATAACTGAGAGTCACCATTGTTATTGTTATTGTTGTTAGGTGTCCTGTAGTCAATTTAGACTCATAGTAACCCTATGTACAACAGAAGGAAATCCTGCCTCGTCCTGCACCATTCTGGTGGTCATAGTTTTGCTTAAACCCATTGCTGCAACCGCTGCGATAATCCATATTGTTGAGGGCCTTCTTCTTTTTTGCTGACACTCTACCAAGCGTGATGTCCTTTTCCAAGGATTGATCTTTCCCGGTAACATATCCAGAGTACATGAGACAGTATCACTATCCTTGCTTCTAAGGAGCATTCTACTTATTCCGAGACAGATTTGCTTGCTCTTTCAGCAGTCCATGTGTATACTCAGTCTTCTTCTCCAACACTGCAATTGAAGACTATAGTAAGTTGTAGTCTGCTAAGGATGATGAAAAAAATTGGAAATGGAAAATGGTGACAGTTCAACCACAATTCTTCTTTAGTCGTCATTATTCATCATCCAGCCTTCACATGCATATTACAGTGACTGAAAATATGGTTTGGGTCAGGTCCACCTTAGTCTTCAAGGTAACATCTTTGCTTTCTAACACTTTAACAAAGTCATTTGCAACAGATTGCTCAGTGCAGCGTGTCTTTTGTCTTTTGATTTCTTGCTTACTGCTTCCATGTTTGTTGATCGTGGATTTAAATAAAATGAAATCCTTGACAACATCAATGTTTTCTCAGTTTATCATAATGTTGCTTATTGGTGCAGTTGTGAGGATTTTTGTTTTCTTCACACTGAAGTGTAATTTATACCTGAAGGTTGTAGTCTTTGTTCTTCATCATAAATACTTCAAGTCCTCATCGCTTTCAGCAAGCAAAGTTGTGTCATCTGTTTAACACAGGTTTTTAGTGGGTCTTCCTTCAATCTTGATGCCCCAGTCTTCCTCACACACTCCAGCTTTGGGGGTTATTTGCGCAGCATACAGACTAGGGATACAACCAACACACATCTTTCTTGCTTGATGTCAAACCCTCCGGATTCCTCTAGTTCTGTTCAAACAGTTGCCTCTTGGTCTGTATATGAGGTCTAACAATTCAATTCACAAATTCATTCTAGAAAAAGTGCTGCATACCTCATTGCTGAATACCACTATGGTAACCTTCGAAGTGCTCCTCTTGGGAAGCTACGCACTTACACCAGTGCCCCGTCTACCCTTTGAAACAATTTTGAAACTCCTTTTCTGGAATGGCCATCAGTCCTGTCATCACATTACCCTTGATGTGCTGAATGTCATCAAGATGTCTTCCTTTCAGTAGCTTCTTTATCTCTGGGTAAAGAAAAAAAGTTATTGGGAGCCAAATCAGGTGAATAGGGATGGTGTTCCCATACAGTTATTTGTTGACTGCTAAAAACTCCCTCACAGACAACTATACAATTAAGTTTGTGAAACTGCCACCATGCCAGCATGTGCAATGGCCACTAAGTGTTCTGGCATTCCTATTCTTTACAATAATATCAATAATTCGATTTGATCCACACAAAATATGGTCACTAAAACACAAGGAAACACCTTTCTAGTTTTCTCTGCTTTCGGGTAGAATCCATCTGACATCAGCAGTGATATTTCTGTTTCTGTGTCTTCTTCTGAATCTGGCTTGTACTTCTGGCCGTTCCCTGTTGATATACTGCTACGGCCACTTTGGAGTGACCGTCAGAAAAATTTTACTTGTGTGTGAAATTAATGACATTGTTCTATAATTTCCACATTCAATTGGATCATGTTTCTTTGGAATAGGCATAAATATGGATCTCTTCCAGTCAATTGGTCAAACTCCTTGGCATAGATGAGTGAAAATTTCTAGTGCTGCTCCTGTTTGTTTAAACATTTCAGTAGATTCTGTCACTTCCTGGAGACTTGTTTTTCTCCCATGTCTTTAATACAGCTTGGACTTCTTCCTGAGTACTTACTGTATGCTACTTCCTGAAATATTTGCACTCCCACCAATTCTTTTTGGTGGAGTGACTCTGTGTATTCCTTCCATTTGCTTTTGATACTTCCTGCATAGTTTAGTGTTTTTCTGGTAGAATTTTTCAGTACTGCAACTCAAGGCTTGAACATTTTTTCTTCAGTTCCTTCAGTTTGAGCAGTGTCAGGTGTATTCTTCCCATTTGATATTATTTGCACATGTCACTATAATAGCTTGGTTTGTCTTCTCAAGCTGCCCTTTGAAATCTTCTATTCAGCTCTTTGACTTCATCATTTCTTCCTTTAGCTTTATCTACTTGACATTCAAGAGCAGACTTCAGAGTCTTTTCTGAAATCTATTTTGGTCTTTTCTTCCATTCCTTTTTTTAGTGACCTCTTGTTTTCTTCGTATGATATCCTGGATATTGTTCCATAACTTGTCTGGTCTTCAGTTATTAGTGTTCAATGTGTCACATCTGTTCTTGAGATGGTCTCTGAATTCAGGTGGTGTTGTAGTCAGCTACTCTAACAGAAATTCCACAAAGTGGATGCCTTTAACAAAGAAAGTTTATTCTTACATAGTCCAGTAGGCTACAAGTCCAAATTCAGGATGTTCACTCCATGGGATGGCTTTCCCCCTTGTTGGCTCTGGAGGAAAGTCTGATATTGCATCAGTCTTTGTCCAGGGAGAATCTTGGCACAGGAATCTCAGGTCTGAAGGATGCGCTCTTTTCCTGGTGCTGCTTTCTTGATGATGTGGGGTTCCCAATTCTCTGCTTGCTTCCCTTTTATCTCTTGTAGGATGAAAGGGTTAAGTGTGGTACAAGCCATACTCCAGAGAAATTCCCTTTACAGTGGAACAGGGAGATGATCTTACAAGGGACTTACAGCCTCACCCTAATCCTTTAACATACAGCACAGGGAAATCACAAAATGTAGGACAGTCACAAAATAACTGGAATCATGGCTCAGCCACATGGCTACACCTATTTTGGGGGGGACACAATTCAATCCATGACAGGTGGTATGTACTCATAGTCATAATTTGGCTCTTGTGGACTTGCTCTGAGTTTCTTCAGTTTCAACTTGGACTTGCATATGAGCAATTGATGGTCTATTCTGCAGTCTGCCCCTGGCCTTGTTCTGATTGATGTTGTTGAGCTTTTCATTGTTTCTTTCCACAGATGGTCTTTTTAATTCCTATATATTCCATCCAGTGAAGTCTAAGTGTATAGCTGCCATTTATGTTCATGAAAGAAAGGTATTTGCACTAAGTCTTGCAATATTCTATCATGTGAACTCTGGCATCATTTCTATCCCCAAAGCCATACTTTCCAACTACTGATGCTTCTTCCCTATTTTCGGTTTGCACGTAGCAGTCACAAATAATTAAAAATGTGTCCTGATTGCGTGTTCTATTAATTTCAGACTGCAGAGTTGGTAAAAGACTTCAGTTTCTTCATCTTTGGCCTTAGTGGTTGGTATGTCAATTTGAATAATAGTTATATTAACTGGTCTTCCTGTAGGCATATGGATATTACCCTGTTACTGACAGCATTTTACTTCAGGATAGATCTTGAAATGTTGTTTTTTGACAATGAATTCAACGCCTTTCTTCTTTAAGTTGTCCTTCCTTGTGCAGTAGACCATATGATTGTCCAGTTCAAAATGGGCAATACTAGTCCACTTCAGCCTCACTAGTGCCTAGAATATTAATACTTACACATTCTATTTCATTTTTGATGATTTTTCATTTTCATAGATTCATACCTGGTACATCCATGTTCTTATTATTTATGGGTGTTTGCAGCTGTTTCTTTTCATTTTGATTCATGCCGTGTCAGCAAATGACGGTCCCAAAGATTTGACTCCAGCCATGCGGTATTTTGAGTGCTTTCCAACCTGAAGGGCTCATCCTCCAGCACTATATCAGACAATGTTCTACTGCTATTCATAAGGTTATCAGTGGTTAATTCTTTTCAGCATTATACTGCCTGGCCCTTTTTCCTAATCTGTCTCGGTCTGGAAACTCAAGTGAGATTTGTCCACTACGGGTAATTGAATACCAGGGCCATAGCTTCCAGAATCACAGCAACACTCAAGACCCCACAGTGTAACAGACAGATGGGGCTGGAGGGGGTTAAAGTCTATTTACTATCACTTTTTGCTTTGATTTTATTACTTCTAAAAATGATTCATGTTTATTATAAAGATTTGAACCTGTATCATACTACTAGGTAAATAGATGTCTTTCATATTTCTGTTGTTGTGTTTAGTTGCTGTGAGTCAGCACCAGATTTATGGCAACCCTGTGGACAATGGAATGAAATGCTACCCAGTCATGCTCGAGCCCTGTGATCATTTGCAAAACTGATTTGATTTACATGGCCTTCGTATTACAACAAAATCTTTGCAAAAGTATATACTAAGAGAGAGGAGGGTAGCTACACAGGAATTCTGTCATGGATTGAATTGTATTCTCCCCCCAAATCTGTAGCAATTTGGCTGGGCCAGGATTCCTGGTACTGTGTGTTGTTCTTCCATGTTAGAATTCCTGCCTCTGTGATGTTAATGAGGGTAAGTGGGTGGTAGTTTTGTGGATACAACAGGATTCAGTGTGTAAGTTTGTTTTGTGCCTTGAGACAGTCCCCTTATAAAGGAGAAAATCTAGCAGAAACATTTGGGGACCTCATACCACCAAAAAGCAGTGCCGGGAGCTGAGCTCATCCTTTGGAAAGGACTGGGGTCCCTGTACCTGAGTAGCTTTCAGTCCAGGGGAAGACTGACAACAAGGACCTCCCTCCAGTGTGAGTTGACACCTTTAATTTGGACTTTAAGCTTACTGGACTGTCACAAATAAAATTTGTCTTTTTAAAGCCATCCACCTGTGATAAGTTAAAGCAGCACCAGATAACTAAAACAGATTCTTCTATATGTATTACTACATACTGTAGATAGTTGCTACCTTTTAATAAAAACATAAAGTTTAATTTTATTAAAATTACTAGAAGAAAATGAAGTATAGGTATTATTGACTTTAAAATATCCCTTCCTTTATGACAGAGATATTCTTTCCTATAAAATAGCTTAAAAGTTAGGGAAAACAAGATTTAGGATAAAAAAAGCTGCTATAAGGATGAAGACATGTATTTCTTCAACATTACCTTTCAATTAAAATTGAATGACACAAATGTGATGTCATTTCACTGTCATTGTGAAAGATGAGGACAATAGATTTCTTACACTTGCTGCATCTGCCTTCCCTCTCATCACCTGATTTTCTTTTTTAAGTTGCACTGTTAATTTACACTGACAACTTTAACAGTCTATTCTGTAATCATAATATGGTTTAATTATATAGAAATTGATTTGGTGCTCACCAACAGTCTCTTTCTCACAGTTCATCTTTCTTGGGGAATCTTAAAAAATATAAATTGCAGGATGCGACCATTAGGTTTTTAAAAAAGTTGTGTGCAATAACAGGTTTTCTTGTTGTTCTTGTTTCATTTTTTCGTTTTTTGCTTTTTAAGGAGGGATGCGTAAGTGTTTTGTCTAAGTTCATCCATAGGTGCCTAGTTGTACTCTGACACTCGCGAGTGGCCGTGAGTTGGAATCAACCTGATGCAAACTGATATTTCTGTTTTAATTTCCTAAGTTATTTCATATTTGAGATTATCTTCCTGTTACTTTTATGTCTGAATATATTAAATGGTTATAATATTCTTGGATCATACTTTCTTGTCTGGAGAACATAGTACATACTTTTTCTTTCTCAAATGTTGCTATAGAAATCTGATGTCAATCTCTCTCTTTTTTTTCACCTTGTAAATAATTTGTTTGATTCCTGAAATCATCATTTTTTTATCCTTGTTACACAGTAGCCTTAACTGGAAGTTTGAATGTTTTGTATCACATTAGCCCAGAATTTTTAATAATCTGTCAACATTTGCATATAGTTTTTTTAATCTGATTTTTTTACCATTGTATTGTATTTGAATGAATTGTTTGTTTTAAATTGACTTCAAAGATCCACATTATCCTTACTTTGAAATGTATTTTCCAATTTTTTTAAATCAGTTTTCATTGTGATCAGCTTAACTCCTCTTTACTATCAGTAATTCAGTTCAAATATTGATTTTTCCTCTTCTTATTTTCATTCACTTATTATTTTTGACAGTAGTGAGTATTATTTTTGATAGTGTTCTTGATATATTACCTTGTATCCACAATCTCCCCTTCCATCTCTTTCTGTTATCCTTTGGTCTTTTGGTGTTTATTTTAAGGAATCCAAATTATTTTTATGTGGTAACATGGAATGAAGAAATTACAAGGATTTTGCCTCTGTCCCTTGAAATATATCAGTCTTTTAGTTTTGGTTCTTTCATCTTTGCTTCCTTATTTCTTCTTATCATTGAGGATACCTTCATCATGAGGCCCCTTGGAATTGATATCAACCTCTCATTTCAGTGAGTTGCCCTGAAGTGTGAATGCTTACAAAGCCAACCTGTCTGTTTTCTTTTACATCAGGTTGCCATTTCTATTAAGCTTAAAAAAAGAAAAAAAAACTTATAAATATTCATTGTGTTCTCTCTCAATTGAGTGTATTAGTGAGAATTGTCAGAATTCTGTTAATTCACGAAGACTGTTTGGGGTGGTAGGGATCCAGAGAGAAGCAGGTTCACTCAGGCCCTGCTTCACTCCAAACTCTTCTATTTCTTTCATATGACACCTGTTTTTGAAGAGTAGCAAAATAATTTCTTAATCCTGGATGTGTACTAGACTCATTTGAGTTTTTGCCTTTTTTTTTTTTTTTCCGTTTAGTTTTTAATGCCATTACCCAGGTTTTATCCCTCAGAAAGTCTGACTTAACAGACTTGGAGTGGCATCTAAGCATACTTATTTCTTTGAAGTTACTCAGAGGATTCTGGTAAGTAAGTAGGCAAGTGTGGGAACCACCACATTTATCTATGCCTCTGTCTTTGTTTTGTCGTTCTTAATAATTACTTTATTGGTGGTGGGGTTAAATTTTTCTCAGTTGAAGAAGGATGAGAGTCTGACACACAGTAGCAATTAATTCTTTCATCCTTGAAATAGTCTGCATCATACAGTGTTGTGTATTGAATTATGTCCTTTAAAAAATAGGTATTGAAGTCCTGGTCCCAAGACTTATGAATGTATCCCTAGTGGGAAATAGATTTTGTTTTTTTGTTGTTGTTATGTTGATGAGGTCATACCAGAGAAGGTTGTATCCTGAACCTAATCACGTCTGATTTATAAAAAGAGCAGAACAACACACACACACACACACACACAGGCAAAGAAGCCATATGAAGACAGAGAACATGCACAACAGACACATCTGGAAGCCCCAGAACTTCAAGGATTGCTGACTACTAGAAGCTGACGTTAGACAAGGAAATAGCCCCATGTTCTACAAGCCAAGTGTTGAATTCAGACTTCTGTCTTTGAATTGTGAAAAGGAAGTGCTTGTTCTTTTAAGATACTCATTTCTGGTGTTTTTTTGTTTGAGCTGTACTAGGTAACCAAATGTTATCCAAATTTCAGAGTTATATGACAGTGAAGTTTCTTTCTCCTCCATTTTCCATGGTAAGTCCAACACAGACGTTCCTGACTGTGGAGCTCTTCTGCATGGCTCTTCTTCAAGCCATGTGGCACAATGAGGAGGCATTAACCAGGATGTCATTCTACCACATTCAACACATGGAGTGAAGAACATCCAGGCATCACCCAGCAAGCAGAGGGGAGAAAGAGAGGAGGTCAAGAAAACACACTGACCCCATGCTTCTACTGCCTGAAAGACACTTTATATAAATCAAGCTAGTACGCTAAGAAGAGAAAATAGATTTGATGATCAACCAGCCACTCTCTGCTACATACATTCTCTAATTTTTCAGTATTTTTACTGCAAATATCCATGTGCTGTTTGCCATAGGAAACCCTGGTGGTGTGGTAGTTAAGTGCTACAACTGCTAATCAAAAGGTCAGTAGTTCAAATCTGCCAGGCGCTCCTTGGAAACTCTATGAGGGCAGTTCTGCTCTGCCCTATGGGGCCTCTATGAGTCAGAATTGACTCAGAGGCACTGAGTTTGGTTCTTTGTTTATTTGCTATAAATAGTTTTAAAGAGCCCTAGTGGCGCAGTGGTTAAAGTTCTTAGCTGCTTACCAACAGATCAGTAGTTTGAACCAACTAACATTTTCTCAGGAGAAATATTTGGCAGTTTGCTTCCAAAAGAATTTGTTGGTGTTGTCAGATGCCGTCGAGTTGGTTGCAACTCATAGCAACCATATGTACAAGTGAACAAAACACTGTCTTGTCCTGCAATGTGCCCACAACGACTGGTATGCTTGAACCCACTGCTGTAGCCACTGTATGAATCCATCTCGTTAGGGAATCCTTTTCTCTGGCTAACTCTCTACCAAGAATGCTGTCCTTCTCCAGGAACTGATGCCCCCTGACATGTCCAAAGTGTGTAAGACATAGTCTCAACATCCTTGCCTCTAAGGAGCACTCTGATTATACTTCTTCCAAGACCAATCTGTTCTTTTGGTGGTCCATCGTACATTCAGTATTCTTCTCCAACACCACAATTCAAAGGCATCAGTTCTTCTGTCTCCCTTATTCATTGTCCAGCTTTTGCATGCATATGATGCAACTGAAAATATTATGATTTTTTTCTGGTTCACCTTAGTCTTCAGGGTGACATCTTTGCTTTTGAACACTTTAAGAGATCTTTTGCAACAGATTTCCCCAGGGCAGTGCAACTTTTGATGTCTTGACTGCTGCTTCCATGATCATTGATAGTGAGTCCAAAGAAAATGACATCCTTGGCAACCTCACTCTTTTCTCCATTTATCATAATGTTGTTTATTTGTCCAGTTGTGAGGATTTTTGTTTTCTTTATGTTGGTGTGTAATCCATACTGAAGGCTGCAGACTCTGACATTCATTAGAAAGTTTTAAAATCCTCTGCAACGTCAGTAAGCACTGTAAAGATTTACTGTCTCGGAAATCCCATGGGGGCAATTCTACCTGTAATTTGGGGTTGCCTGCTATAAATCAGAATCAACTTAATTGCAGTGAGTTTAGTTTGATTTTAAGGGAGAGAGAAATACAGGTTTTTGTTGTTGTTGTTAGGTGCCACTGAGTCAATTCTGATTCATAGCGATCCCGTGAACAACAGAACAAAACACTGCCTGGTCTTGCATTGTGTCCACAGTTGTTTTTATGCTTAAGCCCATTGTTGCAGCCACTGTGTCGATCCATCTTGTCAAGGATCTTCCTCTATTTCACTGGCCCTCCACTCTACCAGGCATGTTGTCCTTCTCCAGAGACTGATCTTTCCTGACAACATGTCTAAAGTATGTAAGATGCAGATAAGGAGAATAACACTGTCAGGTAAGCAGGTAACACCATCAGGTAAGGAGGGAGTGAGCAGCCCCCACTTGTCTATCAGTGGAGGCTTGGTTGTTGCTGTGATGCAGGGAGCTATGCCAATGGTATTTAGGTACCAGCAGGGTCAACCATGGCAGATAAGTTTCAGCTGAGCTTCCAGACTAAGATGGACTAGGAAGAAGGATCCAGCAGTATACTTCTGAAAGGAATTAGCTGGGGAAAACTTTATGAATAGCAGAAATACAGGTAGATTGCATAATAAAAACAAAAAAAAGAAGAACCTAGCCAACTAGCCAGAGGATCTTGAATATAATTGGCACCGACAACCACAAAATTTCTTGAGCAGAGGTGGAAACACTGCATATCATGCCAGCACAAATTATAGAAGATCAGACAAGACCATTGCCAAATCCCCCAAACATATAAGAAAATAATAGTGTATAAGCGAAAGCAATAGTGCTTCTTATCTCAATTCATTCACAATTTCCTGGCAGAAATACATGATGTGTAACTCTCTGTTTTCTGTGCCTCCAAATTATTTCCTTGACCTTCCAGTACTAAGTGAAAGAGGTGGTAATGTTTACAAAAAGATGGAGAAAACATTTAGATATCAAAAGCCATATCTCAATGCAGTCTTCCATCTTGTGTGGAAAAAAATGAAATAAAAACAATTAAGAGGCAATGTGATTTGGAAGAGAAGAAGGGCTTTTTTCTCTGGGGGGTAATTGTATCTTGAAACAAAGAACCAGCTGGTTTCTCATCCCAGCCGTATTTCCCAGAGCTGTCGTCTGCTAGTAGACTGGTTCAGCTGCAGTCTAGAGCAGAAAAACCTAGCAATTCTTGATTTGCTCATGCCTGCCATCCACAGATAATTCAGACAGATGGTTCCTTCAAATATCCTGTGGCTTGTGGGCTGGGACCACTGGTGGGCACCAGCCTGGAGCACTAGCTCCAGGATTGAGACATTGCACAGAGCTCTCTGGGCAGAGAGAAGTAAGAACTGAAACCAAGATGATGCTTCTTCTTCTCAGTCAGTGGTGAGCTTTTGCCTCTTGGTGGACCTCCATGAGATTTCCTTCACGCTATAGGAGCAAGGTTTTCTAATTTTTCTCCTCGGGAAAGCACCTTCTAATTTGTACAGAGACCCTATATAGACTAGCTGTAAACCAGAATAATTTGGAGCTGTTTGTGGAAGGTACTTGATCAGAACTGATTCCTGCCTTTGAGACAGCACTGCAGGTACTTCAGCATTTTACCCCCCCCCCCCCAGTCATGGCCAGGTTGAAAGACATATTTGATAGCCTCTCTCATTTTACAAGGGGCATTTCCTTGCCAAGCTTTCCTATACAGGCCCCATGTGTTAATCAGACTGCAGAGCAATGTTTTCGTTTTTTCCTCTAAGGTGTAACTGATGCATGAGTAGATTCCATGTGAGAAAACAGAGCCTTGCAGCTCTCAAACCCTCCCTAGGGTAATAGCAGTAGTTAACCTATTTGAAATCTTGTGAAAGATTGACTGTCTTAGTCATCTAGTGTTGCTATAACAGAGATAACCATAAGTGGATGGCTTTAAAAAGAGAAATTTTATTTTGCCACAATCCAGTAGGCTAGAAGTCCAAATTCAGGGCATCAACTAAGGGAAGGTCTTTCTCTATTTACTCTGGAAGAAGGTCCTTATCATCAGTCTTCCCCTGGACTTGGAACTTCTGAGGCACAGGGACCCCAGTTCCTTTCTAGATCTGGTCTGAGATCCCCAAATGTCTCTGTTGATTTTTTTTCACATATCCCAGAAGATTGCTTCAAGATATGGTACAGTGTTATACATTGAGTCCTGTCCCAACACAACTGCTACCCATCCTCCCTCATTAACATCATAGAGGAAGGATTTACAGCTCGGAGAAATATTATACAATACCAAGAATCATGGCCTAGCCAAATTGTTATACACATTTGTTCGGAGACACAATTCAATCCATGAACTAATTATTTAATATCCATTCATTTAATTGGGCCTTACAGCTGGTGGGTGAAGTAGATATTATTATACTCATTTCAGGTGGGAACGACTCAACGGCACTTGGCTGGCTCAGGTGGGAACATATGGAATAGATAGGCTGCAGTTGGGTGTTCATGCTCCTAAAGGGAAGGTTAGAATCAAACTTTCTATTAGTCTGGACCTCATGTAGCAATCCAGTGTCATCTCCAGGCTTGCAGTAGAATTTTAGTGACTTCTCACTGAGGTCGTGTTTGCAGTATGTCCTTCATAAAAGAAAGAGCAGTTCTCATCTCTTTCGGGCCTGAATTTACGGTGTATCAGTTTTTGATATTATTGAGCTTGTCACAAAAGTTCTCTAACATCAGATGAATTCAGCTGGATAATTGGGATTTAATCTCTATTTTATATTTTCAGTCATTCTTGAAGGGCTTTTTTTTCCCCTAGACTTTTCAGATTCCTTTAAAAAAAAAAGTTTTAAAATGTGCTTATGTGTCAGGAACTGTTCCAAATGCTGGGGATATAATGGCAAATAGACAAGACGATTGCCCTTATGTAAGTTATATTCTACTTGGCAAGTCCAGTAAAGAAGAACTGATAGGACAGGGATTGTCAAAGGGGATTGCTTTAGTGTAAAAGAAACAGCCTCTGAGGTGGTAACATTTGAGCAGAAATCTGAGGCACAGGGACAGAAGCCATACTCACCTTCAGGGAGACAGTATCCCAACTGAAGCAAACACAAGTTTTGACAACACAGAGACAGGAATGAGGTTAGTATACCTACGAAACAATGGGTTTAGTTAAAACTATAGATGCAATAATTTCTTCTGAGTGATATTTGATAGTTATTAATTATTCCTATTTTAAATTAAAGAAGCAAATGAAGAGTTTCCTGGCATCTCTTGCAGACTAGCAAATAAGAGTGATTGATTACTTTGCCTTACGGGGACTTCGATGTCATTCAGAATATGAATGACTTCCTTGGCATAGAGAATGTGGGAAAACCCTAGCCAGTGGTAGGTAGAAGAATGTGGTAAGAGGGGGCACAGGAGAAGCAGAGGAGAAACATAGGAAAGTGGCTAGAGTACTCCTGTGTATTTGCTGTGTACCTGGTGTGTGTGTGTATGTGTGCTGCGTGTGTGTGTGTGTGTGCATGTGAGAGACAGAGATCATGGGAGTAGTTGATTAGACAACGGGGCCTCCAACTTACTGCAAAAGGGGGGAAGCAAACAGACACACACACACACACACACAAAACCAAAACTCAGTAATAAGTAGAAACTGTAAAAAGGAAGTGATCATAACCAATGTGTTTTATTTTTGTTACAAAAACATGAGCGTCACATGGTCAAATATGGAAGATACACTATTAAATTTTTGTGGAGGAGGCACATTAATCCACTGTACATCGTCATGTGAAATTATGATTCCTGCCAAACTTAGTTCATTAAAGTGGGAACACAACTGTTGTTGAGGAAGTGTGTAACAATGTTAATCTGAAAACAAGATGCTAATTCTCTTGGTTTACATGTAATCTGAAATGATAAATGAGCGTAAATTCCTAAAAGAAAAATCTCTGAAAAACACTTGATCATTAAAAATCTTTGTTAAATGATTCACCATTTGAGATTATAAACCACTTGAGATTGCAGAATCTTCCATGAAAATACAGGCTCACTACCTTTCTGCATGGCAAGTTGGGCCACCTACATTTTTTTTCCCCATTACTTATCTGTCCGTTGGATGCACTGTGGAGGCCTGTGTGTTACTCGAAGCTATGACGTGGCAAGTTGGGCCACCTACATTTTTTTTCCCCGTTACTTATCTGTCCGTTGGATGCACTGTGGAGGCCTGTGTGTTACTCGAAGCTGTGACACTACTCTTCAAATGACAGCAAGGTCATCCATGGTGAAAACATTTCAATGGAGCTTCCAAACTAAGACAGGGTAGGAAGAAGTACCTAGCATTTGTCCTACTTCCAAAACAAATTGGCCAGTGAAAACCACACAAATAGCAGCATAACATTGTCTGATATGGTACCAGAAAGTCAGCTCCTCAAGACAGAGCCAAGAAAATAATAACCATTGTCACTGAGTCGATTCTGACTCATAGCAGCCCTAGGTAGGTCTGCCCCACAGAGCTTCCAAGGAACACCTGGTGGATTTGAACTGCTGAACATTTTGGTAGCCAAAACTTTTAACCACTATGCTCCCAGGGTTTGCAGAAGGCACTGAAAATATTACTGAGAAAGAATGACACTCTGAAGTAGAGTTAAATTAATGATATGGATGAAATCAAACCTCCAGGGCCTCTGTTTGCTGATACAGCACAACTCAGCTTGTAAAGAACAGGTGAAAACACCATCAGTAATCCAAATGTGGACTGTATGAAGTAGGAATCTGGGGAAATTAGCAGTTGTTGAAAATGAAAGAGAACAGATGAAGTTCCATATCGTAGGCATTAGTGAGTTGAAATGGACTGGAATGGGTCATTTGGAATCACACAGTCATAGGGCCTGCTATGCAAAGAATGACAACTTGAAGAGGAATGGCATTGCATTAATAGTCAAAAAGAATATTTCAAGATATATCCGGAAGTGCATATCTGTCAGTGATAGTGTAACAGCCATACACCTGCAAGGAAGAGCAGTTAATACAACTATTATTCAGATTGACACAACAACCACTAAGGTCAAAGATGGAAAAACTGAAGAGTTTTACCAGCTTCTGCAGACGGAGAATGATCAAACATGCAATCAAGATGCGTTGATAATCACTGGTATTTGGAATACAGAAGTTTGAAACAAGAAATGAAGGGTCTGTAGTTGAAAGGTAAGGCCTTTATGAGAGAAACAGTGGCAGAGATAGCATAACAGATTTTGTGAGACCTGTTCTTTCAAAATAGCTTTTTTCTTTTTGAATGGTGGTGCTACGCAATGGACCTTACTGGATGGAATACCCAGGAATCAAATTAACAACTGTGGGAAGAGAAAATGGAGAAGCTCAGTATCAGTCAGAATAAGGCTGGGGGCCAACTGTGCAACAGACTATCCAGTTGCACATGTCCAAGTTCAAGATGAAGCTGAAAGAAAACAAGTTCAAGAGAGGCAAAGTAGGACTTTAAGTATATCTGTCCAAATTTAGAGATCACCACAAGAATTGATTTGATGCATCAAATGATGCATCAGTGACCAAAGACTAGAAGAATTGTGGTATGACATCAAGAACATCATACACGAAGAAAACAAAAGGCCATTGGAAAGACAGAAAAGTCCAATATAGATGTTAGAAGAGACTCTGAAACTTGCTGTTGAATACAAAGTAGTGAAAATACAGGGAAGAAATGATGATTAGCTAAACAGAAAATTTCCAAGGGCAGCTTGAGAAGATAAAGTATTATAAGACCTGGAGTTAAAAAAAACCAAAGGGAATAACACGCTTGGCATTTCACAAGCAGAAATAACTGAAGCAAAAAATCAAGCCTTGAGTTGTAATATTGAAGGATTCTATGGGTAAAATATTGAATCATGAAGGAAGCATCAAAATAAGATAGACGAAATACACAGAGTCACTTTACCAGAAATAACTGGCCAATATTTAATCATTTCAGGAGATAACATGATCACAAATGAATAATAGCTAAGGAAGAAGTCCAAACTGCACTGAAGGCATTGACAAAAATCAAGGCTGCAGGAATTGGCAGAATACCAGTTGAGATGTTTCAATGAACAGGTGTAATGTTGAAAGTGCCTGCTTATCTGAGCCAAGGCATTTGGAAGACAGCTACTAGCCCATTCAGCTGGAAGAGATCCATATTTGTGTCCATTCCAAAGAAAGATGATCCAACAGAACATGGGAATTATCAAACTATATCATTAATACCATATGCAAGTAAAATTTTGCTGAAGGTAGTTCAGAAATGGTAGCAGCAGTACACTGAAAGTAAATTGCCAGAAATTCAAGCCAGATTCAGAAGAGGGTATGGAATGGAGACATCATTGCTCATGTCACATGGATCATGGCTATAAACAAAGAATATCGGAAAATCGTTTACTTGTGTTTTATTGACTATGCAAAAGTGTTTGACCCTGTGGACCATAATAAATTATGGATAACCTTACAAAGAATGGGAATACCAGAACTCTTGATTGTGTTCATGTGGAAACTGTACCTACAACAATAGGCCTCTTTTCAAACAGAACGGGGGGATACTAAACCACTGCCAACAACAACAGAAACCCAGTGCCATCAAGTCAATTCCAACACATAGCAACCCGACAGGACAAAGCAGAACTGCCCTATGGAGTTTCCAAGAAGTGTCTGGTGCGTTTTAACTGCCAACCTTTTGGTTAGCAGCTATAGCACTTAACCACTGCACCACCAGGGTTTCCAGGGGAATACTACATGGTTTAAAATCAGACAAGGTGTGTGTCAGGGTTGTATCAGTTTACTGTATTTATTCAGTTTGCAGGCTGAGCAAATAATCTAAGAAGGTGGAATGTATGAAGAAGAATATGGTGTCAGAAGTGGAGGAAGATTCATTAACAGAGTGTGATACGCAGATGACACAGCCTTGCTTGCTGAAAGTGAAAAGAACTTGAAGCACTTAGTGCTGAAGACCGAAGACTGCGGTCTTCAGTATGGATTACACTTCAACATAAAGAAAACAAATAGCCTCATACCTGGACCAATAGCAACATCACAAGAGAGAGAAAAAATATTGAAGTTGTCAAGGATTTCATCTTATATCCACAACCAAAGCCCATGGAAGCAGCAGGCAGAAAATCAAATGATGTACTACATTAAGCGTATCTGCTGCAAAAAGCCTCTTTATTAAAAAGAAAGATGTTACTTTGAAAACTAAAATACGCCTGATCCAAGCCGTGGCATTTTCAGTCACCTCATATGTGTGCAAAAGCTAAACAATGAATGTAGAAACCTAGAAAAGAATTGATGCCTTTGAATTATGTTGTTGGGGAAGAATATTGAATATACCGTGGATTGGCAGTAGAACAAAGAAATCCATCTTGGAAGAAGTACAGTCAGAATGCTTTTTAGAAGGTATGATGGTATAACTTAGTCTTGCATACTTTGGTTATGTTGTCAGGAGGGACCATCCTCTGGAGAAGGATACTGTGCAGATGGGCGGCAAAAAAAGAGGGAGACCTTGAACATGATGGATAGACACAGTGGCTGCAGCAGTGGGCTCACACATGGCAGCGAGTATGAGGACAGTGCAGGACTAGACAGTGTTTCATTCCATTGTACACAGGGTTGCTGTGACTTGGAACCAACGGTATGGCACCTAAAACAACAGCAACACCACATTCTTTTTGTACCCAAGCAGTTTGGAAGGATATCTACAATTCCAGCTCTAGTTTGTTTCCATTGACATTATTATAAAACAGTTTGGAGTAATATTTCACTTTAAGTTTTTGCTGTAAATTGCCATTAATTATTGTAAACTGGCAATTGAATCCATGGGAGTGGTGTGCCACATCCTGAATATGCTGTCACCAAAAGCAGTCAGTATATTAATGATATTGTGATGGATAGCTTGAGGATTGTTAATGATTAGATTAATTGCTCCATCGCATTGTTATGACAGAAGTATTTAGTCACCATACACAGGAGTAACTAAATGTTGGTTGCTGCTCTGAAAAATATATAAAACCATGACAGCTGAAGCTGTTACCCTCAGTAATATAATGTGATAACTTTAGTCTACTTTATACCCTGGAGTTGCTTACTACATTACATGGATTACCTTTCTTTCTCCATAGAATGTGCTCTCTTTTAGGGGTTGGAGGAAGTTGACATTCACAGTTCATGATCAGTAATGTGCTTCAAATTAGCTGGACCCTTGGAATACACCAAGCAACTTAAAGTGTTGGGGACATTTGAAGGCATTAAAGCTAATTGTTCGAACTGGAATTTATCCAGAACATTCATGGAAAATGTATCGTGAAGATTTTATTGACTGTAAGTGGCAGAGACCTTGATTTTATGTGTCCTCTAAATGACAGCACCTCCCTTCTCTCTGTCTGCCAGAGTAGAAGAAGGTAAATTCAGGTTGCATGACTGAGATTGCCTGGACCTAAAAAGCCAAAAGCCAAATTCTTTTCAAGGGTAGCAGCAACTTTGTAAAGTATATGTGAGGCCAGGCAGCAGAGACTCAATGTTTGGATATTTCTGACTTGAAATTCTCACATGCTAATTACTACCTAATCAGACTTGGCAGGTGTTATCATTCCCATTTTTGTGATGAGGAAACTGTGGTTCAGAATGGGAATAAAAACACCTACATGGCTCTGTTGCTGTGAGGGTTAAAGGTGGTGACATTACTAATGTGCTTGCCCAGCCAGGCTGAAAGCAGGCAATGTGTAATTGTTACTCGTAGTCACCTGATTTCAGAAACCCCTCTTGTATTCTGATTTCACTGTGGTTGGAATCTGGGTGAATAAGTCACCTTTTTACTGTATCAGGGAGCCCTGGTGGTACAGTGGCTAAGAACTACAGCTGCTAACCAAAAGGTCAGCAGTTCAAATCCACCAGCTGCTCTTTGGAAACTCTATGGGTTAGTTCAATTCTGTCCTATAAGGTCACTGGAAGTCGAAATTGACTCAATGACAGCAAGTTTGGTTTTGGAGTTTTATATCGAGTAAAGGGATTCGTTGTTAACTGAGAAGTTGATGGTTCACAACCACAAGTGACTCCATGGGAGAAAGATGTGGAAGTCTGCTTTGGCAGAGATTTACAGCCTAGAAATCCAGTGGAACTGCTGTTAGTCACAATCAGCTAGGTGGTAGTGGATTTTTTTATTTGGCTTTATCAATCATAGAAAAAGTAAACAATATCCCTAAATCTGAGCAATTGCTCAAAAGTCTCTTTTTTTTCAAGTCTTTTCTACTGCTTGATACAGTGTTAATGCCCAGTAAGTGATGGAATGCTGAGTAATTATTCATTTACTTGACTTTATATATATGTATATATATATAAAGAGTATTAGCACTTGAAATTAGCACTTGTCAGATGAAAACCATGGAAATATAGTGGTTAAGAGCTACAGCTGCAAACCAAAAGGTTGACACTTTGATTCTGCTTAACACTACTTGGAAATTGAATCCAACAGTTCTGCTCTGTCTTACAGGGTTGCTAGGAGTCAGAATTGACCCAACAGTGATAGGTTTTGTTTTGTTTATTTATCTGTTTATTTTTTGTGGGTCCAGTGGGTTTCTTGTGTGGTGCAAGCAGTTCAACACAACACACTTGGCAGCTAACTGAAAAGTTGCAGGTTCTAGTCTACCCGGAAGCATCATGAAAGAAAGACCTGGTAAACTTCTGAAAAATCAGCCATTGAAAACCCTGTGGAGCACAGTTTTACTGTGACACGCATGGGAATCTCCATGACTCGGAAGTGATTCAGTGGCAATTTTTTTTTAAATGGATTAGGAACTTTCTAAGTAATAAGTAGGACAGTTATGTGGTTTCTGCTTTCACAGGGCTTACAGTATACTAAAGGAGAGACAGAATGAATAAGCAACAAGCAAGATAGCTGGAGTCAACAGTGCAAAGAATAAGCTAAAGCAAAACCATGATATAATGGTTGGGTAGAGGATTCAATTTTATTTATAGGTCTGTCTGACCATGAGTCGGATCTGACTCAACGGCACTTGGCTGGCTGATAAATACTAAATGATCACTAAAAGATGAATATAGTTTTGTGACAGTCTCTGAGAAGAGCCTTCCAGGCAGAAGGGAGAGCAAGTTCAAGGGCTTTGAAATGAGAATGAGCTTAAAATATTAAAGTAATGCAAAAGAGGTCTGTGCAGTTGTTAAATTCAGTGAACTTTAAGAGGTACAGTAAGAAAGGGGTTGGTGAGGGAGGCAAGAGCCAGATCTGGAGTCCCAGAAGACTATGCATCAGATTTGGGTTTTATTTCATGTGCAGGAAAAAGAAAAAAAAAAACAAAAAACAGAAAAAAAAACCCTTGCCATTGAGCTGATGCCAACCGAGAGCAACCCCATAGGACAGAGTAAAACTGCTCCACAGAGTTTCCAAGGAGAACCTAGTGGATTTAGCTACCAGAACATTTAAAGCAGAGAAATAAGTTGGTCTAAATTGTTCTAATATTTTCAAGTGATTTATTTGGCTGAAAAGTAGAGAAAGATCTAGATTTCTGGAGCTGGACAGGGCTAATAAATCTTAAGCTCCACATTTCACTTTTTAAAGTTGATAAAATTGAGGCCCAGCAAAAAGAAATACTTTGTTCAAAATTTACTAGTTTGTTAATAGAGGTGAGAATTGAAGTCATGACTTTTGTCTTTTAGTCTGTGTTCTTTCCATACTAAGAATCTAAACCCTGCTTAGTCCCACTTGAGTCCTCAAGAATGCTTAATGACGAGAAAACAGAGTAAATAAAATACCTCTTCAGAGCCCTCCTGATTTTCTCTAATTGTTTTCAGGAATGTCCCCAGTTTCTCAGCTGGCCTGTGTATTCTAATCGTTTTCTTTATCTCCATCTCATTCTAGACCATCTATGATACTTGTGAAAACACCAGTATCCAGGTCTAGATGTCCCATCCCTCATGCTCTGAAGGGGCCAGAGGGTTGTCCAATACTACTGGTTAAGTGCTCCTTTTTCAGCTCCAACAGCATTTTTGTCTGCCAGGCCCCAAATTGACACTGCTTGTCCCACAGTCTCATGGAGCCCCCAATAAAGTAGCATCCTCACTGCATCCCCTAAACTCTCTCTCCCTAGCAACCAAAACTGGACAAAGCAGTTGGGCAGAGATACGCATCCTTCATTTTCTTCTACTACCTCTTTATTTTTTAATCTCTTGTGTATCAGTCAACAATCAAATATCCTCCTGCCAAATGAAAACACAGTAAGGCAAAACTTAAATATTTCAAATTTGTATAGTCAGGTTGTTGTTTCAAAGGCCCCACCTCTAGATCCCTTTCAGGTCACCTAAGCAAGCCTCCCTGGTACTTGAGAATTGGAGGAGACATGGTTACTCGACTGAAGTTGTTGACCTTCCTCAAAAGTCTTCCCTGTCGTAGCTTTAACAGGTAAAGTTTGCTTTTTAGGAAAGTGACAATTTGGTGAAGGGCAGCCCTGTATTTCTCTGTGACTTGAGCAGTGCCATTACTGCCCAGAGAATGGTGAGAGAAGGGATTTACTGCTTGAAAGACTTCTTAATAAGTCATTGGCTTCAGCAAAGGTGCTTTTCCTTAATTTATAGAAGTGATCAATCACAAGAAAATACATCCTGCCCATTAAGTGCGCTGCTGGCCTCCAGCCCAGCCCACTGAACTGAAGGGTCTGGGCCAAGGGCGCCTGGGATCGCCTTTCTCTTTCATTGGTTTTCAGGGCACAGTCGTAAGTTCTGTCATTGCCTCAGAGGTCCTAAGACCTACAAAGGAGACAGAGGTTGGAAAGCGATATCTAAGGTGAGATATAAGGCGAGAGGAGTTTTATTTTTCAAGGGGTTTGACTAAGTAGGAAAAGCTTCTGGCCATACCTGAAAGGTATACAGATCATGTAGGGACTTAAGCTCAGAGCCGAGGGGCTTGGTGGTACAGTGGTAAAGCACTCACCTGCTAACTGAAAGGTCAGTGGATTAAAGTCACTACCCACTCTGTATGTAGCAATCTGTTTCTGTGACGGTTATAGCCTTGGAACCCCCCTGAGGCAGTTATACTCTATCCTGTAGGATTGCTATGAGTTGGAATTGACTCAACAGCGTGGGTTTGGTTTGGTATATTTATAGCCAATGATCATCTGTAGGATTTGGAAATTGAATGCTGATGATGAAACTAGGGATTGTGAGATGTGCAATGAGCACTGGCTTATCACACACCAGTGCCTTTTTGGAAGAAAGGAAAATGTAGGATGAAGACTGGAAGAAAGAGGACAGCAAGAAAAATAAGAGGAACACAAAAAATGTGATGTATCGAATCTGGGAATTCAACGGGAAATAGGAGAAGCTGGAATTTAGAATTATATGGTGTCTGCAATTATTCAGCAGTCTGTCTAACCTGGTCCAAATCTAATGCCATTCCTATTTTCAAATGCTTGGGAACTCTCAGATGTGCCTGTTGCCTGCTTCCTGTAATTATGAAAATGGAACAACTGAGATGTGCAGTGGCTCTACAGACAGTCTGTGTCACGATGGCCTGGGCTCTTGCTGGGTCTTCTGACGACACAAAGCATCTTTGGGGGTACCGATTCCCGGATCCTTAAGCCTTTAGCCAATAGGAGCAACTGGGGAATAATCCGGTTTCCTGTTCCCACTTAGACATTTCAACAAGTCCCCTCTGGACAGAATTGGGAAGTAGCCCCCCAGTATCCGTGTCTGCTTCTGTCATTCAGAGTCTTCATAGGAGATGACATCCACCCACTCCACGTACAACATGCTGGAGGCTCCATGTATGCTGAGATGTAACACAATGTCCTCCCCACTGCTGTCACATTTTAGTTGATATCAGACCCTAAGTCTAAAAATAATGAATTGCTAAGAGTAGAGTTTGGGTTACTAGCCAGCCTGATGAGTAGGTTTTAATCACCTGGGTCCCCAGTGAAGTCTCCCTTGATGTGGCCTATGAGACGTTGCAGGGTCTGGCCTCGGCCTAGTTCTTGAACTTACATCCCATTATGTGTGATATTTCTCCCCCTCCCGCCACCCACCAACATGTCACCATCTTATTAGCTATAGTGTCTTCACACATACTTTCTTTCCATCTGAAACTGACTCCTTCTCCTCTTCACAGAATTAAGCCCAGTTTAGGCTTCATATCTTGGTGTAAAGGTCATTCATTCAGAGAGGTATTCTTTGACCTTCTTACCAGGTCAGGCCTCACTGCTACATGCTTTCCCAGGAACATTTACGACTCCTCAGTAGCACTTGTCATTCCTTCTTTTTTGATATTTGATCAATGACCGGCTCTTTCCCCATACTGTAAATAACATGAGGTTGGAAGTTTGCATGATTTTTGTTTACTACTCTTCTCTCAGTAATAGGTGAGAATCCATGATGAGAATATTTCAAACCGAGAGAAAAGATGTCCTAAAAGCTATAAGGTAAGAAAAGCTTGGACAGGTTCCAGTTCACAGAGGAAGGCCAATGTGGCTGTTTGATGAGTAAGAGGAGAATAGCTCAAGATGAGGTCGGTGAGAAAGACAGAGATAGATCACAGAGGAACTTCAAGGCATGCTCAGAATTTTATTCTAAGAAGATCAGAAAAACATTGAAAAGGTTTTATTATTATTATTATTTTGAAATGATTGACTTGGAATAAAGTTACGAGTTCCAGTATGCTACTTACCTAGTATTCCCAATGATAGCGTTACATAAGAACATTATCAACACGAAGAAATTGACACTGGTACAGTAGTATTACCTAGACTCCAGATTATTCAGATTTCACCAATTTTTATGTGTGTGTGTGTGTGTGTGTGTGTGTGTGTGTGTGTTTTAGTCACCATCACAATCAGTATATAGAACTGTGCCATCATGGTAAAGAAATCCCCATACTATGCCTTTATATTGTAACTACTGACTGTTAACCATCACTGTAATACTGTCATTTTGGAAGTTTTATATAACAGAATCATATCACATAGAAGCTTTTTAAACTGGCTGTTTCAGTCAGTCAGCATTATGCTCCTTCTACTGTATTCACTTTATGAACAATAATTACCCTCCACCCAAAATTTGGTTCAGATGTTGAGTGAGACATGGTAACAGTTTCTGGGAAGAGTAGAGCAGGCTACCAGGCAAGTTCAAAGACCACTTGAGAGAGCAAGAAGGAAGAACTGGCTTTGGCTTTTATTGTGTTTAGAGAGTGGGCTGAAGTGAGAATTTCCACATGTAAGACACGTCTTGACGATGTACACTTTCCGGTGGTGACAAAGGAGGAAAATGCCGTGTTTTCTAACTGGTTTTCACGTAAGAGGTGCAAAGGAGGAAGAGAAAGTGGTGGGTGTCAGATACCAAAAAACGGAGTTGGGCTTGTTATTATGATGTTTGACAAGTAGACTGTAAACTCATCCTAGAAAAAGTGCTGCATACCTTATTACTGAATATCACTCTGGTACTGAGTATCACTCTGGTCACTTTCGCAGTATTCCCCTTGGGAAGCTATGCACCGATGCCAGCACCGAGTCCACCCTTCAGAGCAACTTTGGAACTCTTTTTCTGGAATGTCCATCAGAGCCATCATTGTACAAGGTCTGACAAGTTCTCGAACTTACCCTAGAGAAAGTGCTTTGAAGGGTGGACGAGGTGCCAGCACTGGGGCATAGCTTCCCAAGGGGAGTAGTTCAAAGTTGACCATAGTGATATTCAGCAATGAGTTGTGTAGCACTTTTTCTAGGATGAATTCACAAACTTAAATGTCCAAGCTCGTATACTTTAAGACCCATCCAAGTTGTTGCATGTATCAGTAGTTTGTTTTAACTGTTGGGTGGTTTTCCACCACAGTTTGTTTGTACATTTGTCCATTGACAGTCACTTGTGGCATTGTTTCTAGCTTTTGACTATTATACATACATTAATATACAGATTTCTTGGTGGATGTGTTTTAATTTCTCCTAAATAAAATAGTCAGGAATGTGATTTTAGCATCATATGGTAAGCATATGTTTAATTTTATTTAAAAAATACCAAACTGTATTCCAAAGTGGCTATGCCATTTCACATTCCCTCCAGTAATATGTCAGAGATTTTATTGGAAAAGTTTAAACATGGAATTTGCAAGAACTGATTTCTACCGTTAAGTGATCACTTTAGCCACAGAGAATGGATAAGGAAGAATTAGGGAGATACACAAATCAGGATAACTAGTTAGGGAAAAAAATTCATTGCTGTCAAGTTGATTCCAACTCATAATGACCCTCTAGGACAGAATGGAACAGCCCCATAGTGTTTCCAGGGAATAGCTGGTAGATTCGAACTGCCAACCTTTTGGTTGTCAGCTGAGCTCCTAGCCACTGCACCACCATGGCCCCTCTAGTTAAGAGGCAGTTATAATACTCCAGATGAGACATGACGGTAATGTATATAATAGTGATAGTAGCATAGGGCGAGATAATTATATTTGTTGTAAAAAAGAATCTAGCAACTGGTAATGTGGCTGTTGTGCTGCATGAGGGAAAGAGAAGGACAAGGCATTATTTTAATTTTTCTTTGTTTGAACAACAGGATAGTAAATGGTGGTTTAGTTTATTGACATGGTAGAAATGAGAGAAGACCAATTCATGGAAAATATCAATTCTTATATTTCTACAGTGTTGAGTTTAGAATACCCTTTAGCCAAGTATATATGATAAGGAAGCAGATAAAATTTTTAGAAAAGGTTGGAACTGGAAACAGAGATTTGGCAATTATTGACATGTATATAGCAAGGTTTATCCAAATTTCTGTCTTTCCATTTGAGTCCAGTGGAAGTAAAGGAGTTACACAGAGCATGGTTATAGGGCTGAATGTAATGGACCAGGGTGGGAGCTCAGGGTAAGAGAGGTCATAGGCAACAAAGAAACATGAGAACAGTTAAAAATAATAAGGCCACAGGATTGATGATTACTAGTTGTATTACTGGGGAAAATGGAAGTACCAGATAAATGAAGGACAGGAGGCATGAGTTTATGAAATTCAAGAGCTGGGAACTTCTGTTTCAGAATGACATGGAGAGGACAGTCCAGCAGGTTAAATACACTGTCCTTGGAACCTCTCTATAGAAAGCCTTCTCCTCATGATCCCATTTCTACACTGTCTCCTCCCACCACTTGGTAATATTTTCCCTTATAGGTCTCCTGGTTATTGTATATGTCTGTTTTGTTCCCTTCAAACATTAAAACTGTCCCTATTATTCACAGACTTTGGGTCGTCTAACACCATCGCTCACTCTCATCCCTTATTCACCCACACTCAGTTGAGTCTTAAAGGGGCCTCCCTATTTCCCAGTCGAGAACCAAACAAACTTACACAACAATAAATTGTACTTAATTATAAAAATGACCACAGGTACTTTTTTTCCCTATATCCATGTCCTTATGTTGTTGGCTTTTCAGTTTTTATTAATTGTTTGAAATTTTTTTTCTAATAGAAGTCTCAGAAAGAACTCATGAGAACAATAAATATTTCCTGAGTTATGGGTTAATAACAGCTTATCATCTGCCCTTATAATTGAAAGTTAGTTTGGCTGAGCATAAAATATCCCAATCCCATTTTCTTTCCTTGGGAATATGAAAAAGATTAATACATTTTCTTCTGGAATTAAAATTTGCTGTAGAAAAAACTGGTGATACGCTAATTTTCTTTCCCTTGTAAGTGTTGTATATTTTTGCTGGAGTACCCAAAGATTTTCTTTTATTCTTTTGTCTTGTTTTTCACTTTCAAGCCCAGAAAATTGACTAGAATGTATCTCAGTATCCGTAATTTTGAGCTGATTTTCTTGAGGATACAATAAGGCCTTTTAATGTATAATTTTAAATTTCTTTATTTTTTAAAAAGAGATTACTTAGAATTATAGTTTTTACTATTCATTTTGTTTCTGTTATTTGTTGTTTTCTTCAGAGACACAACATATCATACTAGTCTTTCAAATCTTAAATTTAAATTTAAGATTTAAATTTTCCTTCATATTTTATTTCTTCTCTTTTTCTGCTTTTTAATTAATTTTTTCTTTATATTTAATCTTAGTTTCTAAATTTGCTTATTTTATTTTTAAGTATTTTATTGTGCTTTAAGTGAAAGTTTGCAATCTAAGTCAGTGTGTCATACAAAACCTTGTACACACTTTGCTATGTAACTCTAGCTGCTCTTCCCGCCCTGTGACAGTGTACTCCTCCTTTCCATGCTGTACGTCCTGTGTCCACTAAGTCAGCTCCTTTCCCCCTCCACCCTCTCATCGCACCTCTGGGCAGGAGCTGTTCAGTTAGCCTCATGTATATACTTAAGCCTAGACATTTTCCAATTTGGTTATGTCATTTGTTTCTTTGTGACTGTATAGATGCTCTGTCTAAGTTTTATGAAGCATTTGGGAAGGTTCATAAGTTATACCATCATGTCTGTGCTGAACAATTTTCTTGGATTATCCTATTTAATATTTTAACAGGCCTTTGAGCTATTATAATTCTATTTTCACTTTATGGAGGAAGAGGCTAAGGCTTTAGTGGTTAAACAAATTTTCAAGTTAAGCTTCTAGTAAAAGATAGATTTTACATATGAAATTTGCTTTTTTTGCTATAAAGCACCCACTATTAACCTTCCTGACCAGCTGCCTCAAAGTACAACCGAGGCTTCTATCAGAGAAGTTCACGCTTGTTCCATGTTGAGAGAATGGAATGGACAAAAGCCCAGATGCATAGCGTTTGAGATACTGATGGAAGGCCAGTATGTCCAGAGCCTCATTAACAGTTTAAAACGTTGTAGAACATAACCACGGCTTTGATTTTATAGGATCCCATCAAAATACTTTAAAGCGTGTGCAAAAATGATGAAAAAGCTCAGAAAAAGGACTTGGACTTTGAATCATTTATAGACTATACTGTTGACTATATACAAGTCCAAGGGTATGGTGGGTTGGGCATGTATGGGGCATTCATGGATCAGTGGGATGTTAGTCAATAAGCCAAAGAAACAAACAGTTTCTTTTATAGACAGAAGTTGGCTTTACAGATAGTAAGGCTGGAGTTAAAGGGGTACCCCATGTGAGGAAGAACCACAGGAAGTGAAGCTAGACAATGAAGACAAAGAAAAGTCAGCTCTTGCTCAGGAGATCATGGGAACAATGACTGTCTTCACATCAACTACTTGTTGGCAGAAGAGTCAACACGGGAGCCATAGAGCCATGTGACATTCAGAAACTAAAGAAAACTGCTGCTGTCCTTTGAAGTAAGAAAATATTTCCTTCCTCCCTTCCTCCCTCCCTCCCTCCCTTCCTCCCTCCCTTCCCCCTTCCTTCCTCCCTCCCTCCCTCCCTTCTTCGCTCCCTTCCTCCCTCCCTCCCTCCCTCCCTTCCTCCCTCCCTTCCCCCTTCCTCCCTCCCTCCCTCCCTCCCTTCTTCGCTCCCTTCCTCCCTTCCTCCCTTCCTCCCTCTCTTCCTTCCTTCCTCTCTACCTTCCTTCCATCCTCCCTTCCTTACTTCTTTCCTTCTTTCCTTCCTTCCTTCCTTCCCTCCTTTCCTCCCTCCCTCCCTCTCTCCTCTGTTCCTTTCTTTCCTTCCCTCTGTCTCTCCCCTTCTCTCTTTCGTTTTAAATAAAGCCACACTGTCTTTCATAATTTTCTGGATCTTAATCCAAATGTCCATGGTACAAATGGTAAACACGTGACATACTGACTCCCCTCTCCTTGCATTTTGTATTGTTGTTGTTGTTAGTTGTTGTGGGGCCAATTCCAACTTGTCTTTTATTACAGGCACTGAGCCTTTGTAAGTTGATTTTGTACTATCTCTTAGGGCATTGTAACATTTGGTACTTTCCACATTCTCACTCACTGAAGTAAATATACCAGAGAAAACAAGTGGAAAGAAACATACATGTGATTCAAACATTATTTTTATATGCATTCAAAGGTGTAAGGATGTTTGAATTGGGTGTCTCTGTCTATATGAAACTTAATATGCAGTGTAATTAAAATATAAATTGAAAGCATGTACAAGAAAAGTCAGTTTACTCCCTATTGACCATTTAGCTTCAACAGAAGTTTGATGTTTCCATTTAAACTTTGGCTTCTTTTTCTTTGGTATTATGAGGAAGTATCTGTGTAAAAGCCACTCCATAATATGACGCAGAGCACAGATGGATGTTATTAACTTCAGATAGGCACTTAACCGCCAGTGTTTTTAAAGGACCTCTTGTTACAAAGCTTTGTACCGTTCCAAATCATGAGTCATCTCACCATCTCTATGAGTTGATTGATTGTGTTGTGTGTATCTTTAGATGCTAAACTACATCCCATAAAGATACAAAATTGGCTGTATGATAGTCCTTACAAACATAGACATAATTGGACATCTACGTGGTACAAAGCCCTGTTCTTTTGAAGTTAGAGACTCTCAAGATGATGAAGATGTTATGCTTGTTCTTAGTGAACATAGACAGTCTTTGGGTATTTTGTAAGCAACTTTATAGGAAATAAATAACTTGATGTATGTTATAAATGTTTTTCTCCTCTGTTGTTTTCTTTTACCTAAAATATCTGTGAGGGCTGTGACTGAGTCCTAATGCATCTCTCAAAGTGTGTAACAGTAAACGTATTTCTGCTATTGTTTTTAAAACAATCACCTTATTGGGAAGACAAAGCAAAACAACCTGGAAAATTTTAACATTGAAATTAAGACACATTAAATATTCAATAAGATGAATCAGAAATGATAGAAAACATTACAAGTATTTATTTACTTGTATTAAATTTCTGAAGATAATGTTAGAAGAGAATCTCTATATCTTTTCTTACAGATCTTATAATCCTATGGAGAATTAGTGAAAACAAACACTCTAGAATGATACAATATTCTAGAATATTTATAAAGAAACATATGAACACATGGGAATGCAAAGAGTGTTGGTGGGCAGGGCTGAGGCTACAGATGGTTATTTGTTTATGAGTTCAGCAATAGTTTCATTTATTCTTTGGAAATCAAACACACTGCCCAATGGCTAATAAGGTGATAAGGTGAGGTAGGATATCTTAGTTATCTGATTCTGCTGTAACAGGAAAACAAGTGAATGGCTTTAAAGAACTCCACCATATTGGGGTGCCAGCTGTAGGGGAAGGTCCTATTTCTGTCTCTTTTGGCTGTGGGGGGAGGTCCCCGTCTCTTCAGCTTCTGTTTCCTGATTCCTTGGAGATCTCCATGTGGTTTGACATCTATCTTCCCCCATCTCTTCTTCCTTAATCTGTTTCTTTCATATTTTGTGAGAGACTGACTTAAAACACATCCTATGCTAATCATAGCTTATTAACATAATAAAAGCAAACCATTCCCAAATGGGATTATAGCTATAGGCTTGAAGGTTAGGATTTACAAAATATATTTTGCAGGGAACACAATTCAATCCATAGCACAGGGGTTGTGCAACAGACAGCTGTATGCAATGAGAAATATCAGGTATGTGACAGGTTTTTGCTTTTAATTTATTTATGTCATAAAACAACCACAGTGTTTGGTTTGCAAGAGCATTTGAAAATATTCTCCTTTCATTAACAATCATAACATCCCTCTGGGCATCAGAAAGCCATTCACTTATTGCTTTATCCTTTCACTTAAAATTAACAGTTGTAGCTACCAGGTTTCTCTTTTGGAATACCCAGTGGTTTTAAGCACCTTGTTAGCTGTTTTCTATAAAATGCATCTTTTTTTAATTGAAAATCTCCTGTTTTAATTTATAATGACTGCTGGGAGTGACATGGGGAATAATTTGGATAGTGTGTTCTGTCCCACTGCCCATTTAAATGTCTCCAGTCTCTGTAAGTAGTAAATGATCAGCTTTCCCTTTTGTGGATTTTAGCATTTCTCTATCAGCTACTTTTACTACCAACTCCTGATGCATGTTTAAATCTAATGGCCCTGATTAATTTATTGTCACTGCCAAGATAATCTTCCTTGGCCAGAATTCTATTTTTTGTTTCTCTGTCTCCTATCCCACAAGCAGAGCCACAGTTCAATCTGTGCGACTCTGGGGCTCTGACAATTATCATCTAGTTTTCTTTGTTGTGATCCTGCCAACTTACATTGGAGAAAGTGTGGGCAGCCTGACAGTAGAGAGAACAAGGCAGGAAGGTAACCTCACTAATGATATTTTCTGGCTTCCTGTCAGTGGCTCTAGGGAAAGTTATGGCAGAGGTGAATCCAGGTGTTATGGGCCTGAAACATAAGAGCATAACCTTGTGAGCCATTTAAACCTTTGTTTCTATTGCATCCACTTACATCCCATTGGGGAAAGAAAGTCACATGGCAAAGCCCAAAGTCAAGATGACAGGGGTTGGTGATGGTAGGAGTTGTTTTTGCTTTTCATGAGGCTGTAACTAGGATGTGAATGTTATTATTCTTTTACAGGGGAATAACAAATTGACGTGAATAACACAGTCTACCATAGAATCTACTACAAGCTGAGCCAAAAAAAAAATCATAAATATTGACATCAACAGCTACTCCTGATCTAGACAGCCAAGGCATAGATGTTATTATTGTTAGGTGTCACTGAGGTGATTTATTACTTACAGCAATCCCATGTGACAAAGTAGAGCTACCCATAGAGTTTTCTTGGCTTCAGTCTTCATAGGAGCAGATCACAAGCTCTTTATCCCATTGAGCCACTGGGTGGCTTTGAACCACCAACCTTTCTGTTAGTAACCGAGCACCTAACTGTTGTACCACTAAGCCAAAAACCAAACTCATTACCATCAAGTTGATTCTGACTCATAGCAACCCTATAGGACAGAGTAGAATTGCACCATAGAGTTTCTATGAAGCACCTGGTGGATTTGAACTGCCAACCTCATGGTTAACAGACATAGCACTTAACTACCGTGCTACCAAGGTTTCTGTTACATCACTAGAACTCCTTAATTGAGAGACAAACTAAAAAAGAAAAATGCCAAACCGGTTGCCATGGCATTGATTCCAGCTCATAGTGACTTTATAGGACAGAGTTGAACTGCCCCATGGGGTTTACAAGACTAATCTTTATGAAAGCAGACTGCTACATCTTTCTCCCGTGGAGCAAGATAGTGAGTTTGAATTTGCCATTGAGTTGATTCCTACTCATAACAACCCTATAGGACAGATTATAACTGCCCCAGAGGTCTTTTAAGAATGGCTGGTACATTTGAACTGTTGACTTTTTGGTTAGCAGCTGAGCTTTTAATTACTGTGATACCAGGACTCCAACTGAGAGATAAAACCCAAAATCCACTTCCATTAAATCAAATCTGGCTCATAGCAACCTTATAGGACACAGTAGAACTGCCCCATAGCATTTCCCATTGAGAGCCAACCAAACCCACTGCTGTCAAGTCAATTCTGACTTCAGAATCATTAGCTTTAAACATGTATAAAGAACAACAAGCCAAAGAAGCAGAAAGATTTAACTTTATAGACAAAAGTTGACTTTGCAGAGAGCAATGAGCTGTGCGTCCAACACTTCTTGGTGTAGAAAATTGCTTTTTTCTGGGTAAGAAAGTTTCAGCCAATCAACTTAACACACTCTCGACTTCCTCAAAAAACTAGATAAGTTGAAGGCCCATGGCCTTGGATATAATGCTGGTTAACGTGCAGAAGTGCTGTCTCCCAGGAAAGAACGGATAGTAACAATGACTCAGCTCACATCTGCCATTCTCAGCAAGATGTTTTTCTTACACAGTAAAAGCTACACACCATGTACAGAAACAAGATCCCAGGTTAGTTCACATGCAGCAGGACAGACCTCCTGTAGTCTTTCTCATGCCAGTTGGACTATGGAGTTCCCCACATGTGTTCAGGAGTTAAACACAGCCACTTGGTCAAAAGAAAGCTGAGTGGTTCCCAAAGTCTCCTTCCCTTTTAGCTTGGCAGCATTATTCATTTTGGAAAGATACAGGCTTGAATATGATGTACAGACTTGCTAGTTTTACTGCATTAACAAAATAGACAACATCATTAAGCCTCATCTGTAAGACTCTACTTCATAGAGTAGTTGTGCCTAATATAAGAAAATGAAGTATACAAAGTGCTCAGCTCAGTGTCTGGAAAACAGTAATATTTGTTTTCATCCTTCCTATAATTTTCTTTTACCTTGCCTTGTTGCAGTAACACTCCTATATGGTGGATGAGACAGCATTTCTAGCAGAAAATAAAGGGCCTCCCTCTTGACACTTTAGTCTCCATTGATACTTATTTCAATTTCATCCAAGTATTTTCTGGACTAAAGCAGTTCCATAATTCTCCAGGGTTTTCTGGATTCTGCACCATGTCTCTACAGGATGTTAGTGTCACGAAGAATCTTAGAGTTACTCATTTTGCAGATGAAGAAATAGACATCTCAAAAGATGAGGTGGCTTGTTCAAGGTCATTGAGCAAGGTAATATTATTGCTGAGATTAGAAGACATTCTAGTCTCCATTCCATTTTGCCATCTAATTTAAGTCTGAAAAATGAAGTCACACATTTTTCTGGGTAGCTTCCTCCTAATTTTCTAGAGCAAACAATAATAAAACTAGGAAGAACAAAATAGAGAAAGCTCTATTTTTCTCCCACTTCTTTGCTTCAGATTGTGCGCTGTTATATTTGCCTGAGAACTCACAGGAGGAGGCAGAAACACAAATATTTCAGAGTCAATGTGAACTACACGAGGGCATAGAATCCACATAACCCTAAAAACAAATAATCCTTGAAGAGTACTGCCTAGAATCCAATACAAAAAGACAGGAGCCCTCCCAGAGTCCCCACAAAGCTGAGGGTCCAGGAACACCCAGTGGGGAATCAGTGCCATGATTCAAAAATACATTTAATTAAAGCACTCAGCAGTGAATGAAGTTGGACCAACCACTTCTCCAAGACATGGTATTTGTTCAAAACAGGTAGCATGAAAGACGGAGAGACACACACAGAGAGAAAAAGAGAGAGAGAAGAAAACAAACAAAAAACAATTATCCCATTGCTTTAGTTAGTGCCAAGAGTGATATGTTGTGGTTGTTCTAATATTGTGTGACAGGGTATCTTTATCAGGCAGCCAGGCTGGCAAATTTACAGCTGTGCACCTGAAAGTTCAATATGAGGACCAAAATATATAAAGAAAAGCTGGAAGGATGAGGCTGGCGATGACTAGAATGGCAGGGGCAAGTGATACACTTTATTTAGATGTAAAGAAGTCTTGAGTTGGAATTGGGATGCTAGTAACAGATGATATCATAATAGGCCCCAGTAAAACATCAAGATAATGACCCTAAAGCCGAATAAAAGGAGACTAGAAAAGGACACGGGGAATGGCTGTTTTCAAACCTGAGATAATCTTTATGTGCCATATTTTGTGCTGTGTACAGAGGTGGCAGAAAGAATGACTGAAAGGGCTACATTTTGAAGGTGACCACCACCAGAGATTATCAAAACTTCAATACCCTCTGAGCAAAACGGGCAATGAGTGGAGTCAGTCTGGCTTAAACGAGACTACTAGCACTGAGGGTTGCAGAAGGGCTTCATGTGGAATTGAGACTGGGTTCATTTCACCTAGGAAACCCTGGTGGCATTAGTGGGTAAGTACCGTATCTGCTAACTGAAAGGCTGGCAGTTCGAATCCTCTAGGCACTCCTTGGAAATTCTATGGAGCAGTTCTACTCTGTCCTATAGGGTTTCTTTGAGCTGGATACAACTCAACCGCAGTGAGTTTGGTTTGGTTTTCTAGTTCAGTTCACCCAGCATCCCAGACCAAGGCTTGGCACTGTCCCCTTTTCTAGTCTCCTTTAATTTGTCTTTAGGATCTTCATCTTTGTATTTTGGGGAGTCTTTTCTGGTATCATCCATTACTCACACCCCAATTTCAACTCAGGACTTTTTTAAAAATTAAGACCATAAGACAGTATTTCTTAAATTGCCTCATTGTGTTTTCCACTGTCTGTGTGAGATTCTCATCACCAACCCAGCCTCAATATGGTGATGGCTTTTATGCTTCTGTAATTCCCAAGCTACTGAGTCTTCCTCACAGAGCTCTTCAAGCAGTATTTATTCACTCTCGTTTCTCCAAACGTCTGTGTTATTTTCTTACATCAATAACTCTTAAATAGAGTTCCTTTTTTCCTCGAATTCCTGGCATTGCTCAGTTTTTTACTGTACCATCTCTAAACACTGACTTTTAAATTTACTAGTTACCTTTAGTGTGTTTTTGAATGATTTAGCTTCTAATGATAGGGTAATTCTGCTTATTAGTACTATATTAGGGTATGTATGCCTTGGTAGCATAGTGCTTAAGAGCTCGCCTGCTAAGCGGAAAGGTCAGCAGTTTGAGTCCACCAGTGGCTCCTGAGAAATCTTACGAGGCAATTCTACTGTGTTGTGTAGGGTCACTGTGAGTCAGAACTGACTCTTGACACCTAACAACAACATAGATCAGTGAATCCTTCAGTTCTTTCAACTCAGTCATGAATTTAAATATTGCATTTAGCTGTGAGCTACTGTACATTACTCTGAGAGCCTCTTAATTATTTCAAGATGTAGACAGTTGTGATTATTCTTAAGTAGCATTGTAACAATTGCATGCTGGTAAATATTTAACAACCAGTTCTCTAGAGCAAAGAGTCCTCACACGCTAGTGTTTTCTGGTAGCTGTGATGTAAATCCCCTCACCGCGTCTGATTTCTGGCTATAGAGTTAACACGGCTGAACACAGTGTTGATAGCAGAAGTGCACAATTGGCTTTTATAGACCAATACGAGCTGCCTCCAACGCACTACTGAACAAGCCTTGTTTCACAGTTAGAAGGTCTCCGTAAGTGGATCTGACTCGACGGCACTTGGCTTTTTAAGTTGTAATTGACTCAGTGGCAATGGGTTTGGGTTTTTTGGTTCTTGACAATGTATTTGATGCTGTAACAAACAGAATGGGGTCCATTGCTATGGGTTCACTTTTAATTAGAAAGATAAACATACAAACTTTTGCTTAAAGCACAGTGAAAAACAGAAACAATATGTATACATATAAATACATACATATATATGCTTGTATATAGAGAGAAAGAGATCTGTGAAAGCTGTAAATGTGTTAGAGAAGGGAAATGCAAATATTTTCAAATAAAATGAATAATAGGAAAGTCTTAAAACTTAATCCTGTTAAAGATGGAAAATGTCTGAGACCAGAAAAACAAGGCAGTCCCTCCAAGTTCCAACTCTCATCTGTTTCACTATATATGTGTGTATATATAAATATATATATATATATACATGTCTGTATGTGCACATATACATACTAGAAGATAAAGAGACATAAGAGAAAACTTGTCAGGATCCACAGTAAAGAGAGAACCATTAAATAAGACTATTTTAAGTGTGTGGAGAGTAGTGTACAGCTTATCATGTTCTATAAGCAATCAGAAATTTATCTCAAGGTACTTTGGCAAGCTTAGAACCTATCTTTGATGATTGAAAAGGTGGTAAACAAGTTTCCAGGTGGAGGAAAGAAGTCTTCATTTTCTCAGTTTAATTATTCTGATTAGCTACCTTCAGATTTTGGAATTGGGGCAATTACTGTCTGTCCATTTCCAGAAAGGACATACCTTTCTGAGTTAGGGCTGTACCATGTACAGTTATATATCCAACAGAAAGTAATAGACTCCACTCTGTACCTGGTGTGCAGAGAGCAGTGGTAAAACAGAGAGTGGACTAGATGAGGTCCCTGTCCTCACGGAGTTGGCCATCCAGTTGGAAGAAAAGATACATATGCATATTTCTCTGTGCAATTATATGGTTAATTATACATGCTTTGGAGGGAGAGTGCAGGGTATTATGAGAACTCCTGACAGGAGATATGTTCTCGTATGGGTGTAGGGATGACCGGAGAACTTCTCTTTGGAGATGCATTAACCAAGCAAGAATATGAAAAGTGAAGATTGAGTAGAGAAGGTGAGGATGTGGAGAGTGCTTTAAAGCCAAGGAACTGCAGAATGTGGAAGCCCCCATAGCAGGGAGCGATGGGCCACAGTTTAGAAAGCTGATAAAAGGCAGCGTGCACAGGATGCAGGAAAGGCTAGCTGGAGCTGAGGCAGGCAAGACAAACCAGGACCTGGTCAGCCGGCTGGGTCTAGTGCATTGTGCTGAGGATTTTGAATTGTATTGCAAGTACAAGGGTATTTACTGAGGTGCTGGGGGGAGGGGGGCTGGGGTGTGGTGGGCAGGAGTTAACAGGACAGTGATATTATTAGAGTTAACAGGACAGTGATATTATTAGAGTTAACAGGACAGTGATATTATTAGAGTTAACCTGGAGGTCTGGAAACTATGGCATTAAATGCATATCAGCTGGAGCAGGGTTTGGGTCTAGTGAGACCACTGTATCTTTGAGTGGTAATAGAAGATTACTTCTTTTATTGTCAATATTCGTGGATGTCTTTTTGTAATGGACAAATAACAACAACTTTTATCCTTGTGAAGGCTATCTGGAATCTCTGCTCTTAACTACTCGGACAGGTAGGACAGAGAAAAATCTGGCTTGGTTTTGTCTTGGGGGACAACAGAACCTCCTGGAGTAGCCACCTGGCATTCTCTTGCTGTTACTTGCAGAAGATCTGTGCTTTGAGAACTTAGAAGCCCCAAACCCTGGGGCACGGGGATATCATCCAGGCAGGTGGGAATGGAGTGCTTGTCTGTGGAAAAAGCAATAGCTGGGTTGCAGCCTGGAGGAGAGTTAAGCTGTCTCCCTCAACCCGATTCCCTAATACTTCCAGTGTGAATGTTCATACTTCTGTGTTAACGTGGACAGAAATGGGTTTTTAAATGGATTAAATATTGATTTGAAGTTAACAACCTGAGGCTTGACCAAATCCATAGAAATTGCCAAAATCACCACCTTGAGATTCTTTTCAGTCAGCTTCAGCAAATGCACAGAATTAGAGGGGAGATTTGCTGTTGATTCCAGGCTGCTGCCGCCTCGGCCCCTTGACTCTGATGCACTTGTGTAGTTTTTTTCCTTCCCTGATTTATCCTATTCTTCTCTTATATCCTGGCACTACCCGCCTCCCTTTCTTTCTCCACTCAAAAAACAGAAAACCAAACAGACAAACTATGTGCCTTTTCCTCAGTACCTCTTACTACTACATTTTTCCCCTCAAATTTTGTGTTTATTTTTTACTGATTGCTTTACGGAGGTAAAATTGAGTAAAGGAAAATTTCTTTATAGTTGAACGCAGGAATATCATATCTGAAAGAATTCCAATTGGTGAGCTCCATTATATGAAAGAATAAATGCCCAAGAGAAATAGTATGAGACCAATCTTCTGTGTTATTTCAAACTCAACTGGACAAAGTCATAGAAGATATGCTGCAAGGAGTGCTTCAGCTTTGGCCGAAACAGCAATAAGAAAAATGGACATAATGTGCTTATTGTCTCTCCTTGGCTGAGTTTTTCCTCTAGGCTGAATTCTGTAGCTCCTGCTAAAACCCGCTATGTCCAGCAGATTCCTGTTTCTCTGCTACTGGATTCCTTAGGAAATAAAGCAAACACACATGTAGATAAACAAATAAAGGAATAAATTAAAGAATCTCTTGTTTGGTTATCAAGGAGTCACTTAGACTCCCAGGTGAATTTCTGTACTTGGAACTTAGGATCTGAGTTCTCATTCCAGGCCTGTTGCTGATTCACAGCAATTCTGTGGAAAAAGGCACGTGTGTGTTCTTGGCATGTCGTGACAGATGTGCCTACTTACACATCACTTCCTACAATTTCTGAATATCATTTTTATCCAAAAGGAGTAAAGCTTTCTGCCCACAAAAAGCACTCATCTTCTGATTACAAGGCATTACGTCAATTACTCTGAGGTCAACTTATTTCTTTGTTTCTTTTTTAAATACATACTAGCTTTGCAGATAGCACAGAAAACCTATCTAACCTGTAATATGTGCTAGTAAGTATTATGGCATTGAAGTAGATCAGTGACCCAATCACTTAGCACTCTAGACCTAAACAAAAGTGATGTGGCTTTTTATGACAAAAGTAAAGGAGAGAAAAATACAGCCCTCATTCTTCCCCAAACATTTAGAAAAAAATCCACGATGTTCAGATAAGCCAACAGTGTGATATGCATAGCTCTTGTGATTTATAGGTCTCTGTGGTGGCAGAAAAATCCCTCCCCCCAAAGACATACACATCCTAATCCCTGGAACCTGTGACTATATTACTTTACATGGCAAACGGACTATGTAAGGTGATTAGATTAACTTTGAGATGGCCAAATAACCACACACTGAAATAACAGTGTTTTAATAAGAAGTCCAGAAGCAGTCACTCCTTGTCTATTTGCAGTCAATTTACATGCATATGAAAATTATCATGCAAACTCTCTTGGACTGCTGGGATGAAGAAATTAATGCTTCACCTGATCACTGAAGTGATAACTTCGCAGGACTCTCTGATTTGGGGGCTCCATTATTAAAAACTCTGCTCAACCCTGACCAGGCCATGACACTTAAGAAACTTTCCATGTACTCTGGGAAAGCAGCACATGGGAGTTGCAACAATTTATTATTGATAGTCGTGACTAGAAGGGACAACAGATGTGTACCATTTCACTGTCTTGAGCTATAGCTACTGTCTCCTGCAGCTGATTGATTCGTTTTTACAATCACAGGTAGCCATCAAAACCCTCAAAGTCCTGGCCTAAAGGACGGAAAGTGCAAAGTATGGAAATTGGTAGATTTGAAATAAATATTGTGGGTACTGTGTACAGGACGACAACAAAAAAATCCCAAGCCCATTGCTCTTGGGTCAATTTAGACTCATTGAGACCCTATAGGACAGAGTGGAATTGCTCTGCAGGGTTTCCAGTAAGCAGCTTGTGCATTCAAACTGCCAACCTTTTGACTAGCAGCCAAATTCTTAACCACTGTAACACCAGGGCTCTGCTCAGATGAACAGCAACAACAACAAAAAAACAATCCACTGCCATCCAGTCGACTCATAGCATCCCTATAGGATACAGTAGAACTGCTACATAGAGTTTCTAAGGAGCACCTGATGGATGTAAACTGCCAACTTTCTGGCTAGCAGCCATAGCACTTAACCACTATGCCACCAGAGTTTCCACTTGGAAGAACAGGACCCCTCAATAAGGAAGTTAATCAGGCTTTCTCGCTCAAATGCTCTTCAAGGACAAACTACTCTATATTCATTCCTCATGTATCCGTGATAGAAAGGACTCTGTCACTTGCCCAAGTCACTTGGTGGCCCTAATCTACTGTGAAACTTGTTTTCCATTTAGCAATTCCTGTATCGTTGCACCCTGCCTTCTGATTTCTAACAAAGATTTATTTCAGAAAAAATAAATAAAAGAACAACTTCTCTGAATTTTTGTCTTGTGATTCTCCGCTCTTGTGTCTCCCTGAAAAAAGGCTTGCCTTTGTAGAAAACAGCTGTCTCCACAGATACAGCCAACAGAGCTGGGATTCCAGATGCCATGTCACAGTGAGTCAGCAGGCAACACTACTTGGATTCTCTAGAAAGTGCCAAGAAATGAGAGTATCTGGAATTGATCCAGTTACTCAGGCCCACTCTAAACAGAGGCAATGGTATAGTAATAAGCACAATAATAACATTAAAGTAATACAAATGGCATACTTTTTAAATTGAGTATTTCCTATTCTGGCTACTATAATAAGAACATTAACCCACATTCTCACTCTGTATTCACATAACACTCATCAGAAATTTATTAATATTTCTGCTTATTTTTCAGATAAGAAAATTGAGCTTTAAAGAAGCTAAGTGAAAAAAATGTGTTTCTGAAGGACACAATTACAGACTTGGGTGTGATTTGTAAGCAAATACTCCTTGTATCATAGTGAGCAGATTCGGAGTACAGTGCATGCACTTGCTTTCACAGTTGGTAGACTTTTTTGAGCCATATGTGTGCACTTGGCTTGGGTGTGTGATTTGCTTCCAAGCCACAGTCATCACCACGATAAGCAAGAACTGAGTGAAGGAAAAGTGGATAGGGGAAGAGAGCAATACAGAAGTCTCAACAGCGTTAGTCTAGGGAGAAGGAGTATGTTGATTTTTTACGGGAATGGATGAGGGGATGGAGAGGAAGTGGGCATTAAAGAGGTAGAGTGGTGCTGAGGCCAAGTCACGTAACCAAAATTAATGTGCCCAAGTAATCCAACAACATAAGCTCTAAGGTTATTGCCAGTTGCCTATTGGGGAATTTCCCTGAATGGTGGCTAAAAAGACTTCCCATCTCAAGTACTATTATGCATAATAGGGCTTAAGACTCACCCCTTCTAAATAGCATAAAATGATTTCTACAATGATAGAGGCAAAAATAATCACTTATAAATCCGCCATGACCGAGCACATACTATAGGCAAGGCATTGTGTTGGTACTCCTTGAGAACATTTAAATACACAATACAGAGTCCCTCTCAATTAAAAAAACAAAAAAAAAACAAAAAAAAAAACAACTCACCATCAAGAGAGAAAAAGTAGGAGATCCTCCTCATTAAAAAAAAAAATCACAAAATAAATACCTGATTGTAATAGACAATGGAAATGGTATGAGGACAGTCAAGAACAGTCTTGAGGTATTGTATGAGAAAATTAACTAACTCATCCAAATGGAGAAAGAGACAGGTGAAGATGGTGAAGTACTAGCTTAAAGAACAGTAGACAGTAGAAAGTAGATGAAGCTGGGAAAAACCATCAGGATAAGAGGAATGACATGCAAAAGCAGAGGATTAAGAAAGAGTGGTCTTCAGAGAATGGCAAATATCTCAGTATACTGACATACAGGCTACACTGAAGTAGAAGTTAAAGGATGTTAAATTACATAAAGAGACAGGATTCCAAATTACCAACCTTGTGAATTAGGTTAACCTTCCCACAGAAAACAGTTGTAAAAACAGATGTATACAAGAACTGCCAGTTAAGTCAGTGAACTCATCCTAGAAAAAGTGCTACATACCTCACTGCTGAATATCACTATGGTCACCTTCAAAGTGTTCCCCTTGGGAAGCTATGCACTAATGCTAGTGCCTAGTTCACCCTTCAAAGCAATTTTGGAACTCATTTTCTGGAATGGCCATCAGAGCTGTCTTCTGTTACCCTTGATGTCCTGAAGGTTATCAGAATGTCTTCCTTTGAATATATCTTTTATCCGTGGGGTTGAGGAAAACGCCACTGGGGACTAGATCATATGGGTAGGGAGGATGTTCCAATACAGTTATTTGTTTATTGGCTAAAAACCGCCTCACAGACTACTATACAATGAAATTGGAGAACTTGCCACCTTGTCACTGTGCACAATGTCCGTTCCAGAAAGAGTTCCAAAATTGCTTTGAAGGGTAGACTAAGCACTGACACTGGTGCATAGCTTCCCAAGGAGAGTACTTGGAAGGTGACCACAATGATACTCAGCAGTGAGGTACGTGGCACTTAGAACAGTTAAGTTCGTGAATTTAATTGCCATACATTGTATGCATATATACACTCACAGCATAAAGAATACACATACATAAAAAACCATATATGTATGCTTATATTGCTACATAAGTAACTTGAGACTGGTGGGGCCACAACTTGAGATAAGTGTAGCATACAAAAGGAGAATTGCAGTTTTCCTCAATTTTTTTTTCCCTGAAGGAATGTCCCAGTTTGCAGTATAGAGGAATTAATCCTCAATCAGGTTACAAGTGAAAAGTTTGAATAGCCAGAGACCAAACTCTAGGACTCATGGAAGATCAGACATCTATGGGACAAATACTAGGCAGAGAAGGATTCACATACAAATGAGTCCCAAAATCTACACACAAATAACCTTGGGTCATTGAATCACCCTTAAATTTTTCTGCATCAGAAAGGCTTAATGAAACTGAGCACAAAACATAAGCTAAGAATTAAAAAAAAAAAAAAAAAAAGTAGAGATTTCAGTAGTCACCGATTGGTGGGGAAATGAAAGCTGGAATCCAGATACCACCAGAGAAGCCTTGGTAAACACCTTGAGATTTCTGCTGTGTTTCCTCAAGGGCTTGACTTTGAGGTAAGGACCATTCCTTGGGATTAAATGCAAAACTGAGATAGAGCAATGAAGCCGAAAGCTGTTCTTGAGAGAATAATGCTTGCTTATTGCAACACCACCTGCCTGACAGGAAAATGTCAGCAATTTTGCAGAAAGAAAACATCAAAACCCTCTATTCCCTCCCCCATTCACTAACATATTCAGAAAATAGAAGAAAGGTGGGGAAATTTCAGCAAAGACTTAAAAATCTGCGTAAATATATCAAACCAAGCAATGTAGAAACTGAAACATTCAGTCACTGAAATTAAGTATTAAATACATTGGGTATAATAACAGATTAGAAACAGCAGAATGTTTGTAGAAAACACCTATGCTCAAAGCAGAGACCAAAAAATGATAGGAAATATAAAAAATAAAATCATAAAAATGTATGGGATATGTTTTTTAAAAAGCTATGTAAAACATGAAATTAGAGTCTCTGTAGAAAAAAAAAAAATTGGAGAAATCCTAGTGATTTTTTTAAATGGACAAGGTTCAAGAAGCTCTAAGAATTCCAAATAGAATAAAATACAAGGAAAACTATATCCAGACAAATGATAGACAAACAAATGCCAGAATGCCAAAAACAACAGTAAAAACTTAAGAGCATGAGGGGTGGTGTGGCAAATGCATTAGCTTCAGGAAAACAACAATAAATTGTTGGCTGACTTGTCAACATGAATGATGGAAAACAAAAGACAATTGAATGATATATGTACAGTGCTGAAAGGGGGAAAAAAGCAAACATGTTTTGCCATCCTATAATTCTGTCACACAGAAAATATGCTTCACAATTGATGTCAAGTTATAAACATCTTTATATTAACTAATCTGAAAAGATTTATCAATCGTATATTTGCCCATAAAATATATAATAAAGGCTAAAGAACATGCATCTGAGTGGAACTGCATCACAGAATGAAGAGTACAGAGAAGGAACGATGTGAGCACGTCACAGGCTCAGTTTTCCAGGAAGTTTGCAGGAAGTTCACTGCAAGGAGCTTTCAGAATCAATATCTCTGGGAATGAGAGAAGCAGGATTGAGTATAGGAAGAAACTTGACTGTCTCACAGTAACAAAAATGCCTCAATTTATTTTTCAGACTTGTCTCCTCTCACGTTTTCCATTTACTGGATGAGGACTGCCCCAAGAAGTGGGTGTCATGGGTCTCTTCAGCCAAGAGCAAATGCTGTGAAAGGAAACCAGACTTTGAGGTGTCAGCTGTTAGTACCATGAGCAGCCCAAACAGTGAATTTTTTGCTCTTAAAGAGTTCAGTGCAACACTGTCTTTGCTATAGTCCACCTGGTGGGTGTTTGGGTCTATTTGTGTTTTATAAATTCTGGAAGCAGCTACTTCAGTCTTGGACTACTTTCTTTTTCTTTTACTTTTTTCTGGATGAAATGTACATGGAAAATATTTGTTGTTTCTGAGGCTGAAACAGATAATGAGCATCTCATTCCTACCAGGGATTCTAGATTCTCCTCATCCTGGGGCCTCTGTGATCTAGCTAAATTGCCTAGTGGAAAAATAGGCACTCATTCCTGGTGAAGTCACCATGCTGTTTCCTGACTTAGGCTGCTTCATTTGTTCACTTGCCAGCAAAATAAGCCAAGGGGTTACCATGAATCTCCCAAGTGGATCGTGCAGTTGCTAAGTACATACTTTCCTTGTCCCCATGCTTCACCGGTAGTCTTGGCTTGTCGTGATGATCACAGCCCTGATGGTGACTCCTTTCCTTGATGGTTGGAGGAACTTAGAATCTTTTCATGGCGGTTTTAGCCTGCAAATTTATTGACACTCTTGATGCCTGAAGTCAAGACTGTCGAGGTTGTGGAGTGCCAGAAATGTGGAAACAAGGAATGATTTCTCCCAGCAATATTGGTTCTTGTGAGGCTAAAGTGATGACAAGGACGTGAGGCTTTATAGATTCTCAAGAAATCTATCCATACATCCCCACTCTATCACATAATGATGGAATTAACTACTCCAGCCTCCTCCAAGGATGGTGAGCACCAAGATTTCTCAGTTCTTCCCTCTGACTGTGAACGTTACACAGAATGTAGAAGTACAGGCAGAAAGCTATGTTGCTACGCAGTAGTTGGCAGAATAGCAGAATACATTACCTCCTCTGACCTAAAGAGCTACACATCAGGACCATAAGAACGTGAGGTGTTTGCCACAACGGTTAGCCTCCCTTTCAGAGTTTTGTTTTTTCCTGTTTTTGCCAGGTCCCAGCTTGGCTCCCATGACATGAGCTGCTATTTACTGATGTGCATCGTGACTAAAGTGAAAAGAAAATCAATAAGCTGTCCATCCAGCATCTGATGCTAATGTTATTTGCCTTCTAGTTCACCCACCTCCTCCACACTGCGGGCTTCTGCTGCCTTGCTGCCGTCTCCTATTATATCCTCAGTCTTCTTTCCTGGTGTGTGGTAAGGACAGTCAGGAATGCCAACAGGATTGCTTGTTTTTCCCTAATTCACTGTGTGTTCTCATTCCCCTTAGATTTTGTATCTGGCACATCAATGAAGGCAGTTGGGGTAATGGCAAGAGGACAGAATTTGGAATTAGGTAACCTGAGGCTCTAATCTTCCAATTTTCTATGTGAATTTGGGCAAAGTATTTTACATTTCAAGACACTAGGCCCCTTATCTTTAAAAGGAAGGAGTTGGTTTAAAGTATTTTCAATTTCCCTTTAAGCTATAAAAATTTGTAGTTATATAATCAGATATTTCAGAAATTTTAATTTTCCAAAGTTTACCAAAGGAAACGAGGTGTTTTATATAATCTTGAAACTATCTGAGGATGATAGGCCAGATTTGTTGCTACTAATTCTGCTATGTGATTTCTCTGTTTGATTAGATTTGGAATACTGATTTATTAATGGATTTAAGATAGTTTAGTCAGCTAATTTCAAACATCTTAGTATGTACAACCAAATAGTATTGGATGAGAGAAACATGGAATCCAAAGTGGGGTCAGCCATATACTAGCTCAGAGACCTTAGTTAGACCTCGGCTTCTTCATCTATAAATAAGGGATATTATCTACCTCACAATGTTTTCATAAAGATTACATGAGATGATGTATGTAAATCACATAGTACAGTGTATAAAGGATATTAGCTATTTATCATACCTTGCCCCATCCTGAAAGTTTGAAGGTATTCACAGTCAGTAATTATAGATATCAAGTAATATCAATGTTGACAAACCTTAGGGAAACTGTTATCATCTCCTTTTAACTGATCAGCCTCATAAATAGGGTCATGAAAATCAACTGCCTTGATGCAGCGAAGGCATACTCAGAGGGAAAGTTACAGCTGTAAACATCTACATTGGAAAAGAAAAAAGAATTATAATAATAAAGGAGAATTACTGATTAATAAACTTAACTTTACAGCTCAAAAATTAGGAAAAAAAAGAGTAAACCTGACCCAAAGCACCCAGAAAGAATACAGCAAAGATCAGAGCAGAGGTAAATGCAACAGAGATTTAAAAAATATAGAAAGAAGCAATGAAAACAAAATTTGATTTTTTAAAAAAGATTGATAAAATTCACAAACCTTTAGGTACAATGAAAAGAAAGAAAGAAGATGCATATATCTAAAGTCAGAAATGAAAGTAAGGGCATTACAACTGACCCTACAGAAATAAAAAGAACCATACAAGAGTACTGTGAACACTGTGTGCTAATGAATTAAATAATTTAGATGAAATGGACAAATTCGTAGGAACATATAAACGGCCTATATTGATTCAATAATAAACAGGAGATCTCAACAGACCCGTCACAAGACTTAAAAAAAACAAAAAAAACAAAAAAATTAATCAGTAACCAAAAGCTTCCTGACAAAGAAAAGTCCTCAAGCAAATGGCTTCACTGGGAAATTTTTACCAAACATTTATAGGAAAAAAAAAAAAGACTCCTTACTTTTTCCAAAACATACAAGAAGAGAGAATACTTCCTAATTTATCTATGAGGCTAACACTATTCTGACACCAAAGTGAGACAAAGATACTACAGAAAAAGAAATCCACAGACCAACATCTCTTTATGAATGTAAATGTGAAAACCTTGGGAAGACCCAAATGGGGTTTCCAGTAAAAAGCATTTAGTTTTTCAGACTCTGATGGAATTTATTTTACATAGGAGATATGTGCTGCAACTCTGAACTGACCGAGTAGTTCTTTAGAACTGAGGACAATTTCAGAATTTCTGAGGTCCTGAAGCATCAAGTCCTTATTTCATGGAAGATGCAGTGAAGGGTAAGAGTTATTTTAAGGCTCAGGATTTTTTAATAGATGTTTTATGTTGCTCTGACATGCTTTATTGCTTCAGAATAAGTCCAGTCTATGAAGTTGCAAGTTAAAATCTTAATTTACATTTTCATGAAGCTGAGGATGTATTTTTCTTCAGGAAAACATGTCAGCTAATTGTAAGAAGAATTATATCTCAGGCAAATATGAAAATGATGTGAACCCTGTGGATGAAGTCACAGACAAGTAAATCTGCAAGAGAGACCAATGTTTTAAGTAAGGGATCCTGCAGGGAAGACTCCACTGCATCTCCTAATGACCAGTATAGAAACTTGAAATTCTGGAAAGAGAAACATGGAGTTTTAATTCCCAAGCTCTACGGCCGTTTGAAATGCTACACCATGCAAGTAACTCATAAAGAAGAATTGCTGTTGTTAGTCGTATCAAGTTGCTTCTAACTCACAGTGACCTGTGTGTAACAGAAATACCAATGCCGTAACTTCCAGCATCACAGCAACACACAAGCCACCATAGTGCACCAGAACACAGAGGAGAACGGCGTTCAGATAAGAGACAGAGAGAAGGAGATACTGCTGCTATTGCTCTAGCCACCTGATGTGAATCTTAACTCTGGGTGTTTAGACTTTTGTGAGCCAACACATTCCTTTTTGACATAAAATAGTTTGGTTTGGGTTTTTCTAATACTTGTAACATAAAGTGTTAAAAATAAAACAGCAGCATGGAAAATTAGACCAAAAATAATTGCCAAAGCTTAGACCAATCAGCTTAAAAACCAAAGCAAACCTAGTGCCTTCTACTCAATTCCAACACACAGTGACCCTATAGGGCAGAGTAGAACTGCTTGTCTTAGTCAACTGATGCTACTCTAACAGAAATACCACAAGTGGATGGCTTTAACAAGGAAAAGTTTATTCTTACACAGTTTGGTAGGCTGTAAGTCTGAAATCAGAGTGTCCACTCCGGGGGAAGGCTTTCCTTCTGTCGGCTCCAGAGGAAAGTCCTTGTGTTGCATCAGTATTTGGTCAGGGAGCAATTGGTGCAGGAACATCAGGTCTAATAGACACGCTCTACTTCCAGTGCTGTTTTATTGATCATGTGAGGTTCCCAACTCTCTACTTGTTTCCCTTTCTTTTTATTTCCCCTATGATGAAAGGATAAAAAGTTGTGCAAGCCACACTTTAGGGAAACTCCCTTAGCAAAGGTGTTGCAGTCTCACCCTACTCTTAGTCCTATCTATTAGTCACAGGTAGAGATTAGGATTTATAGCATAGGAAAATCACCAAATATTGGGAATGATGGCCCAGACAAGTGGCTACACCCACTTTGGGAGTGACACAGGTCAATCCATGACACTGCTGCATGGAGTTTCTGAGGACGGCCTGGCAGATTCTACCTGCAGACTTTTGTGATTAGCAGATGTAGCATTTCACGACTATGCCACCAGGGATTCCAGAGCAGTCATAGAACTTGTGAAATTAAGGGTTTATAATCCAGTTTTTCGTTTAGAGAAGACGAAGGTCTATAGCAACTAGTGAGTGATAAAGCTATATTTCAAATTCATACTTCTTGACTGGGAAACCAGTGCAATGTGTACTACCTTTAATATTACTTTAAAATGTAGAAGGTTTTATTTATTGGCAGCAAAGTATATACGTGCTAAATTCTTTCATTTCTCTCCTGCATTATAGGAAGAATCAATAGATAGGCCTATATTAGGCTATCAATTCATTGAACCAACATTTTGTAAAAAAAAAAATCTTCTGTGTGCAAAATTTTAAGATATGGAAAAAATATGAGGCATAATTTCTATCCTCAATAAATTAATATTCACTATTATAGATTAAAGAGATATTTACTGGACATGTATTATGTATTCCTTAGGAAAGAGAAATTTTGGAACATACCTTAGCATTGTCAAGAATTGATTGTCAAGTACAGATCACAGATTTAATCCTGCCTCTTCCAATTATATTTGATGTTGTAAATGCTGTTTAACCTACTTTAAAGCTTCCATTTTCTTATCTGGAAATTGGAGATAACAGTGTATAACTTCCTAAGCAAATATTAAATGAAATGGTATAGGTTTGAGAACTCAACACAGTGATAAGTGATGTTCAATAAAATTAATTAATATTCTCATCTCTATGGGTGTGAAAATTTACATAATAAAATACGTGATTTAAATATTGGCACCACATTCGGATATGTAAAAGATATCACACAATGACAGATGTGTGCTCTTTGCAGGTCATAGATTGGCATCTTGTGGGTTGAATTTGGACAGCAGTTTGTTTTATTTGGCCTAAGCAGTGTTTTTCAAATATTCAAATTATTTGCTAGTACCTAAACATAAGATAAAATATAAATATTTGGATTTTGACCTTCTTTGGGAAAAGCAAGAAATCTGAAAACACTATGCCTATTCTACATTGCAGCAATAAACTGAAGCAGAGCACTTGCAGCCTATTTTTTACGAATATTCATTTTTAATTTATTGCAGTCCCTATCTGACTTCCTTTACTCATCTGCAATGATTGCCTTGCCCTTGGAGTTTTGAGACCCTAAACAATATCTATGAAAACTCATTCCAAAACCAATCACCACTGAGTTGATTGCAACTCAAAATGACTGTATAGGACAGAGTATAACTGTACCACAGTTTCCAAGGAGTGCCTGGTGGATTTGAACCACCAGCCTTTTGGTTAGCAGCTGTAGCTCTAACCACGGAACAACCAGCATTTCTCCAAAACTCCTTAGTTCCACTGTATATTTAATAGGTTTTACAAAAGCACACACACATATATAATTACACATACATACATAAATCCTTTTCTGATCTCGTTGTTCTCTGTCCCCTTTGGAAAATACTCAAAGACGGATTTTTCTTTACACCACTGAGTTTACTTGGAATGTTTTCAAATATCAGTATATGCCAACAGCTGATAGTGAGACATCAGTTATAATAGCAGAAAATTTGGAAAGTGCAAAGTAGAATAAAGACAACAAAGAAGAAATCAAATAGAGATGATGTTATCAGATAGTATTTTAGTAGATACTCGATTATTTCATTCACATGAATTCCAAAAAGACACAAAGCTAATCTGTGTTAATAGAAGTAGAGATGGAGGTTCTCTTAGGGGCATTAAATGCTGAAGATAACATGGGGAGTGATTCTGGAGTGGTGGTGATAATCTATGTCTTGATCTGGGGTGCTGAGCGCTACCATTCAGATATATCCAAGCTTTCTTAAAAAAGAAAAAAAAAAGTATATATGTATATATATACACATATATATATATATCTATTTTAAATAAACCCACTGCATTAAGTCAATTCCTACTCATAGCAACTCTGCAGGACAGAGTAGAACTGCCCCATAGTTTCCAAGGAGCACCTGGCAGATTCGAACTGCCAACTTTCTGGTTAGCAGCCATAGCACTTAACCACTGCACCGTAAGGTTTCCGTATATTTGTGACTGTTTGGAAGCAGATTGCCGGATCTTTCTTTTGAGTGGCCTCTGAGTGGGTTTGAAGTGCCAACCTTTTGGTTAACAGCCAAGGTTTAACCCTTTATGCCACCCAGCGTCTCTGTAACTGGTGTGTTTGATGGGGTGTGTGTGTGTGTGTGTGTGTGAGATAGAGAGAGAGAGAGAGAGAGAGAGAGAGAGAGAGAGAGAGTCAAAATTGACACATCAGCAGCTGGTATCAGTGTACCAATTATATCAGAGCCTTTGAGAACACACACCTGGGAATGATGGAAACAAACTTTTCAAAGCTCTGCTCAAAAATGCAGGAATGACTGATTTCCCCTGTCTCATTCCTCTTCTTCCTAGCCTCTCTTGCCCATCACCATACCAGCTTTATTAGGTGATACTCAATACTGCTCTCTTCTTTAGTTTCTTTGTTCACAGTTGACATTTAATTGAAGAGTTGCTAAAATATATATGTATAATAAAAGTTATTTTGAAGAAGATCCTGGAAATCAGTTGGAAGTAAGTAACTCTCTACCTTGATCATAACCTTTAAATGTGTTATTATAGAATAATCCATATCTAAATCAAAACCACAAATAAGGGTAAACTTTGCATCTTTAAAAAGATAATATAATCATGTTGTCACCACTTTCCCTCAGATTATGTTTAGACATGGCATTCTAGAGGTGGAAAAGGCCAGAAATAATTAACTCCATCTCTGGTTTCCACTTGCTTTAAGCCAGCTTAAGTAAACAGTGTATTACATGGATTCCAAGAGAGAAGACAGTGCTATCTATGCAGTTGGAAGGAGTGAGCCAGCAATGATCCATGAACATGGATTACTGTTACATGGGAAACAAGCTGACTTTGAGGGTCTGTTGCAGTATCTGTAATTACAGTATATCTCCTCAAACAAAAATTAAGTCAGCCGCAAAGGCAACAATACATTTATTTCCCTTCAGATTGGTTCCCATTTTTCATGTGAAGTTGTTTCTTCCAAAAGATAACACACTGATGATTTGGTACTCTGTTACCAAAAATTATTCCTTGTGGTGTACAGTGGTCACCTGTGATATCGCAGAGAAAATTGTCATTGAAATGGTTCTTCAAACTGAAGGATACATCTTTCCTGTTAATAATTTGTAAGCAAATTCAACTGCCTGGGACTGGAGTGCCTCTCTTCTTGTCTCAGGGGTAGAGATGGCCTTCTGGTTTAAAACCTCTATGATTTCTTTGTTCTAGTCGTGGATGTGTACTGCCAGGGCCATAACCTAGAAAGAATTTCTTTTTTGACCCTCGTGGGTTCTTGCTGAATGTGAAAGGGCAGGAGAAGGAAAGTGAACAACAGAAAAAAAGGACCTGCAGCTCCAGAGCAGAATGATCATTTTGTTGCATAATCTGGGCACTTGTCAATGTCTATTAATCCTCAGAAACACAGACATTCTTCCTGAATGGAAAACACAGTTGTTTACTGCTACTGAAGCAAGTCTTGCAATTATAAATGTAATTACTAAGAGGAAAAAAAAAAATGAAAACAATGAATTAAAATTCCAAAGGAGGTTTTGCAACAGCTTATTGTCAGCAAGCCGGTGGACTAGCTGCCATGAACACTAAGAGCTGATTATGGCGAGGTGTTTTAGCAACCAGAGAAACTTTTCACTGAATGATTGAGGCCTAATTTGCTCATAAGTTTTGATATGCAGGAGTCAGAAGAGAATAAATTTCATCTGTCAATGAAGAATGCATACTGAATTTAAGGATGCATTTAACGGCTGGTCTTTTCAGGGGGTTGGGGTAGGGTTAGTGGGATGAGCTATCTGCCTTAAGTAGAGATCTTCTGGTTCTGAGCTTAGAATGTGCACTGGTAATGCCAGGGGCACTAGAAATTAAACACTAAACACAGCTCAGCTTCCAGGTAATTAACAGTCTCTTAGAAACCTTTGTAAATAAGCCTTATTTTATATTAAAACATGTAGATATGCTTTAAATTCAAACAAGAAATTTTCATGTATTTGAAAAAGTCAAGGTTGCAAGGAGATGCTTGGGCTATGCCCAAGAACTCAGATATTTGCCTTGACTCACCTCTGCCCCCAGAAGATCTAAGAGAAGCACGAGATGAGCTGTCTGCTCCCAAATTTGGGGACAAAGCAAAAGTAGACAAGAAAAGCAAAGAGACTTGTCCAGACCACGCAGTGTTTGTGTGATAAGCTAGAGAGGAGTCCCCATTCTCTTCTACTAGGACCCTTCGCCTGACCCACACGAGAGAGGAGGAGCTGCACCAGGATTATTGAACCTTAGCCAAGTTAACAGACTATGCCTTACTCTACTTCCTCCAGCCTGGCTCTAGGAGAGAAATCCACCCCTGGGTTAATGGTACCCCATCATCCTTCAAAAACCAGATCTCGTACTTTCCAATCCTCTGTCTCCACCCTTGTGTAACACTCTACCCTAAACCAGAACTGAGGTTCCCTTTACTCTTCACAGATTATTTTAAAGAGAACTCATTCATTCATGTTTATGTAATGAATGTTTAATAATAAATTATTAGATGCCATGTATCATTTCACTCTTAATTGCATACCCAAGAGAGATTGGTACGTGTGACCACCAAAATACACGTAAATAATGTTCATAACTGTTTTACTCATAGCAATTCAAATTTCAATGCTGTGCAAGTGTTTAAAGGAACATGCTTGTTAATGAAGATACATAGCTAAAACCAGCTTTCATCTTTTTCCTCTGGATGCTTACAGTCCAATGTAGTAGGAGTGGAGTGAATCCACACATTTACTTTACACATACTTCTTTCATGAACTTCACATCTCAACTGGAGTTGTGCATTCTTTTGGTTTATTACAGTTTGGGGTGAAGAATTACCCACATAGAACAAGGTGCCTGAATCTTAACTGTGTAATTCAATATTTTCTACATGTCTGTATAGAGTATTTCTAGTATCCCTTTCCTACTCAAAAGTACACCTAGAATTAACCACTGCTTTGTCTTCTACTGGAAACCTTGGTAGAGTAGTGATTAAGAGTTATGGCTGCTAACCAAAAGGTCAGCAGTTCAAATCCAGCAGGCTCTCCTTGGAAACTCTATGGAGCAGTCCTATAGCATTGCTATGAGTTGGAATTGACTCAGTGACAGTGGGTTTGGCAGGGTTTTATTGTTTTTGTTGTTTGGGTGACTTTCTTCATCACAGCTACCTATAAGAAAACTCATTGTCATTGAGTCAATTTCAACTCAGCATCACAGACAGGTTATGCCTATTCTTTAGCTTCTTTTATGTATGTATATGTGTTAAATGGACTAGCTTCTTTGCTTAACATTTTGACTGTGTGAGTCACTCAAGCTACCACATTAGAGTTTGTTCATTTTTATTTGTTTTATAGCATTTCATAAGGAACACACTGGGCACAAGGATTCAGTGCTCAGCTGCTAACCAGAAGGTTGGTGTTTGGAAGCTACCCAGTGGTTCCACAGGAAAAAGCCCTAACGATTGGCTCCTTAAAGGTGACCACCAAGAAAACCCTATGGGAAAGTTCTCCTCTGTCACGTGGGATCGCTACGAGTTGAAACTGACTCAATTTCACCTAACAACAACAACATGGTTTTTATTTACTGTCTTCATGTGTGTATCACCCAAATCAAACTCAAACCCACTGCAAAAGAGTCAGTGCTGACTCATAGTAACCCTACAGGATAGAGTAGGACTGCTCCATAGAGGAGTACCTGGTGGATTCAAACTGCTGACTTTTTGAGTAGCAGATGTAGCACTTAACCGCTATGCCACCAGGTTTTCCTCGTATTTGTACAGTATTTAATATACCATATTCATCACAATTTATTCATTCTTCCACTGATGAGACATTTAGGCTGATACACATTCTCATGCTGTATGGTGAGAATTATGTAATCTTTCTCCACTGTGTCCTTCAGAGGAAGAGAAAGGCTCTGCATTTTATGGGCAAACTTGTTCAGCAAAATGTAAGCTGCAGAATAATTATCTAATAAATATCTGTGAATAAATATTCAATGGTAATTTTTATTCCAAGACTGTCATTGCCTTGTCATACTCTATTCCTCACCATACTCCCCAACTTCCTTATAAAAACCATGTATGGCCACTTCTTCTCTGATTTAGCACAATTAGTCTCTTGCTGAGCAGCTGAGGTAAGGGCTTACATTCTAACACACCTAGACCCCATTTAAAAGCAGTTTACAGCTTCTAATGTAGATTATATTTGTCTAATTGGGAGATCATTGTAACTCTTTATGTGTGTGGAGGAAATCTTAGATGATGCAGAGCTTTAATACACATCATTTTAATCTTGCAACAACTATCTAAGAGCCAAAACAGAGATATCCTTATCATCATCTTGCAGAGGTGGAAATTAACTTAGTATTAACTAAATGTCTATTGGACACTCTGGTGGTATAGTAATTAAGTTCTATGGCTACTAACCAAAAAGCTGGCAGTTTGAATCTACCAGATGCTCTTTGGAAACTCTATGGGGTAGTTCTCTGCCCTATAGGGTCACTATAATTCTAAATTAACTGGACAGAAACAGGTTTGGTTTGGAGTTTTTCAACTGTCTATTCAGTATACTGAATGATGCAGATGTAAAATTGAGCAAAGCATATTTTCTCCTTAAAACAATACTCTGTACTGAATGAGCATGTGACAAAGACTTAAAATGAAGTGTTACAGAAACACCAATAACACTATACCATTTTGTATGTATCATACTAATAAATTCTGTGTCGTAATTATTATTATTTATAAATTATTACAATCAGCTTGGCACAGGGAAATCGAAGAGAATGCGTATTAGAGGTAAAACTTGAATAAAAAGGAAGAATTTACCAGGAACACCTTGGTGGAGAGAAAACAAGCAAACAGAATACCCATTACTATCAAGTCGATTCTGACTCATAGTTACTCTACAGGATGGAGTAGAACTTCCCTACTGCCCCAAAGAGTTTCCAGTGGATTCAAACTGCGGACCTTTTGGTTAGAAGCTATAGCACTTAACCACTACACCACCAGGGTTTCTGGTGGGCAGAAGGGGGGCATTGTCAACAGAGGTAATAGCTTGTGCAAAGGCCTGGAGGCATTATATAGTCTGTAACATCACTCTGGCATCTTCCTGTAAGGGAATGGTGACCTACCCAGAGTCATGAAATAACCTAGACAAAGCTTAGTTTCAAATTCATACTCTTTCCACATGGTAGTTCTTCACAATTATAAGAATCCAAGCTCTAACTTACACTCTGCCTAGAATTCCCTGAATGAAATGCTGCATGGCCAATTATGTTTAAAACAGGAGCTCAGAGCAAACCATCATAGGCATTCTTGATTTCAAGCCATATTACTCTTGGGAAGAAATAGCTATGTAGTGGTAAATTGCCACAGTTATGATCATAGTAATAACATAACAAAAATAATCAAATGCAATTGAAATGAAAATACATCAGTTCAAGCTGGCCTACAGTGCTTGTAATATTCATTCAAATTTAATGTCCTTTGTGATGTCTTGGAAACTATGATAGACTGGCCTCTGCACTTGTGTTTTGTTTGGAAATTTGTGTCCCCATCCTCATCCCCAAATTTGAAAACTAAAAGAAGCAACCTGCATAGTGTCAGCTGATCATCTAGAAACTAAGCGAGGGCTAGAGTAATGAGGGTTTGCAATTTATAATTATGCTCACTCTAATCTCATCATCCTACCTGACGGCACTTGGCCTGGCAGTCTCATCATCTGGCTCAGACTGAACCAGGGAAGTTCATGTACATATAGCCTTTGAGAAGTAATTTGCTCAACAACTGGGTCATCTCATTACTTTGCTGAGGATGGTCAGGAAGTCGAGAATCTTGGCTAGTGTTAATGGTCCCATTTGGGCTGCCTTGCCTTTTTATATTCTTGGTCAGTGACTTTTGCCATTGACGGTCTGCAAAATAGAGGTGATGTGTGGTTGAAACGGAGCCATAGTAGGGCAATGGGTAAGCACTCAGGTGCTAACGAAAAGGCTGTAGGTTTGAACAACAAGTTGTTCCATGGAAGAAAAGACCTGGCAACTTGTTCCCATAAAAATTACAGCCTAGGAAACCCTATGAGGCAGTTGGACTCTGTCCTCTATCTAGGTCTGTTGTAAGTCTTGATTGATTTGTGGGCACACAACAACAACATGTGGTTGAAGTGACTACAGGGTTTGTTTTGAAACTGCATTGTTTTTACTTGAGAGTGGCTGGTGGATTTGAACTGATAAACTTTTGGTTAGCAGCTGAGCTGTTAACCACTATGTCACCAGGGATCCTTGAAGTCACCACTGATTTAAATTCAGGTTTCCCTGTCTTCCACTGTAAATAGCGTGAGCTTCTCCTGTTGACTTTGTGATTAAGTGGGCTGTGTGCTTCCAGTAAATATCCCAATGAAGGAAAACATGCTGGCCCTGGGGCAGCACACAGTAACAAACTGAGACCTAAGTCTTCCTCTTTGGTTTTCCACTCTTCTTTTGTCAGTGTAGAGAAAAGAGCAGAACTCTCTTATCCATTTAAGATTTGATGTCTAAACCTTGGTGCCTGCTCTGTCACTTATTTCCTAACCAACAACTTCCTCCAACAGAAAAACACACCTGAGAGCACTAAACTGACAAACTATAGTTGTCTATTGAAATAATTTGTCTTGGCTGCATGTCCTATGATCTCGCACTTTAGTTTATGTGTGGCAAGCATACGTTTCCCAGATATATGTAACTTGCTCCCTTCTGTGTTGGGGAAAGAGGACAGCTTTCCGTAGATCTCCAACAGTCAGTTCTTGACGAGAATAATAGTGAATTCGCCCTGATTCACCTGTTTCACTTGGAACTCAAGTATGACTTCAGATGTTCTAGACCAGTTGTCCGCAAGTTATGGTCTCGAGACCAAATCCAGCCAAGCACTTGTATTCATGTGTGTGTTGTTTGTTTGTATTTCAAGCACAAATATACTTTATTATGAGAATATTAGTTTATCATGAAGATACACTGGTAACTCACAGGTGCTAGATGGAAAACAAGTCTTTTGAAAGGTGTCCAAAGAAGGCATTGGCCAGTGGTGAATCTCACTGACTCCGTGCTTTGCTTTAGGTCACTTCTTGTTTTTATAAATAAAATTCCATTGGAACACAGACACATTGCTTAATTTACTGCTTGAGACAGAATTGAATAGTTGTAATGGAGGGTGTATGTGGCATGCAAATCCTAAAATATTTACTTATCTAATACTTTGCATAAGACAGCTTGCCACCCTCTGTTCTATTCTAATAAACTTTGGACACAATAATTTATTCCCTATCTATTGTTTATATAAATAAAATAATAATTGTTTAAATATGAGGAGTTTTATTTTCCTTGCAGTTCAAAAGAATCCAAGGAGTTGAGGATTAATATGTTAAATAAACCAGAAGTCTTTAGACAAGAGAGATGCAAATGAGTTATTTGTATTATCGTTATTATAATTTTTTCATTGCTAAAATACACTTGTTTTTAGCAGTTGTGTCAGGTGCCATTGAGTCAGTTCTGACTCACAGTGACCCAGTCTTGCACATTTCTCACAGTTGTTGCTATGCTTGAACCCGTTGTTGAGGGTTTCCCTCTTTTAATTTCCCATTCTCACACTTCCCCTTCTGGGTAACCATCAAAGATTGTTTCTCTCTATGTGTAAACCTTTTTATAAGTTTTCATAGTAGTGATTTCACATAATATCTGTCCCTCTGTGATTGACTTATCTCACTCACCATAATGCCCTTGAGTTTGCTCCATGTTACAAGATGACATCAAGTTTTGCCAGCACCATCTGCTGAAAAGACTATCCTCTTTCCATATTTGATAGACTTTGGAACCTCACAAGAGATCAGATAGATTTACATGATCTCAATTCTGTTCCACTGATCATCATATCTCTCATTGTACTACTACCATGTGTCTTTGTTTCTAGGGTGTGTCTCTTGTAAAAAGCATATTATTGCTGTCGTATTGTAGTGCCTTTTTTATTTTTTGTGGTGCTGACATTTTCTTTGTTTCTCTTACTCTCCTGAGCTTAATTCCTTTATATTATGGATTTCTCTTTCATTACTTTTGTTTTTTTGTAGGTCTTGTCTTTATTGAGATTTTATGTTTTCCTTCTTTATCTTGATGTTTATTAACTATCTTAGTGGTTACTTTGAAATTTACCCTTGTCTAGATTTGAACCAGTCTGTTGTTATTCAGTAGTGCCTTACCTTTGACTCCGTTAGAAGGTTCTGTATCTACGCTGTCTGTTCCCTCTTCTTTTGTTCTGAGGTTGTTGCTGTTTACAGATTAATGTCTCTGGTTCCCTATTCCAATTCTTATGATTTTGGATAGTCCTTGAGAGTTCCTTTCCTAGGTTGCCACCTGGCTGGTACAATCTTGCTTCCTAGATTGAGGCTGTGGTCTGATATTGTTGGAGACCAAAGGACTGTCTTTAGTAATTCTTAGAAGTTCAGTTCAGTTTTTACATACTCCCTTCTTTTCTGTTTATCTGGAAATGTTCTAATTTCACCATCATGTTTGAATAAGAGTTTTGCAGGATATACTATTCTTGGGCAGCAATTTTGTGTATGTCATCCCACTGCCTTCTTGCCTGTGTGGTTTCTGTTGAGTAATCAGGGTTTAGTCTTATTGTTTATGCCCTGTGTATGACTCTTTGCTTTTCTTGAGCTGCTCTTTGAATTTTTTCTCTGTTTTTGGTTTTAGCAAGTATAATTATGATATGCCCTGGTGATTTCCTTTTAGGGTCCATCCTGTATAGGTTTCATTGAGCTTCTTGGGTAATCAGCTTTTCATCTTTCACAATACTAGGGAAGTTTTCTGGTTTATGTCTTTTCTCTAACTCTCTGCCAAGAATGATGTCCGTATACAGACTGATACCTCATGTTGAAATGTCCAAAGTATGTGAGATGTTGTCTCATCATCCCTCCTTCTAAGGAGCATTCTGTTTGTACTTTTTCCAAGACATATTTGTCCCTTCATTTGGCAGTGTTTAGTAAATTTGTATTCAGTATTTTTTGACAATACCAAAATTCAAAGGTGTTAGTTCTTCTTCAGTCTCTTGTATTCACTGTTCAACTTTTACATGCATCTGAGGCAATTGAAAACACCATGGCATAGGCCAAGCACAGCTTACTCCACAAGATGACATCTTTGCTTTTCAACATTTTTAAGAGGTCTTTTGCAGCAAATTTGCCCAATACAATGTGTGTTTTGATTTCTTGACTGCTGCTTGCATTGAGTATTGATTGTGGATCTAAGTAAAATGAAATCATCTCCATTTAACATGATGTTGCTTATTGATCCAGTTGTGAGGATTTTTGTTTTCTTTATGTTGAAGTGTAATCCATACTGAAGACTGTAGTCTTTGGTCTTTATCAGTAAATGCTTTAAGTCCTCTTCACTTTCAGCAAGCAATGTTGTGTCATCTGCATAAGGCAGGTTGTTAATGAGTCTTTCTCCAATCCTATTGCATCATTCTTCTTCATGTAATCCAGCTTCTTGGATTCTTTGCTCAGCATACAGATTGAATAGGTATGATGAAAGGATACAGCCCACAGCTAACGTAGTGTAATAGATGAGATCTGACAAGTAAGTCCACAAACTTAACTGTTCTAAATGTTAATGTACCTCATTGCTAAATATCACCATGGTCACCTTCGAAGTACTCCCGTTGGGGAAATATGCTCTGATGCCAGTACCTAGTTCACTCTTCAAAGCAATTTTGGAACTCTTTCTGGAATGGCCATTGTACCAATATGGCAAGTTTTCAAACTTAATTGTACAGTTGTCTGTAAGGGAGTTTTTAGCCAGTAAACAAATAACTGTATTAGAACACCCTCCCTACTCACCTGATCTGGCCCCATGACTTTTTTATTTATCTGAAGATAAAGGAAATATTGAAAGGAGCCAATAAGCCAAGTGCCGTCGAGTAACATTGAAGACATCAGGGATAATCTGATGGCTGCTGTAATGGCCATTCCAGAAAAAGAGGGTTCCAGAATTGCTTTGAAGGGTAGATTAGGTGCTAGTGTCAGTGCATAGCTTCCCAAGTGGAGCACTTCCCATGTGACCATAGTGCTGGTCAGCAATGAGGTATGTAACACTTTTTCTAGGATGAGTTTGCAAACTTAATTGGTAGTCTTCTTGTACTACCTGTGTGAATATTGGAAACCCTGGTGGTGTAGTAGTTTAATGCTGTGGCTGTTAACCAAAAGGCCAGCAGTTCAAAGATATCAAGTGCTCCTTAGAAACTCTATGTAGCAGTTCTACTCTGTTCTATAGGGTCACTATGAGTTCAACTTAATGGCAATGAGTTTAGATTTTGGTTTTTATGTGACTATCACTATGCTGAGATAGTTTATGTAATCTCCACATTAACCCTGTGAGATAGGTACTGTTATTACATACATTTTACTGATTAGGAAATTGAATTCAGCAATATTCCATAACTTACCCCACAAAGCACTCTCCCCCAAGAATGAAAGCCAAATCTGTAGTCTGGGCCTTCCTGACTGAAGAGCTATGATTTTAGCCACAAAATTCAACACCCACATTCAGTATGTTCTATAGAATTCAATTCAATAACTTGACATTTATTTGATTATGGTGACTCTTAACAATTATTTGAACTCGTTGCTTACTCATGGCACTCTGGTAAATACTGAGGGATTCAGGACCATGAGTAAGACACAACTATATCCTTAGGGAGCTCAGTGTTGAACTACTGTGTGTTCTTCTCTACAAAGTAAATACTTGAAAAATGCTAAATCTTCATCCTTACTTCCAGCTGAATCCGTTTAATTAGTTTGCTTTCCTCTCTCCCTTAGGTGATTAAACTGGCTTTATGGTGGTGGAAATGACTGACAGCTATAGCACTTTCTGAGTGTACTTAGGGAATATAAATTTGGCTGTTAGGAGGGTGGAGCGATATGGTTTTGAGTTGAGGGACATCACAATACTAGAGGAAAAATGTAATGTGGATCTGGCGGAGTTTGTGTGAAGAAGCTTGTATGCCCTGGGATACTGTGTAAATGAGATAATTAGAGGTAAGAGAAGACCCATATATTGAACTGGGAGGCCCTAAACAGCAAACTTGTCTCCTGAGTAGTTTAATCAGAATCGAACTGGACAGGTGATTTGGGGTGAGAAGGTAAGTGGGCATAAATGGCAATTTCAATTATTTTCATACTGTGTGACTGTACTTGGTAAGTCCTACTGTTTAGGGGGCAATGTCAGGTCCTGGGAAACCCTAGTGATGTAGTGGTTAAGTGCAACATCTGCTAACCAAAGGGTTGGCAGTTCAAGTCTGTCAGGCACTCCTTGGAAACTCTACAGGACATTCCTGTTCTGACCTATGTGACTATGAGTCAGAATCAACTTGACAGCAGTGGGTTTGGTTTTAGGTTTTTTTCATCAGGTCCTGAATCTATGAATCACACTTTGAAATATAGCACAGGTGGCTGAAATACTAAGAAATGTAACCAAACTGCTACCTCCAGGGATGCCCTTGGTGGGGCAGTTTTGGAAATGACTACCTGGTGAGTGAATACTTGTCTTCCAGGTGGGGAGATTCCACCTCATCTCCACCATGTCCAACATTATCTTGGAGCATAGTTCACAGGATTATGCCTCTATCCCCCTTCTCAGAAATGATGAGGCCATCTTTCAGGCTGGAATTCTCCCAAGCTTCCTAATTAGAAAATTTCAGATCAGTAATGGGAGACTCTTCTGCTCTTATGCTGCCAGCTTTCATTTGGTCTGATTTTTTTGCCTTCAGTGTCTGGGGCCTCATCTGAAGACACCAATCTGAATATAAAGGCTCTGAAGCCACGAAGACCTTCCTTAAAATTAATGGAGGAAGAAAAAAAAAAACCTCTTAGGTAGAAATGGGTACAGTACTAAAGCCATCAAAAAAAATGAAGACTGACAGTTTAATTTCACTAAATACTGCAAGACAAAGGATGCCATTCGTGATGGCTGGTCGCTCTACCCTAGGGAGACAGTAATAGACTAGGCTAGAGGAAATTAATAGTTTTTTTTTTTAAATATTTTCAGGATTTTTAGATGGAAAACCTTAGAGTGACTCCTCTGGGTACAGACTTCAGGATATGTTTTCCCTGTTTTCAGTTTTTTCTGGATAGGCGGAATTGGCCTTATTTATTTACTGAGACATGAAATAAAGCTCTAGAATGCCTCCAGGTGTTCCTGTGAGTGATCCCCTGTTCAGGTGGTGTGCCATCCATGCAGCATCAGCCACAGTCTTTGAGGGTGATGCCTCAGTAGTAACAGGTACGTTTACAAGGTTCAAGTCCTATCTCTTCAGGTGCTTCTCAATTTAGAATCCATCAAATGCATCAGATACAAGAGGTTTGACATTCCTGAAATGAGCAAATGATACATAGCTCTCAGTTTTATTTGGCAGCAGGAACTGTAACTTTGGAAATATTAGAGAGAGCAGATTTACTCAACTATGAAATTAGGCAAGTACCACAGGCCGGAAACAAGATCCATGTTTTCCAAAGTAGTGAAGGTAAAATTAGAAAATCTAGAATGTTTAAACCTATGTCCCAGAAAGTTAGATGATAGTTTGAAAAGTGAGTTCCAGGATGTGGATGGTATCATTTTAGGATGCTCAGTTCTAAGGAATGGATGGTGTAATTTGCAGGAAATTTTTGAATGAAAAGTCTTAGGATCAACACCTGTAGAAGAAATGAAGGCAAGAGAATTGGCAGAGAGAAACTTGGTCATGATGGTGTAGTCACAACAAAGGACTCAGCTGATATTTTGGGGAACTGTGAAATTGGAATGATCCAGCAGAGTTGTCCTATGTTGGGGTAAGAAAGCTGGGACTTTATTCTCCACATTCGTCTCCAGGAAGCAGAGATGATCTTAGACCTGGTGTTTCTTTTCAGCAAATAGTAATGCCAAGTGGGGTTCTCAGCTGCAGAACTTTGGTTTCCAAAATGCTGTATGGCTGGAGAAGTGAATGTAATGTGCGTGTCAGATCTAACATAGGACCATCTTAGTGGAGTCATGCAGAATCCACCACAAATGTCCCCAGGAGTCACTGAGATCCACTTGCTTCATATAAGTTCTAGAAGCCACTTCTTCAGGATTCTGGTAGACTCTATACCTAAAGTAAACTTACAAGAAGAAAGACAACAGGAGAAATGACCTCTGCCACTGGAGCTTGCCCTGAGGTCAGAGTTATATTCATCACTTCCCCCCTCTGCTATCAATCCCCCCAGTGGCTTACCTAGCAGGATGACCCAAGGTCCCATCATTGAAGGTGGAGAACCTTTTCAAGCTTTGACTATTATGCTTGTCTATAAACTTCTAAAATTAGTATGGAGAAACCTAAGTGAATCGATAATGTGAAAAATATATTTCTCCCCAACCTCGTTGCTGAACATCATCTCTACTTCTCCTGATGATCAAAATCAATGACCCCTATCATGCTGGTGACTTCTTTCCTTACCTGCTGATATCTCAGTTTATGAAGCCCAGAGTTAACTGGGCAGCAGCCATTGCACCCAGTTGAGCGCGAGTTCTAGCATGTCCCCCTGTTGATGTGTTCTCTGAGAAGGATGCTTTTAAATATGCAGAGCCCAGAATTGTTGAGCTGGATAGTAAATTATTCCCAGGTGTGCCCCTGGGAGTAGTGTTATGGTAGGTTACCATTGTTTCCACCTCTTGCTTCCCAGGATCACATACCCTACCTATTAAAACTTCATGCAAGGCAGTCATCTTAAAACATATTCCCCGTAGTCAACTAAGTCTCAAGCTAGGTCTTCAGTTGTACCTTCAGCAGCTGTTAGTTTCATTGCTTTGATAGACCAGTAGCTTCTGAGTAGTATGTTTTTAATAGAACCAGTGGATAACAGTCACATGTCTACTGCTATACCCCTTTGGCAGAAAAGGGGGACCCCTTTTGTAATGCCGTGTTTTATGGGATCCCATGTTGATAGGATCACATGCTTTGTAAGATTTCATAGACTGGTTGACTGAGGTTAGCCTGAAATAAGCTATCTCTTAAAGTTAAAGAGGCCTACCAGATGTTTTCTTCTTCATTTTAGCTGTTGTAAGATTCAATAGTTTGCCTTTTATTTTGGAATTGATGTCTTGACATGCCTCATTGGATGCCTAAAGAATGCACTGATGTAGCAAGTTCATGAACATTCATCGGCTTTATCTCCCTTCCTCTAAAGTGCATGAATTTTATCAAATCCTCCTGTATATTTGTCACTTATGTCTCACATGATCTGATTAGTACATCATCAATGACTTGACCACTATGATACTTTTATGGGATGTTGAAATGGAGCAAGCATCTTCGAACTATGATAAACACAGAACAAGAGAAGGCAATGACCCTGAGCTTCTCTCTGGGCGTGGTTCCCCAATTACAATCACATTTTTAAAAATTTTTTTTTGTGTGTATTAAGTGACAGGTTACAATTCAATTCAGTTTCTCATACAAAGGCTTACACACACTTTGTTATGTGACCCTAGTTGCTGTCCCCACACTGTGACAGCACACTCTTCCCCTCCACTTTGTATTTCCTGTGTCCATTCAAACAGCTCCTGTCCCCGTCTGTTCTTTCATCTTACCTTCAGGCAGGAGCTGGCCTATTAGTTTGCTGTATCTACTTAAGTCAAGAAGCACATTCTTCACTGTATCATTTTATGTGATATAGACAAGATCAATCTTTGTCTGAGGAGCTGACTTCTGGAATGGTTTCAATTCTTGACTATGAGAGAGTCCCGGGCCAGCCTGTCAGGACATCCAGTCTGGTCTTTTTACTAGGTAGTGTTCTGCATCCCACATTTGTCATGCTCCATCAGGCACTATCTGTTTAGTTCCTTGTGAGGGCAGTCATTGGTAATAGCTGGGCACCATCTAGTGCTTCTAATCTAATGCTGGTGAAGTCTGTCATTTATGCAGCCCTTTCCATCTCCTGGGACCATGTTTTCTTCATGTCTTTGATGTTCTTTTGTTCCAGGTGGGTTAAAACCAATTGATGCTTCTTAGGTGGCTGCTTTCTAGCTTTCGAGTTCCCAGACACCTCTTACCAAAGTGGCATGCAGCACATTTTCTTAAGAAATTTTTTTATGATAGTTGACCTAGATGTCTGCTGAAGCCATGGTTCCCAGACCCCTGTCTCTGTTATTTTTTTTCCCCCAGAAGTGTTTGGTTGTAATTACAAAACTTCTTACTTTTGGTTTGGTCCAGTTATACCAGCACATTTTTTAAATGTTGTAGTAAATAGATAGTCTTTCATGTCTTCCCATTAAAAAAAATATTCCTCTGGTGGATTTTCCGGGCTTAAATGATCTATCATGTTCAGTTCTTTGAGTATTTTCATTTTAACACCTATCTTCCACCATAAAAATTCTGACATTTCAACCTTCACTCAACTGGAGGTTGTTGCTTTTTCCATCTGCTAAGAACCTAGTCCCATTTCAACAAACTCTCCCTTTTCTAACTTCATGTTTTTATTTAGCCATCTCAAAATCGATCGTCATATATTCTTTCCCAAATCTTGCCTGTATATGTAATCTAGGTTTTGCAGATTCTTCAGAGTATTGCTCTTTTCCTTCCTTAGTAAGCTCATCTGTCTAGTTTACATAGTGCGTTGACCTGAGTTATTGATCTAGTAGCCAAGAAAGGAGGTGCTCTCTGATAAGACAAATGCTTCAGTATGATCTTTAAGGGGAAAGTGCTAGTTTTTTTAACAGTGAGTTACGGTATACCTCTGTAGGTCCAGACAGTTCAAGGCAATCTAAGGAATACATGTTTTTTTAGTTCAACCCCAATTCTGTAATCTAGTTCCTATTCCTTTCTGACCTAGGCTTAGCAGTCCACTTTAAAACTCTCTTAATCTTATGTGTAAATAAATATAAATAATAAGTAATCAACATCAACACAAAAAACTGTAAGGAAGAAAATATCAAATTTTTAACTAAAGAGAGATCAGTATTATTGATTGTTGCCTTTTGCCTCAACTTTTATTATGGCTTGATACAACACTGATGTGTGTTTGGTATTATTTGTTGGTTAAAAAATATCCTTAAAATAATAATAATAAACCTGCTAATTAACTCTGGGAATAGTGCATCTCATAATGAAATCAAAGCAAAAATTTACTGAGGGTCTTTTATACAAGGAATTGAACTGGAAGCTTTAATAAAATACAAGCTCCAATATTTGCATGACAGGTGTTATTATCTCTGTTTTACAGAGAAGCGAAAGACTGTGAGACTAAAAAATTTTATGAACAGGAAATACTCATTTTTCATGTTTTAAAATAAATCTGTCATTGTTTTATAGTTGCACTGCAAATTCAAGAAATGACTCAAAACCATGAAAAAAACTTCATACAAGCTACTACAAAATATCAGATGCAATAAGAATAAAAGTTTTTACTTGACATGTGAAGAGTGAAGTAACAACTCGGGAGGCCTTTGCTAGACTTGCTCTTGGGAAATAAATGATTTGGGAGTCAAGGTTCATACTAAAGTCTGTATTCCCACAGATCCTACTGGCAGTCATTGACTAGGTGTCTAAGGCCTGATTTTTTAGGGAAGCAAAACCAGTAACACATATATTTACAAAGAAAGATTTATAGACAAAGTACAAGGAAAGATTTATATATAAAGGAAACAGCTCACACAATTGCAGAAGCTGAACATCCCAAGTCCTGACACAACCTTCACGTGGCCACGGGAGCTGGTGAACCCAAGCTCAGCAGGTTGGAGATCAGAGTTCTAGCCTACCGGTTGTGTAGGTCAGCAGATCCCAAGCTGGCGGCAAGACAGAGCTGCAGAGGCTGGGGAACCCAGGATCAGCAGGTCAGGGAACAGGACTCTCAAGCTCCAGCTATAAGGGCTGATGAATCCAACAGCTGCTAGTTCAGGTCCAGGAACCAGACACCAGAAGAGAGCAGGAGCTGCTGGCTATGTTAGCAGAGCTGCCATAGATGCTGGAAGGTAGTGAGATGAGAACTGAGGGGCAGGAAGTCACCACAGGCCCCGCCCTGCCACTTGATACAGCAGCCAAACATGGAGTAGCCAAGGTGACATAATCCTGACCACCACACTAGGTAAAATATGTCTGTCCATCTTCACGGTTACCTTCATCAGAGCACTTCTCACAGATTGCGCGAGATGAGGTCATCCGACTCAACGGCACTGGGCTGGCAAGGTCACCAAGGAAAACCTGGTGGCATAGGGATTAAATGCTACAGCTGCTAGCCAAAAAGTCAGCAGTTCGAATCTACCAGGTGCTCCTTGGAAACTCCATGAGACAGTTTTACCCTGTCCTACAGAGTTGCTATGAATTGGTATTGAGTCTATGGCAACTTTTCTTCAAGGTCGTGTATCTTTTCTCTACTACGTTGTGAATTCTCAGAAGATAATGACTCGTTTGTCTTTGTCCCACAGACATGCTAGAGAGTCAGTGAGAACATGTTGAAATTCAGTGAAATAATAAATGCATTGAATGTGCATATTCCCCTCTGACTGCAGTCTATCCTTCTCTAACTCTCTGTTCTCTCTCCTGCTATCTCTCTGTCTCTCTCTCTTGCTCTCATTCTCTCCTTATATCTGCATAGACGCACACAATTTTGACCTGTGATCTCTTCAGAGAAAAATCAGCTGCTCCCTCATTTTCTCCTGCTCTAGCTCTCTATTTGTAGTGTACTCAGAAAGAGGACTAGAGTCAGATGAAGAAACCTCCAAAGAAGTTTTAAGTTTTTTGCAACCTAAAATTAATTTGACAACAACGAATACACACTTCTCACTGGCACTGTTAATTAAAGAGGTGTGAAAAATAGAGACTGCATACGTATATGTGTATGTATGCATATGTCTTAACTTGTGTTCTCCAGAAGCAACCCCTAAGATGAAGATTTGTGTTAAATGATTTATTAAAGACTTGTTCCCAAGAGAAATCAAGAAGGCAGTGAGGGATATTAGCAAGTCAGACAGTGGAAAAAGTCAAGAAAAGGTGTGATTACTGGCAGAGACCCACTATCAGTCTGATCCCATAGGACACCCTGCAACATAAATTTACAACATACGGTTTATCCCAGCTCCGGAAAAAGAAGTTGGGATTTCACGGTCCCATCAGTCAGTGACTGAGGGCTGCTAGTGAGATAGAGGCTTCCAAGAACTTCTGATTGTCTGAAGCTGCTGGTGAGGCCGTTCCAGTAGTTACAGATCAGTCCTGAGACAGGTGCAGGCCTGAGCCATTAGAAGTAAAGCTCAGAGAGGCAGGAGTGGGAGAGCAGAGACACTAAAAGAGATTCAAGAAGTGGGAGCACGGCACCGCTGGCACCCACTTGCACCACTGAAACTTGTTCACTTCTCACACTGTATTTGCTCATCTTGTCATGGTTTCCTCAAGATACGGTTGGTCACAGTTTCTGGGGGTACATTTTCTAGGGGGAGTTTATCAAGATGAGCTACAGCCGCTATTGCTACAGTTAACCCGCAGGATGTATTTGATTGTTTCTTCTACCCAGCCACTTTAGAGTCAACTTACCTATTCCTTGTACCTCTTAGTATAGTTACTTTCCAGTTGGCACCATAGGGAGTTTAATTACTGAAGGATCTAATCCTCAAGTTACCATATACCTATCTAGCCATGTTTCCTAGAGTTGCCTGCACTGGAAAACTTAGGCAAGGAAACCTGAAGAGGGCCCCCTCAAGGGATCATCTGAATGACACATCTTTGCCCTATCTCTAATTTACTCTGTTATATTAGGCCAGACTGCCTGATAATTTCCCATAGGTTACTGATACTCTGTTAATTTTCAGTCCTTTTTTCTTTCTGTGTTCTTTTTAAATATGAAGATTTGACTTCAATTCACCAATATTTTCTTCTGCAGTATCAAATTAGTTGGTTACCATCCAATGAGTCTTTCATTCCTCCAGAATGAACAAAGAAACACAGTGAGCAGGTAGATTCTCAGGACTTAGGCAATAGATAAATCAACAGCATGCTTTGATGGGAGTTCTGACATCTCTGCTTTGTTTCACATGGGCCGTCCTTTATCTCCAGATTCTAAAATCTAGCAGTGTTTTAGGACTAGCTCCAGCAATTATTGTCAGGGAGCTGAATCCTGGGTCACAATAGATCACATTCGTATTGACAGATTCTACCTTATCTAGCTTTATACACATACATACACACACACATACGCACACCCTGCAGTCTAACATGTTTCTTTTAAAAAATGTTTTATTGTGCTTTAAGTGAAAATTTAAAATTCAAGTCAGTTTATCATTTAGAAATTTGTACACATTTCTACATAACTCTAGGTGCTCTCCCTTCACTGTGATAGCGCGTTCCTTCTTTGTACCCTGTATTTCCCTGGTCCATTCAGCTAGCTCCTGTCCCTGCTCTGGCTTCTTATGTCTCCTCTAGAGAGGAGGTACCCAGTTAGTCTCCTGTGTCTACCGAAGCCAAGAGGCATACTCTTCACCAGTATCACTTTATGTCTCATAATTCTGTCCAACCTGTCTGAAGAGTAGGGACTGGGAACAGCTTCTGTTCTAGGCTAACAGAGAGTCCAAGGGCCATGTCTTCCAGGGACCCTCCAGTCTGTCAAGACATCAAGTCTGGCTTTTATTGGTGTGTGAGTACTGCACCTCATTTTTCTCCCACTTTTTCAGGGATTCTTTGTTGCCTGTCAGTGCAGTCTTTGTTCTTGGTTTCAAGCTGATGTAGTCTCTGGATTCCGTGGCCCTTTCTCTCTCTTGGGCTCACGTTTTCTTTATATCTCAGATGCCCTTCATTCTGCTCTGCTCCAGGTGGGTTCAAACAAATTTATGTTTTCAGATAGCTACTTGCTAACTTTTAACATCTAGAAGCCACTCAGCAAAGTGGGATGCAGAACATTTTCTTAAGAAACATTGTTATGCCAGTTGACTTGGATGTTTCCTGAAACCATGGTCCTCAGGCCCCTGACCCTGCTACTCTGTGCTTTGAAGTGTTGGTTATATTTAGGAAACTTCTCAGCTTTTGGTTTAGTCCAGTTGTACTGACTTCTTCTGTACTGTGTATTTTCCCTCCTTCACCTAACATGCTTCTTGTCTGCTATCATGGATTGAATTGTGTCCCCCCAAAAATACATCTAGCCATGTCGCTGGGCCATGATTCCCAGTATGTTGTGGTTGTCCTCCGTTTTGTGATTTTCCTATTCTGTATGTTAAAAGGGTCAGGATAAGACTATAAATCCGTTTATAAGATCACCTCCCTGCTCCACTGTAAAGACAGTTTCCATGGAGTGTGGCTTGCCCCATCCTTAATCCTTTCAGCCTGCAAGAGATAAAAGGAAAGGGAAACAGACTGAGAATTGGAAACCCCACACCACCAAGAGAGCTGTACCAGGAGAAGAGTGTATCCTTCAGATCCAAGATTCCAGCACCAAGATGCTCCCTGGACAAAGACTGACAATACCAGAACTTCCTCCAGAGCCTACAGTGCGGAAAGCCTTCCCCTGGAGTGGATATCCTGAATTTGGACCTGTAGCTTACTGGACTGTGTAAAAGTAAACCTTCCGTTGTTAACGCCATCCACTCTGTGGTACTTCTGTTAGAACAGCACTGTCTACTATCTAATTAATGAATACCCCTGTCCTTTTCCTCCCCACCCTTGTAACTGTCCAAGATTGTTTTCTTTTGTGTTTAACCCTTTTCTTGAGTCATTATAATAGTTGTTTCATTTAGTATTTTTCATTTTGTGACTAATTTCATTCAGCATGATTCCTTCCAGATTCTTTCCTGTTTGGAGATATTTCTCAAATTCATCATTGTTCTTCATCACCGCATGGTATTCCATTGTGTGAATATGCCTTAGTTTGTTTACCATTCATTCCTTGATGGGCACCTAGGTTCATTCCATCTTTTTGTGATTGTGGACAATGGTGCAATAAACATTGGTGTCTGTGTGTGTATCTATTTATGTGACAGCTCTAATCTCTCTAGGATATATTCCAAGAAGTAAGATTGCTGGATTGTGTGATTTTTTCCATTTCTAGCTTTTTAAGAAAGTGCCAAATTGGTTTCCAAAGTGATTGTACCATTTTATAATCCCACCAACAATGTATAAGTGTTCTAGTTTCTCCACAGAACCTCAGCACTTATTTTTTTTATTTTTATTTTTTAGTTAATGCCAGCCTTGTTGGTGTGAGATGATAACTGATGATAGTTTTGGCTAATGATCATGAGCATTGCCTCATGTATCTGTTAGCCTCCTCAGTGTCTTTTTTAGTGGAGAATTTGTTTGTGTCTTTTCCCATTGTTTAGCCAAGCCAAGTGCCACCGACTCATGGCGACCCGTTGTTTAAGTGAGTTATTTGTCTTTTTGTTGTTGAGGTTTTGCAGTATCATGTAGATTTTGAAAATTAAATACTGATCAGATTTGTTATATCCAAAATTTTTCCAAGTTTGTAGGTTGTCTTTATACTATTGACATCCTTGGATGAGGATAAGTGCTTGATTTTTAGGAGCTCCAGTCATCTATTTTCCCTTCTGGTGTTTGTGCATTGTCAGTAATGTCTTCTTTTCTTTTTATGGTGTGTACTAGGGCTCTCAGTATTAGCCATATTTTTTAATTCATCATGCTTATTGTTTTAGATTTTATATTTAGTTCTTTAATCTATTTTGAGTCAGTTTTGGAGCGTGGTGTGAGATATGGGTCTTGTTTCATTTTTTTTTGTAGATGGATATCAAGTTACATCAATACTGTTAGAGACTGTCTTTCCTCCAATTTACCAGTTATGGGTCCTTTGTTAGATATCAGATGCTCATAGGTAGATGATTTAATATTTGGATCCTCAGTTTTGTTCCACTGGTCTATATTTCTGTTGTTATCCCAGTACCAGTCTGTTTTGACTATTGTCACAGTGTAACAGCTTCTCAACTTGGGCAGTGTGATACCTGCCCCACTGTTCTTCTTTGTTAATGCTTTGCTTATTGAGGCTTCTTCCCTCTCCATCTGAAGTTGATGACTTGTTTCTCCATCTCTTTAAAAAATGCCATTGGCATTTGTAGTGGGATTGCATTGCATCTATACATGGTTTGGGTAGAATGGACATTTTCTATTTTTGAGTCTTTGTAGCTGTGAGCAAAGTAGGTTTCTCCAGTTCTGTAGTTTTGTTGGTTTTCTTCCAGTGGTGTCTTATAGTTTTCTTTGTAAAGGTCTTTTACATCTTTGATCGGATTCATTCTCAAGTATTTTATCTTCCTGGGACCTATTATAAATTGTATTGATTCGATCATTTCCTCTTTTGATGTTCTCTTTATTGGTATAAAGGAAGCCAACTGATTTATGTATATTTATCTTGTATCCTGATGCTTTGCTGAATTCTTAGTTGCAGTAGCTTTGGGGGTTTTGTTTCTTTATGTTTTTTAGATTCTTTAGAATTTTCTGTGTGTGAGATCATATCATCTGCAGATTGAGATCCTTTTACTTCTTCCTTACCAGTTTGTATGTCCTTTAATTCTGTTTCTTGCTTGATTGCTCCAGCTAGAACCTCCAGAACAATGTTGAATAAAAGTGATGATAAAGGGTGTCCTTATCTGGTTCCAGTTGTCAAGGGGAATGGTTTTAGACTCTCTCCATTTAGGAGATGTTTGTTGTTGGCTTTGTAAAATGAACTTTATTATGTTGAGGACTTCCCATCTATTCCTATTTTGCTGAGACGTTTTAATATGAAAGGGTGTTGGACTTTGTCAATTGCCTTTTCTGTATCAAGTGGTCCTTATCTTTTGTTTTATTTATGTGATTGATTACGTTGATTGTTTTTCTAATGTTAGACCAACTCTGCATCCCTGGTATGAATCTCTTGGTCATGGTGAATTATTTTTTTGATACGTTGTTGAACTTTATTGGTTCAACTTTTGCATTTAAGCGCATGAGAGATATTGGCATGTAATTTTCCCTTTTTGTGGTGTCTTTCAAATCCTGGTTACATAGTGGGTTAAGTGCTATGTCTACTAACCAAAAGGCTGGCAGGTCAAATCTGCAAGGCACTCCTTGGAAAATCTACGGGGCAGTTCTAGTCTGATCTCTAGGGTCAGTGTGAGTCGGACTTAACAGCAGTAGATGGTGATGGTGGTTACCTGGGTTAAGTATAAGGGTTACGCTACCTTCATAGAATGAATTTAGCAATATTTCATTCTCTTCTATGCTCTGAAATATCATTAATAATAGTGGTGTTAATGCTTTCTAAAAGATTGGCAGAATTCTCCAGTGAAATGTCAGTTCCAGGGCTTTTTGGGGGGGAAGTAGTTTTTAATTACCTCATCAATCTCCTCACGTATTTTGTGTTTATTTAGTTGTCCAGGAAACCCCGTTGACATAGTGGATAAAAGCTACACCTACTAACCAAAAAGTCCGTAGTTCAAATCTGCCAAGCACTCCTTGGAAACTCCATGGGGGCAGTTCTACTTTGTCTCGTAGCGTCTCTATGAGTTAGCATTAACTTGACAACACTGGATTTGGTGTTTTGCTGTTGCTTTTTTCGTTGTTCTGTCTTTGTTTGTGTTAGTTTAGGGAGGTAGTGTGTTTCTAGGAATTTGTCCATTTCCTCTAGGTTTTCAAATTTGTTAAACTTTTTAATAGTATTCTGCTATGCTTCTTTTTTAAAATGTTAGTTGTGTCTGTTGTGGTATCACCCATCTCATTTCTTATTTGAGTTATATGCTTCTTATCCTGTTTCTCTTTTGTCAGTTTGGTGAGTGGTTTGTTGACTTTGTAGCTCTGTTCAAAGAAAAGACTCTTTGGGTCTTTTTCTACTCTGTACCTCATTTAGTTCTTTTAATTTTTACTGTTCACTTTCTTTTGGTGCCCAAAGACTTCTTTTGCTGCTCAAAGACTTCTTTTGCTGCTCACTTTCTACTTGTTAAGAGTCGTAGATTTACTGCATTGATTTATACCCTTTCTTATTTTCTAATGTATGCATTTATTGAAATAGATTGATGTCTGAGCACTGCTTTTACTGTGTCCCAAAGATTCTGGTAGGATGTGTTTTCATTCTCATTTGATTCTGTGGATTTCTTTATTCCATCCTTGACTTCTTCTATAACCCAATAGTTTTTGAACAAGATATTGTTCAGTTTTCATGTATTTGATTTTTTATCCTGTTTTTCTGTTATTGATTGTTATTTTTATGGTTTTGTGGTCTGAAATGATTCTTTGTAATGTTCCTATACTTTGAATTTTGTTAAGGCTCGCTTTATGGTCTAATATTTGGCTTATTGTGGAGAATGTTCCACGAGCACTGGAAAAGAAAGTGTACTTGGCTGCCATTGGGTGGAGCATTTTGCATATGTCTAGGAGGTCAAGTTAGTGATTATGGCATTTAGAGCTTTGGCGCCTTTATTGAGCTTCTTTCTGGATGTTCTGTCCTTCACCAAAAGTGGTATGTTGAAGTATCCTACTAATATTGTGAAACTGTTTATTTCTCTTTTTAACGCAGTTAGAGTTTGTTTTATGTATTTTGGAACTCCATCAATGGGTGCATAAATATTTAATATGGTTATGTCTTCCTGGAATATTGACCTTTTAATCATTGTATAGTGTCTTTCGTTATCCAGTGTGGTGGATTTTACTTAAAAGTCTATTCTATCAGAAATTAACATTGCTACTCCTATTGTGAACATTATTTGTTTGACATATTTTTTTTCTATCCTGTTAGTTTCTTTGCATCTTTAAATAGAAGGTGTGTCTTCTGTAGGTAGCATATAGATGGATCATGTTTTTTTTAACCTAGTCTTCCACTATCTGTCTGTCTACTGGTGCAGTTCATCCATTTCTATTGGTGTAATTTTTGACAGGTATGAGCTTAGTGCTGTCATTTTGATGCCTTTTTTGGTGCATTGTTGTCAATTTATTTGTGCTACTTAGTTTTCTATGCTGAGCTGTTTTTCTTTACATGTTTTCATCTTTTGCATTGTTGTTGGTTTTGGATTTGCTCAGATCTCATGTTCTTGTTCTTTATTTTGGTATGTAGCATTTTAAGTTTCCTTTATGGTTACCTTAATATTTACCTCTTTTTTAAAAATTTAAACCCAGTCTTTTATTTTTTTGTATCACTTTGACTTGTTGTCAATCTAAAAGATGTATAACTTCATTTTTTAAGTCCCTTTTTTTGTTACAATGTCATCTTTTACATAGTGATATTTCTGTTTCCCTATTTTCAGTGCTTTGCCTTTGATTTATTTTTGTGATTTCCTTATGTAGGCTGATACTCCTTGCTTTGTTCTGCATTCTAGTTTAAGTTGTTAACTGATGTTATTGATTTTCTAACCAGAGAACTTCTAATATTTGATGTAATTTTAGTTTGGTTTCTGTAAATTCCCCAAATTTCTGCTTATCTGTCAATGTCCTAATTTTGCCACCATATAATTCTCGGCTGGCAATCTTTTTCTTAAGCCAGCCAAGTGCCATCGAGTTGGATCTGACTCATGGCAACCCTAGGGGCCAGGGTAAAATCTTTTCTTAAATGCTTGTTATATTTCATCTCATCACCTTTTTGATGTCATGATTTCCTCTGAATAGTCTGAGCTTAGTCTTACTGAATTTCCTTTGTAAATTGTCCCTATCCATGTTGAAAGTTGTCTTCTTATTTTTAGCTTTGACAAGTTTAATTATAATATGCCTTGATGTCTTTCTTGTGTGAAGTTTAATGATCATGTTTAACAGACATCTTCTCATCTTTCATGATATCAGGGAAGTTTTCTGTCAACAAATCTTCAAAAACTCTATGTTTTCTGTTCTTTTCTGTTATCCACCCCTACTCTGGTACTCCCATCTCTCCTGTCTATTCCTTTTGATAGATTTCCCCATAATTCTTAGCATTTCTTCATTTTTTAATTCTCTTGTATGATTTTTCCTCAAATATGTTGATGTCATTTGCTTTGTCTTTAGTCTCATTAATTTGGCCTTCTGTTACTCAGATTTGGTGCTTTTACTTTCTACTGAGTTGTCTAATTCTGTGGTTTTATTAGTAATCTTCTGAATTTCTAGTTCCTGTATCTTTATGTTTTCTTGGAGGTTCAATCTGTCCTTGTACTGTGCTGCATTTTGCCTCATCTCCTTCCTGTTCTTTTCAAGAGTTCTAAATATTAATCTTTTATTTTGTATCTCCAATAATTCCATGAAGTTCTCTTCAGTCAGAAAATTTCTTGATTCTATGTTTTAGCATTGTGATCACCCTCTTTAGGTGACTTGACATTGACTGTTGTGTCTGAGCCACCAGTAAATTGTTGAATTTATTTATTTTATATTTGCTTACTGTGTTCTAGTTTCTTTTTTAGTTTTGCTTTGAAATAACTGGATATGCTGGTCATGTGTCACAGTTTGGTTTTTAGTGCCTATGAAGTTCTAACATCCTATCATTAAGCAAAGTAACCTGTCACCGTCTGTGTGGTGCAGGCCTGCATGGACAGGGGTACTTGATGTAGGTACAGGTATCTGGCTGCACATGCTGTGCAAGACAGGAAGCTGACAGCCAACCCTAATTGTCTGTGAGGAAGGCAGGATCCCTTGTATCTGAGCCTAGGTGAAGAATTTGTTTCTGCCCTAAGTTCCCTGCTCACAGAGCTAGTAGAATTTTTTTTTCTTTTTTCCTTTCTCTATTGGTTGACTTATGCCCTCTCCAAGTCTAGGTGAATGGCTCAAAGCACACGTAAGTTATTTCTAGCCCCCAAATGGATCAGTCTGTGGAGCTCAGCACAATGTAGAAAAGGGAGGCAGAGAGCTGGGAAAGGAGAGAGAAATTTATCTCCATGGAAAGTTTTAGATCTGCACACAATAGGTTAGACACAAGCCACTTAACTTTTGACAATGAAATGCTGTCTTTCTATGGGTCTAGAGGCTTGCATGGGCTCTCTTTCACTCATTCTCTCCTAGTGAGGAGGACTTCCTTTGAATGCCACTGTTCTGCTCAACTCATTGACTACAGACAATTCCAGTGTGTCAGATCTGGCCATTCCTAGGTGCATCTGGACCTACTCTCCCTTTCCTATTGCTCAGTCTGATTTCTTAACTTTCCCTTTGATGTTCAGAGTTCCTAGCATGTCATATATCATTGACTCATTTGTTCTTTTGGTTCTTTATTGTTATAGGGATCACAGGAAGTATATGATTACTCTGCCATCTTGACGTTACCCCCACCTAATAACTTCTTGATCTGTCTCCAAGTATGTCTGTCCTTTACCTGCTACTACATGTAATCGAGGTCCTGAAACTCCACTAGTGAATATTCCTATTTTTCGTATGCAAGAATAGCATTTTCCTTTTTGAGTGATTGTTATGGGTTTCATTGTGTCACTCCAAATTGTGTGTTAATTTAGCTAGGCCAAAGTTTTGTCATCTGATATGATTTTCCTGTATGTTGTAAATTCTACCTCTATGCTGTTAATAAGCCTGGATTACAGGTAGTTAAGTTAATGAGGCAGTATTCAACCTACATGATTAGGTTGTGTCTTGAGTCAATCTCTTTTGAGATATAAAACAGAGAACCAGGCAAAGAGACAGGAGGGAACTTCTACCCCCCAAAATTTAGAACCAGGAGGGAAGAGTTTTCTTTGAACCTGAGGTCCTGTGCTGAGAACCTCCTAGAACATGGAAAGATTGATGACAAGACCTTCCCTCAAAGTCAACACAGAGAGAAAGCCTTCTCATGGACCTGAAACTGTGAATTTTGACTTCTAGCTTACTAAAGTATGAGACAATAAACTTTTGTTTGTTAAATCCATCCACTTGTGGTATTTCTGTTATAGCAGCACTAGGTAACTGGGAGGGATATTAGCAATAAAACTTGGCTATTGGCTTTACTGATGTGGAGGAAAATTGGGAGTACTTAAAGAAGAGTGCAAGAATAGTCATTCAGAGCATCTTTATCAAAAAAGGACAGGCAGCTCCTTGAACCAAGAGAGGTTCATTCTGCAGGCTCAAAGCATCCAGAGAAATCTAGGAGTTCAGGATTTTCAAGTGCCTTTGCCCATATATCCCTATTTCAAGTCACATTGTCCCATTCCTTCTTTATCTGGGGCTTGACTGACACAGAAGATTGCTGAGTCTGAAAATTCATTGTCCTTTCAAATTATCTTGAAATAAGACTTGGTTCTGATCTTTAGCACAGTTTTTAAGCTGCAGAAGATGGAGGCCAATGTAATGTCACCAAAGATGCTCAATGCATAACTTAGTTTAATAAATGACTCACTTGTGCTTGTCATTTTTTTCTCTTCAGCACACCAGTTACATTCAGCAACAAGCAGTTTCACCATGCTTGTAATTGCTATTTTCCCTATCTCCTTCCCAATGTCAGATATATTACATAAGCTACTGCATCCTCAATTCACCACACTGCTGCAGCATACCAGAGGCTCTTAAGCCTCCTGGTAAAGGGGTCCTAATTGCCATTTTACCTGTGAATGATCAAACTCCAGAATTTTGTCTGCTTCCCAGGCCTCCCTTCTGGTACTACATGTCTTATGTTTAGTTCCCTTGAACTGAGATCGGAGATGAGAATGAGCAAACAAGTGATTCATTTCATTAAGAAATTTCTCCCTTGAAGATTAGTAAGAGAGTTAGGGGAATCAGACAAATGAGAGAATGAAGCAAAAAGACTGGAGTTTTACATAAAGTTCCACCCTCAGCCTACTGTTGAGCAGAAAAGAAACAAAGGACACAGAAACTGGAGGACGAGGACACAAACAGACTAAAAGTGATCTGAAGGGGTATGGGTGGTAAACTGAGAATGACCTCCATGGCTATAGAAAGATACTTAAAAAACAATTTGATAAGCCCTTTCTTATACTGCACTAGTGGAAGACAGGGAAGTCCTGGTGGTGTAGTGGCTAAGTGCTATGGCAGCTAACAAAAAGGTTGGCAGTTGAAATCCACCAGGTGCTCCTTGGAAACTCTATGGGGCAGTTCTACTCTGTCCTGTAGGGATACTGTGAGCTGGAATTGACTCATCAGCAACTTTTTTTTAAGCAGCCTGAATGGCACAAGTGATTGTCAGTAAATGTTGGTGGTTTGAACCTACCCTGCAGCTCTGTGGAAGAAAGGTCTAGTGAACTTTCATAAAGACGATAGTCAAGAAAATTCTATGGAATAGTTCTGCTTTATAATACGTGGGGTGATCCTTAGTTGGGGACCAGCTCAGTGACTGTGCAACAGCTTATCTCTTGCTGTTTAGCTAAGCTTGGTATGGTGAAACCTCGAATATCCCGGAAATTCTCTGTGGCCAATTTACACATGTGGGTAAGTAGGGCAGGAGTCAACAGAAAGAACAATTCCAGAGTTGTCTAGAATTTGGATTTTTTTTTTCCCTACGTATGTCTTTGTTAGAGCATAAAGCTTTTGTTCTTTGTGCTACCTTACATTGGGTTGAGAGATCTAGGGGATTACAGTAGAAAGAAAAAGAGGTGTAAGATGATGGGAAGAGGCATAAGATCAAGTGAATGCTCTTGATCTTTGGTAAAACACTTTGCTCAAAGTCTGAGCAAAAATTCCAGCTGGTCTGGTTGTTGTTGTCAGGTGCCGTCAAGTCAGTTCCAGCTAATAGCAGCCCTATGAACAGCAGAATGAAACACTGCCCAGTCTTGCACCATGTCCACAATAGTTTTTATGCTTAAGCTCATTGTTGCAGCCACAGTGTCAATCCATCTCATCGAGGGTCTTCCTCGTTTTCGCTGACCCTCCACTCCAGCAAGGATGATGTCCTTCTCCAGGGACTGATCTTTTCTGACAACAAGTCCAAAGTATGGAAGATGCTGTCTTGCCATCTTTACTTCCAAGGAGCACTCTGGTTGTACTTCTTCCAGAACAGATCTGTTTGTTTTTGTGGTGGTCAACATTGTTCTCCAACACCACAATTCAAAGGCATTCATTATTCTATCTTGTTTGTTCACGGTCTAGCTTTTACATGCATATGATGCAATTGAAAGAAAATACCATGGCTTGGGTCAGACACATTTCAGTCTTCAAGGTGACTTCCTTACTTTTGAATATTTTAAAGAGGTCCTTTGCAGCAGATTTGCCCAATGCAGTGTATCTTTTGATTTCTTGACTGCTGCTTCCATAAGTGTTAATTGTGGACCCAAGTAAAATGAAATCCTTGACAACCTCAATGCTTCCTCCATTTATGACAATGTTGCTTACTGTTCCAGTTGTGAAGGTTTCTGTTTTCCTGATGGTGATGTGCAATCCACACTGAAGTCTGTGGTCCTTGATCTTCAGCAGTAAGCGTCTAAAATCTTCTTCATTTCCAGTAAGTAAGGTGGTGTCGTCTCTGTAATGCAAGTTGTTAATGAGTCATCCTCCAGTCCTGATGTCTTGTTCTTCTTTGTATAATCCAGCTTCTTGGATTATTTGCTCAGCATATAGACTAAAAATGTGTGGTGAAAGGATTCAACCCTGATACATGCCTTTGCTGACTTTAAACCATGCAGTGTCCCCTTGTTCTGTTCACATGACTGCCTCTTAATCCATATATAGATTCCTAGGAGCACACTTAGGTGTCCTGGAATTCCCATTTTCTGCAGTGTTAGCCATAATTTAGCATGATCCACACAGTCAAATGCATTTGCATAGTCAACAAAATGCAAGTAAACATCTTGCTGGTATTCTTTGCTTTCAGTCAAGATCCATCTGGTATCAGTGATGATATCCCTGGTTACACATCCTCTTCTGAATCCAGCCTGAATTTCTGGCAGTTCCTTGCCAATATACTGTTATAGTTGCTTCTGAATGATCTTGAACAGAATTTTAACTGCGTGTGATATCAATGATATTGCTGAGTAATTTACACATTCGGCTGGATCACCTTTCTTTAGCATGGGCATAAATATGGATCTCTTCCAGTCAGTTGGCCAGGTAGCTGTCCTCCAAATTTCTTGCCATAGATGAGTGAATACTTCCAGCACTGCATCTGTTTGTTGAGATATCTAAATTGATATTTCATCAATTCCTGGAGCCTTGTTTCTTGCCAGTACCTTCAGTGCAGCTTTGACTTCTTCCTTCAGTACCACTTGGTTCCTGATCATATACTACCTCTTCAAATGGCTAAATGTCAACCATTTCTTTCTGTTGTAATGACTCTGTGGATTCCTTCCATCTTGTTTTGATTCTCTCTGAGTCATTTAATAGTTTCCCTGTAGAACTCTTCACTATTGCAACTCGTGGCTTGAATCTTTCTTCAGTTCCTTCAGCTTGAGAAGTGCCAAATGTGTCCTTCCCTTCTGGTTTTCCATTGCCAGCTCTTTAACACATATCATTCTAATATTTTCTTTTGTCTTCTTGAGCTGCTCTTTGAAATCTTATGTTTAGGTCTTTCACTTCACCATTCTTTCCTTTTGCTTTAGCTGCTCAATGTTCAAGAGCAAGTTTGAGTCTCTTCTGACATCCAATTTTGTCTTTTTTTCTTTCCTGTCTTTTTAATGACCTCTTGTTCTCTTCATGGATGATGTCTTTGATGTCATTCCACAGTTTGCCTGGTCTTGGGTAGTTAGTGATCAACACATCAAATCTGTTCTTGAGATGGTCTTTAAACTCAGGAGGGATACACTCAAGGTCATACTTTGGCTCTTATGGACTTGTTCTAATTTTCTTCAGTTTCAATTTGAATTTGCATATGAGCAACTGATGATCAGTTCTAGAGTCAGCACCTGGTCTTGTTCTGACTGCTAATATGGAGCTTTTCCATCATCTTTTTCCACAGATGTAGCCAATTTGGTTCCTGTATATTTCATCTGGTGAGCTCCATGTGTACAGTTGCCATTTGTGTTGATTAAAAAAGATGAATGTATTTGCATTGAAAAACTCATTAGTCTTGCAAAATTCTATCATGCAATCTCCAGCGTTATTTCTATCTCCAAGGCTGGATTTCCAACTACTGATTCTTCTTCTTTGTTTCTAATTTTTGCATTCCAGTCCCCAGTAATTATCAATGCATCCTGATTACATGTTAGATCAATTTCAGACTGCAGAAGCTGGTAAAAATCTTCAACCTCTTCATCTTTGGCCTTAGTGGTTGGTGCATAAATTTGAATATAATCGTATTAACTGGCCTTCCTTGTAGGCATATGAATATTATCCTATCACTGACAGCATTGTACTTTAGGACAGATCTTGAAATGTTCTTTTTGATGATGAATGCAACACCATTCCTTTTCAAGTTTTCATTCCCAGCATAGTAAACTATATGACTGTCAGATTCAAAATGGTCGAAACTGGTCCATTTCAACTCACTAATGCCTGGAACATCAATGTTGCATTCCATTTTGTTTTTGACAATTTTCACTTTTTGTAGATTCATACTTCTTACATTCTATGTCCCGATTATTAGTGGATGTTTGCAGCTATTTCTTCTCATTTTGAGTTGTGCCACATCAGTGAATGAAGATCCTGGGACCCTTATGCCATCCACATCATTAAGGGTGACTCTACTTTGAGGAGGCAGATCTTCCCTGGTCATCTTCTGAGTGCCTTCCAACCTGGAGGGCTCACGTTCCGGTACAATATCTGACAAAGTTCGGCAGCTATTCATAAGGTTTTCCCTGGCTAATTCCTTTCAGAAGTAGATTGCCAGGTCCTTCTTCCTAGTCTGTCTTAGCCTGGAAGCTCAGCTGAAATCTGTCTGCCATGGGTGACTGCTGGTAGCTAAATCCCAGTGACATAGCTTCCTGCATCACAACAACAAGCAAGCCTCCACTGACAGGCAAGTGGGCACTTCTTACTCTATCTTTACCCTCCTTACCTGATGGTGTTACCCTGCTCTTATCGTTTTTAAAAAGGCTCAATTATTTATTTATTTATTTATTCTGACAATATATAGCAACTATCTTCTGTGATGTTGTGGTAATGTTGAAGAAAAATATTGAATTCCTGTGCACAGTCAGTGCAGTGGCGTGCTTTATTTGACTCCAACTCTTCCATCACGTAGTATAGCAGTTGGCCTGCAGCAGATGTTCCATCATTGGTTGTTAAATGACTGACTTAAAATACTGTTTACTTTTTAATGAGTTTTACCTGTATATCATATGTGGGTATATATCAGGGTTTTACCTGTATATCATATGTGGGTATATATCTGTATCTCCCAAAAGTTTTGTATAGTTTGTTAAAAGGTGGACAAATGTGTGAATTGTTCATCATGTTTTATATTTTCTTCTTGATGCCATGAGAAGTCATCTCATTATTGGTATAAACTACATGGGCAGAGAGAGAGAGAATGAAGGTCAAAGTTACCCAAAGGCCGTGAAGGTGACCTCATAGGCTGATCTGTGACCAAATATAGCTTCACGACTGAGTTCTGAAATCCTGTCCACAGAGAATTAGAAGTTTCATTTCTGTTGTTATTTTGGCTTTAATGACTCTTGTCCTCCTATTCCATTTCTCACACACAGTTCGCTTGATGTGGAGTAGACACCTGAAACAAATTGAGTTAGTAGAACAAACAAGAGAATTATTGGGAAAAAAAAAAATCAGTGTCATCAAATTATACAGGAGCCACGAGGAATACAAACCTATGTGAGTTTTCACAATCAATGAATTTTCAAAGCAGATCCTCCTGGTTCCAGCATTCCAGAGGAAATTATTCGTACTTGTGCGTAACTGATGCTTCCAGTCCTTTTCCAGAGTGAGTTCTGATATGCCTGAGAATCTTTTCCTGTGACAGAAGTGGAGTTTCATCTGGGAAAAAGGAAATTCAGCTGGAAAAAAGGCTTATGACTAAAGTATCATTCAACTTGACTCAGTTGCCCGTGATAAAGCTTTTTGGAGGTACTGAGAGCAAGGCATGCTCCCAGCAGCTAGTTTACCCCAACTTAGGAATCACTTGGGAACCTTTAGGCGTCTACTACTTGACCCTAGGGGTAATATGATCTGCCTTCCCTTGATAATTTTGTGAGTTTGCTTTCCTCATACAAGGTGAGCAGATTGGTATAGCTCCTGCTTATTAGATCCCACTTTATTCTGATTTTTCCGGAGTGTCTACTGCTCCATGTGCAAGCCACCTCACTTTTGCAGTGTCCCATGCTGGGGAAGTTAGCACACATGGATACATGTCTTTCACTTATTAGACACAAGAGTGTCTATAAATTAACCTTTTCCAAGTTCCTTGACCCAGTCAGTTGAGTCAACCTTAGATTCTTTTGCTTTCCTTCCTTCCCTCCTTTCCTCCTTCCTTCCTTCCTTGCTTTCTCTACATGTCTCCTTTCTTTTCTTTTTTTTCCTTTCTCTCTGTCTCTGTTTTCTTTCTTTCTCTCTTTTTAGCATCTGTTGTGAAGGGGAGAAAAGATACAAAGCTTAAGGATAATTCTCACAGCATGAGCAAAGGCAAAGAGAAGGAGTTGCATATGATATTTAGGGACACTAAGGGACCGGCACAGCTAGCATGTTGAAGTGGTGGCATCTTTAGAAGGTACATCAGAAACACTCATTTTTGTGGGTGACCATGATAGTTGTCCAGTGTGGTATATGCCTTAAACAATCAGTGACGCTTCTAAAAGAATACGAAGCTCCTCAATGAAATGACTGATTCCAGGGCTTGGGCAAAGGAGATAAGAAACAAGCCTGGAACATGATCAGGGACAGAAATTAAGGAAATTAAAAAAAAAAAAAATTACAAGCACATGTTACATTAACTGAGAAGCCAGCTTCTATTGACAATTTGAACACTAAAGTGCACTACTCAATTATGAACCACTTGAAAAATAGGAATTTGTAAGTTATTATGACTATAAATTACTAAATGGACAGAATAAAAAACTCTTGCTCACAATAGAATGCCAAGGGCCAACAGAGGGAAATGCGAAAGAAGAATCAGAGTTGGAAAGCCATCATTTGCAACCATCATAGTAAAGACTGGATAGGCCAAGTATCATCAACAGATGCTAAACCTCTAGAGAAATTGTAATAAGGATCGGTCTGTATGCACCATCCTGAAAGTTCTCCACATTTTTTTTTTAGAGCCAAATTTCAATTCCTACTTATAGCCACCCTTCACAGGATATTTACTACTTACAAAATAGAAGATAATTACACAGGGCACAAATCAGATAACACCACACCTGAGTAATCAGAATTTGCCTCATCAGTGAAGAGGAGATGGACACCATGTGTCTCCATATATTATGCCCTGAGAAGAAGAGAACCTTTCTTATGTAGCATTTTGGCACAGAATGTATATCTTAAATTAATCATTAGCAAACATCAGATAAGCACAAAACTGCAGCAAGGTATTATTAAATAGAGAAAGGGATTGTTTCATTGCAAAATGCTGATGTTGGAAGAGAAAATAGTAGAAGGTATGGAAATGTTCTAGATTTAAAAAGACGAAAATGACATGACAGTTAAAGGCAATACTGACTGTACTGGAAGCAAAATAATTGTCTGAAGGACATACTGAGTCAACTGATGACATTGGCGTACAAACAGTGTTAAGTAAAAATATTGCAGTAATGTTAAACTTACTCAAGTTCACAACTATTCTGGTTATGTAAAGAATCATTATCATCATCAGTTTCTGAACACATACTGTACCAAAAGCTGCATATGTACTATCTTCTTAAATCCTCACAAAAACTCAGAGAGGAAGATAATCCAATACAAGTTTGTCCTTGTACAGATTTTCCAGTGTGGACCCTCTGGGAATAGAGCCTGATGATTATCCAGACTGGACAAGTGGAGGCATCTCTGCTGTAAAATCTAGTTTGGTTCTGCTTGGAAGAAAATTGTGTCCTAAAACCAAGCATATCTAGAAGCACTTACTGAGGCCAAGTTAACAGGCTCAAGAGGATGGACTTCATTCTCATATAAAGAGAGGCCTCAGGAGGCAGCATGGAAAGATTGGGCTGAGGATGTAGCTACTTGGTGATGTGAGGAAAGAGATAGTGTAGGATGGTCAAAGGCATAGTATAAACATGAGATGTGGTCCAGAGCCAGCCTTGCCAGATTTGTTCTATGACCCCTTGGGCAAGTCACTCGACACTCAAGGCTGAATTTCTTCCCTTGAAATTGATAATGTAAGAAAGTTGCATCAAATCTGCAATTATTAAAATGGACTATAGGCTAGAATCACCATTGGGATTTTCAAAAGCAAAACTGTGCCCACACCTCAGCCAGACCAATTAAATCATTCTCAAGGGTGGATTGTTGTAAAGAGACTCATAGAGATTTTTGTTGTTGAAAATAGCATACATGCAATAAAATGGCTAATCCTGAGGTCTACAATTCAAGGCATTTTTTCCTTCAATGTATACACCTGTGTAACTACCTGAGACAATACACAGTAAAACATGTCCAATGTTCTGGATGATTTCCTCAGCTTTCCTTTGAGGTAGTGTTGTACCAGTGGGAACCACCATGCTCCTTCCAAACATGGATTTTCTTTGTTTTTGTGCTTAATTGAAGTAAAATAGTATGTGCCTTTTTGCTTTTGATTTCTTTTCCTTAACGCTAAGCATCTATAACTTATCCATGATTTTTTAATGCTGTTTGTTTATTAATCATGCACAATATTCCATTATATGAATGTAATTTTTCTCATGTATGGTTGGTGGATATTTTGGTTTGTTTCTAAATCTTTAGCTATTATAAATAGCACTGTTTTAAATATTCTACCACAAATTATTTGGACGAGAAACACACTCTTCTGCTGCATGTATCCCTACTAATAGACTTGCTGGATTATAGAGCAGGTACATTTACCTTTAACAGATATACTCAAAATATTTTTCAAAGTAGTTGAACTAATTTCACTGCTACCCAAAATACATGAGTTGTCCAGTCTCCACACCTCATCAAGTCTTGGTATTATCAATATTTATAGTCCTATGCCTTTGAGTGAATTTGTAGTGGTATTAAATTGTCTATTTTTGCATGAGTTGTCGATGGCGCTGGGTTTATTTTTGCATGTGTCTGACAAGCAGAAAGGGTGAACACATTTGTCTAGGCTTATTGGTCAAAAAAACTCTACACATAAAGTGACTCAAGTCCTTTGTCTATTTGAACTACAATTGTCTGTCTTCCTATGGATTTGTAGGAGTGCCTTAAATATTCTAGATACAATATTTGTCACATCCATGTCTGGCAAATATCTTCTCCTAGCCAGTTGCTCCCCTTCTCATCTCTTACTTGTGTCCATTGATGAACAGATGTTCTTAACTGGAATGATAGCTATCACCCTTTGGGTTCTCCAAGCAGAAGACTCTGAGAAAGTTCAGAGTTCAGAATGTTTATAGGCAGCATCCTTTGTATCAACACTTGTGGAAAGAATAAGGAGAAAGCAAGTGTGAGTAGAAGGAGAAGTCTAGTGTAAGTTATGGTCTGTAATAGAAACAGATATAAATAGGTTGTATTTCCTACTGGCAAAGTTCTTTCAGTCTAAACAGTGGCAATTAGATATATAATAGAGACACTAATTAGTTTTTCCTGTGGGCCCCAGAAAATTCATCTAGAGTGGGTGGCATCTTAATTGAGTCTCAAAGAATGGAGATTGAATCTTATGCACATGGGGAACTCAGGCTTGAGGGGTGCAGAACATCTGAGACAAGAGAAACTGTAAGCAAAGCTTTGCGTTCCTCACAGCAACACTCACGTCCAACTGCTTATCTACTTATCTCAGGATGTTTCAGCTTTCTATACCATTAATCTAGGTGGGCCTCACCTGATGTTTCCTGTCATTCTTTAGGAGTCATTTCAGGGTTCCTTCTTCCAGGAAATCATTTCTTTCAGTCTGTCTCACAAGTGTTCGTTACTCGCCTCTATTATAGTATTTACCGTGTCAAACCTTCAACTCATAAGTCTTCAGTATCAAGGATTATGAATTGCGTATTCTTTCATCGCCTTGTTTCCAATGCTTATCACCTTGTTTGGATCACAATTTGCCACCCCGAATGTGTGTTAATCTGACAGAAATTTAACAGAGTCAAATCAGATAGTGTTCTCAGCTCCAAATTCTCAAATAGTCTTGCCATGTCACATGCACTCAATATTTCTTTTCTTAAGAAAAGTGGAAGTAAATGAAAGCAAAATGACCAGTTGTTCCTTTTCATCAATTTGTCATGTTTGTGACTTATAGTAGTGAGAGAAAGGCTAAGTTTTAGTAGTACTAAATCATACAGTTGGAGAAAGAAGGAAGTCTTTGATACCAAATTCCTACATTTGTTACAAGTCTTTGCACCTTTATGAACAACAACAACAAAAATAGCCCAAGATATGAAGTGAGATAAATGTCTAAAAACATAATTGGGAAGCCAACTGAATTTCCAGAACTTCATACTTGAGAAAATCAAGTTTTTGTTACAGTTCCTGATTTTCACCTCTCCAGTGAGGACTAGGTTAGCCATGGCTGTGCATTTTAGCCGTCCACATTTGCAATGCATAAACCAGCTAGATGCTTTTTAAACAGATTGACATTCAATTCACATAATCAGAAGCTTTCACTTTCTTCAGAAAAATACAGCAAACTAAAAAGTACCTGTGACCTAGTGAAAGTGATAAGTGTGTCCTTCTTTTCACTAAGTTAATAAATTAAGAACATTACTAAAGATGGTAGCTCACAGAAGATATTTCCCATTGTTATTTTTATTATTGCCCTTGTTATTATTTTAATTACAACATTTTACAATAATCACTGAGTGTACAGGTTTCTAGGATGAAAGGCATAGCAAGATCTAGAAAAGATATTACTATTGCCTGAGTTTTATGAAGCTGATATCAATCTTTTGTTTCATAAACTTCAGGCTGGTTATTACTTTGAACACAGGCTTTGGTGCATTAAAAGTGACATTGACAGGAATACAAATGAGAGAGCTCTCAGTGATTACTAACCAGGGGGACTTGGGAAAAACTGACAACTTTCCCACCCAAGGAGAAAGGAGTGCAGGAAAGGTAAAAAATTGACCAGACTTTGGAGATCAAATTGAGCCCTACTGATGCAATGAATGACTCTCAGGTATATTTTTTGCTATTTGATTCCCAGTAAGAGGAGACAGGACAAATACTTTGATTGAGCCTCAGCAATTAAGCTGGGGGTGGTGCAGTTTAAAGTTGTAAAGAGACTCATAGAGATTTTTGTTGTTGAGAATAGCATACATGCAATAAAATGACTAATCCTGACGTCTACAATTTAAGGCATTTTTTCCTTCAATGTATACACCTGTGTAACTACCTGAGACAATACACAGTAAAACATGTCCAATATTCTGGATGATTTCCTCAGCTTTCCTTTCAGGTAGTGTTGCACCAATGGGAACCACCATGCTCCTTCCAAACACATGGATTTTCTTTGTTTTTGTGCTTAATTGAAGTAAAATAGTATGTGTAATTTAATTTTGGCTTATTTCTAATAGTCATATCATCTTGGACAAGACATTCAAATCCCTTAGGCTTCAAATTTATTTTAGTTTCGTTTGGCTTGGTTTTGATTAGTATAGTTTGGGTTGGTTCAGTTTTTTTCTGGTCTGTGAAATGACAGTACTGAATACTTTCTAAACAGCCTTTCTCATCAGTGCCGTGATTCCCAGTATTGTATGATTGCCCTCCACTTTGTGATTTTTCTATGTTGTAAATCCTAATCTCTGTCTATTGTTAATAACTGGATTATGTTACAGAGGATTAGGGTGGGACTGCAACACCCTACTTAAGGTCATCTCCCTGCTCCAATGTAAAGGGAATTTCCCTGGAGTGCAGCTTGCACCACCTTTTACCCTTTTAACCTATAAGAACTAAAAAGAAAGAGAAGCAAGCAAAGAGTTGTGCCTACAGACCTATGGGCCTATAGCACAGTGGTTAAGTGCTTGGCCGCTAACGAAAGGGTTGGTGGTTGAAACTCAGCAGCTAGAGAAATACATGGCTGTTGGCTTCTAAAAAGATTAACATTACAGCCTTGGAAATTCTATGGGAGAGTCCTACTTTGTCCTGTGGGGTTACTGTGAGTCAGAATTGACTCCATGGCAGCGGAGATTTGTAATCTATCTGTGGAATACTTGAGAACACTAATTGGCCACTCACAGCCTTCAGAAATGAATGGTAAATGTTATCTCAATTTTACTATTGACTAAACAGAAGCTAAACTAAGTTAAGGACTCATAACTGGCTAAAAGTTGAAGACTCTGGTTCTTGATTCTTGGTCTCCTGACTTGTAATCATGCACACTTTCCACTCATCCCACATTGCCCACGCGAACCCTATTTTAGTGAACTATCTTAGTTATCTGGTACTGTTCTAACAGAAATGCCATGAGTAGATGGCTTGAACCAAGAAAATGTTTATTTTCACACACTTCAGTAGGCTGCAAGTCCAAATTCAGGGTGGGGGCCCCAGGGGAACATACTCTCCCTGTTGGCTCTGGAGGAAGGTGCTTGTGTTTCATCAATCTTTCTTTGGTCCGAGAGAATTTTGGTGCAGGAACCTGAGGTCCGAAGGACATGCTGTACTCCTGGTGCTGCTTTCTTGGTAGTATGAAGTCCACAATGCTCTGCTTGCTTGCCTTTCCTTTTATTTCTTATAGGTTAAAAGGATAAAAGGTGGTACAAGCTACACTCCAGGGAAATTCCCTTTAAACTGGAGCAGGGAGATGACCTTAGGTAGGGTGTTACAGTCCAACCCTAATCCTCTGTGACAGAATCCAGTTTATTAACCATAGGCAGAGATTGGACAATCACAAAGTGGAGGTCAGTCACACAATACTAGGAGTCATGGCTCAGTCAAATTGCTACACACATTTTTAGAGGGATACAATACAATCCATTACAGTGAACTTTCAAGTAGAACTGAGAAATTGTCTTCATCTCATGATGACATCTAAATACAAGGAGGACAGAAAATCATCTTTGGTGAGATGGCACATGTTAGGCTAAAACTCTATTTCTCCATAACAAGAGAAAAATGGATAATTAGATGTTAACAACAACAACAACAAAAGTCACCCACAGGGTAGTACCACCAAAGACTTTTAAACAAAGGAAATGTACCAGTAATTAAATAGGGATGGATAAATAGATCAAAAACTATCAGACATTTAAAACATTTTTCATTGTGTACATTTAACATTCTTCAAAACAACTGAATCCAGAAATAATCTCTATAAGAAGTAGTTACCACAAAAGTAAAATACATAATTCAGGCAATGTACACTTTGGGCAGCTGGGAAGTAAAGAAATCTCGGTGAACATGGGTTATCATTGAAGGCATCGTGGAGGAGGTGTGACTGGAGCTGGGTCTTGAAGGATGGGCAAGATTAGATAAGTAGATCTTGATCCACGATTCTTGATCTATCTAGAAGGAAGCTCTTTAAAGATTCAGAATAAAAATCTTCATTGAGCATCATCTTTAGTAACTAAGAGTTTGGGATTTTCCTTTATGAAACAGGTCAGCCTTAGAGGTAGCCATCCAACTGATGTCAACCATCATGTTAACCTTGAAAGGGTAGTTAGTTATACAATGTGGGGAACAGATACGTATGTAACAATCAGAGATTTTCCGACAGAGGGAGTTCTTTCCTGAAGTTAGAGTGAATATCTATGGTATAGGACACACCATTCTGGGCACTTTAAATATTTCATTTGACACAATAGTATCTCCAGTTGACAGATGAGGAAATACATCAGTGCACATAAATGAAGATAATTGTTTTAAGGAGCTCACTGGGAAGTGATTTAATCCCAGACTTTGTTGACATCAAAGTCCTTGGCTCTCACAAAGAAGGAAGTAGGCCTCACTGAAAGAGGCAACAGTGACCTTATTTCATACGTCAGAGACTACCAACAAAATTCACTGCCCTTCCTGAGCATGAGGCTAGACGGCACTGCCCTCATCAGTCTGTAGCTTTCCAGGTTACCTTGTGGTTGTGTGGATTCCATCCAGTTAGTTGTTATTAGGTGCCATCAAATTCGCTCCAGTCCATGGGGACTATTTACATGTAATAGAAGAATTACCTGGTCCTGTAGCACCCTCACAGTCATTGCTATGTGGGAGCCCATCTTTCCAGCCACTGGATCAGTCCATCTCCTCAAGGGTTTACGAAGGCGATGTCCTCCTCTAGGGAGTGGTTCCTCCTGGTAGCATGTCCAAAGTAAGAAAGACTGTTTTTCTCTTTTTTCCCCTCCAATGGGAGACGAGTGAAATGAATATGTCAGAGTAGGAATGAGAGGTGTTTTTTCATTTTTTTTAAATGGTCTAATTCTGGAAATGGTTCACATTAATTTATTTATATCACATAACTGGAACTCAGTCCTTGGCAAGAGCCGTTGGCTAACAAAATTGAGTCTCGCTTTCTCTCTTCCACACTCTTAATTCTTCCTGTTCTTCTACCTCCTGTTGAGGATGGAGTACAGGTGTAAAGCACTAAAGGATCGTCTCTAGTGCCCGAAGTCTTCGTTTTTACAAAGAACACAGGCTTCCTCACAGCCCCAAGCATGAGAGTGACACAGAGCTGGTGGTTCTACTTTGCTTCAGGAGGTTCTTACAGATTGCAAGAAGCTGAGAGGAAGATTTGCAAAGCACTGGATTTTGTCTCCTTGATAGCTCTCACAAGGAACTCAAATGTAGTTGTTTTAACACCAGCACTAGGGAATAAGTAAAAGACTTTATGTCACAGGCCTTGGAGAAATTTCTCCATTGACCACACACCCACACACAAAAATACAGTAACTTGGCTTGCAGAGCCTCTAGTTGTCCGGACTTTTCAGTCTTATCCTTTCTCTGTTCTTGTCCCATGACTTCCTGACATCACTGTTTTCTTTGACTGTAATGGTGTTCTCTTCCTATACCTTCACAGGTATAAAATGTTCATTTTTGCATGAACAACTCCCTGGTTCTCTGAACTAAACATAATTTCCCCTCTCTCTCCCTCTCTCCCTTTCTTACTCTCTCTTTCTACATATTTTTGCTCAATATTACCTCTCTCTCATAATCGTTTTTGAACTTGCCTTTTCATCCATATTAAATACTATGTTCCTTCAAGACCAGAAGGATTTGAACTTTTAAAGGGCCTGATATTGGGTGTTCCCAATAATCTTATCGCTACCTCCAAAGTCTCAGGAGACCTAAATGACACAGTGATCAAACAGCTATGACTGATTGCCAAAGAATCTATAACAATAAGTGCTCAGAAACATTTGCTGGCTTTTATTTGAAGGACTGATTGATTAAATGATTATTTGAGGCCACTTTAATATTAAAATTCCTTCATTCTGTAATTAATTAAAACTCTGAGTACTAGATACATGTCACTGATACTGTATTAGTTTCCTATTGCTGTTGTCACTAATTGCAAAATCATTGTGGCTTAAAACAAAAAAAAATTCATTATCTTACGGTTCTGGAGATGAGAAGCATGAAATGAGCCTTTAGTGAATTAAAATCAAGGTGTTGTCATGTTTGTTTGTTTTTTCCTGGGGACTCTAAGGGACAATCTGTTTCCTTGCCTTTCACAGCTTCTAAGAGCTGCCTGATTTCTTGGTTTGCTGCCTTTTGTTTCCTTTTCTGTCACATCCAGCACCCCAGTGACCAACACTGGGAAAAGCCTGTATCCGAGAGAGAGACAGGGAAGAGGATGAGAGAAAACTCACGTCACACAAGACAAAGTCCAGGCCAGGTGTGAGCAAGGTCTCTGATGGAGAGCAATGGCCACCGTTCCTCAATAGGAAACTTTATTTATAGGGCTACAATCAGGAGGACGTTGGCAGGGCAGTCTGTTTTGCCAAAAATGGTTCCTATGGTACTGAGGCATCTCATGATTGGCCAACCCATACATGGAAGTGTGATCAAAGCACAAGGTAAGAGAGAAGGGCAAAGGTCAGACATTCTCTGAGGCTCTGCCATGTCTGAGAAAGGCTTAAACCTGTGTGCAGACGTATCAGTAAGGTGGGAGACAAGAGGAAGGAGAAAGAGACAAAGGCCAGGCTTTCCCAGAGGCTCTGCCATACCCGGGAAAAGCCTAAACCTACATCCGTAAGACAGTAGGTGGGACAGCACATTCCTAGCAGCCTGCAGCACTTTCCCAGCCAGCAGAAGGGCACCGGCACTTTTCTTCTTGACGAGGTGCCCTGCTTTCAGCATCACAGCTGACTCTGAACTCCTTACCTTCCTCATATAAGGACTCTGTGATTACATTGGGTCCACCTGGATAATTTAAGTAATCATCCCAAAATCCTTAATGTAATCATGTCTGCCAAATCCCCTTCATAGTGTAAGATAACATATTCACAAATCCAGGGGATTGAGACGTGACCATCCTTGGAGACCACTGTTCTGTCTACCACAGATACCAAAACAAATACATAGCCTGGATGAATATTTTTCATCGGCATTTTTAGAGAATATCCTCATGGATAAAAGGAGAATTGTGGATCAAGCCTTAGGGACCCTTCTCCTTATGTCTTTGGCATCCTTGGAAGGACTTTATGTTCAGTTGTATATTTAATAAATAAATTGAATTTTGTGATATATTGTCAGAGTCTCCAGATAAAGACAAAGAAGAGAAACTTTCTTCATTTTGATACTGTAAAACATTATTCAGTTGACTACTAAAACACATTTAATCGTGGTACATTTATAAAGCTATGAAATATTTACAATCCAATGCCTAAGGCAGATGTCATATAGTTTATTCATTCCACACTTCAGTAAGTTATGGACACAAACACTGAAACTGACTTTTTAAAACATGTTAGTAAAAACAAATATTTCCTTAAAAGTTAGTTTTTTGTGTGGAAATTTAGTCTTTTCAGTCTGAAACGTGTTTTTCTAGATGCTTATAAAGTAAACTAAGTAAGACTAGCCTGTAAAAGTCTCCTTCAGCTAACATTCAGTCTTTGGGCTCTTCATATCTGCGGATAAGGGATTCTAGCTATTTGTTGAATACAGTCATACCATGATATAATTAAATTAGGTAATTTTAAGTGTGTGTTCAGCTAGATAGACAGGGAAATAGGTCGATAGGAGGAAGAGAGAGATAGAGGGAGGAGGAGAAAGGAGAGCAAGAAATGATGACCATTCCGACATGTTATCACAAAAGGATCAGCTAGTAGAATGACACCACTTCTGCAGAATCTCAGAGCGTAAGACTTACTGAGCATAGGTCAGCTGCATTATTTTTATTAAGAAAGAATAATAGTCCATTTGCTTAACACTAGGACACTGATATCAATAATAGAAGAATTCTGAACAAGTTCATGCTACAGATTGATCTGATGATGTGTTATATAACTTGATAAATAAGGATTTTACCCACTTGTGGTTTTAATCACTGTTTCATTGTTTATGAGACTGATGTTCGAATTATAAACTTAATTATGAGTATTCTCTAAGTACCAATGGCATTCAAATTAAATATTTGAGTGTATTACTCTTAATTGCTGTCTTCATAATTAAATTGAATAGACTGTATCTTGAAGAAGGGATTTCATTGTTTGCCAGCTCTACTGTGTTTCTGAATCCAAACACAGCTGACTATCTTAGCTACCTTCTCTTTCAGTTGAAATCTTATCCAGATTTCAAGGTTATAACTCTAACAATACCTCACCCACTGAATTTTTACTGAAGACCACCCCTCATGTGGCTACATGGTTGTTTTCTCTGAGTCTTTGTATCCTCTTCTGTCTGTCTTACAAATTGTGTGACATGTCACCTTTTAAAACAACTGCCCGCACTTACTAGATGTCAAGTTCTTTAAATGCAGAGATTTTGCCTTCAGCAGTACTTGTCACAAGTGTAGAAGCTCAACTGATTCTGTTTAACGCATCTTAGTAGAGTTTCTGAGATCCCTACACTTGAAAATGAGTCTTCTCACATTGCCTTAACTCTGTGGGAAAATATACTTTTGGAATAAAAGCTGGGACGTGGCTCCTTACTGCCTATCTAGTAGTAAACAGAAGTCCAAGCTTCTCAACTGAGAGAAGCTTTTTAAATGAAATGATTTCGATCCTAAGCGTGAAAATAGCCAAAAATAGCAACGAACATCAGTTTCTGTGTATAAAGTTTTTTTTTAAAGCAGTTGTTTGTTCTTGCAGAAGGATATAGTGAGAAAAACAAGGATTAATTTGTTTCTTTGTTTTATTACCTTCTTAAGAAAATCTTTTACTCACTTGTGTAGCAGTTACTGTGAAGAGTTCATATAAATGGGTTGTGAGTGAATTTTGCAAGTTCACAGTAGCAAATAAAGATGATATGAATTCACATAATAACTTATTAACAAGAATGCAATCTCTGTGAATGCTCTTTAAAAAATGTGAAGTACTTCCACAGTTCTTAATATATAGAAGGCACTCTAATATGGTTCTGTTATTACACTGGCTTTATGGGTGAAATAAAGGGGTTAGGTAACTTCCACAGATCACACAGCTAATTAATGGTGGAGTGAAGCTATGAGATCAAACAGACCTAGGGATTATGCTACATTTTGTTTTAAAGCATGAAACCTTTCAAAATAAAGGAGATAAAAGCACTTCGAAAACTTTAGAGTACTATTGCTCCAAGAGATGGAGTAGAGAATGTAGTAAGATTTTAGGGAGGAAAGAGTCATGTGATCTAAACTGGAGTACTGGGAAGTCTCTTTATCTGATGTCAATAATAGGAATTTAACTAGGCTTCAAAAGAAAGAAAGGATGTAGACCACCAGAAAGAAAGGTGGAAGTTATTTCAAGTAGACAAAAAGGAAAAGAAGAATTAGAAACTGGAGAGGACCAAATCTAGTGTCAAGTAAAGAAACTGCTCTTGGAGGCAGAGAGTATAGGAGACTCTTCAGGCTATGGAGTGGGAAGAGGTTAATTCATTAATTGGTTCAGTATGCGTTTGTATAAAGATATGTGTGTGTTATATGTATATGAATAGGATCCCTGGTAGTGAGGTAGTTGACTGCTCAGCTGCTAACCGAAAGGTTATAAAAGATGAGCGTTTGAACGCAGCTGCTCAATGGAAGAAAGATGTGGCAGTCTGCTTCTGTAAAGATTTACAGCCTTCGAAACCCTATGGGGCAGTTTTTCTCTGTCCTGTAGGGTCACTACAAGTCAGAAGAGATTCGATGTCAATAGATCATTTTTATACAGTTGGAAAATTTGGGCTGAAATTCAGACATTGGACTGACTGACTCTAAAACCCAAGATTTCAGTCACCGAGCCCCATTATCCACAGGGGAAAACATTTTCTGCCATTGCTCATTCTGTGCATTCTCTTCAGTATCAGAGCAAGTATAGGCTACTGTAGATTACGTGAGGTCAACTGAGCTTAAACTCAATTCCCTCTTCCTGTCTTTACAGTGCTGGAGTAGTCAAAGTTTCTCATCACTGACATGCTTCCAACAAAGTTAATGAAGCAATAAAATTGTGTGTAGAAAGTGTCTAAAGAGATTCTTCTAGCCTATTTATTTGTCTTTATCTGGATTCCTCTGTAATGCTTCCCCATTTTTTCTCTTTTTTTAAAGATAACGTTTCATAATTTATGAAATCATTTTGTTTCTCCCTTAAAGATAAATCTGGGGGCACTTCTGAGTGTCCAAGCTCATTTTAAGGAAACTGTATTTTATTTCACTCTTTTCTATTTAAATGGGTAACCCATGAAGCAGATGGTCCCCAGTATGGTCACTATAGCTGTGAATACTCTGGTTGCACTCACAAGGATTACAGCCAGAACTTTTAGTGATGGGAGGAAAGACAGAGAGAGTACAACTGTCTCCTCTGCCCAGGGGGCCAGGCCTGCAAGAAGGATCTCGGCAAATGCTACATTTCTGCCAACTTCATACTTTTTGGTAGGCAGAAACATTTCACTACAGTCAGAACCAGGCAAAAAAGTACGGCAAAAAACAAGTCAATAAACAGGAACCCAGGTATTTCCTCATCTTTCATAGATCGCAGTAACATAAGCTCTCAAAAACAATTTTAGTAATAGTATACTGCCACACCTTTCTCCCTCAGAGTGTCTGGTGGTTTTGAATTGCCAACCTTTTGGTTAACAGCTGAGTGCTTAAGCACTGTGTTGCCAGGGCTCTTATTATAAAATAGTCATGCCAAACCATAATGTATGTATATATCTGTATACATATATATATACACACATATATATACATACTTACATACATATACACACACACACACATACCCCAATATGCTGTCATTGGATGAAAACTACAATCCCTGAGAAATGGCCTAAGCCATAGACATAAAAGCATTTCACCATCACATTTTATCTTTCTTTGCTGGAAGCTTCTGAGGACATTTTAGATGATGGAAATGTTACTATTTATTGACTCAAAAAAAAAAATTAACTCACAGATACAAGGGAGAAAAGACACCCAGCCATGTCAAAATTCTGGAGAACATATACTTAGATTTCCAAATTTAGGAAAGATTTAAGAGGATGGGATAGCAAAATATAAGCTCAAAAATATATATGTTGCATTTAACTGCTTCTGATGGATTGTTGTTGCAAATTGTGATAGAGAAAAAAAGTCATGAGCTAGGTCAGTAGCTGCATTCTAGATGCCAGGAGTTGTCCTGATTTGCTCCTGTGAAGTCACCGTCTATATCTGGAACAGGAATTGTACTTGGAGTTGCCACCTAATTGAGTTTATGAAAATGCCAGTTGTTATTGAAGAGCTATTTGTCTTTATCGTAAGCTAGATAGGAAAATTAAATGGGGTATGATAGCTATCGATACTCATGAAAATTCGTTTGTAATAGTGACGTTCACATTTCTGATTTTCCTAGATACATAGTATGATTTTTCCTTTATTATCCTGGTAAAGGAGAAAAAATTCCAGGGGCTACCACTTGGCTCTTGCCGTCACAATAACTCTCAGTCAATGGGCTGTCAAGATGATATGTGGGTTCTGGTATTAGCTGAGTCTGTCTATTACAATTATTCATTCAGAAACTGGTAAAGTCTACACAAAAGTATAATGATAAAACTACTGGACCTACTGCAATTCAAATTTATGTTAAAACTCCATTAATTTCCTGAACTCCATTGTTCCCTAACTAATTTATAGGCATTTTTCACACTTGGGGTTCCACAGAATTAGTGTCAGATCAAAGGCAATGTTTACTGATCTCAATAAATGCTAGATATTTCCTTTTCCCTTCAGTAAAGGGGAAACTCTGGCGGTTGTAGTGGTTAAGTGCCACATCTGATAACCAAAAGGTCAGCAGTTCAGATCTGCCAGGCACCTTGGGAACTCTCTGGAGCAGTTCTACTGTGTACTATAGGGTCACTGTGAATCAGAATTGGCTCAGTTGCAGTGGGTTTGATTTGTAGTGAAGGCTCTTGTGTTTCTTTGGGGTAAACTTGGAGGGATATTTAAAACATACACTTGTGTCAGTGGCTCAGGGTCCTTCCTTTAAGGAGAAGACCCTCCCTATTAGTAAAATGGGCTCAGGTATGTAAACTGGCTATGATTTAAAAATTAGGTGACTAACCATGATTCTCGGTGATGCTGATTAAAGCTCACCAGAACTGGAGATATTTTTCTTTCTATGCAAATCAGGTAGTAATTTTCAGGTTGCTCATCTACTTTATTCTTAGAGGTATCATGATAAATCAGACACCTCAAAAGTTTCCTATAGGTCCAAATAGTCTGATCTCTATGTCATGGAATGCTACACCTTATGGAAAAATCCCTACCCTGTCTGTGGTGGTTATATGTTTCCGGGTTTTTTCACTGTTGTTGTTCCTCTCAGATCCTCACATCCCCTTCAAAGTCAGGGCAGTTTCTCCCTTCCTCATACCAGCCTACGTAGGAAACCTACCATAGATCTTACCAAGGATACTCATGCCCTAATCACTAATAAATTTCTCAATGCCTTGGTGAAAACAGTGTTTTCCCTCTGTCTTGGGAGATGTAGCAGGGAAAAGGTCGTGATGAATATACAAGAACTGAATGCTAATTCCACATCACATATCTAACCCTTGAGCTTTGGATTCTTTCCTTTACATTATGCCGAGGAAGTTCTGCATCATAGGGTTTCCAAGAAAATAATCTTTATGGAAGCAGATTGTTACATCTTTCTCTTTCAGAGTGAGTGGTGAGTTTAAACCAGCAACCTTTTAGTTAGCAATGGAGCACTTAACCACTGTGCATCCAGGAAGACTTTCTTCTAGGTTAGTGAATAGAAGTCCAGAAAAATTGGTACGTGCATGTGCATTTGATCCAATCAGAGGTTATATTCTATCCTGCTTTTTCTTTAAGGAATTATCACAGAAGCTGCTAGAAGCTATTCCAACATACATTCCCCAGATTCTTGTGGTATATCATAAACAAACCAACCAAAATCCTTGGCCTTTAAGTTGATTCGAACTCATAGGGACCATACAGAACCAATCAGAAGTGTCCCATAGGGTGTCTAAGGAGCGGTGGCTAGATTTCAACTGCTGACCTTTGGTTAGTATCTATAGCTCTTGATTGTGCCACCAAGGTTAATAAAACCTTGAAAATCTTTTAGGATATTATCTATTTTCTTTTGGGTCATATTTGGTGCTTATTCTCCTACAGGATGCTCAGATATGACTCTAGCTTTGGGTCTAGTAGCAATAAGGGGCAGTTTTATGGTTGAACTTGAAAGTGACATGTACCTGTAAGAAAATCTCCTCCCTGTCCTTTGAAGTTATTATACCAGTGACAGGTTATTAAACCCAGTGCTGTTGAGTTGATATTGACTAGTAGTGACCCTACAGGACAGAATAGAACTGCCCCGTATAGTTTCCAAGGAGTGCTTGGTGGATTTGAACTGCTGACCTTTTAGTTAGCAGATGTAGCACTTAACCATTATGCCACTTAACCATTATGACAAAGTTACTATAGGATCTTAAAAAAAGAAAAAAATCGTCATCATCAAGTCAATTCTGATTCACAGAGACCCTATAGGTCAGAGTAGAACTGCTCCATTAAGTTCCAGTAATTAGTCAGTGGATTGAAACTGCCAACCTTTTGGTTAACAAATATAGCTCTTAACTGCTCTACCACCAGGGCTCCTCCTCGGCAAAAGGGGCTCAAAATATCTTAGAATTGAAGATTCTCAGATTGAAGTGAGTTTACTCACATTCCAAACTTTGGAATCCCAATAAAAACCCACTGCTGTCAAATCAATTCCAGCTGATAGCCATCTTATAGGTCAGAGTAGAACTGACCCAGAGGGTTTCCAAAGAGCATCTGGTGGATTTGAATGGCCAACCTTTCAGTTAGCAGATGTAGCAGCATCTGCACCACCACGGTTTCCAATACTTCTTACTAAATGCCTTTACATTCATGTTAGGGATTTGGCAAATCTGTGAATTCAGCATAAGTTGTAATTCCGCAACCAGCACAGTTAATTTTTTTTCCCCACTTATTGAGCTCAATGCTGTGATGATTAAAGTCTTTAAGGGGCACTATAGAAACCTTTTGGCTCCTCAGCTGTGGCTGGAGCTTCTCATTTCTTTCCATAAGCCCCTAACACTCTCAGAAGCAGTTACCCTATACCAAATCCTTGTTCTTGTCGTTACCATCAAACACAGCGAACACTTTCTTTCCCAGAGCTCTTGCTCCAAGAGGTCCCTTTATTACAAACAACCACAAGTGGTAATTTGATTAATCATCATGTCATTAAATGTCATGAATTACTACTAGCTTCCTGTTCCTATTTTAAGAAATGCAGCACTGTGTTCAAGCTGAAAGACATGGACGAATCAATGCTAAATTCCTATCTTCCAGGGTTTCTTTCCTGGAACTACTCTTGTTACCAATTTCTTTATCATTTTGCTTCAGTCTGGATGCAGAAGAACTCTACATAAAATTGATGCAACATATTTTACCAGAGAGTAAATAACTGAAAAGGCCAAAAGAGATCACTGAGGTATCACACAAGTAGTAACTTCGAGAAGCAACCGCCATGCCTATGGCTAAGAGAGCAAAGGGAAGAATGGGGGGAATGAGGTGCCCCACAAAAGTGAGACTCAGAGGAAGGGGCGCTGGTGGCACAGATGCTGTGTAACACAGTCGTGACAAAGCTCAAACCTCCAAGAAGGCGTGCTGGTGTCTTTGACAGGACACATTGCGGTTAGTTGTTGTCCTTTTTATTTTATATTGTGACTAAGTGAAAGTATACAATCCAAATCAATTTTACATGCCAGCCTATCTGTAGCTCCTCTGATCTCCTTGCCCTGTGATAGCACACTCCTCCTTTTCATGTTATACCTGTATCCTCTTAACAAGTTCATGACCCCTCCTCTCCACCCTCTTCTCTCCCATCTAGAAACAGACCAGTAGGACAGCACCCTATATATGCATAGAACTGTAAAGTACACCCATCATCTGGTCACATTGTGTCCCTGAGTCTAGTCCATTTTTGTCCAAGGAGGTGACATCAGTAGTGTTTTCTAGATGGGGCAGCAGCAGGTGTAGGGGCCAGGATCCCAGAGGATCCCTCAGTCCATTGGACCACCAACTGTGGTCTTCTAATAGAGTTCTTGAGATGCACCCCTCTTTTCCTCATGTTGTCACAGGGACTCAAAATGGTATGCCCCGTCACAGCTGTCTTTGGTGGTGGCTGGGCATGATCTAGTTCTTCTGGTCACATGTTGATACAGTCTCCCATTCACAGGGGTCCTTCTGTTTCCTGGTCTCCTTTTTTCTGTTTTGCTGTTCTCAGTGATCATCTGTTCCAGATGAGCTGGCACCATTTGGTGTACCTCAGATGGCAGCTTTCTGGCTTTTAAGACCCCAGACGCCACTCACAAATATGAGGTGCAGAAGACACTCTTAGCATAGGATAGTTATGCCAATTGACCTTGATGTCCCCCGAGAGCATGGTCTCCAGACCCCGCCCCGCTACTCTCTCCTTGCAATATTGGGTTGAGATTAGAAGAACTTTCAGTTTATAGTGAAGTCTAGTTATGTTGATCTTCTTTCTATTGTGTACTGTCACTGCTTTCCCCCAACCCAGTTTCTATCGACTATATATATAACCAGTGACCAGCCCTCGCCACCCCCAACCCTTGTAGCTGTCAAAGAGTCTTCTGTATGTAAGTCTATATTTAAGTTCTTATAGCAGGGATCTCATACAGTATTTGTCCCTTTGCTGCTGACCGATTTCACTCGGCATAATGTCTTCCAGTTGATACCAGGTTATAAGAGGTTTCCTAGAAACATGTTTGTTCGTTTGCTTGTTTCATCATTGCATAGTGTTCTGCTGAGTATATGTACCAGTTTGTTTATCCATTCATCTGTTGATGGGCATCTATGTTGATTCCATCTTTTTGCTGTTGTGGACTGTGCTGCAATAAACATCCATGTGCATGTGTCTGTTCCTGTGACAGCCTTTGTTTCTGTAGGATGTATTTTGAGCAGTGGGATTACTGGATCAAATGGTATATATATTTCCAGGTTTTTAAAGAAGTGCCAGATTGCTTTCCAAAGGGGTTGCAACATTTCGCAGTCCCACCAGCAGTGTAGGAGAATTCCAATCTCTCCACAGCCTGTCCAGCATTTGTTGTTTTGTGTTTTTTGGATCATGGCCAAACTGTTGAGGTGAGATGGTATCTCACTGTAGTTTTCATTTGGATTTCTCTGATAGCTGATGATTATGAGCAATTCGTCATGTGTCTTTGGCTGCCTGGATGTCCTCTTTGGTGAAGTATCTGCCCATCTCCTTTGCCCATTGCTTAATTGGGTTATTTATCTTTTTCTTATCAATATGGTGCAGTATTTTGTAGATAATGGAGATAAGATGTTGGTCCGATAAGTAGTTTCCAAATATTTTTTTCCATTCTGTAGGTGGTCCTTTTAACTCTTTTAATGAAGTCTTCAGATGAGCAAACATATTTGATTCTTAGTAGTTCCTATTTATCTATTTTTTCTTCTTTGATTATGCCTTGTCAGATTTTGAAGTCTGTCTAAGCTGTGTATTAGTACTTCCATTGTTGACTCTATTTTTTCATTTATGATCTCTATCATTTTACATTTGACATTTAGGTCTTTGATCCATTTTGAATGAGTTTTTCTGTAAGGTGTGAGATATGGGTCTTGTTTCAGTTTTTTGCAGATGGATATGCAGTGTTGCCAACAACACTTGTTGAAGAGATTGTTTTTACCCCAGTTTACAATCTTAGGCCCTTGTCAAATATCAGCTCTTCATAAGAGCATGGTGGCATCTCAACTCTGTTCCATTGGTCTATAGGTCTCTTTTTGTAGCAGTACCAGGATGTTTTGACTACTGTGGCAGTATAATAGGTTCTAAGTTTGGGTAGTGTGAGGCCTCCCACTGTGTTCTTCTTATTCAGTAGTGCTTTACTTATACGGGGTTTCCTCCCTTTCTAAACAAAGTTGGTGATTTGTTTCTCCATGTCATTAAAAAATGATGCTAGATTTTCATTAGGATTGCATCGTGTATGTAGATTGCCTTGCATAAAAATAGATATTTTTCGCAATGTTAGGTCTTCCTATCCATGAGCAGGGTAGGTTTCTCCATCTATGTAAGTCTCTTTTGGTTTCTTGCAGTAAGGTCTTACAGTTCTCTGTGTAGGTCTCTTATTTTTCTAGTTAGATTTATTCCTAGGTACTTTACTTTCTTTGGTGCTATAATAAATGGTATTGATTTGGTGATTTCTTCTTTGACGATCTCATTGTTGGTATAAAGGAATCCTACTGATTTACTTGTGTTTATCTTATATCCTGATACTCCTATATTAGTTCCAATAGTTTACCTATGGATTCTTTTGGATTCTGTCTATATACAATCATATCATGTGCAAATAGGGAGATTTTTACTTCTTTTTTGCAGGTGCAGATACCGTTTATTTCTTTGTCTTGGCTGATTGCTCTGGCTTGAACCTCTAGTACAGTGTTAAATAGAAGTGGTGAGAGTGGGCATTCTTGTCTAGTTCCTATTCTCCAGAGGAATTCTTTCAGTCTCTTTCCATTCACGATGACGTAGGTGGTTCACTTTGTGTAGATGCCTCTTTTTGTATTGAGGAATTCCCCCTCTATTCCTGTTTTACTGAGAGTTTTTAGCATTAATGGATGCTGAACTTTGTGAAATGTCTTTTCTACATCAGTTGATTCTTATCCCTTGTGCTATTTATGTGGTTGATCACATTAATTGTTTTTCTGATGCTGAATCAGTGTTGCATCCCCAGTATGAATCCAACTTGGTTATGGTAAATTATTTTTTTGATATGTTGTTGAATTCTGTTGTCTAGGATTTTGTTGAAGATTTTTACATCTAGGTTCATAAGGGGTATTGGTCTGTAATTTTCTTTTTTAATGGGATCTTTCCCTGGCTTTGATATCAGGGTTATGTGGGTTCATAGAATGAATTTGGGAGTATTCCATCCCTTTCTATGCTGTAAAATAGCCTCAGTAGTATTAGAGTTAACTCTTCTCTAAAAGTTTGGTAGAATTCTCTGGTGAAACCATCTGGGTCAAGAATTTTTTTGGTTGGTAGTTTTTTGACGACTTTTTCAGTCTCTTCCTTTATGATGGGTTTATTAAGTTGTTCTGCTTCTCCTTGGGATAATTTTGGTAGGTGACATAAATCTACAAATTTGTACATTTATTTTACATTTTCAAATCTATTAGACTACAGTTTTTTTGTAGTAGTCTATCATGATACTTTTGATTTCAGCTGGAGCTGTTGTGACATCTGTCATCTCATTTCTTATTTGGGTCGTTTCCTCTCCTGTTTTTCTTTTGTAAGTTTAGCCAATGTTTTGTCAATTTTGTTGATCTTTTCAAAGAACCAGCTTTTGGTTTTGTTAATTTTTGTCAATTGTTATTCTATTCTCTAATTCATTTACTTCTGCTCGAATCTTTATTATCTGTTTTCTTCTGGTGACTGAGGGATTCCTCTGTTGGTCTCTTTCTACTTGTTCAAGCTATAGAGTTAATTCTTTGGTTTGGGCCCTTTCTTCACTCCAGATGTGTGCATTTATGGAGATAAACTGACCTCTCAGCACTGCTTTTGCTGTTTCACGTAGTTTCTGGTAGAATGTGTGTGGTGGTCAGGATTATGTCAATTTGGCTACTCCATATTTGGCTGCAGTATTAAGTGGCAGAGCGGGGTCTGTGCTGGCTTCCCGCCCCCTCAGCTCTTGTCTCTCTACCTTCTACTACTACTGCTGGTCTGCTCACATAGCCAGAAGCTCCTGCTTTCTTCTTTTGGTGTCTGGTTCCTGGACTTGAACTACCAGCTGTTGGATTCATCAATCCTTACAGTCAGGGCTTGAGAGTCCTGCTCCCTGACCTGCCGATCCTGGGTTCGCCAGCCTCTGCCACTCTGTCTCACTGCTAGCTTGGGATCCACTGATCTACACAACCAGTGATCTAGAACTCTGGTCTCTGACCTGCTGACTTTAAGTTCATCAGCTTCTGTGGCCATGTGAGGCTTGTGCCAGGACTTGGGACATTCAGCTTCTGTGATTGCGTGAGCTGTTTCCTATGTCTATATCTATCTGTCTATCTATATTATAAATCTTTCCTTGTACCTACATGTGTTACTGGTTTTGTTTCCCTAGAAAACCCAGCCTAAGATATTGTGCTTTCATTCTCATTTGAATCCATAAATTTCTTTATTTTGTCCTGATTCTACTAAAATCCATGGCTTTTTGAGCAAGATATTGTTGAGTTTCCATGAGTTCCAATTTATACCTGTTTTTTTTGCTATTGATTTTGACTTTTATGACTATGGTTCAAGAAGATGCTTTGCAATAATTCAGTGGTTTGGATTTTGTTGAGACTTGCATTATGTCATAACATGTGGTCTAGTCTGGAAAAATGTTCCATGTGCCTTGGAGAAGAAGGTATATTTGTTTGTTGATGGGTGGAAAGTTCTGTATATGTTGATAAGATCTAGTTCGTTGGGAGTTGCAATAAGATCTTCTGTATCTTTACTGAGCTTTTTTTCTGGATGATCTGTCCATTACTGAAAGTGGAGTATTGAAATCTCCAACTATTATTGTGTAGTGATTTATCTCATTTCTCAATGTTGTCAGTGTTTGTTCAGTGTATTTAGATGCTGTGGTATTGGGTGCATAAATACTTAACATTGTTATGTCCTGCTTACACATTGAACCTTTCAGCAGTAGTGACCATCCTTGTTCACAATGGTGGACCTTACATTAAAGTCTATTTTATCTGAGATTAGTATCTCCACTCCTGCTCTTCTTTGTATGTTGTTGGCTTTGTATATATGTCTCCAGCATTAGATTTTCAGTTTGTTCGTATCTTTGAGTCTTATGTGTGTTTCTTGTAAGCAACACATAGATAGGTTGTGTTTTTGATCCATGATATCACTCGTCTCTTTATTGGAGTGTTCGGTCCACCTACATTCAGTGTAATTACTGATATGTATGTGTTTAGTGCTGTCATTTTGATACATTTTTTTATGTATTGTTGATGTTTTCCTTAATTTGTCTGAGTCTTCTTTTTTATGGGTTGATTTATCATCTTTCTCAGTGTTGGTTCTGTGTTTGTTGAGACTCCCGTATTGTGCTTCTTGTTTTGATATGTCGCATTATTATTTTGCTTTGCAGCTACTCCTATGATCCCTCTTACTATTCTAAGTTTAAACCAGATTTTAATTTCTGCATATCTTTTTAATTTCCTCTCCATCTGAAAGGTTTATAACTATTGTAATATATCCCTCTTTTTAGTCTGATGATGTCATAGTTTTTGTGTTATGATCACCAGTTTCTTTCGTTTAATAATGTAGTTTTGATTGAACTTATTGACTTCCCTAAGTGAGTAGGATTCTAGATGCTGTGTCCTGCATTACCTCCTTAAGTATATACTTCATGTTTCTGTTTTTCTAAGCAAATAACTTCTTTCAGTATTTCTTGTACTTTTGGTTTGTTTTTTGCAAAGTCTCTAAGCTTCTGTTTACCTGCAAATGTCTTAATTTTACCATCATATTTGAGAGACAATTTTGGGGGATATACAGTTCTTTGTTGGATGTTTTTTTCCTTCAGGACATTGAATGTGTCATCCCACTGCTTTCTTGCCAACATCATTTCTATAGAGAAGTCAGACTAAGCCTACAAGTTTTCCCTCTGAATGTTAGTTTTGCTTTAAGCCTCACTGTCTTTAAGGGCCTCTCTTTATGTTTCATTTTATAAGCTTAATTTGGCTGGCTAATTATAGTATGTATTTTGGGGTCTAGTTTTTGTGACGTTCGATACATGTCTTGGATATCTATGTTCTCTTCTTTCATAATTTCAGGGAAGTTTTCTGTCAGCAACTCTACAACAATGCTCTCTGTATTTTGAGCAATCCCTCCCTGTTGAGTAACTCCAATTATTTGTAGACTATTCCTTGTAATAGAGTCCCACATGTTTCTTAATCCTTCTTCATTTTTATTTCTTTTCTCTGATTTCTTCTCAAATATGCTGGTACCAGTTACTCTATCCTCAAGCTCACTGCAGCTGACTTTCATCTCCTCTGTTCTACTGTTTTGGCTTTGGACTGAATTGTCTAATTTTGTATTTTTTTTTATTGATCTGCTGAATTTCAGATCACTGACGTTCCATCAGTTCAGATAGTGTACTTAATTTTTTATTTTGTTCTGCTGCATTTTGTTTAATCACTAGGAGCACTCTATATATAATTCTTATGTACTCAACTTCTGATAGTTTCAGAAAGGCTTCTTCATCTGGGAAGTTTTTTGATTCTTTATTTGGGAAGTTTTCCAGAGCCGTGGTGGACTGTTTCTTTAAATGGTTAGCTATGGACTATCGTCTGTGTGCCATCCAGAAGCTGATTTCTCTGGTGTTACCTCAGTAGGAGCTGAGGCATAGTTCTAAGAGTACAGTTGGTCACCAGCCATTTCCATGTACTCTAGTGTCTGGCTCCAGGTGGAATCTCTGGGATGGCAGGCTCTGCCTCCTGGCTGGCAAAGATGGTATCCCACTTATGGAGTCATGGGGGCGGGGGGGGGGAGTGGGTCAGCAGACCCAATGATGTGGATCAGTGAAGGGTGAAGGAGATGCTGCTGGGCCTCTCAGCAGTCAGTTCTCCAGGTTGTCTTATTTAAAAGGGTTCTTCACTGCTGAGCAAGGAGCTGTCCAACAGCTGCTGAAAACAGTCAGGCCCTCAGAATTGGCAGGCCCTGCCTTCCAGCTGACAACAAAAATACCTCATAGGCCATCCCCATATGCTATGACGTGGTTCAAAGTGAGGTGGGGTTAGGGCTTTCCTGCCATCCTCCACAAGGCCCCACCCACCCATAAATCTAGACATGAATTGTTTCAAATGCTGCATTTCTGCTGGAGAGGCACTTGCCAGACAGGCTGCTGCTCCACTTGAGGATCAGCCCCAGCTAGGCCCCCAAGTGAGTAACACTGCCTCGCAACTGACCACTGTGGCATCCTGGACAAGCTCCCTCCTGTCTTGGAACAGCAGTTTCATGTTGTCCTTTTCTGGCACAGCTCAGAAAAGAGAGGTGATGGTACAGTGGTACCCTCAGTCAGCAGCCACGCTCTCAATATGTGGCTTTCTTATGCACTGTCTCTCTGATCCACTATATGCTGTTTACTTGAGTGCCACAGTTTGGCATGTTTGCAGGCTCGTACCCAGTCCCCACCTCCTGGATAACAAAGAAGGCATCAGTACCTGCCAAGCCAAAGCCAAGTGCTATTGAGTTGAGTCTGTACCAATACTCGTCCAAAATGGCTAGTCAGCAGGAGTAGGGGCCAGCAGCCGCTGACTTAATTTTGAAAGGAGTAGTTTACTGGTGCCTAGTCAAATCTGACAATTCTATGCCAGATCCTTGGGCTCCCCAGATGTCCATGCTTCTGCATTCAGTTATCGTTCCAGGTCTTAGTTCTCAGTGGGAATTGAGGAGACGTGTGTCTAGTCTGCCATCTTGCCCCTGCCTCCACTGGACTTAGTTCTGTATCTGGAAAAAGAGCAATCTGGAACCAACAGTTCATACAGGGATGAGTCCCAACAGCCAGGCTGAAGAATAATTTCTGTGGTGACACAAACAGTAGTTACTAGCAACTCTGTTTTAGTCTCCAGTCACACAGATGCCATTTAGCTACCATGGTGGTGTAGTTGTTAAGGGCTACACCTACTAACCAAAAGGTTGGCAGTTTGAATCCACCAGATGCCCTTTGTAAATTATATGGGTCAATTCTGTTCTGTCCTATAGCATCACTGCGAGTTGGATTTGACCCAATAGCAGTAATTTCAAGCCTAGTAGGAAGGCATCAGGCAACAACCACAACAAAAAAACCTCTTAGAATGCATTGAATTATGACTCATAGCAGCCCTGTTGGACTGAGTAGAATTGCCTGATATGGTTTCCAAGGCTTTAAATCCTTATGGAAGCAGACTTCTGCGTCTTTCTTAGGCAGAACAGCTAGTGTGTTGCAGCCACCAATCTTTTGGTTAGCAGTTGAGCTCTTTAACCTCTACACCACCAGGAGTCCTTGATAAATGTAATTTACACTCCTCCAGGTCCAGCATCAGAGAGCACAGTATAGAACGATGGGTTTTAAAAAGATAACCACTACTGTGGATAATCAGAACAAAGCAAGTAATTCTAATATCCAAATTGCACATTACCTAAAACCAATAATAGAACATACACTTTGACTTTAGCTCAAAACATATTTAATGTCGGGACGTTTCCTATATTAATATATAGAACAATTTTTTTATTACTAATATTTTTTTACTCCATGGTAATGACAAAGAATAGAATAATTATGTGCTGTATAAAAGGCCTATCCTTATTCAACTGAAATGAATTTTGCTGTAGTAAAAGTTGTGAGATACTGGAATTGGTGACTAAGAGTATTTGCTGAATTTCTGTGCATGAGATATTTAAGAAAAGAATATACCATCTGGATAAAAAGAGGAATGAGCTGTGGAGGAAGAAACAAGTTCTCTGAATGACCTTTAGAATTTCTTCCCCACTCATGGTGGCATTCTGCTATGTTTTAAAAAAAACATGTATCAATGTTCATTTCACATAATTTTAGAATATTTGTCTTTATCACCACCATAATCTGCATTTGCATAGTACTTTGAACTTTCTAAAGCACTCATGCTTGTATTAGTTTTCTGCAACAGCCATAATAAATTACCACATAGTTAGCAGGTCAAGTGTTACAAATTTATTTTTGGAATTCAGAAGCCTAAATATGTTTCACTGGACTAAAATTAAAGCATTGGTAGTGCTTTGTTCCATTCTGGAGGTTTTAAGGGAATCTACATGTCTTCACTTATTCCACTTCCCAGTGGCTATCCAAGGAGTTCTGCTGGAACAATGGTTTAGTGCTCACCTGCTAACCAAAAGGTTGGCAGTTTGAACTCACACAGCTGCTCCACAGGAGAAAGATCTGGTAATCTCCTCCTGTAAAGATTACAGATTAGAATACCCTATACAGTGGCTCACGCTCTCCCATGGATCTCACCATGTCAAAGACCAACTCAGCAGCCCCCAACAACAGTAGTGATTATCCAAATTCCTTGTCTTATGGCCTTGCATCCCTCTGACCAGTCTTCTGTAGTCAAGTTTGCCCCTGACCACAGCCAGGAATGGTTCTCTATTCTGAAGAATCTACCTGATTGAATTGGGCTCACCTGGCTGCTCTCCTCAGTTCAAAGTCATTAACTTAATCACATAGGCAAAGTCCTTTTTCTGTTGTAAGGAATCGTATTTACAGATTCCAGTAACTAGGACAGACATCTTTGGGAGCCATTATTCTGACCACTATAACACCATGGTCTTTTTGAGCTGCACAGTCACCTCTTAGGAATTCAAAACAAGCTTCAGATGGACAAGGGACTTCAAGTTCATGACAACAGTCTGAACTGAATGTACATTTCACACAGCAGTTTGTTTTGATAATGATATCATAGAATCATATATAGACTGCCAACATTTACAATTATTTAGTTCCATCATTTATTCCACAAATGAGGAAACTGAGGCCCAAGAAATGTATCCCTTACTGCCGGGAGCCAGCCCTGACACTTTTCAGGGTCCCGCACAGAGGGAGGGAGAGGCATTGGTGGGAAATGAATTAAGAGAGACAGGAAAGAGTTTTTTGGTTAAAGGCAGCCCAACCAAGAGAGAGAGCTGTCTGTCTTTATTATTTTTATAGATGAGGTGATGTAATTTTCACCCTATTTTCTTCATCATATAAACTATTGGTTAACAAGAAACTGACCCATCACTATTGGCCAACAAGAAACTGACCCCTTGTGGTCTTCTTTCTCTAGTAATTGCCAGGACTTTTTGGATAATGGTCTGAGGGAGGTATTTATGGTGGTAAATGTCAGTGAACACAATTAATGGTTTTATTCGTACCTCAAAGTGGAAGGCACAGAAGGGTAAACTCCTCAAAACCTCACCATTTGGCTGTCTCCATTTGTTTCTCTAAGTTTTTATTTATCTCTTCCTATGCAGATAGTAAGTGTCTGCCATCCCTTAATCCAACCCAGCTGCCCTAAGAAAGATGTTTCTTTAGTGATAATTCATTTGCCATACCAATTATAAAGGACTTGGAAGTTTATCTATCTTTCTTTCTGCTGTAGGGAGTGAGATGCTTGTGTAGCTCTAATGGCTGTGTGGAGAATTGTCCCTGGGAAGCCTCTCAGGTGTTACTGTAAACCTGTGTATGTGGAGAAAAGGGAGGGGGGAGATGTAGTTGGGGGGAAGCCAGCGAGGCTGGGCAGGCCTCAGTGCTTTCAGGCATGCTGTATTGAAATCCGTTCCTCCAAGCTCTTTTCCCCAGAAGTTTCTGTTTAGGTTTTCCTAATATTATTTCATAAACCGAGGGGATTGTAAAGCTCCAGGGTCGGCTCTCCACACCTCACATGCTCCTGACAGGCAGGCCTAGTCCTTCAAGAGACACTTGGAAACAAAAGCAGAAAGCCTATATTTATTAAATCTACACCTTTGCCTATGCAAAGATGCTCCACATCTTTACAAATGATTTTAAACATGAAATTCACAGTCAGTGTTTCTTTCCATATCTGGGCATATGTCCTCCTGTGGACTTGCTGTGAGACAGGCTTTCCATGCACAGAGCTGGCTCAACTCCCACTTTTAGAATTTTTGGACTTACACCAAATTGTTTAAAGCTCAATATGTGTGTAACCAGTATGTTGAGCAAGCACGACTCCTGTCATAATCAAAACACAACTTTATTTTTGTCTTTTACCATCTTTCTAAAATGTGTTTGGTTCTGGTAATGTTTCCCTGCCCCTGGGTAAAGATTTCAAGTCCATGATATTTTTGCTCACTTACATAGGTAATAAAACATCCTACAGCCAGTTTAAGTAACAACCAGACCCAATTCATAAATTAGAATGCCCAGTGTAAGATATTAATAACAGTTCTGGATCTGATTTATCATTAGCAGGCACTCATCTCCCCAGTCTGCAGAAAACAGCATCTCTGGGAAGCCTGCCGTAGAGAGACATGGTTGGCTTCTTTTCTGTTTCAGTACTTTGTTCTTTTACTTCCCCATCCCACCTTGCTCTATAGTTCCTGACTCCTACACAGTTGGAGAAGTGTGAGGGTGGAATAGAAAGGAAAAGGGAGTTTAATGCTAGCTTCATAAGCTGGCTTTATGCTGTCTGCCTGGTAACTATTTGGAGCCTACCCTTTCTCTTTGGGTGCTGTCGGATACTCTTGTGAGTTTCTTTGTTGAGTCCCTCTGTAGTTAATCCCCATACCCTGGGCAAGAAAATGCGTATTTGTGCCTGCTAGGAGTCGGATCCCACTTGACGGCACTTGGCTGGCAGTTTGCCCTAACTTCAGGAACTTCTAGATATCTGGTGTTGTCCTTGAGTTTAGTTTTTTCCCTACTGGATTGATCCTGGGACTTCTTTTCCCACATGACCTATCTCTGGTCCAAGGGAAAGACCTACCACCCTTAGTCCTGACTAGCGTTTGGAGCGCAGGTTTGTTGTGAGATAACGACATTCTCCTGGATTCATCACCAAAGCAGCCCTTCCCATACTATCTAGAATTCAACAATGGGAGTCCATGACCTTCAATTATATTATCTCAATATATTAACATTTCTGCATTATCTCAGAAAGACCTAACAAGATTAGAGTGAAGGAATTAGTACCCTTCAAGAGTTGGCAGGGAAGAATCATAGCAGGACAACAGCTTTCTAATAAATCATTCTGAAAGTCTTTTTTTTTTTTTACAACACACCTCTACACAGGCATATCCCACTACTGTCGAGTTGATTCTGACTAATAGCAACACTATAAGATGGAGTAGAATTCCTCCATAGTTTCAAAGGAGCACCTGGAGAATTTGAACTGCCAACTTTTTGATTAGCAGATGTAGCTTTTAACCACTACATCACCAGGGTTTCCATACACACACACATATATATACATATGCACACACACACATATGCATATGCATAATCTAGCTGAAAGTTGTGAGAGTTGTAGAATTTTAGTTCCTTGGAACATTTGTATATAATGATTGGATAATTACTTTGGAATTTCTTGTCTATTATATATCACCTTTACTTCACCTTTTCATATGATTCACTGACAACTTGTTAAAATACGTGCTTTGAAACAGTGGTTCTCAAATGTGTGCATCAAAATCTCCCCAATTCGCTGAACTCCTTGGAGTTTCTATTTCAGTGGATCATAGATAAACACCAGTAATTTTCATTTTTAACAAATTCTCAGATAGTGTTGATGCTGCTAGTCCGGTGACCATGCTTTGAGAACCACTGCTGTTGGACCACAGGATTCAAGAGTAACTCTTCCCTAGCTAGTACCACTTTGGGAACCACTTCCCCTCAAGGTTTTCCTTAAAATTTGAGAGGTATGGAAAATTCTTAAGTGTGGAAATACTAAACAAGACTCAGTGTATATAATCCCTCCTTCCAGCATCTCTGATCCTAGTGCTGTATTTAGAGATGAAACTTTGCTTCCAAACTGCAAGTAATTCTAACTAGCAGTGTAATTCACTTTTATTCATCTATCTTTTGGTTCTATTACTTAATAAACATTTATAAAGCATGTATTAAATGGCAGGCACTGTTTTCCTGAGACATTGTTTCTCAAAGTGTGATCTCTAGATGACCAACTTCACCAGTAGTCTTCAATCTTTTGCATATACAGACTCACATGGAGGGCTTATAAACACACTTGGGTGGGCTGCACCCCCAGAATTTCTGACCTAATACAGCTGAGTTGGAGCATAAGAATTTACACCTTTAACAAGTTCCTAGTTGTTGCTGAGAACACACTTTGTTTGTTTCTCATTTCTTTTTTCTTCTTTAAATTGTGCTTTAGATGTAAGTTTACCACTCAATTTAATTTCTCATATGAAAATTTACGTATGTATTGTTACACAACACCAGTTGCAATCTCCATAATATGACAGCACACTCCCTATTTCCAACATGGATTTTCCTTTCCATCCAACCAGTTCCTATCCCTTCCTGCCTCTTCATCCTGCCTTCAGAGAGAAGCCACCAATTTGGTCTTACGTATCTGCTTAAACTAGGAAGCACCCTCCTCAGGAGTATTACTTTATGTTTTTTATAGTCCAATCTAATCTTTGTAGAGTGGGCACCAGGAATGATTTTACTTCGGATTCACAGACTGATTAGGGGCCATGGCTCTGGGAGTTCTTCTAGTCTTAGTCGGTCCATTAAAGTCTGGTCTTTTTATGTGAATATGAGTTGTGTTCCATATTTTTGTTTTGCTTCATCAGATACTCTCTGTAGTTTTCCTTGTGAGAGCAGTCATTCGTGGTAGCTGGTCTCAGGATAAACGGAGTCTCTGGTTTATGCGGCCCTTTTGTCTCTTGAGCTAATCTTTATCATGTGTCTTTAATATTCTTCATTCTCCTTTGCTCCAAGTGGGTTGAAATCAACAGATGTATGCTCACAAGCTGTTAAGACCTTACATACCACTCATCAAAGTGGGATGCAGAACACTTTCTTAATATATTTTGTTACGCCAGTTGACCTAGATGTTTCCCAGAACCATGGTCTCCAGACCCCCATCCCTGATACTCTTTCTCTCAGAGTGTTTGGTAGTACTCAGAAAACTTCTTGTCTTTTGGTTTAGTTCAGTTGTACTGCTTTCGCCTGTGTTATGTGTTGTCCTTCATTCACCTAAGATGATTTTTGTCTAATATCTAGATAGTTAATTCCCTTTTCCCTTTCTCTCTACCTTCATAGCCATCAAAGAATGTTTTCTTCTGTGTTTACATCTTTTCTTGAGTTCTTAGAATAGTAGTCTTATGCAATATTTGCCCTTTTATGACTAATTTCACTCAACATAATAAGTTCCAGATTCATCCATGTTACGAGACATTTTGCAGATTCATCACTGTTCTTATCATTGCATAGTATTCAATTGTGTGAATGTATCATGATTTGTTTATCCATCCATCCTTTTATGGACATCTAGGTTGTTTCCAGGAACCCTGGTGTTGTAGTGGTTAGGTGCTATGTCTGCTAACTAAAAGGTAGGCAGTTCACATCTGCCAGATGATCCTTAGAAACTCTATGGAGCAGTTCTACTCTGCCCTATAGGGTCACTATGAATTGGAATCAACTAAACAGTACTGGGTTTGGTTGGGGTTTTTTAGGTTGTTTCTTTTTACTATCGTGAACAGAGCTGCAGTAAACATGAGTATGCACATATCTGTTCATGTGATGACTCCTATTTCTCTAGAATATGTATCCCAAGGAGTGGGATTGCTGATGACATGGTACTTGTATTTCTAGCTTTTTAAAGAAGTGCTCAATAGATTTCCAGAGTGGTTGTACCAATTTACATTCCCATTAGCAGTGTATGAGTGTTCCAGTCTCTGCACAACCTCTTCAACATCTACTAAGTTGTGTTTTTTTGACTACTCCCAGTCTTTTTGGGGTGAGCTAGTATCTCATTATACTTTTAACTTTCATTTCTCTAATGGCTAAGTGGTTGCGAGCATTTCCTTGTACATCAGTTAGGCAACTGAATGTCTTCTTTGGTGATATATTTCTTCATAACTTTTCGTATGTTTTAATCGGGTTATCTGTCTTTCTGTTGCTGTGGTCTCACAATACCTTACAGGTTTTAGAGATTAGACCCTTATCAGATACATCATATCCAAAAATTGTCTTCCATTCTGTAGCTTCTGTTTATTCTTTTGTTGGAGTCTGTTGATGAGCATAAGTGTTTGATTTTTAGTAGCTCCTAGTTATCGAGTTTCTCTTCTGGTGATTGTGCATTGTTAGTTATGGTTTGTATTCTGTTTATGTCATGTATTAGGTCTCCAAGTACTGTCTTTGTTTTGTCTTCCATAAGCTCTAACATTTTGGATTTTATATTTAGACGTCTGATCCATTTTGAGTCAGGTTTTGTACATGGTGTGAGGTATGGGTCTTGTTTCATTTTTTGCAGATGGATATCCAGTTATTCCAGTACCATTTGTTAAAGAGATTGGTCTTTTCCCCATTTAACAGACCTTGAGCTTTTGCCAAATATCAGCTACTCATAAACCAAAAACCAAACCCAGTGTCACTGAGTTGATTCCAACTCATAGCAACCCTATAGAAAAGAGTAGAACTGCCCCAGGGAGTGTCTGGCAGATTTGAACTGCCAACCTTTTGGTTAGCAGATATAACACTTAACCACTACTCTACCAGGGTTTCCAGCTGTTCATAGGTGTATGAATTTGTATCTAGGTTTTCAATTCTGTTCTACTGGTCCGTGTATCCGTTGTCTTACCAGTACTAGACTGTTTCGGCTACCACTGCAGTATAATAGGTTCTAAAATTGGGTCGTATCAGGCCTCCCACTTTCTCCTTCTTCAAATGTGTTGCTCATCCAGGGTGCCTTCCCATTCCATGTGAGGTTTGTGATTTGTTTCTCCAACTTGCCAAAAAATGTAGTTGGAATTTGGATTGAGATCTCATTTTATCTGTAGAGTGCTTTGGGTAGAATAAATATTTTCACAATGATATGTCTTCTTGTGTATGAGCAAGATAGGTTTTTCTATTTATTTATGTCTCTTTTGGTGTCTTGTAGTAGTGTATTGTAGTTTTCTTCATAAAGGTCTTTTATATCTCTGGTTAGATTTATTTGTAAGTATTTAACCTCTTTGGGAATTATTGTAAATTGTATTGATTTAGTGATCTCCCTTTTGAAGTTCTGGTCTTTGGTGCAGAGGAATCCAACTGATTTTTCTGTATCTTATATCCTGATACATTACTAAAAACTATTACTTCCAAAAGTTTTCTTGTAGATCCTTTTGAGTTTTCTGTGTGTAAGATTACATAATCTATAAATAGGGATACTTTTCTTCTTTCTTACTGATTTATTTCTTTCTTACTTCCTTATTTCCTTTATTCTTTTTCCTGCCTTGTTGCTCTGGCTATGACATCCAGCACAGTGTTGAATAAGAATGATGATAAAGGGCATCCTTGTCTGGCTCTCATTCTCGAGAGAAATGCTTTCATACTCTATCCTTTTAGGATGATACTGGCTTTGCAAACAACCAAAACTAAACTTATCAGGGACTCATAGCAACTCTATAGGACCGAGTAGAACTGCCCCGTAGGATTTCCAAGGACCTCCTGGTAGATTTGAACTTGTCAACCTTTTGGTTAGAAGCCATAGCTTTTAACTAGTATTCCACCAGGGTTTCCTGGCTTTGTATAAATGCCCTTTATTATGCTGGGGAATTTTCCTTGTATTCCTGTTTCACTGAGAGTTTTCAAATACCTTTTTTGCATTGATTGATAAGATAATGTGGTTCTTTTATTTATGTGATAGATTGCAGTGACGGTTTTTACAGTATTAAATCTTTCCTGCATACCTGGTACATATCCCACCTGGTCACAGTAAATTTTTTTTTTTTTTTGCTATGTTGTTCAATTCTATTGGGATACTGATCTATATACATATATATATTATGATGATGATTGAGTGAAAATATATGTTCCCGTATAAATTTGAGTGCTCACCTATATGCAGCTCTCACTGCTTTCCCTGCCCAGTGACAGCACACTCTTCCTCTCTGCTCCATATATCTCTTATCCTCCCAACAGTCTCCTATCCCCTCTCCTCCACCCAATCCCCTTCCTCCAGTAAGAGGTCAGCAGGATGATATCCTATAGACACATAGAACCATAAAGTGTCCAGAAGATATGGTCACTCTGTGTCACTGCTGTCCGAAAAATTGAACTTCATTGTGATTTATGGACAGGGGCAGCATCAGGGCCAGGGGCCATGCTCCTAGGGGAATCCCGAAGCCCCTTGACCATCAATTGCGGTCTTTCAGTGGAGATCTCAGGGTGCACACTTCTTTATTCTTGTGTTGCTGGTGAGACTCAATTTTGTGAGCTCCATTGCGGCTATCGCTGGTGGTGGCCAGGCACCATCCGGTTCTTCTGGGCTCAAGTCGATGTAATCACCCACTCACGTGGGTCTCTCTGTCTTCTGGGTTCTGTTTCCCCCATGTCGTTTTGGACCTCGGTGATCATCTGTTTCTGCTGAGTTGGGACCATTTGTTACACCCTCAGAGGCAGCTTGGTAGCTTATAAGACCCCAGATGTCACTCAACAGTGTGGAGTGCGGCAAGTCCTTACTAACAAAATGCTAGTTGTGCCAATTGGCCTCGATTTCACCTGAGAGCATGGTCCCTGGCCCCCCACCCCAGCAACTCTGTTCGTGCAATATTGGTTTAAGATGGGAGGAGTATTCAAGCTGTGTTGAAGTCCAGTTAATACTGATCTTCTTTCTAATATGTGCTGTCACTTATTTCATCCAACCAAATTTCTAACAACTATCTAATCTAAACCCTCCCCCCCTTGCACTCCCTCCCTCCTCACTCTTGCAGCCATCAAAGGGTCTTTTTCTCTATGCATGAGTCTGTTTCTAAGTTCTTATAGTAGGGATCTCATATAATATTTGTCCTTTTTATAATCTTTTTTTTGTAGTCTTTACAAACTTTTGGTATCAGGGTTATACTGGCATTATCGAATGCATTTGTGGATATTCCATCATTTTCTATACTCTAAAATACCTTTAGTAGTACCAGTGTTAACTCTTTTATGAAAGTTTGGTAGAATGTTCCATTGAAGTCATCAGGGCCAGGGCTTTTGTTGTTGTTGAGAGTCCTTTTTAAAGTTACCTCTTCAATTTCTTCTTCTTTTTTTTCAGGTATTTATTTAATTTCTCTACTTTGGTTTGAGTTAGTTTAGGTATGTAATGTTTCTAAAAAAACTGTTCATTTCATCTAGGTTTTCAAAAATTTATTCGAATACAGTCTTTCATGGTATTCTATCTAATTTCTTATTTATCTGCTTCCTCTCCTGATTTTCTTTGGTTAGTTTGGCCAATGGCTTATCTTTTTTTTTTAATTTTCCAATCTCTTCAAAGAATCAGCTTTTGGTCTTGTTGACCCTTTCACTTGTTTTTCTATTCTCTATTCCATTTATTTCTGATATTTATTACTTCTTCTTCTGGTGCCCAAGGACATCTTTTGCTGCTTTCCTTCCGTTTGTTTGTGCCGTAGAGTTAATGTTTTGAGTTTGGCTCTTTCTTCTTTTCGGCTGTGTGCATATTTTGCTATATATTAACTTCTGAGCATTGCTTTTGCTGTGTGTCCAGGTTCTGGTAAAATGTTTTCATCTTCATTCGATTCTAAGAACTTCTTTATTCTCTCATTGATTTCTTCAATAACCTAGTAGTTTCTGAGCTAGGTGTTATTTGTTTTCCACATATTTCACTGTTTTTCCTTGCTTTTTCTGTTACTGATTTCTACTTTTATGGCCTTATAATCAGAAAAGACACTTTGTAATATTTCAGTGATTTTGATTCTTTTAACACTTGCCTTGTGGTTCATTCTGGAAAATGTTGCATGTTCAGTGGAAAAGAAAACATACTTGGCTGCTTTTGGGTAGAGTGTCCTGTGTATGTCTATGCCATCTAGCTAATGGATTGTGGCATTTAGGTCTTATGCCTTTGTTGAGCTTCTTTCTATATGCTCTGTCCTTTGCTGAAAGTGGTGTATGAAACTCTCCTAGTATTGTTTTGGAGCTGTCTATTTCTCTTTCAATGAAAAATATGTAATTAGCATCCCTGTCATTGGGTACATATACATTTATTGTAGGTATGTGCTGGTGTATTGATCCCTTACTCACTGCATAGTGTCTTTCTTTATCCTTTATGGTGTATTTTGCTTTAAAGTTTATTTTGTAAGAGGTCAGTACTGTCACTCCTACCCTTGATTGTTGTTTGCTTGATATGTTTTTTTTTTGAGTCTTTGTGTCTTTTAGTCTAAGGTATGTTTCTTGTAGGCAACATACAGACAGACTATGTGTTTTTCAATCCATTCTGTCACCCTCTATCTCTTTATTGGTGCATTTAGTTTATTTAAATTCAGTTTAATTATTGATAGGCACGAGTTTAGTGCTGTCATTTTGTTGCATGTATGTGATGTGTTGTTGACAATTTATTTGTTCTATCTAATTTTCTGTGCTCAATTGTTTTTCTTTATGTATTTTTTTTGTCCTTTTTTCATCATTGTTGATTTTTTTATTCATTGAGTCTGTGTTTTTATTTTTTTATTTGGATGTGTATATTTGTTAGTTTCTTTTGCAGTTAACTTAAAACTTACTCATATTTTTCTAAGTTTAAACCAATCATTTATTCCTGATATCCCCTTAGCTTACTCTCTATACGAAAGTTTTATGACTACACTATTTAGTCCCTGTCATGGATTGAATTGTGTCCCCCCAAACTATTTTTTTTAATGTTGTAATCTTTCACATATTGACATCTCTGTTTCCCTGTTTTCCATGTTTTAGCTTTGACTTTTTTTTGTAACTTATCTGAGTTGACATCTGGCTACTCTGTCCTGTTTTCTATTCTTGGATTATTATCTGATAAGTTTATTACTGATTCTCTAGCTGGAGAAATTTCTTCAATATTTCTTATAATTTTTGTTTTGTTTTTACAAACTCCTTTAACTTATGTCCCAATTTCACCTTCATATTTGAGAGAGAGTTTTGCTAGATATATTATTCTTGGCTGGCAATTTTTTTTTCCTTCAAGGCTTTACATATGTCATTCCATTGCCTTCTTGCCTGCATGGTTTCTTCTGAGTATACAGAGCTTAGTCTTATTGATTCTCTTTCACAGGTGACTTTTTGTTTATCCCTAGCTGTTCTTACAATTCTGTCTTTACCTCTGGTTGTGGCAAGTTAGATTACAGTACGTCTTAGTGCCTCTCTTTTGGGATCTCCTCTGTGTAGGATACAGTAAATGTCTTATGTAGATCTCTTCTCTTATGATATCAAGGAACTTTTCCATGAGCAAATCTTTAGCAATTCTCTCTGTATTTTCTATGATCTCCCCTGTTTTGGCACTCTGGTCACTCATAGGTTATTTACTTTGCTAGAGTCCCATGTAATTCTTAAGACTTCTTCATTTTTAAAAATTCTCTTACCTGATTTTTCTTCAAGTAAATTGGTGTCAAGTACATTATCTTCAATCTTAACTAATTCTGAGTTCTGTTGCCTCAGGTCTGCTCCTGTGACTTTCTACTGAGTTGTCTAACTTTGAAGTTTTATTGCTAATTTTTTGGATTATACTTTTGCCTCTCTGTGGATTCTAACAATCTGTTATCGTTGTCATTTTGCTTTGTATAGCTTTCTTAAATTCCTCCACTGCTTTGTCTCAGTTTTGCCTGATTTCCTTCTTGATGTCTTAAAGAGCTTGTATATTAATATTTTGAATTCTACCTCCAGTAACTGCAAGAACTTCTCTTTTCCCAAGAGATTTCCTTGTTATTTTGGTTGCTTTCTGGAGCCATCAAGGTGTGTCTCTTTATGTGATTCTATACTGACTGTTGTCTCTGAGCTGTCAATAAGTTATTATTCATTGTATGTTTGCTTACTGTGTCCTGGCTTCTTGTTTTATTTTCTTCTGATATGCCCAGGTAGGCTAGGTTTGTGAGCTACTTTGATTATGGGCATGTTTGAAGCTCTCACATCCTGTCACCAGTTGATTAGAACTGCTACTAAGTATGTGAACCCAGGAGTCCACTTACTTTTCTTGTGTGGATTCAGCTTGTTTTCCCAAGTTATTGGTCACTGCATTTGTGGTACAGGCTCTCATCTGCAGTGTTAGATGGGCAGTGCCACGCAGGAGTGACTGGAGCACGCACAGGTATCTGGCTGCAGTAGGGCGTTACGTGCTGAGAAAGGCAGAGAGCTCATGGCTGCTCTGAGTGCCTGGGTAGAGGCATTTCCCTGTTCCCTAAAGCCCATGGACTGACTCGACAGCACTTGGCTTGGCTAAAGCACACGGGTTGTTGGGTTTTGCAGCCAAGCTATGGGCATCCAGTGCTGTGGACTGTAAATATTGGGAGGTACCATTTATTCCAAGAGCCTTGTAGGTAGCTAGGTAGGATAGAAGAAGCTGCCAGTTCTCAGGTCCCTAACATGGGTGAAGATCCTGCTTAATGGCCAGGGCCACATTAAATGTCACAAACCTGTACTCTCCCTTAGTTGCTGTAGTTGAAAATAGTCTTCAGGTATATACCCTGTTGTACTGTACCAGTGAGGCCCTACACTGTTGAATGGACCCACACAGGTCTAGGCAGGGGTGAGAGGCATTTGAGATCCATATACTCCTTAATGCCTGTTCCTAAGCGAAGGGATAATGCCTTCCCTGAGTTCCTGGCTTAAGAGGCATGGTGATTTTTTTTAAATGACAGGGCTGGTTTGGGTACAGTTAATTCTGAGCTTGCAGCTTCCGGGAACTAGCAGTTACTTTCCTTTGTTTATTTGTTCCTTCCTGAAAGCTAGGAGACTGGCTCAGGGGCAGCAGGTCCCATTTGGGGCCTAGAGTACACAGCAACAGTTGAACACTGCTGGAATTGCACCATCATGGGGAGGGGGTAGGGGAGGGGAAGAGAGGCACTTCTTCATTGCAAATTTCCCCTCAGGGAAAGGGTTGTTTTAATCCTGCACAGCAGGTTAGATGCTTACACTGAACTTCCCAAATCTAGTACTGCTTCTCCCTGTTGCTGGAATCTTGTACAGACTCTCCACTGGTCAGTTTCTCCCCACATGGCAAGATGTGTCCTGAGCACTACTGTTTGCCTCAGCCCATGTACACCAAACAATCCAGCCTGCAGGGTGTCAGCTATGTCAGGTCTAGAACTTCTTCACTGCTTTAAAACTTCCTCTCCCTCCCCATGCCACTCAGCATTAACTCCTCAACTTTGTCTTTGGTATTTGGGGTTCCTAAATTGTCATATATAATTGACTTTTTTTTTTGCATGTCTTTGTTGTAAGAAGGTCCATAGGAACCGCACTGCTATTCCACCGTCTTAACTCTACCACCTGAACAAATGCATTCATCAAATGCAGGTGGACACATCTAAATTGTCTTGCATTTTAAGAATTTATTTTTATTATTTCCATTTTTGAGAAGAATGGAAAAACAACATCTTTATTTAAAATTGAAAGTATCCATCTAAAACATATTTGGAATTATTTGCCAACTGAAGAAAAAGGGTGCCATTTTTAGTGGCATGGAACATACTGTCATTAGTAAGGAAAAACTACAAGTATAGTTCACAGATCATTACATATGTGTAACCTTCTTTTCCCTATTATTCTATTCTTCCAATTAGCTTTTGCAGAGTCAATTTAATAGCTACAGGTTACAATGATAAGAATTTTTATCATCTTGTCAATAAATTTTGTGCCGAAAAATGTCAAACTCGTGTTGACAATGACTAAAATCCAGTGATATATTTTAAAATGGGCTGTTGAATATACCAAAACAAAACAGCATTATGTTTTGAACTTCTGGTCATAGCCAAGATATAATAGCTTGAATCAGACTAATCTTGCTGAAAAGAACAGTGCAACTTAGGCAATAACATAAAATAACTGTCTAAAAGACCTTGGAAGTAAACTGTAATACAGGACACAGTGGCTACAAATCATGCAGAGTAGAGCTCCATATTCCTGTAGCTTTTCTCTGAGTCCATTTTCAATTACTGCTTGGGAAAATATTTTCCTAACAAAAGTGGCCATCATACTTATCCAAGAATACAGAATCTGGATTTTATAGTGACCAAAAGAGCTAATACTGGTGGAGAAAGGAAACAATGAAAATGAATAAAAGATTTGCATGTAACCTCCCCTTGAGTTGTTTGCAATTCATTATTTGCAAAATCCAGGGTGAAACTTCAAGAAGAACAGAAGGAAGTAGTAGCTTCTGAATAATTAAAGAGCTGAACCACACACCCTACAGTTTTTGGGAAACAGAAGTTGGAGTTCAAGATTCATCAAAGTAGAGCAGTTTATTCACAGCTTGGGTTGAAACCTTAGAACTATCATGTCATAGTAGTAAGGGCAAACCTGATACAGCTTATCAAGCCCTAAAAGAAAACATAAGCCAGATAAGGCCTGTGAAAACTATTCACTATACAGAAGAAATCTTTATACAATTATGGAAATATAACATCTTTGAAAGGTTATGCTTTGATTATATTTTGCTTGTGGTCTGTCTTAGGCTGAGTTCTCTAGAGAAGCAAATTCAGTGCAAAGTGTGTTTGCTTGTGTGTCTGTGTGTGTACACAGAGCTACACCTCATCTGTCAGGTTGTTGTACCATAGGCCTGCACTATGATTCACTATTAGGAACCTGCCAAAGACTCTAAACAGCATCTCTCTTTGCCACTGACACTTGAAGCACCACTGAATCAGCTGAGTCGTATGGCCCAAGTGGCACAGCAGCTTGCATGGAGCCTGAATTGCTTATATACCTTCTCTTGTACTGGGCCCCACTCATATCTAGTAAGTTTTCAAGCCATTTGATAAACAGGCCAGAGTAGCACACCCAGATGAGGAATATGTTGCTTCAAAAATCCAAAGAGGAGTATAAAGTGTTGTGCCTCTGTTTTAGTTCTGGGAGGGCCCTGATGTAACAACTGATCCTTGGCTCTAGAAGAAATATCTTGACATATCCCACACTACTGGACCTCTAGAAATTTCACTGAGGTAGAAGGCATGTAAATTTCTGTTACATTAGTTTTCTACTCACTAGCATGCAAACGTCTTAAAAGCTAATGACAATTTTTCTTACTAGGTCCATTCAGTATAAGGTCATGTGGAAGGCCAAAGGTCAAGGCTCCTTCAAGTTATATTATGACACAGGGCTAGAGACTTGATATACCTTTAAGGTGGGACAGCGAATATGTGTTGCTAGTCTTAACAGCTGAACGCAAACTGCTTCTGCTGTTCCTTCAGCACTGGCATTGAGAAAAAGATATTGGCATATCAATAGTTGCATATCCAACATAAGATGTAATTAATTTGCTCAAGTAAAGAAACTACATCTGGAATAGCAGCGGCAATTGGAGTTACTACCTGGTTAAATTTACAGAAATCCACTGTCATTCTCCAAGATCCATCAGTTTTTCAGAAATGCCAGATAAAAAACCAAAATCAAACCTATTGTCTTTGAGTCGGGTCCAACTCGTAGCAACCCTGTAGGTCAGAGTAAAAATGCCCCATAGAGTTTCCAAGAAGTGTGCAGAGGATTTGAACTGCCAAATAGGCAAGTTTAATGGCAATATAATGGGAATCACCACGCCTGCATCCTCTGCATCCTTGGATGGTGACAATAATCTTTGCAGTTGCTACAGGAATGTGAGATTGCTTTTGGTTAACTATTTTCCTGGATAGGAACAGGTCTAATGGCTTTCAGTTGGCTTTTCCTACCACAGTAGCTCCATGTACTTTACACCACTTTCCAGGGATCCAATGTCGGAATTCCGTCAGTTGCTGAATATGTTTATTACAATTATGCTTTCCAAAACGGGAAACCTCCGAGGACTCACTAGATCCACTGTGACATGAATGGGTCCGAGGAGTCACTAGATCCACTGTGACATGAACTTGAGGAGACTCCCTTACACCCTTCTGGCTGGTGGGCCACAGTGATATTTTGGGTCTCCTGTAATTTATGTCAGGTCAGAGTCAGTGTCCTCAAATGTCTGACTTTCCCTTTCTCCCAGTGAACAGTTATTCTAAAAATCCACAGATCCCTCTAGAGAAGGCTAGGATAAAGATTAACAGCACAAATGTTTGTCAGTGTACTGTGTTCCTTCTTTAAGGGGACCTGGCCTTCCCTTCAGGCAAGGAATTGTGGGTCTGTAAACTGGATCAAGTCTGGTAACTGACTGAGGGGCTGTGACTCTCTATTCTAGCAGTTTGAATTAGATTGCTGTTTAGGTGACCTAGATCAAGTAAATTTAGTTGATTTTCCACCTACTTCAATCCTAGGAACACCATGAATAAGTAGCCAGTGCCATAAGTCCCTACAATTCAGACTATTCTGAATTAATACTTGGCTCTACTTTCCACTACAGTAACTACACCAACCTTACCTTTTTGATAGAGTGCTGCCACCTGGCTCCTATCACCATGAGGTCCAGTCAACCCCCTTTTAGGGGGCTGCTAGCTCACAGACTAGGATCAGTAGGCAGTGTAGCACTCTGCTGACCCAAGTCCTTAGAACCAGAGGTCAGGTGGTGACAAACCAGGTGCAGAACCCAGAGCAAGCAAAAGTCATTGATGGAGCTTTGCAGAATGCCCATATACGTTGGAGGCAGGCTACATCTTTGAGGAACCTCCCCTTATAACTGATTGGCTGATCACATCATGGATGTGATTATATTACACAACAGAAGATAACTGCATCATTCCATAACTGCCAAACTACATCATTATATAACAGTAGAACCACTGAAAATCATGTTCCAGCCAAGGTGACAAATAATCTCAACTGTTACAAAGTTCAAACAAAAGCACAAGGCCTACAAAAGAACAGGTCCAACAGCAAGAGATGAGTAGAAAATAAGACAGGTAATATGTTAGAATTATTTAAATAGACTGGTGCTCCAAGAGAAAAAGGATGAAAAATATAGAAAAGCCCATAAGAAATAGATGTAAAATACTGCAAACATTTTAATGCCCTTGTAAATTGCAGTCCAGAAGGAGAGGAGAGAAATATTCAGAAGTAATATTTGAAGGGGACTAATAATTTCACCAAACAGGTAAAACAATGAAATCCAATATCAAGAACAAATTCCAATATGGATAAGAAAACACACCCCTGTGAGCACACACATACACATATGTACACACATATGATAAAGCAACACACACAAAAATACATCGAAGGCAGCCAAAGGTTCCTTGCCCCCAAAATCTCAAAGGCAGTTGGATACATCACATTCACAACCATAATAAAAATGATAAAAAATTTTTCAACAGAAACAGTTGGAAGAAAGGCAATGGAAGGACGTATTTAACTCAATGAGATAAAATAACACCTACCCTGTATTATAAGGAGCCCTGGTGGCACTGTGGCTAAAAGTTACAGTTGCTAACTGAAAGGTCAGCAGCTTGAATCCACCAGCCATTCCTTGAAGACTCTACGGTACAGTCCTACTGTGTCCTATAAAGTTGCTATGAGTTGGAATAGACTTGATACCAGTGAGTCTGGTTCTTTTTTTGGTTTGTTTTATATTAGATACCTTAACAAAAATATCCTCCAAAACATATGTGAAACAAATACAATCTTAAAAGCTTAAAGAATATGTCAAAAACAAATATGCAGTAGATGAAACATGAATCTATTTTTTTAGTAAAATGAATCCAGATAAAACACAGAAAACTAGGAAAAAGGGGGAACACTGCCAAATGCAAATATTTTATGTAATTATTTTATTGTTTTATGTAATTATTATGTAAATAATGCTGGTAAATGTAAATTAATATTTAAAGTTCAAACAATAATAATGCCTTATGTGGTTTTCAATATATAAAATGGTAAGAAAAATGATAGCATAAGAGATATTTGAGGGATTCAATTAAAATGTAAAATTATTCAATTGTTTTGGAAGTAATAAAAGTCACTTCAAGCAGACTGTAATAAATCAGTCATGCAGGTTATAATACTTAGAACAACCTCTAGACTCTAATCAAACAACAAAACTAACCAATACGGCATATGAATGTCATAGAAGCTTTATTTATAATAGCCAAAACTGAAAACAATCTAGGTGTCTTTCAGGGGACATTTAGATTAAGCAACTATGGTGCATCTACTACTAAGCATAAAAAGAAGAAAGACTTCTTAATACACACAACCACCTGCATCAATATCTGTAGAATTATGCTGACTGAAAAAAGCCCATCCCAAAAGGTTCCATAATGTCTGACTCCATTTATATAAAATTCTTAGGAAAATAGAGAAGAAATTAGTCATTGCCAGTGATGCAGTGATGCACATGTTCTGTATCTGAACTGTATCAAGGTCTATATCCTGGTTGTGATATTGCTCTGTATCAGGAAAACAATGCTGTTGTTGTCAAGTCAATTCCCACCCTGTAGGACAGACTAGAACGGCCCCGTACATAGAGCTTCCAATGAGTGGCTGTGGGATTTGAACTGCTGCTTTTCGTTGGCAACCACAGCTCATAACCATCGTGACTATTGAAGGAAACTGGCCAAAGAGTACCTGGGATCTCTCTGTATTATTTCTTACAACTGTGGCAAATCTACAGTTATCTGAAAATAACAAGTTTAATTTTAAAGAGACAAGAGTGGCAATCAGAAAAATTCCATGTTGTTTTATGAGACAGACTTTATAAGAGGACTAAAAGAAAAAGTATGGAGAAATATACACAGTGCATCATTATTTTAGAAAACAGGTCTCACTATATTAACATTGTAAAAAGTCAACATTAATTAAGTCAAGAAACAGCATTAGATAATAAACAGAACATTTCGAAGTTATAAAATAATTTTAAAGGGAGATAAGACATTTCTTTTTTTTCTACTAAATGTATTTTAAACCTAATAACACATCTTCAAGATATATAAAACAAAATAGGAAAAATATCAAGGAGAAAGCACTAAAATAACAGAAATCTAGTTCTCATAGTAAATAAAACGCTAGCTGAAAAAATTCAATAATATGGAAATTTGAATAAATGATTAACCAACTTGATCTAATGAACATATGTAGAATAAAAAACAAAAAAAAACAAAAACGCTGCTGTCGAGTCAGGTCCGACTCAGTGACCCTAGAGGTCAGAGTAGAACTGTCCAATAGAGTTTCCAAGGAGCGCCTGGCAGATTTGAACTGCTGACCTTTTGGTTAGTAGCAGACATAGCACTTAACCCACTATGCCACCAGGATTTCCATACATAGAATAGTATATGCAAATACTGAAGAATACATATGTCTTTCAAGTGCACATGGGACATTTACCATTATTGATCAAATAATGTGCCATAAATGAAGTTTCAACACATTTAAAAGATTTCAAATCATAGTTTTTTTTTTTTTTTTCCTCCTGGCCACAGTGGCAGCACAGTAGAAATTAATAACAAAAAAAATAATTAGAAAAGCTCAAATCCTTGGAAATTAAGGTAATACTTTTTAATAGCTCATGAATCAAAGAAAAACATTACAATGGAAATTAGAACTTGCTTTCAACTGAATGAAAGTTTTACCTCTGATAATGAAAATGAGTCATAGCAAAACTTGAGAGATGCAGTGAAAACAGTCATAAGAAGAGAAATATAAAGTTTCAAATAAGTGGTGTAGTGGTTAAGCACTTAGCTGGTTTTTGAAATGTCAGCAATTTGAACCCACCAGCTGCTCCATGAGACAAAAATGTGATGGTCTACTTTCTAAATAGCTTTGGAAACCCTACAGGGCAGTTCTACTCTGTTTTATAGGGTTGATATAAGTTGGAATGAACTTGAGGACTGCAATGGATTTTTTTAAATATGTGTGTATGTACATTGCCATTGAGTCTATTTCAACTCATAGCAACCCATGGGACAGAGTAGAATTGTCCCATAAGGTTTTCTTGGCTGTAACCTTTTCTGAAGCAGATTTGCTGGGTCTTTCTTCCACCGAGTCATGGTTAGCAGCCGAGTCCTTAATCATCTGAGCACCAGGGTCACATATACACATACAGAAACTCTAGTGGCTTACTGGTTAAGTGCTATGGCTGCTAACCCAAAGCCTAGTAGTTTGAATCCACCAGATGGAAACTGTATGGGGCAGTTCTGTAGGTTAGCCGTGAGTTGCAGTTGACTCGATGGCAGCGGGATATACACATACATAAAAACAATGATATAAACTTCATATCAAGAGAAAAAGAACAGCCCAAAGGTGAAAAAGGAGGAAAGTAATAAGAAAAAAAGCAGAAACAAGTAAAGCAGACAACATGAGCCCAGCCAAAAGTTACTTTTAAAGACTAATAGACTTGACGAACTTCTGGTACGAGTGATCAGTAAAAATGAGAGGGAATGGGAGGTGATGATAACTTCTACTTTGCAGATGAGGTAACAGATTTAGAAAGCCATTGGTGCTCTACAGCTAGCAAGCTGCAGACAGGATTTAAAACTAGGACTTGGACTTCAAAGTTTGAGATTTTAAGTCCTTTGCTGTACTACCTCCCAGCACCAGAGGTGGACACAATAAACTGCCACCTTTGATGGCTGCTGTTACCGTCCTCTTCACTGCTGTGCCACTCCCAGAGAGTCACATGCTGTTGGAGATGGCGAGACTCCTGAGGGCTGGAGTGTGTCTGCTGGTTGGCCAGATCAAACAGGGAAATGGGGATCAGCACAAAGCGGTTAACACCTGCCCAGCTGTGCTGCCTATCCTTTGATTTGTTTCCTCCTTTTCTTTCAAGTTACTTCTCTGTTCTGAGCGACAAGTCCCAGAGAGATTATTTTTCAATGACTACATTTGAAAATGCTGGTGGCATGGTAATTAAATGCTATGGCTGCTAACCAAAAAATTGGCAGTTCAAGTCTGCCAGGTGCTCCTTAGAAACTCTAAAGGGCCGTTCTACTCTGTCTTGGAGTGTCACTGAGTGGGCATCAACTTAATGGCAGTGGGTTTGGTTTTGTTGATTTTGGCACTATCTATTTTACAGAGCTGTGTTTTGTTGGATGACCATGACCCAGAAATCGACTGGATTTAGCTTTGGTGTTCACCTCATTCACCTTTGAATCAGTTCTTTGGAAAAGAGAGAGAGCGAGCGAGAAGAAAAATCCAGTGAGAAGAGACTTCTCGTAATAGGGGAGCTTTTGTTCGCCTTGTTGGGTTCTCTTTAAAGAAGGTTTTGAGGGTTTTCTGTTTCTATTATCTCCTGTCTTTCAGTCAGGACTCCAGAAGAAACGAAGTGAAACACAGCTCCAACCCTGGAAGTGAAACACGGCTCCAACCCTGTGTCTCCGAGTTCATTTCTTCCTATTTGGACTTTCTAAGGGTTGGTCAGAAGAAAGCACTTTGAAGTTCATTTTGTGATACACTGTATCAAAGTCTTTTTATGTAGGATGGCAACATAGATGAGGACAGGCGAGAAAGACAGTAGCAATTGCTTTTTAGGGATTTTAGATCATGGTAACACTAGGTTGAATTATTTTGATGCAGGCTTTCAGTAAGGATTATGTTTAAAAATTTAATAATACTGCCTCTAAATAAACTTCATCAGAGTGCCCATTTTATCTATTTCACATTGAGCATGAGAAAATATACCTGTACTCATACACCAGTTCACATAATGACAGTGATATTAATTCACGCTTCTATTTTGCAATTTTATTATATAAGCCATCCTGGAGATCTGAAATGATTGTTCAAGTAACTCAGAATGGCTAAAGAAAAATAATGTGAAGCTTTAATTTATGTATATACAAACTGGGGGCGGGAGAGATTGTATCAAATAAGGAGAGAAAAAGGAACAAAATATTCTCCTCCAAGTTTTACCTCTAACTCTGTGACCTTGAATACATTTCTTTTTGTTCTGTAAGAAGTAGGCAAAAACTGCCCCCTACCTATCTTTTGGAGCTGCTGCAAGATTTATTAAACTAGGGAAAAAAAAAAAAAAGATCCAAAACAGATTAAAGATTTGATGGGATAATAGTTAACAAAAACACAAGGCAGCGTCGTTATCTTCAAGAGGTTTACAAAGTTGAATTAACTTGTACAACATCCTTGTTAGTCAGGTAGATAATCTGAGCCCCATTTTTATAGATAAGAAGGTATAAGTTCTTCTGCTAAAGCCACTTAGGTTGGGTGTATGAGAAAAAATGCCATTACTGAGTTCAGAACAAGGCCAGCATTTGTGGGTGCCTGACAATATTTTAAGAGGCTGTTTTAAAAATCCTCTCATTCACTTGGCAGGCAATAGGAAGAACCTGAATGTTATACTCACCACTTTTCTTTCTCTGGTTCTTCATGAAATTGATCTGAAATGCAAGACACCTTGTCTCAATGGTATCCAAGGGGAGCCAAGTATTTTGAGAGCTATTAAAAGACATTGTTCTAATGATGAGGCATATAATGTGATTTAGTGCAAGCTGAAGCCAAGGTATCCATCAGGAAAGGAAAGATCTAGAAAGGGGGGAAGGGGCACTATTCTTACAGTTTCCTATACCTCATCCAGTTAGGTTATGTGAACAGGGAACATACTACTCCCTTAACATTGTCCCTTCCAAACAAACAAATAAACAAACAAACAAATAAATAAATAAAAGCAAATAAAAATGAAGAAGACTGATTTTCCCCTTAGCTGAAACTGACTTGCACACTTGTTTCCAGCATTGCTTTTACAAATTTATTAAAAATGATTCAAAGTGCTAATTAGAATGTCTGGCACATAACAAAACCTCAATGAATGTTCTCTATTATTAGCTGTACTTTGATATAAACAGAATTGCATAAAGTCAAAAACAGGTCAGGAATCAGGTGCCCGGGTTCAAGCTTTGTCTCTTGCACTAAATTGCAGTCTAGACCTGGGTAGTTGCTTCACTTCCTCTGTAAAACAGGAATACTAATAGCACTTAACCTAGACAAACTTTGTTGAAAAACAAAATGAGCTACCAAGAAAGACGTTTTAAAAATAAATGAGCTACTACAAAGCCAAACTTGACTTTGTGTCAATTCTGATCCATAGTGACCCTATAGGACAGGGTAGAAGTGCTCCATAGGGTTTCCAAGGCTATAATCTCTTTAGGAACAGACTGTGACACATTCTTCTGCAGAGAGGCTGGTAGGTTTGAAACTCTGACATTAACTACTGGGCCAAAAGGGCTTCTAACACATGATAAACATCAGAATCACCAAGTGTTAGCTACATCAGAATCACCAAGTGTTGGCTACTAAGAGTTGTGTAGGTAAAGCTACTATACATACATGTCTAAGTCAGCCAGATACTCTTTACCGAGCGCTTACAATGAGCCAGGCCCTGGAAAAGAACCGACAAGGCAGCCATGGTCCCTACATACACATACCACTTTGTTAGTGGGTTCTAAAAAAGGTAAGAGGTCAAACAGAATAATTGAAGGCTGCCAAACAGGCTGAAAATATACTTAAAGAGAGACACACAGAAAATGTGAAAGGTAATTTGTCTTTAGGTGGTGGTGGGGTCAGGGAAAGTCCATCTTCGGAAATATATTTGAAGTAGAAGCCTTAAATAAGAGGAATCAGCTAAGTGATGGGAGTAGAGTGGAAATTTCAGGCAGATGGAACAGCATGTGCAAATGCCTTGAGGTATACAAACTTTGTCATACAGGAGGAAGTGATGCAACCTAGAGCGGCTACACCACATGTGTAAGGAAGGAGAGGCCTGATCAATGTGACTGAAGAGCCCACTGGGCCTGGCACACAGAGCCACATACATTCTGTGGAAAGGAGTTTGATGCTTATTCTGTTTGCAATAGGAAGTCACCAAAGAATCTTAAAAAGTAGCACAGGATGATTTGTTTTATGCTTTGGAAAATCTGTATTGGCTTCTTTGTAGGGCAAAATCATATATAATTATCATCATGTGGTTCCAAAAAGTTTCTATGTCTTTTAAAGCATGACAGCACTTAGCATAGCTAGTTGTTTGTAGTTACTAGTTGTTATCAAGTCACCTCCAACTCATGGCAATCCCAATATAGTTATGTGGCTCTTGTTGGGTTCTCTTTACTCCCGTGTGACTCACAGTGATCCCACGGGACAGAGTAGAACTTCCTCATAGAGTTTTCTCGCCTGTAATCTTACGAAGCAGATTAGCAAGGCTGAGTTTTAATCTTTTATATTAAAATTATTGTTCGTTGTCATTTGGTACCTTATGAATCATGCAACCCAATATATGGGGTCTTTCAGACAATGACCTTCTGGAAGCAAATCACTGGGCCTTCCTTACTAGAGTTCTCTAGATGGTTTGAACTGTCAACCTTTCAATTAATAGTGCATCACCAAGCCACTTGTGCCACTGAGGGGCTCGTATTGAAATTAAACATATCAAAAAGTTCTCGATTTTATTTTTGTACAACAATGGGTCACATTGCAGGTACCTGTAGCCCACTTTTGAGAAGACTATTACAGAGACAGGATGGAGCACAGCCGCTGTGGATTAGCAAAAGCATTAGGAGGAAGGTGATACGGCAATTCCACGTGAGGAGGAATCATGTAGCTGAGACTAGGGTGGTAGCAGTGGAGATTGTCTCAAATGGCTAGTATTCACAGGCATAATGGAAAGAGTCCTTACAGAAATGAAAGGTCTTATTACATGACCTTGATAAAAGTTGTTGAATACCTTATCTCATTGCTGGATTGGAAACACCTTGAAGTAGACTAGACCACATTCCTCTAGATCAGCCTCCTTCTTTAAGTGTTTTAGAAAAGAGACTGGTTTAGGGCATTATTGATACTTTACCTCCTATATTGATAAAGGTCACTGGAAAACAGAGCCACAGGAATTAAAGGGAAAGGGAATTGAAAGGATACAAAAAAAAAGGAGGTAATTTCATCTGCATTTGTTTAACCCTTTTCTCATATAGATAACTGAAACCAGGCACCGAGAAACACCCAGCAGATATTCATTACCAGCCAAGGAGCTGCCAAGACCTCCACGTTATAGGGCTCATTGGGACAGGTGTTCTGGGGAAGATGAGACTGCAAACTCCGAGAAGAGGAAAAATACTTGTACCCATTTTCTGCAGGAGGAGCTTCATTTTAAACAAACAAACAAATGAAAAAGAAAGAAATTTTGCTAGGACAATAGTGGATTAAGGCCAGAAAAGCCAAACTTATTAATTTCTTCTTTTCCGCTTTGCTTCTGCCAGTCCTCAGTGTGGATCGGAAATTATTTGGGTTCTGACTATTGAACCCAGGTTTCTTCTCTTGGAGGATTTCCCACATTTCTAGAATGGAAAGGAGGTTAACCGGCCACAGGAAGAAGGCATTAAGGAAACGATGCTGCAAAGCTCTTTTCACAAGAGGAGAACAAATGGCTGGGCTGGGACAAGGAGCATTTGCCATTTGTAGACGGGGAGGGTTTTGTCTTGCTGTCTAGACCACAGCTAGGGAGTCATTGCTCCTTTCTTAGGAGCGTGCAGGCCTGGTGGTGGAGGTGCTTTTGGAATAACTGTCTCTTTTAATAATAATCAAGGCACTTTTTTGCCCTCTTAAGTATCCAAGCTTAGTGATTAAAAAGCCTGGCCTTCTAGCCTTTGTACTTCCTATAGAATAGTAACCTACTTTTACCACCACCTGTTGCCATCAAGTCCTTTTTGACCCATAGTGACACTACAGGGAAACCATTAGGCCACCAAGACTACTGTTTTTATAGCATCCCTCTGTCTTGGATTGGTATAAGAAAGGTTTCCTTTGTACATCAGGAAGTGTTCCATTAATTTAGGAGCAATTATCTATCATCTGTGAGGACTGTGAACGAACTTCGCAATATTTCAGACCGCTGGCTTTTGGCAGAAGCAAGTTGTGTGTTTGAAAAAGGCTTGGGTTTTGAGAAATTCTTTGTAATTTTCAAAGCCGATTCACCCGCCTGCTATAAATTTGCAGCTGAGCTTTTGAACCAGATGAAACAGGGAGCTAGGTTGAGCAGATACTATAATCATACAATAACAGTATAGAATTTTAGCAGTCGAAGGAATGTCAAAAGTGACTTAATATAACCATTTAAAGTTAACAAAGGTGACAGACTGTGATTTGTCTGAGGTCCCACAACAAACTAGTGACAGGGACGCCCAGTAGCCTTGAATTTCGCTAACACAGATCTCAAGGCATGTGCTAGCAGCTCTGGACTAGGCACCCAATGGCCCAGCAGAAACGCTTCCTTTCTTGACTGACTCCACATGCAGGTATACAGAAGAATCAGGATAATTATTTATTCGGTTAATGGCTGCCGAGTTTCCTACTCAAGAGAGCCCAGCTCCAAGCACTGGAGATAAAACACAAACAGAGTAAAGAGGGACACTTCTATGGAGTTGTTCACAACTTGGTCTTTCTCCCTTCAGCGAGTTTCAAGTCCCTTCGGAAGGCCCAGACGCACGCACAGAAGACAGGAAAATTAAGTTAAGCAAAGCGCTCTCCATACGTCTGGGAGACTGGGTTCCAACAGTGTTTTAGGAGGTCACGAAAGGAACTTAAGTCCTGGTAATAGACCGAGCCTGTCCCCCCCCCCCCCCAGCTCATTTTATTACATCACTTTCAGCTGCCGCCTTTCTGGGAACTCCCGGTCCAGACACACAGGCTGTGCTCTGGGGACGCTAAGATGTCAACTCACAGCGACTAAGACAGTGACCGAGGAGAAGCCCACTCTTTCAACCTCTGGCCCTGGAAAAAGCCAGCAAGAGAGTAAAAAAAAAAAAAAGAAGAGACCAACAGAGACTGAGTGAAATAATAAAGGAGGACTAGGAATCTGCAGACACCGTGACAAGTCCGGGAGCCCGCTGCCGGCCACCCCGGTGGGAGGGGCGCGCGGGGACTGGCGGCGGCGGGCGCGCAGAGCGGGAGGCGGCGGGGGCGCCCGCGGTCCCGCAGCCCCGGCGAGCGGCGCAGCTCCGGAGCAGGACGCGGTGCCCGGAGCCCGGCAGCGCCCGCCTCCTGTCCGCGTCGCCCGCGCCCTCCGCCCGTGACTTCAGTTCGGCTCCACCCCCGCGCGGCGGCGGCGGCGGCGGCGGCGGCGGCGGCGGCTCCTCCGTCCGAACGGCGCTCGCACAAGCCCAGCCCGGCCGGCGCCGCCACCTGCCTGCCACCGGCTGCCCTGCCGCGGCCCGACTTGCATGGAGCTGGGGTGCTGAGCGCCTGCCCCACGCCGGCCCGTGGAGAGCCCGCGCCGCCCCTCCGGGCCGGGACCCCTCACCGCTCCGCGATGGGAAAAGTTGGCGCCAGAGGTGTCTCCTCAGCCGGGCTGAGCGCGCTCCTCGCCGGCGCGGGGCTCTTGGTCCTCTGCACCCCGGGCGCCCGCGGCGGCGGCTCCTGCTGCCCCCAGCCGCACCCTGGCTCCTTTCCGCACTGGGCCCCGACCCCAGGGGATTCAGCTCCACGGGGGCCGCGAGGCAAGGCGCCTGCCACGCCCCTGCCCTTCCTTGGGCGCCGCTTGTTCACTGTGGCCCCCGGGAACAGAGCGCTTGCCCTGGAGCGAGCCCGGGCCACCAGTTTGTCTGTGGCGGGTGTTACACGCTCGGGCCGGAGGAGACGGAGCGCAGCGGACCCTGAGAAAGCTGAACGCGGGGAAGGCGCGAATACGAGTCCTCAAGGAGTGCCAAGGGACGGAGGGCAGCAGGAGCCTGGAATTCAGGAGCGGGATCCGGACAAAGCCACCCGTTTCCGGATGGAGGAGCTGAGGCTGACCAGCACCACGTTTGCGCTGACAGGCGACTCCGCACACAACCAAGCCATGGTCCACTGGTCCGGCCACAACAGCAGCGTGAGTAAAATGGGACTGCTGGCCAAGGGGTGAAGGGTAGGAAGGGTTAAACGCAGCTGTACGTTGCGATGGAAGTGGGGATGCTGCAGACTAAAGTCTTGTCTGCCCACGTTTCCCAGGAGTTACTGTTGGCTACCAGGAGACCTTCCTCCACCCTCTACCCCCCAATAACACCGTCTTAGTCCTCTCCAGACCGTGAACAAAGCGTCAGACAGCACTCAAAGCCCTTTTTCCTGTTTCTTGGGTCGGGTTTGTGCGTGGAGCTGAAGACTGCGTAGAAGGGGGTTAAAGTATCCTGGAGATGGAGGTAAAAGGGTTAAATTTCCAGCAAAGCGGACATTCCTTTTAGTGACTTTCCCTTTACTTGCCAGACTGATGGCTCAAGTTGGATCAAGAAGACAGATTTGTAGGCTTTTCATTTTGTTCCATGTAGAACTCCTACCTATGCCTTCCTCACAGGGGAGGAGAAAGAACTGCAGTGGACAATGGGTGCCTTAGTGGGTTCCCTGTTTTGCGGGACCAAGTGGCTGCAAGTCGCAGGGAAGGAACTCTCCAATATCTTCTAACAGCACCAGCCAGTGTGTTTGGAGAGCTGGGGCTTTCCAGCCTGTGAATAAGCGGTTGTTCTCGAGCATGATCAGTCCCAGGGAGATCAGATTATAACCCAGTGACAACAAACCCCTGTGTTCCCCCGTTGCCTGACCTCCTCTCGTGAATGGCCCATGTAAAGACTTGGCTTGCACTTTATGGAGAGAGGAAAGTAATCCCTACGCTACAGGAGGCTGATGATGGTATACGTGAGAGTGGAAGTTGGTGTGTTTTGGCCGCGTCAGGGGAGGTCTGAGATTTGGGGAAAAGCCTCCCTGGTGGGAATGTGAGAGAGGCATCCCAGGCATCCCACTTTAAATGGAGCCTAGCAACTTCAATGACCTGAAGTAGTGGTAAAGCGCCGGCTCTGACGGTTAACAGCTGAAGGCAACGTAAAAGTGTGGAAAGTTGTCCAGGCTGCCCGAGGCAGACAAGAGGGTCATTAAAACTATAGATGGGTAAAATGAAGACAACAATAATAATAATATTAAAAGCTAGGGCTTCCATCCAGAAAGTGAGGTTTATTTATTTATTTTGGTATCGTGCACAGCCTTTGCAGCTTAGTACCTTTCACTGTGTTTTCACTTCTGATGTAATCACCAGAACCTTCGCAGACAATTCCCACTTCGGTATGTTGTACTCAGTTTCAGTTTTTTTTTTTTTTTTTTTTTAATGGAAGTTGTGAGTATTTTAAAATAATAGTCTCTGGTTGCAGATTCCTTGGGTACACAGACATAAGTCGTGTTAAGGAAAATCATGGTGGCTGTATATTGTATTGGTGTTTCCGTCCTGAGAATATTGGCAGATTTTTCCCTACAATTCAGCGTTCATGAGACAGGCTGTGGTTTTATATGGGTTTCAGAAGTGGTTGAATCAAATAATTGAAGCAGAAATTCTTTCTATTTGAGTTCTAGAGACCTTTGCCCTCCTTCCCTACCTTAACTATTGTATCTTTCATATCATAAGCACTAGCAGTAAGCCTCCAGTTTGAACTTGAATCTCCTTAAATTGATTGAATAACTTTCTTCTGCTTTAAGTGATTAACTCAAAGCTTCTTGCTTTAACAGAAGATTTTAAACACATCAAACATATTAGATCATGTTGTATCAAAAAGAAAGGATGTTGGACTCAGAATATTTCTGGCTTTTAATGTAACTCAGGGTGTAAAATATTACTCAACCATTAGACCTCTACTTCAGTTTCTCTTTTGAAGGATCTTGGAAAGAATGGGAAAAAGAGAGTACATCTTTGGCAAATTTGAAACTCCATTTAAGAAGTGGCACCAAGAGCTGCCCGGGCCTTTTTAAAAAATCTTTAAATGGTGCTTAGAAGCCCACTGGAAACCCTGGTGGCATAGTGGTTCAGTGCTACTGCTGCTAACCAGACTGTTGGGAGTTCAGATCCACCAGGCACTCCTGGGAAACTCTATGGGGCAGTTCTACTCTGTCTATAGGGTCTCTATGAGTTGGAATCAACTGCACAGTAGTGGATTTGGTTTATTTTTGGTACCAGCCTGCAAAAGCAAAAAAAAAAAAAGCCAACTGCCTTCGAGTCGGATCCGACTACTGGGGCTCATTGAGACTGGGACCTGGATGGGTGAAATGCAAATGCAGGGGCATCTGGGATAGTGTAAGGAATAAACAAGGAGGTGAATGTTAAAGGTGTGAGAGCCCCAATCATGTCAGTGAGGTGTCTACTCTCTGAAGCCTCACATTCGGTGAGGACACGTCTGCTCCCACTCACACACAAATTGTATTTTCAGCATATACCTCCAGATCGTGGAGGAGGAGAAACCATCTTTGTCCTGGTCCTCTAAAACAATGCTAAACCTACTCATATGGCCCTCGTGCATAGGAGACACAAAACGTTAAATATTTTTAAAGAGAGAGGAGGCAAAAAGAAACTGTTTTGGCAACTCTGTGACATGATAGACTGAGGACTAGTTCTGCTGTTTTGTGATGTGTCCATGGCAAGCTGATCACCGTCTCTGAACTTCTGCCCCTCTAAAGTGGGAGCCATGCGTGTCATATGAATGACAGAGAATTCAGGCCTGAAGAAGCATAACAAAGTTTGCCTGTCAAGTTTTGTGCACCTGTTTGGAACTCCCTATTGATAGCACTCCACTTTCCCTCAGAGCTTTCCCCCAGCTGGTGGAAATCCAGTCACCTCTCTGCCTAAGGACAGGATGGGGGTTCACACCTTGTCTGTGGCAGAAAGCTGCCCCTCGCCCCTCAGTGCCATAGGCAACTCTTCTCCGTCCTCTCTCTGCCCCACCTTCATCTAAAAGCCTTTGCTAAGAAGAGCTTCTGGTTTCAGAAACACCTGCATTAAAGGTGCAAATGTATGGTAATTATAGGCTGTCTGTCAAGCTTCTGAGGGATTCTAGATGGTTCTCTCACCTCTCTCCCTTCTCTTTCCTGCCCCCTCCTCTGTTGGACTTCTGCAGTTGTGTAAAAACATGACTGCCTACCTCTTCTGTGGGTGTGATGTGATTCCTCTCAACTGCAGCCTGCTTGATGGAAACTGTTCCTTGAGTTGGTGGAACACCTGGGGGGATCTTTTGGCATGAAAGGTGCTGGATATGAATCATTTGTCATGAGACTGATGTCGTCACCAAGAACATATTGTTCCTACCCTACTCATCTGAGACATGCTGTGCCCTGATCTAAATTTATATAGTAATCTTAGTGTGTTAAAATATAGATTTGTCTGTATATGCATGTGTATGTTTATTCCTTATTTCCAGAGAATTTTTAAGTGCTGTGCTCATTAATCCCTTTAAAATGCTTTTTAGGTGGGTGGCAAGTGTTAATAGTTCTTTAGAAAATTTTTTTTTTTTTCTGGAGTTAATTTGAATAATTCAGTTCACTACCTGATCCCTTTCTCATGGGCAATAACAATATAAGAATTGTTAACAGACGCTTTTACTTATATTTTCCCTTTAATGCTGCAATTATTAATGAGCATGATGGTGTGATGGATTTGCAGATACCTCTTTGTCTTTAGGTGTTCGACTTGATGCTTGTCATGCAACCTTGGTGAATAAACTGAGTCCCAGCCTGGGAATGGTTTTTGAGTAAATGTCTTACATTCATCATCTCTCTTAACTTTGTTGTGACTTATATTATTATCCCCATTACACAGAGGAGGAAACTGAGGCCCCAAAAGGCTAAACGACTTGCCAAGAGAATGTGGGAAATCATTGGTGGAGGAAAAGATGGAACCTAGAGTGATTTAACTCCAAAAGCCCACAGAATGTCTTGTATTAAAAGACTTTCAGGTAGAATAGAAAAGCACAGACATTTTGGAGTCAGTATTTCAACTAACCCAAATCTTGGGTAGATTTCTGAACATGTCAGAGGAGTGGATACTGGTAGCTAGAAGTTTTATCTCTCTGTAGAAAAGAAAGGACTTGAACAGTGCCTGTCACACAGCTTTCCTTACCTTAAGAAATGATTTAGTTGTTCTCTCACCCACCCACCTCTTCATCTTTCTGGAGACACGAATCTGTACCTGGTGATTCATGGAGGATGAGGCAACCTGCAATCATTCAGCTTTCAGATCTGTTGTTCTTCAGTAATAGATTATTTTTCAGAGTTAATGGCAAAATGTGGTTGTATAGAGAGATTGGATATGAACATGACTTGGTGATACATTTTGATAGGTTTTGTTTTTTTAAGTAAAATGATAAAAAGATTTTAGCTTTCTCTAGCAAGCCCACACAATTTCTTTCCTTATCACTGCTTCATGCTATCGATGAATGCAAACGTGCTGTGGTGGAAGGAAGGACAGAGGAAATAGGTTTTGGAAGCAGACAATTTGAATTTAAATTATCACTGTCTAGCTGACCAGCACTGGGATGGGTGTTGGAGGAGAGTGGGGTTGAGCAAGGTACGTAGATTCTTGGAGCCTTAATTTCCTCATCTAAAATATGGGAGTACTAGTGTAGGGTCTTTATGAGTCAGAATCAACTTGATGGTGTGGGTTTGTGTTTTTGTTTTGTTTTGCATAGTTACAGGCTCTGTGAATGAGAACTCTTATTTTTGTTTGGTGGAAGAGTTCCCTACTCTTGGAGTCAAAAGTCTTGTGTTCTAGTCCTGGAGGTATCGAAAAATTAGATATGTATTCATAGCTTGTGGAATTTTTGTCGCCTCAATGTCGTCTGCCTAAGATGACACTGATAGCCTAGAGAACTACTAGAATCCTTTACAGGTTGAAACTAATTGAGCAGTTTGCTCAACTTGGAGACATTGTGCACCTACTATGTTTAAATGTACTGATAGTGCTGGGGCTATAGATGGCACAATGCCCCGTACCCTTGATCTGTAAGTGAGTAAGCCTTATATTTCACTGACTGTTCTCTTTTTTGGAAACCCTGGTGGTGTAATGCTTAAGCATTATGCCTGCTAACCAGAAGGTTGGCAGTTCAGATCTGTTGAGCACTCCTTGGAAATTCTAGGGGGCAGTTCTACTCTGATCTCTAGGCTTGCCATGAGTTGGACTCGTGTCAACGGTGATAGGTTTAGGCTCTTTCTGTGACTCATATGAATACCTATTTTAGGAAGTCCAGGGTTTTTCAATCCAAGTGAGTTTTCTTTTCAATCTGGGTACATGTATTTGCACTAAAATTAGGTATCTTGTATCTTGTCTTCACGGTAATCTTGCACTATTGTTAAGCCCTTGGATGCTGATAGAAAGGTTGGCAGTTGAAACCTACCAGCCACTCCACAGGAGAAAGATGTGGCAGTCTGCTTCCATAAAGATTTATAGCCTTGACAACCCTGTAGAGCAGTTCTACCCTGTCCTATAGGGTCATTATGATTAGACTGCAGGGCAAAGGATTTTTGCTTGTTTTCTTTTTATGCCTGTCATTATAGTCCCATTTGAGAATGGATTGTCTTTGTTATGTCAATGAAGCAGGATTACTGTGGGATATATCTTGAGCCAATCTTTTGGGGTATAAAAGAGGCTGAACAGGCAAGTTAAGAAGCAAGGATGAGTAAGATACATGCTAAGAAACATTTCCAAGGAAACAAGAAGTAGAAGCTGAAGAGACAAGAACTTCTAGAGCTGACAGAGAGAAATCTCCTTCTCCTAGAGCCAGTGCTTTGAATTCAGAATTCTAAGTTCCTAAACTGTGAAAAGATAAATTTCTGTTTGTTGAAACCATCCCTTTGTGGTATTTCGTTATAGCAGTACTGGATAAAAAAGAGTTTGGTACAGGGAATGGGGTGCTACTGTAACAGATAAATAAAATGTGGCAGTGGTTTTGGAACTGGCCTGTGGATAGAAGCTAGAAGAGTTTTAAGGTGCCTAATAGTAAAAACCTAAATTACTTCAAAAAAAATCAGTAGTGGAATTATGGATTCAAAGGCAGTTCTGGCACAGGCTCAAAATGAAATGAGGATAGCTATAAAGAAAGTCTCTATCATCTCGGAGAATACGTATGTCACTAGCAAAAGAATGTTGCTAAAAATGTGGACATTAAGTGTGCTTCCATCTACTTACGATATTTCTGTTATAGCTGCACTGGATGACTAAGACAATTGATATGACTGTTGACTGTAGGGACTATAGCTTTTAAAAAGAGACCCCCAAAACTCCAGAGCATTGTGTATGAAACTCACATAATGTAATTTATTTATGAGAGTACTCACTGCTCACATTTAAGAAGCAGTTACTGTATGCCTGCATTATGCTAAGAACTATACTTAAGAGATTATTTTTCCTTTTAATTCTACAAATGTTTATTGAGCTCCTAATGTATGTATAGGGATATATGTGCAGTGATGCATAAAGGTGAAAAGAGATAATACCTACCCTCAAAGGATGTTCAGCCCTGAACTCAAGAAATCCCCCTTAGAGGTGACAGAAGACAAGTGTTCTTGGTAGAGCATGAGTTGGTCTAAGGAGCTCAAAGGTGGAATGGGTGTCTCCTGGTTTTATCTCATCAACAGAATCTCAAAATGTGGTGTGGATTTTAAGAAAGAGATAGAAATCTGGAAGGGACATTTTTGAGCTGAAAAGATAGCATGAATTAAGATTAAGAGTAGAGAAGTTAAAATTCCTAATCTATACGTAGGAAATTAACCCACTTTAAATGAAAAATGCATGTAACTAACTCTTTGGTCTTGGAAATTATTTCAAAAATATGATTTAAACAAAAAATACATACACAACAGTCTTGTAGTGAGTTTGCATGTCATCCAAGCCCAATAAGAAAACAACCTGTACTGCCTCTTCAAGGTGTGACTATCTTTATTCGGACATTAAATCTCAGCTGGAATCTTCATGATTTTATTTTTACCATGATGTTTCCCACAGTCATAGTTTTTACAAAAGAATTCTTTTGTTTGTTGGAGATCTTGATCAAAAATGTCACCAACTGGTCTACCCAGAGGATAAATTTATCTGACACCTTGCCAGCTTGTGTTAAACCACTACACACATGTAAAATATTTGTCCTGCTTTGGTGTGTGTGCCACTCACTGTCCCACATCTCTGACTAGAAAGTGTGAAGAATGTTCTGGTATCTACCAGAGGGGATACTGGCCAAACAGTCCCAGTAGTGGCCAAAAGTGAGGGCAGAGGAGAGGTGGGGCAGTGTGGAGAGGAGTGAGGCTATGCAGAAATATGTAAGGATCACTCCTGAAGAGCACAGGAGCTGCTCAGATCCAATGGATGCAATAGTCAAACAGTTGGCAAGAAACAAAAGTGGATTCTTACTGTGAGAGGTTTATAATGAAAGAACAGAGCTTATTCTAATATGTAGGTGGGGAAAGAAGGATGTGTATGTTCTGTAGGTAACCCTACATAAAATTTCACATGTGCACAAAAGATATTATGTCTATTTCTGTAGCACTCCTGAATGCTGTTATACCCCTGTAGATCTGTTACAGCCCTTTTTCCTTTTCAAACTGCTTCTTTTTTCAAATGCTGGAAAACTACTACCACTTTGGCTTTATTCTTGTCAAAAGTCCTATGAGACAGGAAAGGCAAATATCATCATCGCCGTTTCTTGGATGGGGTAACCAAGACATGACTATTAAGCAAGTCGATTAGTGGAAGAAGGGGGTCAAAACGTTTTGTCATTTTTGTGACTGATTCTTGTTTTTGCCCACTGTTGCCTTGCCAGAAGCCAAAAACAGAACACAGCTGCAGAAAATAATTTCCCTAAGGTTTAAAACCAAAAAACCAAACCCACTGCTGTTGCATTGATTCCAACTCACAGTAATGCTGTGGATGTTCGTATGAGTTTTGGGATCTATGGACTCTTGATCGTCTGCATAATTTTTGTGCTGGAATGCTCTGTTTTGCTTGATACTTGTGCACTCCTGTTCCTTCTGTTTGCCATTGCAGAGAAAAGTTTGTATATTGGGTTTGGAGCTCCTGAGTTCCAGGCTCAGCTATTGAAGTTATTGGCCCCAAGCTTCAAAACAAGTTGCCTCATCAAATCCATGCTCATGACGTTGTTTAAACCCATTAAAAAGTGACCTAAAAGAGAAACAATGAGACTTTCTGGCAGTGAGTTCCTGACAATAACCTATCTACTTGTATATTCTGCATCTAATGGACTTTGAAGGTGAGATTACTTACCACAGCATTATGGCAGCAGAGAGTTGGGGAAGACAAGAGACTAGAACCACCTTTCCTTCTATTTATCTTGCGCAGATTAGGTCTAGTTTTAAAAATACTAAAGATGGTCTCAATCAGGGCAACCTTGAGCCTCAGCATTTGGGAAAAGCGGTAGTCAACCTGGAGGATTCACAAGGAGTGCCTGCTGATGTGAATGGATTATTCTGTGCTAGAGGATTGTAACCCAGTCATCTTTTCTAACTTTTGGAGGTGGGGCTTTGCCGAACACTAGGGGTAACTATCTGTAGTCAGATAAGACATATTGCTTATAAAAGAGACACCCTCTTAACTGTATCATTATAAATAAGCAACAGTTTAGTGATTAGAATACCTCTGTAGAGGTATTCTAGAATTTTACCACATTATTTTATTGAATCTTCACAGTACCCTTACAAACTCAGTATCAGCCTCATTTAAAGCCACGAAAACAAGGCTCTAAGGTGTTAAAGAACTTCCATAAGGCCATCCAGCTAGAAGGTGGAGGAGCTGGAATTTGATTATTGCCCTTTTGGTTCTAAAGCTCTGTTTGTTCGATCATGCCCTGTCATTGTACCTTCACAGTTCTTTAGAGGGGACTCACAAGTTGGTGAAGAAGCTGGTAGAGGAGCCCTTAGCTTGGACGACACATCTCCGAGCTGGCTCTTCCACATCACCCTGCTCTCACGTCGCTGGCCTGACACACTTGTGTGGTTAATAACCTGCTTTGTGGTGCAGCTTGATTAAAGCCCTGACCTCTGCCCATACCCATGAATGTTTGCCTGGGGTTATAATTGTGTGGTGTCTTGTTATCCCAAGAGGATGTATGAGAGGAGCTATTTGGTTTCTCCCTACTGGCTAATGACCTTAGAGTGACAGTGTGGACTATGTGTACACTTTGTAAAGAAAGCACTAATAAGAATCATATTAGCAGACAACCAGCTAATCATGTTGTGCCCTGGGGCCAAAGGATTGAGGCTTCTAGTCATCTTCCCCTAACCAGAGTAGCAGGGGCGATTGGGACTCAGAATCATGGACTATCAATCCTTCTGCTCTGGGGACTATGCAGGGGTTAAAAGTAAAAAGATCTTCCCCTTATCTCAGCACTTTTCTCTACACTGTATGATTAGAATCATGAAAGAGAAAAAGGCTATTTTGAGTAACATGTTCAACCCTGGTTTAGAAACCAACCTTCAGCCTCACTTGCCCTGCTTTGTATTTGGCTGAACTGATGGACAGATTCTTAGCTGGGCAACCATAGGTTCTCTCCTAGGTGCCTAGGACAGCCAAGCCAAGTGCCGTCTAGTCGGAACAAGGTTTCTCAAAGTACAGTGAATCCTTAGGGCCTATGTTTTGAGTAACTTAATGCATCATACGCACGCAAAAGCTGGACTGTGAATAAAGAAAACAGAAGAAGAAGTGATGCCTTTGAATTGTGATGAAGGCAAATGTTCAATGTACCGTGGACTGCCAAAGGAACCAACAGATCTGTTCTGGAAGAAGTACAACCAGAGTGCTCCTTGGAAGCCAAGACGGCAAGACTACGTCTTCCATAGTTTGGACATGTCAGGAAAGATCAGTCCCTGGAGAAGGACATCGTGCTTTGTAGAGTGGACGGTCAGTGAAAAAGAGGAAGACCCTCAACAAAATGGATTGACACAGTAGCTACAGCAACGGGCTTAGGCATAAAAAGGATTGTGGACATGGCACAATACCAGGCAGTGTTTCGTTGTGTTGTTCATAGGGTCGCTGTGAGTTGGAACTGATTCAACAGCACTTAACAACAACGGTGGAGGGGAAGAGTTGAAGAACTTTTGTGGTTTATGAGCTCCCTGAAAGATTCTTGAGCTAGATTTAACTCATGGCGACCCCAAGAGTGTCAAAGGAGAGCTGTGCTCCATAGGTTTGTGATGGCTGATTTTAGATTCCCGGACCTTCTGAATTGCCTCTGGGTAGACTCGAACCTCCAAACTTTTGGTTAGCAACCTGGCACAGTAATCATTTGTACTACCAGGGTCTCCAGAAAAAATTATTTCCGTAAGGTTTAAAGCCAAAAATCCCAAACCTATTGCTGTTGATTCGAACTCATAGTAACCCTGTAGATTTTTGTGTTAGTTTTGGGCTCTGTGGACCCCTTTGATTGTCTGCATGATTTTTGTGTCGGAATGCTTTAGTTTTCTTCCATGAGTAGCTGAAGCTCTTGGTTTTGGTCAGCCCCTCAGATGAAACTGTAATCCCAGTAGTGAACACCATTTGGAAGACTCTCTGTATGAGAGTAGAATGATGATGTGGGTCAACACTTAGTCCTCCAGGCAGGGGTGGGCATGCCTTTCTGTCAAGTGGGCATGTTTATGTCATTGGACACATTCCAGGGAATGATCCTTTCTGGCTATCCACACTACTATATGCAAGGCGTATCTTAATTGGCTAAAAGGATATGTGACTTTTAAATCTAGCACAATGTTTCTGAGGTTGGCTTCAGTCTTGCGTTTTCCATCTACTTTATGAACTTGATCAGTTGACTTTGTAATTCTGTGCCTTAATTTCCTCATCTGTAAAATGGGATAACAATTTTTGTAGGGTTGCTTGAGGGTTAAAGGAGATAAATCTAGCATGATGTTTCCTTGGTTGGTTTCAGCCCTGCATTTTCCATCTACTATATTAACTTGACCAGTTACCTTTGTAATTCTGTGCCTTGATTTCCTCATCTGTAAAATGGGATAATTTCTGTAGGGTTGCTTGAGGGTTAAAGGAGATAATTGATACCAAAGTGCTTAAAGTAGCATCTAGCATATTATAAGCAGTCACTTAAGGTTTGCTGTTATTATTATTGCCATCATTACTTTGTTAATATGAATGCTAGTAATGCTCAAGGATGGTTTGCTAAAAAGATGTTTGTAATACGTTACTCATGACTGCTTCTGTTTGTGCATTTTTGTTCTGTTGCATTTTCAATTTTCTTATGTATGAAGGTCATGCTCCGGGTTACTCTTTTCGGTATCCTTCTCAACATCTCTAGCTAATTGCACATCATAGTCACTTACTAAATATTTGCTGTTTTCTTTGCAGTTTCCTTGGGGGAGACTAGATTTTTCAGATGGCATAGACAACTGGTGACCTTGTTTAACATGGATACTGTAAAAGGCAGATTGTACATATTTCTTGACTTTGGTAGCTGGCTACAAAACACTAGAGTAAAAACAAAACCAATTGCATACGAGTGCAAATATAAGCCCCTGCGGGCAGAGATTTTTCTCTTTGGTGTTCTCTGATATATCCCAAGTCCCTAGACATGTACCTGGGTCACAACGGAAACTCAGTATATATGCACTTGAATTATTGTTTACTATGGAGTCTTACTATTATAAAAAAGAAAGTATATAATTATAAAAACCTGGGGAAGATATTACTCAGAATGGTTACCTACAGTTATGACTGGGTGTTGGTATGATAGGAGAGTTGTTGTTGTTTCTCTTCTCTTTTTGTTGGTCCACATTTTTAATTGTTTCTCAGTAAACATACATTGCTTAAGTTATTTTTAAAACTTCTTTGAAAAAATTAAAATAAAAAGAGTAAACCAGGAATTTCTTTTATAAAGATCAGCACAAAGCTGGTTGCTATAAGGTGGAGGTTAAAGATGCCCCAAATCTCCAGCTTCCTCAAGCTGCTCCATCACTCCATCGTCTCTAATGTTAGCTGTCCCTTCTCCTGCGTCTACACTCCCTCCTGTCTTTTGGTTCCCTGATTCTCTGTGGCATCTTGCAGAACTCACAAACTGTATAAATGAAATGGCTTATAAGGCTGTGGAGGCTGGCAAGTACCAAATTTAAGGGTCAGGACTAGGTTTCTCCTGACCCACATGGCTGCAGGGGTTGACAAACCCAAAGTGGCAGTTCCTATCACAGGCTGGTGGCTCACATAGCTTCAGATGCTGGTGAATCAGGTCACATGCTAAGACACTGGCCCAGGAGGCTGTGTAGGCCTGCAAATCCCAGAACTAGGAAGGGCAGATAGCAGGCCTTAGGGGAGGTCAGCTGATCGTTAATCTAAAGTGAGATCCAGATGCAGAGAGAGAAAGTCTCACCAGGACACTCATTTATATCTTAGATTCAGACCAAACTCCAGGGAAGAGCACAAGTTTAGCAAGAGTGGGACTTAAGTCACACCCTCCTGTAAGGTTGCGACCCAAGACACACTCTACACTAGTCCTGCCTCATCAACATGTGGAGGTCAGGATCCATAACCCACAAAAGAGAGGACAGCCGCACGATATAGGGAATCATGACCTAGCCAAGTGGAGACATAACCGAGACATCACAGGTTCAATGTCACTTATTTGCAAAGTCCCACATAATCATTGTGTGTGAGTTACAAAGACCGTAGACAGAAAGGCCATATTATGCAATTCATTATACCGCAGAGAGCTTGTGATTTTGGCTTCATTGGAACTGAATTCCAGACAGCTAAACTAGATAAAGAGCCCTGGTGACACAGTGGTTAAAGAGCTCAGCTGTGAACCTAGCGCTCGGTGAGTTGAACTCACTAGCTGCTCCACTGGAGCGAAAGATGCAACAAACAGCCTGCTTCCTTCAAGGCTTATAGCCCCGGAAGCCCTCTGGGGCAGTTCTGCTGGGTCCTGTAGGGTCACTGAGAGCTGAAATTGACTCCACGGCAGTGAGTGAACTGGATGAAGGGCCTGCATTCAAGTTGCCTGCTTTTTGCCCAATCACTATTGTTGGCAGAGAGAGTTGGTGCCCACGGTTTTTGCAAAGCAACAGGAAGACTGTTTTGTGTCTCTCTTCTGGGTGCACAGCAGCATGTACTACTAGGCCTTGTATTTAGCATACGTTTTGTTTAGCAAACCCTCAGGGTGTAGTGGGTAAAGTGCTGTGGCTGCAAACCAAAGGGTCAGCAGTCAACATCTGCCAGAGTCTCCCTGGAAACTCTAGGGGACTGTTCTTCTGTTCTGTCCTCTGGGGTCACTGTGAGTTTGGGATTGACTTGAAGGCAACAGATTTCTTTATTTGGGCGGGGTGGGGAGGGGAGGCAGTTGCTGATTCAGAGAGAAAGAACTGTGAGTAGTTTCACCATTCTAACTGCACCTTCCAGAATTTCTGACTCTGGTCCCCATTAAGGAGAATATGTTTCAGCATACATCTCGTTTTAGTCTGCTAGTGCTGCTCTAATAGAGATACCATAAGTAGATGGCTTTAGCAAAGAAAAGTTTATTTTTACGCAGTCCAGTAGGTTACAAGTCCATTCAGGGTGTCCACTTCAGGGGAAGGCTTTCCTTCTGTCAGTTCTAAAGGAAAGTCCTTGTGTTACATCACTCTTTGGTTAGGGAGCATCTTGGCACAGGAACCTCAGGTCTGAAGGACGTGCACTTCTCCTGGTGCTGCTTTCTTGATGGTGTGAGGTTCCCAACTCTCTGCTTGCTTCTCTCTTTTTATCTCCCATAGGATGAAAGGATAAAAGATAGTGCAAGCCACTCTCTAGGAAAACTCCCTTTACAATGGAGCAAGGAGGTGATCTTATGAAGGGATTTACAGTCCCTCCCTAATCCCTCTCTAACATAATCCACTCTGTTAACCATAGGCAGAGATTAAGATTTACAGCATCAGAAAATCCCAAAATGGAGGGCAATCACAGAATACAGGGAATCCTGGCCCAGCCAAGTTATGACATGTATTTTTTAGGGGCACACAATTCAATCCATGATACATCTCAGTCTCTTTTTCAATTTTAACTCGTCTCTACATCATATTTTTACATATGCATACAAAGTAAATGCATGCACCCTCAAACTTCTGTATGCATTCACATCACAGTAATTTAGGACCTGATGTGCAAAACTGAAGTCATCTTAGTAAAAGTGAGCCCCCAGACAGGCTTCTAAGGCTTGGGTAGGCTTGTGTGTCGGGTGTGAGAATCCAGTGAAAGGAGATCTCCAGAACAAGGAGAGATAGAGCAAGCAGGCAGACAGGGACAGACACAACAGAAGCAGAGAGACAGAGAGCAAGCAAGCGAGTGCATGAAAGCGTTATAGAGGCAGACGCAGACAACAAAGCTTGATTGAGAAAGAAGAAGAAAAAGAGAAGCCATTGAAAGAAAAAGGCGGATTGAGAGACAGAGTTGTGGCAAAGGCATGGAGACAGAGAGACAATCAGAGGAAGATGACGAGAGGTGAAAAGAAAAGAGGAAAGGGGAAAAGTACAAGCATATCAGCTCATGGAAAGCCTAGAATGGACCTGGTCCCAGGCTAACTGTACCTTCCTACTGTAGCTATTCTGTTTCTCTGGCTTTTTGCTTTTGGGGATTTTGTACCTGGGCATGTTGCTAGCAGGAACAGCCATTCCTGCTCTTGTTATGGCTTGAGAGCCATCTGTGGTTACATAGGCATTGGGTAGGAGGGACCCATGGAGCATTTATGCATTTTTTCAGAATGCCTTCAGAGCAGTTTCCTTTGGGAAGTGGGACTGATGGTCTCAGTAGTAGAAAAGCAACTTTTAGCCTTTCTTTTCATGCTCATCTGCACTTTCCTGCATTTTTACCATGAGTATGCACTTCTTTAATAATAAAAATACTAAAACATGTTTTAAGTGCCTGTTGTGTCAGCACTGTGCTAAGTGCTGGGAATCCAAAGATGAGTAAGACCTGATCTTTCCCCTTGAGGTTGCGTATTCTGGTGGAAATAGACAGGCACATAAACAGATAAACTGCAATTGAGTGTGGTAAGTGCATAATAGATGTAATAGAGCTTTGTGCAAAGTGCTATGGGGGCAAAGATAAGTAGGGGACAACTAATTTTGCCTGAGAAAGGGAAGCTTGAACACAAACTGACATTTGAGCCTAGCCATTATACGAGATAAGGACTTTTCCAGACAGAGTAGGTTTAGGTAGAAGAGAAGGCTATTCATTCCCTTTGTAACTTGCTGTAGCTGAGATCTTGTATTCATATTCGGTTGTTGGCACAGTCAGCAAGGTGTGACCAGTGTGTGGGTACTCTCTTTGTCATCTCAGTGTCCAACATATCTGCAACTAAGGCTAACAGTGTTTTAAAATAGCAGATTAGTTCCCATATTGTAGAAGTTTCTATTAAGTACTAGCACACAAACTGGCCAAACGGATCTGAGTTTTCCACAGAGATGTTGTTCCCCTACACACAATTTTTAAAGTACTGCAGTCTCCTCTTCACAGGAGAATTTGATATTGCAGGGTCCAGATCTGTCTTAGGGTATAGTGAGTGACTTAGAGATTTTTGGCTAGTGTTTTTGTGCTGCTATAGTAGAGGAAGGAAACCCTGGTGATGTTGTGGTTAAGTGCTGCAGCTGCTAACCAAGGGGTTGGCAGTTTGAGTCCATGAGGCATTCCTTGGAAACTCTATGGGGCAGTTCTACCCTATCCTGTAGGGTCACTAGGAGTCAGAATCAACTCGATGGCAACAGTTGTAATAGGGGAAGCAATTTGGGTGTTTTGCCAACTAGAGACAAATGCCTTGGGAAATGAACTTTCCAGCTGATGCTAAATATGCCCTGAGACTCAGGCAAATAATGCTCCCCAAGGAGCTTCTTTCCAGTTACCTAATTTACTGTATGAGCCTCTCCTTGGCACTCATTTAACTTCCATTAACGTCTTGGGGAAGGGAGCAAACAGTATTTACTCTAAGAGCTCACTAAATTTTGAGGTATCATGACCCACCACTGCCATCGTGTCAGGTCCAACTTATAGTGACCCTAAAGATCAGAGTTGAACTTGTCCATAGAGTTTCCAAGGAGCACCTAGTGGATTTGAACTGCAGACATTTTGGTTAGCAGACGTAGCACTTAACCCAATGCATAGCAGTATTGTAGAACCTCCTAAATCTGGGTCTTGAAAATGTCTGTCAAGGAGAAACATATGCATTTTCTGTTTTAGAGAAAGACATTGATTTATCTTTCTATGTGATGGGGTTTGAGGTAGTTTATTTGTAGTGACGTTAGTCAGCAAATTATGATCTGAAGGCCAAATCTGGCTACTGCCTGTTTTTATATGGCCCACAATCTAGTAAATAGTTTTTTTTATGGTTTTAAATGGCTAGGAAAAAGAAAAAATCAAAAGAAGAATATTTTGTGACACATGAAAGTTATGATATGAAATTTTATGGGTACATAAGCATACTTGTTTGTGTATTGTCAGTAACTGCTTTTGTGCTGTAGTAACAAGAGGTGAGCAGTTGCAACAGAGACCATGTAGCCAAATATTTTCTGTCTGCCCTTTAGATAAATGCTTGTTGACCTCTGATTAGGGAAGGGAGCCCTGGTGGCTTAGTGGTTAAGAGCTTGGCTGCTAATCGAAAGGCAGGCAGTTCAAATCTACCAACCACCCCTTGGAAATCGAATGGGGCAATTTGACTCTGTCCTATACAATCACTCTGAGTCAGACTTGATTTAATGGCAATGGATTTAGTAATCAGGGAATTGTAGAGAATGGAAAAAGTGAACCACAGTGAAGAAGATCCCGTGGTCATTTACATGCCAACTTGAAAATATCTCTGTGGTTCTTTGACCTGGGTTTTCTCGCCTTAAAGGCACACATGCTTCTAACAACAACAAAAAAAAACCCACAAAAAAACCCACAGACCCATTGCCATCAGAGTTGATTCTAATTCATAACAACCCTATAAGAGAGAGTAGAACTGTCTCATGGAACTTCCAAGGAGCACCTTTTGGACTCAAACTGCCACTCTTTCAGTTAGCAGCCAGAGTTTTCATACATGCTCCTAAGCACCCCCTAAAAACCCAAATCCACTGCTGTCAAGTTGATTCTGACTCATAGAAACTCTATAGGACAGAGTAGAACTGCCCCATAGAGTTTCCAAGGAGTGCCTGGCAGATTTGAACTGCTGACCTTTCGGTTAGCAGACGTGACATTTATCCAATACATCACTAGGGTTTCCAGCAATGTGTGCTCCCCTTCACACGAAGGGACAGGCTCTCTTTTTGCCTGGGAATTGCAGTGTTCCTAGTTGTTGGAAATTCCCAGACATAACGTGGACCTGTCCTTCCATGTGCCTGTCCCTTTTTTCTGCCTAGCAAGTTAGCCCTTCATATTCACCCCAGTGAAATCCTTTTCATTCTTTATGGCATAACTCAGGCATCATATCTTTTCTGAGGACTTCTCCAATTTCTAAGAAAAAGTACTTGACTCTTACGAGATCTTGTGTGCCAAGTCACTGTCTCAGTGCTTCCTTCCAAGAAGCCTGAGGCATTGTCTGGTCTGTGTTCTATTTAATGGTGAATACTTAAAAGATGTAGCTCTGTTCCTTTAATTTCTACGTGCGCGTAAACCAAAAAGCGAAAACTGTTGCCATCAAGTCGATTCCAACTTGTGACCACCCCATGTCACAGAGCAGAATGGATCCTTTGGGTTTTCTTGATTGTATTCTTTAGGGAAGTAGTTCAGTTGGACTTTTTTGTGTGGTACTGCTGGGTGGGTTCACACTGCCAACTTTTAAATTAGTACCACAGTACCTTCCACTATGCAGAGCTATATGTTTGACATATACCTTTTCCCACTGAGTCAATTCTGATTCAAAATAGAACTGTTCCATAGGGTTTCCAAGGCTGTAAATCTTTTTGGAAGCAGACTGCCACATCTTTCTCCTTTGGATGGGTTCAAACTGCTGACCTTTCAGCTACCAGCCAAGCACTTAATCATTGCACTGCCAGAGTTGATTCTGATTCATAGCAACCCTATAGGACAGAGTAGAACTGACCCATAGCATTTCCAAGAAGCAGCTAGAGAATTTGAACCGCCAACTTTTTTGGTTAGCAGTCATAACACTTAACCACTATGCAACCAGGGTTTCCAGAAGTGCTTGATAAGGGTATTTTAAAGTATTAGCTCACTAAAACAGTGTTGGATCATTTCATTAACCTCTCTTAGTCAAGAAATAAATGGTCAGTGTTGGTTTACCAAGAAAGCTGCCTGGATATGGTTCACTATTCTGATTCATAAAGTGTCAAGTGTCTTGGTAGACTCATCCCAGTCGTTCTGGAAAAATGTCCCCAAATTAAGCCTTGGTGGAGAGAGAAAGGGAAATACAGATTCAGGCCAAAGAGCCAAACTTTGTTGGAGGCCACAACTTTGTCACAACAAGGGCTACTAGGGCTATGTCTTCAGGAAGCCTGATGTTCCAGCTGCCAGAAAGAGCTAATAGATACAAGCTAGAGGGAAAACTGACTTCCTGTCCCTTACTTGAGGACATGAATTGAGAACGATCCCCTAAGGTGCAGAGTCTCCGCAGAGACAGACCATTTGAGAAATGTTGAGGACATACTACACTGTGAGAGATAAAATTGCAATTGCGATAATGGACTAAGCAGAGAGCACCATAACAATGAAAAAACAATAGTGAGTTTAACCTATGTAATCTTCCTGGCATATTTTAACTGAAAAGGTCACTTGAGAATTGCTGAGTTTTCCAAGTAACTTTGGGCATGACAGAATTTCAGTTAAAGGTAAGAAAGGGCTACCACTTAATGGGATTAAGGAAATAGTGTAATAATAACAAACAGAAACCAAACCTTTTGCTGTGGAGTCAATTTTGACACATAGAAACTGTACAGGATGGAGTAGAACTGTCCTGTAATGTTTCCAAGGAGCAGCTGGTAGATTTGAACTGACTAGCTCTTGCAGAGCAGCAGTACTTCTCACTTACTTTGCCACAAGGCTTCTGGTAGCGTAGTGGTTAAGAGCCTAGCTGCTAACAGAAGATCAGTACCAGCTGTTCCTTGGAAACTCTATGAGACAGTTCTACTCCATCTTTTAGGGTTTCTGTAAGTTGGAATCAAATCAACAGCAATGGGTTGACCAATGTAAAGTAATCAACTACAGATGACTTATGTGCCAGGCATCATTCTAGGTGATGCATATATCTGTAATGAAAATAAGCGTAGGTACTGTTACTATCCCTGTTGTAGAGATGAATACCAGATGAATGGGAGGTTAAGTGACTCACCCAAGGTCATGTGGATAGCAGGTAGTAGAATCAGGATTTCAATGCTGGCACTTGGCAGTCTAGAGCTCAACTCTGAACCACTACATTTTACTGAATTTAGGACATGTTAGGACATTTTATCTTTAATAAGCTCAAGTAGTTCATTTAGTCAGCCATTTTTCATTGAGTGCTTAACACATGTCAGGCATATGCCAGGAACTAGGGTGCTTATTCATGCCCAAAGGCAGCAATAGTCTTGAACCTCCATGGACTTAGAGCAAGGAGGTCCATCCATTGCTTTTCTGCAGGGATTCAGAGGTCTTGATTCAGGGTTCCTTTTTAGAAGTACACTTTCAGAACTCCAAAGCCTACTCATTCCTTAAGAGTTAAATAATTTTTAAAAATTGGGATAGCTGTTTTATTTTTAATGAAGTGAGCATTGTTATAACAGGTAGAGTGTTATAGCTAAAATAATATAAAATGCACTCATAGAAATCTGTACATAAACATAGATGCTTAGGGTTCTTCTTATAATGGACTTCAGCAAATGAGTTTGTGGGTGTGGTTTTGAGTGACAGACCTTGTGAATGACACACACACACATCTTGGCTTCTACTGCTGTGTGTATCTGCTGTACTCGCAGCCATTCAGTGTCTTTGCTTTGTCTTCAAGTTTTGTTACAAATTTTATTATGTAATTGTATAATAAAACTATGGGGCTCTTTTTTTTTTTTTAAAACTGCTTGCTTCAGTTGTATGATTAAGTAAACATTTTACATTCAGATGAAAAATTGATAAAGCTATTTAAAATTCAGTAGTGACTATAGCACCAAATTAAATTTAGAACTAAAAGGCAGTTATTTATTTAGCACAGAGCTCAGGATCCTTTCTTCTTTCAATAGTTCCTTCTGCCACTTGGAAAATGCTCCTTACTGCTTAAGGAGGAGTTCTTGGTTACTTTTTCCAACCTACGGTCTTTTTTGAGTTGAACTGAGTTGGGTGGTAACCTGCTATACAGGCAGTCCTTAGGTTATGAAGGTCTAATTTATGAACAAATTGTACCTGCCCTTTAATATTATGTAAATTTGCCTTCACTTTGAAATTATTGAACCCAACCCAGTTCACGACAATTTCTCTAGCAAGATCATCTTGGCTTGCTGCACATGCATCTTTTAAATCATTGAACAGGCTTAGAGTCTTTTCTTGCAATAAACCACCCAAAAACTCCACTGCCATTGAGTCGATTCTGACTCATAGTGATCCTATAGGACACAGTAGAACTGCTATATAGAGTTTCCAAAGAGCACCTGGCAGATTCGAACTGCTGACCTTGTGATTAACAGATGTAGCACTTAACCGCTACACCGCCAGGGTTTCTTCTTGCACCAAAATAATACTAAATCAGAACTGTATGCCCCTGCTCTGACTTTCTTATGAGTTTGACTTAGGAATGGGTCTCATTCATAACCCAGGATCTGCCTGTATTTCTCCGTAGCAGCTAGGTTGCTTTAATTCAGTCAGAATTTGAATTGTCTGACCTTGATTTATTATTAAAACTACTGTGTAGCCAGCTTATTTGTATTTTTAATGGGCTCTTTTTACTTTTAAGCCTGCTTAAATTTTATTTATGTTAACTTGTTTATAAAATCTATAGCTCTAGAATCATAGGTTTATAATTAAGACCTGTTCTCTTTCTTTGTTATATCTGGTACATGCTGGTTCACTTTCCTGTATAGTGGTTTTTTGTATAGGACAAGATTTCTCAGAATGAATGAGTTTGACCACCATCGTGACAGAAAATCAGAAAAAGAAATAGTTTTTGGCTCTTGTAGAATGTTTTTGTCTTCTACCTGTCTGGGATTGGTAGTGAAATGTTTGCTTCTCAGAAGTTGCTAGGTCTCCCCATTTTTTTCTTTGGGTGAATCTGTTCCGCAACTTTTACTTCTCGAGTTTTTCCTGGTAGTTCAACCAACTTGTGCTATCAGGAAATGGCCAGTATGTGTGCCCAAGATTTCCCTTCCAAACATTGTTTTATTGGCCACCTGACCCTCTTTCAGCACTGCCTTCCACCCACAGTGGCGTGTATCCCATTGTTTGATGACAGATATGAACAGTGAGATGTGAAGGCTTTCACACCTCCCCCTTCATCTGCTGCAAGACAGAGATTAGAGCCACCTTGCAGAGGAGGGAGATAGATTCAGTAGCACCGTGCATCCTGATGGTTTAATTCCTTAAAAGAAGCACTGCAGAAAGCCTTGGCATATTGACATAACCATTTCTTTTTTTCCCTTTTGAGAGGCGGTGTGGATATTTGTCACATATATATCCTTATGATCTTGTATAAAATGCTGGCAAGTAATTGAATGCAAAATGCCTCTTCTGTCCCAGCTGTGAGGCTGTCATTTCTCACAAATTGTGACGGTTCCCATACAGGTTAGAAGAAAGCTGTGCTAGGCGGGAAGAGGGATGTCAAGGAATTCAGCAGGTGGAGCTGTTCCCGATGAAACGGTGCTGAACCTGGCTCTGCATCAGGGCTGAGCTGCTCACCACTGAGTTATGACTGGGGTAAAGCCAAGGGCTCTTGTTCTTTTGGGCAATGCCAGTCAGCTGCGGATTCATGCTGTACCTTCATATGCAGGCAGTGTTTCATATGGCTGTGTCTTTCTATAAGATGAAATGGGCTAATCGTGGGCCTACTTCTGTAGCAGCCTGTTCTGATGTGAGGAAGTTCATCTTTGGTCAGCCAACAGTTCTTAGGGAGGAGTGGGTAGTAGTTAGAAATATGGACTGTGGTGACCTACACTTTAGAGTTATGTGTGCCTCTTATCATAGCATTGTAAAAACTACTGTGTGTTTAGTTTTCTGGGAGGGATGAGAGTCTTAGCACTCTAGGAGTCCACAGTTTAAGGGAGGAATGATTAATAGTTAAAAATATAGTTTGGTAATTGCAGTACACAGATATTCACAGAGGAGGATAATATAGCCACATTGGTCATGTGGAGTATGGTGTCAGTGCAGACTTTTAGGACTTCCAAGAAGAGCTATCATGATGTCCCCTCTGAAATATAAAGAACAGATAGCTCTTTGAAGTGAGAGTGTGGGGAAAACACTGTTCCTGGCAGAAAGATCAGCATGTGTAGCATCCGAAGCAAAAGAGGGCAGTCCATGAAAGGAAGGAAGAGCACAAGATGGACGGCTGGACAGGGAGGTGAGCCCAGAGAGGCAAAGTAGTGCTACATAAAGGATCTTATAAACCAGTCTGAAGAGTCTGGACATCATTCTGAGGTATCAGGGAGTGACTTGATCACATTGCGCTTTGAAAAACGAGTGCAAGACAGCAATGAATTGGATGGGCAAAATATTGGCGGAAGAGCCACTGGTCAGAAGGCAACTTGTAGAATTCATCCATCCAGTAATCTCATGTGCTAGGCATTGTGTGAGCAGCTGAGTGCCTGACAGTGGATACTGACAATGCTTTTGGTTTTCACACATAGTCTTGCAAGATAACACTACCCAGGGCAGGGCCAAAGCAGAAAGGCTGTCACAAAATATGTGTAAGCAACTGTGGTGTCTTTTTGTCTGTGATCTACTTCATCCTTTACATTTTGGAAGCGTAACTCACATTGCCTCAGTAATGCCAGGAGCTAGCTTGTGCTAGGATTCAGGATGCCTGGATGGTATGCCGGTTGCATTACAAATTTTCTTTTGTGTGTAAGAAGAGTCATTTTATTTCCCTGGGCCTATTTTCTTCCATTTGAAAATGAAAATGGCAGCTAAGTTCTCTTCCATTCTGTAAACCTATATAGGCAGTTTCCCAGGTTACAAGTGAGATCCATTTCTAAGTGTGTCTGTAACTTAAATTTGTAGTTAAGTTGGAAAAGGTGCATATAGTTCTTACTTAGCATTACTTAAGTGCAAGAAAAGACTCAGTCTTTTCAATTATTTAAAAGTCGGCATATAGACTAAATGAAGATGATTGTGATGAAGAATTTGTTGTGAATGGGCATTGGTGCAGTCATTTCAAAGTGAAGGCAAATTTGCATAGCATTAAAGGGCAAATAGGAGTTTTCTGTAAGTTGGACATTGGTAGCACAGGACTGTCTGTAAATATGATCTTGCCTTTGATCCAGGTGAAGAGAAGGATTTGAAATAGCATTGAAGAAGAGCGCAGAGAATAGCCACAGCTAAAACTGGATGGTGGTCTGAAGAACTGATATTGTGAGCACTCAGCAGAGTGGAGAATATTGATTTGCAGCATGCTAAGTAACACAGCACCAGTTGTGTGCACAAGTAGGCTGCAGGTAGATCTGCGTGAACATACAGTTGGTGTTTAATAAATACTCAAATTGATGGCAGCTGCAATGGGGCTCACAATGTTGAGTCCCAGTGACAACACAAGAAAAAAAGGGGTGTACCCTAAGAAATCCACTAAAAGACTACAATTGATGGTTGAAGGCCAGAAAGTTCCCCTGGGACTGTGGCCCCTAGACTTGATGTTACCCCTGATCATAGATCATTACTGAGGTCAGCTGTTTGGATAGGAATGTAATGGACTTGGGAACACAGAGTGACCATATCGTGCATGTACTTAATGGTTCTCCGCATCTATAGGATGTTGTCCCATTGGCCTCTTACTAGAAGGAAGTGGAAAAGGTGCAGAGAAGGGGACAGGAGATTGTTAAGAGGATATGACATGTATGGAACAGAAAGGAGGGGTGTGCTATCACCAGGCAAGGAGAGCAGAGGGAGCTACAGATAGGCGGGCATGCAGATTTGAATTGTAAGCTTTCACTCAATCACAATAAAAAGGAAAAAAGAAATATTCAAATTGAATTTTCAACAATGTAAAAGAAAAACCACATCTCTTCTACTCATGATGCCTCATGTGATGCCCTTCTCACAGTGGTGCTGGAGAAACGTCGGTTGATGAAGATAATTTATGGTTTCATCTTCTGAGCAGAGTGGAACATTTTTGCAGGAACAGCACTTGGGGTGTTGCTGCTCTTGCAGTGCCAGCTCTCTGGGCCACAAAAATTCAAGCTCCCACCACAACTCTGTATTCATAAAATCAGTCTCCAGTAGGACCTCTTCTAGCATCTCTTATCTCCCAGACTCACATTTTAATGTCTTTATTCTCCAAACCTCTGCCAAAGAACTGAAGAGAAGAACTTTGGAAGACTGGAAGCAATTAAATGGATTGGGAAGTCTCTTTCCGTCATCTGCTGACCCCCTTCCCACTCTTCAGAATGAGGTGCTGCATTTTATGTTGTCAAGAACTGTTTTGTTACAAGCCCAGGGAGAGAGACAGGGCTACTGAAGGAAGATGAGCACTGGTGTTTCTGATAGCGTTGTATTCAGGGAAGTTGAGGGATTGCAGGGAAGGCAGAAAGCGACACTGCTGCCTCAGCAGAGTTCTCTCTGTGTGGCAGAAGTGCCTCTGGGACCGTGCTGGGCAAGCGCCTGTGTTCATCACGAAGCCAGGCATCTGGGGAGTCATGATCAAAGGCGAAAACTCGCCTTCAGTGCAGCCAGCCTTTAAAATAGACCCAATTAGGCTCTTAACTAGGAACCCAAGGGATTCCTCTGACCCACACCTGGCACTACTCCGTGTACTACCTAGGATTTCTGCATGCGACCCAGACAGGAGACAGTAATAATAACTTCTTGCATGATAAAGGGCCAGAAGCAGTAATGAGTCAGTTATCTGAGCGCTGCCCCAAAGCAAGTCTGCGTTATGTAACTACCATCTCCTTGAAAAACAGTCCGGTAATCCCTGTTGGGCACATTGCATACTTTTCTCAGCTTGCTCCAGTCTGGACAATACTAACAATGTTAACAATTGGCCCTGGGAGGGATCCCTGTAGTTTATAATTTTACCTGGAGGAAACAGTATTAATTTGTTTCTGTGTTAAATTATGTGTGTGCACCACCCTCCTGCCCCCCATGATGATCATCTCTGGCAAAGTGGCCAAGATAAAACTTTGCCTGAGGAGATTCTTAGCACAGAGTCTAATAAACTCAGTTTGAGTACACATGGGATTTTGTAGATGGTCTCTTTCTTAGCTTTTCCACAAGTCTGATTTTGGTAGTTGAGTGTTGTCAACAGTGAGATCCCTTACAAAGCAGAAAGATCTCTGAGGTCATTATCCCTCATGACCTCATTTTACAGAAGAGAAATCTGAGAGCAATGGTAACTTGCCTGAATATGCTGTAAAGAACTTCAGAGTGCAGATGGCCTTTTTTGGTTTTTTTATTTTCTTTTTCTTTTTATAAAGGGTTCAAAATGCTGGCAACATAATATAGTGGTGAAAACTGGACTTGAAATGTTGAGTTTGCCAGTTGGGCCACACTAGTTGAACTAACATTGCAGGCACATCATGAGTGAGCCTGGCAACCTGCCTCCGAGAGGTCACAGCCTCTAAAACCCTGTGTAGTCCTACTCTGACACACATTGGGTCTCCACAAGTTGGAATTTGGAACAGACTCAGTGGCAGGTAACAACAATAGGTTTGACTTGGGTGTTGCATGAGATCTGGTGTGTGAAATATTTTGCAAGTTGTCAGGCCCAAACCAAGTAACTTTGTACACGGTCTGACAATTAAGTTCCCGGACTCATCCTAGAAAAAGTGCTACATACCTCGTTGCTCAATATCACTATGGTCACCTTCGAAGTACTCCCTTTGGGAAGCTATACACCGACACCAGTACCTAGTCTACCCCTCAAAGCAATTTTGGATCTCTTTCTGGAAAGGCCATCAGGGCTGTTGTCATATTTTACCCTCGTTGTTTTGATTGTCATCAAAATGTCTTCGTTTCAACATTGCCTTATCTTTGGGTAAAGAAAAAAATCACTGGGGACCAGATCAGGTGAGTGAGGAGGGTGTTCCAATACAGTCATTTGTTTATTGGCTGAAAACTTCCTCACAGACAACTATACAATTAAATCTGAGAATTTGCCACCATGCCACAATGCACAATGGCCATTCCAGAAAGAGTTCCAAAATTGCTTTGAAGGGTAGACTAGGTACTGGCATCAGTGCATAGTTTCTTGAGGGGAGTACTTCAAAGTTGACCATAGTGATACTAAGCAATGAGGTATGTAGCGCTTAGAACAATAAGTTCACGGACGTAATTGTCAGAGCACATGTACTAGATGCTGAGACAGTGGAAGACCCTTTGGAGAGGAAACAGCTGGAGATGTCTTGAAACCAATTTGTTGCAGTGATGTGTGCTTATGTTTCTTATTGCAAGGGTCTTTATCACATTTGTATTTGTGCTGATCCAAACTTCAAGTTTTTCTATTAAAGGCAGGTTGGAAAATGTATTTCTTCTTAAAAAAAAACATTGTAGGCATTCACTGAGAACCATCCAAGCTTTATTTTTTAGCTCAGTCTGTGACAGCATGGCTCTATCAGGACAAATGTTTGTTCATTTATCTGAAAACTCAGTGCTCGTAAGTCAAACCACAAAAAAGCAAATTGCAAAACCGATAGTGTGAAATTATTGCTGACAGACTGCATACTATGTCATGAAGTTAGAAGTCTGAATTTTAGCAGCTTTTAACAAAGCACACTTTCTAAAGGCTGCTTTGAAACCCTCTATTGCTGGAATCAACATGTCTGAAATGCCTGGGATGTTTGCGGTAAAGCTAGCTACACAGGTTTTGCTAGGAAGTTTTGGGCTATCAAGTTTGAGGCATTCAGTGTATGTTTGGATAAATACAGATATACACTTCTTTTTTAATGTTAAGCAAATGAAGAATAGAAATGGAACTGTTGTCAGAATTGAGGTTCTTTGGTGGTTCAGTTTCACTTGAGTCTTGCTTCAATGTTTTGTTTGTATGGAAGAGTGGGAGACAATGGTTCCGAGAATCTCTTGTTGGTGGCTGCGGTCCTGTTGCCTCTGACTTGTGGGAACCCCTTGCACAATGGGATCTGACCATTTTCATTGACTGAGTTTTGAAAGTAGATTACCTGACTTTTCATGCCAGTTTGCTTTAGGCAGGGCCCTCTGATAAAAACCTGTTCAGCATCAAGGCAGCGTGCAAGCCTCCACTGGTAGATAGCGTGGTGGCTGGGCATGAAGTATATTGGCTGGGAATCGAACCTGGGTCTCTTGTATAGGAGAGAATTCTACCACCTGAGTTTGAATCTTGGCTCGAGTTGCCACCAACCATGTGACCTTAAAGCAATTAGTTAAATGCACTAGACCTCAGTAGTGTCAGATGTACAAGGGGACTGGCAGTGACTCCTCCGCAGGGGTGTGGCATGAGACAAATGAGAAAATGAATGTGTATGAGGCGTTTAGTGTTTAGCCTGGTGGTGGCGTTTCTGAGTACCTGTCAACTATCGCTGTTGACTGATATCTTGGTTGACTTGATACTGCCAAGTCAGTATTAATTTGCAGTGTCACTGGATGGTGCAAATGGTTAACATACTTGTCTACTCACTAAAAAGATGGACAGCTGAGTCCACCTAGAGATACCTCCAAAGGAAGTCCTGGTGATCTGCTTCTGAAAAATCAGCCATTGAAAACTCGATGGAGCACGGTTCCGCAGTTACACACGTGGGGATACCGTGAGTTGGAGTCGACTCCGTTATAACTGGGTTAGATTCTTGGTTGTTACTAGTTACCATATGTGTTGATGACTCTGGTTCTCAGCAAGGCTTATGATGCAATAACTAAACATGCAAGTTCAACCAAGAACCTGCCACTACCAGTCAGTAGGGAAGGTTTCATTTCGTTTTCTGGAATATGGGGAGCATTGCAGAATGCATCTGTGGACGCAACCACGTCACATGTGCAGGGCTTTGCTAACCTCCATTTTTTTCTTTCCTGTCTTGTCTTTTCTCATTCTCTTCCTTTCTCTTCTTTGCCCCTCTTGGTGTCTCCTAGGATTTTCTAGAAGCTCACTGTTAAGTCGCTGATCAATTTCAGTGCCAGACCACAGGGTGTAGGTGACAGTGTCCTTATTTTATTTGCATAGATTTTTAGAAGTATAAATAAGGATGGAAACTGTGCTTTGATTAGGATTGTTTTTTTCACACTTTGCAAATAAACTGGTCTTCCTTCAGCAAGGGTAAAACGAAGTACGTACCTCTGCCTAACACCAGCCTGGTTTCTAATTTTAAAACTTGTGTTTGTATTTGTCTCTCCAAAATTAGTGACTTCAATGTCCTCCTCACTACCTAGAATTTCTTTTTAAAGAAAGGAAGAGTATCTAGATGATTTAAGCAAATGAGAATTTAATTCATCAGATTTAATCTTATTTCCGTGCTTAGATTCATAGCTTTAATCTGTAAACAAGCACATCATTAGGGAGATAGGTAATTACACAAATTAGATTGGAGAAAGTTTGCCAGGGGAGATGGATTTTGTTTACCCTCATGTGCTTGGCACTGAAGGAATTTTTCTCTCAGAAAAAGCTCCGGCTTGTGTGGCTAGAGAAGCAGAAAAGAGTGGAAAGGGTAGGAAAGGAATACCTTTTCCCTTAGTACAAAATCGAGCAGTGGTTCACTGGCAGACTTTTGGAAGTAAATCACCAGGCCTTTCATCCTAATCTGTCTCTGAGTCTGAGTCAGTCCAGCTGAAACATGTCAACGATGGATAGCACTGATGGTATCTGAAATACTGGTGGTTTAGCTTCTGGCATCATAACAACGTACAAACCACCACAGTATGAGAGTTTGGCAGATGGGTGCTGTATAACACTGAAGAAGAAAAGATACTACCATCGAGTCAATTCTAATTCGTAGTGACTGTGTAGATCAGAATAGAACTGCCCCATAAGAGTTTCCAAGAAGGACCTGATGGGTTTGAACTGTCCACCTTTTCCGTTAGCAGACGTAGCACATTACTTCTACGCCAGGGTTTCCATATGACGTTATTAGCATCCCTAAAATCTTCTTGTATTCCCTTTCCAGTACCTTCCCACTAGAGGTAACCACTACCATGCTTTTAAAGGGAGGGGAAAAAAGTACTTTTACCTCTTTTTGGACTTGATGTAGATAGAACCATACAGTGTACAGTCTTTTGTAATCCGGTTCATTTTCTGACATTCATCAGTGTTGCTTCCTGTAGTGGTAGTTTGTTCATTCTCATTGTTGTGTGTATTTCATCATGTGAACATACCACAGTTTAGCCATCCTCTCAGTGTTGTATATTTGGAACCAAATACTCTTGCTGTGAACATTCTGGTAAAGAATAGTATTGCAACAACTGTGATATATACATGTCAAGGCAGTTAACTGAAAATAGTGGGACAGAAATAAACTTTTGAAAAAGTGAAATTTGAGATGAAAAGATGTGTTCCAGGAGAAGGAATTGTATATGCTGAGGTCCAGGATAGAAAGAAGAGTGGGTCAAAGCATCCTTTGAGAGCATGAATCACTTAAACCAGAGGGTCAGTGGGATGAGCCATAGGATGCCCCCCAATACCTGTGTCACCTACTGCCTGTGCAACACCCGAGAGCCACTCCATCCTCCCTGTCATTCCACTTCTCAGCCCTCTCCTCCTGTACCTGGGCTGTGGTCTTAGACTTGCCTGGCAGGATAATTTGAAGTCCATTTATTCCCAAATAGCATGAGGTAGAGCTGATTGGACCTCCCAAGTTGGTGTCAACATGAGATGAGGAGGAGGCAAGGCTTGGTGGGATGCGGGGTGGCAGCCAGGGTGGGCGGGGCTAGTGACGGACGGAAGGGCCAAGAGAAGAATGATAGAGAAACTTGATGAGGCATCTTTTTCGAGTTGGTTGTGTTGGGGGCGGGGGTGGAGAGTGAAGAACAAAGTGTCCAAGTCAGAGGCAGTGGGTCCTGAGAGGCTCTGTCCCAGAGAGGCTAGGTATACGGCTCCCGAGGCCTTGTGCACTAGTCTTGAATCTTGCCATTCTGCCTGCTAGCTGGGTAATCTTGGGCATGATATGTAACTTTTCTGTACCTCTGTTTATTTGTATTTAACATGAAGACAGTAATAAAAGTGGTTGTGTGGCTTAAATGATAATATGCAAGGCATTTAGAACACATAATAAACATCTCGTGGAGTCTCTAGGTGATGCATAGTTAACACCTTGTTTGCTAACCAAAAGGCTGGAAATTCAAATCTACCCAGAGCCACCTCAAACAAAGACCTGGCAGTCTACTTCTGAAAAATAAACCACTGAGAACCCTATGGCTTTACTCTGACACCTGTGAGGTCACCATGAGTCAGAAGTGACCAGACAGCAATTGGGCTAAGCATCTTATCATGTTGGAAGTAATTATTAACTGGACCTTTTTTGTTTGCCATGGGTGATTTTGGACACATCGCTGCTTCTCTCTGATTGTCAATTTACTCATCTGCAGTCCAACTCGAGATCTTCAAGTCTCCTTCTGACTATAAAATTTATGAGTCTCCATAGATTCTCTGGTATGATCACAGAGCCAGGTGCTGAAGTGTATTTTCTGTGCTGCTAGTGTTGACAGTTACTGCCCCAAATTTGTCTAGCAAGACCCACGGCTTTCAGATGGTGATGGCACACCATCTGAACTTGATGCACTGTGTCTTCCTTGAAGTATGTGTATCACCTTAGTTGGGCTCAGAAAAGTAAAGATTTATTGTTGGTGTTTCATGCCCTCACTCCTTTTGCTTTTTAAGATTTCAGCAGATCACTGGCAGGAAGAAAACTCTTTGCCCTGTCCCTTGCGTATGGGCTCACAAGTCACTCCTGTAAGAAATCTTTGGAAAATATCTCTGTAAGTTTTGCATGAACATATTGCTGGATGTTGCCCCCTTGATTTGAAGTGGCCTTTTCATTTCATCCCTGTTTTGTTTCTTTTTATTATTTTCCCCTAGAACTGCAGATTCCTTACGCCTAAACAAAGGCCATAGCTTACTTTAGTCTTGATGAGCAAATTAAGAGAAGAACTAAAGGTTATTCATTTGAAAACAGGATCATGGTGAGGGATAGGACAGAAGAAAAAGGAGATCGGGGTGTTCTTTTAGTTACTATAACAACCCTGTGTAATGTTGGTATTTTCTTCCATCTTGGCTTTTAAAGTCTAATCTGTCTTCTGGTTTCTGATTCTAAAAATCACCTGGGATCTTTTTTACGAAATGATTTTAACAGTAGTTGAAAAAGAAACAAATGTGACAATGGCTGTCACTTACTGTGGCTCTGCTACCTGCCAGGCACTTTCTAGGTGCTTATTACGTGTCATTTTCTCTTTCTTCTAGAAAACTGTAGAGACTAGTGCCTGCACATAATTGTTTTGTGGGCAATAGCAGGGTTAATCTGAAATACTTGGAGTCGTGAGGGAACTCCTAATGCATGCTCCATGTCATGGCCTTGACAATGAGCTCCCTTCGGGATTGGCAGGTGGTATGTGCAGGGGGTAATTAGATCACTGCCCTTTGATGATTTTTCCAGGGACTTATTTTCTTGGCGTGTAATTAAGCTTGTATTGGGTCACATTACCGTCTGGATCTTTCTTCCTTTGCTGAAGGGAATCCATACCTGTGTATACGAGGCGGTTGCCTCTTGAATGCACAGCGACCATTATTACACTTTGGCGTATTCAGTGTTGTGCCTACTATGAACAAAGCAAAGTCCCTGGGTGGCGCAAATGGTTCATGTGCTTGGCTGGTAACTGAAAGGTTTGGGGTTAGAGTCCACCAAGAGGTGCCTCGGAAGAAAGCCCTGGTAATCTATTTCCAAAAACTCAGCCATTGCAGACCCTGTGGAGAACAGTTTCACTTTGATGCACAGGGGGTTGCTGTGAATCAGAGCTGACTCAGTGCCAGCAAGTGGTTGTATATACAAATTGCTGTGCAAGGTGCCTTGGAAGATGAGTAGATATAATCTGAAGCCCTCTGGGATTCGTATTTTCACAAGGGAGAGAGGCACATCCATGAAAAATGCAACAGATCTTCCAACTCTGACAAGTTCTGGGACAGCGGTGACAATGGTTATAGGAAGCTAATGAACTTTCTTTTTTTTTTCCCAAATAAAAGATGCTACCAAGTCCCAAACCTGCCTTTCTCGTAACTCTCTCTTAGGCTCCTTAAAGTGATTCAGTAGCTGTCCAGGGAGCATGCGTTCTGTGTGTGACACCTGCCATGCGTTAGGCACGGTGTTCCGAACTGGTTTGCAGTGGTAAACAGGACATGGCCCTTGTCCACGGAGATCTTAGAGGAAAGATATATGTAAACATATTTACATACAGAATAGCATGAGTGTGATTTCTGAAGTGAGCTGACCTGCTTTCAAATTTGCCATGTACTGTGTGTTCCTTACCTTGGACAGTACCACAGTCATTCAGCTGGTGGTTCCAGGCATCTATCCAAGCACTTTGTTTTTGTTAGGCCCCTTAAAATCCTACAGGGCTCCCTACCTTTATACCTTCAACCCTGCCCCACTCCTCCTGTTGTAGTCTAGGCACATTCACCTGTTATGGAATGACTGAATACAACTTGCAACTGTTGCCTCTAGCTGGAGTTGGGGAAACAGAGGTCCACTCATACAACTTGATTAAAAGTCTGAGTTATAAAATATTTTTAAGGCAGCGATGATCATTTCTCTGTGGAATCATTTTCACCCGTATTGTTTCTTTTCTTCCTTACATTCATGTTCTCTCCTCACATTACTTACTGTGCTCAGATCCAGTAAGACCCTCTGACTCCTTTATTATTTTTGCTATTAGTAATAGTAGTAGGTAAATAGAAGAATTTTAGCAACTCCTAGAAAAAGTAGTTAGGATCTATAGTTCTGAATACTTTTCCTGCTTTCAGCAGCTCTCCCATACTCAGCATGTAAGACTGGTGCTTGTTTGTCAGAGAGGTAGAGAAAGACTGGAGAAGAAACGTATTTGATGGGACTTGAAAGCTAGGAATCCATTTAGGACTCCTGTTCCCTTCAAGGATGTGGTTGAGCCCTTCTTGTAGCTGCACAATTGCTGCAGTCCTAGTCTTATCCTTAGAGATTTTGAAAAGTTGTGATTGTATTCAGGTGTCAAAAATCATATATATGTAGCCCAGGACAGTGAAAAGAGATGAAGAGAAGGATGTAGGAAAGGTACCAGGGACTCAGTTGAAGGGTTCTTCCCACACAGTCCTTTATATCTTCTAGATTGCTAAGTCCATACCAGACATCTTATATCCCTGGTGAGTTGGGGGAGGAAGAAACTCCTCTAACAAGTCTCTTTCAAGCATGTGATTGCTGTTTCAAAGCAAAGATAGTATGTGTGCTGAGGTAAGCTATGCAAAGACTCATTGTTCTTGATGTTATTCTTAAAATTTGTGCAAGAGGGGAAATAATGGCAGAGGGTGGTCACATATGTAGAATAACAGCAGGGCTGTTGAAGATGCTTGTCTTCAGCAGTGAATCTTGTTAATGCTTTAACAAACAGACAATAACCACAATCAGTACATTGATTCTTTGAATGGAGGCAGCCACGGAAGTGCTGCTTAAAATAGTGTGTTGATTTTCACATTAAAGTAGGCCAAATGCTCTATGTTTACAGTATTAATTTGCTTAGCAAGCCCTTTATTTCATTGACAGTAAAGAGATAAGCTTTAGCCCAGCTGTGACTGAATTATTAATCAAGCAACAAGTGTTTGTTGTCTACTGTCTGTGGGCTAGAGATGGTTAGTCACAAAATATAAATAAAATACGGCATAACTCCAGTTTTCCAGGAGCATGAGTCTGCAAGTGCGGAGACCATGTTAAAGAATTTAGAAGTTAAATGCTGTGTGGTGTAAATGAATACAAGATATAGGAATTAAGAACCAGGAGGGTGGCAGAGTGTTTTGGAGAACACAATGGGATTCACACTGAATGTTAAGGAGTAGTAGGTTTGGATAGGAAATGTGTGAAGTTTTCCAGCAGTGGGGAGAGGCTTAAGATGTAGGAATGAGTAGGTAATTGGAATTCTGGGAGTTGGTAGAAGCTTGACTCCATGTTTAGGAGAGATTGAGTGAGATGTAGGAAGGGTGAGAGTAGGAGTCTCTACCTAAAATTATTCTAAATAGCAAAATTAAATGAGACTTTTCTTCCAAGATATCTTAATATTTGAGAAAGAGACTGTAACCAGCTAGTGAAGAGCAACAGTTCTTGAGGGAGGTTCTGCAATTGGCAGATGAGTTACAGGAGAGGTAGTCACAGTTGAAGGAGCTGGAATTGAGTCATAGATTAAGGCAGAAGTGACCAGGAGACAGAAGGACCCATGGGATTGGGAAACTATATCAGCATGAGACCACAGAACCAGATGGTGCCTAGCCACCACCAAAGACAGCCTTGATAAGAGACACAATGTAGAATTCCTGACGTAGCATGAGAAAAAGAGGTGTGCAGATCAAGAACTTGACTGAAAGACCGGAACTGATGGTCTGACAACCTGGAAACATGAACTTAGACTTGACTGAGGTCAACACTTCAGACAAAGAGTGGGCTGGACTCAGGGACACAGAGTGAGCATGTGGTGTGTGTACTTGATGGTTTTATACAGTTAAAGAGGGTTGTACTACTGGTTTCTTTCTAGAAGGGAGAGGAGAGGGTAGAGAAGAGGGAACAGGTGTTCCCTGGGAGGATACTAGGAGTAAAGACTGAAAAGGAGGAGTGTGCTGTCACAGGGTGGGGAGAGCAGTCAGAGAGGTAGGTATGAGACCTGGAGAAGGAGAGCCATACCTGTAATAACAGAGTGGACTAGACATAAACAAAAATAGCAACAAAAAAACAAAATAAAGAGCCCAAATGTAAGACAGTTGAGAGCTAAAGACAGATTGTGTAGGGAGAGTACACAGAGGCTAGTAACCTACCAGTGGCGTTTGCCACAAGGAGGCATTGAACAGTGAGTTCGGATTCTAGTCCTTTTGGGATTATGAAAATGATTTCCTTTTAAGAGGGGAAATTCAGGGGCTCAAAGTCAGTAGGGAGATTGGTTCACCTTCAAGTAGAGTAAGGTGCAAAAGGCTTTGGGAGTGCAAGGCATGAAGCAGTGTTAGAGAGGCTCCTGTCATAGCCTGTGTGCTCTGCAAAAGCTCTACTCAGCCATGTGAGGCCACTATTAGGGCCTTGAATTCCTCTTGTAACTCTGAATTGCTCCCAGCTAGTCTGGATAGATTTGGGAAGAGTTTGGATTAACCATGCCATAGAAGGTTTACCTCTCCAAATTATTTACCTGCCCTCGCTTCTTTAGGTACAGTTTGTATTTTTATTTTTTAAAATATTAGAAACGTCAAGCTTGATTTCCAGCAGTGGCTGATTTTTCGCTGCCATGTAGTTTGTGCTTCTAGCCCAATATCAGCTGGTTCCTTCTACAGATAAAAGAAGCCAGGGGTCCAAGAATCTTCATCTTTTTGAAAAATATTCTTTGCCTCAGAGGATTCTTGAATGACTAGGTTTCTCAGATTTTCTTGCAAAATTTCAAACATCACGGGCAGTTCTACTGAGAAAATGTGAGTTCTCTGAATCACAGTGAAATTGCACATACAGGAGTGTCAAACAGTGATCCCTTTCCAGTCAACATTCCTGTGTTATATGAGGTCCGACAGTAAAGTCCGTGAACTTCGTTGTTCTGTTATGTACGTCACTGCCGAATATCACTATGGTCACCTTCCAGATACTCCCCTTGGGAAGCTATGTACTGGTGCTAGGGCCTAGCCCACCGTTCAGAATGATTTTGGAACTCTTGGAATGGCCACTGCATATGGTGACAAGGTGGCAAGTTCACAAACTTAATTGTATAGTTATCTATGAGGAAGTTTTTAGCCAGTAAACAAATAGCTATATTGGAACGCCCTCCTTACTCAGCTGATCTGGCCCCTAAAGACTTTTTTCTTTACCCGAAGACAAAGGAATTATTGAAAGGAAGACATTTGATGCCATTCAGAACATCAAGCGTAATATGACGACAGCTCTGATGGCCATTCTAGAAAAAGAGTTCCAAAATTGCTTTGAAGGGTGGCCTGGGCGCTGGCATTGGTGCATAGCTTCCCAATGGGAGCACTTCAAAGGTGACCATAGTGATACTCAGCAATGAGGCATGTAGTGCTTCGTCTGGGATGAATTCACGAACTTAATTGGCAGTCCTCATGTGAAGGTTATACCTTCCTCCCTAATAGTTTGGTCTTTTTCTCTGGATTATACAGAAAACTGATGTCATTAAGTCATTAGCTGTAGGGGATGGGACATTCTTTGGAATGCAGAAATAACATAATTCCATCTCTAATAAATATGCCTTCTTCAACACCCACTGCAACTCCCACTTGAGCTGGGCAAAGGTTTTATGAACTCAAGAAAATGATCAATGGTTTCTCATGTAGAACCCAACAATAGCAATCCTGCGAGTGATGGGGAAATGAAAATCAATAAAGAGATTTCAGCCCAGGCATCAAAGAGATTATTAGGGGCGGCGAGAAAGGAGATTGAAAAGAGCTGTGTTGGAAAGGTCTTAAAGATCTTCCTTTGAACGCATTTGTTCAGAGAAGACTCTTGAATGTCAGATGACAAATCCACCCTCCCATTTTCAAAATAAATGGTGAGTGGGGAGAAGTGGATAAAGTATGTGAACTTAAATTGTGCTCCTATTAAACATTTCCTAATTAATAAGTTAAATCATCTCCACCTGGTTTCTCCCTAATGAATAACAGCAATTGTGTTACTGTTCGGGCTCATGTGGAGCCTTTGACAGCAGCAGTTATTTGTACATTGTTCTTTTTCTTGTCTTCTTTTTCTGCCAGTGAGCAATTGAGCCCAGTCATTGTGTTTCTCTTAACATTGAAGGAACTGGCAGCTCTTCCTTGAGCCTGTCTGATTTGTTCCGTGTTCTTTCGTCCCACGGTGACTGAATTCTACTTAAATTTATTTTTGAACAAAAGTAGTCAGCCTTTGAGAGATTCTCTTGTAAATGAATGACAGCAGCCAGTTCCAAGCCCATTCATTTGCTTATATCTATTTGCTGTATCTAGACAGCTATTATCATGCTTGTGGTACTTCAGAACAATTTCACCCCGTCTGCCATCAGTAGCAACCAACTGAAGGAGCCTGTTCCAGCAGGACTTGTGCTCAGCGTCCTGATTCTGAACCCAAACTTTCAGTATTGTCTTGATATTTGTACAAGTTCATGCTTGAAAACTGTGTTTGCAAAGAGTATTCTGGTTTGAAAACAGTTTATTGGTTTAAAAGGGGCTTTAAATGTGTATTACATATTTTTAGCCACACATCTTAGTGTCTTTTCAGAATGGGTATTTATTCCTCCTCAAACTCTAATTAGAAAGAGTGGTACTGCCCAGGAATCACACAAAATCCTACCTGACTGGCACACTAGCCTGGGGTGATTGCCTTGGGGCACTGAGAAAAAAAGACCAGGGTCCTGATACTAATTGATAGCCTACATCTGCAGCATGGAGCAAGAAGGCTTGGGGGGAATTCTCATCCCCAAATGAAGAGGGGTCTTAGGATTACTGATGTCTGATCTAGGAAGCTGTGGTCTGGGGAGATGTTGGCAATTGTTTGGTAATTCCCTCTGTTGTTCTGAGGGTTTCTTGTGTGCTTTTGTTTGTTTTGATGATGCTTGCTTTTGCTAAGCACATTATATGATAGTTTCTTTATCAGATTTAATCTTCATAGGCTACTGTCCACTTTATAGATGAGAAAACTGAGGTCCAGTGAAGTTTCTGAAAACTATCCAGAGCCAACCAAGCTGACAGATGACAGAGGTGGAATGAAACACAGGCTTGATGACTCCAGAGTCTGAACTACTGTCGAAGCTTTGACTTTCCTCTCTATCAGTGTCAGTGAAAGGCCACTCTTGCTTTTTGCAAGCTGCCATAACCCACGAGGAGAGAATGTTACATACCATCGGCACTATGGCTCATTGTTCCAAGGGATACTTGAATCTTTTGATTTTCTTGATGCAGATTCTTTCTCATGTAAAATGTGATTTAGGAATTAACACTCTAAAGAACCTAAGTGTTTTGGAACTTATTTCATGCCTACAAAGATTTATAACACCTCATCTTACCTTGAAGAACTTACAGTCTAGTAGAAATAATAGAAGAAAAGGAAAGCCCCGTGCTGAGAAGGTCCTGAGTTCCAGGCATCTGATGGCTCTTCTGTAGAACTACTTTTTATTAATCCTGGAAACAGCTAAGGTCACTATTAGTGTCCACATTTTATAGGGAGGAATCTGAGATTCTAAGATAATAAGTTCTTTTTCCAAGGTGAAATGAGAGAAGCAAGATTTAAATCCAGATTTGCCTGATTGCAGACCCAATCTTTGTTATATTCGCCCAACTGTGTATCAAATTGTGCCATCAAATTCAGAAGTGGAAATGAGCCCTACCACCCTACCAGTTGGAAGGGCTCAGGGAAGGCCGTCTGGCTTTGAAAAGAGCCATAAGGAAAGGCAGAATTTAGGCCTGAGGATGGTAGTCCACAAAGAAGAAAGTGTAAGCGAGGAGGCCCAGGATGCATACAGAGGACAGGATTGGAGTTGGTTCTGTTATTTAAACCCACTCTGCCTTCTTCAGGATATAATCATGGCTTCCTACTGTCTTGAGGACTAACCTAAGGCTAGACAAGGCTGTGCAGCATAGGAAGGACACACAAAAAGGACACAAAGACACTTAAGGAAATAAACTGGAAGACATGTCAATTACATAGAAGCAACATGCCTTCTAAGGAAAATGAAACGGTGGTGGGCTCAGAGTCAGTGTGGTGTCAAGCAGAGATTTGCTGGAGAAGGAGAATTTGAAGTGTATCACTGAAAGCAAGGCAGCAGTCTTCACATGAAAGAGCATTCATTGGTCCATGCTACTGAAGACTAAGAATTACCATAAATGGTAACATGGGGTCTTAGATCCATTAATTTCACTCCATAATGTCTCTCACCTGGCAAGATCTGGCTCATTAGCCAGAAGCCTCCTTGAAGAGCCAAGTTGTATGGGCATTTTTTGCAATTAGACATCTCCTCTGAATAATCAGCCTGTAAGGCACAGAATTGAATTCGACATTTTATTTGCTGCCCAAGCCACCGAAGATCTGTAAATCATGTTAACCACTACTGGGCTCAAATGCGGGGGCTGGGGAAGGAAGACCACTTGCCCATGGCACAAAGTTGTGCATTATACCCTTGCTGCTGCTATTTATGGCGAACATAGCAGTTACACGTATTCTCCCAGCGTGCTCATTAGTCCCTAACAAGTCTTTTCGCCTCTCCACATTGTCATGGACAGACTGTGTTCCTTCTGCCTGGAAATGATTCATTAATACAATTATGCTGAGGTCACAGATCTTCCCTCAAAGCCAGAACACAGGGAAATGCCCACAATTAGAGGAAATAAAATCTACATCCATCAAAAGAAGTGCATTGGCAATGAACAGAATGCTTGTGTCCTCTCTCCTTGGCATTTCATAATGAGACCAGAGATGCTGAGCCAGGTTTCCCACCGACATGTGTGGAGAAGCTTCTAAGGAGAATGTATGGCTTCACTGCGGAGGTCAAAAATGAGTTTGATCAAATGACTGGAATTGAAAAGATCACAGGGGTCTTCTAAAGGTCAACAGCAAGTCAGATTGTTTTTGTTTCCTCACTGAAATTAATTACAGTGTAAAATCTAAGACTGTAAGGAAATAGATGCTTGTCTAAGATTTACCTTGTTGATGATGGAGACCCTCATTCCCTAGTGGTTAACTGCTACGTCTGCTAACCAAAAGGTTAGCAGTTCTAGTCTGCCAGGTACTCCTTGGAAATTCCATGGAGCAGTTCTACTCTGTCCTAAAGGGTCGCTATGAGTTGGAATCAACTCGATGGCAGTGGGTTTTTTTTTGTTTGTTTGTTAGTTTATGATCTATGATATCCAGAGTGGCACAGTGGAATTTTCAAAGATGTTGACTCTGTGTCTTGGAAATCCTACGAAGTTTGCTTCTTGTTGGCTGGTGACCTAGTTGTGTTGCTTAACTGGATTTTAAAATTAGGAACAGACATAGGTGGATGCTTTCTTTTTCTTCTTTTCTTTTTACACGTGGTGAAATGATTGTTGGTTTCCTTAGAGGAGATGAGGCTTAAAGTGAGATGATAGTGATTAAGAACATTGTGTATTAAGGAACTCTTCCAAAGCCAGGACACATACAGAGATAAAATCAAAGGGACAGCTAGGTCAAAAAGGAGATAATAAAGTCAAGAGAAGATAAATGTGACCTTAAATAAGTATTTAATCAGATTGAATCATGTTTAATCATGTGTTACAGGCATTTTCTCAGTGTGTTAGTTTATTGGCAAATCACCTTAGGGATGAAGGAAAGAAGAACATTCCAATCTGGAAGCACTGGTAGCATTTCTTCTGGGACCTGAAGCATTTCCCATAATGATGGTTTAATACAATCTTGGTCAATTACCTCTTTTATGAGAGCTGGAGATGTGTGCCACCTTGCTGGAAATGTTAAAATCCCATTAAACTTCAGTTATTAGTAGCAGAGGAAAAAAAATTACCTGAGTGATTCAATTAAGACTCAAGCAAGCAGATGTCTCAGGCGCTGAATTAGTTTTCCTGTTATGACCAAGAAATACTTTTTTTTTAAGTTGGCCAGAGGCTTGTTTTCTGCCTTACCTGCTGTCACCGTCCAACTCACTGCGACCCCTATACAACAGGGCAGAACTTCCCCGTAGAGTTTCTAAGGAGTGCCTGGTGGATTTGAACTGCTGACCTTTTTCTTAGCAGCTGTAGTACTTAACCATTCATCATTATTAGCTTCCCAGATTTCTGATGTAGCCCTGATAGCCGGGTTTTCAGTGATTTAACCCATATCCAGACATATTAATGAATTTCTTCTATATACAAAGATAGTGGTGCCATCACCAGGAAAACAAAAGCTAGGTGAGCAGTGTCTAAGCTGAGGATTCATCTTCACCTTGCTTTGTTGCTGGAGTAGAGGTGGAAGATGCTGCAGGGATTTTCTGCCACCTGGAGCTAGAGAACTGAGTGCAACTCCCTGACTTATGTGTAGGGCATATTTACCACTGCTCATTAGCAATGTCTAAGACACCAACACATAATTTGTATTTTCAGTATTTCTGCAAGATAAGCCACAAGTCACAGTACTTGTAGGGAAGGGGAGGTATTAGTCACTGAAGAATGCTTAGTTTTGGATTAGCTTTAATAACATTCAGTGGTGGGCAAAGTATTTATTCCTTGAAAGCACTTTTCTCCCCCCATTCCATAAACTGGAGAGAAGGTTCTAGACGATCCTTAAAGATCCTTCTAGAAACTGTATAACATAATTTTATAAAATGAATCTGCAAATATTAAGACAGACCAAAACAAGTAAAACCCCAAACTTAGCATCTGCGTATTAGATACCAGTGGATTTTATATGGGATCTTTCATTCCATTGTCCATGTGTCTGTATGCTCTGTAACCATTCATTTTCGAGGAAACCTAGCCTCAATTTAATCTTGTTGGGATACTCAGGAACTTAGGTTGATGAGTGTTTTTCTGGTTAACCATGAGTTTCTGACTGATTAATCTTATATTGGTAAAATATAATCAGGTCGATATACCAAGCTTGAATGAAGCATTTTGTTGGTTGTGTGTGTAATTGAATGAAAAGGAGACCCAGAGAGGCAGAGAGACATTTCTAAGGAAGCTTTCCCGCTAGAGCAGTCAGGCTGAATGCCTTAACTTGATCCCTTCTTCCAATGGTAAAGCAAAAGCATTTTTTTTTTTTTTTTTTTTTTACATTGAAATGGTCAGTATCCCTACAATCTTTGCAAATTTCTGGCTGAAAAAATGGGAAAGCTTCCAGGCCTTTCAAGAAATAAAGAAAATGGATGTTTTGAGAAAGCAGGAAGGATATTGTAACAGTTGCCTTTTTCTGACCAAAAAGCTGACATTTCCTTTGATCAGGCTGGAGAAATGCTGTCTGCCCTGTGCATTTTGTAAAGCGAAAATTACACATTTCAGACATGGGCCTGTACCTAGCTGTTCTCTGGCCTTGGCTGTTTTTCGTTCTGTGTGGTGCTTTTGGTTTTTGCTTTAACACGATTCCTTAAGTGAATTGACCCCGGGCAGATTACCAGTTCTTTGGATTGTCCACCATTGGAAACCCTGGTGACATATTGGTTAAATGCTATGGCTGCTAACCAAAAGGTTGGCAGTTCAAATCTACCAGGTCCTCCTTGGAAACTTTCTGGAGGAACTAGTTCTACTCTGTCCTATAAGGTTGCTATGAGTTGTCATTGATTTGATGGTAGCGGGTTTGGTTTTTTTTTTTGGTAACCGTACCAGTTGTTGGTACACAGCGATCAACGGTTCCCAGGAAAAAAGTAGAGAAGAGTTGAAACTGTTAGCTGATGCATGTGCCTTTCTTCTTGGTTTTCTGTGCTCAGCTGTGGAAACCCTGGTGGCTTGATGGTTAAATCTGAGTCCACCCAATGTTCTTTGGAAACTTGATGGGGTAATGCTAGTCTGTTCTACAGGGTCTCTGTGAGTTGGAATTGATTCAACAACAGTGAATTTTGAGGTGCTCAGTTTTGAACCTTTGTGATTGGCTTAAGTTGTCAACAGATCGGAAAAAAAGCATGACTCAAAACTGGACTCTAGAGTTGGAATAGAACCTACTATGCAGAGGTTAAAGATCTTGGCTGCTGAGCTGCTAAATCAAGGTTGATGATTCAGACTCTCCCCCTTTTCTTCTGGAGAAAGATGTGTCAGTCTGTTTCTGTAAAGATTTATGGCCTTGGAAACCCTAAGTGGTGGTTCTGCTTTGAGCTGTAGGATCACTGAGTTGGAATTGATTCCATGACAGTGGTTTTATGAATTCATTTATTTAGAGTTGGAAAAAGGAGCACTAGTGGTGCAGTGGTTAAATGTTCCCAGAAGATCAGTGATTTGAACTGGCTAGCTGCTTTGCAAGAGAAAGAGGGGACAGTGTGCTTCTTTGAAGATTTACTGCCTTGAAAGGGACAGAAGCTGGTTGGTTGGACACAAGAAATCTGGAATAGAAAGAGGGAGTGTGTTGTCATAGGAATTGCCACTATAATATGTGTATAAATTTTTGTATGAGATTAACTTGAGGTGTAAAGCTTTCACCTAAAGCACAATTAGAAAAAAATAGAAAATGTATGGGGCAGTTCTGCTCTGTTTTATAGGGTTGCTGTGAGGTGGAATCAACTCAGTGACAGTGGGTCTTGAGTCGGAATGCAGCGTGTGTACTGAGGCTAGCTACACACATGGCCTCTCTTTCAAGGCTGCTGTGCTCAGCAAGAATGATAACAGTGCATACTGCCTAAGCGCATTAATATTTTGTCTGGAAAGTTTTTATATAGTATACCATTTAATCCTCATCCTAACCTTCATGGCCAAGTTGATTCCGACTCAATGGAGATTCATGTGTTTTAGGGTAGAGCTATGTTCTATAGTGTTTTTCAGTGACTTTGATGTTTCAAAATAGATTGCCAGGTCTTTCTTCTGAGGTATTACTAAGTGGATATGAACTGCCAAATTTTCTGTTAGTAGTTTGGGGCTTAACTGATTGCACCACCCAAGAATTCCTCTGAACTGTCATAGGTGGAGTTAATATTGTCTTCATCTTACAGATAAGGAAACTGAGGTTTAGAGGGAAAGTTATATGCTCAAGTTAGCTAGCAAAGGACAAAACATGTTTAATGTGTTGTTTGCTGTCTCCAGTACTCCCAAATTTAAACACTAAGCTGCAACATACAGGTAGAGGAAACTTAATTCTGAGTTAAGTCAGACACTCTAAAATTACCCGGAGATAATGACCTCTTCAGTTCTTGGCAGATCTCAGATTGTTATCTATAATCTTGACATTCATTTGTGATAGTTTTTATTTACTGAATGCATATCATGTGCTAGGCTCTGGACAAGTTATGAGGGATATAAAATGGGTTTAGACATAGTCACTGCTCATTCTGCATGTGACTTTCCAACTGTTCATTTTCAAAGTCCTGCAGTTGAACTTGCTTTCAACAAGTAGCATTCAACTAGTTCCTATTCATTTTAGTGTCTGTTTTCCTATGTATTGAAAAGTATGGTTATTCTGCCTCATTATGGATACATATCATGTCATCTGTTCGACTCATCCAACATTATTAGTAGGCAGGACTGGGCATGCAAGGACCAATTCTTCCATTATTTTAATGGGAAGATGTGCTGTCTTCTAGAATACTTTACCCTACAGTCACTTGTAAGTTGGAGACTTCTTGGACTCTTTAACTGAACACTTCAGGCTTCATTCAGTTTGGTATGTTTTATTGTATTTATTTTTTTAGACTTCCTTTTTTTTTTCCCTTGCCAGTTTTTCTCTGCCTCCTGATTTTTAAAAGCCAGAAATAAATGAAAGGAAGTGCAGGATATCTTAATCATCTAGTGCTGCTATGACAGAAATACCACAAGTGGATGACTTCAACAAATGAAAGTTTATTCTCTAGAAGTCCAAATTCAAGGCGTAAGCTCTAGGGAAAGGCTTGCTCTAGAGGAAAGTCCTTGTCATCAGTCTTCCCCTAGCTGAGGAGCTTGTTTGTACAGGAACCTGAGGTCCAAAGGACACTGCTATTCCTGGCATTGCTGTCTTCGTGGTATGGGACCCCCGTGTCTCTCTGCTGGCTTCTCTCTTTTAGATCGCAAAAGAATTGGCTTAAGACACTGTCTTATACATCTTGTAGATCTCATCCATGTAACTGTCACTAATCATCTCATTACAAGGACTGCCAGTTATGTTTGTGAACTCATCCTAGAAGAGCTGCTACGTATCTCATTGCTGAATATCACTATGGTTACCTTTGAAATACTCCTCTTGGAAAGCTGTGCACCGATGCTAGTGCATAGTCCACCTTTCAAAGCAGTTTTGGAATTCTGTTTCTGGAATGGCTATCAGAGATGTCATTGTATTACCGTTGGTGTCCTGAATGTCATCAGAATGTCTGCCTTTCAATATTTCCTTTATATTTGGGTAAAGAAAAAAGTCATTGGTGGCCAGATCAGGTAAGTAGGGAGGGTGTTCCAATACAATTATTTGTTTACTGGCTAAAAACTCCGTCACAGACAGACAACCATATAATTAAGCTTGTGAACTTACCAACTTGCACAATGGCCATTCCAGAAAGAGTTCCAAAATTGCTTTGAACAGTGGACTAGGTACTGGTATTAGTGTATAGCTTCCCAAGGGGTGTATGTTGAAGGTGACCATAGTGATATTCAGCAATGGGGTGTGTGATGCTTATGAACAATTTGGTTCACAGACTTAATTGTGGGACCTCATATGCCGCAGTAATAGTACTTACAACAGATAGGGAAATCACATCATGTAACAAAGTGGTGTAGAGAATCATACAATACTAGGAATTGTGACCTAGCCAAGATGACAGATATTTGGGGCGGGGATGACACAATTCAATCTGACAAGGAGGAATTGTGGATGGAGAAGAATATCTTTTCCTGTCATGAATGTGAGTGAAACTGTCACAGAGACAGGCAGTGACAGTGAACAGAAGGGGTTGGTCACGATGACTGAACTCATGTGTGTCTCAAACAACATCTAGTATGGCTTCAGTAACACTGAGCATTCACCTGTCGTCATTCCAAGATGAGTTTTCTTCCTGGCCCTCTTCATGCCCAGTTTGTAGCTCATATCCTACAGCAAATGCAGGCTGGATGACAAGCGCTCAATTGACGAATCCCTTTGGACCGTGAAACAAGAAGATTTTTCTCTCCCGTTTCTGTTTTTGTTCACAAAGAGATGATAGACATTAGGTGACAATACTGGGGTTTTCCTGAAGCTGTCATCGCATGATTATCCCAGCAACATCAGTGCTGATGGGAATGAGAAAATAGGTTTACTCAAAAACAAAACTAAATACTACAGTGATTCATTTATGCTTTATTTAGGAATATGATCTTCCTGTCCATTGGTGAGATGAGAGGGCAGAAGGGAACAGATTTTGTTTGAGTGAATGGGAGAAATACAGGGTGGAATGGAGGAGTGTGCTGTCCCAGGGTGGGGGGAGCCACTACAGTCACATAGCAAGTGTGTGTAAGTTTTTGTGTGACAAATAGACTTGGAGTGTAAACTTTCACTTAAAACAGTTATAAAATATTTAAAAAGAGAGAATACAGTCTTTCTTTGTATTTGTATCTAGATCTCCATTTCTGAACACACACACACACATACACACACATATACACACACAGAGAGAGAGAGAGAGAGAGACCAATGCCATATAATGTTCTCTAATAATTCTTCCCGGCCTGTCCTGGTTTAGTGATTAGAGACGCAGAACTCTGTCATTGTGGAGAACTTTGCTACTTTTTGCTCAGCGGTTCTCTTTCTGAATGGGGAGATAAAAGGAAGGAGATCAAACAAACAAACAAACACTTCTGATAGTTTTACTTAGAGGGAAAAATGACATATATATATATGTATATACAAGAAAAACGTATCAGAATGACATGATCAGGAAAGGCAGGCACTTGGTTTTATTGTGCTTATGGGTAAATACAATGAAATGGAAATAAGGATGTGGGTTGGAACAATACTTTCACTTTTGAGGGGACCTCTTCTGTCCTTTGAAATAGACAAGGAAAGAACCAGGCTCCATGGCACTGAATACAGATGGGGACATTGTCATTTATAGAGTTACCCAGCTGCCACTCCCGCTCCCTGGGAGATGTCCTTATCTACCAGTGGTTTCTGGATGTAGAAGTGTTTGCCTTCATTTCCTTTATAATTATGTGAATAGTACATAGATACATTTTTTCTTGTAAGAGATAAAACAATAGATAAAAGTATTGATTTTTCTCTGCCCTTCTGTCTGTATTTCCAAACCATAGACCTTTCTCAAAGGGAACCACTGTGTATCTTTGTTAGATCTGTTAGATATACATGAAGCTATATATACAAGGAAATAAGTTTTTTTCTGCTCTTTTCCATAACTAGATTCATGGTGTATGTATGGCTATGCAAGATTTGTCTCATCTCTTAATGATGTTTCTTCAGGGAATTACCATGATACTACTTTGAGAATCTCTTGTCTGGATAGTAGATAGAAATTGTGCTAAGTGAAGGAAGTGATGCAGGCAGTCGAAGGGAGATTAACACTGCTAGACTGCACCCAAAACTAAGAGGTTTCCTAAATACAGCCCAACATTTCAAAGGTCAGAGTATCAGGGGCAGGGATTTGGGGACCATAGTTTCAAGGTGACACCTAGGTCAATTGGCATAAGTAAGATTTTTTTTTCTTAAGAAAATATTCTGCATCTGGTTTTGGTGAGTGGCACCTGTGTTCTTAAAAGCTAGCAAGCTGCCATCTAAGGAGCATTAGTTGGTCCCAATCAACCTGGAGCAGAGGAGAATGAAGGACATGAAAGACATAAAGAAAATATGAGCCCAGAAGACAGAAGGGGCCAGATGATTGGGAAACTATATCAGAGCAAGACCAGAAGAACTAGATAGTGCCCAGCCACTGGCAATGACTGCCCTGACAGGGAACACAGTCTCCTGACATAGCAGGAGAAAAATGGGAAAGCAATTCTTGAACTCTCTTAAAAGACTACGCTTGATCCAATATCGTGGAGCATCCCCTGATAACATGGCTCCTGGGCTTACTGCTAGCCCAGTGCTGAAACCAGTACCAAAGCCAACTCTCTAGAGAACGGACTAGACTATGTGAGACATGGAGCGATGCTGGTGAAGTGTGTGCTTCTTGGCTTCAATATGTATGTGAGGCTTTCAGAACAGTTCCTTTTGAGCAGCAAAATGGGAGGGTGGAGAGGAAGGGACAGAAGTTGGTTAAATGAATATGGAAAGTACAGGGTGGAAAGGAGGGTGCTGTCATAGGGTTAGGAAAGCAGTTAGAATTCCATAGAGGTATGTGTATGGGGTTTTATAGGACAAATTGACTTGGAGTAAAACTTGCACTTAAAGCATAGTAGAACGTTTTTTAAAAATGATGTGATTTTTTACTCTTTATTACTTAAAATGTATCTTGTGTTCTAGAATGAGGACATGCCATGGTTGCAAATTGTTAACACTCAGCTGCTAGCCAAAATGTTTTGAAATCTGCATCAACCCATAGACACTGAAATAGAAAAACTTGATGCTCTGCTTCTAAAAGTCAGCCATTGGAAACCGTGTGGGCACAATTTTATTCTTACGCACATGGGGTCATCATGAGTCAGAATTAACTAATGGCAACTTTTTTTTTTTTTTTTTTTTTTTAAATACCACAGCTGGCCATTTTGCTCTTAGCACCACCCCTTGTCCTGTAGTCCTAGCTATAAATTGTTTATATGTAGGTGGTACAAATAGATAGAAACATTGTGAAGTGATAGCAGGCATCATCCAATCTTCTCTCTTTTTCTGTTTTTGAATCAACTTATAAGCTAGGTGCAATGGTCTCAAACCCATTGTTGTGTGCATTTTGCCGTGTGAAATCCCAAGTCCTCCCAGGAGACTGCTGATGTTCTTATTGCAAGCTTAGCTCTGAGCTCCTGCTTTGCCTAAATCTGGATTTCATGACACTGAACACATTATTTTTTCTTTGTAAAGTGGCACTCAGGCTATACAGAAAAGGAGTTATATTTTATTGAGGTCGGTCTATATGCTGGACACTCTTAAGCGTGATCTTATGTCATCCTGTGGCAATTCTGAGACACAGAGGATGCTGTCCACAGTATACTTAAGGCAAATTGAAGGTCAGAGAAATCAAGTGAATTAAGATTGCAACACTTAATAACTGGTGAGTATAAATTCAAATACTCTCTGGCTCTAAAGGTATTTGGGATTTCCACTGCTCGTGTTCCTTGTTTTTTTTTAGTGTGATTGAATAAAAATGTCCATTCCCATATAAATTCGCATGCTCACCTATATGCAGCTCCCACTGCTCTCCCTGCCCGGTGACAGCACACCCCTCCTCTCTGCTCCATACATGTCCTATCCTCCCAACAGTCTCCTGTTCCTTCATCTCCACCCACTCCCCTTCCTCCAACAAGAAGTCAGCAGGATGACATCCTACAGATGCATAGAACCATAAAGTGCCCACAAGATAATGGTCACTCTGCATTACCAAGTCTAATCCATTGCTGTCCAAGAAGTTGACCTTTATTCTGATTTATGGACAGGGACAGCATCAGGGTCAGGGGCCATGCTCCCAGGGGAACCCCAAAGCCCGCGGACCATCAACTGTGGTCTTTTATTGGAGATCTCAGAGTGCACCCCTATTTATTCTCTTGTTGCCAGTGAGACTCAATTTTGTGAGCTCTACTGTGACTATCACTGGTGGTGGCCAGGCATCATCTGGTTCTTCTGGTCACGAGTTGATGTAGAGACCCACCGTCTCTCCATCTTCTGTGTTCTCTTTTCCCTGTGTCATTCTTCTCCTCGGTGATCATTTATTCCTGGTGAGTTGTGACCATTTGCTGTACCCTCAGATGGCAGCTTGGCAGCTTGGCAGCTTTTAAGACTCCAGTTACCACTCACCGATGTGGGGTGTGCAGAGTCCTCATTAGCAAAATGCTAGCTGTGCCAATTGGCCTCCATTTCACCTGAGAGCTTGCTCCCCGGCCCCCCGCCTCAGCTACTCTGTCCTTACAATATTGGGTTAAGATGGGAAGAGTACTCAAATTGTGCTGAAGTCCAGTTATTATTGATCTTCTTTCTAATGTGTGCTGTCACCAATTTTACCCAACCAAATTTCTATTAACTATCTAATCTAAGCCCTCCCCTCCTCACCATCCTTCCCTCCCCACCCTTGCAGCCGTCAAAGAGCCTTTTCTTCTATGCTTGAGTCTGTTTTTTAGTTCTTACAGAAGGGGTCTCATACAATATTCGTCCTTTTTTCACTGACTACTTTCAGCATAATGTCCTCCAGTTGAAACCAGGTGAAGAGATGTTTCCTGCTATCATTGTTGTTCTTTATCATTCCATAGTGTTCCATTGAGTATATATACCATAGTTTACCTATCCATTCCTCTGTTGCTGGGCATCTGGGTTGATTCCATCTTTTTGCTATTGTGGACTGTGCTGTGATGAACATTCATGTGGATGTATCAGTTGATGTTAATGGCCTTGATTCTGTAGGATGTATTCCAAGTAGTGGAATTACTGGGTCAAATGGTGTATCTATGTCCACTTTTTTTAAGGGAGTGCCAGATTGCTTTCCAAAGAGGTTGCATCATTTTGTAATCCCACCAACAGTGTAGGAGAGTTCCAATCTCCCCACAGCCTCTCCAGCATTTGTTGTTTTGTGTTTTTTGGATCATGGCCAACCTCGTTGGGGTGAGATGTATCTCATTGTCATTTTGATTTGAATTTCCTTAATAGCTAATGATTGTGAGCATGTCCGCATGTGCTTCTTGGCTGCCTGGATCTCCTCTTTAGTGAAGTGTCTGTCCATCTCCTTTGCCCGTCGCTTAATTGGATAATTTATATTTTTCTTATTGATATTTTGTAGTACCTTATAGATTATGGAGATCAGACGTCGGTCTGACATATACCTGCCAAATATTTTTTCCCATTCTGTAGGTGGCCTTTTAATTCTTTTAATAAAGTCTTTGGATGAGCAAAAGTGATTGATTCTTAGTAGTTCCCATGTATCTATTTTCTCTTCTGTTGACTGTGGTTTGTTTGACAGATTTTGAAGTCTGTCTACATTGTGTACTAAACCTTTCATTGTTGTTCCTACTTTTTCTTGGATGAGCTTTATTGTTTTAGATTTGATATTTAGGTCTTTTATCCAGCTGGAGTTGGTTTTTGTATAAGGTGTAAGATATAGGTCTTGTTTTAATTTAGTGCAGATGGATGTCCAATTTTGCCAGCACCATTTGTTGAAGAGATTGTTTTTACCCCAGTTTAATGTCTTAAGGCCTTTGTTGAGTATCAGCTGCTCATAGGCAGATGATGTCATCTCAGGGATCTTGATTCTGTTCCACTGTTTTTGTGCCAGTACCAGGCCACTACTGTGGCAGTGTAATAGGTTCTAAGATTGGGTAATGAGAGGCCTCCCAGTGTGTTCTTCTTGTTTAGTAATGCTTTGCTTATCCTGGGCTTCTTCCCTTCCCAGACAAAGTTGGTAATTTGTTCTTCCATCTCTTTAAAAAATGTCACTGGAACTTGTATTGGGATTGCATTGTATAAATAGATTGCTTTGGGTAAAATAGAGATTTTCACAATGTTAAGTGTTCCTATCTCTGAGCAGGGTAGGTTTCTCCATTTACGTACGTCTATCTTAGTTTCTTGTAGTTTTTAGTTCTCTTTGTAAAGGTCTGTTATTTCTCTCGTTAGATTTATTCCTAGGTACTGTACCTTCTTAGGGACTATAGTAAGTGGTATTCACTTGGTGATTTCTTCCTTAATAATCTCATTGTTGGTATAAAGGAATCTTACTGATTTACTTATGTTTATCTTATATCCTGAGACTTCCCCAAACTCTTCTATCAGTCTGAATAGTTTCCTTATGGATTCTTTCGGATTCTCTGCATATACGATCATATCATCTACAAATAGGGAGATTTTCAGTTCTTCTTTGCCAATGTAGATGCCCTTTATTCCTTGGTCTTGTTTAATTGCTCTGATACGCATGTTACTTTTTAAGATTTATGTTGTTATTAAAGTGCCCGTGAGTCAGTTCCAACTCACAGCAAGGTATGCCTTTGCAATTGTGACAACATTTGAGATCATTATTGCAGGCACTGTGTCAGTCTATCTTGTTGAAGGTCTTCCTCTTTTTCCCTGACAGTTTACCAAGCATGGTGTCCTTCTCCCAGGACTTGTCACTTCTGATAACATGTCCAAATCGAGTGACATAAAGTCTTGCCATCCTTGCTTCTAGGGAGCACTCTGGCTATGCCAAGCCAAGTGCCATCAAGTACTTCTTCCAAAACAGATGTGTTCTTACTTCTCACAGTCAGTGGTGTATATTCCGTGTTATTGTTCACCAACATCACAATTCAAATGCATCAATTTTCTTTCCATCTTCCTTATTCATTGTTCACCTTTCATATACATGTGAAGCAACTGAAAATCCCATGGGTTGGGTCAGGTGCCCCTTAGCACTCAGGATGGCATCTTTGCTTTTTAACACTTAAAAGAGTTCTTTTGCAGCACATTTGTCCACTGTAGTGTGTCTTTTGATTTCTTGACTGTTGGTTCCATGGATGTTGATTGTGGACTCAAGTAAAGTAAAATCCTTGACAACTTCAATCCTTTCTCCGTTTGTGATGATGTTGCTCACTGGTCCAGTTGTGAGGATTTTTGTTTTCTTGATTTTGAAGTGCAATCCATACATGTATACACAGTGTGTATATACATGATATATATACATCAGTAAGTATTTCAAATCCTCTTCACTTTCAGCAAGCGGGGTTGTGTCATCTGTACAATGTGGGTTGTTAGTGAGTCATCCTCCAGTCTGTATATTGCCGGTTAATGAGTCTTCCTCCAGTCCTGATGCTGCGTTCTGTTCTTTGTGTAGTCCAGCTTCTGAAATTATTTGCTCGATGTACAGAGTGAATAAGTGTGGTGAAGGGGATTCAAACCTGACATAGATCTATCCTGATTATAAACAGTGCAGTATGTGTGTGTATATACAAACACACATACGAAGTGGCTGCAGTGATAGACTCAAGCCTAAAAATTATTGTGAGGATGGCACAGGATTCGGCCTGTGTTTTATTTTGTTGTCCGTAGGGTCAGTATGCGTCAGAACTGAGTCAACAGTACCTCACAATAGCATATGTGTGTGCTTATGTCTGTCTCTGTGTATATACCACATGGTTAAACTTCACTTTGAATATGCTGATTATTTTGCTTGTTATCCTCTTCATTTCTCTGTACAGCCCTACAGACCTTGGTCAAAGGCGTCATATCCCCGGGTTCCTCTGGTCCTCTGCATAGATCAGTTCTGTTGCCTTTTGCACTTGAGACCTGAAATGTGGAACTGAGGAATTTCCTCGCCGTGTTCTCCCCTACTAAGAACATGTTACAAGAAAGGATGTTCTATGGAAATTATATGGATTTGCTTGAGTGTGGTTAGCCTGCTTTCCACATTTTCAGTTGTAGTAATTTGGTGTCCATGATGCATGGCTGGTTTAAGCAATTGTGCTTTGCCTTTCAAGCTAGTCATCTCTGATTTCATGGAAAGAATCTCCCATTAGAGAAATAACAGGTAGGAAAGACCTATTAGGTTATCCTGTGCATTGTGAGATTGCTTACTGCTGTGAATTTTCTGGGTCTTTGCTTTATCCCCATTTCCAGTGACCCGTGTTATAAGTCTTTGGTCTCTTTCTGTAAACTAATAAGTATCACCATTGTGAATTGCTTAGCCTCAGTGTCTTCTTACTTATTCTGAATCTGCCAGTCTAAATCAGCCTCTTTGCCATCAGAGAATAGAATAATGTAATCCTAAGCAATCATCTGTTCCAGGCATTGGTTGTAGGCAGGTGATTTTTGTATTCGTTTCTTCATTCGTGCATTTATTTATTCATTTACCAAATACAGATCAAGGGCCTGTGCACTAGAAGAGATGCTTCTTGATGGAATGCGAGATAATTAACACCCATTGTGGCTCTGTGGTTAAAGAGAGTGACTGCTAATGAAAAGACTGACAGTTCAAATCTGCCAGCCACTCCGTGGAAGCCGTGTGGTGCAGGTTCACTCTGTCCTATAGGGTCACTATGAAAAAAAAAAGAAAACAACCTTGGTAGTGCTGTGGTTAAGGAGGTTGACTGCTAAATGAAAAGTCAGTGGTTCAAAATGATTAGTGGCTCAGTTGGAGAAGGATGCGGCAGTCTGCTTAAATAGAGATTTACAGCCTTGGAAACCCTGGACCATGACTTGAGCAGTCAGCTTGTTGATGGCAGTGGGTTTGGTTTAGATAGCCTATCCTGGAAGAGCTTAGCTTCCATTTATTTCTGACACTAATTGAATTCAGTTGCAAAGGCAATAACAATTTAAAGTAGTTTTAGTAACAGTTAACTTATATGATATATTCAAAGAAGGCCATGATTGAAAGCCTGACTGTCATCCTGAATGGTATGTATATATTTTATGCTCTGAAAAAGTAGATGTCGGAATGAACTTGAAGGGGCTGTGAAAGGCTGTGCTACTTGAGTGGCACGTTTCAGTTAGCTGTCATCAGTCTTGGCTCTAAATGCACGGCTCCATGTAGGGAGAGTCTCCTTCATTTCCTGCACTGTGTTTTCTCAGTGATTGGTGCAAACTTTGGTTCTGTGTTTTTCACTTAACCTGAAAGTTATTGTGACTTAATTCACTCCTGATCTGCTTGCTTGGTCCTCAAGAGACACAAAACATAGTATCTATGGGAACTCAGAAGGTCTCTGGATGGCACAACCCAGTTTGCACTTAAATACCAACCTGATGGTTGATGGTTCAAATCCCTTCAGTGGAACCATGGAAGAAAGTCCTGTCCATCTACTGCTGAAAGTTCATAGTCGTAGAAAACTCAGTGGAGCAAAATCCCATAATGATACACATGGGATCCCCATGAGTCAGAATTGATGGCAAATTGCAAATCTAGTTTAGTACATGGAGTGTGCAAAACACCCAGTGCTGTAGGTGAATATGAATATCACCTGTAATATTGCTTGTCTGCATCTGCTGTCCACTGCAACTGCTACTGTTGCTCACCTCTAAATCCATTGCAATTCCTTTACCCAATTTTGAAATCGTGCTTCAAACTCTTTAGTGCAGTTCTGATATTCCGTGTTCCTTTCTTACTTCCTGCCCTGCCAGAGACAGCTACTTTGGAAGCTTGCCTGCTATGCTTACTTTACTGGCTTTGTACTGTCTTCCATTGTGATCTCCATCAGTCAGAATAGACTTGCTGGTGCTGGATTAAAAAAAAAAAAAACCCAAATGAGTGGCTTAAAACAAACTTTTATATCTTGTTTATGCAATGTGAAAAGTGTGGTCCATCTGCATAGTTACCACACAGGGGCCTGGATTTTGAAGCAAAGGAAGGGAGCTAGGGAGGATTTCATGTAATGATGAAAGGTTCTAACCTGGAGGTTGCATGTGTTAACTTCTTGTCATTGGCCACTGTGCAGATCTAGTCACCGTTCCTTCATGGAGCTCAGAGTTAGAGGCAAAACTAGACTACTGATACGGTCAGCACATGGTTGCTTTGACAAGACGAAAATGTGGCAAATGTTACAGATGTTCTTGAGTATGAAAAGGAAGTGTAAGTGGGTAAGAGCTCAAAGACCTGAAGAGACAATTGCTTACCTACCTATGAATTTATCTGGATAGTCATCCTTTTATCTATTTATCCTATTTTTAATGTAAGAGTAAAGCTCCTCAAAACGTAATTGAATGAGACTTGGGTAATTTTTAAATTAAAGAATTTTGGCTATTAGTTAAGTAATGAATGGAGGGACCTAATAAAGCCCAAGGAAAGGTCTGTCTTGGACACGTCCATGGAATATGGTCCTATTCACTTGTTAGCATCTTCCCCAGATTGGCTTCAAACTTTTAGTAGCCAGAGCAAAAACTAAGCATATTTCTAACATTCAGAGTGTTCATTTTATTTTAAAAAGTTGCTAAGGAGAAGAACATTTTTCCCTGATGCTGAGAACTGAGTGTCATTTCTCTTATGAACTTTACAGAGATACAATAGCCTTTTCTAATACCGTATTTCAGATGGATGACATATGGAAGAAGTGTACTTTTTTGGAGGCTAATTACATGCAGAATAAGAAAGCAATTCTTAGGACTGGTTTGATCAAAAATTAAATGCACTGAATACTCATGTATACACAATACCAATTCAGTAAACATTTACTGAGCTTGTGATTTTTCAAGGCACTATGTTAGATTCCAGAAACCATGGTGGCCTAGTGGTTAAGTGTTATGTCTGCAAACCAAAAGGTCAACAGTTTGAATCTGCCAGGTACTTCTTGGAGATTCTCTGAAGCAATGCTACTCTGTTTTATAGGATTGCTATGTGTCAGAATCAACTCAACAGAAGTGAGTTTTTGGGGCTATGGTGGGTATCAAACTCCAAGCAACCCTACAGAACACAGTAGAAATTCCCCATAGGGTTTGTAAGGATCAACTATTTGGTGGATTCAAACTTCCAACCTTTTGGTTAGAAGCAGCAGCTCTTCTTAACTTCTGTCTGAAGAGCGATCCTGTGAGTCAGAATAGACTTGACAGCACTGGGTTTTGGTTTTGTTTATTTGGTTGCTTATGCTAAGTTTAAGGTCCCTGGGTGACACAGAGTAGTTTGTTCTTGACTAATAACCTGAAGGTTGAGAGTTCAAACTTACCCAGCAGTATCGTGGAAGAAAAGCCTGGAGATCTGCTTTTGTAAAGCTATAGCACATGGTATTGCCATGAATTGAATTCGATTAGATGGCAACAAGTTTTATGTTAGATTTAGGAAAAGGAAGATTATGTGTTCACCGTGTAGCTGATTGACCTAATTATTGACCTAATGCATGCACTGGATGACTAAATCATCTTAATCATGTCAAATATGAAATGATGGTGAAGATCTTACGGCATAAAATTACTTCAGGGTGAGTCTTACATATCTGAATGAGTGAGACTTATCCAGCAATAAGAGCTTGGGAAGACTGCATAAAGCAACTTAATCCTGTCAAATGTGAAATGCTGGTCAAGTTCTTACAGCATGCAGTTACTTAAGGATGAGCCTCACATATCTAAATAAGTGAGACTTACCTATTTCAGTTAAGTGCTATGTCTGCTAACCAAAAAGTTGGCGGTTCATATCCACCAGGCACTCTTTGGAAACTCTGGGACTGTTCTTCAGTAACCTGTAGGATCACTTGAGTTGGAATTGACTCAATGGCAGTTTTTTTTCCCCCCAGTCTATTCAATAATAGGAGTTTGGGATGACTGGATGAAGCATCTTAATCATTTCAAATGTGGAAAGATGGTCAAGTTCTTACAGCATAAAATTACTTAAGGTGTGTCTCACGTATTTACATGGTGAGTCCTATCTATTTCGTAATAGGAGAGAGTATTTGGTGAGAGGATCTTAATCTTAACTTCTTATTACTGTTATCTGACGGAAGAGGCTTTGATCATCTCTGGGGCTCCAAGGAAGTCTAAATCCAGCACAGTTTGTCAGCGTTGCTTTTTCTCCCCTTTTTCTCCCCTTTGCCCTTGACCTTTTCTGCTGTCCTCTTCTGTTTTCCATCTTTTCATGCTGTACTTCACCTGTCAGGAAATGCTGTTCCCTCCTTATTGCTCCATTCTCAGGCTCACTGTGAGATCTTTGTATAACCTGTTGTCATTTCCCTCAGCAGCCTTGTACTCTCTGACTTTTACCTTTCTGCTCTAACTGAGATATCACCTCCTGTCCCTATGCTTTGCAGACCCTCCTGTTAGGGAAAAATTTGTTGTAAGGAAAAAGATCTTTTTACAACTTTCCTCTAGTTACCCCCTCGAGCACTCAACCCATACATTTCTGACTGTTGAACGAAAACGGGAAGGGCCACTTCCCTAACCACAAGAACTAGTTTTGGAAACAACAGGACAATATAGAACCAAACCCCCTTCAGAGTTCAAGGAACTTACCCAAAAAGGCTGGTTTTGGGAATAACAAGAAGGAACTTACCCAAAAAGGCTAGTTTCAGAAACACCAGGAAGTAAATGCACCCGAAATATCCACCCTAGCCCCGAGCTAATACAAACCACAAAAAAATTACCCCACGCGGAACCTTCCCCAACCCCACCTCCCCCAAGAATGTAAGACCCTGCCTTTATATACTCTGTACTTTACTTGTTTGGGGCCCATTCCCTCTACTCTGACAAGAGTATGGATTGAGCCCCAGCGCGCTGGAATAAAAACCTCTTGCTGTTGCATCAAGCTGCAGACTTCGTGACTGATTGGGGTTATGCTGTCACCTGTGACTTGAGGATGGGTCTCCCCTGTTGGGGGTCCTTTCACTCCCAGTCAATATTCAGAGCCACTCCTGAGTTCACTCACACACTATTTACCATCTAGGCTACACTCTATATTCTTTTTACTTTTTAGCTCATTTTTCAAATTTTCTTTATCTGACATTATCCGTTCAACTAATAGGGGTTAAACATGAGTCTTGTTCTCAGTCTGATCTTACCTGAGATACAGAAATGGTAGGAAAATACATAATACCTTTTATATTCTCATAATCTGGAGGAATCTGGAGGTCGTTGTCCTAGGTGAAATTGGTCTGTTGCAAGCAGACAGGTATTGTATGAGACCACTATTATAAGGTCTTGAAAAATGGTTTAAAACATAGGAAAGCAGGCTTTGTTAGTTGCAGTGGTTGAGAGGAAGGGGAAGGGATATTCATTAGTTAAATAATAGATAAGAATTAAGTTATGTGCAGGGAGGGGCAACACAGAGCAGAGGAGATGTTAGCACAGCTGGACTAAACAGGGATCTAGGAAGTTTCTTAGATATCACCTAACATTTTGAAGGATGGTGTGTCAGGGGCTGGGGTAAAGGGACTGTGGTTTCAGGGGACATCTAGGTCAATTGGCATAACAAAGGATTTTTTTAAGAAAATGTGCTGCATCCCACTTTGTTGAGTATCATCTAGAATCTTAAAAGCTAGCAAGCTGCCATCTAAGAGCATCAATTGTTTCCAACCCACCTGGAGCAGAGGAGATTAAAGTACATCAAAGACATAGGGAAAATGTGTGCCCAAGAGGCAGAAGGGGCCATCTTGTCCTTTAGCATGAGACTGGAGGAACTGGAGGGTGCCTGGCCACCACCAATGACTGCCCTGGCAGGTAACCAAGAATCCCTGACAAAGTAGGAGAAAAATAGAGTATAGAACTTGAACCCCGTTAAAAGACCAGACTTGATGAGCTGACAGGCTGGAGGGTTGCCAGAGGACATGGCCTCCGGATTCTCTGTTGGCCCAGAACTGAGGCTGTTCCCAAGGCTGACTCTAAGGACTGAGATTGGACCCAGCTATGAAACAGAATGGTAAAGGTGTGCTTCTTGGCTTAAGTAGATACATTACACTAACTGGGTGACTCTTGTTGACAGAAGAGCTGTGGGGCGGTGGGGTGCAGAGAGGGATGAGACCTGATTGGGTGCACGTGGGGAAGACAGGGTGAGAAGGAAGAGTGTGCTGTCACAGTGTGGGGTGAGTGGCTGGGGTTACATGGCAATGTGTAAGCAGGTTTTTGTGTGGATTTTGACTTGGATTGTATACTCTCTCTTAAAACATAATAAAATATGTTTTTAAAAAGGCATTATTATATGGTAGGCATTAAACATAAGTGATTGACCCATAGTGAGTACTGAATAAATGGATTTTTGACTTAGATTGTAAACTTTCACTTAAAGCACAATAATTTTCTTTTTAAAGACATTATGTGACTATATTGAGTATTAAACGTAAGTCATTGACTCGTAGTAAGTACTTAGTAAATGTTATCTAATTTACTGTTATCACTCTTATTGTTTGTGTAGCACTGATGGCTTAGTGTTTGGCAGCTGGGCTGCTGACCGAAGAATCAACAGTTCAAATCTGCCAGGTGCTCCTTGGAAACCATAGCAACCCATAGGGTCTCTGTGAGTCAGAATCAACTCAACAGCAAGGGTTTGGTTTTTTTTGGTATCACTATTATTATTACACTTTCAAAATATATGTTCATTATTGAACAGTAAAATCTCTCTATCCAGCATTTCTCTGCCTTTCTGATTCTTCTGGATGCACCACTGATGTTGCAGCTGTCCTTGGCTTTTCTGGCTGTGTTCTTCCACATCCCATCTTCCACTCGGCTATGGTCTTATCTCATTTGCCAGCTCCCTATTTCTGAATTCTAGGCTCCTATTCATAATCTACCGTTTCTTTACCTTGGACCCTGATGTGGAGCTGAAAATGGTAAGTAATACTTGTGGATCCAGATGGAATGTCGCTGCACACCTCAGGGGATTGAGAGGAAGAAGGGCTGGGTAAAGGTAGGGGCTGTCTCATATTGGGATCAGACAAAGCTAAGTATTTTTCCAAAACACCAAATTGTAGAAAATCTTTGGGGTTTTGCTCTCTGGAGTGGACGTCTATGGTTTGGGCCTGTTAAATGTGCTTGTCTTTTGGGAACGTTACTCTAATACCCTTCTACTTCGTCACTTTTGGTCACTGTATCACAACAGAGCTGGTCCCACACTCTAGATCCAGGATAAATGCATGAATCTGTTTGTCAGTACAGTTACAGCAGCCCCTGGACAGAAAGATTGGCTCAGTATGTAGTAGGAAGTTGACTAAAGCCTGGCTTTTCAAGGCAAAGAGATTCAACTTCCAGACTTTTCCTGAAACTAACAAAATAAGGACTTTTAAAAACTTAAGGCAGCTTCATAAGCAGCTGAGATATCAACATAGTTGAAGAGGATCATGATATGGTGAGATTTCACTGAAAGTAATTCAGTGGCAAGGACAGATGAGTGATAGATGGGGAGAAGGTGATTTATTGATAACATCATTGGTGCACCTGGATTTATTCCTATCAGTGGCTTCACTAACTGGACTTCCTCGTTGCATGGACAACATGGCCTCTTTGTTATTTAAACTTGATAGAGTAGAATTTCTGTTCCTTGAGTTTAAAAGGGTCTTAATTAGCCCACCATCCATTAAGCACAGGAAAAACCATGTATGCAGTCTTTTTTTTTAATTTGTCCAAACAGAGGAGTTGCCTTTGATTCAGCTAGAATGAGATCATGTGACTGTTGAGAAGTTGAGTTTGTCCAGCTCTTAAATGGGGCCCATAGAAGTGGCCACAGGTGGTTAGAAGGATTTTGTTTTCATGACATGCATAAAGATCACAGAGGAACATTAAAATCACTAAAGGGTTCCTCTTTGGAATCCCTTTCTCTGATTCCAACTGAAATGTAAAAGCCTGTGCAATACAGATGGTGCATTTCGTTAATACAAACAGAAAAGTCCGGGAAACAGATGCTTCGGAGACAGAGGGGAAAGGAGATCTCTGTTATTTCTCCAACAGTGACAACTCCGATGACAAATTTCTCCCAGTGAGCATATTGAACCAGGAGCAAAGAAACATGTAGTTTTCAAGCCTTAGGCACTCAACAGTATTTAAAAGTAGAAAGAGCCAAATCAGTGTTTTGGGGCACAATGCTTAAGTAGAGGAAGCTGGGTAAAAAGGAATGAGCAAGCAATTTAGAGGCATGCTCTATCAATATCGCAGGGCTTGGAATGGGCAGAACTTTCACGGAGGTCTAGAGAACAAATATTAATAAACCACAGTCAAGACCACTGTCCTCTACAATGGCAAAAATTAATCCAGGCCAATTATTGACCCATCAAGGACCAGCTTATGATGGCTCCTGTTTCTTTGTCTCTTACATTGTTCTGGAAAATTTAATGCAAAGGTGATTAATTGCCAGGCAGACTTGATTCTCTTTCTGCTTGTGATCAGCTGAAATCAAAATGCCTAAGTTTAAATTAGGAAACTCCGTCAAGGTGTAGTAATTAAAGAATTATAAAAATTATACAATACTTGCTGATTACTTTCCTGGGCTCATTGTAACTTTGGATAACAGCCCAGGCAGGAGCCTAGAAAGGAGAAAGTTATGGGAATAGAAAGAATAAGACAGGCAGAAAATGCCCCTGTGCTATTCTGGAGCAAGTTCACCGAAGAAAGAAGCTTGGTAGTGAACATGTGGACGCAATATTGCAGTGATTTTTGTGACTGTCGGATCAACATAATGCTAATAAAATGTGGTGGACAGTGATCCCAGGACATTGTCCTCACAAGATTTTCCCTTCCCCTTTATAGTATATACATACTCTTTAGAATACTTGCCTTCAAACTGTGTGTTCATTTTTAGCCTACTCCGTTTTCATAATAGAAAAGGCTGAGTTAGGCTGAAGAACTGTGATTTGTATCTTTGTGTCTAATAGACAGAAGCTCATACTCCTGTGATTTTGCAAGCCTTTTATTTCCTTCTGTGTCTTTCTTTTTAGTGCAGAAGTAAAAGACTGATGAAATGCTTACTAAGATGTAAGAAGCAAAATAAAACTCCTTTAAGGAATCCCAGTTAGATTTTTTTTTTATGTGTAACTCAAAAAAGGTGTTATCATTGAAAGTAGTCACTGCTGCTGGTCCATTGGAGCCCAGGTAGAAACCAGTCTTCACGTGATATGACTCGCCTGTTGCTAACTCTCCTGGCCTGCATCTGGAACGCCTTACCATTTTCCTTGACTTCCCTGAAGCCAGGAGTCTTCTCAAATAGAGCTTCAGAACATGAGGCTTAGTTTTCATAAAGAGAGTCACAAGCTTTCTTTTCTGCACTTCAGTGTTCTCATATCAAAACCAGCTCCATAGTGCTTGAATGAATAATAAAATAAGGCAGTGAAAGCTCAGTAGTGATAAGTGCTTGAAATGCAATAGCTATTATTAGTCCTTCATTCATGCATCACTCATTGATGTAACAAAGACATATTATGGGATGCATTGAACTAGTTCTTAGAGGAAAATCATGAACGAGGTAGACAAAAGGTCTAGAAGGAAATGCTCCTTTTCTGCCTTGCCCAATCCGTGTTGAAAATACACAATGAATGTTCTACAACCATGAGCAAACACAACAGGTGTAGTCATTGCAGATCAAGGATTGCAAACACGGAAGACGAGAGGACCAGGTGGGTTGGATAGATGCACAGATTGGATCAGCTAAAAGGTAATAGGGTCTGGTGAAACTTAGTTAAATGGAGAATGTATGCCTTGCTTAAAGACATTCGGAGTCTTTATTTTGGGGAAAATTTACTAAATGTACAGGCACATTCATGGGCACATTTAGGCACATTGGAGGCATCTGTCTGGAAACATTTTACTTACAGAATTTTGAAGTAAACTAAGAATCTTGGGCTTATGAATTTTTGGTCTTGTATTGGTGTTCCTTTGTTCTTTCTCCTGAGTACTCTGTAGGAATTTGATCTTATAATGATGTCAGGAGAGAGTAATCAAGATCCATCCTGCTAAACACCGAAGTCCTGGGTAGGATTGGTGCTTGCTGCTCTGAGCAGAGTTCAGCTAGAATAGCTAAAGATGAGAACTGTTTGTCCACCAGCTAGAATGACTTTTAAACCAACCCAACCAAAGGATGATTTTCAGTCTCTTTCTATGAGGTTCTTACTAAAGCTATTTTCTCATTTCTCTTGACTTAAGATAGCTTTGACTGGAGTAAAAAGCTGATCTAAGAGACTGTTGACTCATTTACTATTAAAATTTACCAAATGTACTTAATTGGAAAAGAAATCATATTTGAATCTCTGAAATGTAAAATGCATCCTGATGAACATTAAAATTCTGATTAATAAATTCATACTTCTAAAACAGACATTTCTGGAAGAAATACTTCCTTTTATTGAACAGAAGGGGGAGGGATTGTGTGACTTGTCCCTAGGTACTGGGTGGTACATGTGGTTCGCATATTTAGCTGCTAACCAAAAGGTTGGTGGTTGGAATCCACCTACAGGTAACTTGGATGAAAGGCTTGGCAAACTACTCCCCCACCACTCCCTGCAAATCAGTCATTGAAACCCTTGTAGAACATAGTTCTTCTAAGACTCACATACTTCTAGACTGGTGTCATCTCTACGAACATGGTGTTGGATGAATCCAGCCAGTGAACAATAACTTCCCTACTTTAACTTACTTCCTTGTCTGATGAAACGTACCCCTCCATACCGTGTCCTTTGTTTTTATAGCAAACATAACCTAAATCTTAATAGAAGAAAGAAAAGAGCAATAACAATTTATAATTATTGATCTACACCATACAGAAGGTTCACCAGGATGCCTTAGGGAAACTGACTAGTTCTTTAACATGGCCATCAGCTTTTGGAAAATATCTGCTTACTGGTGCTTTGTTTGGGGAAGTGCTACAGGATTAAGGGGCCAGGATGGATTGACTTTGTAGGACAGCTGAAAAGAACTAAATATAGACAATTTGGCAAAGAAAAGCCTAATGGGAAATATTGTAACTGTCTGCCAGTTGTGGTGTGACATAATAATAAAGAACAATCTGGGTGGAATGCCAGGTGGGAGAAAAAGATGTTATAAAAATCTGAAGCTCTGCAGCTTATGCAGTGATTGTCTGCTTACAACTAAGACTGGCCTGTGCAAGGAAGCAGCCTATAAAAATAGTAATTTGGAGAAAATGCTAAGATCAACATGTAAGATTTAACAACTATTCCTTGATTGTATAATATACATAGAATGTGGGTATTTTCACTTATATTATCTCATATTAATTTTACAGTTTAAATAATGTAGATTTATGGATCCTGGCAGCAAAGAGGTGGCCCACTCATATGGAAATTAAGGGACCTTTAATGAAGGCATTGTTTGAAAAGGTATTGTCAGTGTTAAAAGAAACCAGTGAGGGATGGGAAGGCACCCGGGTGCTAGCTAGAGTATGGAACTCTTAACACCTCTATCTCAGAGAGGCCAGATGAGAGTAGGGTGACCAGAATCAAGAGAGAGAATAGCAAGGGGAGAGAAGGAGAATTGTGGGTCTAGGTAATGTGGCTGCTGCTAATCAGTGGCCTGGTAATGAGAGTTGAAAATCCTTGGTCTCTCTCTTTCTCTCTTTGCAGCCTTTGGGCTAGCAGGAGCCACAATAACTTATTGGCTCAAGGAGATGCTGAAGAGCAAGGGGACCTAGTTGTCACACCTCCAAGGGTTGTGCTGCATGCTGTGCCACATAGGAAGGTCAAGGAGGTTTGCATTGGAGCTGAAGGCACTGGAGGAAATTATTGGGCCAGTTGTCAGCCTTTGTTTTCAAATAGGGAAACTGAGGCCCAGAACAATTAAAGGTTTGCCTAGAGGTCTGTTGCAGAGGAACCATACCCCAAGAAATCCACTGCTATCAAGTCAATTCCAACTCATAGTGACTCTATAGGACAGTGTAGAACTGCCCCATAGAGTTTCCAAGGAGTGCCTGGTAGATTCAAACTGCCAGCTTTTTGGTTAGCAACTCTTACACTTAACCACTATGCCACCAGGGTTTCCAGAGGAATCATACCAATAACTTTTAAAGAAATTTAGTGTTGTTATTTTGTTTTCCATGCCTAGCTTACTTATTTAAAGCAAAATACGAATTGAACCAAGTTCCTAGTTTCTATCCTCTGAACACAGAACATTTTACTTAGTTTCTTAACTGAAGACCATATGCCAACACTAGCCAATCATTTTCAGTACATGAAATTCATCACTCGTAGACACTGGGGGGATGTGTGTGCACTTATGTGTATTAATACAAAGATCTCAATACCATATGCGATTATTCTCCTTAAAAAATGTTGATTTTATGTAATACAATGTCATGGATTGCATTCTATCCCCCATCCCCCAAATGTATGTATTGGTTTGCCTCGGCTGTGAGTCCCATTGTGGTGCAGTTCCTCCTATGTGTTGTGAATCCTGCCTTTGTAATCATGATAATGGAGAATGGGCAGCAGTTGTGCTGGTGAGGCAGGACTCAGGTTACCAGCTGTGGGCCATGAGGGAGAGAAGTGAGCGCAGAGAGCTGGGAGCCTCACACCGCCAAGCCTAGAGCAGGGCCCGTCCTTTGGGCCTGAGGTTCCTGTGCTGAGATGCTCTCCTGGAACTTAGACTCAGCCTACTGGACTGGGACAGTTGCTTCTGTTGAATGAACGTATAACTCATAAATGGATTTGCAGCTTACCAGACTGTGTCAATAAACGTTGCTCTTCATGAAACCTTCCACTCACGGTATTTTCTGTTGGAGCAGTACCAGGTGACTAAAACAAATAATACGGAGGTTTGGGAGTGCATAGACGTGTGAGTGGGGAAAATGAGATGGGTGATTAACTGGGAGATAGGGGACAAAGTTTGCAGAGATAATCTTGGGTTAAGAGAGAGTTTCCACATAGTTATGTTAAGAAATTGGCCTATAATAATCATGATAATTATAGCAGACCTTTACTGTATGCTTATGATATGCCAAGCAGTGTACTAGCTAAGCCAAGTGCCATCGAGTCGGCTAAGGCTTTATATATATGATACTTGTGTTCCTTGTAGCTAAATATTTAATCCTATGTGTAGATAAAAAATAAATAAATAGAGGTATTAAGAAGTTGAAAGTTATGGCAATGTTATGCGATAAAAGAGTCTTGAACCTAGTCATTTCCTTCCCTCTTTGATGCTTGTTAAAGGAAAGCACAAAGCTGTACAGCATCTTTTATCTTGAATCTTAAATAACTTCATCACTCCCTAGAATTGGCAGTACAGCAGTAATGTCACGACATATTCATATTAACTGTATTTAATGTGACTGCAAAGGCTAGCTAAGATGCAATACCCCTATTAGCAAAATAGAGTAACTGTATCATTGTAGCCAAGCCAATACTTCATTATGGAGATAGTGGTTTCTATTTAGATGGAAGTGAGGAGGAGGCTATGAGGGTCTCATAAATTCCTGGGCAGGATTTGAAATGCTTAAATGCTCCTTTATCTCAAGGTCCTTGTGTAAACTGAATTCCAAGTACCTTTGGAAATAACTATGTTAGGGTTGCATGGTTTATTATAAATAGGGAACATATACTATTTTTCATTTTTGGCTTCATAATATTTTAACTTCATTACTTTTATCATGCCTCTTTTGAGATAAGAAATAATTTATTATTATTATTCCTCATGATTTCTGCCCAGTATTTAGCCACCTGGTAACTTTTAAAATTTTTATTTTACTGTAGAACCTAGCACTGATAAATCATGGCTTGTACATATAGGACAGTTTAAAATTTATACACTGTGACTCAGGTGGGCAGAAATATAACTTTATTTCTCCATAACTGAATACTGCTTGCTTACCAGCACCTATTTCTGCTTAAGGAAGTAATACACATATGCTGCTTGAATTTATCTCACTCACTTTCAGTTTAAGTTAAATCCAGCTTTCTAAAAGGAAACCCCTATTCTCTCAGAGTTTCCTCTTCATCCATTTCTTTCTCTGTTGCCTGGGTTTGGGGTTGCCATGATCCGACTCGACAGCACTTGGCTGGCTCTTGGGGTAGCTTTGAGTTCAAGGAAACCGGTAACAGGATTACCTGGGAGGTGGCAGAAAGTCATTATTTTTTAGTTATTATGGATTTCTCCTGAAGGATGTCACTCTTGATTTTCCACATTGACTTTGTCTCTGATAAAACTTCAGTTGAAGCAGGAACAGGTCATCACCAAGGACAAAAACAACATGGGGAAAGAAAACCCAGAAGACAGAAAGACCCATGTGAATGGGTGACTACATCAACATGTGACCAGCAGAACTAGATGGTGCCTGGCCACCACTAGTGACAGCCGTGATGGCGCTCACAAAATTGAGTCCTAGTGGCAACCCAAGATTAAAAAGGGGTGCACCCTGAGAACTTCACTACAAGACCACAAATCGTGACCTGAAGGCCTTGCAGTTCCCTTGGGAGCATGGCACCTAGACCTGATGCTGCTGCTGTTCATAAATCATTACTGAGGTCAACTCCTCGAACAGGAATGGATTGGACTTGGTGACACAGAGTGAACATATCATGTGTGCACTTTGTGGTTCTGTTCATCTATAGGGTGTCGTCCTAGTAGCCTTTTACTTGATGGGAGTAGAGAAGGTGGAGAAGAGGGGACAGGAGATTGTTAAGAGGACATGACATGTATAGAACAGAAAGGAGGAATATGCTGTTACCAGGCAAGGAGAGCAGTAGGAGCTGCACATAGGCGGGCATGCAAATTTAAACTAGATTGTTCACTTTCACTCAATCACAGTATGTAAATTAAAAAACAAAACTTCAGTTGAGTTAAATTGTTTTCTGTTTCTTTACTGGAGATCGTATGTAGGGACTGCTTTCCTTGTAGCCCAGATCCCCACCTTAGTACTTGCTAGTGCTGCATTTTCTCCACAAACTGACTTCCTTTTAAGCCTTTGCTAGAACCATCTACCCTAACCCCTTCTGCTCTACAGTTACCTCACTGCTTATGTTAGTGACCTGCCCTATGTAAGGTAACAGCCATCACCTATAGGTAATAACTACACTAGGCCAGGGGAAATTTCTAGATCCTCATGTTAGTGTGAGACTACATTCTCCCATGTTCTCAAAGGAAATCGGTGAGTCCTTTCTTCCCATAGAGCTTTACTCCTGTAATCAAAGAGATACCTTTCACCTCTTTGACCTAAACACAGGATTTCAAAGAGCAGCTCGAGAAGACAAAAGAAGGTATTATAATGACATGTGCAAAGAGCTGGAAATGGAAAACCAGAAGGGAAGAACATGTTCGGCATTTCTCAAGCTGAAAGAACTGAAGAAAAAATTCAAGCCTCAAATTGTAATAGTGAAGGATTCTACAGGGAAAGTATTGAATGACTCAGGGAGCATCAAAAGAAGATGGAAGGAATCCACAGAGTCATTATACCAGAAAGAACTAGTCAGTGTTCAGCCATTTGAAGAGGTAGCATATGATCAGTAATCAATGGTACTGAAGGAAGAAGTCAGAGCTGCGTGGAAGGCATTGGCTAAAAACAAGGCTCCAGGAACTAATGGAATATCAACTGAGATATTTCAAAGAACAAATGCAGTGCTGAAAGTGTTCATTTGTCTGTGCCAAAAAATTTGGAGGACAACTACCTGGCCAACTGACTGGAAGAGATCCCTATTTATGCCCTTTCCAAAGAAAGGTGATCCAACCAAATGCGGAAATTACTGAACAGTATTGTTGATATCACATGCAAGTAAAATTTTGCTCAAGATCATTCAGAAGTGTCTACAACAGTATATTGACAAGGAGCTGCCAGAAATTTAAGATGGATTCAGAAGAGGACATGGAACCAGGAATTTCACCACTGATGTCAGATGAATCTTGGCAGAAAGCAGAGAATACCAGCAAGATGTTTACTTGTATTGCATTGAATAGGCAAAAGCTTTGGATTGTGTGGATCATACTAAACTATGGCTAATGTGGAGAATGGGAATTCCAGAACAGTTAATTGTGCTCTAAACAAATCTGTATATGGGTCAAGACACAGTTATATGAACAGAACAAAGGGACTCTGCGTGGTTTAAAGTCCAGAAATGTATGCATCAGGGTTGTATCCTTTCACCATACCTTTTTAATCTGTATGCCGAGCAAATAGTCTGAGAAGCTGGATTATACAAAGAAGAACAAGGCATCGGGATTGGAGGACACTCATTAATCACCTGCACTACACAGACAACACAATCTTACTTGCTGGAAATGAAGAAGATTTGAGACACTGCTGAAGATCAAGGGCCACAGCCTTCAGCATGGATTGCACCTCAACATCAGGAAAGCGCAAATCCTTACAGCTGGACCAGTAAGCAACATTGTCATAAATGGAGAAAAGATTGAGTTTGTCAAGGATTTCATTTTACTTGGGTGCACAAACAATGCCCATGGAAGCAGCAGTCAAGAAATCAAAAGACACATTGCATTGGAAAAATCTGCTACAAAGGGCATCTTTAAAGTATTCAAAAGTAAGGATGTCATGTTGAAGATTAAAATGTGCTTGACCCAGGCTGGTGTTTTTAGTGCATCACATGTATGTGAAAGCTGGACTGTGAACAAAGAAGACAGAAAAAGAATTGATGCCCTTGAATTGTGGTGTTGGAGAAGAATTTTGAATGTGTCGTGGACCACCAAAAGAACCAACAGATCGGTTCTGGGAGAAGTACAACCAAGTGCTCCTTGGAAGCAAAGACGGCAAGACTGCATCTCCCATACTTTGGGCATGTTTTCAGAAAGAATCAGTCCCTGGAGAAGGACATCATACTTAGCAGAGTGGAGGGTCAGCGGAAAAGACCCTCGACGAGATGGATTGACACAGCATAAAAACGATTGTGGACATGGCACAAGACCAGGTAGTGTTTTGTTCTGTTGTTCATAGGGTCGCTATGAGTCGGAACCGACTTGATGGTACCTAACAACAACAAGTGCTCCTTAAAACCCTAAGGGGCAGTTCTACTTTGTCCTATAGGATTGCTATGAGTCAGAATTGACTTGATGGCAATGGGCACAAGTATTTACCATCTGCTTGTTTGAGGTGCTATGAATGAAGTGGAGAATAAAGTAAACAAACAAATATTCTTGCCCTCCTAGAGCTTATGTTCTAGAAAAGAATCAGAAAATAGATAAACTGAATAAGTAAAATATGAAGGACACTGTGGCCACCAATGTTGTGGAGATGATAAAAGGAGGATGGGAGGGAGTGGGGAAAGCAGGGCTTTTGTAATTTTATTTATTATTCTTTTCTAATTTTAAATGGAATGGTGAGAGTTAAAAATCTTGTAACAAAGGAGCGAGCCACATATATATCTGAAAGAAGAGTGTTGCAGGCAGAGGGAACAGGGAGTGCAAAATTTCTCAGTCTAGAAAGACCCTGCTGGGTTCCAGGAAGAGCAGAAAGCCACAGTAGCTGGGATAGAATGAGGAAGGGGAAGAGTAGAAATCCATGAGGTGTGAGAGTCCACTGAGCAGGGAAAGAGGGGGCTCCAGGCAGATTGGGCCAGGCCTTTTAGGTCATTATATGGAATAAAGCTGTGATTCTGAGAAAGATCCGATGGTAAGTTTTAACATTAAAAACTCACTTTTTCACAGAATTGTTGTAGCTGAGTGTAGACTGAGACAGGGAAGGATACAATACAGAGATGCCATTCAGGAGGCTGTTTTAGTCAGCTCAGACCAGAAATGCAGCCCTGTAGTTCAAAGGAAGTGCGTGCATGTTAGAGATATGTGTGGAGATGACCTGTACATTGTGGAAGCCAGTATTGCATCATTGGTAAAATCATAGCTCTTTGTTCAGGCTGCTTGGGTTCAATTTGTACTTCAAGCACTTTCAAGCAATGGAACCTTGGAGAAGTCCATTAAAGCCTGAACCACATGCAGTTATTGGAAGGATTAAGTCAGAAATTACCCATGAAACACCAAAGATAGTGTCTAGCTTGTAAAGCTTGAACTGTTACCTGGCATTATTTTTGTTATGCTTGGTTTTGTCACTGAACTTGAGAACAGCTAAGTTGGAAGCGAGAAGCATTTATGTTGTTTTGTTTCATGGTCTGCTTTCAGCCTGTGAATCTTGGAATATTTTTCAAAAAGTTCTAAGTACTTACAGGATCTGTCTGCTGTAGGTACTTAGAAGTAAAATATAGAACCTTCTGTTTCTCAAGTCTTGCACTTGGTTCTCATGTTGAAAGTCACACAAACAAAAAGACGCAGTTGGCATCTAAGGGTTATTGAGAAAAGAAGATGTGAAAATCAAGTGTGAGAGCTTGAATACGTCAAATTGCCTAGCTCTCAAACCAGTCCTTTGTTAAAGTATGTTACATGTTTGGTTCTTGGATGGGGACTGATAACAAAGAATGAAGGATTTTAAGAGCCATTTTGTTGGCAGGCATGTTGGTTTGCAGCCTCCTAATGATTAGTACAAGGGGAACTCTACCACTGAGAGTGACACAGTAATAGCTGTTATGCATTTAGTGCTTAGTGTATGCCAAGCTTAATGTGTGCCATGTACATTATTCTTGTCATCCTGTGAGACAGGTCAGATTGTCCCCACATTCCAGATAAATGAGACTCAACAGCATTCAGCTTTCATAGACACAGGCAACTCTCATCCTGGCTTTTCATGGTGGAGGAGGTGGTTGCTGTTGTTCTTAGGTGTCATTCAGTTGGCTCTGACTCAAAATGGCCCTTTGTACAACAGAGAAGTAGAAGCAGCTTGCCTCCTTTTTGGGCAACTTCAGCTCTTCAAGTACGTTGCGGCCTAGCTGATCACAGAAGATGTGTCACAGTCAGTGACTCTCTTTCTAAGTCCTATTTTTCCGTTGCCTATGGCTTGTTTTCCATCCTACTTACTTAGGAGCACAGCCAAACTTCAAATGATTGCGTGTACTCTCCTTACACATTTCCAGAGTTGGCTTAAGCTTTTTCTGTAAATCAACTTTTGTATATACTTGTAAGTCAATCTCATGTTTGCATCTGTTCTTGAAATTCTCTTGGATTTACTGGCACCTTTTGGTCCTGTGCGTGTTCTTAAGTGATGTAGAGTGTTGTGCACTTTGATGTTGTTTCTTAGGGGCACACGGTGACAGGATAATCAGAAAGTGAATGATGAGTCACGAAATCATTTGGCATAATAGTTGGCTGTTGGGGATACAGTTTTCCTTTTTCCTTTTACAACTAGCCAGGGAGTGAAATGAGTTGAATCAAATGAAATGTAACCATATGGACCACTTAGGTTTGGAGGGAGCCCAGTCCGGCTGTTGGAGGCTGCTGGGGTACTTTACTGGGTACTGTGTCTTCACCATTCAAAACTCTCTTCAAGAAGGGACTCCAAGGTAAGCAAAGGACGCATTATCGTGGGAGATGATGGAGTCTCAGTGACTTATTCTCCGCCTGGTGCCTTAATGTTTCAACAGATGTACTCAGTCAGTCGTTCTCTAGAATTTCAAGCCCATGGCCATGCATGAACTGTTAAAGATGTTTTACCAGCAGATACTCTATTTATCTTCCTGAGTTGAGGGGACTGTTTTCCTGAGTTGAGGCCTGGAGCACAAGTGTATAAACGTCAGAGGGGTTACCCTCAAGAAAATAGAAAGTAATGTCCCATCTTAACCTAGCCATCCTTCTCCTGTTTATATGACTCCCATTGAGAGTGATGAAACAATGGATTATCACTGTAAAGCTGATTCTGTAAATACAAGAGAAGATGCAGTGTTCACTTTGATTCCTAAGACATTTGTCATCACTCATGCTAGGGACTCAAGAGTAGGTGGTAAGGATTATGGGATTTATCAGGGAAAGCTCAAATGGGGCTACCCACCAGCTACATTGTAGAGGAAGGAATGGATTAGTAGAGGAGTTACATCATCACCTGCCACAGACAAGGTATGGGACTAAATGTGGCAAAGGACAGCTGTCAATTTGATGGTGTTTTCCCATGATGCACCATGCCAGAGGTCTGGGGCCTTACTTTCCTTCTCTGGAAACTCAGCAAGGAATGCTTTACTCCTGTGGTTGTTCTCTTTTGGGGCACTGGCTATCTTTTCATTGACTCTGTGTGTGTGTGTGTGTGTGTGTGTGTGTGCGTGTGCATGCACACACGCACTGCCAGTGAGGAAATCCAAAAGGTAAATATTTGACAAATCAGAAATGTCTCTGAGATTTTTCTAAATCAAAATGTTAGAATAGCTTTTGGACTGTGTCATCTTGGCCCATCAGTGTCAGGTCCCAGATATTTCCTGACAGTGTCTCTGCATAGTGTCTTGCCTGTGAGATCTTGATGTAGTGAGGGCTGGGAGAGGACAGACTTCCTCGCTCAGCCTCTCACTGCCTTGGATGCTACTTCCTCAGAATAAAAGCTTTGGTCCAAAGCAATGCTGAGCAAATGAGGCTATTATGTTTTTTATCCTCCCTCACTGCCCAGACTCTCCCAACCCCACTCTGATATCCAGGCTTAGTGCTTAAAGGTTGCACATCATTAAAAAATAACTCACCTCTACATACAGCTTTATATTTTATAAAATAACGTTTTCTTATTTAGTGCCTTCAAATATATTGGAAGATAGAAAATATCATAATTTTCACTACAGTCATCATCATCATCAGTATTGCCATCATTTTGTATGTAAGTGAGGGAAGTTCGGGGGGCAGTGACCTAGTACCCATTACAAATCCAAACCTCCCTGCAAAAAGGGAGTTAGCCATGTCAGTGAAATGTTGTATTGCTGCCAAACATATGTGCTAGCTTGGTTCTGACACCTCCCAGCACCTTTCTTTCCTCTCTCTCCTCTTGTACTGCCCAGTCAGGCTCCTGCTTCCTCAGGTTCTCAGGTATAGATGGAGCTCAATGGACCAGGGGAGGTGGGGGCAGAAGGGGGCAAGGAGGTTCTCTGGATGTCCCTGCCTTCCTGACAGGGAGTTGTAAGTGAGTGGGAAGGAGATCAAGAAGGGTTATTCTGGAGAGAGTCCTGAGCCCCTCTGAACCTGGAAGTCATCCAAGCCATCCACTTCCTTCACTCTGTAATGCCAGTTGAGTTACAAAGTGAAATAAACACAGACTTAGGGGATTTGGAGAGTCTATGGATAATTCATTTTTTCTAGGTTCCTGTTCAGAGTTTTAAGTCTGAAAAGTGCTCCAGCAATCTTAGAGACCTTTTAAAAATTGCAGAGATGGATGGAATAAATATGCTAGATTTTTGTGGGGCTTTGACTATAAGAACTTCCCTTAACTCGAATCTATTTTTGTGTTATTTTTCTGAGTGCAAAGCTTTACATGGCTAGAGATGGAGGTTTGAAATGTATTGTGGTAACAGACATCTCTGCAGTCATTTTGCACATAGGAAAACTGCTTTGTTTATAGATTCAGAAGGAAATTTTTGTTTTTTTTTTGTTGGATTACTTTGTCTCCCTTTTCCATTCATTCACTCTTTTATTTCCTTCATAAATTTATTTACACAGTAACTGTGTTGATTCCTTGCTCAAGGGTTGTATCTTGTGCCAACTTATGGGGACATGGTGACGAGAAGGACAGAGTTGGGATGCTGCAGAGACAGACAGATGATTTATGTTGCTGGTGTTCAATGCCGTCTAGTTGGTTCTGACTCACCGTAAACCTGTGTACAACCGAAAGAAACACTGCCTAATCTGGCACCACACTGACAAAATTGTTGGTGTGTTTGAGCCCCTTGTTCCAGCCACTGTGTCAGCCCATCTCTTTGAGGACCTTCCTCTTTTTCGCTGACCTGTTGCTTTACAAGCATGATGTTTTTCTCCAGGGACTGGCCTCTCGTGATGATGCATTCAAAGTATGTGAGACAAAGTCTCATCATCCATGCTTCTAATGAACACTCTGGCTGTATTTCTTCTGAGACAGATTTATTCATTCTTCTGACAGTCCATGGTATATCTGGTATTCTTCACAAGCGGCATAATTCAAAGACATCGGTTCTTCTTAGACCTTCATTCTTTATTGTCCAGCTTTGGCATGCATATGAGGTGATTGAATATATCGTCGCTTGGACTGGATGCACATTAATACTCAAAGTGACATCTTTATTTTTTCAATGTTTTAAAGAGATCTTCTGTAGCAGACTGCCCAGTGCAATAATGTTAGATGATATGAAAGTACATAGATGATATGTTTTAGTTCTGCACATTTCTGTAGACTTCTTCTTGCTTGGGATGATTTAGTCTCTCGTGTGGCCAGAGGTATGTTGTTGTTGTATGTATTGAGTTGATTTCCATGCATAGCAGCCCGAGGGGTGGGGAAGTGACCAAGTTTACCATTTAGCTTAGATGAAAGTATAAGAAATAGACTTTGGCTGTCTATGTCTATTTTAGAGATGTTTTAGATACTTTGTTAGTTGGCGTGGCCTATTTCACAAAAGTGACTTTTGCATATCATGAGATTTTAAGTCAGAATCTAATTGTAACTTGAGTACAATTAATTAAAAGTCAGTAAGAAAGTAACAGTAGCAAGTATTAACCATTAATCATAACTTGCTTAGATTAATTTAAAGGGGGAACTGCTTGGAAAGAACATATATTTCCTGGAATCTGAAGAAAGTTGAACAGAAAGGTTCCAGGAACCATGGCAACTACAGAGAGGGACTGCAGAAGTTATTCATGGACTTGTAGTCCAAGACTCAATCACAGATGTAACTTAAACTCTGCGTGACTAGGAGAGACTCTGATTATCTGAGCTTGGTTCAATACCTGTGCTGGTCAACTTTGCACACCTCCAGTCAGCACACTGCCGTTGGGTTGATTCTGACTGATAGTGCTCCACAGAATTTCCAAGGAGTGCCTGGTAGATTTGAACTGCTGACCTTTTGGTTAGCAGATGTAGCACTTAGCCATTATGCCAACCTCAGCAGAGGTAAAAATCTACTGTTCAGCAGTGGCTGCAGGAAAAGACTCTAAGACAGGGGTGAGTCAGGCAGTTGACCTATATGTGTGCCTCAGTACACTTTGGTGTCTGGCATGACCATTCATATTCTCTTATATGCCAAAGATACCCTGCTGTGTACCATGATACAGCTGTCATGCAAAGAGCCAGAGTTGTCAGCCATCCACTACCCATTCGTTTCCACTCATGTGATGCCTGAGACATTGTCGAGGCTACTTGTCAGTCACTGGTTTTTCTAGGTGATTTGCTTGTTTTCCTGAAGTTTATCTTGTGTCACAGTTCTGAAATCTATGGATAAAATGGTGGTGGATTTAAATACTACCAGTTTGTCTTGTATCTGATGTTTGGGAAAAGTGGTACATATGAAAATAAGTTGATGAGGCACTCACCCATCCCGTAGAAACTTAGAAGATCCCACAACAAAAAAGGGAAAAAAAGTAGATGCTATAGGGAAGATAACTAAAGAATGTTAGGAAGCCTTAGTTTTGTTTTGGTCATTTCTTTCCACAGAATACTCATTCTGTCTTCATAGTGAGTCAACTATTTATTTATCACATGTCTGAATCCTTGGTTGTTGTTGTTGTTTGTTACAAGTCACAGCAACCCTATGCACAACAGAATGAAACACTGCCTGGTCTTGCACTGTGTCCATAATTGTTTTCATGCTTAAGCCCATCGTTGCAGCCACTGTATCAGTCCATCTCATCAAGGGTCTTCTTTTTTCTGACCCTCTGCTCTATCAAGCATGGTGTCCTTCTCCAGGGACTGACCCCACTTGACAACATGTCCAAATTCTGTAAGATGTGGTCTTGCCATCTTGGCTTCCAAGGAGCACGCTGGTCATACTTCTTGCAAAACAGATCTGTTGGTTCTTTTGGCGGTCCATGATGCATTCAATATTCTTCTCTAGCACCACAATTTGAAGGCATCAATTCTTGATCTGTCTTTCATATTCATTGCCCAGTTTTCATGTCCATATGATGCAATTGAAAATACCATGACTTTGGTCAGGCACACTTTAGTTTTCGAGTGATGTCTTTGTTTTTCAATACTTTAAAGTAGTCCTTTACAGCGGATTTTGCCAATGCAATATGTCTTTTGATTTCTTGACTCCTGCTTCCTTGGGCATTGACTGTGGAGCCAAGTAGAATGAAATCTTTGACAACCTCACTGCTTAACTTAAAGGGGGAACTACTTGGAAAAAAATCCGTGACAATGACAATCCTTAACTTAAAGGGGAAACTGCTTGGAAAGAACACGTATTTCCTAGAATCTGAAGAAAGTTGAACAGAAAGATTCCAGGAACCATGGCAGCTACAGAGAGAGACCACAGGATAAGCTGTTCATGGACTTCTATTCCAAGGCTCAGTCACAGAAGTAACTTAAACTCTGTGTGATCCATTTATGACGTTGTTGCTTACTGGTCCAGTTGTGAGGATTGATGTTGAGGTGCAGTCCGTACTAAGGCTGTGGTCTTTGGTCTTCAGCAGTAAGTGTTTCAACTCATCTTCACTTCCAGCAAGCAGGGTTGTGTCATCTGTGTAACGCAGGTTGTTAATGAGTCTTACCCCAAACTTGATGCCTCATTCTTCTTTATATAGTCCAGTTTCTCAGATTATTTGCTCAGCATACAGATTGAAAAGGTATGGTGAAAGGGTACAACCCTGACGTACACCTTTCCTGACTTTAAATGGTGCATTGTCCCCTTGTTCTGTTCGCACGACTGCCTCTTGATCCATGTCCAGATTCCTCAAGAGTACATTAAGTGTTCTGGAATTCCTGTTTTACTCTATGTTAGCCATAATTTATTGTGATCCACATAGTAGAATGCCTTTGCATAGTCAGTGAAACACAGGTAAACATCTTTCTGGTATTCTTTGCTTTCAGCCATCTGCAGTGACATCCCTGGTTCCAGGTCCTCTTCTAAATCTGAATTTCTGGCAGTTCCTTGTCAGTACACTGATACAGTCGCTTTTGAATGGTTTTGAGCAAGATTTTAGTGGTATCTGATTTTTCCCTGTCTATGTAATGTTCTAGTAATCTTCGCCTTAACGCTTGTTATTGTCATCATCTTGATTGTCACTGCTGCTATTTATTGGGCATCTGCCAGGTGCTAGAATTTGGGCTTGGTGTACTATATGCATTTTCTTAGTCAATGTTTACCATAATCTTAGAGAAGAATTGATCAGCTAGGTTAATAATTTGCCTAGTGTTAGAGCTAGCAAATACTAGACCCAATCTATATAAATTTTTCAGGATCTTTTTTTCCATTATACTACTTTGCCTTTTACTTATGGGATAAAACCATTTTATGGCATGAAAACAAATTATGCACCCAAGGTGAAGCTACTTAATATAAGTAGCCTGGCTAATGCCATGATGGAGTGCTGTATTTTCTGGAAAAAAAAAGAACTGTCCTAAGCCTCTGATAAGGCTGTATATGTTGAGAAGCCAACTGGCCACATGGTGGCAGGTTAAATGCACTGGGCTGCTCCTCTTTTGTAGGGCAGATGGCCAGGTTGAAGAAAAACAGAGGAAGTCCCAGAAGATTAAAAATAAAATCCAAATTTTATAGCTTTAAGTATTTGTATATCTAGTAACATTTTCTTGGTAGTTTTAAGTAATACAACTAATGGCATGATTTAATCCACACAGTGATTGTCATGTAAGTGATATTTCAGTAGTTTTTTTTTTTTTTTTTTTTTTAACAAAGAGAAACGATAAACTCAAGAATGAGATCAATTAGTCTGCCTAAAGTTGTGTGTCTGTAAGTGGCAGAGTCAAAATGGTGAATCTCTAACTGGTTCCCATTGCATGGTTTCTCTCCTCTCTGAATATTTTTGATATTTTGATAAATTTAATGCTTGAAGAGAGAAACAATTTAGAAAACAAATCCCAGTTATTTCACCATTTCATCTGCTCTATATTAACTTTACTCAATTATTAAAAACTGTAGTCTCTTAATGACTTGAGGCATCTCCATTCACTCCCAAGAATGAATCAGTCTCTGCCATTAAAGGTATCATCTACACACACTGGAGTTTTGTGAATGGATTAATTTGCCTGTGGATATTTATATCTTAGGCTTCTTTGTGGTCTTGCCTGGGATTTACACTAATATACAATGGATTAAGAATTCTGGGTGAATTGTGAAACTATTAAATGGTTATGTGTCTCTGGAAAGCAATGAGCCGTGTAGGTTCCGAGCTTCTGTGAGTTTACTCAGATGCTTTTGCAGCCTTCGGAGTCTCTTCACTGTGAAAACAAGCTTTGAACATCCCTATTTTGAAAGCATCTGTGGAAGTGCTTTAAACCCCAGTCACTTCCAGGCTTTGGACTTCTTTATTCAGCCACATTCTTCTTTTGAACAATATGGCTTAGAAATTTGTTTGGTAATGGGGAAAAGACCTTGGTTTGTTTTACTGTCAAATTCCAATTGCTTTGTGAGTGATCGTAAAGTGTAGAGCTGGTGTCTGTAATGCAGTTGCCTCAGCGTAATACAAAATGCTCATTGTCGAGGCCTCCTGAGGGGGAAAAAAAAGAAAACATTGTAGAGCTGTTGAAAAGGATTCTGCTTCCACTCCTACAGTGTTCAGCCAAGTAGAATCTGTAAAGATCCATCTTCAGCTTGTGACATATGTTTGAGTGTTACCAAACTTCTGTATTTTCTGAGCTGGAAATGGAATAACGGCCCCAAGAGCTTGTTTTCCTTTTCTTTCTCTACTTCACAAGAAGCCTTGACATTTCTGTCTCTGCTTGTGCCTGTCGTCACGTCACATCTTTGTTGTAATCTCTATAGAGGAGGCGATGAGACAGTTAATACATTATTTAAGAATTTAATGAAACAAAGCATGAGTGTGAGTTGCTCATGAAGGATTACTAGTAAAACGAGCTGTAATTATGTCCCTTGTTTGGAAAATCCTCCTTGTCTCTGTCTGCAAATGTCTACCCGTCACAGTCCACAGACTGTGTAGCCTTGGTTTGAGGAGACTCACACTGAGTCCTTTTCGATATTATTCTGTGTTGATGCTCTAGCCTGTTGTTGTTGTTTGAATGGGAATACAGGAAGACAAATGAAGCTTCCTTGACAATCAAGCAATGTAGTTGTCTGAGTTCTTCGAGGTATGATGATTTAAAGAAGTTTAACAGAGCCCTGGTGCGTGGTGGGTGGGTACTCGACGGCTAACTGAAATGTCAGTTCGAACCCACCTGTGACTGCTGAGAGAAAGACTTAACTGTCTGCCCCCATCAAGATTATAGCCTGGGAAACGCTATGGGGCATTCTATTTTTCAGTGAAGTCTGTGTGTGTCAGAATCAGCTTAATGGCATACAGTGAGAACAGTGACAGAGAAGCTTAGAGGCAAGAGGAACCAGAAGTGATGTCTGTCTCTCTTTCGGTTTGTCAGTCTCAGTCTCCAAATGTGAACAGGCTAAGGGACTGGCTGCTTATGTTGGTGACATTTTATGTACATGGAAACCTGGGAGTTCTCTAATGTAGAAGAGACTGTAGAGCCTTCATGCTGCTCTAAACTCTTCATCAGGACCTGGATTTGTTACAGGGAGATGAGCACACAGTTTCAAAAACTGTCCTTTTGAAGACGTGCCTGCCCTGGAGTTTGTATCAGGAGCTTGTAATCCAGGTCTCCTGAACCATTAATTCCAGTATTTGTTTTTAGGGAATGGAATAGATTACAGCTCCAAATAATTTTGGAAAGTGTATTATTTTAGATATGTTCACCATATTTTTTGAAATTTTTTTTTTTTTTTTGGTGTCGTTTTGTACCATTTGCTTAGTCTTATTATGGGGCAGGAAGGTAGGCAAGAAATACATCAAAGAAAAATGCATTAGCTTCCTTCTGTCTACCTTTCAGATAAAGAGCAAAATGTATGTTTGTTTAGGAAGCATTTGTGACTCTACTATAGACCACTGACCATTAATGGATGAAATTACATCTCAATCTATTATACCAGAAAATCTGGTGTATTCGGCCCTTCTTCACCTCTCCTCCAATACATTCACGTAGTGCGCACACAAACACACATATACTATCTCACATACATAATGCACACGAAAATGTGCACGCTGTCATCTGTGGGCATTATACAGACCGTGGCTGAACTAAAGATTTGAGTTCTTGGCAGTATGAAACAACACGATTCTTCTTCGTTATAACTTTTTGTTTTCTTACTGTGGACATTCATACTGGCCTTAGGTATGATTCCACAGAATCTTAGATATATGCACTTTAGAAACTTCCTCCTAGCTAGTATATGGAGGGACACTAATTCAGTTCTTTCTACACACAATGTCCTTAATAGTGAGGCAAGAAGCCACATGCTAAAGCTCTAATATTAAGTACAGTAAGAAAAAATCCCTTCCCAATTAGAATTTAAATACAGTGCTGTGAGTTACGTTTAACTAAAACCAAACCCACTACCATAGAGTCAAGTGTGACTTGGCAATCCTGTAGGGTAGAAGAGAACTTCTGTTCTACAGCCTAGACTTACCAGGCTGTAAGTCTTCGTGGGAGCAGATTGCCACATCTTTTTCCCACAGAGTGGTGGCTGGTTTCCAACCACTGATGTTCTGTGGTTGGAAAGCCACACGAGCTTTCACTGCAGTGCCACCAAGACTTGTATGAGTTACCCAACTCCCCATGAATGTTTCCTGGTAGTGTACCCAGATGCAGTCCTATGCTATGCAGGTTCTTTCTTTTAAAGATGTAGGTTCCTTGGGTAAAAGAAAGATCTTAACATAGAGTAGATCTGACTTCTGTTTAAGGCTGGGGGAAATTTGGATATCTTCTGAAGATGGTGTCCATCTGGTGAGATTTCCTGAGGAGGTGAAACTGTTTTGAAGGATTACTTGCATTTGCAAACAGATTTTGGGTACTGCTGAATACAGATAAGAATAAGAAAAATAAGAATAAGTATAAGAATTAGAAAAAATGAATGACCCATGACGTTCTTGTATTTTGAGTCATTGTGTCTCAGTCATAAAAACAAAACGAAACAAAACTTGCCATTGAGTTGATGTCTGCCTTACAGTGACCTTCTAGGACAAAGCAGAATTGCCCCAAAGTGTTTCCAAGAAGCACCTGGTGGATTCAAACTGCCAGCCTTTAGGTTGGCAGCCATGCTCTCAAACTACTGATTTTCATCTGTCACAAAGGGTGTTAATTAAAAAGCTTATTTAGTGAAGTGGAATCAGAGAAATACTATTATAAAAAGATATAAAATGACAATTAAAATGAAATCATTGGAAAGTTTAATAGAAAAATGAAACAAAATCAGATGTTTAATTTGAAATGTAATGAGTTGGCTTATGATTGACAGTCTTCCATTACGTGTACATTTTAGGGTGTTGCTTTAGGTTTAATGCGTCACTGAAATTCCTAGTTCCCTGCCACTGCCACCTCTTTGCTGGTTTCTTTCCTCTAAAATAACACATCAACATGAGACCAGGAGGACCAGATGGTGTCTGGCCACCACCGAAGAACTGTGATGGGGACATAATTTAGAGTCTCTGAGGCAACATGAGAAAAAGAGATGTGCAGTCCAAGAGCTCTTCTAAAAGACCTGAATTGATGGTCTGACAGCCTGGAGGATCTCCTGGGAACGTGGACACTAGCCCTGCTGCAGTCGCTGACCAGAAACCAGTAATGAGTCAACTCTTCAGACAAGAATGGACTGGACTTGGGGACACAGTGTGCATGCCTTATGGTTCTATGCCTTTACAGGAGGCTGTCCTATTGGCCTCTTTCTAGATGGGAGAGAAGAGGGTGGAGATGGGGACAGAAGCTTGTTAAGAGGACACTAGAAACATGGAGTGAAAAGGAGGTGTGTGCTGCCGCCAGGTGGGGAGAGCAGAGGGAGCTGCGGATAGGTGGGCATGCGTAACCGATTTGGATGGTATACTTTCACTTAACCGCAATTAAAAAAAGAAAAAGCAGCCAAAGAAAACCCTATGGATCACAGCAGTCCAACTGCCACAGATCATGAGGATGACATAGAACCAGGCAGCATTCTGTTCTGTGCATGGTGTCAGCATCAGCTGAGGCTGATTCAGTGACAACAACAATTGTCAAAAGTCACTTCTGTAGGTAGCGGAAAACTCTAGTGGTATAGTGGTTAAGTGCTATAGCTGCTAACCAGAAGGTTGTCAGTTCAGATCCTTCAGTTGCTCCTTGGGAACTTTATGGAGCGGTTCTACTCTGTTCTTTAGGGTTGCTGTGACTGGGAATTGACACAATGGCAGTGAGTTTCTAGGTACCATGCTCTCCTCACTTTTACATAGAGTGTTCCAAACTTTAAATATTAATAAAAAAAGTAAACCTAAAAATGCGTAAAAAGTTGAAAGACATTAAAGCTACTTTTAGGGAGTAGTGAAAAGTAGCATTCAAAATATTTGAGGACCATGTCATTTCCACCTAGGAGCCTCTGAGGGCAGAAAAGGCCCTACTGTGACAACTGGAAAACAGGGCTTTGACAACAAGAAAACCTTTGCTCAGAGAGCTTCTGGAAGAGCAGGTGTGGTTAACAAACAAGCAAACCATGAAATTAAACTGAAGGAAAACTGTGTCATTCCACAACAAATTGGACAATTTCAAGTGGCGCTGTTCCTTCGAAGATGCCAAGTGGGAAAGTGCCGCAGTGTCTTTGTGGGGTCTCTTTCATCAGTATTAGAGAAATTCTCTTTATTCACAGACATGGAAATGCAACATTTTGCATGGTGCCTTTGTTGTGCATTGAAAGACAACAAGAGACTTTTTTAAGCTCTTTCCTACTGGCCCAGGTAGCTCAGTGCAATGTTCTATTTTGTGAATTCTTCCCTATGGCTTCCTGGCTCATGTTAGTAACCCATGGTCTGGCTGTTCACCAAAAAAGACCAGTGATCCTTTTAGCAGCTCTTGTATTTTTGGCAGTCAATATTATTTGTGTTTTTCCTTCTTATTTTTCTTTTTTTTTTATTCAATATGTTTATTCTCTCTCTTCTTGTGTATTTATGCATTTACTGGCTACGTCTAGAAATAGACTAAGTGATCACGGTGAACAGGAGATGCATGAAATGTGATTAACTTTTTCTAAGTAACTAAGGACTCAGTTACAGAATGCAGAGGGAAAAGAGAGCCTGGAGCCTGGATGGTGCTGGATTCTCCAGTTTTTCACCAAAAGGTGGCATACTTGGGTTTGGGATTGTTGAGAACTGTTTTTAGATGGCAGGTCTTGTGGGTTAATGTTACAGTGGTTTTATGTGGTTGGAGATATGTCCGAGATTCCACACTCCATTCACTTCATATAATACACAATCAAGTCAGCTCTTTCTGTCTTTCAGTGAATTACAGAAAATGCCCAGTGAAGAAATGAATGAAGAATTCCTCTTAGATAATTTTATGTGTGACTTAATTGACCCAAGACATGTTTCAGGAATATTTTCTGGAAGATGTCTTACTGTTGTATGAGCTGCTGAATCGGAAAGGTATGATTAAATTGGGCCCCTGTAGAGCGAGAGTTAGAAGTAGTTTAGAAGAGTGCTTGAGAATACAGGTTCTAGAGTCTGAATTATGGCTGTGGTCCTTACTGGCTTTGTGACCAAGTTGAATGACCTTTCTAAACTTGTGTTTGTCTATAAAATGAAGCTACCAGTAGTGCTTGCTTCTTAACATGGTTGTGTAGCTTAAATGAGATGATATGTGGAAATGCATGTAACACAATCTCTCTCAAGGAGTATATTAGCTGTGATCTTGAAGTATATAAAGAGGAAAAGAGGGGAGATTCAGGTGAGGATTGACTCTCTGGGGACAATAGGTACCTTTAGAATTTCTTGTGCTGCTTTATTTGAAATATATTTTTAAGCCATTGAGATCATTCAGTATCTACAGGTTACAGGCTACCGTCCACTTGTCTGTCCGTTTGGCATACTGTGGGGGTTTGCGTGTTGCTGTGGTGCTGAAAGCTATGCCACTGATATTCGGATACCAGGAGGGTCACCAATGGTAGATAGGTTTCAGCTGAGCTTCCAGAAAAAGACAGACTTGGAAAGACTTGGTATTCTACTTCTGAAAAGACTTAGCCAGTGGAAACCTTATGAATAGCGATGGAACACTGTCAGATGTAGTGCCGGAAAATGAGCCCCCCGGAAAATGAGCCCCCATGTGGGGAGGCACTCAGAAGACAACCGGGGAAGAGCTGCCTCCTCAAGGTTGAGTCAACCCTCATGACGTGAGTGGAGTAAGGCCTTCGAGACCTTCATTTCCTGATGTAGCATGACCCAAAGTGAAAAGAGACAGCTGTAAACATCCACTAGTAGTTGAACCATGGAATGTACCAAGTATGAATCTAGGAAGATTGGAAATCACCAGTATGAAATGGAATGCATAACCATTGATATCCTGGGCATTAGTGAGCTGAAATGGGCCGATATTGGGCATTTTGAATTGGACAGTCGTATAGTTACTTTGCTAGGAATGAAAACTTGAAGAGAAATGGCGTTGTGTTCATTGCAAAAAGAACATTTCAAGTTCTGTCCTAAAGTACAATGCTGTCAGTGATAGGATAAAATCCATATGCCTACAAGGAAGGCCAGTTAATACAAATATTATTCAAATTTACACACCAACCACTGTGGCCAAAGATAAAGAAATTAAAGATTTTTACTGGCTTCTACAGTCTGAAATTAATCAAACATGTAATCAGGATGCATTGATAATTACTGATGATTGGAATGAAAAGTTGGAAACAAAGAAGAACAGGTAATTGGAAAATATGCTCTTGGCTGTAGAAATGATGCCAGAGATCACACGATAGAAGTTTGTAAGACCAATGACTTCTTCACTGAAAATGTCTTTTTTCATCCACATGAACAGCAACTGTATACATGAACCTTGCCAGATAGAATATGTAGGAATCAGATTGACTACATGTGTGGAAAGAGATGATGGAAAAACTCACATCAGCACTCAGAACAAGATCAGGTTCTGACTGTAGCGTAGCACAGACCGTCAATTGCTCAGAAGCAAGGTCGAACTGAAATTGAAGAAAATTAGAACAGTTTGCAAGAGCAAGGATACAACCTTGAGTATTTTGCACCTGAGTTTAGAGACCATCTCAAGAACAGATTTCATGTATTGAACAGTAATGACTGAAGACTACATCAGTTGTGGAATGACGTCAAAGGCATCATCCATGAAGAAAGCAGGAAGTCATTAAAAAGACAGGAAGTAGAATAGACCAAATTGATGTCAGGAGAGACTCTGAAATTTGCACTTGAACATTGAGTAGCTAAGCAAAAGGAAGGAATGACAAAATGAAATTACTGAACATATTTCTAAGGGCAGCTCAAGAAGATGAAGTCAAGTATTATAATGACATATACAAAGAACTGGAAATAGAAGACCAGAAGAGAAGAACACAGTCTGCATTTCTGAGGCTGAAAGAACTGAAGAAAAAACAATCAGGCCTAGGTTTGCAGTAATAAAGGATTTTTATAGGGAAAGCATTGAACAACTCAAGAAACATTGAAAGTGGAAGGAATACACAGAGACATTATACCAGAAAGAACAGTTCGACGTTCAGCCATTTCACAAGGTAGCATATGATCAGGAAATGATGGCACTGAAGGAAGAAGTTGAAATTGTGTTTTGAAGGAATTGGTGAAAAACAAGGCTTCAAGAATTGATGGACTATCAATTGAGACATTTCAACAAACAGATGCAGTGCTGGATGTTCTCACTCAGCTATGCCAAGGAATTTGAAGGATAGCTATCTGGCCACCGACTGGAAGAGACCCATATTTGTGCCTATTCCCAAGAAAGGTGATCCAACCAAATGCAGAAATTATTGAACAAAATTGTTGGTATTACACACAAGTAAAATTTTGTTGAAGATCATTCAAAAGCAACTGCAACATTATATTAACAGGGAACTGCCAGAAATTCAAGCTGGATTCAGAAGAGAACCTGAAACCAGGGATATCATTGCTAATGTCAGATGGATCTTGACAGAAAGCAGAGTATACCAGAAAGATGTTTGCCTGTGTTTCATTGACCATGCAAAGGCATTCGACTGTGTGGACCATAACAAATTATGGCTAATCCTGCATAAAATGGGAATTCTAGAACCCTGTGTGGTTTAAGGTCAGGAAAGGTGTGCATCAGGGTTGTATCTTTTACCCCATACCTTTTCAATCTGTATGCCAAGCAAATAATCCAAGAAGCTGGACTACATGAAGAAAAGGGCATCAGGATTGGAGGAAAACTCGTTAACAACCTGCAGGATGCAGATGATACAACCTTGCTTGTTGGAAGTGAAGAAGATTTGAAACACTTACTGATGAAGGTCAAGAACCACAGCCTTCAGTATGGATTGCACCTCAGTGTCAAAAAATAAAAACCTTTATAACTGGACCAGTAAGCAACATTTGAGAAATGTAGAGAATTGTAGAAAGTATTGTGGTTGTCAAGGATTTAATTTTCTTTGTTTTCGTAATGACCACCCATGGAAGCGGGAGTCATAAAATCAAAAGATGTGTTGCATTGGGAAAATCTACCTCAAAGGACTTCTTTAGCATGTTAAAAAGATGTCACCTTGAAGACTAAGGTGTGCTTGACCCAAGCTATGTTAAATTCAGTTGCATCATGTGCATGTGTGAAAGCTGGGCAATGAATAAGGAGGACAGAAGATGAATTGGCAGCTTTGAACTGTAGTATTGGAGAAGAAGATGGAATATACCATTGACTGCCAAAAGAACCAGCAGATCTGTTCTGGAAGAAGTGCAACCAGAGTGCTCCTTGGAAGCAAAGGTAGTTAGACTGTATCTTACATACTTTGGACATGTTGTCAGAAGGGATCAGTCCCTGGAGAAGGACATCATGCTTGGTAGAGTTGAAGATCGGTGAAAAAGCAGAAGATCCTCAGCAGCATGAATTAACACGGTGGCTGTAGCAATGGGCTTAAGCAATAAAACAAGTGTGGCCATGGTGCAGAGCTGGGCACTGTTTTTTCTTGTTGTTCATAGTGTTACTGTGAGTCAGAACCAACTCAGTGGTATCTAACAAAAAAAAAAAAATTAGATCATTCAGTATCTTCAGGTTGCAATTAATTGTGTTGTACATTATTTTTGTTGTTTTACTAATCAAATTTTAAGGATGAATTAATAGAAGAACTTCATAAAATCTGCCTTTCTGTATGTTGTAATAAGGAGCTCTGGTTGCATACTAGTTGACAGTTTAAACCCGTCCAGTGGCTTCATGGGGGAAGGACCCTGGTGATCTGCTTCTGGAAAGATTACAGTGTAGAAGACACTAAGTGACAGTTCTGAGAGTCAGGCTTGGCTCCATGACACACAATGTCAACAACAAATGTCATAGCAGTGGGACAACTTTTGCTCCAGCCTACGGAGCTTCTGATGGAAGCACAGCCTCAATGTTTTGATTATATTGCTACTAACAGTCCTTTCTACATAAGGCTTTTTATAAAATGATATATTGCTTGATTATGAAGCAGACAACTTGTCAACAAGTCTGTTGCTTCCAGATGACATCAGAACTGGGAGAAGGGTTTATGGGTAGTTGCTGAAAGAGTACTCTATCTTTCTCCTTTAAGACATTACATTGCCTTTGAAGTTAAGGCATTGTCGAAAATCCCCTTTGCTGAAATGACTGGAGTTCAAGGAGGGTATTCTCATCGTACTAGTTGTCTGCAGGTTGCCAGAGGTATCTGAGGGAAATATTTAGTGTTGGAGAACCCACGAGAAAGCTCTTACTTGGCACTGGGAAGACTACACACTGAAAACTAACATTATGTTTTAATGTCATTTATTCAGACTAAGCACTGAGGATTTTGTCATTCATTGAGAGACTTTGAGGGAGCTAATAAAATATATTAGAAGCAGGTTGCTCAAAATGGTTCTAAAAATGGAAAAAAAGCCCAAATGTTTATTGCAGCAACTTTATTGCCAGGAAATGTGGGCTTTAATGTATTCAGCTGGGTCTCTGAGGAACTGCAGACTGGTGAGAATTATTTGGATTGCATGAGCATAATTATGTTACAATTTGAGAGCTAAATTTCTCTTTGTTTTTATCATGCATTTTATTTTATTAATCTCTTTAGATGCGAGCAGCTCATGAAGAAAAGTTGTAAGCCAGCCAGAGGCAGGAGCTGGAATCCATCCAAGATACCTTCATTATTGGCTAGTAAATCCAAGTTCCCATGTCAGCTCTGCGTTCTCCCTTTGGTGATGTTTATGTCACATCTGTGATGATGCCTATTGAGTTACCAGTCCACCAAGAATTCTAGTCAGATGGAATGAGTTCGTCATACCAGGTCTTCCTGGTTTGTGGCTGAAGAATCCGTTGCCATGAATTGTTATTATCCATTTTCCAGAATTGATGGCAAAATTTCTTTAGCGGGGTTAATTAGCCTCTGTGTCAATAATTAGAAGCCTTTTTCTGCCCTGGCTCTTTGTCTTACCCTGTGAAGTGTAGCAAACATAAAAGAATCTCAGTCCATGGCTGAAACCAAACCCACTGCCGTCAAGTCGATTGCAACACATAGTGACCCTTTAGGTCAGAGTAGCACTGCCCCATAGAGTTTCCAAGGAGTGTCTAGCAGATTTGAACTGCCGACTTTTTGGTTAGGAGACATAGCATCAGGGTTTCTAGTACATGACTAAAGTGGTAAAAGGTACTCAAGAAGTTCACTGATTAGAAATCCTGGTGTGATGAGAAAAAAAGGGGGTGTACCTTAAGAACTCCACTAAAAGACCACAACTGATGGTCCGAAGGCTTGGGAGTTCCCCTGGAAGCATGGCCCCTAGAGCTGATGCTGCCTCTGATCATAAATCATCACTAAGGTCAACTTTTCAGACAGGAATGGATTGGACTCAGGGACACAGTGATCATATCGTGTGTGTACTTTATGGTTCTGTGCGTCTATAGGGTGTCATTCTGCTGACCTCTTACTGGTGGCTGTCACCAGGCAAGCAGAGGAAGAGCTATAGATAGGCAGGCTTGCTAATTTAAATTGGATTGTATAATTTTACTCAACCACAATAAAAAATGAAAGAAAACAAAACCAAAAACCAAAGAAACAAAAATCCTATTGTGAGTTCTAAGGAAGACACTGAAAGTAATATTGTTTTCAGGAAATACAGTACTGAAGTGTTGAAAATTCTGTATTTCCTGAGAAGAATACTACCTTCAGTGTCTTCCTTAGATCTCACACTGTGATTTTTAATCAATGAACTTCATGAGTACCTTTTGTGTATTTTGTGAGGTATTGGCTAGGGTAAAGAGTGGCAGCTAGCCTCAGTGAATTTAAAGCAAGTTGCAGAGAATACACACACAACACCACAGTACAGAATAAGTGGGCTTGCTGGTGTTAAGTGATAAATTGTGAACTATAGGGTCTAGTTGCTTTGGAAGCTCAGAGGAGAGGAATATTGGTGCAAGCCGGGTTAGTGTTAGTATGAGTTGTAGAAGAACGATCAACTGCACTGGTTTTGACATTCAAAATGCAAAGACTTCCCTTAGCAGATGATCCACACATATGGAGAGGAAACATACAGAGAGCAGCTTGTGCATAGAGGAGTGGAGCTGAGGGAGCATTAGGGAACTGGGTTGAATGGGAGTTGTGTCCAGACTACAGGCATTCATTATTTTGGGAATTGTTTTCATTGCCAGAGACTACTTTGCTCTGGGATTTGAGCAAGACTGTTAACGTAGAAAGATTTCACATGCAAAGTTCTTACCCTATAATTCAATGTCAGAGACAGGCTCTCCTCCCTTGGGTGATAAATTGCCTTCCCGTTTCCGATCTTGTTTTGAATTCTCTGCAAGTTGAGCTAGAACTAGGCGGAATTGAATAAGTAGTTTTTGTTATTTTTTTAAACCTCAAACACTTCTTCACCCCAAGGTGGAATCCCCTTTTATAAGTTATTTAACCCTGTGGCCTCCACTTCTAACATTAAAATTGTTAGAATGATTTTACTGATGATTTGTTGCAAATAACAGCATTCTCTTGGAAGCATTTTACAATAGCATTTCATATTTTATGCCACTTAGGATACACTTTGAAATTAATGTTAAACCAAAACCCAAACCCATTGCCATCAAGTTGATTCTGACTCATAGTGGCCCTGTAGGATGGAGTAGAACTGCTCTATCGAGTTTTCAAGGAGTGCCTGGCAGATTCACATTGCTGACCTTCTCTGGTTAACAGACATAGCCCTTAACCACTGTGCCACCAGGGTTTCCAATTAATGTGAAGCTCCCTCTAAAATGCTCTGCTTCGTTTTCTCAGATATTGTTGGATGCTGTCAAGTTGACTCCAGATCATAGTGACCCTGTGTGACCAAGTAGAACTTTCCTATAGGGTTTCCTAGGCTGTAATCTTTACAGGGGCATATTACCAGGATATTTAGCCCATGGAGCCACTGGTGAGTTCAAGCCACTGACCTTTTTGGCCAGCAGACAAGCGGTGAGCTATTGCTTTAGTGCTTCATCATCAATTATTCTCTCTCTTTGTATTTTCTACTGTCTCCATTGACAAAAGGGCTTTTTTACTCATATAGTTCTTTGTATTGCTAGTAAGTGGTTAAGGAATATAGATACTGGTTCTGTTTAACAGATGGGAACCATGAGTTACCAAGACCTGAAATTATGGTTTGGAACTGTAAAGTTAGTGAAAATAGCGTTCTTGTTTTCCTGAATTCTCACTCTAATTCTCTTCCTAAGTGCACTTTATTCCCCCATTTACCGTATTTTCATCTATACTTCTTGTAGTTTCCTTAAAATATTAGCCACCATATGGTGATTGGCATTTTTAGGGGCATTGAAGCATTGTGGTTAAAAGGGAATGCTTTAGAGTCAGAGATCTGAATTTGAGACCTCCCTGTGTGTCTCAGAACAGTGTGACTATGGTTTAGGTACTTAACTCGTGGGTGGTCCAGTTTTCTCAACTGTTAAATGGGTATAATAATAACTACATGCATAGATTTTTGTGAGGATTAAATGGATTATGTTGTATGAAATTCTCAGTACTGTGCTTGATATATAATAAAAAATAATCTATTACCATTGAGTCAGTTCTGAATCATAGCAACCCTATAAGACAGAGTAGAACTGCCCCATAGGGTTTTGAGGTAGCAGCTGGTAGATTCCAACTGCTGATCTTTTGGTTAGCAGCAAAGTTCTTAACCACTGTTCCACCAAACCAGAAAAAAACAAACCCACTGAGTCAATTCCAACTCATAATGACTCTATAGTGCAGAGTGGAATGCCTGGTGAATTTGAACTGCCAACCTTTTGGTTAGCAGACAGAGCACTTAACCACTACATCACCAGGGTTTCTACTGTTCCACCAGGGCTCCTAAAATATCAGCAATTATTGTGAAATGCATAAAATAAAGATCTCTCTGTTTTCCTAAGTTCATCCTGCACTTGTTTATGTAAGCATCTAGAGCATAACACAATAAAATCTTACCTGCTAATTTATAATTTTGACAGTAACTAATGGTAGATAAGGAGTAACAGTTTATGATAATAGTATAACTTCATAGCATGCATTTCTAAAAACATGTTGAAACTTAATTTAGAATCCATGCAACAGATGTTAAATATGACATCTAATTTGAATTGAAGATCGTTGTAAAAATAGCAAGTTTTTTTTTTGAGAATTTGATTACCAGATTAAATGTTTTAAAAACTGCAGAGATGGTTAAACCATATACAAGACTTCAGAGACCCTATAGGAGAAAAACTAATAAAGCATTAGAGGGAAACAATGAAACAGGAGCACGGGAAACTCTAGGTCAATGCAGACAGTAGAAAATACAAAAAAAAAAGAAGAATAATTGGTGATGAAACAGTAGAGCAAACCCCTCTGAGGTTAAGTTACTAGAAGTAGCAAATGCAAATATTCAACCAGCTGCTTTCATCCTGAAAAAGCTAACAGATAAAGCACGTATATCACATGTGAACCATGCAGTCTAAGATTTCTTCATGAAGACATTAGATTCATTGAATAAATACACTATTTGCATGATGAAAATATTTCATTCCAATATCTCAGATACCTGTGTAGTATTTTCAGAAATTATTTCAGAGATCTAAGTGGGAAAACAGTCAGATCAAAAAAAATAAAATCCAGGAAACTCTTAGGAGAATCTAATGTACCATGATATTCACCTCAGTAGGAACCAAAGTAGAATATTTATCTACTTACAAGTAGTAAAATGTTACTCTATCAAAAATTCAGTCATTGGCCGTAGTAAGTGCTGACTGAGAGTATGTGAATAAACAACTTGCCTTTATGGATTATTAATGATTAGTAAATATTGGATGAATGAATGAATTCAACAGTATGCTGGGTATAGCGATATCTGTGCTTATTGTAGTACTGTGTTTATGCTTTAGAAGCGATTGCTGGGAAGAATAACAGTGCCATAGAATATTAATGTTTGTTAAGAAAAGGGTAAAGGAGGATCCCCAGTATTCAAATGTGTTGGGAATATTTTGGTTTATGCAGTATGAAGTAGAGACTTTGTTGTATTGGAGTGCATTGTGAGTTACCAAGAAGTCTCAGTTGCCTTGTACTATTAAACACGGTTCCAAAACTCCAGCAACACATTGGGTATTAGCAGTGTCACTAATGGTGAGTAGCTCTCAGAAGCCCATGATCTAGGGTAATTTGTAATTTTGTCCAAGACAGTATTTTAATTTGGGGCACTGTACAAAAGTCCCTTAGTTAAGGAGTTCCAACTGTTTGCCACATCCTCAGTTTTTCTTCTGATGGTGTCATCCTTTTGAAGCAATAAAGCTTTGTTTCTTTATGGAAAAAGGGCACCAGAAGAAAGTAAATGGGCTGGAAAGTAGAAAGAATGATTAAAGGAGAGATTTGACTGAGTTCCCCAGCTGATATAAAAGCTGCGCTCAGTGTAACAGAAATAACCTACTGAAAGGTAAAAAGATGGTTCATTTGTATGTAAAACTATGAGAAAGAGTCACGTACATGGAAGGAGAAATCTAGGAGCATAAGGAAAGCTTTCTGTTTTGGTGAATTTGAGGATTTCTGAAAATCTTCATAACCTTACCTTCCGTAAGTTGGTAATTCGCATTAACTGAGTACTCTATGCTATGTTCTGACCAGTTACATTTATTTGAAAGAAGATGTTGACTTTGACTTTTCAGGTGACGAAGCTGAAGTTCAGAGACTTTAAGACGCTTGACTGCATCAACTCGCAGGCTGTCTTCACTCTGACCTCTCTTCCCTTCTCTGTGATGCACCTAATAAATAGATTCGGATATTGGAGTTAATTGAAGACTCACCATTTCTAGTTTGTAGTATGAGAAAACTGCTGTATTTTAATATAAAGTTTGGTATCATCCAATTAGTTAGAAAGCTGAGCTGCCCTGTTGACAAAATTTCCAGTGATTATTTTGATGCTTTCTTTCAGGTGAACATACTTAATGGGTTCAAAAATCAGTGGGGCTCATTTTTATAGACGTAGACCATCCCACATTTGGATATGCCTTGAATATTTAGTGCTTAACAAACAGCAAGCACTCAATAAATATGAGTTATAATTATTAATGAAAATCATAGAATGCTTCTTGTTTAATAACATCCAAGTCCAAATTAAGTGTTATTTTCTCCTTGAAGCCTTCTCTTGACCCCTAAAGGTACAATATAGCTCGCTGACCCCTAAGGTGCTATCTGGCACTTAGCCTTTCTTTGCTGTTATCATGAAGGTCAGTATGGCTTGCTGGTGTGAACAGAGGGTTTGGAGCCAGGATGCCTATAATTAAATGCTAGCTCTATCACTTATTAGCTACATGATCTTGTTTAGCAAAATAAGTTGACTTCCCTGTGCCTCCATTTCCTTCTATGAAAAATGGGAATACATAGGAAACCTGTCTTTCAAAGTTGTTGTATTTGATGAGTCAGTGTATATTAGGCAACTGAAGCAGTGACCAAGTATTAATCTTCAGCTCATGGCAACTGTTACTGAGCTCCAACACTGACCCCTGAGTTAGACTGTAAACTTGAGGCCATATACGATGTATCTCTGTCTGGCACATCATAAGCAATTGAAAAATATTTTTATTGAAAAAATGTGTTGAATGAATGACTATGGAGATTTCTCTTGCATAGTTTTGTTACATCCATGGATTTTTAAAGAACTGTAAAAACATCAGGTAAATGCTCTTTAGAAAAGGAGTTGTATCACTTTACCCTTTTGTTCTTGCCCTTTCCACTTTGGCTGATCCCGCCTTTCCAAATCTTTTGCTCTCCTTAAAGCGGTATGCTTAGGGGAAGAATTATGTAGGAAGACTCTGGCTATATGTAATTGAAGCAGTAGCTCATTGTAATTAAATGTAATTGAGAGCATACAGTGACTGGGTCTGAGCAGAAGCGCAGCAGAGATCAAGCCCAGACTGTCCCGATGCTTTCCTAGGCCACTGAACTGTAATAACCGCCTGGCTTTGAGCTATAAGGAGCCTTTGTATCAGTGTTATCTGATAGCACTGAGCTCCCCACAGGGCAAGTGACCTTTTAGACAGAGATCTTGTGTATTGTTTTTAGTTTTGGGTGGTAGTAATATGGATAGAGTAGTTAAAAGCACAGTGTTGAGGTCTAAAATACATGTGGGTTTGGGGCAGTTGTTCAGACTTGCCCAGTCTTGCTAGCTCCTTGTCTTTTTTTTTTTTTTTTTTGGTAGAAAGAAGTATTATACTAGATGTCTAGATTTGAGCCACAAAGAGGTGGTCTCACTATCTTCCTCTGTCATCTGTTTGCTTTTCACCTGTCTGTCTATGAGGGACTCCTGATGTGGAGATTAAATGACATAGTAGAGAGTAAATAAACAAAATCACCACACTTTTAGTATTTAGTAAAGTGCTTAGTGCATGTTGTGTTATTAGGCCTTCCAAGGTGTCTGCATGGTTTATGTAGACTGCAACTCTTGCAATTACTGATTTCTGAATTAGAAAATAAAAAGTGTCTGGGAACTCTTATGATGAGAATTTGGTTTGCCAGTCCTTAGCGTGTCACCCCTCAGCTCTAACCTGATGACTATTCTGTACTCGACTTGGGGAAGCGAGAGGTAGGCTTCTGCAAACTGCATTTCTGCTTTGCCTAGTGGCTCTGTGTTTGGGTCTGCCAAGAGAGGGCACTAGAGGAGGAATGCAGGGTTGAAGAGGAACTTTCCTTCTTGTCGGCTCCCTTCCTGCTATTACCATGAACATCCCTGAACAGCATTTCTTTTTTTGCATACTTCAGATGAAGTTTATATAACAAACTGACTTCTCATTAAATAGTACATGTATTATTTAAAGACATCGTTTAACAACCCCCAGACGTGTCAATAATCTCCTTTCTCGACCTTGGATTCCCTGTTGCCAGCTTTGTTGTCTTTTGCTCCTTTTAGTCGTTGTCCCTGGACTGGTGTGCCCCTTTAGTCTCATTTTGTTTTATGGGCCTGTCTAACCTTTGGCCAGAAACCCTGGCAGTATAAGGGCTAAGTGCTATGGCTGCTAACCAAAAGATTGGCAGTTAAAGTCCACCAGGTGCTTCTTGGAAACTCTGTGGGGCAGTTCTCCTCTGTCCCGTAGGGTTGCTGTGAGCTGGAATCGACTCGATGGCAGTGAGTTTGGTTTTCTGGAATCCCTGGCCAGCAGGATTTCTTTACCCTGCAGGTGGCAGCAGTTCTTTCCTGTAGCTGCAGCTCAATCCAGTGCGATTCAGACTTCTTGGAGTTCCCTCAGAGACTCCCCAGGGGCCAGGAAGCATCCTCTCCTCAGAGATCTGAGTTTTAGCTCCATGGGTCCTTTAAATTTCTGAATTTTGGTTATTGCGTCGTCTTCTCCTTGTTCCCCTCAGCCCTTGGGGCCACCACTTTCTTCTGCTCTGCACTCTTTATGATATCTTCAAGTTCTCTTTTTACACTTTTATTCACCTGGTTAATAATACCTAGTTAACAATTCTTCATTTTGTGTTTTCTCTGTTGCAATCAGTGATGTGGTTTCTGTCAGCTGTTGGGAGCCAGATTGATGTGTATCTTAGGACCAGTCTTTTTTAATAGTGCCAGAGTGAGTGCCAGTTGGCAGAATGCTAGTTAGGCCATTGTTTGCTAAATTTTGTTGTTAGAACCAAGGAAGCAGATTAATCCAGAGAGATAGTATTCCAGGGATGTGATACCTCCATCACTACTTAAATGAACTATATCATAGTTACCCTCCAATCCTTGACAGTTGTAGGACATTCTCCTTCACATAGTAAATTCTGTGGGTGGTGCCATCACTCACCATAGGCATGTGTCCCTGAGGGGTTTCATAGACAGACTTCAGACGGTTTACATATTTCTTGGAATTTTGTTCAGAAATGAAATGTATAGTTACTTTTTTGAGGACAAGCCTTTCATTTTGTTAGGTTTTCAATGGATCCCAGAGCCATGAAAATTTAAGCACTGTTACAGTGGGGTTATTTGGAAAGGAAATATAGCCTAGTTAAAAATAAAAAAGAAAACGAGAATTATTTGGGAAATTGATATAAATAAAAATAACTACTTAAACACCAACAAAGCAGGACGTTTCCTGCCCTTGAGACTGGTGAGGAAGAGGATAGCCACTCTTCTCTGCCAAGGCTCATGTTCCTTCTTTTGCCAATATAGTGCTGAGTCAGATGGGCTATGATTCTGACCTGGGCTTGTCCGAACAGTGTGCCTCGCCACAGAATGAATATAGCCAAAGCAAGAGTTTGCGTTTTGTGTCTTAACATCATTCAGTGATAAGCACTGTGTAGATGCCAAATGAGTGTTTCCTAGGTCAATGGCAAACCTTACTTATGGGGCTCCTTTTTTTTTCTTAATCATTGGCAAAAATACATATTCCTAAGGTAACTCTGTGTATTTCCTATCTCTCCATCTAGCTCTCCAGCTAGTATCTAGCCATCCACCCATCCACCCATCCACCCATCCACCCATCCACCCATCCACCCATCCACCCATCCACCCATCCACCCATCCACCCATCCACCCATCCACCCATCCACCCATCCACCCATCCACCCATCCACCCATCCACCCATCCACCCATCCACCCATCCACCCATCCACCCATCCACCCATCCACCCATCCACCCATCCACCCATCCACCCATCCACCCATCCACCCATCCACCCATCCACCCATCCACCCATCCACCCATCCACCCATCCACCCATCCACCCATCCACCCATCCACCCATCCACCCATCCACCCATCCACCCATCCACCCATCCACCCATCCACCCATCCACCCATCCACCCATCCACCCATCCACCCATCCACCCATCCACCCATCCACCCATCCACCCATCCACCCATCCACCCATCCACCCATCCACCCATCCACCCATCCACCCATCCACCCATCCACCCATCCACCCATCCACCCATCCACCCATCCACCCATCCACCCATCCACCCATCCACCCATCCACCCATCCACCCATCCACCCATCCACCCATCCACCCATCCACCCATCCACCCATCCACCCATCCACCCATCCACCCATCCACCCATCCACCCATCCACCCATCCACCCATCCACCCATCCACCCATCCACCCATCCACCCATCCACCCATCCACCCATCCACCCATCCACCCATCCACCCATCCACCCACCCACCCACCCACCCACCCACCCACCCACCCACCCACCCACCCACCCACCCACCCACCCACCCACCCACCCACCCACCCACCCACTCAGAATTAGAGTCCTCAAAATATCAGAGAGTGAAATCATTAAGTAATACTTAAACCATTTTTGTTTTGAGAATTTTGCAATACCTATACAATCATTACAGGCTATGTAGAACTTTTCTATACTTCTAATGCTTTATGGCAGTCAGTGTAGTGAATTTATAAAAAAAGGAACACACTTTAAATATAAAATGAAAGTAAATGATTTGTCCTTTTTGAAACTCTGATTTTACAGGCACCAAAACTGAACACAGTAGGAGGCCTAGGAAAAGATGCTTTAGGTGGAGGATAAGTGCTTGAAACCGAGTCTTTAAAGCCTGTAATGCTGCTGTTATTTTTCATTAGCTCTTCTCTTAGGATGAGGAAAGAGGCAGTTGAGTGAAAATGTAAAACAGTGCAGCCATTGTGGAAAACAGTTTAGCACTTCCTTAAAAAGTTAAACACAGAGTTGCTAATGACCCAGAAATTCCTCTCTTAAGTGTATACCCCAAAGCATTTAAAACACAAAGTGTTCACACGAGTGAATTCTCCATGTGTGTTCATAGCATCACTATCCAAACAGTAAACAAACAAAAAAACTGGAAACTACTCAAATGTTTATCAACTGGTAAGTAAGAAAACCAGAATGTGGCTTATACGTATAGTGGAAAGTTATTCAGAAAAATGAACACGACATTGATACGTCTTACAGTATGGCATCATGAACCTTGAAAATATTAGGACGAGTGATAGTTGTCAGACAAAAAAAGCCGCATTGTGTATGATCCATTGATAGGATGTATTCAGAAGAGGAAGGAAATCCATAGAGAGCAAAGGTAGGTTAGTGGTTGTCTAGGATTAGGGAGTGCAGGGCGATGCTGGTGGACACGGACCTTTTGTGGGGAATACTCAGTTGAAATTGACTGTATGGCAGTGAGGTTTTTTTTTTAAAATGAAATATTCTGTAGTTAGGTAGCAGTGATAGTTGCCAAACTCTTAATATACTACAAACCACTTAATTGTACTCTTTGAAATGATGAGTTTTAGAGTATGTGAGTTATATATCATTAAAAAATTAAAAAATAAAAAAGGCAGTACATGACTACTTAGTCCTTTTAGATTGAAGGAGAGAATCATTTCATGTAAGATTGCTTAGGTTGTTTAGATTGTCCATCCAAACTTTTTTGAAAAGAGAGCCCACACCGTTTTCAAAGACTGATGATTTCATTCAAAAGTGTGTTTTCAGGATGGGTGCCTGATTTTTAAAAGTTGAATCTGAAATAAAATTTCAGCAACATGAAAATGGTAGTCATACTGACAGGGTCAGCATGGACAGTGGCACAGATGGTGGCTTCATCCCCTTCCCTGGGCCACAGTTCCCTCCCTGCATGGACCCAAGGATGACTTTAGCTAGAGACTGCTGAGGTGCCTACTCAATCAATAGCTATACCTACAGTGTCAGACCGAATTCAAGACACTTAGACACTTTTTAGACTGAAAGTCATAAAGACTGATAGATTAAGCAACAGCAAAAACAGCAAATATATGCCTTGGGGACCACTGGCAATCTGTCAGCGACATTCTCCATAGCATCCTCTCACCAGCTGAATTTTATCTATAATTACTTACTGTACTTGGGTGATGCCTTTTCTCGCCAGAGGTCATGGTGAGCTTTCTGGGGGGGACAGAATTCCTCCAGCTTTAGTGTCAGGCAGACTTGCGTCTCTAGGAATGCGTGTTCAGACACTCATCGTGTAACGTTCAGGAGAGTGCGAACCACTTTGGTACCAGGATCCTCTTTGGTTTGGCATACATATAACTGGCACAGTGCACGTGTGCCACGTGAGGTGGGTGAATCTTTTGAAGAATAATGCTGAAGTAGGAGAGTTTGTCTCTCTGCTGTCCTTTGACAGCTTTGTGGATTAGGAGCGTAAAGTTATCATCAGTCATTGTCCTTGTATTCAGCATCATTACCATCATTATCGTCATCATCGTAGCTGACACTTGAGGAAAGGCTTTCAATATGCCACGCATTTTCTAAATGTTGGAAACCATGATGACATAGCGGTTAAGTGCTATGGCTGCTGACTAAGAGGTCAACAGTTCAAATCCACCAAGCACTCCTTGGAAACGCTCTAGGGCTGTTCTGCTGTGTCGTGTAGCGTCACTGTGAGTCAGAATGGACTCAGCAGCAGTGGGTTTGGCTTTTTGGGGAGAAGGGTTTCACTTAGATTGCTTTAATCTTTAAAGCAGCTATATAAAGTAAGTACACTTATTATCCCCATTTTGCAGATGAGGATACTGGGCAAGCATCAAAGAGAGAGTACAAGTTGTTGAGGTCAGTAATTGAGAGATCAGGAACTTGAATCCAGGCAGTCTACTTCCAGTTTATCTCTTAATGATAAGTGTAGTTATGTAAAATAGGGAAATCAACAGTTCCTAAAAAGCAATATTTAAGGACTCAATTTCACACCTGCTCTGCCTAAAAAGCACACAGCGTTTAATGAATCTTATCAACATAGTAATAGACAGAGAAAAAAATATACTAAAGATGTTTTGGAGTGCTAGAGTAACTCACCGTGTTCCATAGGAACTGTTCATGTCTCAGGCCTTTCAGAAGGGACAAGTCTAGGAGGTCATGCCTGTGCCACTGAGACCTTCTCCTGGGCTACAAGGATCAGTGGTGGCCATTTAGATGGTCATGCAGCAATCTGTCACCTCGGTAATAAAGTGGAGCACGTTAACCATCTTTCTTCCTACCATTTGAGTTTGGATCCCAGAAAATTGAGTCAGCTGGTAGCTGGATAGAACGAAGGATATAGTTAGAGTGCTAGTAAGTATGTGGAAGTCAAGAGCCCAAAGGAGTGACCTACGACTCCCACAGTTGGTAGGCTTAGAGCTGTCTCATCTCAAGACTGCTTTTGAGTTCCTAGAAAGGCATATTTCTGTATCAGCTTATTGTGACTTTCTCTCTCCACTTTTTCCTGTTTGGATTGCTTGCGTTTCTCAGCTAGTGAAGAGTAGGTGTTCAGCTTTGTGGTGTTGACACTCGCCTTTAGTATTGTTGTTGTGAACAGCTACTGAGTTGGCCATCAGTTCATGGTGACCCCATGCACAGTAGAACCAAATGCCACCCAGTCCTGTGCCTTCCCGATGCTGAGCTGTGGATTCGACAGTTGTGATACATAGGATCCCACTGGCTGATTTTTAGAGATAGGTTGCCAGACCTTTCTTCCTGATTTGCCTGAGACTAGGAGCTCTGCTGAAACTTTTTCAGTGTTGTAGCTACGCACAGGCCTCCAATGACAGGTAATGACTGCACGTGAAGTGTGTTGGCCCCAAATTGAACTCAAGTCTCCTATGTGGAAGGCGAGAATTCTATCGCTGAATCACTTCTAGCTCCTAATTAGATACAACAGTTTATATTGCAGAGGTGGCAGCTACTGTCAGGCAAAAGGTTTTCTGGAGTCTAATAGCAACCAATCAACTTCTTTCAATTCTCTTTCCTTTTATTTGTGTGTGGAGAAGCTGTTCATCCTCCCTGCTTTTGTTTCCCCTAAAATTTTTAAAGGACCCAGTTCCATTTTATGTTTCTTCCTTAGAGAAATTTGAACAATGTCCAGAAAATAATAATAGAAACGATTACATAATTACAACAAAGTAGATCTTCTGAGGTTTATGATGTAAGAGTCAAGGCTTAATCAGTATTAAATAAATAGGTCTTTTTTTAAAGAAGACATACTCCATTTTTCCATTTGCTGTAAGAACAGATTGACAATAGACTATTTAAGAGAAATGTTCCAATAAAAAGGGTGGCAGTGGCAACATTTTCCATTGCAGAATATCTTCCTGCTTCCTCCCATTCAGTTAACATCACTGTGTTCTGCTGTGATTCAGATTCATGATGAAACCCCTGTCAGAAGTTTCTGCCAGGGCCAGCCCATTTCCACTGAGTCAGTTCTGACTGATGACCACCCTCAGGGACAGAATATAACTGGCCAGTAGGGTTTCCAAGGAGAGCCTGGTGGAGGTGACCTGCTGACCTTCTGATGAACACCTGTAGCTGTTAGCCACTACACTACCAGTTTCCTTTGCATGGGGGCCAGAAGATACAAAATAAAGCATATGCTGGCTAGTCATTGTAAGCTATGTTAATATCTCAAAGGTACCTTAACCCACTGCCATTGAGTTGATTCAAACTCACAGTGACGTTGTAGGACAAAGCAGAACTGCTTCATAGGGTTTCCAAGGAGTGACTGATAGATTTGAACTGTCGACCTTTCAAGGTAGATCCATAAAATCCAGCTGTTGTTTTAATACACACCTGCCAATTACAGAATTCCTTAGGTCTTAGCAGTGGTTTCTGCCCAGTGTCTTTAAGTCAGCTCAGCTGCATCTCCAACTCATGTCCTCTGACATGAGGTGGGTGCTGAACATCAAAGTCTGAAGTGTTGCCATAGGAGGAACCTTGAGTATTTCGATTTACTACTGAGAATCTTCCGTGGGTGACGCAGTGACTAAGAGCTTAATTTTGAGCTGAAGGGTGGGCATTTGGAATTTACCAACTCTTCCTTGGAAACCCTGTGAAATGGCTCTGCTCTCTCGTGTAGAGTTGATGTGAGTAGCCATCTACTTAAAGGCAATGAATTTGGTTTGGTTTGGCTTGGTTTTACAGGGTTTCTTAATAATTGGGTTGATGTGAAACGGCGTCATACTAACGTTGACATGCTTCAGTTAGTGTGCCATAACAGGCTGTCTCATTCTCAGATCTCAGCCACTGTTGGAGGGCCATGTGGTGTGCCCCACGTCACCTAACTAAATGGCTCTTGCTCATGACACTTCATTCCTGTATTGCCTGGGGTCTTTAGTGTCGCACAATAGGTGCATCTGTGGAGCCTTGTAGCAGATGTCTGGCTTTTTGCTTCAGATTGCTATTATCTTTGGAAGGCAAAACTAAAGATACTGAATAATATTTCCAGATTTGCTATGGTTTGCATAATACATCCTCATTTCACTCAAAAACATTTTTATAAAGCTATTGAAGGATAATGAAGATGGTGGCAGCTCTCACAGTAGTTTTGTGCCTGAAGGGATTTGAGACTCTAGGAACACAAGGGAACAGAGAAGACTCTAGAGTGAAATATAAGAGCTATTTTATGGCTAGACAGCACTAAAAACTGCCAGGATGGAACCGCCAGGGTGGACTCAGAGCTGCACATATCCTCTTAGTTTCAGATACAATGAGAAAAACATCCATCTACATTGATTTGATGAAATCTTGAACTTGGAGAAAAAAAGTAAAAAAAATATTACTAAATATTTAACATTTTCACTTCTCTTCAAAGATGCAGCCTCCCTAGGTGATGAGAACTCCTTTTATCAGTGTTAAAAATGTGTTTTCTTTAGCATGAAGAGGTGGTAGTTGAGATTTTGACTTCTAGATTCACAAAGTCTGGATTTGAACCTCAGCTGTATTACTTACTGAGCTTGGGACCTTGAGACTCAGTTTTTGCATCTGTAAAATCAAGATAACAGTAGTACCCATTGTTATACTTTCAGGCAGGTTTGAATACAACTGTACATGAAAATATTTAGTGTAGTACTGAAGCACTCACTAAATGTTCAACCTTGCATTTTTATTATCATACATCTTTTGCCTCACTATGAAAACATGCGAGGTCTGACAATTAAGTTTGCAAATCACAGTGGAACTAAAGGGTTGTTATCATGAATTTGTATAGGACTGCAGTGAGTTTCCATTTTTTAATTGTGAATATTGAGTAATGAGGAAGAAGTTGAAGATGTATTTAGCAATTTTAACTTTGGTATAAGAAAGCTCCGTGGAAACTCTAGGGGGCAATTCTAATCTGACCTATAGGGTCACTATGAGTTCGAATCGACGAAAGTGGTTTTTTTAAAATAAGAAAGCTAATCTTGTATCTGTATCCACGTGTGTTTGTAATATGTGAATTTATAAACATAAGAAGCTGAATCACTTTCATTAAGAATGCATAAATGAAAACTCAACCATGTTTACTTTAAACTCAGGCATTGAGAATTTATGTTTATTATTATGGCCGTGAGGCACCATGGGATTTTGAATTGCCTTTCAAATTATCTAAAGGATATTAAATCGTATTAAACATCTTTTAGTGTCACACACCCTAATATTTGAGAATTGATTTTCTGGTTATGATATACATGGTTGCCTTTTATTAACCGAAATCAGAAAAGCCACCAGCTTTTGAATGTTTTCAGATGGTTTGTTCTGCAGAACCTTGCCAGCTGGTTGTAGTGGTGGAGTGCTGACTTTTCATAGAGATAATAATTCAGACATGCTTATGTATCCAGACTTCCCTAAAAAGATTTTTTTTTTTTTTAAAAAAAAGAAGTAAAAACAGGTTTATTATAAAACTGCTTACCTTAATCGTTTTTTTTTTTTTGGAAATCTGAAGCTAGAGAACTATGTAAAGAAGAAAACAAAAGCTCCTATATTCCCATAAGTCAGAAATAATAGCACCTAAAATGTTAGTGCATTTTCCACCCACACATCTTCTTGCATATACATACAGAGAGAGGGAGAGAGAGAGAGTGCACTGGTAATGGAGTGGTTAAAGTGCTCAGCTGTTCACTGAAAGGTTGGCAGTTCAAAGCCACCAGCCACTCCACAGGAGAAAGGTGAGGTAGTCTACTTCCATAAAGATTTACAGCCTTGGAAATCCTATGGGGTAGTTCTGCTTTATCCTATATGGTTGCTATGAGCCAAAATGTGTGTATGTTAAAACTTAATTGTTCTAAGTGCTGCCTACCTCATTGCTGAATATCACTATGGTTACCTTGGAAGCACTCCCCTTGGGAAGCTGTGCACTGATTCCAGCTTCTAGTCCACCCTTCAAAGCAGCTTTGGAACTCTTTCTGGAATGGCCATTGCACGCAGTGGCACTGTGGCAAGTTCGCAAACTTAATTGTATAGTCATCTGTGAAGGAGTTTTTAGTCAGTAAACAAATAACTATATAAGAACACCCTCCCTACTCACCTGATCTGGCGCCCAGTGACTTTTTTCTTTACCTGACAATAAAGGAAATATTGAGAGGAAGACATTTGGATGGCATTCAAGACATCAAGAGTGATACAGTGACAACTCTGTTGAACATTCCAGGAAAAGAGTTCCAAAATTGCTTTGGAGGGTAGACCAGGCACTGGCATGAGTGCGTAGCTTCCCAAGGGGACTGCTTCAAAGGTGACAGGAGTGATATTCAGCAATGAGGTATGTAGCACTTTTCTAGGATGAGTTCCTTAATGTAATTGTCAGACCTCATACTTATTCTTGGGTGGTTTGAAACAGGTAGTGTGGAGGTTTATTTTTTTTCCCTTGGCATAAAGAATTACGTGAAAGCCCAAAACATATCTATGTGTACATGCACTGGGTTGTTGTTGTTGTTATATGTCTATGTATGTATCAACAAAGAAAATACCTGTAAGACTCTGTCTGTATTACGTCCTCACCATGACTTGACATTTCAAGATGCAGCATCACTGGTCTGATTGGGCTATGGGAACTAGAGAGAGGAGAGATACTAACGTAAGAGTGCTGGAAGGGACGGAGGGCTGGAGTAAGTCTGGGTGCTTTGCGGCTCGGTTCCCATGCAGCTGTGGAGTGGCCATGTTCTCTTGGGGCACAGTTTCTGTGGGGTGTTTGAACAACTGACTTCATTGTTCTTGGCCATGAAATTCTAACTTCATGTCTTCAGCTAGGCCATGTTAATAGAAATTGCCCCTGAGCTATGGCTGATAAATCAGTTCTAGTTTCCAGTGATGTTGTAACATTGCATCTGCTTCTGTTTTCTTGAATAGTTTATTGGGAAAAAAAGAGCTTAAGTTAACTTTTAAATTAACTTAAATATACCATCAAAATAAATTTTAAGCCTCCCCACTCATGTACAGTATCATGGTTGGCATAATAGCAAATGATACTATTGACATATTAACACATTTTCCAATGTTAATATTAATAAAAGATGGTGAAGATTAAAGGGACGATTTTTAAAAACTTTTCTGTGTCCTTTTGAAGAACTTCAATTTAATATACATTCCTGCTGAGAATAAATAGTATTGCTATGAACATAAGCTCTTTTAAGTTAGGGAAGTATCTCTGCATATTAAAGTTACATACATGTATCTTGCCAACCATATAAATTTGGACAGATTGCTTCTCTGTGTCTTAGTTTTCTCCTCTACAGATAAGGAATTGGAAGGTGATGATGCCTAACTCGGAGGACTGTTGTTAGGATTCATTGCTAGAATATGTAAATATATAGTACATTAAGTATTGTCTGGTACGAAGGAAAAACACAACTAAGATTAGCCACTTGTATTATTATCCAGTCAGATTATGTTCTAGTATTTATTTCACATATATTATTGACTTAACCTTATTCTGTTAATATATTTCACTATTGCAGTATAATCAACATATTTGCTATTTGTTATTAATGACTCACTCTACTTCTTTCCAAAATAATTTAACTCTGAAAAGATATTTTATATTAACTGATATAGCTAAAATGAAGCTGTAAGTTATAGGAGTTAAAAAAATGCCACATAATTAAAGGGGTGAAAGAAAAAATATATCAGAACCCAGATTAAGGAAAGCTGTTCTGGTGGAGCCCTGGATTTTACTCTGAACTGCTTGCAAAAAGGGCAAAAGAAAAACATAATGAGTTACAGAGTTTTTACTACCTCTTAGTGGGAAGCATGTTGCCTTTTCAGGCTTTTCTTTTCTTTTTTATACTGCAGTCTAAATGGAATGTATTGCTTTGGCCATTGTGTAAGGAATTTTGACAGATCTAATACATGGTATCTTTATTAGCAGTTTTACTAAAAAAAAGGGAAACAACATAGATAGTTTTAAATTCATGTTCTTTCCCTTTCCTTTTGTAAACTGAAAATAGCCCATTAAATTAGATGTACCATATTGTGTTATAATGCCATACAGATATTTGCTTGGGAATTTACATTATTTTTCATGGTATAAACATCTATTATGAATGTTTTTTAACAAACTTGTTTTCCTTTTATCCTTTGGTTATTTATTTGTACACATTCTTCCCTGATACAGATCATAACAACTGGTAAAAATTCTTGTTAAACACCATCAAGGTATTTTGCAAAGAGTTCGAACTGGTTCATTTTTATGTCTCATTTTCTTTGAATTTGTCTTTTTCTTGATGTGATACATCACTAATGTGGCTCTTAGAGTTGTCAGGCAAGATTACTGTTATTTTTTACTCATGGATGTGACTGGGTGGAGTGATGGAAGATACATTTTCTTGAGTTGGAAAGAGAAAGATAAAGGATGCTTGAAAAAGTGAGGGCTTGATTTATTGAAAAAAAAATTGAAGGCATTGTTTTAAATCTCAATGATTATATGTAATTACCTGAAGTCTGATATGTTTTTTTTAAGCTCCTTAAAAATCTAGTAGAAAAGATGGACAACTAAATATTACATCAGGCAAGAAAGGAAGTACTGAAACAAGTTATGTACAGTGATTTATTTTTTCATTGTCAAAGACAGACTAAAAAGTATTGCAACTTTTAAAAGAAAATAGGAGAAACTTGCTTGTGAGTTCAGGGCTTGTGTTCAAGATTATCACAAAGTGAAGGAAAAGGTGGTGGGCAAAGATACTGAATTGGGCAGCTCCTTTTCATGATCAGAGGAAACCCTGGTGGTGTAGTGGTTAAATACTACAGCTGCTAACCAAAAGTTTGGCAGTTCAAATCTACCAGGCAATCCTTGGAAACTCTATGGGGCAGTTCACCCTGTCCTCTAGGGCCACTATGAGTCAGAATCCACTCAACGGCAGTGGGTTTTTCATGACCAAAGGGGATGTTTGGGTGCTGACTAGCATGTTGGAGAACATGAGGACTAAGCCATCCTCTGAGATCAGGAGGCAAGAAAGTTATGGAAGCCTCCCTTTATAGCTTTGGGACATCTGAGACCTCACTAAGTACATGACGTAAAAGATGTGGCAAAGCATTTTACAGAAGTGTATACATTATGCAGTCAGAATTGACTCGATGGCAATGAGTGTTGTTTTTTATTAACCTTAAAAAATATTCTTTTTTTTTTTGTTTTTATTATGACTGAGTGAAAGTGTACATTCTCGTATAAATGTATGTGCCCACTTATATGCAGCTTCCACTGCTCTCCCTGCCTGGTGACAGCACACTATTCCTCTCTGCTCCATACACGTTATCTTCAAAGGCTTTTCATGTCTATTAATTAGCCATATGACAATCATCATAAGTACTATTATCACAGTTTTACAGATGAGGTAGAAAGGAATGGTACTGTTTATAAAATTACTGAGTATCTGACAGATAAAAAAGTATCACAGGTGGCAGTAGAACCTGCCAGTTGTTGAGTCGAGTCCAACTCACGGTGAAGCCCTGTGTTTCAGAGTCGAGATGTGCTACATATGGTTTTCAGTGGCTGTATCCCTTTGGAAGCAGATGGCCAAGACTTTCTTCTGAGGCACTTCTGAGTGGGTTCAAACTGTCAGCCTTTCAGTTAAGAGTTGAGTGCTTAACTGATTACATGGCCCTGAGACTCTGGTTAGGATTTAACCCCACTGCTGCTGAGTGGATTCTGACTCATAGTGATCATGTAGAACAGAGTAGAACTACCCTGTGGTCTTGCCAAGGCTGGCATCTTTCTCCCACAGAGTGGCAAGTGGGTTCAAAATGCCAACCTTTTTGTTAGCAGTCAAGTGTTTCCACTACTGTGCCACCAGGGTTCCTTGGAGTAGAACCTAGAATTTCTAAATCCTATGTCACAGTATTCTCATTGTACTCTTTATGTTTTTGTCTAGATTGGTTTGAATAAATATCTAGAGTAGAAATTCTTAAATTACTACTTGTACAGGTGTGTGTGTGTGTGTATGTGTGATGAAGGCAGGCAGGGATTGGTGAGCTACAGGAGAGCTGTGTATTATCATGATAAAGACTGTGTATGAGGCCAAATGATACGTTAAAGATCCCCCAGTCTGGCGGGGGCAGGGGACCATGCTCTTAGGCGAAGTCGAGGCCAATTGGCACAACTAGCATTTTGCTAAGAGTGTTCTCTGCAGCCCACATTGGTGAGTGGTGCCTGGGGTCTTAAAAACTGCCAAGCTGCCACCCGAGGGCACAGCAAATGGTCCCAACTCAGCAGAAGTGGATGCTCACCGAGGGCCAAAATGACAACCCAGAAGACAGAGAGACCCACGTGAGTGGGTGCCTACGTAGACTTGGGCCTGGAAGAACTGGATGGTGCCTGGCCACCACCAGTGATAGCCACGATGGAGCTCACAAAGTTGAGTCTCACTGGCAACACAAGAATAAAAAGGGGTGCACCCTGAGATTTCCACGAAAAGACTGCAGTTGATGATCCAGCAGCTTCGCGGTTCCCCTGGGAGCATGGCCCCTGACCTTGATGCTGCCCTTACCCATAAATCATAATGAAGGTCCACTCTTCGGACAGCAAGTGATTGGACTTGGTGACGAAGAGTGACTATATATTGAGTGGACTTTATGGTTCTGTGCATCTATAGGATATCCTGCTGACTTCTGACTAGAGGAAGGGGAGTGGGTGGAGAGGAGGGGAAAGGAGACTGTTGGGAGGATGAGACATGTATGGAGCAGAGAGGAATAGTGTGCTGTCACTGGGCAGGGAGAGCAGTGGAAGCTGCATATAGGTGGGCATGTAAATTTATACGGGAATGTACATTTTTACTCAGTCATAATAAAAAATAAATAAATTTTAAAAAAAAGAGAGCAAAAGAACTCCCCTGCCCAAAAGATCCCCAGTCTATGGGAGGCAGTCTTTGACACTCATGAGTCTTTGATGCTCATTTCTGGCATTCTGATGTACTTTGTAACGGCTTTATTTCATCTAGTGGGACATCTATTTCTGAGTCTGTGAGTAGATTACTGAGATTTATTTATTTATTTTAAATCTCCTTTTCTTGACATTCAGAAAAATAAAGTAGAGCTGAATGTTCACTGTCTGGGCTAAGGAAGGAGAAGCCTACTTGATGGTGAAAGGGTGGGCCGGGCGGACTTCTGAGGTCTCCCAATTTTACAGAATTCGTTACTGTCTCATCTCCTATTGCTCCCAAGTTTCTTTCGTAGTAAAGCTCACAGTCAAAGCACTGAACAGGCCCTTCCTTTATCCAGAATCCCCTGGGTCCTTCACAGCAGCAGGACTGCAGGCCCTTGAATCTGACACCCACAGTGTTTCAGTGCCTTTTTCTTTCATTGTCAGGCAATCCGAACTTCCTGCTCTACTGGGAGTTTGAACATCTCTTCTGCTGTCTGAGCAGTTAGTGAACAGCTCAGAGCCTTTGCCTCCACCAGAGAGAGTACCCTGAAACACTGTAACAGATAGTGGAGTGATCGTTTTTGTTTTAAGGTCCTTCTTGTAGAATAGAAAACACTGAAAATCAGACCATGTGGGAAACCATAGCCGAGCCGTGTCACAGTCTCAGCAAAACTAGACTTGCTTGCATTTGTGACTTTTGTTGAAAGAGGGTCTTTATAATGTGTGCGTGGGATTTGCTTTTGGCCTCCTTGTACAAGCTAGTTCTGTGGGGTGAATTCCCTTGTTTTGAGCTTATTGGCTGGCCTGCCTGTAACCCTGGCCTCCAACAAGAAAACAACAAAGACGGATTTTATGTTCTGTGTTAGAGATGATTTACATTATGCTTGCCCAGTCATAGGAAGCAAATTCCAATCAATGAAATAGAAAAATGGCTTATTAGTTGGCTATCTCAAGAGGCATTACAGGGAATAGTTAGAGCACACGAGAAAAACCCACGGCACCATTCTTAGCAGCATACTTTGATAGCTGGTGATTTTCATAGCTTGAAAAGTTGCAAATTTGTCTTTAATTCCATTTAATATGAAATGAATGTAGTTTTGTGATACTTTCAGTTATGCCTGAACATAAAATCTTAGGTGATTAGAAATAAAGCCCAAATCTTGTGTCCACCAGTATATTTGTGTAATGGCATTTAATATTTGCTATATTTACGATTTCTAAAACTTACTGTTTGGTTCCCACCTGCCACACACAGTTATGTATTACCTCATCCCCAATTAACCAGTCAAGAAACTGAAGCATACAGATGTTACGCAGTTTGCTTGCGACCACACAGCAGATAAATGACAGGGCTGTGCTTCAAACCTAGGCCTCCTGGCTAGTACAGCGTCCCTGAGCTAGTGCTGCATACTGAAGTACCTCTGATCATCAAGTGAAATTGCTGTCAAAATGATCTCATCATTAAAAATACTTGAATGCATTCTATGTTGTAAAATGCAGATCCATGTTGGTTATTTAAATGTAAACTCTTATCCAGAAAATTTTTAACAACAAATCCCTATTTGCCACATTGAATAAATTTGACTTTAAGTGTCCTAAACATCTTCAACATAGTACCAAAGTCATTGCTGTCAGGTGGCTTCTGACTCAGAGTGACCCTCAAGGACAGAGTATAACTGCCTCATAGAGCTTCCTAGGCTGAAGTCTTTATGGGAGCTGACTGCCACATCATTCTCCCTTGGTGCAGCTGGTAGGACCCTTCAGTTGGAAGCCAACTGCTAAGCCATGGCACCATGAGGGCATCTTGAAAATCAGCACTAAAAAATATCTTTTCTACTATAAGAATGGTGCTCTCTCTGTCCTTCAGCAGCTGTGTTGTAAACATTATCTGTGCCATTTTTCATAAACAGCAACAAAAATAGATTCTGCAAATCAAACAAATTTCATTTTTTATACAATATGGTGCATGGTTCAGTGAAATCTGATCTCTGAGGCACTGAGTGGTAGGAGATCCCTGAGGTTGGTCTATTAGGAAATGAACAAGTAAGGGATCAATTTGCATAATCTGTTGAACTGCTGTCTCCCTTGATATAGTGTTCCTCATTTCATATTACATGTTCTGATTTAGAGAGAAACAATAGTGCTAATTTGCTGACAGCAGTATTACTTTTATTTTCGTGTATAGTTGTAGTGTATAATTTTAAAATGAATTGACTATAAAACTCCCAATTGAAAACAAATCTTGTCTGAAGTTTAATCTTTTTCTCTCTCATGATGGCGTTTTCTGGTAAAATAAGATACTCCAGGTCAGTTTTATTAGACAGTATAAGAACCAAACTTAGATAGAGAAGAGAGGAGAGACTGCTCATGTATAGAGAAAGTCTTTCTGACTCTAGTTTAACATGAGAAAGAATTTCTTTGTTCCAGTTCAGAAGTTTGAGTGTTAGTCAGGCTCATATTGGATAAGGTTGAAATTGGGACAGCTGAGTCCAAGATTTGAGGCTACAACTCCCAAAAGGTTGAGTCTGGTAATGTTTTCAAATACCACATATATAAATTATAGGCTACTCTCTCAGACTGGATACCTCATGGTGCAGTGGTTAGGAGCTTGGACACTAAATGAGAGATCGGCAGTTTGACTCCACTGATCACTCCGTGGAAACACTACGGAACAGTTCTACTCTGTCTCATAGGGTTGGTATGAATCAGAATTGACTGAACAGCTACACGTTTGGTTTTTTGTATATCTTATTATTACTATTTTTAGTTGAACCTGCTACCTAGTTGTATGTGGTTATGTGTATATAAGAAAAATTTCCCAGCACATTTTTGCCACAAAACTTACTCATGGCATGGTTAAAAGAGGGAAAGACAGACTGAATAACTTGAAGTATCTTCTTTGTGGGGATATCAATTAAATATGGCTACCTGGTGACATAAACTCTCACATTCTTAGAGGGTGTTTACCACAAAATTCAAGTAAAATTAGAGACAAAACTCCCAATATTCTCTCTTCCCTGGAAGAGGTTTAGGTGAGCAGAGGGTAAATTTTAGCATTGTATCAGCAAATCCGATGAACTGGATTTACCTGTTTTTTTTGCCCCCATGTCTTCTGTCATGTAGAAATTATTTAAACGAAAAAGAGAAACATTATTTTTCCTCTGTAAATCTTTAACTATCAATGGTTTGGTGCAGATTATATGATTAGAGACAGCTTCACTATACTGGATTGTTTCCTTCTGCAGACTGAAATTTCACTGCCACTAGAATACAGGACACATCCTTCTCTTTCCCAGTCCCTGATAGAGAACAATTAACTTCAAGAGAAAAGCTCAGCAGCAAAAGAAGGTGCAGTGTCTTACAGATAGATGGCCCTTAACTCTCCTTCTGTGCCACCCTAGATAAGGTGGGGCGGTGTTCACGCTCCATGCTTCTCCAATGATGCAAACCAGCAGAGTGTGCCTAAGTGACTTGTTCTTCCAGGACATGGAAACAGGTTGGAGTCTCTGGAGTCCCGGCCCATTGTTCAGCTCACTGAACCATGCAAGTACATCGCTTCCTCTAAGCTTCTTTATGAGGTTCTTTCGCACTCCGGAGCACACTTTTTACAATGGTTGATGGGATGTTTATCGTGATTAAAGCCCCCCAGACATCTGTAGCAATCAGTGTCTGCAAGGAGCTAGTTCCACAACTTCTCACATTCTTTCCTGCCAAATGTCACAAAGAAAGTACTGGATTTTGAAGTTAAATCGCTTTGTTTCTCCATGGCTGGTGCTCAGATTATCCATGCAGGTGTGCAGAGAAGGGTAATCTCTCAAAGTGATTTCTCAACAGTGCCTTCAGCCTTTAGGAGAGTTATGGATCAGCTCAAATAAAAACTCCCTTGGATGGAGTATTTCCCAGTTCAGGCTGAGCCAGGCTGGCTCTCAGAACCTGGGTGGTTGGCGTATCTTGATACCTTCTCTGTTTTTGAAGTAACCACAAAGCAGCTCCAGGTGTTAATTAGAAATATTCGGCTCTATTATTTCCCCAGTCTCCTATCATTTTGATGGGTCTCCCTTCCCTTTGAACCAGACTGCCTGTGCTGCTGCCTGGTAGAAAGTACACAATTTTGTGTGCTCAGAGAAGAATTCCACAGCTGGCTGCAGTTCTGCACGGTAGCACTAACATACATCATGTATAGTCCTTGCCCACTAGTGAAATGGAGCCAAAGCTTCAAAAGGCCGAGTCATTAGATTTCTCCACTTCACTAGTGGGCAAGGACTATACATGACGTATGTTTTGTATATTATGTTATAAAAATGTACTAATCAAAGTCATCTTCATTGTAGTTAACACATGAAATCTTTGTAGATGGTTTAAGCATTCATGTTTAAATCTTGCTGGTATAAATCGAAGTCACCAGCCACCTGTTTATATCAATGTCTCTTTCCCCTGTATCAGATCTCAGCTTTTTTCTAAATTCTAGCTTCATCTGTTAGGATGCTAGTGCTTTGCTATGGTAAAACAACAGGGAAAAGAACTGGTAATGTGGATAAAATAAAGCAAGAGAGAACAGAAAGATGATACTTTTGAGTCTTGAAAACGTCACTCAGATGACGTATTTCCCCACAGAGTCTTCTCTGGCTCCGCGACTCAGAATTTATCCCCTTTCACTTCTTTTCACGTATTATTTCCACTCTTCTGTGATCCTCGGTGTGTTCTCCGTTGAATTAGAGGTAGCTGTGTTGTTGCTATGTCTCTGACTATATGGTAGTCTCTTAGGAGTTTTAATAAGATTAACTAATATTAGGCATGTGGTATTGACAGGGACTCAGTGAGCATAATCTCACTTAATCTTTACAATAACTCTAGAAGGAGAGTCTGCTATTTACAGTGTTTTACAGGCAAAGGGAAGAGATGGTAAATAATTTGCTCAAGTTAGATAGGAAATAACGTTGGGGCTGAATTTAACAGTCCAGACTCACTCTGGTCGGTGCCTGGCGTAGCTCAGGTCCTGCATTTGCTGCTTGGTTATTGATTAATAAATGTCCTGGGGAGTAGAGTTCTCCCCATTGAGCCAACTGTCTCTTTCCCTGCCCAGAGGTATCAGATTAGTCCTCCAGCAAGGCTATGGTTATGACACTTCCTTGATTACTCTTGAATCCCAGTTAAAGTCTCCCCCTTAGCACGCAATTGTAGCCAGACTTTCCTCCTTTCTGCCCGCTGAATGTGCTCGGCTCTTTTCTGTTGCACAGGAAGTTTGTACCTGCTGATTTCTCTTCGTTTCTGCTTATCCTTCAGATTGCACCCGAAACCTGCTCAGCTTTCTGCAACAAAAATCTCCCCATTATATGCTTCCATAGAACCATGTACCTTTTCTTTATGAAAAAATTATAGTTAGAATTTCATGTTGGTTTGAGCCGGTCCAAAGCCAGTTCTTCAGACAAAGGTTGGAGTAGGCTATGAGACATAGAGTGATACTGACATAGAAGGTATTTCTTTGTTTATGTATATAAAAGAAAGGTGACTGAAAAGCTCCTGCCCAGAGGTGAGATGAGGGAGTAGAGGGGGACAGGAGCTGACTGGCTGGACACAGGAAGTACAGTGTAAAAAGGAGAGGTGGCTGTCACATGGTGAGGAGACCAGGTAGAGTTGTATAGGGGTATGTGTGTGTGTGTGATTTTGTATAGCAGATTGACTTGGATTGTAAATTTTCACTTAAAGCACAGTAGAATATACGTGTGTGTATGTGTATATATATATATAATTTTGGTGGTCTGTGGCTGGCTTTGTTCATCTCTTTGTCCTCACCATCTGCATTGTTGTTGTTAGCTGCCTAGAGTCAACCTCTGAGTCATAGTGATGCAGTGCACCACAGAATGAAACACTGCCCAGTTCTGCACCATTCCCATGACTGGTTGCAAATCTGACTACTGTGATCTGCTGAGTTTTCATTGACTGGTTTTCAGAAGTAGTTGGCCAGGCCTTTCCTCCTGGTTTTTCTCAGTCTGGAAGTTCTACGGCAACCTATTCAGCATCACAGCAACACGCCAGCCTTCACTGACAGATGGATAGTGGCTGTGCATGAGGTGTGTTGGCTGGGAATCAAAGTCAGATGTTCTGCCGAGAAGGTAAGAATTCTACCACTGAACCACCAGTGTCCTTTCCCTACCAGCTGGCACAGTGAAAATATTAAAGAGAAAAATACTTAAATTGTCAGTGTTGACTGTTTTCTTTTGTATCTTACTCATTGAGAAGGTTTCCAAGAACTTGACCGTCTTTCTGCGCTATGTAGGATGCTCCCATTCAATCATTTGCTCAACACGTGATGCCTATTAGATGCAGCTGTAACTGGGTCCACTTGTAGTCAAGTAAATCAAAATTGGTTTGGCATGAGCCCCAAGTATCAGCATTTTTTACTAAGGGATTCTCAAGTACACCTAGGATTGAGAATTACTGATTTAAATGGTGATCACACACCGTGAGAACTCTGTGTAGAAACGATCGTGGTCAAAAGTTGTCTGCATTTCAGAAAAATAGACAATTTATATGCAGCAGGAGGTAGAGTTGTGTGACTGAAGTAACTTTGCAAACCTCTAGCCATGAGTATAATAAAACCAACTATGCAGCACCAGGGTTTCTGCTTGTTTGTGCTTTTAGTGAAACCTATTTGACTTCTGAGTCATCTGATTTGTCACTTTTTTGAACCCAGGCAGATTATTACAGCCTTTTCAGTGAACTTGAGAGTAGGACTTTGTATTGCCATCATACGTAATTTTCAAATACTGTAGTTTTCAAAGCTGTAAGTCAACAGTCTTTTCAAGTTAAAGTTATTTTTGCAATGCACTAAAACCATTTCTGATTCATTAAAAAAAAATACACAAACAGTAAAGTATAACTTTTTACATTTGGCTCACTTTGAAGTTCACCTTGAACTGCATAGTCATGTATTAGCTATTTAGCCTTTGCTTGTCCAACTTTACCTGTCGCAAAATGTGACTTGCATTTTTTTAATAAATAAAAATTTTAAGGTCTTCCAGTAATGTCAACAAGCTTGCTAAAAGCTGTTCTTATTTCAATATAATAAATCATAAATGTGCAAATTATATTTCCCTGGAAGTGTACATTTTACTATTAAAGGGGACCACATATTTGACGAGGATAATGCATTAGTACTCTACTAGTGGAAAACAAAATTAAAGAGTTGAAATAGGGGTATTTGCTCCAAACAAGGTTTCTTAAAAGGTTGAGTGAATGATTTAGTAGCTCAGAATGAAGAAAAGCAATGGTTTTTGCCGGAAGGCTTTTAATTTACACATAGGAAAATGTTCCCCTGAGCTAAATGTGGCATTGCCTCCTGGTTTTGACACTCGCAGGAAACAGTTGATTCCAGCTCTGTACTTGTAAACTGAGTAGGTTTTTAAAATATTAATAAGCCACATGATTTTCAGTAAAAATGCTGAAGAAGAGTAGGGGAAGAGTTCCTTTGTTTCCTCTTTATTTTTTGCAGAAGTCAATGGGAAAAGAAGATCATTTTCTACTGCTATTGATGTCAGGTTTTTTTTCACATTACTAACATTCTGTAAAAGGCTCATTCTGCTAGAATATAACACAAAAAATTAAGGGAAAAAAATTTCCATGATAAGATAGAAGTTGGTAAGTATAGTGAGAATTCATGGGGACAGGTAAGAAGATGGAAGCACATGCATTGGAGGTTTGGGAGCAGGTTTAGGTTTTCTGTAATTCTGCTGTATTATAGAAAAGTGCTTCTGTGGTCTTGGTGGCTGAAATTTAACTTGGCTTTGCATCTTTGTTTAAGGAATGGGCATATATAAAAGTTCTTGTGACACAGCAGTTGCTCAGGAAGCATTATTTGCATCTGAGGACACAAAGAATGAAGATGACTATACATCCTGGTTCATCCTGGAAGATTGCAGTTGACATCTGTCATCCTGGATAATTATTCATAGTGCTACTTTCACTTTCAAAAAATCTGGTTAAGTTGGTAATATGTGTATGATCAATGTCCTTGGTTGCAATGAGTCTCACCTCTTGGAACTTGATTAACTGAGAAGAAGTGGTTGGGCAAATCTTGAAGTCTGAAAACAATCCTTGATTTGGACAACAGTGACACTCACATGTCTTTGGTTGTCCATAGATGCCTGACTGCTGAGAATGATAAATGAGCTTTTCCTAAGGAACCAGCAGGCCTCCACGGGGGTGGGCTGGAACTAGACTTATTTAACAGCTCCATTAATGACCTGGAAGAGCTGGGACAAACAGCTTGCTAATGAAACCTGCAGATGATACTAAATCTGTAGGTCTAGGAAGCAACAATTGAAGCATGGATAAAAAATGATCCAGGTTCAGGCAAGGGCTAGAAAAGAAAAGTCCATTTGAGGCAACCTTGTAAAGCAATTCTTTGCAACATCAGTAGTCCGTAAGACATAAGACGAAGGTGAAGTGGAACACAAGGATGATTTATGCTGCTGAAAAATCAGGGGCAACAGTTCTCTTAGTCTCTGAGCCAGAAGAAGGAGAATAGCCAAACACAGGATCAGCACTGGTGGCATAGTGGTTAAGTGCTGTGTCTGCTAATCAAAAAGTAGAGTTCAAATTTGCCAGGCAGTCTTAGGAAGCTCTGTGGCGCAGTTCTACTCTGCCCTATAGAGTCACTATGAGTCAGAATTGACTCAATGGCAGTGGGTTTGGTTTGTGTGGTTTTTTTTTTATGATCAGCATTTAATGACTTGGGTTCAAATTCCAGCCCTTTAATGGGTGTATTGTGAGCAACCCAGTGTATTGCTAGAATTCTCATTTTCCTTTTATAAATGTTAACTTGGTTGTGTACCTGAAAATGCTTGGCACAAACCTGCATGTAACTCAACCTGAGTTGTTTAAATCAGATTTTAAAAATCATTCTATCTTCTTCTACACCAAGAGTACATGGATTTCTAATGAATATACGGAGGGACTTGAAGGCATCATTGAACTCCCTGTAATAATACCCCATGTATTTGGCGTGTACCTGAGAGCATGGCTGGGTGCTTTTCTAAGGATAGTGTCTGTAGCTTTCATCAAGTATCTGTTGACAGTGACAACTTAAAAAACACTAAGAAACTCAGCACTGGACTGTGAGCCCCTTGAGCATTCCCACTCAGAAGTCTAGTAACTCCTCACTGAGCTGCCTGTGTGTTTTTGGGCTAGAATGGTTCTCACCTCCGGACTTGGACAATTTCTGTAGCCTGTGACATCTTCATGTTATTTTCCGACTGGTAACATTTCAGCTTTTCAGAAAGGCCTAAAATAATACCCCACTTTCAGGAACTCTTGATCCCAGTGCCTCATTCTGTTATCTTTGTAACACATGACTGTCTGGAATTTGAGATTTTCTTGTTTTTTTTTTTTTTTTCGGTTTATTTATATACTGCGTGCATTAAACAATAGGATTCCTGAGAACAATGCCTTTCTTGTCTACTGCTGTATGTATGACTCCTAAACCAGTGTCTAGTCCATAGGAAGTGCCCAGTGATTATTTGTAGAAGGAAAGAAAGAAAGGAAGGATCTGAAAAACCAAAGCAAACCTAGTCCCATCAAGTCGATTCTGACTCATAGTGACCCTATAGGACAGAGTAGAATTGCTTCATAGAGTTCTCAAGGAGTGCCTGGTGGATAAACTGCCAACTTTTTTGTTAGTAGATGTAGCACCTAACCACCATGCCTCTAGGGTTGGAGAAAAAAACTTGATTTCATACAGAACCTGACATATAATAAATGCTGTGTGTCTCCATGAGTCGGCTCCGACTTGACGGCACTTGGCTTGGCTGGGTATGATGAATGAAAAACTGAAAGGAAGGATGTATGAGTGAAGAAGTAAGATTCATCTACATTGTCATAAAGATGTGGAGAGAAAGATAGGACTAAAGCAATGGAATATTCTCTCTACTTCTCTTAGCACAATAGAGGGTTTTCTGTCCCTCGTCTGCAAAACCCTTTACATTGCATACCCCTTTAGTTCTGGATGGTGTTTTTGTTTTAAAAAGAAAATACCCAGCACATATTTTCTCTGTATTGTAAGAATGGACTGAGCTGTCCATTGATCCACTTCTTAGACACACATGGGTGCTTTGGTTCAACTTCTGATGAGAAGAACTCTCAGCTTATTAAATTCTATCTAGAATTCAGTTTTGAGGAGAGAGGTCACCATATTTTGTATCTACTCTCAGCAGGACTCAGAGGGTCTTGAAATAAAGCCTAATTGAAGTTGTACTTCTGTCGTTGGGTTTTATATTGAACTGAGCTATAATCAGAATATCTCCTTCAACATCAGAAAGCAATGAGCTGGATTCTTCCCCTCACTAGAGCCACTTCTTCTGATTGCAGACAAGGAATTGTCCTCATAGCTGAAGCCTACACTCCTGTTCTTAGTTGATTGATTCATCTCTCACATTTGACTTTTTTTTTTTTTCTATCAACTATTTGAAAGTGACCATTTTCTCTGTAAGCACATCAGCCCTGGATAGTAAGTTACAAAATAAAGGAGACTATCTGACCCCTCTAGATAAGCGTCAATGTTAGTGCTAAATCCTCCCAGATCTAGGATTTGGAAAGATTACCTAAAATGTTAGTTTTGGCTGAATCTTTTCCTTAGGCTAGTTTTGAACATTATAGTTTCTGGTTGATTGGGTGTCTTCCCGAAGGGTCATGTGTGTAGTGAGCCACATTCTTTGAACTCTTGGATTGTGTGTGTTTACTTGTGGAAGAACCAACTCAATTTTATTCACTAGTATACTTTATAAATGGTGTTTTAGTCAGCTAATGCTGTTGTAACAGAGATAATGCAAGTAGATAGCTTTAATAGAAGAAAAGTTTATTCTTACACAGCCTGGTAGGCTACAAGTCTGAATTCAGGGTGTCCGCTCCAGAGGAAAGCTTTCCCTGTGTCATCTCTGAAGGAAAGTCCTTGTGTTTGCATCAGTCTGTGTTCAGGGACCATCTTGATGCAGGAATCTCAGGTCTGAAGGACGTGCTCTAGTCCGATGCTGTTTTCTTGATGGTGTGAGGTTCCTAACTCTCTGCTTGCTTCTGTTTCCTTTTATCTCTTGTAGGATGAAAGGATAAAAGATGGTGCAAGCCACACTTTAGGGAAATTTTCTTAGCAAGGGGGTTGCAGTCCCACCCTAGTTCTCTTTTAATATAATCATCCTTGTGTATTAGCCACAGGCAGAGATTAGGATTTATAGCATAGGAAAACCAGAAAATTTTGGGAATGATGGCCCAGCCAAATGGATGCACACATTTTTGGGGGGACACAGTTCAATCTATGGCAAATGGGCTTGAAGCCAAAATCCTAAACTGAGACGTATTGTGTTTGTTTAGTATTGTGGTGTCATCACAGAAGACTCTAGCCAGAACTGGAATTTTAGCAGTGTCACGGCGATGCCAAAGGCCCTGGGAGAAATCCTACTCCCCAGACTCTGTATTCATCTCTAGACTCTTGTAATTTTTACTGCATAATTAACAGTAATGTTTGACACTGTCATCCTCTTGACGGAATCTTACTTGGAGCATCTGGTGTTATTTAGCCGAGAGCCTAATTCTGTTCTCCAAGTACAAAAGGGCTCTGATTAATTAATCATTGCCCCAACCTTAATAATACATTAAAGATAAACTTCAATGCGTAGTTAAAAGAAAGAAAAAGAAAGGAGAAAGTTTTCTTATGTTACAAAGGATGGGATTTTCTACTAATAGAAATGTAAAAGTGACTAAGTTCTGTACTAAGTCACCCCAGTACACAAGTCTAAAGCCAGACTGGCAGTAGGCGTTGTATGTTTTTCTTCCATGGCTGAGATTTGGGTTTGTCCAGCAGTTCATCCACCTGCCTTGGGGGCTTCTCCTCTGCTCCTCTCCCAGCCACCCGCTGTGCCCTCAGTGCCTTTGTCTCATGCCTTCTTGCTCTTGTCACTTGCTCTGTGTGTCAAGAAAGACTTAAGTGGAATACAGTTCAAAGAGAGTCTAGATTATAAATTCTATATAAACTTAATGTTTTCTTTCTGTTTTGCACTCAATACCTGACGCAGTCTTTAACACTGAACAGACACTCAGTAGCTCTCTGCTCAGTTTATGAACCAAAACTCCTTTGCTGTGCCAGCTCCTGACTTCAGAAGTTCCCAGTGTATTGGTGTCCTCTTGTTATCAATGGCCAGAAGTTAGTATAATTCATAATTCTATGTTTTCCTGTGTGACTGTGTTCCAAGATGCTCTGTGACCTGAAGGTTTCATATCCATGTGTCTGAATTGTATAATCCTGGGTTAAATAAGACATTAACCTGTTTATGATTTCTATTGTTTCTTCTTGTTTTTTTAGAGTCTTACCACAGGATTTTCAAGCATAAAGTCTTAAACATGACCTCTTGGCATCCTTAAATTGTGGTCTTGTCAGACTGTCTCATCTATAAACCCCAACTTCTGTTTGCTTGCTCTGTGGCTCCAATGGCTTTGGCTTTGGGCCTGATATAGATTACTTTTTGCTTTACCCTAAAAGCATTTGCCACCTATAAATTGAATAGGGGTGAAAAGGTACAGTCAACTAAGCCTATGTTAAATAAGAAACAACCAAAAAGCCTCTCAAAGTCGTAAGATACTTGTCCGTCTTCACTTTCCTTATTCTATCCCAGGCATGATGCTAGGCACTGGGATCCAGCAAAACACAATGTCCTGCTTTCATGGAACCTGTACTCCAATGGGGAAAGATTATTAAAAGGCAAAAGCCAAATAAATATAGGTTATGTTCTTTGAGTCCCCGAGTAGTGCCAGTGGTTAACATGCTCAGCTGCTAACCCAATAGGCTGGAGATTTGAGTGTCCCCAGAGGTGCCTCTGAATAAAGAGCTAGTGATTTACGTCCAAAAAAATCAGCCATTGGAAACCATATGGAACACAGTTCAACTCAGATGCACGTGTAGTCAGTGTGAGTCAGGATGAACTTCACAGTGAGTGGATCTGGTTATACTGTTTTAGGTGGTGCTATGAAGAAAAGTAAGGCAAAGTAAGGTGGCAAGAGTGAGAGGACGTGCTAAGATCGTGTTATTAGTGGGGAGCTTAATGGGTAGTACTGAGCACTAATTATATGCAAGGAAACCCTGGTGGCAGAGTGGGTTAAGTGCTACATCTCCTAACCAAAAGGTCGGCAGTTTAAATCCACCGGGCACTCCGTGGAAATCCTGTGGGACAATTCTAGTCTGACCTCTAGGATCACTATGAGTTGGACATAACCTCGATGACAGTGGGTTTGGTTTGGTTTTGGTGATTAGATGCAATGTTTTACACTCAAGTCCATTCCCTGTGAGATGCTTCCAGTCTGGTAATAAAGATAAGGAATGAGCAATGATAGCAAAAACACAATTTTAAAAATAATTGGAACAATAAGTGAGGTACAGAACAGTTCCGGAGGGTTTTGGGTGAGAGACAGACCTCATCTGAGTTGTTGTTGTTGTTAGGTGCCGTTGGGTTGATTCTGACTCCTAGCAAGCCTGTGCCCAGCAGAACAGGATACTGCACAGTCCTGGCGCCATGTCCACAATCGTTTCTTCTGCTTAAGCCTGTCGTTGCAGTCACTGTGTCAGTCCATCTCCTTGAGGGTCTTCCTCTTTGTTGCTGACTCTTCATTCTAGCAAGTATGATGATGTTCTTCTCCAGGGACTGGTTCCCTTGACAACATGTCCAAAGTATATGAGATGTGGTCTTGCTATCTTTGCTTCCAGGGAGCACTCTGGTTGTACTTCTTCCAGAACAGATCTATTTGTCCTATTGACGGTCTGTGGAACAATCCATATTCTTCTCCAGCACCATAATTCAAAGGCATGAATTCTTTTTCTGTTTTCTTATTCATTGTCCAGCTTTTGCATGTATATGATGTGACTGAAAATACCATGGCTTGGGTCAGGAGCACATTAGTCTTCAAGGTGACATCTTTATTTTTCAGCACTTTAAAGAGGTCCTTTGCAGCAAGCAGATTGTCCCAATGCAATGTGTCTTTTGATTTCTTGACTGCAGCTTCCATGGGCAGTGATTATGGAACCAACTAAAATGAAATCCCTGACAAGGTCAATCCTTTTCTCCATTTATGGCAATGTTGCTTGCTGGTCCAGTTGTGAGGACTTTTGTTTTCTTGACGTTGATGTGCAGTCCATACTGAAGGTTGTGGTCTTCATTAGTAAGTGTTTCAAATCCTCTTCACTTCTGTCACGCAGGGTTGCATAACACAGCTTGTTAATAACTCTTCTTCTGATCCTGCTGCCACGTTTTTCTTTGTATAGTCCAGTTTCTCACCTGGGTAGCAGGGCAGTAAGGGCCTCCTAAAACAGGAGTGTGGAAGAGAGACCAGGTGAGGGCACGGCTGTATTCACAGGACACACTCTGAGCAAGTACATGGTGGTGGGAAAATGTCAGCAATGCACTGAAGTGACAAATGGTTCACTTTGGCTAGAATGGTGTGAAAGTGTAGAATATAGCTGAGGGAGCCTGGTGCAAAGTTGGCTTGTATTTAGGTTTTGAAGGGCTTCTGATACTTAAGTGAGATCTTTGATTAGAAGAACAAGTTTTTTTTTTTAATTTTATAAACATTTAAGATATTCTTCTAACTATCAAAATAATGCATAATTACAGATGTAGTAGCATAATAACCTGTCTGTACAGGATAGCCAAGTTTAGGGTGGGAAGAGTTGCATAGTAACTTGGAAGTTTGTTGATACCACTTCAGCTGTTTTATTTATTTTTATATCACTTTTTTTTTAATTGTGCTTTCAGTGACAGTTTACAATTCAAGTCAATTTGTCATATAAAAACTTAGACACACATTGTTATGTGACTTTAGTTGCTCTCCTTACAATGTGATAGCAAACTCTTCCTCTCCACCCTATATTTGCATTCAACCAGCATCTGTCTCCTTTTCTGTCCTCTCATGTAACTCTGGGGCTGACCATTTAGTCTCATGTATCTACTTGAGCCAAGTAATGCACTCTCCACTACTATCATTTTATGTCTTATTGTCTAGTCTGATCTTTGTTGAAAGAGTTGGCTTCAGGAGCAGTTTTAGTTTTGGGCTAACAGAGAGTCTATGGGGTATGTATCTTCCAGGTACCTTACAGTTTTTCAGACCATCAAGTCTGATCTTTTCACTAGAGTTCAAGTTCTCTACCCTGCTTTTCTCTTTCTTCATCAGAAATTGCTTGTTTTGGTCCCTGTCAGGATGGTTATTAGTGGTAGCCAGGTACCATCTAGTTCTTCCAGTGTTGGGCTGTTGGAGTCTCTGGATTATGTAGACTTTTCTGTCTCTTGGGCTCGTCTTTTCCTTATGCCTTTGGTGTTCTTCATTGTCCTTTGCTCCAGGTGGACTGGGACCAATTAATGCTTCCCAGATGACAGCTTGCTAGTTTTTAAGACCCCAGACACCACTCACTAAAGTAGGATGCAGAACATTTTCTTAATAAACTTTGTTATGCCAGTAGACCTAGATGTCCACTGAAACCATGATCCCCAGACACCTGCCACCACTACTCTGTCCCTCAAGGTATTTGCTTGTATTTAAGAAACAGCTTTTGGCTTAGTCCAATCGTGTTAACTGCTCCTACCCTGTGTGTTGGCCTTCCTATCACCTAAAATAATTCATGTATACTATCTAGTTAGCATTTTGTTTTTTAATTGTTTATTTTGTTGACATCTCAGTTATCATAAGATAAAAGTTCCAGATGAGCCTTTTCTGGAAACCTTATGATACCCAAATAGGAAGTGCAACAATTAAGTCCAAGAACTTAATTGTTCTAACTGCTACATACCTCATTATTAAATATCACTATAATCACCTTTGAAATAATCCTCTTGGTAAGCTATGCACCAACACCAATGCCTAGTCTACCCTTCAGAGCAACTTTGGAACTCTTTCTGGAATGAGTATTGGACATGGTGGCGTGGTGTCAAGTATGCAAACTTAATTGTGGAACATACTCCCTACTCACCTGATCTGGTCCTAGTGACTTTTTTCTTTACCCAAAGATAAAGGAAATATTGAAAGAAAGATATTTTGATGACATTCTGAAAATCAAGGGTAATATGATAGTCATTCCAGAAAAAGAGTTCCTAAAGTGCTTTGAAGGGTTGACTTGGTGCTGGCATCGGTGTGTAGCTTCCTAAGGGGAGTACTTTGAAGGTGACTACAGTGATATTCAGCAGTGAGATATGTAGCACTTTTTAGAGGATTGTTCACAAACCTAATTGTCAGACCTCGTATGTAGCTGCCACCATGAGTTAGGGATAGCTGGAGGGATTCCTGGCTTATGCTCTTTCTTGGGCCTTCTAAGAAGTATAAATAGTTGCCCAGAGTGGTGTGGGTCCTGAAGGGTGCCTTTTCTAAATACAGTGTTTTCTGAAAAGCTTTTAAATCATAACAATTAATATAAGAGTTTGAAAAGCCAAATAGTCTCTTCCCTGGAATCATAACCCTTCTGCTTTTCGCGCTCCTTGCCTCCTAGTGATATAATAAGCATATTTTACACTCTTTGACGTACATGTATAAGGCACAAGTCAGTGCCCAGTGTAAACAAAGGGGCTTTAATCCTCTTACAGTCTCACCTTCCTTTCCTGGCTACATGGGAACTTTCATGGGTTCTTGGCTCCTTTGCTTTTATGGGCTTCCCTTTCTCCATAAAAAATTAGTAATGTATATGTGCTATGACTGCATTGGACACCCTGGTGGTATAGTGATTAGATGCTACATCTGCTAACCAAAAGTTGGAAGTTCAAATCTGCCAGGTGCTCCTAGGAAACCCCATGGGGCAGTTTTGCTCTGTCCTATAGGGTTGTTATGAGTCAGAATTGACTTGATGGCACGGGTTTTTTTTTTTTTTTTTTAGTTTATAACTACAAGGATAAATATGTGAATATTTACATAAATAGTTCCCCATTTTAAAAGTTTATTTTTCTTCTAATTATAAAATAAAATTTTGCTAGTTGCCCCTTTAAGTATGGCAAACCTCAGGCACTCTGCCTATTATGCCTACAGGATGGGTCAGGGACCTCCTCCCTTCAGGGGGCAAATTGACAGTAAGCAGAATTGAAAACTAGGAGCCATGACTGGGTCCTAAAATGTATTCATGCCCCATAAGATTCTCCAAATATGGGTGTCAAAGCAGATATTGCAGACATTGAAAATTCTTCCCAGTTGTACAGTAGGAGCCTGGAGAAAGATACTCATTTCACTGACCATTTCACTCTGTTTAGTAGGGGCAGCTCAAATCCCCTGTTTGCAGTGAAGTTAGGAAAAGTATGGACTTTGGGGTACTTATGTTAAGAATGACCAGGAACATCTGAAATTTAGTTTCCTAGACCTCTTCAAATGGAATCTGAGTATTTTGGATCAGAATCTGAGTTTGAGGAATGGGAAGCTTTCTCATACAGACATTGTCGTGACAAAAAGAGAAAAGAAAATCTTCAGTTTATGCTCTTCTAGTAGCTTTCCTTGGCTGGATAAAGTCTACTTCTTTAAATCTTGCCTTGAATGTCCTTTGTAAGGTCAATCCTGCACTTCTCAAGGTTTTTTCTACCATGCCAAAATACCTCAAGTTAGCCACATTCATCCTTCTGTGTCACTCCAAAATCCCCTTCCTTCATAAGCCTGTCAGTTTCATACACATTCCTAAAAACTTTTAAATGCTACCCCCTTTGACTTAGGGTTCTGTCTCTGCTGTAACAGTAACATCATAAGTGGATGGCTTTAACAAAGAGAAATTTATGGTCTCACATTTCAGGAGGTAAAACCAAAACACCAAACCCATTGCCAGTGAGTCAGTTTCAACTCACAGTGACCTCAGAGGACAGAATAGAACTGCCCCATAGGGTTTCCAAGGAGCACTAGTGGATTTGAACTGCTGGCTTTTGGCTAGCATCCGTTTTTCTCAATAACTCTTAAGAGCTGTGCCACCAAGGCTGCTTTAGAAGCCCAGAAAGTCTATATTCAGGGTGCCAGCACCAGGGGAAGGCTCTCTCTCTCTGTTGAGTCTGAGAGAAGGTCTTTGTCAGCAGTCTTCCCCTAATCTGGGAGTTATTTACCTGACCTGTATTTGAATGACTGAGGATCCAGAGGAAACCCTGGTAGCGTGAGTGGTTCACTGCTGCTAACCAAATGTCGGCAGTTTGAATCTGCCAGGCACTCCTTGGAAACTCGATGGGGTGCTGCTTCTGCTCTGTCCTATAGCGTTGCTATGAGTTGGAACTGACTCGACAGCACTGGGTTTGGTTTGGTTGGTTTTGAGGATCCAGCAATCTCAGTGTTTCTCTAGAAACATTTTCTTGCTACCAAGTTGTATTTTCTTGCAGGATTTCTTTTTCTTCCTGTCAAATATTTATTTTGCTTCATTTAATTCCTTGTTTGAAGGGTAAGAAAAGATGAAGAAGAGGGAATTGGAAGCCTGGGGTGAGTTGGGTCTGACTCATAGCGACACTAGAGGTCTGAGTAGAACTGCCCCATAGAGTTTCCAAGGAATACCTGGCCAATTTGAATGGCTGACTTTTGGTTAGCAGATGTAGCACTTAACCCACTACACCACCAGGGTTGAGTATATATATATAGATTGGGAAATATAGTTTCAGTATGTTTAACATGTTGGTTTTACCTTTTGACAGCTGCAGCAGCTCCATCATGGAGTTCTTACCTACCGTAGGCACATCCTTGGTTAAATAAAGTCAATTATCACTTTCTCATGTGGACTTTATGAGCAAAAGGAAGTCTGAGCTAAGCCAGAGGTTTACTGTAAGAGGCAGGGGAGCTGCAGTTTTTACGTTATCCAACCCAGTGCTAATAATGCTAATATCACAGCCGTTCCTTCAGAGCTAGGATGGCCTCAGAAATAGCTACTGCCAATAAACTTGAGTTGGCATAATAGAGAACACTTATTTGCCAGCCTGGTTCTAGAACCTCTCTAGGGTTCTTTATAACTCTAGATTCTGTGAATCTCTTTGTGGCCTTTGTTTTTGAATTTGGTGAATTTCAGACCTCTTCCTACTGGGCTATTCATTCTTATCACTGCTCATGGTTTGATGTTGCTAATTTTCTAGATAATTTCTCCCGTTATACTGCCAGAAATGATTACATGAGACTGAAAGACAGAGTGAAATTTATATGTAGAAGTTCTAAACCACAACAGGGGATCTGTGGCTGTCTGGTTTGTCATTATTGTGTATTCACTGTGGTTGTTCCAAATATAATTGCAGAAGATATACTTAAAGGTCTGTTGTTCTTCACAGCTGATAGCACTGTGAAGTTTTAGAGTCTGCCACCATTTGTTTTCTTGAGATAGTAAATTGGGAGGATAATAAAATATTATGGACTCAGGTTTGAAAACTGCAGCAGGGTTTTAATTTAGGAAAGCCCTACCATTTTGTAACATGCTGTAAGATCTGTTCTTTTCTGTTTCATGTATCAAAACCTAAAAGGTAAACAGAGAGCATACTATTATTCCCCCTTGAGATAAAGAAACAGAGGACCTAAAAGGTTAATTGGTTCCTCTTAGAAAACACAAATCATTCAGTGCAAACCCTATTTGAAATGCACTGCCTAGCCCAGGTGGCTAGCTAAGAGTTCAGAGTTCTGTGATTTCATCCCTCCCTGCTTTTCAGTGGGTAGCTGGATTTACATACTGGGCTTTTATGTAAAATTTTATTCAAACATAAGGCTAGAAATGTAAAAAAAAAAAAAAAAAAAAAAAGTTTCTTGAAAGGAGGAATGAGCTTCGAGTTTGAGTGTATTTCATTTGCAAGTGAAAGACACAGATGGGACTCACTTGCCCATTGCCTGTGTAACTGTAACACCAAGAGATAGACCTGGCTCTAAATCTTTTTGATCCTGGTGCTCAGCAGGATCAGAAATAGCTCTTCCCAACATTCATCTGGGTGTTTCTGTAAATATGTTACCTTTTTGGCCAAGCTCTTCCCCAAAATAGATAAAGAGACAGCTAATGATCTTGAAATGCTTAACCCTGAGCAGAATGAGAGACTCATTTTCCCCGATGTTGTTAACTCAGTGCTGGTGGCTACTGTCTCATTGTATTAGTCACTAGAGGTCAGAGTAGAACTACCCTGTAGAATTTCCAAAGAGCTACTAGCAGATTTAAACTGCCGACCTTTTGGTTAGCAAACGTAACATTTAACCGATGTACCACCAGGGTCGAGTATGAATATAGGTTGGGAAATTGCATTAGATACAGCTGTGTGCTGTCTTGAATGAATCACTGTGAGGGAGTATGTGGTAAGAGATAGTAATACATGTATATTTGGTTTGTGTTTTGGGGGGGAGAGGTACAAATACAAAGTATATCTTACTGTGCATTTTTTCTGCAGTGTACATTTTTTACTGCTTCTAGCAATACAGCTATAGGTGATTTTGTGTTTGTTAGTACATGCAGATCTTATTCTTTTTTTTAGCTCATGTGTAATGTTGCATTGTAAAACTATAATAATGATTTTAAGCCATTTTAGAAATAATGAGTATGAGTTTTAGTTATTTCTGTTATAATAATACGTATTAATCAGCTTACATGCCCTTTGAGTTACGCATGATGTTATTTTGGGATAGATGGTTATAAGTAGATGTACTGCATCAAAGGCTATAAGCATTTCCAACTTTGATAAATCCACTTTCCCTATAAAGAGTTTATCAGTTTCATTAGTTTTTGACTATGACAATGATGTTGATATTGGTAATGATGACAGCCAATACTCATGGAATACTCAGTCTGCTAGGTACCATGCTAAGTGTTCTCTATGTGTCATTTAATCCTTACAACAATCTTAATAGGGTCGACCTATGAAATTGATGCTAATACATTTATTTTCAACCTCATTTTACAAAAGAGGAAATTAAGGCTTAGAGAATTCTAGTTACTTTCCTGAAGTTAGAAAAGTGTTTGTCTTCTCTTTATAAACTAATGATGACCTTTGTACATGCAAGTTGGTAGTTTATGTTATTTGGGATATCATAGCTACTTGAGGAAGAAAATTCTCTGAGTTCTGGACCATGTACTTCGAGGGGTGAGTGCACAAATAAATCTTCTGTCTCTGTGTTCCAGATATGTGATTTGGATTCCATACAGTATTTCTGCAGTTATTTTGGCTGGCATAATTAAATATGGAATGAAACACAAATCCCATAAAAGGAAATTGCTACTGAAGTTTTACTGAGGTTTTTACATTTAAGCACTCAGAGAATATTAACATGGTAAAAAGGCTGGGGGAAAAAAAAGTGGGCTGTTAATTAAAGCAACACATGCATTTCACAGGGTAGGGCATGTTTCTTGGACTGCTGTGTAATGTGGTTCAAGGATAATGGTGGTGACTTAGGAATCATTGAAGGATATAAACATTATGTCTTTGTTGCTGGCTTCCTTGATTCAGTTGGTATTAAGTGGACTTATTTTACTTAATCTTATAAGGAAATGTTTAGTTGTCCTTCATTTATTGTTGTCAGATGTGTAACTGTGTCTAGCATAGATTGCAGTGGTTGAAGATTAGTGTCTTTAATAAAAAATTGATCAGCTGCTGGATTCTTAGGAGGTGGTTAACTGCTGGGTGCTGAGAAGGAGTGGTACCCTATGGTTCCCCACTGAAACCCAGGGAAGGCAGAGAGGAAAGAAAGTAGCTTCCAACTATTCAGGAAACAGCAAACTGAGCTCACTTATTCTCAAAACCAGGCAAGAATCACACCAGATCAATTTAAGTTACTTTGTCTCTTGCTAGAGAATATTAAACTATTTTTAATGCATTTACTTTTTTGAAGTTTCTGTAGAGCAAATGAGGAAGCAACATTAAACCAGGCGGGAATTTTCAGAGTTGGTTTATAAGAAGTCTGGCATACTTTGCAGTTTCACAGTTTTTGAAAGACCTTCATGTTAGCCAAGCCAAGTGCCGTCGAGTCGGATCCAACTCATGGTGACCTTCATGTTGCTTGGCGTAATTCTGTTGGGTCATTTATGTTTAGCTTTTGAAAATGCATTTTCTCTTTTCTGGCATAAACTCCTATGGCATTTCCAGCATTCTGGACCTTCAAGTCTAATGTGCATTAACTGTGGTATCTTTTTTGCTCTCCTTAAAAGAAGAACCAGTTACTTCTGGCCTGTTGGCAGGGATTAGAAGGAAGAGCACAATGTTGAATATTGTGTATCTTTAAGTGGCATCAGCCAGTGAAAGGCCAACTCTCTTCCCGTAGATAATGAATCTTTCCATTGTCAATGTCTGTCATGTAAGCTAAGTCCTATTTCTAACAGAATACAAGTATTGGTAGCCATTGTCACACACCAGATGCATATTATGCACCAGGCAGTGATAAATGTGCTTTATGTCATTTAATCTTCACCTCCCCACCTGTAAGGAAGTTCTACTTTCATTGGTATCCCTGTTTTAGCAGTTTAAAGAAAAAAGGAGTAAGAAGGAGCTTTACTACCCCGGTACTGAGCAGATGGAAGAGTTGGCTCTTCTGTGTCTGATTGCAGGACTCATGCATGCTGCATTGCTACATGCTGGCTTCCCTTCCTATTTCATCTTTTTAATTCTTGAAAATTTTCTGTCACTTCAGGAGGAAAAAAGAACCAATTTTTTTTTCCTGTTTTGTTTTTCCATGTAGAGAGGTTTGTAAAGTCTCAGATTTTGTGCTCTTTGACATATCTCTCATTTTTCCTTTAGACCTTCATTTGGTGAGAACCAGCACAGAAATAACTAAAGGGAGGAAAGATCAAATAAATAAGTATCTTCAGAATGAAGCTGAAAGAAAGTTTCTTCTTTTCTTAATTTTAGTCAGGACTTGATGAGCATGTTTCCTTTACCAGGCTTCCTGGCTGAAGCAATTTGAACTAATGAGCTTTTACTGACATTTACCTCGAAGGGATGTAATATGATCGGATAAGTCGATGGCAGGAAAAACAATATAATGTTTGATATTTTGAGAAAATGGACCCAGCTTCCCCACAATTCATCCTGGAACAGATTTTATCAGAGAAAGGCTTCCCCATTTCCACATCTCATTTATAAAATATGCCAGTATTTATTCCAGCTTCTTGGGATCTGGGGAGGCACATAGAAATACAAATATATTATGATTGTTTAATTGTTACTGAGCAGCCACCAGTGCTGAACACCCCAGTGGCATGAACACTCATACCGCTCTCTTCTCTGTAGGACCTTGCATACTAGAGTGCCTTCATGCACTGTGCAGTTGGTTATGTAATGTGTGTCACCATGGAAATGTCATCATCTCTTAGCCCTTTTGCAAAGTGGCTTCATAGCTTTGGTTACTAATTTAAAATATAAATGACCAGCATGGATGGAACCCTGAATGATAAGGGGAAGAGTGGCTAGAGCATCAAATGAACTGTTTTTGAACTTGAAATTTTGTAACCAAGAAGTTTTATGCTCTCAAATGAGAGTTGGACAGTATGAATGCAGATACTTTAAAAGGGGATGTTTACAAGTTACTGACATGAGAGAAAGCACAGCCTAAGGCGAGTGGTCCCCAAAGCCTTGGGTATGAAGCAGTGGGTGATTCTAACAGCTCCACTTCTCACCTGTGTTAAAGTCTCCACTAGTAGTGGTCAGGTGGAACGTCTGGGAGGAAACCGAGTCTCAGGATCAAGCAACCCACATAGCTTGATGAGGCCATTGATATTTTTAATCAGTAAGTCCCTCCTCAACATATTGTGTGTGTATGTGTATATATATATACGTATATATACACACACAATATGTATATATATACATATACACACTATATATATACATATATGTGTGTATATATACACACACATATATGTATGTGTGTGTGTATACATGTATATATGCATAAGACGGCACTTGGCCAAAGTTACTTTGAAGGGTGGACTAGGCACTGGTCGTGGTGCAAGCTTCCAGAAGGAAGTACTTCGAAAGTGGCTGTAGTTGACATTCAGCAGTGAGGTATGTAGCACTTTTTCTAGGATGAGATCGCAAACTTAATTGTCAGACCTTGCATATTTAAATACATACATACCTACATATATATATACATATACATATATATATGCACACATACATATATATATATGAAGAAAACCAGCATTGGTTCACAGTTCCTCATCTCTACCGTGCAAATACTCCTCCTAACTGGAATAAAAAAAAAAAGGATCTATTAATCCAGGATTTCTTATTATCAACTTATTAAATACTTTTTCCTTCATTTCAGATGAACAAATCTATGCATGCAGGGTAGGCTTTTATTGTCACTCTAGTTGGATCCCTGGTACATGGTAGTTAAGAATTTGGCTGCTTCGAATCCAACAGCCACTCCTTGGAAATCCTGTGGAGTGATTCTTCTCTGTCCTTAGGGTCGCCATGAATTGCAGTTGATTCAATGGCAATGAATCCTTAACAGGTGTAGCATTGCTGCATAGTATGAGTACATAGGCCTGAGGTATTACCCTGTCTGAGTTCATTTCCAGATTCTAGAACTTATACACAGTAAGTATAATACTAAGATTTTAAAAACATGGAGATAATAATCACAATACTGAGTTTTTAGGAAATTTGTGAGAATTCAGTAAGACCATCCAGATAAGGAGAATATCTGCATCCTAGAAATGTTATTCCTTTTATTATCAGTTTACCTTAAAACACTTTAGAAATTTAATAAAGCTCAAATGCGGAATAGCTTTTAAGTAAGATACAAGCTTTAGCACTGACAGGCAAAAACAAGTTTGAGAAAGAAGAGCTTAAATTGTAGGTGATGCTTGTAATCAGTCAACAAGCCCTGTGCCTGATTGGTAGAAAATATCATTGACCATGGGGCTGTATATGATGAAACACTTTATTTCAGAGGCTTTACATAGAGCCCTGATTAAGTTTTAATCTATTATGAATGATAAGTAAGTTTTCCCCCTCACCTCTGCTGGAATGGTGTTGGCTGAATGGCAGGGCTCTAAGCTGCTCTGTTTAGTTAATGGTACTTCTTTTAGTCAGTGGGTAGAAATAACTGGGTGAAAAACAAAGCATCCATTTCACTGTGCTTTTTCCCAAAGAGTAGCACTACGTAATGTTACCTATAAAGTTTGTTTTTTTTTTGTTTGTTTGTTTGTTTGTTTTTCTGGACCAATGCAGTGAAGCAAGATGTTTGAAGGTGCCTTTAAATAAACCTGGAGCAGAATGTAGCCTCTTGATTTATAAAAATAAAGAGACTCTGGAAATCATCTTGGGTAGTAGCTTTCATCCAGTCTGGATGATGATTGGTGTCTGAAAACATGAAGTAAGTATCCTGTGTTTTTTTTGTTTTTTAATATTAAACACATACATTTGAAATAGTCCATATATTTGTGTTCTTGGTGCTGGTTACACTGACAATGTAAAAATTATCTGGAGTTTAGGTTGGTATATGTGTACGAAACGTGACAGTTAAGTTCGTGAACTCGTCCTAGAAAAAGTACTACATACCTCCTTGCTGAATATCACTAAAGTCACCTTCAGAGTACTCCCCTGTGGAAGCCGTGTACTACTGCCAGTGCCTAGTCCACCCTTCAAAGCAATCTTTGAACTCTTTCTGGAATGGCCATTGGAACTGTCATCATATTACCCTTGATGTCCTCAATGTCATCAAAATATCTTCCTTTCAATATTTCCTATAATCTTCAGGTAAATAAAAAAGTCACTGGGGCCAAATCAGGTGAGTAGGGAGGGTGTTCCAATACAGTTACTTGTTTGATGGCTAAAAATGCCCTCCAGGCAACTATACACTTAAGTTTGTGAACTTCTCACCTGTCCACCATGTGCAATGACTATTCCAGAAAGAGTTCCAGAGTTGGTTTGAAGGGTAGACTAGGTGCTGGCATCAGTGGATAGCTTTCCAAGGGGAGTACTTCAAAGTTGACTGTAGTGATATTCAGCCATGAAGTATGTAACGCTTAGACCAGTTAAGTTCTCAGACTTAATTGTTGAACTTCGCATTGTAAATTAATGAAAATGGGTAGACAGGTCATTGTTAAATTTTTGATACAAAAAAAAAAAAATAAGTAAAAGCATGATGGTTGCAGGAAAACAAAGTCCTGAAGGGACTTCTGATAGAGAGAGGTCTAGGAGCCAATGGCTTGGTAGCCCTTGTCTCTTGAGACAGATAATTATTTCTTCCATCAGATTGGTATGGAGCCAGAGATAGGCTCAGTTCTATCTATCATCTGTCTCTCTGTCTCTCTGTCCATCCGTCTGTCCATCCACCCACCCATCCATCCATCTATCCATTTTCTCATCTAACAGAATTATAAGTTGTTCTGAGGTGCTGTATGACGGAAAGAAAGATGACCATGCCACAGACATCTCTTACCCACACTTCCTCCAGCCACCTCTGTGTTCCTCACTCTAGGGTCTTCTCTGATACTTGGAGCATGACCAAACCTCATTAACACAACTCCTCCCCACCACCCCATTCGACTCCTGTTTATGAGATCTTTACTATGTAATCTAATTAGAACTGCATCATAACGTGTCCATCTGTGATGAGTAAGAGATGTTCTTGTTGAATTGGTCTGCCTACCTCTGTTCTCTACAAGCTGTCCTCTAGAAATCTCTTTCCAAATGCATCTGATGCGAATTAATGGTTTTTCCCCCACCTCACTACAACTGAGCAAGGAAATTAACTGTATCCCACTTCTCCCAGAGCTTCAGGGGTAATGAATGTGTTGCATGCAGCTGCCTTACCTTTGCTGCAGTATCTGAGATACCCTCCAGCTCAAGACTTTCTCTCACATGACTGGGAAGTTCTCTTGGAAGCAGAAACTCACTTGACTTATAGAAACAACTACCTTGAAAATACCTGGGGGTGAGTTTTATAGAAAAGTAGCAAAAACTTCATAAATCTCAAGGAAAAAATAAACAGCCCAATGAACAGCCAAAGATCTCTTTTACTGTCAATTGCAGTATTTAATCTCTATGATTTATAGTATTTCTGTCTGTCAAATGAGAGTCTTTACATTATTCGCATGTTATAATTTGCTAATTTAATTGTAGTAAGAACTTAGCATATTCTTAACAAATAGAAATTGTTCTTTTAGGTGGGTTAGTGTTTTTGTCCAAGGACTTCTTCAGCATCGTCTTTTTACTGTAGAGATCAGGCACTTTGTATGGATGTTTAATAGACACCCTGTGCTGTATATGAAATGAGAATCATACTATTGCCTCATTATGGCTGTGAGATGCAGACTAAATGGGAAGTAGGAATTGAGGAAGGTATAGCATGCTATATTGGTTCTTGGAGCCATGCCTCTCTTTAGGAAGGAAGTGTTGAACTTGTTCTCCTGACAAGCTTGTGAGTAGGCAAGTTGCGTGATTATTGTGGAAAAAATCTTTCCAGCAGTCAATTTTAGTTTCTAGAATTATGTCTCCAGCAGAAAGTGTGAGGCTGTTGTTGTCTAAGGAGTCTGGAGTGAAAGAGGGTGGGAGGAGTACCTTCAGTGTGTACCTTGTCTGATTGTATCGGTGAATGATTTCAGGCAACTGCCACTTCACTGTCATTTCCCTTTAACATTAGACTCATCCTACAGGGTAAACCTAGCTCACAAGACCCTTCTTTTCTGAATTCTTCTCCACAAATCTATGAGGCAATAAGAGAGTTTCTCACCTGTCTAGTTTATGGTGGGAGACTCGCCTCTCAACTTATAGATGACTGAAATTAACCAGATTTTTCACCCATGTAACTGGAATTGGGACTAAGAGACAGTGTCAGTTCATAAAATAAGCAGAAACTTGAGAACTTCTGGGGTGACCATTTTCTACCCAAAATATAGATTGAGGAACAAGGAGGAAAAAAAAAAAAAAAAAAAAAAACCTTCACGTAAACAGCAAGAAACCAAGAAAAAACACTGACAAAGAGGTCTCCTGGGACCCTGATGGTTTTCATATCCTGATTTCAGCCCCTCAAGGCTTTTGATCTATGCCATGGCCCTTATTAATGTAATAACATTCCCTTATTTCCTGTTTCTTTTGTAAACTAGTTTTAGATGGTTTCTGCTAATTATTGAACCCTCAAGTGTCCTGACTAATAGACTTACAAGGCTGTGTTTCTTATGAGTGTGTATGTGTCTGGAATGAATTCTCCCTCAACAGATCCAATTAAAAGTGTGATCCCTCAGAGTTTCAGTCCCACAGAGAAGTAGTGAAGCTCTGCTTTTGTGTCTGTCCATCGAAGGCGTGCAAATGGCACTTTTCCTTCTCATGAGCTCTCCTTTCTTTCCATTGATAATAATAGATTGTGAGACAACCAGGTCCTCAATTCTGAATGTGATGTAATAACATGGAGGGAAAGAACAACCTATCAGAGTTATTCTAAATGTCTGGCTTCAGAAGGCAGAACCACAGGGTTCTAGTGAAGAAAAGTGGTACACTGTAACGGGGAACCAAAGGGAAGGAAAGGAGATGCTGGGTTTAGCGTGGAGCACTAAATAAGTAGAAGCCCAAGCACAAAGAGGGAAGCCCAGGAGGATGGCCTCTATACCATTAAAAATAATGACCTGGAAACAAGATCTAAAGAAGTAGACGGGGTATCATTCACATTTGAGATGGTTGACAAAAAGTTCTTCTTTCCTAACAACATCAACACGGAATCTTTGTAGAAGAGTAGGTCATTTTCAGTAAGAATGGAAATAAAGTCATTCAAGGCACTTTGCCAAATGATACTACTGTGTGCCTCCAAGCCCTGGTCATTGATTCCCTGGATAACTATGGACATGATCGATGGCTTTAAGATTGCTAGTCTGATGGATATTGTGGGCCACAGCTAGAAAAAATACATTAGAAATGGGGAAAAAAATTAGAATGGGTTGGAAAAGATCATTGGGAAGTTACTTTCTAAAGACACCAAGTGAGATAGCTTCGCCATAATGAAAGAAGAGACTATTGACACTCCTAATAGTGCTTTTAGTCTCCAATTATTCCAAGGGTTAGAGAGAGGAGAATTTGTTATATCAGTATTTCAAATAGAGATGGTAAACTTCTAACTTTTGGTGTGAGTTCATCTCTGTAGATGTCTGCTACAGTCTCTACGATAATGCCCCTCAAGGGAAGTTTGTCTGTCTCGTTGGGAACCACATCTCTGAAGTCGCTGAAAAAGAATAGCTTGGGAACTGTGAAACATAGTTACTCCTCTAATTGTTTCTCTAAGGACAGTGAGGACAGAGATGAGACTCTGAGATTCAGAAAAATAACAGAAAAGATGACAGAAGACTCAGCACTCCTCGTATATCCTTACATTGTCACACTTGTCACTTATTCTGCTGGCATTTCTCCTGTTCCCTTTGTGTGTGTGTGTGTGATTGTGTGTCTTTCTCCTTCTTTACTAGCCAATCTTTCTTCTCTCTTTTATTATATTATCCCCTTATCTCCATTTCTCTTGCACTATATTTTTTAATCTTTTTGTTTTAAACTCAATACAATATAAATATGAGGTCTGCCTTTAAACAATTGTATTAACTGAGCAAAGTCTTGCTCCTATTCAAAATTGAGTTTTGCCACTGATGTTCTTCTGTCTCAATCTTTCACTGCCTTCTCCAAACAAGTATAAACAAAACAGAAATACCTTTTACTGCCCTGAAATTAAACTCTTTATATCTTGTTAATGTATGTCTACACCTGTTATGTATGTTATGATTTTACTTTGTCTACCTAGCAGAGCTGTGAGAATTAAGACAGATTACAACACAGATTAAAAAAAAATAAAGGAATTTTTAAGTATATAAACATTAGGCTTACATGTAATTTTTTAAAAATTACTTAGTGACAACTGTATGACCAGAAACATAATTAACCCCACTTTCGTATGTGCACTTATGAATAAAATAATATCTACCTTACATTGTGTATAGTGTGCTCATGTGCTATACTATGTATGTAGAGTGCTTCACTCAGGAATTCGGACGTGTGTTCTCAGTAATTGATGGTTGTTATTATTTATAGTGCTTTTACTAGACTTGTCTGAGATCACCTAGATAAATTTAAGTACTGAATGAAGGAACTGGCACTTGAGTTTTTTTCAGATGACAGATTAGTTTAAATAATTTTAAAAAGAGTGCATTCTTGTATGACATGGTGTTTTTGTCTGGACCTGCAGACCTCGGCAAACTCACCTTAGGCTTCTCTAACTCTCCACTCACGACACTCTAAATATGTCTGTTTTCTATCAGCTCTTCTATTGCTGTATTCCTTCCAGTCTCAGAGACATCACACAAATTGTCCCTATGCCTAGAGAGCAGCCAGTGTTTTTGTTATAGTTACTGTCCCTAGGTACCATTGAGTTGATTTTGACCCATAGCAATCCTATAGCACAGAGTAGAAATGCTTCATAGAATTTCCAAGGGGTGGCTGGTGGATTCAAACTGCTGAAATTGTGGTTATCAGCAGAGCTCTTATGTACTGCTCCACCAGGGTTTCCTTCAACACTAGAAAGACCCTGGTAAGAAGCCTTGATGGCGTAACACTTAAGCACTTGGCTATTGCTAACCAAACAGTTGGTGGTTCAGACATACCCAGTGGCACTATTGGACAAAGACCTGACTGTCTGCTCTAGAGGAGAATGTTGTTGTGTGCTGTTGAGCTGATTTTGACTTACAAATGGCCCTATAGTAGCCTGTCATATGAGGTGCTATGAGTAGGAATTGACTTGATGGCACCTAACAACAGAAACCTAACCCTGATACAAGGGAGTATAAGGAGCTTACCCACCAATGTAGAAGTTGGATAAGGGTGAGATAGAAGCGAAATGTCTTTATATGTACAATTATACTTACAGATATGTGTATGTGTTTAATGTCTGTTCCCACCCTTAATTGTAATGTTCGTATAAACAGGAACCTAATTTTTTTACCTCCTCCCATATGCCCACTGCCTGGAACTAGCCTAACATGTAATAGGGGCTCAATACATATTTATTGAATTAATTCCAAGCCACAGTGAAGATGTGGGTAGGGGGTTTGAAATGAAGAGGCTTTTCTTTCACTCTTGGGGGATTGCTGGAAGTGAGCAGGCTACAGTTACTGCATGTGTACCGTATGCCAGATGCTGTGGTTTTGGGGACTGGAGAGCGAGTCACCAAGAATGATTTTTGAAGTGTCAGTGAAGAGGTTCTTCTGTGAGCTTTTCTGTGTGTTGACTGTGTGGGACATGACTTAACAATGTGCTTCCAAATGGGTAACTCTGTCCTCCAGACAAATGGAAGGAATATTTGCCATAATGCAGAAGAGTTTACAGTGTTTTCCCAACAGTGCAGAAAGATGCTGATTTGCCAGTGAATAACCAAACATCCTCTTATGAAAGGAAACCTAAAATCAGGCTTGCCTTAAGGAATTTGCTGTCATGGTGTATCACTGTTGCTCAAAACCACGTATGAGCCATGTAGCACGGTATCTGTAAATTAATCTTCTTTGCATTTAAAGCAGAGTTAAGAAAATTTTAAGACTTCATTTGACTTAATATCTTAAATTGAAATGATGACTTTTTTTTTTGATATCTTATAACTCTTGAGTGTTCATTTCCTAGAATCATAGACCATTGAGCCAGAAAGACTTTAGAGATTGTCTAGTCTAACTGATTCATTTTAATGACAAGAAGATAGAAGTCAAGAGAGGTTAAGTGATGTGATAGAGGTCACACATTGGCTCACTTGATTTGGAAGAAAGCACATGTAATCTGTCCGGCCTGATAGTTGAAAGAGGAGGAAAGAGAGAGAATGAAATGCTTAGAGATAGAGCTCTGGGTTAATTCAACAGATGAAATATGTGTTAGTATACATCACAGTCCTGTTTCCTATGAGTTATTTGCTTGCTTGCTTGCTTGCTTAGTTTCTTCCTTGTTTTCATAACAGTGTTCACATGGGATATAAAGAGATTTCTGAGGATGTAGCCCACATAGCGAACCAGTTAAGCAAACCAAGTGCTGAGTGAACTACTCAACCAAACTAAGTCTTTCAAGAGAATGGAATTGATTAACAGTGGGGCTTTTCATTTAATGAGCACCTGCTATATCCCATCATCTCATAGTGACCCTATAGGATAGAGTAGAACAGCCCCGTGGAGTTTCCAAGGAGCACCTGGCATATTTGAACTGCCCACCTTTTGCTAACCTTTTGGTTAGCAGACAGCACTTCACCATGACGCTCCCAGGGTTTCCTATGAGTCAGCACTGAGTTGATGGCAGTGGGTTACTATGTCCCAGACAATATATTAGGCCCTTTGCTCTGAAAGTGGAATGTCCAGCACAATTGCATGTGGTCTAGATTATTATTGCAGTGTTGCGAATGAGGATCCTGAGACTCCAAGGAGACCAACATCTTGCCAAGGTACAGAAATAGGAAGGAGTGTGAATGTGAATGTAACCCAAGTCTGTCTGCATCTTTACCTCCCTCTCTTCTGTCTGCTAACTCACACAAAGGATGTATGGAAAACTGCCAGAGGAAAAAATATTTAGTACGGTCTTCTGATATATTTTATCCTAGTCTTGGGAATTTCTTCTGAGCCACCTGAACAGTTTCAGTAGATAAAGACACAGTGGCTACTCATGCACCAGGTAGGAGTCAGCTTATCTAGATAGCACCTCTTTCCCCATCAGTGACTGGTTAATAAGTTCATTTCATGACAAATAAAGTAAAAAGACAGTAAGAGAACAGAATTCTATCCCAACTGCCTATTTTCTTTGGCAAAATAACTGTCAACTCATTCTTCTGTTCACTCATAAAACATACTTTGAGGACTTCTTTAAGCCAGATACCGGGTGTCGAACTGAGGAAACAAATAGGCTGCTGTTCTTTCCATCCAGAGGTTGACAGTCCTATTGGGGGATGACAAACAGGATGACAAATAATAGTGACACAGAATTATGGATACTTTGACAGGAGTTCATTTGCCGTGGAGTCAGTGGGTTGTGTTTGGGACCTCAGGTAATTCTGTATATAAAGACCTGCCAGAAAGGTCGAGCACAGGTACCTTTCCCTGCAGCGGTGGTTGATTGAAAGTTTTGCGGTGCCCTTGCTGATCTTGCTAATAAATCAGGCTGGATCCACTGAGTGGCTTTTGGTGGCTGTCCTTGAGGAAAAGTGTCATATAGTTGCTCAGGGATGAGTGTAATAGTTTATGACTCCAGCACCTGAAGTCCTATCACACAGCAAGTTCCCTGGAGATGGTGATCACACAGAACGAATACTGCTTAGCTGGTGATAATGTCACGCCGCCACGCTGAGTTACATGGATTGCCTGATTCCTGCAGCTAAAAAACTCCTGGCTGATTAATCCTGATGCCATGTAAATAGAGCCAGTGTCAAGGAGATCGTAAATGAGAAAATGGATGCTCGGACGGGGACTTCAGTGAGGAAAGAAGAGCCACCGTCACCCTGCTCATCCTTCAGTCAGCCCCTGACAGCATCATTACCCAGGTGAGAGCAGGCACATCATTCAGCTGGATTCTGGAAGGCTTCCAAGTGGTCTCCCCTGCTCCCCACCCCCAGGTCCTATTTTAACCAGTGAATATTTTGCAAACCATGTAGCCAGGTTTTCTCTTGCTGTGCCTTCAAGGAGGAGTTACAAGATTGCCCCAATATAAGAAAACCTGAGAGGCAAGCACCTTAATTACCAATTAGATAAATGGGGCTATGAGTTATTTGTATTGTTCAAGGACTCATTAGAGAGTTCCCTTAAAAAATGCTCTCACATTTGACTTACAGAAATTTAATTGGACATATAAGTTAGACTTCAGCTCCTTAATTAGTTTATATGCAGACATATTCAAGCCTACCAACATCAGTTATCCTGTGTGTTTGGGCAACTTCACTGCCAATGTGTAAGGTCATAGTAGGAGTCACACTGCCCACAGCACTGCCTCCCGCCATCCTCTTTTGTTTTTTTCTCCTGGCCCGTCCTTCTTCTTTTGCTCTGTCTCTCCCTGTCTCAAGGTCAAAAAGAATATATATATATATATATATATATATATATATATAATGAGTGGTTTCTGCTTCATACTTTAATGAAGACAGCCCTTCCAAATAAATCTATTGCTGTCCTGACCCCCAAATCGGGGGATGAACATTTTTCCTCATCTTGTTGTGCTCAGATTTTCAGGAACATCCTGATGTATAAAGACCGACTCAGACTCATTTGTAAGTTTGTGGCAACTAGGAGTTATTTATTCCTTCCCAAAGTACCTGAGATTTCCTCTTAAGGTCAGCGGTTTCATTCCTGTGGTCAGCGGTGGGTTTTGAGGCTGGCTGTCACGAGGTTCCTGGTGGGAGAGGGCAGAGCTTTTAGTTGAGCAAAGGGAAGCTGACATAACTCTCAAGGCTGACATTCACTTGACCTTCTATAGCCCTTCCAAGGGCTTATCTCTTCGGGCTAGGATTATTTCGACAATTCCTTCATCTGCCCTCCTGCATCCTGGCTCTCACCCTTGCTTCCTGCTGTTGTGAGATACACCTTCCTGAAGGGCTGTTTTTATCCCATCAAAGACTCTTCTGGAATTAACTTCTGGCTCCTGCATCTGATAGCTAGGGTTCTTGAGAAATTATCCTTCCTTTGACTAATCTGAAATCATCTCCTGACATTTGTCACTGTTTTCAGAGTCCCCTTGGAATATCCTTGAGACTCAGAAACTGACTTTCTGTTGTGTTCTGTAATCAGTTGATGTAGCTTTGGTCTAATATCCCATGACACTGATTTTCTTCATCTTCTCTATATTCTAAGTATTATGAAACTTAATATGTAAACTTCAAAATAGCTTTCAATAGTTTATTTCATGGTTAGGCTTCCAGTGTAATTTCAGTCACCTGATTCAAAAGAGTGATTGTCACTGAAGACGTCCAGAGATCACAGGTGGTTGTCCTCAAGCCAGGAGTCAGCTTGAGCCTTCAAGGACTATTTATACCCAATCTGGTTTGTCTTGGGTTTGATCCCTTATTATAGACACGTGTTGATTGCCATACAGATAATTCTAAATCTGTGTCTTAGCTAGAATTTGCAGTTGGGGTGTCATAAATTTGTTTTTCTTTATTGTTCACCTGTTCACTGATATGTCTTTTACTCTTTTGGCAAGTCATTATAAGACTACATCCCCTTGCTTTTCAGATTTTTGTTTGGTAACCACCTCTACAACACTGGAAACCTGATAGTATAGTGGTTAAGTGCTATGGCTGGAACCAAAAAAGGTCAGTGGTTCAAATCTATCATGCATTCCTTGGAAACTGTGGGGCAGTTCTACTCTGTCATATAGGGTCACAGTCATGGATTGAATTGTGTTCTCCCCAAAATATGTATAGTAATTTGGCTGGGTCAGGATTCTCTGTGTTCTGTGATTGCCCTCCATTTTATGATTTTCTTATGCTGTAAATCCTGATCTCTGCCTATGGTTAACAGTGGATTATGTTAGAGAGGATTAAGGTGGGACTGTAAATCCCTTCCTGAGATCACCTCCCTACTCCACTGTAAAAGGAGTTTCCCTGGAGTGTGGCTTGTACCACCTTTTATCCTTTTGTCCTACAAGACATAAAAAGCAAGAGAAGCAAGCAGAGAGTTGGGAACCTCAAAAGCAGCACTGGGAGAAGAGCACATCCTTCAGACCTGAGGTTCCGGTGCTCCGAACAAAGACTGAAGCAGCACAAGGACTTTTATTCTAGAGCTGACAGAGGGAAAGGCTTTCCCTGGAGTGAACACCCTGAAATAGGACTTGTAACCAACTTGGATGTGTAAGAATAAACTTTTCTTTGTTACAGCTGTCCACTCTTTGATATTTCTGTTAGAGCAGCACTAGCTGACTAAAACAGTCATTATGAGTCAGAATCAACTTGATGGCAATGAGTTTGATTTTTTGGTTTGGTACGTAACACCTGATGATAGTCATTTGCCATACTTAGTACTGTGTCATTGTCCTGGGCATTAAGTGATTTATGACCTTTATTGAGCTTTGCTACTCTCCAGTGCTGACAAAACTGACTGTCATCTCCAAATAGGCTCTCTAAATCTTTATTTATTCTTCCAAAATAGGGTGCTCTTCTTTCGTATCTATTCACGTCCTTTTATTTTTAGATGTTGTAAATGTCTGGCTGTTCTTTTTTTTTTTTTTCTTTAAGAGACCATTTCTTGTAAAGATGTACTCTATGAAGCAATTGCAAATGAAATGATAGGACGAGTGATATTTCCTTTATAATTATCCAAGGAAAACAGGAGGAAGTGGAGAGGGACACAAATAACACCAGATTAGTGTGTCTAGTAATTGTTAAACAAGGTGGAAGATACTTGTGGCTCGTTATACCAGGACCTCTCAAACTTTAATGTGGAGATAAATCACTTGAAGATCTTATTAAGCTACAGATTCTGATTAGGGAAATCTAGTGTGAGATGTGAATATCTGGGTTGCTACTAAACTTCTGCGTGACACTGATATAGCTGATCCTCTGAACAGACTTTTGAGAGCCTTGAGAAACAAGATATAATAGTATTCTGTCATTTATTTATGTTTGGAATTGCTCATAATGATGAAAACAATGTTAACTGTAAATTACTTCCATCCTTCCATGCCTGACTCGAGTTCATGGCCTCCTTTGACACCCCCTCCGCCCATTTTAGAACAAATTGATTTCTCCTTGTTTTAAGTTTCCCAAGAGATTCTGGGTCTGTACTGTATGTTTTGATATATAACCACATACTGTCTTAAAATGTTAAAATTTGTACATGTTATTATATTCTTGGGACTACAGAATTCTCATGAGTTATGCCCCCAGCAAGTGTTTGTGGGGATTGATTTGACCCATTTAAAGAAAAACATAGAAATTGTCTAAATTCTGAAATTCTAAAATAAATTGAAACATAAACAGCTTACAACCCAGAGAGGTCCCTGGAGACAAAGAATAGCAGAATATGAAAGAGTTCTTCTTAGTCTCAGGGAGAGGTTCTTTTGATCATTGTAAGTTGGTACACAAAGGTCAAGGTTCCTTGGAAACTCTTGTTTCCGATGAGAAACACTGAGGTAAGGATCAGGAGAATGGGATTCGGGTTGTGACTCTGCTGGTAGTGAGCTGTGTGGCCTGCAGCTAACAGTGAAGCTTGGTGGATGGTTGCTAGAGTTAAATGACAGCCACTGGGCTCAGTGATGTACATGCGTTATCTGATGCAGGGGAGTTGTTAGTACCCTTGTTTTACAGATGACTGTGAACTTGACTGTGACCTAGGACAAGCTGCCTAACTTTTTGAGCTTGTGTTATATCACGATTCAAATGTAGAGCTCTGACAGTAGAGCTCAAGGCCTTTGTTAGTACAGTCTCAGCCTGCTGCAGAGTGTCTCAGTGCCCTCTGCTGAATACCCCTCAGGACAGCCTGAAGTGTTCCAGTTTCTTCCCACGCTCTGAGTCAGAGTCTTGCGGGAGACAAGGATGAACACTTTAACAAGCTACTGAAGTGGATTTTTGTACACTGAATTCTGTCAACTACTGGTCTGGTATTGTTCTGACTGGTCAACAAAGTATGCATCTGTCTAGGCTTCAGTTACTCAGTAAGAAAAATGAAGGTAGACTTGAACTAGCTTGTCTCCAAGGTCTGACCTTGACCACTGCAGGCAGATTGAAAGAAGTACTTTCTTTGGTAGTTCCCTGTGACCTGCGTCCACTGCTCTGCTGTAGCGCTGGAGTTGTTAGATACAAAGGTCTCTAGGCTCATTAGGCAGTGAGTAGTTTGAGTGCAAGAAGCCAGTTTCCGTGATTCTGTATGCCTAGCCCATGGAAGCAGCAATTGAAAAATCAAATAACTTACTGCACTGAGCAAGTCTGCTGCAAAAGACCTCTGTAAAGTGTTAAAAAACAAAGATGTTAACTTGAAGACTAAGATGTGCCTGACCAAAGCCACAGTATTTTCAGTTGTTTCGTATGCATGTGAAAGCTGGACACTGAATAAAGAAGGCTGAAGAAGAATTGATGCGTTCAAATTATAGTGTTTTGGTGATGACTCTTGAATATGCATACCATGGGCTGCCAGAGTTACCAACAAGTATCTCTTGGAATAAATATAGCCAGAGTGTTCCTCTGGAATTATTGAGGATGCAAGCTTTTATCTCATGTACTTTGGACACGTTATCAGGAAGGAGCAGTCCCTGGAGAAAGGCATGATGCTTTATAAGTGAAGGGTCACTGAAAAAGAAGACCATGGGCAAGATGGATTGACGCAGTGACTGTAACAGTGGGCTCAAACAGAGCCGTGATCATGAGGATAGCACAGGATTGGGCAGTCTTTCTTTCTGTTTTCACAGGGTTGCTATGAGTTGAAACCAACTCAGTGGCACCTAACAAAAACAGCATATGCCTGGCATCAAAGGCCTAATGCATGTAAATCCAGTCCCCAAAACAAATCTACTGCTGTTGAGTCGATTCCAGCTTATAGTGACCCTAAAGAACAAAGTAGAATGCATAGAGTCTCAATAAATGTTTCTGAATCTTCCCAGAGTTCTAGCTTTCAGTAGTCTTGCTTAATCATCATTCAGTTGTCCTGTACAGTTACTGCTTGATGTCAAACATAGTCCAGCTTCCTGGTTTGATGAATCACTGATTTGTACTCATCATTTGTGTTGTAATAATGAGAGCTCAGATTAGTCAGACCTTTCTTTCCCAGAATTCTTGGGGAGGAGTAAGCAGTCCACATTGAAAGAAGAGAAGCCCAAAGGTTGCCTGTGGCAGAAAGAATTCCAAGGACTAGCTACTTGTGATTTTGAAACCTCTATATTCCTTCCTCTCCATCTCTGTATCCCTCATCTATCTTCAAAGTGAGGAAGAAATACATCAACAACACCCCTTCAAATGTTTTCTTAGTGAAGAAGAATTCAAATGTTAGTACCGTAAATATTGGAGATAAGACAGTTTCCACAAGTGGGAGTTGGCAAAGCTGTTTCACCTTCATGTTGATGAAAATGTCATATTTTTGTGGTGGTTAAAGCACTGTGTTTCATGAAACATCTTAATATGGATTATTTATAAGAACTAGGTTTTCTTTGCCCGCTCATAGCATAGAATAGAAGGTATTCACTTACACCAAAGCAAAAGGTAGTTAAAATCAAACTTCACAAAGCTATGTAAATAACTGATCAGGTTAAAGAAAGTTTGTGAATTTTACTTTCTGGACATTTTAAATCTTAGGTAAAGTGCTTTATTGATTACCTGTCACACTGTGAGAAGTGGTAGGTATAGGGTTTTAGACCTCTCTGACTTCAGCACCCATGTCCTTGATTTTTCCAACTGGGAGAAAATCACCAAGAAAACTAAAGTGTTAGAAACTGCTTATTATTTGAGAGAAGGAATTGGGGCAAATATGCTGAACGTTAGTGGTCACAGTCAGAGCTTTCCCACAGCAAGTCTTTTTCCAGGCTGTAGCCACTGGAGGAATGTATACTGAGTTTGCCTCTACATACTATGTTACAGAAAGCAAAGCTATTGGTTCATGACGTGTGTGTACCCAAACCCTGTGCTTTTCACTAAAAAGAAACCTCAGCTTTAATGCAGATACTGAAATTCTAGCCATGTTAGACATGGCCTCTGGGGCTCTTTTTCTTTTCTCTCCTTACTTGTTGTGAAGTTTTACTGAAATCTAAAAAAATGAGATCTGACAATTAAGTTTGCACACTTGGCACTGTACAAACAATTTGATAAGGTTTCATAACCTTGGTATATCAGTGTCTCATAGCTGTTTTCATGTCAATGTGTGGCAGTGTCCTGCTGAGTGGCATTGATTATTGTTGTTACATGTATTTGTGTGCCATCCTGAGAATGTTGGAGCTTGAATTAGAGCAATGAACAAACATTAAATTTCTTGTGACACTTGGCAAGAGTGGAAGTGAAATCAAGGACATGCTAGTCCAAGTTTATGAGTATAAGGCCATGAAGAAAATGGCAGTATGCCAGTGGACTAAAGATTTTTCTAAGGAGAGAGAAAGTGTCCCTGATTCAGAAAGGTCAGGGTGCCCAGTAGCGAGCAGAATTGATGAAAACATTATATCAAAATTGTCAAGTGACTGTGAGAAGCATCTCAGACCAAGTAAACATTGGTAGAGAAACAATTAGGAAAATCTTGGCATAAGAAAAGTGTGTGCAAAAATGGTCCCAAAGGACCTCACTGATGAACAAAAGCAAAGGAGAGTTGAAATTTGTCAAGAACTTTAGGAGAGGCAGGACAATGTTTTCGGCTATGTTATCCCTGATAATGAAACATGGATATACGAATACAACCCTGAAACAAAGTGTCCAAGTGCACAATGGAAGTCAGCCAATTCTCCACCACCAAGAGTTCTGTCAGTTCAAATCAAGAGTCAAAATTATTTTGCTAACCTTTTTTGGTATCAGAGGGATTGTTCGTTCTGAGTATGTACCAACTGTTAACCAAGTTTACTATTTGGAAATGCTGAAAATGCTGCATGTAAAGGTTATAGAAAACAACCTGAACTTTTCACTAGCATCTCATGGTTCTTGTGTCACAACAATGCTCCAGCTCACAGCACTGTCTGTGAGGAAGCTTTTAGCCAGTAAACAAATAACTATATTGGAACACCCTCCCTACTCACCTGATCTGGCCCCAGCGACTTTCTTTTTTTTTTAACCAAAGATAAAGGAAATATTTAAAGGAAGACATTTTGATGACATTCTGGACATCAAGAGTAATACAATGATAGCTCTGATGGCCATTCCAGAAAGATCCAAAATTCCTTTGATAGATGGTGTTTTAGTCAGCTAGTGCTGCTCTAACAGAAATACCACAGAGTGGATGGCTTTAACAAAGGAAGGTTTATTCTTACACAGTCTGGTGGGCTACAAGTCCAAATTCAGGATAGCTGCTCCAGGGGAAGACTTTCCCTCTTGTCGGCTCTGGAGGAAAGTCCGGTATTGCATCAGTCTTTGTCCAGGGAACATCTTGGCACAGGAACCTCAGTCTGAAGGACACTCTCTTCTCCTGGTGCTGCTTTCTTGATGGTGTGAGATTCCTAATTCTCTGCCTTTGGACTATGTTCCCTTTCCTTTTACCTCTTGTAGGATGAAAGGATTAAGGGTGGTGCAAGCCCCCTTTACGGTGGGGCAGGGAGGTGATCCTGTGAAAGGATTTCCATTCCCACCCTAATCCTTTAACATACAGCATAGGAGAAATCACATCATGGAGGACAATCACAGAATACGGGAGTCATGGCCCAGGCACATGGCTACACATGTTTTTGGGGGGACACAATTCAATCTCTGACAGATGGACTAGGTGCTGATGTCAGTGCACAGCTTCCCAAGGGGAGTCCCTTCAAGGTGACTGTAGTGATATTCAGCAATGAGGTATGTAATCGATTTTCTAGAATGAGTTTATGAACTTAATCAGCAGACCTCATACTTAGCACATGGTAGTCACTTTATGACTATTAGGACATTCTCCTTTAAAAAAAAATTAATATATACTTGAAAACAGTGTAAAGTAAATGGTTTTTAAAATGAAGAATGGGGTAAGTTTGATTACCCACACAGAAGTTCTGTATCATCTTGTAAATGTGTGTGTAGTAATACATGCAGAGAGTTAAGAAGGAATAAGTGAGGTAAATATATTGTGAATTTAGTTCCCCAGCAGGGTTAAAGTCTTTTTTGCTTAGTGAGTTTGGGAGATCACTGCTCTATAGTGTCCAAAAGTTTTTAAAATGGCTTTCTCTCAGTCATCTACCTAATCAAAGTGTGAAATTTTGTATAGCTTCCAAAATCCACTAGAAAAGCCTGTTTCTACATGTACTGGGAAAGCGGTAGTAGAAAGAGGATTTTTTTTTTTTTTTTTTGATACTGCTATGCCATTCTTAGGTTAAAAAAAAAAAGTCCAGAATTCCCTAATGTTGAGGAACAAGGGAGGATCCGATCAGTGTTAGTCCATGTTAACCACAGAAAGGTTGGTCAGAGAGCAAAAGGCATTTGGGAATAACCTTTTAAAGAGGTTTCCTCACTAAAGGACTGTTTTGAGACTTGAGTATGATGATCACGTCTCTAATACCAGCAGTTAACTTTCACAGACATATAAGACCAGAAATGTTTTTCCGTAAAGCATTGCAGAGGACAGATACACCAGGAAACACCTCTGGGATATTATTTTTTTAACAAGATAACTACAGGTAGAATCTTTTTGGTATTTGTGTTCATTTCTTAGAGTTGCTGTAACAAAGTACCACAAATTCGGTGTCTTAATAGAAATTTATTGTCTTGCAGTTTTGGGGACTAGGTGTCTGAAGTTAGGGTGTCGACCATGTTGATCCCTCTTCTGAGCTCTGAGGACAAATCTGTGCCATACCTCTCTCCTGTCATCTGGTGACAGCTTGCTATATTTGTCTTACAGAGGTGTTATTCTAAATGTCTGCCTCCATCCTCATGTAGCCTTTTTCCCTTTCTGTCTCTACCTCTTCTCTTTCCAAAAAACTGCGTTGCCATTGTGTCGATTCCAACTCATAGTGACCCTATAGACAGATGAGAACTGCCTCATAGAGTTTTCATGAGTGCCTGGAAGATTTGAACTGCCAACCTTTGGTAAGCACTTAACCACTAGGCCACCAGGCTTTCCCCTCTTCTCTTTATAAGGATCCTATTCCTGTTAGACTATGACATAAGCTACCTTTATATGACTTCATGTCAACTTAATATCCGATAGCATCTTCCAGAAGTCTTCTTCCAAACAAGATCACATTCGCAGGTACCAGGGATTAGGGTGTTATCTATTTTGAAGAACACAATTCAATTCCCTAACAGGATTGTTGTTGCTGCATACCATAGACCATTCATTACATGAAATGCTAACAAAAGGGACATTTTAAAATGCCATTAGTGAAATCTTGAGAGGTTACGCATTTAGTGTAAGAGTTAGAGTTTTGTCATATTTGTATTTCATTTTAGACTTTCTTATCTGAGCAGTGTGGCCTTGAATAATTTCAGATAAAAGCATTCATCCCAAGTTTACATCAGCTCAGTGGCGTCATTGTGGGGGACATGAGATAACATTACCTAGAATGAGGGGGCAGGAAGATTGGGACTCACTGAATTTGGAGTCTGCATCCCTCAGTGACTTTGTTGCTTCTAAAATGTTCTCATATTTTTGTAGTTCACAGTGATTGCTCCTTTTGTGGAACCTGGAGTGCTCACTCTGTTTGCAGCTCTTGTTCTGGGCATTTGCTTTGCTTACTTTTCCAACAATTGTTGAGCAGGATCTGCCTCCTAAGTAGATTGAAGTTCCAAAAGAGGAGAGCCAGTCATGCCCTAGTGGGCTGGGCACAGCACACTCAGTGCACATCTGGCAGATTCCTGCTGCAGCAATGGACTGGAGAGCCCATCTCTACTTGCCTTTGGGTTTTGCCAAGTTTCAGAGATAACTACTGACTGAGTAGCACTTTCCTCACTTGGGCAGTGAGGGCTTTCAAATGGACACCTTCTGTCCTAGAGACTCAAGTCTGTGGCCCAGGGAAGGGAATGGCAGGGTAAGGGACATTCTCTTTTGCAGGCAGACTCTGACCTCACTGGTCCCTCTTTGGAACTTGGCCATGGGATTTTTCTGATTGAAACAATTTTTTAAAATACCTTAGTAATAACATCTTAAAAAAAGATATTATGATAAGTGAAAGTTTACAATCCAAGTCAATTTGTCATATAAAACCCCAAGCACCTGCCTCTGTGCAAGTCTCTCTGCTCTCCTTACCCTGTGACATCACTCTTATCCCTTTCACTTTTTACTTCCAATACTCATTCAACTGATGCTTGTCCAATGCTCTCCAGCCTCTTCCCCTCTCCTCTAAGGAGGGACCAGTTGGACAGCCTCATAATGTGTATTAAACCATGCAGTACACACATCACCTGCCTCCCTCTGTGTCCCGTAGTCCAGTCCAATCTTTGTTTGAAGTGATAATAGCATCTTTTATGAATCTCAGACTTATACTCCTATAAGAATCAAGTAGCATAAATGAATGGTGGGACTGTGGTGAGCCAGAAGATATATATTCTTTTGAAATAGGGGCAGATATTGCTTATCTTCCTCAATTTTTGTCATCAGTAATTTGAGCTGAGTATTGCAGAGTTTTAAATGCTGAAAAAAAAAAAAAAACGGAACACCCAAACCACTGTATTTATAATCGTAATTCTCTAGGTTTTTAAATGTTTCTATTTTTAAAGTTCAAGGCAAATATAGAGTCTACAATATTTATCTGCAGTCAATGCCTACAGTTTACCCACCAGTTGCACTTTTATCATACTTAAATGTTTATAAAGCAATTCATAATTCTTAACATGTTTTGTACTTTTAATTACCCTGTAAGATGAAGAGGAATCTTCTTGACAGATACAGAAACTGAGGCTCAGATTGATGAAGTGAGTTACCAAATTAGACAGCTATTGAATAACAGAAGGAGCCTTGGTGATGACAGTGGTTAAACCCTGGGCTGCTAACCGGAAAGTTGATGCTTCAAATCTACCAGCTACTCCTCAGGAAAACTTTGTGACAGTCTGCTTCCATAAAGATTAATAGCCTTGGAAACTCCATGGGGCAGTTCTGCTCTGTTCTGTAGTATTGCTGTGAGACTGCACTTACTCCAAGACAATGAGTTTCTTGGAATTTTATTAAATAACACAGCTAGAATTAAACCTAAAATCACCATAAAACACCAAACCAAACACAGTGTCACTGAGTCAATGCCGACTCGTAGCAACCCTATAGGACAGGGTAGAACTGCTCCCATAGAATTTACAAGGAGTACCTGGTGAATTTGAACTGCTGACCGTATGGTTGGCAGACATAGCACTTAAGCACTGTGCCATCAGGGTTTCTGTATGAACCAGCAACTCCACTTTTAGGTTTATTCCTAAAGTGGAAACAACTCAACTGCCCATCAACAGATGGATGGATAAACAAATGCATTCTATCCCTTCGATAGAAACATATTAAAACATAAAGGAAAATAAAGTTCTGATACACACTATACATGGATTAACCTTGAAAATATTATGCTGAGCAAAATAAATCAGTGTAATGACAGAAATAATCTAGAATAGAAAATGTTGAGAGAGAGAGACGAGTAGTTACTGGGGGGTGGGGATTGAGATGAATGGGGAGTATTGCTAAAAGAATACTGGGTTTCTGGTTTTGGTAATGAAAATTTTTGGAAATAGTGATGATGGTTGCACAATATTGTGAATATAATTAATGTCACTTAATTTCACACTTACAGTAGTTAAAATGGCAAATTTTATGTCACATTAATTTTACAATATAAAAAATAAAATAGCAGAACTGTGGCTAGAAGCTAGAACTTCCAGCTCTTGGTTCAGGGTTTGTTTTTTTTTTTTTCTTTTCCCCTACCAGACTGTGTTGTTACAAATCTACATATTCTTGTTTTGAAATGTACTTCCGTATTAAAGTATAGCATATATGCAGAAAGATAAAACCATACATTCAGTGCTCAATAAATTATCAAAAAAGTGAACGGGCCCATGAAACCATCTCCCCTATCAAGATGAACAACATTCCTAGCTTACCAGGAACCCCTTTGTGTTCCAGCTTTCTCAGAACTAATGACTGCTGACTTCTAACTCAGTAGACTGGTTTTATTCTTTATGCAAATAGAGTAAAAACTCTATATTGTTTTGTACCTGGTTTCTTTTGCTCAAAATTATGATTTTGACATTCAGTCATGTTGGTTGTTTCATGTAGTTTATTAGTTTCATTTCTTGTGGCATAGTGGTTAAGTGCAATATCTGCTTACCAGAAGAAGGTTGGCAGTTCAAATCCACCAGGCACTCTTTGGAAACTGTGGAGCAGTTCCAATCTGTCCTATAGGATCACTATGAGTCAGAATTGACTTGATGACAGTGTTTTTTTTTTTTTTTTGGTAATAGTATTGTATTACATATATTTTACAATATATTTTTCAATTTCAGTTTCTGGACATATGAACTATTTCTAATTTTTGGTTACTACTGATAATACTGATATGAGCATTCTTGAAAATATATGTGTGTGTGTATATATATTTAATGCTCAAACATATACATTTTTGTTAGATATACCTAGAAGTAGATTTTCTAGGTCATAGGGTAACCACTGTTTTATCTTAATGAACACAACCAAATAGTTTTCCAAAGCATTTAAACTAGTTCATGGTCCCACCAGTAGTGTAGGAGCATTCCAGTGGCTCCACATTTTACCAGTACACTATTTTCAAATATTTTTAATGTCAATGATTCTGGTGGCTGTGCACAATAATGTAATGATGACTTAATTTACGTTTCTGTAATGAGTAATGAGATGAGCCAAGCCAAGTCTTAAATGATTATCAGACATTTGACTCTTCTGTTTGTGAACCTGTTCGTGTCACTATTCTTGTTCTTTTTTTTTTCCCTTCTTTTTGTCCTTGGTTTTCTGTTAGACTGTTTTTTGTTTGTTTTGTTTTTAATTGGAACAAGTTACTTATATATTCTGGATAGGAGTCCTGTACCTGTGATATGTATTACAAATATCTTTTCCCATGTGACACCTTCCGTTTTCACTCTATGCTGTTTTTTTTTGAATGAGTAGAGGTTTTTAATTCTAAAATTGTCAATTTGCTATTCTTTGTGTTTATGGTTAGTACTTAACGTGCCCTATTTAAGAAATCTTTCCTATTCCAAGGTCACAAAGAAGCTCTTTTATGTTGTTTGCCTGAAATGTCACTGTTTTTTCTTTCAAATTGAGATTTACAGTCCACCTAGAATTGATTTTTATGTATGCTTCAAGTTAAGGATCAGGATTCAGTTTTCCATATGGATATCCAGTGGGTCCAACACCTATTATTGAAAGGGCAGCTTTTCCCCACTACACAGCAGAACTACCTTTGTCGTATATCAAATGTCTGTATATCTCCTAGCCTGTGTCTAAATTCTTAAGTTTTTCCCATTGCTCTAATTTATCTGTCCTTTCACAGTTTTAATTATGATAGATTTATAGATATTCTTGATAACTAGTAGTGTAAGTATTCCAAATTTTTCTTCTTGTTTGTGATACTGTTGACTATTGTTGGCTGATTGTGGTTCTATATTAACTTCTAAAACTGAAAACCAAACCTGTTGCTGTTGAGTTGATTGTGACTTACAGTCACCCTATAAGTCAGCGTAGAACTATCCTATTCTGTTTCCAAGAAATGTCTGGTTGAATTGAACTGCCGAGTTGTTGGTTAGCATTCACAGCTCTTACCGATGTTAACTTACAATCAGCTACAAATAGCCTATTTTTTCCTTAGGCCATTGGAAGTCCAAAGTTGCTTCCTTGAGACCTTTACAGATTTGTCGGCTTCAATCAGAAATGTTAGATATGAAACTCTGATAATTCATATAAATTTTCTCAAAGAGATAATTGGAAAGATTGCATGTAAAGCACCTGCCAGCACTGCTGAAGACCATCGTTTATCCAGGAAGCCAGGTAACTCTTCTGTCTCAGCATGTTAGTATATTGTTTTGCTTATTTTTTACAATTTTATTTTTGTTAGTGTTCTTATGTGTATGTGTGTATTTCAGTAATAACGTATCAGTCCTCAGTATTTTGATACCATGTGAACTGTCACTAGCCAAGACAAGGATGTGTCTGTGTTTGAGCCTTTTGCACTGGCTTTGCTCTGTGCCACGAAGCCGTTTCCCTAGTCGTTGTCATGGCCAGTGTTCTTACATTTTTCCAATCATTGCTCAAATGCCACCTTCTCAATGAAGCCTAACACTTGGGAAAATCATAACCTCGAGCTCTCATAAATTCCAGCTCTCTTCTCTGCTATTTTTTTGTCTTCCACAATACTCATCACTATCTTTTTTAATACATGATTTATTTTTGTTGTTGAGAATATACACAGTAGAAAATACACCGGTTCAACAATTTCCATGTGCAAAATTCAATGACATTAATTATAGTCTGCAAGTTGTACAACCCTTCTCATTATTAAAACAAAAAACAAAAAACAAACTGCTGTCAAGTCAGGTCCTACTCATAGCTCCTCTACAAGTCAGAGTAGAACTGCTCCATAGAGTTTCCAAGGAGAACCTGGTGGATTTGAACTACTGACCTTTTGGTTAGCAGATGTAGCACTTAACCCACTACACCACCAGGGTTTCCCATTCTCACCATACTTGTCACTTTCTAAAGTCCCATATAATATGTGTTAGTGACTGCCATTGTTTATTGTCTGCCTGTTTATAAAAGCAGAGGTCTTTGCTTTGTGGACTGTAATATCCCAAGTGCGTAGAACAGTTCCTGACATACGGGAAGTTCTCAGCAAACATTTGTAGAATGAAATGAGTGGATGAAAGCTTTCCTTCGGACCTAGGCTACCTCTATCTAGAGATACACAGGAAGAGCTGGTTGGAAGTGTGGCTGTGGTAGGACACCAGGACCTCTGAGGGGCCTCCTGGAAAGGACTCATCCTGATCCATATGAAGCATAGCTTCTTGTTCAAATCATATATGGTCTTCATGGTTGTAGGGTAAGAGTGACTGTGAAATGGCCTAACATTGGTTATTCTTTCCTTTAGAAACTCTTAGGTACATTCTAAGGTGGAAAAAAATATAAAGGTTAAAAACAAAATGGAAAAAAAAAATTTCTGTAGAAATTCTGTAAGATAGTGGTACTTAAACGCATGCCAGAATCATCTGGAAAGTTTGCAGAAACACAGATTGCTGTGCTCCATCCCAGTATTATTATTATTATTATTATTCTTTCTATCTATCTGTCTATCTATCTATCATCTATCATCTGTCTGTCCGCCTGCTCGTCCGTCCGTCTGCCCACCCATCTTTCTGTCTTTCTGTCTATCATGACTGAATGAAAGTATACAATCCAAATTAAATCTACATGCCCGCCTATCTGTAGCTCCTTCTGCTGTCCTTGCCTGGTGGCAGCACACTCTTCCTTTCCATTCTGTACATGTCATATCCTATTAACAATCTCCTGTCCCCTCATCTCCACCCTCTCCTCTCCCTTCTAGTAAGCGGCCAGTGGGACAGCATCCTACAGATGCCTAGTACCATAAGGTACACCCACCATATAGTCACGTTGTGTCCCCAAGTCCAATCCATTCCTGTCTGAAGAGTTGACCTCAGTAATGTTTTCCAGTAAGAGGCAGCAGCAGGTCTAGGGGCCGTGCTCCCAGGAGAACCCCCAGGCTGCCAGACCACCAGTTGTGGTCTTTTAGTGGAATTCTTAAGGTGCACTCCTCTTTTTCTCATGTTGCCACTGGGACTCGACATTGTGTGCCCCATTAAGGCTGTCCTTGGTGGTGGCTGGGCCCCATCTGGTTCTTCTGGTCTCATGTTGATGCAGTCGCCGATTCACATGGATCCTTCTGTATTCAGGGTTCTTTTTCCCTCATGTCTTTGTTGTCCTTGGTGTTTTTTATTTTTGATCTAGGCCAGAGATTTTGAGTTTCCAATTTGTTCCCAGGTACTGCTGCTGCTGAACTGTGGACCACACTCGGAGAACCACTGATGCAAAGTAAGAGGAGACCAGGAAGCTCAGCTCTAGGACTGTTTTGGCTGTGTCCTGACTGCTAACCAAAAGGCTGGCAGTTCAGATTCGCCAGCTGCTCCTTGGAAACTGTGGGGCAGTTCTACCCTGTCCTGTATAGGGTCACTGTGAGTCACCATTGACTCCATGACAGTAATTTTATGTATCTATTTTCAGGGGGAAAGAGTATTTTTTATTTTCCCCAGCAGCCCACTTTTACCACAAAAATTTTTCTAACCATTGATTTGCCAAAGCATTAGAGGAATCTTCAGAAATGGGCAGAGGCACCCATCAGAGAGGAGGTACCCTGCAGCACTGTTGAAAAGCGTGAAAGACAATGGTTGATGCTACATGGTGGATTTCTTTTTGGTTTTGCCCCATGAACACATTTGACCTTCCCCAGGGGCAACTGGGAATGACTTGTTAAGACCGTTACGTGAGAATCTGGAGATTCTGAATTAGCAAGAATTGCCAACGTTACACATTTTTTACAGTCATTTTCACCTGATCAACTGTTGGAAACACAAGCTTCAGCAGCCTGGTCCTGCATCAGTTGTAGTGCTCCCAGGTCAGGAGCATTGGTCGGAGGAAGCCTGGAGGGAATTCACAACGTTATTACAGAGTAGATGCTTTATTTAATTCTCTCTGCCATCCCCTGGCTGATGGTAGCCTACAAGCTGAGGTGGTTGTGCATGCCAATAAATCCCTAAAGAATTCTTTGGGTTTCACCCAGCCTTAATTATAATGTGTAAATATGCAGACAGCCCCATTATTGATGTTAATCCTAATTCTAATGCAGGAAGGGAGGTAGCAGCAAGGAAATAAAATGTGGATGGGTAATGGCCTCTGATTAGCCTATCCAAAGTAAAAGCAGCTCTCCCTGCTGGCTGCGCCTCAGTCTCACTTACTTCAGAACTAATTACCTTCCACTTGGTGGCAGATTCCATCTAGTACTCTGTGGAGTTCCTGGCAGGGTCTGAAACCTTTCCATGCCATTTACATTACCTCCTGCAAGGCTTCTTGCTGAATTTCAATGAGGCTTGGGGTCTGCCTTAAATGCCACCCAAGTTATCCAACTTTTCCTATTGGGTTGGTTTCCTGACCTCTTCCAAACTGACTTGAAGGCAGGTGTACTTTAATTCCATGAAGGAAGCCTGCCAGGTGGTAGATGGCAGTGCCTACACTTCTGTTTATTATCTGGTTAACATTCATTAGCTCCCTACTGTGTACCAGGTACCCTGCAAGCCATGGGAATATGGCACTGAGGGCTATTTTCCTACCCTTAAAGGAACTCAGGCAAAGTATATTAAGTACTAGCTGGTGGTATTATTGGAGCCCTGGTGACACCCTGGTTAAGAGCTTGGCTGCTAGCCAAAAGGTTGGCAGTTTGAATCCACCAGCTGCTCCTTGGAAACCCAGTGGGGCAGTTCCGCTCAGTCCTATAAGGACACTGAATAAGAATCAACTCCATGGCAGTGAGTTTGGGTATTTTTTTGGTTGTTATTAGAATTCCTTGTGGCATAAACATGGAAACCCTGGTGGTATAGTGGTTAAGTGCTACATCTGCTAACCCAAATGTCAGCAGTTTGAATGCACTAGACAGTCCTTGGAGACTTGAGAGCAGTTCTGCCCTGTCCTGTAGGGTTGCTATGAGTTGGAATTGGCAGCAGTGGGTTTGGGTTTGGGTTTGTGTTGTTAACATGTCTCACTGCTAACCGAAAGCTTGGGACTTTGAGTTAAATGAGAGGTGCCTTGCAAGAAAGGCCTCGAAATCTATTCCTAAGAACCTTTGAAGCTATTAAAAACCCTGGTAGCCACAGTTCTATTCTGACACACATGTGGGCTCACCATGAGTCAGAAATGATGTGACAGAAATTGTATCTTTTTTATTTATTAGTTATTACGAAGCACTTAGCATACATCACCTCCATTACTCCTCTCAACAACCATATGAAATGTAACTTCTAGGACTTTGCCCCAAGTCTGTCCAGTGCAAGGACTTTGGCTGTTAATGACGTTATAGCACACTGTAGTTTCACAAGTCTCTGTTGGCTTTCCTCACATTCCTAGCCCCAAACTAAGGGGCAAGATATAAAGGAAGATATTAGATTGCTGCTCAAGGCTATTCCCTGAAGCTAAACCACTACTTGGAACATAGTAGAACCAGGGTAGGAAATTGAAGCCAAGGAAGTGCCTCTGTCTTGGGCTTAGGTGAGGTCACATAGGAACTCATAAAGTCAGAATCAAATTCACCAATTATGTCAATATAAAATAGTGATGTCTCACTGCTTGAACACACTGAATGCTCCTTTAGGAAAACCTTTCAACCCAATTTTTTGTAATCTGAAGTACTCCGGGAGAAGTGAATGAGCCGATTCTCAATCCTGGACCTCTGTAACATATGCTGCAGGAGGCTAGGGAGACAGAATCCTAGTACAAGCAATGGCTGAAAAAGTATTTTTGGAAGTCAAAAATAGCTAAGTGGAAGTTTTATAAAGAATGCATAGAATATTCTCTTATGTTCTCTGTATTATTATTATTATTATTATTATGTTCTCTGTTGTATTATTATTATTATTATTATTATTTCATGACCTGGTGGTATAGTGGTTAAGTGCTACCGCTGCTAAGCAGGAGATTGGCACTTCATATCCACTAGGCACTCCTTGGAGACTCTATAGGGCAGTTCTGCTCTGTCTATAGAGTCGCTATGAGTCGATATCAACTGAATGGCAGTGGGTTTGGTTTTTGTATTACTGAATAAATCTCTAAGCACCTCTTTGGACCAGGGTTTAGAGTGGCAAGGGACTTGTCAAGACCTCTCAGAAGCTAGAATTATGCAAGGGCTTTAAGGGAGCTGCAGGTACACAGATGGGCGTAAGGGCTGGACTGAGGTCCACATAACATCTGACGAAGTGATCGTCGGGGTGGAAGCACGGACCTACCGTTTACAAGAGACAGAAGACAGTCATTTGAGGCTTATGAAGGTTTGTGTTAAGAAGATGAGAATATGCTTTATGTCTTTTATGGAGAAAGTCCTGGTTCTTTTATAATTTGCTCTGGTGAGTTCAATCTCTTCATTGCTTCTCAGATTTTTAATTAGCTCATTCCTTCCATAGGAAGCAGTATATGAGAAAGAGGTGAAAAAATTGATAGCTATGAACTGGCAGGGTTTCCCCACTGGGGGTGATGCTCTGTAGTAGAGCGAGTGGACTGATCCTTACCCAAAAAAGAATGTCAATTTGTCCGTAGCCAGAAAAGTTGAGAGGTCAGTGGAAGGAACTCACTAGGCACCTGTTGCCATTCCTTGGTGATTAGGACAGAATTCTGTCTTTCCTCCTGAGGTTCCTGTGCTCAGCCTAGCTTGTGGGGACTGCCCTTGGCAGTCCAGGTAGATCGTGTAGTGTGTTGCAGAATAACAAGGTGTAACTCTGTATGATTCAGTTTGTGTATGTGGTTTTTGGTGGGATATATGAAAAATCATTGTGCTTCTGTCTTTGTTGGGCTATCTAGTTTGAAAGCTCCCATGTGACAAAAGCTAAAATCATCTGGAAAATGTATTCAATAAAGCTAGGAACAACAACAACAAAAAAAGGACAGCTCTGCCAGTAGATGCTGTGTTTGTCTGCTGTCTCCATCTGCAACTGCTTGTGGGCTTTGCCTTAAAGGGAAAGGACAGCCAGCTTATCCAGGCACATGAAAAACAAACAGATCTTCCCATGTGACTCGATTCTAACTCATGGTGACCAGTTTGCACTTACAAGTCAGAATCGACTCAGTGGCAGTGGGTTTGGGTTTGGGTTTTTCGTACTAACCAAAAGGTTAGTGGATTGAACCTACCGTGAAAAAAAGTCCTGGTTATCTACTTCTCCTGAGGTTAGAGCCAAGAAACCCTATGGAGAAGTTGTATTCTCTAACACACGAGGTTGGGTTGAGTCAGGCACATAAAATTCCTTAAATGACAGTGGCGATGAGGCTACTGTGGTTATTTCATGAGTTCCTACTCCGACTCAACGGCACTTGGCTTGGCTGGCTACTCAACTTTCTTGATTATGAATGGTTTTCCAAATTTGGTGCTTTTAGATGAAGAGCTTGGTAGAAGCTGATATCTACCACTTGACATTACACCACTGTATAAACCAAAAAAAAACCAAAACCCACTGCTGTCAAGTCCATTTCGACTCATAACAACCCTATAGGACAAAGTAGAACTGCTTCATAGAGTTTCCAGGGAGCAGCTGGTGGAATTGAACTGCTGACCTTTTGGTTACCAGATGTAGCATGAAATTACTACGCCATCAGAGTTTCTGCATCTCCAGAATAAAGTAGCTGGGTGGTGAGCGTTCCCTGGTGCAGGATGGGGTGAATGGGATTTTCTTTTCAAGGAAGTGGGCTGAGATCATTAGAGCATGATCTAGGGCAGCAGGGGATTTTTAAATTAATTAATTAATTGAGTATTGTCTTTCTTTTCATATTCTGTCCTACAGAGCAATTGTTTAAAAAATTTTTCTGGCCCAGTGACTTTTCAAACTTATTTTAGTAGGGAACCCATTGTCTAAATGAAACCTTTCTGTAGCTTCCTTCCTCCTGCGCTCAAAAAAAGAAGAAAACAGCAATTCATTGAACTAAATGTAAGTTCAAATTTACGTGTACCTTTAAAATCCACACCTTCAAACATTGAGGTTATTTAGATGAATGAAAAATTGAAACCAGTTATGAGAGATGCTGTTCTAGTCAGCTAGTGCTGCTCTAACAGAAATACCACAAGTAGACAAATTTAGCAAAGAAAAGAGTATTCTTACACAGTCTGGTAGGCTACAAGTCCAAATTCAGGATGTCTGCTCCAGGGGATGGCTTTCCACCTTGTTGGGTCTGGAGGAAAGTCCTTGTGTTGTATCAGTCTTTGTTCCAGGAGCATCTTGGTGTGGGAACCTGGGAACCTCAGGTCTGAAGGATTCTCTTTATTCCTGGTGCTGCTTTATTGACGGTGTGAGGTTCCCAATTCTGTGCTTGCTTCCCTCTCTTTTTATCTCCCATAAGATGAAGGGATAGAAGGTGGTGCAAGCCACACTTCCTTAGCAAGGGTGTGGCAGTCCCCACTCTAACCCTCTTTTAACATAGTCATCCTATTTTATCAGCCACAGGCAGAGATTAGGATTTACAGCATCAGAAAAATCCCCAAAGAGAGGGCAATCACAGAATTCAGGGATTCCTGGTGCAAGCAAATCACCACACATATTTTGGGGGGGACAATTTAATCCATGACAGATGCCTATTAAGGATTTTAGGAAGATGTCTGATTCTTCAGGTTTTTTTTTTGTTTGTTTGTTTTATATTCTGATTTGTAGAACTGAGAAGTTACCGGCTCATGTCGTTTACTAGTTGAGTATCATAACAAATTTTGGCTGCAGCCTCAATCTCAAAGTTTTTCTACCGTTCTTCATTCCACGTTGGGTTGGTACCATCATTTAAGGGTTGGCTGCTTGTTTTAATAGGTGGAATTCCAGTTCAGAGGAAATCAAGCACTATATTTTTTACCACATTTGAAGTCTTATTGTTTGTTAGAAAACATTTTTGTGTATATTATGAGATTGTGTTATTTTCTGTATATTTTTAAAACTTTATTTTGGTGCCTGTCTCACGTGCTCATCTGACATGCCAAAGAGCAAACTTTGCACATTGAGCAGAAGATAAATTTCCGGCTTATCCCAGTCACTTAACCGGTAGTTGCAAACTCAGGAACAGGGTGCTCTACATTGCCAAATTGAGCTTGCTCTGCTTGCTGAGTACTTCCGCAAGATTCACAGGCATCTTACTAGTCGTGATTTCTTGTCTCATTTGAAAAACTCATGCTTAACCTGGCATTGATCAAGAAAGCTGAAGAACTTTAGTTAAGATGGAAAAATTTGGAATTGCCTGCAAAAATAAATTTTAAAATGCTGCAGTTTACTCAACAGTGTACGGAGCATTATCTGGCACAGTTTTGATAGGAGATAGCATCTTAAAAAGTGATGTTAGTCTATCTGAATATATTTGGAAGCCAGCTTTTACAAGGCTACCACAATTTGCAGTTTTTCTATTGTTGCTTTCTGCCATTTATACAGATGTAACTGCGTTCTTGCCACACTTAATTCTGTGTTTGAAAAGCTGGTGTCCTTAAGAACTTCAATTGTATAGATGTGGAGTATTTTAACCAATTTCTGGATCTCCCTGGTGTCTCTTTGTGTGTGCACCACTTATCAAAACAAGCCAAATGGAAAGAGACCCCAAATAACCATTTTCATGTGTAGTTGAATTCTGATGATTCTGTGTAACTCAGATTTGATGACAGTTTCTCCAGTATGTGGAATTCCTTTTCCTAGCTTCATCTCTGGACAGAGTTATCAGGTCTCTTTTATAATTGTATTTTTCAGCACAACTTGTTCATCAATCTGTGTTTTGCAATGTCATTATCAGAAGCATTGATAAACTTTTTGTGTATTGTGGAGTACTTCTGCTTGACACGTGAGGAAGTAATTGAACTTGAATGCCACAACTGCATTTTCATCAACACATTGAAATTTTCTTGCGTGCATTTCTTCAATAGCATTCACATGTTTAACTGTCCCTGAGATAATCTAGGATGTCTAATTCTATGCCTCTGGCATTGTGTATCAAAATGACCTTGTGATTTGGCTGGAACCCTAGATGACAGTATTTGGCAAACTTGCACTTACTATATAGTGTTGAGAGCTTGGATCTCTTTCAGGCTAAAACATGAAGCCAATTATAAATACTGATTATGTTGTCTTATTTTTGAGTGACTTTATGAGAAAAACTGGAAACCCTGCTGGTCTAGTGAGTTAAGTGCTTCATCTGCTAACCAAAAGGTCAGCAGTTCAAACCTGGCAGTCACTCCTTGTAAGCTCCATGGGGCAGTTCTACTTTGACCTCTAGGGTTGCTATGTGTTGGACTCTACTTGATGGCAGTGTTTTTTTTTTTTTGCTTTTTAAGAGAAATATGAGGGACTCTGTTTTCACATACTCCTGATGAAAATGTCCTTGACACTGCTTGAAGAAATTTAGTATTAGTGTCCTATATGTTGCTGTTTTATTTGAAAGCTGAACAACTCTGTTATAGCCATTCCTATTATGTTTTAAATTCCCTGTTAAGATTAATGATCTATTTCTAATTTGAATAATGACTTAATCAGCAATAAATAAATGAATATTGAAGTTTAGACACCATACAAACACTTTGTAATAACTATTATCAAAGGGCCTAAAAGTTAAAATAAGCACCCACATTCTGTATGATTCCTCTAAGAATATTTTATGTATTCATTTCTTATACAGCTGTCAAATACCAGGACAAGGGCCTGAGTCCCTCATTCCTCTTGACTGTGTGCAGCACAGGTATACTGAAGAAATGTACTCACTACTAATGGGCTTAATTAAAAAGAAACTGGCATAAAGAACATTCCACTTATCTATTGCTATGTGACTCACCACTCCAGGATTCAGAGACCTGAAATACTTGTTGTTAGTGGCTATCATGTGTTGCCTGTTATGTGTAGAGTGGGAACTGCTCTATAGGATTTTCTAGGCTGTGACTTCAATACTCATTTATTTGTTGCTGGTTAAGACATTACTCAGGCCTGTCTACTAGGACACCTCTGGGTAAATTGGAATTGCCAACTATTTGGGTGGTAGACAAGCAGTTTATTGTTTGCATCACCCATTTATTTATGGTAATGAAGGTGAACTTTGGGCAGAACTCAGCAAAGGCAATGCCATTCATTGTAAACCGGGGAGGCTACGGTGTGACCAGAGGGTCTCTTTCCAAGAGGGCTGATTCACATGATGGGAAGCTGGTGTCAGCTACCAGCTGGAGGATCAACCAGGGCTAGCATCCACAGAACTTTTCTTCTTTTCATTTGGAGCCTCTCTGCAGGGTGTCTTGGGCTTCGTCACAGCATGGCAATTGGGTTTTATGGTAGCTTAGCACCGGCAGTAGTCAAAACTGCCAGCGTCTTGAGGTCTGATCTGGAATATGGTACAGTGTCACTTAAGCTTTATTGTATTGTTGTAAACCCACTGCCACTGAGTCACTTCTGAATCATAGTGACCCTATAGGACAGAGTAGAACTACACCGTAGGGTTTCCAAGGAATGCCTGGTAGATTCCAACTGCCAACCTTTTGGTTAGCAGAGGTAGCACTTAACCACTATGCCCCCAGGGTTTCCATTGTGTTGTCAAAGCAGTCACAAAATTTGTTTTTCAAGAAGTGGAAACAAAGACCTCCTCTCTTTGGATGAGTGCCACAGAATTTGTGATTATCATTAATCACCACAGAGAGCTACCACCTTCTAATCAATGAACTTTTATCCAAAATTCCAAACAATAACACAGGGATGGCAGAAGAAACTTTAGACATATGTTCACACAAAGAAATCATTTACACTGGGAGAGAAAAAAAAAAAAAAAACAGAAAACAACTAGCACTTTGTTTCTGAAGTGTTAATATTTTCTATAGAACATATTTATTTTTTTATTGTAATCATAAAATAAATAAGATACATTTTAAAACAAATGAGAGTGAGAAAAATAGAGGAATCTGTGGAACATTATGTGTGTTAGTATTTTCGTTTGCTCTTCGTTGAAAATCCAGTTCTTCTTTCCCCGAGAAAGGTACACTTTTAAGTTCCTATGTCACCTTTTTCTGTTTCTTTCATTTTTAAAAATTGTCTACATTTCATAGTGTATTTCTGTGTCATATATTCATTTATGCCCATCATACCTACTTGGTCATTTAAAAAAATTTTTTTGACTACCTTTTATGTGCTAAACACATTTTTGTCTTTTATCCCTAATGTTCTGTCACCAGGGACCTAGATTGGTTGACAGCTAATATTTGTTGAGTGCATGAATGAATACTATCATGAAGAAACTCCAGATGGACTTTGGTGAGGAATAAGACAATACCCAATACTAGGAAAAGCAGCACACCTTGTCCAAGGCAAAGTCAGGAAAGCTGGAGAGACACGTCCAAACTCACTGAGGGACTAAATTACTGGGCTGAGGGTTATGGGGACCATGGTCTCAGAGCATCTGGCCAAATTGGCATAATATAATGTATTAAAAAGAATATTCTACATCCTGCTTTGGTGAGTAGCATCTGGTGTCTTAAAAGCTAATGAGCAGCCATTTAAGTACTGGTGTCACCCCGTGTGGAGTAAAGGAGAGTGAACAGAACCAGTGACATAGGGAAAGATTAGTCCAGATAACTGATGGTCCCCAAGTACCACAACCTCCACTAGACTGAGTTTAGCACACCTAGGTGGTACCCGGCTCACATCACCAACTACTCTAACAAAGATCACAACAGAGAGTCTCAGACAGAAATGGAGAAAAATGTAGGACAAAGTTCTACCTCACGAAAAAAGAGACGACAACAACAAAGTCCAGACTTAGTGGTCGGACAGACACTGGGGAAATGCTGAATATGGCGCTCAGACACCATTTAGCTCATTAAGTTACTTCTGAGGTTCACTCTTCAGTCAAAGATTAGACAGGCCCTTAAAACAAATCAGGACTAAAGGACATGCGAGCCCAGGAGCAAGGATAAGAAGGCAAGAAGGGACAGGAAAGCTGGTACTAGGGAACCTGAGTCTGAGAAAGGGAGAGTGTTGACTTGTTGTAAGGTTAGCTACCAGTGTCACAAAACAGTATGTGTACTGAGATTTTAATGAGAAGGTAGTTTGTTCTGTAAACCTTCATCTGAAGTACAATTGAAAATTAAACTTGAAGAGACAGAAGTAAGTCAACAAGTAAAGCTCACTGTCATGTATTATAATAGACATGCAGAGTATTACGAAAGCATAAAACAGAATGCCTAGAATTCACTTTCGGAATATATACCTCAGCTAAAAGCTAGTTACTACAAAGTTAAGACTGGAGAAGTAATAAATCTTGAGTCACACTTGTGAATTGATAATTCGTTGATATTTAACTAATTGTAGAACTTCACTTAAGTAAGTTGTCATTGGATAAAAAGGGGACTTGTAACGTCATTGGAAACACTGGTGATGTAGTGGTTAAGTGCTATGGTTGCTAACCAAGAGGTTGGCATTTCCAATCCACCAGGTGCTCTTTGGAAACCACGTGGGGCACTTCTACTCTGTCCTGTAGGGTCACTGTGAGTCAGAATTGACTTGGTGTCAGTGGGTTTGGGTTTTTTTTTTCAACTGGTAACTTCATTCAGTTTTGGAGTCAGAAGGTATCTGACAGCATAATGAATAATCACCCTTTTAGCTTATCTATATTTTCCAGTATATTCCATAACTTAACCAACATTCTGATCTTTTTTTATTCTTTCTTGACTTTTTACTTTCTTCATGTATGATGACCCTGATGTTTTCTTCATACAAATTGTCTGGTCTTCAGTCATAGGTGTCCAGTGTATTGAATCTACTCTTGAGAGGGTCTCTGAATTCACGTGGAATGTTCTCAGTGTTGTACTTTGTCTCATGTGAACTTGTTTTAATTTTCTTCAGCTTCATCTTGCACTTGCATGTGAGCAAATGTCTCTTCTGCATTTGGCCTCTAGCTGATACGTGCTTCTCCATCATCTCTTTCTAAACAGATATAGTTGATTTGATTTCTATTTGTTCTAACTGGCAAAGTCCACTTGTGTAGTAACCAGTGATGTTGTTGCAAAGGTATTTTCAGTGAATGGGGCATTGATCTTGTAAAAGTCTAATATGTTATTTTCAGCATCCTATAACAGAGGCTGTTTTTCCCCATTACTGATCCCTCGTTGTTTCCAGCTTTTGCATGCCAATCACCAGTAATTACCAATGCATCTTGATTGCATGTTTGATCAATTTCAGACTGTGGAAGTTGGTAAAAATCTTCAGTTTCTTCATCTTTGGCATTAGTACTTGGTATCTAAATTTAAATACTGTCATATTAATTGGTCTGCCTTGTAGGCGTGTAGATATTGTCCTATCACTGACAATTTTATACTTCTGGATAGATCTTAAAATGTTCTTTGTGACAATGAATGTGACACAATTCATCTTCCAGTTGTCATTCATGACACTGTATGATTAACAGCGGCCCATACCAATCCATTTCATCTTACTAATGCCTAGTGCATCAATCTTTATGCACTTAGTTTCATTTTTGGTGACTTCCAATTTTCCTTGATTCATACGTCATACATTCTACATTCTGAGTAATAGTGGATGTTTGCAGCTGTGTCTTTTCATTTGAAGCCGTGCCCTATCAACAAATGAAGGTCCTAAAAGCTTGTGTGAATCCATGCCATTAACATCCACTCTGCCTTCAAGAGGCAGGTCTTCCCCAGTTGTGTCTTGAGTGCCTTCCAACCTGAAGTGCTCATCTTCCAGCACTGTGCCAGATGATGTTCTGCTCTTGTTCGTAGGGTTTTCACTGACCAATTTTTTCAGATGTCAACTTCCTGGTTCTTCTTCCTAGTCTGTCTTAGTTTGGAAGTATTGCTGTAACCTGTCTGCCATGGATAACCATGCTTTTATTTGAAATACTGGTGGCATAGCTTTTAGCATCACAGCAACACGCAAGCCACCACAGTAAAACAAAGTGACAGACACATGACACACTGGGATATTTAGAGGAATTTATCACTCTTTGTTTCATGGAAGTTTGACTGGAGTGCCAGTGACATGCCTCACATTTTTTACAGAAGCCCTGACCACAACCTGAAATGAGAGGCTGGAAAAGGGCATAAGGAGGCTTCCTAGAAGAGAGGGCCCTGGAACTACTTTAGAAGTACAGTCAGGAATTTTCCAGAAGAGAGAGCTGAAGTATAATTGCACAGGTCTGTTTAGAGATATAAACTTGTATATGGAAGGTTTCTGTGCACAATGTCAACAGAATTCTCTATTTTAGACAGGAATTTGTCATGGAACATTTTTTAATTAAGAGCCCCTTTCTTCTCAGTTATTCAGGGACATATCAGTTATGTAATGAGAGGCACAATGGTAACATAACATTTTCTGAGCCAGGGTAGGATCTCCTCTGTGAGATTTTCCCTCATCCCACGCAGCCCTCTTCACAGCCAGGCTGGGGACTCCTCCAGAATTTCACCAACGCTGAAGAGAGTGTCATTACCCTGAGGATTGCAGTGCAGTGTGATTGTGCATTTTTATGGCTAAGTTTTTAAATTTGGAGACCCCAAGAAAAAGCATTAGCTCCAATGTTCTACCTTAGCCATTTATTTTAATCATTCATATCCTTATTTTAAGAGCTTGCTAGAGCAGGAAGCGAGTCCCCAGGTTATATATTAGTTTGGCTATACATAAACATGGCAGTCTTCTGTTGTTACGTCTTTGGAAGAATGCACAGTGCAGGTATTTTTTTGATGCAGCTGTGTACCTTTCGTTGAGTAGCTTTTTATAGTAATGAGTAGGCTGAGTGCTACAACCCAAAGCTGATTGCGTTAGAATGACATTTTCCTGGTAGAATCTCAGTAAATCCCCCCACATTGGAGGATACCTGTCAACAAATAGTAAGAAGAAAAGGCATATGTCACCGTTCCATTTCTGTTTAAAAATAACCTATGTTATTTCTTCTAGAATTTATACTCGTGTGTTAGGATATGAAGAGACAACCATGGAATCTACTAGGGGAGCTCTTGCAAAATATAGATGAATTTCTCTTTATAGTGTGTGGCTGGAATTAGCTAGGTATAATTATGTTAGTATGTGAGTGGGCAATTTCCAAAATGCGTGCGATTCATGTAATACAGTGTATTCAGGAAAGTTAGGCCGGATTTTGTTAAATCCTCCCAGGTTCTTGCGGCTATAGAAATGAGGGCTTATTAGCTGTGATTTTTTGCTTTACCATGGGCTGTGTGGGCTGGAGGAAGAGGCGCACAGCGAGAGAGTAGCCTGGAAGAATGACTGCTTCTCACAACTTCCTAAATTATTTTCAGGTAGGAGTTCTCCCAGCAGCCCTGGCGGCACAGTGGTTAAGGGCTCAGCTGCTAACCAAGAGGTCAGTAGTTCGAATCTACCAGCTGTTCCTTGGAAACCCTGTGAAGCAGTTCTTCTCTGTCCTTTAAGGTCTCTGTGAGTCATAATTGACTTGATGGCTATGGGTTTTTTTTTTTTTTGTTTGTTTTTTCCAGGAGTTTTCCTAGGGCTTGGGTCTGATGGAGTAATCAAAAGAAACTGGGAAGATTCACTCACTCCGTAATTATTTTTAGTTTCAATATAGTCTGAACTCACTAATTCAGAATTATTGAGAAAGATATTAGTTTGGCTTAATAAGAATCATGAAAAATGTAACATTTTAAATTGAATCATGGTTTTATTACTTAGGGCTATATTCAAAACTACAAACTAATAGCTTAACACCTTTTGTGGCATTACTCCTGGACCTGCCTTAATGATGAGACAAAGATGCTTTTTAATTCGCTCAGGGCCATTCGTTTCCTTCGCAGAGAGATCCAGGAGGCTTCACTGTATTCATCTGCTATATAACACATTTTTTAAAATTTATATAGTCTTGGTTTTTTTTCCCCCTCCTGAAATCATAAAAGTGATACATCACCACTATAAGAAGCCAAAGGGAAAAAAAAGTACATGAAGAAAAAAAGTTAATAAATTTTCTTTCTTCCTACCCAACTCTCAAATATAACCAATAATCTTAGTTTGGTGTAAATCCCTTCATAGCTGTGTTTAGCTGCGTTAGCCAGAGCCTACAAGCAAACCCATTGCCATCAGGTGGATTCTGACTCATAGCGAACCTATAGAACAGAATAGAACTGTTCCATGGAGTTTCCAAGGAGCACCTTGTGGATTTGAACTGCCAGCCTTTTGGTTAATAGCCATAGCATGTAGCCATTATGCCACAAGAGTTGACAGAATACAACTCGATAAAGAGCTGTTAAACTGATTTGAAGCTGCTACCAGTTGCCATCGTCTGGCTTCCAAATCATGGCGGCTCCACTTGTGTCATAATAAAACTGTGCTCTGTAGGGTTTTTAAGTGGCTGAATTTCTGGAAATAGATCATTGGGTCTTTCTAGGTGCCTTGGGGTGAATTCAGGCTTCCAATCTTTCAGTTGTCAGCTAAGCACCTTAATTGTTTATACCACTGAGGGATTCCAGGCATGCTTACAAACAGTGTTTTGTTTGTCTCTTATAATATCCTTTCTCTGTTCATTCATGGTACCTATACTCCAGGTTGAACCTCCTTGTGTCTACCTTGTAACTAGACTAACACATGGGCTTATACAGGACTTCCCCACCACCAAACATTCCCCAGGCTTTTCTACAGATGATCCAAGAACAGTTGGCCTGAAATGTACCTTTTCCTATACTTAGTTGGCTGGGGACCCACTCTCCACTCTTCCTTTTGCCTAAAAACATAGACATTGACTTTAGCCATTTCTACAACTGACCTCTGCCCAAGATCACTAAATTTTCCCTGTAGCTTCTCCCATTACACATCTCATATTCCAGGCAAACTAGGATTTTTGCAATTCCTTGTCTATACCCTGGCCTTCCCTGTATGTCTCCTTATGTTTATCTTCATCCTGGAATTCAGTTCAACATTCATTTTAAGGAACTTCTGTGTTGAAGACACTGGAATGTCTCTCCCCGCAGTGTGGAAATTAGTAAGATATTCCTACTGTTCTTTCATCTGATGTGGGGATGTCTAGATAATTCAGCAAGGAGCTCTAATAAAATAATCTTTACTTCATCTTCTGCTGTCTTTGCTCATAGCAATAATAATTCATCTTCCAGTATTCTTTCAAAATAATCACTGACACTTTTCTGTCCTCTGCAGAACTGACATTGGTCCTTCCGTGTTCTCACACTTCATATTGTGCCTCTTACAATTTGCATCTATATCTTACCAGTAGTCTCTGAACTGATGCCACTGAGTCAGTTCTAATTCATACCTTCTCTACCAGATCTTAAGGACGGGAACTGGTTCATTCATCCCATGGATCCCCTAGAGCATGGGTACTGAGAACAGTGTCTTAACAATGCAAGTGTCCTTAATTGTGTTTGTTCAGTGTTATCTGTGGAATCTAAACTTTTGCTTTGAATAAACCAGGTTTCAGGTTTTATTGAAATTCAAATTTGTGAGATAAAACGGGCTCTCATAGTTAAGCCTTTCCCAAGGTTTCCGAGGATTTTGGGGGAGGGTGGGAATAAGTTCTTAAGACCACTTTGGTATACAAAGGAATCTATGACACACACCGTGTAATATAGCTTTTCTCTGATCTCTGCATTCATTTCATTATTTCTGTTATATGGGCTTAAGTGAAAATTTTGCAGGGAGTAGGTGGGGAATGGCTGTCTTGGAGAGCCCAGATTTCTGCCACATTGCCAGTTTCTTTTTTCCTTCTCCTGCTGCCCTACTCCACTTACCTGCTTTGCCCCAGAAACTCGAAATTTTATCTTGTCATGTTTGGTCAAGCTGATACTTCGCCCGCTGAGATCTTACTCCATAAAACAAACAAAAATACATATAATTGAGGTGCATTTTCAAACAAGGAAAATAGTTTTCCTTTTAGGAGGAATAATGGAGCCAATTGTTAAGACATAGTCAGCCGTCTGTATCCATGGGTTCTGCATCCGCAGATTCAAAGCTTGAATTTGTCACGAGCTGAGTGCTATGCGAAATCCACACAGATGAAGTGATGTGCAGGCACAACCTTCTGTGTCCTCCCACTGTTTCTCATGTCCTCACTCCTCTACAGCACTTGTAGTTTCAGCATTGAGCACGTACAGACATTCTTTTCTCATCATTATTCCCTAAACAATACAGTATAAAAACTATTTAAATAGTATTTACATTGTATTAGGTCTTATATGTAATCCAGGAATGATTTAAAGTAGAGGGGAGTATGCAAAGGTTATATGCAGATACTACACCATTTTACGTAGAGGATTTGAGAGTATGAAGATTTTTATATCAGCAGGGGTCCTGGATCCAATCCCCTTCCAATACCTAGGAACCACTGTAATACAGTTTTCCCTGTTTCATTACACTTGAGAAATCCCATTTTCATCATGCAGAAGTAACTTTGAGTTCAGCCTGTGACTGAATTTGTAACACTTGAATTAAAGAAATGTAATGGTGAAGCCAGAAGCCCTGGGGGCACAGTGGTTAAGTGTGATGGTTGCTAATCAGAAGACCCCCTGTTCCTATCACCAAGTGCTCCTTGGAAAATCTGTGGGGCAGTTCTACTCTGTCTATAGCGTCGCTAGGAGATGGAACTGGCTCTGCGGCAGTGGGTTCGTATCTTGAAGCAGAGCCCTGGTAACATAGTGGTTGAATACTTGGCTGCTAACCAAAAAGGCAGTGGTTTGCACTCACACAATGAATTCACAGCAGAAAGCTGTGGCAGTCTGCTCCATAAAGATTTTTAGGCTTAGAATCCCTATGGGGAAGTTCTACTCTGTCCTGCTGAGTCACTATGAGTCAGAATTAACTCAATGGCATTGGGTTTTAAAATCTTGAAGCTATTGTCTGATTTGGAAACAGGAGTGACTCTGAAGTCTCTGGAGTTAGGTTATTGCTTAAAGGAGCCAGGCTTCTGCTGGTGCAAATGCAAGCAGTTTATCTTCCAAGTCAAGTAAAAATGATTCCTCTTCTGACACAGTGAAGGGATGGGAAAATAAATGCTTAGTCTGGACTCCAGAATCCCATTCCGCCATGTAATTTAAGGCCAGGAACTAGGTACATTTTCTTAAATGAGACAAATAGTGCTATAAATGGTAACAGAAACAATGCATCTTCAGTTTTCAGTGTGACTCTGATGAGCAGGTGTTAATGAAACAGGACACAACAGATGCAAAATGGTCAGAGCAGATGACAAGAGATGGAACTCCATGTGAAATACAGACACTAGTGCTTGGAGATCTGATGTTAGAAAGAGGAATGATGTTTGCCTTTCTGTGTGTTGGGGCGTGGAACTAAAAGTGGTAGGCATTGCGCATGCGTTTCCATTGCACCTGAGTGGTAGAAATATCGAGACATGTTCTTTGACGCAGGCCCTTGGGAAGGCATTTTAGGACCTGCATTTATTTTTGTCCACATGCAGCACTTGACAAATTTTGTCAGTTGTTATTTCTGCACATTTTACTTGGAGTTATCCCTTGCCACACTTGGGTCCCAAGAATTATTCAGTATCAAAGTTCTAGAGTCAGTGACAAATGAGCGAACTACAAAACAATAGAAGATGCTTTTTAATTGTTTCTTTATTGCCTTTACTGTGTGATTCTACTGGGGATTGTTAGCTTTACTAACCACAGAAATTAATTGTGCAAAATCCAAAGTTTTAAGAGCTGGATGTATCAGGTTATTTTTAGAAGAGATAAAATTACTTGTTGTTTAAAATGAGGTAATGGTGTATATAGGGTAAGGGAATTTGAAAACATTTAGTGCTAATGAATAATTCAATTTGATTTACTGGGAAAATGAAAGGGGATGGCATCCTGCCTTTCTCTTAATGTAAAAAAGATAATGGCCATTTCCCTTTAACAATGTATCTGAAAGTATCTAACGCAGCTTATTTTTATTCCAGGTCAAATCATCAGCTTTTAAAAGTAAGGTAAGACTGGCTCGGCATCTTAAAGTGCACTTTTAAAAATAAAAGGAGCTTCTTTACCCCACCTCTCCCAGGTCTGCTTGGGAAAAAAGCAAACAAACAAAAAACCACAATGTGTTTCTTAGTTGAGCATTAAAGATGTGAAAGAAGCCAGGGTTTGGGAATCCTGATGAGAAAAAAGGCCAACATGACTAACTCCAGTGGTTCAGCTAACCATGCCAGCTTTATTAGAACTGTGACAGTGCCACAGTGGCAATGAGAGATTATAAGAGCTGAGCTTATTCTTTTTTTTTTTAATTGTGATTAAATGCAAGTATACAATCCAAATAAATTTTGCATGCCTGCCTATCTGCAGCTCCATCTGCTCTCCTTACACAGTGACAACATAATCCTCCTTTTCCCTCTGTATTTCTAGTATCCTCTTAACTAGCACCTGTCCCCTCCTCTCCACCCTCTTCTTTTCCATCTAGAAAGAAATTAGTAGAACAGGCTCCTATAAATGTTTAGAACCATAAAGCACACACACCATGTGGCCACATTGTGGCCCTGAGTCCAGTCCATTCTTGCCTGAAGAGTTGACCCCAGTACTGGTTTCTGGTCAGGGCCAGCAGAATGTCTAGGGGCTGCGTTTCCAGGGGAGCTTCCAGGCTGTTGGACCATCAGTTCTGGTCTTTTAGTGAGTTCTTGAGCTGCACCCCTCTTCTTCTCATGTTACCTCAGAGACTCTATATTGTGTGCTGCATTATGGCTACCTTTGGTGGTGGCTGGACACCATCTGGTTCTTCTGGTCTCATGTTGATGCAGTTTACCATTCATATGAGTCCTTCTGTTTCCTGGGCTCTTTTTTCCTCATGTCTTTGTTGTTCTTGGTCACCATCTATTCCAGATGAGTTGGGACCATGTAGTGTACCTCAGATGGCAGCTTGCTGGCTTTTAAGACCCCAGACACCACTCACCAATATGGGATACAGAAGACTTTCTTAACAAATGACTAGTTATGCCAGTTGGACTTGATGTCTCCTGAAAGCATGGTCCCCAGACCCCCATCCCTGATACTCTGTCCCTTGAAATATTGGGTTGAATTTAGAAAACCTTTCAATTTGTGGTGTAGTCCAGTTATGTTGATCTGTTCTCTACTGTGTGCTGTCACTGCTGTCACCTAACCAAATTCCTATCTACCATCTAATCAGTGGCCACCCCACTCCCTCCCTCCCCACCGTTGTAGCCATCAAAGAATCTTTTCTTCTGTACACAAGTCTACTTTTCAGTCCTTATTACCGAGGTCTCATATAATACTTATCCTTTTACCGTTGACTGATTTCACTCAGCATGATGTCTTCTAGTTGAAACCACATTAAAAGATGCTTCCTCAAGTCATCATTGTTCTTTGTCCTTGCATAGTATCCCATTGAGTATATGTATTGTAGTTTGTTTATCCATTCATCTGTTGATGGGCACCTACGCTGATTCCATCTTTTTGCTGTTTTTGATAGTGCTGCAGTAAACATTCGTGTGGACATGTCTGTTCATGTGACTGCCTTTATTTCTGTAGGTTATATTCCAGATAGTGGGATTGCTGGATTATAAGGTATTTCTATTTTTAGGTTTTAAAGGAAGTGTTGAAATGTTTTCCAAAGATGTTATACCATTTTGCATTCCCACCAGCAGTGTAGAAGAGTTCCAGTCTCTCCACAGCCGTTCCAGAATTTGTTGTTTTATGTTTTTTTGGATTGTAGCCAACCTTGTTGGGGTGAGACAGTATCTCACTGTAGTTTTGATCTGGATTTCTCTGAGAGCTAATGATCGTGAGCATTTCCTCATGTGTCTTTTGACTGCCTGGATGTCTTCTTTGTTGATGTGTCTGGCCAACTCCTTTGCCCATTGCTTAACTGGGTTATCTACCTCTTTTTCTTTGACATTTTTCTGTACTTTTTATATTATGGAGATCAGACAGCAGTCCGACATGTAGTTTCCAAGTATTTTTTCACATTCTGTAGGCAGTCTTTTAACTCTTTTGATAAAGTCTTTGGATGAGCCTAAGTGTTTGATTCTTAGTAGTTCCCTTTTCTTTATTTTCTCTTCTGTTGTTTATGCATTGTTTTTCAGATTTTGTAGTCTGTTGATCACAGCTGCCGAGCTTATTCTTGTAGTGGTTTTGCTCAGCTCTATGCTACCCTTGGCTCAGGGACTTTTTAATAAAAGACTAATAACCACATACATGCATAAGATGTGTGGATACATGCATGTGTGTGTTGCAATGTGGTTATGAAATTATGGGACCTGACGTTATCCACACAAGGAAGCCACACACATCTGTTTGTGTGGCTGCTCATGTGTTGAATGCCAATGAAGTCTTCTTAATTGAAAGTAGATTGTGAACATGTCAGCTGAATTTTTGAGAGGAAATCCTGGTGGTCTAATGGTTAAGTGCTATGGCTGCTAATCAAAAGGTTGGCAGTTTATATCCACCAGGTGCTCCTTGGAAACTCTATGGGCCAGTTTGACTCTGTTCTATATAGGGTTGCCATGAGTTGGGATGGAGTCAATCTCTATGGCAGTGCTTTCTTAAAAAAGAAAACAAAACAACAACCAAAAAATGCCAGAATGAATATTCTCCACTGCGAAGTCTTTCCCCATCTTATCTCAACACATAAAGGTGTGAACAGAGGGAGTGGTAGCTGAGCCCCTTAACAAGGGACTTTGAGGAGTGGTTTGGGGTGGGGAGGCAGAGAAGAAAGGATACTATTTAGAGTGGTGGAGAGTGATGGCTTACCAAACAGATGTACTGTTTTGAATTTACTTACAGTCAATTCTGCCAAAACAGCCAAATCATCATCTCACACTTCTGACTCCAGTGTATAAGTAAACATTTAAGGGAGGCCTTGAATCAACTGCCATAAATTTCTCTCAGTTTTGGTGCTCTCTCAGAAGGCTCCTTGAGTAAGTGATACCTCTTTGTCTGGTTTATTATTTTTCTCAGACTGATTGGCAGCAAAGCCTCTATTGTGTATGAATGTCAGGTGCCAACTGAGAAAGTAATGTTACCAAGTGTCTGGGTTGGGGGTATTTTCTGTCACAGGATATCCAGAATAGCAGAGTTCAGATACAGTTATTCTTCATTTTATTACAATTCGTAGATAGTTTTTCACAAATGGAAGGTTTGTGGTAATCCTGCGTTGAGCAGGTCACTTGGCTCCATTTTTTTCAATAGCATGTGTGCACTTTAGGTCTCTGAGCCACATTTTGGTAATTCTCACAGTATTTCAAACTTTTCATTAGTATTATTTTTGTAATAGTAATCTGAGATCAGTGGTCTTTGGCGTTACTGTTGTAATTGTTTTGGTATGCCGTGAAACACTACCATATAAGACAAATTTAATTGATAAATTTGGTTGACTGCTCCACTGACTGGCTGGTTCCCATCTCTGTCCCTCTACTCAGGCCTTCCTATTCCCTGAGACTTGACATTATTAAAATTCGGCCAATTAATAATCCTACAGTGGCCTCTAGGTGTTGGAGGGAAAGGAAGAAGGGCATGCTTGTCACCTTATACCAGGAGCTAGAAAAGATTACGCTTAGTGAGGAAGCCATGCCGAAAAGCCAAGAGAGGCCAAGAGCTAGGCCTTTCACACTGAATAGTTTGCTGAGTTGTGAATGCAAAGGAAAAGTTCTTGAAGGAAATTAAAAATGCAATTCCAGTGAACATATGAATGATAAGACCGCGGAGCAGCCTTCTTGCTGATACGGAGAGAAGTTTCAGTGGTTTGAATAGGAGGTCAAATCAGCCACAACATTGCCTTAAGCCAAATCCTAATTCTGATCAATGCCCTAACTTTCTTCAGTTTTGTGAAGGTTGAGAGAGGTGAAGAAGCTACAGAGGAAAAGTTTAAAACCAGCAGAAGTTGGTTGATGGGATTTAAGGAAAGAAGCCATCTCTGTCATGTAACAGTGTGAGCTGAAGCAGTAACTTCTGACGGAGAGGCTGCAGCAGGTTATCCCGAAGACCTAGCTAACGGATGAAGATGGCTACATGAAACAACAGCTTCTCAACGTAGGCAAAACAGGTTTCAAGGTAAACAAAACAGTCTTAAACTGGAAGGAAATACCATCCAGGACTTTCACAGTTAGAGTAGAAAAGTCAGTGCCTGGCTTCAAAGGACTGGCTGACTGTCTTGTTGGAGATGCACTGGTGATCTTCACTTGAAACCAGTACTCATTTGCCATGCTGAAAATCCTGAGGCCCTTAGGAATTATGCTGAATCTATTCTTTCTGTACTCTGTAAATGGGTCACCAAAACTTGATACTAGCTCATCTGTCTAAAACACGATTTACTGAACATGTAGTGATTAAGAGCTTGGCTGCTAACCTAACAGTAAGTAGTTTGAATCCACCATCCACTCCTTGGAAACACTATGGAACATTTCTGTTCTGTCCTGTGAGGAAGTTGCTATAAATTAGAATTTATTTAATGGCAAAATGGGTTTTTTGTTTGTTTGTTTGTTTCTGTTTTTTTCTTTTTTGTTGCTTGTTTGTTGGCCGAGACCTACTGCTCAGAAAGAAAAAGATTCTTTTTACTACTAGTTAACAATGCACCTGGTTGCCTAGAGACTCAGATGGAGATGTGCCAGGAGATTAATGTTGTTTTCATGCCTGCGAACACAAGCTCTGGTGGTTAAGAGCTACCGCTGCTAACCAAAGGTTGGCAGTTTGAATCTATTAGGTTCTCCTTGGAAACCCTGTGAGGCAGTTCTGTTCTGTCCTGTAAGATAGCTATGAGTTGTAATCAACTCAATGGTAAGGGGCTTGATTTTAGTTTTTTTAATGCGACATTCATTCTGCAACTCATGGATCAAGGAGTGATTTTGACTTTCAAGTCTTATTATTTAAGAAATATATTTTGTAAGGTTATAGCTGCCATAGACAGTGATTCTTCTGATGTATGTGGATACAATACGTTGAAAACCTTCTGGAAATAATTCATTCTAGATACCATTAACAGATTTTGTGATTTGTGGCAGGAATCCAAAATGTCGACATTAACAGGAATTTGGAAGAAGTTGACTTCAACCCTGGTAGAGAACTTTGAAGGATTCAAGATTTCAGTTGGAGGAAGTAACTACAGGTGTGGTAGACTTAGGACGACTACGATTAGAAAAGGAGTCTGAAGATGTGACTGAATTTCTGCAATCTCATGATAAAATGCTGATCGGTGGAAGAGAATCGAGACCCCAGACATGAATGCATCTGCCTATGAGCAGTTGATATTCGACAAAGGTCCTAAGACATTAAACTGAGGTAAAAACAATCTCTTCAACAAATGGTCCTGGCAAAATTGGATGTCCATCTGCACTAAATTAAAACAAGACTCATATCTTACACCTTGTATAAAAACCAACTCAAACTGGATGATAAAATGCTAAGGAATGAGGAGTTGCTTCTTGTGGATGAGCAGAAGAGAGTGGTTTCTTGAGATGGAATCTATTTCTGCTGGAGGTACTGTGAACATTGTTGAAATGACAACAACATTTAGAAAATTATATAAGCTTAGTTGGTAAAATACCAGCAGCGTGTTAGAAGATTGACTCCAATTTTGAAAGAAGCCCTACTGTGGGTAAAGTATTGTCAAAAAGCAGCACATGTTCCAGAGAAATCTTTCATGAATTGGAAGAGCCAATCAGTGTGGCAAACTTTGTTGTTATCTTAGTTTAACAAATTGCCACAGCCACCCCAGTCTTCAGTAACTGCCCCCCCGACCAGTCAGCAGTCAGGAGGTCAGATCCTCCATCATCAAAAGGATTTCATAACTCGGAAGGCACAGATGAAGGTTAACATTTTTTTTAACAATAATCTATTTTTAAATTAAGGCATGTATGTTTCTTTCAGATGTAATGCTGTTGCTCACTCAGTAGACTACAGTATATTATAAACATAACTTTTATATTCACTGCAAAACCAAGAAATTTGCATGACTGACTTGATGGCAATACTTACTTTATCATGGTGATCTGGAATGGAATCTGCAGTATCTCTGAAGTAGGCCTGTACAATCAGAGGGAGAAAAGCAGCAGGTCAAAATAAGAGATCATGGCCAGCAGGGTAAGATCTAGGAGCACAGCAGAGCTGCAAGCATAAGAAAATTGCTTCTGCATTCAGAAACCGTTACAATCAAGCGCAGAACAGGGAAACAGATACGAGGAAGGAAGCAGTGAGCTGCTCAGGACGAAGAATGACAAGAGTGAAGGTTATTTCACCAACCATGTGTAACATGCCTGTCGTGTGCCAGGTACTGTGCAAAGGGTAAAGACACATAATATGTAATCCTCGCCCTCAGTGGATTACAACTACTGGGGAAGTAATATCAGAGGACTAGTTAACGTTGCTGCTAGTTTTATAGCAGGAGTCCCCAGGTGGCATTGATGGTTAAACACTTGACTACTAGTCTAAAAGTTCTTGATTTGAAGCAACCCAGAGGCATTTCAGAAAAAAAAAAGTCTGATGATCTGCTTCTGAAAGGTGACAGATTGGACAACCCTACGGAGCACAGTTCTACTGTGTAGCACATGGAATTGCCATGAGTCAGAATCAACTCAGTGGCAACTGGTTTGTTATTTCGGGGGTTTGGCTTTGTGGTTACAAAGCTGTAACCAACAGCTACAAGACACCAGACTATTTTAGTAAAGTTTTATTTAAAAAAAGAAAAATAAAATAATTTTGCAACTTTATTGGAAAAAGACTGTAAAAAGAATTTTTATGCCTTCCTCCTACTTCTTCCTTTTCTCTTAAACGGGGGGAAAAAAAACTGTGAAAAAATAGCAATGGAAATAAAGTCCCATATGTTTCTGTGATTTTAAACATATTTCCTTTCATTTATAGAAAACATCAAGGATATTCCTTTGTAAGTTCCATGTTGGCACTGGGTAAGTCTTCCTCAATGTTAGAAGACACTGTGTTTAAATCCCTTGCAGATGAGACTTTATTTCCCCCAAAGAGTTTTGATGCTAGTCACCTTAGGTAGGTGACATGCTCTGGAAAGTCCTTCAGGATATCCTTGTATTGTCTCTGTAGCAGCGTCACCAGGATGGCTGCTTTGCAAATGGGAAAACTGTAGATCTGAAAACAAGATGTTTCCAATTTCTTGGTACAAAGAAAGGCAGATGGTGATGGAGACAGTATCTGAAGGGTGCTATGCTTTACTTGAAGGTGCTATTCTGATTTCTAGGGATCCTGAGTGTGCAGTTAGAGCTCCAATAATGCACTTTGGTAAGAAGAAAAAAAAATTGTGCCTCACTGGAGATCTGCGTTGTCTATAGCACACCCTGCTGGTAGTTATCTGATTCGTATTTTTATGACAGCAATTTTACAGTTCTTTCTAGATAAATTATAGCAATAGGAAGTAATTCCTGTCTATCACTTGGCTTGGCATAGGCAAGCAATTCTGCATTGACCTTGGAGTTTTAATTACCTCTGCTCTCCCTAAGAAGTTAGTTTTGTTTCTCCACTAGTACATTCATTCAGTGTTACTCTCATCTATGTAAGTGTATGCTTTTTTGACTTCTCCTTTAAGTGGTTATGACATCTGCCTGGTTTCCTCATTATGAGTAGAATAAAATCTATCATGTGACTGTTATATATTTGTATGAATATCTTGGTCTTGTATTTTGGAGAAAATTATCTTTTAACACTATATTGTCATTGCTGCTGCTATTATTACTACTGCTGGTGCAGCAGCTCCTACTTCTGTCACTACTGATATATTTCAGATGATGTTAGGGTCGAACTTCCCGTGTGGTCTAAAATTAAGAGGAAAAGACCACTGTGATTCAGAAAAGCAGCACTTCAGGTAACTTTTATCACTAAACGTCACCTAATGAAAATGAAGGCCAAATTCTATGTCCACCCAGGCTTCATTTCCCTACCTTGTCCCAACTTATGGGATAACTCAGTGTCGGCTTCATCTGTGGCGTTGTGCTCTAGGACCTAGCAGGAAAAAAAGAAAACAGAATTTGCTAAATGAATCGTCTTAGTTTTCTGCTCATCCAGACAGATGCAGAACTCCATAATGCGGGATCTTTTGATTCAAATTCTGTGTTCATTCTCAGAGTTCCTCTTGGATTCTGTCTTGCTCTGATCTCCCCTTTTAACTCCTCATTTTCACCCTTTAGGCACCACTTGTTCCTTTTTTTAGTTGTTACTAGCATTCATTTAACTGATAAGGTTTCCATTTACTTTTTACAAGTTAGACTGGTGAGTTCGTTTTGTTCTCTGTGCACAAAGGATGGAGAGAAAGCAAAAGACTTACCAGTTCCTACTTCTAGGGGATCTGTCAACCCTTAGCCAGATTGCTGTCAGTGAGTTATTGCCTCTTCATCTTTCCCTGCTACTCCAAAATATTCAGCATCATTTCAGAGTGTTATATTCTGAGTTGTTAAACCTACCCTTGTATTTTCACATCCAAGTATAGCTAAATAGCATGTTTCTGAGCAAAATTTAAATTGAATCTGAACTATCACTTCAGGGCAAAAACAACTCACCAGCATATCTTTCTGTTGGAAATAGTTTTAATCAGCTACTAAAAATCAAAATCCCATTTAAATTGATAGCATTTTGGGGAAAAATGGTTTCAGAACCTTTCCTCAAACTGTCTGCTGGCTTAAATGTGGGTCAACTGCTGTAATTGTATCTCTGTAGTCTTTATTTGCTGTTTATGTATATAACCCTAAATTTTTTCTTCACTAATAGAATTGAGTTATATACTGAATGATAACATTCAGTATATATATACTGAATGATAACATTCAGTATAGACTAGAAACCCGATTATATTTTTTTCTCTGACTCCTGTTTTCTTAACATATTCAGCATGTTCTGTAAGGGTATTTGTCATGCTGTGGTCATTTTATATAGAGAGCTGACCTCAAAAAAGAAAAGAAAAATCAGTCTATAGACAGGAAAAGTTTGTTATCACACAAGTTTTCTGAAAATGCTTGGAATTAGATTTATTTAAGAGTTGTGAGTTCCTGTTAATAGCAAAGTGGGCTGATTATTTTAGTCAGGACTGTAAGTTGCCCGCTTTTTCATGTTTATTTCACATTCTTAGGAAAAAAAAAACTTTACTTGGCTGTTTTTTTAACTTCCAAAAGAAAACTGCTCTCGAAGTCAGCAATTCCAGTTCAAAGTTTAGCCTCCACCATTGCTTTATTCTTTTTAATTCCCCTGTATCCTTGATAGTTAAATTGTTTGTCTCTTTGAGCTAGATTTTTTTTTTTTTTTCACTTGTGAAATGGGAATAATGAATAATTACTAGGCTGCTTTGAGGATCCTACTAGAGCATGAATGTAGCTTGCACTGAAATACAATCAAAAACAACAGTGGAGCTTCACAGGAAGCTGGTGGGAAAACCTGAAGCAAAATAGAGGTCAACTGTCAGAGTTCAGATTGCATAATGGTTAGAGCTACAGCCGTTGACCAAAAGATTGGCAGTTCACATCCACCATATGCTCCAGGGAAACCCTGTGGAGTGGGTCTACTCTGTCCTGTAGAGTGACTGTGAGTCAGAATATACTGGATGGCAGTGGGTCTGGTTTTGGGTTTTTAATCAGGGCTAACACATGAAGACTTCCCCTAAAGATATGTGTGGGGTTCTGAAGAATCCCTCAGAGCTTTGGCTTAAGAAACAATATCTAGACCTGGCATGAAAGTTTGAGAAAGAGTGTCATTGAGAGTACACTATTAGCTGGACTTTTACTTTGATATGAAAGGACAGTAAGGGATATAGACCACTGTGAACTACTTTGTAATTACCCATCTTTGTAAAAGCTATGCAGATATAAACCAAAAACCAAATCCATTGCCATCGAGTCAGTTCTGACTCATAGCGACCCTATAGGACAGGGTAGAACTGCCCTATAGTGTTTCCAAGGAGTGTTTGGTGGATTTGAACTGCCAGCCTTTTGGTCAGGTGACATAGCTCTTAACTACTACGCAACCAAGATTTCCATGAGAGGAATATACGTTTTTTTTTTTTTTTTTTTCAGGTTTGTTATAATCCGTTCTTAATTGATCCAAAATCAGACCCTATTTTCCTGGTTAGTTCTTATATAGAAAACCACTGCAGTTCCTCATTTTCATACCAGGAAAGGAAGTCTGAACACCACAGGTATCTTCAAAGCTCTTGCAGAAATTAAGGGTTCCTCTGTCAAGGTCTGTGCTTTTAAGCCCATGCAGACTTGGGTTCTTGAGAGATTTGTGTACCAAGAAGCAGTTCACAGACAAGCATCCAACAGCCTGTCCATGGTGATCCTGTGTTGATCACCCAGTCCTTACCTTCTTCATTCTTTGTATCTGTCTGTACTCTAGTTATTGAGACAATGTGCATGGGAAAGCACATTTTAACAGGATGTTTAATCACACAAAATATTTCATCTCTCTCAGATCTGTCCCTGGGAGAAGTGGAGATAAAAAGGCCTGAAAGAGTAATTTACTTTTACCATCAGACTCAGATTCTAAATGTGGAAATTAATGAGACGTTTGCATAGTTTTAAAATGAAGCTACACAAGGGAAAGGCACAAACGGCTTCATCCAGCCTCTGTTGCCTGCTCACTCCAGTTCTTGTCGTCTCTCTTTTCTTTCTTTTTCTCTCCTGCCTGCTTTTTTCTTTCCATATTTATTCTTTTTCCTTTCTTTCTTCTAGTGTTTTCTGTAGAACCTACCTGGGAGTTGAAATTCAGCTGTGCTCCAGAGCTAATGATTTTTTAATCAAAAGACAGATAATAAGTAATGTTCAAGGCTGAGAATCATAGATTTGCTCTTTTCTTGTTCTGTTGACTCTGTTCCAAAAGGCATAACTTCTTTTGTCTATGAAGCTGGCAGGTGTATGTTGAGGCCTCATGCAGAAGGGATCTGTTCACAGAAAATCAATTTTCAGGCTAGCGTTGCCCTCTGCAATTAATATCTGTACACTTTCATACGTCTCAGCATGTATCACTGGTTAAATCCAGCCAATGGTGTGTTCTCAGTGTTTCAGGCTTCAGTTTCATCTATTTCTGAGGGATAGGAAGGCCAAGATGAGGGTAGCATCTCCGTATCCATCTTGTCAAACGTGTGACTGTGGCAAGACGTATTGAGCCATTTGACTTCCCCAACCAGGAGACGTGAAAGCTGAAATAACACCCTCTCTTCTGGAACATGTGCTGAGCAGTCATTGGCTTGGGTGAAAAGCTCTCTTGTATCCCCAGAGGCATACATGTCAGATATAAAGCATAAGTCGAAGGCGGCAGAACATCAAGTTCTGTGCTGTACCTGGTACCTGATAGATGATTGAGCATAAGCATAAGTCAGATTATTAGGCCCATAGAATACTGAACAGGTGAAAAAGTGACAGTTTCCTCTCAGCGTGATACAGAAGAGTTCAGCTCCCGTAGTCAATAGCTATGCATGAGGCTGCCTTCAATCTATTTTATGAACAGATACAACTATGGAAAGCACAAATGTGAAGATACTATTAATTTTACAAGAGTGTAATTTGCCTTAATTAGAAACTGTATCTACAAATCTCCTTAAGTTATACATTCTTGTAGTAGAATTGAAATTATTTGATATTTTTAATTGGTTGTTTATTATAGAAATCAATTTTCTGACAACTTTTCAAAGTAGATCAATTGTATTTACAAAAAGATTGTAAGTAAAGTGAATAGGAGGAAGAGCAAGTACGAAAGGGGAAGATGAAGGCTTAGGGTCTCTTCATCCTTCTTAAATATGGTTTTTCTTCATTATAAACCTTTGGTTACCATTTGTCCTTGTTGTTTGTACCACCATACATCAGGATAGCAGCAGCAACACTCAGTCCCTCTGAAAAACAAATTTGAAATATGCAGTAGATTTGCAAGCTGGGTAGACTATGAGAAGGACTTGAGTTTTCAGAGCAGGGTGAAAGTTTGTACCAGTCAGGGTTTGGTGGGATAAGATGCTGTAGGCTGAAAGAACCTAAAAAGATCACCCTTTGAAGCTACTGGGCTTAAAGAGGTGATCCAAAAGAGGAAACAAAATATTCTTGCAGAGATGTCCTCATTGCCAAGAAAAATGTTACAAAATGACCTTTTTTTGCACCTGGTCAATAAGTGATCTTTGATGTTTACAGTAATATGGATGAGGCTGAAGGAAGAAAATATGGGCACATAAAGGGTAGCTTTCTTTAGGATGGGTTTTACAGATGAAAGCATATAATACTCAGTACCAACAAGTACCTGAGTCACAAACAGGAGAGAATGGGGATATAAGCAATGGGAAAAGGCTGTGATGGTGAAATGATATTATAGCTGAGCCTTAGAGAGTCACTAATGTCATGATGAATGGAAACAAGAAAGAAGCAATGCTTGAAGATGTGTGGTAGAGGGAAAGAGGGAGGGGGAGAGTTAACTCCCTGTACATCAAGGTTACTGCACTATTAGTGAACTTGACAGAATGAGGGTACTGCCAAGGGAGATAGATAGCCTTAAGGGGAGCTTAAGGGGTCGTGCTCACAATATTCTGGCATCATTTAAATTAGGAGGACAAAGTCCCGCTCCCACCCCTGACATTGATGCTTGTCTCATCAGTCCTAGGTAGTATTTTGTAGAATATTCTCTACCACTTTGCTCAGGATGCTGTAGTTTTAAGTGATGGGACTTCTAACAGTTCCCCCTGGGAGGTTATTACAAAATCTAAAGATAATTCTGTTTTATAATTGTTTTAAAAAGGCACATTTTTGGACCTGATTTTATTTATTGTAGAGCCCTTCAAGCATTTATAGTGCTGTGTGAGTGTTAAATATTAACGCCTATTTCCTCCTCTACTGATACCCAAGCATCATGCAAGTGTAGAATTCTGGAAAAGAAGTCAAATGCTTCCGAGGAGCTGCCCTACTTTACCCCTAAAAGCTTATTCCCTTGCAGATAATTATTAAAAAAAAAAAAAAAAAAAAAAAAAAAAGATTATCTTCCTACTCTTCGACTCAGGTCTCTCTCCAGAGGTAAACAGGTTTTCCTGGATATTACGAAGTCACGTTGAAGGGGCTGGCGTATTTCTCAACCCTCTAGTTTTAACTTGTACTAAGCAGCCTTGCCTGAGCTACATAAAGGCAGAGTTAATGTATTTTTCATCTACCACCCCCTCTTATCCACTGAGATATGTATGCCACACTTCTTTGGTGCCTCTTTTTGTGAAGGGAGAGTTTTAAACCTTTAGAACTCGGGAGCAGATGGCTAGATCCCTTGGCCCTGGGCTACTGTGGGTACATGTGACTCATTTCATAGAATAAGAGCATTGGCCAAGGTTGATCTGTGAGCTAGAAGTCTGCTTCAGCATTTCTCTTTACTTCTCTTAATGGCTTAATTGCATACGATACAGGAAGTTCCCCAGGCATACAAAGAAATGGCAGATTGATAGCCTCCCGTGTTTGTCTGTAATACAGTGAGAAGAAAGGAGGTAACGCTGGTGAAATGGCCTTGACTCAAACAGTATTAGTGTATTTCTATTTCTGCCTCTTTTTGCTAAATTCTGGGCCTTGAAAAAAAATCACCTTGAACAAAACCGGAAAAGAAAAGCTTATTAGAGTATAAGTGAGCAAATCAATTAGTAACATAATGATAATGATAGTTTGCCTAAGATGATTTAATACAGGGTGGCAATAGTCTACAAGCTTTGTAAAAGATGATGTTTTGTTTAGGAGGGAAGCCAGGGTGAAGGAGGAATCGTTTGTACTGGAGTGGCCGTTCTGTAGACAATGATAGTAAACTCAGGGGGTAAATAAATACACATGCACAAACTGGACCCAAGAAGGAAGGGAATGACCCCGGCTGAGATCTGTGTTTATGTAGTGTTTCCCTGAGAGCACTCCCCAGTCTGTATGGCAGAGGAGTGGCTGGCGTTTGTACACTAGTAAGGTGTCCGGGTGAAATTTGGTTGCCAGCGTGGCTAGAGGTTATGGGGCAGTTTCAGAAATAAAGGATTTGGAAAGAGGGAAGAGCAAACTCTGTGGCAAATATTGCCTGACCCCTAAATTCTAGGGAACTAACACAAAGAAAGAAATAGCTTTAAGGCTAAAAGGGCTAAGCAGGGGTTACAGCTGCTGCTTCTGAGGGGAAAGAGTTTGGAGTTTGAATTCAGCCAACTAAGAAGAGCTTGGTAACACTATTAACCTTCTGTTAAAACCACAGAAGGGACACCTTAGGAATCATGTGTGTGTACCAGAAATGGTTTGCTGTTCTGTTTTTTACCTACAAACTGAAGTAAAACCTAACCTTCCATTGAAACCACAGAAGGAACATCTTAGGAATCATGTCTGTATACCAGAAATGTTTTGCGTTTTGTTTTATCCCTACAGACTGAAGTCAAACCCAAACAGACTCATCGTAACAAAATATAAAGCCTGACCTTTACCAGTTCCATGTAGTCACCCAGTTATTTAACAGTTGGCTGGATAAAGAGGACTCCCCAGGACTGTCATCCTGATGTACATGTGAAACCTTGAATCAAAACTATCCTCTGAAATCACAGTTTAACAAAATAGCAGATTGACAAACAAATAAAAGCTATTACCCATGAGTATGGGACTCCATTATATAACTGTCTATGCAAGACAAAAGGTCAACAATTATTCTAAAAACAAAGTTGAGAAGACAAGGGCCAGGGGCAGGGAAACTTGGAGTACTGTAAACTGGAATGCAATTAATGAGAATGTTGACACATTGTGAAAAACATGTCACTGAGCAAGTGTAGAAGTTGTCAAAATGGAAACCCAACTTGCTGAAACACACACACACACATGTGTGCGATAGCAAAATCCAGATTCCATACAGCATGTTACTACAATGTTCAATAAGCAATAAAAATAGTTTGTCTTGCAAAGAAAGTGAAAAATGTAACCCACAGTCAAGGGAAAAAGTAGCCAAAGGAAACCACACACATCCAAAGTGGTTCAGATGTTAGAATTCTCAGCAAAGACTTTTGAGCAACTATTAAGTTCAAGAACTTAAAGAAGATGGGCATATGTAGGGTACCTCAGAAGAAAAATGTCAGCTTTCCAAAAAAGAGCCAAATGAATATTATAGAACTGAAAAAATTCTGTCTGAAATAAAAATATGTATTGCTTGGTTTGCCATGAATCACATACAATTCGACAGCACTTGGCTGGATAAAGAGATTGGATATATTTGAAGGAAAGACCGGTAAATTTGAAGATAGATCAATAGAAATGACCCAAACTGAAAAGCAAAGGGAAAAAAATAAAAAATATCTGAAAAATAAGGAAGCAGAGGCTTAATGATCTGTGGGGCAATATTAAACAATATAAGGTCTGTATACTTAGAGCTGTGAAAAGGGGATAAAGGGATATGAGGTAGGGAAAGAAAAAAAATAACACATAATGCTAAAAGTACTCACATTTGGTTAAAAAAAATCTTGCAAAAACAGAAAACTTGGCAAAACTCTCTACCTCAAAGCAAGCAAAATAAAACCACTTTTTGCCATTGAGTCAGTTCCAACTCATAGAAACTCCAAATAGGGTAAATACAAAGGGAACTGTACTTAACTGTGTCATAGTCAAATGCTGAAAAACAGTGTCAGGGTTTTAAAATTTATTTTAGACATGGAGCCCTGGTCGAGTAGTGGTTAAGAGCTTAGCTTAGTTGCTAACCAAAAGTCAGCAATTTGAATCCACCAGCGCTCCTGGAAACCCTGTGAAACAGTTCTGTTCTATTCCATAAGGTTGTTATATATTTGAATCAACTCAGCAACAATGGATGACTGTCTGATATGGAGTTGACTATTAGGAAAACCTTGTAAGGCTTGGTAACCACTAGAAAGACAAAGATACAGAGGGAACACACCAAAACCAAACTCAGTGCCATCAAGTTGATGGCAGCTCATAGCAACCCTATAGGACAGAGTAGAACTGGCCCATAGAGTTTCCAAGGACTGTCTGGCGGACTTCAACTGTCGACCTTTTGGCTAGCAGCAGTAGCACTTAACTACTACACTGTGCCACCCAATTCTCTGCAGAAGGAGCATGGGTCCTATAAACAGACAAGGGCTCAAATTCTGGCTCTTACAATTTAATGACTGTGAACCTCTGCGGAAGGGAGCATTCTAAGTCACATTTTTACCATCTGTATATATAAAATTGCCAGTAACAATAGATAGGTACCCTGTAGGGTTTTTGTAAACCTTAAATGAGATCACAGTACGTGAGCACACTGACACAGCGTCTGGCACAACAGAGGCACTGTAAATGTTCAGTTCTATCCTTTCTTCTGCCCCAGGCGTTTGGTGAATGGTTCTAGTTACTCTATGTGATGTAAGAGGCTACACTTTATCACAGAGATAAATCCATTTTGTAGTTCTTTTACTTAGGTCTCTGGTAATTTCAATTTGGTTTTTAAACACAAGTCGCATAAGGTGTCCAGCTATATGGCTTTGGGGGTCGTGCATGGGGAACTTGTTGCTATGTGCCACTGAGTCATTTGTGATTAGTGACCCAAGGCACAGCAGAAAGACACACCCCACGGTCCCGTGGCATCCTCGCAGCAGTGGTGGTGCTGGAGCCCGCTCTGTCTGCCACTGTGTCACTGCATCTCATGAGTCTTCTTTTTCTGATGACCCTCTATTAAGCATGATGTCCTTTTCCAAGAGACAGTGTCCTTCTCCGGGGACATGGGGCATCTCCAAAAAAAAAAAACAAAACCCAAGCCTGTTGCTTTCAACTCATAGTGACTCTATAGGTCAGAGTCGAACTGCCAGATATGATTTCCTAGGAGCACCTGGTAAATTCAAACAGCCAGCCCCTCTGTGAGCAGCCACGTACTTAACCACTGCACCCACAAAAGAGACTCCATGGGAAGCCCAGAACTCTAAAAATATGTGTTCCTTTGTCTGTGTTTTTAACCAAGTTAAAGAAACGGTTTCAGGTTTGCTAATTTTTTCGTCATATTCATGTGTCTGTGATGTTTTCAGGTAGAAAATGTATATGAAATGAGTTCATAAATATGTGTCTGTAAAAATAAAATTTTCTGCCTTATTTTTGAATCCTACAGTAGAGATGGCAGTGAGAATGGTAAGTCTTATGAATGATGATCATGATTCTGTATCTGAGAAATTAAATGGTTTAGCTCTGGCTACAGCTTTCCAGGGGAGTCTTAGAAACTCTGTGGCATAGTTTAGGCAGTTTGTATTTTTGTTAGTAAATGAGTTACGTCTCCAGAAATAGTTCTTAATTTGTCTGTAAAAAATAAACTAAATATGGTCACCTACAGGGTCCAAATATTTGGGAACCCATCCTAGAAAAAGTGCTACATACCTCATTGCTGAATATCACGATGGTCACCCTCAAAACACTCCCCTTGGGAAGCTATGGACTGATACCAGTACATAGTCCACCCTTCAGAGCAATTTTGGAACTCTCTGGAATGGTCATCGGAGCTGCCATAGTATTTGACGTCCTGTATGTCATCCTGATGTCTTCCTTTCAGTATTTGCTTATCTTTGGGTAAAGAAAAAAGACACTGGGGGCCAGATCAGGTGAGTGGGGATAGTGTTCCAACATAGTTATTTGTTTACTGGCTAAAAAAACTCCCTCACAGACAACTATACAACTAAGTTTAAGAAATTGCCACTTTGCTGCCATGTGCAATGGCCATTCCAGAAAGATTCCCCAAATTGCTTTGAAGTGTGGACTAGTGGGTGGCATCAGTGCATAGCTTCCCAGGCAGTGTACTTTGAAGGTGACCTTAGTGGTATTCAGCAGTGAGGTCTGCAGCACTTAGAACAATTAGGTTCACGATCTTAATTGTTGGACCACATATGAACTGTCATTCTACTCTTGCCATTTTCCATTTTGACTACTGGAATAATGTTTCCGTGGGACTTCATCATCATGGTTCTCTCTAACTGATTAAAATACTTCAGCCTGTTTCAACATGTGGCCCCTCATTGTGTTGTAGTCTCTGTGTCATAAAAACACATTGTTAATTTCCGTTAAACCAAGAATTGAGTAAAAGTCATTAGCTACTACGTTTACAATTCCTTAATAACTGTCCCTTTTAAAATTTTCATTGGCTTTTTTGTTGATGATCATCCTACTTATGAACTTTTGAGGTTACCATTAGGGCCATGTGCAACGTAGGGTTAATAAAATTTTTATAATTTAAATCCACTACTAGAAAATTCCGTAGAGTTGCTGCTGTTAAGGTGACTTAGGTGCTACTGCTGTTGTTTCTGTTTTTCTGTTGAATTCTTCAGTGTTGTGGGGGTAATGTCAGACTCAAAGATGGCAATGCAGTGTATGAACTAAAATAAATATTTACTAGAAGCTATTATTGGTAACAGTGGCTACTAATATGTTGCAATCCGGTTTCAAAGACCTTGCGCAGTGTTGTTTATGTGAACTCTAGTAACAAAAAAACAGATGAATCATTGGCAAGTGGAAAGCACCTCTTTATTTTTATTTTCATTATGCTTTAAGTAAAAGTTTTCAGCTCAGGTAAGTTTCTCGTGGAAAAATTTATACACACCTTGTTATGTGACTCTAATTGCTGTCCTATAAGGGAACCACACATTCCTCCTTTCCAACTTGTATATCCCATCTCCATTCGACCAGCTCTGTCCCTTTCTGCCTTCTCATCTCACCTCCTGGCAGGAATTGACCATATACTCTCCTATGTCCTCTTGAACTAAGAAGCACACTCTTCAAGAGTATCATTTGATGTCTTATAGACTAGTCTATTCTTTCTCTGAAGAGTTGGCTCCAGGAATGGTTATAGTTCTGTGCTTACAGAAAGTCCAGGGGGCATGTCTTGCAGGGATCATTCAATCTGTCAGACCACCAAACTTGGTCTTTTTTTAATAGAGTTCAAATTCTGTACCCTACTTCACTGAGTTTTCTAGGGAAGCAAAAGCAGTAACACGTGTAGGTATAAAGAAAGATTTATGAGAGAGAGAGAGAGAGAAAGAGATAGGAAACATCTCACACAATCACAGAAGCTGAATGTCCCAAGTCCTGGCACAAGCCTCACGTGGCCACGGAAGCTGATGAACCCAAAGTCAGCAGGTCAGAGACCAGAGTTCTAGATCACTGGTTGTATAGGTCAGTGGATCCCAAACTGGCAGCGAGATGGAGCAGCAGAGGCTGGCATACCCGGGATTGACAGGTCAGAGAGCAGGACTCTCAAGCACCAACTGTAAGGATTGATGAATCCAACAACTGCTAGTTCAAATCCAGGAACCAGAGGCCTAAAGAAGAGAGCAGGAGCTCCTGGCTTCATGAGCAGAACAACAGTATTAGTGTAAGGTGAAAGGATGAGAGCTGAAGGGCAGGAAGGCATCAGAGACCCCACCCTGCCACTTAATACAGAGGCCAAATATGGAGTAGCTAAATTGACATAATCCTGACCACCACAATACTTTTCTCCTGTTCCTTCAGGTACTGATTGTTGTGTTCCCTGTTGGGATGGCTATTGGTTGTAGCCAGGCACCATCTGGATCTTCTGGTTTCTTGCTGATATAGCTTCTCATTTATATGACCCTTTCCATCTCTTGAGCTTGTTATTTTTCCTTGTATCTTCAGTGTTCTTCATTCTCCTTTGCTCCTGTATGGGACCAATTAATGCTTTTTAGACGACCACTTGCTAGCTTTGAAGAGCCCAGGTGCTACTCAACAAAATGTTTTCTGTATAATTTCTGTTATGACAGTTGACCCAGACATCCCCTGAAATGATGATCACCAGACCGCTGCCCCTGCTATACTGACCCTTGAAGTATTTGGTTGTGTTTAGCAAACTTACTAGCTTTTAATGTAGCCCAGTGGTGCCGACTTTGTGTTGTGTGTTGTCTACCTCTTCATTGGAAGCACTCCTTACTTGGATGACTGAATGCATGTAATTATTGCATCACAAAAAGAAAAGTAATGCTGTTATTTGGGAGGTATTTATGTTATGGAAACAGAGGAACCAATGTTTCTAATTTTCAGAGTTCTGTATATTGGGTCAGAGTCTGTGAGTGGTGCAAACATGCTTGGCTGCGTACTAAATGGCTTGAAGTTCAAATGTATCCAGAGATGCCTTGGAAGAAAGTCCTGGTTATTTACTTTTGAAAAGAAATTGACCAGTGAAAACCCTGTAGACCACAGTTCTCTCATACATATAGACTCATCACCACAAGGCAGAGGTAACTCAACAACAACTGGTTGGTTATCCATTGGATTGCCCACTATCTGTAAGACTGACTATGTAAGAAAATAGTATCAGAATGCAACTGTATATGTATAATTAGGCTGAATTAATGATGTAATGAAGTATCTGTACTGCTGCCAAAATACTGTATTTTGACACCTTTGGTGTTTCATTCATTTGACAGTTATTATACTACTATACCAGGAAACAATACTCTTGTGATACAACGTGAGCATAAGGCCTCTGATATTAAAGAACTCTCAATAGTCTTCCCTGAAATCTAATCAAAAATTCTTTATTTGGCTATTTTCTATCTTTAGAAACTAATTTAGGGAGAACAAGTATTACTGAGTGAATTTTAAGGAATTTTAGAGTCCAAACCCTGGTAATATTCTGAAATGCCAAGCCCACTAGCCTGAGGTTTGACTTTCCTAGAATGTTTAATTAGCATGCATATAATCTTTTTTTTTTAATTGTGTTTTAAGTGGAAGTTTGCAATTCAAGTGTCTTTCTCATACAAAACCTTACACACACTTTGTTATGTCACCCTCATTGCTCTCCCTAACCCTGTGACAGCACATTCCTTCATTCCTTCCCTCCACCCTGTGTTTCCTGTGTCCATTCAAACAGCTCTTGTCCCCCTCTATCTTCTTGTCTCTCCTCTGGGCAGGAGCTTCCTAGTTAGTCTCCTGTATCTACTAAAGCCAAGAAGCACACATTTCACCAGTAACATTTTTATGTCTTATAGAGCAGTTCGATCTTTGCCTGAGGAGCTGGCTTCTGGAATGGTTTCAGTTCTGGGCTAACAGAGAGTCCTGGGGCTGTGTTCTCCATGGAGGTCATCAAGTCTCAGCTTTTTAATAGAGTTCGGGTTCTGTATCCCACACTTCTCCTGCTCCATCAAGGGCTTTTTGTTGAGTTTTCTGTACGGGCAGTCATTGGTGGTAGTGAGGTACCATCTAATTCTTCCAGTCTTAAGTTGATGTAGACTCTGGTTTATGCAGCCTTTTCTGTTTCTTGGGCTTGTATTTTCTGCATGTCTTTGATGTTCTTCATTTTCTTTTGCTGCAGGTGGATTGAGACCAAGTATAGTTTTTTAGATGGTCACTTGCTAGTTTTTGAGATCGTAGATGCCTCTCACTAGAGTGGGAACAACCTGAAAAACCTTTCACCTATCATACTGATCCTCCTAAAGGACTTAAGGCAAAATGAAATCCACAAGAAACTGAAGGTAATGGAGCACTTGTCTTAAGAGAGTTCCTTAAGATATGTATATATATAGATATATCTGTGTGTATTTAACCATTGAGTTCAGGTAGATTTCTGAAAATGGCAATAGATGAGGGAGAAAGACCTTCTCTCCTCTTTAAATTCTAAACTAGTTTGTTTGTCCTTAAAACCAGGCACAGTTCTCTGTTTACATTTCCACATTCTACAGACTAACATACTGTGAAATCTCAAGTTTAGCTGTCTTGAATAATGAATATACAGTGTGTCAAAAAGGCGTGATCCTTTCCTTGGAAGGCAGAAGCACAATTTTATTTGCAATCTGCTATATCAATAGCTATTTAGCTCTAGCTATATATAGCTTGGCTGGCATATATAGCCAGGTATAGGTGCATGCAAATTATTATTATTCTTTTAAGTCAGCACAATGAGAACTGTAGACTTTAAGTTCCAGTTGACTCTAGAGATTAATGCCTTCCTTGACTAGATCTCAGTAATGGAGTATTTTGTGGCACCTAACTCAAACCCTTATACACAATCAGACAAAATCAATGTTCTAAGTTTTTAATTATTCATGACCACTTCTAGGTACCTGAATCCTTATGAAAATAGTCACTATGTTTGTATCAGTGTCCCACTGTTAGTGACCTGTAACTTGTAACTATAAGAAAATGATAGAAGCAGGATTTCAAACCAGTTTATAAATGGCTGACAAAGTGAAACTGAAATAGACTCAAAGATTTATAATTTGAGTGATCTGGAACAATAACCAAAATGAAAAAAAAATGATGAGTTAAATCCCTGCAGTGGGAAACTCAGAGTGTATTGAGCACTTTCAGGAGAATGATGTATGAGATTGAATTTTTACCAGGACTCTGAAATGCAACATACATTCAAAGCAGTGTGTTTGACCACTATCTTTGATTGACACACCACTGTCTGCAACTCAGAATCCCAGGAGCAAGAGTTTTGTTGCTATGCAACACATATATTACCGTTGCTTTCTAAGAGGTAGATTAGGCTTCTAGCAAGGTTTTGATCCCAAATTTTTCCTTCTGGTTACTGTTGTGGGTCTGTTACCATTGGGTCTGTTCTAGTTTCACCTTGCCAGCCATGACTGAACTGGGAAGAATTGGTTTGAAGTCCTGGATAGAAGCTGTTAGGCTTGTAAGTGTCTTGGCGACAGAAACTCAAGGCTTCTCAGTGAGAGTTTGGTGGATCTAGCATTTCGTGAGCTCCTCACGGGAGATAAATGAAAGTTTCAAACTCTAATGAACACTAAAATAATTAACTAGTTCAGACAGCGTTTACTGGGAAATAGACAGCAGGAAGAACAGATAGAAAACAATAATAGTTCACTGATACTGTGTGGAAGCCCTGTTCTGCCAGTGTTTTCTTTTGGTACCTGGTTATTTTCCTGAGAACTGCCTGTTATTCATTATATGCCTCAGTCTAAACTTAGAAAAATGGAAAGAAGTTTCAAAAATGAAATACTAGTTATTGCTATGGATTGAATTGTGTACCCCGCCCCCCAATTTATATTGAGTTGGTTAGAATGTGTTTCCCAGTATTGTGTGATTATCGCCCATTTTGTGATTTTTGTATGTGTTATAAATTCTAATCTCTGCCAGTGGTTAAAGAGGATTAGGGTGGTTAAAGGGTGGCATGTAACATCCTTGTTCAAGTCACATCCCTGTTCAGGTCACATCCCTGATCCAATGTAAAGGAAGTTTCCATGGGGAGTGACCTGCACCACCTTTTATCTTAAACAAAAGTTGAAAGGAAAGCAAGCAGACAGTGAGAGACCTCATACCAGTGAGAAAGCAGTACTAAGATCCCTGTACCTAAGATGTTCCTTGACCAAGGGAAGATGATAACAAGGACCTTCCTTCAGAACTAACAAAAGGAGAAGTCTTCCCCTAAAATTGGCCCTGAATTTGGACTTCTAGCCTACACTAGAAACATCATAAGAAGAGGGCAGCAATACACAGAGTCATTATACCCAAAAGAATTGGTCAGTGTTCAACCATTTAAAGAAGCAGCATATGATTGGGAACTAGAGGAAAAAGTTGATGCTTCATTGAAGACATTGGTAAAAGACAAGTCTCCAGGAATTGGTGGAATATCAGTTGAGATGTTTTAACAAATGGAAGCAATGCTGGTTGTGCTCTCTTGTCTATGCCAAGAAATTTGGAAGACAGCCACCTGGCCACCAGACTAGAAGAGAACTGTATTTATGCCTATTTCCAAGATAGGTGATCAACCAAATGCAGAAATTGTCAAACAAAATCATTAGTATCACATACAAGTAAAATTTTGGTAAAAATCATTCAAAAGTGATCACAGCCTTGTATTGACAGGAGACTGCTAGAAATTCAGGCTGGATTCAGAAGAGAGTGTACAACCAAGGATATCACTGCTGATGTCAGATGGATCTTGGATGAAAGCATTGACTATGCAATTGTGTTTGACTGTGTGGATCACAACAAATTATGGATAACATTGCAGAGAGTGGGAATTTCAGAACACTTAATTGTACTCATGAGGAATCTGTACATGGGTCAGAAAGCAATTGTTTGAACAGAACAAAGAGACATTGCATGGGGTAAAGTCAGAAAAGGTGTACATGAGAATTGTGTTCTTTCACCATACCTTTTCCATCTGTATGCCAAGGAAATAATCTGAGAAGCTGGACTGTAAATGAAGAAGAACAAGGCATCGGGATTGGAAGAAGACTCTAACAATCTGCATCATGCTCTGCTTGCTGAAAGTGAAGAAGACTGGAAACAATGATGAAGATCAAAGACCACAGCCTTCAGTATGAATTGCCCCATGACATCATTGATAAATGGAGAAAGGCTTGAGGTTGTCAAGGATTTCATTATAGTTGGTTCCACAAATCAAAGCCCATGGAAGCAGCAGTCAAGAAATCAAAAAACACATGTCACTGGGAAAATCTGCTTCAAAAGACTTCTTTAATACTTGTTGAAAAGTAAAGATGTCACCTTGAAGACTAATGCGTACCTAATCCTAGCTATGGTGTTTTCAGTCACATCATATGCATGCGAAAACTAGGCAGTGATTAAGGAAGACAGAAGAATTATCACTTTTGAATTGTGGTGCTAGCAGAGAATGTTGAATATGCCATGGACTGCCATGAGACCAACAAGATCTGTTCTGGAAGAAGTACAACAGAATGCTCCTTGGAAGCAAGGATAGTGGGACTATATCTTATATACTTTGGGCATGTTGTCAGGAGGGATCACTTCCTGGAGAAGAACATCATGCTTGGTAGTGTCAGCAAAAAAGAGGAAGACTCTCGACAAGATGAATTGACACAATGACATAAGAAGTATTGTGGGCATCTTGCAGGACTGGGCAAAGTGTCATTCTGTTGTGCATGGGGGTCACTGTGAGTCAAAACTGACTTGATGGCACATAACACAAAAGCAAGAATGTACTAGACTGTGAAAGGATAAATTTCTCTTTATTAAAGCCATCCACTTGTGGTATTTCTGTTACAGCAATCTGGATAACTGAAACAGTTATTCTTTGGAATCTTCTAAGAGTATAAGCACTGCAAGGAAGTGACTATATAGTCTGCCTCTATCACTGGTCTCTTTTGCAGGTGCATTGGTTGTATGAAAAAGAATAATTTGCATTTCCATAACTGAAGTGCTTTTCCAAGAGTTAAGTAAATGAGTTTCAGAAGGGCAGTAATTCTAGAAAGAACTTTGTTTGTAGCTGTTGTTCACTGGAACTAGAGTGTGTATTGTCCGTAACTAATCAGATACAGAGATTTATAATCCCTGAAAAAGACCCAGGTGCAACAAGTTCCGCACTCACAATCTCACTAACTTCAGTTTTTGTTACTCTTCTAAAGAAAGTATTTGGACAGACTCCTGCTAGTGAACAGTTACAGCAAATGCAATCTCAGCAAGTAGGTCAAAACTCCTTTAGCTTCCAGGATTCAGTACTTTACAGCAACATTCACATTCGATCTTAGTTTTTGTAGAGGGAGAAGAGGTAGCATTATGCCTGTTGTATGCTGACACCACGGGCACATTTTCTGACCACTGGACTCCCGGAAGATAGATTTTATGAATTGCTTCTGTGTGAGTTGTGGTTTTTGAAGTATTTGGATCCCTTGAAAGTTGATAAAGAATTACTTAATGTTGTAACACTCCAACCTTTCTTTTTCCGTGTAAACAAGTGAAACCTTGAGTTCAAAGTTCAAGGAATCCTCCTTAAATGAAACAAATTAGAGCTCTTTGGGGGGAATGAATGTTAAAGGAGAAGCATGAAGAATTGATGGCCTATTTATTAACAGCTGTACTTTCCCACCTTGAAATATTGACAGCATGTGACATAATAACCTTACAAATTGCAATCTATAAACAGCTTAGAAAACATGACCTTTGCATTACAATTGGCCTTGTGAAGCCTTCTTCAGCTTATTAGAAATAGCTGCCACCAGCATATCTTCTGGTAGCCGTGGGAAGGGAGGGAACACCAGAGAAGGTGCACAGCCGGAGAGCTGGATGCTATTTAGTACAGAGCTCAGTCAGCGAGGCCACTTACAGGCAGAGGTGATGGGTGGTGAGTGGCACGAAACTTCTCAGCCACAGTGAAAGTATTAGAAATTTGCTTGTCATTGATTTACAGTCACCAGATAGAAAGAACTAATTAGCCCAAGCTGGTTGACTTAGCGCTTTTTCTCCTCTACTTTTCAAACAAGCAGAAACTAGGCATTCCTAATAGGATAGAGGAGTTCCAGATTAGTTTCTGCTGGTCTTTCTACCTGTTCTTGTTCTTTGTGCTAAGGGCTGCCAAAAAGTAAAAGAGGAAACAAATAAAAAACTCCTTTTAGTCATCAACCTTTGGTACTCTGCTTTGAGACTTGGCGTGTCCTTTACTGTCACAGATGGTAGAGTAAGTGTCGAGCATTATTTTACGAGGCTTTGGCAAAACCATAGGTCACAAACCGAGGATTCTTAGATGGTAACCCCAATGTGCTGTATACATTTGGGTAACAGTTGTGGAAATGGTTTGACATATTAATCTGTCATCTCTGATTCATTGTTTAGTTTCTGTTCTTCATTCAGGGTGTACCGTTGTTCAGTTTGTTTCATGTCTCCATTGTACTTGTGACAGAATACACTCAGGATAGTAGAAATAGCAGCAGAGATTGTGAGAAAGAAGTTCTAGCATAAATTCTACCTCAGACTGGACTTGCGAAATTTATTTAACTTCTTTGGGCTTCGGTTTCTTATAATGAAGATAACTGTAACATGTAACATGCACCAGTGTTTTAAATGTCATGTTTCGGTTAATACAATTGTCCTTTGAAGTAGTATTGTATTTCACACCTCACACCAGAAGAGGACAGAACCAGGCAGTGTGCTCCAGAGCTGTCGTTGAGATCAGGGGCCACAAACTCTATAACCTGCTAGGGTCACATGAGTAATGTCAGGGAGTGACTAGGGGCATAAATGCCAATAAATGGAGAGGCCGTATCCCTGTACACAGCTGGTTCTTGTCATGGGGCAATGTGAGCCCAGGACTACAAGGTCTGTATTTTTTTTTAAGAAGTACTAATTCCAAGTTGATATTTAAAATTCAAAAACATTAACTCAATTTTTAAGTCAAAGGCGAGTAAAACATGAGTTGGGGCTTATGTGGTTGCCACATCATCTGCTTAGTAATCTCTCATTGAACATCATCTGCTCTGCTTTGTTATAAAATGACAAACCCAGTGCTGTTGGGGCTAAATCTGTGAATCCCCTCAAACACAAATTCTCTAAAATTTCTGATTATCTTGAGTTTGTTTAAAGCACAGGTACCAGATAAGATTTCTGAATTTACATCTTCCCCAATTGTCTTCTTCCTAGGTGCCCTGGAAGAATGGAATGATACCTTAAAAACTCACTCCTAACTGAAATGTTGGCAGTTCAAATCTACCAGCCACTCCTTAGAGTGGAGCAGTTCTGTTCCTATGGAGCAGTTCTGTTCTGTCCTGTGGGGTTACTGTGCATCAGAATTGACTCAATGACAGTGGGTTTAATGGTTTTGGCTGTAACTAATGACGAAGGCCCTGTGCTGCAATGAACAAGCAGGAACTAAAGATGCCACCCTTCTCACTGTCCTCTTTGCTTAAAACTTAGAAAAGTTATCTGATTCTTTCTTGTTGATTTTCCTGAAAATATTCGATTTGCTATCCTGTTTTTCTCCCCTGTAATCTCTCTTCATTTTGTTCTTGCCTTTCCATTTCTACCTCTGCCCTCCTGGGACAGACAACAACAACAACAAAAAGAAACTCAAACCCATTGCCATCAACTCAACTTCTGCTTAAAATAGTGACCCTAAAAGACAGAGTAGAACCACCTCACAGGGTTTCCAAGGCTGTAAATATTTATGGAAGCAGACTGCCACATCTTTCTCCTGCAGAGTAGCTGGAAGGTTCAAACTAGCAAGCTTTTGGATAGTAGCTGGGCACGTAATGACTGTGCCAGCAGGGCTCCATTTCTCCTGGTACAACCCCCCATACACTAAGAGAATACATTTGAATAGCCTTTTAAATACCTTCCTTACCTTTAGCCATTTTTTGCTCTAGTTTAGCCTGAAGACCAAATCCAGCACATCACCTGTTTTCATAAATAAATTTTGTTGGACGATAGCAATGATTATTATTATCATTTACATATTATCTCTGGTTACTTCTGTGCCACAGTGGCAGAATGGAATACTATAGATTGGCAGAATGGAAACAATAGATTGTTTGTGACCCATGTGCATAAAATATTTGCTGTCTTATCCTTTATGAATAAAGTTTGTTGACACCCTACTAATCCCCATCCTTATATGTCTTCTGATTAAAATCTGTGCTCCCCTCTATTGTCTGTATCACATCTCTGTTCAGAAATTGTCACTTACCCTCCATCCTTTACCACACAGAAATAACAGACTTTCTAAAGGCTTCTCAGTCTGGCATTGAAGACTTTGATCCTTATTTATCTGAGGCCATTTGATCTGTGACCAGGTTAGTTTAAGTGATGACTCCCAGTCATACCTCATTCATCCTAAATCTAACCTTTTAAGAATGGACTGCCATTCATCAGTATTTTTTGTATCCCATGATTCTTTGTACTGTGACAGTGATTGGGAATGTATGATCCTGACTGTGCCAATCGCTATTGAAACCTTACTGTATGTCAAGGATGGCAGTAGGCCTAAACGTAGACATCATCTCATTTGTCCCATATTGACTCACATTTGTAAACACACATGTCTGTACACTGTGTAATTATTCAATGACAATGTACAAAGGACTCCTTTATGCCATATTCTGGGCTATCAAAATAAATTACTATTTTTTTTTAAATTAAATTTAGTACTTAGTTGACAATAAAAGAGACAGATAAAAAAAGAAAAAATATGTATTTAGGCCAAAATAGAAGCATACGATACTAAGGAATAAAACAATAAACTCTATACAGGGACATTGAGATGGCTTCCTGAAGGAGATGATCTTTGAGCTGGGTACTGTTTATCCCTCACAAGGTCTACCTACTCTGCCTTGAACGTGGTAAACATTCAGTAGATAGTTGTTCATTGATTAATTTCTCCCTAAGGGGGAGCCATTTCTACCTGGCTAGTAGCCAACAACATTTTGTGTTTTCTCCGAGCCTGATAAAGTGCTGACACCAATATATTAAAAAAGAGAGAAAGAGCAAATGTCATTAAAGTGATGAGAAGTGTCAAATTCGTGACATTGTCAATGCCTGTCACCTACTCTATAGTAGCCAGAAATGATTTCATCCTTCAACAAATTTTTGGCAAAGTCAAAACTATCTAAAAGAAGCCAAAAGTTCCTTCTCACTTAAATAATTTAGAATAGGACTGCGAGGTAATAGTTCTCTGAACTCCCTGTAACCAGAGAGAAATGAGGTCATTCTAGAAACTTTTGAGGCAGTTGATAGAATGGAAATATTTCACTTTTCCTTGAGATGCGTAAAAAGCAAGCCCTACAACTTCTGCTGGAAGGGACAGGAATTATCAGCTTGCAGGAGTTATTGGAGTTGCCAGAGGAACAGAGGGCTGCTGGGACTGCAGCTTTCTGTATCAGATCTCAGGTGATGCGAATGGCATTGTCCTTTAAAAAAGAAGAGAAGATGTGAAATTTGTAATCTGCCATAGGCCAGCCTTGTGAGAATTGCTTTGTTTCCTCTCCCATACTTTTGTCCTGAGAATTTTGCGAAGCTGGGGCAATAGAGCAGGTCCACCCTGATTACACTGAACCCAACTCAAACCCACGGCCTTAGAGTCCATTCTGACTCATAGTGACCCTACAGGATAGAGTAGAACTGCTCATAGAATTTCCAAGGAGTGCTGGCAGATTTGAACTGCTGTACATTTGGCTAGCAGACATAGTGCTAGCTCAACCACTATGCCAATAGAGTTTCCAGATTGGATTGAAAGGAGAGGCCAAAGCAAAGAACAATCTTTATTTTGTCCTGACCTGGTTTCCCCCCTGTGGTTCTCATGCAGATAGTTTGGTGATTAGCAAGCCTGGTCAAGAACAGACCCTATCCCTTGGCCTTGAAGGGAAACTATGTGTATTCTCTAGGCTGCCTTTTTGAGCACCCATGCATGCCATACTACAGTTTAGTTGACCCCCTTTTAAGCCTCATCTCCTGCCACCTTTTCTCACTTCCTTCTCCACTCTCACTGAGTTAGACCACTGAGTTGTACCACGTCAGCATGCTCACTCCCTAGCCAAACATCATGTGGACTTTATTCCTCTACTTCCTCTGAATTTCTACAGTGAATGTCCTTTTCCTGTTTTTTTTTTTTTTTTTTTTTCTTTTTTTGGCTAAACCAAGGCTTGTACCAATTCACTCTCCTGGTGAAAGCTTTCCAGATTCCCATCTTCCTACTAGGCAAATCCTGATAGCAGTTTTTATATACCTGTATTGTGATGCTCAGCTCAGTGTTTTACGTTGTCTAAAAGACTGTTGATGGCAGTTAGCTGTCACAACTATCACTAGAGTAGAACTCATTTGTAAAATTTCAACCATGTAAATGGTTTGATGTTGTTTACTAACCCAAAGGTAGAAGACTCAGACATATCTGGAGATGCCATAGATCAAAGCTTGACAGTCTACTTCCATAAAGATTATAGCAAAGGAAACACTATGTAGCAGTCCTGCTTTGGAGACCATGAGGTCTCCATGAGTCAGAATTAACACAATGACAACATGTTTGGGGCTTTTTTTTTTTTTTTTTTTTTATCACCTACACATATGCTCTGTGTGTCTCCTGAACTTAAGCTTGGCTCACAGTAGTCGCAGTAATTAAATTAGAATGTACGTGCTGGGCCGCTAACTGAATGTTTGGTGGTTCAAACCCACACAAAGGTGCCTCAGAAGAAAGACCTAGAGATCCACTTCTGAAAAATCAGCCATTGAAAACCCCGTGGAGCACAGTCCCACTGTCACACACAGAGTCACTATGAGTCAGTATCAAGTTCATGGCAAAAAACAGACTTGTTTTTTTTTAGTTTATGATATAAACTGCTCTGTGTCAGCCCTAATATCAGTTACATACATTAGCACAAGTAGGTGCTCATTTAACTTTGGGGGAAAAGGGAAAGGGTCTTATTACTGGATCTCTCTGCAACATAGCCTCCTCCACATCCAAACAAAATCCTATTAGGCAGGGATGTCACCTTTATCTTTATTGTGCCTGCCTCCCTGCCAGGCACTGCCATTCAATAATTCTGCCAAGTGGTATCTCTTCCTTGTGACAGAGTGCTAAACAGTGATTTATTGCTTGAGTACACATTGCTTTCATGGAAGTGATTTGTTTAAAACAACAGTAAAGCACTAAATAAATTATTCATTCCATGCTAATTCTTCACTTTTATGTGCTGGAGTAAGCGTCAAAATCAGCAGCCTGTGGGGCATTTTATTTTTGCCACATTAATCTTGGACAGTTTAGAGAAAAAAAAGGGAGAATATCTAAAGAAGAAGTTCTACCTTTGAGAAAACAGATTTCTTTTGTTCCGCAGCCTCCTGCAATGGCTGGGTAGAGGGTATTGACAGCTGTCCCTCCCTCCTTTCTCCTCCCCTCCCCCCTGCCCCATTACTTAGCAAGCCCACTGGCAGGGCCAAGCTGGGCCACAGGCCCCTGGTCAGCACAGTGTGCAAGCTCCTTTCTCTGCAGATAGTGATTCACATTTGCCCAGTCCTTGTCGCAATACTGGAAACCCCGGTGGTGTAGTGGTTAACTGCTACGTCTGCTAACCGAAAGGTCAAGGGTTAAAATCCACCAGGTGCTCCTTGGAAACTCTATGGAGCAGTTCTACTCTGTCCTGTAGGGTCCATATGAGTCAGAATTGACACTCAATGACACTGGTTGTCAGAAGGCCAGGAAGTGGGGTATTGTCCTGAGAAATTTGCATTTCCCAGGGTAGTTGAGGTGTTAGATTTCTAACTTCATGGGTGTCACAAATCAAGAATAAATGATTTTGAATTGAGAACATCCATGATATTCTTACACTTTTTTTTGCGAAGCTGATTTCTTGTGTGCAACAGAGATCATCATTCATTTCTAGCCTTTCTTTCCTGGGGGCCTGATTTCAGGTGTTTGAGTTAGGGACAGGTGACGAATGTTTAATCTGTGGAGTCCTCAGTTAGCAGAGGAGCAGACAGATGGTATTATTATTATTGGGTCTTGGGACGTTTCTCTTCATTGTCCTGAAGATGACTCTTCTAATGTTTTATACCTATTGGTAGGCTCAGGGGTCTGTGCTCTCTGGCCTCTGGAATCCATGGAGGTCTTAGCAAGTGTGACCCCAAAGTGACCCTCTACCCAGGATGATGGGGAAGGTACTCATTTGTCCTTGAAGACCCAGCTCAAGATTGACACCAAAAAGAACTGGGTGAAACCTTGTGCTACAAGCCCCAGCCTTCTCGCGTGTGAATAACAAAGCCATCATCTCAGGGTTGTAAATGGATTAAATAAGTTGCTGTGGGTAAAATTCGTGTTGTGAGACTTTGAAGGGGTCCCTGCCTACCTCCTGCTGGCCTTATCCCTTCTCTGTAGTGCTTCATTCTAGTCGTTCATTCACTGAAACTTGTCAACCTTAGGAGTCCCTCTGGGTTAGATGGTGTAATGATGGGACGTGTTTCCTCTTGTTTGCAGCCCGGATAACACTGAGCAGAGTGCATACAGAGTGTTTAGTTATATGTAACATCACAGTGGGTTGGTGTCAGCTAGACATGGAGTAAAGAACAGCTGAAGATACACAGGCACACATGTAGAATGAGCCCAAAGTCAGGCTAATTAAAAGAAACAAGTATAATCTTTGAATCTCTTTAAAGCTTTTGTCCTTACCTTTCCAAAGAAGCCATGCTATGTAGTGGTTAAGCCCCTGATCTCTGGACTCCGACTGTCCAGGTTCAAATCTCAGCTCTCCCGCATCTGTGCTAGCTGATTGTTGGCAAGTCACGTAACTCTCAAATTTGCCTTTTGAAAATGACCAAAGCAATAGCAGCAGCAGTTTTGCAGGGTGGTAGAAAATGTGTATGGATCATCTTATTCAAAATTCTTAGCTGAGGAACAAAAATGAAAAGTACTCAATAAAGGGAGTTGATTATAATAATACAGTTAGAAAAGGGAAAGCTAATTTTGTCAAATCCATTTAATAGGAAAAGGAAGAGAAGAAAAGAGGTTGAATGAATTGACATATTAAGAAAAGTTGTATATATAAAACCAAACTCATTGCTTTTGAGTCAGTTCCCCCTCATAGTCTCTATAGGACAGAGTAGAATTACCTCATAGGGTTTCCAAAGATCACGTGGCGAACTTGAACAGCTGACCTTCTGGTTAGCAGTCATAGCTCTTAACCACTGCATCACCAGGGTTTCCTATAAACATGTGAATAATTAAAATTGGCTTTGTAACTAGAAAAATGAAACCTACTGCTGTCAAGTCAATTCTGACTTATAGTGACCTGCCTGGACAGAGTAGAACTACCCATAAAGTTTCCAAGGAATGGTTGACTTGAATTGCCAGCCTTTTGGTTAACAGGTGTAGCACTTAACCACTATGCCATCAGGTTGTTATGAGTCAGAAATCAACTTGATGGGAGGAGGTTTTTGGTTTTGTAACTAGTATCCAACCCTCTCAAATTCTAGCTGTAGGCCTTCTGCCTTGTTCCCCATATACACTTTTTTTTTTTTTCTTTTTGGCTTTCCTCCTGTTGTGCAAGAGAAAGAGATTTTTGAGGGTCTTCAAAAATATAGGCCCCAAATGTGAAACACAGAATAATGACTTCAACTTCTGAATAAAGCTGTTTCTGCTACTTCTGCACCCTGAAGTCCTCATGCAGGGCTGTCTATTCCTGCATAGAAAAAACAGAATGGAAGTGGAGCATTTCAGAGTCCTGGAAACTGTTCAGGTTTTCTCAGATCTGTGCATGAAAGCTAACACTTTTGAATGTAAGAACAGAAAAATCAATAAACTTTTGGATTAGATCATAGACGTGTTTTACAACCACTCTGCCCTCACAAAAAGAGATACACAGGATTGAATTATCTGTAGCATTTAATCCTTGAATCAGCCGAAACTTTCAGGAGGTAGTCCAGGGTATTTGAAATGGTATTCCTAAAATTCAAGTTTGATGAAATGGTAATGCTCTTGTGATGTAGTTGTTCAAGGTTTTGTCATCTCAGTCTATTCTAGAGGCATGTGTCACGGGAACATGTTTATGTTTGGAAATAATTACTCGTGTAACTGAAACATGTTTTTATACCTGGAGGAATCCATCACCAATACAACCACAGTTAGTTTGTCAGACAATCAAGAGATATTGATGTTCTTGGGATCAAGTTGAGAATAGTAAGTCTAGGGTCACCTGGGATTGCGAGAATGAAGGAGATACTGTTTTGAACCTGAGAACGAGAGGCTGATCACACTCAGCATTGTCGATCATGCTATGGAATTTACACTTCATTTTACGACAAAGGAGAGGCTAGAGAGAAATGTCCTGAAGAGTTGGAATAGATGATAAGTTTGTCATTAAAAAAAAAAATCATAGTAGGAGCAGTGTTGAGAATAACTTGAGAGAAATAAAAATGGAGGCTTTCAGACTTGTCAGAGGCACTAGCTGAGTGATAAGGGAGAGTGGACCAGGTTGCTTGGGGTGAGATCAGGTGGGAGAGGTACAACAATTTATTATCTTTGGGAGGAATTGGGGCATGATAAAGTCCAGGATGACTCATGCTGTGTTGTGGATAGCAACAATAGTATTTGCTGGCAACAGTGAAGACAGAGTAGGTTGAGATCTTGAGTTTAAATATTGTTATGATGAGAATAGAAATAGCAAACATGTGTGTAAACCTTGGAGGAAATGGAATCTCAGTGAGGTATGTGGACTTCCTCAATGTCACAATGTGTTAGCAGCAAAGCCTGGACTTAAGTCCATAGCTCATGATTCATAGCCCAAAGCTACTGAGATGGATAGCTCCACTGGTAAAGTTTAATGAGTGTCTGGTGTATAACTTCACCGAAAGTGGATTTATGGTGAAGCTGTGATTCTCCCTCCTCCCTTCCTCTCCCTCCTCTCTCCCTCTCTCCCTCCCTCCCTCATCTTTTTCTTTCTTTCAGTAAAAATAGAGATAATTTCTAAAACACATATTCATCTGCATGGGCCTTTGTAGCTGACAGGAGTTTCTGGAAGCTACTAAGTATTCCACGTGGAGAAGAGAAGGCAGGTTGCAATCAGAAAACACTTCTTTGTACTTATTTCTGCTAATCTGCTTTATGATGTCCTGGGGGGGAGGGGAGGAAACATGAATCTTTAAGGCTCTAATAGTATAGCATGACTTAATCTCTCATTCTAATTTTCAACCTCATTTTATTCATAACATTTTATTCTTAAAGAAAGACCTAAAATTCTGTAACTTTATTCCCAAAAAGCCTAGATGTGTGACCCACCCTACCTGTCATAATCCTAAGTCACCTTCTTCCATGTTTCCATATCAGATCTGGCTCAAACCAGTCCTCTCTTCTGTGCATAGAAAACTTTTACTTAAAGTACCAACTCAGCACTTGATATGTTAAATTTATTCCTTATTCCCCAAACCTCTTTATGTGATAACTGATTCTTCTAAAAGTGTAACCTATACCATTTGTCAGGGAATACGATTTGAATTAGATGATCTTTCCATTCTCTTCTAATTTTGACTTCAGTTACTTTTTCATTAATGGGAAATATTAAAAAAAAAGAAAAAGAAAAAGTTCATATCAACTGGTACATGCACACAAATGTTTATTGCAGCACAGTCCACAATAGCAAAAAGACGGAATCAACCCAGATACCCAACAACACAGGAATGGATAGGTAAACTATGGTATATATGCTCTGTGGAACACTATGCAATGATAAAGAACAACAGTGATTTTAGGAAACATCTCATAATCTGGTTTCAACTGGAGGACATTATGCTGTGTGAGAGTGGTCAGTGACAAAAGGACAAATGTTGTATGAGACCCCTGTGATAAGAACTTAAAAACAGACTCATGAATAGAAGAAAAGACTCTTTGACAGCTGCAGGGGTGGGGAAGGAGGGAGGGTGAAAGGGGGAGGGTTTAGATTAGATAGTTGATAGAAATTTAGTTTGGTGAGATTAGAAAGAAGATCAGTATTAACTGGACTTCAACATAACATGATTACTTCTCCCATCTTAGCCCAATATTGTAAGGACAGAGTAGCTGAGGTGAGGGGCCAGGGACCGTGTTCTCAGGGTAATTAGACACCAATTGGCACAACTAGCATTTTGCTAAGAGAGGCTTTTGCACCCCATATTGGTGAATGGTGTCTGGGGTCTTAAAAGCTGCCAAGCTGCCATCTGAGGGTACAGCAATTGGTCCCAAGTCAGCAGGAACGGATGATCACCAAGGACCAAAATGACATGGGAGAAAGAGAACCCAGAAGACAGAGAGACCCACGTCAATGGGTGACTACATCGACTTGTGACTAGAACTGGATGGTGCCTGGCCACCACCAGTGATAGCCGTGATGGAGCTCACAAAGTTGAGTCTCACTGGCAACACAAGAATAAAAAGATGTGCACCCTGAGATCTCCTCTAAAAGACCACCATTGATAATCCACAGGCCTTGGAGTTCTCCTGGGAGCATGGCTGCTCGCCCTGATGCTGCCCCTGTCCATAAATCATAATGGAGGTCAACTTTTTGGACAGGAATGGATTGGACTTGGAGACACAGAGTCACCATATCAGGTGTGCACTTTATGGTTCTGTGCATCTATAGGATGTCATCCTGCTGGCCTCTTACTGGAGGTGGGGGAATGGGTGGAGAGGAGGGTATAGGAGATTGTTGAGAGGATAAGACATTTATGGAGAGGAGAGGAAGAGCATGCTGTCACTGAGCAGGGAGAACAGAGGGAGCTGCATGTAGGCGGGTGTGCAAATTTATATGGGAATGTACATTTTCACTCAATCATAATTTAAAAAAAAAGTTAAGTATTCAAAAAAAGAATGGCATACCTGCATACCTACCTTCTAGATGCTATTGTAAAGAATTAAAAGTAAAATCACATGGAAGCATTTTGATTCCTTGACTAAATGAAAAGAAATTTATGTGAATCACTTAACCTTTATGGAATTATTCTCTAACAGAAGCCTTTATTAATATATTTTACCTGTGATTTCAAGGATTACTTAAATTTCAGTTTCAAGGCAGCATTTTTAAGCTTTAGAATTCATTTCAGGCAAATTGTGCTCTACCTCACAGCTTAAATCCATCAGCTGTTCCTTGGAAACCCTAAGGGCGGTTGTACTCTGACCTGTAGGGTCGCTATGAGTCAGAATTAACTTGACACCGATGAGTTTAGTTTGGTTTGGTCACTGTAGCACTCAGACAAGACAAACAAACGATCTGCTAGAGAAGTCTGTTGTGACTGTTTTGTTTTTATATACTTGTTTTTTGTTAGTCTTTAAGTGAATAAAATATTTCTCTACTGTCACTTTAAGATTTTTCCACAGTCAAGGAAAAATACTGGATCTTACCTTGCTGGCTATCCCTAGTGTTTTATTTTCTTTGCTTTTGTTAGTGCTATTTTATGAATATAAGTGGAGAAAATGAAAAAGAAACATATTATTTTCAATAATAACACATTCTAGGACTGGCAACACTAAAGATGTTATCCTACTGATATTAAGATAATGTAGTATCTAACTGAGGTTCATGTTCTGACATTTGGGTCACCACAATATGCATATATTTATTAGCCTCCTGTAAGTGCCTTATGTTAACCTGGAAGAAGAATACTTTTTAAAATTGAATTGACCTCTTCAGACCCACGAATAGGAGCAGAAGAAGCAACATGGGAAAGTGAAAAAGAAAAGAGTTTCGTCATTTCTTTGGAGTGAATCTAAATATAAGGAAGCGTCTGAGCAGATGGGGCCGCTCATCATTAACAAGCAGTTTGCTGCTCAATGGCGTGGTCACCTGGTGTGGGGGTTCTCGCATAGGAAGAGTCTTAATATTTAGATAGAGTCTGTAATTCAGACAGATAGTAATTTAAGAACTTGCCGATCTATCTTTCTCAGATCATTGCACCAGGGAGTTGAAAGAAATTTCTGTATTCCTCACGTCCCTTCCACCCTCCTCCTCCCAAGCTCAGCTTGTACATCTCTCATTCATCCAAATGGCTTACCTCCTTTCTTTATTTTCTATCTTTTGAGAGAGACGATAATGGAAGAAATATTTTCCTATTGTTTTACACTGAGAATTCTGTACCTTGTCTGGATATGTGCAACAGGTGACCTGATTTGTATAGGAACCAACTTGAAGGAGGATGGTTGAGATATCATCTCCCCCCACCTCCTGAACATTGTAGGAGCATGTAGTTTATAGTTTCTTAGCTATAAAATGAGGGATCTGGATTGGATAGTCTATATGTCTTCCGTGAAGTATATCTTCCCAAGGGACCACTGAGATGCCTGCTTCTCTGCCCCTATCCCAGCCTCATTCGTGTCTCGAAGCTTTGTCTTTGTCTAAATATGTTTAGTCTCTCTATTTTATTGTCCATATAGAGAAAAATCTTGATTGGAGTATGCATTTTTGTAGTATGTTGTACAATTATTTCATCCTGGCGTTCTTTTGGGAGAATTGGCACAAATGTCTGACTGTTTTCTAGAAAAATTATATCATATTTCATTTAGTATCTCTCATCTTCCCCAGATTTAGTCCAATGGGTTAGAGTATCATTTAGGGTAGAATAATTTACCTAGAGGAAAAAGAATATGACAAAATTAACCAATGAATGTTTTGGAGATTATTCTCAATTTTTATTATTCAAAAAGGCAGAAAGAGAGAAGGAACCATGTGAGTGAAGTATCATCAGGCTGTCTAGTTTGGCATTTTGAGATGAATAGATTTTAGAGGCAATGCATTTTTTAAGCTTTCAGCATACTTGAAGGGAGGGGAAAGTTGAAGTTCAAAGGTTATGTTTTCAAGATTTGTTTACAAAGCTAACTTAGATCTTGTAGATTTGACAAGCTGACTAGCTTGGATTTGTTCACAATGTATCTATGACCTAGCTATAGAGCTATAGTCTAATCCTCTGTTATTATAAACATTTCTTTGCATGTTGGTAACAGAAAAGAACTTGGCATTCAGCACACAAGTGGGAAAGAAACATGGGTTTCCTGAGTGAAAGTTGCGGTCTTGCTCACGCAGAAGCTTTGAGGACAAGATATCACAGCTGGCGTCCCTGCCGTGGTCTCAGCTCAGATGACCTCTGGCTCCAGAAGGAGACAGATTTGAAGGAGGGGGACACATAGGCCGGAAGATCCAGTTTTACTGAATGATTGATCTGTTTAACTGCTGAGGCTGCCATGAGAAGGAGAGCCTTCCTTCTTGGACAGAGTTTTGGTGACCTCCTCTGATATGACCCGGAGCCGTCCTTCACCATGCTTTTGCGCTTTGTTAGTGTTAGACCTGTGGACGCCAGCCTGGACAGCCGGGAGCTTCTCGTGGGCCTTGTTGGCCTCAGCTTGTTGACATGTTCCGGGAGAATCTGCTTGTTCTTGAACGTGTTTGTTTTCGTCTTCAGATACAGGCCATGCCTGTGGCAGACAGTCTTTATATGGAATACTCTATGAATCTGTGTGTCGTCTCTGTGCAAGGGCCACATTAATCTCCTTTGTATTTCTCCACTTTCAGTGTATGTGCTGCATAAGAGATTTTACTAAGGAATTTTCCATCTTCCAGCAAGAGCTCTCCCTATACTCCCATTCCCTTGGTAGCTAGCACTCAGTTATCTGTATGTACCTATCTCTGTCTGTATCAATGTTGGCTGTCTTGTATTCTGTGTTCCCGGGGGAGGACTAGTGGCTGATTAAATCACTCACATTCTGTGTCTTGAAAAGGTCATTACATAAATAAGCACTGCATTCAATGATCAATAAGCTGCTATAGAATATGAAGGTCATCTGGTGATCAAGGACTTGCCAGGGAACCAAAGCTACTAACTTTTCTGCTGAGCTCCACACCCCAAATGAAGCCTACTCTTTCTACTGGGTGGTCATTTCTCCAGTTGTATTTCTGTGAGCTGTGTTACCTGTCTGATGATTTCAGTTCCTGTGTGTGTGTGTGTGTGTGTGTGTGTGTGTTTGTCTAACTCTATGTGCATCTGTACCTGCAACTGTAAGCATGCACGTGCAGTTTGTGGATATTGCCCATACTAGCCTTTTAACTCCCCTCTAGGGTATGTTAGCCAGTTTAGCAATTATTGATTTCTCTTCCCTTTGATGACTCAAAAGGAGCCCACCTGCGTATTCACTTAAATCTTCCTAAGATAATGAAACTATAAACCACTCTGATAAAATCTTTGGATAGATGTCTGCACATTCATTGTTAGAAACCATTGATCCTGGGGACGGCCAAGTTCTGTGTAAGCTAAGTGGAAGGATTAGCTCACAGTGAATATTTCACTACAGAATCCAAAACTCAAGACTGTCTGTGACATGCAGAAGTTTTCCAGGGGTGTTTGAAAGATGGCCAGAGTGAAAAGGGTTTGTGACGAGTGCCATATCTGCCATATATACCAGATCTTCAATAGAAACTTTTGTGTCAATCAGATTTAATGCTTTATCCTTGCCTGCTGATACTGATAATACTGATTCCAGACAATGTAACATAGAGAAAAGCTGAGCGCACTGGTTAAGAGTCTGCTTGTATTATGACTTAGTTCTGCCTTGGTTGAATTCTTTTTGTCCATTTGTCCCCAGCTGAGTTAGTTAAGTTACTTGGCTTCCCTGTGCCTCAATTTTCTCACCAGGAAAAAAAAGGCAGAGACAGATATTATATGAAATGCCCTTAATATGGTCAGTTGTCTGGCACACACAAAATCTGTTGATTAAGTGGTGATGTTATTAATAATAGCAACAGCTTACAGTTGTACAGTCTTAACATTTACAAAGAAAGCTCTTGTTTCTTACAGTTTTCACCTTCTACTATTCTAGGATAAAGAAGAGTGATGCTACCTTCATTTTTTTTTTTTTTAATTAAGAAAAATCAAATCAATATTTAAGTGCTTTCTCCATGGCCACAGAATTAGCGATGGTGGCAGACAGTACTAGTTGTGACTCAGCAACCTCTCTCCTTGCTGGGAAAACCGACCTCTCGTTATAGAAAACCCCAACTGAAAATACAAGCTCCACCTTCTGCATTCTTTTCAAAACCAAGGTATGGGGTTGTCTCTGAGTTTTGGCCAGTGACACTGAGGCAACTTTGCCAGGAGGGCTTTAGGGAAAGAGTTTTCTCCTTGATTATAAAACAAAAACATGCAAACAAATAAAAATCCCACAGATACACATAAGAGGTAACAGCCCTTTGCTGGAGGTCACTGTATCTGTGCTTGAAACAAGCAATTATTCTGGCCACCTTGCAAGGATGAGGATAAATAGCACCCAATTGGCACTTTCAGGGAGGAAATATGGATGTTGTCTTGGCCCGTCATGACATGTTGCACACTGTCTGGAATCACTGTCATCACATTGTTGTTAGGTGTCTCCTGGTTGATACTGACTCATAGTGACCTCATGGGACAGTGTTGAACTGCCCCATAGGGTTTTCTTGGTTGCAGTCTTCATGGAATTAGTTTGCCAAGTCTTTCTCCTGTGAAGCCACTGGGTGAGGGATAAACCTCAGCTTTTCAGTTAGCAGCCAAGTGCATAAAACTACTTGGGCCATCAGAGATAATGCCCTTGTCGTTTGAGTCAACGTTTTTGCAGCTTAAAGCATTATCACAGATGTCGTGTCTAAACTAGGCCTCAAAATCTGGTCTTCTGTTGTTAAGGCTTTTGCTGTCTCTAGCACCTAATTTTTAAGCATCTCTGCAATAGAGAAAAGAATACTTGTCTATCCTGGTACTTTGCTAGATCTGTCCCCATGATTCTGCTTTAGGGAAACCTGAAGACTTGCACTTTCTGGTTAACACTGTGTGAGTTTTCACACTTCTGGGCCCCTGTCTTCACAGTCCCTTCGCTTGAAATATTCTTGGGTAGAGGTGATGCAAACCGTTATAGTGCTTGGCTGCTAACTGAGTGAGTAGAGGGGTGAGTCCACCCAAAGCCACTTGTGAGACAGGCCTGGAAATCTACTCCTGAAACACCAGCTACTGAAAATCCTATGGAGTATAGATAGTTCTGCTTGCAGTGACATGAGGCTGCTGTAAGTTAAGAGTCAACTTGAAAACAACTAGTTGGTGATAGACCTGCCCATCTCTTGCTGAATTCCGTAGACTCGGGGCTCTGTCTTGACCCCCCTCCTCTTGCAGGAACCTATTCCTCATCACACCTTTCTTTGTTTGTTGCTCCCTACAAAATAAAAGCACCTTACTCTCTTGTCAATCTTTGTATTCTTTGTTTTGTGTGTGTGTACAAGTCTGCCTTTCCACTGTAATGTATCAGGCCCTGGGACCCTGTTTGATTCTCCTTTTGCATCTTATAGCACTTATTTTTATTCCTGCCTCTTAACAAAGGCTTAATAAATGTTGATTAAATTAAATATGTAGAATTTTAGAGCTGAAAGTTCTTCTGAACAAAACTGTCATTTTCTGGGCACTCTAGCAGGTGGTTCTTCCTAGATTCATGAACCCCTCAGGGTTGGGAGATCAGTGATATCTTTAAAGTGATAGATATTATTTGATGCTCGTAACTTTTTTCAGATCATATTCCTCAAAGGTTCATGATTCCCAAAAGAATGAAAACCCCCGTTTAGGTTGGAAAGTTGAGTAAATGCTTACTGATTTAAAGAAGATGTGGAACAGGCATTATTTTTGGGAAACCTCTGTTGTGGATTTATTTCCTTTTCCTGAAAATGGAATGTAGAGAAAACAACAAAAAACAAAACTCCCTGGCTATTTGAACATCTTCCCTATATTTTATGCACCTTCTTCTGTGTGCATTAAAGATTGTTCCAGATCTCTTCAGGCCTCTTCTAAGTTATCTTTCACTTATATTTGCAAACTCACTGAATGGTGTCTCACAAACTGTCCAGTAAACAGAGAGGTGTCCATCTGAGTTTGAGCAATGAGGAAACTTCAGGGACCGATTCATCTCAGGAATGGGGAGGGCAGAGGTAGCTGGCTCCAGAACTCTCCTAGCCTGCTGGCGTCTTCAATTTGGCCATCCCATTGTCCATCTGAACCAGACAAGGACCCATCCCAAGTGAAAAGAATAATGAACATCAGCATTCCTGGGCTCTCTGGAGTCCCCTCATGTGTCTCCATTATAGAAACACCTCCCCCAAATCCACCCTGAATCACTAATGACTGCAGAAAGAATACAGAGGAAAATGTGTTGTTTTATAGAGCAGGACCCATCACCTACTGTATCATTCAGGATTTGGCCTTCAGGGAACTTGCAGCCCACATTCCTTACTTCGTCCTAGAGACTAAGGCCCACACTGTTGGTTCTGCTGAGATTCGATTCCACTTTCACAAATAGCCACAGAGAGAGAATAAAGGATGCAAATCATTAATAATTGAAAAATCAGGAGATGTGTCCCAGTTTTCTAAGTTTTCCCTAATGTGAAGTTGAGGATGAGGTAAGAGTGTCCAGACCAAGTATCTTCCTAGAACCTAAATCTTCTTAAGTTTGCATCTGTTCTCTAAATTCATTATTTTAGCAAAATAATAAGCTTACTAGGGAAACATAGTCTTCAAGAAAGATTCTTGTTGATCTTTTGCTTCAAACCTGGTTGTTGTCTGTCAGCAGTAGAAATTAGGGACACCACTCAGCGGGGACTGCGTACATTCCTTCCTGGGAATGAGAGAAGGGGCAGCTATGTGGAACCACCATCCTTCATTCCATTCCATGGAGAGTGAATTCTTTAATGCCTCGCACAAAAGGGGAGGGCAGTATATTTTTTCTTCAGCAAAGGAATAGAGAATTTTCCTAGTCTGTTGCTTAGAGAGTATGGAACAAATTTTGGTTCCTAGGCATTGTAGGGGAAACCCTGGTTGCATAGTGGTTAAGTGCTACAGTTGCTAACCAAAAGGTTGGCAACTCAAATCCACCAGGAGCTCCCTGGAAACTCTAAGGGGCAGTTCTACTCAGACCTATAGGGTTGCTATAAGTTGGAGTTGACTCCATGGGCAGTGAGCTTTGGGTTTGGCATTGTAGTAATTAATTCACCCAGAAGTTGTCAAAAGATATGTCTTACAGAATCAGATTACCTGGAAGTACTATAAGGATTCCTGAAATGTTTGCTGTAGGTTTTGTTTCTAAATTGTGTTTCTCTGTTAATTTGAAAATATGCCGTCACACTAAAAGATGTTTTATGGCTAATAACTGGCATAATGGAGACTGTCAAATGCATTAATTTATACTAGTGCCAGGTTAATTCGTTTGAACATGTACCGTGAAATAAGGCTTACCCTTCCATTTTGATAGAACAGGAGTTTTGACTGGCTTTTGCTAATTTATCCTAGAACACTGTTTATTCGTTATCCATACGTGGTGATTCTGTTATCTGCATGGTTCCTTTTGTTTTGTAACCGAGCATAGGAGAGGGTTTCCAGGTTGGACAAATGGTAGAGTAACTAGAATCTTCTTTCAGTAGAGTCTTATATGATGGCTTCTCACTCCTTAGGTACAGGGGAGTCCAAGAGGCTCAAGTTGGGGTTATTGCTAAGAAGAAGCTTTAGAAACACTTGGGCAAAGGGGTGTTCATTTGGGGGCTCATGTGATGAAAATTTGACCTGGAGCTGGGGAGGAAGCCCTTCCTGATTCCTCCACAGACCTTGCACAGAACCTGACACTGTTTCTGGAACCCTTCTTCTCTACCAGGAGTGGATGAATTGATAACACTTACACTGATGAGTGGGGATGTGCACTTTTGTTTTTAGAATGAACAGTAGAGTTTCTTTCAGAAGTTTTGTAAGCAACAGATGTGACCAGAAGGAGCCACAGATAAAAGAATAGGGCTGCTGTCTTGTGGTGTCACCATCTACTAGACTGACCTGGATAGTACCTAGGATGCGTCACTTTAGAAAGTGCTATAAATAATGGGATGCTGAGGTCTTGTTTGGAAACCCTGGTTGCCTAGTGCTTAAGAGCTATAGCTGCTCACCAAGAGGTTGGTAGTTCAGATCCACCAGGTGCTCCTTGGAAACCTCATGGAGTAGTTCTACTCAGTCCTATAGGGTTGCTATGAGTCAGAATTGACTCAACGGCAGTAGGTTTTGGTGGTGTAGGCCTGTAGGCCCTGTTACAGTGTAGACAGGAGTTGTTGAGCTGTAACTATTTGTGTTGTAGCCATTTCAAGGTAGCATTGTGAGATTTAAAGAAGAACGTAAATTATTACTACATGGCCACTGCTTATTGTTAGGAGTGAAGGATATTTTGCTGCTGTATAATGAAATCAAGATACAGAAATAAATTGATATGCTGATGGATATCCCATTCTGTGAGTGTGTATGTGTGTTCATGTGCTCACATGTGTGCCTGTGTATATGTTCATCAGAACAACCCCGTTCTTACTGGTGGACTTTATATTTAAATGCTACCAACTTGAGTTAAATCTATATATGAAAATGATTTACTGAGCAAATGAAAATATGGCATGTATATTACCTATGTACATATACAATTTCACTTCATAAAAGTGTTCTGCTGATTTTCCAAAGTTTGTAAATCATACAAAAGTAGTAAACGGTAGGAGCAGAGTAGTCCAGAACTGTACTTTTCCTTTTGTCTCATTTACTGGTAGTCATACTTGAGTGCTGCAGGAAACTCTGCTGGCGTAGTAGTTAAGTGCTACAGCTGCTAACCCGAAGGTCTGCAGTTCAAATCCGCTACGCACCCCTTGGAAACCGTATGGGGCAGTTTTGCCCTGTACTCTAGGGTCACTATGAGTTGGAATTGACACAGTGGGTTGGGTTAGTTTTTTTTTTTCTTTTAATACCAGAATGTTGTACCTGCATTTGGCTGTGGCCAGCCTCTTTCAGTGGGTGCTGATTGAAGCCCTTTTGGCATACTGGTTAAGTGCTATGACTGCTATCCAAAGGGTCAGCAGTTCGACTCCACCAGGCTCTCCTTGGAATCTCCGTGGGGCAGTTCTGCCCTGTTCGGTAGAGTAGCTATGAGTCACAATTGACTCAACAGTAGCAAATTTTGGTTTTTGAATTCTTTTGAGTAAGACTGTTCATTAACCCGAACAGAAAAACAACAAACAAAGCAGACCTAATATAATGACATACCGTTATCCAGAAGGTGGCAAATAATGTGCCTGGACAGTAGAGGTAGAAAAAAGAGGGAGCTTTTTCAAACAATCAATTGAAAACCTAATGAAAGGTTAGCAGTCTTCCCTTGTCTATTGCTCCCATTCTGGAAACAGATTGATTCAAACAGATACGCTTTGAAATGCCAAAAAGACGCCTCTTCTGCTGCAGTATTGATAAACTGCCTGAGTGTATCAGTGGCATTTGAGTTTTACTAGTCAAGTAAGAAGCAGCAAGGAGCAGATTTTCCCCTGCCTGCCCCAGGAGTTGCTTAAACAATTTCTGCGTGCTCACACCTGCGGCTCCACACCATCACACGCTGGGGTAAAGGGTTCCTGCTCTGCTGCTGCTCTGAATTCCCTCATCAGATGAATGGGAGACCTGGCCTGTGACCAGCTGCACTTCATTCTTTAGTTGACTGCTGTATTGTATCAGGAGAGCAACTGCCTAGAAATGCTTGATGCCCAGACCTTCATTTTCTTGGTGGGGGATATATAGGCCTATTTGGCAGAATCATACCAAGGTGGAACAGCGACATTGTTCTGTGCCTTCAAACAAACTGCCACCCTGCTGCCACTGATCAGCATTCCTGGGATGGCAGTGATTGAAATTTGGTACTCAGAGCGACTTAATTGTCACACAGATCTGCTAAGCATATGCCCCCACCACAGGCATGCCATCTGATGTGCCCACAGGGTGCTCTGCACCTCACACATGCTTACATTTTGCTGCAGAATTAAGTTTTGAGCATATCTTTTGAAGACACTTGTGCTTTGGTTCAGGAGATGGGTAGCCTTTGAGGATAGGACCTTGGGGATCAGAGACAGGCCTTTGTCTTTTGGTCATCATATTTCTCCATTTCCTTGAACTTGGAACACATCTGAGGTCATGGAGTTCCCCTCCTTGTCTTGCATGAATGCAATGTTAACAATCTGCTCATCAATACTTGAGACATCAGTAAACTGAGTGCTGTGGTAGCAGAACGGTGCTTGAAAGGATTCAACAGCATCTGCCTTGGGAGTCAAGATTAGTTTGTCCTGCGCTCACTGTGGCTGGAACTCGTCCCTGGGCCTTCAGAGAAGGGACCAACAAATCGATGTCAACATTTTTCTGCTGAGTTGGAAGCAGCAGGGCCAAATGTTCTAGGTTATGGGTATCAGGAGGAAAATGCAAACCACACCAGAAAGTGGAGCAGACCTATTAGGCTCTTACATAAGAGAAGTGAGAAAGGGGTGGGCCCCAGAGTGGTGAGGAACATAGCGCTCTGTTGAATCTCCCCATATGCTGTGGACACATGTGCCTCAGCTAACAAGGTGGAGCGAGTGGTCACTACAGGCACCCAGAGGAGCAGCTTTCTCCATACTGCTGTGATGGGGATTGAGTTTCTGTGGGACTGACGACAGGTAAATCAGCTCCTTGTCAGCTCCTGTTTTCTTTGATGAGCAGTTTCACTCATTACAGGATCACCGAGTCCTAGGCCTCCTCGGTATTTCTTTGTGTCTGCGATCAGGCAAAATCTTGGTCCTCTAATAAATGCTTAATAAATGTTTGTTAGATGCTGAAATAATGACCGACATCATTTGAGTTTCTCTGAGTGAAGCTGAAAGATTGATAAATGAAAATCTAAGGAGGACTTGCCATGGAGCTAATGAAGTGGAAGTTTCCGGGCTTCCTCATTGCACAGACCTCTTCCCAGGGTCTGGTTTTAATTGTTTATTCAAAATGTTGTGGTCTTCTTTTTAATGGAGCTCCTCCAACTTCTAAAAGTGTCAGAGCTCTATGAAACCTTGCTTGGCTGCTGTTAAAATGCTGTTGCTTAGCCTGTGTAGCTTCTGTTTTATGACTTTTTTAGAAATTGAGAGGTCAGAAGAAAGAGGTAAAGACATACCTAGAGAGGAGAAAGGGAGGGAACTAACATTGAAGACCCCTTTGTTAATTGACTGGAAATCTTAGCTTATTCCTTAAATCGTTATAGCAACCCTTAGGGGGAGAGTAGCTTTATGGCCCTTAATAGATGGGAGTGCTGAGCTCTAGAGAAGTAACCTGCCCAGTGTCAGCCAGCTACAAGTGGTTAAGTTTGGCATCTGAGTCTATTGCTAAACTATGTCATATCCCCACTTTTCGCTCAGTGCTCATTCTGCGTACTCATTGCCATCTAGGCAATTCCAACTTTTAATAACCCTACATGACGACACAGTGGAGCTGCCCCATCTGGTTGTCGAGGCTGTCATCTGTACAGAAGCAGATTGCCATGTCTTTCTCCCATGGAGCACTGGTGAAGTTCCAATCACCAGTCTTGACATCCGCAGGCCAGCGCTTAACCGCTGCGCCACCAGGGCTCCTTAGTGGCTACCAGGGGTGAGGCAAACGTGACAGCCCCGACAGGCTTCCCTGAGAGAGTGTGAAGGTCACCAGGTTAAGAAATGCCTGGGTGGTCTGGGAACTCTTGGTATGAGGTGAGTGGATGAGAAGAGGGAGGTAAGAAGGCTTTCCTGGGAAACCTACTGAGTTCAGCACGCCTCTTCCCTTCGGTGGAGCAGTGCTGTAACAATTCATTCAATTATGTTAAGCGTCCATTAAAGGAATCCTAAACCCTCCCTTGGGCTATTTCAGTTTTAAGAGACTATAATTGTTTGAGACTAACCGTAATTTTTTTTCCTTTGCCTTCAGGTGATTCTCATTCTGACGAAGCTCTATGACTATAACCTGGGGAGCATCACTGAGAGCTCACTTTGGAGGTAGGTAGATAAATTGAGCTAATAATCATGGACTTACTTAAGCCTGTGGCCTGCTCTCACTCTAATGTCCTCCCCTCTGTGGAGTTGCTGATTATTTGTGCCTCTTTCTTCCTTGGCTTGCTGGACCTTTCCCTTAGTACTGGGTAGAGTGTGTCTGCAGGCAGTGAACCCCTTCTCTGTGTCACAGTCCGTTCATTTAACTTACATGAGGTTATGTTTCTGTGGCTTGGGTCCCCCAGCGCCTGCTGATCTAGGAGGCTGCTGAAGCAGAAAGGAAAGAGGGGAGGTCTCTGCAAGGGGAATTCACACCCTCTGGGTCCCACGACTTCGTTTTTCAGTCAGTTCCCCTCTGTGGTCCTACCTTTCACTAACAGCAGAGGTGTATACTTATACTTGTGTGTCTGGGATTCACACTGTATTGCCATTTATAGACAGATGCTTCATAAGTACTCTTTCAAAGGAATGGATATGTATCCTTTAGGAGCAAAGCAACTTAAACAGTGGAGCAAAACATACAGCTGGACTTTTCAGAAATCCAGGGGTCTGTCTGTTCTGTCCCCTTCTGTTCTTGGGCCATGTAGATCCTATTGTTTCCATTCATTTGTCTAAAAAAAAAAAAAAAATCTACTTTATTTACCTTGCCGCTGATCGGCTGTTCTCAGCCACTCTTGGTTGTGTTCCTATACCTTGACTGATCACTTGAAGACCAGGAGAGTATGGGCAGTATTGTTTAGAACTGGATCACCTGCTAATACATGAGGTTGGGAGACATGGAGACAATCCCAGGGATAATATCCAGTGATCACTGGCAAGGTGGCAAGTCCAGAGTCTGCTCTGATTGGTCAGTGCCCCTGTAGTAAAACCAAAAACCAAACCCATTTCTATCAAGTGGATGCCGACTCATAGTGACCCTATGGGACAGAGTAGGTTGAGTGTTGCTTCCCTTTACCATCACACACACGCACACACACACCCACCCACCCACACACACTCACACACACCCTGCACACACCCACACCCACACCCACACCCACACCCACACCCACACCCACGCACTTACATTTTGAATGGAAGTGGTTCCCTAAGGAAAATTTACATACTAGTTAACAGAGAAAGGAGGTATTCTATGGGCAGACAAAAGGCAGTGGATGGCTACCATGTCATATGAAGGGGGTTTTCATCATCTGAGGTTTACCTGAACTGAAGGGACTAGCTTCTGGCTATCAGCCTCAGGGCTCGGGTCTAATGAGAAAGATTCCAATCACTGCAGGTGCTGGCCCCTCAGCAACTGTCTTTGGGAGGAGTGGAGTAGGAAGGAGATTGACCTCTTAGCCTTGGGTCAGCAGTGCCTGCCCCTCTTGGGGGATGTAGTTTTTATAGAAGAGGATGATCATGAGTTGGTTAGCCAGTCCAGTGGAACCTACCATACACCATATGCAGATTGTTCATAAAATTTCTTTTTAACTTGATGTCTGTTTTCCACTAGCCTTGACGTTATGTACACGAACACTTGAATAAACTCTTAATGTTTTAGGAGACTTATGGTTGACCAAAGAAAAAGATAAGCCCTGTTCGGGTGCTTAGGTTATGTATTTCCTTTTAGGAGGTCTGTTATGCAGAATTTCTGTCCCAAGGAAATTGTGACTGAATTCAAGTATGAAGATTCATGTAGGAGCCTGAAACAAGTGCAGTTAGTTCTTTAGTGTATTAGTGGTCCAGCACCTCATGTATTATGGAAATACAGAGACCCCTCATCCGAATTTCTGTGACTCTCGGTGAGCTTATACTTCCTTGTTAGATTGCTCTAATTTATGCACATGTGAAAGTAAAATGATGTTTGATTAAGAAAAGCTTTTTTTTTTTTAACAATACATTCAGTATATAAACTCTAGTCTACACGTTAGAAAATGAAAAGCTGTGTGGTTTTGTCTCAGTGAGACAGGCTTTCAGCAGCTCTCAGTCTCCACCTGAGCCTTGGGATGAGAGTGCTAGAAGGTGTGAGAAGAAGTCCTTTTGGACTGACAAACTCTAGGCTCATCCTTCTGCCTTCTCTCTGATAGGACACTGTTCCCTGTGTTTCCACGGCAGAGAGGGGAGAAGAAAGTTGCTTTCTGATCTTGGATGTTGGTTAATGAAATGAAAAACAGCTTCACTGTTTTAGTCACCTAGTGCTGCTCTAACTTCAGCAAAGAAACGTTATTCTTTCACAGTCCAGTAGGCTACACATCCAAATTCAAAATATCCACTCCAGGAAAAAGGCCTTCCCTCTTTTGGCTCTGGGGGAATGTCCTTGTGTTGCATCAGTCCTTGGTCAGGGAGCATCCTGGTGCAGGAACCTCAGGTCTGAAGGATGTACTCTACTCTTGGTGCTGCTTTCTTGATGGTATGAGGTTCCCTATTCTCTGCTTGCTTCCCTTTCCTTTTGTCTGTTGTAGGATAAAAGGATAAAATGTACTGCAAGCCATGTTCCAGGGAAACTCACTTTACAATAGAGCAGGGCGGTGACCTTAGGGAGGGATTTACAGTTCTACCCTAATCCTCTTTAACATACAGCATGGAAAAATCACAAAAGGGAGGGCACTTATAAAATATTGGAAGTCTGGCTGCACACATTTTTGGGGGGACATAGTTCAATCCATGACACTCACCTTCCCTTAGTATCTGGCCTGCCTTCTGAAGGTATGGCATCTATAGGCTGAAGCTTGGAAAGTTCTGGCAAGAATAATCTGACCTTTCAGTTTCCCTGGGGCAGAAAGCTTCATCTATCTAAGGAGTTCACTCATTCATGCATTTACTCATTTTCTGTACATACATTTAGTGCCACTACATGCTGGACACTGTGCTAAACACTCAAGGATCAGAGATAAGTCCCTCCCACTGAAGACATCAGACACAAGTAAGCAGATGCTCATGCTTTGCAAGTGTCATGATAGAGGTGTGCGTAGGGAGCTGTGGGAGTGCTGGAAGGAATGCTTAGTTTAGGCTGCGTGACCCGCAGACAGAAGGTTCCCTTCGGAGGTCTTCCACCTAAGGTGAGCAGAACTGACTGATCCGGCCGTGACGATATATGTAACATAATATATAATGTTCATATGCTATCCTTCCCTCTCTCATCCACATGTGTGTGCACACGCATACCTACATAATGTTCAAAGATACTTATAACCTTTGTTAATGGACCCACAGTAGTCATTTGTCATATATATCATATGTCATACATGGCAAATGATTATAGGACTATAATATTAGAAAGTGACCATTTTGATATCTTAAAAGGAAAAGTGTGCACCTTAGTGAAGGCAAGATTTAGAAAAGACAGGTTGAGAAGGAACAATATTTAGAATATGTTGCCTTTGACACATGCCTTGATAGGACTAGATTTTTGAGAACTTCTGGGTGCCCTTACTCCCCACTTAGGGAACCTCCTTGTGGGTCTTGGGACTGAGGACAAGGGAGGCAGGTTGGGAGAGTGGTAGGTGCAAGTCAGAGAAGTACCTCTCAGTTCTGGGTCATTTAGAACAGCTTATCTGAGGGAGAATACAACTGCCAAGAGTGCACTAGGTTTTTTTTTTTTCTCTGGCCCAGCTTGTATTTTCTTCTCAGAATACCTGCCTACCCTGAAAGCTGGGGGCTTATTTGATACCCAGGCTGAGTTTTGAACACTGTCATCAGTGTAGCACTGAGCATAACAGGTAGAGGATGCCCAGTAAATATCTTGTTATTGAACAGACCAGTAAATCCTATAGCTTCATCTCCACTGTATGGTCATCAATATGTAATTTTCTTTCCTTTATTTAACAAGGTCGTATTGATTAACTCCTTTATGCTCTAGATTATGCCAGTCCAGGGAGGGGCAGGCGGTTGGGTACATAGATTGATAGCACATAGGCTCTGTCCTCCAGGTGTTCATTGTCTTCAGGGGAACAAAGATCTGTGGACAGTTAAGGTGAGAGAGAAGTGTACAGGCGTGTAGTCTGCCTATTGTAATTATATTGAATAAGGTACTTAAGCAGCCACCCAGAGCTGCCAAATAACAGAAGAAGATAAATGTAATATAACTAGACAGACTGTCATACAAGCATAAGTGTGGTAATAAAGATACAAGGTGTCGTTTCTTTTCTTTCCTCATGTGTGTATTTTCCTCTTCTAGCTAGACTTTTAGTCCTCTGACTAAGCTCCTTGCCTTTTAAAAGATAATGGTGAGGATGCTGTTGATAGTGATGCCAACAAAAATAAATACTAACATTTATTGAACACTCACTATGTGCCAGGTGTTATGCTAAGTGCTAGATAGGCATACAGTATCTCATGGTGTCCTCTCAAGTCATTATTACAGTCTGTCCAAAGACACACATCTAGTAAGTAGGTATGCACAGAATTCTACACCAGAACCAAACTGGTTGCCATCGAGTCAATTCTGACTCCTAGGGAGTGACCCTGTAGACGTTAATGGATACACTCCATGTGTGTGTTTCTTGTCTATCTTGTCGAGTCCTTTCTGTCTTGTAATGAATTTTTCTGTAACTAAACAAGCAAAGAAAAATACTAGCAAAAAAAACCCAACAGTGCATATATATATCTGTATCTATCCCTGAGATTTTGTATCTGTGTCGATACATATGTATACGTGTGTGTGTAGACCCAAGCTTATGATATGTTCAAGTTATGATGAACTGCATTTACATCTATCTGTTTTTTACATGTTATCATTAGTAATATATATGTTTTCATATATTAAAATATATCTATAAGTTTAATGTTGCCAACCCCCACAGACAAATAAATATTGGCTTTATAAAGACAAGCCAAAGCCAATAGAAGGTAAATAATAATGACGATTAAAGAAAAAATGAGATATTTCACTTATGTTAGAATCTACTCATACTGGAATTTTTGGAGCTGTGTCATAAGTTGCAGACTACCTGTACACACACACATACACACACAGATTTTTTTTGAATTTCAGCACCATTCTGACTACCATCTACCCTACTCCAGGATAATACTGGGTATCAGAGCAATTTTCAGTTGAGCCTTTATTCTCTGTAACTTTTACCAAGTGTATTGTCAAAATGACCACAGTGTCAAATGGTTTGAGAGCATTAGAGCAGGCTAGAGGCTGGGAGGCAACTAACCCTGTCACAACAGCCCAGCGCTTGCCTCCTTGCTGGCTCTACAAGCCCTGGGTGACAGAGCTGGAGGCTCAGAACCAAATTAAGGAGCTTTTTCTCCCGGTTGGTCTTGTCATTGATTACACCTTAATTCTGAAGCAAGTTGTTGATTTTGTTTGGGTTTGTGTTGTAGTTCTATCAGGGCGTCAAGCTGAGAGGAAAGCAGATGATTCGACACACAACATTTAACTGCACTTTACAGTCTTCTCCAGTTTGTAATGGACTAGCCTATGGAATTTGACAGAGGGAAGTGGATTTACCATATGGAAGCAAGACAAGCTTGAAAGTTGAGAAACATAAGAACGTGAAAATCTATGTATAGTATCTCTGAGAAGAAATAGTTCATCTTTTTCCCACTTGTAGTAGGTGTTATCAGAACTCTGCCGACAGAAGGTTAGCTGGTGAGGAACGGCGGGCAGTTCTTGAGGGAACTGAATGTGTCCTCTCCTGGAGGGCGTACAGCCTGCTGACCTCTCTGTCTTAGATCTTGAGTAACATGGCTGGCTTCTCCTCAAATTCATTATTTCACTGTCAGATCCACACAAAGGACACAAGAAGGCCCTCGACCTCATCCTCCAAATAAAATATTTCTCAAACAGCAGAACCTGCCTTGGTGGGGGAAAGGAGTTTGTGGTTAAAATAGAGAGGATAGGTTGGAGTTTTTGATTATACTTGGAGAGCTAGCTAGCCCTATGTGCCATTCTTCCAGGAGATGCTTTTTCCTTCTTGGGCGTTACACATAGTGATTGTCAAGAGAAGTCTCCTAGAGGAAACTTTGGCAAGGAATGATGGTAGAGTGCCTTGAGACAGTGAGTGTTTGGGTTTGGCTATAGCCTGTGCACACTGAAAAGCTCCTACTTGCTGTTCAGGCTAATAGAAACTGACCTGAATGTGAGCCCCTGCCAGTCTTGTGGAGGATTCCCATTAGGGGGACAAGGAGGGCTTGGGTCCGTTTGCTAGTTCCTGCTTGGAAGGATGCTTTGCAACAAAATAATTGAATGGGGATACACAGCCCTCAAAAAAATTTTGAAGAGCAAAACTGGAATGTGATGCTTTTCCTTACCTGTTATACGCATTCTATGATGTTCTTCACACCTCTGCTTAGCGCTCTTCAGCACCCCCCGAGTGGCACACCTGGACGGGCCCTGCTCCCCGGAAGAACCAGGACAAGCCTTGGATTCTTACACAAGTCTTCCTCTTTCAACCTTTATAATTCACGATCCCATCCCCTTATTTGCGTCATGTGAAACTGCTTGTGGTTTCTGGACATGTAAATAAATTTGATTAGATTTTATTATTATGTTTTAATAAGCACAAGAGTAATGTGTGCATTATTATAATGAGCCAAACACTGAGTGGACAAGAAAATGTAAGTAGCTTCTTCCTACTTTCCTGAGGTCAGTGATGTTATGAGCTTGGGGTGATTCCATCCATATCTTTATGATCAACTAAAAAATGTCACTGGATAAACACATGAAAGGTTACGTGTGTGTGCAAGAAAATGTTGTTGTTCAGTACCATTGTGTAGGTTCTGACTGATAGCGACCCTAAGTTTGACAGGACCAAACGCTGTCCAGTCCAGCACCATCCTCACAACTGGTTGAGCCCATTGTTGTGGCCGTTGTGCCTGTCCACCTAGTTGAGAGTCTTCCTTTTTTTCCTCTGGCCCTCTGCTTTACCAAGCACACTGTCCTTCTTCAGGGACAGACCCTCCTAACAACATGTGCAAAGTACCAAAGACAAAGTCTCACCATCTACCCTCCTAAGTAGTACGGCTGTACTTCTTCCAACAGAGATTTGTTCTTCTGACAGTCCATTCTGTATTCAGTATTCTCCACTAACAGCATAATTCAAAGGCATCAATTCTTCTTCGGTCTTTGTTATTCATTTTCCAGCTTTTGTGAGGATATGAGGCTCCTGAAAATTCCATGGCTTGGGTCAGGCACAGCTTAGTCTTCAAGGTGACATCTTCGCTTTTCTATACTTCAAAGGAAACTTTGCAGCAGATTTGCACAATGCAGTGTGTCTTTGATTTTTTTAACTGCTGCATCCATTGGGGTTGATTGTGGAGCCAAGCAAACTGAAATCTTTGACAGCCTCAGTCTTTTCTCCTTTCATCATAATGTTGCTTATTGGTCCACTTGTGAGGAATTTTTATGTCCTTTATGTTGAAACATAATCCATAGTGAAGGCTTTGGTCTTTGATCATCATCAGTAAGTGCTTCAAGTCCTCTTCACGTTTAGTAAGCAAGGTTGTATCATTTGCATATTGCCAAGGTAGCATCTTCCAACCTGGTGACATGCTCTTCTCCATACACTCCAGCTTCTTGGGTTATGTGCATGGCATACACAGTAAGTAATTGTGGTGAAAGGATACAACCCTGACCCTTTCCTCACTTTAAACCATGCAGTATCCCCTTGCTGTGTTTGAATGTCTGCTTCTTGATCTATGTACAGGTTCTACATGAACACAGTTAAGTGTTCTGGAATTCTCTTGGCAGTATCATCCACACTGACGGATGAGGAGTGATAAAGAAAATAGGAGTCAACCATTCATAGACTCCGACCACCAGTTTTATTTTCTTTTAACAAAGAGTTATAATATGAATACAAAGTAGATATGTGCAAAGAATAGGTCAGATTTCTGAACTTCATGTAGTATGGATGTTCTGTATTTTCATAAACAACTGCATGCTTAATTGACACTTATCTAGTGACAGGAAGGATTCTCTTTCTCTTTTTTTTTTTTAATCACCATACCAAACTTATTAAGTAGGTACTACTAGTATTCCCCTTTTTATAGATGAGAAAGCTAAGACTTAGAAAAATTAAATAGCTTGCTCAGTGGTCATGCAACCATTAATTGGTGGAGTGGCGTGTCAGTCTGTCCTCTTAGCATCTATGCTGCAGTGCCTTTCTGTTACCTTTCGGATGGGTCTTAAGTCAACTTTCATGATATTTTCTACTACAAACATCTATTCAGTAAACATTTTTGTAAATATGCCCTTACATTTTGAAAATTGTATCTCTGAAAAGTACTGTAGAGTCAAAAAGAGGATATTGATATATTAAAGCGTATGTCTTTGGCTTTGGCTTATGTCTTTAGAATGCTAACAGAAACCTGAGATTACATTCCAAGCAGATTGCAACAGTTCTTTTATATCTAATATATTATTGAATAGATTGCACATTTCCACAACCTTTTACCATATTGATACCAGTCAGTACTTACATTTTTGCCAGAATTTTGGTGAAAAAGCTGTGTTGATCTCAGCTTACTTTAGTGGATGTTTCCGTGAGTGCTAGCTATACTGAGCGTCTTTTCGTGTTTACTGGCTAGTGCACTATTGCCCCCTCAAGTAAAGGCAAAGGAACTCTGGTAGTTCAATGGTTAAGTGCTTGGCTGTTAACTGAAAGGTCAGATGTTTGAACCTACAAGCAGCTTGGCAGGAGGAAGAAACCTGGCGATCTGCTTCTGGGAAAATTACAGCCTAAGAAGCCCCATGGGGCAGCTCTTCTCTGTCACATGAGGCCTCCAGGGGTTGGAATTACCTTGAGGACATGCAACAACAAAAAAGCAAAGATAATTGCTCCTTCTGTAGTACTTCTGTAGTGTGTTATGTATCTCTGTCTATAATGTTTATACAATGTGTGTTTATTTAGTTCAACTCAACATATGTCTACCATTTCTGTTGTAGGTGTCTTCAAGTTAATTTCTACACATAGTGACCCCATATGACAGAATAGAGATGCCCCATAGAGGTTTCTAGCTATAATCATTACAGAAGCCAAGCACTCTACTAGGTGAACATTAGGGATAAAGATACAAATAAGAAATTGTTCCTTCCCTCAATGATTTAAAATCCAGTGAAGAGCAGACACTCAGCAGGCAGTTGCTATAGGATGAGGTACATGCAGTGTTCAAGTTAATGTGAAAATTGTACGTGTTTGCCTGTTTTCATACCAGCCTGGGAAGTCAGACTGTGACCATGTCTTAGTTATTTTTATTTGCTCAGCACCTACAATAGGACATGACACATATTATAATCCATTAAATGTCTTTTTGCTTATAAGCACTGTATTAAGAAATGGTTTTAGGGTCCTTGAAAGCCAGATCAATGTTTTAAGCTTGTTGAAGTCTCCTTTTTAACAAAATGCTTTGTCTGTAGGAGATAATGTTTTAAATCATGTGGTACATGAGCTTGTGAAATGCCATCATGGGGTTCTCAGCAAGGTATAGAAAGCTTCGAGTTTCAAGTCAGAGAATGTGCTGTTTGTCCAGAGAGCCTGACTTGTCAGCTCTCTCAGTTTTGACCAAATGGTCTTACAGATTCATATGAAGGTTCTTTGGGCAAGGACCTAGCTCTTCGTTGCCCGAGTAAGTTACAAGTCTTCTTGAAATCTTTGTGTGTCTGTTTTCATATTGAACCCATTCGCTCATCACTTGCCTCAAAGATCGGTGCTTTGCTAAGTGTCCCTCTTGTCCCTTTAGCAAGTAATTAATTAGATGCACACAAAAGTAAACATTGTCCTGATGTCCCAGTAACTGAACAGTATAACTGAGGAATCAAGCACAGACAATTTTACCAGAGAAAGCAGAGCAACTAGTATTCCAAGATCAAACCTGGTTACAGATTTCAGGAGAGATTTAGAATGTTACTTCCTATTTTATTGCATTGTCTTTGAACTCTACATGGTAAAATCTTACATCTGTAAAGACCCTTAAGAAACATCCTGTTTCTTGATAGGAGCCAAATGTTTTTTGTATCTTTATAACCCCTCAGAGGGTTTTCATCGACACTTAATGCTCTAGCCTGCAGTTTTGTATCAAAAGCTCAGCTTATTATTAATAAATAATCAAACTGTGGGGATTAAATGCTCTTTGGCTGTAGAACTCTGTACTGGACCCAAAGAAGAGGGCCAGAAGATAGCAGAGCACAGTATTCATCCTTGGGGGACATATACAGTCTCATTCATTCATTCAGAATGACTTGCTCCTCCTCATTTTTCAGCCCAAATATTACCTTATTAAAAAGTCCATTTATATTCACTCTAGTAAAAATAGTGCGTTGCTTGTTTCAACCTTAGCACCTTATTTATTTCACTTACAGCTTGTGTCATAGTGTCTAATGAGTTTGTTACTTGTCTGACTCTACCATTAGCATATAAGCTCTTGAAACTTAGCCTGTCTGATCTCCCTTGGGTTCCCAGGGGAGTGCCTAGCACATAGGTGTTCAAATGAGACTCGCTAAGTTTTGTGAACACATAAGGAAATACGTGTCTGGAATTACAATCAGTACTGTGAACCAGATACAAATAAGGCATGATCATTACCCCCAAGAGGTCAAAGTCTGGTGAGGGAGAGAGATAAATAAATGAGAGATCATAACAGCATGTCTAATTCGCTAATAAGGTACTGTAAGGTGCTCTGGAATGGGCATGGGATGGTTTCCTGGAGGAGAGGGTACCTGACCTGAATCTTGAAGAATTAGTAGGAATTAGACTAGAAAAGAAGACTAATTGAATGTGGACTGTATCCCAGGCTCAGTTCTGTGCTGATTACGTTCTGTATTGAAGAAATTGCACTAGATCACAGTAGAGTGTGTATGGAAGTGGAGTATGTGGAGATGATTTGTGTTAAGTAATCTGGAATTTATCCTAGGGCAATTCTTGAGCCTTTGCAAATTTCTGGGGAGAAGGGATTGAGGAACCTCGAGCTGAGTAGAGAAGAAAGAGAAACCTGGAGTGGAGGGAAGACTAACTGTGAAACAGTAGACCCCCAAATCTAAGCATGCATTAAAGCCTAAAGAACACTTAAGAAATCATACCCAGAGGACTGTGACATTTTATCATGTTAAACTTAGACCATATGTAGCCCCCAGGCGACTCTGTGAATGGAAACTGGTCAGAACAGGTAAAGTTAATCAGAAGAGGCTTTGATTAAAGCTACTGTTAAGTAATCCACTTGGTTCTGCAGGAGAAAGTCCCGGTATTTCTCTGGGTGTTTGTGGACCAGCTGCATCCATTGTCAGGCACCTGACACATTAGTGAGTGACAGCCCACCTCTGCAGCCTTAGGGAAGACCCCAAAAGCCTTCCCTCTTCTGGTTCCCATAATATATTTTCCAGGTGGCTACTTATGACAAGACCTAGGACTTGGATATTAATCACAGCTGGTAGTTGCTTGTTACCTCGGTCGAAAGAGAGAGAGCACAAATGTCGTGTTGCAGTGACTTAGGTAATTTTTTAAATTTCCTTTCTGGTCACCATTTATTTTCACAACTTACACTACAGCTCATGTAGGAAGAAAACTAAAAAAAAAACAACCTTTTCTATTTAAAAAAAGTTTCTGAAGTTGAATTTTTTGTCGTCCCACTTGCCCTTGCCTTTGGATTCTCTGGAGACCCTGGTGGCATAGTGGGTTAAGTGGTACGTCTACTAACCAAAAGGCAGGTAACTGAGATCAGCAAGGCATTCCTTGGATACTCCGTGGGGCAGTTCTACTCTGTTCCATAGGGTCACTGTGAGTCACACCCGATTCAATGACTGTAGGTTTGGCTTGTCTGGTCACCCACCTAATGAGTCCTCTTTTTCGTTGACTTTGGTGACTCTGCTTACTAGAATTCTCGACACAGAAAGAGCCTTACATGTCCTGGCCGTGGTGAACCACTTATCAGTTCTGCCGAAACAGCATGTGCTCTTGTAAGGCCATTCTGTGCAACGGGTCGGTGCTGGGTTCTGGCATTGGGCTGCCCAGGCAAGAATCCAGACTCTTGTCCACTTTCTAGCTGTGAGACTGCAGGGAAGTCTCTCTGCTTCATTTCTTTATCTGGGAAAAAGGCCGTATTTGTAGCTATCTGATAGGATTATGATGACACATTACATGTGTAGCACAAGCAAATGTAAATTTCAAATCTTGCACTCCTGTAGTTTTTTGGCCGCAAAGACCTTTCCTTTTTTTCTGACTTGCTTTCTAAATAAAATATAACCAGTTGTACTGATCATTTATCCTTTGCCAGCTACCCCTCTGCATGCTTTGTATTTATTAATTAAATTAATCCTCGCAGTACCATTGTGTATTAGTGTGCTGTTTTATACCCATTTTATGGATGAGGAAAATGAGTCAGAGGACAGTAGCAGACACAGTTTCACAAGGATACTAAACAGTGAAGAGGAGATTTGAGTTCAGGTTGTCTGGCTCCAGGGCCCATACTTTTAACCTTGCAGTGACCCTGTCTTGTATGACCCTTCCCTGAGACTTCCTTCCGTAAAAACACATTGCCATCAAGTTGATTCCTACTTATAGCAGCCGTACAGGACAGAGTGGAACTGCCCTCTGTCCACAGACAGAATAAATTACTGCTCATGTATGTTCTTTCTGTTGCACATACTGTTTTTTTTCTTTTTGAATATAATAATTTGAATTGTAAACACTTTCTGGACATTTATCACCCTGACTAGCAGTAGTGTGAAGACTGAGTGTTAAGTTTTTCACTTTTATACTTCCAGTAGCAAGCAGAGCTTGGGGTTAATAATAAATGTTCAGTTAAAACAGCAGCACAGTAGCAGGCTTATTGGGGAAAGAAGATTTAAATGGAACAATGCTGTCCGGGGATGTAATTAATTGATGCTAAGCTTGTCCCGTGCTATCTATCAAAGGTAATCAAAAGGTAACAGAAGGTAGTTTACTCAAATGCTAGTTCTTGGCTCTAATTTGTTGTCATTGCACATGAAGGAGGTGACAAATGTTAACACAGTCTCAGCCGGGAGATGACACTGTTCTGTGGTATGTTTATGATGACGATGCCATGAGTGCTGAAAGCAGGAATGATGGTAAAGTGGATGTAGGTTTATGTTTGTCAGTGTTCCTTGCTTAATTTCCCCCATTAGCCTTATTAAAAAAAAAAAAAAAACACTGATATTGAGTCAATTTCAATTCGTAGCGACCCTGCTGTGTTGCTCAAATACGAACATAATGTCAGCACTTTCCGAGTTCCTAATCCCAAGCATTGCACACTGTCCTCTGACCCAAGAATTTAACTTGAAGAAGGGGATGTGGAATGCTAATATTAATCTGAGTCCATTTAGAGCAAAGGCCCCGGTAGGGGTGTGTGGGGGTAAAGCCCGGGATCCAGGCAAAGGGTGCTTTGCCAGGTATCATGAAGGACAAAGGAAGTGAAGGCAGCATTCCTGTGGGACTTTAAAGAAACCTTTTTCTTATTTCAAGTGAAGTTTCTGAAATACTGTTCAAGTGTAAATCAAGCGAGAGCCCTTTTGGCGGCCCGATCCCCTCTTTTCAAAGGGAATGGTGTGCCAAAGAGTTATTCCCCAGCACGGCTCTGCTTCTGTCTCCTGCTGGCACGTAATAGCAAGGTCGTCACCTTTGGTTTATTGGCTTCAAACAATCTGTGATTGCGGAGGATTATGACTTCTTAGCTTGCAGAAGCAGGAGATGCAATCAATTCATGAAAGGCAGAGGCCTTTTTTTTTTTCCTTTTAAAAAATGTATATTTATTTCTGCCAGCATTTCTGGGCACCAAGTCTTAAAAGAGCTTTTTGAAAGGAATTTGTCTTTGACTGTCTTGCTTCATCAACTGTTTCAGATGAGAACATTGAGTCTGGCCAAGGTGAACTTAGTTTTAATTCTTTGACTTTGAAGGAAATTAGATGATTTCCTAAGGCCACCTTTCCCACCCCAACCTTAAAACAAATTAATTGGGAAATTTATGCTCATTGCAGTAGGTGAAATATGTCTCCTTTGAAATAACTGGGGACTTGAATTAGCCATGGATATAGAATGAGGAATTAGTTCCCTTCTGTGGAGCAAGGAAAGTTTTGGTCTGGAACCTCCCAGAACTTGATTGGTCTCATAACTAGGTACTTCATGTATTATCTGTTTTCTCACTTATTTTGCAGCCCTTTTCCGACTTTTTGGATTATCCTTTCTCAATTTGCTACTGCCTTTCTTCCAGTTGGGAACCTGTCATGTCTACCTAGAGGAATGTTAGGATTTAAACTATCTACCTCTCTCTAGATTGCATGGGCCATTTACACTTTATGGGTTGCAGAATGCAGTATCAACCACCTGGCCCTTCACTACTGAACAAATGGATGTTACAACACGGAGACTATGCTTTTCCCAAGCAGCAGTGGGTCCCAGCCTGTGGGAGCTTTGGCAGTCTCTCAGCATTCTGCTGACATTAAATGTTTCTTGTTACTGCTCCTCTCTTGTTAGGGTTCTGGCCTCTGAGTTCTTTTTCCTGGCAGCTCTCCAGGGGACATAGGCTGATACTCTGAGGTCGTGCTGAGATGACATATGAGTCTCGAGTTTCTGCCTGTACCCATTGCTTTCTCTTTTTAAGTCAGTTTTATAGTATCTGTTTCAGTGTTCAGCAGTTCAGATCCACTAGGCGCTCTTGGAAACTCTATGGAGCAGTTCTACTATGACCTCTAGGGTCACTATGAGTCAGGACCTGAATCAACAGCAGTGGTTTTGAGTTTTTTTTTTTTTTTTTTTTTTTTAATGCTATCTGCAGAACAGGAAGATTCTTGAACTCAAAATGTCCCCTGGTTAATTCTTCACTGGACAGTCCAAGCACATGATGCAATCACCCCTCCACTCATAAGGAAGCAAGAATGATGGAGGAGGACAGTGATGAAGTCAACTACTGTTTGGATGCCAGACAACAGGGAACAGCTGAGGATGGTGCTTCCAGGACAGTTCTGATCAGTTTAGCTTTACTAGCCAGTATGGTAAAACCCTGATGGTGTAATGGTTAAATGCTACAGCTGCTAACATAAAGGTCAGCGGTTCAAGTCTACGGGGCACTCCTTGGAAATCCTATCAGGCGGTTCCACTCTGTTCTGTAGGGTTGTTATGAGTTGGAACCAACTGGATGGCAATGGGTAGGCAGCGTGACAGCCTGTTGTTATTTATTAGTGGGTCAGTGGAGTCATTCTGACCCACTGTGACCCTATGTACAACAGAACAAAACACTAACCAGTTCTATGCCATTCTTACAATTGTTGCTGTGTCTGAGCCAATTGTAGTAGCCACTGTGTCAGTCTATCTCATCTAGGATCTTCCTCTTTTTGGCTGACCCTCTACTGTGCCAAGCATGATGTCTTCCTCTGGGAACTAATTCCTTCTGATAATATGTCCAAAGTTCCACCATTCTTGCGTTCTTGGCAGTCTAAGGCAATCAGTTTAAAAGCTCTGCTCTTGGAGACTAGTTCCTTGGTGTTCCTCATCCTTTCCAGATAACTGCAGTGTATTGTCAGACTGAAAATTATGGTCATTTTCGTTGTCTTATGGCAAAGGAACAGGTGCAGGTATCAAGCTAGTTCATAATGGTAAACTTTAAGCTGATGGGTGTGTGTCTTCAGTTTCTGTGGCCTTGTAGACTAGAAGAGAGACTGTGTGTTTTAGTTCTGCTTCTCTCCACTTGGTGAGATTGTGTTTTTCATTGACTTGAAGCTCCCTATATTCATCAACTCCATGCAGTGGGTTTTTGGGTTTATATCCATCTAGTCTTACCCCTGTTGGAAGTAATGTTGACATTTCTTTCCTTGTGGGCTTTTAAGTCTTTATGGAGAGTAGAATTGAGTGGTTAATCTATCCAGTCCTTCATTAATGTTACTCTCTTCTGGGCTTTCTTTTCCTCACCTGTTAAGCGGGTCTGTTGATATTACAAGCAGTTCAGATTAGGGCGAACACTTGTAACAAATTAATTTAATATCAGATTGAATTACTATTATATTTAGTCAGTAACTTCCTAGTTACTGACAGAGTCATTGCCATGATGATCTTGAGCAAAGCACCCTTAAGAGGATGGTGCAGGACTGGACAGGGTTTCGTTCTGTTGTGTGTAGAGTCACTGTGAGTCAGAACCAACTCAGCTGGACATAACAACAACAGAAACTTACAAGAACTGGTGATTGAACTGTTAGTGCTTCTGTCTGTGGAAGAACAGTACATTGCCTTATCTGAGATGTCTACTATTTTAGTGACCCACAATGTTTTAGAATTGTAGGTTTACATTATATTCAAGAATAATCTTTATATTGGTAATCATTAATAGCTGGTTGGAAACTCTGCTGGCGTAGTGGGTTAAGTGCTACATCTGCTAGCCAAAAGGTCAGAAGTTCAAATCCACCAGGTGTTCCTTGGTAACTATGGGGCAGTTCTACTCTGACCTATAGGGTTGTTGTGAGTCAGACGTGACTCGATGGCAGTGGGTTTAATAGCTGGTTGGAAGAAGACAAAAACAAATCAAATCAAACGTACTGCCACAAAGTTGATTTTGACTCACAGCAACCCTATGGGACAGAGTAGAACTGCCTCTGTGGTTTCCAATGCTATAAATCTTCGTGGAAACAGACTGTCCCACTTTTCTTCCACAGAGTGATTGGTGGGTTTGAACTGCTGACCTTTTGGTTAGTAGCCATAGAGGAAGATAGAGGCAGGTAAGTTCACTGTAGTTTTATAGGTAGGAAGACTGGTACTTCATGGTAACTAACTTAGAGAATCCATATTCCAAGTTACAATGGTAGAGTGTAACCAAAGTTTCTTTGAACCTTGGTTTATATATCATATATTGAGGATAATAATAATTCCATCAATTAGGTAGTTATGGCAAATAAATATTTAAGGAACTTGTCTGGCACATTGTAAATTATCAAGAGATAGAAACATACCTGAGACACAGGTCTTCTGGCTGAAAAAGGCAAAGAGGGAAAAGGGCTAATGACCATTTACTGAAAAGCCTCTGTGACCCTCAGTTTCCTCATTTTGTATAATGGGTGTCCCAGAAGTACTTTCTTTAGCTAGGATTGCTATAAATTATAAGTTAATGCTTGTGTACATATTCTGTAAGTTGTAAAGTGCTTTGCAGAGGCTGATTATCCTTTGTGGAGAATTGGAACAGGTAAAATGAGTCCCAGGCCTGTGCTTCCACTCAACATGAACACGGGGCACCCCCAAGGTAAATCTCTAAGCATTGTTATTAGTTCACTGGATATTGAATTTCTTGAGAGGAGATATTTGGTTTGCAACATCTTAACTCTGTAGCACCGTAAGTGGGAACTGTTCTGTCACAAGGTGAGTTTTCCCCATATCTTTAAAGAGTCAGTAAATTAATAATCCACCTTTTTGTAGATGCTCTTCTATTGATTATGTCTTATATGTCTGGAATTATGCTAAACGCATTTCGTACTCTGTGGTTGTCAATACTGGGCACATCTCCTGGAGAGCTTTTAAACATATTGTACTTTTGGTCCCACCCAAAGATAAAATGCGTTCCAGACACTGGTGGTTTCAGAAGCTCCCCCAACATTTCTGATGTGTGAGAGGCACTGCTGACCATGAATGAGTGAACTCTGGACCATCATTTTCCTGGGTTGTGCTTGACTGGGCTGCTCACTAGTGTTGGCAGTTACTTACGTCTTGGCATCTGAGTTTTAATGAACATGTCCTCCCATCTTGCCATTTTTCATGGCTAAAATATTCTGCCGTTAACAAGGATGCAAATTTATCATCCACATTAAGAACGTAATCTCTTTTGCATCTAGTCCTGAAACAGTCATGCTGTCCATGTAAATCATACATTTAGATCCTTTTATAGTGTGAAAGAAAACACATAAACCAGGACAGGGAAAATGGATGTTGACAGAGATTACTGGCTGACTCTTAAGAACGGTGGCCTGGATCTCACAGTGGTTTCAGAATCTGAACTCGCGGTAATGACTCTGTAATGTTCTGTCATGAGGAAGCAGTGCCTGGAATCTGCTTACAATCATAGGCTGCTTCTTACTTAAGTGTTTGGCTCGCAGCGATGTTTGCACAGATCTGCTGGAAATTGCCATTGCAGGCGGTGTGCAGCTCACCTTGAAGGGATGTCTGATTCCACAGAGGGTGGAGCCGACAGACTCATTTTCTGTGCTTGTCAAGGGCACCCTTAGAGCAAAGCCTTTCTGGATTCTTCGGAATTATGTTGCTTTGACTTGTCTAGATAGCTTACAGCGTCATTCTCCTTTAGTTCCCGAGTACCATGGAAGTGTCACTTCAAGTCCAAGAAGTACGTGCAAGTCATGCCATCAGCAGGCATGGGCATACGTGGTGGAGGCTGGGGAAGAAGATCGTTGTCACTCTAAGACAACAGCAGACACCTTTGCTTTGGTACCCAGCGACAAAGTGTAAGAACAACTTAGGATTCCAGTAACAATGCCGGTGACAGGAGTGCTGTGAGGGGCTTCACGAAAGGATCTTTAGATGCCAAATGAATAGTGTCTGGGGAGCTATCAACAACCAAATGTGAAGTTATTTCACTCAAGGCAGTGATGTCTACCCTTTTATTAAAAACCTGAGAGTATCTTTAAGTGTTTTTAAGCCAAGCCAAGCCAAGTGCCGTGTTTTTAAGAATGTTTGACAATTCTCAAAAATAATGATATACTTGTAGAATATTTTAATACCATAGTGTACTTTTTTAGCAGTGAGTATGGGGAAAAAACTTTCTGCTGTTGAGTCGATTCCAGGCTACAGTGACCTTGTATGACAGAGTATAACTGCTCCCATAGGGTTTCCAGAGAGCACTTGGAGGATTTGAACTGCCAACCAAAATTTGGGTTCGCAGCTATAGCTCTTAAGTAACACAGCTCTATGGTTTCCAATGAAGGTGAGTGAAAATTCACGTGTCACTTTTACATCAGTGGGGAACAAACGGACAGCTGATCTGCCTGACCCATCATGTGTCCCTAAGAACGTCCCCAGGGCTTCACAGTCAGAGCCTTCAAGCCCTGCACATTGCTGAGCCTTCTGGGAACATGTGAGCATGTGACTATGGCTTCCTGCTGTTTGGGAAGAGTCTTCAAGTTTTTTTCCATGGCCTATGAGACCCAGATTGATGGTACACTTACTAACTATCACCTCTTCATTTCTCCTTTCACTCTCAGCTTTGAATTCAGGAAAGTTTTGCAACAAGTGGATGGTAGTTAATACACAGCAGGCAGATGGGAAGAGGTGAGCAGTGGTGTGCTCAGTTTGGTGGACTAGGCTGTCGGTAGGCCACTTAGCAGGGGAGACTGCTGATATGCTCGGCTCCACAACAAGAACTTATCCCTGTTCTTAAGCCAAAATCATTCTATTTGTCAGACACCGTCTATGAAGAACTGTAGGAGGCTGCCTTGTGATGATACCTCCAAACTGGTTGGTTACTCTTGAGTTCAGGAGTTAGAAACAAGTACACATCTGTATTTACACACGTAGGGAGATGCCCAACTTTCAGAGAAAGAATATTACACTGGAGCCCAGCATGGTAGGATGGTTTTCTAGCCTTAGTACCAAGTATTTTCCCTACTAACTTCCAAGCTGTCCCCAATGAGTTCTGAGATCCTGTTCTTGCAGCTGGTTGTAGTCCTATTATTAGACCGTATTTCTTTTTTTTTTTTAATTTAACATAACTGAGTGAAAATGTACATTCACATGAAAATTTACATGCCCCCCCTATATGCAGCTTCCACTGCTCTCCCTGTCTGGTGACAGCACACTATTCCTCTCTGCTCCATACATGTCTCATCCTCCCAACAGTCTCCTTTCCCCTCCTCTCCACCCACTCTCCTTCCTCCAGCCAGAGGTCAGCAGGATGATATCCTATAGATGTATAGAACCATAAAGTGCTTCCAATATATGGTTACTCTGCATTGCCAAGTCCATTCCATTCCTGTCCAAAGGGTGGACCTTTGTTATAATTTATGGGAACTGGCAGCATCAGGGCCGGGGGCCATGCTCTCAGAGGAACCCCAAAACCGCTGGACCATCAATTGAGGTCTTTTAGTGGATATCTCATGATGCACCTCTTTATTCTTGTGTTGCCAGTGAGGCTGCTCTCTGTGAGCTCCGTCATGGCTATCACTGGTGGTGGCCGGGCACCATCCGGTTCTTCCGGTCTCAGGTCGATGTAGGCACCCACTCTTGTGGGTCTCTCTGTCCTCTCAGTTGATTAGACCGTATTTCTTTACTCTTCTGTGTTGCAGCTATTGTAAACCCCGTGATGAATATACAGATGGCCTGTTCAGGTACTGAGCACATTGAGTCAGCTCATCAAAATTATTTAAATAAACCAATGAGTGAAGACCTGAAACACTGTTTCTGGAGTTCTCTAGGTCTTAGTGCCTTTCTCCTTCTCCCACTGAACCTTGAGAGTCTACCAGGAGAGAAAGAACAGCACCAGGGTTTCCCTGAGTCTTCTCAAAATTAAGAATGATATTAAACGGTCAGTGAGTATTTTCCCATGACTCCACTCCACACAGTATGGCTTTTCCAGAATCACACACCTGTAGTTTCTAGGGGTAATAAGGTCATGGTATATCTGCACAGTTCTACCCCGTAGTCCTTTGCACCACAGTTTGAGCCTGCGTCGTTTTGATGGCAAAGCTCCCGTGAGATATGCCGGAATGAGCTTTCATTTTAAAGGCAATTTCCCCAACGTCTACCCTTGGTTTTAGAAGACTTTCTAGCAGCTGTAGTTTCAAGAGGACACTCTAAGGATACATCAAGGCAGTAGGTTTCCTGGACTTTTGATAGAAATTTCACTTAAAAGTCTTATGCATCGAACCATATGATTTTTTTAAAAAAGAAAAAAGTCCAGATTTCTAGGGAGCACCGTCTTCCCAGATTCTGTTGAGGAAAAAACAAAACAATATGCACCTGAACCAAGGCACTTGAGCTCCAGACAGAGCCCTCCTGTCCTGGTGCCATGCCTGTGAATTGTTTGTTTTCCTTAATACCAGAATAGTGATTTATAATGAGATGCACAAATGCACACATGAGCACAGAAACATATACTCACCTGCTTCTGCATGTTCTCCATGGCAACATGAAGCAAGACTAGCAGAGGATTCTGCAAATCATTTGTGTTCACATGTACAGCAACCCTGCCACTTATCTTGCAGGGTAAGCTGATGACAAAGCATAATGATTCTGTTAGCAGTGACCTTTCCTGGTGATTTTCTAGCCAATCAGTCTTCACCCTTTAATTAATTAATTTTCTTAAGGGAAAAGGGCCCTCTGTCCCTCCTCCCATAGCAATCATTCATTTTGCACCCTCCTCAAAGTTACTAGCTTGGGGATTTTAGTGACCATACAACATTTATGCTCATCTTCTTGTGTCTTCCTTGATGTCTCAGGACCGAGTACTCTGATTTATACTGTGTGTGTGTGTGTGTGTGTGTGTGTGTGTGTGTGTGTGTGTGTGTGTGTGTGTGTGCGCAAATTATGAGTGTGTGTGGTCATTTGTTTGTTACAGGAACTTTGCTGACTGCTCCAAAATTCAGCCAAGAACAGCAGCTTAACTGACCAAGTTTGATTTTCCATACTCAGAATAATGAAATGGTGGAAGGGGAAGGAAGTAGAAATCCTGCAGTATGGCCTTTCTTGTGTGATCTGCCTTTACAGGAACTGATGAGGACTCTAATCTCTCCCAGTGTGGCTTCATTATTAGAGAAGGAGAGAGGGAAAAAGAAAAAGACAATGCCTTCTCTTTTTATAAAAAGATCATTTTACTAGGGAGGGAGAATTAACACAAGGCAAATCTCTGTGGAGCTCCATATTCACTAATGGACTCATTCATGTCCTCTTCTATTTTAATATCCCACGTATTTTTTTTTCTCTCATTCTTTCTTTAGATGATCTGAATTCTCTATTAACTTCTGCAGGGAGATTTCCATATAATGCGTAGAGGTGAGGAGATGGAAAAAGAATGGGCAGGCACATTGGCTAAGGATTTTAGAAAAATTCATTCTCTCCTCTTTGGATATTCTAAGTCCTTTTACTAATAATAAGCCAGCCTAGAACAGCAAACATCTTTTAACCATTGAAAGCTATTTAACCCGTGACAGAGACAAAGTGACAAAGAAGGAGCTGGTGCTCTTCTCGTGGTTACATGTTAGTATTCTTCAGTAGTATTTTTTAATCGCATGTAACTACAACTTAAAAAGCGTAATTTATCTTTTTTTCTGTATAGTTGCGAATGCTTACCATAGAAAAGCATTTGAGAAATACAGAACGTTGACAGGCTAAGAAAAAAGTTAAAGTCAGAGAAGCTGACACTGGAATATAGGTGGAAACTGTCAGTGTACTGACCCACATGGGGACAGCCTTCTTGTCCCTAGCCCTCTTGATTTCCTTCGAAAGAATGGAGTAACTCTTTCAGAGTCCCTAGGAGACTCCAGATCACATACCTAGATGCAGCTTCTGTTTCTGCTTCCCCAGGCCTCCTTGTGGCATACTGCAGAGGGGGCCCATGGCCAGGTCAGCTCAAGGTCGTGCAATTCCCTGTCTCTCCCATCTACATTCTGAGCTTAGAAGAACCTAGTGGCAACTTTGTGCCATGTTTTTTTTTCTTCCTATGTTCTGCTCCTCGTTGCTGGATCGATTAACTGATGTTTTGAGTTACATGGGCATTTGCTGGTTTCTCTTGAGTATATCTATCTCCTTTAGAAATTTTGTAGACAAGAATATCTTGAGACCCTGATCTAATAAAATCTTCTAAAAAGCAAACTGTTGTCATCAAATCAATTGTGACGTGTTTGCAACCCTATGGGATAGAGTAGAACTGTTCATAAAGTTTCCAAGGAGCACTTGGTAGATTTGAACTGCCAACCTTTTGGTTAGCAACCATAGCACTTAATCACTGTACCACCGTGATTTCTATACTATTACCTTAGTAATGCTAAAATCTGGATATAATTCTGTTGCTTCAGAGCTAACAGTTGGCATAGCCGTGCCTATGTGTACCTCAGGATGAGATTTTACAGATTTTTTTTTGTCTTAGTCCCTTAGTATTTTATTATGTTTGATTTAGCCATATGAAATTATCACTATTCATTTTTTAGCTAGCAAAAATGTTAACTTCATGTTTTCAATCTAACAATTGGTATAATAATAAATGTTCAATAAAAGGTAACTGCATCATGTGCTGCCTAAGCAGATCCCACAGGAAATCTCACTTAGTTCTCACAACGCCCACTTGGGTAAGGTGTCCTTCTTTTAGTCTGCCCCTTTCAGATAAGAAAATAGGCTCAGAAAGGACTAGTGACTAGTTCAATATTAAATGGCTATTAAGTAAGACAGTCAGTTTTGGAGCCCAAATCTCTTTGTCCTTATGGTCTTTTTTCTTTTTTTCTTCTAGGCACATAAATTATTTTAAAAACAGAAATTCTTAATGCACGTGTAATAGCTCCTTGTATGAATCTACATAATATTTATATCTTAAAAATATTAAATCCCTCTCAACATTTAGATTGTATCAAATTTTTCATTACTGTGAAGAATGCTATGATGAACGTAACACTTAGCACACATATAATTGTATACTTTAGCTGGGATTAAATGAATTTGCTGCATCTATATCTAGTCCTATTTTCTGCATACATGGGTAACCTCCTACTTTAAGAAGATACAATATGACCCCACCAATTAGGATGCCATTATCCTTTTTAAAAGAAAACATCATTCTTCACTTTCACTTCATTTTAGAAGTCCTGGTAGTGTGCTTATGTCAAACAGTAGGTTTATGCACAGTTTTCTAGGAGCACAATGATTTTAGAGAGCCTGCTGGAAACTCTGGTGACATAGTGGTTAAGAGCTGCGGCTGCTAACCACGAGGTTGGCAATTTGAATCCACCAGGTGCTCCTTGGAAACTCTATGGGGCCATTGTACTCTGTCTATAGGGTTACTATGAGTCAGAATCACTCAACAGCATGGAATTTTGGTTTGGATAACCCTTTAACTGCAGCTTCTTTCCTTTGTCAAGACAGTCTTCATAAAATCTCTGGCTGAACTTCTGTAAGCCACGTACCTTCCCTTGGGCTCTAGTATTATTCCCAAAGAGATTGGGCAATTGTTTTCTATTGTGCTGTTTTACAAGAAAGGAAAGATGGCATCATAAAGACTCAGTTACGGTCTTGAAGTGATTACATGTGAAATGCCGCATGAACAGATCTTAGGTTTTCTAGTCACAAAAGAAAAACTGTTCGGGTTGAGTCATTCTTACTTCCTCTCTTCAGCAGCTGTCGAATGGAAGGAATAGTGAGGGGGAAATTACTAACAGAGTCCAGAGACTCTGGCTTTGGTCCTGGGGTTTAAAAGGTTTACATGTCAGTAAGCAAGCTCGTAGCCATCAAGAGGGGCTGCTTAGGAGCATCTGTATTTCAAGTCAATTTCATGCTAAGCAGGGAGCCCGTGTAATTTGGGTGTTAACCTTCTGCTGCAGGGACTGCCAGTCAAGCGTTCTGGTGGCCCGTCCAGAAGTCTAGCAGCCTGAGGTGACTGCTATGTGGAAATCAAACCGTGCAGTGCGAGGGCCTGCCGGGAATGGACACTGGAAAGCGTCAGAGGCCCCTCTGGCAACAGAAGAAGACTGGCAAGAGGAAGGGAGCTTCGTGCTGAAGTGAAAAACAGCCAACACCGTCATTTACCTGGACACAGACGGCCTCACCTACTGCAAATGCACAATACCACGTAGGCTTTTATAGTTCAGTTTGCAAGTTCTCAGTGATTGCAAGAGGATTTCTTTCATGCATTTGATATCATACATTGTATAGGATGAAACAAAAGAAAGTAATTTAAAAATAACTTTTGAAGTTGATATGTTTTAGAAAGCATGCTGTCTTTAGTATAAATACATCTCGGGAATGAGCGAAAGTGTGTACGAATTGTCATCAATTTGCTTAATATAAATACATCTCAGGAATGAGCAAAAGTGTGTATGAATTGTCATCAGTTTGCTTAAAGCATAACATCTGAAGTTTGTTGAAAACAATCAAAAAATCATGGCAAAACTCAGATACTTAGGAAACTTATACAGGGAAATACATTTTGCTTATCTGTCCTTGCAGGGAAAAATGTGAATTCACCCTATAGTCATGTTACTTCAAAATACAAACTAACAAAGCAAAACAGACAAACAACTGGTAGTTAATTTATTTTTTGTTTGTTGAATGACTTGGGGATTCTTGTTCATTTGCTTCTTAGGGGATATTGAAGAGCAGCCCTAAAGTTTGTAGAAATAGGATGAAAGCCTGGTAGGCAATGCTTTTGACACGTTCCCCTATACCACCTGTTTTCTTGATCTGTAATTCTGGTTTTTTTTTTTTTTTTTTTTTTTTCTGATTTTTATTCTATCCCCATATCTTATGGAATAGTTTTGTCAGGCTGGTTCCAGCTCATAGCAACCCTGTGGACATTAGAACAACACCCTGCCCCGTCCTGTGCCATCCTCTCCGTTATCGCTGTGTTTGAGCCCATTGTTGCAGCCACTGTGTCACTCCATCTTGCCAAGGACCTTTCTCGTTGTTGCAGACTCTCTGCCTTACCAACCATGGTTCCTTCCCCAGAGACTGGTCCCTCAGGATGGTATGTGCAAAGTATTTGAGATGAAGTTTCGCTGTCCTCAATTCTAAGGTGCACTGTGGCAGTACTTCTTCTAGAACAGATTTCTTCCTTCTCTTGGCAGTCGATATAATTTTCAGTATTCTTCTGCAAGACCATAATTCAAATACATTAATTCTTTATTGTTCTTTATTGACTGTCAAGCTTTCACGTGCATGTGAAGCAACTGGGAATACCATAGCTTTGATCAGGCACACCTGAGTCCTCCAAGTGGCATATTTGCTTTTTCATGCTTGAAGGAGGTCTTTTGTAGTAGATTTGTCCAGTGTGATGTGTCTTTTGGTTTGTTCACTGCCGCTTCCGTGGGTGTTGATTGTTGATCCAAGTAGAATGATGCTCTTAAAAACTTCAGCCTTATCCTTGTTGCTTACTGGTCCAGTTGTGAGTGTTTTTGTTTTCTTTATGTTGAGATATAATGCATATTGAAAGCTGTGATCTTTGATCTTCATGTGTAAGTACTTTAAGTCTTCTAAACTATGTATATGTATATGCATATTTTTATCTATGTGTATGTATTTGTCTGTTGTCTCTCTATATGCATAAATGTATGTGTGTAAAAGACCTAAGCCAAATGCTCTGTTGTCAAGTCAATTGTGACTCATAGCAACCCTGTTAGACAGGGAAGAACTACTCCATAGAGCTTCTAAGGCTTTAAATCTTTATAAAAGTAAACGGTGACATATTTCTCACTCTGAGTGTCTTCTGAGTTCAGCCTTTCTATAAACAGCCAAGTGTTTTAATCACTGTGCCACCAGGGCTTTTCATATATATATACGTGTGTATGTGTGTATAATAAAATTTATGAAATTTTCATGTGAACAAATTTTAGGGTTTTGTTTTGTACCTGTGTGTTTTTACTAATACTCAGTGGGCTAAAACATACCTCTCAATCATCAATGAGTTCATTATACCGTTTTTTTTTTTCATGCATTGCTCAGTAGAGCAAGTTGCTTTTAATTCACAAGTGGATGATCCCTTTAAAAAGCCTTTGAAATGTTCCATTATTTGATGATCCCAGTGTTTTGACTTTCTGATCCCCAACTTCATCTGTCTCTCTGTGGTGTTGGTTTTCTGTTGTGAACCCTTCAGAGGGAACTCTGGATCTCTCTAGGTGACAGAGCCTGATGTAGTCCTCATGCTGAGCTGAAGGACTCCTGCTGCCATGGAAAGGCAGCCCTGCAATTTCTTACTCTGTCCGAGTTCTACATGAGTGTGCATTGATGGCTGTATGCTAGCACATGGCTCACAGAACCAACCAAAGGAAATAAAAGCTCTGTACTTGGCTCAAAATTAAAGTGCCACAGGAAGCTGATCCTCTTCATTCTTTCTTAAGCCCTAAAGTAAGCTTTGTTCACCACACAGAGACCTGTCTTCCCAGTAAGACTGTCCACTTGCAAGTGGCATTTCATATTTTTGACCTTTTAATATATTTCTTAGTGTTTAGTCACCTGTGGGACTGCAAAAGTTCAGAAGATCAGAGGGGATTTCTCAACTCAGGATATGGTACTCAGGAAAGCAATTTCTTAGATTTCCCTTGTGAGAGTAAGGTGCTTGGCTTGTATGAGGTAGGATCTTAGAGACAGCTGTTCTGGAAGTGGAGACAATGCAGGAAAGAAATAAGCATCATTTGCATAGAAGGTATAATAGTGGAAGACAACTCTTGCTTTCTGGGCTCCCTTAATGTTGACCTTAATACAGAGGGTTTGCCCTTATCTTTCTGCTGAAGTCTCCATTAGGCAGATGTCAAGTTTCCAAGGCAGGTATAAGATGGACAATCCCACCTCCCCCATCCCTGGATCCTGAGTTGATTCTTGAACATGTTTAGGACTTTGTAACTCTTTAGTAAGATGGAACAGTTACACAGCAGATACAAAAACAGATCAGGAGCCAGACTTGATGATCTAACAGACTGGAAGGTCCCCAGGAGACTTGCTCCCCAGATTCTCTGATAGCCCAGAACTGAAACTATTCCTGAAGCCAACTTGTCAGGCGAAGATTGGACTGGACTATAAGACACGTAATGATGCTGGTGAAGAGTGTGCTTTTGACGTAAATAGGTACATGAGTCTAACTGGGCAGCTCCTGTCCAGAGGAGAAATGGGAGAGCAGAGAGGAACAAGAGCTGGTTGAATAGACTCGGGAAACACAGGGAGGGAAGAAAGAAGTGTGCTGTCGTGGGATGGGAAGAGCAGCTAGAGTGATAGAGTAGTTTGTGTGTAAGGTTTTGTGTGACAAATTGATGTGGATTATAAACTTTGACTTAAAACCCCGTAAACTATTAAAACAAAACAAAAAAAGGTCAGGATGTGAGAAGGTAAGAACATTTTTTTCAGGGTAATCTCTAGAAAATTTTATTCTCTGAAGCCTACCTTCCCTCCCTCAGAAGGCAGCATGTATGAAGCCTGCCAAGGGCCCATTTCATAGGCTTTGCCTGTGAGTGGCTAGGTAAAGAAGATCTCCTGAAAGAGAGTTGACAGGGTGCTGGGCTCTCTCCTGTCCCTACCAGTTGAGGCTGGGGGAAGTTTCTCCCTCATTTCAGGCTTCAGAGGACCTTCACCTGTATCCTCCTAAATTTGGTGATACGAAGATTGGTTCCTGACTTTTCACTGAGAATGCTAAAGGGGCTTGTGGATTGGATTTAATCTGTCTGAAAAATATAGAGGGAGAGACAAAAACTGATGACCTGCTAAATTGTGGATCAGGGACAGTAGGTAAAGGAGGGTACCCTTGTTGAATAGGCCAGCACTCCAAGAATGTGTTGGGGTGAGTGAGAGAAGTAAGAGTGTTTTCCGAAGATCATCTAAGAGAAAGTGTCGTTAGGGTTCTCACTGGTCCTGCTCTGCCCACCTGTCTGAAGGGGGAGAAGGCCTCAGCAGGAAGCACTAGTGGTGGGCTGCTGCACGTTTAGCAGGTGAGAAGGACCCTTTGGATACTACCTGGGCTGAAGATGTGCCCTTCAAGCTCCAGGGAATTCCAGCTGAAGCGGCCTACCAGGAAATCTGAAGAACACACCAAAGAAACAGTAACTTCGGGCACAGTGGTTGAAGTGATTGACTGCTAACCAAAAGGTCAGTGGTTGCAAACCACTAGTGGCTCTGTGGAAGAAAAACGTGGCAGTGTGCTCCTGTAGAGGTTTACAGCCCTGGAAAACCTATAGGGTTGCTATGAGTTGTAACTGACTCTATGGCAAGGTTTTTTTTTTTTTTTTTTTTTTTAAATAATAAGGACAGGGTGCAGGAAGCCGCGAACTGTAGATCCTAACACCTTTAACTCCTTACCATCAATCCTCCCTCTGCTGCCCTCCTAGAAGTAGAATAGATGGGGAGAACTGGGCAAGTTTGCTTAGAGAACCAAAGACCACACTCTCCAGTCCCTTCCACAATGTGGCTATTAGCCTAAAAGAGATGGGGGAGGGTATCATGGTCAAATGCAGGTTTCCATGACTACCTGTATCAACAACTGGCTATTTTATACGCTGAATTAAGATGGTGTATATGATTTAAATGGAGTGCTGATTATGCACTCTTAAGAGTTCGGCTGCTAGCAAAAGCTCTGGCAGTTTGAATCCACCAGCCACTTCTTAGAAGCCATCGGTGGCAGTTCAGCTCTGTCCTGTATGGTCTCTGTGAGTCAGAATAAACTTTGCAGCAGCCAATTTAAAGTGCAATTGTGATTATTAAATAAAAATAAACAAAGTCAAGGGAACTGCCAGATAGTTTACCCAGGAGTAGAAGGAGGTTGCTCCAAAAAATAACATTTTTAGGTGAAATCGAAACAAACCATGTTTTCTGTTTCTCTAGCCAGGCTCCATGAGCAACCTAGGTGCAAATGTGGATGTCAGCCCTGGGTCCCATTGCTCTGGCTGTGATTTCTGCAGCTTCTGCTAGATGTTTGCTTTCCTTCTTACAGCGGCTGTTCTCTGGCACACTGTGGTCATTTAAGGTAATAGTAGTAGGAGTGTAAAACTTTTTTATGGGAAGTTGAGTGTAGCCTAAATGGAAAAGAAAATTTTCCACCCGTTCCCTAAAACAGTACCTACCAATTGCCACTGAGTGAACTGAGACTCATGGGAACCCTATCAGTGTCAGGGTAAGAACTGTGTTCCATGGAGTTTTTAATGACTAGCTTTTCCAAAGTAGATCACCAGAATTTTCTTTTGAGATGCTTCTGGCTAGACCTGAATCTCTAGCCATTCAGTTAGCGACCAAGTACATTACACATTTGCACCCCCTGAGAACTCGACCCACTCCCTATAACCTTATAACCTGTGTTTCATTGATTGTGAAAAGGCATTTGACTGTGTGGATCATAATAAATTATGGATAACATTGCAGAGAATGAAAATTCCAGAATACTTAATTGTGCTCTTAAGGAATGTATCTGTGGATCAAGAGGCAGATATGCTAACGGAACAAGGGGACACTTCATGGTTTAAAGTCAGGAAAGGTATGTGTCAGGGTTGTATGCTTTCACCATACCTTTTCAATCTGTGTGCCAAGCAAATAGTCCAAGAAGCTGGAATATACAAAGAAGAACCAGCTTCAGGATTGGAGGGTGACTCATTAACAACCTGTGTTACACAGATGACACCACCTTACTTGCTGAAAATGAAGATTTGAAACACTGATGAAGATCATGGACTACAGCCTTCAGTATGGATTACACCTCGACATTAACAAAAATCCTCACAACTGGACTAATAAACAGCATCATCATAAATGTAGGAACGATTGAGGTTGTCAAGGATCTCATTTTACTTGGGTCCACAATCAACTCCCATGGAAGCAGCGGTCAAGAAATCAAAAGACACTTTGCATTGGGAAAATCTGCTGCAAAGGATCTCTTTAAAGTACTGAAAAGTAAACATGTCACCTTGCAGGCTAAAGTGTGCCTGACCCAAGCCATGATATTTTCAATTAAATCATATGTGTGCAAAAGGTGGACCATGAACAAAGAAGGCAGAAGAAGAACAATTGATGCTTTTGAGTTGTGGTATTGGAGAAGAATGTTGAATATATTGTGGACCACCAAAAGAAAAAACAAATCTGTTCCAGAAGAAATCTAACCAGAGTGCTCCTTGGAAGCAAAGATGGCAAGACTGCATCTTAAATACTTTGGACATATTTTCTGGAAGGATCAGTCCCTGGAGAAGGACATCATTCTTGGTAGAGTGGAGGGCCAGCAAAAAAGAAGACAACCTTCAATGAGATAGATTGACCCAGTAGCCTCGATAATGGGCTTACACATGAAAATGATTGTGGATATGGTGCAAGAGCAGGCAGTGTTTCATTCTGTTACTCATAGGGTAACTGTGAGTCAGAACTGACTCGATGGCACCTAACAACAGCAGCAATATCATGATCATATTATGCGGGGGGGACATACAATCATTTTAAATGTGATGAAATGTGAAATGTAATGATACGCTAAACAAATCGTATGCATCATGGAACTTGAGCAATATCCAGGGTGACTCTATCATTTATTTTCTAAACTGGGATCTTTTTGAGAGAAGGTTCTAGAAATAATTATGTTGGAACAGTAAGAATTAGATTTTCCTGACCAAACCCAGTTATATGTGATACCATAGTGATATTATGCTGCCCCAAACCTATAGAAGATAGTTGCTTTTTTTTTTTCTTTTTCTCTAAGAGCAGGTTCTGCACACACACCCTGCATTTGTGAAGCTGCATGACATTTCCTGTGTTAGTATCATTAAGCATCCCCTGAACCAAATAGCTCAGGGAATTTACTGTTTCACTTCATGCTTGGTGATGTTGTGGGTTACACACACACATACCAGAATCCAGCCGAGGCACTTAAACTAAGAATTCGGGTTATGAAGCAAAGTGTTTCTTAGCCAGGATGCCTTAAATGTTCCCAGATATGGCTCCCAGTAGACATTTTATTCCCAGGCAGACCCTGACTAAGAGTAGTAGAGAAAAATGACCACCCTGGTGGAATAGGAGATAGGGAGGTGGGCAGTACTAGATACTTTCCTTCTTAGAATTAGTTGTGTCAAGTGAAACCCAAAACCAAAACCTGGTGTCACCCAGTTGAATCTGACTCATAGCAAACCTATACACAGGGAAGAACTGCCCCACAGAGTTTCCAAAGCAAGGCCTAGTAGATTTGAACTGTTGACCTTTGGGTTAGCAGCCATAGCACTTAAACACTGTACCACCAGGGTTTGGGAACATAGGTTTGAAATCAGAAGACTTGAGTTTAAACACGTAACACCTCTACTTGCTATTGGGTATAGATTTAACAAATACTTAATTTCCCCAGTTAGCCTCCATTTCTTCCAGTGAAAAGGGCCAAGCTGTTGTATTACCAGCACCTCTTTATAACCAAGCCAAGCCAGCCAAGTGCCGTGGAGTCTTTATAATCAAACCCAAATCAAACTCAGTGCTGTTGAGTTGATTCCAACTCATAGCAACCCTATAGAACAAAGTAGAACTGCCCCATAGAGTTTCTAGGGAGCACCTGGCAGGCTTGAACTGCTGACCTTTTTGGTTAGCAGCTGTAGTGCTTAACCACTACGCCACCAGGGTTTCCACCTCTTTATAAAGAGGTATTTAACTGATCAGTAATCTAGAGGAAGTTGGACTCCTGGTGCTGTAGTGGTTAAGGTTTTGCTTAGTAGTTCAGCTCCACTGGCCACTCCCTGGGACCCAATGAGGAAGTTCTGCTCTCACTTAGAGGGTTGCTAGAAGTCATAATGGACTCATTAGCAATGGATTTGGCTTTTATAGAGGAAATTAAACTGTATTTTTAAAGGCAGTAATTATGAAGGAACTTGCTAGTTTTCATTTATAACTAAATGTAAAACTTTCTCAGCCATACTTCTTTCACTCTCTGTGGGAGCCTAGATGTTGGAAGTTCTGGTAAGAGATAATTACATGGTTACAGATCTCAGCCTACTGGATGCGTAATTTAGTTTTTCTTCCTTTTTGTCTCTTTTGCAACTGTTTGATGAGATAATACATGTGTAAGAACCTATCGGATGGCAAAGTTCAACCCAGATACTTGTCATTAAGATGCCACTTTGCTCAGGTGCACTTCTGTCTGGCAGAAGGCCCTGCAATCAAACAGGTGCAGATTCTTACTGCTCAGGAGGATAGAGCGGACATGAAGATTAAAAAAAAAAAAAGTTACAATGATGAAAATTTAATTGGTGAGTCCAGAGAATAGTAAACAAGATATAAATTCACCTAGTGTTCCAAGAAGTTTCAAAATGAACTGCTGCTATTGAGAAAACAATTACTAGGGAAGAAGTTAGCACAGGCTCCCAGCCAACTTGGCTGCAGTGTTGTGGCACTTAAGAGTGAGCACAACTCATCAGAGCTGTCAAATAGTTTTAGATTTGGCTCTAATAGAACAATACTTCTAAGAGTTGGAGGGACTCTTTAGGGACCAGAGATTGAATGTCAGTCCAGGTTGCAATCAATTAATTAACATTTATTGAATTTGACATTTAACCAATTGTTGTCAGCTGAGTTGGAGGGGTGTGTATTGTTTGTGTGTACACATGTGAGGTATGACTGTTACATTTGCAGACTGATCATAGAAAAAGTGCTACCTACTTCATTGCTGACTATCACTATGGTCACCTTTGAAGTACTCCCCTTGGGAAGCTGTGCACTGACCCTTCAAAGCAATTTTGGAACTCTTTTTCTGGAATGGCTATCAGAGCTATTGTTGTATTACCTTTGGTGTCCTGAATGTCATCCAAATGTCTTCCTTTCAATATTTCCTTTATCTTTGGGTAAAGAAAAAGTCATTGGGGGCCAGATAGGTGAGTAGGGAAGGTGTTCCAGTACAATTGTTTGTTTACTGGCTTCAAAATTTCCTCACAGACAACTATACAATTAAGTTTGCTAACTGTGCACTGTGAGTGTTCCAAAAAGAGTTCCAAAATTGCTTTCAGTGGTGGACTAGGCACTGACGTCAGTGCATAGTTTGCCAAGGAGAGTACTTCGAAAGTGACTGTAGCGATTTTCAGCAATGAGATGTGTGGCATTTAGAACAATTAAGTTCATGGACTTGTGGGACCTCGTACGATGTAGTCCATAGATAACATTTGGCAATGTCCGGAGGCATTTCTGGTTGCCCTACATGGCAAAGAGTTATCTACTGGCATCTAGGGGAAAAAAGCTATACAATTAGAACCAAGGAATTCAAGATAGAATTACTGATGGTGTGCTGATGGGGAAAATTAAAAAAAAAAAAAAAACTTACTGCCAACAGTAAATGTCTGATTAATTACTCGGTAAATACATTTGTGCTAGACCCTGGACGTATGTTGATGAGCAAAAGCAGACATAGTGTCAGCTCCCAGGAAGTTTACATCTTAGTGGAAAAAACTCCACCAAAACAGAAAAATATGAAAATACTCCAAATGTTAAGTACTGGGCTGGAAGCAGGGCCTCCAGTGAGTTCATTCTCATCGGATCCTGTACAGAGAATTTGTGCCTTCCCCTCCATGTATACTCACTGCCATTGAGTCAATTCTGACTCAAAGCCACCCTATATACTGAGCTGAAATCCACTTTTTAACCCCCAGGTGATTCTTATGTATCCCTGGTGATTCTTCCTATGCTAACTTCTTTCTTGAGTCTTATTTTCTCAGCAGCTACAGCTCATTTGGCACCTCTTGGATTACTACCCACTGCTTTCAAGTTGATTCTGAGGTAGGGATCCTATAGTACTTAGTAGAATTACTAAGAGAGTTTCAAAGATGGTAAATTTTTATGGAAGCATACTGTCGCACTTTCTTCCAGAGTGTCTGATGGCTTGAAACCACTGATCTTTTGGTTAGGAGCACTTAACCACTGTGCCACCTTTTGTCTTCTTTACTGTTCTCTGAATTCATGGATTAGGTTTCCATCATTGTAACTTTTTTTTTTTCAGTGATGTGTACATCTTGTTTGCTTTATCCTCCTAAGGTGTAAGTGTCTGTACCCTTTTCATTCGACTCCTTCTGCCAGATATAAGAGCATCTGAACTAAGTGGCATTTTAATAACAAGCCTAATCTTAATTACACATCAGAATCTCTTGGGATCTTGCTAAAAAGTAGATTGTGATTCAGTATATACAGGTTAGAAAGGCAAATTCTCAGCAGGGGTGGAACCAGAATAAACTGGTTTGAAGCCATTGGTTGGAAGGATGTTGTCCTAATGAAAGCCTGTATTTGATTAGAGGAACCAATCCATCACAGTCCATCACAGTGTGACAGGAAAGACTTTTCTAAGGAAATGATAATTGAGAGGTGTATAGAAATGAAGGAGGTGGAAAGGAATGATACAAAAGCTTCAGCATTTGGTAGAAATAAGTATGGTGAAAAAGAGGGCCTGGAAAAACTCCAGCTTGACCAGGATGCAGATAGATAATGGGGAGTAGGGTGTGAGAGGAAAGCAGAGTGGTAGGGAGGAGTTGTGTCATATAGGGCCTTATAGGTCATGTTAAGGACTTCAGTTTTAATAAAAATGAAAATGATTGGAGGATTGAAAGTTTTTCAGTGATATGTACATCATGTAACTGCTAAATCGTATGGGAAGATTTGTAGAATTTCAGGAGGGGGATACTGCTTAGGTTACGGTGAAGTTGTTGAGAATGCAGCCACCATACTGTGCTTAATTCACAGCTGACACACTTCCCTCTGCAGCGGTGGCACCTGGTCCCTAATCATAGTCCCATTTGTTTATAGACTGTAGGCTTGAAGATGGATGCAGCTATTAGTTGATAGCACAACTAATCCACAACCAACCTAAGGGCCAAAGGGAGGACAAATGCAGAATCAATGATGAGCATGATTTTAGGGGAAGGAAGAAAGTGAAGAGTTGGAGCACTTAAAATAGTTTTCCTTCCAATCTCCACCACATTAATTTGGAGAGAAGAGAATTGGGGTCCCACATTAACTGTTCATATAAGCCAAGAATGAGCTGATTAATACTGCACTGCCTTGGGAACTCATTGGATTATGAATTATAGTGTTAAAAGGAAACTTTAAAATTACCTAAATTAACCTGTGATTATATAGTTGAAGAAATTGATGACCAGAAGAAATTGATGACTTATTCAAGGACATCCAGCTTATTAATGATTGATCTTGACTTCCACCTGTCCCATTTTATTTCACTATCTTTCTTGGCTTCATCCGCTCAGATTTGGAATGTGAGGGGAGTGACTGACATACTATATTGTTTCACTGCCCAGCAGGTTGAGCATACATGTGGAGCAAATGGCCCTGGACCCCTTTAGTTAAAAGAGAGAAGGTTTTGTGGCTTTTTGTTAACACACACTTGTAAATCACTGCACTGAAATCTAGAATAGCTTAGATAATGATGTGAACCGTAACTGTGAACTTAGCAGTCCGTTACAGCATCCCACAGTTGTAGTTTATCACTATCCCAAGGCGAGAAAGGCATGGGGGGAAAAAATCCCAAACCCACAGCTCAAGAAGCAAGCTAATAAATTTGTTTTTCAAACACAGCAGCGTCTCCCTACCCTTGGCAAATGTTGTAAATTCTAGCCTTTTATGGTTTGCTTGAGGAAGCAAACTCAATGTCAGAAGTGTTTTAATAGCCTTTGATTTACTTCCTAAGTGCTTATTAGAGTGATTGATGGTAGTGTTTTGAAGCCAATCACAGATGAGAGAGAGAGAGAGACTTCACCGCTGTCCCCATGCCGGCTGGATGTGTGTATTGGTTGCATTAAGAAGGACTTGCAAGGAGAGCAGAGATTCAACCCGCCTTCCTTCTCCCTGTGAGCAGAAGGTGGTTTTTCCCATTTTTTGTCCCCTAAAAGAGTGTGCTTCTGACGCAAGGAAATTTCTTTGGCTTCTATCCCATGAATACTCAGTTCCAGCAGGCAGCTTCTGCTGAGTAGGAATAGAGTGATCTGCTCTGGGGGCTTCACCCAGCCTTCAACATTTACAGGAAAAATTATCCTCTGTTAAGTCACGAGCTCAGACAGGAACCAGTACTCCACCGCACAAGCCTCAAAGTCCTACTTTCAGCAAAGGGGTGAAGCTGTAATTGGCTTGGGTTTGCATTTGTTCTGGCCGTAATAGCTGCCTTTCTATGCATGGCACCCAGCGGGTTAGCTGTGAAACCCATGTCTCCTTAATCTACAGAATTAAGTTGCATTTCATCTGGTGCTCATTCTCTGGATCCCCAGTGGCCAGCATGACTGAGAAAGCATGAGAAATGGGCTTTTGAGATGTAAATACTCTCTTTTCTACATGAAAGTCCATGGAGTCTGTTCCTAGGTCTTTACTTACAAGACGTGTAGATGAAGACTTGGTGTATTTCATTTCCAGCACCATTTTCCTTCCTGCTAAATTCAGCCACAGTGCTCATCTGTTTGTTAATAACGCCTGGGGAGCCTGTGGTTCTGGCGTTGACTAATGAACATTCGGATGCCCACTGCTTTCAGTACTGTCGGAATTTGTGTCCCCTTCTGTGCAAAAGGCAAATTGACAGGAAGCAGACTTCCTTTTTCTCATTTTACAGAGAAATGATATAAAGAAGTCTGTTTTGATAAGGACATCTGGCCAATGAAAAGACACTTTTGCAAGCTTTCTCTCCTTTTTTTTTTTTTTTTTTTTGGTTAACCAGCTAATGACATAGCAATTATAGTTATATTCCATCCATTCAATTCTGACTCAGTGACCCTTTAGGACAGAGTAGAGCTGCCCACAGAGTACGCTAAACAGTAATCTTTGTGGGAAGAGGCCCAGGTGGTGTATTTGTTAAGTGCTTGACTGCTAGGCAGAAGATCAGTGGGTAGAAGTGACCAACCACTCCACAAAAGAATGATTACAACTTTGCAAACTCCATGAGGCTGTGTAACCCTGTCTGAATGGACTTGACAGCAACTTTTTTTCTTTTTAATCTTTGCGGGAGGAAATCAGTAGGTCTTTTCCCCTGCAGAGTGGTGGCTGGGGGGCGGGAATGGGGTGAGGGGTTGGCATGCCAACCATTAGGTCAGCAACCAAGCACTTAACCACTATACTACCAGAGCTTCTTAGCCATTGTACTAGAGACTCTGAGTCTGACTTTGAGACCCATATATGAAGCTTTAAAAGTACTCAGCATTGCAGGTACTGTACCTAGAGGGTATGTTTTAAACTCAAGGAGTTCAGGTGCAACGGGAGACGTAGCACAGGTCTCTACTTAGTGTAATCATCAAGAGAGCAGTGATGTTTTGGGGAGCCTGCAAAAATGAAAATTCTTCTGGTGCCAGACATCCTGATTTTTGCAGATTGGATATGAAGACTAGAAATATACCTTTTCCACAGTCCTCCTGTGCAGGAAAGAAGAAGACCTCATGAGAAAAAGGTACAGGGTGGCTATCAGGGGAGTTTTGCTTTTGTGTTCTGCATGTTTTGTTTTCTTTTTTTGTTTGGTTTTTCTGACTGATAAGAACTGACCAAGCGAAGCACATGAGTTGGATGTCATCTCTCCTGCTCCCCATGCTGTGTCCCTGCAGCCTGGGCAATCTGGCCACCATCAAGCTCAAGCAGTAGATTCAGACAAATCTTCCTATTGAAGGAGCTTTCACTATAAACTGATACCTGGACCTCAGCTTCCAACAGCTATTGTAGTTAGCTTGGGCTTTGGCACAGATAAAAATGTCCCCTTGTGAATCTGATGTGCAGTGCAAATTGATAAACACAGGAACCCAGGTAGTGCAGTGGTTAGGAGCTTGACTGCTAACTGGAAGGTCATCAGTGCTAATCTGCTAACTGCTCCTTGGAAACTCTCGAAGGCAGTTTTACTCTGTCTTAGCCACTATGAATTCGTCAACTCCAAGGCAACAGAACTGGGCCCAGAGAACATGAATCCTTGGACTAGCAGAAAACTGAGAAGTGCTAGGTGGAGTCGGGCCTTCCGTCTGTGGGGACCACACTGCCTAGTACCAAGCTCACTATCCTGCTGTCCGGGAATAATGGTTTGAAGTTAATCTGGGAGTGTAAGACTGTGGAAAAGAGGGTTTTGTGTGACTGAAAAATGTAAAGAAAAGGACATTTGAAGATTTTAGTCTCATCATTCAGCTCTCAGGGCAGTGTTGCTGTCTGTGTCATTCCTGATCCTGCTCTATAGTTGTCACTGTGCCACTGGCTGAGGGTGCATCCCGTCATGATGTGCTCGGTTACACTTTAACCATAGAATTCTGAGTAAGGGAAAATGACTTCGTTTTGGAAAGGCAGCTTCTAGACAGAAGCTCACCTGCAGACAGCAGTAGCGATGGTTAGTTCTAGGACATCTACTGAAAATAAACAATTTGTACTTGAACACTGCCTTACAGTTCCCCTTGAATCTTATAAGACAGCTCACTGTAAGCTGGACCAACTGAGTTTACTGGGTCTTAGATGCCGGGAGCCAGCCCCGGTATCTTTTTGGGGTCCTGCACGGAGGGAGGGAAGGTGTGGGAGGAGACAGGAAAGAATTTTCTGGTTTAAGGCAGCCTGACCAAGAGAAGAGCTGTCTGTCTTTATTGTTTTTATAGTCAAAGTGACGTGAGTTTTACCCTGCCCACTGACCACACAATCTATTGGCTAATTTGAAACCAAAACCTCGTGATTGGCTAAGTTAAAACCGAAACCTTGTGATCTTGAGGTGATGTGATTTGTACCCTGCCCCCTGACCACATGAGCTATTAGCTAACTTGAAACTGAAACCTTGTGATCTTGTTAATTGTCAAGGCTTTGTAGATAATGGCCCAAGGCAGGTGTGTAATTGACAGTGAAAACAAAGTTATGCCTCGAGCTCAATCAGCCCTACTTATACCTCAAGGTTAAAAGGTACAGGAGGAAGGGTCTAAAGGTTATAATCTCTATTTGTTCCTACTTTGCTCTTTATTTTATCTCCTCCTGCGGGGACAGTAAACACCTACCGTCCCCCACCCTATGCCTTTCTTCAACTGTTCTAAAAAAGATAATTCTTTTCACATGGGTGGGGATGTGCAGTTGGGGGAAGTCAGCAGGGCTGGGCATTCCCGGGCTCAGTGTTTGTCCTTGTGCAGGGAGATGAGGGGGTATTTTGGGGGAGAGTTTAATTGGGGTGAAAAAATATACAGCCAGAAATATGTCAGGGGTGAGATGCGTCCGTCAGCCATCACAAAGGCTCGCAGCTCTGCTCACAGAGGTCTTTGTGGGTGATGGGCTTCGGCACTTAGAGATTCTAAGAAACTTATCTTTGAGCCTGTAACCACTGACAAGTCAGTTCTGACTCATAGTGACCCTACATGACAGAGTAGAACTGCCCATAGGGTTTCTAAATTTGTAATTTTTGGAAGTAGACTGCTTCATCTTTTTGTGGATTGGCTGCTGGGTTTAAACCCCTGGTACATCAGCCCTGGAAAATATTTCAAGTCTTGCAATGCCATTTACATACTGTTTTCTCTAGGTAATCTGTGTATTTGGAATATGGCTGGGAATACTTAAAATGGTAATCATTACTACTCATTTTATACACATTTAATTAATGATTAACAGCTCATCAGACTTATGATGGCCTGGGTCTTTTTATTTAGGACATAACTAAGAAAAATGGTGAGTTGATTTAAAGAATGAAAAATCATGTGAAGTGAATAATACCACGTGGCATTTGTCTATGGATCTGATAGCATGTTGGTGGCAGCATACCTATGACCATCACTGGAGGAATATGGGTCCAGTATATGCCATCACTGTTTGTATATATATGTTCAGTCTTGTTGATGTTATGAGGTGCTATTGAGTGGATTCTGACTCATGTTGGACCCTATTACAGTAGAATGAAACACTGCCCAGGCCAGCGCCATGCCCACAGTTGTTCTTATACTTGAGCCTACTGTTGTAGCTGTTATGTCAGTCCGCCTTGTTGAGGATCTTCCTCTTTTTCATTGGGCCTCTACCCAGAATGATATCCTTCTCCTTCTGTAAGAACTAGGCCCTCCTAACAAAATGTCTGAAGTACGTAAGATGTAGTCTTAGTGTCCTTGCTTCTAAGGAGCACTCCTATTACCCTTCCTCCAAGACAAGTCCGTTCATTCTTTTGACAGTCCATGGTCTATTCAGTATTCTCCAACATCACAATTCAAAGGTGTCAGTTTTTCTGTCTTCTTTATTCATTGTCCACCTTTAACATGCATATGATGCTATTAGAAATACCATGGTTTGGGTTAGAGGCACTTCAGTCTTCAAGGTGATGTCTTTGCTTCTTAACATGTTAAAGAGGTCTTTTGTAGCAGATTTTCCCAATGCAATGTGTCTTTTGATTTCTCCACTGCTGTATGTTCAATATATATGAGAGTTACTTAATATATTAAGTGGAGAAATACTGCTGTTTAAAAATAACTTACTAGAACTCATTTTACCTTGCTCAGATGGTTATATTAATTGATACCACTGGAAATCTTATATGTAGATATAGCTGTATTGCACACTCTTGCAGAGAGTAATGGGAGAGGGAGATGAGACTTAGTGTGTTAACTTCTGTCTAGGAAAAAAAATTGAATAGTTATGAGGATTTAATCTGTGGCAGGTAGACGATAACTACCTTTCCTGCATAATCGTGTTTAAGCCGTGTGCTATCCCAGGATTCATCATTGGTTTCCTTTTCATTACATATGAGAAGATCGAGGCACACAGATGTTGAGTAGCCTAACTAAATTTTAACACTTAGGATGGCCTGGGTCTTTGAACAGAGACAAAATCAAGCTCTTTGAATTCAGAGTCCAATTCTCAACTACTTTCTTCTCCCTCAACCACTTTAAAGATTCTTTGCATTTCTGAAGAGAAGTGGAGACAGACCTGACTTTGGAGGTAGGGCTACAGAGAGCAGAAATGTTCTGCAGAATGTATTTGGAAGTGTTTTGCTTTGCTGGAGCAGAGAGGTGTGTTGGGGTGTGAGGGAGTCAGCAAACAGGTATGAGTGAGTTGCAGTGGCTCAGTAACTTACAGTCATCTTCCCTGTTGTAATATACATAGGTTGCTCCCCACTATGTTGCACTCTGGAGAGTCAGCCTCCCCCACAAATCTACAAGCACAGCAATGCCTGTGAATATCTTTTATGGGTGGGTATTGCTTGGTTTGTGTATAGATATGTGTGTTGCGGGGTGTGTGTGTGTGTGTGTGTGTTTGTGTGTTTGTGTGGTGTGTATGTAGAGATACCAAGGAAAAGGGACTGAACTTCATGGACCATAGGGAAAGGAACAGCCACTGAGGGTAATGCGAGAGGTGGAGAATCTAGCCTGGGGCTTGAAGTAATATCAAAAATTCGTGTTTTGGAAATGCACACAAATCTTGAAAGGATGTGGGATAAAGGAATTGAGCTGGGATAGATAAGCATGTAACACACACTCCAAACAAGCTGTTTATACAGTGATGGGTAAACTAAAACCAAATCTGTTGTAATGGAGTTGATTCCAACTCATAGCAACCCTGTAAAACAGAGTAGAACTGCTACTATAGGGTTTCCAAGGAGTGGCTGGCAGATTAGAACTGCTGACCTTTTGGTTAGCAGCCTAAGGCTTAACCACTGCACCACCAGGGTTCCTCAGTGATGGGTAGTAGCTAGAACAGGCATACCCATGTGTCGTTTGGCAGAGGTGAAGTACAGAAAGAGTATATGACTTTCAGAGTTGATCTGGGAGTGAAGAATTCCTCTCTCTAACTCGAGGTATGTGTGTGTCTGCACTTCCTTTTCAATTTCTATTTCTGACTTTTTGTTCCCGTCCGTCGCACTGTCATTATATATCCATCTTCTACTCTGTATCGGCCATTTGCAAGGAAAAGATGGTGACTCCCGACAAAAGGAAATGCATTCTTTTCACCCCAGTGAAATCAGGCAGATACTCAGCATGAGAGCTGTGGATTGCAGGCAAGCGAGGCAGCCAGCCAGCATAAAATTGAATGCAGTCCTCAAAGATCGTGTGTTCTGTGGATTTCCAGAAGGCTGTGTCAGAGCCTCTCTTCCAAATCTTCCGGGTGCTAGGTTGCTACCCCCAAGGAAGGGAGTGAGGACACAAGGCACCACTTGCTAGCTACTTCTGTGTGTAGCAGAGGTGGCTATCTCAGGGTAAAGCTGACTCGCAGAGTTGGGGATGTGTTTCTTTCAAAGCACCAGACGGAGCAATGAGGATATAAGTACCACTAAGACAAAAACTGGAGCAAAGTGAATATTTAAAGATGGTTGACAGGACAAGAGTTGGGTGGTAGAGCCTGAAGTTTCCCAAAGCAGAGTTTAACGGTTTCCAAAGATGCGGGTTGGAATATTTCTTGAAGTCATAAATGAACTTCCTAGAAGCTGACTGAGAGAAGCAGCGTGCCCATCTAGCATCGTTTCCATTTCTTCAAAGAAGCAACTTTCTTCACAGATAGCAACTCTATTTTAAGGTTCCTCTGGTTTTCCAGGTGTGCTATGTGTGAGGGTTAGTAGGCCCTTGGAAAAGAATGCAGAATGAGTCCCACTGAAGATGCATCCTCTTAGGATGTTAAACCCCAAAACCCACTGCTGTTGAGTCAATTCTGACTCATAACCCTGTAAGATAGAGTAGAACTGCTCCATAAAGTTTCCAGGGAGATTGGAACTGGCAACCTTTTGATTACGAGATGTAGAACTTAATCACTATGCTACCAGGGTTTCTCTTAGGACCCTGGAAAGAATAAATTCACCCAAGGAGTGAAATTGTGGACGACTGAGAAGCTGTGCAGCTGAAGCCTTCCTCTAATTGTCCATGCCAGCCCAGAAAAGGATTCATGGTGGTTATTGGAATAAAAGATCATCAGTGGCTCGTGGACTCCCTCAGCATTGATTAACAAGCTACATTAGCTTCTGGTTTGAAGTCTGTATTTCAGGTAGTTGTGTGTTCTGAAACTTCTTAGTACAGCTTAGTGGTAAAAACACTTGCTCCGTTGTTTAGATGTTTCCAAGTCTCTTGAGGTTTAGGACATCGATACTGGAGGTAGGGTGGGGGCAAGGGTATCACACATATAAATCGTAATGCTTGATTTCTACACAAGATAAGTACCCACAGAAGATTGAACAAAAACGCAAAGCAGCATATACTAAGAGGCTCGTGATGGATACAGGCAAGACTTCAGAGAAATGACAGTGAACTGTGGCTAATGATTAAGATTTCTGAGAAAATTTGGGATGAAGGCTGTACGCTCAGGATGAGTAGCCAGCTAGCCAGCCAAGTGCCATCCGACTCATAGCGACCCTAGGACGGGTGAGTTTCTGTAAATGTGCCATTGTCTTTTTTAACTTCCTGTATGAATACTCATGAAATTTGTTCATGGATCAAAATGGGAATATCTTTATTTATTACTTGGCTGATTAAATAAGTTACATATTTGGTTTTAATCTTAGAAAAATTAATGTATGCAAAATCAACTTTTATCCGAGCACTCTAAGGTAATAACCATTAACATTAGAGTCTGCATACTTGTTTTTTTGTTTTTTTAATATATGTGTAGGTGCAAATAGCTAGTTCAATCATGGTTATTTTTTATCTGCATCTTTTATTTTTCTCTTATCAGTATGTACTAACCATACTTCCATGCCAACCAGTAGCAATCGGTATCTTTAGTATCTCACTACATTCACTTAATGGATATGTCATAAAATATTTACCACTTCTCTTATTTCTGGGCATTGTTGGCATTATTGTCAGCTGATGTTCAGTGATTCCAACTCAAGGTGAAACCGTGTGTGTCTTTTATTATATGACGGCACTTGGCTTTGGCTTGGTGTCTTAACATTACATGTAATGCTGGGATAAAACCCATTGACCTAGCAATTCCCCTTCTAGGAAATAGTGAGGATATCTTGCAAAGATCCATGCAAATTGGTGTGTACAATTGGTCTTCCGGAGACTGACCCTGAACATACACTTGCTGGTAGGACATTTGAATGCCTCTTTCGTCACACACTTGGTAACAATGGATGTTATCATTGTTTCTCAGTCTTTGTAGATCAGTTAGCCTGTAAGAGAGACACGATAAGACAACATGTTTTGTTTCTACATGACCTTCACAGTGTCTAGAGGCTGATTCTTTTGTATTACGACAAGTTAGTCCCTTGGGTATCCTGTCATGGAGGACCCAGCTCCCACCTCTACCCCTTAGAGTTCAACATTTCACACTTTGTTGATTAGCAATGCCTTGGAATCCAGGCAGAACATTCAATTTCCTAGCTCTGGCCTCTCAGGTGTGTTTCTAAATCAGACTCACCTGTTGTTATGACTCATCGTGCTGGGTCCTAAAGAGTTCTACTAAGACTAAAAAAAGGTATTAGTGTGAGGTAGAGAAGACTGGAGTTGTAACAGGACAGAAACTGAGTTAGGAAAACCTTGGAGATAGTACAAATCAGAGTTAGCAGTAGGTTGTGGGGAAGGGAGGGCTGACAATAAATTATGGGATTATTTTAAAATCTTGTAAAGCTTCTTAGCTCTAATATTCAGTGTTTCAATGGTTAATAGAGAGTTGACAGATGTTAGATAGGATATAATCTACCCATCTGTCTCTCACACACACCCATAGACATATATTCATGCATACATGTGCACAATCCTTGTGTTATAGAGGAAAAAGAGGAGATTTAATGAAGTGTAATAATTTGTCCAAAATCATACTATAAATTATTGGAAAAAAAGGCAGTCCTAACCTACTCAACTCATAGTGACTTTTTGGGACAGAGTAAAACTGCCATGAGTTTCCAAGGAGTGCTTTGGATTTGAACTGTCGAATTTGAACTGCCCCCTATGGGGCAGGTCCACTTTGTGGGGGGGTCCACTGTAGGGTCACTGTGAGTCAGCATCAACTTAACTAAAGTAGGTTGTAGTAGTAGTAGTAAAATATCTTACACTGTATTTCTTTTTGAAAAGAAATAGCATTTAATAATATTTACACAGAATTCTGTTAATTTTGAAATTTTTCTTTATTGTCTTCTGATTTTCAGTATAAATATACTTTTGTATGTAGACACACGTGCATTTTTAGAAGTACATTTATTTCACCTGGATTTTCAAATATGTCAGTATCAAATGAAATAGAGGGATTTATATATCATTTAGACTTTTTGCACTTATCTAGTCTACTATATTTTTTACCAATTTTATCTTATTCTATTAATAAATGTAACAGATTCTTATATTAATGTTTGTTATTAATACACTAATTATTTTCCCAAAGTAACAATTCCTGGCTTTATTAAGTAATTTTAATATTTTTCTTTTTTAATTCACCCTGCTTTTGACTTTATGTCTTTTTTCTGCTTTCATTAGGATTGTGGTCATTTATCTACTGCCTTAAATTTAATAATTGCTTTGCTTACTTTCATTTTAGCTATTGAGTTATGAAAATAGTTGAGGTTAAGCATCTATTTTATCTGCACAGTAGAGTTTTTGTCTGTCCTCGGTTTTAATAGTTACATGTGCATTTTTCATTATTTTCTAATTAGTCTAATTAGAATTTTGATTTCCTCTCTCACTCAATACTTCTTTTGGTAGCATGTTTTTGATTTCTTAATGAAACCTTGTTTTTACTTAAAATCTTAATTATCTAACTTTATTTCTAGCTAATAATCTAGCTAATAATGCAGCTCAGTGCAGAAGTCATGGGTACAAAGGTTCTCCTTATTCCAGATTAGGTGACTACACACAAGTTGACCAATCAGTGGTCTATCAGTTATATCTATCTATAGGTTAACTGGGCAAAATGTCTCCAAACTTGGCATAGTTAAGTTGTAATCATGCTTCCTTACATCTCACGATGGCTGTCCATATTTTTATGATTTTATGGTGTCGAGGAGTCTTAGAGTCAAAAGACTCTAGGGCGACCTGGTCTCAAGAAAAGCCCAAAGTTTTATCAGAAGCAGTTCACAATCTAGTGCAAATTCCCATTTAGTCTCCAGATTATCTCCTCTCCCTCGTCTATCACTCCCCACAAGCACAAGGATGTGATTCATCTGTCTGCAACACTCCAGTTGTATTTAGATGCATTCTTTTCAGTGGTGTTTGTTTCCCTTCCTTTTCTTGGGGCAGAGCCATAGATAAATATTTCTCATCTTCTAAATTGGAAAAGGAACTCTTAGAAAGCCTCACTGAATCCTTACATGTCTTAATAGAGAGTTATTCGTATACCACTGCAGATAACATTGTTGTCAGTTGCTGTGAAATTGGCTCTAATTTTTGGTGACCTCTTGCATGACAGAGTGAAACCCGGCCGGGTCCTTCACCATCTTCACAATCATTGGTATGCTAGAGTCCAATGTCATGGTCGTGTGTGCTTTGAATGCCTTCTGACCTAGGTAGCTCATCATCCAGAACCACACTGAGCAATTTTCTGTTGTGATCTATAGGCGTTTCATTGGTTAAATTTTGTAGGAAGATCACCACCAGGCCTCTCTTCCCAGTGTGTCTTAGTGTGGAAGCTCTGCTGAAGCCTGTCTACCTGCTGGTGTTTAAAATACCAGTAGCGTAGCTTTCGGTATCATAGCAACACAGAAGCCACCACAGTATGACAAACTGACAGACGGGCAGTGGATAAATGTTTCCTGAGTAAATACATGAGGCCAAGTTTAACTTCTAAATGTAGCTGGATGCACACTTGCTTGGTTTGGGGAGTTCCATGACCACCTATAAGACTGGTGGCGACATACAAAAGGAAAACCAAACCCACTGCTGTAGAGTGGATTCCAACTCATAGTGGCTTATAGGTGAGATTAGAACTGCTCCATAGAGTTTCCAAGGAGTTCCTGCCAGATTTGAACTGCCAAACTTTTGGTTAGCAGATGTAGCACTTAACCATTACCCTGCCAAGATTTCTGGTGATGCATACCCACCACTGCCGTTGAGTTAGGTCAGACTCATAGCCACCCTAGAGGTCAGAGTAGAACTGCCCCATAGAGTTTCCAAGGAGTGCCTGGTGGATTTGAACTGCTAACCTTTTGGTTGGCAGATGTAGCGCTGAACCCACTATGCCTCCAGCGTTTCCTCGGGTGATATACAGAGTCCTATTTTTAATGGAAGGGGAATTTCCCTGGTGTTGACTATTGAAAATATCCTGGAAAGAAATTTAAAGAAGCTAGGTTATGTTCACATTTCCAATAGCAACTATGTGAGATTAAATAAAGTCGATTACCCTTTTTCTGTTTTATGTAGACGCGAAAGGAAACTGTGTTTTCTTAGACACACAGTTCTGATTTCTGGACTCTGAGTCAGTGCTGGGAGAAGAGAGGTATCTTTCTGAATCATTACAAGAGAAACAGCAGTAATAATTCAAACCATCCCTTGTCTCAGAGCGACCACAGCAAAGAGGCAAATAAAACCATCTAGACCTAGTCATAAAACCATGTACCTAAAATGTGAGATCTGCAAAGACACACAGTCTATTCCCTAAAACAAACCCAACAAAAAAAGAAAGAAAAGCTTTTCCCAGGTTAGTGAGAAATCTCATATTTAGAAGCCTTTGATTTGTTTCCCCTACTGAGAATGTTGTTACTAATGTAATTTAAAGGTAATTAAAAATACATTTGGATTGGTTGTTGCTTTTGCTTCAAAATATCTTCTAGTTCTTCTTTCTGAGTAAGTTCTACCTACTGCATCAGTTTGATCTCTCAAAAAAAAAAAAAACAACATTCATTAATTTATAGAATGTTGGACAAAATTGCTAAGAGATGATGGTATGAGAAATGAGCGCAGAGCCAAGCAACATCAGATACAATTGTGGTTTTGTATTTTGCAATTTTTTTTTGTTTTTTTTTTTTGTGGTGCTGCAACTCTTAGAGATGACAAGCAACTGGCACTCACAGTGAACCTTATTTTTCCTCGATTCAGGAAAACAATTCATTACCAGATGCATGGCCTTGATGTTGCTGCTTTTTATCCTTACCAATTGGCAACTTAAGCTGTAAAGACAAATGTCGCCATAAGAGTCTATGAGCCCTTACAATTACCACATGTTCCTCAACCAGAAGACTTCCTCAATGCCGGTGTAACTTAGGGTTCAAAGGATCCAAATGGAAGGAGAAGCTAGGAAGGAACTACTCAGAGCTGGGTGATGAGTTAGACAAAGGGAGAACTGTGTAATTATTTTGGTAATTGTATCTCCTCTTTATTCTTAGCTCAGGATCATGTTTTTCCCAGTTATAGCCAATCTTATTTTAAAATAATTTAATGTAAGTATAAACATATATATATACATATATATATACATATGTGTACACATCTAATAGAGAAGATGTGGAAATGTTATAACTATAAATGGAAAACACAGTCACGAGTAACTCACTACCTGTTATAAACACCAGTACTCACTTGATTTTTTTTTGCATTTTCTCTAGATTAAACATAAACTAAATTCACATAAAATATACAGTTACAAACTCTACATCTTTTTAAGCTTTATATAGTTATATAATATTGTCTCATGTTGTTTTGTAGCTTTTCAAAATCTGTTTAAGTAGTCTAACATATGGTTGAATAGTAGTTTATTTTTCTTGTGATAATAGAGTATTTCTTTTAATTGGCTATCATAAACAGTATAGTGATAGTTTTCAGGACATATGTTTGCATATATGTGTATAGCTGTGTGTCGGGGGCCATGAAAAAAACTTCAGGCCCCCCAAAACGGGAAGTCTGGAAAGCCCCTGAAAACGCACGTGCGCGAAGATTACCCAGCGTCACTGCCCAGCGTCACTGCCTAACGTCAACTGTACAGGCATACTGTCTGCCCAATCATAGAACGCCAACTGTCTCATACCAGCTATCTTCCGGTCCTAAGCCCTTCCCCTCCCCAACTTCTATATATACTACTCTACTACAATAAAACCTCGAGGCTTGATCAGAATTTTGTCTTGCCTCCATTTCTTCGCGTCTCTTGCCCCACTTTCATTTTCACAGGCTCCCCCTCGTCCCTCCGTTGATTTGCCCCGCGGGCCGGGCAGCTGTGAATTATATTAAGACAACCCTGTAGGGGAAAAAGAACTGGATTAAAGTTGTTGTTATGCGCCACCGAGTTGGTTCCAACTCAAATGACCCTACAGGACACGACAGAACTACCCGTGTGGTTTCCAAGGAGTGGCTGGTAGATTCAAATTACCAACCTTTGGCTTAAGCTCTTAACTGTTAGGCAACCAGGGCTCCTCTGTTCTAAAATTCCTGGGTCAAATTTAGGAACCATTTTAAGGTTTCTATAATAAGATGGCAAACAGATTCTACCAGTATGTGTTCCCATTAACTATACCAGAGTGCCTATTTTACTAGATTTATACAAGCATTGTCCATTACTGTATTTTAATTTTTGATGATTTTAAGATAGTTGAATGTCATTTTGGAAACTGTGTATCTTGACTGCTTGTGACAGTGAGCACTTCAGTGTGTTCTCTCCGTCCTTCAAGTTGTAGATACATTTCTCTCCTACATGTCTTCCTACCCTCCCTTTCATGAAAATTATCTACAGGATGTATTTTGTATTGTTTTTGAGCTACCGTCTATTGATTGTGAATGAGTCTCTCATATCCTGAGTGATCCCCACCGTGCCAGAACTCTTCCTGAGTCTCTCTTGAGTGCTCTCTGTTAGGAGTTCTCCTAATGTTCTCCTGTAGAGAGTTTAGCTTGAAACTCGACTAGGTTGCCAGGATCAACTATTTTGGATGCTGAGCTATGACCTTCTCCAGAGGGCTGTCATTTAAATAAAGGGCACCATCAGCAACTAGTGGGTTTTTCTATTGAGAACCTCAAAAAATCCAGTGGAAGAACTAAGCTAGGAGGGTCAGGGAGAGAACTTTTGCAGCCTTATTGATGGTAGGTTTTTTCTTCAGTGTAATCTCTAAACTTAAAAAAGTTCAACTTCCCTGTATCTCAGTGTTTTCATCTATATAACACAAAGAAAACCTAGTGCTGTCAAGTCGATTCCGACTTATAGCGACCCTATAGGACAGAGTAAAACTGCACCATAGAGTTTCCAAGGAGCACCTGATGGATTTGAACTGCGGCCCTTTGGTCACCAGACATAGCACTTCACCACTATGCCACAGGGTTTTCATCTGTATAATAAGAACAACAACAACAACAAAATCATACTTTATAGAACTATGTAGCTAATTTTTAAGTTTAAAAATAGTATTGGACTGTCATAGTTAAGTTCCTGCAGGAACAGATCTTGAGAGTGGAATTGTAGTGCCAGCTATTTAATTCCAAGATGATTCTCAGAAACAAAGTTTGGAGAGTGGACAGGAAGTCAGCAATAAAAGGTGAGTGACTTATCAAGCTACTTAGCACTATGAGCCAGTAGGGCTTTAATCTCACAGGGAACCATGAGAGCCAGTGTAGAACACACATCTCTGAGTTATTCTGTATGAGAGGTGAGAGAATTGGAATACTAACATACCAGCTCTTGTCTGTTGTTGATCAAAGACTATGTAGGTCGGCAAGTGCTGCCTACCTCTGCAGTCTTGAGGAGGGGAGGTCCTACAGGCAAAGAAAGGATCCAAACAGTTGAAATTAGGGCTATTAATACATTATAGTGGGGAGGCCAAGGAGGTCTGGGCAGGGTACCTACAGCTTTGCTAGTGATGCAGTACTAGGGAGACTAAAGGGACACGCACAGCCTAAACCTAACATTGCGGTAACTGTCAAGCTCTGTCTCAAAACCAAGCAACGTAACTTCATTTCTATTCAATATACATGGTTTACACACACTGTGAAAGACACTGATAGGGGTCTAATATCTAAGGTGTGGCCTCTGAACTCAAGTAACTCACAGTCTTTTAATTACAAACACATCATTAAGCCAACAAATACTGTGATAGTGCTATCGAAATCCAAAAGGAGGATGCAATTAAAATTTACAGGAGGAATAGTCACAGGCATTCCTGAGAAGCCAGATCTGTGTAGTTTGTGGTTTGGGCGATGGTTCCAGAAGAGGTATCCCTTAAACTATGTTTTGTTTAACATGTTCATAGGTGATAGCCTTGCAAAGAAAAAGAGATAGAAATCCCAGAGAGAAAATGTATGATGAGTGACATTATGGAATAGTGAAAAACATGTCTTATTTTGGGATTTACGAGTACTTCCATATATCTCGGAGGAAGAGTTAATTTGGTCCAATTGGAATTGTTGAGTACTGAGAGTCATACTTGTGCTAGGCTGTGGAGGATCCTGTGAAGAAGTTAGGGGATATCTTAGTCATCTAGTGCAGCTATAACAGAAAATACCAGGAGTGGATGGCTCTAACAAAGAAAAATTTATTTCCTTATAGTAAAGTACGCTAAAAGTACAAATTCAGAGCATCATATCCAGGGCAAGCCTTTCTCTTTCAGCTCTGGAGGAAGGTCTTGGTCCTCAATCGTCTCCTGGTTGAAGGGCTTCTCAGTCACAGGGAACCTGGGTCTAAAGGACATGCTCTACTTCTGACACTGCTTTCTTAGTAGTAAAAGGGTCTCCCACTGTCTGCTCCCTTCCGTTTCCTTTTATCTCCTGAGAGATAAAAGGTAGTGTTGGCAACACCCCAGAGAACTTCCTTTTAAACTACATTGGGGATATGACCTGGGTAAGGGTGTTGCAGTTGCACCCTAATCTTCTCTAACATAAAGTTACAGTCACAAAATGCAGGACAGGGACCATGGCCAAGCCAAACTGATAAACACATATTTTGGGGGACTTAATTCAATCCATGGCAAGGTGTTTTGACCATCGCTTGAAAGCCTTGGGGAGCCATTGAAATATTTGCACAGAGAGCCCTCTGAGTGCTATTTGGATGATGCCTTTGAAGAAATGTGATCCTGGAAGTTGCAAAACTGGTTCAGGGCACACAGTAGAAAATTTGGCAAAAAGTATCAAGCCCTGGTGGCAGAATGGATTTAAGTTACAGGAAATGGGTATCATGAAAAGGACGTTTTGTGATCCGTGAGGGTTGGGAAATAAGATGAGTGAGATTATTCTAAGATTTCAAACAAGATAACTGAGTGGATGGTTATGGCACTTATCAGAGTGGACACTGGAGAGAGAAAAGAAAGAGAGTTTAGGGGAAAGGATGCTGTGGAATTTAATAGGGGACTGTGTGGCTGATGTATTTCTTTTGTATCCACCATTTCTTCTCTGCTAATTAGTGCCTAATTGGGTTCTCAGTGTGAATAGAACATATTTTGCTTTTCTTGGTAAACTCATTCTGAAGTCCCCAGAGTTCAGTGAGGGGATCTCTATGGAAATTCAAGGCTGCTGGGGCTCATGTGTAGATAAAAGAGAAACCCAGGTTAAAATAAGTTTGATTCAGAGCTATTAGCAGAAAAGCATGAGTTATGTTCTAGACTTATCAGCAGTCTTTCCTAGCAGAAGGGCCTTGGAGTTTGGACCCTTGACCACTTGGAAGGCTTATTATGAGAAATGAATGTCATGATCAGTAAGAATATTCCTGGTGAACAATTTAGGCCCACGAAAGCATAAAACAATTACCCTACAACTAAGGGAAAGAAATGAAGTCAACAACCAGGACAACTCTGACAAGAGACATCAAAGCCAGGCAGGAGATCCCTTTGCGTATGAACTGGGGGCAGGCTATAAACAAGTGGACTTGTACGGTTTATGGGAAAGGCGATAATACAGGTAAAGACAAAAAAGGATGGCTTACAGCAGAGAAAGCAACCTTTAGAATTGATAAATAAAATGGAGAACTAATTCTTTGGAAATGATGTGAAAGTAAAAACAAAGTGCAGATAAGAAGAATGATGCAATCAGGCTGGCAGTCCCCATATGTCTTCCACTCCCGCACAAGTCTGGCTCCAGCTCCTGTCAGCCGCACCACCTACATGTTCTCAGCGGTTAACCTAGATGTGCACCCTGGCAGCCACCGCCTGCTCTTTCATGCAAAACTTCATCTTCTGAGCAGTGGCCATTTGTTCAACACGGGGAGGGTGGCTTCCTGTGCCATGCTGGCTTTGGAATGGTTGCCCTTTCAAGGATAAATGGAGGGAGAAGATTATCGATGTGGGTGGCTAACTTGTTCCTAACCTACCTGCTTTGTATTCTTGCATAGAAAGCCCAACAGAAGGACAGAAATTCTGCTGAAGAAGTTGGCTGTAAGACGTGTAATTAGGTGGGAGAGTGATGAGAAGTCTCACTGCTGTAGGTGGGTTTATTTTAATAGTCTCTGGGACACTGTTGAGCAGAACAGCTAGCTGATCAGCATGGATTTAAAGGTATCTGAAGAACAAAATGACATAACTGGCAGTAGGAACATGAAGAACCAAGAGAGTGAAAAGCTCTGATGTCCCTCTTGAAGCATGATGAGATGAGGGCCACAGCATTGTTCTTCTCAAGGGCAGTGCAAATAAACCTTGCCAGGTGATGCTTTCTGACTGCAAAAAACTGGAACCAACTCTGGCTAATTTTGCTGAAAGCAAATTGTCTTTTCAGGCTAACTGAAGCTCACAGAACTGACAGGGGTGACATGGCAGCTTAGAGATGGTCAAGGGCCAAGTCTGTATGCAACAGCCAGGAAGCAGGGACGTCAGTAACCATTGCACTGCAATTCTGCTAGCAAATGTCCAAACTCTATTGTTTATTTCATTCTTACATTTCTCACTTCAAGTTCAAACTCTCGGGCTAGAGTACCCCACTGGCTAAGCTGTGGTTCAGGCTCCCCCTGTGGCTGTACAGGATGCAGGCAAAAGGATTCTGACTGCTTTGAATTCTAGAAAGAGAAACAGAGGCCTGATTCTACCTTCCCAGGCACACCCCTTCTCAGGGATAGAGTGCTTTCCCATAAGAGGAAATTTCGATGGGTTTTTGGGACACACACACATGCACACACACACGCACACACATTCACACACTCACAAGAAGATAAATTTCCAGCACGAAAAACAGGTAATGGAAAACCCAAAGATGAAAGCTGATTTTTTACAATGGGATTGTGAAATATTAAGATCCCAGGCCAATAGGAAGTGGATAAGTTTTTCTTCAGGACACAGGTATCAGGGATTGAATTGTGTCCCCCCCAAAATATGTATAGTAATTTGCCTGGGCCAGGATTCCCTGTATTCTATGATTGTCCTCCATTTTGTAGTTTTCCTAGGCTGTATGTTAAAGGATTGGGATGGGACTCTAAACTCTTTCATAGGATCTACTCCCTGCTCCACTGTAAAGGGAGTTTCCCTGGAGTATGACTTGCCCCACCCTTAATCCTTTCATTCTACTAGAGATAAAAGGTAAGGGAGCAAGCAGACAACTGGGAACCTCACACTGTCAAGGACGCAGGCACCAGGAGAAGAGTGCATCCTTCAGACTTGAGGTTCCTGCACCAAGATGCTCTCTGGACAAAGGCTGATGCAACACAAGGACTTTCCTCCAGAGCCGACAAGGTGGAATGCCTTCTCTTGGAGCAGACATCCTGAATTTGGACTTGCAGCCTACCAGACTTTGTAAGAATAAATTTTCCTTTGTTAAAGCCATCCACTCTGTGGTATTTGTGTTAGAACAGCACTAGCTGACTAAAACAACAGGTTAAGGGTGAACAGAGAATAGAAAGAGGATCATGAAAGGCATCAACAGATTGAACCGTGTGTAACCACATTCCTCAAAACCTTCTGTCATTTATAGGTCCAGGCACGTCAAATGAATGCTATTTGGAGCCTGAATCTTGAAAGTGTAAGGGGCAGGTTATCAGAACAACTCTTACTGTCCTTGAGTCCTTTCAGCCTGGCTCTATTAACTAAAAAGCACAGAGGTCCAGCTCTCTTATTTAAAATATCTTGAATATGTGTAGGTGGCTTAGTTGGGAAAGACTTTTTAGAGGAGGTAAATCTAGTGTATCTGCAAAGTTTGTTTTTTGTCTTTAAAAATAATAATCTCCCTAAAAAAGCAAGGACCACTTGTGCAGGAATTAGGGGATGTCTGGGGTTATGTGGGAACCCCTAGAACAGAGGTTTTAGGTTATGTTATAGCCTGAGAGATCCAGACTCAAAACACCTGCTGCAAAGAAATGGGTCAGAGAAAGCACAAGGGGCACTTGAGGAAGGTGAGCAGGAGATCGTCTGATTTTGAGTCTTTAACACTGAGCTGATGATACAATGTTGAGTACATTTGAACAGCTTGACCAGACCAGAGTTAACTTGGGCATCCCATCAAGATGCCCCAGCTGGCATCTGGATTGCATCTACCATGAAAAAAGACCGGAAGCTGGAGTTCATCCAGAAAATGCTCTTGTAAGCTTTCCACATCCATATGAAGCACACATTCTGTTCATCCCCTCTCTGTGAGTTGGCAGTGAGTCACTGGATGGTGTAAACAGTTAAGCCACTGGACTGCTAACCAAGAGGTTGGAGTTTCAAGTCCTTGGAAAGACACTTTAGAAGAAAGGACGGGCAATCTACTTGCAAAAAGGTCAACCATTCGAAACCCTATGCAACAGTTCTGCTCTGACACATGAGGAGTCACCATGAATTGGGGTTCACTGAAGAGCTGCTGTTGTCACTTGAATGAGTTGAACAAGCTGAGGTTTATAGGGGAGAATTTGCCCAAGATGATACACCAAGAGTTTCTGAATCCAGCTGTAGCTCCTAAGTCTTCTCCCAGAGTTTGGGAGCCTGGATAATGTCCATAATGTCATGAAACAACAAGGTACTCTTTAATTCTACCTATTGACAAAGTTTTGGTTTGCTCCTATTATGTCTATCTGGAGCTGGGTGTTACTTTGTTTGAAATTTCTTGAGCAACCAGTTTTCTTAGTGGGAAGCATGAGATTGACAGCTGCCTCGTTTCCTCTCCATTGTGAGACGGCACAGGTTTACAGCCCTTGTAGTCCTGTCTTGAAGGGTTCTGGCCTTGCTGCTGTCAGCTTGGAGATTATTTTTGCAAGTCTGTTTTATTAGGGCTCTGGCTTGCAATCACCACATCTCATTAATAAAGATGGTCTCCCCATCCCCTCCAATTGCTTTAGACTGCTGTCAGCATAGATTGGAACTAGTACCTTGAAACACACTGTATCTTGCACAGGACATGTAACCACAACCTTCCTCTTCCTACATCTTTACCACAAAAATCCTTCCTGTTGTCCCTAGGGAAGTGTGTGAATGCACGTGCATGCACACACACACACACACACACACACACACACACACACACACACACACACACACACACACGTGAGTGAGCATGCGCACATGTACACCCCGCTAACTCCCTACCTGCTGACACATTAGCCCAAGTTGCTGTTCATTAAGTTACATCAATTGTGGAAATAAAAATATGTCACATGTTCAAATGTTATTCACTAGAAATGAGTTTGCCACCTGTTGCTTCCTCCACCGTCTGGAAGATAAAAGGAATTGAATTCGTTGAAAATCCCGTGTCTTATGTTTTTCTGTTTTTTTTTTTTTTTTTTTTCCTTTTGGTGCAAGAAACTCCATATGTCAGGGAGAGAGCCACAGCTGTAATTAGTAGTTGCAAGTCCTTTTCTGTTATTAATGAAGAACTTCCTATGCAAACAGAAAGCTCCGTTTTATAAGCCAAACTTCGTGTTTACTTGCAGACTCATGTTTTCGATCAGAATTGATGAAGTATTTAAACCCATGCTGCTGGCCTCAGGAGCTAGAGGGAAAATTACTCATTTTGGAAGGCTGTAAAGTATTCAGTGTTTAGCTTGTCATTTGGGTCAGCCCTTCCTTCTGTCTCTCTCTCTTTTTTTTTTTTCTTGCTCACCTCTTCTTTCTTTTCTTTTTCTCTCACCTCTTTTTTTTCCTGTGAATCATCCCGAGGGGCAAAAAAGAGTTACATTTCCTGACCCTCTGCAATTACCTACAGTAATCCTTTTCACTCGATTGGATGCAGCGTGTGACAACAGGATCTTTCATTCCAAAGGCTGTGTAGGGAGGCCCATCACTTTAAACCCAAAAAACCAAACCCTACTGCCGTAGAGTCAGGTATGACTCATAGGGAAATAGAGATCAGAGTAGAACTGCCCCCCATGGAGTTTCTAAGGAGTGCCTGGTGGATTTGAATTGCCGACCTTTTGGTTAGCAGATGTAGCACTTAACCCACTGTGCCACCAGGGTTTCCGTCCATCACTTTGGATGTGTAAAATTATATTAATTGGCCACATTCATTTTATGCATTTAATGAATATTTATTGAGTGTAGTATGTTGTATACATTGTGCTATTTGCAGTAGTGAAAAGCAGACAGAATCTCTGCCCTCATGGATATTTTAGTCTAATAGAGAAAAGAGATAACTTAGATAAGCAGCATTTAAATCATTGTGTTATTACAGAGTCTATAGAAAACTAAAATTTTAGATCAAAAGAAATACTCCTTGTTAATTTTGCTGATGTCATCTATTAAAAGCTTTTATATATATATATATATACATATACATATATATATATATTATTTAATCCAGACCATTGGGGAGTTAATAATTGTGTAACATGTCATTTCACCCCTGCTTTGTTTCTAATTTTCACATCAATTCACGGTAATTATCAACACGTCTGGATTGTGTGTTTGATCCATTTCTTACTGGAGAACTTGGCAAAAATCTTCAATTTCTTCATCTGTGGCATTAATGGCGGTGCTAAATTTGAATAACAATCATACTAACTGGTCTTGCATGTAGTCATATGGATATTCCCCTATCACTGACAGCTTATTAATTTACAACAGATCTTGAAATGTTCTTTTTGACCATGAATGCAGTGTCATTCCTCTTCAGTGTGTCATTCTGGACACAGTAGATCATACAACTATTTCAAAATGACCAATACTAGACCATTTTAGTTCACTAATAGCTAGGGTATCGGTTGTTAGCATTCCATTCCATTTTTGATGACTTTTAATTTTCCTAGATTCATACTTGGTGCATTCCACATTCCAGTTACTAATGGAAGTCTGCAGCTATCTCTTCACATTGTGAGCCTTGCCATATCAGAAAAAAAAGGTTCTGAAAACTTGACCGTATCCACATCACTAAGGTTAACTCTCCGTGGAGGAGGCTGCTTATCTTTTGAGAGCCTTCTAGCCTCATCTTCTGGCACTGTAATCAGATGATGTTCTGCCATGATTCATAAAGTTTTCAGTGGATATATATATATTTTCAGAAGTAGATTTCCAGGTTCTTCTTCCTAGTTTATCTTAGTCTGGAAGCTGCACTGAAACTTGTCCACCACAGGTGACTCTGCTGGTATTGGGCGTACCAAGTGACATTGTGTGCAGCATCACAGTAACGTGAACGCCACCACAGTACAGCAAATCAGTGCCCCTGATGTGACCTCATTTGGTGTCTGATGACAAATGCTTGTCAAAGTTAAGGGAATGAGAGCACATAAAGTTTTGAATTGTCTTTTTTTTTCCTATGACTTTATTGAAGTTTTAGAAATTATTTAAAAAAGACAGTATTTTTTTCATCTGGACATGGATTTGCACAGATTATTCGTGTTGTCTAATACAGGTTAATTTATCTACTAATAAAATACTAATAAATTAGTATTTTGATTGTTTATGTAACACACTGTGAACTCTGGATGAGCAAAACGAACAAAAAAAAAAAAAACCCACTGCGAGTCGGATCCAACCCGATGGCACTTGGCTGGCTGGCTGGCCGGCAAGTCACTTCCAGCTCATGGTGACCCTAAAGCACAGAGTGGAACTGCCCCATAGTTTCCAAGGATCTCCTGGTGAATTCAAACTGCTGACTTTTTGGCCAGCAGCCAGAGCACTTTACCATTATGCTACCAGGGTTTCCCTAGATGAGCAAGGGCTATCTGTATTTGTTTTTGTATCTGCTGATCCTGTCTTGCCTAAAGGAGAGACTCTCTAATGCTGTGTCAGAGTTGTAGTTAACGAGCACATGAATGGATGACCCTTGGGCTTTGATAACGTAATTGCTTACAGCCTGTTATTTGAGAGTAAAGGCTTTTACATTGTGAAATCACCTTGGTAAGTATTTGCACATGGTAGTGAATTGTGCTAGGTGTTCTGTAGACCACAGCAGATGACACAGTCCCTGAGCTTGGATAGTTACTAGAATTCTGTGATAGAGGGCATTGTCTAGGACCTCTTGGCAATAGTAAACATAGCCACATTCTGTTTAAGTCAGAATACAATTGCAATCCTATTGAAGAAGTCTTTAACTCCAGGGTCCTCAAGGAGTGTTTGGGACCCACTGACAAGTATCTCAGTTGACGTTAAAAAAAAATGACTACAGAAGAAATCTTGGTCTGTCTTAGTCATTTTCACATCTTCAGGAGACTCGAGTAGCAAATGTGCATAGGTTAAAATGCCAGGATGCAGATATTCAGAAACTTTTGTGTTAGGCATATTCAAGGGTGCTTGCAAAGGGAGTCTGGCATAGAATATTAGATTTGGAGTGAATTGGTCAGAATTAAAGTAGTCTTGTTGCTTACCAAATTCAGAAGGCTGTCGCTGAAGGAATAATGGTTTATCTGCCATCCAAAAGGAGATGAAAGAACCACATGTTTATTGTATTAGACATAGGAGTAGATTGTCAAAGTTAGAGGTCTTTTGATTACCTTTTATGTTCTTAAAATTGAAAGGGTGGATTTATTTCCATTGAAGCCTCAAATTAAGACAGTCTGGAATATATATTTGCTTTAGATCTGTCTTACTCTCATTATTTTATGTATTTGTTAAAATAGAAAAAAAGCAAGCTGTTCAGTGCACCCCTAAAAACCCATTGCTGACTCATAGTGACCTTGTAGGATGGAGTAGAACTGCCCCATAGGGTTTTCAAGGAGTGCTTGGTGGATTCAAACTACCAACCTTTTGGTTAGCAGCCTTAGCTCTTAACTATGCCACCAGGGTTGTCATGCAATATATAGAAGGTCCCAGCTGAAACTCTAGATGATTTTGGTATATTGATTATAGGTCAAGCATGTGCTAAACAGATCACTCCGCTCATTATTTTGCATCTGCTGTACACAAAGCACCGTCTTTCTGTTGACTCTGTCCATCAACTTTATGCTAATTTATCTCTCATCCAAAAATACCTTTTTTTTTTTTTTTTAAATTTTTAAGGGGCTACCATTTAATAGTGCCACAATTTACCAGGTGCACTCTAAATCAGCTTCCTACCCTCTCTAGACCAATCATCATCTTGATTAATTAATTTAATCAAACACTCTATGTGACAGTTCATCCTAATTAGCTAATAATACTCTATTTCTCAGTACCCTTGGGACCAAGTATTTTTGTTATAGAAAATAACAGTCGGTATTTTGTCTAAACCCTGGTGTATAGTGCTTAAAAGCTACAGCTGCTAACCAGAAGGCCGGAAGTTCAAATCTACCAGACACTCCTTGGAAACTCTGTGGAACAGTTCTACTCTGTCCTATAGGATTGTTATGAGTCAGAATTGACTCGACAGCAGTGAGTTTGGATTTTGTTATTTTGTCTTTCTATTCCTGAAGACTGGAGACTATGCAAATGTGGTATAAGTTCAGTAGATGCATTTCTCTGAGATGGAGCCAGAGAAGAAAAGGATCACAAATAATACAGAAACAGTGATCCTTGGATCTGGCACGCTTGCTAAGGGTTGGCTGTTCTGCTGAGGCCCTCATGGTTATTATTGGTGAGTCAGTGTTCTGACCTCTGTTCCATAGGACAGCCTGTTCAATTACTGTTGGGATGTGGACCCAAGATTCTAGCGTCTGCATCTTGTTGTCGAGATAGGGGCCCCAGATTCTTTTGTCAGCATGTTGTTGGTGGATGCCATTCCATGGCTTCTGACTCAATAATGACCCCATGTGACAGACTAGAATTGCCCCATAGGGTTTTCTAGGGTTGGAAACCCTTGTGACATGTGACATAGTGGGTTGAGTGCTATGTCTGCTAACCAAAAGGTCAGCAGTTCAAATCCACCTGGTGCTCCTTGGAAACTCTGTGGGGCAGTTCTCCTCTGACCTATAGGGTCACTATGAGTTGGACTTGACTTGATGGCAGAGGGCTATTTATTTATAGCAGATCACCAGATCTTTCTCCTGTGCAGCCTGTACGTGGGTTTGAATTGTCTACATTTTGTTATGACCCTTTCTGTCAAGTCGATTTCGACTCTTAGTAACCCTATGAGACAGAATCCAGCTGCCATAAAGGATCTGCTAGGAGCACCTGAGAGATTGGTTAGTAGCTGAGCTATGAACCACCATGCCACCAAGCCCCCTTCTCACCCCAGGGGAGCTCTTTGCACCCGCCAGGGCTCCTCATTTTCAGCATGGTTATCAAGACAAGAAATATCACGCATGTAGTCACAAGTGGTGCCAGGAACTGGCATTCTGCTTGGGTTTCGCCTTGCCGTGAATAGGGCCCATGAGTTACCAGCATTCTACCTTGGCTGTCCCATCCATAAATCAAGAGTGGATTTTGGTATTCCAGACCACTAGCTAGGTAAGAAGTGAGGAAGTCCCTTGTGTTTCTGTTCTAAGATCTCCCCATGAGTAGTTCCCTGATTTATTTGACCACCTATTGTGTTCCTTTGTCTTTCTAAGATGTTATTTAGAAAAGTTTTCCCATTGGTAATGCCTCTCAGGGCTAGTTTTACATACTCATCACCAGCGATCACATTTTTAATTACATGGGCCTTTGTTTGGTTTTCTCCTTTCTAATAAGGCTTCTCTGAAGAAATCTTTCCCCTTCTGGGTCTAATCAGGTTGTCCGATCAATTAAGGTAATTGACAGCAGGTTGATCACATTCCTTAATCAGGAGTGCAGCCATTTTATTGAGGAAAACAATCCCCAGATGCTTTAGAGACAGAAAAAAGGGTTCAATCTGTATAAACAGGGGAGAAAAAGACAACCTGGAATGACAGTGTTTCCAGTTGGAGAGATGTGGCCTCGTGTTTTCAGAGTATGGGCAGTGCTGAAGAAGAGGGCAGTAGTCTTCAGCAGAATCACCTAGGACTCACAGCCATCGAGTTGATTCCAATTCATAGTGACCCTATAGACAGTAGAACTGCCCCCACAGAGTTTCTAAGGTCACCAAGAGTGATTATTAAATGTGTAGGTGACTGCTCCCCACCTTAATGACCTCAGTAAGTATGTGTTGGAGCCCAGGAATCTGTATTTTACCAACACTCCAGGTGATTCTGAATATGATGGCAGACCATGTGTAGAGAAGTGGAAGAGCTGGATATCCTAATACGAAACAAGGATGGAGACCGTACTGATTATGTTCTTTTGATGCATACAGACCATATGGAGCCTTTTTTTTCCCCCAGTAGGTATAGAGTGGAGGTGAGATTCTGTGGTTGTAATATGTTCTCAGGAGTCCTGGTGGGATAGCAGTTAAAGCACTTGGCTGCTTACTGAACAGTCAGCAATTCAAACCTACCAACCACCCTGTGGGAGAAAGATGTGACAGTCTGTTTCTGTAAAGACTTATGGCCTTGGAAACCCTGTGTGGCATTTTGCTGTGTGCCGTTGGGTCACTATGGCATGGGACTCGACAGCAATGGGTTTGATTTTTTGGTCTTAACATGTTCTCAGGTGATACTGTTGTCATTGGCCAGTGCACTGCATTGTGGGTGGCAAAGCCCTAGAGCCTAGGTGTGTTTGGTTAGAACCTAGGCATGGTTAGTGCTATGCTGACAGGAGAGTTCGGAGGGGCAGCCAGGTTACCTGTGTGTTTGAACTTCTAAACACTGTAAATTGAGGGTGTCAGATGCTTTGCCAATGTCTAGGCTGTCTGAGGAGCCTACTAGAGAATGAACTACTAATCCCAGAATCCTCTAGTCAGCTAGATGTCTCTCAAAAAGTTATATCTTGACTTTTCCTACATTTTTCTGAAGTCCTGGAAAAATTCTAATTTCTGAATGCCTAGTACAAAGACAGCTATTCCTTTCGCAGTCTGTTTGCATTGAAAGCACAGGTGCCTTGGACTGACCTTGATATTTTAAAAAAATAATTCTTCGCCAGTAGTTCTTGTTCATATTAACTTCCCTAAAATTTATAATATGTTCAGAATTTCCAAACCCTTTCACATTCACAGTTAATTCTTCATTAAACATCCACCCTAGTCCGTTCCAGTATGGTCTGGCACAATGCTCACAGCAATGTCTAGGACACTGAGCTCTTCTACTACCCAGAGCTGGCAATGTCTTTGAGGAGATAAGGCATCATTCAGTGATTTATACTGTAGGACTCCCCCTACCCCTGCTGTGAGCAGAGATAGAGTATGCAGTGTAGTCGAGCAGAGATAGTTGTATGGGAGAGATCGTCATTGTAATGAGACTTGAGTTGGTCATGGAATGAAAACCTGTGAAGGTAACAGGACACCATGCTACTATCTCCATTTTATGTAATATAACTAAAGTAAACTGAATTGCCAAGAGTTAAACCAGAACTGAAAACTTTCATTCAACAAGTGTGTGTTGGCTATCCACTGTCTCTAGGTAGTCAGCAAGACCCTGGCAATGCCTGTGGAGTGAACAGGCAGTCTTGGTTCTTCTGGTATGTTCCTGTGGTCTTTATCTTCTAATGTGTTAGTTCAGTGTCTACCAGGAAACAAACAATGGCTCTTACCTCCTGACGAGGATTGAATTGTGTTTCCTGAAAAATCTGTAGCCCTCTGGCTGTGCCATAATCCTGGTATTGAGTGTTATTCCCTCTGTGTTGGAAGTCTGCCTCTATGATGCTAATGAAGGTGGATGGGTGGCAGTTGTGTTGGCAGACCAAATTCACTGTGTGAGTTTGTTTTGTGCCTTGAGGTAGTCTCTTGGGATACAAAGGAAAGAAGCTAACAGAGACATTTGGGGACCTCACATCACCAAAAAGCAGTGCTGGGAGCTGAGTGCGTCCTTTGGAAGGGACTGGGGTCTCCCTGTGCTTCAGAAAACTCCAGTCCAGGGGAAGAATGATGACAAGGACCTTCCTCCAGTACCAACAGAGAAAACCTTCCCTTGGAGCTGACACCCTGAATTTAGACTTTTAGCTTACTGGACTGTGACAAATAGAATTCTTCTCTTTAAAGCCACCCACTCATAGTAACTCTGTTAGAGCAGTACCAGACAACTAAGATACCTCCACAGTGAAAACACATCAGCCCCCAACCACCGTCTAGTTGTTGAGCAGGGCTTGGTGGGTCTTATTAGTGAGACTATGGAGCTAGAGAAGAAGCCCTGGTGTCACGGTGGTTAAGTGCTCTTCTGTTAATCCAGAATTAATGATTGACCTGCCAGCTGCTCATAGGGAAAAAGATGTAACAATCTATTTCCATAAAAGATTACAGCTTCAGACCCTAAGGGGCAGCTCTACTCTGTCCTGTAGGGTCACTCTAAGTCAGACTCTACTAGATGGCAATGGGTTTTTGTGAAGTTAGAAGGCAGGAATCTTGGCCTCTGTATCAGACCACTACATCTCTTATTCTTTGTTTTACATCCATTCTGTAAAATAGATACTATTTCAGACCAGCTTCAGCATAATGGAAAAATACTTATGTTCCATATGTTTTCAGTCAGGAATTCGAAGAATATTCACAGGTTCTTTATCACTTACTCCTGTGACACCGTGAATGAAAGGGAGGAAACAGCGCTGGTATAGTTGGTAAGACCAGCTATAAAACCAAGGTCCAGAGAGTTTGGAATTTTCTTCATATCATGTAAAAATCAGTAATGGAGAGAAAGGTAGAAAGCCATCCTGGTGCGCATGTATTTTGTACTTTTTCTGTAGAGCCACTCCATCTATGTATATCTGTATGCAGGAGGAGAGAACACAAAAATCCAGGGCGTTTCAACAATTTGCCCAGAAATTCTAGGAAACAATACATTTGTGATGAAAATTATAGGCATTTAAACACTACAGGATGTAGCTGAAGAAAGAAAATCTTGAAAGTACTCAATGTTAGATTCTGTTTTTTTTCTTTTTCCTGTTAGAATGATTTGCTAAATATTGCATGGGCATCCTTGAATACTCTGGGGGTCATTTCTACCCTGTCCCCTAGGGTCGCTGCTGGCTTATGCAATTTGTAACCTGACTTTCTCTGACACATAATAGTTACCACTTGTTAAATACCTACTGTGTGCTAACAACTTTTTTATCTCCCCCTTTACTGGAAGGTTATGTTGAAATTTATGTTCTTAGGATTCTGGGCCACAGTTAATGACATTTCTCATTTTTCTATATCCTTCTAGTTATCTAAGATTACTAGAAGTCATGTGTGATTTCGCCAGTTTGATTGCCTTTTTTACCCACCCAAAATATTATAAAGATTATAATTTTAATTATCACTAGGGTGAAATAGGGATGCTGTTTCTAGATAGTGTGACTTAACATATTTCTGATTTTATTTTATCTTATCAACATTTCCATAATTTGATCAATGTATTGAAATACTACAATCATGGCCATATGTTAATCAACATTTGTTGTTATTAATATTGATTGTGCTGTCTTATGTGATCAGTATGTACAGCTGAGAACTCCATTGATACTTATGAATCTGTTTAGAAAACTGTTCCTAAGGTATATTTCTACTTACATTACAGATGCCTTTAACTCTTTTATCTATGTGAAATACTGTATTTCCAAGGCCACAGACCTCTCTGGTGTCCCTGGTCATCTCTTTCTAAACCACCTCCATTTAGTGTCTTATTGCTTAGGGACATGAGAGCTTTATAACTGCTGTTAAATCCAACTTTCCTGATCTTTGTGTTGTCCCAGTATTTGTACCATCTATTAAAGTTGAGCTTTTTTGTTGTGTGTTTAGACTAGATGCTTCCTGCTAAACCTGCCTGAACTGTCTGACACCCCATGTTCTAGCTTCTTAGAGAGAATGGATCTGCTACATAGTCTTTTCTATATGCTTGAAATTTGGTGCATTTGGTTTACTTTTAATGAATGATACCTGCAGAGCAGTGACTCGGGATCTTTCATAACATCCATCCTTCTTTCATGAACAGCCTGGTAAGGTAGAGTTGCAATGAGATGAACAGATCGATAGTAATCAGAGGCTACTTGGAAAAGACAGCCTCCTCTATAATCTTGGGACAGCTCAGTTAGTGTGCAGCTCAGTTAGTGTGCCAAATAAGGATATGTGTGCAATGTTTGATTGCAGAAATTTACAAGAGGAAAACAGAAAAATCTCATGGCTACCACCACCTTTTCTTCATGTAAACGAGAAGAGATGCATGCAGGAGATGCAGAGAGCATCCTTGTTTCCACTCCTTCAGGGCTCTCTGTTTCATCATTTCCCTCCCTCAGTGGTGATCTAATACAGCCTCTTCATGGCTTGGCGTCCCATTGCTGGGACAGTTAAAGCTGTCTTTTTGTAATACCTGCAAAATCTCTGTCCTTTGCTGCTGGCATCATGTGGACAAATAATTTTTAGATGTTTAGCAATAAGTCCTTTTCTTAAGAGCAAATTATAAGCCATTTAATAATTGAAGGCTAAAAAGCAGGGAAGTCAGGACACCCAGTCCTGTTTGATCTGAGGCTGACTGGAGGAAATTGGGAAAAAAAAAGAGAAGTTCTCTCTCTTTTTTCCAAGTACACACATACACTTGTATGAACTCTCTCTTTAACTTTGCTATTTTTAATAAAGTCATGTGCACTGTAGAAATTAGATAGCGTAGAAGAGAAAAAGAAAAATAATAACTATAATAATGTGTCAGATTTAATAATTTTTTATCATTTTGTTTTATATCTGTACCTGTAGAACTGTGCCTCCCTGTCTCTCAGTTGACTTTGTGGTCATTAAACTTTCTTCAAAAATTCAAAGTGCCATAGATTTTTCTCCTATCAAAAACATATAGTGTCTTACACAAAATATGGGTTTCATACATTTTATGACACTCGACGGCACTTGGCTGGCTTTGGCTTGTCTTTGATGCTGATTGCAGGATGATTTCCTATGCTTTTGCATCCCTAGTGAGACTCCAGTGAGGCTTGGACTCTCCCCTCACTTCTTTCCTTAATGACAGCTGTTCAGATACTTGTGACATTGAACTGATTTTAATTATTCAGTAAGATGATGTTTTTGTTTTGTTTTGTTTTTCCGTCATCATCTTAAGATAGTTTTTCAGCAAGAAGAAAATTCTAACTCTTGAATAAATAAATATTCAGTTGTTCTTAAAAAAAAAAAAAAAATCTGAATCCCTATTGTTGTTTTGGGTAGATTTCCGCACTGACGGCCATTCGAGATATTCAGCATTGAAAGTGTTTGTGCTCCAGACAGGTGGAGGAAAATTTAATTTGTCTGGTGTGGGCAGTAACTGACAAATGTTAGAAACTGACCTTTTCAATGGAAATTTACTTGGAAGTCCTAAGTGAAGCTCTCCTTTAGGCTAGATTTGTCACCAAGACGTGATTAAATTCTCTTCAGTGTAGATCAGTCGCACATGTTATTAATGGGACTTGAAATCTCCCTAAATGGTGTCCATAAATTTAAAAAGGGATGGGGAGAGATGTGAAGGTTAAAGTGCCTCATCCACCGAGTGGGAAACCTTTCCCGGAATATACCATACAGTATAGTCTTTGGTGCTCACGGGGATATAGCTTAGATAATCTTATGTTGTCTTGGAACTCTATTCAACAGAAGAAAAGTTGTCCTTTCCACTTGTAGGCAGTGACAAGAGTATTCAAAATCTTGTACAAAGGGGTTGAATTCTTATTTTTATGCATCAGTGGAATCCAGGACCCCCAGATCATGTAGCACATAGCAGGGGCACTGTACATGTGTTTAGAATGAGGGATAGAGAGAAAAAAAGAAGAGAGGAAGGAAAGGAGGAAGCAGTAAGTTTTGACAACTTTCTTAGATGTTAGGTAGCTCACAGAATTAGGAAGAAGAAGAATTGTGGCAGAGATGTGTTTTTCCTGAAACATGACTGGTGTTCTCAACAGGAGAAGTAACAATTCATTGGTTTAGAGGTCTAGCTATGAGTATACTATGAAGTTTCAGCAAGACTTTGTGCTTTCATTGTAGATGGTAACATAAGAAATAGAGCGAGCAAACCAGAGCCTTTTGCTACCATGCTATAGGAAAGGTCACCTTACCCAGGCAAGATCAGAAACAGCACCGTGTTTTTGACCCTGATGAGTCTGGGAAGCTGAAGTCAAAGAAGAAAGTAGAGAGGACAACAGATAGGACAACATTAATGGTTAATAGCTTTGCTAATTATTTTTTATGATTGTACACATTAGCTCCTGTGTTCCCCATTCAATCGTTGAGCGTGGTACAGAAGCAGTATGATGAAAGACACATGAAAACTCTCAAAGGGTGAAAGAGAATAAAATGTGACATTGTTATTAATGTTACTGATAATGTATTCTAAGCTTCTAAACCTCTTCTCTCATTCACAGACAATTTTAGAACTTATTACTTGCTTATGTGGATCAGGCACATGACTCAGGTTGGCTGCAAATAACTCTTCTCAAATCAAATCAAATTGAAAGACATGTGCTAACTTTGAAACGTCAATGACTTTTTACAAATGGCAAGGGAGCAGGTGGAATGCATGTCTCCCAAGCAGGCTTGGGACACCTTGTGTCTAACCTCTCCTGATTCTTTGGACAGTTATCACTGCATATCATTTGGGTTTCATGGGCAGAGAGGTATCAATTCTGAAGTATCTGTGGGAATACTTGTTTAGTATACTTCAAAGGGAGCTTCATTCTAGGAAGGATTTGCCAATTTTGTTTCTTATTGAGTCATTCAGTTTTCTACCTCAATGGTCAACAGTTCATTTTGTAGAGCAACTTGAATCTAGCTATAATCTACATATAACTCAGTGTGTGTGTGTGTGTGTGTGTGTGTGTGTGTGTGTGTGTGTTTGTGTGTGTGTATTTTGTATTTCACGTTGTCTATGTGTATGTAAAAAAAGAAGTCGGCAATTAGGATTTCTAGTCTACAGAATCTAAGGTCAGTACACATCAGACACTTTCTTCCCGCCACTTCTTTTCATGTATGTAACTTCACTAGACCACAACCACATCTATCTGCTTATGTGTGGTCTATGGCTGCATTTAGACTACGAGAACAGAGTTGAATAACTGCAGCAGAGACCTTGTAGCCTGCCAAGCTAAATGTCTTTATTGTCTGGCCCTTTACAGGGGGAAAAAAAAAATCCAAACCTTGATGTAAACCATATTCCCAAAAGTGTGTCCGAAGCTAGTAAGTAGGATTAGGTCAATTATAATCCAATCTGCAGTTATCTTGTTGAAGATGAAAATGATTCCTTGACAACTCAAGAGCAACTACAGCAAATACAGAGACGGGGAACTGAGCTATTCATTGCCTACTCTAAACGTCTCAAAGGAGTAGTATCTTAGTTGTTTTTTTTTTTTTTTAAATGATCTTGAAGGGCAAAGGACCAATTTGTTTATCCTCTGTGGTATTTATAAGACCTGTGGCCTACAATAGAATGTTCAGTACTTATTGATTGGATGAATTCAGATATATAAAAGGGGACTGGTCTCATAGTTATTACTAACCCACTGGGGACAGATAAGGTACCAGGTAAGATAGGTATTCTGAGAATGTTGGGTTAGTGGGATTGGAGCAAATTTTAATCTCAACTCTTGCTGTTAAACTCATCGGTCTTTACTTTAACTGGCTCATTTTCATTCCTTCACTTCACCCTGAATATAGGTTGTATATACACAATGGTGGTTAAGGGCTAAGCCTGCTAACCAAGAAGTCAGTCGTTCAAATCTACCAGGTGCTCCTTAGAAACTCTGTGGGGCGGTTCTGCTCTGCCTTACAGGGTTGCTCTCAGTTGGAATTCAGTAGTCAACAGTGCTTTTTTTGGGGGGGGGGGTTATGGTATGGACAATAGGATTAAGTTTTATTAGACAGGATTTGAAGAAGATAATTCTAGTATAAATGAAGTTACTGGAACCAAATGACTAAGAGATGTTAATGAATTTCTTTTTCTGGCCTTTAAAAATAATGGGATGCAAGCTCTTTTCTTTGAAAAGGTTAAAGACCAAGCATGGATTAGTCAATTTAGAATATATTTGTCACTGTTAAAGGTATTTTTTTCCCCTTACAGAGAGCAGTAAAATGAAGATATTTGTTAAATAACAATAATTTCCCAACATCATAACAGTCGCTTTAATCCTTATGACAGCCCTATATGTTAGGTACTAGTGTTCCTCTTTTGCAGAGAAAAACACTATAAACCTAGAAAAGATGAAGAATTATCTGTTCTTACTTTGTAAGTAGCCAAACCAAGACATCAGTAAAGGCGTAAAACCAGTTGCCATCAAGTCAGTTCCAATTCATGGTGACCCCATGTGTGTTGCAGTAGAAATGTCCTCCATCAGGTTTCCAGTGAATGATGTTTTTGGAAGTAGACTGCCAGACCTTTCTTTTAGGGTTCATCTTTACAAGACCTGGGGTGCTGGGACTGGAGCCACCAATCTTTTGGTCATCAGCAGAGTCTGTTAACTATTTGCATCTCTGAGGGGAATGAAGGTCTAGCTGCCCACAAAGCTCAGGGTCTTTCCACTGAACCATATGGCCTTTCTGTTTGGAAGTAATTGGTCCTTTGTGTTGTACCTTTTAGAGAGTGTACTCTGTTTTTCAAAGTGGGGTTCTTAAGGTAGCAGCTGGTTGTGTACATTCACACAAAGAGGAATTCTGATATTTTTATCTTTTATTGTCTACTTTTTGTTTGCTTTTAGCCTTGCTGTTAGTTAATCTCATGGGGATTCAAACACCACTTACGTAATTCCCTTTCTGAAAACTTTTTAAAGGTGTTGCAAAGGTTAAATGACTGACTGCTCACCGAAAGGTAAAAGTTCGAACCCTGTGGCAGATTGTCCTGAGCACCCAAAAAGTGTTGGGGGTCACAAGAGGAAAATAAGTATTTAACAGGGCTTGGGATCAATAATGAGCTGTATTAATCAAACCACATATATACAGTTAAGCAGGAGGGAAGGGATGTGCTAGCACCAGGACATACAGCACTCTCATTTACATTACCTAAGAACTCTTATCTACATTTATATTAGTTAGGAATTGTCAGATGCAGGCAGGTTTCATGGGGTCCCACAGGGACAGCAGAGGTCAAGTCAAAGTTAGCAGGTCAACACACTTCCCTAAAAGTGAGTTTCATTCTAAGGAATTGAAGGATTGGCTGTGCTGTCACCATTCTGAAGTCCGGAGAATTCGAAGTAGAATTTTATGATGATAGGACATCTGGAAGGTGAAACAGGGAGGAACATCACAGGAGGCGCAGACACTAAAACTGTCACAGTCACTTTCAGTAGGTTGTTTAGATGTCAGGAGAATGATGAGGCCTCTTGGACATAGATCTCACAGCAGAGATAGCCACTCGAACCAACCTCTGATGGTTAAGCCCATGAGGTCTCAGGATCAGGTCACTGCACAGCAAACCAGCGGACACAGACTCTCAGGTGGAGGCTGGACCCCAGGCCTTTGAAGATGAAGTGCAGCAACAGATGGGGTGCACAGATCCCCAGAGGGAAACGGTGCCCCAGGCCTTTGAGGAGGTAGATGTGGTTACAGCAACAGACCATAGGCACAGACTTCTGGAGGGAACTGCTGTGCCCCAAATCCAGAGTGCTGGATTTTTAATACAAGTTGTTAGCTTGGTTGCTGAGGCCCGTCACCCACAGAAGCCCCTGTAAGAAAAGCTACATGCCTATGTGATGACAAGCGAATGCATCTCACCCTTGGCATATTTTTGGCTGTACTCTCCCTGATGATAATTTGCATCCTAATTAAACCTTCCTCGAAAGTACCTTCTCATCTCCCAGCACAAGGATTAAGGAAGATGCCTTCTAAGAAGGGCTTTACAACCCCCTCGGCTTAATGAATCCCGACACAGCACACCCAGCCCGGGAACGCCCAGCCTGGGAATGCCGAGGCCAGCCCAGCCCTGCTGGCTACGCCCAACTGCATATCCCCCTCCACATGTGAAATACAAGATTGCAGGAAGGCCCTGGGAAGCTCCCCAGGGATGACCCCTCCCCACAGCCCTTAGATATAGACATCCCATTCCCTGCATCAGGAAGATGGATAGGCTCCCAAGTTTATTATAATTGGTATGACAAATGAGTAAATACTAAAGAAATATCCTTCTTAGAACAGCTTAAGAGCGGCATAGGGTGGGGGATGGTAGGTGCTTACTGTCCTCACAGGAAGAGATAAAATAAGAGAAAAGAAGGAACAAATAGAGACAGTCAGATAATAACCTTTAGATGAGCCTACCCCTGTTCCTGCACCTTTTGACCTTGAGGCATAGATAGAGCTGATTGAGCTCAAGGCATAACTTTGTTTTCACTGTTGATTATAACCACCATATACTTGTCTCAGGCCATTACCTAGAAGGCCCTAATGATTAACATGAAAAGAGACCACTTGTCTCAGGCCATTATCTAGAAGGCTCTAATGATCAACATGAAAAAAGACCACAAGGTATCAGCCAACAGCTTATGTGGTCAAAGAGAAATCACATCACCTCCTGATTATATAAAAAATAAAGAAAGACAGGCCTTAACAGGCTGCTGACCTCCAGATTCCTGGTTGTCAGAGTCTCCTTTTCTTTGCCGATGCCACCCATCCCTTTGTGATCCCAGACCCTGCTGAGGCTGGCCCCCAGCACTTGGTTGTGGTTGATACTGGTCAGTCCATAAGTCTTATCTTATGGTATCTCTAGTTGTTGACTTCTTTCTGGTTGTTTATTGTCTTTATTCTCTCTCTGACCATCTGTGGCAGTTATTTTTCTCACTTTCATTTCTTTACCATGACCTTATATTTTTTCACTGTCTTACTTTGCTTCAGCATAGTCATTTTGTGTTTTAACAGTTTAGCAAGTTTTAACTTATGTTTATGATGATGCCACTTTACTATATATTCTAGTTTAATATATACATATATACACAAATACGCATATATATATGTATGTGTGTGTGTGTGCATATACATATGGAAACCCTGGTGGCATAGTGGGTTAAGTGCTACGTCTGCTAACCAAAAGGTTGGCATTTCAAATCCACCAGGTATTCCTTGCAAACTCTGTGGGGCAGTTCTACTCTCACCTCCAGGATCACTATGAGTTGGACTCGACTCGATAGCAGTGGCATGCACACACACACACACACACACACACACAGAGCCTCATTTCACAGCTCCAATGGATGAAAGAAATGACAAGACTCTGAGATTTCCTATGTCATGTAGGGTCGCTATGAGTTGGTATTGACAATCGAACACAACAACAGCCCTTTAAAGATTGCTCTAATTCTAGAAAGCACGTAAAGATCAGTGGGTTAGAACCCCTGAAGAAGGAACTCAGGAATGTGAATATTTAATGGGATCCTGCCATACCTCCTCCATAATTTTTAGGCAGATAGTCCTTTAGAAAATGGGCCCTTAAGCCAAGCCCTTATAGCCCTATAATTGAATAAGGTTTCAAAACTGCTCAATGAGAAGTCTGCTCAGTTTAAAAACTGCTCAATGTGTTTTTAAGTATATTTGTAGATATTTATTTTTTCCCTCTTTTACACAAAAAGATTATTTTACAGTCCTTTAGTGGCAAGACTTGCATTTATCTCCTAGTATTTTTAACTATATCTAGATAAGGTAACACACACACACACAGAAACCCTGGTGATGTAGTGGTTAAGTGCTATGGCTGCTAACCAGAAAGTCAGTAGTTGAATCCAACAGGTGCTCTTTGAAAACCCTATGGGGCAATTCTACTATGACCTGCAAGGTCATTATGAGTCAGATCAATTTGATGGCAGTGGGTTGGATTTGGGTTGGATTTTATACACACGCACGCACACACACACGCAAATGTATTTAAGCCTTCTAATTCTCAAGCAGAAGAGCGCATGCTTGTCTAACAAGTAAAACAGCACTTGGGTCAAGTTTTCATCTGGTAGTATCACTGAGTGCTCATCAGTATCTGTCCCAGTTCCCATATGTTGAGAGCACTTTACACTACATCCACCTTAGCCAGCAAATGCCTAGTACAGTCCTTCTCAGACTTATTAGAGAGCTAATGTCCCACATGAAACTCTTAGATTAAAAAAAAAAAAAAACTCACTGTATTTGTTTTCTATTTCTGTGTAACAAGTTACCGCAAATTTAACAGCTTAAAACAACACACATATATAATCTGACAGTTCTTAAAACAACATTCATATATAATCTGGTAAATTACTGAAAATTTAGTATTTTAAAACAACACACATATATAATCTGACTGTTCTTTAGGTCAGAAGTCTGGATGAACTCAACTGGGTTTGCTGCTTGGGGTTTCACAAGCCCAAAGTCAAGGCTGGCTCCTGTGTGGAAGTTCAGGGAGGAAGGTAGTGTTTTGGGGAGAGAGCCCTGTGGTAACATAGTGGTTAAGAGCTCAGCAGCTAACCAAAAAGTCCACCGTTCAGATCCACCAGCCGTACTGTCCAGTAGAGTCACTAAGAGTTGTAACTGTTTCTGTGGCAGTGAGTTTTATTTTGTTTGTTTGTTTTTCTGTCAAAGGTAGAGGTTCTGAAGACAGACCTTAGAATAACACAGACTGACTTGTGGAATCTGACTCTTTCAGTTGTATGTGCCTATAAATGAGATCTCTGTTCGTTGAACCTTACTTTCATCCTTTCAAAACAGAGAAGCATGTAGGAGTATCTTGCCCAACACTCTAGAAGAAGCCTCCTGCTGTTTTGGGCATGCCCCCCTCGCACCACCTCTCTTCTGTCTTCACCAGAGCACAAGGGCAAAGTCATGCATGCAGTAGACAACTCACCTTTAGGGGAGTGTGTTTGCTGAAGCTGCACTGTAGGGTGGCATCTTAGAAAGACTGTTCCCTTCCAGGACCTGCATGTTCTTAGGTCCCCCTCCAAAGCCCTCATCCAGCAGGTCCTGAGACTGGCATGATGTGGAGATCAAATATTTAATTGCCCACCCGTGGCCAAACACTGTCTCTCTCTGTCTCTCTCTCTCTCTCTCTATTATTTTTTACCATGAGTCTTACACAATTGTGAATAGTCTACCTCTCCTGAAGTAGAATGCTGCATGAATTTTCCTGTGAAGTCCATTACAAAGCCTGAATTTTGTTCACTGCTTTTTAAGGCAGATTGGTTATTATTCAATATTTGTATAAAGATCTCTCTAAGGATTTTCAAGCACGTTTTAGAATAAACAACAGTTCAAATGCTTCCACAGTTGTGAAAATAGCCGCTAGTTCTCCTTAGCCTCATCATTCTCGGAAACATTAAGCAAATATCTTTTTACCTAGAACCTTGTCTGAGGCACTGTAGACATGGTCAGTGCCGACAGGAAGCTCACTCTAGAAAAACATCTTCATGATGTGAAAATACCACACATGCAGGTACAAGATGAAAAGACTGGTTGGCCTCAGTGGTTAAGGGCTTGACTACTAACCAGAAAGTTGGTAGTTTGAGTCTAAGGAGGAAGTATTGGCAATCTACTTCTGAAGTATCACAGTCATTGAAAATCCTGTTGTCTTGGATTGGATTTTAGCCATCTGGCTAGGCCATGATTCTTGGTATCGTGGGTATTGTGTGATGTCCCTGTATGTTTTAGGTCCTGCCTTTGTGATGTTAATGAGGGAAAATGGGCAGCACTTGTGTAGATGGGATGGGACTCCATGTGTATGACTCTACTGTGCCTTGAGGCTATCTCTTGAGATATAAAGGAAATGAGCTAGCAGAAAGAGTTGAGGAGTCCATACCACCAAGAAGCAGTGCCCAGGAGCAGAGTGCGTCCTTTGGAAAGGAACAAAGGTCTCCATACTTCAGAAGCTCCCAGTCCAGGAGAAGACTGACAACAATGACTTTGCTTCAGAGCTGATAAAGACTTTCTAGAGCTGATGCCCTGCATTTGATTTTTTAACCTGTTTTTCTCTGCCATTCTCTTTGTTAAAACTATCTGCTTGTGGTATCTCTGTTGTGGCAGCACTAGATGACTAAGACATCTGTGGAGCGCGGTTCTCCTCTGAAATCCGTGAGTTCACATGAGCTGGCATTAACTTGATGGCAGCTGGGTTTTGGTATATGTGATAATTTACAACGGACATAAGATATTGCATTATAACATGGCTGAAGAGTGTAGAGCCAAACTGATGACATAAAACCTGTTGGCCTCCAGTTGATTCTAATTTATGGTGATCCCACATGTGTCAGAGTACAGCTGGGCTTTCTACTGTTACATGGACTCGAACTTCCAACCTTTTGGTAGTAGTTGAGTGCTTTAATACTTAGCACCACCCAGGGATTCCAGCAACACAAATGATGTTCAAAAGAGAGCTAAAGATGGAATGAACGAATAATGATTTCTGGAGACTCTTTTCCTAAGGCAATGTCTGAACAGGTCTTTGTAAGACCTTAACTCATGTGTCCTGCTTCCGGAAGCCTGGAACCCTGTCTGTCATTCCTCTGAGCCATCTCCATATAGCTTTGACACACAGTGCTCATTACTGACCATTTTTCTTCTGGGAAGCAGCCATGGAGCGCAGTCCTGTGAGTGCCTGTACCATGAATCTCCAGCAGGGTGCTTTTATAGTCACTTCCTGTAAAAATTCGTCTGCAAATCCTGGGCTTGACCTAAGGTTAGATGTCAGGAGAGCAAAATACTGGCTCTCTTTCATATCCCAATTGTTGCTATAAACAGAAAACTTTACAACCTGGTATTTCCGTGAATACAGGATGATGAATGAGCTGCTGCTGATTAAAAAAAGAACAGTCCATATTTCTCAAACTGTAGTTCAAGTTGAAGTAAAGGTTAATAATGATAATAAAGCACCACAGCCACACTGCTGAATTATTCATGTTGATTATAAAAACTGAACCCTGAATGTCGTAGAAGCTACACATTCCTGAGGGCATATCTTTACCCAAAATGTCCCAGGAGTTGCCAAGTTTTAAAGGAAAAATATTTGGTACAGAATCAGGATTATGCCAAAGAAGAGTGTAAGGTGAGGAAAGGCTGGACTTCTGTGTTTTGGTGCACATGACAACTGGGTGATGGCTTGCAAGTGTTCGTAACAGAAAAATCAAACCCAGAAATCACTCGAGGTGTAAGTGTCTACTCCAAGTAATTCTTATTGCCTAACTGGTTTCTGCCTTCACCTTCTGCCACTTTCTAGTTTTTTCTCCATACAGCAGCCACAATGATCCTTTAAAAGTGTTGTCAGTTCTTAGCATGCCTTTAATCACTTGATATCTTTCCATCTCATGATAAAATCTTAGCTATTTATCCTACACTCCAGGGAAAACCTTACATGATCTAACCCTTGCTTACTTCTATTTGTCACTTTATAAGCTTTAAGTACACAGCTCTAACTCTTCTCGTGTTCTCTAAAATCTGCCTTATGACCTTTACATTTATAATTCTCTTTGCTTGAAAGGTACCCGAACATCCCTTTCCACAGTATGGCATCTGTTCAGCAAGATCTTCCAGCTTCATCCAATCTTAGTTAGCTCTCATGTTGTCAATTTTCACTGCAATATTCTGTTTTGTTTTCATCTAAGTAATTCTGTTAACCAGAAAATATCAAAGAATCGTAGTGGAAGAACTGATTGTCTCTTATCCCAGAAGGCAGGCTCCTTAAAAGTAGGCTCCTTGCTTGTTTTAGTGAATATTTTATCCTTAGCACTGAGTAGTGTCTGCCATATACAGTCCTCAGTCCATCTGATTTTATTGAATGAATAAGCTCAGTTGTGCATATGCTTTTATAAGCATAATAATACTTTTGCTTCTGCACACAATTTTACTACTGTCATGGGCTAGAATCATTGTTTTCTTGGTCTATTACACACTATAAAACTTCACTGATAAATTTCTTTCACTTAAGGCAAGAAACTGAAACAACCCCAGAATGCCATTGCCCTTACATTTTAAGAGAAAAGAACCATTTCAGGCCCAGTGTTGGCCATTAGTCTGGGGCTCAGGCATGGTTTGTGGTGATTATGCAAATCTCTTGGCTGTTAGATGTGGTGAGCTCATTGTATTTAGTAAATATTTATAAAGCATTCTGTATTGACTAAGTGTTTCACAATGAAATTGATTAGTGATTTCTCTCAGCAGCCTTGCAAGGTCAATCTGTATTATTAAAGCATGGCCCAGAGAGGTTGGGCAACTTGCCCAAGGTCGCTCAGCAGGTCATTGGCAAAGGCTGCATTGGCGACTTCAGAGCCCATTACAGTGACAAGCCCTGGCACTGACTTCTCTTGGAAGGGTGACCCCTAATTGCTTTTCTTTTAAGGTGGGCATATCAACAGTAAATGTTCTAGAGTGAGAAAAGTGTAATGGCCTTGACTTGAAGGAGTTATTGGAGCAATTAGAATCTGGAGCTATGTCTTCAAATTGGAAATGCTGCTTCCTGTAGGTGAATTAGAAGGTGTGTTATTGTTTTGAAGAATAGAAGTTGTGTCTTTTCGAAAATAAGATTGCAGAAAGCAGGGATGTATGTAGAAAATGAATGTAGGTGGTTTTGAAGAGACAGGAAATGATAAAACTACTGGACACAGATCACCGACTGTTGTTTCTGAGCTTTTCAAACACTTTCATCTCTATTACATGAGGGACGCTTTACTACACACTCTCTGTATGCATCACACAAGGAGCTCTAGTGGTACAACCACTAGGCGGTCAGCTGCTAAACAAGACATTGTCAAATCAAATCCGCCTAGGAGAAGTCCCTCAGAAACCCTACAGGGCAGTTATCTGTTGTCACAGGGGTCACTGTGAATTGAAATTGATGAAGCAGCTCCTAAAAACAACAAGCACCGTATGCAATTTTGGATTTTTAGTGTTCTCGTTAATTGACTACCTATCCCAGTCTTGGCCCTTTACAAAATATAACTACATTTGAATTTAATGTAATTCTGTGGTACAACTATATGTAGTTATACAGTTAGGCCTTTTTTAAGTATTAAGTTTGTGATTCTGAGAAAAGGCTTACAGTGAGAATTAGAAATCTTGGATTTTCTTTACGATGTAGGTCTCAGTTTTCACCATCCCCGGAAACAAAAGGCTGGGCTTGTCCTGTTAAGTGTCAGTTGAACTCTGTTGAATCTAAGAGATCATGTGAATGTATTAAAGCAATAAGGGAGGAAAAGCTCCCTTTACACGTGACCATAAACTTAAAGGTTGGTGTTTCAAACCAGTACTGTGGGAAAAGGGTTTGATCTGCTTCTGTAAAGATGAGAGCCAAGAATAGCCTGCAGAGCTTTTCTACTCTGTGACATAGACTTCCCATAGGTTGGAATCAACTTGATTGCAGCAGGTTTACAAAGAGAAGGAATCTGGTGTGTGTATGTTTGGTGGTAAGGGAGGCAGGCAGTTCATTCAGGATAACTCTGTGTAATATATAATTACACTGGAATTTAAATTATCTGGCTACTTAAAAACAAAAACTGAAAATCTTTGAACAAAAATGTATCTAAGACCCATTTGAAGCTCTAGCATTCTAGAATATTTAGCTCTTCTCAAAATAATAGATAGGGACAGAAAATGGTGGTATCGTAAGATATCAAAAATATGTACAAGGTCTGACAATTAAGTCTGCAAACTTAATTGTTCTAAGTACTGCATACCTCATTGCTGAGTATCTGAGAAAAGAGTTCCAAAATTGCTTTGAAGAGTGGATTGGGTGCTGACATCGATTCCTAGCTCCCCAAGGGGAGTACTGCAAAGGTAGATGTAGTAATATTCGGCAGTGAGGCATGTAGCACTTTTTCTAGGATGAGTTTGCGAACTTAGTTGGCAGTCCTCGTGTAATACGTGAGTAGACCATGTTTTCTAGCTCAGTCATTTCACACAGAAAGGATGTACTAGAACAACAATGGACGTGCAGTCTGTTTTTCCAGCCTTCAGTTATCTCGTGTGACTTGGGAGTTATATTCATCTGTAAGCCTAGGTTATCAGAAGTATGTTGTAGTCTTCACTATAGGTGTCGAATTCCATCAAATACTCTTTATAATTCAAATTCTAGAATGTCAGTCAGGAATAGAGACCATCTGGCCTGGTCCTTTCCAGTTAGATAAGGGAGTAATTCACTCATTTGTCAGTTCATTTAACCTGAGTCTCTAGTGCTTTGTTTGCATATTTATTTTGTTTGTAGGTGTAATTTTTTGGCAAGGGGAAGTGGACTTCAGAAGAAAGAATGAGAGAGGACATGAGTACTGAGTAGTTTCAAAACCAGGCTTTTCCGCTTGTTAGTATGACTTTTGGAAACACATTTAAGTTTTGGATCTTAATTTCCTCATCTGATAAATAAGGATAACGAAAGCAACTTTCTTCCTAAGTTTACTGTAAAGATTATATAAGTTAATAAATGTAAAGTGCTTAGATCAGTGCCTGGAACAGAATTAACACTTAATAAATGTGAAATACTTTTGTTTTAGTGGCACTATAAATTGGTCCTCTTGTATAAAGGCTTCTTTCTGAGCTTATTCTTAACACAGATCCATTCTTTGAGAGGGTGAGACAAAGAGGATGTACTTGTGTGTTACTCTCTGATCCCCAGTAGATTTCTGCAATAGGGAGTGATATTTATTTGTAAGCTTGGTTTCTTAGACTTCATCTATAGATGCAGACTTCCCGCAGATACCCCAAGCTTGTGGAGTTCTGGGATGTTGGTCAAAGCTAGAGGTCATTTGATTCAGTCTTCTTCAGTTACTGATGAGAGCATTAATTGATTCACCTGCCACTTCATTGACCTTTGGAAAACTATAGGCACTGAAACCTCAGTTAAGAACCCGTGGTGTAAGTCTAGGTCTCCTACCATCTCTGGAAAAAATCTAACAACTTTGTGTAAGACCATGACAACCAGGGAAGAACTTTCACAATCAAGGACATTTGAATCATCGTTTTAATACGAAGACACCAAGTAAGTTCAATTAACATTGCTAAATGCGTAGTGGCTAATGCTTCCAGAATAGCTTTTTCATAATTTGCGTGTGTATGCTGTGGTTGAAAGGTTAAGAAGACTGAGTGACATCGGTTTCATTTGAAATACATATTTGTTTGCATATTCCCAGGGGAGGGGCCATCCTACTGTGCCCTCGGCCAGCTGGACTGCCACAGAAGAGGTGAGGGAGGTACTGAGGCAGAAATGGTACATGACAATCGGTGGCGGCTGTTGCAGTTCATTTCTGAAAAGGTTCTACAGTGAGGAAAACGTAGCCCAAATGCACTACTACCTAGTTGACTCTGACTGAAAATGAACCTATAGGGCAGGGTAGACCTGCCCCATAGAGTTTCTAAGACTGTAAATCTTTACAGAAGCAGACTGCCACATCTCTCTCTCACAGAACAACAGGTAGGTTCAAACTGCTAATCTTTGGTTAGCAGCTGAGCTCTTAAGCCACTGCACCGCCAGAGTTCCTTAGAAAATATACGTATGTATATTCCATCTCATAGGTTGTGTAGTATGTTCAAGGATCCATGGAGGCACAGTGGTTAAGCCCTTGGTCACTAACCGGAGGGGCAGTAGTTCGAACCCATCAGCTGTTCTGCAGGAGAATGATGTGACAGTGTGCATCAGTAAATATTAAAGTTTTGGAAATCCTTAGGGGGAGTGCAACTGTGCCCTGTAGGGTTGTTGTGAGACAGAATCCACTGGACGGCAACATTTTTTTTTTTTTTTTTTGGTAATGTGTTCTTCACAAGTGGGAGAAAGGCTGTATAGTTCTGGTATCTTAGAAATATAGGCTGTATAGTTCTTGTTATCTTAGAAATATTGGTTAGATGCTTGGGCTAGGTGTTAACTTTCAAGTAGGAAACTCATTTTAGTGTGATTGGTAGAAGTTATTGGCAGAGGTGGTTCACTCTTTGGAGGCAGGTAATCTGTGTTCTTCTGGAATTACAATGGGGGCACCATTGGGGAGTACCTTTTTTATTTCCAGCCAAAATACTTTGTTTTACTACAAACAGCAGAGCACCTGAGTGGCTGAGCTACTGTCTCTGTGTTCAGCAGGCTTGGGAGAGTAACTGACTCAATCTGAATCCAGGCCCTGCCCATCGTTGTGGTATGGCATTAGGCTAATGGGGTCATCTTTTTCAAGTCTGAATCTCCTCATCTGTACAGTGTGGATCAAGCCAGTCCTTACTCATTCAGCACTAGGAAAATTAAATGAAGTAATCCTTGCAAAGGGCTTAGCCCAGAGTGTAGTGGATTTTATGCATTCAATAGCATTCACTCTATTTTTTTTTTTTTTTTAATTCTGATTGAGTAAAAGTATACAATGCAGGTTAAATTTGCATGCCCACCTATCTGCAGCTCCTTCTGCTCTCCTTGGCCAGTGACAGAGCACTCCTCCTTTCAGTTCTATGCATGTCATATCCTCTTAGCAATCTCCTGTTACCTCATCTCCACTATCTCCTTTCCCTCCTATTAAGAGGTCAGTAGGACAACATCCTATAGAGTCATAGAACCATAAATTTCACACACCATATGGACACTTTGTGTCCTGGAGTCCATGCCATTCCTGTCTGAAGAGTTGACCTCGGTAATGATTTGTGATCAGGGACAGCAGCAGGTCTAGGGCCACGCTCCTAGGGGAGCTCTCAAGCTTTTGGACCATCAATTGCAGTCTTTTAGTGGAGTTCTTGAAGTGAAGTGTATCCCTCTTTTTCTCATGTTGCCACTGGGACTCGACATTGTATGACCCATCATGACTGTCATTGGAGTTGGCTGGGCACCATCTGGTCACATGTTGATATAGTCACCCATTCACGTGGGTCCTTCTGTCTTTTGGGCTCTTTTTGCCTCATGTATTTGTTGTCCTTGGTGATCATGTGTTCTAGCTGAGCTGGGATGATTTGGTGTACCTCAGATGGCAACTTTTGCTAGCTTTTAAGACTCCAGATGCCACTCAGAAGACTCTCTTAGCAATAGGCCAGTTGGCCTCAATGTCCCCTGAGAGCATGGTCCCTGGATGCCTGCCCTGCTGCTGCATCCTTGCCACATTGGGTTAAGATTAGAAGAGTTTTCACATTATGTTGAAGTCCAGTTAAGTTGATCTTTCTAATGCATGCTGCCACTGCTTTCACCTAACCAAATTTCTATCAACTATCTAATCTATAGCCAGCCTTCTCCCTCCCTCCCTCTCCTCCCTTGCAGCTGTCAATGAGTCTTTTCTTCTGTAGAGGAGTCTCTTTTTAAGTTCTTGTAGTAGGGGTCTCATACAGTATTTGTCCTTCTGCTGCTGACTGATTTCACTCAGCATAGTGTCTTCCACCTGGAACCAGGTTATGAGATGCTTCCTGAAATCATCATTGTTCTTCATCACTGCATAGTGTTCCATTGAGTATATATACTATACTTTGTTTATCCATTCATCTGTTGTCGTGCATCTGGGTTGATTTCATCTTTTAGCTACTGTGGACTGTGCTGCATTAAACATTCTTGTGCATGTATCTGTTCATGTGAGTGCCTTTGCATCTGTAGGATATATTCCAAGCAGTGAGATTACTGGGTCAAATGATATATCTATTTCTAGCTTTTTAAGGAAGCACCAGATTGCTTTCCAAAAAGGTTACACCATTTTGCAATGCCACCACCCGTGTAGGAGACTTCCAATTTCTCCACAGCCTTTTCAGCATTTGTTGTTTTGTGTTTTTTGGATCATGGACAGCCTTGTTGGAGTGAGATGGTATCTCACCATCATTTTGATTTGGATTTCTTTAATAGCTATTGGTGGTGAACATTGCCTCATGTGTCTTTGGGCTGCCTGGATGTCCTCTTCAGTGAAATGTCTGTCCATCTCCTTTGCCCAATGCTTAATTGTGTTGTTTACACTTTTGTTGATATTTTGTAGTACCTGTAGATTATGGAGATCAGACATTGATCTCACATGTAGTTGACAACTATTTTTTCCCATTCTTTAGGTGGTCTTTTAATTCCTTTGATGAAGTCTTTGAATGAGCAAAAGTGTTTGATTCTTAGTAGTTCCCATTTATCTATTTTCTCTTCTGTTGATCATGCTTTGTCTGTCAGATTTTGAAGTCTGTATACATTGTGTATTAAAACTTCAATTGTTGATCCTATTTTATCTTGGATGAGGTTTATTATTTTAGATTTTATATTTGGGTCTTTTATCCAATTTGAGTTTTTTTGTGTGTGTAAGGTGTAAGATATTGGTTTTGTTTCAGTTTTTTGCAGATGGATATCCAATTTTTCCAGCACCATTTGTTACAGAGGCTATTTTTACCCAGTTTACAATTTTAGGACTTAAGTATCAACTGTTCATAAGAGGATGGTGGTATCTCTGGGGTCTCAACTCTGTTCCATTGGTCTGTATGTGTCTTTTTGTACCAGTACCAGGCTGCTTTGACTACTGTGGTAGTGTAATAGGTTCTAAAGTCAGGTAGTAAGAGGCCTTCCAGTGTGTTGTTCTTCTTCAGTAGTGCTTTGATTATCTGGGGTTTCTTCCCTTTCCAAAGTTGGTGATTTGTTTCTCCATCTCATTAAAAAATGTCACTGGAATTTGTATTGGGATTACATCATATAAGTAGATTGCTTTGAGTAAAATAGACGTTTTCACAATGTTAAGTCTTCCTATCCATGAACAGGGCAGGTTTCTCCATTTATGTAAGTCTTTTTTGGTTTCTTGCCATGAGGTCTTGCAGTTCTCTTTGTATAGGTCTCTTATTTTTCTAGTTAGAGTTATATTCTTCGGGGCTATAGTAAATGATATTGATTTGGTGATTTCTTCTTTAATATTCAACTCAGTTGGCTCCGACTCGACGGCACTTGGCGTGGCTCTTTAATATTCTCTTCGTTGGTATAAGGGAATCCTACTGATTTACTTACGTTTATCTTATATCCTGATACTTTGCTGAGCTCTTCTATTAGCTTCAGTAGTTTACGTATGGATTCTCTGTGTATACAATCATATCATCTGCAGACAGGGAGATTTATATTACTTCTTTGCTAATGTGGATGCCCTTTATCTCTTTGTCTTGTCTAATTGCTCTCTAGAACTTCTAGCACAATGTTGAATGAAAGTGGTGAAAGTGGGCACTGTTGTCTAGTTCCTCTTCGCAAAGGGAATTCTTTCAGTCTCTCTCCATTTAGATTCATGTAGATGGTTGGCTTTGTGTACATGCCCCTTACTGCACTGAGGACATTTTCTTCTGTTCCTATTGTGCTGAAAGTTTTTAGCGTGAGTAGTTTTGGACTTTGTCAAATGCCCTTTCTGTATCAGTTGAGAAAATCAGGTGATTCTTGCCTTTTGTGTTATTCATGTGGTTGATCACATTGTTTTTCTGATGTTGGACCAGCCTTGCATCCCTCATATGACTCCAACTTGGTTATGATGAATTATTTTTTGCTATATCGTTGAATTCTATTGGCAAGGTTTTTGTTGAAGATTTTTGCTTCTAGGTTAATGAGTGATATTGGTTTGTAACTTTTCTTTTTTGGTTATCTTTCCCTGGCTTTGGGATCAGGGTTATGTTGGCTTCATAGAATGAATTTGGTAGTATTCCATCCATTTCAATGCTGTGAAATAGTCTCAGCAGTACTGGAGTTAACTCTTCTCTAGAAGCTTGGTAGAATTCTCTGGTGAAGCCATCTGGGTCAGGGCTTATTTTGGTTGGTAGTTTTTGGAAGACTTTTTCAATCTCTTCCTTTGTGATGGGTTTATTAAGTTGTTCTATTTCTCCTTGTGATAATTTCGGTAGGTGATATGAATCTAGCAATTTGTCTATTACCTTTAAGTTTTTAAATGTGTTAGAGTGTAGTCTTTCATAGTATTCTGTTATGATACTTTTGATTTCTGTTTGTTCTGTTTTGACATCTCTCATCTCACTTCTTATTTGGGTTATTTTGTTTTCTCTCCTGTTTTTCTTTAGTAAGTTCAGCCAATGGTTTGTCAATCTTTTCGAAAAACCAGCTTTTGATCTTATCAGTGTTTTCAGTTGTTCTTCTATTCTCTAATTCATTTAGTTCTGCTCTAATCTTTATCATCTGTTTTCTTCTGGTGCCTGAGGGGTTCCTCTGTTGCTCTCTTTCTACTTGTTCAAGCTTTAGGGTTAATTCTTTAGTTTGGATTCTTTCTTCTTGAGGGTGTTGGAATTTATAGAGAAAAATTGACCTCTGAGCACTGCTTAGCTTCTGGTAGGATGTGTTTTCATTCTCATTTGGATCCATAAATTTCTTTATTTCATCTTTGATTTCTTCTAAAACCCACGGCTTTTTGAGCAAGGTGTTCAGTTTCCATGAGTTCCAATTTCTGTCTGTGTTTTTTCTGCTATTGATTTCAACTTATGGCTTCATGGTCTGAAAAGATGCTTTGCAATAATTTAGTGGTTTGGATTTTGCTGAAGTTTGCTTTATTTCCTAACACATAGTCTATCCATATGTACTGGAGAAGAAGATATACTTATCTGTTGATGAACAAGAAGTTCTGTATATATCGATGAGGTCTAATTGGTTGATGTTTGCAATAAGATCTTCTGTGTCTTTACTGGATTTTTTCTAGATGGTCTGTCCATTAATACGAGTAGAGTGTTGAAGTGTCCAACTATTATTGTGGAGTGATCTGTCTTATTTTTCAGTGTAGTCAGTGTTTGTTCAGTGTATTTAGATGCTCTATTATTGGGTGCATAGATATTTAATACTGTTAAGTTCTGTTTGTGCATTGAACCTTTCAGCAATAAATAGTGGCTGATCTTGTCCACAATGGTAGATTTTGCATTAAAATCTATTTTATCAGATACTAGTATTGCCACAGCTGCTCTTCTTTGTATATTGTTAGCTTGACATATATTATTCCATCCTTTAACTTTCCGTTTGTTCCAGTCTTTAAGTCTAACTTGTGTTTCTTGTGAGCAAATGTAGGCAGATCATGTCTTTTGAACCAGAATGGCTCTCATTGTCTCTTTTTTGGAGCATTCAGTCCATTTACATCCATCGTACTTATTGATATGTATCTGTTCAATGCTGTCATTTTGATGTATTTATTTTTGTGTTGGAGCTTTTCTGTGTTGCTCTTAATATTCTGTTCTGGGTCTTTCTTCTTTATGTTTTAACTTTTCATCTTTTTCAGTGTTTGTTTCATGTTTGTTGAGACTCCTGTATTATGATATGTTGCACTGTTATTGTGCTTTGCGGCTACCCGTATGACTCCCTGTTTTAGTCAGCTAGGGCTGCTCTAACAGAAACACCACAGAGTGGATGGCTTTAACAAAGGAAAGTTTATTCTTACACAGTCCAGTAGGCTGAGAGTCCAAATTCAGGATGTCCACTCCAGGGCAAGGTTTTCCCCCTTGTCAGCTCTGGAGGAAAGTTCGGTACTGTAGCAGTCTTTTTCTGGGGAACATCTTGGCACAGGAACCTCAGGTCTGACATAAAGCCAAGTGCCATTGAGTCGGATCTGAAGGATGTGCTTTTCTCCTGGTTCTGCTTGCTTGATGGTGTGAGGTTCCTAGTTCTCAGCCTACTTCTCTTTCCTTTTATCTCTTGTAGGATGAAAGGACTAAGGGTGGGGCACGTCATACTCCAGAGAAACTCCCTTTACAGCGGAACAGGGAGGTGATCCTGTGGAGTGATTGACAGTCTCACCTCAATCCTTCAACATACAGCACAGACAAACCACAGGACAGTCACAAGATAGTAGAAATCATGATCCAGCCACATGGCTATACATATTTTGGGGGGGACACGATTCAATCCATGGTACCCCCCTTCATATTCTAAGTTTAATCCCAAATTTAACTTCTATATATTTTACTAACTTCTTCTCCACCTGAAAGGACTATAATTACTGTAGTATTTCCCTCTTTTTAATGTGATGGCATCTTAGTTTTCATGACATTATCACAGGTTCCTTTCTTTTAATATTATAGCTTTGATTGAGTTTTGTGCCTTCCCTAACTGAGTAGGTTTCCAGATGTTGTATCGTACATTGTCTCCTTAAATATACACTTAATGATTTTGTTTTTCTAAGCAAAGAGCTTCTTTCAGTCTTTCTTATAGTTTGGGCTTGGTTTTTACAAAGTCTCTAAGGTTCTGTTTATCTGTGAATGTTTTAATTTCATCTGCATATTTGAAAGACTGTCTTGCAGGACATGTAATTCTTGGTTGGAATTGTTTGTCCTTCAAGGCTTTGAATATGTGATCCCACTGCCTCTGTGCCAACATCATTTCTGCCGAGAAGTCAGATGAAAGCCAGAGGTCTTCCCTCTGAATGTTAGCTTTGCTTTGAGTCTTGCTACCTTTAAGAGTTTTTGCTTATGATTCATTTTATTAAGCTTGATTATAAGATGTCTTGCTCTCTTTATTTTGGTGTCTGGTTTTTGTGGTGTTCAGTAAATGTCTTAGATATCTATGTTCTCTTTCATAATTTCTGGGAATTTTTCTGGCAGCAACTCAACATCAGTACTCTCTGTGTTTTCATGTATCCCTCCCTGTTCAGGAACTACAATTAATCATAGGTTATTCCTCTTGATAGAATCTCACATGTCTCTTAATGCCTCTTCATTTGTCTTGTTTCTTTTCTCTGATTTGTCCTCATAAATGCTGATGTCAGTAGCTCTATCTTTAAGGTCACTAAGTCTGACTTCCAGTGCATCCATTCTGCTCTTTTGGCTTTGAACTGAGTTGTCTAATTCTGTAATTTTGTTATTGATCTGTCAGATTTCAGAATGTTGATGTTCCATCAGTTTGAATAGCTTGTGTAGCATTTCATTTTGTTATGCTGAATTTTGTTTAATCTGTAGGAGGGCTGTACATATCATTCTTTTATACTCAACTTCTGATAGTTTCAGAAAGACTTCTTCATCTGGGAATATTTTTGATTATTTTTGTAGTTCTCTGGAGCCATGATTGGTTGTTTCTTTAAATACTTGGCGATGGTTTGTTCCTTTTGGAACATCTAGAGGCTGTTTAGTTTCTCTGGTGTTGGCATAACAGGAGCTGAGGCGTAGTTCTGAGAATGGAGTTGGTCACCAGCCACCTCTGTATACTTTAGTGATTGCCCTCAGTGGACTCTCTGGAGTAGCAACCTCTGCCTCCTGGGTGGCAAAGACACCACACTGTGTATGGAGTCATTGGGGGACCATCAAGCAACCCTATGGTCTAGGCCAGTAAAGCCTGGAAGACATGCCATTGGGCTGCACAGCAGTTATTTCTTCAGGCAGTCTTATTTTAAAAACTTAAAAGGCCATCAGGTGTGGCAGGGCCCACCTTCCATCTGACAATGGAGGCATCTCTGTGGCTGTCCCCACATGCTATGATGTAGTTTAAAGTAGGGAGGGGCTACAGCACTGCTGCCATTGTCTGCTGGGCACCACTCGTAAGGCTACACTGTGCTAAACATAACCTTTCTATTGGAAAAGTGCTCCCCATACTGGCACTGCCTCCCATCCTGGGAATTAGCCCCACCTGAAACCTCTGGTTAGGTAACCACACTTCCCAGGTGAACAAGATGGTGTCTTGGTCAACTTACCCCTCCTGCTGCAAAACAGCAGAATCTATGATAGAACTCCAAAAAGAGAGAGTGAAGGGGCTGTGGTGGCCCCAGTCTGCCTCTGAGCTCCAGAACGTGGCTGTTCTACACACTTTCACTCTGCTGGACTGGACGCTATTCACTTCAGCACCGCTACTCATATGCATCTTCCACTTACCTGCCAACAAAAAGAAAAAAAAAAAATTATAAACACTGGTCCCTTCGGTTGGTGTGAGCCAGCTGTCCAGCAAGAGTGGGGCTCCATGAGAGAGAGGAAGTTTCCCATTTAGTGGCTTTTAGTCCAGTCTGACAGTCCTATGCCGTAACCTGGGGCTCACTGTGTGTCCAGAAAGCTCTGTCGAATTATCAATTCAGGCCTTAGTTTTCAGAGGGATTTAAGGAGATGTGTGTGTAGTCCATCATCTTGACTCCACCCCAATCTTCGAAATTCACACTTACTACTTATAAACTAGTTGGCTCAGCTGGAAACCTTGGTAAGATAGTGATTAAAAGTTATGACTGCTAACCAAAATTTAGCAGTTCAAATCCACCTTATGCTCCTTGGAAATTCCGTGGAGCAGTTCTGTTCTGTGCTGTAGGGCTGCTATGAGTTGGAATTAACTTTATGGCAGCTGATTTTGTTTTGTTTTTGGAGTTGGTTCTGTCGGGTGAGTGTAGGGTAATGGAGCCTGTGGAGGTATGAGCACAGGAAGGTGATAAATACTTGAGCTTTCATGTCAAATATGCCTGGGGATTAGGACCATATCAAAGGAGAGAGAATTCTGTAAAGCTAAAAGGTATATACTTCCTTTCTGAAATTCATCTTTATCTGTGTTACTGATAAAGACATAATTATGTTTTCCGTAGCTACAATCATATAAAATATTGTAATAAATGTATTTAATACATGAAATATACATGTATTTGAGTGCATTTTCCTTAATAAATTTATAATATCCCTTATAATTTATTTATCAAAATTACCCTTGCCTGCATAAACTTAGCAAGGTACCCTGAAGATTTTCTGAGCCCCTACTGTTTAAAAAGAAATGCAAAATACCTTGTACAATTTCTCAAATTAGACTTCTGATAAGATAGGAGAACCTTTCAGAACAGTGTGTTCAAATCAATTTAACAGCCTTGTTGAGCACTTAGGGTGGGTGTCAGAGGCAGAGACAGCAGTGGAGAGAGGGACACAAGAGTAAGAATACATGCACCGTACTTTGTAGTACATGGCCATCCAGGAAGGGAACTGAGACCTATAGACGTGTAATATGTGGCAATATATAGAAGCCATATAGATGAGGTTACATGTAGTGGAAGGATATGAGTAAGTTCAGTGAAAGAAAGGATATTTCAATCCATCCTTGAAATAGATAGGAACTGTCATATGTAGAGGAAACCCTGTTGGCGTAATGAGTGATTCAGTGCTACAATTGCTAACCAAAAGGTCAGCAGTTCTAGTCCTCCAGGCACTCCGTGGAAAGCTCCATGGGGCAGTTCTACTCTGTCCTATAAGGTCACTATGAGTTGGAATTGACTCAGCAGCCATGGGTTTGGTCTTTGGTTAGTTGATAGGTATGAAGAGGGACAAAAGCATGAATACAAACCTGCCCTATCTTTAGAGAATATAAGCTGTTAATGCAGACAGTTGTGAGTATTGACAATTATAGTACAATGAAGAGAGGCTTGGATTTCTTAGGAGAAAGAACAAGGACCACCAGTTGACTGGCACTGGCACACTTAAAGCACCCCAGGGAAGATTGTGACAATGGAGTGGTAAGTGAATGAGAAGGAACACAAGCCTTCTGCCCTCTGCAGCACAACAAACATCTCTGCTTAGCAAATTTCTGCCTTTGCAAGACATGGAGGAATGTGAGAGGTAGCGTGGAGGAGGAGGAGGAATAAAGGCCTCCTCTAGGGAATACCACTGGAGCTGGGCTGAAGAGTTCAGGTGGGAAACACTGTCACAGAGTATTGTGCATGTGTGTTTATGTAAGGAGGTTGTGAATATCAGGTAGGTAAGGATAGCTCCTCCCTCCCTGTACTGCTTCTGAAAAAGGAGAATAAACCTCTGCTCACAGGAATTTCCCATCCTTTCATTAAGCAAACTTGTCAGAGATCCAGCTGTCAGTGATAATGTTGGTTATTTTTACCCTCAAAAATAAACCAGCAGATGTGTCAGCAGCAAGGGCAGCACCTATCTTTAATGTACTCTGTTTTATAGAAAAACAGTTTAACCTACAACAGAAATATGTGCCATGTGTGTGGCCGCCTGTTGTATACCATATTGTCACCTTTTCCTAGGAGCAGTTTGCACACAGTTGCAATCAAATACATTCAAGTCTCTTATCTCAACTGGCCTATGTGACTCAAAATATCAGGAACACAATGTAATGATTCAAGAAGAAAAATGGCACAGAAAGATGAGAGAAAATTTTTCTCAACTTATTAGCACAAGAGTATCCACCTCTTCCATTAAAGAAAAATGCTCTTTTATATGATGTTATAAATTTTGTAACATATGGCACAGTGGACGTACTTTATGTCTCATTGACACGCCTCACCCTAAACTTACTGTTAGCCCCTTTAGCTAACTCGATAAGTTAACCTCAAAAGCTCAGGGAACTGGGAAACAGAGGGAAGCTTGTTCAGCTGAGAAGGCACCATAATATCTCAGCAGCACATTTAAATTATATGTTTAGGCTGACAGACACATGTATTTAAGGGCAGAATCCTTAGAAAGCAGGCAACAGTTTCCTTCAGCTCCACGTCACTGTTTGATGTAGATTGCCTATTTTATTCTTGAGGTATTATGAAAAATGGATTCAGAGATAGTTTCTTGACAGTGGGTAGACTAATGGAATCCGGTGACTGTATTTAAAATGTGCAGGGGTTTCTTATAAAATGGTAATAGAAATATCAATTGCACTGACAAGTTAAAAAAAAAAAATCTGTCAATGAATGATAATGAAGTTATTTAAATGTCGACTCACTGCAAACATTTTCCAAACCCTAAATTATTCTCACTGCTTTAACCTCATGCATCCTAAGTTATTAAGCAGCAGAGTCTGCGAAGCAGCCGATGTGCCTTTGACTTTGGAAGCTATTTTTATGCCGCCAAATGCTGTAGGAGTAATGAAAGTGGCTGGTCTTAATGATTTTAGGAAAGAAAACATAGAAGCCGCAGCTGCTTGATTTAGAGGTGAGCACTGTTCCGCTTTCAGGACATCTTGTTGGCTTAGATTTGAGTAATGCCCTAATGCTTCCTGTTCCCCACCAATACCCTTCCTCCACACTTGGTTTCTCTGGACAGCCTGAGTCTTTGCTTCATGACCTTGGCAGTGGGGTTTGGTGTGTCTGGGATAGGGCATCTGCCTTCTCTGGGATGTTATAGTTGAGAGGGGGTGGTCAGAAGCCTCTTTGAAGCAGTAGCTTGGCTCATCCATTAGGCTTGATGCATTCATTCACCCTTCGTATAGAGGACAGCCCTGCTGTGTTCCAGGCACTGCCCTAGGTCCCAGGGATGTGTTCATTGCACTCACAGCACTCAGTGTGCTCAACAAATGCATGCTAGGCAGAGGTTTCTTAGTATATCTTAGAAGGACACAGGACCTGTGCAACACCCTAGTCCATCTTCATCCCCCACAGCTGGTTGCACCTGTGAATTGCAGAGGCTGCAACATCCAGAACTCTTTGCCAGGCCATGTGAGCTTCTTAATTTTGAAATCATAGAAATCCCGTGGGCTACACCAGGAGACCAAGGATTCAGTGAGTCAGTGACTCCAAGCCAAGTAGTGCCTGTTCTGTTCAAGATACTATTCTGGATGCCAGGAAGACAGTAGGGAACATTATTTGGTCATCTAGTGCTTCTCTAACAGAAATAGCACGTGAATGGCTTTAAAAAGACAAGTTTTGTTCTGTCACGGTCCAGTAGACTACAAGTCCGAATTCAGAACATTAGCTCCAGGGGAAGGCTTTCCTGTCGGCTCTGGAGGAAGGTCCCTGGCATCAGTCTTCTCCGGGACTGGCAGCTTCTGAGGCGCAGGGACTCTGGCTCCTTTCCAAAGGATGCGCTCAACTCCCAGCACTGCTTCCTTCCCGAGTTTATAAGGTCTCCAGCTTTCTGCCTTTTTCCCTTTCCTGACTCGACGGCACTTGGCTTGGCTTATATCCATGAGTCAGGTACAACTCGACCGACGGCACTTGGCTTTTTATACCCCAAGAGATTGCCCAAGGCACGATACAATCTTACACGCTTGGGTCCTGCCCATCAACGCTGCTGTAGCGTGTCCTCCCCCGTTAACATCCTGGGGGCAGAGTTCACAGCATATAGGACCATTACACAGTACCGGGAACCGTGGCCTAACCAAGCGACTGCATACAGTTTGGGAGGATACAATTCAATCCATGACAAAAACCAAGTCCCTGCCCTCAGGGAGCTCCCATTCTGGTAGAGGAGGATAGACACTCTCTGATGGAAATAAATACTGAAGGGAAGTGAGTCGTTGTTACCTACCGTCTAGTTAGCCCCCAATTTGTAGGGTCCCATGTACAACTGATCTAAATACTACCCAGGCCTATGCCATTCCCATGATTGGTTGTGGATTTGTGAGATATGGTGTTTACGTGGCCTTTCTTTCACGTCTCTCTTAATCTGGATGCTCCTCTGAAAGCTGTCCAGCTTCACTGCCCCATGCAAAATTTCCATTGGTAAACAAGTGGTGACTGTGTATGAGGTACATTGGCCTGTAATTAGACTCAGGTCTCCTGCAAGGAAGGCAAAAAATTCTACCACTGAACCACTAGGATTGCTGTCTTATACAGTGTGAACATTGCTCAGGGTATCTGGGGAAAGCACTTTGCAAGCAAAGGGTATAGCAAGGCTAAAGTAGGTAGGGGTTCAAAAGGAGGCCAAAAAGCAAGGGGATTAGGATCTAGGTATTTCATATTGCAAGCCTAGTAGATATAAAAGTGCAATGTGAATTGGATGTAACAAGTCTAGGGAACTGGAAAAAAGGAAGTTTCTTTGTTGAGGAGTACATGTCTGTTTGACTTCAAGCACTTGCACTTTCTGTTAGACTGTGATGTCTTGGTAATTGTAATGAGGCAGCCATTGGTCATGCAAGGTGATCCTAGTTATTTTATCTGTTTTTCTAGCCCCCTCAGGAGACAATATGGACCAGGGCCTATGGGTACCTTCTTGGAGTATTATGGGGATTTCTGCTTACACTTTTCTTAAAATTGATTCTCCCTGTATTTTGTCTGCCCTTTCATGAAGACCACCCACACTATGGTCTATACACCATTTAAAACCTCTTAAACACTTCTCTACTTCATATTCCTTTTACTAGGAAATGTGAGCTTGATTTTGCAAATACATCTTTTTTCCTCCTGAGAATTGCTACTTGTGACATTTGGAGGAGGCAGTGAACCATGGCATTGAGGTTATGGGCTCAAGAGCAAACCTTTGCAAGTTTGAGGCCTCCAGTGGATTGGCTATACTTCCAAGCCTTTCTTATCTGTAGCATGCGATTAATATCAATATCCGCTGGGTAGGATTCAGCTCTTGAAGAGCTTAGATTGCATTGTAAGCACCCACTAAACTTTCATTTTTATTATCTTATCTGTTAATATTCTTAAGCATAATAGTCTATTCAACAGTGAAATCTTGGTACAGTTAATATAGAAGCAGAAAGGAAACCCTTTTAATGCTCAAATTCGAGTTCTTTTAGTCTCTGATTCAGATCCCACAGAAAGCAACTATCACATATCCTTCAAAATGTGATAGATGAAATTCGGGTACTTTAAAAAGAAAAAAAAAATAAAAGATAAAGCTCTGTGAGTGTCTTCTCTTAGAAGAAAACTCAATCCAGTTTTCAGTGACTAAGGTTTGCCTTAAGGGCTTATGTTATGCTTTTTAGTATATTGTAGGCAAAAAATACCAAAAAAAATCAAGGGGAAAAAAAAACTTATAAAGGAAATAACAGAAGCTATCATATATGGATTGGTGATTATGTGCCAGTCATTGTACTAAGTATTTTTTTATAGATTAATCCACTTAGTTTACAAATGATACTGTACTTATTATCTCATTTGATGGTGTAAGATTGTAGTAGAGGAAATCCAATCATGTATTTCATTTGTGCCACTCCTTGTGGAAATCTGCCATACTCTGTATTGACTCTTGCTTCAAGGGTGATGGGAGCTTTGCCGTCTCAGCGGGCTCACAGCTCGTAGAAGCAGGTGGCGTGTCTTGGATGTGGAGCAACTCATCTCAGCCCTGTGCATCTAGAAAACACTTAACGAAAGCGTGCTGAATGAATACTTAGAAGAGCAGATCATTTCAAATATTCGAAAAGTCACTATTTAAGACAAGCTTCTTAAAATGGTAAAGGAAGGATTAAGGATCAGAAGCAAAAGAAAGGAAGCCTGGATTTAATTACTTGCATATTTATTTTCCTGGAATGCTTTTTTTTTTTCCTTAGATTTCAGCTTCATCTAGCACAGTGAAAGTGTTGTTGACAGAAGCCCTGTTTTTCATCTGTGATAAGTCGGCCCATAAACAAAGTCTGAAGAAAAAAAATAATGCTTGCTTTGGAATTTTTTTTTTAAATTGTGATTGAATGCAAGTATGCAATCCAGTTTAAATTTGCACGCCCGCCTACCTGCAGCTCCTTCAGCTCTCCTTGCCTGGTGACAGCACACTCCTCCTTTCCGTTCTGTACATGTCATGTCCCCTTAACAATCTCTTCTCCCCACTCTCCACCCTCACCACTCTCCTCTAGTAAGAAGCCAGTAGGACGACATCCTATAGATGCATAGAACCATGAAATGCACACATGATGTGGTCGTTCTGTGTCCCTGAGTCCAATCTATTCCTGTCTGAAGAGCTGACCTCAGTGAAGATTTATGAGCGGGGCAGCATCCATTCTAAGGGTCCTGCTCCCAGGGGAACCCCGAGGCCTTCAGACTATCAACTGCAGACTTTTAGTGGAGTTCTCAGGGTGCAACCCTTTTACTTCTCCTGTTGCCACTGGGACTCAACATTGTGAGCCCCAGTCACAGCTGTCTCTGATGGTGGCTGGTCACCATCTGGTTCTTCTAGTCACATGTTGATATAGTCACCCATGCACGTGGGTCTTTCTGTCTTCTGGGTTCTCTTTCCCCCATGTCATTGTTGTTCTTGGTGATCATCTCTTCTAGCTTGGAATGCTTTTTTTAAAAATAGTACAAGTTGAGAATTTCAGACTGCTTATATTGCATCTACCAGGTACTCTTTGGAAACTCTATGGGGCAGTTTTATTCTGTCCTGTAGGGTTAGTAGGAATCAGAATTGACTCAACAGCAATGAGTTTGGTTTTCTTGGTTTACATTGCATTGAGGAGATGTGGTGGTGGTGCAGTGGTTAGCTTCCAGGCTGCTGAGTGGAAGCTCAATGGTTTGAGCATACTGGTCATTCCTCAGGACAATGACGTTGTCTGCTTCCTTAACGAAAACATTAGAGGGCAGTTCTGCTCTGTCATACAAGGTCTCCTTGAGTCTGCATTGACTGGGCAGCAGTGGATTTGTTTTCTGGCATAAATTGCATCTTAAATATGATACATATTTTTAAATATTTCCTTTTTTCTGGACAGCAATAGTCAATTTATGCTTAGCATACCCTGGTATGTCTGTCTGCAAATTTGATTTTTTTTTTAAATATCTTTATTATTCCCTATTTCTTTTAAAGTCAAGATCCCTATCTGTTGTTGTTGTTTCTTTTGTGTTTCCCTAAGGGTGTTGCTCAGAACACTAATTTCATTAGACCCTCCTCTCATATGCTTGGAAAATGCTGCATGAAATATGTGTTTAAGAGTTTCACATTTAGTATACTAAAATCTATGAAAAGCTCTGAAGTAAAGGAACATTAAATTTGACTGAATCAATTCTGACTTTGGAAAACACCCGCCCCCACCCCCAGGGATGATACTTAAAATATATAGCATCCACCGTAATGGCTCACCAGTCAGCCCACTGCTCTCCTTGTCTGTCTCTCCCCTGTAGCCCAGCTGCCTAGGAGACTGCGGTGCTCACAGTTCGTCATGTGAAGATAACTGGACAATCTGCTAGTTGTGAAGATAGACGGTGCGGGTGGGCACTGGGGATTGTCTTCCAGGATACAGTGTCACTCTGTATGTCTCTGTCTTCCCCACTGGGGCTCAGGCTGACTGGCATATGCACTGACCCATCAGAACAGATGCTGGTCTTAGTGTTGGAACAAGTTTTTTGGGGACCTCTGCTGGGCCACCCGTCTGTCGTTTGATTGCATTCCTATATAGAAATCTGGGAGTTCTTCAAGGGAGAGGCAGGCAGTGAGGATAGGAAGAGTAGCCATTCAGGGAACTTGGGGCTGTGGTTATTTACCAGTTACTGTGCAAGTATTTCCATGCGCAGTGTTGCTGTACCATTGTAGCAGTATGTGCCAATTGATTGCCACTTCTATCCAGGACTTTTCTTAGCTTTCTACCTCCAATCTGAGTGTATCTTCTTTTCTAGCACCTTTAGAGCACCGCTAGTTATGCCATTTGGACATGTAACAGTGCACCATTTTTTTTTCTTTCTATCCAGTGTATTATAGTGCCGTTAATGTTTAACCTTTTAGTCCATTGTAATTCAGTACTACCTCAATTAGTGAGTTTCAGCTTACTTTTTGACCTTTGTAAAATCACGGGGCCAGAGATGGCACAAAAATACTGGCAGATAACCCTGAGGGGTCTGGATTGGTGGACGGTGGTTTTATAGTAAGAGGAAAGTATCTGATAGCATACTATAATCTCCCTTAAAGGAAAATGGCTAATGTAAATCTGAGCTAGTTATCCCCGTTATCATCTTGTCACATTGGGATTTCAGTTATAGACACATACAAATAAGGATAATTCCAAATCTAATCCCTAAAGGATCATCTTCACTTGCCTTTTTAGAGTATGTTTTCTGAATATGAAAATATTCATTGACTGAGACACTCTTGAGAAACTCATTATCATAGCCCCCATAGCCTGATTCCGGCTTCTCTAGCCTCCCTTACCATCATTCTGTGAGGAAAATTGAACTATTATCTCATGTATAATGTAGACCTATTTATTTCTGCCTATCTCTAGGCAATATTTATTAACGGAGGAGTATTTATTCATTCTACCCTACTCCTACACTCCCAAAATAAATTTTGCATTTGAATGTGTAGTTTTCTAGCTTTTAATTGTTATCCAGAAAAATAAATTCAATAAGCTACAGAATAGAATGAGTCAGACATTCTGGTGAAATTTTAGAGACAAGTAGTTACTGTTGTTGTTGTTGTTACTTGCTGTAGAATTGATTCCAGTTCATGGTGACTCCATGTGTGCAGAGTAGAACTGCCAGACGGAGGAAAATGCTGACCCAGAAAGGCCAGGCTAAGAGGAGGAAAAATGATAAACAGCAAGAGTAGACAAGGTGTCTTAGTCTGTGGATGGCTTGAACCAAGAGAAATTTATTCTGTTACAGTCTAGGAGGCTATAGGTTTGAATTCAGGGTGCAAGCTCCACAGGAAAGCTTTTCTTTGTCTCCTGGCTTTGGGGGAAGGTCCTTGTCATCAGTCTTCCCTGGCAGAGGAGCTGCTCAGTACAGGAAACCCGGGTCCAAAGGATGTGCTATTCTCCTGGCTCTTGTTTCTTGATGGTATGAGGTCCCCCTGCCTCTTTTATATCTCAAAAGACATTGACTTGAAACACAACCTGGTTGTGTAGATTGAACCCTGCCCTTTAATACAACTGCCTCCAATCCAGCCTCATTAACATTGTAGAGGTAGGATTTACAGCACATGGGAGAATCATATCAGATGACAAAAGGATGGGCAGTCATAAAGTACTGGGAATCATGGCCTAGCCAAGTTGACACATATTTAAGGGAACACAATTCAGTCCATGACACTGGGTGATGAAAGAACATCTCATATGTTTTTTAGAGAGTGGGAGTCAATATCCTCACGTTGGCTGTGTGTTGGAAGAGGCAATGATAGATATAGAGGGAGGATTTTGCAGAATTTTGGTTCATGAATAAGCTTTCCTGTGAAATACTTTTGGAATGCTTTTCAAATATTTCTAACTATCAAGTTGAGTTTTGTGTGACTGAATAGTTCAGAAACTAGTCCTGAAGAAAGCCAATAATTTATGTGGGTTACACAGGTAGCTTCTAGTTTAAGATTTTTTTTTTCCTGCTTTTTAAAAGTCCTATTCGTTTTCCAGGCCTTTGTTCTTCCAAGAGTCCTTAATAATACTCTAATCTCCTGTGATTTGTAATGCTATCTACGTTGTTTATGGTATTGACTCTGATAGTTTTCACGTGCTGATTTAACATTAGTATTTATTTCAGGAATGAATGTCCAGCACCACATAGATATTCTAGAACCACACGTTGTATACATCTTTCTTGCTCCACTGTCAGGTCCAGAGTAAACTCTTAATGAACAGAAATGAGGTTGTTAACACAAACTTTTTATACTTGGTTTTTATGACCTGTAGGTATTTGTATCTTTTATCAGTAGCAGTAAAGAGTGTAATGGTTGTATTATTGTTTTTTTTTCCCCTAATTAGACCAACATCATTTTCAAAGCATTATAATTCACATCTCCATCTTTATATTTAACATATTATAATTGTGTAGATGCTTCTTTCCCTGTCAAGTGCAACTTAGATTCTTGAGATTAGGGACTATGCAAAGTGATAGATCTTTGTCAGTAGGGATTTTGTGTTGTATCCTAGCAATTTGTACAGTGCTCAGTATATTTTACTCTGGGGGTCAGTTCTACCCTGGCCCCTAGGGTCGCCATGAATCGGATCCGACTCGACGGCACTTGGCTGGCGCACTTGGCAGTATATTTTAGGAGCTCTATAAATCTAAGTGAACAAATGACTGACCTGAATTGGGCTATCGTACATGACAAGAGAAGGAAGTGAAGATTTTTATATCTCTTTAAAGAATTAAAATAACAACAACAACAGGCTGTGGTAGGTATACCCAAAGAAGCACATGGCTAAGGCCAGGGTACCTAGGATTCAGATTCCAGCTGGCCCACTTACCAGCGGTGTGACTTTGAACGGATAACATCTCTTAACCTGTTTCACCAAACGCAGGTAATATTCCCTACTCTTTGTGGTAGTAATGATGATCTAATAAGATAATGATTCTGTAATACGTAGCAAGGATTCATAGGAAAGGTGATTAAACCCGTTTATCGAGTTATTGATGTGACTAAAGAGGAGAGAATCTACAAGGATGGTAAAGGTAGTCCAAGATAATGTTCTCACAACTCTGGGTTGCTGGAAAAGTCTGCTGAGTAACCTCATAGCACTTCACTTACTGTCAAGACATTTTCTTGACTTTAAGTACTGTCATATGCCTCGTGACATCCATTCTAGCACTGTGAAGTAGTGTATGTGTGTGTGTGTGTGTGTGTGTGTATTCCTATATATGTATATTTTTGTGGTCTCATAATATGGTAATATGATTCAGAAATCCTGACTGAATAATGAGTAGCATACATAACTGGACGAAGCAAACACAACACTTTCCTATATGCAACGTGTACATCTTATGCCTCTTATATACAATGTGATTGCACTGGCAGGCAGGTAATGGAACAGTATGGACATAGCTATGTGTCTTGGTACTCATAATAACCACCTATTTTACTGGTTTATTTAAGTACTGTACCATAGTTTATATTATTATTTTAATGTGAACTTCCCCTACTTATAAATCAAAAGTTGACTGTATAACAGTGTGTGTTTCAACTTGTAGGCAGCAGCATTCTATCTTGTGTTTGTACAATGTCCAAATCACATAACATCCTGTTTTACCAAATGTATTGTGAATGTAAAGTGATATATAACTACAATAAGAAGACTGGATGATCTTTTAAGTAACTAACCTACCATATGTCCTGTGACTCATAGAAGAAAATGCAATTTGTGGATAAAGCAGGAGGACCTCTTTTTTTGCTATGATAAAGCAGAAGTTTGGAAATGTCAAATCCAACTAAACACACTATTTCTTTGGTCACATCCTAGGGACATCATCATCTCTTAATCTTTTAAAATTAACTACACTCTTTACGCAGTGTGCATACATTAAGGAGCAGTAGACTGATGGAGTTTTAATTTTTACCAATTCAATTTAAATGCAAATGTTAACCACTCACAGGATGCTTCTGTGTACATAATTAAGCATCATTATATACTACATGAATCATTCAGAAACCTCCGGAGGGCCATTCTACTATGTAAAACATTCATTATTCTGACAAGTAGTCAAATGACGTATACTTCTGTCCTCATTAATGTGCCTTTTGAATTATAGGTCAACCGATTATGGGACAACCTATGAGAAGCTGAATGATAAAGTTGGGTTGAAGACTATTCTGAGCTATCTGTATGTATGTCCTACCAACAAGCGGAAGGTAAGAAGTGTATTTTCAGCATGCTACTTATTCGTGATGTGCCTTCTGTCTTGGTTGGCTAACCTCTCTAGCTACGTACAATCCATTACAGTTAAGCTGGAATTAGAGATATAAAGATGACTTGATGGATGGTAAGGTGAGAAAAAAGTCTGACACATGATAATTTTCAGATCAGCAGCTGTGAATGTGGGAGGCTGAGGGGTGGGTGGATCTTACCATTTCTGAAAGGCAGCTACAGGAATGAGTTTTATTGAGCAGATGCTGCTGTCTCTCTCCTAAGAGCTCTGGCCACTCAGTCCCAGGAATCAGAGGAACCTTGACAAGGAGATGGAAAAGATGGACTTTCCATCATATTCTTCCTTGAGCCCCCATGCTCCCCTGACACAGAACCCAAAAAACCAAACCCAGTGCCATTGAGTCAGTTCCAACTCGTAGCAACCTTATAGGGCAAAGTAGAGCTGCTGCATAGTTTCCAAGGAGTGCCTGGCAGATTCAAAGTGCCAGCCTTTGGGTTAGCAAATGTAGCACTTAACCACTGTGCCACCAGGGTACGCCCTGACATGGACTAAATAGTTTAACTGGAACTGGAGCAAATGCACTAACCTGTGGCAAAGGTGGAATTTCCATTTCTAGTGTTTGTTCAGACTGGATACAAATATCAGCTACAGGCACTGTGTTTGGCAGCAGAAGGCCATTCTTTGAAAAGAGTGATGTGATTGGCACCGCCTAAGAATGGATCTTAGCCAGAATGGGTCTTGGAGATCACCTTTACAAACACCCTAATTTTACGTACAAGCAAATTCAGGTTCGGAGAAAAGAGATGGTTTGTTGCCATAAATTATGGAGACACAATTGGCATAAAATCCAGGTGTCTTCGTTGGTAGTCAGTACTGTTCATACCTGATCATACTGCTCCTATTAAGAAGCTTATCTACTCTTCAGAGAAATTATTGTCCAACAAAAAAATATTTGCTTTGTATAACACAGCCCTATTTGTCTCCAGATGAAACTGGTGCTAGCTACATCCATCCCTTTGTTTATAAGCTCGGATTATCACGTTCTGATCTCTGACTTACAATTTCAAAGCGTGGTCTGAGTTACATAAACTAACCATATCCCTTAAGAAATATTCATTAATCTGGCCTTTGCAGTATTCTGTTTTAGTGGTAACACTAGTATCTAGATGTCTATCTTAGATCTGTCACTAGCTACTGGTACTGAACTTGGATAGGTTATTCATTTCCTTACCTGAATCTGTCGAAGATGGACTTAAACATCTCTAAAACAGTTATCATTGACTCTGGTTGTATTGGAGGAGTACCAAAAAAACAAAACAAAACAAAACAAAAAAAGCAAACAGACAAACAAAACCAAACCCAGCACTGTTGAGTCAATTCCAACTCATAGTGACCCTATAGAACAGAGTAGAACTGCCCCATGGAGTTTCCAAGTAGCACCTGGTGGGTTTGAATTGCCAACCTTTTGGTTAGCAGATGTAGCACCTACCCACTACCACCAGGAGTACTTTAAGAAAAGAAAGAAAGAAATAGAAAACACTGCCATTCAGTTGATTTCGACTTATAGTGACCCTATAGGGCAGAGTAGAACTGCACCAGAGAATTTCCAAGGAGTGCATGGTAGATTCAGAATTCAGACCATGAACCTTTTGGTTAGCAGACATAGCACTTAAACACTATGCCACCAGGGTTCCCCCACAAGTACTTGGTGAACCCTAAATGTGAATGCCCTGGCCCCACCTCTGTTGCTCTGGAAATAAGCTCTAATAACCGTATCTTTAGAAAATTCTCCAGATTTTTTTTTATATGCCTCCAGATTAATAACCTCTGCAGTTAAACATAATGTTCCCTCTGGCTCTAAACATTTTAAGTTCTCCAATAGAAACAGCATAACTTATCAGTTCAGCTTGGACTCTAGAGACAGTTGGCTTGAATGAAAAACCCAGCCATGCCACTTACCAAGTGTGTAACTGGTGATTTACTTAGTCTCTCCATGCACTGTGTCATCAAATTTAAAGTGGGGATAATTACAGTACCTACCTCATCAGGGATCTTGTAAGGATAACATGAAATACAGCACTTCAAGTGCTTAGCACAGAATAGAAAAGCTTCAATCAAAGTTTTGTCTTCTCTACATTTATCTCCTTTTCTCGTCTGTCTCCTCCTTCATGTAATTATTGAAAGTAATAGTAGTGATTATGCTCTATAAATGGCAGTGTCTGTGATGAAAGTGTTCCTCTAAGCTATATGATACTAAAGTCAGTAACTGCTTGTGGCTATTGAGCATCTGAAATATGGCTAGTGTGACTGAGGAATTGTATTTTAAATTTAATTTTAATTTAGGTTTAAATAGCCACATGTAGCTAATGGCCTTAGTACTGGACATGGGAGCTTAGATCTAGATCCTCAGCACTCTTGTCTTCCCTTCGCTGGCTGGTTACTGGTCCACCATCAACAATTACATCTTAATGATTCTGGCCTGTATATTGTCCAAACTAAGATGCTGAATTTATAGCCTTTGTTTTTCACAGGGAAATTTAGTTATATTTTAGGAGTTTGGATTGATTTTCGTAATCCCTACTAATTTTTCCTATGGTCCACATTTTTTAGAACTATTTAACAATAAACAAACTGTATATTAGGCAGTATGCTGTGACTAAGGGAAATAAGCTAATGTCTCCCCTTGAAATGTCTTGCATTCTTATAGTAAATGCACTGTAACTATTTGTAATCAAAAGATCCCTCAACTAAGACTTAGAAATATAAGTTCCTGTGTTCACTCTGCTTCTACCCAGCAGGTGACCTTCAGTGAGTTATTTAAAATTTCCCAACCCTATGTCCCCAAAATAACATAGGCAATAAACAAGGGCATTGGCATGCTAAAGTAATAATATCAGCCGTAATAAGATGCCAGATGTTGAATGTAATCACAGGCTTCTCTGTAGCTACTGACTAGTGTGGTGATGGTCTGGAGACTTGAATGTTGTTTCCAGGAGCTAGACTGAAAGGATAAGGCTTTCAAAGCTCGATGTAGCTCCTAAAACTGGTGGCCAGGCTTAGAAGAAAGACAGCAGAGCTCTGCCAGAGAATCTGACTCATGACAGCCCCGTGTGTGCAGGGTAGAACTGCTGCATAGGACTCTCAAGGCTGTGACCTTTGGGAAGTAGATCACCAGGCCAGTCTTCTGAGGCACCCATGGGTGTGTGCGAGCTACTAACCTTAAGACTCATAGTCTAGTGCTTAACCATCGTGCATGCGTTAATAGGCTCTATAGCTAATCTGTAGTCATCTATAGGACTTTAAGGAGAGCCGTGCACACTTAGCTGATCTTAAGACTGTAGCAGACTTTAGTTCCACTCATGATTATGAAAGCACAGCTCACTCTGGCCCTGTAGGATCCTAGAAGCAGAGGCAATCCTAAACTGTTTAAATCACAATGTTTATGGGGGAACCTAAGCTAAGGGCTCTTTTCCTCTGCAAATAAATGAGGCCTTCAGGGTCACTTTCTGAGATGCTGATAGATTTAAGAAATATTGGAGGACGATGAAGGCCTTTACAATGGTGCAGAAATCAATACAGTTGGCAGAGCAGTATATTTGTGTACAGTTTTTCTACTTATGAGTTCAGTTTATCACCATGAAATATGCACTTTCTCCCTCCAAAGGGACATGCTTGAACCAAAGAGTATCTGCAAAACATTTTAAAGTGTGACTGTATTTCCTCTAATCAATAAAATGTTATATGAAAAAGAAAAAGAAGGAAATACAAGACTCTGTTAATTAGCAGGACAAAGGCACTCGTGTTCATGCCAGTTGTCCTAGGACTGTCACTCCCCTCCAGTGAAAAGAGCAGACTCCTTGAAAGTGTAATATTAATTCTTTCAGATCTCTTGAGGGCTATCTTGCAAGTTAACATCTTTTGTACCAAATGCTTCCCTCTGCTTCTCACATCATTGGCAAGAATGGGGATAAAAGCGACGACATCAGGGCAGCTGTCTTGCATTCCTTGGAAACCTGTTGGTGCCCTTCCCCTTCTTCTTGCTGTTTGCGGCATCTTGTGAGAAGAAGCACAATTCTTCAAAAACTGTGCATCCAACAGTGGGTGTCACACCCTGGCTTTGCAGGTAGCTTGTTAGGCGCATTATTGAGATCAGAGTCCAGAACAAAGCAAGCCGTTATTTACAGTTTAAATTGATGATCATCCATCGGCAGAATCTCTGCAAGCCTGCTGTAAATTATAGCAGCTTTCCTTGGATATGTCTGTTACGGTAAAAACTACAATCTTATCATATGTCAGTCTGGGGAATCTTGAATAACTACAAGACATTGAAAGTCTGCTCTCAGGTATATCTTAACCCATTCCTAAGCTTTCTTTTGGAACAAACCTTGCATCCAGCTTCTGATATATGAGACAGGCCCAGAAGAACAAGGCTGAGTAGGCTCCAGTGCCAGAGGGAAGGTGGGGTGGCTATCTGTCATTGTGTCGCTGGGGAGAGCATTCCTACCACCCCCTGTTCATGATATATCCCAAGACTTTTTGGAGTCAGCCATGGTTTATTGGCTCTATACATATAACCTGCTATGGGAGAAGATGATTTAACCTGTACCTGAAAGAAACAGCTGGGATGGAGACGGTGATGGGCAGAAGTAATATAACTGTAGGAAGGAAAAAAAAAAAAATCAATACAGAAATCTTGGTCTCACTCTTAAATTCTCACGGGATTTATTTGTATTCTGCCTAAAAAGAAAACTTTATACTCTGTATGCGCCTTTCAGCAATACCGTTCCACATCAGCCCAACCAGACTGAGTTCTGCTCCCTTCAGCAGGTGATGTCTGATATTTTCAAGGGTTAAAGAATGTAAAACTGCAGGGGAATTCATTGGGGAAATGAAGAGAAGAAAAATTGTGTTGTGTTTTGTTTTAACTTGGAGCAGCCAGTCATTCAATTGTTATAACCCTGTGCTCTATACAGTGCATTCCCAGCCAAGAAGAAATCTAGAGGGCATTGTTCTTTATGTTTCCTGTGCCCCCTTTGTATCCAGTACCTTCTAATTTCTGTGTTATTGCTACTTAATTAATGCCATTCCTGCTGAGACTCTTCTAAGACTTTCTTCCTATAACTAGAACTCTAGCCCCTGAGGACACATTGGTCAATCCTGTGCATCTCTTGGTACATGCCAACATTAAACACAGTTCACATGTTCTCCAGATGTTTCGATTTTAATTACTGTACTGTATGTGGCACTTTCTCAATAAAGGTTTGATTATTGACTGCTCACTTCTTCTCTTTGTATCCTGACCGTGCTTAATTTCTTCGTCCTTTGATTAGGTGATCTAGACCACATATGTGACTTTGGGGTCAAGGGAGAGGTGTGGTTAATAGAGACTACCAACTTCACTGAGGAAGATACATTGAATCATAACCAAAACTATCCTAAGGATATTCAGCTTCTACTGTTTAATTTAAATGGAAGGACACTGAATCCTGGAGAGTTTAATAACTTGCCTGCAGTTATATGCAACTGGTGAAAGAAAAGCTAGGATCACTAAGCCTTTAAAACACCCAAATGCCACCTGTCCCGTGATATCTCATCAGTTCCCCTTGTGACATTTTATTTTCATTCTCTTTCATCTCCATGGCATCTGCATGTCTTTTAAGCAGTTTTCTCTCACTGTGGATTCTAACTGTTAGACCATGTCTGAGACCCTGGGTGATATACTGAATGCATTTGACTGGTAACTGAAATCTTGGGAGTTCAGGTCCATCCTGAGGCACCTTGGAAGAAAGGCCTGGTGATCTATTTCCAAAAATGTCAGCTGTTGAAAACGCTATGGAGCACAGGTCTAATCTAACATACATGAAGCCATTGTAAGTCAGAGTCAGCTTAGCAGTAATGGGTAACCAGAACCAAACCAAACCTATTGCCGTCAAGTCAATTCCAACTCAAGAGTAACTGTTAGACCTGTCTGATCTCCCCATTAGGATGCAAACTCAGAGCCAGCCAGCCAGCGACTGCTGTTGAGTTGATTCTGACTCGCACCAACCCTATAGGTGATGACTGTTGGCTCTGAGATGGCATAAAGTGCCTTGATCAGCTCTAATCCCTAAAGCACCAAGCACAGGATTTTAGTATACAGTGAGTGTTTGACACACAGCTGAGGACTTGAATGGACTCAAGCTGGGCGTTGGAGTCTCAGACTGGAACTTGAAAAGGGAGCCCAGTGAAACCTGCTTTGAGTCATTTATTTTCTCTGATTTTAAAATTAATTCTTTCAAGTAAATAAACAAGGATAGTAAAATAGTAATAATAAACTCCTATGGGTTTCAGTCATTTCTAGGCCATAACATATAATTTTATTTTTTCTAGCCTCGAAAGAACATGATTAAAATTTAAAATGCCAGGACTTTGCATTACACTCCACATTATCTAACGAGGCAGAGGGGAACTAGTGAATTGTATAATACATCAAAGGGGGTGGATGACATTTCCCTTGGCGGCCACTCAACACTTGCTCATTCCTCTCTACTGCTTTTATCTGTCCCTTTGTACATAGGATCATCCATTTGTCGCTAATGTTTTAAAATGAATGAGCATTTTATTCACAAAGAAATGCAATGCATGAACCCAGAGACATAGTGGAAATGGCATTTTCCATCATTCAATGAAAGTAGCTTTGTCTGTGTGTGTCTGTGTGACAGAGAGATAGAGAGAGAGTGAACACATGCTTGCTTTCCTACACTTCCCTGGAGCAACAGTGGCTGAAGCGGAGAATCATCCACTTTGAGCCTTCGTGGCTGCAGCTGAGTGTTTACACTGCATCAGGCAATTGAGTATGGTTTAGTTCTATTCTTGAGCATTAAAAAAAAGAAAAAAATCTAAGACAGCATATTACATTTACATTTTGTTTCTTAGGGTGATTTTCCAGCAGATGTCTAAGCCCTTGACTTTCAAACAAGCTATAGAATAAAGGCAGAACATTCTGTCTGCAGCAGCAGCAGAATACCAGGAGCAGTGTCTACTTGGTAGCCTCCTCATTGCCCCAAGGTGGCCCTCGAAAATCCCTCCACAACTCCTGGGCTCCTAATAACCTAGTTGGGGGCAAAAAAAAAAAAGAAACCCAAAACCTGGTCTAGCCCATTCGCCTCTCTGTATACTGAGTTACCATGTTCCATGATTGCTGTATAGGGTCGGGGAAATAGCCATGTACCTGTGCAACTTTGCATAAATTTAAGAACCTACTGTAGCGTTTATAGTACAGCCCACCATATAGCAGGTACCTAGTCGATTTTTATTAAATCTTATTTGTGTGTCTCTAGTACTGTTTTTTTTAAAAAATAAAAAATAAAAAGATATTTCAGATTCAGCCAATTAATTCTGATGGCTGCATAGATTCCAGAAACTAGTTACTTCTCCCTTGCCTCTCTCTCTCTCTGTTTCCAGTGTATTCCATCCTGCCTGAGTTCTTAGAACCTGTCAGATTATCCAGTGGTTTACTGTACTATTTCAAGCAGCATTAAGTTTGCTATTTTTTGTTGCTGGAAGGAAGCTTCTTACATAATTAAAATTACATATTTGTTATTCCTTATTTGTAATATGCTGTGCCTGTCATACATAATAAGCATCTAATACATGAAATATTAATTATGACTTGCTGATTTGAAAAAAGTAATAACATCTACATGAAAACTATATTTGTCTTCATGCTATATGAAGACATTAATGTTTTAATTTGGAGTTTTATAAGTTATATTTATATTTAAAAGAAGATAGCTAGCTAGTTGAGTAAACAGATACATAGATAGGTAATAGATAGCAGCATAAAGTTTAGATAATACTTCCTAGTTGACTTTGAGTGGTGGTTCTCTACCAAGGGGGAAAAAAATAGAAGATAAAAAAGAAGAACTTTATCTTTTGGCTTTATTACTGTTTCACAAATGTAGTTAATCAAGATAGTGATGGCCTAAAGTAGTCTCTGGATAATATGAAGTAAGATTGATCTGGAAACTGTATATTTCTTACATTATTGACTGTTTGAGAGGTTGATTGCCTAGTAGGCTGTCTTTTAACTCTATTTGAGAAACAGATTATTTACTTACCTGTGTATATCTTTCTACTTATTTATTTTTCCCTCATCATCTATCTTTATTAGAGCTTATGTTCCCTGACATTTGGCTGGCCTAATGTTAAGTATCCATCCATTACCCTTTTATGAAGGTCAAATGCATTATTTCAGGTTGGTTCCAAGTTACACTCAGCTGTGGCAAGTGGTCAGAGGTCTTTTCAGCATTCGAGTCTGTTTGCTTCCAGCACACTCCCTGTGGTGTCTCAGAGGTTTCCATCATCTGGTGTTTGACACACTGTATCTAGAACATTTGTTCCTAGTGAATAGCGCAGGCTGCTCTCATGATGGATGGAGATGAATGCCGGCTGCTACAGGAAATTCGCTGTATTTACTAGGGTGCGGGTGTTTTCACTCCAATATATCAGACTTGCTCCAAGCTTTCTCTTGGCACCGGCAAGAAAACAAAGTCAGTGTCAATGAATCTTTAATAAAGCCACTTTTTCTTCCCTGGAGAAATTAAGACTACCACCAGCCTCAGGCAGGGGTTAAATAATTTTCAATTAAACATTCCTTCTTCTGACTTGACCTTTCTTGACTGAATTGTCTTTTGATGGTTTTAAACCTCTTTTCCTCTAGGCATCTGTCTCCATATTTTACTGGGTTCCTAACCTCTGATTGGACCCTCATGGCACAGTGGTTAAATCTCGACTGCTAACCAAAAGGTCTGCAGTTCAAGTCTGCAGTTCAAATCCACTGAAAGATCACTATAAGTCAGAACTGACTCGGTGGCTTTGTTGTTTGTTTATTTTTTTGACCTCTGATATACTTCGTATTTCAAAATTATTTGTTAAAGGCAAGTACTATAGTATTGTGGAACAGAAACTACAGCTTGTAGGTGGATGAAGTTGGCTTAGATACTTATAGACAGAAAGAGCTGCAATATGGAATATGTATTTGATCACTGGGAGAGACAGTCTTCTTCTGATGTGTGGGGCTGTGTGTTTGGGGACTAGAATATCAAATGTTGCCGTGATTGACAGCATCTGCCATCAGGAAATGAACTTGTCTGTAGTGGAGGAAAAAAAATATGGATGAACCAAGCAAAATAAGGAGGGGGAGGGGGATACACAACCTCTCACAGATAAAGAGACAGAGGACACAGAAGGAAAGGCAAGAGTGTTAAATCAAGAGAACATAGTAGCAATTACTACACAGACTAAGAAAATAGTGATGAGGGAATTCAACACAGAGAGCTCAAGGAAAGACAAAAGGTGAAAGAAAATGATATAATAAAATCATAAATATTTTCAGCAGTAGGAGTTTAAGAAGCTTTTCAGATCTCTCAGAGAGAGGAGGAGGGCTAATTTACCAAGAACTTATTCAGACTTTCTGATGGAGTACAATTTGCTCTTATCTCTGTGTTCTTCCTGAGTGGTTTCTAAGGGGTAAAAGATGTTGATGGCGGTGGCTGAAATTGGTTTTTCCAGAAAGGAAAACACAATTATGACTCAAGTGTGGGGATATAGCAGGCCTAGAGCTGGACTCCCCAGTTCGCCGGGAACAGATTCAAATGTCACTGCTTGAGTGGCACTTTATGAACATTTGTCCTTCTAATGCTGCCTCTCTTACCTACTTCTCCATCATTCTGCGCAGTGGCCTGTTATATTTCCAGGCATTGTCAGCCCTTTTCAGGTGTACCAACTGAACCCCTATTTACAGCCTCTAAAGAGCTACACTTTGTCACATGAAGGTAATCATTGTGAATTTTTGCTTGGCGGAGTCATTAGTTACAGTGTAATGGTTGATATGATGAACCTTGAAGCAGATTGCCTGGCTTCAAATTCTAAGTAAGCCATGTGCTAGTTGTGCGCCCTGAAACAAAACAAAGAAAAACCCGTTCTCATCAAGTTGATTCCTACTCATAGCAACTCTTCGGGACAGAGTGGAAGTGCCCCATCAGGTTTCCAAGGATCAGTTGGTAGATTCCAACCCTTTAGTTAGAAGCCAAACTAGTAAACACTTTATAGCCTTAGACAATATTGGTTGGTTGGTTGCTAACCTCTGCGTGATACAGTTCCCTCAACTGGAAAGTAAAATACAATTGTAGGAAATCACAAGGAAGCTATGAGAGATAAAGATTCAAAATGAAGCAGGATGCTACTAGGTACTTAGGAAGTGCTCAATAACTGTTACTCTCGTAATTATTATCTTTTTCAAATTATAATGCCATACCTTATGCTGTCATTTATCAATTCAACCAGAATTTATTAAATGTGTATTTTGTGGCAGATTTTTTTTTAAAGAATTAAGAAGGAGAATAAAGATATAAGATATTGTCCTTGCTCATATGCATTGTGCAGTCTGCTGGAGGAGATGTGTGGATAAGCCATCAATTATAGCGGAAATACTTGTTTCATAATAGCTTTGTACATAGAACTCAATCTTTGTGGATTCAAGCAAGCCTTTACAGAAAAAGCAAATATTTGTCAAAAGAGAAGAAAAAGGAAAATGAAAACTTCCTTCCAGCATGTGTGCTGTGAGAAACAGATGTTCACCGAGTACAGTGCATAGCTGTGCGTGATTTGGAAGTAACTAAATGAATAAGTGTACCTATTGTGATGATTAAGTCAAGCTAATTCCATTAGACTGTAACAAACTAATTAGACCAAAAAAAAATCTCTATGACCTATTTGAATTACAGTTTTGACATAATAAAGTAATTTATGTTCAATTGCTCTAAACTTTTTTCCTGTCTTCCTTATAAGGGTAGTAAATGGGCAATGGCAACATTATTAAGATTTAGTTAATAGAAGTAAAATTTGTTTTATTATAGATTTCATATATTCAGCATTTCCCTTAAGTAACTAATGGTCAGTCAGAACTATTGATGAGATTGAGAAGTGCAATTTTAAGGAGAAATCGATTGACACCTATTTAATTGAACGTGGGGCATGTGCCCAGTACTTTGCAAGCACTATGGTGAATATAAAAAAGCTTGGACCTTGTTCTTTGCCTTTATGGAGCTTACCGTCCTCCTACAAGGATGCAGCTAAAGGACACTGCAAGAAAGGTGATGGATTGTAAGGTACGGGTGACAAAAGCTCTGATTGTTTGGAGACGACCATGCCTGGAAGAGTCAGGAAGGCAATATGAGATGGCTTAAATTGCCCAGTGTGTAGCAGCCTGGTATGATACAGGTCATGACATTTACAACAGCAAAAAATTATTTATTTGAATCAACATTAATTGAATGACAGGCAGCAGAGATATAAATATGCATAGCTCAGGACCGTGTCCTCCAAGGGCTCACAGATGGAAGAGAGAAGTATGTATGTAAAGTGAACATGGAGTGTACATTGGTACAGGTATTATTATGCATTTTGTTTCCTAAAATCTTAATATTTTGGTAACTCACGTTATATACCCTGGTCTTTTGCATTAAAAAGCTTATGAAATATTCTTTTGACAGGTCAGATACCATAATTGTTGATTTAGAAAATATAAACCCATTGTCACTGAGGTGATTCTAACAGTGACCGCACGTGTCACAGAGCAGAACTGCTTCCTAGAGTTTTCTTGGCTGTCATAATGATGGAAGCAGATTGCCAGGCCTTTACTTTGCAGTGCTTCTGAGTTGATTTGAACCTTCAAACATTTGGTTAGTAGATATTGTTGGGTACCACTGAGTTGATTTCAACTTATAGTGATCCCAGGTGGCAGCATAGAACTTCCCTGTAGGTTTTTCTTGGCCATTATTTTTTTTTATTTGAAAAATTTTGTTTTTATTATGATTGAGTGAAAATGTACAATATTATATAAATTTTCATGCCTGCCTATGTGCAGTTCCCACTGCATTCCCTGCCCGGTGACAGCACACTCCTTTTCTGTGTTCTGTACATGTCATATCCTAATAATCTCATATCCCTTCCTCTCCACCCTGTCCCCCACCTCCAGTAAGTTGTCAGCAGGATGACATCCTATAGATGCAGAAACAATAAAGTGCACACACGGTATGGTCACTCTGTGTTGCCAAGTCCAATCCATTGCTGTCCGAAGAGTCGACCTCCATTATGATTTATGGACCAGGGCAGCATCATGGTCGGGGCCATGCTCCTGGGGCAACCGCGAGGCCCCTGGACCATAAGTGGTGGTCTTTTCGTGGAGAGCTCAGGGTGCACACCTTTTTATTCTCATGTTTGGCTATGATTTTTATGAAAGCACATCGCCTAGTCTGCTTTCCATGGAGATGTTGAACTGATAAATGGCAGTAAGAGTGCCAGCTAGGCATCTGTTGGGGATCAGGAGGGACCTCTGGTGTGCAGATGGCTGATAGTTCATCTCTTTCTTCATTGCTTTCTAGAAAGGGCCCAAATTCTCCTAGAAGAGAGACTGGCTACAAAGTCTTAACAAATGCTTTCCCCTCCAACAAACTCTCAGTGCACTGGGATTGCTGTAGTTGTTATTGGAAGCTAAATCCATCCAACTTGATGAAAACAATTATAGTGTTTGAATTTCAGAGGCTGTCCAGGAAAAGAGCCCAATTTATGCTGTAGAAAGAGATGCTGGATCTTGGGAAGGCACTTGTCTGATAATAGAAACAGTATACTTCTCCTTTTGAATCTATTTTATACGGCGTGTTTATATGTGGACACAGAACCTTTATACTTTATTTATGCATTATTTCACCAACGGATTTACATATTTTCCTGACTGTCTAATGCTTTCTTTGTTCCTTGGGCCCATGTCCTTTGTACTTCTATTTGGAAGTGCATTCCTGACATTTATAAACTCCCACGGAGGACTCAGTCAGTTACCACCAGAGATGCCCATTGTTCCAAGAGAGCTGACCTTTGCCCCTAGGCACCAATTAAAATCCATTGCTTCTTACCCCTGCAGTGCTGGTTGTAATCCTGGCTCCATGCCCAGTGTCACTGGTGAGATGCCTTCTTCCTTTGCTGCCTCATTTTTTCTTCCCCAAGCAGGAGAAAGATCTTCAAATGGAAATGTGTGCTTTCTCTGGGGGAAGAAGTGGCAGATCACCAGAATTAACAATAGCTTTCAATTAAATTACCTTTTGCATCAATACAAAGGGAAAACGTAAATAAATAATTATTCCAAAATTGGGACATGGCCTGAAGGTTTATCCCAGATTAACAGAGCAGCGGGCTTTCCAATTACTCCACCATGGTGATTTGCTGCTAATTGCAAGGCTCTTCTGCCCCAGGCATAGCTGGGCTTTCTCTATGGCAGGCTGACAGAGAGACCAGAGTCCCTGGTGGTGGGAAGTCAGGCACTGAGCCCTCTAGAGCCCTGTCACATTATGTAGGAGTTCCCAGCACACTCCTTAATGGTAGCCTTTAGGGTAAATAAACTCTTTTCTGTAATCAAATTTAGGATCAGAGCATTAAGCGCTGGAAATAATTTGGGGGGGATCGCAGGTGCCCATCTTTGGGAGATTGGTGGTTCTGGTAGACTAGGAGTCTAATGATGTGCTCATTTTACAGACAGAAACATGGCAGTGTGGTCAGAGTTGTCTCATCACATTTCTCTTTCCGCCCTTTACCTCTAACTTCCTCCAACTCCTGTTGTGCTGGGAGTATGAAAATGCTGCCATTTTAGTGGAGCTTAAAGCCAAATTCTACCTACCTAGTTGTTTTGGTGGAAACGGCCACAGTGTAAACACAACAAACCCAGGAACAAGATTGCCCACATTCAGAGTGAGATGGGGTGTCCCAATTTGCTCAAAGTAAATGGAGCTTGAAATTTCTCTTTTCCTATTTCGTTTGAAATTTCACATGTAAGCAAGTTGAAGCCCGACAGAAAGCAGTGTCCTCCTCTTATACAAACGGCGTCTCCCTTCCACCTTCCCCTTGTGCTGCTGCTGTTAACGCCCAGACCCAAAGAAGACAGTTAATTCCTTGATTTGCAGAGAAAAAGAGTTTCCACAGGACATCGTGCTGCATTCCCCACCCACATACACTTTACCATTTAAAATTTTATACACTTGTGGAGATTATATTTATATGAAGGCTTAAGAATTCCTAAGGGTCCAAACATTTCCTTTTTTTCACGCAGTTTGGCCCTGGGACAGACCCGTAGTGTAACACCATGAATACAAACCCACCTGGCTCCCTGGAGAGCCATGTCAGAGTTCTGTTACCCTGAAACCAGTGGAAACTGGCTAAGTTTATATGGTAAAGCCCAGAAGGTTATCCAGCCCAAACCATTTGGCTCTGTTTATTACAAATACAAAGTCTTGCCTGAGGTTCATTATGTTCCTCCCATAGAAACCAACTCAGGGGAATTACAAAGAACTCTGAAATAAATGTAGGAGAGAACCATGTTGAAATTGGATATTAACTACCTACAACTGGGTAGTTTTTCTTTCCTTTCTTTTGTCCTCTTTGCCTTTACCCTTCCTTTCTCCCTTCCTCCTCTATCCTTGGTTTCTTCCCTTCCTTTTGGCTTACTTTTTTTCCCACAAAGATCATCTATATGATAGAGTGAAAAGACCGACTTGTGTAATACTTTATTTTCAAAGCAACTATGAAAATGCATGTCTGTGTAGGTGTGAAAATCTCATTCCTATAACAACACTGTGAGGTGGGAAAGAATGATTTTCACATAGCTTCTTTATACCTGAAACTAAGTTGAATGACTTGTGGTCTTTGACTAAAATATAGGTCTGTACATTTATGGTCATAGTTTAAAGTTTTCCAAACATTGTTGAAGCTTTGTTTTGTTTTTTTCTTTCTAGAGTTATTTTTTACTAGTATTTTTGGGGGCCAAGTGATAGCTCCTCTGCATACCTTCAGTATTTTTTTTTTTTGCTTTAAATATGGATTATATAATCTGGGATAGAATGCAGAGCATAGAGAAAATGTAAAGGCAAACCATATATCATGTTTGAAGATTCCTTGTATAAAATCATTTCGCGTGCTGCTTACCATTTCATAATAACAGCCTTGACAGCTTTACAGTATAAGCCTGAAGCTTTTAAAACTCAGCAAAGGGCTCAGCATAGATGGTCCCCTCAAAAAGCTCCCCTGAAGCCCTGGCCCTGGTACTGATACTTAGGAAGAATTCAATAAATTGTTGTTATGTATTGTCAGTTTTGGGCTCACAGTGAGTAGAGTAGAACTGTCCCATAGAGTTTTCTGTGCTGTAATCTTTCCTGGAGTGGATTGTTGAGTTTTTCTTCTGAGGAGCAGCTGGGTTCCAGTTTGCCAATGTTTCATTTAACAGTGAAGAAGTTACCTGTTGATGCAACCTTAACTTAGTATGTATTCACTAATAAATTAAAGGATGGATAGATGAGTAAACATATTTTTGAAAGTTTATAACTTTTCTTCCTCAATATTTATAAAATTAGTTTGCCAGCAATAATCAGGATAGATTTGCTGTGGCAAGAGGATTGACAAAATGATCCTCAATCTTTTATGACTTGGTCATGCCATTTCTGTAACTAGACACTATTCTTTGTCTGGCCTTTGAGCTTTCCTGATACTCTAGTGGGAGGATAACAAGACCAATTTATATGTTTTCATCAGTATATTTTCAAAGCAACTATAACAATGTATGTGTATGTAGATATTATAATCTTATCGTAACTCTGGGAGGTGGGTAGGGGAAGCTTTCACATTGCTGTTTTCTATCTGAAACCAGCTTAATGACTGCTGGTCTTTAAGTAGGACACAGGTCTTTGTAAAACTGGCCCACTGGGCTTTCAATCTTAGTTGAGCATTTTCTGTGGGCTGTTTATTCACAATCTGTACTCATGGCGTGGGCTGTTTTCTCCACTAGGGGGAGTATGATGCTACTGCCTGTTGTCAGTGGCTGAGGAGCAAGTCAACTGGTCCAGGGTTTAGTTGAAGAATCTGCTTATCAGTAGAATCCATTGTCTTGAGTCATGCTAGTTGGAAAATCACAGCTGAGAAATGATTCTTTCGTTGTTGCCTGTACACACTGGGCAGAACTTGTTCTTGCTCTTGTTTGGCCTTACTCACGGGCTCTGATTAGACGTTATATCTACACCATTATTTTTTATCTTGAATTACTTTATTATTAAGTCTGTTGATACTTGCTTTTTCTATAAATCCTCATTGCCTCTGAGTCAGTTCCAACTCATATCAGCTATGTAGGACAGAGCAGAACCTCCCCCCGTCCCCCGCAGAGTTTCCAAGGAGCAGCTGGTGGATTTGAACTGCTGACCTTTTTGGTCAGCAGCCATAGCTATTAACCACTGCACCAAATATTATTCACTCTCATTTATTTGAAAAGAGACCATCTTCTTCTAAGCAGTTTTCCTCTAGAGCAGAAGTCATGAAAAAAATACATAAATAAAATTAAGACACTATATTTACATTACATTTAAAGATTGGATGTGTGAGCCTTAGTCATTAAAGATTGCCCCTCCCTCCACTTTCTTTTTTCCTACCTCCAGTGAAGAAAGAAAACTGTTAAAACTAGGAGAGGCAAAGATAGAAAGAGCAGTCACAAAAAGGAAATTCTTTACAACTAAGCCTAAATTGGAATTAGAAATCTCTTTGCCTTGAGCAAAGCGGTATTTGAAGTAATCTAGATTCGCACTTTTCAGAGGTGAAATGTAACAGTAATGCCTCCTGCCTTTCAAACCACTGATTATAATAAGAAGCTTCCTGTAAGGCATGTACATTTATCTAAAAGGCACTAAGAACATTCTCATGCATGGTGATTACCAAAAGCCAAGGCCGTTGCCATCTCTTGTTGATTCTGACTCATAGTGACCCTATAGGACAAAGTAGAACTGCCCTATAAAGTCCCCAAGGAGATTTGAACTGCCAACTTTTTTGTTAGCAGCCAGTCTCTTAAGTGCTGTGCTGCACGGGCTTGTATGTGATGATAGCTGATACTTAAAAAAAAAACAAAAAAACAATGAACACTTCAGGGTGAGTATTATAAACTCCATTTGACATTTAAGAAAACTAAGGCTCAGAGAGTGGGTTGTCACAGGCTACGTGGCTGGTAACCACCCAAGGAATGAGCAACAGGGAGATTTTCCCAGCTTCTTGGTTAACACAAACCTCCCTTCCTAACTAAAGAGTATGGTCTGCCTTGAGCCACAGTTATTTATGATAAAGGTGCACAGCAGATAAGCCTAGTGAAGCAAGCAGTAACAGTAATTGTGTTTTCTTAAACACATTTATAGAAGAGTACTGTAGTTTTTTTCTTTTGGTGTCTTTGGATTGTCTTGATATGTATAAAAATCCTAAAGATATATCTAGCTGCCTTCTAAGAATTAGTGGAATTAGGTGGGCAAATTAGTACTGAGGCTCTTAAACCTCAGCATGAGAATCATCTAGAAAGTGTGTTAAAATGTAGATTCCTAGGGCGTGTTTCTCAGAAAGTCTGGATCAGTAGCTCTGAAAATAGGTCTAGGAATCTGCATTGTAACAGACACAAGCCACCTCCCATCTTCCCACAACTCTGTTGCAAAGAAGCCAAAGACTGTACTTACTGAACGGGGTGAGCTGTGTGTATGGTAAGGTCGCACTTTGCCTTGAATGTCTAGAGTACATTCCTCTTTATTAAACTAACATAAATGGCTTATGGCTCTCAGTGTTGGTGCCAGACTATAATATGTTTAATTTAGGCATTTGGAACCAGTTGCCCTCTACTGGACAGCAGAAGATTTTATTTAAAATTCAGTGTTTTCTGTCCCTTTGACCGTTTGACAGAGAGACCAAGCCAAAAACCCAATCTACTTGTGTTGAGTCAATTCTGACTCTCAGTGAGTGACCCTGTAGACAGAGTAGAACTGCCCATAGAGTTTCCGAGGAACTCCTGCTGGATTTGAACTGCTAACCTATTGGTTAGTAGCTGTAGCACTCAACCACTACTCCGGCAGGATTTCCAACAGAAAGACGGGGGTCCATTATTCCTCTCACTCTCAGTGAGGCAATTGTATTGTGCATTTGCTGGGTAGGTTAGCATTCAGAGAGCACACAGATTGTATTAAGGTATCTGTTATTGGTTGAATTGTGTCCCTTCAAAATACATGTTGTAAACCATAAGCCCTTATATACCTATAGGGTTGCTGTTGAGTCAGAATCTACTCAGTGGCAGTGGGTTTGGGTTTGGGTTATATACCTGTGGATATAATCTCATTTGGGAATAGAGCTTTTTTTTTTTTTCTTTTAATGAGGCCATTAGCACTGCAGAGTGTGTTTTAAGCCAATACAGGAGAAAATATACAACACATAAAGATCTACCAAGGAACAGAAGCTGAAAAGAGATGCAGACCTCCTCTCAGAGCCTACAGGTAGAGAGGAAGCTGTCCCTCTGGAGCTGGTACTGGAATTTGAACTTCTGGCCTCCCAAACTGGGAGAAGATCAATTTCTGTTTGTTAAAGACACCCACTTGTTTTACTTCTGTAATAACATCGCTAAGAAACTACAACAGCATCTGTAAGATTGGAAGAAAGGTAATCTAGAAAGTGCGTGTGTAGACAATGTATCACGCCTTTGCTCTTCACCTGTAAACCAAGTGTTTCAGTGAGAGCCAGCGCTGCTGTAACAGAAATACTGTGAGTGAATGGCCTTAGCAAAGAAGTTTATTCTTACACAGTCATGGAGGCTGAAATTGTGAATTCAGGATGTCCACTCCGGGGAGAGGCTTTCCCTCTTATTTGGCTCTAGAGGAAGGTCCTCATGTTGCATCTGTCTTTGCTCAGGGAGCATCTTGGCACAGAGGTTGGAAGGACTTGCTCTCGCCCTGGTGCTGCTTTCTTGATGTCCAGGTTGCCAGCTCTTTGCTTGCTTCTCTTGTGTAGGATAAAAGGTAGTACAAGCCACAGTCCAGGGAAAGTCCCTTTATGGTGGAAGAGGGAGGTGGCCTTAGAAACGGATTTACAGTTCTGTCCTAATTCTCTATAACATACAGCATAGGAAAATCACAAAATAGAGGGCAGTCATAAAATGTTGGGAAGCATGGACCAGCCAAATGGCTACATATATTTTAGGGGGGAAACAATTCAATCCATGACATGAAGTAGTAAGGGCTAGAATTAATAATTCTTAGTCATTTCCTGGCATTGAGCTGCTTACTAGCAATTTTGATTTGCAGAGCTGTTGAAAGCAGCTATTATGGTATTTTCAAAGACATTGGTTAAACTTAAGGAGGAGAGTTCTGGGAGTTTTGGGGTTGTTTGTTTTTTTTTTTTTTGAGAGTTCCTCTCCATTATTCCAGGGTCCTAACTTGGTTGCTTTGCATAGCAAAGTGGCTCTGTCTTGGTATGAAACACAGGAAGCCCTCACAACCTTGGTAGAAGCAAGTTGCTACTTAAGAGTCCATTAAAGGGAAATTTGGGGGAAAAAATACTTTTTTTTTAAGGAATTTTTGGAATAAATCCTAAGGCTGCGTGTCATTATTTGCAAGATAAGAAAATGAAAGAAGGCTATCATTGCTCTGAGTTTGGACTAATGGAAAGGTAATGATAAGAAAGCTTGAGTGACTAAACTCTAGCTTACTTCTGAATTTTAATCTTCCAGAAGTAAAGATGCACATTACTAACCATGTTGTTCTTGCCAGATGGTGCCAAACATATTTTTGTTAGGTATTCATGAACCCTTTCTGACTCATAGTAACCCCACATACAAAACGATGTGTGGTCCTGCACCATCCTCACAATCACTGCTGGGCTTGAACCCATGGCTATAATCAGTGTGTCAGTCCATCTTCTTGAAGGTTTTCCTCTTGTTCTCTGACCTTCTATTTACCAAACATCATGTCCATCTGGGGGACTGATCTCTCCTAATAACATGTCTAAATTTAGTACATGAGGCAGAATCTCACTGTTCTTACCTCTAAGGAGCATTGTGGCTATACTTCATCCAAGACTGATTTATTCATTCTTCTGGTAGTCCATGGCTATTCAGTATTCTTTGCCAGCACCATAATTTGAAGGCATCAGTTCTTCCTCAGCCTTTCTTATTCATTGTCCAGCTCTCTGACGCATATGAAGCTATGAAAACACCATGGCTTGGGTCAGGCTTACCTTAGTTCTTAAAGTGACATATTTGCTTTTAAACAACTTTAAGAGGTCTTTTGCAGCAGATTTACACAATGCAACATGTTATTTAGCTTATTGACTGCTGTTTGCATGGGTGTTAATTGTGCATTTAAGTAAAATGAAATCCTTAACAGCTTCAGTGTTTTCTCCCACTTATTCATGATGTTGTTTTTAGGGCTAGTTGTGTGGATTTTGTTTTATGTCGAGGTACAATCCGTACTGAAGGCTGTGGTCTTAGATCATCAATCAGAAAGTGCTTCAAGTCCTCTTCCCTTTATGCAGGCAGAGTCTTGTCATCTGCATGTCATATGTTTTGAATGAGTCTTCCTCCAGTCCCAATGCCATATTCTTCTTCATCTAGTCTGGCTTTTCAGATTATTTGGTCAGCACGCAGATTGAGTAAGTATGGTGAAAGGTACAACCCTGCTTCATACCTTTCTTGGTTCTAAACCATCGGGTATCTACTTGTTCTCGTCAAATGACTGCCTCTTGGTTTATGGACACATCATTCCTCATGAACACAATTAAGTGTTCTGGAATTCCAGTTCTTTGCACTTTTAGTCATAATTTGTTATGATCCACACAATCCAATGCCTTTGCACAGTCAATAAAACACAGATAAATATTTTTCTGGTATTCTCTGTTTTCAGCCAAGATCCATCAGACATCAGCAGTGATCGCCCTTGTTCTCATTAACAACCTGTGTTATGCAGATGACACAATCTTGTTTGTTGGAAGTAAAGAGGATAGAACACTCTTCAGTATGGATTGCAACTCAACATTAAGAAGACAGAAATCCTCACAGCTGGGCCAGTAAGCAACACCATGGTAAATGGAGAAAGGATTGATGTTGTCAAGGGTTTCGTTGTATTTGGTTCCACAATCAATGACCACAGAAGCAGCAGTCAGGAAATCAAAAGACACGTTGCATTAGGAAAATCTGCTGCAAAGGATCTCTTTAAAGTATTGAAAAGTAAAGATGTCACCTCAAAGACTAAAACGCACCTAACCCAAGCCATGGTATTTTCATTCCCATCATATGCATGGGAAAGCTGGGCAATGAATAAGGAAGACAGAAGAAGTCACACCTTTGAATTGTGGTGTTGGAGAAGAATACTGAATGTACCGTGAGCTGCCGAAAGAACTAACAGATCTGTTCTGGAAGAAGTATAACCAGAGTGCTCTTTGGAAGCAAAGATGAGGAGAAGTGCATCTTACATTTTTTGAACATGTCAGGAGGGATCAGTCCCTGGAGAAGGACACCAGACCTGGCAAAGTAGACAATCGGTGAAAAAGAGGAAGGCCCTCAAGGAGATGGCTTGATACAATGGCTGCAATAGTGGACTTAGTATAAAAATGATTGTGGGCTTGGTGCAGGGTCAGGCAGGGTTGCATTCCGTTGTGTATAGGCTCGCTATGAATCGGACTGACTAAATGGCACCTAACAACAACAACAACAACAATCCTTTGTCCCTTGTTATCTTCCAGATCAGCTTGAATTTCTGGCAGGTCTCTGTCAACCACTTTTGAATAATCTGCAGCAAAAATCTACCTGTAAGTGATAGCAATGATAGTCTTCAATAATCTCAACATCCTCATGGATCACCTTTTTTTGGAATGGCACAGATAGGGATCTCTTCCAGTCAGTTGGCCCAAATTTCTTGGCTTAAATGAATGAGTATCTCCAGCACTGCATCCACTTGTTGAAACATCCCAGTTGGTATTCCATCAATTTTTTGAGCATAGATTTTCACTAGTGACTTTAATGCAGCTTGGGCAACTGACGTCGTTGCCATTGTGATCATACACTACTTCCTGGAATGGTTGAGCTCTGACCAATCCTTTTAGCAAAGTATCTCTGTATTCTTTTCATCTTCTTTGATATTTCCTCTGTTGTCTAATATTTTCCCCTTAGGATCTTTCAGTGTTGGAACTTGAGACTTGGATTTTTTTCTTCATTTATTTCAGCTTGAGAAATGCCAAATGTGTCCTTCCTTTTTGACTTGCCAATTCTAGGTCTTTTCATATTTCACTAAAATACTTTGTCTTCTCGTGCTACCTTTTGAAACTTCAGTTCAGCTCCTATAGCTCATCATTTCTTTCATTTACTTTAGCTACTCAACCTTCAAGAGCAAGTCTGAGAGTGTCTTTAACATCCTTTTTGTTCTTTTCTACATGTTTTCATGATTGCGTGCTTTCTTCATGTATGATGTCTTTGTCGTCATGCCACACCTTGTCTGGTCTTTGGTCACTAGTGTTCAATGCATTAAATCTGTTCTTGAGATGGTCTTTAAATTCAAGTCAGATATACTCAAGGTCCAGTTTTGGTTCTCAGTGCCTTGGTCTAATGTTCTTAAGCTTCACCTTGAACTTGCATATGAGTAATTGATGATCTGTTCTGCAGCCCGCTCCTAGCATTGTTCTGCCTAATGATACTGAGCTTTTCCATCACATCCTTCCACAGACGTAATCAATTTGATTCCTCTGTATTCCATCTGATAAGGACCATGTGTGCAGTCAGCATTTATGCTGTTGAAAAAGATATATACAATGAGGAAATTGTTAGTTTTGCAAAATTCTTTTATGTGGTTTCTTGCTTCGTTTCTGTCACCAAGGCTGTATTTTCCAACTTTCTCATTCCAATTATTGGTAATTATCAATGCTTCTCAACTGCGTATTTGCTCAATTTCAGACTGCAGAAGCTGGTAAATATCTTCAGTTTCTTTGTATTTGTCCTTAGTGGCAGATGCATAAATCTGAATAGTAGTCCTATCCACTTATGTTCCTAGTAAGCATATGGATATTATCCTATCACTGACAGCATTGTACTTCAGGACAGATCTTGAAATGTTCATTTTAAGGATGAATGCAACACCATTCCTCTTTAATTTGTCATTCCTGGCATAGTAAACTCTATGATTATCCAAAGAAAACTGGCCTATACCAATTCATTTTCAGCTCACTAATTCCTAGGATATCAGTCTTTATGCGTTCCATTGCATTTTTGTGGACCTCCAGTTTGTCTAGCTTCGTACTTTAAACATTACACATTCAGATTATTAATGGATGTTTGCAACTACTTCTTTTCATCTTGAGTTTTGCCACATCAGCAAATGAAGATCCCAGAAGCTTCCCTCTTTCTGCATCATTAAGGTTGACTGTACTTCGAGGAGGCAGCCCTTCCCCGGTTGTCTTCTGAGCGCCTTCCAACCTGAGAGGCTCATCTTCTGGCGCTATGTCAAGACAGTGTTTTCTTGGTATTCATAAGGTTTTCACTGGCCAGTGTTTTCAGAAGTAGATTACCATACCCTTCTTCCTGGTCTGTCTTAGACTGGAAGTTCTGCTGAGACCTGTCTACCATGGGTGATCCTTTTGATACGTGAAATGCCAGTGGCATGGCTTCCAGCACACAGCTGTATGTAAGACAGTACAGTATGACAGACTAACTGCACATGGATGTCTTTTATGTCCCTATCACAAAATGAACATTGCCTCCTTTTCCCCTGACAGCAAGCGCTAACTATACCTTCATGTGAAATAAGAAAAACTAAAAGAAAAAGATTTGTGTTTGTAGAGACAGAAATAAATGCACAGGGGCTAGTATCCCAACTTTATAGGAAAGAAGCAGTTGCTCCATTGAGCCTGCAGAAGAGATGCTGGAGTATTTCTTCCCAGTGAAGGAGGGCCTAGGAAAGCTGTACAGCTACTGGAAGAGTAATTAGCTTGGATATTATCATTTGCCGTCTTTTAGCCCCTTCCTTTGTATGCAGTAGTTCAGCCTTCCTCTGCCCTAGTATGGCCAAAGCTGAACTGTCCATCGTCTCCCATTGGCAGTTTGGCTCCATGGCTTTCAGGTTCCTGCAATGACCGTGGACTTGAGCTGTGCTAGTTGGGGGCTCTGGAACAACAAGAGAGCCTTACTAGGAGACGGGTGCAGATTACGTGTCATCTTTTCAAAAGGGGTGCCTGGCTACAAAGCATCTCACCCAAGAGAGAAGTGAGTTGTTTCATCCCTAGCAACTTTTTGTGTCTATGCAAAGAAACAGGCCACATAGTCCGAGGTGAAACTTCCTTCCTGATATTCATCAACTTGGTTTGCCTTTTGTGAACTCAAAATTGTTTGGATGTTTTTATTCCAGCGTACCTTTTGAGGAGAAAATTCACAGTGCAATTACAATGGAGGAAAATTTCTTCCTGCATAGTCCTTTTTCCACCCCTTAATGGAAGATAATCTCTACTTACAGTTTCAGGGAACTTTTTTTTTTCTTTTTTTATATTTAATATGACTGAGTGAAAACGTACATTCCCGTATAAATTTACATGCCCACCTATATGCAGCTTCCACTGCTCTCCCTGTCCGGTGACCACACACTATTCCTCTCTGCTGCATACATGTCTCATCCTCCCAACAGCCTCTTTTCCGCTCCTCTCCACCCACTCTCTTTCCTCCTGCCAGAGGTCAGCAAGATGATATCCTATAGATGTATAGAATCATAAAGTGCATCCAACACATGGTCAGTCTGCATCGCCAAGCCCAACCCATTCATGTCTGAAGAGTGGACCTTCGTATGATTTATGGGCAAGGGCAGCATCAGGGCCAGGGGCCATGCTCCCGGGGGAACCCCGAAACCGCTGGACCATCAAGTGAGGTCTTTTAGTGGAGATCTCAGGCTGTACCCCTTTTTATTATTGTGTTGCCAGTGAGACTCAACTTTGTGAGCTCCATCAAGGCTATCACTGGTTGTGGCTGGGCACCATCCGGCTCTTCCGGTCCCAAGTCGATGTAGGCACCCACTCATGTGGGTCTCTCTATCTTCTGGGTTGTCTTTACCCCATGTCATTTTGGTCCTCGGTGAGCATCTGTTCTTGCTGAGTTGGGACCATTTGCTGTGTCCTCGGATGGCAGCTTGGCAGCTTTTAAGACCCCAGACGGCACTCACCAATGTGGGGTGCAGAGAGCCCTCTTAGCAAAATACTACTTGTGCCAATTGGCCTTGATTTCGCCTAACAGCATGGTCCCCTGCCCCCTGCCCCAGCTACTCTGTCCTTGCAATACTGGGTTAAGATGGAAGGAGTACTCAAGTTATGCTTAAGTCCACTTAATATTGTTCTTGTTTCTAATGTGTGCTATCACCAATTTCAGCCAACCAGATTTCTAGCAACTATCTAATTTAAACCCTCCCCCCCTCCCTCCCCTCCCTTGCAGCTGTCAAAGAGTCTCTTCTATATACAAGTCCGTTTTTGAGATCTTATCGTAGAGGTCTCATACAATATTTGTCCTTTTGTCGCTGACTACTTTCAGTTTCAGGGAACTTTTGCTCAATGGGAAATTTGGCCCCATTTTAGATAAGTATGGATTAGGGACCAGTCTTACCAAAAGCAGAGCCCAGTGGGGTTTAACCTGCTTGCTTTGAAATGTAGAGTAAGCTAATTGCTTTTAGAACCAGTAGTAGAATCCTGAATTTCTCATTCCACCTGGAAAATGGAGAAACTGTTCTGCTCCTGCCTACCTGTCAGGGTTATTAAAGAGTAAAATGCAGTTCTCCATGAAAAAACACTTTGCAACTCGAACAACAATGTGCAGATCAGTGTTCAACTGTATAGGATCTGTGTCGTTATAATTATTTTTAGTAAAACCCTTTGAAAAATGCACCAAGAGGGAATAGGTTGTGTTGTTATGTGGTAGAGATATTTGTTGAGATTATGGGTGAAAACAAAACAGAAAACAGTAGGAAGCAGAGTCCTGGAGGCACATGTGCTTTGCTATTATTAATTTGACTTCATTTTTCCAAACATGTGAAAGGAAACTACCATCTATACAACAATAGGGGGAATTAAGGAAAGAGAATAGAAGCCCTTAGCCAGGAGGTAGCCAGCGGAGAGTTCTGATTCTCCACATCAGCTAACAAAGAAGTCTCTGAGTTACTCAAGCAGTTAGGTGCTGAATCGATAATAAAATACATCAGCAGTTCAAGTCTACGTAGAGGCATCTCAGAAGAAAGGCCTGTAGCTCTACTTCTGAAAAATTAATCATCAAAAACACTATGGAGCACAGTCCTACTCCGACATACATAGGAACACCCTGAGTCAGCATCTCTGCAATGGCAACTGGTTTGGTTGTTGGTTTTGGACATAGTGCAAAGCCACACAGCTTTGTGTACCTCTTTCTTCATCTATGAATGGGGTAAGAACCTGTATCTGTTTAACCCACTGTATGAGAGAGAGGATCAGGACACTCAACTGCAAAGGGACACATAGGATATCACAACTGCAAAGGGATACATATTGGCTAAGAAATAAAGCTTTTTAAACTGTGCTAACACGCTATCAAGGAGATTTAGGAGAGGTAGTGATTGATCAGCAGAGGGCAGATTATTGAAGTGTTCTTCAGAAGACGCAAGACTCGAGGTGGGCTTTGGGAAACTGGAAGACTTCAAGAACGCTTTGACGTTGCAAGCTGAGAAGGGGAATTACTGCAGAGGGCAGAGAAGGCTATGGTGGCTGGGGCTCACTTTACATATTCTCCGGATCACTTATCTTCAGAAGATCTGTTTTGACCCAAAGTTAACTGGAGCTCAGCAGCTGGTATGTTACTGGCAGAGGAGCCCAAGAAGGCAGCATAGGGGGAAGGCGTTTTGTACTGCACTGCCTGGTGGAATTCAGTTACCTGGAATGGAATCTGGCCATGACAATAGCTGTTGATATCACTACCATTGCAGACAGTTTCCAGGGAGTCTTAATGACCCTAAGTGGTCAGGACTTCCATTTTACATCTCACCAGAAAGCCTGCAAAAAAAATCACAGCCAGAAATCACCAGCCAAGAGAAATCACTTTTCTTCCACAGATCTGCAAACCCAGTATCTGAGCTCCAAGGAGAGAGTCAGAAGGGCCTTCAGGCTCCTGGAGGACAGCTGCAAGGCAGAGCCCCAGTGCTTAGTCAGTGAAACAGTTTATTTTCTCTGGCCTTAAGTGTCACCTAAACAGAGTTTGTATTTTCAAGAGACGCAGCTCTTCCTTCAGTCTTGGTACTTGGTTTGTATCCAGATGCAGACATTCGGAGGGGAAAGTTCTGGATCTGTAGCCCTGGCATCTTCCTAATTGATGAAATTCCTCCCACCCTTTCTTCCATCTTTCTCCAAAGCAGATCTTCATGTGGGCAGAAAGCCGTTTGATGGTGTCATTGACCTACATTGCAGTACAAGTTCAGCAGCTACAGCAGTAATCTAAAGAGAAAGGTGAGGGGGAAAAAAAAGGGGGAATACTAGCTGGGCTCCCCTGAGCTCATCTCATTGCAGTGTGTTGTCAAGAGAAGTGGGATGGTAAACAGATGCTTTTCTCCCATGCCGTTATTGAAATTCTGTTCAGGACGATGGAAATTAAAACTCAGTCTCAGCTCCACTTATCATGTGATGGTAAGTGAGTGGGACAGGCTGTTGAAAGGATCCAAGCAGTTATGCATTTGTCATGGGTAATAGGGAAGGTGGAGTTTTCTTCTTTATTTCAAAGGCTTTCTCTTCCATCAAATGGGCTCTCATCCCAGAGGATACTGGTCGCTGTCTAATTTATAGATTTCATCATTGCTCTGAATGCCCAGGGGTACAGGTTGTATCATAAAGTACTCTTGTCTCTATTTCCTTTATACCATTGATTATACATATATATGCATATACATATATATGCATCTCCACAAAAAGTAATAAATTTTGTGTTATACTCAGATGACAGACACATGGGCATGTAAATCAGTTCTCTGATGACAGGAGCACTGAGCACAAGGTTGAGAACTCTGAAAGCCATCAACAGGCTAACTGGCCTTGGGCAACTTGTCTGATCTTCCCAGCATGTCGGAATAAAATACTTAGCATCATACGATTTTTTTTTTCTTTCTTTCTTTTTTCAGTAAGTTGAATGAACAGTAACCTTAAGATCTTGTATAAATACCATGGGGTCCTTTCTACTTAACATATCCTGAGTCCTTTGATGTCTGCTGCAGTCTGCTCTCTTCTCCTGACCTTTCTTTACTTTGTAAAATTAAGTAGTAATTTACAGCTGCTGGCTTTCCCCATGGGGCCAACCCCGAAGGTGATAGATGCTGAACCTTATGGGATCCCCAGATACCACTTCAAGGAGTAAATTAATCCTTTCAGATCTCCCGTTAGTTCCTTATCATCCTTATCAGGCTTTCTGGTACTTGCTTGATAATATCCTCCAGTCTAAGCAATTGATTTGTTATCTCTAAATACCATTTTAGTCTAATTTGTAGCTATAATGTCCATTAGTAAGTGATTATAGTGAACTAACTTGAGTGCTGTGTATTGAGATAAACTACCTTGTCAAGTCCTTTGGAAAGCCTAGGGAGTGATAAATCTGCCGTGTTGACGTAGACTTAAAAGGCTATGACAGTTGGAGCCTAAGGTTGGTACAGATTGTTTTGAAATTGTATTTCTTATATTTATACTTTGGACATAATCTTAGGACATCAGTGGAAGGTTGTCCTGAGAACACTGAATACCTAAGAGTTAGTTTGTGAATGTAAATATAATTGAAGTGCATTTGTATTGAATGTAATGAGTAATCTATCTTTAGAGAGAGTAATTCCCGCCCCCCAAGACCACCTGCTTTAATTCTTAGTGTTACTGGAAAAAACACAGTCACAGACTCATGCTGTGTGTCACTACTAAGCCAAATAGAGAGACAGGGATTGAATCTTTTAAGAGTGCTTTATTCAGATGGCCGGTGATCTGAGAAGATGGTGGGTTAGCCCACTAAAAACTACCTTAATAGCTCAGTCCAGGCTGGCAAGTTATACAGAAGAGTTTAGGGAAGGGAAGAGGAGGTAGACTTGTTGGTGTTCAGAGGAGGAGAGGTTGGTGGAGAAATACAGTTTCTTTGTTTTAAGACCAGTTGTTCTTGATGGCTAGAGACTGGCTACCTTTCCCCAGGAACTATGTTGCTTATCTGCACAATGGGCTGCAAACGGACATCACTCTGTCTGGTCAGTGGTCAAGAATAGCCAGGGAAAACTATCTCAAACTTATTATGCGTACTGGTCCCAAGGGAGATGATAATTTTCTTTATATGTCAGCATTCCTGTGGCAAAAAAAGGAGTTTATGTATTAACAAAGAAGCTAGCTAAGACTTTTTCTACAGCTATTAACTGTATCTTTTGTATATCTTTGGGCTGAGGGTTGATGTAATATATGTTTTTGTTTAAAGATTCAAACATTTTCATATAGTTTGTAGGTGCACAAGGTTAGAGAATTTCAGTGCTCTATCTAAATGAATTTTCCAAGTAACTGAAGCTTACTCTTGGAAGGCAATAGCAACCCCCTCATACTTTAAAAAAGTCAAAATTGTATTACCTTCTCACCTTTCTTATTAAGCAGACTATTTTGTATTTGACATTTCCTTCATTTTTATGAAATTTATGTTACTGTTTGTTTTTTTTGTTTTGTTTTGTTTTTCCAAGGCTTTGGTATATGAATTGTGTAGATTTTCTTTACTTGATTGGTTAAATGTAAAGTGTTCTGCATTTCTTGCTTCTGTGCTTTTGTTTATCACATGGACACTAATGGAACTTACCATTGGATAAGTAGTTTTTTATAGCTTCATTGTGAAGGTTTGCATGTTGCTACTTTTGATAGAGTTTTCACCTCTAAAATGGGAAGCAAGTGAAATGTTTATGAATACTTAATTTGAGACAGCTATAGTTTGGATTGGTCTCTGATTCAACTAAAGGGCTTCTGTGGGCTTCTAAACTGGTAGCTTCCAGCTAACCTATAGAAGCTAACAAAGAGGCTCCCTTGCCCTGCCTGCCAGGACCAGTCTCACACCACTTTCATTTAAAGTGGTCTTTTCTCATCACCTGACCCTCATCAATTATTGACTGGCACTTCTAGAATGTCCCTTGGTTAGACTGGTGTCTGTAGTTGAAGTTCCCTGTTGCGTCTTCACAGTAGGGTTGCCAGGTGAACCTGAACAGAGAAGGTAATAGGTACCTTACTGAGGGAAGGGACCAAAAAACGAAGGAACCATGAACCGTTTTCCTGCATCTGCCTCCATCCTCCCTTTCACCTTCAAAGTGGACGACAGAGCCCCACAGAGATAGTTCCTGTTTCTATCCCTGCAGCTTCTCAGGTTGAGTCTGCACCTTCTGTTAAAGACAGGCCATGAGCTACAGCTATCTCCCTCCACCAGTCACAGTAACCAACGACTCTTGTTGTGGTTCTCACTCGGGGGTAGAAATAGTAATGATGGGGCTTGAAAACGCTATGAAACCCACCCACTGCCATCCAGTCGATTCTAACTCGTAGTGGCCACGTGGATAGAGTAGCAATGCCCCATAGAGTTTCCGAAGAGCCCATGGTGGATTTGAACTGCCGACCTTTTGGTTAGCAGCCATAGCCCTTAACCACTGTGCCGCCAGGGTTTTCATACTGCACTACAGTGTGATAGAATACAATCCACTTTGAAAAGGGGAGCCACACCTTACCATGGGTTTTCAGATTGCCTACTGACCACTCAAGTGTATTTGTCAAAGTTTTATAGTCTGGTGGCAAGCCTACAGCCCTGCCGTCAAGAAGGCCATGCTCTTTAATTGATTTAACCAGTATTTACTGAATGTTCACTCTCTGTGAGCCAATAACCTAAGTATAGAATTACATGAACAGGCTATATCTTCTCTGCTGTTGGCAACCTACTAAAAGCGTATATTAAATTATGTACTGATTTAAAAAAAAAAAAAAGGCTTCCATTGAGTTGATTCTGACTCATAGCAGCCCCATGTGTTTAAGAGTACAACTGCACTCCACAGCATGCTCAGTGTCTGTAATGTTTTAGAAGATTACCAGGACTTTGTTTCAAGGCATCTGTGGGTGGATTCAGAACTACCAACCTTTCGTTTAGTAGCCAAGTGCTTAACTGTTTGTACTACTCAGGGACTCCCTTAAGTTGTATAATAAATGGTTAATTTCTAAAACTGATGAGAGGTGTAAGAGGCAAGTTCCTCAAAAGTCAACAAGAGAGGCACCAGACCCAGCTTAAAGGTAGGTACAGAGTTAGGAAATGCATTTAAGAAGAAGAGATGTCTAAAGCAGACTAAGAGAATGGACAGAAGTCAGCTCAAGTTTAGAAAGGGAGAGGAAAGAATGTCTGGCTGAGCAAACAGCCATGAAAAAGTTCATTCCTGGCCTTGCAGATGGTACATGAGAACCATGTACAGTGGCAGAGGGGAAATAAAGGATGCGAGGATGAAGAGGGAGGTGGGAGTCCGATCAGATGGTTTGTATACCATACTGAATAGTTTGAATATTATGCTTAAAGGGTAGAAACATGCTGAAAATTTTAGGCATGGAATGAACATGATCAGACTTCCATTTTGGAGAGCTAGAGATGGACAGGAGTGAAAGTGGTACATGCATTCAGAAGCCTGATGCAGTAGCCTGTGGAAAGAGATTTAATTTCTGTCTCCCTGGCAGCCAAAATCACAAGAAGGAAAATGGAAACTGTAAGCCACTATCTAATGGCAGCTCTAAGCCTACATTGTCTACCACAGATGAGGCAAGAAGAAGTACCTATAATGGAAGTCATGGGATTAGAAGGTGGGAGTTGAACAGAGAGTAGAATTCCAGGCACATTGAAATTTATAAGACTTGACATTCAGGAAAACCAGTAAAAAGTCATCAGTTCTGTTTAGTAAATTCCTGGTATAACAGACTAAGAGGCCAGTGGGATCTGCACCCTGGAGAATTTCAAGAATTCCCACATTGATTTTTACTACCCAAAGATGATGATCACCTTTAACTTCCCCCTTGACCCCCAAATTTGAGGCAGACACGTCTATAGAAGAATTTTGCTTTGGCAACTTAAACTCAAAGTCCTGTAAATTTAAAAAGACTATTACTTGATCTTAAATTTGCAGAGGTTTTGTTTTCATTTGTTTTTGTTTTTTTGCCTTCCTAGTACTAAGTCTAAACCTTGGTGACATAGTGGTTAAGCACTATGGCTGTTAACCAAAAGGTCAGCAGTTCAAATCTGCCAGGCACTGCTTGGAAAATCTATGGGGCAGTTATACTCTGGGGGTCGCTTTGGGTTGGAATCAACTCAACGGCTCTGAGTTTGGTTTTGGAGAACTAACCCTTTTCTAGTCTTTTGTGTGTGTATGTGGCTACGTTCAGCACCCACAAAATGTGCAAGACTAGTCCATGACTTCACTCACCTAGAAGTTTCTCCTAAGAGGCAGTGTTTCCAGATGTCCAAATTCTGTAACATAACCTTCCATTGTCTGTTCTGAAAAACATTTCACTATAAATTTTCCCCAAGAGCATGAGATTAATTATTTCCATACACAGAGTTGTTAATTATGTTTCCCAACTGCAGCTGATAATGGCAACTAGCTGAATTAGTCCCCAGGCACTCTCTCCCCTCTTTTGAAGAAGAAGAGATTTTCTTTGATGCAACATTTATGACGAGGGCCTTATTCACACTCTCTCTCCCATGAATTTATTTTGATACCTGTGCTTTGCTCAACTGACTTCATTTTTCTAATGGAACACTTGGGTTTCCAAGTATCTTCCTTTTTGTATGTTATCCCCACCAATCGGCCCCATATCTTTCTCAAATTTAACCTGTAAGATAGGCTGATTTGTTAAATGGTTGCATGTCAGTTTCACTCACTCAAGTTATTTGTAAGGCAGATGTTTGGAGATTTTGATATAAAAAGTGTCCTTGCAGAAACCAGCTGTAATAGGAAACTTTTCTGAGCAAGTCTCTGCTGTAAACCTAGACTGAGAGCAAGAGAAAAGATGCAAGCAATCTATCTCGTTGTATCCCTTGGCTGTTATAATTCTGACAGATGCTATATTCAAAACCTCTTTTATCAGTTCTTCATAACTTGCAGAGAATGTTCTACTATCCTACCTCATTCACATCAATCAATAAACAATATACAGGCTGGAGAGAGGCTGAGATGTGTCATGGAGATAACAAGGCCTAAAGAGCTGAGGGATGCTGGGGAGGAGATGCTGAGCCTTACTGTACCCAGAACAACTTAGATCTTGACTGACAACCTTTAGCCATGCTCTGGGTAGGACAGAATCTGATAGCCCAGGTCTACAAAGGATTATGCAAGAGAGACATGGTGCTGGGCATCAAGAAGATTGTGTACTTGTGTTTGTACATGTGTGTATGTACACACGCCTACATGTGTGTATGAGTGTAGGTCAAAGATTATTGGTGAAAAAACAGCCTCTTAAAATAAATACACAAGCAGAGGTGATTTTGTGCCTAGATTTTTGGTATTTTCTGCTCTATTCAATATTTTCCAAACAAGTTTGTACTCTTTTTTTTAAATATAAAAGAGACATCCTTTTAGGGACATGAACATTTAGAAGAATGATTGTGTTGTGATAATTCTGTTTCTCTAAGAATGCCACCTTTATTCTTATAGCATGAGTTGAGTTCATCTGTTACTTTCCTAATTAATTTTCTTACAAATCTTGAAAGCATAGCCCAAGATGTGTGCTGTAGGTTAGTTCTGTCATATGTCACAGCTACAGGATTAGGTGAGGAGAGAATTAGCACTGTCTTCCCAAACCCTGATTGTGTAGTGGTTAAATGCTACATCTGCTAACCAGAAGGTCAGCAACTCAAGTCTGCCAGGTGCTTCTTGGGAACTCTATGGAGCAGTTCTACTCTGTCCTGTAGAACAATGAGTGGGAATCAACTGAATGGCAGTGAGTTTGTTTGTTTGTTGTGTCTTTGTTTTCCTAATCAGGAGAAAGAATAAGCTCATTCCTGGAAAAAAGGATAGTCCGTTGTTCCTCCATTATATTGTGAATGCTTTCTCTCACCTTTTTCACAGGAAAGTTCTCCTTGAAGCCAAGCTAACTTTGTCCCTCTTATAATACTTCCTACAATCTGCAGTCGTGTCTTTTGACTCTATATTTCTGCAGTCTCTATGTCCTGTTTGAGACTGTGTCATTACTGTTAATATGCTTACTTTCTGTTTTAGAAGATACAGTGTGTGCTCAATGAGGGAGCTGATAGCAGAGGACTTGATTTAAGTCAGTAGCTGAGATGGCACTATTACTCATGCTTGATTGAGTGACTTGATCTTTGTAAGTGCTCGAGAAATGCTATAGATTCAAGACTAAGCTGTGTAGCATAATGGTTGAAAACAGACACTTTAATAAGGCTAGAACAAACAATAAAACCAAACCCATACTATTGAGTCAATTTCTACTCATAGCAACACTATGGGACAGATTAGAGCCACCCCATAGGGTTTCTAAAGCTGTAATCTTTATGGAAGCAGATTGTCACATCTTTCTCCCATGCGGCTGCTGGTGGATTTGAACCACTGACCTTTTGTCTAGCAGCCATGTGCTTAACCATTATGCCATCAAGGCTCCTTTGAGTTAAGCTACTTGCATTCAGATCTTGGTTTGGCCACTTAATATTTACATGGTCTTAGGCCAGTGACTGTACCTTTGTGTGCCTCAGTGTATTATACCTACAAAATGATGATACTTATAGTACCTACCTGAAACAGTTATAGGCTTCAGGGAGTTAATATACATAAAGCATATAGAACAGGGCCTGTTAGTGTCTGCTGCTAGCATGAGATTTTGTGAATTAGTGAAATATGAAAATTGTAGATTCTTCTGAGAAGTAATTTTGGTAGATACATAAGACACAGATTAGAGATACAGCTTGAGGTCCAAAAATAATATGTTTGGAGACTTTGTCTCCTTCCCCTTCTATTTTCTGTCTTCCCTATTCTTTGTCTTTCTCTCACTCCTCTGTCTCCCTGTATCTCTCCTGTTCTCCTTAAAATTATGAACATAGCACATAGTATTACATAATAGAATAATGTGTTAACAATATTCATATAAACAATGAATGATTTTATGGATACATTATTTTAAAATACTAAAAAAATTCTTTTTTCATGCTTTCTGTCATTACACATTGATTAACAATTTACCGTGTAAAAGGCACTCGAGGTATGTGTTGATAAACTAAAGATAAAAGATTCAGTGTCTTGTGTCTGTCCTGAGAGAGGAGACAAACTAATCAGGCAGCAACAACAATATAGAGTGATTGGTTCTGAGATAACATTATACCCAGGGTACTTTTGAAGGACAAGGGGATGTCACCTAACCTAGCCTGCTAAGGTCAAGGAAGACTTCCTATTTATTTTTAGCATCACATCTAGAACTTATTAACCCATCAGTAAATGTTGGTGGTTCATTGGTTAACTACGACACAGGAGTACATTAACCCTCCTGTATTTTATTTTATATGCAATCCTGGAAAAGATCTCAAAAGCAGAGTTACCAACCTTTCAGAAGACTTGCATTCATGTGCTGGCTTTATATAATCATCATTCAGGGGCTAAGAGCCAAGCAAAACCCATTGCCATCGAGTGAATTCCAACTCATAGAAACCCTATGAGTGAATTCCAACTCATAGAAACCCTATAAAACAGATGAGAACTACCCGATAGAGTTTGCAAGAAGTGCCTGGAAGATTTGAACTGCCAGCCCTGTGGTTAGCTGATGTATCTCCTAGTCACTGCATCACCCGGGTTTCCATTTAGGAACTACTCGGTCTATTTTTTCGAAAGCTTTCATGGTGTGAACAATTACTTTATAATGGTGTCTGAGTCCTGCTGGTGCATTTAAGTTTGTGTTAATTTATAAATGTTAATTTATTGCTTCAGAAATTGAGACTATAGCTTCAAGCTAAAGTGTCAGAAGACATCACTCACCTTGGGTTCATTACAAATGAGACAATATATGAGACTAGCTGCAATGGTACATCAAAACAAGAAGTCCCATCTAAGTTTCACCCAAATAGTATAAGGACGTGATTTTGATTTCCGCTAATATGGCCTGCTTGACCCTTTGGCCAAATGATGTATTTCAGGGAATAGATGTAATAATTCTTCTTTCAGCATTGAGATCCTAGACTGAATGTAAGAATCCTAGGCTTTCTTGCAGGAATTGGACAATAAAGTAACAGAATGCCATTGACCCTTTTGGGACCTTAGAAAAGGAACCTGATATTTCAAGAAAGTTTCAGGTATACTGTTGATGTCATATAGCTTTACTTTGAGGCCATTCGTGGACTCCTATTCCTTTCTTTTTTAACTTACTATAGCAATGTACCACTCTGGAGATGTGCTGCCCTCTGGGTACCCAAATGCTACATCGGTGGCCCAGTATACACAAGCTCTCAGCTGCTAGTGGCTGACTGCATGGCCTTGAAGGTGGTAGAAGCTGGTTGACATTCCATCCGGGGCTTATGTAGACACACAGCAGAGGTGATTCTAGCTGATACTCAGATTGATGACTCACCCCAAGGCTGGTTGGAGGGGTTTTGTTTTGCATGTTGTTTAGCAGACCTGGTTTGAAAATTCATGGAGGCACCTGGTTGCTTGTTCCTACCCTCAGTTTTCACATATCTTGGAACAGCCAAAAGTCTCCTCAGCAAGAGGTGAAATTAGAGAAGAGCTATATTCAGAGCTCAGGAGGAAAGCTATTCAGTTTTCATAAAAATCTCCTAAGTATAGGTGCTGTGAATAGAAAAGATAGGGTATTTTTAGGATAAAGATTCCTGAAGTCAGCATCGTGCAGTTTACTTCTCAGTCAGTCTTAGAGCAAAACATCTTTTAGCCAAGTAATATATTTGGGGAATGGAAATTTGTGTTGTATCCCATTGCCTGTGAATTCCAAAATGCTTGGAGGTGTTTGAAACACTAGATGCAACCCAAAAGATCCAAGCAAAATAGCACGATTTCCCCAGTAAGTAATCTTACAAAATCTTTTAGAGTAAAGAAGATACATCCTAGAGCAAAGCAATCGTTATCCTATTAGAGAAAGATGAGTTCTCTGTAAGTGAGATTCATTATTGGTCAGAAACAAAAACTGTGGGCCAGCTGTGAAAGCGCCAAATTAAATTTGGTTAGAATCCAGGGACTTAAGTTTCAGGTCAATGAATCAGTAGAAGTTTCTATTTCCCAAGCTCTCACCCCCGCCACCCGCCCCACCCTCCAACCCCCGGGAAGGGTGTGAAAAAGAGATTTTGCTTCAAGGCAGAGCTTTAATAAAGTGATTTTTATATTTCAGCTCAGAGAAGCAGATATAATCTTACAGGTATTATTGGCATTTGAGCCTTCGCAGAATGGGACTTACGAGTGTAATACAGCACTAGAAGAGTTTACCTTCAGGGAGAAAAACAAATTTGATATAGCAACTGGTGAATAACACTGTATATTAAGAAGATCTACATCTTCTTGAAAATTTATGATCTTAGATGTAGACTCATGCTGAAGTTTCTATAATTTAGAGCTTCTATTTAGCATAAACTTTCTGTCTGCTATGTTTATGTTGCTGCAGGTTCACCTTCATTTCAGCAAAATTCTAACGTAAATTCGACGATTTTCCTTTATGCAAAAACAGACAGCACAGTCTTTTAAGTAGCGGGGGCCCCTTGTGAGGTCTGCTCAATAAGGACGAGATTTAAGGCTCAGTTGGTAGGATCCAGTGCTATAAGAAGATCAGTTAAAGATGAAGATGAAGGTTACTGAACAAGTTAATGTTATTTCTAGGCATGTAAGATTTGATTCACCAAAATTTGATTTGCCTGTAACCTCACCAAAATGTATCTCACTGAAGGAATACCATATATCTTTGAACTGGAGACTCTTCTTTTTGTTCCAGTCCAGTCTTAAGATAAAAAACAAATTGTATTCAGAGAGGTGAGATGACTTTTCTTATACTAACTATACCATAGTATAGTTTTGTAAGTAATGACAAATGATGGATACCTGCTTTTAGGGCTGGAGAGGTAACAGGAGATAGTATGAACTGTGGTCAACTGGAAAGCATACGTCCACTCACATTTATAGAAAATAGGCACACTAGAATTCTTGTCGTTTCAGACACCTAAGTATAGAGTCTAGGAAGCAGCAGTCAGGAAATTAAACATTGGCTTGCACTGGGCAAGTCTACTGTGAAGGATCTCTTTCAAGTCTTCAGAAGCAAAGATGTCATGTGAGGACCAAGGTACATCTGACCCAAGCCATGATATTTTCAGTTGCCTCATGTGTATACAAAAGCTGGGCATTGAATAAGGAAGACCAAAGAAGAACTTGTACCTTTGAAATATAGTGTTGGCACAGAGTATTGAATATCGCATAGACTGCCAGAAGAATTAAGTGCTACCAAAAAGTTGACCGTTCACATCCTCCAGGTGCTCCTTGGATACTCAATGGTGCAGTTCTAGTCTGAACTGTAGGGGTGCTGTGAGTCAGAATTGACTCAGTGGCACTGGGTTTGGGCCAGATGAGTAAGCAAGTTCCACAGCCAGAATGTTCCTTAGAAGCAAGGATGGTGACACTTCATCTCACACATTTTGGGCATGTTAGCAGGAGGGTCCAGTCCCTAGAGAAAGACATCAGGCTTGGTAAAGTAGGGAGTCGATGTAAAAGAGAAAGACCCTCTACAAGATGGATTGACACAGTGCCTGCAACAAGAGGCTGATTTGTAACAAATGTGGGGGTGGTACAGGAACGGGCAGTGTTTTGTCCCATTCTACACAGCTTTGCTATGAGTAGGGACCAACTCAGCAGCCTACCTAACAACCACAAAGTCTGAATATTACTGGAAGATCTACTGATCAATAGTACTCGTTTGTCTAACATTATCTACATCAAACAGCACTTGGGTACTGGGCAATCAGCCTGTGGAGTATGGTGTTTCGGGGCACGCATTTCACTGTGCTGCTTGTCAAGGAAACAAGTCACTCCCTGAAGCCACTGTTTAACCTGGTGGTTACGTTTAGAGCAGCTCACATTCTGTAACTTGAGAAATTTGAACATTGAAAGGCACATGTGCTCATTTACACTGGCAAGTGTTAAATGCAGGAGACATGTGTTTTCTTTATTCCCTCCTGTTAGATCATTGAAGAATGCCTGTTACCAGATTTAGCTGCCATCTCCCAAGTGTTGTGGTTCTCAAGAATCTTTCTTAACATCCCCGGAAATTATCAGTCTGGCTGGAAATATCCACAAAGTATGGCTGGAAATCTAGTAAAGTATAACCTTAGGTAATGTTTAACTCATCATCAGCCCAGCATTTTTTTTCCCCTAAGAATGTCCTTGTGTGTGTCAGAAATACTTCTGTCACCTAAGCTATTGTCTTAACCTCTTAACTGAAGCCCCTGCCTATTTCTCTTCTCCTTAGCTCCACCTGTGTGCTGCCTCCGCAGTGCTCATTCTAAATGAGGTAGTTTTTCTATTTCCCTTCTTAAAAATCTAGTTCATTCATGGCTGGTGCAGTGGTTCGTGTGGCCTAGCTGAAAGGTTAGAAGTCCAAGTCTACCCAGACGTACCTTACAAGAAATGCCTCATGATTTACTTTTGAAAAATCAGTAATTGAAAATCATCACAGAGCATAGTTCTACCCTGTCAGACATGGGTCACCTTCAGATTTGACTTAGTGACAACTTGTTTTCTTTTTTTTAATTGATTTTTATGTCAAAGCCCCTTTGCATGACTCCAGAATCTCTTTGAACTTGGCCATAACCTGTTTTTCTTACTTCTTCTTCGGCCATAGTAAGGAACTTGTCACTACCTGATCGTGTAACATACGTTCACTCTTATCTGTCTTTCCGTAAGTTGAGTTCTCGGCCAGAAAATCCTTGCCACTCATTCTACCAAGCACGTACTCATTCTTCAAAAAACCAACTTAGAAAAATGAGAATAAAGCGGCACACCAGCCCCAGGTTCAGGACGAGAAGACAGGAGGGGTCAGGAAAGCTGATAAGCAGGAACCCTTGGTCAAGAAAGGGAGACTGTTGACACATTGTGGGATTGGCAAACAATGCCACAAAACAATATATGTATTGTTTAATGAGAAACTACTTAGTTTTGTAAACTTTTGTGTAAATCACAATTGAAAAAAATGACATAAAAACACCTTGTTTTGTAGCTTCTCCCCACATTCTATGAACAGAAAAAAAGGACCTCACTTTGCTCCCATAATACTTTGTGTGAGTCAATAGCTCTTAATTTCTCACTGTATTTTGTGTATTGGTTTTGCATCAGTGACTGTCATGGAGTGTATTGTTCATTGTTTAATCCCCTGTGTTAGGGTTTCCAAGGAGCTCCTGGTAGATTCGAACTGCTGACCCTTTGGTTAGCAGCCTTAGATCTTAACCACTGTACCACCAGGTTTCCTCATGATGCTTAATATTACTTAAATTAATTTTAAAAAGAGAGAAGAAATTAATGATACTTACGACCAGAAGAAATGGAAAAAAGAAGCCTCTTATTGCACCCCCTGTATTCCAAAACCTACCTGTTTCAATTTGTTCTTGAAATACTTGTAAAAAGATTCTAGAAATTCTACTTTTTGAGATTATTCCTGTACTTTGATTTAAATATACTATATATAAAGCAGTTTATAAGGTTCCATTCAGTGTTTCACTTACGAATTGAATATTAATTGTTTCCAAGAGTGGAAATTATCAATTTAAGTACTGATAAATACCTATTCCAATGCCACAGTCATTGGTTAGAAGACCTGATTGTTACATTATTGGTTTATTAGAAATGCAGGCCCAGATAACCAGGTCTTTGAGTATGAACCATAGAAATACCTAGGATTCTCAATCATCTTAGAGAGTTGACCATGACCCTCCGTGCCTCACTTTGCTCACTTGAGGCATACTTTATTGTCCACCTGGGATGTCTTAATTAGCATTTACAAGGTGTTGTGGAAGGCTGAAATGACAATATCTTGTAAGTCTATGTCCTTAAACTGTAGTTTTCTTTGTACAGTGCATTATTTTTTAAAATACTTTACAACTTACTATAAATCGATGAGGAGGAGTTTGACTAAATTGATGGCATAGTCAAAAGTGGAGAAATAATGTTTACATGCAGCTAGTGTATTCCAGGAACACAAGCAATTACCAAAATGTTGCTTAATTTAGAGTTTCTCACCTCTTAATTGTCTTCAAACTTGAAATATTGACCTGGGGTCATGTATGTATATGTGTGTATAATTTGTTGGCTTTTCCCATAATTTAGATGAAGGGAGAAAATGCACATAAGCAGACAATTATAAGTAGATTATGAAGTAAGAATGGTCGTTTATATAAATCAATAAGAAAAGAGAAATAAACAATTTAGAGAATGGAGGTAAACTGGCAGTCTGCCAAATGAAGATATTCAGATGACTAAGCACATATGAGAAAAAGAAGAAGGGAAATAGGAAGGAAGGAACAATTCACTGTCATCAGTAATGAAAGCGATGCCAACTGACGTGAAGTGCACCATTTTCCCCAGTCAGCTTAGAAAGCATTACCAAGGGAGTGAATGTGGGTAACCTACACCTCTAAGACCACAGAGAAGGGACTGTATAATATTCTGTTTTTTTCTGAAAGACATTTGTGTCAAAAGCAATTATAAAATTCACAATCATTGATCCAGAACTTCCTCTTCTAAAAAATTAAATAGTAATTGATGTATAGAAAAAATATAGTGTACAAATTTGTTCATTGGGTCATAAGATTACATTAGTGAAAATTGGACAGCTACTGATAAGGGAATAACTAAATAATGATACAGCCATAGAATCAAATTCTGTGTAGCCAATAAAAAAATTATAGCACAGAGGAGTTATAGCAGTATAGTTTTAGAGTGCAGGAAGCAGATTAAGAAACAAAAAGTGCTATATAATATATTCTTGTGCTGTATTACAGACTCGTTCTCACTCACTCACACACCTAAACACATAACCTGGTCTGTGTGTGTTCATAGAAATCAAGTTTGGGAAAACCAAATGCAAAATGATAGTGCCTTTGCATAGGCATATTTGAATGAGTTTTCTTTTGTTTATTCTGATTCCTTTTGGGAAGGACTTTTCAGTTTCTTTTCATGAATGCATGTTAATTCTTGTTCATATTTGAACAAACTTACTAATTTTGTACACAGATTTGGTGATACATAAAAAGCTGAAGCATGACTATATCTTTGATACAGCACACCCAAACCCATTGCCACCAAGTCTATTTGGGCTCATAGTAACCCTTTAGGACAGGCTGGAACCATGTCCCATAGGGTTTCACAGGGGCAAGTGATGGATTCAAACTGTGGACCTTTTGGTTAGCAGCTAAGCTCTTAACTGTTATGCCACCAGGGCTCCATTCATATTTAGCAAAAGTCAAACCTGGCGGAGCCTCAGTAGCACAGTGGTTAAGAGCTCAGGCAGCTAACGAAAAGGTCATCAGTTGGTGTCTATCAGCCACTCCTTAGAAACTGTGTGGCAGTTCTGCTCTGCCTTCAGGGTCGCCATGAGTTGGAATGAACTGGAAGGTGACAGATTTTTGTGTTTTAGACACCTGACACAGAGGTTAAATACCTACAAGACAGAAATTTAGCCCCAGGAGTACTTTTGCCTTCGTCTCTTTGCTCTGAATTAAGAGCAGCAGGTCTAGTAACATATTTGTAATCTGAAAAAGGACAGGATTTGAGGGCTCCTCAGTAGCAGGATTAAGCTGCAGCTTGCCACAGTTGAAGTATGACTGTCAGAGGCAAAGGACGTGGTTGATTGAGACTCTGTGATGGGACTTGCTGGTTTTAGGCATGTCCACACAAGTCAAAGTTGAGAAAGTCAAGAACAGGGAAATGGCCATTACTTCTTCTTTTCTGGCATGACTCTATTTGATTATCAAAATAGTTAAGTCAAGTTTCTAGAAAAGTATAAATTAGTGTGAAGACAGGTGTTTTGAAAATGTTTTCTTGATTTCATAAAATAAGTCATCAGAATTACTTAAACTCAAGATGGAAAAGAAATGTTGATTAATATTAGAAACCTGTTTGTCAGTGGGAAGGTATAATGATGAGGCTGGAGTACAGAGAATCATTTCAATTCAAGAAATTTCAGGTTGCGGAGAGAGTTCAGTGCACTTCAGTAATCTTTGACAGGATTGCTACATTGTATCAGAATGAATTTGTTGAGATATATTTTCACTACCCTGACTTTGAAGGAAAGGTAAATGATAGCCCACTGTTATTTTGTCATATTATAGCGACTTCCATGTTGCTGTGATATTGGAGGCTATGCTACCAGTGTTTCAAATACCACTAGAGCCAATCATGGTGGACAGAATTCAGTAGAGCTTCTAGTGCAAGACAGACTAGGAAGCATGAGCTGGTAGTCTACTTCTGAGCAGAACTGACCAGTGATAACCTTAGGAATAGCAGAAAATATTATCTGACACAGTGCCTGAATATGAGCCCCTGAAGTTGGAATATACTCAAACTATAACTGTGGAAGAGCTGCCTCCTCAGAGTTGAGTCAGCCTTAAAGACATGAATGGGTGAAGATTTGGGGACCTTCATTTGCTGATGTGGCAACACTTAAAATGAGAAGAAACAGCTGCTAACATTCATTGATAATCATCTCGTAGAATGATCAAAGCATGAATCTAGGAAAATTGAAAGTTCTCTCAAAAATGAGATGCATAAAGAATGATATCCTAGGCATCAGTAAGCTGAAATGAACAAATATTGGCCATTTTGAATGGGATAATCACAAAGGTCAGCAGGGTAGGAATGACTGAAAGAACATCTCACAATCTATCCTGAAGTGAGATGCTGTCAATGATAGAATAAGTGAATATGACTATTATTCAGATGAAGCACCAACTACTAACGTCAGGGTAATAGAATCAGGTAAGGGGGGCAGATAACATGGTCAGGTAAGGAGGGAATGAGAAGCCCCCACTTGTCTGTCAGTGGAGGCAGGGAGGGTAGCAGCATCAGGTGAGGAGGGTAACAGCAGTGGGTGAGGAGGGTAACGCCACCAGGCAAGGAGGATAACAGCCTCAGGTAAGGTAGATAACAGCATCAGGTAAAGCAGGTAACGGCATTAGGTAAGGAGGGTAACACCATCAGGTAAGGCGGGAGTGAGCGGTCCCCACTTGTCTGTCAGTGGAGACTTCCTTGTTACTGTGATACAGGAAGCTGTGCCACTGATATTTAGGTACCAGCAGGGAAGACCCATGGTAGACAACTTTCAGCTGAACTTTCAGACTAAGACTAGGAGGAAGGACCCAGCAGTCTACTTCTGAAAGAAATTAACCGGGGTAAACCTTTTGAATAGCAGCCAAACATTGTCAGATGTGGTGCTAGAAAGTGAGCCCCCTAGGATGGGAGGTGCTCGGAAGATGACCGAGGAAGAGCTGCCTCCTCAAAATAGAGTTGATCTTAATGATGTGGATGGAGTCAAGCCCCAGGGATCTTTGTTCACTGGTGTGGCACAACTCAAAATGAGAAGAAATAGCTGCAAACATCCACTAATAATCGGGACGAAGCATGAAACTAGGAAAACTGGAAAATATCAAAAATGAAATGGAACACGTAAACACTGACATCCTAGGTGTTAGTGAGCTGAGATGGACCGGTTTGGGCCTTTTTGAATCTGACAGTCATATAGTCTGCTATGCTGGGAGTGAAAACTTGAAGAGGAACAGTGTTGCATTCATCATCAAAAAGAACACTTCAAGATCTGTCCTGAAGTACAGTGCTGTCAGTGACAGGATAATATCCACACACCTACAAGGAAGGCCACTTAATATGATTGTTATTCAAATTGATGCATCAACCACTAAGGCCAAATGAAGATTTTTACCAGCTTCTGCAGTCTAAAATTGATCGAACATACAATCAGGATGCATTGATAATCGCAGGAGACTGGAATGCAAAAGTTGGAAGCAAAGAAGAAGGGTCGTTAGCTGGAAAATACAGCCTTGGTGACAGAAATAATGCTGGAGATTACGTGACAGAATTTTTCAAGACTAACAACTTTTTCATTGCAAATACCTTTTTTAACCAACACAAACAGCAACTGTACACATGGGCCTCACCAGATGGAAGACACAGGAACCAAATTGACTCCATCTGTGGAAAAAGATGATGGAAAAGCTCCATATCAGAAATCCAAACAAGACTAGGTGCTGACTGTGGCACAGATCATGAATTACTCATACACCAATTCAGATTGAAACAGAAGAAAATTAGAACAAGTCCATGAGAGCCAAAGTATGATCTTGAGTATATCTCTCCTGAGTTTAAAGACCATCTCAAGAACAGATTTGATGTGTTGATCACTAATGACCCAAGACTAGACAAATTGTGGAATGACATCAAAGACATCTACTGTGAAGAAAGCAAGAGGTAATTAAAAAGGCAGGAAAGAAGCAGAAGACTGAATTGGATGTCAGAAGAGACTCTGAAACTTGCTCTTGAATGTCAAGCAGCTAAATCAAAAGGCAGGATTGGTGAAGTAAAAGACCTAAACAAAAGATTTCAGAGAACGGTTTGAGAAGACAAAAGAAAGTATTACAATAACATGTGCAAAGAGCTGGAAATGGAAATGTAGAAGGGGAGGACACATTCTGCATTTCTCAAGCTGAGAGAACTGAAGAAAAAATTCAAGCCTCAAGTTGCAATAGTGAAGGATTCTACAGGGAAACTATTAAATGACTCAGAGAGCATCAAAACACGACAGAAGGAATACACAGAGTCATTATACCAGAAAGAACTGGATGATGTTCAGCCATTTGAAGAGGTAGGATATGATCAGGAACCAATGGTATTGAAGGAAGAAGTCAAAGCTGCATTGAAGACATTGGTGAAAAACAAGGCTCCAAGAATTGAAGGAATATCAACTGAGATATTACAACAAACAGATCCAGTGCTGGAAGTGCTCACTTGTCTGTGCCAAGAAATTTGGAGGACAGCTGCCTGGCCAACTGACTGGAAAAGATTCATATTTATGCCCGTTCCAAAGCAAGATGACCCAATCAAATGTGGAAATTACCAAACAATATCGTTGATGTCACACACGAGTAAAATTCTGCTCAAGATCATTCAAAAGTGATTACAACAATATATTGACAAGGAACTGCCAGAAATTCAAGCTGGATTCAGAAGAGGATGTAGAACCAGGGATATCTTTGCTGATGTCGGAAGGATCTTGACTGAAAGCAAAGAATACCAGCAAGATGTTTGGTTGTGCTTCACTGACTGTGCAAATCATTCAACTGTGTGGATCATACTAAATTATGGCTAATGTTGTGGAGAATCAGAATTCTGGAACCACCTAATTGTGCTCTTAAGGAGTCTGCATATGGATCAAGAGGCAGTCATGTGAACAGAACAAGGGGACATTTCATGGTTTAATGTCAGAAAAGACGTGCATCAGGGTTGTATCTTTTTACCACACCTTTTTAATCTGTATGCCAAGTACATAATCCAATAAACTGGATTATATGAGGAAGAACGAGACATCAGGATTGGAGGACAACTCATTAACAACCTGTGTTATGCAGACGACACTGCCTGCCTTTCTTGCTGGAAATGAAGATTTGAGATACCTACTGATGAAGATCAAGGACCACAGCATTAAGTATGGATTGCACCTCAACATCAGGAAAACAAAAATCCTCACAACTGGACCAGTAAGCAACACTGTCATAAATGGAGAGAAGATTGAGATTGTCAAGGATTTCGTTTTACTTGGGTCCACAATTGACGCCCTTGGAAGCAGCAGTCAGGAAATTAAAAGACTCATTGCATTGGCAAAATCTACTGCAGAGGAGCTCTTCAAAGTATTCAAAAATAAGCACGTCACCTTGAAGACTGGAATGCGTCTGACCCAAGCCATGGTATTTTCAGTTGCATCATATGCATGCAAAAGCGGGACCATGAATAAAGAAGACAGAAGAAGAACTCCTTTGAATTGTGGTGCTGAAGAAGAATGTTGAGTGTACCATGGACCGCCAAAAGAACCAACAGATCTGTTCTGAAAGAAGTACCACCAGGGTGCTCCTTGGAAGCAAAGATGGCAAGACTGTGTCTTACATACTTTGAGCATGTTGTCAGGAAGGACCAGTCCCTGGAGGACAGCGTGCTTGGTAAAGTGGAGGGTCAGTGAAAAAGAGGAAGACTCTCGACAAGATGGATTGACATGGTGGCCGCAACAATGGGCTTAACAACAAAAACAATTGCGGACATGGTGCAAGACCAGGCAGTGTCTCGTTCTGTTATTCATAGGGTCTCTATGAGTTAGAACCGACTCGATGGCACCTAACAACAACAACAACAACAACTGACATCCAACCTGAGGAAACTGAAGATTTCCACCAACTTCTGCAGTTTGAAGTGTATCAAATGTACAATCAAGATAATCCATGAGCGCTAAAGTATAAGCTTGAACATGTCCCACCTGAATTTAGAGACTGTCTCAAGAATAGGTTTGACACGTTAAAACATTAATGGTCCAAGACCAAACAAATTGTAGAATGACATCAAGAAGTTCAGATATGAAGAAAGCAAGTGATCCTTAAAAAGACAGGAAAGAGGTAAAAGACCAAAGAGTTGCAGAGAAAAGGCTCTGCAGCATGCTCTTGAATGTTGAGTAGGTAAAGCAAGAGGAAGAAATGGTGAAATAAAAGAGCTGAGAAGAAGATTTCAAAAGGCAGCTGGAGAAGGCAAAGTAAGGTGTTATAATAAAATGTCCAAAACTCTGGAAGAGAAGAACATGCTCAGCATTTCTCAGGATGAAAGAGCTAAATAAAAAATTCAAGCCTTGAGTGGTAATATTGACAGATTCTATGGGGAAAATATTAAAAGACACAGGAAGCATCAAAAGAAAATAGAGGAAATGTACAGAGTCACAGTTCCAAAAATAAATCAATATTCAACAGTTTCAGGAGGTAGCATATGATCAGTAGCCAATGGTATTGAAGGAAGAAGACTAAACTGCACTGAAGATGCTGAAAAACAGGGCTTCGGAGATGATGGAATACTAATTGAGATGTTTGAGCAGGTAGTTCTGGAAGTAACCACTCTCTATGCTAAGAAGTTTGGAAGACAGAAATCCTACTTCAAGAAATCCATATTTGCACCCATTCCAAAGAAAAGTGATCCAACAGATTGAAGAAAGTATTGAAAAATATCACATGCAGTTAAAATTTTGCTGAAGATAATTCAGAACCTGTTGCAGCAGTATATGGATGAGGAACTACCAGAAATTCAGGTAGAATTCCAAAACAATTATGTTCATGTGGAATGAAGAGACAGACATTTTAACACAACAAGGCGATACTCTGTGGTTTAAAATCAGGAAAGATGTGTCAAGGTTGTATCCTTTCATCATACTTAATCTGTGTACTGAGCAAAAAGTCCAAGAAGCTGCAGTGTATGAAAAATGATACAGTATCAGGATGGCAGAAGACTTACTAAGGACCAGTAACATGCAAGTGATGTAACTTCACTTGCTGAGAGCAAAAGTGACTTGAAACAGTTACAAAGATCAAAACCTACAGCCTTCAGTATGGATTGTACCTCAACATAAAGAAAGCAAAAATTCTCACAGCTGGAGCAACAAGTAGCATCATGATAAACATAGAGTATATTGAAATTGTGAAGGATTTAATTTTATTTGAATCCACAGTCAGTGCTCACAGAAGCAACAGTCAAAAAAACATACAGTATATTGCATTGGGCGAGTTTCTTGCAAAAAACCTCCTTAAAGTGTCTGAGAGCAAAGAGGTCACTTTGAAAATGAAAGTGTGCCTGATCTAAGCCATGATGTTTTCAATTGCCTCATATGTTTTGAAAAGCTGGACAATGAATAAGGAAGACCAGATAAAAAGTGATGCCTTTAAATTATGGTATTGGTGAAGAATATTAAATCTATCATGGACTGCCAGAAGGAACACATCTGTCTTGGAAGAAGTATAGCCAGAGTGCTCCATGGAAGTAAGGATGGTGAGACTTCATTTCACGTATGTGAACATGTTATGAAGAAGGACTAGTCCCTGGAGAAGCTCAGTAAATTAGAGGGTGAGTGAAAAAGAAAAAGATCTTCAAAGAGATGAATTGACACTGTGGCTGCAGCATTGGTCTCAAATGTAGCAATGATGGAGAGGATGGCACAGAACTGGGAAGTTCAAGGGTTTCGTCCTGTTGGATGTAGGATTGCTGTAAGTTGAAATCAATTTGGCAACACCTAACAACAACAAACAATGATGTCTGGTATATTCTATTAAAGAATATGTGGCTCTGCCGATGAGTCAGAGGAATTTTTCTTTCATTAAACATGTTTATTTTCATTTTCTGAGTTGAATGGAAAATTCACTTTTGGTAAGAACTCTTTCAGGGTACCAGATAGTGAAATTTGAATGAAATTACCAGAATTCATGGCCCAAACCATAAATTGTTGATCATCAGTAATGGTATTTCAGATGGTGGAATAGGAATAAGCCATGACTGTTCAGGGAATAATAAAACAGGTTCACCTAATTCAAAGATAGCCGAACCTTCTGTGAAGTGTCTTTCATATGGTCAAAGCAGTTACTAAATTAAGATCAATCAACTTTATAAATGATAATTATCTCTGTGGGATTCAGAAGCCCATCATGAGTATGATCTTTGACCTCAATATGATTTTGGATAGTCACAAAATACAATCAGCACTTGTATAATTGGATTGCACGATAGCACCTTAATTAGGATTCACATTTTCAAGGGTCCTAGCTGCTGAACTGTGGTAGTGACCAGATATGTAAGAGATGTGTGTTAGCCCAAACCCAGATATCAAAAAGATCTGTTTCCTTGCCAAGGTTTAATGGTGGTAGATTTTTTTTCTATGGTTTTTTAATTCAAAATACTTTCATCAAGGCATTAAGAAATACCACTGAATGCAAGAGAGCTGTTTTTGAGGTTATTTTCTCAAAGTATGGATTCCCTAGTGGTAATAACTTGAGTAGATAAGTGTTTTATAGGGTTGTCATGGTAGCAGTAGGAACTGAGCTATATAGCAGGATGCAAATAAAATCAAAAACATAAAAATTTCAGATGATCTTACATGGGCCTGGCTTGATAAGAATTGAACTTCCTGTGTGCTTCTGGGATATATTTCTCATTCCCTCTCAGATCCAAATGACTTTTCACTCATTTATTTTTGTTGGTCAAGATGGGCCACATTTCGATGGGTTTATTTTAAGACCCACCCTTCAGACTGAAGAGAATACTACATCTCTTGTCTGCAGTTGCTAGGTTATGTTGTAATTAATATTGGTGCTTTTATTGTGAACCCAAAGTGGCAAGGACTGTTTTGTTTTTAAACATTCTTTAGAGTATCAAAATGGGGAGCTGTTTGAGACCTTTCACTAAATTATGGTACTGGAATGTCTACAAATAGGTTTTGATATTAGCAAGTTAGGTATGAACACTTGAGTGACGTTTAACTGATCTACCTCCTATAATTTAACCTAGGTTATCTGTGCCTCCTGAAAGTCTACATACTGGAATTCTGTGACCTGGCTTCCCCTGCTGCATGTGAAATTCATGTGGCATTCAATAGATTTTCATCTTGATTTGATGCCAGATTAGTAATGTATAGCCTTAGAAAGTTTCAGATAACAAAACAACGTAATCCCACTGAAAATATTTTATATCCTCAAGATGTCTATATCCTAGATATGTTATGATTGAGATGATGACCTTATTCATACTGAATATAATAATAGCATTTGAACATGTCTTCCATGTTTTAATTATAAGTGAGAAATTATACACAAAAAGTTACAGTTGCTTGTCTCCAAGATGTTGTTATTAGGTGCTGCTGAGTCAGTTGTACTTGGCTTGGCTGAGTCAGTTGCAACTCATGGCGAGCCTGTGAACAACAGACCCAAACCCTGCCTGGTCTTATGCCATGTCCACAGTCGTTTCTATGCTTAAGCCTGTTGTTGCATCCACTGTGTCAATCCATCTCGTCAAGGGTCTTCCTCTTTTTCCCTGAACCTCCACTCTACCAAGTGTGATGTCCTTCTCCAGGGACTGATCCTTCCTGACAACATATCCGAAGTATTTAAGACACAGTCTTGCCACTTTTGCTTCCAAGGAGCACTCTGGTGGTACTTCCTCCAGAACACATGTGTTGGTTCTTTTGGCAGTCCATAGTGCCTTCAACATTTTTCTCCAACACCACAATTCAAAGGCATCAGTTCTCCAAGATGATTGTCATCAATTCTTACCCTCCTTGTTTATGAAAAGGACCATGGTAGCGCACTGGGTAAGCACTCAGCTGCTAATCCAAAGGCCTGTGGTTGGAATCTACCAAGCCACTCCTTGGGAGAGAGATGTGGTAGTCCTTGGGACAGCTGTGTCCTGTGGGGTCACTATGAATTGGAAACAGCACTATAGCAACAGCTGGGTTTAATTTTGTGTGTGTATAGCATCCCCGCACTGAGAGGTAAGGGTTCTTTTTCCCCCTCTTTTTATATCTGGACCAACATTGGTGATTTATTTAACCAACAGAATACCGCAGAATAGATGCCCTGGGGTTCTGAAGCTAAGTCATAAGAAATCTTGCAGTTTCCACTGTAGCATCTTAGAATGCTTGACCTTGGGACATTTACACTGGAGATGAAAACGAAACCAAGCCGAGCAAGCACAATTTAAGAAATCTGACCACCATGAGGCAGCCATGCTGTGTGAAGTTCATGCAAAGATTCGGAAGGATGGGGTGCTGCCTGGAAAGAGGAAAGCTGAGGATGTCCCAGACACGGGAGTAAGGAAACCACTTTGAAGTGGAACTTCTAGCTTCAGCCACACTATTGAATCATGTGAATCTGAAACTAGCTACCCTGCTGAGCTCTTCCTGAGTTCTTGACCCCCAACATCATGAGCAAAATAAAATGATCCTTTCAAGCTACCATTTTAGAGTAGTTTGTTACACAGCAGTGAGTAAATGGAACAGATGTTCTTGTCTTTTTAACATACAGTTCTCCTGTTTCTGGAATATACTTTGGGATGGACTTAGTAAAAGATACAGAACTGCCTGGGAAGCACAGTCATGAAAAATAATCTGTCTTCTTGAAACGTCACACTACTGTATTGCCTACACTGACTAAAGAAAGACAGGAAAAGTGAGAAAAAAAAATTGAAAAAGAGGTAAAAGAACAGTTAATGTAATTATGCTTGTGGCATCTCAGTTAAGCTGCTGACCCTTTCCTGCCTCTCAAAAACAATTTGAGGTGATTAGTGTCTATCATTAAAGAATGAAAGAAAGGAGGTGAAGTGTTGTGTAAACTAATCTTCTTGCTAAGATGAAACGCTGCTGCCTGGCTGAGCCCCCAACCCCATTTTCCTGAGGTCTCAGCAGAGGAGCTGGAAGGGCAATTCTCACCTCACTAATCTGCAAATCTTGTTTGAAAGAAACCCCAGGTGGTCTCCAGGGTCTTCTCGGGAAGCCCTAATAGCCAAATGCATTAGCAAGGTCCCCAGGGGCTGAGGCTTCGTTAATCTTCCCCCATATGCTCTGCTATATTTGCCAGTTTACCGTGAAGCATTAATATAAAAGTAAGTAAAACTAAAATATACTTGTCAGGATGGTGATAAAAATGGAGCAAGGGAGTGAGTAAGAACATGAGTACAAAGTGTTCACTAATTTTTAGGGCTGATTTCATTGCTGCTAGGCTTTTGTTCTCCTGACTTTGAACTTGACATTTATTCAAACTCTAAAACCAAATTCACAATGGAAAGATTTTAGCCAAAATGTCGGGTCCCTCATCTAAATCAGTGTTACAGTATACTGATAGCTGCTTTTTCATGCTGTCTCTTCCTCCTCAGCCCCTCAGTCATTTCTGATGGAATAAAGAGATTTCTTATCGTTTAATGAATGTCGTTTCTGGTAAAGTTTCCCATAAGCAAAGAAGATGAATGTCCATTTCTCTCAGCAGCCCGGCTTTTTCTGATAGCAGCTAAGGTTTTAAAACGATATAACCTTTTGGCATTTATAGATCTCTGGGGATTTAGGAGAGAAGTTACTCTGGGACTTGTAATGACCATAGAAGTGGTTCTGATTGCATTTGAGGTGAGGCTGTGGGATAGTGCCAGGATTTTTTTAGGCAGCTCAAATATTCTCAAGGTATTTAATCAGTTACTTTAGTGACCTCAATAAATAAAAATAAGTCATTTGAATTTGTATATCACTCTTTTTTACTTGGCTTTGGCTTTTGCTTTTGCTTTTCCTCTAAAACACATCTTTAAGTTTTTAAACCAGATGAATCAGGGCTAAGCATTAAGAAAAATTCCATATTCCCTGAGTAGGAGGTCTGACAAGTAAGTCTGTGAACGTAATTGTTCTAAGTGCCGCATACTTCATTGCTGACTATCACTAAGGTCACCTTTGAAATACTCACCTTGGGAAGCTATGCACCAATGCTAGTGCCTAGTTCACACTTCAGAGCTATTTTGAAACTCCTGCTGGAATGGCCATTGTGCATGTTGGCATGGTGGGAAGTTTTCAAACTCAATCATATAGTTGTCTGTGAGGGAGTTTTTAGCCAGTAAACAAATAACTGTATTGGAACACTCTCCCTACTCACCTGATCTGGCCTCCAGTGACTTTTTTCTTTACCCAAGGGAAATATTGAAAGGAGGACATTTTGAAGACATTCAGGACATGAAGGGGTGTAATACGACAATGGCTCTGATGGCCATTCCAGAAAAAGAGTTCCAAAATTGCTTTGAAGGGTGGACCAGGCGCTGGCATCAGTGCACAGCCTTCTGAGGGGAGCACTTCGAAGGTGACTATAGAGATATTCAGCAGTGAGGTATGGAGCGCTGTTTCTAGGATGAGTTTGTGAACTTAATTGTCAGACCTCATATATGTAAATACATTAATATCTATTTTTTTATCCTATAAAAATGAATTTATTTGTAGGTGTCAGATGTCATAGAATATGTTCATTAGGAAACACACTTATATTGTAATTTTTCTTGTTGTTTTTTAGTATAAACTTTGGAGCTAGCATGTAGGAAGAAAATTGTTTCACCCTGTGTACTATCACTGGGACAAATTTTTTATCTATTTCTGTGAACCCTTTCTTACCATCTTTTTTTTTTGTTTTTTAAGGAAAGTATGAAACCAGTCTTATGGAGGAGTAATGCTGGAAGGATCAGGAAAGTAAGACCAGGGCTACTGTGAAAAATCTGAGTGTGAACCAGTGCTGAGTGTTTTGATTTTATTTGTTGTTAGGTAGCCTCAGGTTGGCTCTGACTCAAAGCCTCCTTACATATTACAAAACAAAATGTTGCCCTCTACACAGTCACTGCTGTGTTTGAGCCTATTGCTGCAGCCTCTGTGTCAGTCCCTCTTACCGAGTCTTCCTCCTTTCACTGACCCTCTGCCATACCAACCATGATGTCTTTCTCCAGCAATGGCTCTCTCATGGTAACATGTCCAAAGTAGCAAGAAAAAGTCTCACCATCCTTCTTTCTAGGGAGCATCTGGCCATACTTCTGATAAGACATAAGGCATACTTGCTTGTTTCTTCTGACAATCCATGGTATATTAAATATTCTTCACCAACACTGCAGCTTTGTATTTAAAACTATCAAAATACTCTTTATTTCTTCAAGAAGATCCTGCTAGTCATCTTGTTACTGACAGCATTCTCCAGCTTCTGTTTTCCCATCAAGGCAATATTTATATGAAATTTACAATGCAAAATTTATTTCTTTTGGTTTTTAGAACGGAACTATCACATTTTTAGCAGAACATACAGTACTAAGGTGTGCCATCCTTTGTCAACTAATGACAGTAATATTTGCACAGAATTTAAGCAGGTAGTTTTCATACAGATGATCTTATTTGATCATGCAAATGTATGCAGAGTATGATGATAGTAGCTTTATTACTGACTAAAAGGTCTCTGGGAACCCTGGTGGTAATGTAGTGAAGTGCTATGTCTGCTATTCAAAAAGGTAGGCAGTTCAAATCTGCCAGGTGCTTCTTGGAGCCTCTGTGGAGCAGTTCTGTTCAGTCCTATAGGGTCGCTATGAGTCAGAAACAACTCAATGGCAATAGGTTTGAAAGGGTCTCTGGTGGCACAACAGTTAAGTACTTGGCTGCTAACCTGAAAAGACTGGCAGTTCAAACCCATCCACCTACTCCATGAGAGGAAGACCTGGATGTCTGCTGCCTGGAGACCTAGAAAACCCAATGGCAGTTCTACTGTGTTACATGAAGTCACAATGAGTATCAGTTGACTCTAGCTGCTAACAGTAGTAACCACTGATTAGCTATGTGGCCTTGAGCAAATCACCTTAGTTTTCTAAGCCTCAGTTTCCTCATCTGTCAAATGGACATAATATCTACTTGAAGATTTTTTTTTTTTTAATCACTACCCTCAGAGGAAACATTAAAACTGAGCTTCAGATAAAAGCATTAAAATGAGCTGTGAGCAGTTTAGAGCGGCAAAACTGATAGACGGCAGAGAAGAAACTGCAATCCAAATCATTGGACTCGGGTCCCATACTACTTCTTGTGATTGTAGCGTGTGTTCATCAGTGTTAGTAACATTCAGGTCAACTACCCTGGCAACCCCATGTACAGCAGAAGGAACTATTGCCTGGTCCTGTGCCCTCTTCACCATCACTGGTGTACTGCAGACCATTGGGACAGTAACTCTGTATTTTGAGCACCTTCCCACATAGGTGACTCGTCTTCTAGCACAATATAGGACACTGTTCTGTCATGGTCTGTAGAGTTTTCATTGGCTAATTTTCAGAAGTAGACTACCAGGCATTTCTGTCTAGTCTTGGCTTAGTCTGGAAACTCCACTGAAACCTGTCAACCTCGGGTGAGTCAGCTGGTATTTGAAATACTGGCATAGCTTCCAGCATCCTAGCAACATCTGAGCCACCGTAGTACAACAAGCTGGCAGACAGGAGGTAAAGCATGTGCTGAGGACCTTGTTTATCATTCTTCTCCTAACATCAATGGACTTCAGTAAACATACTATCCTCCTCCTTTTGTGAGGAAGGGTGCTCCTTCATAGAGACGTCAGCCGAGGTCAGGTTTGGGATTTGGCCATGGGTCTAGGAGTCAGTTCTACTCTGGCCCTTAGGGTCGCCATGAGTCGGATCCGATGCGATGGCACTTGGCTGGCTGGCTTGTTTATGGAAAACACATCCCTATGCACCAGTCTTCTGCTGTGCCCTGAAGTTCAACCTGCTCATACAAATGTGTAGATTTCCTCTGTGGGAGATCCCCACCACTCACAATGTTTTTAAGTTTGAGATTCTTCAACCTGTCTCAAATGAAAGCCTTGTGTTCAGAACTTCTAAAAGAAATGAGATCTATACATTTTCTTCTTGAATTGTCTTCCAAGGTATGTAACTCATTTCATCTATAACTTGTCATCCCTGGGAGCCTACTTTTCACCTGTGCACTCTTTAGGATTGGGCAAATATAGTATTGAGTGAATTATCATTTTATTTCAAATAATTAATGAGAAAGTTTCCTGACAAGGCTATTAAGAGCCCCATGTATTATATGCTTCTCAAAACCTTTTTCTTTTCTCTCCTAAAAAGTCCAAGATTTGGATCCTTAAATAAATTTTAAAAGTACATTCACAGCGTAAACTCTTTCAAATACAATGCCATATTTTCCCAGCAGTTTCACTGAATCACCTGTCAGGTTACGTGTAGGTGGGTGGTCTGTTGCACAAATGTTCTCTTGGTTTCTGAGTGTTGACTGACCCTACTTTGTGTTAATGAACATAGGTGGCACACTAGGTGAGCTTCATTGAGTTTGTGGGAGGGAAGGGATTTAGGACAAGTGCTTGCACCCCAGTGCCTCTTTACAGACTCATTGCCATTAGTGTCTTCTTGATTGTTCCTTTTTCTATCACTTCCCTGGCTATTATTTGTACTTAAATGATTTCCTTTCCGTGGATCATTCTTGGATACTGTGTAACTTTCCCTAATTCTGCCCTCTAAAGGGTTGCGAATTGATACATGCTTATTGTTCTCACCCTAAACTCATCTGCCAGACAAGCCAAGTGCCTGGATGAATTAATACTCAGCCTGCTTTGGGAATGCGCAGCTTTTCTACCCACATTGGTCAGCAAATTGCTTGCTTGCTCTAATTACATCTTGCTTAATTCATTTTTAATTTCGAGGCCAGCGGTTTGCAAATAGCCTCTTATATTGTTTATGCATAGAAGTACTTTTTGTTGTTTGAATAAAATGGGTAGACAACTAGAGGGCCCAATTGCTGCTTTTGCTCTGCTTCCTTGTCAGTGTCATTATTATTATGAAAAGCACTTATTGTGCACCTGTGATAACATCTGGAACTGAGTCAGCCCTGGAGCAAAGCAGAGAGATATCCACAACACTTGACTGCTGCTTCATTCCAGCTCTTGAATGGGAAAGAGTAGCTATGTCATCACACAAATAATAAACAACATATAAAACACTTTTTGCATGAGGAATAAAGAAATGATTGGAAGAAAACGTATGCCCCAAAGTGGTAAAGCTGCCCTTCACAAACTCCACCTGCAATAGTGGACGTTCAAGAACACTCTGGGGAATGAGATAATAGCAGCCTTCCTGTGACAAGAAAGTCCTCAGTAGATACCTGAAATGATCAGAAAGCTATCTTTCAACTTTTAGCAGAATTACACCAAATAACCACATACTGAATCTGGAACAAGTCAAAAAAGCTGAAGATGTATTTAATTTTTGAAGACACTGAGCTATCAGAAGAACTAATCCCCCCCAAACGGAAGAAGTGACGTATTTAAAATCTATAAAATGCATTTTATGTTCATTTGTCACCCCTAGGAAAAGCAAATAGAGTCTCCTCCTCCTTTTGAAGAGGATGATGAATGAGTGCTTAGAGTTGGGTGGCGGGAGTCCGTCACCGTTATTGACTCGCCGTGGAAAACAATTCATCTGCGGTGGCCTTCAGTGCAGTGTTGACACACCCTGCCAGGCATAAGTAAATTGGTTCTAATCGTTTGTGGGCTGATCAGAGAAGAAAATAATTACCCTAGTGGTCAAGGCAGAACTCCCCTCACCTTCATCTTCCTTGTCTCTAAGGAGAACGGCAAATACTTACTTGCTCCACACAAGTGGAAAAGTGAATGCTGCCGGCACTGTGGATCGCCTTCAGCAGGAGGGAGGGAAGAAAAGGACTCACTCATTTGCCCATTTATCCATCCAGTCATTCATTTCTTGATTTAGAGAAATATATGGACCTACTATGGACCAAGCTTTATGCCAGGCAAACAGTGACTTGTCTTTGTTAGGGAGACTACTTCAGGAATTGTGCAAAGTTTGAACTCAAGCCTTCTCCAAAATCTTCCCTAAAGTCTGTTGCTCTTGTCGTATTCAAGAATGCAGAGGCTTAAACAGAGAAAAATACTATTTATTTAGAGTCATTTGAAATGTCAGAGGGGTTAGGGAGTCAGCCTAACCTAGTAATAAGTAGGAATTACTGGGAATGTGTAGAGAATGCAATTCTGTTATTTTTGAAGGGTATTCACAGACTCAAACTAAATATTTAAAAAAAATATTTCCCAGTGGAACAACTGCTTGAGAACATAGGACTTTTTCATTTGTAAGCAGCATCGTCTGTGTCTGAAGACTAGGTCAGGTTTATTGTGTATATACATTCTCTGAAGCAGATTAATCATTTTCTGTATAGAGGTCTAAATTATTTATTCATCATAAAAGTCTTTACTTCTTTTAAGCCACAGAATAGTAGGACACACCTTCAGCTGTTTGAGGTAAAATTATTAAAGAGTTTGAATCTTCAGAGTGAAATAGTAAAAGCTTCACTTGTTCAGTTAATGAGCACTACGTTTTTCACTCCTGCACCAATCATAAGTCAATTAATGTGAAGGCTGTGATTGACTGATTGGAATACATTGTACACAGTTGTGCATGTTAGTGTGTGTGCATGTGTGTTTGTGTTTATGGTTCAGTCAAAGATGTGTATACGTCATAATGTTAAGTAAAAAAATACAATACAGACGTAAATCTGATATGATGTATAGATAGGAGAAGGAAGTAGGAGGGAACACAAACATGGTTTAACACATTGGAGTGATGGAGTCATGAGCAATTTAGTTTGGGGCCTTACCGAGTTGTTTGTCCAATAAAAAATGGCTAAACAAAAATGGATCCAGAGTGACCTGTTTGTTTTGAGAGGATTTGAGAGGAGATTTGAGGGAGGAACCACTGGAAGGCTTGTATAGTTCAGACACAGCTATAAATCTTACAGGGAGAATGTTCTACTATTTTTCATTATTTCCAAAATGCCAGGTGCCCAGATGGAAGATTTCAGGTGAGAGCTGTATGGAGAAGGAGGGATTTGGGTCTGCAAATTTTCAGTACCTAGAAGAGTCAAGGAAGCCAGAAGTTTTATTTATACAATATTAAGTATCCATATTATTGAAAATACTTGGATCATTCTTTCATCCCTACCCCTTCAATATTACCTGGATGCAGAATGCCTCATAGGTGCAATCCAATGACCCAGAATAGAAATGAGCATCAAAAATATAGAGAGAATGCCAAAAATAACAATCTGCTTGATTTGTGGATATTCTGCAGGCCCAGTGTTTTTATTTTGATGAAACAGTCTGCTAGTAGAAGCAGGTGGTGACATCTGCAGTCATGGAAAGAGAGGAAAGCAGAGTTTGGTTCACAGGAAAATGGAAAATCAGAGGTGAAAGCATACTTTGCCTGAGACAATAGAGGCTCTGTAAAATTGAGTCTCTTCATATTTCATGGAAATTACTTTCTGGCAGTAGTGCAAAAAGGTTGTTATACATTATTGTTAATTGTGGTTGGAGACACAAAGCAACATGATCATTTGATGGCTTATTTGTTATTCAAAAAATGACAGCTTTTATATGTCAGTAAATATGAAATCACCTGGAAATGGTCCTGTGAATTTAGGAGCTGTCTACATGTCCTTGCGTAATGCATACAATAGATTTTAATGAAGCCATGTGAATTTATAGTACTGAGGAGGTTACCTGATGGTTCTGTCATCAGCTATCCGATGAGAGAATGCTATCTGTTGTGTTAACGTGAGGCAGAAAAACCCATAAATGTGTCAGAATTTATAGTTGGTAGACAGTAGCTTCACTGGAACCTGGTAAGAGAGGCAATTAGTCTCCAATTTGGTATATACTTTACTTCTTGTGTAGACTGCCATTGACAGCCGTGGCATCTCCCTAACCCTCACCCCACCAGGTCCCTTTTCTTCAAGAAAGAGAGGTTGAAAGAACGGCAGGGGACCTTGAATTCATCCTGGATAATATAAACACAGTTCAGGCTAAGTGTATCTTGCACAGATCCTCATGAGCCATTTGCAGTGACAGGACAGGACAGGACACCATTTTCAAAGATGACACTAACTATTTGGAGGTTTTAGTATGATTGCCTCCAAATGCCTAAGAAAGCTCCAAGTGTGTACCAGGCACTTTGCTCTTCTATGACGTGGCTCCACTCCCCCACCTCCTTTTTCCTGGAATTGCCACGTCCTTGGCTGATAATCTTGAAAGCCTGGCTGCAGTGATTTCTTTTCATACAGCTACACATTAAGAACATCTTTCATGCTTCTCTGAACCAAACTCCAAGAGTGACAATTAATAAGTAGATGGGGAGAAAGCAATGGGTAGCATTAAGGCCACCTGCCTGGAGACATTAGGTGTGTACTTTGACAGAGTGAAAAGAGACCTGCAGAGACTCCAAAATGAGGTACTTTATCACACATTCCTAGAATCATAAAGTGAGAGAATGAAAAAACAGTTTTCAGGGTTGCTCCTCCAATTCGTGCCTACTATGGATTGTTCGCACTGCTCTGGCAAAGATTCCTCACCGTGGGAAAGGGGAGAGCATTGGAAATGGAATTTTAACACATTTCCACAGGAGAAAGACAGACCTGGTGATCTGCTCCTGTGAAGATGAAAACCAACCCAACCCATTGCTATTGAATGCATGCTGATTCTTAGCGACCCTACAGGACAGAGTGGAACTGCCCCAGAGGGTTTGCAAAACTATTATCGTTAAGGACACAGAATGCCCCGTCTTTCTCCTGTGAAGTAGCTGATAAATTTGAGAGACACACCCTTTGAATTAGCAGCCACATACCAATGCATCATCAGGGCTCCTTCCATGAGGAAAGCCCTATAGGACAGTTCTGTGTTGTCACTTAGCATTGCTGTGAGTTGCAGTCAGCTAACTGGCATTGAACAGCAACAGTGAAGTCATGTTGTGTTGTCCGTTGACTAGAGATTTGAGAAGGGCATACTGCCACTCTTTCTCTGTAATTCCCTTTCATAACTCCTCAAACAGATCTAGACATCTTTGTAATGTCTCTGACTACTCTGCAAACTTTATTTCCATTCATTTGTTCAGTCAGTCATTTACTTGACTTCACAAGTATTTATTGAGTACATGTTGGGCTTTATAAAGTCTATCTGCTGGAAAGACACATGTGAACAAAACAGAAATCTCTATTTTTATGGTGCTTGTGAAGGGGGGGTGGTTACAGACAATAAACAAAATAAATTGTATAGTATGGTAGAAGATGATATGAGCAGTAGGGGAAAAAATAGAGCAGGATGGAGTGATTGCTTTTGAAGTGGAGACAAAAATTTACAGTAAGTATTGCTACAGCTACCAGAGAAATGTTTTGAGAGCCCAGTCTTTGACTCAAGACTTAGAAAATCAGGCTCAGGGCTGATGACGTGGGATGTTGTTGAAATAGAACAAAAGAGATTGACAAGAAAAACAAAAAACAAAAAAAAGCCCAGGAATTTCATCCTCTCTGTATGTTTGCCATCCCTACACAGACAGTGGTGTGGCTTCGCTTTTGTCTTCCCAACATGGAGAAAAGACCAGGCCTAGTAGGAAGGCAGACTGAGGGTGGAAGAAAAGTAGGAAATGTTCCAGATTAAGGAAATCACCTTGGAGTAAAATAGTACTCTAGAAGAGTTAAACAGGCGTCTACTTCTTCCTCTGTCCTCTCCACCTTTTCTGCTTTTGTTTCTTAGTGAAAATGGATTCATGACATTGGTTCAAGGTAGGGGAATCAATGGGACAGATCCTTGTTTAACCCTGTCTTCTTTTCCTACCCCTTTGGCTCTGTCTTGTCAAAATTGTGGTTCATTTTCAAGTTCTGTAAATTCATAAATTTAACTTTCCATGGTTTTCTTTTTCCCAACAATTCTTTGCTACAGATTATGTTACTCACAGACCCGGAGATTGAGAGCAGTTTATTGATCAGCTCAGATGAAGGAGCAACGTATCAGAAGTACCGGCTGAACTTCTACATCCAGAGCTTGCTTTTCCACCCCAAGCAAGAGGACTGGATTCTGGCCTATAGTCAAGACCAAAAGGTGAGTGTGTTTACCTTGTTGGAGGCAGTGTGGCATGGTTCTCCAGAGGAAAAGAAAACTAAACCAAAACAATCTCATTGCCATTGAGAAGAATCCGGTACTGTTGGTAATTCATCTTTCTCTGTTTCTTCTTGGTGATCATTTTTCTTCTGTGAGTTAGCCTCAGCTCTGTGGCAGATGTGCAGGACAGATGTGTTGGGCAGGAAGCAAGACCTCACATTGCTGCCTTGAGCTATGTAAATGTCTGAAATGACAGAAGTAAAGGTTAGACAAGGGAAGATGTTGTAGGGAAGTGGTTCTTCATTTAGATGTTTCAGATGACCAAGGTCCCTCCCCCTTTTCTCTTTCACCCAGAATTCAAGACTGAGTTTTGTGTATATGTATCGTGATCATTTTTCTGGGTAAAGGACCATAGCTATTCTTAGACCCTCTAAGGAAAGTGTGATTCCAAAAAGGCTAACAACTCTGGTAAGAGGTTTTCTAAACAGTTAGAAAACTGACCAGGGAAATACTGCATTTCTACCTAGGTAACATGTGTTTTCTATATTTGTTTGCCATCCACTTCCTCTCTCAGGGAGATATTTTCTTAAGAGCCTCTATGCCAAGGTTTTTACATGTTTCTGTAAAAGTAAATTAGCATAGGGCTCTTACAAAAATACCTTGGGGAGAGATTAGTTAGCAAACAAATGTAGATGTGTGTTATTTGTGTAAAAATACGGTAATAATAATGTACATAAGCCAAGGCAACCAAGTGCTGTCGAGTCAGATCAAACCAAAACCAAATCCACTGGTGTCAAGTTGATGCTAACTCACAGCAACCCTGTGGGACACACTAGAATGGCCTCATGGGGTTTGCAAGGTTGTAATGTGTACGGAAGCAGACTGCCACATCTTTCTCCTGTGGATCAACTGGTGGGTTTAGAACACCAACCTGTCAGTAAGCAGCCAAACATTTTAACCACTGAGCTACCAGGGCTTCCTCAAAATGAACACACATAATACTCATTCAAGATTTTTCAGCACTTTTCTTCTCTTGATGGTTGGTTTGAAGTTTTCATAGTCCACTGCTCAAGAAGCATCAAGTGAGGCTGTAGTATGAAATATACATATATCCTATAAAATGCCATTATATTATATACTGTATACTTTACCCATACTCTTGTTTTTCAGTTTGTCATACTGTGATAGCTTGTGTGTTGCTGTGATGCTGGAAGCTATGCCATCAGTATTTCAGATACCAGCAGGGTTACCGTGGTCGGCAGGTTTCAGCTGAGCTCCCAGACTAAGAAAGATTAGTAAGAAGGACCTGGTGATCTGTTTCTTTAAAAAACTGGCCAGTGAAAACCTTATGAAGATCAATGGAACATTTTCTGTTATAGCGCTGGAATACGAGTCCAGTTGGAAGACACTTAAAATATGACTGAAATTACTCAGATTTAATTCACCAGCCACTAATGCCAAAAATGAAAAAAATAAAACTTTTGCAGTCTGAAATTGATAAGCCGTGTGTTCAAGATGCCTTGATAATTATTGATGATTTGGAATGTGGAAAACAAGGTTTAGTAGTTTGAAAATGTGTCCTTGATAGAAACGACTTAACTTCATTGCAAATACCTTTTTAAACAACATAAATAGTGACTACGCACATAAACCTGGCCAGTTAGAATACACAGGAGTCAAATGGACTACATCTATGGAAAGAGACCATGCAAAAGCTCAGTATCATCAGTCAGAACAAAACCAGGGGCCAACTGTGGAGCAGACCATCATTGCTCATGCACAAGTTCAAGCTGAAGGTGAAGATAATTAAAACCACACCACAAAGAGCCAAAGTTTGACCACAAGTTTCAAAAACTCAAACCAAACTCACTGCCGCTGACTTGACTCCGACTCACAGCAACCCTGGAGGTCAAAGTAGAACTGCCCCACAGAGTTTCCAAAGAGCATCTGGCAGATTTGAACTGCCGACCTTTTGGTTAACAGATGTAGTAATTAACCTACTGTGCCACTAGGGTTTCCTGACCATGAGTATATCCTACCTGAATTTAGAGACCATATAAAACAGATTTAATGTATTGAACACTGATGACTGGAGACCAGACAAGTTGTGGGATGACATCAAAGATATATTTGAAGATAGCAAGAGGTCATTAAAAATACAGGAAAAGAAAGGAAAGACAAAAGAATGTCAAAAAAGACTGAAACTTGCTCTTAAGTGTCATGCAGCTAAAGCAAATGGGAGACAGGATGACGGTGAAAGAGCTGAGCAGAAGATTTCAAAGGATGGTATGAGAAGGCAAAGTACAATGTAATGAAATGAGCAAAGATGTGGAATTAGAAAACCAAAAGGAAAGAACATGCTGACACTTCTCAAGCTGAAAGAATGGAAGAAAAAAATTAAGCCTGGAATTGCAGTTTTGAAGGATTCTATGGGCAAAATATTGAGTAATGCAAAAAGAATCAAAAGAAGATGGGAGGAATACACAAGTCACCATACCAAGAAGAACTTGCTGGTGTTCGATCGTTTCACAGGTAGCACATGATCAACCACTGATGATATTGAAGGGAGAAGTCCAAGCTGCACTGAAAACATTGGCCAAAGAAAAACAAAAAAAGCTTCCAGGATTTGACAGCATATCAGTTGAGATGTGCCATAGATTGCATTGTGTTCTCCAAAACATCTGTGTAGCACTTTAGCTAGGACATGATTTCTGGTATTATGTTCTTCCATTCTGAAAATCCTGCCTCTATGATGTTAATGGGGGTGTTGTGTTGGTGGGACAGAATTCAATGTATAAAATTTTTCTGTACCTTGAGGCAGTCGCTTGGAATATAAAAGACAGAAGCTAGCAGAAGGATTTGAGGGACCTCATACCACCACGAAGCCATGCTGAAGCTGAGTGTATCTTTTGGAAAGGACTGGGGGGCCCATGCATCGCAGAAGCTTCCAGTCCATGGGGAGAGTGATGACGAGGACCTTCTTCTAGAAGAAAGCCTTCCCTTTGAGCTGACACCCTGATTTTGGGATTTTTGCCTACTGGACTGTGACAGAACACAATTCCTCTTTTTAAAGCCATTCAGTTTTGGTACTTCTGTGAAAGCAACACTAGCTGACTGAAGCAAGATGTTTCAACAAATGGATACAGCTCTAGAAATGTTCACTTGTCTATGCCAAGAAATGTGGAAGACAGCTGTCTAGGCAACAAACTGGAAGAGATCCGTATTTATATCTATTCCTAAGAAGAGCAATCTAATGCAGAAATTTTCTAACAGTATTGCTAATGCCATGTGCAGGTAATATTTTGCTGAAGAGCACTCAAAACTGTTGCAGTAGTACATCAGAATGGACTCAGCAACACGGCGAGTCTCCTGTGTGTCCTCTGTACCTGCTGCCACCATTCTCTGCTGCTACTTCTCACCGTCTTGCTGCTGTCTGTGTAACAGCTCTTCCTGTCTCTGTATCCTGAGTCTAGGATGGTTTCTGCACCGGAGACCTGGTCCTGTGTCCTCTTGGGGTAGTCAGTTCCCCTTTTTGGGGTTTTATCTACCTGGGCTGGTGTGGATGCGTGGGGTTCTTCTGCAAGGTCAGAGAATAGTAGAAGTAACTTCTGAAAGTCCCCACCAACATGAACATTTTGGAGGAAGCAAATTAAAATTCTCAGGATGAGAATTTTGTTCATACTGCCCTTACTGCCAAGTACAATGCACATTAAGCCTAAAAATAGGAAGGGTTTACAATTAGTATTTTTTTTCCCCTTGAGCAGCCTGACTACCCTCTCAGCAGAATGTATAATTTCATTCCTGGAGTCAGGCCACTTTGCATCTGGTCCAGAATGGTGCTGTTAGCAGAGACAAGGGCTGAATGACTCAGGACACAGAGTGTTAGTCCTTTAATCTACAGGGTTGTTGTATTTTATTTCACAGTTGGTTCATTTTTTCCCCCTGATGCTGGGGTCTTGATGAGTGCCAGGTTTACCAGGTGAAGTGTAACTATACACATTTGCAGTTGTGTGCAGATGATGCCCCAAAATATAATCTTTCATGTTCCAGCGTATCACACAGTACCACCCTGAATCACTCTAGTAGAGAAGGTAGTCTTGAGGAATTAGGACATCTAGGCTCTAATTCCACTAACAAACAGCCTTAATGTTGTCTTCTTTTGCCTTAGAGGTACAACTTTATAAATGATTATAATTACAGGTATACTACCAATGAGATTAGAAAAAAATGAAATATTAAACTCCACTTGTATGCAAGATACTTCATATCATGCGCTGTTAGCATTAAATAACTTTCTCAAGAACGTTTCAGTCTATCTAGAGAGAGAAGATGAACGCATATGGGCCCACCAGTATTCTAAGTGGAGTCAAGACGTCAGTGATCTGACACCTAGTAGGTACACAATCACAGTTGACTGGGAGAATTATGGGACACTGGAGCACAAAGTTCAGGAGGTAAAGATCTGGGACTCTCTCTGTGATGTAATGATTTCACCCAGGCTGTAAAGAATTTGTAGGATTTCTCTTGGGGGGGACACATTTTATAGAAAAGTAATGATACACACAATCAGATAAAGTTGTTTTTTTTTTTTCTTTTTAAATGATTTACAGGACTGTGAATTTGCCTATTTGGCTGAATCTGAATTTTGATAAAGCTAATTAAAGTGGAGCTGAGGCTTTTGGAACCTAACTGTGGCTATTTTGAATTTAAAGCAAGAACTGTTTTGTTTTCTTAAATAAAGGCCTTTTGAAACTTTTGAATTGGAGAGGAATGTGCTACAAGCTATAGACTTCAAGTTTGGGTCTGATGTTAGCAGAGGGTCTTCCAATAAGGATGTCCTATTTTGGACAGCTCAGGCAGTGGTATTTGTGAAGGTATAATGGCCATATTTATCACATTTTTTAATTAGTCTTGACAGATAGCCATGAAAAGTTACATGATTCCACAATGCATAGAAATTCTTAGTTTATTATCAAAATGGGTGTTTGGTTCACTAAACTGCCAGGAGCCAGCCCCGACAGCTGTTTCAGGGCCCCACAAAGGGAGGGAAATGGCATCGGTGGAGAAAGAATTGAGAGAGAGACAGGAAAGAGTTTTGGAGAAAATGGCAGCCCGTCAAGGTCTGTCTTTATTTTTTATAGTTGGAGTGACATGATTTTCACCCTATTTTTTTCATCACATAAGCTATTGGCTAGCAAGAAACTGACCCCTCATTATTGGCTTGCAAGAAACTGACCCCTCGTGGTCTCCTTTTTCTTGTTAATTGTCAAGGCCTTCTAGATAATGGCCTGAGGCAGGTGTGTTGTGGTGATAAGTGACAGTGAAAACAAAGTTATGCCCCGAACTCAATCAGCCCTACCTATACCTCAAGGTTAAAAGGTACAGGAGGAGGAGTCTAAAGGTTATAATCTCTATTTGTTCCTACTTTACTCTTTATTTTATCTCTTCCTGTGGAGACAGTAAATACCTACCATCCCCCACCCTATGCCTTTCTTAAGCTGTTCTAAGAAGGGTATTTCTTTTCACATGTCGGGGGGGGCAGGATGTGCAGTTGGTGGAAGCCAGTGGGGCTAGGCCAGCCTTGGCGTTCCCAGACTGGGCGTTCCCGGGCTCAATGTTTGTCCTTGTGCTGGGAGATGAGGGGGTATTTTTGAGGAGAGTTTAATTAGGATGAAAAATATATGGCCAGAAATATGTCAGGGGTGAGATGTGTCTGCCCACCATCATATAGGCTTGTGGCTTTGCTCACAGAGGTCTTTGTGGGTGATGGGCTTTGGCACCAAACATTCTGTGTGTCGTGTGAAAATTACAATGCACATGTTTGTCCCCCCAAGAAAATGATTTGGTGTTTAATCAAAAGATTTGAGACAGCCAGGTCTGTTGCCAATCAGACAATGCCTGTGTGTCAAAGAACTGCATGTCCCAGCAGAAACATTGTCACCGTTCATCAGAGTGTACGTGAGAATCCATCCCAATCAATTTCTCATGGAACACAAGAACTGGGCCTTTCAGGGACTACAGTTTGGCAGATTTTGCTTCTGGTCTTGAAGCTTTACCCTTACAAAACTGTTTTAACTCAAGAACTGAAGTCCAGTGACACCACAGACTGTGCCGTCATTTGCTGACTGGGCACTGAAGCAATTGGAACTTGACCCTGCTTTGGGCTGAAAAATCATCTTCAGTGACAAGACCCATTTCTGAATGAATGGTTTTGTTAATAAACAAAGCTGTCTCACTTGGAGTGATGAGAATCCAGTGGAGATTTAAGGACGACCATTTCATCCCCAGAAAGTCCCCTTTTGGTGTGGATTTTGGTCCAGCAGAATCATTGGCCCTCATTACTTCCAAGAGGAACAAGGAGAGGCTGTGACTGTCAATGGCGAAAGATACCAGGCTATGACAATTGATCACTTTTCACCTCATTTGGCAGGTGCCATGGTGGCTGTTTACCCAAAGTTCTTTTCCACACATGTCATCAGTTTTACTTCAAAAATAATAAAACAATTAAAACTGTATTATTTACACAACTTTTTTTATTCTAGTTCAAATATAGGACACCCTTACGGGAAGCCCCCTTCTAAGGATGAAGTAGCGTGTCATGAGGGCAAAAATGAGAACATCGAAGAGGATGATGTTCCAGTAGTTCCTGCTGAGAGTTTGGACCTAAGAATATATTTTGTGACAATACTGTATTGCTGTGGTACCAATTCCAACTCAGTAGCAACCTTACAGGACAGGCTAGATCTGCCCCACAGGGTTCCCAAGGCTGTAATCTTTATGGAGGCAGACTGTCATATGTTTTTTCCACAGCAGCTAGTGGATTTGAACCAGCAACCTTTTGGTCAGCAACCAAGCTCATCAACCAGTGTACCACCAGGACTCCTGTGTGACTGTAACTCCAATAAATCCTATCACTTTAGATCTAGAAGATGCCTGTTGCAGTCTTTGTTGTATAATTAAGGAATCAAAACTCAGAGAGGCTATTCCATTTTCCCAAAAGAGAAAACCACTAACTTCTCTCATGTGTGGAAGTTTTGTGAAAAGAATAAAGCCTTCATGAAATTTAGTAAGTCTGTCATCCTTGGGAGTGGTATCTCGGGATGAACCTCCCTTCCACTACCCCCAAAAAGTCATATTGCCATTGAGTTGATTCTGACTTTTACAGCAAACCTGTAGGACAGAGTAGAATGGCCCCACAGAGTTGCCCAGGAGCTACCTGATGGATTTGAACTGCTGACCTTTCAGTTAGCAACTGCAGCTCTTAAGTACTATACCACCAGTGTTTTTTTCTTGGGATTAACACATGGGCAGAAACCAGCCTTTTTGCAGACCTCTAGAGCTTTCTCCAAGAAAGAATGAAGGCAGAATCATCCTGGAGAGGAAATTGTGGATAACCTGCTAACATGAGTGTGGGTCAAAGAAGAGCTCCATATCTGAAGACCCTGAATACTAGAATGAGGAGTGGGACATGAGCTGGGAAGGGAGTGGGCAGCAGCCAGCAGAGGAGCCATTAGCTGATGGCCTTGGCCGCAAGTCAAGTTGAAATGGGCTGTGGCTCTCAGGTGGGTCAGTGATACGGGAATAATAGCTGGCACTCACCTATGAATCATGATGCTTTGCACACTGATGAGATGCAGTTCTGAACATCCAGGAGGCCCGTGCTGAGCAGTGACTACACTTGCCCAGGGAACAGGAACATTTATTCTCCCGTATACCTAAGTGCTACTCATCAATTTTTCTGTGACAGCTGTTACTGTCGCTGCTGCCGCAGAACTCCCAGCTAAGATCTCAGCCCCAGTGCTAGGATTCACTCTGTGGGGTGCTGTTTTACATCAAATTCTGGTGAACAGAATCCCAAGGCAAAAAGGGCTATCTCTTAGAAAGAACTTTGTTGAAGTGGCAACTCATTCTGAACTCACCTGTAAAGACACTAGAATCCTCCTGGTTTCTCCCTTTCCTTAGTGGCTGTCTTGGCTTTTCAGGTATAACCTCCCTTTTTGGATGCATTGTTGGTGTTAATTGCCACCAAGTTGATTCCAACTCCTGACAATCCCATGTCTGCAGAATACAACTGCGCCTTACAGTTCTCTGTGGCTGGCTTCCAAAGGCACCTCTGGCTGCTTTGAACCACCAGCATTTTGGGTTGTAATCAAGCACTTAACTGATTGCACCACGTAAGGAATTTTGGACTCAGAGTCACGGAGTTGCCCCTTTCACTGTCCGTGAATGAAGGTCCTGAGGGCAGATTCTGGGTGAAATCCAAGAGATCTGCCTTGCACTGCTCTGACACCCTTTTGTCTTGGATGTATAAGCACCCAGCAGAAACATTTCTGACGGGAGTGTTTTAAGGGCCTCTGAATGCTTTGCTGAGCAGATTGTCATTTCTGGTCCAGTATGAGATTTTATTGGCTACCAGTTCTACAGGTGGCCAGATTTAACAACAACAAAAAAAGTTGTTTTAATCAGAAAGAAATGTCTGTGGCTCCATGCCCTTAGAATCCACAAAATCAAGATGTTTTGATGTTTAGTTTTTTGTTTTCTTTTTTTCTTAAAAGGAGAAATTTATTTGTAATATTCAACACCTGTGTGATTGCCAAGAAGCAAAAGATCTCTTGAATGGCCTTGTAGCTACACAGGCACAACTAGAATGAGTGACCGAGGGGAAAGGGCTGGAGTCTTTGTGTATTTGAAATTCTTAAAGAAATAGCCTGGCTGCTGAGGTAGTTCTAAGCCTGGACTTAACCGGGGTAGAAATAAGAGATTCCTTGTCCTCAGAAGGTTCTGTGCAAGCCTATGCTCTTATGAGCAGTCCAGGAATTTCTAGAAAAAGAAATGTTCTAGCTTTATGAACACCCCATGTCAGATTGACGAAGGGAGAGTAGACATGTAAAGTCATACTCGAACTTCTTCCAAAGCAGCAGTGACTCCCTTCTGGAGTGGATACTCTGAAGAATTCCATAGTCTTTACTATACACAGAACAGTATCTTTTTTTTTTTAATATCTACAGTTTGAATAATAGACAAAGTTAACTATCCTTCTCCTCATTGTTTTTTTTTGTTTGTTTATTTTCTTTTTGTTGCTTTTGAGAGGTGGGCAGGTAAGAGAAAGAAAATAGAATCTTTCATTTCATGGCTAGTTTTCCGTTCCTTTTTTTGCCTCAAAACAGGAAACCACCCAAGAAAGGTTTAGCAGCAGGCTGAGTCTGCCAGATTACATCTTTATTTTAATTTGGCAATAAACTAGTGTACAAACTGTGCTATAAAACATTGCCTGCAACGGCATCTCTCAGTCTGTCTTAAACACCTCACTAAACATGATGTGTTGGGAAACATTGGAAATGAGAGAAAACAAAGAGCAGATGTGACTGCAAGAAAAATCAGGAGCAAAGTACAAAAATAGAGTATACATGTATCCCAGTTTTGTCAGCTGTCCTGAGGCCCTGGGATTTTAGTCTTTCCACTGGGAGTGTTGGTGGTTCAATAGAAAAAAAAAAAAATCGTGTCTTCCATGCAGGAGACCCAAATGTATTTCCAACCAGTCCATATTATGTGCAGCTACTACCCATGTGTCTGTGAAGGTTTTCGTGTTACTATGATGCTGACATGTTTCAGCAGAGCTTCCAGACTAACATGAACTAGAAAGAAAGATCTAGTAATCTGCTTCTGGAAATGAGCTAACGCAAGCCCCGGCAGTCCCAGTGAAGGGGTTGCCTTGAGTTGGAAACCTAACTCCGTTATAGGTGCTCTTGGAGGAGTCATACGTAATGGGGAGAGTCTGATGTTGTGAATCCGCTCTGAAAATGTACAGCATCAGGCTGCTGACTCAGCCTACGGGAAACGCCCTTTGTTCTGGTGGCCACGCTCTGGGACTCCTCATCAGAGAAGGAGCTGCCGCTATGAGCATAAGCAAGTAGGCTGCTTTTGACCAGCCCTGTGCAGTTTCTCTGTACCCTATCGGTTGGCCCAGTCCACCTTTGTAGTGAACTCAGTGGAGCTCCACAAGTCAGCGATTCAGGTAATACTGCACAGGAAACATGCCACCTTCCTGCTATCCATTAAATTCCTAAGAATCACAGTTTGGAAACAAATAAAAATTCTGCAACTTGCATGTTGGCCTCCCCTTCAGCATTTTGGCATATATTCATAACATACTTGCAAAACCAAAGCAGGTATGATAGAGGAGAAAAACAGGTTTCTATAAGGGAAGGCCTCTTCACAGGTAATTTAAAAGCCCTCATATTTATAGTCAGTATACTTCATGTAAATTACTAAGGCTTACATTGGATTAAAACCATATATTGATAGAAAAGGAAAAACTGTATTGGTATTGTGTTTGCTTGCCAAAGGTAGACATTTGGTGACTTGTATAAAAGTAAATAACAAGGAAGCATTCTTTCTAGTTCTCTCTCTTCTTTCTCTCTACCAGTCCTCAATTTTATTTAAAAATTTCATATTCTCTCAAAAGCATTTTTCCCTTCTTATTTCTTTTTTCTTTCTTTCACTCTGCCCCAACAGAGAGGCATTGCTTATCACATATTCCTTGAGTGTTGGACATCCCCTGGAAAAGAGTGTTTGATAAGAAAGTAGGTGTCATTTATTTGTTTCAAAACCTCAGTTGTACTGGTTTCTCACCACTGGTAGACAGTAGGGAATTGAGTACGAGTATCAGCTCTGTATTCCTTCAGGCTTTACCACTAGCTGTGTGACCATCAACTGGCCACTTAGCTTGGTAGTTTCTCTATCTGTTATGCCAGCCAAGTGCCGTCGAGTCGGATCCAACTCATATATAGTGAGAGTAATAATGATAGTATTTGCCATGTAGGACAACTGTTTGAGGATGCTGACATAATGTTTGTAAAGCCAAACACAGAGTCTAACACATAGCAAGCATTGCATACACACTGGCCAATAGTATTATTGAGAGTCCTGTGACACAGCAGAACTGGCGTGGTATAGTTGGAATTAGAAACAGGTCTGCTTAGCACTAGACCAGTCTCTTTCCAGCACCTGAAGGTGTAAGCACTTTATTCAGTGCTAAGTGATGCTTTAGTCTCTAGAACATATTGTGGAACCGGAATGAATGGAGCTGCAAAAACTGTGTATTGGTGCTTAGAAATGTTGTTGCTTATAGTAACAGTAAAGCATTAAGTATTAACATTTTTATCTTCACAGTAACCCTGTTTGTTTTTTAATAGATCTACTAGCCTATTAATGTCAGAAGGGCAAGATAGAAATAACAGACAAATGGATCCTTGAAATTCAGCCCTCTGGGGGATATTCAAATGATTTTGCACAAGCAGAAATATTTAGGAGTCTGATATCTACCTAATGCCATCATGCTTCCCCAAGGCACTGCTTTAAGTAAAACGGCACTTAGTTATTTATGAGAAATATATTGAGCATTATATACAATGCTAGTTTGTAGGGTTTCCATGTGCTTGAAATTTCCCAATGTCACAGTTGGTTTCAAATTTCATGAATATGTAAATACGTTAAGTATCCAAGAACAGAACTGGCAATTACAGTGGAAACCAGGGATCTTGCTAAATGTCAACCCACTGCTTGTTTAGAAAACAAATTCTCTAGCTAAAATGCCATCATATGCAAACAAGGAATACTTACATTCACTGTAGATACCATGTTTAACCAGGTTGTATCATTATTTTCCAACTGCTACCTGGAACAGCTTGATCTACCTGTTTCAAATCATTTTTAAGAAACAGCAAGAATAAGGAGAACTGGACATTCTGAAACAAATGATGAGGATTAAATTTTGAACAGTCACAAATATACCCGGGTAGCTGTTTGGGATTTGAAATAGAGGCCTGTCTTTTCTTGTACAACCTGAGAGCTCACTGGATCTGTTCCATGCCACCAACACTCATCTGAATGAATTCTAGATGTCTCCTGAATCTGGACTCCAGCCTAGGCAACCTTGAAGGGCATCTGATCTCACAAAACAGCATGGGTCTGTTTCCTAAGTGAGCTCAAGGAGAGTCCAGCGAATAATGTTGTCTGTAAGTAGAACTCCAGCAATACCAGATGTTTCTGCATTCTTCCTGACCAAAACACGTGGCAAGGAAGGGAGTGGTTTTAGGAGAAGTAAAGTCTTGACCCTCTATATAGACACAGTTTGTGATTTCATGGTGCTGTGGTTTTTATACCCCTTAAAAAATGTGTTAAATACATTTTGTCTTTCACAGCCTACCTTTAGTATGATGTGATATTTTAAGTCCAAATTACAGATGGCAAGTCTAGTGTCTCAAGAGATCCAGATCTCATAGCTGGCAAGAGGAAGAGAAACCATAACTCAGATACGTGCCAGGTTCCTTTATCAAGGTGCATGCTTATTTGTAAAATTTCGCGAAACAAAAAAGGCCTGACTACTCTGACTCACTTGACTTGCTTAACTCTTAACATCTGCTAGGCTCCTCTAACTACAAGCCTGAGGGAAAGTATCCCAGAACAAGAAGACTTGTGAACTGAAGCCAAGTAGTATCAGCTGCTCCAGGAAAGGCTAGGCAAGGCAATAGTCAAGCTCAGAGGCTGAGGACACAAGCATACTCTTTAGGATCCTTCCTTGCTTCTCAATCTAGAAGACAAAACAAAAGAACACATCAGCTTATCCCTGCCAGTGCTCCTTTCCCCAGAGTATGTGGTCATCTAAAGGTGAAGGCAACAACTGGTAGCAGAAAGGAAATAAGGAGAGATAATTGATACAGACTGTATCCTGCAGAATGCTCCTTAAAAGCCAGGGTGACAAGACTTTGTCTTCCTTACTTTGGTCATGTAATCAAAAAGAAACAATTGCTGGGAAAGGACATCATGTTTCATACAGTTGAGGCATAACAAAAACAAGGGAAACCCTAAATGAGATGGCTAGACACAGTAGCGATAACACTGAACTCAGATGTACCAGTGATCCTTGATGTGGCACAAGACCAGGCAGTGTTTCATTCCGTGATACATAAGGCAGCCATGAGGTGACACCAACTTGACAGCAACTGCTAACAACAGCAGCAACTGTATAAAACTCCCTGTGGTAGGCATTTTACATCTCTTGTCTCATTCTTATTTTTTTTTTAATTATGATTGAATGAAAATGTACATTCCCATATAAATTTGCATGCCCACCTATATGCAGCTCCCACTGCTCTCCCTGCCCAGTAACAGCACACTCTTCCTCTCTGCTCCATACGTGTCTTATCCTCCCAACAATTTTCTTTCCCCTCCTCTACACCCACTCCCCCATCTCCAGTAGGAAGTCAACAGGACTCAACGTAACATCATTACTCCTCCTGTTGAGTTTCCCTCTGGAAACTCAACTCCTGTTGAGTCTCCCTATATCCCTCTGCAAACCAAGACCTGAACTGATAGCTAAACAGCCTTCTGGGTACCTAGTTAGCCCTGGGACACAGCATAGGGCTGTTAATTTGGACTTCATACCACTGAACAGAAAACTTCTCTCTTTTCCTGACCCCTACTTTCGACGAGTGCTCGCTTTCATGGATCACGGATAACTTGCCATTTTAACTTCTTTTCTCTGTCTTGGCCAGTGAGCGGAGCTGAGATTTGACTGGCAGCTGGTCTCGTGGACACTGCTGGTGGGATCAGTGGGCAGAATTGCTGCACTTTGAGAGCTCAGCTTTGGACTGTGTGCATCTCGGAACCTTTGGCCTCTCTTTCTACCTCTGCCATGTTGTGGCCTGTGCCATGGCAGGTGGGGAGCCTGTGTGGGATGCCATCTTGTTCCACTGGGAGACAGATATACCCATACGGAGGCCTCTGCAGAACCTAATTCCTAGTCTCAGAGGCAGCACCTGCCAGGAGGAGAGTGCTTTTCCAGCAGAAAGGTGGTATTCTATACAGTGTTCAGTGTTGCCTACAGCTGAGGCCCAACAGCATAGGCCAGCAGGGCAGTAGCCTTTTTGTATCTTGAACTAGTTTATAACATCTGGGGTTCAATATAGAGGTGCTTACTCTGTCAGCTGGGAAGAGGGGCCTGCACACCTGAAAACCTGACTTTGGAAGTAGTCAGATACGTTTTACCTTTCATTTTAAGACAGCCGAGAGAAACAACTGCGGTCCATCCTCACAGTATCTCTCACAGCCTTTAGTGACCCACATGATGTCCAAAAAGCAAAAAACTCTTGATAAAAGTGTAATGAAGAAATCACCCATGGCTTCAGAAGGCCTCCAAAAGAAAGAACCAAAGAACTGCCCAGATGTAGAAACCTTTCTGAAACTTTTGGAAGATGAATACGAAAGGATTACATATAGAGCCCTCCTAGACCTTACACAAAATGCAGCAGAGCAAAATGAAAAACTAAGCAAGCTGTTTGATCTAATGAAACACCAGTACTCTGAAATCCACCAGATCAAGAACAAAATCAAAGAGATAGGAACTTCAATTCAAAGCCAAGAAAACAGAATGGAATAAATGGAAAACAGGTTTTTTAACTTGGAAGACAGAGCTGCTGACTCCAGCATCTATGAGGAAAAATCAGAAAAAAGAAACAATAAAAATGAAGAAGCGTTAAAAAGCATGTGGAATTCTATTAAAAGAAACAATCTATGATTAATTGGAATTGTACAACAGGGCAAGACACCTGAGAACTCAGAGAGTATTGTTGCTGAGCTGCTGACAGAAAATTTCCCAGAATCTGTGAAAGAAGAGAATATAGATATCCAAGATGCATATTGAACAACACTCAACAGAGATCTCAAAAGAAAGACTTCAAGACATATTATAATCAAGCTTAACAAAATGAAACATAAGCAGAAACTCTTACAGACCACAAGACTCAAAGCAAAGCTAACATTCAGAGGGAAACCCTGTAAGCTTTCATTGAATTTCTCAGCAGAACCAATGCTAGCATGGAGACAGTGCCATGATACATTCAAAGCCTTGAAGGAGAACTTCCAACCAAGAATTCTATATCCTGAAACACTATCTTTCAAATATGAAAATGAAATTAAGACATTCGCAGATAAACAGAAACTCAGAGAATTTGTAAAAACCAAACCAAACCTACAAGGAATACTGAAAGAATCTCTTGGCTTAGAAGAACAAAACCACTAACTTTACATTTTAGAAGCAAATACAGGACACGTCACCCAGAAATCTACTCAGTTAGGGAAGGCCCCGAACTCAAAGCTGTAATGGTGAAAGAAATGATCCGGTGACCATATCATGAAAACTGATGTCATTATGTTAAAAAGAGGGATGGACTACAGTCATTGTAGTCTCTCCAGATGGAGAGGAAGTCAACAAGACTGGTAGTAATTAAAACCAGGTTTATACATAGTTTATTAAGAAGGATCATGGGGCAGCCATAAAACACAATAAAGATGCAATGTATCAAATCAAGAAACATAATATAGGAGTCTCAACAACCACAAAACCAACCCTGAGAAAGGTGAAAAATCAACTGACAAAGAAGAATGTCCAAGAACAGATTAATAAGAACAACAGAGAAAACATCAATACAAAATTAAACATATCACAGTGGTATCACTAAATACATACCTATCAATAATTACATTGAATGTGAATGGACTGAATGCCCCAGTAAAGAGACACCAAGTGACATCTTGGCTCAAAGGACATGACCCTTTTGTATGCTGCCTACAACAAACTCACCTCAGACTTAAAGATATGCACAAACTGAAAATTAAAGGGTGGAAGAATATATATGAAGCTAACAATACACAAAGAAGAGCAAGTGTGGCAATTCTAATCTCAGGTAAAATAGATTTTAATGTAAAATCTACCACCTTAGAAAAGGATGGACACTACTGCTGAAGGGTTCAATACACAATGCACCTAATATTAGAACACCTAAATCCATTGAAGAAACATCGACTACACTCAAAAATGAAATAGATCACTCCACAATAATAGTGGGAGACTTCAGGACTCCACTCTCAATACTGGACAGATCATCTAGAAAAAAGCTCAATAAACACACAGAAGACCTTATTGCTACAATTAACAGACTAGACCTCATATACAGAACTTTCTGTCCATCAGCAGGTGACTATACCTTCTTCTCCAATGATTAAGAACAACAGTGATTTCAGGAAACATCTCATAACCTGGTTTCAATTGGAGGACATTATGCTGTGTGAGAGTGGTCAGCAACAAAAGGACAAATATTGTATGAGACCCCTATAATAAGAACTTCAAAACAGACTCATGCATAGAAGAAAAGACTCTCTGATGGCTGCAAGGGTGGGGAGGGTGGGACAGTGAGCAGGGGAGGGTTTAGATAGTTGATAGAAATTTGGTTGAGTGAAATCTGTCACAGCACACGTTAGAAAGAAGATCAATATTAACTGGACTTCAACATGATTACTCCTCCCATCTTAACCCAATATTACAAGGGCAGAGTAGCTGGGGTGGGAGCTAGGGAACATGCTCCCAGGGGAAACCGAGGCCAATTGGCATAACTAGCATTTTACTAAGAGAGCCTTCTGCACCCCACGCTGGTGAGTGGCATCTGGAGTCTTAAAAGCTGCCAAGATGCCATCTGAGGGTACAGCAAATGGTCCCAACTCAACAGGAACTGAAGATCACCAAGGACCAAACCAACATAGCAGAAAGAGAACCCAGAAGACAGAGAGACCGACGTGACTACATCAACTTGTGACTGGAAGAACCGGATTGTGCCTGGCCACCACCAGTGATAGCCGTTATGGAGCTCACAGAGTTGAATCTGACTGGCAACACAAGAATAAAAAGGGGCGCACTCTGAGATCTCCACTGAAAGACTGCAACTGATGGTCCACAGGCCTAGGAGTTCCCCTAGGAGCATGGCCCCTGGCCCTGGTGCTGCCCCTGTCTGTAAATCATAATGGAGGTCAGCTGTTTGGACAGAAATGGATTGTACTTGGTGACACAGAGTGACCATATCACATGTGCACTTTATGGTTCTATGCATCTATGGGATGTCATCCTCCTGACCTCCTACTGGAGGCGGGGAAGTGGGTGGAGAGGAGGGGCTGGGAGGATAGGACATGTATGGAGCAGAGAAGAAGATTGTGCTATTACTGGGCAGGGAGAGCAGTGGGAGCTGCATATACATGGGCATGCAAATTTATATGGAAATGTACATTTTCACTCAATCATAATAAAAAAATATATTTTTAAAAAAAGTGGTATGTCTGTATCCAAGTTTTAAGGAAGCACTAGCTTGCTTTCCAAAGAGATTGTACCATTTTGCAACCCCACCAACAGTGTAGACGAGTTCCCATGTCTCCACAGCTCTCTCCAACATTTGTGGTTTTGCATTTTTTGGATCCTGGCCAACCTTGTTGGGGTGAGATGGTATCTTATTGTAGTTTGGATTTGAATTTCTTTAATAGCTAGTGAACGTGAGCATGTCTGCATGTGTTTTTTTGGCTGTGTGGATCTCCTTTTTAGAGAAGTTTCTGTCCATCTCCTTTGCCCATTGCTTAGCTGGATTATTTATTTTTTTCTCATTGATATTCTGTAGTAGTTTATAGATTATGGAGATCAGGATTCGGTCTGACATATAGTTGCCAAATTTTTTTCCCATTCAGTAGGTGGCCGTTTAATTCTATTAAAGTCTTTGGATGAGTTAAAGTGTTTGATTCTTAGTAGTTCCCATTTATCTATTTTCTGTTCTGTTGTTTGTGGTTTGTTTGACAGATTTTGGAGTGTCTCTATATTGTGTATTAAACCTTCCATTGTTGTTCTTACTTTTTCTTGGGTGAACTTTATCGTTTAGATTTGATATTTAGATCTTTTATCCAGTTAGAGTTGGTTTTTTTATAAGATGTAAAATATTAGTCTTGTTTCAGTTGATTGCAGATGGATATCCAATTTTTCCAGCACCATTTATTGAAGAGACTTTTTCCCCAGTTTAATGTCTTAGGGCCTTGTTGAATATCAACTGTTGATAGGAAGATGGTCTCATCTATTGGGTCTCAATTCTGTTCCATTGATCTATCTGTCTCTTTTTGTACCAGCACCAGGCTGTTTTGACTACTATGGCAGTATAATGGGTTCTAAAGTCGGGTAGTGAGAGGCCTTCCAGTGTGTTCTTCTTCAGTAGTGCTTTACTTATCGGGGCTTCTTCCCTTTCCAAACAAAGTTGGTGATTTGTTTCTCCGTCTCATTAAAAAAAGTCACTGGAATTTGTATTGGGATTGCATTACATAAGTAAATTGCTTTGGGCAAAATAGACATTTTCACAATGTTAAGTCTTCCTATCCATGAACAGGGTAGGTTTCTCCAGTTATGTAAGTCTCTCTTAGTTTCCTGTAGTAAGGACTTGTAGTTCTCTTTGTAAAGATCTGTTATTTCTTTGGTTAGATTTATTCCTAGGTGCTTTATCTTCTTAGGGGCTGTCGTAAATGGAATTAATTTGGTGATTTCTTCCTTAATAATCTCATTGTTGGTATAAAGGAATCCTACTGACTAACTTATGTTTATGTTGTACCCTGAGACTTTGCTGAACTCTTCTATCAGTTTGAATAGTTTGCTTATGGATTCTTTTGAATTCTCTGCATATACAATCATGTCATCTACAAATAGTGAGATTTTTGCTTCTTTTTTGCTGATGCAGATGCCCTTTATTTCTTGGTCTTGTCTAGTTGCTCTGGCTAGAAATTCTAGTACAATGTTGAATAGGAGGTGAGAGTGAGCATCCTTGTCTAGTTCCTCTTCTCAAGGGAAACTGTTTCAGTCTCTCTCCATTCAGGAAGATGTAGGCAATTGGCTATGTGTAAATGGCCCTTATTGCTATCTATTCCTCTTTTGCTGAGAGTTTTTAGCATGAATGGATGTTGGACTTTATCAAATATCTTTTCTGCATCAATAAACAAGATCAGGTGATTCTTGTCTTTTGTGTTGTTTGTGTGGTTGATCACATTAATTGTTTTTCTGATGTTGAACCAGCCTTGCATCCCTGATATGCATCCAGGTTGATTATGATGGATTATTTTTTTTGATATGTTGCTGTATTCTATGGACAGGAATTTTGTTGAAGATTTTTGCATCCAGCTTCATGATTGATACTGGTCTGTTCTCCTTTTTTGTTGAGTCTTTCCCTGGCATTGGTACCAGAGTTATATTGGCTTCATAGAATGAATTTTGGAGTACTCCATCCCTTTCTTTTTTTTTTATTTTTTTATTTTTTTTATTTTTTAATTTTTATTTAACATGACTGAGTGAAAATGTACCTTCATGTATAAATTTACATGCCCACCTATATGCAGCTTCCACTGCTCTCCCTGTCCGGTGACTGCACGCTATTCCTCTCTGCTCCATACATGTCTCATCCTCCCAACAGCCTCCTTTCTCCTCCTCTCCATCCACTCCCCTTCCTCCAGCCGGAGGTCAGCAAGATGATATCCTATAGATGTATAGAACCATAAAGTTCTTCCAATATATGGTCACTCTGCATTGCCAAATCCAATCCATTCCTGTCCAAAGAGTGGACCTTTGTTATAATTTATGGGAAAGGGCAGCATCAGGGCCGGGGGCCATGATCTCAGAGGAACCCCAAAACCGCTGGACCATCAATTGAGGTCTTTTAGTGGAGATCTCATGATGCACCCCTTTTTTTCTTGTGTTGCTAGTGAGACTCCTCTCTGTGAGCTCCATCGTGGCTATCACTGGTGGTGGCTGGGCACCATCTGGTTCTTCCGGTCCCAAGTCGATATAGGCACCCACTCTTGTGGGTCTCTCTGTCTTCTTGGTTGTCTTTACCGCATGTCATTTTGGTCCTCAGTGAGCATCCGTTCCTGCTGAGTTGGGACCATTTCCTGTGTCCTCGGATGGCAGCTTGGCAGCTTTTAAGACCCCAGACACCACTCACCAATTTGGGGTGCAGAGAACTCTCTTAGCAAAACGCTAGTTGTGCCAACTGGCCTGGAATTCACCTAAGAGCATGGTCCCCCGCCCTCCACCCCAGCTACACTATCCTTGCAGTATTGAGTTAAGATGGAAGGAGTACTCAAGTTCTGCTGAAGTCCACTTGATGTTGTTCTTGTTTCTAATGTGTGCTATCACCGCTTTCTCCCAACTAGATTTCTAGTAACTATCTAAACTAAACCCTCCCCCCCTCCCCCCTCCTCCCCTCCCTTGCAGCTGTCAAAGAGTCTTTTCTTCTATACACAAGTCTGTTTTTAAGACCTTATCGTAGAGGTCTCATACAGTATTTGTCCTTTTGTCGCTGACTACTTTCACTCAACATAATGTCTTCATAACATAATAGTCTCAGTAGTATTGGTGATAACTCTTCTCTGAAAGCTTGATAGAATTCTGCGGTGAAGCCTTTGGGGCCCGGGCCGTTTTTCATTGGTAGTTTTTGGATGACTTTTTCTTCCTTTCTTCCTTTGTGATGGGTTCGTTAAGTTGTTCTGCTTCAGGTCAGATAATTTTGGTAGGTGATATGAATCAAAGAATTTGTCCATTTCTTGTAGGTTTTCAGAATTGTTAGAGTCTTTCATAGTATTCTGTTATGATATTTTTGATTTCTGTCAGATGTGTTATGACAGCACCCCTCTCATTTCTTATTTGTTTCCTGTTTGTGTTTAGTAAGTTTAGCCAATGGTTTGTCAGTTTGGTTGATCTTTTCAAAAAAACAGCTTTTGGTCTTTTCAGTTTTTTCAGTTGTTCTGCTGTTCTCTAATTTGTTTAGTTCTGCTCTAGTCTTTATGATCTCTTTCTTCTGGTGCCTGAGGGATTTCTCTGTTGTTTTGTCTCAAATTCTTCAGGCTGTAGGGTTAGTTCTTTGCTATGGTTTCTTTCTTATTTCCAGATGTGTGCATTTATGGAGATAAACTGACCTCTGAGCACTGCTTTGGCTGTATCCCATAGATTCTGGTAGAAAGTGTTTTCATTCTCATTGGAATTCATAAATTTCTTTATTTCTTGTCTCATTCTTATATCAGGCATTAGCTGTATAATTGAAGTTCAGAGAGTCAGAGTTAGAAAAAATTTTCCAAAGAAACATATCAAATGATTGGTAGAGCCCAGGATCTCAGCCAGTTTGGATTATGTCTGAAGTCTGTCTCTGTTACAGCAAAATACTGGACCTCCTAGAAAATCCATTGTGATTTTTTCCCCCTTTTTTAGATTGCCAATTATTTTTCTCTGTTTATATCAACACTGTTCTCTGTCTAATCTACCACAAGACCGCTTCCCACTGACAGAAGCTGCAGTCTCTATTTCTGGGGCTGAGTTTCACAGCAGAGAGAGGACAATTGTTTCAAGAAGATCACACAGTAGGGAAAGGGGTAAGGACAGCCTAGTGGGCAGAGGGCACTGTTCCTGGCTGGCTCTCGGGCACCCGGTTGCCCTGTGGAATTCATCAGACCTGCTTTTGCTGCTAGGAGAAATGCCATAGCCCATTTATTACCTTCCCTCTTTCCTGGAACCAACTCTCTTCCCCACTATTTCTGAATAAAACATCTTCCTGCCCAGGCAAAACCACAGGGATTTGCAAGTGTGACACTTTGTTATGCCAGACATCCAATCAGATGTTTTTTCTGTTTTATTTTTACTTTTTTTAAAATTTTGCTCCCTTCTTTCCTTCCTTCTCATACTCAGCAGACTAATCCAGGCACTTGTTATCTCTTCTGTGTACCATTGAAATCACCTTCTAACTGCTCTCTCCTCTCTCCATTCTTTCTTCACACTGCTAATGGAACATCTTATTGAGGCACTGCTCCAATTATGTTCCACGTGACGATTTCCTCCTTCTGCTTGGTTTGATGTCCCACCACCGCTGAGTCTCATCATCTATGCATTTAAATAATAGTATGATTATATGGTTACTGAGAGCTATTTTTTTCTTTAGTCTGTGTCTTAAGACAGAGACTCATGATGTAGATCCTTAGCTGAGCTTCTAATTATTTAATGTATTTTATGTTTATTTCTCCACTTATGTTAGAGAACTTTTAAGACCAAGATTTTATCTTAGCCGCTTCATGTACACCACCAGCCCTGGGTGTATGGGGAGTGCCCATAGTATGAACTGATGCACAGTCACATACTGACCTTTCCTTCTTAGCCAGCTCCTGTTCCATATGTCAAATTCCCCATGATTCAGAACACCAAGCCAAACAGCATGGCATGTGACAGACTTCAGTGACAGTTGGGGAATGGCCAGTGACAGATTTGATAAATCCACCATGGGAGAGATGATGGGCCAGCCACATGTCATCATTCCTGCTCACTCTTCATCAACAGAGCCTGAGCACTCAGCCTTGGTACACTTGTGTGTTGACCTTGGTGATGTTTGGATCCTATCTATGGTAGCTCCCCATAGGCCTGTGCCCATCTAATCTGGTCTCAAGCTCTGTTGGTCATCTCAGCTTCCATTTCTCTTTTGTTTTTGTGTCCCAACGAAACTGCTTCCCTAGTCATTGACAAAGCAAAAACACAGACACCATTCTGACTTTTAACACATCTGTTTCTTCACTTTGACCCATCTCCCAGAAAGACTCGTCTCCATATCTCTATATTAAAAAGATGTTAATTTTACTCCAAAGCTCACCTCATATGCTCTCCAGACTTCCAAATTATCCTGTTAGATACACCACCAAAGTACTGTAAGCAAAACAGTATACATTACTGTGTACATTGTCTATTACACCCCCTAGTAAGCTGGCATTTTCCCTCAAGAACTCATGGTCCACTGGTGGGGAGGGGAGTCATCATAGGTTATCTTAATATCTAGCACCTATAGCAACCAGCCAAGAGGAAGGCTCCTGTGAGCACTTGGTGAAGTTGTATAGAATTCTTAGGTATTGTACATTGTGGCTTTCCCTGAGAGTGAGTTCTGACTCCCTTCTGTGCTCTGAAACCAAGAACATGTATGCATGCTTCTGAAGACTGTGGGTTTCTCTGGGTTAATTCTCTTATTTCCTTCTGAGGCTGGTGGAGGAAGTTGCCTGAGATTTGCAGTGCCTCAGGCCTGGCATTAGGAATTTATATGAAGTCCTCAAGGTACTATCTCTTTCTTACTAAAAAGAATGCACGAACAGCTGTGAGAGCTGGAGAATCATGAGGTGGATGAGTGCTTTGTACCCAGGCCATCCCCAGGGCAGTATTAGGATAAGGCAAATAAAATAGAACTGCCAGGGTTTTCTGTCAGCCTTTTCAGAAATGCAATTTGCAGGCCCCCTGCCTCCAAAACGTTAAGGGCAGAGAAGGAAAGAGGACTGAGCAGGCGACCTTGAAAAGAGCCAACAGCAGGAGTGTTCTGCCCGTGTGGATGTCACTCTAAGGGCCTGGGTGGAGGAGATCCAGGAACTTGCCTCCTGCCTGGGAACACGGCCATGGGAAGCTCTGTGGGGAACAACGTTGGATTCCATCAGCCAAGTCCTGAAACATATGATCATGACTCTTAACATCTGTGGTTTCGTGTTCTTGTGCTAACTTCTTAATAGCAAAAGAAAAGTTGTAATATTTGTCTCACCATTTGAAAAGAGGAGCTGTATTGATCCAATTTAGCAATATTGAAAAGACTTTCCAGGAACCATCACAGCTGTAAATTTTCATACCTGTACAAGAAGGCTGAATTTCATTTCAAAGGGAGATGCTAGTCTTCTGAGACTCCTTCTAGACTGTAACTGGTACGAAGATGAAAATGGAAGCTGGAAGCAACTGTCTGCATAGTCCCCTTCTCTCATCTCCCCTTAGTCTTCTCTAGATTGAGAATCCTGGGCGAAGTCAGTGCATCCCATCCACTTGCCCACTCCCAAGCCATTTTCTCTTCCTCTAGTACCCGTCTTCATTCACCCTTGGGTCCAGTGCTGTCATTCAACCAGCAACTCTTCAGCTCTCTTGAGATGTCACCAGAGATGCCCCAACATCTGGTTAAAAGCTCACAACCAGGCTAATGCTTGCAATGGCATTATTTGCAATTCAGTGTGTCTTTTATCTGCACTCTTCATCCAGAACACAAAAGCAAGTGTCAAGAAACCAAGCCAATGTGACAGATTTTTTTTTAAAAAAAAGACCTTCAAAAGAGTAGCACATCAGGAAGGAGGTGTGTGAATAGCCCCAGACCAGCATAATGACAATGGGGGTATTTAGACCCTGTTTCAGTCAGCTAGGGCTGCTCTAACAGAAATACCACAGAGTGGATGGCTTTAACAAAGGAACATTTATTTTGACATAGTCCAGTAGGCTACAAGTCTATTTCAGGGTGTCCGCTCCAGGGGAAGGCTTTCCCCTTGTCAGCTCTGAAGGAAAGTCTGGTATTGCATCAGTCTTTGTCCAGGAAGCATCTTGGCGCAGGAACCTCAGATCTGAAGGACGCATGGTATGAGGTTCCCGAATTTCTGCTTGCTTCTCTTTCCTTTTATCTCTTGCCGGATGAAAGGATTAAGGGTGGTGCAAGCCATACTCCAGGGAAACTCCCTTTACAGTAGAGCTGGGAGGTGATCTTATAAAGGGATTTACAGCCCCACCCTAATCTTTTAACATACAGCACAGGAAAATCACAAAGTAGAGGACAGTCACAAGATACTGGGAATCATGGCCCAGCCACATGGCTACACATACTTTTGGAGGGACACAATTCAATCCATGACAGATGCCAAAGCTGCTATTAGATCCTGAGGTGGGCAAGGCTTGTGTCTGTGCTGCTTACATTATATTTACAAAGGTAGGAAAGTGATCTCCTATGTCATAGAAGAATCCCAGACAGGAAGGAATTTTTTCCTTCTTAGTTAACCACAATCCCTCCTCTGTTCTCTTGCTAAGATTGGTGCTCCTTCCAGTTGTTTCTAATGCCTAATACCAATCTTAGCAAAATAAAAATCCTCCAAGAATGGCATTTGTGAATGCACGATAGAGGGTTGGTAGGTGAACCTTACTCCCCTAAAACTAGTTGATGTGCTCTTTCTTCCTGTTCCTAATCTCTCCCTTGCTTTCTCCAGGCCAGCATCAGCAGAGAAAGCAGCCACTATTTTCTGTGGTGTGACAGATAGTAATGATAGTTCTCAGTTCTGTGTTCTGACAGTCAAAAGAAACCTTGGACCCAGAGACAGACAGCGAAGGAAATAAATCTTATTTAGGGGCTGCCAACACTATGAATTTCATTAAAGGAGACTGATTCATTTTACACGAAAAGCCTTCGGCTGGCAACAGAAACAGAGTCATTGGGTAAAATGCTTTGATAACCATCTCCTTCCCTGTCAAGGAGAACTTGGCTGTCAGAGTCTATAGGTTTAATTAACACATTAGCTTGAATGGTTGTGAGTTGTTGTCGTCTTCTTGTTCTTCTTGATATAACAGCAGGCTGGACAATTAACTTAGAGAGAAAAAGTTTGAAGGAGGAGGTGGAATGAACAGAGTGCTGTGTCTGAGGTTGGCTATATATTGAGACTCTGCTTGTGAATCCTTGAGACTTTGAAATGTACTGATATTTATAGAATTTTTCGTCTTAAATTTAGGTATAGGCCTCTAGCTGTGGATCTATATGGGAACAAAACATATCCCCATGATTAAAAAAGAAAAACAGAAAAAAAGAGCTTGTTCCAGCATTCACTGGGCAATCTTATTTGATTTCTTACTAGGTAGATTCATTACAAGGGCATTTACATGGTACAAAATCACAACTTGTTTTCTTAATCATCTTTGATGTACAAGGTACTGTGTACATATAGAAGAAGGGAATTCCTGATATCTAAACAATTTGCAATCTCATTAAACAGTTTGTGAAGCTGCCCTTGAAAGACGACTAAGGAAGTTCATTACAAACATGTGGCCTATGGTTTATTGTTGTGTCATAGTTCTTTGGAGATGAACCAGTGAGTAAAGAAAATTCTTAGAGGAGATAGCCTTTGATCCAGGCCTAAAAAGAAAGTGAGAGTTGGGGTAGGGAAGTCATGAAGCCGCCTTGCTTCATTATAATGGAACGGGGTCGGGGGGATATACCCAGTGGGAACAGGAAAGTAAGCCAACCAGTCCACCAAGAACAAAGTGTACCTTTTGAGAGCCGAAATTGCAGAGGAGATCACTGAGCTGAATCTGACAGGCTTGTGGATTGGATTGTTTGATATACCCACTGCTCCAGGGACCTTTGCTGCCACCGCCAGGGACCTTTAGGTGGTTACAAATAACATCCATGAAAAGAAGATAAACAGATATCATGGGAGATCCCTGATGGGTCCGTAGGCTTTGAGCCTGAGCCTAGGGAATCAATTTAAAAGAACACAGAGAAAAGAGGGATTAAAAAAAAATGATACTACCATCCAGCAGTTCCTCACAGATACGAATTCTGTGTTGGAACAAGGGTGATAATCCGTGAGTGTAGCCATGAGTCCTCAGGCTTTGTCAAGGGCTCCTTTGGGATATAAGTGAACACATCTTTCACACACAAGAGTTGTCCTGATTTTGAAGTCTTGATTCTGTTACATTTGCATTAAACTTCGTATATAAATATAGACATAAATGCACATTTATAGATAGAAGTGGACACAGCAGTATGAACTCCATCTCTTTTAAGCACATGGAAAGAAACTCTGATTTTAAACAGAGAGAGAGTGAGTCAGGGAGAAACAGCCATTTCCGTATAAGGGGCTTGTGACTGTTTCACAAATCTGTGAATTAAAATCAGTACTGTTCAGGACATGCTGAGGGGCAAGAAGTAAGAAGGGCTCCAAACCAGTTTGAGCTGATTCTGTCTTGGTCCACAAAACAAAATGGCAAGAGAACCAAACCTTGACAATTTGGGTGATTCGGCACAAAAACCAGAATGGGAAAAATTAACAGTTCAAAGCCCTGGAATGGGAGACTCAGGAGCGGCATAGTAAACCCTTTCAGAAGCCTGATGCAGAAGACTGAATTATTGATAGGACTGTGGAGACACACAGCTGTCATCTTTGAGCAGGGCACCACCATGTGTGAATGGGTAACTGCTGTCTTTGAGCAAGCCACCCTCATTTCCCATTTTGCTCCAAAATTCAACAAGTAAGGATTTGGTTGCTATGCAACGCATATGCTGCCCTTGTTTTCTAAGAGGGAAATTAATTTCCTAACAGAGCTTCAACCTGTGATTTTCCCGTTCTAGTTATTATTGCTGTTGACTTAAAAAAATGAATCTGTTCTAGTAACATTTTCTTGACCCTGACTAAACCAGGAAGAGCTGATTTGAAGCTCTGGAAGCAAGGCATCTGTACAGTGGCTGCCTCGGTTCTTAATTCTGAGGGCTTGTGTTGCTCTTGCCAGTCAACTATATGAAGAGAGCCTGTTTTTCATTTTCTTAAAATGAATGGAGGTGTAGGGTTTACCTAGGCAATTGCAACAGGGCATGATAGGACAGAGAAGAAATACAAAAAGACTTTGTTGTTGTTGCTAACTGCTGTCAAGTTAGCTCCTCGCTCATGGTGACCCCCCACACGATAGAATCAAATGCTGCCCAGTGCTGTGCCACTACTATGAATGGTTATAGATTGTACCATTGTGATCCCTGAAGTTTTTGTTGACTAATTTTCAGAAGGAGGTCACCAGTCATTTCTTCGTAGTCTGGCTTAGTCTGGAAGCTCAGCTGAAACCTGTTCAGCATCATTACCATCATTTAGGCTTCGACTGACAGACAGGCAGTAGCTGCACTTGAGGTGCATTGGCTGGGAACCAAACCCAGGTCTCCCATGTGGAAGGAAATCTGCCACTGAATCACCAATGTTCTCAAAAACAAGAAGGGAGAAGAAAAAAAAAAAGGGAGAGAGAGAGAGAGAGACTTTGAAGAATGATACTCAGTGCTAAAAAGAGAACAGCTCTAAAGGTCCTAAAAGACATAAAAGAATCTCAAATGTGTTGTGTTGCACAGAGGGTGGATATGTGTCAGAATTAGGTAGATAGCAGTTAACAACAACAGGTGAAGGAAGTCAGTCCAAAGAAGCTATGTAGTTTGAAACCAGCTATAGTACATTCTGGAAAAACCAAAATTTTAGAGACAATAAAAAAGATCAGTGGGTTGTCAGAAGGAAGAGGAATGAGAAGAAGTGAGTAGGTGGACCACAGAACATCTTCAGGGCTGTGAAATTGTTCTGTATTATTCTGTAATTGTGGACACCTGCCATTGTGTATTTGTGTTTCACCCTGATGTAACTATGCGCTTTATCTAATAATAGTATGTCAATATTATTTCCTCAGTTCTAACATTTGTGCCACCTGAATGCAAAATGTTTATAATAACAACAATATGCAGTGGGCAACTCTGTATTTATCTAAAGTTTTTCTATAAACCTAAAACTACTCTAAAAATAAACTTTCTAAATAAAAGTTTTGTTTTAAAAAAAACCTAGAAATAGTCACAGATTCTCTTTGGCCAGATGCCCACATACTGCATATCTGGAACCATTCTTGTTGCCGGATTTAGTAGCCATATATTTCTGCCTTTTTGGTTTCACGATGTGTTTTGATCCAAGAGACACAATGATGTAACTATCTCTTCCAAGGGTCAGTAAATACTCAACTTGAACTCTGTTGTTCCTTGTTCATGCCTGGTACATCTGCGTCCTGAATGAGTCACTTGGTGAGTCATTTGACCTTTCACTGAGTACTGGACTAGGACAGATTGGAGAAGGCTGGGCAGTTGTGGCTCACAGAGCAGTGTGACTCATTATGTCTTCACTGTGGGAATTGGCAGTCAGATGGTAGAAGTTAAGGGTGCAAGTGAGTTGCAGACCAGACACACTGAGGGAAATGTGCCCAGTGATGTTTTTAAATCAATGGTTATATACCTGTAGTGATAGGAATCTGAGAGCTACATTAGGGGATGCTTCTGGAGGGAGAAGAGGGTTCTGTGGCACAGAAAAGATTATCAAAGAGCAGCAATGATGACAAAGGAGTAAGGAAGAACAAGATTTAAGAGAAGAGGGAGTGTGTGGAAGGCCAGTTGCCATCTCATGGGCAATGACTTTCTGGAGTTTCACTTGAAGAGTACTGAAAGAGTATAGCAAATGGATTTGAAATCCTACCAGCTGTGTAGCCATCTGTAAGTAGCCTTAATGAAATGTCCTGTATCCAAGGGATGGTGGATAGATGAAATAAAATGATGCATGTTAATCAATTGATCATATTTAGAGCTTATTTAATGTCAGCTGCTGTTATTACAGTTTGACATTCCATTCTTTGCTCTTACAAAGAGTCATACTTGCTCCTGTTTGCCTTCAGGATCAATTCTAGCCTCCTTAATTTGCATTCAAGGCCTTTCCCAGTTGCCCTCAACTTAGTCATCAAAATTTATTTTACTTGTATGAATACAGGCTGTCATGGATTGAATTGCCCCCCCCCCCCAAATATGTATAGCCATGGGGCTGGGCCATGATTCCCAGTATCTTGACTGTCCTCCATTTTGTGGTTTTCCTAAACTGTGTGTTAAAGGATTAGGGTGGGGCTGCAAATCCCTTCATAGGATTACCTCCCTGCTCCACTGTGAAGGGAGTTTCCCTGGAGTATGGCTTGCCCCACACTTAATCCTTTCATCCTATGAGAGATTAAAGGACAGAGATGCAGGCAGAGAATTGAGAACCTTGCACCGTCAAGAAACCAGCACCAGGAGAAGGGCACATCTTTCAGACCTGAGGTTCCTGCACCAAGACGCTCCCTGGACAAAGACTGGTGTAATACCGGACTTTCCTCCAGAGCCAACAAGGCGAAAGCCTTCCTCTGGAGAGGACACCCTGAATACAGACTTGTAGCCTACCAGACTGTGTAAGAATAAACCTCCCTTTGTTAAAGTCATCCATTCTGTGGTATTTCTGTTAGAGCAGCCCTAGCTGACTAAAACACAGGCCATTAGCTTTAACCAGGTTTATTCATACCCTGTCCCTAAATATCTCTCCACTCAGATCCTATGAGTAATTCCTTTCCCATTTTTGTCAGTTCGAATGCCATCATTCCTTGTGCTCCCAACTGCATCTCCACAACATCTGCGAAGTATCCTTGGTTGGTGCTTGAGTCTTCTTCCTTTGTGTTTCTCGATCAGTTGCTGCCTCATGTATTCCTCATTGTTTGAGTGAGGTACAGGTTGTAATGAGTGCTCATCAATACCCAAGTTAGGATTTGCAGTTCTTTACATCTCCCATAATGCTCTGTACATGCTAGGTCAAGTAGTAGAGCTGACTTTGTCAACAGGCAGAACTGGGTATGTGTGCTGGTTGATTCTGCTACTTGCTTAGTGTATGATCTTTAACAAGCCAGGTAGTAATCTTTCTGAGCCTCAGCTTCTACTGCTGTAAAGTGGGGATATTAATATCTACCTTGCAAATATACAGGAGATGATATATATGGTACACTTCCCTGTTGTATGGAAGGTTCTCAATTAATGGAAAGTATTATTACCTCCATCATTGTTGTTATTATTACTCTGATTAAATGAAACTGATGTTTGTGTATTCAGTGTGCTGAGGAATCACAGTGCTGAATAATTTCTGTTCTCTTCAGTTATACAGCTCTGCTGAATTTGGGAGGAGGTGGCAGCTTATCCAGGAAGGTGTCGTACCAAACAGGTTTTACTGGTAAGTTGTGCTGTCTTCTGTTAACACATTAGCCTGTAACCTAGTAGGTGGGTATTTGGATCTTGTTTCTACCTGCAGCCTATATATGATGTTAATTCTTACTGGACATGTCCATATGCCATTAGGAAAGAATGTGACATTGACTTCAAGAAATTTAAAGCTGTGTCACAAATTTCTTAGTGAACTCCCAAGAGATCATTGAGATTGGTGAACATCAGGTGCTTTGAAAGAGACTTGCATGACAGACATTTAAAAAATAAAGTGATGTTTATTATTAAAATCATTATAACACACATACATGTTCAGTAAAAGATTTCCAGTATAAATAAGTAGATCTTATTTATTCTAAAGATAAGTCTCTCTCCCACTTCTCATTTTAAGTGTTCCAGACCTTCTCCTCATCATGTGTAACACAACCAATATTCCTGCTTGTCTTTCCAAAAATGCTCTAGGAATTACCAAACATATGTATGTGTGTGTTTATTGAGTACATTTTAGTTTCTACACCCTGTTAGGTCCAGCTTGTAATGTGTTCTGTGCTTCATTATTTTTTTTTAATATGATACAATTAACAATGTGTATGTCATAATTTTTTAATGGCTTTATAACATTTTACTCTAAGGATGTAGATTAGAGGTGAATTTTAGGCATGTTTCACATACAGAAATCAGGTATCTACGTTAGTGAGATGTGTGTTTGAGAAAAGGACAATATGAGGAGAGAGAAAGCGGAGCAGGTCAGGGGAGGGAGAAAAGACATAAAGAAAATCAGATTCTTTTGTTTTTAACCACCTTGACTATCCCCTTGATTAAATAAGATGGACCCTTTTGTTTGGAATGGGTAACCACAGCTGAAGCAAAGGAAAGTAATACAAGTTAGCTTTTTGCTTTTGTGTTTCCAAGGGCGTGGATTCTGCAACGTAAGAGCAAAGTATGCAACTTTCAAGTATTAATTTTGATGTTACTTGGCAATACCTTTTGATTTTACTATTTTACTTCTGCTGAAGCTATGACTCTGTTGGAATTTATCTTATCAGATGCTTATGGAAAGGACATCAAGGGTGTTTCCAGACTTTTACTACTATAGAGAGTGCTGCAGGATATTTACTGACACCAGACTTTAAATATTCCTTGCTTACATCACAAAGAGTAACGGGGACAGTGACCTTTTAGGAGACAATAGGTTTCCTCCAGGGGTCCAGTAAAAGGTGTTTTTTATTCCCCCCCCCCCCCCCCCCCCGTTGCTTCTAAAACCACAGGGCTTCACATCAGCCTCTGAACTTACACACGGAACCCATCCGCCTCCCACATATACACACTTCTCTTTGCGTATGAACGCCTAAGAAGAATGTGTTTTTATCTTCCTTGTTTTCAACACTGCCCTAAACCCCAATGGGGGTGGAAAGTCAGAGAACTATGTTAGAAAAATCTCCTAAAAACTACCTGGAAAACCGAAAGACAAACCATTTGCAAACAAACTGGATCAAACGTAACACAGAGAGACATCTATATGGAATGATACCTTTTTATTTATTTATTTTTTTAATAAAAAAGATGCAATTTTTAACTAATAAGGATTTTTGTGGCACAGAAACTTAGTCACCTCTCTCCCACTGCTCTCAGGGATAGGTGAAGCCTTGCTTTCAGAGTCGAAATTGGCCTCTCCATTCTCCAAGCGTTATTTCTGGCTCTAACTGATTCTTGCTTCTCTGATCTGCATTTTTCCTCTTCGAATCTTCCTCATTTTGTTCCTTATTCATGAGGCATCTTACACCTTTATGTATTTCATCTATAAATTGTAATGTAAGATTTTGGAAGACAAGTTTGTCTCCTTATTTTATTTCTTAAAAATAGAAAAAAGAAAGTTCTTTGGTGCTTTATGCACATGGGAGCCTGGGCTTTCTAAGTGGTTTTCTGTCATCCTCTGACCAAAGACTGGCAGTCCAAACGTGCCCGTGTCTCTGAAGAAAACAAGGCCTGGGAATTGGTTTTACTGCCGCCGAGAAAACCCCAGGGAACAGTTTTACTCTGTAACACATGGGTCCTCATGAGTCCGTGGCTGATGCAGCAGTGGCTGACAGCAGTAATATATGCACGTAGAAATGTCTCAGAAAATAACAAATGAGTAACTGAAGTAAGTGAAGGTGGTTCTGCTGGCTTGTCTTGGAAATGGAGTGGCTGCTTTATCAATGAGAAAGGGACAAGCCTTTCTTTGTGCCTGGATTCCATGCGATTATATATATCTACATGTGGTAGCCAGCATTAGATGGTGGAAAATAGCAGTTTACAAAGGGTTGGAGGTTCTGACTTCAGAAATAGAGAAAAGCTTTGACTGAATGTATGGACAAGGGAAAAGGAGTTGAGTTAAAGATACTTGCCATGTAAGTGGTGCAGAATGTTTTCTAACATACTGGAGGCCTTATTTGCACACAGCACCATTGCAGATGAACAGACCTCAGCACTAATTCTTATCTGTTCCTTTGGGAGAGGAGGGGCTCTGTCTGAAAGCCCTGATTGCCATAGCCCTTGGAGCTATGCATACCAAATATCATAAATTATAAATATTTTTTATAAAGAAAACACTATTCATGATTTCTGTGAATCCTAATTAATGTGTCCAGAAAAACAAATAACACTACTCCTGACTCTCTTGACAGAGAAGAACAATTTCCCTGGCTTCAGCCCCAACTTTAGGCTACACATCAGTCATCCTTTAAACTATTTAATATATGACCACCTTGGGAGATAAGCGCTCTAGTTGTCTTCATTAACATATGGAGAACCTGTAACACAGAGAGGTTAGGTAACTTGGCATAGTCACACAGCTGGAGAAGTGGCAGAACCAGGACTCAAATGAAGTCAGATAACTCAATAAAAACCAGACCCACTACCAACAAATCAGGTCTGACTCCTAGCGACTCAAAATTTGTGTACTACTCACTGAATGGACTCTTGCCTTTGTCTGTTGAATTTTTTTCTCAGCTGGGACTGTGAGCCCTGGAAAGCTAGTCCAGAGAGGCAGATGGGTGAAGAAAACCCAAGGCTCCCAGTTCACCAGGACTATCTGTAGAACTCTCCAGCTGAGCTTGTCAAAAGGCTTCTAGGAGTTCCTCAGGCTTATTTGTTTTTTTCTGCCTGGAGAAGGCTTGAGGCCTTGTGAATTATACGCTGCCACAGCTGTTGATGCAAATCTCTTGGTGTCTACCTCCATGATCTGTATTTTCTGACCTTGAACAGCTTTCTGAGGCTTATAGAAGAGATGTCAATTAAAGCAATCTAATAACTTCACCCCTGGAAACCAGTATATTCAAGGTAAACAGGAGCTGTAGGCTATCTAGGATGATCAATTGAAATAAGTCCCTTTTAACCAGATCTGTCTGGAGCCCAGCTGTGGGGGTGTGCAAGGGACTGAGGGGAATTTTTCTAGTGCTAAATAGTAAGTTACCTTGGCAGATACATGGAATAGGAAAAAAAAAAAAAAAAAAAGAAACTCGTATCTTTTTCCTCATCACCTAGCACATTTGAGAGGTATCTGTATTTAGGGGATAAGAAGAGTAATAATAATGGACATAATTGATGACGATTGTAAAATAATTATGGAATGTAGAAGAGTATTCTGTTAGTCTAACAAAACTTTCTAAGTAAATATAAACTTCCCTCCAAGGAGTTCAGACTGCTTCCAAAATTTACCTACATATATATGGTATCTTATGAAACACTTTGTAGCACAAAACCACCACAAATCCACTGCCACTGAGTCAATTCTAACTCACAGCAACCCTGTAGGACAGGGTAGGACTGCTCTGTAGAGTTTCCAAGAGGCACCTGGCAGATTCAAACCGCTGACCTCGTGGTTAGCAGATATAGCACTTAACCACTACACCACCATAGCACAATATGCCCTTAAATAGTGTAAAGAAGGAAATCTCATATTCTGTTAGGAGTGAACAAAAATAGATTCATTGAAGAATAGAACAGTTTGAGCTGGGCAGCACTAGGTAAAAATACTAAGCACTTTAACTGAGAGAAGGGATGTATACATAGAAAACAAAGGAAAGGTAGGGAGTTTTAATGATTGATTATAGATTAGATGAGATCAGCTAAAGCTTGAAGTCCTTTGAAATGTGAAGGTCGGCCACTTGGCCATGAAGAGGTGAGTAAACATTTAGAAGAGAGGTGTCAGCTGGTTCCTGCTGTACATGCTTTCATTTGATTATCCATAACCATAGTCATGAACACGTTTGTTTTTGTTGTTTAACTAGGATCCAGTTGTTTATATCTTGATACATCCTTCCCAAATTCCTCATGTCCTGACGTTTTGTTTCCTAAGAATATATGTTGGCCCCATCATCCTTACCCCTGACTTGAGTACCTCCAGTTTGAAACTTTTCCATTTACAATGGAGTAGGTGCCTCTTTTCTTTATCTTGGAGTTAAATAAATAGTGCTCTTGTATGGGGCAGTTCCATTCTGGCCTCTAGGGTCGCTATGAGTTGGACCTGGCTCGACAGCAGTGGGGGTGTTCTGTATTATATCAGAAATCGGTGATAGTGGGAAACAGTATAGCCAGGAGGTCAAGGGGCATTAGAGACAGTGAGTCTGATTTCTGCCATCGCCATCTGATATATAAGTGATCATGGGAAGTTATTCAACTACCGCATGCCTCATTTTCTTCCTATGTAAAATGAACACAATACCTACTTCATTAAATATCTTCTGAGAACTGATTGTATACCTGGCGTGTACGAACTGTGTTGCATTCATAGAACCTGCTAGTCATAATAATATAGTAACAATAGTTGACTTTCTGCATTGTCTAATTTTGTTTTCTTTTGTGTTAGCTTTACTATCAGGTTGAATCTCCTCATTGTCTGGCAACAATAGTCACAATGAGCTATAGCCTTACATTCTAATAGCTTTGAATCCCCATCAAATCCAATCTGTCTCTTGCCTTATATTAGCAGAAAACATCAGGGACTGAATCAGATTGGCCTTATTGTGACAGTGGTGTACAAGGTGATACATATCTATGTAGGTAAGATCTACCCTGAAATAGGAGCAAGATTATAGCCAAACCAGACTTCATTGTTTAAATGTAGGAGAGAAGTGATTCCAAAAAACTAGAAAGATGGATTCTATTATTGTAAGAAGAGAAGATGGTCTGTCTGTCTGTCTGTCTATCTATCTATCATCTATCTATCTATGTATCTGTCATTAAACAGTCAATCTAATCCGTTCATGTATTCATGTAATGTGTTTTAAATAAAAGTTTACAATGCACATCAGTTTGTCATATAAAAACTTACACGTGCATGCCATGTGACCCTAGTTGCCCTCCCTACAATGTGGTAGCACACTCCTCCTCTCCACCCTTGATTTCCTGTGTCCATTCAACCAGCTTCTCTTCACTTCTACCTTCTTATCTTACTTCTAAACAGGAGCTGCCCATGTAGTCTCCTTCACCAACTTGGAAACTGTGATGGTGTAGTGACTAAGTGCTATGGCTACTAACCGAAAGGTCAGCAGTTCAAATCTGCCATGCACTCCTGGAAGCTCTATCGGGCAGTTCTACTCTGTCTGTGGGGTCACTATGAATTGGAAAGGACTCCACAGCAATGGGTATGGTTTTTGGTCTTACCTACTTGAGCCAAAAAGCACACTCTTTACCACTGTAATTATATGTCTTACAATCCAGTCTAATCTTTCTCCGAAGAGTTTGCTTCAGGAATGGTTTTAGTTCTGGACTAACAGAGTCTGGGGGCCGTGTCTTCCCAGAGACAGAAGATGGATTCTTACTAGGGGAAAAATTCAGATGGAAGAACTGTCAGTAAGATAAAATTATGTAACAGGAATTTCTATTTGTAGAGCAACCATAATGATCTAGGCAGGCCATAAATCATATCACATGAAAAATTGAGAGGTATTGGTTATTATCCGATTTTGAAGAAACAGAAAAGAGATGTAAGTTATCAAATCTAGTAAACATAAAGTTTAATTGGCAAGATGCAACTTAAACTTGATCTGTCTGGCTCTATGGGCCATTTTTTGCAGTATTAAAAGATAGGCCCAAAAGATAACACTTATTTTTCCTACTCATTTTCCCAATAAAAAAGAAAGAAAACCTTTTTAAATTCTAAAATGATATGTTCTTTTTTTGTAATTTATTTGTGTTGAAGATTATATCAGGGCAATAGTTTCAGGAATTGATCCACCTTTCATGGCTCCAGAAAGTCTGAATTCTATGGGAATGTCAAATTCTGTTCTGCATATTCCCTCTTACAATCAAAATTCTTCTGTAGAATCTGTGATCAGAATGCCACCTAATGGCAGCCAGGCGCACCATTCAGTTCTTCTGATTTCAAAGCGAAGGGGGTGGTTGTTCTATGAGGCAGTTAGCTACACATTCCATTTCTTCCTCTTGTTCTTGACTCCACAGCAATGGGTTTGATTTTTTTTTTTTTTCCTGATTCCAGACTCCCTTTTCCTTTCGTTGTTCCACATGAATAGAGTCCAGTTGTTATTTGCAAGCTATTAAGACCCCAGACACTACGCAATGACCTAGGACGTAGAGCAGAAGCACTAAATACAGTATTTGGGCAATTAACTGGGATACCCCATGAAACCATGACACTAGTCTCAAAATCAAGAAACCAAATCCCATGAGGTATTTAATTGAACTCAATCAGCCTCAGGAGTTCCTCTTTTTGCTTTTTTTTTTTTTTTTTGTGAATATATCTGTCATCCAACCGCTGCCAATTTTTATAGGTGTACAACTTATTGACAACACTTTTATTAATCAGCTATACAACCATACCCTTCATCTTTGTGACTTTTCTATCATTTTTTTTTTCTTTTAAATATTAGTTTAACACTTAGGACAAGTAAGAGCCAAAGTGTTACCTTTGATGTTTAAGTAGAGTGTGAAGGTGAGTTGAGTCAGTAGTATGTAAGTGCTGTGAATAAGTGAAGCCCCTGCCAAAAGCCAGATTCTCTACTAGACATTGATGAACGTATTTTGTTGGCATCTGACTCAAGTTTAGGACAAAGCAATGGAAGACTGCTGTGATTAGGAACCATTCTGCAGCTTGTTTTCTATGCCAAAGATAAGGCAATCTTGGGGCTGTTTCACTGACTGAAAATAGATTCAGACTTACCTTATTGACTGTGTTCATCTTACATACTGGGAGACTGGCAGGAAATGGGCAGATGAATTGTGTTTGCATATTGCTAAGATCAGTTCACACATGGAACCTAACAGTTCATTCAACCATGAACCTTTGTTATTTTAGAGTGCCCGTCTTGTTCTAGTGATGTACTTCAGGGGGCATTTGACAGCCTTGTTATATACCAGAGACATAATAGCTTATAAGTCCATGCACAGTGTGTTTGAACATGTATCTACATATACATTCTTATCTTTTCCTGTGATTCCATGCCAGTCAATGTGAAGGACTTCCATTTCCACATCTTCAACAACAGGTCCCATTGGTTGAGCAGTTATTATGTACCAAGTCCTGTGCTAGGTTATTTGCATCTGTCATTTTAATAAATCCTCAAGTCGATGATGTGAGATGATTTATTGATAAATACTTTTACATGAGATAGAAAAATGCAGTCTGTTTTAAGAAAAAAGGAGTGAGAGCAAAATGTTAGCTGTGGATCTACAAAGTCAGAAAGGCAAATGTTATCTAGACTCCAGAGGCCCATCAAAGTCATCAGATCTTGATTTCTCTCCACCACTCAGCTCGTCCTTCCTCAGTGTTGGTTCTACTCTCAGGTAGGCTCTCTGTCTCCTCATGATGGTCTCCAGCAGTTTATACTTAAACAAATCCACACCAGTGGAAAAGAAAACACTTCATTGCTGGTTGCTTCAACAAACTCCTTGGATGAAATCCCATAGACTCTAACTAAATAGCACATTCACATCTGGACACTGGGGTGCAATTCAGTTCAGCATAATTAATCACATATACAGGAAAGAAGAAATGGTGATACTCCCAAAAGAGTACGGTGCTAATTAACAAATGAAGGCCAAAGGGTAGTGGGAAGACATCAACGATGAATGCCCATTGGTAACAGATATTTTAATTCCTATTTTCCATCATAAATAAGAAGGTAGATAAACAAAATCCCAGAGGGGTTAAATGATTTTACTAATATTACATGTCATCGGTAAGTAATGACAATGGGGTGTGAACCCAAGTATTTCAGATTAGAAATCCTGTATTCTTTAAACACCATGCCATATTCTTTCCAGTATACCTCTATGAGCATCACTATGCTATGGATTAAGAAGGTCTGATGTGAACTCCAGCTCTCCTTAAAAGTTTCCCCTGAGGACTCCACTACATTAAAACTCTCTCCTTATTCAGAACTCCTGCATTGACTGGCATTTCCTGTTGGTTTCATATCTCTTTTACCCCACATTTGGTCACTGAAATCTCTCTTGTCTATTTACCTAGATTTTCACTCCTACCCAGTGTTCTGTACTTGTCTCAGGTATGGAGTCTTACAGGAAAAAGCCATTTCCATACACCTTTGCTAATATCTCTGGCTATTGTCAGAAACAATCCTGAAGAGCAAGTGGTGTATCTCTCTGGTCTTGACACATACCCACCACTCATCCTCAAGTTATCGTTGAACACTGCTGCTGAGCCAATTTCTGTTTTGATAGTTCTTTAAATTGATATCAGGTCATCATTGCCCTTTTTCTTCCTTCTTCAAATTCAAGACATTGCTCCCAAGACTTCTATGCTACTCATACCAAATGGTCTTAAAGAATGTGACATGAGATAGCTGTAACTCTTTTCTAGTCCCACCAATAAATTCAGCTTGCAAACTCAGTAGCAAGAAGCTAGGACTCTGTACACTTCCTGTCCCAGGCCCTGCACACTGTGAATGGGTAGAGTCTAATCAAGTAACGTAAAAATAAACACAAAGCAAGTCAGACTCGATTGTGCCAAGATACTCTCACTCATCTTTTGCTCAGGCTGTGAAGCAGGTTATTTTCCATAGAGAACTTCTAAGTGAATATCGTTACTTTCAGTTTTATGTTGAGATGGCAGTGAAGCATCTCTCTGTTAAGAATCAGCTTTTCTCATATACTTCTTTATTTCTGTGTTCTCCTTTCATCCAGCCTTAGCACTTTAGAGTCATATTTAATCTCTGCTCTTTTATTCACCTCCTCTTAAAATTTGAGTTTCCAAATCCCATCAGTTTCACTACCATTATGTCATGTTGCCTATGTTCTATTCTCCACAGGTTATGCTAGTTCAGCCCCTTTTATACTGAGATAGGCCCTTCATACTCCTCCCTACATCATGCTACTTTTACTGCCAAAGAATTTTGAAGCATTTTCCTGATTGTGTGTCCTGTTTCTTTTTGCTTATAATAAAAATCAAAAAAGGTAATAATTTTAACTAGGTTATGGTCAACATGGATTCAGATGAGCATTGTCTGACCTAATCTCTACACTCCCACTTCTGTGTGTTCAGTTTGCAACAGCCAGGTAACTTAATCTAAGCACTGATTAGCCTAGAGACCTGTCTATATCTGTGTCTGTGTTTTTATACATATTCTTTCTTGGGGATAAAGTGACTTTATTCACTTTTGCAGTGATTAATTTTCAGTGCCTGCTATGTACCAGGATACATACATTTAGTCTTTATGTACCAAAATAAAAAAGCAATGAGTTCAAATATAACTCTTGTGAAGGACCACACGATGTTTCATTCTGTTATACATCATGTAGCTGTGAGTTGGAATTAACTTGACAATACCTAACAACAACAAACATGTGGGAATAACTGTCCTAGGCTGGGCTCCCTAGAAAAGCAAAACCAATAAAGCATGTAAGTATATAGAGAGTGAGAGTCATATCAAGGAAATTTTTCATGCAGTTGTACAAGCTAGAATGTCAAGTCTGTAGATCAAGATAGAGGCTTCTCTGGATTCACATAGTGACAGAGTCTGATGAACGCAAGATCAGCAGCTTGAAGTACAAGGCTCTTCCTCACAGAACATGAAGCTCGATGAATCCCATACCCGGCAAAAAAACTGCTGGCTGAAGTCTCAAGAACCAGAGGTTGGATGAACAGGAGCCAGCTGTAGTATCTGAGGAGGCAAAAGCTAGAACGTCTGCCTGTATCTGAATGCAAGCTATTTGCCCAAGGATACTTGTAACTGAATGGCTGGTCACAGCAGACAGGATCATGGGGATGATCCCGTATAAACATAAAGAAAAACAGCCTGACAAAGTTGACACACAATGTTAACCATTGTAATACCCTTGCATTATTAGGCTCATATTGCTATATCCCTTTGTCCTTAGACCAATGCCTGCCTCTACATTGGAGCCTTAATCAGTTCCTGCTTTCTTGTTTTCCAGGCAAAAGAAGTCCCTTCCTCCTCTCAATTCAAATGGTATTATGAAGAAATAAAATGGAATACATCATAACATGTCTTGTATTGCCATTCTGTGTATGTGATTGGTAGAAAGAGCATGGGATTAGAATTAGCAGATTTATAATTAAATCCCATCTTCACTGTTTACGTACTAGGTATCGTGAGAAATTACTTCACTTAACCGAGTCTAAATTGATTTCTTCAAAGACTTATTTTGGAAATTAAAAATGATTCATTGTTATTAATAAATAGCTGGCCTTTATGATGTTCTTCCTATATATCTTTTTATTTCCTCCACTTCTCCTGTTGCATGATAAGTTTCTTAAGGACCATGTCTCTCTTTGAGATGTTTCTGCCTGTCTTTTATATAATAGTACAGGAAGCAGGAGGAACTTGCACTTATACATATACATATATGGTACTGGAATCCATTGAAAGCGCACATGTAAACCCACCAACATATGCAGATTGAAGCACATCTAGAGTGGATTTCACTTGTTAAAGTTGTTGTTGTTGTTGGGTGCCGTGAATTCGGTTCCAACTCATAGTGTCCCAATGAACAACAAAGGGAAACACTGCCCTGTCTTATTCCATGTCCACAATTGTTTTTATGCTTAAGCCCATTATTGCGGCCGCTGTGTCAATTCATCTCATCAAGGGCCTTCGTGTTTTTCAATGACCCTCCACCCTACCAAGCATAATGTCCTTCTCCAGGGACTGATCCCTCCTGACAACGTACCATTCCCAAAGTATATAAGATGCAGTCTCACCATCTTTGCTTCCAAGGAGCAGTCTGGTTGTCCTTCTTCTAGAACAGATCTGTTTGTTCCTTTGGCAGTCTATGGTACATTCAACATTCTTCTCTAGTGCCGCAGTTCAAAGACATCAGTTCTTCTTCTGTTTTCTTTGTTTATTGTCCAGCTTTTGCATGCATGTGATGTGATTGAAATTACCATGGTTTGGTTCACGCACACGTTTGTGTTCAAGGTGACATCTTTATTTTTCAATACTTTAAAGAGGTCCTTTGGAGCAGATTTTCCCAGTGCAAAGTGTCTTTTGATTTCTTGACTACTGCTTCATGAACGTTGATTGTGGACCCAAGTAAAATGGAATCCTTGACAACCTCAGTCCTTTCTCCATTTATGATGATGTTGCTTACTGGTCCAGTTGTGAGGATTTTGGGTTTTTTGTTTTCTTGATGTTGAGGTGCAGCCAGTACTGAAGGCTGCGGTCCTTGATCTTCATAAGTAAGTGTTTCAAATCTTCTTCACTTCCAGCAAGTAAGAAGTCATCCTCCAGTCCTGATGCCTCATTCATCTTTGTCTTGGATTTGTCCACCGTGTTGGATTATTTGGCATGAAGGTTGAACAGGTGTGGTGAAAGGACACAACTTTGACATACACGTTTCCAGATTTTAAAACATGCAGTGTCCTCTTGTTCTGCTTGCATGACTGCCTCTTGATCCATATATGGATTCTTTCAGAGCACAATTAAGTATTCTGGAATTCCCATATTGTGCAATGGTAGCCACAATTTGTTATGATCCACACAGTTGAATGCTTTTGCGTAGTCAGTGAAACACAGGTAAACATCTTTCAGGTATTCTCTGCTTTCAGCCAAGATCCATCTGACGTCAGCAATGATACCTCTGATTCCAGCTTGAATCCAGCTTGAATTTCTGGTAGTTCCTTGTCAATATACTGTTGCAATTGTTTTTGGATGACCTTGAGGAAAATTTTACTTTTGTGTTAAACTAGAGGGTTGTAATAGATGACATCTGTCTTCCCTTCCATCGTGAAGAGTTTAAAATTCTAAGCCATTAAAGACAGAGAATTCTGGTTTATTAAAAGAAATACTCTTCTATACACTGGGCTATTTATTCATTCAACAGGCTGTCTCGAGGAGTAATGAGAACTATGTAAGCAGAGGAATTCAAGCAAAGGCAGAATGACAACATCCTAGACTGCAGTCCTAGGAAAGTCTGCCTTAGACTGATGACTGTGGCAAATCCTTCATATGTTTTAAAATGTGGGATTCAGGAGAGTAGTACAGAACCCTGTTTTCTCTGGAGTTTGAACTTTGAGAGTTCTCTTGAGTTCTCCCTCATGCCCCCAGACCATCTCTTTGGTCCTGAGTGGCTCTCAGCTGTACTGTGTGTAGTTAGATGTGAGCAGCAGAGACCAGAAGCTGGAAACTGTTGAAGAGTTCATGTTCCAAGAGGTGTCTGGGGCTTTTCTCTGTGCTAGAAAAGATATTTCCATTTTTCTTGAGTGGGCTGGTATTTTATCCATTTTTTTCCTCTGTTAATGATTCGTGTATGGATTCTCTTTTCCTAGCCTCTTGCACATCCCTTAACTTCTTAATCTCTGCCTGCGATTAGCAGGTTTTCTCTGAAAATTAAGTTCAATTCCCACTGCTGCGGTGATTGCAAGCCCACCACTTTTCACCTGACCTTCATTGACTAATGGCCATCATTGATTTCCGTCCTTATCTCGATGATTTCCTGTCCACCCTCACTGCAGCTTCTCTCTCTCTGAACAACCGAAACTTGCTTACATCTCTGGATTTACACTAGAACTCTTAGTTGGCAGAGTCCATGAAATGACAGTGATTGAGAGGAGAGAGGGAAGATCCTCTGAAGATGACTTTCTAATTTAGAATTTATTAAAAGAATTTCACTTATGCCCTAGTGAAAAGGCTTCACTTACTCTTCAAGTGTCTCTGAGTTTGTAATGTCTAGTTGGCTGTCTGTGGTTACTCTTGCTCATTAAATCAGGAATCACCTTTCCATGTTGCCTCAATGAGAGAAGGTATTCAGTATTACAGACTGAGTCTCTGGGGTCATATTGGTTTTGTTAGAATTCTGCTTACAAGGGGCATGCAACTGAGCCATTTCATGAACTTCTTTAAACCTAACAGTCTTCATCTATAAAATGGTCATCACAGTATTATCTTCCTCATGTACTTCTGTAAGGATTAAAATGGAATAACTCACGTAAACTCTAAACATATATTATGTAGAATGAATGATATGAATTATTGTTAACATTAAAAAAAGGAATAGAGAAAAGCCAGATATTAGTGAGTTTCTGAATCTGAATGTGGCAATCTCATTTTGATACTCAGTCTTAAATGTTTTCAATGGGATTTTTCAATGTATCCATGCCTGTTGTTTCTTTGTTATCCACAAATCAGAAAATTCCCTTTCTTGTTTAATTTTGTAGCTGTTAAAATGTTTGCGTGTGTTGCCTGATTCATCAAATATGAATGGAGTAATTTTAAGAGCTAAATCCTGACCGAAAGATAGAGGAAACACAGTACTGCCTTCAAGGGGGTTGCAGCTGCTGAGGTGGGCTTCAAAGGGAGCTGATGTAGAAGTATATGGAAGGATGTTGCCCCTACAGAGACCCTGCTTTCTGAATGAGCAGCCAAGCATCTGCATGTGCACCCAAGGTCACAGGGCTGATAATCTAGAAGAGCTGATGAACCTGAAGTTGGCAAGGGAAGAGCAGAGAAAAGACCATTGACTGGTTCTCCTGAGTCTGCCCTTTTTACCTCTAACCACTATCAGCCTCAGAATAAAGGAGCTGCTGCCTCTCTGCTGCCTTCCAAGTCTCACACATATTTCCATTTGCTCAGTTCTGACTTCAACACATACCAAACCTAAAACCAAACCATTTGCTGCCTAGTCATTTCCTACTCATGACAACACCATGTGTTCTAGAGAAGAACTGTGCTCTGTGGACTTTCAAAAGGTCACAGCAGATTGTCAGGCCTTTCTTTTAATCCTGGTGGTGTAGCGGTCAGGTACTGCATCTGCTAACTGAGAAGTCAATAGTTTGAATTCACCACGCACTCCTTGGAAACTCTATGGAGCGGTTCTGCTCTGCACTATAGGGTCACTATGAATTGCAAATGCCTCAGCAGTGGGTATCTGGGTAGATTCAAACTACCAACATTTCAGTTAGTAGTTAAGTGCTTAATGATTTTCACCACCCAAGGCCTCCCTGAAAACACACAGGGTCTGGAAGCTATTATTCCGGCTTCACCATGTTAATTCAGTACAAAATCACTGCACTTACAAACTTGACAGTTACACAGATCTTTTAAAACTATGCCAGCCAAGCCATGCAGAGCTTCCAAATAAAAAATGAGAGCAGAATCATGCTTCCATAAAAGTAATCATCCTTAATACAACAGGATAAATATCTCTCTTGAATGATGAGACACATTTCCATATATCATGTTACCTATCTTTGGATGGTGTTGCTCTTCCTTCAGAGTCGTAGTTCCTCTTTCAATGCCCTATGACCTAAATACTGAAATGGAGGAACTATTATACGTCTTATACTGAAAAATAAGGGAATATAGGAGGGGAAAAAAAGGATGATTGTTGGAGAAGGATTCCAGAAAAATATTCGTAGGGAAAGGGCTTTGTCAGTTGCTAGGTATAAAAAGAAATGTAATTGTCCAAAGAATTAGGACAATAAAGTGCGTAGAACAGTGTCTACCACATACAACAGATAATCAAATCTAAAAGTTTGTCAAATGAAGATGCACTATTATGTACATCTCAAAAAATGTCAATCAAACTATGATGTTTCATGGATTTAACTTTACATCCTGATTTAAGAAAGAAGCTAAAATGGGAGTGAGGGGAGTGAACATTGTGGAACTGATGAAGTTGATTCTGAATGATTGTTTAATTAATGAATAAAAGACGGCAAGAATATGAGAGGGGGTGAAATAGCTATGCACCGAGCTGAGCTGAGTGCCGTTGAGTCGGATTATGCACATTTACTTTTTAAATCAATGGTGAGATCATTTTAACTTAGTAAATAACTGAAGAAGTGGAGGGGAAAATTCTAGACAGGAACATAGAGAAGACCCAGAAACTGAGAGTTGGTATGTTTAACTGGGAAGAATGCAGCGTGCACAGAGGGAAATTCTAAATCCAACTGGCAAATTAGTGAGTCCATACTGGGGAACAGCTCTAAGGTATTTCTACATGAGAATCTCAGGACTCCTGGAGATCTTTGAAGTCATCCCATCTGACGTTCTATGGCCCGTGGGATTCTTTTCTACAAAGTACTAGATAAATGTCTGAAAATAGCTTTTTGAATTGAGAATGGAACTTTGTTTATCTGTCCGTCAGGGCCTGTCCTTTTCAAAGGAGAATAACCAGAGGAAATGGACCTTGCCCACTGTGTTTTACTGTTGGCTCTGGCACTTAAAACATCAACACCTCTAAACAGAGCAATCCCGTAATTTAGAGAATGCTGTCAAGGTTTTCACAGGCATGGCAAGATGTAGCCTGGGGTGGGGGACAGAACCTGCTGTAGCATTTACAGGATTTATGGCAAAGGGTTTTACATGAGTGCCGAAGTTTAAGGCAGATAAATCCCAGAAGACAAATACTACCAATAATTGAATTACAAAGCCATTATCATGTGCTGAACAGAGCAACTTTATGACTCTATTGTGACAAGATGAAACTTGTTAGAATATTTATGTGCCTGGCATAGCTTCTGCATCACCATCACAGGTGACAAGCCAGCTCTTCCCTGAGCCTTCTATGAGCAGTTAGCCTTGCTGAGCCATTCAGTAGCCAAGGAAAACTAGGTGCTTGAAAGAGAGGAATCCAAAGCAGACACAGCACATAGCCCCATGAGGTGCAGCTGCACATTTGACCCTATGTTTCAGCAGCTCCTGGGCCCAACGCTGTTTCAGCTGTCAGCTGAAATCAACCCTTTCCCGTCATAACCAGGGCAGCCCTGGAATAAATGTGAACTCTGGCTGTCAGCATTATGGTCTCTACCTGGACTAATAGAGGCTGAGAACAGCTTCGTAGCAGAGACCGCTATTCCATCCTTATCATTTTTTTTTTTTTTTTTTTTTTTTGGAAAAACAAGACAGCTTTATTTTTTCAGTGACTGTTGAAATCCATAAATCATGAAATTCTGACAAATGAAATGATAGAATACTTTCACCTGCTTTGCATGATGAAATGATAACGTGACTGGTTCACACCGGGTAATGACATTGACTTTGATTTCCAGTGTATAGTACCCTGGTATAATTGAGTAGTTAATTGTGAGAGTTGGGTAGAGTCTACAACTTTTTATTTTGAACTAATTTTAGAATTATAGAAAATTGCAAAGGTACCACAGAGTTCCTGTGTAATCACCAGTTTTCCCTAATTTTGATTTGTTACGTGAGCATGACACAATGATCAAAACTGAGAAATTCATATTAGTACAGTGCTAATCAGCTAAACTAGAGGCTTCCTTTGAATTTCCCCAGCTTTTCTACTATTGTTATTTTTCCTACTTCAGAGTTCATTCCAAAACCCCACACTACACTGGATCGTCATGTCCGCTCTGTGACAGCTCCTCAGTCATTCCTTGTCTGTCATGACCTTGAAATTTTTGAAGAGTACTGGTCAGGTATTTTGTAGAATGTCTCCCAATCTACATTTGTCTGATATCTTACTATGATTACAAAGATAAAAATTTTGGGGAAAAACATCTGTATAATATGTCTTTCCTATCACATCATATCACATCAAGAAGTATGAGAAATCAGTATGTTTTATTAGTGATGATAATGGTTTATTACTGATCGTTAACCTTGATTACTCTGTCCCTTGGCCAGATTTCTCCATTTGAGTTACTCTCTATCCTTTTCTACAATTTTTGTTAGAAGTGAGTCTTATGTCCTCAACTACTTGTTGGTGTTGAGTTGGTTGTGACTTATAGCAACTCTACAGGACAGATAAGAACTACACTTCAGAGTTTACATGGAATGGCTGGTGGGTTCAAATTGTGGACTTCTTGGTTAGTATCCAAGCTTTTAAGCACTGCCCTATCAGGACTCCATCGTCACTAACCAAATCCAAAAACCAAACCTACTGCTGTCGAGTCCATTCCGACTCATAGCCACCATACAGGACAGGTTAGAACTGCCCCGTGAAGTTTCCAAGGAGCAGCTGGTGGACTTGAACTGCAAAGCTTTTGGTTAGCAGCCATAGCACTTAACTAGCATGCTGCCAGGGTTGGTGCAATCACTAAAGGGAAAGATAATTAAGCTCCAGCTCCTGGAGGGAAAAATTTAAAAAATAGTGAACTTATGTTAAGATCGCCACAATATCCATATATATTTTGAGAGACATGCTTTGAGGCTATGTGTTTAGTCCACCAATTTTAGTAGGTCTGGGAAACTCTGGTGGTGTATTGGTTAAGTGCTATGTCCGCTAACCAAAAGGTTGGCGGTTCAAATCTGCAAGATGCTCTTTGGAAACTCTGTGGAGCAGTTCTACTCTACCGTGTAGGGTTGCTAAGAGTCAAAATCAACTTAACAGCAGTGGGTTATTAGTAGGTCTTGCCTGCAGCAGTTATTATTGCAGTGTCCTAACGGCACTTGGCATCCTTTCTTGCACATTTACTAATTGGACTGCTTCTGAACCATTAGTTGTGCCAGTATTTAGTTGTTCAGCCAATGGGGTAACTGGAAAAGAGGTTGGATAAGCCTAATTCTAAACTATGTTCTACTCTCTCTTTACCAGTGTTTCTTCCTCAGATATCTCTCTACCCTGGCTCTCAGATGGGACCAGTTAGTACCTGCTAGGTCTGAAAGTGCCGGTTGCCTAATTAAGGGCAAGACTCTTCCCCCTAATAATTTTTTTTTTTTTTAATTTAAAGAGAGATTTTAGGATGGAGACCTCAGAAGTAAAATACCTTTTCCTTGTGACTGATCTGTTTGTCGGGCCTTAGAACAAGGGATTTTACCCTAGTAGTCCTGGCACCCCACCTTGTCTGTTTAGTGGGGCGACATGGCAGTACACACGCACTGTTTATTTGCGCTTTGTCTGTTTATTCTCTGTCCTGACCAAGAAAGAAAATGAAAAAAATAAATAAAAACAAGATTTACTGTTCCCAAAAAGCAAACTTGCAGAAGTGTGCTGACCTGTGTTCTGAACAGTAATTTTAATTACCAAAACCAAGCATGGAAGTCCCAAGATTGGCCAATTGAAAAGCCTGTGAAAAATTTAGTTCAGGTAATAGGTCAATATCCTAAACACAGAGCACTTTTATGGATCCTTGTTTTTGTTGTTAAGTGTTGCTGCATAGGGGCCAACTCACAAGCAATGCATTGCCTGGTCCTGCACCGACCACAGAATCGTTGCTGTATTTGAGTCCAGTGTTGCAGCCACTGTGTCAGTCCAGCTTGCTGAGGGCCTTCCTCTCTTTCACTGGTCATCTGCTCAACAAGCATGATGTACTTTTTCAGGAACTGATCCCTCCCTGGTAACATATCTAAAGTATGTGAGAAGTAGTCTCGCCATCCTTGCATCCAAGGAACATTCTGTTTGTACTTCTTCTAAGACAGATTTGTTTATTCTTTTGCAGTCTTCAGTCACCCTTATTCACAGTCCAGCTTTCACATGCATATGAGGCAATTGAGAACACCTGGGCTTGACTCAGGCATGCCTTAGTTTTCAAGGTGACATATTTGCTTTTCATTGCTTTCAAGAGAGCGTTTGCAGTAGATTTTCTCAGTGCAATATGTCTTTTGATTTCTTGACTGCTGCTTCCATGGGCCTTGATTGTGGATCCAAGTAAAATGAAATCCTTGACAACTTCAATCTTTTCTCTGTATATCGTGATGTTGCTTACTGGTGCAGTTGTGAAGATTTTGTTTTCATGTTCTCAAGATATAATCCGTAGTGAAGAATGTAGTCTCTGTTCTTCATCGGTAAGTGCTTCAAGTCCTCTTTACGTTTAGTGATCAAGGTCATGTAATCCACATCATGTGGGTTGTTAATGTGTCTTTCTCCAATCCTGATGCCCTCTTCTTCACATAATCTAGCTTCTCAAATTATTTGTTTCACATGCAGATTGCATAGATATGGTAAAAGGGTATAACCCGACACACACCTTTTCTGACTTTACGCAGCATCCTGTGTTCTGTGCAAATGACTGCTTCTTGATCCATGCCTTGGTTCCACTTGAACACATTTGAGTATTCTGGAATTCCCATTCTTTGCAATGTTATGTATGAGGTCTGCCAGTTAAGTTCATAAAGTTCCCACTGTGCATTTGCATTGGCAACACTGTATAAACAACTTGGTAAGGTTTCATAGCCTTGGTATATCAATGTTTAACAGCTGTGTTCATGTCAACGTGTGGTGGTGTCATGCTGATGAGCATTCATTATTGTTGCTTGTTTTGTGTGCTGTTGCAAGAACGTTGGAACTTGAATTAGAGCACTGAACAAACATTAAATTTCTTGTTAAAGTTGGCAAGAGTGGATGTGAAATCAGGGACATGTTAGTCCAAGTTTATGGGGATAGCACCATAAAGAAAATGGCAGTGTACAAATGGATTAAACGTTTTTATGCAGGGATAGAAAGCGTCACTGATGAAGAGTTCAGGGTGGCCAGTAATGAGCACAACTGATGAAAACTTTCCAAAAATTCATCAAACTGTGCATCACAGTGGTTGGCTGACTGTGAGAAGCATAGCAGACCAAGTAAACATGGATAGAAGAACACTTAGGAAAATTATAACTGAAAATCTTGGCATGAAAAAGCTGTGTGCAAAAATGGTCCAGAAGGAGCTCACCGAGGAACAGAAGCAAAGGAGAGCTGAAATTTGTCAAGATCTTTTGGAGAGGCAAAACGATGTTTCAAGCCCTTGTTATCCCTGGTGGTGAAAGACAGGTGTACCAATGTGACCCTGAAACAAAGCGTCAAAGTGCGTAATGGAAATCAGCCAATTCACCATGACTACCAAAGTTCCATCAGATGGATTATTGGTTATGAATTTGTACTAACTGGCCAAACAGTTAACCAAGTTTACTATTTGGAAGTGCTGAAAAGACTATGTGATACAGTTAGACGAAAAATGACCTGAACTGTTCACCAGCAACTCATGGCTCTTATATCATGACAGTATACCAGCTCACACGGCACTGCCTATGGGAGAGTTTTTAGGCAGTAAACAAATAACTGTATTGGAACACCCTCTGTACTCACCTTATTTGGCCCCCAATGGCTTTTTTCTTTACCCGAAGATAAAGGAAATATTGAGAGGAAGATGTTTTGATGACATTCAGGATATCAAGGGTAATGTGATGATAGCTCTGACAGCGATTCCAGGAAAAGAATTTGAGAATTGGTTTGAAGGGTGGATTAGGGGCTGGCCTTGTTGCATAGCTTCCCAAGGGGAGTAATTCAAAGGTGACCATAGTGGTATTTGGCAATGAGGTATGTAGCACTTTTACTAGGATGAATTCACCAATGTAGTTGTCAGAGCTCATATAATTTGTTATCATTCAACAGTTGAAAGCTTTTGCATAGTTAAAAAAACACAGGTAAACATATTCCTGATGTTCTCTGCTTTCAGCCAGAATCGATCTGATGTCAGCTGTGATATCACTGGTTCCATGTCCTCTTCTAAATCCAGCTGTTCTAATTCCTGGAAGTTCCCTGGCAGTGTATTGCTCCAGGTGCTTTTGAATGCTCTTCAATAGAAGTTTACTTGCATATGATACTGATGATAAGATATTGTTCAATAATTTCTGCTTTGGGCTGGATCACCTTTCTTGGGAATAGACATAAATATGGATCTCTTCTAGTCACTTGGCCAGGTAGCCATCTTCCAAATTTCTTGGTATAGATAAGTGAGTACTTCAATGCTGCATCCATTTGTTAAAACATATCAATTGATAGTCCATCAAGTGAACCTTATTTTTTGCCAGTGCCCACAATGCAACTTGGACTTCTTCCTTGGGTACCATCAGTTCTTGATCACATGCTGCACCCTGAAATGTTTGACTTTTGACCAATTCTTTTTGATATAGTGGCTCTGAGTATTCCTTCCATCGTCTTTTGATGTTTCCTATATCCTTTCATAATTTTTCCTGTAGAGTCCTTCGCTATTGCAACTTGAGGCTTGAATCTTAAGTTCTTTCAAGTTGAGAAACGCTGAATGTATTCTTCCCTTCCCATTTTTTATCTCCAGGTCTTTGCATATGTCATTAAAATACTTTGTCATCTTGAGTTGCCCTTTGAAATCTTCTGTTTATGTCATTTACTTCATCGTTTATCCCTTTTACTTTAGCTAACTGATGTTCAAGAGTATACAGCATGACAATTAAGTTTGCGAACTCATCCTAGAAAAAGTGCTACGTACTTCATTGCTGGATATCACTATGGTCACCTTTGAAGTACTCCCCTTGGGAAGGAAGCTATGCATTGACACCAGTGCCTAGTTCATCCCTCAAAGTGATTTTGAAACTCTTTTTTCTGGAATGTCCATCAGAGCTGTCAACATACCACCCTTGATGTCATGAATGTCATCAAAATATCTTCCTTTCAATATTTCCTTTATCTTTGGGTAAAGAAAAAAGTCACTAGGGACCAGATCAGGTGAGTACAGAGGGTGTTCCAATACAATTGTTTACTGGCTAAAAATTCCCTCATAGACAATGCTATGTGAGCTGGTGCATTGTCAGGATGTAAGAACCGTGAACTGCTGGCAAAAAATTAAGGCATTTTTGTCTAAATTTTTCATGCAGCCTTTTCAACACTTCCAAATTGTAAACTTGGTTAACTGTTTGTCCAGTTGTTATAAATTTTTACAATGTTTTTGTCAGTTCTACTACTTGTTATTGGCCACCCTGAGCTGTCTTCATCAGAGAATATTTCTCTCCCCTCAGAAAAATATGTAATCCATTTGTACTCTGCTGTTTTTTTCATGGCATTATCCCCATAAACTTGAACTACCATGTCCCTGATTTCACTTCCACTCTTGTCCACTTTAACAAGAAATTTAATGTTTGTTCATTGTTCTAATTTAAGCTGTGACATTCTTGCAATAGCACAGAAAAAACATGCAACGAGTGTCACTCAACAAGACACTGCCACACATCAGCATGAACACAGCTGTGAGACACTGCTGTACCAAGATTATGAAGCCTTACCAAGTTGTACAGTGCTGCCAACATAAACAGACAGTGGCAAGTTTGTGAACTTAATTGTCAGACCTCGTAGCTTTCAAGTTTCTTCTGACATTCATTTTGGTATTTTCTGTGTTTCCAGTCTTTTTAATGACCTCTTGCTTTCTTCGTGTATGATATCTTTGATGTTGTTCCACAACTTGTCTTTGGCTATTAGTTTTCAACACATCAAATTTATTCTTGAGATGATCTCTAAACTCAAGCGGGAAGCAGGATATACTCAAAACTGTACTTTGGCTTTCATGGACTTGATGTAATTTTCTTCAGTTTCAACTTGAACTAGCATATGAGCAATTGATGGTCTATTCCACAATCTGTGCCCTGGCCTTGTTCTGACTGATGAGATTAAGCTTTTTTCATCTTCTCTTTCTATAGATGTAGTTCATTTGATTCTGTTGAATTACATCTGGCAAGGTTCATGTGTATAGTCCAAGTATAGAGTATAATGGAGAAACTGAAGATTTTTTACCAACTTCTGCAATCTGAAATTGATTCAACATCCACTCAGGAAGCTTTGATAATTACTGATGATTAGAATGTGAAAGTTGGAAACAAAGAAGAAGATTTAGTAGATGGAAAGTATGGCCCTGGTGATAGAAACGTTTCTGGAGATCACATGATAGGGTTTTGCAAAACCATTTAATTGCCTGCCTGTGCACGTGGACCTTGGCTGATGGAACACATAGGAATCATATTCACTGTATCTGTGGAACGAGAACATGGGAAGCTGTAAATGTAATTTATATAAACTTTCTGGAGGATTGTTAACAATATGTATCAGGACTGTTAAGTAAATGTTTATTCTCTTTGGGCTAATATTCTCTCTTAATAATCTGTCCAACTGAAAAATCACAGCTACATGAAAAATTATATGCACAAAGATAAGCAGCTCATCATCATATATATGAATAAAAAGTTAGACACTACCAATACCCTGTAGTCATAAAATCGGTCAAGTAAATAATACAATACTGTGCAGTTAGAAATATATTCAAATACATAATATAACCAAAAGCAAAAACCCACTGCAATTAAGTGGATTCTGACTCATAGAAACCATATAGACAGAGTAGAACTACTCCATAGAGTTTCCAAGGAGCACCTGGTGGATTTGAACTGCTGACGTTTTGGTTAGCAGCCATAGTACTTAACCACTACACCATTAGGATTTCTCAAATACATAATATAGCCAAACCCACTGCTGCTGAGTCAGGCCTCACTCACAGAGACCCTAGAGTTCTAAGCAGAACTGCCCCATAGAGTTTCCAACGAGTCTCTGGCAGATTTGAACTGCTGATGTTTTAGTTAGCAGATATAGCACTTAACACTCCATGTCACCAGCGATTCCTGATGTACTGTGTAATACAGTACAATACAATAGTATGAGCTCAACTGTGGGAGAAAGAAACCTACAAAAACAGAATAAGTGCTAAAAGATCAATGACAAAATGTTGAACTTGCTTATTTCCTCATAGAAGCATCATGTGTAATTTTTCTTCTTTTTATACTTTGGTAAAATTTTGTTATAATTAAATGAAACCATATTAAATTTATGGAACCCTGGTGGCTCAGTGATTAAGAGCTTGACTGCTAACTGAATCCACTAGTTTGAATCCATTAGCAGCTCCTTGGAAACTTTGTGGGACAATTCTACTCTGTCCTGTAGAGTCACTACAAGTTGGAATCAAGTTGAAGACAATTGGTTTGGTTTTTGTTCATTTGTATTAAATTTACAGTTACATAAAAAATGATGTTATTTTAATAAATTATACCAAGTATATAAGGAGTCCTGGAGGCGTGGCTTCTAACTAGGTAGGTTGTATCTCAACCCTACCAGCCACTCTGGGGAAGAAATGTGTGAAAGCCTGTTTCCATAAAGATCAGGAGCCTTAGAAGTTCTAAAGGGCAGTTCTGCCCTATTCTACAAGTGTTGCTGAGAATCAAAATCAACTCAGTGGCAGTGGATTTTAATATACCAAGTATAATAAGAAAAAAAAAGCCATCCAGTTTACCTCCCTCTGGAGGTACACAGGTGATTGCTGGGGGAACCAAGAGTACAGGAGACAAGCATCCAGCTATGACTGGCTCAGAGCAGGACAGTACCCTGAGCATTGTGCAGCGGTCATAGAGACTCAGCTATCTTCTTGTCCCACCTTGCTCCCTCTGTATGTTTGCTACCCTCCTGTCTGCCCCTTTCCCTGTCACTATCCTCACAGCCTCTTCATCTTTCCCTCCCTTCCTGGCATCTCCTCTCCTCTCTCCATTTCCTGCCCGTCTTCCATGTACACTTCTCCCCTTCCCTCACCTCTCCTTCCCTTCCTGCCTTTCTCCTCATTGCTCTCTTCCTCTCTTTCTGTCTCACTGGTAAGGTTTCAGCTCTAACTTCCAGAACTTGAATCTTTAGTAGAGTACTGATTTTCAAAAAAATGAGTTAGGAAGTCTATTTTTCACGTCCATCATCACACTGGATGTCTTTGCCAAGCATTTGACAGATACGAGTTCAAAGGCAAATTGGCACAGCCTTCAGAGTATTTTCACAGAATGGTGTTTTTGTCTTTGCCTCTTTCTAAATCCCTTCACACCTTGTCCTCAGAACTCCAAAAATTCTTTGTAAATAAACAAGGTAGTAGACAGAACAACTGCTGTTTGATACCCCAGGATTTTTTGCCTCTGCGGTGAAGATGAATCCAATTCCTTCACCTTTCTAGCCCCCTTCTCTTCTTGCCCTGTGGTGATCTCTGCTGACTGAATCACCTTTCTTCTCAATGCAAGGTCTTGTGGGCAATGGCATCCTAGGATATTTTGCCAAAGTCTAGCAATGAAGCAAAGCTAACTAAGTATGGAGAAATTATTAGAGAAGTGGATATGCTTTCCAGCCTTGCATTGCGTCCATTCCACCCTAATCTACAATGCACATAACCCTTCTAGCATATCAAGGGTTTCCCATCCTTTTTTCCTACCTTTTGAGTATAAGACACATACATTAACTCTGGAATTAACACTACCTTTTGTGAGTTAAGAAAGAGGAAAACAAAGTTTACTTATCTGTGCACTTATTCATTCATTTATTTGTTAATTTACGAGAGGGATCGCTGGAGCAAGACGGTAATCCAGTTAGAAGTTACAACATTGCCACCATTAGATTGATGTGACTTGGTCAAAATATTTGTTCTCTGCAGGCCTTAAGTTCCTTAATTGTTATGGAAGGGCCTTAGATTAGATAATCTATGACTTTTCCTCTCTAAAGGATTCCTTCTTTCCTACCATTAATGATAGTAGTTGTGACATATATTCTTGTGGCAGCAGAGTTAGTATGAAGTACTTTGATGATCTTCACTTTTACAGATAGCATGGAGCCTTAGAGAATAAGAAAGCTGAAGTTCAAGTCTGATTGTACCTTTTGTTATCAGTCTACCTTAGACAAGTACATTATTCTCAGTACTAACACTGCGCTTCTTTTACCTCATCATTATTTTTCCAGAGTTTATGTCACGAGTGAATTTTCTAGACATGCGATGTGCATCCCAATCCAAGTGGCTGATAAAGATGATGGGTAGCACACTGACAAGGGCACAGCCTCAGCTCCTTGGTGACATCAATCCCACACTTTCCACACTGCCATCAGATAGTGATCAACACAATATCACAGTCATCTTGTTGATTCAACTAAAGTCCTAGTATTTAATGTTTTCCTGACAAGACTTTTGAAAGACATTATTATCTCTTCAGTGAGAGATTATATGTATGTATTTATTTACAATTTTTGTTTTTTTTCTTTTTGAAATATAAGCTTCATGGGGAGTAGAAACTTTCCCACTTTATTCACAGCTAACCCCTTGTGCCTAAAAATATAGTGATATATATTATAGGCATTCAATAACCATTTGTTGAATTAAATAATTTATTCCTTAATTTAAAAATCTGAGTATCAACTAGCCACCTGTTTTGCCTGGTAAGTATTCAGGGAACCCCGTAGCAGTCTTTATTGTGAGTAACTTGAGTTAGTTGGGGATGGAGAAATGGTGTTAGAACTTCTGACTTTTTTCTTCTCTTATTTGACATGTGTTTGTGCCATAGTGCGTTTCCAGCCGTGGTAGCACAGTACTTAGGAGCTCTGGCCACTAACCGAAAGTTCGGCAGTTGGAATCCACCAGCTGCTTCTTGGAAACTTTAGAGGGTAGTTCTCCTCTGTCTTCTAGAGTGGCTGAGTCAGAATCAACTTGACGGTACACAACAACAACAGCAGTGCATTTCGATAACTTATAGTGAACAGACTATCATTTACCTGGGGTGCACTTTATTTATTTATTTATTTTGCTTAGGCTGTTGAAATGAAAAATTTGAGTAACTTTTCCCAGCATTCTCGTATGGGAATAACTTCTCTGGGTCAGATCATTTCCAGTAGCAAAATACTCAAGTTTTTTAACCTTGTAATTAACCTTGTATTTGCTTGACAGTGCAGAAGACCTCTCTGAAGTGTTAGAAAGCAAAGATGTCACTTTGAGGACTAAGGGGCACCTGACCCAATTATGGTATTTTCAGTTGCCTCATAGGCATGTGAAAGCTGGACATTTCTTCCTAGTTAGAAGCCACACTGCCAGGACTCCTTATATACTTGGTATAATTTATTAAAATAGCATCATTTTTATGTAACTGTAGATTTAATATAAATGAACAAAAACCAAACCAATTGCCTTCAACTTGACTCCAACTCATAGCTGAATAGTTAATAAGGAAAAGAAGAACTGATGCCTTTGAATTATGCTGTTGGCAAAGAATGTTGAATGTACCATGGACTGCTAGAAGAAGGAACAAACCTGTCTTGGAAGAAGTATAGCTAGCGTTCTCCTTAGAGAACTGTCAACTCCAGGTTGACAGAACTTCATCTTGCTTCTTTTGGCCATGTTATCAGAGTGGACCAGTCCTTAGAGAAGGCTATCATGCTTGGTAAAGTAGAGGCCAGCAAAAAAGAAGACGACACTCATCGAGATAGAGTGATACAGTGGCTGCAACAATGGCTCAAAAATTGTAGCAGTTCTAAGGCTGGCGCAGGACTGGACAGTTTTGTTTTGTTGTATGTGGAGTCACTCTGAGTCAGAACCAACTCTACAGCAACAGACAACAACTAATCTGAGGCTCTTTATAAAAGAAATGAGAAGTGGAGAGGTTCTCTCCTTTCTCTGCCGTCTGTTAACTCAAACCCACCAGTCCCCACCAGGATCTCTACAAAGACTCTAGTTCTTTTTACCCTGACATCAGTACTAACACACTCTTCATGGTTAACATCGTTTTGCTTGCTGCAACGCTTTCACAACTCCAGCCTTCTTATAATCAGCACTGCCTGTGTTCTGACTTATGAGGTGATACCAATTCTTTTCCCCATGCAAAACTCACTGAGCATTTCTTTTTACCCCTTTGTGATATAACACATTGAGTATGTCCCCTTTTATAACTGACTTTCCAGAAGGAAGATGTTGCTTTTTTAATAGTGCAGAGTTACCAATTTTGATTATAAGAGTGGAAGCCCTGGTGGCATAGTGGTTAAGTGATAAGGCTGCTAACCAGAAAGCCAGCAGTTCAAATCCGCCAGGTGCTCCTTGGAAACTCTATGAGGCAGTTCTACTTTGTCTGTAGGGTTGCTGTGAGTTGAAATCGACTCAACAGTGGTGGGTTTGCTTTAGTTTTAATTATAAGAATAATATATAAATACATCTTAGTTATAGAAGCTCAAAAAGTATTGAAACGGGCTAACATCCCCAAATCTCTCCCTAGAGGTGACTACTATTTTGAATTTAATATTTTATTTTGTTTTTCACCCATTTATATACATGTTTTGCATTGGGCCCAGCAATATATAATAGCTGAATAAATTTGATATTTCCAATTAATATACAATATAACAGATACTAGCATTTGAAAAAAAAATTATGTTCTGTGATGGAACCACCTGGGCCAAATATTATATAGTTAAATTAACAAATTTCTAAAAATACATGGAGTATGATACCTGTAGAAGGAGCCCTGGTGGTGCAGTGGTTAAGCACTCGGCTGCTAACTTTGAACCCACTAATTGCTCTGGTGGGAGGAAAATGGGACATCCTGCCTTTGTAAAGATTTGCAGCCTTGGAAACCCTTTAAGACTGTTGTACCCTGTCCTACAGGTTGCTGTGAGGCAGAATATACTCTTTGACAGTGAAGTTGAGATACTTTTAGAGTTTCAAAAGGTGAAAGAAATCTTATTTTAAAAGATTGTAAGTTCCTGCTTAACTTGAAGCCTGAACTCTCAGGTCATTTTAAATATGTGTCCCCATATCTCATTGGCATATTTTTGGAAAAAGTTAAGTCATTAAATTAGAAAAAAGGAAAGTGGGAAGGGGAGGAGTGGACTGTGGCAGAATGGTTTGTCTGAACCTGTTTAGAGCTGGTCATTTTGATGTCTCAAGAGGCACAATGTTTATTTCTAAGCACTGTTGCTTCCAAAACTGCCAGCTTTATTTTTAAGCAGTTTATGCAGTGAAGATTCTTAACTTCCTCCCCAATCTCCTGAGCTTCATGTTTTCTTTCATTCTGGGTCATACACCTCCCTCGTCACTGATCTGTCCTATACACACACACACGCACACACACGCACACACACACTACAGGTAAGCAGTAGGGTTTCTGACTGGGAGAGCAAGGTTGACAACATCTAGAAACTGATGGGCTTTGGATGTTGGGTACGTGAATTTTCAGTGGGCCATTGTGCTTTTATGGGCTTGTGCATTGTTTTTATTTATCTGTCTGCCTTTCTGTTGGTCTAAATATGTATTATGTGTCTGTGTATTTGTTCATTGCAGTAGAACCTTTGGTTCTGGAAAAGCAATGGACCAATGTGGGGGCCTGAAGTCAGAAGCCCAAAGCACCCTTGTATTATAAGCTTAAAGGAGGTGTAAATGATGTCTTTCAGCTCCCTTTTATCTTGTTTAGCCCATTTTTTTCTGCATGGACAGGAGAAGCAGATGAGAAATCAGGCTAAACCACTTGGCACAATAATAAAATATGTGGCTTTGGCCAGGGCTTTTTGGAGATGTTTCTCTTGAGAGCCTAATTATGTTGGTAGGAGAGAGACAAGCTCTTGCTTACGAAAGAAGAAATGAAGGTATTCAGCTGCCAACACCTGCCAGGAACTTTGTTTCTTTTGTGGGTAACAGATAGGACCACTTGCTTCTGTGGACTTTGTTTGGGCCTAGGGGAATATGAATGCTTCATCTAAAACAAAGAGAGAAAAAAGACAGGTATCTCCGTCCTCCAGCCTTGTTTCCTCCACAGATTCTGCCTCATTCCTCCACATGCCATTAACTTGCTGTTCTAAATTTGAATAAATAGGTGCAATCCTGTCAGTGTTTATATTTTAATATTTTCTCTGTGGTTATCTACATCAGACTCCATAGCGTTTCTTGAGCACCACATTAAACTGGTAGAAACTCAGACAAAATGTGAGACAAATGATAAACCAGTGACCTTTCCGAGTTTCTCTCCGGGCAGTGGCTACAGAGGCTGCATCTGGCTGATGATCTTTCAGAAGGCTGATATTGCACTGCTGGTATCACCACCACTGTGCTTGTATCAGGGTGTCTTAGTCATCTATTGCTGCTATAACAGAAATCCCACAGTGGATAGCTTTAGCAGAGAGAAATGTGTTCTGCCACTGTTCAGTAGGCTGAGTCCAAATTCAGGGTGTCGGGTCCAGGGGATGGCTTTCTCTGCTGGTGATAAAGTGAAGTCCTTGTTGTCAGCCTTCCACTGAACCGGGAACTTCTGAGGTGCAAGGATCCTGGGTCCTTTCCAAAGGATGTACCCCGCTAATGGCACTGCATCTTGACACTCAACTTGTTTTCCTCTTCCAGATTCCTCTTCGTCTCCTCCTCCCCTCCCCCTTCCTTCCCCCTCCCTCCTTCTTACCTCCCCTCCCCTGCATCCTAATAGATTGCCTCTAGGTATAATACAGTCTGTGACCTCCAGTGCTGCCCTACCAATGGGGCTGCCACCTAGCCTCCCTCTTTAATATCACAGAGGTGGGGTTTACAACACCCAGAAACATCACACAGTGCTGGAACCAGGACCTAGCCAAATTAATATGCATATTTTGGGGGGAGGGACCCTATTCAGTCTGTGACACTATTCAGTCTGTGACACAGGTTGTAATTTTTTATTCATATTTGTAACTTCAGTAATCCTTAGATTTTATTCCAAAGTGTCTCCTAGATGTGAATACCAGCTTAATATCCTAGAAGCTGAGAAGCCAAAGGCTGCAGGAATTTTTCTTGACTTTCATCAAGGGAGTTGAATTTAGCATGATGGGGAAGGGAGGGGAGAAGAGAGAAGGGGAAGGGGGGAGGGGAGAGGAGGGGAGAGGGAGAGGAAAAGAGAGGAGAGGAGCTTTCCTTGGCTTTCATCAATGGAGTTGAATGCACTCTTGACGTAAACACTGGTGGTGCGGTGGTTAAGTGCCATGGCTGTTAACCAAAAGCTTAGCAGTTGGAATCCACTAGGCTCTCCATGGAAACCCTATGAGTCAGTTCTACGCTGTCCTGTAGGGTACCTGTGAGTCAGAATTGACTCGATGGCAGTGGGTTTTGATTTTTGGTGGGCCTTGCCCTCATGCTTTCTCTAGGCATGGACATCCACATGTAGATGGAAACTGAGGCCCAATTTGACATAGTGACTAAGCTCCCTTTTGAAAGCCTCCTCTTGTGACCAAAATATTTGTTAACCATAAGCCAGCTCAGACTTTATGTGATGCAAAGAATATAACTTCAGGGCATTTCTCTTGCTGCCTAAGAAATAAACCTTGGAATTGTCTGAGTGATTGAAGTACCTTTTATTATATTGGTACTTCACTGGGACAATTCTATTGTGTCCTACTGGCTCACAATGAGTCTACAATCCACTCCATGGCAGTGGTTTTCTTTCTTTTTCTTTTTTTTTTTTTTTATTATGTTAAAACCTCCAGCCAGGCCAGAGACCACCTAGTAAGCTGAAACCATCTGATCCCATTAAGGTGAGGAGGGGCGTGACTCAGTCAGTCATGTTAAGATTAGCCAATAGTTGATTTTCTAGTCTACTTCCTCTTCTGTCTTAAAGCTTCATTGTATGTAGTCTACATTGAGCCATTTATTTAGTTTTTAAAAACAGAATAGTCTACATCCTACACCTGTGAAGATCAAACCCAAATGCCTTAGCAAGATACACAAGGTACTTTGTGATTGGGCCTCTTTCTAAGTTTTATTTTCTCTTTTACTGCTCCACTCTCCTAATATTAGATCCAGCCTAGTGACTTACTGGTGGATGCTTTATGAGCTATCCTTTCCCTGACCTAGGACCTTTGTATCTGTTGTCCCCTCTAAATGGAATACTCTCCCACCCATCTGTCCATCAATCATATTATTGCATACCCTTGAAGTTTCAATCCAATTACTCTGAAGGCTTCCTGGGCTGCCTTCCTGTTCCCCAAGGTCTCTAAGTGAAAGGTCATCCCTCCTGTGTCTTCAAATAGCACCTTGAATTTTAGAACCTTCGCTTCTTTGGATTGTTTTCTCTGTAGGAGCTCTAAAGCTCTCAAGGGCAGGGAATATATAGCTTTGTTCTTACCACATGGCAGGGATTTAGAATGTTTAATTGAATAAATGACACTTGTTTATTCAGATAGTTAAGTATTACCAGAGAAAGTCTCAAGGTTTGTGGCTACCTTCAGCCAATAAACCAGTCACTGAGACAGGTGTGGGTGAATGAGCAAAGATTTTTTTTATTTGCATACCAGTATGCAAGGGACAGGGGGATATTCTTGTCCTGAAAACCTGTCCAAGTTTATCAGACAACCTTGGATATTTAAAGGGAAAAACCACATGCAGATGAAGGGACACATGTGGGCAGTTGCCTGTCAGATGTGGAAGTCAACTGGGTGGAGGTTGTAGGCTTCACTATCTGCAGGCCATCACACAGGCCATCAAGGAAAACAAAGTAGTGCTAGACAGCATCTGGCCAGCAATCTGAAAGAAGAATCCTCAAACACAAGTTACTTCCCTGTCCTTCCCGGGCCCCCTGCTTAATTCTTTTATCATTGGTTAGAGACCAATTATCAGGACAAGTGGAGTCACTGGTAGCCTATAGTTGACTGAACTATGGTGGTGCTTTAGAGAGCCCCACCCTAGTGTTGCCCCTAGGGCTTGTGGAATGGGGGAGGTCACCTCTTTCCCTGTGGGTTGCATGTGATCTGAACCAATGCCTCTCAGGCCCTCTATCTCAAGCATCTCCCACTCTGGAGTTTTCAGCTCCAGTTTCACAAGGGACCTGTAGGCTTATCTTTTTCTTGTTCATTGCCTTACAATAATAATTCATTTGCTTAATCATTTGTTAGTAGAATATTCATGTCCAAAGAAGCTGGTATTACCAACATATATTTTTTAGGTGATCAATAATATTTTCCACCTAGCTCCTGAAATAAGAAAAGGGAAGAAGAGAGGAAAAAAATCAGCTGTCTTTTCTGGCCCTTGTTGTACAGCAGAAATTTGCTAGAAGTTTTAACATGCATGGTCTAGGAAAACTTATTTCAGCTTCACTTTACAGATTTAAAAATTGAAGCATAGCAATGGTAAATGACTTGCTAAATGTCAGATATACAGATAAATTAATGAATGCTGATCAAAAACTCTAACCCCAAACTCACTGCTGTCGAGTCAATTTCAACTCATAATAACCCTGTAGGACAGAGTAGAACTGCCTCCGAGAGTTTCCAAGATGCTCCTGGTGGAGCTGAACTGCCAGCCTTCTGGTTAGCAGCCATGGTAGCATTTAACCACTACGCCACTAGGGTTAATAAATGCTGATACAGCTGGGTTGTTTGCTTCTCCTTTTTCCAGAGTCTTTCAGTAGACATTTATTCGACATATTCATTTAGCATTCATGGTGTCTGGCACAAAGATACAGAGAGATTTGAGCTTGTCTATTAATATATTAGTTATCTAGTGCTGCTGTAACAGAAATACCACAAGTGGTTGGTTTTAAAAAGAAAAAAATTATTTTGTCACAGGCCAGTAAGCTACAAGTCCAGATTCAGGGCATCAGCTCCAGGAGAAGGCTATCTCTGTTGGTTCTGGAGGAAGGTCGTTGTCATCAGTCTTCCTGTAGACTGGGAGCTTCTGAGCTACAGGGGCCTCAAGTCCTTTTCAGAAGACAGGCTCTGCACCCAGCACTGCTTCTTGGTGGTATGAGGTCTCCAAGTCTCTGCTTGTTTCCCTTCTCTTTATATCCCAAGAGATTGCCTCGGTTAAGTGCTTGACTGCTTCTTGCTTACTGAAACCTTGGTGGTTCAAAGCCACCAGAGGTTCCTTGGGAGAAAAATGTGGCAATCTGCTTCTTTAAAAAGGATTACAGCCTAAGAACCTCTACAGGACAGTTCTGCTTTGTTATATAGGGACACTATGAGTCAGAATCAACTGGACAGCACACAAGAAGATTAAAAAAAATGTCACTTAAAAGAAGAATTCTTGCTTTTAGAAATAAGTAAAGAGCTGAAAACAACTGCTGTGTTCATGTGGGGCCATGAGCACATGGAATGATGTAACTGGACCCAGGGATATGGCCCCTAGGGTCACCATGAGTCAGATACGACTCGACAGCACTTGGCTTGGCTACTGACATTAGCTATAAACAAAGCAGATGAGATGTACAAACTACTTGCTAACTTTGTGTTTCTGGGAGGCTAGCCTTCTGCTAGGAATATAAGGTCCGAGTCATTTCTAGGAAGAAACGCTGAGCAGCAGACAAGACAGACAGATAAACAACATATAACTACCCATTGTTAGGGTCCAGATTTCAAGATGTGACGCAGTTTTTCTTTAAAAGTTAAATTTTATTAAAAATGCGTGCAATAGGAAAAAAAGGGGCTGGTGCACCAGGGATGCACTCCAAACTACATAGAGCAGGGAGGCGACCACAAGCTTCTCTAGCGTGTAATATTTAAGCTGTGAAAACCAAAAAGCGGGGAGGGGGAGCTGATCTTTACATTGATTGGTTGAGGCCACCTGGAATTCCTGTTAGTTGTAAAATGTGGTCGTTAGCAAATGTTTTAGTAGATTGTGGTCAAGATCTAGGGGTCATTTGCAAGGCTGTCTCCAGGCTTTGTCTTGTGACAGACAGATGTTTTGCAAGACAAATGTGAGATTATTCTATGGTATCCCTGCTGTTTTCTGCTAAGTTGTTTCCTTGAGCCTTCCCTTCCTCAAAATGGAATCTAAGGGTCAAAATGGGGTTACTTATGCTTCATTTCAACACTATTAATACTTTGAATAACTTGTTTACTGCTGAACTTTCTATTTCGAGGCTAGTCAGGCAGCACAATTTCTTAATATTCATGACTATGACATCAACAGGAGAGATCTTCTGTAGATCCAATCTGGTGACACTTGAGCATGGGAAGGTAGAGGTCCTCCATCCCTGGATTAACAGATGCTGAAGTACTTCATTAAATGATCATGGAATTATCACTGTCTGTCTGCATTCAAGTGGACTGCAGTGTTTAAATCCAGGTCCCTGTCTATTCACCAGCTGTTCCCTGAAAGTCCTGTGGGGCATTTCTCCTCTGTCCTGTAGGGTCTTGGATACCGCACTAAGTCCTGAAGATAATCAACATTCTTAACACCTGTGTATTCTAGCCTGGGTTCCATGGCAAGCAAAGGGACCAGTTTAGAGGCATAATGGATGACTGTTGTCTGTATAAAAATGAATCTAATTAAATGAGAGCTGTGCAAATCCTGAGGGAAAAAAGAAACAAAAACAAAAACAACGTACAGATGGTCCGAGTTTAATTAATCTTGCTGCGTAAAACTCCTGGAGACAGAGTATGATTGCCCATGATATTGATGTAACAGAGTAATTATTTTTCTATTTATTATGGCTCACTGCAAGATTACACTAAATAATATGTGACTCCAAGGCATTTTAAATAGGATTTTATTTTATTTACACTTAAGACACATATCATGAAGTGAGGCATGCGTATGTTTTTCCCCTCTCTAGTGCACTGAAACATAGAATGGCCACTCCATGCTGTAAGGACTAACACCCTGGTTGTATCGCATAGTTTGCTATGGAGCAGTAGTGTCTATTTCTGCAAATACCAAATGGAAGAGTTAATTAGATTGATCTGCTATGTAAATTACTGCTCAAGTCACCCAGCTATAGCAACCTGCCTGGGGTCGGCCTGGTAAGTCTTGAAAGTTACATATACTCTCTCGGCTTGTTGCAGAAGGCCACAGAAATGACAGGTAAGACTTCTCTACAAGACTGGGCTGATCACACATAATAGTCTGAGCTACACCTGATCATCATCCAAAAAAGATTTCAGTGTCATTTTTATTTGAAGTATAAATTTTATTGTCACATTGTATAAATAAAGAGTGAGTATATTCCAAAGATTGTGGTTTTAGACCCCTCTGACACTGAAGCAAAATGCAAAACACATTATCAAATTCATGAAAATAGTCTAGACTTCCTGGTCTAACACAGACTGGAGGAACCCTCTCAAACTTTGGCCCCTGGACACTGGGCCAATGCAGAACCGAAGCTATTCCCGAAACCTACTTTTCAGAGAAAAATTAGACAGGCATAATAAAACAAAAACTGATACATGTGAAGAACGTGCTTCTTAGTTTAGTCAAATCTACAAGATCAAATGGGCAATTCCTGTCCATGAGTTCAATGGGACAGCCACTAGACAAATGAACACAGGGAACCCAGAATGGAAAGGGGGACAGTGCTGTCACATTGTACAGAATTCAGCCAACGGCACAAAACAATATGTGTATAAATTTTTGAATGAGAAAATAACTTGCACTCTAAGCTTTCATATAAAGCAAAATGAAAGAGTAACTCCAGGCAAAGAAAAAAGAAAGAAAGAAAGAATGCCATGGATGTGAAGAGTCTATGGGCACAGCTCAGTTTCTCTGTGTCTCTAAAGCACATAAGGACCATTCGTGTTAATGTTGCTTCTCCTGTTTCTTTTTTAGGTCTGTGATGGGATCAAACAAGGAACCAGACCTCATACATCTTGAGGCCAGAACTGTGGATGGCCGTAAGTAAATCAACTGTGCCAGAATTTCATAGTAATATTAGGTCTGTCTATCTGGCATGAACTGAGGTGGTGTTGGGGGCACTCACAGTGACAGTAATCCGAGTCATCTGGACGTGAAAGCTTTTCTTATCTTGAACAATGCAGAATTGTCTGAATGATGCTGATGATGTTTGATTTAAGCTAAATGCACACAGACACACACACACACACAGTCCTCATTCATGGCTCCTGTATTTGCAAATTGAGTTACTTGTTAAAATGTATTTGTAACTGCAAAAGGAATACTCAGCACTTTCACGGCCATTAGCAGACCTGAGCATGTGCAGAGAAGCAAAAAAGATTGTCCAGCCTGTGCATTCCCACCTGAACTGACGAATGTGAGCAAGGTCGGTTCTGTCTTTGCTAATTTCTGTTTTTGCAGAGACTTTGTAGAACAAAACTACTGCAAACAGTAAGAATTAACCATGCGTGCTGAGATGGTGTTCCTGTTAGCATAGCCTGTCATCCAGTCAAAGTGTTTTTCATTCTAGATAAGAGAATTTAAAAATCCTGGTTTCTTAAAGAGTCTTTTTGTTGTTGGTATTGCTGTTACTTAGTTTTAGCTAGGTTTTCCAATCTCCTTACTTTATCAGGGAGACCCTCGTGGCATAGTAGTTAAGTGCTACCACTGCTAACCAAAAAGTTGACAGTTCAAATGCTCCTTGGAAATTCTGTGGGCAGTTGTACTTTGTCCTATAGGGTTACTATGAATTGGAATTGACATGATGGCAATGGGTTTTGTGGGTTTTGTTTTATCAGAACCATCCAGACATTGCCTCACTTTCCTATTTGGGGTTCACAAAATACCCTGAAAATACAGGAGAAAAGAGAACCTTTTTGTGGGTCTCCCATTGTAAGCATTGTAAGCAGAAGGAAGAGAAAGTCATTTGAGTCCCTTTCTTGGCCCTTGGTCTTTGGTAGTCCTTGAAAACCTTAGGTGTGCTACAGTGATGGTCTGGATTCCATGGAGATGGTGACTTAAGTATATAATAGAGAAAAGTGAGTTGCAGATCTAGAATTCAGACCCATGTCTGATCAGTTCAACAGCCCACTTGCTGATGACTTGACCTTGAAAAAACAACTCCATTTCTTCATATGTTGATTAAATATGTGAATAATTACTATAGTAGTTCACATTTACTGTACCAGTACTGTGCTCAGCACTGCATGTATATTATTACAGTTATTCCTCTCAACTGCTTTGTAAGCTGTTATTCCCATGTCACAGATGAGGAAACCAAGGCAAAGATTTAAGTAACAGTTTTAAAGGTAACATGGTAAATAAGTAGAGGACAATACTATGTACCTCACAAGGCCCATCCAGATTTGAATTAGGTAAGCTAATGTGCACAACCCTGGTGGCCTACTGGTTAAGTGCTGTGGCTGCTAACCCAAAGGTCAGTGGTTAAAATCTACCAAAAAGTTTGAGTTCATCAGGCACTTCTTGGAAATTATGGGGCAGTTGTACTGTGTCCTGTAGAGTTTCTATGAGGCAGAATTGACTCAACGGTGGTGGCTTTGATTTTGATTTGGTTTAATGACTACAAAACACTGCATACAGTGCCTTTAAAGTGTTTAAACAATGACAGTGTAAGTTTCTCTCTCCTTCCTTGTTCCTAAAGATCCTCAGAAGGGCTAAGCAGGTAAAAACAAACTGAACCCACTGCTACTGAGTCAATTCGGACTCATAGCAGCTCTACAGTACAGAGCAGAACTGTTCCATAGAGTTTACAAGGCAGGTGGGAGGTACAGTCAGACGTAAGAGAGGGCGTTACAGAGGGAGATAAACGAAAAGAGAAAAAGAGAAAGCAGATGGAAGAAGAAGGCATAAAGAGGACAAAAGGTAAGGAGAGAGCCCGTGATCCAAGTGGAGATTAGTGGAGGAAAGTGGGCTGGCGACAATCACCGTAGAGCAATGAGGCCATCGTAGGCCACCCAGCACTGAGCCAGCGCCAGAATGGTAGCTCAATTTCTGAGACACCCCACTATTTTCAGAATATCCCACACAACTCAAAATTGTCCCTACAACTTGCATCTACATAGCTGTACTTTCCCAGCTTAAAGCCAAAAGTTACAGGTTTTACCTGCAACTCAAACACTCCAGCAGCTTCACATATTCCCTTACTGTACATTCACCCTGAGTTTGTTTGTCTTCTTTAGCAGTTTTCCCGTACCTTTGGGGAAGGAATGTATTCTTTGTCAGGGTCAGTGGTGGACAGATCAGGAGTCAGGCTGACCATCACCTTCCTCCTTTGCAAACCCGGGCATGTGGCTGCCGGCTCTTACTTGGCTCAGAATAAGCTTCACGTTTACTGCCTTTCTCCCAAATCTTCCCCAGGCTTTTTCTGGCAGTGTCCCTTCCATGGCTCTGGGTAAAATGATCTTATCTTGGATTCGAGCAGCCAGAGCAGTCATCTTGTCACCTATTTAAAACTTAAGTTTACTTTCCACTCATTGCCTTGATGCTCAAGTCTCACCTTGCCCTGTACCTTCACCGTGATCTGGTGCCTGCCCGTTCCTTTAGCCTATCTCATGACCTCTTCTCTCTCCTTGCCTACAGGCCACTGGGCTTCCTTCCAACTTTCGTAACATCACAAAGTTCTGTGTCTTACTACAAGACTCTGACTCCCACTGTTTCCTCTGCCCACTTCCCTATATAATTTAGTGACATTAAGGACCGTAGAAGGGTTAGATATCAGATTAAGCATCAGTTCTTAGAGAAAACTTTCTTGAATGCCCAATCCAAATTAGTTTAGTTTGGTTTGGTTGGTTGCTCTCATGGAATTGTATTGTTTTATTTTCCTGCACTCATCCCACTTTAAGACTGTAATTTCAGCTTGCAAAGTTTCTTGGTTGTCCCCTTTCGTCCAAACCAGTCGTCAGTTCTATGAGAGTAGGGACCATGTCAATCTTTGTTTACTGTTGTATTTCTAGCACATGTCACAATGCTCACATGTACATAAAAAAAAAACAACAACCTGCCATTGAATCAATTCCAACTCACAGTGACCCTGTAGAACAGAGTAGAACTAGTATCTAGAGTTTTCAAGGAGGGCCTGGCTGATTTGAACTGCCAACCTTTTGCTTAGCAGATGTAGCACTTGACCACTATACCACCAGGGTTTCCCAATATGTGAAGAGATTTTAGTAAGTATACCTTGAATGGGTGCAGATATATGTGACCAACCCTCAGAGTCACCAGCTGGCTACCTAATCTCACTTATCAGGTGGCCTGGACTTTTTAGAACAGTGCATCTCAAATTTTCATGTGCCTGTGCCCTACCTGGGGATCATGTTAAGATATGAACTGTAACTCAGTGGGGGGCTAAGATTCTGTATTCACACTCTCAGCCCCGTTAGTGTGCATACCCCATGAGATTTTTTTGTTGTTGTTTTAGCAATTTCAGCTGCCTTAGGCCCCGGGTGCTAGCGATTTTGCATCACGTGGAAAGTGCAGTGGGTTACAAGGTCCCACAAGGAAAAGCCATAAAAGACCTTCAGAGGGTCTGTCTTCCATGGCTACATAGCATGTTTGGAAAGCTTTAGGTAGAAATGGTAGCATCCTAGATTGCTTTCATTTTCTAGCTTTGGGGGGTGCGGCTGTTTACTGGCTTGTGACATCTGATGAGTAGATCCCCATATCCTAAAAGCCACAAGGCTGTCAACCTCCCCAATGTGCATGTGTTCTTGCACCCAACATTGTTCCCACGCTCCCGGAAGGTGTGGAGGTTGATGACACCAAACTGTCACCTCCAGCTCAACTCTCACAAGGCATGGAATAGATCAGTTCTAATTTTATTTAATTTTATTGTATTTTTTGCAAAAACAGCATCTTCAGAAACTATCCAAGGGTGAAAATTCAAGAAAGGGATTTAATTTGAAGTTCTCACTGCCAAAACGAAACAGAAACAAACAAAAAGAACCTTAACCGTGGAAATAAAGGAGCTGAGCATACTGCCTGACCTGAGTGTAAAACACAAATGGGATTGCCTCGGTATCATAACATCTATCTCTTGCTCACTCTCCCTTTCTCGCTGTCCTTGGAAATTAGTAACCATAGCTCCAGGTAAAAGAAACAAAAAGGAAAATGGGAGGAAAGAACAGGAAGGTCAGAATAGCAAGGTGTCAGCAGATGTAGCTGGCAAGATTAGAGAATCTATATAGATACTACATAGCACGTTTGGAGCATCTGTATACTCTCTCACCCCTAATGGATATCCTCCTCTTGCTTCTCCATGCCTTCTTTACTGTTTGTAGAAAGTTTAAAAACACACAACTTATTTATATTCTAGGTAAGACACCTCATAGGGTATGTGTTAAATTAAGATTTTTCTTTGAACCAGGAAAATTTTCTGCATTTCATGTGTTCAGGAATTTTGCAGCCAAGACTTGGAGACATTAGACACAGAATAAAATCTCTGACCTGTGTAGCTGGCTTGTGCCCGTGAGGTGGGTTGCAAGTGCTTATCTGAGCTTGTTTTTCAAAGTTGTAGTCTCATTTCAAAGGCACCTAGATACATTTTATAATTAATTTGCATTTCAGTTGAAGTCGTCACATCTTGGGGAAGAGGAGCTTGGGAAAGCTTTTGTTCTGCGAGGGCTCGTGGCTCACACAGCCATTTCTTGACAACTGCTCTGATGTGTGGATGTCTTACAGTTTGCGGCAGTGACAGGGATGTTATTCTTTCTTGAATTGTGTCTCTGCCTTGGGAGATGAGCAGAAGAGAGCAACCTCAATTACAATGAATCACAGGATATATTATTGGAAAATTTTGAATGTATGTATTGAATGTGGCACTTGTTGGCCCTTGTATAGTCACCTGAGGACAAAGTGACAGGTCCTCATGCAAGAAACACAGACTTTGTTGTTAAAATACTGCGTGTGTGCATGTGTTTGTATGCTATCGATTTAACTATCATGGTTGCATTTATGTATATGTGTATATAATTGACAGAAGAAGTGTTGACCAAGCTGTTGGACTGAAGCTTTGTGAAAAGCTGTATCTTATATACTCTTGGTTACATGTCTAAAGCACAGCTTGGAGCCTAACACATTTAGTGTTAGCTGAGTTAGTAAATGTGGGTGTGTGTCATGGTTTCGACACATCTTCTTAAAGAAAGGCCTTTTACCATATGTTCTGTGAGTGCCTTTGGGCTAATAAATGAGCTTGAGAATCTTAATGAATTCCAGAGATCGGAAGTCAGATATCATGTGGGTCTAATTTTGGAGGAAACGAGCAGCCGTAACTTTTATTAGAATTCTTAGCACAGCAATTATACATAGATGTATAGTTATATATATTTATGCTAATCTGTAAACATGTATCTCGTAGGAGAACTGGCAGTGCCTAGCTTGGCTATTATCGCTTTCCTGATTTGCTTGTGAAACGAGTGGCCTAGCCGGTAACCTGACTGTTCTGTATTGGTTGTGATCTGTGCCAGCATGGACAGGGGACAGCGGACTATTACTGGCCTCGGTGTCTATTTGCATGAGTAGATAACCTTGCATCAACTTTTTCAAGGTCTAATATCCTTCACTGAAGGAATGTGACCTTGGCTCTTTAACCAGCTGTGAAAATGGCTGCCCCAAACTCTTTGTGGAACGAACCTGGTGCTAGCATATTACAAGGTGGATAAACAAAACAAAAAGACCTGACCACAGCTTCATATAACTCTTCGTACCACTAAATCTGGTCTTTGGTGAACTCTGAAAGCCTCCTTCTTACTTCTCACCCAGGCCGCTCACGGGCTTTTGCAGGATAAGAGACTTACGTATCAGTATCTGGCTGGGATTAGCACTGCTGAAATATTCCAGGGAGGTGATGGAGCCCTCAGTTCATGCAGGTCCTCAGCGTTTTAGCCACAGGGTGTTTGGAGATTTTGCTGTGAGCATAGATTACTTTTATACTAACAAAAATAACAACAATCAAAAAGAGTCAAGAGTATCAAGTGAGAAGTACAATCTAGTGCCTAACCTCCGTCTTGTTCCTGAGAAGTAATATATATATGTTTTTATTTCTGGTGCAGTCTTCCAGAAGATGCTTAGGCTTATACAGATGACTTACGTGTATGCATACAAAATACACGCAGATACACACACACATACATACATACACACAAAAGACCATAGTCTCACACTGTTAAGCAAGATAGAATGTTGGTGAAAAACAGCAAGTTGAAAAATCTCTCCAAATCAGCCACATTTAAATTTAACCACTTCTTGGCTAATCAGTACATAGAATTCCTCGCACAGTCAACTGTAATTTAATTAATCGCTACCTTGTGAATAGATATATAGATGACTATTTCAAACTGCATTGATACTACACATATGAAAACCCATTACTGTCAAGTTGATTCTGGCTCATAGTGACCATATACGTATATGATATTTATTTGGCTAATGTTGCAGATTGAATTGTGTCCCTCAATGATATATATGTTATAAATCCTAATCATTGTACCTGTGAATGTAATCTCATTTGGCAGTAGAGTTTCTTTGCTATGTTAACAAGCTTGTATCAGTATAAAGTGTGTTTGAAGCCAGCCACTTCTGGAATACAAAAATTGCAGACTAGGTATAGAAGATGGAGCCTTGGTAGTGCCAGAGTGAACTACGTGGCTGCTAGCCAGGAGATACTGGCTGTTCCAAGCCACCCGGTGGCCACATGGGAAACAAGACCTGGTGATCTATTCCCATAGACATTGCAGCCTAAAGAAAACTACTGATCAAGTCTTCTCTGTCACATTAGTGGGGCTCACTATGAGTCAAAAATTGACTCACTGGCGTCTGGGGTCTTAAACGCCAGCAGGTGGCCATCTGAGGAACTTCATTTGGTCCCAACCAACCTGAAACAGGTGACAACTGAAAACATCCAAGACCCAAGGAAAAATGAGCCTGGGAGACACAAGAACTCCTATGACTGGGAGACCGCATCAGCATGAGACCAGAAGAATGAGATGGTGCCCGGCCACCACCAAAGACAGCTCTGACAGGGAATACAAGGTAAATTCCCTGACATAGCACAAGGAAAAGAGGTGTGCAGATTAAGAAGTCTAATGAACAACCAGAGTTGATGGTCCAACAGCCTGGCGGGTCCCCTGAGAACATGGCCCCCAGATTTGCTGCTAGCCCTGACCGGAAACCAGTACTGAAGCCAACACCTCAGATAAAGAATAGACTGGACTCGGGGATACAGAGTGATGTGGGTGATGTGTGTACTTTATAGTTTCATGCACACACACACACATATACGTGTGCATATATATTTATACACATGTGCATATATATAGGGATATGTATATATATGAATGTGTGCGCGCACACACACATATATGAAGCTTTCCTGTTTTTTTTCTAGAGCGGAGAGGAAAGGGGCGGAGAGGAGGGGTCAAATGTTGATTGAGTGGACACTGGAAATAAAAGGTGAAAAAGAAGAGTGCGTTTTCACAGGGTGAGGAGAGCAGATAGAGTTGTAGAGAGGTGGGTATGGAAAATTGACTTGGATTGTAAACTCAATCATAATAAAACTTTTTTAGATCACTGTCTTAGTTGTCTAGTGCTGCTATAACACCAATACTAAAGTGGATGGTTTTAACAAAAATATTTATTTTTTCACAGCCTGGTGGGCTAAAAGTCGAAATTTAAGGCTTCAGGTTCAGGGGAAAGTTTTCTTTCTCTTCCTCTGGACTAGTAGCTTTTCTGCACAGGAACCCCAGCTCCAAGGGAAGTTCTCTGCTCCTGGCGTTGCTTTCTTGGTGATCTGAGGTCCCCCATCTCTGCTTGCTTCCCTTTCATCTCTTGGAAGATAAAAGATGATACAGGCTATGCTCCAGGGAAACTCCCTGTACGTTGGATCAGGGATGTGACCTTAGTAGGAGTCACATTATTTTAACATAAAATTTACAGTCACAGACTAGAAGACAGCCACACACTGCTGGGACTCAGGACCTAACCAAGTTAACGTATATTTATAGAGGACCCAGTTCCATTCATGACAATCTCCAAGGAACTCAGGGACAGAAGCTGAAAAGAATCAGAGACCTTTGCTTTGAGCTGACAGAGAGAGCCTTCCCCTAGAGCTGGCACCCTGAGTTCAGTCTTCTAGCTTCAGAATCTTGGAGAAAACAAATCTCTGTCAAAGCCACGCACTCGTGATATTATCTGTTATAGCAGCGTTAAGCAACTACAGCTGTGCTAAATAAATTCTTCAAATTTGTGCAAGCATCAAGCACTGCTGGAAGAGAAGTTCCTAAAGTGAAATTCCTTGGGCAGAGAGCATATGCATTTAAAATTTTAATAGACACTGTCCTGTCACCATCTAAAATAGCTGCTTACTCCCTCCATGTCAGCATACCTGTGTTTGCAAGCCCTCAGAAGTCCAGGACATTGTCAAAGAATTGTGAGCATAACTTGTCTGATGAGCAAAAATAAACATAAAGCCAAGCCAAGCCAAGTGCCGTCAAGTCGGATCTGACTCATGGCGTGTCTTTATTGTTTTAATTTTTATTTATTTAATTGAAAGTCAGATTGAGAGTACATATATATATATATATATATATACATATATATATATACATATATATACATATATATATATACATATATATATACATATATATATAGGTGGCTATTTATATTTCCTCTTTCATGAACTGCAAACGATCACATCTCAAATATTTTATAAAAGATTATCACTTTGGTATTTATATACAAATCTAAAAATATATTAAATTCACCACCCCTACTCTAGTCAAAATTCCAATATTAGCACAATGATTGGCATTATTAGACTCCAAACTTTTGGGCATTAATTCACCTTCTCCTCATTCAGTCACTTTATTAATACCATCTAGGGTAAAGCCTGAGAAGAGCTGGGGCCAGCTTCAGATTCTGAGGAAACCCTGATAGTGTAGTGGTTAAGTGCCAGGGCTGTTAACCAAAAGATCAGCAATTCAAATCTACCAGGCTGTCCTTGGAAACTCAATGAAGCAGTTCTGCTATGTCCTGTAGCGTTGCTATAAGTTAGAATCAACTCAACAGCCATTGATTTCAGATTTTAAGAGCTCCCTACCACTTCCAAACAGCCTGAACAAATGCATTCTCATCTCCGTTCCTCTGTTCCCAACTGAACACCCGTTTAGATAGTAGTGGTACCTAGTACTGTGCCTTTCTTTCTAGCCATGTCATTCTGATCCCATTTCTCATTTTGTAAAAGACTGCTACTGCCCCTCCAAATTGTAGTGATTTCAGCCTGGCCTCCTGATTTAAAGGCCTGAAGACATCCCTGAAAACCAATGAGAAAAGCATGAAATAAGATAACACGGGCCTGCCCACACTACTATGGAAAACCTGATAGAGACAGTGCAACAACAGGCTCAGCTAGGCAGCTTTCAAATTGGGTCTTTGTAGCCATTATTTGCAACTTCCTCGGCTTCTTACCTGTCTACCCAGGCAGGAGGAGCTCTGAACCCTTATCTCCCATTCTGAGGATAACAGAACATAGGTGTGCATGTATGCCCAAACACGCACCAAAAACAAACTTGTCATTCCCAGACCCAAGTTCTAAGCCAGAGGTCTAGGTTTCTAATGGCTTTCAAGATTTCTTCCAACGCAGCGAGCACCTGTCACTATAATGTGTATGTGTGGAAGTTGCCGAGTGTTTGAAAAAATTCCTAATGCATCTGACTGATACTTAAAAATGTAGCATCTTGGCACTTGCACATACATTTCATTCCTTTTTTCTTGTACATTCTCAAGCAACAATAATACAATATCATTCATTATATTCCTGTTATAGGCCTGGTACTGTTATGCTGGGTACTTTTCAGCTGCACTTACAGAGTAATTTCTGGAAGTAGATACTCTGGTTGTTTTCGTCATTTTAAAGGTGATGAAAATGAAGTTTATAAAGACTGAATGTCTTCCACCCTGTTTCGGAACTTGGATTTGAAAGCAGGTGTCATTCACTATACACCCATCACTCATTCAGCAAATACGGTTGGCCACCAGCTTATTACAGGTGCTCATCTAAACACAAGAGTTGTGAGGAGTGTCAGAAGAGTCCTGCTCTCCTGCAGTTCACCTCCCAGCAATGGACGGAGAAGACAAATTTATAATGCCAGGTAGTAATAAGTAACAGGAAAGAAAACAAGCAGAGGAGGAAGTATAGAGGGTGATGAGGCTGTGTCAAAGACAACCCTGCAGTAAAGTGGTATTTGACATTTAACAGAGTCCTCTATGCGTTGATTGGAATCAAGGAGAGGGCAATGTTTTTGTTTTTGTTTTTGTTTTTTTGATAATGGTCATGAAGGAGAGAATTGTGTGTCTGTCTGGTGAAAGAGCATCCCAGACAGTGTGTATGGAGGATCTGGCATACAAGCCATGCGTGACGTGGTAGAGGCATAGCAGAAAGGCCACTGTGGCTGGAACCTGGCAGCGTGCAGGCAGATGTGCCCCCGTCTTTGGTTATGTTGCTCTGGAAGACAAGGATGGGGACTTGTTGATCTTTGTTGAGCATCTGCTATGTTCCGAGAATGATACTCAGTGTTAAGGTTGATGAAAATAGTTACTCGGTGAAGAAGTAGTTGAATAAATGCATCCACTTGATGGAGATGCAGTTTGACAGACTGTTCTTCTCTCCTGGGATCAATCATACAACATATGTGCATATATAAACAAATAATACCCACCCCCCCAAAAGATCTGGAGAAGAAATTGTAGATTCTCTTTTTCAGGAACTGAACTATCTCCTTCCCTCCATGTCCCTCTTTTGTCCCTCCCTCCCTTTCTTCCTTTTTTATGTCTGTCTCACTTTTCTTCCTTCTTATTGCCCTTCTCTCTCCCTCTCCCTCTCCCTCCCTCTCTCTCTTCCTCTCTCTCCCCAATCCCTCTCTCCCCCCCAAATCCTCTTACTCCTCCTCTTTGCCTCCTCCCTGCCCTCTACTTTTTCTTCAGTTTGGAAAGTTATGTGAATGAATGTGCTTCTCAGCTTTCATGGGTAAGTGTGACCTTGTGGATAATTTTGTGTGTTTTTTAACCTGTACTAGGTTTCGAGTGTGCTTTTCCTACAAAACAGACAGCTTGTCTTCCACAAGCATATCATGCCTTCTCTTAGACCTCTGTGGCCTTTCCCAGTGTTCCTCTTTTCTAGAGAAAAGACTGCTTCATGTCACCAATCAGTCATCTCTCCTGGCTTTTTCTCGGCTCCTCCATGAAGCATTCCTTGAGTACCCCAGCCCATCCCCACCAAGTGATTGTGCCTTCTGTGAGATCGAAGTTGTCATGGATTGAAATGTGTTCCCTTAAAAATCTGTATTAATTTGGCGAGGCCATAATCCCTGGTATTGCGTGATGTTTCTCCATGTTGAAATTCCTGCCTCTGTGATGTTAGGATCCTGTTGCCTTGGTGGGGCAGGGCTTAATGTGTCAAATTATTTTGTGTCTTGAGGCAGTCTCTTGAGATATAAGAGAAGGAATCTGGTGGAGACATTTGGAGACCTCATACCATCAGAAAGAAAGCAGTACTGGGAGCTGAGTGCATCGTTTGGGAAGGACTGGGGTCCCTGTGCCTCAGAAGCCTCTGGTCCAGGGGAAGATTGACAACAAAGGCCCTTCCTCCATTGCCAGCAGAGAAAGCCTTCCGCTGGAGTTGACACCCTGAATTTGGACTTTTAACTTACTGGAGTGTGACAAGCAAAATTTCTCTTTTTAAAGCCATCTGCTTGTGCTCTTTCTGTTGAAGCAGCACTAGATGACTAAGATAGAGATTTTAGTAAAATAGTCTGGAAATCTGCTTCATCTAAATTAGTAAAACAGTTTAGGAATAGCAGAAGCCCTGAGGGCAGCCACTTGCTGGTACAAGAGCACTAGAGGCTGTGTAGGGGGATGGGGGCAGGTCCGTAATTCAGCACAGAGTCACAGGAGAAGATGGTGACGTGAAGCAGGCTATCTGTGGAGCGATACGGAGAGTCAGGTGGAGACCCCTCATCTGTGGTCCCATGACCCCTGCACATCCCCTGGGATAGTCATCACGCTGCATTGTAATTGGTCACCAAATTTTTACCCTCCATGCATAGCCCATGATTAGCAAAAAAAAAAAAAAAAAATTGTTAAGATTCCCGGCATTTCACTGCAGTTGTCATGGTCTGCTGAATGCTCAAAGGCCAACAATGAAAGACCTTTACTAAGTTACACTAGAAGAAATCAGGAGTTTTTTATAAGAGAAAGCAATGCCAAGTCGCAAGCTCATAATGTCAAAGGAGAACATTATAATCCAGGTGTATAATTTTCACAGGAATTTCATGATTTTTGTGTAAGAAAGGGGCCAGAGCCAGAGTCTCACTTTTGAAGATTTCAATTGCTAATTGGTAGAGGCTTCTAGGAACCTGATAAGAATGAAGGCTATATGAATGCAAATGTACATCTACATCTGTGTGTGTGTGTGTGTGTGTGAGAGAGAGAGAGAGAGAGAGAGAGAGAGAGAGAGAGCGCGAGCTGCCTGGGAACAGATAGCAGCAAGGATCTAAACGTGCAACGAGAGTAACAGAACAAAAAGCAATTATATAGAGGAGATGGGCTTTAAAACTGTTTTGCTGTAAAGCTGGAGATTAATGGAGGATGGGAGAGAATTTTAAAATGTTTACGTTTGCCTCTATTTATGGTTCTGTTTCAAATTAAATTTCTACAATATTAAGGTATGTTAAAGTATTTGGTGTGAAATGGGTATTTGTAGGACAATGGAGTGAATGGATGGATTCATAGAGACCTGTGGTGGGTTTTTTTTTTTTTTTTATCTATGATCATATGAATTGTCATCTACAAGCCTCAATGTCTTCACTTGTAAAAGAGCATCTCACCCTCGATTTTTTTTTTTTTTTTACCGAGTTTTGTTAGGGTCCGCGATTTTCAAGATGCGACACTGTTACTTTAAAGGTTAAATTTTATTAAAAAATATGCCCAATAGGAAAAATACTGGTGCACCAGGGACGCACCCCAAGCTACCACAGAGCAGGGGGCGACCATGAGTTTCCTCAGCGTCCAGTATTTAAGTAGTGAGATTGCAAAGCAGGGAGGGTGACCTTTACATTGATTGGTTAACTCCTATTAGTTGTAAAATGTGGTCAAGGTCTAGGGGTCACTTGCAGGCTGTCACTTGCAAGGTTGCCCCCAGGCTTGTCTTGTGACAGTGTTTTGTTATTCTATGTTATTTTCTGCTATTAAGTTGTTTCCTGGGGCTTTCTTTAATACCTCCAATTTTTACCGCACCCTTCCTCATTTCAACAGTTTAAACAAGAGAAAATACACATGATGTAGCTGGCACAGTTCCTGACACAAAGGAAAAGCTGCTCTGATTATTTGGGTGGTGCTGCTGCTGCTGCAGCCACTGTGAAGTTCTGTGAAGGGAGAGGTCTCAGTGAGCCTCGGGAAAGATTCCTTGGAGGAAGGTGCAAGAAGTATTTGAATAGGGGAACAAGAAAGGAAAAGGCACTTCAAACTGGAGGAACCATCTGAATGAACACAGGGTGTCGGCCATTGAATGAGCATGGAGTTTAGAAATAGCAGAAGCTCTAAGGACACACGTTTGCCAGGAACGTCACAGAGCCCTGTTGTGTTTTGACAGCAATGGGAAAACAGGAAACAGGTCAAGTACGGATGGTGAAGACTCATGGGATGTTTCAAGTGATAGTCTGATTTTGAACACTCCTTTTAGCTTTAAAACTTAATACCAAAAAGAGTCTCACTGCTGTTGAGTTGATTCCAACTCATAGCAACCCTATTAGATGGGGTAGAACTGCCTCATAGTTTCCAAGGAGCACCTGGAAGATTTGAATTGCCAGCCAACATTTTGGTTAGCAGATGTAGCACTTAACCGCTGTGCAGCTAGTGTTTAGGTGTCGTTATATAATAAGTCTGAGGCCTCGCTTGGCAAATGACCTTCACAGCATGTTATAGATAACAGGTAAGACCTAGTACATCACTCTGACAGGAAGAGAAGTTGCCTGTGAGACAGTGTTGCTGCCTGGCCCTGGATGCTGGATAGGAAGGTGATTCCATGTCTCTTTTACCCAAAACCAAACTGGTTTCTGTTGAATCACTTCTGACTCATGGTGATGCCATGCATTTCAGAGCAGAGCTTGTAATGAGTTTATTATGGTTGTGGTCGTTCAGAGGTAGATTGCCAGGCCTTTCTTCCTAGGTGCCTCTGGGTCACCTTAACCCACCAAACTTTCAGTGAGTAGCCAAGCAGTTAGCCATTTCCACCACCCAGGGAACTCCTCGCTGCTGTCCAGATCTGCTCACTGACCACTACCTCACACAGCCTCCACAGGATGTCTCATCTATTAGTTACCCAGGGAGGAGATCTTTTCTGGTGTTTTTAAAAAATTACTTTTTCTTTCTTGCTTGAAACCAAGTTAAAATTCGAATGTAAAGAAAGAAAAGTGTGAGTTAGATGTGTCTGTAGTACTTTACAGTTGGATACTTTGAGACAGTGTGCAGTATTGGCGATTCAACGGGGAGAACTTAGATAATCATTACAGCAACAATTGACTGACTGTGCTCCATGCAGACACTGTGTTAAGCATTATTTGTGATGAAGCTCTTCAATCTCTGCAACCGTTGGTGAGATAGGCATCATTTATCCCTATTGTAGCTATCAGAGTTTGGAGAGTTTGAGTGATATGCTTGCGTTCACCAAGCTGGCAGACCTTGAGCGTGCGTCTCTACCCGCTTCGTAGGTTTGCTCGGTGCCTGACCTTTAAAGACAGCTTCCCTCCTCTTGATCCACACTGATCTGGGGGGGATGGGGACTACATTCTTCCAAGCAGCAGCTGTTGCAAAGCATGAGAATGCTTGAAAACAGAAGCACAGTGTCCTAATTACCTATGGCAAGGAAAACATCTGTGTGGGAAAAGTAATGAAATTAATTCTAAAGCCTAGCAGTCACATACATTAATTGACGTTAATTAATGCCAAATTACAAGACACTTCCTATGGAATCACATCATACACTCACCAAAATTGAATATGGAAAGAGTTCATCATACTTAATGTGATTACAGCAAGCCCCAAGGGGAACAGGAGTGCTTGGTCCTTCGTTAGGAAGTGCGGCCAGTTTCTCTCTGCTTCGATTAGGGGGAGAAAGGGAACAAACCAGGAGCGCTTTCCCAGGGCCTGGCAGCTCAGAATTGGTCATTTCCCCTTCGGCTTGCAACTTTCACTTTAAGGCACTCTGAGCAAGAGTCGGTGGCATGACCTTCTTCTGGGGCTTTTCTCGTGTCATCTTGTTGTGCATTTTGTGACCCTCAACCCAAGGACTGGCTCACTGCACAGTTCAGCTTTGTGATGTGGTGGCATGGGCAGTGAAGGAAGACAGACGAACAGAAGGGTCAGGGGCAGTGGGACTCAGGAGCCCTTCACGACTCTCTCACTCAGCCAGGAAGTGCTAGAGCAAGGGTCTGTGCACAGGTTGTCTGCCTCTCACAGTACTTCAACTATTGTTGACATCTCCTTTATATCTTTTATTCTTTTTATTCCTGTGCAAACATACATATATAGGTATCGATATATATGTAACTTGTTCAAAGTTGGGTCCGTAATGCACATATTTTGGTAACCTACTTTTTTCAGACTCGTATTTTGGAATAAGTTTAGATATACAGAAAAGTTGCCAAGATGCTGTAGACTACATGTCTCCTTCACTCAGCTTCCCTTGATGATAACGTCTTACATAACCATGATACATTTGTCAAAAGTAAGAAATTAACATTGGTACAATATTATTAATTGATGAGCATCAGCCAGTGAAAACTCTATGGATCGCAACAGTCCGGTCTAAAACTGTCTTAGTCATTTAGTATAGCTATAACCAAAATACCACAAGTGGATGGCTTTAACAAGGAGAAGTTTGTTTCCTCAGTATAAAGTAGGTCAGAAGTCCAAATGCAGAATGCCAGTCTAAGGGAAGTCTTGCTTTCTCGTTTGGTTCTGGAGGAAGGTCATTATCATCAATCTGCCCTTGTTCTAGGAGCTTCTCCACGCAGGAACCTAAGGCCCAAAGGACACGCTCTGTTTCTGGGGTTCTTATCTTGGTGGTATGAAGTCCCAGTGTCTGCTCACTTTCTCTTTTACGTCTCAAAAGATAATGGCTTTAGCTACTGTTTAATCTTGTAGATCTCATCAATATAACTGCCACTAATCTATCTCATTAACATCACAGGGATAGGCTTACAAGACATAGAGAAATCTCATCAGATGACAGAATGGTAGACAGTTATACAGAACTGGGAAGCATGACCAAGCTAAGTCGACAGATATTTTGGGGGAACATAATTCAATCCATGACAGCAACCTATCATGGGGAAAGCACGGGGCCAGCTAGCTTCTCATTCCATTGTGTGTTGTGACCAACTCAATGACCTCTAGCAGCCACCACTGCCACCACCTACTTTTTAAACATGAAATGTATTATTTCTATACAATCTTACACAGAATTTAGAACCATGATTTTTAATAACAAACTCTGGCTGTTTTGCAATTTATCAAGTTACCCCTCTATTGTTGGCCATTTTGGTTTTTCTAATATTTCTCTTATAAAGAGCAGAATTTCCTGATGAATATTCAAGTAGATAAATCTTTCGTAGATCCTTAATTATTCCCTTAGGTAGAATTCTCAGAAATAAATCTAAAGTCAGAGGTAGTATTTTTAAGGAGACTGATCCATATTGCCAAATTGTGCCACAGAAAGCATTATTAATTTACAGGTCATCTATGTATGAATGTATTTATAGATGCATAAATTGTCATAAAACATGTTGTGAGGTTTTCATTCGGCTTTAAAAAAAAAAAAACCCACTGCCATCGAGTTGGTTCTGACTCATAGCAACCCTGTAGGACTGAGTAGAACTGCTCTATAGAGTTTCCAAGGAGTGCGTGGCAGATTCAAACTGGCAGCCTTTGGGTTAGCGATGCAGCACTTAGCCAATATGCCACTGGAGTTTCTAGTGTGGTCGGAATAAACTGAGCTTGGAGTCAGGTGAAAAGCAAGTTCGAAACCCCATACTGCCGTTTCTGCAGATTCACTTCTCTCTTTGAGCTCCATTCTCATATACTGTAGAATTAGGTAGTATATTATATTTTAGCATATATGAATGTATTATACTTTATAGTATTTAAAGGTTAAATTACTAAAATATATGTAAATATCCCTTAGAGTCCCTGCAGCATTAAAAAAACAAACAAACACTGATTCAGTTGAGTTATTCTGGCTCACAGCATAAACCCAGAAACCCAGTACTGCCGAGTCGATTGTGACTCATAGCGGCCCTAGAGGTCAGAGTAGAACTGGCCCATAGAGTTTCCAAGGAGTGCCTAGCAGATTTGAACTGGCAGGCTTATGGTTAGCCACCATGCCACCAGGGTTTCCGTAAGGTACCCAGTAAATTTTAGTTTCTTTACTTCCTTTCTCTTCTCCCCCACGTCCATCAGATTAATGATTTCAGTAGATGAGTTATAAATATGACAAGTGTGTTCCCATCTTATGCCTGCTAATTGACTCTTTAGTAGGAAATTGAGAGCTTAAGAAAACATTAGACATTATTACTAATAAAAGGCTTCCATAGGAGACAAGCATTGTATATCCATCGGGAAGTTTTTATTAGGTGTCAGTCCTAAAAACTGTAATTGGAAACTGTATTTGTAATTTGAAGCTCAGGGCCTCCTAATCAGGAACCTTTGACTCAATGTGGTTTGATACTTGTCTTGGTTCACTGTCTCTCTTAAGGAGAAGCATACAGGTAGGATGGCTCTAAGCTTAGGACCATCAGTAGCTCAATGATGTTAACAGGAAACAAGAGTTTTTCAGTCTGTTTGTCGTGCTCATTACATCAACTTGAGGGGAAGATAGGGTTCTTCAAGCAACAAGAGGCTGGAAAAGATCAAGTCACCACAGGGAGACACAGTGATTTTAAAAGGCCTTGAAGCCCTTGAAAAGCCTTCCCTAACTTTTCATTTACAAAAACCTGGTTTATGTTTTCTGTCCTAAACCAAGCAGGAAACCCTGATGGTGTGGTAAGTACTATGTCTGTAACCAGAAGATTGGTAGTTCAAATCCACGAGGTGCTCCTTGGAAACTCTGTGGGGCAGTTCAATTCAGCGGGTGCTGAAGAAATATAATTACAGCCCTCCAATTTAGTCAGTCATTTAAAGGACCTCCTATGTGACCCGAACTATGGAAGACAGAAGTAAGAAAATGAATGTCGTCAGTAATGATAACATCTGGCATTTATTCGCATTCTTTAGAGTTTCAGAACATCCTCTGTATTGTTATAAGATAGTGTGGCTCTAAGAATTGTCACTCCACCTCTAAGAGAAGAGGGAAACAAGATACAGGATAATGAAGTGACCTTCCTTTGAACCAAGCAGCTAGTTAGTGACAACATCTAAATTCACAGCTAGCCCTCATGGTTGCAAATCTCACATTGTTTCTATAATCCCATGTTTCCTTTGTAAAAACCAAAGTCAGTTAAAAGCTTTAAAAGTGCATGTTAGAGTGTGAAATCATGAGATAAAGTCTGTGCCATAGGAATGGGATACAAGGCAAACTTCTTGATAGATCCATCTGGAATTACTGTTGCTCAGCTCGTTTTTAGGTAAACAGTCATTTCCTGATTTTTTTACTTTGAAAGAATGGATTTCCATGTGTGTCTAGGATATCTGGAGGGACATAATGGAGACCCTAGCGGTGTCGTGGTTAGGTACTACAGCTGCTAAACAAAAGACCAGCAGTTCAAATCCACCATTCCCTTCTTGGGAAGTCTGGGGCAGTTCTGCTCTGTCCTGTAGGATCGCTGTGAGTTGAAATCAACTCACCGGCAACGGGTTTGGTTTGGTTTTCTGTCATGTGTAGACATATCCTAGAATTGTCTTTAAGGAGAAAGACCTTGAGATGTGCCCACAGGTTAAGCACAAGAATGTTTACAAAAGGAGATGGGGGAGGGTGAATAGAAGGCTGGAGTTTAGCTTTGTAAGGTAGTTTCACCGTGACTAGATGGGTTAAAGTGAATGAAAGATATTGGTATCCTCACAAAGGAGGAGGAATGTAGGAAGATTGCTGGGAAAGGTCTCTTCCACAAATCTCCGGAGAGCTAATCAGCAGCTACATCTGTTTTAGTTTTTCCTCATAGTTCAGGTAGAGCACATGTCGCCCCCTAGTGACTGTCCTGGTAGACTACAAGGATACCAAAGTTCCCCCAAATAAAGGTATCCTGGAAAGTTCTGCCTTCTTAATTTCCTTATGGAAAGTCTTGATTGAATTTGTATACCCATCTGTGCATACAGTTGCTTACTTCCTTTTAAATAGTTATCCTCTGATTTTTTAAATTTGAAAGAGTGAATTTCTGCTTATGTCTGTGATAACTGAAAGCCAAATGTGCTAATCTGTTAAGCATCAAAAGCAATTAAAAACAGCTTCCTTGTTTATTCTAAGAGATAGCATCCTTGTTTACTCGAAGAGATACGTTTTATTAAGAAAGCACATTCTAACAAACATCCATTGATTGCGTCTGTATGGTAGGAACTGCATTAGGGCCAGGGGGGCTTACCTGTGAAAAAACCAAGAGGTCTCTGTCCTCATTGAGATTACATTCTTATGGTAGGGAGAAGGGGTAGAAATAAACAATGCAAAAAGTAACTTTAGACTGTCACAAATTCCAAGGAAATTAACAGATGCTTTGTGTTGGGGGGGGGGGATCATGGGAGATCTTAAGACATAACAGTGAGCTGAATTCTGTCACCTTCTTTAGGGAAAACCTTAGAAAGAAGTATTTTAAGTAGGGAGGATAACAAATGGAAAGTCTCTAAAATGTTAGTCCCCCTCCTCCCCCCCAAAAAACAGCTTACTATGATTGAGTCAATTCCAATTCATAGCAACCCTATGGGACAGAGTAGAACTGCTCCATAGAGTTCCCAAGGAGCGCCTGGTGGATTCAAACTGTCTATCTTTGGGTTGGCAGATGTAGCACTGAACCATTACTCCACCACTGTTTCCAAAGTGGTAGAAAGGTTGACCAATTTCTTGAACATGAAGTTGGTCAGATGAGAAGCACAGGGACAGGAAAGATTAGCAGAGGAATGAGCAGGTAAAGAATCAGGAGGAAAGGGGTTGGAATTTATTCTGAATAAAATGAAGCAAAAAGAGCTTTATGTAGGGAAGGGACATAAGCGATTATACAGACAGGGTAGATGAGTTGGGAAACAGGAACAGCCTACCAGACACAATAGAGTTCCAGGAATAAAGATCAGATCTGTGTCCAAGTTGTCATTGCTGATATCGTGTTTAGTGTCTGCAGTACACTCTCAGGTGAGATTCGATTTACTCACCTAGAAAATAGGAGCAGAGTATTTGATTCAAGATCTGCTCTCTCTTCTGTTTCCCTTCTAATTAGTGGAAGGAGAAAACCTTTATCAGAAAAAATCTTATTGTTTGTAATAACAGCATGACTAGCCAGAGATGACGGTGATTACATTTATGGGTTTCCTGTCTCATTCCTCAGCAGAAAACCAGCATCTGGAGGTGACCTGTTAAGAGAAAAAAGTAACTCTGAAATCAAAATATTGTTGCCGGTTTTGTCCATATTTCATTTTTGTTTGGAAAGAAAAAATGAACAAGACGTCACTGTTCTAGGATGGCAGGAGTTGGGGGAGGCAGGCAGTAAAGGAGATGGGGATGACAGCGAGTGAGCAAAATAGTGATAATTTTCACAATAAGAATGACACTGATGATATCTTTAACAAAGAATGTAAGGTTCAGGTAAGGACTCAGCGACAGCAAGGAAAATAAAAAATTAGCCAGTCTGACTCTGGTGTGCTGTGTGTATCACCCCTGACCCTGGTTCTGTTTTCCTTTTCAGATTCCCAGTACCTGACTTGCCGAATGCAGAACTGCACAGAGGCCACCCGAAATAAACCGTTCCCAGGCTACATTGACCCCGACTCCTTGATTGTCCAGGATGATTACGTGTTTGTTCAGGTGGGACAGACGCACTTCTCTTGATTGTCTTACAGACGTTTCTGTTCCCCCGTCTGTCCTTACCGTAGCCGCTGCTGCCCACTTACAATGACAAGAGACTGGAGAAGACAAAAGAAAGCAAGAAAGAGAAAAAAAGTTATCTTTTCAACAAGAACTGAATGCGGAAGCCTCTGTACCAGTGGAATATTAATGAATTCCTTTGGGCAGTGTCTGGAGGACCGTATCCACACAGGGTCACAAAGGCAGTGCCGGGAGTACTGAGGTTGTCACCAGAATGACACATAGTTCCATTCATTCCCCTCATCTGCATTCCGAAGGAGCTGTGAGTTATCAACAGAACTGAGCAGACTTGTCAGTCTGTGCCTACCAGGAGAACGGCCAGCGAGTCAGACACCACCCCCGCCCACACACACACACACACACACACACACACGTACCTGAAAAATAGAGAAAAAGGATGGGAAGGGAAGCTGTGTGCAGCTGGAGGTAGTGAGGGGAAGCGCAATCAGCTGTTATTGTCATGCCCTGGCTGTGATGAGGATAAAGGGAATTTAGAGGTGGTATGTTCAGCCAGGTTTTGCACCTCCAGGGAGAGTGGCAAACAGTTTTCGGAAGTTAGGTTTGACACGATGGTGAGAGGACAGAAGAAGTAAGTCTGCTGTGCTCTTTGTCAACGTGGACGGGGAATTTTCAGACTTGGTTGGGCAAATGCACTTAAAAATTCAGTTATTGCTTTCCATTTTAAAAATGACAAAGGCACAATTGCTCAGCAGCTGACATATATAATTTTACTACCATTGAGGTACCAATATATATTATTTGGACAAGAAGTTATGATTTAGAATATTTAATCTTGTAATTTGAGAAAACACCTTTTTAAAATACCCAATACTAGCATATGTACTTTCCCAGATTATACACACACAAACACAGTTACACACAAACTTATGTGTATATACATACACACACGTATAGGCTTACACACATACACACACAAAACCATAACCATACCCATTGGCTTCAAGCTGATTCTGATTCATAAGGACACTATATGACAGAGTAGAACTGCCCCATAGAGTTTCCAGGGAGCACCTAGTTGACTCAAACTGTCAACCTTTAGGTTAGTAGCTGTAGTGCTTAACCACTATGCCACCAGAGTTCCCACATGCATACACAGATACACACACACACGCAATACATACACATGCACACACAAACACGTTTTTTTGGTCCAGAAACATGAGCACTGTGATAGCTTCAGAATCACATTATTAACTGCCACTGAAATGGGTACACCCCTTCTTACCCTTCCTTCCACCTATTGGTGTTTATTGGACTATGTGCCCTGGACAAAACTGGAGATAGTAGCTCTGAGTTGTCTTCTGGGAGACTGAGATCTACCCTTACTTTGAACTGCAAGCCTGACTTGGCTTTCTGTCCTGAGATGTCAGCCCTCCTGTCTGTGCGACATACCCACTGTCATCATCACCGTGACAACCTCAAGCTGCGATTCCATGCCCAGAAATGGGTGGCTCTTGTTCAGCCACTGTTTAAGCTAGCCCATCCCCCTGATACACCTGAGAAACCTGTTTGTATGACCATAGTCTTGGAGCCAAGTAGCTGAGAAGCTGATGGATATTAAGTACATATGCTCTGAGACTTTTATCATTTAAAAATAGTAAGGTGAAAATGTTTCTTGTCTTCTGAGCCACAGTGCCACTTAAAAGCAATGTGCTTTTGTCCAGTGGGTTCAGGTTCAGTTGGGCCATCAACCACTTGTTTGGGACTGAATACACGTTCTTTGTGCTTGTCTACAGTCATTGTTCACACTCTGTATTGGCATCTACCGTCTTCCATTCAGGTGGCTGTACCCACTGTCGTCTGTCACTGTTACGGTAACGCCTTTTACAATCTTTATGTTTGTAATCCAGCTGACATCAGGAGGACGACCACATTACTACGTGTCCTACCGAAGGAATGCATTTGCCCAGATGAAGCTGCCCAAATACGCTTTGCCCAAGGTATGGCCTGAGTCACGTTCATCATTTCACCATTTCTTCTGGTTCCCAGTTCCTGCCTCCGTCCTATTTCCAAAGGACCCTTTCGGTCTCTTGTTGTTACTGGCTTCTTTTCACCTCCCATCTTTCTCTGTCAAGTTCACTCTGCATTACTTTGTGTTCTATGTGCTTTATCTTTCTTACCCTTCTTTCTTTCGTCTTCTCTCTGGAAGTCTTTCTGTAGAAACCGCAGAATAAATTGGTAATTGAGTTACTTTGCTTTTTAGTGATGAAGATGTCAAACAGTGAGTCTTGATTTTCACCTGTAGAGAATTTTTTTCTTTTTCTTTTCTTCTGAGTCAGTGCCACAAGTGCAATACATTGCGGGTTTCCCATTTTATTGTTACTGGTTGTTTTATTAGGAGGTGAGACAGTGAGATAGCTTCCACCGTTTGTGTTTTCACTCAGTGGAACTTACCAGGCTGGTTTTCGTTAGTGTTTTGAAGTCCATTTAATTTCATAGATTTCTTCAAAGACGTACCGCTTTGAAAATCCTGGGAGAGGAAGGTTAGAGACTTTCACCCCTGACCTCCTCCAGCTAGTTTCCGGAGACACTGAAGAAGTGTGTTAATATGGAGTGCCACCTAGTGGAGGTCATTCTGACTTGGGAACTCAAACTGTCCCTTTGTGAAGTTGCTGCCGTTGTTATGTATTTTAAGTGACCAGAGGTTATTAGTTTATTGCCTTGGTCTGAGAGCAGGGAAAGTCAGTGTACCCATAAAAAGAGAAATGTATAGATTTAAATAGATGATGGCTCTGCTATGAGGTTCTTGGATTGGACAAAGAAAATCGAGATCTGTGTTTGAGTTTGCACATCTCTTGCTCCTATATGGAAAATGTGGTCCTGTAGTGGTTCAGTGCTCCGGCTGCTAACCAAAAGGTTGGCAATTTGAATCTGCCAGACACTCCTGGGAAACTTGATGGTGCAGTTCTACTCTGTCTGTAGGGTTGCTATGACTCGGAATTGACTCGGCAGTGAGTTTGATTTGTTTTTTTCTCTTATTCTTTTTATGCATGACTTAGTAGTATGCTAGCTTGGAATTTGGCTGCTAACCAAAAAGTCAACAGTTCAAATCCACCAGTCACTCCTTGGAAACCCTATAGGACAGTTCTACTCTGCCCTCTAAAGTTACTATGAATCAACTCCGTGGCAACGGATCCCCCACCATCCCCCCGTCTTGGGCCAGCACCAGCTAGGTACACTGGTAGTCACATGACACGTGCAACAAAAGGCAGAACACTCTGATTTCTCCAGGTGGAATTCAACTTTCTGATCATCACTTTACCCCTTATCCCAGCACAGTGGACAGTGGGCTTAAACCTCAGCCCATTAGAGGAAATGACACATGTGAATAATTCCAAAGAACTGTATTCATGCTAGCAGCTATTATTATTTTCAGCTCGCAAAGGATTTAATGACAGTGGCAATTATCTAGAGCCCTGTAGCACCTATAGGTAAAGAACTCAGCACCTAACCAGAAAGTTGACAGTTTAAATCTGCCAGTAGCCCCCTTGTACACATGCAGGGGCAGTTCTACTCTGTCCTATGTGGTCCTTGAGAGTCAGAATCTGTTTGACAGCAGTGGGTTTGGTTTCTTTGATTTTAGCAGTTGTCCAGAACTGTGTATCTATGTTACTGTATGTTTCTGTGATTTTCGTTCTTGTTTTGGCTTAGGATTTTCTGGAATAAGATAAGAGCTTACAACATTTGAGTTGCATCTTAGATGGGAATTGGATAAAGTCATTGTATAAAATTTAAACAGTGTTCTCAAAATTACTTTTGATCATCTGCGGGGAATGTCCATAAAGAGATGAACATTACCTCAATATGTCCAACAGAGCTGTTTTTTTCTTGTTCGTTGGCATAAATTACTATTCCTTTGATAGACCAACAATGAAATAGTTGGCATGCAAGATGTATAACTTTAAAAACAAGATTTATATTTAATACATTGAGATGATCTTTTCAAAAGGCATATGGGAGTTGAGACCAAAATCAGGAAACAGTCTCCCATCTCATGCTCACTGCTGGGGAATGTGTTCTTAGAGTGGAATACATCTTGGCCAAAACTGTATGCTATTTGTACAAGAACTGGGTCTTAGAACTGAAGCCTTTCTGACTCAAGCTCTTGTCCTATACTGCTGCCATCAAGTCGATTCTGACTTAAACTTACATTGTCCTATATATTATATTTTAATACCATGAAGGACATTAACAGCTTCTGTTTTTAAATGGAAACCTTGGTGAGTAGTTACGGCTGCTAAAAATCAAGCGTTTGAATCCACCAGGCATTCTGTAGAAACCCATGGGGCAGTTCTACTCAGTCCTATAGGGTTGCTACGAGTTGGAGTCAGCTTGCTGGCAATCGGTTTTTTATTTTTTGGGGGGGGGGAGGAGAATGTTACTGAAACATAATATCCTTAACCAGGGGGGAGGAGGGAAGATTTACTGTCAGGGACATGAGAGAAAAAGTCCCATTAGCCTAAATTAAAAAGCAAAACAAAACCTGCTACCATCGAGTCAGTTTAGGCACATGGCAACTTTTAGGACAGAGTAAAACTGCCCCATAGGGTTTCAAAGTAGTGGCAGGTAGATTTGAACTGCCAGTCTTTCAGTTGGTAGCTGTAACTCTTAACCACTATACCACCAGTGTCTCCTGAATTGCCTCATAGGGGTTTCCGTGAAGAAGCTGGTGGATTCAAGCTGCCAACCTTCTGATTAGTAGCTGGAGTGTTAACTATTGAGCTGCTGGGGCTGTGTTAGTCTAAAAAGTCCTAGAAATGATAGTCTACAATCAAAGCACCGTTTGTAGACCTGTGACAGTAGTGTTAGGAAACACATAGTTTGCATTGTTTCTTTATAGCCTCCCCACTGTCACTGCTAACAGTTGCCTCCAGTGACAACCTGTCAGTCTGGGAGGAAATTTTACTTTGAACCAGAATCAGCCTCCCTGCCCCCACTTCTTCTCCCACAAGACAGTATTCCGTTATTCAGCCTCATTAGATGTCCGAGGATAGAATACAGTGGTTAATTTAGCCTTTTCCCAGGAAAGTAGGAAATCACTATGACAAATGAATATGTTATTTGTTCCAAGCTGGTGTTTATTACTGAAGACAATGAAATGCCTCCTAAGAACCCAGAGTACCTTCTAAGGGAAGCCCCAGCTTGAGTGGAGTAATCTGCCATAAAGGTGCATATATTCCATGGCCTTCTCTCAGAGCCGGGGCTGCTGGGATGGGGAATGAACAAAGCTTCATGCCAACTAGACAGGGCGAGACCAACCAGCACTTTCGTGTTCAAATTGTCTTTAATCATGAGCAGCCGTTTTGTCACCTCTGTAAACACCATAGTTACTCTGGGCATTGTCAAAAATAATAATAATACAAGCCAAGTAGGCAAAGAAAGAGATTTAATAAGAATGTGAAGGAATGACCAGACAAGGGGTTGGAGAGGTTTTAATGTCACTGTTGCTGTTAAGAGCAGGTGGCCAACCAGACCGGGTGACACAGTGACAGCCTTCCTTCCCTTAACTTACTTGGAAGTCATTCAGAGCTACTCAAGTGAGATAAATGAGGCAATACATATGAAAGTGCTGTGAGCATTTTGGAGGGCAGATACTCTATAAAAGCAAGGTAATATTATTATTAGTATGGATCTAGTTGTCCCCGTGCTGGAAGATCAATGTGGGCTGGGATGCAGGTGGCAGAAGGCAGCTGACACGCAGCAGGAGACCAGAAGTTCAGCCCTGAATCTGTGACTAACTTGCTTTGAAACCTTAGGCTGGTTTATCAATTTTCCTTTTGCTTTTTTTTTAATCTTTTAAATGAGAAGCTTAAGTGCACAACAATATATCCTCAAATATATTATGATAAAATGTCACTTGAGATCCGTCATGAAAATTGAGATCGAATAAATTTAAAAAAAAAGAAATAGATAAAATTCCATTTTGTGTTCCCTGTCTGGAGAGTGACAGCAGTCACTGACATGTCAAAGTCGCCAGGAAGTGCCGAGAGCAAGAAAGCTGTTGAATTCAGCATGAATCAAAATATTTTATCAAAGAATTATTCTCATATCTGTTCATATCTAACAATGCTGGTGTCCTATGGAACATACTTGGGGAAACAGTTCAATACCAAGACCTGTAAGATACTTTCTGGGTCGAAAATTCTATGACTCTATGAAAATATGCAGCATAAAATGCCCTTTTGGAAGAAGGAACAAATTTTCTTGATAGAGGAAAAAGAAAACTACAGAAAGAAAAAGAAACGCTGGTATTTAAAAGCTTTGAAACTTTCATTTGTGACAATATTGTAAACCAACTTGATTGTAAAGACTATCCTGTCAGTGTGCTTACGTTATGTAGACAGAAAGTGAGATCTAATCTTGGCCCATATCTAGAAATTGTTTTAATCTGATATAGTCATACAGAGTAGTTCTATAGGTGGTCTAGAGTAACAAACTTGATGTATCTGTGTTTTCAGTTCTGCATCTACAAAATAGATTTAAGTGAGATGGGGTGGTACAAGTGATGGACTTTAGCCTCTTAACCCCCCAAAAAACCACATCCATTGCTATCAAGTTGATTCTTACTCATAATAACACTATACAACACAGTAGAACTGCCTCATAGGGTTTTTAAGGAGCTGTTGGGGGATATGAACTGCCTACCTTTTGGTTAGCAGCTGTAGCTCTTTAACTATTGTGCCACCAGGACTCGTTGGCTCTCTAGGACCATTTAATGAGATGTGTATTATGGAGAACTGAGAGGTGCAGCAGTGGGCAGATGCATCCCAGAAACACAGAGGTGGAAATTGGCGGTGGGGAGAAGGGATCTGGTTAGAAGTAAGATATTTTAACTTGAACTCAGAAAGTATACTGTATCTTGGTAACAAGAAGGAAAAATAAATTGACATCAGTTGTTTGGCAAATCTAAATGTCAGGGTAAGGATCGTGGTCTTTGTCTTATAGGAAATGGAGAACTATGGCAACTTGTGTCCCTTAATGCTCAATGGCCTAGGTCTAATTTCCACAGCTAATGTTCTCCATTGGAAAGAAATAAAATGCTGAAATGAACCACTCTTTTCTTGAGTATATTAATTAGGATTCCAAAAGATGTGATAGCCAGAAAGACCAAATCTATATACTTGAACAGCAGAAGATTTAGGGGCTCACATAAGTGACATTAGCTAACATGCATAGAACACATGCTAAGTGCCAGGCACTATTTTAAGCACTTAACCCCCCCAAAAACCACATCCATTGCTATCGAGTTGATTCTTACTCATAATAACCCTATACAACACAGTAGAACTGCCTCATAGGGTTTTTAAGGAGCTGCTGGGGGATATAATCCTTTCAACTCCATGATGTACAGACTGTTGTGTCTTCTTTGCAGCTGGAATTCTGAGGGACAGTGTTCAGTTTATGTAGCTATGTCACAGACTCAGGATTTGAAGTGGGCTATTGCTCCAAAGTCTATTTCTTAATCATTTTGCTAGAAGTCCTCTGTGACAGTCTAGAAGCAGGTCTGCTTCTGGGCTGTCCAAAACCAGCGTCTCAAAGAATGTTGGAAGATTTGGCCTATTCCTGTCCAGATTTGGCCTATTCCTGTTCAGAATTACTTTCATTCATTCTCTGGTTCCAAGATGTGTGTAGAACACTTCGAGATGTTTTTATGCTTTCTGATTCAATGATAAGAAATTTTCCCCTCTAATAATTCAGTGGAAGTTCTAGAATTGTATCTTATTGTTTGGACCATATGTCCATCCCTGCCTCAATCAGTGTCAGCAGGGAAATGGAATATTCTGAGTAACAGGTCACAGCAACAAGCCCACCTCTGGTGTTTGCAATGAGAAGAAAGAAGAAACTGGTCTGAGAATAGAGATGAGATTGTTTTTCAAAGAAGACCAAACTCTTCTTACAAGAAGAAAAGTAAGTGGGCATTGGGCTGACATAAACAATAGCCAACTTATGTGGCAAACTTTTGTTTTCATAACTGAACACTTTGAATTCATGGACCTGCCTCATTTTTTGACTTCCTATCACTGAATTCTTTCTGCAGAACATTATCAACTTCTAGGATATGCCATGTGATACCCAAGGAGGGTACAAGAATATGAAACCCGTTGGATAAGGACTTATTTGTTCAAGGTTCATGTAGGCCAGAGAAGAGATTGACTTGTTTTTCTGAAGTCTAGAACAGTCTAGTGCAGAGTTGGGCTAAATTGGTGATTAACTGAGACAGCATGGACGTATATATTCCAGTGGGAAATTTCATTTAGAAGTTAGGTAGAATTTTCCAGCGCTAACACTGATGTTAAGGAAGACTGACACATCTTCTAGAGCTTTTCGTAGATGAAGTATGGTTCATTTTGGAAGATTTGAGCACTGAGCTATGCAAAGGCCAAGACTCTTGCCACATTTTTCTGCCTTTGTGCTGAGATACAGATCTGCTTGTTTTGTTTTTTGCTTTGTATAATATTTGTTTCTTTTTGAAGCTATATTATATCTACTGACCTGGCCTAGGGTGAAAGACTGCCAGGAGCGAATGAGCAGGTGTCTTCAGCCTCCTCATTGTATTTGAACTCTCTGGAGACTGAATAGAGGATGAAAGGCATTGGAAGTCCTACCATTGCTTACTGTCTCCGTGTTGTCTGTGTGCTGTTTCTGCCTCTCAGACTATAGTGGTCAGAAACGTTATCCATTGTGCACAGTGTTTTCTTCCCTCTTCCACTCGAGGCTTCCTGCAGATTCTCTCAAAGTAACCATGTTGCTGCTGAGTTGATTCCAACTCATAGTGACCCTATAGGGCAGAATAGAACTGCCCCTATAGAGTGTCCAGGGAGCACCTGGTGGATTCGAACTACCCACATCTTTTTAAACAACCATAGGGCTTAACCACTATGCCTCTAGGCTTTCCTTTCAAAGTAAAGGTTAAGATAAAAGGCTAAGTCCTTGCCATGAGTCGGATCTGACTCGACGGCACTTGGCTTGGCTTGGCTTTGCACCCTCATTAAGGCAGAGCGTGATATTTTACAAGTTTTAGGGGAATGTTTTCTTGATGGATTAGGGTTTGCTGAGCCTTAGGAAAGTGTTTCTCAAGCTTTAATATACAAGTTAATCACCAAAAGAGCTTATTAAAATGTAGATTTTGATTGAGTAGATGGGCCCTGAGGTGATACATGCGTAACAAGCTCCCGGGTGATGCCTGTACTGCTCGCCCATGGGCCCCAGCAAAAGACTGCAGGCTCGGTTCTCTTTCAGTCCACTTTCAGCTGTTCCTCTAATTTGGTGCATATAAACCTTCTGAGCAAGTACTGTGTTTGTTTTTGGCTAATAGTAGAATGATAGACTGTGTAAAGTCATACATATTCAAGGAAGTATCCTCTAAATTATCTAATGAGGTAATAACGTTGTAAGTGAGCTACCAAGCAACCCTGTGTTCTTTTATCCCATTATCATACTACCTAGCCCTACAGGCGATAAATGCAATATATGATTAACAGGTGAGGGATTCTTGTTTTGAACATAAGTGAAAGGAAGACCTCTATTTTCTGTTACAGTGTCTTCTGATATGTTTCTCCTTAGATTCCATACTCTGGGCACCTGCTGGGGACCTCATAAAGATCTTCTTCCCTCTTCTCTATCTTTCCTCAGGACATGCATGTCATCAGTACAGATGAGAATCAAGTGTTTGCAGCTGTCCAAGAATGGAATCAGAATGACACATACAACCTCTATATCTCAGATACTCGTGGCGTCTATTTCACCCTGGCTTTGGAAAATGTCCAGAGTAGCAGAGGCCCTGAGGGCAATGTCATGATAGACCTTTATGAGGTATGTCACCAAGGGATTTGTGGTCCTGAGAAGTAGCAGTGCCTATACAGGCCAATGAAGACCTGGCTGTGGCTGATTCCTGGTTATTCTAATACTGCTTCCTTATATAGCCTTATTTCACTTGCAAGACAGAGGAATTTGCAGAACATATGTATTAGTTAATTTGTAGTCCATGAAATGTCTCTGGAAGGATTATTTTTGTCTGTGAAGCCCTGGAGAATATTGAGAGTATCTGGGGTGTCAAACAGTTAAAGAATTTGAACAAGAGAGAGCTGAGTGAGAAATTTAAAAATAGCCTTGAAGGAGCAACATGGTATTGAGCAAAAGGATGGTGAGCAGCACTGCCTTATCTCTCTCTAAAGACAGACTTGCATTGCATTGAAGTACACTTCCCTTGAACTTGAAGACTTTGCTAACTAGATAGCTTTTCTTGGCTCACTGCCAGTGAGTGAAATAAGATTAGTAAGTCTTTCTCTCCTAAATCAGGAAAATATCAGAGCTTATCAGGCTTCCTGAAGTCAACTTTGGCTGCTTGTTGCTGAAAAAGGACCAGCCTTCAAAATGAAGTCACATATGTTGGTTGGTCAGGTTGCATCGCAAGCACCAGTACTTTCATTGCTGTTTCAGGCACAATTAATGTGGAAAGCAAGCTACTATTTTGAGATGGATTTTAGCCAGTTGTCAGTCTTATCTTGTACTGTGGCAGAATTTATAATGGGTTATAATAGGCCATTAGAAACTGTTTTCAGAATTTGCAGAAGTGCAATTATATACGTATATTTCATAAAAAAATCTAACACTGGTTAAGATGTGCACAGTCTTAATGTTGCAATGGTTTGATTGAGGATGGGTTCAGGGAATCAAGAGGTCATGTGTACAAAGAGAAGCAAGGGAATTACATGCCTCAAAGAAGGAAACTAGTTTTAACCTATAATTGCAATTCCTTCTAATGGTATCTAACTTTCTTTCCCTTTAGGAGTTCTTGGGAATTTTTATCTAGTATCTAAGCATCTCTGTGTGCATAGCCGCATGTAAATGAACCGTATGCCCAATATAGAGTCCCAGTATTTGTAATGGAAATCATAGCAAACTAGCATAGGAGATGGTTCGTATGTGTATATTTAGAAAACTGCACTGCAAACTTTTCCATACATTCACAAGTTTTCTTTACTTCCTCTCCAGCCCGTGTTTCAGATAAATATAGCATCTATAGTATATCTCAGCCCCAAACTTAACATGTATCGTGGCAAACATTTATGTATGCTGGTGATTTAGTTTCCAGTTCGTATTGCATAACACTGTGATTTTAGAGTATAGATTTTAGAATTTGACCACCTGGATTCAAATCCTAGCAATACCACTTTTTATGTGTTCATGAGACAAATCCATTAACTTCGACACCTCAGTGTCCTTGTATAAAATACTGGAGATAAACTTGGAGCCTACTTCATAAGATTTCTTTTTTTCTTTTTCTTTATTATGACTGAATGAAGTGTATGTTCCCATTTGAATTTGTATGCCCACCTATATGCAGCTCCCACTGCTCTGCCTGCTTGATGACAGCACACTCTTCATCTCTGCTCTATACATGTCCTATCCTCCCAACAGTCTCCTATCCCCTCCTCTCCATCCACTTCTCTTCCTTCGGAAAGAGGTCAGCAGGATGACATCCTATAGATGCATAGAATCATAAAGTGCACACATGATATGGTCACTCTATGTCTCCAAGTCCTGTCTGAGAGTTGACCTCCACTATAATTTATGGACAGGGGCATCATCAGGGCCAGGAGCCATGTTCCCAGGGGAACACCGAAGTTCATGGACCATCAGTTGCGGTCTTTTAATGGAGATCTCAGGGTGCACCGCTTTTTATTCTTGTGTTGCCAGTGAGACTCAGCTTTGTGAGCTCCATCACAGCTATCAGTGGTAGTGGCTGGGCACCATCTGGTTCTTCTGGTCACAAGTCGATGTAGTCGCAAACTCACACTGGTCTCTCTGTCTTCTGGGTTCTCTTTACCCCATGTTATTTTGATCCTTGGTGATCATCTGTTCCTGCTGAGTTGGGACCACTTCCTGTACCCTCAGATGGCAGCTTGGCAGCTTTTAAGACCCCAGACATCACTCACCAATGTGGGGTGCATAAGGCGCTCTTAGCAAAACACTGGTTGTGTCAGTTGGCCTTGGTTTCCCCTGAGAACATGGTCCCTAGCCCCCTGCCCCAGCTACTCTGTCCTTGCAATATTGGGTTAAGATGGGAGGAGTGATCATGTTATGTTGAAGTCCAGTTAATATTGATCTTCTTTCTAACGTGTGCTGTCACAGATTTCACCCAAACAAATTTCTATCAACTATCTAATCTAAACCTTACCCCCTCATCCTTACTCCCTACCCAGCCTTGCAGCCATCAAAGAGTCTTTTCTTTTATGCATGAGTCTGTTTGTAAGTTATTACCATCTGGGTCTCATACAATATTTGTCATTTTTTAACTGACTACTTTCACTCAACATAATATCCTCCAATTGAAATCAGGTTATGAGATGTTTCCTAAAATCATTGTTGTTCTTTATCATTGCATAGTGCTCCATTGAGTATACATACCATAGTTTACCTATCCATTCCTCTGTTGTTGGGCATCTGGATTGATTCCATCTTTTTGCTATTGTGGCCTGTGCTGCGATAAACATTCTTGTGGATGTATCAGTTGGTGTGAATGGCCTTGATTCTGCAGGATGTATTCTGAGCAGTGGAATTACTGGGTCAAATGGTATATATAGATCCAGCTTTTTAAGGAAGCGCCAGATTGCTTTCCAAAGAGGTTGCACCATTTTGCAATCTCACCAACAGTGTAGGAGAGTTTCAATTTCTCCACAGCCTTTCCAGCATTTGTTGTTTTGTGTTTTTTGGATCACAGCCAACCTTGTTGGGGTGAGATGGTATCTCGTAGTTTTGATTTGAATTTCTTTCATAGCTAGTGATCGTGAGCATGTCTGCATGTACTTTTTGACTACCTGGATGTCCTCTTCGGAGAAGTGTCTGTCCATCTCCTTTGTCCATCTCTTAATTGGATGACTTATCTTTTTCTTATTGATATTTTGTAGTACCTTATAGATTATGCAGATCAAGCATCGGCCTGACATATAGTCGCCAAATATTTTTTCCCATTCTGTAGGTGGCCTTTTAATTCTATTAATGAAGTCTTTGGATGAGCAAAAGTGTTTGATTCTTAGTAGTTCCCATTTATCTGTTTTCTCTTCTGCTATTTATGGCTTGTTTGACAGATTTTGAAGTCTGTTGTGTATTAAAACTTGTTGTGTATTAAAACTTCCATTGTTGTTCCTACTTTTTCTTGGATGAGCTTTATTGTTTTAGATTTGATATTTAAGTCTTTTATCCAGTTTGAGTTGGTTTTTGTATAAGGTTTAAGATACGGGTCTTGTTTCAATTTATTGCAAATTGATATCCAATTTTGCAAGCAGCATTTGTTGAAGAGATTACTTTTTTCCCCCAATTTAATGTCTTAGGGCCTTTGTTGAATATCAACTGTTCATAGCAAAATGGTCTCATCTCTGGGGTTTCAGTTCTGTTCCATTGATCTATCTGTCTCTTTTTGGACCAGTACCAAGCTGTTTTGACTACTGTGGCATTGTAAAAGGTTCTAAAGTCAAGTAGTGAGAGGCCTCCCAATGTGATGTTCTTCTTCAGTAGTACTTTTCTTATCTGGGGCTTCTTCTCTTTCCAAACAAAGTTTGTTGAATTGTGTCTTCATCTCATTAAAAAATGTTTTGGTATTGCATTATATAAGTAGATTCCTTTGGGAAAAATAGACATTTTCACAATGTTAAGTCTTCTTATCCATGAGCAGGGTAGGTTTCTCCATTTATGTAAGTCTCTCTTAGTTTTCTGTAGTAAGGACTTGTAGTTCTCTTTGTAAAGGTTTGTTATTTCTCTGGTTAGATATACTCCTAGTCACTTTATCTTCTTAGGGCCTAGAGTAAATGGTATTGATTTGGTGATTTCTTCCTTAATAATTTCGTTGTTAGTATAAAGGAATCCTGCTGATTTACTTATGTTTATTTTGTATCCTGAGACTTTGCTGAACTCTTCTATCAGTTTGAGTAGTTTACTTATGGATTCTTTAGGATTCTCTGCGTATATAATCATATCATCTGCAAATAGGGAGATTTTGATTTCTTTGCCAGTGCAGATGCCCTTTATTTCTTGGTCTTGTCTAATTGTTCTGGCTAGAACATCTCGTACAATGTTGAATAAGAGAGGAGAGAATGGGCATCCTTGTCTAGTTCCTGTTCTCAAGGGAAACTGTGTCAGTCTCTCTCCATTTAGGATGATGTAGGCAGTTGGCTTTGTATAAATGGCCCTTATTGCATCTAGGAATTTGCCATCTATTTCTATTTTGTTGAGAGTTTTTAGCATGAATGGGTGTTGGACTTTATCAAATGCCTTTTCTGCATCAATAGACAAAATCAGGCGATTCTCGTCTTTTGTGTTATATGAGTGGTTGATCACATTAATTGTTTTTGTGATGTTGAACCAGCCTTGGGTCTATGGTATGAATCCAACTTGGTCATGATGGATTGTTTTTTCATTATGTTACTGTATTCTACTGGCAAGAATTTTGTTGAAGATTTTTACATTTAGCTTTATGAGTGATATTGGTCTGTAGTTCTCCTTTTTTGTTGGGTCTTTCCCTGGCTTTGGTGCCAGAGGTATGCTGGCTTCACAGAATGAATTTGAGAGTTTTCCATCCCTTTCTATACTGTGAAATAGTCTCAGTAGTGTTGGAGATAACTCTTCTCTAAAAGCTTGGTAGAATTCTGCAGTAAAGCCACCTGGGTGCGAGCTTGTTTTCATTGGTAGTTTTTGGATGACTTTTTCAATCTCATGCCTTGTGATGAGTTTATTACGTTGCTCTGCTTCAGCTTGTGATAATTTTGGTAGATGATATGAATCAAGGAATTTGTCCATTTCCTCTAGGTTTTAAAATTTGTTCATAGTATTCTGTTATGATATTTTTTATTTCTGTTGGATGTGTTATGAGAACTCCCATCTCATTTGTTATTGGAGTTATTTGTTTCCTTTCGTGTTTTTCTTTAGTAAGTTTAGTCAATGGTTTGTCAATTTTGTCAATGTTTTTGAAAAGCCAGCTTTTGGTCTTTTCAATTTTTTCAATTGTTGTTCTATTCTCTAATTTGTTTAGTTCTGCTCTAATCTTTGTGATCTCTTTTCTTCTGGTGCCTGAGAGATTCCTCTGTTGTTCTGTCTCTACTTGTTCAAGCTGTAGGGTTTTAGTTCTTTGACTTGGTTTCTTTCTTCCTTCCAGATGTGTGCATTTATGTAGATAAACTGACCTCTGAGCACTGCTTTCACTGTATTTCATAGGTTCTGGTAGGAAGTGTTTTCATTCTTATTGGAATCCATAAATTTCTTTATTTCATCCTTGATCTCTTATAGAACCCATTGTTTTTTGAGCAAGATGTTCGGTTTCCATGAGCTCCACGATCTATGTTTTTTCTGCTACTGATTTTGAATTTTATGGCTTTATGATCTGAGAAGATGCTTTGCAGTAATTCAATGGTATGGTTTTATTGAGAATCACTTTATGTGCTAACACGTGGTCTATTCTGGAGAATGTTCCATGTACACTGGAGATGAAGGTGTAGTTGTTCACTGATGGACAGAAAGTTCTGTATATGTCGATGAGGTCAAGTTGGTTAATTGTGGCAATAAGGTCTTCTGTGTCTTTACTGAGCTTTTTTCTAGATGATCTGTCCAATATTGAGAGTGGAGTGTTGAAGTCTCCCACTATTATTATGGAGTGATCTATCTTATTTTTTAGTGTAGTCAGAGTGTCTTCAATGTATTTAGGTGTTCTACTATTAGGTGCATAAATATTTAATATTGGTAAGTCCTGCTTGTGTGTTGAACCTTTCAGTAATAGTGTCTTTCCTTGTCCACGATGGTGGATTTTATATTAAAACCTATTTGATCTGAGATTATAATTGCCACACCTGGTCTTCTTTGTGTATTGTTAACTTGATATATATTCTTCCATCTTTTAATTTTCAGTTTGTTCCTATCTTTAAGTCTAAGGTGAGTTTCTTATAGGCAGCATATGGATGTGTTGTATCTTGTGATCAAAGATGTCACTCAATGTGTCTTTACTAGAGTGTTCAGTCCATTCACATTCCATGTGATTATCGATAGGTATGTGTTCAGTGCTGCCACTGTGACATGTTTATTTTTGTGTTGATGTTTTCTCTGTTGTACTTATTAATCTGTTCTGGAACATTCTTCTTTGTGAGTCGATTATTCGCCTGTTTCAGGGTTGGTTTTGTGGTTGGTGTGACACTGTATTACATTTCTTGATTTGATGTGTTGCATCTTTATTGTGCTTTATGGATGCCCCTGTGATCCCTCTTAATAAACTATGTATAAACCCAGTTTCAGTTACTACCATTCTTATCAACTTCCTCTCCATCTGGAAGGACTATAACGACTGTAGTACATCCCTCTTTTTAATATGATGACATCATAGTTTTCATGATATGATCATGAGATTATTTCTTTCAGTATTATAGCTTTGATTGAGTTTGAAGCCTTTCTCTAACTGAGTGGGGTTCTGGGTGATATGTCTGTATTTGCTTCTAAACTATAAAGTTAGTGATTTTGTTCTTCTAAGTCAAGAGATTCTTTCAGTATTTCTTTTAGCTTTGGTTTGGTTTTCACAGAGGCTCTGAGTTTCTGTTTGTCTGGGAATGTCATAATTTCATTTTCATATTTGAAAGATAGTTTTGCAGGATATGTAAGTCTTGGTTGGAAGTTCTTTTCAAGGCTTTGAATATGTTGTGCCACTGGCTCTGTTCCAGTATTGTTTCTGCTGAGAAATCTGATGGAAACCTTCAGGTTTTCCCCCTGAGTGTTAGCTTTACTTTGAGTCTTGCTGCCTTTAAGAGTTTCTGCTTATGTTTCATTTTGTTAAGCTTGATTATAATATGTCCTGAAGTCTTTCTTTTGAGATCTCTATTGAGTGATGTTCGACATGCATCTTGGATATCTATATTCTCTCCTTCTGTCAGCAGCTCAACAACAATACTCTCTGTGTTCTCAGGTGTCTCACCCTGTTCCAGAATTCCAGTTAATTGTAGATTGTTCCTCTTAATAGAGTCCCACATGCTTCTTAATGCTTCTTTGCTTTTCTTGTGTCTTTTTTCTAATTTCTCCTCATAGATGCTGGAGTCAGTAGCTCTGTCTTGCAAGTCAGAAATTCTGTTTTCCATTTGTTCCCTTCTGTTTTCTTGGCTTTGAATTGAATTTTCTCTGTCTTTGATTTTGTTCTTGATCTGTTGGATTTCAGAGTACTGGTGTTCCATCAGGTTGAACAGCTTGCTTAATTTTTCATTTTGCTCTACTGCATTTTGTGTAAGGTCTAGGAGTGCTCTATATGTAATCCTTTTGTATTCACCTTCCAATAGTTTCAGGAAAGCTTCTTTGTCTGGGAAGTTCTGAGGTACTTTCTTTTGGGGGCCTTCTGAAGCCATGGATGATTTCTTGGTTACAGTTTTCTCCAGAATTTGTTGCTTTGGGGGGGCATCATATGAGTCAATACAGGCTGGGAGAGATGCTGTGGGGATGGACTGCAGTTGTTTCTCTAGGCCATCTTAAAATGAGAGGTAAAAGGTATCTGAGAACTTCCAAAGTTAGTCAGGTTTTCAGGTATATAGGTCACTCTTCCCAGATGGCAAAGTGAGCACCCATATGTTGAACCCCAGGTGTTATAAACTAGCTCAAAATACAGAAGGGCTACAGCCCTGCTGGCCTTTGCCATCAGGCCCCAGCTGTAGGTGACAGTGTGGAGAATGCTGCTTTTCTGCCAGAAAAGCGCTTTCCACCATGCAGGTTTTGCCTCCTAGACTAGGAATTAGGTCCAGCTGAGGCTTCCGTATGGGTATCTCTGCCTGCCAGTGGAGATGGTGTTCCCGTACAAGCTCACTGCCTGGCTGGGTCCTGGCTACTCTATGGTGGTGGCAGAAAGAGGCTGAGATGCACAGAGTCCAAAGTCAGGCTCCCAAAGTATGGCAATTGCTGATCCCACCAGCAGTGCACCTGAGATTAGCAGCTAGTTAAGTCCCAGCTCTGCCTGCTGGCTAAGACAGAGAGAAAAAAATTAAAATGATGAGTTAACCTTCAGTCCGTGCAAGCCTGTGCTTGCAGAGAGTGGGGTCAGTGAAAGAGAGGAGGTTTTCCGTTCTGTGGTATGAAGTCCAAATTAACAGCCCTACGCCATATCCTAGGGCTCACTAGGTGTCCAGAAGTCTCTGTTTAATTATCATTTCAGGTCTTGGTTTTCAGAGGGACTTAGGGAGATGTGTGTGTTAGTCTGCCACTTGACTCCACCCCCCAATCTGATTTCTTTGAGAATTAGTTAGCTAATTCAGATAAAGTATTGAGTACAGGGTCTGGAAACCAGCAAGCTCAACAAATTGTAGATGCCATTGTTGTGACTATCATGTTCTGATGTGCTTAAGTATCAGCTCAATTTTCCATTGTTTTCCTTGTTAAAAAAAGTAGATAAAAATTAAACTCCATTCATGTTGCTAAATGTCCAATACAGGCCACTATTTTAGATTTCTACTTTTCCCTCATGTTATAATTAGCCCATCTGTGTGACATTCTCTAACCCCAACTAGTTTCTTCTTATGAACAAGTATAATTTTTCACATTTGCTGCCAGCATTTGTAAGTGTCTTATAAACATTTAGACTCTGCGTACATGCTGTTAAATGCCATGCATTTCTGTGTCTTGATCCATCACATACAAGGGAAATATCTTGCTTTCTGGGTCTGAAATCACAGCAAGTGTCCCAGCTCAGTCACACAATTTTCTTTCCTGGGTTTGGCTTCTGGCTTCTGTCATTGGTCTCCCTAAACTGTTTTCATTATCAAGCTACATTTTCCTGCTCCTGTTGATTTCCTTGTTTTGAATTAGTATGGAATGATTTATCTGAATAAGATTTGTTTTCTGCCAGAAACAGAAACCATTTTAATTGGTCCCTTGATGATGAGAAGACAACAGATTTAGATAGGCTTGCCTTTGCATTATCCTATTACTTGCAACACAAAGAGCCCTAGTGGTGCAGTGGCTAAAGCACTCAACTGCTAACTGAAGGAAAGGTTTGAATGCACAAACCACTCTGTGGGAGAAAGATGTGGCAGCTGGCTTCCATGAAGATTTACAGCCTTGGAGACATTATGGACCAGTGCTACTCTGTGCTACTGGGTTGCTGTGAGTTGGGATCCCCTGGGCAGCAGTGTGTTTGGGTTGGAGTTTGATAATTTGCAATAGTTTTCATGAATAGTTTCCTAAAGCTAAGCAAATAACCAATACAGCATAAGAAGAGGAAACAGTGTAACTTTTTCTTTTCTTTTAGTGTTAATCCCGTGTTTCCTCTTTGGGGTTCTCTTGCCTGGACAATCTGCAGCAAAACTGCTGGCTCCTGTTATCTTCACTTGGAGCAGTGATGTGATGCATTATGTAAAGTTATCCCACATCCTCGGGCTGGGGAAGAGGGAGCCTTTGTTTTATTAGCCTGACAGTTCACAGCAACTGGAATTGAAATTGATGTGATCAGGCCGGCAGTGCCGTATCGGCTGATTACCTAGATAGAAAGAATATTGGCTGACACAGAACCTGGCACAAATGTTCCCTTAAATCTGATTGTTCTGGCTAGCAGGAAGCTGCAAGCCATCCAGTGTGAATTTCCCAGTAGAATTGCAATGAATGATGAGTGCTTAGAGAGAAATGATAAGTAAGAAAATCCATAAATGAATTAATAAGGAACAAAGATGAGGAACACATGAGGTGGCGGTGGCTGAGATAGGATGCGTGGAGTGCATGTCTGCTCAGATTTGGGGGTGATGGGAGGATGGTGTTCTTTGCTTGTATGCCTCTGCATGCCAACTACCTGCTGTTTCTGTGCTATACATTCTTTAAGCTATTTCAGCAGAGGTGAACTGTATCAGGTATGTGTATATGGATGGGTCTGCATTTCAAAGATCTGTATTGTTGATGCATCTTTGTGAGAAACTCAGAGGGAATCACATTTCTCATTAAAATCAGTCATTTTGTTCATACATACACTGGAACCAGGCTATAAAAGCTGCACAGTCAGTGCTGGAACCCAAACTGTGTCTGGGATGGGATAGGGAAGTGTTGGGGAGCAAAGTCTTGGGGGACCTAGTGTGGTTTAGTTATTGAGTACTTCTGTCACTGGAAGCTGCCCATTGAATGTGGACCCTTCAAGATAGTCAAGAGATGAGAGAGAGTAAAATTGCCAGCAGAGCAGAGATGCAAGAAAATTATTTTTGTTAATGAAAGTTCATAATAAAAATAGTGAATATGTTGGGGTGTCGTTATGTGTTAGGCACTGGGGGAAGTCCTTTGCACAATTAACTCGTTCAGTCCTTATATTAACTACTTGACACAGGGACTGTGTAACCACCCTATTTCAAGCCTAGGTAAAAGAAGGCAGAGACAGCAGTCACTCTTCTGAGATCATGGAGCTAGTAAGGAGAAGAGTTGGGATCCAAATCCTAAACTATACAAACTCTCCACTAGAAAATATCATGTCTACCCAGAAAAAAAAAAAAAGAGTATTGGTGCTTGTATCTGTCACAGCCAACTAATCACACCAAAATGGAAAGACAGTGAAAGAGAGGGTAAATAGTATTAGCTTCCAACTAATAATGAAAGAAACCAGACTGGAGGGAGAAAATGGTCTGGGGAAAAACCCACTGTGGAGAGCAGCACCGCTTGATTGTTCTAGACTTATTCTCCACTTTCTGAACCATGTCCTGAGCCCAGGTGTAGAGATGAGTTCAGGAAATGTTGATGTAAGGTTCCCATTGTCAGCAGGTAGGTGCATTTGGGTAAGAGAAGCCCAGAAATAGGTCCTAAAACTCCTGTCATTTTTAAATCATACCAGTTCTCCAGTGGTACAATGAGGAATGAACAACAGAAGACTGCCTTCCTGCCTGATGGTGGCCAAGGAAAACCTGATGTGACGAGTGTGTCTGAGACTCTGTATTCCTAGTATGCTTGTGTGATATGGATGATGAGAGGCTGTATGACAGCTTTGGACAGTGTCGTATCTCCTCTGGGAAGAGAATATTAATTAATGAGGAGGAGGAGCACTTGAGCGTAATGGACAATGACAGCTGATCCCATCCACATGGAAAGAGTTGTGTCAGGCGTAAAGCCACTTGGCTGACAAATTGAAAATGCACGGTGTGTACACACATGTGAGGGAGCTGCAAAAGACATCGTGAGGAGCATCATCAGTGACCAATGTCAGCTGCATCACACAAATTGTGCCTTCTACACACTGAGCCCAAACCAAACCAAGCCCACTGCCATGGCACTGATTCTGACTCATGGTGACCCAATGGGACAGAGTAGGACTTGGAAACTCTAAAGACTGCATGGCAGCAGCCACTCTTTAAAGAGAAAACAAAACAGAAATGTAAATGTAGCTTACTCCTGGATTTCTTGGGAAAAAGATTGCCCCTAACAGACTGGAGTAGGAGGTGGAGAAGAAAAATATTCACCCATCCAGGGCATATTTATTACAGACTATACCAAGTATCACCAAATGATTTAAGGTTACTATCTCCCTGGAAGGAGAGTGCCACCTGATGAGAGTAACAGAGTGAAAAAAGAACACAGAGACATTTTTTGGCAAATGAGTTCCTTGATTACAGAGGTACTCCTGACTGCTGCTGAGTGTGGGTCTCTTTGTTGGGATCCCCTCTTTACGAGGAAAAGTGCTTTACTCCCAAAGCTTCATCACCTCCAAAATGTTCTTCTTGGCCACAGTTTTTGTCCTTTTTTGTTGTTGTTGTTGTTGTTTCTTTTCAAATCTTGGCACTTGGGATTTCTAATTTAAGTCTAACACAGAAAAAGAGACGTAAAAGTCATTTCTCAGTCAGAAACACAGGCAAAATAAGCAAAAAATTCTGTACAAGGATCCTCTCAACTTAGCTCTTTTTGTATGTTCCATATGAAAGATTGGCTCTAGAGAAATTTCTTGGAGAGTGAACATCAAAAAGAAGAAAGAGATCTAGGGCTTTTCCCTTAAATCACCAGAGAAATCTAAATTCCCAAGACCTAGTGCATTCTAGCTTGCAAAACACACACACACACACACACACACACACACACACATTGGTTGAGTGAATGCATAATTAGGTATTCAAGGTACTATATCTACAGTCTTTACAAGGGTGTATGATACATAGTAGATGTCCAATGAATATCTATTGAATAGATGTTTATAGATGTACTGAAAAATAAATAAAATGCAGTATTCTGTAGGTATGACATTTCTCTCCAGATGCATTAGGATGAGAGAATCCTGAAGAAATAGCCACAGGGTTGAGAGAGTCGGCCTTGAAATTAGGCAGACTAACTTGTTTGTCTCCTCTAAGTGTTTTTAGCGGAGTAGCCTAAGATAAGCAGTTGACCTCATCCAAATATCAATTTTTCTCATCTAAAAAGTGCATATAATATTGACCCTTCCACTTACAGTGTGGCCAGATTAATGCACTCAGAGCCTTTCATGCAGTGCCTCACACTTTATAAACATTCAATAAATTGTCATTATTATTGTTACCTTTTAATACAGAACTCTTACTACCTATTTTATTTGAAAAGAAAAAAAAAACAAAGCAGGGTGACCTTGTACAAAGTGACTTTCCTATTATTAATTTTGAAGAAGCAATATGGTGGACTGAACTGACAACTCAGAGGTAACTAGAAGAGGAGACCATAGTTTCAGAGAGATCACAGAGAAAGACATGATAAATTAACTTGCAGTAAGGACTGCAAGGGACACCAGAGATGTTTCTTTGAAGACTGATGCCCTAAAGAACCTTACACTCCTGTTGATAGGCAAGATGTAGGTGCTGTCTGTATGAGACAAGTTGGAAGACAGAGGAAAACTTTAGGGAAAGTTAGTTTGAAAAGAGATTCTTGTTTCTGGAAAAGGTTTATTGAGCTGAGCCTTGGGGAATGAATAGGTGTAGACAAGTCAGGAGGTTGTCTGAGGAGTGGAAGTAGAACTGGTCTATAAGAGCAAAGAGAGGAAGAGAAGGAAAAGGAGGGTAGCACTTTGAGACTATCACACTGGGGGAACATATGTGTTTTGTATAAAAGTGGCTTCCCAAAACACTCAGCATTCTGAGCAATCTTTATGTAGAAGTCAGAAGGGCAGATGTGGTAATGATCTTCCCTGCAGGAAGACAACCTCTCAGCAGTAGGATGCATTATTCACATAAGAATATCTGTCCTTGGAAACTCTGTGTCTACATGAAGGCACATCTTCCATAGGGAACACTGTTTCTCCCCATCCTCCTATCCTCTAGGCCATCCCACTGCACAAACCTGCTCGTATTAGAAACAGAAGTTCTTTGGCAGCATGAACATGTCCAGTTATCTTCAGTGAAACTCTATACCTTACACAAGCACATATCCCAAAATGAAACCCACTGCCATCAAGTCAATTATGACTCATAGTGGCTATGTAGGACAGAGCAGAACTGCTCCATAGAGTTTCCAAGGAGCATCTAGTGGATTCAAACTGCCGACCTTTTGGTTATCAGATGTGGGACTTAACCACCCCACCACTAGGATTTGCTAAGCATATGTACATGCACGTAAATATATTTACATATTGTTGATAGCTGCTGTCAAGTCGGACCCTGACCATGGAGACTCCACACACAATAGAAGAAAACATTGTCTTGACCAGAGCCATCCCCATATTCAGTTTCAGATTAGCTCATTGTGATCCATAGAATGCACACTGGCTGATTTTCAGAAGTATATTTCCAGACCCGTCTTAGTCCTTCTTAGCCTGGAAGCTTCGCTGAAACCTGATCAGCATAGTACACAAGCCTCCACTGGCAGGTAGTGGCTGCATGTGAGATGCCTTGGCTGAGAATCTAACCTGGTTCTTCTACATGGAAAGAGAATCCTACACCACTGAATCACCAATGTACGCATACATGTGTACACGTATGTATGGACATGCATATAGATACATGCATCTGTTTTTAGGCACTACCACTGCCCTTTTGATATCTCAAGTTCTACAATGAGAGTAGAAGTGCCAAACAGTCTGTGATGACACCCTACAAAACAGCCCTTGACAACCTCCTGCCTGCTGATTCTGGTGAGACTCAGAGAAAGATGGATTTCTCAGGCTCAGAGTGAGAGAGAGTGAGTGGCACAAAAGCCCAAGAATATGGTGACCATTTCTGTGGACCAGGAGGGGAAACAAAAGCACCTCCGATGGGATTTTCTCACTGATAGAGTACCGCAGCTGCCGGAAGAGAGGCAGCAGGCCCGCTCCAGCACTGTCCCCTATTGTCACACAGTCTCTCTGCTTTGCCAAGTTTTTATTCCTCAAGATAAACCCGAAGGCCAAGCTGCCAGAGATGAATCACAAAGCACAGTTCTCTGCTCAAGTGGCATTTGATAATGCCAGGCAGTTGGGGGCCAATAAAGTCCCCACTTCAACAAATCAAATGAACCGACTCTTAAATACTCTTCATCATCCTGCTCCAACAGCCTTGCTGAAAAGGAAGAGGGCAGGACGGAAAGGGAGCCATGCAGCTTCCTGAATAGTTAACATTTTCATTCCTTCTGTAAGTGGCTAAGACCGGGTCATTTCTCATTTCTGGGTATGCCAAGCCAAGTTCCGTCGAGTATAGGATTGCCATAAGTCAGCATCAACTTAATGGCAGTGGGTTTGGATTTTTGGGGTTATGCTAAACCTTTGTTCAGGGTTGTTGAAGGGAGGGCTGTAAGACTTTGTGAGAATTTTGATTCATGAAATTTCAGTTTTTAAACAACTAGCAGGTTGTTTTTAGATTTGCAACAGCTTCTCCAACACATGCAAAACCAGTGTCGGGTTCCATTGTGAGAATCCCTTATGGAGCACATATAATGAACAACTAAATATTCTTTGTAATGAGCACAACATTGTTGGGAGGTGGAGTGCTCCTGGAATTTCTACCTGACACATTTGTTGAAGATTAACAATGTACAGGAAACTGTTCTAGCTACTATTAATTGCCCAGATATGGCTTGTTTACCTAAGCATTTCATAGTATTCCTCCCAGCAAATCATTTATACCATTTATTTGCTTAACAAACTTTTCGTTCCTGTGCCGCGTAAAAAGCTGGCCCAACTCTAAATCATCCCAGGTGCAAAATCAGCAGGTACAAACTAATGAGGCCTGCCTGTGTCAAAAGCAAAGGCAAGATACACGTCTTCTGTTGAGCAAAACCCAACCTTTGGATTAACAAATTCACAACTATTTATTAAAAGAGAATGTTAGAAAGTCAGACATACTTGGTTATGAATCATAATTCTCTATGACCTTAATCAGTTAAATTTCATCTCTTCCTCAGTTTCCTCATCCATATAATGGGAAGATACTTGTTATTAATTATTAGAAGCAATGCCTGGGCATGACAGGAACTAGAAAGGTTATAGCTATTACCCCTCTGTTTAGGCGTTTCCATACTGTGATATGCGGGAGCCACATTAAGTCAAATAGAATTAGATATATGTGCTGGCTTTTCAGTGACTTGCTCTGCATATTCCAGAAAGCCACTGAATCAAACTTTTCACTTCTTCATCCTTAAAATGACCTAAAGACTCCTATGTCTCATGGTTATCGTGAGGACCAAGCAAGACACTGTGCACACAGACCTCAGTCCGTTTCTCTCTGCCCATCAGTTTTCCTGGGCTATGATAATTCTAAGCAGGAGCAAGTATTCATAAAATGTTGGCTATACACAGAAACACCTGGAAAATATAATGCACAGCTGCTGATTTGGTACTGCATGATTTTGACAACTTGCCAATTATAACCTCTTTCCTTACATATAGAGGAGAGGAGGTGGTTCTGTTTCCCGAGTGTGGGGACAGTGGAATTATGTGACTAGAGGGGGTGTTATTTGACAACTGAGTTAAACCATTTTCAAGCTTTTCTCTTATGTTCAGTGTGCACTGGTGGCTTAATAGAGCTATCTTTTACAGAAAAAAAGGCCATGGTAATTGAGTCAGGATGCTCACTATTTCTCATATATTAAGGAGCCCTCGTGGTGTGGCAGTTGAGGGCTCAGCTACTAAGCAGAAGGTCAGGGGTTCCAACACACCAGCTTCTTCTGGGAGAAAGATGTGGCAGTCTGCTTTTGTAAAGATTAAAGCTTTGGAAAACCTTTGGACATAGTTCTACTCCATCCTCTCAAGTCACCATGAGTCAGAATCAACTTGATGACAGTTGGGTTTTTGGATAGTTTACTGTGCGGCATAACTGAAATCACTACAGTTCATCCAGTGGCAACTACAGGCTGCTTTCTTAGGGGAAAAATCCAAACTGAAACCAAACCCATTGTCCTTGTGTTGACTCTGGCTCATAACAATCCCAAAAGACAGCGTAGAACTGTCTCATAGGTTTCCCAGAGAGTGGCTGGTGAATTCAAATAGCTGGCCTTTTGGTTAAGAGCTATAGCTCTCAGCTACAGGATTACCAGGACTCCTAGAGAAACAGGAAGCCTCTGTTAAACCTGTGTTATGACCCCTCCCCGTAGCATCAGGGGTACTGTCATGGATTGAGTTGTGTCCCCCCGAAAATATGTGTAGCCATGTGGCTGGGCCATGATTCCCAGTGTCTTGTGACTGTTCCTCTGTTTTGGGATTTCCTATGCTGCATGTTAAAGGATTAGGATGGGACTGTAAGTCCCTTTAGAAGATCACCGCCCTGTTCCACTGTAAAGGGAGTTTCCCCGGAGTATGGCTTGCCCCACCCTTAATCCTTTCATCCTGCAAGAGATAAAAGGAAAGAGAAGCAAGCAGAAATTCGGGAACCTCATACCATCAAGAAAGCAGCACTGAGAGAAGAGTGTGTCCTTCAGACTGAGGTTCCTGCACCAAGATGCTCCCTGGACAAAGACTGATGCAATACCAGACTTTCCTCCAGAGCTGACAAGGGGAAAAGCCTTCCTCTGGAGTGGACATCCTGAATTTGGACTTGTAGCCTACCAGACTGTGTAAGAATAAACCTTCCTTTGTTAAAGTCATCCATTCTGTGGTATTTCTGTTAGAGCAGCCCTAGCTGAATAAAACAGGCACCAATCTCTTGCTTTCTATCCCGCAGTCCAGAGAACCATGGTATCTAAGCATCCCCTTCTATCTTCCTGTACTCATTCTCTATTTCCTCCAAGGCAAGTGCTGTCAACTGAATTTGACAGACTGTTGGTTTTTGTTTTGTTTCGAGATAAACAAATGTGTCCCTTCTCAAATTGTATTTTTCAGCCATGTCCATTTTTCCCAGGTAGCAGGCATAAAGGGAATGTTCTTGGCTAACAAGAAGATTGACAACCAAGTGAAGACTTTCATCACATATAACAAAGGCAGAGACTGGCGTTTGCTGCAGGCGCCGGACACAGATATAAGGGGGGACCCGGTGCACTGCTTGCTGGTAAGTCTTCACATAGAACAGAACACCCCAGTGCAGGGGAAGGCAAGGAACCAAGCACAAAACAAAACAAAAAAAACACATTGCCATTGAGGCTACCCATTGTGTATCTATGGAACAATGTAGTACTGTCCCCATCAGGTTGCCAAGGAGTGGCCGGTGAGCTTGAAATGCCCACCTTTTGGGCAGCAACCGAAGCTCTTAACTGGACACCAGAGTGGGTGAGGAACCTACTGCCATCAAGTTGATACTGACTCATAGTGACCCTATAGACAGAGTAGAACTGCCCCATAGGGCTTCCAAAGAGCACCTAGAGGATTTGAACTGCCTACCTTTTTGATTAGCATATGTAGTACTTAACCACTATCCCACCTGGGTTTCTGGCCACCAGAGCCCCAAACCAGAAAGAAAACCCAAACCCACTGCTGTTGAGCTGGTTCAGACTCATAGAACCCTATAAGTGGATGTTAAATAAGTAGATGAAGATTGCTGGGGTGGGGGGCAGGGGGGCATAGGGGGCAGTGCAGTCTCGGCACTGCTTTTTAGAATGGGTCACAGAGAACAAGAGTAAGCTCTCACTCAGCTCTGGGAACCTCAGTTCCAGTCTGAGTTCTGGTAAGGACCTCAAGTGGTAGTCTCAAGGAGAATATGATAGTTATCATATATGCTAAGGTTATGACCAAATACCCAACCTGATGGAGAGGTAATGATATATAAATGCAGTTGTGGAGTTGATGAACCAAATGCAGAATTGCATAGGTGCATTTGTTGATAGAAACGTCAAATTACAATTTTAGAGGAGGCCGTGACTCATATGGAATAAGAACCACAGATCTAAACCTGTATTAGTGTTGTTTACAATAATCTTATTCATTTGTATCTCATTCTGCAAACCACTGGTTGGCAAACTATGACCTATAGGGCAAACCAGTACACCTATTGCAGGTATCATTGGAATAGAGTCGCGTTTATCGATGCACTTCCTGTGCCTATCATCCTGTTCCAGGGACAGAGGTAAATAGTCATGACAGGGCATGTGATATTCCACGCCTGACATGCTTATTATCTAGCCAAACCAAGTGCCATCGAGTCGGGTCCGACTCATGGCGACCCTTTACGAAAACAGTTTGCTGATGACTGCTATAAAATATGCCTTTCTTTTAGTTGCTTCTTTCTTTAAGTAGATTCAGCTGGAATTTATTGGGGTATTGGACCACAGGAGGAGGTCCAGAAGGGGTATCAAAGATGGTTCTTGCCTGCTGTCAAGGAGTTTGCTGTCTACTTGAGTGAGACTAGATTAATATGAGAGATAGTACGGTTATGTCTGACTATTCTTTGTAAGTTTAATGCCTGCTCTAATAATTGATGTGCAAAGAGATACTAAGTGAATGCAAATGGAAGAGAGAACGAGATTGGGGGGAAAAAAGCCTTCAGTACTATAAAATACTACAGAACTTATATTTAAATTCAAAGAAAGGAGAGATGAGTGTGTAAACTTGAAGGGGAGACGTCCTCATTGTAGCAAAATTGACTTAGTATGTGTACTCACATGTGTGTATCAGTGTTCACACCCTTCATACAATTTCAGATGGTGATGTTATCCACACGCAGCTTGCTTCCTTCTCTCCCGTGAGGTCTGGACAGTCATTTTGCAGGTTCATGTCTCACAGCTGTAGGCGAGTCACCCCCCTACTTGAGAAGCTGCCAGCAGCTGTAGCTTGACCTTATTAGTTGCATAGGATATCACAGTTGTCATTGTGTATCAGGGAAGCAGTCTAAAACTCAACTTCTTACTCAGATTCAGTCTTGATTACTGGCAAGTCACAGAGGGGAAAAGCTAGTTGTTCCGGTAAGTGCATGGAGCTGGTGACAGAGTAAGCAAGAGTAACAGTTGCTTATCAAATATCCACTCTTTGCAAAGCACTATCCAGTGACATTTTAAAAACTGTGCCACCTTCCTCATCTGGTTATTCCTAGTTGGAGCATCATGATAGTTAGCCAAAGATGCATAGGATGTACGCATGCCTTAGTGTGGTCCTTGGTTCCCAGCATGCATTATGGAGATTGAATGCATAGGAGAGAGAATAACTGGGCTTCTAAAGAGGTTTGCATGGGCATCCCCGCATACTAAAGAGACCATTAGAAATGAGTCTTGTGAATAGTATTTAGCAAGGTGTTTCCTGCACTAGCCCCCACCCTGTGTCAGGAAGTAGTATTGCTTTACTACCAAAATATAAATGCAGTATCAGCTTACCTCGTCATCTTCACATTGACCATCCTAATTCAAGTCACCATCATTTTTCACCTGCCCTATACAATAAGTTCTTAACGGGTCCTCTTGTTTCTACTCTTACCTCCTGGTAATTCTGTATGCTGGCCTTCTGGTCACATCAGCCAGTGGGATCCTTCTTTTAAATCAATGTTAATGAGGTAAAACATATGTAAAGTGTACAAATTTAGAGCTATCTTTAGAATGGGTCACAGAGATAAGAGAACAAGAGTAAGCTCCTATATTTTGACAAATATACATACTCATGTAACCACTGTAAGAGTCAAGAGATAATGCTTCCATCACCCTAAAAAATTTCCTTGTGCCCTTTGCAGGCAGTGTCCATACCCCTAGCCTTAGACAATCACTGATCTGTCATCTGTCACTGTCGATTTATTTTCTCTTTCCTACAATTTTGTGTAACCTAGTTTGAAAACAAATCAGATCATGTGCCTCACTTACCTAAACTTTCTAATAAATTTGCCTCTCAGGTAGAATAACATTCAGATCCTTTACCATGACCTGCAAGTCACTGTGGGGTCTGGCCCCTGTCCAGTTTCTCTCCTTCCTTCCTTGGCCATAAACCACGTGAGATGACCTTCATCACACATGGTGACCTCACCATGCACATTTATGTCTCAAGGTCTCTGTGTCTCTTAAGATGACTTCCGCATTCCGGCATTTTCTTGACATTCAATTCCTCGCTTGACAAACTTGTTATCTCTTTGACCTTCCTCTAAACTTATCTTTGCCCCAACTCTTTTTGCTTTATGACCCTTAACATTTTCTGAAATCATCACGTGTGCTTGTTGGACTCTATTCCACATCTTCCTTGGATAGAATGTAAACCTCGTAAGCAGATGGACAGTGGCTATCTTTTTGGCCACTGTGTGGCCAGCTCCAATAATCAGTCATGACAGGTGGTAGATGCATCACACCTGTTATTGTTAGAGGTGTTCACTTTGTTTGGAGTGGGTGCTCCATTGACACATAGTATTTGAGTTTCCCATTTGGATGCTAGTGGAAGCCTTTCCCACTGATGGCCACACTACAGGACTTACCACCATCATCACTTACTGAAGCTCTTGGGCTTACAGCTGGCCCCCGAGTTGACTGGATCAGTAGACTCATTGAGATTAGAGAAAGTTGGATTAATGGACTATAGATATACGGTACCCAGAGGTCTTCTCGCCTTCCTTCATCGTTAACCCTGTTGCTTACTGTAGCTCTAATCTGAGCTGTAGAAAACAGGCTGCAGGGTGAGGTGGGGAAGATGCCAAAGAGAAACAGAGAGGAGAGACCCAAATCACTTTGTAAAAATCTGCGAGAGGCACAAAACAGGAAAGAAAATCTTTGAGCTACTGAAGATGCAGGCTGTTAAAAACCTTCTGTAGGTTGGGAGCTGGTGACAGAGAGGAGATGAAAAGTGTTTTTAGACTGTGTGTGCTTGGACAGTGACTGTGTCACCCAAAGCACAGACTAGTGATTAGAAAAGAGCCTTTCTAGCAGGGTTGTTACAAATGTGGAACAAGCTCAGAATTACAGCCCCAAATGGAATACTCCTGGTAAAATGTATTCTGTAGAAATAAGACATCCAGGATAATTTGGGGTTGTATTTTTAAGACTGTTAGACTGATTGCCCGCAGGGCTCTGCTGGGATTCCTTTCCCCTGAAGACTACATTGCACAGTTAGATGGGGTGTTCCAGGTCAGGCTCCCAAGAGGCAAGATGTGAGCTGAACTGAGTCTCTGACAAATCCTTGGGCCTCAGGGGAAAGCACAGTGTTTCCAGGAGAGAAGGCCCGACTTCTTTTTGGATTCAGTTGACAGTTTTCTACCAGAGCAGAACGTCTGGTTGCCCCAGGAGAGTCTTGGCTCCACTTTCCTGCTCCCTTGCACTGGCTGTGATACAGCATGTGTGCGCTAGATCAGAGAGGAGCTGAATGCCGCCTACCAGCCCATTGGTCCAAGGTCTTCCTCTTCTTTGCTATTCGCTCTTATACTAAGGATCAGGTAGATTCCAACCTCTAATTTACAGCAGGCATGAGGGATTGCTGGGAGTGCTATTTGTGAACTTAGCTGCTGCCTTGTTACTTAGAAAAGCTCCTCTCTGGCTCTTTAGTACAATATTCAGATTAGGAGCCATGGGGATGAAGGTACCATGAAGGTGAGATATGGGAATTTGATAGAAAGGTGGAAGGAAAGAAGAAGTGGAATCAGAACTAGTTGACTCTCTAACAACCTGACATTTTATAAAGATTTCCTTCCTAGATGAGGGGGATGTGTCTCTCATCACTTAGTAATTCCCATTTTCCTTCCACAGTACTAGGAATATAGTTGCTAGCTACTGGTTCAGTTAAATCCAGTATTTCTTGTACATTTAAAATGGCTAAGAGATTCTGTTTGATGGAAATAAAAGAATAAAGCAAGAGAGAGGTACCTAGGATATTGAAGTCTATTGATGAGTCTTGAGGTTTGTGAAATCCTAGAAATTGAATGCCAAACTCTTTGTGTCCTTTTTGTCTGATTTTTCTTGGGAAAGAGCCTTCCTTAATTTATATCAGAATCTCAAACTTTGTACCTGACTCTGAAAAGATAAAAGACTTAGGATCTCATTGCTTCTACAGTTGATCAGTTCGTCATGTGCTGTGTCCTGTGATTGTACCCAGCTAAGGAAAGAAGGGGCAGTTTTAACATATGAATATTGGCTTCTTCCTTTTCAGTGAGTCAGCTGCTAGGGCAGGTGTAGTTTCAATAATCAGTCCTGTGTCTTCCTAATAGTGAAAAGGAGGAAGGGAAAGAAAGAAAGGCCTTCGGAACAGGCGGTTCATTGACTCTGTTAAGTTGGAGATAACTGAAAAAGTAAACCACCAGCTGTGACTACTAGCTTATGACAGATGCTTATATGTATTTGCTAATAAGAGGAAAGAAGACAGGAAAGAAAGAAAGAAAGAAGGAAAAGAGAGGTTTATAAAGCTTTCCTGCCTGGTCGAACTATGCAGAAGAGTTAGAGAGTACAATTCCTTTCAGTGGGTTCAGAGTCATTATCATAAACCTCTCTATTAATTTTTGGTAATTTCATGTTGACAAATTTCCAAAATTTCTTAAGTTGAAAAAATAAAAATAAAAAAGTAAAGATATATCACTTCACATTGTTGGTTTTTGAACATTCATGTAGGCTATATAGCTTCCTTGAAAAAATGAAAGAAAGAAACAAAAAAAGAAAGAAAATAAGAAAGTACAGAATTTTCTCCTTGTACCAGCTGGGGGCAATCCAGTACTATAAATGTGAGAGCAGAGAAAAAAGTGCATCACAAAGATCATTTCTAATGTTGCCGGCACTGCGTGAACTAGTGTCTTTCTTAAATCAGTTTATCTTGGTTCTCTGAAAGCTATGGCAACAGTGCAGAGCTATGCTAGCCAATAGAAAGCATTCTCTTCCCCCATACCAAACAATCCTTATGGCAACAAAGCCTCATAGTCTCCCAGACTGCTGGCTGATGAAGTCTCAGGCCAGTAGCTGGTTGTGATCACAAGCTGCATCTGCCCTTGGCCAGGGATGTCCTGCACTGTTGAGTGGTACCAAACACGTTCCGTTAAGTCTATACATCAATGGATAACCTCCAGGTAATAATGTATTTCCTAGGAGTGTCATGGGGATGCTCACAGAATCATTCTGATCATGCTGTTTGTAAGTGAGCCTGTGTACCCTGGCGTTCCACCACTCCTCTGTCAGCTTGTTGTACTGTTGGGGCTCGCACATTGCTGTGACGTTACTAGCTATACCACTGGTATGTCAAATACCAGCAGTGTCACCCATGGCAGACAGATTTTAGTGGAGCTTCCAGACTAACTAGGAAGAAGGACCTGGAAGTTTGCTGCCGAGGGAATTAGCCTGGGGAAACATGAATAGGAGTGGAGCATTGTCTGATGCAGTGCTGGAAGATGAGCCCTTCGGGTTGGAAAGATGCTCAAAATACAAGTGGGGGAGAGCTGCCTCCTCAGTGTAGTTGATTTTAATGATATCAATGGGGTCAAGCTCTCAAGACCTTCATTTACTGAGAAGAAACAGCTGTAAACATCATTAATAACTGGAATGTGAAATGCATGAAGTATGAATCTAGGAAGATTTGAAATTGTCAGAAAAGAGATGGAACTTGAAAAGAGCAGTATTCTAGGTTTCAGTGAGCTGAAATGGACTAGTTTGGGCCATTTTGAATGGGACAATTAGATGACCTACTATGCTGGAAATGACAAATTGAAGAGGAATGAGATCCCATTCATTGTCAAAAAGAATGTTTTAAGATCTATCCTGATGCTAAAGCTCATCCAAGAAAAGGTAGGAACAACAATGGAAGTTTTAATACACAGTGAGGACAGACTCCAAAATCTGTCAAAGAAACCTCAATCAACAGAAGAGAAAATAGATAAATGGGAACTATTAAGAATCAAACACTTTTGCTCATCTGAAGACTTTATTAATAGAATTAAAAGAACACCTACAGAATGGGAAAAAATATTTGGCAACTCTATGTCAGACCGACGCCTGATCTCCATAATCTATAGGATACTACAAAATATCAACAAGAAGAAGATAAACCATCCAATTAAGCGATGGGCAAAGGAGATGGACAGACACTTCACTAAAGAGGAGATCCAGGCAGCCAAAAAACACATGCGGACATGTTCACGATCTTCAGTTATTAAAGAAATTCAAATCAAGACAACAATGAGATACCATCTCACCCCAACAAGATTGGCCATGATCCAGAAAACACAAAACAACAAATGCTGGAGAGGCTGTGGAGAAAGTGGAACCCTCCTACACTGTTGGTGGGGTTGCAAAATGGTCCAGCCTCTGGAAGGCAATCTGGCGCTTCCTTAAAAAAATGGATATTGATATACCATTTGACCCAGTAATTCCACTACTTGGAATACATCCTACAGATTCAAGGCCTTTCACACCAACGGACACATGGACCAGAATGTTTATCGCAGCACAGTCCACGATAGCAAAAAGATGGAATCAACCCAGATGCCCAACAATAGAAGAATGCATAGGTAAACTGTGGTACATATACTCAATGGAGCACTACGCAATGATAAAGAATAACGATGATTCCAGGAAACATCTCCTAACCTGGTTTCAACTGGAAGACATTATGTTGACTGAAAGTAGTCAGCGACAAAAGGACAAATACTGTATGAGACCTCTACGATAAGATCTCAAAAACAGACTTGTGTATAGAAGAAAAGACTCTTTGACAGCTGCAAGGGAGGGGAGGGAGGGAGAGCGAGGTGGGGAGGGTTTAGTTTAGATAGTTACTAGCAATCTAGTTGGGAGAAAGCGGTGACAGCACATATTAGGAACAAGAACAACGTTAAGTGGACTTCAGCATAACTTGAGTACTCCTTCCATCTTAACCCAATATTGCAAGGATAGAGTAGCTGGGGCAGGGGGCGGGGGACCATGCTCTTAGGTGAATTCCAGGCCAATTGGCTCAACTAGCGTTTTGGTAAGAGAGCTCTCTGCACCCCACATTGGTGAGTGGCATCTGGGGTCTTAACAGCTGCCAAGCTGCCATCCGAGGACACAGCAAATGGTCCCAACTGAGCAGGAACGGATGCTCACCGAGGGCCAAAATGGCATGCGGTAAAGACAACCGAGAAGACAGAGAGACCCGCAAGAGTGGGTGCCTACATCGACTTGGGACCGGAAGAACCGGATGGTGCCCGGCCACCACCAGTGATAGCCACGACGGAGCTCACAGAGAGGAGCCTCACTGGCAACACAAGAATAAAAAGAGGTGCATCATGAGATCTCCACTAAAAGACCTCAATTGATGGTCCAGCGGTTTTGGGGTTAGTCTGAGAGCATGGCCCCCTTCCCTGATGCTGCCCTCTCCCATAAATTATAACAAAGGTCCACTCTTTGGACAGGAATGGATTGGACTTAGCAAGGCAGAGTGACCATATATTGGAAGCACTTTATGGTTCTATACATCTATAGGATATCATCTTGCTGACCTCTGGCTGGAGGAAGGGGAGTGGATGGAGAGGAGGGGAGAGGAGACTGTTGGGAGGATGAGACAGGTATGGAGCAGAGAGGAATAGTGTGCTGTCACCAGACAGGGAGAGCAGTGGAAGCTGCATATAGGGGGGCATGTAAATTTACATGTGAATGTACATTTTCACTCAGTTATGTTAAATAAAAATAAAAATAAAAATAATAAAAAAAAAAGATCTGTCCTGAAGTACAGTGCTGTCAATGACAGAATAATATCCGTATGCTTATAAGGAAGACCAGTTCATGTGACTATTACTGTAATGCCAAAGACGAAGAAGTTGAAGATTTGCACCAACTTTTGTGGGCTGAAATTGATCAAATATGCAACCAACATGCATTGGTAATTACTGATGATTGAAATGCTAAATTTAGAAACAAAGATGGACCAGTAGTTCGGAAATAATGACCTTAGTAGAGGAGAGACAGTTATCAAAGAGCTCATGATCAAATTTTGCAAGCCCAGTGACTTATTCTTTACAAATACCTTTTTCAACCACATAAATAGAGACTATACACATATGTATTGCTTGGAGAAACCTGCTTCAAAAGACCTCTTTAAAGTGTTAAAAAGCAAAGATGTCACTTTGAAGACTAAAGTGTACCTGAACCAAACCATGGCATTTTCAGCTGTTTCATATGTATGTGAAAACTAGACAGTGGGAAAGGAGAACTGCAGAAAAACTGATACCCTTGAATTACAGTGTTGTTGAAGGATATTGGCTGTATCATGAACTTCCAGAAGAATGATGCTTTGGAAATCTGTCTTGGAAGTATAACCAGAATGCTTCCTCATAGACTTGCTCTTAAGCACTCTGGACGTGCTATCAGAAAGGACCAATCCCTAGAGAAAGGCATCAAGTTTAGGGAAGCAGAGGGTCATTGAAAACAAAAGACCAAGATCGGTTGACACATGGGCTACAATAATGTGATCAAACACATGAAAGGTTGTGAGTATGCCGAGGGACCAGGCAGTGTTTCCTTCTATTGTATGTGAGGTTGCTATGAGTTGGAACTGACTGAACAGCACCTCACAACAAGAGCAACAACTCTGACATTGCTCTAAGCAGTATAGTAGAGCAATAATTTCATGTCCTAACAACAACAAAAACCTGGTATTGCAAACATGTATTTAGTGTCTTTTTTTGAGTCCATGTCAAATTTCACAGAAGATACAGAAGTGGTACTTGGTATGTTTTCTTTATAGAGCATGTCACTTAGGGGAATGTAATTGGGCATACCTGAAATAGACATACAGGCTAGTACTTGGTAAAATGACTTGTAATAGACCAGAGAAAGAAAGGGCACTCCTGATATCCTGGAGTTGATTAGAAAATTGTCATGGTGAAGTGTCATGGCACTTCTGGTTGTTTATATCTTAGTATCCATCTGAGTGTTATGCAACATTGTCCTGGGACCCCTGAAGCATAAAACAATACTCATGTGTTTGAATCTGATTCTGTCTCATTACAGGAGCTGTCTTCCGTACTGTTACAGAATATTATAAAGTGAAACTATCTTTTTTGAAAGCTTTACCTGAAATTTTACTGCTATTATCCTTCCAGGAAAGTTTTACTCTCTCTGTTGGCTAGGAGGAAGAGACCCTATTGTGATCTGCTGTTTTATTTCACCAGTGTTTGGGATGCTTTTATTCTTGAGTTTCATTTTTTAGTTTTCCATTTACCCTCTCCCGTATAAATTTAATCATCATATCTCTGTAGCTCTCTGAGTATCTGCTGGCTGAGACTTACAGAGCAGAATAAAAGTAATAACAGAGGTACACTGCTGATTCCACAAACCAAGTTGATAAGATTAGAAAATAATCTTCCTGAGATGAAAAAAATGGGGGTTCAAACAAAACTTGTATTTTTTTGACAACTCAGTACAAAAACTATTTTAAAACAAATTTGTATGCGGTTTATTATCCTTGTTTTGTAAGCTGTTGATACTGTAATCAGAGAATTTGATCAAGGTTTTTATTCACAAGTAAAAAAGTCCCTTACATTTTCATTTAAATTATTATTACAACTGCATTTTGCCTACAAAGATGACTTTCATATTGAATAATGCTAACAGTATACTGCTACAGATAGTGTGGATTGTTGGGTAATATTAGGAGAATGTCATATGTCTTACAGCCTTTTCCCTACAACTGCCACTATTGAGGTCTCATAATGAAGGGTGACTCCGATACTAGTTGACTTCTTTAGAGTCTTCTCAGCCTGGCCTAACCATCTTTCTTGGCCCTAGCTCCCATGTCTTCTCCTCATTCTCACCTGTACACACTGCACTGTTCAGCCTTCTGCTGTTTCTCTGCTACTCATACTCCCTGAGTCTGAAATGTTCCTCCACCTCCTGAACATCTCATCTGAAATTCATCTAACAGTCTTTGCCTCAGGCAACACTTTCTCCTTGAAGTCTTCCCTGATCCAAAGTTGGACATCATCTCTTTACCCTCTAGAATGGCATAATACTTTGTCTAAACAAATTGTATGGGTGCTAAATTATTCTCATTTTATGGTGGTCAATAGAAATATCTAATGTCCTGTACTTTGAGTGTAAACTCTGCAATAGCAGAAACCAGATTTTAGTCAGTGGAACTTTTTCATAAGCTATATAAAAGTTGTCTGTATAAGTTTTATAGAAAAGATACTAAATGTTTGCTGAATGATTAGAAGACAATTTACTCAATAGGTTAGATTTAAAATAAAGATGCTTTCTCTTTTGACCTACTTGGTATCCGTCTTACACTAAGAGGAAGTAGATATTTGGGGAATGAGGATAGATGGATGGATGGGTGGATGGATGGATGGGTGGATGGGTAGATGGGTGGGTGGGTGGCTGATTGGATGCATGAGCAGATGAGTAGATGTATGAGATGGTTAGATAAATGGATGGATGTTCTGAATCTCGGCTTTCAATGTTAATTAAGAGTTTGTCTTTTTATAATATTCATTTCTTGTCTTCTCAGCCCTACTGCTCACTACACCTTCACCTGAAAGTCTCTGAGAATCCTTACACATCTGGGATCATTGCCAGTCGAGACACAGCACCAAGTATCATAGTAGCTTCAGGTAAGACGCCTGCTGGTTTGCTGTTGTCAATGGTGTTTATATTAAGAAGCTAAATAACTGTGCATCAACTTAATAAACAAGCTTAAATTGTTTCTGAAAGACACCTAAACCATTGACCCAGAAGCAAATATGCTGAAAACCGCTGCTCAGACATGTTTTCAGTCTAAATCCATCTTAGGAAACACAGACTTCAATATAACCAAGCTTTTGGTGAAAGGTCCTCTGGGTAAGGATGATATGTTCTTTTTGTAGGTAACATAGGCTCAGAATTGTCAGAAAACGACATCAGCATGTTTGTCTCTTCAGATGCAGGAAACACTTGGAGGCAGGTAAGGAAGTTCCAGTCCAAGTTAAGCAATGTAAATGACAGAAAAAGTGCCCAACTTGGTTCTTAATTAAAAAAAAAAAAAACACACTGCTGTTGAGTTGATTCAGACTCACAGCGAGTCACCGTGTAGCGACTTGGTTCAAGACTGGGAATCCACATAAATCCTAAATCTGGGTTCAAGACTGGGAACTACACATAAATCAACACTACACATAAATCCTAAAGCCCACAAATGTGTATAGTTTCCTCTTTTATGAAACTTTTACATCTTAGAGTTGAGCAAATATTTATGCATTTGCTTTTTATTTTTCATAAAAATACCCCTTATTCAGAGACCATGTGTAAGAAAGTTTATAAATGACAAGGAAACCAAACTTTGACGAAATTCTTCTCATGAAAAGAAATCCAGGAGTCCAGTGGGTTTTTCATATTAGGAACTTGGCACCTGAAGGATAGAGTGTATACCTAGTGCTTGGTTGCCTCCGTAAATCCCACTTGCCTTAAAGTCAGAATGGAGAGGAATGCAATGATATAGAATTAACCATTACCCAGGTGGTGTTCTTAGAATTTTTGAATCTCATGTGGAAAAGGCAGAGTAATAACCATCAGGATGCATATGTTAGGGAAAAGAGAAATGAAATCACTTTAAACCAATGTGTTTAGCTGAAATGCTTCTTGTCTTTCTTCTGAATGAAAATTAGATACCCATGGCTCATAGAACAAGCATTTAATGAGGTTTAGCAATCATAACAAGATAAGTACCTAATGTATGGTTGTTACACTTCAATAAATATATTTGAATAACCCGCTACATTTAATTATGATACAATAACTAGCACTATACATTGAAATCTAATGCACGAGTAATCATACTTTAACAGTAAGAGCACTCTGCTTTGAATTTCAGACAGAGATGTCCCATGCTATGGTCCAGTTGCATTTCCTGGTTTCAGGCCTTTTGTAAATCCTCACTGAAATTCTTATGTTTTGACGGTCACAGGGTCAGGAAGAAATTGACTTAAGAAACCTCAAAGCAGTTGATCTCGGAGGCATGTAGGAATAGGCACAATTTGAAGCAGACTCCCTTAGAGAGCCAGAATCCCGTTTTCTTCCTCCCAATACCCGAAACAGGGCAAGAATTCTAGAAGTCTCTATTTCTATAATCCTCAGGTGAACTATAGGTGTGCCACATAAACACAGCAGGAGATAATTGTGTCTGTAGTCTGACTCCAGATAAGACTGTACTAGCAGAGTGAGTGTGAGAAAATAGTGTACCTCTTATTGGAGAGAATTTAGAAACTGTTTCCAACGTGTCTCCATTTGACTTCAAGTTGACTTCACATTTGAAGAAAGATCTAAGAAGACTCATGCTAAAAGCTAAGGGTTATATTTTGATCAGGACTATACTTCTTAACTGCCTTATAACTAAGATATCTCTGAATTGAACAAGATCACCATAATTTGATAATACTTGGAGATATTTTAAAATAATTTGATCTGAAAAGGACACCATAAAGCTGCCAGTGTGAGCTCCCTCAGCTATTCTGTGTGTTATCTAAGGCAAGGCACCTCATCCTTCTAAATCTTAATTTTGTCATCTGTACAGACAAGATTGTTGGAGCAAATTATCTCCTAAGGGTCCTCCCGTCTGAATGTGTATCTTGTATGACAGTTACCCAATATTCTGAAATCATCAAAAATGGTAATTAATTGAATTTATCTTAAAAAAGGAATGTGAGCATGTATACATGACTCCCAGTTTACTTTAAATTTCCTTCATGTCACACATTGATCATGTTACATAGCACTGATGGCTCATGTACCCCATCTTGAGAAGCATCGTTGTATAACTGTATTTTCTCAAAGGTTAGGGAGACCCGTTACTACTGTAAGGAGCCCTAGTGCAGCAGTAGGTAAGCACCTTGGCTGTAAACTGAAAGGTCAGCTATTCAAAACCACCAGCTGCTCTGTAGGAGAAAGAGGCAGCAGTCTACTTCTGTAGGTTTATAGCCTCAGAAACTCTATAGGGCAATTCAACTCTCTTCTGTAGTTCTACAGGGCCACTATGCATAACTGCTTACTAGACAGCGAAGACCAGTTCTCTGAAATCTGGTTGTGTGGGGATTTGGATGTGTGTCTGTGTGTCTGTGGTTTTCTGTTCCAGATATTTGAAGAGGAGCACAGTGTTTTGTACCTAGATCAAGGTGGAGTCCTGGTTGCTATGAAACACACGTCTCTCCCAATTCGGCATCTCTGGTAATGGATCCCCTGCTCATCGGTCATACACCTGATATTCCACGCCACGCAGACCATCTAGGAGTCAGGCTTCTGCAGGCTAAGTGGGACAGTGTTGGCAGTACAATGTCAGGGTCAACCAAACATAATTCACACCTTTGCTTAGTTAAAGCAAGATTGTTGTCTTTAGCTTTATCAAAGAGAAAGATAAAATAGAGAGAGAGGGAGATACATCAAATTAAAAATAAATTTAGAAATCTGAATGGGTGACTACATCAACATATGACCAGAAGAACCAGATGGTGCTTGGCCACCACTAGTGATGACCGTGATGGGGCTCACAAAGTTGAATTTCACTGGCAACATGAGAATAGAAAGGGGTGCACTCTGAGATCTCCACAGTTGGACCACAGCTGGACCACAGTTGATGGTCCAGGGGCTCAGGGTCCCCCTGGGAGTATGGCCCCTGGCCCTGATGCTGCCCCTGTTCGTAAATCATAATGGAGGTCAACTCTTTGGACAGGAATGGATTGGACTTGGCCACACAGAGTGACCATATCGTGTGTGCACTTCATGGTTTCATGCATCTACAGGATGTCATCCTGCTGACCTCTTACTGGAGGCAAGGCAGAGGGTGGAGAGGAGGGGATAGGAGATTGTTAGGAGGATACGACATGTACAGAATGGAGATGAGAAGTGTCCTGTCACCGGGCAGGGAGAGCTGCACATAGGTGGGCATGCACATAATTTATACAGGATTGTACATTTTCACTCAATCATAATACAAAAAAATTAAAAAATTAAAAAAAATCTGGGTGTAGGAGAGAAGTTGCATTACAGTTGTTGAATATGACAGTTTTCTCCACACAGCCCTGTTCTTGCAGCACAATCATGGATAAATTGTTCACCTTCAGGTATCGTCTCGGATCAGCTTAACTTCTGACAGTCACCTTTCCAAATAACATCTCATGGGGTTGAATATTTGCATTTATTACATACATTGCATTCAGGGGTGGCAGTTCCTGACACTTATGCTCCTATCCCAGTTCTCCTGTTCCTGCCTCTTTTGGGTGACATCCTACAGCAGGTCTGCTTGTCATTGTCTCCGAGATAGATATGCCAAGTCTAACGTCTAGAGAGGTTTCCAATAGTCTCTTTCATCTGTTATTGAAAGTAGCTCTCTCCATAAGCAAACTTATTCAAAGGCAAAAGCCTGGTGCTCCTCCCACTCTGAGTTACTTCAGTGATGCCTGAAAAGCAGCAACTAGAGCATCAAGATTTTAGTTGAAGAAATGAAATGCAAAAGTAGTAGAAACAAAGGTTGGGCAAAGACATGCAGAGAGACGGCAAAAGGAAAGTCCTGTGTGACCATCAGCACTGCAGACTTTCCTCTCCTCTTGCCGTCAAGAGACTGCCTTTCTGCACCCTTCCATTCAGTGAGTTTGGCCAGGATTTGTAACAGTTGGCAGAGGGATGCTGCTTAGGCTTTGGTCACTCAGAGATGGACTGATGATAGTCTGTCTGAGTAAACCTTCTAAGGACATTGCTCTTCAGAAGTACCAGAATGCTTGCTACAAGACTGAAATTTTGCAGAATGTGGCATTGGGATTTGTGATCTGAGAAAATATGCAATTAAAAAAATTCAGTCTCAGGCTTAGCATTAGTCGTTTCATGGAGCTCTCCCCTGAATTGCTCTTTTAACACATCTGAGTCCCCAGTTGCTTAGCTAACTGTCTTTCTACCTTCTGATATGATGAGAACACTTCCTCCTAGGAAAGGCTCACTTTGACAAGGCCTCAGGTGCTTTGAAGGCACATTGTCTCTCAGTTGATAGTGGCTATCCTGTGAAAGATGTTTGTGTCTGTGTTTTCTCTGTTTTGAGATTCAGTGACTGTTATTTTTTCCTGTCATTAGGTTGAGTTTTGATGAAGGGAGATCTTGGAGCAAATACAGTTTCACAACTATCCCACTTTTCGTGGACGGGGTTCTGGGTGAGCCTGGGGAAGAGACTCTCATCATGACGTAAGTGGGAAACTGGGATGCCCTAATGAGCAGGACTAAACCCAGAATGATGTCTTATAGATAAGCCCATTTGACTTGCTGCTGCTGTTTGATTTGAAATTGTTGGCCAAGTCAGTATATCTGGCAGCAAGATTCCCCAGCAAAGAATTAAAATGTAGACAGCTCTTTTCTTGGCTCTATGCTAGTTATTAACAACAACAAGTTGTCATTGAATTGACTCCAATCCATAGTGGCCACATGTGTATCGAAGTAGAAGGGTGCTAGAAAGGGCTTTTAATGGCTGTGAATTTGGAGGTACGCCTTTCTTCTAAGGTATCTCCGAGTGGACTTGAACCACCAGCCTTTTGGTTAGCAGTCACATGTGTTAACCATTTGAGTCACTGAGGGATGCCTTGCTAGTTATTAGGAGACCCAAATTAAGGGCTGTCAGCAGACCATTTCTAAACTAAATGGTCTTGAAGAAAATAGAAGTGATTTTTTTTGGCAACAGAATGATGCTATCAATTTAAAATCTTAATAATAAACCATTTGGATATACATAAAGTCACAGGCACATAAGAATGGTTTCACTTTAAGGCTGAACATAGGGCTTGATCAAAAGCATGCCAAAGATTGCCTTTGTTGCTGGCTCTTTACCTAACCCAATTATGAGTCATATTAGGCAAATCCAAAGAAAAATCTGTCCTTGCAAAATTGAGTTGTTGCTCATTTTTGTCTGGATAGTGATGATCATTATTGGTGAAAGACTTGATTAATGACTCTGTTGTCTGTGAGTTTCAAAATCTGGCCCTTGCATGTGAAATACAAAACTGATTTCCCTGCCCCTGGAAAATTGGATGTGGAAAACAGAGAGGGAAGGTTTTATAGTATTTGATCCTGTCATCGCTGAAAACTTCAAAATCAAAGTGAATAAGTGGTGTATTTTCTATTGGTTTTCTTTTTATTTCTTCTCTCCCCTTTTCTAAAATGGCTTAAAGCAAAAACAACAAAAAGGTGATATACTGACTAGGTACTTAAGCTCCTGGTTAATATAGCTAGAGCTAAAGGGTAATTTCTTCCAGAATTTGGATTTATTCAATTTTTGTATTTGCAAAACACGAAGAAGAAAAGAGCTGACCAAAAGGGCTATTTTGTGGCTTTTATCCACACTTGCAATTAGTGATTTCAAATAACCTCATGAGTTACTTGAGTCTCTGTATATAAGGAGAGTAGAACACAAAGTATATGAAATTACTAGCACTACTTAACAGGGTTGCCTACTTTCCTAGGAACTGGTGGGATGTGAAGTATCATGGTAACTATAGCAACCATGTCCATTAGAAATAGAACCTTAAAAGTATAATCCTGGATCACCTAGAATGTAGCATTCGTAATTTTTTTCTAAGCCATTCTTTTTGTACACTTTATAGAAGTAGCCTCTAACTGAGCGGGATGTGACTCCATGCATTATTAGTGACTTGACTTTGGTCTTTACATGTTAGCAAAACTATCTTTAAGGCCCAAGTTTCCCGTCTGTGAAGTGGAACCAATGAGAGTATCTACCTCATGAGTATGTTTGGAGGGTTAAATCATGTGATCCATATATCGTACTTAGCACTGTACCAGGTTCATAGTAAACACTGAGGAAAGGTTAGCTCTTGTTATTACTGTTAGTATTGTTATTTTGTGATTACTTTTATCATCATGCACTGTGCAGAGTGTTTGGACACTTCAGCCATCGCTCGGAATGGCAGCTGGTCAAAGTGGACTACAAGTCCATTTTTGATAGACGGTGCGCAGAAGAGGACTACAGACCCTGGCAGCTGCACAGCCAGGTAAGAGGAGAGCTGGGGCTGAGCTCTGGGTGGGAGGCAGGAGAACTGGGGGCAAAGAATGTCATAAAGATATAGGAATTGGGGTTCTGTAGACGAAAATACCCAATTCCTGCTTCCTGATGTGTTTTGTGTTCTGTAGGAGAGAACCAGCTCAACCTTTATAGCTTGTTTTGAAGTCATTTCTGTTTTTATTGTACTAGAATATAATGAGATAAAATTCAGATGTTCTTGGCTTAGTCTTACAACTCAAAATGAAATACCAACTCAGCACCCAGATCCAAACGTAATTCATCTGAGCATGTCATGTGGCTGGAAGGTGGGGGCGGGGGGTGAGGAAAGGCTCTTCAATTTCATCTAGCAGTGCAAACAGAGATGTAAAATAACAGAATTATACTGGGTAAGCCATGCCAAAGAATCCCATCCCCCCCAACTGCTGTGAGTCCCTGGCCTTAGGCAGTGCTTCCTGCCTCCTTCCAGTGTACTCATGGCACAAGAGTGCAGAATTATTCATAGGAGAGTGTCCCTTACCCTGCCTCCTCTGCTGTTCACCTCCTATCAATATGCTGCAATGAAAGCAACTCTCTTTTGATTTCCTCAGGAGGAAGTCATCCCACAGGCCTCTCAAATAACAAGGCAGAGGTTCTTGCTGCAAAGCCACCACCGTAGTCCAGCAGTAAAATATCATATACTCTGAACCTCGACTAAATAATGTATTTCCATGCCACTGTGCTATGGAACCTGTTAGACTGAGTTGCTCAAGGAAGATGATTTAAAGTAGACTAAACAAAACTCAGTTCTGGTCCTTGCAGCACACAACAGATGTCATGTTTGACAGTAGGGCTGCATCAGCGAGCAAAGCCCACTGTATTCAGTGGCTCCACAATAAAATGACTGCTCACTTACATAGCTGATATTTCCCTCTTTGGGATGCACAAGCACTGTGAAATCTAAAGTTTTTATTTATTTTTCGGAGAAATACTGAATTCAGTTTCCTGGAATGCCTGGTAGATGAACATAAAGTTAGTGTTATAAATTTGTGTGGCCGGAGGCATAATAAATAAGGGCAAAAGGGATTTTCCTATTTCTCAGCTGTACTCTTCTTTCATATGATCATAAGTGACTGTCTAAATATTTTATGTTAGGAGAGTTGAACTTAATGATCATTGACTTGTTGGCAATGCTCATGGTTATAGACAGCCTCTTTCTTGTCTGTCTGGCCTTCCTAGCAATGTGCTTGACAGCTTTCCAAAGGTTGACTGAATGCACAGGAGTTGGGTACTTTTTTGTACACACTCTCAATGCTGATTTAGTCTCCTTCTATAATAAGGCTCCAGAGATCAAAACTGTAATGTTATTGGCACGAAACAGACTGCCAATGTCCAGATTACACTAAAGTGTGAGACCTTCTTTGTAAACTGTCTGATAATAGAGTAAGGAAAGCCCAAGGTGTCTGCCCAATTGTGCGTGATCCTTGTCATCTCACAGGGGGAGGCATGCATCATGGGAGCAAAAAGAATATATAAGAAGCGGAAATCAGAGCGGAAGTGTATGCAAGGAAAATATGCAGGAGCTATGGAATCTGAACCCTGTGTCTGCACAGAGGCTGATTTTGACTGGTGAGTTTGTACTGTTAGCTCTTGAGTCATTCACTGTATCTAATTTGAATGAGCTCTAGTGAAAACCTGAGGTTTGAAAATAATAGTAATGTGCAGAGAGCTGTGTGACAAATCACGTTTTGTGTTTTGGTGACATTGCATTTTGAGAATGTCAAGGCTTACCAGTTATGTGTATATATCTCTCTATAGATAGGAAAACCAGGAGTTAGTAGATGGCTAGTAATTTTCCTCACGCATTTGATGACATCTCAAAAGCAGAGAAAAAGATACCGTGTCTACTCTGTTGCTGTTTAGAATAGTAACCCTGAAAACAGTAAGTGGACATTTCATGAAGCCAACATATTTGTGCTAGAGATAAAAATTTTCTTGAACTAGGATACCCACCAGTGGAACAGTGGCCTTGTAAGGCAGTGGATTTTTTTTAAAGAAGGGATTGACTGACGATTGTTCATGAAACACGTGGAACACATTTCTGAGTCCAGTGCCAGGAGGGAGTCAGTGGCCTTGGGTATCCATGACTGTGGGTCTAATGGTGAAGATTCTACTGTCCACCGGGCCTGTGGAGGTTAAACTAAATTCAAGAAGGCCATAGTGACATTTGCTGAGCAGAAAGCTGGCTTGTAGGGCTTAAATAATATCTATGCCTTATTCCAGATCAATTTTTTAGGGTTAAGATGAAGTTGACAAATTATTATTACAAGGTAGTAGAAACCCTGGGGCATAAAGGTTAAAAGCTTGGCTGTTAACCCAAATGTTGGCAATTTAAACCCACCAGCTGCTCCCTGGAGACCCTATGGAGCAGTTCTACTCTGTCTTACAGGGTTGCTATGAATTGGATCTGACTCAAAAGTGACAGGTTTTTTTCTTTTTTTGAAGAAGTGGTGACTGCCTTGGCTGTTTCCTCCTAATTTCGTGTTTCTTTTCTGTTTTCCCTTTTCTTTCTTCTTTTTTCTCTATTTAATTGCATATTTATTTAGATATTTTAAGTTTAGAGGAAGCAATTGATAACGCATGTAAACATTAAACAATTGAAACTTGATTTGTATAAGAACCAACAGTTTTCCTTTAAGAAAATGATCATTTATTTCTGACAGAATGGCAATCTAAGATCAAAACTCTGGTTGTGAAAATAACAGTGATTGGAATGAGGTGCTGTGTGCATACACATACCGTATGTCTTGGAAAAAGTAGCTTTTCTCTCACGGTAGGCCCATGAAAACCCTCTCTGAATAAATAGTGGCAACACTGTTAGATCAGTGACCCAAGGAAGCTCTCTCTTGTTCGTGGACAAGGCAAGTGAGAAGCCAGTGCTGTGTCTCTCTGGGCTCAGCAAGACAATGAAACAGCTTCATTTGTATTTGAGCTTGCAGGGAATTCCACAGTGGCTTCCCCAAACCAACACATCTGTTTTAGCCACTGCAACATTATTATAGTGTCAAAAACATCTCAGTCCTGTCCTCCAGAATTAACATTCTGAAAGCTATTCAGAAGGTAAACTTCCATGGGATTTTAAGTCATTCCTCATACTCCTTTTTGAGAAGCATTGATTGCCTTCCTTTTATCCACCCTGTTCAAGGAGGGTTTTATATTAGAGGTTGAGCTTTGGCCTTACCAAAGAGCCAATCATTTGCAGAGAGTAAATTTGTTCTCTGTTAGAAAACTAGAGGGGAAAAAAAATTAAGATGAGATGTTCCAATTCCCTAATTTCTTCTGGAGACAGTTGCTTCTACAGGAATCTCTTCTAGGTCCCCAAATAAGTCAGTCTTTACTACTGTATTTTTCTTTTACAGTTGTAAGCTAGTCTAAAATGAAAAGAACCCAGGATAAGGAAAGCAATTAGGTTTCTTCTTCCACCCATCATTCTCTTCAATGTTGACCCAATTCTTGGGTTCATTTTGGTTTGGAATCTGCTACTCATTCTACTAGTTAAAATACATTCTGATAATTGAGAAGTGGATCATGAGTCACATGACTGTACAATTCTCAGGTCAGGTGAAATAACTGCATGACATCTTAAAATACTTTGGGAGGCTCACCATGACCTTGCTGAGTTTCTTGCAGTGGCCAGTTCTTCAGCGGCTCCATTTGTCGGTACCATAATAAAAGATGATTGGCATGGCGTGTTCCCTCTTAGCTCTTCCCAGCAACAGTCCCCCAGATGACTTTGCCTTTCATTCTCCAGCATTTGTAAACCAATTCCCTGGAGTGAACCCTGTAGACAACAATTCTGAAGTTTTCCTTCCCATGCTGTGTTGAACCAGTACCAACTCTGCATGGCACGTGGGGAATTCTGAGTGCCAGCTGCCTGGTGACAGGCCCCTTCGCTAATCCTATCTCTGCTTCCTAACCCTCACGAGCCAGCGTCTCACCTCTGTCACACAGATGGGCCACTCTTGCTAATGCCTGCTGAGTGCTGCTTGCGATTTGTCCCTACATGTTGGGATGCAATTTGTTGCCATCCTGTGTGTACAAGTTCATTCTCTGGAAGCCAAAAATAATCAGGCTACTCAGCAGCCCCTACAGTCAAGAGTGAGAAGAGACAGGAAGCACAGTCTTTGACTATTTCCAAAGTAAGGAGAGGGTTTGAAGCAGTTGGTGCCAACTGGCAGCACTAACTGCCTAGCACAGAACTTTTCACTGGAGGTATGCTGGAGGCACTCCTGAAGGACATTTCCTTTTCTGCAGTGACTTTGAAGCATATGGCATGTACACAGAGAGACCTGTCTCAGCTCTCCTCGGTAGATCCAGATGTCTTGGAAGAGCAACCCAAAGACACCACTAGTAATGAGTGTTGTGGCACATGCGACTGTGTGACACTCCACACTAGAGTTTGACTCTGAGAACTGAGCTTCCACTGCTGCCTTTTTTCTAATCATTCCTTTCACTGGGCCCAACAACAGTCACAATTAAGTATCCTTCTGATGGGGACATACCTGCTTTCTCTGCTTAAGTCTGTTGAGTTTGAACTACTGGATGCTAAGCCTTCATCTCTACACCAACATCTCTGTTGCTTCTGAGTCAGCATTTCCTGAACTGGGATCTGTAGAATATTTTCATGGGTTGATAATAGATACCGCAGGGGAAAGAAAAAAAGACAATCTTGAGAAGGCATTGATTTGGCAAAGACTTGTTTTTTTGACTAACTCGTTCAAGTAAAAGTTGGCAGTGAGCTGGCTTTGAGCTAACATAAAGTTGTCCTCAGTGATTGTGCCACCTACCAAAAAATTTCTCTTGGCCCTTTCCCCAACAGCGACTACGGTTATGAGCGACACAGCAACGGCCAGTGCCTACCAGCATTTTGGTTTAATCCATCTTCCCTATCAAAAGATTGCAGCCTGGGGCAGAGTTACCTCAACAGTACTGGGTAAGTGTTCCTAGGCATACACCTTGTTAGGCTAACGTCTCTTACTTTTCTGCATGTGTTAAAACTTAGAGAATTACTTCTATCAGAGGCCAAGTTTTTTTCCTTACGGGAAACATTGATTTTGTACATTTCCATAAATGCCACACAGCTCTGCAATTAATAGTGCATGTTTCATATGAAAATAATAAGACTCTAGTTACCTGTAAAGAAAGGTAATCAAGTTCATTAGATGAAGACAGGTATGCATACACGTGTACGTACAGATGTATGTATGTATGTCTAGTTATACTTTTAGATTGATTTAGACATGCAAGATTACCTGGTATCCTTACTTCATCCTTGTGAGGAAGAATGAAATACTTCTTATGTGCATTTCCTGTTTTATAGATGGAGGAATGGGTCAGAAAAGACACTCATTGACTTTTCAAAAACATGCTAGTGTTAGTGGGAACATACTTCACTTTCTTCCTTTGTCCAGTCTCTTTACAGATCTAAGGCCTACGTTCTGTTCTTTGTAAACTTGGAATTAGATCCTAAAATTTTGTTTTTAATCTTCCATGTCATGGGACTTAGTACACATGGTTTGTAAAAAACATAAAGGGGAAAGTATTTTGTGACTTTTTCTGTAAATATAATTGATGTTTGTAGTCTCAAAAACTGAATCTAGTGTGTGAACCTTATTTGGATTCTGGTTTGAGCAGGTAATCTATAAAAAGACATGTTTTAACCATTTGGAAAAAACTGAGCACGAACTGGGTATTGAGTGATATAAAATTGTATACTTATGTGTGGTGATGGTATTGTGAATTGTAGTGGGTTAAGTGCTACCACTGCTAACCACAAGGTTGGAAGTTCAAATCCACCAGGCGCTCCTTGACTACTCTGAGGGTCAGTTCTACTCTGGCCTCTAGGCTCACCAGGAGTCAGATCTGACTCGATGGCACTTGACTTTTGGCCAAGATAATGTGTAAGATTTCAGTTTTTTAAAAAAGAAGAGTAGGTAATGATAATTTTTAAAGATGAATTAATTGGAGACATGGGAGCTGTTTCCTCTTTTGGAAATTTTTGAAAATTGGCTTTCAAAAAATTAAAAAAGAAAGAAAGAATAGTGGAGTTAGGAACTTCACCAAGAGATAGTTGTGCTTGAAACCACCTGTTCTCATTTCCTCACCAGCTGCAGTTCTAAGAATCCACTGCAGGAGGCGACACTTCCATGTTTCTTTTTATGCATTTCTACACTTATATTTCAAGTCTTTTAATTAAAAAAAAAGGAAAATAACATGCATTATTATTTTAAAGGAGGAAAAACACACAGATGGAGTGCAAATATTCCTATCCCTGAGGTCAAGGGTTCCTAGATCCTTTGAATGAAGGAGTACTCGTGGCCATATAAAATGTCAACCCATAGCAACCTACAGGGCAGAGTAGAACTGCTCCAGAGGGTTTCCAAGGAGTGGCTGGTAGATTTGTACAGCCAACCTTTTGATGAGCGGCTTGTCTCTTAACCACTCTGCCCCGAGGCTCTGAATGATGAAGGGGTTGTGATTTACTCATATCACAGCACAACATCTGAGGAAGGGACAATTGTTTATCGCAGCAGGTTAGTAAAGTCTTCCGTATCTAGTACATGAGGGTAGGGTATAAAAGAGCTAATGAAGTAACTGAACTTAATGGTAAAAGAATGTCAAAGACAAGGATTTTGCTACTTCTGTGTTCCAGCATGCCTAGATAATGTAGAGGGCATTGGAAACCCCTAAAGCTAATTTCAGGATTGACTTTTTCTTCATCAACTCATTCAGTCAAGGAAATATCATTTTTCTCTCTTCGGTGTTGATAAGAAGAGGCTGAAGTTTCATCTAGTGTGTCAAAATGTATTTCAGATAGTACTCAAGTCAGTGAAAAAAGGCAGACTATGGAGGCCTACAACCCCCTACTTTTTAATTAATTGAGAATATACACACGGATGCTATACATTCGTTTTATTTATTTATTTTTATTGTGGTAAATATACATATGTAATGAAACATTTTCCATCCCAATAATCTTGACATGTACAGTTAAATAAAACAGAACAAAAAAACAAACCTTGTTGCTGTTGAGTCAATTCCAGCTCATAGAGACCATATAGGACAGAGTAGAACTGCTTCATGGAATTTCCAAAGAACAGCTGGTGGATTTGAACTGCTGACCTTTTGGTTAGCAGCTGAGCACTTAGCCATCATGACACTTATCCACTGTTTTCCGTCACCCTAACCAGAAGTTTAGTGTCCTCTAGCTTTGAGTCCTTCTTTTCCCTCTCTGTCTATTTGGTAACTAGTGATAAACTTTGCTCTGTATACACTTGCCTATTCTAAATATTTAATATAAGTGGGATCGTGCAATATTTATCCTTCTGTGACAGACTTATTTCATTCAGCATAATGGATGAACCTTGAATACACTAATATTTTTTAAAGTATCCATAAATAGATTTGCCTGCTCCTTAGTCAAACTCAATATGTGAAATGCAAATAAATTCTGACTCATATAAAATAAAACATCAGAAATGATTAAACAATACTTTTCTATTCCAAAGGATTTATCAGCCATTCCCTGTAGAATTAAGACAATGATTTTAATTAAAAACGTGATTCACTAATAAATCAGTAAATGTCCAAGTATGTAACTGTGCTGATGTGGTTATTATCTGTTTAGTAAACATAAACATATCCCTAACATAAAATATCGAGACTACCCCCTAGGGTTTGGCCACCATTCTCATGTATTTGTTCATATCACTGGATATTGCATAATAACATCCAACCAAAAATATATCATTAAGTTGCCATGTCAGTTAGTTTCATCTGCTGCATTTGGCCTTTTTTTGCAGAAAACTGCAGCATCAGTGCCCAAGTATGTGTCAGGAAAGCATAATGATAAATGAAAGCATCAGCAGGTATAATAAACATCCTGACCTTAGAAGTAAGTTCCTTAGAGTTAGAGGAGTGGGTGCCCACTTGGGGCCTGTGGGCAGCAAGCGTGATCAGTAGTGAACCCTGCTGATCAGCATATTCTAAGCTACACGTCTGTCATCTGGAATCAGAAGATCATTAGCTGGGACCAAAAATCTAAAAGTCAAACCAGTTGCAAACAAGTCAATTCTGAGTCAATTCTGCCTCATGGCAACACCACGTATGTCAGAGTAGAACTGTATGCCATAACGTTTTCACTCACTAGTTTTTCAGAACTAGGTCACCATGCCTTTCTTTCGAGACACCTCTGTTTGTGTTTGAACCACTCATCTTTTGGTGAGCAGCTGAATGTTTAATCATTTGTACCTCCTGTGGATCACTATTAGCTGGAACAGGAGCCTGAAATCTTCAAAGAAGGCATCACACTTTGGATTCTGCTTGCAGTGTCTAGAGGCAACTCAAAAGATGGCAAAAAGATGAAGTGTCAGTGGAATGAAAAAGAACTTTCTTCCTTGCTTGCCACCACTCAGTCGCCCCCTTCAGATGTCCTCTGTTGGTTCTATAGTATTTTATGAAGCCTAAGTCCAGCATTTAATATTATAGCCACCAATATACTGCCTTAAATAATTGTTAGATTTTCACCTTTACAAAATTCTTGATTATAAAGGAAGTATATACATGTATGTTTTAAATGTTGAAAAAGTTATTTGAGTTCTTCACCCCCATCCTGGCCTCTTCCTACACTACGGTGATTGGTATGTGTGCTCCTAAACCATTTTCTTTATACTTGCAAGCAAATACTTGTGCCATGAGGAAATATATACGATTAATTTAAGGGGTTATTTTTATATATGATCTCCCACTATAAATACTTCTCTGGTATTTGCTTCTCATTCAAAAATTACTTCTTAGACCTCTTTCCAACTCAATGCATGCAGGGCTGTCATCCTTCATGTTTCTCTTAAGTTGGCATGGCATTCCAAAGCACTGGAGCATGTGGAATTATTTAGATTGTGGACATGGAGACTCCCTCCTATTTTCTGCCACTGTAAACAATACTGCTGTTAAATTCTCATACCATAATCATTATTATTAAATACCGTACAAAGACAGAGTCTCCTTTGGCAATCACACATGGTCTGTTGTCTTATAAACCTAATTCTGCATAGCCAATCCTTGATTCCTTAGACTTCGGTATCAGGCACTGACAAATACCTCCCCTACAAGCACTGAAACACTGGGTTCCTGCTCGGACCCTGTCTCTGAGTCCCACAAGTTAGAGATTCATTTTTTATTAACTGCTCTCCTCTTTTAAGATACAAATGCCAATGAATCCCACAAGGGGAAGCTGATGGGCAAGGTAGTTAGAATTTTGCTAAGTTGATAAGGCAGGGAGGGGCATTTCATGTCAAAAGGGCAGTAAGAGATAAGCCAAGTCAAAGGGCCACCCTAGTAATTTTTTGGAAGGACCAGTGTGGCAATAGGTACCTAGAAGCTGGTGGAGTTAAAGAGCCACTATGGAATCTGTCTCTCTCCAGTGGCCATTTTAAGCTATTCATAGCAGCCTAGTGCTGAATCAGTGTAGACTGTGTTAGCCTCAAGATTGGAATGAAACGCAGTTGAATCACAAGTGCAAGGTCAGCCTGAGAGTGTGTGCCTGCTTAAATTTTGTTCTCTGGCTGCTTCCTGTGCCTTACTGACCCTGTTCCTTTCAGCACACCATGCCGTGTAGACGTGCAGTTGAATGGGGACTACTAAATGATCATCCCTTGTCTGCCAAGTTTAACAAAAAAGTCTCCTGATGCTACCTCTCTGAGAAGTTAGTAGGAAGCACTCAGTTTACTTGGAGCATTTTAAAAAATGTTCACTTTGTAATCATTGTGATTACTTTTACCATCAGCTAATTACTGCGTGAATATAGCTGTCTTAGTCATCTGGTCCTGCTCTAACAGAAATATCTCAAGTGGATAGCTTTAAAAGAGAAAAGTTTATCCTCACCTAGTCCAATGGGCTAGAAATCGGAATTCAGGGCACCTACTCCAGACCGATGCACTCTCTCTCTGTTGGCCCTCTAGGAAGGTCCTTCTATTATGTCAGTCTTTCTTTTGCCTGACAGCATCTGGGAGCAGGAACCTCTTGTCTGAAGGATGCACTGTGCTCTCCGTGCTGCTTTTTTGATAGTATGAAGACCCCAGTTCTCTGCTTACTTCCTTTTATCTACTGTGGGATAAAAGGTGGTGCGAGCTGCACTCCAGGGAAACTCCCTTAGTAAGAGAGCTACAGTCCCAGCCTAACCTTCTTTAAAATAATCCACTCTATTAACTACAGAAAGAGATTAGTATTTACAGCTTCAGAAAATGACAAAATGGAAGATAATCCCACAATACCGGGAATCATAGCTCAGCCAAATTGCTACACTCATTTGGGGAGCGGGACACAATTCAATCCATGACAATAGTGTTGTTCTTAGGTCTGCTCACCTCCCCATGGTGGACAGAGTGGAGCATCAGTTATTATTATGCCCAACAGGAATGCTACTTTGAGGAGATGCCATAGTTTTTATCTGTTTCACTGTGTATAAGTAAACAACTGTGCAATTCAGTTGTTGGTTGATACTAAAAAGAGCTATTTGGATTTAGAACTGAACTGGGACAACTTTGTCCCACTAGCTGTTTGTAAGCACCAGTTCTCGCTCCTTGGTCGAATAATGTTGAGATCTCCGATATACAACAGAGACAACCATAGACCAACGTGAGAGCACAGTCCTGCTGAGTTCTCCATGGTCAGCTCCCAATTCCTTCTACCCTTGGTGCCTGCAACTTCTATAAGCCACTTCATATCCGAATGGAAAGTGAGGAGACTGGTACATAAACCAAACATAAACTAAAAACCAAACCCATCACCACTGCGTAGATTCTGACTCACAGTGACCCTAGAGGACAGAGTAGAACTTCCCCGTAGGGTTTCCAAGGAGTGCCTGGTGGATTCGAACTACTCACCTTTTGGTTGGCAGCTGTAGCTCTTAATTACTACATCACCAGTGTTTCCTGGTTATACATAGAGAGAGTAGAATAACATGATGTCTGGATTGGTAAAAAAGAAAATAATTTGAGGATGAAACAAATACCACTGTGAATCCCGACTCTGTCATTTACTACTTTCTTCAGCAAGTGGCTTTGAGCCTCAGTTTCCTAGCCTATAACATCTTACTGTTTGCCATCAGGGTTTGGGGAAGAGTGAATTATAATGCTATATACAAAGCGTGTAGCACAAGGCCTAGCACACAGTAGACACTTTAATAGTACAGCTACCATCACCAATAGTCATTATCTATGTGTTTCTCTAGAGTAAGGGGGAAAAAAGAGTATAAAACCTGCCCTTTATTGTTATATGTAGTCCTGACATATATTTGATGCTTAGTAGTCACTACAGTACTCAGATCTAGCATATATTTAATCTACACCACTGTTCTTCTCATCTATAAAACAGAAATAACAACTTCCACGGGCTCATAAAGTCACATAATTAGGAAGTGATGAAACCGCTGTACACCAAAACTCTTACCTGCCCTCCAATCACACAGGCCAGATAACTGCCTCACGGATTACTGAATGAGTTCCTTTTCACAAATAAAATGGTGTCCGTATTTACTCCTGTGTTTTATGACATGTTAGCACTGAAATAACCACAAATTTATTCCTCTTTTTCTCTCTTTTTTCCCAGTGGTGTCTATGAAAATCTTAGTTTGCATGTACACAAACATGAGCACATTTAGATGTACATATATACATGTTTAAATCTTGTTTATACTCTTTTGGAACCAGGGAACATGCAACAAATTTAAGTTGCTAAATTAACTAGGACCTATCTTGTTTCATGCTAACCATAAAAGATTTTGTAAGTATAGAATAAAAGGGGCATTGGGCTGGTTTATTCTAAGCAACCAAGATAATCTTCTCAAGGGGCACATGTTTTCTTGCTATTAAGCTAGAGATATTTCTGGATGTGTAAAAGAAAAAAAAAAGGCGTGTATAGACATTTCTATCTGCAGAGCTTCTTTAGGGGAACCATTAATCCCTCATGGAAATATGTGCAAAGATGTCCCTGACTGCTCCTTGGGGCTAGTTTCTCAGTATACAGATATTTACTCGAGAAGCTGAAAATAAGTTTAAAATAAATTTAGTATCTATATGCAAATATTTAGTGAGTCTAGGGAAGAACAAAAGTAAAAAACATACATGAGTTTTAGCAAAATCGTAATCTCTGTACTGTCAACATATATTTGGAAACATTTTTAAAATGCTTTCTGTAAATCTGTTCCTTTCTACACCAGTCACAGAACTGCTTAGACAGTGGCTAACCTGTTGACAGCCCTGGATTTGCTATCTCCATGCTCTTTCAGGGTCATGATCACTTCCCAGGTAACCTCATTCCTGGATCCTTTGGGGATTTTGATGTTCCATCTGATCGCCACTCAGTAAGATTCGCCAGTGTGCGTCAAGGAGGATAATTGGTCTTAGAAGTGGTGCGTGTATTTCAAGTCCACAGAAAGAAAAACACTTGCATTATTTATGAACTCAAGGCTGCAGAGACCTGGGTAGTTGTTTTCAAGCAAAGAACCATGGAGACTCATAGCAGACACTCAGTAATTGTTTGTTGGTACATGGCTGACCCTTCAGAATAAGAACTTTCTCAGATGAGGTTTTCTTGTCTTTTCATGGGTCGCCAATGGGGCTATAAAACAAAGACAGTAGTGAATGCCACTGTTTATAGCGAATTATTTCCTAACATAGCTGTTTTTGTCCATAACAGTGTCAGTGGCACTGGCAGTTGCATCCAGGTGACATGACATACTAGAAAGAGAGTACCAGACTCAATTCAAAGGTCCAGAATGGCCACTAGTCCCCTGCATGACCTTGGGAAACACTCTAAGCTGTGTCTCCGTGTCATTTTTGACAAAACAAAAGGCTTGAATTGAAAGATCTGTGTAGTCCCTTCAAGCTCTGCTATTCCATGACTAAATGATTCACTGTTAGTATTCCTTGGACTTTAGAAGAAGAGAAAAATTCTTTATATAACTTATTTGTACAACTAATTGACTCAGACATTGGATTCCATGAGCCATTCACATGATTCTTGATATTAAGTCGTTTAGTTAAGTATAGCCATATGTCCCATTTCATCAAGTTTGAGTTTAAAATGAAGTCACATTCCATTTACTATTCAAATTAAATGACACTGTTTCCGTTGTGCTTAGTGCAAGAAAGACTCTTTCTTTCCCCCTCTACCTGTTCTTCTGTCTCAAGATAGCCACCCCCATATCCCAAATGTTGTTTACCTAGTTGAAGTGATCAGTCCTGTTGTTTTGAGGAGAGAAATTTGAAAAATCTGCTTAGTGAACCATGGAACCCCATTCTTCCTGAATGTTAATGTTACAGTTATGGGACATGTTGCCAGCTCTGTATAGTTCTTGTTACCTGAGTCCCTGTTAAATGTTAATTGGCCATCTTTGGGCTGTACATGCCTACTGCTCATGGGTCAACAATGATTTATTTATAGGCAACATTGAAGACATCAGCCTGGAAGTTAGTCACAATCCCTGTTGACTGGTCATCTGGGTCATCATCATTGCTACTTTGCTGGTAGCAGGTTTTCTGGGTACAGGGCAGCTATATCTACTCCACTTGTCTAGTTGTGCCATGCCATGGTAGCCTTGGATCCCCAAAGTTAGAGACTTACAGTTCTTTAGCTCTTCATTTATACACCTAGATATAGCTGTTAGTCTCCTGGAACATCTTGGCATACTTGAGTGGCTAAGGTGGTGAGTCTAGGAAGTTCTTAAGTCTTAACTGGGTACTGTACCCAGAACTAGCTCTCTTATCTATTCTGAAGGCTCGCTGCATTTTCTGTTCTACGAAGTAGAATGTCATTGTAACAAGCTAGGGTTTTCCCTTAAAAGACACAATGTAATAAAATTAAACTGTTTGAACTCTTCTCATTGTGAATACAAGTAGCCAGGGCCAAGTGCCGTTGAGTCGGATCTGACTCAAAGGGTCATCATAACTCAGTGACAACAAAATCTGCCTTAATCAAAACACAAACCTGTTTACATCAAGTCCATTCTGACCTGTAGTATTGAGGTCATGTAACTGATTAAACCCGGCATGACCTGATTCGGATTCTGGAGCTTGAGTAGCAAATTCGATCTCCTGGTGGGTGGCAAACTGGCCTCCCCCAACCCCAAAGCACACAAGGGTGCAGCCTTTTGGGTAGCCAGTGACAGAAAAGTTTATTAAGGGAAAGTGCATTCCAAAGAAAGAAGAAGTCAGTCTCCATGAATGAAAAAAGACTGAGTATAGATTTTGGGGTTACTTTTTGTAGGGGCAGTCCTATTCTGAACTCTAGGGTTGCTATGAACTGGACAGGACTCCATGGCAGTGGTTTTTTTGTTTTTTGTTTTTTTAATTGGCAAAAGCAGGGGGTGGTGTCATAGATGGGTGGGGGAGGTAGGTAACTTGGTTTTAGACTGGGTTTGAGGCTACTGGAGGCACTTCACAACTGCCAGGAGGAATTGTTATATTTGCATCACAACTGCTAGGGAAAACTTATATTTGCATCACAAACTGCCAGGAACAAATGATTGGTATGTGGCAGGTCAGGTTCTCTTGGTAACCTTATGGGTAAATGTGTTCTAGAATGGAAGCCAAAGCCTTTGTTATCCCTACAAAATGTTAGATTTTGAAGTAAGATACATGGTGGCAGAGATCAGCTTCCCCAGCTAATCTTGTCAATAGTGACCTTTGCTTACAAGAAAAAGCAGAGTCTCAGTCCTACTGTGGTCATGACATGTGATAACAACTGTGAAACAAGGAAGAGACAAGTTGACAGAAAAGCGTGGCTTCTAAACTAAGCGGTGAAGGATGAGTAGAAGACTGGTGGGAGCCAAGCCCGTCACAGAAGAAGGAGCAGCACAGGTCAAAGAATGGTGTGTTGTGTCCAGAATGGCCTGTGCTCAAGAACTGTAAGGGCAAGAGAGTGGAAGCTTCACAACTGGGCTGAGGCTGATTGTGGACTTCATTTTCAAACCTGAACATTGCTCTTTATGAGTAAGCCCATAGGCAGACTTTGGATTATTTTAAGAAACAAATGGACATGATTGGGTTTGAATTTAAGGTAATTTTGACAGTAAGAGTCTGGCTTCTATTTTCAGGCAAATATGTATCTAAACAACAAGTTACTTTAAATATTTTTTTAAAGCTAACTTTTGTGTTTTCTTAAGCTCATACAAGACATTGTGCTTATTAACCTTTTGGTAGGTATCCTCTCGTTTAATTCTTCCAAGAACTTTCTAAAAAGGATTTATAATAATCTCTGTTTTACAGGCAAAAAAGTCTTAAGATGAGAGAGAAGCCGAGTAACTTGCCAAGGTGCACGCGGTAAATGAGAGCCTAAATTTAAACTCAGGCTGTTTGATCCCACAGGGTAACTTTTAACCATTAGGGCAGTCGTCTTTAATCTGAGTTGCACATTAGAATCACTGGGGAGAAACTTTAAAACACTGCTAATAGCCAAAACCAAAAACCCAAACCAAACCCGCCGCTGTCTGTTCTCACTCATAGCAACCCTATAGACAGAATAGAACTGCCCTATAGAGTTTCCAAGGAATGTCTGGCAGACTTGAACTGCTGACCTTCTGGTTAGCAGCGGTAGCAGTTAACTGCTACACCACCAAGCTTTCCACAGAATCCTCAAATCAGAATCCCTAGGGGTGCATCCTGGTCACCCATAAGTGCCCAAGTGACTCTAAATGGCAGACAGGCTTGAGACCCACCAAGTTAGTCTGTATCATCAGCATAACATACACTGAATAATCATAAACTTCTCTACTCCACCCCTAAATATCACAAGAAAAAGACCCTAAATGGTAACATCACAGAACATGCAGGCTTTCATTGCCCCTTCCTAGTTTTATTCTTACAAAGAAAACTGCGGCCTTCATCTCTAAGACTGCAAGGCAACAGAGAAACAAAATCAAAGAGGATAGAGGTAAAAAGGAAAAGGTTACAGAGGCATATCAAGATAGGAAGGAAGAGAAGAGTAGAAATCTGGGTTGTTGAAGTAATAAGACCCTATCTGCTGATGAGCCGTTGTTAATATCAAAGGCACATTTGCAGAATGTTTCCTTTTCAGTAATTGTACAAAGACTCCCTTGCCATTACAAAGCACTTTTCTTCTTGGCAGATTGAAGAATGCTTTACCAGCTAAATGTATCCCAGTAATATTCAGAGTTTAGGTCCAACATAATCATAAGTTGCCTTGTTATTACAGAGGTAGCAGCCCCATTTAATAACATATTAAATGCATTATTCATTTATGTAACTTAGACCCAGGGACAGCTGCTGGGATGAAAATAGAACCATTCTGTAATGCAGAAAGCAGGTGTGTGCTTACTTGAGTAAATGAACTCTGTATTTCTGCACAATTTTCTTCTAAATTTCAGGGACTGGTCTGATAGGCTAATGGGATGCCATTTTCATCCAGGAAATAAAATAGTTTCAGAATGGTTTTTAATGAGCATTTTAAAAAATTACCAACAGTCTTCTCTGTGGCAGAACCCCAAGAGATGGATTCGTGCTTTGGATTTAAGCAGAAACCATATTGCTGCAAGATTCTGGCAAGCCTGGGGTGACGACTGGTCAGAATGGTGACAAACAAAAGTAATGTTCCCTGGCTGATAATGCCGATGGTGAAAATTGAGCCCAGGCCTTTGTAGCAAGGGGCTCACCAAGACAGAGTCACAGGTGTGCTCAGCTGCTAAGTGATTAAAAATCATAACCACGGCTTCAGTTTGCATAGTGCCTGGCCTCTGAAACATGCAGGGAGCTTCCAAGGCACAGCTACTCACTGGGATGCCATCGTGACTGGGTGCTGCTGGTTTCCTTGCTACTGTTTGTCCTCCAATGTCAGCACCATTTTTTTCTTTCCTTTTTACGCCCCCCCCCCCCACCTGGCTTACTTTGTCTTTTAATTACCATATACTCACAAGTACCTGCTCTGTAGATTTAAAAATATGCGTATCTGCATATCAGATGGGGTGATGCTGAAAATACATGATAATGACCAATCAGAAAGGGCAGAGGTCTTTAAGCAGAAGCAGACCATGGGGGCCCACCTCCTTCAGTGCTGAATGTTAACTGTTTAGCTGCTGGATTGTAAGGAGGATCCCAAACCAAAGCCTACTGCTGTCATGTAGATTCTGACTCATAGCAACCCTATAAGACAGAGTAAAACTGCTCCATAGAGTTTCCAAGGAGCACCTGGTGGATTGAAACTGCTGACAGTTTGGTTAGCAGATGTATCACTTAACCACTGTGCCACCAAGATTTCCAAGGAAGATCAGAGACTCCCCCCCAAAAAAGGGATCAGCACAAATGGGAAAGGTGCTTGAAGGGCTTGGGGCAGTGATGGTAACCAGCTGCTCTGATGGTATTTTAACATTTAAACTGGTGCAACCACACAAATGTGGAACTCCTCACTGTCAGTCCTGGGGCAGGAAGAGGCCCTGAGGAACCTATGCTGCAGGAAGATATCCAGATGAAGAAAACTATACAAGGCATAGAAGTTTCATATCAAACAAATCCTAAGGACTCCTTTATGAGTTTAAATGAGGGACTTGTCAGTGTTGTATGCTAGTGAGTAGATTCTGATTCATAGTGATCCTGTTTGACAAAGGGACTGTTTTGCTTCATTTAATGAGGCAGGGCAGTATAGTGGTTAGAGAATAGTCTAGAGACATTGCCTGGGGTCCTGGCTATGTGGTCTAGAAAAAACTACATAACATCTAGGCTTCAGGAATTGACAGAATATCAGTTGAGATATTGCAGCAGATGGATGCAGCACTGGAAGTATTCACTTGTCGATGCTAAGAAATTTTGAAGACAGCTACCTGGCCAGTGGACTGGGAGAGATCTGTATTTACTCCAGTCCCCCCAAAAGATGATCCAACAGACTGTGGAAATTATCAGACAGTATCATTAATATCACACACAAGCACAGTTTTGCTGAAGACCATTCAAAAGCAGCTACAGCAGTATATTGAGAGGAAACTGACAGAAATTCAGTCTGGATTCAGAAGTGTGTGGAACCAGCGATATTATTGCTGATGTTAGATGGATCCTGGATGAAAGCAGAAAACACTAGAAAGATGTTTACTTGTATCTTATTGACTATGTGAAGGTGTGCAATTGTGTGGATCATAACAAATTACGTGTAACATTGCAAAGAATGGGAATTCCAGAATATTTAACTGTGCTCAGGAGGAACCTGTGCCAAGATCAAGAGCCAGACAGTCTAGCAAAACAAAGGGATACCATGTGGTTTAAAGTTAGGAAAGGTATGCATTAGAGTTGTATCCTTTCACCATACTTATTCAGTCTGTGTGCTGAACACATAATTCGAAAAGCTAGGCTATATGGAGAACAGAGCATCAGGATTAGAGGAGGGCTCATTAACATCTGCTTTATGCAGATGACAAAATCTTGCTTCCTGAAAGTGAAGAGAACTTGAAGCACTTACTGATGAAGATCAAAGACCACAGCCTTCAGCATGCATTACAACTCAACAAAAATAAAAATCCTCACAACTGGACTAATAAGCAACATCATGATAAATGGAGAAAAGATTGAAATGGTCAAGGATTTTGTTTCACTTGGACCCAAAATCAACATTCATGGAAACAGTAGTCAAGAAATCAAAAGACACATTGCACTAGGCAAACTTCAGCAAAAGACCTCTTTAAAGTGTTGAAAAGCAAAGATGTCACCTGGAAGATTAAGATGAGCCTGACCCAAGTGACAGTGTTTTCAGTTACTTCACTTGCATAGGGAAGCTGAATGATGGATAAGGAAAACTGAAGAAGAATCCTTGCCTTTGAATTGCGGTGTTGGTAAAGAATCTTGAATATGCCTTGGGCTGAAGAAAGAACAAACAAATCTGTCTCAGAAGAAGTATAACCAGAATGCTTCTTAGAAGCAAGGACAGCAAGACCACACCCCACATACTTTGGACCTGTTACAAGGAGGGATCATTCCCTGGAGGAAGGTATCATGCTTGTTAAAGTAGATGGCCCTCTTAAAAGAGGAAGACCCTCACAGGATGGCTTGACACAGTGACTATGACAGTAGGCACAAGCCCAGCAACTCTAGTGAGGATGGCTCAGGACTGAGCAGTGTCTCGTTCTGCTGGACAAAGTCTCATTGTGAGTCGAAACCAACTGGACAACACTTAACAACAACGTCAACATGTAACATCTCTTCGTCTTAAGTTTTTCATCTGAATACTGGGAGTAATAACAGTACCGCCCTCAATAGCGACAATTTGAAGAAAAATGAGAGAAGTCATACAGAGAACTTAACTCAATGTCTAGAAAACAGTAAACACTCTCTAAACAAGAACGTTCTATTATGTTGCTGCCGTAATCTGGCGTATTGTCTTGGAGGAGACAGAAATGCAGGTATCTTTAAGAGCAAGTAAGTTTAGACAGCTACTGGAACATGCAAGAGGACATGCTGCCAAGCCAAGTGCCATCATACTAGGATTGATAATTAAGTTTGCAAACTCATCATAGAAAAAGTGCTGTGTACTTCATCGCTGAACATCATTACGGTCATCTTCGTAGCACTCCTCTTGAGAGGCTGTGCACCAATGCTAGTGCCTAGTCCACCCTTCAAAGCAATTTTGGAACTTTTTTCTGGAACAGCCAACAGAGCTCTTGTATTACACTTAATGTCCTGAGTGTCATCAAACTGTCTTTTCAATATTTCCTTTCTCTTCAGGTAAAGAAAAAAGTCACTGCAGACCAGATTGGGGGAGTAGGGAGGGTGTTCCTACACAGTTATTTGTTCACTGGCTAAAAACTTCCTCATAGACAATTATATAATTAAGTTCATAAACTTGCTACCTTGCCGTACTGTGTAACAGCCAACCTAGCAAGAGTTCCAAAATTACTTTGAAGGGTGGGCTAATCACTGGCATCAGTGTATAGCTTCCCAAGGGGAGTACTTAGAAGGTGACCATTGTGATACTCAGCAGTGAGGTATGTAGCACTTAGAACAATTGAGTTTGTGGGCTTAATTGTCAGATCTTTTAGAAGCAGAAAGAGCAAGAGCAAGAATACTTTCTAGAAGGACTATAAAGAGATTTGACTTGACTAGAATGAACTTGTGAGGAGAATGACAAAAATGTAGAGATTAGCTTGTCGGGGGGCTACATGTACAAGAAACAGGATTTACATCTTATGCTGAAAACATTTGGAGGCCACAAAGGCTTCAGGCAAGGAAGAGAACTATTAATATTAGATATAATAATAATTGCTAATAATTCATGAACTCTTGACAGTTACCTGGATTGTTTTAAGTACTCTGTATACAGTAACCTATTTAATCCTTGTAACCGCCCTCTGATTTAAGTACTATTACTGTGTCCATTTTTAGGTCATGAAACTGCTCAGAATAACTTGTACAAGATCATACAGCTAGGAGGTGGAAGGGTTGGCTGTTAAAGTGGAATCTGGGGACTACTGACCTGGTATTTGTACGTACAATGGATTAGAAGAGGCAAGGACTGGGTGGGAAGTTGTTAAACAGAAGTGGCTGACCTTGACGTGATCCATCGTCAGCATGTTTCGAGACAGTATCTCATTTGAATTTTTCAGCTATGCTTTCAAGGATTGAATGCTGAGACTCAGCAGCAGAGCAAAGTGTATTTGCTGTATTTGAAGGGGTTGGAAATCTAGAACCTGCAGGAGAAATGGTGGCTTGCCACCAGTTTTTGTCAATGAAGTTGAATTGGAATCCAGCTGCACTGATTCTTTTATATGTCTTCCGTGACCACTTTCATGCTTCATCCGAAGAATTGAGACCCATCACAAAAACCAAGTGGTCCATAAAGCCTTAAATAATTACCCTTTATAATTAAAAAATTGCTAAATGGTTAGAAGAGTGGAAAGATCTTGGGCTTTGCTTCCAATTTGAGTTCTACCGTTAACTCTAGGCAAATGGACTGGGCAAATCAATATGTGAATAAATAAAGTAACTATTGTGGTACCCACACAAAAGATGATGATGAATAGGTAACAGAGAACCTCAAAAATCTTATAAGTTGGTCATCCTAAAACTACACTTTGAATAAATTGTGTAGGATAAATTTGTGGGGGAATTCCTCTTTTTTTAATTAATGCTAAAACAAGAAATGGTAAGCAAAATTGTAGTGTCATGGATTGGGGGGTGTACCCCCCAAAATAAGTGTAGCCATGTGGCTGGGCCATGGTTGGCAATATTTTGTGATTGTCCTCCATTTGGCGATTTTCCAGTGTTGTATGTTAAAGGATTAGGGTGGGACTATAAATCCCTTCATAGGGTCACCTCCCCACTTCACTGTAAAGGGAGTTTCCTTGGAGTATGGCTTGCCCCACCCTTAATCCTTTTGTCCTACAAGAGATGAAAGGAAAGAGAGCAAGCAGAGAATTGAGAACCTCACACCATCAAGAAAGGAGCACTGACAGAGAAGCGCATCCTTCAGACCTGAGGCTCCAGTGCAGAGATGCTCCCTGGACAAAGACTGATGCGATACCAGACTTGCCTCCAGGGCCGACAAGGGGGAAAGCCTTCCCCTGGAGCGGACATCCTGAATTTGGTCTTGTAGCCTACCGGACTGTGTTAAGACTAAGCCTGTCTTTGTTAAAGCCATTTCTGTTAGAGCAGCACTAGCTGACTAAAACACATAGGAAAGATCTATTTAGTCTACAAAGACTGAGTGCTCCTTGATGTAAGGTTCCATTAGGTTAGCCAGTATACCTCCTCAGGAAATGTTGGTTAGAAACTCCCAGATTTAGTCAGGTTTTTCTTTACTGTTTCATTACTAGTCCTCCTTTTATGAAATCTAATGTTGAATAATCTCACCGTAAGAATCTCTCCTTTACCTGAATTGCAAGTGTCCTTTTAATGTGTATTACTCATTTTAGCTATTAATTATACAGCCTTTGAATTATCTCCTAGATTACCTATGTCTGATCTTTCAACTAGATTATAAACTCATGGAGGGCAGGGACCATGTCACCTCCTACTGTGCATCTTCCACAGCCCTCAGATGAAGAAATGATCCTTCAACTGATGAGATGAATAAAGAACAAGTGAATTAAATTGTTAATGATAGGGATAATTTGTTACAATAAGCCTGTCTGTCTGCTGATGCTTTATATGAACTGGCTCTGATCTTCCTAGCAACATGAAAGGTGGATATTGATGGCCCTCAGGGCTAGACAGCAAGTCTAGATTAAAAAACTTGGGAGTGATATGAATTATAATGAGCTGGGCTATGACTTGGGATTTTTTTCCATTTAGGTATAGAAAGGTGGTTTCCAATAACTGCACTGATGGTGTAAGAGAGCAATATACTGCCAAACCCCAGAAGTGTCCCGGGAAGGCCCCACGGGGGCTCCGGATTGTCACCGCTGATGGAAAGCTGACCGCTGAACAAGGGCACAATGTGACTCTCATGGTACAACTGGAAGAGGTAGGACCAACTCCTGTCTCCTCTTTGCCTCCTGGGGCCAGTGATTTTTCCCTAAGAAATGATGGTTTCGTTTATATATCATCCTTACTGTTCTCAATGTTAAATGCTATATTTATTGTTTTACTGTACTTTTAGTTTCTCCTTGTTATCATTATTCATGTTACTATTTCAAATTCCCTGACACATTTCTTTTCATTTTCCTTTCATTCCTTAATTTCTCATCTTAGGGCTCAGTTTGGACTTAACTATGTTTTATTAGCACTTTTAGCAAAATATTTCCAAGGATACATTAGTGATACTTCTGAAATAACACATATATATACAGAACCAGTCTACTTAGATGCTAACTGTGCTTTCTGTTTGAGTGTGAAAGCTTGGGTTTTCTTTTCAAAGGTGACGTACTGGTCATGGGTAGAACAATAAGGCCAAATTGAACATAATTAAGTATAATTTACTTGGCAATTAAGGGTTCATGTTTTGGTAGCACCTCAAGGATACTATTATGAGCTCCCGTTATTATTTGTCAAATTATGTTGTCTAAAATTTCTGACTATTTAGACGCTACATAGGATGCTACATAGGATGACATTTATTCTATGCCTTTTAGAGTGTACACAGGCATTTTCTTCATCTCATAAATGAGGAAAATGGCCACTTTTACTAAGTGATAGCAATTACTAAACCAGACAGTCTTACCTTCAGCCACATTATCTGGGTACCTAAAAGACGGCTGGCATCATGCTAGGCCCTATGAAGACAAAGGGATTTAAAAAGGCAATAATGACATCAGGAATCAGATGTACAGTGCTGACTTCCTGCCGCCTCTTAGATAGCCCAGGGGCTGTCAGTCATTAATGTGCTGGGGATCACCGGAGAACCTGTTAAAGCAGTATCCTGCCCCATAGCCCCAAAGGTGCTAATTCAGTAGGCTGGTGTGTGGCTCAGTAGCATGCCTGCCTAATAAGCTCACAGGTTATATACTTTGTGTTTCAAGAAGAAAAAACTGCAAAGTCAAGACCAAGGGGTTGCAGAAGTCTCCAAGGCTCTGCAGTGTGACTTGAAGGGGAAAGATGAAGCGTCTAGGACCACTCTGTCAGGTTGAGTCAAAATCATTAGTATTATAATCTCTATAGGAAAAATATTTATCAAATAATGTGTCTGAAACTCAGACTCAGATGATGCTGATGTTTCTGGTCTGAGGACTACACTTTGAGAGCCACTACCCTAACCTAATAATAATTCATTCTATTGTCTCACTCATGAGTATGTTTCAGCCATACTCGATCTTCTAAATACTGTGTTTTCACAAAATTCTTTCTTTGGAACTAGAAAGATACAGGTCAATTTAGGCCAACTGGAAATGCTTCAATTTCACATAAATGAAATCTGTGGGGACTTCTGCCTGAGGCTGTGACAGAGTAGCTTGCAGCAGACCAAATGTATATGTATATATTTATAGTGAGAATACGAGAGAGAGAGAGAGAGAGAGAGAGAGAGAGAGAGAGAGCAAGAGACAGTGAAAGAAATGAGGAACACAAGGAACATGGGATAGCTGTGAAGACTGAGACAGGAAGTTTATTGCCATGCCAGCCAAGCCAAGTGCCGTGAGTCTAACACTTTATGCTGTATTTTCCTCTAAGAAATCTGCTAGTCCATATGCCACATTGGATAAGAAGTTCAGATTCCCAATAGAAGGCCAGGCAGAGAGTGCTAAGTAGTCGTTGGTGCACCTGCAGACCTGGGGTGATGAACATTGAACTTCAAGGCTAGCAAGGTAGTTAGGTCTCCAGAAGTCAAATCCTGAGATGTGTAGATCAATTTCTGAATGATGCAAGTGAAACAGAAGATAGTCACTAAGAGGATAAGAAGTTAAGCAAACTCTTTAGAAGCATTACATTCTTAGGGAGAGAAATAATGGAGTTCAGGTGATAGCCATCGTATACAATTGAAGTCATGGTTCTTGAAACTCCTGGAAAGTTCTATCATAGGAGTGAGGCTTAGACAAGACGCTCTACACTCTGAAATCCAACCTCATGCCAACTCAGTATCTGAATGAGTTCAGGCGTTTTTCCCCTTTTTTGAGTATCTGCTAGAAGTGAAAAATAAATCTTCTGTGGAGGAAAATAAAATAATTTTTTTGTTTCATATACAATAGTTGGTATTTCATTAAAAACCATTCAGGCATGTCAAGAAGCATGGCAAAGCTGGGGAAGAGTAATAGAAACAAGATCTGCAGTTGTCTGAGATACAGGCTTTATCAAAAATGACCTTTAAAAATAACTGATGAAAGAGATGAAAACTGATGAAAGAGATCAACACACAAATTCAAAAGAATGAACAAACTCCACACATGGTAATTACAGAGAGAAATTACTCTTGGGCGCATAGTATTCAAACTGCTGAAGTCAAAAAAGTAAAGGAAAAATATTAAAAGCCACTGAGAAAAATAATAGAGTGACATCTTTGATGCACTGGGGAAAGAAACAAAAACCATGAAGGTAAAATAAAAATGTTTCTTCAGACCAGAAAAACACAGATGAGTCATATAAGAGGATTTCTGTAAACAGAAATGCTGAAGATAATTCTTCAGATAGAAGTCAGCCACAAACAAGCCCAAAACTGATGGGAAAAATGACGAGCAATAGAGATACGTGGGTAATTTGAAATTAATGAAATCTATAAAAACAGAAATAATAATCAGCTGTGGGATTTAAAATAGAGGCAGAATGAAAGTACATAAAAACTATGGCACAGTATATGGAAGGGAATTAGATGGCATTGAAGTGATCCTAGGAGCCCTGATGGCGTCATGGTAAACATAGGCTTAGCTACTGATGGAAAAATTGATAGTTCAAACCCACCCTCCTCACCATGAGAGAAAAAAACCTGGTAATCTGTTCCCAGAAAACTGCAGCCCAGGAAACTCTATGGAGGTGGTTCTATTCTGTCGTACAGTGTCACTGTGAGTCTGAATCAGCTTGAAGGTTCTATTGACGGAGTGATGGAAATAACTTTTTTAAAGCCTGATTAATTCAAAGTAAGGAAAGAAGAAGGACAAGAGGGAAGATAATACAGCTGACTAGTGAAAAACAAATATACTACAACAGTAATTATAAACCCAAATGTTATCATAGTTGTGTAAGATACATAATTTATGTTTTCTATGTCCTAGTTAAGCAGTCTATAACCCAAGGAGCCCTGGTGACATAGTGTTTAAAGTAGTTGGCTGTTAACCAAAAGGTCAGAAGTTCAAATCCATCTGTCAATGTGCAGGAGAAAGATGTGGCAGTCTGCTTCCATAAACATTTACAGCCTTGGACACCCTGTGGAACAGTTCTACTCTGTCCTGTATGGTCACCGTGAGTTAGAATCCACTTGAAGAGCAGTGGATTTGGTTTAGCTTGTACCTATCCCTGGAAACCTTAGTTGCATAATGGTTAAGTGTTTTGGCTGTTAACCAAAAGATTAGCAGTTCATATCTACCAGGCAAGCCTTGGATAATCCATGGAATAGTTCTATTCTGTCCTGTTGGGTCACTATGAGCTGAAATTGAATTGACAGCAGCTGGTTTAGTTTTTGTATTTTGGGGTTTTCTTTTGGGGGGATGTGACTATCCCACAATTGTTATCATCCTATAGGTTTTTCTTTGGGGTACTCTATGGCCCAGCATTTCCATGCCTAAGAAAATACTCATCAAAGATGCATATAAATATGCACCAAAATTATGTGCACGGTAGTGGTATTCCATATTGAAAACAACTCAGTTTCATCAACAGCAGAAAGGAAAACTGTAGTACATTCACAGAATGGAATACTACACAGAAAAGGGGGGAAAAAAACTGGCTAAATGCTAAGAGTCGTCTCACATCCAATAAGTAGTCAGCATGATAAGCACATATAGGATTACATTTAATTAAACTGAAAAACAAGCACAGCTAATTTGTGGGGATAGGATTTAGATTAATTGTTACCTGTGTGGAGTAGTGAGTAGGGAAACGTAACTGGGGATTTTTGAAGCACTGGAAATTTTCTTGATCAGTGTAGTAGTTAAGGTAGTAGTACGGTCAGTGTGTAAAACAACTTGTACGTTCATTGATGGGCATATTTTTCTGTATATAGGTTATACTTTATCAAAATCTGTACATAAAATTATTTTGGAAAGTCAAGTGAGATAAAGTTGAAGATACAAAAAAGCGAATAAGCCTTTTGGAGATTTATAGAGAAGCATTCAATTTCTTTGCAGTTCATCTGCCCTACGTTCACCTTCATGGTGAACATAAAGGTACCTTTCCCAGAGTCATAAAAAAAAAAAAAAAAAACAGTTATGATGGTCAGAAAAGCCACATCTTTTCCAGCATGGAGTGTTTGTGCTGGGGCAGGTCTCAGAATTCAGACCACAGTGTACCCAGATCTAAAACATGAACTCTTGCTCCAGGTCAGCTCTGACCTTGGACATAAGATGTATACCACGTTCCGGGGACAGGGGCTTCCTTTTCCTCTCTTCAGCTTTGCTTTCTATGTAACAAAGATCACCAGGCACATCAAGCAGGCTGAGTGATGTGGGAACAGATTGGGGAATCTGGTTCTAAGATGTGTGAATTTGTGCCTTCTGGGAGCAAGAAGGAAAAAACACAGCAATTCAGTTTGTTCCACTTGAGTGGGCAAAGCAACCACAGCAGAGCTGAAATCCGCTGCCTTCAGCTGTCAGATCTGGCCCCTTGCTGCTCGCCTCTCTTGGGCAGACTACCAAGCTCAGAGGCCGATCGTTACATCAGGAGACCCTGGGGACCTCAGGTTTGAGTGTGGGATTCTGTGCTAATGATTTAGAGACTTGCAAAAATAACCTCAATTTTTCCACTGATTTCTGGATTACATGCATAGGTGTGGATGACGCATGAGATGAGCAATGGAAAATTAGAAAATAAAAACACAAGCAGAGTGAGGTCCCAAAAGATATAAAGCATTGAAATTTGACATAGTGTTAACAAAAGTTCTAACATTACTGAGAGCTGACTGTGTTTTGGTTTGTGAATGTTTTACAGAGATTATTTCATGTCGATATCACAGCAGTCTTCTGGGGGTATGTATTATCATTGCCCTTTTACAAATGACACAGCTACCATACAGAGAGGCAGACAACTAAGTACAACTAAGTAGTGTGAACTCCATGCCAGGGTGTCAATTCCTGTTCAGAGAGACCCTATGGGATGTGGTAGAACTGTCCCACAGAATTTCTAAGGCTGCAATCTTTATAGAGACAGACTGCCTTATCTTTCTCCCATGGAGCAGCTGATGGATTTGAACCACCAACCTTTCGTGTAGCAGCCAAGAGGTTAACCACGGTGCCACCAAGGCTCCTCCTAAGTAACATACCCAAGAGTCAGATCCACGCTGTCTGGTATGTTGCCTTTCCATTGCTTCTCTATGGCAGAAAGACCCAGTATCTGGGAACAGAAGGTCAGATAGCTCCTGAGGCTCCTTCAGAACCCTTGGCTGAGGGCAGATCAAGGAGGAGAAAATTGTCGGGGCTCGTGAAAGTCTGACCTGTGTTTGGCCTGTGTTCTGCTTATTGGCGTGTTCTTCCACGCCAGTCAATAAATCGACAAGGTTTTCCTACAAGCTTTTGTAAGCATATCCACAGCCTGGGATAAGTTTGTAGAAAACCATTTTAGCAAATAGTCTCTTGGGTTTCCTACATCCTTGCAACATGTTCCTTTATAGACTGCCTACAGTATATCTGATACTGTTTCGTTCATTCTAAAGCCTACTGAGCAACAGAATATGTACGTAGCAATCCAGGAGTTAACAACCTATATAAGGCAAATTTGCCCAGAAGCTTGGGTATGAATTAGACTCTACTGATGTTTGAATTAGATCCCAAACAAAACCACCTGACGTGTACTAATATGTGGTGTCATGGATTGAATTGTGTCCCCCTCAAAAATGTCTGTAAGGATTTGCGTGGGCTGTGATGAATTGTGTCCCCCTCAAAAATGTCTGTAAGGATTTGCGTGGGCTGTGATTCCCACTATTGTGTGGTTGTCCTCCTTTTTGTAGTTTTTGTGTTATAAATCCTAATCTCTGCCTGTGGTTAATAGGGGAAGATTAGATTGTGTTAAAGAGGATTAGGGTGGGAATATGACACCCTTACCCAAGTCACCTCCCAGATCCAGTGTAAAAAGGGTTTCCCTAGGGTGTGGTTTGTACCCCCTTTTATCCTTTTATCCACAAGAGATGAAAGGAATGGGAAGCAAACAGATAGTTAAGGAACTCAGACCATCAAAAAAAGAGTGCCAGGAGCAGAGCATGTCCTTCAGACCTGACATTTCTGCACTCAGATGTTCCCAGATGCAACACAAGAATCTTCCTCCAGAGCCAACAGAGAGAGTACATTCCCCTGGAGTTAGCATCTTGAATTCGGACTTATAACTTACTGAACTCTGAGAGAGTAAACCTTTTTTTGTTAAAGCCATCTATTTGTAGTATTTCTGTTACAGCAGCTCTACATGACTAAGACATATGAAATCTCTGATTTGCCTCAAAGTCTCTGAGCCCACGTCCTGTTCAAACTTGATGCTTCTGAATCACGTTGAAAATACTGCGACTTTTGCTGATACCCTGGAATACTTCTGATGACCCCAAAGAGGTAAATCCTCTAGGTGTCAAAGAGACCTAGGGGTACCTCCTACCATTGGGTCTTAAACTGTTACGTGACTAATGCAAACCTGGCCAGAAGACTCTGTCCACCCCGACTCACAGTGTGATTTTTATTCCCGGCACTAAGCTTACACCTCTGTGTCTCTTGGTTTCTACGTGGTTTCTTTGTCCCCAGGTACTTGTACATGAAGCCCCTCCTGTGTGGGTCTTCTCTCCTATCATGTCAGATTAAGCATTAGAACCTTAAAGAGTGACCTGCTGTACCAGATATTTTACTAACTGCTTATTTTATGTAATATATATTTTTTCATCCCAGTATAGACCACTACGCTACTGGTGTTTTCCAGTGTAGACATAGTTTGTCTAAATGCAAGTGTGGGCTTAACTGGGACCTCTACCATATCAGTTCTAAATAAAAACCTAACTACATGAAGTAGAAAGTGCTAAATGCTTTCTATTTATTCACCGCAAAAAAAAAAAATTTATTGTAAAAAATTTCTTTTGACATCCCGCTATAGGCTATAAATACCATTAAGTAGAAATCCGGCTGTTTCTGGCTGCAGCTGTAGCCCCCGTACTCACTGTGCTGAGCATACAGATGAGCATGCAGGAAACCTGTGTTGGCTTGATAGGCTTCCCCGGGGAGCGAGAGAGAAAGCCCAAACTGAAAAGGAGAGGCTCTTAAAATTTGCCTAAGATCCAACGCATGTAAAAATCTTCTTCTGAAATCTAAATCCCTTTTTTTATCCCATACTAGTACATGTCCTAATTCCAACATAAAAACATCGATGAAACCATTGCTAGAACCAGAGCAAACGACTTCTTATTGATTGGAGATATTCAAAGGCTGGGCACGTTGAGACTGTCTCATGACTTCACGTACAGTGGTGTGTACCTGAGCCAGAACTTCGTAGGTTTGACATGTGCAAGACTGGGATTGCTTCCCACAAATAGCATATGGGACCACCCTCTAAATCTAGGTGACAAAATGCCTCCAGAGAGGTGCTGTTTCTCCAGAGTCCTACAGCTTGGCTCACTTGCTGTGTTAGTAAAAGCCAAACCCAGCCAACTGCCATCGAGTAATTCCAACTCGTAGGGACCCTATAGGACAGAGTAGAAGTGCCCCTTGGAGCTTTCAAGGAGTACCTGGCAGACTCAAACCGCCAGCCCTTTGGTTAGCAGCCATAGCACTTAACCACTATACCACCTGAGTTTCCTGTGTGTTACTAAGGGCACTATGGAATTCTGCTGAAGTGAGTGAAGAGTCCCATTGCCGAGAACTTCTTCTCTACTGCTTTCAGAGCTCTCTCTAAGTGTACTGTAATGGAAGAGTATGTATTAGGGACAACAAGGCAAGGAGCTGATCATGGCTCTATCTCGGCATCATTGTGACAGACCCTGGAAGGACACATACATTATACAGGTATACGGTCCTGCTATGAACTGTCACTGAGTTGACCCTCAGTTCATAGTGACCATGTGAACAATTGGATGAGACCACTGGGATTCATAGAGATTTTACTGGCTGATTTTTCACAAGTAGATTGCCAGGCCTTTCTTCCTTATGTATTCATTACAGTTACCTTAAAGACAGAGAACTGTTTACCTAAGGACTAACAAAGAGGAAAGAGAAGAAATCTGTGAAGTTGTGTCTAAGAATATTTTCTAAGTATGCCTGCATTTTAAGAAGCCGATCAAAGGCAATTTGCGCTGAGACGCCAGTATCCAATGAGAGGTGACATGTCTCTGTCTGGGGACTCACACAAGATAGATGTTCTCGGGCCCACTAATGAGTACTTAATGAGCCTATAGCCTTTTAACTTAGTGATTCTGCTTCCTAGAGAAATCCAGTGAGAGGACCTGCAGGCTCTAGATGGATGGAGAAAAGCCTAATCAGTCTTAAGAACTCAACAAAACCGATTTGGAAGGCATTCATTTCAGAGCACTGCTAAGCAGAAGTAGTCTGCGTGTTACAGAAGATAATTAAATCTGTTTTAAACAGCTGTAAGAATAAAGAGATGCAATTCACTGCATAATTTAAGACTTTTAAATTAAATCTGAGGCAAGGGACTAAAATTAAAACTTTGATCTCACTTTCATTGTTTTAATACTTCAATTTACATACAAAGACTGAAAGTTAATAAGGAAAATTCGTGATTATAACTTCTGTGATGTTTCACTCCAAACCGGGAGGCTGTGTCTTTGCTCCATGGGTTACAGCGATCCATGATCTCACATACACTGAAATACTAATGATAATGTAAAGTAAACACAGTGTAACAATGTTCCATAAATATTTCAAGATGCTGCCAGCCACTAGATGGTAGAGAAGATGGCTCTTGATAAAATTTTCTCTGAGACACCCTTCTGTCTGAGTTCCTGAAAGAATCTGACCTACTTTTTTCATCTGAAGAAAAGAGTATCTGGGACTTTTTGAGGTGGCACAAAGAGTTAGCAGGCAGTGTTCAGTTGCGGCAGGTGTCACTTACTAAGCCAGCTCAGACCTGACACCGTTTCTTCTTCCACACAAAGCAGCCGGAGCTGATTTCAGTGAGCCGTGGCGATTTAAGAGGCTTTTACGTGTATTATTCCTTAGTCCATTGCCTTGATTCCCTTTGACTCTAGCAAAGTAATTGAGCCACTTCATTTCTTTTCCCTTGTTGCTTAGGGTTAAAAAGAGAAGAAGGAAATGAGGCAAACAATATAGGATGATTTTAGCCAGAGGCCTGGTGGCTGAAGTCTAGGTTGGATTGGTTGGCAACTCTTTCTGAGATTCTGTTTGTTCTCAACAGAAATCCACATACATTTGAAGAACTGTTGTAGAGTGTCAGAAAATGAGTTTGTTAATGTGTCCAATCTGCTGACATGCAAGGAAAGATACCTGGTGGATTATTGAGAGTTGGGCTTCGGTGAACAATCCAGGGTCTGGAGTCACGCAAGAGCCTTCAGTTTGGACTTGGAATCTCCTCACCTCACTCTGTTAGGCCCTGTAACACTGACGTCCCACTTTATCGATAGGGATGGCCACCACCCCTGAATCAGAGCTACATCACACCTCGCAGTTCTTGATGAAGTGTGTGACTTCCCCTGACTTTTGGATATATAGTTTGCCATTTTATCCTGTGATTCTACTTCAGCACCTGTCCTCAGCCTAATCCATCATCATTCATGTGCAATGGGGAGTTTCCACCAGGTGACAGCAGGACCTGAATGAGTTCTGCATCTTCACCTGAGGTTATTCTAGTGTATTGCAGGGGTGTGAGAATATATGTGTACATTCAATAGTACCAGTAACAAGAGTTATAGAAATCACAGATTTTCTGAGCTGAAGATGACCATTGTCTGGTCTACCTCTCTTTAATTCACAGGTAGAGAAATTCAGGTCCAAATCCAAAATGCTTTTCAAAGAGCACGTCTCTGGGTCTTCAGACTTTTAGGTTGCCTATTGACCTTTATAAGCATCTCTTACACATAGAGCCCTTCGGCAGAGCCCAGTAAACTCACATAGACTTCACAATAACCTATTCATTTGGAAAAGGGATGAAGTAATGACAAGGATAAAAAATCATTTCATTTCCTAAAAATCCTCCAAATGATACTAGATATAAGGATTATTTTCTTCTGGTTGTTTTGTCTGTTTGGCGTGTGTACATTAAATACCTATATAAGAAAACATTTGCCACTTCAGCATTCTTCCTCTGTGTAGTTCAGAGTAACAATAGCTTATGTTCATTATTTTGTTCAAACATCAACCTTATCTATTCCCATAGTTTTCCATCACTGTTAACAGGATCTTGATGCCCCTTAAGTACTGTCTTCTTTGCCCCCTTCCTTGCCCACTTGCCCCTGGTAACCACTGATGAACTTTGGTGTCTGTGTACTTGCCTGTTCTAGATATTTCATATAAGTGGGATAACCAAATCCCCTTTTTTTGATGACTGAGCTCACTTAGGGTAATTTTTCAAGGTTTATCCACATAATGACATGTATGTATCAGGACTTAATTTCTCTTTATGGCTGAGCAATAATATTCTATTGCATGTCTGTAGCAAATTTTGTTTATCCATTCATCTGTTGCTTTTAAAGCTATTTTAAAATGTTGACACTGTAATGCCGAACTGTATAATGATCTCAATGTTGTCATGGTTGTTTTGTTTGTGTGTGTGTGTGTGTGTGGTGGTGGTGGTGTCCACGTGTCTGCTCATTGGTTAAAATGGCATTTGACAATCCATTAGGAGTATAATCTCTGGACAGCAAAAACTGGGGGTGATCTCAGTTTTGTTTTTCATCATTTCATGTATTTTCTAAATTTTTCCAATGAATGTATTATATATATATTTTCTTCTAGTAAAGCTAACATATCTTAGTACATATTTTAGTACTAAAGAAAACTATTTGCATATGTTTATTCCTAAAGGGATCTACCTTATACTCTGTTAAAAAAAAAAAAAAATGTAATTTGTTCTTGTTACAGCTGAATGTTTTACCTTTAGAGGGATTTTTTTTTTTAAAGTCATTTAAAAACATTTGTAATATATACGTCATTTGGAAGCTCTAGTTTTCCTAGTACAGCTTGCAAAAGTAGTTCCTAAAACCACCATTCAAAGGTAACAGTATGACAGTATCTTTTATCCCCTACAAAAAGTGTTTTCAAAGCATAGTGGTTCAAGTTTCTAAGTCTCTGTAGACCGCAATGTCTGGAACGAGTCTTGAGTATCCACCTTAGAGTCAATTTATCTGCTTCTGTATGCCAAGTATCCCTCCTGTCTTATAGTATTCCATTCCATTCTAAGACAGACACCCAGCACAGAAGACAGAAAAAGAGTTTTTGGTATTATAGTGTTCAGTGAATCACACAGTACTGAAGCCTGCTTGCAAGGAGAGGATTAAACCATCTGTGCTGTTCCAATTGGAAGCTCTTGGACTGGCCATTAGAGCCAGAAGTATTTGGATATTCAGTTATGCAAGTTTTAATGGTCAAAAGCCTCAAAAAAATGCTTGAAAACTCATCTACCTTTCACTGGAGGGAAGGTGAAATGCCAGGTGCATGGTCAGATGCTTTGGTAGGTCCATAGTCTGGTCTTCTCAGTATCAATGACTTTGTTAGACCTGAATTCTCTGGCTGAATGGGGTCATGCAAGTCCATGCACAGCCCTCCATTGAGTGGTGTGTGGCCAGAGCCTTCATTTTCCTTGGTGCCAATATTTACAGAGAGTCACAGGGGCTCTGCGCCTGTGTTTTAGAAAACCCTCCCTGAGCAGGAACAGGGAGAAGACTAACTCTGTGTTCTTACATTATGTTGGTCTCTGCACCTCGTGAGACTGCTGTACAGAGCTCAGTTTTGAAACTGAAGAGAAACTCATACATAGAACATAAGTCGAACCAAACATTGGGGATACGCACTCTCCTGGCTGATCTAGTGAAGTCTTCTGATAGCACCTCTTGGAAGGGACACTAGAGAGGACTAACGACTTGATTGGGAATAGAAGACAGGGCATATGCAACTGCTGTTTATCATAGATTGGTGCTGCTCTATGTTGGAAAGATTAGCTTACCAATGCAAACTGGCACGTGAGAATGGCGGTATGGTTATCAGGCTGATAACTAGGATTACTCATTATTGTCATCTTGCCCCTGGCTGAGCTTCCATGCCACCAGAGGCCTCACAAAAGCTGTTACGTCACTTCCACTGTACTTGATAGAGCTTGGCATTTTACGTGGGACCCCCTTATATCGCTCTTTTCTGACAAACCAGATCCATCTTGACAACGTTTTAAAAAGCTTGTGTTTAGTGAAGCTTACAGAAAAGCTCACTGGTTTCACATATGGTGAAGCCGTTCTTCAGCACCCACCTAGGAATGAGCACAGCAGAGTAGGGCTCGTGGCTTCTGTGAATAAGTAGTAAGTCTGAGAGTTCCCAAGAGCTTACTTTAAACAAGTCTCATGACTCTAGGCAAATTATAATTTGTTTGGGTCTTTTAGGGTTGAAGGTGAAGTGAGGTAATGTATGTAAAAGAGTTATTATTTTTTGCCACTGCGTAAGTTCAAGAAATGTTCTCTCCTCCCTTAGTGACTACTAGGGAACATTCTAGAACACTCTTAGTAGGCCCCTGACTTTTCTGTAAGAAGTCACATGCCAGGATTCAGTTCTGTTGAGTAACTCCATGTGTACCCGTTTGTATAAGATGATGAAACCTCTTCTCTGAAGGCCAGGGCTTATTATACCATAGTTGTCTGCTGTCTTGCTCCTTATCAAGATCTTGCTAATCTGAATCTAAACCTATCAAAAGTAAGGTATGAAGAACAAGAATGGGTTACTTTTATGCTGAGCTCACTAAGCTGAACAAAAAACCAAACCTACTGCCATCGAGTCAATTCAGACTCATAGTGACCCCGTAGGACCAAGTAGAACTGTACCTAGTGTTTCCAAGGAGCACTTGGTGGATTTGAAGTACCAGCCTTTTGGTTAGCAGATGTAGCACTTAACCACTACTTCGCCAGGGTTTCATGAGCTCCCTACTCCTGCCTAAATAATCTATACCTTAACAAGAAAGGGCTTGACTATCTGATTACCTTTATTATTATTATTGGTCACTCAGTGCTTCCTAATGATTTTTTCTTTTTTCTTTCTTTTTTTATCTTACTCTGTGATCCAAGGGGTATTAGAGTAATATTAGAAATCTTAGAGCAAAGCTGGCTGGACCCCATCATCAAACTCTTATCTTTGTTACCCTCTGATCATTTCCAGTATGTTTAATCAACGTTTGCACATTACAGTGGTAAGAAAGAGTATTTTTCAGTGTTACATCATACCTAACACCCCCGCTCCTTTTTAAATGTGATTGATCTTTTTCACCCATCGTTAACTGCCTCTGGGGTTCCTCCCCCCTCACTTCAGCCCACCACAAAATTAACTGGCTGCATCGTGTCTTCTATCTTCTTTCTTTATGTTCATACAAACATCTACAAATGTATAGTATCTATACTGTGTTATTCTTTGCTCATTAGAAGTTTGGTTTTTTTTTCCTTTAATATAAATGAGTCACATTGTAGTCACTCTTCTACAGGGTACTCTTTGCTGCATGATCTTTAAGGTATCTTCCAAGACGCAATTCCTGTGAAGCCTAAGTGAGACCCACTCTCGAGCTCTGCACGGGCCAGGCTCAGACACGTCCTGGTTTCCCTCTCCAGTGTGTCTCTAATGCCTTCAGTGGCATCTTGCCATCTCATCAGATGAACCCCATCGCAAGAAAAGCTAACTTCCAGTCATCTGAAGCAGGGCGCCTCAGCCTTTGTCCCAGCTCAGTGTCAGCTGTGAATCTCCTGCGCCCTCTCCCCAGAAGCCCAGACCCAGGAGACGCATCTCAGGTAGAAGATGGATATCCGCATTTCTTTTTTTCTTTTTGATTTTTATAAGAGGTGGAGATTCACTGATACGACCTTTCAAAATCAGTAAGCCATGGCTTACGGCTCATGCGGTTTCTTGTTCTAGCTCATATTTCAGTCTACCACCATCTTTTCTGGTTGCCTGTTAATTGGCTTTTCTTCCAATTCATACTCCGTGTTATAGGCAGAGTGACCTTTTTTTAAAAGTAGCATCATGTCGCCCCACCATCGCCACCTGTTAGAAGCACTGGAATGGCATCCCGTTGCTCTTAGGAGAAAGAACAAAATCAGGAACTTGGTCCATAAGTTCCAAAAGGTTTTTGCTCGTCTCTAACCCCGTTTTGTAAGATGTTCCTGCCATTACTGTTCTGGATTGCATTAATTTCCCTCTGTTTCTGCTGCTTAGACATGCTTACCTTTACCCGACTCACGCATCACCTATGCCTGGGCTGATTCCTGCTCTTTCTTTGGGTCTGCTCAGCTCAGTTGCCACTTCCTCAGGGAAGCCCTCCATGAAGTTTCCAGTTAGACCAGATCTCCAGGTCTCTCTGTTGTGTAGGCTTAGAATACTTTTCATCTCTCCTTCATATTACCCACTGTCACGATTTTTTTTTTTACTTACTTAAATTTTTAATTAAAGTTCTTATGTGTCTCTGGTAGTCTGGAAGCTCATGAAAGTTGTGACTGCATCTTTTTTTTGTTTGGCTGGTCATTTCTTCCTTGCCAGTATGTTATCATGGGTGGACATAAGTATCAGCCAGCTGACTGAGGAATGGATGGGAAGAGGGCCAGTTAAGGCAGGACACGCTTTGCAGGTGCTGCAGGGATGGATTTGATTCATAGCATTCACACGTGTTGCCGAACGAAGCACCATTTCATCCTGTGCCGTCTTCAGAGTCGTTGCTATGTGTAAGACCATTGTTGTGGCCTTTGTGGCAGTCTAGCTCACTGAGGGTTTTTTTCCTCTTTTTTTCCTACCCTTTACCAAATGTGGTGTCCTTCCCCAGGGACTGTTCCCTCCTCATAACACATCCAGAGTTCAGAATTGGTCTATTCATTGTGTTGTCACCCTCCCTTCTAAGCAGCATTCTGGCTGTACTTTTTCCAAGACAGCTTTCTTCATTCTTCTGGCAGTCCATGGTATATTCAATATTCTTCGCTAACACTGTGATTCAAAAGCATCAGTTCTTTATTGGTGTTTCTTATTCGTTGTCCAGCTTTCACATGCATGGGAAGCAATTACAAACACCATAGCTTCGGTCAGGCACACCTTACTCCTTAAGGTGACGTCTTTGCTTTCCAACACCGTAAAGAGGTCTTTTGCAAGAGCTTTGCCCAATGCAGTAAGTTTTTTGGTTTATTCACTACTATTTCCATGGGCATTGATTGTGCATCCAAGTAAAATGAAATTCTTGAAAGTCTTTTCTCCGTTTATCATGATGTTGCCTACTGGTCCAGTTGTGAGGATTTTTGTTTTCTCTGTGTTGCGGTGCAATCCACACTGAAGGCGGTGGTCTCTCATCTTCATCAGTAAATGTTTCAAGTCTTCTTCTCTTTCAGCAAGTGAGGTGGTGTCATCTGCATGCCTCAGCAATTGGTAATCCAGGCCCGAGGCTTGATTCTCTTTTTGTTTCTTATTCTCTGAAAGCGGTTGTCCCCTCTGTTGTCTCAGATGATGAGTCAAAGGCTAAAGAGAAACTAGCTTTAGAGTGGTGCACTTATAATCCTGGGCTTGCCACAACCTGGGAACCCCTGGAAGCAAAAAGTGTGGGATCCAGATAAGATGAAGTTCCTTTTATGGGATCCAGATAAGATGAATTTCCCCCTATGGGATCCAGATAAGATGAATTTCCCTTTATGGGATCCAGATAAGATAAAGCCTTGGTAGCATAGTGTTTAAGGGCTATGGTCAGCAGTCTGAGTCTGCCAGCAGTTCCTTGAAAACCTTATGGGCAGTTCTTCTCAGTTCTTTTTTTTTTTTTTTTTTTTTTTGACAGGTGGTAGGAGGTTGGTAACAGAACCCTGACTGATGTACAAGTGCAAACTCCATGTAGCTGTCTCCTTTCTGTCAGCCCCAAAAGAGTCCTGGTGGTATGGTGGCTAAAAACACCAGGCTGCTAACCAAAACGTTCAAACCCACCAGCTACACCATGGGGGACAGATGTGACAATCTGCATCGATAAAGATTTACAGCCCTGGAAACCCTATGGGACAGTTCTACTCTGTCCTACTGGGTCACTGTGAGTCAGAATTGACCTGAGGACAGTGGGTTTGGGGTTTGGGGATGAGACCAAAAGAACAGCGTGACAGGCAGCAGAAATCCAGACAGACAGAATGTGAGAAGTGGTCCAAGTATAACTGATAGTACATGCCCATAGACAGAGACTGATGAATGCCAGACAGAAAGGGTGAGGTGAAGTAGAATCAAACAATAGAAACCAAACCTCTGTTTTTCCCAGGCCTGTGTGTAGCTGCTATTTCTCTGTGGAGGCTGTGGAATTGGATGAAAAGTTTCATCTCCCTCTGTCCTTTTAGAAGTGATGACTGTTTGACTGATGTCCACTCAGTTCCCACATTTTTTTTCTCTCTCTCTTTACTTTCCTCCCCTCCTCCCACCCCTTCTTTGTCTGTCTTTCTCTAGTTGAAGCTATATTGCTTATTTATTCTGTAGTCACCTGGAGGTCCCAGATATCCAGCTCCTTCTCCTTCATCATCTGACACATGTGGTAAATGACCTGTGAGTAGATTAAAAAGTGGGCTTTTCCCCCATGCCCACCCCTAGGTCTGGCTTAGCAACATCTCTGTTCAAAGACCAAGAAACTTAGGAATGGAAACTGACCAGAAACAAAATGAAATATTGATCCACCTCCTTTGGTTGTCCAGATGAAGGACAAGTCAGCAGGGATGGTTGACATTTATGAGTGGAAGGGGAATTCAAATAATTACACAATGCCTGGGCTTGCAGACATGTTCTATAGTTTTGGATAGAGTGCCTGTTTCTACCCAAAGGGGGAAATTTTGCCCACTTGCTTATTGAGAGGGAGCTCCTGCATGTCTCACGTGTGATGCCTAGTTGGGCATAAATTAGAGGAGCAGGTCACATACATTCATAGAATTTCAACTGAATTTTCTTCTCCTGTAAATTAGTCTTTTTAAATGTCACCATTTGAACTTGACCTTTTCAAAAGATATAATAGCCTATGAACCTTACTTCATCAAAAATACATTCCAGGTTCAAAGGTCCCTCCCTTCCCTCTCCTCCCAGAAGAAGAATGTGTTGGAGAAAATCATTTTTTTTTGTTTGTTTTTTAATCTTACTGTGCTTTAGGTGAAAGTTTCCAGCTCACATTCATTTCTCATTCAAAAATTTATGCATATGTTGTTTTGGTTACAAGCCTTACGATAACCCAGCATGCTTTCCTTTCCATCTCAGGTTCTCTGTGTCCGTTTGTCCAATTCTTGTACCTTCCTGCCTTCTTGCCTTGCTTCTGGACAGGGGCTGCCCATTTGGTCTCCTATATTTTGTTGAGCTAAGAATCATGTTCCTCATGTGTCTTATTTTTTGTCTAATCTGTTTTTGTCAGTTGGATCTAGGCAGCTTTGTTCCTTGAAAATCTCAACTGTATCTTCAGGTGTGAGTCTTTACAAACCCCAAGCTGCTTTGCCATTGAGTCAGTTCTGACTCATAGTGACCCTACAGGACAGAGTGGAGCAGCTCCATGAGTTTCCAAGGCTGCAAATCTTTTGCCACATGTTTCACCAGGAATCTTTGCAAAGACAGCTTGATCTTACCCTGGGTTTGTACTCAATCACTAGATAGAGATTGGTGGTTCAAACCCATCTTACAGCCCTGTGGAAGAAAAGACCTGGCAATCTGCTTTCCTAGAGATTATAGCTACCTAAACCCTGTGGAGCAGTTCCACCCTGTCATCCGTGAGGTCACCGTGACCTGGAGTTGACTCAACTGCAATGAATTTTATTCTAATTTTTGCCTACCCACAGGATAATTTAGAATTATATGATTCCAGTCTAGCTTTTAAAGGAAAATAGTGAGTCTTTTACAGCTGCACTCTGTTTAGTTTTATTAACAAGCATTTTATAAATTACAAATTACCAATGTTTCTTTTATAACAACCCCTTGAGTTAAGATGGTAAGATATTCATATGCTCGTTTCATAGATGAGGTAACAGACCCAGGGAAGTGTACAGACTTGCATGAAGCTGCTTGTTTTCTTAATCACATGCTAGAATTCAAGCCTGGGGGAGCCTTGGAAGTTTCTCCCTCAGCACTGGATTCCACCTAGAGTGATGAACTAGAAGTCCAGAGAGATGGGTTGGAATCTCAGGAATACAAACTGGCAATGCTAATCTTAAGCAAACAATTAAGCCTTCCTTGAGTCCAGCTTCCACATTTGTAAAATGGGAAAATATTGCTTGTTCTTCTTTCCAGACCAAGATGCTGTGAAGAATAAAAGATAAGGTATTTGATAATGTTTCGATAGGTAAAAAATGCTGAAAGATCAAGCAATTACTTATTATCTTGAATTATAATAGGCCTAAATTTAAAGTCATAACAGGTGTAAGGTGAGATGTCTCCCAAGGAGGGAGATCCAGGAACCCTGACAATGATAGGTTATATTAAAAAAAAAAAAAAAAAAAAGTGTGTGCATGCTCCTTTTGCTGTACAGATGTTACCATGTGCACATTTTGAAGCCTTCAGAAGGAACTGAATATCAGATTGGAACTAATAATCAAATATCATTAGTTTTGAAACCTTGAAACTTTTGCTAGTCAAAGCGCCCTTCAGATTTGGAGAGCATCCATCTTCGCAAACTTCTGGCTGCCAGGAGATGCCACATGGATTCTGTCAAATTCAGACAGATGCTCCCAGCTGGGGGAAAGGGCCAGGGCTGCTGCTGTCCCTGAGCCAGGGACTAGGACAAGCCCCAACCCCTGCACATCTAGGGCAGAAGCTGCCAAACACTCGAATATTTTCTTCCTTCCCTCTGATGTTGGCATGTGTTTTTCAGGGTGACATGCAGAGGACACTTATCCAAGTGGACTTTGGTGATGGCATCGCAGTGTCTTATGTCAACCTCAGCTCCATGGAAGATGGGATTAAACACGTCTATCAGAATGTGGGCATCTTCCGAGTGACCGTGCAGGTGGACAACAGTCTGGGGTCTGACAGCGCCGTCCTGTACTTACATGTAACTTGTATGTTATTACTGCTGTTGGTTTATGACATATTGTAAAGCTCGTGCCCTTTTGAAATCAACTGTAAATGTCATGGCTAGAAGAAATTTAACAAAGGGGAAAAGGAGAATGTGAGAATAAGAGAAAAAGTAGGAAGAAAATCAAAAGAAAAGGCGGTGAGGGGAATTTGAATGATCTTGAGGTCTCAGTTGCTTTAGATTGTTCTATGCTAACTACACCTCCTTCAGAGGATCCCAAGACAGAAGACTGTTCCGTCCAGGCTCTGATCCTGAGAATGTCACAGAGCTGTTTTATTGAATTTATCTTACTTTTTTATTGGTCAGCAATGGTGGAAAACAATCCACATTTCTGCCTCCATGTAATTTAAGAATTGGCCTAAATAACTGAATTTCTTCTGCATCTCCTTGCCTTACTAGTATTAATCCTTTTAGGCTTACACATCTCTGGGTTGGTTTGTGTGTTTATTTCTTTTTTACTTTTTCTTTTTTTAATGTGCTCACTGGGTTCCTGTCTTGTGGTAGATATATTGTTAGGCTAAAGGTTGCATAGGACAAGGAGACCAGGTAGCACAGTGGTTAAGAGCACGTCTGCTGACCTTTGGTTCGAATCCACCAGTCACTCCTTGGAAACCCTATGGGGAGTTGTCCTCTGTCCTGTAGGGCCACTATAAGTCAGAATTGATGTGATGGCAATGGGTTTGGATTTTTGATCAGCTTAGGGCAAAGCATGTAAGCAATGTTAAGGAAAGGGATTCTAGGCAACATTTCCAAGAGATGCTTCAGCTTTTCCCCATTGAGAAATCTAAAGTTGTGACTGAATATGATGAGATAATGATAATTCTGAAGTTACATTTGATGAAAATGTGTGTCATAAATGCCTTTTATATTAGGTGTGTGGGTGTCCCCCAAACAGTCATAGGAGTTATTTTGGTTTCTAGAAAAGAAAGGTTGCTTTAAAGCAAAAATAGCTCCCTTGTATAAATAATCTTATTCCAATGAATTGTAAGGTCTCAGTCTCAAGTGTTAAGACCAGACTTTACTCCATACCTCTCCCCAGTACGTTGCTTATCTGGTCAAATGGAGCAGAGAAAGCAATAATAAACCCTTTTGTTTATAAAGGCTGTTGTGGCAGTGAGAGACTAGGACTCTGTAGGGCTCACCGGGATCCTGGTTCCTGAGGATTCCTACCGTGTCAGTAATTATTGATCTTTTATCTCCTGCATCACTCATGATATAGGTGGTTCAAGGAAAGAACAGTAAGATTCTGCATGATTCCCAGTATGCCGGCCCTGCCTCACTATTCCCTGCCTCCGTACCCTCAGCCGCTACAGTTCATAAAGCTATCACTGTGTTTCACTCTAAACAAGCTTTTGCTTCTTAAAACAACCCTTTGAAAGTAGGTACTACCAGAAACCCTGCTTTACAAAAGTACTGAGGCATCTATAGCTTAAGTAGTTTGTGTAAAGGAGCTTTCTTTCCTACCATCTAGAAACCCTGGTGGTGTAGTGGTTAATAGCTGTGGCTGCTAACCAAAAGATCAGCAGTTCAAATCCACCAGTGCTCCTTGGAAACTCTGTGGGGCAGGTCTTTGCTGTCCTATAGGACCACTGGCAGTTTGAATGGACTCAATGGCAATGGGTATGATTTGGGTTATCTGGCACAGCCAGGTTTCAGACTCAGGTTTACCATCCTCAGGAATTCCAGCTCTTGAAAATCAGAGTTAGTCCCACTGCCAAGTATGTCTTGGGGTTGAAGAGACTAAGTCTTCATCAGCCTCACTCCCCCTTCACATCTTTACTAATCGTCTTAAAGGGACATAAACATTTTGGTTGGAAGCAGTGTGTTTGCTGTGCAACAACATAGGTTCAAGACTCATTTCAGAAGCTCTTTCTGCAGCTGACTGTAAACCCCATGTCCATCCTTTATGGACTTTCTGGAGTTACCTTTTACTAAGCCATAATAGAACCCACTGCCATCAAGTTGATTCCAACTCAGAGTGACCCTCTAAGGATCCCTGGTAGTGCACTAGTTAAGTGCTCAGTTATCTAATGCTGCTGTAACAAAAATACCACAAATAAACAGCTTTAACTAAGAGAGGTTTATTCTCTTACAGTTTGGTAAGCTGGAAATCCAGATTCAAGGTGTTAGCTCCAGGGGAAGGCTTTTTCTCTGTTGGCTCTGGGGGGAGATCCTTGTCATCAATTTTATCTTGGTCAAGGAATATCTCTGCACACGAACCCTGGGTCCTGGTTCTGCTTTCATGGTGGTTTGAGGTCCCCATGTCTCTCTGCCTGTTTCTGTCTTTTATATTTCAAAAGAGATTGACTCAAGATAAAAGCTAATTTTCCTCATTAACATAATTGCTGCCAATCCTGTCTAGCCAACATCATAGAGACAGGATTTACAACACACTGGAAAATGACATCAGAGGGTAAAATGGTGAACAGTCACACCGTACTGGGAATCATGGCCTAGCCGAGCTGGTAGATATTTTGGTGGGCGATGCAATGTTAGTCCATAACAGCTGGTAACTGAAAGACGGGCATTTCAAACCCACCAGCTGCCCCCCCAGAGAAAGATGTAGCAGTTTGTTTCTGTAAAGATTTATAGCCCTGGAAATGCTATGGGGCAGTTCTACCCTGTCCTATGAAGACATAATACCACGCTAAGAATCACTTTTAGGGAAATGATATCATAAGTACAATCTTAAAAATATTTTACAATATATTATAAACTTAGATTTTTTAGTAATGAGAATTGCTTGCAACACAAAAAATGGTGTATTTGCTTTGAGTGGCTGCCCACACAACAGTCTATCTTTTCTCCTAGGTTACTCTATAAGCATGAATTTTAGAGAATGACCTTCCTTAAGAATTACAGTAATTGCATTGCGTAGCCCATATGTTTATTAAACATCTACCATACTCTAACATGTGTAAACACTGCTGTAAAATTCAGTAGCTGCCTTTGTCTAAATTTCTCAGTCTCCCATCACGTCTTCTGTAGCTTGTCCCCTTGCTTGTCCTGTGACTCTTTCTTGCCCTAATTGTCACCTAATCACTTGAGGGCTCCCACCTCCCCGTATCCTTACCCAATTTACTACGTTCTGTTAGGAAACTGATTTAGGACTTGCTCATGCTCAGAATGAAAGGCTACTGAAGCCATGATATTTAAGAGGTGTGCTAATGTTTTAATTCCATTAGTAGAATTGAGTGGGTAAAAGATTTGACCTTAACCTTAACCTTAACTCTAGTGGAAGCTGACTTGTGATTTTTGTAGCTGTAACTTTTGCGCTCTGAATTTGATTTTGTAGACTCATCTTTCATTGAGTTGGATAAGTATGTTGAGTTGGATAAGTATGAGTTAGATAAGTATGTCTCCTATAATTGGACTCCTTTCTAGCCTGGCCTTGGGGACAAGATTTAACTTTTTTGAACTAACTGTCTTACATCAAGATTATGCTTTAAGCTGTTTGTTAACTCACATGCCTCCAGAACTCACTTAATAAGCAGCCTCAGCAGGTTCTGACATGTTTCCTTGGAACGTTTCGTCTCAAAGACCGTTGTGCTTTACTGTGCAGAGACCTATGAGTCCTTCCTGATGTCTGTCCTGTAATGGGCCACATCAGCTCTTTGTTTCAGGTGGAAAAAACAAAGATTAGAGACGTACTGTGACTTGGGCATCATTTGATACTAAGTGGGAAATCAAACAAGACCCTAATTGAAGCATGCTCCTAGCCATCTTAACTTGAGGGGTGTCATGAAAAACTTTCAGTGCGAAGTGTCACAATATAGAGGGAGGGATAAATGCCTTTGGAAAAAAAAAAAAAAAATGCCAGCAGTGGATTTAGTGAGGCAATCTGGCTAGGCCCAAGAGCTGGCCCAAATCGCTGTACGAAATCACTCCATCTCACTGAGCCTGACTCTGTGCCTCTATCAGATGAGGAATGTACGTCTGATTTCCAAAGATCCCATCAAGCAAAATCTTCTGTGCGCTGTCAAGCAGTACAACTTGATTTTCCCAACATCTCAAAGCACATGAATTTAGATGCAGTGTGTTCTCAACTAGGCCGAATCAGCAGCAACTCTTAGCTCACACAGACTGCTCTCTGGTCCCCCAGGCACCTCTTTCCCTGAGCTCTCTCAGAATGCCTATGACCTAGCTTACATACACTCCTTCCATTCTCCAGTGTAGAAAGATGATTTGATTCCAAATCAGGTTTTTTAATATGGGGATGCGAAGGTCATGAGAGACAAATGGAGACAGTGTTCCAGTGGAAAGGTCTCCAGCAGGGCTCTCTCTGGGTAATCCTGTAACCTGGCAGTGGGAAATCCCTTGGGGAGAAGGTTCTCTGTGAGCTGCTCCTTTGCAAACTAATGAGGCACGTGGTGCGGGCTGTGTTGCTTGCAGCCTGATGGGGCAGAAGATTGAGAGGGCATGCAGAATTCAGCTCAGAAAGCGGCCCTGGCTCAGCCAGTCCTGCAGTCACTGCAGATTGTGCAGCTGTGCAGAATGGGAGGTGAAAAGGGATGAGGTGGCTAGATATTCAGCCCCTCCCATCTCTCTTTTTAGGGTACACTGTTGCACATAATTGGTAGAAAACATCTATTTGCATATGTGACATTTTAGGGTGACATGTTTAGTTTCTTGGAAATCTGTGTCATTGTGCATCTACTCACCTGTCATTATATTGGTCTGCAAAAGGCCATCCAGGTTTCGCAAGCTGTGGTTTATCAGCTACCTGCTCCAGAATTACATGATAACGCCCTGAGCACCTTTCCAGACTTACTGAATCGGAATTCTCAGGAGTCTCCTCTCCCCAACAGCACACACACACACACATATACACACAAGCTTTAGTTTCGAAGAAGTAAGCCCTTTCCTCCAGCCTGGGAGAGCTAAACAAGAAGGCAGAGGGAAGCCCAGTTCACACGTGAGTTTCCCGCGGTGTCTCCACTGCCTTGCTAGGAAGATTCATATGAAGTGATGCATCGCCACCTACTGTTTCTTTTGCTCATCGCAGGCACCTGGGTGTTTGTGCTGCGCCTGGAAGTTTGCCGCATGTCTGTGCAGCCAACCAGCTCCGTTAGGGCAGACCACACCTACCCCCAACCCCTACCCCCAACCCAGGTATTTTAACAGAATATTCAAAGACAGGCTTCAGGCAGCAGGATTCAACTGTATTAAGCCTATACAAATTCAATGAACACAAGAGTTTGTGGAAGACACAAAAATAAGTCTCATATACACTTAGATGTATGAATAACACATATACAGGGTCCCTGGGTGGTGCAGATGTTTGGGGCTGAGCCCCTAAATGAGAAGCTGGCAATTGGAATCTACTCAGTGGTACTGTGGAAGGAATACCTGGTGATTTATTTCCATGGGATTGTAGCCATTGAGCACAGCCCTGCGCCAAAAGCACAGTTCTGCTCTGGAGCATGTGAGTCGCCAACAGTAAGCACTGACTCAGTGGCAATGGATTTTGTAAAAAATAATAATACATGTGCAGGCAAGAATGAGCTCATGGAAATACACATACATATTTCTGGCCCTGCTGTTGTTCTGCTGCCCTGCTGACCTGCTGTGGGGACTGACAACCTCTAAATTCTCCTTAGCTTGGCTTCTCTTCTTTCCCCCCATCTCTGTTGCAATCATTCTGGCTGTCTGGATGTGCCTCACACATGGTGCACACACGTCCTGCTCACGGTCTGGGCGCACGCTGCACCCTTACCCTGGAGAATCCCAAATAGAGGCTTGACACGTTTCTTCCTTCACGTAGGTAAGGAGAGAGGCCTTCCTTGTCCATTCTATCAAATTATGGTGCCTGACCCCTATTCTCTCACCTGCCCTGCTGTGTGTGTAATGCCTGCTTCCCTCACTAATAGCCAAAGTCCACTGGGTGCCAGGTGTCCTCAGCAGCTAGAACAATGCCTGGCATATAGGAACACTAAGAGACGGTTGAGTGACTAAATGACCAAATTTTCCTAATGTGATTCAGCTTTTGTAAAGTTATGAAACACATAATCATCATCCTTACTTTGATGTTCTGACTTAAAAAAAAAAAACAACAACAAAATAAAAAACAGTTAAGTACTCTTAGGTAGTAGAAACAGCAAACAAACACAAAATCAACCCCCTGGAATAGAACTAGGATTTCTGGCAGAGCTTATGTACTTCTTGCATTCTGATTGACTTTACTCAGATAAGAGGGTCAGGGGGAGCATCTTAGAGGAGGGAACAGTGGAACTAATTGACAAATGTATAAAAAGGTGTATAAGCAAAGGCCTCAGGGCAGGACAAGGCATGCCCTGCTGGAACAAAACATGTCCTGGGGGAACAGTGAGAGCTGTGCAATAAGTTACAGTACCTGTTAGGTGCCTTCCTCAATGCCTCAGATGTATCTAAGTAGTAATTGGGACTCTTAAGACTTCTTTTGTTAGAATGAGACTGAAATTCTTATCAGGCATTTGTCCACTAGGCAGAGCATTGACTGTGAAGCCGGATGGCTTGAATTCATACCTGGAATTGATGTTCCTTAGCTGTGTGACTTTAGATTAGCCATTTTTTTATCCCTAATTGGGGATGGTAGTAGTGTCTACTTCATAAGGTTGTTGTGAGGATTAAATGAGAAGAAAGAAAAAAAAAAAAACAAAATACATAGCACATAATCATCCCTCAATAACTGTCATCCTTATCGCCCTTATTCTTTTATCAAACTGTTCTGAATAATAAGCAGTGACTTCCTAACATATCGTTTATAAGCCAGGAAATCAATTCTATTCTGCACGTGATCACCAGGGCTCTTATTCTATATAGAGTAGCATGAACAAAGGCAGAAGTAGGAAATTTTATTATTTATTTGTTTGCCCATTTAACAGTTGAGTATCAGCTACATGCCAGGAATTATGCTAGTCTTTATTATGTACAGATAAATGGGGAGTAGTATTCCTGTTAAGAAGTTTGAAGCCTCTGCCCTCTGTTTCACAAATACTCAATTAATATGTGTTAACAATATTCCGTTCGTAAGGTTCATCAAGTTTCCACTGGCTAATTCTTTTCAGAAGTAGACTGCTCGGTCACTGTAAGTTGGAACCGATGGCACCTAACAACAACAACAACGTGTTAACAATCATTGTTATAACTAAGTAATAGGAAATATAATTTTGAATATATTAGTAATATGATCACCTTCTCCTTCTGGAAAAAGTAACTTTTGCAATAATTTGGAGAATGGATAAGAGTGGCGAAAGGTTAAAGGCAGGAAAATTTGTAAGCGAGTTGTAAGGGCCTGAATGAGAGAGATTGTAAGTGAAAGATTGGGGGGCATAAGAGGTACCTTAATTTAGAGATGCTTATGAAACCACAGTAATCATTTCCTAAATGTGTGTGGCTGGTATGAAAGACGGTCTAATTGACTTTCTGCTTCTGGATTGGGCCCCTGAATGAGTGCTGGTGTTATTCACTGAGATGCAGAAGATATGGAATGGGAAAATCATAGAGTCCCACCCTCAGTTGGCTGTGGAGCCACCAAGGTGATTTTGGAGTCCTTGACATCGTTTTATAGTTGATGTTCAGGGTATGGGCAGTATTGCCCCACATAGGAGTAGGCAAAGGGAAGAAAAAGCTTAAAGACAGGTCCCTAGGAAGTGTATTAAAGGGTAAGCAGAAGAAAGGGCAGGACTAATTCCAGGATGGAAAAGCCTGAGGTACCAGTCTTCTCCCACTTCGAGAAAATTGTGCTGATGGTAGATTTGCATCATGTTCACTGCAAACGTAGCCACAATTTCCCCAGAAACAGTGACCCAAAGAACAGATTGGGTGTCACTGTGAAGACCCTTGTAGTTCCTTACAACGGGAATGTCTGTATTTTTGTGGGGCTTCTCTACCGGGTTAAGGTTTATGATTTGTATGAGCCTGCATAGGTGAAGGCACCCCATTTTATAGTTGAGCCCATCTTAGAAACCTCTCGTCCACACCTCTCTCTACCCACTCAGGAACACCTTTGTCCAGGACGAGCTTCCCACCAGGAGTTCTTTCTTGCTTAACTGATCAGATGGTTCTTCATATATTCACACATAAAAACAAACTTGCACACACACAGTATTTCCAAACTCAATAAATAGTGAAGAATAATTATGTGTAGAATGGTTTGAGGATTTTTCTTTTCCCTTCAAGAAGGGATCCATTCAGGTTTTCACCGGCCTCGTTTACCACCAAGGAAATAACCTCTTGGAAAGACTTTGAATCTCCCTATGATGAAAATCTAGGATTATGCCTTATGTCAAGGACTTCATAAATTACTTATAACTTTTTAAACTTTTAAAGGGGAATAATTCAAGTCTTAGAGAGGTGGAAAAATCTAAAAATGGAAAATGTTGAGATGTAATTGTTCACCGTATATCGTTTTCTCCAAAGTACGGAAAGCAGCTGAGCAACTCATATGGCTGCCGCATTTTAGGGGCTCCAGGAGTGCACATGTGTTCTCTTCAGAGCAGGGAAGTGAAGCAGAGACAGCCCTACCTTCTCTACAGTTCCTCTTTCTCTTGTACCTCAGGTCCCCTGGAGCATGTACACCTGTCTCTTCCATTTGTCACCACAAAGAACAAAGAGGTCAACGCAACGGCAGTGCTGTGGCCCAGCCAAGTGGGCACCCTCACTTATGTGTGGTGGAAAGGAAACAATACAGAGGTGGGTCAGCCTTCTGCGTGTGATTTAGGGCCGAAAGCTCAACTCAAACTGAATGAAACAAAGAAGAGAATGAGTTGGTGCATGTCACTCGAGAGTCTACAGGTAGTTCTAGGTTCAGGAACAGTAAGAATTTAGTCCTCAAGTTATTTCATTAGTTTATCCTCAATCTCTGTCCATGTGTCTGTTGCCCTCTCTGTGTATCTCTACACAATCTCCATCTCATCCTGGCCATCCTCTATCCATGTTGACATTCTTTTTAGTTTAGGCTTTGTTTGCTTGTTGTTTGTTTATTCGTTTGTTTTTCAACTGACCCTTGGCAACCCAACCCTCATAGCTCAGCAAGGAAACTCTCCCAAAAGTTCTAACAAAAGTTCCCTTGGCCAATCATAGGAGGAGATGTTGGAGTTAGACTCATTGGTGCCATAGAGGCTGAGAGTATGTGAAAAGTGCCTTCCAAAAAAGGAAAAGAGGGAAATGGATGCTAGGCAGGTGAAAGAAATGAATCTCTAGATCTCCTACCCACTAAATGGCCTCCTCATGAGAAATCAGGCATGACCATTTCTTTAAGAGAGCATTACTCTTCATGTTTTCCCAAAACTGATCAAAAGCCAGCAGCAGTGATGAACCAACAGAAACTCTTCATCTTCTTTGTGCTAAGACCTTCATTGTGCACATGAGAGAAGGGAGGATGAAACCAAAGAAGTGTCCGAACCCAGTCCCATTCAGCTGTTTCACACAGAGGTCAAATTCAAGGCCTTCTGATGCCTCCGTTACGTGTTCTTCCCATCACACCAGGATGAAACCTCTGTTTCAGTTTTGAACTTACTGTACTCTCAGAAATTGAAATTCTTGCAAACCTAAGTTAGATGGTGATACTTAGGCCCCGAAATGTCCCTCCCTGAAAGGCACAGGGATGAATTCCTCAGGATTCAATTGGAAAGCTTAGTCTCTACTGGCAGAGTTGCTATCACTTGGTAACTTTGCTCTTCAAATGCACTGTATCATCTTTTAATAAAAATTTTCTTTACCCTAGAGCCAAATCTTGACTCTACCTGCAGACAGAATTTCACACAGATCCAAGTCGACTGAATGTAGACTGCCACCAACCTGGTGATGAAAGAATCTTTCCCCTCTACTGCTAACAAAACCATGCTGACAAGAAACCCTTTTAACAATTATTTCTTCTTAAACCATGAATGTAAATTTGGCCCAAACTGAGCCCCCTGACCACTGTGGAGAAGGAGGAATCTTTGTCATTAACCTGACAGCTGGCTTAAGAAGACAAAAATACTAAACAACTTTCTTCTGTCTCCTTTTATTTGTTTATTTTCCTTTGAAAGGAAAACCAAATTCTTAGCTGACCTTACCGAGTAGATTTCTTATGCTGAGCTTTGGTTTTTCCTCTGGCATATAGGGGACTAAATGAATTTTGATTTTACAATTAATTAAGAAAATACAGGAAAGCAATGTTTGTGGGGAGTCAGTCAAGTGAGGTCAGTAGGCTAATAATCTTTCCCTCCAGGACCCTGGCTTCCCATTATGTTACAGGCACCACTCCAAGTCTTTTCTTGGTTTTTTTTTTTTTTTTTTTTTTTGAGTCCCTAAACCGCTACCCAATTAGTACTTGTTTCTGTAACAGTTACTTCCGGGAAACTGCTGATGGAGCTTTTCAGAGGAAGCCAAGCCACACAAGGTCACTGCTGTCTAACTAGTACTAACTGGTGTAGTTGGAGTCCGTGGCTTCCGTGTTCCGTTCTTGTTTTATATAAATAGTGTACTCTACAGGGGAACAACCAAAGTTTGTAGATTTTCATGATGGCTATGTAAAGATGGATTAATATGAGCTCCCTATTCTGGTCTTATCTGAATGTCTTCTTGGATTAAGAAATCTGCCTGATGTACGTAGGATATCCATAAAGAGAGACACCTACTCCAGCAGCAAACAAGACCTATTAATCTTATCAATTTTCCTAGCACTGAATCAGATGATACCACAAGAGAGGTGTGGAATTCACAGGGAGTGGGCAGAATTGCTTGGGTCCATCACCCCAGTAGCCTGCTTTCTGGGCTGGACGGGAGATGATGGAAGCATGGATAGAGTCACTTCCACTGACGACACCAGGAAGAGTCCTTGCTGAGTTAAACAGCTTGTTGTTGATTTGGAGTGGCAGCTGTCCCATCTGTAACTAAACAGCTTTCCTTCCATCTGTGTGTTTCAGCCCTTGATCACATTGGAGGGAAGCATATCAGTGAAGTTTTTTTCTGAAGGGATGAACACGATCACAGTGCAGGTCTCGGCTGGGAATGCCATCCTGCAGGATACAAAGACCATTGCTGTGTATGGTGAGTGCTCCTTCTTGCTAATCCGTTAGCACCCTTGTGCACAGATTAGGTGGTCTAGTACCAGGGTGCTGGACACCATCCAGTCTCTAAATTTTATGTAGAGAAGACAGGGCCATGGTAGACAAAGGACTTAGTTAAGTCTGGTCTCCTGTTTAATAAAGATATGATTCACCAGCAAAATACTTACTCTATTGTGGACACAAGACATTAAGGGTGTTTACTGTTTGGGTTCCTTTAGTTGGCCTGGGGACGTGTGGAATGACTGTTTGTTCACTCACCTTGGTAGGGTAAAGATAGTTTTCTTAAGTGTAGCACTAACTAATTCCATTTAGAGTTCTAATAGTACTTGAGTGGCTAAAATCTGTTATGATAGCAAACAATTAAGGTTGAAGACTTTTTTCTAATTCAACTTTAAAATTCTTGGTTATGAAGAGGAGCCACAAATGTCTAAATAATCTAAAAATCTCTATACAAATGAATTATTTAAAAAAATAATAAACTTTGTTAAATTAAAAGCAGTGGGTGGGTCATAATAACCAAATGAAAATGCCTAGTCCTAGATTGGATATGTGTTTGAGCAAATGACTATATGAAATAAGTTTGTGATCAGTTGGGGAAATTTGAATATGGTCAGAACATTAGATGGAATGAAGCATAACTGAAATGGAAGGATGGCAATCATCAATGGAAAAATGAAAAATTAAAAACAGTTTGTACAGATCAATCTCATTTTTTATACATAGAAAAATATTCTGATGGATATGCACTGTGTAACTAGTGTTTGATAAAAATGTAACCTTTTATCATTAATACAGAAATAGTATGTGTATATTGTATAAGACTAAATTTAAAAATCAGGCAAGAAGTTAAAAACAGATGTAGAGAAAGCAAAGGTTATGGAAAGACAGAGCGAAAGAAAGATGAAGACAGGTGAACTAGCTTGTGGTCTGAATTATATTAACTTCCAAAGTTTCAGAATTAATTAATCGTGATGAGATGAGTTAGGACTAGATTTGCCTGTGGGGAAGCTTGTCCTGTTTTTCACTTCTCATCTTGCCAACTTGACCTTCACATTCAGGAAATGATTGGCAAGCAAATTTTGACCTATTGAAGGGTCGAAAGGCCTCAAGGGCACAATTCTTTGCATGGCTATGAATTCATGTTTTCTTTCTCCCTCCTATGGAGACTTGATTGGCCCCAAGGAGTGAGTGGAAGTAGATAGGGCTGTGGGTTTCCTAACAAGACACCTTCACAGAAGCAGCCTCTCAGCCAGGAGCCCAGCCCACAACTGTGTGGAAGAGAGAGCTTCTGATGCTCTTTCATTCTCTGTTTCCTTTCTATGTGCTAAGAATACTTTTAATCCTCAAACCAGCCCCTAGTATATGGTCCGTGGTAGTATTATCTCTAGTATTCATAGAAGTAAAGATGTTGTCCCACATGGTAAGTTATGGAGCTGATCTTCCAACGCAGCCCACCCAGGGCCTGTGCTCTGAAACGACCCTGCTTAACTGGCTTTCCTTGCTTTCTATATCTGGTTCTCTTTCTTTCCTGTCCTGGACCTCACTGGTTGTACAAGTGTGCACTGATCCATTAACTCCATAGCTATCCTCTTCATTGGTCACATTGGCAACCTCCTTATTACAATTTTGAAGAGAATTTTAAACCTGGAAAGTCTTTGAGCTTATCTGCTCCAGCCCCGTCATTTTCACAGAAAACAAATGGTGGTCCAGACACGAGAAATCACTGGTTGAGAAGCATTCTGCTCTTTTAGTGATAGACCCATTAATAATAGGGATAGTGGAGGTGATAGTAATTAACATTAATGTACAGTTTTCTAAGCACTTGACAGAAACAATCTGTTCCTTTAAATCCTCTAAACAGAGTTATGAGAACCGTTCTATAATTACCCCTGTTTTACAGATGAGAAAATACAAGGTAAGTCTATTAAACAAACAAGAGCGTAAGAATTCTGGATCCAGAAAGCTTGTCCTTTATTGTCTTTCACTTCCAACAATGTCTTTAAAAGGATTGTTCAAGGTTGGTCACCCTTCCTCAAGCAGGCTGTCATCTTTCCCTTTGTTAAGAGCTTGCACAAAGGAATGAGTACTACCCTACCTCCAGCCCAACCAAACTTACCAACTATCAACCATTCTTAATTTGTCTTTCCAGTGAGAGGTCCAGAGTTCCATAGTATGAGATCAAAGCCAAACCAATTGCCTGTGAGTCAACCCCACTTCATGGTAGCAGAGTAACTCGGCTCTGTAAGGGTCTGAGTGGCTGATTTCTTTTTTTTCAAAGTAATTCACCAGGCCTTTCTTTCAGGGTGCCTCTGGTCAGACTCAAACTCACAATCTTTTGATTAGCAGCTGAGCATGTTAACCATTTGTACCACTCAGGGACTCTGTGTATGTGACTGGGAAGTTTTAATGCCAGGTGTGAATGAGAAGGCTTCACATGTGGGAAACTGATGCTATAAAGTTGTCAACCCAAAGCCACACAGAAGACTGCAGAAAAGAAAACTTTGTCTGCATTTACTTTCCCTAATTTGCTTCAGGGCACAGGTTTGCTTTTAAATATTAATAAAAATGAAATGGTGGAATTCATTTCTTTGATCAGCTGCACAGAAAAGTCTTTATTATTGGTATTTATCCTTTCCAGTCCTTCCCTGTACACCCCCTATTTGTTGAATAAACTGAAGTATAACATTTCTCTGACATTCACCCTCCTTAACTTGCTGTTTAATGTGTTAAGTAATTACAGAGAGATCGGCATCATTTTTCTCATTTGTGTCCTTTTACTGAGACAGATGTTTTCCCTTAGTTGTGAAATAGGAATCTCAGTTATTTGGTAAGAAGTGTGGGGAAGATGACAATGACCTAAACTTCTGTCTTCCAAGCAGGAAGTTAGAGCTCAGTGGTTGGCTTCTCAGTGTTGCCATTTACCACACGGCTAATTAACATGCATTTCATTATTCTCCATCAGAGCTGAGGCGGTGATATTCACATAGGTGACCGGTGACTCATAAAAGAGTCAAGCTTTGAGAAACACCTCTTTGGAATAGGGTACTCGCCTCGGACGCACACGCTGTAATGTAAGAATCGTCAAGGCGTGTGTCTGGTAACACTTTAACATTGTTAGGAAATGCACGAGCAGGCTTTTGTGCTTCCTGAATGCAGAATAGCTGTCACTGCTGCTGCTGGTCGGCCCCTTCTAAAACACAAGGACATGCTTTCTACTCTGGGTTTTAAAACAAAGACAATACATGTTTGTTGAATAAGTAAATGCGTGAATTCCTGAGAGGCTCCAGGGCAATTTATACATTTATTTATTTAACAAGCATACACTATTTAAACGAATCACCAATTCATTAAATACCTACCATGTCTGTCCTACACACTACCCCAAGTGCCAGGAACACAGCCTGTCTCTTCTCATGGACCTCATAATCTGTTATATTTCAAGTAAATACAGAAAGAAAATCATTAAAAATAGAACTATGAAGAAACAATGAAATGGGGTGATACGATGGAAGGAGCCCAGGGTGAGAGTAGAAGAAAGCCTATGTAGTATTAGTAGTTGGGAAGACCCCTCCAAGGAGAGGCTGAAGATGGGAAGAAGGCCTATGTGCTGTGATCTGGGGGTGGACGTGTGCTGAGATGACAGGGAGCACAACATGATTAAGTGACTTGGAGAAGGACAGGGTCTTCGAGCAGAGAGAGTTCAGGGAAGCCTGGGAGGACATGAGAGAGGTGCAGAAGTAGGTATGAGGCTTTATGGGGCCTTGAAGGCAGTGTTAAGAATCTAGATCTTATTCTAAAGGCTGCAGAGCTGCCAGCAGCCTCTAGGGAAGTAAAGTTATCAGGGAGTGGCATGTACCAACACTGTGCTGGGACAGTGGCTATGGAGGCCAGGAGAAAGCCCCTCAAAGACCTGCACCTAAGTGTCTGTGCAGTACCAGCAATTAACACCTCAGCTGCTAACCAAAAGGTTGAAGGTTCAAGGCCACCCAGACATGCTTCAGAAGAAAGGTCTGGTGGTCGTCTACCTCAAAAAGATCTGCTGTTGAAAATTTACAGAGCACAGTTCTCTTCTGACACACATGAGGCCACCCTGCCTTAGGGACTCAATAGTGACTAGTTTCAGACCTCCAGCTACTGAGATTGGAACTGTCCAAGGTGCTGTCTTCTGAGACCCACTGCCAGTCTAGCTCCAAAGCCATGCTTTCACAGGCTGTTCCCAGCCAGTGACTGGTTCAGGTGAGATTTTAAGGAAGATGCATTCCTGGGAAACAAGGGACTCGTCTGCTGGTGACTTTTGCTCAAGGACCTCCTGACAGTCTTGCTGCACTTCTCCTGAGACTCCATAGCCATCAAGAGCACTTTACCCAGCCTTTCTTCCCTCTCTGTCACTTATTGTTATATGGGCATCATGGTCTGATGGAACTGCCTCTAGCCTCCTCCCTATCATCTGTCAGAGGCAGCTGTCTCCTAACACTCTTGCTCACTGAGTCCATTGTAGAGACTGCTTCTCAGAGGACCTGAACTAGCTCAGGGGCTCCCCACTCAGCCAATAAAACCATCAAATTAAGGACCCCAAAGTCCATCAATGGATGCTGTCATACAAATAAACAAAAAGAGTAATCAACAAGTGCAATAATAATCATATAATCATACAGTGTACATTGTAAAATCATAGTAGTAAAGGGGTGTGTCAAATACGGTAGTGCCATAAAAGAGAAAATTATCACATGGAGTGTGTCATCAGTCAGAAAAAGGCTTCAGCTAGAGTTGAATGATTTTGTATATGGACAATGGGGAGAAGGGGCTGTTCTAGGTGAAGGAGCCGTGTGCGCAGAGGCACAGACCGTAACCCTGCGATGCACTCAGGACAGTTCAGATCACTTACAGTCAAGACCTGGGAGGAGGCAAAGGCTGCTGAGGTAGATGTGGTCCAGATCCTGGGATGCCCAAGAAGGCCTGTCATCTAGAAAAGAATGAGCTAGTGAGAGAACAGGGACAAGGTGGCTGTTTTGTACTCTACAAGTCTTTTCAGAGAATGCAAATGCAAGGGACTCCCTCTGAGTGCTTCACATAAAATACAAAGCCTGATAGGCTTTTTGGAAAAACTATTTAACTCATAATAATCCCCCTACTGTTGTATCCTCAGAGGAATTCAGGTCCCTTCGCCTATCCTTTTCTCCAAACCTGGATGAACACAACCCAGATATCCCTGAGTGGAGGCGCGACATCAGCCGAGTCATCAAAAGATCCTTGGTGGAGGTGAGTACAAACCATTCCTTCTCCTGACCAGACACATTTACACTCTGGTGTCACAGAGATTCATGGTGTGGGACCCCTCTGCAAAGAAATGACAATAAAGAGCGGAAGCACATGGAGGTTAAGTTCATCAGTCTGATATCTCTAGGGCTGAACCTCACACGTGCAGATATAGAGGCACTATGGTGGACATGCACACATGAGACAAACCTGTCATCTTTGTCCCCCATGGAGCTTATTCTGCTTGGAGAGTAAAGAGAAGAACATTGCCATTTATGACAGTTATACAGGAATTCCAACCATCAGGTCATTAGTAAGTATAGGGTCAGCTCTTGCACAACGTAGGAACCCTCTGTGTCCAGGTTTTCAGAGTTGAGTGCAGTTAGTAAGAGCGGCACTGGGTTCCAAGTCCACAAACCTGCAAGCATCACAGAGTACACTGCCTGTGTGGTCGGTCGTATTTCTGTGTCACAGTTTTTTTTAAGGGTATCTCTCTCCTGCAAGGGGAAGATCCCATTGTCTTCATATTACAGAGGGGGTAACTGAGGATGAGAGAACCTAAGAAACTTGCCCAGTATCTCACAGCTTAGAAGTGAGAATATACAACTGAGTTCAAAACCCAAGTCTGGGTTTTCGTATGTGCAACATGGCCTCCTAAAGTTTCTGGGAGAGTGCCAAGGTGGTATGGTTTATCCTTCTCTGAGAAAATGTCACTGATGGTTTGAGAAGGCATTTTCTTTCAGACAGATCTCCCACCTAGCATACTGCACTCTCATGAGGGAGCAGAGGAATAGGGCAGCCACACAAGGGGCTTTTTTTAATTTATTGCACAAAATTAAAAAAAAAAAATCGTAGATGGAGCTGCATCTCTCCAGGGTATTTTTCTACTCCAGAAGGAAATTCAATTTAGAGTTTTTAGTACATTTTTTCCTCTGCTTTCACATAGTATATGATGCCATATGACAACAAGAGATGAGGAGATAAAAGTGCTCAGATAACTCCTACACAGAAAATAGGTTCCCGGTCCAGCCTCTTGGCAACGAGCTGATCTTCCCCTTCTTCCTAACTACTGCCGTCACCTTGGTTGGCATGGATTTAGCACTTACTATATTGTAGGCATTCTGCTCAGTGCTTTGCAACTTTAACATATTTAATCCCAAGATAAGCTTATCATGTTAGTAGTATGGTAATTCTTGCTTCATAGATGAGGAATCTGAATTTAGAGTCATTAGATTTCATGCCCAAGGTCATGGAGCTAAAAGTCAGGCTCTGTCCTGAGACTATCTAGGTTTGAAACTTGCTTAATGGGATTTCCAAACAATTCCACTCTGTAGCCCCCTTTGGTCATGTTACATGGAGTAACATGGATGGGCAGAGGAACTTTGGGATAGAGAAAGGATCTCTTCATGTGGGTCTGGGTAACTGGCATCTCTATGGGCCTCTCCCAGCATCCTTGATATACAGTCAGCAGCTAAACATTGTAGCTACTAGAGGCACAGCTGCCAGGCTACAGGTTCAAATGGAATAAATCCTTCTGCCGTTGGAACTGTCTGTCCTGAGTGTGGCCACTGATTTTTCTCCTCTGCTGTTCAAGAGAAATAGCTTAGAGCCCTCCCTGGACCCACCACCAGTGTTCTTCAGTGGTCCGCAGTCTGGAGACCCACATCCCTGCAGATCTCCCAGGTGGCAGCCCAGCTCTCCCAAGTGATTTCTCAACCAGCCACTGGCTCAGCAAGAAAGAGTTTTCCCAGCAGATCTGTCTCTGCACTCATTATCCAGGGATCATAGGCTCTGAGTCTTCACCTTTTCACCAGCTGTCCAGCAGGCTAGAAATGACTGCTCATCAATATTTCGAGAGTGCTGCACAGCAAAACCAGCTAAATGTAGAATACGTGGATTGGCTCACCACTGCTCATGACAGGACAGTGGGGGTGAGGTTAGTGTCCTGCGGTTACCAAGGTCACCTTGGTTACCAGATCCCAAGAGGCAGCTGACCCAGCCCTTGGTTCCAAGCTTCCCACTCTGTCATTGAAATCGGCAAATACTTGTGGTTCTCAGTGCATTGCCACTTCATTAAGTCCTGAGGTACCAAATTGCCAAGTGTACCCCAATGAAGCCTATAGGAGGTACAACTTGCAGGCTGCTTATTTCTTGTTTTCTTCCTACATATTATGCAACAAAATTTGTCTCAAAATTGGTGCCTTTCCTCAACAAGGGAGCTTTTGTATTAACATTTCACAAGCCAGCCAGCCAAGTGTCATTCAGTAAATATTTCTTGAGCCCTTTCTGTATAATGAAGATGATTTAGACAGAGTCTCTGAGTTTAGAATCTGGTAGGGGTATAAAGCAGAATGAGACTAGCTGTCATAGGAGTTGGTATGTGATAAGCATCAGGAGAAGGAACCAACAGACCGGTAAGGGAACAGAGCTTGTAGCCAGACCAATTTCAAAATCATGCTCACCATTCACTACCTGGATAGCCGGTTGTTTCACCTTCCTTCGTCTTTGTGCCCTGTGTTAGAAACAGAGATACATCCAGATCTTCATTCATGGAGGAACTTGGCCTAGCTTCTGGGAGTGATGTGGGCAGAGGCCTTAGCTACAGCCCTTCAGGAACTGCTTCAGCCACAGTAAATTACCTTGCCTCGGGTTATGTCCTTTTCCTGGTGGCTCATGCCCAGTGATGCCCAGTAAAGGCTTGGCCATCTCAGCCCAACTTGAGACACCTCTGAGGGCCTCAATGGCTTCCAATATCTAGCTCTTGAGACTGTCTCTGGCCTTCACAGTAACTTAACCTTTACCATCTGGTCATTTCTGCTTCCCACTCACTCTCATACCTGTTGATCTGAAGAACCAAGCCAAAAAAGCCAAAGCCACTGCTGTTGAGGTGATTCTAACTCATGGCAACCCTGTAGGCCAAAGTGGAATTGCCCTCTAGAGTTTCCAAGAAGCACCTGGTAGATTTGGACTGCCAACCATTTGGTTACCAGATGGAGCACTTAACCACTGTACCACCAAGATTTTCAATCTAAAGAACACTCGTTAATAAACAGCCTCAGTCGGATCCGACTCAATGGCACTTGACTTGGCACACTATATGCAGTGTCTTCTTCCTGCAGACTTCAACCCATGAAACAACATCTCCTGCAAACTGAGATATAACAGTACCTGTTTCAAGGGGTGGTTGTGGGAGTTCCATAAAATAATATTGCTTAGTTGCTTAGCACAAAGCCTGGCACAGGTAAGAACCTAATACATGAGTTTCCTTGCTGCTACTTCTAAAAAGGCACAAGCTGTGGATTTCAGAGACAGACAAACTCCTAGTTGGTAAATTATGAAAAACGTATTGACGTAAGTAGTCTTTAAGAAGACTTGTGAAGTGTAAGTAGGGTTTCATTAGCAAATAGAGAGGACAGAGATGGCATGCCCAAAAACATTTGCAGGAAAAGGCTGGAGAACTGAGATATTGGGCATGATTCCGTCTGCTGAGGCGTAGGATGCCTGTGTGAGTTGCGTGTGATAAGACTACAGAGAAAGTGCAGGATTACATTACGGAAGGCCTTGAATATATATTTAATCCATTTAGTAAAGGGAAATATTGCAAGAATTTATAACAGGAAAACATGATCTGAACTGGGTGGTACAAAGATAAATCTGGAAGTAGTAGCATGTTTCCTGAAAATTAAAAGGTTATGATAAAACCTCAAGCAGAATTGAGACATTAACAGTGTGTTTTTTAAAAAAACACTAATAGAATGATTATATAATATGAATGTCCACTCATCAAGATCTGAAAAACTGATTAAAATGGCAAGGGAAAGATGAGTATAGGCCACAGGTGAGGATAAGGCTTCAAGCTAGGGTATCTGGGAAAGGGCAGCTTGTCCCCAACCAAATACAGAATGAAGGTTTTGAGTGTTAAAGTAATTTTTTGTTTGTTTGGCCTTTTCACATATTTGTTGGAAATCCTGGTGAAACAACCAAGCAGCAGAGTCTGACTGATTTCTCAAGAAAGAATCCGAGATGGTACCTGATGATTCTAGAGCCCATCTGTATTGTAATGGCTGGACAAAGAGACAGAGGCATAGCAGTCTGAGAGATAGAAGGCCAACTGAGAGTTTAATTTGCAAAATGAAGGGCTTAGAGTGCTTTATAAACAGGGACTGGTTATCAGAATTTACTACCGCAGAGCAGTCAAGAGCTGCCTAAGGCTTTGTGGTGGAAGTAGAAACCTTACTAGGTAGGTTAGGGGGTTAGGATGTGATGGGTGGATTTTGATGTATGAGGACTGACAGTTAAGTTTGAAAACTCATCCTAGAAAAAGTGCTGCAGACCTCATTGCTGAGTGTCACTGCAGTCACCTTCAAAGTACTCCCCTTGTGAAGCTATGCACCGATGTCAGAACCTAGTGGACCCTTCACAGCAATTTTGGAATTCTTCTTCTGGAATGGCCATCAGAACTGTCATTGATGTCCTGAATGTCATCCAGATGTTTTCCTTTCAATATTTCCTTTATCGTCAGGTAAAGAAAAAACTCATTGGGGGCCAGATCAGGTGAGTAGGGAACATGTTCCCATACAGTTACCTGTTTACTGGCTAAAAACTCCCTCACAGACAACTGTACAATTAAGTTCATGAACTTGCCACCATGTGCAGTGGCCATTCCAGAAAGAGTTTTAAAATTTGCCTTAAAGGGTGGAGTCAAGGCTGGAATCAGTATGTTGCTTCCCAAGAGAAGTACTTCAAAGGTGACCATAGTGAGATTCAGCAGTGAGATATGTAGCAGTTAGGACGATTAAGTTCACAGACTTAATTGTCAGACCTCATAGTCTAGTGAAAAAAGAAAGGCAAGGTAGAAAGAGGGATGGCGTGAGAGGCAGATGAGAATGCCTTGAAAGTGCGTGCTCGATTCCTCAGGTGTGGTGAGACCTCAGAGAAGAAGATCTAACAACGGAACTGGTGCAGGTTAATGCAGATACTCGACGGTAAGACGAGCTAACTTTGAAGTGTTGTCTATGCTAGGCTTCGTATGTTACTCATTTAATTCTTAGAATCACCTTTGTAAGAGTCAAGGACTCTTATTATCCTCATTTTTCATTGGAGGGAATATAGGTCCAAGAAGAGAAAAGCAACTTGCACGAGGTCTCATAGTAATGGAGCTGGAGAAGAACTTCGGAGTCTGACTCCGGAGCCGCATTCTGGCCTCGTTGCTAACTGTGACCCTACCTTCCTGTCACTGTGGACGGGGTCCCATTTTCACCTCCCAGCCCTCCCCCTTTGCATCCTCTAACCCCCTGACTAATACCTAGTCCCTTCTGATTCTGTTCCCCCCTTGATTTTTATGTCTTTCCAACTTACATGAACCTCTCTGTCACTCCCCCAGGTTACAGGGGTCCCAGGGGAGCACATCTTGGTGGCTGTGCTTCCTGGTCTTCCCACTGCTGCTGAGCTGTTTGTCTTACCCTATCAGGACCCCACAGGAGAAAGCAGAAGGTCTGCTGAAGAGCTGGAACAGGTGAGTCCCCAGGAGACATTTCTGCTTCTCCCTGCAATTTAAGCCGTAACTCCTGCCAGTGTCTGACCATCGAGACAGCATTACAGGGGTTTCTGTGAGACCTGGGTCGAGAGGAAGGCCACTAGCTGTTTGTTGGCTCCTTGACTTTCTGCTCTTTAGTTTCATGTTTGTAAACTACAGCCTTACTAAGAAACACACAGAAGAGAGTTTATTGTAGGGAATGCCTAAATTAATCAGTACGTTCACACTACGGACTACTGTACATGGTTTACACTGAATCAGATCTATCTTCAGGTGCTGACACAGAGACTGACCCCAGCACAAGAGTGGCGTCACAACATCACTAGAATTTCTAGCACAAGAGTGCATGAGACTCAAATGACAGGGTATGATGTTATGTGTTTGGAAGTTTATATGTTTTATACAAACCATTATCCCTTTTGCCATCACCATCCTAAGATGGCCTGATTTTGTTTATAGTAAACACTGACTTCCAAGTACCTCTGCTGTCTGTATGGTGATCCACCTTCTCCTATCTCCATCAGCTTCTGAAATATTAGAAGGTTTGTGTGTTCTCTCCCTCCCCTGGCCCCTGTAGTCTTTCTTAACTTCAAAAGAGTGTCCCATCTTTATAGTGAGGGTTATCTTGGAAACTGTGGTGGTGTAGTGGTTAAATCTGCCAGACACTCTTTGGAAACTATGGAGTAGTTCTACTGTATCCTATAGGGTCACTATGAGCTCAAATCAACTCGATGGCAGTGGGTTTGGTTTTTTTGTGGGTTGTTTTCCTTTGTTCATTCAGTTAAAGTGATTGGTGGTAGACTGATTGCCCTGGCAGAAACCCCATGATTCAAGTTTCTGAATTCTTCCAGGCAGATGGATTAAAAATAGGGTTCCTCTCAGCCACTAAATAAATATTGGCCTTTTCTCCTCCAGTACTGGGAGCTTTTCAGTTTACTTCAGATAAACCTATAATCTATTCCTGTGATCGTTAGTCTTCCAAGATGGTTCGAGAACCTGTGATACAATTCTTAATAATAGCAACCTCAAATTATACCCCAGCCTACCTCTTAGCATGTACCATTCCTTCAGCTGCTGATTTCTCACTTGGCAGAAGATTCACCTCTATAATTTTCTCCATGTGCAAGTAATGAAGAAAAGAGCTGTCAGGGAAAGCCCTGTTGAACCCCATTTCTTAATGAACTGCATTTGAATGGCAGGCAGCAAGTACCCCACGAGGTTCTGCATCTCACCTTGCTCACCCCTGGCATTCAGGTTCCTATTATTGCCTACAGATTATTATCTACGTCTGCAATTTAGCAGGACAAAAATGGGTTATATCTTATCACAGCACTGCTTAAGACCCAGAAGAAAAGTAGGTCCTTATACTGAGTCTTTGGTTATGAACTTTTACAATTATTCTTCCTCTATAAATCTTACTTATTTTTCCATGAAATCCACATTATAATCTTTTCAGGTGTGGAGAAGAGTCCAGATGTGGAACCAGCTACTTCACGACATCATATCATCTGTGCATCTTTATTTAACACACTTTCCTTTTTTTTTTTCTAAAGTAATGTGTTCTAGATGTTTCCCCAAGGGGAAATATGGAAAAGAAGCGTCTGCTGTGTGAGACTCTAACTGTAAAGGAGTGTGTTTGGCATTTATCTATCACTCCCTCTTGTTACCCTCTCTTCACTCTCTCTTCTGGCTGCTTCCTTGAAAGGCATGCTGAGACAGCTGAGTGATTGTCCAAAATCCATCCTAGTATCAGTTATTGATAAACCATTTAGTCTGAGCTCTGAAGGCAGATAGCTTGTTTGAAGGCCGTGTGACTTAGCCGCTGGCATATATGAAGGAACTGAAGCCGTTTCAATAGAAAGAGCTCAGGTTTAATAAATAGAGACCAAGTTTCCAGATTTAGCTCTGCTATTCATTGTTTCTATTTTAGAGATGCGCCATCAGATTTTGGGATAATGGTGGCTTGTGTGTTCTTGTGATGCTAGAAGCTATGCCACTTTTATTTCAAATACCAGCAAGGTTACCCATGGCACAAGTTTTCAGCAGAGCTTCTAGACTTAAGACATACTAGGAAGAAAGAACTGATGGTCTACTTCTGAAAAAGTTGACCAGTGAAAACTTGATGAATAGGAGCAGAGCATTGTCTGAGATAATACTGGACGATGAGCCCCTCAGGTTGGAAGACACTCAAAATAGAACTGCTGCCTCCAAGTCGAGTCACCCTTAATAACAGAGATGGAATAAAGCTTTCAGAACCTTCATCTGCTGACATGGAATAACTCAAAATGAGAAGAAACACTACAAACATGCATTAATAATGAGAACATAGAACATATGAAGTAAGAGTGTAGGAAAATGAGAAGTAGTCAAAAAATGAAATGGAACACATGGATTTCCCAGGCATTAGTGAGCATGAAAGGACTGGCATTGGCCCTTTGAAATCAGACAATCATATAATCTGCTCGGCACATTTGAGAGGAATGACATCGTATTCATCATTAATAAAGGACATTTCAAGATTTATCCTGAAGTACAACACAGTCGGTGATTGGATAATAGCCATATGTTTACAAGGAAAACCAGTTAATAGGACTATTACTGAAATTTGCACGCTAACCACTAATGCTGAAGATGAACAAACTGAAGATTTTTTATCAACATCTGCAGTAAGAAATTGATCAAACATGCAGGCAGGATGCATTGATAATAACTGGTAATTGGAATGCAAAAGTTGGAAACAAAGAAGAATAATCTATAATTGAAAAATGCAGGCTTGGTAATAGAAACGCGATCCCGTGATAGAATTTTGCAAGAGCAATGATTTACTCATTGCAGATACCTTTTTTCAACAAGATAAATGGCAGCTATACACATGGACCTCACCAGATGGAAAACATAGCAACAGATTGACTATATATATATGGAAAGAGGCAACGCAAACATTCAATGTCATTGGTGAGAGCAAGGCCTGGGGCCAACTGCACAACATACTATCAATTGCTTGTATGCAAGTTCAAGTTGAAGCTGAAAAAAATTAAAACAAGTCTGTGAAAGTGAAAATACAACCGTAAGTATATCCCACTTGAATTTAGAGACCATCAGAAGAACAGAGTGTGTGTTTGTCCTCCATTTCGTGATTGTAATTTATTTTAAAGAGAGTTAAGGTAGAATTGTAACACCCTCACTAAGGTCACATCCTTGATCCAATGTAAAAAAAAGTTTCCCTGGAGTATGGCCTGTACCATCTTTTATCTTAGAAGAAATAAAAAATTCCTAGCAACAACAATAACTTTAGAGATGAGAAAGGTGAGGACCAGAAATACCGAATTATTTAGCCAAATATAATCCTTCATAGCTTCTATAGTAATATCTGATTGCATATTGGTAGAGGATTAAAGAAATGATACAGCAAGTACTAGCTTATGGTAGATGCTTGATAAATAGTAGATCGGTGGTGGTGCTCGTAACATTTATGATCCTTTTGGGATGGGAAGAGACAATGTGGAAAATGTAAAAAAAGGAAAACAAAGTTTAGGCTTCTTAATTAGCCTGTTATAGTCAAGGACATATATTGATAAAGAAAATGCTGGGAGTAAGAAAAAAAATAATAAAATTATGTGAAATGGAGAAAAGAAGAAGAACAATAAGAAGAAGAAAGGCCATCTATTGTGTACTAGAGTAAGTACACAGTGATTGTGTACCAGGGTAAGTCCTCCTAAGTTAGCCTGTGGTCAGTGGCCACAAAGCAATGCAAAAACTAAATTGAATCAGAACTTTGTTTAGGAAATTGCCATGTATGAACCTCCTAGAATTCAAACCAAGGTAAACACAGTGATGAAGCAAAAATCAAAGCAAGTACATAAGAAATAAGTATCTTATAGATAATGCTATTACCCTAATGGCTAATGTAAAGTACAGTAATGAAATCAACTGATTATAAAAACTAGCCGTAAGTGGAGACTCCGTGAAATAAGGACTACTCTTTTGGAATGTGTTGTGTTCCGTGAAGGAAGAGTCCTTCAATCTTTCCTTCTCACTGATTCTTTTTAAAGTAAGATTATTCAGGTCCTAGCCTAAAGTAGTGTCCTAACTAAGGTAGGATAATCAGGCTCTAGTTCTATAACTGACTTCAAGCCTTTCCACTCAGCCATACTGTTGACAGAGTGGTGTAACATCTTGCTTCTGTGGGTCTAAAGATACCAAAGTTGCTGCATGAAAAAAATAAGTGAATGTTTTTGCTTTGGTTTGCTTTATTTTGAGGGTTTTGTGTGTGTGTGTGTGTGTGTGTGTGTGTGTGTGTTTGTGTTGTTAATTGCTGATGCAACTGACAGATGCCCATTTCAAACAGGTTTAAAGAAAAAAAGTAAATTTGTGAGCTCATTTAAGTGTGAAAACCAGAAATACAGTTCAAGCATGGAGTAATTTAGAGCCACTCGAGAGTGTGACCAAATTACTACCCTGTCGTCTTTGTCCCTTGCCCTGTCTCTTGTCTCTTTTCTTTGCTATCACATAGGCAGTGTGCCTGAGACTAAAGTCAACACATAGGAGAGCAAGGACAGCCACTGGAAGCTCCAGTTTCCACTTAGCTCATCCGTAAGACAACGCCTGTCCCAGATAATGCCAGCAGGAGCCCCAACTGACTGCCGCTCTAACGCATTATGCAAACACTGACTATAAATGCAAAGCAAAGCCAATCCACAGAAAGGAGGTCCCTCCCTTAAAGGTTGCACTCTAAGTCTTAGATGGACTTGACTTTACCCACTCTCTTAATGGCCTGGCCTCTTTTCTTGGAAAGACAAAGCACAGCACCTCAAGCAAGGGAAGAAGAAGGGTGCCAGCCAGTGAGCCCTGAGGAATGCGAGGGCAGACTTCAAGCAGAGGGCTCTTGCCTCTTCTCACTTGGCTTCCTCTGACAACTTTCCCAGGGGAGTAGGGATGTTGGCTCGGATGGTGCTCACCTGTCTGTGCAATAAATTGAAAATTCCTCTCAGCGAGAAGCACTTGACCTTTTTATCGGGACGGCGTGGGCTTGGTTACTCAAGTGACCTCTGTCTGCAAGGATTCCGCTAGTCTTCGTTTCAGACCCTAGACAAGTGAGAAAGGACTTGAATGCCCTTAGCTAGCCTCATCAAGGAGAATACATCCCCAGGGCCAGCTGCTCAAGTCTGGAGCCACCCTACCTCCCCCTCTACTTTCAGACTCTCCGGCTTATTTGTTAGTCGGCAGGGGGGAGCAGATGTGTACCTGGCTTGCCTGGAGGGGGGAAAGACTGCCCTACTCTGTGCTGGCAGATGGGAGCTTATGGGTGTTGTCTTTCATAAGCCTTAAAGGACCTGGGCACCTAAAGGGCAGGAGGAGGCTATGGAAAAAGTATTATTATGAAGAAAAAAAAAGAAAAAGAATTTCCTCATCAGTTGGTCATTGTTTCCATTTGACAGATGAACCATCCAAAATCCAGGAACATTTAAAGGCACTTTTACAATAGAAGTCTATTGGCAACATTTTAAATAAACTGAAAGATTTATTATGTGATTTAATTAATAACCTCAGACTGTGTTTTATATAACCCTTACATTGTCAGTCTTCCCAGTCAAGAATTTTTAACCCAGGGAGTTTAATTATAGCCATACTTGGGAGTCATAAGAAAGCCATTAAGGCAGGAAATATAAGTGGAGGTAGAGGGGGAAAGAGTAGAATCAACGGGATGTGGCACAAGGAGACCGAGATTAGAGCTGGAAATGGGGGATCTGAAAGGCATTCTTACAGACAATTTCTGTCTTCATTTAGTGTGTGCCATCATCCGGTGGACTTCCTGTGCATTTTGGCCAAGTCGATTTTTTGTGTGTGTATGATTTAAAAACAAACAAACAGTGCCGTCAAGTTGATTCCAACTCGTAGTGACCCTATAGGTCATGGTAGAACTGTCCCCATAGAGTTTCCAAGGAGCACCTGGAGGGTTTGAACTGCTGACCTCCTAGTTAGCAACTGTAGCACTTAACCACTACACCACCAAGGTTTCCGTGTATGATTAGGAAGACTGATACTGGGTAAAATAGTATTTATCAGAATTTAAGGTGCTGGCTCCATGACTTTCCAAATTATTTAATCTAGGAATTGGTTTCTATGAGTTGGGAAAGATCACTTTCGGTGTTGAAACCAAAAGGAAGATTCCACATCTGCTATTTAAAGGAATACCAATAAAGCAACGGGATCAAGAGTAACCACCATCATCCCAGGCAGAGCTCCCTCTAAACAGGGCATCAGAATGCTGTCTTTGTCGGGTAGGACTTCCATTGCTCCTACCAGCTTCAAAGACAAGCAGCAACATTTTAGCCCAGTGTAACTTTGTCACTGATAATTTTGTTGAAACACTTTTTCAATCTGTATTTTCAACTTGTACCATCCTTTGGGCTACACATTTCATAAACTTACCAGTGGCTTTGTTATTTTTAAACTTCTAACAAATGGAAAATGTATTTTCCACTTCTGACTGTGTTAAAAAAATGTTTAGATACTGGCTGTATTCTCTGTGGGTCGCTGCTATTGATATTTCAGCCTACTTCTTTCTGAGGACACATTAAGGTTTTACCCATGAACCTTTCCTGTTGAGGCAGAGCCAGGTGACCAGTTCTGGCCACGGAGTAGTGAGAAGAATAAATCTATGTCACTTCTAAGCCGGAGTACTTAAAACCCAGTGGAAGAATGTTAAAAGCTCCCGTTTCCTTCAGGAGTGTAATAAATGGAAATATTTGAGGCACTGGCTACCCCACTAGCCTGTGTCCTTAAGTGGCAGCGATGTCTGCCACTGTCTATTTGCCATAGATATGGAGGATGAGCAAAAAATACATTTTCATTGTTTTAAGCCCCTGAGACTTACTTTTGTTACTGCAATATAACCTAGTTTATTCTGACTGCTATATTTGATCTTCATCTTTCAAGAAGAAGAATAGAAGGAAAACTATCATTTCCCCCATGGTAGATCCTACATACCATATAGTTTGGATAGTGGTTTCTCTAGTGTTTTTTAATGAATCCCCAGTTTGTTTTTTTAAATAAATTATAGATTGCTTTTAAATCACAGAAATAATTCAATTCCATACACAGTTCTTTGGTCATTATTATTTAAGTAATTAATTTCCACTGAGTCAGTTCCAAGTGATAGTGACCCTACTGGACAGAGTAGAACTTCCCCGTAAGATTTCCAAGGCTGTAAATCTTTGTGGAAAGACCACCCTGTCCTCCTGCAGAGTAGCTGGTAGACTGGATCTGCCAATGTTTTGGTTAGCAGCAGAGCTCTTAACTGCTGTGCTACCAAAACCAAAACAAACCAAACTCATTGCAATCAAGTTGATTCTGACTCATAAGTGACCCTATAGGATCAGGTAGAACTTCCCCAAGGGGCTTTCAAGGAATAGCTGGTAAATTTGAACTGCTGATTTTTGGGTTAGCAGCCAAGCTTTTAAACCACAGTGCCTCTAGGGCCCCTTTATTTAGCTGAAAGAGAACAGAAGATGAACTTGAGCACAGCAGATGGAGGATGATGAGTGCAAAGAATAAATGAAATTTGTCAAGGCAACACATTCTTCACTGGAATGAAACAGAAAAATAAAGGAAACCTACTTATTTCAGTAGTTTCAATGTCCCAGCAATCAGACATTATCTCACCAGAGTCTTTATCAGTCGACTCTGTATTCTTCTCATTTGGGCTGTCAACCATCCTTTTCTATAGATTGCCCTGTATTCTACATCTCTTTTCGTTGCACAGAGATCTTTCCAAATTACGAATTCCGGTGAACAGAATGTGGTAACCCTGGGGATAGTGTTAGGAATTGCCTATTGCTGTAATTCATATTGATTAGCTGACATGTGGCTGGTTACAAACTGTGTGCTTCGCAGATGAATGGGAGATGCCAGCATAATTAAGGAAATGTTACTTTGTCTTTTTTTCCATCATCTATCCTCCTCAACCAGACCACACTCCAAATATGTTTTATTGTCTCTCTCTTCCTGGACTGGATAAGGGAGCATTTTGTTCATGAGACTGTGCTAGGCTTCAGAGTCCAATGAAGCTGAAGTCCAGCCTCAATTATTCAAATATTAACTGTGTGAATTTAGGTATATCTTTGAAGCACAGTGTTCTCTTCCACGGAGAGACCAGCCCCCTTTGTTAGAAAAAAATACTAAGAAATACGTAAGTAGACTGCTGAAAGTGTTTGGTGCATGTATAAAATACTTACAAAGAGTACAAACAACTCATATCAGATGAAAATAATCCTGGATAAATGCTTCTTCAAGTGGCATAGAAAGCATTTAAAGTATTGTCAGAATCTGTCTGCACTATCCCACAGTTGTGTATTTGGGTAGAGAAGTACATGATTCTAATTGAGATTAATCTTGTATGCAATGTAGATTTCATTTAGTCTTGTCTCTTGTGCTTAATTTCTTTCACACACAGTATGTGTTCTTTATTGCATGTCCTTTGATGCAAGCTAAAGACATGAAAATATTTTATATCACCAGATAATTTTTGCATAGCCCTTCTAATTTTGTAAATGATACAGATAAAGCCAGCGAAGCAATGTTAGCAACCAAAACAAATTTAGGGAGTTAATTGTTTACACAGGGAACTCGCCTGCAGATTATAAATTAGAAGTGTGTTGTTTTGATGCATTCTATTTTCTCATTTAGTTATTTGTATATCTCATTTGAAGAAAAAATAATCACAGGCAAAAAAATAAGTATCACTTCAACTGGTTGAAAAAGACAGTCTTTCTCCAGCAAATTCATTGTTCCATTTTGTCTGCATGATGAACTTTGCTGAACAAGACAGTTCCTTAATGGCTTCTAACAAGACAAGTTTTTCATTTTGAGTAATTTTTTTTTTTTTTAGTTATTTTTATTTTTTTCCAGATAAAAACTGGAAAACTATATCTGTTGCCATCAAGGCACTTCTGACTCACAGTGATGCTGTGTTACAGAGTAGATCTGACCAGAGGGTTTTCCAGGAGCAGGTGTAGACTCAAATTGTGCACCTTTTTGTTGGCAGCTGACCTTTTAACTGCTACACCACCAAGGTGCTCTCTCTCTCTCTCTGTATATGTATCTATGTATATACACACACAGACGTTAGTACATATATGTTTATGTATTTTATGCATAGAATGTGTTATATATAATTATATATATTTGACATCTTTTCCTGCTTAATACATACAAGGACTGCCAATTTCTCAAACTCACCCTAGAAAAAGTGCTGCATAACTCATCGCTGACTGCCACTGTGGTCGCCTTCGAAGGACTCCCCTTGGGAAGATATGCATCAATGCTAGCACCTAGTCCACCCTCCAAAACCATTTTGGAAATCTTTTTCTGGAATGGCCATCAGAACTGTTGTCATATTACTCTTGATGTCCTGAATATCATTGAAATGTCTTTCTTTCAATATTTCCTTTATCTTTGGGTAAAAAAATAAGTCATTGGGGATCACATCAGGTGAGTAGGGAAGGTGTCCCAGTACTGTTACTTGCTTACTGGCTTAAAACTCCCTCACAGACAGGGGTACAGTCTAACTGTTCACAAACTTGCCATCGCACCACCATGCACGTTGGCCATTCCAGAAAGAGTTCCAAAACTGCTTTGAAGGGTAGACTAGGTGCTGGTATCAGTGTGTACCTTCCCAAGGGGAGTCCTTTGGAAGGTGACTGTAGTGATATTTAGCAGTGAGGTATGTAGCACTTAAAACAATAAAGTTTGTGGACTTGTCAGACCTCGTATATAGCTTTCTATATATGTATGTATGGTATGTGTGCCTGTGCATTTTGTAGCCAAAAATTTTTCAATTTACTTCCACTAAAAATAATTTACTCTCAGATTTCCATAAAGATCCTACTAAATGAGTGATAAGAATAAGATAAAATAAGAACTTGTGAACTGAGACACTTCCATGCACACAGAGCATAACTATTTTGCATAGTCTATGTTGGAAATTCACTGTCTTTGTAAACGGGGCTGTTTTGATGGTAATGAGCTCTCAGGCCTGTAGGTAGACCCTGTAGAGCACTTGGAAACTCCCCTGGAAGATTCCCAGCAGCTGAGAAAAAGAATAAAATAGGGAATAAGGTTGTTTTCAACAGAGTTTCAGCAGTTGCATTTTTCCTGCATTGCTTGCTAAACGATAGTGTTTAAGAGGCTGAGCTTGCACTGAATTCCAGGTGTTTGAGCAGAGGTTACTGCTGGTCATGCCATTTTCCTTTTGTTCAGTGAAGAAGTTCATCCACAGGGACGTTTAGTTCCATTTCCAATTAAGGGCTTCTGCAAGAGATGGTTAACTTCTGAACAAAGCCTTCAGCCCCTGCTTCATGGATATGGAGGTCAAGGTGTCCCTTGGCCTAAATAAAAAGAAAAAGAATTATGAGTTTTAACCAGGCAAATAATGTCAGAAAGCATGCAATTAAACTTAAATAACACATATATTCAATTGATGACTAGACTATGTAAGATAAATCAAGGACTCCAGATAAAAATAGTAGAAGTATGTTTTTCTCTGATAGTTTTTCAGAAATTCCTTGGAAATATAAGCAAAACAGAGCTCACTGAGTTGTGTTTTCTACTTTAAACAAGTGAACAGTTTTCCTTGTTTGTAAAACCTTAACTTTGCACATTTACTGTCCGAGCATGGCTCTTGGCCCCATGCTTGGGGCTACATAGTCTGTGGCCCAGAGTTCCATGGGACTGTCTTTCACATGTATTTCAGCCCGAAGATCAGTTTAAGGTCTGTATGCATTGAAACAAGCATTAGCCAATTCATTACTTATGTTGAGGTTATATTTTGCTTCAATTATAGTAAGTTATCATTTTAGCAGAACTATATTTGCCATTCACAAATACTCATGAAATACTTGTTTTTTGAAAGACACAAGGTATAGTTTAGGGCAGGGAAGGGCAGCACAAAGAGGAATAAGGTAGAGGCTACTGTTAAGTGTTCCTGGATGGCACAGTTGGTTTAATGTTCATTTCCTAACTGAAATGTTGGTAGTTCAGGTCCACAGAAACACTTGGCAATCTACTTCTGAAGAAAACAGCTGTTGAAAATCCTATGGAGCATAATTTGACTCTGACACTCCTGGGTTACCATGTGTTTGAATCAACTTAACAAAATGACTTTGCTTTGATAATTAAAATGGAAATTGTTGTATTGGTGTATATTTTGTTTTGTGTCTTTTCAACAATTAGAAAGAAAAATGTATATGAGTCTCCTCAGAATATGTGAAATGTATATATGTAGTTCTTTTAAATCTTTAGGTATAACCAATGCTCCTTAACATACGGTAGGTGACTTTGCTAAGATATACGCAGTGATTTTATTATGATAGTAGAAGTTATTTGATTTACTAATAGTTTATCCTATTTTATATCAATGAAGACCTGTCATATCTGTCTATTTGAGAATTTAAAAATGTCCTCAAAATCATGTCAAACTCATTAATACTATCTACAGCTACAACATTCGATGCCTTAGTGATCACAGTAATTGTTTCTCAGCATGTTCACATATACGTGTGACAATATTGGTGGCACTAAACGTGGTTACCTCCTTTTTTTTCAGATATCAGAACTACTGATCCACAAGCTCAACCAAAACTCAGTGCACTTTGAGCTGAAGCCTGGGGTCCAAGTCTTTGTCCATGCAGCTCACCTAACCACAGGTCAGTTGCCATAAGCCTGGGTTCTGGCTCATGTCTCTGACAAACAGAAATCCAAATTTGTGCTTCCTTCCTCATAAACAAGGCTGGATAGTGCTATCAGTATTTAGAAATCGTCAGTCCTTGGGTGTCTTCTTGACAGGCATCTCTCTGTTAAGAAAACTCACTTAGGAAACAGAATAAGGTAACTTTTCCCACTTCTTAGTAAAAGCCATCAGTGAATCACGCAAATACTTATTGCTCAAATGACCAAGTGATAGCTTGTTTCATAGTGACAGAAATCTTGAAAATCAATTTTATCTTATAAATACTATTTTTCAGGTCTTTTTACAAAGCCCTGTTTTCAAATCATTCATGTTATGAAGAATTTGTTAGTAAGAATTACTCAAGATAATATACTGCAGGGGAAATAGCAAGGACTTAGCAGTTACTCAAGGGCATAGCCAGGCATTGATCCTTGAATTGCTCATAATACTACAGAGTGTCTTAATTTCAACTGGGTTTCTATCTCTCTGCCTATAAAGGATGGGTTAAAAACCCTTCTTTGAAGGTTGTGGTGAGGTTTCAATGATAATGCAGATAATTGCAAACACAAAAATTTAGATGTTATCATGAAAGGTTAAAAGTTAGCAGTATTTATCAAGTACTTATTTTTGCAGCATATTATAGCATCATAGTGGTTAAGTGCTGTGCCTGCAAACCAAAAGATCGGCAGTTCGAATCTGCCAGCTGCTCCTTGGAAACTCTATGGGCAGTCCTACTGTGTCCTACAGTGTTGCTATGAGTTGGAACTGACTCAGCCATGGTGGGTATGGTACTGAGTGCTGTGTGAAGTACAAAATCCAGTGGGAAATAGCCCTTGTCCTCAAATAGTTTGTAATCTGGTGCATTGTGGGGAAGTTTAGCAGTGGCACAGTTGTGACTATGGTGGGTGTGTAGGTGGGGGAACGGAATGAGCAATTGGGGGCAGTCTGACTCTTTCAGTAAGTAAAGTGCATAAATGCTTATACAGTGAAGCAATATAGTATTTAAGACAGGTAGTTGATTTCAACATTGCCTCCATCACTTATTCATCCTGCGAACCTGGAGGAGAGACTTGACTTCTTTGGACTGCACTTCCTCATCTGGGAAATGGAGATGGCGGTCTACCCACTGCCCTCAAGCAGCTTCTGACTCATAGTGACTGTCTAGGACAGAGTACAACTGCCCCATAGGGTTTCCAAGACTAATCGTTAAGGAAGCAGACTGCCACATCTTTCTCCCATGGGATGGTTAGTGAGTTCAAACTGCTGACCCTTTGGTTAGCAGTCAAGCTCTTAGCCACTTCACTACTAGGGCTCATTTCAGAGACAGCAGTATGCTCTTACGCCAATGAGATTTTTAAAGGACTGAGTTAATTTAGGTAAAGCACTTTGACACACAGTAAGCTATTATATTTCCTTTTACTCTTTTTATTAATGATGATCAAAGTTTTAGAAGAGAGTTAAAGCAGAGAGAACTTGGATACAGTTAAAGTGATGCAGGAAGACTTCTTGGAGGAAGTAGCCTTTGGGATGGACTTCAGAGAGTGGGTAGGAGTAAGCTCAGGTGATTGTTCCCAGCACCAAAGCAACCAGGCTGAACTGGGACGTCCCAAGGGATCTGGGAATGTTGGCTCAGTGGTGACAATGAGCAGCTGTTTCTAACTCCACTGTCCGCTTTCCTGGGACTCCTAGGGGTGTCCCTTTGTGTAGAGGAGCACTCAGTAGACTGACTGATGGCCTCTGTTTTACTTGTACTTTATCTTTTTATTTAGTGGAGTTCCATAGATTTTGTTTGCGAGAATCGCATTGCCTTAAAGAAATAAATATTTAAGTTAGTTTCCTGGAGCACGTGATGTGCATGGGGAAGTACGGACAGACACCAGGGTGTTTCATAATGTCTGGCAAGCCTTCATGACCTTTGAGCAGAGGTGTGACTGATATAAGGAGTCCTGGTAGCAAAGCAGTGAAGCACTTACGTGCTAACGAAAGGTCAGTGGTTTGAACCCACCAGCCAACTCTGTAGGAGCAGGAGAAAGCTGTAGCAGTCAGCTTCTGTAACAGTTACAGCCTCTGTCTTATAGGGCTGCTGTGAGTAGGAATCAACTTGACAGCTGTGGATTTGGAGTGACCAGTTCAGAGTGTTGCTTAAGAACAGAGTTCTCAAGACTAAGTAGAGCTGAATAGAGCTGATGTGCTATTCAGAAGCTTGTTGTTCTAATTCACCCAATGAACAGATGTTTATTAAAGGTCTGCCTACTCTGGGCCAGAGGATGTCCTTAGCCCTGGAAACAGGATCTTTGGATTTGTAAAACTTTCATCACTGGGGGAAAACTAGACTGGAAACAATTGAACAAACACCCCTTTGTGAATTATATTGTTCATGAAAGTGCTATAAAGAAAATGAGGAAGTATAACAACATAGAGATTGATTTTTTCAGATAATGACAACTGGTTTAGACCTGAGACTCATTTGAAAAATATCAAAACACTGAACCCATGAGTCAATTCTGACTCATAGTGACCCTATAGGACACAGTAGAACTGCCCCATAGAGTTTCCAAGGAGTGGTTAATGGATTAGAACTGCTAGCCTTTTAGTTAGCAGTGAAGCTCCTAAACACTGTGTTACCAGGGCTCCATCCTGAAAGACAAAGACCAACAAAGTGAGTAATTAGCTGAAAGTAGTTTGGCCAGTAGCTCTGGCAGGAAGACTAACATACCAAGGGCAGTTGGGGGATCCATCGTCCCATGTGGGAAGGAAGGTCCATCCCCAGTAATCATGAAAAGTTAGTCCTAAGCTGTAAATGCCAGAAGGCAAAGAAAACTGGAAAATTGAGACCATCCTGGAAAATCTCTTGTTCATGCTCATAGTCCCTTCGATAGCTGGAAACTTGGGCAGCAGAACTCAGGTCCTTGGGAAGAAGAGCTAGCTAAAGGGAGACATATTGCCAGGATCCTCGATAAACAAACTGAGATTTGAAGGACAGTTCCCCAAACATGGATGTGTATAGTGCCAGTTACAAGGAGACAAGAAAATGCAAGGCCGGCCAAAAGCCCAGCCTTACACTAGGCCACTGATGGAGAAAAGGAGAGAATGCTCTGGCTTCAAACCTTTGTGTCTACTGAGGATTCTTACTTGTTAGATCATGTAGCAGAGCATTTTATCAATATAATTCTAAACTTGATCAACTGGCATAGCAACTGGAGTTATATGTGAATAATTGGCTCCAGTGTGAAGTGTGAAGGAAGAGAAGATCAAGGACTGACAACACAACCGCTGGGTCTTAGAAACTTTTTCTGTACTGAGCTTGTTTATGTTTGTCATAATAGAGTTAGAACTGGTGGTGTCCACACAGGCACCCTGGGCCACAATGACCCTCAGATACAAAGGAGAAGCCACTGCCATAAAGTTGATGCCAACTTATAGTGACCCTATAGGACAGAGAAGAACTGCTCCATAGGGTTTCTAGGGAGCACCTGGTGGATTCGAACTGCCAACTTTTTTGGTTAGCAAATGTAACACTTAGACACTATGCCACCAGGGTTTCCCTCAGATACAAAAGAGAAGGTATACGTCACGACTGGAGGTCTCCAGCAATTCTGATGAGGAAGTAAAAAAAATAAGAGGGATCAGTTTTATGTTTAAGATTGCTCCTAAATTAGCTCTATCTTTATGATATGTTTTTTTCAAAAAAATCCTTTGAACAGGGTAGAAAACTCTATCAAAGACAGTGGAGGGAGTTCTCCTTTCACACAAAGAAAACTTGACATTTTGGGTGGGGAAGAGGTGAACTGAAACACTTGCCACAATTGCTTTTACTAAATTAATGTTAAAACATTCATATTTGGGTTGTCAGGAAGGGGAGGACAGCTGGGAGAAAGAATAAACTGTGAGGAAGAAAGAGTATTTGATGCTGATCTTCTACCTCAACTTCCTTTCCTTTTCTCTCATCCCCCTTCAGGCAGTAGGAAGGAAAAAAAAAGAAAACAAAGGACCACTGTTTGCAACATTTCATGTCTCCTAAGCAGGATTGCTAATATCTTCCCGGGGACCGTTATAGCACACTGCTGTCTTCCATTAATTGCTCAGCAGATGTTCAGAAGTCTTCTTTTAAAAATGTTTGAGCCCGAGTATGTTGCTGGTGAGAAAAGCAATGCATAATTTGGTTTGTCTCCAAGGACTAAGAACTGTCTCCTTTTAGGAATTTACTAGTCTTATTTTGGTTTTCAAAATTCCATTCCCTGTTTGCTTTTATGAGATCTCAGGGTAAGCGTTTCTGGATACCTGGAAGTCCCTAGAGGCTGGATTTAGTGTTCCCCATCTGCATATTCTGTTTGGGAATCCATTATCTTTGGTACGTGAGCTGAGCTAAACTGTGCACCCGGTTCCTACTGTCTTCGTAGTCATTTCTGTGCTTCTTGATTTTCGTGCAGTTCTCTTCTAGACCTACCACTTCTGGCAGCTATTGTTTTGAAATTGTCTTTGTGGAAGGAAGAGACTTGAAACAGTAGCATAATAAAGAGAAGCTGAGAGGCATGTTATCAGGAAAGTTAAGGGCAGCTCCCATTGGTTTGTAGGACTGGACCTGGCCTCCATGTGTATCGCACACAGGTTATCATATTGCAGAACAGCCCAGAGGGTGGGAAAAGGCAGTTAGCTATTGAACTGGAAGGACTGCTGTTTTGTCTGAAGGGTACCTTTTTGCATGCCGTTCTGGATTGGAACGTTTCTCCCGTCTTCTCCACCTCTCTCCATCTCCCAAGTCTCTTTGGGCTTTAAGGCTCAGCTCTATGCCCAACATTTGCATGAAGTCTTTCCAGAGACCCATGTTGCTATATGAAGCCTTATGGATGTTTAAATCTTGATCTGTTTGAAGACGATGATGGTAATTGTCATCATCTCTCTCACTTAACTCCTTGAGGGCAAAGTTGATGATATTTTTATATTGTCTCCACTGTTGCTAGGACTGCCAAGATGGTTGGTATTGAAATAGACTAAAGCCAGTATAATGCATTAGGCACTATTTTACTCTTTGGCTCACTTTCCAGAGTGTTCCCAATATCAGAGACGAGCCGGGTAAAGCTCAGGATCATACATCTTACGTTGTGCCATCCTCATTTGATCAGACTGCCCAGACTTTCTTCATACCTTTTGTAATGTCAGCCAGAGGGTCTCCTTTTCCTTGTCCTCCCTCTCACCCATGCTTTTACCCTGGCCTTCTGTCTCTTATATTTTAGGAGCTATGACACCATTTTAGGGAGACTTTCCCCAGCAAAGCACACAGGAAGGCTTAGAATCCAGTGCCAACTGTTTAACTTCTGTAGATAACAATAGAAGAACAGAAGTAAGTCATTAAAAAAAAAAAATCCCTAAAATGCCAACAGTTTTCCCATTGACCCGGCAACTTGGAATTCACTGAAGGTCAAGGATCATTTTAGCTTTAGCACCTTACTACTCAATTCCGTGCCTCACTTTGCAATTATTTCTTTTAAACTATGGTTCATCAAGTGGAAGGAGATGAATTAGGGCTGTTCTTCACTTCATGCTGGCTGGATTGGAAGAGCAACTGCTAGTTGCATAACAGTGTGTTAATTCTAAGTGAAGAGAGTAAAAAATATCTATAATTCATGCAGAAGGCTCAATAAAAAGATGAACTTTAATGTTAAACACAAAGGAATTCACCGAAAAGCAAAAACTAAGTGTGCAAGATGGAGGAACTACATCAAACAAAGTTAAAACAAGGTGACATTGTGTGGTCTATGTGCAAAATGAGGCCTCATCTGACATGGTCTGGGGTGTTTAGAGATGTACCCACAAATACTCCTATCTCGGTACATTTACCGAGGATAAAAATCATGAGCAGAAAGAGATGGATCAAATTCATGAAAGGCGAGCATGTCCCCCACCCATGAACGCTAGTGAGGAAACTTTGACTAATGCCATTCTGGGACTTGAAAGTGTACTAAACATGGGCAAAGGAAGAAGACTCTGAAGAAAGGAACTTTTAAACAACAGGTTTGGAGGACGGGAGTCAGTAATCCTTTCTAATTTTGAACAAAGCATTTATGCAAAGAATTCTTCAATATGAGTGGCAAGTGATAGTAATTTATTTGATGGAGAAGACCTACAAGTGGGAGCCTCCTTCTTCGTTGTCAGAAATGATCACTTTTGTGGCTCAAGTTGAATTTGATGTCATAAAATGTATAAGGGAAAAATCCCATCAGAAAGTTATATAGGGGATGAGGCTCCAGTGAGAAGACCAGAACAAGATTAGACATTAAACTAGGATGTGTCCTAGGCCAGGAGCTGATTTGCGGAAGCTGGAGAGAGGTAGAGCACCGTGGCGAGAGATTAAAGAGCGATGAAGTTGAGAACCAGCTAGCTCTGCTTGCTGAGATGAATCTCCCAAGCTCCATCAAACTCTGCATCTTTGCTCTTATGAGGACCCGTAGTAGTAATTTTAATTGTTATATTTGCGGGAACTGGGGAGAGCAGCTTAAAAACTTGATTCTTCTATGGGAGACTCAATCAGGGACTACATGAGAAATTATGAACTAAGCAAGCAAGAGGCAATACTGGCATTTTATCTGAGAGCATAAAAGCCTAACTAGAAGAATCCATAAACAAGTTGCTGTTGAGTAGATTCTGTCTTATGGTGACCCCATGTGTGTCAGAGTAGTAGAACTATTCTCCATAGGGCTTGCAATGGCTGCTTTGGGGAAAATAATACCACCAGCCCTTTCTTTTAGGCTCCTTTGGGTGAACTAGCACCACCAATGTTTCAGTTAGCAGCCTACAGGGCACTAGCCATTTGCAACACTCAGACACTCCAGATTAACCCATAGTAAGTTACAAACAACTCTCTAGGTATGAGTAACACTGCCTAAAAGATACTCATTGGATAAATAAACTGAAACTTCTGCACAGATGGACCAGACGACCTGGGGGTCATTCATTCCATCAAACCATTGAGGGTAAGTGGAACTTACCATATGGTTGAAAAACTCTTCCCAGTTCAGTGTAGAAGATCCTTGATATAAGGCAGTTTTTAAAAGAACCTAACCCTCTGTTACCGTTAACTAAAACCAAAACCAAATGAAATCCAGTGCTGTTGAGTCGGTTCCAACTCATAGCAATCCTATAAGAAGCTTTTTAAGCCTACACATTTTTAAGGCTTCACTGCACGCATCCTGGTACTGAATCTCTAGGAGTAATATCCCAGAATCTGTATTTTTAACAAGTTCTCGGAATAGTGAAGACAGCCAGCCCCTTCACTCTCAACATCCGCCGTCTCAAGCTCTCTACAGATAGAATGTCATCTGCATAACAAGGAGAGATGTGTGTCTATCTCCAGCAATAAATCTGATTTACAACTCAGGGCATCCACTAAAACAGAAGAATGAATTAAATCAGAAGGGCCTGTGATATTAAGTGTAGTAGGAAATTAGTAATAAACATTAAAATCTAATTTCCCTGCATATTTGGAGCCAACCTAATTGACAGAATGGGTAGACAGCGGTGGGAGAAAAGGGGAAAAAAATGAAGCATATCTCTGAATTCAGGATATACTGTATTCATAACCTAGATGAATGACAAAGGCTAGCCAAGAACTGAAGCCATGAAGCCGATGAAAATTATTAAAGTGAACTGGAATCTTAGTGGCAGATATAATTGAATAGTCATGAATTTTCTGAAAATTAAACAAATGATATTATATAGATGCTATTATTGTGCTGATATGAGCAGAAAAGGATCTACCCACATCTCACTGTATTTCTGTGCATTATTTCACAATCAAGATGCTGGTATACTTAGTTTCTCAGCTGGGTCACTGTTCTTTTGGAATTTTGGAGACATAAGATAAAACAGTCCCTGAGTGGCACTAATGGTTAACTAGACTGCTAGCCCAGAGGTTGGCAATTTGAATCTACCTGGTGGCTGAACTCGTGGCATAGTGGGCTAAGTGCTACGTCTGCTAACCAAAAGGTCAGAAGTTCAAATCCGCCAGGTGCTTCTTGGAAACTCTATGGGGCAGTTCTACTCTGACCTCTAGGGTTGCTATGAGTGGGACCTGACTCAACAGCTTGGGTCTTGGTGGTTAAATGTCATGTCTGCTAACCAAAAAGTTGGCAGTTCAAATCTTCCAGGTGTTGCTTGGAAGCTCTTTGGGGCTATTCACCTGTGACCTAGAGGGTCACTTTGGGTTCAGATCAACTTGAGGACAGTGGCAGTGGCTATTAGTGGTTAAGTGCTACAGCTGCTAACCAAAAACTTGGCAGTTCTAATCTACCAGATGCTCCTTGGGTGCACTATAGGGCAGTCTGCTCTGTCCTATAGGTTCACTATGAGTCAGAATCCACTCAAGGGCAATGTTTTTTTGTTTGTTTTTTAGAGGTACCTTGGAAAACAGGCCAGGTGATCTGCTTTCAGCTGGTCACAGCCTTGGAAACACTGTGAAGCAGTTTTACTCTCCACACATGGGTGTCCCTGAGTCTAATTCGACTCAAGGGCAACTAACAACAATAACAAATTATAAAATTTGAAATGTTAGTGCTTCTCCAAGGAAGCTCTTCAAACTTCAGGTTAAGTCAAAATAAGTAAGTAAATACGTAATGCAGTAAGCCATCTCCTACCTTCTCCATGTGTCTAGCAGTTGTCTTGTTCACATGGCAAATGGCACACCGGAAAACTGTTCTTTGTCAAGGCTACGTGCCACTATGTGCCAGCGAAACTGCTGCCTTGTGTTACCTTGACTCCTATGGTTGCTGCAGAAACCCTGGTGGAACAGTGGTTAAGACCTCTGGTTGCTAACCAAAAGGTCAACAGTTCAAATCCATCAGGTGCTCCTTGAAAACTCCATGGGGCTGATCTACTTTGTCCTACTTAGTCTTTCCTACCATGCTGCAGAAACCCTGGTGGCATAATCGTTAAGTACTGTGGCTCCTAACCAGAAGGTCAGCAGTTCAAATCTACCTGGTACACCCTGGAAATTCTATGGGGCAGTTCTACTCTGTCTATAGGGTTGTTGTGAGTCAGAATTAAGTTGATGGGGTTGGTTGCTGCTGACTAGCTCTATTTCTTTTGCAGATATAATAAAATAATTATTAGTACAGAGATATTGGAGGGTGAATATTTCCAGGCATCAGTTGAATGGGGGGGGGGCAAGTATAGGAAAGGATAACCAAGTTAAAACTCAGCCTAGGTCGTGAATACATCAGGAATTTTACCCTGCAGTTTTATGTTGAGATAGACACGTTCCACTTGAAGACAGAATTAGCATTAATGAAGAAGCTTTAGAAAATATGATATAATCTAAGCCACACATTATAGATGCCGAAGCCAAATAGGAGATGTGGAGCTCTGAACTTTAAAGTGAAAAAAAATGGTTGCAATAACATTTTCCATTTAGGAATGAAATTAGTACTAGTGAGATTCTTCTACAGCCAGTACATTTTCCTGTCTCTTTTGTATCTGGTTGCCTTATTATCTACATGGCTGTCATTTCAAAGTCTTTTGTGACTCAAGTTATGCTGGTGATATTTTTCCTTCCTTGTATTTTTTTTCCTAAAGTAAATATATTTTTTTCTACCTCTTCGAGTAATTATGCTATTTCACAGATACCCAGACCTTTGACAGTTATTAAGTCGTAATGGTGCTACAGTAAGTAATAACAGGTGCCAAGAGATCTAAACATAATCCTTCTCTCACAATGTGTTACTAAGAATTTGATACTACCAGAAATCTGCAAGTGGCCAGCAATGAGGTTGTTCTTTAGCACCTTTCTTCTCCAGCTCATGAAGGGGGCCAAGAAATGTGTTTTTAGGTGTGGTTTCTTTCCCTTTCCTTTGTTTTAGTAAACAGGAAAATATCGAGAAAATTTAGGCACACCCTAAAGAACTGTACATCTTATGAGTGAGAGCAGATGGGACTACCATGCGTTACTCTGAAGCTAGTGTGCATCATAAAAATCACCTGTGTAGCTTGTTAAGTATACAGATTACTGAAACCAAGTCTGGGAGACTGATGTATTGTTTCTAGAATAAAGGCTAGGAAATGGCATGTTCACAGTTGGCTCTAGGTGATTCTGATTCAGGTATTCTGTAAAGTGTGTTTTGAGAAATACTTTGCATGATAACCAGGGTTTCTCTTGTCTTTTAAACCCAGTAAACCAAAAAGCATCCTTTTCCTTCTGTCTGTCAAACACTATGATAAAGTGTAGTCTTTGAGGTATTCCTTATTCTCTCCTGGACAACGAAACATCAGTTGGGTGTGGCTGGATGTTCCTCACTTAAAACCCAGCAGCAGAATTGAAAGGTAATCATCAAAGAGCCTTCCTGGGAATTCTTGGCCCATCTGGACTTTGAGAGCATGGTTTTCTCTCAGTGAGGAAGAGCCCTCCTTAAGGCTCTCCTGACTGAGTCTGGATTTGAACTGGAGGGAAGACTCACTGGCCAAGTGAAGGTACTCTCAAGTGGAAGCCTTTCCATCCACTTGTTGTTTCTGTACCCTAGGTAGGCTCTTTCTCTGCTGTTCCTGTAGTCCCTTAATTTCGTCAAAAAGATCTCAGACCATATGGATTTCAGGATCTTCAGATACTCAGAGCATATAACTAAAGCCCATCTTAGATTTGTTTAGGAATCAGGAAAGAAAAAAAAGAAATAATCTAGATATAGTAATTTGCTTCTGCAACTTTCTGACAGTACTAACTTTTGGATTAAAAATGTAAGACAGAAGTTCAAGTTTCAGGGTTATATTGCAGTTAGAAGTTCTCTAAGAAAGTCTTTTAACAGAGTAAGAGTAGACGTAAGACCCCAAAGAGGGCCTTCTGCAGGGCATTACAAGGTGAAGCCACCAAATTCTTGGCTTTAAAACTTAGAAATAGACAAGCAAAGGGGCAGAGTTGCAAGAACATGTTGCTTGGAGTAAACTGTTTGTTAAAGCCTATTGTGTTTTGCTATGGATCTGTGTTCAAATAAGTTTGGGAAACTTTGTGATAAAGTTACATGTGTTTCTTTCCTGCAGAACTTCTGTGAACCCGAAATGGATTAGTGTGCATGTGGATTTCCAAGACTGGCATGCAGTGTGTATTATTTCCCAACATTATTTGACCATGGAACTCTTTTGTCATCTTTCAGGACTCATTTTCTCTAGAAAGCCCTTTCAGGAATATGGTAGCAATAATACCAACAATGCTGAATTTCTTGGGCCTGAACTGAATACTAGACACCATATACCAAGGCCTTACGAACACTCTCATTTTGTTCTCATAACTTTCTAACCCATGCACTAGCTTGATGATCTCCGTTTGCGAGTGAGGAGATTGATGTTCAGTCTAAGACGCTTATTTCATAAGTGTCAGGATCTGATCTTAAAATGGGACCTATCAGCTACTTTACTCCAAGTACAGATCTTAAAGTTGCCCTCCAAAGCCCAGCCTCCTGTTAGGTACCATCGAGTAGGAGCTAATTCATGGTAACCTTTTGTACAACAGGATAAAACATTGCCTGATCTAATGCCACCTTTATGATCATTAGTCCTTTGGAGTCCGTTCTTGTGGCGGTTGTGTCAGCTTATCTCATTGAGGGTTTCTTGTTTTTTTTTTGCTGACCCTCTATTTTACCGAACATGTCCTTTTTCTAGCAATTAGCCTTTCCTGATGACACATGCAAAATAAGCAATTAAAGTCTCTCCGTACTCACATCTAAGAGCATCCTGATTGTATTTCTTCTAAGTCGAATTTGTTCATTTTTTTGGCAGTCGTGGTATATTGACCATACTTTGAATGCATCAATTCTTTTTCTGTTTTTTAAGAAATGTTTTATTGTGCTTTAAGTGCAAGTTGACAATCTAAGTCAATTTATCATATAAAAACTTATACACGCATTGCTGTGTAGCACTAGCTGCTGCCCCTACACTGTGACAGCACGCTCCTCCTTTCCACGCTGTCTGGCTCCTGTGCTCCTCATCCCTCTCATCTCACCTCTGGGCAGGAGCTGCTCGGTTAGCTTCATGTACATACTTAAGCCAAGGAGCACAGTCTTTGCCAGTATCATTTTATGTCAAATGGTCCAGCCCAATCTTTGAAGAGTTGGCTTCAGGAATGGTTTCAGTTTGGGACTAGCAGTGAATCTGAGGCCTTGTCTTCTAGGGACCCTCCAGTGTACTGAGCCATCAAGTCTGGTCTTTTGATAGGATTTGAGTTCTATATCCCATTTTTTGCCCATTTTGTCAGGGACTCTTAGCTGTGTTCTGTGTCATAACAGTCATTGGTGGTAGCCAGGCACCATCTTGTTTTTCTAGTCTCATACTGACATAGTTTCTGGGTTATATGGCCTATTTCTGTCTCTTGGGTTCATGTTTTCCTTATGTCTTTATATCCTACATTCTGCTCTGCTCCAAGTGGATGGGGACTAACTGATGCTTTTTAGATTGCTGATTGCTAGCTCTTAAGACCCAGATGCCACTCACCAGAGTGGGATGCAGAATATTTTCTTTAAAAACTTTGTGTTATGCCAGTTGACCTAGATGTCTCCTGAGACCGTGGTCCCCAGGCCCCTGCCCTTGCTATTGTGTCCTTCTAAGTATTTGGTTATATTTAGGAAACTTCTTAACTGTTGGTTTACTCCAGTTGTGCTGACTTCTCCTTTATTATGTATCATCCCTCCCTTCACCTAACTTAATTCTTGTTACTGTCTAATTAGTGAGTACCACTTTCCCTCCCTCCCCATCCTTATAACCGTCAAAGACCGTTTTCTTCTGTGTTTAAACCATTTCTTGAATCCTTATAATAGTGGTCTCATACAATATTCATCCTTTTGCAACTATTTTCACTCAGAATAATGCTTTCCAGATTCCTCCATGTTATAGTTCCCAAGATACTTGTTGTTCCTTACCATTGCATAGTTTGCTTATCCATTTATCTGCTGATGGGCACCTAGGGTGATTCCATCATTTTGCTATTATGGACAGTGCTGCAGTAAACATTGGTGTGCATGTATCAATTCATGTAATGGCCCCTATTTCTTTAGGATATATTCCAAGGTGTAGGATTGCTGGATCATGTTTTATTTCTGGATTTATATGAAAGTGCCAAATTTGCCAAATCAATTTCCAAAGTGATTGTACATTTTACATTCCTACCTAACAGTGTAGAAGTGTTCTAGTCTCTCCGCAGCCTCTTCAGCATTTATCATTTTGTATTTTTTTGTATTAATGCCAGCCTTGTTGGGGTCAGATGGTTTTCACTGTAGTTTTGATTTGGATTTCTCTAATGGCAAATGATTGTGAGCATTTCCTCATGTATCTGTTAGTGTCTTGTGAGTCTTCTTTGGTGAAATACCTGTTCATATCCTTTGCCCATTTTTTAGTTATTTGTCTTTTTGTTGTTGAGGTTTTACAGTATCTTGTAGATTTTAGAGATTATAAATGTGAGATTAGACATAATAGATTGTACAGATATGCTTAGATTTATTGTGTCCAGATTTTTTTTTCTTGGTCTGTGGGTTATCTTTTTTACTCTCTTGGTGAACTCTTTCGATGAGCATAAGTGTTTGATTTTTAGGAGTTCCCAGTTACCTGTTTTGTCTTCTGATATTTGTGCATTATTAGTAATGCTTTGTATTCTGTTTCTGTCTTTTTTTTCTTAATATTTTCAGTTTTGCATGCATATGAGATGATTGAAAAAAACCTATATTTTGGGTGAGGTATACCTTAGTCATTAAAATGACATCTTTACTATTCAAAATGTTAGAGGTCCTCTCCAACCGATTTCCCTAATGAAATCCGCCATTTGATTTTTAAACTGCTGCTTCTGTGGATGTTGATTTCTAATCCAAATAGAGTGAAATTATTGACAAATTCATTGTTTTCTCCATTTATCATGGTGTTTATTGGCCCATACGCATAGCCTGTGAGCACACGGTGATTAAGCATTTGGCTACTAACCAAAAGTTAGGCAGTTCAACTCTACCACCAGTTCCTTAGAAACCCTGTGGGGCAGTTCTACTTTGTTGTGTTACAGGCTCTCGCTATGAGTTGGAATCAACTTGATGGCAATGGGTTTATATGACTTCATGGCAACTAACAACAGCTGGCAACTAATAACATGTCAGGCACCCTTCATAAGCAGAATGCTGTTACTGTAACCGTATATTATTATGATTATATAATTACAGTTTTGTGCATTTCTCGTAAGATTTTAGAAACTGCATGTGCCAGTGCCCAAGATTAGAAATGTCAAGTCACTTGGAGCACTGCTTGTATTCCTATTTTCCTCTGTGTGTGAGTAATGGCAAATATACTGCTCAGCGGTTCGCCCCGTGCATCTACCTTGTTTAGGCTGAAATTGGAGAGGGATTAATTTATGCTAATTCCATACAACAAACAAAAGCCCATTTATCACGTTTCCTTTCCTCAGCAAAACACCCACAAACACACCTAAATGTTGGACTAACTGAGATGTGCAGCTGCTATTGTGTGGAGCAATAGTAGATCCCTTTATATTCAGGCTCCTATCATAAGCTGAAGCCACCTCAGGGAACACAGAGGGCAGTGTTGCTCACTCTCACACCCGTGCCTGCTTGCAGCTTCCTACCTGCCTGCACCCCTGACTCTGAGAAGGAACTGAAAGATGAAAACCCGAAAAGAGGTGACAGGTAACACTCTTTTGGAACATGGAACACAGGAGCTTATTTTCCCCAAATGTTATGCTAATTATTTAACAGTTAATGTTCCTTGTTCAGGAATGATGACTGGAGTGTAAATGACTTAGAACTGAAAAGCAGGTTTTCCTTGTGGTAAGTAGAGAGAGAAGAAGAAGAAGAAGAAGGGGATAGAAGAGAAACAGCATCTATTTGTGTAATTAGGAGGAGCAGAGTTTGGTGTACGGGGATGGAGGACAGGGATTGCTTTCCATGTTCCTAAGAGCGTGACCATTGCAATCTGCTCTCTTTTAGTATTTCCGTTTAGTTCAAATGTCAAAACATCCAAACAAGCTCAGTATTCTTGGTTTCTCCATAGAACTGGTATTCTGAAAAAACATTTAGTAGTTAAGCATTTAGCTATATTCCTGTCTCTGACCAAATCTCTCTGTGCCTGAGTCTGTTCCATGTCAAATTAAGGGTTTACGTTAGAAGATGACCTTCAAAATATATTTTATTATTTATTCAGGTATGATAATGGTACTTTAATAATGTGAAGAAAGAGATATCCTTTAGAGTTCAGATGAAGTGATTTGTAGTCTTTGTTCCCAAATAGCCTAGTGGTAGTAGCTGGGGAGACTCAGTGGGGACAGAGGTCAAATAAAATGGGCCAAGAGTTGACAGTAGTTGAAGCTGAATGATGGGTGCATAAGAGTCCATTTCTCTAGTTTTTTCACGCTTGTATATAGTAGGGAAACACTGATGGCATAGTGGTTAAGTGCTACGTCTGCTGACCGAAAGGTCAGCCAGGCACTCCTTGGAAACTCTGTGGAGCAGTTCTACTCTGTCCTGTAGGGTAGCTATGAGTTACAATCATCTTGCAAGCAGTGGATTTGGTTTGATTTTTGGTACATATGTACACATATATTTAGACACACACATAGATGTGTATACACATTGTCCAAACTTAACAGTATATGATCCATGATTCTGATTCTCACTGCTCCTTTTAAAACTTACTAGTTCAATGTGTGTTAGTTGTTAATTTGCTTTCTCTTACTATAGTCTTAGTCCTAATTACAATCTCAGAAATTGCTTTTGAAATACATCTCCCACCAAAATTAGCCCAGGATTATGTATACAGAAAATATGTATGTGTATGTGTGTATGTGAGGGAGAGAGAGAGACAGAGAGAGAAAGATGACTTGGACTGAAGTCTTCTTCCTTTAATTAGTTCTGAGACCAATAAAATGTCATTAACCAATCAGAGCTTCACTGCACCTGTTCAGTGGGATTCGTAGTCCCTGCCTTACTTTTGTGAAAGTCAACTACAGTCAAGCTTGTGACAAATGTAAGGTGTTCTCTTTTCTCCTGATGATGTCTTACCAAATACAGTATGAATCAGTTGTAAAGTACTTCTGGACTCCTTTGTTGAAGATGTTGTATTTGCCTAAGTAACAGACCTGACTCGACAGCACCGGGGTTAAACAGAAGTGACCTTTGTTTTCTAATTTCCAAAGAAAGCAGGTTTTCCATGGGTATACTGTAAGGAGCAGCATACTCATCTCACACACGGACTCCCACACTGGTACTTCACAGGTTAAGTGCTACTTGGCTTACAGGGCAGATAGAAGAGTAGGGGTCTTGCATTTCAGCCCCTTCCAAAAGCCAATTCAACTAAAATGACTAAGCTACTTTCTGAGAAAGAAGGCTTGATTTTTGTTTTCTACCAAATGTGTAGTTTTGTGGAATCTGCTTCCCAGGAGGGGTTACCGAGTAGGACATAATCCTCCAAAAGCCAGATGGGACAGAAGCAGCTGTGACTCTTGTCTGAGGCCATCAGAATTAGAGTCAGTTATTCTTGAACTTGTGTACCTGGGTGACCAGAATGTTGCCCTCTCAGCTCTCAGCAAAGAAAAGCCACAGGAAATGGTACTTAAAGGTCACCCCTGTCTCTGGATATCAGGCTTTGCTGAAATTGATGGAAAGGTAAAGGTCAGAATCTGGGCTTCCAAGAGGTACATATGGCTGGTCTTTTATGCTGGAGCTATGCTATATTTGCAAAATGTCTGTTTTCAAGTGGTTGGAAATTAATTGTAAACAAAGTCATTATAAGTACAACAGGTTTGACCTTGATACGGGGATGGTTTGGAGGTGGACAGAGATGTTCCCAAGAGCTGCATGTTAAGGCAAAACACAGGGAGGGAGTCTCTTTGAAGGTGGCCCAGGCCTCTCACTCTAAGATGTGAACCTGTTGCTGAGAACTGACTGTATCTGAGAGGTCTGGACTTTCTGGCAAGGAGCCCGGAGACAAGCCTGGTTACACACAGCCCTCCAGCCTCAGAGCAGCGGCTTCTCTTTTAAAATATTCACACTGCCATTGGTTTCCTGCCTGCAAAGATAAACAAGTTCCATCACTCTGCAGTTCTTTCTCTCATATGAGGACTGCTGAAGTAATAGTGAGGAAGGATAGATAATTCATAAAAAAAGTCTCGCTGGTAGTTTTAACACTTAACTGCATTGCTTCTTGGGAAAAGCTTACCTTCAGAGTATGGGAGCATTTAATAATACCAATAATAGTAACAAGTGTTGTATCATGAATATAAATAAATGCATTGTTATAAATATAAAAAAAGAAAAAAAACACTGCCATCGAGTGGATTCCAACTCCTAGTGACCTTATAGGCCTGGCGGATTTGAACTGCCAACCTCTTGGTAAGAAGTTGTAGCACTTAACCACTGTGACACCAGGGTTTCTGTTATAAATATAAATATACATGTTACAAGTAGTATTAATAGAAATAAATACCATTGTAAATAAATAAATAAAAGCCAAGCTTTTAACCACCATGGCTCCAGTAATAAGACTTCATCAAAAGAATTAAAAGAGGGCTCCAGTAATAAAAGACTTCATCAAAAGAATTAAGAGACCACCTACAGAATGGGAAGAAAATATTTGGCAACTATATGTCAGGCCAATGTCTGATCTCCATAATCTGTAAAGTATTACAAAATATCAACAAGAAAATGATAAATAATCCAATTAAGTGATGGGCGAAGGAGATAGACAGACATTTCTCTAAAGAGGATATCCAGGCAACCAAAAGACACATGTGGACATGTTCACAATCATTAGCTATTAAGGAAATTCAAATCAAAACTGCAATTAGATAGTATCTCACCCCAACAAAGTTGGCCATGATCCAAGAATCACAAAACAACAAATGCTGGAGAGGCTGTGGAGAAACTGGAACTCCCCTACACTGCTGGTGGGGTTGCAAAATGGTACAACAATCTGGCTAGAACTAGGTGTACAATTTGATTCTGTAATTCCACTATTCAGAATTTATCCTTCAGAAACAAAGACTGTCACATGAACAGACACATTTACATGAATGTTTGTTGCAACACAGTCCACAATAGCAAAAAGTTTGAATCAACTTTGATGCCCATCAACAAATGAATGGATAAGCAAAGTATGGTACATGTACTCAACGGAACACTATGGTATGATAAAAAAAAATGACAGTTTTAGAAAACTTCTCATAACATGGTTTCATTTGGAAGAGATCATGTTGAGTGAAATAGTCAGTGTCAAAAGGATAAATTTTGTATGATACCCCAGTTATCAAGAGAATTATCCACAGAAGAAAATGTGTTGTTTACATGTGGCAGGGGCTGAGAGTTTATCATAGATGAGATCATTGATAGATGTTAGAAATTTTATTCTTTTACTGTAATTAATAAAAAATAAAATTAAAAAAAATGGTAACTATCAAAGTTAGTACTTATAAGTGCATTGCTGTCAAGTCAATTCTCATGCATGACAGCCCTATAGGACAGGTTGGACTGCCTCTACAGGGTTTCTAAGGCTAAAAGACACAGAGGCATATTGCCATGTTGTCTTTCTCCCATGAAGTAGCTGGTGAGTTTGAACCACTAGCTTTCTGTTTAGCAGCTGAATGCTCATTGCTATTACTATTTGTATTGCAAAACATTGAGGCACATTGTGGCTCAATAAGGACTCCTGGTAGTATGGTGGTTAAGTGCTTGGCTGCTAACCAGGTCAGGGATTCGAACCCACCAGCCACTCCAAGGCAGAAAGATGTGACGGTCTACCTTCATGAAGATTTACAGCCCTAGAAACCTTATGGGACAGTTCTCCTCTGCCCTATAGGGTCTCTACTAGTCAGAATTGTCTCAGTGGCAACAAGTTATGATCAAGTAACTTGTCTGGTGTCCCTCAGCCAGCAAGTGGAGAGCAGGGCTGGGATCCACTTAATTTGACTCGCAGGTCTGTGTTTCAGTTACCGCACAGCACTGCTTGCACGGTATGTTGGAGCGTTCCAGGGGCTAGAGTGGGCTTCGGCGTGTACACACATCCCCTCTGTGGCATAATCTCGTATGAATGTCCCAACATGATTCCCTGGAATTCACCATGCCCGTATGTGAGCAGATTCTCACCTGCCAGTCTCTGTCCCTGACTATGCTTGGTTTTCTACCCTAGCTCCGCTGGTGGACCTCACTCCAACCCACGGTGGATCAGCCATGCTCATGCTGCTCTCAGTGGTGTTTGTGGGGCTGGCAGTGTTTGTCATCTACAAGTTCAAAAGGTGCGTGTCTTCCCCCAGTTCCCCAGCCACAGCTCCCCTCTGCTCCCTGACTGGTGTAGAAGCACGCATCTCAGTGACGTGCCTCTCCTGTGCACCATAGTGACAGTTTCTGTTAATGTTTTAGGAAGATCCCGGGCATTAATGTTTATGCCCAGATGCAGAATGAGAAAGAACAAGAGATGATCAGTCCAGTCAGTCACACTGAAAGCAGGCCCAATACCCCTCAGACTGAACTAAGGAGGCCTGGCCAGCTCTTAGATGAGAAGGTGGAATCCCAGCACATAGGTAAATGATTCCTAGTAGCTGTAAGCTCTTCAGCCTCGGTAGCCACTGGCTGAATCTGTCTCTAACGCTTTCTCCCTTAACATAACCACTTTTCTTCTGCTCTAATATCCCTATGAGAAATTGCTAAAACGCCTCTTACCCTGCTTGCTCCCACTGGAGAGGAGCAACAAAAACCTTCCTACTCCTATCTCAGTAGTTTATTTCTTCTTTTATAAAAACCATTGCTAAACACTGCGTTTCAGATGTTCACGGGCAAAGAAATATGTTTGCCCTAACACCCTAACAATACGTGAGAAAGAGAGCCCTCAGAGGCTGGGACTGGTGAACCGGAGGCTGGGGCAGGGGTGTTATGCTCAGAAAGAAGAAATGGTAGTCACAACTTGAGACAGTTCTACAGAGGGCATGTTGCTTCAGGACCCAGTCAAGAAGTGTCATGAGAGTAGCTAGCCTGATGACCCTCAGAAATTTATTTTTTTAATCTAGCATAATCTAGAAATTGTACCCCTGAGGACATATCCAAAGCCAAAACCACTGCCTTTGAGTCAGTTCTGACTCATAGTCACCCTATATGACAATTGAACTGCTCCATGGCATTTCCATGGAGCCCCTGGCAGATTCAAACTGCTGACCTTGAGGTTAGTAGATATAGCACTTAACCACTATGCCACTAGGCTCTCCATGGACCCTAGGAAGTTAAGCAGAAGAGACATAAAGCTTGCAAAAGACCCAGGGAGAAAAACACCCTGAGAGAGACCACTGGAGGGTCAGCCTGTTACAGGGCAGATTGGCCAATATATTTTTTTTCCTGTCCTTCCCATATCAGAAGTCTGAAAATGGCCTTCCCATTCCAATAGAGCTCACTCTCCACCTGGGAAATAAGCATGGGAATCCAACAACTAGGTATGAAGAATCTGAGGTTTCACTGCCAAGTCCTGCTCTTTGTACAGCTGGGCAATCCACGGAGCTCTCGCTGCTGTTTAGTTTCTCTCTTTGGTTCCTCCTGTCCATTGGTATCAGGAGTGGAAGCTCAAAGTATCCCATTGAGACCCCGCATTGCCAACTAGGATGACAGATTTGTATATGACCATTCATGCTTCACTCTAATGTGACAGTGCCGGCCACCTAGAAGGCCCTTACATACGATTTTTAATCTGTTGCCAAGCCACCCTGGGAGAAAAAATGAGTACCTAAATGGAAACATAACCCTCTTTAAATGGGTATGGGAAAGATGTGGGGCTGTTTTAAGGGGAAATTTAAATGCAATGACTGGGTCATATCACAGATAATAATAGCAACTGCAGCCACATCTGGTGTCTGATTTTGGCTGCATGCTTTCTTTCATTTGAGGAGACAGGGTGAAAAATGCATAATTCCTCTGGGTTAAAAAGAAACAGCCTTTTCTGTCTTCAAGAACAGGGAAGCATTTACCCTGGCTCTTCACTTTGAAAGCTTCTAAGTGCATCTTTTTGGGTCATTTGGTTCTCAATCCCATTTCTATGTGGTAGGAAATATGCCACTGTTGACTTTATTAATGGAGCAATCCCTCCTTCACCAGGAACATCTCACAGCACACTGCAAAGCCTCTGATACCTTTCCATTTCCAGTGTCGTTAAATGAGTAAGTGTTACACGTTTTCTCTTAGGAGAGTAGCTTTACCCTCCCCTCCCTCCCCTTCTGCTCAACCGGGTGACTCATCTCTCCGATTGCAAAGAGCAAGACACGCCACTCCACCTGCAACGCCAAAGCGGGGATCTGCCGGGGCACACTTTGCAATTTAAGGAAAGCCCCCAAAGGCTACAGGCGACCTGCTGATCAGGAGAGAATTTCGCTCTTGTCAAGTGCATCATCCTTCATGACCACTAACTTGATGTTTTGTTTTTTTTTTCTTTCCTTTGTTGTTCTGTTTCCTGTTTTGCCAGGAAGTATTTCCATAGTTGCTGAGAATCAAAGCACAAAAGAAATCCCTACCTATGTAAATGTTTGAATGGAGGACGCCAGTAAAAACAAACAAATAATAAAATAAAAACAATCAAAATCCAAAAACAAACAAACAAACACTCACTGCATCGGGACTTTTTAATTCTTCAGACACAGACAACAAGGGTTTTTAGCTTTAAGCCTGGCCTGTGCATGTGGACACTAACTCGAGACCATGTTCGGAGGGGCAGTGGACAGGTGCTCTATTTTAATGGAAAACACTCCCCTCTCTTTTTCTTCTCTCTCTTTTTTTCTGATCGGTCGTGTTTGTAGAAAATTCATAACATATATAGGCCAAGGAAATCTGCATGTGTTTTTGGAAGTCTTCTTGGTTTAGGTTTAACAGCTGTTTCGGCACTACTGGCTGATGGGTGGATTAGCCCCTGCAGCCTGTTTCATGTGACACAAAGACATACACAGGAGTTTGAAACCCTGAGCCCTTTCACTGGCCCAGTTTTCCCATTGCCGTCTCCCTTCTTCGTTGACTTGGGTAGCTCTGTTGGTCAGGAGTGGCTGCAGGCTACTTTGTCCATTTCATGCCACCACAGGAACTAAAAAGCAAGGTGGAAATCCATGTGTGTGAGTAGAACAGGGGAGGAAGGCAGGTGGGCAGGGAGGCAAGACTGTCAGAAATGGACCTTTGCTACCTTCTCATCTTCCCCACTGTAGCTGCTTCCCCTCGCAGTGTTCCCTACTCCTGCCCAATGAATGTAGAAAGTGGAAGCCCGTTACTTACTATCTTGCTGTTCCATTGGATTGCCAGCCATGTGTGGTCATGATCCATTGATACCTTTGAACCTCTTCCAGTCCCCTAATTACCCAACTGATCTCACTTTTACTTCCCCGAACATGTTGCTAAGTACTGGCCTAGCCTCCGAATGACCTTTTTTTCTCATGAGTTCCCCCTCACTGTCAGCTTTGTACACTTGCAAGCATGCCAGCCTCCATGCACACTGATCAAGCTGCAACCTGTCCAGCAGGAGTCAGCTCCGTGCATCCCTTGTGTCCTCCTCTAGAACCTGCCCCATTCAGATATCCTCACTTTTCCCTCCTGGAAATGTGTCAAAGGTGTGAAAGGGTTGATGTCTGCAGAGGACTTCAGATCTGGCCAGGTACCTTGGAAAAGAAAGCATGCAAATGACTAGTGGTATTCTCAGTACCTTAACAAAAATTCCAGTAGACTCTTGCCAGAGATGTGTTGAACATGTTACTAGGTTGAAGGGCAGTGTTTCTTCCTGTGATGGTTGCTGTTACCCAATATTTCCTCTCTCACAATAGAGTGAAAATATTTGTGAAACAAAACTGGTTTTAACCAGAAAGAGAAGCAGGTAAATGGATTTTGTATCTAGAGAGTATCAAAGACTCAGAGAGTTTGTGGGAGTTCTTGTCTTACTTTGGGATGATATTTTGATTATTTAGGATGATCCTAGTTATTTTACATGCATACTGTCTGATCGCTGAGTATCAGAGTGAAGGCAAGATAGACAGAAGTGAAAGGGGGGCAGTAAGCTGACTGTGGGAAAGTATATTGGCTTCAAAGCATGGAGAAATCCCAGTTTTCCTAGATCTTAAAAGAAGGCTTAGAAAAAAGAAACCAAAAGTGTGCCCAGGAAAATGCCCCTTGATATTATAGATTGGGCAAGGCCAGCCCTCACTCAAAAATACGGGAGAAAGTGGTTCTGCCAAACTATAAGGACAGCAAAGCCTCCTCTTAGGCTGAGTACCCACACCCAAACAGGGCATAGAGTACCTGGTACTAATGTGGGTACCCTGAGTGTTCTGATGGCCCCTGCCCTAATGTAGCTCAGGCAGGGGAATAGTAGCAAAGCTGCTGTTAGATGTCAAGCAAGCAAGTTTTATGCTTGAGGACACCCAGTAGGAATCTGGGAAATGGATCATGCCTAGGGCAGCCATCAGTAGAACTCCATTGATCCCCATCTGCCAGGCTTCCTATCCCCTAGGAAACACCCTCATTGATCCTCTTCAGTTGAAGCATCCCACATTTAATCTGGAAGACCAAAGGGGCTCCCTCAAAATAGCACAGAGAATCCTCAGAGTTGCAATTCAAATAATACTCACTGGGAAATTAGAAAAATGGGAAAAACATTCAGTCTAGCACAGTGCCTTGCTTAATAGAGTAGCTATTAAGAAAATTATTCTCGGAAGAAGTAAATGAATGTTTATGTGAAAGTGTGTAAGAAAGAATTGACTTGGAAGTCCTAATTTAAGACAGAGGTGAACAGGAGATGCCTGGCATTTTGGAAAAGGGCCAGAAATGGACAGCTCTATGTTCTGCGTCTCCAGTTTCCTCAAATGTCTGTCCTAACAGCTCATCCCAACTGTAGGAGGTTAGAGAGGCCAGATATTTCCCAGAGGGCACCTCATCGTTCCTCTGACCTAGGCCATAGATTCTCAAAGTGTGGTACCCAGACATAGATTATCAGCATCCTCCTGTCTGTCAAGTTGGCAGTGCAGACTCTCAGTCCCCGCCCCAGATCTACTGAATCAGGAATACTGGGAGTAGAGACCAGCAATCTCTCTTAACATGCCCTCCAGATGAATCTGATGTGCACAGTAAAACTGACAACCACTGCACCAAGTCATTCTAGCTCAATCCCAAAGAGAAGGCAGTAATGAGAGCCTACAACAGAGAGGGACACAAGTGCCTACCTACTCCCAACAGCAAGGGGAAACACAGTGAGGAATTTGGTGGACCTAAGGCCAGAGGGGTGGTTGGGGAGAGATGTATGTGGATGGTAAGATTCAGGACAAGCTGAAAATCTGATATTGCAAGGTTTTCTCATATCCCCAAAGGCACACTGTGCATGTTCTACCCTTAACTACCCCAACCAACATTTTCTCCCACACCCATTCCTAATTGGATTCACTGTCCAAAATGCAAAGATTTGCTTTGCTTCCTTTCAGAAGTTCCACATAGCAACTTTGAGAGCAATGGGGTGCTTGGCAGCTGTTCTGTGTTTTCCAGGATTCCAACTGAGCATTGAAATCCCTCATTTGCCAACTTATTTTTATAGGAAGCCAATTTAAACGGGGGAAAAAAAAAGTTTTCTTATAGTATTGGAACTACTTCTAATTTTAAAATGACTTTTTTGATGTATTTTTTTGTTAAATACTATGTAGTGTAATGTATAATTGCTCTTGTTTATTGCTTTTACAATCATATTTATTAAACAGATAATGTCTCTAAAACTTGTGCCTCAGGGTGTTTGTTTTATCCCAAACCTTAGTATTCAACTTACATATAGCAGTCATATATGCAGGATTTAATAAGGGATAATTGAATGTGCTCATAGTGACTCTGTAGGAGAGAGTAGAACTGTCCCATAGAGTTCCCAAGGAGCACCAGGTGGACTTGAACTGCTGACCTTTTGATTGGCAGATGTAGCATTTAACCACTACATCACCAGCATGTCTGTGAGTTGGAATCGACTCAATGGCGGTGGGTTTTTTTTGTTGTTGTTTTAGTTAATTGCACAAACAATACAATAAGCACAGGCTCAATGTTTTTCTAATGAGGTAGAATATATTCTACTATGTGAATTCTACCTGCCTTTTAGTTGGCTATAAAATATCTCTTTATTAAATTATTTTACTCTGTTTAAAGATCATGTTAGAATGTCCGGTCTGGAATAAATGACAAGCTGATTATTAGTTCAAATTTTAAAATTATTAATAAGAACAAACCACAATCTTTGGAACAAATGTTGGTTATTAAAAGACCCAAGGCTCAGATGCGCAGTGAAAACAGCTTTGGACCTGGACTCAGACAATTGGAGTTCTCTGAATTCCAGCTATGCCAGCTGTGTGACTTTGAGTAAATCATTTTATCATACAAAAGCTTGAATGTCCTCATCCATATCATTTGGAAGAAAACACCTTTTGGCTCTCTATTTTGAGGGAGATGTCATTTCCCAGAGCCCCAATAGCTCCTAGGAAGTAAACAAATGGACTGGATACAAATCTTTCTGTTTAGATCCAATTCTTCTGTGGTTGTCCCATATACTGGCATCTGTCCTTGGGCACCATTTTTGCATTATATTTGAAGGAAACGTGTGCACCAGCAACCAACTGAAAAGGTGAAAGTTCAAGTCTGCCCAGAGGAAATTCGGAAGTAAGGTCTGACAGTCTACTGTAACAGCCATTAGGAACTCTATAGAGTACAGTGCTACCCTTACACATATGGAGTCACCATAAGTCGGGGCCAACTCCATGGAGTTGATTGACTGGTAGAGTAATGGAAGAGCTGAGATTACAGGTTTGCATCAGCAGGACACCTCTACTGTTTTCTGGGCTGGAAAGACACAGCTATTAGTGGATCCCAAGAATCAGGACCACCAGGTTGAAGATGATGTCATAGAGGAGATGCCTGGTGGGAGGCGGAGCCACAGGGGCAACGTCACCACTGCCAGAGATGTTGCCTAAGGAGAGGAGAGTGGAAGACATAGGTGGCTCTTCCTTACTCTGGTCTTCTCCCATCCTGCCAGTGCCTCCCACTGGCCAAACCCAGGCACAAGCCATTGCAGTGGAGCCTGGAAAATGTAGTTTCCTGTAGTACAAAGCTAAGCAGGGACGTGGTGGGGATGAACTTGGGAATACCCAGGCTGGGAACTGGCACAGCACTCCTTTAAAGTTCAGCGCATATCAAGTCCAACAGATCTCCCACATTTCAAAGTTACTTTATAGATAGCAGATATTCCTTTCCATGTGTCATTTTTCATATATTGCCCTCTGAACTACAGTCAGAGCTTAGGATCCTGTCTGTGTGCGGCACTTCCTGCATTTCTCTCCAAGTACTATGCTCATCTAAAGGAAGACTTTTATTTTGTCTCTTTACTTTGTATGTTCAGCATCTGGCTCTAGGCACTGCCAATAGGAGGCACTTGATAAATATTTGCTGAAACTGAACCCTTGGTTTTCAGCTCAGTGTTGTGGGCAAGACCATTTCACTTAGCTGATGATTTCTGAGGTGACCCCTTGGTCTGACTCCCCGTACCCAGCTAGCACCCCTCATTACATTTTCAATTGGTGTTTATTGAGAGTCAACACATCCTTGCCCTTCTCTGTTACCCTGCCTAGAATGTTGTATGCAGGGAGCTATTCTTAGACCTTAAGTGAAATAATTGCAGTCGGAAAAAAATGTAAAAACTGCCTATAAAGTATCAAGAGAAAAGGACCTAAGTTTGATTTGGAATCGTTATGTAATTTGTTTACTTGTTTCATCAGGAGTAGATGGTGTTTTGAAAATGTATGTTAGGCCAAAGCTTTCACAGTGGGAGAATCCTGAAAATAATTTCAGATGGACAGATAAAAGGAAGTGGTGGCTGTGGGGCGTTCATGTCAAACTCGTGTACGGGATCTGTGGCTCACAGAGTGCCGATGTTCCTTCATATACAGGACACACAGTTTTAGATGATACCAGTACCACTGAACAAAGCAGAAGTCTGACAAGTCTGCAAATTTAATTGTTCTGAGTGCTACATACCCTGTCGCTGAGTATCACTATGGTCACCTTTAAAGTACTCCTTTTGGGAATCTATGCACCAACGCCGGTGCCTGTGCCACCCTTTAAAGCATTTTTGGAACTGTTTCTGGCATGGCCGTTGCACATGGTGGCAAGTTCACAAACTTAATTGTACAGTTGTCTGTTGAGGGAGTTTTCAGCCAGCTAACAAATAACTGTGTAGGAACATGCTCTCTACTTACCTGATCTGGTGCCCAAAGATTTTTTTTCTTTACCTGAAGATAAGGGAACTATTGAAAGCAAGATGTTTTGATGACATTCAGGACATCAAGGGTAATATGACAACAGCTGTAATGGCCATTCCAGAAAAAGCTCCAAAATTGCTTTGAAGGGTAGACTGTGCTGGCATTGATGCATAGCTTCCCAAGGGGAGGACTTCAAAGGTGATCATAGTGACATCAGCAGTGAGGTGTGTAGCACTTTTTCTAGGATGAGTTCATGAATGTAACTGGCAGGCCCCACATTCATAAATGGTTATTAAAGTTATGTTTAAAATTTTTAAGCATCAGGAATTTAATGATTTAAATTTCCAGTGCCGTAATAGCAATGTCATGATTTCATCTCAATATGAGGCTATTTTTAAATATATGAAAGAAACTTAAGTATATGAGCTCATATGCACACATACACACACTTATGAATGAGTAACAAGAATGTATAATGTAACTATAAAATAAATATGTACATGGGCATATTTATGTATTATTTAGATAATATGCACATACACATAGAAGTCATGTGTAATAATGAGGCAGTTGTAGGTAGTTTTATGACCATAAACAGACAAAATTCTGTCCTATTAGTGGGTCCATGCCATTGCTTACACTGAACGGTAAGTACCTCAAGTGGCACTGTCTGAAGATGTTGTTACACGTTGGTCACCAGGGTCAGCATCCATGCTGGTATAGACAAGAGAGTACTTTCTAGGGGAGAACATATAGAGACTGCTGGAGAAAACTCAGTGTGTTGCAACCTTGTCAGTTGCCCATCCACCAGCTACTCACTTTCCCTGCCTTTTTCTGCTTACAACAAGAAGGATGCCAACCTGACCTTAGAGTAGCACCAGTACTATGAACACTTCACATGTACACATATATACACTCTTGACAATTGGCTGAGGACTATCTAGCCAAGTGCAGAACCCAGTGCAGTGCTGGCTGAATAACTTGGGAGTACACAGTTCTCATTGCCCAAGCCTGGGACCCAGACCCAACAATAACCACCAAAGATATAAGCCACCCCAAATTCAGAGTGGAAAGTCCGGGACCAAACACGGGTGAGGTCATATGGGAGCATGAGGTCCTGAGGGCTGAAAGGAAATCCTTAATTTGAATTCCCAAGCCAAAAGGTCAGTTACAAGAAAAGAAAATACGTAAATCAAGCAAAACTACACAATGAGGTAATTGAGAATGGAAAATATATTAATGATAATAAAATTAATGGAAACAGCTACCATTTTCGAATGTCACTTAGGTACCAGCCTCTGAATGCCCACTGTTGAATTTAATCCTCCCAAGTTCCCAAAGTAGCCAGGTTTTCTTTTCTGTTTTTATGTTTGGTAAAACTGGAACTCAGGGAAGCCAAGTGGTACTCCTGATCACCAGGTAGCGGTTCTGTATGACACCAAAACATTTTCTTGTCCTTCCGCACTGTATTTCTTTCTAAAAGATGAGCAATGTTTCATCTTAATGGTTAAGAGGTATATAGTTAATTGATGAGTTTCACTGATTCAAAGAGAGGGCCAAGACACAAGAAAGAGACCAGCCTGGGGCTTCAGGAGCTTAGAAACATCACTTGCTCTGCTCCATATCAGAATTCCTTTCTTATGCTGGATGAAACAGCAGAAAGCTGCCCCATGTAATCCAGCCTGTTCTCCAAACCTTTCAGTATACTGTATTTCAGATAACTCAAAAGCACACAGACACAGTTGTCCTCAGCGATATGCCAGGCCAAGTTTCTGTCTGGACGGATGCCCAGAAAAAGATTGAATTATTCCTTCTTGCTCTATAGAGCTTCTCTCCTGGTTGGAATTTGAGTAGATGTCCCTGGAGATTTATGGAGGCATATTCTGGGGGCATCCAGGGAGAGAAGATGAACACAAAGCAGTGAAAATCTTATTTTTTGAAAAATTTGGATGGTTTGCTGAACTATCAAGCAGAAGGATAATAATTAATATGAGAATGAATGTTTCCATGGAAACAATCTAACAATGCTCTCAGGAAACCCACAAAGGCAGGTGGTTGTTGATTTTTTTTTTTAATGTAACGAGACAAATGAATTAAGTTGTTTTGTTAGCCAAGCTCATGAAATCCAAGTGATCAATGTATTTTCAGCATCCTGAATTCACACAAATGTATTTAAAGGGAACTGGGGCTATGAAGATGCCAAGGATCTTGGTAGAAGTAGGGATGATGATCTATAACGAAAGAGAAGAAAGCAAGCTGGTGATGTCTGGTGATGTCCGGTATGTTTGCTATTTGTGAGGAATGAATGGTGTAGAGCATAGAAATACATTAAGGTATGAGTATGTTGTTTGGTGTTTTCAAGTCAATTTCTGACTCATAGCAACCCCATGTGACAATGCAGAACTGCCCCTTAGGGTATTCTTGCCTATAATCTTTATGGAGGCAGATTCCTGGATCTTTCTTCCGCAGAGCCACTGGGTGGGTTCAAACCCCAGCCTCTTGGTTAGCAGCTGAGTGCTTAAACTCTGTGCCACCAAGCCTCCTTACAGATACATATGTTCACTTAACAACATGGAGACCTCAGTTTGTCACCTGTCCATGGTCATCTAGGCACTAAAGAAGTATAACCAGAGTCTGAACACAGGACTCTTGTCAATAGACACTCCTCTTTTCTGCTCTGCCATGTACCCACCCCTTCTCCGTTTCAGTCCAGCTATAGGTAAACCACAAATATGAGATGATTTAAAACAAAACAATGACATGGTCTGACAGTGGTGAGCTCTGAAAATGATTTTTGGAAAGAGCTTACACAAGGAAAAGAGTTATGCTTCCAAAAGCACACACCAAATCCTGCCTCAGCCCTTACTGCAGAGTTACACAAATAAAGACTTATTCCTTTTGACCTTATTTGACATTGTACACAGTGAAGACAGTCCAGCTAAGCTCTCCCCAAGGAAGGAACTAGTATTTGCTACTTACTTCAGTAAACAAGTGGATATAGAGTGTTTTCCAAACACCAATGCTAAGTAGTCCAAGACCCAGTATCTCATACAGCCCCCAACATGCTCCATCTAAGCCACACAGATTAGATATGGATTAATCCATTAGAGTTTGGATTCTTTGATGCAGTTCACAAGCTCCTGCGGGAGATTTCTCCTCAGCAGACTCATCATGGGACAAGAACTTCCCTGTTGGTCTATGAAGATAGAAAGTTTCTTGTTAGATCTCAGATGGAAGTCTTGTGGCTTATACATAAGAGCAAGTTTTTTTGTTTGTTTTTAACTGATGAGAAGCCACAGTATTACTGCAAATTGGAAAGAACTGGTTGGGGATATCCTGTTGCATCATAAGGCATTGTGTGACAGGCATCAAAGGCCTCTTAAATGGAAAGAAAGATAAAATCAGGACTAGGAAAAAATCACATGGAAGGACGAACCCAGTTGAGTAGCTGCTGCTTGAAGCAGACATTTAGCAATTTAATATAGACAAAGAAGCATAAAAAGACTTAAATTGCTTTACGCAGAATCCCATAGATGGAGTATATAATCACCCCAAGATTCCAAACAATGAGTATGCCTAAAATGAAGCCAGTGGCCCTAATCCAAGTAGTCCCCAGATATCCTCAACAATCAGTGCCAATCTCTTATGGAAAAGGCCCAACTAGACTGAAGGTTGAAAAGCAGGCGAGCTCTGATCCTGCAGCACAGGAGTTGGCAGAAACAATCCAGGACTTCAGGGTTCCAGTGATGTGGGCTGAGTCAGGATGCAGCATGGGTAAAAAGCTAAGCAAAAAACTCAGACAAAACCAAAGTCCCCAGATCTCAGCCATGTAGCAGACAAGAGAACAGCCAAGATTCAGGGAAAACATAAGGGTCCCGAGATAGCCCTGGGCTCGGTCGGCACACAGCACACAGCATCCCAGCGTCTGCCAGACTTCACTATCAGTGGGGCTGGTGACTCTGAACTTTACTTGTATTTGCGAGAAATATTATTGAGAAAGTGATTCATAACTCTGGTAGCAATTCTCAAAGTCACCTGTACACTTCTTAGTTTCTCATGCTGACAACTGCTTCAGCGTCTCTTGCATCCAAACCTGAACTCTCTCCAGATTCTTCTTTTATTGTCCCCTGTGCCTTCCTGCTTCCCTGGGTTCTTGCATAAATCCATTTCGATTACCCCTTAAATCCAGCATCTGGCCAGATCTCTAGGCATTCATTACCTGATTTAACATGCCAAAAGATTTCTTTCAGACAGATAGGTGAGAACAGTTTTACTTTAATAAATCTTACCTAAAATTTATGTGAATTAGTAAGAAGTAGAATCAGTAAAATTTAGCAACAAGAGAAATGAGAAAAAAGGAGATAAACAATAATATGAGATTTGAGAACTAGGGGATAATGATGCTATTTGAGAAAGTGGATCTTGGCAAAGACAATGACTTCAAATTTAAATGCACTGCAAGTAAGAGGTAATAAGGACCCACTGACAGCACTGGTGAGAGGTATCAGCTAATAGTATAAAGACAATGGAACATTATAAGAAGCAGATTAAAAGACAAAACCTCAAATGTCTAAGGCTCTTCATTGCAGGAGTAAACAAGTTCTAAAACTTCGGTAGTTCTGAAAGATGTCTTTATGAAAAAAGTTGTATGGTCATAGCGATTATCCAACTTCAGGAAGATGTATTTGAGTTACAGTCAATGACTTTTGTTTGCGGTAAGTAGTACATTATATTTTAAAAAGATCCATTGACAAAGAGTTTTTAGAAGTTTGTCATTTTAAGTGATACGGCTCAATTCTTTAAAAACAAACAAAAAATGCCCCAGTGATGCCACGAAGATAAACTAAAAGGTCAGTTTACCCTTCTGTATTTCACTTAATCTAAAGAAGTAATCAAGTGTGTAAGCCTGATTTATAGACTAAATTTTGATAATAACCAGAAATTCTTTTAAAGTAATTTCAGGTTTGACTTATTTCTCACCTGGGCCAGTAACTTAGAAATTGTCTTAGTAATGCTTGTGAATAGAATTACTAATAAGACTATTAGAGGGTTAGTGAAAAGAGGAAGAATCTCTTTAAGATGGATTGACACAATGGCTACAATGTTGGACTCAAGCATAATAACAATTGTGAGGACGTCACAGGACCAGGTGGCATTTCATTCTGTTATACCTAGGGTCACTATGAGTGAGAGCCAACTTAACAGTACCTAACAACAACAAGGTAACTAAATTGAATTTCAATCAAAGTACTTGGATTGCCTAATACTGAAACCTCTGTTCACAAGTTACTAACGAAATTTTCTGCACCTAGAGTTAGGACACTGGTATAATTGGGGCTTTTTCAATTCAGATCTGGATAAATGTCCTGAATTTTCCTTCCTTACAAAGTGTATGAGCCTGAACAAGTTATTTTCCTTGCCCGTTTGTTTTCTTTCTTTCTCTGCCTCTCTTCCTTTTTCCCTTCCTTTTCACCTTAAACCCAGTTCTACAATAGGATATCTACAGCAACATCCAATGGTTAATGTATGATTTAGAAATGTAAACTATGGGAAATACTTGGTGCAGTGCCTGATGTATAGTTGTCTTGTTGTCAGGTGCTGTCAAGTCAGTTCCCACTCGTAGAGAGCCTATACATAATAGAATGTAACTTGCCTACCCTGTGCTACCCCCACATTGTTGGGACCCCTGTGTAGTCCAGCTTGTTGAGGGTCTTACTCTTTTTTAACTACCCTCCACCTTAGTGAACATGATGTCCTTCTCCAGAGGTTGATCCCTGCTTAACAACATGTCCATAGTAAGCAAGATTTAGTCTCCCCGGCCTGACTTCGAAGGAGTATCCTGGTGGTGCTTCTTCCAAAACAGACAAGTTCTTTCTTGCAGAACTCCACAGTCTATTAAATATTCTTCACGAACATCATAATACAAATTTTTTGAATTTTGAATTCAAATCTTTGGCAGCAGATTTGCTCAATGCAGCATGCCGTTTTACATCTTGACTGCTGCTTCCGTAGACATTGATTGTGATTTAAATGAAAGGAAATTCTTGAGACGTCACTGTTTTCTCTACTTATCATGATGTTTCTTACTGGCTCAGTTGTGAGGATTTTTGTTTGATGTTGATATGTGATCCACACAAAGTTTTTAGTATTTAATCTTTATCAGCAAGGACTTCAAGTCTTCTTTACTTTTTACATCAACTGCGTAACACAGATTGTTAATGAATCTTCTTCCAACCGTGATGCTGGGTTTTTCATCAGAGTCCAGCTTCTTGGGTTATTTGCTCAGTGTACAGATTAAATAGCTGACTTTTGACCCTGTGTTGGACATTCAGGCTGATTACTTCTGACAGTCACAGCTCTGGAGTAACAGAGCCCAAATCACAGTCAATACACGGTAAGAGCAAAAAGGACTGAGTCATAGCCTTGACCAACCAAAATGGAGTTATTCCAGTGTCCTTAGTTACAGAAAGACTGGGCAAACAGAAGCATATTCCTCACCTACATTCTAAGGCTCTATCCTTCTGATATCCAGCATTAATAGTTGAATTTCTTCTAGGAAAAATCTTTGAAACCATAGTGGAGCTATGAGTTTCTGTGATCACTATGCTAAAGCTGCTATATCCCTCTTTCTCTTTCAGGCTCCACTTGTTATAGAAGTGAGCTTCCAATTATAAAATAGCTCTCTTGAAAAATTAAAAATTCATCTTTTAAAATGAATCACACATCTTTCCCTCAATAGTTACTGAGTACCCACTATGAGGAATAGGCAGAGTGCCTGTCTGGTAGTTTTTATTTTAATTTTTTGAAGGCGTGTACAAATAGTAGTTCATATAATCCTCCAACCAAACCTGTAAGGTATCTCCTGATGGTGGTCCTCTGTTTTCCCTTTCATAGATGTGTTTCTGAGAGTTTGAGGGGCTTAGCCAAACCCACATATTGAGAAACCTAAGTCTAACATTCTCAGTCTTCATCATGCTGAGTGTCCAGTGATTTTGCAAAGTTGTTGTGGTACAATAAAAAAGTGTAAAGGGCACACTTTGGTCCTCAAGAAAAAGACAAATTACAAAGCTACTAATTATAAATGTTGAGAGAAAGAGCCAGTGGAGATAAAAGAGAATAGGTTTTCTGGAGGAGGTTTTACTTTGAGCTGGACCTTAAAGTACAGTTAATATTTGGATTTACATATGTTGTTACTAAAGACAAGGAAGATGAAATACAGGATTGTATTATTGGAGGGAGAATCTTTTGGATTGATGGGCACCTCAGCTGCAAAAGAGAGTATTCTGGGATATAAAGCTGAAGAGGTAAGAGGTCTGACAATTAAGACTACAAGCTTAATTGTTCTAAATTCTGCATAACTCATTGCTGAATATCACTACCATCATTTTCAATGTACGCCGCTTGGGAAGCTCTGCACTGATGTCAGCACCTAGTCTGCCTTTTCAAGCAATTTTGGAACTCTTTCTGGAATGGCCATTGCTCGCGGTGGCCCAGTGGCGTTTGAAAAGTTAATAGTATAGAGGTCTATGAGGCAGTTTTTAGCCAGTAAACTAATAACTGTGTTGGAACACTCTCCCTATTAATGTGATCTGGCCCCCAATGACTTTTTCTTTAGCCAAAGATAAAGGAAATACTGAAAAGAAGACATCTTGATGACATTCAGGACATCAAGGGTAGTGCAACGACAGCTCTGGTGGCCATTCCAGAAAAAGAGTTCCAAAATTGTCTTGAAGGGTGGACTTGGCACTGGCATTGGTGCTTAGCTTCCCAAGGGGAGCATTTCCAATGTGACTGTTGTGGTATTCAGCAATGAGGTATATAGCACTTTCTCTAGGATGAGTTCAAGAACTTAATTGGCAGTTCTCATACACTGGTGATACATAGTAGAAGACTTCAAATTTCAGTCGGAAAAGGACTTTATTTAGTAAAAATTCAATTCAAAACCTTTGGATATTTTTAGGATTTAAGTGGCATAATTACAACTCTAAACTCTTTTAAGTCTACTTTGGGTCACCATGAGTCGGATCCGACTTGATGGCACTTGGCTTGGCTTGGAGAAGGATGTAAAATGGACAGCATACTAGTTATACATTGCTGCACATTACTCCAAAACACAACGGCTTAAATCTTTGATTTTCTCACACCATTTTAAAGTGTGAGGATTCTACGCATGGCTTAGGGGGGTACTTCTGATCTAGAGTCTGTCATGAGGTTGCTAGCATGCTGTTGGTCAGAACTACAGTCATCTGAGAGCAAGACTGGGGTGGAGGAGTCACCAAGATGGACTGCTGTCACAACCTGTGGCAAGACACTAGCTCCTCACCACAGGGGCCTTTCTATGTAGCTACCTGACTATCTTCCTGACAGAGCAGGTGGCTTCCCTTAGAGTGAGTGATCCAGAATGAAGTGAGTGAGGAGGAAGTCTGATATTTTTATCACTCATCTCTGAAGTTGTGTGCTATCATTGCTGCTTTATTCTATTCATTAGGAGAGTGTCACTAATTGTGGCCTACCCTTAGAAAAAAAGCTTCTGTTGAGTCAATTCTGAATCCTTTCAATTCTACCTTTTTCAGAGTAGACCTTTACTCTGAAGGATCCATCCAAAGAGTCACAGAAAGGATTTTCAATGTCTGTGATGCTTTGGAAACAGATCATCATGCCTTTCTTCTGAGATGTCTCTCGGTGGGTATGAGCAGCCAGTCTTTCTGGTAGTGGTAATTAGGTTCCATCTCTTGAAGGGAAAATATTAAAAAATGTAAGGACATAAATTAAAACCACCATAGATAATTTGACGTTGGGATATTCTAGGGATTGTTCACCTTAGAGTTGATACCTTGTATCCCAGTAGATATACAAGACAGAAAAATGAATTAGAAGTCTAATGCAGTCTAGGTTAGTCTAGTTTGAAGAAACCAGAATCAGACCTTTGTTAAGGCTATATGGTGGCAGGAGGAATGTCAGATGGAACACATATGAGATACTTCATTAGGGACAATTTTTAGCAAAAATTACACTAAATTAAATGTAAGACAAAGTTAAAGATTACTAAAACAGTCTTAGTCATCAACTGTCTGTGATCATCAGGTGGGATAGATGGGACTGGTCAGAGGATGCTATTCTTGGCAAGCTGGGGAGATAGATGTGTTTGCATTTGGAAAAGTTGTGTTTAGGATATCAGTAAGATTACCTTGCATAATAGATCAGCTAATCAGACTGTTGAAATGTTATCCTGAAAGCGAATTGTGAGTCTGGGAAGTGTGAATTGATATGGTCTTTACCTGCACTAAGCAGTAATGTACAGTGGGCAATGAATAGATTGGCCAAAGGGAGAAAGAGCAAAGGAGACTCAATCCAGAGGTCTGTGGAGTAGCAATATTTTAAGGGGGAGGGAGACACTTCTGTCATGTCAATCCCTTTCATAGTGACTCTGTAGACAGAGTAGAACTGCCCCAAAGAGTTTCCAAGGAGCTCCTGGTGGATTTGAACTGGTAAGCAGCCATAGCACTTAACTACTATGCCACCAGAATTTCCATTTTCAGGGAAAGAGGAGAAAAATAGAACTTTTGAAACTAATCAAGAAAGGAGTTCAGAACTGGAAAGGGTCCAAGAGATAACAGTATTTCAGAAATAAAAGAATGAGATTTAAGAAAGCTGGCGCAGCTTACACAGTAACATCTAAGAAAACTGGAAACTGTAAGGCTGGAACCTGTCAGTGAAAAAAAATAAAATAAAATCTGTTACCATTGAGTTGATTCTGACTCGTAGTAACTGTACAGGATGGAGTACAACTGCCCCATAAAGTTTCCAAGGAGCACTTGGTGGTTTTGAACTGCCTACCTTCGAGTCAACAGCTATAGCACTTAGCCACTATGCCGAAAAAAAACTGAGTATTTCCCACTAAAATGAGTGAAAGTGGTAAGTAAGGCTGCACCCGGATAAACAAAGCGGTCCAGTGGAGTTCAGCTTCTAAGGTTTCACTGTACCATCAAATACTGCAAGAGGTCAAAAGCACATGGACTGTGTGAGGATAAATAGACTGAGAAACTGTGCCATCTGTAACTTCTCAAAGAAAGAATCCTGGTAGTATGCTAGTAGTGTGCTCAGCTGCTACCTGAAAAGTTGGGTGGTTTGAATCTACTCAGCAGCTCTGCAGGAGAAAGACCTGCTCCCAAAAGGATACAGCCAAGGCAACCCCATGGGGCAGTTTGGTCCTGTCAGAGGTGGTCACTGTAAGTTGAAGATTAGCTCTACAGCTGATTTCTACCAATGATAACACATCAAGAAGGGTTATTAGTGGGATGAGGAATCAGGCAACAGTCATGTGGTTTGGAGTTGAATAGTGACTGGGAAGGACTTTGTGTGCTGGAAAATGTTTCATTATTGAAACTTAGAAGTATAGATGAGAGATCTTAAACTTGCAGCAATTTGCTGATTTCTCACTTGCAAATATTTCCATCATGACTGATTTCACACTACTAGGTGTTTGAACAACTACCTGGCAAGATTCCAAAAAATTAGCAAGCTGGTATGAGGTGACTGCAATGCGTCACTGATACAACTTAAAGATGAAGGATGGATCCAAGCCAAGTGCCGTCGAGTAGGATCCGTATAGGAAGCACTTTTTGTAACCTTACCTGTATGACCTACAAATACAGAAAGACTTGATATTCTGTCCATAATGTTTGCAGTAGAATCCTCACTGGAGAACACAAGAAATCTTTTTTGCTCCCTGCACTGGCTCTTTCCAGACAGTGTCAGAGTCACTCACAGAGGCAATGAAAGTCACCTTTCTCTTTGTTTCTCTCCCTCCTTCCCTTTCTTTCACTGGTTCCTAAGGCTGACTTCACTCAAAGTCCAAAAAACAAATCAAACTCGCTGCCATCAATCAAGTTGATTCTGACTCATAGTGAGCCTATGGGACAGAGTGGAACTTTCCCATAGAGTTTCCAAGAAGTGACTTGCAGATTCGAACCTGAAAGTTTCTGGTTAACAGTAGAGCTCTTAACCACGGACTTTATCTTTTAGTTGCTAAATGTTTTCATTAGGAACTTTGGCTATGAATGTTCACATTCCTCATGGATGCATTAACTAGAAAATAAGCAAACCTCTTACTTTCCACAACCCATCATCCTTCATTGCAGTATTTTGACAGGTTATGCTTAGATCAAAATACTAAGTGTTGCAAACAATTTGTCCTTGACTGCTAGCCTAAATGCAAACACACCTAGTGGTTCTGTAGAAGAGAAGACCTGATGACTAGCTTCCATTAAGATCACAGCCAAAAAAAAAAAAAAAAAAACTCATGGAACACTTCTACTCTATAACACATGGGGTCACCATGATTTGGAATCAGTTTTATGGCCACTAATAATAACATGGTTAAAGTCTCCTACCACACCAGGGATAAAAATGGGAGGAAGTAAGGGAAAAGGGAGAAGAATCACGGTGGCCTTGCTTAGAATATATAAAATAAAGACTAGCCAACCATAACTCCCACTTCCTGAACGCTTGTGTTTCAGTGTGATTCTGGTTTTAGTCTGCTCTAATGATGAGCCTGATACGCATTGCCCACCTCCTCCTACATCCCTATAAAAATAAGCTTTTCTTCTAACCTGTAGGAATTTCTTTTGTTCAAGAGGATAATATGCTTACTGCTATGTTCCAAAGAAATTTAGTGCCAACATTCACACATGATGTATGTTCTTCCAAGCTTAAAATTACTAGACTTGAATACTCTGTGATTTTAAAGCAAATTGATCAAGGCCACAACTATTAATAAAGTACATGAGTACAGTCTGTATATTAACTATGATCGTTGTGGAAATACCCTTGGGAATCCCACATCAGAATTTTGCAGTTAAGCTTAGAATCCTAATTTTTTAATATGAAATGTTATTGTGATTATTAACCTGCAGAAGTTTTAATTATCATTTGAATGCTGGAAGGTTTATATGGAGAGATGCCAGAAACATCCCACTGCTAATTAAATCCAGCTGAATATTTCCTTTACCTGAAGATACAGAAGTGCTTCTTGTTTGTCAAATCCCTTTCAGCCAAATAACCACTTAACTAATCTCAAATTGAATATCTTATTTAAAAATTTGAATTATGCTTTCTCTCCAGGGAGCTGCTGTTGAATATTATAATAGCACCATCCAAGAAAATATTTCTTTCCCTCCTGACTAGCAGAAAGAAGGTGGGGGGGGGGGAGCAAAAGCCTTCTTTCTTTTTTTTAAAATATATATCACTGAATAACTTGAAATCTGGGATAATGAACAAATTGACATTTTTAAATAAGAAGAGCATTAGTAGGAGACAGAGATGACTTCTATTGCGGAATCTAAGTCCTAGTCCTGAGCTCACAGAAAGAAAAGAGGTGTAGGCTCTTTTCCTATTTAGATTAGTACAATTCTTCTGACTGAGAATTCCTAATTGTGGCCCTAGTAATCCTGACTACAAATCACCAAACAATGATCTACAGGCTCTGCAGGTCATAGAAAGGGCCAAAGTGTCCTGGACTTCAATATATTGTGTGAGGAAAAGAGAATCAGATTTGGCTGCTTGGTTTGTGAGCTTTGACAATTTGTTTAAATGATTTGGACTTCAGTTCTATTAATATCTATGACATGTGTGAAATAGTGCCTGCCGTTCTACTTTTCAGGACAATTTAATTAAAATAATATCAATGAAAGCATATAGCAAAATTAGCTCACATTATTTCTGTGTTCGTGCTATGGAATGGCCTGCCTTTAGATTAAAACCCAATGTCTTTTCAGTGGTTTGCGATCAGATTTCTCATGCCTCTGTGTCCTCAACTCTTGGTTCTCTCTCTCATGGTCTCCCTGCTTCAACTGCACTGGCCTCTTCCCTGTTCCTCAGAGGAATGCTTTGTTCTACACTGGGACCTTGGCATTCATGGATATGTCTTCCTGGAATGTTCCTTCCCTAGTTTTCAGCTGATCTCATCCTATCATTTATTCCTCAGAGTGGTCTTCTGAAAATTCAACACTTCACACTTGCTGACACTTTATGTCACTCTGTCAAAAGATAATTGAAAAAAAAATCATACATCTCACACAACATCAAATACACAAGTAATATCATATGTTTTCTCTAACTCATTAATGAGTGAACTAATAAGATATTAAAACACATTCTGGACGGCGGAGTAAAGATGGCAGACTAAGCCCACGTCTCCTTATATCCCTCTGGAAACCAAGACCTGAATTGACAATCAAACAGAGCCTTCTGATCACCTAATCAGCCTCAGGACACGGCACAGAGCTGTTAATTGGGACTTCATACCACTCAGTGAAAAACCTCCTCTCTTTCGCTGACTCCCGCTCCTGGCTAGCCCCGGCTCTCACGGACAGAAGGTAAACGCACCACTTTGACCTTTTTTTTCCTCTGTCTTGGGCGGAAGGCGGAGCAGGGTCTTGCCTAGCAGCTGGACTCAGACATGCTGCTGGGGGGACAGGCAGGTGAAATTCCCATATTTTGAGAGCCAGGCTTGGGACTCTGTTAATCTAGCCACTTTGAGAGTGTCATTTTATATCTGCCTCAGCAGCGTTTGTACGGAGTTTCACAGTCAGTGTGCGGGACGCCATGTTGGATACGGAGGTTCTAGCAGGACCTCATTCTTAGCCTGGCAGCCAGCGCCTGCAAACAGGACAGCACTTCTCTGACAGAAAAGCAGTAATTTACCTAGTGCCACCTGCTTTGGGGGTCCTGCAACAGAATCAGAGGAGTTACTACCTCTCGGCACCTTTGGCCCTTCTGTCGGCTGCCTGTGTGGAGGGCGCCATCTTGGATATGGTGGCCACAGCTGGACCAAATTCTTAGCTTGGGAGCCAGAGCCTGCCCACAGGAGAGCGCTTTTCTATCAGAAAAGCAATACTCTACGCAGTGTCGTCTAAGGCTAGGCCCTGTCAGCAGAGGCCAACAGGGCAGTAGCATTGCTGATTTCTGAACTAGTTTGTATCATCTGGAGTTGGATATAGTGGTGCTTACTTTGCCATTTGAGAAGAGGGACCTCTACACCTGAAAACGTAACTGACTTGTGAAGTGGTCAGATATCTTTTGCTTTACATTTAAAGACAGCCTAGAGAAACAACTGCAGTCCATCCTCACAGTACTTCTTCCAGCCTCTACATACTCACATGGGTCCCAAAAAGCAACAGACACTTATGGCAGACAAGAAATCAGCCATGGCTTCAGAAGGCTCCCAAACAATGCAACCAAGGAGTTTTCCAGATGAAGAAACTTTTATGAAAGTATCAGAGAGTAAATACAAAATGATTATATACAGAGCCCTTCTAGACCTTATACAAAATGCAGGAGAACAAAATGAAAAATTAAGCAAGATGTTCAATCTGATGGAACACCAGTATTCTGAAATCCACCAGTATTCTGAAGAACAAAATCAAAGACATAGAAACTTCCATGCAAAGCCAAGAAAACAGAATGGAAGAAATAGAAAAAAGGATTTCTGACTTGAAAGACAGAGCTACTGAGACCAGCATCTATGAGCAGAAATCAGAAAAAAGAAACAAGAAAAATGAAGAAACATTAAGAAGCATGTGGGACTCTATTAAGAGGAACAACCTTCGATTAATTGGAGTCTCTGACAAGGGTGAGACATCTGAGAACACAGAGTATCGTTGCTGAGCTGCTGCCAGAAAACTTCCCAGAAATCATGAAGGAAGAGAATATAGACATCTCAGATGCATAGTGTATGCCACCCAATATAGACCTCAAAAGAAAGACTCCAAGACATATTATAATCAAGCTCAACAAAATGAAACACAAGCAGCAACTCTTAAAGGCAGCAAGACTCAAAGCAAAGCTAACATTCAGAGGGAAACCCTGTAGGCTCTCTACAGATTTCTCAGCAGAAACCATGCTGGCATGGAGACAGTGGCATGACACATTCAAAGCCTTGAAGGAGAAGAACTTCCAACCAAGAATTATATAGCCTGCAAAACTATCTTTCAAATACAAAAATGAAATTAAGACATTCCCAGATAAACTGAAACTCAGAAACTTTGTAAAAACCAAACCAAAACTATAAGAAATATTGAAAGAAGTTCTTGGCTCTGGCTTAGAAGAACAAAACCACTAACTTTATATTTTAGAATGACTTTACTACTCAAAACTCTACTTAGTTAGGGAAGGCTCCAAAGCCAATCACAGCTTTGATAAGGAAAGAAGCAATCCAGTGATCATCACGAAAACTATGGTGTTATCATATTAAAAAGAGGGATGTACTACAGTTGTTATAGTCCTTCCAGATGGAGAGGAAGATGACAAGACTGGTAGTAATTAAAATTAAAATTGGGTTTATATATAGTTTATTAAGGGGGATCATAGGGGCAGCTATAAAGCACAACAAAGATGCTGAGACTCAGGAGTCTCACCAACCACAAAACCAGCTCTGAAAAAGGTGAAAAATCAACTCACAAAAAAGAACGTCCCAGAACAGACTAATAAGAACAACAGAGAAAACGCCAACATAAAAATAAACACATCACAATGGCAGCAGTGAACACATACCTGTCAATAGTTACATTGAATGTGAATGAACTGAATGCTCCAGTAAAGAGACATTGAGTGACATCTTGGATCAAATGACATGACCCATCCATATGTTGTCTACAAGAAACTCACTTGAGACCTAAACACAGGAACAAACTGAAAATTAAAAGTTGGAAGAATATATATCAAGCTAACAATGAACAAAGAAGAGCAGGGGTGGCAATTCTAATCTCAGAGAAAATCAATTTTAATGTGAAATTCACCATCGTGGACAAAGATGAACACTATTTATTGCTGAAAGGTTCAGTACACAAGCAAGACTTAACTATATTAAATATTTATGCAACTAATATCAGAGGACCTAAATACGTCGAAGAAACACTGACTACACTCAAAAGAGAGAAGACTCCACCATAATAGTGGGAGACTTCAACACACCACTCTCAATACTAGACAGACTGTCTAGAAAAAAACTCAGTAAAGATACAGAAAACCTCATTGCTACAATTAACCAACTAAACCTCATTGATATATACAGAACTTTCCACCCATCAGCAGACAACTACACCTTCTTCTCCAGGGCACAGGGAACATTCTCCAGAATTGACCATGTGATAGGCCATAATGCAATGCTCAACAAAATCCATACCATTGAATTACTGCAAAGCATCTTCTCAGATCATAAAGCCATAGAAGTTGAAATCAATAGCAGAAAAAACATAGATAGAAAGTGGAACTCTTGAAAACTGAACAACATCTTGCTCAAAAAAACATGGGTTATAGAGGAAATCAAGGATGAATTAAAGAAATTTGTGGATTCCGGTGAGAACGAAAACACTTCCTACCAGAACCTATGGGATACAGCCAAAGCAGTGATCAGAGGTCTCTTTATCTCCAAATGCATACATCTGGAAGGAAGAAAAAACCAAATCAAGGAACTAACCCTACAGCTTGAACAAGTAGAAAGAGAACAACAGAGGAACCCCTCAGGCACCAGAAGAAACGAGATCATAAAGATTAGAGCAGAGCTAAATGAATTAGAGAATAGAAAAACAATTGAAAAAATTGAAAAGACCAAAAGCTGGCTTTTTGAGAAGATCAACAAAATTGACAAACCACTGTCTAAACTTACTAAAGAAAAGCAGGAAAGGAAACAAATAACCCAAATTAGAAATGAGAGGGGGGTTGTCACCACAGATGCAACAGAAATCAAAAATATCATAACAGAATACTATGAAAGACTGTATTCTAACAAATTTGAAAACCTAGGGGAAATGGACCAATTCCTTGACTCATACCACCTACCCAAATTATCACAACGTGAAGCAGAAGAACTTAATAAATCCATTACAAAGGAAGAGATTGAAAAGGTCATCAAAGCACTGCCAACCAAAAAAAGTCCTGGTCCAGATGGCTTCACTGCAGAATTCTACCAAGCATTTAGAGAAGAATTATCTCCAATACTACTGAAACTATTTCACAGTATAGAAAGGGATGGAGTACTCCCAAACTCATTCTATGAAGCCAGCATAACCCTGATACCTAAGCCAGGGAAAGACCCAAAGAAAGAAAGAGAACCACAGACCGATATCACTCATGAATCTAGACACAAAAATCTTCAACAAAATTCTTGCCGATAGAATACAACAACATATCAAGAAAATAATCCATCACGACCAAGTGGGATTCATACCAGGGATGCAAGGCTGGTTCAACATCAGAAAAACAATTAATGTGATTAACCACATAAATAACACAAAAGACAGGGATCACCTGATTTTGTCCACTGATGCAGAAAAGGCATTTAATAAAGTCCAACACCCATTCATCCTAAAAACTCTTAGCAAAATAGGCATAGATGGCAAATTCCTCAACACAATAAGGGCCATTTATACAAAGCCAATTGCCCACATCATCCTGAATGGAGAGAGACTGAAAGACCTTTCCTTGAGGTCAGGAACTAGACAAGGATGCCAATTCTCACCTCTTCTATTCAACATTGTGCTAGAAGTTCTAGCCAGAGCAATTAGACAAGACCAAGAAATAAAGGGCATCTGCATTGGCAAAGAGGAAGTTAAAATCTCCCTGTTTGCAGATGATATGATTGTATATGGAGAGAATCCCAAGGAATCTATACGTAAACTACTCAAACTGATAGAAGAGTTCAGCAAAGTCTCAGGATACAAGATAAACATAAGTAAATCAGTAGGATTCCTTTATACCAACAACGAGACTGTTAAGGAAGAAATTATCAAATCAGTACCATTTACTATAGCCCCTAAGAAGATAAAGTACCTTGGAATTAATCTAACCAGAGAAACAACAGACCTTTACAAAGAGAAATACAAGCTCTTACTACAAGAAACTAAGAGAGATTTAGAAAAAAGGAAAAACTTACCCTGCTCATGGATAGGAAGACTTAGCATTGTGAAAATGTCTATTTTACCCAAAGCAATCTATTTATATGATGCAATCCCAATACAAGTTCCAGTGACATTTTTTAATGAGATGGAGAAACAAATAACCAATTTTGTTTGGAAAGGGAAGAAGCCCCGGTTAAGCAAGGTGCTGCTAAAGAAGAAGAACATACTGGGAGGCCTCTCATTACCTGACTTTAGAACATATTACACTGCTACAGTGGTCAAAACAGCCTGGTACTGGTATAAGAACAGACAGATCGATCAGTAGAACAGAACTGAGACCCCAGAGATGACACCATCTGCCTATGAACAACTGATATTCGGCAAAGGCCCTAAGACATTAAACTGGGGTAAAAACAGTATCTTCAACAAATGGTGCTGGCAAAATTGGATATCCATCTGCAATAAACTGAATCAAGATCCATGTCTTACACCTTATACAAAAACCAACTCCAACTAGATAAAAGACCTAAATATCAAACCTAAAATGATAAAGCTCATCCAAGAAAAGGTAGGAACAACAATGGAAGTTTTAATACACAATATGGACAGACTCCAAAATCTGTCAAGCAAACCACAATCATCAGAAGAGAAAATAGATAAATGGGATCTATTAAGAATTAAACACTTTTGCTCATCTGAAGACTTTATTAATAGAATTAAAAGAACACCTACAGAATGGGAAAAAATATTTGGCAACTCTATGTCAGACCGACGCCTGATTTCCATAATCTATAAGATACTTCAAAATATCAACAAGAAGAAGATAATCCATCCAATTAAGCAATAGGCAAAGGAGATGGACAGACATTTCACTAAAGAAGAGATCCAGGCAGCCAAAAAACACATGCAGACATGTTAACGATCTTTAGTTATTAAAGAAATTCAACTCAAGACAACAATGAGATACCATCTCACCCCAACAAGGTTGGCCATGATCCAAAAAACACAAAACCACAAATGCTGGAAAGGCTGTGGAGAAAGTAGAACCCTCCTACACTGTTTGTGGGGTTGCAAAATGGTCCAGCCTCTTTGGAAAGCAATCTGGTGCTTCCTTAAAAAATGGATATCGATATACCATTTGACCCAGTCATTCCACTACTTGGAATATATCCTACAGATTCAAGGCCTTTCACACCAATGGACACATGCACCAGAATGTTTATCGCAGCACAGTCCATGATAGCAAAAAGATGGAATCAACCCAGATGCCCAACAACAGAAGAATGGATAGGTAAACTATGGTATATATACTCAATGGAGCACTACACAATGATAAAGAACAACGATGACTTCAGGAAACATCTCATGACCTGGTTTCAACTGGAAGACTTTATGTTGAGTGCAAGTAGTCAGTGACAAAAGGACAAATATTGTATGAGACCTCTACGATAAGATCTCAAAAACAGACTTGTGTATAGAAGAAAAGACTCTTTGACAGCTGCAAGGGAGGGGAGAGAGGGAGGCAGAGCGAAGGGCGGGGAGGGTTTAGATTAGATAGTTGCTAGAAATCTGATTGGGTGAGATCAGTGATAGCACACATTAGAAACAAGAACAATATTAAGTGGACTTAAACATAACATGAGTACTCCTTCCATCTTAACCCAATATTGCAAGGACAGAGTAGCTGGGGCAGGGGGCTGGGGCCCATGCTCTTAGGTGAAAGCGAGGCCAATTGGCACAACTAGCGTTTTGCTAAGAGGGCTCTCTGCACCCCACGTTGGTGAGTGGCGTCTGGGATCTTAAAAGTTGCCAAGCTGCCATCCGAGGGCACAGCAGAACGGATTCTCACCGAGGACCAAAATGACATGGGGCAAAGACAACCCAGAAGACAAAGAAACCCACACCAGTGGATGCCTACATTGACTTGGGACCGGAAGAACCTGATGGTGCCCGGCCACCACCAGTGACAGCTGCGATGGAGCTCACTAAGTTGAGTCTCACTTGCAACACAAGAATAAAAAGGGGTGCACCCTGAGATCCCCACTAAAAGACCTCAATTGATGGTCCAGTGGTTTCGGGGTTCCCCTGGGAGCATGGCTCCTCACCCTGATGCTGACCTTGACCATAAATCATAACGAAGGTCCACGCTTCGGACGGGAATGGATTGGACTTGGCAATGCAGTGACCATATATTGGATGCACTTTATGGTTCTATACATCTATAGGATGTCATCCTGCTGACCTCTGGCTGGAGGAACGAGAGTGGGTGGAGAGGAGGGAAAAAGGAGACGGTTGGGAGAACGAGACATGTATGGAGCATAGAGGAATAGTGTGCTGTCACCGGGCAGGGAGAACAGTGGAAGCTGCATACAGGTGGGTATGTAAATTTATATGGGAATGTACATATTCACTCAGTTATAGTAAATAAAAAATTAAAAAAAAAAATTCTAATGAAAATTGGATTTATGTTCCTGTGGGTGAGGATTCCAAGCACAGGGTTCCCAGGCTGGCCTTCCTAGTAAAGCAACACAAGTAAAGCATTAAAGCATACATATGTATCTCAGAGAAATGGCTCACCTGGCTGTGGAGGCTGGCTACCATGTCTGACACTGAAGTTCACAAATTCATCCTAGAAAAAGTACCATATACGTCATCGCTGAACATCATTACAGTGACTTTTGAAGCATTCCCCTTGGGAAGCTAAGCACTGATGCCAGCACCTAGTCCACCCTTCAGAGAAATTTTGGAACTCTTTTTTCTGGAATGGCCATCAGAGATGCCATCATATTATCCCTGATGTCCTGAATGTCATCAAAGTGTCTTCCTTTCAATATTTCCTTTATCTTTGGGTAAAAAAAAAGTCACTGGGGGCCAGAGTAGGTGAGGAGGGAGGGTGTTCCAATACAGCTATTTGTTTACTGACTAAAAACTTCCTCACAGACAGTGAAGAGTGAGCTGGTACATTGTCATGATGCAAGAACCGTGAGTTGTTGGTGAAAAGTTCAGGTAATTTTCATCTTTTTAATGCAACCTTTTTAGCCTTTCCAAATAGTAAACTTGGTTAACTGTCCAGTTATTACAAAGTTGTAATGAATAATCTCTCTGATATCAAATAAGTTAGCAACATCATTTTGACTCTTGATTTCGGCAGACAATACTTTTTTGGCCATGGAGAATTAGCTGACTTCCATTGTGCACTTTGATGCTTTGTTTCAGGGTTGTACTGGTACACTGATGTTTCATAACCCAAAATATGACCTTGCCTCTCCAAAAGGTCTTGACAAACTTCAACTTTCCTTTGCTTTTCTTTCATTGGTGAGCTCCTTTAGGACCATTTTTGCACACCCTTCTTATGCCAAGATTTTTAGTTAAAATTTTCTTGACTGTTTATCTATCAATGTTTACTTGGTCCACTATGCTTCTCACAAACAGCCAATGATTTTGACACACGATTTGATGAATTTTTGCAATGTTTTAGTCAGTTCTGCTTGATACTGGCCACGCTGACTTCTCTTTATCAGTGACACTTTTTCTCCCCTCAGAAAAACATTTCATCAATTTGTACAATGCCGTTTTCTTCATGGCATTATTACCATAAACTTGAACTAACATGTCCCTGATTTCACTTCCATCTTTGAAAAGTTTAACAAAACCTTAATGTTGGTACATTTTTCTGATTCAAACTGCTAGATTCTCGTGTCAGCACACAAAACCACACAACAACAATAATGAACACCACTTCGCAGGTCACCTCCGCACATCAACATGAACATAGCTGTGAGACGTTGATATACCAAAATTATGAAACCTTACCATGTTGTTTGTACAGTACTGCCAATGTAAGTTCATGGTGGCAGGCTTGCAAACTTGTTTGTCAGACCTCGTATGCCCAAATCTGTGGATCAGGTGTCAGGCTGGAGGCCTCTCCTGACTCATATGGTTACAGGGGCTGACAATTTCCAAATCAGATGTCAGACACCTAGCTACCAGCTCATGAGCTATGGAGGCTGTTGAATTCTGGAAACGGTATGTCAGATGGTAAGCTACCAGCTCAAGTCCCCAAAACCAGAGGTCAGATGATGACAAGCTGGATGAAGGATCCAGAGCAATAGCAAAACTTAGCAGTGTTTCTCTCAAGGAAGCTCCTCTTGTATCAATTACTTGAGAAAGGTGATGACTTGATTACAGTATGGCCTGAATAAGGCAGTGACTTGAGTCCCACCCTTTAGTAACACGCATTTCTCATTAATTCAGCCTCATTAACATGTTGGTGTTTATGACATATAAAACAGAGGATAAATAGACAATTCCACAAGGTGGAGAACAGTTACACAATACTGAGAATCATGGCCTAGCCAAGACTGACACATAAAATTAACCATGGTTTATATGGGTCCTCTGGTAAGTGTCCCACAAGGCTGTATTCAAAGTGTTGGTCAGGGCTGGGTTACCACATGGAGTCTCAGCTGGGGAAGAATCCACTTGTAAGCTTACTCACATAGTTGGAAGAATTCACTTCCTGTGGTTGTAGGACTGAGACATCTAACTTCTTTCTGGTTGCCAAGTGGGAGTCACCCTTGACTCGCAGAAGCCAGCAGCAGTTCCTAGATGCCAATCACAGTTCTTTGCACTGGTTTCAACAACATGCGTACTTACTTCATCAAACCATCAAGGGGAGTCTCTAGAGTGTGTCCACTAGCAGTACAGAGATGTACAGAAATTATAAACTATTATCTTGCATACTCTATTTTTTGGAAGCAAGTCACAGAACTCACCAACATGTGAGGGGAAAGGATCATAAAAAAGGATAAACTCCAGAAGTGGCTATCACTGGGGTTCACCTTGGATTCTGTCTCTCAAAGTTAATCAAATAATCAAATCCCAGTTAAAACAACTGTGACAAACAGTTGCTATCTAGTCAGTTTCGACTCCTGATGACCTCATGTGTATGCAAGTAGAGCTGTGCTCTGTAAGGTTTTCAGTGGCTGATTTTTCAGAAGTAGATCACCAGATCTTTCTTCCAAGGCACATTGGAGTGTATTTGAACTTCCAACCTTCCAGTAAGTAAACAGCTAAGCATATCATCTGTTTGCACCTCCCAAGGGTTCTATCCAGTCCCTGGAGGGTCCACTGGTTAACAACTAGCATTCCATTGGATAACCTTTTTGCCCATTTCAAATTGTTTAAAAACATTTTCTTAAAATCCATCTGTGCTTTATTTCTCTTAGCATTTATCTCTATCTAGAAGACAACAAACACCATCACCATGACAACAGAAGAAGACAAATAAGTAAAATATATCAGAGTTTCTTCCTTTGGTAGAACTGGAGCCCCATGAAGGCAGGGTTTTTCTCTCTTGCTCACTGCCTTAGCCCCAACATCTAGAACACCATAACTATTTGTTCAAAAGTGAAAGTGAATAATTAACCTGGAAACTGCCATTCTTTTGTAATAGTTTAAGACTTGCTTCAAAGAACACTGGGTTAGAATCCTGCAATTCTGAATGTGATAATTTTTGTTAACCTCATTAGAAGCCTAGCACTTGTCCTTGACCACTCACTCCTGTTTTGCTCTGTTATGAATGGAAATGAAAATGCTTCCTAACAGGACTGTTCTATGAATCAATTGATTAAAGTTGAGATTTCCAGTTACAGTTCTGACATGTAAAGTTTGCAAGTTGTCACTCCTATCCTTAAGCAAGAAAAATATGAAGAGCAAACTAAAAAATCAGTGAATTTTCTTGGACATAAAGGAAAAATTAGTTTGCCACTTTGACATCTGCAAAGGTAGGTGAATGCCAAGAATCACCACTGAGATCAGTTTACCTGGAGCAGAAGACAGTGAAACCATCAACTGGCAGAAAAACTTTGATAGGAATTTTGATGTGTTGCTGGAGGCTATGTGCAGATTAACTTGAAAGTTAGAAACTCTAGGTTGCCATAGTCTTGGAGGGCACACTTTTGTGGGTTTTACCTCCAGAAAGTTGTTTTCATGGCTCTAGGGAGTGGGGAAAAGTAGTCATTAAGATAATTAAACCAGAAGCTTCTCCTAACAAAGGCTTACTCTCCAGGGGAAAATGCTTTATCGGATCCGAACCCTATTTGGAAAGAGCCCTCATTGCACAGTGGTTAAGTGCTTGGCAGAAGATCAAAAGGTTGGAGGTTGAACCCACCAGCTGTTCCATGGGAAGATGTGGCAATCTACTTCTGTAGCTCTTAAAGCCTTGGAAATCCTATTAGGCATTCTACTCTGTTCTATAGGAGGGCATTGCTCTAACTCCAGACCCCTCTACTCTTCCTAGGCACCTAAACTAAACCCAACCCATTGCCGTTGAGTTTACTCTGACCCATCGTGACCCTACAGGACAGGACAGAAACGCCTGCTAGAGTATTTCAGACTCAATCTTTATGGAAGCTGACTGCCACATCTTTCTCCCATAGAGAGGCTGATAGATTTTAAACACCTAGCCGCCGATTGCTTACCCACCATACCACTAGGGCTCCTCTTCATCTAAGGTGAGGGCCAAACACCTAGAAAGCACTTGTGAAGGCCACAGCACAGAGGCACAAGCCCACTCAGAGACTGAGATATAATCTTAAGATTACAGAACTCTCCCCACTCCCACCCTTTTTACTACCACTCCAGTTGTTGTTTTGTGCCATTGTGTTGATTCTGACTCATATTGCTCCTATAGGACAGTGTACAACTGCCCATAGGGTTTCCTGGGCTGTAATCTTTGTGGGAGCAGGTTGCCAAACTTTTTTCTACCTGCAAAATTGGTGGATTCAGAAATGCTAAACTTTTGGTTAGCTGCTGAGCACTTAATCATTACACTACCAGGGTTCCTCTGCATCAATAGAGCTCCAGGACAATGACAGCAGATTACAGCTGCTCAGTTTGCAAGAGGCAGGTTCCAAGGTGGAGCTCTCCCAGTAGCCCAAAGACAACCCCAAACCCACCACCAGCAATTCTACTCTGACTTATAGCTACCTGATATGACAGCAATTCTACTCTGACTTATAGCTACCTGATATGACACTATGGGGTCCTAGAACTGCCCCATAGGGTTTCCAAGGAGCACCTGGCAGATTTGAACTACTATTTGGTTAGCAGACTTAACCACTATGCCACCAAGGTTTCTGTCCAAAGACAACAAAGGACACAAAACCAAGGGCACTAGAGGAATTTTAAGTCTCTGGCATCTACAGCTACAGCAAATATTAATCAGGGTCTAGCTCCTTGCCAGACTAACTTACGACCTCACAGTAAAGCTTATTCACCTTACTTCTCGTTACCCACTAGACTATAGTTGTCAGGGACTCAGCTGGGAGGGAGGATTGAATAGGTGAAATAAGGGATTTATTTTTTCAGTGTCGTGAAATTATTCTGTAAGATCCTTTAATTGTGAATACACACCATTATGCATTTTTCAAAACATTAAGCTTTACAGCACAAAGAATAGACTTTGCCGTGTGCATATTCAAAATGTCATTTAGGATTTTGGGAGATCCTAGGATGGAAAGCAGAAGGTGAAATGAACATAATTTGTGCTCAGGTGAATTGCCATTTTATTATTATGTTTTTTCTTCTTTAAATGAGAGAGTAGGTAAGGGGAGGGGAGAAAAAGAAAATTGTTTGTCTAGCAAGAAAGGTCTTTCCCCGTGTTGACACATCTGGTCACCATAGCCATCCTCTGGAACTGTCTCCGCTGTTATGCCCTTTTTACAAATCAGGAATTCAAAGCTCAAGGAAGTTAATCATTGTCCCCATGCTACATATCACATGATGAGCAGAACTGGGATTTGAACTAGATAGCTCCTGTGTGCTTTGTTTTTCCCTTCCAATAGAATTCTTTTGTTTTTTTAACAGACAAAGTTGAATGTAAGTTTGAATGTCAATGCTCTATACTAAGCTTTCTCCCAGATAAGACTTAAATCTCTTTTTTCATTACTTTAGTAAAACAGAAGAGGGAGCAGGAGAGAAGTGGCAATGCAGGCCTTGACATGGAGGGACACACAAGAGGAACATAAACATTTTAGGACAATGATATAAGGCAGCGCCACCAATATGGAAAAGGGGAAAAACTGATTTTTTGGTCATTAGTTTGGTAAGATGATGAAGTCCAGAAGCAAAGTTCCACCACAGTACACTACACATTAGCACCCGGGAACGAACAAGCCAGGTTCCGAAGTGGTGCGGTCTCTTTGGACATCTGTTGGCAGCCATGCAGCAGTCTCTGGTGGAGGAACTATACTGCTTAAATAGGCTGTTCATTTTCCAATCTGTCCCACTAGTCACAGTGCTCAAAAAGAAAAGACTCTGTGACTTTCTCTGAGTCTTAGGAAATAGTTCTTTGCTATCAGCATGTCTTAGGCTGGGTTCTCTAGATAAGCAAAACCAATGAAGAGTGTGTCTGTGTGTCTGTGTTTGTGTGTGCACACGTGCATGTGCCTCAAGAACTAGCTTGTATAATTTCAGAGGCTGTCGAGTTCCAAATTCATGGGTCAGGCATCAGGCTAGACGCTTCTGCTGACTCACATGGTTTCAGGGACTGACAAACCCAGATTTGAAGGGGCTGACAAAACCAAATCTGCAGGTCCCAAAACAGGCTGCTGGCCTTCTCATCCATGGGGCTGCAGAAACTGGTGAATCAGATCAGATTATAGGCTGTTGGCTCACAAGGTTGCAAGAGCTGGTAAATCCCAATACCTACAGGTCAAGCAGAAGGCTGCTAGCTCATATTCCAAGACCAGAAGTCAGAGGATGACAAGTTGGATGCAGGATGCAGGGCATCGGAGCTTTGCCAGGACATCGATATATGTACTGGATGCAAGCCACAGGTCAGAATCGACATGATGGCAGTGGGTTTGGTGTGGTTTCTAGCTCATTAAGGTAGACACTATTATGATTCCATTTTGCATATGAATAAACTAAGTCCCGAAGGTTACATATGATAATTAAAGTCACACTAATGTTGTGTTTAATGAGCGGTGACTCAGATACCAGCTGCCTGTGAATGACTATTCCTAATCACATCACTAGATTGCAAAAGGCACAGATATACCCTTTACCCTGAATGAAATTACTTTCATCACTGCGTAAGACAACTGCACACCTTTTGTCTTCGTGTAATTCATGACTGAAGTCTATTGGAGCCAGTAGATAAGTTCAGGTTTGGCCTGAGCAACTTTGTCTCCTGAGAGTCCTCTTTCTTTTGGACCTCCTTTCCTTAAGAAACAAGACAGCAACATGCATTAATCTCAGATGTTCAAAACATCAATGGAAACATCAGGTGAATTTGAAGAACACTGCACCTGGTATGCTCTTAGCAGGATTCCTTGAATCCTGGCTATGTATATAAGGTCACCTCAGCAATTAAGTGTCTGAAAAGTGAGACTTGAGGTTTTCTCTAGGAGGCAGGAAGCAGACTGGTTTCGAAACCATAAAATAATTCATACAACTCTCTCAAACCACACACTCAGAGTTCTGCATGGGTGAGAAGAGAAACAAATAAAAAACAATCAGATACCACCACTAGCATGTATTCCACAATTAGAACCTTTAACTCCCAAACTCAGAAATGACACACTTGACCAGGATGTTTAAGGGAAACAAGGCTTCTTCCTTCTCCCAATTGTTTTCTGAGTACTTCTGTGTTTCAGGGATTGAGCTATGTGCTATGATAAGCAGCAAAGAAGATCAAGCCCCTCTATCAGGCCTCTGGAAAGTCTAGCTAAAGAAGTTAGTTTTTGAATATACACTGACTGGGACTCAGCTTCTAAGTTCAAGTCAAGGTGCTGCTTTGAGTGTAATGTAAAGTTCCCTAAATCCCTGACCACTATAGTCCTAACAGTAGAGTCTACAGACATGGCTGTCCCAGACTGGTTGGCTACATCATAGCTTTGTGTCTAGAGTGCCCATCATGGTCCTAACACCTTGTCCTTTTTATCCCCCTCTGTTTCCTACCCAGCAGAACTCTGAACCAAGATTTTGACTAAGACGTATTAATTGATGACGAGGAGTCATCAGAATGAAGCACAGGAGTCAACAGAATGAAAACATTCTCATGAGTTCCAGAAGACATCTCTCTTTGTTGATTAATGCTTCAGCTAGCTTTGTTGTATGAGTCCAGTATGTTTTTTATTGTATGTATGGTATTTCCCTCCTTTTGACATTCCTCCCCGCTCAGTTAGGTATATATTCTGTATCATTAATTTAGATAAAAAACAAAAACCAAACCCACTGCTGTTGAGTTGATTCCGACTCACAGCAACCCTGTAGGACAGATTAGAACGATTCCATAGAGTTTCCAGGGAGGGCCTGGTGGATTTGAACTGCTGACCTTTCAGCTAGCAGCCGTAGCACTTAACTACTATGCCACCAGAGTTCCTAGGTAAGAGATTACACAGGGAGAAAAAAAAAATGCAAAAAAAGTCTTCCAGGGATAAGAAGAATTTAGAATAGACAGGAGATTTGGGGCAGAAAAAAGCGAGATGATTACAAGGAAAAACTCCAGGATTCTGAACCTAAATTTTTTGTTGGTTTGGAGATAGAAAGAAAGGAGAAAAGGAAACAGAAAGAGAGTGATGGGTTGCAGGGATTAGAGATTAGAATTAGACGTGGGGGTTATAGACACACCTGAGACAAGTCAACATCTGGAAACTGCTTTAATTCTAGTCCTGAAACATCAATGCAGCCTCAGTGCTGACTTAGTAACTGCAGATTAGGGTGTCTGTAGATGTATGATCATCTTCCATTATCCACTTAAAGGAGTGTTTTGAGAGTCCATTAGCTGTTATGTGATGAATTGACTACCCACCAAGAGTGATTTTTATCTGTGACACAAATATGCTAGATCTCCACTGATTTTATCCAACATGCATAATCTCTGTCAACCCTCTTTCTGTTTCTTTAATGTTCCAAAATATAAACAGCTATGGAACCCTGCAAGTTGTACAGGTCATGTGTATAACCAGGTGGGATGCCTATAAAGGGAACGAGTTCCGTATTCTTCCTAGTCTAGAACAATATTAAATCGTCTTACAATTTGAACCTTTGGAAGGACATGACTTTGGTTTGCTGAAGACTAGCTATGCAAATGTTTTTTTTTTCTAATCCTGAGATCATTCAGACGTTATATAAGCATTAATTTCAATATCTTCTTAGTTCTGTTTTAACACTGACATTTCTCTGTGTCCTTGGAAAAGTTAAAGATTATGATTTACTAGCTACTTTACATGTCTTAAATACAAAACTTAGTGTTTAATATTAGAGGAGATACATAAAGTTGACTTTTCAACTTCTGTGATACATGATTATTCAGAACAGATTTATTCTTAATAGCTTCCAAACTGGAAACAATATAAATGCTTATCAAAAAGTGAATGAGTAAACAAATGGTAGTATATCCATTCAAGGGAAACCTACACAACAATATGCACAAATGAACTAATGATGAGATCTCAGGTATGAAAGAGATACATTGTGTGAGCCATTTACACAAAATTCTAGAAAAGATAAATTTAATCTATAGAGAGAGAAACACAGCTGTGATTACATGGGACCTGGTGAAGGGACTGGAAGATGAACTTGTGAGTATGGTGGAAATGATCTTGAGTATGGTACTGATTACCTCAAGACCCTTTTAATATACCTTTAGATGGTGCATTTTATTGTATGTACTTTATGGTTCAATAAAGCTGACTTATAAAAATCAAAACAAAATCTGCTTTGAAGAAGCCAAAAGATGTGGTTAGAAATGTTCAGCTTCAAAGGAGCCAAATCCCATCCAAGGGACTGCAGTAAAACTTGTCGCAGGATCTAGTGGCTTCTATGTCCTTCAGTTTCTGTTTTCCTTCTAGCCCTCAACCAAGAGTTGTGACTTTCCCCGGGATTAAAGCTGGATTAGACTCAGCCATCTACACAGCTTAGCCTGTGGCAGACTTCCCTTTTCCACAGGGCTGCTTATGACCCAGGCTTGTGGAAGAGGGTCAGGCTCTATTATGAAGCAAACCCAGGACTTTGGTCTCCCTCTGAGCCCAATAAAAATAGCAGGGAGAATTAGTGGAGATTGAGAGCTTCTCAGATCAAAAAAGCACCAGTAATCAATACGTACACTTGACTCTCAAGCATAAAACCAGAAAACCAAACCTAATGCCATCAAGTCAATTCCAACCTATAGCGACCGTAGGATAGAGTAGAACTGCTCCATCGGGTTTCCAAGGAGCACCTGCTGGATTTGAACTGCTGACCTTTTGGTTAGCAGCCATAGTAATTAACTGCTATGCCAACAAGGTTTCCAAAAGCATAAAGTCAAGGTCTAATGAATTCTCCTCCTTCTCTGGCCTCTGAAGCTCATCCAAGCCTTTTACACCGTTAAAAAATCTAAGTAATATAATACATTTCGTGATAATTAAGTAAAATGACTATAGTGTGGTTTGTTAAAAAAGCTATTCACAATCCACTTTTGGTCTGATATTTGCTGGCAATGGCAATGATAATTTTAAGTCTCTCTTTACCCTAAACTAGAAAGGTCTTCAGTTAAAGTCAGTCTTCTCAATAGTCAAAAATCATTCCTTGATACATTTGTCTATTTGGGTAGAGTGCCTTTGTAACCATAAAGCATTTTCTCTTGAATTAACTAACATGCTTCCAGTTATTTTATGTGTATTTAAACTGTTTCATAGCTTGACTCTTACATTTCTGGAGACCATTTAGAATTCTAAATCTTGCAACGTATGCCCACATATACTTGGTTTGGTCCTAGAGGTACAATAGGTAAAGCTTTCACACTCAGAAGCTATTTTTTCTTTTTCTTTTGCACAACTGCGCTGATCTCTGAAATCACTGATAGTTCAGTGTTTATTTTAATAGGTATTATGATATTTACAAGCTAAACGTCAACCTTGTAATTCCCCCAATAAAAATTTTAAAAATAAACATTAAGGTGGCTATGAAATTAAAAATTAACAGATATAAGTAGAAAATTTAAATAATATTACAGGGAACACAAAAGCCAGCCAAATGCCATTGAGTCAGATCTGACTCATGGCGACCCTAGCCTGGAACACAGATGTGACAAAAATCATAAATTCGGGCATGGGAATGCCTGAATACGAAGAATAGAGGCAATTACTTTAAGTCGTTTGCTGGCAAGATTTACTACCTAAAATTACACTTGCTGGGTTTCAGTGTTTTGTTACAAAGCTACACTTCTATGCCTCTCCTCCCTCATATGTATCCCTGATCCATAAACACAAACAGCAACACCTCTTGTCCACAACCACAGATGCACACACATACACTTTTAATGGCAAACCTTCCGGCTGGCCGGTGTATTAATGACTGAAATGACTTTCTTGTGAATCTAATGGGTTCCATGAGTGGAATCTCCATCTCTGAACTGATTTCCTGACCTCTCTCAGGTAACTAACTCAATGGGTTAACAAGAGGAGCCTCTAGCAAATGGGTTTCAGAGGGTTTGCAGTGATTTATGAGCTTACAAACTAGGTCATGAGTAGGAAATGAGTTCCATTTATCAGCTCTCCAAGTCCATGGCTCAGAACTGGAGGAACAGCTGGTTCTGGAGCCTAAAGGAGAACTAGCTCTCCCTCCACAGAAGAAATGGGTGACAATACTCACCTCTAGCCAGAAGTAAGGACTCTGTCCTATTTCTCATCAAACAGGCTTTCAGAAAATAATTTTTCGACTCCAGTTAGCAATTAAAAAAAAAAAGAGTATATCAAAATTAATATTGAGAATTGATGTTAAGGGTAAAAAAAATGTGCCAAATTAGCATTTCAGATTTATTTTTATGTGTAGCACACTGCCAAACAACTTGGAACATTTACAGATTGTTGGGAAATAGTTACACTTGGCATGCATCTTCCTCTCCCACCACCTTGTTCTCTGCTGCTCCCTCCCTGGGAGCATCTCCTCTGGGAGACAGAGTCAGCCTGGAACTGGAGGCTGATGGATGGTGGGGAATGGGTGATAGATACCAGGAGAGCAGACACCCCTGAGCTAACTGTACACAATTTCTGATTGTCTGTAGCCTGCATTTCTTTGGCAGATTTCTCAGCTGCTGGCTTTGAAACAATGGGGACTGCTTAAATTCACCCTCTGATGTTGAACTCATCCTCCTTGGGAAGAAAAAAAATGAAAAAAAAATTTAAAAAATCAGCATGTTTCTATAATGCATTGTCTCCAAGACCTTGTAAGAACAATATTTTACAGGTTTTCTTGCTCTCAGTTCAGATGCTTTAAATAACGAAATTAGACAAAGAAAATATAAGACTCTTTCTGTAATAATGAGATGTGTCTTAAAGGGCAAACCTTTTAAAATCAAGATAAAAATGAATTTTTGCTTTTCCTTTATGCTGCACCGTAACCTGAAAGAGCTGTGTTGGGTTGTAAGAGACACACCCTCCGTCCCGGTTCTCCACACTCTGGCTCCAAGTCCAGTGACTGTTCATTAGTTAAAACCTCTTGACTGAATTGTATGAATTTGATGACTTGAAATGACACTTTTTTTGCTTAGTGTGAACTTCAAAACGTTTCTTACAGTGAAACCTGTCAGAGCTGGAACATGAAGGACTGCTTAGCTTTTCAAGGTCTCACAAGTTTTCTGTCTTTGACAGGGTTTAAAGTCTTACCACTTTTCTATCACTGTAAATGGAAAATATTTGAATTTCCTTTCTCTGACAGATTTTCTGTTAGATTCTAGTTTTCATAGCTCTTACTGCATTTTTATTCCTCAATGATGAGTCTAATTTATTACTCTACTTGTTAGTCTGTATTTGCACATTATATATTTATGCATCTTTTGATTTTGAAAGAATCCAAGAGGCTATCTGATCTACCCTCTTATGCACAAAGGAAACTGGGATCCAGAGAGATATTGCTGACCCAGTCTCACATGGAAAGATACTGATAGTTACTCTTTGTGTTTTCATTTAGGTCAGAATGTCTTCCGTGACATCCTTCTGTCTCACATACCAGTGGATCCTAGTGAAAGACAGGGTCTATAGTCAACAGAAAACTCTTACTCTCTCTAGAAAAGATACCTAATATTTCCCTCTTGGCCTCAAAGCTGCTCCTGAAATTTTTATGTGTTTTCTTGTCAGTCAGTCGAATGTCCAGCCTTGTGATCTGCTTGTGTACCCTGGAGCGTATCTGCCTTCCGCAGCACTGCCAGTGTGAATCTGGTTCTTTCTTAATGAGCCACGGCGACACAAGGAGCTGAATGCCGGCCACTTATGTGCAGAATAAAATGTGAAAAGGGAAGAAACTGTCCACAGGCTGGACATTAATGGAAATTTGAGACTCTTGTAAGGAACAAGAACCAACCAGCAGAATATTCAGAGGAAGCTTAGCCAGAGGCCATATCCAGGAGCCAAATAAGTCACCCATTTATTCATTTATTTACACAATAAATATTATGAAGCACACATGGTATAAATGCAACTCTGCTAGATGCTATGGGGATGCAGACAAATTTTCTGTAACTCCTATATTCTTATCCTCAGGGTTGAATTAGAAAGACATACCTACAAAAAAAAAAATATATATATATATATAGAAGAAAGCCAGCCAGCCAGCCAAGTTGCCATAAAGCTGTCAAAATTAGTCAGAAAAGAAAAGAAGGTTATACTGAAACAAAATGAGAGGCATAGGCAAAAATTATTGTGCAATTTCCGCATTAAGGCTTTGAGTATTGCAAATGTCAATAATATTGATGTCATGGATTGCACTGTATTCACCAAAAAATGTGGAGGGGTGTTAGGTGGTCCGTGATTCTTGATATTGTGTGATGTTCCTCCATGCAGTGAATCCTCCCTCTGTGGTATTAGTGAGGGTGGGTAGATAGCAGTTGGGTTGATGGGTTGGGACTCTGTGTTGTGCCTCGAGGCCATCTCTTGGGCTATAAAAGAGTCTAGCAAAGAAATTTGGGGACCTCATACCATCAAGAAAGAAAACAGTGCATGGAGCTGATCATGTCCTTTGGAAAGGACCAGGGTCCCTGATTCTCAGAAGCTTCCAGTCCAGGAGAAGATTGATGATAAGGACCTTCCTCCAGAGCCAAGAGAGAAAGCCTTCCCCTGGAGATGACATCCTGAATTTAGACTTCTAGCTTGCTGGACTGTAATAAATAAAACTTCTCTTTTTAAAGCCATCCACTTGTGGTATTTCTGTCAAAGCAGCACTAGATGACTAAGACACTTGGCATTTCTTATTCACTTATTACATGCCAAGCACTGTGCTAAATGTATCGCACACGTTAAAATCAGTTGCTGTTGAATCAGCTCCAACCCATGGCACTCTCCATTTGTGTCAGAATAGAACTGTGATTCCTGAGATTTTCAACAGCTGATTTTCTGAAAGTAGATCGCCAGGTCTTTCTTCTGAGGTATGTCAGTATACACTTGAACTTCCAACTTTTTGTTTAGCAGCTGAGTGTGTTAACCATTTGTGATACCTACCCATGGACTCCACTTCTAACAGTGGAATATTTTTTCCTTTTAAATACAAGAGTACTAAAACTTGGGTAAGTTTTAAGTAAATTAGCCAAACAAACATAGTTATGAAGTACTGGAGCTGGGAATCACTTTCAGAGCTTTTAACCAAACAGCCCAAACTTATCACCGAGGAAGACTGCATAGAAGGCGTGTCAGTGAATCACAGGTTATTTGCAATCTGAGTAGATGAAGACGGACAACAAAGGCAAATCGTTGAAGGAATACCATAGAGAAGGGGCAAGATACTCCACTGTTTAAGAAACTTGTAATTTATGCCAAAATCAGGTCTGGGAGATCATGTAATTGGCAGCTGATAGTCTGCTATAATAGAGCTCAATAGGGTGTTTTCTTGGAAACTGTGACCAGGAAGCAGAGAAACAGATTACATAAACATCAGGACAGATGCCTTGGGGGCGTGCTCTCCATTTGTCACTTCAGCTAAAGTGAAAGAAAGACAAGTGTGTTTAACCACCCTCTTATTTGTTATTATTCCATAATTTCTTCTGTCCTAGACTCTGGCTAACACTACTGGATATACCTTTTCCACCTAAGAAAACTAGACTGGAGAGAAGAAAAAGACAAATTAAAGTAAATGAATAAGAAGAGGCTCCTTGTCCAAAAAAAAAAGTCAACTTCATTGCTTTAAAAAAGTATTTCTTGTACCAGACAATAGAAAACAGAGATGAACTAGAGGTATACCTGAAACTAGATGAGGAAGGCAGAAGGAAAGAAGATCAAGATTTTGTGAAGGTAAGGCAGTGGTTAGTGACCAAGCTGAAGATGGATTACAGACCTTCTAGATACTTCTTAGGGAAACTTGATGTTGTTGTGTGTGTCCTTGCTACCACTTTTCTTCCATTTGCATTCCTGGATAACTCATATTTTAAGAAAAAGCCAATTGCCCCCATAGTGTCACTGTCAGTCCTTACAATACTGGCTGGAGGAAGGAGAGTGGGTGGAGAGGAGGGGAAAGGAGACTGCTGGGAGGATGAGACACGTATGGAGCAGAGAGGAATAGTGTGCTGTCACCGGGCAGGGAGAGCAGTGGAAGCTGCACATAGGTGGGCATGTAAATTTATACGGGAATGTACATTTTCACTCAGTCATGATAAAAAAATAAAACAAAAAAAAGAAAAATATGGGCTTATTAACTATGTCTACATCGTTCTGTGAGGAGTTTGTGGAGCTGAGACCATGGCTTAAGTATTTGAGGGCTTTTCATACCCTCCAGCTCCCATAAAAGGAACTCTGGTTGCTCGTGGTTAACTTTGACTCTCCTAATCAAAGGGCTAGCATTTAAAATCCTCCAGCCACTCTATGGGAGACAGATGTGACAACATGCTTTCATAAAGATTGTGGCCCTTGGAAACTATATGGCCTTTCTCTCCAAAAGGTCCCTGTGCATCAGAAACAGCTTGATGACAACAATGGGGTTTTTGTTGTTGTTGTTGGGGGCGGGGTTAGAGCGCAAACAAAGCCCTATGCGACGGCGCATGTGCAGCAATTTATTTAATATTTCTAGTTGTTGGATTAAAAAAAAAAAAATCCCTAAAATAGAAATAGTAGTAGAATTTATTTTATATTATTCTCGTGAGAGTTCAAATAGGTTTACGTGAAATGGCTAGCACAGCTGGCGGCTGGAGCAGGCATCTGATTGAAAGAGCTCAGGTTTTGGAAAGTAGGAAGAGTCAACTGATCATGCCTTGTCAAGTTTGCCTGAGTTATAAGTCTAAATAGATAATCTTTCCATTTAATCAAAACCCCAGTCCTTTTGAAAGTAACTGCTTGACCCCAAGAAAACTACTGGGTGAGCCTTAACTTTCAAAGAACTGCATCGTATTCCTTCAAAACGCAGCCTTGGATTTTCTGTGTTGTCTGAGAGGCAGTTTCATGATGGATTTGCCTGTTACTAATGCAGGAGAGAGGATTTTTAATTTTGGTTTTCCTTTTCACTATTGTAACTCAGATTTAAGGGGGTGGTAAACTACGCTGGTGATACTGAACCCATGACAGAGAAGCAGCTTCTCTCCCTGGAGCTCCAAGTATCTGTTTTGTTTTAGGATCAGTGGGTAAAAGGCCTCAACTGCTCTTCAGACTGACATATACTCTGCCAGTAATTACTTTCCTAAAATGGAATAGAAATGAAAATAAAAGCTTGAACATAGGACAGGGTGGCAGGCTTTTGGAAGAGTGCAGCGGCAATTTGAAGCTTGAATAATTAATTTTGTCTTAAGATTAAGTTCAGTCTGTGTTTATGATCTGTTGAAAAAACTTTAATGGGTTCTAAATAAATTCAGTATCAATTTAAACTATTAGAGGAAGTTAAATCAAAATAATTAGGATATTAAAATACTTTGTGCATTTCCAATCACTGACTTATTGAGGCTCTGGATCTTTTCCAAGGAGCAATAACAGCATGAATATATTAGGATGTTTGCTTCCCTTAGAATGTGACTGTTAACTCCTGTAGAGATGATTGAGAGCTTGTAAGACACAGAAAGATTGATGTGTTGACATATTCAATGGATGAGTGCTACATAAATGATAAATTATTTTGTACATGTAGATTAAAAACAACACAGTGACAGTTTAGCATTGAAATATCTGCACTTGATTATTCCTTATTTATAGTCATTGCTAATTTTACACGACAGGGAAGGAGATGCTATTTTTGTGACGTCTTCAATTGCTAGAGAGTGAGTTGGTAAAATCTGAGTAAGAGTAATGTGAGTTCCAATGGATCCGAGATCCTGGCCATTTGCTTGTTTGGCTTTATGGCTGTCAAGATCCCACAGCAGTCCAGTTGATGCTGATTCACAGTGAGTGTATGGAACAGGTTAGATCATTATAGAGGCAGACGGCCACACACTCCTTCCCGTGGAATGGCTGGTAGATTGGAACTCTTTCAGTCGTCTGGTACTGCTCTGAACAAAAAATAACGAGTGGATGGCTGGCTTTAATGAAGGAACGTTTATTCTCACACAGTCTGGTAGGCTATGAGTCCGAATTGAGGGTGTCCATTCCAGAAGAAGGTTTTCCCCCTCTGTGGGCTCTGGAGGAAAATCCTTGGGTTCCATCAGTCTTTGGGGAGCATCTTGGTGCAGGAAACTCAGGTCTGAAGGAGGCGCTCTGCTTCAGGCGCTGCTTTCCTGATGTGAAGTTCTCAACTCTCTGCTTGCTTCCTTTTCCTTTTACCCCTTGTAAGATAAAAGGTGGTTCAGGCCACACTCCAGGGGAACTCCAAGGGAGCAGACGGGTCCCCTTAGGAAGGGATTTACAGTCCCACCCTACTTGTCTCCAGCATAACCCACTCAGTTAACCACAGGTAGAGATTAGGGTTTACAACACAAGAAAATCACAAAATGGGGAGCAATCACAGAATACAGGGAATCTCGACCAAGACAAATTACTACATATATTGGGGGCTAAAGCCATATTGGGGGGCGGGACTCAATTCAATCCACCACAGGAACCCATCACATTTTTCCATCAGCAGCTGGATGTTTTCACCGCTGACCTATCAGAGATCATACAGCTGTCGATACTCACTGTAATTTAAATAGCTGGCTGGGAATTCATTCTCTATGTGTTATCTTTGTATGTTACTTAAAGCCCTGGTGACCTAGAAGTTAGGAGGTTGGTTTCTAACCATTAGGTCAACAGTTCGGATCTACCATCACTAATTGGAAACCCTATGGGGCCATTCTACTCTATCTTATAGGGTCAGAATTGACTCAATGGCAATGAATTTTTTAAAAATGTTATTTATTAGGATTTTGTTAGCTTTTATGCCTAGTTGGAGCTTAGCAAGCATGGAAATAAAAGCAAAATGCAGAGGAGTTTGAAACATATTTGTCTAGTTTTATTAAGCAATAGCCCATAAATTTGAAACTGATTTTGGTGAACTCATATAGTGACTGCCACAGTGTGATGTCTATCATACTCAAGATCCCATGAACTCTGTGGATTTAATTCTGGGGCTTAGGGAAATTAATCTCTATTAAACTTGTCTCCATTTCTTTTTCATAAGCCTTGTCAAACTCATCTTCATTTAATGCTGTTCCATGAAAAATATCATTCATTAATCCAGCAAATATAATTTGATCACAGGAGGTCAAAGCTGCCTGATATGTAACAATTTATGGTTTGCTTTCACTCGATGGCACTTGGCCTTGGCTTTCATATTTTCCAGAGCCCTGGTAGCACACTGGTTAAAAAGACCACCTACTAACTAAAAGGTGTGCAGTTGGAATCTACTAGCTGCTTTTTGAAAACCCTATAGGGCAGTTCTACTCTACCCTAGAGGGTTTCTATGAATTAGAACTGGCAGGATGGCAAGGGTTTTGGTTTGGTTTGTTTTTTTCTTACTCTCCAAAGACAAAAGACAGAAGGCAGAATGGCAGAGCAGCTGAAGGACTGCATTCTGAAACTGAAACACTATATTGAATACATGGATTCTTGGAAATCAGAACTTGCAAAAAAAAAAAAAGGAACCTCCCTTTCCAATAGACATCATAAAGTGTTATTCCTAGTAATATTCCAAATGACCTAATCAAACAGTAGTAATTTGAGTTCCAGGGAGCTCAGCGAACTCTGAATAAAAATTAACAAGCAACTGCAAAATTCCTCTTAGAAAATTTATGAAGATATAATTGTTATGTGCCCCAGTAGGAAGAATTATGAACACTTAATTGGCTATTTACACATATGTAGTTTTCAGTTGCTTGCTATGCTCTTACCATTTTGTAATGGTCACGGAAATGCAGTTTCTCTGTCTCATTAGAAAGAGTTTGTTGTGTTTAAGAAAGACAAACATACGTTTCTACAACAGGGCTGAGCATCAGTAACTGAAAAATTAGATTTTTAAAGGCTGTTATCTCACTTAGACAACTCAAGGAGAGAGGACCCTAGAAAAGATGGGGAAAAGTGTTTTTGTTTCCCTGATTAAATTTTTCATATTATTACTAAAACGAAGCCATGTCTGCACATGTTCTTCCAGCATTATGCCCCCTTACTTTTGACATGTTCTGCGTGGTGGGGCAGGGCTGTGTATTGTTAAAAAAAAAAAATTCAGTCTTCAATAAGATTTTGATTTTATTTGTGCGCACACAAAGATCCATGAAACCAGCAGCAATGAAAAAGGAAACCAGCTGAAAGCTCTGTCCAGGAATGCAAGGGAACCTTTTACCAGGCAAAGGTGGAGGCAAGCTGGCTGACTGTTGATCGGTTGGAACTAGTCGTTAACTTTACTTGGACCATTTAGACATGAGTGTGAATTCTGCAAGATTAGGTGAATTGGTAGCATCGTATTGGTTAGCTTTTTCATTTTGCTTATGTAAACTGAAAGATTTTGGAGCCCCAGGAGTCTAACAGCCACTTCTCTTTTACATTGATCACTGTGGTTTAATCCATCATATGTAAAGTAGAACTAAAATCAACCTTTTTGAAGCTTCCTCAAGATGTGAATAAATACTGTGTGAGAGAACCCTGGAAGCAGGACAGTAGAAGGTAGGTCATTGTGGGGGGAGAAAGCGGTGGGTTTAGAACCAGATAGCCCTGGCTTTGGCAGCAACACCAGCCCTGAACTTGGGGAGCTAGCTCAACCTCACTGAGCCTCTGATCAGTCACTTATAAAATAAGCAAAATAATAACACCTACCTTGCAAACCTTGCATAAGCAATGGAGACGATGCAAGATTGTCTCTATATAGTTACTGGGGACATAGTGGTTAAGAACTATGGCTGCTAATCAAAAGGTCAGCTGTTCTTCTCTACCAGGCATTCCCAGGAAACCCAATGGGGCAGTTCTACTCTATCCTGGAGGGTCGCCATGAAGGAATTGGTTTGGTTTTAGTTTAAGTAATGACTCGGTAGCAGTGGATTTGTTTCGGTCTTACAGTAAACCAATCGCTGTGGAGGAGGGAGTTCTGACTCACGGTGATCCCACTCAGTGTGAAAGTAGAACTGTGCTCCATAGGGTCTGTAGTGCTGGGTTTTCAGAAATAGATTACCAGAGCTTTCTACTGAGGTGCCTCTGGATGAGCGTGACCTGGCAAGTTTTTGATTGGAAGCTGGCTAGTGATTACCAAAAAGTAGCTAGTTGTGGTTGTTTTCCTTTTCTTCTTCTTCTTCTTTTTTTTAAAATTAGTAGCATTATTATTTTAATATAAAAGCAATTTTCAAGTTCAGATGATATGAAGTTATCATTACTTAAAAAAAATGAAGACTGTAAGGTAAGGCTCTCCCTACATTTGGGGTCTTAAATCTTGTTAAATCATTTATTCACATAAAGACATTTCTCTACCATAGAGAACTGGTCCATGCATTTGCCTGTGGTAACAATATTAATTATTATTCTATGAATCATCAGCAGCACAAGATGTCATCCCAAGATGCTTTGGAAAACCCGTGCCTCCTTTCTTTCTTGGTCACTAGCCTCACCTGAGACCATGGTGCTGGGTTCAAGAAGTTTGACAAGGCAGAGCTTTGGACAAAAATCTGTGGGAGGTCACTGTATTTCAACCAGTGTTTCCACACTGTTCATTCTGGTTTTGTTAAAATGCATATTCTGATATAGTTTATCTGGGGCGGAAATGTAAATTCTCAGGATGTGACTTGTTAGAAATACAAGTTGTCAGCAGGGCTTGCAAGTGGCCTAACTGGTGTAAAGCCTTGGTTTTAGCACCATTGCTGGAACAATCTGTTCACTCACTGCTCGGGCCTGTAATTTACTGTGACAGATCACAGTGGTAAAAACTGTCAACACAAATTTCCCTCATTAACAATGAGATTTTAAAACACAAACTACATTTTAAAACACACATTTTGTATTCTTTCTTATTTCTTTTCATTCTACTTTGTTTTCCCCCTGGGGCTGAGAGCGTGGTTCCAGAGGGTCATGTCTTTGGAGTTATTCCAATTCTTATTCTCTCTGGCCCTTTCCCGGACTCATTTAATCAGCTTGATTTTGAAGTCATGATTATATCCTCCAGATACCAATTCACGACATCCTTCCAAAGACTTGTTCATTAAAATCTAATTTTTACACTTGAATGCTGGCTTTTTAGCGAATGAAATCTGCAGTAATTATAAATATCCATCTTGCAAAACCTCAGAATTATTGGCATTTATACATAAAGTCAAGTTGTGAGAGAATGATATTAACATTGAAGCTGGCTCTTTCCTTTTCAATCCAGTGAAGTGAAGTTGGTACATCCATAGTTATGTATATTTAAATAAAAGAATCTCATTTAGCTTCTTTTCAATATTTTTACACTGCCATTAGAACTTGTTTGAAGAGTACCCAAGGGAGACTGTGTCTAATTTAAACCTTAAGGCAGCAAAGACATCAGGAAACTTCAGATTCATTATTTAGCTTGATGATTTGAAAAGACTGGGAGAGAAAAAGTTTCTATGATATTGGACTGTGATCTACCCAAGGTGCCCCGTGAAGATAGCTGTCCTGTAATTTTTTCTGAATTATCAGATGAAATTTCATTAAAATGGTAAATCATTTATGAACAGTTGGAAGAGCTTCCTGGCTTTTAACTCAAAGATTCTCCCGAGTAGAACAATAGCTGTTCATTCCTGTGGCCGGAACAATGTGACAGCAAGACATGCCTTCCTGCATGACAGCAATGAGGTGCCAGCAGCTTCAGGCTGAGGACTCTTCAGTGTGGGCAGCTTGGACAGCGCTTGGGCTTCAAAATCAGATCATGGATATGCAAGTGCCACAAAATTTGAGCTGCCATTGAAGTTATCTGCCTGTTGCAGGGATGAATGGAGTTATTATGGTGTAACAGAAAGATAATGAATTTTGCCCATAGATTTATGGTTTATAAAACCCATTGCTGTTGTATTGATTCCACCTCTTAGCAAAAACTGGAAAACAAAAACAAACAAACAAACAAAACTCCCAAAAAACCCATCATCATTGAGTTATTCCAATTCATAGTGACCCTGTAGGACATAGTAGAAGTTCTTCGCAGCATTTCTGAGGAGTGGCTGGTGGATTTGAACTGCTGACCTTTTGTCTCTTTTTAATTTTTTTTATTGTGTTTTAAGTGAAAGCTTACAATTCAAGTCAGTTCTCATACAAAAACATACACACTTTGCTATGTGACCCTAGCTGCTCTTCTCACACTGTGACAGCAAACTCCTCCCCTCTGCCCCATATTACCCATGTCCATTTACCCAGCTCCTGTCCCCTCTGTCCTCTCATCTCATCTCTGGACAGGAGCTGCCCACTTAGTCTCCTGTATCTACTTAAGCCAAGAAGCAACTCTTCACCAGTCTTATGTACCAGTTTAATCTTTGAAGAATTGGCTTCTGGATCGATTTTAGTTTGAATAGCTGACCTTTTGGTTAACAGCAAGATTCTTAACCACTTCACAACCAGGGCTCAAGAAGCTGGAAAAGCTATGATTAAATCCAGGTCTGTTTGGTGCCAAAGTACATAATATCTGAGACTTCATTTCATTGTCTGTAAAATGAGGATAGTTTAAGTCCTGTTTCAATAAGTCTGCTCCAAAGGTTAAATAAGATGTTGTTTGATGCCACCAGACTGATTTTTGACTCACAGTTACCACATGTGACAGGATAGAACTGCCCATAGTGTTGTCTTGGTTGTAATATTTATAGAAGCAGATGGCCAAGTCTTTCTCCCAGAGGATGGATTTGAACTGCCAACCTTACAGTTAACAGCTGACTGCTTACATGTTGTGCCATTTATTGAATTTTTTCTATATACCAGTCCCCTATTTTCGGTTATGAGCAAGTGTGTCAAGGGAACTAGAATGGAAAATCGAATAAAATCCATGGTCCACTAGGAGAAATCCATGAAATGAAGCCCATTGTTGACAAATGGAGAGCTCTCAGTTTATTTTGTTAGGCTGATGTTTCAAACCCATGTAAATATGTCTTCTTTGGAGATAACTAAATGACAAATATCACCCTCTAGGTCCTTGTACTAAACATCTGGCTTATGAAGGCAGTTTAAGTGATATCAACATCACAAGCATTACCCTTCATAAAAATATTTTTTATTCTTCTAAATTACCATTTGAAACAGTAACCAGATCAAAGTACTTTCTGCTTTTTCCACACTGGACCTAATTTTAAATACTTGGATAAATCCAACAGTTCCTTACCTATTATTTTCTGGGGAGTTGTAGCAGATAATTTCTTGAATCTTATGTCAAGAACCCCTTAGTCTTTGCAGATTAAGTAAAAATCCCGCATATTATTTTGATTATTTCTTTTTATTTTATTTTTTAGAGCTTTCTATGTTGTTGCTATGTTCCACAACCAACTCCCTTGAAAGCAGCAGTCAGGAAATCAAAAGACACATTGCATTGGGAAAATCTACTGCAAAGGATCTCTTCAAAGTATTCAAAACTAAGGGTGTTGCCTTGAAGACTAAAATGTGCCTGACCCAAGCCATGGTATTTTTAATCGAGTCACACGCTTGTGAAAGCTGGACCATGAACAAAGAAGACAGAAGAAGAATTGATGCCTTTGAATTGTAGTATTGGAGAAGAATGTTGAGTGTATGATGGACTGCCAAAAGAACAAACTGATCCATTTTGGAAGAAGTCCAACCAAAGTGCTCCATGGAAGCAAAGATGGCAAGACTGCATCTTCCGTACTTTGGACACGTCATCAGGAAAGATCAGTTCCTGGAGAAGGACATCGTGTTTAGTAGAGTGGAGAGTCAGTGAAAAAGAAGACCTTCAACGACATAGATTGACATGGTGGCCGCAACAATGGGTTTAAGCATAAAAATGATTGTGGACATGGTGCAGAACAGGGCAGTGTTTCATTCTGTTGTTCATAGGGTCGCTATGAATCAGAACTGACGCAACAGCACCTAACAACAACGTGTTGTTGCTCTTAGGTGCCATTGAGTCAATTTCAACTCATAGTGCCTCCACAAATCAGTATAGAACTGCCTCCTTTGGTTTCCTGGGTTGTAGTGCTTGTGAGAACATATTGCCAGGTCTTTCTGTCTTGGAGTTACTGACTGGGTTTGAACAGTCAAACTTTTGGTTAGCAGCTGAGCATTTAACCATGTACCGCCAAGACTCCTTGAGCTTCTTACGTAATTTATCACATTAAAACTAAGTCAGAATTCATGGTTTTAGAAACACTAGCCCGTAGTATTTTTAATGTTCATTGTTACCTATTCATCGTATCTTTATTTGGGGTTTGCTAGCAGGCCTTTAAAACTGAGGCACATGGCATAATAAAAAGACTGACAGGAGGTCTGAATCAAAACTCAATTTTGTTACGAGCTCCAGCTTCTGCATTTCTGAGACTGTAAACTTTGCTTCTTCCTATTCATATGCACATAGACTTGGGTCTCTGGCTGGATGGGACCAGATGACCTTGGCTCCCTGTCTATCATCTTGGTTAACCAGCCTGGCTCTTGCCATAATCTACTCTTACGTAAACAATGGTGGAGATCAGGAATACTGTTTAGCAGCTCTTAGTAAGGAAGGGTGAGGGTCAGGAATACGATCATAGGAGAACAAGTTTACTCAAGATGTTCCAGAGGGAAAGAAGCTGAAAGTTCTAATTATATACACACCTTGTGACCATGTAACCATCATGTATTTTTCTCCTCCATGTTTACTATAAAGCACACCTTTCCTTTCATGCTTTGGAACACTTGGCATATTCTTCTCTGTTCTGTGTTTCCTCAAGTTGCAAATTGTATTGCCCTCAATAAATATATTTGCTTTTATTTTAACAGAGTGGGAATTCTTATCGTTTGATAGTTTTTGATGTTAATAGTGACATTTCAAAGACAAGTAGTCATCATTGGCATCTGGTACATGAAGGACTTGGGCTTCTGTCAGCAGCAGAACTGCTTGGGCTTTCCAACTTCTCAGATTCCTAGAAGTCATCCTAGGTCTCTCTGGTCCAGGCTCTGCTGCTTGTGTTGGCAATCTTCAAAATTTATTGTTGGAAGATTCCTTTTATTTTCATTTTCAGTTTATTTTCCAAATATTTTGATGAGTTTACTGCCAGATTAAGCCTGATAGCACTGTTACAGTGGTACTCCCAGGTCTGTTATGACTCCAACTTCACTTTCTGAGGGCCAAAGATTTCAGCCCATTAAGCTTGGACTTACTCTTTATTTTCTTTTTCTTTCAGGTCTTAGTGCACCATTAGGTTCTGGTTAGTAGCAAATGTGAGTTTACTGTTTGAGTAGAATGAGAAAGGCTAATACTAAGGACTCTGCAGGACTACCCTTGGACAAGCCAGCTGCCTGAATGAACCATTTATTTGCCTGATATTGGAACACTGGCATGATTTAACTAAAGATAGTTTAGAGACTCTGTGGCAACTACAGGACTCTTATGAACTGAATACATTAGTGTTCCTGTGTAGTAAATTAGAAGAGCAAGACTCCTGGCTTCAGTAACCATGTTGGGATACCTATTTTGATTAGTATTTAGAAGTCTTCAAAATATGTCAAGAAACTATAACTGCCTCTGTGCAGTATAAAACCAAACCAAACCCCCTGCTACTGAGTTGATTCCAACTCATAGTTACCCTATAGGACAGAGTAGAACTGCCCCATAGAGTTTCTAAGGAGCACCTGGTGGATTCAAATCTCAAATTTAGCAGCCCTAGCACTTAACCACTATGTACCCCAAAAGTTTATTATTGTATAACTGTAGAAGGAAAAAGATAAGTTCAGCCCATGGAGCAGAAAACACCTGGAACACTATCTTGTTTGTAGAGGAAGAGGCTGTTTATTAGCTAGTGGTAGAGCAGATAGACTCACGTCCAAAAAAACAGGCACACACCCCCGTTCTATTATCAGACACATTTATTTATATGTTTTTCCAAGAAAGCAGACAGGGGAATTTCCATATTCCTCTTAACTGGCAGTTACAGGTATACAGATTTTCATATTGCATTTCTATTGGTCTAGCATACTTACAGAGGTGTTAGATAAGCAGTTAATTAAGTTATATAGAAAGAAGCTACCCCCTCCCTAGAAACTGGTCCTATCAGGGATTTCTATGGGGAGGAGGAGGGAGCATCTTAGGCTGGGGTGGAAAAAAAGGCATCTGGACTTTAACATTCTACTTAGAAACTGAGCTTATCTCAGGATCTCTATGTGGGGGGAGGGGAAAAACTGGCATCTGACTCCCCAAACCTAATTTAGGCATCAGGCAGAAAGCAGGCATTGATTTCAACAGGGCTTGGGAAGTTCTTCACGAAGTAAACTTATGCCTTCTTATCTAAACAGTATAACAAAGGTTACTTCCTCAGATGAATTCACCTTTCAAGGAGGAAAGTACATAGGCCTGGTGTGGGTGCAGAGATCTCGTTCAGTAGGCCAGACTTCTGATGTCATGCACGCCAGCCATTTTCAACTGTTTACAATCACTCATTTACAGGCTCACAAGTCTTGCACCCAAGCCTTCTGGAATTTAAGTGGTATCTTCAAAAGCTTTTTCTTCCTTTCTCAAAGCAAGGTTTAAAAGGTCAAAATTATTCTAAATTGCTTCCTTAAAGGATCCTATAAGGCATGCAATAAATTGGATTATAGAAATGTAATAATTTCCTACCTCTGATGGTATTATTAAATTAGAATTGTTTTAATAAAAAATCAGCACCTATGCAATTTAATTAAGTGCTGCATCTAATAACCAAAAAGTCAGTGGTTCACATCCACCAGGTGCTCTTTGGAAAAATGATGGGACAGTTCTACTCTGACCTGTAGGTTCACTATCAGTCATAATCCTTCAACAGCAGTGGTTTACATGTAATTTAATAGTTGGCATATTTACAGAAATTAAAGGAAGTGAACTTATTTTTTATATTCTGTAGTATACTCTGGGGTCAGTTCTACCCTGGCCCCTAGGGTCGCCATGAGTCGGATCCAACTCGACAGCACTTGGCTGGCTGAGTATAGCAGTCTTAAAACCAAAATCTTTCTAAGTAACCTAAGCAGATAGTATATGAAATATATTTTATTTAAGGAAACAAAGTAATTTTTTCTTAAAGTTAAGTGGGCAAAGGGAGGCATACGATAAGCCAAGAGGAACAACAACAACAAGAAAGACTAGCCAAGACTTGGCGAATTAACTTATAAAATTGCTAAAAAGTTTTGGTATTTACTGAGTTCAGAAAAAAAAAAAAAAAGATTATGATAGAAAGCAAAATTGTTTACCAAGAGAATACTAAAAGATAAAGAATTCAGTTCTCTTTTGTCTTTTAAAATAGCTAGGCTAACTTGAATTGGGACCAATTAATCTTCAACCATGAGCCACCAGACAGGAAGGGCAGGATAGGGTCAAGCCTCCTCAGGCCCCAGCGTCTCAGGCCATGCAACTCCACAGAATCTTATCTGGGACCCCTTATAACTAGAGAAGGACCTTTTAGGACAAAAGTAAATCTGAAATTGGGTGGATCTCTCATCACAAGATACTATAAACAAGTTTTCTGTGATGCAGAGGAGATCTAAGAACCAAAAGATAGAAATTATAATGAGACACCCCTGAAACGGCCTGGTGAAATGTTTCTCTCCTTAGCCAGAGACATAACACTATATCCATATCACTAAATGGGTGATGCTGAAATAGACTTGGTGATTTTCAAATTTAGTTGATAAAATCTTAAGGGGCTAAAGTTAGACTGGAGAAATTAAATGAATAACTTTCTTTATAAGTATAGTATAAAGCTGGTTCCTATGAGGTAGCTGTTAACACTGTCCCAAATGTCTAACTTGTCGAAGGTGCTCACACCACTCAGTTATCTCTAACATCAACTGAGTCCCTCTTGCCGTAACACTTTCCCTCCTAATTCACTGAAACATGCCACAGAACTCAGGAGCCATATAAAGGGAATGGCTTCTACAGCTGTTGAGGCTGGTAAATCCCAAACTCACGGGTCATGCTTAGGTTTCTTCTGACTACATGGCGCCGGAACTGATGAACCCTGAGAGCTCAGATCATATGCTGATAGCTCAGAAGCCTGTTGAAGCTGGCAAATCAGATCAGACTTCTTAGGCTAAATTGCAGGACTCCGGCTTGAGTCCCAAGAACCAGAGGTAAATTAATCGCAAACGAGATGCAAGAACCAGATGCAGAAAGAGAAGGACTTGCCAGGACAAACACATATATCTTAGATGTAGGCCACACCTCATAGAAAGGTTTGTCTCTAGTAAGAGTGGGACTTGACTCACGCCCTCCTGTGAGGCTGTAACCCAAAATGAATTCTTTACCAGTCCTGTCTCATCAACATGTAGGGGTCAGGATCCACAACATATAAAACCGAGAACAACTGTCAGTACTGGGAACCATGGCCCAACCTAGTTAACACATAACATAACCCTAAACTCCACAGGTTCTATATACTTTATCTGCATAGTCCTACTTGGTCATTGTGTGTAATCTGCATCAAAGGAAGATGTAAAAATAGAGTAAATACTTGAATCCAAAATCAGCCTATATGAGTTAAAAAAAAAAAAAGTTAAGGTTTCTACCTTTAAGATCTGTGGTTAAATAGTGTAAGTAGTTTCCTGGTAACTTGTATTGAACTCTTGATAACTTGCAAACTGTGGTAAGACACAAAAGAATTGTAACCCTCTCAAAAAGAAAAAGTGCTACAAGAAAAAGTTTTCCTTAATGTGTTATGAGTTACATGAAACACACTATCATATCAAGAGAAGGGCCTCTTATTTTATACAACAAATATATACTATTACATCATAATAATTTTACTGTTTTTGTAACCTAGTTGAATATACTATGAACTACCAAAAGAATGGAGATTTTTCCATTTGTGTGTAGCATCATCAAAGGCAGTTGTCCTAAGCTGGGAGTTCACTTTGTTTATCTACAGAGTTTTTAATTACTATTCTTACCTTCAGAGATTTGATGACTTTGGTGTATTCTTGATGTAGCTTGACCATACTATACATGGAAACGGTGGTGCCATTGTTATTAAGTGCTATAGCTGGTAACCAGAATTTCAGCAGTTCAAATCCACCAGGCAGTCCTTGGAAACTCTATGGAGCAGTTCTATTCTGTCCTCTAGTGTTGCTATGAGTCAGAATTGACTGCAACAAGTTTGGTTTTTATGTTATATATATTTTGCTATTATTACGTATTATATCTGAAGCTCTTTGAAAAAACAGTTAACTATTATGTTTGGAAATATATTTCTCTAAAGTTTCTTTTTAAACTGACTTTGTCTTCACATCACCTGTGTAATTAATTTCCATCAGATGTTTCACTTTTAAGAAGTGTTAATCGTGACTGTCATGGATTGTGGTGTAGCACTTAAGTGTTAGTCTGCTAACCAAAAAGTCGACAGTTCACATCAACCAGGTATTTCTCAGAAACACTAGATAAACAGTAAATCACACCAGCCAGATATTTCTTTGAAACACTAGATAAACAATAGTTCTAATCTGTTCTATAGGGTTGCTATGAGTCAGAATATACTCAACGACAGTGGGTTTGGTTTTAGATGGGTCGTGGATTGAACTGTGTTCTTCCCAAATGTATGTCAACTTATTGGTGTTGCTAGGTCCAGTTGAGTTGGTTTTGATTCATAGTGACTGTTGAGTTGGTTTTGATTCATAGTGATCCTATGTACAACAGACTAAAACACCTAGTCCTGTGCATTCTCATTAATTATTGTTATGCTTGAGCCCATTGTTGCAGCCACTGTGTAAATCCATCTCTGTTACAAACTGGACTGATGATTTTCATTGTTTTGTAATCGTTATAGGTCTTACCAAATGCATTGTGAAAAATGTTCCACTGCAACTACCCTCAGAATGCAAAAAATCATGTATTTGGAAGAAACCAAATTTACAGGAGAAACTGAGTAACTGATTTCCCACACTGAGTTACTGTTTTGGATTGCCAAGTTGTTCCTCCAAATTTAGTTCTGTTTACAACACTGACTGCAATGAACATCAATTCACCCTGAAGATTAGGTCTATTAATACAGCAAGGTAAAGAAGCAAATCAGCCCAGTGGCTTTCAGGTCTGGTACTCTTTATGTTTGGGCCTGTGCCATAACCAAAGAGTTCTTAAAGAAAGATAGTAACTCTGTTGTCGGTATTCAGAATCTCCTAGCAGAGGTTTCAACAAAGGAGGGAAGAGATGTACTAGCAAACCTCTGAAACAGACACACTTGGCATAATTAAAATGGCTGACATGAAACCTGAATCAAATCTCCATTTTATTACAAGCAGCGGTAAATTTGGCTTCTATGTGCATATGGACTTAGACCTCCCAGTGGGTTCCAGGGTAGGACCAAGAGATCCTGGTCCCTCATCAAGCATCTTGTTTAATTGGCCTGGCTTATACCCCTACACCAAAATGAATGAATGAACGAATGAATAAAGAGAGACAGACAGACAGATAAAGAGATAGATTAAAAAAAAAAAAACCCCTAAACACTGCCTAGAGTTGATTCTGACTCATAGCGAACCTATAGGACAGAGTAGAACCACCCCATAGAGTTTCCAAGAGTGCCTGGCACATTTGAACTGCCCATATTTTGGTTAGCAGCTATTGTTAACCACTATGAGTAGCTAACCACTATGCCACTAGCCTCTTACCCCACGCCAATTGCCGTAGAGTCGGATCCGACTCATGGCGACCCTAGGGGCCAGGGTAGAACTGACCCCCAGAGTATTCAAGAAGCCATTCTTAAATAAATAAGAGTAGGGATCAGCAATATAATCTAAACTCTCTTAGTAAATAAGGTGTGGTCGGGAACATGGTTCTAGAAACAGCCACTTACTCAGAACTTTCCAGAAAGAAAGGGGTTGAAAATACAGCTGCTACTGGTATACTCATGTTGTGACCACGTGATCATCACACACTCCTTGTGTCTCTATTTACTATAAAAACATTTGTAATTGTTATAGGGAGGAGTAATCACGTTATATTGAAGTCCAGTTAAAATAGATCTTTGTTGAACTCTGCTAGTAGTCTGAGTAGTTTACTTATGGATTCTTTAGGATTCTCTGCATACACAATCGTATCATCTGCAAATAGGAAGATGTTTACTTCCTCTTTGCTGATGCAGATGCCCTTTATTTCTTGGCCCTGTCTAATTGCTCTGGCTACAGCTTTTAGAACAATGTTGAACAAAAGTGGTGAGAGTGAGCTAGTCCAGTTCCTGTTCTCAAGGGTAATTGTTTTAGTCTCTCTCCGTTAAGGATAATGTAGGTAGTTGGCTTTGTATAAATGGCCCTTATTGCATTGAGGAATTGGCCATCTATTCCTATTTTGATGAGAGTTTTTAGGATGAATGCATGTTGGACTTTATCAAATGCCTTTTCTGCATCAGTAGAAAAAATCAGATGATTCTGTCTTTCGTGTGATTTATGTGGTTGATCACATTATTTGTTTTTCTGATGTTGAACTCGCCATGCATCCCTGGTATGAATCCAGCTTAGTCATGATTATTTTTTTGACATGTTGTTGTATGCTACTGGCAAGAATTTTGTTGAAGATTTTTGCATCTAGATTCATGAACAATATCGGTCTGTAGTTCTCCTTTTTTGTTGGGTCTTTCCCTTACTTTGGTAACGAGACTACACTGGCTTCATACAATGAATTTGGGAGTATTCCATCTCTTTCTATACTGTGAAGTTGTCTCAGTAGTATTGGAGATAACTCTTCTCTAAAAGCTTGGTAGAATTCTGCAGTGAAACTGCCTGGACCAGGGCTTTTTTTGGTTGGTATTTTTTGGATGACTTTTTCAAACTCTTCTTTGGTGCTGGCTCTTTGGTGGTGGGTCTATTAAGCTGTTCTACTTCTCCTTGTGATAATTTTAGTAGGTGGTATGAATCTAAGAATTTGTCCATTTCCTCTTGGTTTTCAAATTTGTTAGAGTATAGATTTCCATAGTATTCTGTTATGATATTTTAGATTTCTGATGGATCTGTTGTGACAACTCCCCTCTCATTTCTTATTTGGGTTATTTGTTTCCTTTCCTGTTTTTCTTTAGTAAGTTTAGCCAACGGTTTGTCAATTTTGTTGATCTTTTCAAATAAACACCTTTTGGTCTTTTCAATTTTTTCAGTGGTTCTTCTATTCTCTAATTTGTTTAGTTCTGGTCTAGTCTGTCTGATCTGTTTTCTTCTAGTGTCTGGGGGGGTTCCTCTGTTGTTCTCTCTCTACTTGTTCAAGCTGTAAGGTTATATCTTTGGTTTGGGTTCTTTTCTGCTTCCAGATGTGTGGATTTATGGAGATAAACTGATCTCTGAACATTCCTTTGGCTGTATCACATAAGTTCTCGTAGGAAGTGTTTTCATTCTCATCTGAATCCATTAACTTCTTTATTTCATCCTTGATTTCTTTTATAACCCACGGGTTTTTGAGCAAGATATTGTTCAGTTTCCATGAGTTCCACTTTCCGTCTATGTTTTTTCTGCTATTGATTTCGACTTTAATGGTTTTTGGTCTGAGAAGATGTCTTGCAATAATTCAGTGGTATGGATTTTGTTGAGATTTGTTTTATGTTCTAACACATGGTCTGTTATGGAAAATGTTCCATGTGCACTGGAGAAGAAAGTGTAGTTATCTGCTGATGCAGAGAAAGTTCTGTACATGTCAATGAGATCTAGTTGGTTAATGTGGCAGTAAAATCTTCTGTGTCTTTATTGAGCTTTTTTCTAGACGATCCATCCAATATTGAGAGCTGAGTGTTGAAGTCTCCCACTATTATTGTGTAGTGATCTATCTTGTTTTTGAGTGTAGTTAGTGTTACTTTGATGTATGTAGATGTTCTAGAATTGGATGCATAAATATTTAATATTGTTAAGTCCTGATTGTGAACTGAACCTTTCAGCAATAAATAGTGTTCATCCTTGTCCACAGTGGTGGATTTTACATTAAAATCTATTTTCTCTGAGATTAGAAGTGCCATACCTGCTCTTCTTTGTGTATTGTTAGCTTGATACATACTCTTTCATCTTTTAATTTTCAGTTTGTTCATATCTTTAAGTCTAAGGCGAGTTTCTTGTAAGCAATATATGGATGGGCCGTGTCTTTTGATCCAAGATGCTGCTCATTGTCTGTTTACTGGAGCATTCAGTCCATTCACAGTCAACGTAATTATTGATAGGTATGTGCTTAGTGCTGTCATTGTGATATATTTATTTCTGTCTTGATGTTTTCTCTGTTCTTATTATTCTGTTTTGGAACATTCTTCTTTATGAGTTGATTTTTCACATTTTTCAGTGTTGGTTTTGTGGTTGTTTAGATTCCTGTAATACATTTCTTGATTTTATATGTTACGTCTTTATTGTACTTTGCGGTTGCCTCTGTGGTCTCCCTTAAAAGTCTATGTTTAAATGTAGTTTTAACTAATGACTGTAGTACATCCCTCTTTTTAATATAATGACATCATAGTTTTCATGATATGATTAGTGTATCACTTCTTTTAATATTATAGCTTTGATTGAGTCTGTAGCTTTCCCTAACTGAGTAGGTTTCTGGATGATGTGTCCTGTATTTCCTCCAATAATATAAAATTAGTGGTTGTGTTCTTCTAAGCCAAGAGCTTCTTTTAGTATTTCTTTTAGCTTTGGTTTTGTTTTCACGGTGTCTGAGTTCTGTTTATCTGCGAATGTCTTCATTTCATTTTCATGTTTGAAAGCTAGTTTTGCAGGATATGTAATTCTTGGTTGGAAGTTCTTTTCCTTCAAGGCTTTGAATGCATCATCCCATTGTCTCCATGCCAGCATGGTTTCTGCTGAGAAATCTGATGAAAGCCTACAGGGTTTCCCTCTGAATGTTTGCTTTGGTTCGAATCTTGCTGCCTCTAAGAGTTTCTGTGGTGTTTCATTTTGTTAAGTTTGATTATAATATGTTTTGGCGTCTTTCATAATTTCTGGGAAGATTTCTGTCAGCAGCTCAGCAACAGTACTGTCTGTGTTCTCAGGTGTCCCACCTTGTTCAGGAACTCCAACTAATTGTAGACTGTTCCTCTTAGTAGAGTCCCACATGCTTCTTAATGCTTCTTCATTTTTCTTGTTTCTTTTTTCTGATTTCTCCTCATAGATGCTGGCATCAGTAGCTCTGTTTTCCAAGTCAGAAAGTCTATTTTCCATTTGTTCCATTCCATTTTCTTGGCTTTGCACTGAAGTTTCTATGTCTTTGATTTTGTTCTTGATCTGTTGGATTTCAGAGTACTGGTGTTCCATCAGATCAGACGGCTTGCTTAATTTTTCATTTTACTCTGCTGTGTTTCGTATAAGTTCTAGGAGGGTTCTCTATATAATCTTTATGTACTCGCCCTCAGATAGTTTCAGAAAGTCTTCTTCATCTGGGAAGTTCTTTGGATCTTTCTTTTGTGGGCGTTCTGAAGCCATAGGTAAATTCTTCCTAATGTTCCAGTCTGAAATTTGCTGTTTTTTGGGCATCTAGAGTTTGTTTTGTTTCTCTGGTGTTGCTAATGGAATCTGTCTGAAAAGGAAGTTGATGACCAGACACCTCTATGTAGTTCAGAGACTAGGCTCAGTGGAATCTCTGGGGTAGTAAGCTCCACCTCCCGATTGGCAAATACACAGCCCCACTTATAGAGTCATTGGGGAGCTGTCAGCTGACTCTATAATGTGAGACAGTAAAGGCTGGAAGAGAAGCCATCAGGTTGCACTGCAGTTAGTTCTCTGTTGAAAGGTAAAATGTATCTAACAGCTTACAAAATTAGTCAGGCTTTCAGGTGTGCAAGTCCCTCTTCCCAGCTAGCAAAGTAAGCACTTCTATATCAAAGACTGCTCTACTGCCAGAAAAGCACTCTTCAGGCAGGCGCTGCCTCCCAACCTGGGAATTAGGTCCAGCTGAGGCCTCTGTATAGGAAAATCTGCCTCCCAGTGAGTCAAGATAGTGCCCCCCCCCCAGACTCCCCTGGCAGTCTCGGAAAAGGCTATTCAATGGCAGAGTCGGAGATTATGAGAGATAGAGAGAGAGGTGCCAAGTTGCACAGATTCTAAGGACAGGCTCTCAAAATGTGACAACTCCGCTCACCAAGCTCATCATCAGTGTGTCTGAGTCTTGCTGCCAGTCACCTCAGCCCCTCCCACCAGCTAAGACAGAGAAAAAAAAAGTTAAAATGGCGATTTACTTTCAGTCTGCCAGAGCTGGGACTCAACAAGGGCAGGGATTAGTGAAAGAGAAGAAGTTTCACGCTCAGTGGTAAGTAGACAAAATAGACAGTCCTATGCCACATACTAGGGCTCACTAGGTGTCCAGAAGGCTCCATTTAATTATTAGTTCAGGCTTTGGTTTCCAGATGGATTTAGGGAGATGTGTGTTTAGTCCACCGTCTTGACTCCAACCCCCGATTCTTGTTTTGAGAAGGCATGATTAAATTCATAATAGAGATAATTCAGTGTGTGATATGTCTATAGCCAGCTTGTGAACGTGAGAGTGATATTGTCAATCAACGTGGCAGAGTAGAAAGATAAAAACTGTTAGATCAATTCCAAACTATCTATGTTACATTTCATTTGTTCTTCATAACTGTCAACACTACCTGAGCTAACAGGTATATGATGCATATGCATATACTTATATACATATATGTATATGAATAAGCACTTTCTAGACATATACTGGACTAAAAAGTTCAAGAGAACAGTGACCTGTCTGCTCTCTGTTGAATTCCCAGATGGATAGATTAATGAATGAGCCTTTGATAACATTTTTGACTTCCCACCACCACTACACCTCTAGGGTCGCTGTAAGTCAGACACGACTCAGTTGCAGTGGGTTTGTTTTTTTACCCACCACATTTCTTATAATATGAAATTAACTCAACTCGTTGCTGTGACATCTATTCCAACTCACAGCAAGTCTATTACACAGAGTAGAAATTGAAATAATAGAATATATATAGAGAATATATATATATATAATATATATATCGTTAAAGAACAAACCTAAGGTAAATATGGTGTCTTCCACTAATGTGAAATACAGCAATATAGGAGGAACTCAATTTACTTTCTGTAACTTAGGCTTCATTGATGGAAGCTGCATGATCATTTTTTATTCCATATGATTAGTGGATTATCCACTTGTAGGTTCTTCCTAAAGGTATTAAATGTAGTAGAAGAGGTGGAATGAATGACTATTTGTGTTATCATATGTAAAATAGAAACAATAGAGAATATTGCTATCAGCATTATGACTAAGAAGTAACAAGATGATACGACAAGATATCTGTCAACTGAATGATACACTTACATGAAAATTAAGTAACTTAAACCCTGGTGGCACAGTTGTTAAGAGCTACAGACGCTTACTGAAGATTGGCTGTTCAAATCTATGGAGCTCTCCTTGAAGCTCTGTTGGTCAGTTCTGCTCTGTTCTATAGTGTTGGTCTGGGTTGGTATCAACTCTGTGACGGTCAGTTCGCGGTTTGGTTTTTGTCTGCTTCTGACTCACCTTACCTCAAGAGCCTTACTTTCACAACCTCAAAAAGAATGAGTATGAGAGAGATCTCAAAAGTAAACAAACTGAAGTGCTTGTCCTTTAATTCCAAATGTTCTGTTATAGACTCATATGGAGTCACTGTAAACTTCCTATGCAAAGAATCACTATTCAGTGCATTTTAAAAGGCCAGTTCAGAAGTGGATTGTAGCTAATGAGACACTATCAGAGATCAACAAAGAAGAAGAAAAAAAACTTCCAATATCAAGACTGTGAATAGCCCGCTTTCATTTTCTCTATATTCCAAGGCAGTCATTACATATATACATAATTTTCTATATTGCTGTGTTCCCTAGAGAAAAACATCATATTTGATAAAGTACAGGGCCTGCAAAAAGGAGAAGACCCTCAATGAAATGGTTTGGCACATGGCTGCAACAAACTCAAACATGGTAACAGTGGTGAGGATGGCACAGAGCTAGGTAATGTTTGGTTCAGCTAGATATGTAAGGTCACTGTGAGTCGAAACCAACTTGATGACACCTAACAATAGTATATTCATATTGCAAATAGCATAATATTTTATATTTAAATTACTATAAGCATATATCTAGCTGTATATATAATCTTTGCATTTATCAATCACTGGCTAAACAAAATGTCGTTGTCTTGGTGTACTATCATTTATTTAGTCATTATATTATTGTGAGATACTAAAGATGTTTGAATTTTTTCTTATTAAGAATAGCACTGCAGAAAATAAATTTAAGGATTTCACGTGGTTGTATTATTGTTCTTCCAAACTTAGTTCATGAAATCTAGAATATTCAACATTTATTTCATTGTTATAAAATGGTATAACAACTGGGATTTATTTTGCTTAGTTTTAACAGTCACTTAGGTTCAATGTCTTTTCATAGCTTTAGTTTTTAATTCTATTCTCTTTGGATGAATTTCCTGCATGTACTCTTTGTGTAACTTACGGAAAATTTTAAAGAAGACATATTCAAGAACAATTATCTTAAAACCTCTAATATTTTTTTCTACAAATCTAGACATCAATGGGGAAAGGAAAAGCCATCTTATAAGTCACGAGTAACTGTGTTTTCTCACGGTTAGTCACAGTGAGAAGAACACGTAAATACAATACCTTCAAACATAGTTCTTGTCCTCATGATGTTTATTCTTTTGAAAATCAAGCCTAAGGCATGTGAAGCAACAGTAAACAACAAAGACTTAAAGTTATAAAACAGAAAGCAACAAGCTCTAGTAGTTATGATAAGTACTCCCAGAGTAGGCTATACACACTCAAGTTTGTGCTTATCTCTCTACAGTGTCATTATTTGTACACATGCTTTTCTTCTAACTAGAATGCAGGAAGCTTAAAACCTGGGCCTGTGTCACACTAATATTCACATCTCTGGTAGCTGTCAACTGTGCAGAGGAGTAAGTAAAGAGTGAGTGGGATATGAGAAGGTGGAAGAAGGCAAAGAATATTTACAACATGCAGAACTTGATGACATATATCACAGAATTAGAAATGATGGTTGTGTGCTGATGGATCAATAAGGCATGAAAGAATAGTCATAGAAAAGAAAATGATAGGAAATGAGGTTTACCAGCTCACAGAATTCCTGAACATGGAAATCCTTGCAAGTTAGAATGAGAAATTCAGAGCAGTTGCACTAAGGAATCAATAACTTTCAGCAGCAGGTTGAGAGGGTGGAGACAAAGCCAAAGCAGGGAAATTGGACAGAGACCTGTAGAATGAACAGGAAGACCAACTGGTCCGATGTCACTGGTGTGGGCAATAGAGCTGTGACATAATAACTTCTAGAAATCTGACCCCACAAACCTGTGCTACATAGGCTAATATGTCTAATGAAAGTAGACACTGGCACCTCCATTGCACTTGTGGTACACTGAGTTATTTAATATGGCCCTTCAGCCATAGTCTTTGTGACTTCCACACAATGATTGGGTGGTACTGTGCAAATAAGGCACTTGTGTCCCACTGAGGGGATTGAACAGCTTCCTAATGATGTCATAGGGCACATGGAACCCTTGTGGAGTTTGCTGTGAGGTGCCGTTGACTCAGTTCTGCTTCTTAGCCATGCTATGTACAACAGAATGAAACACCGCCCAGTCCTGTGCCATCCTTGCAGCTGTCATGTTTGAGTCCATTGTTGCAGCCACTGTATCAGTCCATCTCATTAAGGGTCTTCCTCTTTGTCACTGACCCTCTGCATTACCAAGCATGATGTCCTTCTTCAGGGACTTATCCCACCTGGTAACATGTCCAAAGTATGTTAAGACGAAGTGTCACTATCGTTCCTTCTAACGAGTGTACTGCCTGTACTTCTTCCTAGATAGCTATGTTCATTCTTTTGCCAGTCCATGGTATATTCAGTATTCTTCACCAGTACTATAATTCAAAGGCATCAAGTCTTCAGCTTTTTTTGTTTTGTTTATTCACTGTCCGACTTTTACATGCATGCAAGGCAATCAAAAACACCACAAGCTTATCAGGTGCACCTTAATCCCTGAAGTGACTTCTTTGCTTTTTAACACTTTTTCAGCAGAATTGCCCAATGTAATGTGTTGCTTGACTGTAGGAGGTGGACCATGTAAGTAAGGTATATGGAGCCCTGTGATGGGATTGGTCAGCTTTGCCATTTTGCTAAGCTTAAAGGGAACCAATCCCAAAGCAAAGGAGGGACTTCATTACCATCAAGGAAAAAGAACATGGGGCAGAATGTGTCTGGGACCCAGGATCCCTGTGCTGAGGACTTAATGGATCCTGGAGAGTGAGGAGTTGTAACTTAGAAGACAGTGGGAAAACACAATGCAGTAGTAGCAAGAGTGATAGTGGCATGAGATGGCAGGGGCCAGGAGACCCACGTGAGATAATTGTGGTGGGACTTTGTTACCTATGTAACTAAGAGCCTTAACACTTGCTTGAGGAGGCCCTAAGCAGAGCCCCCTGAAACAGGGGCTAGAAGAAGCTACACTAATCAAGACCAGTATCCTGATTGTTACTGGTATTTATGAGTTGTTCTTGATCTTGAGTTACATCCTGTCACTTCCCTAATAAACCACTCAACTCTAATTAGGGTTCATGAGTTCTGTGAGGCACTGCAGTGAATTACCAAACCCAGAGACTGAGAGAGGGGGAGCAGCTGATGTTAGAGACCACAGAGAGGCCCACTGGTCTGGGAAAGGTGGGCATATGGGACGTTTTTAACCTTTGCCTCATAGGAACCAACTTTGTACTGACCTTTATAAAAATTACATATTTAGCACTCTTAAAGTAGAAACATTCCTTAATTTAGTCAATATGTATTTCTTGAGCATATTACTATGTATTAGGCAACATGCAACTTAAAGGGCTTCCAATGCTGCTAAGAAACTGATTAGAAATCTGAAATTGAAGTAGCCAGCTTCAAAACATTCATCACAAATCCGTAGTCAATTTTATCTCTAAAATTCTGAAGAAAGGACATTTTCTTTTGAAATATTTTAGCAGTGTTTATGCCTATAATATCATGAAACCAAGTTTTTTTCTCAGTTGTGTTATACTGTCATGCTGCAACTATTTGTATCTGTCTGATAACATTGTAGACATGAATGTTAGTTAAGGCAACAATAAACAGATTCAGTGTCATCCTCAGATAGCCAATTTCCTAAGAAGACCAGACTTCAGCTGCGATTGTTACCACCAGCAGTCTGTCAGTTTGTTCACTGTTGAAGCTTACAGGTTGCTGTGATGTTAGAAGCTATACTGCCAGTATTTCAAACACCAACAGCATCATCCATGGTGGGCAGGTTTCAGTGGAACTTCCAGACTAAGAGAGACTAAGAAGAAGGACCTGTTGATCTACTTCTAAAAATCGCTGGCCAGTGAAAACCTTAGGAATAGCAGCAAAACATTATCTGATATAGCACTATGGTTAAGACAAGAGTAAATGGACCCAGTGTCATCCAAAAGCAGTTGCCTAAGAAGATGACAAGACTCCTGTTGTCACAACTTATTAAAACCCATAGAAATGAGCTCAACTGAGAAGCCTAAAATATACAGCATTTTACTACTGCTGTTGATTTTATTCTATTAATGTCATAAAACTATATCAGAAAGGTTAGCATTAATCACTGTGTTGATTTCTTCTAGAAGATGGAGTCTACTAGATATGAAAGGGAGATAAGAAAGTAGAAAGTACGCCAAGTGTATCAGCACTCAACTGAGAGAAGAATAAACACATCTGTGACTGTCTAGATATTTTGTTGGTCTGACAACTCAGTCTTCCTAGGGATGTCTTTCCCTAGATTTGCAGATACAGAAATGGCCTGAAAAGGTATTAACTAGGCAATTATAGGGAAATGACTTATTAAAAGAAATCATAAGACAGAGTATCTCTGGTATGCTTACGTGCATATATGAGACTTTTCAGGACTATCCCGGTCAGGAATAAACACAGGATCAAAGTAAAAAGTAGTAACAGAATTTTATGATGGTTGTTATTGTTGGTAGTTGTGTTCCCCAGCAGAATCTATTGTCCTCAAATTATTCCTGTTTTTCTTTTTCTAAATATCTTTATTAGGATTAAGTGAAAGTATACAATCCAAGTGAGTTTTACATAACCGTCTCTCTCTACAACTGTGTCTGCTCTCCCCACCCTGTCATAGCACACTCCTTGTTTTCACTCTTTACTACAAGTATCCTCCCGGTGACCACCTGTTCCCTCCTCTCCACTCTCTCCTCTCCCCTCTGGAAAGAAACAAGTAGGGCAGCCTTCTATAAATATATATAACCGTACAGTACAGACACCACATACTCACTCTGTGTCCCCTAGTCCAGTCCTTTCTTAGTCTGAAGTGTTGACCTCAGCACTGGTTTCAGGTCAGGGGCAGCAGCAAATCTAGGAACCATGTTCCGAGAGGAGCCTCTAGGTTTTCGGACTATCAGCTCTGGTCTTTCAGTGGAGTTCTTGATCTGCACACATCTTTTTCTCATGCTACATCAGGGAGTCTACGTTGTGTCCTCTATCAAGGCTGTCTTTGGTGGTGGCAAGGTACTATCTGGTTCTTCTGATCTCCTGCTGATCTAGTCTCCCAGTCACAATGGTACTACTGTCTCCTGGGCTCATTTTTCCTTGTGTCTTTAATGTTCTTTGTCACCATCTGTTGCAGATAGATTGGGACCAATTGATGTTCCTTAGTTGGCAGCTTGCTTCCTTATAAGATTTCGGGCGCTGTTCACCAATATAGGATGCGGAAGACTGTCCTAGCAAAAGGCTAGTAATGCCAATTGATGTCGCCTGAAAACACAGCCCCCAGACCGCTGTGCTTGCTGCTCTATCCTTTGACATGTTAGGTTGAATTTAGAAAACCCTTTGGTTTATGATATAGTGCAGTTATGCTGACCTGCCTTCTACTGAGTGCTATCACACCTTTTGCCTAACCAAATACCCATCGACTGTCTAATCTGTGACCAACCCTCCCCCTCGTTCCCCACCCTTGTAGCCGTTAGTCTTTTCTTCCACGCATATGCCCTTTTTTCAGTCCTAACAATAGCGATCTCATGCAAATCTTGTCCTTTTGCAGCTGACTGATTTCACTCAGCATAATATCTTCTAATCGATGCCAGGTTATAAGATGCTTCCTAAAATCATCATTGTTCTTTATCATTGTGTAGTATTGCTTTGTGTATATATACCGCAGTTTGTTTATCCACTCTTCGGTTGATGGGTACCTAGGTTGATTCCATTGTTTTGCTATTGTGGACTGTGCTGTAATAAGCATCCTTGTGCATGTATTTGTTCATGTGACAGTACTTATTTCTGCAGGATATATTCCAAGTAGTGGGATTGCTGGATCACATGGTATTTCTACTCTTAGCTTTTTAAGAAAGTGCTAAGTTGCTTTCCAAAGAGGTGGTACCATTTTGAATTTCCATCAGCAGTGTGGGACAGTTCCAATCACTCCACAGCCTCTCCAGCATTTGTTGTTTTGTGATTTTTGGATTATTGTCAACTTCACTGGAGGGAGATGGTATGTCACTGTAGTTTGGATTTGGATTTCTTTAATAGTTAATGATTGTGAGTATTTCCTCATGTGTCTTTTAGCTGGTTGGATGTCTTCTTTGGTGAAGTGTCTGTCCATGTTTTCTGCCCATTGTTTAACTGTGTTGTTTGTCTTTTTCTTGTTGATGTTTTGCAGTTCCTTGTAGATTATGGAACTTAGACATTGATCTGATATGTAGTTGTCAAATATTTTTTCTTTCTTCTCATTGTGTAGGTAGTCTTTTGCCTCTCTTGATGAAGTCTGGATAAATGTAAAGGTTTGATTCTCAGTAGTTCCCATTTATCTATTTTCTCTGCTATTGTTTGTGCATTGTTAGTAAGATTTTATAGTCTGACTAAGCTGTGTGTTAGAACTTCCATTATTGTCCCTATTTTTTCTTCCATAATCTTTATCATTTTACATTTAGGTCTTTGATCCATTTTGATATAATTTTTGTGTAAGGAGTGAGATATGGATCTTCTTACAGTTTTTGCTGATGGATATCCTTTTTTGCCAACATTGTCTGTTAAAGAGACTGTTTTTACCCAGGTTACAACCTTTGGGCCTTTGTCAAATATCAGATACTCATAGGAGGATGGCAATATTTCTGAGTTCTCTATTCTGCTCCGTTGGTCTATAGGTCTGTTTTTTTTTTTTACTAGCACCAGGCTGTTTTCACTACGATGACAGTGTAATAGGTTCTAAAGTAGGGTAGTGTGAGACCTCGCACTGCACTCTCCTTTAGTAGTGGTTTACTTATCTAGGGTTTCCTCCCTTTCCAAAAATAGTTAGAGATTTGTTTTTCCATCTCACTAAAAAATGACATTGGAATTTGTATTGCCAGCCATGTGCCATCGAGTCGGATCCGACTCATGGAATTTGTATTAGGATTTCATTATATATGTAGATTGCTTTGGGAAGAATAGCTGTTTTCACAATATTAAGTCTTCCTATCCATGAGCAAGGTAGATTTCTCCATTGATGTAAGTATCTTTTGGTTTCTTGAAGTGGGTTCTTATAATTTTCTCAGTGTAGGTCTCTTACATCTCTGGTTAGATTTATTAACCAGATTTATTCCTAAGTATTTTATCCTTTTGGGGTTTACTGTAAATGGTATTGATTTGGTGATTTCCTGTTTAATGATCTCTTCGTTAATGTAAATGAATTCTACTGATTTATTTATGTTTATCTTATATCCCGATAGTTTGTTGAACTCTTCTATTAGTTCCAGTAGTTTATTTATGGATTCTTCAAGATTTTCTCTGTATATGATTATATTGTCTGCAAATAGATATACTTTTATTTCTTCTTTACTGATGTGAATGCCTTTTATTTCTTTGTCTCATCTGATTGCTCTTGCCAGAACCTCTCTCACAATGTTGAATAGAAGTGGTAACAGTGGGCATCCTTGTCTAGTTCCCATTCTCAGAGAGAGTTCTTTCAGTCTCTCTCTGGTCAGATGATGTTGGCAGTTGGCTTTGCATAGATGCCCCTTATTGCATTGAGGAATTTCCCTTCTGTTCCTATTTTGCTGAGAATTTTTAACATGAATGGATGTTAGACTTTATCAAATGCCTTTTCTGCATCAATTGACAAAAGCAAGTGATTCTTATTCTTTGTGATATTTATGTGGTTGATAACATTAACTGGTTTTCTGATGTATCCGTGGTATGAATGCAAATTAGTCATGATGAATATTTTTTTGATATGTTGTTGAATGCTATTGACTAGGATTTTGTTGAAGATTTTTGCACCTGGGTTCATGAGTGATGTTGGTCGGTAATTTTCTTTTTTGTGAGATCTTTACCTGGCTTTGGTGTCAATGTTATGGTAGCTTCATAGAATGAATTTGGGAATGCTCCATTGTTTTCTAGTGGGGAAATAGCTTCAGTCATATTAGAATGAACTCTTCTCTAAAAGTTTGGTAGAATTCTCCAATGAAGCCATCTGGGAGAGGACTTCTTATGGTTGGTAGTTTTTGGTTACTTTTTCAATTTCTTCTTTGGTGGTGGGTCTATTAAGTTGTTCTACTTCTCCTTGTTATAATTTTGGTAGGTGATAGGAATCCAGAAATTTGTCCATTTCCTCTAGGTTTCCAAATCTGTTACAGTTTTTCATAGCATTCTGTTGCAGTACTTTTAATTTCAGTTGGGTCTGTTGTAACATCTCCCATCTCATTTCTTATTTAGGTTGTTTCCTCTCCTGTTATTCTTTTGAAAATTTTGCCAGGGGTTTATCAATTTTGTTGATCCTTTTTTTTTTTAAATAGCTTTTGATTTTGTTATTTTTTCCCACTGTTTTTCTGTCCTCTAATTCAGTTACTTCTGCTCCAGTTTTTATTATCTGTTTTCTTTTGGTGCCTGAAGGATTCTCTTACTGTTCTCTTTCTACTTGTTCAATTTTTAGGGTTAATTCTTTGGTTTAGACTCTTTCTTCTTTCCAGATGTGTGCATTTACAAAGATAAAATTTCCTCTTAGCACTACTTTTGCTGTATCCATAAGTTCTGGTAGGATGTGTTTTTATTCTCATTTGTTTCCATGAATTTCTTTATTGCATCCTTGATTTCTTCTATAACCAATGAATTTTTGAGCAAAGTGTTGTTCAGTTTCATGAGTTCTAAATTCTACCCGTGTGTGTTTTGCTATTGATTCCAACTTTTATAGCTTTATGATCTGAGAAGATGCTTTGCAATAACACAATTGTTTGGATTTTGTTGAGACTTACTTTGTGGGTTAATACATGGTCTATTCTGGAGAATGTTCCACATACATTGGAAAATATGGTATGCCTGTCTGTTGATGGGTAGAAAGTTCTGTAAATGTTTATGGGATGGAGTTGGTTGATTGCCACCCTGAGATCTTCTTTATCTTTATTGAGCTTTTTTCTGGATGATCTGTCTCTTACTGAAAGTGGAGTGTTGAAATCTACTGTTACAGTGATCTATCTCATTTTTCAATGTTGTCAGAAATTGTTTGATGTGTTTAGATGCTCTGATATTGGGTGCATAAGTATTTAATGTTGTTATATACTCTTATGTTTTGAACTTTTAAGCAGTAAATAGTGACCATCCTTGTCCGCAGTGGTAGACTTTATAACATATTTTATCTGATATTAGTATTACCACTACTGCTCTTCTTTGCATGTTATTAGCTTGGTGTATATTTTTCCATCCTTTGATTTTCAGTTTGTTTACATTTTTGATTCTAAGGTGTGTTTCTTGTCAGCAGCATACAAATGGATTGTGTTTTTTGATCCAGCCTGTTACTCTCTGTCTCTTTATTGGAGCTCTCAGTCCATTTACATTCAGTATATTGATAGATACGTATTTAATGCTGTCATTGTGGTGCCTTTATTTGTGTTGTTGACATTTTCTTTATTGCCCTTGGTATTCTGTACTGAGTCATTTTTCTCTATGGGTTTTCTTTTCATCATTTCCAATGTTGATTTTGCATCTGTTGAGACTTCTGAATTGTGTTTCTTATTTTGGTATGTAGTATTGTTGGTTAGCTTTCTGATAACTGCTTTGCTCCCCCTTAGTGTTCTAGGTTGAAACCAGTCTTTAACTTTATTATATCCCCTTAACTTTCCTCCCCATTTGAAAGGGCTATGAATACTGCAATATATCGCTCTTTGTAATGTAATGTTGTCGTAGTGTGCATGTTGAGATCTCAGTTTCCCTGATTTTAATATTTTAGTTTTGATTGAGCTATGTGACTTCCCTAACTATTTAGAAATCAGGATATTGTGTCCTGCATTGCATCCATGAGCATAAATCTGGTGTTACTGATTTCCTAATCAAAGAATTTCCTTTCTTGTAACTTTGGCTTTGTTTTGGTAAAGTCTCTGAGCTTCTGTTTGTTTGAGAGTGTTCTAATTTCACTGTGGTATTTGAAAGACACTTTTGCAAGACATATAATTCTTGGTTGGAAGTTTTGTTCCTTCAAGTCTTTGTAAGTGCTATCCTATTGCCTTCTTGCCAACATAATTTAGGCTGAAAAGTCAGAGGATGGTTTACAAGACTTCCCTTTGTACTAGCTGCCTTTAAGAGCTTCTAATGTTTCATTTTGTTAAGCTTGATTTTAATATGTCTTGGTGTGTTTCTTTTGGGGTTTGCCTTTTTTGGAGTTTGATTGGCATCTTGAATAACTATCTTCCTTCACGATATCAGGGAAATTTTCTGTCAGCAACTCTTCAACAATTCTCTCTGTATTTTCTGCCATCCTGCCCTGTTTTGGAACTCCTCTTATGTGTATATTATCCCTCTTGATAGAGTCCACATAATTCTTAATGACTCTTCATTTTCTTGTTTATTTTATCTGATTTTTCCTCATAAATGTTGGTGTCAGTTGCTTTATCTTCATTCTCAGTAATTTTGTGGATTCCATTCCCTCAGTCCTGCTCTTTTGGCTTTCTGTTAAATTGTCAAACTCTTTAATTTCATCATTGATCTGCTGGATTTCAGATCATTGATGTTTTAGAAATTCATATAGATTGTTTAATTTTTCATTTTGATCTGCCGCACTTTGTTTATTCTCTGTCCTAATATCTAGAAAGCTCTGTACATAATTCTTTTGTATTTTACCTGTGATAATTTCAGGAAGGCATCTGCATCTGGGAAGTTTTTTGATTCTTTATTTTGGGAGTTTTCCAGGGCCATGGTGGTCTGCTTCTTTAAGTAGTTAGATATTGATTGTTGTCTTCACACCGTTGGAGAGCTCGTCAACTTCTTATGTGTCACACCAGCAGAAGTTATGGCATAGCTCTATAAAGGGACTGAGTCAGGGCATTGCTAAACTTGGCCACCAGATATCACTGTGTTCTCTAGGTGCAGCTGTCTTAAGTACAGCTTCTTTGGTGGGGGACATGCTGTCCAGCCCAGTGGTGCTTCTTAGCTTGATGACTTTTCCCAGCTGTGCCCCCAGGGGTGGCAGGCCTTGCTTCCTGGTGCTAGCAGACAAAACTCTGGATTTGTGTCACCTGCCATGAAGCTGGTCTCTGAGACAGGAAGTTGGGGTACAGTAATCAAAGGTTTATTTGCAACCTACATGCAAAGAGACAGGGGGCCTTCTCATCTTCAAAGCCAGTCTGCCCTTGTCAGACAAGGTCAGGGTTTTTAAAAGGAGAGGTTACATGCTGGTGTAGGGGTCCCAAGGGGTCTTCAAGAGGATGCTAGAGTCTCTCAGTTCTTCGATCTCTCTAGGTTTTCCAAGTGATAAAGGTGCTGCCTGCTTCACAATCTTGGAGGCCATCACCAGCCATCGAGGAAAATAGAGTCTTGTTAGACAACATTTGACCAGCAATTTGAAAGAAGAATGCTAGAGACAAGTTATTTTTCTTTCCTCCCTGGCCTCCTGCTTAATTCTTTCATCATTGATTAGAGCCCTATTATCAAGATAAGAGCTGAAATTCACAGCCTAGTAAATTTACTAAATCTATGGTGGCACCTCTGGAGGCCCCATGTTAGTATCACCACCTGTGGCTTGTGGAATGTGGAAGTTATGTCCACGCAAGCTGGGGGTAGTGACTTTGAAACAATATCTCTCAGGCCCTCAGTCTTAGGTCCCCATTGGTACTTTTCAGTCTCCAGTTTTACTGGCTCACAAAGATGGCAACCTGCTTGTGTCGACTCTCCAGAGCCACGCCAGAGTACAGTACGGTGTAGTCTGGGAACAAAAGAGGAAACAGGACTACTGCACTTGGCTTCCAGCTGCTGCTGTGTTCTCTGAGAACAGCTGTCTTAAGAACAGCCACTGTGCTGAAAGACTTGCTACCCAATGGCAGCTAGTCCCAGCTGGGTCCTCAGGAGTGTCAGGGCTGCATCAGCAGACGTTATGGCATGGCTCAGTGAAGGGAGAGGGAAATGGCATCACCACACTCAGCCACTAGACACTGCTGTGTTTTCCAGGTATGATTGTCTTAAAAACTCCTTTTCTGCTGTTTGAGGTACTGTCTAGTGGCATCCAGTACCAGCCAGGCCCATAGGGCTGTCAGGCCCTGCCACCCAGCTGACAAAGACGGTGACCTACTTGTGGAGTCTCTCCAGAGTCATGTCAGCAGACACTACGGCATGGCTCAGAGAAGGACAGGGAAAAAGGGCATTGCTATATTTGGCCTCTAGCCACTCCAACAACAAAGGTGTTGTTCAGCAGCTGCCCGTCTCAGCTAGGCCCTCAGAGGTGGCAGGACCTGCCTCCTGGCTGACAAGATGGCAACATACTTCTGGAACCTCTGTGTCAACAGAAGCTATGGCATGGCTCAGAGAAGGCGGGGGAAGGACACTGCCATTCCTGATTGCCAGCTAACATTGCCTTCTTTAGGTACAGTTGTTTTAAAAACAGTTTTTCTACTGAGAGAGGCACTGAGCAGTCAGGTACTATTCCTCATTGTGGCATCTAGCCCCAGCCAGGCCCTCAGGCATGCCTAACTCTAACTCTCTGCTGACTAAGATGATATCCTACCTTTGCCTCTTCTCCTGTGCTGTGCTAGCAGAAACTATGGCACAGCTCAGAAAGAGTAGGAGAAGAGCACTGTTACGCTCAGCTGCCAGCTGCTGCTGGGTTATCTAGATGTGACTGACTTAAGTATAGCCTCTCTACTGTGAGAAGCACTGTCTATTTACGCACTGAGGCTCAACAAGGCAGCCAGCTCCAGCTAGGCTCTCAGGCTCAGCAGCCCTAGCCTTAGTCTCTTGTTGGCAAAGATGGTATCCATACCTGTAAGCTTCTCTGCCACCATTCCAAAAGAAGCAAGACTCTTTGCACTGCTGTCTCACTTCTGACAAAAGTAGTTTTTGCCTTCCTGTTGCCCAGTCCAATCTCACAACCCGCTGCTTGATCTTGGAGCTCCCAGAATGTTCACTCTGCTCTGTTCAATTGTTTTTCTAGACCTCAGTTCTGAGAGAGAATCATGGAGATGTTTGACTAGTTCTCCATCTTGGCCGTGACTCTGTCTGAGGTCACTATCTGGTAAGTGTCACAGTACAGATCAACTTCAGAGACTATCGGGAAATGTGATAGAACCAGATGTCTGGGTTCAGCCTGTAGTGGATGCAACTGAAGTGTCTTAATGGGACAAGGTTCTTCTCAGAGCCTTCTCACTTTGTAGAGAATTTCCCAGGATTTCCTGTTCCTACTTCTGCTCACAACCCCAGGAGGATGTGAATGCCAATGAAAAGTAATGCAAAGGGGGAAAGTTATGTAAAAAAGTCCTTGAGAGCGGCCACCGCACTCACCATGAATCAATTTATTCATCATTATAGTAAAACCATAAATGAATTATATCTGCATAAATTATTTATATTTTTCTCCACATTTTTTATATATTAAGAGGCTTTAATGACACAGTGGTTAATTGTTTGGCTGATAACAGAAACATCTGCACTCACAGCCACTTTGCTGGAGAAAGATGTGACAGTCTGCTTCCATCAAGATTACAGCATTGGAAGCTCTATGTGGCCGTTTCACTGTATCCCATAAGGTCAGTATGAGTCAGAATCAACACAGCAGTAGTGTTAGTTGGGTTAGGTTTGGATCATGTATTGCTTATAAAATCAGGGAAACAGCTACAAAACTATATTCAATCCAAATAGTTAGGGAAGTTTCCATGGGGTGTCTTACACATGCTCTTGAATACATGCTATTTTATTTGTTTTGTTTTTGTTTCTTTTCTGCTCTGTTCTATTCAATCTTCAGACATAAATTCATGGGAATCTGGATGATAAAGCTGTGAGTGGTCAACACTCTTCTCTACTTAACACTACTTTACTTTTCAGCATTCTTCTTGATTCTTGGACCAACCTAGCGACTGTCAGATCTCTTGTCTCTTGAGGTAAATTATTTCTCAGAAGCCAAGCCAAGCCAAGTGCCATCGAGTCGGATCCGGAGGCTACCACATTTATGACATAAATGGGCTTATGGAGGGCCTGCTTCACCTGTATTCAGACATGACCAAATAAATCTGAAACCTTTAGGAAATACAGATTAGCTTCCAAATTGTAAGCCTCCACCTTAATATATAGGTGTATCATTACTAGAGTTAAGAGCTATGGCTGCTAACTAAAAGATAAGCAGTTCAAATCCATCAGGTACTCCTTGGAAACTTTATGGGGCAGCTCTGCTATGTCCTATAGGAGTTACTATGCATCAGAATTGACTCGACAGCAATGGTTTTATGGTTATCATTACTAGTACATGCATTTCATCATGTATCTTTCACTGTGTACAAACTTCTACACATAAATTTCAATTCCAATGCCATAGAAGTCATGAATAGTATTTTATCATATATATCCATTTATTAGTTAATTATGAATAAAGTATGAATTAATTTTGGATCATTGTTATTTTCAATTCTAGTATTTTAGTTATTTGAACATTTAATGGTGAGTGAATGCTTTTACATTTTTATGACTCGAGTCTAGTCGTCTCAGTATATACCTCTACTAGGGATAAAAGTGAAAAAAACCAAACCTACTGCCAAAAGAATAGAACTGCCTGAGAGAGTTTCCAAGGAGCATCTGGTGGATTTGAACAGTTGGCCTTTTGGTTAGCAGCTATAGCACTTAACTATCATGCCACCAGGGTTTCCAAAAAGCAAACTTGTTGCCACTGAGTAGATTCCAACTCATAGAGAACCTATAGGACAGAGTAGAACTGCACCATAGAGTTTCCAATGAGTGCCTGGTAGATTCAAACTGTTGTCCATTGAAGACAGCATAAGGTTATGCCATCTTACTGGGGACATCAGGGGAAAGGCAAGGTGATGTAAGCAGAGTCATACAACTACTGACTCTTGCATCTAAATTGTGAGAAAAGTTTGTGTCTATTATAAGGTAACACAACATTTAATCTGAACAATAGGTACATCATTTAGCATGTGTTAGGTCAAAATCCAAACTCTGATAGAATTATTTGCTTTCACATCACACACATAATTTTCATATTAAACTGGCACACATATTATTGAAGATTATTTACTATCTTATAATTGTGCAAACTTTGCACTCCTTTAAACTTATTTTAATTTGAAAATTGAGAACAATATAGAAGGCTCAACTTTTTAGGTGCTGTTCCTAGCACTCAGCAACTCACAGTGCAGGTCTGACTTACTATGCAAAGGAGGCAGGATAACATATTCTGCGTAATCATGGAGAATTTTTGTTTGTGTGTTTGATGAAGTGTCCAGGCACATAAATGAATATTCTGTGAACCCCAAATCTCCTTAAGAAAGGAAGATATTTATATGGGATTGCAAGAGTAAGATGCTAGATCTGTGATTTATAGATTTTCCTTGATTGATTTTAGAAAACAGTTTGTCTTTAAACAGCTGAATTTTATAATGAGAAAATTATCAAAAGCTTTTAGCTACTCAGGTTATTTAAGTGAAAGATGGACTCATCCGTTATAAGCTATAAAACCCATTGATTACTTGATTTGATTACTTAAATCTTAAGGCCTGAGAATCATTGTCTTGTTGATATATCCCCGTTCATGCAGAATGCGTTACTGAAGAATGATTTTATGATATTGCAGCATTTCAGGTAAGCGCTGTTCTCCCAACAAACATGAAGAGATAATTCACATAGGCAAATGGCAATATATTTTGAGGCCAGCAGCATTTCTTGGCAGCCGTTAACCATCCTCGTACCAGTGCCAAGACTCGCATCTCAAGTCTAAAGTCTGAGCTTATGAGAGAACTGTGGATAATTTGGTTCCTAGTATTTTTTTCAAGGTCCAGTACCTTTGAGAAAAAAATTATGTTTCTTTATACAAGGACTAACACACATAGCAGACAAGAATGATTGGGTAAATGACGAATATTAAAATTATTGCCAGGACTAGGTTGATGTGGTTTATTCAGGGAGAGGAGGGCCAATACTATAAAATTTCTTTATTCTTTTAGGCTAACATTTTAGGCATGCAGCATTATTCTTACTTTATACGTGGGGAAGCGTCAGAGATATTAAGTAATTTTGCAAGGACAGTTAGCTGAGAAATGCAAGGTTAAGGTTTCAAAATAGATTCTCCTTTGTGTGTGTGTGTGTGTGTGTGTGTGTGTGTGTGTTGTTTCAGGCATGTAAGTGACCACAGATTTTGATGATTTTGAAAAGCTAAGAAGGGAATACTAGGAATAGTTACACACAAAAAAATAGCCTCCGATAACATAAAAGCTGCACAAATCTATTGTTAGCATGCCAACACAATATGGCCTGAGTGGTTTGATGACTGACTTCAAGTTTACATGTTCATTTAAAAAGTCAGATCAATGATGATGACTAAGTTCGCAGTATGCATTGTAATGATAAAACAATGGACTTCTCCCCAATTCTCTTCTCTGTCTCCTAACTTGGAGAGATTGTTGGATTCTCTCCAGGAGAAAATTTTCTAACCTTATTTATTTATTTTTTTTAGAAAAAGAACATAAAAGGATACAGTTTGCACTCAAACTGGCAGATTATCAAGATGTGTGATTCGTAATGTCTGAAGGGAGTTGTGGCCAAGATTAACTCACTATGTTCTTAAAATTATGATGACCATCTGCCTTCCAGTTTGTTGATGCTGAACCAATCTCTGAGAAATGTTTCTCATTACTCAACTAATAATAAAACAGACTGTTGTGCAAATTGTGTTTATTTGGTTGCTGCATCTTAAAGAGACTTTGATGCTTCAGGCCCATCTCTGAAAAATATTCTGTGATATTTTGGAACAACTCTGGTTATTTACTATGTTCAGTCTTATTCATATTCTTCATCTTAAAAAAAAAAAACTTCCATAAGACATTTCAATGGAAACACAATTTTTGCTTTTAAAAGTTCATCAATCCCTACTATAGTATTCCCTGCCTGAAGTTATAAATTCTTTCCTTTTACCATTAGTTGCCATGGGGATGAACAAGATGCTTTGTCATCGGTGATGGGTATTTTTCCAGCTTTGTGATTTGAGGAAGGAGAGAATCAGATTTCACATAATCCTCTTCATATCCTTGTTTACCGGAAAGAATAGAAATGAGAAATAGATCCCCTGTTGATGGCTGCCCCAATAGCTTTTCATAACTCTTCTGTGTAGCTGTAATTTTAGGAACATATCCTTGTATCTATGGTATCACATACATAGCTGTGGGACCCCACCAAATTTTGAGAAACAAAAGCATGAAAATGGGGGCTTTATTGAGATCTCATAGTTGGCCAAGGTAATGTACTTTTAAATTTTAGCTAGGGGACTAATAGAGACCACCGAGTTTTTGGTTTTGCGTCTCCATTGCTGAGTGCATTGTAGCAAGTCAGCCATTTTTATTTACAGAACGAAAATGGGAGCCTGATTCTCTTCTCCTCTATGCATCTAGATGCGACAGTATCAGTAGGTCTGTGGCTTCTTAGGCTTTTCAACCCTGAAGGAAAGGACTGAAGACTTTCAGGAGTGATACCAGCTGCTTGGTGGAGCCTATGGGGTAGGAAAACCAAAGTCTGGGCATAATGCAGTGTTTTGTCAAAAGAGACAAATTTGGTGGACCAGGGGTGAGAATAATAAATTGCAAAAGATTCTTTACCAGAAATGAGCACGAAAGAAAGAACAAGCCAGAGACTTTGAAAAGAGAGCTGACACAACTACCTATTTCAGCGAGCACACAGGGTTATTATGAAAAGGCAGTACTTGGAATCATCTCAAACATGATACACAAGCCAGGCACTCTTGTTAGGGGTATGAAGCTTGTAGTTAATTCTATGCAACTGGCCTCCGAATTCTGATGAATGTGGCTGCGTTATTTCTGTCTGCTCTGCCTGGAGAACACTGTGCATATATGAACTCCAAGTCCAAGTGAGGAGACTGGTTGTGCAGAAAACACAGCTTGTTGCATGGGAGATACTGGTCAACCTCACACCTTACTGTGTATACAAATGCCAAGGTTATAAGAAAGAACAGAGGAGCCAAGTGGAAAGTTGTTGTTGTTAGGTACTGTTGAGTTTGTTTTGACTTAGCAACCCCATGAACAACAGAATGAAACACTGCACAGTCCTGCACCAAGCCCACAATGTTTTTTATGCTTAGGCCCATTGTTGAAGCCACTGTCTCGATCTACCTCCTAAGGATCTTCCTCTTTTTAGCTGACCTTCTACTTTACCTAGCATGATGTCCTTCTGCTAGGTCCTAATCCCTCCAGACAACATGCCCCAAGTATATAAGACACAGTCTCAGCTTTAAAATCTTAGTCGTCCTCAAACTATCAGTCATCAATAGAGAAATAAAAATTGAGTGTTGCTGTACTTTTCTCATTACTATAAATGAGGGGACGTCAGGGAGAGAAGAAAGGGTAAATCCTTTCTCCCCATTACCTCTGAAACGTAAAGATTCATCATGTACCAGTCAGAAGGAATTAGTAAAAAGAGAAAATAGTACCTTCTGTACCTATTTCTTTTCACAGTATTTTCCTCATTTTCACTGCAGCCTCATCATACGGGTGACATGAAACTCACCTTGCCATGAGGATCTGGAGGCTTAGCGACCTAGATGACTGCAGATGTTTTTACAGAGCAGGTAGTGGAGCAGTGGCAGGAGATTTACTGTGGTCCCTTTGGACAACTGTTAAAAACCTGACTTTCTATGTAGCTGTTGAGTCAACTTTGACCTATAGAGACCACATATGTGTCAGAATAAAACTGTGCTGTACGAGATTTTCTTGGCTGCGGGTTTTATGGAAGAAGGTTGCCAGGTCTTTTTTCCATAGTGCAGCTGGTTGGGTTTGAACCATCAACCTTTAGGTTAGTAGTCAAGTGCAAACTATGCTACTCAGGGATCCTTTATTGACCATCCCTGATGACACCACACAGTACATGGCAAATTCTGGGTTTTCATCATTCTGGAAATTCTTTCTAGCTGTCTACCTAGGGACTCTCTAAACCCTGCGGGAAAGATTGGGTGGGAAGGTTTTTAATGAGCTGGGGAGTATGATAACTGCAGAGAAATCCTCTTCAAAGGTTGATTATCTCTTGCCGTGGATTGTATTGTGTCTCCCCATAAATATGTGCAGTAATTTGCCTGGGTCAGGATTCCCTGTATTCTGAGATTGCCCTTCATTTTGTGATTTTTCTTATGCTGCAAATCCTAATCTCTGTCTGTAGTTAACAGAGTGGATTATGTTAGAGAGGATTAGGGTCGGACTGTAAATCCCTTCCTAAAATCACCTCCCTGCTCTGTTGTAAAGTGAGTTTCCCTGGAGTGTGGCTTTCATCACCTTTTATCCTTTTATGCTACAAGAGATGAAAGGAAAGAGAAGAGAAGCAAGCAGAGAGTCAAGAACCTCAGAAAATCAGCACAGGGAGTATACGGCATCCTTCAGACCTGAGGTTCCTGCACCAGATGCTCCCTGACCAAAGGCTGATGGCACACGAGGACTTTCCTCCAGAGCCAACAGAGGGAAAGCCTTCCCCTGAAGAGGACACCAAATCTACAGTAGACTTGTAGAGTAAAAGCCATTCACTTTGTGGTATTTCTGTTAGAGCAGCCCTAGATGACTAAAAGACTTCTTAAACCCCTTTTCATGATTCAAAGAAACTACAGTTGTTCTAGAATTAGAACACTATTTATAGAATTTAATCTTTGTAGTGTTTATGTAGTTTTCTCAGTCTCTCTCTTCTGTACACACACACACACACACACACACACATACAGAGAGAGCACCCCAGAATTGTGTTGATTGTGTTATTTATAAACCTGTCTGAAGGATGGGGGGTGGGGTGGGTAATTAAAAAATCATTCTTTGTTATGAGACAGACATGATAACAGGGCCATGACTACAGTTGTAAGCCAGTTACCTATATAATTGCCAGCACAAATGCACTCAAGTTATGTTCCACTTGTTTCGACTGTTTTCAGTATAAGTGGCATTCTCAGTTTTTCAGCAAGTAAGGCTTCTAATCAAAGCACAAATGATCTTCTAATTAACTGCCTTTTTCTGGTCCTCTGAATAAAATGTAATTTTGTATAGGGAAATGAAGTAGCTGTTAGAATCATCTCAACACGTATCAGAAGGCTTCGCTCCTCTTTCCAATGACGTTGTTATCAGAGCCAGAAAATTAGTACTTATACATTGCAGGCATCATGCAATCACTAAGCAAATCATGCCATTGTCTTTACCTACTAGGCATGTTACAAAATTCTAAATTGTGATTTGACTGTATTTTCTAGATTGCATCCAATGGCTTATGCAGTCATCACTGCCAATTTGTAAAAGCATTTTCTAGCCAGTGATTTTTGAGCTTGACTTCATGTTAGAATCATCTCAGAGGTTTTCAAAAAATGCTAATGACCAAGTGTCCACACACATTTAACAAGAATCCCTAGAGATTGGTCACCAAGGACTCCAAGATAGATGGTGCTACACATTCCAAAATCACTAATATGTATCAGAGGTTGGCAAACTTTTTAAGTGAAGGGCCAGATAGGAAATATGTTAGATTGTATGATTTGATAGTCTCAGTTGCAAATACTCAAAAAACTGCCATGAAAGCAGCCAACAATAAAACATAAATAAATGGCTGTGTGTTGAGAAAACTTTATTTGGAATAACATGTAGTAAAACATGTTTGGCCCCAAACTAAGGATGTAGATTAACATTAACCCTTGACTTTAGTCTCAAGAGCCAGCCAAGCCAAGTGCCATCATGAATAAATAATAAATCAACAGCTTCTGCATGTTGACAATCCTGGTAGTGTAGTGGTTAAGTGCTGTGTCTGCTAACCAAAAGGTTGACTGTTTGAATCCACCGTGTACTCCTTGGAAACCCTATGGGGCCATTTTACTCTGTCCTATACAGTTGCTATGAATCAGAATCAACTCAACAGCAGCTGGTTTGGGTTTTTGGTGTGTTGAGAAAAAAATATCAATCAGAGCATTAACTTTAGAATAAAAAAAAAAATCTGGATTCACAATCTGGTTTGCATGCTGCTGCTTGCTATATGAAAATATGGAAATATCATTTAGCCCATCCTAGATGCAGCTTCTTCACCTCTGTTACAGACTGAATTGTATCCTGCCAAAATATGTGTTGAATTCCTGGCTTTTTACCAGTGGAGATAAGAGATTCTGCTCTAGATTCTGATTTGCACTTTTAATTTCCAGATCTGGGAGAAAACAAATTTCTTTTTCTTTAAAGCCATCCACCTGAGAGGGGAAGAAAAATCTTTTCAGAAAATACCGCTTAAATTCCAGTAGGCCCGACTGGAGGGCTTGTGAGCCTGTGAATGAGTGGTTGTAAACAGCTGAAGACAGCTGGAACGCATGACACAGACCCTCAAAAAAATGGGTTTGGCCTGCTGAATGTGACCTCTGCACCCACACCCAGGCCTATGTACTTTCCTCCTTGAAAGGTGAATTCACCTGAGGAAGTAACCTTTGTTATGCTGTTTAGATAAGAGGGCACCAATTTGCTTTGGGAGGAACTTCACAAATCCTATTCAAATCAGTGGCTGCTTTCTGCCTGATGCCTAAATTAGGGCTGGGGCACCAGCGTCTTTCCTTCCCCCCACTCCTGTAAAAATCCCTGATAAGCCCAGTTCCTAAGGAGGGGGTAGGTTCTTCCCATGTAACTTACTGCTAACTGCTTATCTAGTGCCTCTGTAAGTATGCTGGACCAATAGAAACACAATATGAAAATCTGTGTATCTGTAACAGCCAATTAAGAGAATGTATGGAAATTTTTTTGTCTGCTTTCTTGGAAAAACATATAAACAGATGTGTCTAATAATGAAACGGGGTGGGAGGCTATTTGCCAGACTTGAGTCCATCCGCCACTCTGCTAGCTAATAAATAGCCTCTTCCTCTACAAACAAGATGGTGTTCGAGGTGTTTTCTGCTCCACGAGCTGAACTTACTTTTTTCCTGCTACACACCCACTTGCATTATTTGAGTTACAGCAGTGCTAGAAAATGAAGGTAGCTTCTAAAACAAGAAGAGTGTTAAAACTTAATTTGAAAGACTATGGTTCTGACTTCTCATAATTTAGATATACCTATATGTTACTTTTTGACCATCTCTTTACCCAACATTTTGCATTTATGGCAATAGTAAAATAACTGGACTCTTTTACTCCTTAATAAGAATTCACAGATTGGTGAATTTTCCACTTTTTCTTCTCCTATTGATTCCTACTTTCATTCTATTGTGGTTGGAGAAGATACTTTGTACAATTTCAGTCTCTAAAAATTTACTGAAGCTTGTTTTGTGTACCATATGGTCTATCCTGGAGAATGATCCATGTGCACTGGAGAAGAATGTGTGTTCTACCGTTGTCACGTGTTCTGCAGATGTCTGTTAAATCTAGTTGATTTATAGTGCTGTGTAAGTCTTGTTCTTCCTTTACTGAATTTCTATCTTGATGTTCTGTCCTTTGTTGAAAGCGTTACTGAAGTCTCTAAGTTCTACTGAAGACTTGTCTATTTTTTCCCTCAGTTCTGTCAATTTTTGCTTCACGTATTTTGGGACCCCGTTAAGCAAAAAAGTACTGGTGGTGCAGTCTTTAAGCATTTGGCTACTAATCTAAAATTGGGCAATATGAACCCATCAGCCACTACGGGGAGAACCACGTGGTAAGCTACTTCTGTAAAGATGTGCAGCCTTTGAAATCATATTGGGCAGTGTCTGAGGCTGGGTTCTCTATGGATAAAAACTAGCAAAGTATGTAAACATATATATAGAGACAGTTACATCATGGCTCACATGATTGTAGAAGCTGGAACATTCTGAGTGCATGGATCAGAGTGAAAGCTTCTTTCAATTCATGCACCTGCAGGGGCTGGTGAACCCAAGATTGTCAGGCTGGAGAACAAGGCTTCTGCTCTCAGACTGGGAAGATCCAGGATTTCCAAGATCTGCAGATAAGCTAATAGTTCAAGTCCCAAGAACCAGAGGCCAGGCACACAGGAGGCAGCCTCACAAGCCAAAAAGCTTATATACAGATGCAGGACACATTCTCAAGGAAACTCCCTTTAAACAGATTGGCTACTCACAGCAGATGCAGTCGTAGGAGTAGTTGCATACAAATACTGAGAATGAAGGCCCAGCTAAGTTAGCCCACAATTCTAACCATCACAGGCAGTTATACCCTGTATAACTGCTATGAGTTAGGGTTGCTATGAGTTAGGATTTACTCTATGGCAGTGGGTTTGTAGCAAGAAAAAGATAAGTTTGGCCCATGGAGCAGAAAACACTTCAAACACCATCTTGTTTGTAGAGGAGGAGGCTATTTATTAGCTAGCGGAGTGGCGGATGGACTCAAGTCTGACAAATAGCCTCACACCCCATTTCATTATTAGACACACCTATTTATATGTGTTTTCAAGAAAGCAGACAGAGGAATTTCCATGTATTCTCTTAATTGGCGGTTACAGGTATACAGCTTTTCATGTTGTGTTTTTATTGGCCCAGCAGACTTAAAGAGGCACTAGCTAAGCAGTTAGCACCAACTACACGGGAAGAAGCTACCCCCTCCTTAGAAACTGGACTCATCAGGGATTTCTATGGGGTGAGGAGGGAGCATCTTGAGCTAGGGTGGGAGAGAGGCATCTGGACTTTAACCTTCCCTTAGAAACTGAGCTTATCTCAGGATACCTATGGGGGTGGGAGGAAGCTGGTATCTGACTCTCCAACACTAACTTAGGCATCAGGAAGAAAGCAGGTATTGATTCGAATAGGGTTTGGGAAGTTCCTCACAAAGTAAACTGGTGTCTTCTTATCTAAATAGTATAACAAAGTTTACTTCCCAGATGAATTCACCTCTCAAGGAGGGAAGTACGTGAGGCTCGGGTGTGGGTGCAGAGGTCACATTCAGCAGGCCAGACCTGTTTTCAAGGGTCTGATGTCATGCATTCCAACCATTTTCAGCTGTTTACAATCACTAATTTACAGGCTCACAAGCCCTGCACCCAGGCCTTCTGGAATTTAAGTGGTGTCTTCTTAAAAGCCTTTCTTCCCCTCCTAGGTTTGGTTTTGGAGTTTGGGTTGTTAAGCATGTGAATATTTATAATCAATTGTGTTATCACTAGGTAGTACCTTTTTTTCGGTCTTGCATGATTTTTGATCTAAACTCTGTTGTTTTAGTCATCTGGTACTGCTCCTGACAGCAATAGCACAAGTGGGTAGCTTTAAGAAAGAAAAATTTATTCTCACACAATCCACTAGGCTAGAAGTCTGAAATCAAGGTGCTGGCTCCAAGCAACACACTCACCTTCTGTTAGCTCTGGAGGAACATTCTTGTGTTGCATCAGTCTGCTTTTGCTTTGAGAGCATGTAGCACAAGAACCTCAGGTCTGAAGGATACGCCCTGCTTATGGTGCTGTTTTCTTGATGGTATGAGGTTGCTTCCTTTTTCTTTTATCTTTTGTAGGGTAAAAGGATAAAAGGTGGGGCAAGCCACAGTCCAGGGAAACTCCCTGTACAGTGGAGCAGGGAGGTGATTTTAGGACGGGTGTTACAGCCCCAACCCTAACCCTCTTTAACGTAATCTGATGTATTAACCACAGGCAGGGATTAGGATTTACAGCAGAGGAAAAATTACAAAACCGAGGACAGTCATAACATACTAGGAATCATGGCCAGCCAAGTTGTCACACACATTTGGGGGGGGCACAATTCAATCCATGATGTCCGTTTTGTCTCATATTAGCATACTTACTCCATCACTCTTTTGATGGAATACTTTTTCTACCTTTTGTATTTAAAGTACTTGTGCCCTATGGATCTAAAGCGCACCTCTACAGACAGCATGTTGTTAGGTTGTGTTTTCCTACCCATTCTGAAAATCTCTAAATTTTAATTGCAAGTTTAATCCTCTTAAAGTAATAATTGATAAGGAAGGATTTACTTCTGCCATTTGGTGTTTGTTTTCTGTATGTCTTCTGTCAGTCTTTCATTTTGTCTATTAGTGTCTTCTTTACTTGTTAGGGTCTGCGATTTTCAAGATGCGACACTGTTACTTTAAAGGTTAAATTTTATTAAAAAATATGCCCAATAGGAAAAATACTGGTGCACCAGGGACGCACCCCAAGCTACACAGAGCAGGGGGCGACAGGGAGTTTCCTCAGCGCCCAGTATTTAAGTCTTGAGATTGCAAAGTAGGGAGGGTGAACTGACCTTTACATTGATTGGTTAACTCCTATTAGTTGTAAAATGTGGTCAAGGTCTAGGGGTCACTTGCAGGCTGTCACTTGCAAGGTTGCCCCCAGGCTTGTCTTGTGACAGTGTTTTGTAAGACAAAGGTAAGATTATTCTATGGTATTTTCTGCTATTAAGTTGTTTCCTGGGGCTTTCTTCAATACCTCCAATTTTTACCAGGCCCTTCCTCATTTCAACATACTTAGTTGATTTTTTTGTAGTGAATCATTTTGATTCTCTTATTGTTTCCAGTTATGTATATACTTTTTAGATATTCTCTATAGTTACCATGGAGACTACATTTAGCATCTTAATTTTATTACAGCACAGTATAGGTTACAGCCAGCTTAACTTTGATAAAACAACTCTGTTCCTATGCTGCTGTGCAACTCTCTTTATTTTGTTGTTGTCCCATATTACATCTTTTATACACTGTGTGCTCAATAATAAACTTATGATTACTTTTATGCATTTGTGATTTTCAATTATACAGGGAATAACAGGTAGAGTTACAGACCAAAAAGGTGATAAAACTGGCTTTTGTATTTGCCTGCCATTCTTCTATCTGAAGACAGACTGAACTGAGATGAATGCCTTGCTTCAACCCTTCATGTAGACAGGTTAGAACACAGACGTGTAGTGATTTACAAATAACTTCTGCTCGCCCTGAAGGCAAAGATAAGGCTCCTTGTCTGGGAACATGGACAATGACAGACAGCTTTATGATGGCGCTGAGACTGGGAGGGGGTAGGACAAAGTACACAGAAAACCGAAGCTTTTCTATTGTTTTGGTATTACCTTTTTCTAGATTCCATGTCTGTTTAGCTGCTGTAATGCTTTGCTGATTTCCAGAATTCTGATAAAGTTGTTCTTATCTGCTTCTGCTTTGTGGGTGTGTGTGTGGAGTGGGGGTGGGGAGGTGATAAGAACGTGGGTGTGAGCACTCCACCATCTTACTGTGGATCCTTCAGAAGGTTTTCGGCGAAGGCAGAGTGCATGAACCTTGACACTTGGTAGTGTACTGTTCAGTGGATTTAAGGAGAGATAGGAAACCTTAAGCTCAGTTACGCTTTCCAGTTAAAAAGTTGTAGGAATCTTAATTATCATGATGATAAGAGAAATGTAAAAAAGTACATTGACTCAAAAGTAATTGATATATTCAAAGCCATTAAGAAGTACAGGATGATTGAATGGAAAGAAACTACAGAAGAAAACTCAATCCAGGGTTTTCCAAATGGTGACATCATTAACAAAACTTGAGAAGTCTCAAGAGATGACTTATAGTAAAAGGTGGTAGACCGGTGGTAGCTTCAGTTTGGCTATGTCTAGGGGGAGTATAAAAATCCTCACGGTGTAGTGGTTAAGAGTTCAACACCTAATCTAAAAGTGAGAAGTTTAAATATACCAGCTAGTCCTTAGAAACCCTATGGAGCATTTCTATTGTCTCCTATAGAGTCACTATGAGTCAGAATTGATTCAATGAAAATGTTTTTTTTTTTTTTCCCTTTGTCTAGGTACTCAGAGAAGATCTGTCTTGCTCAAAGTTTGAAATATGAGAGGTAATCAAAACCAGAGGAAGCTGTATTTTAATAAATTAAATAAATATAGAGTCAATGAGTACAGTTCTGTGCTGAGACATCTTACTACCTCTTCCTTTCCTCTTGGCCCAAAATGTGATCTCAAGAAGCCAAATGACAAAGGATATACTTGATTAAACATGAAGCTTTATTCACTCTAGGAAATCATTAAACTAGTCTAGCTCTGTGCCTAGACGGAAGAGTAAAATTTGTTTTCAACTTAACTATCTCTATTGAGAGAATTTTATTTAACACTTCTTCAAGCAGATCTTTGTTTCATAGTAAGCTAGTTATTTTTTTTTCCTGTTTTCTCATTTCATGGTTGATACATTCAATGTAATTTCTTTACTCACTCCAGGAGAAAGTACACTAAAAATTTGGAGACACCAAACCAATTCATCATAAAATATTGAAAAGTACACAAAACCTACACAACTCTTTGTACTTACCCTACAGAATACAATGGACTCAAAGTCCCTGTGGTGTGGTGATTTCCAAATTAAAGTTTAGCAGTTCAGACCTACCCAGCCCTGCCACAAAAAAAAAAGCGTGGCTGTGTGCTTGCCTAAAGATTACAGCCAAGAAATCTCTGTGAAACAATTCTGCTGTGTAACACACGGGGCCACCTGAATCTGAACCAACTCAATGGCAACAGGCTCTTTTTTTAGTGTATTTATCAGTGCTATAGTCTATGCTGGAAACCCGGTGGGTAGCAGTTAAGTGCTACATCTGCTAACTAAAGGGTCAGCAGTTTGAATCCTCCAGGTGCTCCTTGGAACCCATAGGGCAATTCTACTCTGTCCTGTAGGTCACTACGAGTCAGGATTGACTCGACAGCAGTGCATTTTGATTTTTTGTAGTCTAATGCTAGTATTGACCAAAAGTTGTAGAAGACCTACTGCAAGTATGAAAGAAGGTAAGAGGAGCTTGGACTAAGTTTTGATGGGAATTGGAAAAAAATAGAAAAATTTTCTGAAGTGATTGTATAAGCATATTATTTTAAAGTGTTATATACACTTTTTATAGTAGAAGAGACTAAAAAAGGGATAGATGATTTCTTTTCCTTGATCTTCCTGTCGTTAATTTCTACTTTCACAGTGTTAGAGTCAGAGAGCATATTATGTGTTAGATCATTGTTTTGGAGTCTATTGGGGGTTGCTTTGTGGTCTAAGATGTAGTCTATTCTGAAGAATATTCTACGTAAGTTGGAAAAGAAGGCATACTTTGTAGTTGGTGGGTAGAGTGTTCTATACGTTTATGAGTTCAAATTGGCTGACTGTGTCCTTTAGATCTGATGTATTTCTGTTGAGTTTCTCTCTAGATTGTCTGTTTCGGTCAGCTACTGCTGCTCTAACAGAAATACCACAGAGTGGATGGCTTTACCAGAGGAAAGTTTATTCTTACACAGTCCATGAGGTCACCAGTCTGAATTCAAGGTATCCGCTGCAGGGCATTGCTTTCCCTCTGTCACCTCTGGAGGAAAGTCTTGGTATTGCATCAGTCTTCGTTCATGGAGCATTTTGGCACAGAAACTTTAGGTCTGAAGGACACGCTCCTCTCCCAGCACTGGCTTCTTGATGGTGTGAGGTTCCCATTCTTTCCTTGCTTCCATTTCCTTTTATCTCTTGTAGGATGAAAAGACAAAAAGTGGTACAAGCCACACTCCAGGGAAACTGCCTTTAGAGTGGATCAAGAAGGTGATCTTATGAAGGGATTCACAATCCCACCCTAATTTGCTTTTGACATAATCATTTTATGTATTAGCCACAGGCAGAGATTAAGATGTACAGCATCAGAAAATCACAAAGTGGAGGGTAGTCACGGAATCCTGGCATAGCCAAATTACTACACATATTTTTTGGGAATGAAATTCAATCCATGACACTGTCTTTTACTGAAAGTGGTGTGTTGAAGTCTCCTGCTATTATGATGAAATTGTCAATTTCTCTTTTCTGTGCTGTTAGAATTTGTTTTATTTATTTTGTTGCCCTGTCATTGGGTATGTAGATATTTATTACAGTTGTGTCTTCGTGATGGATCATCTTAAAATGGGATAGATGAATTATAAAGCTCCTGAAGTGAGACTTAAGACTGTAAATAGTGGAAGAATATACATGAATGACACAGCAGAAGGGAACTGATAATGCTTTGTAAATGATTAAGTGAAAGGAAGAGACAGTGAGAAATATGAATCAAAGATGGCTTTAAAAAAAAAAAAAGATTTTGACTTCAAGAATGGTGGTTGTTATGGATTGAAATTGTGCCCCCTGAAACACATATTGTAAATCCTAAACTCTATACCTGTAACCAGAGCCCTAGTGGCACAGTTTTTAAGAGCTTGGCTGTTAAGCAAAAGCTGATCAATTCAAATTCACCAGCCTATTCTTGCAAATCCTATATGGCAGTTTTATTCTGTCCTATTAGTTTGGAAACCTTGGTGGTTAAGTGTTATGATTGCTAACTAAAAGATCAGCAGTTTAAGTCCATCAAGTGCTCCTTGGAAACTCAATGGGGAATTTCTACTTTGTCCTGTAGGGTCTGTATGGGTCAGAATTGACTCCATGGCACTGGACTTATTTTTTTATTTTTGGGGTTTAATAGGTTTGCTATGAGTCAGAATCAACACAATGGGAGTGGATATGCCTGTAATTATAATCCCATTTGTGAATGGGTTGTCTGTATTATGTTAATGAGAAGAATAGTGTAGAGTATGTCTTAAATTAATCTTTTAAGTGGCAGAGATAGGGCAGGAGCAGAAGCTCAGAAGACACAAGGACTTTCCTCCAGACTCTTCAGAGAGAGCAAATCTTCTCCTAGAGCCAGTAACCTGAATTTAGATTTCTAGCTCCCTAAACTCCAATAATGTAAATTAGCATTTATTAAAGCTACCCACTTGTGGTATTTCTATTATGAAAAGCCCATTGCTGTCAAGTCAATCTGTTATAACAGCACCATAAACTAAGAATTTCATACAAATACTTGGGTGCTGCTCTAACAAGTGCCTATGATGCAGAAGTGATTTTGGAGTTGGGTGATGCATAGAGGGTAAAAGAGTTTTAAGGAGCTATTTGAGTCATCTAGTGCTGCTCTAACAAAAATACCACCGGGTGGATGGCTTTAGCAAAGAAAAGTTTATTCTTACACAGTCTGGTAGGTTACAATTCCACATTCAAGATGTCCTCTTCAGGAGAAGGTTTTCCCCCTTGTTGGTTCTGGATGAAAGTCGTCATGTTGCATCAGTCTTTGTTCAGGGAACATCATGGCACAGGAGCCTCAGGTCTGAAGGACGTGCTTTTCTCCCTGTGCTGCTCTCTTGATGGTGTGACTTTCCCTGCTTGCTTCCCTTTCCCCTTATTGCTTGTAAGATAAAAGGTGGTAAGAGCCACACTGCAGGGAAACTCCCTTTACAGTGGAGGAGGGAGGATTTACAGTTCCATCCTGATCCTTTAACATACAGCAGAGGGAAATCAAAAAATGGAGGACAATCAAAATACTGGGAATCATGGGCCAGCCACACAGCTACGCACATTTTTGGAGGGATTTTGGAGTTCAGTCTATGACAGGGGCCTAATATTAAAAGTGGAAACCCTGGCAGCATAATGGTTAAGTGCTATGGCTGCTAACCAAAAGGTCAGTAGTTTTGAATCCACCAGGCCCTCCTTGGAACTCAATGGGAAAGTTCTACTCTGTCCTATAGGGTTGCTATGAGTTGGAATTGACTCAGTGGCAACTGGTTTAATACTAAAAGCCTAGACTGCCTTGAAGAGGCTCTTGGTAGAATTACGGACTTCAAAGACAGTTCTTGTAAGGACTCAGGAGGAATTGAGAAGAGTTGTATGGGAAGTCTATGTTGTTTTAGATAATATATACAGCACTAGTCACAGAATGTTGCCAGAATCATGGCTGTTAAATGTGCTCTGGTGTGGCTTTGAAAGAAAGTGATGAACATGTTATTTGATAATGGAGGAAGGGTAATGCTTCGTAAGCAGTGGCAGAGAGTTTGCTTAAATTATGTTCAAATATTTGGTGGAAGATTGAACCTGCAAATGATGAATTTGGAAATCTAGCTGAAGAAATTTATAAGCAAGGTCTTAAAGGGGCTGTGTGATTTCTCCTTTCTGCTTATAGTAAGATGTGAGTTGAAAGAAATGGAATGAAAAATGAACTGTGAAAAATTAAAACAGAAGTTAAAGATTTGGAACATTCTGTTGCATAAAGTGAGAACATGTGTCCTGGAATGTTCATGAAGGACATCACTGAACAGTCTTTTTAAAAAGAGATTAAAGTCTGTGACTGATGGATCTAACTGATTGCCACAGCAGAAAACCCATCAGATTAGACAGAAGGGGACATAGAAAGAACAGAAGAAAGCAACACTATCTGCCTCTTGGCATTATATGGGCATGAAACAGGCCAAAGGAACATCATCCTTCAACAAAAAGAAAGCCAAAGGAGATTCATCCTCCAAGAAAAGGAAATGGCCATCCCTGGATTTGCTTGGAGGTCAGCAGAGCTGCTAGAAGGAGCATGTGAAGCAGAGCTTCCTCAAGTTTCATAAGGTGTGGTTGTGGTCTTATGGATTTCAAAGGGTGGGGCCACAGTCTTCCAGGTTTCAAAGATTTGTACCTTAGCTGACTTGATTCTGGAATGTGGGGCTGCCACCCACAAGCACCATGGGTATGAGATCACTGTCCAAAACTGAGGAATGGAACTGCCGTGTCCAAGGAGAAGATTGGGGCCTGCCAAGGCTAAAGGGGTGGGATCGCTAGTCAGATGGACTAGAAAAATGGGGCTGCCTGAAGGTGAGGGAACAGAGTTGTTATCCCAGAGGGCCTGAAAGGCAGAGCTGGAACCCAGGGCTGAAGGACTTTCTCCTAAAATCCAGGGGTTATGGCCAACATTCAGTCTGGAAGGTGGGGCCATTGCCTAAATGGTCTCAGAGAATATGGAATTATTTACTAGACTTTAGACCTAATGTAAATTTTTCTGCTGAGTTTTGGGCTCCCTTTATGCCTGTTATCCCCTCTTTTTCTTCAATTTTTCCTACTCACAATCAGTTCTACACAGTGAGTAATCGGTATTGGAATAAATTCAACTTGCATTTTTTAGACTTTTCATGTTCAAGCTGAGCATACTTCTAAATTGTGATAATGAAGCTCATACTCCTTTATTTATTTATTTATTTTCCCTGTAGTTATGTTTAATTCTTCTTCATCTTCTAGCACCTTTGAAAGTTCATCCTTCAAATAGATCATGCAGAATTATTCTACAACCCGCTACAGTTATCATCACTGTGGGTCAGAACTGACTCGACGGCAGTAGGTTTGGTCTTATGGCTTTTTACTATATCCGTGATTTGTACCGATTTCTCTTTAGTGGTGACTGTAGAACTAGTAGCTATAAATACAGACACTTTTTCAACTACATTAATCAAATTATGTTGGTAGTTAAAGGCATTGGCCTTAGTCATCTGGTGTTGCTGTAAAAGAAATATCACAAAATGATAGCTTTAAAAAATAGAAATTTCTTCTCTCACAATCTAGTAGGCTACAAGGCCAAATTCAGGGTGTCAGCTGTGGAGGAGGGTCTGTGTCTTCTATCTTCCTTTGTCCTGGCAGATTGTCTGTGCAGAACTCTAAAGCCTAAAGGACACATTCTGCTCCTGGTACTGCTTTCCTGATGGTATGAGTTCTCTGTTTCTCTCTGCTTGCTTCTATTTTTTATATCTCCAAAGAGATTGGCTTATGATACAGTTTTAATCTTACAGATCTCATCAGTGTAACTGCCCCCATTGCATCTTATTAGATCACAGTGAGAGGATTTACAACACTTCAGAAAATCATATCAAATGACAAAACAGTAATCATAATCTAATAAGGTTGACAGATATTTTGTTGTTGTTACGTGCTGTCAAGTCAGTTCTGACTCAGCAACCCTACAAACAACAGAAGGAAACACTGCCCAGTCTTGTGCCATGTCCACAATTGTTTTTATGCTTAATCCCATTGTTGTGGCCACTCTGTCAATCCATCTTGTGGAGGGTCTTCCTCTTTTTTGCTGACCTTTCCCTCTACCAAGCATGATGCCCTTCTCCAGGGACTGATCCTTGCTGACAACATATTGAAAGTATGTAAGACTCAGTCTTGTCATCTTTGCTTCTAAGGAGTACTCTGGTTGTACCTCTTCCAGAATAGACAGATATTTGGGGGCGAGGGGCCCACAATTCGATCTGTGACAGCGCTTGTCTTAGTCATCTAGTCATCTTAGTCATCTAGGGACTGATCCTTGCTGATAACATATTGAAAGTACGTAAGACTCAGTCTTGTTGTCTTTGCTTCTAAGGAGTACTCTGGTTGTACCTCTTCCAGAATAGACAGATATTTGGGGGTGGGGGCCCACAGTTCGATCTATGACAGTACTTGTCTTAGTCATCTAGTGCTGTTTTAACAGAAATCAAGTGGATGGCTTTAAAAACAGAGATTTTATTTTGTCACAGCCCAATAGGCTAAAAGTCCAAATTTAGGGTACCAGCTTCAGGGGACAGTTTTCTCTGCTGGCTCTGGAGGAAGATCCTTTCTGTCAGTCTTCCTCTGGACTTGTTGCTTCTGATGCACAAGGACCAAGGAGTCCTTTCCAAAGGATATGCTCAGCTCCTGGCACTGCTTTTGGTCATATGAGGGCCCCCAAATCTCTCTGCTAGCTTCTTTCTTTTATATCTCAAGAGACTGCCTCAAGGCAGAACACAATCTTACACATGGAGCTCTGATGCACCAACACAACGGCCACCCATCCTCCCTCATTATCGTCATAGAAGCAGGGTTTACAGCATGGAAGAATATCACACAAGACCTGGAATCATGGCCTAGGCAAATTGCTACACACGTTTTTGGGGAGACATAATTCAATCCATGACAGTACTTATATACTTCCTAAAGGAGGATTCATTATCAGATAATGAAACCCTTTCTATTTGATAGTTACAATTACCTCTTCTTATCTTCTCCGCTCATACTTTACCAGTATTGTTAATTTCTGCTGGATTTTGAGTTCAGTAACAATTTTCAGTGCTATCATTCAAAATATGCACATGCTTACTAAACTGTGACTTTACCCTATTCCCTTAAAAAAAATGGTTTGCAGATTCTATGAGAAGACAAATAGCTTGTTCAAGAGAAAGATTAAATTAAAAAAGTCTCTATTTTGTTGAGACGAGCAACTCCACAACTAGGCATCTTCTCACCGGTAATTATTATGAGGCAGTTTTCATTTCAGAAGGTACTGATGAATGGAATTACATCAAGCCATCTCTAACACACTGCTGACATGTCAATGAAAATAAAAGTAACTACAGGAAGAGAAGGAGGCGGATGGGTGGAGGACAACAACAACTATTCCTGAAACAAAACATACAGGGTACCTAAGAGAGTTTTTATCAGTACCAACATTATCAGTCTAGCGTTCATGACTCATAGAATTAGAAATCAAGGTATTCTTGTTTTTGGTACATGTATTTTAAAAGCAGACTGTACTGCCATTTACCAGGTGCTGATGATAGCCCCAAACAGCCAAATCAAATCCAAGACTGTCAAGCCAATTCTGACTCCTAGCGACCCTATTGGACAGAGTAGAACTGCCCCCACAGGGTTACCAAGGCTGTAGTCTTTACAGGAGTAGGCTGCCATCCGTTTTTCCTGCAGAGTAGTTGGTGATCTCAAACTGCTGCCCTTAGCAGCTAAGTGCTTAACCATCATTCCATCAGGATGGTAGCAGTACCATATTAGAATATTTCTTTGTTTATATGGGGCTAACATTATTTCCTAATGATGTGACCCTTTATTGAAATTTAAAAACCCACTAGTAACTCATCATAATGCTTAGAATTCTCTACCCTACAGTTGTCTATGATCCACCCCCAAGGGGCTTAAGCATAAAGATAATTTTCTGGCCTCTATCTCAAATTCATGTCACTGAAAGCCAAGTGCTGGGGTTGGCTTTGTTCACACCTAAATCCAGGGCCTCAAATCATGTCATTAGAATTTAGTCTTTTTCTCTTCATATGTCAGTTCTGTTCCTCTCTTGGTCTAGATTTTTAGGTAGGCTGCCTTCTTGTGACATACGGACATCTTCAAACTTTGTCTTATCATCTGAGCAAAATCAGTAGATGAGTGTCTCCTTGGTGTGTCCTGCAATTTTCCACAGCTATAATTCATTGGCTTGAGCCTCTGACCCATCTGTGAATCAGTTATTCTAACTGGATTGTGTGACATGCATCCTATTGGCCAGCCATTGGTCATTTGTCAAAACAGAATGATAGTAGAAGTAAGGTGGTTCCCCACTGGAAAATTAAGGCACTGTTATTGTCATATGGATTATGCATGGCAGGTATACACAAATAATGTCTAAAATATACCAGCTTTGTAAATATTTTAATCAGTACATTTTCTCCATTTCTTTTATGAACAAAGGCCCTTCAGTCCTTAGGCAGAAAAACCATGAAGACAGGAAAAGAACTTGTTTTCTTTCTTAAATAAACTCATTTGGTAAAGTATTACTAAATACTGATGGTACAAATCATTTGATAATTGGTTCACATGCATTTTGGTTGCCTTTATTTCTTGCAATGAGGCCAGACTTCTCTTAACCTAAGAGGACTGTACCAATGATAGTGGATTTTACTCTGTATTTTAAACAAATAAGTCAGTGTAGGAACCTCGTATTATTCCCTCCGTGAAGCCTTTCTTAGGTACCTTGGCCTCTGTAGATCATTCCCTGCTTATCAACTGTGTTATTTACCAACATCTTTTCTCGGTAATTTAACACCATTCTGGAGCCCCAGTGGTGCAGTCGTTGAGTTCAGCTCCCAAGCAAAAACAGGTTGTGGTGGTCAGGATTATGTCAACTTGGCTACTACCTATTTGGCTGCTGTATTAAGTGGCAGGGCGGGGTTTGTGGTGGCTTCCTGCCCCTCGGCTCTCATCTCGTGACCCTGGACTACAGCTGCTGATCGCTCACGTGACCAGGAGCTGCTACTCTCTCTTGTTCCAGCGTCTGGTTCTGGGACTTGAGCTAGCGGCTGTTGGGCTCATCAGTCCTTACAGTCGGCACGTGAGAGTCCTGCTCCCTGACCTGCCAATCCTGCGCTCGCCAGCCTCTGCTCAGTCCTGCTCCCTGACCTGCCGATCTTGGGTTCTCCAGCCTCTGTCACTTCGCCTCGCCACCAGCTTGGGACCCACCGACCTCCAGCCTCTGTTGCATCGTCTCGCCGCCAGCTTGGGATCCACTGACCCACACAACCGGTGATCTGCAACTCTGGTCTCTGACTTGCTGACCTTGGGTTCCTCAGCTTCCGTGGACACGTGAGGCTTGTGCCAGAGCTTGGGACATTCAGCTTCTGTGATTACGTGAGCTGTTTCCTATATTTGTATCTATCTATCTGTCTATATATATATATATTATAAATCTTTCCTAATACCTACACGTGTTACTGGTTTTGCTTCCCTAGAAAACCCAGCCTAAGACAATTTGGTACCATAGACCTCTCTGAATGGGCCAAACAAGTGAAGATATTTGTGTCTCATGTGAATGCTCATCAAAGAGTAACCTCAGCAGAGGATGAGTTTAACAATCAAGTGGATAGGATGACCCGTTCTGTGGGAACCAATCATCCTCTTTCTCCGGCTACCTCTGTCATTGCTCAGTGGGCCCATGAACAAAGTGGTCATGGTGGCAGGGACAGTGCTTATGCATGGGCTCAGCAACATGGGCTCCCGCTCACCAAGGCTGACTTGGCTACAGCCACTGCTGAGTGCCCAATTTGCCAGCAGCAGAGACCAACACTGAGTCCTCGATATGGCACTGTTCCTCGAGGTGATCAGCCGGCAACCTGGTGGCAAGTTGATTACATTGGACCGCTTCCATCATGGAAAGGAAAGCGTTTTGTCCTTACTGGGATAGATACTTACTCTGGATATGGATTTGCCTACCCAGCACGACATGCTTCTGCCAAAACTACCATCCGTGGACTTACAGAATGCCTCATCCACCGTCATGGAATCCCACACAGCATTGCCTCTGATCAAGGGACTCACTTCACAGCAAATGAAGTGCGGCAGTGGGCCCATGCTCACGGAATTCACTGGTCTTACCATGTTCCCCATCATCCTGAAGCAGCTGGCTTGATAGAACGATGGAATGGTCTCCTGAAGACACAATTACGCTGCCAGCTAGGTGGCAGTACCTTGCAGGGTTGGGGAAATGTTCTCCAGGAGGCTGTGTATGCTCTAAACCAGCGTCCAATATACGGTGCTGTTTCTCCTATTGCCAGGATTCATGGGTCCAGGAATCAAGGGGTGGAAACGGGAGTGGCACCACTCACTGTTACCCCTAGTGACCCACTTGCAAGATTTTTGCTTCCTGTCCCCATGACTTTATGTTCTGCAGGACTAAATGTCTTAGTTCCGAAGGGAGGAATGCTGCCGCCTGGAGACACATCAACGATTCCACTGAACTGGAAGCTAAAATTGCCACCAGGCCATTTTGGGCTCCTTGTACCTCTGGATCAACAGACAAAGAAGGGAGTTACAATACTGGCCAGTGTGATTGATCCTGACTATGAAGATGAAATTGGATTGACATTACATAACGGAAGTAAAGAGGAGTATGTTTGGAATGCAGGAGATCCCTTAGGACGCCTCCTAGTACTACCATGTCCTGTGATTAAGGTCAATGGAAAACTACAGCAACCCAACTCCAAAATGAGTGATAATAGCCCAGACCCTTCAGGAATGAAGGTTTGGGTCACCTCACCAGGCAAGGAACCACAACCAGCTGAGGTACTTGCTGAGGGCAAAGGGAATACAGAATGGGTTGTAGAAGAAGGTAGTTCTAAATATCAGTTACGGCCACGTGACCAGTTGCAGAAACGAGGACTGTAATTGCTATGAGTATTCCTGCTTTGTATGTGTGTATTGGATATTTTGTTTACTTATGAAACATAAGATGTAAATGGGTTAATGCATTTTCAGTTGTACATGTGTTAGTTATATCATGTTGACATAAGTATGACTTTGTAACTGTACCCCTTCAGAGACTGTGCATGGTAAGGTGAGATGTGTGAAGATGCCAAGTTGACAAGGGGTGGACTGTGGTGGTCAGGATTATGTCAACTTGGCTACTACCTATTTGGCTGCTGTATTAAGTGGCAGGGCGGGGTTTGTGGTGGCTTCCTGCCCCTCGGCTCTCATCTCGTGACCCTGGACTACAGCTGCTGATCGCTCACGTGACCAGGAGCTGCTACTCTCTCTTGTTCCAGCGTCTGGTTCTGGGACTTGAGCTAGCGGCTGTTGGGCTCATCAGTCCTTACAGTCGGCACGTGAGAGTCCTGCTCCCTGACCTGCCAATCCTGCGCTCGCCAGCCTCTGCTCAGTCCTGCTCCCTGACCTGCCGATCTTGGGTTCTCCAGCCTCTGTCACTTCGCCTCGCCACCAGCTTGGGACCCACCGACCTCCAGCCTCTGTTGCATCGTCTCGCCGCCAGCTTGGGATCCACTGACCCACACAACCGGTGATCTGCAACTCTGGTCTCTGACTTGCTGACCTTGGGTTCCTCAGCTTCCGTGGACACGTGAGGCTTGTGCCAGAGCTTGGGACATTCAGCTTCTGTGATTACGTGAGCTGTTTCCTATATTTGTATCTATCTATCTGTCTATATATATATATATTATAAATCTTTCCTAATACCTACACGTGTTACTGGTTTTGCTTCCCTAGAAAACCCAGCCTAAGACACAGGTCAACAGTTTAAATCCACCAGCTATTCCCTAGCAACCCTATGGAGCAGTTCTGCTCTGTCCTATAGGGTTGCTAGAAGTTTGAACTGATTTGATAGCAATATTTTTTGATCAATGTGTTTATAAGAAGCCCTGGTGGTACAGTGGTTAAAGTTCTCATCTGCTAACAGAAAGGTTGGTAGTAGGTAGGTTGGTGGTAGTCTCCTACAAGCCAATCTGTGGGAGAAAGGTGTGGCTTGGAAAGCCTGTGAGACAGATCTACTCTGTCTTACGAGGTTGCTATGAGTTAGATTTGACTTAGTAGCCATGAGTACATGTGTTTGTATCATGTCTCTTCAAGTATAGCACAGTCTCACATTCTTCTGTAGTTCTTCAGTACCGTTAATAAATGGCTGGCTAAAATAGGTCATGTGGGGAAAGTGTGAAACATAAGAAATAAAAAAGTAGAAGATATACTATTTAGCTTGAGATGCCAGAGTAGGCTGAAGCTAAATACGTATGACCTTTGTAGATCATTCTCTGTTTATCACTTGTATTAGTTAACAATATCTTTTGTTGGTATTTTAACACCATTATGGAGCCTAGAAGAGCAGTGGTTAAGAGTGCCATCCTTAACCGAAACAGGTCAACGGTTCAAATTCACCAGCTTCTCCTTAGAAACCCTATGGAACAGTTCTCATATGTTGGTGGTGTCCACTAAAACATCAATAGTCAACTCTTCTGAAAGTGAATACAGGTGTCAGTTTGCATTTCCTAATTTCTGACCACAGATACATTTTATTTATGTAATTTTTTTTGGAAAACTTACAAAAAAGGTAGTTTGGTTTTGTGTTACTTATGTTTACTTAAATACTGTAGTTTCAGCAACGTGGATTGTATGTGAGAGTGTGCACATGTGTGTACTAAGGTTTGTAAAGATTTGCAATAAAAACTGCAAATCAGTTTTTGATCAAAGCATTACACATTTTGAATTCTGAATTAGCAGTGTTTCAAATTACTGATGATTTCATACTTTTAGACTACTGTATTAATTCCTATGTAAAATTCATTAGGCAATAATTTCTTTACCTACAGCCCTTTGAACGATACAGAACCAGTCTTTGAATAGGATGGTGATTACTTTAACAAGTTCTCTCATAAGTCAGTGGTGAAACAGAATACCTAAAAATTGGGTGGTATTGTCCTAAACTCTGGCAAGGGGAGGAAAATAGTCAAGTTGTGGTGCATGTATATCTAACGACTGACTCAAGTGCCCTATAGCCTCTAGTTTTTATTAAATGGAGGTTCATATACTTTGGAATATCACAAGTATAGTATAATGTTTGTATTCTATTCATACATCCTAGTTATATAATTAATTAAATAAAGGAATAGTAGAATCAAAAGAATGAGTTAATTATTTTTTCTTGGTAGCTGTTCAGTTAAGACTTGCAGCATTTTGTAGTCTAGAACATAGGAAAGGCAGTTTACGCCTGACAGTATCAATAATAGTTGCTTCCAAGTAGCTGCTTTGACTATATGGCTGTCTCTAGGGGGCTTATATGACCAATGAAAACACATATTGCTTGTTTATTATTTGTCTTACTCTGAGCAGGATGTTTGGGATAGATGTGGAAGAGTACACGGTACTTGTCAACAGAAACTGGAAAATGCAGTAGAGGAAATTGATGTAGTAGAGATTTTCAAGTGATATTAAGGTGGTGTGTTGAAGAGACTGTGGTAGCTATGTTGGGATTCAGTGGAAAACAGATTCTTGAGTTGGGTCAATGGGGTATATAAGGATTGGTTGTTTTTACTACTGAGTGCAGCTGAGTTGATTTTTGACTGCCAGTAATCCTTGGGGGCCCTAGTAGCACAGTGGTTAAGAGCTTGGTTGTTAAATAAGAGGTCAGCAGTTCAAATCCACCAGCCACACCTTGGAAACTATGTGGGGTAGTTCTACTGCATCCTATAGGTCAGTAGGAGTCAGAATCAACTCCACAATAATGGGTTTGTTGGTTTGATTGGTTTGGTTTAGCAGCCCCTTGTGACAGAGTAAAACTGCATCATAGGGCTTTCTAGGCTGAGATCTTTATGTGAGCAGATCACCAGGTCTGTCTGCCATGGAGCTGCTGGGTGGATTTGAACCACCTATCTTTCTGTTAACAGTTTAAGTGTTTAACCACTGTTAATCAGGATTCCTTCTACAGAGGTTTACCAGCGGCCAAAGGTAGTAAGTAATTGCTTATGGAGGAGGCCACAGATCATCTGTTGTTAGGAACTCTGAATAGTGTTGAGTGTCTTAACCTGAGTCTGATCACAGTTCTTGTTTTTGTTAGGTGCCATTGAATTGATTCTGACTCACAGTTATCCCATGTACAATGGAACAAAACACGGTACAGTTCTGCACCATCTTCACAATTGTCATGCTTGTGCACATTGTTGCAGCTATGGTGTCAGTCTGTCTTGCTGAAAGTCTTCCTCTTTTTTGCTAATCCTCTACTTTACCAAAATATGATGTCCTCCAGAGACATGTCTGTCCTGATAACATGCCCAAAGTACTTGAGATGAAGTTTTGCTATCTTTGCTTCTAAGGAGGATTTTGGTTATACTTCTTCCAACACAAGATTTGTTTATTTTTATGGCCTTTCTGAGATATATTCAGTATTCTTCACCAACACCATAATTCAAAGATTTCAATCTTCTTTAGTCTTCCTTATTCATTGTCCAGATTTTGCTTGTATATGAGATGATTTTAAACACCAAGTCTTGGATCACTTGTACGTTAGTCCTCAAAGTGACAGATTTGCTTTTAACATTTTAGAGAGGTCTTTTGCAGCATATTTCTACAATGCAACATTACAATTAGATCCCCAACACTAAACAAAGTAAAACTAAATTATTTAATGTTAGTTATTTGCTTCTTGGAAGGCATTTGCTAAATACAGTGGTTTTTATTTTAATACAATGAAACGTCTTAATGTTAAAGTCTTCTATTTCACTATGATTTACAAGTAGAGTCGGATCTGACTTGACGGCACTTGGCTTTGGCTAGTGTATTAAGCATTGGGAGTACCAGTCATCAATAGAAACTTTGTATCTCTGCTTTTTCTCTTAGAGACACCATCTACTGGTTACTACAATTACTGTTCCAAGGCCTTCCGTTGAGTTCTATTATAATGCAATCTATGTTTCAGAAGTTTAAATTGCTAATTAAGTGATTTGGACAGAAAATTTGATACTAAGCTTCCTTTGAAGTATTGTTCTACTTTAAGTATCCAGTGATAGAACTGGAATTGACTTAGCCAATAAATAGTGCTTGAATTGTCTTAAAATGATGTAGCTAGGAATTTGGGCTCTGATATGAGACTGTTTGTGTTCGAAACCATTCTTAGCTTCATCTGTACCTGAATTTCTTCATCAAGAGAGTCAGAGAGTACTTTAGCTCTATAGAGTTGTTGTTGCTGTTGAGTGCTGCTGAGTCAGTTCCAACTCATAGTAACCCTATGAGCAACAGAATGAAACACTGCCTGGTCCTGCACCACGCCCACAATCGTTTTTATGCTTAAGCTCATTGTTGCCGTCATTGTGTCAGTTCATCTTGTTGAGGGTCTTCCTTTGCTGACCCTGCACTCTACCAAGCATGATGTCCTTCTCCAGGGATTGATCACTCCTGACAATGTGTCCAAAGTACGTGAGATGCAGTCTTTCTGTCTTTGCTTCCAAGGAGAACTCTGGTTGTACTTCTTCCAGAAGAGATCAGTTTGTTCTTTCAGCAGTCCATAGTACATTCAATGTTGTTCTCCAGCACCACAGTTCAAATGCATCAAGTCTTCTTCTGTCTTCGTTATTCATTGTACAGCTTTTGCACACATGTGATGCTACTGAAAATATCATGGTTTGGGTCAGGCACACCTTAGTCTTCAAGGTGACATCTTTGCTTTTCAATGATTTAAAGATGTCCTTTGCAGTATATTTTCCCATGGCAATGTGTCTTTTGGTTTCCTGACTGCTGCTTCCATGGGCATTGATTGTGGAACCAAGTGAAATGAAATCTTTGACAATTTCAATCCATTTTCTGTTTATCGTGATGTTGCTTACTGGTCCAATTGTGAGGATTTTTGTTTTCTTGGTGTTGAGATGCAATCTATACTGAATGCTGTGGTCTTTGTTCTTCATCAGTAAGTATTTCAAATCCTCTTCACTTCCTGCAAGCAAGATTGTGTTATCTGCATAATTCAGATTGTTAGTGAGACTTCATCCAATTCTGATGCCTCATTTTTCTTTATAATGTCCACCTTTTGGGATTATTTGCTTGAAATAACACTAGAAGTGTTACAAGGATTAAATAAGTAAATATACATAAAGTGCTTAAAGTGGTGATGGATCCGTAGTGAGAGATCTGTATATGCTAGCTTTTATTTGGAGGAAAAACCAAAAACCAAAACCAAACAACTAAACCCATTGCTGTCGATTCCAACACATAGAAACCATACAGAACAGAGTAGAACTGCTCATATAATTTCCAAGGAGCACCTGGTAGATTTGAACCATTGGCTTTTTGTTTAGTAGCCATAGCTCCCAATCACTAAGGTTTCCTGAGAAAGAAAAAAAGAAAATAATAATGTTGTATAATGATGTTGTTGCTACCAGTTGCTATTGAGCCAGTTCCAGCTGATGGTGATCCTATGCATTACAGAGTAGAACCACTTCATAGAATCTTCTTGGTTGTGATCTTAATGGAAGGTAGACACCTTTTATTACATATTACTACTGTGTAATGATCCGACTCGACGGCACTTGGCTTTGGCTGGCAATGATACCAGAAGATTAATTCATTAATATTTATAAATAGACCTACTCTGTAATTATAAGTGAGACACAAACAGTTTGAGTCCTGACTGGGATTTAACTCCTTGGAATAATAGTTGTAAGGAAAGTAACAAGTTGATCAGAACTAGAAATGGGTCTTTAACAATCAAAACTCACTGCCATCAAGTCGTGTCTGACTCATAGCCACCCTAAAGATCAGAGTAGAACTGCCTAATAGAGTTTCCAAGGAGCACCTGGCAGATTTGAACTGCTGACCTTTTGGTTAGCAGACATAGCGCTTAACCCACTATGCCACCAGGGTTTCACAAATAGACAAAGAAGAGGATGGAGAATACCATCTAAAGGAACCCGGGGCTGTTGTGTCCTGGTACAACGATTACATGAACTTCAGGTCAATGACAAATGGGTTGACACAGGAACAGATTGCCCAAGAAGCAAGGTATACACAGGCTTACTGTGCTTATTTACTAGCCCATAGTGTACAGTTTCACAGGCATTTTACCACATCACCTTGCTTACTGGTTAATGTGCTCCTGGCGTTGGCCTTATTATTTATCAGTCATAGGCTCCTAATAACTGGGAACAAAAGTGATAGTTGAATTGGTACCTAGGTGATGACATCAGGTGTGACAGAGTGAAAATGGCAGCCTTTTTTTTTTAAAAAAAAAAATCTGATTATAAATTTATTATCTTCCTGAAGATTTAAGTAAGATTTAGCATACTTTCTGAATGAAGACTAGTCCTGGGAAAGGAATGAATCATATCACCAAGAAATGTATGTCCAGAAAGGTCTCAAAACAACAGAAGCAGAGCCTGAGTATGGAGATGCGGAAGGCACCATCTCACACGATACAAAGAATTGCTATCCCATTCTGGACCTGTTTTTCCATCCGGTTCAATTCTGCCAGATTGGTGATTTTACCCTTGACATGGGGATTTTCTTTCTCTCTTTTCCTCATGGCTGAGCTTCTTTAGAGTATGTGGACCCCTCTGAAACTTAAATCCAATTTGGGATTAAGTTATTTCCCACAAATCTCCATATATACAGGTAGTCAAGGGTCATGACTGGAAATCCATGTCATGAAACACTTGGGGACTGTTATAATAGCCATAGTGCCATTTGGAACACTCATGTTCTCAGAGAACCCAGGGGACCTCTGAGTGCAGCGCTCTAATTCTAGAAGCCAGTATAACAGCATCTCATCTCTGATCCCATCATACTGTTACACAAACTCTGAATTAATTACAGTGTGCATGATTGATAATAGGGAAGCAGAATGCTATGAGGTTCATCACAGAGTGTACTTGCCATAGTCTGGGAAAGGCCATTCAAACATAAATGAATGAGTTGGAGAGAAACAGAAAGAATATTCCAGCAGTAGAGCCTTAAAGGAGAGAGACTATTGTGACATTGATGGTTGCTAGAAACCTGGTACAGCTTTATGAGATCTGATGATAGGTAAACGTAGTGATCAGACTGAGAGACGAGTTGTAAACAGACCTTTGTAGCCAAGGCTAGACAATTCTATACCAGAAATCAGATAACTAATACGTTTGTCAACCTTCAAGCTGACCACTAAGACAGTGTTTCCAAGAGTATTTTCTGGGTGAGACTCATTCTGCACACCCAAGTGAAGTCAGAAGATAACCACACAGGTCATAGAAGACGTAACAAGCTAATGCTAAAAATGCGAAATCTAAGCTTGATTACCTGCTAGCTCTTTTGAGACCTGACTTCCTTCTTAAATGATAGCTCATTTATTTTTGATCTGATGTTAAGTCACCATTAAAATTTACAATACTGAGTAAACCATAGACTTCATGCTATTACTCTGTGATATGTCAGTATCTCTTCCTGAATAACGTCATCTTCTTTTGTATAGTTTATTGTATACTGCTAGTCTCTTACAGGAATCTGAAGCATCAACTATGGAATGATCCAAACGAAGTCATGGATTTAAATAGACTCATTTTGTAATTATATGTGAAACACAATGACAGTGGAACAGACTGAATAAGGACAAAGGGAAACAAGCAGCTAATGTCAGAATTTGGCCAAATGAGTGCATTTGTAATAGTGAAGGCAGCTCTGTGGGAGAGAACCACAGCTGTAATCATTAATCAAGCCACCAGCGTATAGAGCATTTCTGTGGCTCAGGAAAAACTTTTGACTATGTATACCTTGGTATCTAGTTGTTGTCAGGTGCATCTGAGTTAACCCTGGCTCATAGCTACCTCATATTGCAGAGCAGAACTGCACCACAGGACTTTCTTGGCTGATCTTTACAGGAACAGAGTGTCAGGTTTTTCTCCTGCAGAGCTACTAGGTGGGTTGCGACTGCCAACCTTCCGTCTAGCTGCTGAGCACTTAACCGCTGCACCAGTGGGGCTTCCTTGCTTTCTAGTTCTGTGATGTGAAGTCAAAGTTTGGTAAGCCCTGGGGTACTCATTTGCTTCTGATGTAACCAACGTCATATTGTGAGCTCAGTAGTGGCCACGAGGCTATAAGGGAACCAATACCACGTGGAAATGTTATGTTAAAAAAGGAAAAAAAAAAAAAACTATGCTATTAATTTAGCTTCTCAGTAGGGGGCAGGTCTGTTTCCGTGGCTTCTAGCCAGCCTGTGGTGCCATAATATTCACAAATAAAATCTCAAGGCAGAGCATTTAAGCCCTGAGCGTGTTTTTTTGTGGTTTTAGTGAAGTGATTAAGAAGTGAAAGTCTTTTGGCTAGATTCCAAGCAAATTCAATAAAATGAAAACAGGGAAGCGTTTATGGTACAGTGACACTCACATGATTGCTTCAGAATAGATATAATCAACAGACGCGCAGTCAGAGCCGTGGTAATTTGGGGAAGGAAAAAAGTGGGCTTTATCGTCTGTTTTTCTGCCATCTCCTGACGCGTTTGCTGTGGAGCCACAGCAGCAACCAGTCGCTGGCCGTGGAGAGTCAGGTACATGTGGGAAAACCTGGTATAGAATTGGCTAGCCTTGGCTCCAGTCAGGATCTGTGTAACCAGAGAATGTGTAGCCTGTACCTTAAGCATGCAAAAGGAGTCTGTGTTCAGTTACACTTTTTTCTTTCTGTTTTTCCAAAAAGTGACTATAACTTGGTTATTGCAAATTCCTAACACATTTTCTTCAGAGTGACTGTTCCTTGATCAGGGCAGGACCCCAAGAAAGATTTACTTTCCAGTGCAACTGAATACATATCATACTGGTTTGGTGGATAAATCTTTGAATCAAGGAACCAAGAAAGAGAATGAGTAAGAGGAGAGAGTGAGGCAAAATTGAGTGAGAAGGGTCACAGAAGGGAATGAAGAGAAAAAAATAGGGAGAAATTATAGCAAGCAAGAAGTTTGTCTTCCCTTTTCAAGGCAGATGGCTGATTCTAGACAAACTGTGAGTAAGTTTTTTTTTTTTTAATTTAACATAACTGAGTAAAAATGTACATTCACATGTAAATTTACATGCCCCCCTATATGCAGCTTCCACTGCTCTCCCTGTCCGGTGACTGCACACTATTCCTCTCTGCTCCATACATGTCTCATCCTCCCAACAGTCTCCTTTCCCCTCCTCTCCGTCCACCCCCCTTCCTCCAGCCAGAGGTCAGCAAGATGATATCCTATAGATGTGTAGAACCATAAAGTGCTTCCAACATATGGTTACTCTGCATTGCCAAGTCCATTCCATTCCTGTCCAAAGAGTGGACCTTTGTTATAATTTACGGGAACGGGCAGCATCAGGGCCGGGGTCTATGCTCTCAGAGGAACCCCAAAACCGCTGGACCATCAATTGAGGTCTTTTAGTGGAGATCTCATGACGCACCTCTTTTTATTCTTGTGTTGCCAGTGAGGCTCCTCTCTGTGAGCTCCGTCATGGCTACCACTGGTGGTGGCCGGGCACCATCTGGTTCTTCTGGTCCCAGGTCTATGTAGGCACCCACTCTTGTGGGTCTCTCTGTCTTCTCGGTTGTCTTTACCGCATGCCATTTTGGCCCTCGGTGAGCATCCATTCCTGCTGATTTGGGACCATTTGCTGTGTCCTCGGATGGCAGCTTGGCAGCTTTTAAGACCCCAGACGCCACTCACCAATGTGGGGTGCAGAGAGCTCTCTTAGCAAAACGCTAGTTGTGCCAATTGGCCTGGAATTCTCCTAAGAGCATGGTCCCCTGCCCCCCGCCCCAGCTACTCTATCCTTGCAGTATTGAGTTAAGATGGAAGGAGTACTCAAGTTATGCTGAAGTCCACTTAATGTTGTTCTTGTTCCTAATGTGTGCTGTCACTGCTTTCTCCCAACTAGATTTCTAGTAACTACCTAAACTAAACCCTCCCCCCTTGCCCTCCCTCCCCTCCCTTGCAGCTGTCAAAGAGTCTTTTCTTCTATACACAAGTCTGTTTTTGAGATCTTATCGTAGAGGTCTCATACAGTATTTGTCCTTTTGTCGCTGACTACTCTCACTCAATATAATGTCTTCCAGTTGAAACCAGGTTAGGAGATGTTTCCTGGAATCATCGTTATTCTTTATCATTGCGTAGTGCTCCATTGAGTATATGTACCACAGTTTACCTATCCATTCTTCTATTGTTGGGCATCTAGGTTGATTCCACCTTTTTGCTATTGTGGACTGTGCCGTGATAAACATTCTGGTGCATGTGTCCGTTGGTGTGAAAGGCCTTGAATCTGTAGGATATATTCCAAGTAGTGGAATTACTGGGTCAAATGGTATATCAATATCCATTTTTTTAAGAAAGCGCCAGATTGCCTTCCAAAGAGGCTGGACCATTTTGCAACCCCACCAACAGTGTAGGAGGGTTCCACTTTCTCCACAGCCTCTCCAGCATTTGTTGTTTTGTGTTTTCTGGATCATGGCCAATCTTGTTGGGGTGAGATGGTATCTCATTGTTGTCTTGATTTGAATTTCTTTAATAGCTAAAGATCGTGAACATGTCCGCATGTGTTTTTTGGCTGCCTGGATCTCCTCTTGAGTGAAGTATCTGTCCATCTCCTTCGCCCATCTCTTAATTGGATGGTTTATCTTCTTCTTATTGATATTTTGTAGTATCTTATAGATTATGGAGATCAGGCGTCGATCTGACATAGAGTTGCCAAATATTTTTTCCCACTCTGTGGGTGTTCTTTTAATTCTATTAATAAAGTCTTTGGATGAGCAAAAGTGTTTGATTCTTAATAGTTCCCATTTATCTACTTTCTCTTCTGTTGATTGAGGTTTCTTTGACAGATTTTGGAGTCTGTTCTCATTGTGTATTAAAACTTCCATTGTTGTTCCTACCTTTTCTTGGATGAACTTTATCGTTTTAGGTTTGATATTTAGGTCTTTTATCCAGTTGGAGTTGGTTTTTGTATAAGGTGTAAGATACGGATCTTGATTCAGTTTATTGCAGATGGATAACCAATTTTGCCAGCACCATTTGTTGAAGATGCTGTTTTTACTGTGAGTAAGATTTTTTTTTCCCCTAGGAGGCTCCTTTCTTTCTCTACCTATTTCTGACCTTCTGCTTGCCACTCCAGACTATTATGCATCCCTAAAACTCTTGAAGTCTATTCTGAACCACAGAGTTTTCTTAACTGCTTGCAGAAGCTATTCTCCAGGCCTTTCTTCCATGACACCACTGGGTGGTTTGATTTGCCAACCTTCAGGTTAGCAGCTGAGTGAAAACCATTTGTGCTTCCCAGGGACCTGTGTATCCCTAAGGCCCCACTTTGTGGATCTTTCACCCAGCACTACTCTAGAACGAAAGAAAAAATCAGACCCACTGCCACCAAGTCAATTCTGATGCATAGAAATCCTATACACAGAGTAACACTGCCCCATAGAGTTTCCTAAGAGTGCCTGGAAATTCAGAATTTTCCAGGCACTTGCATTTGAAATGCTGACATTTTGGTTAACAGTCTAAACTTAACTGCTATACCACCAGGGTTTCCAAGCTACTCTATACTCGAAGAGAATTTTCCCTGTCTTTTTTTCTTCTTCTTGATACATTTGGTCTTACCTATATGTGAAAGAAAACAAACAAAAAACCACACTAATTTTCACTAATTGATAGCTACCAATAGAATGATAACACTCTAAAAGGCTCTTCTGTTTTTCAGATGATTTTGTTTAATCCAGAGTGTATTTAATGAATGGGACTTCACATATTTGAGGAGAAGTGAAGAGATTCCCATATTATGGAGGCTGCCTTAGCATACAGCCAATCTTAAACACACAGACCAACCTTTCTCAGGAGACTAGTGACAATATAGCTGCTCTTCTCACCTTTTATTACTTTACCCCAAACTTCTTTAAACATCCTAAGGTTTATCAAGGGGATTGCTGTTTATCAGTGGTTCCTTCAAGCTATTTCTAGGCAGAAAATGCAGGTAGTCCATACATAGAAATGAAAGTCATAGGGTCATAAGTGAGACATGGGTAATGTTTTTCGTGGATAATTTAAAAGTCTATAGACAATTGATTCTTGGCCAAGTAAACCTAAGAATGTTTGAGTTTCTGTATTAGGAACTCAGAGGCATTGCTTTTTTTTCAGTTTTGTGTTAACCAACTCACTTCATTATTTATTGATGTATTATTTATTAATGCTCTCAAGCTTACTGAAAACTTCTTAGGTACTCTAAATAGGTGGCATGGAAATAAATGATCAGTAATAAATTGTTTACCATATACATTTAGCCATGTTTCTCTGATTTTGTTAAATTGTATCAATAACACTACGTGCCACCAACCCATTTTACACTTGCTGTTATTGGTTCCCTTTGAATTGGTTCTCATTCATGGAGACTCCATATGTGCAGAGTAAAACTGTTCCATGGGGTGTTTGAGGCTGTGATCTTGTGACAGAGAGCCAGGCCCATGTTCTGAGGTGACTTAATAGATTCAAACTACCAACCTTACCATCTCCATTGAATAAACAAGGAAAGACAATTCTGAAAGGCTCCGTAACCTATCCTTGTTGGTTGAAGTCAGGATTCAAGCATCCGTGGACAGAATCCAGTATCTGGGGTCTTATCCTCACTGTAATTTTGTTAACTCATTGTCAGAAATATCCTAGAAATTCAGACATTTCAATAGCCATCTATGAGAAGAGCCCAGTATTGAACTGGAAAGGATGGAACATAGTTTAACAGTTGCTTGTTCTTTTCCCTAGAACCTACCTTTCAGGGCCCTTGTTAAATGTCCCTTTTCCTTGAAGATTTACCATCTCTTGGTGCAGGTGAACTTTTCTTCCTCCATACCTTAAAATTCTTTTTTTAGCCTCTGACAAGTTCCTGCCTTGTGTTAATTATTTCTAAAAATGTATTATTTTTTTGCTAGTACCCTTGAAAGGAGGCTAGTGTTAAATTGATGTGTTTCTTTGCCTGCCCTTCCGTCTTTCAGTGTTTACCTGACAACGAGTGCTCTGTGGTCAACAAGCTAGCTGCCTTAGGTTGCTGTGATGAGATACCACAAAGCAGGTGGCTTGTAAGAAGAGAAATGTATTGTCTCACAGTTGTAGAGCTGAAAATCTGCAATAGGAACATTTTCAGGGTCGTGCTCTTCCTGAAGCCTCCAGGAGAGTGTCCTTTCTTGTCTCTCCTGACATCTGGTAACCCCAGATAAGCTTTGACACGTAGATCCATTTTCACATATGGGCGTCTTTCCTCTTCTCTGTGTTTCTTCTCCCTTTTTATAGGCCACCATTCAGACTGGATGAGAAGCCAGTCTACTTCTATATGAGCTCATAGTAGCTTAATTCATAATATCTTCAAAGACTCTGTTTCCAAACAAGTTGCCTTCACAGGTAACTGGGGTTAGGACTACAACATATTTTATAGGGGATATAATTTATTCTGTAACACTTTCTATGGTTAAAAGCATTAAAAGTATTTTTATTGCTGTTTTTGAAGGCTAGAAAGTATAACTTGTTTTACTCCATCTAAAAATGGAAATAAAACATCAAGGCATATTGTTATTTATCTGTGATTAGAAAGAGAAATGTCCAGTGAAGGTATATGTAAATATAGGGCTCTACTCTTGTATTGTAGAAACTATGGTGGTATGGTAGTTAAGTATCCTGTCTGCTAACCAAAAGATTGGCAGTTCAAATCCACCAGGCGCTCCCTAGAAACTATGGAGTGGTTCTACTCTGTCCTATAAGGCCACTATGAGTCAGAATCAACTCAACAGTAGTGTTTTTTTGTTTTTTTCTTTTCTTTTCTTTTTTTTTTTTTTTTTGCTTTTTTTAAGCTTTTGTAATATGGGTAATATGGATCTTTTTTCCCTGGTTGTGAAATTGAGACAACTTGCAATCGATTCTCAGATTGACACCACTTTGTTACTTCTCCAAAATAAAATGAATTTTGTGACACGTATCTCTTAAATAATGAAAGGGATCAGATTTTCAAAGAGCTCCTCGTCATTCTCACTATGTTTGATATAGGAGAGGCTGTGATGGAGAAGGAAGATTTCTAGTCGGTATAGGAGGGATTCAGCAATGAGGGGGATGAAAAAACGTGACTCAGAAACAGAGGGGTTTTGATTATTTCAGCATGTGGTTTAATAGGCAACAAATTCAGCAAGATGAGGATTAGCATAATGTGATGAGCACAGAATTAAGGAGCTAGAAAACTGAAGAGAAATTTATGACAAGATTCCGTTCACAGGCAGGCAGATCAGGGCGAAATATGAAAGAAGGGAAGAGAATTCAGGTCACCTGGACACTGTGTTCTCTTAGACATTGGCCCCTATCTTGAATAGAGAATGCCTATAAAGTAGGAGGAAACTCTGCTGGTGTAGCTGTGGCTGCTAATCAAAAGCTGGACAGTTCAAATCCACCAAGCTTCCTTGGAAACTATGGGACAGTTATACTTTGTCATATGAGGTAACTATGAGTCAGACGCAGCTCAGTGGCAGTTTCATGTTTTCAGTTTTATGAGGAAGGAATGTCGTAAGTGTTAAGATAGGCAGATATTTCTCCAGACATGCTATTATTTCCTTTTTAAGGATAATTTAGATATTTTAGGAGAATTATTTTTTTAAGACAAAATCCATTTCAGAATGAATCAGCAGCAATGCCAAATTGTCAGAATGTAAGGAAATATGGAGGGTATTTGCTTCACAATTACAAGAATTTGGGTGACATCACTAGGTGCTAATTACCACTTCACAGTTGAAGAAGGAGCTTGCTAAAATTGATTTAGGTGGATTTAACACACAGTCCATGAGCAGGTAAATGGAAATGACGTGCTCTATAAAGGAGGTCTTTAAAGAAAGGCAGAAGGGATCGCATAAAAGAGGCATAAACAGGTGATGATCACTCATGAACTACGAACAACTGAGCCATGTTCTAGGAGAAAAATAGACATGCATGATGTACTTTTGAGATTTTAATAGGGAATTTACAGATGTTGTAAGGCAAGTACGATTCTTTAAAAATAATTTTCACCTGAGCAGTGAAAACGCCAGACTTGGTGGTCTGACAGACTGGAGAGTCCCATGAAGACTTAGCCCCTGGATGCTCTGTTAACTAGAACTGAATCTGTTCTGGAAGCAGACAAAGACTGAGCTGGTCTGTAAGACATAAATGATACCGGTTACGAGTGTGCTGCTTGGCTTAAGTAGACGCAGGAGACTAAATCGGTAGCTTCCATGCAGAGGTGGGGACAGGGCTGGTTGGTTAGGCCCGGGAAATACAGGATAGAGAAGTGGGGAGAGCAGCTAGGGTCACATAACAAAGTGGGTGCAAGTTTTTGTGTGAGAAACTGATATAAACTGTAAACTTTTACTTAAAAAACAATAAAAAAATTTAAAAGGACAAAATAATCTTAAGTTTTCATTGTTTATTTGAGTGTCCTCAGCAAGCCGTTTGTTGGCTATTTCTGTAATTAAGGGTATCAAAGTGCTGGTCTAAGGGGTGAGGGTTACATTTTTCACATTCTTTCTCCGGCGATGGAGTTCTGGTACTGTGATGCACATTATTTCAAAGAGGGAGATGTATTCCTGCTGTTGTTACTGCTGAGTCCATTTTCACCATGTAGACCAGAATGAAATCCTGCCGGGTCCGGGGCCATCCTCCCAATCATTACTTCTTTGAGCCCATTGTTTCATCCACTGCATTTATCTCTGTTGCTGATGGTCCTCCTCTCCTCTCTATCCACTTTACCAAGCTTGCCTGGAAGCTTCACTGAGCACTGTCCACCGTGGGCAGCACTGCTGGATTTGAAATGTTAGCGGCATTTCTGCTGGCGTCACAGCAACAATCAAGCCCCCACAATATGGCAAACCTGCAGCAGAGTGGTGGGCAGATAAACTATATGGTCTTTAATCATTCCTGGACATCACTCATCTGTCAGTTTACTGTAGTTTGATGTTTGTATGTTGCTGTGATGCTGGATGCTGTGCTACTGGCATTTCAAAACCCAGCAGTCCACTGCGGTGTCAGGTTTCAGTGGAGCTTCCAGACTAAGACAGATTAGAATCAGAGGCCTGGCAGTCTACTTCAAAATTTTGCCAATGAAAGCCTTATGGATCACACCAGAATACTGTCTGGTACATTTACTTTTATTAAGTCATTAGAAGGCATGCATTACTTCATGGTTGGTAAAATATAGGGCCAGGGAGAATGAGAGAGACCCTCAATATGATAGATTGGCATAATAACTATGGTGGTGGACTTGACCATGCCAGTGATCCTGAGGACAATACAGAACCAGGTTGCAGTTAGTTCTGTCGTACATAAGATCACCATGAATTGAGGCTGAATTGGCAGCTGCTAGCTGGCCAGCTTTATCTGTCTATCTGTCCACCTAGGTATCTATCTATCTATTTATATCAATTGATCTACCATTTGTCTATCTCTCTATTCATCTATTCATCTGTCCATCATCCATCCACCCATCCATCCATCCATCCGTTCACCTAGCCACCCACCCATCCAGCCATCACCTATCCATCTATCATCCAATTACCTACCATGTTCCTGTAGTGATTATGGTTCATTATACCAGTGACTATCAGATAGTCTTTGAATTATCTTGGCACACCCACACGTCTGGAAAGATACTGGAAAGTTGAGAATAGCCCATGTGCAAGACTTAACAGTGGAGACCGGGAAATGAAGTTATGAGGTAAGCAGACTTACTAGCCAGGAATCTCAGGCATAGTGTTCTTTCTGTTTGTTTTGCAGAATGAGGATTTGGGGATAATTAACTGTATTATGTGTATGTAATCCTGCATCAACGGTCCCTAGTGGTGCCGTTTTGAAGTGTTTGACTCCTAACCAAAAGGTTCGCAGTCAGAATCCACCAGTTGCTCCTTGGGAGAAAGATGTAGCATTCTGCTTCTGTGAAGATTTTCAACCTTGGAAACTCTAACAGGTGCCTCTATTCTGTCTCATGGGATCACTCAGAGTCATAATTGAGTAAACGACAATGAATTGGTTTTTTTTAGATTTTGTTTCTGCATCAAACAAGTGTGTAAGTGCAGACCCTCTGGCTTTCATCATGATGCAGTGGAGGTGTGGTCAGATCCAACCTATTTCACAGGCTGCATTATAGGACTCAGTTTGCCATTGTAAGTTTTTCTCTCTGTAGATTATGACAAGCAACCACATCTCAGTAGTCCTTTTCTTATTTGAGCCTGGAGTGGAATCATCATTCGCTCCAGCTTTCTTCATATGAGTAGTGTTAGCATGCTTGTTTCCCTACTTTTATTTACTAATTTACGCAGCAGGTTATCAAATGACACGAGAAATGAAAGTCTAGATCAATAATTAGGGATTTGAAGCAGAACATTTTTTCATGTTCTTTTATAGCAGGCATTACAAATCAATACTAGAGAACTTCGAAAGAAGACATGGGACAACTGAAGGACAGAAAAGATTGAACTGAACAAATGGATTTTAGGCCAAAGTCTAGGTAGAGGTAGCCTGACTTAACAGAGAGCCTCTTTAGATTTCCACAGTTGGGACTGAACTGTCCCTGTGTTATTTTCTGTCCTCAGATTATTACTCTCAAGAGACAAATTCCAGGAGAGAAGAGTCAGCCTGATCTGACCTGGGCCCCTCAAGGGAACGCACAGTACCCTGAGTAAAAGTCCTACCAAGACCACATGCAATAGAGGAGAGGTGACTTCTATAACTAAATGAATGAATGAATAAAAAAATAAAAGGCTGTGATCTTGCTTCAAAAAATAAGGGGGACGATGTTAACTGGATAAATGTAGGAGAGCTTTACGGCAGGTACGATTCTCAGGAAGCTTGGCACATGTAGATTTTTCTGCAATATTGAGTTCAAATATACTAGGGAATGGTAAGTTTGAGTATGCATACAAACATGGCCCTATGCGGAGGATTCTAGTGGCTGATCTGCTAAGTAGCCACTTGGTGTCACTTCAATATATATGTTTTCATTCTTTCACACAGGAATAAAGAATTAAGAGACAGGATTGTATAATCTAAGTCTTTTTCTATGATTATACAACACATAGCTCAGCAGCCCAGCTTGTGACACATTGGCAGGGGAGGTAATCACTGTGCAGCTGATTCTTTGGAATCCATGTGTAATCCACTTGTGGGTGTGTGACAAATACCAAGTCCTCCAGTTGTCCTGTGACCCTCTTCAGCTTTAGAAGCAATTGTACAGAGCTATTTCTTTCTGGCTTTATATTTTCTTTTATTTGGGCAGTGCACACACATAGGCTGGCTCAATAAAACTCCTCCTGCACCATCACTGCTACTAAGCAGTGAACATGTTATGTTTTAAATGTTTAATAACTAAGTTACAGTTTGATCTATAGAACTAAGCCCAATCTCTTTAGTCAGAAAACCAAGATACGTTAGTGTGCGTGCGTGCTTGCGTGCATGCATGTGTGTGTGTGTGTGTATGTGTGTGTGTATGCGTGCACGCACGCATGTGTGTGTTTTTGGGTTAACAGAAGGATAGACAAAGTGCGGGAAGGAGCAACGAAGGAAGAGAGAAAGAAACGTCTTCGCTTAAAGGGCTTGTGACGAATTTCATCAGGGACAGATTGTCACTAAGACTTGTATTGAAGTCACAACTGAAACGTTAAGGCACACGGTAGTGTCTTCCATCTCTAACATGTATTTTACCATGTCATGGTGAGGGCTCAGCTCAGCTAATTCACTGGCCAAGGGGACTGGGTGTAACATCCAGCCAACTAGTTGACAGAGCTGTGAGCAAAATAAACAAAATAAAGCAACAAAACAAGTTCCACCACCAACAATAAATCTCCACAGGGCAATCTAGACAAGAAAGAACAATTAGCCTAGGAAAAAAAAATGCACATTTATTTATCAGGTTTCAAGATAATAGAAAGCATTATATTTTCCTAATGAAACTTGTTGCCCCTAAATTGATTCTATTCTTGAAAGTTGATCAAAAGCACATCTGAAATAAAGCAAAATTATGGTTATTTGTTCTTCAGTAACCTCTGAACCTAGAATTTCCGATTCAAGTACTGCCTTCACCATTTGCTGGACTCTGTTTCAGATTCCTCATTTAGAAAGTAAAGATAATAGGAGAATGTACCTCATAGTTAATTTATCTATTTATCTGTCCGTCCGTCCGTCCATCCGTCATCAATCTATCATCTATCATCTATCTATCTGTCCATCCGTCCGTCCATCTGTCTGTCTGTCATCTATCTATCTACCGTCAATCTATCATCTATCTATCTATCTCTCTCTTTCTCTCTCTCTCTAGCTAGCTAGCTACCTAGCTATCTAGCTATCTGTCTATCATCTATCTATTCTGAAGAGGAGTCAATGTATTAATACATCATAGAATACCTAGAAGAATGTCGTGGAAGAAAGTCCTGCTAACTACATTTATTGCTGTGATTATTAGCATTATCCCATATGTATCCACAACCAACAAGAAAGTCAGATAATTTCTCTGAAACTGAGTTACTTCTCCTATAAAATGAAATGCATTAACTGCCAATCTCTGTTAGATTAATCTGGGTTTCCAGAACCATTTTAAAATAAAATTTTGTAGGACCTTTCCAACAACACTAGTAGGTAGAGATGGCAATTAAGATTATTTTCCATTTTACAGATGAGAAAAATGAGGCCCAGAGAGATCAACTGATTTGCCCCAAGTCATATACATACAAAGTAGTATCACAAGCACTTAAGTGCAATTTTTGTGACATGAAGTCCTGTACACTTTTTATGTAAACCCTGAGAACATAAACACGTTTATTTGAGTTTCTAGTTTTGTTGAAGCCGTAAAGTTGGCACACAGGCAGTCATTCATTAAAGCACTCAATCTTCTCTCTGTCTGGGCTGTTTTTGCTTTAGAGTTTACTTAACTCTGTTCGAACACGAGCACTTGATGTATTGCAGAGAGCACTGACCCCATGTGACTCTGCTCCTCTGGTTGATGGAGAGACTCTTGTTTTCCTATAGATGCCAGTGATTCTGTGCTAATGGCTCTGATCAAACGATCTTATGATGAAGCCAGAGCAGGTCACCAGCTGGAGATCCTTGAGAAAGTTGTTCAGCCTAATTTGTAATGTCACGAATCTTCTTAACAACATGAACTATAGGACCAAAGGCTTTTGCAAAAACTTATTAGTATGCCAGAGACCTATCTATGAATAACAATGAAGTCAATGAGGTCTACACTTAGAAGAGTGCTTTGTAGAACATTTTATGCTCTTACATTCATCATATAAAATAAAAGGAAATGCAGCAAGCCTGCCCTACCCACTAAGCCTCCTTGCTGCCCTGCCTTCCATCAACAACTCAACACCAGTTTCCAATACCCAAATAGAGAGTGGCATAAGATTATCACCAATAACGTCTTACAAGCCTTAACAAGGAGTCCTTTAATTTCCCAGAAGCACACGTGTGCTCTTTCTATCAGCAGAAATTTCAAGAGCAGTGTCAGGTATGCTCAGAGAACAAGCCCAGAATGACAGGGTATGTGACACATCAGCTTCACAAGACTTTCTGAAAGCTTTTATGTATCATTACTCACCTTTAAATAGGAAACAGCCAAAGCTGGCGCTCAGATTTGTAATGAGATGAGCATCGTTGATGTTTTCTGTCCTGGAAGACAGGTAAGATATTCTGAACATCTCAGAGAAGGAGACTGATAAGTTTCAACGGGAAATTGCAGTCACTGGGTATTTATTTGATACCTACCTTATTTAGCCTTTAGCTACACACTGTGCAAGATCCTTAGAATAAATAAACCCAACTTAGCCCTCTGGGAACTCATGACGTATCTAGGAGGAAAGTAAATACAGTGGAGATAATTTTAAAAATAATAAATGAACTCAGTGCTACATTGAATATAGAGAAGTACACATATACGGATGACAAAGAGAAAATGGTTTTGAATGGTCAGGAAGAGAACAAGCCCTGGAAACACAAAGTATGATCAAGGGAGATGATTAAACCCATTCTCTCCTGACCATCAAATATACAGAAGGCAATGTGTTAAAGATTTTATTTGTACTGGATGGTAGGAGAATAAGAAATAAGTATCGTCATGAGGACTACCCAGATAAATTGAATTAAGATCCCAATTTTTTGCTTTCTTGTGATGAAATGTACAGGTGTGTGGGTTTGCGGGCCTGCGGGCTTGCAGACGTGCGGGCTGAAAAGTTTTATATTTAGAATTAGCCAGCTGTATTCGGTTTAGGTAATCCCAATCTTGTTGGCAGCATCCAAAGCATCATAGTCAGGAGCCAGAGGAACATAGGCCTTTTTCCCTCCACCAGGCTTGATCGAGATGTTAACCTAGTCCACATCCATCTCACAGAGCTTCTTCCCAGCCTGCTTGATCTGGTGCTTGTTGCCCTTGGCATTCACAATGAACACAAGTGTGTTGATATCCTTGATCTTCTTCATGGCTGACTCAGTGGTTAAGATGAACTTGAGGAGGGTATAGTGGTGAAGCTTATTCTCCTAGGGGTGCTGCCTTTGAAATCTCATTGTTTCAGGTTACTGGAAAGTGGGAGACATGTGGATCTTTTTTGTTTGGCTCTGGACACCTTTCCTTGCTTCTTTCACGCCCTTTAACACTTTTGCTCTGTTGTTAGTTTTAGGAGGGACGGGGACTACCTTCTTTGCTTTTGGCACTGGGTTCAAAAAAGGTTATAACCTTCCTCTTGCCATGGTCTGTGGTGCAGGGATGTATTTTCCTTTACTTTGTTATTGGCTATGTGACTTCCATTGGTGAATGAGTTTAGTGAGTGTAATGGGATCAGAAACTTACAGTCTGCTTGCATTGCTAAACTCTTTCATGTGCTTTGATCTGCTGTGTGAAGTGGGCTGCCTGGGAACTGTCCTTCTGCCTGGTTCCTAGAAGGGATATATACAGACCTGAACCCATTCCTTAGCGTATAGCCAATTACAGCTGGATTGGTATCCTGAAGCATGGTGCTCAGAAGAACTCAGACTAGCTCAGCTAATCTCTGGTTAAGCAAGAAATCCATGAGCAGAAGAGTAAATGTTTATTGTTATAAGACACTGATATATCAGAATTGTCTGCTATACAACATAAGCTGACTGATCTAGAAATTAAGTTTGCCTTAGTATAGGTCTTAATCTAGAAGAGAAATAATGGTATGTTCTCAAATAACTACTCTGTAAGTAAGAGTCATGGGAGAAGTGTGGAGCATTCTGGGGAGTAAAGAACGCAGCAGAGGAGAAAGGCGACAAGTTTGTAATATGAATGTTCATCATCTGAATGTGCCTGAATGAGGTAAGTCTTGAAGGAAGGATAAAATTTGAACAGAGTATGATAGGGCAAGGGAAGGATGGAGATACTATCCTCACTTTAGAAAGTTCAACACACTGGGAAAAGGAAGCAGTGTCAAATTGGGGTGGTGTGTTAGTTGTCTGTTACTGCCAGGACAAATTGCCACAAACTCAGTGGCTTAAAAAATTCCTTTATTATCACAGAGTTCTATAGGCCAGAATTCAGAGTACAGCATTGCTCAGCTTGATGCTCTGCTCAGAGCCCCACAAGGCCAAAATTTTGGTGTTTTTGGCAGAGTAGTGTTCCATTCCAGAGATTCTGGGGTAAATTCACTTCTAAGCACATTTCAGGTTCTAATGGATTTCATCCCTTGGGGCTTTAGGACTATTTGCTTACTGCCCTCAGCTAGGACCTGATCTGTGCCCTTAGAGGTGGCTTGCACATCTTCATGATTTCCAAGTAGATGCCTTCCAGTATGGTGGGTCAAGTCCCTCACATGCTCTGAATCTCTTTCTTCTTTCCTACCACATCTCTCTGACTCTTCTGCCTTCGTATTTTGCTTTTAAGGTTTTATGTGATTACGGTGAATCTACCCAACTAATACAGGAACATCACAAACTTGGTGGCTTGAAACAATAGCTGCTTATTCTTTCATAGTTGATAGAAGTCTAAAGTTTGCAATCAAGGTGTCAGTGGGGCCATACTCCCCCTGGAAGCTCTAGGGAAAAATCTATTATTTGCATCATCTATCTTTGGTCACTCCTGGCATTTCTTAGCTTGTTGACCATATCATTCCACTCTCTGCCTTTGTAGTTGCATTGTCTCTTCTACTTCTCTTTCTATCCTCTATGTTTGTCTCTTGTAAGGACACTTCTCATTGGATTTAAGGCCTGTAGTCTGATAATCCAGCATGAGCTCATCCTAGATTCTTAACTTAATTACATCTGCAAAGAGCCTTTTCCCATATAAGGTAACATACACAGATTTTAGAAATTAGAATGTGGACATGTCTTTTAGGCATGCTACCTTACTGTACTTACTAAGCTTTGGTGTATCTGTATGTTGAGAAAAAAAAACCTTGCTGGAATAATGGTTAAGGGTTATGGCTGCTAACCAAAAAGTTAGTAATTCAAACACATGAGGCACAACTTCCAAGTGCTGTGGGGCAATCCTACTCTGTCCTCCTATAGGGTTACTATGAGTTGGAATCAATTCAGTGGCACTGAGTTTGGTTTGGTTTTTGCAAGTTGAAATATGCAGCCATTAAATTCAGATTTAAATAGTATGGGGATAATAAGCCTTGAAATATTAGTAAATACAGTGGCTTGGCTGGCCATATTATATAATTCTAGTTTTACAGAGAGAAATCAAACAAATACCTTAAACATACATTAAAAATGAATGCCAAGCCAAGTGTCATTGAGTCATAGGAGGGTTATATTGTGATATACCACAATACTATTCAAAAGAGGTTCAGAAAACAGCAGAACTTGGGCCAGAGAAAAGGCATCATGTGTAGGCTTCACTAGGACAGTGAGATACGGGCAAACTTTGATGTTCTGAATGTGCTGAAATAGTATAATCTTAAGCACTGGTTTCAAGGTACCAGCTTTGTGGTCTGACTCTATTATTTATTCTGGCTGAGCCAAATGGTCAGAATTATTTATTGTTGCTGAGCTATGCATGTAAAATAACAGCCCTTTACCTCTCAAGCTTATCTGAGAGTCTATCTCAAGCTTATCTGAGAGTCTATCAAGATAAAAGACATGTAAGTACTTGATGAAACTATAATGATGTCTGTAACAGTTATTGCTCTTTCTGTCTTCAGTGTGTGTGTTTAAGTAATTTTAACCTCTGGAGACTCAGAATGACAACTAAAGAGACATTTCTGAGTATATATTTTGATATCTCTTTTATCCTCACTGTTCAGAAATATTAGTATGCCCAGGACTATTTTTAAAACTTATTTTTGCTTCATTTGATTGGTAACCCTATTACTGTTGGCCATTTGATCATGCATTCTTGAGATTTTAAAAGTGGAAGAAGCCTTTGAGATTAATCACTCCGTTTAATTATTTCACAGGTGAAGAAATAAATTCCAAAGAGTTAAACAACTTGTCCAGGTTTCCCTAGGCACTGCTGCTGAGGGTCGCAGTGATGAATGAACAGTTATGGGGAGGAAAATGGTTATATTGTGACTCAGGATCTGTTCTTTGAACACTAATATAAGACTTCCATAATCCTAAAATGAGTGACATCACCTGTGTATCAGCAACACTAAGTAATATATTGGATCAATTTTATATAGCATAGCTAGTTCTACAGGACACTTAAGGATTAATTCACTCTGTTTGATTCATTTCAGAGAACTGGACAGCATTTATCTGAGTTTGATAATGTATTTTGGTGGGCATTGTTTCTAAGGCAGAAGAGATCCTGATTGCTTCTAAGTAATAAGATGGTAACAGTTAGGTGGTCTTGATCCCTCAGGGATCTTTTGGGAAGATACAGGAGTATCTTAGATACAGGACTGTTTATTAGAACTAAGAAATGGACCGGGGGCCTCTAAGTTGTGCCTTGCCCTCAAAATTGATCAGGAAAGCAGAAAAAAAAAAAAAAAGTCTAGCAAATATTAGGAACAAAAAATAATACATTGGTCGTTAATAAAATTTCAAACCAAACAATGTACTGTTATATCTGAAATTTGCCTTGAAAATGATAAGTAGCTGAAATCAAAGACTGTTTTTGTCTAGGTTCCATTGTGTCACTTAAATGGAATTTTAGACCCACATGTGTAAGTGGATCTTCCACATCAATGACAGAGGACTTTGTCAGCTTTAGCCAGTTCATGTTTCTGACCCACTGAGACTACTTGGCCATCCAACACTGCTGTAATTCTCCTACCCCAGCTTCAAAAGAATTTTGGACCTTCCACAATGGTGCAGTTAACACACACATGCTTTTCAGAAACTATTTCTGATTAGCTGGAAGATAAATTGAATGGAGGTGATGGCTGTGAAGGTGCTTTCTTTGTGTAACAGATTATTAAGTTACTGCTTATCTCTTCTGCACAGGGAAAATTACTTACAGGAAAAAAAATACATCTTTAGATTGCCTTTATTTTCCCAGCATGCCTTGGCCAATGGCGGCTCCAAGGCATAGCGTGGTAAAAACAGGGGGAGTATTAGGTATCCACATGGTATGTAGGCATAATGGTGGCTGGTATCTGTATGAGATGATCCTCATATTTGTGTTTTGTTTTACTATACAAATTTGATGAAAAACACACTAGGGAGGACTAAAGCCTGATACAGCAAACATCTTTTTGATGGTCTAATGTTTTTGTTTTTAATTTTCTTTTTGTATTTTATTATATAGAAAATCTAAGAGCAGGACACACAAAAATGTTGGATGATACAAAGGCTCACTGGTCAGACTGATATGACCTAGTTCGCAGACATCATCCATATTTACGTTTTAGTAGACTTTCATGTGTAGAGCAGTATCAGATTTACAGAACAATTGTACAGCAAAAACAGCTTCTTTAGTCCCTCTGCCTCTTCATACGTGGTTTTTTCCTCTTAGTAGCATCTGACATTACTGTGCTAGTTTTGTTACAATTATGAATCAACCTTGACACATTGTAAATTATCAGATTATTTGATGTAATTACTGATTAAAATATAACTGCCCAAGAACTAGGCTTTTAACAGCTTTCTGTGACTTAACTGAGGGCTTGAAGGGTTTATATTCTGTAGAAAGTCAAATGAAATGCATATGGAAAACAATTATTTTCACCAGATTCGTAATACCATCTCCACCAAAAGACACTCAACATTCCAGATCTAGGACAAAGAAAGGGCCAACTCCCTGCCGTAAAAAAACAACCACCAAACCTGCTGTAATTGAGTCAATTCCAACTATAGCAACCCTATAGGACAGAATAGAACTGCCGCATAGAGTTCCCAAGGAGCACCTGGTGCAGCTGAACTGCTGACCTTTCGGTTAGCAGACTTTAACACTTAACCACTATGCCACCAGGGTTTCCACCCCCTGCCATACTCTCATGTTCATTTGGGGGTTGCTATAAGTCAGCTTGACGCCAGTGAACTTGTTTGTTTATATTCAGTTTCAGAAGCCAAATGAAAATTACTATTTTACCCTTTAAACTTTGAGTTAATCCCCTGACAGCCAAGCTAAGTGACGTTGAAGGGAGTTAAATAAAGAAGTCCAGATTGTCCTATATGTGTACGTGCATGTGTTTGCATGTGTGCACAAGTGTGTGCATGCGTGTGTGCACGTGTGTGTGTGTGTGTGTGTGTGTGTGAAGACAAGACTCAAAACGGATAAGGAGTAGAGCGATGCAGTGGCACTGGAGCAGGCTCAGTGACATCATTAGGGAGTCAGGTAGCTTTTCATCTTTTCATCTTGCCTTCCTCAGGAAGTTGGTTTTTCCCTGAGGCCACAAAACAACCAGAATTCCACTGAATGTGACTTGAAAACCTTTTAAGCAGAAGCATTCTTAAGTTTTAAAATTATCATTTACTCTACCCAAAGATGATGAAGGGATGTGATGATATGCCTGTAAGTTTGCAGTCTCTCCTGCACCACCTTCTGAACCAAACTGCAATTCTGCAGCTCTTAATTTTGAGAGATGCTTGCCTGAAAGAAGATACTTTTGAGAGAAATATGAGAACGGACCTATATGTAACTGTAGCTTACTATAAATGAAAATCTGGACCAGTACTCATTCATTAATATAATCATAAAATAAAATATTCAACAAGAATTTCCAAAAAACTAAAACCAGTTACTCCTGAATTGATTCTGACTCATGATAACCCCATTAATGTCAGATTAAAAATATGCCTCACATAGTTTTCAACGGTTGAGTTTTTGGAGGTAGATCACCAGGCCTTTCTTCTAAGATACCTCTGGATGGACTGGACTAGAACCACCAACTTTTTGGTTGGCAGATTTCTGTGTTAGCAGTTTGAAACCACCCACAGATTCCTGAAATATCTGTAGCTAAGATTATAATTTGGAAAAAAACAAGCAACAACAATATAACATGATCTGTATCAGCAAGCTTTGAATTCCATTCATTCACTAGCCAAAATGATCAGAAAGCCCTTGGAATTTATAATGCCAGCTTCCAGATCACGTGTCCAGTGGAGATAGTTGCAGTTTTATAAACATGTCCATTGGTCTGGAATGTCAGAGTATTAACACTCTTTTGGCTCAGATTATGATGGTAACAGATATTTACTGGGTTTTGTACTGTATTTCAAAAAGTCAGTAGCTACAGTTAAAACTTGACACAGTCTTTGGATGTATTTTAATCCAAGAAAACAGATTTAAATATCCTAGAAACATGCCATTCACATGTATCAAACTGATACAGTTTGACAAACTATCACTGATGGTTTTAAACACCAACCATGCTCCAGTCTCACCGTTATGAAGACTGCGCCTTACGTTCCAGTCAATCCCAAAATGCCTCAAGAACAGCTGCTCCAACAGAATTTTGGCTCATCGAGTTTCTGTCAAAACTCTCGGAACTATAGATACCTCTCTGAAGTTAGGAAGTGAGGGAAAGCTCTAAATAGCTCTCACTGACTTTGGCATAGTTTTCTTTTGTCTCTCTCCCTCTTTTTAATCCCCCTTTCTTAACCCATGCCTACCCAAGCCTCTTGGTATACAGAGCGGACACATTATGCAATTTGCATCAAAAACATCATTATCAGGCCTCATTTTCCATGTTTTAAAATGACTGCTATGTGAACCGGATGGTGTCTGGCCACCACTAGTGATAGCCATGATGGAGCTCACAAAGTTGAGTCTCACTGGCGACACAAGAGTCAATAGGGGTGCACCCTGAGATCTCCACTAAAAGACCACATATGATGTTCCAGGGGTTTTGAGGTTCCCCTGGGAACATGGCCCCTGGCCCTGATGTAGCCCCTGCCCATAAATCATAAAGAAGTTCCACTCTTTGGACAGGAATGGATTGGACTTGGCAGCACAAGTTGACCATATCTTGGATGCACTTTATGGTTCTATGCATCTATAGGATATTATCCTGCTGACTTCTTACTGGAGGAAGGGGAGTGGATGGAGAGGAGGGGAAAGAAGACTATTGGGAGGATGAGACATGTATGGAACAAAGAAGAAGAGTATGCTGTCACTGGGCAGGGAGAGCAGTGGAAGCTGCATATAGGTGGGCATGCAAATTTACACGGAAATATACATTTTCATTCAATCATAATAAAAAAATAATAAAATTATTGTTATGGATTCAATGGTCCCCCTCAAATATGTATCAGAATCCTAACCCTTGGTGGTGCAGTGGTTAAGTGCTCAGCTGCTAACTGAAAGGTCAGCAATTTGAACCTACCAGCTGTTTCTTGGGAGAAAGATGTGGCGGTTTGCTTCCATAAAGATTAAAAAAACAAGCAAGAACAAATCCACTGCCATGCAGCTGTTTCTGACTCATAGCAAACCTGTATAACCTTAGGAATCCTGTAGTGGATGTCTGCTCTGTCATGTTTTGGATAAACTCAAAGGCATCATGTATGTGTGCAGAGATAATCCTATTTGAAAATTGCATTTGCTTTGTTATGTTAATGAAGCCATGCAGGGACTGCCAAGTAATCAGGTAACCCCTGGACTATCTGCAAGGAAGAAACCAACGTTACTGAGACCCTGATTCGAACCTCTATTCTCCCAAACTGTAAGAAAATAAATTTCTGTTCTGTAAACCCACCTGCTTGATGTATTTCTGCACTAGGTAATAAAGACAATGGTGAAAGAGGTGTGAGGGGAGGGGGCACCCATCGGAGGTAGGTGCAGGAGGTTTACACAGTGGATGAGCATTTGGACTTCAAGATCATGCTGCTGCCATTCTGTCTTAGTGCTACTGTTACTGGTAGTGTGATCTTGGACAGGTGGCTCAACCTTTCTGTGCTCCAGAGCAAGGTACTGATAACAATTCCACTTCGTAAGTTTGTTTTGAGGGTTGAGAGTTAACACCTACAAGGAACAGTGCTTGATAGTTGCTGTGTTGTTGTTGAATACCACAAGTCAGTTCCATCTCCTAGCCACATTATGAACAACAGAACAAAACACTGCCCATTCTTGCACCATCATCACGATCATTGCTGTGTCCTAGCTCATTGTTGCAACCACTGTGTCAAACCATCTCATTAGTGGCCTTTCTGTTTTTCATCAACCCTCTGTTTTGGCTAGTCGTTTTATCAAGCATGATGTCTTTCTCCAGGGACTGTTCCCCTCCTGACAACTTGTCCAAAGTATGTGAGATAAAATCTGACTATCCTTGCTTCTAAGAAGCATTCTGACACTGTATTTCTTCCAAGAAAGATTTATTCATTCTTCTGGCAGTCCACAGTGTGTTCAATGTTCTCCCCAACACCATAATTCAGAAGCATCAATTTTTCTTCAGTGTCTTTAGTCACTGTCCAGTTTTCAACATGCATGTGAGGCAGTTGAAAATACCATGTCTTGGGTCAGGTGTGGAAAATCTGGTGGTATAGTGGTTAAATGCTATGTCTGTTAACCAAAAGGTAAATAGTTCAAATCCACCAGGTTCCCCTTGGGAATTTTGTGGAGCAGTTCTACTTTGTCATGTAGGGTTGCTAGGAGTCAGAACCAACTTGAAAGCAGTGGGTTTGGGTTTGGGTTTTGGATTGGGTCAGGTGCACCTCAGTCCTCAAAGTGACAGCTTAGCTTGAATTTTTTTTTTCTTGTAGTTGAGGATATGCACAGCAGAACACACAAAAGTTTCAACATGCACACCATTGAGTAATATTGATTATATTATTTGAGTTGTACAACCATTCTCACCCTCCCTTTCTAAGTTGTTCCTTCCCAATTAACACAAATTCACTGTCCCCTAAAGTTCCTACAGCTTTGCATTTTCACACTTTAAAGATGTCTTTTACAGCAGGTTTTCCCAGCGAAATAATTGTTAAGTATCATTAAATTCCTGTTAATTTAGTTTACTACTAAGAAGTGTTTTGTTGGCTGTACTCAGATATCTCACATTTTTATCTCTTTGATTTTTGTTTATTATAGGTAGCATTAACTTTCTCAGAACTACACAAATCATCAAGGTATAAGCCTTAACAATCTTGACGACAATTCAGCCTTAAGTAGATCGGAATCCACAAATCCACTGTGAAGAGCTCTCTAGAATTCTGTATAGAGAAATATACCACTCAGAGAGAGAGAGAGAAGAGCCAGCTTGCTGCAGTACAGTCTGCCAAAAGTTCTTGAAGTAGTTGTGAAGTATTTGGGTAGAGAGCCAGCATGCTCTTTTGATAGGTTTAATCTTTCATCAGGGTTATATTTATTTCTAAAGACCTTTTCAGCTCTTGAAAGACTACTTGTATTACTTCGGACATATAGCCAGGAAGGTTGTTATAGCTCTGAATTCTCTTAAATTCTGTGGATACGAAATTCCTCTCAGACAGTATTACCTAAGTAAAGTAAGTACTAGATGATTTGTTAGTACATAAAAACTAGTAAACCACAGGAGACAAGGTAGGTAGCTTTGTGAGATTCACTTTCACTTTATTGAAATGTTTTTCACTCAGGGAATAGATTGTATAATTTTAGCACCCTTTAAAGACAGAGCATTTGTATAACACTTGAGATATAGTGTTGGCCAACACAAGGTCAGGATTCCTTTCCTGAGGTGATATTATCTAAACAAATCCTCCGTATCTATTCTTCTGGTTCTTCCCTATTGAGACAGAGAAATGTATATTATAAAATCCTTGTTACAATCGTCCTCAAGAAAGAAGTTTTACGCACTTTCTCAGAAGTAGTATCAGTTGGCACGACCTGATTTTTCAAACTCATTGCTTTCCATTACAGGGATTCTTTATTTCAAAAAGACACAGTCAAGAGATCTTAGATGAATTTCTCAGTCAAAGCCCTGTGACATGTAATTAGAAAGCAAAAATCAGATTTTTAGGTAGGGGTATGTTTTGAATTATAAGAATGCAAAATGAGTTAAACAGGCCCTGGTGGTGTAGTGGTTAAGTGGCATGACTGTTAACTAAAAGATCAGTGGTTCAAATCTGCCACGGGTTGCTTGGAAACCCTGGAGCACTTCTATGGTGTCTCATAGGGTCGCTATAAGTCAGAATCAACTCAACAGCAACAGGTTTAGTTTTGGGGTTTTTTACAAAGAAAAAATGCAGGTGAGTTATGGTCTGCTTTTGTATTAATTACAACATTACCCATTGAAAAGAGGGGAAAAGAAGCCAGGCTTTGTGAGTTTGGTTGTTTTTTATTTTCTTGGAAGACCTCTATTGATGATTTGCAGATTCTTACAGTGTTCATAAGAATCACTCATGGTATATATTAAAACTTCAGATTTCTAGATCTGTTTCCAGATCCACTGAATGAGAAATCTAAAGCTGATGCACAGACAAGTTTAAGATTAGCTGGCTTATGGCATCCTTCCATTTTTTTTTTTTTGTCAAATTTGCCTTGGCTAAATCTAAAACTGGAATCAAGTCACCCTTTGATTCTTTTAATTAGACTACTAGCTATACTTTTTACTCTTTTGAAGATAAACTCATTCATGGTTACTCAGAAATGCTGGAGTCAATAGCAGCGGACATTCAGTCTAGCACTGTGACAGTTGTGTAGCACTGACCTCATCATGCCCAGCTTAAGACACCTGAAATGCAGTAATGACAACAATGTGATCTTTGTCCTTAAGATGCTCTGGGGGAGTAAAAAGACACGGACACTAACAGACACCAGTGTCGGTAACGCTGTGAGAAGAGCTTCCAGCGGGCCCTGAGGAGGGCCTCAACTTTATTAACATGTTCTGGAGAAAGTAACATCAGAGACGACTCAGAAATGATGAGTAGGTTATAGCTATGAGTTGAGACATTTGAAAGGATACAACTCTTACTTGGTCTGGTGAGCTCATTGACACTGTAACTAGGTCCTGCAAGCACACCTGCCTAATTAGTAGGAGGGAAAAAGAACTAGGAGCATGTGTGTGTGTGTGTGTTGGAGGTTAGAGATCAAGAAGAAAAAGTGATGAAAGGAGAAAGAAGAAGAGAGACAGAGACAAAAGGAATAGAACAACAACAACAAAGGAAGGATTGGCAGGCATCAGGGTTAAGGTCACAGGTTCTATATACTAGCTTGAATGTCCCATGGACTACCAAAGGAGCAAACAGATCTGTTCTGGAAGAAGTACAACCAGAGCACTCCTCGGAAGCAAAGATGGTGAGACTGCATCTTACATGCTTCGGACATGTTGTCAGGAGGAATCAGTCCCCAGAGAAGGACATCATGCTTGGTAGAGTGGCCAAGCCAAGTGCCATCGAGTTGGATCTGAGGGTCACAAAAAAGAAGAAAAATCTTCAACAAGATAGAATGATACATTGGCTGCAATGATGGGCTTAAGCTTGAAAACAATTATGGATGTGGCTCAAGACCAAGTAGTGTTTTGTTCTTTTGTGCATAGGATAGCTATGAGTCAGACTGATTCCATGACACCTAACAACAGTAACAATACTCTAGCTTTGCAACCTTGTACAAATTACCAATGTCTCTTAGGATTCTGCTTCCTCACTTAAAAAATGAAGTTAATAATCATATCTGTCTCAGTGGCTTTTTACGAAGATTAAATTTGCTAATATGCACGACACTTAGGTTGAGTCCATTCTTACCTGATCACTGTGCTCGGCATCCACCAAGAAGAAACGATTACATGTATTGTGGTCCCTCTGACGTATAACACCATTAAAAAAAATCTAGTAGAGACTTTCTTGTGTCAGTAAGGTGGGATCTTCAATGTCAACTGTTAAGTATAAAAACTGCAGAAGACAACGCATAGTGTTTCTATTTGCATAAAAATGTATTTGCCTGTATATTTATGTATAAAGCCAAAACCAAACCCAAGGCCATTGAGTTGGTTCTAACTCATAGCAACCTTATAGATCAGAGTAGAATTGCTCCATAGAGTTTCCAAGAAGCACCTGGTGGCTTTGAACTGCTGACCTTCTCGTTAGCAAATATAGCACTTAACTCACTATGCTACCAGGGTTTCCATTTATGTATAAGCAGGTTACTTCTTGACTGTTGCAAGAAATCAAAAGACGTGTTGCATTGGGAAAATCTGCTGCGAAGGACTTCTCTAAAGTACTGAAAAGTAAAGATGTCATATTGAAGACTTAAATGCACCTGACCCAAGCCATGATATTTTCAGCTGCATCATATGCATATGAAAGCTGGACAATGAACAAGGGAGACAGAAGAATTGATGCCTTTGAATTGTGGTGTTGGAGAATAGTGTTGAAAAAGAACAAACAGTTGTGTTCTAGAAGTACAACCAGAGTCCTCCTTGGAAACAAAGATGGCAAGACTGCATCTTACATACTTTGGACATGTTGACAGGAAGGATCAGTACCTGGAGAAGGATATCAAGCTTGGTAGAGTGGGGGGTCAACGAAAAAGGGGAAGACCCTCAATGAGATGGATTGACACAGTGGCCGTAACAACGTGCTTAAGCATAAATACGATTGTGGGTGTGGTGCAAGACCAGACAGTGTTTCGTTCTGTTGTTCATAGTGTCACTGTGAGTCATAACCAACTTGACAGCCCCTAATAACAACAGATTGTTTTTAGAAGAATCACTAAAAACTATGGTTACAATGTTTCTCTTATGGAAAGATCCTGGGAGATCACAGATCAGAGAGTGTTACTTTTTTATTTCCTTTCATTCTGTTTGAATTTTTTAAATTTGCATATATTACTATTTTACACTAAAATGCAACTCTTTTAGAAAAAGGAATGAGAGTGAAAATACTGTAGTCTCTGTCCATGGCCTGAGGATATTAGTGAGACAATATATAAAAGTAGTGTGCCTGATAATTAGAAAGATTTTCAAAGCAAAATATGATCATTACCATTATCAGCAGAGAAATTCTCTTCTGTCTTTCAGCGTAACTATCGAATGGAACCAGAAATGCCTGTGGAGGGACGGGACCCTGAAATCACACATAATGCCAAGTGTGTCACTTAGCTTCTACACTTGGCCTAAGCAGTGGTATTAGGGTAAGATTAACTCTACTTCGCACGGCTTAGTTCACAACAATGGTGAATCTTGGCTTTTCCTTGTGGCTTCCAAATCTTCCAAGGACCACGGTCAGGACAGAGCACCCATTTTCATGTCATTTGATTAGGAGTTTAGAGAACGGGTCTCTAGATGCTCCTAGAGTTCTCCTCTAGACCTTTCAAGATTTATAGGATGTCTCCTACGGCAGCTGTGATTCCATTCCACGCTTGGCTAAAAGTTTCAATTTAAAGGAGAAATTTTAGAGGAGAAATGAATGTGCCATAGTTTCTTAGTGCTGGTATAACAGTAATACTACAATGGCTGGCTTTAACAAACAGAAATTTGTTTTCTCACAGTTTAAAGGCTATAAGTTTAAATTCAGGACACTGGCTCTAGTGGAACGACACTCTGTTGTCTCTGCAGGAGGGTCCTTGTCTCAGCTTCCCCAGCCAGCCATCATTGGAGCTCCTGGGTGGATAGACTAGTCCACCACTCCTGTCTTCAGAGAGTGTAGTCTTCCCCCAGTTTCTGCTTTCCTCTGTGCCTAATCTGCTCTTTTATATCTGGTAAGTGTTTGGCTTAAAATTTCTACACTGGTGTGACCTCATTGACATAACAAAGACAGCCTTCTTTCCAAATGAGATTACATTCATAAGGGTGAAGGTTAGATTTACAAAACATATGTCAGGGGTGGTGTGGAAGAGCACAGTTCAGTCAATAACAACGTGTTTTCGTCCTCCAAACTAGAAAGTCCATGGAAAGGAAAGCCTCTTAATCTTTGGTTTATTTCCATTAAGACACTTTCTAGCAAAGTCTAATCCACTTGTGAGGAGTCTGAAGATGTTCAAATAGTGTTCTGGATAAACCTGTAATTTTTTTTTTTGAATAGAATTAAGAGCAGAAAAATTAGAGTGCCTAAGAACAGTTCTTTAGCTAGATGACTAGTTTAGATTGTTCGTCTCGTCTTGATCCTCTAAGTCATTCTTCATTTAAGGATTCATTCAGGGAGTCACCATGAATCAATCTGTACTTTCAGCATCCCTGCGTTTGGAAACTGGCTTTGTTTTCTGCAGCTGTATCTAGAACAGGGAGAGGCAACCTTTAATTGGTGATTTAAGGAAAAGCAACTAGATCAGAGTTCATAGTGGCTGAGCTGTTGACTCTGAGGCCACCCTTTGGAAATGAGCTAAGAAGGTTGCTCCCACTGCAAATTTCCTCTTGGAGCACAGTCTAATATCTTGCCCAGTACAAACAAACAAAAAATTTTCTTTCTGTGACCCATATGCAGTTTTCCTTAATGCCTGTGCTGTCTCACCCTAAATGCATTAGTAGATAAGTATGTGGTTATGAGATCTGTTTCTCCTTAACAACAAAATTCTTCTCTGTGTTGTCTGACAGCACAAGAGGCCTGTGGAAGAGTCATCCTCAATTTCTCTTACCTTGGTGTGTTGGGTTTTTCTTTCATTACTTTGTAGTTTCCAAGTTGGTTAATTTTATTTTCAGTCTGCACATTGCACAGCAAATAGGAAATCCATTTACTGAGAAAGCAGCTGTCAATTGAGTTTGGTAAGACACTCAAGACAAGTTACCTTGCAACAATAATGAAGAATAGTAGATTTGGCTACTTCCTTCAAGAACAAAGAATAGTAGATTAGGCTATTTCTTCCGGTGTTCTGGAAAATAGACACTGTGGCAAGATGAATATTAAGTTTCATTTCCTCAAGGTCCTACAAGGCAGAGCATCTGAACTGTTTCCCATGTAAGTCTGACAGTGTCCTTAAGTGTCAACTAGAAAATTGTACCATCAGGTTTGTCTGATCCAATGCTCTTTTCAGACTCATAGTTTCATGTAGTTATTCATGGATGCATACACGGGTCTAACCAACATTTGCTGAGTACCTTGCATGTTCCTAACACTGGCTAAGATGCTGGAGATAAAACACTGGAATAACAAATAACACAAAAGTTGTTTCAAAGGAGCTTAAATTTAGGACATAGACAAGTCAACAGATGCTTCTACTGCAGTGTTTCAGCAGTCAGTAAGGGGGTCCTTCGAGGAACATAAAGGAAAGAAGACCACCTCATTTAGAAGGGAGTCAGGGGAGGGGAGGTAAAGGAAAGGTTCCAGGAAAAGTTGATAACTGAATTGAGTCTCGAAAGACAAGTTAGTGTAGGCTAGATGAAAGGTTGTGTAAATGCAGTTGAGGTTAGAGACTTAGGATCACCACTCTTTACTGCTTAAGAGAATATGTAAAGTTAAAATCCACTGAAAAAAACCTGTGAAAGAAAAATATTTTGTTGTGTAAACAAAACACTGAATCTGGAGTATTTCGTAGAGGAAATTCAGTAACAAGGTTCTGGGCAGAAAGGGAACCTAACAAAGGCACACTTCCGAGCGTTAACCTCCCCTTGGGTGGAACAAATCACAGTGACTTCAGACATCACTTTACATGCTTGGTAAAAGCTAAAAAAAAAAAAAATCTGGATCCTGTCCTCCATGAATTCTGATTTAGTACATCTGATGGTGTGGCCCAGGGATGTGAATTTGTGCCAAGCCACCCAGGTGGGTGCAGGGTTTTCCGCCCTCTGACTGCCTTTGCACCCTCATACCCAGCCCCTTTGGTGTGCTTCCGCTAGCATATCCATACAAGGCAGCGTTTTCAAAGAGTACTTTTAAACACAAACAGAAATATAAATAAGAGAGTCATACAGCTATTTAGATTTGTGCAGCACAGAGGCCTGCCTCTATTCTAAATGCAGAGGCTTCATGTTTATAAATGAATAACAGCTTCAAAGGGGGATTACTGCATTGCTTTGTCTCCCAGCAAGTGGAGTTTCCCTGTTCACAAGGGTCCTAGTCAGAGGGTTCTGCCTCATCTTCTGTCACCCAGACACTTTTAGGAAACACTGGTGGCACAGTGGTCAAGCGCTACAGCTGCCAACTGGAAGGCTGTCAATTCAAATCTGCCAGGCACTCCTTGGAAACTATGTGGCAGTTCTACTCTGTCTGCAGGGTCACTATGAGCTGGAATCAACTCATTGGCATTTTTTTTTTTAAGTGCTTAGAAGCCCTGGTGGTGCAGGGGTTAAAGTGCTATGTTTGCTAACCAAAAGACCAGCAGTTTGAATCTGCCAGGCATTCCTTGGAAACTCTATGAAGCAGTTCTACTCTGTCCTACAGGGTTGCTATGAGTTGGAATTGATGGCAGTGGGTTTTTTAGAGAAACACTTTTCAGTTGTTCATTGTACCTGGAACTCATGTGACTATGAGCACTGAGTTTCAGCTCTGCTGCCTATCAAGAGCCCTTCAGCTCCACTTGGGTTTCCTACTCACAGGAGTGTTTTGCTTTAGCTAGTGCTAAAGTTTGAGTTAGTATCATAGATCATCTGATCAGAGGCCTTTGCTGAATATTTCCTAGTGGTGGGTTCCACAAGTTAGAGATACTTTGACCATGAACTAATAACACCTTACAACAAAGCAACCGTGCACCCCCCATCTAGGCATATATGTGATGCTCAGTGAGTATTTGTCAGAGAATGAATGAAGAAGTAAAGTCACTGTGAGTCATTCAGAGGCACCCAGAGCTCAGGGTACTGATATCTGGGAAGCAGAAAGTGATACTTCACCATCAGTCTTCCAGCTGACATCTGAAAAATTAACTCTGTCAAGAGACTGTTTTACAAACTAATTGGGATAAGATGTAATCATTGTGTCCCACCTATCTCAACTTGTTGGAATTCTAATGGCACAGTGGCTAATCAAAAGAATGGCAGTTCAAACCCACCAACCACTCTTTGAAAAACCCTATGGGGCAGTGTTATATTGTCCTATAGGGTTGCTATGAGTAGGAATCAATTTGGCTTTTTTTCCCCCCTTCTTCTTTAATCTCAACTTGTTAGTCAAGATGAATTCAGAATTATTTCACAGTCATGACTAGGATATTGTCTTTCTCCCTAAGAAATCAGAACTCAATTTAAAATCATGATACATGTGGTTTGAAGATACATTTATTTGATAGACTTTTGGAAGGTGCTCTAAGCCTTAGGGAAATCCTAGTGCCATAGTGGTTAAGTGCTATGGCTGGTAATGTGAAGTGCAGAAGTACAAATCTGCCAGGTGCTCTCTGGAAGCTCTATGGGACAGTTCTATTCTGTCTATAGGACCATTAACCCACTGAAACCCACTGCCATTGAGTCAATTCTGACTCATAGAGACCCCATAGAACAGAGTAGAACTGCTCCATAGAGCTTCCAAGGAGCACCAGGCAGATTCGAACTGCTGACCTTTTGGTTAGCAGATGTAGCACTTAGCCACCATGCAACCAGGGTTTCCATAGTGTTGCTAAGAGAAGGAATTGACTTGACAGCAGTGGGTTTGGCTTGGTTTTGATTTTAAGCTTTAGAGATTTATAAGAGTAAAATATTACTGTTCACTATGACTTTACGGCACTTGGCTTGGCTTGGCATGACTTTATAAAGGAACAAGTTTACAGAATACAGTAAAATCACACTTTATAAAAGAGCCTACATTTCTACTGCTACATAGAAAGAAGTAGTGTTCTGGGTTTTAATCTTACAAAACTGAGTGTGAAGCTTTTTTCAAAATGAGTCGACCTGGAGAAGTAATGAAGTGCTGTTAGCTCTTCTCAACTGGAAATACTGCAGTTATTTAAAAATCTGGATTATGTTGTAAATTCCTCAACTGTCGACCCAAACACAAAAAAACAGGATGGGGAGAAATATAATTACAACTTGTGTTTGAAATCTTTGAAACATTTTTGAAATTTTTGGTCTCTGAAGTATATAATGCAATAGGAGAAGGACCAACAATAGAGCTTTGTGCTGCCTAGTCTCTTTTGCCTTTTGATGTCTCTGAGACTACAGTTTAATGATGAATTAGATGGACTCATTCGCCTGACAAGGCTGCTCAATTAGAAGGATTCGATAACCTTGGAAAGAGGTGGATGAAATGTTGATGAGCCAACAAGGGAATTAACACTAAAAATTGCTTCAGAATCAGCTCACAACATCGGTAACAACAAAAGTAAGTAATTATCGTGGCTATTTCAGAAAGCTGTTAGTCTCAAAGAGTGTGTCAAACAGGAGAATGTACTTCCTCAGCTTGATTGACATTCTGGGGGCAATTCCTTTTTAACTTGCTCATCAGCTTAGATTTGTAGAAACAGTCTCTCTCTGAAAATCACAAGCAATGTCCATGAAGGTATTAATTCTGTTAAAAGAATTGAAATAAAGAAAAAACCTATCCTAAGTAGAATATTTAGCTACTGTGAAATTATTCTTAGTTCTTCCATAGGCACATAGAAAAAAGACGAGTAGATATCCATTGCACATATTTTATCAGTATAAAAATACTTATGAATTCCTGCAAATCATTCGACACTGTTTACTAAACATTTCTGTGTGCGTGTGCACACATTGTAAATGGCACTGGACTTAACACGAGAGTTAGTAAGGTGGACACAGTTCTGTCTTCTCGAAACTGCTGTTTCTCATTCTTGCATCTCATTGTGTGTCTACCTTGACTCCTTCCATGAATGTTCTCCATCAGTCTCATGGAGATTATATGGGAATTTCAGTGGATAATCTTTTCCTTTGACTAAAGACTTTTCTTCATTTGGGAAGTCCTTATTTTTCAAACTAGTGCACGTGTTTGAATGAAAATACACAGAGATGAATTGGGGAGAAATGCAACATTTTTTAACTAGAATGGTATGCCAAATTAACAGTGTCCGTCTGGAAAAGATAAGTAGCAAATATTGCAAACAGATTCACTCAGTTTCACTAAGTATACTTTATTTTTAAAGTCTAGCAAATTCTCAGTGCTAAATAATAATTGGTAATGCTTATTACTGATAAATTATTACAGGTGATGATTACTATTACAGCTTCTCTTAAGTGGGAATTGACTTGATGGCACCTGATACCAGCAGCAACAATAATGAATTTGGCAGCCAAGCAGTTTTGAAGCTCAGGTGTGTGTCAGAAGCATTTGATGTCCTAGCCTATTTCTCTAGATGTCCATATAGAAAATGATGAAATTGTTATATAGACATAAATGAGTTTGAAAGCTTGTATGGTTTATCAGTTATTGTTACTGTTGATACAGGTCAGAAAGAAACTCAGCTTACCTGTTCATTCCATTGCTTCTAGAAAAGTGGCTGGTATCAGGAATGTCCACTAAATTCCAGCTTAGGATGAACTCTGATTTATATGGCATCCCAGATCTCTATGTTGAGGACAGTGAGGCAGAATCTGGGCTCAGAGAAATCTGTACTCCACTACTAATGTCAGCTGTAGGCTTTTGGTTGCTATTAGCTGCTTTCTAGTTGGCCTGACTGCCGACATCCCCGTGCGTAATAGCTGGCACAGTGGCAAGACCAAGTGTATGCAACACTGCCTTTCTTCCTAGTCCATCTTAGCCTGGAAACTTTGCTGAAACTTGTTCAGTATCATAGCGACATGCAAGCTTTCCCTAACAGGTGCTGTTTTAAAGGTTCGCCAATAAATTACTGATGAACCGTTACGGTTCATCTTTAGAATCCAAGGCTTTGACGTAGTATTACTGAAAGGATAATTTGTGGATAAATATTCCACCCTTCCCTAGATTTCCTTTTTCAGCATCTATAATACCTATGTATCTTGTTCACCACAACCATTACTAGCGTGAGCTTCGGAAACATTATTTCCAGGGTCTACCTTCCTTTTCCCGTGTGGTCTCCTTCCTACCGTTCTCTAAGAACGTCCCTATTATAGTACCTGTCTTAGTCACCTGGTACTACTCCAACAGAAAATACCACGAGTGGAAGTCTTCACAAGGAGAAGCTTTCATTGTCGCAGTCCGGTAAGCCACAAATCCGCTAACAAGTTACAAGTCCAGTCAATATGAGAAATCATCACAGTGGGGTAGGATAAATCCACAACCAGGGAGAGCATCTCGGCACAGGAAACGCGGGTCCAAAGGATGTGCTCTGTTCTCAGTGCTTCTCTTTTGGCGGTATGAGGTTCCTAACTTCCTCTGCTCACTTCTCCCCCTAATATTCCACAGGCTTGTAGTCTGAGTCCTGCCTCACCAACACAACTGCTGCCCTTTCTTCACCATCAGTTATCACAGAGGCAGGATTCACAACACATGGGAGGAATGACACCATACTGGGACTCACAGCCAAGCCAAATCCATATATATGTTTTGCGGGGGACACAATTCAATCTACGATAGTATTCTAATTTTTTGTCAAAATATAGGAATCTATGAACATAACACATCAGAAACCTAATGCTTCATCCCTCCCTTCCTCCACCTGAGATGTGTGTATTTTAAAATGGGTTTTCTGAGACAGCAAAAGTATTAAAACAGTGATATGGGTATCAAATGGAAACATTTGACATGTTAGGGAAGGAATCATACAGATTCTAAATCTAGGGTCAATCCTACATATTTTCACAATCCATCATTCAGTAAGTTTTTATTGAATGCTTTCTGTGTGCCAGCTATAGACTCAACACTCCATAGATTCTAAAGAAGAGATTGTGCTCTTTGTAGTTAGTAAAGACTCAAATTCTGTGCAATATTATGGAAATTTTCAGACTGGGAAGATTACTTTTATATGGGAAATGATACAAGAAGCCTTTATGGGGAAGATGCATTTGAAATTAACCTTAAGGAATAGGAAGGATCAAAATAGATATGGACTTAATTACGAAGGAGAGAGCTTTTCAGAGATACAGTAATAACATATGCTGATGAACCAAACATGTTCAGGAAAACAGTGTGGCTGGATTTAGAGTATGTGCATGGGACAGGCTAGGGCCAGATCACATGGGGTTTTGAATACTATGTTTTGAGTTTAGGATTGAGAAAGTCATTGTTGTTTTGGTAATTGCTGTCCTGTTGGCTCCTACTCATAGTGATGACCTTATATACATCTAAACAAAATTGCCTAGTCCTGCATCATCTCCATGATATTCATGCCCACTTTTTTCTGTTAACATCAGTCCCTCCAGTTTTCCTTATTTTCACTGATGCTCTGCTTTACTAGTCATGTCTCCTTTCTTTGATTGATTGAGCTTTCCTGATATGTTTCAAGGTAAATGAGCCAAACTCTCAGTATCCTGGCTTCTAAAGATCATTGTGTGACAAAATAACAGAGAACCATTAATTAGTATCGAATAGGGAGTGATATTAATAGAACAGTGTTTCAAGAAATATCTGGCATTTATATCCAAGTTGGAGATGAAACACAATAGACTAGAAACTGTTCTCCCAGGGTTGTTCTCAGGACAAGACAAGAATACCTAAATCCTGGATTAATATGGATTAAGATAGAGGCGTAGTGGTTAAGTGGTTAATCAAAGGGTCAGCAGTTCAAATACACCATGCACTTCTTGGAAACTCTATGGGGCAGTTCTACTCTATCCTATAGGGTCATTTTGAGTCAGAATCCACTTGATGGCAATGAGTTTGGTTGGTTTTGAAATAAGATGGCAAGAGTTGAAATGTAAAGACGACAACATAAATGTGAGTCATGTCATGAAGGGGGATTACATGTGAGTTTGTGAAGGATACTTTTGGCAGAAATAATTAAATTTCTACTTGCATGGTGAAAACAAGCCCTTGTGTATGTGTGCATGAACGTTACCTGGATGTGTGACAACCACACTGGCAATGCATTGCTGTCACCAAACAGAAAGCAAAACAACAACAGCCTGCTGACATTTGTGATTTTCAATGTGGCGGAATCATGAATAAAAGGCATATGATCCTCATATCCGATATATTACATTAAATTTATGTTACAGAGAATGAGTGAAAAAGGCATCAGTCTTCCATGTAAAATATGCATGTCAAGAGAGTGTGCCCAGGGTGCCATTTCATCACATCTTCTCTACACATTTTTAGGTCAAGTGAAATGATTTATCAGCTCATGCTAAATTGCCAATTCTCAGATAATGTACACCTCCAGCTCAGATCATTTGAAAGGATTTATCGCCTGGCTGTAGAGCACTACACACAAAGTGCCATTGTTTTTCTTCCGTGACTTTGCTTTCAGAGGAGACATTAAATACACAAGACCATCGATTTTCTTTTTGTACTAATGCTTCCAAAGCTCTTGCATTGACCTTATCCAACCAAGGGCAACCATTTAACATTTGTTAGTGGTCACGTATAGTTTCAGAGCGTTTTGCTTAGGCTGATCCTTTCTTGTCTCTTGCCTTTTTTGAGTTTTCAGGACCTGCATTTGGATTGCAGGCAGAAAGGAAACTATGGAAAATTAAGTTTCCAATAAGTACCCCAAACCAAACCAAACCAAACCCAGTGCCGTTGAATTGGATCTGACTCCTAGTAACCTTATAGGTCAGAGTAGAACTGCTCCACAGAGTTTCCAAGGAGCACCTGACGTATTTGAATTGTCAATCTTTGGGTTAGCATATGTAACACTTAACCCACTATGCCACCAGGGTTTCTATTCAGATAGGTAGCACTTGTCATTTGTAGATATCTGCAGGATTTTTTTTATTCTTATTTTAGCTTTTGTTCCAATTTCAAATTTAATTTCCTCTTTATTTCTTGTTTCATTTTATGTAGAAACAGACATATACTATTTGCTAATACATGCAAAGTTTAAAAATATACACAATAAAAAGTAAATTTGAATTCCACCAGAGAAACTCAGTTTAATCACTTAACACTTTTGTGTAATTCTTGAATTAATTTTGCCTAGTTATGTCATTATGCCTCCTTTGCTTTTGTTTGCATTTGTGTCTTTGCTTATCTTTTTGCCTCAGATCTTTTGGGGCTAATATGTTATAAATTTATTTATTCCACTTAGAATTATGTCTTATTCTGTCTTGTAGTCCAATCTAGAATTTCCTAAAGAAATATTTATTCCATTTGTGCATATCTACCATCAACATTTAATGATTGCAATATTTAAAATGACATTATTTTTTTAAAGATTTGAAATGATGAAGATTCTTTGCAGACTCTTGTACTTAATACTTCACAATCCATTCCAAGGAGCTCTGGTGGTGTATGCATTAAGCACACAGTTGCTAACCGAAAGGCTGGAGGTGGAACCTCAGGCTCTGAGGGAGAAGGACCTGGTAATCCGCTCTGCTAAAGATTACAGCCTAGAAAATCTTATAGGACAGGTCTTCGTTGTCGCGTGGGGTTGCCACGAGTTGAATCAACTCTAGGACATCTAGCAATGATGACAATCCAGTCTCCTCTCCAGAGGTAGTAACTATCAAAGTTTTCGTGCCTATTCTTCCTGCAATATTTTCATAGCTTTTTACATGTCTTTGGAAATGCTAGTGGCATAAAGGTTAAGCGCTGTGACTGCTACCCAAAAGGTTGGCAGTTCAAATTCATCAGACGATGCTCCTTGGAAACTTTGTGGGGCAGTTTTACTCTGTGGTATAGCATCACTATGAGTAGTCTGCACTGACTTCAAGGCAACAGAGTTTTTTTTTTTTTTTAATATAACTATGAGCCGCACTTGATGCTTTTGTTTCTAAATTTTACATGGACTGTATAAATTTGTAGTTATCTTTATGATGCTGGAAACCCTGATGGTGTAGTGGTTAAGTGCTGTGGCTGTTAACCAGAAGGTTGGTTGTTCAAATCCACTAGATGCTCTTTGGAAACTCTATGGGGCTGTTCTACTCTGTCTAAGCCATGACTACGAAACCGAATATACCCAACAGCAATGAGTTTTTCAGTTTATGCTACGTGATGTTTTCACTGAAATTCGTGTTCTGGAGATTGACTAATGTTGCCGATATGTTAACCTGTTAAGTTGAAATAATATACAGTGTTTCATCTTGAGTGCACCTGTGATTCAGTTAAAGGATATTTAGTTTTGTTTTTTAATGTCATCTTTACCAGCAATGTTGGAAACGTTCTTGTACATCTGTCCTAGTGCTCATGTGAAAGAGTTTCCCTGGGGCTTATACTACAAAATGGAATTGCTGTGCCACCAAGTAATTAGAGTCGTGAATGCCAGATAGTGGTATTGGAACAATATTCCCTAAAGTAGATGATTTCATTTATGTATTTCCCATAGCTGTGTCTGAATGTTCTTGTTTTATACACACTGTCACTGCCTCTTAGTCTTACCAAGGGTCTTTAATCTTTGAAAGATGGCTAAGTGTAAAATGTATTTTGTTTTTTATTTTTCCTAGTTAATAATAAAGTTGAGCATTTGTTTTCTCTTCCCATTTCCCTTGCTATGAAACATGCAGCCGTATCCTTTGCTTAATTTTCTGTTGACTTTTATTATTTAGTTATTGATCAGTATGAGTTTCTTATGTAATTTGAATACTAGTCATTTAATTTTATTCTTAAATTTATTTACACTAGTGTGTATTTTTCACCTAGCATTTTTAAGTTTTTTACATTCTTCCGTTGATTTAAAAAATTTAGTGACATTATTTCTCAGTATTTTTTTCCGAGTTCTATTGTTGTATCTAAAAGATCTTAGTTTCGCATTTTATCTTTTAAAAAGGAAAACTATAGAGACAATGAAAAGATTAATAATTGCAGGGGCCAAGAGGTAGGAGGAAGAATGAATAGGTGAAGCATATGAGATTTTAAGGGCAATGAAACTATTCTTCATTATACTGAAATGATGGCTATGTGCCAGTATGTATTTGTGAAACCTGTAGGCCCATGTGGCACAAAGAGTGAACCCTAATGCAAACTGTAGACTTTAGTTAGCAATAATAATATATCAATATCGCTTGACTCATGTAACAGCAAATGTATTGACTAGTAATAGGAGAAACTGCTTGCAGGATAGAGGGCATATAAAGAAACTTTCTGTATAATTTGTCTGTAAATCTTAAACTTCTCTAAAAAATGAAGTGCACATATGTATATATACATGATACATGTATCTCTCTCTCTCCATATATATATATATATATATAAAGGCATTTGGCATTCTCAAACAAACTAAAAAAATCTTTTCCAGTTCCAAAAACATTACAGAGACTCCTAAAATTTTTTCCAAGTGTTTAAAATTTGGTTTCTATATTTCCATCTTTAATCCATCTTCAATCTTTTTATGTGTGCATGGTGAGAGGAAAGCATCCTATTTCTTTTCCTTCATGGTATGCAAATTTCCAGCAGCGTTCATTGAATATTCCTCCTCTCAGCGAATGATTTACAATGTCATTTCTGACATAAACCAAGTATCTTGATATATATGGGTCTTTTTCTCTCTGTCTTGTTCTTCTAGTCTGTTGTCTATTATTTTATGATTAAGAATATAGGTTCATGAACCGTAAGGCTTGCGTGAACCTTTGTGACCTTTGCAAGCTCTATGTCACTCCAACTTTTAAATTAGTGATAATAGCAAATTTTGTGTAGGTTGTTGCAAGCGTTAAGCCCTTAAGAGACATATAAGCTTTTAGAATAGTACCAAGCCCATTATACATGCTTCATAAATCGTACAGATTATTACTGTTTCTGAAAATACTGTTAGTGCCACCACATCTAGTACTGTTACTAGCTAGCCTTAGTATACTATTAATAGTAAGTCATGACATATGGTAAAGCAAGTAACTACTCCACCCCTGGACCAATTTTTTTTTCAGTATGACTTATGTTCTTTTTTTTTCTCCCAATATTTTATCATGCTTTAGGTGAGAGTTTACAATTCAAGTCAGTTTGCCATTTAAAACCCTGCACACAGACCTCCATGCACCTCTAGCTGCTCTCCCAACCCTGTGACAGGACACTCCTTGCCACCCTGCACTTCCCATATTCATTCAACTAACTCCTGTCTTTCCTTCTCCAACTTCCCTTCTCACTTCTAGACAGGAGCTGCTTCGACAGCCTCATGTATATATTGAGCCAAGGAGCGCATGTTCCACCAGCATCACTTTATGTCTTAATAGTCCAGTGAAATTTTTGTCTGGAGAGTTGGCTTCAGTACTGGTTTGAGCTCTGGCCCAGCAGTGAGTCCAGGGGCCATGTCCTCACAGGACCTTCCAGGATGTCCGACCAACAACTCTGGTCGTTTAAGAGTTCTAGATCTGCACACCCATTTCTCTCTCTTGGTACATTAGGGACTCTACATTGTATTCTCTGTCAGGGGTGTCCTTGCTGGTGGCTGGGCACATCTACTTCTTCTGGTCTCGTGCTGATGTACGCTCCTGATCTTGGTTCTCCTTCTGCCTTCTGGGTTCATATTTTCCTCATGTCTTTGATCTCCTTTATTCTCCTCTGCTCTGGGTGGATTGGGACCAATCAATGCTCCTTAGATGGCAGCTTGCTAGCTTTTAAGACCCTTGGTGTGCCACTTACCTGAAATGGGAACATTTTCTTAAAAAACAAAACAAAACAAATTAATTATGCCAGTTGATTCAGATGTTCCCTGAAACCATGGTCCCCAGACCCTAGCCTCTGCTGCTCTGACCTTCATAATGTTGGCTTATATTTAGGAAACCTCTCAGCTTTTGGTGTAGTACAGCAGTGTTAATTTCCTTTCAGTTGTGTGCCGTCACTTTCCTTACTTAACCCAATTCCTGTCTACTATGTAATCTGTGAGTACTCCTCTCCTGCCCTTGTAACCATCAAAGATTATTTTCTTCTGTGCTTAACCTTTTCCTGAATCCTTATAATAGTGGTCTCATATGATATCCTTTTGCACCTGATTAATTTCACTCAGCGTAGTGTCTTCCAGATGACACCATTCTATCAGATGTTTCCCAAGATCATCATTGTTCTGTATCATTGGATAGCATTTCATTGTGTGAATATACCATAGATATTCTACCCATTTGGCTACTGTAGGACACCTAGGTTGATTCCATCTTTTTGCTGCTGTAGACAGTGCTGCAGTAAACATTTGTGTACATGTATCCATTCATGTGAGAGTCCTTATTTCTCTAGGATATATTCCAAGCAGGGGGATTTCTTGGATTATATGATATTTTTATTTCTATCTATTTAAGAAAGGGTAAAATTGATTTCCAAATCAGTTGTATCATTTTACATTGTCAGTAGCAGTATAGAAGAGTTCAAGTCTCTCTACAACCTCTCCAGTGTTGATTGTTTTGTGTTTTTTGAATTAATGCAAACTTTTTGATGTGAAATGGCACCTCACTGTACTTTTGATTTGGATTTCTCTAATGGCTAATGATTGTGAGCATTTTCTTGTGTATCTATTAACTTTCTCAGTGTCTTCTTTGATGAAGTGCCAGTTTATATCCTTTGCCCATTGTTTAATTGGGTTATCAATCTTTTTCTTGATGAGGCCCTGCAGTATATTGTGGATAAGGAGACCAGATACCAATGAAATTTATGGTTGCTGAAATGTTTTCCAGTCCTTAGGTAGTCTTTTTACTCTTTTGATGAAGTCTTTGGATGAGCATGTTTGATTTTTAGGAGTTCCTATTCATCTATTTTCTCTTGTCAGGTTTATGCATTGTTAATAATATTTCGTAGACTGTTCATGCCATGTATTAAGATTTTCAGCATTGTTCCTATTTTTTCTTCCATGTTCTTTATTGTTTTAGAATTTTTATTTAAGTCTTTGATCCATTTTGAATTAGTTTTTGTGTGTGGTGTGAGATGTTGGTCTTGTTTCATTTTTTTGCAGATGGGTATCGAGTTTTGCCAACACTATTTTTTGAGAAGACTGTCTTTTCCCAAGTTCATGAGCTTTGGGCCTTTGTCAAATATCAGCTGCTAATAGATATATGTCGTTCCCTCCAGATTCTCTATTCTGTGCCATTGGTCTATGTGTCCACTTTTTTACCAGTAGCAGGTTCTTTAGACTACCATGGCACTGAACTAGGCTACAGAGTCAGATAATGTGAGGCCTCCCACTTTGTTTTTCTTCAGTAATGCTTTACTTAAGTGGGGTTTCTTCCCTTTCCATATGAAGTGGGTGGTTTGTTTATCTGTCTCATTAAAAAAATACCAATGAAATTTGTATTGGGATTGCAGTGTATCTGTAGGTTACTTTGGGTAGAATAGATATTTTCATGATATTAAGTCTTCCTATCCATGAGCAAGGTAGGTTTCTCTACTTACATAGTTCTCTAGGTTTCTTGCAGTAGTGTCTTGTAATTTTCTTTCTATAGGTCTTCGACATCTCTCGTTAGGTTTATTACTAGGTATTTTATCTTCTTGAAGGCTAATGTAAATGGCATTGATTTGGTGATTTCCTCTTTAAATGTCTCTTTGTTGGTGTAAAGGAATCCAACTGAACTCTTCTATTAGTTCCAGTAGTGTTTTTTTTTTTTTTTTTAAAATGTGGATTCTTTAGGGGTTTCTACATATAAGATCATATTATCTGCAAATAGAGATACTTTGATTTCTTCCTTTATTTCTTTATCTCATCTGATTGCTAGAACCTCTAGCACAATGTTGAATAAAAGTGGTGACAATGGGCATCCTTGTCTGTTTCCTACTCTCAAGGAGAATGCTTTCAGTCTCTCTTGATTTAGAATGATGTTGGCTGTTGGCTTTCTGTAGATGCCCGTTATTATGTTGAGGAATTTCTCTTTTATTCCTACACTGTGTAGAGTTTTTAACACAAATGGGTGTTAGATTTCATCAAATGCATTTTCTGCATCAGTTGATAAAATCAAGTGATTTTTATCTTTTGTTTTATTTGTGAGAGTTTCCATATTAGTTGTTTTTCTAATGTTGAATGATCCCTGCATCCTTGGTATGAATCTTACTTGGTCATGATGAATTATTTTTGTGATGTGTTATCAAATTCTATTGATTAAAAATTTTTTTTGAGGAATTTTACATCTAATTTCATGAAAGATATTGTTCTGTAATTTTCCATTTTTGTGCAATCATTACCCAGTTTTGTTACCAGGTTTATGCTAACTTCATAGAATGAATTGGGGAGTATTCCATTCTTTCCTATGTTCTGAAATACCTTTAATAATTAGTGATATTAACTCTTCTCTAAATGTTTGGTAGAATTTTCCTCTGAAGCTGTCTGGACCAAGTGTATTTTTCATTGGGAGTTTTTCAATTAATTTTTCAACCTCTTGTGATGGGTTTATTAAGTTGTTTTATGTCTATTTGTGTTAGTTTAGATAGGCAGTATTTTTATAGAAATTTGTTCATGTCCTCTGGGTTTTCAAATTTACTAGAGTACAAATTTTCATAGTATTCTATCATGGTTCTTTTAACTTCATCTGGGCCTACTGTAATAGTAACTATCTAATTTCTTATTTGAGTTGTTCACTTTATCTCCTGTCTCTCTTTCAACAGTCTGTCCAGTGCTTTATTGACTTTGTTGATCTTTTAAAAAGACAAAGAAAAAAAAAGTCATCAGCTTTTGGTCTTGTTACCTCTTTCCATTGTTTTTCTATGTCGCCATGAGTCAGATCTGACTCAATGGCACTTGGCTGGCTTGGCAATGCATTTTATTCTGCTCTAATTTTTATTATCTATTTTCTTCTGGTTCTTGAGGGGTTCTTTTACTGATCCCTTTCTACTTGTTTGATTTGTAGGGTTAATTCTTTGATTTGTGTCTTTTCTTCATTTTAGATGTGTGTGTTTGTTGAGGTAGCTTGACATCTGACTACTGCTTTTGTTTGTCCCATAGATTCTGGTAGGATATTTTTTCATTCTCATTTGATTCTATGAATTTCTTTATTCCATCTTTGATTTTTTTCTAAAACCCAGAAGTTTTTGAGCAAGATGTTATTCAGTTTCCATGTGTTTGATTTTTTACCCTTGCTTACTTTACTACTGATTTCAACTTTTATGGCCTTATGGTCTGAGAAGATGCTTTGCAATATTTCAGTGCTTTGTATTTTGCTAAGACTTGCTTAATGGACTAATATGTGGTCTATTTTTGGAGAATGTTCCATGTTTATTGGAGAAGAAGATATACTTGTCTGTTGTCAGGTGGAATGTTCTACATACAAGGTACGACAATTAAGTCTGCTTACTTAATTGTTCTCAGTGCTACATATGTCATTGCTGAGTATCACTATGATCACCGTCAAAGTACTCCCCTTGGGAAGCTATGCATTAATGTGAGTGCCTAGTCCATCCTTCAGAGCAATTTGGATCTCTTTCTGGAATGGCTGTTGTGTACAGTGCTATGGTAGAGAGTTCATGAACTCAACTGCACTTTTTCTATGATGAGTTCATGGACTCAACTGGCATACAGGATGGAAGAGAACCACCCTGTACAGTTTTCAAGGCTGTAAACTTTTGTGGAAATTGATTTCTCACGTCTTTCTCCCACATAGCTATTGGTGGACTCAAACTACCTGAAATGTTTTCCAAACTGGAGAAAAGACTATCTCTCTCTTTCCAAGTCCTGCAGTCAGTTGTTCTGTGATCTAGCTTAGGGTCCTGCTGCCAAACAGTAAGTAGATCTGTGCTCCACTCCACACTTCCTCTACCCAAGCCACCTCCTTGAAGTACTCATTTTTACCTTTCTCTTATTCTCTTCAAAATTATGGTCTTTCTTTCATCCTTCCTTTTGTGTTTCTCAAGGGAAAGTTATCATGCTTTAGGAAATCAAGTAAGGAATGCAGTGTTATATACCTACTTTTTGCTACATATGACAAGATCCCTGTAGACAAAGGGCCATCAAAAAAGCGTGACACTCTCTCTTCATTAATCAGAATAAGAGATAGTAGAATTGCAGACATTTACATTTAGTTCAGTTCAAGAACTTGTTCATTTATACTATAGGAAAAGAAAATATGTTGTAACAGTATTATTAAATCTAAGACAGAACTAAACCAACCAAGACAGTTTAATTTTAGTCCCGTTTAGAACTTAATTGTAGACTCATGGAAACCACGAAAGCTATTTGTCTGTAAGAGATCTCGTTACCTGGCAGTATATTAAACATTCAGTTCTAAGTTGTTTAAAGTAGAGGGCATCGTAAAAGATCCCCAGAATGTATAAAGGAATGTACATTTCCAGGCCTTGCCACCAAAGGAGACTTCTGTCTACTGCTAGTATTTATTTAGATTCTTCTAATAAATAAATAAGAGAAATTATAGGGTCCAAAAGTATGAAGATTTTTAAACTTTTATTATATTACCAAGTGGTCCCCTACCATAGGGGTCCCTGTTTATATACTGTGTCTAGATTGCTTGTATCTTTGTTCCCTTGCCATCATTGAATATTACTGTTTTTGTTTTATTTGGTATTCTGTAGTCTTTTGCACATAGTATTTTAGATTCTTTACACATAAGTGAGAAAAGAAAGTGTTTACCCAGAGGAATTGCCTTGACTTTAGATGACTTTACCTGTCATGATGCTCCAAATGAACTCTGATAAATGAAGGACACAGCTTTGAAGGGATGGCATCCACCATGTTTTCAGCACTTAAAGGAATGGCTTTGGATGAGTTGCTTTATAACTTTGTGGTAAAACACATGCACCTTATGACCTATGGATATTTTAGTTTCTTTACAGGACAGCTACATTTAACTGACGCCTTCATTTTTTTCCCAACAAATTACTTCTAAAGTTTTACAAGTATTTTCTTCATTTGCAGTCAACCTTGTTAAAGTCTACAAACAAGATATCTGAATTATGCCAATATCCAGAGAGGAGTATAAACAGCTGAACTTGTAAATATGTCCCCAATCTTACTTTTCTATGGTTAAAGTACCTGACTCTAGGCACCGATAATGTTAGCCAGCTTTGTGAGGAAGTTGCCCACATTTCCACTTCACCATCTTGACAAATCTATTAGATTGAGGGTATAAAAGTATGACTCTAAAGCAATTAGAGGCTATCACAATCACAAGTTGTCTGTTGATTCCAGCTAAAAGAGAATTTCACATTTATTTTTTCCTTGAATGCAATGAATATAACTTAGAAAGTGGTGAAAAAATAGAGGAGTTTTATAATGTAATCTCACTGACCACAGTTTTACCATTGCCTCTGAGAATGTGTACCTCAGTTTCTTACGGCTACTGTAACAAATTACCACAAACTGGTGACCATTAACGAGGCCCAACAATTAAGTCCGTGAACTTAGTTGTTCTACGTGCTACATACCTCGTTACTGAATATCACTACAGTCAGTTTTGAAGTACTCCCCTTGGGAAAAAATGCACCAATGCCAGTGCCTAGTCCATCTTTTTTAAAATTTATTTATTTACTTTTATTATGATTGAATGAAAATGTACATTCCCACATAAATTCACATGCTCACCTATATGCAACTCACACTGCTCTTCCTGCCTGGTGACACAGCCTTCCTCTCTGTTCCATACATCTCCTATCCTACCAGCAGTCTCCTATCCCTTCCTTTCCACCCACTTCCCTTACTCCAATAAGAGGTCAGCAGGATGATGTCCTGTAGATTCATAGAACCATAAAGTTCCCACAAGATACAGTCACTCTGTGTCACCAAGTCCAATACATAGCTGTCTGAAAAGTTGACCTTCATTATGATTTATGGACAGGGGCAGCATCAGGGCCAGCGGCCATGCTCCCAGGGGGAACCCTGAAGCCCCTGGACCATGAATTGATATCTTTTAGTGAAGATCTCAGGGTGCACCCCTATTTATTCTTGTGTTGCCAGTGAGACTCAGTTTTGTGAGCTCAATCATGGCTATGGGTGGTGGCTGGGCACCATCTGGTTCTTCTGGCCACGAGTTGATGTGGAGACCCACTCTTGTAGGTCTCTCTGTCTTCTGGATTCTCTTTCCCCCATGTTGTTCTTGTCCTCATTGATTATCTGTTGTTGAGTTTGGACCATTTGCTGTACCCTCAGAGGGCAGCTTGGCAGCTTTTAAGACCCCAGACGCCACTCACCAATGTGGGGTGCAAAGAGTACTCATCAGCAAAACACTAGCTGTGCCAATTGGGCTCGATTTCACCTGAAAGCATTGTCCCTGGCCCCTCGTCCCAGCTACTTTCTCCTTGAAGTATTAAGTTAAGACGGGAGGAATACTCAAATTGTGTTGCAGTCCAGTTAGTATTGATCTTCTTTCTAATGTGTGCTGTCACCGATTTCACCCAACCAGATTTCTGTTAACTATCTAACCTAAACCCTTCTCCCCTCACCCTCCCTCCCTCCCCACCCTTGCAGCCATCAAAGAGTCTTTTCTTCTATGCATGAGTCTGGATTTAAATTCTTATAGTAGGGGTCTCATACAGTGTCTGTCCTTTTGTCGCTAACTACTTTGTCTCAGCATAATGCCCTCCAACTGAAACCAGGTTAAGAGAAAGTTTCCTGCAATCATTGTTGTTCTTAATCATTGCATAGTGTTCCATTGAGTATATGTACCATAGTTTACCTATCCATTCCTCTGTTGTTGGGCATCTGGGTTGATTCCATCTTTTTGCTATTGTGGACTGTGCTGAGATAAACATTCGTGTGCATGTATAAGTTGATGTGAATGGCCTGGATTCTGTAAGATATATTCCAAGCAGTGGAATTACTGGGTCAAATGGTATACCTATACCCATTTTTTTTTAAGGGAGCACCAGATTGTTTTCCAAAGAGGTTGCACCATTTTGCAATCTCAGCAAAAGTGTAGGAGAGTTCCAATCTCCCCACAGCCTCTCCAGCATTTGTTGTTTTGCGTTTTTTTGGATCATGGCCAACCTTGTTGGGGTGAGATGGTATCTCATTGTCATTTTGATTTGAATTTCTTTAATAGCTAATGATCATGAACATGTCTGCATGCGTTTTGTGGCTGCCTGGATTTGCTCTTTAGAGAAATGTCTATCTATCTCCTTTGCCCATCACTTAATTGGATAGTTTATCTTTTTCCTATTGATATTTTATAATACCTTATAGGAAGATTAGGCATCAGCCTGACATATAGTTGCCAAATATTTTTTCCCATTCTATAGGTGGCCTTTTAATTCTATTAATAAAGTCTTTGGATGAGCAAAAGTGTTTGATTCTTAGTAGTTCCTATTTATCTATTTTCTCTTCTGATGATTGTGGTTTGTTTGACAGATTTCAAAATCTGTCTAGGTTGTGTGTTAAAACTTTCATTGTTGTTCCTACTTTTTCTGGATGAGCTTTATTGTTTTAGGTTTAATATTTAGATCTTTCATCCAGTTTGAGTTGGTTTTTGTATAAGGTGTAAGATATGGGTCTTGTTTTAATTTAGTGCATGTGGATATCCAATTTTGCCAGCACCGTTTGTTGAAGATACTATTTTTTTCACCAGTTTAATGTCTTAGGGCCTTTGTCAAATATCAACTGTTCATAGGCAGATGATGTCATCTCTGGGGTCTTGATTCTGTTCCATTGATCTAGTTGTCTGTTTTTGTACCAGTACCAGGCTGTTTTGACTACTGTGGCAGTGTAATAGGTTCTAAGATTGGGTAATGAGAGGCCTCCTAGTGTGTTCTTCTTCTTTAGTAACGCTTTGCTTATCTGGGGCTTCTTCCCTTTCCAAACAAAGTTGGTAATATGTTTCTCCATTTCATTAAAAAATGTCACTGGAACTTGTTTTGGGATTGCGTTATTTAAGTAGACTGCTTTGGGTGAAATAGACATTTTCACAATGTTAAGTCTTCCTATGCATGAACAGAATAGGTTTCTCCATTTATGTAAATCTCTCCTAGTTTCTTGTAGTAAGGGCTTGTAGTTCTCTTTGTAAATGTCTGTTATTTCTCTGGTTAAATTTATTCCTAGGTACTTTATCTTGTTAGGGGCTATAGTAAGTGGTATTGACTTGGTGACTTCTTAATCTTGTTGTTGGTATAAAGGAGTCCTACTGATTTACTTACGTTTATCTTGTACCCTGAAACTTTGCTAAACTTTTCTATCAGTTTGCGTAGTTTCCTTATGGATTCTTTGGGATTCTCTTCATATACAATAATATCATCTACAAATAGGGAGATTTTTAGTTCTTCTTTGCTGATGCGAAGCCCTTTATGCTTTGGTCTTGTCTAATTGCTCTGGCTAGAACTTCTAGTACAATGCTGAATAGGAGAGATGAGAGTGGGCAAACTTGTCTAGTTCCTGTTCTCAAGGGAAACTGTTCCAGTCTCTCTCCATTCAGGATGGTATAGGCAGTTGGCTTTGTATAAATGGCCCTTATTGCATTGAGAAATTTGCCATCTATTCCTATTTTGCTGAGAGTTTTTAGTATGAATTGGTGTTGCACTTTATCAAATGCCTTTTCTGCATCAATAGACAAGGACAGGTGATTCTTGGCTTTTGTGATATTTATGCAGTTGATCACATTAATTGTTGAACCATCCTTGCATTCCTGGTATGAATCCAACTTGGCCATGATGGATTATTTTTTTGATGTGTTGCTATATTCTATTGGCAAGAATTTTGTTGAAGATTTTCTGATCTAGATTCATGAGTGATATGGCTCTGTCGTTCTCCTTTTTGACTGAGTCTTTCCCCAGCTTTGGTATCAGGGTTGTGCTGGCTTCATAGAATGAATTTGGGAGTATTCCATCCCTACTACAGTCTTAGTAGTATTGGAGATAATTCTTCTCTAGAAGCTTGGTAGAATTCTGTGGTGAAGCAGTCTGGGCCTGGGATATTTTGGTTGGCAGTTTTTTGATGACTTTCAATCTCTTCGTTTGTGATGGGTTTATTAAGTTGTTCTGCTTCACATTGTGATAATTTGGTTAAGTGATATGAACCAAGGAATTTGTCCATTTCCTCTAGGTTTTCAAATTTGTTAGAATACAGTCTTTCATAGTATTTGGCTATGATATCTTTGATTTCTGTTGGATCTGTTGTGACCACTCCCCTCTCATTTCTTATTTGGGTTATTTGTTTCCTTTCCTGTTTTTCTTTAGTAAGTTTAGCCAGTGGTTTGTCAATTTTGTTAATCTTTTCAAAAACCCCCCTTTGGGTCTTCCAATTTCTTCTTCAATTGTTCTTATATTCTCTAATTTGTTTAGTTCTGCTGTAATCTTTATGCTCTATTTTCTTCTGGTGCCTGAAGGGTTCCTCTGTTGTTCTCTCTCTACTTGTTTAAGCTGTAGAGTCAGTTCTTTGATTTGGTTTCTTTCTTCCTTCCAAGTGTGTGCATTTATGGAGATAAACTGATCTCTGAACACTGCTTTGGCTGTATCCTATAGTTTCTGGTAGAAAGCATTTCGTTCTCATTGGAATCCATAAATTTCTTTATTTCATTCTTGATTTCTTCTATAACCCATGGTTTTTTGAGCAAGGTCTTGTTCAGTTTCCATGAGTTCTGCTTTCTATGTTTTTTCTGCTTTCAACATTTATGGCTTTATGACCAGAGAAGAGGCTTTGCATTAATTCAATGGTGTGAATTTTGTTGAGAATTCCTTTATGTTCTAACACATGGTCTATTCTGGAGAATGTTCCCTGTGCCCTGGAGAAGAAGGTGTAGTTATCCGCTGATGGATAGTAAGTTCTGTATATATCAATGAGGTCTAGTTGTTTAATTGTGGCAATAAGGACTTCTGTGGCTTTATTAAGCTTTTCTCTAGATGATCTGTCCAATATTGAGAGTGGAATGTTGAAGTCTCCGACTATTATTGTGGAGTGATCTATCTCCTTTTTGAGTGTAGTTAGTGTTTCTTTGATATATTTAGGTGCTCTAATATTAGGTGCATAAATATTTAATATTGTTAAGTCCTGCTTGTGTATTGAACCATTCAGCAATAAATAGTGTCCATCCTTGTCTGCAGCGGTGGGTTTTACGTTAAAATTGATTTTATCTGAAATTAGAATTGCCACACCTGCTCTTCTTTGTTCATTGTTAGCTTGATATATATTCTTCCATCCTTTAATTATCAGTTTGTTCATATCTGTAAGTCTAAGGTGAGTTTCTTGTAGGCTACATATAGATGGGTCATTTCTTTTGATCTAATATCTCTTTACTGGAGCATTCAGTCCATTCACATTCAATGTAATTATTGATAGGTATGTGTTCAGTGCTGTCATTATAATATGTTTATTTTTGTGTTGATATTTTTTCTGTTGTTCTTATTAATCTGTTCTGGGACATTCTTCTTTATGAGTTGATTTTTCACCTTTTTGTGGGTTGGTTTTGTGGTTGTTGAGATGCCGCTATTACATTCTTGATATGGTATGTTGCTTCTTTATTGTGTTTTATGGCTGCCTCTATGATCCCTCTTAATAAACTATATATAAACCCAATTTTCATTGCTACCAATCTTGTCAACTTCCTCTCCATCTGGCAGGACTATAACAACTGTAATACGTCCCTCTTTTTAATATGATGATATCATAGTTTGCATGATATGATCACTAGATCATTTCTTTCACTATTATAGCTTTGATTGTGTTTGGAGCCTTCCCTAACCAAGTAGGATTCTGGATAATGTGTCCTTCTAAAATGGAAAGTTAGTGTTTTTGTTCTTCCAAGCCAGGAATTCTTTCAATATTTCTTGTAGCTTTGGTTTGGTTTTTACAAAATCTCTGAGTTTCTGTTTATCTGGGAATGTCTTAATTCCACTTTCATATTTGAAAGATTGTTTCGCAGGATATATAATTTTGGGTTACAAGTTCTTCTGCTTCAAGGCTTTGGATGTGCCATGCCACTGTCTCCGTGCCAGCATCGTTTCTACTGAGAAATCTGATGAAAGCCTACAGAGTTTCCCTCTGAATGTTAGCTTTGCTTTGAGTCTTGCTGCCTTTAAGGGTTTCTGCTTATGTTTCATTTTGTTAAGCTTGATTATAATATATCTTGGAGTCTCTTTTGAGATCTACATTGAGCAGTGTTCAGCACATATCTTGGGTATCTATATTCTCTTCTTCATAATTTATGGGAAGTTTTCTGTCAGCAACTCAGCTACAATACTTTCTGTGTTCTCCGGTATCTCATCCTGTTCAGGAATTCTAATTAATTGTAGATTGTTCTTCTTAATAGAGTCCCACATGCTTCCTAATGTTTCTTCATTTTTCTGTTTCTTTTTTCTGATTTCTCCTCATAGATGCTGGAGTCAGTAGCTCTGTCTTCCAAATCAGAAAGTCTCTTTTCCGTTTGGTCCATTCTGTTTTCTTGGCTTTGAACTGAAGTTTTTATGTCTTTGATTTTGTTCTTGTTCTGCTGGATTTCAGAGTACTGATGTTCCATCAGATCGAATAGCTTGCTTAATTTTTCATTTTACTCTGCTGCATTATGTATAATGTCTAGGAGGGCTTTATATATAATCCTTTTGTAGTCACCTCCTGATAGTTTCAGAAAAGCTTCTTCATCTGGAAAGTTCTGAGGTTGTTTCTTTTGGGGTCCTTCTGGTGCCATGGGTGATTTCTGTGTTACTGTTTTGTCCAGCATTTGTTGCTTTTAGGGATTCATGTGGGTCAATAGAGGCTGGGAGAGATCCTGTGAAGATGGAGCACGGTTGTTTCCCTAGGCCATCTTAGAATGAGAAGTGAAAAGTATTTAAGAACTTCCAAAGTCAGTCAGATTTTCAGGTGTATAGGTCCCTCTTCCCAGCTGCCAAAGTAAGTGCCTGTATATTGAACCCCAGATGTTATCAACCAGCTCAAAATACAGAATGGCTACTGGGCTGCTGGCCTCTGATGTTGGCCCCCAGCTGTAGGTGATACTGTGTAGAATTATGCTTTTCTGCTGGGAAAGCAGCCTTTTCTGGGAAGGCACTACCTCCCAGCCCAGGAATTAGGTCCAGCTGAGGCTTCCATATGGATGACTGTACCTCCCAGTGAAACAAGATGGTGTCCCGCACAAGCTCGCCACCTGACAGGGACCAGGCTCCCGTCTGAAAGAGAGGCCGAGAGTGCCGAGATGCTCAGAGTCCACAGCCTCCACCCTGGGCCCCACCCTCATATGACACTTTGCAAAACACTGCCTCCCTGCCAGAAAAGCACTCTCCCCCCAGCAGGCACCACTTTCCAGCCTAGGAATCAAGTCAGATTGGGGCCTCTGCCTGGGCTTCTCCATTTCCCAATGAATCAAGATGGCGTCCCACACAAGTGCATCTGTATGGCTACTGCATGGCGGAGGCAGAAAGATAGGCCAGAGGAGCAGAAATACATAGAGTCCAAAGCCAGGCTCTCAAACCATGGCAATTACACTTCCCAGTCCTACTAGCAGTGCATTCAAAACCAGCAGGCAATCAAGTCCCAGCTCTGCCCGCCAGCCAAGACAGAAGAAAAAAACAATCAAAATGGTGAGTTGCCTTCATTCTGTGCAATGCTGTGCTCATGGAGAGTGGGGTCAGTGAAAGAGAGGAAGTTTTGCATTCAGTGGTATGAAGTCCAAATTAATAGCCCTATGCCATACCCCAGGGCTCAGTAGGTGTCCAGAAGGCTCTGTTTAATTATCATTTCAGGTCTTCGTTTTCAGAGGGCTTTAGGGAGACATGCGTTTAATCTGCCATCTTAACTCCGCACCCCCCAGTCTATCCTTTAAAGCAATTTTGAAATTCTTTCTGGAATGGCCATTGTGCATAGTGGCACAGTAGTGGCTTCACAAACTTAATTGTATAGTTGTCTGTGAGGGAGTTTTTAGCCAGTAAACAAATAAGTGTATTGTAATGCCCATCCTACTCCCCTGATCTGACCCCCAGTGACTTTTTTCTTTACCCAAAGATAAAGGAAATATTCAAAGGACCACATTTTGATGATAACCAGGACATTGAGGAAAATAGGGCGACAGCTCTGATGGCCATTCCAGAAAAAGAGTTCCAAAATTGCTTGAAAGGGTGGGCTAGGTGCTAGCATGGGTGCATAGCTCTCCAGGGGGAGTACTTTGATAGTGACAATACTGATAATTCAGCAATGTGGTGTGTAGCATGTTTTCTAGGATGAATTTGTAGACTTTGGCAGTCCCTGTATTTTCTCATAGTTTTGGAGGCCAGAAATCCAACATCAAGGTGTCTGCAAGGCTAGTTATTTCCAGAAGCACTGTCTCTTTCTTAGTTTCTTTCTGATAGCTACAGGCCACCATTGGCACACCTTTACATCAGCAGTGTAATTCCAGTCTCTGCTTCCGTGTTCACATAGCCTTCTCCTCCATGTGTCTCTGTGTCACACATTTCCCTCTTCATTTCTATTGTAAGAAAACCCATCAGTGTCTTTAGGACCTGCCCTGATCCAAGATGGTCTCATCTTGAGACCCTTAACTTTACTGTATCTTTAACAATCCTTTTTTCTAAACAAGGTAACAGGCTTTAGGGTCAGGTCCTAGACCTGTTCTTTTTTATTTTAGATTATAGGGTAGCACCACTGTCCAACTTGTATCCAAGTAGACAAGGTACGTCTTCAAATTCAGAAGTCTTAGATGTTCTGGAGAATAAATATGACATCTACCACACAACCAAGAGGAGAAGGTGAAGAAATACAGAGCACTCATTGTAGGGACCTCTAGACACAGACCTCATGCTGTGTTATCAGCCTGTGTGTGTATCTCCACAGAATGTTGCTGCTCTTATTGTACATTGTGAGTATAGGAATTATATTTCACACTAAGAAATTACTTTAAAGAAAATCATTGTCTTCACTCTAGGATTTCAGTGTAATATAATGCTTTCAAAAATAGCTGTTGATTAAAAGCATCTAAGGGTACACTTGGGCAAAATAAGCATGCAAGGTCTGAATAATCTACCATCTAAGGTGTTAATAGATTTTTCTGAAAAACTTACTGAACCACTGCTGATGGATATTTATGAAAATTTAGTGAGAACTGGGAAATGACAGGATTGAATGCCAACATTGTATCAATTTTCCAAGATAGAACGAACTGCTATCATGGTAATTATGGTTCAGTGAATGTAACTTAAATCCTTCAATAATGGGACAACCATTAAAAAGAAAAATTTGTAAAACCTCTCCAAGGTAACAAAATCCTGAACAATAAATAGAATTGGTTTATAAAGAAAAGAATTGTGACAGATGGAATTTAATAGCTTTTTGATAGGATTACCAAATTAATAGACTATGGAAAGGCAGTGATTGGAATATGTTTTTATTTTATTATATGTGATAGTCTCCAGTGAAATGTACATCAATTCAAATTTTCTGGAAAATGAATAGTGTCTTGTGGGTTGAAAACTAGTTAAGGTATCAAGCAGTACAAATCCACAGTAAAGCACCTAGTTTGAGGGGAGTAAACTATTCTGATTCACTTCGGTTTAAAGTGAAGCTGAGTCTTAAGAACTCATTTGAGGTCTCAGAGAGGCAGTTTTGTTCTTACAAACTTATTGGTTTAGAAGAATGAAAAGCACAAAATAGTAACACATGCCAATGAGACCAGCACAGAATGACCATTTTGCCCTTACATTTTATTTTTCCCCCAAAGGGAAGCAGGAAGGTGATAGAATTTGGAAGTAAACTGATGTAATAGCTAGTACAATAAGAATTTGGGACCAGGACTTTAATTTAGCTCTGGATGTTACATTTTTGTCCAAAGAGGCTCTTGAGTATTTTGTTTTCACCTGTATTATTAAACAGAAATTTTTTAAAAAGAGATTTCCCTGTTTTAGGCTATATTTTATCCATAAGAGAGGCTGCCTTAATAATATTTGATCTGATAGAAGGGAAAAAGGGGTTTATGCATGGAAGGATACGTGTTATATTGGTGGGAAGTAAGATTTGGGATAGGTACCGGCTGATACAATAATTAAGTACACAGCTGCTAATTGGAAAGTCAAACCCATTCTGGAGAAAGACCTGGTGGCTTGCTTTTGTAAAGATTATACCCTATACCTGTTACCATCAAGCCTGTTCCAATTTATAGTGACCATAAAGCTCAGAGTAGAACTGCCCCATAGGGTTCCAAGACTGTAATCTTTATGGAAGCAGACTGCCACACCTTTCTCCTGCAGCTCAGCTGGTGGATTCAAACCACTGGCTTTGTCAGTTTAGCAGCTGAGCACTTAACAATTGTGCTACCAAGTCTCCTTCCTTAGAAGGATAGTGCAGCCTAGAAAGTCCTCTGAGACAGTTCTGCTCTGTCACATGTGATCACTATGAGTTGAAATCAACTCAACAACAGGTAACAAGGAAGGTTTGGGTGGGAGAGGTGAAACAGAACTGTAGACCTGAAGAACTACAACTGAGCAAGAATTATGTGGAAAGTACTGAATGAAATGTAATCTAGCATTAAGCATGCTATTCACTAGCCATTTTAACTGACATTATATTATATAATATGTATATTTAATACATATTAAATGAAAACTCAAAAAATGTAAAATTTTATATATAGCATATACCCAATTACTTAAACAATAAAAGCATAAGAAAGTAAAGCTGAGATGTTAAGATTCTAACAGTAGTTATTATTGCTTGTTAGGATTACTAGTGGTCTTTATGTTTTCCAAATTTTATATAATGAAAATGCAATATAGCACTAATCAAACTCTTAGAAAGAACGGAGTTTTTACACATGCCAATGATGTTCCCAGGAAAGGACATAAAATTGGAGGAGTTGAAAGCGAATAATGTTGAAATGCTTGCTGTATGTAAAATTTGTGAGAGCAGCTTTATGTACATTATTTCCTTTAGTCCTTAAACTAGACTTCTGAAGTAGATGTCATTGCTAATTGTCTCTGTGCAATATGACTTTGGTTTTGGATCACACATTGCCCAAGAGATGCCATGTGAATAAATCAGAGATAAGTTAAAATTAAGACGAGAGTGATTAAGGAGCTTCAGGTACTTATTTATGATGTGAGATGAAGTTGTGTCAGGCAAAACATGGTCAAGAAGATACAAAGTAGGGACGTAAATGACACAACTACTTAAAGACTATAGAACAAATAAAATTGGTGGAAGGAATTCAATATCTGTCAGCATCAGTGTCATTGAAGCATTGTTCACAACAGAAAAAAGGCAAAAAAAAAAAAGCCAAATGTCTATGAACAAGTAGATACAGAAAATGTGATTTTATGTATGTGTATACACATATACGTAATTATGTCATTTTATGTTTCAATTTTAAATCTATGTTGTCATTTTATGTCATTTATATATATGCACATATATGTGTACATACATATGTTTGTGTATATGTATGTGCACAAACACACACACAGAGTCACATCCTAATCCTATTGTCTTCAGGTCCATTCTGACTCAGTCTGACCTTGCAGGGCAGAGTTGAACTGCCCCATATAATTTCAGTCATTATGAAATATAAAATTCTCATACATACCATTACAGAGATGAACTCTGAAAACATTATTAGGTGCCATTGGGTTGGCTTAAACTCACAAGGACACCATGTGTGACAGAACTTCTCATTCTTTAAGCCAGCCAAGTGATGCCAAGTTGGATCCGACTCATGGAGACCCAAATGTTGTCCATAATTTGTTATGATACAAACTGTCAAATGCCTTGTATGGTCAGTAAAACACAGGTAAATGTTTTTCTGGTGTTCTGTGCTTTCAGCCAAGATCCACCTGACAGCAGCAGTGATATCCTTTGTTCCATGTCTTCTTCTGAATTCAGCTTTGAAAATATTAGGCTAAGTGGACTGTCAGACACAAAATGCCAAATGTTGTATGACCTTGATTCTACTTATATGAAATATGTAGAATAGGCAAACACATAGAGACAAAACTTTATTAGTGGTTACCATTAGTGGTTACCAAGGGTTGTGGGGAAGAGTTATTGCTGAAGGTATTTGTTTGTTTGGGATCATATAAAACTTTTGGATATGGATGGTGAATGATGGTAGCATGACATGGGGAATATAAATAATGTTACCGAATTTTATGCTTAAAAATGGGCATGATGGCAAAAAAGATTCAGGGAAGTTTGGGGGTTGGATTTTTTTTTTTAAATTAATACTGAACAACAGAAGAAGAACACATACTAACAACAAGTGGAAAACAACAGAAGAGAGAGTAATTTTCACATGTGTGCACTAGTTGAAAGGGGAAGACAACACCTCTATTTACAGATCTAGACAATGCATGTGAATTCCATTAGAACAAAGCTTGTAGGGAATCTTAAAAATGTCATAGAAACTTTGGTGACATAGTGGTTAAGTGCTATGGTTGATAACCAAAAGATCGGCAGTTTAGATCTACCAGGCATTCATTGGAAACTCTGTCTAACACTTTTACTCTGTCCTGTTGGGTCACTATGAATCAGAATCAACTTGACAGTGGTGGGGTTGGTTGGGTTGCTTATAAAGAATACATTAGGCCGATGACACCTAGTCTTTCTTACTGATTATCCTTAAGGTTAGGAAGAGAGAGAAAAGCAAAAGAGAGACAACCACAAATTACATGTCCCAGGGATTGGATGCAATAGGTAGTACACCAAATCTGTGAAGGGTTTCTGCCAGTCACACCTCTAGATCTAAGTTCTATTTCCACACAATTTAGATTACAGAGAAACATGAGAAACAGCTAGAAAAATCCCCAAAGTAGAAGAGTCTATAGAACAAACTTTCAGTTTCTTCAACATATAAACTGAAAGGAAACAAACAGTGGGAAGATAAATTTATAGTTTAAGGGACAGTTAAGGGGAACTCAAAGATTAGACCATTTCTTAGGAGTCAGTGAGTTTATATTAAAGGGGAAACAGAAAGGTTGGGCAATTCCAAGAATGTCATCAGTGTCCCTCAACTGTGCATGTAGAAACTGTCAAATTGGTATATGTTTTGCTGTGTATATTCTCAACAACAACAAAATACAGTTCAGTTAAAAAAATAAATAAATAAAGAGGGACTATACCAATTGCCAGCAACGATGTGAAGCTGGGTACTCACCTTTGCTGCTGGTGTGAAGCAAGGAACTCACATTCATTTTAGAGACATTTTGCAAGATAGTTTGGTGATTTATTACAAAGATAAACATAGTCTTTCTTCTCCTATGATCCAGAAATATGCTTCTATGTATTCAGCAAATTGATTTGTAAACCTATATACACATAAAACCTGTACATGAATGTTTGTGATAGTTTCGTTCTTAACTGACAAAAATTGAGAGGAAACAAGATGTCCATCAATGTTGAATGGATTTAAAAAAAAAGAAAAGAAAACTATAATATATCCATACAATGGGATGTTAGCAGTCATGAAAAGGTATCAGCTATGAGATATATACATACACTGAAGTGGAATGTCTGTTGAAACAGAAGTAGGTATTTTTAATAATTGTTGAAACTCTATGACTGATATTAGTGCTTCATTACACTATTCCTTCTGATTCTGTATATATTTTAGATGTTTCATAATCAAAAATTACGGCTTTTCTGCATATGAATAAATGATTTCGACAAAGGCCCTAAGACATTAAACTGGGGTAAAAACAGTATCTTCAACAAATGGTGCTGGCAAAATTGGATATCCATCTGCAAGAAACTGAAACAAGATCCATATCTTACACCTTATACAAAAACCAACTCCAGCTGGATAAAAGACCTAAATATCAAACTAAAATGATAAAGCTCATCCAAGAAAAGGTAGGAACAACAATGGAAGTTTTAATACACAATATGGACAGACTCCAAAATCTGTCAAACAAACCACAATCATCAGAAGAGAAAATAGATAAATGGGATCTATTAAGAATTAAACACTTTTGCTCATCTGAAGACTTTATTAATAGAATTAAAAGAACACCTACAGAATGGGAAAAAATATTTGGGAACTCTATGTCAGACCGACGCCTGATTTCCATAATCTATAAGATACTACAAAATATCAACAAGAAGAAGATAAACCATCCAATTAAGCAATGGGCAGAGGAGATGGACAGACACTTCACTAAAGAAGAGATCCAGGCAGCCAAAAAACACATGCGGACATGTTCATGATCTTTAGTTATTAAAGAAATTCAAATCAAGATGACAATGAGATACCATCTCACCCCAACAAGGTTGGCCATGATCCAAAAAACACAAAACAACAAATGCTGGAGAGGCTGTGGAGAAAGTGGAACCCTCCTACACTGTTGGTGGGGTTGCAAAATGGTCCAGCCTCTTTGGAAAGCAATCTGGCACTTCCTTAAAAAAATGGATATCGATATACCATTTGACCCAGTAATTCCACTACTTGGACTATATACTACAGAATCAAGGCCTTTCACGCCAACAGACACATGCACCAGAATGTTTATCGCAGCACAGTCCATGATAGCAAAAAGATGGAATCAACCCAGATGCCCAACAACAGAAGAATGGATAGGTAAACTATGGTATATATACTCAATGGAGCCCTACGCAATGATAAAGAACAACAATGACTTCAGGAAACATCTCATGACCTGGTTTCAACTGGAAGACATTATGTTGAGTGAAAGTAGTCAGCGACAAAAGGACAAATACTGTATGAGACCTCTACAATAAGATCTCAAAAACAGACTTGTGTATAGAAGAAAAGACTCTGATAGCTGTAAGGGAGGGGAGGCGGGGGAGGGTTTAGATTAGATAGTTGCTAGGTATCTGGTTGGGTGAAATTGGTGATAGCACACATTAGAAACAAGAACCATATTAAGTGGACTTAAACATAACATGAGTACTCCTTCCATCTTAACCCAATATTGCAAGGATAGAGTAGCTGGGGCAGGGGGTGGGGGACCATGCTCTTAGGCGAAAGCGAGGCCAATTGGCACAACTAGCATTTTGCTAAGAGGGCTCTCTGCACCCCACGTTGGTGAGTGGCGTCTGGGGTCTTACAAGCTGCCAAGCTGCCATCCGAGGGCACAGCAAATGGTCCCCACTCAGCAGGAACGGATGCTCACCGAGGACCAAAATGACATGGAGGAAAGACAACCCAGAAGACAAAGAGACCCAACACAAGAATAAAAAGGGGTGCACTCTGAGATCCCCACTAAAAGACCTCAATTGATAGTCCAGTGGTTTCAGGGTTCCCCTGGGAGCATGGCCCCTCCCCCTGATGCTGCCCTTGACCATAAATCATAACGAAGGTCCACGCTTCGGAAAGGAATGGATTGGACTTGGTGATGCAGTGACCATATATTGGATGTACTTTATGGTTCTATACATCTATAGGATGTCATCCTGCTGACCTCTGGCTGGAGGAAGGAGAGTGGGTGGAGAGGAGGGAAAAGAGAGACTGTTGGGAGAACGAGACATGCATGGAGCAGAGAGGAATAGTGTGCTGTCACCGGGCAAGGAGAGCAGTGGAAGCTGCATATAGGTGGGTATGTATATTTAAATGGGAATGTACATTTTCACTCAGTTATATTAAATAAAAAATTTTAAAAAAATTACGGCTTTTAAGATTGAGAAATACGTATATATAGAAGAAAATTAAAGAGCTAGCAGACAGACCTGAAAAGCCACTGTCATGTATTATGGGAAGTATGTTAAAAACATGTTTTGAGTTTGATTCTTAACTCTGTGAAATGTTGAGGAGATTTGTGTCCTAAACGGTTTTTGATGTCTATAAAGAAATGTACTGCTCACATTTAGTCTGATTTCTCAGAGCAAAGAAAAGGTTCCAAGCCAATAAACCAAACCCATTTGCCATAGACTCTATTCTGACCCATACCAGCTCTGTGAGCCAGAGTGGAAGTGTCATGTAGAGTTTCCAAGGCATAAGCCTTCCAGAAGCAGACTGCCACATCGTTCTCCTATAGAACATCTGGTAGGTTTGAACTTTCAACCTTTCAGTTAGCAGCTGAGTGCTTAAATACAGTGCCACCAAGACTCTTGTCGAAGAAGATTTAAAACTACACCTTTTGTCATCAAGTCAATTATGACTTATAGTGACACTATGGGACAGAGTAGAACTGTCATCATAGGGTTTTTAAGGAATACGTAGTGGATTCCAACTGCTGATTTAACCACTATGCGACCAGGGTTTCCTGAAGGAGGTTAGTCCCTTGAAAATGTTTGATTTGACTGGATCTGACCCATTTTGTTGAAAGCATTTTTGTCTCAAATTTATCCATATTACTGGTCTCCTACTCAACTCATAATTTGTTGAATAACTCAGGGAAATGGATGCAAAACCAGCTTTTCTTTTGCTAAATGAGCTTTAAAGGATTTTTAAAAAATACTTAAGAGAACAAAAACCATCCTTTTTGATTTCTTTTGACTCTGTTTCTCTTTGCTTAGATATGTTTATGTAGATATTTGTGGAATAAAATCCTTTGAAAATTCTCACTGTGCTAAGTAATCATCTTCAAACTCTGCAATTTTTGAAAGAGAATAGAAGCTGTCACTTAACCTCAAACTTAATCTATCAGAAGCCACTAATATTATGAAAATAGCATCTTGGCATTTTAATTTGGAAACAAGGAGTTGTACCTGGCTATGTAAGGGAATACACTGAGGCCAATTATGACTGGATAGTGGTTAATTTTTCTTTCTCATTTTTCTTCACTTGCAAGTGTTCTGTAAAATTATTAGAGATAAAACGACCAAAGTGAGAACAAAGGCAAACTACAAATAATCATGACATCAGCCAGAGCATCCCAAAAGCATCCTAATAATTCACTTGAAAATAGAAGTTTTATTACCACTATTATTGGGAGATGGTAAGGTTTATACTTTGAAAAATGCCCAGTTACTTCTACAAATTAATAAAAAAAACATGTTTTATGCTATATAATCCTGGAAATCATAGGGTCTTTATTCTCTCTCTTAATTTATTCCTGACTTGGAAGCAATCTGACCAAGGTCACATTGCTAATCAGGAATAGAAAGAAATGAAAATCATTGAATCTTTGTCTTAAATCTTGAAGTCTTTATTGTGAAAATAAGTAGCGTAGAGAAGGAGCACTTTTGTTGTTTGTTTTCACCTCAAAATGCATAAGTCCATGTGTGTTTGCTTGTTCGCAAGTGTGTATATGTCTTTGTGTGTTTGTTTGCTTTGCAAAAACATGACAAGAGGCATATGGGAAAGGCATAAATACGATTGAATGTTGTATTTATTCATCACTGAGTCTATAGATATTTCATCTCATGTCTCACTGATTTCTCCGTTAGTAACTGATCACAAAAATGTACACATTTGGTATTACAGTTGTGTTGTTGTCTACTTTAGGAAGTGCATTCATCAGTTTGTTTTCTGACACCATAACCTATTGCCTCTAGGAAAAATAGTTAATAGAGGTCTTCATTCCTCTCTTGACCTCCACTTCTATCTCATCTAATTCTACTCCTTAGCAGAAACCAAGACTACCGTTTATTATATATCCCCTAAGATTGTTTGCATCTGTATCACATTTATGTCAGAGCTAGAAGTACCTCCCTGTGCTCTTCTTCCACTACTAGTTGTAATCCTAATCACACTTTATGGACCAGGTCAATTTCTATGGGCTTTATCAAGGTTTTTCTGCCTGCACACGCTCCCTGTGATTTCTCCCTTTTGCTGAAACTCTTAAGCAATAATTCATATTAACAAATGTGAGTCTTTCCAGACTGTTGGAAATATGTGGGGGAGGACCAGGTATTAGCACCTTTGTGTATATATGCTGAAAGCAAGCAGATGTGCTACAAATATTTGTGAGTCTAGTAAAAGTTGAACAATTTTCCCTAGATACAGAGAAGCAGCCTGAGCCTCAGATGGTTAGTGGCCCACAAAAAAAAAAAAAAAAAAAAAAGAAAGCGAAATCACCAGTCTAGAACAGTGGTTTCCAAAATCCTATGGACCATGCGTCTGCCAAAGAGCTGTCCATAAATCACTTGGGAGTTTTAGAAAAAAACAAAACAAAACAAATTTTACAATATGTGCCCAGAGGATTTGATGCTGATTAGGGGTCAGTCCTAGAATTCTCAGATGTAGTCCCAGAAGGTTGTCGCTGAGGAATTCATGTAAAATTTGTGTCCCTATAAAATTGATGTTTTGCTTTAGGCAGAGATCATCACCTGATGCAATCACCTGGGGGTATTTTCAAATCGAGCCCTCGCCAGGGCCTCACCTCTAGAGATGCCGATTTAATTAATCTGAATAAGGCCCTGCTATCCGCATTTTTGGAGTTCTCATGGCAGAATGATTGACCACTCGGCTGCCACCTGGAAGACCTGTAGTTCGAACTCACCAGGCACTCAGTGGCAGAAAGACGTGGCAGTCTGCTTCCATAAAGTATAAGTCTTGGAAACGCTATGGGACAGTTGTCTGTCCTGTAGGGTCACTGCCAGTCAGAACTGACTAGATGTCAATGGGTTTGCTTTTGATCAGCAATTTGTAGAGTTCTTGGGTGATCCCAACATACAGGCAGATGGAGAACTATTATACGGTTCTTCTTAAATTCAATCCATCGAAACTGTTGGAAATGTACCACTCTGGCTATGGGGACAGTATGGAAGGTTGTCTTGCTCAGACCTTTCCTGCTCAGGCCTTTTGACTCTGTATAGGTCTTCCAGCTGGGATCAGCTGATTCAGCATTAGTTATGTAACTTGTTTCTGGGCCTCCGGGCTCAAATCTGGCTGGCAGCAATTATGGTTTAAAACCTCTGTAAAAAGCCACTCTGCCAGGAGACTGCAGAGGGAGACTAGAGAGAGCCTATGAGAATGCTTGGGCAGGGTGAAGAAAGAGCAGCAGAGAGTGCCTGCCTGCCTGCCTGCCCTGCTGCCCCACTGACCACAAAACGTTGTATCTGCCTCCAGCCATTACGACTATGACTGACTACAGCTGCTGTGTCCCTGTTCCTGTAACTGTTTGAATTGTGAACCTGCATTCCTGGCCTTGACTACCTGCATTCAGACACTGGCCTTTGAATTTTAGCTGTTGTCTCCCATCTCCCCACTCCAGTCCTCACACCAGAATCATTCTTTTCTGTTGGAATTCTTCTGTTTTCTGTTTTGTTTTTAAACAGTCTTTTATGAAAATGCCTGATGGAGTGAGTCTACCTCTGAAGGCTGAGGAATGGGTGGCGGTTGGGTTGTGGTTCCACTGTTGTATTGCTCTTTTCAACTAGTAAAGCAGCTTTAAAACCACCCATAAAAATGTTTCCTATTACCAAAATAATTGATTCCCTGAATCTTAGAATTTTGCAGGAATTAACACTTTGAGCTTGTTTTACAAGAACCTCAGAGAAGGTCATGTCAAGGATTAAAAGGCAAAGGAGGTATTTTTGGATCATTTCACCGGTTTCTGGCAACCCAAGCGTCTTTCCCCTCAATCTACAGCTGTCTTTATTCAACCATAAACCTTCATGCTTACTTCCTGAGAATTTATCATTTTGGCCAGGAATGAAAGTTGGTTTTAGAAATTTTTCAGTGTTAGGTCAAAAGCTGCAATAAGTGCTTTCCTTTTGAATCATTCTGTCATCAACTTGAAACCAGATGCGTAATTTATCTCCAAGAATGAAAAAGAACAAGATACATATCTTTTTTTAAAAAAAAAAAAAACAACAAGTGAGTCAAGCACCTGGAGGAAATTTCTGGACTTTTACTGCCTTACCTACATGCACAGGTGACAGGCATCGCTCCAATTATCCCTAGGGTACTGTAGATGTACGTGTTTTCAGCCTTAGATAATTTGCAGTTGGAAAAAAAGAGAGGGAATGTTCTATTTAGGCCTTTGATTAGCTGGTTCCTCAAGGCATAGAAGGCTGAACCTACGAATTTTAGAAGCAAAATAAAATTATGCCCAGAATAGAAAGGTGTAAGGATGCACTTTACCTCCTTCCATGTGAGATTACAATCCAGTTTGTCACTGCTTTCTTTTAAGTTGACCCATCTCAGGGTTACATTTGTATTTCTGTTGTAGGGATTGTATGTGTACGTGCTTCAGAGTCTTTCAGTGTAAGGGTCATGGACATAACCAGTGGATGTGGGTGAGGAACTTTCTGTCCAGGTTCTAGCATGTCAGGACCAATTAACCACTTGGCATTATAGTGATATTCCTGAGGGAAACACTGGCTATTAATCAGCACACTTCATAAATCACAGAAGTTGCCTTATTTTGAATATAGGTTAAAATGGACTTTGAAATGACTTCTTTGAGTGTGGAAATGGCCAAAGAGCAATGTGGTCGACAGACCCTAAGACGGCCTCCAATTTTTCCTGTCTGCTGGTGTTTACACCCTGTTGACTCTCTGTGCATAACTGTAGACTGTCTTCTAACCAAAAGAATATGACAAAGATGATGAGACTTCACCCCCTTGATTAGCTTATGTTGTATGGCCAAGATGATGGATTGCCACTACCATTTTTACATTATGTTACATATGACTCTATCATCGCCAACTGAGGTTCCCATTGTGGCTTCACGAAGTGGCTATGTGGGAGAAACATAGGTAGCAAAGGAATGGTAGGTGGCCTCTAAGAGCTCAGAGCAAAACTCTTGGGCCTATCAGCCGTACCACTGCAAGTGAATCCTGTTAACAACCTAAATACGCTTGGAAGCTGACTTTTCCCAGGCAAGGCTCCAGATAAAAATGGAGCTGGGGTGTTGATGGCAGCGTTGAGAGAAGCTCAGCAGGGGCTTCTGACCTATGGAAACTGTAAGAAAACAAATGTGTGTTGTTTGAAGCCACTATATTTGTAATAATTTATTACGTAGCAATAGAAAACGAACGCAAGCAGCAAACTCCTAGGGGCTTTTGTACTAACAAAGTAGCCTACCTGAAATTTGCTTACCTAATCACGCAATTAAGACATGTTAATCTAAATCTGTAGCAGTGTTACAATCTTTTCGCTTGACAGTGAGATTTATGAAAAGAGAGAACTTGCACTCATTCTTATCAGAAGGCAAACTTTAAGGGTGGAATAAACTTCTCCATTAAGTTCTTACCTACTTGCACTGTAATACATTGACACTATGCTATTCTTTTTTTTTTTTTTTTTTGGCTGTTCTCATAAATTTTCATCAGAGCAAAGAGAGTTATCTTCACTTCTCATCAATGAAAGTATTGTTTTCCATTCTGCATTTCCTAAGGATCACTTTGGGAAAAAAGTACCAAAGGATTGCATTACAAAAGTCGGGCCTCTGGGGTTGATAATTTATTTGTCTTGTCAGAGCTCCAGGCAGGTGGCTTGATCTTTAAAGCAGGACAATGAAACAATATATTTCTAATCAGGGGGTTGAGGAAGGTTGCAGCCCACATCCCGCAGAATTCAATTAGGCACACTGGCTGGTAAAGGGGAAGGTCTGTATTATTGCCTACAGATGGTCCAGGCTGGTGGCGTGCCGTTATTGCTTTCTCCGGGCAGTCATACTTTTGTGTTTTGTTTTGGCCGCTCTTAACAATGTCATTTAATTAATTTCCTCATATATTTGTTTGGGTACTACAAACTTTATTTTCTGCCTTCATCTGGGAAGTAACTTTAGAAAAATAAGTAAAGCATTTTTAGAATGACAAATGATACCAACCAGAAAAAAGAAATAAACTTTGTAAATAATTCTGTTTGGATCAGCACATCTAAGATGGATCTTACCAAGTGCTTATAAGACTTTAGAGCCACAAGCTTGTTTTATTGTTTTTTATTTTTTCCTTCCATGTAAAATAACTTATCGTTTTGCAATTTAGGTATACTTCTACCAAGAAGCCATTACTCTTTGGTCATGATCTAAATCAGTGTTTCAAAAGTAATCATATAAAAAAATTGACAGTGATACCCCTCACGACCACCTACATGTAAGTAGGTATGTGACAGAAGTTGAAATATATTTCTGGAAATAGAGTTTACACTTACTCAGGCAATAGTACTTAGTTTTCTAGATGACAGTCTCTGAGACTTTCTATATTATTTATTTTTTAAAAAATGCTAGTTAACCCATTGCTTTCTGGCCAATTCAAATTCATAGTGACCCTATAGGACAGAGTAAGACTGCCCCATACAGTCTCCACAGGTAGGTGGAGGGGTTCCAAGTGCCAAATTTTGGTTAGCAAGTATATTTCTCAGCCACTGCACCATCAGGACTCCAGAATGTTGGTGAGATCCGCTAAATGAATTTGACTACCAACTAGCTTTTTTAAAAAAAAATAAAAAAAAGTTGAATAATCAATGTACTATAAAGTTCAACCTTTAATATACTATAATTATTTAATATATAATAGAATAGAATATACAGTGTACAACTTTATCATTTTAGTATATTTAGTATATTCAGAAATCATCATTATCTATTTTCAGAATGTTTCTATCACCCAAAGCACTGCTATACCCATTAATAGTCATGCCAAATTCCAAGCTCTTGACTACCATTAATCTACTTTTTGTCTGTGTATTTGTCCCTTCTGAATATTTCATATAAATGGAATCATACATTCATGTGGCCTTTTGTGTCTAGTTTCTTTCACTTATTGTAACATTTTTGAAATTCATTCAATTTACAGTATTTAATTCTTTGTTATAGCCAAATAATATTTCATTGTGGGAGTATATCCACATTTTGTTTATCTTTTCATTGATTGATGGATGTTTGGAATGTTTCCTGTTCCCACTTTTTGACTATGATAAATAGTGCTGTTACTAACGTGTGTATACAAGTTTTGACGTGAGCATATGAAGAATTGGCTTAATTCTTTAATTGGTTTAATACTTTACTTGGTTTAATGCTTCTTTCATTTTATGATAGACTTCACCAGCAAAGCTTTCTGGTCCTGAAGTTTTCTTTGCAGGAAGCTTTCAATGATTAATTCAATCATTTGTTGATTTGCTTGATTTTCATTTCTATTGGTTTTGAGTTAGTGTAGGTAATTTATGTATTTCTTGAGATTTTTATATTTCATGTAAGTTATTTAATTTGTTGACATAAAATTGTTTATAGTAATTTATTTTTCATGCTTTTTATTTCTCTAAGATCAGTAGTATTGTGTTCTCTCATTTCTGATTAGGTAATTTGAATCTTTTCTCTGCTCAGTCTACCTAAAGATTTGTTAGTTTTCTTTATCTTTTCAAAGAACTGGTTTTTTGTTTAATTGGTTTTCTTCATAGTTTTTCTGTTCCCTGTTTCATGCATTTCCTATACAATCAATATTATTTCCTGCCTTTTGGTTGCTTACAATTTATCCAATTCTTCTTTTTCTAGTCAAGGCAGATGAATAGGTTATTGATTTGAGATCTTTCTTATTTTCTAATGGGGAGTTTATAGCCATAAATTTACTTCTATAAAGTGTTTGTACTGCATCCTGTATGTCTTAATGTTTTGTGTTATGGCTTATCACAATATATTTTTTAATTTCATTGTGATTTCTTCTTTGATCCATTGTTTATTTAGGGGTATATTGTTTAATTTCTATGTTTCTGAGATTTTTCAAATTTTCTTCTGTCATTCTGTTCTAATTTCATTTCACAGCAATCAGAGAACATACTTTACATGATTCAATTAGTTTAAATTTATTGAGACTTTTTTTTTTATGACATATATTTAGTCTATCAAGAAGAAAATTCCACAAACACTTGATAGCAGTGTGAGTCCTGCTGGTAAAACCACAGAAACACAAAAGAGATTAGCATTTTCTAGGGGCAAGGGAAGGATGGAAAGGGGAGTTGATCACTTAATGTGGTTTCTTTGGGAGTAATGAAACTGGGAACTAGTGTAGAGATGACAGTTGTAAGAAGATTAGAGATAATGACCGTACAACATTATAAATGTAGAAAATGCCACTGAATTTTAGACTTTAAAATGGTTGATTTTGTGTTATGTGAATTTTACCTCATTGGAGAAAATTATAATAATGCACTGGAGACTCAGATTTCTGAATTTCTGCTGTAGTAATGAAAATATATCATTTATCTATTACTATTTGTGCTGGATGCTGTTGTCTCTGACTCATAACAATCGTACCTGTAACAGACTGAAACTTGCCTAGTCCTTTCATTGGCTAATTTTCAGAAGCAGATTGCCAAGCCTTTCTGCCAGTCTCTTTGAGTTGTGTCGAAACCTGTTCCACATAACAACCCTGTTGGTATACAGGCTGCCCGGGGTGCAGCTTCCAGCATCACAGCAAGGTGCAAGCCAGCACAGTAGGACAAACTGGTGGGCAGGTGATGGGTGCTTAGTGCATCCGGGAGAAAACTTGCTGCTAAGTATTGAAATACTAAGCCACAAAAGGAATTGAAGACAAAGAAAAAGAATCTTTTTTCCCCCTTTAGCCCAGAAGGTATTACAAAAAAGGAAGGGAAGAGGAAGCAGTAGGAAGAGAATTGAGAATTGTTTGCACATTTATCCCCCTCTGTAAAACCAAAAAGACACAACTTATGAGTAGAAGGGGAAACCAATAGCACAGGTACCTTATTCCCTAGGTTACCACTGTGGCAGAGATCTTTGCATGACTTCTCCATCTAATAATATGACAATCAAGTGAAGTTAAGAGGGGCAGGAGTGTTGCTTAGTGAGAAGAAAAAAGTGAGATTTAGTTGCTTGCACTCAAGAGCTTCCATAGGCCTCCATATAGGTGAATACAAGGTTGAGAGTCAGTACATCTGCAACGGTGTGCGAGGTAATGGCGGTGATAGCCTCGGTAATGAACTAGCAAGAGGATGTGGTAGCAGCTTTCAAAAGCTATTGATGCCAATTTCAGTGCAAGAAGGCTTCTTGAACAGACTGAGTCTCTTAGGTGAAGGAAGATTGATTGAGCAGACCCAAGAACTGCGAAAGAATTGTCCACAAAGTCATCACTTGGTCCCTATTGTTATATTTCTTATGTCAGTCATTACAGTAGCCTGAGTGGTCTCCCTTGTCCCATTTTTAGTCCCCTAAGGTCCATTCTCTAAACAGCAGTGAATATTTGTTAACTCAAAATCTTTCGGTGACTTCCTCTTTTACAAAAAAGCCAAAGTCTTACATGATCTATTTCTAGTTTGTCTGTCTGATCTCATCCCTTAATATTTGTACTCTGAATTATTCCTCTTTATCTACCCCAGACTTCTTTCTTTTTGCTCTAACATTCCAGACATGCTTCTGTCTCAGGGTCTTTGCATTTGCTATTTTCTTTCTTAGAATATTTTCCATCAGACATATGCATGACTAGCTCCCTTATTTCAACCAAATCTCTGCTTAAATAATTGCTTTACTAGGTTTTCCTCACTCTTTTATATTTACTAGCACCCACATGATGCCTCACTCTTCATACCCCTTTCCCTGCTTCACTTGTTTCTTCTTCTTCTCACGTCTCACATCCTGACATATGATGTATTTGTTTAATCATTTTTTGTCTCTTCCCACTAGAACGTGGGAAAAACAATGCCTGGGGTATGACAGAGACTCGATACACATTTGTTGATTTTAATGAATTGATCAGCCACTATCAGTGGTAATAATGGTAAAGATATGTTTGTTCTTTAGCATTGAGTAATGAAGGATAATCATTGGGGATACTGCTGTGCACCAATGAAAGTTTTCTGTATTAACTTACATTGAGGACTACTGCCATTGAGGACTACTACATCTGTATAGTTTCAAATTGTGGCTATGGGTCCAAAATCTAGGTGGCCGACTTATATTAAATTCCAGGGAAGAAAGAAATTCTATGAATCTCCTTAAAATCAGAAGCTGTTGGCAATATGTAGATGACAGATCATTGAGAAAATAACCTTGTTGCTTTTCTAAAGCAAATATGTCAGCTCTTTCTTATTATATATTTTCATAGGTTTCATTCTTCAAACAGTACTCTATGGCTGACCTTTCTTCTCATGTACTGTCTTGCAGTGGGCAATCAACAGAATTGAGCCTTGTATGCAAATGAGCGCTGTTGTGTGTGATCAAGTTGATTGACTTTAGCAACTCTACATACAACAGAACTAAACACTGCTTGGTCTTATACCATCTTCATAGTCACTGCTATGTCTGGGCCCGTTGTTGTAACCACTGTGTCAGTCCATCTCAGTGAGGGTCCTCCCCTTTTGTGGTGAACATCTGCTTTACCAAGCATGATGTCCTTCTCCGAGGACACACCTCTCCTCATATCACGTGCAAAGAAAGTCAGATGGCAAGCACATTTTTTTCAAAGAATATTTAGGTATTTCTGTGAATATTTCTAATATAAGGACATATCTGATCCCAGCCCACCACTCCCAACCATGAGGTTCTAGCCCTTCTGTGGTATACTGATAAATTCTTTTGTAGTATTTTTTTTTTTAATGATTCAAGGTATGAGATACATGAATAAAATGATGGTATGAAAGATCAGGCTGTCTGAAACAGGCTGTTTCTGAGTTCTCATAATCCAAGCCATGGCAGTACTGACTGGATGTGGAAGATCTTCAAAGCAAATAATTTCTGACAATTATGTTAACTCTCTTTAATACAGTATGATAAAATGAAGGCAAGTCTTTAGGAGACATACCAAGTACGGCATTAAGGCAAAGTTGCTTAATCTGTTTCTGCCTTTGTTTGCCCAAGAAAATCTCTCCGAATAGTGTAGTTTTCCAAGACCATATCAAGCCTGAGTCTGGACAATTTGGAATGGAAGGTTCAGCATGGAATTTCTTTTTCTGATCTTGCTGTAGTTAAAGGATAAGTGTGTTTGCATAGAAAGAGTCCTATTGTAACCAAGTTTCCCATTCCAGTTAGAAAACCAACTAATTGTGTGAATTAGCAAGTGCCCTTAGTACTTAGCTTCCTCATGGACAAAATGAAGGGGTTGGGTAAGTGGTATTGAAAACCCATTTCTGGCCTTCCTTGCTCAGTACTAAAGGACAAACATTTCTTTATCATTATTACTGCTGGAATGCCCATCAGAGCTGTTGTTGTATTACCCTCGATACCCAGAATGTCATCACAGTGTCTCCTTTCAATAGTTGCTTTGTCTTCAGATAAAAATAAAAAACTCATTGGGGTCTAGATCAGATGATCAGGGAGGATGTTCCAATACAGTTATTTGTTTACTGGAAAAAAAATTCCCTCAGAGACAACTATACAATTAAGTTCATGAAATTTCTAGCATGTGCAATGGCCATTCCAGAAAGAGTTCCACAATGGCTTTGAAGTGTGAACTGGGCACTCGTACCAGTGCCTAGCTTCTCAAGGGCAGTATGTCAAAGGTGACTGTAGTGATAGTCAGCAATGAGGTATGTAGCACTTAGAACAATTAAGTTAGCAGACTTAATTGTCATACCTTGTATGATCTCTAAAACTCATCGAATATATAGTCCTTTATGATCAACCCTTCTAGACAAAGAAGAGTATAAACAATTTGCAAAGGAGCCCTGGTGGCCCTGTGTATGCACTCAGTTGCTAACTGAGAGGTTGGCAGTTCGAAAGTACTAACAATTCTGCAAGAGAAAAACCTGGCAATCTGCTTCTGTAGAGATCACAGCTGAGAAAACCCTGTGGAGTAGTTCTACTCTGTCACTTGTGGTTGCTAGGAGTCAAAAATCAATTTGATGTCACACACACAGAATTGTTCATGAATCCAAAGCTTCAACTCTCTGGATCCTGCCTTTCAGAATTTACTCCTTAATGTTAAAATCTGCCCCAAGGCAGTATTATAAAATTGTTAGCATTTTGTTATATTTTAAGTTAAAATAGTAAATATGTGAACAAAGAGACCATTCCTCCTTTCCTGCCTCCCATTTTTTAATACTCCCTAGTGCCTAGTTCAAAGGTAATGTTCTAAGTTTGGGTATTGAACAACTTGTCATTTTAGGATGCTTAATAGTACAAGGACTGCCAATTAAGTTTGCAAACTCATCCTAGAAAAAGTACTACATATCTCATTGCTGATTATCACTATGGTAAACTTTGAAACATTCCCCTGGGAAGCTCTGCACTGACACCAGTGCCTAGACTACCCTTCAAAGCAATTTTGGAACTCTTTTTTCTGTAATGCTCATCAGAGCCATTATTGCATTACCTTTGATGTCACAAATGTCATCAAAATGTCTTCCTTTCAATATTTCCTTTATCTTTTGGTAAAGAAGAAAGTCACTGGGGATCAGATCAGGTGAGTAAGGAGAGTGTTCCAATACAGTTATTTGCTTACTAACTAGAAACTCCCCCACAGACAACTATACCATTAAGTTTGTGAACTTGTCACCTTGCTGCTGTGCACACTGGCCATTCCAGAAAGAGTTCCAAAATTGCTTTGAGGCTGGACTAGGAGCTGGCATCAGTGCATAGTTTCCAAAGGGGAATGCTTTGAAGGTGACTGTAGAGATGTTCAGCAATGAGGTATGTAGCACTTAAAACGATGAAGTGTGTAAAATTAATTGTCAGACTTGTATGCCTTGTAGAATCTGGTTCTTGTTGCTCTTGTTCTGATAGTAGCTGATTCCTGCTGTTCCACGAATTAAATTCAACTTATTTCTGGGAATATGATGATAAAGTGAAAGAATAATGATCATTGACTGATGAATTTATTGGAGGTCATTTGTGTCACTGAGTTTTGGATTGTCAGCATTTACTCTGTTAGAAGCATTGGATTTCTATTTGTAATATAGATTTATCTTTAAAACAAATGAGCATTGAAGACTACCACTGTCTTAGATAAGCTCCTGCATACTAACCTTTCTGTTGCATTTTGAGTATAATTTATTTCTTCTCTCAAATGTTTAAACAACTTTCTGAACTCCTGATGATTCACATCATGACTTTCCTGGACCATGAAAACAATGATCCTGGCACATAACGAACCTCTGCAGCCAAAGAGAGGCAGGAATGTTCTGAAGCGTTCCATATCTAATTCCAGGAAAGTGTTTTCATTTGCCCAGAAGGTTATACATTCTCATAGAACTCAATGAAGACTATTTTATGCTCATGCAATATTGCTTCAGAACAAGGACAAATGTTACATCTGTGTACACAAGTTGCTTTTCCAAAGGTACACGTCACTCTAAAACCAAATTTGAAATGTCATTTGAGAAGCCCCTTGAAACAGGAAGAATAATAAATCAAAGATCCTTAGATGCATAATTCTCATCTAGCTGTTCTGTAGAAATTTTGCAAACAAGTTAAAGTCATGGCCAAAGAAGTAGTACTTTGGGAGACAGCTCTGCAAAAATAGGGAGGAGAGGAAGTATAGGTAGCGAGGAATGATTTTTCTGTTTCTGAAAATGCCATCCATGCCTAGACTCCATCATGTTCAATGTGAAGAGCATTTAGACTAGGAATTCTTTGGAGCCAGATGGTGAGCAGTATAACGTACTGCTGAAAAGCTAAAAAACAGGACGGAGTAAAATTTTGAGGGGTTGTGGGCAAGAGGTAAGTGGTTTGGACACTAGAGGTAGATAGTTTGATCAGATATGAACTAAAAGGAACTTGACCTTTCTGGTTTTGCACTAAAGGAGAAAAATGATAATTTGTTATGACAGATTGAAAAGTAGACAACTACCTATCCATTAATTCTATCAGGGATGTTTAACAAATAACTCTGGCTCTTACCTACTGTCTTCAATAGGCTACTTATAACAGGGAACCTCTAGAATGTTGATAAGGGACAGTCAGTGGCCCCATTCATAGCATGACATTCAGAGAGCAGTGATCACTGAACTGTTGCTACATTCTGAGAAAGTTTGCTTTCTTCATCCAGGTACAGTGGACTTGCTCATCTGAGACCCTAAGGACAGAAGGCTCTGTATCTCCCAGTCTCCTAATTTGCTTCACATACACTTCTACATTTCTTCCCTAGTAAATTTAAATATTAGCCAGAGAAAGCTATGATGATGTCTCTGGTTGTAACTATTCCTACAGTCTCATTTCTTCCTAGCACATAGAATAATTGTAGATGTACTTTTGTTTAGTATTTGCTTTTTCTGTTGTAGTATTAGTCTTATTCACTGATACATCCTTAGCACAATGTACACCATATACTAGGTGCTCAATGTCTAAATCAGCAATGAATGAATGAACAACAACTCAGTTAGCATTTCTCAGTTTCTAGCTATGTGTTCAATATCATGATTTTCCTGTGAGAAGTATATTATATGGTTCGCACTCCTCAGAAACAGGAAACCTGATTATAAGATAAAGTCAAAATAAGTAAAACTTAATTGGGTGCTTTAATATGTGATGCCAACTGAGCTAATCATGGAAAATGTAAAACAGGAAAAGCTTTTGAAACAGAGAGATTGTAACCTGGGCTTGGAGGACAACATCGATCTAATGAAGAAGTGGAATAGGGTGGTATTATGGATAAGGGCACAGAGTCAAGATAATCCGTGCTCTCTGGTCAGAGTATGGTTAGTTTGCATCTTTGCTTGTTGAGACTCAACCTTCTATCAATGTTTTTGAAAAACAGCTTGCTCTGCTATTTTACTGCAAACAACTATCATTACTAAGCAAACAGTCATTGGTTTTGACTAAATGAAAAAAACTACCCCTCTTTCTCTTTTTCACACATACACATACACACACACAAACAAAATTCTAGGAGTAGAATTAGATGGAAAGAACCTGTGTCTTTGATGCTGGTAAACTACTAGATTAAGTAACATGATGTCAGTAAAAAAATATAAAAATCTGTTTCAAAATGAAAGCCAGTAGGCAAAGCTGCACCAATTTAATTGCTATAATTTTCTTATCTGTGCAAATTGATCAATTAAAAGAAAAGAAAGGAAGGGAGTTGGAGAGGGAAAAAGACAACATTAGTGTCAGTTTGAGCATGGCAAAGGATCCAGAGGAAGTTTTGCTAGAGTTTCAAAAGGGAAGCATAGAATGCAGCCAAGAATAGCAAAGGCTTTACTAACTTTACTAACTACCTTACACAAGGTAGGATGCTCTGGAAGATAGGATCTGTTCCTGCAAAGATATAGGAAGAAAAAAAGGGGGGAGATCTCAGTGTGAGTTTTGACATGGAAATCATATAAGAATATGAGTGCTGACAAGGAAATCCACAAACTTAATTGTTCTAAGTACCACATACTTCCTTACCGAAATATCATTATGGTCGCCTTCAAAGTACTCCCATTGGGAAGCTATGCACTGATGCCAGCACCTAGTCCACCCTTCGAAGCAGTATGGGAACTCTTTCTATAATGGGAATTGTGCATGGTGACGTGGTCGCACGTTTGAGAACTTAATTGAATAGTTGTCTTTGAGGGAGTTTTTTACTAGTGAGCAAATAACTGCACTAGCAAACCCTCGTTACTCACCTGATCTAGCACCCAGTGACTTTTTCTTTACCAGAAGACAAAGGAAATATTGAAAAGGAAACATTTTGATGACATTCAGAACATTAAGGCAATACAATGACAGCTCTGATGGCCATTGCAAAAAAGGAGTTCCAAAACTGGTGGACTCGGTGCTGGCATAAGCACACAACTTGCCAAGGGGAGCACTTCGAAGGTGACCATAGTGGTATTCAGTGATGGGGTATGTAGTGCTTTTTCTAGGATGAGTTCATGAACTTAACTGGCAATCCTCGTAGACATAAATTTCTGAATGATGGAAGTGAAGTGTGTTGAGAAAGGCGCTTACTATTCAAATACACAAAGCAACTAATGGTAGAGAAAATAAAAAGAGGCTAGAACATGACACTGTTCAGTTTTAGACACAAGCAGTGGCAAATGGAGCTGACACTTTTAGCCATCTAGCCACCAATAAATCTGCTGCAAAAGACATCTTTAAAATGTTAAAAAGCAAAGATGTCACTTTGAATACTCAGGTGTGCCTGATTCAAGGTGTGGTATTTTCAGTCACCTCATATACATGCGAAAGCTGAACAATAAATTAGGAAGATGGAAAAATCAATGCCTTTGAATTATGGTTTTGGTGAAGAATATTGAATTTACCACATACTGCTAGAAGAAGGAACAAGTCTATCTTAGAAGAAATACAGGCAGAATATTCCTTAGAAGTAAGGGTGTACTTTGGATATGGTGTCAGGAGTGACCGCTGTCTGGAGAAAGACATCATGCTTGGTAAAACAGAGGGTCACCGAAAAAGAGAAAGACTCTCAAAGTGATGGACTGACGTGGTGGGAGCAACAGTGGGCTCAGACATGACAAGGATTGTGAGGACGGCACAGGACCAAGCAGCTTTCCATTCTGTTGTGCATAAGGGTCACTATGTGTCCGAACCAACTTGATGGCACCAAACAACAGCAACAGCAACCAATAACCATTCACACTCTTCCCACCCAGCCCACATATACTCGTTTTGAAAATCACGTCGCTTTCATTCGGCTATCTAATCCATTTCTGCATGGCTGTAGCATTAGAGAAGATAGTTCCCTCCCAAACCCAGAGAACACGTTATTATGATGGTTCCGTCCCTTTAACCAGTTGTTGGTGAAGGGGAGGTAACGAGAAGTCTCCTGAGGCATCTTGGAAAAAAAGAAGTTTTCTCAATTAAAAAGAGAGAGAAATACACAAGTCAAGAAAAAGTCTCTCTTTCTCTCTCTCTCTCTCTTTCTATTTCCGCCTGCTGGTTGCTTTAATATATGTCTGTGACATTTGGAATTAGCATCATTTTATGACTATAAATGGAATTGCATCTACACACAGAAGGTAGCAGATGAAAGAATGTAGCTTCTCAGTTAACAGACATCACAGTATCTTTTCACTTCCTGTTAACTGAAAGAATTTACTGTATTGTTTCAGATAATCCATTCAGCATTTTCTGGTTTATAGTTGAATGTTATCTTAAATATGCTAAAATGAAAAAAAGAAAAAAAATACCCTCACAGTTTTCTGTGTGTGTCCGTATAGGTATATGTGGTATATTTTATAGGTATATGTAGGTATATTTTACATGGTTATGTGGATATTTTATATGACGATGGAGAGAAATATAAAGGAATAATAAGTCACTAATCTGACTGCTCAAAGATTAATATGGCTGCTAACTAAAAGGTCGGCAGTTCAAACTCACCAGCCACTCTGGAAATCCCATGTTGCAGTTCTGTTCCGTCCTCCAGGGTCACTATGGATTGGAATCAGCTCGATGGCAACAGATTTGGATTTAATTTTGATCTTAGGATGAAAAACAAAAGATTGAGGGGATTGGAATATGAAGAGAAAGTGTAATTGGAAAACCTGGTTGCAGCTTCGGTGCTTCCCATCACCACAAAGCCAGACGTAGAGAAGGGAAGGGCCTGGGCTTTATTTCAGATGGCCAGTGATCTGAGAAGATGGTGGGTTAAACACCCTAAAAATTGTCGTTTTTAGGAAGGAGGAGGAAGGGTTAGAGAAAAAATAAAGGAATGTTATTCACGTGCGCAGAGGGAAGGTGCTAGCCACAAAGCGGTTGTCCAGGAACTGTGACGTAATCTGGGCCGTGCTACGTGTGGTCTGTAGATCTCTCAGGACCCTGGACAAGGTGGGTGACATCATCTGGCTCAGGCCCTTGGGCAAGATCTGAAATAAACTTCACAGTCTCCAGGTTAGTCAGTGCATTTTTTCTAGTCAGCCTGAGAGATCAAGCAAGGATTTTTAATCAATATTTTACAATTATTAGTCCTTTCAAAAAGGGCAAGTTGTAAGAAATGGAAGAAATGAAAAAGACCTTAAAACAAATCTGCATGTATGTGAGAACTGTCTTAAAAATTAATGGTTACTACCTCAGGTTGGTGGCGTTATAGATTGTTTTTAATTTCTTCCCTAAACTTTGTTCTGCGATTTGATTTTTTTAAAGTGATCATGCATTATTTAGATAAACAGGAGAAAGTAATAAATCTAATTTAAATGAAGTAGAAAACATTTAGTTAACATAGTAAATTTTATGGTTGGAAACCGCAAAATATTTTGGTCAAATAGAGACAAAAATCTTATACCCGAAGATGCTGAGAAGAATCTCAAAATGTGACTAGCCTGAAGATAGGATTTTTGTCATACGTGTTTTTAACGTCTATTTGAGCTGTAGCTTACTTTGGGAGTTACTATTCCAGGAAAATCACTGGGGGAAAACAGATGTAAAATGTGTATCTTCGCAAAACACCTAGCTCTAAGGGCTCCTGTTTTGAATATGTGCGTTATCTGCCAGAAGAGCCATCCTGGGGTTACTGATAGAATGCTTCAGTTATTTTTCTTCCTCAGAGCACTAAAGCCATTATCAGCGACAATGGAGACTATGCATAAAGAATAGAAACCTGGTGAGCAGTGAGTTGAAGAAGAAAGGATCATAATTTGCTAATTTTTCTAAAATTCATTTAAAGATCCTTTCACATTCATCTCTGTGATTCATAAAGAAGGGAGGCAGGCTGGCAAAGTTTAAATGATTGAAAATGATGCCGGTGGCCTTCTGCAAAATCTGATTACAGCTTCGATGATTGATAGCTTGCCATTAACACAGGGTTGGGGAGGGCAGCCTAGACGTTGCACAGAGTAAATCAGACAAAATCTTTCTAGTTTATAGGGAACACTTAGACATGATTCAAAAATGTTTTAACCAAGATTTCATTTTCTGTAAATATATGTTGCCTTCGAATGTGAAGTATTCATTTCAGTGACTTTTCCCTGAACTGCACTTTAATCTTGTCTTCAAGAAAGTCCAGCTTGCCCTGCCACCTCCCCCAGGTTTCAAGGCTGTGTGTGATTTACTTAAGTGATGGTGTACAAGTCTATATGTATTCCTTTTTGCCTGTGGCAGCTTCTAAGGAATGCCTGCTGCTGTTGCCAGGGAGACGCGAGGACTGGAAAACAGCAGAGGCAAGTAAGGTAAGGAGTCTACCCTGGGCTTGAAAAAGTCATTACTTTTGCTAACTGTCCCATGTCAAACTGACATAGAGGGCAAGCTACCACAGCTTGTTAGCCTGAGCATTAGTGCGCTGATTATACATTCAGACTTCCCTGTATCATCATGGACCAGAAAAGACACGGTGAACTCACAGTGGACCATGACCGCTTAGTTGTTCTTCCAAAGGGGTCTAACCACAGTTGTCACCATGCCCAGACTGACACACCACACAGGTTATGTTATAGCAAAGTTCCAGTAATCAGTCCACTGAGCTATTTGTAGTTATGGGGAAAATATTTGTGTGCCAACCTTACATATGTATGAGATCTTTTATGTTGTTCCAGCTGTTGACCGTTTCGAAGCATCCTGATTGGAATTTTGGCCAATGTGTTTGTGTGGTCATACCACCTCTAACATTTGCCCTTGAGTACGTAACAACTCATGGTGATATGAAGTGAGTCCATAGAGTTTTCAATGGCTAAAGGTTAAGAAGCTGATTACTAGGCCTTTCTTCTGAGGTATCTCTAGACAGACTCAAATGTCAAACTTTTCAGTTAGCAGCTGAGCATGCAAACAGTTGAGGGACTCCTTGAGAACCAAAATAAGAGTGTTTTGGCTTTTAAAATTATGTCTAAAGACATATACCGTTTTTTTTCTTTTTTCTTTGTTAATATTAGTTCCTATTGTTGTAGTGATACATTGCAAGTTTGCAGCTTGAAACAGTACAGATTTATCTAATGATCTTGGCAACCAGAAGAATAAAAGGATTTCGCTGGGTGAAATTCAAGATATTGGTGAGGCTGTGTTCCTTCTGGGGGCTCTAAAAGTGAGTCTGTTCCTTTCCTTGGCCATCTTCTAGAGGTTGGCCGCCCTCTTGGGCTCACACCCCACTTTCATCTTCCAAAGTAGCAGTGGCCTGTAGAGTCCTCGCAGGTTGTCGCTCTGGCTTGGGCCCTCGTCACCACACCTTCTCTTCTGACTCTTTTTCACTTATAAAGACCTGTGATTAAATTAGACCACCTGGAAAAAATAGGCTGCTCTCCCCATTGCAAGGTCCTTAATTACATGAGGACTACCCGTTAAGGTCATGAACTTATCCTAGAAAAAGTGTTGCATACCTCATTGCTGAATGTCACTATGGTCACCTTCAGAGTATTCCCCTTGGGAAGCTATGCACCAACACCGGTGCCTAGTCCACCCTTCAAAGCAATTTTGGGATCCAAGTCGATGGCACTTGGCTTTAGCTTTTCTAGAATGGCCACCAGAGCTGTTGCATTATGCTTGATATCCTGAATGTCATCAAAATGTCTTTCTTTCAGTATTTTTTTCATCTTCGGGTAAAAAAAAAAAAGTCATTGAGTGGCTAAATCTGGTGACTAGGGAGGGTGATCCAATACAGTTTACCAGCTAAAAACTCCCTTACAGACAACTGTACAATTAAGTTTGTGAACTTGCCACCTTGTCCCTGTGTACAATGGCCACTCCAGAAAGTTCTGAAATTACTTTAAGGAGGGTAGGCTGGGTGCTGGCATGAGTGCATAGCTTCCTAAGGGGAGTACTTCAATGGTAACAATAAAGATATTCAGCAATGAGGTATGTAGTACTTAAAATAATTAAGTTTGCAGACTTAATTGTCAGACCTCGTATGGTCATAGTCCTTTTTGCCATATACGGTGACATATTTGTAGGTACTAGAGATTAAGATACAGACATCTTGGAAGGTGACAATTTTGCTGCCTACCATGTAGTCCATACAGAGAATGGGAATAAGTTGAGAAACCATTTCAGATGATTATTTGGGAGCCATTCCTCAAAGAGTAAGCTGACCAGCGCCATTGATCCAGAGCAACATAATATTGAAGTTGTTTAGGTAGACGTGTTTTTGAATCAAATTAAATGCTAATTTAACTGAGTGTGATTTTTGTCTATGTTTGGGATTCTGATAGGTAAAGATAGACTACTGGTATAGGCTTACTTTGCCATGAAGCTGGTGAAATCAGTGTTGAAGAATAAATTTATGTGTTTGATTTCAGGCACAGAAGAGTTCAAACTTGTAGTACTGAAAGAAGACAGTATGGACCCATTTTCTTCTTTCTTGGAAAGGGACACTCATAGCTATGTGCAAAATTTTGCTTAAATTCTTTTTGCTGATCAGACTGTCTTGATTTCTCTGCAGATATTCTGGGAGTATTAAAACTAGATTATAGTAATATCCATTTAACTACCTTGCAAGCAATACCTTAGTCCTTCAGATCAAACTGTTTATGCAAGTCAGGTTATTTGTCCTCAACATGTTAATTATATTATTTTCTTCCTCAGGTTTTTCGTTCCATTTCCACTGTGTGCAAGGCTGCTCATTAGTCCTGCATTTAGAATTCTTCTTAGGCCATTGGTAGCTGAATTTCCAAACTCTTGTTACTCTCTTCAGGGTGCTTTTTTGATTTTTTTTTTTTTTTTTTTTTTGGCTTTCCTTTGCTTTATATTTTACTTGAAAGAGTGCTAGTGAATTTCTGTGTATGCCCAGGAACAAGAACAGTGCTGAATGGACAGATCTCTAGACCTCCTTCTCCAGCTTTAACTGTACTATCCGTTTACGTCAGGTATGTGCATTGGGATTCATTGCAAGACTATAGAGAAGAATCACAGTGGGGTTGGTGAGGGAATCAGTTAAAAGGTCTGTTTTCTGTAACAGCTTATTTATCTAAATGATGCCCATTACTAACTAGCAAACATTTCACATGCTGACTTCCAAAGTCTTGCTTCTGCCCTTTTCCCTTTCCTAGGTTATTATTTCCTATTCTGCTCCTCTTCTTCAATGCCTAGCTTAAGTTTAATCTTCCGAAGGAAACTGTCCCTAACCACTTCAGCATACAGTAATATTGCCTCAGAAGTGCTAAGCATTTGGCCTTTAATTATGTATTTATTGTCTGGCTCTTCTTATTTTCCCAGTGCTATGCATAAGGAAACACTGGTGGCGTAATGTTTAAGTGCTACAGCTGCTAACCAAAAGGTTAGCAGTTTGAATCTACCAGGCGATTCTTTGAAACTCCTTGGATCAGTTCTACTCTATCGTACAGGGTTGCTATGAGTTGGAATTGACTCCACAGCAATGTTTTTTTTTTTTTATTTTTTAAATGCATAAGGCCTAGCATGTAGTAGATATACAGTATGTGGTACATGACAGAAGGAAGGAAAGGAGGAATTTTCATATGTACATAAAAATCTATGCAACTATCCTGAAGGAAAAAAAAGAACACAGAAGGCTTAGTGTTTATCGAATGCACTGTATAATCTAGTCGGCTGTTGTCAGCTGCTGGCAAGTGAGCTCGGAGTCATAGCCACCATATGTAAAACAGAACCAAACATTGCCTGGTCCGGTGCCATCCTCACAATTGTTGCTGTGTTGAGTAGTTGCAGCTACTGTGTCAATCCATCTCATTGAGGGTCTCCTCAGTTTTCACCGAACCGCTGCTTTACCATGCGTGATGTCCTTCTCTAGAAAATAGTCACTCCAGATAATGTGTTCCAAGTGAGCAGAATGAAAGCTTAGCATCTTTGCTTCTACTGCCTCTGTGAATAGCACCTCCCCCAACAAATATTATGAGCAGCAGGTCCCTCTCATTATTTTCCTTCGTGTCCTTATTTAGCTGTACTCAGTGGCTACGTCTATGATTCCCCAAATTTGTTGGGGAATGATGTGAGTGCTGGGGTTCCACCAAACTGGGAAGCCAGCAGAATGCTGTCATTGACATCTTTGACTTTTATTCTTTTGGTTTGTGCCAGCTGTTACCCACACACGTGCAGACACACTGACACACACAGCCTTTCTAGTTTGGCTTTTCTGAGAAAATTATCTGCTATCAAAGTGGGATCACATCAGTTTGAGCACTGTGGGCTTCTCTAAATTTTCCCATGACTCAGGGTAATCCTTGTCTAAAACAGGAGAGTCCTATTAAATTTGCCCTACTAAACACAATTTTCTGTAGGCAGTGTTAAGTAGAACTGCCTTCTCAGTGTATTATTTCTGCCCAGAAAGCTTTAAGCTCTAGGGCTGGTTACCACTGTTCTGGGGATGTTTACAATGTCCTTAGGAAGCAGAGCTGGATGCCAAACTCAGATCTAACATTGGCAGTATTCTTTCAGTGTCTAAACAGTAAGCACTCTGACCTTCCTTAGTTCTTTCTTTCAATGTTCAGAGAAAACCCACTAACTCTATTTAGCTGAATCCCCAAACAAGTAAGGCAGCTGTTATATAGCAGTACCTACTATGTACTATTCATCCAACAGAATGTATTAGCTGTTTCCACAAATATAGTGCCAGGGGCTTGAATCACAAATATGGATTTTTTTTAAGAGGATGAGAATTCAGTAGTTCCAAGTACAGTACCATATGACTACGCATAAATTTTCTCACATAATCCTCAGAGTAGTCCTAAAAGAAACAAATTACTATTTCAGCTTTTACACATGAGCAAAGAGAGGCTCACCAAGGTTTAGCATTTGGCATTTGAATCAAAGACTATTCAATTCTGACACTCATCCGTGTTTTTTACCCCATCACTGCCTTTGCCAGAGGCCACTGCAGGAAACCGCCCAGTGCTTTTGTGTAACACCTTGCACAAAAGGCTGTGACTTCGGCATCGGACAAATTTCAGCTCTGCCCGTTCTGCCTTTCATGACAATGAACACAAAAAATGCACACTGAAGACAGAAATAATAATTTGCCTGTATTATAAGGTTGCCGTGACAATAAATGAGACGCTGAATCAAGTGCCCACTATAACCCTAGCCTGCAGGCCCTCGCGAGATGGCAGCTGTCGTTTTCATTAACGGGAATTTCTGTTAGACTTTGCTAGTTACCGTTAGGAAGGTCCCTGTGCACAGTGTAGCTTTTTTTTTCCAACAGGAAGAAGAAAAGGGAAGGGGTTGTGTCAGTGGGGAAATTACCATTAACACCAATGAGTAAGTCCCAATCATTCCCTCTTAAATCTTTCAAGGTTTTTATTACTTTTGAAAAATGATCTTTTTAAAAAAGAGCAACAAATGCAAGGAAAGTACATGCTCATTATTTATGACTAGCTAAGGTTGGAAGTAATTCTTGAATGTTCATTGTCAAGCACTACGTTGCGTTGCAATGCTGTGCTTTTGTTTAAGTGCAGTGATTCAAGAGGTAGCTGGTAGGAAATGTAAAGCCTTCTTTTTGCCCTTGTGTTAACTTTGAAGATCATTTGTCCAAGGAAGGAGGAGGTGCAGGGCTGAGAATGCTCTCCAAAAAGTTGGGATAAGTATGGGGTCACCTCTGACCTTAAACCTAAAAGAATAATAAAAAACAAAAATAAAGCAAACAAACAAACAAAAAAACCTGGTCCATCAAGTAGTTCTGACTCATAGGGACCCTGCAGGACAGAGTAGAACATCCCCGTAGATTTTCCAAGCAGCGCCTGGAAGATTTGAACTGTCGACCTTCTGGTTAGCAGACATAGAGCTTAACCACTACACCACCAGGGTGTCCAACCTTAACCTTAGTGACCCCTAAATACAATTTCTGGCATGGAGTCTGCATCTGGGATACATGCTTCCACTCACTACTTGATTCAGCAAAGATTCTTTGTGATCCTTTCTGTCACATAGAAATAATACTCTTTGGTAATTCCTACTCTTACTTCCCTCACTCAAAGTAAACTACATTTGCTGTTGTCTAGCATATAGCCAATTTGATCACTATGTACTATTACCACTAATCCAAGCCCATATCCTCTGGGACCTGGTGTCCTAAGCTGGCCTCTAATCTAGTCTCCTTGTGACTGCTTTAGTGTTCTTTAAGTCTTTTTTTTTTGTATTTTAGAACAGGTTTACATAACAAAATAGTTTCTTACTGAACAGTTAATACACACATGTGTCTATGTAAAAGATTATTATAATTTTGCAAAAATTATAATATAATTTAATATAATATAATTATATATTTAATTATATTATATATATAATTATATATATATATTATAATTATATATATATAATTATAATATAATATAATATAATATAAAAAAGACAAAAAAGGATGATACAAATTATAATGATAAAGTTATGGGAATTTTGTGATGTGTGCTTTTGTGTGCACGTCTGTGTCTCTATCATTTCTAATTTTATTAAAACTTCAGTGGTCATAATTTCGTTTCTGCCAAGACTCCTAAAAATCATCATTGACTGAGATCTTCCAAGCCCTGTGTCATGGATTGAGTTGTGTCTCCCCCAAAATTTGTGTAGCCATTTGGCTGGGCCATAGTTCCCAATATTTTGAGATTTTCCTATGCTATACATCCTGATCTCCATCTGTGGCTATTAGGGTATAACCGCAACACCCTTACTAAGGGAGTTTTCCTGAAGTGTGGCTTGCACCACTTTTATCCTTTCACCTCATGAGAGATGAAAGGAACAAGAAGCAAGCAGAGAGTTGGGAATTTCACCCCATCAAGAAAGCAGGGCCAGGAGTAGAGCACACCATTCAGACCTGAGGTTCCCATGCCAAGGTGCTCCCTGACCAAAGGCTGATGCAACACAAGGAATTTCCTCCAGAGCTGACGGAGGGAAAGCCTTTGCATGGAGAGGACACCCTGAATTTGGACTTGCAGCCTACCAGACTGTGTAAGAATAAGCTTAACATTTGTTAAAGCCTTCCACTGCTGGTATTTCTGTTAGAGCAGTACCAGATCACTGAAACGCCCTGTTTTACGTATATGATGTCATTTAATCTTCAGCACTCATTATTCTTTATTTTCATTTTATGCATACTCCCTTAGTGATTTCATCTACATTAATGGCTTTAATACCATGTATTTGCTGATGATGACTCCAACTTAATCTCTACCCTTAGCCTCACTCCAGAACCCTAAATATGAAAATCCAATTGCCTGCTTGGCCCATATTGGATGTCAAATAGGTATCTCCAAAGTAACATTCCTTAAGCAAAATTTCTGGTACACTCACTACAAATACACCCCGCTATTTATTTTTTCACAGTTCTCCCCACACCCTAGAAGTTGTAAGCACTGTCTTCCAATGAATTGCTCAGAAAAACAGCAATCGTCTTTGTTTCTTCTCTTTCCTTCACATCTCATGCCTAATCAGTGTGTTCTGCAAGCCTGGTTTTCAGAACATGTAGTCAGTTTGATCACTTTGTATTGTTACCACTAACTTGAGCTGATATCCTCTTGGTCTCAGTGTCCTATGCTGGCTTTTGATCTAGTCTCCCTGTTATTGTTTTGGCCCTCTTTAAGATACTTTAAAAAAATTTTTTTGTTTGTATTTTAGAAGAAGGTTTACAGAAGAACTAGTTTCTTACTCAAAAATTAGTACACATATAGTTTTATGACATTGGTTAACAACACAACTTATCAGTACTCTCCATTCTCAACCTTGGGTTCCCCATTACCAACTTTCCTGTCTCCTCCTGCCTTCTAGTACTTACCCCTGGGGGTATGCCCCTTTAGTCTTGTTTTGTTTTTTGGGGCTGTCCAATCTTTGGCTGAAGTATGAACTTCAGGAGTGAGTTCATTACTGAGCTGAAGGGGTATGCAGGTTTATCCAGTCTCCAGGAGGTAAGCAAATCTGGTATGTCTTTTTTTTGTCTTTAATTTTATTCTACTTTAAGTGAAAGTGTATAATTCAAGTGACTTTGTCGTGCAAAAACTTGCACACACATTTTTATGTAACCCTAGTTGCTTTCCCCTACATTGTGACAACACACTCCTGTCTACCCTGTATTTCCTGTGTCCATTCAACCAGGTCTTGTCTCTCTCTGCCTTTTCATCTCACCTCTGTATAATTGCTGCTCAGTCAGTTTCATGCATCTACTTAAGCCAAAAAGCACATTCTCCACCACTATTATTTTATGTCTTATAGTCCAGCCCAATCTTTGTCTGAAGCGTTAGTTTCAGGAATGCTTTCATTTCTGGGCAAACAGTAAGTCTGGGAACCACGTCTTCTGGGGACCTTCCAGTCTATCAGACCATCAAATATGGCCTTTTTTCTAGAGTTCAAGTTCTGCACCCCACTTCTCTCCTGCTATATCAGGGCCTTCTTCTTGTGTTCCCTGTCAGAGGAGTCATTTGTGGTAGCTGGGCACCATGTGGGTTTTCTGATCTTGTGCTGATGTAGCCTTTGGTTTATGCAGGCTTTCTGTCTCCTGGGCTCGTGTTCTTCATTCATTCTTCTCCAGGTGGGCCGGGACCAATTGATCCTTCTTAGATGACTGCTTGCTAGCTTTTAAGACTCTAGATGCCACTCGCCAAAGTGGGATGCCGAACATTTTCTTAATAAATTTTGTTATGCCAATTGATGATCTTTTTTTTTAATTAAAATTTTATTCTATCTTTTTCTCCAGCTCTGTCTGGGATCCTCTGCTGTGATCACTGTCAGAGCAGTAAGTGGTGGTAGCTGGGCATCATCTAATTGTTCTAGAGTCAGTCCAATGAGGCTATCGTAGATGTGGTCTGTCAGTCCTGTCCTTCTCTTGTGTCTTCAGTTCTCTTCTTTCTTCCTTGTGCCCAAATGGGTGACAGCAGTCTAGTATCCTAGATGACTACTCACAGACTTTTAAGACCCGAGACACTACTCACCAGAGTAGAATATAGAACATTTCCTGTACAAACTGTGTTATGCCAGTTGAGCCAGAGGTTCCCTGAGACCATGGTCCCAACAGCCCTCTGTCCAGCAATTTGTTGCCTCAGGGATTTTGGATGTGTCTAAAGAAACCCTGGTGGTGCAGTGGTTAAGTATTACAGCTGCTAATCAGAAGGTCAGCAGTTCAAATCTACCAGGTGCTCCTTGGAAACTCCATGGGGCAGTTCTACTCTATCCATATGGCTATTATGAGTCAGAATTGACTCAACAGCAGTGGATTTGTTTGGTTTTGATTTTATGGAGGTTCCATGACCTTGCTCGTACAAGTTGTGTTGCCTTCCTCAGTATTATACACTGTTTTACCCTTTACCAAAATTATTATTTATCTATTTAGTATTTTTCCATCTCCACTGCTCCCCTCCCTTTTAACCATCAAAGATTGTTTCTTGTGTGTAAATGTTTTCCTGATTTTCACAATACTGGTCTCATGCAATATTTGCCCTTTGCAGTTGATTTATTTCATTTAGCATAATGCCCACCTATTTCCTTCAAGCTATGAGATAGTGTTTTGAGTTTTCTTTGTATAAGTCTTTTACATCCCTGGACAGATTTATTCCTAAGTATAAATGGTATCATTCTCTTGATTGCTTTTTCATCTTTCTTATTATTGGTGTATGGGAATCCAACTGATTTTATACGCTTATCTTGTATGCTCCGACTCTGCTCAGTCTTTTTATTTGTTCTAGTAACTTTCTTGTGGAGTCTTTGGGTATTCTATGTATAGTATTATATCATCCACAAAGAGGGACAGTTTAATTTCTTCGTTTCCAGTTTGGATGCCCTTTATTTCTTTTTCTTATCTTATTGTTCTAGCTAAGACTCTCAGAACAGTGTTAAACAGAAGTGGTAATAAAGGGCATCCTTTTTTTCTTACTGTTCTCAACAGAAATGTTTTCAGCCTCCCTCCATTGCAAATGGTGCTGACCACTAATTTTGTGTAGATGCCCTTTATTATGTTGAAAAAATTTCCCTTCTCTAACAATTTTATAGAGAGTTTTTATCAAGATGGATGTTGGACTTCTGTTAAGTCACTTTTACACACAAAGGTCAGGGTAACTCTTTAAAAAAGTATTTCAGATCATGTCAATTGCCTGCTCAGAAGTATACAATTCTGGTCCATCACATTCCAAGTAAAATTCTCACTGTAACTGGACAAAACCAGTAGCCAATCAAGTTGATACTGACTGCCAGACGTTTCTCTCAAGGCACTCTGGTTGGGGGTCAACCATTTGTGCCATCCAGGGCCTCGTGTGAGGGAATAGCCTCTTTCTTATTGATCACTGGTTATCTCTCTTCCTCTTTTCTGGTGCTTCTCCTCAGTTATGTTGCTCTAGTCACACTGCCCCTCTCTTGGTTTCCTGAACATACCATGCATGTTTCTACCTAACAGCATGTTAGTCTCGGCCCTGAACACTGCTCATCCCCCTCCCTCATTTACTACTTTTTAAAATGTTACCTCCTCAGAGAATTCTTACTTGTCTAACCTAGCTGTAATATCCACACTTTCTGCCCATTACCCATTAATTTATTATTAACACCCTTCATCATCACCTGAAGTTACACACAAAAAAAATCTACATAGTGGTATACTAGTTAGCTTTTGTTGAATTACTGACTATGGTGAACACTTCAAGATCTGGGACCATGTCATAGCCTATAACTATCACGTGGCTCAACATATAATAATTACACAATAAACATTTGTTAAAGAGAATTAAGTCAATATAATGCCTTTCATGTTTATTACTCATTTGCTTCAAAATATTTTTTAAATTAGTAAAAGATCAACCAGGCTACCTTTGTAAGCAGATACAAAACCTTAAAATAGTTAAAATAGAAATATAAGTCTAGTTGTCTGCTTTTAGTTCAATACTCACCCTTGCTTCAAAAGTTCACTCTGGTAGCTCTCATTTGTAGCATTACCTTGAGGTAGGTGTGAGGCATGTATTTTTATTTCCAACTTACAGTTAAGGTAATTGAAAATCTACATTGATTTTCATATTATAAACTGTCAAAGCACAAATGAATGTTAGAGATTAACTAAGTTAGCTTGTTTTTCAGTGCTATTAAGTTGGTTAGCACTTGTAATGACCCTATGTACAAAAGAGTGGAACACTGCCTGGTCCTGTGATATCCTCACAATCATTGCTCTGTTTGAGCCCGCTGTTGCAGACCTTATGTCATTCCACCTCGTTAAGAATCATTCTCTTTTTGCTAACCCTCTACTCTAGCAGCATAATGCCTTTTTTCCAGAAAACAGTCCTTTCTAATAACGAGTACAAATTATGTGTGACAAAGTCTCATCATCCTTGCTTCTGAGGAGCATTTTGACTATACTTCTTCCAAGACAGATTTACCCATTCTTCTGGCAGTCTGTGATATATTGGATGTTCTTCACCAACACCTAATTCAAAAGTATCTGTTCTTCTTTGGTTTTCCTTTTCATTGCCCAGCTTTCACATACATATGATGTGACTGAAAATATCCTGACCTGAGTTGGGTGCACCAACCCAATGACATCATGGCTTTTCAACACGTGAGAGGTCTTTTGCAACCGATTTGCCCAATGCAGTAAGTCCTTTGATTTCTTGATTGCTGCTTTCATGGGTGTAGGCAGTGGATCAACTAAAATGAATTTTTTTAAAACTCCAGTCTTTTCTTAATTTATCATGATGTTGCTTACTTGTTCAGTTGTGAGGATTTTTGTTTTCTTTATATTGGTGTATAATCCATACCAAAGGCTACAGTCTTTTAATTTCACCAGTAAATACTTCATGTTTTCTTAACCTTTAGCAAGCTAGATTTTGTCATCGTTACATCACAGATTGTTAATGAGTCTTTGTCTATTCCCAATGCTGCATTCTTCTTCATATAATCCAGCTTCTTGGAGTATTTGCTACACATATAGATTGAATAAGTGTCATGACAGGATACAAGCCTGGTACACATTTTTCCTGACTTTAAATCATGCACTATTTCCTTGTTCTGTTCAAGTGATTGCCTCTTGGTATTCATACAGGTTCCACATAAGCACAATTAAGTGCTCTGTAATTTCCATTGTTTCAGTGTTACCCGTAATTTGTTATGATCTGCACAGTTGAATGCCTTTGCATAGTTGATAGAACACAGATCAAGAGCTTACCGACATTCTCTGCTCTTATAGAGTATCCACCCAAAATTAGCAATGATATCCCTCATTCCATGTCCTCTTCTGAATCAGGTTAGAATTTCTGCCATTTCCCTGTTGATGTTCTGCTGCAGCACATTTGAGTTATCTTCAGAGATGTCTCATTTGCTTGTGATATTAATTATATTGTTTGATAATTTCCACATTCTGTTGAGTCACCTTTCTTTGGGATAGACATAAACATGAATCCCTTCCAGTCATTGACTAGATCGCTGTCTTCCAAATTTCTTGGCATAGCTGAGTGAATGCTTCTAGTGTTTTATCTGTTTGTTGAGACATCTCTGTTGGTATTCTGACAACTCCTGGCACCTTGTTTTTCATGATTGCATTTAGTACAAGCGCTACTTCTTTCTTCAGTACCATGAATTCTTGGTTATATGCTATCTCCTGAAAAAGCTGAATGCTGACCAATGATTTCTGGCTGTGAGTCTGTGTATTCCTTCCATTTTCAATTGATGTTTTCTATATTGTTTAATACTTTGCACATAAGCAATCCTTCAAAATTGTAACCCGAAGCTTGGATTTTTTCCTTCAGTTGTTTTAGTGTGAGAAATATCTGGCATGTTCTTCCCTTTTGGTTTTTCAACTCCAGGTCTTAGTACATTTCATTATAATACTTAACTTTGCCTTCTTGAACAACTCTTTGAAATGTTCTGTTCAGCTCTTCTACTTCGTTTTTTTTCGATTTGCTTTAGCTACTGTGCATTGAAGGATAGATCTCAGGGTGTCTTCTGACATCCGTTTTGGTCTTTTCTTTCTTTCCTGTCTTTTTAACAACCTTGCTATCTTCACTTATGGTGTTCTTGACATCATCCCACAATTCATTTGATCTTAGGTGATTAGTACATAACACAACAGATCTATTCTTTAAATGGTCTCTAACTTCAGATGTAATATAATCAAGGTTATATCCTGGTTTTCATGGACTTACTTATCTTCAGCTTCAACTTGAACTTGCACATTAGTAATTAATGGTCTTTTCCACCGTTGTCCTTTGACCTTGTTCTAGCTGATGATACTGAGTTTCTCCATACTCTCTTTCCACAGATATAGTTGATCTGATTCCTATGTATTCTATCTAGCCAGGTGCAAATGTATAGGTGCTGTTTACATTGTTGGAAAAAGATATTTCCTATGAATAGGTAATTGATCTTGCAAAATTCTAACATGTGGTCTCCAATAACAATTCTGTCACTAAGGCCGTGTTTTCCAACTACTGATCTCCCTCCTTTGTGTTCAGCTTTCGCATTCTTATAACCAGTAACTATCAGTGCATCTCAGTTGCACATTTGATCAATTTCAGACTGTAGAATTTGGTAAAAATCTTCAGTTTCTAGATCTTGGCAATTGATGGTTGGTGTATAAATTTGAGTAATGATCTCTTTTAGTCTGGAAGCTCTCCGAAAACCATGGCTGACTCTGCTGGTATTTGAAGTACCAGTGATGTAGCTTACAAACTTACAGCAACATACAAAGCACAACGTTGTGACTAAAGAGAGATAAATAGTGGAAAGTCTAGTTAGAGATGAATACATTGAGACTTAAAAACTAACAGAGTCCCCAAAGTTCTTCCAGACCCTTAGCAGACTAAAGCCAAAAAAAGTAGAGTATTGGCAGGGTTGGAGTAAAATATTCTATTTCTCTGACTCATATTCTGAAATTTTTATCTGAGTCTGGCTTACCTTTTGTTTTCTTTTAGGAAGATAGGATAATGGGGGCCATTGAGTTCTAATGAAAATAGTTGTGGATCTATACACAATCCTGTTGATATACACCCTGATACTGAAGTACAAGATTCAGTTAATAGCAGATCTCCGTAGGAATGACAATTACTTTGTCCTTCCCCCTGCTGCCTTTTTCTTCCAGATTGCCAGGATTCACTGTAATATTTAATTGCATCAAAACTTGTATTGCACCTAGATTGATACAAGTGCAGTTAAAGCAACATTTTTTTTTTTCAGCTGTTTTGCTTACCTTGTATGATAAATTCTTGAGCACCAGAATCATGTGTGGAACATCCAGGTAGAATGTGTCAGTCCAGTGCACTTACATTTAACACTATTCAAGGGGATCTTAGGTTCAGAACTCTAAAAGAATGAAAAGACTGAGATTGAGTGACCCTATACTAGGGAATAAATGCATTCTTAGTTCTCCCTAACTAAGGAACTGACAAAATGTTTTAGCTGGGTACAGGTAAGTATAGAGTCTGTTTTGGTAGACCCTGATTTTCTTATTTTAATCATCACATCCTATGATTTTCTTAGCACATAGCAGCTCCACACTGAGTTCTTCCTTCTTGATATTGTTGCCTTAGCATTTTCAGAAAATTCTCGTCTTTGTTTATACTTACTCAAAGGTCTCTTTAAACCTTGGAAATCTCTTTAGTTACAAATTACAGAAAACTACTCAGAATGTGCTTAGGCCACCAAAATGGACTTCATTACGAGGATAAAGTCATTCTTCCAAAACCCTAATTTGGAGAGTACAGTCAAATCACAGAGAGGTCTGACACCCGTGGCTCTAAGGCTCTCAGGAATCAAAGCAGGATCAAAGAAAATTTCCTTTTCTAGACCTCACTTCATCACTTCTCTGTATTTCTCCTCATTTCTTCAGATGGCCATTCTCTACTCCAGAGTTTAGTTCAAATGACCAGCACAGGTTGATGATTATCAGTTTATCTTAATGCTAAAATGAATTGATTAACTCTAATGAGATATTCATTTGTATACCAATTGATTGTGGCTGTGGCATGAGGATCATTAGCGCAAGCAGGGTGCAGGGGCCGTTCCTTGGGATGAACAGGTGAAACTATGACCTGCTGGAGGAAACTTGGGAATCCTGGTTCCACAGTAATTAAGTGCTATGGCTGCTGACCAGAAGACTGGCAGTTCAAATCTGCCAGGCGGTCCTTGCAAACTCTACAGGAGAGTTTTGCTTTGTTTGTGGGGTCACTATGAGTTGGAATCAACTCGACAACAGTGGGTTTGGTTTTGGTCTTTTGAGAGAGACCTTATAAACTAGGCAAACACTTCAGAAGTTGCACACTGCTGGTACACGTGCCATCTATTAGAACTGGAGGAAGGTTTTACCTACGTAACTAATATGTAGTCTTGCGTGTTGCTAGTTACTGATAGGAGAAAGGCTGTGCTCTAAGTGTACAAGCCAACTTACTACCTTTCTTTCCATTGTGAATGTTCCATGTTCCCTTGTCAGTATCCTCAGGGTCTGCATGATCAGTGTTTATATCTTTTATCTTTAAATCCTTTGTTTATAGCAAGTATCTGGATTATATGGAAATAGTGGCCATTCCTCAAAATATTGCCTTTTATTTTTACTGATGCACAAATGTTGAAAATTGCTCCAGAATAATCATAGTATTTTCTTTAACTTTATACTCCATTTCAAATATCCGCCACCCTACTGTACTTAGGTATACATTTCCACTCTCCAAATGACTGTTAAAGATCATATTTTCTTCATACTTTTCCCATGTCATGAATCTCTTACCCTCAGTGGGTAACTTGGTTTTATCAAACATTCTTTAACTCAGACTTCATTGAGATATTAAAAACAAATGATAGGTATTTCCTCACTTCCGTAACACCAGACTTAGCTTCTGTGCAGCATTTGTGCTTACACTCTGAGTGCCCTTCAGTGGCTGAACTTGCTCTTGCTTCTAAACAAGGCTACATCCTGAATCTTGAATCCAGAAGCTGCCCTCTCCCCCTAGCTCAAGGGTTCACACCTCCCTTTTTCATACTGTCTCCAGCATCACCAGTTTTATTTTTCTGTATTGGGTCGTTCCCCTGTCACTGTAAATCATTCACTGTCTTAAAATAAATTCTAACTCCTTTCAGACAATACTCGACCTTTCTCTTTTGCAGCGAGGTTCTTACAAATGTGGTTCGTGGTTGCTGTTTCTGCTTGTTATCTCTTACTCTGTTATCAACCCATAAAATTATGCTCCAGTGTTTGCCACTCTCCTGAGACAGTTGCTGTCCAGGTTATCAGTGGCATCTATGTTGCTAAACCTGGTGAGCCCTTTTCTGTTCTTAGCTAACTCTTGTAATCATACTCTATGTCAGACTTACTTCATGACAATTCAATGTGTCTTCTCTTGGCTTTCATAATAGTGTACTGTCCTAACTTTTCTTCTCCTCCAGTACTGCTGATTCTTGGTCTATTTTTCTAACTTCTTTTCATTGATGCACTGCTTAGGGCCTCAGTCTGTGACTTTCTCTTCTAACTCTACATTCACCCTTTATCATGTGATTAGCTCAGCATCCTGGGTGTAAATGCTGTCTGCCTTTTGCCTTCAAATGCCTACTGAAAACACTCCTTAGATTTCTAATGGACTTTTCAAACTTAATAGATCTAAGCTAGAATTTTTTATTGTTACCTCTCCTGTTCCACTCTCCCTATATTCCTGCCCATTCCAGTAAGTGGTAAAACCACGCACTCAGCTGCTGGAGTTAAAGATGTTAAGACCAATCTTTGCCTTATTTTTCCTTCCTCTTTCTATATAAAATTTATTATCAAATTATTTTGACTTCAGTTCCAAAATATGTCAAGTGTACTCCTACTTCTCTGTCACTATGACTTTCATCCAAATCACCATCCTATTTTTCCTGAACATATTCAGTAAACTCTTCACTCTCTGTTCTTTAAATATATCCCTTTGTTCATATAGTTTCTATGTTAAATCTCTTAAAATCTTGGAGGTGACAACCTAATCACTCCCCACCCCACTGAAAATGGAACACTTCCACTGAACTTTGGATTTTAATCTAACACCTACTGTGGTGTACAAAGTTCTACCTGATCAGGCCTCTGACCAGTTATTGGAACTCATTCCATACCAGTCTTCCTTAAGCTTGTTTGAATCAATAAAAACAAAAGAAAGCATAATACCCACATGCTTCTGTTACCTAACATGTGCACTTGCTCACTCTTTAGGGTTTTTGTAGTGGATGTTCTGCAGTGACGCTCCCCTTTATTTCAGCCTGCCTACTTTTCTTGCCAGGAGATCTGGTAGCACAGTGGTTAAGAACTGGGCTGCTAATCCCAGAGTGCCAGTTGCTCCTTGAAACCCTGTGGAGAAATTCAACTGTATCCTATAGGGCCAAAGGCAATGGATTGATTGTTTTGTTTCTTTTCTTGGAAACCCTGGTGTAGTGATTATGTGCTGTGTCTGCCAACTCCAAGGTCAGCAGTTGAAATCCACCAGGCACTCCTTGGAAACTATGGGACAGTTCTACTCTGCCGATAGGGTCACTATCAGTTGGAATTGACTTGACGGCAGTGGGTTTGGTTTGATTTGGGTTACTTTTCTTGTCATTCAGATCTCAGCTTCACTCTCACCTTCTGAAAAGAGGCTCTCGATCACCCTCTTGTCCCGTTTTCATCATGTGTGGAATACTTAGCCCTCGAGGCAACAACAGTGTCTGTCTTGGTATGTGCTCAATAAATATTTGTTATTGCTGTTTTTGCACAATGTCAATGCTATTGTATAGTATGTGAGTTTGTTTATTTCATTTTCTTTTTTAAGGGAATAAAGAGCAGCATTTAATTTGATTTGAATTATAGTAATTAAGAAACAATACAGAAGTGCAATTGAAAATAAAACAAGGAGGAAACTGAACCTTAAATTGAATATTTTAGGAGGCAGAATCTAATTAACCAGAATGGGATAAATCTGCTTTTGAGAACATGAGGAGGGAAAGCGAATCTGTAAAGACCATAGGGTTGGGGTTTACATCTTATGAAAAGAAAATAAAAAACTTTATTCAGATCAAACCAAAAAAAATTAAACCTGTTGACACTGAGTTGATTATGACTCATTTTTACAGACAATCTTTATTCTTATCCATAAGCTTGCAAAGTTCTGAAACATATGACTTTGGGGAAGACTGAAACCAAACCCATACTTTGTCCTTTTATCTCGTATCTGATGTTACACATAGCCCAGGTGGATAGACTCAGAGAATTCTAGTCAGTACTGAGCGCTCTGGGGAAGTTAGGAGGCCACATATTAGAGAAGTGGAGACAGAGAACAAAGACTCTCTTAAGAATTGTTCTGAACTTTACACAGCGTGCTTCCAGATGTTTCCTTCAGAAATTAAAAAAAAAAAAGTGTATGAGATGGGAGATATGATTTCTGTATCTTTTGATTTGATTCTCAACCAATAATCACTTTCCACCTGTTGTAGAAGTGGCTGTTGTTTCTGTCACCTAGAAGCTGTTCACCCTTTCTCTGATGATAGCATTTCAACTTTCCTCTGGGAAACAATTACATTGTCTTACTTTCAGTTTATAGGTTTTTTTGAAGCTGGCTAAACCAGCAGCTCCAGGAGCAGGCGTTGTTCTTAGCCTGGGCAATCAGAACATCACATACTCCTGGTTGTAGTAATTGATTCAGTGATTGACAACTTAGCTAACCAGAATCAACAAAATGAAACATGGACTTCTTGCTTGTTTTTTTTCTTCCTTTATCATAAGAATGGAGGCCTGGAACTTCTATCTTGCTAAATCTAAGAGCATGAAGGTACAGCCGAGAAGGCCCACAGGACAAAGAGAAATCAGGCAGTAACACACAGCCTGCCCCACCCAGAGTCTTTTTAGTTGTAGTGTAATTATGTGTTAAATGTTAACATTTTGAGTCATGTTTTTTCACTGTTTGCTGCTGAATGACTTCTTCATGAGATACTTAATTTAGGATTTTTTTTGGCCTGTTTTCCTATTATTGTTGTCATCCTCTCTTTTTCCCCCTGCACATTAGAATCAAACAAAACAGATTGCCCTGTTCTTTTTGATACCACAGTATATGTTGGCTTAGGTTAATTTCTAAGTTGATTGATGGTAGTCTTTCCAGTAGTGCAGGTGAATCATACTTTATATTTTTAAAGAGAAAATGCTTATTAAACATACATCCATTGTTCAAAATTATCTTTGTACACTCTGTGGCAATCACGACATTAGGTTTTGGAGGGAGTACCAAAGAGACTTCAAAACCATGTCATATCATCACAGACTCTCTTTGCTGACTGGCTATACAGGATTGCTTCTGGGAAGTTGCGTCATGGCAGTAGACCTTTATAAAAGGTACCACTGATTTTGATAGCTCAGAAACAAGATAAATGACTGTGGTTTAGGGGAACTATGGAAACCCTGGTGGCATAGTGGTGAAGTGCTACAGCTGCTAACCAGAAGGTCGGCATTTCAAATCTGTCAGATGTTCCTTAGAAACTGTATGGGCAGTTCTACTCTGCCTGTAGAGTTGTTATTAAGTTGAAATTGACTCATCAGCAGTAGGTTTTCTTGATTTGGGTAGAGGAAATCATGGAGGACTTCAGGCTTCAATTAGACTTTAGAGGATATGTGGGGATTTGTGTAGGTAGAGAAGATTCTAGAGACTATTTTTGTTAAGGGGCAAAAAAAACTTTGGTGACTTTGGAGAACAATGAACCAAATGTGATTAGATTTGAGGGTGTTCCTTAATAATAAGAATTATTTTTATTATAATATGACAAGTACCATTTTAAAAATGTGGTTTACCAGATCTTAACGTAAGCCTACATTAGAAACACAAAAAGAACCAAACCTGTTGTTGCTGAGTCAGTTCTGAATCATAGAATACCTGTATTAGGAAGTCTTATTTCTATTTATGACTGAAGAAATTGACATTCTGTGTGATTATGTAACTTGTCCAAATTTCATGGCCTATAGATGACAAGGGGATGAGCAAAACCCACCACACTTTCCACTGTAGAGCTTGTGCTTTCCAAGGTGACACATAGAAAGTGAGGCTGGTTTATGTCAAGCTTCCAATGTCAGACTGAGAAACCTGCTGAGAATTCCTTGGAGGGATCTTTATGGTCATCTTCTAATTTCCAATATAGTGAGGTTTTTAAATTGAGTTGAGTCAGGATTTGAGTATAATTTGAAATAATGTAAATAACAAGGCATCTTCTTTTGGATTCATGATATCACTCACATAAAGGAAGAATCTTCTAGTTGGAAAAAACGTTTGTTTTGCTTCATTTCATCCCATTTTGCCTGATAGTGTCCTGTTCTCATGGCTGAATCTGCTCCCTAGCCTGTTTCCATAGCTTAGAGTGAAATGAGAATTGGAACAAGAAGGTTAAAGTCTGTTTTGCATTAGATGTATTTAAAGTCTATTTGTAAATTTTTCTAACAGCTGCAAAGTGGCTTTTTAACATATCTGGTAATTGAAATTATTTTGTAATGCAAGTCTTGTCATACATCATTAAGATCATCCTCCTACCTCTTGGCCCATTTAGAAGGGGTTCAGACTTTTGAACTGCCCTGCTGAATAAATCTAATTTGTTTATAGCCATCAGGAATGGAACATTAGGTTTGGTGATTCCAGAATGCCTGCCACATTCAAACGTTCGTGGTCTTACCAGCTTTAGTGTTATTTCTCAGAATCTGTCCTTGTCTTGGTTACCAGGGTGTGGGCATCCTAGTCCCTTGTTATTTGTTGCAAGAGATGTTCTTTTTCTCTGAAATCTGTGTCTCTGCCTGTCACTGCTGCACTGAGCAATGGAGGGCTGTCCACAGTGCTGCCCTGTGTTGATCTCAGTATCTTTGCTTTAAAACTCCCATTTGGTTTCGCTTTGATTTTTCTAATTTTTTTCCATTATCTGTTCCTGTTCTTATGTTGGTGTTTTTGCCCTTTTACATTCATCATATTTATCAAAAAATGAGTCAGCTACAAGAATATTGTTTAAATTTGTTCATTTTGCTTGGAAATGTTGATATTGTTAGTTGCTATTCAGTTTGCTATGACTCACGATGACCCACGTGCAACATAATGAGACAGTACCTATTCCTGTGCCATCGTCACAATCCGTGGTGAGCTCTAGTCCATTGTTGTGGTCGCTGCATGTTTTCAGTGACTTCTAACGTAGGAGGCTCATCTTCTGGCACTCGATTGAACAATATTATGTAGCGATCCATAGGGTTTTCATTTGCTAATTATTGGAAGTAGATACTCAGGACTTTGTCTTTAGTCTTTCTTAATTTGGAAGCTCCACTAAAACCTATCTACCATGGGTGATCCTTCTGATATTTGAAATAGTGGTTGCATAACCTTCAGCATCATAATACAGCCATAGTACAACAAAATGAATGGACAGACGGTGTTACATTAGAAATATTAGCTAGAGAAACTCTTATTAGTATGCCAACCAAGTGCCGTGGAGTTATACATACACAGAAACTAAGGCAGAGACAGAATCCAGGGATGTAAGAGCCATGTCATAAACCAGCACAGTATCAATTGAGAAAGTCCTAAAGTAGAGAGAATGGAATGAGGAGCTAGGAGAGGTCCATAGCAGGGAAGAAGGAATCAAACTAAGGTAAAGCTGGAGAAGAAGAGTAATTTAGGAAAATACAAATGCAAAAACTAGAAAGCCAACATGGTCAAAGCCCAGTAAACATCTGATGTTTCACTGAAACCAAGAAGCAGGGCTGACAGAGAACTCAGCAGAGCTGGCCCCTGATGCTCTAGGCTTTTATTTGCATTTCTTTCTTTCATCTGTTCCACATTCAGAAGTTTCCACTTACAGAAATTCTTTAAGACGTCAAGCGATTTATACCCTTGATTGAGAACTGATGCATAGCGCTTTGCATACATTATCTCTGATCCTTGTAAGAACCCTCAAGGTAAGTATTTTCACTCCAATTTTACTGATGAGAAATTTATAACTCAGAGTGATTTAGTAAATCCAGCTAGTGTTACACAGCTATAACGTGGCAGCACAAGAATTCATATCAAGTCACGTCAACATCCAAAGCTGGTTTTCTTTGACCTCTGTCATCCTGCTTTCCTTCTTTTCAATGGAATTCTGTGCCAAAATGTTACCTCCTCAGTTGGAATCAAGGTTCTGCATGGGTAGAAGACTGGGAACTGAAAGACAGTATAGAGTTCAAGTAAGTTCATCCATTGTTTTTACAGATAAACTCAGATAAGTAGTTTTAACAAGCTAGTCAGCCAAGTTGTGCTATCTTAGTTACCTAGTGCTCTCATAACAAAAAAAATGTCACAAATGAGTGGCCTTAAAGAAAACAATATTATTTCCTCCAGTTCAGGAAGCTAGAATTCTGAATTCAGGGTGGGGTTCTAGGGAAGATCCTATTATAGCTATCCTATGTCTATTACAGCTTGCAGAAACGAGCAAGTCCTGGAGTTACTGGGTTAGTAGCTGTTTCTGTAGCGTGTGTCTGCCTTCATATGGTGTCTTCCCAAGAATTTTGCCTGTGTCTTTTTATAATGGAGAGGTTTCTCTGGTGGTGTGTAAATAGAGAGGTTTCCCTGGTGGTGTAGTGGCTAAGAGGTCAGCTGCTAACCAAAACGTCAGCAGTTTGAATCCATACATATACATTGTGTGTATATAAGCACGTATGTATGTGTGTGTTGCTGCAAAGTAATAATGCGTTCTTTCAGCTTCTGGGGATTTGTTGTGGCTTGAGTTTTGCCATAGAAAATTTTATTAGTCTAGTAGGAATGAAGTGGTACTCTTAAAGAGGTGTTCAAATGATGTCTGATATTGAAAACTGACGGATCTAGTCATTTACACAGAAAGCAGATGAAACGCTAGAGGTGAGACCTGGTTTTGTTTGTGGCATCACTGAAAAACAGAAGCACTTATGAGATGCTAGAAACCAAATAACATGTTCATTGGATCAGTTGTAATATTAGAATTGAGAAGAACAGCAAATGTAATAGGATAATTCTCAATTCTCCTTACTAGAATTACTCCATCTGCCACACTGCTGCCTCAATGATCACTGTGAAACAGTGATTCGCCAAGTGTCGTCCCCATACCGTTGTACCACCAGTCTCAGCAGCACCTGTAACCTTGCTAGAAATGAAAATTCTAAGACTATACCCTAAATCGACTAAATGAGAAACTTTGGAGTGGGAGCTGGCATTCTGTTTATTTACGGCTTCCAGGTACTTCTGATGTCTGCTGTTTGAGAACTGCTGCTTTAAATTCTAAATCTCTTTGTCACACTGATCGTGTACGTCAGGGCCATGTTGTTTGCAAGTATGAAGAACACAGGTTAATTTAAACTCAGGAGTTGTGCACTGACTCCTCTACTGGGCAATTATAGAACCCATGTGGTATTACTATAACATGGCTTCTCTCCAGGTCTTGAGTCTTTCCTTTCTAGGCAGGTCCTTTATTTCATCTGCCTCTTGCCCATCCCTGAATTAATCACTATGCCCCTTGGATGGTATATTCTGTTTAATCAGATTTGTGGCATTGATTCAGCCTGGAGCCTATGGGTGGTATCAGCATCACCTAAAATACATGTACTGAGAGTACACAGGGAGCATTTTCTCAAAAAGAGGGATAAGAATTAAAACTCACATACAAAAACAAAACATAGAAGTTCATTAAGAAAACATTGTCCTATAAGGTCCAGTGTTTATTCCTTAGGCTGGCTTGTGAGTTTTTAGTACCAGTGACGTTCAACACTGTCTGCATATTAGAACCATTTAGGTAACATACTGTTTGGGTTCTCAGGACACTTGACCTATTCAATAGAAATAATGGTAGAGAATTTGATAAAGTTACTGTTAGAAGTAGTGTGGGAAGGGTTATGGAATGAGCAAAGAAAAGACGAGCAAGCATTCGGCAGCAAGAATTCAATACTACCCCAGGCCAGAAGAGGGAAAAGGAGGGAACAGTGTTACTGGATCCAGTGAAAGTCATGATGATGACAGTGGCCTCCAGGAAAGCACAACCACTGTTAGAATCTCAGCTATGACAGCAGAGAACAGCATGAGAGGACAAATACTCCAGTATCCCTCTGTTTCTTTTTCCTGTGTGTTTTCTTCTGTTGTCTAATCCAGTGTGAAGGTAGAGCATAAGGGATCTGTGATGACGCATCTTTTAGTTATCAGCCTCCCATGGTGCAAATCAGAGAAAAAATGGAGGTGAAAAAGCAAATAAAACATAATCAGCAATGGTAGTTTCAAAAAATAAACAGAAAAACAGGTAGGGGGTTGTTCATAGGTTAGTCAACAGGAATTTGATTGGGTGAAGGGAGTGACAGCATGCAGTGGAAGGCAGGCCAGCATAGCTGGACCACACCATAAACTAAAAGATTTTCTAAATTTAACACAACATCTCAAAGGATAGAGTAGCAGGGACAGGGGTCTGCGGGCCATATTTTCAGGGGATATCAAAGTGAATTGGCATAACTAGTCTTTTTCTAAGAGAGTCTTTTGCACCTTATATTGATAAGGGGTGTCTGGGGTCTTAAAGGCTTCCATCTGAGGAACATCAACTGGTCCCAACCGACGTGGAACAGACAATGAATGAGAATATCAAAGACACAAGGACAAATGAGCCCAGGGGACTCCATCAGCATGAGACCAGAAGAACCAGATGGTGCCCAGCCACCACCAAAAACAGCCTTGATAGAGGACGCAATGTAGAGTCCCTGACATAGTACAAGAAAAAGAGGTATGCAGATCAAGAACTCTACTGAAAGACCATAACTGATGGTCCAACAACCTGGAGGGTCCCCTCCGAACATTGCACCTAGACTTGCTGCTGCCCCAGACCTGAAACCAGTACTAAGGTCAATACTTCAGACAAAGATTGGACTGGACTCAGGGACACAGAATGAGCATGTCTTGTGTGTACTTTATGGTTATATACCTTATAAGAGGCTTTCCCACTGATTTGTTTCTAGAGGGGAAGGTCAGGGTGGAGAGGAGGGGACAAGTGTTTGTTAAGAGGATAAGAGGATAAGAAGGAGTGTGCTGTCACAGGGCAAGGAGAACAGGTAGAGTTACAGAGAGACAGGAATGCAAAACTCACTTAGATTGTATACTTTCACTTAATCATGATAAAGGAAAAAAAACAATGCTTGGACTGTATCTCTAGAGGCTCTGATTTATTAGTTGGATGTAGGCTTAAGTGTCTATGTACATTTTTAAAATAAATATTTTTAATCTGCTGAAACAGAAGTTCACAGATAAGTGTAGAGCTTGATGACTTATCACAAAACAGTTATACCCATGTAACCATCATGCAGATTAAGAGACAGTATACTGCTAGCATTATGGGCGTGCACCCAATTCCTGCCTGTGTCATCTTCCAGTCGTTGCTCTCCACTTTCCTTCCAAAGGAAATTACCATCCTGACTTCAGGTACCATAGATTAGTTTACACATTTTCAACTTTGTATGCATAATGTACAAGTGTCATACAGTATCTGTTCTTGTGTGTCTTCTTTCAGTCTACTAGATTCTATTCTATCTAGGTATTTAGATAAAAGAGAACTCAGAACAACATTCATATGACTGTCTACGATGAGACAGTATACACCCTGGAGAAAGAGGAGTATTTTCTTCTGGTCCCTCTTAAGAGAATAGTCTCTTTCTATTTGGGATCTTAACTAAAAACAGAATCCTACCATGTAGTTCTGCTGCAGTTAGGTAGTTACTAGCCTAAAGCATTAGTAGATAGGCAATGCTTGGCAAAACTGATGTCTCTGACCCCTAAAAACCCAGTATAGCATAGCTTACATCAAGGGTTCAAAGAAATTTAAGCCAGTATTCCCAAGATTAGATAAACTAGAATGATACGTGAAAGATGGTTAACTCCGTCAGGTAATGTGCGTGCAAAAGCAGTGGTCCTGCTTGTAAAGACTGTATTTTTGCAACGACCTTACTTTCCGAAGACAAGCATGACTGCTTCATCCCTATGTCAGATGTTCCAAGAAACATTCTATGTACACCAGTGAGGGTGAGTTGTTCTAGTACTCTGAATATAAAGTGTGGGACTTATTGCAACTGGGTAATGGTTGTAACATGTTGAGTGAAGTAATAAATGTTACTTTTGAGGGGGAAACGGTGCCATGTAATGCAGAACTTAAGGGAGCAATTTCTAATCATATGTACTAGGCATTTAGACCTTTCTGTTTCTGTAATTCACCTGTCTATTAAAAATCATGAGAAAGGAATCTGAAGCTTCACTGTAAAGACAGAATTCTCTTGAATACGTTCATACTGAGCATGAAGGATGGAACCATTATCTGTAACTCAATCAAGCCTTACTCAATGTCACATGATGGACAGTAATTTCAAGTTTCAAACCCAAATGAGACTGTGTTAACTCTTTATACCAAGTCAGCATTGTGTGACTAGGGTCATAATGTTGTGCTGAGTGACGAAAATCCAGTTAGTCCCTTCTTAGAGATAGAAAATATATTTAGAACTTAGCTTGAAAAGAATGATGTGTGACAGGGACTTCTCTAAAGAGACCCCTATATTTTTTACAAAAGGAATATTTGTGAAATAACAATGGCTCTGACTGTAAAGTTTTGCATAAAGACCACCCTTGCGGTGACATCAAGATTAGTTGATCACCGGCAATGCTTTCCTGGTTGACGCCCTTAAACTACTAAAGTATCACTAGACTGTTTCTTGAAAGGGTTGTTCATAAGATGCTTAAATTACACATAAAATCATGCTGATGAAATGAAATACTAACTGAAGTTCTGACTGGAAAACTAATGCAGCTAACAGTTGCATTGGGAGTTATGGATCTGGAGAGCATTGCTTTGAGTTATATAATTTGCTATCTTTCCTAGAGGAACTTGTCTTTTCTTAATGGAATGGTATAGTGGGTTAAGTGCTGTGTCTGCTAACCAAAAGGGTGACAGTTCAAGTCCACCAAGTACTCCTTGGAAGCTCTATAGGGCAGTTCTACTCTGACAGCTAGGGTCACTATGAGTCAGACCTGACTCAGTGGCAGTGGGTTTGGTTTTTGGTTTGGTACCACATACCTATAGTATAAAGCTTCCTTTTTCTGACTTTAAGATTGTTTTCACTTACATTATTCAAGAAAAATCCTAGAATGTTTTTTTTTTTTTTTAGCTAATTTGTGGAATGTAACAATCATAATTTCCTACCCATAGGTAATACTCCATCACTGATAAAAACTAAATAAACCCTAATAATTGAAATGATGCTGATCAGCTCTGAAGGAAAACATGCTAACCCCATTGTCTCTTAGACAATGAGGCAGTTTCCTTGCCTACCAACCATGCCATTCCCATCAAGGATTGAAGATATAAAATTTAAGCAGATTAGGAAGACTGGGATGAGGATAGGTACATCTATTCATTCAAGAAATATTCCAGAGGTAGCTGAATGACAATAGTGGCTTTTAATAAGCAGATCTGCCTGTCAAAGAAAGAATGAGGTGCCTAGGTCCCCTGTGTCCAGTTGATTAGGACATGGCAATTTTCAAAACTGTTAAGATGATTTTTTTTATTTTTGGAGGATATGAGTGTGCAGTAGGGAATAAAAAGTTTATATTGTAATTTTTCCCAAATGCCTATTCTTGCCACAGTGTAACCTTTGGGGGTACTTGCACTGTAGTGAAGGAAGATGCCATTTGTTCTTCCGGTCATTAGTTTTAAAAGGTGGCTCTTTTGTATTTTTACTTTTTGGTTTAAAAATTCTTCTATAAAATATCATTATGGTACTTGGTAAAGGTTGACATTGCTGTTGTCATACCAATACTCTTACCTGAGAAAGTTTTAATAGCAAATGACTTCTGTTGGTTTTCTCAAATTTAAAATAAAATGTAGTCTATGGGTAGCAAAAGACGAGAAACTGCTATTTTAGAATATTTTGGTTTTAGATTATCAAGAATATAAAAATAAGTGGAAAATTCTTTCTTTTCCTAAAGTGATGTGCAAGTAGTGTCATGTACAGAAATATTGGAGGGCAAAGGGTAAGTGAATTTATTTTCAAGTTGCATTCTCAATTGACAACCTCAGTAGAATATCACCCTTCTGTTGATTAGTGTGCTTGGAGAAAGATTTCCAGGAATATCCTCTAGGCTTGCACCTGTTCTTGTTCACACACAGGAAATACAAGGAAGAATTGCTATGAGCTAGTCTGATTTTTGTGTGTCTATGATTAGTGGGCACAGATGTAGCTTTATCTCCCATTCTCTGCCTTCTGTGTCACCTGAGTCCTAAATGGATCCACCCCAGTGTGTGGCTCTGACCATGATTCCATTCTCTTTTTCCCTTCTGTGCCACCTATCCAAATATTTAGCTGAGTTCAGAAATGACTGCAATTCATATTTTTGTACAATGAGAAAAATGGTACGCTTAAGCAGGATTGGAGCCAGAAATTCGAGATGTGAAGATCACAATACCTTGTTATTCTAATTTGCTATATAGTTTTTCTTGTTTACGTAACTCTCTACAGAAAATCGAGGATGGGCATAGAATAGAAACTCAGTTGCGTATTAACACCTAAGAGTTCATAACAGAAGAAATGTCTATTCAACTCTTCTTATCCAAGCAAAGATTTCTATAAAACTCAGATCACCTTTCTGAGATTATTGATGGCTGATTTTGTGCTGCCTGTTCCTTTGTAAACCCTCTCTATACTCCATTAATCTCTTTGTCCCTCTCTACATCAGATACCCATTTTCCTAATAGATTCTATTCTTACAGCATATATTGTACTTCATTGTAAAATGCTGGTGGAGATTTATGTGTCTCCTAACAGACTGTAAAGCTGTGGCTGTGAGGACTGAATTTCATTTATCTGTTTATCTCCAGCATTTGTCACTGTGCCTGACACATGGTAAACATTCAGGGAAATTTGTTGAATGAGGACAGAAAGAATAAATGAGTGATTTAATTAATTTCATCAAATTTGATACCCAGGCAGTTGTACTGAATGTTTAATTATGTCAGCGAATATAATTGCTCTTATTTTTAACTTTCAACTCCCTCTAATCCTAGTCCTGTGAGTTGCTAACTGGTACTTTCTTTCCTACACCTCCTGGTTTTGTGGATGGAATTTCCTTTGATTTGGGATTCTTTGGAATAACAGCCTCAGCCACTTCCTTTGAAGCCACAGCCAATGCTTTCTGCTGCCTTGGCAGTGATGTCATATGACTTCTTGTTTATATTTCAAAGCAGTGTAACAAATACCAAAATAAATGAACACTCTCATGTGATCTGACTTCATTTGACAGTAATAACAAGTCCGATTCCAGTACATAGGTTAACTGACATTACACAAGAATCCAAACATGAGTAGTGTATTTCATTCCAGTAACCGCTCTGAAAATGGTGAAGTTTTTCTTATTTTCTTCTCAGAGTGTCTGTTCACCTTCTAGGGAATTCTTTACAATTAGTCAGTCTGATGTGGGTCACTTTTCAGTGAGGCATTACTGACATTTTGTTGTTCCAGTGCTGTCTTCTGTGTTGGAAGACAGCAGTGTCAACGGTTTCTATCCACTAGATGCCAGTAGCATCACCCCCATGGCTATCTCAAAGTCTCTAGACATTGCCGTATGCCCCATTGGAGGAAAAATCATCTCAGTTGAGAACCACTGTCTTAGCGGATTCTTTTGCTCTCTGAGAGGTTAAATTCCCAGTTAAGGTCTTGTTAGTTCCTTCACTATGTCATAAGCAAGTCTTCTGGCTACTACACTTCTCTGGAAGACTAGAGTGTGATGTGCAACAGTAATCCATAATCCATGTCTTCCTTTTGGTCAACAAACTATCTTAAAATAATTTTTTCGCTTTTATCTTTAAATACTACATTTTAGACTTCTGCTCTCAGGTTAATGGATTCCATAGTAAATTTATTCTGTTGTTAAGAGCCATCCAGTTGGTTCTGACTCACAGCAGTGTTATACAGAACAGAATGAAACGCTGCCTGGTCTCATACCATCCTCACAATCATTGCTATGTTTGAGGACACTGTAGCAGCCACTATGTCAGTTCTTCTCACGGAGGATCTTCCTCTTTTTTGATGACCCTTTATTTTGCCAAGCATGCTATCCATTTCCAGGGACTAGTCTCTCCCAATAACATGCCCCAAATATTGGAGGCTCTACAAGAAAATGTTTGTCTTTTCTAGTTTCTGGAGGCCACCCACATGTCTTGACACATGGTCCCCTTCCTTTATTTTCAAAGATAGCAAGAGCAGTTCTAGTCCTCCTGTGGCTATCTCTCTGGTTCTCTTTTCTATGTTCTTTGTCTCCCTCTCAACACACTTAGGAGAAATTCTTGAATTTTAAGACTGTGATGATGTTCAGCTCACTAAGAAACTCAGGATAACCCAAATACAGTTAATCTGTTGTGTGAGCTCTAGTGATTAACATTTATCTCTAAAACCAGCGAGATCTGAAACTCTATTAATGAATAAATCATACGTTGTTTGACACAGAGTGTATTTAGTGATCAGTAGCTTCCAAACTTGCATCATAATCTCTAGGAAAAAAAAAAAAGAATATTCACAACCAACCCAACCTATTGTACAGTGCTTTGATGAGGATTGGTATTTCCTAGTGTGGTACCACATGGTGTCCCCATACCCCATGGACCTGCTTGCATACTAGACCATACAGATTACTTAGTAATCTGTTTTACTAATACTACTCATAAATAACAATTCACACATATTGCTGAGTATAATGTCAATAGTAGTGACATAAACAATAGCAAAATTAAAATTACACCTTTAAATTAAAATGTCATATGCACAGCCTGAATGTATTTACATTTACATAGTTTCCTGTGTTAAAGTGAAAATCCATTAAAAAGTGATAGAATTCATAGGAAAAGCATTTAAGAACTACATGAAAATTAAGTTCATTTTAATGTTAAACTTGGCCATTATAGGAGATGCATTGATCAATTAGTTTTGCATAATAAATTAGTTTTGGATAATGAATTCTTTTTGTGCAAACAATAATGCTTCAAATAATGTAAAAGTCATAGACAAATGTATATGGAAGTATGTTCATAAATGAAATACCATATAACAATAAACAGGAACAAATGCCCAAGCATTTCAATACTTAGTAAATAGCTCAACTAACTTGAAACTTTCCTGGCCTTCAAACTTTCAAACTTGTGAGTGGCTTCATCAAAATCAATGCCTTCACTTACTCACTTTGTAATGTGTCTCTTTTTTTAAGCCACATTCAAGCTTAAGCCCTGAAAATTTCATTAAAATAGGTTATATATTTGCAAGACAGGGATTTTTTTTTTTTTAAAGAAAAATGTTACAGGGTTAATTTTTTACTTCTTAATTATGATTAAGTGAAAGTATACAATTCAAGTCAATTTTACATACCTGCCTGTCTACAACTCTATCTGCTCTCCTCACCCTGTGACACCACACTCCTCTTTTTCACTCTTTACTACCAGTATCCTTCCAGTGAATACTTGTCCCCTCATCTCTTCCCTTGTCCTCTCCTCTTCCCGTTAGAAAGAAACCAATTGGACAGCCTTCTATAAATGTATAAAACCATACAGTACACAAAGCATATGCTCCCTCTTTGTCTCTGAGTCCAAGCCATTCTTAGTCTGAACTGTTAACCTCAGTACTAGTTTCAAATCTGAGACAGTAGCAAGTCTAGGGGCCGTGTTCCCAGGGGATCCTCCAGGTTGTTGGACCATCAGTTCTGATTTTTTAATAGAGTTCTGAATTTGCACACCTCTTTTTCTCATGCTAAGTCAGGGACTCTACACCGTGTCCCCTATCAAGGCTGTTTGTGAATTGTATACTTTCACCATCTGGTTCTTCTGGTCTTGTGTTCATGTAGTCTCCCAGTCATGTGGGTTCTTCTGTCTTCCGAGCTCATTTTTCCTCATGTTTTTGATTTTATCAGTTGTCATCTGTTCCAGGTGGATTGGGACTAATTGATGTTCCTTAGAAGACAGCTTGCTGGCTTTTAAGACCCCAGATACCACTCACCAATATGGAGTGCAGAATATTCTCATAGAAAAAGACCAGTTACACCAACTGACCTCAATGTCCCCTAAAAACATGGTCCCTAGACTCCTGTCCCTGCTACTCTACTCTTTTTTATTTTATTTCTATTATGAATGAGTGAAAATGTATATTCCCGTACAAATTTACATGCCCACCTATGTGTAGCTTCCACTGCTCTCCCTGCCTGGTGACAGCACACTATTCCTCTCTGCTCCATACATGTCTCATCCTCTCAACAGTCTCCTTTCTCCTCCTCTCCACTCACTTTCCTTCCTCCAGCCAGAGGTCAGCAGGATATCCTATAGATGCATAGAACCGTAAAGTGCATCCAATCTATGGTCACTCTGCATTGCCAAGTCCAATCCATTCTTGTCTGAAGAGTGGACCATCATTATGATTTATGGGCAAGGGCAGCATCAGAGCCAGGGGCCATGCTCCCAGGGGAACCCCAAAACCACTGGACCATCAACTGAGGTCTTTTAGTGGAGATCTCAGGGTGCACCCCTTTTTATTCTTGTGTTGCCAGTGAGACTCAACATACTGAGCTCCATCACAGCTATCACGACATTTCTCTAATGAGGAGACACAGGCAGCCAAAAAGCACATGTGGTGATATTCATGATCTTTAGTTATTAAACAAATTCAAATCAAGACTACAATGAGATACCATCTCACCCCAACAAGGTTGGCCATGATCCAAAAACACAAAACAACAAATGCTGGAGAGGCTGTGGATAAAGTGGAACTCTTCTATACTGTTAGTGGGGTTGCAAAATAGTCCAGCCTCTTTGGAAAGCAATCTGGCTCTTCCTTAAAAAAATTGATATACATATACCGTTTGACCTAGCAATTTCACTACTTGCAATATATCCTACAAAATCAAGGCCTTTGACACCAACAGACACATGCACAAGAATGTTTATCACAGCATAGTCCACGATAGCAAAAATGTGGAATCAACCCAGATGCCCAACAATAGAGGATGGGTAGGTAAACTATGGTATATTCTTTGAAATGTTGGGTTGAATTTAGAAAACATTTTAGTTTATGTTGTAGTCCATTTAGGCTGATCTGCCTTCTACTGAGTGCTGTCACAAAAAGACTAAAATGTTTAAAGATTCAAAATTTTAAAACTTAAGTTATGGTGCTAAACATGTATCAAGAAACATAACATTTCCCCACTTTGTGTTTTAAACTGTCCATTTAGTTATCAAAGAGTTATATGATCAGTAATTGTTACACATGTAAGTTTATTATCAATTTTAATCACAGAATGTGTAATATAGTTATAAATTAATTAAATGTCATGTTCCTTGGCTTATATAAATGTTAACAAAATAGGTTTCTACAGTCTTTCTGTATTGAATTACAATGCCGTAAGTTACTGCATTACTAATATCTAAGCAGAAGCCTCTTATAATTTTTCTCTTTTTCCTTTAATCACCACATCATTCTCAAATGTTATTAGGGTATGGCTAAGATAGCAAACTAGTCACAGTTGTCTTGTGATCCCTCTAACAACTAAGGATGTGCACAACAACTGAATGGAAAAACATGGCATTCTAGGAGTCTCAAGATGAGGCAGATACATGTGAGATAAGACTACATGACAGAAAGGATAGAAACTGCCTTTGCAGAGGTAAATCAGCAGTTCAAAGGGTCTTACTTTTGCTGATCCAGTGGCACAAAGGCAGCTCAGGTGAGGCCATCTTTGTTGACTGGTAGGATGGGACTGGAACCGCTGTCCCTGGGAGAACGGCTGGGACTGATTGCCATGATAAACAGAAGTGCCTCACTGAAGAGTATCTCTTGCAACCAAGTGGCTGAGCTTGCCATAGCCATGCCTTGGGAGGAGGCAGTGGCAGTGGCTGATGACTGAGTGCAGCAGCACCCTTTGCCTCTCTCTTCTCTGAGCTACACTGAAGATGAAATTCTAGTGCACTACCTGGACCAGAAGTGAGATTGTTTGTGTGTCCCCTGAGCTTTTCTCCAAGTCACAGAGTAGGAAACAATGGGAAGCTCATGAACAAATCTCTGAATCATGTAAGCGACTGACCAGAGCCCAAGAAAATTCTAATGATTATTTCAAGATAAGTGCTCGTGATTTCTTGGGGCTCAATCTTTTCCTGTGTTCTGATTTCTCTCCACGTCCTCAGCCTGTTCTATCTATCTTTTGTACTTTGCACCAGAGATCGAATTCTGATGAACTACCTGGGAGGAAGTGGAAAGTTTTACTGGTGTGCCCTGAGCAATTCTCCCAGTCTCAGAGAGTGAAACAAAGGCAGGGGTACAGAGCAAGTTCCACTGGCTGCCATGGATTGCTACACCTGTAGACTCAAGAAAGAGTTCAACTTTTGTGATTCAACTTTTCTTATGTACTGACTGTACTCCCTATACCCAGCCTTCTCCCTCTCCATTCTCCACCCTACACCTGACTCTCAATTCTAGAGCACTACCTGGGCCCAAAGTGGGATATTTTACAGATGTGCCTAGAATGTTTCTTCTAGACCTGGGGAGGGAAACAAAGGAAGGATTGGAAGAAGAATTCCACTGGCTTCCCTGAGCCAGCAATTCTTACTGCATTTCTCAGTGTAGTGATCACTCCACCCATTGAGTGACAAGGCATTAGAATTATTAAGCCTCCAGAAACCACTATAGTTCAAAAGACTAGACTACTTGGACAGCTAAAATTAAGATGTGTATATACTTATGTATGTAAGTTTGATTACAATAACCTAATATTTAAATCACATCAGCTTTCTGATGGCTCAGAGACAGCAATCAGTTTCCAACCATTTAAAGAAGCAAAACACCATGGCTCCAGAAAACTCTCAAAATAAAGAATCCAAAAATTCCTTCCTTGAAATTATTGGTGGTAGAATATAACCTTCTGGATCTTAGGATGGAGATCAGAGAAAGTGCATCAGAACAAAATGAAAAATTAGACAAGCTGCATGAGTTGCTAGAACAACAACAATCTAAAATTCAGCAGATTAATAATAAAATCTCAGAATTAGACAATTCAATTGAAAGTCAAAGAGCAGGATTGAGGAAATGAATACAAAATTAGCAAGATTGAAGATAAAGCAATTGACACCAGCTTTTATGAGGAAAAATTGGACAAAAGAATCAAGAAAAATGAAGAATCATTAAGAGTTATGTGGGACTCTATCAAGAGTAATAATTTCTGAATGATTGGGGTATGAGAAAAGTAGGAATAGCAAAAGATACGGAGAGTAGTTGAAGAGTTGCTGACAGAAAAGTTCCCTGACATCATGAAAGACAAGAAGATATTTCTTCAAGATGCTAGTTGAACTCACAAAAGGTAGATCACAAAAGAAAGACACCAAGACATATTATAATCAAGCTTAAAAAAATAAAACATAAAGAGAGGCTTTTAAAGGCAACTAGGCTTAAGCCAAAACTAACTTAAGAAGGAGAGTCTTTTAGACAGTCCTCTTATTATTCAGCCAAAACCATGATGACAAGAAAGCAAAGGGATGATATACAAAGGCTTGAAGGAAAAACCCTTCCAACCAAGAATTATATATCCTGTAAAATTGTCTCTCAAATATGATGGTGAAATTAGGACATTCCCAGATATTTAGAAGCTTGGAGACTTTGCCAAAACCAAACCAAAATTACAAGAAATACTGAAGGAAGATCTTTGATTAGAAAATCAATAACATCAGACATATAGTCAAGGATATAATGCAGTACACAGTATCCAGAGTTCTATTGGTTAGGAAAGTAATAACGCTGAAAGTTAAAATATTCAAATTAGGGAAACAGAGATCTCAGTATGTAAATTATGACACCATTATACTAAAAAGAGGGATGTATTAATGTATTCATAGATCTTTCAGATGAAGAGAAAGTCATGGAGATATATGGAAGTTAAAGACTGGCTTAAACTTAGAACATTAGGGAGGAGCAGTGGGTAGCCACAAGCAAACTAACAATACTGCACGTCAAAACAAGAAACACAATCTAGAATTCTTAACAGATACAAAACCAACTTCGAAAAAGATGAAAAGAAAACCCATAAAGAAAAATGACTCAGAACAGATTGTTAAGTTGAACAAAGAAAATGTCTACAACACAAAAATAAAGGCACCAAAATGACAGCACTAAATTCATACCTGTCAATAATTACAATGAATGTAAATGAATTAAACACACCAATAAAGAGACAGAGAGTAACAGGCTGGATCAAAAACAATACAATCTGTGTATATGTTACTTACAAAAAACACACCTTAGATTCAAAGATATGAACAAACTGAAAATCAAAGGATAGAAAAATATATACCAAGCTAATAACATGCAAAAAAGAACAGAAGTGGTAATACTGCTCTCAGATAAAATAGCCTTTAAAGTAAAACTCACCATCATAGACAAGCATGGTCACTACTGATTGCTTGAAGTTTCAATACTTAAAGAGGATATGAAAAAATCCTAAAACACACCTGATATCAGAGCTTTTAAACACATCAAACAAACACTGACAGCACTGAAAAATGAGATCGATCACTCCATAATAGTAGTAGGAGATTTCAAGACTCCACTTTCAGTAATGGATTGAACATTCAGAAAAAACCTTAATAAAGATATGGAAGATCTTATTGTGACTATCATCTCAACCCACAGACACATACAAAACTGCACTCAACAACAGACAAGTATGTCTTCTTTTCCATGGAACATTCTGCAGAATAGAGCACGTATTAAGCCATAAAGCAACTCTGAAAAAAATCCAAACCTCTGAAATATTGCAAAGCATCTTTTCAGACAACAAAGCCATAAATCAAGAACAGAAAAAAACATGGATATAAACTGAAACTCATGGAAAGTGAACAACACCTTGCTCAAAAAATAATGGGTTATAGAAGAAATCAAGGTTACCATAAGAAATTCATGGATTCAAATGAGAATGAAAACACTTCCTACCAGAACCTATGAGATACAACAAAAGCAGTGCTCAGAGGTCAACTTATCTCAATAATTGCACACATCTAAAATGAAGAAAGTACCCAAACCAAAGAATTAACCCTGCAACTCGAACAAATAGAAAGAGAACAACAGAAGAAAACAGATAATAAAAATTAGAGCAGAACTAAATGAAGTAGAGAATAGAAAAACAACTGAAAGAATTAACAAAACCAAAAACTGGTGTTTTGAAAAGATCAACAAAATTGGTAAACCATTGGCCAAACTTACAAATGTAAAGCAGGAGAGGAAACAAATAACCCAATTAAGAAGTAAGACAGGAGATGTCACAAGAGAACCAACCAAAATTAAAAGAATAGTAACAGAATACTGTGAAAAATTGTACTCTAATAGATTTGAAAACCTAGAGAAAATGGACAAACTTCTAGAATAACGTTATCTACCAAAACTATCACAAAGTGGAACAACTTAGTAAACCCATCACAAAAGAATAGACTGAAAAGTAATAATGATAATAAATCTACCAAATAAAAAAAAGTCCTGGCACAGATGGCTTTATTGGAGAATTCTGCCAAACTTTTGCCAAGTGCCGTCGATTCGGAGCGGACTCATGGACAAACTTTTAGAGAAGAGTTAATACTAATACTGCTGAAATGATTTCACAGCATAGAAAAGGATAAAACACTCCCAAGTTCATTCTATGAAGCCATCATAACCCTGATACCAAAGCCAGGTAACAACCCCACAAAAAAAGACAATTACAGACCAGTATCTCTCATCAACCTAGATGCAAAAATCCTGAAACAAAATCCTAGCCAAAAGGATTCAACAACATATCAAAAATAAAATAAAATAAAATTACCATTGCCAACTAGGATTCATACCAGGGATTCAGGGTTGGTTCAAAAGGAGAAAAACAATTAATGTAGTCAATCATATAAATAAAACAAAAGGTAAGAATCACTTGATTTTATCAATTGATGCAGAAAAGACATTTGACAAAGTCTGACACCCGTTTGTGTTAAAAACTCACAGCAGAATAGGAATAGAAGGGAAACTACTCAATGTAATATGGGAATCTGTGCAAAGCCAACAGCCATCATCATCCTGAATGAAGAGAGACTGAAAGACATCCCCCTGAGAAGGGAACCAGATAAGGGTGCCCACTGTCACCGCTTTTACTCAAGAAAGTTATTGGCATAAGTTCACAAGTACTAATTACCACAGTATTATAACTAAACACCGTAAAATGTCATCAGATTGGTGACTATGAAAACACCAGCAGCAACAAAATAGAATATGTGCTTGTAGCGTGTGCAGAAGAAACCACAGGGTCTGAAGTGTCATTGTAACTAGGTAATAATGGCAGCCCTGACCAGAGCATTTTAGAAGGTTCAAAAAGTAAGTTAGCATAGAGTTTTAGCCTGGTAGATATATTGATATACATAAGCTTGCATAATAGTTTTTCAGTGTTATAACTAACTATAGAGATATCTTTAATAAATAATAAATTTATGCTGAAAAACTGCATATATAATCTATGGACAATCATTTTGATGTCACCCATCTGACAGTTTCACCTGGTGCTGTTTGGATGCCTCACACTCCTCCTAGTGGTGCCACTGACACTGTAGTCAGAATCTCTAGGAGAGAGATCAAGGAATCTGTATTTTTAAACAAATTCTCCAGTGCCTTGAAAGATGGACTAGCGTGGGTCAGTGGGCTAGCTATAAGGAGTATAGCTACCTCCTCATTCCCACGAAGGCTGAAATTGTGATCCAAAGGAGTTCCCCAGAGTGACACATTTAATGAACTAGAAGTCCTCGGCCTGCATGGCTGTAGCCCAATCACCAAGACATGGTAGTTGGGAGTCTAACAAGGCATCAAGTATGTACTTGTATTTTTTGACCAACAAAATTCTTCCTGCAAAGTTATAGCTTTTCCCTAGTCATTTTGGGGCTTAGAATTTAAAAAATAAAAATAATGACTAAATTAAGTCACTAAAACAGTTGATGTATTATGTCTCAGTAGATAGATACGTGCTGTCATTTGTGCTAAAGTGCATATATGGACAATTTCCTGCCTCCATCACAAAAGACATAAAGATGCCTGATCTAAACAACTCTGGCCTCTGGCTTTCTACCCTGCCTCTGCCTCCAACTTGGTCTATTCTGTTTGGGAGTGTTAAGCATTCAGGACTTTCTTTAGGCCTGTAATACAGTCTCTGAAGTCATTCCAGAGAATGAAGATTAGATTAGGGTGATGCACTCCATGTGTCGGAGGTCTTTCCACCTTATCTAAAAGAAAGCAGGAACGATGGCAGATGTCCTCAGAGATAATTGGTGCTGAAGCAGGTCTTCAGCAGCCCCTTATAAACCACCTCAGTTATCCAAGTTATCCAGTCTTTCAATCTTCATTTTCCACCTTCGGATCAAACAATGTAACTAATGCAGATGAATTCATGAAGAAATACAGTTTTGTGTCTGAGAAATCTGTGTTCTAACTACATGTGTTTTATTTAATGTCTACACCTCCCAACTCTGCATGTGATGTTAAGCCAATGTCTTACCCATTTTGTTTTTCCACTTTGCGAATTAACTGATTCATTAAGAGTTACTTGGGTGGACTCAATTCTATTTGTTGAATAGGTATTAACTGTGCCCCTATGTGGCAAAGAGAATCTCACTTTTTATTGCGGCAAAATGTATAGGACAAAGTTTGTCATTTTAGACATTGTTAAGTCCATAATTCAGAAGTATTAATTGCATTCACAATGTTATATAAGCATCACTACTGCTTATTTCCAAAACTTCATCATTCCAAACAGCAACTCAGTACTCATTAAGTAACAAATCTCTAATTCTCCTTCTCTAGCCTCTGGTAACTGCTTATATGTTTTCTGTCTCTATGCATTTGCTTACTTCAGTTATTTTATATAAATAGGCTCGTGCAGTGTTTGCCCTTTCTTGTCTGCCTTCTTTCATTTGCTGTAATACTTTCAAGATTTATCCACGCCATAGTGTGTATCAAAACTTCAGTTATCTTTATGGCTGAAGCATAGGCCACCATAGAAGTGTACTATATTTGGTTTATATGTTCGTCTGTTGAAAGGACAACCAGGTCATTTTCACTGTGTAACTTGTGAATGATGCTGCAGCTTACATCATGAATAATGCTGCAGTGAGCATTGGTGACTCTTAAGGTGGCCCCATGATCCTCACCTCTTATGTCTTGTTGCTTTTGTGTGATCCTTGTCCCTTGAGTGTGGGCAGGACTTGTGATTTAACCAATAGGATATCACAAAATTGACAGGGTGATGGGATTGTGTACATGATGGAGATAATGTTATATAAAATGGTAAAGTCCCAATCTGCTGGAGTCTTTCTTTCTGAGGCTGGTTGTGAAGAAGCAAGTGACCATTTGGGACCACCTCATCTGAAAAGGAACTACAGGGTACCTCTGGGAGATAAGGGCAACTTTCAGCCAATAGTTAGCCGGAAACTAAAGCCCTCTTGCCTTATTGTTCCAAGGACCTGAATTCTCTACATACCTTGAATGAATAGCTCAATATCTAGAGGGTCTACATACTTACAAAGAAAGCTGAAGGCACAGGCACTCACATCAAGAGATTAAACCAAACATTGTGTTTGCTGAACACAATGTGTCTTATGTGTACTGCTTCCATTCTTTGTGTATCATGTAAACCTGTCTAGCCCTGCATCAGTGTTTTAGGTGAGATCTCTTTTTGATCAGGATGTATCCTGCTGGCTTTTTACTTGATCCAGTCTCAGTAGCCCTTTATCCTTCCAGTGCAGATGTTTCTAAGAAATGTTGAGCAGTCACAGTAAGTGGGTTTCTGTGTGTATGGTGGAGTCCCTGGACACAAATCGTTAATGCTTTTGGCCAGCAACCAAAAAGTTGGAGGTTTGAGTCCACCAAGTGACATTGGATGAAAGACCTAGTCTACTTCCAAAAACTCAGCTACTGATAATCCTATAGAGCACAGTTCTATTCTGATATGCACAGTGTCCTCATGAGCCAGAATCAACTTAACAGCAACTAGTTTGTTGTTTATGTATGTGATACTCTGTCTCATCCTTGGCTACTCTCTCCTGTTGCCTATCTCTTCAAGTTAGAGTACATCAATGGGGTTTTCTCTTATCATCCCTCACATATTTTATCAACTCTAGGCCACTCTCCAGAAAGACTATATTGAATGTACTGTTGATTCAATTATTATTATTTTTTAAATATGATTCCAACACTGTATGAAGAAACTCTTCAATTTCTTCTAAGTTGGTTACATGGAGAATGGTCATATGGAGGCACATGCTAAAATTTCCATTAATCTTTACTTTTCTGGAAGAAATCTTATTTTTTCTTTTCTCAGTAGGTTGAGTAAATGCTCCCTATTTCCAACATTTTATCATAAGACTTCTGCAAGTACACTAAGTTCTAGCATATTATGTTGACTTAGAAAATATATAAGCTATATTCATGCTCTTCATCTAGCTGTGTATTGATTGCTTTACTCTGAGCAGTTGTTAAAACCTTGGTCATCACTGCGACCACAACAAATGCTGTGCATTTACTGTAAAGCTATGTTTCCCAACTGTTTTCATTACTGCTACTTCTCTAAGGAAAATTTTTAGACTTGTTTTCTTAATTAGTGTTTTGTTATTGTTACTCGCCATCAAGTGACTCCAACTCATGGTGACCCCACATGAGCAGAGGAGAACTGCTCTAAAGGGCTTTCAAGATTGTGACCTTTGTAAGGAGATTATTAGTTCTACTTTCTGGGTGCTTTCAAACTACCAACCTTTGGCTAGTAGTTGAGAATTTAACCACTTGTACAACCAAGGAAATCCCCAGTTAGTATATCCCTAGGAAATTTTAATATCACAGATACAGTGTAGATTTGTTTATGTATTCTCAAGCTTTGGAAGACTACAGACTGTTGTAATTTCTATTATTTTTTATATCTTCCAAGAACCAAATTTCATTCCCTTATGGGCAGTATAGTCCACAATGAGAAAATGGCATAGTATTTGTGTCAAGTAGCTTATTGCATGTGTGTATGTATATTTACAGTGTCTTCTGATTAAGTGATTATTGTTGGGTATTCAAGGACCATTTGTCTAATAATGAATTAATACTGTTTCTACCCATACATAACAGCTTGTGTGTAGTCTTCCGTATGCCTTCACTAGCTTGATCTCTCCCAACTCCTTTACCACACACAGTTCAGGCATAATAATCACAGATTTGTAATAAATAAAATCATACTCTAAAAACATAACTTGAATGATGCTTCCAGATGTTACTAGTAATACAAGTGTGCTGGCACTGTCTGCTGCTTAGGAAATATGTTTTACAGACCCCAAGCCATGAGAAATGAAAGGTGTCAGAACACTGATGGTCTGGCAGCATGTCACACCACATAGCAAATATGCTATCTCCAGTTACAAAGTGATTTTCAAATGTTAATCACTTTTTGTTTTTCTTATTATCTACATAATAGTTCCGGAACTAGACTGAAAGAGAAACAACGCTATCTGTCCTTGTTGTGAGAGTCAAGAGAGTCTAGCTTTAATAATTTCTATGGAAATACTGTTTTTTGTGTGTGATCAAGGAGTAGTTCTACCTGTAAAACATATTTCCTAAGCAGCAGACAGTGCCAGCACACTTGTATTACTAGTAACATCTGGAAGCATCATTCAAGTTATGTTTTTAGAGTATGATTATATTTATTACAAATCTGTGATTATTATGCCTGAACTGAGTTGCATTCTACACATGTGTGTTTCGCAACTCGTGCTTTTAAAACGTACTGATGTACAAGAGACATGCTCAGAACATATGATTCTATACTCAGTGGCCACTGTTCTTTGGCACATGGATAGACAACTGACTCTAGGATGGTATCTGTGACTAGGCTGACTAATTACTTTTTGGGAATTTGAGCTATGAATAGAGATACAAGTCAGGTAGTATACATTGCAGCCAAAAATTAAGTCAACTGGTACCGGTATGAGCTTTATAAGAAAGCTGAAGCCGTAAGAATATTTTACATTATAGTGGAAAAAAAACAAAGAGCTTTGCAGTGAAGAGAGGGCTGTAAAAGCATACAATGTAGCAGAGAGGAACAGAAACAGAAATCTGTGCAGCCTCAGGGAAGAGTAGATGGGATGAATTCCTGGCATTCTGTTCTTGCCTGTAGACTATGTGGATATGTTTGTACCCTTTCAGTAAACCTTCTGTTAACTTAAGCTTTCTGATTGCAACCATAGTCCCAAATAGGCAAGGATTATTTTTCCAAAAACCGTTTCAGGATGAAACCACTCCCATAAGAACATAAGTTCCGTGAGATTTATCTGTCATGTTTGCCGCTATATATCTAATGCCGAGAGCAGTCAGCTCTTTCTAACAGGTACTCAATAAAAGTCTGAATGACAAGCGTGCTCACGCATTGTACTATCTGTGATGTCTTCCAGATGTTAAAATGCAGGCATGAGAAGGGGTAAAGTGAGGAACTAATCGGAAGATAAGAAAATATATTTTATTTGGCCTGCCCTTCTGTGTTCTCAGAACGTGAAGATTTTTGTGTTTGTTTTGATTTTGATTTGTTTGTGAATTTCAGGTAAAACACTGAACTTTTCCTGTCAAATGATACTGCCTACTATTCCTAGCAGACAGCACTCTAAGCGATCTTAATGATTTGACATACTAATAACAATTTTCCAGGGAAATACCCAACACATTCTCTGCATACTGCATAGAAAAGTACTTTTTAATGATACAGAACACTTTCAAAGCCTTTTGGACTACACAAACCATTAAAATTTCAAAAGAAATTTTGGAGATCAATACAGGGTTGCATATTTTCATTGACGCAAGTAAACCCGTTAACTACACCAAAAATTATAAGAATTACTATCAACATTATTTCATTGGAACAAATTGATGTTAACAAAATTAAGTAGAAAGAATATAATCTCTGAATAAGGGATACTTTACAATGAAAATCTCACTCTAGTGTTTTATTTTCCTTGTTTTTCAGCAATCTGTTGAAAGCTTTGATCTTCACATAACTAAATTTTCCTAGCTTCTCCTAAACTTTTATAACATTTGATCTAAGATTGGTAAGGTTTGATGGGCTCTCAAGTATTTCAAAATCTGAGATAATGTTGACTCAGGTAACTTTTGCTCTTGACTTAGATCACCTTCTTCTAGTACTTAGTCATGATTTCATGTAGGTGAACCATATTGGTTGAAAACTGGCTACTAACTAAAAGGTTGGTAGTTCAAATCCTCCAGATGCTCCTTGGGAACCCTATGAGAAAGTTCTATTCTGTCCTATAGCATCACTATGAGTCAGAATCAACTCAACAGCAGTAGGTTGGGTTTGGTTTTGGTTTTATAATAAATTAAACTCTTGACTGCTAACTGTAAGAGTGGCCATTGGAATCTACCACCCACTCCATGAGAAAAAGCTTTGATAGTCTGCTTCCTTAAAGATTTCAGCATTGGAAATCCAACAGAGCAGTGCTGCTGTGTCCTGTAGAGTCGCTATGCGTAGAAGTTGACTCAAGAGCAATGAGTTTGTAATAAACAATAACATATTAAGTTTTAGAAAATAAGTGCTGTTTAGTTTAAAGGTATGACCTTCTAAAACATGACACTGATGCGGATAATTATTCCTAATTTATTATTTAATAATAACCATATGGCAAAACTGAGCTAAGAGTTAATTCGGTGCCAGTGGGACTGAAGTTGGTAGATTCAACCTCCTTTATTTTATCTTATTGGTCATCACTATAGGTTTGGTATGACCCAGAAGAAAATGCTCCTTGATCAAAAAGCTACTGGGCTAAGGAGAGTGAATGATATATGTAACATCATCCGTAAAAGCCATGGCAGTGCAGTGGTTAGGTTAAACGTTTGGCAGCTAACTGACAGGTTAGCAGTTCAAACCTGCCATCTGCTTTGCAGGAGAAAAATGTGGCATTTCACTTCCAAAAAGATTTACTGTCTTGGAAACCCCATGAGGCAGTTCTTCAGTGTCCTATATTGTCTGAGTAATAATTGACTTGAAGGCAGCATTTTTTTTTTTAATATCAGGCATGCACACTTATACTCCTGGGGCAATATATCAAGCATGTTTTCTACCACTGGGATTTCAGACACAGCTCTGCATATACAAAGGGAAACTCATGGCCAATTACAATGTATACCTCCCAAGATATTTGAATTATAACTACCTATAAAAAGTCCAATCTATGATTTTTCATTTTGCTATTAATGTTAAATGGGTTCTTGCTCAGATTTTCTCTCCTTTTAAGGGTCAGACACAGTGAACGTTGAGATTCAACTGAGCTGCTTTTTCAAAAATTTTAATCAAATATTACCACAGTAGGCAACAGATGGTGGAAAAGCCATTTGATATCAGTTCAGAAGCAATGTGCCGAGCACACAATATGAAGCACAGATGTTTATCTGGAATGGCCGTGAAGTTGGAAAATGAAAACTTGGAAGAAAGCTATCGAGTTCCAAAACCTCTCCAGTGGCATGCTGTAAACAGGCAGCAGTCTCTAAGGGGCAGTGTTAATACCGGGTTCTTTTAAGATCCTCTAGTAATAGAAGATTCACAAATGTGCTTGTGCCGAACACGAAAACCTCAAGTCAGAGATGTCTTCCTTTTTGTTTTCTTTCGAGCAGTATTTCCATTAACACAGTTTGTGAGAAATTCCTTTCCTTTATCCCTGCTTGGTATATGTTTTGAGTTTAACATTTAGCATGTTATTACATCTCTCATGCATAAGGGAGGCCTGGTGGCACAGTGGATAAAGTGCTTAGCTGTTAACCAAATGTTGGTGATTTGAACCAACCAGCCTCTCCACGGGAGAAACGTGTGACAGCTTCTGTAAAGACTCACACCTTTGGAAACCTATGGAGCAGTTTTTACTTTGTCCTGTAGGGTCACTATGAGTCAGAATCAACCTGACGGCGGTAGGTTTGGTATTCTGGTGAGCTTCTCACACAGAAAGGATGAGCATACAAACTAGTTCTCATGTATCTTTTTACTCCCTTTAAAAATACCAGAGTTGGAGACATTCAAGTGTCCCAGGTGTCTCTGTTATAGTTACCCTACATGGAACCACTTTTTCCTGCTCAGCGGTTGTGAGGTTTTTTTTATTTTTTTTTGTGTGTGTGTGTTTGTCCCATTTGTTTACTTTTCTTAATGAGTTGGCACTTTGCATTCTACTTTCTCTGGAGGCTCTTCTTCAATAATCAGGAAGGAAAAACAATTGAATGGATTTGGCACTTTACAACATGAACACAAATAAAAGCACCTGCTCAAGGTGAGAGAGTCTCTTTCCTGCATGTAAGCAGACCTGCCTGTAACATCTGCAAGGCCTGGAAAAACAGTGTGAGTGGAGAACTCCCATTCTGTTTCCCCCTCTCCTATCTTGCATGGTTCCAGCCCCTACTGTGAAATGCCAGGAGTATGTTTGGGAACATCTCAAACTGTGATCCAAGCCCTGTCAGCCAATGTCTTTTGGAAAAGAGCTGTCCCTTGAACCACTTCTAGGACATGTTGTTGTTGGTAGGTGCTCCCAAGTGGGTTCCAACACACAGCTACCCTGTGTGCAACAGAAGAAAATGCTGCCTGTCCTGTGCTATCCTCACAGACCGTTGCTAGCTTGGACCCCATTGTTGTAGCCACTGTGTCAGTTCATCTCATTGAAGCTCCTCCTCTTTTTTGCTCACCTTCTACTTGACTAAGCATGATGTCCTTCTCAGAGATTTGTCTTTCCAGATAAGCCATCCAAAGTACGCGTGATGAATTCTCACCATCCTTGCTTCTAATGGCTGTACTTCTGCAAAAACAGATTTGTTCATTCTTCTGGCAGTTCATGGTATGATCGATATTCTTCATCCACACCACAATTCAAAGGAATCAGTTCTTCAGTCTTCCATATGTATTGTCCAGCTTTTGCATGTGTGTGAGATGATTGAAAACATCATAGCTTAGGTGAGGTGCACCTTAGTCCTTAAAATAGAATCTTAGCTTTTTAATGCTTTAAAGAGGTCTTTTGCTGTGGATTTCCCCAGTGCAATATATCATTTGATTTCCTGACCTCTGCTTCCATGGGCTCTGATTGTGGATCTAAATAAGATGCAATCCTTGGTAACATCAGTATTTTCTTCATCTATCATGATATTGCTTCCCAGTCCAGTTGTGAAGAACTTTGTTTTCTTTATGTTGAGGTGTAATCCTTAGTGAAAACTGTATTCTTTGATCTTCGTCAGTAATGGCTTCAAGTCCTCTTCACTTTCAGCAAACAAGCTTGTGTCGTCTGCATATCACAGGTTGTTAACGAGTCTTCTCCAGTATTGATACCACATTTTTCTTCACATAGCCAACTTTTAGGACTAATTGCTCAACATAGAGATAAAATAAATCTGATAAAAGGATACAGCCCTGACACACACCTTTTCCAGTTTTAAAACACACAACATTCATTTGTTCTGTTCCAGCGACTGCCTCTTGATTTATGTACATGTTCCTCATGAGCACAATTAAGTGCCCTGAAATTTGCATTTTTTGTAATGTTGTACATAATTTGTTATAGTCCACACAGTTGAATGCTTCTGTGTAGTCCATAAAAAATCAGGTAAGCATACTTCTGGGATTCTATTCTTTTAGCCAAGATCCAGCTGACATCAGCGATGATGTTGCTTATTCCACGTCTTCTTTTGAATCTAGTTTGAATTTCTGGCAGTTCCTTATCAGTGTACTTCTACAGCCATTTTGATTTAACTTCAGCAAAGTCCTAGGACACAAGAGCAAGCGTTATCAGTGATGTGGATTGTCCTTGGGAGGATAGCTGGAGGAGATGAGCAGCATAGTCATGGAATTAGGTTTAGGGGTATTTGAGCAGGAGTTCTGCAGTTTAGGGTACTCACAGGGCAGCAGAGAAGAGACGATATGTGGGTTCCAAATGGATTTGCCTCCTTTAACATAGAATTCTCCCCCTGTGTGGAGACACACAGCTGGATGATTACCAAATAGAGTCCTCCCATAGTATAGCTCCAGGAGAGGTGTTTAGTTGCCCAGATCTGTGGTTGATATTGTATGTAAACTGTATGTTTTTGTAAGCATAATGAAAATAAAAATGAAGTAAGAAAACTGATTGTTGGACAATGACAAATGCTCAGTCTGTGCTTCTTTATTCTTCTATGGACATAGCTCAGTTTTGTACAAGCTCCATCACTCCATCTACATTATTTCCAGTTGTGACGAATACCCGAAGGTGACCACATAGTGATCCTCGTCCTTGTATAATACCTTTCCCTTGAGTGTGGATCGCCAGGCGTCAGATTCAACTCGACAGCACTTGGCTTGACTGAGTGTGGGTAGGGCCTATAAATTGCTTCTAAAGAATACAATATTGCAAAGATAATGGGATGCTTCTCCCTCGATTAGATTATGTTGCAAGGCAAAGGTGATCAGCAACACTGTAATGTTCAAAGACATCTCAGTTTTGTTCGTGATCTTACTCATCATGTCTTATTTTTGTTTTCCTCTGTTCTTCATGTTCCTGACTTCACATTCTGTCCCTTGACACAGGTAGAGATACGTTCTCTTTCTCTTTTAATATACAAACCACTTTCCCTAATCTCTTTTGAAGATTACTTTTTACATAATCCCTTCCTTAATGATTTTGTATGAGTTCTTTATTTCTCAATTATATTATACATTCCTAGGATAGAGGAGAACTTCCAGTAGCTCATTAATTAAGAGCTTGGCTGCTCACTAAACAGTCAACAGTTTGAATCCACCAGTTGCTCCTTAGAAACTCAGTAGAACAATTCTACTCTGTCTTGGACTTGTCTGACTTGATGGCTACAAGTTTTGTTTTACTAGTTAGAGAAAGAGCCAGCCAAGAGAAAGAGGAAGATCACTTTATGTCTTCATAACTCATCCTCAAATCCAACAGTGCCTGGTACTGTGCCTTGGATAAAGTAGGCTTTCATTAGTGATTTGCATATATAAATGAATGTGGTGCTGGTTATCTCCATAGCTTTCATCCCATACATTCCTCAGGAGGATAACTGTCTTTATTATCTAGTGCTGCTATAATGGAAACAACACGTGTGAATGACTTCAACAAACAGGAATTCATTCTCTCATAGTCTAGGAGGCAGAGGCTAGAAGTTTAAATAGAGGCACCAGCTCCCATAAATGCTTTCTCTTTCTGTTGTTTCTGGGAGAAAGTTCTTGTCAACAGTCTTCCTCTTGGCCTAGGAGCTTCTCAGCACAGAGACCATGGCTCCCAAGGGCATAGTCTGCTCCAGGAGTTTCTCCCTTGATGTCATACAGTCTCTCTCCTCTGTTAAATTGTCTCTTTTACATCTCAAAGGAGATATTCGCTCAAGATATAACGTCATATTTTAGATTGAGTCCTACCTCATTAACATAACTCATTATCATAACCTTGCCTTATTAACATTTTAGAAGTTAGGATTTACAACACACAGGATAATCACACAGATCACAAAATGGTGGACAACCACATAATACAGAGAACCATGACCTAGCTCAGAGACTAGCTAAGTCGTCACAAATTTCAGGGGACACAATTCAATCTGTAATATTCTACTCTTTGGCCAAATAAAATCTATGTCTTTGCCACATGTAAAACACATTCACCCCATCATATCACCTTAAAAATATATTTTTAAGTTTTTTTATTGTGATTAAGTGACAGTTTATAATCCAAATCAATTTTCCATATGAAATCCAGAGTACCCACCTCTGTGCAACTCTATCTGCTCTCCTTGCCCTGTGACAGCACAGTTTTCTTTTTCACTCTTTACTTTCAGTATCCATTCAACCAACGGAATTCCCCCACTTTCTACCCTCTCCTCTGCTCTCTAAAAAGAAACCAGTAGGACAGCCTCATACATATATTAAACCATAAAGTACACACCACCAGCATCACTCTATGTCCCATTGTCTAGTCCATTGTTTGTCTCAAGTGTTGGCTTCAGTACTGGTTTCAGTCTGGGTTAGCAGCAAGTCTAGGGGCCATGTTCTCAGGAGACCCTCCAAGCTGGTAATTTATTACATTTCTTAATCTGCACACCTCTTTCTCTTGTGCTATGTCAGGGAATTTACCTTGTATTCCCTGTCAGAGCTGTCTTTGCTGGTGGCCAGGCACCATCTAGTTCTTCTGGTCTCTTGCTGATGTAGTCTCCCAATTATATGGGTTCTTCTGCTCCTGGGCTCACTTTTCCTCTTGTCTTTGATAATCTCAGTTTTCATCTGTTCCAGGTGGCCTGAGACCATTTGATATTACTCAGATGGCAGCTTACTGGCTTTTAAGACCCCAGACACCACTCACCAATATGGGGTGCAGAAAAACTCTTGTAGAAAAAAACTAGTTATGTCACTTGACCTCAATATCCCCTAAAATTACAGTCCCCAGGCCCCTCTCCAGTCTACTCTGTGCTTTGAAATGTTGAGTTGAATTTAGAAAACTTCATCTTAAAAATCTTAAATCAACTCCAAATCCAAATTCTGTCCTGAGGAAAAATTCCTCTTCATCTCTGAAATCTACAATGTAAATTATGTGCTCCCAAAGTACAGTGGGATATGTGCTACCACTGCTAACCACAAGGTCGGAAGTTCAAATCCACCAGGTGCTCCTTGAATACTCTGGGGGTCAGTTCTACCCTGGCCCCTAGGGTCGTCATAAGTCGGATCCAACTCAATGGCACTTGGCTTTGACTTAAAGTACAGTGGTAAAACAGGCACAAAGTAGACATTTCCATTACAAATGGGAGAAACTGGAGGGAAAAAAAGATAACTGGTGTCAAGCAAGTAAAAAACCCAGCAGAACAATTTAGTTTAGCTCTCAAGTCTTGAAAATAAACCCATTCTTTGAGACTGTTTAGGCAATAACCCTGCCCTCCAGACTGTGTGTTAGCCATCCTCTCTAGATTCTGAGTGGAGATTCCTTGGCACAGGTCTTTAGCTCCACCTTCCAGGCCCACTGGAACAGCTACTCCACTTCCTTGCATTTGGGCAGCTCTGTTCTCCTAGTCCACTTGGGTAGTGATTCTACCCTCTTGGAACTCCTAGGCCTTCTTCTTTTGCCCATTGGATGTGGCATTCCTGGTCCCTTAGCTTTGGGCAGGAGATGTAGCCCCATGCTGCTGGTACTAGTGAAAGGCCGCCCTACATTTTAGAACCCAGTTGGTAAACATCTGAGTCTTTGAAACCTAGGAGGCTGTGGTCCTACCCTTCGAAATCCTAGAGGATGTGGTTTTACCCTTTGAGTCTCCAGAGGTCATGGCCATGCCTTTTGAGACTGAAGTAGCTCTCCTTGCTGTGTTCCTTGTCTTTTCGTCTTCTGTTTCCTTGTTCTTTGGACTCTCAGCTCCTTAGGCCTCTTTGGGCAGCTCAGAGTCTGCCCTGATTAGGCAAGTGTTCCAAAGCTCTTTAATTGTACCTACAATTGCCCAGAGCACCCTACTCCACCAGGAAGCCTCCTGTACAAAGGTACTCAGTGAGGGTCAACTACCTCACTGTCTTATGCAGGTCTGCTACTGGTCTCCTAGTTCCGTGTCCACCATTTCTCTGTTGTTGCTTCTTGCCGTGTAAACTGTCCCTGTTAATATAGCTCTTCTGATTTCCTCCTGAGTCCTCACCAGAATTGCCTTTGAGTCACTTCAAGAAAATCTAGATTTGTAGGAACTTTAAAACTCTTCCAGCCTCAACCTATTATTCAGTCCCAAAACTGCTTCTGCATTATAGGTGTCTAGAGAACAGCACTCCACTCTCCTTGTCTTAGTTATCTAGCACTTCTATGTACTAGATAACAAATGCTGTCTCAGTTACCTAGTACTTCTATGATAGAAATACCAGAAGTGGATGGCTTTATCAAACAGAAATTTATTTTCTCACAGTCCTGTAGGCTGGAAGTCCAAATTTAGGGTACCAGTTACTGGGCAATGTTTTCTCTGTGTTGCTCTGGGAAAGGTCTTTGCTGTCAATCTTTCCCTGGTCTAGGAATTTCTCAGTGAAAGGACCCTGGATCCAAAGGATGCACTCTGCTCATGACACTTCTTTCCAGTAGCACGAGGTCTCTGTTCTCTCTGCTTGATTATTGCTTTTCCAAAGAGATTGACTCAAACTACAACCTAATCCTGTAGATTGAAGTCCAGCCTCATTAACATCATAGAGCTTAGGATTTACAATGCATATGATAAAAACATCAGATCACAAAATGGTGGACAATCACACAATATTGGGAATTGTGGCCTAGCCAAGTTGATACACACTTTGGAGGGACACAATTCAATCTGTAACAATAACCAGCCTACTTTTTTTGTTGTCACTGGGGGAAGGGATCTAGCAGAAAGCCATCAGAAGATCCATGTTTCATTAATGGTAATATATAGCCCTACGGTCACCATGAGTCGGATCTGACTTGATGGCACTTGGCTTGGCATAGTCCTCTCCATCCTGAAATTTGCAGCAGCTTATTTTTAGACTTAGAAACTTTGATCAGAAAATTCTTCTTTGCTTGCACATTTGGATACCTTTTTAAAAAGAAATTCCTAGAGACCAGCTGAAGTAAGTGACGTACTTTGATCTATAGTGTCCATAGGAAAAATGTCTTCATCCTAGCAATCACTGAAAAGTGAAAATAATTTTGTTTTTCATTTTTTGGTCTTTAAGTAATTTCTTATGTACTTCCTCTCTGAATTGAATCACTCCAGTGTTGTCTATGAATCCACTGTACAGGCATTTTTAGAAGGACAGATAGGAGCTGAGGTCTATTGGAGAAGCCCAGTGACTACCCCATGTTTCTGCTCCTGTTTTTTCCTTGGCTGGCAAGAGCCAAAGGCAGCATCCTGTGGCTTTTTGTCATTCTGGTTGAGGTTCTGAAAATCCTTACAGACAAAGTAAAAGCAAGTATTGAGACAATATTCAGGGTAATTCAGGCAGTGCCCCTGATAACAAAAAAACAAACAGATAATAAAACAAACAAACAAACAAAAGAAAAACAGGCACTTGGGGCTAGGTTGACCCACTACAGAATGCATACCTTGGATACACAAATGTCTTCTCCACTGCTTTAGTTGCAACTTAAGAACTCAGCCACATTGGTGTCTCCGACAATAAAGCTTATGTCTCCTTATGAAAAACATCCTAACTGTATCAAAGGTCAGTATCTTTGAAGACTGTAAATTTCAGCCATAGCTGCAACATTCTTTGTTAAAATCGTGTTGTTTGTTGCAAATAATACTGATAATCTAAGATTTGAAAAATCACATTAAGTGGTTTGGGAATTCGAGATATTAGTCACAATAGGGGAAAATGAACAGCTGTGTAGCGGAAATATTCAATAATAAAATTAATTTGAAGTTTTAAAAGCCTTTCTTTGGGTGTGTCACTAGTGCTTCAAGAGGGAGTGTGTCTTTTTTTGGTCAGTACAGCTAAAAATTTGTCAATTATATTGATTTTTTTCAAAGAACCAACTGGATTCATTGCATTTTCTTTATTTTTTTTAAATTGTGTATTAGATAAAGGTTTACAGAGTAAATTAGTTGCTCATTAAACAGTCAATATTCATATTATTTTGCAACATTGCTTGCCAATCTTGCAATAGGTCAACACTCTCCCTTTTCCAACCTTGGATTCACTGTTTTTGTTTGTTCAACTTTCATGTCCATTCATGTTTTCTCATCCTTGCCACTGGGCTGCTGTGGCCATTCAGTCTTATATACATGATTGAACTATGTGTGCTACTGTTTGTCTTAAGTGCCTGTCGAATCTTTGGCTAAAGGCGGACCTCAACAGTGAATTCAGTACTGAGTTAAAAGGATGTCCAGTGGCCATAATCTCTTTCTTTAGTCCCTGTCAGATCACTATGTCTGGTCTTTTTCTTTGAGCTTGCATTTTTCTCCAGCTCTGTTGGGGGAATTTCTATTATGATCGCTGTCAGAGTAGCCAATGGTGGTAGTAAAGTGTCACCTCATTATGCTAGACGTAGTCTGGTAGAGACTGTGGTAGTTGTAGTCCATTAGTCCCTTGGACTAATATTCCCCTTATGTCCTTGATTTTCTTCATTTTTCCCTTGCTCTAGATGGTGTGGGACCAGTGATGTATCTCAGGTGGATGCTCAGAAGTTTTTTAAAACTCCAGATGTTACTCACCAATGTAGGATGTAGAATGTTTTCTTTATAAACCATGTTTCCTTGTAAACTATGTTATGCTAGTTGAGCTAGATATCACCTAAGACCATGTTCCCTAGACCTCAGCCCAGAACTTGGACTCTCAGGGAGCTTAGATGTGTCTATGAAACTTCTATGACTTTGCTGTGGTCAAATTGTGCTGACTTCTGCAGTATTGTGTACTGTCTTACCCTTCACCTAAGTTGTCACTTTATTGTCTTGTTATTAGGGTCTGTTGAGTCAGTTTTGACTTATAGTAACCCTATGTACAACAGAACAAAACACTGCGTGGTCTTGTGCCATGTCCACAGGCATTTTTATACTTAAGCTCATTGCTGAGGGCACTGAGTCAATCTATCTCCTTGAGAGTCTTCTTTTTTTGCTAACCTTCCACTCTACCAAGCATGGAGGGTTAGTGTTTTTCCCTCCCCAACTCTCCCCTCTCCTGTAACCATCAAAGATTATTTCTTCCTGTGTGTGAATCATTTTATGAATTTTTATAATAGTGGCAGGAGGGAGTATGTCTTGCTGTAGTTGGCTAAGCAAAATGAAATGGGAGAAAAGGTGGCTGGATACAGACATCAGTGTTTTCTTATCTGCAGCAGATGTGTTCACTGTTTATGATGTTGACTGCAACATCTACCCTGGGGTTAATGGTGATAGTTTAACCAAGTGTTCTCTGCTGAAGTTACTTAGAAATTAAAGAGAATATCCAAAAGGATCAATTTGACATCCCATTTGACTTGAACACCTATTTGCATAAATCTGGTCAACTGAACGTAATGCAAAGGCAGAGCTTGTGGTATTCACTAATAGAGACAACAAATGTAAAAAAATCATTGGCTTAAATGTAGACAGAAGAAGGTGGCACAAGGTCTGTTTAGCAACCAGCATTTATTAATTTTAACAGAATTCTGGCAGAACTCTGTAATATTAACTCTGTATGGAAGCTGGCATGAAGTAACAACAGGTAAATTGTGTAGACCTAGCTAAGAATAGACAGGAATTTCTTCTCCTAGGTTTTGAATGTATTAGTAAATATGAGATCAAGGTATAATTTTTTATTGTGATTAAGTGAAAGCATAAAATCCAAATTAATTTTGCATGCCCACCTATCTGCAGCTCCTTCTGCTCTCCTTGACCAGTGACAGCACAAGCTTCCTTTTCATTCCATACTTGTAGTATCCTCTTAACAAGCTCCTAGCCCCCCTCCTCTCTACCCTCTACTCTCCCATCTAGAAAGAGACCAGTAGGACAGCATCCTATAAATGCATACAACCACAAAGTATAGACATCATGTAGTCACCTTGTGCCCCCGAGTCCAGTCCATTTTTGTCTGAAGAGTTGACCCCAGTAGTGTTTTCTGGTCAGGGGCCACAGCAGGTCTAGGGTCCACGCTCCCAGGGGAGCCTCCAGGCTGTTGGAACATCTGTTGTGGTTTTTTTGTAGAGTTCTTGAGCTGCATCTCTCTTTTTCTCTTGTTGGCACAGGTACTCTACATTGTGTGCCCCATCAGAGTTGTCTTTGGAGGTGGCCAGGCACCATCTGGTTCTTTTGGTCACATGTTGGTGCAGTCTCCCAGTCACATGGGTCCTTCTGTCTCCTGAGCGATTTTTTCCTCATGTCCTTGTTCTCAGTCATCGTCTGTTCTGGATGAGTTGGGACCATTTTGTGTACCTCAGGTGGCAGCTTGCTGGCTTTTAAGACCTGAGATGCTACTCACCAATATGGGGTTCAGACTCTCTTAGCAATAGGCCAGTTGACTTCAATTATCCCCCCAAAGCATGATCCCCAAACCCCTGCCCCTGCTACTCTATCCTGAGAGCAAGGTATAACATTTTTAGTATTCATTTTTCATTTAAAGTAAGAATGAATTCATTTTGGTTAAACAACTTCTGTAAGGACTACTTTCATAATGTCGTTTACAGGAATTTTTTATTTCTTTTGAAGAAAATGTATTTTTAATGTTAATTCATGATACTTCAAAGGAATTCAAGAATAGAAAAGAATATGGAGAATTTAGTAATGTCCATCCCACTCCAACTATTCTATTTCTTCATAAATAACTTTAGTAAATACTTCTGTGTAAACCCACATATCTCTTTCTCTATGATCATATTAATTCTGAGTTTTCCAAAATAGTACTGAAATACAGCAGCAAGTATCACTGTCTGATAGTTAACATGTTTACTATTCAGTGGCTAGGTGGAAATTTGAATTCTGGCTGGGAAAATTGGTTTAGGAGTGTCTTTTCATGTCTCTGAAAGAGTTTATTCTCACAAAATCAGTTTTATGAAGGTAGAGGAATGGTTACATATTGGCTTGTGTAAATCACAGCTTCCCTAGTCTTAGTTTTTTTTTTCTTTTTTATTTAACATGACTGAGTGAAAATGTACATTCCTGTATAAATTTACATGCCCACCTATATACAGCTTCCACTGCTCTCCCTGTCTGGTGACAGCACACTATTCCTCTCTGCTCCATACATGTCTCATCCTCCCAACAGCCTCCTTTCCTAGTCTTAGTTTTAACATTGCCCTGGAGTTGATTCTGACTCATAATGATACCGACAGAGTAGAATTTCCCATAGGGTTTCCAAGGTTGTAACTTTTTAAAAGATTTTTCTTGTTGGGATTAAGTGAGAGTTTACAGGCCAAGTCAGTTTTCCATATAAAACCCCGAATACCCACCTCTTTCCAACTCTATCAGCTCTCCCTCCCCATAACAGCACACTCTTTTATTTCACTCCTTACTTCCAGCATCTACTCAACCAACACTTGACCCTTCCTCTCCACCCTCTCCTCTCCCCTCTAAAAATAAACCAGTAGGATAACCTCATATATATATATATATATATACATATACATACATATATATATATATATATATAACCGTAGATGTACACACACCACGTGCATAACTGTGTCCCTAAGTCCAGTCCCTTCTTTGTCTGAAGTGTTGGCTTCAGTACTGATTTCAGCTCTGGAGTAGCAGCAAGTCTGGGAGTCTTGTTCTCAGGAGACTCTTTAGGTTCCTGGACGACCAGTTCTGATCTTGTAATAGAGTTTTTGATCTGCACACTTCTCTTGTGCTACATCAGGGACTCCACGCTGTGTCTCCTATCAAGGCTGTCTTTGGTGGTGGCCAGGTGCCATCTTATTCTTCTGGTCTCATGTTGATGTAGTCTCCCAATCATATGGGTCTGTCTGTTTCCTGGGCTTATTTTTTCCTACTTGATGATCTCAATTGTCATCTGTTCCAGATGATTTGGGACCAATTGATGTTCTGTAGGTAGCAGCTTACTGGCTTTTAAGACCTAAACACTAAGGCTATAATTTTTTTAAGGATTAAGTGAAAGTATACAATCCAAATCAATTTCACCTGCCCACCTATATGCAACTCCATCTGCTCTCCTCACCCTGTGACAGCACACTCCTCCATTTCACACTTTGCTTCTAGTATCCTCTTAATGAACACTTGTTCCCTCCTCTCCAATCAGTGGGGCAACCTCTTATAAATGTATAAAACCATAAAGTACACACACCACCTGCTCACATCATGTCCCTGAGTGCAGTCCATTCTTGTCTGAAGAGTTGACCTCAGTACTAGCTTTAGGTCAGTACCAGCAGCAAGTCTAGGGGCTGAGTCCCCAGGAGACTCTCCAGGCTTTCAGAACATCAGTTGTGGTCCTTTAGTAGAGTTCTTGAACTGCACACCTCTTTTTCTCATGGTACATCAGGGACTGTACATTGTGTCCCAATCACAGTCGCCTTTGGTGGTGGCTTGGCACCATCTGGTTCTCCTGGTCTCATGATAATAAGTCTATACATTTTTAATGAAGCAGATTGGTACATCTTTCTTGTACAGAGTGGCTGGTGGATGAGAACCACTAACCTTTTGATTAGCAGCCAAGGATTTAGCCACTGTGCCACCAGGTCTCCTTATTGTCTCTTCCAAAAAAAACAAAAGCTAAGCTTGTTGCCATTGAGTCAATTCAGACTTTTTAAAATCCTCTAGGGCAGAGTAGAATGGTCCCCATAGGGTTTCCAAGGAGTGACTGGTGGTTTTGAACTGCTGACCTTTTGGTTAACAGCCAAATGCATAACCATTATGCCACCAGAGATTATCTTTAGAGGTATAACATTTACCATTGTACATAGATGGATTGTTCCTATACTAGAGATAATTTAATAATTATTAACATTGTAGTTGTACAGTGCTTTCACAATTTGTGCATGGAAACCAATGCCAACTGTTAAATGCTAGCTATTTAAGTGTCAGTAGTAGTGTTAATATAATGCAAGTGAGTTCTCTGCCATTCTTTGAGAGCTGCCTTTCATTATACGTACAATTCAGATGAGTTCTTTACCTGAGTTTTTGGTTTTCTGTCTATGTAGAGGTAAGAAGAGATGGGTAGTTAATGTCTTTAGTGTGCCCTTTCTTTCAAGTAGTAGCAGATACATTATTCCAGACCTAAGTTGCTGGAATTCATGTGGATAAGTTACCTGTTTTATCCACAAATCCTATTCTTGAGTGCTGTGATAATTGAAATACATTTTTGTGAAAATTCAGTGCTTTCCAATTGTTCACGCCTTGCTGTTTATATTTTTATTGACATTTGCAAACTTATCACAAAAAAAATGAATTTATTTTCAATCTGTTACCATTTCTACAAATGCCTTTGTCACTGAATGATGACGATATAGATAGAATTTAAAAGCATATTATCACAATTGTTTTTAAAATTCTTTTATTAATTCAGCACAGATCATATTTAACATAAGTAATAATGTTTTTATTCTACAAGTTCCCAAAAGCATTAAGCTACAGAAACAGATCATGGGGAAAAAGACTGTCAATAAGCCAAAAGCCAGCCAAGTGCTGTCGAGTTGTCAATGAGGCAAAAAAAAAGGCAGCAAATGGGTACAAACTGTGGTTCAGCTGCTCCTGTAAATCTAATAGAAGAATGCAGATTTGAATTGAGAGAAGCTTTTTTATTATTCTTGTTTGTTTTCTCCACTGGCTAAGTTTTCAGCTCATAAAGTAGCCTTGTCTTGGTCAACCACCTGCCTTAACTACATTTTGGCTTATTTTCTTCTTTGTCAACGACCATCCTACATCGGAGGAATCAACCATCATAGACAAGAGTTCAACTTGATAGGTATTGTCTATCAAAGCATGGAGACCTGAAAGGCATTGCCTTTCAATTAAGTCCCTTAAAAGTTATGGTACTCAGATAGTCAGTACTCTCAAGTTTCAATTAGCTAAATACAAATTGCATCTTCTGTACAACCAATCAGGGGCAGGGAAGAATATAATCCCAAGATCATAGATTGATACATATTAACTTCATTTCCAACTTGCTTAGCTCCCTCTGAGGAGACTTGGGGGCACAGTGGGTAAGGTAATTGACTGCTACCCAAAGGGTTATATTTGAAACCACCAGTGGCTCTGTAGGAGAAAGCTATGGCAGTCTACCTTCTTGAGAAATTCACAGTCATAGAAACTCTGTGGAGTAGTTATAAGTTAGAATTGACTTGATAGTAGAGGGTTTGCTTTGGTTAGATTTTTAACTATTATCAAATAAATTTCACATTTGTTTTAGATTTCTTCAGTTTTTCCCTAATTTCAGTATTATATAAGCCATACTTTAGGAGTGGAGGGTGCTGCTACACCTCTTTAAGCATCACTTATCTACATTAATTGTATATTTTTAAAAATTCTTTTATCTGATTGTTTCTCAAATATACTGGTGTGACATGCTTTATCTTCAGTCTCACCAGTTCAGCCTTCTAGTGCCTCAAATTTGCTCATTTGACTTTTTGTTGTCTAATCGTGTAATTGTATTATTACTTTTCTGAATTTCTGCCTCTTGTCTCTATTCTTTCTTGTAACTTGTTCAATTTGTCATTATGCTCCGCTACATTTTGCTTCATCCCTTTCCTTATCTCTTGAAGAGATCTAAATATTAATCTCTTGTATTCTACCTCTGTTAATTAAAGGAAGTTCTCCTTGTCTTGAAAATTTCTTCTTTCTTCATTTTGGGAGCTTTAAGAAGCCTTCATGTTCTACCTCTTTAGGTGATTTGATATCGATGGTTGTCTCCAAGCCATCAATAAGTTGTTATATTTACTTATGTTTGCTTACTGTGTTCTAGCTTCTTGTTTTGTTTTGTTTTAAATTATCTAAATAGGCTGGCTGTGTGTGTTCTCATTTGGTTGCTGGCACCTTTGAAGTTTTAATGTCCTGTCATCAGGTGACTAGAACTGTTACTAAGCATACAAGTGCAGGAGTCTGTTTCTTTTTCTTGTATGGGTTCAACTCCAGGGTCCAGGTAGTTTGTCACCAAGTGTGTGGTGCAGCCTCTCATCTGTAGGCCTAAATAGGCAGCAGTGATTGGTGTAGCACAAGTATCTGGCTGCATATAGTGAGAAAGGCAGGGCTGACAACTGTTCCTGAGCATCTATAAGGAAAGTGTCACCCCTTATGCCTGATCCTGGGTGAAGAAACTGTTTCTGCCCTGAATTTCTGGCTCAGAAGAGTTAGCAGACTTTTTCACCCTTCCCCTTGTTTGTTAAATTGTTCCTTCTCCAAGTCTAGGAGACTGGCTCAAGACACATGTAAAAAGTCCTACTTCCAGCTCAAGTAATGGCTTTGGGCTCCTGAGCCTGTTGCAGTACAAACAAGGGAAGTGGAAGTACTGGGAAAAGGTTTACCCCGAAGGAAAGTTTTAGATCCCATGAGGTAGATTAAACACAAGGTACTTAGGTTTTGACAATTGAGTTGTCATTTTTCAATGGTTCTGAGGATCTGAGTGTACTCTCCTCTGCTGTGTCTTTCACACTGAGGAGGATACCCTCTGAAAGACCCAGCTCCATTTACCATGCTGGCTGTAGCCAAGTCCTGGTGGGTCAGGTCTGCCCAGTCAGAGGTGATTTGGGATGTATTCTCCCTTCTCCATCACTCAGTCAGATTTCTCAACTCTCTCTTTGACCTAATGGCACCTAGAATGTCATATGTAATCAAATCTTTTGCTCTTTTGGGCTTTTGTCATTAGAGGGATCACAGGAAGAGTCTGATTGCTCCACTATCTTGATGCTTCCTACTCTATCTACATTAATTTTATGGTATGCCAGGGGCCAGCCCCAACACTTTTCAGGGTCCCGCATGGAGGGAGGGAAGGCGTGGCGGGAAATGAATAAAGGAGACAGGAAAGACTTTTCTGGTTTAAGGCAGCCCGATCAACAGACGATTGTGTCGAGAGCTGTTCGTCTTTATTTTTTATAGCTCAGGTGATGTAGGGTTTACCTGATTTTCTTCATCATATAAACTATTGGTTAACAAGAACCTAATCTAACATTATTGGCTAACAAGAGAGTGACCCCTCGTGGTCTTCTACTTCTAATTAACTGCCAAGGCTTTTTGGATAATGGTCTGAAGCAGGTGTGGTGATAAATGTCAGGTAACACAATTAATGGTTTTATTTGTGCCTCATAGTGGAAGGTACAGAAGGGTAAACTTCTCAAGGCTTCACCATTTGGCTGTCTCCATTTGTTTCTCTAAGTTTTTATTTATATCTTCCTGCATAGATGGTGTCTGCATTCTCTAATTAAGCCCAGCTGCACTAAGAAAGATGTCTCTTCAGTGTTATCAGTTTGCCATACCAACTGTAAAGAACCTAGAAGTTTATTTGTTCTTTCTGCAGCAGGGAGTGAGATGCTTGTGTAGTTTTAATGGCTGTGTGGAGAATTGTCCTTGGAAAGCTTTTCAAGGATTAGCTTGTAAACCTGTGTATATGGAGAAAAGGGATGGGGGAACGCAATTAAGAGGAAGCCAGTGAGGCTGGACAGGCCTCAGTGCTATTAGGCATGCTGCATTGAAATCCATTCCTCTGATCTCCTTTCCCCAGAAGTTTCTGGTCAGATTGTCCCAATATAATCTCATAAAACCGAGGGGGTTGTGAAGCCCCTCTTAGCAGGCATCCTTCTTAATCCTCATATTAGGAGGGGAGGGGTATCTTTTAGGAGAATTTAATTAGGAAGCAAAATATTATCAGGGGTAATAGGCTAAAAAAACATGTCACAGGCGAGATGCTTCAGACTGCCACTTACAGAAGCTTGTGACTTTGTCTACAAGGGACTTTCCAGACGGCGGGCCATCACAATGATATTCTTCTATATAGATTTGTCTTTCTTTTTTCTCATTTGTGTATTTGTTCAATCATTTATTTGTATCAATATGGAGTCATGGATATTTATTTTATACTTTAGGTTATAAATCAATACTATTTTATTAGTATTGTTCAAATAGTCCTAGTTCTCTTGGGAGTTCTTTCTGTTGTCTTTTACATCCTTCGACATGTTGACATAGCCTCCTCATTCTTTTACTAGCACCATAAGATACTCTAGGCTATCTTTGAAATTTCTTGTGCCAGTCAGAATCAGCTGTTTCTTCAAGGAGACTTGGATCATCATTGAAAAACATTAGAAACAAAGATCTGGAAGTTATGTGTGCTTGTTGCTACTTGTGTGTCATTACTTCTAGACCCTCTCAGGTGACAGAACAAGGGAATATATGTCTGTATAATAACCTATACAAGTAGGTATATCAATAAAAACTTCATTATATAACCATCTGCATCCATATTAAGCTAAATGAGAGTTCACCCTGGCTAAACCAACTCTCCAACTCTAATTCATTACCATAGATATCATTCTAACCTTCTCTCCTTACTTGTCTGCAACCTTCCCATCCTACAGTGAGAAATATGTCTCCCACTACTTGCCATTCATTTAATTAATTGTCCACTTCCAATATTCATGTATATTGGCTTCAGAATTGCTAACCTGTAGCCCCGCTCTGAACAACTTTTTCAACTAGAGTATAATGTTTATATCTAGTTTGTTTTAGCTCTAGTCTTACAGAAGCCACACATTTTTACACCTAATTCAGAACCTTTTCTTTCATACCCTTTCATTAACTCAAACAACAAAAAACAATTTCTTAAAGTTCCTTTATTCTAAAGCCAGATCACCACCATTGCAGAACCAGAGAGGTCCTCAGCAGAAGGCCAGAGCTGTGGCCACTGTACTGAGATGCTTTGAGGACACCTGTGTGAAACTGGCTGCTGCCAATTTCATGAAGTAGCTAATTAATTTTTTTTAGCTCTGAAGTATGACATTTTGTAGGCTACATGCTGTATCTACAAGTCTCCTTGATGATTTTTGTGCAGGGCTAATTTTAGATTGTCCTGATCATATTTTCCTCTGTAAGCAGATGAAGTGATAAAGCACACTGTTTTCTCATTGCAGAGGGTCTGAGGGTTTCATATGTTACATGAAGCATCAGTGTTTATCAAGAAAGGTACTCACTTACAAGAACCCTGGACATGTCTTGAGATACCTATTCCCCTTGAGTCAGTTCTGACTCACTGCTACCACATAGGACAGAGTAGAACTGCCCCATAGGGTTTCTAAGAAGTAGTTAACAGATTTGAACTGCCAATCTTTTGGTTAACAGTTGAGCTCTTAACCACTGATCTACCAGGGCTCCTCATTTTTAAATTAAAAAAAAAGAAGCCCAAACCTGCTGCCACTGAGTCAGTTCTGACTCATAGCAATCCTACAACACAGAGCAGAACTGCCCAATAGAGTTTCCAATGAGTGTCTGGTGGATCTGAACTGCCTACCTTTTGGTTGGCAGCCATAGCACATCTTGAAATAAGCACATTTAATATTTGCAAATTCCGTTATGTTGGCTTTGCTGAAAGAGGCATGGAACATTTAAAATGTGTGAGACATTCCTGTGGCTATTTCACTTAATAAGCTTATGCCCCAGAGTGAGAAAGAGCTGGAAAATGGGAATTTTCTATTCCCTTGGTCACTCTTTAATAGAAAGAGCATCTTATGAAATCCTGGGAGATTATAGTGTTTAAAGAGGCATATTTTTCACACAAATCTCTTCCAAAAGCAAGACAGTCACTTCATCTGGTACTCAATGAAAGAAGCAATGATTTTTTTTCTAAAGTTGGAAGGAAAAAAACCATATTTCAGCTATAGTGGTGTTCTCCCAAAGGTTTTCCAAAGGAAATGATGACTTTATTAAATTTTTGTCATATTCCCTTACATAGAATCTAAATTCTGTCTAAAATGTGATGTTACACATGATTCACACTAATCGGAGAGAAAGGACCATTAGTAACACAAGTGCCACTGAAACATTTCAGGCCTTCCGCTTGCATGCCTTACCCTATCTGTGATGTTGATCTTTTACTAGATGGCTCTTCTTTCTCATAATTTTGTCTTACTCATAGATTTAACATCTACAGGCCTGTCTTTGATCACAACTGTTTTCAAGGTGTTGAGAGCAACACCTTGTGCTAGTTGTTTGATTTTTTTCTCTGTGTTTCTTTCTTGAATTCCTGCATATCTGTTTGACCCAGCACATTATTTTATACTCCATAACTGCTCACAAATTGCGGACCATATTGGGGATCAGTATACTAGCACACTTTAACCTTGAGGGTAGCTCAGGAGCATAGAGGTGTAGGTTTTTGAAGACAACAGAGGTAAGGCGGAGCTTTTTTACACAGAAGGAGGTTGTAGCTCCAGTACGGTTTGAGACTTAGTCTATTTCTCATCTGCTATTTACTGCAAAGGGAAGCCTGGTGACACAAACAGTTAAGCACTCAGCTGCTTACTGAAAGGGTGACAAATCAAGCTCAGTGTGGGAGAAAAACCTGTCCATGTTCTTCCATACAGATTACAGCCTAGAAAACCCTATAGGGCAGTTCTACTCTGTCATCTGAGGTCACTATGAGTTGGAATTGAATCATGGGCAGCTAACTGTGTAACAGTTTACTACAGAAAACAGGATTCTCTACTTTGTTAATAACTAGCTGAAGGTCCTGGACATCCTTCAGGTAAAAGTGCTTCCAGAACTAAAGCTTCTCTGTCAAGACTTTTGTACCTAAGACTCTTTGCATTTGTCTTCTTTTCCTATTTTCTTGGTTGTCCTCGACATGAAAGAACCATGATTTATAGTCATTGACATTCTTATTTAAGTCTTACTTGCTTATTCAACTAACTCTTATTATAAACTTCCTAAGACCCGGTGGAGTCAGAGTAACTCAAAAGTTGTTCATATCATAGTTAAAGTTCCTTCTGATGTTTCAAAAATACCTAAGCTGAGGACAGTAGTTTAGCCTTCATCTAAGGCAAGAAGGAATTATTATGCTGTGACATGAACATAGAACTCTTTTCAAAGCCCAGTAAGTTTAGGCAAATATTTGAATTTAATCAATTAGTAAATGAATAAGTGAACTTAATCAAAATTCATTTCCTTTATTAGATTGAAGATCAATTCATTCTGTTTGAGAGGAAAACTTTCTTAACTATTATTACATATTAGTCAATTTATTGAGAAATTTGAGTGTATTTAAAAAGGATCATATATTTTACAAAATAGATAAGAAAGTTAGTGTGTGGTATAAAAAGGAGAGAGAGAAACTTCAAGAAAACTTAAATCCCATTTTTTTTTTTTTACCAAATAAACACGTCAGAGCATGTTACCACAGGGTATAAGATATATCCTAGGCTTAAATTACACACTTTCTAAAGCCATATAAATTCAGTGCTTCAAGGCAGAGCTCATTACTGATAGAAATAGTTTAGCTATGCTCTCAAATGATAGCCGTATGTTTCCCTTACATGTTAATTAAATTTTATACCTCTTTCCAACATACACTCCTCCATATAGACAATATCAAGATATTCTCAGTGTTATCACAAGGCATAATGATACAAAATTTGAATCACTGACACCAAATTTAAAATGTATTTATTCAATCACCAACTCATCCTTAAATAATCCACAATGGGAGAAAAATAACCTGCTTGTGTCTGAAGAAGGTGCAAAAGTAAGACAAGATCCCTAAAGGGGAAGATGTGAAGATACCAGATCTAACCACTAAGTTTGTGAACTCATCATAGAAAAAGTGCTATATAACTCATTGCCAAATATCACTGTGATCACCTTCCCCTTCAGAAGCTATGCACAAATATCTGGACCTAGTCCAGCAATTTTGGAATTATTTTTTTGGAATGACCATCATACTTGTCACTGTATTACACTTGATGTGCTGAATGTCATCAAAATGTCTTTCTTTCAATATTTCCTTTATCTTTGGGTAAAGAAAAAAGCTGTTGGAGGCCAAATCAGGTGAGTAGGCACAGTGTAGCAATACAGTTATTTGTTAACTACCTAAAAACTCCCTCACAGACAGTGCCTTGTGGACTGGTACATTGTCATGATACAAGAGCCACAAGTTGTTGACAAAAAGTTCAAGTCATTTTCATTTTATTTTTTCATGCAGCCTTTTCTGCACTTCCAAATAGTAAACTTGGTTAGCTGTTTGTCCAGTTAGTACAAATTTGTAATGAACAAACCCTCTGATTTCAAAAAAATTTTGCAACATCATTGTGACTCTTGATTTGGACTGACAGGACTATTTTGGTCTTGGAGAATTGGCTTACTTGTATTGTAAAGTTTGATACTTTGTTTCAGGGTCATATTGGTACACTCAAGTTTCATCACCAGGAAAAACATGGCCCAAAACACTATCTTGCCTTTCCAAAAGGACTTGGAAAACTTCGATTCTCCTTTGCTTTTGTTCATTGGTGCACTCCTTGAGAACCATTTCTGCACACACCTTTCTCATGTCAAGATTTTCAGTTAAGATTTCCTGTTTCTCCTTCAATATTTACTTGGTCTGCTACGCTTCTCACAGTCAGACAATGATTTTGATGCACAATTTAATGAATTTTTGTAAAGTTTTCATCATTTCTTCTCATTACTGTCCTCTCTGACCTCTCTTCATCAGTGATTCTTTCTCTTCCCTCAGAAAAATTTAATCCATTGTATACTGCCATTTTTTTCAGGGCATTATCCCCATAAACTTAGATAATCATGTCCCTGATTTCACTTCCACTCTTACCAAGTTGAACAAGAAATGTAATGTTTTCTCATTGCTCTAATTTAAGCTATGACATTCTCACAATGACACAACAATATATAATAATGAGGCAGTAGAACCAAGATGGCAGAGTAGATATACATCTCCTCAATTCACTCTGAGAACTAAGACCTGGAATGATAATTGAACAGAGCAGCACGGATATTTGAGAGCCCTGGGATCTCGCATAGGATTATCAGGTTGGACTATGCACCAGTCATGGGGAAACCACCTCTCTCTGACATGAGACAGTGGCAAACTGAATCCTATTTCTGATGACTCACCATTTGGGAAACTTCAGGTACTGATGCCTTCTTTGTTATCTGGGAGTTGGGGATGGGGCATAAACTGGTAAATATGGCAAACTGCAGTGCTTAAATAAACAGCATATAGTGCAGCAGAGAGACTATGCTTGGGATAGCCACATTTTGAGAGCCCAGCTGATGACTGAGAGCATCACTGCCCCTCTACTCTCTTATTTCTGAGCTACCCCTTTGATTCTGCTGTTTCATGGCAGGCAAGGAAGCTCATACAGGACACCATCTTGGTCAACTGGGATGGGGAGTCACCTACCTGGAGGTCTCATCTGAAGTTAATTCTCTAGCTGAGAAGCAGTGCCTCTCTTGAACGTATTTCTCCAGCAGAAAAGCTGTGTTTATGACAGTGGTGCCCAGAGTTATGGGTGGGTCCTGGCAGAAGATGGCAGCAGGGTCATAACCCCTCCCTACTTTCAACCATATTATAGCATCTAGGGATAGCCTGTGAGGTGCTTTCATTGTCAGCTGAAAGGCAGGGCCTGCCACACCTAAAGGCCTGACTGACTTTGGCAGCTGTTGGACAGCTCCTCCCTTAGCAGTAAAGTACCATTTTAAAATAAGACCACCTGGAGAACTGACTGTTGAGTTGCCTGGCAGCATCTCCTCCACCACCCCCTCTATCCTTCAATGATCCACATCATAGCATTGGCTGACAGCCCCCCACTGACTCCGTAAGTGGAGCACCATCTTTGCTAGCCAGGAGGAGGAGCCTGCCACCCCAGAGAGTCCACCTGGGGCCAGTCACTAGAGTACACAAGGCAGCTGGTGACCAATTCCCCTCTTAGAACTATGCCTCAGTTCCTGTTGAGGTAACATGAGAGAAACCAAGCAGGGTCTAGATGGAATGAAGAAGGCCATCAATAGTGAACCATTTAAAGAAGCAGTCCACTACAGCTCAAGAAAATTTCCCAAATAAAGAATGAAAAAACTTCCCAGATGAAGAAGCCTTTCTGAAACTGTTAGAGGTTGAGTACAAAAGAATTATGCATAGAGCCATCCTATAAATTAAACAAAATGTAGCAGAACAAAATGAAAAATTAAGTAAGCTATTTGAACTGATGGAACATCAATGATCTGAAACCCAGCAGATCAATAATAAAATGACAGAATTAGACAATTCAATCTAAAGCCAAAATAGCAGAATTGAGGGTATGAAAGCTAAACTTGGCACGCCTGGGGACAGAGCAGTTGATGCCAACATTTATGAGGAGAAATCATAGAAAAGAAATGAGAAAAATGAAGAAGCATTGAGAAACATGTGGAACTCTATTAAGAGGAATAATTTACAAATAATTGGAGTTCCTGAACAGGGAGGGATAGCTGAAAATATAGAGAGTATTGTTGTAGAGTTGCAGACAGAAAACTTCCATGAAATTGTGAAAGAAGAGAACATAGATTACCAAGATGCTTATAGAACGCCACAAAAGCTAGACCACAAAAGAAAGACACCAAGATATGTTATAATCAAACTTAATAAAATGAAACATAAATAGATTCTCTTAAAGGCAGTGAGACTCAAAGCAAAGCTAACATTCAGAGGGAAGCCCGGTAGGCTTTTGTCTAACTTCTCAGCAGAAATGGTGTTGGCAAGAAGGCAGTGTGGAGACACATTCAAAGCCTTGAAGGAGAAAAACGTCCAACCAAGAATTATATATCCTGAAAAATTGTCTCTCAAATATGAAGATGAAATTAAGATATCTGCAGATAAACAGAAGCTTAAAAACTTTGTAAAAACTAAACCCAAACTACAAGAAATACTGAAAGAAGCTCTTTGCTTAGTAAAACAAAAACATTAAGTGTATACTTAAGGAGATAATGCAGGACACAGCATCCAGAATCCTTCTCAGTTAGGAAAGTCACAAAACTCAATCAAAGCTACAATATTAAAAGAAGGGAACCAGTGATCAGAACATGGAAACTATGAAATCATCACTCTAAAAATGGGGATATATTCCAGATATATATTATATATATTATAGACACAGATATATTATAGATATATATATTATGTAACAGATACAGATGTATTTCAGATGGAGAAGAAATTAAAAAGATATGCAGAAGTTAAAGTCTGCTTTAAACTTAGATTATTAAAGGGGACCATATGGGTAGCTACAAAGCAAAATAACAATGTGACATATCAAAACAAGAAACATACAAGAGTTTCAACAAACACAAAACCAATACTGAAAAAGACAAAAAGTCAACTCATAACGAAGAATGTCCAGGAACAGAATATTAAGAGCAACATAGAAAATATCAAGCAACACAAAAATAAATGCTTCAAAATGACACCACTATATCTATCAGTAACTACACTGAATGTAAATAGACTGAACACTCCAATAAAGAGACAGCAAGTGACATCCTGGATCAAAAGACATGATCCATCTATATTCTGCTAACAAGAAACACACCTTAGACCCAAAGATATGAACAAACTGAAAATCAAAGAACAGAAAAATATACATCATGTCAACAACATACAAAGAAGAGCAGGAGTAACAGTACTAATCTCAAAAAAAAATTGACTTTAATGTAAAATACACTATTGTAGATTGGGATAGCCACTATTTATTGCTGAAAGGTTCAATACATAGGTAGGGCATAACTATTAAATATGTATGCTTCCAATACCAGAACATCTAAGTAACATCCAACAAACACAATATTGAAGAATGAGAAAGCTCACTACGTGGTAATAGTTGAAGACTTCAGCACTCCACTTTCACTGATGGACAGATCATCAAGAAAAAAGCTTGGTAAAGACACAGAAGATCTTATTGCAGCAATTAACCAAACTAGACCTCATCAACATATACAGAGCTTTTTACCCATCAACAGATAAGTACACCTTTTTCTCCAATGCACATGGAACATTTTCCAGAATAGACCATGTGTTAGGACATAAAGCAAGTCTCAACAGAATCCAAACCATTGAATTATTGCAAAGCCCCTTCTCAGACCATAAAATCATAAAAGTTGAAACCAATAGCAGAAAAAAACCCAACAATAATTAATGCCACTTAGCGAGATACTACCACATGTTGACATAAACACAACTGTGAGACACTAGTATATATCGAAGTTATGAAATCTCACCAGGTTGTTCATACAGTGCTGCAGACGTAAGTGCATTGTGACAAGTTTGAGCATTTAATTGTCAGACTTTATATGTATAAACAATAATAATATGAAACAGGAAATGCTTAATGTCACAACAAAGGCAGGAACACAGTGATTTCTGAGTTGTATGTAGAAGTAATCTGCTTGATAAATCATCAAGAAAGTTACCACGAGAAAACAGGCATTTGGGAGTGTTCTTGAGGCAGAAGTAGTAGTTTAAGTGAAATGGAAAAAAAAACGAAAGGAATTATAGGCATAAGGAATTGCACCTTTCTGGGTAATGCATTTGAAAAAAAAACCTGCTTGGGGAAAGAAAATACAGACTTGGTGAAAGAAAATTCTGAATAGGGCTGTGGTGTTGTCATTGTGACTCACACACAGTGAACGAGTGGAACTACGCAAATAAGGTATCTAGAACCTGTGATGGTTGGGATTATGTATCTACTTGGCCAAGCCATGTTTCTCAGTATTGCATGATTGTCTTCCATTTTATACGGTGTAAATCCTAACTTCTACATGTTTACGAGGCAGGGCTGGTGTGACGTGTATCTTCAGCCAAAGTCTTTAGGAGGATGTAATTTGAGTCTCATCCTTACTTAAGTAACGCTCTTTCCTGGCATGTGGGCTGCATCTAAGATACAGACATGGATGCCCTAATAGGGGTCTTTCTCACCGCATCTGCATGCTGCTTTGGATTGGTGATCATCTAACCTCCAGTTCTCGGGACTTGAGCCAGAAGCCTTCCATACGACCTGCTGCTTCTGAGATTCACCATCCTCTGGAGCTGTATGGCCTGGAGGCCTATTTTCTGATCTGATTTACTAGCTTCTACAGCCGGTGAGGGAACAATCTGTAGTCTGATTGGGTTTATCAGCCCCTGCAGCCACATGGGTCAGAAGAAGCCTAAACCTGACCAACAGTTTTGGGACTTGTCAGCCTCCACAACCATGTGGGCCATTTTCTTTATACAGTTCATGAGTTCTGTGAGCTGTTGTAGTGAATTATGGAACCCAAAGATGGGAAGGAGAGCTCTGAGGGGATGGGGAGTAGTTGATGTTACAGATGACACTAGTTTGGAAAAGCTGGACTTTTAGGACATCTTTAATGTCTAACTCATTGGAGACAGCTTTGTACTGATTCTTATGAAGGAAATTATTCACTGAAGGGCTAAGAAGGAGAAAAGTGGTGAGTGTACTGAGTATCTTGAATATCAAGGAGGTCTGGCCATTTCATTGTCCAGCAGATAGGACTCACACACATGGGCAGACATATCAGCAATTAATCTCTTACAAAACAGCATGTGCCAAACCAAGTACCGTCGAGTCGTAAGACCCCTTTAAACCCTAAAACCCTAAAATGGTTCAGATATTCATTCATGTCTTAAGGACAGACTAAATTTCCCTGTGTATTTGAAATTTTCTTTTAGAGAGTGGTAGCATGGTCCCAAAGATGGAAACAGACTATTCTAATCCAGATACTTTGTTATATTCTTTTTTTTTAAAACAGATTAGCTAAAATAGAAACCTTTCCCTACCTTTGGATACAGTGAATCACACACACCAAAATCACAATTCATTTCGTGGTTCCTGAAGCTTATCCGAGGGAAGCATCCCAGTGAAACTGCAAGATGATGTGTTTTCCCATCTTGGTTCTCAGGTGAACAATGTGAGTCAAGAACAAAGGAAAAGACAGTTGCTGCACAGGAATGCAAACATTTCTGAATGACAGGTACTCAAGGCAGATGTTCGCTACTTCACTGAATGGAAAGATATTAACTTAGCAAGCAGATATGTTTGTTGTCTGGATGCCCTAGTAAAGAGGTATACATGAAGAGATGCAAAGACTATTGGAAGCTTCAACAAGAGAAAGTTAAACATAATTCAGGCTTCTATAATGAAAGCCAATGAAACTGGAGAGGATTTGAATAGCCTTGGGAAGAGAACTACACAAGGAATGTAACTCAGTTAACAGAACACTTTGCAAGCCAAATGAAGCGTAAAGAACTTTGCACTTAAGGAGGTAATCAGTATTCTTTGGTGTTGATGAGAATCTGAATATGTTTCTAAATTCATGAAATCAAGCATACGTAGGTATTTTCACTATATTTTTTTTTCTAGCTATAGACACTTCCAGTCATTACTTTCAGGTTCAGATGGAAAAATAACTACACTATTTTGCCTGGGACTCAGCTTTCTTGCTTGTAAATGAAAAGTGTGGACAGAAGTCAGAAAACTACAGCCCAAGGACCAAATAAGGCCTGTTTTTGTAAATAAATCTAGCCAGTATTTGTAAATAAAGTTTTATTAATTGTAGCCAAGACTATTCATGTATGTATTTTCCATGGCCATGTTTGGGTTACCACAACAGAACTGAGTGATGGAGACAGAGACTAAATGGTCTGAAAAGCAGGAAGTATTATCTGGAGCTTCACAGAAAGAGTGTGCTGCTCCAGTCTAGGAGTAGATGCTGGCATTAATTGAATGTTGATCTATACAAGGTTGCTCTGGGTTGGAATTGACTCGATGGCAGTGGAGTTCGCTTTTCTTTTGGTTCAACTATGAAATTCATCAATGAGTGCTTTCCAGAATGTCACACAGTTGTATTTCCGGCAGACACTAGACTGAGGAGTTTGTATTTGTGTGTGTGTGCGTACACAGTCACAGTCACACTCTCCTTGTGATGCAAAACCGCAAGTAAATGACTCTTCTTCTTTCTCCCACTGGGACAGTGTGATTATTGCCACATTAAACTTGATTAGTTCAGAGTTCATTAACTTGAAATTTGTTATAATTCAAACAGACTGAACTGTAATACACCATTAATAGCTTTTTAAAAATTTTCCCTTTAAGCATTTCTTAAAGAAGTACATAGTGAAAGAAAGTTTAGAGGAAAATACTTTTCTTTATAATCTCCTTAAATTGTAAATGAAGTTATTGAATATAAAATTATTCCCATATTTTCTTTCTTTCTTTCTTTTTTTTGCTGTTGTTAGTGAAACAAATTCCAAAGAATCTTCTCTATGAAATCCTGAGTTTGCCTTGGGTATTTTTTTAATGGCTTCTGTTTTGGATTCAGAACACCTAGGTCTCAACTCCAGATCTGAAGTTTTGGCAAATTCTTTAATCTCTTCAAATGTCTTAGTTCCAAAATTCTTGACATTCCTCTCATCAGGTGGTGACACTCATCAGAAGCACCTAGAAGCTGTGTGCCTTCTCTTTGAGTCTGGGTGACTTGTGACTCTGACTGATAGAGTCTGACAGAATGACACAATGTGAATCCAGGACTTGATCATAAAAGGCAATTCAACTTTTGCCTTGGTTTTGGAAATGCTTGAATTTACAGTCCTGACCACTATGTAGGAAGTCTGACAACACTGAGATTGACATGCTAAGAGCAAGCAAAATCACCAACCAGTCTTGGTTTTTGATTCACCTCAGCCTAGGAGCCAAACTTTGGAATAATTCCAGATGCTTCCATCCTCCAATTATCAAGTCATCCCAGCCTTTGAGCCTTCCCAGGTGAGATCCTAGACACAGTGAATTCAAGAGCAGTTACCTCTACTGTGCACCATCCAGATTCCTGACCCACAGCATTGCAGAGCGTAATAAAATGAGGTAGTTTGCTTTGTGAAAATGGTAGAATGATTCTTTGATTGATTGATGCTGGACTGGGAAATATTTTTTCTCTTATTCACAAGGTTACCATGGGTTTGTGCCAACTCAATGACAACTAGTAACAACAAGAACCATGTGTCTCATCTTCTGCAAAATTGAAGTAGTAATGTGGTCAAGTTACACTGGGAAATAATAAAATATTAAGAAGTCTGGAACATGTTTCTTATTAAGTGCCATTAAGTCAGTTCTGACTCACATGGACCCTATGTACAACAGAATGAAATGCTGCCCAGTCCTGTGCCATCCTCACAATCACTGCCGTGTTGGAGTACTGTGAGGAGCAGTCACTTGACTGTGCCAAGAAATTTGGCAGACCTGGCTAATGGATTTCAAGAGATCACATATTTGGCTCCATTTCAAAGAAAAATGATCCAATAGAATGCAGAAATTATTGAACAAAAGCAGTAGTATCATACGTGAGTAAAATTTTGCTGAAGATTATTCAAAAAAAATTGCAGTAGTACATTGATAGACAACTGCTAGGAAGTGAAGCTGAATTCTGAAGAGAATGGGGAATGAGGGTTATTATTGCTGATGTCAGATGATGGCTGAAAGCAAAGAATACCGGAAAGATGGTTACCTGTGTTTTATTGACTAGACAATGACAATCAACTGTGTGGATCATAATGAATTATGGATAACATTGTGAAGAGTGGGAATTCCAGAATACTTAACTGTATTCATGCAGAACCTGCACATGGACCCAAATACAGTTGTTCAAACAGAGCAAGTGGATACTGCATGGTTTCAAGTACAAAGAGGTATGTGATGTGTCAAGATTGTATCCTTTCGCCATACACATTCAGTCTATATGCCAAGAAAATAATCTCCCCATCTGGACTATACAAAGAACAATGTTTCATCAGAATTAAAGCAAGACTCATTAACAACCTGCAATATGAAGGTGGTACAGCCTTCTCTGAAATCATGACTGTTAATGCACAGTTTCTGAAAAAGATTCTTCTGACTTTTGTTAATGGAGAGTAGTTTCTATACTTCTCTTATCCCTTCCTTTTCTGCAGCATTCACACACCCAGTCTAACATACAAATAGAATCTATGTATTTAAAGATATCAAGCCAGGACATTCAGTAACACACATTGATTAGTAAGTCTTAGGTACTCTATTCAGTAATTTTAATTATGTATTTGTTTACCCATTTATTCAAATAAATTATAAAATTTCTACTGATGTTGGAAGCTACATCACAAGTGTTTCAAATACTATCACAGCCATCCATGTGGAATGTTTTCTGTGGAACTTCAGACTGATGTAGACTAGAAGAAAGGTCTGATGATATACATCTGAAAATTAGCCAATAAAGATTTTATGACAATGAATGTTGTCTGATACAGTGCTGGATGATAAGCCCCTAGATTAGAAGGCTCTAAACAGTAGCTTCAGCAATAGACTTAAAAAAACTCAATGATCATGAAGATGGATCAGGACTGGACTGTAATTTCTCCTGTTATAAGTAAAGTCACCAGTATCAGAGCCAACTTGATGACAGCTAAGAGCAGCGTGGCAAATTGGCTCATACAGCCCGTGAAAACCATCCATGGGGAAAACATCTGCTTTGCCTTGGGCCCAGCACAGTAGATACTGCACTTCCTGATTTAATTACATCATTTTTTCTGGAAAGGATTTGGTGATCCTTCTTGTGTCTGAGATCAGACAGATGCCTGCATGCACTACAAGGAATAAACAATAGCCAAACCTCAAGATCTCCTTGCTTCAGGAGTCAGATCTAAGATTTTCTCTGAGTTCATATTGCTGTTTTGAGCTCTTTAGTAAACACATATCTAGAGAGTACACGTGGCAGAAGTTGAGTGAGGAGCTGAATGCTTGCTGAATTGAAGTAACATTTGTTGCTGTAGGAAGGTACCAGTACTAGAGGGAACAAAGATACATTGAGACTACTCTTTATAGACAAATAGCCCTGTACTTAAACCTACAAACTAGCACTCTGATAAACAGTTCTTTGTTTCAGGATTATAATTCAACTCGTTATTTGTTACTTTTGAAGTCATTCATGTCAGCTGTGTTAAATTAGGCAGTAATTCTGTGATTATGTTGTGTCATCCTGAGGGTTATGATCTTTTGTAGAACTCTTAGGAGATTACGATGGGATGGGCCTGTAGAGGTGTGCTAGAGATTCAAAGAAAGGTGAAATTCACTAGTAGTTTGCTGGCCAAGAGGCTTGCAGCTTAGTTTTACAGGAAAAAAAGAGAATGTTGGAATGGGAGATGGATAGGAGGTTTAGTTAAGGACCGAAGACTGTTCTAGATACTCCATGTATATTATCCCCCTTGAATTCTCATTACAGTCCTGCAAGGAAAATAGTTTTCCTTCATTGTCCAGAAGGGCAAATTGAGGAATAAATTAAGTAATGTATGCGGGTCAAATCATTCAAGAATCTTGGTTGGAAGCCTAATGTCCTAATATTAAATGTGAAGAAAATGGAAGCTAGAAATGACTTGCCCAAGATCACTCTACTGTCTGTAGACTTGTACCACATGACTCTCAAGCCAATATCATAAAAACTTAAAATAAACCACAGTCTAGACTGCCAGGAAACCCTGGTAGTGTAGTGGTTAAGAGTTACCACTGCCAATCAAAAAGTTCAAATTCACCAGCTGCTCCTTAGAAGCTCTGTGTGGCAGTTCTGCTCTGTCCTGTAGGGTTGCTATGAATTACAGCCAAGTCGGCAGCAATGGGTTTGATTTCTGTTGTTTTAGTACAGAATGGCAGAAAGGAAAGGGCTCTAACCCAGTAGATTTAAGGCCAGTTTCTAATTCCTTTCAGTCCTGAAGTTGTCATACCACCCTAGTCAAATTGCTCAAGCCTTAGATTTATCTCTTCCTTTTTTTATTTTTATTTTTAACTTGTGGAAAGAATTAGGATTAAAATAAGTGAATCTAGAGTCAAAATTTAAAAGCACAAGTTCTGGAGTTTAAATGTGGTGTTCTATTCTACCCTTCTTTCCCTGAGTACATCACTTGGACTCTCCAAATCCCATTTAGCTTATTTTTAAAATAATGATAATTATTCTACATACTTGGGGGTTGGTATGAGAGTTGGGATAATCAAACTAAAATTTCTGGCTTATCGTATGTGTTCAATAAATGATAGTTATCTGAATTCCCTTTAGGGACTATAATTAAACATTACAAATCAGGAAATATTTACTGAATATCTACCACGCTCAAGGTCACCTACCATTATTATTTCTGAAACACATGTTGCTTACAGACACTCTTCATTTCAGCTTTCCTGAATTTTAGGTCTTTAATTTCAGAAAGCAATGTTTAGTTCATGTTTTTATAGATCCAAGGAGGGTGCGTGGGTGGGCCGGGAGGGAGAGCAAACACAGAGACCATTTGGTATACACCCTTCACAAGGTTAATTTCCTGATTTAAGTCTATTGTAACTCTTTCCACCATGTAGAATTTGTATTTGAAGCCTCTTTATCGTAAATGCTGTATCCAGATTTATGGGTTGCTTTATTTTCCTGGATCTCTTTTAGCTCAGCTCTTGCTTTTTCAAGGTAAAAAGAAAGCAGATAATCTACTGATTTCATCACTGTTATTAAAAGGCGAGAGCTACAGTGTGATACTCTTGTTTGCTGCTGTTACGACATTCTGCAGCTGGGTTACATTTTGTAATTTAGTACTTCCTTTAAATAGCATTGTCCTGTTTCTCTGAATTATAGCAAGGGTTGGTACATATTGATGCATTGACCATAACTAATCACTGCTGCCAGCTTTGTTCACAAATATTAAAGAAACAAGTGCAGTATTCCTTTCCAAGTAAATTCTTAAAAGACCAGTCAGTTCTTTAGCAGAGTTTTCTCTCTAAATAATTCTTGATGATGCATGCATTTTGAATAAGTGGCAGGTGCATGAGGTTGGATTTCTTCCTTAAATAACATACACTTCTGAATATTATTATTTAGGAAGAAAATTTCATTTGCTTCTATTCAAGCAAAGTGATAACATAGTCTCTAAACAAGATTAAGAGAGAGAAAGCTGAGAAAGTGACACTATTCCCTCTGCCTAAGCATATTAAGTGGCTTCCATTACATGTGATAAAACATTCAGAGTGGTTGACTCATTATAGGTACATCTGTAGAGTTAGACTCTTTCGGGTGGCAAGGACAAGAACTGACTAAGGAGAAGGAGTTAGTTGTGAGAATACAAAAAGACGTCATGATGCCCAGAACACCACCTCAGCACCTTGTCAGTGAAGTCTTTATTAAGAACTGAATAACAAAATGAAGCGTTGCCTGATGCCGTGCCACCCTGGCAGTCCTTGGTATCTTTGAGCCCATTGTTGCTGCCACTGTATGAATCCCTCATATTGAAGGTACTCCTCTTTTTCACTGTCCTCTACCAAGCATAATGTCCTTTACAAAGACTGATCTCTCCAGATAATAGATCCAAAGTGTTCTGAAAGAATTCTCACCAGTTTTCTAAGGAGTATTCTGGCTGTACTTCCAAGACAGATTTCTTCATTCTTATGGCAGTCTGTGATATAGCAAGTGTTCTTCTCCAACACTATATTTCAAACAAAAGATTTCTTCCTTACTTTTCCGTATTCATTAGCCAGCTTTTGCACATATATGAGGTGACTGAGAATACCATGTATAATCACCAGTTGTGTTGTTGAAAAAGAAGTGTTTGCAGTGAGTAGATCATTGGTCTTCCAAAATTCTGTGATACGATATCCTACATTGTTTCTATCATCAAGGCTGTATTTTCCAACTGTTAATCCTTCTTTCTTGTTTCCAAATTTTGCACACCAATCAGTGATAACTATCTGTGCATCTTGATTGTATGTTTGGTCATTTTCGTATTACAGAGTTGGTCTCATCTTTGGTATTAGTGGTTGGTGCATAAATTTGAATAATAGTTGGATTCATTGATCTTCCTTGCAGTTGTATGGATATTATCCTATCATTTACAGTGTTGTACCTCAGGATGGATCTTGAAATGTTCTTTTTGAAGATGAAGTTGATACCATTCTTCTTCAATTTGTCACTCCCAGTATAGTAGACCATCTGATTATTGCAAAATGACCAATACCAGTGCATTTCAGCCTATTAGTGCCTAGAATGTTGATCTTTATGTGTTCCATTACATTTTTTACAGCATCCAGTTTTCCTAGATTTGTACTTCCTACATTCCATGTTCTGATTATTAATGGTATTTGTAGCTCTTTTAAAATTATTATTATTTTGAGTAGTATTACAACCTGTGGGAGACCATATAGTATTATATCAGACAATGTTTTGCTGCTGTTTGTAACAATTTCATTGGCCAGCTTTTCTAGAGTTACTTTGCCAGGTCTTTCTTTCTACTTTTAGTCTGGATGGTTCACTGAAACCTGTCCACCATGCATGACCCTGCTAATATTTTAAATACCTGTGGCATAGCTTCCAGCATTATATTAACATGCAAGCAGCCAAGATGCAACAAACTGATTGAAAAGTGCTAGACCTATTTTGTAGCATCTACTAAGTCAGGCACTTTATGTGCCTCTGTGTAATCTTTCCTTCCAATACCTTAAGGGAGAGCTTTAGATGGGGTTCGTTAATTGCTCAATAATGCAGTATTGAATGTCCTTTTGGGCTCTTATTCCAGGAGATTTAATAAGGCAATGTCCCCTCCAGCAATGACTTCCTTTTGCTCAGAATTCTAATCAGTAGCTAACTGTGTGAAAAAGTATAAAACATATCATCCTTTCAGTTAAAGAACCTCTTCAGTGTCTTCATTGGACAGTAACCATGTAACAAGTAGATACACTGAAGCTTCTTTCATTTAGGACAGAAATGGGAAAAGAAAGCAGCTACTATTACTGGTAGTATTAGTATTTTTATTACTATAGCTGCTGACAGTAGAAATTACATCAATCACTCACTTCTTTCATTTTAAACCCTTTCTCTTTTATTCATATGAAAGTCACTAACATGCTTTCATGCCACTCTATTTCTTTACTAGAAAATGTGTTTATTCAACAGTCCAGGGAAGTTTAAGATTGTTTTATATATGGAAATAATAATTACAGGGCTCTAGGAAATACTCTAGTGGTTAGGGTAGGTAATGTCTCCTAGCTTAAATCAGTTAAAGGCAGGAATGATTTTGCTTAAACTGTATTTGAAATTAAAATGTTGGTTGGTGCAAATATTTCCAGCACTTTTATTTTGTAATTTGTTCACTATAGTTTGGCACAAGCACGGCACTTCCAAAAAGTATGTGTGAGTATTCTTTAAATATATATGTATTTTATTTTTTGAAAGCTTCTATTCATTTGGATGTCAAATGTACCTAATTAGTATGAGTTGATATGTGAATCTTATAGAGTTTTTTTTAAGAGAAGAGGGGGAAAAATCTTGTTTGCATAAAATCTTGAGTTACAAATTCCAAAGCACAGTTAAAAAAATAAATTATACATCTTAATTAAAATAGGAAATTTGTTTGTAGAGTGACAGATAGAATTGAGGTTTTATTTTTCTTTTAAATACAACCATCTGTGTGATATAATTAAAGTATCTTTGAAAATGAGTCAAACTATCTGTGTTCTGGTTCAGACTCCGCTTCTATTAGTTCTGTGATACTGGGAAAATTACTTATCTTCTGTTATGATTTAAGCTTCCTCTTCTGAAAACTAAGGCATTTTGCTTTATAATTTTCCCCTCCAAAAAGATTTAGGAATACATAATGTTTGTATATGTATGTGTATATTTGAATATGCTTTCCTTTCCTCTTACAGTCACAAAAATCCATGAAAAACCATTGAACATTATTTAATGCTCTTAAGTTCCCAGATAGTGATATTTCATTTACTACATGATTGCATATATCCTGACATTCTTAGGAATTTAGGGAAACATTCAGCCCTTGATACATGTTAGTGTCTTTCTAGTACCTTTGTGTTTCTTTCTAATGGCCCTTTTCAGATTAGCAGATCTTCCAAATGAATTTTGAAATGAAGAGACGTTTCAGCCCCTGTATCTAGAAGTAACACTCTCTACAAAGCCTAAGTTCTCTCTGACCCTTATACCCTATTTCCACAGCACTCGTTCTTCAACAAAACTCACAAGCAGCTGGGATGCTTTGTAGCAGCACTGAATGCTGAAGATCAGTTCTCACAGGGCAAGATTTCAAATGTTTTTGCAAATTCTATACAGAAAAAAAAAGAACTTTAGCAATTTCTGTAATCCCTCGGGGTGAGCATGACAGATGTTTTAACAGCTGGAAAGCCATGTCTCTCGACAGCTCAGCAAAAGAGCTGTAGACTGCTGAACAGATCAGAAAGAAACTGTGCATAAGAAAACTGTCTTAGAACTTCTTTAAGACAAATTGATCTAAAAGCTTCCCTCCTCTGAATAGGTTATAGCCATAAGCTGTCAGCAGGTTGAATCTAAGCCCTTGGAATAGCTCCACTTCTCCATTATTCTGGAGTTCCTGTAAATCTCATATTAAGAATGCTTTAAAGGGAATGAAAGTGTCTACCTCATAATTAATGTTACTAATCTAAGAAAAAAAGTTACCCCACCAATTGGGTTTGGTCAAAGCTGACTATGTAGGCAGGGGGAAGTGAAAAGTCTCTGAGAAGGTTTCATAGAATAGATGTCGAGTAGGAGGCAAGAACATGAAAAGACTTAACTATGGATAAAAGTAATATGAATAGTTTGCTCAGTTCCCATCAGTGGATCACAATGCATTTTCAGCACACGTCTAAATACAGCTTCTGGAGCATCAGTATCATTCATGTATACAAATAATTGTTGAGTAACTATTGCACCAGTCATCTGATGTATGGCAACTCTGGGTAAGGTGCTGAAATACACATTACCTGTCCTCATGGAAACCAGCAGGGAGACAGATATTAACCAAAGAACTCCAGGTGGAGTGAGCAGTGTGTGGCAATGTTCTTAAACATAAGAAACATGGTTGAAAGGAGGATAATAAGGCAGAAGTGCACAGATGAGACCAAACCAAGACCTTGTAGGCTGCATTTGCTTTAGATCTTGTCCTCTACACAGAAGTGTGAGGCATGATTGGGTATTTTATTTATCAAGGATCATCTGGAAACTCCGGATATTTGGAGGGATGCTTGCAGAACAAGGTGGAAAATTGGCTTCAAGGGTATAAGTTAGGAAGCAATTGCTATTGTCAACAAAGGGAGGTGATGCTGGCGCATCAAGTGTGTAACAGAGAGGACTGAACAGATTCAAAAGATTCGGGAAGTAGAATACTTGTGACTCAGATGTTTGTTTGGACCGTTCTGCATAAGGATCAACTTAAATTACTCAAATTCTCAGATTTGATATAATTTTAATGCAATACTTCTACAGAGAATTAACACAAATGGCTATGAAATGTTATTAATTTTCTTCACACCTGTTTTCATGTGTACATAATTTGTGGCTCTTTGTAAAGCTTGAATAAAAGCTGATGATTTCTATGTGATGATGAAATATATTCTCTTTTGAAAGATACGGATTATGAATGGTATCTTACTCCTGTACAGCAGAGGTCAACAAACTGGCCTATGGATGAAACCGAGCCTGTGGATTTTTGTAAATGAGGTTTTGTTGGAAGACAGCTATGCCACCTACTTTGTAATAGAGTCTCTGTGACCCATGAAGCCTGAAATACCCTATTTTTACTCAAATAATGCACACATTCTGTATGTGTTTGTCACTGCTTCCTCCTCCTTCCCTCAGGTGTTTTTTCTGAGTATACTAAGGGTTGTTTTTGTTTTGTTTTTAACAGAAACTTAAAAAAAAAAAACTGGCATAGTGGCACTTACAGAAATACCTCATGAGGTGAAAGGGAGCAGTTAGCAAACAAAAGTAGAAGCTGTAAGCTGCACATTGTTGCATAAAAATATGGTACTTATTGTACAACCCTTTACAGAAAAAGCTTTTTTGACTTTGTTAGGCATTAATTGGACACTGACAGCATAGTGGTTAAGAGCTACAGCTGCTAATCAGATGATTGGCAGTTCAAATCCACCAGGTGTTCCTTGGAAACTCTATGGGTCAGTTCTACTCTGTTCTATAGAGTCTCTATGAGGGAGAATTGACTTGATGGCAGCAGATTGGGTTTTTTTTTTTTTTATTATTCTGTTCAAGATATTCATTTACTCAGTTCATTAAAATACTCTTAACTGGATATTTTACAACTTAGAAAGTGAATCATATTGTGCAAATTGTGTACTAATAGACTATCTTTACCACTGAGAAGTAGTTATCACAAGGATGGATTACACTAACCAGATCAATTTTCTTATTGTACTTTAAGTGAAAGTTTTCAATTTAAGTTAGTTTCTCGCACAAAAATGAATACACCGTGTTATGTAACTCTAGGTGCATTCCCTATATAATTGTAACAGCATACTCCTCCTTTCTATCCTGGATATCCTGTGTCCATTCAACCATCTTCTGTCCCTTTCTGCCTTCTCATCTCATTTCCAGACAGGAGCTACCTGTCTTAGCCTCATGCATCTACATGAGCTAAGATATATACTCTTCATGAGTATCTTTGATGTCTTATAGTCCTGTACAATCTTTGTCTATAGAGCTGGCTTTGGCAATGGTGTTTGTTTTGGGCTAACAGACAGTGTGGGCACATGTGTCCCGGGTTCTCTCCAATCTAAGTTAGACCGTTAAGTCTGGTCCTTTTGCTGGAATTTGAGTTCTGCATCCCATTTTTCTGCTCTGTTAAGGATTCTTTATTGTGTTCCTTCATTAGAGCTGTCATTGGTGGTAAATTGACGTTATATAATTCTTTTGGTCTTAGACTGATAGTCTCTGGTTAATGTGGCCATTTCTGTCTTTGGCTAATACTTTCTTTTTATCTTTGGCACTCTTCATTTTCCTTTGCTTCAAGTGGGTTAGGATCAAATAATTCATTTTTTTTTATTTTTTATTTTTATTATGACTGAGTGAAAATGTATATTCCCATATAAATTTACATGCCCACCTATATGCAACTTCCACTGCTCTCCCTGTCTGTCCTCTCTGCTCCATACACGTCTCGTCCTTCCAACAGTCTCTTTTCCCCTCCTCTCCACCCACTCTCCTTCCTCTGGCCAGAGGTCGGCAGGATGATATCCTATAGATACATAGAACCATAAAGTGCATCCAATATATGGTCACTCTGCATCATCAAGTCCAATCCATTCATGTCTGAAGAGTGGATCTTCTTTATGATTTATGAGCAAGGGCAGCATCAAGGCCAGAGGCCATGCTCCCACGGGAACCCTGAAGCCGCTGGACCATCAATTGAGGTCTTTTAGTGGAGATCTCAGGGTGCACCCCTTTTTATTCTTGTGTTGCCAGTGAGACATTTTAGATAACCACTCCTTAGCTTTTAAGACCCCAGAGTCACTCACCAAAATGGAATACAGAATATTTTCTTAATAAGCTGTTATCTGGCTATAGCAGTTGACCCAGATGTCCCCTGAAACTATTGTCCCCAGAACCTAGTCCCTACTACTCTGTTCTTAGAAGTATACTGATTGTATTCAGGAAACTTTTCAGCTTTTTAACCAGATAAATTTTTAAAACTACAATTCCCTTGAGAGGTTCCAAGAGGTAGAAAATTAGGGGAGAGTTTAGCATTATTTTTGGATGCCTGTTCTTTGAAAAGGTCCATCCATCTCACATTTAAGAATTTCAAAGACTTTCTTATGTTTTCAAGTTAGAATATTAAAGTACTTGTAAAATAGAGAAATCAAGACAAATGAATGTTTTCAAGTATATTGAATGGGTGACAGTGATTATATTACTATATATCTAAATTTTGTTCTGATGTCTAAATAAATACACAGATTTCACTCTCCCATACCAAGACCAAATGAGATATTTTTAATATATATTTACAGCAGGTTAAAATCACATAGAGAAAACAGGAACTTTTTTTCTCCCTAAAGGCCTCTCATTTTGACTGTTTGTTAGAAAGCTATTAGCCAATGTCAAATCAATTTGACTGGATTCCTACAAAAATAAAGGTTTGAATTAACTTTTCACCAAATGGTTTTCATAAAGCATGAAATTATCTCAGTGCTAAGAAACCCCAACTGAAATTACACCCTTGTCAAAATTTATCTAATTAGTCGTTAGTCAAAGCAACTGGCTCTTCTTTTCCTTTGCAGAATGGAGATATTTGTATTGAGATAAGGTGAAGCTTCTGCTCATCATCAGCTACTGGAAATGGGCTCCATGAAAATATTCCCCTGGCATGTGAGGAATTCCTTATGGGATGTGTCAAGCATATTCTTGAGCACGATAACAGAGATAGCCAATTGTCAGTAAATACCATAACAGCACCACTAGAAAACAAACATACCATATACTACTATCTATATATTAGCGACTTTATTAATAATTAAAATACAATTGTCTAAAGAAAGTGGATCTGCATATCCACAGTAATTGTATCTTCTTTGAGTTTCTTCCCATCTTTGGCAACTTAATGCAAACACATGCATCATTCTTTAAAATTATACAACTGTTAGATACATATGTGTGTATATTTGTGTACACAAATGTGTGTGTGTGTCTGAAGAATGAGGTTAAATCAAGAAAAAATGAGGATTTTAAAATTGCCAGTGCAAAAACTAAATTTAGATAAAATATTTGTATGTGTTCTTTAATAGAAGCAGGTTAATTCTTTCCTCAAACTTAAGGGTTCAATCGCTCTTACTCAATGAGATTTTTTTTCTCTTGCTATATTCTTACCTAAATTCAGTAGAGATCACTCCCAAAATGTCTCTCAAATCACTCTCTAAAGTCTTATTAAGCAAATGGATGGTCTACGTATTTCCATTTGTTCATTTCCTCACCAGACTCCAAGTATGAGGCAACCCTGGGAATACAAAAGTGAATTAGGACTGGTCTTTGATATCAAAGATGATTAAGAGTTTAGTAGTCAAAGAGGGTAAAGCAAGAGCTTTTCAGACAGAGTGGGCCACAGGTACAAAAGATTAAAGTGTTTGTCTCAGTCATCTGGAGCTACTATAACAGAAATATCACGAATGGATGGCATTAATAAAGAGAAATTTATTTTCTCATAGTGAAGTAGAGTGAAAGTCCAAATTAAGAGCATCAGCTACAGGGGAGTCTTTGTTGACTCTGGAGGAAGGTCTTTGTCATCAATCTTCCCCTGGACTCGAAGGCACTTGGCTTGGCAAGTTCAAAGGACACACTCTGGTCCCAGCACTGCTTCTTTCCTGATGGTATGAGGTGCCCAACTCTTTGCTTGCTTCCATTTCCTTTCTGTACCAAGAGGTTGCTTCAAGGGGCAGTACAATCTTACACACTGAATCCCGTCCCACCAGCACAACCACCACTCCTCCTCCCCCATTAACATGATAAAAAAGACCAAACCCACTGCCACCTAGTCAGGTCTGACTTACAGCAACCCTGTAGGTCAGAGTAGAACTACCCTATTCAGTTTCGAAGGAGCACCTAGTGGATCTGAACTGCCAACCTTTTAGACAGCAGACGTAGCACTTAACCTGCTATGCCACCAGGGTTTCCCATTAACATGATAGAGGCAGAATTTATAGTATACAGAAACATCACACAATACTAGGAATTTACTAGCAAAATTGCTGCATGTATTTTTGGGGGTACATAATTCAATCCATGACAGTGATTAAGCAAGTGTTTTCATTTTTGTACCTTGAATAAAACCCAGAGTCTTTATCAGTGCTTACAAAGGCTTCCCTATCTCCCAATCTGCTTAATATTCTGTATGTGGATACTATAAACTCATCTCTGTCTCATGGACTTCACACCCACAGTTTTCTAAGCCTGAGAGTTTTCCAGACTTTGAGAAAGTGAAGTCCTCTTAAATTTCAGGTCTTTCCTTAAGTATCACTTCCGTGAGCCCTATTCTTGCTCCTGGATCAATTCACATTTCATTATTGTTTCTGCACTGCCTGTATTCATTTCACCGTACCTACTTTTCTTTGGTTATTAATTAACTTTCTTTTTATCTGTCTCCCCCATTGGAATATAAATGCCATGATGGTAATGATTGTGTCTGTTTGATTCATTACGATGGCCCACAGCCTGGCACAATGCCTCACTCAAGGTAGATACTTAATAAATATTTGTTAAATATACATTCTAAAACTACAATGGACAAAACACAATGATAAAGCTGCAAAGTTCATCACAAGTCAAATCATGCAGACCACGAAGACTGAAGTGTAGTGCAGGGGCAGTAGGGAGCAATGGATGGGCTTAGCTATTGACCTTCATGGACTGAATTTTCCTCTCCTGTTCAACTTATAAATACTTATAAATATTTGTAAACCTGTAGCATCTCTCTGCTGTTGAAATCTTCCATGGATTTCTAACCAAAAATCAACCACTCCCTTATGTGTGTCTCTATTATAACAATTGCTGTTGCTGCAAATATTTGTTCTCTTTAAATGAGTGCCCTATGAGATTCTCAACAAATAGATTATAAAAATCATCTTATTCTCTGTGGTGAGAATAGTGTCTGCTATATATTAAAACAATAAGAATAAAGACTAACAAAAGAGAATCTATTGAATCTAGTCAATTCTGACTCATAGAGACCCTGAAGGACAGAGCAGGCCTCTCCAATAAGGCTTCCAAGGAGCAGGCTGATGGATTCAAACTGCTGACTTTTTTGTTAGCAACTGAATGCTTAAACACTGTCCAAAGAGGGATCAATAAATTTAAAAAATGTCAATGAGTATGATACACGTGAATATGAATTTGGATACAAAAATTGGAAAATAACTTTCAATTTGAAATTATTCTACTGGAGTGTATGTGAGGGGTCTACAGGCTTTGACTAAGTGCCTCAGGCACAAGCTTATTAAACTTTTAGTATTGGTGTGATATATTTTTAACCTTTATAAAGTACTGAGTTGGGAAGGGTTAGCTGAAAGGACAAGATCATTGTTAAGGAAGTCAAAATTTTGACACTTTAAATTTATTGATCCCTCTTTGGACAGTGGTTAAACAATCAGTTTCTAACCAAAAAGTCAGCAGTTTGAATCCATCAGTCTGCTCCTTGGAAACCCTATAGGAGAGGTCTACTCTGTCCTAAAGGGACTCTATGAGTCAGAATTGACTAGACAGCAATTGAGTCTCTTTTGTCAGTCTTTTATTTTTATTTTTTTAATGTATACCAGACTCCATTCTCACCACAGAGAATAAGATGATTTTTATAACCTATTAGCTCAGAATCTCATAGGAAAGCGTCATCTTACTGGCTGTATACACAGATTTATTAATAATAAAACAAAAGTCCATCCCTTTTCTCATATGCACCTGTAATTTTTCCTTGGCACTCACCAACATGGTATTTTCAAGGATCTTTGGGTGAAGTAGGGCTAGCTTGACCTAATGCCTTGCTGATATTGTTGACTCTGGTTGCTTATCTCTGTTTCAGAGAGATCAAAGTCCTCCTTGTTTCCATAAAACAAAAACCCACTGCTATTGAGTTGATTCTGACTCATAACAATCTTATATCATTAAATTAAACTAGATAGAGGCTACCCTAGCACAGTAGAAATGAATCCTATTTAATGAGTCTAGGTTGCTCAAGCTTGTGAAGATGGGTTCATATGAGGCAGAGAGTAGGGACTGGTAGACTATATGGCTATCCCAAAGGAGTTAGGTATTGATCATATTGTCTGACTATAGCCCATAGGATAAGGAATGTAGTTGATAATCTGTGCTATGTAGAACTTTAGCCTAAGAATCATTTGGATATAAGTTAATATGAAATCTTAAATATCACAAAAACACTTTAAAATTGATATAGTTACATCAATTCTCCAATATTGAAAATCCATTGAATTATTTTCAGTACTTTTTTTTTAATCAGGAAGCTATTGGACTATTGCCTTTTTTTAATTTTTAAAGAAAAGTCCTTCTAATAAGTTATTCTGTTCAGCAATCCAAAAAGGAATGTGATTTTAAAAAATAATCCTCTTTCTTCTCCTATAGTCAGAAAGTGTAATCATTTCAGAAGTGAAGCTAATTTTATTTCCTTTTCTGTTTTGTAGACTACATTTACTACATTCAGCTACGGGGTAATTACAGTCATGCAGACCTTAAAAACAATTTCAGCATGACTTTTAAGGACAAATTGTACCCACTTTCATTACAAAATGGAACAATATTCTTCCTCCTTTAAATTGGCCTTGGAAGAAAAAACATGTTTGTGTGGTGAGTTTCATGACATAATTTTCAAAATGTTGGCATTTTGGATGGAAAAAACAATTATTTCTTGTCCTTAATTATATTAAAGTCATTTCTGTGTAATTCTATTCTCAGATCCATGAAGATCTGAATGGTGAAATAACTTACTTTTTATCTAAAGATGTTAAGTCATTAAAGTCTCCTTTTCTCTAAATAAACACACCATTTCTGGCTTTGGAGATGAAACAATAATCAACTAAATTGGAAAAAAAAAATTTGTTGAATGCCTCTGGGTACATAGCACAGGGTTTTGATAATGTGGGTGATGCAAAGATAAAGGAGTTTCTGGTCTCTAGGAGGTTAATACCAGGTTGAGAAAATAAAACAAAGAAGTAAATAATTGTTAAATAAGGCATGGTCTGATCAGTGCTTCAATAGACACACAAGCAAGCATCACTCGGTAGAAATATGGGCTAGGGAGACCATACTACCCATATCAATTAGTAGTACTGATCACATGAATAATTATGAGGAAAGTGGATCCTCTAGAAAACAGGGATTTTGTTTCTTACTCACAAAATGTAGCAAGTGTGGTTGGAGAGCATTCTGTACATGTGGGCATGAACAGTCTCTGGCAATCAAAACATTAGTGTGTACCATGCCTCTGTCTAGGTCAGTGGACTTGGTAGTTTGACACACTTCCTGGCCCTCTTTCCCTTGACAGCATGGGTGAAATCTTCTATTGAAGACTCTGAAACGATGCCCTGAGAGATTTGGGAACAGATACAATATTATTGTGGTCCTTTCTAACTTTATTACTCATATTGCTAGGTAACAGCAAACAAAAAATAAGAGAGAGACATGCAAAGAATTCCTCCTTATATGAATTAAGCTATTTTGTGGTCAGTGGTAATTAAATGACACATTTTCTTCTCACCTAAAATTGACAGTTTGAAGTTTGCAAATTGCACTCCCAGATGAAATAGTAAACAAAGTTGTCAAAAGCTACAATGTACTGTGAAATATTTTAAAGGACCATCGCTTGAGTATGATGATTTGAACCAAGCTTTCTTTTCCAAAACTTGGTTTTAATCACAGGAATACTCATTGCAAAGGGGAAAATTAGCTGTCTGCGTACTAAGTAAAAATCAAGAACTGATTCAAAGTACAATTTTCCTAGGCAAACTGAAGTAAGTGACCCAGCAGAATAGTGAAATATCGTGGATGATTTTCAGATAACTTCAGATCCATAATTAGCATTCATGGATGATGATAAATGGGAAGGAGGTGTTTGTAGCTATTTTGTAGAATCTCTACGCTGGTCACCCAATCATGCTATCACAAAAAAGAAAAAAACAACTTTCTTTGCCCTGTTATGAGTTCAAGGTAGCTAGACCCCTGCCCCTCCAAAAAAATATCTGCTGCATTGACCAAATCCACTTGGATTAACCCAGCTGTTAACTCAGCCTAGCTGTAGTGTTGACAGTGTTTTTGTTCCACTTAATTTTCTACAATGAATTGTTTTTCTTTATGTAGTTTTCTTTCATCTTATTCATTGTTGTTAATTTTGTATTTGTGGAGTCTACATGTTTTTCATCTTTTTCATTTTCATCTTGTAGGAGTGTTTTGTTTGTGGTTACCTTAACATTACCTCAGTTTTTCTAAGTTTAAGCCAACCTTTTATTTTTTGATATCACCTTGAATTCCTCTTCATATGAAAGTTCTGTGTGTATATTATTTAGTATTTGTTTTTTATTCTTATGTTGACATCTTTGTATTCCTAATTTTTAGTGTTTTAGCTTTAGTTTATTTTTGTGATCTCCCTATCTGGGTTGATATTTAGTTGTTCTGACCTCTGTTATGTGGAAACCCTGGTGATGTAGCAGTTAAGAGCTATAGCTGCTGACCATAAGTTCAGCAGCTGTGCTCCTCGGAAACCCTACGGGAATAGCACTACTCTTTTTCATCTGATGTTATTTATTTTCTAACTGGAGGACTCCTTTTAGTATTTCTTGTAATTTTGATTTGCTGTTTTACACATTCTCTTAACTTACGTTTATCTGGAAATGCCCTAATTTTACAATTATATTTGAGAGACAGTTTTTCTGGATATATAATTCTTGGCTGGCAGTATGTTTTCTTCAGAGCTTTATATGTGTACTCTCGTTGCCTTCTTGCCTGCAGTTTCTACCGAGTAGTCAGTTTATTCTTGTTGACTTTCCCTTGTAGATGACTTTTTGTTTATCACTAACCCAAAAACCCACTGCCATTGAGTTGGATCTGACTCACAGTAACCCTATAGATCAGATGAGAACTGCCCCACAGAGTTTCCAAGGGGTGCCTGGTGGATTCGAACTGCCAACTTTTTGGTTAGCAGACATAGCATTTAACTCCCTATGCCACCAGGGTTTCTTCATTTGTCTCTAGCTATTCTTAAAATTCTATTTTTATCTTGAATTTTAGAAAGTTTGATTATCATATGTCTTGATGACTTTCTTTTGAGAGCTGCTTTGTATGGAGTTCAATCAGCTTCTTGGATAGATATCTTATTGTCTTTCATGATATCAGGGAAATTTTCTACCAACAAATCTCAACATTCTGTCTGTATTTTCTGTTATCACTGTCCTGTTCTGGTGTTCCAATCACTCATAGGTTATTCCTCTTGACAGAGTCCCACAAAAAATTCTTAGAGTTTCTTCACTTATTTAAATAAGTTTTTCTAAATTCTCATCAAATAAATTGGTTTCAAGTGCTTCATATTCGTTCTCATTAATTCTGACTTCCATCACCTCAGTTCTGCTCCTTTAACATTCTATTGAATTGTCTAATTCTGTAGTTTTTTAATCTTCTGAATTTCTACTTGCTATCTATGTATGGTTTCTTGTAGCCTGTTCAGTTTGTCAATATGCTCTTGTAACTAAAGTTATTCTGTTGTTTTGTCTATGTGTTGCTTGGCTTGGCCTGCATTTCGTCTGATCTCCTTCCTGATCTCTTGAGTAGCTCTGTGTATTTTACCTGAGATTAGTATTGCCACTCCTGCTCTTCCTTCTATGTTGCTAGCTTGGTATGTGTTTTTCCATCCTTTAATTTTCAATTTGTGCATAGCTTTGAGTCTAAGGTGTGTTTCTTGTAAGCATCATATTGATAGATAGTGTCTTTTGATCCGTGATGTCACTCACCATCTCTTTATTGGAATGTTCCATCCATTTACATTCAGAGTAATTATTGATAGGTATGTGTTTAGTGCTGTGATTTTTATGCATTTATTTTTGTGTTGATGTTTTCTATGTTGCTCTTAACTTTCTGAGTTGTTCTTCTTTATGTGTTGACTTTTCATCTTTCTTAGTGTTGGTTTTGTGTTTGTTGAGGCTCCTGTATTATATTTCTTGTTTTGATATGTCACATTGTTATTATACTTTGCGGCTACCCCTACGATCCCCCTTAATATTCTAAGTGTAAACCAGATTTTACCTTATGCGTGTCTTTTTAATCCCCTCTCCATCTGAAGTCCATCTGGAAGGACTATAACTACTGTAATACATTGCTCTTTTTAGAATAACGGTGTCATAGTTTTCATGATATGATCACTGGCTTCCTTCTTTTAATATTGTAGCTTTCATTGAGTTTTGTGACTTCCCTGAGTAGGATTCTGAGTGCTATATCCTGCATTGCCTCCTCAAAATATACACTTAATGTCTTTGTGTTTCTAAGCAAAGAACATCTTTCAGTATTTCTTGCAGTTTTCATTTGGTTTGGTTTTCACAAAGCCTCTAAACTTCTTTTTATCTGCAAATTTCTTAATTTCATCTTCATATCTGAGAGACAATTTTGCAGGATATACAATTCTTAATTGGAAGTTTTTCTCCTTCAAGGCTTTGAATGTGTCATCCCACTGCCTCCTGGCCAAAGTCATTTCTGCGGAGAAGTCAGATGAAACCCTACAGGGCTTCCTTCTGAATGTTAGCTTTGCTTTGAGCCTCTCTTCCTTTAAGAGCCTCTCTTTATGTTCATTTTATTAAGCTTGATTATCATGTCTTAGTGTCTTTCTTTTTGGGTCTATTTTTGTGGTATTCAATATGCGTCTTGGAAATTTATGTTCTCTTCTTTCGTAATTTCAGGGAAAATTTCTGTCTGCAACTCTAATACAATACTGTGTATTTTCAGCTATCCCTTCCTGTTCAGGAGCTCCAGTTATTCATAGATTATTCCATTTAATAGAGTTCCACATGTTTCTTAATGCTTCTTCATTTTTCTTATTTCTTTTTTTCTGATTTCTCCTCATAAATGCTGGTGTCAGTTGCTCTATCCTCAAGCTCATTAACTCTGGCTTCCATTTCCTCAGTTCTGCTGTTTGAAGCTAGATTGAATGTCTAATTCTGTAATTTTATTATTGAAGTGCTGGATTTCAGATTATTGATGTTCTGTCAGTTCAAATAGCTTGCTTAAATTGTTATTTTGTTTGGCTGCATTTTGTATAATCTTTAGGAAGCCTCTGTATATAATTATTTTGTACTTGACCTCCAATAGTTTCGCAAACGTTTCTTCATCTGGGAAGTTTTTGATTCTTTATTTTGGGAGTTTTCTGGAGCCATGGTGGACTCTTTCTTTAAATGGTTAGCAATTGATTGTTGTCTATGCACCATCTAGAGGCTGTTCAGTTTCTCTAGTGTCACCTCAACAGGAGCTGAGTCATAGTTCTGAGACAGGAGTTGGTCACCAGTTGCCTCTGTGTATTCTAGTGACTGGCTTCAGTGGACTCTCTGGGATGGCAGGCTCCACCTCCTGGGTGGCAAAGACGGCACCCTACTTATGCTGTCACTGGGGGGCCATTAGCTGAAGCTACAATGTGGATCAGTGAACAGTGGAGCAGATGCTGCCAGGCCGCTCAGCAGTTAATTCTCTAAGCAGTCTTATTAAAAAATGTACTTTACTGATAAGGGAGGAGATATCCAATAGCTGCTTGAATCAGTCAGGCCTGCAGATGTGGCACGCCCCTCCTTCTGACTGACAATGAGAGCACCTCATAAGCTGTCCACGGATGCTATGATGTAGTTCAAAGTAGGGAGGATTTACTGCCTCACTGCTATCCTCAGCCAGGACCCACCTGCAAGGTACCACAGTCCTAAACACAGCTTTTCTGCTGTAGAAGCACTTACTGGACAGGCACTGCTTCTCAGCTTGGGAATTAGCCCCCACTGAGACCTCCAGTTGGGTAACTCTGCCTCCCAGTTGACAAAGATGGTGTCTCACCTAAGCCGACCCCCCCCCCCATGAAACAGCAGAATCCATGGCACTGCTCGGAAAAGGGAGAGTGGAGGGGCAGTGGTCCCCTCTGTCAGAAGCTGTACTCTCAAAATGTGGCTATCTGAAGCAAGTCTCTCTGCTGTACTATACACTGTTTACTTAAACACTGCAGTTCAGTGTATTGGTTAGCTCATGACCAAACCCTGCCTCCCAGGTAGCAAAGATGGCATCAGTGTCTGCAGTCATTCCAAACAGTAAGTCAACTGCAGCAAGATTCAGCATGCTCTGCCTCATGTAAGAGAGAGGTAGTTTCTCATTTCCTGGCACATAGTACAGTCTGACAACCCTATGCCAGATCCTAGGGCTCCCTGAATGTCCATGATACTCCATTCAGTTACTATTCCAGGCCTTAGTTCTCAAAGGGAATTGAGGAGATGTGTATCTGGTCCACCATCTTGGCCCCACCTCCAGAGTTCTGTGTATTAATCTTTTGAATTCTTCCCCTAGTAATTATAAGACCTTCATCTCTTCCTCAGGGAGATTGTTTGGTTCTTTGCTTTGATAACTTGCTGAATCCATCATGGTCTGCCTCGTTATGTGATTCAGTTTGAGTACTGATTCTGAGCCATCAATAAGTTATTTTATATTTGCCTACTTGTTTTGTTTTACTATGCACAAAAAGCTTGGTGGTATGACTTGCTTATATTATTGGTGTCTTTGAAGCTGTCATGTCCTGTCACCGGGTGGTTAGAGCTGCTGCTAGGTATGTGAATTCAAGAGGTTATTTACTTTTCTTGTGTGGATTCAGCTCAGGTGTCCAGGTATTTGTTCACTGAGTGTGTGCTACAAATTCTGACCTACAGTCCTAGACAGGGAGCACTGCATAGGGGTGATTGGAGCAGGTGCAAGCCTCTGGCTACAGTAGAGGGTTATGTGCTGAGCAAGTCAGGGGACTGATGGCTGCCTCTGAGTGCATGAGTGGTAAGTATGTCCCTGGTTCCTACAACTCATATAGGACTTTAGTGACCTAATGTTTTTGGCTCTAAGGACTGAGAGGCAACACTTATTCTCAGATCCCTGTTGTGGGTGGCTAGGTGGAGTGGGTAGAGCCAGCAGTCCTCAGGACCCTGATGTAGGTAGACAGGATGCTGCTTAGTGAGCAAAATGGTGTCGAATATCAGGTATCTTTGATTCTCCCTTAGTTATTGCAGCTGAAAATAGGCTCTAGGCATACATCCTATTGTACTATGCTAATGAAGGCCTAAGCTGTTAAAATGGTTCGTGCAGATCTAGGCAGGGGTGAAAGCCGTTCAGAGTCTGTGGACCTCAAATGCCCATATGTAGGTAAAGTGGATGTGCCTGCCCAGTGGTCCTAGCTTAGGAGAGATGGCAGATTTTTTGTTCCCCCTCCAAAGCTGGAGGAATGGTTTGGGGCTTGTGATGGGACCCACTTCAGCCCAGGGGATGGGGCAGTCAATGAAGCCAGTGGGGACTGGAGCAGAGGGGTGAGGGGGTTGCTGAATGGACCAGAGTTATTCCCCAGAGAGGGAAAGAGATTGGGGGGAGGGAGTTTTTTTGTTTGTTTGTTTTATCCTATGTGGTAGGTTAGATACTTGCACTTAACCTTCCCAGATCTATTACCACTTTTCCCTGGTTGTGCAGGTTTGTCAACACTCTCCGTTGCTTATTTTCTCCTGGTGTGAAACACACACCGGGTGCTACTGTTTGTCTCAGCCTATGCACAGTGGCTGGTCCAGCCTTCAGGATGCCATTGAGGTGAGGTCTGACAAATCCTTGATGCTTTTGAACTGTCTCTCCCTCCTTGGAATGCTCAATCCAACTCCTTAAATTTGTCAGTGATGTCCAGGACAACTTGATTGTCATGTATAATTGATTCACTTGGTTTTTCAGGTCTTTGTTATAAGGAGAACAATAGAAAGTGTCTACTACTCCACTATCTTGGCCTCACTTCTTCAGTCTACCTTGAAATTAAACTTAATTACATAGAACATTTTTAAAAAATTGCAAGAAAATAAAACATCCTGTTGGATATCTGGAGCCCTAGTAACATAGTTGTTAACAGCTTGACTGCTAGCTAAAATGCTGACAGTTCAAATCTATCCACTGCTCTTTGGAAATCCTATGTAGCAGTTCTATTTTGTCCACAGAGTTGCCATGAGTAGGAATCTACTCAACAGCAACTTAAAAAAATTTTATTGGATATCTAAAACCCTTACTGAAATAATGTTATGACAACAATAACAATAACAATAATAATAAACTATAACACCTTTTGAGTAATTGCTAAGTGTAAGACACCTTTGTTAGTGTTTCATACATGTTAGTGTATAATACATGTAACAATCCTATGAGATTATACACCCCCATTTTACAGATGGGTGAAGATTAGAGTGGCAGATCCAGGATTTAAACACAGACACTTGTTCTCCAAGTCACATATTCATAATCACTATGGTATATTGCATCTTGCATGCAGTCTTATTAACTTACTCATGGGTATAAGTAATCAGAACATCATGTTGATTAAGTTTCAATTATAATAAAACAAGATTTTAAGAAATCCAACAGGAAGTTATTCTGAGTCAAACCAACTAAATGTTTAATTAGATTTAAAATATTGTGCCATGTTTCTTTTCTTCTATGAGTGAATGATGTTACCAGTAATTTTCAAGGAAAACAGAAGGACTATGCTTTTTCCCTGTATAATACACTACAATTTTACTTGTAGGTAAATTATCTCCTTAAAAAGACTCCCCCTACCCACTATTGGATTGTGTCCCTGTCCCTCTTTTTGGTAATTTAATGTCTTTATAGTTCGCAGTCTCTTAAGTGGTCTTCTCTGGCACTAACTTGAAAATGCCTTTTGATCTTCTATTGATAATTATCCATTGAAACTTCTAAGTCCCCTCTTCACAACAAGGCAGTTGCTTTCAGGAAACAGTACAGAGTGGTATATTTTGCAGAAAAATCTAAAGACTTTGATGAATTTAGTGTGATCTTAGGCATTAATAAAACCTTTGTGTTTGAACGACCTTTTATGCCAGATGGGAATAATGCTGGTCCTATTGATTTCACTGTTGCTTTGTGTGAAGATCACATGTGATAACAGATATAAAATCTGTTTGAGCACGCATTAAATGTATTCCAAATACAGATATTAATATTTCTTTATCAGACTGGAAAAGTTTTTTGTTTGTTTTTCCTTGAAAGGAATGTATAAGCCAGTGGTGAACAAGCCTCTTAGGTTTTGATGACCTTGTGAACTACAAGGCTATAGCCTTGAACCTCTTTCACATTTAGCCATATCAAGTCCTTCCATCTGGTGAAGTAAGAGGGAATTCTCACCTATCATAAAAATTCAGCTTATCTAAAAGGCAAATCCAATTTAGGAATTTCTGATTGCTACTGCAGCTGGAATCAAGTTGATGGCAATAGGTTTGGATTTTGAGTTTTTTGATTCCTGAAAATTTACTCATATTTGCCTAAGTGGTTGCTTATTCATACCTTCTCAGGAATATTCCTCTTTCTACTAGGTATAAGGATATTGTCTCCAAGGAACCACTTAATTGAGGGACTCACCCCAAACCCACTCCTGTCAAGTTGATTCTGGCTCTTAGCAACCTTACAGGCAGTGTAGAACTGCCCCCTAGAGTTTCCCAGGAGCACTTGGCAGATTTGAACTGCTGAACTTTGGGTTGCATCCATAACACTCATACCACCAAGATTTCCTAGTTGAGGGAGCCAGCAAAGCCAAGTGCTGTGGAGTCAGATCTGTGAGGGAGAGTGGAGTTATTTAGACTAAGGAATAGAGTCATCTGTAAGTTTCTTTGAAATGCATATTGTATTCACTAGTTCTACCCTGAATGCACTTCAATTATTTTATTCATTCAATGTATGCTATGCCATTTTCTACGCCCTAGGGAGGACAGTAATGACAGTATTTCACATCCTCTTGGAGTTCATGTTCTACATGAAGGACACAAACATTAAATAAATAAGACTAATAGATACAAAGGAAAGCCTGGTGGCATAGTGAGTTAAGTGCTATGTCTGCTTACCAAAAGGTTGGCCATTCGAATCTATCAGGTGCTCCTTAGAAACTTTATGGGGCAATTCTACTTTGAACTCTAGGGTCACTATAAGTTGTACTCGACTTGACAGCAGTTTTTTATTTTTTAAATGTAGATATAAAATGACGATAAATGCAATGGAGTAAACATTGAAGCAAAATAGTGGACACAGAATGTAGCATGAGGACAGTGAGGGAAAATTGTGCTTTTAAATCACATGGTTAGAAAAGGGTACACTCAGAACATGTAGAGGAGAAGGATGTGAAGAAGAATTATCTATCTGAGGAGTATTCTGGATAAAGCTGAAAGTGAGAACTAACACTGTTGGGTAGGAGTGTGCCTTGTATCTCCCGCCAAAAATGCACCATCCATGGGCTGGGTTGAGAATGTGTAAAGGAAGAGATGTAGAAGGTAGAAAGGAAGTAAATCTGTAGCAAAGATTTTTCAGGAGGTATGTTGGAGACAGCTGTCAGGAACAACAACTGCAAAGAAGCAAAATTGGGCAAAAGGAAAAGTTAAACTGTGATGTAATTGTAACAGAGGCTTGGAAAATTGTATAGGAGCCCTGGAATTGAAATGACCCTAGGAGGTGAGATAGGGCCATGACCTCTTGAGCTGCTGCTTTTGCCAGTCAGCGGATGATGGCTGTCTCTGGGATGGGGAGTACACTTTGAGTGAGACAACTTTTTCCTAAAAAGACGGTTACTGGAGTAGGACTTAGCTATAAGTTATCCACAGCTAATATGCTCAGTAGCTGGAGAAGTGAGTGCTTCCTTACTGCACAGGGTAGCTGAGCTACATGCAAGAATATTCACTATATGGAGGCATTGGTGATTTTTCAAGCAAAATGTTGAAATTAACTTACTTGTCTCTAGGGGGTGGCCTGGTAACTGAATTTGGCTTCTATGCCAAGTCATCAGCAGTTTGACTCTACCAGCTGCTCTTTGGGAATCCTATGGAGGAACTGTGCTCTGTCCTGTTGGGGGTTGCTGTTAGTCACAATCAACGCAACAGCAGTGGTTTTGTGTGTGAATGTGTTTGTGTGTGTGTTTCCAAATCACCATTTTGCCTACTGGATGAATACATAAAGTACCAAGAATAAAAATTAGATTGAGATACCTTTGGAGGCCATTTCAGTATTCAAGGTAAGAGATGATGGTGCTTTGGATGAAGACTGTAGCAACAGAGGTGACAAGAAATGATCAGAGCCTTTAAATATTTTGATGTCTAGCTAGTAAGATTTAAAGATACATTGATATGGCAAACGAAAAGGAGAGACATGGAAGACAGTAGGTTTTAAGAAACAAACCCTGTGAGTCAGACCCTACTCAACAGCAGTGTTTTTTGTTTGTTTGTTTGTTTTTAATAGATACAAAATGGTGATAAGTGCAATGGACTAAAAGATCAAGCAAAATAGTGGATACAGAATGTAGGTTGGGGCCGTGAGGGGAAATTATGCTCTACCCTATTTGAGAACAGAGGACTACAGGAGTAGGAAGCTTCAGAAGGAAGTTCTGGAAGCCATTTTAATTAGTACAAGTAGAGGTGAACATCCGTGGTGATGTAAAGAAGACAATCTTATATATGAGTTTGAGAAATAGGTTGGAGATCATCATATTTATTTGCTGTAAAGAGTCCTAGCAGCTGATGAAAGTGAGATCTTTATTTTAATACCCCATGATTAAAAAACTTTTAAGGACTCAGCCTTAACTGGCTAAAGTTCCAAAACATTAGCCTAGAAATTATCAGCCAAGTTAACTAAATAATATTGATGAATTATTTTAAATATAAGAATATCACTAACACCTGCGATATCAGCTAGCTTTAACAAATCTTTCATTTTTCCATCTTAAATTAGCTTGCACTGCTGCTCTTGCTGTTGCTCAACCTTTAGAGGTACTGTTGGTTCCAGCTTTGTATGTTTACCCAATCTCATTCTCTTTTTTATTCCAAAGGTAACCACCACTTTGGATTTGTTGTCATCCTAATACATGTTTATAGTATTTATCAGCAGTACATCTGCAACTGTAACAAAATTATAGATCCATGTTATTATGTATTATAAAATATATAGTAACAGTATTATAATGATATGCATGTTAGCAAATTTGATGTAATATGTTTTCAATATGTGGTTTACCCTAATTCCTTAACATATCTAAGCTAACAAGTAATGTTACAGACATGGATAAAGACAAAACTCTCAGTGATTTATATTGCTCCTGTATAGTAATTCATTGTATGGCTTTACTATAACACAGTTTTCCATTCTGTGATGGATATGGGCCACAGTGGTTAACAGCTCATGATGCTAACTGAAAGGTTGTGAGGTCAAATCCACCAGCTGCTCCTTGGAAACCCTGTGGAACAGTTCTACTCTGTCTAGTAGGGTTACTGTGAGTCAGAATTAACTTGACAGCATTTTTTTAAGTTGGGTATTTGGGCTGTTTTTAATTTTTTGTTATTGCATACTATGATGTGAAAAATGTCTCTTTATATGTCCCCTTACTCCTTTTTCAACAGTGTGTATCTGTGAGAGGAATTGCTTGGTCAGAGGAAGTTTTACATCTTCTATTTTGTAAGGTATTCTGAAAACACTTTTTAGTAATAGCTATACTTATATGTGGAGTGCTTGTTGTTCAGTGGTTAAAAGCTTGGTTGCTGACCAAAAGATCACCAGTTTGAATCCACCAGCCACACTTTAAAAAACCATATGGAGCTGTTTTACTCTGCCCCATAGGATCACTATGAGTTGGAATCAGATGATGGCGATGGGTTTATACCAATATATACTTCCATCAATAGAGTGACAAAATTTCAGCTCCTCCATATCTGTGTCAACAATTGGCATTTTCAGACCTAAATAAACATACAAGAAAAGAAAGATGTATGGGAATGAGGTGATAATCATTGTTTATATTTGCACTTCTTTATTTTTTTGTCTCCCTTTGATTTATACATTATAGGGGAGAGGGAGAAAGAAAACTTTGTTTATTCCAAACACAAAACCTTTGTGAGATTTTTTCATTGCTGATATCTTCTCTTTTGACAGTTTGCAGTATTTGATTTACCACTTAAAATCTTTACATTAACATTTTTACTGTATCAATTATTTCTTGCATAGTTTATATTTCTTCTCCCTTACTAATTGATTTTTTAATGCTCTACTCATTATGTTTCTTTTGAATTATTTTAGTTTGCTTTTCCTACTTGGATATTTAAAATATTTGGCATTTATTTTTGTGTGTCACATTAAGTGTAGAGCCATATGAATAAACAGTTATCTCAGAATTATTTATTGACTAATTCCATCTTTGGTATGTTAATCAAAGTTTAATATATTACTGAGTCCACCCTCCTCTGCCTTGTGCTTTCTAATCTAGTTACTGGTCAATTCATCTATTTCTATGTCAACATTGTATTCTTTTAACTGCAGTGATGTTATTTTAAACTTTGATATATAGTAGGGAAAGTTTTTCTCTTCTACTCTTTTTCTTCAAAATAATCTTTACTGAGACAGGGCCAATATGACAGAATAGGAACACATCTCCTTGATTCCCTGTTAGAAAAACAACTGAAGGGAGCAAGCAGCCATTGTAGGAGCCCCAAGATCAGGTGGAGGGTTGTGAGATTGGACTGGGTGACAGGAAGGGAAAAATTACCTTTGTCAGAGATGAGATGGTAGTGTAAAGAGTCCTGCTTCTACTCACTTGTAGCAGAGAGGCTTCCAGGTATGGATGTCATTTTGTCAACCAGGAAACTGGGACTGGGGCTACTGAACCTGAGAGGCTGTCTGGGGCCAGCTAACATACTGAGTTGCAGTGCCTAAGTAGATAGCATCTCTTGCAGCAGAGAGGTAGTCACACCTAGAGAACCCAGCAGCAGTCAGAGGCTGAGGTTCCAGTGTCCTTCCCCTGTCTGTTTTCTGAGCTGCACCATAGATTCTGCTGATGCAGCTCAGGACAGGAAGTATAGGTAGGACACCATGTTAGTCAGATGAGAGATGGAGTTAGCCATATCTGAGGGCCTGGCTGGGGCTGGCTGCCACTCTGAGCAATACCACTTGACTGGAGAGTGCCTCTCTCAGCAGAAAAGCTATTTTTAAGACAACTGCTCCCAGAGAATGTAGCAGTGGCTGGCTGCTGAATGTGGCAGTATACTTTCTCCCTCACTTCTCTGACACTCCATGGCATCCACTGACACAAAATCTCAACTAGTAGGTAGCCATTTTTGTCACCCAGGAGGTGGGGCCTGTCACTCCTGAGGGCTTAGCTGGGACGAGCAGCCACAGGACAATGCTTCTCTCAGCATAAAAGCAGTTTTTAAGACAATCATACCTAGAATATGCAGCAGTGGCTGAGTATGGCAGCACACACTCCGACTCCCTTCTCTGAGCCATACCATAGCATCTACTGACATGGCCCTTGAGAGACTCTACAAGCAAGTCACTATTTTTGTCACCTAGGAGGTGGAGCCTGGCACCACTGAGGTCCTAACTGGGTCTGCTACCACTGGATAGGGTCTCTCTCCGCAGAGGGGCTGCTCTGAAGAAAGCCACTCCTAGAGAAGGCAGAAGCAGCTGGTAGATGAAGTTGGCAGCACCGCTTCCTCCTCCTTTCTCTAACCTATGCCATAGGGTCTGCTGGCATGACGCTGGTAAGTCAGCACAAGTAGGTCACCATCTTTGTCCCTCGGGAGGTGGGGCCTGACACCCCTGAGAGCCCAGCTGGGTTTGGCTGCCAAGTTGAGAAGCGCCACCTGATTGGACAACATCTCTCTCACAAGAGAAGCTTCACTTAAGACATCTGCACCTAGAGAATGCAGCAGCAGCTTGTGGCCAAGGAAAGCAGTGCCCTTCCCCACTCTCTTCTCTGAACTATGCCATAGCTTCTGAATGTAAGACACTGGAGAAGCTGGACAGCTTTCTGAAGGCACAAAGACAACAATCAATGTCTAAACACTTAAAGAAGCAGCATGCCATGGCTCTGGAAAACTCCCAAAATAAAGACTCAAAAAACATTCAGATGAAAAAAACTTACTGAAATCATCAGAGGTGAAACACTAAAAAGTTATGTACAGAGCCCTTGTAGAGCTTAGGATAGAGATTAAACAAAGTGCAGTAGAATAAAATGAAAAATTAAACAAGATATATGAACTGTTAGAACATCAACAATCTGAAATTCAGCAGATCAGTAATAAAACAACAAAGTTAGACATATCAACGGAAAGCCAGAAGAGCAGAACTGAGGAAGTGGAATGCAGAATTAGTGAGTTTGATGGTAAAGCAACTGACACTAGTATTTATGAGGATAAATCAGATAAAAGAATCAAGGAAAAAAAAAAAAGAATCATTAAGAATCAAGTGGGATTCTGTCAAGAGGAACACTTCATGTGTAACTGGAGTTCCAGAAGAGGGAAGAGTAGCAGAAAATACAGAGATAATTGTTGAAGAGTTGCTGACAGAAAACTTTTCTGATGTCATTAAAGAAGATAGCTGTTCAAGAAACCTATTGAACTTGACAAAAGGTAAGTCCCAAAAGAAAGACACCAAGACATATTATACTCAAACTTAACAAAATGAAACATAAGAAGAGGCCCTTAAGGGCAACTAAGCTTGAACCAAAACTAATGTACAAAAGGAAGCCCTGTAGAACATCCTCCAACTTTTCAGCTGAAACCATTTTGGCAAGAAGGCAATAGGATGACACATCCAAAGCCTTGAAGAAAAAAGAAAAAAAAACAAAAACAAAAACAATTTCCAACCAAGAATTATATATCCTGCAAAACTGTCTTTCAAATATGATGGTGAAACTAGGACATTCTCAGATACATAAAGCTTAGAGATTTTGCGAAAACCAAACCAAAGTTATAAGAAATAGTGAATGAAGTTCTTTGATTAGAAAATCAGTAACACCAGATGTATACTCAAGGATGCAAAGCAAGACAAAGCATCCAGAGTCCTATTCAGGGAAGTCACATACTTCAATTAAAGCTAAATTTTCAAAATTAGGGAAACAGAGAGCTTAACTTGTAAACTATGACAACATTGTCCTATAAAGAGGGATGTATTACAGTATTCATAGCACTTTCAGATGGAGAGGGCATTAAGGAGAGAAAAACAACTTAAAGATTGTTTTAAACCCAGAACATTAGGAGTAACAGAAGGGTAGCCACAAAGCAAACTAACATTACTACATATCAAAACAAGAAACACAACACAGAAGTTTCAACAGACACAAAACCAATACTGAAAAGGCTGACCCAAGAGATGAGGACAAGATGGAGGACCAGACACCCATCTTCTTGATTCCCTTTGAGAACTAAGGCCTGGAATGATAATTGAAAGGAACAGTGTGGACATCTGGGGAGACCTAGGATGTGGCACAGGGATGTCAGATTGGACTATGCGGCAGTAACACAGTAACTACCTCTCTGAAAGATGAGGCAGCAGCTCTGAGTCCTGCTTCTGCTGATTCACCATTTCAGAGGACTGCAGGTAATGACACCTTCTTTGTTATCTAGTAGGTGGGAACTGAGCATGAGCTGGCTAGTGTGCTGAACTGCATTGCTTAAGTAAACAGCGTGTAATGCAGCAGAGAGATTGGGCTTGGGATAGCCACAGTTTGAGAGCCCAGTTGCTGACTGAGGTCATCACTGCCCCTTCACCCTTTCTCTTCTTAGCAACACTACAGATTCTGCTGTTTCATGGTGGGAAGGCCAGCACAGGCTAGATGACATCTTGGTCAGCAGGGAGGTGGAGTCACCTGACCAAGGGCTTAGCTGTAGCTAATTCTAAAGCTGAGAAGAATTGCCTTTCTGGAAAGAGCTTCCCCAGCATAAAATCTGTGTTTAGGACCATGGTGGCTAAAGATATGGGTGCAACCCAGCAGAGCATGGCAGAAAGGCTGTAACCACTTCCTACTTTCAACTATGTCATAGCATCTAAGGACAGCTTATGAGATGCTCTTTTTGTCAGCTGGAAGGTAGTGCCTGCCACGCCTGAGGCCTGAACGATTTCAGCAGCTGTTGGACAGCTTCCCACTTCACAGTAAAGTACCTTTTTAAAGTAAGACCACCTGGAGAACTGACTGCTAAGTGGGCTAGCAGCATCTTCTCCACCTTTCACTGAGCCACATCATAGTGTTGGCTGACAACCCCCAGTGAGTCCTTAAGTAGGACCCTGTCTTTGCCAGCCAGGAGATGGAACCTGCCCCCTCAGAGAGTCCACCTGGACCCAGCCACTAAGAGTACACAAAGGTGGCTGGTGATCAACTCCCTTCTTAGAACTGTGCCTCAGCCCCCATCAAGGTAACACCAGAGAAACTGAACAGCCTCTAGATGGTGTGAAGACAACAATAGCTAACCATTTAAAGAAATAATCCAACACAGTTCCAGAAAACTCCCTAAATAAACAATCAAAAAATTTTCCAGATGAAGAAGCCTTACAGAAACTATTGGAAGCCAAGTACAAAAGAATTATGTATAGCAGCCTCCTAGAGATTAAACAAAATGCAGCACAGCAAAATGGAAAATTTAAACAAGCTATTTGAAGTGATAGAACATCAATGATCTGAAACCCAGCAGATCAATAACAAAATTACAGAATTAGACAATTCCACCTAAATCTAAAAGAGAAGAACTGAGGAAATGAAAACCAGAGTAAGAGCTTGAGGACAGAGCAACTGATACCAGCATTTATGAAGAGAAACCAGAGAAAAGATATAAGAAAAATGAAGAAGCATTAAAAACACGTGGGACTCTATCAAGAAGAATAATCTATGATTAACAGGAGTTACTAAACAGGAAGGGATAGCTTAAAACACAGAATATTGTTACTGAGTTGCTGACAGAAAAAGTCTCTGAAATTATAAAAGATGAGAACATAGATATCCAAGACTTGTGTCGAATGCCACAAAAAGTAGACCCCAAAAGAAAGACACCAACACATGTTATAATCAAGCTTAATAAAACAAAACATAAACAGATTCTTTTAAAGGCAGAGAGGCTCAAAGCACAGCTAGAATTCAGAGGGAACCCCTGTGGGCGTTCGTCTGACTTCTCAGCAAAAATGATATTGGCAAGGAGGCAGTGGGATGACATGTTTAAAACTTTCAAAGAGAAAAACTTTCAACCAAGAATTATGTGTCCTGAAAAACTGTCTGTCAAATATGAAGATGAAATTAAGTCATTTGCAGATAAACAGAAGCTTTGAGACTTTGTAAAAACAAAATGAAAACTACAAGAAATACTGAAAGATGTTATTTTCTTAAAAAAGCAAAAACATTAAGTGTATGCTTAAGGATGCAATGCAGGACACAGCATCTAGAATCCTACACTGTTTGGGAAGTCACAAAGCTCACCAAAGCTACAATGTTGAAAGAAGGGGACCAGTGATCTTATCATAAAACCTATGATATCATCACACTAAAAAGAAGGATATATTACAGTAGGTATAACCCTTTCAGATGGAGAGGAAATTTAAAAGATATGCAGAACTTAAAAGTTTGGTTTAAATTTAGAACAGTAAGGAGGATGGTAGGGTATCTGCAAAGCAAAATAACAATGTGACATATCAAAACAAGAAGCATCACACAGGAGTCTCAACAAACACAAAACCAACACTGAAAAAGATGAAGCATCAACCTATAAAGAAAAATGACCAAGAACAGAATATTAAGAAAAACATGGAAAAAACATCAACAACAGAAAAATAAATGCATCAAAATGATAGCACTAAACTTATCAATAATTGGACTGAATATTCAAATAAAGAGACAGCGAATAACATCCTGGATGAAAGACATGATCTGTTTATATGTTGCTGAAAAGAAACACACCTTAGACTCAAAGATATGAAGAAACTAAAAATCAAAGGATGGAAAAATATATACCAAGCCAACAACACACAAGTAAGAGCAGGAGTGGCAATACTAACCCCAGATAAAATAGATTTTAATGTAAACTCCACCATCATGGACAAGGATGGTCAGTACTCATTGCTGAAAGATTTGGTATGTAAGTAGGACATAATCATATTAAATGTTTATGCACTCGATACTAGAACATCTAACTTCATTTAACAAACACTGACAACATTGAAAAATAAGATAGATTACTCCACAATAATAGTTGGTGACTTCAACATTACACTTTCAGTAATGGACAGATCATCCAGAAAAAAACCTCAGTAAAGACACAAAAGATCTTATTGCAGCAATTAACTGACAAGACCCCATCTACCTATACAGAACTTTTTAACCATCAACAGATAAGTACACCATCTTCTCCAAGGCACATGTAACATTTTCCAGAGTAGATTGTGGGTTAGGACATAAAACAAGTCTCAACAAGATCCAAACCACTAAATTATTGCAAAGCATCTTCTCAGATCATAAAGCCATAAAAAGTTGACATCGATAGCAGAAAACCATACATAGAAATTTGAACTCATGAGAAGTGAATAATATCTTGCTCAAAAATGCATGAGTTATAGAACAAATCAATTGTGAAATAAAGAAACTTATGAAGTCAAATGAGAAAGAAAACACATCCTTTCAGAACCTACAGGATACAGCAGAAGCAGTGCTCAGAGGTCAATTTATTTATATAAATGCACACATCCAGAATGAAGAAAGGACCCAAACCAAAGAGTTAACCCTATGGCTTAAACAGGAAGAAAGGGAGAACAGAGGAACCCCTCAGGCACCAGAAAAAAAGCAGATAACAAACATTAGAGAATAGCTAAATGAATTAGAGAACAGTAGCACAACTGAATAAAATTAACAAAACCCAAAACTGGTTCTTCAAAGCTATTAATAAAACTGATAAACCACTGGCTAAACTTACCAAAGAAAAATAGGAGAGGAAATAGATAACCCAAATAAGAGATGAGATGAAAGATGCCACAATAGACCCAACTAATATGAAATTATCATGAGAGAATACTATGAAAGATTGTACACTAACAGATTTGAAAACCTAGAGGAAATGGACAAATTTCTAGATTCTTGTCATCTACCAAAATTATCACAAGAAGTAGAACAACATAATAAACCCATCAAAAGGAAGAGATTGAAAAAATAATCAAGAAACTACCAACCAAAAAGTTCTAGTCCAGATCTTTTCACTGGAAAATTCTATCAAACTTTTAGAGAAGTGTCAGCTCCAATACTACTGAGACTATTTCACAGCATAGAAAGGATGGAATGCTCCCAAATTCGATCTATGAAATCAACATAATCCTGACACCAAAGCCAGGGAAAGGTCCCACAGAAAAACAAAATTAAATAAAATTACAGACCAATATCACTCATGAATCTAGATGTAAAAATCTTCAACAAAATCATAGCCAATTGAATACAACAACCTACCAAAAAAAATAATTCATCGTGATCAAGTAGGATTCGTACCAGAGATGTAGGATTAGTTCAACATCAACTACTACTACTGCTACTAATGATGTGATCAACCGCATAAATAACACAAAGGATAAGAATCATTTGATTCTATCAACTGATGCAGAAAAGGTATTTGACAAAGTCCAACACCCATTCGTGTTAAAAACTCTCAGCAAAATAGGAATAGAGCAGAAATTCCTCAATTCAGTAAGGAGCATCTATGCAAAGCCAACTGGCAACATCATCCTGAATGGAGAAAGAATGAAAGACTTCCCCTGAGAACAGGAACTAGACAAGGATTCTCACTGTCAACACTTCTATTTAACACTGTACTAGAGGTTCTGGTCAGAGCAATCAGACAAGACAAAGAAATAAAAGGCATCCACATCACTAAAGTAGAAGTAAAATTATTCCTATTTTCAAAAGTATTATAAGATAAAAAATCAGTAGGATTCCTTTATATCAACAAAGAGACTATCACGTAGGAAATCACCAAATCAATACCATTTACTGTAGCCCCCAAGAAGATAAAATAACTAGAAATAAATCTAACCAGAGAAGTGAGAGACCTATACAGAGAAAATTATAAGACCCTACTGCAAGAAACCAAAAGAGACTTACACAGGTGGGAAAACCTACCATGCCCATGGGTAGGAAGTGATCTACATATACAAAGCAATCCCAGTACAAACTCCGATGCGAGAAACAAATCACCAACTTTGTTTAGAAAGGGAAGAAAACCCAGATAATAAAACACTACAGAAGAAGAGGAACACAGTGTGGGGCTTTATACTACCCAACCTAAGAACCTAGTATACTACCACGGTGGTCAAAACAGTCTGATACTGCTACAAAAACAGATATATAGATCAATGGAACGGAACTGAGACCCCAGAAACATTACCATCCTCTTATGAACAGCTGAATTTCAGCAAAGGCCTGGAGGTTGTAAATGAGTAAAAACAGTCTCTGTAACAAATGCCATTGGCAAAATTCAATATCCATCTGTAAAAAACTGAAACAAGACCCATATCTCACATCTTACACAAAAACTAACTCAAAATGGATCAAAAACCTAAATATCCAACCTAAAATGATAAAGATCACACAAGAAAAAACAGGAACAACAATGGAAATTTTAATACAAGTCTTAGACAGACAACAAATTCTTACAAACAATGCACAAACAGCAGAACAGAAAATAGATAAGTGGAAACTACAAAAAATAAAACACTTATATTTATCCAAAGACTATCAAGAGCGTTAAAAGACTGCTTACAGAAAGGTAAAAAATGCTCAGCAACTACATATTGGATTGATGTCTGATTTCCATAATCTACAAGGTACTGCAAAATATCAACAAGAAAGTGACAAATAACCCAGTTAAACAATGAGAAGGACATGGACACACTTCACCAAAGAAGACATGAAGGGACCAAAAAGACAAATTGGGAAATGCTCACGATCATTAGCTATTAGAGAAATCAAAATCAAAACTACTGTGGGATAACATCTCACCTCAGTGAGGTTAGCAATAATCCAAAAACAAAACAACAAATGTTGGAGAGGCTGTGGAGAGATCGAACTCTACCACACTGCTGGTGGGATTGCAAAATGGGACAAGTTCTTTGGAAAACAATTTGGTGCTTTCTTAAAAAGCTAGAAGTAGAAATGTCATATGATTTAGCAATCTCACTGATTGGAATATGTCCTACAGAAATAAATTGTCACACAAACAGATATGTGTATATGGATGTTTATTGTAGCACTGTCTATTATAGCAAAAAGTTGGAATCAGCCTAAGTGCTCATCAGCAGAAAAACAGGTAAACAAACTATAGTACATATACACAATGGGACAAAATGCAAAGATAAGGAACAATGATGATTTTAGGAATCATCTCATAACCTGGCATCAACTAGAAGACATTGTGTTGAGTGAAATCATTCAGTGGCTAAAGGACAAGTATTGTATGAAACCATTATTATAAGGACTTAAAAAAGACTTATGCACAGAAGAAAAGACCCTTTGGTGGCTACAAGGGTTGGGAGGAAGGGAGAGGATTTATCATAGATTTGATAGTGGATAGGAATTCAGTTAGGTGAAGTGTATGAATTCAGCAGAAAGCAGTTGAGCATAACTGGATTATGACATAAACTAAAATGTTTTCTAGATTCAGCTCAACATTTCGAAGGACAGAGTAGCAAGGACAGGGATCTGGGGACCATGTTTTCAAGGGACAATGAGGTCAACTGGCACACCTAGCCTTTTGCTAGCGATTCTTCTGCACCCCATATTGATGAGTAGTATCTGGGGTCTTAAAAGCCAGCCAGAGGAAGTTTCCATCTGAGGAACATCAATTGGTCCCAATCCACCTGGAACAGATGATGACTGAGACCATCAAAGACATGAGGAAAAATGAGCCCAGGAGACAGAAGGACCCATGTGGTTGGGAGACTACATCAGCATGAGACCAGAAGAACCAGATGGTGCCTGGCCATCACCAAAAACAGCCTTGATAGGCAACACAATGTAGAGTTCCTGATACAACATGAGAAAAATAGGTGTGCAGATCAAGAACTCTACTGAAAGACCAGAACTGATGGTCTAACAACCTGGAAAGTCCCCTGGGAATAAGGGGACTTTACACTTGCTGCTGCCCCAGATCTGAAACCAGTGCTGAGGTCAACACTTCAAACTAAAAACAGACTGGACTTGGGGACACAGAGTGAGCATGGGGTGTGTATACTTTATGGTTTTATTCATTTATAGAAGGCTGTCCTATGTATGGAAACCCTGGTGGCAGAGTGGATTAAGTGCCATGTCTGTTAGACAAATGGTTGGCAGTTCAAATCCACCAGGTACTTCTTGGAAACTCTATGGGGCAGTTCTACTGTGACCTATAGGGTTGCTATGAGTTGGATCCAACTCGATGGCTGTGAGTTTTGCTCTGGTTTGGTCCTATGGGTTTCTTTCTAGATGGGAGAGGAGAAGGTAGAGAGGATGGGACAGGTGCTCACTGGGAGGATACTAGAAGTAAATAGTGAAAAGGAGGAGTGTGCTGTAATGGAGTGGGGAGAGCAGAGAGAGTTGTAAAGAGGTGGGTATGTATAGTTTCACTTAATCATAATAAAAAAATTAAAAAATCTTTACTATTCTTGGCACTATGACTTTATGTGTATGTGTATGTATATATATATACACATACATACATACATATATACACACACATATATGGAAACCCTGGTGACATAGTGGCTAAGTACTACATCTACCAACCTAGTGGTCAAAGGTCAGCAGTCCAAATCTGCCAGGTGCTCCTTAGAAACTCTGTGTGCCTTATAGGGTCACTATGAGTCAGAATTGACTCAGTGGCACTGGATTTGGTTTTTTGATGTGTGTGTCTGTGTTTAGATAAGCTCATCAAATTACATAAAAAACCTTACCGTGATTACAATACATTTTGCATTGACGTAATAACTCAATTCGGAAAGCACTGACAACTTTACATTGTTTAATTTTCCCATCTATGCTTAAGTTATATGTTTACATTTTTATGTGTTTTTAGTTCATCAATAATATTTTGTAATTTTCTCTGAAAATCCTTATGCATTTTTTATTTTTTATCATGTTTATTTCCAGGTACCTTGTTTATATTGCTTTTGATGTTATTGTAAATTCAATATTTTTTCTTATTGGAAACAGTAATAATGACCACAGGCTGTTAGTAGTTAGTTAATAGCTACACTAAAAAAGCTTTCTTGCACGCGCTCCTTGGAAACTCTATGGGGCAGTTCTACTCTGACTGAATCAGACATGACTTGATGGCAGTGGGTTTATTATAATGAGAAACTTACAAATCTGTCCTCTAGCAGATTATAAAGTGCTAAGGAAGACATACACACCAAAGGTCTTCAACAAAAGTCATCTGGTTTAATGAATAAATGACTGTATGTCATTCACTTTTGCTGTGTATCATCAAGAAGTTCTTTGTGGTCCTTTTTCATTCCTGTTATCGAGTCTATCAGATGAGGTTGGTAAGAAATTAAATCTCTCATGGTCTGTGATGGGCTATAGATTCTTTTCTTTCTGCTATGTAGACGGACTTGACTGAATGAATCAGAGAGGAATGCTTAGGTCTCTTTCCCAGCACTTAGGACTTACTGTTGGAACTTGCTGCCAGTCTCCGGTTCAGCTGCTCCCTTGACGAATTCCTTATGCTGACTTATCCTCTTGAGATGAAAATGTGTAAAGTTGACCACATGGCCAATGAAGAACAAGCTTTGAAATGGAAATGATCTGAATTCAACCATCCAAGCACTAAAGCTTTAGATGTTTCTCCAAAACTTTTCCGTGATCGGTTGCTTTCAAATGCTTTCTGCATTTGTTCAGTTTCATGTAACTGCTGGAAAGGTCTGTTTATCTGTCAAATGGACCTTTCTGACTGCCGATTTCTCCTTCTACAGCAAGGATAGCATTAACAAATATGAGGAAAACGTGACAGTGAAGAGAAGTTTGAATTTGTAACTTAGAATAGCAAGAAGAGGCACTGATTTATTCTGTATGTTCTTTCAAAGCTGGACACCTGAAGCTGGAAGACTGATCTTTTACAGGGCCTTCATATTATGAATAAATATACTTTGGAGTACTAGCAATAACACACCGAGTTAGTAAAGAGACTACTTGCTGAGTTCTCTGGGCACTTTTTCTTTTTTCTTTTGAGAGCCTTTGGTTCGATTTGTTAGCTTCACTGGATTAAGAAAATGAAGAAAATGAAGTTGCCACCTACATTTTTATGATCTATAGTAGTTGGATGGAATGTTTTTTCACTAATCCTCTTCCTGACGAATTTGATTTACATATCCCTCATTATGAAAAGGCCTGGTGGTGTAGTAGTGAAGCACTTAGCTGCTAACCCAGTAGTTGGTGGTTCAAACCTGCCAGCCACTCTGCAGGAGAAAGACGTGAGTGTGGTAGTCTGCTTCTGTAATGGTTGCAGCCTGGGAAACCCTGTGGGGCGGTTCTACTCTGTCCTCCAGGGTTTCTGTGAGCCAGTTCCATGCTGAAGGGTTTGATGTTGGGTTTTGTCCCTCATTATATTCTTGCATTTCACTACAAGAGATAATTAAAAGGTGCAGATGAGGGGAAGGTAGTAATAGTACAGAGATTTGCTCCTCAAACTTGAATATTTTCTTTTCTAGCCAAGGTGAAAGGAGAAAACATTAAAGCAGTCTTAGCATGAGAGCCTGAAGCTAAGGATGTCTCGATTGTTTTTAAATGGTTCAATATTTGTAACTCATGAGTCAGAATCAAATTTGTGTGTTTAATAATAAATAATATTCAACAACATTAATGACAATCTTAGTATCAGTGCTACAATAATGAGAGTATCAAGGAACATTGGACACATATTCCAGGAACTATCTACATTATCTCATTTATTGCAACCGTCTTTTATTATCCTTATTTCACAGACGAGAAAACTGAGGTTAAAAAGAGCCATACTGCCTCCCTAAGAACACATAGTTAAAAAGAGATGATTTTGACATCAAATAAATGCCTTTCTAGCTTATATTTTCATTAATCTGCTAATTTCTTTTTCCTCATTAACGTAGTAGTAAGACTACCTAAAAAAGGAAAACAAAAGAATGTTACTATACATTTTGTGTTGTCGAAGAAATCAGTGGTGATTTAATAATACCTTACTTTGTGAAATAATTAGAACAATTTGTACACATTTTAATCTTTATTTCCTGCAAGAGACTGAGATGCAGTTACATATTTAGCACAAGATAAAATATATTTGGATTTCATTATGGCCATGTTGGTATTTGCAGTTGAGGATTGTAAACTCCACTGAGAAAGGATCCGACTCAACGGTACTCGGCTTGGCTTGGCTAGGTGTAAATCACGTAAAATTATTTGCAGTTTTTTGGACAGGTGCTTGTTAAGAGGATACTAGAAATATAGAATGAAAAGGAGGATTATGCTGTCACTAGCTGAGGAGGGCAGATGGAGGTGCAGACAGGCAGGCATGCAGAATTGATTTGGATTGTACACATTCACTTAATCACAATACAAAAAAAGTTATTTGCATTTTTTTGACCAATCTGCTTTCTTTAGAGTTCACCCAGGTTTCCCCATCCTCACATTGTTTTTTATTCTCTCAAAAAATGATTATTTAGTCTATGCTCTAAACATTCTTTAGTCTGTATTCTACATCTAAACTTAAATGGGGGAAAAAAACAACACCACACAAACCCATTGCATTTACAATGAGTCTATTTCCACACATAGTGGCCCTATAGGACAGAATCAAATTGCCCTAAAGGGTTTCCAAGGAGCAGCTGGTGAATTTGAACCACCAGCCTTTTAGTTAGCCTTCAGATGCTTAACTACTGTAGCACTAAAGTTCCTCATAAAAATTATGGCATTAGAAACAATATGGGGCAGTTCACCTCTATTCTGTTGGGTTGCTATGAGTCAGAATTGACTCACCGGCCATAGTTTAAACTATATAGGTACAGAACAGCAGGTGAGTTCGAACTTGTGACCTTTCAGTTAGTGGCTGACCTCTTGACCAGTACACCACTAGGGCTCGTTACAAATTCTTCACAGTGTCTGAAACAGTATTGTCTCTCTCTATATTTACTGTTACAAAGCTGTTCATTTCCTAAGCTGAGCTGTGTGCTCCTCTGGTTTCCTGCATCGTCCTGACTCCTTTAGAGAGTTTAAAATTAAGAGCACTGTCAAAGGCAGTCATCCAAGAAAGGATCAGTGTAGCTGGAGTGCAGGAACCTTCCAACATCTTCCCCTTCCTTTCTCTCTCTGCACTCCCTCTCCCTGGGAAGATTGTTTACTGTAGTTGAGAGGGATATTGTAGACAGAGAAGCTTGATTTAATGAAAAGGTTTAACACAAATCTTGCCTTAGGTAGGATTAGTTGTACTTGTAACATTGGAAGAAAAGTCACCCTGAAATAACTAAGCTGTTGGTAGAAGGACCTAGGCAAGAAAAAGAAAACTCACTTTTTAAACTGAGCATCTAAGAAGGATAGCTCCAGTTATAATGCATGCTTAGAAGAATGCTCAAGACGAGCAAATAATTTCAGCAAGTGTTTCATGGTTGGACATGGCTGTTCACTCCAGTTACAATCTCGAGTCCAGGAGGCACCAGATAACTCAGAGCCATTTTTCTCTAGTTAGTTGGCTTCAGTTAGATGCCATTCTCTGAAATTAACACAGTCACCACATCTGATGTTCAAGATAAAAGGGGAAGTGTGAAAACTGGAATGTATAGGTAAGTGCATCCAACGCTGGGGCTGGAACTCCTATGAGTTATTGATAATTTAATACAAGTTCTTAATTTTGAAGGTAACTGGCAATGCTCATGAAGGCTAGCCTATCTTTGTTTATCAGGCACAGTTCAGGATGCTGGCTCATGCTTCCAAGGTTAGAACAAATTCTTATTCTGTGACTGTTTCATTTAGGACATGTCCTTGGTATCAAATCCTTTCTATATTGTAAATGCTTCATAAAAGATGAACAACCAGCATTCCATTTCCAATGTCCTCTTATGTTAAGTGTATAATTAAAAAAACAGGAGTTTTTTTTTTTAATTAATTATTTAATGATTGTCCTCTGAAAAAATTTTGTTAAAAGAAATTGTTTAGAACAAGCATGGTGAAACAACGCACCAGGAATGAGTAAAAGTACACTATGTTAAGAGATTGTGGCAATCTTCCCACATGTGCCTTTCATCTGCACATTTTAAGAATTTCCTTACCTGATTTAAAGTGAATTCTAAAAGTGTTGTTTGCTCAGCCATTATTCTTCCCTCCCTCCAAGGAAATCTTGATTCCAAATATCCTTATTTCTCTTGAAGTTGAGTTTATAACCGTGGGGTCTCACGACCCTGGGTGCAGGACGGAGTTGTGCCTTTGAAATGAGAGACAAAAGGCCTTATTTCTCCTTTATTTTCAAGTCTCTCAGATGAGAATTAGTTTGCAGGACCACCCTGGGCTGATATTTTTCCTTTTACTGTAGATTTTTGGTCTTCTGTGACTAATAGATACTTACTCTCTAATTCTATATAGCAAAAGAAATTCTGTAAACATTATTTGCAACCTGTTTAACAACTGGTTTTGTGGCAATGACAGGGCTGGGCAGTATTTTGTTCCATTGCATGTAGGGTCACTATGAGCCAGAATTGACTCGACAACACTTAACAACAACAACCACAAGGAGCCCTGGTTTTGTGAGTGTTAAGCATTTGATTGCTTGTTGAAAGGTTGACACCTGAAACTCACCCAGCTGTGCCACAGGAGCATGGGACAAAGACCTGATCATTTGCTTCCATAATGATTACAACCTAGAAAAGCCTGTGAGACAATTCAACTCTGTCACTTGGGGTCACTGTGAGTACAATGAACTCAACAGCACCCACAACAGCAACAACAGCATTCTTCCTTCTGGGGAGAGCTTCTCGATGTTTAAGTCATTGCCACTGATCGATGTTTACCATGATTGCCACCTTCTTTTCATGTTCTTAGATAAATCAGTTTCTTTTCTAACAGTGTGTTTAATAGAACTCAACACCTGCTTAAACTCATGCCCACAGTATTCAGTTGACGAGGACAGTAGGAAAGACTTGGCACACGAGGCTGCATTAACAGTTATCAAGATTCTTTCTTCACTGGTCAAAACATCGTCAGCTGTTTTGTCATTGCAGATTTTGCAGTGTTGAATTGGTAAATGGTCCTATCCTTTGTACTGCAAACAGTTCTTTAGAAAATCAGTACATTTTTAATCATGCATTATGATTATACATATTCATACATACATGTATACACACATATGAGGTCTGACAATTAAGTGCACAAATGTAATTGCTCTAAATGTTACATACTTCATTGCTGAATGTCACTCTGGTCACCTTTGAAGTACTTTCCTTGGGAAACTATGCACTGACACTGGCACCTAGTCCACCTTTCAGAGCAACTCTTTCTAGAATAGCCATTGTGCATGGTGTCAAGGTGACAAGTTCACAAACCTAACTGTACAGTTGTCGATGAGGAAATTTTTAGCCACTAAACAAATAACTGTATTAGAAAACCCTCCCATTCACCTGATCTGGCCCCTAATGACTTTTTCCTTTACCCAAAGATAAAGGCAATATTGAAAAGAAGACATTTTGATGATGTTCGGGACCTCAAGGGTAATATGATGGCAGCTTTGATGGCCCTTCCAGAAAAAGTTCCAAAATCGCTTTGAAGGGTGGACGAGGCTCTGGAATTGGTATATAGCTTCCCAAGGGGAGGACTTCGAAGGCAACTGTGGTGATATTCATCAATGCAGTATGTAGCACTTCTTCTAGGATGAGTTTGTGAACTTAATTGTCAGACATCATATGTATACACATACTTGCATGTATGTATACATCTGGGCATACACATGTACAGGCCCCACAATAAATATATACATTTGTGTTATACCCGCTACTGTCAGCTGAATTCTGACTCTCAGCCACCATATAGAACTGAATAGAACTGCTCCACAGAGTTTCCAAGGAGGGCCTGGAGGATTCAAACTGCCAACCATTCGGTTAGCAGCTGAAACACTTCAGTACTATGCCACCAGAGTTGTGTTATACCCCATGTTAATCTTTAATTTACTTCTTAGCAACGGAAATAAGAACCCAAGTTATTTTTTGTATCATTTTTAGTATCGGACATTAAAGTGTTTTTTACATGGTTATCGAGACTAGTTATGTAATCAGCAAATGGCACTTTTTAATTTATCTGTAGAAGGTGTGTGAAATTCGAAAGACATGTCCAGCTTAACGTGCATCATGTGGTGTGTTTCAGCCTCATTACCTGGATTATTAGATTTCAAGCAAGGAATACTTAAATATCTATTTATTATCTAATTTCTAAAGAAGCCTGATAAATGTAAGTTGCAGGCTAACTGTAGAAAAATAAGATAAATTGAGAAATAACTGAATGATTGATTCATCTCCTGCAGGGGAAAAAAAATAAAACATCAATGTGTCAAATCCAGTTATAGAGAATTGATGTTTTATGTAACTCTTTTTGAAGTAGAAATTAAATTTCCTTAAAAAGTTATATTAAAAAGGAGATGAGATGAAACCATGAAGCAACACACCGTTACTCTAATAAATCTAGGGAAAAATACATTTTGAAAACTTTTCTGAAGTGTGGTATTAAATTGATTTATTCAGTCCTAAGCAGTAATTATGGAATGTGCTTATCTAGAAATCTTCTGCTTCTATTGATCCTCACGTCTTCTGATGAAAAGCTCATAATTCATTACATTCTTGAAGTTTAGAATTGTTAGAATTATTTATGATCCATGATCTTAGGTGTGGTAACGAAGGCAGTAGGAGTGGATAATTTTACACTGCAGTAGACTGACTGACTGTTTCCCTGAGCCAGATGGATTGCTGATGGAGCCAGACAGCCTGTACACAACACTAGATTATTTCTTGCGGGATTTTGAAGGGCTGTTTTCATGTTGGAAACTAATGTGTCTGAAAGGGTGTTACATTTTTGTGATCTTGGATCCAGTTTTCCTCTGTGGTATTGTGTCATCTAAGGAGGAATGACCCTCATTCTATTTATTTACTGAAATTTGCAAAATGACCTGAATTTATGCTATTGTTAGCTGCCATGGAGTTGGCTTTGATTCATGAACAGTGGAACCAATCACTGCCTGGTCTTGTGCCCTTCCCTTAGTGGGTTACATTGTGATCCGTAGAATTTGTGTTGGCTGGTTTTCAGAAGTAGATCACTAGGCTTTTTTTCCCAGTCTCTCTTAGTCTGGAATCTCCACTGAAACCTGTTCCGCATTATGGCAACATCCAAGCCTCTACCGACAGATGGATAACACAGCCACTGCTGTCAAATCAGTTCTGACTCATAGTGACCCCACAGGACAGAGTATAACTGCTCCATAGAGTTTCCAACGAGCGCCTGGCGGATTTGAACTGCTGATCTTTTGGTTAGCAGATGTAGCATTTAACCACTGCAACACCAGGGTTTCCAACAGATGGGTAAACCCAACTCACTGCTGTCGAGTCGTGTCCGACTCATAGAGACTCTGTAAGTCAGAGTAGAACTGCCCCACAGAATTTCCAAAGAATGCCTGGTGGATTTGAACTGTCAACCTCTTGGTTAGCTGATGCAACACTAAACATACTATGCCATCAGGGTTTCCAAAAGATGGGTAGTGAGTGCCATTTATGGTTCATTTGGCTATAATCAAAGCCACATCTGTAACAGAAGGGGAGAATTCCACCACTGTTTTCCCACAGCCCTCTGTCAGTTTTGTGGTTAATTTCAACTCAGAGTGACTCTGTAAGACGGAATAGAACTGCCTCATACGGTTTCCAAGGCTATCATCTTTACAGAAACAGGCTAATACATCTTTGTAGAACAGGTGGTGGGTTCAGACCTCCTACTTTTCGGTTAACTCCCAAGAGCTTAACCACTGCACCGGAGGGCTCCTTCCTCTTAGCTTACAGTCCTTCAGAAGTAGATTTGATAGCTCTCTCTTCCCGTGTGCCTTAGGCAGGCGTATCTCTAAGAAGCATAATGAATGGGTCATTGCAGTGTTGCAGAAAGTACTTAGTGAAATTCATGTTGTCACTGACCATGACCTGTGCCTTAAATCTAGATTAACTGTTGTTCTCCATTGTAGAATTGCTATTGGCTGTTGCTATTGTTGCCCTCCTCAAATTGTTCTATCTTTGCTATTTTCTATTTCTCTTGATGGTACCCAGGTCCGCTGAGTTATCTAGCACCAAACCATAGCATCTTCTTTGACTCTTTCCACTCTCTTACTTCCTCTGTCCATTTAGTCATGATGTGTCTAGTCTGATGCCACATGCTTTTGGCATCTGTTCATTCCTTTCTACTCCTGTGGCCACTTCCTTTTCTGGACTTCAGTGCATCTCATTTGAACAGCAGCCATCATCTGCTAATGATCTCCCTGCTTCCAGTCCTTTCCTCAGCCAATCTTTCCTGCTGCCAAGTAATCCTCCTAAAACACAGCCCTAATTAGATCATTCTCTAGCTCAGAAACTTTTCATAGTTCCCTTTTGACTAATAAATTTAAATTTTTCCACTTAATATTCATGTTTCTGGGCAACTTAGACACATGAACCTCACTTTTGAACTTTCCAACCAATATTCTATTATTTGGATTTTATCATCCTGCCAACCAGACCAGGGGTTTCCAAACCTTGGGATTTTATGGGCATTATTTTTAGTATTTCAGACAGTAGATACGACTTTTAAAGGTAAGGTCACTGAAAAAATAGATCAAAATTGCTATTTACTATAATTATGTCATCATTATTTTATAAAATAAAGAATAGATTTTAACTAAGAAATCAGAAAGATTACAGACTTAGAATAAATGATCATCTCTAAATTGAGATAGCCTGCCTTTGAGAAATACTAACAGTCTATTACTTCTTTTTCTCATTTTGCCAAGAACCTATAAATAACTCCTGTAGTGATAGAAAAGCCAAAGAAGAAGATTACTTCCCCCAAACATGCTGTGCTTACAAAAGGCCCTTGTTTAAGTCAGAAGTTTTTCGAAGGCAGACACTGTGTCTCTTTCATCCTTGGATCACAAATCCTCCATGCACTTGACATACATGTGTAACTTCCCGGTAGGGCCCCTGGCTCATGCCATCCATTCATTTGCTGAACGAACTGAATCACACATTGTCCCTAAAGATCTTTTACTACTAAGTAGCCTCTGACCTGTGGCCTGTGGCCTGTGGCCTGTGGCCTCTGGCATCTGTCCACTCAATATGGAATAAATACAGCTCAAAATTGGTAGTCTTTTCAGTGGCTGTTAATGAAAAGCAAGGACTCAGAAAACAACAAATTCCTGTTCCAAATGCTGTTTTCATGCTGTAGACTTCACTATTTGGAGAGTCAAATCATCTTATTCTATTCAGGAGACTCATATTTAGACAGCATGTGTTTTCCAAACTAACAATTAAGAAACACATATTCACAGTGGAGTCCCTGGGTGGTGCAAATGTTAACCTGCTCAGCTGCTAACAGAAGGACTGGAGGTTTAAATTCATCTAGGGGCACCTTAGAAGAAAGGTCTGAAGATCTCCTGTTTAAAAGTCAGCAGCTGAAAACTCATAGTTTTGCTTTCACATACATGGGGTCGCTATGACTCTGCAGCATCCACTTGACAGCAGATTTTTGCGTTTTGTTCTTTATGTATTCACAACAGAAAGTAATCTTTGAAACTGGTTCTGTCTCAGAAAATCAGGATTGTTGTAGATTGGGGTTTATCATGAGACTTCTGTAGAAGGCCACATAATAAACACTTTAGGCTTTGTGAGTCAAACGCTCTTTGCTACGTCTGCTCAACCTGATTGTTGCAGAGCAAAAGCAGCCACGTCAGAAGTGAGTAGACAGAGCTCTGTTCCAATACAACTTTATTTCTGTACACTGAAATTTGAATTGCATGCAATTTTCATGAGTTATGAAACATTATCCTTTTTTGGAATTTTATTTCAACCATTTAAAAATTTTAAAACATTCTCAGCTTGTGGACTATGCAAAAGCAGTTGGAAGCCCTGGTTTAGCTGATTGGTCATTTTTATCAACCCCAGTTACGGACACACCACCACCTCAGACGGATGAGTACAAAGATGTCAGTTAAAAGCGCTTACATAAGGCCAGTGCTAACACATAAAGCTAAGGCCAGGCTCAGTATAATCAATGTAAAATGTGTGGATTATTCTTCTCCTTGAATACCAGGGTCCTAATTGTATCTTCGTTTTCATCAGGGCGTTTCTGAAATGGTTCTTGCACATAAGAACTCCATTCAAGGTTCTACCAAATATCTGCAGGACAGCGTGGTGCGAAGGCAGTACAACTTAACAAAAAAAGTCATTGATTTTATCCTTATGACTCAGTTTTTTTTTTTCTTTAGAACTCAGGGGCTAGTTTAGGGTGGAGCTCTGGGAGGACTTTGTTGAACAGTAGGGGACAACTTTGTGTTTCCTGTTATTATTTGGGTTTGTCCAGTACTGTGGTTTATAGTCAAAGACTCTTGAATGATTGAATAGCCCATCTCCAAAAAGGACATACTATATCTAGACTTTAAACATTCACCTCGGGCAGACAGGAATTCCTATTATATTTTCTCAGGAAAATGTCGGCAGCATTTTCCTTCTTTGTTTAAGCTTTATATGCTTTTTTTTTTAAAGTTATAAAATCCTTTTCTTGACATTGTTTTCCTTAGGGTCTTCTGTTCTACCTTAGTGAGCAGATCTAATTCAGCCTTGAAATATTAATTGAAGTCTCTGGTGAAAAGGCAAATTCTCATGCCTTAAGGGTGTCTGTAAAAATACATGCACACAGTGTGAACCTCGTTACTTTCCTGTAGGGTTCAGCTCTTACAGCTTCCAAACTCTTAGAAGCTAAAGAAACCACTCACTTAGGTTTCAGATTATGGCTCAGGCTGAGGATTCTCTATCATTTTTAAGTGTTTAAATCATTGGGTTATTTGAAAACTGTGAGCGATCTCATATTGTGGAACATATATATTTAATAAAACATGCACCAGACTACATCAAAAATATAAGTCACCTGATTTATATTTCCTTGTTTTTTCCATATTTTCCATTCTATCACACTCCATCTCTGAATCTGTGTTTTTGTTTGAATTCCTGCATATAGACTACCCTTCTCAGATTTCTGCCCCTTTGAGAAACTTTCAGAATCCAACTTCCTAGAACACTCCCTAATTTGTGAGAGAAAAGAAAAATCTCAAATGTGGCCAAACTCAGGGCCTTGCTTTCATGTATATCCTAAATTCTACCACTAATACCTTATATCTAAATAGCATTTTACCCTTTTGAAAGTATATTTTAAAATCTATTTTATTGAGTGTGTGATGGGGAAAACACTGGACATGACACAGACTGAATTAATATTTCCAGTTGTTCCTGTTATTAATATGTTTATTCATTCAACAAATACTTTTATTCTTAAGTACATGCTATGTGGAAAACTTGGTGGCGTAGTTGTTAAGTGCTACGGATACTAACCAAAACATTGATAGTTCACATCTACCAGGTGCTCCTTGAGAACTTTGTGGAGCAGTTCTACTCTGGCCCATACGGTTGCTATGAGTCAGAATCAACTTGATAGTAGTAGTTTCTGGGATGTAATTTTATAGGCTCTGAATGGTGGGAAACTAAATGGGAAGAGGGCTCTATTACTAAGCAATGTATAATCCAGGGGTCAGAGATAACATGACAAGAGGATTGTCTCTGGACTAAAATTTGAATTCCATGTTCAGTCAGTTACTCATTTGTTGCTCAGTCAATTTCAACTCATGGTGATCCTATAAGACAGAACTGTCCTATAGTGCTTTTAAGAAGAATCTGGTAGGTTTGAACTCCTGACCTTTTGGTTGGCAGCCCAGCTCTTAGCCACTATGCCACCAGGACTCCAGTTTTCTAACTTATGAAATATTAGTTAACGTCTCAAATCCCCGGTTTGTTCATCAGTAAATTGAGGACAACAACACAACTTTTATGGGGTACTCTGAAGGGTATGTAAGATAACAGATGTAATATACTTGCTACAGTGTTTGCCATAGAAAAGTTCTGAAACATTAACCCATTTTATTGCTATTACTATGATTGTTTTCATTGTTAGGAAAGAAAGAACATCAGTGGAAGCATACAGCTTGGCCAGCCAACCAAGCTTATAGCTGTGTGGGACTTAATATGTGGAATATTAGAAAGCCACTTAATCAAGATTTTAAACTCCTTGTTAAAATGCTGTTAAGGAGCCCTATCTTGGCAGAAAGTGTACAGAACAATGCTCACTTCCTTCGTTTCCCCTTCCGTTGCATCTCACCACTGTTCAGTAGGCATGTCCCATGGTTGTGCAGGCATGGTTTTTCTATGTTGTCTACCTTTCTGGCTAAATTCTAAATGTGTTTCCCTTCAACTTCCTTTGCAGATGTTTAGAATGTAGGATTGAAATGGAAATGTCAAAGTGAAGTGGAAATGACACTGCTTACAAAATGATATAGCCTGATTTCAAGTTTGAACACTGTTCACAAATTCTAAGTTCTCATGACAATTAACGGCCTAGGGAAGCGAAGGTGTAATTGCTGCTAACAGACAGAATGCAAGTTACAACAGGTCATGGTAACTACCAGTGGGCCGATTACTCAAAAGGGCATGGTAAAGCCTCAGACTTTCATGATATAATCCTTCATTAGGACATGGCTCTGGACAGGCGCAAGGTCCCTAACTTGCCCATGGGTGACAGATCTGCTATATCACTGAGCATCCTTGATTCTTCATTCACGTTGGCAAATGTTATTTTTGTCTGCTGAAAATGATAGAAGGATACTTCCCACTGGGAGATGTGAGATGAGTCTAAATGAAACCTGTAATTCATATGATTATAGCCCCTGAAAATGAAAGAATCTGATTTGCTATGAAACCTAATAATAGCCAAGACCATGGGAGTAAAATAGCAATCAGAGATTAGTCAAACATTTTCTACATTTATGGAGAAAAATCTGTGGTTCTTACAGTTCTGTTCAAAGTCATGCAGAGAAGTTAATGTTTCTACTAAGTCCAGAGTGGCCACCAACCATACTCAGGCAGGTATTTGCATAGACGTGATTCTTCTCTCCAAAGGCTGATTGCATTGGTGATTCTGACAGTTTTCTCTAGTCTCAGCATTTTCTTTTATTCAGATTTTTTTCCCTTAACTTGATTAGCTGCTTCTTTGCTCCTTTCTCTCTGTTAGTCCTCTTATATTGGCAGAGAGTTACTCTTTAGACTGCAGTGATGTCATTCATAAAACAACAGCAAAAAACCAAACATGTTGCTGTCAAGTTGATTCCAACTGCTAGAGTCCCTGTACAGCAGAGTAGAATTATCCAATACAGTCTCCAAGGAGTGAGTGGTGGATTCAAACTATTGACCTTGCAGTTAGGAGCTGAATTCTTAAATACTACACCACCAGGATCCCATCTGTAAAACATAGATGTACAAAACCCCTTTCCAAAAGCCCATCTGATTTGTATGGTCCAATAATTCTCAAACCAGCAATGGACACTCATTTAATTTTTCACTGGAAGCCACTTGGTTCCCCTGTATCCCTTAAAAAAAAAGAACAGGGAGTTTATTTTATATCCTATATATATACATATATATAAACATATATATATATTTTGTATCTTATATATATATTCTATAACAGGACATTTTATATAAGGTCACACATAGCTTCTCAAAATAATAACTGTCAGTAGCTTAATGTGAGGCAAGGGGACATGTTTTTGGCGAAACAATTTTAAAATGCTTCTCCAAATCAAAATAAAATGATTTATTATTATTATTTTTTATTTATTTTGAGAATTAAGAAAAAAACAGTAAAAAGTGTTCTCATTGCTAATGACCTATAAAAAGTGTAACAAGCAAAATCCCATACACTCTTAGGAAAAAAAAAGCAAACCATGTCCACTGCTGTCTAGTAGATTCCAACTCATACAGACCCTATAGGACAGTGTAGAACAGCTCCATAGAGTTACTAAGGAACACCTGGCAGATTTGAACCATGGACCTCACAGTTCACAGACAGAGCATTTGAACACTGTGTCACCAGGGTTTCCATTCTGTTTTAGAGTTGCTTGGTAAAAGGTCTGGAAACTTATTGGAACATTTCTTGTTGCTCTTGTTTTTCACAAATCCTTGAGTAGTGTTTGATAAAAACTTTTTTTCCTTGTTATTCAGTTTTCTTCCTCTTTCCTTTTAATTTTTTTAAATTATTCAACTATTTTTTTTTCCTGCTCATTCTGTCTTCTAGTTTCTATTGCATTTCTCCTAGCTTAGTGCTGCTTTGCTCCTTTCTCTCTCTTATTCTGAGTCCTCCTACTGGCATATAGTTTATCTCTTTGAACCGCAGTGACCTCATTTGTAAGGTGAAAGCAAATAACCAAACCTGATTTTCATCTGGTTCCACGAGTAAGTTGGCTTTGCCTCTCTCTAAAACTTACCACAAGCAGAATCTTTCTAAAATATATTGTGTTTGGCTTAAAACTCCAATAAATTTTCTATGTTTGTTCTTTTTCCTGGAATCTTGAATCAATAAAAACACAGTAACAACAACAAAAATCTACAACCATTGCTTTTCCTACGTAAATATTATCTGGATGTCTTTTTTCATTAGGATGTGTAGTCCAGATAGTTATCCTTAAAACCAGCTAAGGTGTCTCTAATTGTTGTTTGAACATACACTATCAAGCAACACTTTATTGAGCTCCTGGTGTGTGTCAGGCTATCGTCTCCTTGTTGAACAGTGTCACGTTATCACATGTATTATGAAAACATTTCATGGAGGTAGGCTTTGTCATCTTTGTTTCACATGATAATAGTGAGATAATGGATGTTTGATTACTGTGCCCAGGGTGAAGTTGTTAGTCCCCTGGCAGTGGTTAGAAGGGTAGAGAAGTATAACTTTTAAACCTAGGTGTAGAGGACTGAAAAACACATCCTCTGTACATTGGCAGCACTGAGCTTCATATGCCCAAGTAATATGAAAACCAATAGGGGGAAACCCATTGCCATCAGGTTGAATCTGACTCATAGTGACTATAGAAAAGGATTTCTTAAATTCTAAATCAAAATATTTATAGGGACATTCTTGCATTCTAAAAACTGCCTTTGGCACTTCTTTCCAACCAGGGAGGAGGGCAGAAAATTCAGTTATAGGAATAACTGCCAATCAATTAACTAAAGTGTCACAGAGACGAGAACAGACAAGTGATGCCCTGAGTGTGGTTTTGATTTAACAGCAAGGCCTGGAGCCTCTGTCTTCACAACAAACACATGACTCACTTGAAGCATGTAGACCATTACTGGATTACTGCAAGCAAGCATTCTCCACTCTCCCTTTACCTTCTAACAGGATTATTTCACTAATCCAATTTATCTCAGCTTTGAAAAGGATTCGACCTGCCTCTAGATTCTGGTATGAGCATCTACTCTGCTAGAGAATGTCTAAAACTTCTGCTTCTCCCTCCAGCTGCACAGATTTCATTGAATTTTACTTTTTGTAATTGGTTAAATGAATACTACTGTTGTCTTCACAATGTAGGCATTTATGTATACGTGTATGCATATATCAATGATTTGTTTCATTTTTTGTTGTGGAAAACATATTTTAATGTTTAATTATTTTCTTTCTAAAATAACACCCCTTAATCCCCAGAAGCAAGGGAAATAATTCCTAGTTTGAGCATGTAGATCCAGATTGACTGCATAAAATGTGTTGGGAAATACAGGGAATTTATGAATGCTATGACTGTTAAGACTGATGGCACGGTGGTTGTAAGCTATGACTGTAAGTGAAGAGGTCAGTGGTTTGAATCTACCAACTGCTCCTTGGAAACCCTATGGGGCAGTCTTACTGTCTCCTCTTGGGTCACTAGAGGTCAGAATCAACTTGACAACAGCAGGATTCTTTTTTTTGGTTTACGGCTATGATGAAAAAACATTACAGGAAGCAGTTTGAGATCTTGAAGAAGGTACTAAGTAGACTGTATCTAGGCAAGATAGGATGGAAGACTTTAGTGACATTTCTTTTTTTGTTTGAAGATTATGCCCTAGAGTTATCAAAACCTGAAAGCAAACCCACTGCTGTTGAGTTGGTTCCGACTCACACAGCCCTATAGTACAGAATAGAACTGCTCCGTAGAGTTTCCAAAGAGCACCTGGTGGATTCAAACTGCCAACCTTTTGGTTAGCAGACATAGCACTTAACCACTACCCCATCAGGTTTTCTAGAGTTATCCAAGGTACCTGCCATTACCTGTCCTACAACTGCACTACACTCTGCCTTCTTTACCCCTCAAGAGATCAGAAGGATACTGCGTCTGAGTGTTCTATAGAACATGACACAGTTACTGAGCGACATCATCACAGCCCATGTTTCAAGAGGGACAGCTTGGTGATAATCTCAGGCTGATTCTCATGTGGTTTCTCCTCGTAACCAAACAATGATATCAATGTGTGTTTGTGTCTTTGAGTCTGACTTTGCTAAGAATATAGTTCTGTGGCCGTGTGCATTAAGTGGACCCTGTATCAATGCTTATTTGAGTGAATAGCACAGTGAGAAGCTACCTTTTCTCAAAGTTTGGTTAGTGTCATGATTGGTGTAGTGTAGATTCTTTAACTTTTCCCCCTAGAGTCATTTTAAGATCATACACAGCTGTGAAATCAAAGCTGTCTTTAACATCTGAATCTTTGCCTCAAAATTTTTCCTGTTCTCCACTGCCAGCCCTTCTGTCCTGTTGCCTGTGCCTCACCTTCTTAGGTAGGCAACAGTTGTCTTCAGTCTCTTACTGTTGCAGTTTTACTTCCTGGCTCCTGTCCCCAGCTCCACCCTGATTGGATCAGCTGTTTACTCAGACACAGATTATTACAGACCAGGAAATTCCTGGTGGCTGATGAGGGAGCTAATGTTTGTAAGCACATCTCACTGACTACTTCTGGATGGTGATATAATACAATTACACATACCCTGAGGACAGGACTAGGTCCTAATATTCTTGTAATTAATACATACAATTTGCAATGGACAGTGAGCCCACAAAACTTAAGCACAACTTTGAGTCTAGATGGGTAAAAATAGAGAGTAGCTCAGATGTTAGTTCAGGACAGAGGATATGGCCAACGCAAACTACAGAGTCATCATACATCTGTGCAATCTTCTTTTCAGGAGGAGAATAATTTAGAGAGAGAGAAATTCCTAAATCATTCTAACAGAAAGGGGAACACTTTATAAACTGTAAGAAAGATAGTTTTGTTAGAGTTAAGTTGTCAACTAGACAAAGAATGAATTCTGTAAATAGCATTGGAATTTTCTAAATTTGAACTTAGAAGCAAAGGAAAAAATCAAGACTGTGTGTATTAATACACTCACAACAACATTTTATAGACAAGGAAACAGAAATTAATCAACATGTCTCACTTCTTAAATAGCTAAAGAGGTAAAGAATCAGGATAATATCTAAAAATTAGAATCAGTATTTGAACTTAGGCCTATAGAATTCTGAAAACCTGTGGTCTTTCCACTGTGTCACAGCTCCCTAAGATACAAAGTTCCAAAGGAGAGTCTTTCAGAATAGTCTAGATAATTTAGGAATTGGACAGAAAACAGCAGGGGCTAGCACATCTTGGCTATGTAAGTCAGTTCCAAAAGTAAGCAAAAGTCATTGCCAATGAATACTCCTCAGCCTTGCTCTTCTATTCTGAGGTCTTAATACAAAAGGAAAGTCCAAAGGCCAAAATATTTTTAAGAGCCACTGAACAGGTTGAGTTACCTCCATTGTTTTACCAACATTGAAATAGAGTCAGATTTGTTTTTCCTTGAAATTAGATATTCTTAATTGATATCATTTCACATTACAAAATTTTATGCTATTAAAATTAATAATAGTGATAACAATAACTATGATGATGTTTTGACCCTCTCTGCATACGGATAAAGAGGAAGTTGGAAGCTGCTCTGGGAATGATTTGAAATCACTGGATTTCAGGCCTAACAAGCACTCTGCAACATATCCCGGGAACAGATGGTAATCATGAAATCAGAGTTTTGAACTGGTTGCATGTAATTTCAGATCAGAAATCATTGCTGTTCTGAGGGCAATAAGAAAGGTATTTTGTAAGTTTTGCATATTAGACTTAAAAGTCAGTGCTGCAGACTTCTACTTTTTACCTCACCAGTACTAGTGGCTAATCTGAATAAAACTAGTTCATTTAGCTCCCACTGATCTGGTTTCAGTACAGTGATGCAAACCAGTGACCACATAATAACTTTAAAACTTTGAAGAAGAATCACATGCATCTTAAGATCTTCTTAAGGGAGTCCCAAACGGAAATTTTGTCAGATAACACAAAGCTACTGGTTTTAGAAATCCTTCTGTGCAGTAAGCTCCTGAAGTTACGTCCATCATGAAGCAGCTGCCTCCTGCTAACTAAACTCAACATGCGTACCAGGCTGTACACATCACGGTGCTTAGAGATGTCAGTTTCTTCACAGAGTCAACACTGTGTAACGGTAGCCACAAGCAGCTATGGGTAAAGCACAGTGATCTTCCTTATTGCATTACATTTTGAACTTCATGATTGTATCAACTCAATTTCAATGGGTTTTGGGTTTGTTTTTTTTTTTAAATACTTATTGTAAAGTATAAAACGGAACCCACCGCCAGTAAGTCAATTGTGACTCACAGCAATCGTGTCGTGTCGGACAGAGTAGAGCTGCCCCATACGGTTTCAAGGAGTGGTTGGTGGATTGGCACTGCTGGCTTTTGGTTGGAAGCAGATCTCTTAACCACTGTGCCATCAGGGCTCCATACTTAACTAGAGATCCTTTTCACGAGAATAGATTACCAGACAGCTCTCTCTCTCTGGACTGTTTCCCTACTTTCTCACACCCTGACATATCAGACCATTAACTTGATCCCTTAAAATATATGATTATGACCAAGAACTCTAACACCACAACAAAGGCAATCTAAACCTGTTAATGATATCCTTAGCAAGAAGAATGGCCATTTAATGACTTACGTGGGAATCGTACTTTCAATCACATAGACACTGTGCGCAATGAAAGTTGAAGGTTGTATCTAAGTGTATGAACAAGAGACACACCAAGACTCAGGCAGTTGTATACTAAACTGAAGCCATTGTTCTTTGAGCCGTAGGATGATTACACGATAGTGGTCCCATTGCCAGAGATCATTGGTCGTTTTCTTGTGTAGACATCAAATAACATGTAATATTCTTTTTTTTTTTTTTTTCCACTTCACCCAGAAATGGCTAGAGATTTCAGGAAAAGATACTAAAATGTTTGTGAAGTTAGTAACAGAAACTGTCATCACCATTGCTGAATTTATTGTTATAGAAGGTGTGGATACATAGGGCTACTGAAAACTTTGCATTTGTTCTCATTCTTCTTCCCCTTCTCTTCCATCTACAGTTTTTTTGTATTTTCAAAGTGAGTACAGGTACAGTCTTTTGTTTTGGGAATTAATGAAGCAAGGAAAAAGGAATTTATGCGCATTGGCTTGGCAAGGTGTGTAGGTAAACAGGACTGTTGACAGCCAATCACAGAAAAAAAGAGCTAACATGCAGGAAAGTGAATGGCTTTCCCCTGCTGAAGCTGTGAGTCAGGGATCTTGTCTTTCTCTCTCAACAGGGACCTTATCTTTCTTTCTCAGTGTCATAACACAGGAGCCCTGGTGGTGCAGTGGTTAAGTGCTCAGCTGCTAACCAGAAGGTCAGCAGTTTGAACCTACCAGCTTTTAGATAATCTGCTCTATCTATATGCCAAACCAAAAGCCAAATCTGTTACTGTTGATTTGATTCTGACTCCTGGAGACTCTGGAAGGCAGAGTAGAATGCCCCATAGGGTTTCCGAGGAAAGGCTAGCGGATCCGTACTGCCAAGCTGTAGGTTAGCAGCTGAACCCTTAACCACTGGGCCACCAGGGATGTTTATAGGTACATACTTGTTTCTTACTTTATATTGTGGGTGCTTTCATGATGCATGCAAAGTATGTTCAAATGAGTCTATCTGATATAGGAGCATGCTAAAAAAATAACTATAGAAATGGTTCCTTCAAGATGAAACCGTTACCATTTTTGTGTATGTACATTTACATGTTTCCTATACTATGTGTGTGTACACATGTTTTAGTTTTTAAAGGCAAAGTGATAGCATAAAATTCTCCTTCACCATCTCCTATTTGTGGCATATTCTCCCCTTTTTGTAATTTCACTAGTAAGTGGATGTGTGTTGATCAGGAGTCAATTGGTATGGGAATGTTAAGGTATCAGTCATTCTTACTGAGACAAAATGACATAGAAATTGTGAATACAGTCATGTTTTTATTAAAAGTATGCCACATATAAGTATACACCTATATGCTGCTTCAGATTTATTGCAAATTTTAGTATTTCTAATTAGATAGAGGGAACACTGGTGGCGCAGTGGGTTAAGTGCTGTGTCTGCTAACCAAAAGGTCAGCAGTTCAAATCCATCAGGCACTCCTTGGAAACTCTATGGGGCAGTTCTACTCTAACCTCTAAGGTTGCTATGAGTTGGACCTAACTTGAAAACAGTGGAAATGATATTGGTGTTAGAATTTTTTAATAAGTTTAACAGATTAAAAAAAATTAATAGGGATAAACAATGGTTAACCTAATGTCAAACCTTTCTTTCCCAGATAATCTCTACACTAAATATTTTAAAGTTGAATGTAGTAGAATCTTTGTGATGAAGTAAGTTTCCCTGTTTCTAAACTACCGAGCAAACTGGCAACAAAGCATCTTTCAAGAAAGAAATAAGTTCACTAATACAGTGGTATCAGACTTCCAAATAAGAAACAATTGAGTCTTAGGAATAACTGGGTAAGTATTTCTTTGTCCTTGAAACCAATGGCAGGAAGACCTAGAAGCTACTGTATTCACAAAACCACGTTAGATACTCTGGAATGTGACCGTCCAAATGTGGGAGCCAGGAGACACATGAGACTATTGAAATTATTCAAAACTAAATAAAATTAAAAACTTAGTTCTTCATTTGAGCTACTCGTGTTTTAAACGTTCAGTAGCTGTATGTGTTCAGTGACTACCACATATTATAGTGCTCAAAAAACCATACGTGACAGCACCAGCCAAAAGCCAAGTGCCGTCGAGTCGGGGTTCACATACTTTGATCACTGCATATGCTTGAGTTTAAATGACAGAGAAGAGCTACTAGTGATGCACATTTACCTGCCAAGAAAATGAGAGCAGTGGTCACTGCTCTAAGTTTGCTAAGTTGATGCCAATCTATGGAAGTCTGTAACTAGAATTTCAGCTATCACGAAGAAGATGGCACTTAAAGTAGAATTTAAGAATATTTAGATTTGTCAGGATAGAGAATAAGATACAGAGTTTTCTCAGACTTCAGCTGTAAAGATAGAATAGTTCATACTGATAAAACCCAGGTCTCCGCCCGTGGATCATGTGGTTATTCATTGATTATTTAACTTGTAGTTGTGTCCTATGATATATGAGATCTTGGGATGTTGCTGTTGTTGTTAGGTGCTGTCAAGTCAGTTCCAACTCATAGCTCCAACTCATCATCACTTGATGGATCCATGTACAACAGACAGAAACACTGCTCTGTCCTGCACCATCCTCACAATCGTTGTCACACTTGAGTACACTGTTGGCAGCCACTGTGTTAATCCATCTTCTTGAGGAGCTTCCTCTTCTTTTGCTGACTCTCTTCTTTATCAAGCATGATGTTCTTCTCCAGGTCTGTTCCCTCCTGATAACCTTTCCAAAGAATATGAGACAAAGTCTCTCCACCTTTCCTTCTAAGGAGCATTCTGGCTATACTTCTTCTACACACAGATGCACAGTATAAAAGATTTACCCCTTAACCTTGAGGATCCAGATTTGATTAAGGATATCCAGGTGTATGACAATCCTTGATGTTAGGAAGTCACAATTGCATCCCACAAAAATATTAAGGATTATTTACTTCTGCCTTAACTTAAAGAGCCCTGGTGGTGCAGTGCTTAAGAGCTATGGCTGCTTGCCAAAAAGTTGGTAGTTTAAGCTTAGCTGATGCTTTTCTATATGCTTGAAGTTTTTGATCTATGTTTTAATTGTTCAGAGCAGTTAGATCCACTTCTGCGCTATCTATTTAGAAATATGAATTAAAAATTCACTTTGTTTTTTGGCTATAGTATTATATTTGTATTTTTAAGGGTGGAATCAGCATAATTAACAAAGAGAACTGTTATCTAAAGTGATAAAAGCCTCAGGAATTTGGAAGTTGAGGACAACTGCAAGGTAGACTTGGCACTTGAATCTGTTGATCAGGAGGTTGATGGATTAATATGTTGTTATTCGATGCCACTGAATCAGTTCAGACTCTTAGTGATTCCACATGCACAACAGAAGGGCACGCTGCCCAGTCCTGCACCATCCTCTCACAGTTGTTGCCATGCTTGAGCCCGTTGTTGAAGGCACGTTTCAGTCCTTCTTGTTGAGGTTCTTCCTCTTTTTCACTGACTCTCTACTTCACCAAGTATGATGTCCTCCTTCTCCAGGCACTGATCCTTCTTGATAGTGTGTCCAAAGTACATGAGATACAGTCAAGCCAAGGAGCTCTCTGGTTGTACTTCTTCTAAGACAGATTTGTTCATTTTGTTCGAAGTCTACAGTATATTCAGTATTCTTCACCAATACCACAACTCAAAGGCATTAATTCTTCCGTCTTCTTTATTTATTGTCCAGCTTCCTTATGCATATAAGGTGATTTAAAACACTGTGGCTTGGGTCAATGCACCTTAGTCCTCAAGATGACATCTTTGCTTTTCAATGAGGTCAGACAATTACGAGATATGAAAATCAAGTTCATGAACTCATCCTAGAAAAAGTGCTACATAACTCATTGCTGACTATCACTATAGTCATACTTGAAGTACTCCCCTTGGGGAGCTATGCAGCAGTACCAGTGCCTAGTCCACCTTTCAAAACAATTTTGGGACTCTCTTTCTGGAATGGCCATAAGAGCTGCCACTGTATTACCCTTGATGTCCTGAGTGTCATCAAAATGTCTTCCTTTTGAGATTTTCTTTATCTTTGGGTAAAGACAAAAGTCATTGGAGGGAAGATCATGTGAATAAGGAGGGTGTCCCAATACAGTCATTTGTTTACTGGCTAAAGAGTCTCTCACAGACAACTCTACAGTTAAGTTCATTATCTTGCCACTGTACCACCTTGCACAACTACCATTCCCAAAAAGTTCCAAAATTGCTTGGAAGTGTGGACTAGGCACTAGCTTCAGTACATGGCTTCCCATGGGGAACACTTTGAAGGCAACGGTAGTGATATTCAGAAATCAGGTATGTAGCACTTAGAACTATCGAGTTCACAGACTTGTCAGACTTCATAACTACTCAGTGAAAAGTCCTGCATATCATGAATTCATGGTATGCAAGGATATGGAGAAAAGCACCTTTCAAAATTGAAGCTAGACTGTCTATCAGAGGTCAAACACTGAAGAGCCAGCAGGAGTGTGCATATTTTTCAAACCCATACCTGTACCCATTGCCATCAAGTTGGTTCCAACTCATAACAACTGATGTGGATTGATTTGTGCTCCCTGAAAAATATATGCGGAAATTTGCTGGGCCGGTATTCCTGATATTGTGTAAATCCTGCTTCTGTGATTTTAATGAGGACAGATGGTCAGCAGTTATGCGGGTAAGACAGGACTCAATGTATAAGGTTGTTGTATGCCTTGAAGCAGTGTCTTAAAATATAAAGATGCTAGCAGAGAGATTTGGGAATGTTGTACCGTCAAGAAAGCAGCACTGGGAGTAAAGCACATCCTTCAGATTCGAGGTTCCTGTGCCAAGACCACCCTGACCAAAGGCTGATGCAACACAAGGACTGTCCTCCAGAGCTGACAGAGGGAAAGCCTTTTCCTGGAGTAGACGTTCTGAATTTGGTCTTGTAACCTACAGGACTGTGTGACAATAAACTTTTCTTTGTTAAAGCCATCCACTTGTGGTATTTTTGCTAAAGAAGCACTGTATGACTAAGACAGTAATCCCATGGGACAGGATGTAATTAACTGCCCCATATAGTTTCCAAAGAATAAAACTTAGGATGGCCTGTCAGAGTTACAGGACACCTAGTAGATGTTTCTCAAACAGTGTTATGAATTATTCTCTGTGTTTGATATGATGTTTAATTTGACCTTGCTATAATGTGAAACTCTGGTGGTGTAACAGTCAAGTAATATAGCTGTTAACCCAAAGGTTGGCAGTTGGAATCCATTAGGTATTCCTTGAAAATTTTGTGGGGCAGTTCTGCTCTCCTACAGGATTACTATTAGTCAGAATTGAGTCAACACAAAATTAGTTTTTTTAATTGTTTTTATTATGTGTCTTTTTTCAAATGCACATGCACCTGCTCAGACAAGACTTCATAAAGACTCCATTTCTTACCCTTGAACAGATAGATCTGTTTATTACATATCTTAAATCTGATTCATAATAACAAGTTTACTCTTTGTATAGTCTTAGCCGTGGAGTCCACACAAAGCCTCTAGCTTTGCGGAATCTGGCGGTCACCTTTTTTGAGTTTCCTTTTCTGTCAAAATGGTGCAGTTGGTGGTGACTCTCATCCTCATTTCTGCATGCACACATACTTTTAAAATTATGAATGCCTGGCCCCATGCCAGATCAAGTGTGTAAAAAGTGTGGGAAATGGGACCTAGGGTTTTATTTTAAAGTTCCTCAGAAATGCCAATATACCACCACATTTTGAGATCAGTACTCAAAACTGTATACTAGATTATTTTAAGAACTCCATCAAATTTCAAGAAATTCTGTAATACTCAAGGTTGTCAAATTTTTCAAATAAAAATATAGAACACTCACTTGAATTTGAATTTTGGATAATCAACTTTTCTTGTATGATTGAAATATTGCATAGAACATACAGTTAAATAAAAAAACAGTATTGTAAGTCATTGTAAGAGTGTTGGGGTGTAGGTGTCTGACGTCTTCTAATTTCACAAGAGGGAAAGAAAATCAAGATCAATAGGACAAAGCTACTTTCTACGAAGCAGAGGTCAACCTTCTTACTAATTGTGACACCAACTGTCTCTCCAATGGCATTCTTTCCTCCTCTGCTGGGGTCGGTAATTCATTGCAATTACCACACAGAGGTCACAGACCATGTTCACATTCATGAGATTTACTAGGCAAGTAAACTTAATAATTCAGGCTCAGGAACTCTCAGTATACATTTTCTTCCATCAAGACAGTGCTGTCTCAGCCGTTCTGCAGGCAGGCCTCTCCCTGCCCCTTGGCCCCTCATTCCCCAGCTTGGCCTCTGCCCTGCTCAGGTGAGCTTTCAAAGTTCTTTTAGCTCCAACAACAAGTGCCCAGAGGTACTCTTCTTTCGAATAAGCCTTGGCCAGAAGGTGCTTAGCTCTCTCATTTCATGGGTCAATGTAGTTCAGCCAGGTTCCCATAGACATCACATTTCACCTGAAGACACTCAGCTCCGTCACTCCATAGGCTGACAAATCCTTTATACATCTCCTTTCAATTTCCTGCTTCTGCTGGTTTTACTGTCTCCGCTGTCTCTGTTTCTCTGCTGCTGCTTCTCACCCTTTCCGGTGTTATGGCTCTCCTGCTCTGTCCTGGTTCTACTGTCTTTACTACCTCTTTCTGCATCTGTGTTTCGGCTTCCCTCTCTGTCTCTGTATGTCTCCCTTTTGATCCAGTGAGATGGTAAAACTGACTTTTCTTAGGGTTGCATCCACGTTATTTGCATTGTTCCACCCCCAAAAGGGTGCCATGCAAACTATTTGCCTTATGAGTAAGCTGCCCAATGCCCTTGTGGACCAAAAGCACCTAATTTGCATTGCTCCATGCAGTCTTTTGTTAGGAGTTACAAAGACTGTGGCATTGTTCATTTAGCAAATATTCAGTGAATACCTGTTATGGGTAAGATTATGTGTCGATTTGATGGGGCTACAGTTATCAGTGTCTTGGCAGTTGTATAGTGTTGTGCTCACTTTCCTGTTGAAATCTGGTATGTGATCATTCCCGTGATGGAATCTGCTGAGTAGGACTCGTGGAGGTGGAGCCCGTGTCAGCTCACTGCCCTCCTCAACCTTCATCTGTTTTCCTTCTACCACCTGCTTCCTTCCTGGTTACCTTGTAAAGGTTTTTTTTTTTTTTTTTTTTTTTTTTTTTTGGCTTGTTCTGGACCTTGTGTCTGCCTCTTGTTCATCTGCCTCTAGTTCTTAGGATTTAAGCTGGCAGCCTACCTGCCAATCTTGGAATTCGTCTATCTTCACATCCTGTGAGCTAAAGTCCTACTCTCTGATCCTGAGTTTTCCAGTCCCTGCGGCTGTGTAAATCAGAAAAAGCCACGGACTATTGCCCACTGATCTTAGGATTCACTGACCTTCATAGCCCTTAGGTAGGAGCCCTAGTACTCTCTGACTTGCCAATCATGAGCTCCCCAGAATCTGTGGCTACATGCATCAGAAGCTTCTATCCTGACGCACAGACTTGCAGTGTTGCAGTCTCTACAATTTCATGAGTTATTTCTTTGATATAAATCTTTCTCTCTGTATACTTACATGCTTTACTGGTTTTCTTCTCTAGAGAACCCAGTGTAAGACAATACCTACAAGGATGAAGGGACTCTTGTTGATCTCAAGATATGCAAATAAACAAGGCAAGTGTGTCTTTTGTACTCAGTAAATTTATATTCTAATAGAGACATTAACCTATAAAAGTAATTATAAAAGTAGTAGATTACTCAGCTTCCCCATTGTAATAAGTGCCAAGAAAGATAGGTTCAAGGAGATATGGTACCATACTTCAGGAGCACCTCGTTTAATCAGAGAGAAATTCTATAATCTCCAATCTGTTAACTTCTTTCCTGTCTGGTGTTCCATCTAACATTACAGTGGATGCAACTCTTTAAAGTAAGATCAACAAAATCTTTATCATTAGAAACATTTAAAACATACATCCTCAGCATATGTCTTTTCATTTGTCTTTCAGTTATATAAATGTGTTATTTTAAAAACTAGTATCCTTACTATAAAATACATTTAAAATGTAGAAGAATGACTTAAAAGATGAAGTATTTTTAAAAGTAACTTTAAAATTTTTTAGATCACAAATCCCATTTTTCTTGCATTACTTTGGTTAATGCTTTTAATAAGTGCAATGTATTTCAGTGTAAATAGTTTAATTTTTTGTTATTCTTCACTATTACATACAAATTTGAAATTCTCATTCTAAAATCAACATGTTTTACTTCTGCTTTTGAATATGTTCATTAATATAAAAGGGAAAAAAATAATAGTTGACAGAGTTTGCTAAGTGTCAGAAACTTATATGCTTAGAGAAACACCAAAAGCTAGTGTAACAGAATATGTTTATTGTGAGTAGATAAGATTCCGGCAGCATCAACTTGAGTATAAGGACAGCGCTTCAAAGAAAGGACAGTGAAGATAACCTCAAAGCATGGACAGGGTTTCAGAGTTTCTTGGTTACAGAAACAGAATCACCAAGGACACACTGTATGTCCTAAAACACTGCCTTTAGTCAGACCTGGAGTTCCTCCTTCTCAAAGCTGGCTGCATACAGATAATTTTCCTAGTGAATCCAATGCCTAAAGTAAAACACTGTCAGCTAAACTGCTTACTAAGCTATTATTTGACTTGAGTGTGACTCCAGGGAAACAGTTCCTGTAAGACTTAAAACAATACCTAAGGGTGGATGGCTTTGGTGAGTCACCCTAATTCTATGAACTGACAAATCTGGGTTCTAGAGACTCAAAACAATGTCATTTTAAAACGTTCTTCATTTTAACTTCCACTCACCAATTATGCATTTTTCCCAAACTTCAGTTCATAAATGTCTTCTTTCTCTAAGGTTAAAAATTAATCCTTGTAAACTCATAAAAAATTATTTTTTAAAGCAATTGACTTTAGAATCCATTGATGTGTTTTAAGTTTTTAAAAATAAGTTAAAGAATGACTTTTTCAATGAGTGCGGAAGTGAGAAGATTTTATCGATAATGTGGATCAATTTTAGCAATGGAATTAGGAAACAATGTAAGCATCTGTATTAAAAAGGATCTCTCTGTGAAGCATGTTTTAAAGGCATCATACTGGGTAATTTAGAAATTTTTAAAATAAAAAATGAAAATATAATTTGCTTAAATATTTGCTGGCTTAACTGATGCTCATTCTATGCACTAGCTTTGAAGTGTTCACGCCAAGAGCTGTTTACTTCACTTTTTTCATGTTATCTGTTTCTGCTTCTATTACAAATATTTTCTTCAATCCACAGTGCCTTTTATGGGAGTATTTTTAAGCCATTTAGCCATTTCATGAGGATTAGTAAAACTAGATAACATTTTCTGTCAGTTTCTAGCTGGACACACATGAATTAAGTGACAGAAAACTGAAAATGAGAATTTTATGTTGCTTTTATCAAACTTCTGGTCTTTTGTAACGTCATAATCCATTAGGCATTTCTTATTTCATCTGTTAAATAGCCATAACTACAATAACCACAAGAGCAACCACAGAAGCAACACAAAACAGTCAAGGTTACCATTTTTGTTTTAGGTAAAAATAATTGAGCTTTAATATTTCCTTCCTTTAACCCAGTGAATTCTTTTGTGCAATCCAGGTTTAGGGCCATGGCTACAGAAAGAAAATTGAATCCTTTCCTCCCAGGAGTAACTCAGGTGACCATTTGTAGCAGTAGCATGGTGTTGCTCTTGTTGTTCGGTACCAATGAGTTGGTTTCAACTCACAGTGAACCCCAGGCACAAGAGAATCAAGCACTTCTGAGTTCTGTGTTATGCCCGCAATCGTTTCTGTGCTTAAGCCCATTGTTGCAGTTACTGTGTCCGTCTCATGGAGAGTCTTCTTTTTTACTGACCCTTCGCTCTACCAAGCATGATGTCCTTCTCCGGGGATTGACCCTTCCTGCCAACATGCCCAAAGTGTATAAGATGCAGTCTCGCCATCCTTGCTTCCAAGGAGCACTCTGGTCGTACTTCTTCCAGAATAGATCTGTTTGTTCTTTTGGCAGTCCATGGTACATTCAATATTCTTCTCCAACACTGCAATTCAAAGGCATCCATTCTTCTTCCATCCTGTTTATTCATTGTCTGGCTTTCACATGCATATATGTGCCATCTATACCACAATAAAATTCAGTTACCAACTGTGATGTAAGAAAGTATGACATTTAATTGGTTTTCTGAAGAGCTCGGAGAAACAAATGAAACAGGATGAAATTACTGTATTTTGATACAAATAATGTACACCTTCTACTTTTGTGTACCAACTCAACCTTCCCCCCACAAGGTATTTTTGTACGTGTTCTGTGCTAATGTTTTTTATATCAACATGTTAAAATAACTGGCATGGCTGTTCTTATAAACATACCTTGTAGAGGGGAAGATGTGATTGGCAAATGTGGAAGATGCATGCTGTTTGTGCAAAAATACGGTGCTGCTTCTGCAACCTTTCTTTTAAGCGAACCAACTGCTGCTATGCAGGCAGCCCTTGGATTATGAATAAGTTCTGTTCCTAAGTCAGTCTTTAAGTCAACTTGGTATAGGAGTTAGAATAGATAGGTACAGTTCATGTCTAATGTTAGTCAAATGTTTGTCTTATTTACATAGTATACAGTAGGTTTTTCTATTGTGAGATGTCTCCATTACAGGCAGTCCCCATACTATGAACACTGGGCTCACGTGCAATCTGAAGTTACAAACAATTCCTCATAAAGCTTATTATGTTAAAAATTTGAGATATGTACAATAGTTCATGATAACAAATGGGGCCATTGAAACATTTTTCTATGCATAAAAAAATTAAAGAAATACTTCCAGATACACTAAAACATCTTTACAAATAATAATGTTTTGATGGCCCCATTTGTTATTATGAACCACTGTATATGAATCAGCTCCGACTCGACGGCACTTGGCTGGCTGGCTCGTACATACCTCAAGTTTTTAATATAATAGGTTTTATGAGGAATTGCTTGTAACTATGGGTTGCATGTAAGCCTGGCGTTCATAACTCTGGAACTATCTGTAACTGAGGCATCCCACCATGTTTTATTTGCTTTTGTTCTATGACCAAATGTTTCAATTAGATTCATTTGTATTAGCATGGCTGAGATCATTTTCAACAATACATCTAAATTATTGCAGAGTTCAGCCTGGACTTTTGAATTCAGACTTCAGAGGATAATCTGAGCTCTAGACAGCCTGTGGACTGATGTAAGAACAGGGATCTTTGTCTTTCTCATGCAGGAGTTTGCATTAGTGACTATAAGCATTTTTTTAAATACTAGAAATGAAAATTCTTCCACAGTGAGCTAATCAGCATCCACAGCCAGCAAACAGAACTGATTCCAAAGCAGTTTCTTTTCTTTTTTTTTTCTGTTTTAGAAAGGTGGCTGGTTTCACACATTGTAATAGAAGATGAAACTACTCTTTCTGCTTGCATTTTAAATCTTTTCAAAATACTGAAATTTTATGCAAGCAGCAATGATGTCAAAAGTCCACTCTCCTTCTGTGACCCCTTCTTTGGTTATGTTTTCCCAAAAAGAATAATAAGGACTAAGTTCTGATATGTATGCCCAATTATTCTGAGATCAGAAATTTTTCCCATTAATGCCAAAGAAGACTTAAGAACCTCAGAATGTTGTGGAACACAAACTCACTGCTGTCAAGTCAATATCAATTTGTAGTGATTCTGTAGACAGGACAGAACTGTCCCATAGGGTTCCTAAAGTTGTAAAACTTTTACAGAAGCAGATTGCCAAGTCTTTCTCCTGTAGAGTGCCTGGTGGATTCGAACAGTCAAGCTTTTGGTTAACAGCCAAGTGCTTAGTCAATGTGTCAGCAGGGCTCCTTTATGGAAAACAAGGAATTATAAGGTACACCTAGACTGTTAAGGAAAAACCCACCTTCCACAAGCAGCCCTAATTTATGAAGATGTTAATGCAAAGTGGTAGCAAAGTGGATACTGGTCAATACTCACTGTCCTGTGGAACTATGAATCACAGAGTTTTAAAATTAAAAAATGTAGAAATGCAGTCTATGCCTCTTAGATGAGATTCTGAGGATGGAGGAAGCTCAAGGTGACACATCTATTTGGGGGACAGAACCAAAGCAAGAAGCAGGGTCTTAGGGATTCCAATCTTGCCATCTGTCACTATACCTCAAACCCAGGTTTCTTCCCCAAACTGCAATTATCACCTTTCATAGTTAGTGACTGTATGCTGGGAAGAAGAAAAAAAAATTTCCGCATCTATAGCTCAACTTAATATAGATAATAAAAAAAAAAAAAAACTTGGCCATTAATTAATTTTTGCCTTCAACTTGTTAGGTACCACCCAGTCTGTTCTGACTCAGTAACCCTTCTTACAATAGAATGAAACAGTGCTCAGTCCTGTGCCATCCGCACAATCATTAGGCTTGATCTCGTTCTTACAGCCACTTTGTCAGTCCATCTCATCAAAGGTATTGCTTTTCTTTCACTGGCACTCTACTTTACCAAGCACGATGTCTTTCTTTAAAGACTGGTCCCTCCTGATAACAAGTGCGAAGCACATGAAGTCTTGTCATTCTGGCTTTTAAGGAGCGTTCTGGCTACACTTTTTCCAAGACAGATTTATTCACCTGTGACTTAGCTTAGGTAAGATATCTAAAATGACTATGTAGGTACATTCTTCAAGTGATCATACGCTTTATGAGATCAGGGACTTAATTTGTCTTTAATTTGGTATGACTTCCCAAGTAGTGCAAGCTGCTCCTCAAATGCAAGCTCTCACGTGTGCTGGATAAGTATAAAAAGTGTCTGTTCACTGACCTATCTACCACCCTTTCCATCCATCATGCTTGGAATAGAGTATGTAACTGATTCAGCTTTTAACTACTTTAGAGATGATACATTTAAAATTGTCCTTTTTTTTTCCCTCTGCCTTTCCTCCTCACTGGGAGGATTTTGGTGCTTTTATGGATCTTTAGTTCTCTGAGAGGGGGAAGTGTTTGAGAATTTAACTCATCTCCACTGCTGGGAAACCACTCAAGCGAAAATCAGTCTCATCTTTGAAGTTTATAAAGAATTCACTGTCTGAGCTAGAAACTTTTGTCTTTAGTACCTGCAAGTTTGTGGGACAGCAAACTCCTTAAATGCTTAGAGCTAGTTGCCTAAGTGGCAATAATCCTAAGAGAGCTCTTGTTTTGTTAGGATTGAGCAGGCTTTTCATCCTTACCTCTATCCTAGTAAAGGATAATTTTACTACACTGTGGATCGTCAAGCAATTCCTCCTCATTAATATCACCACACAGCAGTCATCACTTGAAAGAAGAGGAACTGAGGGTTGCAGATTTGTTGAGTGTCTTCATTTTCAGCGGACCAAACAAGTTAGCAAGGCAGTTACTTCTTAACAGATAAAGAGAAGTCAAAATTCAAACAGATAGGAAAAGCTGTTATTGAAGAAAAAAGCAAAGACAAGCAAAAGCCATGCAAACTGTATATGTTGTTTTACTTACAGTTTCTCTGGCATGATTAGCTTATTCATAAAATGTAAAGACATATAAATACATATAAAGACATATAAATACATTTCATTGGCAAAGATAAATGAAGGTCCCCAAATGGGAAGTTGTCTAATATGCTAGAAAAAAACTATTGGCTAAAATCGTCTAACTGGTAACCGGTGACCCTTGAGTTGATTCCAACTCATTGTGATCTCAGATGTGTCAGATTATGCTCTGCAGATTTTTCAGTGCCTGATATTATGGAAGTAGACTGTGAGCCTTTCTTCCAAATCACCGGCATTGCTGTCTGCAGCTAAATGTCTTAATTGTTTGCATAACCTAGAGAATTAAAATAATCTTAAGGCATATTAATAAGTGAAATGTGAATAGTTGCAAAGGTATCTTTAGATTCTATATTGATATTATGCTTTAAAAAAATACATACATTATTCTTTTTGTTTTTCTCCACACTGTTTGGAATAGCTCTTAGCAATACAACTAACCTCACCAAGCCCATCAAATTAAAAAAAAAAAAAAAAAAAACACTGTTTTTTTAAATTTAATTTTTTAATTTAATTTAATTTTTTATTATGACTGAGTGAAAATGTACATTCCCGTATAAATTTACATGCCCACTTATATGCAACTTCCAATGCCTCTCTGCCCAGTGACAGCACACTATTCCTCTCTGCTCCATACATGTCTCATCCTCCCAATCGTCTCCTTTCCCCTCCTCTCCACCCATTCTCCTCCCTCCAACCAGAGATCAGCAGGATGATATCCTGTAGATGCATAGAATCATAAACAGCATCCAATATATGATCACTCTGCATCGCCAAGCCCAATCCATTCATGTCCAAAGAGTGGACCTTTCTTATGCTTTATGGGCAAGGGCAGCATCAGAGCCAGGGGCCATGCTCCCAGGTGAACTCTGAAACAGCTGGACCATCAATTGAGGTCTTTTAGTGGAGATCTCAAGAATGTTTATCGCAGCACAGTCCATGATAGCAAAAAAGATGGAATCAATCTAGATGCCCAACAACAGAGGAATGGATAGGCAAACTATGGTATACATATTCAGTGGAGCACTACGCAATGATAAAGAATAATGATGATTCCAGGAAACATCTCATGACCTGGTTTCAACTGGAAGACATTATGTTGAGTGAAAGTAGTCAGTGACAAAAGGACAAATATTGTATGAGACCCCATGATAAGATCTCAAAAACAGGCTTAGGTATAGAAGAAAAGACTCTTTGACAGCTGTAAGGGAGGGGAGAGAGGGAGGGTTTAGATTAGATAGTTACTAGAAATCTGGTTGGGTGAAATCGGTGATAGCACACATTAGAAACAAGAACAATATTAAGTGGACTTCAGCATGACCTGAATACTCCTTTCACCTTAACCCAATATTACAAGGATAGAGTAGCTGGGGGAGGGGGCAGGGGACCATGCTTTTAGATGAAATCGAGGCCAATTGGCACAACTAGCGTTTTGCTAAGAGGGCTCTCTGCACCCCACATTGGGGTTTTAAGACTCTTATTACCTAGCCTAAAATTGATATTTAACAAACAAACAACAACAGCAACAAAAACAGTTGTCTTCAAAGGCAGAACTAGCTGGTAGAATTTACAAGGGCCTGTTGATTCTCAAAATCTGAGAGCACATGGGACTGGTATTTACAGTCTTCCTTGCAAGTCAAATGTTTTCTGTGTGAAGGAAAATACTGTGTAGAACTCTGGTGAGACACAGCAGTAATGACTCTATTAGTTTGTAGTTTTGATTGAATAGATGTCAACGAAAGGAAAACTCAGCTGCTGGAGTTTTCAAAATTAGTATTTTCCAAAATTTTAAGAAAATGTAAGGCATCCTGTCTATGGCAGAGGACTGAAAGACAAAAGTGAGAAAAAAAATCTTTCTTTTTTTCTGACTTTTATAATTGTAAGCTATTTTTCCATTCATGCCAATGGAAAAGGAGGATAATACAAGCAACAAAAGCCATAGTACTTTGGAATATAGCAGATGGACGGATATACTACTTCTCACTGCTTCAAAACCTCCCAGATCAGTTAGAACTCAGATTTCACAGCAAGAGAAACCTGAATTACTGGAATGGGGTTGGGTATTTCCAGGGTTAGCCCATATGATTCAGGAGTCTTCATAAAAACCAAAGCTTTCTCAGGCTATTGTTCCCATATATGTATATCTGTGTATGTATTTGTATATATACATATATATATAATATGTGTATATGTGCTTATATATACTTACGTATAATCTATACACATACATACATAAATATATAATCTTAGAAGACACATCAGTTAAGAGAAAGTACAATTCAGACTGACAAATATGAGGACTGTCAATTAAGTTTGCAAACTCATCCTAGAAAAAGTGCTACATACCTCACTGTTGAATATCACTTCGGCCAACTTTGAAGCACTCCCCTTGGGAAGCTATGCACCAATGCCAGTGTCTAGACCACCCTTCAAAACAATTTTGGAACTCTTTTTCTAGAATGTTCATCAGAGCTGTTATCGTATCACCTTTGATGCCTTGAATGTCATCAAAATGTCTTCCTTTCAACATTTCCTTTATCTTTGGGTAAAGAAAAAAGTCACCAGGGCCAGATGAGGTGTGTAGAGAGGGTATTCCAGTGCAGTTATTTGTTTACTGGCTAAAAACTACCTCACAAACAACTATACCATTAAGTTCTTGAACTTGCCACCAGGTCACCATGTGCAACAGCCATTCCAGAAAGAGTTCTAAAATTGCTTTGAAGGTTGTACTAGGCACTGGTGATGGTCCATAGCTTCCCAAGAGGAGCACTTTGATGGTGACCATAGTGATATTCAGCAATGAGGTATGTCGCACTTAGAACAGTTAAGTTTGTGGACTTAATTGTCAGACCTTGTCATTTGTCTTCATATCTATAAAAGTCTTTCCCATGTATTGTCTCATTTGATATTCTGTAGATAAGAAAGGAGTCCTGGTGGTGCAGTGGTTAGGTGCTTGTGGCTCAAACCTATCAGCTTCTCTGGAAGAAAAAGATGTGGCACTCTGCTTCTGTAAAGATTATGGCCTTGGACCCTGAGAGGGCAGTTTTGCTGTGTCCTGTAGAAAACCTGGTGGTATAGCGGGTTAGCACTACATCTCAAAAGTCAGCAGTTTGAATTTGCCAGGAGCTCCTTGGAAACTCTCTGGGAGAGTTCTACTCTGTCCTATAGGGTCTCTATGAGTCAGAATAGACTCTACAGCAGTGGGTTTAGTTTTTGGTAGGGTCCCCATGAATGGTAATCAACTTGAGGGCATGGATTTGGTTTTCTAGATGGTTAGAAGGTCACAAATACTATTTTACAGATGGGAAACTGAGGTCCTGGAGAATTTAAGGTTATTTAGTGAAAGTAGGGTCGCCATGAGTTGGATCCGACTCGATGGCACTTGGCAAGCAGTGAAAGTAAGTTGTAGCCTAGAGAAAGAATGTAAATATCCTAACGTGAAACACTCTCTTTCTGTATGGTATAATCTAATAACAAGTTTTCTAATTCCAACTCAGTGTTAGTCAAATTCAATTAAGAAACATTTATTGGGTACCTGCCATTGGCTGGTACAACATCAAATTAAAAAAATCAAAAAAACAAAAAAACTTTGTTGTCAAGCTGATTCTGACTCACGGGAGCTTCATGTCTTTAGAGCAGAATTGTGCTTCATGGCATTTTCGTGGCTATAACCTTTTCAAAGCAATAACCAGGTTTTTCTTCCAAGGGGCCTCTGGGTAGATTCAAGCCCTCAATCTTCTTGTCAGTTGGCGAATTTTTAAGTTTTTGTGCCACCTATGGACCTTGGTATAACACTGGGGACTAGAAATGAAGTAGGAGCAATATTGTCTTCAACAACCATAGAGTTGGCTTCTTCTTAAACCCACGGATCTCAGCCTGGTCTCTAATGTTGTTAGGTGGCATCAAGTCAGCTCTGACTCATAGCTACCCTATAGGACAGTTTCCAATGAGTGCCTGGTGGATTCGAACTGCCAACCTTATGGTTAGCAGATGTAGCACTTAACCACTATGCAAGCAGGGTTTCATACTCATCTCTGATACTAATGAGATTTTAAATAATGCAGAAATACATCAAAGAATCAAGGAAATGACAAAGAAACAAAACTGATGAGTTTTTCACACAGACTTCTAACACAGTCATCTTGAAATGGTGTTTCACTGGTCTTCCTTATGGGGATTAATGGATTAATGGTATTAAATTCTTCATATTCCTAGAGATTTCATGGACCAGTAGATGTAAAACTGGAGAAGTCTGGGGGCTTCTGCTATTAAAGAAGTATGGATTTTAGAAAATATCTCCACACACACACTGGCTGATTTCTCTGGGAAATTTACTGTGACATGAGAGAAAGGGAAATCAAGTTAAAACATTTGCAAGGAGCTTCAGAAGCTACAACAGAGCTCTCTACAAGCTAATTCTATGTGAAATACAATAGAATAAATCCAAAATATTTTATAACCGGTAACTTTATGGGACATGAGTCTGGCTTTAGGGGCATCTTGCTTACTTTCTTGATGGTAATTTATTTCAAGTGCTAACTTTTCATTCTTAGAAGGTGAATTGAAAATTGCAGCTAATCCCCTAGTTGTGTTTGCATTTCATTCATACATAGAAGATTAGGGAATAGGGCAGATCGTATAGGCTTGCCTGAGGCAAGGCATGGTGTGAAAGATTTCAGTTTCCTCTCACAGTGACCTCATAAGAATTTTTTAGTTGTGCAAGACAAAAAATAAAAATAATTTTAAAAGTAAACAGATTTAGAGTATCTGTTAGAGAAAGTTTTTTGTCTTTCAATCTCTCTCTTTTTTTACATTATTTGCTTTCTGATTAAGATGCATAGAATCTTGTGTTACAGCAAATACTCTAATATTGTATCCTGCTATGACAGGTAATTCCAAAACAACATGGCCCTAATAAAGAGCTCTTAGAGGGAGGAAATGCTTCCAAACAAAGCAATTATCTTACATAACCGGCGAGGTTGCTTTGAATGCTTTAGAAACTCATCAGCAGTCAGGGCTCACACTATAGACAACTATGACTGATAGCTGGTCTGGGATAACTCAACAAGTTATCTGCTCAATGCTGAGATCAAGAAGTAACTTCCATGCTAGCAGGGAAAAGTATGTCTGCAACTGATGGTTCTCCACATGACACTAAAAAGCAACAACTCATAGGCATTCTTACTTTTTTAAAAAGAAACTGCAGAAAAATTTTAATTTTCTTGACATAGTTTACTGACTGAAATGAAGAGAAAAACAAAACTGTGCATTCCCAAAATATATACTAAAACAATGAGAAAGTATTTCCATTTTGCCAAACCCGACTTCATGCCAAAGTTCATGAGCGTAACACTGTGCACCTCAAGATGCACACGTTACTTCATGTGTCCTGTCTATTTGTGTTTTGTGTTGTCTAGATTAGGACAAAATAGCCTCTTCTCAAGAACACATCCCTTGTCCTTTTGATCATTCAAGGCAGCCTCCCTGTACGACTATGACTTCCTCTGATTTGCTTTGGACAGAACCAAGGAGCTTTTATTTCATTTGTCTGTCCACCAGAACTCTTACAAGCAATTTTTAGATTTCTATATGTGACTTTGTTATATACATTGTCTCTGCAAGTACATGGCAGATTCTTTACTGGCAGTGACCAGGTTTTTGCTGCCTGTATTTCTAGTGGAACGAAACTGGTGAGTAAGAGAACATTACCATTCATTTTCCTGCATTATTCATTATATTATGTCCTTGAGTTTAGATTTCAAAGCACACAGATGAGACAGTGTAGGGGGAATGAGGTAAAGACCATGTTTAAAAGCAATTACTTGTATAATTCCTACTTTTTTATTCCCTAAGTTTGCTCGTTTACTTTTTTTTTTTTAAGTTCAACTTGAAAAATCAGATACAGAAATATTCAGTGACTTAACTGTAGGCAAAATTCTTCTTGCAGTAGTTCTTTTTATATTAGCCAAGTAGTTGGCCATTTTAAAGCCCAAAGGGTAACCTGTAAAATAAAATCATAAGTAAAACATTTCCTTCCCCTTATGTAAGTTTTCTTGTAAAGTCATTTTGTATATTATCCTCTTTTCCCCTGTTTTTAGCTTCTTACACAATTTTTTAAAGTTGATAGCTTTACTGGGTTATCATTATTGGTTATTCTTACACTTAAAACTGATTTAGGAAAGCTACAGTATCTAGGAAAATTCTCATGAGTTTTCCCATCAGCAAAGTTACCTACATTTTTGCAATGTAACAGTATTGGAACACAAAAGCTTTGAAATAGGCATCCTTAATACAAATTGCAGATTACTTTCTCACTATTTCTGAATTTCTATTTCAATAGAAATTCATGGCATCTGAAAATTAAATCTTGCAGTACATTTTTTTTTTAACTCTGACTTTATTAATAGGGTTATCCTCTTCACCAGTTTAGCAAGTTTGGATAGAAAACTATAACACTGACGTTTGAAAATGAGTCAAGTAGGTAGGAGGGGGAGGAGATGTAAGGATTCAGTAATCCAATTTCCTAGGTCCTCTTTAAATTTCATAGATGCCTTTAAGCACATCACAAATATTTTGAAGAAAACTTTGCTCGTGCTTAATTTGTTTCCTTTGCATTACCTAAATGCAAGGAAATGAAGATCCCCCAAAAATGTAAGAAGAAGCTCAAACTTTTCCAATTAAAGAACTGTTGCTGTAGATTATCAAGATTCTAAGCGCACTTCTGGGTGATCAAAGGCAGTTTTCTAGCTGCAATGACCCGAGACTCTTCTCCAAATGACCACCAAGATGTGTTAGTGTTTTATCACAAATGAATAGAGACTAGATTTAAACAGAGCCTTTAACATTAGATCTCCACATGTTCTTCTCAGCTATGGTGTAGTATGGCCTACATTCATGGAATTCACTGATCTTACCGTGTTTCCCATTATCCTGAAGCAGCTGGTTTGATAGAACAGTGGAATGGCCTTCTAAAGACACAATTTCATCCCCAGCTAGTTGGCAGCACCTTTCAGGGTTGGGTCAGTGTTCTCCAGGAGAATGTATATGCTCTAAACCAGAATCAAGTATATGCTGCTGTTTGTCCCATAGCCAGGATTCATGGGTCTAGGAGTGAAGAGGTAGGACCTTTCAATTAGTGGATGAGTGCATCACAGTTGTGCCACCAGGTTCCTTTGATACTCTATATAGATATATTTTAAAAATCCCCAAATTCAATGTTCTAGTTGTTTCTTTAGCCTGAGTCTAGTTAGGGCCTGCATCAACCTTTGGTGTAAAGACAAAAGGGGATCAGTGTCTCCAGAAGGCTAACTCAGGCTTATTCACCTTGTTTTCATGGTGGTTTCAAGCTTTCAAGTATAGTAAGAGAAATAGCGTGCAGTATACAAGTACTTCTCAAGTCTCTGCTTATGCAATGTTTGCTATAGAACTTGCAGAAAAATGAGGCACAAGGCTAGATTCAAAGGATAGAAAACCAAAATTAGATTTTAAATTCACAGATACAGAGTAAGGAAAATTCATGTAGAGGTGCTAAGACTCCATAAAAGGAAAATGGCTGTGTGACACTTCCAGTGCCTCAGTAATGTGCACGAGAATCAGGGATATCCTTTTATACCCAAGAATGGCATGAAGTTAATAGAAAGATCTGGTTAATAGAAAGGGGCTTTATGGGTTGGCACAAAGGGTGGCTTAACAACACAAGCTTAACAGCTTGATAAATCCTCATGTCTTGGTATTCAGAGTCAATATGGAAGGAAAAAGATAAGAAGGGCAGATACATTGAAGTAGATGAAGTATCCCAATATGCTGGCAGAGATGGGACTTGAAATAGAAGTTTAACTGCAATACAGAAAAATTCTGTTTGTTCCATCCCTCAGTTTGTGCCTGATTTTCTCATTATGTTTGTTTTTTCTAATGTCATTTATCTAGTTCTTCCCCTACGCTCGCAATCATACCAGAATTCCTCATAGTGAATCCAGATAGCTGGCTGAGGGAGAAGCTGCCTTTATCTGTTAAGGATTAAAATGACATTTTTTTCTTACATTTTGTCTTACTTTTCAGATCCATTTTCTAAAAATCTGTTGCTCTTGTTATCACTCAGAGTTTTAGAGCTCCTATCAGGACCAACAGGTAAGCCAGTGATATTGCTAAGTTCCTGAATACCCGAGTTAAAATACTGTGGCACCAGCTGGCTATGGTTAGGATTTAGCCTACTTTCTGAGTTCTTTTGGGTTATATTCATGCTATTTTATCTCTTAATGGTTTATCTTTGCTCATTCCTTTCTTGCCTTTTCTAAATCTACTTCTCAGTGGGGGAAAAAAAATCACAAACCAATAACAAACCCAAGGCTGTTGCAGTGATTCTGACTCAGTGACCCTATAGGACACAGTAGAATTGCCCCCATAGGGTTTCCAAGACTGCCACATCATTCTCCCACAGATTGGCCAATGGGTTTTAACTGCCAACATTTTGGTTAGCAGCTGAGTGCTTTAACTGCTGCATCACTAGGCTCTAAATTTCATATTATCATATTAGCTTTTCTTGCTTCTTGTTTTCATCATCTCTCTTTCTCTGTTTTTGTTTATTTATTATCTTTCTTGCTCTTGTCTTGGAGTGGCATTGCTAGCCTTTGAAAATGATCCTGGTTACCTAGTGCTGTCACAAAAGAAATACAACAAATGGGTGGCTTTAAAGAACACAAATGTATTTTCTCAGAGTTCTAAAAGCCCAAGTGAGAGTCTCAGTTACACTGATTCCTTCTCTGAGCCTCTCTCCTACTTTCTGATGTTTGCCAGCAAGTCTTTTTGTGCTGTTTATCTGCCTCCTGTGTTTGCGTGTCTGTGTTTGTTCAGCTCTTTGTATGAGTCAGCGTGATTCAGTTTCATGCCCACCCTACTTGGCTATAACCTTATTAACATAATAAGTAAAACCTTATTTTCAAAGTAGAACATATCCATGAGTATAGGGATTAGGAAATCAATATAAATTTTGGGAGAGCTGAATTTGACCCATCACAGGGCCAAGAGCTATAGAGCTCAGACTGAATGATTTGTCTCCATTTTAAAAAATTTGCCCTTCGTGTTACATGGAATTAATGTTCATGTTATATTAACACTAACAGTATTCTTCAGATGGGATTTAAAATCTGTTTAACAGGCCTTTAAGTTGTCTCCACATTTTTATCATTTTATACATACATACAAACATACTTACACACATATATATGTATAATTGTACCATAATATCAATCTGTCTGTCCATCCATTCATGGTATGTCACTTGACTGTTACTAGGTAAATACCTACAGTTAAAGTCATACATAATACATACTGTTAAATTGTTCAACAGTAATAAGAAGGGGACCAGAAGTACTCTGTAAGACTGAAGAGTGTTTTAAGACTTAAAAAGATAATGGTAAAAAATCAAAGGTACCTGTGAAGATGTTCCTTCTAAGAGCGCCTCTGTGGTGTGACATGGGCAGCTGGAGAACCTAACTTGAACTACAGGATTAAAAATAAAAAAAGAAAGAAAAACAAATTGATATCTGAACAATTTTAAGAGAGAGAAATTGTGGAAATAATACCAGATAATACAGAACTGGGAGAAAAAATACAGGGCGTATATGGGAAGACATAGAAGAAGGACCATTCAGTTAACATTTCAGGGGTCATTTTAGTCAGCTAGTGCTGCTCTAATAGAAATACCAAGTGTGGATGACTTTAACAAAGGAATATTTATTCTTACACAGTCCAATAGGCTACAAGTCCAAATTTAGGATGTCCACATCAGGGGAAGGCTTTTCTTCTCATCAGCTTTGGAGGATAGTCCTTGTTTTACATCAGTCTTTGGTGTGGAGGTATCTTGGTGCAGGAACCTGGGATCTGAAAGACACACTCTTCTCCTGGTGCTGCCTTCTTGATGGTGTGAAGTTCCCAATTCTCTGTTTGCTTTCCTTTCCTTTTATCTCTTGTAGGATGAAAGATAAAGAGTGGTTCAAGTCATACTCCAGGGAAATTCCCTCTGCAGTGCAGCAGGGATGTGATCTTATGAAGGGATTTACAGTCCCAACCTAGTTCTGTAACACACAGCATACAAAAATCACAAAAGGTGGCAATCATAAAATATTGGGAATCATGGCCCAGCCACATGGTTACACACAGTTTTGGGAGGGCACAATTTAATCCATGACAGGGGTAAATATTTCACAGATATTCTAGGACAATGGATCTCAAACTTAACATATTTATTATTTGCTTGCATGTGAGGGACTGCATGGAGACAGTACTTGTGGTTCCATACCAAAAATTCTGATTCAGTGGATTTGAGTCGATGTCAGATGATTCTGACGGAGATGCTCAGTGAGGGCCACACATTTGGGGCACAGTTGTTTTCAGAATATCTGACTTGAGGAATCCCTGTGATTCCTCAACAAAAACTAAGGAGTTTATAGCAGATCCTTTGAAACACATTTTTAGGGACTTTTAGCAGGTACTGTGCTACTTGGGGGAGCACAGAGTTGAATAAGTTATTCCTTATATTCCTTTGTAAGGACGTCTTCAGCTATCTGTTTTGCCTATGTTTAAAATGCTGTCTGATCATAGTCAAGTGCTGGGTATTGAGTCTATATGCTAAGTTTTTATTCATCAGTGTGTATCTCTTTCTTTCCCCTCTTCTCATTTTTTGTACCATCAACAAGGGTGTTTATTTAATGACACTCTGTAGCTGAACAGATAAGCAGGATTCTCTGAGCTGAAAGCCATCTCCCTTCTGTGCGAACGTGTTCAGAGACATTGTACACAGACAAGAAGCATTAGCATCCAATCTGCTTTACCCTGCTGTGGCAGGAGCCTCCGAGCTTTCTGGTGGAAAACTAGTCCTTGGTGTATGCTTGGCGATAGGGAGCTTCTCCTGGCTCAGTTTGTTCCAGGATCAGTGTGGATGCTTTGTTTCCAGCTGTGTTGTCTGTGACAAATGCTTCCCTGATGTCAGACTGCGTATCTTGACTGATGCCCAGCTTCCACCCTCCATTTTGCTATTAACACGTATTTTTCAGTGGCTTTTTGAAAAAAAGAACACTTGTTGCAATAGAACTTTCTTTAGAAGAACCAAATTATATGTGTAATATCATGCTGATTTGTTTTTTTCCAGTGCCATGGTTCTGTGACAGGCTAGGAACACATAAGGGAACATAGAAAATACCTGCTTTTCCAGCATGCCTTTGAGTTGGAGGAGGCAGACAAATGCAGAGCAGGGGGTGACCCTGGTTTGAGCCTGCTGTGGTCACTCAGAAGCTAAGAGGGCTTAGGTGCAATCATATCTCTGCCAAACAGGATGGCTGGATTTGGTCTTGTCCAACCGGTGCTCATAGAAAATGAAGCATGCTGTATATTACCAACTTTCTCATGAACATGGAAAGGTAGAATCACTTAAATCTGAGTAGGCAAAACAATGTTAACAGTGTCCCAACAGGGGCGGAGCCAAGACGATGGACTACTCACACGTCTCTTCAATTCCTTCTGTGAGCCAAGACCTAGAAAAATAATTGGAAGGAAAAGAGTGGACATGCCAGGAGCCCCGAAGGTTGCAAGATTGGAATGGGTGACAGGAAGGAGAAATCTACCTCTATTGGAAGTGAGATGGCAGTGCAAAGAGTCCTGCTGTTGCTGGCACCACAGCCGAGAGGCTGACAGGTACAGATGGCATCTTTGTTTAACCGGGAGGCTAGGACTGGGACTGGGACTGCTAAGCCTGGCAAGGGCGGACTGTCATGCTGAGCTGCAGTGCCTAGGTTCACAGCGTCTTTCACAGCAGTGTCTTTCACCGCTGTACTTAAGACAGTCACATTTAGAGAAACTAGCACTTGCTGGCAGCAAAGGGTCCCAGAGCCCTTCCCATCTCTCTTTTCTGAGCTGTGCCATAGAGTCTGCTGGCCCAGCACAGGAGAGGTGGCTCAGGCAGGACACTTAGTCAACTGAGAGGCAGAGTAAGCCAGGCCTTGAGGCCTGGCTGGGGCTAGCTGCCATGCTGAGCAATAGCACCTGAATGCACAGTGCTTCTCTCAGCAGAAAAATTGTTTTTAAGACAGTTGTACCTAGAGAATGCAGTGGCAGCTGGTGGCCGAGTGTGGTGGAACCCTTACCCATTCCTTCTTTGTGCAGTGTCACGGTGTCTGCTGACCCAGCCCCTGAGAGACTCCACAAGTAGGTCGCTATCTTTGTCAGCTAGGAGGTAGGTCTTGGCACCTCTGAGGGCCTGGCTGCTACTAGCTGCCCCTGGACAGTGCCTCTTTCATTAGAAAAATAGTTCTCAATAATATTGCATCTAGAGAACACAGCAGTGGCTGGCGGCCAAGTGTGGCAGGGTCATTCCCCCTCCCTTCACTGAACCACACCATAGCATTAGTTGCCGGGTTCCTGAGAGACTTAACATCATAAAAATGTCTGTTTTACCCAAAGCGACCTATATTGCAATCCCAATACAAATTCCAGTATCATTTCTTAATTAGATAAAGAAATAAATCACCAACTTTGCTTAGAAAGGAAAGAAGCCCCGGATAAGTAAGATAATACTGAAGAGGAGGAACACAGTGGGAAGCCTGACACGACACTACCGACCTTAGAAACTATTGTACTGCCATGGTGATCAAAACAGCCAGGTACTGCTACAAAAACAGAGCTATAGACCACTGGGACAGAACAGAGAAGCCATAAATATCACCATCTGCCTATGAGCAGTTGATACTTGACAAAGACCCAAGGGTTGTAAACTGGGGTAAAAACAGTCTCTGTCAACAAATGGTGGTGGCCACATTGGATGTCCATCTGCAGAAAACTGAAACAAGACCCATATCTCACACCTTACATAAAAACTGAATCAAAACAGATCACAGACCTAAATATCAAACCTAAAACAGTAAAGATTATGGAAGAAAACATAGGGACAACAATGGAAGTTCTAATACACAAATTAGACTGAAAAATCATACCAGCAATGCACAAACAACAGAAGAAAAATCGATAAATGGGAACTACCAACAATCAAACACTTGTGCTCATCGAAAGACTTTATCAAGAGAGTTAACAGACTACCTACAGAATGGGAAAAAATATCTGGTAACTATGTATCAGATTGACATCTAATTTCCATAATCTACAGGGTACCACAAAATATTAACAAGAAAAAGACAACACAATTAAACAATGAGCAAAGGACATGGACAGACATTTCACAAAAAAAAAAAAATGACATCAAGACACAAAAAGACACGTGAGGAAGCGCTCACGATCATTAGCTATTTGAGAAGCCCGAATCAAAACTACGAGGTATCATTTCATCCCGATGATGTTGGCAATAGTCCAAAAAACACAAAACAACAACTGCTGGAGAGGCTGTGGAGAGACTGGAACTCTCCTGCACTACTGGTGGGGATGCAACATGGCAAAGCCTGTTTGGAAAGCAAATTGGCACTTTCTAAAAAGCCTGGTAATAGACATACCATATCATCCAGCAATCCCACTGTTTGGAATATATCCTGCAGAAATAAGGGCTGCCACACAAACAGATCCATGCACATGAATGTTTGTTGCAACACAGTCCACAATGGCAAAAAGATAGAATAAACCTAGGTGCCCAACAACCGATGAATGGATAAACAACTATATACACAATGGAACACTATGCAATGGTAGAGAATCATGATGATTTTAGGGAGCATCTAATTAGTTGGTATCAACTAGAAGACATTATGCTGAGTGAAATCAGTCAGCTGCAAAATGAGAACTACTTTACGAGACCGCTATTATGAGAACTTAAAAAAGGGTTTATGCACAGAAGAAAAGACTCTTTGATGGCTACATGGGTAGGGAGGGAGGGAGTGGGTTGCTCATAGATTAGATAGTCGATAGGAATTCAGTTAGATGAAGGGTGTGACAGCATTCAGTAGAAGGCAGGTCAGTGTAAATGGACTATACCATGAACTAAAATATATTCTAAATTCAATCCAGCATTTCAAAGTATAGAGTAGCAGGGAGAGAGATCTGGAGACTGTGTTTTCAGGGGACATCAAGGTCATTTGGCATAATAAGCCTTTGGCTTAAGAGAGTCTTCTGAGCTCCATATTGGTGAGCTACATCTGGGGTCTTAAAAACTAGCTAGCTGCCATCTGAGGAACATCAACTGATCCCAATCCACGTGGAACGGATAATTAAGAACATCAAAAGACACAAGGAAAAACCAAGTGGTACCTGGCCACCACCAAAAACAGCCTTGAGAGGGGACACAGTGTAGAGTCTCTGACATTACACAACAAAAAGAGGTGTGCAGATCAAGAACTCTACTAAAAGACCAGAATTGATGGTCTAACAACCTAGAGTGTCTCCTGAGAACACTGCCCCTAGATTTGCTGCTGCCCCAGACCTGAAACCAGTACTGAGGTCAACACTTCAGGCTAAGAATACACTGGACTCAGGGACACTGAGTGAGCATGTGGTGTTTGTATTTAATGGTTTTATACATTTATAAAGGCTGCCTACTGGTTTCTTTCTTGGAGGAGAGGAGAGGGTGGAGAAGGGGGGACAGGTGTTTGTTGGGAGGATATTAGTAGTAAAGAGTGAAAAGAAAGTGTGTGCTGTCCAGGGTGGGGAGAGCAGATAGAGTTATAGAGAGGAAGGTATATAACATTGACTTGAATTGTATACTTTCACTTAATCATAAAAAAAAAAAAAAATAGTGGCCCAGACCAAACTCTGATGCACACTATTCAAGTTTCTCCTGACCTTAGTGTCTTTGGGTCTTCCTCTCATCAGTACTATTCTCACCTTCTTACTGTGAGTCTGAAATGGAAGTACTTTAATTAATTCTCTTTAGATAACCTAACATGTTGCCATTTTAAAAGAGCTTTACTAACTACTGAGAAAATGATGATCAGAAAACAGAAATCAAGTTAAAACCCATTTCCAGAGATCAGCTGACCTCCCATGAAAGGTTTTTCAGGATCAAGAGAGACAAGGAGCAACTCTTCCATTTTCTGAATTATGAAATGAAGAAATCATATTTTTAAACTTCCAGATAAAAATAGTGGCTTTTCAAATTTTCCACTTAACAAAATTCTTACTTAAATTGACATTTCATGCGTTTCCAGTGGCTGGTTCTTCTTGTGACGATCCAGTGAAAAGTTATGTCTGAGCACCTGTGTCCGTGAGGCTCAGGCCATATCTCTTGACTTTCATCACATCATGTCCACACGACTGTACTTTTGCTGCCAAATATCCAGTACAAAGCTTTTGACACCATCCTTGCCTCACTGTTTCTCAGCTTACTAGTCATCTCTGTGATGGAATGTAACATCTTATTCCCCACCAAAGTGGAGGTGTTTCCCCTTATTAGGTCCTATTTGATGTTCTCAAGCAGAAAGGAGGCCAAGTTTCTTTCACTCCAAGGTGCATCATTTTCTTCAATTGAAACCCACTTTACCCTACCCTTTCTCTCTCCATTCCCATCCCCACTCCCTGCCCACCCAGCCACCAAACACAGTCACAGTACAAGGAAAACTCCACTATTTAAACTCTGGAGCCGTACAACAGGAACTACCTGTGTTCCCAGCAGAGGGAGTTGATCTCTCACCAGTGACTTCTACCTGTAGTATTCTCCTGCATGTGTGTGTCAGGACTATTCCTCTCCTACCAGTGGGTGGATATTTTATGCACTACTCCACCTTACAAGTGAGCTGCAGCTCACCTTCTAATCTGCTGCTTACAGAATGTGCTGCATAGCAACACTAGATAGGAAATTTTCTCAAGATTTGTTTCCATCTCCTGAATCATCAGCATAGTAGCATACCTAACACTAGGATTCCCTTATAAAATAGCAACCTTTTCTTAACAACAGCAGTGATTTCAATCTAGTGGCAGACTCAACTTTCTGACTTACCCAAAATTGATAAGCAGCATCAAAGGAATAGTTGTTTCACATAAAATTCTTTAAGCCTTTGTTTTTCAAGACTCTCGACAAGGGCACTGCAAACACCAAGAGGACTTGTGACCTCTAACTCTTTCCTTTCTGAGAAGCATCATTAGAATGCAGAAGTGTTGGCATACTTTGGTACTGCAGTTGACAGGGTCTCTCCCACTCGCTTGTTCTGCATGTAGCCTGCTGCATCGATGCAGCCACTTTTGGATTTTTTATGTGGAAACAAAAGGCAAATTCTGTCTGATTTTTAGCAGGTATCTCTATCAGTATTAAAGGACAGGTGTCCAAGTTTGGCTGTTGTTTAACTTCACACTGGATGACACAGTAAAATGCTAACAACATTAGGTTTTAGAGCAGTTCACAATTTTAGATTTCAAAGGCCCAATTTTCCATAACATGTCTTTCAGATGAATATGGCACTTGACTTTGTTTTGTGAATTTTTTTCTATGCTCCGTGTCTCAGGCTGAGTTTTCTAGAGAAGCAAAATCATTAATGGATGTAAATATATATAGAGAGAGATGTGGATCAAGAAAATAGCTCACACGTTTGTAGAGGCTGAAACTTCGCAAGTACTGGATCAGGATAGAGGCTTCTCCCAATTCACACACCCGCAGAAGATGGTGAACACAAGATCAGCAGATCAGAAAGCAGGGCTGCCACCCACAGGCTATGAAAGTCCACAAGTCCCAAGAAGGTAGCAGGACTGCAAAGTTTCTCCTCATTCAAGTAGCCACAGGGGCTGACAAACCCAAGACTGGCAAGTTAGATAGCAAAACTCTCACTTGCAGGCTGTGAAGATTGATGAATACCAAGATTAACAGGTAAGCTATAAACTTAATTCTCAAGAACCAAAGCTCAAAAGACAAGAGAGGCAGCTGCTGTACCCACAGAAAGCCAAAAGCCTTGGCAAGGTGAGCAGGAAGGAAACAAATGGCAGAAGGCAGAGAGATGAAGGCTGAGGGGGCAGTGGCCCACCAGTAACGCTCAACAGATTCCATCAAGGGGGTGATCACCACATGATACAACTGCTAAAACCTTGAGAATCATGATGCAGCCACGGTGACGCACAGTCTTAACCTCTACACTCCACGTGGCAGCTAGCGTTGTCAGCTGTCTTACTGGGTGGAGTTAGAAGAAGATGCACAAGCCTCTGCCAAGGTAGGCTGTTCTAACCTTTACCAGGGAATTATTGTGATAGCTTGAGCTAAGGATCCCTAGTAGAGCAGTTGTTTAGAGCTGTGTCTACTAACCAAAAGGTTCACAGTGCAAAATGACCAGCTGGTCTCTGGAAACTCTATGGGGAAGTTCTACTCTGTCTCACAGGGTTGCTACAGAATTGGAATTGACTTGATGGCGGTAGGTTGGTTTGTTCGTTTATTTTGGTATACTCGGGTAAGTTGGGTCATCCCTAGCCAGAGGTGAGAGGTGGGCTGTGCTAGCATCAGTTGGAGTTGGGCTGTGAAATCCTATGTAGCGTGGGCTGTGTATTTCTGTGGTGGGGTAGGTTGTGCTATGTTATATAGGGGATAAGCAGTGTAATACTATATCTGGATAGGTCATGCTTTGGGGGAAAAGGCTTGTTTTTTTGTTTTTCCCAGAGCAGATCTGAAATGAAGCAGTGCAGTGATTCTTGGGATAAACTACGTGCTGTAGCTTCTGTTGTTTCTAAGTAAATGAAGGAATGGAGGTTTGACTCCTGGAGGGAAATTTGTGGGTTGATGTTTGGGGATGGACAAGTTATCACTACAGCTTATGCAGTTGTCTGGTTACCTTATACGAAATTGATGAAAGGGTTTGTGAAAACCATGCTTTGTCAGTATTCTTTACCCTGTTGAATCTCCTGATTTGTTTTCAATTAAATTATTTTCCAGTGAATTTATTTTCTCTGTAGCTTTCACTTCAGAGGTCATCAGAATTCAGTTTCATATCTACTCATAATTCTTCCAACAAATACATGTGGGACATCTATAATATAAAAGGCACTCTATGCAATGTGAAAATACAAATGACAGTATATTATGGTCTGTGCTCTAAAAAAGGAGCCCTGGTGGCATGGAGGATCTGGCTTGTTGGCACTTGGCTTTGGCTGGTGGCATAGAGGTTAAGCCTTTGGTTGCTAACTAAAAGGAGTTGAAAGTGTTAAAAAGTCCAAGATGATAGTGTTTTTAGTAAGTTCAATGCCTTCAGAGTTCAAATTTGTATTAGCATTACACTCATTATACGACCAGAAGCAGTACCTAAGCTCCTTTAAGCATCAATTTCTCATCTGTAAAATGGGATTAGCGTTGTGTATCTCAAAAATATTGCTTCAAAGGCTAAATATTGTCTATGTATGAAACTCCCAACATTGTTCAAAACACAATTAAGCTGTGATTATTCTAACTGTGGATTTAGGAACTATCCACCACAGTGTTGAGGAAGAAAGCACATATACAAACATGACTTTCCATGAAGGCATTTTCAGTGCTGCTTATCATGTATCCTAGGCACAATTCTGAGGAAAATTTGGAGATGAAATTGGGCAAATTGCCCTGTAAGAATGGAAGAGAGGATTTGATGATAATCCCTTCCTTACCTCTTACGGTTTTTGACAATAACATGAACATCATTATCTTTCTAACCCAGTGTCAAAAAGACAATATGATAGAACAATAATTAGCATCTGTTGATAGCTTATTTTATGCTGGGTACTACACTAAGCCCTTTGCACGGATTATGCTGTTTACTTGTTATGGCTATGCTAAGCATTGTATAATGTTATTATTCTCATCTTACAATGGAGACTAGGAAAGTTAGGCAATTCATGCAAAGTTTCTGAGAAAATTAAATCAAATGACTAGTATTTGAACCCAAACTTGATCTGTTTCTGGACCTGTTCTCCTAACCACTACATTATATTGTATTCATCAAAACAGGTATAATCATACTGTTTTTTGATTTCTAAGTTTTTAATTTATGAAATTCAGACAAATTATAGTCAAGTTAAATTAAATCAGCATTTTTTATGTCTTCTTAACCTCCTTTACATTTTAAACAGTAATACACGTGCCTTAAGACTTATTATTAGGGGACTGAATTTGTATTTTGGACGTAGAATCCTTAACTCTACATATTATTTTTGATGGATGTTGACATGACATAAATCAGTTTGTCATTCACCCTTTTGAAGAACTGTGTACAGACATCTCTACTCCCTCTTAGTTCTGCTCTGAAAAGTAGCCTTTGTCCTTAATTTGAATGACATGTATGTATTTTACAGATGCAAGTAAGGAACATAAGAAAGGACATGAATAAAAGCAAAACAGACCCACATATCTCAAAGAAATGTCTGTGCAATGTAGTCTCTGATGCTGCTCTATTTTTGACCTTCTCAACAGTATCTGTTTATATTGTAAACAAGATACTTTCTAAACATTTGCAGATCTTTTGTGACCATTTTATATAGCTTAAAATCATATACATACGTAACAAGCATGTGCTTTAAAAAATTCCTTATAAAATCTGCCCTACGACATTTCTACCAAGTGATTTTACACATTATTATTCACAACATGGACTTTCAAGGAGCAATTATGTTTTCAGCTTTCCCTAGCAAGTTAAAGTATGCATTAGGGAAAATATAAAGGTATTCTGTGTTTCTCCCTACAAGAAAAGATGCTCACAGTGGACCTTAAATGTATCAGAGCATTAGCTTACATTATGTTATTTGCTAAACTATACTTGCTAATACTTTCAGAAACTATATGTAGATGCTTGAACATGTTTTATCAGATGCACGTGGTATGGAAAAATCTGCACTTAAGTATAACCATGAAACAATGTGCTCCCATAATTGCTCTTAATCATGTTCAATCAAAATCTTTCTTTAAATATTTGGGTAGATCCCATAGGGTTCCTCTTATACGTAGCTGTAGGAGACTCTAATTCAGTTTAACTCAAGTAAAAATAAAGCATTGAAATTAAAGCCTTTTCCTCTTCTTGGCTTACAGACTTGCTCTGGGGGCAAGACTAGTCAGTATGTAACCTGTCCCCCATTTTTAATTTGAGTCTTCACTTTGGTGCTAACTAGCTTTCATAAGGAGTCTAGGTAGCAAAACTGCTAAGAGCTTGGCTGCCCACCAGCAGCTGGTGGTTTAAACTTATGCTTCAGCTTGGTAAGAAAAAGACCTGACAGTCTGTTCCCATAAAGATTACAGCCTGAAAAATATTCCAAGGCAGTTGTTCTCTGTCACAGGGGGTTACTATAAGTCAAAAATTGACTTGATGGTACCTAACAACAGCAGATTATAATTGGGTCAATGTTAGACTTATTTATGGAGAAACTTGTCTGGGCTGGCACTAAAAACCACCAAACCCACTGCCGTTGAGTTGACTCTGACTCATAGCAATCCTAGGGGTCAGAGTAGAACTGCCCCATAGAGTTTCCAAGGAGTGCCTGGCAGATTTGAACTTCTGACCTTTGGGTTAGCAGATGTAGCACTTAACACAGTATGCCACCAGGGTTTCCAGCCTGGCACTAGAGAGAGAGGGAAATGAGTCAGGTGGGTCTCCTTCTCTTGAGACCATCATAGTATAGTGAAAAAGAAAAATATTAAATCAATTCAGCCATAATGCCATGTGATAAGGACAACAACTAAGGGATAAATAAAATAATAGTGAAGATAGAAGTCCTTTCTTCCCAGAGCATCAGTGCAAGCAGAGAACAAGCAGACATGATGTAAAATGAATAATAGGTAAAGAGATTAGAGTAGAAACTGAAAAAGACATATTCAGTGCTTTGGGCCCAATCTCTAATAAGAACATTCAACTTCTATGGGTTTCTCTTCATAATGTAATACACACAGATAAATCACATGCACTGTAGTAGCCTCTGTGAACACTTTGGGAAATTCAGAAAGACCCCTATTACAGGGCAAGGAGAGTTGAAAATTTATTGAGGTGAGTATATTTACTCATTCCACTACTATTTATTGTTGCTTACAGTGTGTAAACTATTTGCTATATCTTGGAAATTCAAAGATTAGTAACATAGTTACCCCTTTCACAAAACCTGCACATTTGTTAAGGGTGTAAAAAAAAAGGTAAGAAATGTCATAAGAAAGCTGTAGAATTCATGGGTTGCAGAGTAAGGAATCATCATTCTTAAGCAAGATACCAGGTACAGTTTCACTCTGCTTTAGCAAATGACATTTGACTAAAGCCTAGAAAAATGAGTATAATGTTGATAGGCTAGGGCAACAGCTTAAGCAGAAGCACAGAGATGAGGAACCTTAGGCATCCTCAGCGTACAATTGAGAAATTTGGCCCATACTGGAGAATAGAGGGAAAAAAAGTGGGAAGTACGCTGTGAGCAAAGAATGTTGTTGCTTGCTGTTACTGCCCCCAAATTTTAGCAATCCCAAGAACAGTGAAATGAAGTCCTACTGATCCCACACATCTCCTTGACTGCTTGCAGCTCAAACTATTGTGATCCAAGCGGTTTAGTTAACTGATTTTCAAAAGTATATCACCAAGCCATTCTTCCAAGTCTGTCTTAGTCTGGAAGCTCCAATAAAAACCTATTTAGCACTAAGGCAACAAGCAGACTTCCACTGACAAATGGCTAGTGGCTGGACATAGACACATGGGGGAATGAAGCCCATGTCTACCACATGGAAGGTAAGAATCCTACCAAAGAACCACCAAAGTCCTCGTGGAGTGAAGAATTCACGATCTTGAATGAGACAGAATATTTTCATTGGTAAACAGTAGAGAATTTCTCATGGTTTTTTGAATAGAAAAAGAATATGAGCAGAGCCTTGGTCCAGATGCTTATTATGGCCACAGTGTGATGGATGTGTTGAGAGGGGGAGAAGTTCAGGAGCTTATTGCAAGAGCTAAGAAAAGAAGTTATAAGAGTAGGAGAAAGTCATGTTGATAGAATAGATGGGATATGGAAAGTGTTAAAAGTCAGAGGTAAAAGAGGATAGTAAGAGAAATCAGAGGAGGAAATGTTTGTGGCTGAAAAGAAGATGAGAGCTACCTTCATTAAGCTGTGTCCTTTATTGGTATACAAGCATTATTTGAGCAGTGGCATGCAGATACACACTACATAGCCTCTTTACATATGCTGGCAACTATAAGAGAAAATTTCCTGCACAACTTGGTGAGTAATTGGTGTTCTAAACCAAACCAAACCCACTGCTGTTGAGTCAATTCTGACTCACAGTGCCCCTATCACTCCTAGTGACCCAGCGGAACTGCCCCATGGAGTTTCCCAGGACTACCTACTAGATTTGACCTGCTGACATTTGGTTAGCAGCTGTGGCACTTAACTGCTGTACTGCCAGGGTTTCTGTTGGTCCCCTAGTAGATATAACATTTACAAAAGCAAGAATACAATGTCACCTAAATTCAAGCCACAAACTGTAGCCTCTGGAAAGCTGTATTCAGGTTTGAAGTCTATGAGGAAATTCAGACCCAAAGGTCCTGGCATTCACATACTGCATACAGTTTGATTTGTAAGTAAATTGGAGCAATGAGGAGTGTTGCGTTGCCACCAGGTGAGTTCCTCAATCAAAGGAAACTTTATACCAAATTATTAATCTCTAATATTAGAGATGGAAGCCCAGTGGTGTAGCATTTAAGTGCTACATATGCTGACCAAAAAGTTGGCGGTTCAAATCTGCAAGGTGCTCGTTGTTCTACTCTGACCTATATGGTTGCTATGAGTCTGAATTTGACTTGAAGGCAGTGACCAGCGACTGACTGAATATTAGAGACAGAGACTGCTGACTTTTTCTTGGGGGAAAACAAAAAGAGCTACTGACATTCCCATGCATTAGGTTGAACAACATAAAATTACTGCTGTGGAGATTGAGTATGATCAAATACTATATTTTCATATGATTCAACACTTATATCACCAAGAAGAATAATATAGTGGAAAGAAAATTGAGTAAAATACAAACAGAACCTGAGTTCTGGGTTTGACTTTCTTTGTTCTTGTTAGTTGTTGTCATGGATTGAATTGTGACTCCCTAAAAATCTATGTGTTGATTTAACTTGTTTTGGAGTTCCAATATAGTGCCCTTCCTCCCATGTGTTGTGAATCCTGCCTCTGTAATATTGATGATGGAGAATGGTTTGCAGTTGTGTTAGTGAGGCAGGACTCAAGCTTGTCGAATATAAGGGAGAGAAGTGAGCTGAGGAAGTAGGGAACTTCCTACCACCAAGAGAGAAGCACTGAGAGCAGAGCACGTCCTTTGGACCTGAGGTTCCTGTGCCGAGATGCTCTCACTGGATTTGGACTCAGCCTACCGGACTGTGATGATTTCTCATTCTGAATGGATTTACAATTTATAAGTGGATTTGCAGCTTACCGGACTGTGTCAATAAAGCTTCTCTTCATGAAACCTTCCACTCGTGGTATTTTCTGTTAGAGCAGTACCCAGGTGACTAAGACAGTTGTCATTTAGTTGATTCTGAATCATGATGCCATATGTCTCAAACTAGAACTGCTCCATAGAATTTTCAAGGCTGTGCCCTAGCAGAAGCAGATTACCGGTCTGGCTTCTGAGGTATCTCAAGGTAGGCTGGAACCATCAACATTTTGGCTAGTAGTCAAGCAGCTAACCATTTGCCCCACCCATGGAGACTTGATTTCCCGTCAGCTAGATATACAATCACTATCAGTCAGTTCAGTTTCAAAGCTCAGGACAAGCAGAGAATTAGAGCCAAGAAAAAACTATCAAGGAAGGCTATTTTTTTCAGAACGAGAAGCCATTGTTAACAGGTACATTTCTTGTTATTGTCACTAGGTGCTGTTGTGTCGGCTCCAACGCATAGTGACCTTAGCCACAATATACCCTATGTTCTGCTTAGTCCTAACCATCCTCATAATCATTGTTATGATTAAGCCTGTTCTTGCAGCCACTATGTCAGTCCTTCTTGTTGAGATGGCCTTCTCCAGGAATTGATCCATCCTGGTAACATATCCAAGATACATGGGACAAAGCCTCACCATTCTTGCTTCTAAAAATCATTCTAGCTGTACTTCTTCCAAGACAGAGTTGCTCATTTTTGTGGAAATCCATATTTTCTGCCAACACTATAATTTAAAAGCATCAATTCTTCTTCAGTCTTCTTTATTCACTTTCCAGCTTTTGCATACATAAGAGGCAACTGAAAATACATGAGTCAGGTGCATCCTTGTCTTCAAAACGATATCTTGACTTTTGAACATTTTTAAAAGATCTTTTACAGCAGATTTGATTTCTTCACTTCTGCTTCCGTGGTCACTAATTCTGGATCCAAATAAAATGAAATCCTTGACAATTTCAATATTTTATCCGTTTACCATGATGTTGCTTATTATTCCATTTGTGAGGATTTTTGTTTTCCTTATGTTGAAGTACAAACCATGCTAAGATCTGTAAACTTTAATCTTCATCAGTAAGTGGTTCAAGTCCTCTTCACTTTCTGCAGGTCAGGTTCTGTCATCTGTGTGTCCCAAGTTGTTAGTGAGTCTTCCTCCAGTCCTGCTGCCATGTTCATATAATCCAACATCATATAGTCCAGCTTCTTGGATTATTTGCTCAGCATGCAAATTGAATGCATATGATGAAAGAATACAACCAGGACAAACACCTTTTCCTGTTTACACAGTATTCTTTGTTCTGTTAGGAAAACTGCCTGTTGATCTACATACAGGTTCCTTATGAGCACAGTGAAGTACACTGAAGTTCCTATTCTTTGCAATGTTATCCATGATTTGTTATGATCCTTACAGTTGAATGCTTTTGAATAGCTGCTAAAACACAGGTAAACTTCTTATGGGGATACTGTGCTATCCTGCATTTGGCTGTCAGTTTGTCTACTGTGGTGGCTTGCATGTTGTTTTGATGCCAGAAGCTATTCTGCTGAGACTTCAAATGCCAACAGGATCATCTATAGCAGACAGGTTTCAGGGGAGCTTCCAGACTAAGCCAGACTTGGAAAAAAGACCTGGTAGTCTACTTCTGAAAAAATAATAGCCAGTGAAAACCTTGAGAACATCAATGGAACATTGTCTGACACAGTGCCGGAAGCTGACACACTCAGATTAAAAGGCACACAAAACACAACTGGACAAGAGCTTAAAGGAGAGTCAACCGTGAGAACGCAGACAGAGTCAAACTTTCAGGACCTACAGTTGCTGATGTGGAATGACTCAAATTGAGAAAGAACAGCTGCAAACATCCATTAGCAACAGTAATGTGGAATGTGTTAAGTATGAAAGAAAGAAAAAACTACTGCCATAGAGCTGATACTACTAACTAGCTGATACTACTAGCCATGCTACTAACTCATAGTAATGCTAAAGCATGGTCTCCAAGGAGTGCCTGGTAGATTCGAACTGCCAACATTTTGGTTAGCAGCTATAGCTCCTAACCACGGTGCCTCTGAGATTTTTATATGAATTTGAACCTAGAAAATTTGAAAGTTATCAACATCAAAAAGGAATATGTGCACTTACTCAGTAATGTTCAATTGTAGTGGTGAAGGGTAGTGATTCTGAAGCCAGATTGCCTGGGTTTGCATCTTGGCCCTGTCATTTACTACCTCTGTGATTTATACAATTAACCTCAAAGTTTCCTCAATGGAAAAATGGGGATAATAACTCTCATGGCATTCCAATCCACTGTATTAGATTGTCATGAGGGCTAACAGTTAATAAACACAAAGCTTATAGAATAGCATCTCCATAATAAGTACTGTATCCATAGTTACTATCATCAAAAAGTTCTTTACTAGAAGCTGATCAGAGCCTTCACTTTGCATTCATCCTCAGTGGACTAGGGATAAGTTGTCAGTGGTCTACTTTGAAACCATGTACAAGTCCCTGGTGATGGGAATCAATAGTGGCATTAGCTAATTGTGGTGCTTGAATGTGGAGAATCTTAATTGAAACAAATCAGTGGTATCAAGGAATGGAATAAAGGCTCAATTGGAGAGGTTAAAATGGAAAATAACGAGGACTAAATTACACTTTAAAACTTTTGATCCAGTCATCAGCCGGTAGAGAATAGTCTTTTATTACAGAAAAGTAACTAAGCAACTACTGTATAGAAAGGAAGCCATATTTTAAGAGGTATAATGGTGTCTGAAGCATTTATCGAACATTAAGCTCAGTTAGCAATGGAATGGACTCTGCAGCCATTTAAGCCAATGGGAAGTGAAAAAAGCTATTGAAGTCTGAGGATAAAGGAATAACGGAAGAAATCAGCTTCAAGGTCAACTGCTAGAAATAAAGAAGTTCAGTTCTTCTCATCAGTTCTTTTGCCTCTTTATTTGTTCCTTGCCCTTTCTCTCTGTCCTTAACTAACAGAGTAACTTCCAACTCCTCTATCGTTCACATATACTCTCTAGACACTGTGAAATAGAAATTGCTCATGATTCTTGGTTCAAAGCAGACAATGAGAGATGACACTGAACATTAAATATAGGTTTTCTCTGCATGATAAAGTTTACATAGAGACATTCTTTGCCCCACATATCTAAAAACTGAATAGTGAACTTTATTCAAAATTTTGGAGATCAGAATTTGCTTACTAAAATAACTCTTTTCATTTGAGTTTCTGCAACTGGTAGTAGCATCAAGGTTGACAGTCAATAAACTAATTAGGACTTACAAGCATCTTTGATTAATATTCCTTGTCTAATTCCCTGAGAAATGTGCTATATCTTCTGGCTTAATGAAGACAAGGCTGAGTTATTTAGGTGTTTGTTAGTGAGGCTGCTTTGCATATAATTAACTAGATTCTATGTGTTTATAACAAGCAATACAAACTTTGTGCCAATAGAGGTACTCACTACCAAGTTCTATATGATGAACCAAATGCTTTTGTTTCACTAAAAACTCTTTGATTGAAAGAGCTGATATTTCTACCTGTCAGTTGAAAACCACTGACAGTCTTTACTGAGAGCAATTTTCATATTTCTTTTTTCTAATATCATCTATATTTTACTTTATGGGCAAAGGAGATAGAAAACCCAAGGAATTTAAAAATGATAAACCCCAGTTTACAAAGGGTGTACAAGACTCAGGTCTCATTGGGCTACAAACCAGTAAGAACTGACCTGGTTTTGTCTGTGGATAATTTCTAACTTACTGTTCAGATGAGCTAAGTTACTTAACCAGGAATTGACACTAATCCATCTCGAATGGCTGCTTTAAGGAAATTATGTCTGTATTTAAACTACAATGTAAAAGATGGCAGTTTGTATCCACCAGGCACTCCTTGGAAACTCTGTAGGGCAGTTCTAATGTGTCCTACAGAATCACTATGAGTCAGAATCAAACCAACGGCAGTGGGTTTGGTTTGGTTTGAAGTGCCAGGAAAGCAAGTCTTTTATGTTCGTGACAGGCACCTATTAATTCCTCAGATGTTTAATGAAAAAAAGGGAAGGAAAGAATAAAGAAATACAAATGAATAGTAAACTGTAAATATTAATGTAAGACAGATGGTTTTAAATGCTTCCACCAAAAGACAGCAGACAGGAAATATATATTATGGAAGTTACGAGACTCCAACCAGGAGCCCTCTCTGGAATACACAACATACTTAGTCCCAAGTATTATCTCAAAAGCAAGTTTCAATATTATATAATCAACCTGTTATTGTTTTTTAGGAGCCACCGAGTTGATTTAAACTCATGACTCAATGCGACAGAGTAGACCTGCTGCATAGGTTTCCTAGGCTGTGTTCTTCACGGGTGCAGATCACCAGATCTTTTCTCCTGTGCAGCTGTCGGTAGGTTCACATACTTCTAAATTTTTGTTATCAGTCCAGCACTTAATCACTTGCCACAGGGCTCCTGATAATCAACCTATGTTCTAATATGAAATAATAGTAAAGGGGGTCACAGCAAAAAGGTTTGTTTTGCTTTTTCTCAGGCCTCAAAAATCTGCCAGTTGACAAGTACAGGAAAAAAACAAAAAATACTGCTATCAAGTCCATTCCAGCTCATAGTGACCCTGTAGCAAGCGCCATGGGATCTACATGCTCTCGTTTGAAAAGCACACAGTAAGGTATCAGTGTTTTAAATGCGTATCTACATAAGATTACAAACTCTCCTATTTACTACAAAGGTGAATATTTATCATCCTGTCAAGCAAAGATGGCATATGGCTATGTTATCAAATAACCGCATATGAGTATGTAATCTGGAGAATTGACAAAATTTAGTAAAAGCTTTCTATAAAGCCTAAGCTCAATAGTGTTTCTCTACATTTTTTAGTTCTTAGATTCTTTTGAGATTCTGATGAAAGCTATAATTTCTCCTCTGAGACAATGTGGATATTAGCAGAAATACTCACAATGTTTTGTTCAGTTTTCTTAAGTACCCTGAAGGCCTGGACCCCAGAGTGAGAACCTGACTATGTAGATTATAAAACAGATTCATCGTAATGGCGGCATCCATTCATCTTACTAAAATGAACCTACCTCTTTGTTTTGAGCGACAATTTTAGTTTTAATGTCTAGGTAGACTGGGTTATTTTTCTTAAAATAAGCACGTAATAAAAATTTGCAGTGATACAAAGGTTGTACAGTGGTATTTTTCTTACAGTTATGAGTTTCGTTACTATCTGCCAAGAAATACACTATGCTTATATAAGCATTTACATACATACATATAAAATATACATAAAACACATAAATGATTGTATATTATGCAATTTTTTCTATGCCTTAACTTTATTTCTTCCTATTAGCAGTATAGTATACTTAGATATACAGGATTTCCCTGACTTACAGTGGGTCTTTGTTCCACACGTCTCACAAATAGCATCTAAAGTAAGTGGAATTCATCTTTCTTTTTCTTTTAGTTTTCATTATTATTGGCTTTTATTGTCAGTATCTTTATAAATCCAACCTATATTTGTCTTTAGGGGTTGGAAATATTACATATAAACTTACATATAAACTGCAACATTTTTATGAAGTACATGTTACTAATGATAAGATGTATCAAAATAAAAATAAAAACAAAGTAAAAATGAACAGTTGTAAGCCAGGGACTACCCTCAAAATTTTTAATACTGGAGAGTATTTCATTTATGTAGTATTATTTATTCCATCTCTTATTGATATATAGTTAGGTTATTTCAGGTCCTTTGCCACTTCAGCTGTGAGGTTATAAACATCCTTTTATGTATGTATTCATGTAGTTGAGACTCATTCTCTTTTTTAAACCTGGTGGAAGAGCTGGGGCAAACCAGCATGTTCACAAAGGCGTCACATTCAGCCCAATGTGTTTAGTCATAAAAATGCTGTGGGGAAATTAATTCATTATATTCATGTCACTTCAGGGTACCAATCATCCTTTCTATTCTTGTTTCTGTGTCTCTCATTGTAGCAGAATCCTGTAAGGGAACAGAAATGAGGCTGAATTTTAATTACATTTCACCATCTAGTTTTCCTGAACTGTAGAAGAGAGAAAGGGTTTCCAGGCACTATCCCAGCCCACCCTGACCTCGCATCCATCCCATCATAGCAGCTCAGCATTCTTTGGTGATTTTTGTTAAAAAAAAAAAAAAAATCAAGAAATTAAGAGAACAAGAAGTTGTAACTATCATGCTACTTTTGAGCCTCACCATAATATATTATCTCAGTAGCATTGCCTTTTGGTGACTCATGCAGGCTTTCCTGGCAATTTTGCACACCACTGGCAATAACTAAGTTGTGTGAGTTGCAATTAGTTTTGTTCTTCTGGATTTGCTGATCTTTTCCTGTGACCAACTTCTTAACCAGCACACTGACACTGGTTTATGGTGCTTGGCCAACTCTTTACTAGGCCCACCATCAGTGTTTCTGGACAACAGACACTATGTAATCACTTTCTATTTGAGATTTGATGTCAGCAGCCTACTGGCGGAAAGGGGAGTTTTCTTGGAAATGTGAGCCACTTCCAGTAGGTAAATGGTATTCTGGCGAAGCTTGCTGTCTCACAACACTACAGTTTCCTTGTTGCCTAACCTCCAGTTCCTTGGATATAAACCTCTGGAAGTCTCTAACCCATCGACTACCTGCAGATTTGAATTTGCAAACACCTGCAACCCTATGAGCCAGCAGAGGCCTCCGGACTATTGTCTGACCTGTAGATTTTGGATTTACTAGTCTCTACAATCCTCAGAGCCAGCAGTGGTCCTTAGGCTGCTGTCACACTCACGGACTTGGGACTTGCCTCCCTCAACAACTGCATGAACCATTTCCCTGAAGTAATCTTTCTTTATGTATTACTATCAATATGTACCTGGTATTGTTCCTCTACAGAACCCATGCTAAGACTCTCTTAAATGCACCTGCAAGTCCAGCTGGCCTATCTCCATGGATGGGCTTCATTTTTGTGCTAACTCTCACGGTGAGCATCATGAGTATTTGTGACAGTTGGGAGTATCAGACAGAAGTTGGAACTGAGAAATTAGAAGTGGACTGTGTAGATACCACACAGGTCGGAGAAGGGTATAGACCATGAGTCAGGCAAGGCTGAGTTAGAATAGAGCTATAAGAGGCAAAGTGCAAAGGTGTAGCTAGGTATCTTAGAACAAAGACCAGAGAATCAAGCCCAAAGTAGGAAAACAGAGTTATTGGAGTGAGAGAGGAAAACTAAAAGAATGAGAGTGGATACGGAACCAGTGGCAGCAGGACACTGAGTGGTAAACACATTCAAGAAATATTTGAAGTGTGTACTCTACATATGGGCACACTTGTTTTGGAGGCACAACAAATAATTGGATAGCGAAGGGGGAAAATATCTATTTTCTTAGAGCTAATTTGGAAAACCTGATAACATGATGCTTAAGTGCTGCAGCTGCTAAGCAAAAGGCCAGCAGTTCAAATCCACCAGGTGCTCCTTGGAAACTCTATGGGGGCAGTTCTACACTGTCCTTTTGGGTCGTTGTGAGTTGGAATAGACTCTGCAGTAGCAAGTTTGGTTTATTTGGGGGTTAATTTGAAGTAAGGCCTCTCTTTATATATTAAAAAACACTACCTTTGAGTTATCAGGGTTTTCCTTTATATATAATAAAGGGAAAAACCAACCCAGCTGCTGTTAAACTGATTTTGACTCATGGCAACCCTATGTGTGTCCAACTTGAACTGTGTTCCACAGAGTTTTTAATGACTGGTGTTTCAGAATTAGATCATGAAACCTTTCTTTCAAGTTACCTGTGGATAGATTCACAACTTTCTGCTTTTTGGTTAGTAGATGAGCATATTAACCACGGAATGGAAGAACCAAATTTCCTGGCATGACTGACTTAAGATTTGTATATAGGAAAAGTTTACAATTATAATATGTTGTGACACTTGGGTTGTATAGGATGATATTTCTTAAAGCATCTCCAATGGAAAATATTTTCATAGGAAACTTGTCTTTCTTTTTAAAGAGAAAGTTCGAATATGCTTAATAAATGCTAGCACAATTTTTAAGAGATTTATTTTGAAATTCCAGAATTCTCACCTTTGATAGACCAGCATGTCACGTGAATTAAGAAGCATTATATGTTTTAAGCATTTCTCAAACGTTCAGAATAGTTCTCTGAACCCTTTTTGAATGAGTAACTTCCAAAACAATACTGCATGGAACACATTTTGAAAAAGAAAGACACTGGAAATAGGTGAAGAGAAGAAACAGATACAGTTCCTTTTACATGAGGTCAGTTACTATTCCAATAAGTATCATTGATCCTCCAGTGCCAGGGCTCTCTGTGATGACCAGAAGGAAACCTCAGCTGCTAACTTCCCTCCCATCATCTGGCATGAGAGCCATTCTACCCACAGAGTGCCTGCTCCTTCTTTGCAGCAGCATATGGAAAAGTCAGTGTCAGGTGCTAGAAGAAAAGACTGAGAACTCTATACATGAAGGGTGTGATATTATCTGCACTGGAAATCAGCTGTCCTCTGAACTGTTAAAATGTGGAAAGTGGCTATCCTGGATTGCCATTCTGTTTTGACAAGGGAGTAGTGAACGGGCCTTCCCTAAATCTGTGTTATAAGCCATCCTTTCTAATGCAAGATGATTCTGTCTCATTGACTCCAAGTAAAATTCTTTTTGTCCATTTCTAATAATGTATCCCTCACTTAGAGACGTAATTGTGAGAAAAATCTCAGAATTGTTCGCAGTTTCCCGCTGCATGTCTGTTTACTTCACAAGAATCCATTATATGAAATAAAAGTGTACGCACTTACTTGAATTAGTTGCCTTTGTTAGGGTATGAAGAGAGAAAAGGATAATATGTTTTGAGGATTGTACTGTTTTTTCTATGTTTTTCTTTTGCAATAAAGTTTGTTTTATAACTGTCAGTGAAGTGGATTTTTTTTTTTTTACTCTTTTCGTAATTCCAGGAACAATTTACCCAACTAATTGCCCTCATATACACTAGAACCAGAGCACTCTGTATATCTGTGTATAATAAAAAATAGAAAAGTCATTCAATAAAATATTCAGAGCACTGGAAATTAACTGAACAAATCATGCCTCATATGGAAAGGACAGAGGAAGTGACCCATGTCTATATAAACAAGGCATAGGTGTTATTTTTCAAAATAATGAAGAGGTACAGAAGCCTTTTCTTGGAGCACAGGGTGGTAAGTCCACTAGCTACATTAAATAAAGTACATTTCTTAACGTACTGGGTCTTGATGGAATGTAGTTAACCTCATTGTTTAATAGATTGTGAATAAAGTAAGGTGCTAATTAGCATTGATATCTGTGCAATTCATCTGAGGATTTTGACAATTCGTATTTTGACAGCCTGGCAATAAGTAATTAATGTACGATTCACGGGAGATGGGAGTTCAGTGGCTGAAAGTCCTAATTGTGACAAAAAGTTTTCTACTTAAGGATGACAGGAAGCAGAAACATGGACATATTGCTTGTCTGTGATGATAAGCATCACGGTGAATTAAAGAGCAAGGGTCAAAATATGTGCAAAGGAAGTTAATTGGAATAGACAGCTCTTTCCTCTAATACCACTTCATTCTTGGAGATGGTTAGAAAAAGGCAAAGAGAGACCACGTAAGCATAAACAACTGATTACTGACATATATATATGCTAACACAGTACAACTAAACCAAAACAAATCTGTTGCCATTGAATCAATTCTGACTCATGGGAACCACATGTCACAGGAAATAGAAAAAGCCTGGTCTTAGACCTAAAGTGGACTTAGATTCAAACCTGAGCTCTCATATCATTTATGAGAATAGTGCTATGACTAAGGATGCTTCAGATTCTTCGTCTTTTAATTTATATTTATTAGGAGGTATTTTAGTCATCTAGTGCTGCTCTAACAGAAATACCACAAAGTGGATGGCTTTAACAAAGGAAAGTTTATTCTTACACAGTCCGGTAGGCTACAAGTCCAAATTCAGGATATCTGCTCCAGCGGAAGGCTTTCCCGCTTGTAGGCTCTGGAGGAAAGCCCTTGTATTGCATCAGTCTTTGTTTAAGGAGCATCTTGGTGCAGGAACTTCAGGTCTAAAGGACATGCTGTACTCCCAGTGCTGCTTTCTTGATGGCATGAGGTTCACAATTCTCTGCTTGCTTCCCTTTCCTTTTATCTCTTGTAGGATGAAAGGACAAAGGGTGGTACAAGCCATACTCAAGGGAAGCTCCCTTTGCAGTGGATCATAATAAACTCTTAACAAAAAATATTTTCTCACAGAAGAAAACACCCTTCAATGGTTACAAGGGTGAGGAGGAAGGGAGAGGAGTTTTCATTGATTATAGATGAATAGGAATTGGGTTAGGTAAAGAGAGGGACAGTGCACAACAGAGGAGAAGTCAGCATAGCTGGACTAAACCAAAAGCTAACAGGTTTCCTAAATGTTACTCAAAACCTCAAAGGACAGGATAGCAGGCACAGGGGTCTGGGGACAATAGATTCAGGGAACAACTAGGTCAATTGGTGTGACAGAGATTTTTTTTTTTAAGAAAACACTCTGCATCTTACTTTGGCAGGGGGCATCTAGGGTCTTAAAAGCTAGCAAGCTGCTATCTAAGCAACATCAGCTGGTCCTGAATCTACTTGGAGCAGAGGAGAATGAAAGACGTCAAAGATATAAGGAAAATATGAGCCAAAGAGACAGAAAGGGCCACATAATCCACAAATTACATCAGCGTGGAAGCAGGAGAACTGGATAGTGCCTCGAGACCATCACTGACAGGGAATATAACATAGAGTCCCTGAAGCAGCAGGAGAAAAATGGGTTTGCAGAATTAGAACTCTTTTAACAGGACCAGATTTGATGGTCCTACAGACTGGAGGGTCCCTGGAATACTGGGCCCCTGGTTTCTGTCAGCACAGAGCTGAAACCATTCCCAAAGTCAACTTTTCAAACAAAGGTTGGACTAGACTATAAGACATAAAATGATATTGGTGAAGACTGTACTTCTGCACTTAAGTACATACATAATGCTAAGTGGAACTGGGATGCTCCTGCCTATAGGCAGGATGAGAGTCTGGAGGAGAACAGAAGCTGGTTGAATGGACACAGGAAGAAAGGTGGAAAGAAGTGCTTTCTGTCACAGGATGAGGAGAGCAGCTAGAGTTCCATAGTTGTGTGTGTGTGCAAGCTATTATTATTATTATTATTGTCATTAGGTGAAAGTATACAATCCAGGTCAGTTTTGCATACCTGCCTCTCTACAATTCTATCTGCTGTCCCTACCCTGTGACAGAACACTCTTCCTTTTCACTCTTTACTGCTAGTATCCTCCCAACAAACACTCGTCCACTCCTTTGCACTCTCTCTTCTCCCCTTTAGTAAGATACCAGTAGGGCAGCCTTCTATATATGTATAGAACCGTTAAGTACGCACACCACACGCTCACTCTGTGCCCTGAGTCCAGTCCATTCTTAGTCTGAACTGTTGACCTCAGTACTAGTTTCAGATCTGGGACAGCAGCAAGTCTAGGAACAATGTTTCCAGGAGACCCCTCCAGGTCATCAGACCATCAGTTGCAGTCTTCTAGTGGAGTTCTTGATCTGTACACCTCTTTTTCTCATGCTACATCAGGGCCTCTACCTTGTGTCCCCTAGCAAGGCGGTCTTTGGTGGTGGCCTGGCACCACCATGTTGGCCAGATGCACCACGTCTCATGCTAATGTGGTCTCCCAATCATATTAGTCCTGTCTCCTAGGCTCGTTTTCCCTCATGTTTTTCATGTTCTTGGTCATTATCTGTTCCATATGGGCTGGAAACAGTTGATGTTCCTAGGATGGCAGCTTGTTGACTTCTAAGACCCCAGATGCCTTTCACCACTATGGGGTGCAGAGAGTCTCATAGAGAAAGCTGGCTATGCCAGATGACCTTGATATTATCTGAAAACATGGTTCCCAGACCCCTGTCCTTGCTACTTGAAACTCTGAAATGGTGGGTTGAATTTAGAAAACTTTTTAGTTTGTATTGTAGTCCATACATGCTGACCTGCCTTCTACTGAGTGCTGTCACACCCTTCACCTAACTGAATTCCTATTGACAATCTAGTCTATGAACAATCCACTGCTGCCGTCCCTACCCATCTGGCCAAAAAGTTTTTTCTTCTGTGGATAAGTCCTTTTTTAGGTCTTTATAATAGTGGTTTCATACAGTACTTGTCTTTCTGTAGCTGACTGATTTCACTTGGCATAATGTCTTCCAGATGATACCAGGTTATAAGATGCTTCCTAAAATCATCCTTGTTCTTTATCATCACATAGTGTTCCATTGTGTATATATATTTATCCATTCTTCTAATGATGGGCACCTAGGTTGATTCCATATTTTTGCTATCGTGGACAGTGCTGCAATAAACATTTGTGTGCATGGATCTGTTCACATGATAGCCCTTATTTCTGTGCAGTATATTGTAAGCAGTGGGATTGCTGTATCATATTGTATTTCTATTTCTAGCTTTTTAAGAAAGCATCGAATTATTTTTGAAGGAGGCTGTACCATCTTGCATTCCCACCAGCAGTGCAGGAGAGTTCCAGTCTCTCCACAGCCTCTACAGCATTTGTGTTTTATTTTTTAGGTGGGCGGGGGTTATTACCTACCTCTTTGGGGTGAGATGAAATCTCATTTTAGTTTTCATTTGGATTTCTTTAATAGCTAATGATTGTGACCATTTCCTCACGTGTCTTTTGCCTGTCTGAATATCTTCTTTTGTGAAATGTATGTTTGTGTCCTTTGCCCATTGTATAATTGGCTTATTTGTCTCTTTCTTGCTGATATTTTGCAGTGCCTTGTCCATAATAGGTATTTGATGTTGATCCAGTACCTACTTGCTAAATATTTTTTCCCATTCTGTAGGTAGTCATTTTAACTCTTGATAAAGTATTTGGATGAGCACAAGTGTTTAATTTTTAGTAGTTCCCACTTATCTGTTTTCTCTTCTGTTCTTTATGCATTATCGGTAAAATTTTGCAGTCTGTCTAAGCCATGTATTAGAACTTCCATTGTTGTCTCTATTTTTCCTCCCATAATCTTTATTATTTCAGGTTTGATATTTAGGTCTTTGATCCATTTTGATTTAGTTTTTGTGTAATGCATGAGACATGGGTCTCATTTCAGCATTTTGCAGTCAGATATCCAATTTTGCCAAGACTATTTGTTAAAGAGACTTTTTTTGTTTCAGTTTACAATAGTTGGGCCTTTGTCAAATATCAACTGTTTGTAGGAGAATGGCAATATTTCTGGATTTTCTCTTCTGTTCTATTGGTATATAGATCTGTTTTCATACCAGTGCCAGGCTGTTTTGACTACCATGCCAGTATAATAGGTTCTAAGGTCAGGTAGTGTGAGGCCTCCCAATGTGTTCTTCTTCTTCAGTAATGTCTTATTTATCCAGAGTTTCTTCCCTTTCCAAACAAAGTTGGTGATTTATTTTTCGAGCTCATTAAAAATGGCATTAGAATTTGTAATGGGATTGCATTGTATATGTAGATCTCTTTGGGTAGAATAGACATTTTCACAATATTAAGTCTTCCTATCCATGAGCAAGGTGGGTTTCTCCACTTACGCAAGTCTCTTCTGGTTTCTTACAGTAGGGTCTTGGAATTTTCTCTGTATAGGTCTCTTACAGCTGTGGTTAGTTTTATTCCTAGATATTTTGTCTCTTTGAGGCTACTGTAAATGGTATTGATCTGGTGATTTCCTCTTTGATGGTCTCTTTGTTGTTGTAAAGGAATCCTACTGATTTATTTATGTATGTCTTATATCCTGATACTTCTCTGAGTTCCAGTAGTTTATATATGGATTCCTTAGAGTTCTCTGTGTATTCCAGGATATCATCTGCAAACAGGGATATTTTTACTTCTTCTGTGCCAATGCAGATGCCCTTTTATTTATTTGCCGTGTCTGATTGCTGTAGCCAGAACCTCTAGCACAATGCTGAATAGAAGAGGGGACAGTGGACATCCTTCTCTAGTTCCTGTTCTCAGGGGGAATTCCTTTAGTCTCTCTCTATTCAGGGTGATGTTGGCAGTTGGTTTGTACAGGTGTCCCTTATCGCATTGAGAAATTTCCTCTTTATTACTCTTTTGCTGAGAGTTTTTAACGTGACTGAGTGTTGGACTTTGTCAAATGCCTTTTTTGTATCAATTGATAGAATCAAGTAATTCTTATCCTTGATTTATGTGGCTGATCACATTAATTGCTTTTTGATGTTGAACCAATCCTGTATCCTTGGTTTGAATCCTACTTGATCATGATGAATCATTTTTTTGATATGCTGTCAAATTCTATTGGGTGGAATTTTGTTGAAGATTTTTGCATCTAGGTTCATAAGTGATATTGATCTGTAATTTTCTTTTTGTTGAATCTTTATCTGGCTTTGGCATCAGGCTTAAATTGGCTTTACATAATGAATTTTGGAATGTTCTATCCTTTCCTGCATTGTGGAATAGCTACAGTAGCATTGGAACTAACTCCTCTCTAAAAATGTGGTAGAATTCTCTGGTGAAGCCATCGGTCCCAAGATTTTTTTTGCTGGCAGTTTTCTTAAATTAATTTTTTAATCTCTTCTTTTGTAAAACATTTATTAAGTTGCTCTACCTCTCTTTGTAATAATTTTGGTAGGTGATGTGAATCTAGAAATTTGCTCATTTCCTCTAGGTTTTCAAATCTGTTGGAGTATAATTTTTTGTAGTGTTCTGTTATGGTATGTTTAATTTCAGTTGACTCTGTTGTGAGATTTCCCATATCATTTCTTATTCGGGTTATTTATTTCCTCTCCTGTTTTGCTTTTATGAGTTTAGCAGTAGTTTACAGATTTTGTTGAACATTTCAAAAAACCAGCTTTTGGTTTCATTAATTGTTTCAATTGTTTTTCTATTCTCTATTTTTTTAGTTCTGCTCTGATCTTTATTATCAGTTTTCTTCCGGTGCCTGAGGGTTTTTTGTTGTTGTTGTCTTTCTACGTGTTCAAGTTGTAAGTTTAATTCTTTGATTTGAGCCCTTTCTTCATTCTGGATGTGTGCACTGATAGACACAAATTGACCTTTGAGCACTGCTTTTCCTGTATCCCATGTGTTTGGATAGGATATGTTTTCATTCTCATTTTGTTCCATAAATTTCTTTATTATTCTTTATTATCGATCTTTTCTGTAACCCATAAATTTTTGAGCAAAGTGTTTTTAGTTTTCCATGAGTTCAAATTTCTTCCCATATGTTTTCCACTGTTGGTTTCAACTTTTATGGCTTTATGGTCTGAGAAGATACTTTATAATAATTTAACAGTTTGTATTTTGTGGAGAATATTCCATGTGCATTGGAAAAGTAGGTGTATTTGTTGCTGGGTAAAAAATTCTGTATATGTCTTTGAGGTTGAGTTTGTTGATTGTTGCAGTAAGATTTTCTGCATCATTATTGAGCTTTTTATGGATGATCTGTCCGTTACTGAAAGTGGAGTGTTGAAGCAGTATTGTGGAATGATCTAACTCATTTTTCAGTGTTGTCAGCATTTGTTCAAAGTACTAAGATATTATGATATTGAGTGCACAAATATTTAATATTGTTATTCTCCTTATATAGAGAAACTTTAAGCAATAAATAGTGATCATCTTTGCCTACAATGGTAGATTTTACTTTAAAATCTATTTTGTTTGAGACTAATACTGCCACTCCTGCTCTTATTTGCATGTTGTTAGCTTGGCATATATTTTTCCATCCTTTGATTTTCTATTTGTTCATGTCTAGAGTCTCAATAAGCCCAAATCTACTCGACCACAATTACACAATTGTTTATTAGACTAGTCATTAAAAAATGTAGGTATAGTTAGTGGAATAGAAGGAAACTTAACTTTTATTTAAGCAAAACTCTTCATTCCATAGACAAAGGTACCTGGTCCAGAAATTGAATGAATGGAGTTGCCTGTAAAACCAATAGTTAGTAGTTGCTTCAAGACTAAAATCTAGATATTTTGACTTTCTGGCTCTTGGTTCAATATCCATTTATCCTTTTATTGTAGCTTGCTGCCAACTTAATGGCTTTTAAAAAATTATGCATTTCCTTATAAATTACAACACTTAATGTCATATTCTTATGAGGTGCTTAATTCCACAAAGCATATTAAATTTCTGATAATCTCTAATCATTTTTTAAAAATTATTGATGTTTGAATTAGCCTTTTAAGGCAGTCTTCAAAGAACAGATATTATTCAAGAATATATATATATATGTACATCTTCGTTAGAGAGATGTAGTAAGGTAGTGGATTCTCACATTGTTTGGGGTTATAATTTGAATTCAGGAATATTTTTAAGCTTAGGAAATAAATAGGGGAAGGTATTTTTACTGAGATACATATATCAGAGGAACTATTGAAGAATAAAATTTAAAAGATACTTTGAAATCTGTAAAATGCAATAAAACCAAACGAAACCCATTGCTGTCAAGTTGATTCCAACTCATAGCAACCCTATAAGACATAGTACAACTGCTTCCTAGAGTTTCCAAGAAGCAGCTTGTGGATTCAAGCTGCTAACATTTTGGTTAGCAGACATAGCAGTTAACCACTACACAACCAGTCTGTTTAAATAACAGAGAGAAGGGTAACAGTGAAAAGATACAAAAGGAAAACAGAAAGCACAAAATAAGATTGCTAAAATAAGTTTGAGTATATAGCAGAAATTAGAATACATATGTATGGGCTAAACTCATTGATCAAATGACAAACTGTCAGACTGAATGAAAATCAAGATCCATTAACAGTATTATGTGAAAATAACTAATAAAACTATTATTTTTCCATCTATTTGAAAAGAATGAATGAGCTTAAACAAACCCAAGATAGGAATTTTAGCATCAAATCAAATTTAAGAAAAGATGAAAGGAAAACCAACATTTATATGTTGAATAATACTATTTCAAAATCTATAGTTGATAGTTGATAAAACTAGACCATAAAGAGAAATATACTATTAGAACTTAATATTTAAAATATCCTTTTTCTGAAGATGAGAGTTCAAATAAATATAAATATGCAAATAATGTAGGAAACTTGAAAAAACACCTACTGGATGAACTTTACAGTCAATACCCATGAAATATGTATTTTTCTCATTAGTCTCTACTTCAGTTGTATTTGTTTTCATTTTTTTGTTCTTAAATCATTATATGCAATATAAATTTAAAAATTCTAGTATGAAATACTTAATACCAGTGAACATGAAAATCTCAGTAAACTTGATATATCCATAGAAACATAAAATCCTAAATTGGTTAAATATAGAAACAAAAATGTGGTTAACAGAAGAGCAACAAAATTAATTAGTAATGAGACCTCTGGACCTATACTCACCAAAAAGCCCAGGTCTGGTGTAAGGGTGAATTCTGCTAATTTTTAAGAAAAACATAATTATAATCTTATACACATTGTAATGAAAAATAAAATAAAGAATGAAGTGATTGAATTCATTTTGTAAAGCTAATTATAATCTTACCCTCAGGTTGGAAGATACTCAAAATATGACTGGGGAAGAGTTGCTTTCTTAAGTAGAGTCTACCTTAATGATGTAAATAAAGTCAAGCTTTTGGGACCTTCATGTGGTGATGTGGCATGACTCAAAATGAGAAAAAAAATAGCTGCAAACGTCCATTAATAATTGGAATATGGAGTGTACAAAGAATGACTCTAGGAAAATTGGAAGTCCTCCAAACTGAAATAGAACACATTGAGCTAACATGGTATTAGCTGTTTGGAATCATACAAACATTTAATCTATTATACTGGGAATAACAGATCGTATGTGAATGACATTATGTTCATCATCAGAAAGAGAATTTCAAGATCTATCATAAAGAGCAGTGATATTAGTGATAGCATGATATCCATATGCCTACCAGGAAGACCAGGTAATATGACCATTAATCAAATCTGTGAAACACCCACTAAGGCCAAAGATGAAGGAATTGTAGGTTTTCCCCCCAGTTTATGTAATTTGAAATTGGTCATACACGCAAACAAGATACATTGATAATTACTGGTGATTAGAATGTGAAAGTTGGAAACCAAGAAGGATGAATAGTTGGTGATAGAAATGATGCCAGAGACCACGTCATGAAATTTTGCAATAGCAATGACTTCTTTATTACAAATACATTTTCTTAGCAATGTTAACAATAAGAACACATATGAACCCCATCAGATGGATTTCAAAGGAATCAAATCAACTATCTCTTTACAAAGAAACAATAGAAAAGCTCATATCACCAGTCAGAATGAGACCAGGGGCTGATTACAGAACAGGCCATCAACTGCTGATATACAAGTTCAAGTTAAAGCTAGTGAAAATTAAAGCAAGTCCATGAGATCCAAAGTATGACCATGAGTCATACTTTGAATTTAGAGACTTGAATTTAGAGACTATCTCAGGAATAGAACTGACACATTGAACACTAATGACTGAAGGCCAGACAGATTGTAGAATGACAAAAAGAACATCAGACAAGAAAGGAAAGGAGGAGATCATTAAAAAGACAAGAAAGAAAAAACCAAAATGAGTATCAGAAGAGATTCTGAAAGTTGCTCTTGAACATTGAGTAGCTAAAGCAGAAGGAAGAAGTGATAAAGTAAAAAATTTCAAAAAGTGACTCTAGAAGACAAAGTATTATAATGAAATTTACAAGATCTGGAGTTAGAAAACCAAAAGGGAAAATACACTCAGCATTTCTCACGCAGAAGAACTGGGGGTCGGGGTGGGGAATCAGCCCTTGAGTGGCAATAGTGAACAATGCTATAGGGAAAACATTGAGTAAATCACTAAGCATCAAAAAAAGATGAAAGGAATACAAAGTCACTATTCCAAAAAATAGTTTGTCTGTTCAACCATTTCAGGAGACAGCATGCGATCATGAACCAATTTTACTGAAGCTAAAGTCCAAGCTTCACTGAAGTAATTTGCAAAAAATACAACAAAACAAAACAAAAAAGAAAAAAAACAGGACTCTAGGAATTGATGACATGCCAATTGATGTGTCTGAACAAAGTGATACAGTGCTGGAAGTGCGAAATTTTCTACATCAAGAACTTTAAAGAATAGCTACTTAGCCAACTAACTGGAAGAAATCTGTATTTATACTCATTCCAAAGAATTAGTGTGTCTGCTGGACAAATAACCTATGAAGCCGGAATACATGGAAAAGAAAGACATTGGAATTGGAAACCTGCAATATGCAGATGAAACAACCTTGCTTGCTGAAAATGAAGAGGCTGTGCACATACTGATGAACGTGAATGATAGCACAGATTACATTCTCACCTTAAAGAAAACAAAAATCTTCACAACTGGACCAATAAGCAACATTATGATGTTGTTGTTGTGTGCTGTTGAGTCAGTTCCAACTCATAGCAACCCTATGAACAACAGAACAAAACACTGCCCAGTCTTGTACCATGTCTACAATAGTCTTTATGCTTAAGCCCATTGTTATGGCCACTGGGTCAATCCATCTTACAGAAGGTCTTTGTCTTTTTCACTGACCCTCCACTCTACCAAGCATGATATCTTTCTCCAGGGACTGATCCTTCCTGTCCAAAAGTATGTAAGATGCAGTCTTGCCACCTTGCTTCCAAGGAGCACTCTGGTTATGGTTCTTCCAGAACAGATCTGTTTGTTCCTTTGATGGTCCATGGTACATTCAATATTCTTCTCCAACATCATAATTCAAAAACATCAATTCTTCTTTTGTCTTCTTTGTTCATTGTCCAGCTTTCACATGGATATGACGCAATTGAAAATACCATGACTTGAGTCAGGCAAATTTTAGTCTTCAAGGTGTTATCTTTACTTCTGAATAGAAATAAAAGAGGTCCTTTGCAGCTGAAATTCCCAATGCAATGTGTCTTTTGATTTCTTGACTGCTGCTTCCTTGGGTGTTGATTGTTGACCCAAGTAAGATGAAATCCTTGACAATTTCAATCTTTTCCCCATGTATGACAATGCTGCTTACTGGTCCAGGTGTGAGGATTTTTGTTTTCCTGATGTTGAGGTGTAATCCATACTGAAAGCTGTGGTCCTTGATCTTCATCAGTAAGTGTCTCAAATCTTCTTCATTTCCAGCAAGTAAGGTAGTGTCGCTGCCTAATGCAGGTTTTTAATGAGTCGTCCTTCAATGCTGATGCCTTCATATAATCCAGCTTCTTGGACTATTTGCTCAGCATACAGATTAAAAAGGTATGATGATGAACACCTTTCCTGACTTTAAACTATGCCATGTTCCTTAGTTTTGTTTGCATGACTGCCTCTTGATCCATATACAGATTCCTTAAGAGCACAGATAAGTGTTCTGGAATTCCCTTTCTCCACAATGTTAGCCATAATTTGTTACAGTCCTCACAGTCAAATGCTTTTGCATAGTCAATGAAACACAAGTAAACATGTTTCTGGTATTCTCTGCTTTCAGCCAAGATCCATCTTACAGAACTATACCTGGTCCCATGTCCTCTTCTGATTCCAGCTAGAATTTCTAGCAGTTCCTTGTCAATACACTGTTGCAGTTGCTTTTGAATGATTTTGAACAAAATTTTACTTGTGTGTGACATTAACAATATTGTTTGGTAATTTTCACATTTGGTTGGATCACTTGTTTAGAATGGGCATATATATGGGTCTCTTCCAGGCAGTTGGCCAGGTAGCTGTCCTCCAAATTTCTTGGCATAGATGAGTGAGCACTTCCAGTGCCACATCTGTTTGTTGAAATATCTCAGTTGATAATCCCTCAGTTCTTGGATCCTTGTTTTTTGCCAATGCCTTCAGTGCAGCTTCAACACTCCCTCAGTACCACTGGTTCTTGATCATCTGCTACCTCTTCAAATGGCTGAACATCAACTAGTTCTTTCCAGGATAATGACTCTGTGGATTCCTTCCATCTTCTTTTGATGTTCCCTGAGTCATTTAAAGGTTTCCTTGTAGAATCCTTCACTATTACCCCCACTTGTCCGTCAGTGGATGCTTGCTTGTTGCTGTAATGCGGGAAGTTATATCACCAGTATTTAGGTGCCAGCAGGGTCAATCACTCAGCTGAGCTCACAGACTAAGACAGACTATGAAGAAAGACAAGGCAGTCTAATTCTGAAAGGAATTAGCCAGGGAAACCCTCATGAATAGCAGCTGAACATTGTCAAATATGGTGCCAGAAAGTGAGACCCTAGGTTGGAAGGCACTTGGAAGATGACTGGGGAAGAGCTTCCTCCTCAAAGTAGAGTCAACCTTAATGACTCAGATGGAGTAAGGCCTCCAGGATCTTTGTTTGCTGATGTGGCATGACTCAAAATGAGGAGAAACAGCTGCAAACATCCATTAATAATCAGGACATGGAATGTATGAAGTATGAATCTAGGAAAATTGGAAATTGTCAGAAATGAAATGGAACACATAAACGTTGACATCCTAGGCATTAGTGAGCTGAAATGGGCCTTTTTGAATCTGACAATCATACAGTCTGCTATGCTGGGAGTGAAAACTTGAAAAGGAATGATGTTGCATTCATCACCAAAAAAAAAAAAAATTCAAGATCTGTCCTGAAGTACAGTGCTGTCAGTGATAGGATAATATCCATATACCTACAGGGAAGGCCAGTTAACCCGACTATTATTCAAATTTACATACCAACTGCTAAGACCAAAGATGATGAGGTTGAAGATTTTTACTAGTTCTGCAGTCTGAAATTGATCAAACATGTAATCAGGTTGCATTGATATTTACTGGTGACTGGAATGCAAAAGTTGGAAACAAGGAAGAAGGATCAGTAATTGGAAAACATGGCCTTGTTGATAGAAATAATGCTGGAGATCACATGATATAATTTTGCAAGACTAACAAATTTTTCACTGCAAGTACCTTTTTTAACCAACACAAATGGCAACTGTACACACGGACCTCACGACATGGAATACACAGGAACTAAACTACATTTGTGGAAAACACAGTGGGAAAGCTCCATATCAGCAGTCAGAACAAGAAAAGGTGCTGACTGTGGCACAGATCATCACTTGCTTGTATGCAAACTCAAACTAAAACTGAAGAAATTTACAACAAGTCCATAAGAGTCAAAGTATAACCATGAGTATATCCCTCCTGAGTTTAAAGATCATCTCAAGGACAGATTTGATGTGTTGATCACTACTGACCAAAGACCAGAAGAACTGTGGAATGACATCAAAGACATTATCCATGAAGAGAGCAAGAGGTCATTAAAAAGACAGGAAAGAAAGAAGAGATCAATTTGGATGTCAGAAGAGACTCTGAAACTTGCTCTTAAATGTTGAGCAGCTAAAGCAAAAAGAAGGAATGGAGAAGGAAATGACTTAAACAGAATATTCCAAAGAGCGGCTCTAGAAAACAAAGCCAAGCCAAGTGCCGTCGAGTCGGATCTGACTCATGGTGACCCTAGGGGCTAGAGTAGAACTGATCCCCAGAGAAAACAAAAGTATCATAATCATATGTTCAAAGAGCTGGAAATGGAAAACCAGAAGGTAAGAACACGTTCTGCATTTCCCAATCTGAAAGAACTGAATTAAAAATTCAAGCCTTGATTTGCAGCAGTGAAAAATTCTACAGGGAAACTGCTAAATGACTCAGGGAACATCAACATTATAAAAGATGGAGAAAATGTTGACGTTGTCAAGGATTACCTTTTACTTGGATCCGCAGTCACAAAATCTAACAATGCATTGCATTGGTCAAACATGCTGCAAAAGACCTCTTTCAAGTGTTAAAATAAACAAGGATGTCACTTTGAGGAGTAAAGTACACATGAACCAAGCCATAGCATTTTCAGCTGACTTATTTACTGTAGAGTTGCTGTGATTTGGAATCTGCTCCATGGCAGTGAGTTTGGTTTTACTGGCTTTTCTATAGGCAGTGGATACTGTGGTGGCGTAGTGAGTAACAATGTGGCTACCAACCAAAAGGCTGGTAATTCAAATCTACCAGGCACTCATTGGAAACCCTTTGGGGGTAGTTCTGCTCTGTCCTATAGGGTCACTAAGTGTCAGAACCAACTCATTGGCAATGGGTTGGTTTCGGTTTTTCACATGTATGTAAATGTTGGACAATGAATAAGAACAACTGAAGAAGAATCGATGCATTTGGATCATGATATTGGTGAAAAATATTGAATATATCATGGATCGTCAGAAGAATGAACAAATCTGTGTCTAAAGTGTAACCAGAAACCTCTTTAGAAGCAAGAATAGTGAGGTTTCATCTCATATGCTTTGGTCGTGTTATCAGGATGATCCAGTTCGTGAAGAAGGACACCATGAATGTTAAAGGCAAGGGCCAGTGAGAAAAGGAAGACTCTCAACAACATAGGGTGACATAGTGGCTGCAACAAAGAGGTCAAACATAAAAAAGATTTCGAGCTTGACTCAGGGCTAGGCAGTTTCGTCCTATCATGTGTAATGTCACTATGAGTTGGAACAAACTTGACAACACCAATAATGAAATATTGTTCTTGTTGTTATTGTTAGTTGCCATGGTGTACACTTGACTCATGGTGACCCTATGTGTGCACAGTAGAACTGTAGCATCAGGTTTTCGAGGCTGTCACTTTTCAGAAACAGATCATTATGTTGTCTTGTAAGATACTTCTGGGTGGTTTAAACCATCAACTTTTCAGTTAATTGCTTAGTGCATCAACATTTGTATCACCTAGTTCTCCTAATAAAGAACTACAGAGGTGTGTGTATCTATATATGTATATAAAATATGACAAAATAGGAAAATGTTCATATGTAGCTTTATGATAAAATTATTTAATTTTGATTTAATGGTGATTTCCTTAACTTAAAATTTTAAAATGACAAAAAATTATAAATTTAGGAAATACTAGTGTGATGATGAGAGTATTTAGAAACACTGTGCATTGCTGGTATGTGATAGACATGCCCATTCAATGCAGAGAAGAGACCTTCTGTGCCTAGTGTACTTGCCTGTATCATTTTATTGGGAGCAAGAAATCCTGTTTAAAGGTCTGTATTCAAAGGAAGCCTATATAGGTTCATAAAGTGACAGGTACAGGCTTTCCTCCCGTTTTTCTTGATGGTGGCAGTCAAATAGTTGGAAGCAACCTACATGTCCATTCCCAGGGGAATGAATAAATAAAATATGGTATATGCACAAAATAAAATATCATGCCATGTCAGAAGCAAAGAATCAAATTTATATATTGCAATTAGGCTACACCTCACAAACATGTTGCTAAGTAAGAAAAGTAAGGGAGAATAAGATTTACAGCACCATTTATGCAAATTAAAGCCACAAGCATTAAGCAACATTATATATTTTTCAAGGATACACATATATCTTATACAGAAGGGAGATTGGAAAAATACGTATTAAAATAACTAGTATGAATGGCTTTCAGAGGACAGAAGTACAAGTTGGAAAGAGAAAAAGGGGAAAAGAATGAAACAAAGAGGGAGTCTTGCATGGATCAGCAGTCAGAGTGGGCATGAAAAGAATAACTCAATTCTGTACAAATAAGGTGTGGGATTGCTATGAGTCAGAGTCGACTCCACAGCCATGGGTTTCTGTTGGCTTTTTTTCCTGTTCTTTTTAAGGTACAGATAAAATGAAAAAAAAGAAAAGTAAAAAATGACTACGAGATATACATACATATATATATATGAAGATTTGCATTTCTATAAATGTTCCTTGTAAGGCTTTCTTAAATATCAAGTTCTCCAAATACATTTGAAACAGAATTCAGATTATATACCCTTTTATTTCTCCTCTGAACACATCTATAACATAAAGCGAGAGTTCCCCGTCATGCTCTGAAAAGTGGTTACCTTTCAGGGGATCACAACATTTCTGCCTTCCCCAGGCTGGAGGAAACAGGACTGAACCCTTTATGTATTTCCTTTGTCTCTTCAGACACTAGAATAAAAGGAAGTCTGTGATATTTTAGACAGTCTTTGAATTGACTTGCTGTCACGTTGAATCTGAATTAAATTCTCTAAGGGTCAGGCTGGCAGAGTAAGCCTTTCTCTGCAAATTCTTCCCTAATATTGAATTGGCTCAAATGAGTACCAGGTTCTAACGCTGCCCTAGAAGTACTTACGGTGGAAATAAACAAATGAGTAAATAAAAGTAAATCAAATAATAAAAACACATGGAAGTTTTTCCTAAAACAAGTATTTCATCTGACTGTTGAAAGAAATTGAGGCACGTGACAATTTCGTGGCATACTTCAGAATCACAGTATGTAGCACATAAAATGCAGCTCAGATCTAGAACCAGATTTTCTGATTATGAGTCAGGACTGTTTTTATTATCGTACAACCTTCATAAAGCATTCAAGTGCATATAACTCAAGGTACGATAATAAAATGCATCATCAATATTTAAGATTCTGCATATGAGACTTTCCATAAAGTTTGGAGGTTTATGGAAGATGCAAAGCAGCAATTTGTATCTGAAGTAGAGACATTTTAAACTATTAAAATTTTAATTAACTGCTCAAATTTTCTTCTTCCCACAGTGTACACAGTAAACTTTATCTGTTTGCTGTCTGAAGCTCTGTGTTTGCAAATTAGGAGCTCCTTCTCCTTTCCATTTTAATTAAAAATTGTGAGCTTGACATAATCAACTTCCTTCCTTTTTTAGTTGTTTAATGAACATTAATGAAACAAAATTAAAGTGCTATTTAATATTCAACCAATTTATTAGTGGCTAGGTAGGATAACTTTGTTTTCAGGGACTGGAGTTGAATTTGAATAATTCAGGGAAATTAACATTCCCAGTAACATTTAATAAAATCACAAAAGGTCCTGCAGAGTCAAGTCGCAACAGTATTGATGTTATTATTTTTATATTGAGAAGGCACCTTGAAATAAAAAGAAAACTATCAGAAGTTAATCAATGATTACTTGCACTAGATTAAAATTCTGGCATTTCTGAAGTGGACAGAGTGTAATTTGCAGGAGAGTACTATTGCCCACTTTACTCGTGTATTTTTGATATTAGCACATGTGGTCTTATCTGTCTTTGTGCGTGTGTGTGTGGACATTCTCTGCTTGTATATTGTCTTCTGTATACCTTGTTCTAGGACCTTGGGTAGTACAGACATATTTTTACTTTTGTTTTTTAAAGCACTTGCTTTAAAAGTTTATTGTGCTTTAAGTGAAATTTTACAGTTCAAGTCAGATTCTTATACAAAAACTTACAGACACATTGTTATGTGACCCTAGTTACTCTCCCCATGCTGTGACAGCACGCTCCTCCTCTCCATCCTGTATTCTCTGTGTCCATTCATCCAGCTCCTATCTCCTGTCTTCTTATCTAGCCTCTGGACAGGAACTTCCCGGTTAGTCTCACGTATCTGCTTAAGCCAAGCCTCTTCACCACTATCATTTCTATTTCTCATAGACTGGTTCAATCTTTGTCTAAAGAGTTGGCTCCAGGATGGTTTCAGTTCTGGGCTAGCAGAGAACCCAGGGGCCATCTAGTCTGTCAGACCATCAGGTCTAGTCTTTTTACTTGAGTTTGAATTCTGCATCCCACATTTCTCCTGCTACATCAGGGACTTTTTGTTGAGTTAGCTGTCAGGGCATCCCTTGGTGCTAGCTGTGTACCACCCAGTTCTGGTCTCGTGCTGATGTAGTCTCTGATTTATATGACCCTCTCTGACTCTTGGAAACCCTAGTGGTGTAGTGGGTTAAATGCTATGCCTGCTAACCAAAAGATTGGCAGTTCAAATCTGCCAGGCACTCCTTGGAAACTCTGTGGGCCAGTTCTACTCTGACCTCTAGGGTTGCTATGAGTCAGACCCAACTTGCCAGAAGTGGGTTTTGTTTTGGGGGGATCTGTCTCTTGGGCTCATACTTTCCTTATGTCATTAGTGTTCTTCATTCTCCGTTACACCAAGTAAGTTGTGACCAATCAGTGCTTCTTAGATGGTCACCTGCCAGCTTTTAAGACCCCAGACACCACTCACCAAAGTGGGATGCAAAAAGTTTTCTTTATAAATTCAGTACAGTTCGCACTCAACTACTAACCTAAAGATTTATAGTTTAAACCCACCAGCTGTACTGTGTAAGAAAGGCCTGAGAACCTGCCTCCATGGATGTTACAGCCAAGACAACCATACGGACCAGTTTTACTTTATTATACTTAGGGCCACTATGAGTTGGAATTAACTTGACAGCAACGATTGTGTACCTAGTTCCACATTATATTTTTTTATAGTGTCTTAGTCATCTCATACTGCTGTAACAGAAAATATCACTAGAGGATGTCATTAACAAAGGAAAGTTTACTGTTACACAGTCTAGTAAGCTAGAAGCCTGAAATTAGGGTGTCACCTCCAGGGGAAGGCTCTCCCTCTTTGTGGATTCTACAGGAGGTTCTTTACCTTGTATAAGTCTTTGGTCAGGAAGCATCTTGGCACAGGAACCTCAGATCTGAAGGATGTGCTCTACTCTTTGTGCTGCTTTCTTGATGGTATGAGGTTCCTGACTCCGCTAGCTTTCCCTTCCTTTCATCTCTTGCAAGATGGAAGGATAAAAGGTGGTGCAAGCCACACTCCAGGGAAATCCCCTCTACACTGGAGCAGGGAATTGACCTTAGGAAGGGCTATACAGTTCCACCCTAATCCCCTTTAACATAAATTCAGTCTGCTAAGCACAGGTAGACATTAGGATTTACAGCATCAGGAAATCATAAAATTCAGGGCAATCACACAATACTGGGAATGAGCAGCCCAGGCAAATTATTACCACACACACTTTCAGGGGACACAATTCAATCCATGACATATAGTATGCTCAGAAAAAATGAGATAGTCTCTTTACCAACAGAGATTCCATAATTTATTACCCATTGGTTGGAGTTAATGTGCTAGTGAGCTCTATTTGCCACTCCCCTGTAACTGGAAATAATACAAGAAGCTGTGGGTTGGGCTGGAAACTAATGTGATATCAGGTGCCTGTTGAGTCTTCCTGATTATTTTGTCCAACCAGTTCTCTTGAGTCTGTCTACCCCAACCTTCTGATCTGTGCTTTTTATGATCTCTGCTGGCTCTGTATGCCTTGCTTCTGATCTTCCTTCTGAGACTCAGCAGTTATTTGTTGAAGCTCGGACTTGCACCTTTCTTCCTCAGTAGCTCTTTCAGTGTCAGTATTGCCCTACTGACTGTATGCTTAGCAGTTGCTTCCAATCTAATGTGATTTTGATAACTGAAAGTATGTGTTAGGCAAACGTGGAACAGAGAAACCAATGAATGATGGGCTACAAAATAGACACCATTTATATGCTAGACAATGAACAAACATTGAGAATTTGGTTATTCACAGTTTATATATGTATAAAAAAAAGTCTAGATATTTTATTTCTGACCAGGGATTTGTGAAAATTTTAAGAGACATATACACACTCTAATTCAGATGTATCACGTGTTAAAGTGAGATGAGAATATAATTCCATTAAATGGTTTGAAGTTTTGGCCATATAATGAAAATGATGTAAATATGTGAAAGTAAGTTCAACAATATAGAAGTATCTGGTTATCTGATATCCTAAGATTTAAAATACAAAAAAAACCTATTCCAATAGAAAAATAATATATATAGGAAATAGTACCATGAAGTTTCTTCTTTATTTGAAAAAAAAAATGTGAATTCATAAATCAGGCTTGTTCCTCCTTTGGTCTCTGTCATTTGGATGAAAAACAAGGGTCACGTGTTTTGCAAAATACCACAGTATTCTTGCATATCACAATTGCTGTATTTGTTTTAGGAAGAATAATACAAGCATAGATTATCATAAATGTTAAAGCTTAGATTTTAGCCGTGTAATAGAGTCTGAAGGAGGAAGTTGGGAAAAAGAAAAGATCAGAGGTTAGAAAAGGGCAAAGGAAAAGGGCCATAGCCACTTTTTGAAAACTTTCTGTGATGTGGTTCCCACCTATCCGTTTCCCAAAATTTCTACCCAAAACAATATAGGCAACCAAACCTGCTGCTTTTGAGTCAATTCTGACTAATAGCGACCCTATAGACAGAGTAGAACTGTCCCATACAGTTTCCAAGGAACGCCTAGTGAATTTGAACTACTGACCTTTAGGTTAGCAGATGCAGCACTTAACCACCATGCCACCAGGGTTTCCAATTTGGACAACAAGAAGGAAAAATGTATAAACCTACATAAGAAAATAAGCCCTCTGAATAATATGAAGACAAAGAATTTCCAATTTTAAAAATAATTTAAGTAAAAAGAGGAAAATCACCAATCATATGGAAATAGTATATGGGAATTAAAAAAAATATATGATTGATTCCAACTCATAGCTTCTCTGTGGGAGAGAGTAGAACTTCCCTGCTGGAAATCCTGGTGGTATAATGGTTAAATACTTGGGCTGCTAACCAAAATGTCAATAGTTTTGAGTCCACCAGCAAACTCTATAGGGCTTTTCTACTCTGCTCTGTAGAGTCACTATGATTTGGAATCAACTAAACAGCAATGGCTTATTTATTATTATTATTATTTTCTCTTATTTTTAATCAAGTTGCCAAGGAATGGCTGCTGGTTTCAAACTGCCCTCCCTTTTGGTTAGTAGCTGAACAGTTAACCACTGTTCAAGTAGGGTTGCTTTTGGGAATCAAATCTGGAAAAAAGCATTGACTATTAGAACCTTGGAAACCCTGTTGGCATAGTTGTTAAGTGCTATGTCCACTAACAAGATGGTTTGCAGTTTGAATCTGCCAGGTGCTCCTTGGAAACTCTATGGAGAAGTTCTACTCTGTCCTATAGGCTTGCTATGGGCTGGAATTGACTTGACAACACAAGGATTTTTTTTTTTATTTGAACCCTGAAAATGCCCACATATCCCAAAGATAAACAATAAAATAAATAGGGATATAGACAACACCCAAATGAAATTCAAGCACTAACAAATGCACCAAACACAGTATAAATAACACAACTACATGAAGCAGAGTTGGTAACACAGGATTAACCTTTAGAACTTCAGAGAACAGTATGTGTTTTGACTGTATACTGTAGAGCTAAAGGCAAACTAATGAGGAATACAAAAGCCATCTTTAAGGACTTTTCAGCAGCCAAAGCCAGAAACAGTTGAACGAAAAAGCAAGTGGAAAGAGCAGTGAGTTATAAAACTTAGACTGACACAAATATTTATGAATTCATACAAATGTAAACAAATAAATAAGCATTAAAAGGAACTGCTCTTAGAGTAGATTCTAATTAGTGTAGAATTACTGGGAGAAAGGAAAACACAGTCGGGCAAATACCACAGTAATAATGTTAAAGGTGAGAACTATTGATGCATTCTGAATGAGTTCTGAAATATATGGTGTGAGGTAGGATATTGCATGGTTTCAAAATACTGCCTACAATACACTCAGGAGCAGATTGACCAGGAAGCAGAGTACATGCACAGACTTACAGTAAGTGAAATACACAGAGGCTTAAATGTGTTTACTTACTAAATCTGCAGTCCAGAATTTCACCTGGGTTTCACCACATGATATGGTTGAAAACAAATGAAACTGGGCACTACAGATTAAGAAATAAAGACAAATGAGCCCATGCGTATCTTGCTTAAGGGTGATCTGTTCCTGAATATGCTTATTAGTTACAAAAGAAAGATTTCCCCCCCCCCAAAAGCCTGTACAAGGAAATCCACAGACAGCCACCTTAACCAAGCAATCAAGGTTAACATCTTTCATAAGAAAATATATGATCATCATACATATTCTGAGAAAATGCTCAAGAAAGGTCATAGCTTCCCTCCTGTTTTATTCTTGCCCCCAAACACACAACCTCAATCTAATCATGAGAAAGTGTCAGAATAACACAATGAAAGGAAGTTCTTCAATCATAAACAAACAAAAAAATTGTACTTCAAAGGTATCATAGTCATGAAGCATGAAAGAAAAATCAAAACTGAGGACTAATCATAGACTATGAGTCAGCATTGACTCGACAGCAATGAGTTTTTTTTACTTTTCTTGGATTTGGAAAAGGCTAGAGATAATGACCCCTGCAAAATGCAATGTAGGATCTTGAACTGGATCCTGGAACAGAAAACAACAGATTATGTGGGAAATCTGAAGAAATCTAACAAAGGCCTTAAGATTACATAACACTGTAGTTTTATAGGTGTTCATTTCCTGGTTTCTATAATTTTGTTGTTTATGTCAGATGATAATACTAGAAAAGCTGGGTAAAAGTTATAATGAAATTCTATACAACTTTTTCAACTTTTTTTTAAGTCTAAATTTAACTCCTTTTTAGAAAGAGTTAAAAAAAATCTCAATAATGATAGCTACCTATGTATATACTTAAGATCATATTAAGTATAAGTTATTTCACAATATAAAATAATTTAAACAAAGGCATTACTTTATAAAGTTTTCCTTTTGTTTGAAAAACTTTTATACATGAAATAGATGTCTGCTTATAATTAGATTACCAATACCAATACATGCCCAAAATCATGTAATGACTCTTTTTACACTCACATTCTGTAAAACAATGTTATCTGAGTTCTTTAAACATCTTTGTCATCATTGTGTTCATTATTATTGCCATCACGTTTGGAGTCATCTAACATAGTTATCTGGCACGTAACATCCTTGTTTCTCTTCGAATTATCTGTGATATGGTACTTTTGAACCCCTGAAGTTGCCACTAAACTTTTTGAGACAGCACTGTCTCAAGAAAGTCTCTTTTTTACTTTCTTATCTATATGAAATGGAAACAGAAAAATCTGGCCGAATGATGGAACTACTCATTACATTGCTTTTAAAGTAGTCTTTGACAGGTTCTTTAAAAATATCCAACACTCACAAGTCAAAGATGATTACTAATGTATCTTAAATGTGTTTGTACCCTTTTCAAATTATTTTTGTCCAATGAACTCTTTAGCCATCAGAATTAATATTGTTTGAAATTTCTTCAGTCAACCATCTACTGCTAAATAGTCCTTTTTATGTACAAGGTAGATTCAGAAACTACCTTCCAATTTGGGGTCAGTTAAAGCTACTTCTTTCCTGATGGGTAAACAAGATATTCACTATGTTTCTGGTGTTTTCTTCTGTATAGAAAAGTACCCAAAATGAAACTGACATTTTTTTTAGCTTCTCACGCTAGTGATTCTGAACTGTGTACACACATCCTGAGTGGGATTGTTACTTAAAATCCTGCTTCCGTGCGTTGGGCTGGCTAGAATACATAGATCTCAATCATCTTCTGATCTTTCCCTATTTCTATGATTCTGATCGAAGTAGAATGGCTTCTGGAAAACTTTACAGCAGCAGATAAAAGTCTACTCATTTTTGTGGAAAAGAAATGATGTCTGACAACTGGTCAGAGATAAAATGAGAAGAGAAGGTGCCTGCTTCCTGGAGGGGTTGGGTCCAGTGCCTACCACTGGGAAACAGCCAGACAAAAATTTGCCTGCAGTATTTATTTTTCTTTTCTCTAAGTCTACACAACTCCCTTCACACTTTTTTTTTTAAAATTCCACAGAGCTGTAAATCAATATTTACTTTTGTCAGAGAAATGCATGTGCCAGATATTACTTAGTTCCGTAACTCAGGTATGAAAGAGAACGCAGATGAGGAATTCCACTTCACTCATCCATGGGAGGTTTATGTACTTCTGGAAAAATCCAAGTTCTAATGTACAGACTGTTGTGATTGTTGCTACTGGCCACACTATACCAGTCCACAGTTCCTGGACAACTATTGGCTCAAGGCTTTCATGCCACATGCTAGCAGGCCATTCTTTACCAAGGCAGGGAATGGAAAAGCTCAGGGACTACAAGCTGTCGTGTCTCAAAGTGGTTCACCAGCATTTTGGAAGGATGCCTGAATGGGGCAATATGTTTTCTATACTGTCTGCAAAACTCACACACCCTAATACCTCATCAGCTTGGTGAAAATACCCCCACTCACATTTTACAACATGCAAAGACAGTCTTTCTTCTTTCCTCTCAGTACAAGAAGAATGGTCTCTTTCCTGAATTAAGTTTTCTACTCAAAAAAGACACTAAATGCTTCCCTCCAAAGATTTTTGACTCTGCACCTATAAAATCTGTGAAACAAGGAAACATTAAGACTCACATGGAATGGAGGAGGGTCAAGAATAGGGGAGAAAGTAAAAAATACCCTAAACACACTGGTATCTTAACATAATCAGGCAAATTATGATTGACTGATGAGATGGCCAAATGAGTTCTAGGAAAGAGTGTTACAGCTAACTTCTCAGTTGGATGTAAGCCAAGTGCCGTCGGGTCAGATCCGTTATTTTTTTCATAGCGTTGGAAACCTGATTATTTACAGTCAGAAAAGGAAAAATCTATAAAATCTACACTAGTTTCCATATACTGTCATCCTAGTTGCTAACTTCTCCAGCCAAAAGTACCTTGCTATTCCATGATTTCCCCAAAATTTAATCTGTGTGTTTCTTGTATTTAGATCTTTCTCGCTTCCATATGTACATAGGCTTTCTCTCCTTGTCCGTGAAAGTTCTCTAAAGTTATGACACATGCTTGCTGTACATTTATAATGTTAACAGCACCAAGCATAGAACAGGTAACACAATACACAGTTAATAAGGGCAGTGGAGTTACGCTATCTAGCTGTTTAGCTTATGCAAATGCAACAAAAAAATAGTTTACAAAAAATTTTTTCCTGCCTTTCTATAGGTTAAGCATTAGGACTTTCTGGGTCTCAAGTCTGTGAATCTCAGCATTCTCTTTGCCAGCTTGTGGTTCTAATGAATGGAAAAGCTTTGCTCCTAAGCCAAGCCAATTGCTCCTAAACACATGCTAAATACTCTATCTGGTGAGAAAACAAAATAACAGTAGTCTGCCTCAATGAGAGAGATACAAATGGCTGTACTGAATTTAGTGAGAGATAATATAAGGCTATTCTTTTAGGGAAATATATGGGATACTAAAGAGTAATACTAATTTTAAGCAGCTTCTTACTGTATCTCTTTTGTTTTACCTAATGAGCATATATGGTATATGTTTTATACTGGCTTTTCCTCTACGGAGAGGCTGAAAAACAAAAAGACATTCTTCAGATTCCCTTGCAGATGGGTATGAATGTGAATGAGAGTCTTCTGCCAATTAGAATTTGTGCAACATCCAGAATGCAGACATGAATAGTTCAGATGAGATACTATCATTCTTCTGTGAGACTGCTGAGAGGGTTCAAATTTGTGTAAGACCTGGCAGCAGTAGCAACTTGCTGCCATCAAGGTTGTATCTACCTTAAAATGTCTTTAAATTCAGCAAACATAAGATAACTCCTAGTTGGTGCCATTCTGGCTCTTCCAACTATTTTGTAAGCCCTTAATTCTGTCTTTCAAATGAACAGAAAGAGGTTTTTAAGAGAACACTCAGGCCCAAAGGCGTGCCTATTTCCACCAACCCAGAAGGCAGTTTGTAGTATTAATATATGCAAATTAATAATTAAGATTATTTTGTGTGTATGTAGATAGATAGGTGGGTAAGTCAGACAAAAAAAAAAAAGAATAAGTGTGTGTTTGTGTGTATTTTAGCAGTTTTGATATCTGTGACCTGCCACATTTCAGTCAGGTTATCACATTGGGGGGCTTGTGTGTTGCTGTGACATGGGAGCTATGCCACCAGTATCCAAACACCAGCAGGATGGTGGACAGGTTTCCACTGAGCTTCAGACTAAGACAGATTAGAAGGACCCAGTGGTCTACTTCTAAAAAAAATATAGCCGATGAAAACCTTACAAACAGCAGCAAAATATTGTCTGATATACTGACAGAAGATGAGCTCCTCAGGTTAGACAGTACTCAAAAGATGGTTGGGGAAGAGCTGCCTCCTCAAAGTAGAATTGACCTTAGTAACATGAATGGAGTCAAGTTTTCAGGACCAGAATTTGCCAGTATGGCACAATTCAAAATGATGGGGGGAGGAGGGGAGCTGTAAGCATCTGTTAACAATTGGAACATGGAATATACAAAATACAAATCTAGGAAAATTAGAAATCATCAAAAATGAAATGTAATACATAGTGAGCAGAACTGGACTGGTATTTAGCATTTTGGACAATCATAGTTAACTATGCCAGGATTGACAACCTGATGGTGGTATATTCATCATCAAAAAGAACATTTCAAGATCTGTCCTGAAATACAGTACTGTCAGTGATAGAATATTATCCATATACTTACAAGGAAGACCAGTTAATATGACTATTATTCAAATTTATACACCAACCATTTAAGCCAAAGATGAAGAAACTGATGATTTTTACCAACTTCTGTAGTCTGACGCTGATCCAACATGCAATCAGAATGCACTGATAATTACTGTTGTTTGGCATATGAAACTTAGAAACAGTAGTTGAACAATATGGTCCCGATGATAGAAATGATGCTGGAGATAGCATGATAGAACTTCCTAAGATCAGCAACTTTTTCATTGCAGTTAACTTTGTTCACCGACACGAGGTGACTATACATGTGGATCTTGCCAGGTGGAAAACACAGGAATCAGATCAATTACATCTGTTGAAGAGACTGCCGAAAAGTTCAATACTACCCTCAGAAAAAGGGTTAGCGAAAAAGAAGACCCTCAGTGATATGGACTGACACAGCGGCGGCAACAGTGGGCTCAGGTGTAACGAATCTGTGAATGTAATGCAAGACCAGACACTGGTTTTTTTCTGTTGTACATAAGAGTGATGATGAGTCAGCACTGACTAGAAAGTACCTGATAACAGTGACCCACAAACTAGTTGCTGTCAAGTAGATTCCAACTCACAGTGACCCTGCAGCACAGAAGAGAACCGCTTCATAGGGCTTCCAAGGAGTGATTGGTGGATTTGTACTGCTGACCTTTGGTTAGTAGCCATAGCACTTAACCACTACACCACCAGGGTTGTCAATAACGACAACGGTATCTATAAGAATCACAGAATGCCAGAGTAACATGGAACCGGAGAAAGCGTATGTCTGCCTTTTTGAATTAAAAAGAATGACCACTCTGAATGGCGTCTGGGGTCTTAAAAGCTGCCAAGCTGCCATCCGAGGGCACAGCAAATGGTCCCAACTCAGCAGGAATGGATGCTCATCGAGGACCAAAACGACAACCCAGAAGACAGACAGATCCGCACGAGTGCCTACATCAACCTGGGACCGGAAGAATCTGATGGTGCCCGGCCACCACGAGTGATAGCGGCGATGGAGCTCACAAAGTTGAGTCTCACTGGCAACACAAAAATAAAAAGGGGTGCACCCTGAGGTCTCCACTAAAGGACCGCAACTGATGGTCCAGCGGCTTCGGGGTTCCCCTGGGAGCATGGCCTCTGGCCCTGATGCTGCCCATGCCCATAAATCATGACGAAGGTCCATTCTTCAGACAGCAGTGGATTGGACTTGGCAACACAGAGTGACCATACATTCAGCGCACTTTATGGTTCTATGCATTTAAAGGATATCATCCTGCTGACCTCTTGCTGGAGGAAGGGGAGTGGGTGGAGAGGAGGGGAAAGGAGACTGTTGGGAGGATGAGACATGTATGGAGCAGAGACAAGTAGTGTGCTGTCACCAGGCAGGGAGAACAGTGGAAGCTGCATATAGGTGGGCATGCAAATTTATATACTCAGTCATAATAAAAAGAAAAAGAAAAAAGAATGACCACTCAAAGAAATTGCAGTTTACACAGATTTAAACATTGATCTAGTTCTTGGTCTACCACCAAGAAATTTTGTAATCCTTTTACTGTATGTTCAAGGCCCTTTCTGCTTCCAGTGATTCAAGAAGACACTGTAACTTACAGTTATTGCTTAATACTGTGATCTATTTTTTCTCTCTTGTATCTTTCAGTCTCTGTCTCACTCTTTCCCTTTCTTCCTGTATCGTCTCCTCACTGACCCAGAATTCAATGAATTAAGACTCAAATAAGATGTTTTAATTCACAAAATGTGGAAGTATATTTCTATATTCAGATGACTATGCATGAATATCTGACCTACTGTCAGGAATAAAAGTATGATTTAAGTTTGAAGATGACTTTTACCCAGCAATGCTATTTAGACTATCCTGTTTGGAAAAATACAAATCACTTGGGCACATTATTATCTAGATTGTAACATTTTGTTAACTGTGCAATTGGAGATATTTTTTCACCTTTCTGGGTCATGGATTCATCATCTGTAGAGCTAATACGGTACATATTAAAAGGGAATTTCCTGAGTATTAGGTGAATCATGTTCATGTATAGCAGGGCCCTGGTGTAGTGGTTGAGTGCTACATCTGCTAACCAAAAAGTCAGCAGCTTGAATCTGCCAGATTCTCTTTGGAAACTTTATGGAGCAGTTCTGCTCTGTCCTATAGGGTCACTATGAGTTGGAATCAACGGCAGTGGGTTTGGTGGATTTATAGTTGTTGGTTTTTTTTTTTTTCATTGTCATACGGGAAACTAATATTGCTCTGGTGACTCTAGGATGGCAAACTCTGGGGACATAAACACAAATATCACTCTTAGCACAGAATTTGGCTTCTCATCATCAGTAGCAGCAATGCTGAGACCTTTCCAAGTAGCCGTGTAAGTGATTAAAATCTTGAAGGAGGGCAGATTCCTCGTGGGGATGGCAGCTGACAGGAAAACTGTCATGGGAAGCACTGAAGGCATCCCATGTCAGAACTCAAATATAAATATGGGATAATTTGGGGGAGGGGGGTTCCCACCTTGTATGGAAAGATAAAACCATGAAAACCAAACTCACTGCTGTAGAGTAGGATCTGACTCATAGCAACCCTTGAGGTCAAACCAACCCCAGAGAGTTTCCCAAGAACACCTGGCAGATTTGAAATGCCAACATTTTTGGATCCAACTCAATAAATGGCACTTGGCTTGGCTTCTGTTAGCAGATGTAGTGCTTAATCCACTAAGTCACCGAGGTTTCTGTATGGAAAGATAGGTGCTATCAAAAGAACACATGTCTCCATTCTGAATTTAAACACTGGAGATAAAGTATTTGTTCTGACTCGACGGCACTTTGCTGGCTGGCTATGAAGTGTGGAGTGAACGAGTATTAAGTCATTTCTATATAGCTACTTTTCTATGGGGCAGTTCTACTCTGATCTATAGGGTCTCTATAAGTCAGAATTGACTTGATGGCATCTAATAACAACAACATATAGCTACTTTATTTTGTATTTCTAATACAGATAAGATTTGCTTCCTCCTTATGGGAAAAAATTCATGCACAATCATTTTCTTTAGTTAGGTGAGTTCTGTAGAACTGAGCACTGGCTTGATTAAGAGATCCCATCATCCTGAGATGATTGAAGACCCAAAGGGGGTCATTTGCATCACTCACTGGAAGACAAAGTTATGGGCTAAATATCTGTAAAAGATTCAGACACAGACATTGATAATGTGATGGACTACCAGAGTCCACCTTCTGTCCTAAGGAAGCAAAATTTATTGCCACTGAAAAAAAGGTTAATTAAACCCACTGATGTGTGACCAGTAAAAAAGGGGAGCATTCCAGAATGCCAGTATTGCAAGAAGGCACTCTTCAAGAGCAATCTTCATGACTAAAAAGTTTTCTTTCAAAAGGCACCAACCCCTTCTGTCATCTCTCCAGAGGCGCTAGAGAAAAGAATATACCCAAGGAATAGCTACTGAGAAATCCGAAAGTTTAATGTAATAGAAAGAACACCAGACAATGAGCAAAGGATTATGAGGCCTTTCTCACTCTGTTCATTGATTTAAAATATCTGTTATCACCCTGGTGACATAGTGGGTTAAGTGCTATATCTGTTTACCAAAAGGTCAGAAGTTCAACCCTGCCAGGCACTTCTTGGAAACTCTATGGAGCAGTTTTACTCAGACCTGTAGGGTTGCTATGAATCGATCTTGACTCAGCAGCAGTGGGTTTGTTTTTTTTATTGATCACCTGAGATGTGCTAGGCATTGTGCTGGCTTTGAGAGACACAGTCCTAACAACAACAAGAAGAAATGAGGCCTTTTGATTTCAGTGAGCTGATGTTTAATAGGAAACTCTGGTGATATAGTGGTTAAGACCTACAGCTGCTAACCAAAAGGTCATCAGTTAAAATCCACCAGGTGCTCCTTGGAAACTAAGGGGCAGTTCTACTCTGTCCTGTAAGGTTGCTATGAGTTGAAGTTGACTAGATGGAAGCAGGTTTGGTTTTTTTTCCTGATGTTCGTTAAGTTCTGATTCTATACACTGTAGGTTCTTTAGCAGGCCACTGGGTTTCGTGTCCTTCTCTGTTATCCATGAGGTCAGATGAGATAATCTTTCTGTTCCCTATGTGGTTGATAATCTGTAACTCTATTTTTGTCAGGGGAGCGGGACATGCAGGATGAGGGATAGACTTGGAGGAAAGCTGTGAAAAGGGGATATAGATTGGATTTTGGACATGTTAATGTGGTGTTTGACAGCAAGTTGGAGTGTTCTGGTTTGGAGCTGGGCATGAAGACAAAGATCTAATAGTGGAGAGTAGCTGAATCATAGGGGTAAATCTTCCTTAGCTGTCATCTAGAAGAGGGGCTCAACAGGGAAGGGGGAAAAGCAATGATGCAGAAAAACACTGTGCTAAGCACTAATCATGTTAGCACACTCAGCTCTTGCATTAACTTTGTGAAGTCGGAGGTACTTCTTATCTCCATTGTAGACAGGTAGTGTCCAGCTGATTCTGACTCACAGTGAATTCATGTAGAGATGAAAGATGGATGTGCAGCAAGATTAGAATGTCTGTGATCACACACGTAGTACCTCGTGGCGTCCACTTAAAACCTGTTCATTCTCACACCACAACCTATGTTTTTCTTGTCCCATCGTACAGCCTCTCCTAGAGCTTATGAAGAATAGAGGCAAAATGGGAGGGAAAGGTGCTTCCTACCAGGGGCATCTTGTTCAATTTTATAAAAGAAGTAGTATTTCAATGATATCAGATTAAGATGCATAGTAAGGAGGGGCGCAAGAAGATAATACAGCCCCAAATGCAATACAAACTAAAAAATAGAATCAAATATTGAAATCTGTATGAAGAGGCAGAAGGCTATAACAGAGTGATGAGCAGAAAATTAAAGAGTGGAATTGCCATTTGGAATCAGTTTGCTCAGGGCTTTAAACATCCCGCCAAATGTTTTAGACCAACAGCTGAATGGCTACAGGTCTAGCATTTGGAGATTTGTAGTAAAGCAGTGATGCGCACTGAGTGGTACTTTGGAAAGATGAATTTTCCAACGCTTTCCTAATTGGCTGAAGTCCTTTGATTGATATCAGTAAAGGATCTTGACATTTGGGGAAGGGAAGTTTTAAGTATGGTGCCTGGCTCTTTTCTCCTGACTAAGTTTTCTGGGTTAATCCTATTAATTTATTTTTGTAATTTCTTTTTTTCTACCACATCTGCTGAGAAAGTGGTGAACCCATTGTCCTAAAGTGCCCTGCCAGTTTCTGACATCTCCTTTCCCTTTAGTTCAGCCACAGCACACAGCTCTGCACAGAAGTTAAAGTGCATCATCTTAATAAATATGTGTCTATAGAGAATAGCAGCTCAGACACAGCCTCTCAAATGGAGCAAGAAATACTCTTTAAGCTTCTTGCCCTCAGTCCCATCTAGCAAAACTGTTTTGAGCTTGAAACATTCTCTAGGGTTCTAAGCAAATGGTTACAAGAGAATGTAAGGTATTGTTGTACCCTTCCATTTTCTTTTTTATCTGTGGATCTCAGAAAATACAGGGGATTTAAAAGAAACAAACAAACAAACAAACAAACAAAAACCCAGCACCTCATTTTTGTGTTTTTCTGTATTTATTCCATTACAATAAATACCAAACACCACTGTATCCTAGATACCTTTAAAAAAAAAAAAGAAACAATTTATCTTTGGTCTCCACATACATGTTTCTGGATCCAGATGGGGGAAACCTGTGCTTCATTGTTGTTGTTAGGTGCTGTTGAGTTGGTTTCAACTCATGGTGACCCTATGTACAACAGAATGAAATGCCTGGTCTTGCACCGCGTCCACAACTGTTTTTATGTTTAAGCCATCATTGCAAGCACTGTGTCAATCCATCTCTTTGAGGGTCTTCCTTTTTTTACTGATCCTCCACTCTACCAAGCATGATGCCCTTTTCCAGGGATTGATCCTTCTTGACAATATGTCTAAAGTATTCTTGACGTGTTTGCTTCCAAGGAGCACTCTGGTTGTACTTCTTCCAGAACACATCTGTTTGTTCTTTTGGCAGTCTATGGTACATTCGATATTCTTTTCCAACCTCGCAATACAAAGGCATCAGTTCTTCTGTCTTCCTTGTTCATTGTCCAGCTTTTGCATGGATATGATGCAATTGAAAATGTCAGGACCTGGGTCAGGCACACTTTAGTTTTCAAGGTGACATCTTTACTTTCCAATACTTTAAGGAAGTCCTTCGCAGTGGGTTTTCTCAATGTAATGCATCTTTTGATTTCTTGATTGCTGCTTCCAAGTGCATTGATTTTGGACCCAGGTAGAATGAACTCCTTGAAAATCTCAATCCTTTCTCCTTTCATGATGATGTTGTTTACAGGTCCATTTGTGAGGATTTTTGTTTTCTTGATGCTGAGATGTGATCCGCTTTGAAGGCTGTGGTCTTTGATCTTCATCAGTAAGTGTTTCAAATATCTTCACTTCCAGCAAGTAAGGTGGTGTCATTTGCATAGCGCAGGTTGTTAATGAGTCATTCACCAATCCTGATGCCTTGTTCTTCTTCATATAATCCAGCTTCTTGGATTATTTGCTCAGCATACAGATTGAAGGTGTGGTGAAAGGATACAATGCTGACACACACCTCCCCTGACTTTAAACCATGCAGTGTTGCCTTGTTCTTTTCACATGACTACGTCTTGATCCATATATACATTCCTTAAAAACACAATTCAATATTCTGAAATTCATATTTTATGCAATGTTAGCCATAATTTGTTATGACCCACACAGTCTAATTTCTTTGCACAGGTTAAACATCTTTCTGGTATTCTCTGCTTTTGGCCAAGATCCATCTAAGATCAGCAATGATATCCCTGGTTCCATGTCCTCTTCTGAATCCAGCTTAAATTTCTGGCAGTTCCTTGTGACTATGCTGTTGCAGTTGTTTTTGAATGATCTTGGGCAAAATTTTACTTGCATATAATATTAATGATATTGTTTGGTAATTTCCACATTCCATTGGATCACCTTTCTTAGGAATGGGCATAAATATAGATCTCTTCCAGTCAGTTGGCCAGGTAGCTGTCTTCCAAGTTTCTTGGCATAGATGAGTGAGCACTTTCAGCACTGCATCTGTTTGTTGAAATATCTCAGTTGATATTCCATCAATTCCAGGAGCCCTGTTTTTTGCCAATGCCTTCAGTGCAGCTTCAAGTTCTTCCTTCAGTGTCATCGGTTCCTGATGAGGTATTCTACCTCTGCAGGTGGCTGAATCTCAACCAGTTCTTTCTGGCATAATGCCTCTGTGTGTTCCTTCCATCTTCTTTTGATGCTCTCTGAGTCATTTAATATTTTCCCTATAGAATTCTTCACCATTACAACTGGAGATCTGAATTTTTTCTTCTATTCTTTCAGCTTCAGAAATGCAGAATGTGTTCTTCCCTTGTGTTTTTTTTATTTCTAGCTCTCTGCACATGTTATTATAGTACTTTATTTTGTCTTCTCTCCCTGCCCATTGAAACCTTCTTTTCAGTTATTTTACTTCATCATTCCTTCCATTTGCTTTAGCTGTTCGTTGTTCAAGAACAAGTTTCAGAGTCTCTTCAGACACCCAATTTGATCTTTCTTTCCTGTCTTTTTAATTACTTCTTGCTTTCTTCATGGATGATATCTTTAATGTCATTCCACAGTTTGTCTGGTCTTTGGTCATTAGTGGTCAACACATGAAATCTGTTCTTCAGATGGTCTCTAAACTCAGGTAGGATATAGTCAAGGTCACACTTTGGCTCTAATGAACTGTGCTTTTGTGAACATATATATGTCTTCAAGCAGCAGTGTAATAAATTTCACAACAAGTCTCAGAATTGGACCATCACCAAATGACTGGGTGATTTTACCTCCTGATATCAGGCCCATAGTGTTTTCCTTCTGATCCTAAAGACTATATTGTCCCTGTGTTGCTTCTCTTACATAGGACAAAAAGAATCAATTTGTGTCTTCTCCTAAGGGACCTTAAAAGACTCTGGGTTTAGTCAAAGCCAAGCAAAAAGTGTATACAAAAGTAGTGATTATCCTCTTGCTTAGATAGCAAATATAGAGGTAGTTCTTAATTGTCTTAGTTATAGCTAGGCATTAAATTCAGGGATGATCTAATTAGCTAAATTCTATGAAAACCTAAAGAAAGACCATTTATGGTTTTCTATTAAGCGTAAAATAAATAAATAACCAAGAGATGAGCCATGGATAAGTATTTCTTTCAAGACTATTCCTGGGTCAATTTGGAGATGTTCTATAGCCCACAACTGTTTGCAACACAAATTATCCTGAACTCTTCATCTACAACAAAACATTATGCTTTACTAGAATGGTCAATCTTAAAATGTGTAGTAAGATTTTCCAAAACTCAAATCATTATAATTAATTTGCCATTAAAATGAATTTTTCAGATGCTCTTCCATCCACAGACAATTATTTCTGTAAAATATCCACTAGAATAGAGGATGCCTGTGGTAAGTTAGTTATTAGCAAGCAAATGGTGCGTAGTATATAACTCTGGGGTCAGAGAAGACAGGTACAAAGTATACAGGACAAATAAAGTGAGATGTAGAGCTTCTTGACAATATCAGTAATAAAATTACCTTTGACCTTTTATTTTTTTATCAATCTGACTCATAGTGACCCTATAGGACAGAGTAGAACTGCCCTATAGGGCTTCCAAGGAGTGCCTAGTGGATCTGAACTGGCAAATTTTGGTTAGCAGCCAAACTCGTTGTTTATTTATTTTCATTTTTAATTTAATTTTATTTTTTTATTATAATTGAATGGAAATGTACATTCCGATATAAATTTGCATGCTGACCTACATGCAGCTTCTACCGCTCTCCCTGCATGGTCACAGCACACTCTTCTTCTCTGGTCCATCCATGAAGCAGCCAAACTCTTAATCACTGTGCCACCAGGGTTTCTGTCAACCTGGTACATCCCTGAAATGGAACTGAACATGTTTTCTTCACCAGTGAAATTTCTCTTATTTCAGAGCACCCTGAATTAAATGGTTCCATTCTAAATAGACCCTATACACACCAAGAAAGAACTATTTGGTGACACTGCCCATAGCCCACATGGAAAATCCAGAGAAAGTCAGTTGCATTAATCACTGTCCTGCTTATTTGTAAACCCAAGTGACAAGTACTCTACTCCCAAGGATTTTATATCAAGTCGCTTTTATTATGCCCATGATATGACGCTCCTAGGTTTGCTGGCAGTTCATCTTCGTTTTCTTTCTTCTGATTATTTACTCATTTGTGAATGCCTCACTCCCTCTTTGGTCCTCTTCAATTCTATGGAACCTAATGATAGAACAATCTGTTCCAAAGATGTCCTGGGAGGGGCTTTGTGAATTGTGTCCACTCCCCAAACAGCCCCTCATTTAAGATGATCAGAAAGTTTTATTAACACATACACAACTCCTGATTCTTCTTCTTTCAGAAGGTCACTTTCCAAAGTGATTTCTACCTGTCTGTTATTTGTTTGAATCCTAATTTTTCATAAACTTTTTATTTGGGAATAATCAGATTTCTTCTAGTATTTGGAATCTATGCTAATCAATGAACATCCTTTTTCTTAGCAGGAACAAAGGAAATCCAATGACGATTATGTACATTAAAGTACGCCTTTCACATGTCATTTCATTTTTATTACAAACTTGATTTTGATCTGATGGCCTCAGAAAACACAGGTGGGAAAAAATAACAGCTGCAATAAATGCTGCCGGATTTGTTGGAGGGCTAGCTTTGTTCTGTTAAAACGCAAACTGTTTTTCAGGATTCCGAGTCCTCTCTCCAAAGCTATGTTATCTATAAGCACCCACTTCTACCTCCCCCTTTTTTTTCTTCCTCCCTCCTTTCCTCTTCCTCTGTGTCTTCCTCCTACTCCACCTCCCCCCTTCTATTTGTAAAGACCACAGTCCCACAAAGGCAAATATGGTGCATACCAAAAATAGTAGAATACAGTTTTAAAGTGAACAAAAGCCAAGACTCATATAATGCATGAGATAACATAATTCTATTAATTTTTTGTATTATTAAAAAAACTTATGAAAAATGAATAGAACCTCCTGGTAATAAATTAAAGGCCGTTTTCTTTACTGTCTGTGCACTCTTCATGTGTAGGGAGGATGTCTACAGAGCTTTCTCCACAGCATATCTGCCTAATCCAGTCACTGTCCTATTTCAGAAATGCCAGTGGAGATCAGAGACCTTTCCTTGGCTTCCTGTTCATGCTGTACATTATGACAGGTTGTGCTGAGCTCTAAATCTGTGGCTGTTTCCTGAGGCTCAATTCTAGAATTGTTGAAATTGTTGATCAGATTAGATGCAAATGTCCCTTACAGCAACAACACATGTTAGTGACAGATAAAGCCCTCATTACACAGCAATTCCAGCACCAAGTCATCTATAAAACATTATGTACTGTGTGTTGCAATAGGAAGTAATTAAAAATGAAAAGGCTATACAACATTAATTTTCCATACATATTTTATTTTCAGAAATGGAGCACTGTACTAATGAATAACTCTGAAGTTGTAATAGTAGCCATTTGGGGTATGTGCACAGGTATGGTGATTGGGGGAGAGAGAGAGCTGCAGACAGGTGGATCTAAAGGAAACTATATAAAAATGGCAATAGCAATAAAATAATGCATAATAAATGTTATTAATTTATTAGTATTTAGGCTGCTAATCAGAAGCTTGGCAAGTTCTAATTCTCCAGGCAATCTTTGGAAATGCTATGGGGCAGTTCTACTCTGTCTCTAGGGTTGCTATGAGTTGTAATTGACTCAACAGCAGTAGGTTTGGTGTTCTTGGTTTGGTAATACCTGTCAGGCAAGGCATGGTGGGGACTTGGGTGAGGCGAGTGAGGCACTCACTTCAATAGCAAAATTTAGAAGCAGGATAAAAAGTTCAGGAAGCAAGACAAATCATATTTAAAACATCATTTAAAAAATGAAATTTAATGCCAAAACCTCCACAATGAAAAAAAAGGAAAAATGTTAAATAAATACAAAATTTTCAACAAAAATTGTATTGCATAAAGACAGTAGTAAAATGCTATACCCTTACTTTCTATTTTCTGGTTTGTAATACATAAACAATCATGTAAAATTGGAACTGTTGTTATGGGTATTTTATTGCTAAGTAACTTGAGGCATAGAGTAGTAACAAGCAAAAACAAGGCAAAGAACCTGATGCCTTGCATGCTCAGTGTTGGAATGACATTTGTTGGGGACTTTCAGAGACACACACATGTGTGTGACTGGGCCTGCTCATTGTGCTCTGTGGTAGCACCCACAGGGACTCAAGCAGGCCAGCTGTCAGATGCAGCAAGAGGACCCCTGACCCTAGGAAGTGGTGCTTTTCAACTACATGGTTAGGAGAAACATGCATCTTCCTGAGGGGATTGAGGTTGGCAGGTTATAACGAGGTGGATCAGTGGCCTCCAAGCCCTGTTCTTGCACGTCACTGTTTAGGGTTGGGGAAGCACGTGCCTCTCCCAGGGCACAACTGTGAGAATAGCTCTGTATCTTGGTGGTAGATGTGGTTGTAGCTTCTCCTGCTCTTTCTCGTTGGGAGGATCGTGTCCCTTTCCTTTCTGATGTGGCCTTATGGCTCTAGTCATGATTCACTGCCTCAACAATAGAGTGAAAATCCATCCCCTCAACATCCGGATATGTCTGATGCCTATGGAATAGATCTCACTTCTCAAATGGCTCTGCTCTGTAGGAGACCAGCTTCCTGTCTTGGAGGAATCCTTTAGAGAATCCATTTCCAGAGTCAACCAAACCCCTCAAGTATTTTGTGTGTTTGTCCAAGGTCACACAACCAATACGTTCAGAGATCCAGGTTTCAAATGCAAGTCTGATCCAGAGTTGAAGCATGTGGCCACTATGTAACACTGGTTTCTTGTACCCGCTCATTCACTAAGAACCTATACATGATGGCTTTGTTTCAAATTAGAGACCTTGGGTCGTGTGAATGGTTAAGCACTCAACTACTTATGGAAAGACTGGTGTTTCAAAACCAAACACCCAAACCCACTGCCATCGAGTTGGGTCCAACTCATAGTGACCCTGTAGGTCAGAGTAGAACTGTCCTGTAGAGTTTCCAAGGAGCACCTGGCAGACTTGAACTGCCAACCATTTGGTTAGCAGCAGTAGCCCTTAAGCCACTATACCACCAGGGTTTCCTTACTGTTTCAAACTCACCCAAATGTGTCTTACAGGAAAGACTTTATGATTTGCTTTGGAAAGTCCACAGTCTTGAAAACTACGGCATGCAGTTCCACTTTACAACACATGAGTTCACCATGAGCCAGAATTGACTTGGTGACAGTTGATTTTGTTGTTTTATTTCATATCAGATCATTTTTTAAGTGTTAGGAGTAGAAAAATAAACAAGAGGGTCCCATTTTTTATCTTCATAGGGTATCATGGATTGAATTGTTTTCCCAAAAAAAATGTGTGTAGAAATGTGGCTGGGCCCTGATTTCCAGTATTGGGTGATGTTCCTTTCTTTATGTTGTAAACCCTGCCTCTGTGATGTTAATGAGGGAGAACCGGCTGGCAGTTGTATTGTTGGGGCAGGATTTAATGTGTGGGATAGTATTGTTCCTTGAGGCAATCTCTTGAGATATAAAAGAAAAATCTAGCAGAGAGATTTAGGGGCCTCATGCCATCAAGAAATAAATCAGTGCCAAGAGCTGAGCATATTGTTTGGGGTCCCTATGCCTCAGAAGCTTCCAGTCTAGGGGAAGATTGATGATAAGGACCTTCCTCCAGAACCAGCAGAGACAGCCTTCCCTAAGAGCTCACACCCTGAATTTGGATTTTAGCTTATTGGGCTGTGACAAATAAAATTTATCTTTTTAAAGCCATCCACTTGTGATATTTCTCTTAAAGCAGCACTAGCTGGCAAAAACAGAATTTGGCACTCAGAGAGTGGGGTGCTGCTCTAACAGATACTTAAAATGTGGAAATAGTTTTGAAACTGAATGGATGGAAGACTCAGGAAGAACCAAGGAGAACCGTTAACACAGGAAAAGGTTCAAGTGGTGAGAAACAAGCAGTAGAGGACCAGCAACAACAGCAGGTAGACAGCAGCAGAATTAGATGAATGCAAAACAGCTGACCCTTGGAGTGAGAGAGCTAAAGTTTCCTGGTGAAGTGGGGTGCCTTGGGGCACTTAAATTGATGGAGCTGCAGAGCTTTGGAACACTTGCTTCCACAGAGCAGATACAGGACAGAGGCCCAGATCATGAGGCCACAGGAAACAAGCTGAAAACACAAGGAGCAGGAGCAGCTTAGAATCCTCAGTCTGAAAGGGTGTAGCCATAACCTCATGAATTTCAAAGGATGAAACCATGGCCCCTAGTGTTTCTAAGGGTGGTGTTGCCACTCAGATGGACTAGCAAAATGATATGCCTACTGCTGAGGGGAGCAGAGTTGTTATCCCATTAGGCTTGGAAGGCAGAGCTGTAGCACAGGGCCAAGGGGTCTCCACTCAGAATCTGGCAAGTGTGACCAGTACCTGGAGTCTGGAGGGCAAGCTGTTGTGTAAAGTGTCGCAAAAAAATGTAAGGTTATTTTCAAAGCCTTGAGGGCTAATGTAATGTGTTCTGCTAACTTTCTTGCTGCCTGTTTTGCCTTCTTTCTCTCATTTGTAATGGAAATGTCTAATTTGTGCCTATCTGTTCTGCCATTGTATTTTGGAAACAGATAACTTGTGTTCTGAATTTCATAACTGAAAAGGAATTTCTGGATTTTGGACTTGGATATCATATTCTTGCTATGATGGGATGACTATGTTTTACCTGTTGTAAGGATGTGATTTTTTAGGGAACAAAAGTGAAATGCCATGGATTGAATTGTGTTCCCCCCAAAAATGTGTGTAGAAATTTGGCTAGGTTATTATTCTTGGTATTGTATGATGTCCATTTATGTAGTAAGCCCTACCTCTGTGATGTTAGTAAGGGAGGATGGGCCAGCAGTTGAATTGATGGAGCAGGACTCAACGTGTGGGACTGTATTATGCCTTGAGGCAATCTTTTGAGATATAATAGAAAGGATCTACCAGAGAGATCTGCAGATCTCATACCATCAAGACAGACAGCAGTACTGTGAGCTGAGCTTGTCCCTTAGAAAGGATGAAGGTCTCTGTGCCTCAGACGCTTCCAGTCCAGTGAAAGATTGACAAGGACCTTCCTCCAGAGCCAGCAGAGAAAGCTTTGCCCTGGACCTAACACCCCAAATTTGGACTTTCAGCTTACCAGACTGTGATAAAATAAAATTTTTCTTTTTTAAAGCCATCCACTTGCGGGATTTCTGTTAGGCAACACTAACTGACTAAAACATAGGGTTTACAAGTTAAAGGACAAGGAACATATATTTTTATGGTTTTAAAGAAAAGGAATTGTTTCAGTGAGTCACTCCTAATTTTAATAGGTTTCTGTTATTTGATATGCTACTATGGTCTACAAGAAAATAATAAGCATATTTAGAGTTAAATCCAAGCAAGGCTGTGTCCTAAGGAGCCTTTGGTATCTTTCCACCCTATTTCAAAACAGTCTCTCTCGCTTTTTACACTCCAGCCATTCTTGTTTCATTAAGGTCTTCAAACATGTAAACTTCCTTCCTGCGTTGGGAAATGCTCTTCCCTCCTTTGGTAATATGTCTGCCTAGACCTTTCACATGGCTGGTTTCTTCTCAACTTTGTGTCTTATTTTCAATCCATGCACCCAGAGAGAACTTCTATCAGCATGATATGAAAAACAGGCAACCATTCTATTCATTTTAATTCCCTTTCTCAGTCTTTTTTTTTTTTTCCAAAATACTAATTACAACTCCTAGTAATTCATCTGCTTATTTGACTTTGACTCTTTTAACAGAAGCTAAATGAGGAACTAGGTCTGTCTTGTTTACTCTTATATCCCCAGGACTTGGCACAGTGTCTGGCATGGAGGAGTGCTCAATAAATATTTGCTGAATATATAAATTATAATATTAACAATGAGAATAATGATAGCTATCATTTAACTATAATTTCCTCTCAGCTAGGCCCTAGTGTAGCTGCTCTGCATGGAGTGCTTACTGGGTCCTCACAATAACTCTTAGGTAGAAGCTATTTTTAACAAAAATGTTTAATTTTAAAAAAGGTAAATTCTCAATGGGAAGGAAAGCAAATAGTCCAGAAGTTCTCCTGCCATCTAAACCTGCTCTTCAGATAACCCTGTTCAGAACCTACCGTATCTCTGCAGGTATTATTCTTTGTCTATAAATACTCTGTCTTGGTTGCATCTATGGCTCCAAGTGTCAATAACCCACGTTTCACACTGGGTCCCTATTCCAACCACAGAAAACTTACAAAGGCATCAAATAAGAATAAGCTTCAGCAACTGACCACCGATTTCCATCCTTGAGACTATGAAGAGGCCAGGAAAGGAAATGCTGAAGTTTAGGGAAAGGATTTCTTGGAAGAAAACTGTTGATGAAATGAAGACTTTTGGTCAGACTAAGTACTGGAAACCCTGGTGTCTGAATGGTTAAGCACTACTGCTGCTAACTAAAAGGTCAGCAGTTAAAATCTGCCAGGCATTCCTTGGAAACTCTATGGGGCAGTTCTACATTGTCCTGTAGGGACAGCTACGAGTTGGAATTGACTAGATGGCAGTGAGTTTGCTTTTTTTAAGTACTGGATGGGGCTGGAGTGTACGTGCAGGCTGTCTACTTCCTGTGCATGACAGAGAGCCAGCTTAAGGTCTGGTTCCAGAACCACCAGACCAAGTGGTACAAGCAACGTGGAGCAGAGATGGTGTCTGCCCAGAAGGAATGAAAAGTGGGTACCTCCAAAGCAGATGGCAATGAGGGATGCAGGGAACTCTTATGAGAGGGAGATGGTGAGGCCACAGTAAACAGGGTACATGGCGTGTGTGTCCCAGACTTCTAGTACAGGGAGTATGACCATATAGTTCTACAAAATGAGACAGCCAGCTTGGCTCCAGCTGGGTGTTGTGGGGTATCAGGGCCTACGCTTAGCTCTGTACTTATTTCTTGTGTGTCTTTGGGCAAGGTGCTTCATCCTTTTGAGACTCATTTTTCTCATTTCTAAAATTAGGTTAATAATACCTACCTCACAGATTTGTTCTTATGATTAAAGGAGTTGTTTTAAAGCAGTTAAAAACCCAAACCAAACTCACTGCCTTTGAGTTTATTCTGACTCATGGTGAATCTGTGGGACAGAGTAGAACTGTTCCATAGTTTCCAAAGAGTGCCTGGTAGATTTGAACTGCTGACCTTTTGGTTACAGCTGTAGCATTTAAGCACTAGGTGTAGCTGGCACATATTCCAAGCTTAATAAAGCATAGCTGTTATTACTATCCCAGTTAATGCTCGACTTGGGAGAAGGTGGGGAAAGTTCTTGTTTGTACTCACAGGAGCCATGGTGCCAACTCCAGAACGGCCACGGTCAGTGGGGAGCTACTAACAAATGACTTCTGAGCTAATAGAATGATAACTGCAAACTGCCTTGTGTAGGAGGCTGGACCTTTAGATCCATGAGGCTTTAACACTGTTGATATTGTCCCTGATGATCCTGTGGTGCCTTTCTTGGAATTTATACAAGGAAAGACTCTTGACTCTAATCCTTCAAACTGGAGGAAGACACACTAATACATTTTGCTTTTTGCTTTAAGTATATCGAAGTTTCCTGTCCTTGGGTAGAAACCTGATCTTGATGTCAAACACAAACAGCCAGTAAGCTAGCTTTCCTAGTTCTCTTTACCTGCCTCTAACACTGGTGATTTATTTATGTATGTATTTTGCGAGTAGGTAGGGAGCATTACAGTAAAGTTACTGCCTTAGTTTCCTAGGAAAACTTCGTGGCATAGTGGTTTAGTGCTATGGCCATTAACCAACAGGTAGGCAGCTCAAATCTTCCAGACACTCCTTGGAAATTCCATGGGGCAGTTCTACCCTGTCCTATAGGATCACTATGAGTTGGAATTAACCATACAGCAGTAGGTTTGGTTTTTGGTTTTAGTTTCCTAGGGTGGCTGTAATACAACACCACAATGTGGTAGAGTTAAAGAATGTAAACTTACTGTCATCCAGTTTGGAAAGCTACAAGTCAAACTCAGGGCATCAGTAGGCCCTTGCTCTCTTTATGCTCTAGGGAAAGATCCTTCTTCACCTCTTCCAGTTTCCAGCAGCCCCAGCAATTTTTTGGCATTCCTTGGCTTATAGATGCATCTTCGTAGGGCATCTTCCTCCATGTGACTTTGTTTCACAACCACTAACCCTTCTTATAGATCAGATCCAATGAAGAAGGGAGTAGGCACTACCCTATTCACGTGTGACTTTTTAAACATAAGTGATAACATCTTCAAAAAAGACCCTCTAACCAAACAAGGTCACTGATGCAGGGATTAGAATTTCAACATGTCTTCTAGGGAGGATATAATTCAATTCACAACAGATATGGATAACCAAGCTTGTCTTTGATCTTTTTTCTAACATCACTATATTCTTAAATTCTAGTTCTACAGGATGGTCTCCCCTACTTGTATGCCTCCAGTCAATTTCTGATTCCATTCAAAATAAGATACAATCTTTTTCATACGACCTCTGAAACAACTGGCCTTACCCACATCTCCAAATTTACTTCTTCCTGTCTCTTCTCAGTGAAGTGGTTGAAGCAATCAACTGCTAACTGAAAGGTCGGCAATTCAAATCCACCAGCTACTCTGAGAGAGAAATATGATAGCTGGCTTCTGCAGAGGTTTACAGCCTTGAAGATCCTACAGCGTCACTAGAAGTTGGAATCCACTCAGCCCCAGTAGGTTTTTGGTTTATCTTTCCCCATTACAATCAATTCACATGAACTTGTGTTCCTTTGACACAATAAGATTGTAAGGAAAAGAAAAAAGAGAGTCTCAAAGTCCTTGTCTTTTTGGAAATTTCTTTCCCTGACAATTTGCAAGGTTGGTTCCATCTCTTCAGGCAGATCTCAATTCACACTGTACCCTCGTCAGACAGGATGTGCATATCCATTCTGTCTAAAGTTCCTTCTCTCATACCCAACCCCTACTACTTCCTACTGCATTATTCTCTTATTTTCTTTGGAGTATTTATCATTAGCTGACATCTTCTTCCTTTATTGTTTTTTATGGCTTGTCTGGGCTCACGGAAAAGCTCCAGGCGGGCAGAGCCCTCATCTATCTCACTGAGTGTTCATTCTCTAACTCAGTGTCCCAGAGAGGATCAAACATGTCAGTATGTGCAGGGCTGTGTATATATACCCAACACTCAGTATGTGTGTGTTGAATGTTGAGTGAAATGATGATTTCCTTCCTTCAGTTTCCCGATCTCCTTTCCACCGAATTGCCACTTATTGCCTGCTGTCCCATACTTTATGTCTAGGTGTCGTGCTTTTAAATACCTGCTCTTAAGTAAAAACACTCATAAAATTAATGGAATTTTCTCCACATGGACAGCTGTATTTCCTTTGGAATTAGACTTCGTATTTTGGAAACTGAAGCCCCAGTGTCATAGTGGCTAAGAGATCAGCTGCTAACCAAAAAGTCAGTAATTCAAATCCACCAGTCACTCCTTGGAAACCCTGTGGGGCAATTCTACTTTGTCGTCTAGGGTTTCTAGGTGTCAGAATCAACTCAATGGCAAAGGAGTTGGTTGTTTTGGAAATTTCATTAGAAGGGCAGATATCTATGGATAACATGATCTGTCCAATGCCCTTGAAATGGAAATCTCCATCAATAGTTTTTATTCTACTCATTCTTGTTTTCAGGCCACCCAGGAAAGAATGGTGTTTATAAAAGGAATAGGGCATATTTTTAACAAAGTTATAAAAATAGTTGACTGTTTTTCAAGGTCTTTTTGTAGGACTGAGGCTTTAACAAAAGAGAATGGCTTTTGCCCTACAGGTGTGGGAGGGAGATGATATGCGGATATGGTGATGACAAATCTAGGGAAAATATCTAGATGTGAAGATATCAACCACTAAACTATACTACCTCACGAGATGATAAAGCAGGGAAAAAATGTACTTAAAACCAGATAGAATTGCTAACCACTAACCCACTGCTGCTGAGTTGTGTCCAACACTAGTTGTTCTATTTTAAGATACACCAATTTCTTATCTAGGTGCCATAATGGAGCCACAGCTAGAGCTTAGCTGCTCATCCATAGTTTGATGGTTCAAACCTACCGAGCTCTAAGAGAGAAAGATTTGGTAATGTGCTCCCGTAAAGACTAAAGTCTTGAAAACCATATGGGGCAATTCTACTGCATCACATGGGGTCACAGTATGTCAAAAACAAATTTGATGGCCCCTAACAACAGCAATCCATTATTAAAACTTTTACATCACTGTTTTGACAAGTTCTTCAAACAAAAGCCTGCTTTTCATGATGCCAACAAGATGTTGCTTGTCCTTTTTCATTCAAGTGTTTACAGAGGAAGTATGACCCAAGTTTCACTGAGGAGAATTTGAAATTCACCTCTCCTTTTGCTTCATTTACCAGAACTTAAGCTGATGTTTCAATACCAAATATAGAGACAAGGATTTGAATCTGGTAAAATAACATAGGTCATGGAGGACAATTAGCCGGGTCCCTGTCAGTAAAGATGATTTCTCAGCCTGTAACCTGCTATGCATTCTTCCTCCTATGTTATTAAAATAGCTGGAAAACTTGGAACACTTCTAGATTGTTTTCTATTAGCACTTCATATATAATTTCAATACATTGCAGAATAAGATTCTGTTCAAGTTGTTATGTAGTTAGCAGTGAATATGTAGCTATTTAGCCTTGTTGTTCATAAGAGGAAAAAGGCCACTTCGGTTCACAGAATGCTTAGCATTCAAATAGCACGCCAGTTTGTTGAATAACCTAATGAAAGCCAGTCTGTGCAAGTTTAAATGCTGCCTTCCACCTGTCCCATCAGGCTCATCCCTATTGCTTACGCATGTAGAACCCTGGCCCTATTTTACCTTAAACTTGACTTGGTTAAATAAAGTCTACTTATATTTCCTTTACCAAAACATATAGAGCAAAGGCAAATATTTTGGAGACATCTCTCATCTTTAACAGGTGAGAATACTAACAATGACATCCAATCAATGTGAAGAGCTGGTGTAGCAACAAGCAGCTGGAAAAAGAAATGAGAAGAAGCAAAAAGTAAAAGCTTTAAAATTGTAATAGATTGGGAAATGAAATATACTACATTTTCACACTAGTAATGATTTCTACTGAGAAGGGCACAGTCTTTTCTCCTCTTCCCCTGAAGAAACAATTCTCTAGGAACGGGAAGTGTTTTTTTTTTTTTTTCCTTCTCTCCTATTAAACGTAAAATCACTGCAGTTTTGCAGTAGTACTAAAAAACTAATAATAGACTATATTCTATTTGTAAATATGTAATTCTTTTGGCCAACTTACAGGAACAAACTGGCAGCATTGAGGTTTGGTCTATCATTTATTTCTGCTTCTAGAAGCTCTTCTTAAATTGAGTTGCTGATAATATTCGGTCCAGTTTATTAAAATAAATGGCAAGACTTTTCAAGGACTTGCATCTTCTTATTTGCTTATAAGGAAGTGTAGATCTTCATAAAGAAAAATTCTAATATCTATGCAGTCATATGCTATGGCTTTACCCATTTATGTATATGGGACCTAAGATAAACACATGAACCTACATTATCTGCATTTTTCATGATGGCTTGTCTTTTCCTCTACAAATAGCAATGTTGTCATTATTCATGATGCTCACTTCCCTCCAGTTAAATGGAAAGATATAAAGCTCTGCAACTGCCTATTTTCATAATCTTTTCTCTTGATGAGTTCTCTAAGTAAGTTGGCATCATAGTGTCACCATGTGATCAGGCTGGATATCAAACCTATCCATATTTGTACACTTCCCCTGTGATTACTGAAAATTTGTGGAGCTGCATATATGAGGATTTTGTTAGGGGAGTTTAAAAAAAAAGTGCCTGTTTTCAAAAATAATTTAGAATATTTTTTCTTTTCAGAATAACTCATAATTTCACAGTTAGACATTCTGTTTTGGTTCTTATTGTATTTTTTATTTAAATTTTAAAAATGTAGGATTTAGCAATTCTAATTGCAATGGGTTACTTGCCATTTTTCATACAAATGAGCTCATTTACTGCTTATCTTAATCTTTGTTACTAATCATGCTCTGTATAACCAGCCATCTTCCCAGGCTCTGTTTCTAGAATAAAGTATTTATTCTGTTCCTCTTAAGTCTTTGAAATACAGTCTTGTTCTAGAAAATTTCACGCTTGTTTATTCTGGTCATGATCTATGCCTTTATCACAACAAGACACTACTTTTATTTCTGGAGCTCCTCTAATAATACATAACATGTATTTAGTATTTGGAGTCCCTGGGTGATGCAGATTACAACCATGCTTGGCTGCAAAGTGAAAGTTTGGTGATTTGAGTTGGACGGCACTTGGTTTGGCAGCATGCCTTGGAAATCCTGGTGGTATGGTGGTTAAATGCTATAGCTGTTAACCAAGAGTCAGCAATTCAAATCTACCAGGCAATCCTAGGAAACTCTGTGGAGCAGTTCTACTCAATCCTATAGGGTCACTGTGAGTTGGAGTCCACTAGATGGCAGTGGGTTTGGTTTGAGTTTTAGGGGTGCATAGGAAGAGAAGTCGAGTGATTTACTTGCAGAAAAATCAGCTACTGCAAATCCCGTGGAACACAGTTCTACTCGGATACATGTGGGGTCATCGTGAATTGGAATCAACTTGAAGGCAACTGTTTTTGTTTCTTTGGTGAGGGCCTTCCAAAATGTATTTATTTTAAAATAAATTTCATGAGGGACCTTTTTTTAACTGTGCAAGTCTACGTTGGTCAGGAACTGAGCAGAAACAGATGACAGACTCAAAAGCAGTGACTGGAGAGTCAAATTAAGAAAAGATTTGGCAAAGTGTGGACTGAACAAAGGGAAAACAAGAGGTGATGAAGTGGCCTGGGGTTAGTGACAGAGGGAGACTGCTACTTCCCCTAAGTTGCCAGGAGTCAGAGGAAAGAGAGTTTACCAGAACTCGGCCAAACTATAGAACAGTGTCATCCAAGACCAACTTGGCTTTCGGTGGAGGATGCCTGCTGCACTGCCAAGCTGTGGCTTGGCAGGGAACTGTCTAGGGGAATAAGTGCCCAGGCCTCTCTGCCTCCTCGCCAGTCTTTTGCAAGTATTTTGCATTTACTGAGTCTAATTGGAAACCACAGGGCAAGGAGGCTGGCAACTGCAGTTTGTAAAGAACTGCCTGAGGCACTGGGCTGAGGGGTGAAGAGTGGAGAGTAGATATAGGGTGTAAGCAAGATTTTCCAGCAGAAAGTGTTTCTGTGAATAATTTATTCAATCCTCACAATGAGTGCATCATATAGGTGAATAATATTAGCTCTGTTTACAGGTTGTACATCTTGGTTTCTGGGTAGCAGAGCTCACAAGAAGCAAGGGCAAGATTTGAACGTTGCTTGGTTTGGGTTTTGTGGATTGAATTGTACCTCCCCAAAGACATTCCTAATTCCTGGTACCTACCTTCGAACATGAGCTTGTTTTGAAATAATCAAATGCAAATTCATTGCTGTTGAGTCAATCCCAACTCACAGCCATCAGGCCTTCAGGTATCAGTTAATGTGATGTCATAGCAGTGTGGATCAGTGTTCATTTAAAGGAGGAGAACAATGTAGAGAGACAAATACAGGATACTATATGGTGCTGTAACTTCAAGCCAAGGAAAGCCTAGACTTAAGAGAGAGCCAAGGAAGATGTTATCCTTCAAAGCTCCAGAAGAAATCAACACAACAAACACCATGACCTTGAACTTGCAGCCTCCAGAACAGTGAGATAATACATTTCAGTTCTTTAGGGCAATACGCTGTGATGTTTTCTTACAGCCTCGGTGGTACTAGGAAACTAATATCAACACAGAAGGGCTTTCCCAACCAACTACATTAAGATTCACTACAATGGACACAGCTTCCTGTTTTTTCTGTCGCTAGAAGTCCAATACACAGACCATAGCTTTATAGTTCTAAAACTTTTCTTCCCTTTCCATTGCTCCAACTTTCATGCCCCTGTGTACATTAAATTGAGAACTGTAGCAGCCATGAACGTATTGTGGCTCTCATGACTGACCTTCAGGATATAGATTTCCAGCTGAGGGACTTTTCTGGTGCCTAGAATGCATTATTTTTGTATTTGTTTGTTGTTTAATCGATAAAAGGTTTTAAGAACATTAGTTCTGTCTGTTCTTAATCCTCTTAATCGTTATTCCAAAAATTTAAATAGAATTATTTACAGATTTCTTCACTATCCTTTAGGACAGGAGAAAAAAATGTTCTGAGGAATAGTATAGTGATATAAAAGTGATATGTACGCTGAAAATTTAGATATTTATCAAAGACATTCTTGAGGTTTCTAACTTTTGTTCTGGAAACCATTTGTAGATCAGAATTTCTTCACTTCTGGAGTAAGGTAAATTACTGTCAAAAAGCTTACTACAATGTATACTTAAACTGTATCATTGTAGGTAAGAATCAAGACTCTGTTTAAAGCAGCAGAAGCCTAGCCCCTACTATCTTTACCAAAAAGATGACTTTACTGGCCTGTGAAGCTAGAAAGGATGCTGGGGGATCACCAGAATGAAGAAAGATCCATAGTAACTTTGGTCTACAGGATTCTATATAAAGGGACTGTTTTCGAAGGATATCTGTAATGTCTAACTTCTGTATGTGTATTTTTTTCTTCCTAACTTCACAGTGGGAAGATGTTCTAAACATTATAGAATGTAAGACCACTCTACAACTCCAGCAGAAAGTTTTTCTTTACTTATATTCCATAAGGAAATCCCAGAGATGAACATGAACTCAAGTTCTTCTACAGTCAAACGACTACCGATTGTAGGTTGAATTGCATCCTCCAAACAATGTGTGTAGTAATTTGACTGGGTGGTTGATTCCCAGTATTGTGTGATGCCTTCTATTTTGTGATTTTCTTATGCTGTAAATCCTAGTGTCTGTCTGTGATTAACAGATGTATGTTAAAGAGGATTAGATGGGACTGTAAAACCCTTCCTAAGGTCACTTAACTGCCCCAACATAAAGGGAATTTCCCTGGGGTGTGGCTTGCACCATCTTTTAACCTTCTTTCCTACGAGAGATAAAAAGAAAGTGAAGCAAGCAGAAAGTTGGGAACCTCATACCATCAAGAAAGCACCACAGGGAGCAGAGTGGATCCTTCTGACCTGAAGTTCCTGCGCTAAGATTCTCTCAGACCAAAGAAAGACTGGTATAATACAAGGACTTTCCTCCAGATCCAATAGAGAGGGAAAGCCTTCCCCTGGAGTGGATACCCTGAATTTGGACGTGTGGCCTCTTGGCATGTGTGAGAATAAACTTCTCTTTGTTAAAGCCATCCATTCGTGGTATTTCTGTTAGAGTGGAACCAGATGACTAACACACTATTCCGTATCCTAATCACTCTTTCCCAGGAGATGGCATGCTGTGACTGCACGTGGCTGCTTCACCTGCCTACACATCTCAACTGAAGTACTACGCGATTTGCCAGAAAAAAACAAAAAACAAAAAACTTACCGTGGTCTATTAAATCTAGCCAGCTACCTAGAGCCTTGATAGCTTGTTTGCATGCATCTTCTCTTCCTTCACATTTTTCTCCCTCTACCATCCAAGAGACAATTTAATTTAGTTTATGAGTTTGTTTCAAAAAGCTATCAGTTTTATATATATGTGAAAACTGTTTTGAGATGCTTTAATTAAAAATTCAGGTTTAAGAATAATTTTGTATATCTTACACTTTGATGAAGAACACTCTAAAAATGTTGTGTGACCCACGTCCCATGAGGCATTCAAAATGTGCGTTTGCTATCTCATTCATATTATTTTTTTCTAAACTAAAGGTATGCAAGATAGTGGAAATTTGTTTATTTTTTCATCAAACTTTCACAGTTTATAATCTTGTCTGTGTAGAATATTGGCATATTCTGTCTGAATCCGATAGAGTAACGCCCATCCTCATTACCCCCGCTATCCATCTTTAAAAATCAATGGGAATTTTTCAGTATGTACACAAACATTATACCAGTTTCTTCCTGTTCCAGATCTTTATTCTGCTCAAATGTCTAAAAAGTTGTAGGAGGCCCATGATATTCATAACATTCTTCATGATTCCAGAGTTCTGAAATTTTCAGAGTTCTGAAATATTCAGAGTTCTTCAAGACAAATAAATGGACAAAATACAAAAGAAAGTGTTTGTCCTTGCCCCCTACCTAAAAATTTCTTAGGCATTTATTAAGTCTACTTGAAACTTACTCAATGACACCTGCAATGTGTGTTTGTGTGTGTGTGTGTGTGTGTGTGGTGGTAATTAAAACTTTTCTTCAACTAAATTGCCTCTAAAATGATGGCATAAAAAAAACTTCCCCTTTTTAAAATACACATGACATTTATAAGAGAGACATATACATCATAAGCACTTGTTACTTATTGGTATACAGTTACTTATATTTTTTAGACAAGACCAGGAAATAATTAAATGCTATATTCCATGTATGTAAACATTGTAATATACTGAATTCACCTTCCCTTTAGGTTTTAGTATAACCAAATTTTCAGACAGTGTTTGATTTAACATCTTTTTTTTTCTGTTGAATCTTCTAAATTTATGATATCCTGGGGCCGTCTAGAAGATTCAGCTCTGAAATACAGGATGGTAATGAGCCACAAGAAACGGTGAAGATAGTATGGGAGACAGGAGCTAATTACTGAATTCATGATATGCTGAGTCTTTCAAGTAGTGATAATAGATGACATTTATTGAATATTTACTATGTAGCGGGGCCTAGACCAAGTGCTTATGTACATTATATCATTTAACTGTCATAAAACTAAATGTTGTAGGTATTAGGATATGCACTTTATATCTGAGAAGGTGAGGTTAGGGGTGGTTAAGGCAGTTGCTAATAGACACCCAGCTCACAAGTGTTAGAGCATTAAATCAAATGCAGGATTGCTTGATGTTAAAGGCTTGATCCTAACCGGTAAGTTGTATCATATATCCTCTCTTTCAAGCATTTTCATGAGATTGTGATATAAAAATTGCTACCACTATCCTAACAATGCTAAGTACTTAAAGAAATCATATGGCTCACCTTGTTTCCCACAGTTAATAAAGCACAGAGCCAGGATTGGTACCTCCCTCCAGGTGACTTCAGTACCACCTCTAATAAGAGGCACACAAAGGAAGCAACTGGGTCCTTTCAGCTTCTAATACAACGAAGTCCCCAAGAAAAATTCTGCTATTTTCACAGTGCTCATTTTCAGAAGCCATAAAGGTTTAAGTCATATAGCTGGAACACTTCCACTTGTGCCAAATGAAAAGTGACACCAAGGAAATCGATTGAGTGAGAAGACACTTATCTAGATGGTTTGTTTCTTTTGAGTCCCTTCATTACTGCTGTTATTTACAAATCATCTAACCAGGCCTGGTGATTTAGTTTTCAAATTAGTTATTGATCCTCGCTCTAGGAAGAATAGGTTTGAAAAAAAAAAAAAAACTTACTTGTAGAGAGGAGGGAAGTTTTAGGGTTATAATGGGTAAGTGTCTCATTTTCTAAGGACTTAAGGGCTCTTTTGAATCTCCGCCTTAAAAAGATGACACACTGAAGTCGAGCATGCTGACTGACTCCAGAATCTAAGGCAGAGCTGTGGCCCTAGCATAGTCGAAGACCAACCCCTCTCATCTTTGGGTGTTTTTGTTTTTTAATTTAATTTCAAATTCACTTTCTTGGGAGCTCCTGATCACCATATTGAAAATTTAAATATTTAAAATTACAACTGCCTTCTCCCCTTCATGCCCAGTTGGCATTCTTTGCTTTATGTATTTAGTTTTTCCACAGCATTTGTCACCAACTGGTATATTGTGTCCTCTGTTTTACTTACTCAAGTTTAATATATAGTTTCCTTTCTAGAATATAACCCCCATATGGGCAGGCATTTCTGTGTATTTTGTTCAATGTTATGTTGCCAGTGCCCAGAGCTTCTATGAGGTTTGTATGTATGTATGCATATACCCATGTACTTTCTGTTTTGTTACAATAATCAACTATTTAAAACTACAGGATTTCTTGAAAAAAAAATTTTTTTTTTTTGAACTGAGACTATGGAAACTTTGGCTCTTTTGTGTTGAGCATGGTGCTTACAGGGTGGTTAAAAGATGTCTGAGCTGGAGTATGAAGTCATCTATGACCTCTGAAATTGTTTGTTTTACAAAATCATTCTTAATATGTACTTGATAACGTGCTTTAGTGGCTCTTAGCCCACTGATCACTGGAAGGTGTGATCTTTGCTTTGTCTCTGTAGTTTTCTTAATTTAAATATTGAATAGAATGTTCATAAAACCAGCACATAAAAAAAATTTGTTGTCAAAACACATGCAGTAAAACTGACAATAAAGTAACAGTCCTGTGTTTGTGCTACTGACTTCATACCTTATTTATTAACCCAGACAGAATTTTGTAAATTGGATTTATATTTCCTCATTTCTATCAGTTTGTCTTTTTCATTACTCTCAGCTTGGACAATCAAAATAAGACATTCATTTTGTGTTTCTGCTGTATTCGCACTTCTTTCCAGGCAATAAAAGTGAGATATGCTTATAATCTGCAAATCAGGTTTCACAGAGAACCCCACCCATCACTTGAGGGCTCAGTAGCCTTCAGCTGACCTCAACATCTTTCTTGATGCCCCTGAAGTTTAGGGCAATGCAATCCTTTTATTACAGCTAGTAACAGAGAAGAGAGGGTGTGAGTAAGATAGCTGATTTCAGAGCAGCTGGGGAAGTGAGTGTCATCCTGCACTCAGGTTTTCACAGTCTTTCTCAACATGAACAGGCAAGGTCTATACCCTCTTTCTGTGTTGACACAGGGCTTCTGAATGCCTTCATGATTATGTTTTTGAAAGACACACAAAACAGTGGGAATTCATGCACTTTGTTCAAACCTGTGACACTGAGAATTGAATGGTGGTCTATCTGTCTCTGGTAAGCTCTAGAGTTAAGATGTGTTCTTGGAGGACAACTGACTGAGATCTGCTTCATAGGCTCTAGTTCTATAACACACCCTTTTCTCCATCCTTACCTCTCTGTCCTTTCTCTGAGTCCTGCTCCATAGGGTTGCACTTCCTAGTAAAGTAATACCTTATACAACTTTCTCATTAGACCCTGCTTTATAGGATAAAGCAGACTAAGACAGCTGGTATGAGTGGTGGCCCTAGAAGGAAGATGGGAATTTGGGTGGATTACTCTCTAATCAGATGACAATAAACATCTCATTGATGATGACACGTGGGATGGTTATAACCAGTAACGGTTTCACTTAACATGCGGCCTGACAATTAAGTCCATGAACTTAATTCTTTTAAGTGCTATATATCTCATTGCTGTATATCACTATGATTACCTTTGAAGTACTTCCCTTGAGAATCTATGCACCCAGTGCATAGATTTAGAACTCTTTAGAACTCTTTCTGGAATGGCCATTGCACATGGTGGTATAGCAGCAGGTTTGTGAACTTCATTGTATAGTTGTCTGTGAAGGAGTTTTTAGTCAGTAAACAAAATGACTGTATCGGAATACCTTCCATAAACACTTGATCTGGTCCCCAGTGATTTTTTTCTTTACCCAAAGATAAAGGAAATGTTTACAGGGAGACATTTTGATGACATTCAAGACATCAAGGGTAATAAGGCAACAGATCTGATGGCCATTCCAGAGAGTTCCAAAATTGCTCTGAAGGGTAGACTAGGCGATGGCATAGGCACATAGCTTCCCAAGGGGAATACTTCGAAGGTGACCATAGTGATAGTCAGCAATGAGGCAGGTAGCATCTTTCCTAGGCTGAGTTAGCAAACCTGTCATACCTCATAGTCATAATGAAGTGCAGGTAGCAGGTAACTCACTGGGTTTCCAATGGCTGAGGAGCTTCTGTGGCATTAGGGAAATGATTAGGTTGTGTTCTTTATTGGGAAACTTGACATAAGAGTCCAATAGGCTGAGGGCAGCCAACTGCTAAGTCAAAGCACACAGTGAAGCCAGAGGGCTTCTGTGGCAGCTGTTAAGCAGATGTTCATCTTCTGAAGTTGTAACACACGCTGTACTGAAATGAAGCCCACTGTAAGGAAAAATGCTCTATATGGCTGGATTACTCCAAAAGATGACAAGCCAGCCACATGATGGCAGGCAAAAGAAAATTAGATTCCTTCATCACAAAAGAAAAGATATTGCTTCTTGCAGTAATCAGTACCTGCTACCAAACCAAATCCATTGCCATCAGGTTGATTCTGACTCATAGCAGCCACACAGAACAAAGTAGAACTGCCTCATAGAGTTTCCAAGAAGGGCCTGGTACATTCAGACTGTGAAAGTTTTGGTTTAGTAGCCATAATTCTTAACCACTACAGTACCAGGATTTCTGCCCTGCTACAGGTTTGATTCCCTATCAGCTGAGCATCCACCATCACCACTTAGAGGGTTACAGATTGCCAGATCCATTGTCATGGTAACCCACACAACTATTGTTTCAGACTAAGAGATCTTTTACAGCAAAAGATCTATAACAAAGGTTGCAAGATAACACATAACCTTAGTCATACTATAAACTCCATTATCCAGACAGACTAGTGGCATGTCCTGCTGCAGACCCAGAAAAGGAGGCAGCTTGGGAACAACATCTTGATAAATTGGATCCTTGATCTCCAGAATGCTGCCTGTGTGCTGAGTCAGTGGTATCCGTAATTTTTAGAACACATGGGTCTGGAAACCAAGGAGTAAAGAAGAAGATTGGCTCATCTCATTTTATTCCCAGTGAGCTGCGTGTTAAATTTGTGCTTTCTGTCTCCCTGCCTTAGGCTCTGCCAAGTTAGATGGCCTGGATTCTAGGAAAGGGAAAGCTTCTCTCGGGGAGGTGGAAGTATTCTACTGAATTCAAAGCTGTTTTTCCTGGTTGCTTTGAACTCCCTATACCAGTGGAACAGTCATTTGAAAAAGAGACAGATAGTTATTACTAAACTTACTTGATTATAATTGATGGTAGTAATAGAATCTGATTAGGACCTAGGGTTGGTGATTCATGATGAAGAATAGAAGGAATATGTTTTGAACTGTAGGGTTCACTAGGACATCTTGTACTTCTGTGTCCAGCATATAAGGTTGAATTCACTCTGTCTTTGCAAGGCTAAAGCAATTAGGTCATAGATATACTGGGAGAAAGTGCCTAGGTCACCCTAACAGATAAACTATCCAAATAAATTAAAGTTATGGCCAAGAGTAATGGAAATCTAAAATTGGTGATGGAGATCACAGGAAATGATGGATATCAAATATAACCATGAAGGAAACTGTAGTAGTGTACATGGTAGCTTGTTTCCCCAACTCTCCTATGTCTTCTCCGCGATTGATGGTATTCCCCACCTTGAAGCTGATTCCATGCTGATAGCATTTATACCTCCCCTGGCAAGGAAAAAGTCTAACTCCCATATTTTAGCATACGAGCTAGATATAATAAAGAATATTTAATGAGATATAATTTATACAGTCTCTTGGATGATGGTCTAAGAGACTGAGCAATTAGTTGCCCTTTTGGGCAGTTAGCTCCATAACACATCCTTATAATTGGCTCCCTCCTTTCTGGCTTCACTGTCCTTGTCCTTATTCCTGATCCCTGGCATTCTGCTCCCTATTACAGAAGGAACACAATAAGCCTCTGCTTCAGTGTCTACTTTTATGGGAATATAGGTTATCTACTGTATACGTCAATGAACTTCATTACTTTGGCTTCAGACTTAACAAATGTCAAAACCCCATTACTTACTAGTTGGTTGACATTGGGCAAGCTATGCAACCTTACTGAGTTAGGGCTTTTCATGTGTAAAATGGTGATGTAACATCTAACTTTCAAGGTTGTTGTGGTGAATAATTGAGAAATTATTACATTTGTTATTGACATCATTATTAATCTTACTTTTATTTATACATGTCAACTCTACTGTTCTAGGAATCACCCAGTGGCTCAATAGGGAATTTGTTTTCAGGTTTGTCTGAGTGTCAGAGTTATTTATGATTAGAGATACAGGGGTATTTTTATGTGCCATGCTGTAAATTCATCATTTCATAATTGATGTAACTGGGATAGACAGGACATTAAGTGATTTCCTTAGATCACACTAAGTTTATGCTGGAATGCATCCAAATCTATGGAGGAATTAAAACAAATTTCATTCCGTGGTATCATCCTAGGAAAAGGAGTCAATCTTATCCATCCTAGGAGTTGACGTTATCTAGAATTCTAAAAGCATTATGCAGGCTATATTGGACGAAGTGATCACCCCGGTGGCTTCCCAGAGGAAGTGTTCCTTAGCTTTATCCTTGAAAGCTGGGTGTGGTTTAGTCTCTTTGTTAATTGTTTATGTATATTTCACTTTGCACAAGTGCAGATGACCTCTTATCACTTGTCTTTCATTATTTCAACCTGAATTCTAGATTTAGATCCTTCTCTCCTCTAGCATTACTATATGTTCAAATAAATTCAGCAGCAGTGTTTTCTTGCTGTTGTTTAATCCTGCAGGGGATAGTTCAATCAAAAGATTCTGGCCAGGAGAAAAAATGTGTAAACCCTGAGAGAACTACATAACCCATCTATGTAACCCAGTACCCAGTGTTGTTGAGCTGATTCTGACTCACAGCAACCCTATAGGACAGAGTAGAGCTGCTTCATAGAGTTTACAAGGAGGGCCTGGTGATTTGAGCTGCCCACATTTTGGTTAGCAGACGTAGCATGTAACCACTATACCACCCAACTATGTAGCTGTCTTTAAATTCCTGAAGATCTGAAAAAGATCTACAATGATTGCCAGTTAAGCTCACCAACTCACCTTAGAAAAAGTGCTATATACCTTGAGGCTGAGTATCACCACAGTTGCCATTGGAGTACTTCCCTCAGGAAGCAGTGCACTGACACCAGTGCCTAGTCCACCCCTCAAAGCAATTTTGGAATTATTTTTCAGGAATGACCATCAGAGTTGTTGATGTTGTATACTTGATGTCTCAAAAGCTGTCAAAACATCTTTCTTTCAATATTTCCTTTAGCTTTGGGTAAAGAAAAAAGTCCCTGGGAGCCAAATCAAGTGAGTAGAGAGGGTGTTCCAGCATAGTTATCTGTTTATTGGCTAAAAATTCCAGCACAGACAACTAGACAATTAAGCTTGCGAACTTGCCACCATCATGGCACTGGGTACAATGGCCATTCCAGAAAGAGTTCCAAAATTGCTTTGAAGGGTGGAGAAGAAGCTGGCATCGGTGTCTAGCTTCCCAAGAGGAGTACTTCGAAGGTGACTGTATTGATATTTGGCAATGAGACGTGTGACATTTATAACAATTAAGTTCGTGGACTTAATTGTCTAAGCTCGTATTCTGTCTTCCAGTGTATCCCCTGGTAGGACCAGCAGTTTTAAGCTTTCAGGAGACAGATTTTAGCTAGTTTTCCTGTAAGCAGGACAAGAAGCTAAACTAAATATGACAAAAACCTTGGAGAGTCATAGGTGTTTAAAGATGAAGTGCATTGCCTTGGCCAATAGTGAGCTTCTCATCATTGTGATTGTCCTAAGCAGAGTGACCTAGGATGTTGCCGGAAGGCCTTTAATGGAGAATTAAGATAGGGCTAAACGATGGCACTTGGCTTGGCCTGGCAAATGACCTTTAAAGTTTCTTCCTATCCAAAGACTTAGGTTTATTTTCTAAACCTATTTAGCATCGGTCTGTTTGGTATTCATCCCGTAAGTCCATTTAGGTACTGTTATTAATTACACTGTTAATATATGACAACAGCATATTTGATTGTCCTATATAAACCTGTTATTTCTGAGACATCAGGTGCATAGAAAGTAAGAAAAACAAAGTTCTCAAGACTTGCCTGAGATGATAATTGGATGATGATTAACTCTCAGATTCAAAAATACATACACTTCACATACAGCAGGCTGATGTTTAAGAAAAGCTTTTTCCCAGTAAGTGCAAATAAGATGCTGGTTATTTTTTTTTTTAGTGTAAAAGGAAAAACACACCTTAATCAACAAAGGTGAGCAACCAGCTTGATAGGCTAATGAGATGAGAGGCTTCCAAGCAGGATTCCAGAAGAAATCACAGTCAAATGTCAAGTTTAGCTGCATCGCTATGTTAGGAGTTCACTGAGGAAAGAGCAGAGGCCAGGAAATAGACCTTCAAGCCCCAGGGCAGGCTGACTGCAGAGTCGCCAGCACACCTGCTCCTCTAGCTGTTGTTCTGCTCCAACATGATTTATTTTTATTCTTTTTTCTCAGTCACTTATTTTTTTTTTTTTTTTTAATTTGCATGATCCTCGTGGACTGCAGTATGACCTTGGAGAAATCATTTATCTCTTTGATTTAGATTCATGCCTTGATAAATGTATTCTGTTATTTTTGAATACTCAAAATTAGGTTAGGTTTTGGGGATATGTTTGTGAACAGAATTATAGCCTCTATGAACACAATTTGAGTGATTTGTCAGTATACTAAATAAATAAGGGTTTGTGCTTCACTGCTAACATAAGCTTGGTAGTTCGAATCCACCTACTGCTGCCACATAAGAAAGGCCTGGCAATTTGCTACCATAAAGATTATAGCCAAGACATCTGAGGTCTTAAAAGCTAGCAAGCAATCATTTAAGATACATCAATTGGTCCAAAACCACCTGGAGCAGAGGAGAAGGAAGAGCATTAAAGACTTAGGAAAATATGAGCCCAAGAAATAGAAAAGGCTGGATAAACCAGAGACTACATCAATATGAGACTAGAAGAACTAGATTCTATCTAGCCACCACCAATGACTGCTCTGAAAAGAAATACAACAAAGAATCTTTAATGGAACGGAAGAAAAGTGGAGTGCAGAACTTGAACCCTAGTAAAAAGACCAGATATGACAGTTCTGGAAAACCGTAGAATCCCAGAAGACATAGCCCCTCAGCTTTGCTAAAAGCCCCAAACTGAAAACCATTGCCAAAACCAGCTCTTCAAACAAGTACTGTTCTATAAGACGTAAAATAATATTAGTGGAGAGCGTGCCTTCACACATAAAAAGATGTGTGCATGAGATTCTGTATGAGAAATCGAACTGTAAACTAACTTAAAGCATCATAAAAAAGAGAAATTACAAAAATGGAAAATACTAAAAAAAAAAAAAAATTACAGCGAAGAAAATTCCATGGAGCAATTCTACAGTGTGGCACTCATGGTGTCAACTCAATGGCAATGCCTTTGGTATGGTTAGAGTTCAAGGTCTTCAGAGAAATCCCTGGTGGTAGAAAGAGGTGTAAGCACAGCTAACACTGAAAGATTCTCCTCCCCCCCGAAAAACATCCCACTGTCATCAAGTCAATTCCAACTCAGAATTGACCCTATGACAGAGCAGAACTGCCCCATAAAGTTTCCCAGGAGCATCTGGTGGGTCTGAGCCACCGACCTTCTGATAGCAGCTGTAGAGGTTAACCACTGTACCACCAGGGTGTAGGTGGTTCAAATACACCCTGAGCCACCTTGGAAAAAAGACTTGGCAGTCTTCTTCAGAAAGATCACAGCCAATGAAAACTAAAGGGGTCACAATTTTACTCAGACACTCATGAGGTCACCTGGAGTCACAGACTCCTCACGGCAGCTGTTTTGGTTTGTTTATAAGGTCTTTAGGCTGTGCTATGAGCCCATCTTCTTTGACCATTATTCACCTAGAATTAACACTGCAGTGAAGTATACTTTTCCTGATTTTAATTTGAAGAGATCATTTGATATACCTTCTCTTCAAGCTTATTCTGAAAAGTATGTTGTCTCTTCTATTCTGGAAGATTTTCAGCCTTCACCAGTTACTAGTTCCTATTCTTTATTCCCATGCGTGATTTTTGTTTAATACCTCACCAAAATCTGCCAGGCTTATAGAAACTTCATTTTCCCTGAATTGTCTTTGCAATAACTGTCCAGAATCATTATATAAGGTACTTGAGAGTAATCATCAAAGCTGGGAAAAAATGTCTCATTAAAACTGTATTCTGTCATATGGTGTTGACACACACGTCCAAACACACACACATCAGCACTGCTGAAGATGCTAGATAAGGCAAGCCATGGTGAAAGGCGGTATTTATAAGAATGAAATCAGAAGCGAGCTACTGGAAAGTGCGATGGGGTCTTGCTTGACAGGCGCAGGCTACCTTCCGGGGCCTGCCAATGGCTTAAGCCAGCAGCTGACTTTGTTTTGGTTTTATCTCCGGCTCTCAACACCCAGCAGTAAAAGGGAGATTTTCTCCAGCTGGATTTGGGGGAATTAGGTGTGTGAGGCTAGTGATGAAAAGTGTGAGCTGCATATAAAAATTCTCTGAGCACTGTGATGAATTGGTAGCCTTGAGCATTTGCCAGTTCCACTAAACACATCTTTGATGAGTTTGAAATTGCAATTATTTTTATAATAATATCTTTAAAAAAAGCTTGTAAGAAAAATGATGACCTTTTCCCTCCCATTTGAAAACACTTCTTTAAGATTAGCAGAAGACATTAAAGAAATAACTGCTTCTTTTGCACCTAATCCTACAAAGACAGGCTAGCTGAGTGTTTAGACAACTTCATCAAAGTAATTACAGCTCTCTTTAAAGTTGGGTTCATTTAGAGGCTCTGAGCCAATTATAGGGTCCCCTACTTTTCTTTGTATTATTACGAAAATAGAGGCAAAATTCTCACTTAACAAAGGGACATGAATTGTTGTATATCACAGTAATAGTAATATGTAGCCATCAAGAAATGATCAGAGGAAAATCAAATGGTATTACCTATATGAAAGTATTTTCTTAACCATAAAATAAAGTATAATGTCATCATTATTATTGCTCAATTACTTATTATTTCAATGAGGGAAAAAAAGGTTGATAAAAATTACCAGTTTGGCCCTTTACTAAAGTTGGCCAAGAGTCACCCCTAGATGGCACTTGGCTCTTGGCTGAGTTTTGTTAAAACTTATGTAGAGTTATATTGTTAGAAGTTTATCCTTCCATGTTTTCTTTGGGTGGGTCAATGTCTCTCTTATTAGTTCAACATTATTGAATGAGAAGATAGGATATATAGAGTTTTCTACTTATTGTTCATAAACCAGAAATGGTTAGTCTTTGGTTAAAGTATTTTACTCAACAAAATAAGTCTTGCCCAATATAGCAGCCAACTATCTTATAGACACTTTGGGTATTGTCATGTTCTCTAAACAAGAATGTAAAATGTATATATTTTAAAACTCAAAAAATGTACTTAAAAATTCAGAGTATCATAGTGAAGAAATAAAAATTAAAAAGGTTTGGAAAGTAATTTCAGGAAAACTGGAACTTAGTCATTAACTAGCTGCCTGATACAGGTTACTTGATCTCCTGAACATCAGTTTCACTGTGGAATAAAGTAGAACTTTGAATTATATTGTTTTAAATATCCTTTTCAGTTTAATATGTAAGATTTTAGTTGTTTCTCTCAAACAAAGATTAGAAGACCCAAAGAGATGAATTTATCTGCCTGCCCCCAAATTTACAAGTTTTTGGTGGCAGAGCCAGAAGCAGTATGTAATTTTAGTTCTATGCTCAGCACAGTAGGACAATTTCCTTGTTTGACTCCGACTCATCTTTCAAAGCATTAAATGGATAAAAGAATGTATCTCGTTGTTTATCAAGAAAAAGCTAATAAAAATAGAAGATTGGTCCTTAAAAATTGGGGGCAAAGAGTTGATCACAAAACTAAATGAAGCTGGATGGAGTGGAGTCTCCTTGAGGCATCGATCCACGTATGGCGGAGTTAACATCAACGCCTATCATCTCCCTGTCACCCTCCCTCTTCCAGCTACTTTAGGTCATACCCCTTACATTGCAATTTCTATTTGAAATGTTTTAGTATTCATGAAGAGCAACTTCATATGGCTCCTATAGCTTTCTCAGCCTAGAGGCCTGAGACCCCCAAATTAGATCTCTGATACGATGCCACCAAGCTGAACCCATTTAATTTTGTCTGGTTCTCTTCATTTACATAATGAATATTGAGCTCATTTACAGCTCTATGAGAACACTCAGTATTAGCTCGTGGCAAAATAAAGCTCTGTCTATAACTAGGATTTTCAGAGTAGCATCCAAAATAACTTGGAAAAACATTAAAATTGTGAATTGAGTTAAAGAGAAGTATGTCTGCATAATTTCAAACTTAAACAAAAATTCAGAAATAAAGTTGTGATTTGTCATTTGGTATAATTTAGTTATAAAATAAAATTAAGGGGATCTGGAAGGATAGCCGTTTAAACGTGTGACTGATCATTGCCTACACTTTTTGTCAGCTTTCCTGCAGGTGCTCAGTTCCTAAAATAACCAAGACTGGCTGTAGATGCTTGATGGAGAGCCGGATACACATGCCCATATAAACAAATAGAAAACACAGAGAAATTGTACAGTTACTTGTCTGAAAGCATCAAAGAGTTGCAGAAACAACATAACCTTGAGTTAAAGAAACTAGGTATAAATGATTCTACCCTACATTATGTTACATGTATGGAGTTCTAAATAGGTAAAACTATGGTGACAGCATTTAGAATGGAGTGGTAGTAGTTTTGCATATGGCTGCGTAACACACTAACACAAATTTAGATACTGAACCCTCATTTATTGTGCTCTAGTTTCTGTACATCAAAACAGCTCAGGTGGATCCTCTGCTCAGGGTCTCATAAGGCAACAACCACACTGTCAGCCGCATTGTCATCTAGAGGCTTAACTGGAAAAGAAGTTGCTGTCAAACTCATTCAGGTTGTTGGAGGAACTCTTTACCTGTGGTTGAAGGAATGAGAAAACCTTATCTTCTTGATGCCTGTGGGCTAGGAGTTGTCTCAGCTCCTATTGGCATCTTGCAGTTCCTAAACCAAAAACTAAACCCATGCCCTCAATTCCTTGTCTTGTGAATTTGCACAGCTGTTTCATTTGTTTCATCAGCCCCAAACCAAAACCCACTGCCATCGACTCGATCCTGACTAGCTAGTAATAAATGTCCCTAGAGTGAGTTGGGCAGCTGGATCAACTCACATATACCGTAATGTAAGCACCTAGTGACATCCTATCACCTTTGACTCTGTTCATTAGGAACAAGTTATAGCCCAACTGCATCCAAGTGTCAAGGGTGAACAACGCACGGAAGCTTAAACATCAGGAGGCAGAGCTGATGTGAAGTACCTAAGAATCTGTCCTTCACAAACAGTTCCTGTTTCCTTTTGTGGTTGGATAGGGGGAAACGACAAATGTGCAACAGGGAGGTTGCTTTCAGTCTGAAAGTATTGTATTTCTTGATCATATTAGTGGTTTTAAAAGAACAAGGATAGTTCATGTTATTAAGTTTTAGACTTATGATGTTTGCCTTTATGGATAGTATGTTTCAATTAAAACTTTGCTTAAATGTGAAAATGTACAAATACTTATATGTATTTATATATATACATTCACACATATATATATTCTTTGCATTACTATGTATACATAATGTAAATGTAAAAAAACGGTTATATTACTATCTCACTATTGTATTCAATAATTTCCTTAAGTTAAAAGCTATAACTTGTGATGATATACTAGTCAGTAACATCATGTACCAAATCTCCTAGCAGGAATATACATAAAAAGAGATAACCAACTGTATAAATATAGTCAACAAAAATCAAATAAGCCAAAAAAGGAGTAACACAAAAAATACTTCCACAGATATTACATATATACTGATTCTACTCTTAAATTGATAGAATATTTACTAAGAAAAATTCAATATAATTAGCATGAAATAAATTGAAAATTCCAAATATTAGATATTTTATAGGCCATATTTTTCAATCGCAATCTAATAAGTTTGCATAGCAACAACAAAGAAATAAATAAAAAACCCAGAATATGAGTTAAAAAGTCTCCAGTTCTTAAACCTTGAGACGCAATCTTATACACACTACCTAATATAAAAGTAAAGGAGACTTACTTACTGATGGAGATCAAATACCACAGCCTTCAACATAGGTTACACCTTAATATAAAACAAAAATCCTCACAACTGGACCAATAAGCAGCATCATGATAAATAGAGAAAAGATTGAAGTTGTAAAGAATTTCATATTATTGAATCCACATTCAGCACCCATGGAAGCAGCAGTCAAGAAATTAAATGTCGTGTTGCACTGGGCAGATTGGCTGCAGAAGAACTTTTTAAAGTGCTAAAGAGCAAAGACGTCCCTTTAAAGACTAATGTGCCCCTGACACAAACCTGGTGTTCAGATTTGTTATCAAGAACCAGTCCCTGGAGAAGGACAAGGTCAGAGAAAAAGAGGAAGACCTTCAGTGAGATGAACTGACACAGTGGCTGCAATAGTGGGCTCAAGTGCAACAACAGTGAGAATGGTGCAGGGCTTAGTAGTGTTTTGTTATATTTTATTTTTCTCTTCTTTCAGCTGAGATTCATCAGACATCAGCAATCATATCCCTTGTGCTGTGTTCTCTTCTTAATCCATCTGGCTTGTATTTCTTGTAGTCCCATTTCTGTAACCATTTTTGAAGGATCTTCCAAAAATTTTACTTGTGGGTGACATTAATGATGTTGTTTGATAATTTCCACATTCTGTTGGACCACCTTTTTTTTGGAATGGGCACAAATAATGGATCTCTTCCAGTCAGTTGACCAGGAAGCTGTTTTCCAAATTTCTTCACATAGATAATTGAGCACCTCCACTGTTGTATGCATTTATTGAAACATCTCAGTTAGTATTCCATCAATTCCTGGAGCCATGTTTTTCACTAGTGCCTTCAGTGCAACTTGAACTCCTTCAGTACTGTTGGTTCTTGATCAGACAGGGTGTGACAATTAAGCCCACAAACTTGATTGTTCTAAGTGCTGCAGACCTCATTGCTGAATATCACTATGGTCACATTCAAAGTACTTCACTTGGGAGGCTAGACCTGATGGCATTGCCTAGTCTACACCGCAGAGCAATTTTGAAACTCTTTCTGGAATGGCCATTGTGCACAGTGGCATGGTGGAAAATTTGTTCACTTAATTATCTAGTGGTTTGTGAGGAAGTTTTTATCCAGTAAACAAGTAACTGTACTGGAACATCCTCCCTACTCACCTGATCTGACCCCCCCCCGACTTTTTTCTTTACCCAGAGATAAAGGAAATATTGAAAGGAAGACATTTTGATGACATTCAGAACTTCAATGGTAATCCAATGACAGCTCTGATAGCCATTTCAGAAAGAGTTCCAAAATTGCTTTGAAGGGTGGACTAGGTGCTCAAGTCAGTGCCTATTCCCAAAGGGAGTACTTCAAATGTGACCACAGTGACTGTCATGGATTGAATTGTGTCCCCCCAAAAATGTATGTATTTGACTTGGTTAGGAGTTCCAATATGGTGCCCTTTCTCCCATGTGTTGTGAATCCTGCCTCTGTGATATTGATGATGGAGAATGGTTTGCAGTTGTGTTAGTGAGGCAAGACCCAAACTATAAGCTTGTGGAATATAAGGGAGAGAAGTGAACTGAGGAAGTTGGGAACCTCACTGAGAGAGAAGCACCAGGAGCAGAGCACAACTTTTGGACCTGAGGTTCCTGTGTTGAGATGCTGTTACCGGATTTGTACTCAGCCTACTGGACTGTGATGATTTTTCATACTGAATGGACTTGTAGCTTATGAATGGATTTGTGGCTTACCGGACTGTGACAATAAAAGCTTCTCCTCATGAAACCTTTCACTTGTGATATTTTCTGTTAGAGCCGTACCAGGTGACTAAGACAGTGACATTCAGCAGTGAGGTATGTAGCACTTTTCCCAGGATGAGCTAGAAAACTTAATCCTCTGTTCTTACACGCTACCTCATGAAGTGGTTGAATGCTGACCAATTCTTTTTAGTCGGTGGCCACTGCAAATGATATACAGAATACATAGTGAATCTGTGTATTCCTTCCATTTTCTTTGATGATTCCTGCATCATTTAATATTTTCCCCTATAGAATCCTTCAATTGCTTTGGACAAATATGCTGCAAGAGACTTCTTTAAAATGTTAGAAAGCAAAGATGTCACTCTAAGGACTAAGTTGCACCTGACCCAAGCCACGTAATCCTTCAGTATTGCAACTCAAGGCTTGAATTTTTTCTTTAGCTTTTTCAGCTTAAGAAATGCCAGCCGTATTTTTTTTTCTTTCTAGTTTTCTAGCTACAGATCTAAAACTCATTTTGTTACAAATTCTCAATAACAATCTATAAAGTTTTGTATATTAGTTACCAAATACAATTTCATTAACTAAGAAAACTACTTAACAAGAAAAGATTTTATATTGTTTATATACCATGTGAAAATAATTGCCTAAAAATATTTTAGTCTAGATGTTTTGGAGAATTGTGGATTTCATCCAAGTTTCATTACAAAAATTAGTATGAGTAAGAAAGTTGGAAAAGAGAAGGCACACCACTGGTTCTGTATTTATTTATCATACACTGGAGGCCAGAGAATGTTCAGATCAAGAAATTTATAAAACATTAGCCCTCAAGCTTTCCTATGCTTGGTTTTCCAGATGGTACATTGCATATTTTTGGTATTCATACAAAACAGAGATGATTAATCAAAAGAGCAAAACATGTAAATGTCTTTTTAAATCATGATTTTACTTCTCTCCTTTCTCCACCTCCACAGGTATGGATAAAATATTTCCTCATATTGGCAATTTTTTTTGGAATGCAACTTCCTAGTGTGGACCAGTCATGTAATCATCCCAAGTCAGACGTCTGTAAAATGGCTAGTGTATACTATAAGTTCACCTATGAATTTGGGATACGTATTCAGAACTCCTGATTAGTTTAGGTAAACATAGATAGAAAAGCCAATTGGAAATGTTTACTTACCTTGAGGAAATAAATTCTGGGTGATTAATATCAACTTTTATCCTACAGTGTAGAGCTTGCTCTTCTCATCCCTATCTTCCACTTTTGCAAACACACATCTCCCTCGAGTAATTCCCTCTCTTCCTCTCCTGTTCAGTAGTCGGTATCTAGCAACTACTACATGTTCTATCTCTAAGCTTATTTTCTCTAGGGTACCTTCTAAGGTTTTCCAGCTCTGATAATTCCTCTACATATATTTCTGCTTAGCACAAATCTAACCATGGTAATGCATTATCTGCTGGTACCTTATGTGTGCCTTATTAGTGTGGTATCTTCCCATTGTTCTTGGATTGCATTTTCTGTTTTGTACTTGGAGTATAAGCCTCTAAATGTCAGAAACTTTACCCTATCAAGGTTGTATTTACTTAGGGCTTAAAACTGATGGTGGAAGACATTGTTAATATAGTACATTTCAGAGATAGCAAACTCAAAATGCTAGAATTGTGGATTTAATGAGCTAAAACTGAACCTTGATAATAGTAAATTTCTGCCTTGGGGTATACAGAAAACTACAGCACAAGCAGACAATAGGGTTATGTTGTAGAACTGAAAAACATGTGGAAAAAAAAGGAACTTCTGCTGTATTTGGCTGTAACCCAAGGCAATAAAGAGTAAACCAGCAAGTTCTGGAAATAGCAACTAGGTGAGAATGGCTGGACCTCTGAATATGTAGAAGAGGTTGGGAAGGTACTTAGAAATCAACTCATGGAAGCCCTACCTTCTGATATTTTTAAGGCAAAATTTATTGAGTAATTGACATAGTCCAGGTACTGAAACCAGTATTTTAAATATATATGATTTGGAAACCCTGATAGCGTAATGGTTAAGAGCTGTGTCTGCTAATCCAAAGCTCAGCAGTCAGCAGTTCAAATCTACCTTGGTTCAAATGCTCCTTAGAAATTGGATAGGATAGTTCCATTCCATCCTACAGCATCCTTATAGGGGCATTATGGGTTGGATTCCACTCAATGGCAAAAAGTTTTTTATATCTCACTTGATCTCTGCAACATCCCTAAAATATAGATGTGGCTCTTCTCATTTTACAAATGCAGAATCTGAACTTTCAGAAAGCAGAATAGCTAAGAAGTAAGCAGTCAAGAGACGTTTGAATCAACATAGTGTGAAGTTGCAGACAGGAATGACTCCCTAAAACAACTGACCCAAAAGAGTAACAGTGCATCATCTAGGTTATAGGAAGTATTGAAATTTATTTAGTTTTCAATCAGAGTAACTGTGAAATGGGAAAAAGGTGTATGATATATGAAAAACAAAAAATAAAGAAGAACAAAAAATCCAAACAAAAAACTCCCCCAAAGGATTCTGATAATTATTGTCATATCTACTTGAGAATCACTGTTTTAGAAGCACAGGTTGGCAGCAATTTGGAAAGTAGTCTTCTATCATGCATACTTCAGTCTAATATCTCATGCATGAAAAGTGATACTCTGGTCTGTTCTCTGCATGGATCAACAGTTGTAATGAAGTATTTAAAAAGTAATGACAAAATACTGAGTGTTCAGCAATAAGCAATCAGTAGGCCACTCAAAATTATATCATAATGGCAAAAATGCAGATGTTTATTTGAAGAATAAGGTTGGCAAACATAATGAGTTGTATAACCAAAAGCTCACTGCCATCAAGTTGGGTCTGACTCATAGCTATCCTAGATGTCAGGGTAGAACTGCCCCATAGAGTTTCCAAGGAGCACCTGGAGGATTTGAACTGCTGACTTTTTTGGTTAGCAGATACAGCGCTTAACCCACTATGCCACCAATGCTTCCAATGTGTTATATAGTGAAGGAAATCAGGTATCTTTCGATTGGCTATAAAATAAAACCTTTTTTGGAGTTTAGTTCAAAGTAAAAAGCATTTCTAAATGGGAATGGATTATTTAATAGATAGGTAAACACAATGCTTAGCACGCTTACTACATCATCTACAGTGAACAATGACACTTTTTTTTAGTATATCAAAGATTCTGTTTCTAGGTATGGCTAGTATCTGTCTTTCTCCTAACCCCACGGCACCTTCCTACAGACTCAAACCATCTTTTCAAAATTTACAGTTCCTGATAGGGGCTCCGACCCGATGGCACTTGGCTTGGCTGGCTGGATGGGGTGGATGACCCAGTTAGCACGGTAATCTGGGTTTGAAATTGTTCACTATGGCTTAGTAAGTAAGTACTAATAATGTGTGCTTACCTTGCTGTTACGGAAAATGAGGAAGTGAAAGATACCCAGGAAGAGGCAAGAAGCTGTTTATTGCACCACCGGACCAATGGGACCTTCTCAGGTTCCAACAATTGGCCCTGAGTGGGGTTTCGGGAGGGTAGATATAGTGCAGTTTGAGGATGTCGTGGTTGAGACAAATGGGGTGAGCAGGTGGAGTTCTGAGGGGGCGCATCCTGCCAGCCGGGGAGCCGGGCTGAGAAAGGAAAGGGGAAAGGGAATATCATTTCCTGCCAGGTGGGGAGCCGGGCTGAGAAAGGAAAGTGTCCTTTCAGGTGAGTGCCAGCTGAGAAGGGAAAGGGAGTATCGTATCAGGCGCCAGCGGGGGCAGCAAGGAGGGGGAGGAAAAAATTTTAGCCTCAGTTATCCGTGTTATTGCTATTGAACAATCCTCCCCTATTACTAATAATAATCAAGTTGTAAGTTGGAACAGCCTGTCAATGGAATTGGTGAGTTTCCAATTATTGGAGTTTTGAAAACGTAGGCTGAGCCTCACTGATCAAAGGTGTATTTCGCCGCAACTTTTTTCAGCAACGTATAATTGTCTGAACACTAGGTTGTTTCAAGAAAGTGGTAAGCCAATTTATCCCACCTTAATTTATAAGGGAATTCATTGACTCATTGTAAGTGGAAGTCAGGAGCTAGGTCACTCTTGAAAGTTAAGAGAGAGATTCATGGACTCCTGCCATGCCCTTATATGCATCTTGGTTCATATTTGGATAAAAGAAGGTTTTGCTTCTCTACAGCAAATAAAACTATTCAGCTTCAATAAATTATATCACAGTGGCCTTATATCTACCCACTGATCATTCTGATTGTGTAGGTCAGAGGTATAAAGCCATCACTCATCCATCATTTGTTGGAACTAGACTAGGACTGGACTGATGTATTTAGCATATTCCCCTATACTGGGATTTTTAATCTGTAACACGAATCATAAACACCTAGATAACTGTTAAAGATAACTGGGACCTACCCCCAAGGTTTCTGAATCAGAAGATTTTAGAGGGGACCCAACACTATATGCTGGGTTATGTAGCTAGGTGATTGGTATGATAGTGGTATATGCCTTGTGAAACACTTCCTGGCCTCACCTAAAAACAATTGAATTAGAACTTCTGGTAATGACATGTATTTCACTGATTTATTTTATAGTATATAGCAGTCATATAGACCCAAATACGGATTCTCATTCAATAGGATACGTTAGAGATTCTGCATTTTTAATAAGCCTTCAGATGATACTGACTCATGAACCACACTAGACCAAAAAGTCAGGTGTTTTCAAGGAGTCCAGTAAGCTGTAACTGATGCCTTAATGCCATCAGGACCCATACCTAAAACATACCTTGGGTAAAAACCTGTCCAAAGAGCTTGTGAAATGAGTTTTAGTGCTAGAGTATGGACTGCATAGGATGGGGTGGTGTTTAAGGTAGTTTGTAACTTTTAGTTCCTAGGAATTGTCTTGCACTCCTCTGGTTCAGCCCGCACAAAAGAGAATTTAACTTCAGAGGAACTTTATAGTTGAGAAATCAACTCAGGTTGAAATATTTGTTTTGTTCTGTTAATTCCAAAAGAGTCTGAAATCATGAAAATCTTTTTCCATTACTGGCCTCCAAATCACTGTGTGTTTCAAAAGTACTTTACCAGCTTTTTTATCTTTCCTTTGAACCTTAGGCACCTACGCAGCTGCCACCAAGAGCAAAGAAAAAGAAAAAACCTTTTCAGAGGTAGTGTGGAATTTGAAATAGTACATCAGCTGTTTTTTCTAACCTATCTGCATTATTTAGCTTACATTTTGTCTATACTTCTTGCTTCCTAATAACTGCTGATCTTTCCTGGGTGAATGCATTAGCTTATAGGAAAGATTTTCATGATGGAGAATCAATAGGGCAAGTTTAAATCCCCAGGTAATAAGGGGAAAGGAAATAGGGCAAATTAATCTAGTGATTGTTGGCAATTTAATTGTGAGCATGCAAGTGAAAGAAATCTATTTTGAAAAGAAAAAAGCTCTATGATGTCAAGTATGAAAATATCAGGAAATTATAAGTACAGGGGTTTGAATGCCTTAGGCTTCAACTCTAAACTACAATCATAAAAACTGATGGGAGCTGATGGTGGATTGTGTCTATTATAAATGAGAAGAACTGGTTCCCACTATTAACTTATTAAATATTCACTCAGTTTTGGCCCAGTATGAAATAACTTACCTAAACCGTATCTGGAGACCCTGATGGCTATAGTGTTAAGAGCTACAGCTATGAACCGAAAGCTCTACAGTTTCAACTACCAGGTGCTCCTTGGAAACTCTATGGGCCAGTTCTACTTGGTCCTGTAGGTTTACTGTAAGTCAGAACCGACTCAACAGCATTGGGTTTTTAAAGGATATCTGCAATCACTCATATGATGCTAATTTAGGAGAGCCTTAAAGGAAAACTGCTTTAGCAGTTATCATAAATAGGGAGAAGGGGAAAAGACATGTCTTTTTGTAGCTGTTTCTGTTTTTTCAGCTGCCCATTCTCTTTGCCTCTGCAGTTTCATTGGAACTGAGCTAGATTTGTTGGAGCCATATTTTAAACTTCAGGTAGCACGTCCTCCAGCTCTCCACTGTCCTCCCTTGGCACCACGGCATATTTTATAGTTTGGATCTGCAGGGTAAGCCTCATAAAAATTACACATTTTATCACCCCACATTAAAGTGACTGGTATGATGATGTGAATGACTTAAGAGCTCAGCTAATTATCCATCTCTTATCATTTGCAAGGTCAGAGTATCAGCCAGTGAGAAGGTCAACACCGGGTAAAGGGCTGGCAAGAATTTGAGAGGTTTTATGAAAAGATCAACAACCTTGATTTGTGGGCTGAGGCAAAACAGACTCAGATAATTCCAGGAGAGGGCAGCAGTATCCATCTAAGCATATCATTATATCAAAGGTCAGCTGCAGATGGAAATAAAGACAGTTGTAGCTATTATAACAACAATTACCCATTGGGTTGTTACTCTGTGTCAGGCATTTTGTATATATCCTTCCATTTAATTTTCAAAGCAACCACATAAAGTTATTATTATCTTTATTTTACAAGAACCAGACTTTGACAGTAAGTAACCCAGTAAAAAAACAAAAAACAGACTCACTGCTGTCAAGTCAATTACAACTCATAGTGATCCTATACAACAGAGTAGAACTGCTCCGTAGAGTTGCCAAGGAGCACCTGGCTGATTCAAAATGCTGACCTTTTGGTTAGTAGATACAGCAGTTAACCACTATGTCATCAGGGTGTCCAAAGTAACCTAATAGGAGTTGACTAACCTTGTATATAACAGAGGAGCTTTGATGGCATAGTGGTTAAGAGTTTGGTTGTTAGTCAAATAGTCAGCAGTTTGAATCCACCAACTACTCCTTGGAAACTCTATGGAGCAGTTCTGCTTCGAGCTACAGGATCACTATTAGTTGGAATTGATGGAACCAGTTTGTATTTTGGTGTTTTAAGTCTTTTCAATCTACGATGAGCAGAAAGACAAATAGGCCCCAAACCAAACCAAACCCATTGCCATCTAGCTGATTATGACTCACAGTAACCCTATAAGAAGAAACAGAACTACCTCACAGAGTTTCGAAGGGGTATCTGATGGATGTGAACTGTGGACCTTTTGGTTAGCAGACATAGCTCTTAACAACTGTGGCCACCAAGGTTTCCAAGATTACAAATACCATCCTTCAATTCATGGTGACCTGGTCACAGTCTAATGCTACTAGGTTTTCTAGGGCCGTGATTGTGGGTAGATAGGTGGGATAAGATTCAAGAAACAGCTGTTTTACATAGTTAAAACAAGTTTCTTTCTTATACTACTACTCCGAGTGGTATATATAATATGAAATAAAATCAATATATCATGGACCATTAACTCCAGTGGAACACAGTTTGGAAACAATACAAGACTAAGGAAGCATACAAGATTAGGAGTTAAAAACCTAGCTTCCAGACCTGTGTGGATGACTAAATAGATTTTTTGTTCTTGGCTAACCTATTTAATGTCATTTTTTCTTTAAATTTGATACGTGTACTAGGGCAATAGTGAAACTTTTATATATTATGTTAAATATGATATACACAAGATGTTTGCACTGATCTTATATCTTGATTCATATGAATAATGTAGTCATCATGTGTATCTGATACTTTTTTTTCCCCAGTTGACTTTTCCATAGTGGATTTATTTGAAGCTGTAGTGCTACCTAAGGAAATGGCTTACAAGCAAATAATTTTAAAAATGCTTCTTACCATGAAGGATTTGCAGCGACTTATAGCAAGACAGACATTTGCATATATATAAGAAAAGAAGGCCAGAAACTCAGACCCATTGGGAAATTTAATGGCTCAAAACAAATGAGAAAGTAAGAAGGTAGATTTTCAGCCCACAAGAGCATAAACAGTATTTAAAGTTAAGCCACAAATTAGTTCTAAGCTTACTGGTATCTCAAGTAGGCTCACATTGAAGCATCTCAACCTACTGAACCTGTCTTATCAATTGTCCTGAAATTTGCTGTGAAAGTAGGAATAGAGAACCAAAGAATGAGAATAGATAAAACGATTAGGAACGAAGACAGGAAATTGCAGTTTAGGGAGGGTTTGGGAACTGAATCAAAAGATTCTATCAGCCTGTCTAAGATGGTATTTTTTAAAAAGTGTCTATGTATGGCGGCCTCACTTGAGATTTATGTCTATCCTCTCTTCAAAGACTGCCTAAGCAATTGCCACACTTAGATGAAGCTTGTAAACATCAAAGCCTATTTCCTCATATTCTCATATGCCTTAGTCAGCTAGTACTGCTCTAACAGAAGTACCACAAGTGGATGGCCTTAACAAACAAAAGTTTATTTTTATACAGTCCAGTAGGCTACAAGTCCAAATTCAAGGTACTTATTCTAGGGAAAGGCTTTCCCTCTTTGTAAGCTCTGGAGGAAAGTCCTTGTGTTGCATCAGTCTTTGGTCAGAGAGTATCTTGACACAGGAACCTTAGACCTGACGAATGCACTCTGCTCCCTGTGCTGCCTTCCTGATGGTATGAGGTTCCTATCTGCCTGCTTGCTTCCTTTTCCTTTGATCCCTTGTAGGAAAAAAGGTGACACAAGCCACACTCCAGGGAAACTCTCTTTACATTGAGGTAGGGAGGTGATCTTAGGGAGGGCTTTACAGTCCTAGCCTAATTCCCTTTAAAATAATGCTATCTGTTATCCAAAGGCAGAGATTAGGATTCACAGCACAGGAAAACCATAAAATTGAGGACAATCACACACTATTGAAAAACCTGGCCCAGCTAAACTACTATACACATTTTTGGGGGGGACATAATTGAATCCACTACACTGTGTGATTTACATAGATTACGGTTACCGTGTTCTTACCCTGTAGATCTGGGATGACTTTGCCAACTAAGAGGTAGAAAAAAAATGAAAGAAAAAAAGAAATAGCTTTAAGTTTAGTGCTGCCTATCTGCTTGAAATGACTGCATTATATCACCAGAGCATGTGGAGAATATAGTTTACGTGATAATTTATTTGTTTACTTTGGGGGCAGAGTGAAAACTGGGCCACTGAAACCATTCATGTTTCAGGACTAAAAGATCCCCACCTCTGGCAACTTTGCTGCTAAAAAATATATTAGTTTTCTGGGCTAATGTGACTTGGCTGGGCTAATGTGAGAAAGATTTTCTGCATCCTGGATACTGCTTCTGTCCGTCTTTGCCACTGGTGGGTCAACATAAATCCTGACTAGGACCCTGCCTCGATGATCATGACAGATCACCTTATCCCTTATGAGGTCACCAGTAGGTAGTTATCAGTGTCTTTTTCCAATGAATGCTCAAGAAATCCAATTCAAGTTCAGTAAGAGAGAGTGAGGTTTTTTTTATTATGATGATGATGATGATTGAAGGAAAATGTACATTCCCATATAAATTTGCGTGTCCACCTGTATGCAACTCCCACTGCTCTCCTTTGCTGGTGACAGCACACTCCCACTGCTCTCCTTTGCTGGTGACAGCACACTCTTCCTCTCTGCTCCATACATGTCTTATCCTCCCAACAATCTATCCCCTGCTCTCCAGGCACTACCCCACCTCCAGTAAGAGGTCAGCAGGACATCTCATAGATGCATAGAATCATGAAATGCACACGTGATATGGTCACTCTGTGTCGCCAAGTCCAATCCATGTCTGTCCAAAGTGTTGGCCTCCATTATGATTCATGGACAGGGGCAGCATCAGGGCCAGAGGCCACGCTCCCAGGGGAACTCCGAGGCCCCAGACCATCAACTGTGGTCTTTTAGTGGAGATCTCAGGGTGCACCCCTTTTGATTTTTGTGTTGCCAGTGAGACTCAACTTTGTGAGCTTAATCACGGCTATCACCAGTGGTGGCCAGGCAACACACAGTTCTTCCAGTAACAAGTCGGTGTAGTTACACACTCACATGTGTCTTTGTGTTCTGGATTCTCTTTCCCCCATGGCATTTTGGTCCTTCGTGATCATCCATTCCTGCTGAGTTGGGACCATTTGCTGTACCCTCAGATGGCAGCTTGGCAGCTTTGGAGACCCCAGACTTCACTTACTACTGTGGGGTGCAGAGGGCTCTCTTAGCAAAATGCTAGTTGTGCCAATTGTCCTCGATTTCCCCTGAGAGCATGGTCCCTGGCTGGCCACCCCAGCTACTCTGTCCTTCCAACTTTGGATTAAGATGAGAGGAGTACTCATGTTGTATAGAAGCCCAGTTAATATTTGTCATGGATTGAATTGTGTCCCCCCAAAATACGTGTAGCCACGTGGCTGGGCCATGATTCCCAGTATCTTGTGACTGTCCTCCATTTTGTGGTTTTCCTATGCTGTATGTTGAAGGTTAGGGTGGGACTTAAATCCCTTCATAGGATCACCTTCCTGCTCCACTGTAAAGGGAGTTTCCCTGGAGTATGGCTTGCCCCACCCTTAATCCTTTCATCCTACAAGAGATAAAAGGACAGAGAAGCAGGCAGAGAATTGGGAACCTCGCACCATCAAGAAAGCAGCACCGAGAGAAGAGCATGTCCTTCAGACCTAAGGTTCCTGCACCAAGATGCTCCCTGGACAAAGACTGATGTAATACCAGACTTTACTCCAGAGACGACAAGGGGGAAAGCCTTCCCTGGAGCAGACACCCTGAATATGGACTTGCAGCCTACCGGACTACATAAGAATAAACCTTCCTTTGTTAAAGCCATCCATTTTGTGCTATTTCTGTTACAGCAGCCCTAGCTGACTAAAACAATATTGATCTTCCTTCTAATGTGTGCTGTCACAGATTTCACCCAAACAAATTTCTATCAACTATCTAATCAAGACCCTCCCCCCCCACCTTCCCTCTTTCCTACTCTTGTAGCTGTCAGAGTCTTTTCTTCTATGCATGAGTCTGCTTTTAGGTTCTTATCTGAGGGGTCTCATAAAATATTTGCCCTTTTGTCACTGGCTACTTTCACTCAACATAATGTCCTCCAGTTGAAACCAGGTTATGAGATATTTCCTAAAATCATCGCTGTTCTTTATCATTGCATAGTGTTCCATTGAGTATATATACCATAGTTTACCTATCCATTCCTCTGTTGTTGGGCATCTGGGTTGGTTCCATCTTTTTGCTATTGTGGACTGTGCTGCGATAAACATTTGTGTGCATGTATCAGTTGGTGTGAATGGCCTTGATTCTGTAGGATATATTCCAAGCAATGGTATTACTGGGTCAAATGGTATATCTATATCTAGCTTTTTAAGGAAGCACCAGATTGCTTTCCAAAGAGGTTGCACCATTTTGCAACCCTACCAGCAGTGTAGGAGAGTTCCAATTTCTTCACAGCCTCTCCAGCATTTCTTGTTTTGAGTCTTCTGTATCATGGCCAATCTTGTTGGGATGAGATGGTATCTCATTTTAGTTTCTATTTGAATTTATTTAATAGCTAATGATCATGAGCATGTCCGCACGTGCTTTTCGAATGCCTGAATCTCCTCTTTAGAAGAGTGTCTGTCCATCTCCTTTGCCCATTGCTTAATTGGATTATTTATCTTTTTCTTGTTGATATTTTGTAGTTCCTTATAGACTATGGAGATCAGCCACCGGTCTGACATATAGTTGCCAAATATTTCTCCCCATTTTGTAGGTGACCTTTTAATTCTATTAATAAAGTCTTTGGATGAGCAAAAGTGTTTGATTCTCAGTAGTGCCCGTTTATCTGTTTTCTCTTCTGTTGTTTGTGGCTTGTTTGACAGATTTTGAAGTCTGTCTGTGTGATGTCTTAAAACTTCCATTGTTGTCCCTAATTTTTCTTGGATGAGTTTTATTGTTTTAGATTTGATATTTAGGTCTTTTATCCAGTTTGAGTTGTTTTTTTGTAAAGTGTAAGATATGAGTCTTGTTTTAATTTAGGGCAGATGGATATCCAATTTTACCAGCACCATTTATTGAAGAGATTGTTTTTAACCCAGTTTAATGTCTTAGGACCTTTGTCAAATATCAGCTGCTTGTAGGAAGATGGTGTCATCTCTGGGGTCTCTATTCTGTTCCTTTGATGTATCTGTCTCTTTTTGTGCCAGTACCAGGTGTTTTGACTACTGTGGCAGTGTAATAGGTTCTAAAGTTGGGCAGTGGGAGGCCTCCCAGTGTGTTCTTCTTCTTCATTAGTGCATTACTTATCCGGGGCTTCTTCCCTTTCCAAACAAAGTTGGTAATTTGTTTCTCCATCTCATTAAAAAATGTCACAGGAATTTGTATTGGGATTGCATTATATAAGTAGATTGCTTTGAGTAAAATAGCCATTTTCACAATGTTAAGTCTTCCTATTCACGAGCTGGGTAGGTTTCTCCATTTATGTAAGTGTCTCTTAGTTCTTGTAGCAAGGACTTACAGTTCTCTTTGTAAAGGTCTGTTATTTCTCTGGTTAGATTTATTCCTAGGTACTTTATCTTCTTAGGGTTTATAGTAAATAATATTGATTTGGTGATTTCTTCATTAACAATCTACTGATTTACTTATTTTTCTCTTGTATCCTCAGACTTTGCTGAACTCTTCTATCAGTTTGAGTAGTTTACTTATGGATTCTTTAGGATTCTCTGCGTATACAATAGTATCATCTGCAAATAGGGAAATTTTTACTTCTTCTCTGCTGATGCAGATGTCCTTTATGTCTTGGCCTTGTCTAATGTAGGGAGAGTGAGGTTTTATTGGTAGATTTTGCAAAATCAGATGCCTGAGCCCACAAAGTAGGCTGGTCAGAGACAGCATGCCAAACAGTTGCTTGCAAGCCTTTTTATCTCCTAACTCACGAGTCCTTCCCCAGTTCCTCAACAGCTTGGTACTATGGGGTGAACAGTGTCTCCCAGACATCGCCTAAGTCTTAACATTCCATTCCCTCTTATGGTTCTATCTCTCATTTCCCAAACAGGTTTTCCCCTTCTACCTCTCCCCTCTTTCTCTTCAGATTAGCTAGTAACTTCTTATCCCAACCTTTGTTCTGAAGTTGGATCATTTTGAATTTTATTTCTCACAGCTAAGATACTACCTCTACTGCTTTGTAAACTACAGAACATGTTTGAATCAAAAGTGCCTGAACTCAGACTGCAATAAGACTTCTTAGGCTCAAGCTAGTCATTTATTTTGATCAAAAGAGACCTCGAAGGGACCCACATTTGCCAAGCAGGGAAATTAAGGCTAATAGTAAGCTGTTCTTTCTCCAAGCAGGTGGATGGCAGAGCTAGGACTTCTGGTCTCGATTTATTGCATATTCTGCCATTTGAAGAGCTGCCATTTTATTATTCACATGTTCAAAGCTGTAGTATGTTTTGGATATCAAAGAGCTGCAGAGTTAATTAGAAGTCAAAATAAGAAAGTACTCAATGAACACACAAAAGGAAACACAAATTTCAAGTGGGCATAGAAGGATAAGAGTGGTCCATGTTTCTGCTTTAGGGGGTGTTTTGGGAATGAGGCAAGGCACTTAAAGTGAGTTAACATTTACCACAATGTGTAATTATGAGAAATTAAGCTGATGCACTTGGGGACAAATAAAATGATCCATATATCTTCAGAAAGCAGTTTCTGCTCAGCCATGGGGAGGGAACAAATAAGACCACTGGGAAATGTGGCTGAATTATTAAAATCTTAGACTGCTTATAAGGAGTAATTGTGTGTTCTCAATCAATATTTTATCATTTGGGCTGGTGAAAAATGTATGAGACAGCCCTCTGTTTGTAAGTGCCCCAGCAGAACTGAGAAAAGATCTGACCCTCCAGTTGGCATGTCTTCCTGTTACTATCTGAATTACATTGATTGCCTAAATTATAGGCTGGCTAGAACAATCTCTGAGACTCTGTGCATTTCTAAACCCCACATACACACTAGTAACCAAAGTCTGTGAGATGAACCCATCAGCCACTGCTCTTTGGGAAAAATATGCAGTAGTTTGCTTCTAGGAAGAATTACAGCTTTGGGAACCCAGTGAAGTAATTCTACTCTGTCCTAAGGGGTCGCTATGAGTCAGAGTCAACAACATTTTTTTTTTAATATAATGATGAGAAATACATAGTTCAGCCCCTTCAAGGAAACACAGAGGTCATTATAACTAAATACCTACATGTTGGTTTCCCTAGGCTACATTGTACGTCTATGAAGTGATAATATTGATTCGCAGTAACAAACCAAAAGGCTTAACTAGCTGTCTTCCTACATAATACTGTCAGATATATACTGCCATGTGTCTTAGTCCTCTAGTGCTGCTATAAACAGAAATTCAACAAATTGATGGCTTTAAAAAGAGAAATTCTGTCACAGTCCAGTAAGCTAAAAGTCCAAATTCAGGGCATCATCTCCAAGGAAAGACTTTCTCTGTTAGCTCTGGAGGAAGGTACTTGTCGTCCGTCTTCCCCTGGACTGGAGGATTCCAAGGGGCAGGGGCCCTGACTCCTTTCTGAAGAATGCATGTTGTGCTCACAGTATGGCTTCTGAGGGGCCTGAGATCCCCAACTCTCTGCCTGCTTCCCCTTCCTTTATATCTAAGGCACAATAAAATTTTGAACACTGAGTCCTGCCCCAGGAACACAACTGCTGCCCATTCTCCCTCATTAATATCACAGAGACAAGATTTACAACCAACAGGAAAATCATACAACACCAGGAATCATGGCCTAACCAAATTGTTACCTATATTTTGGGGGTACACAATTCAATCCATCAAATTATATCATCCAAAATATATGTCAACTTGGCTAGGTCATGATTCCCAGTATTGTGTGCTTGTCCTCCATTTTGTGATTATAATTTTATGTTAAAGAGGATTAGGGTGGGATTGAAATACCCATACTCTGATCCAAAGTAATGGGAGTTTCCCTGAGGTATGATCTACTCCACCTTTTATCTTATAAGAGACAAAAGGAAAGGGAAGCAAGCACAGAACAGGGGACTTCATACCACCAACCAAGCACTGCCAGGAGCAGAGAGCATCCTTTGGACCCAGGATCCCTTCACATAGAAGCTCCTGGTCTAGAAAAAGACTGATTAGAAAGTCAACAGAGAGAGAAAGCCTTCCCCTGGAGCTGACCCTCTGAATTTAGACTTTTAGCCTACTTTGTTATAAGGAAATGCATTTCTGCTTGTTAAAATCATCCACTTATAGTATTTCTGCTATGGTAATACTAAATGCCTACAATATATATACTTTCTTTAAACGTATTCCTCAGCCTCAATGAGCTTTGGAAACTCTTGGAAGGTATCTCACATGGAAGCATTATAAACAAATGGATGTGTCCATGTGTTTAGAGTTTGAATCCTGTCTGACCACTTAATAGTTCTGTAACCTTGGGCAAGTTCTTTAGCTTCCGTTTCATCATTTGGAAAATGGAAATAGACAAAATATCTACCATCCCTAAATTTGTTATGAGAATCAGTGAATGTAAAAGTGATTTAGTGCCCGATCTAAAATAAGTGCTTAATAGTTATTTATTATATGTTATATTATCATATATTTCACTAACTCCGAAATGCATTTTTTTCTTATTTCAGCATCTTTGAAATTGGAATGCAAATTAAAATCTGCAAAGTTATAATGCAATGAAACAGAGAATATAAAATACATACTTATAAAACAATAATGTGTTTTATTGTTAGCTGATGAACATTTCTATAAATTACCTTAATATTCTTAGGCTTTCTTCTTGGTCCAGGTCTGTGTGGTAATCTGATCTGTGGTAATCTGATCTGTCAGACTTGGTGACACAATTGGGTGATACCACTGTTGCCTACTAAAATGACTCATAACACTGTTGCTATTGTTGATGCTGTTGCTGCTGTTGCTGACAGCTGTACTCGTGTGTCCAGGGATCAATGTCTTGAACAATAAGCTGTTATAAAGGGCAGTAACGTCAATTACAACAAAGTGATTGGTACTTATTATACCCAAATTACAACTCTGCCAACACGGGCTCATCTTTGGATGTATCTTTGTTAATACTCTGTTACTGAGGCATCACGGCAGTGTTGCTTGGACCTTCTTGTACTTTACAGATTTTACTTAACAGCTCTTCACCCTTGGCAGGAAGCTTGCCCTTCCTAAGACTCAGGTTTACATGGAGTGGTGATCTCAGACTAAACGGAGAGGCTGAGTATCTGGCAATGTGCAGTGCTTAAAAACTGACACCTTCAAGCAAGCTGGAATATCTGACCCTTATTTAAAGGTGAATTGTTATCTTTTTCTTTTTGTCTTTTTTATTGTGAATTAAGACCAGTTTTCCAGCCTATTTCACGTTGCCATAGGTCACCCAGAACTTTCGCCTGTATTCTGTGCTAGCTGCCTTCCCTCTACCCCACGTGACAACATGCTTCCCCTTCTGTTCGGAACTTCCTGTGACCTTTTAATAAAGGTCTGGCCCTCCTCACCCAATCCACTTGGCTCCAGCAGTGTCCCTTAGACAACCCCATGTACATTTTTAAAGGTTTGTTTGCCTCCAGTTTCACTCTATGTTTTGTATGGTCTGGGTCAGTCTTTGTCCAGGGAGCTGGCCCCGGCACTGGATGCAGTTTGGGGTTAGAGAGTCTGGGGCCGTGCTTCCAGAGGGCCCTCCACTGGGAAGGAACATCGAGTGTAGTCTTTTGGTAGAATGATGAATTGTTTTATTCGTATTTCTTCACATACTGAGCTACATATGTGTACTGTGTAAATGACAACATCAAATACTCAGGTTGTGATGTGCAGTGTGTGGTGTAGTGGCTCTGATGCCTGCTCCATGCTGTCCATATCCCAGTAGCTTCACCCCTTCAAACGATATTTTCCAGACTCCGTTTTACTCTTACTTGGGCAATGGGAGACATTTAATAGGGGCTTAGTGGGCAGAGTAAGAGACCTGGGTTTCATCTCACTCTGTGCATTGGGCAGTGTTGTTAGAGAAAGCACATCTTTTCTATAGTTCCTGCATTTACTGGACATTATTTTTTCTGTGGTCCTACTTCCCATCATTCCTGTTTCCTTAAGATGGCCAATCTCCTGGGCTCTGGCAACTAGACTTTTTCCTTCTACCTCAATAGCCTGACGGTAATAACGACATACTGCTTTCACTGATTTGTGCTTTGCACCTTCATCGCTTGTATGGTATTGAGGTTTCTCTCATGCCTTTGTAACTTGTTTCCTATGGTAAAATTCTACCAGTTCAATACCCAGAACAGACTCTGATGCCCTGAGATAGTCCCCAGGCAAGAAGACCTCAAGAGCGCTGACCCTTAAAAATCTTGAGATCTATCCAGATGTATCAGAATACCAGTGAAGATAATACAGATCGAAGCTGAGCTGTTACTTATATCTAGTTAATTAACATGTGGTCAAGTCTGAAGAGAGCCATTCAAGAGGCATCAAGAATGATAGAGTTTTAGAGCAGCCTGATGAAAAAGTGATGTCGGGTGTGAGGATAGAGATGAGGTTGTGGCCGGAGTGTTCCATATCTGGAGCTGTGGATGAAGATGTCATTTCAGAAAAATGAATTACTATATTTAGTGAGCACTGGAGCCCTGTTGGCTCAGCAGTTAAGAGCTTGACTGGTAACCAAAAACATCAATAGTTCAAATTCACCAGCTGCTCCTTGGAAACACTGAGGGTCAGTTCTACTCTTTTCTCTAGGGTGACTATGTACCAGAATTGACTTGACATTGACTTGAATTGATTGCTTTGGTTTCAGTAGTTCCCTCTGGAGTACAGGTTATCTGTAGAAGACCTGAGCAGATATTACAAATTAATAGCAATGTCAGACGACTGACATCACTTGCTGGCTGGTCAATTTAAATCAAACCTGTGGTAGAGTTGATTTTGATGCATAATGACATTATAGGAAAGAATAATAATGCTGCATAGGGTTCCAAACCCTGTAATCCTTTACAGAAGCAGTCTGCCACATCTTTTTCCCATGGAGTAGCTGGTGGTTTCAAACTGCTGACCTTCCTGTTAGCGACAGAACACCTTAACCAGTATATCACCAGGGCTCCCTTGTGATCGGTTTACACTATGTAAGTTAACCTTACAAAACCTTGTAAGGGAAGCCCTTTTAATTCCATATAATGATGAAGAAATAGGTGAGAGATGTGAAGTCACTGTTGTAAGATCACACAGCCAGCAAGTGGCAAAGCTGTCAGATGTGATGTGAACCCCATCTACTCAGCTCAGCCTTGTCTGCCAGACTAGAGCTGGCCCACCTGGTTCCCATGCCAGGGCATTAGCACTTCCTCTTGTGTCTCCCTGGAAAATTTGTTCTCTGATTCTTCAGATTTTTCTCTTTTTCAGCATCTAGAAAAGAATGTATCCATGTGCTTGCTTTGTTATTATTATTTTCTCTTCCTCTCTTGCTGCAATTAGAATATAAGCTTCACAACAGAGCAAGTGTCTTGACTGTCCTTTCCTGTTCACGGTGGCTAGTACAGTGTCTAACTCATAGTGGATACATAGGAGCTAGTTCTTGAATGGAAGAATAGCCTACAGTATATCTTTTATAAATATCTATTCCTGTTTCCTTGGCCAGCTCCTCGGATTGATAAAGAGCAGACCCTCAGCCGTTTTCAGTGGCTTAGACAGCATACACACAACTGTCAGTGATTTGCTTCCAGAAAAAAAAACAAAAAAAAAAAAACAACTTTTTTTCTTGTAAGTGGCAGGATTTGGGACCATCTCTCCAAGATATTATTCTCATTTAGGCTGGGGAATGAGATCCCCTACCCTGCCAAACTATTTCTATTTTTTTAGGTAATTAAAGTAATGAAGTTGTCTGAGAGCACAATGCATTTCATGCTATCCCAGTAGGTCCTGTTCATCTGCTTTAATTTCTGACTGCCAGTTAACAGTTTTATGGAGGTAAATCACTTGGAATAGGGGGAGCTTATGCAGAGCCTTATGGGAGGAACAAGCTATTTGCTATTTCCAAGAGAGAAGTGAGTGCAGAAAAGAGAGAACACTGGGACCTGTATTCTCCGTTTCAGACAAGAACTCTGTATTTTAAACAGGCCTCCTCATGAGGCACAGAATTATTTCAGGCTCTGCCAAGCCCTCTATGTGGACATTGGAAGGAAACTTGTATTATTTAAAAAGTCTACATGAAAGGCAAAGTATTGTGTGTTTTGCCAGGGATCACTATAACACAGAAGGGTAGGTGGATACCTATGCAAATACAGTTTCCAGCAAGAAGCAAAGTATTGTTTCTTTAGAAGACACTCCTGGAAAAGAAAATTCGCCTCTGGGAGGAAGAACTTGAGTTTCTGTACATCCTTCACAATCTCCTCACTACTGCAAGTTCAGCCCAAGAGGCAGAAGACTCAAGGAGGTTCTTAAGTTTCCCCTGGCTGAGGGCAAGAGGTTCTGAGGTTTCCTGCCTCCTTGGTTTCACAGACCTTGGCTGCAGTCCAGCACGCCACAAACATGTGGACTGAAGGGGAGTTAAGCTTTTTAATTAGACCTTGAATTTTTCTGGGGCTTTCTTTTTTTTTTTTTTTTTTGGATCATTTGTTTCAATCTGTAGATGTCTTTTTTCATTAATTCTTCAACACCATCAATCTAGGGACAAAAGAGAATAGGTAGAGCATGGAGTTTATCAGGCTGCAGGAGGCCCGCTAGGTTGTCCTTCGTCCGGTCTCTACTGGCATTGGAAGGCAGGCAGGAAGCATGCACAGATCTGCCTTTGGGCATGGGAAGTAGGTTTTGCTGTTTTTTTCCCTTCCTGGCTTGCTTTACCGGGCTTCTTTTCATCACTCTGCTGTCAAAGAGCAGCTGCCCTCCGTGTCTCATATTCAGTTTGTTTGCCCTGGAATAGCGGTATCCATGGCCTAAGAAATGGAAATGGTCCCATACTGGTTGTTGGTAAATTGCCACTGCCCTGAGCAACCCTAGTCTCTCCAGATGCTCTGGCCCCATCAGCTTCTTCCTGGTCCCCACAGGTTCCCTGGGATCCTAGTTTGACCCCCTACGTGGTATCTAGGTCTCTCTTCTAGGGCTGCGGATGATGGTAATTCTACCTGTTCATTTCTCTACCCAAGCAAGTGTTAAAGATTATCCATGTCACTCCTACTTTTAAGACAAAAGGCGTGTTCTTCACAGTGTCTTTCAGTCTCCCCTAACTTCTTGTCTGGCACCTCTTAGGAATCTCTTTCCTGGAAGCCTCTTAGAGCTTAAGACACTGTTAGAAGCTAGAGCTGGATGGGAGAGACAGGCTCTGGGATAGTCCGAGGTGCCCTCAGTCCTGCTTCCTTGCTGGGACAGCTTCTGTGATTGTGCTCTCTAAATCTTGCTTTATAGCCTTTTTCTCTGGATCCCAGTAGCTTTATTTGTAATCTGGAGTAATTTACAGGTCACATAATTTGAATACAAGCAGCAGCAGGTACCAAACTTGGCTAACTTAAGCTTGAAAAATAATTCCACTGAAAAAATGAAATAAAAAAAGAATGATTTTATGGTAGCTTACTGATTCAGGGGAAGAATGAGCAGCTGAGCTTTGGGGAAAGCAAAAACCACAGCAGCTCTGGGTATTTCTGAGCCAATGACTGGGTTCCAAATATATTCCATCTCACCGTGTGTGTAATTAAGACTCAAATTTCTGGGAGAGAGAATCTGGTTGTGCTAGTTTGGGTCTCATCCCTCCTCTCTCTCAGAGAGAGCATGTTCCTTTGGTGGCAACTCCATAACAATCCCAGGGAATAGCAGGGGGAAATTTTCCAGAGAAAAGGAAAACAATTAAAAAGAAACAAAACAAGAGATGTCCATTAGACCTATTATAGGGACACCATAAAGGAGATAATGTTTATCAATTGCTTAGCTTAATATGTAAAGCACAGTGAACAATAAATAAGTGATATATTTGTAATAGTAATGATAATAGTAGTATATCATAAATATAGCATCAGTGCTATTGTTAGTAACAATGGCATAAGTAGTGGCAGCAGCAATTGTAATATTATGGTAGAAACATGACCTTTAGCCTTAAACAGGCCTGGGCTTAAGATTAGTGTCAAATCCAGACTTAATTTTCTTCATTAGAGTATGAGGGACATGATGTGGTCTTCACGTTGCTATATTAAATGACAATGTACATAAAAGCACTTTGTACTTTTGTTTTTTTGCTTATATGAGTAAGTACTCAGTTTTACATTTATATGTATCTATACCTATATATCCACATATATATCTTTCTAGGATTGTATTTTAAGACTTTAAACTGATGGCCGTCAAGTCAATTTCAACTCATAGCAACACTATAGGTTAGAGTAGAACTGTCCCATAGAGTTTGCAGGGAATGCCTGGCGGATTTGAACCACTGATCTTTTGGTAAGCAGATGTAGCACTTAGCCACTAGGCCACCAGAGTTTCCTAGGACTTTAAAGGAATCATAAAATCCATTATTAAGGTACATTTGAGGTTGTGTCTATCTGTAGCCTTTTCTCAGCCTCCTTCCATCTATGAAGATACTTTGTACATCCACAGGCCAATATAGCTGACATTTTATTCTGCAATAAGTAGTATCTGCTTTTGGCCATCTCTGGGAAAGCATATTAATTATTCTTTTCCACTTATCCATTTTAAGGGTGAGGTGGTAGCAGCAGTATTTCCAAACTCCACATGAATTATTCAAAGTGCATATTAACAGCTTCATTTTACAAATAAGATCTGGAAAGAGATTAAGCAAGATTCCTATGGAATAGACCCCAGGTTCGAGTAAGTCAAAACCCACCTGTATGCCTTTTGGGTGTGCTTCTGTCTGGAGAAGAAAAGCTCAGAAGAGACGGGTTGATGTCATGAAGAACAAAATTATACTTTTCTACTGATTTCCTCAGGAACTGTTCCTTGACTTTCTGTAGGCCACCTTGGTAAAGCCGTTTGTGCTTAATGCAGAAACAAGGTGCTATCTCTTCTCAAGGAAGTGACTCTTTTGAGCTATTTTGCCTTTGAAGGTAATTGAATTAACAGTGTTGTTTCACTGCAGATGAGAATACACAGTGTCAACCTAGCTCCTTATGTGCTTTTTCCAGAGTATAAATGGAGAAAAAATCAGGCAAAAATATCCTCCATTAGCACTAAAACACTTTAGGGTAATGTGTCTCTTAAGTAGTTGTGGTGATGACAGCTTTTCCCCAACCACAGCTTTCCATGAAATCTAATTTAGAACATATAGCTCATAGTTTAGCCCTGTCCCCAAGCCCAGAAGTATCCAAAAGTTGTTGCTGGATATTGTCAACTGAGTTCTGCCTCATGGTGGCCTTCTGTACAACAGAATGAAACACTGCCCAGTCCTGTGCCATGCCCATGAGGGTGGCTATTGATGAACCCGTTGTTGCAGCCACTAGGTTAGTCTACCTTATTGAGGGTCTTCCTGTTTTTCACTGATCTTCTACTTTACCAAGCCTTCTCTAGGGGTGGGTCTCTCCCACAACATATCCAAATTATGTGAGACACAGTGTCATAGATTGAATTGTGTCCCCCCAAAAAATATGTGTAGCCACGTGGCTGAGCCCTGATTCACAATATTTTATGATTGTCCTCCATTTTGTGATTTTCCTATGCTGTATGCTAACGGATTAGGGTGGAACTGTAAATCCCTTTATAATATCACCTCCCTGCTCAACTGTAAAGGAGTTTCCCTGGAGTATGGCTTGCCCCAACCTTAATCCTTTCATCCTGCAAGAGATAAAAGGAAAGGGAAGCAAGCAGAGAATTGGGAACCTTGTACCATCAAGAAAACAGCAGTGGAAGGAGAGTGTGTCCTTCAGTTCCTGTGCCAAGATGTTCCCTGGACAAAGACTGATGTAATACTGGACTTTTCTCCAGAGCCAACAAAGGGAAAAGCCTTCCCTTGGAGTGGACATCCTGAATTTGGACTTGTAACCTGCTGGACTATTTCCTTTGTTAAAGCCATCTGCTCTGTGGTATTTCTGTTACAGCAGCATTGGCTGACTGAACCACACACTTTCACCATGGCTGCTTCTAAGAAGCACTCTAGTTGAACTTCTTCCAGAACAAATCTGTTTGTTCTTTTGGTAATTAGTGGCACATTCAGTATTCTTCTCCACCACAATTCAAAAGCATCAATTCTTCAAATCCAAAACATGGTCCCATTCAACTGGGTAAATCAATCATAGTACATAGACATAGGGTGGTACTACAAAGGCATTATTTTTTAAGACCATTTAATGACATGTGGAAATTTTTCCAATATATATATGGGTAAATAAGTTGAAGATGCAAACAGTATCATGTACTGTATAAACAATATGATCATGAAGATTTAAAAAGTTATGTAGTTTTCTCTGTTTTCTAAATTTTCTCTAATAAGTACATGCTTCTTTTAAAATGTAAAGAAAATCAATCACTAATCTGTACATAAGGAGAGATTCATCAGCTTTTTATCCTGCTTATGATCTCAGCAAACAGCATTACTGGACCCACAGACCCCAGTAATTCTAGGATGCGACTACTTGCATCTGTTGAATACACTTCTGTCTATGCGATAGCCCAGGAAATCACTTTAGATCACCAATAGAACTATTGAGACAAAGTTCAACTTTTTCATCACACCACGTTATTTCAGTCTGGATAGTGGAATCTTGTTACTTTCATGATCAACTCACATCTAGCAATTCCATCAGCCTCCTCAATTCACTTTTCACCCTGTTCTATTATATGTATATACAGTAAACTCTTTCTAGATTATGGGCTCTGTAGAGGACATGGGGACTATCAGATCATGCAATATATCCTTAGTGCCAGCACAGTGCATATTACAAGGTGACCAAAAGTGAAATGAAAAGCCACAAAAAAAAAAAAAAAAATCTTACAATGCTGAAAATTGACCTAAGCATGGTACTAAACCAACAACTTTAGGGTTTGCAAAGATGACTATAATTTACATCTTTACCCTCAAAGAGAGAACAAGGTGAAATAGATGAGGTAATCATGTGATGACAGGAATACAAACACCATCAAGTAGGGCAAGGAAAACGTATGTCAAATTGTCATGCGTATAAACAAAGGCTGGGGAGATTTAAATGAGATGAGTTGCTGAATACGGACTATGAACAAAGAAGACAGAAGAAGAATTGATGCCGTTGAACTCTGGTGTTGGAGAAGAATGTTGAATTGGCCATGGACTACCAAAAGAACAAACATATCTGTTCTGGAAGAAGTACAGCGAGAGTGCTCCTTGGAAGCAAAGATGGCAAGATTGCACTTACATACTTTGGACATGTTGTGAGGAAATATCAGTCCCTGGAGAGGTACATCACACTTGGTAGAGTAGAGGGTCAGTGAAAAAGAGGAAGACCCTCAATGAGATGGATCAACACAGTGGCCACAACAATGGGCTTAAGCATAAAAACAATTGTGGACATGGTGCAAGACTGGGCAGTGTTTTGTTCTGTTGTTCATGGGGTCACCGCAAATTGGAACCAATTTGACAGCACCTGACAGCAACAACAACAGTTGCGAACAAGTCAATTCTGACTCATAGTGGCCCCTTGTGCAACAGAACAAAGCAATGCCTGGTCCTGCATCGTGCTCACAATGGCTGCTGTGTCTGAGTCCATCGTTACAGCCATTTCGTCAGTCCATCCTGTTGAGGGCCTTTCTCTTTTTTTGCTGATCCTCTGCTTCACCAAGCATGAGGTCTTTCTCTAGGTGCTGTCTCTTCTGATAACATGTAACAAGTGTGAGACAAGTAACCCTGTTTACTTCTCTTTTTTTTTGTCTCTCCAACTCGACGGCACTTGGCTGGCTCCACTTTTTTTTTATTATGATTGAGTAAAAATGTACATTCGCACATAAACTTGCATACCCACCTGTATACAAGTCCCACTGCTCTCCCTGTCCAGTACAGCACGCATTTCCTCTCCCCTCCCTACGTGTCTTATCTTCCCAACAATCTCCTATCCCCTCCTCTCCACCCACTCCCCTGCCTGCACTGAAAGGTCAACAGGATGACATCCTATAGACTCATAGAACCATAAAGTGTGCACGTGATAGGTTACTCGGTGTTGCCAAGTCCAATTCATTCCTGTCTGAAGAGTTGACCTCCATTATGATTTATGGACAGGGGCAGCAACAGGGCCAGGGGCCGTGCTCCCAGGGGAACTCCGAGGCCACCAGACCATCAATTGCAGTCTTTTAGTGGAGATCTCAGGGTGCACCGCTTTTTATTACTGTGTTGCCAGTGAGACTCAACTTTGTGAGTTCCATCACAGCTCTCACTGGTGGTAGCCGGGCACCTTCCAGTTCTTCCAGTCATAAGTTGATGTAGTTACTCGCTCACACTGGTCTCTCTGTCCTCTGAGTTCTCTTTCCCCCATGTCATTTTGGTCCTTGGTGATCAGCTGTTCCTGTTGAGTTGGGACCATTTGCTGCACCCTCAGATGGCAGCTTGGCAGCTTTGAAGACCCCGGACACCACTCACCAATGTGGGGTGAAGAAGGCTTTCTTAGCAAAATGGTAGTTGTGCAATTGGCCTCGATTTCCCCTGAGAGCATGGTCCCCAGCCCCCTGCCCCAGCTACTCTGTCCTTGCAATATTGAGTTAAGATGGGAGGAGTACTCATGTTATATTGAAGTCCAGTTAATATTGATCTTCTTTCTAATGTGTGCTGTCACAGATTTCACCCAAACAAATTTCTATAAACTATCTAATCTAAACCCTGTCCTCCTTGCTCTTCTTCCCTCCCCACCCTTGCAGCCTTCAAAGACTCTTCTATGCATGAGTCTGTTTTTATATTCTTATCATAGGGGTCTCATACAATATTTGTTCTTTTGTTGCTGACCACTTTCACTCAGCATAATGTCCTCCAATTGAAACCGGGTTACGAGATGTTTCCTAAAATCATTGTTGTTCTTTATCATTGGAGAAAAAGGTGTAGTTGTCTGCTGATGGATAGAAAGTTCTGTGTATGTCAATGAGGTCTAGTTGGTTAATTGTGGCAATAAGGTCTTCTGTGGCTTTATTGAGCTATTTTCTAGATAATCTGTCCAATACTGAGAGTGAAGTGTTGAAGTCTGCTACTGTTATTGTGGAGTGATTTATTGCATTTTGAGTGTAGTCAGTGTTTCTTCGATGTATTTAGGTGCTGTAATATAGATGCATAAATACTTAATATTGTTAAGTCCTGCTTGTGTATTGAACCTTTTTGTAATAAATAGTGTCCATCCTTGTCCACAATGGTGGCTTTTACATTAAAATCTATTTTATCTGAGTTTAGAATTGCCACACCTGCTCTTCTTTGTGTATTGTTAGATTGATATATATTCTTTCATCCTTTTATTTTCAGTTTGTTCCTGTCTTTAAGTCTAAGGTGAGTTTCTTGTAGGCAACATACAAATGAGTCATATCTTTTGATCCAAGATGTCTCTCCATGTCTCTGTAACAGAATGTTCAGTCCATTCACATTCAGTGTAATTATCGATAGGTATGTATTTAGTGCTGTCATTGTGATATGTTTATTTTTGTGTTGATGTTTTCTCTGTTGTTCTTATTAATCTGTTCTGGGACATTCTTCTTTGTGAATTTATTTTTCACCTTTTTCAAGGTTGGTTTTGTGGTTGTTGAGGCTCCTGTATTATGTTTCTTGATTTGATTTGTTGCACCTTTATTGTGCTTTACGGTTGGCCCTATGATCCTTCTTAATAAACCATGTATAAATCCGATTTTAGTTACTACCAGTCTTATTAACTTCCTGTCCATCTGGAAGGACTATAACGACTGTAGTACATCCGTCTTTTTAATATGATGACATCATAGCTTTCATGATATGATCATTGGATCATTTCTTTTGCTATTATAGCTTTGATTGAGTTTGGAGACTTCCCTAAGTAGATTTCTGGGTGATGTGTCCTGAATTTGCTTCTAAAATATAAAGTTGGTGGTTTTGCTCTTCTAAGCCAAGAGATTCTTTCAGTATTTCATGTAGCTTTGGTTTGGTTTTTACAAAGTCTTTGCGTTTCTCTTTATCTGCTAGTGTCTTCATTTCATTTTCACATTTGAAAGAGTTTTGCGGTATATATAATTCTTGATTGGAAGTTCTTCAAAGATTTGACTGTGTCATGCCACTGTCTCTGTGCCAATGTTGTTTCTGCTGAGAAATCTGATGAAAGCCTACAGGGTTTCTCTCTGAAATTTAGCTTTGGTTTGAGTCTTGCTGCCTTTAAGAGTTTCTGCTTATGTTTCATTTTGTTAAGCTTGATTGTAATATGTCTTGGAGTCTTTCTTTTGAGATCTCTATTGAGTGCCATTTGACATCCATCTTGGATATCTATATTCTCTTTCATAATTTCTGGGAAGTATTCTGTCAGCAGCTCAACAACAATACTCTCTGTGTTCTCAGGTGTCTCGCCCTATTCAGGAACTCCAGTTAATCATGGTTTGTTCTTCCTAATAGAGTCCCACATGCTTCTTAATGCTTCTTCATTTTTCTTGTTTCTTTTCTCTTATTTCTCCTCATAGATGCTGGCATCAGAAGCTCTGTCTTCCAAGTTGGAAAGTCTATTTTCAATTTGTTCCATTCTGTTTTCTTGGCTTTGAATTGAAGTTTCTATCTCTTTGATTTTGTTCCTGATCTGCTGGATTTCAGATTGCTGGTTTTCCATCAGATCAAACAGTTTGCTTGATTTTTCATTTTGCTCTGCTGTGTTTTGTATAAGATCTAGGAGGGCCCTACATATAATCCTTTTATATTCACCTCCTGATAGTTTTAGAAAGGTTTCTACATCTAGGAAGTTGTTTGGCTCATTCTTTTGGCAGCCTTCTGAAGTCAAGGGTGATTTCTTTGTTAAACTTTTATTGACAGTTTTTTATCAAGATTCCGTGAGGATGGACTGCAGTTGTTTCTCTGCCAAATGCCGTCGATCATTTCTCTAGGCCATCTTAAAATGAAAGGTAAAAGGTATCTGAGAAGTTTCAAAGTCAGTCAGGTTTTCAGGTGTACAGGTCCCTCTTCCCAGCTGGCCAAGTAAGCACCTCTATATGCAGCCCCAGATGTTATAAACTAATTCAAAATACAGAAAGGCTGCTACCCTGCTGGCCTCTGCTGCCAGGCCCCAGCCATAGGTGACACTGTGTAGAATACTGCTTTTCTGTCAGAAAAGCATTCTCCTCTGGAGAGGCACTGCCTTTCAGCCTAGGAATTAGGTCCAGCTGAGGCCTCTGTATATATAAATCCACCTCCTAGTGGAACAAGATGGCATCCTTCACAAGCTCCCCACCTGCCATGGCACAGTTCACTCAATGACGGAGGTAGAAAAAGAGGCCAAAGGTGCCAAGATGCAAAGAGTCCAAAGTCAGGCTCTCAAAGTGTGGCAAGTTGGCCCACCGATCCCACCAGCAGTGTACCCGAGACCAGCTGCCAGTCAAGTCCCAGCTCTGCCCACTGGCCAAGACAGAGAAAAAAAGTTAAAATGGTTACTCTCAATCTCTGAAAGCTAGCACTCACTGAGGTTGGGGGTCAGTGAAAGAGGAGAAGTTTTTGATTCAGTGGTATGAAGTCCAAATTAACAGCCCTGTGTCTTGTCTTAGGGCTCACTAGGTATCCAGAAGGCTCCATTTAGTTATGTTTTCCAGAGGGATTTAGGGAGATGTGTGTTTAGTCTGCCATCTTGACAGCCCTCGAAAGAACTCCCTTGAGAAAAGCCCCTCTCAGGGCCTAAAGGCTGCCTTTTGGTTGCCAGCATAGAATTGCTTACGCTCCAGTTGCATAGTGGTGCAGGTGGATGACCTGAATATCCACCAGGTAAGGAGCCACCGTGTTTACTTCTAAGGAGCATTCTGGCTTACTTCTTCCAAGACAGACTTGTTGACTCCTCTGGCAATCTGTGATATATTTAATATTCTTTATCAACACCATAATTCAACAGTATTTATACTTCTTCAGTTTTTCTTATCCACTGTCCAGCTTTTCATGTGCATATTATGCTATTGAAAATAATTTGGCTTAGGTCAGACACACCTTTGTAGTCAAAGTGACATCTTTGCTGTTAATACATTAAAAAAGTATTTAAAGTATTATGCTTTCATGGGCATTAATTGTATATTCAAATAAAATGAAATCCTTGAAAATTTCAATATTTTTTCTCTTTCTCATAATGTTGCCTATTGGTCCAGTGGTGAGGATTCTTGTTTTCTTTATGTTGAGAATAAAGCATACTCAAGGCTATAGTTTTTGATTATCAGTAAGTATTTCAAGTCCTTTTTGTTTACAGGAAGTGACATTATGTCATCTGCATATCACAGGTAGTAAATGATTTTTCCTCCAATTTGATATTCCATTCTTCTCCTTATAGTCCATATTCTTGGATGATTTTCTTAACAGATAGATTGAATAAATATGGTGAAAGAATATAACCTGGACATACACCTTTCCTGATTTTAAACCATGCGATATCCTCTTGTTCTGCTAAACTGACTGCCTCTGACTCGTATGTACAGTTTCCTCAGGAGCACAATGAAGTATCTGGAATTCCCATTCTTTACAATGTTAGTCACAATTTGTTGTGAACTGCATAGTTAAATGTCTTTGCATAGTCAATAAAACACAGATAAGCATAGAATCTGGAATTTTCTCTTTCAACTGGGATCCATGCGATGTCAGCAGTTATAATCCTTGTTTCAAGTCCTCTTCTGAAACCAGCTTGAGTTTCTGGCAGTTCCCTGCCTGTGTACTGTTGCAGCCATTTTTGAACTATCTGCAGCAAAATATAACTTGCATGTGACATTAATGATACTGTTCAATGATTTATGCATTCTTTTGGATCACCTTTCTTTGAAATTGACACAAATAAGGATCTCCTCTCGTCAGCTGGCCAGTAACAACTGCAATTTCTTAGCATAGATGACTAAAACACCTCCAGAAAGTTGGGTAGTGATCTTCTAAATTTCTCAGTATAGATGAGCAAACATCTCCATTTATCAAAGTAACTCAAGCTGTATTCAGTCTGTTCCTGCAGCTTTGGTTTTTGCTGATACCTTCAATGCAGCTTGGATTTCTTCTTTCAGTGCCATCGGTTCTTAACTGTGTGCTGCCTCTTGAAATGGTAGAACATTGACCAGTTCTTTTTGATACAGTGACTGTGTATTTCTTCTGTCTTCTTTTGATGCTTTCTTGCAATGTTCAACAGTTTGCTCATAGAATCCTTCACTATTGGAATTCAGCACTTGAGTTTTTTATTCAATTTGTTCAGCTTGAAATATGTCAAGCATATTCTTCCCTTTTGGTTTCCTAATTTCAGGTCTTCGCACATTTCATTATAAGACTTTACTTTGTCTTCTGGGGCTGCCCTTTGAAATCTGTTCAGTTCTTTTAGGGATCATTTCATCTGTTTCCTTTAGCTACTCTGTGTTCAAGAACAACTTTCACAGCCTCTTCAGATATTCATTGTATGTTTTTTTTGTCTTTCCTGTCTTGGAAAGCATAGAGCTAGAATTTCCCTTTGGAAGCAAGGAAGGCAAGACTTCTTCTTGTATACTATGGACATGTTTTCAAGAGGGAGCAGTTCCTGGAGAATGACATCATGTTTGGTAAAAAAGAAGGAGAGCCAAAAAGAAGAAAGACTTTCAACAAGATGGACTAACCCAGTGGCTGCAATGATGGGCTCAAATAGCAGTGATTGTGAGGATAGCACTGCATGGCACCTAACAGGAGTATTTGACTATACAGGGTAGTTAGGTTGAATGTCTATCAGTTGCCCCAAGTAACTCTATCCTCTCACTCCCAACCTGAAGATATCTGGAAACACAAAATGCATTTCTTCTAAGTCTTCTAAGCCACTTTCCCAAATATTAAACACCACAAGGCCAAGGCCTTTTCCATGCTCCAAATTCATTCTACTTTAAAATATTTATGGAACACTGGTTGTGCTCAGCTCTGTGATGGATGTTGTGCAGGACTTATGAAAAGTAAAATACACAGTCCTTGTTCTCAGGTTGTTTACCATACTGGTGGGGAAACAAGGCTAACACTTATAAAAACAATCAGAGTGCATTACACAACATTATATGATTAAGGACTTAATTGTGTGGTGAAAATTTATAGGAAATATAACATGAGAGGGATTGTTGAATGCACAGGCAGTCAAGGTTGACTCCTTGGAGAAGATGGAAAGAAACCAAGGGGAAATTGGCAAGAGCATTGGAAAGCTTTTCCTGACAAAACTAGCTACTCTGGCTTTTCTTTGTGATATATACTTCTGAAACTTGTACAGGACAGTGCAGACATAGATAAGCAATGTCAGAGTTAGGGTACCTGGCAGGAGAGAATGAGAGCATGGACATGTTGAAGACCAAGTACTACAGCCACAGAGTGATGAAACAACTCAGACTGGTGCAGCTACAGATATTTTCACTGGAACCTGAGGTAGAGTTCAGTAGATTTCCTCACTGTCCTTCTCATGGATCTTATTGTGTCCCCCAAAACTACGTGTAGCCATGTGGCTGGGCCATGATTCCCTGTATTCTATGACTGTCCTCATTTTGTGATTGTCCTGTGCTGTATGTTAAAGAATTAGGGTGGGACAGAAAATCCCTTTATAAGACCACCTCCCTGCTCCTCTGCAAATGGAGTTTTCCTGGAGTATGGCTTGCCCCACCCTTAATCCTTTCATCCTAGAAGAAACCAAAGGAAAGGGAAACCAGCAGAGAATTGGGAACCTCACACCATCAAGAAAGCAGCACCAGGAAAGAGTGTGTCGTTCAGACCTGAGGTTCCTGCCCCAAGTTGTTCCCTGGACAGAGACTGATGCAACACCGGACTTTCCCACAAAGCCGACTAGGCGGAAAGCCGTCCCCTAGAGTGCACATCATGAATTTGGACTTGTGGCGTACTGGACTGTGTAAGAATAAACTATCCTATCTTAAAGCCATCCACTTCATGGTATTTCTGCTAGAACAGCGCTAGCTGACTAAAACAATCCTTTTAACCAGAATCCATAAAATATTTGGTAAACCAGGAATAAATTGATCTTTTTCACATAATAATTACAGAAAAGTCCTTTTGTCCAAGTCTTTTTTTTCATTTTGAAGAATTCAAAGCAGTCATAAACTAAAAGGTGAATTTAAGATACTCAAAGTGAATTTGAACACTTATTCACATTAATGCTAATATGTACTTGAAAGGATTTAGTTTCACTGTATTTTCAATTAATCACTTCACACTGAAAGGTAGTATATTGTTTGCAGATGATGAACCTGTATGTGGACTAAACTACAGAGCCCCAGAAGTGAGGTATGTCCCTTTTTAGTATTAGCGCAATATGTTAACACCATGTATTTACTGACAGGTAGCCGTCAGTGGAAACCTATAGTGATGCTGTATTTTGTCCATGATCAGGTCTTCCTTCAGCAAAAATAATCCAATGTTAATGCTCCGTTTTCAGAATCCATGAACCTGAAAATTAATGATTGTGTGGAATGCAAAGTGTATAGAATAACTAAAATGGGAAAGTAGAAGGCTATGCTAGCACTTGTAGCTTAAGGAAAGTTTGCAGATTTTTTTTTCTCATTGTATCTAATGAACACTATCAAGAGACTTTTTATCTCTCTGTATGTGTTTCCTCCTTTCTAGAATGTACTTTGTTTTTTTTTTTTTTCTTGTATAATGATACTGAAACACAGGAAAAAAAAGTCTTCCTTGTAATCTTTATGTCAATACGCACTGCTTTCTCTTAGATCCCGATCTCTCTCTCTGATTGCAGACATATTTGGATTGTCAGGGTGAGTAGAAAGATATCAACTGGGCCCAGACATCTAGCATTTTACATGTTGTAAGTCCCAGCTTGTCTGTGTTTACTTCTACTGCCTTTTACCCACAAGGTGGCACTCTCTAGATATGACTAAATCCAAGCCTTTTTAATAAAGATGCATCACAATAAAAATCTTCCCGATCAGCCCTCTCCAAAAGCCAAATGATTTCACTAATGCAATTCCAAAAACTATGTAGTTAAATGTGCCACACAGATCACTAACAAAGTGCCATTTCTTGTACTGTAAATGTCAGATATTCTTAATTCTGGATCAGTTAGTTTAGGTCTGATTTAGTGCCCACGTATGAACAGGAAAGCAGATTGTCCCCACCCAATCTGATCATCTGATAAGTGTCAAAATCCCTCTATTCAGGATTAGTTCTTAGGACATCCACAAATACATCCCAGAAAATAGTGTACAGAAAGAAGGAACTCACGTACTGGCAGTGGTGATATACCACAAATTTTCCTGAACAAAAATAATTTTAAATAATCTGTTCTGTTTATTCCATATAGATATTCATGTTGTTTGAGTCTCCTTTCCAATTTTTGGATAAAAAAAAGTAGTTCTCATTAAAAACAATGCTGATTTACTTTTCAGGTCCTGGGTCCATGGCATCTGTCAGCATCCCAACACCAGATTGTCAGTCTCTTTTTGAGCTTAAATTTTGCCCAAGAACATGTCCTGTTCATAGGCCAGGGGATGGCGTAAAGATACAGCTCTGGCAACTGGCCCTCAGGAGCAAGTCTACCCATTAGCTCTCACAGCCTTTCTTAGGCTCTCCCAAGAAAGAAATACCCTTTGCATGAGACACTTCCTCTGAAATTGAAACTTTCAAAAATTAGAGAGTGCAACCCCCAAAAAATATCCCGTAGCTCTACATACTAGTTCTTCCAGTCAGACTGATGAAGTCTCTTCTCTTACTGTGGGATAATTATGAAATAATAAGACTTTTATTGGAGATCCTGTGTGTTTTCTCTATCACATAACCAATAAGGCAGACATGGTTTGGGTCATACTAAATAGATAAAGTGTTAGAGATATTCTAGTGCCTACCTCATCTCCTTACTTATATAAAACATAACTGAGGTGCAGGGAGGACGTGTGACTTATTGAACTGTGGTTGTCACTAGAGAAGGTTAGTGTGCTACCATTGTGATCTTTGACTTTACTTATTGATTGTACCTCATCTCCTTACTTATATAAAACCTAACTGAGGTGCAGGGAGGACGTGTGACTTATTGAACTGTGGTTGTCACTAGAGAAGGTTAGTGTGCTACCATTGTGATCTTTGCCTTTACTTATTGCTTGTTGATGAAGAGCTTGCTCCAACTCATGGTGACCTTAGGCATAACAGAACAAAATATTGCGGGCTCATGCCATCTTTTTGATTGTTGGTATGTTTGCATTCGTTATTGTGACCATTGTGTCAACCTACCTTATTGAGGGATTCCTTCTCCTTTGCTGCCTTTCCTCTATATCAAACATTTCCTTCTCCAGTGATCAGTTTCTTCTGACACTATGTCCAAAGTAAGGGCATTGAGGTCTCAGACAATATTCTGCCATCTATAGAGTTTTCATTGGCTGTATTTTCAAAAGTAGATCATCAGAACTTTCTTTATCATCTGTTTTACTCTAGGACCTCCACCGAAACCTGTTCACCTTGGGTGACCCTATTGATACTTGAAATACCAGTGGCATAGCTTTCAGCTTTCAGCAACATGAAAGCCACCACAATATGACAAACTGATAGGGTGGGGTGGTGAGCTCTTAGGTGCTGGTAAATCAGAAATAAGTCTTATACTCTTTTAATGTGGGTGATGAATTCTGATTGTTTCAAAACATTTGTTGGCACACACTGCAGCAATTGAAAGATCCGAGAACAGAAGTTCATAACTAAAATGAACTGAAATTAAATGACAGGAGACCAAACCCCAAAACAAACCTGTTTCTGTCAAGTTGATTCCAGCTAATAGTGACCCTATGGAACAGAGTATAACTGCTGCATAGAGTTTCCAAGAAGCAGCTGGTAGACTCAAACTGCCAACCTTCTAGTAAGCAGCCGTAGCTCTTAGAAATTCCCCAATGTGGAAAGATGTGGCATGAGTTTAGAATGTTAGGGAAGCAGAAAAATGAAGTAAGTGGCTTAACTGAAAAAAGCAGACTAGACAGAGAGGCATTCTGTAACATTTTCTTACAACCAGTATCTTCCCTGGCATTATTGTGGAAATGACAACTGGGAGGAGTTATGGGCTTGCAAAATTGAATAGATGTAATAAAATAGGAGTTTTGCTCTGGGAAGCATCTTTGATACATGTGGTAATGTGAAGTGCATTACAGCCTCCGCATAAATAATCTAGGTATAAGTGTACTGATAGACATGCACAGGCAGTAATGTGAGCAGAAAGTAAACACAGAGCTTGATTTGATTTAAAATGAGGAGGTAATTTGATAAAACAGAGACTATGATGGAGAGGTCAAGCTGGAAAACAGAGGTTACAGAGCAGAGACAAATCAGCATGACGAGCTGGAGACGAGTGGACAGACAGGCAAAATGCATTCTACACTGGGCTCCTGCTGTGCAGACAGGAGATGTGCTAGGTGACCTCGGGGGCTGTAGGAAAAATGGCATAAGACATAGTCCCTTTTACTGAGGATCTTATGATCTTATTGGGGAGAAAAGATGTAAGCACATAAAAAGAAATATTCTAATACAAATATTAAACAGCCTTGGTGGTACAGTGGTAAAGTGCTCAGCTGCTAACTAAAAGGTTGGCTGTTGGAATCCACCCCCAGGTGCTACTCAGGAGAAAAACCTGTATCAGTCAAGAGAAACTGAAAAAAATAATCAAACCCACTGCCATGGAAGCATTTCTGACTCAGTGACTGTACCAGAGAGCGTCAGACTGCCCCACAGGGTTTCCAAGGCTGTAGATCTTTACAGAAGCAGACTGCCACATTTTTCTTACGTGAGGCAGCTGCTGGGTTTAAACTACCTATGATCTGGTTCGCAGCTGAGCATTTTAAGCACTGTGCCACCAGGGCTCCTTTCCTTAAAGATTACAGCCTAGAAAACCTATTGGCAGTTCTACTCTGTCTCATGAGGTCACTATGAGCCAATCGTGACTTGAAGGCACTTAACAACAACTTAACAACAACAGCAACTATACAAACAGTAACAAGAAAAACAGCACAATGAAAATGTCACAAAACAGATGAAGAATTACAGAGACAAAATCTCATGGCTGTACCTGAAGTTTCACACCAAAGTTAGCTGGAAAAATTAGATAATTCAAATTGATTTTTTTTTCACAGCATTTTATCCTATACAACTATTTGAATTCTGATGAGAAGAACTGAATGAACAAAACTGGGTAAAATTATACAAATATACACGCACACACACAAACACATATATGAGCCCTGGATGCAAAGTGGTTAGAGCTCAGTCTGCTAACCAAAAGTGCAGCAGTTCAAATCTACCAGTTGCTCCTTGGAAACCCTATGGGGCAGTTCTATACTGTTCTATAGGGTCACTTATGAATCAGAATTGATTTGACAGCAATGTTTATTTTAAAAAATACATATATATGCATAAAACAACTATATGCCTATGTATGACTTTGCTTCAATATCTATGATTTTATGAAATTTATGTATGGATATTTGCTCTCAGGGATTTTAAAATTATGGTTCAGAAGGGTTAACTTACTAAGTCTTTACTTTTAAACATTTATTTGATTAAGACAAAGCAAAAAACTGTTAAAATAGAAAAAGAACCTATACACTTAAGTGAGTTTAGTTTGAATACCAGTATTTTTTAAATTAACTTTTGGGTCCCAGGGAGAATCATTCATATTAGACTTAAAAAAAAAAAATCTTGTCAGTGGTTGTTACTTACATACAATCACATGTGACATTAAAAACCTCAATTCGTGATTTAGGTTTAATAAAATTTTAGCTCATTTTCTAAGGAACAGTTTCTCAAAACTGTTATTTTTAAATGGTTTGTAAAACATCTGCTCAAGGAATACTTGCTATGATTGTTATTAAACTATTTGTACCTAGATCGGGCACTATACATACATCCTTCATAGGTGACAAAATTTGCACTATACCAAACAGTCTAAAAGATAAGCACACTTAGATGGCTTGTTGTGTAACTAGAAAATGGCTCAGATGAAGTTCACATGCAAATCTGATTCTAAATCATTATTCTTCTCACCAGCTTATGCTGCCTCCTCAGAGAATCACAGGGGACAATTTTTCTTACAGGTTCTTAACTTTTTTTTCTTTTTTTTTTTTTTGACTCCCTTTTTCTTTTCCTGTGGTACGCAAGATTTCATAAGAATGTTGATGTTTAAGATTTGGCAAAAGCTAAGACTTACTTTAGAGCTGGGATAATTTTTCTCTCTTCTGGTCTCCACTTACGCTACCTGCATCTCATTCTAGAGAAGAAACTTGTTTTGGTGGCATGTAGTTTATTGTCAACTCTTGAGCACCTTTTTGTCCCCATTAGTGATGTTTAACCTGTTAATGGCTGCACAGTACCTGACCCAAATCAGGTACTCAATAAATATCCTTGAATGACTGAATATTACTTATCTGTATTTATACCTGATTATTCTACAAATGAAGCTCTGGTGGAAAAATGGTTAAAGAGGTTGGCTGCTAACCAAAAGTTTAATGGTTTGAGTACACTTGGAAATTCTATAGGGCAGTTCCATTCTATCCTATAGTATCCTATGCCAGCCAATAGGGTTGCCATAAGTCAGCATCAATGCCATGGTGATGAGTTTGGGGTTTTTTTTTTTTGGTTCTATAAATAAAACTTGCTTTTTCTGAAATCCAAGAAATCCCTAAACACACACTGAAACTCTGTTTATTAGAAAACAACCTTATTCTTAGATGTACTTACATATAGACAATGAATTAAAGTTCACTTACACTGATATTTTTTTATCATTTATTTTCTGTTGTTGCAGTCGAAATACACACAGTTGAACCAGTTTAGTAGTTTCTGTTTGTACTATTCATTGAAATTGTTACAATTGTTGAGTTGTGCAACTTTCTCACTGTCCTTTTCTAGTAGCATAAACTCACCTTATCTAGTAGCATAAACTCACTGCCCCCTAAGTTTCCTAGTCTAATCTTTCAACTAGTAACTCGAAACTTGTCAGTTTGAACCCACACAGATAGTCCTTTCGACGAAAACAGTGCTCAAGGCAGATGTTCTTTACCATTTAAGATAAACTAATGTTTGGTTTTAAGAAGACTTAGGAAATGTTTTGGTTTAAGATTAGAGAGTATTTCCAGGCAATAGTTTTTTGGGTGCCTCCCAATCAGAATTTGAAATTCTGATCTGCATTCTTTTTCTTTTTGATCAGGATTCTTTTGCAGGTTCTCTGATCAAAACGTTCAGTAATAGTAGCCAGGCAATGCTTATCTTATATAATTATGTGATCTAAGACTTATTATAGCCCTTAGAGATAATATGGTTCAACTCTTTCATCTTGTAGAAAGTAAAGTTAAAGCTTTGAGAAGTTGTGACATTCTTAATTTTAAATTAAATAGTATTTTAAATTCATCAAGGAAATTCAGAAAAGGATTCACATAAATATTTCTTTTAGTAATAAAAGTGTTCTTGTATTGGGAACTGTTTCCACTTGCCCTTGCTTACCTGCTTTGTTTTGATGTATAATATGAGAAAGTGTTGTGTGGGATATTGGAATTTGACAAACCTGAGTTTGGGACCTACTTCTGACAGGCTCAGTATGTGGTTCAGAGCAAATGACACAATTTGTCTACTTATGTTTTCTTTTTCTATGAAACAGAGATAATAACTATGAAGGCACCATGGTGGTACAGCGGTTAAGTTCTTGCTGCTAATCAAAAGTTCAGAAGTTGGAACCCTCCAGCTGCTTTGCAGGAGAAAGCTATGGCAGGCTGCTTCCTGAAAGAATAGAACCTCGGAAATTCATCGGGCAAGTTCTACTTGTTGCCCAGGATCATTATCAGTCAGAATTGACTCAGCAGGACTAAAATAACTATCTCATGGGACTATTTTAAAGGTTAAGTGAGATAATGCATGGAAAGAGCTTCATATAGTGTCCTGTTTGCAGTAACTGCTCAATAAACACCAGTTTTCAGGACTGTCACCTCAGGACTGTCTTCTGCCAAACACTGCTTCTTAGTTCTTTGACTTTGAGGACATATTTTAATCTCTCTGAAACAAGCCTGCTCTCCCCAAATAGTAATAATTCCAGCTCTGCCAACTCTAGCAGACTTTCTTTTCTTTTTTTGTTTTCGTCTTTTTTTGACGGATACTCTACATCTGGCTCACTTCTAACTCTAGCACAGCTGGACACAGAGATACAGGCCTTGAAGGTCAATGGGTGTCCTCTTGCTCTCCTGGCTCAAGCTTTCCCAGTAATTGTGGAGGGTGCTCAGCCTGAGCTCAGGTGTAACCTGAAGTGCAGGGCCATTGACTCCCTTGAGAGCAACCCTCACCCAGTAGAGTGTAGGCAATGGTGGATAAATACACAGCCTTCCCTTATTTGGCAATCCTGATGGTGTAGTGGTTAAGTGTTAAGTCTGCTAACCAAAAGGTCAGCAGCTCACATCTGCCAGGCACTCCTTGGAAAACCTATGGAGCAGTTTTACCCTGACCTATAGGGTCACTATGAGTATGAGTAGGCATCGATTCATTACCAGTGGCTTTTGGCTCTCTTCTTTAGAGACCGTTCAGAAGTACATTCTACATAATTCCTCTGAGTCCCCAGGGATAGAAGCACATTTTCCCACAGCTTTAAAAAGCTCAGTAACATTCCCTTTATTGTCTCTTTTTTCCTGATTTTCCTTTCTGGTTCTCGCTCTCATCATCTTATTTAGAATTTCAACTTGATACACTACCTCCAAGGCCTTGTCTCAGTCTGCTTTTAGGGAGGACTCTCCTAAGACAGCTCTCTTTATCAAGTTGCTTTCAGGTATATGTAACCAAAGGCTAAATTTAAACTTACCATAACAATAAAGGGAATTTATTGATTCACACAAGCAAAACTTCCAAAGGAAAGATTTGTTTCATGTGAAATCTTGATCCTGCACATACTCCAAAGATCTGATTTCTCTCCTTCCTTTTGCCTGGACTTCCAAGGTACGAGTTACATCCTAACATCAATTTCCCTGGTGGTTCCAAGATGGGTACCAGCAGCTTCCAGAAGCAGATACCTTGCTATTTACAGACAGATAATAGGAAAGAGGGCATGCCTTCACCTCAGGATGCTTGGCAAATTTCTTGAGATCCACTGCAATTGTAAGAGCATACATTCAAGGCACGTCTGGTACCAAGCACCACGACCAGCGAAACTAAATATGCTGATTGAATTATACTGAGTCATAAGTTTCACCCTGGATCTAGGAAAGGAAGAAGATTCCTGGATCCTTATAGTATACATAACAGTAACTGGAGCTGTTGGGAAAGGCAAAGGACCAGGTGGATGATGGGAAAGGAAACAAAAATGCCCAATGCTTTACCTCATTATAACCCCAAACCACACCCAGTGCCGTCAAGTCAATTCTAACTCACGGCAACTCGACAGGACAGAATAGAACTGTCCCATAGACTTTCCAAGCAGTGCCTGGCAGTTTTGAACTATTGACTTTTTGATTAGCAACTGTAGGCAGTCCTTAATCACTACATCACCACATTATAGTGAAATTGAAAAGAGGTGTTATCTGTTAACACCCTCTGTTCAGCTGTAAGGACCTATATAAACCTAAATGATTACTAGCATCTGTTTTTCTTTGGCCAAAGCAACTTATCAGGTCCTGTCCCTTTGTCTCTAACCCAAAGCAAGGGCTCTATAAACAAAATAACCTCAAGCCCACTCCTACTTCCCCTGGGCTTTGTGCTCAGTAAAAGTTGTTGTTGCCTCTGTGAGCCATGACACTCCAGCAGATGTGCATGGGTAGAGAAGCCACGAGAAATTTCTGTATATAGGGGGGAGCAAGGCCTGTGTTCCTCTGGGCAAGATGTGATGTTCAGTGAAACAGCTTTTGTCTCTCAGCTGCTGCACATAAGGTTAAAGAGAATAGAACACTGTTAGTAGAAGTTCAAATGGTTTTCATTTTAGCAATCAGAATCACAGCACTGGGTCATTCTACCGTCTATGAGACTATTCAGTTTTGTTCCTCACAAGAGGAAAAAGAAACATCTCAATTTCACAGAAAACACTCCAGTCTACCCTGAACATGACATGCACCCTGCTGTCGTCGTCCTGAAGCGCTGAAACAATTTGGGAAGTCACTTTGACTTCCTTTGCTGTCAGCTATTATTTGTTTACGAAAAGTCCTCCTAAATCTGACTTCCACTACCAAATAACAGACAAAGTAAATGTATTCTTACATAATGGTTTTCAGATCAAGGGGATCGCCACAAGAGTAGGAAACGCCTTCCTAAATAATACTATGGGTTCTTCAGAGATGAACAAACGGTAGTCAGAGCACAGAGAATCTTTGGAATAAACGGCATTGAACAAAATGCAGTGAAGTTGGCTAATGTAAATATTTCTCTATTTTCTTTAATAAAAACATGGAGTTCACATGCTGAGGCACATATAGCAAGAAAAATGCACGAATCTGGGGAAAAGAAATAGGTCAGCATTAATCCTAGCCTGGCTTTATAGTGATAAATGTGGTTTTTTTAAGTGACTAATTGAATACCTGACAAGAAAAGACAGTCTTGGAAAATAACTAGCAATTGAGAACATATCGCTACCTTGCAGAAAACCAGACTCACAGTAACTCAGCCCGGAACGTGGAGACAAACAAACAGAGTGAGGATTAGTAAACCACAGCAATAACTCAGCGTGTTGTGAAATAGCTGAGAGAATAGCCCTTTCTCTGTAAACTTTTCCTCCAATCCAGGCTACGTCTGCAGAAATCCCACGAGATGGCTCTATCAGATAGTTACCCTGAATATTTCAGGTTGTGGTGGTTGATTAAGTATACAAGGAGGGAAAGAAAAAAGGGTTGCTAATAGCTTGAACTCATTTTTGGCAATCTCTATTTCTTGACAGCGTGCTTAATAAAACCCCAAATCACAACTTGGTTTTAAGAACCCCATGTCACCCTGATGTTACAGATAATTGTTTAGAAGTAGGATCAAGTCTGGCTCAGTGGTATGAGAGAAACATTGAGGAAGAGATTCAGAATGACCCCAAACAAGAAGACACGCCACAAACAAGACTGGGTTGAAGGACAAGTGCTACCAGAACTCGGAGAGAAGAGGCTGAATTAGCTTATGTTGCTCCCGAGGGCATTTTCAGAACTACATGGGAGAGTATCCAAGATGTGGATTTCTGCACAACACAAAGAACTTCCTACCAATCAGAATAGTCTTTGGTTCCACTTTTGAGTGGAAAGTCTAATCAAGCGTCTTGTCAATGAATGTGATCAAACAGAAACACACTCCTCACCCCTGGATGTTGTTGCACATTCATGTAAGAGGTGAATTAAGTGACTAAACTAAGTAAGCGAGAATTCAGTGACTGGGAGAAAATCATCTTACGCTTGTACTGCTGTTTTTTCATTTCTATTTTTTTTCATTTCTTTAGGACTTAAGAAATGAAGAGGAATTTTTTGAAGCATGTGAAAAGTATATTTGATACAGAAGAGCTGAAAGCAAGATATGTTATCTCTGATGTTCTCAGAGTTTCTGAAGTACAAAATGTAACTACTGACTTGGATTCATTTGAAAATAGATTTGCTATAAAACGTACATGTGTGTTAGAAGTGCGATAGCTTCCCCATAGAAGGAGAACCTAAATAACTAGTACATTAAGATGAGGAAGTTAACAAATTGGTATAAATCATAGAAATGTTGTGAGGTTAAATGAGAGAAGCTAGATGATAGACAGAGTGGTAAATAAACACTGGTTTCCTATCTTTTTACAGACATTCTCTTATAGTTGAATGGGAAGACAGTACAGGTTTTTAAGTTCTCTAACTTGATAGTAATAGCCTGGAGTCCAGGAAACCGTCTATCTTAAGTTTATTTTTTTCCCTAATATTTGTTCAGGGGTGCCAGAGTACTATAAGTGTTAGGAATGAGGTTGCCAAGGTTGGCCCTGCCCTATCTCAGTACAGAAATTATAGCTGAATTGAAAAAAAGCCTGTGTCTTATCCAAATTATGAAAATTGAATCAAGTTCTGGTCATGGCCCACCATGGATGCTAGATTACAATCACCCCCCCTCATTCAGCTAATCTTCCAGCAGGATGCCCAATATGATGCTCCCCAGCAATCCACTGCTGCCTTTGAGCCAATGCCAACTCGAAGTGATCATACAGGACAGCGTAGAAAGGCCTCATAGAGTTTCCAAGGAATGCCTGATGGATTTGAACTGTCACCCTTTTGATTAGCTGCTGTAACATTTATACACGATGCCAACGGGGTTTCCAGTTTCCCAGCCAGGAAGGTTATATTTATTTAAATGGAAGTTCTATGAAGTCATTGATACATAGTTAAGGAGTTACCTCATGGTATTAGTACAGGAGAGATCTAGCTAAATGCTGTGGTACCACTGGACATCAAGATATAGCTCGGTGGGTGTGAGGCTGTTTAGAAGTGCAGAACATTTGGGACACCCTCCAGAGACTAAGAAATTGAGGTGTCTTGAGTTATTGCAAAAGAATGACCACACAACAAAGGAAATGTGATGACTCACCAAACAATGAAAAGACAGTTATTACAGGACATGAGGGAAAGCTAGAGTTTAAGAAGTTTAAATAAAACGTTTTTTTTTGGATAGGCTAAACGCAAAGTCAGGTCAGAACTGCAAAAGCATCACAAGTTCTCCTTGAAAACCATACAGTTAATACAGATGTGGAATATTGTGCTCAGAACCTCCTTATCTGAAACTCTGCACCTGGGCTGGAAATTGAGACTTCTCTGTGTTGAAGAGACTAGAGCTTCCAGGCAAAAATGGGAAGTTACACTCTTACTATTACGAGTATAATGATCAAAGTTTCTGACACTATGATTTTAAAGAAGATTTCTGAGTGAAAAGGAGAGTCATAGTTATTCAAGAAAGTGTGTAGTTATGACATTTTTAGTTACAGCATGCCCTTAGGAAAAAAATGTTACTTCTTGCAGCTGGATTAACCTGTGTCTATTCTTCCAGGCTGAAGAATGTTAGGGCAGATTTTGGATTTCTTGATCTAACTGGTTTTTATTTTCTCAATTTTTTCTTGCTTCCCTTCTCCTGCATCAGGGAAACTGAAACTTCACCATAGAAGATATAATGCAATCTTGTTTTCTTCTCCTTTTCTGCCATTGTATTTCTCTAAGAAGAAATGATAGTAAGCATCCTTTCATGAGCTTTTTAGCCATTTTTACATCTTCTATTTAGAACTGTCTACTCAAATTCATTACCAAAAAAAAAAAAAAAAAAAGTTGTGATAAGTCATTTTACATAGAGTTATAAGCCAAGCCAAGTGCCGTCGAGTCGGATCCGACAAGAGTTCTTATTTTAATCCACTCTGGGTACATGTAACTATCTTAGCATATATGTCATTTCAAAGTATTCTTTTCAGTTCCGTGAGTTGTCTTTTCACTTTCTTGATGGTTTCAGTTGTGGCACAAAATTTTTAATTTTGATGAAGTCTAGTTTATCCATTTCTCTAGCTCTTTGTCTCTCTCCCTCTCTTTTTTAATTAATTTGTGTTTTTCTTGTATCTAAGAAACAACTGCCTAACACCATTATGAATATGAGGTCTGACAATTAAGTTCATGAACTCATCCTAGAAAAAGTGCTACATACCTCATTGCTGAATATCACTGTGGTCACCTTTGAAGTACTCCCTTGGGAAGCCCTGCACCAATGCCATAGCCTACTTCACCCTTCAAAGCAATTTTGGAACTCCTTTTCTGGAATGGCCATCAGAGCTGTCATCTATCATATTATCCTTGATGCCCTGAATATCATCAGAATGTCTTCCTTTCAATATTTCCTTTATCTTCGAGTAAAGAAAAAAGTCACTGGGGGCCAGATCTGGTGAGTGGCAGGTTCCAATACAGTTATTTGTTTACTGGCTAAAAACTCCTTACAGCTAGTGCCATGTGAGCTGGTGCATTGCTGTGATGCAAGAGCCATGAGTTGTTGGCAAAAAATTCAGGTCATTTTCTTCTGACTTTTTCAAGCACCCTTTTCAGCACTTCCAAATAGTAAATTTGGGTAACTGTCCAGTTGGTACAAATTTATAATGAACAACCACTCTGGTATCAAAAAAGATTAGCAACATCATTTCGACTCTTGATTTGGGCTGACAGAAGTTTTTTGGTCATAGAGAATTGGCTGACTTCCATTGTGCACTTTGACACTGTTTCAGGGTCATATTGGTATACCTGTATTTCATCACCAGTGTTAATGTGGCCTAAGACATCATCTTGCCTCCCCAAAATATCATGGCAATCTTTGACTCTCCTTTGCTTTTGTTCATTATGAGCTCCTTCAGGACCATTTTTGCACACACCTCTCTCGTGCCAAGGTTTTCAGATATAAGATTCTCATGTTATCTAGTGATATTTTCTTGGTCTGCTATGCTCCTCAGAGTTAGCCAATGATTTTGTTGCAAAATTTGATGAGTTTTTGCAATGTTTTCATCACTTCTGCTCTTTCGTGGCCACCGTGACATCTCTTCATCAGTGAGCTTTATCTCCCCTCAGAGAGAATTTGTCCACTGCCATCTTCTTCATGGCATTATTCTATGGATTAATCCATTTGTCCACTGCCATTGTCTTCATGGCATTATTCCCATAAACTTGTACTAACACGTCCCTGATTTCACTTTCACTCTTGCCAAGTTTAATAAGAAATTTAATGTTGTTCCTTGCTCTAATTCAAACCCTGACGTTCTCACAATGGCACATGAAAACATGCAAAAACAATGAATGCCACTCAGCAAGACACTGCCACACATTGACACTAACATAGCTGTGAGACACCAATATACCAAAGTTATGACATCTTATCTACTTGTTTGTACAGTGCTGCCAACATGAACACACAGTGGCAAGTTTGTGAACCTTAGTGGGAGACTTTACTTTTATGTTTCTTTCTGAAGAACTTTACAATTTTAGCCCCTATGTTTAAGTCTGTGATACATTTTACATTAATGTTTGTATATGGTATGACGTAAGAGATGAATTTCATTCTTTTGCATGTATATATACAGAACCACTTGTTGAAGGACTATTCTTTATTTATTGTTTTATTGCTCTTTTGTTAAACATCAGTTGACTACAAATGTAAGGGTTATTTCTAGACTCTATATTTCATATCATTGATCCCTCTAACAAGAAGCCCTATAGGCACAGTAGTTAAGGCAGTTGATTCCTAACCAAATGGTCAGCAATTTGAACCAACAAATGGCTCCATATGAGAAAAGATCTAGTGATCTGCTTCCATAAAGGTTACAGCTTAGGAAACCCTATGAAATACTTTTCCTTGGTCTACTAGGATTGCTATATGGTTACTAAGAGTCAGAGTTGGGTAAACAGCACAACCAATGACATCTCTAAGGCAGTACACTGTCTACATTACTGAAGCTTTCTAGTAAATTTTAAAATCAGAAGTGTGAATTTGCCAGCAGTTTTTTTTTTTTTTTAAGATCGTTTTAGTTATTCTTATTCTCTTTCATTTTCATGTAAATATCAGGATTAAGTTGCTAGTCTCTTCAATAAAAGACCATTTAGATGTTGAGAGGGATGGTGTCACATCTGTAGGCCTGTTTCAGGTGTACTGTCCTTTTAACAATATTAGATCTTCCAGGCTATGACTGTGGGAGATTCCTCCACTTCTTTAAAAATCTTTTTATTTTTTTTTTTAAGGTCAGAAGCTTTGCGGTAATCTTTTTAATTTTATTATCTCAAACATTTTACTTTTGTTGGTGCTATTTTAAATAATTTTCTTAATTTTAGGTTTTATCACTGCTGATGTATAAGTACAAATATACATGCAATTGCATTTATATTTTCATCTAATATCCTGCATCCTGGCTAATCTCATTTACTAGTTCTCATAGTTATCTTTTTTTTTTTATAGTAGGTTACTAAGAATTTTGTACATTCAAGGTTATAACATTTAAATAGGGATAGTTTTCTTTAATATGTATACTGCTTATTTCAATTTGTTGCCTAATTGTTGTGGCTAGACCCTCCACTACAATGCTGAATAGAAGTGGGGAAATAGACATCCTTTTTCCTTGTCTTAGGGGAAAGCATCTCATTATTACCATTTGGTATGATGTTAGTTGTGTTTTTTCATAGATATGGTTTATGAGATTGAGAAAGGTCCTTTCTATGCTTAATGTGTTCGGTGATTTTTATCATGAAAGGATGTTAGATTTTATCAAGTACTTTTTCTGTAGCTATTGAGTTACGTGCTTTTTGTCTTTCATTACTGTAATGTTTTACATTAATTTTTAGATGTTACACTGACCTTATAATCCTGGACTGAATCCCACTAGTTCACACCATATAGTCTTTTGTATTTTTTGCTGAATGTGGTTTGGTAGCTTTTTGTTGAGGATTGTTGCATTTATGTCCATAACCAGTATTTCTTTGTGTTTTTTCTTCCTTTTTATTTTTCCTTCTTTCTTTTGATGGAAACCCTGGTGGAGTAATGGTTACGTCCTATGTCTTCTAACCAAAAGGTCAGCATTTTATACACACCAGGCACTCCTTGGAAACTCTGTGGGGCTATTCTACTCTGTCCTATATGGTTGCTATGAGTTGGAATCAACTCAATGGCCATGAGTTTGTTTGCTTTTCTGGTTTTCTTTTTGATGTCTTTGTTTGGTTTGGGAATGCCAGTAATACTAGTCCCACAGAAGGAGGTGGGAAATTTTCCCTCCTCTTCTGCTTTAAAAAAGAGTTTGTGTACGATTGTTACTGGGGAGGGCTTCAGCATTTCTGACTCACAAACACTGTTCTTGTTCTCTACTGAATACGAATAATCAGGAGAAAATATGCAATGTTCCACGCTAACAAAGATTTATTAGAAAAGAGCTTGCAAGTGGAGACAAAGAGGGCCTAGGCAATGCTTACCCCTGTCTCTCCACACAAAGGCTTCGTTGAGAGTTAGAAAGGATTTTAGAGAGGAAGAATCCCATGTCTCTTTCATTACACTTTAGGAAAAAGGCAGGGCTTTCTGGGAGCTGACGGGACAACGGTAATGAGGTATGTCAGCAAGCCGACTTCAAGATGAGTTCTGTAATTGGGGCTTTGTGACTGGCAGTAGGATCTAGCACAGGATGTCAGGCCTGTACAGTCATTTGCTCCCCTGGGCCTAGTTGTAGCTTCCTGGTGCTCCCACTGGATGGTCACATAGCAGTTATTTCTGTCTCGTCTGCCAATGCCCCTGAATTTGGTCTAACCTGGCTTTTCTGAAAAACAACTTTAGGGAAGTATTAGTTGATAATATAAGCAACTCCTTCCTGGATGTGGGTGTTAAAACAAATTGCTTACCACTATGGAGCATTCCAGGGTGGTTATGGGGGCCTTCACATCCCTGTCTCAGAATTGATATTCTTTGTTAATTATTTGGCAGAATTTACCAATGAAGACATCTTTGTGTGTGTGTCTGTGTGTTATTAAATTAGTAATTAACTCTATTTGTTATATGAGGTCTGACAGTTAAGTTTGTGAACTCATCCTTGAAAACGTGCTACATACTTGATTGCTAAAGATCACTATGATCATCTTTGAAGTACTCCCCTTGGGAAGCTATGCACCAAAGCCAGTGCCTAGTCTACCTTTCAAAGCAATTTCGGAACTCTTTTTCTGGAATGGCCATCAGAGCTGTTGTATTACCCTTGATGTCCTGAATGTCATCAAAATGTCTTCCTTTCAATATTTCCTTTATCTTCAGGTAAAGAAAAAAGTCATTGGGGGCCAGATCAGGTGAATAGGGAGGGTGTTCCAATATAGTTATTTGTTTATTGGCTCAAAACTGCCTCAAAGGCAACTAGACAATTACGTTTGCAAACTTGCCACTGTGCCACCATGTGCAATGGCCGTTCCAGAGAGTCCCAAAATTGCTTTGAAGGGTAGACTAGGCACTGGCATTGGTGCATAGCTTCCCAAGGAGGGTACTTTGAAGATGACCATAGTGGTATTCAGCAACGAGGTATGTAGCTGTGGGGACAGTGTGGAAGGTTGTCTTTGCTCATGCCTTTTGGGCAGGTACAGGCCTTCCTCATAAAAGTGTCTCAGCAATATGACATACCCTGTTTATGCCCTGCTTGGCCCTGGAGACTCAAATCTAGCAGGTAGCCACCTTTGTGTAAAACTGGTATATATAAGGTCACTGCACCACAAGGGGCAGTCTCTCAGCTCCTGTGCTGCCTTGCTGTGCCTTTGCTCCAGTAAACCTGCCATGACCACACCAGCTGAGCCTCCGTCATTACTGCGTCTGCCTGAATCTCGAACCTGCATTCCTGACCTTGAACACCTGCATTCAGACAGGTGGCGAAGTCAGCAAGATTTGGTTCAGAGTGGTATGGTAACAAGAGTTAGAGGTCTGGCCCCACCCCCTCTAGTGTGCAGTTTCCCAGTGGCAACAGTCCTGGTAGCTTAGTCCCCACTCTAGCAAGAGGCAGATGGGACTCTAACTAGTGTTGAGAAAGCCCTGCACACTGTGGGAGAAACTGGAGAAGTAGCTGGTACTGGTGCCAACATGGTGGGCTAGATCTTTATAACAGCCTTGAAGCAGGTTACAGAAGCAGCTACGGAGGCAGAGCAGAAGGCTCAGGCCAGGACACAAGTGCTGCAAGCTGAAGTGCACAACCTTCGGGAGCGGCTGTGGCAGAAGAGGAGTGCGCATGCGCCGAAGCCCAGTCTTCTCACCTCCTCTCCCCTGCACTGCCCGTCGTGAGAAAGCAGCACCCCGCCCCTACTGCGACAGACTACTCAGACGAGGAGAAAGGGTCGCCAAGGAGGAGGGGGTGACATACCCACCCTTTGGTCATCAAGGAAGTGAACACCGAGCGCCCGTGAGGGGGAGGTGCAGCTTCGGCTGCTCGCCCTGTGGCGCCGCCCGGGGCTGGGGACAGTGAATCCAGCCGAGTCGCCGGGCGGAAGCCCGTGCTCACAGGCATAGGTGCAGCCCCTCACCGCGGCTCCTGCAGGCTTGGGGGCTCCGGGGACAGAACCAAGTCGTGAGCCTGTCCTGCCAGCCCAGGTGGGTGATGTCGCAGCCCGGGGCAGCGTGCTCTCTGAGTGGCGCGGATAAGCCAGCCCCCCACCGCCGGGCCCCTGGAGTCAGCCAGCCCCCCACCGCCGGGCCCATGGAGTCAGCTAGCCCCCCACTGCCGGGCCCATGGAGTCAGCCAGCCCCCCAACTGCCGGGCCCATGGAGTCAGCCAGCCCCCTACTGCCGGGCCCATGGAGTCAGCCAGCCCCCCAACTGCCAGGCCCATGGAGTCAGCCAGCCCCCCAACTGCCAGGCCCATGGAGTCAGCCAGCCCCCCACTGCCGGGCCCATGGAGTCAGCCAGCCCCCCACTGCCGGGCCCATGGAGTCAGCCAGCCCCCCACTGCCGGGCCCCTGGAGTCAGCCAGCCCCCCAACGCCGGGCCCCTGGAGTCAGCCAGCCCCCCACCGCCGGGCCCCTGGAGTCAGCCAGCCCCCCACCGCCGGGCCCCTGGAGTCAGCCAGCCCCCCACCGCCGGGCCCCTGGAGTCAGCCAGCCCCCCCAACTGCCAGGCCCATGGAGTCAGCCAGCCCCCCACTGCCGGGCCCATGGAGTCAGCCAGCCCCCCAACTGCCGGGCCCATGGAGTCAGCCAGCCCCCCACTGCCGGGCCCCTGGAGTCAGCCAGCCCCCCAACTGCCAGGCCCATGGAGGCAGCCAGCCCCCCCACTGCTGGCCCCTGGAGTCAGCCCTCCCTCTGCAAACTGTTTCTGAGGCTGAAACTTTGGATGCCCGTGGAGTACAGGGCAGCACCGAGGGGCTGAGGACAAGGATGCTGCCCAGACTGGAGCCTCAAGCAGGTGGGGCCTGCTCCTTTTACATTGGAGCAGGGAGGTGACCTTAGGACGGGTGTTACAGTCTCATCATGATCCTTTTTAATATAATCCAGTCTGTTAATTACAGGCAGATTTTTAGGATTTACAGCATAGAAAAATCACAGAATGGAGGGCAATCACAAAATACTGGGAACCATGTTCGAGCCAGATTGCTGCACACATTTTTGGGGGGACACAATTCAATCTATGACACACACTAAAAAGGAAATTTGCCTCCACTATCATACCTCATACTGCAAAAGGCAAAATCTCAATTTACAAAGCGTTTGTTAAGTTCTTACTCCCCTAAAACAACCAACCAACCTATAAAAATGAAACAAAGCAAATCAGAGTGTAACACTCCTCACAGATTGGTAATGTTTCACATCTATGAACAAAAATTTTAGTTTTCTTATTGATCCAAAATATTTTCCTGGACCACTGCTATGACTCATTAAGATGCATATTATCAGTACCATTTTCAAGTGGCTAATTTCTAATAGTAAGGTCCAGTTTTTTCTCCTTTGCTGAGGGTCATTTGTTCTTATCCACTGAGGGTCAAGATGCCCCTCTGCCCTACAAATCACAAGGCAATTTCTGGAAAAGATCTCAGGTTACACTCATGCAAAGTCTTCTTCTGATGTATTTCATATCATTAGCAAAGTTCTGGTTGTGAATTTTGAACCTGTAACCTTTTTACACAACAAAATTCACGTGACTGTACACAGATACCGAGCTGTATATAAGATGTTTTTTTATTTAGCCTAAATTCTGTATGTATAAAAATTACACAGGACCAGGTAACATTTTGTTCTGTTATACATAACAGAACAAATCAGAGTTAACTTCATGACAACTAACAAGAACAGCAACAACAAGTATGAACAGTCTAGAGAACAATGTTTCAGCATGCATATCTGAGCAGTTGGCCATACATTTGCTGAAGTTTGCACTGGGGATTAATAATTTTTAGAACATATTCCAAAGTTATGGAAAGAGGAATTGTGCCTAGTTGATAAAGGAACCAAGACATTTCAAGGTCTTCTGTATCGAGTCATTAACAAGCCAGAGTGTTGTAGCTGCTTTCCTTTTACCTGTTCGAACCCGGAACAGTGTTTAGCCAAGACTTTGGTGTGCATAACCAATTGAAATTCTGGAGTTAGGTGAAAAGGATGTGTTTTACCTTGAGAAATTGAAAAAGAACAGTAGTCATTTACATACAAAATTTTTCGAACATTGCTTTTGGGTTAGCAGAGGTAGTACTTAGCCACTATACCACCAGCATTTCCACATAGAGACTAGTCACAGAATATTGAGAAAAGATTGCTGTCTTAGTTACCTAGTGCTGCATTAACAGATAGACCACAAGTGGATGGCTCTAAAAAGAGAAATTTTATATTGTCACAATCTAGTAGGCTAAAAGTCCAAATTCAGGGTGTGAGCTTCAGGGGAAGGCTTTGTCTGCTGGGTCTGGAGGAGGGTCTTGTTGTCAGTCTCCCCCTAGGCTGGGTGTTTCTGAGGTGCAGGACCCCAGTCCTTCCTAAAAGATGTACTCAAGCCCCCAGCATTCTTTCGTTCTTCATGATATTAAATCTGTGAGAGAGTTCTTAGCCAGTAAACAAATAACTGTAATGGAATGCCCTTTCTACTCACCTGATCTGGCCCCCAATAACTTTTTCTTTACCTGAAGATAAAGCAAATGTTGAAAGGAAAACATTTTGATGACATTCAGGACATCAAGGGTAATGATAGCCCTGATGGCCATTCCAGAAGAGGAATTTCAAAATTGTTTTGAAGGATAGACTAGGCACTGACATCGGTGCATAGCTTCCCAAGAGGAGTACTTCAAAGGTGATCATAGTGATATTCAGGAATGAGGTATGTAGCCTCTCTTCTAGGATGAGTTCACAAACTTAATTGGCAGAGCTCATAAGTCATGGATTGAATTGTGTCCCCCCCCCCCAAATTTGTGTAACAGGTAGGCTGGGCTATGATGGACAGTACTTTGTGATTGCCCTCCATTTTGTGATTTTTTTAATGCTATAAATCTTAATCTCTGCTTGTAATACATAGATTGGATTATGTTAAAGAGGATTAGGGTGGGCCTCTAACACCCTTCCCAAAGTTACCACCTTGCTCCAGTGTAAATGGAATTTCCCTGGAGTGTGGCTTGCACCACTTTTTATCCTAAAAGAGGTTAAAAGGAAAATGAAGCAGAGAATTAGGGGCCTCGTACCCTCAAGACATTAACACCAAGAGCAAATTAGCACCATGAGCAAAGCATGTCCTTTGGAGGTTCCTGTGCAGAGATGCTCTCAGATCAAAGAAAGACTGATGCAACACAAGGACCGCAGAGGCGGGGTTTAGAGCACACAGAATACCCACACAATACCAGGAATCATGGCCCAGCCAAATCGTTTTAGTCATCTGGTACCGCATTAACAGAAATACCACAACTGGATGCCTTTGAAAGATAAATTTATTTTGTCACAGTCTAGCAGGCTACAAATGCAAATTCAGGTTGCCACCTCCAGCGGAGAACTCTCTCTTCTCTGCCGGCTCTGGAGGAAGGTCCTTGTGTTGCATCAATCTTTCTCTGGTCTGAAAACATCTCAGTGGCATAGGAACCCCAGGTCTGAAGGACACATGCTTTGCTCTTGGTGCTGCTTTCTTGATGGTATGAGGTCCTGGACTCTCTGATTGCCTCGTTTTCCATATATATATATATACATGCACACATATATAAATATATGTATACACACACATTTGCAGTATCAATGATTAAGGAAAGCAATTACATAAATGAATGAACAAAAAATAAACAAGTAAAGCAGAAAAGGGTTACAGGTGGTACTACAGTAGGGAATGTTCATTTGGCCACAGGGATGTCAGACATGGTGACTAGTTGTCAGAGCTGACCGAAGCAGCTGGGAAGTGAGTCAGGTGGATTCCTTGAGGGAGAATGTGAAAGACCAAGGATGAATAATGGTCCAAAGGCTGGAGCACACCTTACACAACTGAAGAGCAAACAGGCCCAGAGCTCAGAGCAGAATGAGCAGAGGAGAGAAAAATAGGGCACAGGTTCAGAGAACAGCTGGACTGCTTGGACCTTTACCAGTTACCTTAAGGATCTTGGTACTGAGACTAACAATTGCATGTTTTACCTTAAAAAAAATAAAATAAAAAGCCATAATAGAAAATCAAATGAAAACTCTGTGTGTTTTGGCAGAGATTTCTTAACTCATCCACTGTAGTTAATCTGTCGGGTGTTTTCAGTGAGCTGAGCCATTCATTACTTCTTATTTATCCTCCTGTTGGTAATAGTCTTATTGGTTGAGCCTACAGGTCTCTAGCTCTAGAATAAAGGGAAGTAAACTGTGCCTGCTGATGATTTTGTACTGAAATTTAATAACAATAAAACAAAACAAAAAATAGTGCTGTGGGGTCAATTCTGACTCATAGCGATTCTACAAGACAGAGTAGAACTGCCCCATAAAGTTTCCAAGGAGTACCTGGTGGATTCGAATTGCTGGCCTTTTGATTATTAAACATGGCACCTAACCACTTTGAATTTAAAAAAACCCACTGCTGTCGAGTCAATTCTGACTCATAACAACCCTATATATCCATCATTAATTCATGTATTCAGTGAGTATTCCTAAGAAATTTCTATGTTCTACTTCTGTAAAATCAGAGTAGATTGAGAAATGGCTGTTTCCTATAGCTCATATTTAATACTAGCACAACTTTGTTTCTTTTCCTTCATTTTTTAGAGAAACATTTTTTGTTGTCATTGAGAATATACGCAGCAGAACACATGCCAATTCGACAGTTTCTAGAGGTACAACTCAGTGACTAATTTCATTCTTCAAGTCGTTTAACCATTCTCATCCTCCTTTTCTATATTGTTCCCCCTGTTTACATAAACTGATTCCCCTCCAGGTTTAGTATCTAATCTTTTGAGCTGCTGTTGTCAGTTTGATCACATAGAGGTAGCTCTGTTTTTTATTATGATTAGGTGAAGGTATACAATCCAAATCAATTTTGCATGCCTGCCTATCTGCAACTCTATCTGATCTCCTCAACCTGTGACAGCACATTCCTCCATGTCACTCTTCCAGTATCTTCTTAACGAACTCCTGTCCACTCCTCTACACCCTCTCCTCTTTCATCTAGAAAGAAAACAGGACAGCCTCCTTACACCACATGTTAACACTGTGTCCCCAACTCCAGTCCATTCTTGTCTTTAAAAAAAAAAAAAAAAAATGTTCTTTAGGTGAAAGTTTACAGGACAAATTAGTTTCCCACTTGACAATTTATAAACAGCTTGTTTCATGACAGGAAGCCCTGGTGGTGTCGTGGTTAACTGCTACATCTGCTAACCAAAAGGTCAGCAGTTTGAATCACCAGACACTCTTTAGAAACTTCATGAAGCATTTCTACTCTGTCCTACAGGGTTGCTATGAGTTAGAGTCACCTCAATGGCAGTGGGTTTGGTTCTTTTGGTTTGTTCCGTGACATTTGCTACAAACTCCTGGATGTGTCCACACTCTCTCCTCTTCTTCTTTAGATCAAGTTATCAGGCGTCCTGTCCTGACCGTTCTTCTGAATTTTGTTTTTGGGCAAATGCTGCCCTTCAGGTCTCACATAGTTGATTGTTCTGGGATATCCATTCCTCACTGGTGTTACTGTTCATTTTATAAGCCTGTCTGTTGCATGCCACAATGGGCTCAAGCGTAACAATGATCATGAGAATGGTGCAGGACCTGGCATTGTTTCATTCAGTTGTTTATATGATTGCTGTGAGTTGGAACCTACTAGCTGGCACCTAATAATAACAACGCTGTGTGTATGATGTAATCTGCAGAAGTGATTTCAGCCCCAAAGGCCTCTAAGGATTATAGTCTCAGAGATTCCACCAATCTCTATCACACCAAAAAGTCTGGTCTTATTTATGAGTTTGAACTGTGTTCTACATTTCCCACATAGATAGTTCTTAAAAGAGCACATGCTTAAGGCAGACACTTTTTACTAATTAAGCTAAAGTACTGTTTTATTTAAAGAAGACTAGCACAGCTTTTGATGTATGTTGTTGATAGGTGCTGTTGAGTGAGTTTTTGATTTATAGTGACCCCATGTGATAGAGCAGAATTGTCTTACATGGTTTTCTAGGTTGTAATCTTCATGGGAGCAGATCATTAAGTCTTTCTTCTGTTTAAGTCACCTAGTGGGTCTGAGCCACCAAACCTTGAAGTAACAGCCAAGCACTTGACTTTTGTGTCACTATAGCCATTTCTTTCGATGTTTCAGTAGTTGTACAACAATATGTATTGAATACATAAATAGTTAATAATGAAGTCACCAAATAATAATAGTACTTGGTGACTAATTCCAAAGAAGTTACAGCTAAGTGGAAGAAAGATTTTTAAGTGATCATAATATTTAGACATAAGCATAATGAAGAAAAAGTGGTCTCATAGTGACAGTGATGGATCATCGCAGAAATGAGTAACACAACAATAACAACAAAAGTCTTTAAGATATTGACCGGTGTTCCCTTACAAAATTGGAAAGAAAGGACAAGAGAGCACAATTTAGGGACTTGTTTAGAATATGATTAGGCTGAGTGTGGAAATGCATCTAATAAAATTAAGTCAACTCTATACATGGTGCCAGGATGTTTATTGGATTTGTTTGGAAATTTCTCAAAAAAAAAAAAAAAGTCTAGGACTGTGCCAATTTACAAAAAGGACAATTTTGTGAATATATTCATGAAAAACACATCTATTGCTTCAATATCTTTACTGAGATGAGCAGGGACTAAAACTGAAGATCAGTTTCAAAGCAGATGTTGGTTTCCATGTTCTTCTCATAGATAATTCATTAAAGGCTTGCAAATATAAACTCACAAATGAAAGACACATTTGTATCTTCAAGTTCTTACATTTAAAAGAAAAATCTACATTTATGTAGGATATATCATTTTACTGTAAAACTATCATTTTTCAGTAAAAATGAATATTCAAGGACATAGGAAGTATTGCCCATTTGAAAAATAACAAAAACATCTTTGATCTGAAAGCATTGAAAAAGTTGTGTGTTTACAAACCATAGCATGAAGTCTAGAATCACCTAATGCTTTTATTGTAGACCGTAAGAAAGGGAATAGAATTTAACTAATAGTATTTTTTTTATTATAAGAAGTGGTGTTTACAGTTTCTAGAGCAGAAGTCAGCAAACTTTTCTGTAAAGATCAGATGGTAATTATTTCCAGCTGTGTAGGCCAAGTAGTCTGTTTTGGAGCTACCCTGCTATTGTAGTAGGAGTGTAGCCTGTGCAAACAAATGAGCATAACTATGTTCCCATAAAACTTTATTTATAAAAAATAGACAGCAGGCCACATTTAACTCAGGGCAGAAGTTTGCTGACCCATTTTTCTACAGAATAATCAGAGTGAGGAAGAATTTTAGGTGCTTAGTCTTTATCTGTCACAGTGGGATACACTCCAAATTCCTGAATGCTGAGTATCTCAGGTGATATCAAACCCAGTGGATAAATCTGGTCTATATGAGTAAATTGAATATACTGTTGAAAACCTCACCTTAACCTGCATGAAGTCCACACATTCAGGGGACGTGAGAAGGGAATTTTTTTTAAGACAGAAATTAACCTATAAAAAGATTTTGACCAAGAGGGATCCCAGAATCAAGTGTTTTAAATGTTTCCCGGGGAACTCACCTGAAGCTCAGCGCAGTAAGTTAATTACTTTGGTGTGGTCTTTCTAGTTATGGTCTTATAAATTCTACCAGTTGGCTGTGTGATAGGGTGATTGTGGCCCAGCAAGGGGATTGGGCAGTTTTGCCTTAAAAGAGAGCTATCTCCAGAGCAAACAGGAAAATTCTATCAACATCAAGGAGTAATAGCTGGGAGTTAGCAAACTCCTTTGGACCTGGAAGCCCTGTGTTGAGAAGTTCCTGTACCCAGGAGACAAACAGTGAGTTGCAGTCTTGAAGATGTTGAGAAGGGGTAGCAGGAAAGACCACACAGGAGACAGCGTGATGGACTTTCCTGCCTACGGAGAGAGAAGGCTGAGGACCTTGGGAAGAGGCTTGGGGCCAGGGACAGGATGCCTGTAAGCATGGTTGACAAAAGAATATCCTGGTGAAAGAACTGTATCCTCAGTGTGCCTAAGCTGGAATTGTGCATCGCTAACAAATCTCGTAACTCTGAGTATGGCCTGTGAGTTCTGTGTGGCCATTGCAGAAGATTATGAAACCTGGCAGAGCAGAGAGTGCTGTGTGAGGCACAGTTGGTCTGAGAATTAGTAAAGATGGTAGAGAGAGGAATTAGGTCTGACCCTCACCTGGTAGAAATGGCCTTGGGCTGTTAGTCTTGGTTCTCCTTCCCTCTGGGAAAGTGAGAGGCAGTCAGACACAGCCTCCATTCAGTTCCGCTATGCCACCATTTCACACTCAGGAAAGCACAAAACAGATGAGACTACAAGTCAAATGTCTAGATCCCATTACCATGGAGAGTTCATATGACCTCTACACCTCAGTTTCTTTACATTTTAAAAAAGTGAACTCAGTGACCTTTGAAATTCTTTCAAGCTTGAAATGTTGATGATGTTATGAATGAAACACGTTGTTTGCTGATATCGCCAATTATAGGCAATCTCCACAGGGAGAACCAATGACTGCTAAGAAAACAGGTCCTCCCTAGACACCTGCAAGACCTGTCGTAAGTACTGAACGTCTGTCAACTAATGAAAGTTACAGAAAGATGATGGAAGTCTTCACAGGTCCCAGGCAATTTTGTTAGCACCCTGGTAACAAAGTGCAGGATGGAAAGGTGGACAGGGACCAGCTGCAATGAAGCAAAATTATTCTATTACTTGCAAAGTAGAAGGAAATTTGGCTCATCTCAGCATCCACAGAACACTCTTCTTAACACCAACTTTTTAGTGTTCTTACATTACTCTCAAAAAATTTCAATTTGTACTTTCTTACTAAAGCGTGAGATGCTGCATTTAACCATGAATCTAGAATAGCCTCAGTCCAAGTAGTTTTCAAGGAACACAATTGCAGATTCTTAGTAGCTCAGCTTTCAAAAGTTTAGCAGAGAGAAACTAGCAGTGGAGCATTGCCTGCGGGGTGTGCAGCCTGTTAGTTATGCTGGATTCTTTAAAATTTACCTTTCCTTTTAAGTCAGATCAGCAGAGAAACAAACTGAAGATGCATCGTATTGTCCAATTCATCTCTCCTCCCCCTAGAATTGCTTTTACTGGATTTTACATTACTGTGATGCTAATACTATCCTTACATATAATGTAGCTGTATACTCTGGTTTGCCCAGGAGAATGCCAGTTTGTCTGTAGTCTCAGCCCTTTCAGATACCATTTCAACTCTAAAAGGAGACTTAAACAGATGTCACCTTTCCAAAAAAATTATAGGAAAGAAAAACTTTTAATGTTTCTTGTTCTCCTTAGACCAAGTGGGAAAGAAAGCCAATAGGGACTCACCATCCTAGAAAGAATATGGAAAATGTTGATGTAGGTGAAGGAAGGAGACTAATGGCTTTCTACTTGTTGGTTGTCAAGGTAACTGGCTATTGACTTATGCAATCATAAGCAAAATAGTGCTTCTGACAGCAGGTTTCAGTGGATGGATGGCAATTGTACAGACTAGGCAGGTGCCTATCCTGTTTCCTCAGGTTGTCCTGGAAAATTTATTGTAGGATTCTCACATTTTGAGCATCAGCTCGCATTGCAAGCAGCCAGACATTTAGAGAATAGAGCGTCTCAGCAAAAGTAACTTGCCAATCCTTTTAAAATACATCCTTTCCATTTAAATCATGGCTACTTGCATTGGAATTCAAACAGCCATGCAATAAAGACAGTCCACTGTCTTTGGAATGTGTACTAGTTTAACAAATTTATGGGATATCAAGCTGATCAAGTAGAGAGGGCAAAATTTGCTGAAAGTCCAAATCTTGAAAACATTATTATTTAACTTTCCTTCTTTTCCTCCTTAGTGTTTATTTACTATAGCTTCTTGCCTGCATTTTTGCGTTATTTTAAATCATTGTTAGAACAAAGCAGATTATTAATAAATGAATAGAAAATTATAAAATAGTGAGATTTTATGGTATATCCCAGGCTTTTTCAGATCATGTTGAGACTTTCCAAAGACATGATGGTACTTTTTAGCAATTATTAAATATCAGCTCTGTGCACTACATTCAGGATGATAACATTATGTCATCCTCTCAAAATCACATGTAACTGTAGGTGGTCTTGTCTTATTTATTTCCTTCTGTTTTTTCCTCCAAAAGTGAAGATCAGTTGTGTACGATGAGCCCCACTCTGCTTCCAAGTTCTTACAAACAGGGCATATATTTTCTCAAAGGGCTGACTTTCGGGATCCATAGCAGTAGAAGGTTTTGTTCTATCTACCAATTTACTTAAAAATCCCTTGGGCTAAGTGGTAAAGCAATCATGTTTAGTCTCTTTTGCTTCCTACACTAAGGACAACAACTTACCAAGAGAAGAGTTAACACAAACAGTAAGTTGAAAAGAAAGATGGGAAGGCAAAAAACACTTCTTTAAGAACCACTGAACACTTTCTTCCCAGCTTCATTATCTTTAAGGTGATGTTTATGTTTTAAGAAGATTCTATATTTTACTTTAAGTAGTAAAAATACTGTTTGGTGGTTATCAGCATGGGCTTTGGAGAAAGGCCTGAATTTAAATCTGCTTCTGGCTCTATCATCTATTAATTGTATGATCTTGGCCAAGTCATTTTATCTCTCTGGGCCTCAGTTTCCTTATGATTAAAATAGGAATAATAGCAAAGTGTGCTTAGGGGTGTTGGTAGAATTAAATGTCATCATATAGATAAATGCTTAGTATTCAGCCTGGCAGATAGACTGCCTTCATTTATTGATTACCATTATATTCAAACCAATGTTGAAGATATAGGGTAGAAATGTACATGACCATATAGGAAAGACTTTTAATGTGACCAATCAAGTGGGACAGCAGCCCTTTACAAGGATGAACATAGGCAAAGCCGGAGCTATATGAAGACAGAAAGACCCTACTTGAAGCAAAAAGCCAAGTTTTCTTCTCAATGTATCAGGATTTGGATTGAAAATTAAGAGGAACACAAATGAATTATAGGGAAATAGGCAGCATATACTTTGTCCTCTGTACAGCTCAGCTAATTTTCTCCAGAGGATTCAAGATGCAGATATCTTAGTAAAACTTTCTAATGCTATCAATGGGAAGGCAGAACAACAGAGAAATTGCTAGTCTACTTTTAGTTTTGTAGCTATCTTCAATTGTTCAGATGTTGACATTTTTGGATAGAAATATCATACTTTATTTTGTATTATACAACCACAGTTCTTGCTTTGGGCATATTTCTCTTAAAAGTCAAGGAACAGTAAGAGATCAAGCCTCAAAAATAATATAAGAAGTCATAATCAACCAGTTCCTAGTTAAAATTAAGATAAAAGACTAAAAGACACTTTGTGGTTTTGTGCATCTATAGGGTATTATCCTGCTGACCTCTTGCTAGAGGAAGGGGAGTGGGGGGAAAGGAGGGGATAGAAGACTGTTGGGAGGACAGGACATGTAGGGAGCAAGAGGAAGAGTGTGATGTCACCGGGCAGGAAGAGCAGTGGGAGCTGCATATAGCTGAGTGTGCAAATTTATATGGCAGTATACATTTTCATTCAACCATAAAAAAAAAGACTGAAAGAGATAAAAATGTAAGGCAGAAACTATGGGATATGTTACTCCTTCTTCATGATGAATAATGACCTATCACTACTCCACAGATTATAACCAAAACCCAAACTATGACTTTCAAGTTGATTCTGACTCACAGCGACTTTATAAGACAGAGTAGAACTGCCCAATAGAGTTTCTAAGGAGTGAATGGTGGACTTGAACTGCAAAGCGTTTGGTTAGCAGCCAAGCCCTTAACCACCATATCACCAGGGCTCTCAGATTCAAAAACAGGGATAATAAAATTGTTTCTTACCCTTCTCATCCTCCTTTCCTAGGATGTTGTCTTCCCCACCCCTACTATTACTCCCCACATACAGATGTACTCTGAACAGATGTATTCTGCTGATCTTTGAGAATCCTGCATTCTCATGAAAGGTATGGACATATAGGAACTTCTGAAATCTTGATAACCCCATACATGTGTGCAGATGTAGCAGCCAGGCACTGAACTCTACCTCTGCTTCTGTTTCTCAAGCCCAGTGAATCCCATGTGTCTGTGTCTGTTGGTGATAATGGTACACAAGGGTGGAGAACCGTGAATGGAGAAAAGTTCAGAATTCAGAGGGAAGGCAAAATGTTAAAACTGGAAGACATCCTAGACCAGATTTATTACCTACTAGATAAATAAAATAAAACCAGAGAGGAAGACTTGACCTTGACCCAGGTCTGGTTATCTTTCTCCCTCTGGAGTCTCTGTGTCCCCTGTTGACCACCTTCAGGACCTGCACCCAGCACTTCTGCTGAATGAGGGGGCATGGCAGCTCTGTGCCCTGGCTTGAGGCCAGGGCTCCTGCTTATCAGCGAGCTAGTTTCCCCGGAGTGTGACTTACAACTTTTATCATACAAGAGAAGAAAGAGAAGCAAATCGAGAGTTGGGGACCTCATATCATCAAGAAAGTAGCACCCAGAGCGGTGTGTCCTTCAGACCTGAAGTTCCTGTGCCAAGATGCTCTTAGACCAAAGAAAGATTGATGCACTGCAAGAACCTTCCCCTGGAGCCAACAGGGATAATGTGTTCCCTGGAGATGGTACCCTGAATTCAGACTTTTACTCTACTGGGCTATGTGATGATAAACTTTTCTTTGTTAAGGCCATCTACTTGTGGCATTTGTGTTAGAGCAGTTCACGATGATTAAGACAGTGTGTATTATGTTTATTATAAAGATCCTGTATTCGACTCGACGGCACTTGGCTTGGCTCGCGTTCATATACAACCATCATTAGTTGTTTTCATATCCTGAGAGCACTAAATTCTGAAAATACCATGGGAAGCATTCCTTTCACAGTCCAGCCCCTAGCTTTTTTAAATGTCTTTCTCAGACAGTTCGAAGTTCTCTTACATGATTGTTGAAGACTTGGCTAAGTGTCATCTGTTTGCCTTGGAAGCAAGACCAAAAAAACCTCCAAAACAAACAAACAAAAAACCAAACTTACTGCTGTTGACTCAGGTCCATCTCATAGTGACCCTAGAGGTCAGAGTAGAACTACCCCATGGAGTTTCCAAGGAGCACCCGGGGGATTTGAACTGCCGACCTTTTGGTTAGCAGCTGTAGCACATAATCCACTACACAACCAGAGGCAAAGGCCCAGATAATTCATGTCATGTTTATTTCAAAGAGGACTGCAGTTCACCTGAACAACCAGAGAAGATGTCCCTTGCACTTCTTTCACGGCTCCATGGGAGACAGAAAGTGGAGGATGGGGCGAATATATATTCCTCGATTCGTAGAGCCCCATTCCTGATGGAACCGCGATTAAGAGTTCAGCTGGTAACCAAAAGGTCTGAAGTTCAAACCCACCAGCCACTCCTTGGAAACCCTGTGGGGTGGTTCTGCTCTGTCCTGTAGGCTGCTTTGAATCAGAATGCGCTCAACAGTTTTGAGTTGGGTTTCTTCTTAATTCTGGTTTTGCGATTCAATCAGTCACAGAAGACCTGGTTAAATCTATTTCTACCTATTTCATCCTTTTAGAGATTAAGTCAGCATCTTGTCTTTCACTTTGAGGCTTATTTTTCCTCACTATACAAATATGTTACTGTACTTTGTTAAAGGATAAGAACTTTTTCAGTGCCCTAGGTTTTGCCTTGAATCCTATTACCAGGTATCCTATTACTAGATAGCCTACTGGGCATTTTTCTAGTAGGTTATACTGAGGCCTTTAGAACTCAAATGGAGTACAGGAACATATGAGGAATGATCAAGCCCACCAGGAGGGCAAAGCCACCTCCTGTGGGTGCTGTCATCAAGTTTAAGGCAAGCAGACTTCTAACCCTTCACCGAAGCCTTGGAATCATACCCACTGCCTTCATCTCTATCTTTAACCTTTATCTCTTTTCCAGGACAATTTAGAATTACATGGCCATGGATTTATCATAATCAGTGATAATTTATTTACAGAGAAATAGATATTCTACTCCAATGCTATTGTCATTGAGTTGATGTGTAAGTTATTGAAATTATCGATGGATGCAAACATGGTATCATCCATTTGTGAATGTGATTGTCAGTCTGTTGTTGATTTAGTCTTGAGAAAATACTGTACAAAAGGTTGAGGATAATCATTTGTTATTTGGCTTATGTTTCTCTGTATCTTTCTCACTTTAAATTCCTGTATCTGGAATGAAGGACTGAAGAACAGGAAAACAATAGGTTAACTAATTATTGACTAAAATCAAACCAGTGCCATATAAACTGTTTCACTTTACCTGCTGAATTCTAAATGATGATACATAATGCAATAACTAGAAAAAGAAGGGTTATTTTTGACAAGGAGCCCTGCTGCAGGAATATGAACAGAATCGGGATAATCATAACAACAGCAAACTAAGTTTTGTTACATTATTTCCTAGAACAGTTTCTTATTCTTTTTTCTAGTAAATACAATCAATAAGAGCTTGTAGAATTTTACTTCAAGTCCACTCAGAGCTCACCACGTGTTCTTGAGCCATTGGAACAGAATATTGTAAGTGGGAAACATATGCAAATATGGTACTAATGTGAATTGTGACAACTCTGGAAAACCCTGGAAAAACAGTATGGAGGAGACTAGCAAATTCTGTGGGACTATTAGAAAGTAGATTAGGCAACTAATATTTCTAGAATAATTAAGAGAGGTCTTTAATAAAATACTCACCCTAGATCTAATAATATTTTCATTTGCATTTGTACATCATGGTAAGGAAATTAAAGCCTACTATGTAAGAATTTGTTTGCTGGGTCTCCTATTAAGGAGCTAGTTTATCTGTTGACATCAGTGCTTGGTAGCTTGGTATTTGGTACATTAGTCCTTGATTTTTTGGGGGGAGATAATTTTCAGTGTGGTCTGTTTGATGTCATCTTTGCTGGACTAATAGGTGGAACCAACAGTTTGAATTTACCTGCTTCCTGGTTAAAGAGTCATACTAACAATAATAATTATGATTGCTTACTTTGTTCTACTATACTCATCAGCAAATGAAGATCCTTAAAGCATGACTCCATCCACATCATTAAGGTGACTCTACGCTGAGGAAACAGTTCTCCCCAGTTGTTTTTTGAGTGTTTTCCAACCTGAGGGGCTCATCTTCCAGCACTATGTCAAACATTGTTCCACTGCTACTTGTGAGTATTTCACTGGCTAAGTCTTTTCTGAAGTAGACTGCTGGGTCTTAGCCTGTCTTAGTCTGGAAGCTCAGATGGAAGCTGTCTGCCATGGGTGACCCTACTGGTATCTCAGTAGTGGGGGCATAGCTTCCAGCATCATAGCAACATGCAAGCCCCTCCAGAACAACAAACTGACAGACATGTGGGGGAATGAAAACTTGAAGAGGGGTGATGTTACAGTTATTGTGAGGAAGAACATTTCAAGATCTGTCCTGAAGTACAGTGCTGTCAGTTGTAGGATAATATCCATATGTCTACATGGAAGATGAGTTAATACAACTATTATTCAAATTTATGTACCAACTAGTAAAGGCCAAGATGAAGAAATTGAAGATTTTGACCAACTTCTGTAGTATGGGATTGATCAGATATGAGATCAGGATGCATTGATAAATTGCTGATAATTGGAGTGTGAAAGTAGAAACAAAGAAGTATCAGTAGTTGACAAACATGACCTTGGCTATAGAAATGATGCTGGTGTGGAAAGAGATGACAGAGAAGCTCAGTATCATCAGTCAGAACAAGGCCAGGGGCCAAATGTAGAACTGACCATCAGTAACTCATTTTCAAGTTCAAGCTGAACTGAAGAAAATTAGAACAAATTCACAAGAGCTAAAGTATGACCTTTAGTATATCAAAACTTACTTTAGAGACCATCACAAGAATAGATTTGATTCACTGAACACTGATAACTGAGTACCAGACAAGTTATTGAATGACATCGAGGATATCATATGTGAAAAATTAAGTGGTCATTAAAAAGACATAAAAGAAAGAGAAGACTAAATGGAATCAGAAGAGACTCTGAAAATTGGACACACACACACACTCACATAAAAGCACTTGAATGTCCAGTAGCTGAAGCAAAAGGAAGAAATAATGAAGTAAAAGAACTGAACAGAAGATTTCAAAGACAGCTTGTGAAGATAAAGTATTGCAAGGACAGGTACAAAGACCTGAAGTTAGAACACCAAAAGGGAAGGACATGGTCCACATTTTTCAAGCTGAAAGAACTGAAGAAAAAATTCAAGCCTCGAGTTGCAAAATTGGAGGATTCTAATGGGGAAAATATTAAGGATATAGTGCACATGATCCAAGCCATGATGTTTTCAGTTGCTCATATGCTTGTGAAAGAAGATGGAAGGAATACAGAGTCATTATACCAAAAAGAACTGGTAGATGTTCAACCATTTGAGGAGGCAGCATGTAATCAGGAACCAATGGTACTGAAGAAAGAAGTCCAAGCTGTACTGAAGGCAGTGGGGAAAAACAAGGATCCAGGAATTGATAGAATACCAGTTTGGATGTTTCAACAGATGGATGCAGCACTGGAGGTCCTGAGACATTTGGAAGACAGCTACTTGGTTAGCTGACTGGAGCAGATCCATATTCATGCTTATTCCCAACAAAAGTTATCCAAAAAATGCAGAAATTATCGAACAATGTCATTAATATCACACACAAGTAAATTTTTTGCTAAATACCATTCAAAAGTGGCTGCAACAGTATACTGACAGAAACTTTCAGAAGCTCAAACTGGATTCAGAAGAGGAAGTGGAACTAGCAATGTCATTGTTGATGCCTTATGGATCCTGGCTGAAAACAGAATACCAGAAGGATGTTTATCTATATCTTAGTGACAATGAAAAGTCATTCAACTGTGTGGACCATGGGTAAGAGGGACAGGACGTTATGCATAGTGAATGAGTTCATGACCAGCCACGTATAGTCAGAGTGTGAACAGAAGCTGGGGCAGTGCCAGCACTTTTCAGTAGGATGATCAAGGACAAAACCTTCCCCTGACTAACCAGCCTGACAACAACATGTGGGTGTGGAGCAGTGGTTAAGCAGTTAACAGCTTAGCTAATATACCACCAGGTCTCTCATCTCAGTTTTGCTACTTTCTTGTTTAAGTAGTAAACAGCAATGTTTGATGAGGCAACCATAGGTGATCTTTGTACTTTTAAACAGGAATATGAGTATGGGGCTCCCCACGGGAATAAAACTTTTGAGAGATTTCTCTAGACTTTTTATCTTGCAGAACTGACATTTGGGTTTACAGATTCACAGTTCATTGCATACTTTACTCTGATAAATTGACGTGAATGACTTTTGGGTCCAGTAGCGTAGGGAAACAGTGTAGAAATACTACTGAGCTCTACAGAAAAAAAAATTGGTAACATCTTTTCTCCCATTCCCAATTTTGCCCTATTTCCTCCTAAAAGAAGAAGAAATTCTTGTGACTGGATCACTTAGGGACATAAAATGGGCCAAAGCTACTGATGGGTGAATTACTCGGGATGAGACAGATCAGTGCATTGCCCTATTATATTTCTTTGTAACATGTTTTTTAAAAAATTGAGATTTTCCTCTGCCACTTCTAATCTCTTCTTTCTGTAGCCTTCAAAATGGACAAATCCTAACCATGCCAAGCCAAGTGCCGTTGAGTCGTATCTGAGTCAGATCCTAACCATAGCAGTATATATATACATACATACATAAACACAGACACAGACACACACACACACACACATACAGAAAACCCACTGCCATCAAGTAGATTCTGACCCAGCAATACAATTCATAGTGACCCTATGAGTCAAAATAGAACTGCCCTATAGAGTTTCCAAGGAGCACCTGGTGGATTTGAACCACCAACCTTTTGATCAACAGGTGTAACACTTAACCATTATGCCACCAGGGTTTCCATATGTTTGAAGAGGCAACTGTAGGATATCTTTGTACCTTTATATATATGGAGACCCTAGTGGCAGAGCTACAGCTGCTAACCAAAAGGTAAGTAGTTCACATCCACCAGGCAGTGCTTGCAGACTCTATGGGTTAGTTCTACCCTGTCCTATAGGGTAACTGTGAGTCAGAATTGATGCAACAGCAATGGATATTGGTATATATCCATCCATACATATATAAACACAATATTTTATTTTTTTGGAGATTTTACAGGAAAGGATGTGAATAGCATCTTAATACCTGATGTGTCTTGCATTAACAGAAAGTGAGGAGGTACTAAAGGGAAACCAAAACAAAGTAATGGCAAACCAAGTGCAAAGTAACACACATAAAAACATATATAAAGCAAAAGCAAACATTGATTAGGGTAAGTCAAAGGTATGAAGAAACCAACTGATAGAGCCCCCAGTGGCCAAATCTGGAAAATAAATTTAAAAAATCAGTCAAGTAGCATTGAATTATAACCCACAGTATGAAGTATATGTCCATGAGTTCATCCTGAGTAAATTATTGAATAAATAAATAAATGGGAGAGAAGAGACAAAGCTACTATGGAGAAATATTCCCAATAATTTATGTAGACATTCTGCCCTCAAGGAGTCAGTGTGTAGCTTTCCACTGCTTAAGCAGGTCTCTGCATAGTGACTTCCTTTCAAAGAGAAAACCATAGAAAGGGGGAAAAAGTGACTTCACGATGGAGAGACCTGACAAATAACATCTCAGAGAGATGATTAAGCTCAGTATCAACTGTAATACACAAAGTTGACAGTATATACCTTTGATATGATGTGATGAAAATGTCACTTTTTTTGCTTCTCCAAAACTCATAGTTCTAACACATAGGTATTCTATAAAATCCGTGAATATTACTCTCCAAAAATATCAAGATCACCAAGAAAAAGGAAAGTCTCAGAAACTGTTACAGTCAAGAAGGGTCTAAGGAGACATGAAGAATGAATGATTGTGGTACCTGTAGGGAATCCTGGAAAGGGGAAAGGATACTGGGTATAAACTAAGGGAATCTGTATAATCAGTGATGATTATCTGTATAATCAGTAATGAATCAGTGTTGATTCATTAATGGTAAGAAATATACACACTAATGTAAGATGTTAACAATAGAGGAAGCTGAAGCAAGGCGTGTAGAAGCTGAAGAAAAAATTCAAGCCTCATTGAGGGTCTTCATTTTTGCTGACCCTCCACTCTACCAAGCATGATATCTTTCTCCACGACTGATCCTTCCTGACAACATGCCCAAAGTATGTAAGATACAGTCTTGCCATCTTTACTTCCAAGGAACACTCTAGTTGTACTTCTTCCATAACAGATCTGTTGGTTCTTTTGGTGCTCGGGGGTCATGATGAATTGTTTTTTTGATACGTTGTTAAATTCTATTGGCAAGGATTTTGTTGAAGATTTTTGCATCTAGGTTCATGAGTGATATTGGTCTGTAATTTTCCTTTTTTGTGAGATCTTTACCTGGCTTTGGTATCAGGGTTGTGCTGACTACATAGAATGAATTGGGAGTATTCCATCCATTTCTATGCTGAGAAATAATCTCCATTCACATTCAATGTAATTATTGATAGGTACATTTTTAGTGCTGTCATTGTGGTATTTTCTGTGTTGATGTCTTCTCTGTTCTTATTAATCTCTTCTGGGACATTCTTCTTTGTGAGTTGATTTTTCATCTTTTTCAGGGTTATTTTTGTGATTGTTGAGACTCCTGTATTACATTTCTTGATTTGATATGTTGCATCTTTATTGTGTTTTATGGCTGCCCCTGTGATTTCCCCTTCATAAACTATGTATAAACCCAATTTTAATTACTATGAGTCTTATTAATTTCCTCTCCATCTGAAAGGACTATAATGATTGTAGTACATCCCTCTTTTTAATATAATGACATCATACTTTTCATGATATGATCACTGGATCACTACTTTCACTATTATAGCTTTGATTGAGTTTGGAGCCTTCTCTAATTGAGTAGATTTCTGGGTGATATGTCCTGAATTTGCTTCTAAAGTATAAAGTTAGTGATTTTTTCTTCTAAGCCAAGTGATTCTTTCAGTATTTCTTGTAGCTTTGGTTTGGTTTTTACAAAGTCTCTGAGTTTCTCTTTATCTGCTAATGTCTTAATTTCATTTTCACATTTGAAAGAGTTTTGCAGGATATATAATTCTTGGTTGGAAGTTCTTCTCCTTCAAGGCTTTGAACGTGTCATGCCACTGTCTCTGTGCCAGTGTTGTTTTTGCTGAGAAATCTGATGAAAGCCTACAGGATTTCTTTCTGAACTTTAGCTTTGGTTTGAGTCTTGCTGCCTTTAAGAGTTTCTGCTTATATTTCATTTTGTTAAGCTTGATTGTAATATGTCTTGGAGTCTTTCTTTTGAGATCTCTATTGAGTGGTGTTTGATATGCATCTTGTATATCTATATTCTCTTCTTTCATAATTTCTAGGACTTATTCTGCCAGCAGCTCAGCAACAATACTCTCTGTGTTCTCAGGTGTGTCACCCTGTACAGGACCTCCAATTAATAATAGACTGTTCCTCTTAATAGAGTCAACATGCTTCTTAATGTTTCATTTTTCTTGTTTCTTTTTTCTGGTTTCTCCTCCTAGATGCTGGAGTCAGTAGCTCTGTCTTTCAAGTCAGAAAGTCTCTTTTCCATTTGTTCCATTCTGTTTTCTTGGCTTTGAATGGAAGTTTCTATGTCTTTGATTTTGTTCTTGATCTGCTGGATTTCAGAGTACTGGTGTTCTATCAGATTGAACAGCTTACTTAATTTTTCATTTTGCTCTGCTACATTTTGCATAAGACCTAGGAGGGCTCTATATACAATCCTTTTGAATTCACCTTCCAATAATTTCAGAAAGGTGTCTTCATCTGGGAAGTTGTTTGGTTCGTTCTTTTGGGGGGCCTTCTGAAGCCATGGATGACTTCTTCATAACACTTTTTTCCAGAATTTGTTGCTTTTTTGGCATCCTGTGAGTCAATAAAGGCTGGGAGAGATGCTGTGAGGATGGATTGTGGTTGTTTCTCCTAGCTATCTTAAAGTAAAAGGTAAAGGTATCTGACAACTTCCAAAGTCAGTCACGTTCTAGGTATACAAGTCCCACTTCCTAGCTGGCAAAGTAAGCACCTCTATAGTCAACCCCAGATGTTATAAACTAGTTCAAAATACAGAAAGGCTACTGTCTTTCTGGCCTTTGCTGTCAGGCCCCAGTCATAGGTGACACTGTGTAGAATACTGCTTTTCTGTCAGAAAAGCGATCTCCTCCGGGCAGGCATTGCCGCCCAGCCTAGGAGTTAGGTCCACCTGAGGCCTCTGCATGGAGACATCCGTCTCCCAGTGGAACAAGATGGCATCCTTCACAAGCTCCCCACCTTCCCCAGCACAGGCCAGTCAATAGCAGAGGTGGAAAGAGAGGCCAAAGGCTCCGAGATACACAGAGTCCAAAGCTGGGCTCTCAAAATACAGCAATCTTGCCCACTGATCCCACCAGCAGTGCATCTGAGATCAGCCTCCAGTCAAGTCCCAGCTCCAATCACCAGCCAAGACAGAGGAAAAATAAGTTAAAATGGCAAGTTACCCTCTGTCCATGAAAGCCAGCATTCACCAACAGCGGGGTTCAGCAAAAGGGAGGAAGCTTTCCACTCAGTGATATGAAGTCCAAATTAACAGCCCTGTGCTGTGTCCTAGGGCTCACTAGGTGTCCAGAAGGCTCCATTTAATTATCAGTTCAGGTCTTAGTTTCCAGAGGGATTTAGAGAGACATGTGTTTAGTCCACTGTCTTGACTATGCCCTGAGAAATAGTCTCAGTAGTATTTTCTCTGGTGAAGCTATCTGGGCCAGAACTTTTTTGACTAGTAGTTTTTTGATGACTTTTTCAATCTCTTCCTTTGTGCTGGGTTTATTAAGTTGTTCTAATTCTCCATGTGATAATTTTGGTAGGTGTTATGAATCTATAAATTTGTCCGTTTTCTATGGGTTTTCAAATCTGTTAGAGTACAGTCTTTTATAATATTCTATTATGATATGTTTCAGTCAGCTAGGGCTGCTCTAACAGAAATACCACAGAGTGGATGGCTTTAACAAAGGAAGATTTATTCTTACACAGTCCGGTAGGTTGCAAGTCCATATTCAGGGTGTCCACTGCAGGGAAAGGATTTCCCCTTGTCAGCTCTGGAGGAAAGTCCGGTATTGCATCAGTCTTTGTCCAGGGAGCGTCCTGCCACAGGAACCTCAGGTCTCAAGGACATGCTCTTCTCCTGGTGCACATTTCTTGATGGTACGAGGTTCCCAATTCTCCTTGTTTCTTTTTTCCTTTTTATCTCTTGCAGGCTGAAAGCAGTAAGAGTGGGGCAAGCCAGACTCCAGGGAAACTCCCCCTACAGCAGAGCAAGGAAGTAATCCTATGCAGGAATTTACAGCCCCACCCCAATCCTTCAACATACAGTTTAGCAAAACCACACGATGGAGGACAGTCTCAAGATACTGAGAACCATATTCCAGCCACGTGGCTACATATATTTTTGGGGGGACACAATTCAACCCATGACATGATATTTTTTATTTCACTTGGGCCTGTTGTGATTTCTCCCATCTCATTTCTTATTCAGGTTATTTGTTTCCTCTCCTGTTTTTTTTTCATAAGTGTAGCTAATGGATTATCAGTTTTGTTGATCTTTCCAAAAAAAAAGCTTTTGGTTTTGTTAATTTTTCCAGCTGTTCCTCTGTTCTCTAATTCATTCAGTTCTGCTCTAATCTTTATGATCTGTTTTCTTCTGGTGACTGAGGTGTTCCTCTGTTTCTCTCTTTCTAATTGTTCAAGCTGTAGGGTTAATTCTTTGGGTTGGGTCCTTTTTCCCTTCCAGATGTGTGCATTTATGGAGATAAACTGACCTCTCAGCACTGCTTTTGCTGTATCCCGTAGGTTCTGATAAGATGTGTTTTCATTCTCATTTGATTCTATAAATTTCTTTGTTTCATCCTTCATTTCTTCTGTAACCCATAGCTTTTTGAGCAAGGTTAGGATTTACAGTCTCTGCTCCACTGTACAGAGAGTTTCCTTGGAGTATGCTTGCCCCACCCTTAATCCTTTCATCCTAGAAGAAATAAAAGGAAAGAGAAGAAAGCAGATAATTGAGAAGTTCACACCATCAAGAAAGTAGCACTGGGAGAAGAGCGTGTCCTTCAGACCTGAGGTTCCTGCGTCAAGATGCTCCTTGGACAAAGACTGATGCAATACCAGACTTCCCTCCAGTTCTGACCTTGGGCAAAGCCTTCCCCTAGAGCAGACATCCTGAATTTGAACTTGTAGCCTAGTGGACTGTGTAAGAATAAATCTTCCTTTGTTAAAGCCATCCACTTCGTGGTATTTCTGTTAAAGCAGCACTAGCTGACTAAAACACCATAGGTTCTGGTAAGATGTGTTTTCATTCTCATTTGATTCCCAGAATTTCTTCATTTCATCCTTATTTCTTCTATAACTCATAGCTTTTGGAGCAAAGTGTTGTTCATTTTTCATGAGTTCCAATTTCTATCTATATTTTTTCTGTTACTGATTTTCACTTTTATGGCTATATGGTCTGAGAAGATGCTTTGCAATAATTCAATGGTTTGGATGTTTTTGAGATTTGCTTTTTGTTCAAATGCATGGTCTGTTCTGGAAAATGTTTTGTGTGCATTAGAGAAGAAGGTGTACTTATCCATTGATGGATAAAAAGTTCTGTGTATGTTGATGAGGTCTAGTTGGTTAATTGTCGAAATAAGATCTTCTGTATTTCTACTGAGTTTTTTTCTGAATGATCTGTCCATTACTGAAAGTGGAGTATTGAAGTCTCCAGCTATTATTATGGAGTGATCTATCTCATTTTTCAGTGTAGTCAGTATTTGTTTGATGTATTTGGATGCTCTAGTATTGAGTGCATAAATATTTAATATTGTTAAGTCCTGCTTGTGTGTTGAAACTTTCAGCAATAAGTAGTAACTACCCTTGTCCTTGATGGATTTTACATGAAAGTCTATTTTATCTGAAGTTAGTATTGCCACACCTGCTTTTCTTTGTATATTGTTAGTTTGGTGTGTATTATTCCATCCTTTAATTTTTAGTTTGTTCATATCTTTAAGGGGTATTTCTTATATGCAGCATAGAGACAGATCATGTCTTTTTATCCAGGATATCACTTGTTGTCTCTTTATTGGAGCATTCAGCCCATTTACATTCCAGGTAATTGTTTATAGGTGTGAATTTAGTGCTGTCACTTTTATGTGTTTATTTTTGTCTTGGTAATTTTTCTGTTGCTCTTAATATTCTGTTCTGGGTCATTCTTCTTTATGGGTTGATTTTCATCCTTTTGTGTGTTGTTTTGTTTTTGTTGAGACTCGTGTTATCTTTTTTATTTTGATATGTTACATCTTTATTGTGCTTTGTGGCTACCCCTAGGATCCTCCTTAATAATCTAAGTTTAAACTCAGTTTTGACTTCTGCATATCTTTTTAACTTCCTCTCCATCTGAAACAGTTGTAACTACTGTAGTATATCCCTCTTTTTAATGTGATGGTGTCAGTTTTAATGATATGATCATTGGTTCCCTTCTTCTAGTATTGTACCTTTAATTGAGTTTTGTGTCTTCCCTAACTGAGTAGATTTCTGGATGCTGTGTTCTGCATTACCTCCTTAAATATACACTTAACAACTTTATTTTTCTAAGCAAAGAGCTTCTTTCAGTATTTCTTGTAGTTTTGGTTTGCTACGGCACTTGGTTTTCAGCTTTACAGTCTTTAAGCTTCTCTTAATTTGGGAATGTCTTAATTTTATATTTGAGAGACTGTTTTGCAGGATATATAATTCTTGGTTGGAAATTTTTCTCCTTCAAGGCTTTGAGGGTGTCGTCCCACTGCCTCCTTGCCAAAATGATTTCTGCAGAGAATGGAGACAGTTAACTTTTCTTTGAGCCTCATTGCCTTTAAGAGAATCTGTTTGTTTCATTTTATTAAGCTTGACTTTTATGTCTTGGTGTCTTTCTTTTAGGGTGTAGTGTTTGTGGCATTGGGTACAGGTCTAAGATGTCTATGTTCTCTTCTTTCATAATTTCAGGGATGTTTTCTGTCAGCAACTCAAGAACAATGCTCTCTGTGTTTTCAGCTATCCTTCCCTGTTCAGGATCTCCAAGTAATCATAGATTATTCCTCTTGATAGATTCCCACATGTTTCTTAATGCTTCTTTATTTTTCTTGTTTCTTTTCTCTGAATTCTCCTCATAAATGATGGTATCAGTTGCTCTATCTTCAGGATCACTAAGTCTGACTTCTGTCTCCTCAATTCTGCTTTTTTGGCTTTGGATTGAATTGTTTAATTCCGTAATTTTGTTTTTGATCTGTTGTATTTCAGATTATTGATGTTGCATCAGTTCGAATAGCTTCCTTAATTCTTCATCTTGTTCTGCTGCCTTTTGTTTAATCTCTATGAGGGGTCTATATATAATTCTTTTGCAGTCGACCTCTAATAGTTTCAGAAAGCCTTTTTCATCTGGGAAGTTTATTGATTCTTTATTTTGGAAGTTTTCCAGAGCCATGGTGGGCTGTTTTTTAAATGATTAGAGTTGGATTGTTGCCTTCAGGCCATCTAGAGGGTGTTTAGTTTCTCTAGTGTTACCTCAACAGGAGCTGAGGTGTAGCTCTGAGAGAGGAGTTGGTCACCAGCCACCTCTGTGTACTTAAGTGACTGGCCCTAGTGTACTCTCTCGGTTATCAGCCTCTGCCTCCTGTCTGCCAAAGATGGTGCCCTATTTATGGAGTCACTGGGAGGGGGGGGTCATTGACCAACCCTATAATGTAGGTCAGTAAAGGCTGGAGGATATACCACTGGGCCCCTCAGTAGTTATTTCTCCAGGTAATCTTATTTTAAAAATTTAGGAGCTATCTAACAGCTACCAAAATCATTCAGACCATCAGGTGTGGCATGCCCTGACTTCCAGCTAAGAATGGAAGCATCTCTTCAGCCATCCCCAGATGCTATGACATAGTTCAAAGTAGGAAAAGGTTATGGCCTTGCTGCCATCCTCAGACAGGCCCTACCCATAAGGTAACACTGTGCTAAACACAGCCTTTCTACATGAAAAGTGCTTTCCAGACAGGCACTGCTTTTCACTTGGTAATTAGCACCTGCTAAGGCCTCCAGTTGAGTGATGACTCCTCCCAGCAGACCAAGATGGTATCCAAGCTGAGATACCCTTCCTGCTGCAAAACAGCAGTACCTATCTATGCAGAGGTCAGAAAAGAGGTGGGGGTCAGTGGTGCCCTCTGTCAGAGCCCAGGCTCTCAAAATGTGGCTACCCCATGCAGTACACACTGTTTACTTCAGCACTGCAATTCAGTGTAATTGCTGGCTCATGCCATCCCCCACCTCCTGGATAAGAAAAATGTAAAAAAAAGAAAAAAGTGTCAGTACCTGCTGTCTGCCCAAGTAGCCAGTCAGCAAGAGCAGGGCTCAGTGTACTATGCCTCATCAGAGAGTGGTAGTTTCCCGTTTAGTGGCATGTAGTACAATCTGACAACCCTAGGGCATATCCTGTGGCTCCCTGGGTGTACAGTGTGTTCTGTTCAGTTATCAATCCAGGCCTTAGTTTTCAGAGGGAATTGAGGAGACATGTGTCTAGTCTGCCATCTTGCCTCCTTCCCCTATTACTTGGTTTTAAGAGACATCAAGGGATATTTTTGGTTTAGGTAAACTTAACGATGATCACAGGACAATTGTTTCAGGGGTTCATTAACACTCCAAGGCTCCAGAAGATCCAAAGTCCATGAAAATTTACCATTCTGTGTTTTCATCATTTCAATCAGAATTCTTCTATGGAATCTCTGATCAAAATATTCAGTAATGATATCTACACACCATCCAGTTCATCTGGTTTTATGGCAAAGGAGACAGTTGTACATGGAGACAATTAGCCATACTTCTTGTATCTTCCTCCTATTCTTGACGCTACTAATTTTTCTGTTATGACAGTTGAGTAGACAAAAATTGTTGAGCTTTAGATGGCCACTTATAAGCTTTTAAGATCCCAACCACTATACAGTGAACTAGAAGATAGAAGCACTAAATATTCTATTAGGTCAGTTACCTGTGATGTCCCATAAAACCATAACCTTAAATCTTCAAACCAAAGAACCAAATCCCCAGAAGTGTTTGGTTGTACATAAGCAGCTTTAACAGCTGCTTTCTTTTTACACTGTTGCAAATATATCTATCATACAACTTTTGCAAATGTAATTTTTAATAGGTACACAAATTATTGACAACAATTATAATAAGCAGCTGAGCAGCCATACTCTTAATGTGATGTTTTTTCCATTGCCCTCAAAAACAAAAGAATTTAGCTTAACAAGTAAAACTGTGTCCCTTGAGAACTAAGCTATTTTACTAACAATCTATATGGGATCAAATTGGCAACAGCAACTTGAAAGATCAGTGGGCATCAAGTTCATTTTAATGAGAAAGGAATAACTCAGCAAAGGAGAGTGAGAATAGTTGTGCAACTTGAAGAACATGACCATTGTCACTATATTGTACATGTAGTAATTGTTGAGTAAGTGTAAGTTTTGATGTGTGTGTTCTCAAGAACCATTAAATAAATAAAACTGAGGGAAAAATATTAGGGGAAATCAAGTCTGTGATATATAACAGGACTAAATGGGATTTATCCCAGATTAGAGGATTTGGTTTAATATTCAAAGATCTATTGATGTAAAACTCATTCTAAGAATAAAGAAGGAAGGGGACATAATTTTTTTCACTGGAAAAAGATAAAAGCATCTGATAAGCTTAAACAAACATAACCATTCTTAACATACCTGAATTCTAAGAATATTTTCTCAGTCTGAGAAAGAGTATCAACAAAAAAGCTATACATAACACGATTCTTCATTGAGACGTAATTATTTAACACTGTCCTCTGAGTTTTGCAAAATAAACAAGGATGTTTATTCTTGACACATTTCTTGCCTGGCTTCTTTTGTTTAGTACAGTGCTTTTGAGATTCATTTGTGCTGTTTTATGTATCAGTAGTTCAGTCCTATTGTTGATGAATACTAATTCACTGTGGTTCATAGAATTTGCTATTATATTTACTCAAAGAAATCTCAAACTCACTGCCATCAAATCGATTCCAACTCATAGTATCCTACAGGTCAGAGTAGAACTGCCCCATAGAATTTCCAAGGTGGATCTGAATTGCTAACCTTTTGGTTACCAGCCATGGGACTTAACTACTACACCACCAGGATTTTCTAAAATACATAGAGCTTCTATAAACATTTGCAAACAGATCTTTGTGTGGGTATGTTTTTATTTTTCTTAAATAAATATTTGCAAATTGATGGATAGTACTATAGTTTTTATATAACTTCAAGAAACAGTTCAAGAAAAAATAGTTGTCATTTTATTTGAGCCTTTTCCTTTATAAGCATTTAATCCTATGATTTCCCTACTAAGTACTACTTTACCTATGTCTCACAGATTTTAAAGTTTCATTTTAATTCTGTTGATAGTATTTCTTAATTTCCCATGGGGCTTTCTTTTTGACCTATGGACTATTTAGAACTATCTTGTTAGTTAGTAAATATTTGAACATTTACTAGTTTTCTTTTAAATAAAATTTATTGTAATTTAAGACCAATTTTACAGTCTGCATCGTTTTGCAATGTAACACCTGGTATGTTTACTGTTGATCTATTCTAACTGCTTGCCCCCTCACTCCATGACACCACACTTCCCTTTTTCATCCGGATCTTCCCGTGTCCCTTTAACTGAGATCTGACCTCCTCACCTTATCATCTTAGCTCTGGTAGTGAGCCTCAAGAACATACCAGTGTGCATATTAGAGTTCAAAAGTTTGTTCATTGCAGCCTCACTCTGTGTTTCGTACAGTTCAGTTAGGTCTTTGTCTGGAAAACTGGCCCTGGTGCTGGATATGGTTTGGGATTAGATAGTCTGGGGGCCATGCTCCCAGGGGGTCCTCCAGTCAGAAGGACCATCAAGTGTGGTCTTTTCGTAGAGTTCGAGCTCTGCCCCCCACTCCTTCTCCAACTATGTTCAGGTTATCTACTATGCACCCCACCCAGACATCCATTGGTGGTGGCTGGGCACCGTCTAGTTCTTCTGGTCCTGTGCAGAAGTATACTTGCTGTTTTTTTTTAATGTAATTTATTTATAATTAATTCTCATTATGGTCACAGAACATGTTTTATAGCCAGAATATTCTTATGTTAGAGAATTAATGTTCCATGCACACTTGGAAAGAATGTATTATCCTGTGTTTTGGGTGGGTTATTCTGTACATATTACTTAGATCCCTTTCATTGATGATACTGTTCAATTCTTTTATATCTTTGTTGATTTTCATTCTACTAGTTCCTTCTGTAATTTATTGATCAGTATTAAAGACTCAGTGACACTTGGTTTGGCATTAAAGTCTTCAGTTAAAATTATACTTTTTTTCTTTTACTTATTTCAGATTTTTAGTTCAGTTAACTTATTCCTGTTTATCACAGGTATTTTTCTTATTAATGTAACCAGTCCAGATTCCTTTTGCTTAATTATTGCAATTTTTTTCATCCATTTAGTTTTAGCCTAACTAATATTGTATAGAGGGATACTACAAGTCAGAACCTGCTTGATGGCACCTAATGAAATGACAATATCATTATATTAAAAATGAATTTCTTGTAGATAGAATATAATTGAGTTGTGATTATAAATCTATTTTGTCAATCTCGTTTAATTGGTGTATTTATATTTGGTGTAATTATTAATTATTTGGACTTCTTTTTTTTAAGTTTTTCTGTTCATTTCTGACTCAAAGGCAGTAGGTGGATTCATTTCTCTGCTTTTATTCTGTTGTCCTTCTTTATCTTTTTCTCTTCTTTTTTGGTTTATTTGGATATATTTTAATAGCTTATTGTAATTTATCTATTCGCCATGAGTCGGATCTGACTTGATGGCACTTGGCTGGCTTATTTAATTGACTATATTTCTTTGTATTTCTTTAGCTGTTAATTCTAGGGATTACAACAATGTACTTAATTTTTCATAGTTCTACTTAGAATTAATATTTTACCACTTCTGGACTTTAATACTGATCAGTGAATCACAGAAACAACTAGTAGACAAATGTAGAACTCTTCCAATATACATATCACTTTATCTTTGTCCTTTAGTTTCATTATGAATTATATGTATATACACTGAAAAGAAACTCTTCACTGTGTACACAGGGAGACAGAAACAATTAACTTTTTCCCTTTGTATTAGCTAAAAACTAGCTAAAATTCCATAAAGAGGGGAATGAACAGTTTACTTCTTACATATGTCAGCTCCTAGCTCTAATTTTGCCTCCTCAGAAAAATCCTTCTTGACCACCATATAAAAATTATACATCCCTTCCCCCAACTCCAATATGTTTTTATCTGGTTGTGCTGTATTATTTTTCTTCATAATTTTCATTATCTGTCTCCTATTGGTATGTCCCACCAGAATTCCACAAGTACAAGGATTCTCTGTCTGTCACTACCTCACATTATACATTATTCATTAAGAGATATTTATTATTTATATTTCCCATTGGAATATAAGTTCCATGAAGGGAGAAAATAAGTCATATTCAGTGCTATACCTGGAACAACACTCAAAATATTTTTATGATGTGTGAATGAATATTGCCATGGCTTTTTTAAATTTTATTTTCCTCTCCTTTTCAATATTTCATAGTTCTTGAAAGAGATAATAAAAATAAATTGTTTTAAATAGCCATAGTTGCTATCTTTGGTTAAGTTGTGATTTATTTTTCTTTTCATGTTTTGTTTTCTAAAGCTTATTTGAATATTTTTGTGTAAGCAGAATGATAATAATTTTTATGTCTACATTTTATAGTTTAGTAACAACTAGCATGGACAGTCACCATGATTTGAAATCCATTAGGCTAATGGCAACTGATTTAACTTCCTTCTTAGCATTCAAGGCTTATTTCATTTTATACCTCCTACTTGACCAATCTAATTTCCGTACTCAGTCATTGAGTACTCGTGAATGAATACTCTGTATGCAACAAAATGGACAACTGGTAGTTTTCATATTATATGCTATGTATACTTTTCTACCTCCTAATTCTCTATATACACTATTTCTTCCTTCTGGAACCACAACCCTAGCTCCCAGCCCTACGGCCAACCCCCATAAAAGCTACATTCAATCTTGAGTGCTTCATCATACCATTCTTATGGCAAGAAACATTTACAACAATGCAGTTATTTGTATGTCTTTCCGTATTCTTTCCTTGATTTATCTCTTGACCAATCTCATTTGCCAAAATACACTGTACAAAATTATAGTTTCACAGGACATTAATACAGATCACATAGAAGAGACAGAAGAGATTCCGTGGTAACTAAATTTTGGAATGACTGTCTAAGAATAGTTAAATTGATTCTTTTAATGGCAGATCTGTCTAAAACATTTTATTTACAAATGCGCATTACAAATCTCCAAGAGGGATCTATAATATGCAAAATTCCAATTTATTTGACTCTAGAGTCCCTTTTAAAAATTTTTATATTACACCTTTAAGCATTTTGGGGGGTGAGTATTTCACAATCTATGCTTTACTTGGCTGGCTTGGCTATGCTTTTCTGTTTTCTTATATTTTATATTTTATACAGGGAAATAACCTTTTTTTTAACCTTCAACATACATTTACTAAAACTGAGTCACATAAAAGATAAAATATAATCATTAGAAAAACACACGTAACTAATCTCTCTTCACTATAAATATAGAGAGAATGGTCAGTATTTTCTTTAGTAGGCTGTTTAAGAATAATCTACCTTTCTTTTTTTCTCCTCTTAACAGAGAGATTCAGCCTGTGAAATAGACACCCTCATCCCCAATTCTCCTCTACCTTCCAAAGTGAACAGTAAGTAATAAGGCATCTGTGAAGAATTTGTCATCTCTTGTTACTGCTGAATAGTTCACTGCATGAATGTGTTCTCTATATATGAGTCAAAATCACTTTGATGAGTGTCAGGTGCCTTCTAACTTGTGATGAGAAGGAAGGAGAGAAAAAGCTACTTGAATTCTCTGCTCCTTCAGTGTTTGTTGAGAGTAGTTTTTCTACAGATTACAAGAGTCAGAAGGTGATTTTAGAGAAGAAATGGTTTCATGGTCAAGCAGAGTTATTAATTTGGAGCAAGACTGAATTCTGAATGGAGGCTTAGTTAGCTCTCACAGAATTTCAGTGTTCCATCCAGTTCAAAATGTATTCAGGGAATGAACTATTGCCACTCCATATATTTTGCTACTGACAAACATGATCCTTTTAGAAAGGCCCTAGCTAAAATCACTTAGGACATAGGGAAGCCCATGCTGACAACACTAAATGAGAGAAACTCAACCATCCCTATAAAATTTTATTTTAGACAAGTGGTTGCCAGATCCAGAATAGAAAGTATTAATCAGAGCTTCGTGATTCATATCACTGACTCCCTAATTTTTAAAAGTCCTTCTGTGATCCTGTTTACTAATTGACTCCTATTTTTCAGAGATTGAGATAGACTTCCAAATTATAGAACAGTATTATTGATGGTGTTATTGTTGTAGTTAAAACCTAGTGTATAGTAAGCCTTAACTGAATACCACAGGTATTTCTAAATATTATGCATACATATATTATTTCATTTTATCTTTGTCATTTCTATGAATTTGGTTTTAGTTTTATCTCCATTACTGTTATTATTATTATCTCCCCTATAAGAAGACTGACATGACAAGAAAATCAGTCACTTTGTCCAAGATCACAGAGGTAGTAAAGGGCCAAGCTGGGATTCAAATCCATAAAGTCTTTCTGTAAAACTTGAATGTCCAAGCACTCTAGGGAACATACAAGTATGATTTAGAAAATAGACTCTGGTGTAGAAAGTTCTTGTTATTTTGTGCCTTAGAGACAATTCTGACTCATAGCAACCCAATGTGACATAGTAGAACTGTCCTATCCGTTCTCCTAGCCACTTATCTTTATGGGAGCAGATTGCTATCTCTTTGCTAGGTGGGGCAGCTGATGTATTCAAACCATTTACTTTTCACTTAGCAGCCAAGCAGTTAATCAGGGCTCCTACCTAACTCCAAATTCCATGCTTTAATCGATCCCAGCTGTGTGACCTTGGGCAAATTATTCCACCTGTTTAAACCTCAGAGTCCTCATCTGTCAATTAAGGATAAGGAACGCACACATTTCATAGAGTACTTTTAAGGATGGGGAGCGGTTGTGCACGTGTACAGTAGAAGACAGTAAAAATCATAATTATTACTGTGAATGTGACTCACACCACTACTGTTCTGATTCTGTTAGCTAAGTGTCTCCAAATAAACATATTGGTTTCCCTGTGGAAATTCTGTCAAAGGCTGCTGGGGGTGGGGAATGTAGCATGCCATAAAAATTTTAGTATGTTTCAGACCACAAATGAGGTTTCCTGGAACAACACATCATTTTAAATCACTCTGGAAGTCATCTTTCCTTTCTCAAAAGGAGAGCAGTTCAATATCATCTTCATAATCATCATCATCACCAGCCATCATATTCAAGATCAATAAAGACATTAAAAAGCATTTAAAAATATGTGCTCCAATCAGCAGAAAAATAGCACTCTTGCCTTCTCTATTGACTACAAAACTAGCCTCACTACTGGATTCTTTAGTGTTATGCAAAGTTCCAGTCAGCTTCCGAGTGCACAAAACCAAGTCATAGATTCCACTTGATGGATTGGATTGTTTGATTACTTGTGAGAAAATAATTTATGCTATTGCCTTGTAACTCATTAACAGACACAGAGCAGATTGACCCTCTGTGAAAGATCAGAGGAGTAATAAATCGCTAATGAATATTCCTGAATTTTAAAATCCTTTCATTGTAGGTGCTGCATGAAAAATGACCTTCCAGTCTAAAGAAGTTCATAAATTCTGTTCTTTTCTCACATATTTTTTGCAATACAGGTATTTTTTTAAGTAAATGAACTGCTTCTTCTCTCTGAAATTCAGATTTAGTGATAATCTGCTGAAAAGTTCAGCACAGGTAGGTGTGTTCTGCAGGCTATTTGTTGGCTTCAACACATGAATCTCCTTTGGCAGAATCCGGGAGAGTAAAATACATTACCACACATTGCAGTCGTTGTCTATAATTCCTGATTTACCTCCAGTACTTTTCTGCAGTCCCTAAATTTGTCAGTTTGTATCTTCTTCTTGAATTACTTTCCTTTGACCCTTATATCCACGAAATGTATGACTTTGTTCTAAGTGTTTCATTATACACCAGGGAAAGGCATTGTGCTTTGCAAGTAAACTGTCATACTTCCACACACCTGCAATTCTAGTGTTGGAATCTTTCTTAATCTGGCCTCTACACAAGCTGAGCTGTTCCAAAAAAATCATGTAGAAAAAGATTCAGCAGGTCATTTTGAAATTTGCCAGCCTTCTCTAGCTCTCCAGTGTTGTTCCTTTGGATAAAGACCTTTTACAAAGATTCCTTTAATAGATTAATTTTGTCTGCCACAACTTTTATATTCAGTGCCATGTAACTGGAACACATCACATATTCAGCATTGAACCTACAGCTGTGAGTCACTTCCCATGAAAGCCAATACAATGACTATTTTGGATATGACATCATGAGGAAAGTTTCACATGCTGTCATACTGGACCTCCCACTGTAACATCCTATTCACTATGTAGCCACCAGCTAGGAGAATTTTGATGGCTCCAGACACACACTACCCAGATGCGTTGAGAAGACAAGTGTAAACAGTCAGCTCTAACACTATTATTTGTGTTTTGTTTGCCTGATTTGGGGGGGAGGGAGGGTGGCATCTGAATTAATCTTGTTAACCCTGTGAATGACCTAAAAAAAGGTGACACCCTCCAACAAGTCCCCACTCTTTCTTTCTACTGCCTTATTACTCATCCGTTCTCTAACATACTCCTCTGTGTCCCTACTCCAACCCCTAACTAATTCTGAATTCCTTACTTGAAGAACACAGCGTGGCCATCCCCTTGACCAGCATCTGACCTCGTCTCCTATCACCAGCCCTCCCTCTCTGAGGAACATCAGCTCATCCCTTGCTTTACTCTTCGGACTAGATGTTCCTTCTCTCTAGCTCTTTGAACCTCAGGTCCCTCATTATTCAGGTGTCATCTCAAATATTACTTCCTGAAAGTCAAAGCCCTCCTGAGTAGCCTGTCAAAACAGCCCTCTTCCCAGCATACCGTTTTCTTATATCCATAGTATCTGTAAGTGTCTAAAATTACCTGATTGATGTATCAACCATTGAGTATAATTGTCTATCACATTGGAATGGAAGCTCCATGAGAACAATGATCCTTTTTTCTTTGTCTTGTTCATTGCTATACCAACTGCCTCAGCAGAGGACCAGGGACATACTACTTTCTCAGTATGTATTTAAATGGAGGCTAAATGAATTTAAAATAAATGCTTTCTGCATTCTTCCTGAATCCTGGCTTAGGCATCCTGAAAAGATACTCTGAGCTTCTCTTTTTCAAACATTACTTTAATACATACATTAAACCCACTACTGTTGAGTTGATTCTGACTTATAGCAACCTTAGAGGACAGAGTAGAACTTTCCCGTAGTTTCCAAGGAGAGTCTGGTGGGTTCAAACTGCCAACCTTTTGTTTTGTGGCTTAGCACTTAACCAACTGTGCCACCAGAGTTTCCATATACATGCATGAATGTATATATATTTAAAAATATATACATAAACATAAAAACAAATTTGTTGCATCAAGTGGATTGTGACTCCTAGCTATCCTATAGGATACAGTAGAACTGCTCTATGGATTTTCAAGGAGCAGCTGGTGGTCAATGTTAATCTCTATATGAAAGAAATGGAATGTTTAGGTTTTCAGAGAAAAGCATTGCATTCATTTTAGTTCTGTCAGGAAAACAGGGATCATTTAAAATGAAATTTGAAATATGAACAAGATGTTCAAAGAAAGACCATGTCTTAGAGAAGATGGAGCAGTTAAGTTGATCAGAATAGAAGATTTATGTAAGAAATTAATATTGGCAGATGTTTAATATAATATTCTTCTCTCTATCTGGCCCAGTTTCTTCCTCCACTTAACTTTTGTCTCGTTTTCTTATTATCCCACCAAGATAGGTTCTGGATTCTAAATTTTTACCACCTTTTTGATGTTGCATGTTTAATGATAGAACCATGCTGAGAACAGTCAAATAATAGTCTAAAAAATTGTCTAATGTATAATTGTTGAAAGAAAAGAGAAAATTTACCAACTTGAAATGTTTTGACTTAAAACATCCTTCTTCTATAAACTCTTTTCACTTTTAAAACTGCTAATTAGTGGTCTTAAAATTTTTATGTATAAACACCTAACAACTGACTCCACGAACATAGCATCAAGGTCATTAAAAACTCTGATCGACTGGTTGAGGTCATAAGCAACATGGGTGATTTTAGTCTACACATGTGTTGTTGTTGTTAGGTGCTGTCAAGTCGATTCTGACCCATAGTCACTCTGTGTACAACAGAATGAAACACTGTTAGGCCCTGTGCCACTCTTGTAATAATTGCTGTCCTTGAATCTCTTTTTGCAGCCACTGTGTCAGTTCATTTGGTTCAGGATTTTCTTCTTTTTCACTGACCATCTACTTTACTAAGCATGTTTTCCTTCTCCAGGGCCTGATACCTACTGTACATGGATCAAAGGGAAAATACCTTATCATAAACTCTCTTAGTCTTTGATATTTCTTTTTTCCATTTAGAAATACCTTTTTATCTATCTAAAAAATGAAATAGTGATATACAGAATGCCAAATACTTTTGCAAATCAAGTAAATATTTTGAATCAACAAAATTCTAAATGAAATGAATGTGCTAACCTCCAAATTAGACTTTTCACTCTAAACAAAATATTGAACTTGGAAAAAAAATAGTTGAAGAAGTTGAAGAGTGGAAGTTTGATATGATTTGATTATTGAGATATAAAACTCTCAGCTTGCCTGGAATCATATACCTAAGAGCCAAACTTATGTATATCAAAACTAAACACTGCTCAGTCCTGTGCCATGTTCACAACCGTTATTCCTGAGTCCATCGTAGAAACCATTGTGTGTGTAATCTATCTCATTGAGGGTCTTCCTCTTTTTCATTGACTTACTTTAGCTGATGTCCTTCTGCAGGAGCTAATAACGTGTTCAAAGTGGGTGATACAGAGTCTCACCATCCACATTTCTAAGGAACATTCTGGCTTTACTTCTTCCGGGACAGATGTGTTCATTCTTCTGGCAATCCTTGGTATATTGAATATTCTTCACCAGCACCATAATTTAAAGACATCAATTCTTCATTCTTCTTTATTCCTTGGTCAGACTTTCCCATGCATATGGGGTGATTGAAAACAATATAGCTTAGATCAGGTACATCTTAGTCCTTAAAGTGATAGCTTTGTTGTGTAAGACTTTACAGAGTCTTTTGCAGCAGATTTGTGCAATGCAGTGTGTCCTTTGATTTCTTCACTTGCTCCTTCCGTGACTGTGGATTGGGGATTCAAGTAAAATGAAATTCTTGACAACTTCAATCTTTTCTCCCTTTATCATTATATTGGTTATTTGTTCACTTGTGATTTTTTCCCCCTCATGCTGAGATATAATCCATACTGAAGGCTAAAGTCATTGATCCTCATCAGTCAGGGCTTCGAGACCTCTTCACTTTCATTAAGCAAGTTTGTGTCATCTGCATATCTCAGATTGTTCCTAAATCTTCTAATCCTGATGCCTCATTCTTCTTCCAGTTTCTCAGATTATTTTCTCACACATGAATTGAGTAAGTATGGTGAGATAATACAAACCTGACTCACACCTTGCTTGATTTTAAACCATATAATGTCTTGTTCTGTTCAAATGGTATATACTCAGGTTCCACATGAGCACAATTACGAATTCTGAAATTCCTATTTTTCTTTGCAATAATCAAAAAACCAAACCCACTGCCATCAAGCTGATTCTAACTCATAGCGACACTGCAGGAGTAGAACCGCTCCACTGAGTTTCTAAAGAGCACTCAAAAGATTTGAACTGTCAACCTTTTGGTTAGCAGATGTGGCACTTAACCACTACACCACTGTTTCTTCTTTGTGGTAGTGTCTATAATTTAATAAGATCCACACAGTTGGATGCTTTTGCACAGTCAATGAAACATAAGTAAACATCTTTCTGGTACTCTACTTTTGGCCCCAATTCATCTAACATCAGCAATGATACCTCTCATTGTGTGTCTTCTTCTGAATCTGGCCTGAATTTCTGGCAGTTCCCTGTTGATGTCCTGCTGCAATCACTTAAATGATCTTCAGCAAAATTTTACCTATGTGTGATATTAATAATATTGTTTGATAATTTCTCCATTCTTTTGGGTCACCTTTCTTCAGAATGCATATAAACAAGGATCTCTTCAAGTCATTTGACAAGGTAGCTGTCTTCCAGATTTCTTGTGTATTAAACCTTTCAGTAATAAATAGTGTCCATCCTTGTCCATGATGGTGGATGTTACATTTAAATCAATTTTATCAAAGATTAGAATTGTCACACCTTCTGTTCTTTGTTCATTGTTAGTTTGATATATATTCTTCCATCCTTTGATTTTCAGTTTGTTCATATCTTTAGGTCTAAGGTGAGCTTCTTGTAGGCAACATATAGATGGGCGTGTCTTTTGATCCAAGATGTCACTCGATGTCTCTACTGGTACGTTTAGTTCATTCACATTCAATGTAATTATTGATAGGTATGTGTTCAGTGCTGCCATTATAATATGTTTATTTTTGTGTTGATGTTTTCTCTGTTGTTCTTATTAATCTGTTCTGCAACCTTCTTTGCAAGTTGATTTTTCACCTTTTTCAGAATTGGTTTTGTGGTTCTTGAGACTCTTGTATTACATTTCTTGATATGCTATGTTGCTTCTTTATTGTGCTTTATGGCTGCCCCTATGATCCCGCTTAATAAAATATGTATAACCCCAATTTTGATTGCTACCAGTCTTGCCAACTTCCTCTCCATCTGGAAGGACTATAAAGACTGTAGTACACCTCTCTTTTTAATATGATGATATCATAGTTTACATGATATGATCCCTGTATTGTTTCTTTCACTAGTATAGCTTTCATTGAGTTTGGAGCCTTCCCTAACTGAGTAGGATTCTGGATAATGTGTCCTAAAATACAAAGTTAGTGGTTTTTTTCTTCCAAACCAAGAGATTCTTTCAGTATTTCTTGTAGATTTGGTTTGTTTTTTACAAAATCTCTGAGTTTCTGTTCATCTGGAAATATCTTAATTTCATTTTCCTATTTGAAAGATAGTTTTGGAGGATATATAATTCTTGATTGGAAGTTCTTCTCCTTCAAGGCTTTAAATGTGTTATGCCACTGTCTCTGTGCCAGCATCGTTTTTGCAGAGAAATCTGACGAAAGCCTACCGGGTTTCCTTCTGAATGTTAGCTTTGGTTTGAGTCTTGCTGCCTTTAAGAGTTTTTGCTTGTGTTTCATTTTGTTGAGCTTGATTATAATATGTCTTCTATTGAGATCTATATTGAGTGGTGTTCAATACGTATCTTGTATATCTATATTCTCTTTCATAATTTCTGGGAAGTTTTCTGTCAGCAACTCAGCCACAATACTATCTGTGTTCTCAAGTGTCTCGCCGTGTTCAGGAACTCCAATTAATCATAGATTGTTCTTCTTAATAGAGTCTCATATGCTTCTTAATGCTTCTTTATTTTTCTTTTTTTTTTTTTTTTTTTCTGGTTTCTCCTCATAGATGCTTTAGTCAGTGGCTTTGTCTTCCAAATCAGAAATTCTCTTTTCCATTTGTTCCATTCTGTTTTCTTGGCTTTGAATGGAAGTTTCTATGTCTTTGATTTTGTTCCTGATGTGTTGGATTTCAGAGTACTGATGTTCCATCAAATCAAACAGCTTGCTTAGTTTTTTTGTTTTGTTCTGCTGCATTTTGTATAAGGTCCTGTAGGGTTCTATATATAATCCTTTTGTATTCACCTTCTGATAGTTTCAGAAAAGCTTCTTTGTCTGGGAAATTTTGAGGTGGTTTATTTTTGGGGGCCTTCTGATGCCAATAGTGACTTCCTGGTTACCATCCTCTCCAACATTTGCTGCTTTTTGGGCATCATGTGGGTCAATAGAGGCTGGGAGAGATGCTGTGAAGATGGACCACAGTTGTTTCTCTAGGATCTCTTAAGATGAGAAGGAAAAGTATTTGGCACCTTTCAAAGTCAGTTAGGTTTTCAGGTGTATACGTCCCTCTTCCCAGCTGGCAAAGTAAGCACCTCTATATTGAACACCCGATGTTATAAATTAGCTCAAAATACAGAAAGGCTACTGGCCTGCTGGCTTCTGCTGTCAGCCCTAGCTGTAGGTGATATTGTGTAGAACTCTGCTTTTCTCTTGGAAAAGCAGTCTCTTCTGGGTAGAACTGCCTCCCAGCCCAGGAATTAGATCCACCTGAGGCTTCTGTATGGATGACCACACCTCCCAGCAAAACAAGATGGTGTCCCACATAAGCCGGCTAGGACCAGGCTCCGACCAGGCTCTGATAAGCCAGAGGAGACGAGGTGTATAGACTCCAAAGCCAGGCTCTCAGAACCTGGCAATTATGCTTGCTGGTCCCACCAGCAGTGTGTCCGAGACCAGCAGCTAGTCAAGTCCCAATTCTGCCTGCCGGCCAAGACAGAGGAAAAAAAAATCGAAATGGTGAGTTACCTTTGGTCTGAGCAAGCCTGAGCTCCCCAAGAGTGGGGTCAGTGAAGAAGAGGAGGTTTTGCATTCAGTGGTATGAAATCCAAATTAACAGCCCTATGCTGCCTTTCAGGGCTCACTAGCTGTCCAGAAGGCTCCATTTAACTATTACATCAGATCTTGGTTTCCAGAGGAACTTAGGGAGATATGCGTTTAGTCCACCATCTTGACTATGCCCCCTGTGTTCCAAATTTCTTGGCACAGGCTTTGGGCATTTCAAGCACTGCATCCATTTGTGGAAGCATACTTAAATGGCTCAATTTACTATCATCTTCTAGAAACATGTAACCAAAAATCTGGTGTTTATGCCATCAACCTCCTCTTAAAACAGTAGAAGCCAGTTTCCCCACTTGTCCAGAACTCTTAGTTCTTCTCTGAAATCCTGAAAGCTTGACAAAGATAAATGAATATGTTTAAATTCTAAAGTAGCTGAAAGTATGGAATATTACCACAACTTTTAATACTTCATCGATTACTCCTCTAAGCACATGATGATGTAAAATTGTCTTCATATTCTATATCTCATTCACCAAAATACTATGTTTGCAGCCATTTCAAATTGAAAAGGTACAAATTTGCAGATAAGTCTATTGTTAGTAATATTAAGAAATGTGCAAAATTCTGGTGTCAGTATTAAGCACATAGCCACAAGCATGCAATTTTGGAGACAGATGGCCACGGCTATCTCTCAACGCAATTGAAACCATAACTTTATACATGCAGGAAACCACCTTACATTTTTAGGAGCAGCTTCAATTTTAATTTAAAAATAATGATGTATGAGATAATGGATTTAATCAAGGAAGCACTGGTATCATCAGACAGTAGGGAAAAGGCTTTGGAACTTTTGTGAGGCAAGGGACTTAAGGTCAAAGTATTGTACAAGTGGAAGACTGTGGTATGAAGGATTTATAGAAAGAGTGTGAAACTTTTTTAGAATCTGAAAATTGGAGGCTTTGAAAGTGATCTTCCTGACAGATTGACCAAAAATAGCTGTTTGGCTCTAGCATGCACAGTCATTTTCACCTCTGCAGATTTGTGCTATAAAAGTAGCCACAAAACCATGCTCCACTATTAAATGAAAGTCCAATGATTTTCAAAGGTATTTTAAAGAGCTTCATTTAGGTTTATTTGGAACATTTATTTTCCCTCTGTGGAAGCTGGAATATAGGGTTCCCCTGAGAAGAACATGATCTTAAGAATATAGAAAATAATTAACCACTTACCAGGTCTTGGGGTGAAAGAAGGAAAGCAGGATTTTTTTTTTCCTTTCAGTTCCAGTAGGGCAGTGCTTTTCTTACTCACCTGGTGGCTGTAGAGTAAAGTAGCTTCAATTAGCCCGGGAAGCACAGCACCAAACCTCTTGCCTAATGTCTGAAACACATGTATGTCTTAAACATCCCCAAAGTAATGGCACATACATCTGAATTCTGCACTGTGGCTTTAAAATCCTCCACTTCTTGTTTTCTATAGCAACCTGTATAAAGAAGAAAAAGTACATTTTTATAACACATAAAAGGGACATGCATAATGTTTTCTCTCCCACCCTGGTATTATAGAAGATGCATTTTCTATGACATGTAGCATACAATGTGAATGAGCTGTGGGGTAATAAACAGCTTAATAAAAATAGGTACATCTAATTACTATTTATGGCTCTCCTAGTATTATGTAAAGTGACTGCTGCTGAAATCATTACAAGTTTTCCCAGTAAATGTAGGGGGCACATTGTTGACTATCAAGAGCTGCAGCTAGCAGTGAGATTTATCTTAAGGCTGAACTGTGAAGGTCGTTTTTATCAATGATTCCTTTTCTGTGCACTGCCAGAATAAGAGAGGGCATGTAAAAACTGGGGGCATTGTACTGCCCTACAATCTGTTCTTACTCGGGAAGTACTGTGTGGTACTTTTCTGTAACACACGATATCAACACCATAAAAAATGGACAGATATACTCACCTGGTCACATAGTAATTTAGGCAGCATGACCATCTACATTGCATTTATGGTTATGTAATTAATAAATGGAGAAACCCTGGTTGCATAGTGGTTAAGTGCTACATCTGCTAATCAAAAGGTCAGCAGTTTGAATCCATCGGGTATTCCTTGGAAACTCTATGGGGCAGTTCTACTCTGTCCTATAGGGTTGCTATGAGTCAAAATAGACTCAACAGCACTGGTTTTGTGTATATAATGAATGTATTGAAAACTACCTACGGGCAAAGCACTGTGCTGTAGTCTTGTTAAATACTAAAGTGGTACTTGATGCTAAGAGGATTGGGAACTGGTAAGTGATTCTTTTATATACAGCTGTATTTCCTAAAACAATTAAGGGCCAGACATGAAATTCATCCAAACATTTACTGAGCAGCTACTGTGTGTCAGCTACTGACTAGGCTCTAACAGTGAACGCCCTTGGCCTCTAGATGCTTATGATATATTAGAAGACAAAGGAATACATGGTCTGATTTCCAAACAGTATTGTAAGGGAGTAGGAGGAGGGAGAAGAAAAGTCTCAGCAGAGTTGATGGGAACACACCTGAGATAAGGCAGAGTGTGTGCTGACTTAAAAGAAATTTTAAGACCTAAGTCTGGAGTAAAAGAGTCTTCCAAATAAAATACTGACTTGGTTTGAAAAAATAAGAATTCAAATGTTGAAATTGGTGGAAATGCAGTTTACACAAAGCTATAAACCAGCCAGAATGACTACTGAGACAGCCATTTGATGATCTGTATGATGGACTGATGTAGAAATAAAAGACAAAGGACAATTCTTGCTTTCATGATGCTGATGGTCTAGCTAGAGAGAGAATTCTTTTTTGCTGGGTCATGTTTATTGATACATAGTTTGTTGTAAGGATGAGTACTTGGGATTTGAAGCACAATTTCACCTGCCCTCTCTACATCTGTCCTTTTTTTGTGGTATCAGTATCATGCATAGTTCCCTAGATTTTCTTTCTTTCTTTCTTTCTTTTTTTTTTTTAGTTCCCTAGATTTTCATCTCTGTTGTTGGACATCTCAGCCTAATGTTGGCATTTCTCCGTTACGTAGAATTTCCAAAAGCATTCACTATGATCACTGTCATTTTCTCCAGTTGACCTCTTTATTGACAGGTTCCATAGCATGGAAAAGTAGTCAGAGCAAGAGAAGTGGACTGTTTCTTCCTAAGTAGAGCTCACTCAAAGCCCAAGGAGTTTCTAAGTACTTGGACAATTGTTAGTGTGTCTCTGTGCTTTGACATCTCTTTCTACTCTTTAAGCAGAGTTCATCCAAATGGATGCATTATTTTCCAAAGATGATGAATAAAAATACAGATGAGCGGAGAACACATAATTTAACTGGATTTGTAATACTTCAAGCCTGATAAATATTATTTCAAATTTTATCCAGCTGCCTATAACCCAAGTTTAAAATTATGCAATTGTTCATACAATTGGAAAGTCCAATTGCTGTGGTTAGATGTGTACAGAGCAGAAGGTCTCTAAGGCATAACAAAAATCTTCCTCTTTGTCCGTGTTCAAAAGTTCTGCATTTTTCCATTTTCCATGATGGTGTATGTATTTTAAAGTACTAAAGGATTAAGAAGCTTAAAAAAAAAAAAGGATGGTAAAGAGCTGACCTGAATAGATAAATAAGTGTTAATCTACGAAAAGAAAGTTTGAATTAGAAATTAGATAATTAGAAGTGAGGATATAAAGGAAGAATTAAGTAGATAAAGATGAAAGGCTTAAGTTCACCAATGAGTGGAGTCTTAATAAGTTTGCTACACTATCTCATTGATCAACTCAGTGCCTACAGATTGTGTCGTCTTCTTAGTGAAACAGTAGGAAGTCTATCAGCGATGCCATGTAAAATAGAAAAGTAAAACAGCACTCTACTTGATACAACATAATGGAGCCAGCGACCAATGAACCATGACAGAGGAAACCACATTTTTAAATTAATGAATGAGTGAATTGAATGGCCTTTAAATGACCCTAGTGTCTTTGTTATTAGTTTCATACCTCTTTGCATCTAAACTCTTGATCGTTTTTTCACAGTTTTCATAATGAGTATTAGTCTGTGTTGCTTAATTTGCACACAAAGGGGAGACTATCATTGCAGAAAAATATGGGAAACAATTGCTTTTCTCTGATGTGGTTACTTTTGCATGAGGCTCAAGGAGCAAACTAGGGTATAATTTCTTAAAATTTATGAAATATTTGTCTATTATCTTGAAATGCTAATTTTGTGATTATCCCACCTAGTAAGAATATTTTTGGTTTTATATCATAAAATGAAAACTTTTCTAATCTCAACCCAATATTGCAATGATAGAGTAGCAAGCATGGGGGCTGCGGACCATGTTCTTGGGGGACATAGACACCAATTGGCATAACTAGCCTATTGCCAAGAGAGTCTTCTGCACCCCTTTTTGGTGAGTGGCATCTGGGGTCTTTAAAGCTAGCAACCTGCCATCTAAGGTACATCAAATGATCCCAACTCATCTGCAACAGATGATCACTAAGAACAACAAAAACAGAAGGGAAAAAGAGCTCAGGAGACAGAAGGCCCCTTGTGAATGGGAGACTGTATCAACATCTGACCAGAAGAACCAGGCGGTGCCCAGTCATCACCAAAAATAGCTGTGACTAGGCACCCAATGCTGACTTCTTGTGGAACCATGAGAAGAAAAGAGGGATGCAGCTCAAGAACTCTACTAAAACATGAGAACTGATGGTCTCATGGCCTGGGGGATCCCCTGGGAGAATAGTCCCTAGACCCACTGGTGTCCCTGACCAGAAAACACTACTGAGGTCAACTCTTCGGACTGAAATGTACTGGATTCAGGGACACAGTGTGACCACATGGTGTGTGTACTTTATGACTCTATGTATTTATAGGATGCTGTCCTACTGGATGGAGAGGAGGGGACAAGAGCTTCTTAAGAGGATATGACAGATATAGAATGAAAAAGAGGCATGTGCTGTCACTGGACAAGGAGAACAGAAGGAACTGCGGAAAGGTGGGCATGCAAAATTGATTTGGATTGTATACTTTCACTCAATCACAATAAAAAAAATTGTAAAAAAAGAATAATTTTGGTGTCATAACTTAAATAGCTCATGTAGAAAAGCACATCACATTGATAGAAAATATTTTCATTTACCTTAAAATAGGCTCACTCTGTCTTACTGCAAGAAGGGAATTTTCTTGTTTTAACATCTTTTAGCATCAACTTTTTGTACCAAGCTGCTTAGAAACTAGAATAGCTAGTTGTTTTCTTTGTCATGATTGTGTGAAATTTATTTTTCATCAATATTGTTTTCAAAACCATTGATAAATGAGTGTTTTTCTCCAAACACTTAAGTACTTTTCAGGGGTCTTCAAAGTCGCATGCGTTTGGATGGATGCATGCATCACTGGTCTCTTTTCAGTGACCTGAACTGGGTTACTGAAATGGACACCCAAAAATAATCATTACAAAATCCTACTCATCTGGTTGATTCAATAGTGATATAAAGATACTGTCCCTGTCAGGACCAGGCCTATTGTGTCCTACCTCCGGTGACTGTCTCGTAAACGTAAAGTACGGATGTCACCGGCTCCCTACCTCCCCACACCTGACAGGGAACCTGTGAGAGTGAGGCGGTATCTGTGAAATGTCTTGAGATCTCAGGGTAGGAAGAAATCTCAAAGTAAAAAGTGCCCCCGTTGTTATAAATGGAAATATCACAGATGCTGAGAAGTAATCCTGGGATTCAGATTATTTCCCAAAGCATTGCAGCACCCTCTCCCTCCTTCCATCCATGACCAAACAGAAAGAACAGTTTCTCATTGTAACCGCCAAAGTAGATGCAGGGAAAATTCCTTAAACATTCGCAGCTTGGATATTATATTATTACGGACGTCAATGGATTTCCCCGACTGGCTGTATATAAATGAACAGTTACTTTTGACAAGTAGTTCAATATGTTCCAGGCAGTCCAACCAACATACTGTATGGAATGAATTTAGAGCAGGTAATTTCTGTCAGCAGGAATATATAATTACAAAGTATTTACCAAATATATTCCTGTGAGTGCTATTAAATTACTATGTAATTAAAAGGCAGGTTGTTCTTTATTCAGGCTGCTGCCTTTCCTAGCATAAACGGAAGGTTTTTATAATGGTTAACGGAAGATTTCTATAATAGTTAAAGGAATACTGATGTTTTTTGGAACAGTTCAGAACACTGATGAATAACCTTACAGCAAGTGGATACATTAACCATGCATCAGGTTTCAATTAATTCCTGTTTTATTTCGGTTTCAATATTTCAGGCCAAAGAAGACTTTGTTCTTCCTTGCTGGCCAAATACTTAATGAGTTGGCTTACATGGAGTTTAGTTTATTATATCAATAAAATTGGTGTTATCCCCCTTCCCTTATTTTTTCATTTAATAGAAAGGATGTAATACTTCTTGAAAAATCTTTTTCTGAAAATGCTGGGTTTATAGTCTATGTTAGAGTTTGTTCCAGTTTGAAGATTTTAGCTTGGTGGCAAAAGCATAACGGCAACTTGCCAAATTTACTCCGTATCTAGATAAACAGATACGAAGGAGAGTGGTGGCGGCTGGTGGCAAACAGACATTTAGTAACGAAAGCTAATTGTAGTTTATTATTTGTATTCAGACTTGGTCCTTGGTAGGTCTTTGTCACGGTGACACCTCTGGTAGGTGTAAGGCAACTGCTGTGAGCTCTTGTTAATTATGCTTCCAGGTGTTTTGGGCTAAAGGCAATACATTTCAACTGAAAAGGCTTCTACAGTCCAAGTTTCTTGTCGCTCTAGAAAATATTAGGGGGAAAAAATGGCTGCTGCAGAAATTTGTGCTGCAAACTGTTTGTTCCCATTCAGAAAAAAAGCCTCTTCTCATGCTGTGAACCGCAGGCAGACAGAAAAAAAGAAAAAAATAAAAACCACTGAACTGGAGTTGGGTCTGACTCAGCGACCCTAGATGTCACAGTAGAACTACCCCACAGAGTTTCCAAGGAGTATTTGGCAGATTTGAACTGCTGACCTTTCCATTAGCAGAAGAAGGTGTTAATTTGTTACATCATTTCACTGTCATTTTCCCTGTAATTTTATTCATCCTTCTGTTGTAGTTAATGTTTCTGAATATTTTCGATTTAATTAGCATTATCTGGACTTCTCTCATACTCTTGTAATTCCTACTGTTGGGGTCATGTAAGTGACAGTGATATTTATGTGGTAATGTTTATTGGACATTGTTTCTTTTTGTGTCTTCAGCACTCATAATTGGGACCTCAATAAAGGAGGACAGCAGGAGTACACTCATGACCATCAAGCTGATTTTGACTGATAGCAAACCTATAAGACAGAGTAGAACTGTCCATAGGGTTTCGAAGCAGTGGCTGGTGGATTCAAACTGCTGACCTTTTGGTTACCAGCTGTAGCCCTTAACCACTACTCCACAAGGGTTTCCAGCAGGAGTATAGTGCATAAAATCTCATCTCAGAAATTGTTTTTTTTTTCTTTCAGACAAGTTTTCAGAGTTGCATTAAAGATACTGCCGCAGTTCCCCAAGTGAGTTGAATGAATGGTGAGTTTCACCATCGTAAAGACACTCAAATGAATGCGGAGACAGAGGAGATCTCTGAGGATCCTGTTAGGGTTCAACAGCCGAGAACCAGATGTGTGCCCTAGTATATTGTACGGGAGCTGGAATGTATTTTCCAGGCATCTTCCAGGGTTCATCCTGTGATGAAAATCAGTTTGTCCATTACAAAGAAACTTTCGCAGGGAGGAAAATAAGTGCCACACAGAGGATGAAAACGGAGGACAGAGGATCTGCCTCTCTAACTTAAAAGAAGCTTGAAAAGTGAAAATAATGGAAAGTAGATACTGAAGAGCATATATTGGGCCAAATCCTAAATTTATTAATTACTTCCTTGGCTGGCTGGCTTGGCTTCCTGAATTTACAAGTTGCTTTGGGTTACATAGACTAAACATAAGCAGATTAGAGATGAAAGGCATGTTTCATCTTTTTCCAGAAAACTTAGTCTTGTATGTGCACACACACACATTCAAATATCTGCACAATTACATGTGTATAAATAAACGAGATCTGACAATTCAGTTTGTGAACTCATCCTAGAAAAGCTGATACATACCTCATCACTGGATATCACTACAGACACCTTCAAAGTACTCTACTTGGGAAGCTAGAAACTGATACCAGCATCTAGTCTACCCTTCAAAGCAATTTTGGAACTCTTTCTGGAATAGCCAATGTGCACAGTGACCATGTGGGAAGTTCACAAACTTAATTGTGCATATATATATACATGTATATATACACACACGCAATTGTATGTATACTATACATAGTGTGTGTGTGTATATATGTATATATATATAATATATAGTATGAGGAATAGTGTGCTGTCACCAGACGGGGAGAGCAGTGGAAGCTGCGTATAGGTGGGCATTTAAGTTTATGCGGGAATGTACATTTTCACTCAGTCATATTAAATAAAAAAAATAAATTATAAAAAATGCATGTAGTATATACAATTACATACATAATGTGTGTGTATGTATGTGTGTGTATATAGAGATACATATGTATTTACCAGAATATGACTTTATTTGAAATAGAGACTAAAAGATTTGTGGAAATGCCATATGATAGCCAATTTGTTCCAAAAAACTGTCTGATCTGCAGTCAATCATGGAGATGGTGCAGGACTGGGTAGTATTTTGTCCCTTCGTTCATGGAGTTGCCATTAGGTGGGGGTTACTCCATGGCAGCAACAATAATCTTAGCTCTTATGCTAATTAACATTAAAAACAAAACAAAAACTAACATCACAAAGAGTTCAAAGAGATCCATAATACAGTTTTAATTATAGGTTCAGGAGAAACCTTATCATATCTCCTAGTGGTGCACCCCCTACCAGAAACCAAGATCTTTAATCTAGGAAGAGGGAGGAGAATCACAAATGTTGCAGGTAGTTCACTGGGAGTGATGATGAGAGAGATCAATATTACTTCTACAACTTGGCTGCCAGAACTGTGTAGTCTAACTATCGGAGAGTCAGCAAAAGGTATTGACTGTTGGTTTATTGCGTACACTACAATCTGGAGGACAGAAACACAAGCTGGTGGGAAGTCATCTCCAAACCTCAGGGGAGCCTTTAATGCACCACTCTAACAATTTTTTAGGCTGACTGATTCCAGGTGGTACAGCATATTGTAGATCAATGAGTTATGTGGTAATGTAACAATTATTATTTCTTTTGCTGCAAAATGGGCCCGTGGGTCTGAGGTTATGTTGTACCTTATCCGTGTGAGTTTATCAGATATTCTATTAGCTCTCCAATAGTACTGTAGAAGAGGCACTCAGATAAGGGAAGGAAAACCCTTACCTAGAGCAAGTGTCAGTTCTAATAAGAATCGCCTAGTCTAGGAAAGAAGGAATCCAATGTCTTCAGCTTACCACCAAATAGCAATCTGTTCTCATCAAGGATTTTACTGTATTGAAGTAAAAAGTATAGTGAAAAAAAATCTAATGTATATGAATCTCAGCTCCCAAATGGGAGGGGAGTCTTATAATCAGATACAAACAACATATAAAATGATAAGGAGATTATCAGAAAGTAGTGCCATACTGCAAAGAGGAAATCTAAATTGACTAAATAAAATGATAATAATGTCCTAAGGACTTCAGAATATTGGTAAAATTAAAATATGTCACAACAAAAACACAACAGATTAAGATGATAAAGCATTGCAGTATCTAATTATGTCTTAGAAAGCAATAAATGAGCAAAGTTTATCTTAAGGAGTCATGTAATTTCTGGAATGGCTGAAAAAATGTTAAAATAGTTTAAATGATAAAATAGCATAAATAATAAGATGTCTTAATCTGAGGTCTCTAGAGGAGCAAAACAAGTGAGACATGTCTACACACACACACACACACAGAGAGAGAGAGAGAGAGAGTCTGACAATTAAGTTCTCAAATTCGTCCTAGAAAAGGGCTACATACCTCATTGTTGAATATCACTATGGTCACCTTCCAAGTACTTCCCTTGGGAAGCTGTGCACCAACACCAGCACCTAGTCCAGTCTTCAAAGCAATTTTGGAACACTTTTTCTGGAATGTCCATCAGAGCTGTCAACAGGCAAGATCTGACAGTTAAATCTGTGATGTCATTCTGGAAAACAGTGTTTTGAAGGGTAGACTAGGCTCCGGTGTCAGTGCATTGCTTCCAAAGGGGAGTACTTCGAAGGTGACTGTAGTAGTATACAGCAATAAAGTATGTACTACTTTTTCTAGGATGAGTTCACAAACTTCATTGTCTGAACTTGTACATACATAAAGATCTAGGAGATGGTTGATACAGTTGTGGGGACTGCAAAGTCCCAAATCTGTAGGTCAGGTGACAGACTGGAGACTTCAGCAGGTTTATGTTGCAGGAACAGAAGGTCAGGCAACAAGAAGAGTGCAGTATCAAGAGAGAGTCAATTTTGCAACAGCATCCATTCATATTCTGGAGGCAGGCCACACCTTCAAAGAAACTCACCATTTAACTAATCAGTTAATCATATCCAGTCACATCCTGGAATGTGATTACATTATTTTCATGTTTTCATAGTTGAATGTCTGCCAAACTACTGATAATCATAGCCTAGCCAAGTTGACACAAAGTGATAACCATCACATGAACAGATCTAAGGAGTAACTGATTAGCAAAACAACTTCACTATTCTAAGAGAAGAAAAGAAAAGCTAGAAGCAGGAACAAAGAAATGATAGAACAAGTAGGAAGTTATAAGACAGTAGATACAAAACCCAGTGTATCAGTAGTCCATTTAATAGGCACGGGTTAACATCCCAATTAAAAAAAAAAAAGATTACCAGAGTGGGTAAAATGTAGTCTAACAATATGATATTTACAAGACATACTGTTAATGTAAGGACACAAAAAGTTTATAATGAAGTAGAAAGAAACAAAGCATACCAGACAAACACTGACCAAAAATAAGATAGTCTTTAAGGCAAGAAGTATCAGTAGAGACAAAGAGAGTCACCAATAATGATAAATAGGGCAATTCATCCCCAAACTTGAATTTTCGTATGTCTAATAACCAGCTTCTAAATATGTAAGCAAAGTTTACAGAAATAAAAAGGGAATTTTAGTGCATTTCTCTGCCTAAACGGATAGAAAGAGATGTGTTTGTTTCAAGGAATTCAAGCAACTGTACCAGTGTGGTAGAAACACAGCATCAAAATTAGAGACAAGGACCTGAAGAAAGCTGCTTACATGACATGAGTACCTTATGAATACTGTTGAAGTTTAAATGTATTTTAAGTTAAAGCATAGAGTCAAGAGCCCAAGAGTTGGTACATCCACAGTCACTTCTATTTGCCATTTTATTTGCTGACCTCAAGAGGGCATTAGAATGTTTTTATTGCTCTATATTGTTCTAAATATGTACAATTTCACTATTAAGTTCGGTATCTTCCTAAGCTGCACAATACTGTGAATAAAATCATCCAGGAAACTAGCACTGCTCTTATATTGATATTTGTATTAGTTGATATAAAGGACTCAATAATGTGTCTGCAACATGGAAATTACTAAACGAATGTCAGTTCTTCATTTGATTTTATGTCATTTGGTCTGACAATAACACTAGTGAGTATTTTTATTATCTCACTTTCCGAAATGAGGAAACCAAGGCATAAAACTTGGCAAAAGTCACATAGCTAGTGATGGAAAGCAGAGATTCAAACCCAAGCTCTCTGTGAGTAGCCCTCTCTCTTTCTTCATTACTATGCTATACTGCCTTTGGATTATTACTCCAAAGCCCAGTGCTTATTTTGTGATGATAATCATGAGAAATACTGCATGTTCATCATATGCCAGAATTACACTTCATATATGTTGCCCATATGACATAAACAGTATTCAGTACTTTCTGTTTTTATTTGTGTTGGTAGCCTCATTTTTCTCCCCATCAAATATCCATTTAAAATTGTCTTTCATTGTAATAGGCTAAATCTGTTTATTTTGAAAGACTTGATCCATAGATAGTGATATACTTATATGAGATATAAAAGGTAATGAAAGAACCGTATGTGTTTTCAACACATGGCTTTAAAAATGGAACAATGCTCTCAGTCCATCCCTAATCACCTCCTCCTTACGTTCCCCATGGGGATAACCACTATTTTGAGACTGTGTTTATTGTCCTTTTATTTAAAAAAAAAAAAAAGTTACAAAATAAGTCCGCTATCCCTGTATGAAATGCTTTTTAGTTTTGTATGCTTTTGAACTTTATATAAATGGTATTAGACAGTGTGTATTCTATTGTGACTCCATTTAATCAATCAATATTGTTGATGTAATTAACTCAAGGTGGGACATGCAGCCGTAGTTCATTCATTCCTCAGGCTGTATCAACAGAGACCTTAATTTATTTATCCAATCTCCTATCAGTGGGCATTTGGTTTGTTTTCAGATTTTTGCTCTTATGAATAATGCTGCTACAAACAGTTGGTTTTCATGTCTTTGGATGCACTGATGCAAGATTTCTCCAGAGTATAAATTCCCAAGAGTGGAAATAATAGTAGGATATGTATGTATTCAGCTTTATAAAGCATTGTCAACTTATTCTCCAAAGCTGTACCAGTCTATATTTCTGCTTGTATTGTACTCTAACTCCTGTTGCGTCATATCTTTATCAGTCCCAGAGAAACCAAACCCACTGCCATTAATTCCAATTCATAGTGGCCCTACAGGACAGAGAACTGCCCTATAGAGTTTACAAGGAGCAGCTGGTGGGTTTAAACTGCCAGTCTTTTTGTTAGCAGCTGAAAACCACTGAGCCACCACGGCTCTTTTCTTATCAGCACATGGTATTATTTCACTGCCTGACCATGGGGCCGTAGCAAAACATTTGGGAAAATCTTCCTTCCTTGTTTCCAAAGTCCTACATACATATGCTGTCTGGAGTCCGTGAGTCTTTGCAAATAACTCAAACCAATGGAACCTTTAGATAGGTAGGTAGGTACATGGGTGGTGGGTGGGTAACGGATGGATGAATGGTTAAATAGATGGATAGCCCGAGAGAAATACAGATATTGATAGAGAGAAAGTGAGAGATGGTAAATGAGCAATTGACTCCACACCAATGTTAACATTCACTCAGGAAATATGAGGAATAGTGGGAGAAAGGAAAAGAAGTATTTGGAGTTTATATAAAAATATCTTGAGCACCATAGACAGATCATGGGGATAAAGAAAATAATTCACTGCCAGGGAAAACAGAGATCAAAAGCCTCCAAGAGCCTGAAAAGTCACTCAGGAACTGAATGATCAGCCAGAATCCAGCACTGCTCTTGAGAAGTGGTCTTCACAGTGTTTTGCAACAGCAGTAGGTCATCAATCCATACGATTAAGGACTTTCCATTGTTGTAACTCTTTCAATGGCAGGATTAAGCCCAAAAGACATTTAGAAAACAGCTTTTTATCATATTTATTTTTCAAAGGCCACCAGACAGTTTTCATTATAATTCTTTTATTCAAATCATAAATATGAGATGAGACTGTGTATTCTGATTTGTACTAACTTTTACCTTTAAGGTATTTTTTGTTAGAAAACCACCTTATTAGACACTCTTCTATAATGATTTTCCTGACCACAAAAGTCCACACTATACTTTGATCCAACTTTAGTTCCATTCTATTACCTTATTCTCTTTCTGTCCCCTTCTGCTGTACACTCTGCCCTCGTCACCAGTGTACTTCTATTGTTAGTGCAGCATCACAGAACACTGATCTGGTGTCCCACTCCATCTTCCTCTTGTCCAGCCTGTGGATTTCTATCATGCTTCCTCTTGGTAGTCTATCAATCAGAGTTTACCTTTGCCAACTCTAAGCTTCATTGATTACTCACAGTGGAGAGTATTGGGTGCTTCTGACTTAAGTTACCTTTTGCATCTGCATTTTTAGCCTGCAACTTTGGAAAAAATGTCTTGGGCTAAAGACCTGTGTCACAGTGGAATTTCAGGCACTAGGATAGGATAGAGGTGTAGCTATTTGACTCATTTTAAATAACTGCCAAATAAGACTTACCATCCTGATCTTAACATGTGTGGCTAGCCCTCTATGAGGAATTTTACTATTATTATTTTTTTGTAACTATGACTGAGTGAAAATGTACATTCCCATATAAATTTACATGCTGTGGGGTTGCAAAGTGGTCCAGCCTCTTTGAAAAGCAATCTGGCACTTCCTTAAAAAAATGGGTTTTATTTTTGAAGACTAAGTCAAAGATGTATTACGTGAAGATACATTTGAATATAATGTACAACAGGAAAGGACTGATCATTAAGGCAAAGCTGTGCGTGTGTGTGTGTGTGTGTGTGTGTGTGTGTGTTTCTTCTTCATTTATTTGCATCTGAATAGCATGGCCACACATTAGGAGAAGGCTTGTGGAATGCAAGACTTTTAACATTCTTGGACCAAGTTTAGGTGAAATCTCAGTCTACACTTTAGCTTCTTTGTTGAGTAATGAAAGAGACTACTTGATCGTCTTTGAAGAGGAACTACCTTAAATACTATTAAGGTCTTTTTGATGAAACAGTCACACAATGTGGGGCTGCTCAGCCTTTATTTGGAGGTGAATGGAGGTACTGACATCCCAAAGTCTCGTTGAAATACATTTGTTCCTTTCTCCATGTTTTTTTCTTTTAATAAAAAGAAAACTTACACACCAAAAAAATGATCAATATACAAACCATACAGATTAAAAGATCCTAGATGAATGGGTGATTATTCTGAAGGCTGGAAACTTTCAAGTGGAAGGGAAAACTTGATTATAAAAGTCTTCTTGGACAACGCCAGAATGAGTATCAAACTCACTATTAATGGGTGACAAAGGCACTTGAATAAGTATACCAGTTTTTTAGCTACATCCTATTATCATTTTCGGAATTCCTGTTTTCCCTTTCTTGAGCTTGTTAGTCCTACCACAGGAAGCCCTGCCCAAACTTGCCCACTGATGATCCTTATGACTTGACTTTGATTTTGTGCTATCTTAAAGCCGCTTCATAAACTAGATCTGCCCCAACATCATGACACATACATACAAAAACAGACTATATATTTCTATTAAGGAATGTATTTTTTATAAGTCACTTATTTCCATTCTTTATCCTATAAATTTTGAGTAGGTTACCTTATGTTCTTTATCTTCAGTTTTTTCTGTCCCCTTCTGTACATTCTGCCCTCATCACCAGTGTAGTTCTCTTGTTTGTACAGCATCACAGGACATTGTTCTGGTGTCCCTCTCAGTCTGCCTCTCATCCAGCCTCTGGGTTTCCATCATGCTTCCTCCAGGTATTCTGTCAATACCTTTGCTGCGTCTTAGCTTCATTGATTGCTCACAGTGGGGAGTATTGGGTGCTTCTGACTTAAATTACCTTTCATATCTGCATGGTTTGCCTGCAATTTTGGGGGGGAAAGTCTTATGCTAAAGTCCTGTGTCACCGTGGGATTTAGGTGCTGTGACAGGGTAGAGCTAAAGCCATTTGACTCCTTTCAAATAACTGCCAGATAAGATTTACCATCCTGATCTTACATGTGGGGCCAGCCCCCAAGGTGGGGTTATATAACCTGTGCTTGAAACTAAGAGAACAAACTACCTGAAATTATGTGTATTAATGATCACTGTTGTATTGCAAGAGAGTGTTAGTAAAAGGTGAGGAGCATCTGATCAACTTATGCCAATAGCCACAGACAGCTAGAGACAGCCTTTTAGGATCTGCCCTTATGGAGATAACATACGGTTGGCTCACCCAGGGGCAAAGGGAACATGTTTAAAATGTCACCGCCAACCATTCTGTCTGTGAAAGTTCCTCAGCTCAAAAACTTTAACCAGTTAGAAACTAATCAGTTGTAACTCACGTTGACCTCATTTGTATCTGAGTAGAGCTGTAATATAGACATTTTTCAATGGCTGATTTTTCAGACACATTGCATTAGGTCTTTGGACTTGGACTGCCAACCTTTTAATTAGCAGCCAAGTTGTTAGCCTTTTGTATCACCTAGGGACTCCACTACTTATTGAAATTCACAGTTGCAGCCCTTGAGGATAAAGGAGACCCAAAATGTCTCCTCCATACTCGGTGTTTTTCATCTATCCATTTTCTCTTACGAGAGAGATAAGTTTTGAGGATATGGCTAATTTGTTGAATACTACTACCTTTTTCTGTTTTTCATTGCATTCTGAAGCACTCTGTCAGATATGCTACCTTATTACCTTGACTATAATTACTAGTAACATCATCAAACACAGCAACTCAGACAGAGCTCAAACACAGCAGTGATTGCAAGGATGGTGCAGGACCAGGCAGGGTTCATTCTTTTTTACGTAGGGTTGCTGTAAGTCAGAAGTGACTCAACAACACATAACAAGAGCATAACTGTGCCATCAGTTGGTGTTATAGTTTGCATTGTGTTGTGTCACCCAAAAGCATCTGTCACCTTGCCTAGACTGCGAGTCTATGATGTGATTATCCTATGTGTTGTAAATTCTAACCTCTACAATGTTAACAAGATAGAATCACAGGCAGTTATGTTAATGAATCATGTCTCAATCTACAGGATTAGATTATATTGTGAGTCAATCTCTTTTGAGACATAAAAGACGGAATCAAGCAGAGGGGAAAAAGGGGCCTCGTGCAAGCAAGAAAGGAATGCTAGGAGCAAAGAATGTCCTTTAGATTTAGGGAGTCTCTGTGCTGAGAAGCTCCTAGACCAGGGAAAGATTGATGTCAAGGACCTTCCCCTGGAACTGAGAGAAAACGGAAGCATTCCCCGGGAGCTGGCACCCTGAATCTGGACTTCTAGCCTTCTGGACTATGAGAATAAATGTGTCTCTCTTAAGGCCAACTGCTTGTGGTTATAGCAACACCAGATCACTAAGACTGTTAGCAATGGATCAAAGACTGTGTAACTGTAAAAAGTCAGATTACTAAATCCCTAAATCTCTTAATAGTATCCATCCTCTCCTTGATACAATGAGGTGAAATAATTGTAGGATTAAGTTTAAGAAAAAACAACAAACAGTTGAACTCAATTGATTTTGTTTGCTTACAGTATGCTGTGACTCTTTTCATATGGTCAATAAAATACATAAACCATACACACAGCCTTCAAGTCGATTCTGACTCAGCGATCCTAGTGGACAAAGTAGAATTGCCTCACAGAGTTTCCAAGGAGTGTCTGGCAAATGGTCAATAGGAAATCTAAAGACACACTTTCATTGTATATGGAAATGTCTGTCTGAGGGCTGTCCCTGAACCATTACATGATATCATCCAGGGTGCTTAGTAAAATATTTGGTTCCTGGACTGTATCTCAGATTACGGAATCAGAATCTTAGGGACTAGGGGAAAAGTCTGCGTTATACACCAATTTCTTTCATGACAATTTTGCCAGCTGACAGATCAATTATCTGAGGTTGATAAAATTCATACGTTAATGTCTTTTTTTGTGAGCACAAGATGCTGCTGGCTATTACATTTTTTTCTAGCATGCATCAACTGCCCTCTCTTCTGCCATTCTTTGCCTACATCATATTAGCAGGGATTCTTCTGGTAAAACAGGAAGGAGCTTTTGAATGGAACCTGGTCTTCTAAGTCCTGAGTAGCTCTGTACGTGAAAACGCAAAACAAACTTAACTTCGGCAGCCTCATCTGAACACAAGGTTAATAGTGATGTCTTTCATTCAAAGTAACTAATTCACTGTCATTCCTGATGCGGAAATTTGTTTGAATCCTTTTCTTCTATATTAGTAAAGAACGCATATACTGGAGAAACAAAGATTCAATTCAACTTTTATTTCCGTAAAATATTTTTCTCTCTAAAGTGGAAGCAAGGGCCAAGGAACATTAAAATGTTGAGTCTGTGCAAGGCTCTGTAATACAGGCACTGCCTATCACAATGAGAGCTGCTTTGCAGGCTCATTTCTGTGAAGTAGCATTGAATGTCTCTATAGCATGTTCTATTGTTGAAGATGTAGTGCACAGTGATTTTGCTAATTAGTCATAACATGGTTAACAGATGGGGAAATTTAACTTTGTGGGGGAAAAAATGTGTGGCAGCCTGTATATGGTTACCTGGAGCTGTATGTGAACCCTCTAAGGATATAAATATGTAAGCACATTTATATTTGTGAATTTCTCAAAGTGTTGTGATTTCAAGAAAAGACATAGTATTATAAGGTGGCAATATGGAACTTTCAAAATATGTGTGACTTTCTTCACTATGAAAACTAATGCTAATGAAATTTGTTTGACTCACTTTTGACCAAGAACCCAAAGTCATGTTTTTATAAAGTTGAAACTTCTGCTTGGATTATTTGCTATCTGTCTTTTCTGAGTAGATATTAATTTTTGTTGTGGCTTATTAAAATGAATATTTCACTGTGCACCTGGCTTTGGTAGATGGTAAATGAAAATTCCACAGTGAAAGCGCATTTTAATAGTTATCAGTGTCTGTAACAAGGAATCTAGGGAGATAATACTTTTTTATTTGCCTTCTTCCATGGTGTTTTAGTCAGCTAGGCTGCTCTAACAGAAATACTACAGAGTGGATGGCTTTAACAAAGAAAGATTTATTCTTACACAGTCTGGTAGGTTGCAAGTCCATATTCAGGGTGTCCACTCCAGGGAAAGACTTTCCCCTTGTCAGCTGAGTGCAGGAAAGTCCGGTATTGCATCAGTCTTTGTCCAGGGAGCGTCCTCACGCAAGAACCTCTGGTCTGAAGGATGCGCTCTGCTCCCGGTGCTGCTTGCTTGATGGTAGTGAGGTTCTCAAATTGTCCTTTGTTTCTTTTTCCTTTTATTCCTTGCAAGCTAAAAGCATTAAGGGTGGGGCAAGCCATACTGCAGGGAAACTCCCCCCACAGCAGGAATTCACAGCCCCACCCTAATCCTTTAACATACAGATTAGCAAAACCACACAATGGAGGACAGTCCCAAGATACTGGGAACCATATCCCAGCCACGTGGCTGCACACATTTTTGCGGGGACACAATTCCAACCATGACACATGGCTAGTGTTATTACAACACACATGCTTTATGATAACCTTTGTTAAGCAGGGGGAAAAAAGGTTAAATCTTTACTTGGTGCAAATAGTATGCTTATTTCATGCCATAGACTAAAGTAAAGGTAGGAATTTTGTGTGACATGTATGTTCTGGCTGAAAGAAATGGTTGCAAACCACTTGTCTGTATATATTTTCACTTGCTGTAAATGCCAGCAGGGAAAAGAAACAGTTAAGTGACAACTCCTGTGTTATGTTCTTTGCCTGAGAAGTAGTGCATTATGCCTTAAAAAGAAACAAAACTCACTTGGCTTGGCTGAGTATATTTAGTAAAATAAAACTTGGAGTTTATTATTTGTTTTCTGCTAGGACCCTTGCTTATATACTAGTTTTTAAACATATTCTTAAAGAGACTTTCACAGAGCTGTGTATGTGATTAATTAAAACCACAGGAATCACTCTCTAAGAGATTAGCAACAGAGGACTGTTCTAACCATCCTGAGGCCTGAGGAAGAGGAGGAAGCTGAGCAAAAGCTCCTTGAGAAAATGCTGACCCACATTAGAGAGACCATCCCCCAGAAACTGTAAATATTATGTGTATCTACCAGAAAACTATAGACAATCAGTGTATGAGTAGAGAAAATAAATTTCTCAATCTCTGTCTCCTCTTACATTCCAAAATTACCTTCCCGTTAGCCCAACTTAACTGAAATCCAGAGGGCAAGGTAGCCCCAATACTACAGTCTGTGGAGGTCAGGTCCGTAGGGCACTGGTTAGGACTAAAAATTGTAGAGGGTGGGTATGGGAAGGCAAAGTAGGGAAATATAAAAATAAAAGCATCACTTAGCTTACATGTAGCAAAGATAAAATGAGCAACATTGGATTATTCCTCTTTCCTCCAGGTGACTTTGTTAACTACTAATTTCTACACGTGGAAGGAAAAGAAGTGAGCAGATACATCAAGCTAGGAAAATATGGAGCTTACAAATTATTTCAAATAGATCTATGTCATGCTTTTGATAGCAATGTCTAAGTAAGGGAAGTTTATACTTTGGATGTTACAATTTCATCTGAGGAGTCCAGACAAGCCAGTACTGTGATAACTCTTATATTAAAATCCAGATGGGAGAGATGCTTCCTTTTGTGGCAGGTCTGCCTTTTCTTGGTGTTGTGGAAGATAGACTATTAAATGACATATTACTTTATCCGTTTCTGACAAGTAGGATCCTCTGTTTCAGAGTGCATTATGACTTCTGTTCTTAAAAACAAAGGAAGAGAAATTATTAAGCCATTAAAAATCCTTTTGAATATTCATAACAATATGCCCATGGATGGTTATTTAGAAGAGGAAGTCACTATCAGATAAATAAGTTTAAAATGTGTCATTTTTCTTCCTTTACCCTTATTCAGTCAGTTTTTAGGCAACTACTTGCAGTTAATCTTCATTATTGCTAAATTATTTTTGCCTTGGAGTCTGTACTAGTAAAAGTGAGTAGACTATGGGGAGCTGTCCACATCAAAATTAGCACTTGAACAAATAAAGTAGTTTAGTTGTTCTGTATTAATCATGAATTAATGGGGGATAGAAATAAAATCGGCTCAGTAAGTGTTCTGGCCCCTAGGGTCGCCATGAGTCGGATCCGACTCAACGGCACTTGGCTTGGCAGTAAGTGTTCGAGTTTTTCTTAATCAGACATGTACTTGAGGAACCCTTTTTTAAGAGAGGAAGATAGATTAATGGCATCTCTATAATGAAAGAAGAATATACTGAAAGGATTTGTTAGAATTCTATGGGTTTACAATGTGAAGAGTTGGCCAAGAGAAGTTTCAGAAACAATTTCCGTGAGGTCCAGTGGAGATACTTACAATAGGTCCAAGGGAGTCTACCAATCAGGGTAGACATGTAGAAATCTAAATACATGTAGATACTTGCATAGCAGTGAAGGCATTACAAAGAAGATAAGTAGTAGTAATTTTCCAGTTAAAATATTGATTTACTAATTATTTCACGTTTATATTTAGCATTTGCAGTTTTTAAGTTTCAGTTTTGGAAAAATTATTGGTCACGATTTTCACCAAGACTGTGTTTAATATGTGTCTTAGTTTAATGTGTGTCCTAGAGTTTCCATAGCAAAATATCACAAAGTGGGTGGCGTTCAAGAAAAGAGATTTGTTGCTTCACAGCTCTAGGGGCTGAAACTCCAATTCAGGATGTCAGCAGGGTGTGCTCCTTCTCTGTGGGTTCTAGAGGAATACCCTTCTTTGTTTCTTTCAACTTTTGGAACCCATGGGCACATCTTGGAAACCCTGGTTATGCAGTAGTTGATCACTACAGCTGTTAACCAAAGATCGGCAGTTGAAATCTACTAGGCAATCCTTGGAAACCCTGTGGGGCAGTTCTACTCTGTCTCCTAGGGTCTTGATGAGTCAGAACTGACTTGATGACAATAGGTTCTTAGGTATGGGCATTTCCAGGTATTCCTTAGCTTCTCTGTTTTCCCAGATGGAATCTTAATGGTGTAGTGGGTAAGAGTTCAGCTGCTAACCAGAAGATCAACACTAAGAGTCTACCAGTCACTCCTTGGAAATTCTATGGGGAACTTGTACTCTGTGCTATATGGTAGCATGAACTTGATGACAAAGAGGTTTCTTTTCCCAAACACAATCATATTTACAAGTACAGGGATGAAGACTTCAGTGTGTCTTTTAGGGGGGACACAATTCAATCTATAACAGCATGCAAATATATTTTATTATTGTATTTTGATCACTATTTTAGTATATCTCACTATTTAGTGCTGCTTTGTGACCCTGTTGACTGCAATGATAAATCGCCAGCTTCATCGTGGATTCTGCATCAAGCAAATACTTTAAAATTGTTGGAATGAATGAATACATAAATACTTGGAGTATCAAAGTTTGTCAATAAAAATTGAATAAGTTCATGAATTTATGATGTACCAAGTTTTGACTCAAAGCAAAAGGAAGTAATATACATTGCACATGACTGTTTCTTTTCTTTTTTATCATGATTAAATGAAAATATACAATCCAGGTCAATCTTGCATACCTATGTCTCTGAAACTCTATCTGCTCTCTCCACCCTGTGACAGCATACTGCTTTTCACTCTTCACTTTTAGTATCCTCCCAGTGAACACCTGTGCCCTCCTCTTCACCTTCTCCTCTCCCCTCTAAAGAAACCAATAGGACAGCCTAATATAAGCATATAAAACCATTAAGTACACACACCACATGCTCACTCAGTGTCCCCAAGTCCAATCTATTGCTTGTCTGAAGTGTTGATCTCAGTTCACTAATGGCTTCAGGTTTGGAGCTACAGCAGTTCTAGTGTCCATGTTCCCAGGGTACTCACCAGGTGGTCAGACCACCAGTTCTGGTCTTTCAGTAGAGTTCTTAATCTGTACACCTCTTTTACTTTTGTTACGCCAGGGACTGTACATTGTGTCTCTATCTAGACTGTTTTTGGTGGTGGCCCGGCACCATCTAGTTCTTCTAGTCTCATGCTGATGTAAGTCTCCCAGTCATATAGGCCCTTCTGTCTCCTGGGCTCATTTTTCCTCGTGTCTTTGATGATCTTAGTTGTCATGTGTTTCCGGGGGATTGGGACCAATTGATGTTCCTCATATGGCAGCTTGTTGGCTTTTAAGACCCAAGATGCCGCTCAGCAATATGGGGTGCAGAAGACTTAGCAAAAGACTAGTTTTGCTAATTGGCCTCAATGTCCCTTGAAACCATGGTTCCCATAGCCCTGTCACTGCTTCTGTATCCTTTGAAATGTTGGGTTGAATTTAGAAGATGTTTTAGTTTATGGTGTACTACAGTTATGCTGATCTGTCTCTACTGTGTGCTGTCATTCCCTTCACCTAACTGAATTCCTATCAGCTATCTAATCTATGAACATCCCTCTCTCTCCCTCCCCACCCTTGTAGCCATCAAAGAGTCTTCTGTGCATAAGCGTAGATGACTGTTTATTTTCTTAATGACCACCTACCAGCATAGGACACACTGCTAACTTATGAACATCCTTTTACAATACAATTTCCTTTGGAAAAATGAAAACCCAGTGGAATTTATGTTAGTGTTAGTAAGAAATATGTAAGGCTGTAAATAACAGCAAAAAGAAAAACCTGGATGATTACAGTTGAAACAAACTGGAGGATCATTTATTTACTTATTCATTCATTTATGTCAAAGAATATGAAGTTAAGAAGTATGTGGTCTGAAGTTTCTTTCACTCTGCCATGCTTGTGGGGGAGGCAGAGATGTTGTCTCATATTTATAAGACTTGGCATACTTCGAGCTACCATATACATATTTGAAGTAGGAAAATGAAATAAAGCAGTGACTGTTGTATCTACACCCATACCCTTTAATTATGAGACAAGATTTTTCTCAGAAATCACCCCAGAAGGTTTTGTCTTAGTTGCCATTGGCTAAAATTGGAGAACTGGATTACCTGGGCATGTTGTAATTAGATTCTGAAAATTCTGCAGGTGGGGTGGGGAGGGAAGTGAGGACAGGGCATCATTATGATGCGTTAAGCCAAGAGTTATTTATTTCAGAGTTTTAAATTTTTGTTGCAGACTCTTCCAGATATCTACCTAATACCATCCCTGACTACTCATTCTTCCATCCCAACAGATTCCTGGATGATCTATCTCATTAGGAAGTGCGACAGATGGCTCAGCCAACGAATCAATCAGTATGATAAGACCGGATAAACACTGACTTAAGTGTTAGAATATCTGCTTTCTGATCCCAACATTTCAACAACTAGCATATTAAAATCAGTTCTCTTTTGGCTTGTTAATTCAGCTAGAAAACTAAAAAGGTTGGAAACGACCAGTGTATTTCAAACTAGTTTCAGAACTGAAGTCCGGCGGAAATACCTAGTGTTCTCCATGAAATTTCTAGCGTTCCCCCATGAAAAGGAAAGGTCAAGACCTCCACTTATAGCAAATGAAAGTATAATTGCTCTGGTGTATTTCTTGAGATTTCATTAGATTAAAAAGAAGTCGCCTCACTGATTAAATTGGCATGGGAAATACAGGGTGGAAAGGAGGGTGTTATCACAGGCTAGGGGGAGCAGCTCGAGTTACATAATAGTGTGTGTGTGTGTGTGTGTGTGTGTGCAAGGTTTTGTATGCCCAACGGGATTGTAAACTTTCTCTTAAAGTACAATAAAATATTTAGAAAAGAAACAAAAAAAATAAAGTCTTTTTTTAAAAAATACTTCAAGAAAAAAATTAGCTAAGTTGTTCTCTTAGGTCACTTCTATCTATAAGATGTTTAATAGGCTATATTTTACTATATGGAATAGAAAATAAATGAAACTGTTTATCTCTAATCAAATCCAAAGCCTTAGCTTGTTGTATATTCATTCAATGCCAAAACACCCCAGGAAGCTATAGACCTACATAATATGCTACTTGGATATACCACCAGGGTTTCTGCTGGTATATGAGCTCTTATTGTATTTATAAAATTTATTGTTAGAAGTAGGTTCTGAAGAAGGACCATTCAAATTCCTGTATAGTAACTGTTACTGAAATCTAAATTAAGCTTCAGCCCCATTTCTAGACCAAAGCATCTATAATTTAACTCAGAGAATAGAGTAGATTCTACAGAGGATGGATTAAAAATGATTAGAATATTCAAATGAAAAATGATTAGAATATATACATGTACATACATATAGATACACACAAGTATATTAAAACAATCAAACCCACTGCCATCAAGTCAGTTTTGACTTACAGCAACCAAATGGGACAGAACAGAGCTGATGCATACGGTTTCCAAGGAGCACATGGCGGAGGCAAACAGCAGGCCTTTTAGTTAGTGTCTACAGCTCTTGTCTACTATGCCACCAGGGTTTACACACACACGTGTATATATATATGTATACACACATACACACATTCATATAATGTGTATAAAAATAGAGAGAATAAGACTGGTTGTTAGGGGCCGTGGAGTCAGCTCCAACTCACAGAGAGTGTATTTAAACCAGAATGAAATAGTGTCCAGTCCTGTGCCACTCTCATGGCTGTTGCTATGTTTTAGCCCATTGTTGCAGCTACTGTATCAGTCTATTTTGTTGAGGATCCTCCTCTTTTTCACCGACTCTCTACTAAGCGTGTCGTCTTTTTCCAGAGACTAGTCTCTCCTGAAATGTAATCTGTATTGAAGCCTGTAATATTTGATCTTCATTAGTAAGAGCTTCAAGTTATCTTTGCTTTTAGCAAGGAAAATTGTCTCATCTGCATATCTCAGGTTGTTAATGAGTCTTCCTCCAATGCTGATGCCACAGTCTTCTTCAAGTAATTTAGCTTCTCAGATTATTTGCTTAGTCTACAGATTTAATAAGTATGGTAAAAGCATACAATCCTGGCACACACTTTTCCTGATTTTTAAACCATGTAGTATCCCTTTCTTTTGTTTGAATAACTGACTCTTGATCTATGTACAGATTCCTCATTAGCACAAATAAGTGTTCTGGAGTTTCCATTCTTGCAAATGTTGTCCATAATTTGTTATGATCCACACAGTCAAATGCCTTTGTATAGTCAATAAAATGCAAGTAAACATCTTTTTGGTATTCTCTGCTTCCAGCCAGCATCTGTCTGACATCAACAATAATATCTCTGATTCTACATACCCTTCAGAATCTGCTTAAATTTTTGGCAATTCATTGTCAATAAACTACTGCAGATTTTGTTTTTTGTTTTTTTTTTTAAATTATCTTCAGCAAAATTTTAATTGTATGTGATACTAATGATATTGTCAGATAATTTCCACATTCTAATGATACAGATAGTGAAAGGACAACACTGTTGTTGTTAGGTGCTCTCCAGTCCGTTTTGACTCATGCCTGATCTCACACCATCCTCACAATTGTTATGCTTGAAACCACTGTTTCAGCCATTGTGTCAGTCCATCTCACTGAGGGTCTTCCCATTTTTCACTGACCTACTCTATCAGGAACTGTTCCCTTATCCAGGAACTGTTTCCTCCTGATAACGTGTCCAAAATATGTAAGGCAAAGTCTTTCCATCCTCACTTCTAATGAGGATTCTGGGAATACTTCTTCCAAGACAGTTTTTTTCTTCTGACAGTCCGTAGTGTATTCAATATTCTTCACCAACCCCATAATTCAAAGGCATCGATTCCTCTTAGGTCTTTCTTACTTACTGTCCAGCTTTCACATGCATATGATGTGATTGAAAACACCATGGCTTAGGTTAGGCACACTTTAGTACTCAAAATGACATCTTTGCTTTTTAACACTTTAAAGAGATCTTTTGTACAGATTTTCCCGGTGCAGTGTGTTATTTGATTTCTTGACTGCTACCTCCATGGAATTTGATTGTGGATCCTAATAAAAGGAAGTCCTTGAAGAAAGTTTGAACAAGCCCATGAGAGCCAAAAGATGACCTTGAATATATCCCACCTTAATTTAGAGACGCTCTCAAGAATAGTTTTGATGCATGAACATTAATGATAAAAAACAGGTTGTAGAATGACATCAAGGACATCATGCATGAAGAAAGCAATGATAACTAAAAAGATTATTAGAGTACATAAAATTAGAAAAAGATAATAGAAAGAATACAGTGGAGACAATCAAGGAATTTAGTTTCAGGGCATATCAAATAAAGATCTACTTTATGCAAATAGGTAGCAAATCAAGCAGAATGGAATGACTTTAAGCTTTGCAAATACTACAGGCATGATGCAATTTCATGCTGTTCACAAGGTCATGATACAGCCATAATGGATGAGAAAGGGAAGTTAGTGTTTTAACTTTGCTCTGAAAAAAATTACATGTTTGTATATATGCATACATATGTGATATGCTGATAGACAGACAGATAGCATAAACCAAACCAAAACCAAACCCCTTGCCATCAAGTCTATTCCAAATCATAGTGACCCTATAGGACAGAGTATAACTGTCCCATAGAGTTTTCAAGGACCACTTGGTAGATTTAAACTGCCAGCAGCCATATAACACTTAATCACTAGGCCCAAGGGGTTATCATTGACTTCCTATTTAAAAAAAAAAAAAAAAAGTCTTAGCATTAGGAACCCAAATAGAACATAGTAGTTAAAAGACCATGAGACTGACCCAAAGATATATTGTCAAAGTTCTTATAGATTTAAATATTTTTAACCCATTCAATCGGTAAAGTTTTCTATGCACAGTGAAACATACAGAGAAATGCAAGTCACAATCCTATATTTATGGATGCTTGAAAAATTAGGTTAAGCAATTAAAATATAGAAACATACATAGAAATTCATGTTAAGATCTTGGCACAAAACATGAAACATTGAAAGTGCTTAATAAATGTTAGCTATCTCATTTAATTCTCATAGCAACCGTAGAACACATTGTTATTATTATTATCCCCATTTTGCAGTTAAGGCTGCAGAAGTCTGGGGAGTTTTAAGTAGCTTGCCCAGGATTATACAGCATAAATAGTATGGCAGAGTTGAAGAGTACCGTATCTCTCACTTACTAAGTTCCTGCTTATCCTTTTTATATGATTTTACGTATTTATTGAGTACCTATTATTGTCTGGGAATATTAAGTTTATAGTTTCAAAAAACAAACAAAAAAAAGCAGATGTAGAATATAACCTTTTGTCAAGTTCATGAGCCAGTGGGGTAGAGAGACAACTATCCTAAGAATAAATACGTATGGGAACTAGTGAGAGAATTGGTGGTAAAGAAATCACGGTTGACATACAAAAGATGAATAAATACAAGTACCTCCAGATAGACCTTGAACTTAGAACTGGCAAAGGCTTCATGTGATTTGCTTATCTATCTTATGTAGCTTCTAGCTCTGCATTTCACATTGTAAACAAGAAGTCTTTGTTGAAGAAAAGCATCTAAGTATTGCTCAGCACGGTGAAGGCTGTCACTCCCAAAAAGCACTATGAGGGGTGAGCTAGCATCAGCATGTAACTTCAGCTCATGTAAGTAAGAGGTTTTGAGCATACACAGCACCTGTTTCTAATTAGCCTTGGCATTTTCTTTATAGTTGGTGGCGCTGATCGTGATTCATGCTGTGTTCTAGCAAACTATGTCATCTTAGATGACACAACTGAGGTGGGATACAGTAAGGCAGGTGTCACTTTAAATCATTAGCCCAAATATCTTTTTTCTTCAGGAAGCTAAAGAAGCTGAGGATTCAGTTCTAAGCCACACAACTGAGAACATTCTTGTCAGGAGAATGACATGTTGCTCAAGAGTAATAGCAGGTTTCTGCTGCTTCCTAACTGCCGTGATCTTGATTTTCACTGGTCTCGTAGTGGTATTATGTCCTTTCATGTAAGACAGTTGATGCAGATATAATTACTCAAGTTCTTAAATGATCAGTTACTCAGAAATGATTCAAGAGGTAGCCCTCAAGGGTAGGAAACTTTGCCTTCTAAGGATCTAAGTCCATAAATTGACACTGAATAGTCTTTATCGCAAATGAGCACTTGTACCAATAAATCGTGGTTGCTTGGAGTACTCTTGAGAAAATTTTAAGTATGTGTCAGGTTTAGCAAAATGGAAGACAATGATTGATTAGTAGTATCTGTCATGGGCAAGGAAATTGGAGAGGGGCATTATGGAGGAGTCTAGCCCTGATGTATTTTTTTAAAAATACATTAAGATCTGTACTATCAATCTGTCTGTCAATCTACCTATCTCTATCAATCTGTCTGTCTAATTTTCTGGACTCCACAAAGCTGCTATGTTTCATGCAAATAATGTGCACATTGTACATTCTTGCTAACTGTGCAACTTCACATCTTACACTATTTTCATGAGTCCAGTGTCACACATCATACTTATGGGTGCATTACTTTAGAGAAAAGACAGCAAATGCTTGAGGACACATACAAGTTGTCATCCAGAGCTGTTCTTTCCCTGAGACATAAAACTCCATTATCCTATCCCTCTCTGCTAGCTTCAGCCCCCTCTTTTCCTTGCTTGTTTTGTTTTTATTTAATCTAGACCCTGTTCTAGATCTCATTCCAGTTTCTTAGTCCTGGCTTCATTTAAGGATATCCTTAACACAAACCTGGAACAGTCTACTTGCTCCAACTGCTTTCTTATTTTCCACTCCATTGCCACTTTATTCTCCTGTCACTCCTGCTTACTCAAAATCCCCAAAGGGATACATTCTGTCATACGTTTGGCTTAACTGTTATCACCTGTGCACTGCTCATCCAGGATGAGAGTAAAATTCCCACTAATCACAAAAGGCGAAAGCGAATTTTAAATAAGTTACAAAAAGAAAAATTTATAAAGTGCCTACAAATACACAAGGCACCATTTTACACATAGCCTGCGAGACAGATATAAATAAGACAGAGTATAAGTCCTCAGAAACCACAACTTCTGGGTGGTCAAATTCATTGTCTTAAAGTACATGGTATTAATGTCAGTGATGAGTCAATACTATAAAAATTCAACTAACATTTCAAATAAAGAAAGAAAATCTTTCTGAAGCTGATAGATCCTTATGTAAACTTTCAAAGTAAGAAAACTAAAGCTAGATTTCCTGAACTGGATACTTTCCTAGACCATTTAGAGCTAAACCTCCAAACTATTGAAATTCAGGTTACCCAGGACAAAGGAGTAAGTAGTATTTCTAATTAGAAATTGTTGGATAAAATGCATGCTGTGATATTTCCTCTCAGGGTTTGTCTGATCTCTCTGTTTTAGAATTTGTAGGAGAAAGACAGAGACTTGTTTAAAATCCTTAAAAATTTATTTGATCTTACAAGAACTGCCAATTAAGTTCAAGAACACTTCCTAGAAAAAGTGGGACATTCCTCATTGCTGAATATCACTACAGTCACCTTGGAAGTACTCCCCATGGGAAGCCATGCACGATGCCTACACCTAGACAATCTTCAAAGCAATTTTGGAAATTTTTTGCTGGAATGGCCATCAGAGCTGTTGTTGGATTACCCTTGATGTCCTGAATGCCAATATTTATTCTTGGTTAAAGAAAAAAGTCACTGGGGGCCAGATCAGGTGAGTAGAGAGGGTTTTCCAATACAGTTGTTTGTTTACTAGCTAAAAACTCCCTCACAGACAACTATACAATTAGTTCATGAACTTACCACCTTGTCACCATGCCCACTGGGCATTCCATAAGGAGTTCCAAAATTGCTTTGAAGGGTGGGTTAGGTGCTGGTACTGGTACAGAGCTTCCCAAGGGGTCACCCAAAGGTGACCATAGTGATATTCAGCAATGAGGTATGCAGCACTTAGAACAATCAAGTTCACAGACTTAATTGTCAAACCTTGTATATACATAGTTATGTCTGTTTTTAAGGAAGTTGTTTTCAGCAAGAGCAGAAACTGTTATAATTGACTAGAGTTTAACTTTAGGCATTGGGTAAACTAGTACCTTTCAACTTGCTGGAACTTTTACATAATGCTATACAGAGATGCTAAAAGAGTAGTAACTGATTTTTTAAAATATCATTATAAAAACTGCCTTGAATGAATATTTTAGTTTTATTGTTTTTTATTCTAACTATTCATCAAATTTTATTTCCTAAACTTTTTCAAGTTAGATGTGGATGAATACTTTGACTCGTTTGTACTTTAAATTGTGTTTCAAAGAGATGTACATACAGAGTCATTTAAGCTGAGATGCCAGGATCAGAGAGTTTGGTGTATATTAGAAAGATGAAGAAATATTGCAAAAGATATCCTTGTTGAAGATCTATGACCAATTACTCTACATGGTTAAATCTTTATATAGAAGCTTACCAAACCAAAAAAAAAAAAAAACTAAACAACAAATCTACTGCCAGTAGGTCAATTCTGAATCATAGTGACCCTACAGGACAGAGTAGAACTGTCCCATGGAGTTTCCAAGGAGCACATGATGAATTTGAATTACCCACCAGCCATAACATTTCATACTACACCATCAGAGTTTACTTGAAGTTTACAGATCATAAAAATAATTTTTTAAATGAAATGACTTCCTATTAAAGCAACCACATAAATTGTCCCAATACTGTTCAAATACTTTGGAAATGCAAGTCTTCATTTTTGTTGTTTTTCTTAGGTGCAATCAAGTCAGTTCCAACTCACAGTGATTGTATATACAGCAAAACGAAACACTGCCTGGTCCTGTGCCATGCCCACAGTCATTGTTGTGCTTGAGCCCATTGTTGCAGCCACTGTGTCAAACCATCTTGCTGAAGGTCTTCCTCTTTATGCCTGTATCTTGAGTTTCCCAAGCATGATGTCCTCCAGGAACTGATCCCTCCCTGACAATATGATTTGAAACTATGTAGTGTCCCCTTGTTCTGTTCAAACAACTGCCTCTTGTTGCATGTATGGATTCCTGATGAGCACAGTTAGGTGTTCCAGAATTCCCATTCTCCACAACGTTATCTATGATTTGTTATGATCCATACAGTCAAATACCTTTGCATAGTCAATAAAACACAAGTAGACATCTATCTGGCATTTTCTGCTTTCAGCCAACGTCCATCTGACATCAGCACTGATAATCCCTGGTTCCACGTCCTCTTCTCAATCTGGCCTGAATTTCTGGTATTTCCTTGTCAGTGCACTGCTGAAGCCACTTTTGAACGATCTTTCAGCAAACTTTTACTTGTGTGTGATATTAATGACATGGTTCAATAATTTCTACATTCAGTTGGATCATCTTTCTTGGGACTAGGCATAAATATGGATCTCTTTCAGTTGGTTGGCCAGATAGCTGTCCTCCAAATTTCTTGGCACAGATGAGTGAGCACTTCCTGTGCTGTATCTGTTTGTTGTAACATCTCAAATCATATGCCATCAATTGCTGGAGACTTGTTTTTCACCAATGCCTTTGATGCAGCTTTGGCCTTTTCCGTCAGTACCGTCAGTTTCTGATCATACGCTACCTCCTGAAGTAGTTGAACTTTGACCATTTCTTTTTGGTATAGTGACTCTGTCTATTCCTTCCATCTTCTTTTGATGCCTTTTGCATCTTCTAATATTTTCCCTGTAGAATCCTTCACTATTTTGTAACTTGATACTTGATTTTTTTTCTTCAGTGGTTTCATCTTGAGAAACACATAGAGTGTTCTTCCTTTTTGGTTTTGCTATCTCCAGCTCTTTGCACACATCATTATACTTTGTCTCCTCAAGTCACCCTTTGAAATCTTCTGTTCAGTCCGTTTACTCCATCGTGACTTCCTTTTGTTTAGCTAGTCAGTATTCAAGTTTCAACATCTCTTCTAACATCTAATTTGATCTTTTCTTTCTTTTCTGCCTTTTTAATGACTTCCTGCTTTCTTCATCTATGAGTGATCTCTTTGATGTCATTCCACAGCTCATCTGTTCTTTGGTCGTTAGTGTTCAATGCATCAAATCTATTCTCGAGATGGTCTCTAAGCTCAGGTATGATATACTTGAGGTCATACTTTGGCTTTCATAGGAATTTTCTAATTTCTTTCAGTTTCTGTTTGAGCTTGCATATGAGCAATTGATGATCTGTGCCATAGTTGGCACCTGGCCTTGTTTTGACTGATGATTCTGAGTTCATCATCCCTTTCCAAGAGTCTTCAGGTAAAGCAAAATACAAGCCAGAAATTTGACCAGATACTGCTGTACAAACTGTAGAACTGTTCTTTCCGTGTCTTCTGTTGACATTTTGATAATAATATTCTACATTTACGCCAGTAGGGTTGGATTACCAATTTGCTGTCAGAACTAATAATCTAACTCCCGCATTTAGGAGAGTGAAGAATGGCTAGCATAGTATTCCATGTTGAATTTCACCAGCATGGTGTTACATCACCTACAGGAGCCCTAGAGGTGCAGTGATTAAGAGTTTGATGCTAACCAAAAGGTGAGGAGTTAAAAGCCACCATCCATGTAGTCACCTAGTGCTCCTTTAATAGAAACACCATGAGTGGATAGCTTTAACACAGAAAAGTTTATTCTTTCACAGTCCAGTAGGATGCAAGTCCAAATTTAAGGTGTCCACACCAGAAGAGGCTTTTGCTCTTTGTCAGCTCTAGAAGAAGGTCCTTGTGTCACATCAGTCTTGCTTTGGTCTTAGAGCAACTCAGCTCAGGGACCTCAGGTCTGAGTGATGTGCTCTGCTCTCAGTGCTTCTTTCTTGATGGTATGAAGTCCACAGATCTCTCTGGTAGCTTCTCTCCTTTATATTTCAAGAGCCTGCCTCAAGGTGCAAAACAATCTTAGACTTTAAGTCCTGCCCCACCAACTCAGCTGTCACCATCCTCCTTCATTAACATCATAGGGGCAGGTTACAGCATATACCATACTGGGAATCATGGCTCAGTCATGTATCTACACACAGTTTTGGGGGAACACAATTCAATTCATGACATTCAATCCATGAAACCCTCTGGAACAGTTCTGTTCTGTGCTATAGAATCACACTGAGTCAGAGTCAACTTGATGACATATCAATTTAAAAAACCAAACCAAAGTCACTGCTGTTGAGTCAGCTCCTAGCAACCCTATAGGTCAAAGTAGAACTGCCCCATAGAGTTTCCAAGAAGCTCCTGGAAATCTGAGTTGCCAACCTTTTGGTTAGCAGACATAGCATCTAACCGCTACACCACTAGGGTTTCCATATAATCTATTAAAACCAAACCAAAATCCACTGCTGCCAAGGCAATTCTGACTCGTAGTGACCCCACAGGAAACAGTAGAACTGCTCCATAGAGTTTCCAAGGAGTGCCTGGAAGATTCAAACTGCTAACCTTTTGGTTATCAGCCACAGCTCTTAACCACCACACCACCAGGGTTTCCATATCATCTATTAGGCATTTTAAATAGCATATTTCTACCTCAGTTTACTTTGTAGAGGGTCAGTGTAAAAAAGGGGGAAGACTTTCAAGGAGATAGATTGGCACAGTGGCTGCAATAGTCGGTGTAAGCACAAAAAACAACTACGGACGTGGCACAGGACCAGGCGGTGTTCATTCTGTTGTTCATAGGGTTGCTATGAGTTGGAACTGACTCGGTGGCACCTAATAACAACACCTCAGTTTTATAATTTCTGGAAAGTTTTAAGAAAAACTATATAGCATCATGTACAAGATGTTTTCAGATTTTCTAATATAAAGGTTCAATAAAAAATGCACACAATTATTAAAGGCTACCAAATATGGCTTGGGTGTTATCGGTAATTCCTGTTCAAATTTCATCCCTACTTCCATCATTTTCAATAATAGATTTTACATTTATGTAACGTATCAAGTCTATTATCTATACATATTGAAAGGCTCCACAACCTCCAATTTTTCAACATCCTGATGATTTTCTTTCTTCCTTTTTCCATTTCACAAAAGGTGAAACTGGGGGAAGTTAATTGCCTTTCTACTGCAATGCAGGGTGAGTCAGTGACAGAGCCAGAAATAGACACCAGGGCTTCATCTTGTCTCATCCTGGTTCACATCATGAGAAAGAGCTTTCTGCGTATAAATACATTTAATGACATGGTACCTGGAAACTGTTAATTAGGAGAGTTTTCAAAGCCCACCTGGCTTCAGAGTTAGATAGAAATATCCAAAATTGGGCATGTTTTGACAAAAACTTAGGAAAGTGTATGTTGATTTGTTGAAACTTAGGAGCCTTATGGTTGGCTGAAAACCAAACCCGGGGCCATACTGGGTAGCTATGGTTGACTTAGGGGAACTTAATAATAATAATATGATTGTGTAGTTTCCTTTCACATATGCTTATTCAGTTTGCTCAACGCTGTTCTAGCACTGAAGGAATTACAAAAGTTGTGTTTACCACTTTCATACCTGTAAAGAGCACATTTGTTTAGTTGGGAACATGCACACATGGAAGACATAGACATGTAAAATTAAGGGCAAACTACAGCAGTGAATGTAATCAATACCTTAGTGGCATATCTGGTGTTTATTGAGAGTGTCTACTAATAATGAGTTTCTTGGGACAGTAAACTGATAAATATTAGAAGACAATGGCAGTCAACAGCAATATATAATAACAATAATAAAATTATTCCTTTGTGGCTATGGAGTCAGTTTTGACTCCAGTCAACCCTATGTAAAACAGAACAAAATGCTATTTGGTCCTGTGCCGTCTTCATGATCATCTGTATGTTTGAGTCCATTGTTGCTGTGTTGTGTGCTCTCAAGTCAATTCTGACACATTGTTACCCCATAGGAAAGGGTATATATGACTCATAAGGTTTTCCAGGCTCAAATCTTTATGTAAGCAGATTGCCAAATCTTTTCTCCCATGGAGTCATTGGTGAGCTCAAAACACCAACTTTTCAGTTAGCAATCTAATGGTAACCATCTACCACCAGGGCTCCTTTGACTGCCTTCTAATCTCTGGGACTCTTCTTCCTGAACTATACTGGACCATATTCTGTAGTGATCCATAGGGTTTTCTCTGAGTGGTACAAATTTTTAAGTTCCCTGCTGCCAAATGAGTACCTAGTGGTTTGAAATCACCAATAGATGCCTCAGAAGACAGGCATGACAACCTGCTCCTGAAAGGACACCAACTTGAAAAACCTATGGAGTAACTCTACTCTCCACAGGTGGGGTTGCTATGAGTTGGAACTGACTCAATGGCAACAAACAGCAATTTTCAGTGAGGGTCTTTACCAGAATTCTCTTCCTAGTCTGTCTTTGTTCTGAAGCTCCACAAAAAGCTGTCTACCATGAGTGGCTCTGCTTGAATCTGAAATGCTTGTGGCATAAGTTCAGCATCTTACCAACATGCAACCTACCATAATCTGACAAACTAAGCAATAGGTGGTAGAAATGTTACCCTAAAACGAAAAAACCTAAAATCATTGCTGCTGGTTCTGGCTCACAAAGACTCTATTCTTTATCAAATGTTACTATGGGAAAAATAGTATTTCCTCAATTTTATGGGGTAGAAAAACTTGATTATTGAACCAGTTTAATAATTAACTGGTGTCATATCTTAAGAGAGAAAGCAATTGGTTATGATTTACAAGCTAGCAGCCAGGGCAGAGAATGCTTTTGAAAATCATTGATATAACAACTGGAAGATATTAAACTTTGAGAAGAAAAGATTCATGATAGTATTACTATTTTATAGAAATAGTGTATAAAAAGGGCATTAGACTCATCCATATGACATGAAGGAAACCTGGTAGTACAGTGGCTAAGTGCTGTATCTACTAACCAAAAGGTTGGCAGTTCCAATCTACCAGGCACTCCTGGGAAATTCTGTGGGCATTTCTATTTTGTCTCATAGGGTTGATATAAGTCAGATTTCACTCAGTGGCAGTGAGTTTTGTTTTTTTGTTTGTTTGTTTGTTTTTTATTGCACCAAGGGAGAGAACCAGAAACAGTGGTAGACACTAGACTGGGATAGATCTTGACTCTGAATCAAGAATTTTCCTAATAGAAGTGAGTAAAAATAGAATGGGCTGCATGCAGCCTTTTTTGGGGTAAAGAAGCATATGATGTAGTGTTGAGAGGATTCAGGCATCAAAAGAGTCGTTGATTTAGTTGGAGTAAGTTTCCTACAAGCACAGAGAGCCCATTATTCTTACTGACAAGGTGTGTACTGAAGCAAAATTTCTAGAGGGAAATCAGACATAGAACCGAAGAAATCACTGTGGAGAAAATGGGAGAACTGGAACATAAACATATGTTAAAGTTTTCATGGATAAAAAGAATCAGGAGGTCATTAAAGATCTGTAAGAGAAATAGAAATGGAAATAAATAGGATATTGTCAAAAGAGAAGCTTTGATGGGGGGACATACATTTTAGAAATTGTTTGGAGATACGTTCAAATGCCAAGAAAGGCCTAAGACCTAAATGCTAAGAGTATTCTTTTAATGTGATTTCACAAATTATATGATGTGAAGTAAAAAGAATAATGGATTTTGGAGTGAGGAATGTCCAGATCCAAATCAAGGCCATGTTATATCCTGGATAAGTGATCTCTAACATCTGTGTTTAAACTATCTTAAAATTCAGTTTTCTCCTTTCTTGTATTTGTACATTCTTTCTGGGAATATTAAGTGGTATCTTCACTATATAAGTGATATATTAAGTGATATCCTCAATATTACATGGATGAAATATCAAAAATATTTTAATTTGTTTTCTCTTTTTCTCTCTCTGCTAACCTGTGGTGAATGTTATCCAAAGAAATATGAGTATTGCTTACATTAAATTATGTTTTGTGTACGTGGTGGTGGTAATTTTAGTTAGTTCCTAAGGCTGGCTTTTTAAGGCAGAAATTGCTTGCAGTCAGAAATGCCATTGAAAATCATTTTAATTTTGTATAAAGGCCAAAATAACACTTTTCCCCTTAAAGTATGCACACAATTATGTTATTCTCCAGCATTTAACTCGTCATTATTACTTAGGTTGAACCCAATTAGAGTAGTTGGCTCATGTGTAACAGTCAAGTTATATGGAAAATGTAAACTTGATCTTCAAATGCTCAGAACTAAGTGATTTATTCACACAAAGAGAAAAGAAACAAAGACTGGTTGGGACAATGGTATATTTATACAGTCGGCCCTCCTTATCCCTGGGTTCTGCATCTGTGTATTGAACAACTGTGAATCAAAACTATTACAAAAAAAAAAAAAAAGTTCTGAAAACCAAAACTTGAATTTGCCAAGAGCTAAGCACTGTGGTAGATCCATGCAAATGAGTGATATGTAGTTATACCGTGTTGTAGCCTCTCACCATTCCAGATCTTCAGTTCCTCTCCAGCACTCATTATTTGTGTGTGGTTCACCTGTCACCTTGTCATTATTCCCTAAACTATACAGTACTGTTTAACAGCTACTTATGTATCATTTATATATTATTAGGTATTATAAATAATCTAGGGATGATTTAATTATAGATAACATTGTGAAAAATGTTAATTCCAGACTACTTTTGATTGTGCTAATGAGGAACCTGTGCATAGATCCAGACGCAGTTATTCTAACAGAAGAAGGAGATTCTACCTGGTTTAAAGCCAGGAAAGTTGTGCATCAAGGTTACATCATTTCACCATACCTAGTCAATCTGTATGCCAAGCAGATAATCCAAGGAGCTGAACTGTGAGAAGACGCACAAGGCATCAGGACTGGAGGAAGATGCATTGACAACCTGCAGATGGAACAACCTTGCTTGCTGAAAATGAAGAGGACTTTAAAGCACTTTCTGATGAAGATCAAAGACTATAGCCTACAGCATGGATAAAACCTCAACAGCAAGGAAACAAAAATACTTACAACTGCACTAATAAGCAGTATCATGATAAATGGAAAAAATATTGAGGTTGTCACAGATTTCATTTTACTTGGATCCATCATTGATACCCATGGAAGCAGCAGTTGAGCAACCAAAAGATGCATTGCACTGGGCAAATCTGCTTCAAAAGTCATTTGAAAGTGTTGAAAGACAAAGATGCCATCCACTTGTGATATCTCTGTTATAGCAGCACTAGATGATTAAGAGAACATGCTTGGTAAAGTAGAGGGGCAGTGAAAAAAGAGGCAAACCCTCACCAAGATGGGTTGACACAGTGCCTGCAACAATGGACTCGAACAGAACAATTGTGAGGATGGCACAGGACCAGGAGGCAGCATTTTATTACATTGTACATGGGATTGATGAGATGGAACACACTGCACAGCATCTAAATATGAGAAGACATGTGTAGGTTATATACAAATACTATGCCGTTTTATATAACAGACTTGAGCATCCTCAGATTTTGGTATCTGTGGGGGTTTGGGACCAATTCTCTAGGGAACCTGAGGGACAACTTTATCTCTAACCACATGCTTATTCTAAGTCAGTGGTTCTCAACCTCTTTGTGGAGCAACATCACCTTGAGGGCTTGTTAAAACAGATTGCTGAGCCCTACTTTCAGTGTTCCCCCAGGGTTACTTTACTTATTCATAAATAACATTATATATGCCAGGCAAATGGCTTGATAAGAGGCTGTTGTACCTGTCACAACCAGTGCCCAAATAAGTAAAATTCAAACCATTATTTCTGGGAAAACAATGAAATGAATAAAACAAATAAATGAGCATACAGCTTTGATGCATGAATAATTTCTGGGATTCTACCAAGTCTACATTCTATTCCTAGTCAAAGACAATTGGTCTGTTTAAAATCAGTCTCTCGTAGATTGATATCACCATTCAAGTTTAAGCAGTGTCGACTCTGGTATTGCTGGCAGGAGAGCACTGTAGTGATGATAGCTAGTCTCGACCTAGGGGATAAGAGAATCTCGTCTTGGGTTAGGCTTTAGAAGTCATATTTTATGTTCAGAGTCCTTCCACAATATTTTAAAGACTTTTTAGTATCATAATGTGTATGAGTTTAACAGATATCCTCTTCCTTTAATGACCACATTATTTAGTAAATAAAGCCAAGCAATAGCCTACTTACACCTGCAGGATAAAATGAAAAGTCTCATCTCATCTCTTTAAGCAACAGAAGAGAAATTGAATCCATATGTGACAGGCTTAATTTATCTCTGCTGATCATCTTTTTGTGTGTGAGCTTGTGAACACCATGTCCATTTTTGCTACTTGATTCAATTTGCTTCTGTAAAATTCAGTTAAAACTCTTGCTTTAAATTGCTTTTAGTATACATTGCCCCAAATTGTTTACTCAGTTCCATTTTATTCAGAGTTTTTCTTTCAAGCTCTTCATTCTTCTATCCATTATATGCACTCTACTGAATCGTATTGTGAGAAGGTTATTATCATGTCTCACTGTAATAGTGTAGTTAAGGTTGTTTCAAAAGGGTACTTGATGGTGAGATAAAGTACTTTTTTCCAGAGTTTTCTGAAATCAAAATAATTATTCCCAGTTACAGTGAGACTATGGCAAATTTGATCTATGTGGAAATTGAGAATATTTAAACTCCCTGTTGGAGTGAACTATGCCTAGACAAGTAATGGAAAAAAAATATTGCATCTTGTCTTAAATTTACAGTTAGCTGTAGTTCTAAAGTATATAAGGAAGTGGATGAGGATTAGCTGCTAGATTTACAGAAGGATAAATTGTCTTTCTTCAGTTTCATGTGTGTGCATTAAAAATAGCAATTAATGAATTATTTCAATAGACCTAGGATGACAGATTAAAAGAATAAAGAAAATGAAGCAAAGATGACTTTTTCAGACTTTCAGGAGAGGCTATGAATCTTAGATTTCTGTATCCTTATCTTGTTATTGAGTCATTGAGAGCATCTTTAACTGACCAGAATAATAATGAAAAGGCTACTTCTTTACACTAAGTTTTGCCATGATAATTGCTTTCTGTATTATAGTGTGCGGCACTTGGCTTGGCTTGAGTATTATAGTGTGAGACATAACTCCTTGCTTGGAAAAGATAGCAACAGCAGGAACCTTATTGTACTATTTCCATATCCAAATAATGCAGAAGAAGTCTATCAGTGTCACAGATCAACGGGAAGAATTAGTTAATGTCATAAGTGCTTAATGTTATATGTGCACCTACTCCCTCTCTCTCTCTCTCTCTCTCACACACACACACACACACACACACACACATATGTCTCAAGTCCTGATTCTACTGAGATGAGTGGGAGTAGATACAGAATGGCCAGTCCTGGAGTTTATGAAGATGATGGTGATAAAACCCAAGCAAGATGAGAACACCTGTCCATTTCTTAACAAAGGAGAGTGGGTTAAGTTGACAAGAATTCATTTTAACATTTCATGTTCCCATAATGAAAGTTACTGCTGTCAGAGAATCAAAGGAGTTCACACTCCGGTTAAAGTCTACATAAACTGTGGCCTTTGTCTAACATTTTTCATGTGATTTTCTCTTTGTACTACCAATATCTGTATTCTTCAGTCTTGAGCCACAAAACACTTGGTATTTGGGTGTGGAATAATTATTTCAGTAAACATTTAAAAGCCATCACATTAATATTTCCTGCCTAGACAGGCACAGTTAACAGTGAAATGAAAGCCATCCAAACACAGGACTGTGGTGTTAGGGAGTGTTTCATATTTTTAAAATAGTGTTGTAGATATAATCAGTCCAATTCAATCCTGCAAATGCGTTATGAGTGCCAGTGATTGTAGTGGTACAGTGTTCTATTGTTGCTGTTGTTAGCTGCCGTTGAGTCAGTTCTGAATCTTAGTAGCCCTGTGCACAACAGAACGGAACACTGCCCAGTCTTGTTCCATGTCCACAATAGTTTTTATGCTTAAGCCCATTGTTGTGGCCACTGTGTCAATCTATCTTGTAGATTGACATTTTCTTTCTACGCTGATATTTATCTTTTATGCTGACCCTCCATGCTACCAAGCATGATATCCTTCTCTAGGGACTGATCTTCCTGACAACACATCCAAAGTACGTAAGACGCAGTCTTGCGGCTCTGCTTCTGAGGAGCACTCTGGTTGTCCTTCTTCCAGAACAGATCTGTTTGTTCCTTTGGCAGTCTGTGATACATTCAGCATTCTTCTCCAGCACCATAATTCAAAGGCATCAATTCTTCTTCTGTCTTATTTGTTCATGATCTAGTTTTTACATGCATATGAAGTGATTGAAAATACCATGGCTTGGGTCAGGCACACTTTAGTCTTTAAGGTAACATCTTTACTTTTCAATACTTTAAAGAGATCTTTTACAGCAGATTTTCTGACAGTGTTCTAGTACACAATAAAAATTACAGCAAGTTCTTGTCTTCATAGAGCACACAGTCTAGTAGCAAAAGCAGACACAGTTCAGGTTCTTTATTAGTTAATGTCTGAAATGCTCATTTTGAAATTCTGTCAAAGCAGTTACAGGAAAAGATGGATTATGACCAAAAGGCATTCAAGAAAAGGATCGTGAAAGGTTTGGTATTTGAGTTCTTCCTTAAAAAGTGATAGCTCATTACTCGGGCCTCCTGACAGTGGCTGATTTTTCAGAAGTCCCTGGGAGACTGAACTGACTTGATGGTAACATGTTTTGGTACGTTGTCAGGCTTAACGTCCAAACACGTCTATGAGGACTCAAAATTCCAAGTTTGTTTTTTTTTCTCCAATTGTGTTTTAGGTGAAAGTTGATAATGCAAATTGGTTTCTCATTCAAAAATGTATACAAAAATTGTTTGGGGACATGGGTTGTAATGTTAGTAATACGTCAGCACATTCCTAATTTCCCTTTACACCATAGGTTCACCACATCCATTTGTTCAAGTCTCCTGTCCCTTTCTGCCTCCTCGTCTTTGTGTTTGGGCAAGTGTTTCCCATTTGACCTTGTGTACTTGCTTGAACTAAGAAGCCCATTTTCATTAGTCTTACTGTTTGTTCTATGGTCCTGTCTAATCTTTCTTTGACAGGCGGGCTTCAGAAGAGTCTTCAGTCTCATAGTGTCACTATGAGTTAGAATCAGCTCAATAGCAGTGTTTTTTGTTTTGTTTTGTTTTTTTTTTTTTTTTGCACTTTTATAGGACTGATAACATAGTGGTTGAGTGCTATAACTGCTAACCAAAGAGTCAGCAGTTCAAATCCACCACATACTTCTTACAAACTCCAGAGGTTAATTCTACTGTGTCCTATAGTGTCACTGTCAGTCAAAAATCAACTCAATGACACTTTTCTTGTTTTTAATAGGATGGCTGCTAGCCTGAATTAACAGCAGTTGGTTTGATTTGGTTTTTCACTTCTGAGTTAGCAGGATGTTTAGGGATCATAGTCTTGGGAGTTTCTCTAGTCTCTGTCAAGCCAGTAAGTCTGGTCTTCGTTTGTGAATTTGAATTTTGTTCTGTATTTTTCTCCTTCTGTGTCTGATAATTTGACACAGTAGTTGCAACAATGGGCCCAAACATGACAATGATTGTGGCACACATGTAGGACCAGGCAGTGTTTACTTCCGTTGTTCACAGTGTCACTATGAGCCAGAACCAACTCAAAGACACCTAACAACAATAGCGGCTGTCTTTGGGGTATTAAGGTATTATAGTCTGTATTTATTGACTGTGTGTTTGTCTTGTCCTGCTTCATTACTTTGTTTTGATATGTCAGGGAGGGCAGGCTAGGTGAGCTTTGTTGCTTGCTTGTCTGTGGGCACAACAGCTCTCATCACTTTGTTTGGCTTGGCAGGGCAACAGCAGGTAGGCCAAACATGCTTCACTGTACACCGGTTCAAACCTTCAACTTTTGAGTTAGCAGCCAAACACATTAACTGTGCGCACCACCCAGAGACTCCAAACAGTCTTGATCCATCTGTTTTTGCTTACACTGAAGTCGGCAAGCTAGCAGTCAGGAAGGGAAGCTGAGCATGAAGTGGAGGATTCCAGGAAGAAATTTGAATCTGCAAGGACGGTGTCTGTCTCTCACTTCTCTGTCTTACTGATGGCAATGAATTATAAGACAAACTGGTTCCCTTCACTACAGAACTGCACACACACCTGACGTGGGATTCAGACAGGCTAGGGAGGAAATCTAACAGGAACTAGAAGAACTGTGGGCTACACAGTGCTTCACTCCCCAGGGCAAACCGGCAGATCAGTGACAACACAGCTCACGTGAGTTGCAACCTCACCTGCCCTGTAGTTACCTTCAGAGCTGCCTCCAAATCTCTGAAAGTATCTCTTATGGCCAGCACTGACTCAGAACATATGGAGAAGGGCATTCTGGAAAAGCAGCCTCAGTTTAGCTAAGTCGACTAGTGCAAAGTCGTTATAGTTGTAGAGACTCTAGATGCTGTTACATTCCTCCAAAGAGAGGTTTTTATTCTAGGCGGTAACTCATATGACTGGGCTTCAACTCCACGCTCTGTCTCCTGAGCTGTGGGCTTCAGATAAAATCTTCATTTAGTTTGTAAGCTGCTCTCATGCAGTCTTTTAGTCTCCTGAATTGTTCATTGTCAGATTTAGGTAGATTTTGTATACCTCCTTTGTGGATCTCCCACTAATGTTTACTCTGTTGTGTTGTTATTAGCAGCCTTTGTGTCATCCCTGACTCATGGAAGCCCCATGTACAGTGGATCAAAACTCTACCCAGTCCCACATCATCCTCATGATTGGACCATTGTGACTGTAAGACTTTCATTGGATCACAGACCTTTCTTTCTACTCTGCCTTATTCTGCCATACCAGCCATGTGTTTCTATCCTTTGCAACTTTACACCAGTGAGAATATACCTTCCAATTGCCGTAAGACACATACAGTTTGGGTGTCATCTTGATTTCAAAAAAACAGATTAAAAACAAAAACAACAAAGAAGCAAACATGTCAAACAGGCAACTATCGTTGTATACAATTCTGTCTCCAGGAGTAGACTTTACTTCAGTGTCCCCCTGTTTTTGGTTACTCTCCTGTGCCCTTAGCTAGTGTGTTTCAGCTTTTTTGTTTACTTGTTTACCAGACTGCATAATTAGTGCATCCAGAAGGGTTAATTTTATCAAACTTCTATACCATTACCGTAAGTCTGAAGCTTATTTTGTTGTTTCCTACTATTTGAATATAATGCAATGTGGAAAGCCTTAGCGATAGAAAACCAAAAAGGAAGAACAAACTCAGCATTTCTCAAACTGAAAGAAGTGAGGAAAAAATTCAAGCCTTAAGATGCAATATCAAAAGAATCTATGGGGAAAATGCTAAATGATACAGGAAGCATCAAAAGCAGATGGAAGCAATAGGCAGACTCACTGTACCAGCAGAAACTGGTTGATCATCAACCTTTTCAGAAGGTAGCAGAATATAATAATAAAAAAAAAATGATGGTACTAGAGGAAGGAGCCCACTTTGTTCTGAAGGCAGTGGTGAAAAACAAGACTTCAGGAATTAACAAAATACCAGTTTGATATGATTCACCAAATGGATGCAGTCCAGGAAGCATATACTTGTCTAAATCAAGAAATCTGAAAGAAAGTTAAGTGGCCAACTGACTGCAAGAGCTCCATATTTATACCTATTCCAAAGAAGGTGATTCAACGGAATGTGGGAATTATTGAACAATGTCATTAACCTCACACACAAGTAAAATTTTGCTGAAGATAGTTCAGAAGTAGTTGCAGTAGTGTATCAATAGGGCCAGAAATTCAAGCCAGATTCAAAGAGGACATGAATATCATTGCTGATGTCAGATGGATGTTGGCTGAAATAAGAGAATACCAGAGAGATGTTTACCTGTGTTTTATTGATTATGCAAATGCATGTGACTGAGTGGGTCATAACAGAGTATTGATAATGTTGTGAAGAATGGCAATTCCAAAACAGTTAATTGTGCTCATGGGAAGAAGCTGTACACAAAGAGACAGTTGTTTGAAGAGAACAACCAGATATTGAGTGGTTAAGAAAAGTGTGTCAGAGTTGCATCCCTTCACCATACTTATTCAATCTATATGCTCAGCAAATCATCTGAGACAATGGACTATATAAAGAAAAATGTGGCATTAGAATTAGTGGAGGACTCATTAACAATTTGTAATGTACAGATGACATAACCTTGCTTACTGAAAGTGAAGAGGACTTGAAACACTTACCGATGAAGATTAAAGACCATAGCCACCAGTATGGTTTACACCTCAGCATACAGAAAACAAAGATCCTGAGGACTGGACCAATAAGCAACATTATGATGACTGGAGAAAAAAATTAAAGTTGTCAAGAATTTCATTTTCCTTGGATCCACAATTAACACCCATGGAAGCAGCCTCCAAGAAATAAAATTTGCATTGCATTAGGCAAATCTGCAGCAAAGAGGTCTTTAAAGTATTGCAAACTAAAGCTATCACTTTACAGTATTTTCAATTGCCTACCATAGGGTAGCTATGAGTTGGAATCGATTCAACAGCAATGGGTTTGGTTTTTATTGGTTTTTAATGTGCATGTGAATAATGGACAATAGCTAAGGAAGACCAAAGAACAACTGATGTCTTTAAATCATAGTGTTGATGAAGAACATTGAATAAACCACGGACTGTCCAAAGAATGAACAAGTAAACCTTAAAAGAAGCACAGCTAGAATGCTCATTAGTAACAAGGATGGTGCAACTTCATCTTGCATACCTTTGACATGTTTTCAGGGGGCACCAGTCCCTGAAGAAGGACAGCATGCTTGGTGAAGCAGAGGCTCAGTGAAAAAGAGGAAGATCCTCAATGAAATGGATTGCTAGTGACTGCAGCAATGGGTGGAAGCATAGCAATGATTGGGAAGATGGCACAGGATGGGGCAGTGTTTCCTTCTGTTGTATGTGGGGTGGATATGAGTTTGAACTGACTCAACAGCACCTAACAATGACAACAAGGCCTGTATTTCTTGATAGCAATATTAGTAAGTTGAAAAATCATTTCCAAAGCAGTGTATGATGCATCATAAACATATTTCTATGTGCAAAGAAACAAAGATCTAGAAGACTGCAGCAAAATGTTAAGAAAGATTGTGTTACTGTGGTTAGCTTGTGGATAGTTTTTTTTTTTTTTTCCTATTTGCTTATGTTTTCTGTTTTGTTTTCCACTTACAGTGAAGTGTATTTTTAAATACAAAAACAGAATAAGCAGAGAAAAAGAATGATTTAAGGAAGAAACAACGTTGACATGACAGCTCATATTTGTACCTCATTTTAAGAATAACTAAAATCAAGTTAAGAATTTTGTTATCATTGTTAATTTATATGGGGCTCAGTGATCTCATTCTGTTTTAAAAATTAAAAATTGAATGTAACGCCAGCAATTCTGGTGGTACCCTCTGGATATTAAAATGTGTTAGAATCAGCCTGAATCTATTATTCTGTAATTATGAAATATACATATATATGAATATTAAATAATCTTTCTCCAATCAGTTTACTATAGCACTGTGCTTTAATGTTTTTAATTTTATTCTTAAGAAATGAAATCTCCATTTGTCTAATTAAATGGCTTTCTCTTTTCCCCTCCATTTTTCTTCCACTTTCCTTTCCCTTTTTTCCACTTCTTAGTCCCTCACAATATTCGGTGATTACATAGGTGGATGGGTAGAGATAGACAGACAGACAGATACATAGCTTCCATTGATTGAGCTCTTACTCACCAGGACCTAATGTACAACAGAACAAAATATTTCCTTGTCCCCATGTTACCCTCACAGGCACCAACACGTTCCAGTTCTTGATTGAAGCTGTTGTGCAAATCCATTTCATAGTGAGTCTTATTTGCCCACTCTGGCCCTCTCCTTTATCAGACGTGGTTTGATCCCTCCTGATGTGTCAGAGGTAATTCAGACAGTGTTCTGTTGCACTCTATAAAGGTTTCATTGGCTAATTTTTAGAAGTAGATTGCAAGGCCTTTCTTCCTAGTTGGTCTTAATCTGGGAGCTCTGCCAAAAAGTCTCCACTCTAGGTGACCCTGCTAATATCTGAAATATGGTTGGCATGGCTTCTAGCATCACAGCAACACATAAGCTACCGTAGTACAGCAAACTGACCAACAGGTGGAAGGCTGGATCTATAAGATACACAGTTCTCTCAAGGGGTCTACTCCAGAAGACAGACAAGTGCATATGCTATTGCAGAGTAGCATGATGACTACTGGGACCACTGTGCAGCACAGGTTGCTGACGGTAGCCTAGTGGAGACATTGAGCTTCCCTGTAGTTCGGGAGAACAAAACTCACTGTGTTTGAATTATTGAATAAGATAAGATGTAAAGCACACTCAGTTTATCTTCTTTCTCTCCCTTATAGGTTTTTATTTAAATTACTTTTTTAAGTTCTCTGCTATGAGGTAAAGACAAAGGACAACTGTTTTATATCAAGGAATAGTTCTTTTCAGTAAAAATAATTTATGTTCCAGAGCTTTTTCTGTTTACTTTTTAAAGTGTTAAAAGAACACTTAAATATATTTAAGAGTTGATTCAGTCATGATTAGGACAGAAATGACAGAATCACATTTATCTTACAATCTGAAGAATCTACAGGAAAGCTGAAGGAAATGGTTGGTGTTTAGCTGATAAGAAGTGTGCTAGTAGCAAATGACTTCAGTCTTAGCATTTGGATCAGCCCTCATTTAAGAAGACATAAAAATAAAGTTTTGTGGAGTCATTTCAAACCACTTGTGATGAAGGTGATTGATCTCCTACATTAGGCAGACAAAACTGAAATTCCCCGGGGCAACACTTGGCATGAATAAAAAAACAGATACATTAATACCCCATGTCTATGGGTCCTGCATATTTTATTTCTTTCATCATTCATATAATGCTCATTGACAACAGAGCTCCTTCACACAGATTTGAAGTATAACTCCCCTCTGACTTCACTGGGGAAAATGGGCAAGATAACAAATACACTTAGCCTTTCAATGAACTCAACTCATTAAACATGATGGGTATTTTAAAACTAGTGATGGGCAGACCTCAGGAACTGGAGGAGGTTGGTACAAGTTTGAACACTTTATTTGAAGTTAATGTGAACTATTTGATTCAGTACTATGGAATCAAAAGTCTCGGAGGGCTGAGAATTAGCACATTCTGCAACATGGCAAGATTATAGAAGTTAACATTTGTTGGGCAGATGAATTTTTGGTGTCAAACATAAAAATAGGTTTTCTTCCTGTAACCTACTATAGAGACTCATGAGGAACCATAAATCCGAAATATTGTGAATTTTGAAAGGAGAATGTCAAAGATTAATTACTTCTAAGAGAACAGCACAGAGCCTTTGCATGATTCACACTGACAGGGAAGAGATTATCTTCTGTAATTTGAAAGTGGAAAAAATGTGTATTTCTTTCCATACAGTCAGGATAAAAAATATTGAAAAGTAAAGTTACCATCTCTTTTGATATAAATTTTTTAATGCATGTTTGTCTTTTGCAAAAATAAATAAATGTCTTTTTGTCCCCATAAGCCTATTTTACATTATGATCTGAGAAATTCAAGTAATTAGTTCTTCATCTGTAAAATGTGCTAATTCTCTGTAATGTTATCTTTCATAGCGCAAACTATCTCAAAATTCAAACCAGACAAAGTACATCTGAGAAATTTCTGGATCAACAGGACAAAATTACTTTTTTTTTCAGCATGTTGGTGTCCCTCTATCACCAGAATTTATGAATTAGGTGAAACTAGTAGGTACAAGGATATGAAATAAGAAGTTGAAGTCAATTCTGACCAAGAATATTTGTTCTAACAGTATCTCTTTCCATAATATTACTTGTTCTGCAGGCATGAGGGCATTTGCTGTGATGCCATCAAGTTCTTTGTTCTGGTTTGTGCCCAAATGTTTATTATAACATTGTAATCTAGCCTTTGAGAGCTATCTGAGGATTCTTAAACAGAGAAGAGGTTTGCTTATAAGGCAACAGAACGACTTAAGAGCCACTAGAGGTAGGCAGGACACCACTGTACCCCACAAACGGTTGCTGTTGGTTGCTGTAGAGTCCATGCCAACTCATGGTACTGCCATGTAGAACAGAACAAACCACTGAACTGTCATGCAATATCTTCATCATTATTGGTATGCTCAAGCCACTCTGCAGCCACTGTGTTTTCTGAATCCCTTTTAACCTACGGCACTCATTTTTGAGCATTATGTGGGACAATAGAGAAATGCTGGTGGCCTAGTGGTTAAGTGCTATGGCTGCTAACCAAAAGGTCAGCAGTTCAAATTCACCAAGTACTCCTGGAAAAGTCTATGGCGCAGTCCTTCTCTGTCCTATAGGTTGTGATGGTTGCTTTTATGGAACAATATTATGGTCCAGTGAAGCTTTGTTAATTTTTGGAAGTAGATCACCAGGCTTTTCTTCCTAGTCTCTCTTAGTCTGGCAGCTCTGCTGAAACCTGTGCACCACAGATAATCCAGTATTTGAAATATCAGTGGCATAGCATCTATGATGGTGGAAGCTATGCCACCAGTATTTCAAATACCACAAATTCTACAACAGTGTGACAGAGATGACTGGTAGACTCCACAGTAGAGTGCTTACTAACTAGGCAATCCATTCCATTCAGAATATAGCCTGCATTTTGAAGGATTGTTTAACCCAAGCAGAGAACACAATGGGACAGAAACCAGAGAAGAGGAGGCTGAAAATGTCTGGCTTTGGTAATACTCAAGAGTGTTTTTCACAGAATATTTTTAGAGGATTCAAGTGGGGAAATGGAAGGGAAGAAGAATTAGAACAGAGAAGAAGGCAGCAGCTAGGTGGGATGATTAAGATCCTAAACTTTGGAAGGAAGCTGCCCAGACATGACTGTCCTACTGCTCTGCTCAGGTGGATTCAGGCACATTTCTAAGTTTCATGATTTCATTGTCCTGTGTATATACTTGGCACATTGATCGTGTCTGTTTCGTACAATTGTTGCAAGATTTAAAATGAAGTAACAATAGCAGTAATAAAACTCCTTTACAGCACTTAATAATAACGTATTTAACATTGTTATCACAGTGCTTTGCAAATATTACCTTTAAGATCATCATTTTTATTAGGGCATTTTTCTGATTTTTATATAAGCTCTGCTTTTATCTTTGCAATACTGGTTAGATAAGTCTCTCTAATTCTCCAGACCTTCATTTCCTCATCTAAGAAATGGCAAAGATGAATCAAGTAGTCTCTGGGGCCCCATCCAACTCTAACAATCTATGACTCACTCTACTTTTACAGACTGCCCTTCTGAGAGTCACCAGCTATATGTACATATTCACATCAAGTTCCAAATTGGGAGATTTTTATATGGGAAATACAAATAAAAAAAAAAAAACAGTCCAAGAAAATAATTACAGAAAGAATATCATGGTAGAAAGGGCCCATAAAAATCCCTGACTATTTCCAAATTCTGCTTTTACCATGAGGCTGCCCAAAATACAATTTAGAGAGACACCAAATTGGATTCAGAGTGTTGAGAGTTTTATGAATTTTTGTCTCTAAGTGACATATGCCTTTCTGCAAAATCAGAAAATAGATTTGTTCAGTGCCTGGAGTGGAGTATTACTGATGTAACTGGGTAAGGCTGGCAAAAGGTGTTTGGTTTTAGTTGATGTCGCTGGATAAATCTCCTGCCAGGAATAAATTGAGTATTCATGGAAGCTCTAGTGTATCTGTGAATACAGACCAGCAAAGAAATCTGAGAGCTTGATCAGATTTTCTTATATGGATTCAAAAGCATTTTGAAAGCAGACCCAAATGTAGAGGAAAATGCAGCTATTGAAACCCAACAAAGCTGTGGTTGAGTTCATATGATAATAACCCCTCTCTAGAAATGAAAGTGGAATGTTTTGGAATTGTATATGCATGAACTGGTGTTCCATGCTCTGACACAGCAGAGTGGACTGCACTTGCTTTCCTTTGTATCTCACATTAAATCTAGCTTAAGAAACTTACCACTAGAATGGAAGGCTGCTACTACCCAGGAGAGGGGGAGGAACTTTCAAATCTCTAAATCTATTGTCTGCAACTTGTAGTTATCACTAGCTACCTGACAGGCTGGAGTGGCTGGCATTACACTTGTAACCATGGCCACAGCTTTTTGAATCCACAAAATAACCTGCAACTCAGAGAGATAGTGGACTAAATACACAAGCTAGATATTAAATAGATTTTTAGCGTTGCTTGCTCAAGGTGACAGAAGCCTTAATACACTTGAGTTGACACTGTGAAAGGGTGATCTAATCGTGCAAATTTCATCATCACAGACTCCCAGCAAAGAGAACTGATGTTGAACTAGAACGTGTGATTGAAACATACTAGTCATTGTACTTAAAAAATTATTATAACACCCCAGGAAAAATCTAGATGTGTATGTTTATGCCAGTGAGTATGAGTGAGTGACAGAGGAAATTACACGGGGAAAAAGTAAAGCCAATAAGGGAATTTGTTACTCAGGTGGTCACCAACTGTAGACAATTGATGCTTGTTTCTCCAGACACTGAAAACAGGCTATCAAGGCTGGATTCTCTACAGAAGCAAAAGTAGTGAACTATTCATTATATTGAGATTGGATATAGAGATAGAGAGAGAGGTAGACGTAGAGGTAGAGGTAGAGGTAAAGGCAGAGGTAGAGATAAAGAGACAGGAACAGAGCGAGAGAGAAAGAAAAACAAAGAGACACACAGAGAGAGATTTATATCAAAGAGATAGCTCACATGACTGTAGAGGGCTGGGAAAGTCCCAAGTCTGTGGGTTAGGCTGAAGACTTTTCCAGATTCATATAGCTTCATGAACTGATGAACCCAGGCTGGCAGGTCAGATAGCAGGCCTCTTGCTTATAGGCTGCAGAGTCTGATGAATCCCAAGATGAGTAGGTAAACTGCTAGCTTAAATCCCAAGAACTGGAAGTCAGATAAACAGGAGTCAGCTGCAGAATCCAGAGCAAGCAAGAGCCAATGAACTTTGCCAAAAAGTCTACCAATGTTGGATACAGGCCACATCCCCCATGATTTATGGCCGCTTGTAACAGATCTCATCACGGAGGTGATTACGTTATTATAAGTTCCTGAACTACATCAAAACTCCCAAACCACTGAGAACCATGACCCAGCCAAGATGACACACAACGTTAACCATTACATAGGATTATAAAATTCATCTTGAGACTGTCCACTCAGAGGACAAAGGGGAGATTCCCATTACCCATCAGTCAATCATAGCTCCATGGCTGTTATTTATTCTCACATATGGGTGACATATGTCTGAGTACTCTGAGGATTCCCACTGGCACCCCATGGTACTGTGTCAAACCACTGGAGGAAACAAGAGGCACACAGCTCAATGTCCAGATGAGAAACTGGAAAGTTGTACCTGGAGAAAGCTTGTCAAAACCTATGTGGAACTGTTTACAGCAAAGGTAATTTAAATAAAAAGGGGATGATGAAAATATTAGAGACAGTGCACAGATTTTCAGTACACTAGAGTTTTCTGTCACTAGAAGGCAGTCGTAATAATTTTCTAGGGTTGCCATAATGAAACGCCACAAATGAGGGTGATTTGAAACAACAGAAATTTATTGCCTCATAGTTTTATAGGATAGTATTCCTAATCCCAGGTATTGGCAGAGCTATTTTCTCTCCAAAGTTGTAGAGGAGGATTCTGTCATGTCTTGCCCAGCTTCTGGTGACCTAGGCTTTCCTTGGTTTGCAGCTGCAGCCTAGCTCAGTTGTTACATACCATCTTGCCTCTGTAAGTGGCTCTGGGTCTCTTTTCTTTTGTAGGATGCCACTCAGATTGGATTAGGAGCTACCCTACTCCAGTATGATCTCTTAAGAACTGGTAACATTTGCAAAGACCCTATTTCCAAACAAGGACATGCTCATAGTTGCCAGAGGTTAGGACCTCTGTGTAAATTTTTTGGGGGGGAGGAGGGGGAGCACAATTTAGCTCACAACAGTAGTGTTTTAGCCTGTACAAAAGGAGCTTGCTAACTAATTTCACTATTGAAATCAAATGTCAGCTTGAAGGTGGATAGTAAAAAATCTTCCTCTGTTCTCAATCTCTTTGATTCTCTGAGTTTGTTTTTCCCTTCTCTTGCAGTGTCTGTCAACATATACTAACACAGTTTGCTGTTGAGGTATCAGTCTTCCCCATCTCCTTCTTCTTTTTAAAACTTTATTTCTTCTCTGGGATTGAAATATTGAAAGTGTTATTTGCTGAGTATCAGAGTGTAAAGAAAACCTCTAGAGATATGAAGAATTTCGAATTCTATCAATGAGTGACTTTAAGTATGTTTGTTATTTGTGTATCACATCCACAGAAATGGTAGTATCATCAAAGGGATTCTCTCTAGAGAACTCTGCCTTGAGCAAAGCTTATGATGTAATGAGACCAGGAGCTAGGCCAACAGCTCTGGTTTTATGGGCTCTCTTTGTGTTGTATAAGAGATCCAGGAATTCTCTGGTGTACCTAAGAAGGTTTGTGGAAGTGTTAAGAATACAGTGTACCCAAAGAAGCTTGAAATCAGTAGAGGTTTCCCCAATCAAAGTTAAAGTAACTAAGATCATGGACTTCAGCAATGGGTACCAGTTCAATGTACCGAAAATATACATAAAACAAGTTGCCGCTTAGTAAACATAGGTCTCAGTTTGGATTGTTACATTAACAGCACATAGAAGATAATTTTGTGTCGTTCATTTATATCTTAACAATCCTTCTTATTAACTAGGTAAAGTAAGTAAACCCGGGTGACATAGTGGTTAAGTGCTATGACTGCTAACAAAAAGGCTGGCAGTTTGAATCCATTAGGCACTTGATAGAAACCTTGTAGAGCAGTTTTACTCTGTGCTATAGGGTCACCAAAAAACCTATTGTTGTAAAGTCAATTCTGACTTGTACCAACCTTATAACAAGACAAACTAAAACTGTCCCCCCAATAGGATTTCCAAGGCTGTAGTCTTTACAGAAGCAGATACCCACATCTTTCTCCCATGGAACAGTTGGTGGGTTCCAAACCCTGACCTTTAGGTTAGTAACTCTTAGTCAACTAATACTACTATAGACATACTACCAGTTGATTGCTTCAACAAAGAGAAATTTATTTTGTCACAGAAAAGTGGGTGAAAGTCCAAATTCAGAGCATCAGCTCCAGAAGAAGCCTTTCTCTATTGACTGTGGAAGAAAGTCCTTGTCGTCAACCATCCCCTGGAATGGAAGCTTCTCAGGCACAGCAACCCTAAATGCAAAGGATGCACTCTGCTCCAGGTTTGTGTTTCCTGGTATTATGAGGTTCCCAACTCTCTGTTTGCTTGCTTACTTTTCCTTTATATCCCAAGAGATTACCTCCAGGCACAAACCGAGTTTATAGGTTGAATCCCACCTCAATTACACAACTATCGCCCACTCTTCATCAGCATTGTAAAGGCAGAAATTACAACATACAGGAAAATCACACAATACTGAGAATTGATACACACATTTTGAGGGGGGAGGGGAATTCAATTCATGACAGAAGCCAAGCAATTAAGCCTCCAGGGCTCCTTGCAAAAAAATGAAGCAACCCCAGTAACACCAGACATCATTTTTGAATGAAGAGTGGAAAGGAGAGGAACTCTTTAGAACTGAAATCAATTTACTCAAAAGAGAGTAATGTATTTGAGTGAAACTATTATAGAGGAAGAGTGTGAGATACTCTTAACTGACAACTTACAATGCCCTTCCCACCCATTCACCTCGTAACACACATATCTAGCAGACTGAAGGCTCCTTAAGAAGATTTGTTCTGTTTTAGAAATTGAAGATGCTTTATAACCCTTGTAGTGTAGTGGTTAAGTGCTATGACTGCTAACCAAAAGGCTGGCAGTTTGAGTCTACCAGGCCCTCCTTGGAAACCCTATTGGACAGTTCTACTCACTCCTATAGGGTCTCTATGAGTCAGAATTGACTCAACAGCAAAGTGTAATATCATCTTTGTGTTTGTATGCAGTAACTTTTTAAAAAAATCTTACTATATTGACTGGCAAAATGGAAATGAGTTTCAACAAGGTAGCTTGGACAGAGAGAATGGGTAGAGAAACACTGGCATAATCAAATACCCACCAAGACCTCTAAAAAATACTTAAAGGGAGAAGCTGTGTGTGACTGGAAAGTCTGGGCAAGGAAAGGACATTCAGTAGATGGAACATAGTTACACAGTCAATTCCTCTTTTTTCTCTTTGAGGAAAAAAAAAAAAAATAAGCCATATAGGTATTCTCTCCTGGGCACTGGGTTTGGTTTTGGGTTATTTTACAGAGTAACATGAGTTTTGTTTCGTTGCAACACAGCGTAATTGTGGCTTTCTAGCCAGCCTGAATTGCAACATATTTTCTGTCCTCTAAAAGTTAGAGTAAATCTGCTGATTTCTGTATTTCTCAACAAACAGGAGCTTTCCAGTAATGTTATCTGTATTAAAAATATTTCATTGTAAGTATCCTTCATATTAGCCCACTTGATGTACCATGAAGGTATCTCTTATTATCAGGGAATTTGGGTTTCAGTTTCTATAAAACACAATAAATTATACATACAACATTTTTCATATCATTATAGCCAGAAAGTAAGCCTGTCACCATCCAATTGAAAATAAGTCCCTGATTGATATAGTACTTCGTTGAGTAGCCTCTGTGAAGTGGCTGACCCTCTTGTGACTTAAAAATCTGTGCATCTCAGTAGTGATTACTCATGAGTCCATGCATTCTTTTTATATGACATTATTGTTTGGGGGCTTCATTTAATTCAAGAAACTTATGTTGAATATCTTCTGTGCACCGGAAACTGATTTACTTTGTGGAAGAAAAGATTAAGAAAACAGTTTTCCTGTCCTGGCAAAGTTAACAATCTAATGAAAGAATCAGAGGTGGGCAAATGTTTTATAAGCAGACCGAAGATAAAGATAAGTAAGAAATTCTAGGAAGTCCCACCACAGGGTGAGTGAATTTGCCTGAAGATGGGGGAATATGCGTATATAGTGTAAAAGAAGAAAGAGAGGAAATGACACCAAATTGAGTATTGCAGATGGTGTAGGAGTTTTCCAGGTGGGGCTAGGCAGAGAGAGTGATGGATACTCCAGTTCCTTTTAAATACAATAGTATTATAATGTGCTAAGAAGTGAAATGGCCTGCTGGATTTGGGGAATAGCAGGTACATCTACTGAATACATCAGAAAAGTCTGAGGATGAAAATGAAAAAAGAAACTTTGTTACAAACAGCAATAAAGTACATGCCAAGGAATTCAGAAATGTTCTGTGTCAGGGCACACTTCAGTAATGACACCTTACCAGCCATGCATGCCAGTCATGAGGCTAGGGTTAGATGCTTTCTTATAGTGTACAAAACCTTCCTCAATATGGCCCCTTGGTCTTCCAAAAATTCAGGAATAAGCCACGGATCTCTAGGGAAGATGAAAGAAATGTCACTGTGATAACAGTAGATTTTTGAATATCAAACTTATGCACTGACCTCCCATACCATCTTTAACACTAGAAAATCCAGCAATAACAACTTATTGGCCCTATCCAGGACCGTTCAAACAGTTGCCTTAGAGCATGAAACGTAACCTTTATAAACTTATTTTAAAAATAGATGACAGAAATAAAAAGATTGCTGCACTTAGACATTTATACACTGGACCTAATTCTAGTTCTTAAAAGAACAAAACCTATAAACAGATGTCCTAGAAAGAGTAGTAGAGGGAGAAAAAAAATGAAGACATAAAATCAGTAAACAAACATATGCGCTCTGCCAAATGATTTTGTTTTTCCTTGGATGCTGTCTCTGCATTAAACGCACGTTGATGACAAATGGAATGCCTCCATTTACAGGCAGGTCGATCCAGACAACCCACAATGTCTGATGTATAGTTCCAATTTCTGTACTCTCAGAAAACGTTCTTCTCCTTGCAAAGCTCTTTAGAACTCTCCCTTGGGGTTTTGCTGCCTACAGTGATCAAAAGACAGACAAGAAAGGAAGCATCAAATGGAACCAAAATGAGGACAATAAACATAAACAGTTTCCAACAGCTATTTGTCGCTAAATGAGTGTAGTTGTGTACAATTGTACATATGCTCTGCCATCCAGGTTCAGCCTGATCCCGGAGATCAATACACATTATTAATCAAGAGGACGTGTGAGTCATCATGCCACAATCACTTAAGAGACCATGAATAGCTTTCATTATAGTTTTCAACACTGACAGCCTCACTTGTCTTATTGAAATGTTTTGAAAGCAAGAACTGGTGAACAATTCCTACCTAGTGTTAGGAGGGTGTCTTTATTTTCCAAATCAATGTTTATCCCAGCCAAGCCAAGCCAAGTGCCGACGAGTCGGATCCGACTCCCAAGAGCAATGCAGATGACTCATCGCTGCACTGCTGTCTCATTCCTCCCCGTATAACTACTACTCGTTGTAAGTGAACACTGGTACACCTTTCTCAATAGGAAAGAAGTTATCTTATATAAGCTACAGAGTGCTGAGAATTTCAGTCTTCCCTTTCTTCTCTGGACAGTTTGGAGGATAGTGATTCAGAATCTGCTCTGAGGAAACTCATATTTTTCCTCAAGTGGGCCATTTCAAAATTAGTTTGGAGAGGTAGACCAAACCAAACCAAACCCATTGCCATTGAGTCAACGCCAACTCACTGAGTTCAGAGGGTAAGGGAAATTTAGAAAGCTCATTTGGCCCTCAAATCTAAGCCACATTCCCTGACAAGAATTATTTATTGTATAGATGATATTTCATTGTGCAACTTCTGGACTCTTCCATTTAGTCAAATCAAGTGAAGAATCTAAGTGTTAGTTATAGAAGATACATTGTTTGTTGCTGTTGATTGGCTCCAGCTTATGATGGCCTTAAGTGTGTCAGAACAAAAAGTTGTACAGCCCTATGACATCTTCATGATTGTGCTGGGACCCATTGCTATGTCCGTTGAGTCCATCCTTCTCATTGACATTTCTTTCATTTCTGCTAACTGTATACTTCACCAACCACGATGGCTTTTTCTCGGTGTTGATCTTTCCTAATAATGTGTCCAAAGTAAGCCAGCTAGTCTTACCATCTGTTTTTCTAAGGAGTACTCTGGTTATATTTCTTCTGATTTGGTCATTCTTGCAGCAGTCTATAGTATACCAAAACACCAAACTCATGGCCATCGAGTCAATTCTGACTCATAGTGACCCTACAGGGCAAGAGCAGAACTGCCACATAAGGTTTCCAAGGAGCGCCTGGTGGATTCAAACTGCTAACCTTTCGGTTAGCAGCCATAGCCCTTCGCCACTATGCCACCAAGGTTTCCAGTCTATGGTGTATGTACTTAATGTTCTTTGCCAACACTACAATACTAGGGAGTTTTCTCTTTTCATGGGTGATATCCCCAGTGCCTCGAACAAAGCTTGACACATTCAAGGAACTTAGTGGTCTCTTTAGAATTTGTTAAATGATTTGGAATATTGTTTTCCCATACTCAGTGGGTTTCAGATTAAATTGCCACCGTTAACCACCAGGATAACGGAAGAACTTTTCAGGTCAGAAGACAGTTGCTTACTGAGACTTTGGCCCCTCATGTCTTGGTTAATTTCCTTAAAATTCTTAAAATATTATAATATTCATCATTGCTTAAGAATCTAAGAAAAATATAAAAACTTGGATGATCTTATGTATCAACTAAAGGAAAAATTAAACATGAATTCTGTAATAAAAGGGACTACAGATTATCACAAATGATGATCCAGAGGAGAAAAAGTAATTTATAGTCAGTAATCTAATATTACTCAAGAACACGGTAAGTACATAGTGGAGATATTTAGAATATTTTGGGGATTGAAGCCATCGTAATGGAGAAACACTGTAACTTATGTATTGTTATTGTTAGATACCATCAAGTCAGTTCCAACTAATAGTAACCCTATGTACAAAGGAAGAAAACATTGCTTGCTCCTATGCCAGTCTTATAATTCTTGCTGTGTTTCAGCGTGTTGATGCAGGCACTGTGTCAGTCCGCAGTCCATCTTGTTGAGCATCTTCCTCTTTTTCCCTGATTCACTACTTTACCAGACGTGATTATTCAGGGCCCGGTCCTTCCTAATAATATGTGCAAGGTACATGAAGCAAAGTCTCACCATCCTCACCTCAAAGAAGTCCTCTGACTATACTTCTTCCAAGACAGGATTTGTTCATTCTTCTGGCAGTCTGTGATGTATACAGTATTCTTCTCCAGTTCAAAGGCCTTAATTCTTCTTCAGCCTTCTTTATTCATTGTTCAGCTTTCACATGCATATAAATCAACTGAAAACACCGTAGCTTGAGTTAGGCACATCTTAGTTGTCAAGGTCATATATTTATTTTTTAAAACTTTAAAGAGGCCTTTTGCAGCAGATTTGCCCAGTGTAATATGTCATTTGATTTCTTGCTTGCTGCATCCATAGGCATTGATTGTGGATCCACAAGTAAAATAAAATCCTTGACAACTTCCTTCTTTTCTCCACTTATCATGAAATTGCTTATTGGGCCAGTTGTGAGGATTTTTGTTTTCTTTATGTCAAGTTGTAATCCATATAGAGTACGTAATATTTAGTCTTTATCAGTATGTGCTTCAAGTCCTCTTTGCATTCAGCAAGCAAGGTTGTATTGTTTGCATGTCACAGGTTGTTAATGAGTCTTCCTCCAACCTTGATGTCACATTCTTCTTCATATAGTCCATCTTCTCAGATTATTTGCTCAGCATACAGATTAAGTATGGTAAAAGCATACAATCTTGACACAACCTTTTCCTGATTTTAAACCACACAGTATATCCTCATTTTGTTTGAATGACTGTCTCTCTGTCTGTGCGTCGGTTCCTCATAAGGACAATTAAGTGTTCTGGAATTCCCATTCTTTGCAATATTATCCATAATTTGTTATGACCCACACAGTTGAATTGTCATTGTCAATAAAACACAGGTAAACTTCTTTCTTTTATATATATATATATACACACATATATATAAATATATATATAATGATTGAATGAAAATGAACATTCCCATATAAATTTGCATGCTCAGCTATATGCAGCTCCCACTGCTCTCCCTGTCCAGTGACAACACACCTCTCCTCTCTGCTCCATACATGTCCTATCCTCCCAACAGTCTCCTATTCCCTCCTCTCCACCCACTCCCCTTCCTCCAGCAAGAGATCAGAAGTATGACATCCTACAGATGCACAGAACCATAAAATTCTCACAAGACATGATCACTCTGTGCTATCAAGTCCAATCCATTGCTGTTGGAAAAGCTGACCTTCATTATGATTTATGGACAGGGGCAGCGTCAGGGCCAGGGGCCATGCTCCCAGAGGAACTCTGAAGGCCCTGGACCGTCAATTACAGTCTTTTATTGGCGATCTCAGAGTACACCCCTATTTATTCTCTTGTTGCCAGTGAGATTCAGCTTTGTGAGCTTCATCATGGCTATCACTGGTGGTGGCCGGGCACTATCTGGTTCTTCTGGTCATGGTTGACGTAGATACCCTCCTGTCTTCTGGGTTCTCTTTTCCCTGTGTCGTTCTTGTACTCGGTGATCATCCATTCCTGTTGAGTTGGGACCATTTGCTATACACTTAGATGGCAGCTTGGCAGCTTTCAAGACCCCAGAAGCCAGTCACCGATGAGGGGTGCACAGAGTTCTCATTAGCAAAACGCTTGCTGTGCCAGTTGGCCTCGATTTTAACTGAGAGCACGGTCTCCAGCCCCCCATTCCAGCTACTCTGTCCTTGGGAGGAGTACTCAAATTGCGTTGAAGACCACTTATTATTGATCTTCTTTCTAATGTGTACTTCACCAATTTCACCCAATCAAAGTTCTATTAACTATCTAACCTAACCCCCCCCCGACTCCCACCCCACCCTTGCAGCCGTCAAAGAGTCTTCTATGCATGAGTCTGTTTTTAAGTGCTTATCGTAGGGGTCTCATACAATATTTGTCCTTTTGTTGCTGACTACTTTCACTCAGCATAATGTCCTCCAGTTGAAACCAGGTTAAGAGATGTTTCCTGCAATCGTCGTTGTTCTTTATCATTTCATAGTGTTCCATCGAGTATATATACCGTAGTTTACCTATCCATTCCTCTGTTGTTGGGCATCTGGATTGATTCCATCTTTTTGCTGTTGTGGACTGTGCTGCAATGAACACTTGCGTGCATGTGTCAGTTGGTGCAAATGGCCTTGATGCTGTAGGATATATTCCAAGCAGTGGAATTACTGGGTCAAAAGGTATATCTATGTCCATTTTTTTAAGGGAGCACCAGATTGCTTTCCAAAGAGATTGCACTATCTTGCAATCCCACCAACAGTGTAGGAGAGTTCCAATCTCCCCACAGCCTCTCCAGCATTTGTTGTTTTGTGTTTTCTGGATCATGGCCAACTTTGTTGGGGTGAAGGTAAATTTCTTTCTGGTATTCTCTGCTTTGGGCCAAGATCCATCTGACATCAGCAATGATATCCTTCGTTCCACATCCATTTTTGAATCCATCTTGAATTTTCGGTTGTTCCCTGTGATATACTGTTGCAACCATTTTTGAATTATCTTCTGCAAAGACTTGCATATAGTAGGGTGTTAACATCTCAAGAATAATCTCAAAGAGCTAAGAGAAGAATGAATTTGAGGTGATGTATATGTTTTCTCAAAGACAAATATAAAGGATAATTCTGGGGTGGGGCATCCTGTACAAATACAGAGGCAAAGTATGATGCCTCATAATTATTAGAACGCATGTACTGTGATCTACTTACAGGTATGCCCCTCAGACTGTTGTCCCAGATTAGCAGTGTCAGCATCACTTATGAATTTGATAGAGATGCAGATTTTCAGGCCTCCTCCCAGACCTTGTGAATTAGATGTCTTCAAGCGAATCCCAGGAATTCATTTATTAGCAAAATCTCCAGATAATTCCAATGAACATGAAAGGTTGAGAATCTCTAGGTTTGAGACTGGCTGCTAACCAAAAGATTGGCTGTTTGAACCTACCCAGCAGCTGTGCTGAAGAAAGTCATGACAATGTGTTGCTGTAAAGATTATGGCCAAGAAAACCCTATGGAGCAGTATTACTCTTTAACACATGGGATTGTTATGGGCTGGGGACTGACTCCAACTAGCAACCATAACAACTACAACAAGAAAAGTATAGAGTATATAACTTTGAGAGATGAAGCGGTACAGAAAGACTAGGGCCAGGTTGCAGAGGCACAAGAAGCCTGGAATTTCCTCTAGGCAGTCAGGTAGGACAGTAAACAGGACATCATATCTGATCCTAGGAAATCTGTTGTAAAGATGCAGTAGCACCTTAGATGAACCTATTTTTTTTCAGTGTTTGATATGTTGTTGATAATTTGATATTCTTTCTTTAATAAACTACTCGTGTATTCATTCATTATTTTTCTGTAAGATTGTATCTTTACTACAAATCTTGGCTTTTTTAATTTGGAGTTGGTTAAAATCTAAGATATTACTACTAACAGTATTCATCTTAATGAGTTCACATTTTAGAACTGAATTCTGCTTCTGAAATTAAAAAGTATTTTTGTTGGATTAAAAATCTTATTCTTCTAGATTTCTCTGTGAGCAGCTTTCTTTTGCATTTTCAGTTGTTTCATTGTGTCCTTTTCTCCAGTAGTGGACTGCCTCAAGGGGTTTCAAAAAGTACATTATCTAGAATTGTCCCCATGAACTTCATTCACTTTTTCTGAAATTCTAACTTAGTATTCACTCCAATCCATTTTTTTGATAATGAAAGTGCTTTGGTTTTGATTTGTTCTTCTTTTTCTTATTTCTTCAAAATGTCTTCTGTTCTAGCCAAGCCAAGTGCTGTCGAGTTGGATCTGACTCATGGCACTGTGAGTCTTCTGTTCTAGTCACTCGCTATTTCTTCTCTGTTTGGAATTCCAATTACAAAAAAGTTAAAATGTATGCTCCTCAATTTTTGTGGCCATGTTTAGTGTTCTCTTTCTCTTTCAAATTGAGTAATTTATGTTAACTTATTTTCTAGTTCCCATTGCCATTGAATTGAATCTAACTCATAGTGACCCCATAGGACAGAGTGGAAATGTCCCATAGGGTTTCTAAGAAGTAGTTGATGGATTTGAACTGCTTACCTTATGGTTAGCAGCTGAGCTCTTAACCACTGACCAATGAGGAGCCTTGGGTCAGTGGTTACGAGCTTGGCTGCTAACCAAAAGATCTGAAGTTTGGGTCTACCAGCTGCTCTTTCAAAATCCAGTGGGGTAGTTCTCCTTTGTCTTATAGGGTTTCAATGAGCAGGAATCAATGCAAAGGCAACAAGTTTGGTCTTAAAAATTAATAGCCATTAAAGTGCTGCCTGAGAGTTTCAAGACTTAGCTCTTGTTTGAGTCTGGCCCTTTCCATTACATTATTTCTTAACAATGATTTTTCTCTTGCTTTTTTCTGTCATGAGTCGAGTCCAACTCGACGGCACTTGGCTGGCTTTTCTGTCTTATAATTTGTAACTGAAGGCCAAATGTCATAACATCATATACATTAGAGACTGAGATATATAGTATTTGTGTATGAACATAACTCTGTTGTCAGGCCTTAGTGTAGAGATGAAGTCAGTATCATCAGGACTTTGGCTAGGTGGCTTTATAGTTGCTGTTTGCCTTAAGTAAACCACCAGCTTCAGATTCCTCTAACAATGCTTTGTGTTTATGAAGGAAGCTATAATTGCGAAAGAGCTTTTCCACAATGTTTATGTCCCACCCACACTTTTCAACTCTAGCTGTACATTTGTGCTATAAAGGGTATCTCTCTTCATGCTCTCAGCCTTCAGAGCAGTAGATGCCTGTTGGTTATTATTCAATGCTTTCTAGGCTGCTGGTGGAAGATAGAGGCAGTTTTGTCTTAATTCAACCTCAGGCTTAGACATGCCCTATATGCCTGGGCCTTAAGGATTCTTTCAGTATTCCTGCCCCTTATCTTCATGGCAGGATGCTAATCTCTGCCTTGTATAAGTGGTGAGTCCTGTGCAGAAGAGCTCTCTCCCCTGCACCCTGCACAGTGGCATGAAACACCAATTGGCGTTAGCAGAAGATCCTGGGCTCTGTATGTTTCCTATCATTTTAATAAAGGAGTTAAGAATTTATCATCATCAAATGGGTTTCATTCTTTGCTACAGGCTTTTTTGATACATCTTCATACAGTTCTTTCTGCTTTTAAGTCCTTTGGAAAGCGTATAGAATGAAAATTGTTCAGAGACACAGAAATCTAAATCATTTTAACCAAACATTGTTTCCCTTTTATCATATAGCTGACAGTCAGCATTTAATTTTACATTTTCTTCTATTTCTAGCTTTCTAATTTCCCTAAATCAACTTTTCTGGAGTCTGGACATCATTATTAAATTTTATTTGGAAAACTACTGTACTTAATTTAATTCCAGTCTGTCTAAGAGTATCTAATTATTGGAACAATTACTGTGGCAGGCAATACCCTGGCATCTTTCTAATGTTTTCTGCATCACATATGTGAATGGCTTGCTCTTTGTATAACAAGAGAAGTCAATCAGGCAGAACAATGTATGTGGATAATTTAGAAATTATATGAGAAAGAAAGATATGGACATGACTACAATTCAAGGTCTTCCTGAAAAGGATGCAAGTCTAACCAATCATTACTCTTGAAGTCACATCATCTATCTCCTGTGCTAAACTGTTGAAAGCTAAGATTAATGATATCAATGGGGAGTGTAACTTTTGCAAAAGATGGGGACAAGATATCCTTGGGGAATCTTCTCTGTGTTATCTAAGGCTGTCTTCTATGCTGGTATAAAAGTAAAATTATTTTGGTTACTTAACTTTCTCATATTGGTGTACATGTTAAAATGATACAAACAATCCAGACAGAGTATGTCTAATTTTATTTATTCATTAGTTGAATGGTTCATTCATTTATAATTAATCTGTACTTTTTGACACTGTTACATTAGCTATAACAAATTCAATTGACTTTTTCTGGCCATCGTCATGATCTTTCACTGCAATTTGCTCCATCTTGTATGAAATAAAAATTTTAGCTGACTTTAAGTGCTGAGATGCCCAAAACTAAAAACTCAGTAGCCTGGAGTCAATTACAACTCATAGCAATCCTGTAGGATAGAGTAGAACTGCTCCATAGCGTTTCCAAGGAGCATCTGTCGTATTTGAACTGCTGACCTTTTGGTTAGCAGCTGTATCATACCATGGCTCTTAGCCACTGTACCACCAGGGCTCCAAATGCTAAGACCAAAACCAAACCCACTGTTGTTGAGTCGATTCTGACTCATAACAACCCTATAAGACAGAGTAGAACTGCTCTGTAGAGTTTCCAGGGAGTGTCTGGTGGACTCAAACTGCCAACCTTTTGGTTAGCAGTTGTAGCACTTAACCAACTACACCACCAGGGTTTCCAATGCTAAGACTGTAGGTAATAAGCAGTGATGTTGATAAGCACTTCTGTGTTAAGGCTACTTTGACTGGTTTGATTTGTTTATATATGGGCACTTGTAAGGTTCTTCATCTCATCAATTTGATTTTCATTTGAGGAATACAAAGGAAAATACAAACCAAAATGAAACTTGTGAGTGTGTGTGCATGTTTTGTCCAGTATAGACTTCTACATTGCCAGCCATAGCAAGCACATACAAGAGCGACAGAAGTGATATTGACAGTATAAAAAAAAAAAAAAATATTTTTCGACCTACTGTTACCTGTGGGATAAGGGTTCAACTTATTAGCATTCATGGTATCAAAAATGCCCACAGGAATCTAACCCCAGTTTATCTCTAGAGTCACCACATTTCCTTCTGAAAATAGAAAACTTACAACTTATTGCTAATCCTAAGTATTTTTTGTCCTTTTAGAACTCTCAACCTAGGTTTATGCCATTTTTTTCCCCTGGAATATCTGTCCTTCTCCTGCGCACTACTCAACCAGTACCATTCAAATGCCACTTTGTTTCCTTTTCTTCTTTCTTTTACAGATTCTAATGTAGAATGTATGCTATTGCGTTGTAATTTTCAATTTTATATTTCTCCTACTAGGCTAACTATTTGAGAAGGAGTATTATAGCATCATTTTTATATTCTCAGTGTTCTGGGATAGTACTTCTCATCTAATACACATTCATTGAGTAATGCACAACTCAATGATATATTTAATGACTGACTGAATAAATGAGAATGAATTTGATTAGAAGTGGTAGCAGCAATTAGCTGATTCTAAGGAAATCTGTGACGGCATCAGCACAATTTCTTGAGAAAGAAAAAGTTTAAAATACATTACCATTTGGCAGTGACCCTTGCTTATCCATAGAAAGCTCCTTGAGAATCTAAGAAAACAAAAAAGATAGAGACCCCAAAACACAGAGCATCGCTGTTTTGTAAAGTTCAAGAAATCTGCCATGATGTTTTCCTACTATTGTTAAATAGCATTATTTAGACAGTACTGTTTTGAAGCATTTGATACTTACAATAGTCTATCATCAGAATTTTATTAATCTGACAAATATTGAATAGTTAACAAATGTTAGATCCCAAGTAACTTGTGCCAAAAATTCTTAAACCTACCTGCCTCTGCTGATGCCTCCACTCATCAGAATCCCAGAGTAGCATGAATTTAAAGTTGCTGACTCAGGCCAACAGTACTGTCAGTCTGATCAGAATTGTCTCCGTGTTCGCTAATTATGTCAAAGTGTCAGAAGTGTGGTAGGTGATCAGCATCAGATAAAGGAAAAACTGAAATTATAGTATGGATCATATAATTAACAGCATTGGGTTCTAATAGGCCTGCCAGGCAGCCTAGCTATTAACATCTGTTGGATAGGGCGTCCTCTCCTTCTGGCCTGTTTGAATATGCATTGCCAGTGTTTTACTTTGTCACTCACTTTGTTCTGTACTTATCCTTTCCCTCTTAATATCTTCAGTTAGGTAACTGACATGTTTTCCAAGCTAAGGGTTCCTTTAAGATAGTCAATTTTGAATATAGTCCCTTTTTTATAAAAAATATTTTACTGTGTTTAATGTAAAAGTTTGGTTCCCTTTTAAGTGATGGCCTACTGGTTAAGTGCTACAGTTACTAACCAAGAGGTCAGCAGTTCAAATCCTCCAGGTGCTCCTTAGAAACTCTATGGGGCAGTTCTGCTCTGTACTCTGGGGCTGCTATGAGTTAGATTCCACTCAGCAGCAGGTTTGGTGTTTTTTGTTTGGTTTGGTTTGGTAATAATTTTTATATAAATTGTTCCATGCCATTGGTTACAGTTTTCACAAGGGGTCACCATTCTCATTATTTCCCTTCTGTTTGTTCTGTTTGCGTTGATCTAGCTTCCCTTCCTCTTTTTGCCTTCTCTTCTTTGCTTTTGAGTAACTGCTGATTGTTTGGTATCATATAGTTAATTGCTTAAGGGAACACATTGCTCATAAGTCATATTATCTTGGACAGCTCTACTCTTAACCATTGCAACACCAATGGGCTAGTATTTATTATACACATAAGCCAGGAAATGTACCAATTTTCTTATGCTTTATTTAATTTTCACATCAGCTCTTGAGATAAATACTTTTTGCTTATCTCAGTTTTAGACAGGAGGGAAACAAGTCTTAAAGAATTTCACTAACCTCATCAAAACAAAAATGTTGTATGGAATAGTAAGGATATGAATCCAGCTCTGTCTCTGTCCAGAGCCTGAGATTTTAATTTCTAGATGATCATGAGTTGCTTTTGTTACTCAAATCTCAGAGGGCACTTTCATTTTCGCTTCCATACTCTTTTAATTTTTTTCTTTCTACTGTATTTTAGATGAAAGTTTACAGAAGTTTCTTTTTTTATGGTAATTAAGTGAAAGTGTAAGTCAGTTTGCTATGTAAAACCTGGAACACATGCCTCTATGCAACTCTAGCTGCTCTCTACACCATGTGACAGCACATTCCTCCTTTCCGCTGTCATGTCCATATTTCTGAGGGCTTGTCATTGTCACCACTGTGTACTTTCCACAGTAGTTATGACTAAACCTTTTAACAGTGATGCCCAGAGAGATTAGGTGAACTGCCCAAAGTCACACAGCTAGGAAGTGTTATAGACTTCAGAATCTATGCTTTCCTGGCCTCAAAATTGTTGATCCTTTATCATCATTTTGGGGAATGTTTACCTATCTACTCAAGGCAAATGTTTTGAATCCTTAATTGGAGAGGGATTATCTTCCAATGGCTGTGTTGTTTGGAGGTTGTATTACCATCACTCTCAGCAACTGGAATCTTGACATTGTATGACCTGAGTTTCTCACTCACCTTAGAATCTGACATTTAATCACTTAAGCCCTTCAGGGGAAAGGAATGTAAAAAAACACAGTAGGGCAGACAAAATTCATTCAGAAACTATAATAAAACATAATATGTTATAACATAAAAATAAAAATACTTTGCAAAAATGTAACTAACACTGAAGTACAATGAAAAGAACCGATCATCTTTCTCCCTTTCCCCCAAATTGTACTCTCTTCCCACAGGTGTTCTTTGGTAGTGCAGATGGTTAAACACCTAAATAGTAGCTGAAAGAGTCAAACCCACGCAGAGGCACCTTGGAATTCAGGCCTGGCAAGCTACTTTCTATGAAACAGGTCCATTATACACAAATGGGGTTGCCATGAGATGAAATTGACTGGGCACCAACTGACAACAGTAACCCCTCAGGTGATAGATTTCCACTAGGCTTGTCTGTGCATGGAAACCCTAGTGGCATAGTTCTTAAGTGCTACACCTGCTAATCAAACGGTCACCAGTTCAAATCCACCAGGTGCTCTATGGGACAGTTCTACTCTGACCTATAGGATCACTGTAAGTTTGAATCAACTCAGTGGCTTTGGCCTTTTGCTTTTATCTATGCATAACATATGTAAATAAGATTGTTTTTTGAGAGCCCAAATTGTCTCAAATAAGTAATTATAAATAGTTTAAGTTCCACTGATGACTTCATCGGTTAAAGAACTGTTGTAAATAAACTTGACCACATGGATTGTTTTTCACTAAGCTTTCAAATCTTCAAAACGGTTGGGAAAATAGCATTGCTTCTTTGGACCCAACATCAGTGTGACAGGGGAGAAAAACACATGATAGTTAGAAAGTTAGGGGTCTTAATTTTTGTTCTAGTAACAAGAGCATATATAGCTAACAGATATAATATCATCACAGCAACAACCACACAACAGTTATGACTTATTAAGTTCCAAGTATACGTCTGGGAAAGTGGCTTTTAATCTTCACGGTAGTCCCACAGGTGGCTATTAATTAGTTCTGTTTGTAAAATGAGAGAGGAAATGCCATTGAGACCTAACCTCCTTGAGTAATTTGCTGCAAATCATGCAACTAGTACACCAGACACAGTCCCAGCAGGAACAGATAGAGCAGATAGCAGAAGGACAATGTGGCAGCTCAGAGCTTAGCAGTATCAGGAAGCCATCCTCAGCCCTAAACTATGGGGACAAAGGAAGGAGAAAGTGTCGTACCTGAGCTGAAAGCTGAAAACAAGAGGAGGCTTGACTGCAGGAAGCTGGAGCCACAGTTTTGCAGCTGCTGCTCCAAAGGTTGTCCAAGGCAGAGAGAGTGTGAAAGATTTACTTTGGCTCTGTGGACAAGTAGATCTATCTAGCCAAAGAAAGAGTGGTGAGTGGCTAGTTCTAAAGTCTGTACTCTGTCCAGGTTACCATTGCTATGTCTATGTATTATCAAAATACTTTGTGATTTGTGGCAAAAGATTTAATTCTCTGACCTTTAGTTCCAAGTTCTGAAGAACTTTTTGTTCTTGTGAGTGAGAGAGCTGACCTAGAACTCGGAACTCTTGAAACTGCCTGCACAGGGTCTTCTTGCTGCATCAGTCTGATCTATGGCTTTAAGAGGGCTATAGATTTAGATTGTAATTTAAACAGTTTTCTTCCCATTGTGTCAGTTTTCTGCTTGAACAGTATCTTATAGTATGGGCGGTAGATTTAAGCCAAGGTTAAAAAAATTTCAATTGCACTTAGAGGCTGAGAGTTGAAGGCTTTATAATGCTTTGTTGAGTTTAAAAGACTGGTATATCAGTTCAGTCAGAACTATATCCCCAAGAAAAAATGCCTGTTCCATTGAGATTACATTCACCAGGACCTGAGCTACAGAACGAGAAGGATGATGTCTTATTCTCATGACAGTGCTAAAGACCATGAAAATTTGAGTAGCTGGAAAAGCATCTAAAACATAGAGTCATTGTATCTCAGGACAAACATGATCTAGGGATCTGCTTCAAATTCTTTTTAAGAATGTTGTGGAACCATAGGTGACCAGCAAGCTTAGGAGTACCATGCAGAGGTAGGCAGAATTCAGACGTGTTTGACTTCTTTCAGGAGTCGCAAGAGGAGTAAGCTAGAGATGGCTTTCCGCCAGCGCTAGCTCAAGGGAAAGCTTTGAATACTAAGGTGATCTGAATATCAGGGAACATGAGTATTCAGAGATTGAGGCTCACTCTAAACCTAATCTTTATTCTAATTGAAGGTTTCTTCACTCAAGGGAGATTACTGGCAACAGCTTTTTGACAGGAGGCTTGCTGAAAAAGTAACCTTGATTAGGAGAAATATGAAAACTAGGCAACAGATGATTCATATTCAAGGAACAGAAGTTAGCAGCTCTTGGATGTCCATTCTAATCTGAATCCACAGACCTCTTCCTGTGGCAAACATATTAGGAAGACTCAAGTGTCCCAGGTGTCCCAAGAAGCAAATCATACTAAGTCAAGGAATATTTTTCTCCTCTTGTTGAGTCATAGAGAAGAAAGTGAGATATGGAATGTAGATTATCCAGGGGGAAAAAGAAAAAAACACTCAATGCTGTTGTCTCTAGTAAGTTATTAATGTATCAGTACAGAGGAAAGACAGGTCATTGATGAGATATGATCCACTCAAAAGAGATAAGAATGAACAATGTGCTGGAATCTGTTTGAAAGTCTATCAGCAATACACATTTGTCATTGATACATATCTAATACAGACTCTACGAACGACATCGTGGTAACTCTGTTACAGTGAGTTTTGCCCCATGATAGCGTAATGCCTCATCCTGGGACTCTTATCCCTCTCTGGATATGTAATTAGGACAATCTGACCTAATTATGCTTTGGGGAATTAGATTCCACAATAATTAGAGGAATGGGAAGGGGCTACTTATTCTAGCAGCTTTGCATGGCTATGTACGTGGTGTCTGCTCTTTCTTACTTGTTTAGTTTTCTCTATAGGGCCTAAAATAAGCCCTATACATTTTTGTGTGTGTGTGCATCTGTAATAAAAGGAAAAGTAGACCAAAGGATGACTAGATCTCACTATAATTTTAACATTAATGTACTTTATTACTCTTTTTCTTTTCATATTTCTCCAATTTTTATTTGATGACAGATAAACAATGGCTCTTTTTTCTGGAATTGACAGAGCTAATATGTTAAACAAGCTATTTTTAAACTCTATTATCTAAGTGGGAGAAAGAGAGAAAAATGACAAACTCCATTATGGAAATAATTTATTTTTACCACATTAAAATAATTTAATTGCACTCAAACTTTTTATTTTTAAAGATTTGTTGCCAAGCCAAGTGCCGTTGAGTTAGGAAGGTCTTTATGGACCCTTGAAATCTATGGTCTTTTATGTCTTGGGTTTCTTTTTTAAAAAAAATTATTTATTACAATAAATGAATAAGATTTCTAATGTCAATCAATGATCTCATCTATGATAAACCCTCACCCTCCTACCTTTGTATTTTCTTCTATAGATAATTGTATTTTTAAGTCCATTTAACAGGGGTCTCATACAATATTTGTCCTATTGACGCTGACTGATTTCACTCAGCATAAAATTCTCCAACTGAAACCATGTTATGAGATGTTTTCTAAAATCTACATTGCTCATAGCATGGTGTTCCATTGAGTATAAGTACCACAGTTTGTTTATCTATTCACCTGTTGGTGGTCTTCTGCATTGATTCCATCTTTCAGCTGTTGTGGACTGTGCTGCAATAAACATTTGTGTGCATGTGTCTGTTCATGTGACAGCCTTTGTTTCTGAAGGATAAATTCCAAGCGGTACAATTACTGTATCAAATGGTTATCTATTTCCAGCTTTTTTAAGGAAGCGCCAGATTGCTTTCCAAAGAGGTTGTGCAAATTTGCAGTCACACCAGCAGTGTAAGAGAGTTCCGATCTCTCCAGCATTTGTTGTTTTGTGTTTTTTGGATCATGGACAATGTTGTTGGGGTGAGATGATATCTCATGATAGTTTTAATCTGGATATCTCTGATAGCTAATGATTGTGAGCATAATCACATTTCCTGGGGGGAGGGGGGCTTCCTGGTTGTCCTCTCCAGTGAAGTATCTGCCCATCTCCTTTCTTATAGCTTAATTGGATTATTTACCTTTTTCTCATTATTTTGCAGAACATTGTAGATTATGGAGATCAGATGACAATCCAACATGTAGTTGCCAAATATTTTTTCCCGTTCTGTAGGTGGTCTTTAAACTCTTTTTATAAAGTCTTTGAATGAGCAAAAGTGCTTGATTCTTAGTAGTTTCCATTTATCTATTTTCTCTTCTGTTAATTGTGCTTAGTTTGTTAGATTTTAGAGTCTGTCTAAGCTGTATATTAGAACATCCATCGTTGATCCTATTTTTTTCTTGCACGATTTTTGCTATTTTAGGTTGATATTTAGGACTTTGATCCATTTAGAGTTAGTTTTTATCTACAGTGTGAGATATGGGTCTTGTCTCAGTTTTTTGCAGATGGATATCCAATTTTGCCAGCACCATTTGCTAAAGAAACTGTTTTTATCCATTTACAATCTTAGGGCCTTTGTCAAATACCAACTTTCTATAAGAGGATGGTGGCATCTCTGGGGTCTCCATTTTATTCCGTTGGTCTATATGTCTCTTTTGTACCAGTACCAGAATGTTTTGACTACTGTGGCAGTATAATAGGTTCTAAGGTTGGGTAGTGTGAGTCCTCCAATTGTGTTCCTCTTTTTCAGCAGTGCTTTACTTGTCTGGGGCTTCTTCCCCTTTCAGACAAAGTTGGTAATTTTTTCCTCCATCTCATTAAAAAAAATGACACTGGAATTTGTACTGGCATTGCATTGTGTAAGTAGATTGCTTTAGGTAAAATAGACATCTTCACAATGTTAAGTCTTCCTATCAGTGAGCAGGGTAGGTTTCTCCAATTTTGTAAGTCGTTGTGCTTTCTTGCAATAAGGTCTTGTAGTTCTCTCTGTGTAGATCTCTTATTTCTCTAGTTAAATCTATTCCTAGATATTTTGTCTTCTTGGGGGCTATAGTAAATGGTATTGATTTGGTGATTTTTTTCTTTGAGAAACTTTTTCTTAGTATAAAGGAATCCTACTGATTTCCTTATGTTTATCCTGTATCCTGAACTCTTCTATTAGTTTCAGTAGTTCATTTATGGATTCCTTAGGATTCTCTGTCTGTACAATCATATCATCTGTGAACAGGGAGATTTTTACTTCTTCACTGCCAGTACAGATGTCCTTTTTTCTTTGCCTTGTCTAATTGCTCTGACTAGAACTTCTAGCACAATGTTGACTAGAAGTGATGAGAGTGGGCATCCTTGTCTAGTTCCGGTTCTCAAAGGGAATTCTTTCAGTCTTTCACCATTCAGGACAATGAAGGCAGTTGGCTTTGTATAGACGCTACTGATTGCATTGAGAAATTTCCCCTCTATTCCTGTTTTTCTGAGAGTTTTTGGCATGAATGGGTGTTAGACTTTGTCAAATGCCTTTTCTGTGTCAATTGACAAAATCAGGTGATTTTTATCTTTTATGCTATTTAAGTGGTTGATCACATTAATTATTTTTTTCTGATGTTGAGCCAGCCTTGCATCCCTGGAGTGAAATCCTATTCATGATGAATAGGATTGCTAATATATTCAATATTTCTATTGACATAACCTGAGAAACCTTAGGAACCTGATCTAATCCCATCATTTGCTGATCAAGGGATGAGAGATTCCATCCCCAAAGTTATCCAACAACTATCAGTCAAGAGAATTTGTACGTGTCTATGGGTTTTGAGATATTGATCTGATAGAAATTTTGTCAGTGATAGCCCTACAATCTCCAGAAAGATTAAGATGAAAGAAGGAAAACCAGTAATCCCACAAGAGTATGAGAAAAACTGGGCACATCTTGAGGGCTTAGTGAGGACTCAGGTGAGTAACACACAGAGGGATTTGCCAGTCCACCAAGTGCACAGAGCACCACCGTGTTCTGCCTCCCATCTCTAAACCAAAACCAAACCTATTGCCATCAAGTCAGTTCCTAGTCATAGCAACCCCATAGTCCTCCATCTCTACTCACTGGGAAATTGCGTGTTTGACCTTGTCTACTCTCTGCTATGCCCATAACCCCCTGCTGTTGACCTCCAATATTCCTGATTCTCCCCCAAACCTAATCTGTGTAATTCTGAATCTGGATACTTTCACTTGACAGTTTGGGTAACGTAAAAAATGTCAAGCAAAACTCTTCAGCTCATCCTACGGTTAACGGAAGATACTGACCATTAGCCAACTGTCTTCCTCCCAGGCTGAGCAAACATTTCTCGTCTTCCATACTCCTGGGATGAGTTGTGCCATTTATTAGCTTCTCGGTGAAACTTGTTTTCAGAGGATAGTTTCCCTTTGGGGGCAGTAGACAGAGCTGGCCTTGGGAAATTCTGAATGTGCTGAGTAAGGTTCAATCCTTAGTCCTTTATAATCCTAACTGGGCATCTAGTGAGATGAACCACATGAGGCCATTCATTTTCCTTCCCTTTGAGCCCCAGCAATTCAAGACTGATCGCTGGCCACCAAATAAAGCTTGTTTTCCCCTTCTGATATCAGCCAGCTATTATGTTTATATTTCCAAATGGAATGATGCTTCAGCAATCCATCAGATAAAAACCAAATGTGAAGTTCACCTAAAAGCAAAACAGGCAGTTAGCTAGGCAATTGTTTCATTTTCAAAAGTTCTACATTAAATTCAAATGTTATTCGAGGTTCACTGCCATTCAGATTAAATTGACATTTAGAAAGAAAATATGCATTCTTTCCTAACCTTTAGAAATAACATAGGATTTAGACATTTCAATCTTGTTTCTTGCTCCCTTACTTGTGTTTCTTATCAGTTTATTCAGTGCACAGACAATTATTTCTTAACCTTTGAGAGGAAGTGATGAGCCGGTCTATGAACAGTGACTATTAAGAGACACTTCTGTATTTGCAATAGGGCTGCTGAGAGCATTTTGTCTCATTGTCTCTGTAATTTTATTTATCCTGGTTTTTGAAAATCAATTAAAGTGGAAAAAAAATTAACCAATTTTTTTTTTAAGAAAATCATTTTGGGGGATAGCATTAATGATACTCTTAAACTAGACAGACAAAAGATAAAAAGCCACAAGATTTAACCTGTATATTATCGAATTATTCTCCCCAGACTTTAACCAAGGGTAAAATCAAGGCCACCTTCTTCTATTTGAAATCTTAATAATTGCTCAGAATAGTTCCTGTGGGGAAAAAAGTGAGTCTATAAAATGAGTAGTGGAGAAATTTGGCCAAGTATTTCTTCCAGGATGAACACAGAGCACACAGGGAATCAGGAGTTAGGCCTCATGTGAAGTTCATTCATGCCCAAGAAAGGGAACACTGGCATTCGATGGCCAAGGTAATTAAATGGAGACAAGAATGGCTGCACTTTTGGAGTTAATTATAAGGTAATCATGCAACTAATCAGCTGGGACAAACATGTACAATGACCAAAAGTCATTTTAGTCATTATTTAAAAGCGTATACACATAGGATTTAAAGACGTATGTTACAAGTGCTGAACTATATCGTTTGATGTAAAAGTTCTCTAAACCAAACAAACAAACGTTTTGCCATCCATATATCTACAGGTGAAATTCTATGACCACAACTATCAACAGAAAGTTTAATCTTGATCCTGTCATTGACTGTGAGCTCTTCAGCAAAATACTTGTTTAAAAATAAGCTAAATCTAGCACCGAGGTCTGGGTTTCTAAACTACTTTCCAGTAAAAAGAACTAGATCTCTTTGGAAAAGTGAGTAATTCTAGGGTTGGGACAGGAAACATACAAGATAAACCTGAAGTATCTTATAGTACGGAACTCAAAAAATGAAATGATAGGTTAAGTCAAATGGACAGAAGAGCCAACTGAAAGAGCTCATGCTTCTTTAAAGCTAGAACATTTTGAGCAAAAAAATAGTAGTATTGTGCTATAACCCAAAGTACAAAGTAGACATCCATAAGTCCATACCAATATAAATAATTGGTTGAATAAATTTAAACATGGAGAAGAGACAAACCTCCTATATGGAAGAATTCTATATGGTTCATATAGATACTCTCTCCTCTGCAAGATGGAGAAGTCCTCCTCGTTCCTTAAGTGTGAACTATGCTTTGTGACTTGGTTCCAAAGAGCACAGTATAGATAAGCAGAAGAGAAAGTAATTTATAGCCAAGAAATATCACAAATACTTCCTTAAGCACATGATCAAATTTATCATCAGCAGCAATGAATCATGTTGGTAGTATGTAACCTTGACATAATGTGATGAGAATGGCACTTTCCTTCTGTTGTCTTTCTTGTGTAACTCATAACCTGTCTAACTGTGAAAAAAAAATCAGATAAACCCACCTTGCGGGGCTTCTATGAAATATCTGACCACTGCTGTAAAAATTGTTAGCCAAGCCAAGCCAAGCCAAGTGCCGTCGAGGTCATGAAAAATATGGAGTGTTTGGAAAAACTATCACAGAGGACCCAAAGACACAAGACAATTAAAAGTAATGTTTTCTCCTGGTTGAGATACTGGAACAGAATCTATTAAGGCAAAACTAATGAAATCTGAATGAAGTATACAAAACAAACAAACAAACTAGCAAACAAACAAAAAAAAATACCCAGCTGTCGGGTCAGATCTGATTCATAGCAGCCACAGAAGTCAGACTAGAACAGCCCCGTAGCGTTCCCAAGGAATGCCTGGCAGATTTGAACTGCCAACCTTTTGGTTAGCCTCAGGGTTTCCAAATAAAGTATAAGGTTTAGCTAATAATGATTCTCAAACTGTTGTAATAAGTTGTAAAAAATGTGTTATAGTAATGTGAGATTCTAACAGTAGAGGAAACTGGGTACTAAGTGTACACAACACTCCATAACGTATTTATAACTTTTCTGTATTTTATTCTAATTAAACAAATGCAGTTAAATATTTTAAAAGGGGCCTACACTGGATGTCTTTTAAGGCTTCTTCTAGCTGTGATATGATATTCTGAAATGCCTACTTGGCTTTTCAGATAACCATGACCGTTACTTAGAAGAGTATTTGGATTTTAACAAGGAGTTTCTCTGGATGTGTCACATATTTGAATCAAATAAGAAAGAAATAATTTTATTTATTTCTTAAAAAACACTTGAGTCAATGTGTAACAAAATCAGGAAAGTTTTAAGTAACTTAAGCTCATTATTCTAAAGTGTATTTTTTTATACTTTTGTGTATAACTTTTCATGTGTATGTCCATTTTGTGTACATGCAAACACAGTGTATGCACGGTATGTATGATATGGTGTATACATGTCATATATACATACATACAAATATGCACGAAGACTTACATATACATACATATATTCTTTGTAAAGCTGAATTTTCATTTAAACAGTGTCATAACATGTTCTCGTGCTACAAAAATTTTTTATGTTGTAGTTTCAGTGTTGAAGAACCTCAATATATAGAAACTTTAGATTAATTCCTGAGTTTGTTCTTTTGTAGGTACCAACTCAATAAACACTATATTTAACATTTCTTTTTTTTTTTTTTTTGCTGCTAAATTAAATTCACAGCAGTGGAAACACAAGATCAGTGAGTATGAGCATTTTTACGGCTTATGCTAAACACACGCACGCGCACGTGCACAAGGGCTGACAATTTAGTTCTCAAACTTAACTGTTCTAAGTGTTACATACCTCATTGCTGAATATCACTACAGTCACCTTTGAAGTCCTCCCCCCGGGAGGCCATGCACTGACACCAGTGCCTAGTCTACCTTTCAAAGTCATTTTGGAACTCTTTCTGGAATGACCATTGCAGACTATGGCAAGGTGGCAAGCTGGCAAGCTCACAAACTTAATTGTATAGTTGTCTGTGAGGCAGTTTTTAGACAGTAAACAAATAATTGTATTGGAATATCCTATCTACTCACCTGATCTGGCCCCCAATCACACTTTTGTTTACCTGAAGATAAAGGAAATATTGAAAGGAAGACAGTTGACTGACTTTCAGGACATCAAGGGTAATACGACCACAGCTCTGATCGCCATTCTAGAAAAAGAGTTCCAAAATTGCTTTGAAGGGTGGATCAGGCACTGGTGTCGGTGCATAGCTTTCCAAGGGCAGTACTTTGAAGGTGACCATAGTAGTATTCAGCAATGAGGTATACAGCACTTTTTCTAGGATGAGTTCACGAACTTATTTGACAGACCTCTTATGGAGATTTTTTTTTTTCTTAATAACTTGCATGCATTTTCAATGTCAGCAGTGCCAAAATCTGGAAATTTCATCTCTACATTGCTGGTGTTAAATTTATATTTTGAAACAAATATTAATAAAAAATAATTTCAAAAACTTGTAAATCACAAAAAAGACTGAAAATAATAAGTTTTGGCAAGGATGGCAGAAATTAGAGCACTAGGGCTTCTCTGAGTTGAAACTGACCTGACAGCAAAGGGTTTGGGTTTTTTGTTGTGGTTCTACATCATTGGTAGGAGACAAAGTTGTTACAACCACTTAGGAAATCATATTTGAAAGTGTCGACTGAAGTTTAATGTATATATATCCTATAACCAAATTTATGCTTATGTACGTTTCTAGCAGAAATGCATGTGCACCTACTCCTCGTTTATTATCTCCTTATCCAACATCTGCACTTGTAACAGTAGGAAAAAAATGTACTATCCCACTATTTTTCACATTAACAAGATGCCGAGGCAAAAGGGAATAAGGAGGAGAGAAAAATTTGTGAGAAAGTGTCAGTCCATGCAGGCCACCGAGAGTTTGTATTATCGAGTCTGGCAGAAGAGCACACTGGGCCAACTGCAAGCAACCCAGTGGGCTGTCGGCGCTGAGGATGCACGATGGCTGACCATCAGGCAGCTTCGGGAGACCAGCCAACTCAGGCAACGGGCTTGGAAGTCCCTCCGGTCACCTGCCTGCAGGTCCAGACCCGCCCACCGCTCAAGCCCATCTCTGAGGATGGCAGAGCAGAAGATGGAGAAGTGCGGTGTGGGAGTCAGCACACAGGTCTGGAGCACCGCCAGGTGATGGTGGACTCCTTCAGCTCCAAAGGCGGTTTGCAACCCCCACCACTCCCCACCAAGTCCCCACCCTGGGCTCTGTACTAGAGGGAAAGGCGATGGTGGTGGGGGGGAAGCCCATGGTGGTGGTGCCGGGAGGGCGCACACCGTCACCCGAGATGAGGTATAGCCCAACTCTCCAGCATTTTAAGTAAGCCCCTCCCTGTCTTTGGAAACCAACCATGTCCATAATTGAGGGATGGGTGTATATATGCCTTAAAAGATAGGTGTAAAAATTTATATGGTACTATTCTATATAATAGCCCCAAATAGAAGGTAATCCAAATGTCTAACAATAGTAGAATGGTTATATAAATTTTAAAATATTTTTATGAGAGTTTAAATAACAGCAAAAAATAATGATTTTTTGTTTTTACTGTATAGAATTTACTGTATATATTTATACTTTTTCTGGTTTTGCTTCTCTGAAGAAGCCGTCCTAAGAAGACATAGTGTAGCAGTTAATACATTGCTGTATGTGTATGTTCAAGATCCATATTTCACCTTGTATACTTTGACTATAGTTGGAGTCCTTAGGTGGTAAAGGAAACCCTGGTGATGTAGTGAGTAGATGCCACAGCCACTGACCAAAAGGTTGGCAGTCCAAATCCACCAAGTGCTCCTTGGGAACTCTGTGGGGCAGTTCTGCTCTGCCCTGTAGGGTCACTATGAGTCAGAATCGACTCAGTAGCAGTGGGTTTGGTATTGGATTTTAGGTGGTAAAAACTGTTAACATACCCAGTGGTTAACCAAAAGACTGCCAGTTTGATTCTACCTGGAAGTGCCTGGGAGAAAGGACCAGGAGATTTACTTTTGAAAAATCAGCCACTGCAAATGTTACAGAGAACAATTCTACCCTAACATACATGAGGTTGCCATAAGGTTTAACTAACTCCATGGCAGCTGTTTTTCTTTCTTTCTTTCTTTTTTTCTCCTTGATATTTCTCTTTTGAATTTGGACACTTCTTTGTTGGTTGTACATATTCATTGTTAGCTGTTTTCTATGTTTGGTGGAAATGTTTTTCCTGATTTGTAGTTATCCTCATTCTTTCCTCTTGTGGTTTTGATTTTGAGAGGTTTTTAAGTGTTTTAGATTAGAATATGTCAATCTTTCCCTAAGATTTTCTATTTTATTTCCAATATTTTCATTCCTCTACAGCTTTGATAAATCTTATTCTATATTCTAATAAACTTTATAGTTCAGTTTTTTTTTTTAATTAACTTCTCAATCTTTATGACTTTTATGAGTTTTGGTATAACATCAAATCTTATAATTTATTTACCATAATTTTACCTTGTTGTTAGGTTTTTTTTTTTTTAGTTTTTAAATAGTCAACTCAAATTTCCATGACCTGTCTCAATTTTCCAGGGACTAGGTTTTTCATTATTTACATTAAAGCTTTAGAGAATGGAAACATTGTGCTGATGGTTATAGTTTGGAGTGGGAAATCATTTATATATAATGACTCATTTATTCTTGACTAGAATTTGATGAGCAAAGACTTCAATTACAGCTCTCAACATCGTGTTTTTGTAGTCTTTGAGATCCTTGTCACAAGTAAAATATGCAAGGATGCAAATCTTCATTAGTAAGCCAATGGTTTTCTCATCAAAGTTGGTTTAGGTAGGGAATTACTGGATGAGTAACTTCCAAAAGTCCTTCAATCTTTAGAATGGGGCTGAGGACTGGGAGGGAGCTACCTCAAATGTGTTTGCTATCCTGGGACTCATTGACTACTATGATAGATTGATATTTAGTTTGTAGTCAGGATTGCTGCTATGAATTGACTCGTATCCCCCTAAAATGTCTGTTGTAAATCCTAACTTATATGACTTTGGCAATAATCCCATTTGGGAAGGCATTTGTTATGATAATGAAATTTGATTAGTGTAGGGTAACAGATTAAACAGGCAAGCTAAAGAAGCAGAGATGAGATAAAATAGTTGCCAAGATACATGGATATCTCTAAGAAAATCAGAAAGCAGAGACTGTAGAGAAAAGGACCTTTCTCAACAGCCAACAGAAAGAAAACTTGTTGCTATTGGTGGCACTCTGAATTTGAACTCCAAGCCTCTTGAATTGTGAGAAAATAAATTTCTGTTTGTTAAAACCACACCTCTGTGCTATATCTGTTACAGAGGCACTAGATGACTGAGTCAGTTGAGTTTTCTGAATCTAATTAAGAAACTATGGAAGGGTAAAATTAATGCTCACTCTCATTTTCTCCTTCCAGTCTTCAAATAAAGAGAAATGGCAAAACCTAGAACTTAGGGATTAAGTAGACTTGTGTTTTTAGAATTGAAATATCTTCATATACTCTAAAGTCACCTTAATTTAAAAGAGGTGTTGTGTATAAAACATATATATATGAGTATAAACCAAACTTCACATTAAAAATAATCTCACATAATGTGTTTGATAAGATATTTAGAGAGTAATGATTAATTAAAAGCTATAAAAATGTACATAGAGCTTCTGGATTGGTGATTTAATAGGCACTGGAATCTGTTTCATTTTAAATTTAGTGTAAATCATACCTACCAGTCATTTGGAAATACCACAATTATCAGGGATGATCTAAGGTTTATATTCTTCATAAACAAGGAGGGCTAGAAATGAGGTTTGAGTCACTTACAGACACCCTTTCCCCGTTGACTCTCCGGTTTCTGAGCAGGATCTGATTACCCTGTAAGTAAGGTAAGCACAGGCTTACTTGTGCTTACCTACTAATCTGTAGTGACCAGTTTGTGAAATGAAACAGAAAAACGACCACTGGAAATAGTATAATTCATGGCTTAACACATGAGTATGCAAGCTATAACATAAGAATTATGAAATTTGTGAACTTGGTCACTACAGATGGGTAAGTAAGCACAAGTAAGCCTTTGCTTACCCTGCTCACTGATTAATCCATTCCTGTCAAGTGCTGTAACTTGAAAAGAGGCTTAGATTGTGCAGGAAGGTGCAAACAGATGCCATCCACACCTAGAATAGTATATTTAATGTTTCTTTTTTTAATGTAAAATTATCTATTACATATAATCTGGTAAGCAAGATAAGCACTATGCCTACTTTTCTTATTGAATATTCCACTCTTGGTTCTGAGCCTTGCCAGCTCTCTTTAATGAATGATGTATCTATCTGCAAAATGCATCATTTGGGCTAAAGCAATGTATACCCTAAGCCTACTACTTTATGATAAATTGTTTTTTGGATGGTTGAAGGAAACATTTTATTACAGACAGTGCAGCAGCATAGAAACAGCACTAGATACAGTTATTAACTTCCATGTGCTGGGCAACATGCCACCTGCTCTGGACATATGGATGAATGAAAAATGCCCTGTCAATGAAGAAAATACAGAGGAAGAGAGAGCAGTGAACAGATACTTGAGAGAATAATTCGTGGTTTAACATACAAATACGCATGCTAACATAAGAATCCCTGTAAATTCACTGCCATTGAGTCAATGCCAACTCCTGGTGACTCCATATGTTACAAAGTAGAACAGCTCCATTGGGTTTTCTTAGTTATATTCTTTACGGAAACAAATCTCTTGGTCTTCCTGCCAAAGTGCCTTTGAATGAATTCAAACCTTAACCTTTAAATTAGTAGTTGCAGATTGTCATCACTCAGGAACTCTCAAAGTATGAGCATAGAGGAAGTCACGACAATTCTTTTTGGGAAAATTTAGGAATTCATGAGGAAGTAATAGCTGATACTGAAAGAGGTGTGAAAGTCTAACTGAGAGAAAAGAGAGACTTAGCAGGAATACACACACACACACACACACACACACACACACACACACACACACACACTCCAGTTGTGCTTCAGTTGATTCTGACTCATAGCAACTCTATAGGACAAAGTAGAACTGACACATAGGATTTCCAAGGAACAGCTGGTGGATGTGAACTGCTGACTTGTTGGTTACTAGGGAGTTCTTAACCACGGTGCCAACAGGGCTCCATAGAAGTAATAACCTAGTAAAAAGCCTGGAGTTTTGAATATTGTTATGAGGTCTCAGTGGGTAATTTAATATGATTGGTGAAGTCTGGGGGTAAGAAAGATGAAGCTGGTATGCTGACTGATAAAGGATTGTGAGGAGTATGTCTGTTATGTTGTCTTAGTCATCTAGCGTTACTGTAATAGAAATATCATAAGTGGATGGCTTTAACAAAGAGAAATTTATTTTGTCACAGTCCAGTAGGCTAAAAGTAGGTGCAAATCCAAATTCAAGGAGTTAGCTCCAGGGGAAGGCTTTCTCTGATGGCTCTGGAGAAAGGTCCTTGTCATTGACCTTCCTCTGGGCTGAGAGCTTCTGATGCACAGCAATCCTGGGTCCTTTCCAAAGGATGCACTGTGCTTCTGCACTGCTTCTTCGTGGTTTGAGTTCCCCAACTCTCTCTGCTAGTCTCTTTCTTTTCTGTCTCAAGTAATTGCCTCAGTTTACAATATAAACTTACACATTGAGTCCTGCCCCAGCAACACAACTGCTGCCCATCCTCCCTCATTAACATCATAGAGGCGGGATTTACAACATGGCCTAGCCAAATTGCTACATGTATTTTTCGGGGGACACAATTCAATCGATGACATACATAAAGATTAGGAATAGAGACTGTGTCCTTGAGGTAGTAGGGAGTTATTGAAAGCTTTTAGCTTAAAGGAAGGATTTGTTTTTATTTTCGTTATTTTAAAAACAAAGTTGGATATATTGCAAAGAATGGATTACAGGAGAAAGAAAAAAAAAGGCAGGGTAAGAAATTGGATGTCGCTGTCAGTGAGGCTAGAAATGATGGTGTCCTGAACAGTGACAGTGAGGATAGAGAAGAAAGGACCATGTATCTAAGAAAATGTTCTAGAAATTAATCTGCTGGGCTTACACTCTGATATATTGTGAGAAAGATATAAAGAGTATGTTTGGAGCTTGGGTAGTAACACAGAGGAAATGAGAATAAATGGAAAAAGATAGTTGACTCAGTTGCAAGATTGCATTTGAAACACACTAGAAATACCTACATGACAGTATATGTTAGGCAGCTAGAAATGGGGATGTAGAACCAGAGTGGGGCCCTGGAGGTACAGACTGTCACCGGTTAATAAGTACCCAGTGAAGGCAATGCGGTTCCCCTGAGAAAACAGAGAATTAAAGGCCATCATCAGGTATGGCTTGTATCAGGAAGCCAAGGTGTGATAGCCAAGTTCTGCCATTAACTGGCCTTGTGATATTGGCCTCATATTCTTCATAAATCCTTTAATGTTGAATTGATTCTAACTCACAGAGACTCCAGCACAGGGTAGAACTGCCCCACAAGGTTTCCGAGGATGGTTGGTGAATTCCATCTGTGACGCTTTTGTTACCAGCCAAATTCTGAACTACCACACTACTAGGGATCTGTACTTTTCATAGGCATACATAAAATAGAACCTACAATAGTTACCTTCCTGGTCACTCAAGATTATTTAAAATAAGCAATGAAATAACTTATAAATGTGCTTTGGAAATCCTTACAGCATTTTCTATATTTTTAATTATGATATATTCCCAGATAGCACCTATATATTACGGTGTTCACTGTAGCATTTCAGTGAAAAACTAGGAATGACCTAAATAACTGTAGCTAGGGATTACTTTGCATAGTCAATGAAACGCAGGTAAACGTCTTTCTAGTATTCTCTGCTTTCAGTCAAGTTCCATCTGATATCACCAATGAGATCCCTGGTTCCATGTCCTCTTTTAAATCCAGCTTGAATTTCTGGCAATTCCCTGTCAATATACTGTTGTGATCTCTTTTGAATACTCTTTAACAAAATTTTACTTTCATATGATAGTAATGATATTGTTCAATAATTTCCACATTCAGTTGGACCACCTTTCTTGGGAATGGGCATAAATACAGATCTCTTCCAGTCAGTTGGTCAGGTAGCTGTCTTCCAAATTTCTTGACACAGACAAGTGAGCACTTCCAGTGCTGCATCTATTTGTTGAAACATCTCACTTGATATTCCATCCATTCCTGAAGCCCTGTTTTTCACCAGTGCTTTCAATGCAACTTTAGCTTCTTCTTTCAGTGTCTATCATTGGTTCCTGATCATATGCCACTTCTTGAAATGATGGAATGTCAACCAGTTCTTTCTGGTATAATGACACTGTGTATTCCTCCCATCTTCTTTTGAAACACTTATTGGTGAAGTTCAAAGACCACAGCCTTCAGTATGAATTGCACCTCAACATAAGAAAACCAAAATCCTTACAACTGGACCAGTAAGCAACATCATGATATTTTTTAAAAAAACCCACTGCCATCAAGTCAATTCCAACTCATAGCGACTCTATAGGTCAGACCTATAGAGTTTCTGAGGAGCTCCTGGTGGATTTGAACTGCTGACTTCTTGGCTAGCATATGTAGCACTTAACCAGTATACCACCAAGGTTTCCAACGTCATAATAAATGGAGAAAAAGATTGATGTTGTCAAGGATTTCATTTTATTTGGTTCCACAATTAATACCTGTGGAAGCAATAGTCAAGAAACCAAAAGACTCGTTTCATTGGGAAAATCTGCTGCAAAGGACCTTTTTAAAGTATTTAGAAGAAAATATGTCACTTTGCAAACTGCTTGCCCCAAGCCGTGGTATTTTCAATCACATCATATGCATGCAAAAGCTGGACAATGAACAAAGAAGACAGAAGAAGAATTGATACCTTTGAATTGTGATGTTGGAGAATATTGAACGTACTATGGACTACCCAAGGAACAAACAGATCTGTTGTACAACCAGAGTGCTCCTTGGAAGCAAAGATGGTGAGACTGCATCTTACATACATTGAACAAGTTGTCAGGAGGGATCAGTCCCTGGAGAAGGACATCATGCTTGGTAGAGGGCCAGGGAAAAAGAGGAAGACCCACAACAAAATGGAATGACACAGCGGCTGCAACAATGGGCTTATGCATAAGAATGATTGTTAGCATGGCACAAGACCAAGCAGTGTTTTGTTCGGTTAGAACAGATTCAATGGCCCCTGACAACAGCAACAAAAGGAATTACTTACTGTTTTAGTCAGCTAGTGCTGCTTTAGCGGAAATATCACAAGGGGCAACTTTGAAAAGAGGATTTTTATTTGTCACAGTCCAGTAAGATAAAAGTCCAAGTTTAGGGTGTCGGCTCCAGGGTAAGGCTTTCTCTGCTGGTGCTGGAGGAGGGTCTTTGCTGTCAGTCTTCCCTTGGACTGGAAGCTTCTGAGGCCCAGGGTACCCTGCTCGTTTTCAGTAGATGCGCTCAGCTCCCAGCCGACCTTCCAGGGAACCTCTCTGCTAGTTTCTCTCCTTTAGATCTCAAGAGATTGCCTCAAGACACAAAACACTCTTACCCACTGAGTCCTGCCCAACCAACACAACTGCTGCCCATACCCCCTGATTAATGTCATAGAAACAGGATTTACAATAAGGAGTAACATCACACAATACTAGTTATCATGACTGAGCTAAGTGGCTACACAGATTTTGGGGGGAACACAGACTGGACCAGTAAGCAACATCATGACATCAAAAAAAAAAAAAAAAAAAAAACTGCATTCAAGTTAATTCCAACTCACAGCAGCTCTATAGGTCAGACCTATAAAGTTTCTCTGCTGGCACTGGAGGAGGGTCTTTGAAGGCAGTAATAACACTTAGATTAAAAAAAACATACATATATAGCAATTTTCATGCAGTTATTACCATGCTGTCAGGAATTTGTGTTGCTACTAACCCAAATCTAACCCACTGCCATGGCATCGATTCCAACTCATAGTGACAGTATAGGACTGAGTAGAACTGCTCCATAACATTTCCAAGGCGTGTCTGGAGGATTTGAACTGCTGAACTTTTGGTTAGCAGATATAGTACTTAACCACTACACTACCAGGGTTTCCTTTGTATTGCTACGGATATTGTAAAAACACAGTAATTACTTATGCTATTGAATGAAGATAATACTATTGTACATACAACTGCTGTATAGACAAAATATTCATTTAACCAAGTCACTGCCGTCAAGTCAATTCCAACTCATAGTGACCCTAAAGGACAGAGTAGAACTGCCTCATAGTTTCCAAGGAACACCTGATAAATTTGAACTGCCAATGTTTTAGTTAGCCAGCTTAAGCACTTAGCCACTATGCCACTAGGGTTTCCAATATATTCATTACTACCTGAAAATCTATATGGAAAGGTAAAAAAGCTTTAAAGAAGTTTCTAAAATCAGGGCAATAGTTGCTTGGGGCAAGTGATACTATGGGTGTCTTTCCACTTAAAGAAGCATTCTGTAATAAATTACTGCTATAAACATTGAACCAAAAAACCAAACCCACTGCTCCTGAGTTGATTTTGACTCATAGCAACCCTATATGTGGAGTAGAACTGCCCCACAGCGTCTCCAACGAGTACCTGGTGGATTCCAACTGCCTGGTTTTTGGTTAGCTGCCCTAGCACTTTGCCACTATGCCACCAGGGTTTCCCTAATCATTGGAGGTGGGGTATAAATGCTCCTTTGAGAATTAATTCAACTGTGAAAGAAACCAAGCTTACTGGTCGCTTGTGAATCTTAACTGTACCTGATAGCATTTAAAATCTTAACTCTGAAAAAAACTTTTAAAATTATCATTCTGATCTAATTTCCGTGAATTACAGAGAGATCATTTGATGCCCCCAAGAAATGTACTATTCCTTTAAGTCATAGATTACATGACAGAGCTGGGCTCAGCCCCCAGGAATTCTAGACTGCTCTTGCAGAAACCACAGCAGTCTAGGTCAATAGCTTCCACATAAGGCTCCTTCTGCTATAAGAAAATCTGTTAGCAAGTTTCACCTGGTCTTAGAGGACACAGGAGACATGCAAATGAGAAGTACTTCAGACTCAAAAAGCCAAACTTGCTCCCATCAAGTCAGTCTGACTCATAGGGACCCTATGGGACAGGATAGAACTGCCCCATGGAGTTCTCAGGGAGCACCTGGTGGATTCGAACTGCTGACGTTTAGGTTAGTAACTGTAGCACTTAACTGGGACATCACCAGAGTTTTAGAGAAGCACCTCACAAGGTAGGAGTCAGGATCGAATGCCTCAGAAATGTTCCGGTGGTAAGCAGATCAGAGAAAATAAGCAAGACACAGATGCAGAGAGTTTTTTGAAAGTGGCTCTTTTTCCAGGGGCACCTGATGGAAAGATACATTCTCTTCTGCGGTAGCTCCGGTTTTAGGGAGCCAATTTTATCTTGAAGCTGTTGAAAGGATTTGAACAGCTCATGAAAACGGCCCTTTGTTGTCCAAAGGTCTGAATCTGTTACTTGATTTGCTCTGTGGACTTGGGCAAGATATTAAACTTGCTTATACTCCAGTTTGATCATTTATTTCTAAAATGGTGATGATAATAATAATGTTTCCCTCTCCAGGATTTCAAATAGCACACGTTTAAAGCCCTGAACACAGGTGAATACTGCGGCCCCAGGGGTGGGAATGAGGAGGAGGAAGAGGAAGAGGAAGAAGAAGGGGAAGAAGATGACAGCGACAGGAAGGAGGAGGGTGAAGATGAGGAGGAGGGGACACTGTTGGCAACAGCAGTGACAAGGACAGGGAGGAGGAGGCTGGACAGTCTTTGCACTTTACTCACATGAAAAATGATTATTTTCTCTTAGAACTCTTAAAAGAAACTTTCAGAGCTAACCCTGCATTTTACTTACGTTTATATGTGGCTCTTCCTGTCTAGTTGACTGTCAACATCATGACACAGGCCCTGTCTTGTTCTTAAACGCTTGTCTGTGGTACCGACAAATGAGCAAAGCGTAGCAGCTCACGGCTGCTCACATGTGTTGTGGCAGATGCAGAAAGCATGTTGCTTTCCGGGAGAGGCCGCTTCACTTTCTCCTGCAGGGCACAGATGGGAAAAACCCTGCATTTAATTTAGCTAGCTGCTTCTGACTCCTTTTTAATGGATTTTTTTTTTTCTTGAAGGGAAAAAAAATGGTTTTCTTTTACTTGTCTTTGATGGATTCATTCTAGTGTGTGCTTGAAGGTTTTTAAACTTAGTTTTTGGTACAGTAGAATTACCCTCCAGATATTTTATAGGAGTTGACAGATAAGGTTTGGGAGCAACTACCACTCAGTATCTTGACAGAAACTGACAGATATTCAGCAGATATGACGAGCAGTGGTCAAAGGACTAATTTTAAAGAATATATTTGAGGTGCTTTTGGCAACACGCATGATGTACGTTACTGTAACCTTGTTCCAGGAGTGTGTTTGTAGAACTTAATTTATGCAGAGGAATGGGATGCCTGTTCTCATATTTACAGATTTGTATGGAAATAGAAGCCATGAAAATTTCATCTATAATTATTGTGTAATTTATTATTACAGCTGTAGCTCCAGAGAGATTTGTGTTCAGTAAAGCAAAATTTACTGGAAGAATTACAATCCCAGTCCTCCTGCAGTTCTTACACTGATGTGTGAGAAGCAAAAGTCGTCTGGGTTGTGAATCTCGGCATCAGTACTCACGAGGGACATGAGTTTACTGCAATAGAACAAGTTCTTACCTGGGTACTGTACTTCAAAAGCAGCACTTTTACTGCAGTAGCTCGTGGTTTGTATGGCTTAAGTCACACCATGAAACAGGAAATTGAATAACAGAACTCCAGGTCTCAGATTTTACACTTTAAACCTTTAAAGATGACAACTTGGAGGTGGGAAAACTGTCATTACTACATAGACTTGAAAAATAACATTATTCCCAGCTTCCCTTCAAGGCAATATAAAATGGTGAGTCCCATTAAACAGGTGAAAAAACTGAGGAACTGATCACAATGTACTTGACACAAAGAATTGCATTTGGAAGATTAATTCTCAGTTCCGATGACCCAGAGTAATTGAACATTTTTCTCCATTATTACCTCTTATTTTATGCAGGCAGGCAGGCAAGTAATTCTTGAGATCTTGCTATGGTGCAAATTACTTAGCCTTCTAGGGGAGTTGGATATTTATAATCTTACTGATGACCTGATTTACAAACATCAGGTTTTTTTTATATTTACATGTTCTGATCAACATAATACATGGTTGTAAAAAATGCAAGTAGCATATTATTATAAAATTAAAAATAACAGCTCTCTACTTATCTCTATTCCTGTAAGTACTCTCTATCAAAATGTTATGATTGTCTTTATAATAAATCATTTGATGCATACACTTTGCATCTTATTTTTCTCCTCTCAATAGTTAAACTGAAATAGTAAACATAAATGTCTTTACACATCAAGAAATATTGGTGAAATTCCCTTGCTATTTTTAGTGGCTGATGAGTATTCCTTCTTATAACATTACCTACATATATTTTCAAAGTCACTTGTTCATGGATACTGTTTTGTTTTTTTCTCTTTTTTACGATTTAATGTCTCAGTCTTTAGTCCCTTCTTTTTTATCCCTGAATTGAGACCAGCATTATTTCAAACCCAGATTATTTCACGTGTGTATAGACTGCAAATTTTCCTGCTGTCTACTGACCTTCTCAGAACTACCAAGATCATGATGTTAGAGCACCAGGTTGGTCAGTGGCCCATTATTAGACATTAAGTAAAAACCACAGCCCCCTAGTATAAGACTCAGTGCCTTCTGAAATCACCTCTTATCAGTCTGATGTTCCATCACTTCTCCCTTACAAGCTTTAGTGAAACTAGACTGTAGCTGCACATTTTCATACCATTATGATTTTATCCCTCAAATTTCATCTCTTTATTTTGAATGTTCTATTCAGACCTGAAATCTTTACTGTGATGTATGTTTATGCAAATAATGCATGCCTTCTACATTTCCCAAACATGCCCTCATCCCCCCTGCCCTTAAAGTATTCTCATAGGTGTGCTGTGCTAATTATTTTTATAGCAATACACGAGAAAAAAAGTCATCATTGGCACTTACAAAAATATTTCATGAGAGGATTACATGGTTGGCAAATAAACATAGAAGGCATGAGTTATTTTTGCATAAAGATATTTCAATCTACAGTTCAAATTTCACATCCTTTAGAAATTCTTTCTTCTACTTCAAGTTTTGTACCAGTAAGGCAAGAAGAACAGTCTTTAGTGTTTTCTGGGCTCTTACAGCAAACTGGTGATACACAGGTCTCTAGCTGCACAAAAGAGCCTAGCCTTTAGTAGAGGAGACAAGACATGCTACACATAACTATGATACAGCAGCACTTAGAATGTGCTGTGGATTTCCCTTATACCTCTCACCCACTCATGAACTCATGCATGTAAGTAAATATTATATCAATAATCATTGAAGTTTATTGACTGATTATTACATGTACTGTACATATATACTTTGGGCATGTTGTCAGGAGGGATCAGTCCCTGGAGAAGGACATCATGCTTGCTAAAGCAGAGAGTCAGCAAAAAAGAAGATCTTCAACAACATGGATCGACACAGTGGCTGCAACAATGGGCTTAAGCATAAAAATGGTTGTAGGCATGGTAGAAGATGAGGCATTGTTTCATTCTGTCCTTCATAGGGTCACTGTGACTCAGAACTGACTCAATGACACCAAAAAAAATCTATGTCACACTGAATCCTTCAAATGTTTGATTTAGTGCCCACAACAGGTACACAAGACATGAGTTACCCAAGAGGGGTTTGGGTACTTGCCTAAAATCACATGACTGTTGTTGTCAGGTGCCATCAAGTCAGTTCCAATTCACAGAGACCCTATGAACAACAGAACAAAACACTGCCTGGTTTTGTGCCATGTCCAAAATCATTTTTAAGTTTAAGCTCATTGTTGCGGCCACTGTGTCAATCCACCTCGCTGGGAGTCTTCCTCTTTTTTGCTGACCCACCACTCTGCCAAACATGATGTCCTTCTCCAGGAACTGATCATTCCTGACAATATGTCCAAAGTATGTAAGATACAGTCTTGCCATCTTGGCTTCCAAGGAGCACTCTGGTTGTACTTCTTCCAGAACAGATCTGTTTGTTCTTTTGGCAGTCTATGATACATTCAACATTCTTCTCCAACAGCACAATTCAGAGGCATCAATTCTTCTGTCCTCTTTGTTCATTGTCCAGCTTTTGCATATCATGTGACCAGTACATGGCAAAACCAGAATTTGAACCCAGGTTGTCAGATTCCTAAATCACTGATTATTAAGTAATCATAACATATCATTCCTTAATAGCTAATAAATAGGAATGTGTATGTATGTGTGTGTGTTTAAGATTTAGTAAATTTCCCACTAATTTAATTAGAAGGAAATATCTTCTAGGCCCCAAAGATCTGGATAGCTTGTCATTTGTTTCCTGCTCTCCCATTCATTGTAAATTTAAAGTGGCATCACTCTTCATTGAAAGATATTGACTGCAATTGGGTAATTCATCTCCGTTCAAAGCAAATTATGTTTCATGTCCTTCTGGAAAATTTAATCATTAGAACAAATTCTGCCTGTATTTACACTTGCTGGGAAACCTTACATTTGTCAAAATGAATGACCACTTTCCACAAAATATTTCCTTTAATATGAATTATCATGGCTTCTTCATTCATCTCCCTGCTTGAAATTTCACCATCTGTGTTAGGTTTCTATAGCTGGTGTAACAAATTACCCAAACTTGGTGGCTTAAAATAACACAAATTTATTATCTTACAGTTCTATGGGTTAAAAGTCTGACACAAGACTCGTTGGGCTAAAATCAAGGTTTTGTCAGGGCAATGATTCTTTCTGTCGGTTTTAAGGAAGAATCCATTTCTTTGTCTTTTCTAACTTCTAGAGACCACCTATAGCCCTTGGCTCATAGTTCTCTTTCTTCATTTTCAAAGCCAGCAAACAAGAGTCCAGTTCTTCTGACATTTGTTATTGCTCCAACATCTTCTTTTGCCTTCCTTCTCCACTTTTTTAAAAATTATTATTGTGATTAAGTGAAAAGTGTACAATCCAAATCAGTTTTGCATGCCCACTTATCTGCAGCCCCTTCTGCTCTCCCTGCCTTATGGCAGAACACTTCTTTTCATTCTATACTTCTTCATTGAAAGATAACTCCTGTCCCCTCCTCTCCACCCTCTTCTCTCCCATCTAGAAACAGACCAGTAGGACAGCCTCCTATAAATACACAGAACCATAAAGTACACATACCGTATGGTCACACTGTGTCTCTGAGTCCAGTCCATTCTTGTCTGAAGAGTTGACCTCAGTCGTGTTTTCTGGTCAGGGGCAGTAGTAATTCTAGGGGCCATAGTAATTCTAGGGGCCATGTTCCTAGGGGATCCTCCAGGCCATTGGACCATCAGTTGTGGTCTTTTAGTAGAGTTTTTGAGCTACAGTATCCCTTTTGCCATGTACCAAAGCATATTGACAGATTTAAGGGAATAAGACCTGGACATTTTTGGTGGGCCCTTATTCTGTAGATTCCAATCTATTCTTCAAACTGTTACAAGAGTTTCTCAAATGCATATGTGGATAGTCATATACATACGCAAAATTTTCCAGCTGCTGATCCTTATGTGTCCAACATAGAGAGACCTTCATAGTTTGGCTTTTCTTACCTTCATTTGCAACCATTCTTAACTAAATGTAATCTTTCCATGATCCCACCCTGAGTGTTCTGTACACGTGATAACTAGGGGACACAAATACATGGTTTCACATATTGTGCTCATGCTTGGGGGTGCTGGTCACAGTAGATGTGGGCAGGCAACACTCAAAGCCCTACAGGGAAGACATAACTTCATGTAGTGCTTAGTGTAATTAACTATGACTACAGGAGAGATGCCATTGACAAATACAGCAGCTGATGAACACTGTATGGAACAAAGTTATCTTGGGTTATCTATGCCTGCTCTCATCCCCACACTACTGGCTACTGTCCTGACACTGTTTTAGCCCACCTTCCATTCATAACTTATTAGAGCACTGGGGAGTGGATTTAGAATTGAGGCCAGGCCAGGGTATGTCTATGTGGACTTAAACTCCGAAACACCAACCCTTTTCTCCGTTTTTCCTAGAGGTCTAGGATCCTTTCTTTTCAGACCCTTAAATGCTAAAAACAGTTGCCTTCACATACTTTCTAACTGCTTTCAGACTGGAATTTCCTTTTCTTAGGCCTCAGTATAAAATAGATGCTTAGAGTCCATCTTCTAGACAATAGAGTTGGTTGCCCACATTCCTGTGAGCAGATATTCTTACTGTTTTATAGCTGCCTTATGACATTCGGGAAACCCCAGTGAATAGTGGTTAACTGCTATGGCTACTAACCAAAAGATCAGCAGTTCAAGCCTACCAGACACTCCTTGGAAACTCTATGGAGCAGTACTACTCTGTTCTGTAGGGTTGTTATGAGTTGGAATCTACTCAGTGGCAGTGGGTTTTTTTTTTTTTTTTTTTGATGCAGTCAGGTATATTTTGACACTCATATGCCATTTGTAGCTAGGGTGATAGATTATGACTTTGTTTAAGGCAAAATGATCAAGGTACATTTCTGATAACATTCTGGCTGCATGAGAAAGAAAAAAGAAAAACAATATCAATAGCAACAAGCTCAACCTCTTGGAGGGCTTCTCACTATAATATCACTTAATATTAATTCATCAATTTATACATGGGGGTTCCTTAAGACAATATAACTTGCCTTCTTAGGTATCTTTAAGAGAAAGAAAGCTAACTGTAACAAAGAATATAATGAATAAATAATATATAAAAATATGAGAGTTATTTTCAGATAAACAATTGACTAGTAGACAGAGCTTGTAATTTTTTCTCTAGATAATCGCTATCACTCACATTGAACCTCTTAAGTTATAATGCACCCATTTTGAATGAGAAATATCCTTATTTGTTGAATTCCACTATCTGCAGCACATTTGAATTCTAGTTGCCTGTAAACTAAAATGATATCTTTGTATAAGTACAATGATAGAAAGATGCAGTTGAATTATAATCAAAATTTGTTTTGAAAGGCAAATGCTCAAAATTATTCTGATGAAAGACAGGTAGAAGAAAAATCTTACTAGATAAGACTTATTATAAAGCTATAAAAATCAAGAAATTTGTTACTGTCACACACAAATAACCATATCAAGTACATATCTGGAAGCTTAATGTAAGTTAGAGTTTTACTACATAGTGAAGGAATCATCTATTCCAGAGATGATGTTGGAAAATTTGGTTTTCTAAATGAGAGGAAAAAAAGAAAGAAATTGGCTCTGTACTTCACATAATACACAAAATTTATTGCCAGGTGAGTTAAAGGTTCAAATATCAAAAGAAAACTATAAAACTTGTAGGATACAAAAGGAAATAATAACTCTATGAACCTGGTGTAGGGAAGGATTTCTTTTTCAAGATATTCACACACACATTCACACACTACTAACCAAAAAAAAGGATAAATTGATAAATTTTACTTAAGAATTTCTGTACACCAAAGATGAAAAGGAAGCAACAGCATAGGAACTCTAGGCTCTAGAAGTCACAGTAAAGAACTTCTACCAACTGGCAAGAAAAGGATACCCAATCCAATGGAAAATTGACAAATATGTATCAATTAGTTATTGGACAACAATGCTGCATATAACGCTCTCAAAATCTCAATGGCTGTCTTAGTCTTGTGGAACTGCTTTAACGGAAACATAGCAAGTATTTGTAAGAAATTTATTTGCTCACAGAAATGTAGGCTAGAAGTCCAAATTCAGGGCATTAGCTCCAGGGGAAGTCTTTCTTAGCTCTGGAGGAGGGTCCCTGGAAGGTGGCTTTTTCCTTTTATCTTATGTGAGATAAAAGGGAAGGGAAGCAAGCAGAAAGGGAGGAACCTCCTACTATCAAGAAAGTAGCACTGGGAGAAGAGTGAGTCCTTCAGACTTGAGGGTCCTGCGCCAAGATGATCCCTGAGCAAAGGCTGATGCAACACAAGGAACTTCCTCTGGAGCCAACAGGGGGAAAGCCTTCCCCTGGAGCTGACACCCTGAATTTGGACTTATAGCCTACTGGACTGTGTAAGAATAGACTTTTCTTTGCTAAAGCCATAGCCTTTGTGGTATTTCTGTTAGAGCACTAGCAGAGAACCACACCAAACTTGCCATTATTTTATAATTTAAAAGTGTGTAGATAATAAACTCATTAAAAACAAAAAAAAATGTCATCAAGCCAATTCTGACTCATAGCAATCCTGTAGGACACAGTAGAACTGCTACATAGAGTTTCCAAGGAGCAGCTAGTGGATTCAGATTGGTTAGCACCCAAACTCTTAACCTCTTGCCATCGGGGCTCCATGTAGACAACATGGAGCAATAATTGAGGATGTCTAACTCAGTTATCATTTAAGGGAAATGTAAAAGTTTTGTTCTGTTTTTTAAACAAAAGAATTCTTCTGAATTCATTTATATTTTTACCTGTTATTCTATGTCTTATCCAAAAACTGACTGAGAAATAAATATATATTTAGTATAGTCATAGTTAGGGAGTTGGAATTGCCATCCCTATTAAAAATAACCAAATACAAACCTCAAGTTATGCTTCAGTCCATGTCTCAAGCGATGAACACCATTTTTAAAAAATTTGAATCATAATTACCCCTCTGTGTCCCATCACCGTAGTTCTGAGTTATAGGAGCCCCAGTAACCCAAAAAGGCAGCAGTTCAGATCTACTAGCCACTCCCTGGAAACCCTATGGGACAGTTCTACTGTGTTGTATAGGGTTGCTGTGAGCCACAATCAACTTGATGACAATTGGTTAGTTTTTGGTTTAGCTTTTTTTCTTTGATGATCTTTTCAGAGTTTAGCTCAACTGTGTTCTTTGTTTTCCCAGTAGTATATCAGTCACACAGTGATTCCCTTCCATTGGGTGTACTACATTTTTAGGGATGTCAGTGCTTCTAATGGGCTTGCAGGACCCAGCATGTGATAAGAGAGCATCAAGCTCATTAAGGAAGGAGAGCTGTTCCTACTGTGGAATTGATGACTAACATTTATAGAGTCCACTTTGCAGGTCACAGATCCATCATCTCATATACACATGATCATCTCTGCCAGAGTTTTATTATCCTCCAGGGCATTTTGCTGATAGCTTCATTCTTCCAGAGTATATTTGTCACACCAGGTCTTAATGCTGGAATGCAGGTCACAAACCACATATAATGTGAGATTTATCTGGAGTCTCCTTTTTATTTTTATTGAGTAATCACAAAAAATAAAGTGTTCACATGGAAAAGAGAACAGTTGATGTGGTTTACTTTGCTAGGACATAAAATAAGCGTTCAAACAACTTATGTGAACACGCCAGTGGATGAATAACAATCTAACCAAAAACCTCCAAAAATTTTCCTTGGGCCAAACTTTCTTTATAATAAAAAAGGTCTGGCAGCACAAGATGCATTTTGCTTTATTGTGCTTGAACATAAACTTATTATGAATGTTTAATGTTCCATAGACTAGGCTAGAAGGTCCTGAACATGTAAGACATCATAAAAACACATTCACAAACACATATGAGGTTTGACAATTAAGTTTGTGAACATATCTTAGAAGAAGTGCTACATACCCCATTGCTGAATATCACTATGGTCACCTTCGAAGTACTCCCCTTGCGAAGCTGTGCACTGAAGCTTGGGCCTCGTCTACCCTTCAAAGCAATTTTGGAAGTCTTTCTGGAATAGCCATCAGAACTGTTGTGATATTACACTTGATTTCCTGAATGTCATCAAAATGTCTCCTTTCAATACTTCCTTATCTTTGGGTAAATAAAATAGTCAGTGGGGGCCAGATAGCTGAGTAGAGAGGGTGTTTCAATACAGTATTTGTTTACTAGCTAAAAACCTTCTCACAGACAACTATACAATTAAGTTTGTGAACTTGCTACTGTGCCACTGTGCACAATGGCCATTCCAGAGAGAGTTCCGTAATTGCTCTGAAGAGTAGATTAGGCACTAGCATTGGTTCATAGATTCCCATGGGAAGTACTTCAAAGGTGACTATAGGGATATTCAGGAATGCATTATGTAGCACTTTAAACAGTTAAGTTCATTAACTTAATTGTTGGACCTTGTGTGCTAATTAGAAAAATAAGAGTCACGGCAAAAATATTTCTAACTTGACATCCAGGTCAACTTTTCCCATGAACCAGCTACTGGATCTTGAAAATTTGTCTGAAAGACTATCAGGGAAACAAAGCTAATTCTGTACCCTAAAGGAAGAAAGTGCTCCTTTAGTGGGAAGGCACACGAGCCTGCTTTGGCATATTATTCATGATCAGTCATAGCCAAAGCACCTACATCTGCTCTTCTAAGCTGTGAAGTGACTGTCCTTCCTGAGTACAGTCTAACAAAGTCGATTGGAGTCTTCCTTTCAGGGTTCAGTCAAACGGTGAAAAAGCTCCATTTCTTCCCGGTTATAACAATGAGTGGGTTGGTTTGTTAGCTTGTGATTTCGGGCTGGAATGAAATCAAACTAGAGCTGACACAGAGAACTCTAAAATAGAGATCATTTGTCAGAAGGTTTGATTCAATTACTAGCACCCATTTTAGCTGTGGGACAGCAGACAATTCACCCTATCTCTACAGGCTTTCTTTTTCTCATGTTTAAAGGGTACTGAACCTGGTGGCATACTAGCTAAGTGCTGTATCTGCTAACCAAAAGGCTGGCAGTTCAAATCCACCAGGAAAGCTCTCCAAAGCAGTTCTACTCTATCCTATAGGGTTGCTATGAGTCAGAATTGATTGTACTGCAGTGGATCTGGTTTTGGTTGTGGGTGTGGATTACATGATCCTGAAGTCCCTTCTAAAACCAAACATGAGGATCATCATTCCTGTGTTGTAACAAAAGGGTACTGACTCTGGCAACAGAAGCCTCCCCAGTGTTCTCCTCCCCTTCCTTATCTATGCAGAGTAATTATTGAAAGACTCATTATCTATGAATTTTCTACTTTTTAGAAGGTCTAGAGCCCTTGACCTGAAGGAGCATGACCATTACACAAAACCAAAATGAAATCAGTTGTTGTCGATTAAACTCCTACTTGAAGTGACCCCACAGCTGCACAGGGTTTTCAAGGCTGTGACCTGTTGGATCAGAATACCAGGCCTTTCTCCCATGGCACCTGTGGAAAGGTTGGAACCATCAACCTTTCAGTTAGTAGTCCCATCTCTATCTCCCAGGGACGATTACATAACTCTACAAAAACCAAATTCACTGCCATCTAGTTGACTCAGACTCGTGGAGTCCCTTTAAGACACAGTAAAATTGCCCCATAGACTTTCTGGATAGTGTCTGGCAAGTTTGAACTGCTGACCTTCTGGTTAGCAGACACAGCACTGAGCCACTAAGACACCACAGCTAGCTACCTTTAAAGCCAGTGTGGGGTATTACGTAGGAGATTCCTCTGTCATCCTTCTGTCCCTTCCTTCCTGGGTGTTCAATAGTTCTATGAATCATATATTCATTTTTAAAAAAATTAAAGTTATAATAAACTGGTATCTTGCTTTGATATAGTAAACTGAGCTACGTATTTAGTACAAATCATGCTTTTGACACAGATTTGAGACATGTATCACCTTTGCTTAGGACTCCTGGTGGTACAGTGGTTAAAACAATCAGATGAGAAGTGAAGAGCTGGTGGTTCAAACCCACCAGGCCTTCTATAGGATAAAGATATGACAGTCTTCTTCTGTAAAGATTTATAGCCAGGGGACCCCTCTGGGGCATTTCTACTTGATCCTATAGGGTTGTTATGAGTAGGAATCAACACGATAGTGAATTTGGTGTGAGTTGGAATTAATTCAGCAGCGACTGGTTTTTTGTTTGCGTGAGTTTGGGGGCTACAATCATATTTTTCCAAAAATCACTTGTACCCAAACTAGCAGATTAAACTCAACATGCCAGGTTGTCAAGCTGAAATCAAGATCTTTATTTTTCAGTGGCACATTATTGTCAATAGTTCTATTTCTCTCCTCCCCATGAATATTACGCATTTTCTTTCTGAAAATTTGTGAATTGATTACTAAGAGGGAAGATCCAGTTATCTTTAGTAGCCTCCTGATATAAGTCTGTCCAACCTGCAGTGAGTCTAAGTTCTACTGCTTTTGAGGAAGGCAATCAGGTAGCATACAGACATGGCAAATTTAATTTCCCTTCTACCATGTGTGTAGGATAACTGTGGGTCCAGTAATTAGTACGGCAGTGTTACGGCATGTTAGATTTATGGAAATTAGAATATATGTAAGCACAATAGATAACATTTGTTTTTGATCCTGAAGTAAAGGTAACTGGCTTTAATTATCATAGTAAATGTTCTCATTACTTCAGATAGTTATAGGCGGTCCCTTCCATGTAAAGTATTTATTGATATCTTATAGCTTTCCTGAAGCTATGACTTAGGGAGCCATTTGAATATATATCCCTTGACAATTAGATATGTATTTCTTTTCTCTGCTTGTTTTTTTTCCTTAGCAATATCTCTATTGGAAACATCTTTCTTTTTTTTAAAGAAACTTGGTAATTCTTTAAATCTACCTAATGAATAGCAGTAGAGAAGGTAGTGTAAATTTCTGTGATTCATTCTTGTCAGTTTTTGGTTCTTAAAAGTGCACATATTCTATGTTTTATAGGGGAAATCAGAACATATTATTGCACCTATTTGCTGGTCCAGGGAGAAAGTGACTTACTGGTACAACTGATACTGCTTCTCATTCTCTGCATTTTAATATGAACACTTTCATTTTAACTATCAAAACACTGCAGAAAATTTCAAAATTCTCATACAAAATTAACATTCTGACTTTACAATTTGGTTGTTTTTATTTTCGTTGCTGTGAGGCAGATAACTGTGATACTTGAGATACGTGACGCTTTCCTGGTGATAAATGAAATTAAAGGTACTTATTTCAATGCGTATTTTTTTGAAAAGTAAAACCAGCTCATCAAACACACATTGTCATACATATCATTTAAAACAAAGTTTAAAGGAGGACTGTGGTTATTTATGAAGTGAGGTGGTTTAGGGATAAAAATGCTGATGGCATAGCGCTTAAGTGTTACATCTGCTAACCAGAAGGTCACGGTTCAAATCCTACAAGTGGTCCTTGAAACTCTCTGGGACAGTTCTACTCTGAGCTATAAGGTAGCCATGAATCAGAATCAATTCGATGGCAGTGGCAGTGTGTATTGTTGCTGTTAGGTGCCATCAAGTCCATTCCAATTCATAGCGACCCTACGTACAACAGAATGAAACACTGCCTGGTGCGATAGCATAACCACAACTGTTTTTATGCTTGAGGGGATAAGTACTGGGCAAATATAAACAAACAAAAAAAACTCTAAATGAAATCTGTCATCATCAAGTTAATTCTGACTTATAGTGACTCAATGGGACAGAGTAAGACTGCCCCCATAGGACTTCCAAATCTGTAATCTTTACAGAAGCAAATTGCCCCATCTTTTTCCCGAGGAGCAGCTGGTGGGTTCAAACCATTGGCCTTTCAGTTAGCAACTGAGAACTTAACCATGGAGCCAGCAACTGAGAATTAACCACGGAGCCACCAGGGCTCCCTCAAGCAAATGTAACCAAAAATCCCAAACCCACTGCCATCAGGTCGATTCTGACTCATAGAGACCCTATACAGCATGCTACATCTGTAGCTATAGCAAAAATAATGAGGACAGTTTAATAATAACACCATTTTAAGAAATGGTGATATAGAGACTCTTTAATGATCACCTTGGCCTAACCTATTATTTTGTGTTAAGAAATACATGCTCTAAGGTAAGCACCAAACCTGTAAGGTTGAAAGGCTCAGAAGGGACTATAGAATGAATGAACAGACAACCCAAGGGTTCCTAATGAACCTGGTCCTGTGCTCAGCAAAGCAGCCGAGACGAGAGATCTGTGCTCCGTGCCTCTTCTTTAGATCTCCTATTAGATTTACTTACCTCCCAAACTACCACCACCCTGGTCTCCTGCCACACACACACAACAGACAAATCTCCGTGAATAAATAAACCTGGGAAAGAACTCTGCCCATTTGACTCATTCCTCTTCTTAGAGGTTATTCAGCTTTGAGTGTAGCCTTTGCATTTATAGGTTTTCCCCACTCCCGTTGGTTAATATTTTTCATTCTCTTGGAGAATAGGTCCTTTTGATGATGAATTTAAGCTGCTCATATGCAATCTTAAGTCAGTCAAAGGCTCCAAGGAGTTCAACATTTGTATTGTCAGGAAGTCCTTTAAGTCCCTCTTGTCAAGGAACACTGAATTTCCCTCCACGGAGTGAAAATGTGAATGGATGACAGCTCAAGGCCAGGGAGGGCAGTGGGAGCCTGTTTCTGCTACTGGCTCTGAGCGTGAGCCAGTCTGGAAACACTAATCATACCATAATGCAGCATGTTGGGGGCAACTTAACTCCCCAGATACTTGTAAAGTTACAAAGCTAGTCAATCAAGATGTTCCAGCTTAGTCTTTGGCATGCAGGAAAAAACCCCTCCTGAGAAGAAGGTTATCACTTCTAATTAGACCTTACAAATTGGGAGAGCCAGAAAACTGGGACTAGCAGGACAGGTTTAGCATCAGTGATTGTGAGCTACTTCCACGGTGAGCATTAGGATGGTTTTCTACCAATTACTGTTAAGTTGACTTGTACTCATGGCAACCCTATGTGAGTCTAAGTAGAACTGTGCTCCACAGAGTTTGCAATAGCTGATTCGTCAGTAGATAATCAGCCATTTCTTCCAAAGCACCTCTGGATGAAGTTAAATGTCTAACCTTTTCATTAGCACTGACAGCCATAACCGTTTGCCCCAGGCAGGGACTCCTAAGTACTAAATAATAATTTCATAGCAGAGCAAGGTAAAGTAACCCCTCTAAAAATTAGGAAAATAAAAAATTATAAATGTTAGTGCTTTCCAGAATCCTGGCCTGAGTGGTCTGCTATTGGCAGAGACTTTCGCAAACCACCCATAACTTTAGAGAGTTTTTCCATGTAATAAAACCTTGCCCTATCACAGATTACCAAAAAAAAAAAAAAGATCTCCCTTCCCTTCTAATCACTATAAAAGATTTTCAAGGACTCCTCAGAGACCAAGAGGATGCCAGAGGACTGGACTGTAATTCCCAGGTGCTCACCACCATGGGAGCCTTTGTTAGCTCCAAGGTTTAAGTGCCTGTGTCAAATAGCCACTTGCTACTTCTGTGAGTCTCTCTGTGAGACTGCTCCTCTAACTCTCACAGGCCTGGAGGAAGAAGGAGGGCCATGAAGGGTGGTCCTTGTGTGCTGTGGCATGGCGTATTAAACAGCTCTCACTGCTTGATCTCGAGGCTGTGACACACTGGGAGAGCACATTGGGTCTCTGAGCTGATCTCCCACAGGAGCCGAATTGCAACCAAAATACTTACCACCAGGGGGTAGGAACATGACTGTCTTTCTCAGGAGATGCTCTTTATAGTGACCAGAAGAACCAAAACCATCAAGTTGATTTCAGCTTATGGCAACCCTATGGAACAGAGTAGAACTGGTCCATAGGGTGTCCAAGGAGTGCCTGATGGATTTGAACTGCCATGGGTTAGCAGCTGGGGCTCCTGATCAGTAATCCACCAGGGTTTCCTCGTTCCAGAGAGCTGGCCTGAATTCACAGGAGTTGTCTCTATCTCGCCTCGTGTCTTCTGAGCCATGCAGTGGTCTAAAAGTTTTTACTGATAAAATAAACATTTTAAAAAACGCACTTGCTGAGACCATTGCCTTTTCCCCTTAGGAGCTTAACTGAGAATTGCGAAAAGACCATGATTGTTCTTTTAAATGATATTTTTGAGTAATTATAACGTGAAAACATGGAGGAGAATGCAGGCTCTATAGGAGGCATATGAAAGCTGAGCTTCTAAGCAGGAGGGGAACTCACTGTATTGTCAGTCAGTTCTTCCCTCATCTCCTGGCCCCACTTTCATCTCAAAGCAATATTTTTTTGGTCTCTGACTATTCCTATGTCTCAGTATATTTCTATATAAAGTTCAGAGGCTGAGCTGTATGCCTGTATACCAGACAGTACAATGCAGATGGTGAGCTGTGACAGTGTTCCAGCTGTGCTGGGCTATCTCTAGATGCCATGAAATTGAGCCTTGCATGCTCTGACAACGGGGAGACTGACTACCCCACTCCTGGAAAGCGAGCATTTTCAGCAAAACAGTGCTTTCCCTAGGCTTCTGGGCAACATACTGGCCTTTCCATGAGGATGGATGATGTGATTAGCATAATTAAGTTACTGGCCACCCAGAGAATCACCTTGCTAGGCAACAGTTACTGATCTTTCCAAATGCTTGCCTGCTTCTCTCTCTAGAGCATCTATTTTATATCATTTTGTCTAGTTTCATTACCCAGGTAGGTTTGTTTCTAAACTTCATTCACTGTGACTATGGCAGAATGCTATGGGGGAGCCACAGTAATCAACATGGAGAAAGATCATTGGGTCAAGTTGAGTGACAGCTGAACTCCAATTTTGTTACTTCTGTTGGCTTGTTAGTAAGCCTTAGCTTGTGCCATCCCTCCTCCATCATTTAATTCATTTCATCTCTGTTCACTGCCCCAAACCAGGCCAAGTGCCGTTGAGTCGGATCCGACTCAGGTCATTTTTATTTAAGGAAAGAAAAAATCTGCTAGATCATGAGTGTGGGTGGCACACTTAAGGTTTTCTGGTGGGACTGGGATTATCTCTAAGAACACAGGGAAAGAAGGTATTTTTGAAGAAACTCTGTAGAGTACTTGATTTAGAGGAGGGGCTGGCAAACTACAGTCCATAGGGCAAATCCAGCTTGCCACCTGAGTTTGTAAATAAAATTTTATTTTATCACAGTCATACTTCTCTGTACATGCATTGTCTGTGGCTGCCTTTTATCACAATAGCAGTTAAGAAGTAGACCAAGACTCTCTGTTCCTAAAATCCATAAATATCATATATATTAGAGATATCATATTCTTATATGTTAGCACCTGGAGGAATTATGCAGATTTTTTGTTTTTAAACTAAAAACAATAGCCTATATATCTTACGAGGGAGCTTAAGTTTTTAATATATCTTAAGGTCTGATGGATACAGGGTGAGACATTCTGTGGACAAGAATTTACTGGATTGCTTCTCTCTCTTTTTAAAGGAATGATTTATACATACCCTCTTATAAAATAAAAATGATGGGGCTAGAAATTCAGGAGGGACTTAAGGCATAGAGAAAACCTGCTAGAGAAGATGACACTGAGTTTGGCCTTAAGAGAGGAGCAATCATTTTAGACCTAGAGGGGCGAGGCATGATACTTCAGACCGAGGTAATGTGAACTCAGACCTAAGGATAGTAAAGCACTCGCTTTGTTGCCACTAAAATAGAGAAAACTATTAAAATATCCATTTTAAAAAACCTCCAAGAATCCACAGTTCAGGATCCCTACTGCACTGGATATAGAAGTCTCTGGAAATTAGAATCCAAACCTGCAGACGACCCCGTAAGTGAATTTACATTAATGCAGCTGAATTTATTCTAAAGTCTTCTTTATTGTTTTGACTGAAAATAGAGGTGTTCTTGACAAATCTCTTGAAGAGATTGTTTCCCTTTTGGTACAACATGACTTGAAAACAGGTTAACAGCAGACTTGCCCTGTTTCGTAAAAATGTTGGATGTAGAGTATGGATTAGGAGGTAGCAAGACAATTGCTCCAGAATGAGTACTTGGCTTTGCATGATTTAGGAGGACAGAAGCACAGCATTCTGAAACAACAGAAGCCCCTAGAGATCATCTGTTTCAAGCCTTTCACAAATAAGATTGTTGTAATTATTTCTTTTGCATTAAAATTAATCTGAGTTCAAATTTACCACTTAATTTCATATGATCTTGGGAAAATTACATGGCCTCCATTTTCCCATCTGTAAAACAGAAGTAATGATATATTTCTAAAGTTCTGTAGGAAAAAAAATTGGTCAAATGTTTTGCACAGAGTAGGAACTCACTTTATAGGAGGTTTGTCTCTGTCTGTCCATCATCACACTTGCAAAGGGGCAGAAACCTGATGGATGATGTTAATTAACTCCCCCCAGGTCATGAAGCTTATTTGTTGAAGGAATATAATGAGAAAGCAAGTTTTCTGATCCTGAGATGTCATTTTCTGCTCTATGACATGATGCTTCTCTGCACCAAATTGTCTGCATTGTGGACTTTTCAACATCTAGAGCACAACGGGAACATGCTATCTATGTGTCCATAGAATATTAGGATAAAGACACCCTTGCATGTGGCATTCAAGTGAAGGGAAAGTTCATGATAGGTTTTTAATTACCTAAAATGAGAGTAAACCCAGAGTGACCAACTTTTCCTGATCCGATACCTGAAGCTGTTTGGTGCTCCTCTCTCTTTGACTTTCATTTAGTTTGATGTGATAAGGACATGTCTCTACTGTGTACCTACTTGCTCTGGATCAGATTTCCTTCCCCCTCATTTGCAAATGCTGGCAAGGAAAGCATAGTGGTGGCCTGATGTCTGCTTTTTTTTCACAGCTGCTCCTTCTGAAGTGTCAATCTCAGGCACAAAGAATGGCTACAAAGATCCCACATGGAACAGGGATAACCAGAGTTAGCGGCAACTCACAGCATCAATCACTTTTATTGCTCCCAAGGCAGTATTTCCATTATTTATGCTGCTGGGTGATCCACTATATTCATAACACAGCTGGTTGTCATGGCTTTAAAAATATGATAGATTCTTAAATTAGTCCAATATTCCTTGTCTTGGGTTTGAAGCATGAGGAGTCACAAGGTGTACAGAGGTTTTTGTATTCATGAAGTTAAATACCCATGGGTCTTGATGAAGAAAAGACTAACCATTACTTCCTGAGTGAGTCCATGTCAATAATGCTGAAGCTCTCTACACATGCTTAGAAATTAAATGTGAAACAATGATTGACCTGGCTGACATTCACTTCTTCTGTCATTAATCAGAGAGTGCACTGTTATGTCCAAGAGCTATAGAGGATAAGAACATAAATAATGCATGGTTTTGCCTCTCAGTGTGTTTTGTGTCCTCTTAGAATTAATATTTGAGAAATGAAAATAACACACTAGAGATTTTGAAGAAAGGAAAGACCATTTGTTGACTGAGGTGGTGATAAAGATGACTGTGGTGTTTGGGGAGGGCTGAAGAATAGATAAGATATTGACAAGAGGAGATGAGACATAATTCATATTTAGGGGGTGGAATGAGCAAAAGCATGAAAATGGGAGAGAAGAGTCAAATGGCACACAGGCATCTATTAAGTTGAAGAGTAGGTAGGAGCCAGATTCTGCAAAGTCAAGAAAGGAGTTTGGACTTCATTTTAGAAGCAATCACAAGCTATAGATGATGTTTTACAAGAAAAAAAAAAAAGATTGTAACTGCACATTAGGAAAACTAAGTTGCTCACAAGGTTAGTATGAAGTCAAATGAGTGGAGGACAGAAGTTTGGGAACTTATTTCAAGAATACCAAGAGCAAGACAGGACATGGTAAGAACATGGCTGGAAGACTGTAAATCATGTAGAAAGGAATGATAAAAGCAAGTGCAACAACAAAGGAAGTTAAAGTTTGGTTGAAATTTGACTCTACGGCAAGTAGACAGAGTTCTTTCTGTGGTCTACATAGTAGACCATCCATGCCCTGTGAGATCTGGTCTTCTTTTTTCTTGATAAACAGTTAGGACTCTTCCGCTCTCCTCATTCACTCCACGCTGGCCTACCTGCAGTCCTGAGATGTGGCAGGCATGCTCTGCACTGCATGTTCCCTATGACTAGAGAGCTCTTGCCTCAGATACCAGCACGGCTCGTTTCTTCTCTTCGTTTGAGTCTTCATTCAAATGTGTCTTCTCAGTAAATGTTTCCCTGACATCCTTGCTGAAGTGGACCGCTCCGCAGCCTCATAATCGGCACTCTCCATCTGACTCCGTTTTTTTCTGCAGTACTTATCATCTCTTAACATACAACACAGTTTACATATTTATCTCATACACTGTACCTGTTGTCTATCTCCACCTGCTTCAACACATGCTTCACAAGGACAGTGTCAAAGTGGCATGAGGGTGTCTTCCAACCTCTTCGTCTAACTTGTCAAGGTAACAGGAGAGGGAATCACTGTTAGTATCTGCTCAAGTCTGATTCCTAGGAGATGGAAGTCAGACAAACCTCCTCTTTGCAAACTTTTTACCAATTCTGACTCCATCTGTTCCTCCCACAACACTCTCAAACTCTGATAGATTCAATAATTCATTTCACAGAATTCATAGACAATACTCATGATTATGAGGTTTATTAGGAAAGTAACAGGTTACAACTCAGGATCTGGAAGCATGTAGGCAAAATCTTTCTTCTTCAGTGCAGGACAACTGTCTTAGATCTTCTCAGCCATGCAGGGCTCTTTTCAGCCCCCTTGGAACAGGCTGTTTTCAGACATCTCAGTGTGGGATTCCTCTATTAGTGCCTGCCCTGCTTGGTCAAGTGTTAGGAAGTTCTTAAGTTCCTGCAGTAAGTGCTCAGAAACATCCCACTCTGCTGGGAAGACAGGGCCTGAATGCACTCGGCTCTCTTACTTCATGGGTCAGTAGCTCACTGTAGCCTCATTGTGCTGTGGGCTGGGAAGCCTACCATGCCATCTTTTACTAGTCTCCTGGCTCTTCTGCTGCCATTTCTCTACCACTGCTTCTCACCGTCTCACACTGTTTCCAGCGTTACATCTCTTTTAGTCTCCAAGGTCTAGGAGATTCTAAAGAACACAGCCTACCTTTGGCTCTTGTCTTGATGGTAGTGACATCCTCTCTGTGCTCTGCGATTGGCTCTGCTTTTAAGCCTCGTAGGATGGAAAAACTGATCAATCCCCTCATTAGGTTCCATATGTCTTATTTTCATGATAATACCTCCAAAAGGACACCATGCACCTTATTTGCACTATTAGTAGGCTTTCTAATTCCTCTGATGGGCTGCAAGTACCTCACTGCATAGTAGCACCCAATCATTTTGTGGGAGTTATAAAACTACACATGGCTAGATGGGACAAATTAAGTAATTCACTGCACTGCAGTCAGGGATTAAGTACTTTGGTTACTGATGTGTGTCAAGTACTTAGAAGTGTACCTGGCATAAGGTAAGTGGTCAGTAAACGTTTGTTTGATGAATAAATCAGTACAGCTGCTTTTGTGCTTTTCCCTATTGGTTATTCTTGAATCCTGGATGGATTGTGTTATAGATTGAATTATATCCCCCTAAAATATGTGTTGTAAATCTTAATCCCTGTAGTGTTTGTAATTTCATTTAGGAATAGATTTTTTTATGTTAATGAGACAGTATTAGTGTAGACTGTGTCTTAAGTCAATCTCTTTTGACATATAATCAAATGAGTGAACAGACATTGGGACAATAGATGCCCTAACACGTGAACATCACCGAGGAACCCCCAAACAAGGACCATTCCGTCAAGCTGACATGAGCCAGCATACTGAAGTCAGACTTCAAACCTCCTGAACTGTGACAGAATAAGTACCTGTTTGTTAAAGCCACTCCTTTGCGGTATTTCTGTTATAACAGCACTAGATAGCTAAGACAGATCCCATGAGCCATCATTATGCTTCACCACTCTCTTTTTGCATTTCTGCAGAGGACACAGGGCTCTCAATCCACCAGTTTCTTGGATTACTGACAGCAATTCCAAGTTTGACTTTGTTGAGTTTCTACCATGGACAGAAATGGCTGCTCCTGTAGGTGAACAGTCCATGATGATATCTGAAAAGTATTTACTTTTCTGTACACTTGAGAATCTTCCCTGTTCTTTGATATCTTGTAGGGCATTTTAAGAAATACTGTTCTGTTGCCTCATCATTCAACTTTATACTGTATTTACAATACTTTTGAAATTTCAATTAGGAAATGTCTTTGAATTTAGTCCTGGTAATTAATAGTTGTTATTAGAAACTGTTTTCCATTTTTATCATATCTCCATTAAAACAACCTGGACATATCGGTAGAGATTTGGCAGAGACAAAAGAATTAATATTTAGTGTGATTCACAACTAACCTATGACGTTTCCATCTTTTCCACCAGAGTAGGGTTGCCATGAGTCGGATGGAATACCAACTGAGATGTTTTAATAAATGATGCACTGTTGTAAGTGCTCATTCATCACACCAGGAAATTTGCAGGATGGTGACCCGACAAACCAACCAGAAGAGATCAGTGTATTTGCCCATTCCAGAGTAAAGTGATCCAACAGATTGCAAAAACCATCAAATAATATTAATATCACAGCTGATGTAAAGCATTGAATATACCGTGGACTTCTAAAAGAACAAACAAATCTGTCTGGAAGATGTACAACCAGAATGCTCATTACAAGAGAGGATGATGAGCTTATGTCTCAGGTACCCTGGATATGTTACAAGGAGGGACCAGTCTATGGAATAGAACTCATTCTGGTAGGGTATATCAAGACTTCATTTCTCCTACTAGCTGAGTCGTGTTCTGTTGTTTGTATGTATGTATCACATTTTGTTTATCCATTATTGTGTTCACAGGCATATAAATTGTTTGATCAATTCAGATGGTAGAACTTGGTAAAACTCTTCAATTTCTTTATCTTTGGTATTATTGGCTAATTCATAAATTTGAATAATTGTCATATTTTCAGATCTCCTTTGAAGGCATATCAATATTATTCTGTCACTGACAGAATTAGACTTCAAGATAGGTCTTTTTGATAGTGAATACAATGCCGTTTCACTTTAATTCATCATTCCTGGCATAGTAGGCCACATGAGTATCTGTTTCAAAATGATAAATACCAGGCCTTTTCAGCTCACTAATACCTAGAATATCAATCTTTAACCATCACATTTCATTTTTGATAACTTTCTTTTTTTTATTGATGCTTTGTATATTCCATGTTCTGACTATTAATGGATATTTGCAGCTGCTTCTTCTCATTGTGAGTTGAGCCACATCAGCAAATTAAGGTCCCCAAGCTTTACTCCATCCATGTCAGTAAGGTCAAATCTGCTTTGATGAAGCAGCAGTTCCAGAGCTCTATTCTGAGTGCCTTTCAACCTGACGAGCTCAACTGCTGGCACTGTATCAGACAGTGTTCTGCTACTATCCATGAGGTTTTCACTAGCCAATATTTTCAGAAGTAGATCACTGGGTACTTCTTGCCAGTCTGTCTTTGTTTGGAAGCTCTACTGAAACTTCTCTACCATGGGTGACACTACTGTTGTTTGAGATACCAGTGACATTGCTCCTAGAATCACAGCAACATGCAAGACACCACCACATGGCAAACTGACAACTAAATAGTAGGATAAGCAACTAGGAAGGAAGAAATAAATGATGGCAAATAAGTAGTCACATTTTGTATATGGTTAAAAATGATAAAGACAGATATTAAGTGTTCTGGACATCAAAATATCTTGAAGATAATTTTAGGAGAAAACTAAGACCTATTAATGATAAAACTAATGTTTTAATATTTTTTCAGTAGAAATAATATTTCCATTTGATAATCAAATGTAACCAAATTTTTGCAGACATCTGACAGATTATACAGTGGTAAAGTACTTCTCAAAATATTTCGACTCATGGCCATGAGTTGGATCCGACTCGACGGCACTTGGCTGGCTGGCAAAATATTTCAAATCCAGCTTTATAGTTTTATAAACTATAAACAAAGTGAAAAATATCAAATGAATATAGATTAAAAATGAAGAAAAAAATTACTATTATAGAATCTCACAGCAATATTTGGTTTCAACATTTTATTGGATAACAGCCTGGTACAATCTCTCACACACTTTGCCTCTCATAATGTCTTGACTATTTTTCCATGTTCTTTGAATACTTTTGAAAGTAAACAACAACAATGATAACATCTAGGATTTTCTTTGAAATCCTTTTGAGAGATTTCACACCATTTTCAAGAAGACAAAAATTTGGTATGCTTAGTTTGTTGACACCTTTCCAAGAATTTCTAATTACAGGTTGTTTACCTGGAATTGGAATTTAGAGATAAGGGTATCAATAACTACTGTGTTAAGAACGCCATCATCATCATCATCAATGAGAATTTGCTGAGGAAATTGCCATCAACATACAACATATATAAAGTTAGCTATAGAAGGTACATGCCTGGGAATGTAGCCAGTAATAGCCTATAGCACTTGTTGAGTTCTGAATGTACAGAGTAGAACCGCTGGTTCACAGATCAGCAATATTAGCCATATGCATGGGACTGTGTTAAAATCCAGAAATTCAGTCTCCAACTCAGATTCCCTGAGTAAGAATCTGCAATTTTTCATGTTCCTTAGGTATTTTCTTTGTACTTTAAAGTTTGAAAAGCATTTTTGAATTTATATCAAGGTTGTTCATTAGAGGGAGAATTCAGTGTAGCCAATGAGGTTAGAGAGCTCTAGAAAAACCTCTAGATATGAAAAGGAATTTCAACATAAGTCATAAACAAACAATAACAACAAACTGCAAGAAAACTGAAACTAGTCTCTGAAATGTACACACCCTCTCCAGAGACCATCATTATAGATGAATGATAGCAAAGGCCCAAACATTTAAATATAAATCATGTGTAATAGACTTGCATTCATTTATTTTCCTTCTACCATTTGTGCCAAGGTTAGCCCATAAACAATTTTAAAGGTGTAGCTGGAAATTACCAACAAAAGCTTATCATTTGAGAAACACTAGGTTATGTCAGGGCTGAAAAAGAGCACTCAAAAAGTTCCAGCCACCACGGCTTCTAGCTGGTTCATTCCAGTTCAAACTTCTGCTGATGTGCATTTCCAACAAGTAATACAGTGATGCTACTGCTGCTGGTTAGGGACCAGTTCCTAAAACTAGTAGTAGAGCAAAACCAAAAAGCCAAACTCCCTGTCTCTGAGTCAACAGCCACTGATAGAGGCCCCATAGAGTTTCCAAGGCTGTAAATCTCTGTGCAAGCTGACTGCCACATTCTTCTCTCAAGGAGCCATTGATGGTTTTGAACTGCTGGTCTTTTGGTTAGCAGTCTATTAATTTAACCACTGTCTCACAAAGTCTCCTTACTAGTAAGGGCAATGGTTCCTAAGATTTTTATTTAAAAATACTTGGGGTCTTGCTAAAAAGTAGATTTTGATTCAGTATATCGGGGATGGAAATGCAAATTCTCAACAGGGGTTTGAGTCCTGCTTATCACATATTGGAAATTATTTTTTTCTTTAGACTCGACAGCACTTGGCATATGACAACTAGTGCTTTAATTTCCATCAAAGCTTCAGTCAAAAGATACACTTCAGATTTACAGGTATGCTGAAAATATTGAAGCTCTGGGTATCATTTTAAATGTATATTATTACCATACTGCAGAATGTATTTAAAGTTAGTAACATTTTGTTTGTACATATAGTATGTGATATATGTTGTAAGTACATTATTTAGAAGCCAAGACAAGAGAAACCCATATTAAAGAATGTCTTACTAAGGATACACTTACGAAAATTTACCCACTTTTAGTTAGTATGTGTTTTTATCACAGTCCTCCTTAAAAAAATTTTTAAAAATGTACTACTTGATCACATTTATTTAAATAGTAAGTAATATGGGTTTTTTTTTTTTTTGCATTTATATTATATCCAGATAGAAGCTGTTGCTTTTTAAGAGACTGTTTTAACAATTTCATTGATCACTTATCCAGTGAGCCTACTTTTTAAATTATGTGGGCCTCAGTTTAGGAACCCCAAAATGCCATTTTATTATGTAAATTATCAGTTGGGATAGAGAAGAAATGACAAGAAGTGGGTGCTTCATAATAGTTGTTTGTAAATACTGGACATGGAGTCCCGGCAGCACAGTAATGAAAGGCTCAGCAGCTAACCAGAAAGTGGGCAGTTTGAATATATCAGCCACTTCTTGGAAACTCTATAGAGCAGTACTGCTTGTCTTATAGGGTCATTACGAGTCAGAACTGACTCAATAGCTACCTCTTGGGTTGGGGTGGATTTTAAGCATAGTTGTCCCTAAGTAAGTATTGGCCAATTGGTAATTAATTACTCTGGGGTAAAATGAATAGCCGTGGAATTTAAACCAGTGTTTCTTATAGTATGAGACTCAGATTCTTTGCATCAAATTCAAAGAAAAATGCAAAATCCTGGGCCCAAGACCACACCTACTTAATTAGAATCTCTGGATAGAAGCTATATTTCTAAAAGATTCCCAGGTGATTCGCATGTGTTTTAAAGGTTGAAAGCCACTGAAATGCTAAATCTTTACCTTGACATAAATGGTAACTTTTTTTTTTCAGGATCAAAGGAACACCGCAATATGTCAGCAATATTTATTCCTAGCATTTCCATATTTTTTTAATGAAGCTACTCTGAAAGGATGTAACACACCACACTGATTATTGACATCTTGAATGGGTAGTTATCCAGTTATCAAGATTTATTGCAGTGTGGGGTAAATATTGACCTCAGCCTTGGCCTATCATTTATCCACTGGCTGAGTTCCTCTTCTCTGCCACAGTAGGAAATGATATCTAATGCAATCTTAACTGTAGCCTTCCTGCTTTAACCCATCCACCTGAAATAAGTTGGATGAATGGGAAATAAATAGTATTGATGAAGAGAAGAGTAGAAAAAAATAGATTCATATTGTATGGTAGGTAAATGACCAAGCACTTAAAAAAACTAAATGGTGCCAGTGTTTTAAGAAAAGAACTTGGATTATAAAACTCAGATGCAAAAAAAAAAAAAAACAAAAAAAACAAAAAAACAAACAAAAACCTACAAGAAAAACCTAAATGTAGACAGTTTTTCTTTAGGATGGAAGTACAGACGAGAGGGGAGTCTTTGAGGAGGACCAATAGTTAAAGCCCTTGGGTGGCTAACTGAAAGGTTGGAAGTTAGAGTTTACTCAGAGATGCTTCAGAAGAAAAGCCTGGTGATTGATTTCAGCTATTGAAAACCCTAGGCAGCACAATTCTACTGTGACACACATAGGTTTACCATGAGTTGGAAATGACTCAATGGCAGTTGGAAGTTGTGGATTCGGTAGAGCTTGGCAGATCTTCATGGAACGAGTAGACCCATTATCAAAAGAAATGGTTTCTGTCTGTATTTGCAAACACGACTTGACTGGAGAAGAGTCCTGCGTGGAGAAACTTTTTTAGTTTTCTGTTGAAACCAATGTTTGATGAATGTTGTGGGCCTCCGGCAGAGTCCCCTGAGGAAATCAGCCCTTCATTTGAAGTAATTCTGAGGAAAACAGTAGGAGGTTTAGCACAGGGATTAAAGAACTGCAGTCCCTGGGGGTGGAGCAAGGTAAGAGAACTGGAAAGAGGTAGGGTTTGGAATTGGGCTATATAAAGCTCCTAGCTCTACCTTGCCTGCCCTCAATTAAGCCACATTCTTCAGGTAAAACATAACCCCCATTCTAAATCAGTAAAAAACATTCTTTTATTACTTACTGTATTTTATTTAGAATTTTCTGCAATATCCATCCACTTTTGTCTCTTCTGCATTAAAACCAGAGCCCCTGGCTGGTGTACATGGTTAGGAGGTGTGGCTGCTAAACAAAAGTTTGGAGATTCAAATCCACCCAGAGACAACTTGGAAGAAAGGCATAGTGATCTACTATTTAAAAATAAATAAATAAATAAAATAAATAAATCAGGTATTGGAAACTCTATGGAGCAGAGTTGTAGTCTGACTCATATTGGGTCTCCTTGAGTCAGAACCTACTCAGTGACATGGATTCTAATATTGGTAACTTAAAGTCAGTGACACTGCCTACACAGTATGTCAAAGTCCTTTAAAAAACGTTATTCAAGAAATTTAGGGTGTCGTTCTGGAAGGCATATTGAATACCCTTCAGAGAAAGAGTTTCCTTGTTTTCTCTAGACATGTCTCAACCTCCATTTGTGACAGTATGATCTATCCTAATGGTTTTTGAGAGCCGTTTGGGAACTCTGACTTCATCTCTGGGTAAAGCTGTCACACACAGGATGTAACCTGCTTACGGCATGGCAGAAAGACATTACACTTGAGAAAGGGCTAGGGCTGCCATGTCCTCCAGAAGTTCCCCAGTGGCACTTGGCTAACTTTTTGTGAGCTGTTCCCAGTAGTCCATCGTTAAGAAGGATGTTTCTGCCTGTCAAGCCCCAAAGCTGCCTAATTTACAAAGATAAGGAGTTTTAATAAGATACTTTAGAAAGTCACTTATGCCATAAGGTATTCACATTATCTTAAGACATTTCTATTTGGCTAATAGGAACTGAAAGTGTGGATTAATGTCCTTCGCATGCCGTTAAAAAGCTGAGCAGGAGAAGCCTCATTTTGGCCACCAGGGGCCTCCTTCTCATGTCTGTTCTCTGCTGTCTCAGCTAATCGTTTCAGCTCTTTCAAAAGCAAAAGATGAGTTTTGACTTCATAGAAAATGAGTTTAAACCAGAAAGTCCATGTGGCCTCCAAACTTTGGATGAATGCCATGGCACGCTGTGTTTCACCTTTGATTTAAAGATAAAGAACATGTGGCTTCCTAAAAATGAAAAATTTCTTTGCTCAATTCTCAAAAGGCCAATGCAAGCAGCTGTTAAAACAGAAATAAAAAGACAAGACACTAGAATTTCAAATAAGTAAAACTTAGTGAAATTGGGTCACCAATAACCTTTCTGTAACCCTGTGATTGTTGTGACAACATGCTCCTTTTTCTCTTTGTCTTACCTATCAGCCACCCCTGGGTGTTGCCATAAGTAACATCTTGTAGAATGTGAACTTAGTAAAATAACAGTAATATGAAACAATAGGGTATTTTAATACAATAAAATTATTCTCATCTAACATCATGAACCGGCACTATGCTATCACTGTCATATATTATTTCATTCAATCCTCCCAAACTCATGAAATAGGAGCTACTATTATTATTCCATTTTAAAGATAAGACAAGTTATGTGGCTAGCATAAGGCCCCATTACCATTAAATGAGAAAAGTGAGACTGGAATAAAATTAGTCTGATTCTTTACCCCCAGTCTGTAATGACATTTTAAAATACAAACTTCATGAGCAGTGAAGTTTCTTAAGTTAATCCTTGCATTGAAGAAATGCCTCAATCTATCCCCCAAATAAAGGATTTTTCAAATGCCACCCTGGCTTCTGATAATGTTAGTGGGCAAAGATCGGGGTCTGCGGCTACTTGGCACCCAATAAGCCAGTTCCAGAGACAGGTGTGGATGTATGATCCAAGGCTTTTCTATTATCCGTGTACATGGGGGACAGACAACCTTTTGGTTCTCCAAGTCTGTCTGAAACCCTCAAGCAAGGTCGGAATATTTAAAGGGGAAGCTACATGCCATGCCAGCACAGGGAGTGGGGGGTTAGGAGAACAATGAGAGCAGGTTGGGGTGGAGCACGCTTCCCGGAGCAGGCTGCATCAGAAGTCCAGGAAACTCTCAGCTGTCAGCTAGGTCAGGGATCCTCACCAGGGCCTTTACTGGCACCTCCACTCTCTTGATGTTTCTAAAGAGCTGTAAAGAGAAGCAGCAGGGAGGTATTATCCCAGCGGCTCCTGTCAGCTAATGCACAACTTCCTGTCTGAGCCAGGCAAAGAAAACCAGGAATTTTAAGAAAAGAAAAAACAGGTAAAAAAAGTCAGTTCCATAAAACAGGCAAAGAATTAGTCCCGACTGTTTTAATTTCTGCTTTGAAATCGGAGGCCTGAAGGCCACTGCCTTGCTTCAGTACCAAACCTGTTGGAACTCTAACGAACATTTTTTTTTAATTTTTTTCTGTGTTGCTTAAGAATCTCCCACCTCTAGACAAATGCAGGAGTCCACTCAATGATTTGTAGTACTCATATCTTTTCAATTTGTGTGCTGGGTTATACTAAGAATGAAGCATCAGGAAAAATAATCCATGGTGCTGGATTATACTAAGAATGAAGCATCAGGATTGGAGAATGACATATTAACAACCTACATTATGCAGATAACACTACTTTACTTGCTAGAAGTAAAGAAGTTTTGAAACACTGGTGAAGATCAAGGACCACAGCCTTCAGTAGGGATTGTGCCTCAACATTAAGAAAACAAAATTCCTCACAACTGGAACAGTAAGCAACATCATCATAAATGGAGAAGGGATTGAGGTTGTCAAGGGTTTCATTTTACTTGGGTCCACAATCAAAGCCCATGGAAACAGCAGTCCAGAAATCAAAGATGCTTTACACTGGGAAAATCTACTGCAAAGGATCTCTTAAAAGTATTGAAAAGTAAAGATGTTACCTTGAAGACTGAGATATGCCTGACACAATCCATGGTATTTTCAGTCACAACATATGCATGCAAAAGCTGGACAATGAACAAAGAAGACAGAAAAAAAATTGATGTCTTTGAATTGTGGTGTTGGGGAAGAATGTTGAGTGTACCATGGACTGCCAAAAGAACAAACATCTGTTCTAGAAGCGTAACTAGAATGCTCCTTGGAAGCAAAGATGGCAAGACTGCATCTTACATACTTTGGACACGTTGTCAGGACACATCAGTCCCTGGAGAAGGAGGACATTTTGCTTGATAGAGTGGAGGGTCAGCAAAAAAAAGAGAAAGACCCTCCGTGAGATGAATTAACACAGTGGCTACAACAATGCGCTTAAGCATAAAAATGATTGTGGACGTGGTGCAAGACTGGGCAGTGTTTCATTCTGTTGTATATGGAGTCACTGTGAGTACAAAATGACTTAGTGGCACCTACCAACAACAACAACATCATTATAAATCATGCAGGCATAGAAGGTAATCAGGAGCCATTTAAGTGAGACAAGGGATGGAACTACCCTGCTTCTTCTAGAAGGATCTTCTTTTCTTTTCAGACAACAGATCTCGACCTGCATTTCACTTCTTTGAAAGAGCTCTTTTTGGTTGGTGAACTGCAGACATGAACTTCAACATGCAAAAACTCACCCAGTTTTTCCTAGAGCCTAAATGAATGCCACCTCTTAGAGCCCTGTTGCATGTACCGTAAAGACTCGATATTTGTAGACGATGTGCCACAAGAGGACTGTAGCTTCCACCAACATCCATGTCCTTCATTTTCCCATTCTCAAGCCCTTGTTTCTCCAGCTACCATCCCAACACAGCAAAACTATCACACTGGCTTCTCCATTGAAGAGAAAGGGCTGGAAGTTAGCCTGTGAGGAGAAGCTTGCCATAAAGTTACCAGCTTAATTAAGCCATTGCAGTTTTTAGGCATCTTTAAATATAGGCAGTTTGAATGTGTAATTGAGCCTGAGCACAGCTTCATCTTGTGTTTTCCTTGGTCTTCTTAGAACCAGATTGCAAATAGAAAACAGCTAGGATACCCTTCCGTGGTGGTGGCGTTATCTCTTCATTCTCTTTGCAGTCTCCATGTGAATTTATAAAGATTTTTTTTCTCTTGACTTGGCCAAGGACTGAGAAACTTGTATACCAAAATGCCTAGTCCAGATACCCAACACCACTGATGGGGCCTTTCTTGACTAGGAGCCAAACTGACGTTCTCCCAAAAAATATCATAAGTATTCTCAATTGAGAAAGTTATCAAATGTGCCTGGAGCAATCACTCTCTTTGGAAAATGTTTGTGAAATTCAGTCCTGAGGCACAAACAAAGGAGAGTGATTGCAGTTCAACATTCAAGTTTGACTAGTGGAGAATAAGGTCAATTTAACTCTCCCTTTGGGGAAAGTGTCCATTTGGGGAAAGTACAAAAAAAAAGCCAATGCTTATGGTATGAACGTAAGTCAGCAGTTTAGGGACTATGCAACTTTATTTATTAGCCCATGACTGTTTTACTCCACCGGAGTATTATATTTCTTGTTTAGCAGCACATCAATAGATTAGCTTGTATCTCATCATAATTCTAACCTCTCCTCAGTGTTTAAAAGCAAAGAAGACTAAGCCTGACCCAAGCTATGCTGTTTTCAATCATGTCATATACATGCAAAAGCTGGACAATTAGTAAGGAAGACCAAACAAAGATTGATGCCTTTCAGTTACAGTGTAAACCAGAAATACAGAACATATCATAGAGGCAGGGCCAAGATGATAGACTAGACATACATCTCCTCAATTCCCTCTGAGAACTAAGGCCTAGAAAAATAATTGAATGGAGCAGTGTGGACATTCTGGGATACCCAAGATCTGGCATAGGGTTCTGAAATTGGACTGGGAAACTACCTCTGCCGGAGGTGAGGCATCGGTACACTGAGTCTTGCTTCTGCTGGTTCATGAATTGAGAGGATTACAGGTATGAACACTTCCTTTGTTAACCAGGAGGCTGGGATTGGGACTACTGAGCCTGTAAACCCAGCAAGAGCTGGCTACTATGCTAAACTGCAGTGCTTAAGTGAATAGTGTATCCCACAGCAGAGAGACCATTCTTGGGACAGCTGCATCTAGAGAACCCAGCTATGGCTGCTGACCAAAGGCACCAGTACCCCTTCCCACTCTCTTCTTTCTCTAGAGATACTGCTGACTCAGTGCAGGAAAGACTACTCAGGCATTATGCCATCTTGGTCAGCTGAGAGGTAGAGTTAGTCATGCCTGAAGTCTCACCTGAGGCTTACTCCCATGCTGAACAACAGCACGTGTCTGGATAGTGCTTCTCCCAGCAGAAAAGCTGTTTTTAAGATGATTGTACGTAGAGTTCATAGTGGGGGCTGGCAGCTGAGTGCAACAGTGCTGTAATTCCTTCCCTCCTTGATCCACATCAGACCATCTGGGGACAGCCTACAAGGTGCCATCTCTGTCAGCCAGGAGGCAGGGCCTGCCTCCCCTGAGGACCCCTTTGCTTTCAGCTGCTGGTGGTCAACAACTCTGTCAGTGCAGAGGCAGCTTATATGTTAAGAGAAGCTAGAGAATGCAGCAGGGACTGGCACCCGAGTGTACTGGTGCCATTTCCATCAGCTTTCACTGAGTCACATCATAGCATTGGATGACAGTCTCACAGAGATTCCATAAATAGGGCACTGTCTTTGCCAGTCAGGAGGTGGAGTCTACCATTTTCTACCATTTTTGAGGGCCCACCTGCCTCCAGTGGCTGCCTTCAGTGCTGCTTCTCAGCAGAAAAGCAGTTTTTAAGACAAATGCATCTAGAGAATGAAGCAGTCCCTAGCAGCAAGTGTGCTGGCAACCTTCTTTCCTCCCTTCTCTGAGCTGCACTATAGTCTCAACTGTTGTGATGATGGAGAGTCTGCACAAGTACCTCACCACCTTTAGCAGTCAGGAAGTGGGGCCTGCCACTAAATTGAGAAGTGTTGAAAGGTTTGACAGTGTCTATATTGCCAGAGAAGTTATACATAAGTCAGCAGCATCTAGAAAATGCAGCAGTGGCTGGCAATCAAATCTAACGGTGCTCTTACCCACTCCCTTCTTAGAACTACATCACAGCTCCTGTTGGTGTAACATTGGAGAAACCATTTACAGCTTCTTGATGGTGTGAAGACAACAATCAATATCTAACCATTTAAAGAAGTAGACCACCATGGCTCCAGAAAACTCCCAACATAAAGAATCAAAAATATTCCCAGATGAAGAAGTTATCTGAAATTATCAGAGGTAGAATATAGAAGAATTATGTATAGATCCCTTCTAGAGATTAAATAAAATGCAGCAGAACAAAATGCAAAACTAAGTAAGCTGTATGTACTGTTAGAATATCAATGATCTGAAATCCAGTAGATCAATAATAAAATTACAAAATTAGACAATTCAATGCAAAGCCAAAAGAGCCATATTGAGGAAATGGAGCAGAGAATTAGTGAACTTGAAGATAAAACAACCACTACCAGCGTTTATAAGGAGAAATCAGATAAAGAAACAAGAAAAAATGAAGAAGCATTAAGAAGCATATGGGATTCTATCAAGAGGAATAATGTAGGAATAATTGGAGTTCCTGAACAGGGAGGGATAGCAGAGAATATAGAAATAATTGCAGAATTGCTGACAGAAAACTTCCCTGAAATCATGAAAGAAGAGAATATATATACTCAAGATGCTTAGTGAACACCATAGAAGCCAGATCCCAAAAGAAAGACAACAAGCCATACAATAAACAGGTTTAATAAAGTGAAACATAAAGAGACACTCTTAAAGGCAGTGAGGCTTAAAGCAAAACTAATGTACAAAGGGAAACCATGTAGGCTTTCGTGGAAAATTACAGGCATCATTTAATTGCTGATTCTTAACTTTTTCCTTTGTGGGCTTCACAGATCTATGTCACACTATTTCAGCCATCACACATGACCCACCTGCTTGCTCAGCTCCAGCTCCATGTGCCTGGTTTGAACTGATTTTAAGGAAAGGACACATAACTGCCTGTAAAAGAAAGGGTAGGTCTGAGACATGGACTAACTCTCTGTTTAAGCACCAGCATATGCCCAGTAATATTTCTCTTAGCATTTCAGTGTGTGTGTTCGCGCGTGCATGTGCATGTGTGTGTGTGTGCACATGCATACACGTGCACACATGTGTGTCTAACCCACAAGCATGGGTTGTTATTAGATGCTGTCAAGTTAGTTCCAACTCATAGTAACTCTATATTCAACAGAATGATATACTGCTTGGTCCTATGCCATTCTCACAATCATTGCTATGTTTTAACTCATTGTTGCAGCCACTGTTCTCATTGAAGGCCTTCCTCTTTTTTGCTTACTTTTACCAACTACAATGTTCTTTTCCAGGAACTGTTCCCTCCAGATAACATTTCCAAAGTATGTAAGATGAATTCTAATCATACTCCCTTCTAATGTGCCTTCTGGCTGTAGTTCTTTAACGACATATGTTTTCATTCTTCTGGCAATTGATGGTATATTCTTTTTTATTATTGTGATTCAGTGAAAGTATACAATCCAAATCAATTTTGCATGCCTGCCTATCTGCAGTTCCACCTGCTCTTTGCACCCAGTTGCGGTATAATCCTCCTTTTCACTCTATATTTCTAGTATCCTCTTAACAAGTCCCCTCCTCTCCACCTTTTTCTCTCCCATCTAGAAGGAAACCAGTAGGACAGGTTCCAATAAATGTATAGAACCATAAAGTACATACAGCATGTCGTCCCACTATATCCCCCAAATCCAGTCCATTGTTGTCTGAAGAACTGACCTCAGTACTGATTTCTAGTCAAGGCCAGCAGTAGGCCTAGGGGCCACATTTCCAGGGGACCCTCCAGGCTGTCAGACCATTAGTTGTGGTCTTTTAGTAGAGTTTGCAAGCTACACACCTCTTTTTCTCATGTTACCTCAGGGACTCTACATTGTGTCCCCCATCACGGCTGCTTTTAGATGTGGCTGGATACCGTCTAGTTCTTCTGGTTTCATATTAATACAGTCTCCCATTCACATGAGTCCTTCTGTCTCCTGGGCTCTTTTTCCCTTATGTTTTTGTTATTCTCTGTCATAAGGTGTTCCAGATGAGCTGGGACCATTTGGTGTACCTCAGATGGCAGCTTGCTAGTTTTTAAGACCCCAGATGCACTACTAAGAATCAAACACATTTGCTCATCCAAAGACTTTATCAAAATGGTTAATAGACCACCTACAAAATGGGAAAAATATCTGGCAACCAACTGTCAGGTTGACTTCTGATTTCCATAATCTACAAGGTACTGCAAAATACCAACAAAAAAAGTAAATAACCCAATTAAGCAAAGGGCAAAGGAGATGGACAGACACTTCACTAGAGAGGACATCCAGGTAGGCAAAAGACATGTAAGTAAATGCTAACAATCATTAGGAATCAGACAAATAAAAATCAAAAGTACAACAAGATGCCATCTCACCCCAACAATGTTGAGCATAATCCAAATAACCAAAAACAACAAATGCTGGAGAGGCTCTGGAGAGATCAGAACTCTCTTACAGTGCTGGTAGGATTGCAAGATGGTACAACCTCTTTGGAAAGCAATCTGGCGCTTCCTTAAAAAGGTGGAAATAGATATGCCATTTGATCCAGTAATCCTGCTGCTCAAAATATATCCTACAGAAACAAACGCTGTCACACAGACAGACACAGGCACACGAATGTTCACTGCAGCACAGTCCACAATACCAGAAAAGATGAAATTAACCTAGGTGCCCATCAACAGATGAATGAATAAATGAACTATGGTACATATACTCAGTGGAACACTATACAATGATAAAAAACAATCATGATTTTAGGAAGCATCTTGTAACCTGGTTTCAATTGGAAGACATTATGCTGAATGAAATCAAGCAGTGGCACAAGGACAATTGTTGTATGAGACCCCTGATACAAAGAATTAAAAATAGACATATACAGAGGAAAAAACTCTTTGATGGCTACAAGTGTGGAAAGGGGGGGCAAAGGTTGGTCATAGATTAGGTAGTTGGTAGAAATTTGGTTAGGCGAAAGCAGTGGCAGCACACAGTAGAAAGTAGGCCAATTTAACTAGACTTCACCATAAACTGAAAGCTCTTCTAACCTTAACCCAATATTGCAAGTACAGAGTAACAAGGGCAGGGTTTGGAGACCATGCTCATCGGGAACTTGGAAGTCATTTGGCATAATTAGTCTATTGTTAAGAGAGTCTTCTGTACCCCATATCTGTGAGTCATGTCTGGGGTTTTAAAAGCTAGCAAGCAGCTATGTGAGGTACACCAAATGGTCCCCACTCAGCCGGGACACATGATCACTGAGAACACCAAAGACATGAGGAAAAAAAGAGTCTAGGAGACAGAAGGACCCATGTAAATGGGAGACTGTATTAGCATGTGATCAGAAGAACCAGATAGTTCCTGGCCACCACCAAAGACAGCCATGATGGGGCACACAATGTTGAATCATTGTGGTAACATGAAAAAAAGAGGAGTACACCTCAAGAACTCTACTGGTCCTATGGCTCAGGGAATCTCCTGGGAGCATGGTCCCTAGATCTGCCGCTGACCCTGTCTAGAAAACTCTACTGAGGTCAACTCTCTGGACAAAAATGGACTGGACTTGGGGACAGACTCAATGTGACCATACAGTGGGTGTACTTTATGGTTCTATACATTTATAGGAAGCTGTCCTACTGGTCTCATCCTAGATGGGAGAAAAATGAGTGGAGAGGAGGAGGCAAGAGCTTGTTAAGAAGATACAACAAGTAAAAAACAAAAAGGAGGTGTGTGCTGTCACAGGGCAAGGAGAGCAGAGGAGCTGTAGATAGGTGGGCATGCAAAATTGTTTTGGATTGTATACTTCTACTTAATCACAATAAAAGAAAGAAAGAGAGAATGAGACAGAGACAAGACAAGGAAAAGACAAAGACCCCAGATGCCGCTAACCAATATGGGGTGCAAAAGACTCTTATGAAAAGGCTAGTTTTGCCAGTTGGCCCTGATGTCCCTGAAAACATGGTATCCAGGCCCCCATCCCTGATACTCTACCCTTTGAAGTACCGGGTAAAGTTTAGAAAACCTTTCACCTTATGATGCAGAACGAAAGGGCCCAAACCAAAAATTAACCCTACAACTTGAACAAGCAGAAAGAGAGCTACAAAAGAACCCTCTTGGGCACCAGAAGAAAACAGACAATAAAGATTACAGCAGAACTAAATGAATTAAAGAATAGAAAATCAACTGAAAGAAATAATAAAACCAAAAGCTGGTTTTTGAAAAGATCAACAAAATTGATAAGCCACTGGCTGAACTTACAAAAGAAAAACAGGAAAGGAAACAAAAAACCCAAGTAAGAATTGAGATGGGAGATGTCACAACAGAACCAACCAAAATCAAAAGTATCATAAAAGAATACTACAAAAAATTGTACTCTAACAGATTTGAAAACCTAGAGGAAATGGAAAAATTTCTAGATTCACACCACCTATCAAAATTATCATAGGGAGTAGTAGAACAACTTGTTAAACCCATCACAAAGGAAGAGTGTCATGGATTGAATTGTGTCTCCCCAAAAATGTATGTGTCGATTTGACTTGGTTAGGAGTTCTAATATGGTGACCTTCCTCCCATGTGTTGTGAATCCTGCCTCTGTGATATTGATTTTGGAGAATGGTTTGCAGTTGTGTTAGTGAGGCAGGACTCAAGCTTGTGGAACAAAGGGAGAGAAGTGAGCTGTGGAAGTTGGGAACCTCATACCACTGAGAGAGAAGCACCAAGAGCAGAGTACGTCCTTTGGACTCAAGGTTCCTGTGCCGAGACGCTGTTACTGGATTTTGACTCAGCCTACCGGACTGTGATGATTTCTTATTCTGAATGGGCTTGTATCATCTTCATGGATTTGTGGCTTACCCAACTGTGACGATAAAAGCTTCTCCTCATGAAACCTTCCACTCGTGATATTTTCTGTTAGAGCAGTACCCAGTGACTAGGACAAAGAGATTAAAAAATTAATCAAAAAACTACCAACCAAAACAAAATCCTAGCCTGGACAGCTTCACTGGAGAATTCTACCAAACTTTTAGAAAAGAGTTAATTCCAATACTACTGAGGCTACTTCTCAGAATAGAAAACGATGAATACTCCCAAATTAATTCTGTGAAGCCAGTATAACCCTAGTACGAAAGCCAGAGAAAGACCGCACACAAAAAGGAAGTTACAGACCAATATCACTCATGAACATACATGCAAAAATCTTCAACGATATTCTAGCCAATAGAATTCAACAACATATCAAAAAATAATTCATCATGGGGTGCAACTTGGGGATGTAAGGAGATGCAAGTCTGGCTCAACGTTGAAAACCAATTAACATGAACAACCACATAAATAACACAAAGGACAAGAATCATCTGATTTTGTCAATTGTTGCAGAAAAGGCATTTGGCAATTCCAACACCCATTCATGTTAAAAACTTTCAGGGTAATAGGACTAGAAGGGAACTTCCTCCATGCAATCAGGGGCACCTATGCAAAGCCAACCACCTATATCATCCTGAATGGAGAGAGATTGAAAAAATTCTCCCTGAGAACAGGAACTAGACAAGGATTCCCACTGTCACCACTTCTATTCAACATCATGCTAGAAGTTCTAGCCAGAGCAATTAGACAAAACAAAGAAATAAAGGGCATGCACACTGGCAAAGAAGTAAAATTCTCCCTATTTGCAGATGATATGATTGTAGACACAGAGAACTCATAAGTAAACATACACAAAGAATCCATAAATAAACTACTCAAACTAATAGAAGAGTTCAGGAATAGAAGAGTTCAGAAGTATCAGGATATAAGAGAAACATAAGTAAATCAGTAGGATTCCTTTACACCAATAAAGAGATTATCAAAGGGGAAATCACCAAATCAATACCATTTTCTATAGCCCCCAAGAAGATAAAATACTTAGGAATAAATCTAACTAGAGAAATAAGAAACCTATACAGAGAGAACTACAAGTCCTTACTGCAAGAAACCAAAAGAGACATACATAAATAGAGAAACCTACCCTTCTCATGAATAGGAAAACTTAACACTGTGAAAATGTCTATTTTAGCCAAAGTGCTTTACATATACAGTACAATCCCAATACAAATTCCAGTGTCATTTTTTAATGAGATGGAGAAATGTAACCCCAGATAAGTAAAGCAATATTGAACAAGAAGAACACAATGGGAGGCCTGACACTACCCAACCTGAGAAACTGTTACACTGCTACAGTAGTCAAAACAGCCTGGTACTAGTACAAAAAGAAATATACAGACAAATGGAACATAATTGAGACCCCAGAATTATCACTTATCCTCTTATGAACAGATGATATCTGACAAAGCCCAAAAGGTCATAAACTTGAGTGAAAACAGTCTCTTTAACAAATGGTGTTGGCAAAATTGGATATCTGTGAAAACTGAAACAAGACTCATACCTCACACCTCACACAAAAACTAAACTCAATATGGATCAAAAACCTAAATATCAAACCTAAAATGGTAAATCTCATGCAGAAAAAATAGTCAACAATGGAAATTCTAACTCACAGCTTAGATACAAAATCTGACCAACAATGCACAAACAATAGAAGAGAAAACAAATGAATGGGCACTACTAAGAATCAAACACTTTCGCTCATTCAAAGACTTTGTCAAGAGAGTTAAACAACTACCTACAGAATTGGAAAAATATATTTGGCAACTATATTTCAGAACAATGTCTGATCTCCATAATCTACAAGGAACTGCAAAATGTAAACAAGAAAAAGGCAAATAACCCAGTTAGCAATGGGCAAAGAAGATGGATAGACATTTCACCAAAGAGGATATCCAGGTAGCTGAAAGACACGGGAGGAAATGCTCACAATCATTAATTACTAGAGAAATCTAAATCAAAACTACAATGAGATACCATCTCACCCCAACAAGGTTGGCAATGATCCCAAAATACAAAATGACAAATCCTGGAGAGGCTGCAGAGAGATTGGAACTCTGCTACAGTGCTGGTGGGAATGCAAAATGGTACAACCCCTTTGGAAATCAATTCTACACTTCCTTAAAAAGCTAGAAATAGAAATACCATATGATCCAACATCCCCACTGCTTGGCATATATCCTACAGAAATAAAGGTGGTTACATGAACAGATACTTATACAAAAATGTTTATTGCAACACTGTCAACAATAGCAAAAAGATAGAATCAACCTAGGCGACCATCAACAGATGAATGGAAAAACAAGCTGTGGTATGTATACTCACTGGAACACTATGCAATGATAAAGAACAATAATGATTTTGGTTTCACCTATGCTGAATGAAATTAGTCAGCAGCAAAAGGACAAGTGTATGAGACCTCTGCTATAAGGACTTAAAAATAGACTTATGTACAGAAGAAAATACTCTGACAGCTACAAGCATGAGAAGAGAGAGGGTTGGTCACTGAATGATAGTCCATAAGAATTTGGTTAGGTTGAAAGCAGTGATAGCATGCCATGAACAGCAGATCGACATAACTAGACTACACCATAAGTTGATAGGTTTTCTAATCTCAAATCAATGTTTCAAAGGATAGAATAGCAGGGACAGGGGCCTGAGGACCATGTTTTCAGAGGACATCAAGTCCAATTTGCATAACTAGCTTCTTCCTAAGAGAGTCTTCTACACCCCGTATTGGTGAGTGATGTCTCTGGTCTTAAAAGATACCAAGCTGCCTTTTGAGGTACGCCAAATATTCCCAATTCATTTGGAATAGCTGATGAGTGAGAACAACAAAGACATGAGGGAAAAAGGGACAGAAGGATCCATAAGAATGGGAGACTGTATCAACATGAAACCAGAACCAGATAGTGCCCGGCCACCACCAAAGGCAATTGTGATGTGGGAAACAACGTAGAGTCCCTGGCGCAACATGAGAGAAAGAGGGGTGTAGCTAAAGAACTCTACTAAATGATCTGACAGCCTGGAGGGTCCCCTGGAAACATGGCCCCTGCTGCTGGCCCTGAATGGAAACCAGTACTGAGGTTGACTCTTCAGACAACAATGGACTGGACTTGGGGATACAATGTGAGCATGTGCTGTGTGTACTTTATGGTTCTTTACATTTATAGAAGACTGTCCTACTGTTTTCCTTCTAGACGGGAAAGAAAACGGTGGAGAGGAGGGGACAAGTGCTTGTTAAGAGCATACTGGAAATATAGAGTCAAAAGGAGAATTATGTTTCACCAGCTACAGAGAGCAAATGGAGCTTCAGATAGGCAGGCATGCAAAATTGATTTGGATTGTATATTTTCACTGAATCAAGATAACAAAAAAAAAGAATATACCATCAACTGCCAGAAAAGCAAAAACATATGTCTTCAAAGAAGTACAACCAGAATGCTCATTAGAAGGGAGCATGATGAGAATTCATCTTACATACCTTGGACATGTTATCAGAAGGGACCAGTTCCTGGAGAAGGACGTCATGGTTGGTAAAAGTAAGCAAAAAAGAGGAAGGTCCTTAATGAGATGGGTTGATGCAGTGGCTGCAACAGTGAGTTCAAATACAGCAATGATTGTGAAAATGGCGCAGGACCAAGCGGTATATCATTCTGTTGAATGTAGTGTTACTGTCAGTTGGAACTAACTTGATAGTGTCTAACAACAACAGGTGTTTGTGGGTTGGGCACACATATGTGCACATACGTGAGCACACATGTGCATGTCTGTTTGCGTGCACATGCACACACCCACACTGAAATGCTAACAGGAACGTTACTGACATATGCTGGTACTTAAACAGAGAGTTACCCCCATGTCTCAGACCTTTCCTTTCTGTTACAGCCAATTATGTCTCCTTTCCTTACAATCAGTTCAAACCAGATGTTTTAGTCAGCTAGTGCTACTCTAACAGAAATACCACAGAAAGGATGGCTTTAACAAAGAAAAGTTTATTCTTACACAGTCTACCAGGCTACAAGTCCAAATTCAGGATGTGCACTCCAGGGGAAGGCTTTCCACCCTTGTTGGCTCTGGAGGAAAGTCATTGTTTTTATCAGTCTTTGTTCAGGGAGCATGTTGGTGCAGGAACCTCAGGTCTGAAGGATGCACCCTTCTCCTGGTACTGCTTGCTTGATGGTGTGAAATTCCCAATTCTCTGCTTGCTTCCTTTCCCTTTTATCTCTTGTAGGATGAAAGGATAAAGGGTGGTGCAAGATGGACTCCAGGGAAACTCCTTTTACAGTGGAGCAGGGAGATAATCCTAGGAAGGATTTACAGTCCAGCCCTAATTCTTTAACATATAGCATAGGAAAATCACAAAATGGCAGTCATAAATTATTGGGACTCATGGTCCAGCCACATGGCTACACATATTTTGGGGGGCACACAATTCAATCCATGACACCAAGGATATGGAGGTGAAGCTGAGCAAGCAGGTAGGTGATGTGGGATGTGTGAAATGATGTGTTGTAGATCTATGAAGCACATGAAGGAAAAGATTAAGAATCAGTGATTTAATGATACCTATAATTTTCTTGCAGTTCTAATAATTCTTTACATCAGCATAACACTTTTAGAGTGATTTAGTTTGTGTTGTTTGACCAATCTAATAATCTATTAAAGTTGACATTATATCATTTACCTAGTTTATCAGTAAAGAAAATGAGTCACAGAGAAAAATGTAACTATTCCTATATAATAAATAAAGTACCTGATAAGTAATCATCTAGGGGTTAGAATTCAACCTGATTGCTTTCTGATATAAAGCTAAATAACTTGGATTTCAGTTTCACTTGTACTTGCTGGCAGGCTTATAGGCTGCCTCCCCAAACTATAACCTCCCAAGAAAAGTTTCTATAAATCTGAAACCACTTTGTGCCCACTTGGCCCTGCCTCTTCCCTCTCTTCCCTTCTAAATGTTAACTGAATCACACTTCCTGTAAACTTGGTTGTATGAAAATTTAGATTTGTTAAAATAAAACAGGCACTGACTTTCAAACAGACTCTCTAGAAATCTTTTAAAGAAGAGATGCTTCTAATGTGCTTAAATACTTGGGTTGAAAAAACTAAAATGAACATATAGTTCAATTTCAAGTAAACATTATTCAATATGGCAAGATACTGATACTGGTATTATCGACATCCCTGATTTGAACTGATTTATAAAGAAGAAACACAATTGCCTCTAACAGAATGGTAGTGTGAGACATGGGGCTGTTTTAGCACCAGCACATGTACACTGATGTTTCTTTTAGCATCTCAGCATGTGTGTGTGTGCACGTGCGTGCGTGTGTGTGTGTGTGTGTGTGTGTGTGTGTGTGTGTGTGTGTGTGTGTGTGTGTACCCAGCAGGGTTTCTCTTAGTATCTCAGTGTGGATGTGGGTATGGGTGTAGGTATGCTTACAAGCTTGGATTGTTGTTAGATGCCATCAAGTAGATTCCAATTCATTAAAGCAGAGAAGGTGGGAGGTGTCAAAATGATGATTTCCTTCTTGTTCAGGAAGCAGAAATCCTCAGAATTTCTGAAATATATAAAGTATAGACAGCTTTCTGGTTCAATGTCTCAAAAAAAAGGTTGGTTGGTGGCATAATTTTGTGATTTTTTTGTTTTGTTTTTATGTGGTATCTGTTTTTGTTGTTTACCGTATTATCCCCAGTAGGATTTCCAAATCCTTGTTTTGAATGAACACCCTTGCTAAATGGAATACCAAAAAACTAGCTCTGTGATAAAAAACAAACTTCAGGAAAACAAACATATGAGTAGAGATTAGATGATCTAGAAGGATGACATGACTTCTGTGATGCCCATTCCCTCTTAGTCTCAGGTTTTACCAGTTCACACTGAGAAGTCTTCAGTTTTCTCCAGCTTCCCTGGGCCATGAAGGATGAAAGTATTACATATTTCTAAATGCACACATTCAGCTACTCAAGCTCCATGAGAGCTGAGACTTATATCTTTAAAATGAACTCACCAAATCTAAGAATTTCTGAGACCGAGGTTAGTGATTATTCCTGGATGTTGTTAGGTGCCATTGAGTAGATTCTCACCCCCAGCATCCCTGTGTACAATGGAACAAAACAAAACACTGTCCTGCATGATCCTCATAATCATTGTTAATTTATAACACCAAGGATTGATTATAAATAAAAATGATTAATCCTTAGTTATATAAATTATTCCAAGGCTTTCAGCCAAATCCATTTTTCAAGTACCCAGAGCAGCGTTTTTCAGACTTAGATGAGTAACAGAATCACCTAGAGGGCTTGATAAACAGAGCTTGCTGGGCCTCACCCTATGAGTTTCTGATTCAGGACATCTAGGTTACATACCAGAACTTGCATTCCTATCAGATTGTTAGGGACTGGTGATGCTGATGGTGTTAGTCTGAGTACAGGGGCCATACTTTTGAGGAGCTCAAAACTAAAGGCTAAACTGCCCACTTGCCTGAGAGATGCACAGTGCTGTTCTAGAGCAGGTCATTCATAAAAGTCCTAAGGACTATTGACCTCAATGAGGATCTGAGTGGGTGTAATAGGAGGCATGAGCTATAAGCAGGAGGTGAGAAGGTCAAGTGTATTAGATCTCCATTCATCCTCAAGCTATACAGTTGAGCACCAGAGGTATCTCAGGTGCCTGCTGGGTTTTCCAGTTTTTAAGCTTTCAGAGGATGAAGTTTGCCAGGTTGCAGTGTGAAGGCAAGCAGCCAAAAAATTGTGAAAAGGAAAAATATTTGGCCTAAGGTGCTTGTCTGGAAGCTTTGAATTTATCTGACATAACCACGTCATGACTTGAAGGGGAAGACATTCTACTTGTTAAAATAATCAGGTACATTTCCTATCGTTTGAAAGGAGACCCTATGGAAAGAGGGTTCTCTTTAAACTTTATAGATGGGAGGATTGCTTCCCTTCACAGGAGTAGCCCTTAGAGACCGTGTAATTAGAAGAACGGAGTCATTTAAAAACATCTGCGTCAGGAGTTGGGATGATTGGAATGTGTCACACATCTGCTGCAGAGGAGATGATGTTAGGTGTATGTAATCATAGCTTGATTATTAACTATTATAAATAGAAAAAAGAAATGGAGGTAGTATAAAGAGAAATTTCTAGACCGAAGGTTGAAGGACAAATTGAACAGAGGTCTTCACAAATGGAGCTTTGCCTTTGCAGTTATCTGTGGTACCCAAGGACAGATATTTTTCTGTAAACAAAATAAGCAAGGTGCTTACTCGGCTCGTCAGATCATCTGTAGTGAAGAATGTTTACATTTTTTCAGCAGATCAGATTCTGCTTCTAAGTTTTCCTGGTATCTGTCTCTCTTCCAACCCCACAACACCATCCGACAGCATCAAAAACTCTTTTTTTTAATTTACAGAATCCCTGATGGCGAGGAGGAACAAGTAAGCAAGAAAAACACAGGCTTATTTACTAATCTGCACTGAACATTTTCACATGGGTTTCACCACATCTTTAATCTTTGGTTGGTGAAACCCATGTGAAATTTTCTTCTACAGACTAGTAAGTAGGCACAAGCAAACCCCTGCTACCTTGTTGACTGAATAATCTGTCCCTGGTGGATTCCTACTAATTTGGAAAGAGATAGTTTCCTTGTGCAGTCTTCTGAGAGCATGGCTTTATTTCCTCCTCCTCTTTTTCTGTTTCAGTTGTATGGATATAACCTGAGCCCCTACTATTTGCTAAGCATGTATTAGGCCCTTTCATATAAAATGAGTAAAAACGTTGTAAGTAACCCCCCTAAAATTACAAAATGTAGTAGAGTATGGTAAGCGCATGGAGATAATTACACATCTGAGGAATATAGAAAAGATGTTATTATACTTGCCCACTTACAGAAATCCTTCCATTTAAGAGGATCATCCTGACTCCCTCCAAGGAGTTCAGTGAGACTAGAACCATAAATATTGGTGTCAGTTAATAATGAGCTTTCCCACGCTGGTTCCATAATTAGCTGGAACAGGGCAATGGAGAGCAAGCTAGGTTTAAGAGTCAGAAATAGAGCAGCGACTCCTTCAAAGTAATCTCTATGATTTTGGACTTTTATTTACACAGTGGGCCCTATCCATTTGCAAACTCTTTCAGAATTATTTAGTATTTTAGCACAGTCCAAGTGCCTGGGCTGCATCATGTTCTTATATTGTCACATTATTGCAACTTCCTGTGGTCAAAGAATCTGTCCATTGCTTTGATTCCCTGTTTGGAAATCTCCACTTCTTTCTTTGCAAGACCAGGTACTACTACAAGATTTTCTTCTCTTAAATGAATACATTTTAAAAAATATTTTATTGTGCTTTAAGTGTACAATCCAAGTAAATTTGTCACCCCAAAACTTGCATACACACTGCTACGTAATTGTAACTGAAATCCCCACCCTGTGACAGCACACTCTTCTTTTCCACCGTGTATTTTCCACATCTGATCAGCCAGCTCCTGTTCCTCTCTGCCCTCTCATCTCATCTCTAGACAGGAGCTGCACAGTTAGTATCATGGAGCTACTTAAGCCAAGAGGCACACTCTTGGCCAGTATCATTTTACATCTTGTAGTATAGTCCATTGCTTGTGTGAAGAGTTGGCTTTGGGAATGGTTTCAGCTCTGGGCTAACAGAGAATCTAGGTGCCATGTCTTCAGAGACCCTCCAGTCTGATGAACCATCAAGTCTGGTCTTTTTAATAGAGTAGAAAAATAATTTTAATCTAATTGATTTTTAATAAAAACTAAAAAGTACAATCTCAATGAAGAGGTAAAGGGAAAACTGGAATCTCCACTCCATAAAGCTCTCAGTTTGGGAGCTCTGTAGTCAGAAGCCCTGGTGGCATAGTGGTTAAGTGCTATGGCTGATAATCAGAAGAATGACAGTTCAATTCTACCAGGTGCTCCTTGGAAACACCGAGGGATGATTCTACTCTGTCTATAGTGTTCCTATGAGTCAAAATTCACTTGACAGCAGTGAATTTGGTTTTTGGTCTAGTAATCTTCGAGGAGATGGTAATAGAGTTTGTAGACCTTGTATCTTTGTGTTCAGAGCAACTGGGCTCTGAAAAGATATCAAACCATCTGTGTCATTTGAGATCATTTTAAAATAAGTGGGGTAGAGCTAGTTGCATAAGCAAGAGGGCTTGCATGTAAAGTAGGGTTATGGTATCTAGAAGCTGAGAGGATTATTATATTTACCTGATATATACTTCTGGCTCAGTTGAAGCAATGATCTTGTTATACATATCATATCACATGTTATACATAAAGTCACTGTGAGTCAGAGCTGACTTGACACGAACTAACAGCAATATTTCTGGAGTTAGCTTTCCAAATAGTCTACAACTCAGAGCCCCAAACTTTTGTTTCTGTAGCTGGAGGCATTCACATTAGCTATTTGATTAGTTCATTCTGTTTCCTGTTTTCAATTAAAAAAATAAATAGGACCAACCTTCCTTTCTAACATTGTATACATGGTTTAATTTTCTTGCACTACTTTAGGAGTTGTACTATATTGTAGTCAGTGGAAAAAATCTTTTTTTTTTTTTTTTAGTGGAGTTAGGATAATTAAAATGTTTTCTGTAGGAAAAAGCTTGTGTGGTACCAGACTGCTTCTCAATTACACGGTCATTTGGGAGAAAAGGGAACAAGTGATTTTTATTAGCTGACTCAGTGACCAACATTCTCTTAGCTGGTAGGATAATTTCTAGTAATTAAGACTGTTTCCAAGCTACATCCTAATATCATTAGCTACAAAAATAGCATAAGTGATTCTCTAGTAGTCATTTTATTAGTGAGAAGTTAGAGACAATCATCAGCCTTAGAAGTCAACACATGTAATAATTTCTCATAACCACTTAAATTGTTACAACATGTTTGTATGAAGAGAAACCACCCAACGACAATAGTACTTGTAAGGTATGTACCTTGGGTGTAAGTAACAGAAATCAAGTGGAGGGGTAGGCACAGATCCAGAAAAATTACCTACCAGTTAGGTGCTCCTCTCTGTGCCAGTCGCATTTGGAACAGTCCATTTCCAGTGCCACAGCTACTCTGTCAAAAGGTTCAAGGGATAACCCAAACTACTTACAGTAAGATTGCCTTCGTTGCCAGCCTTCAAGCCTCCGTGTGAGTGAGTAAAGCGTCAGTCCTCAGATCCTAACCCCTCCTTACCCTCCTAAACTTACAACCCTACCAAGACTGTATGCCTTTAGAAAATCAAAGTTAATCTCATTATTCACTTTGATCCTATCTAAGTCTGTCACCACAAAGAAACAGTTTCCCATTTCATACGGAGCACAAGCTGCTATCCTTTTACCTGGAGGATTGAAATACCCTCTTAACTTATTCTCTGCATTCACAGTATTCCTAACAGTAGCTACATACAGCAGCCAGAGTGATCATTTTTTAAGTCACCCATTCCCAAAGCCCTTTATGGCTCTGTTCTTCTTAAGCACAAAGTCCATAAAACAGAGACTTTGTTCTTATGTTCACTGCTGTCTCTACAATGCCTAGAACAGTGGCTGGAGCATAGTAAGCACTCTGAAAATATCTGACAAAGGAATAGATAAATAAATGGACACAGTAAGAATGTTTCCTCCTTTCCATACCCCTTTATTTTGCCTTTTTAATATTCTTTACTGAGATGATTGTTTTCTTTTGTATATTTAGAATTATGCACTAATATGTAGATACAAACTGAAAAACTAAACTCATTGCCATTAAGTTGATTCTAATTCATAGCGATCCCATAGGGCAGGAACTGCTCCCATAAAGATTCCAGGAAGTGGCTGGTGGATTCCCACCGCTGACATTTTGGCTAGCAGGCAAGTGCTTAACCACAGGTACTATCAGAGCGCCTGTGTACATAGTCTCATTTAAAAAACTGGAAAACCTAGACAAATAGACAAAAGGAAAATAAAAGTTACGTGAAGTCCCCAAATCCAAAGGTAACATTTCAGTTTATGTCCTTCTAGACATGTTCTATAGTAATAATTTTTCCATGATATCCTTTTCCTAGTCACATCCCCACATCAAATCCAGTCCAAACATCATTACATGCTCTATTAGTGTCACGTGGCTGTTGTAACAAATTATCATCCGCTGGATAGCTTAAAGCAAGAGAAAATTATTCTTTTATGTTTATGGAGACCAGAATTCTGAAATCATGGTGTTGGCAGAACTGTATTTCTTTCTGGAATTTCTGGGGAGAAGCAAGGAGCCCTGGTGGTACAATGGTTAAGCACTTGACCACTAAGCAAAAGGTCAGTTGCTCAAACCAATCAACTGTTCCACTGGACAAAGATGTGCTAGTGTGCTTTGGTAAAGATTACAGGCTTGGAAACCATCTGCTTTATAGAGTGGCTATGAGTCAGAATCAGCTTGATGGCCATGGGTTTTTTTGTGGGGAGAACCTATTCTTTGCCTCTTCCAGGTTCTTTCGGCTGGTGGCTTTCTTGGCTTGTGGCCATATCTCTTTGCTTCATCTTCACCTTGCCTTTTCTTCTGTGTGTCTCTTATAAGCACGCTTGTCACGAGTGTAGGACCCACCTTGGCAGTCCAGGATGACCTCACCTCAGGAACCTTAATTATATCTGCAATGATCATTTTTTCATAAGTTAATGTCATACATTACAGAAATTAGACATGAATGTATCTTGCAGGGGTGGGGTCACCATTCAACCCACTTTGAAAAAAGTTGCCATACAGTTAATTCTGACTCATGGCAACCTTGTGTCTATCAGAGTACAACTTCACTCTGTAGAGTTTTCAAGGGCTATGATCTTTTAGTAGTAAATAGCTAGATTTTCTTCTGAGGCAATTCTTAGTGGATTCAAACTGCCATCTTTCAGTTAAGTATTATGGTGCCTAACCATTTAAGGAGCCCTGGTGTTGCAGTGGTTAAGCAATCAGCTCCTAACTGTAAGGTCATCAGCTCAAACCCAACAGCTGCTCCCGAGGAAAAAGATATGGCTGTCTACTTCCATGAAGATTTACAACCTTGGAAACCTTATGGAGTTCTACTCTGATCTGTAAAGTTGCTGAGTCAGAATGAATTCATCAGTAACAGGTTTGGGCTTAACTGTTTGCACCAACTAAGGACTCCTTCAAGCCTCTGCCTCAGTGTTAAATTCCCAATACATCAATTGGTCTGAGTCCTTGCAGACTCCTTTGCGTGCTATGGGAAGTGTTTATGACCAGGTCCCTGCCAAATCACCCAGGAAAACAGACATTGCAATGACACACAGCAGTTTAGAACACATGTGACAATCTACTATGTCTGCTGCATCCAAGTGATGTCTGAAAAAAAAAAAAAAGAAGGGGAGGAGGTGCCCTGAGGAGAAACTGGGGTGCCTGCTAATTAAACAGCTAGAGGTATGAAACACTGAGATTTGGTTTACTGTGTAAATACGACAATCTGAATTCACCAGTGAGTCAGATTAGAGTTCATAGAGAATGGTTTATGTGTATTTTCATCACTTGGGATAATGGTTGACATTAATAAATTATTCAGGTGTTTTGTTGAAAGGAGTAAATGGTTATAGGCATTGAATTCTGAGTGTGAAGACTTAACTCTCCTTCCCCACGCAGGGTCTGCCTTTGCCTTTTGACGAGCCTTGTACTTTAATTTGTTTTCTAAGCATTTGCTTTTGAATCTTTTAGAAAAGTGTAGCTTGTTTATGGCTCATTCATTTATTTCCTACCCAGCCTCCAAAATGAAGGCCATCCTTCTCTTCCTTGTGGAGACGGAGTCTCAGCTGGGGATGATGGGAAATAAGTCTGTAGCTATGCTGAGTGACAAACAGCAAAGCATGAAATCCACAAAGATTACTTAGTCATTTGCCTTCCCCTGTCTGTTTCTCCTAATGCATTAAAGGTAATAATCTGAATCAAGCCTCTGTGGTTGTTTACTCCTTTTTGCCAGCATTAGCTGGGGCAGCTGTCTCTCTGATTTGTTGTTGGGACTCATCCACTTTCCCTTGCTTTCAGATGTTTTTCCCCCCTCTTTCATTCCCTTAAAAAATTAATTTTTCCCACAGTTCTACTACATGGGCACTTGGTTTGACAAATTTATCAGATGATGTAGAAAATGGCTTAGAGTCGATCACATTAGTCTTAGTATGTTTGGGACGTAATATCATCAAGCTGGTGTGGATTTGTTCTGAGATAGAGAAGAAGCCCCCCAGAAGGAAGCAGAGTGGTGACTGGCACCCCAGGGCCAGAAGCAGGGATGTCTATTCCAATGCAGATAATACACAGGGGGAGGTTGTCAGTACAAAATTGAAAAGTGGTAGTATATCATAGATAAAATGACATTTGCATTATAATAATATTATTTTCAACAATGCTAAACAATGTCAGTGATAAAATACTCCTCATTCCCCTGAATTTTCTGTTGGTCTAAATTCTAAATGGAAACCCTGGTGGCGTAGTGGTTAAGCGCTATGTCTGCTAACCAAAATGTCAGCAGTTCAAGTCCACCAGGTGCTTCTTAGAAACTCTATGAGACATTTCCACTCTGACTTATAGGGTTGCTATGAGTAGGAATTGACTCGACAGCAGTGAGTTTGGCTAGGTTTTAAGTTCTAAATAATTGTTTCAGTTCCTGCTGAGTTTTAAAGTATATTTATGTAAGATTTGAATCAATATATGCTTATTATTCTTTTGTAAACTCCGTGCTTGACATGGAACTAGCTTCATGTATTCATTCTGAGAGTATATTTGTAAAATTCAGAATTGTTCAAGCTAGTTTGGGGCAGAGGTCTTGTCTCTAACCCCTGTAGGGTTATATAGGACTACATATGTATGTATGTGGAACTGTATATTCCCATATTTAAAGAGTAGATTTGAAATCATGGTAATACAGTGTTTAGAAAGAGAGAGAGAACATGAATTTCTTTAAGTCTGTCCTTATATTTGACTAGTTGGAGTTTTTTGTTTAAAATTTTTTGTTGCAAGAATATTTGAGAGTTAGCAATCAAATATGAATACAACAGATAAAATGTATAGCAATTACTGAAATTTATTTTGAAATAGAATTTTTATGACTGAAAGCCTTGTGTTGAACACTTTTCTTAATTTTTTACACATCTGTTGCTTCATTTTAAATAAACTTGACATTGAAATTAATCAAATTTGTTCTTCAGTTAGAGTGAAGAGAGAGAGACAAATCCGGCTATACTGTTTATTAAATAAGAGTATGTATAAAAAATCAGTTTTTGTTGAGGTCATTGACTAATTCAAAGAAGGTAGTGTGTGAAAACAGACATTATCATGTTATTATTCCTCATTTTAACAGGCCCGTATGTAGAGAAACATTTCCTACTTTTTTTCAAACACACAAAATAATGTAATTAAAACTGTTAATCAGGCTTTGTCCCTTTTAATACTGTACTATTTTGTTATTACTTTGTGTCAGTGTAATTATGATGGGGCCTTGGTGGTTCAGTGATTAAGCATTATGGCACTAACCATAAGGCTGGCAGTTTGAATCCACCACCTACTCCTTGGAAACCCTGTTAGGGTGATAATACTCTGTCCTATACGGTCACCAGAGATCAGAATTGATTGGATGGGCACACATTTTGCTCTAGATGTTTTAGCATAATTGTGTATGTGAACTTGAATAAAGTAAAAACGTCAGTTTGCATTTCCCTCCCCACTTCTGGCTGTGATTATTTCTGGCTAATTTTTTTTTTCTTAATTATTACTAAAAATAAATTTGCTATTAAATGGAGGAGAGATGCATGAAAAGAGTTCTGTTCTGGCTGTCAATTACATAAATACTTAATAGCTAGTGTCCAAGGGAGAATTATTTTCCATATACCAACAAGCTGGGGCTGCTTTAATTTCACTGCTCCTTTGATGACCCAGAGGTGCTTTTTTGCAGGATTTCTGTGTAATAGATGAGATACTGAAGATACCCAGCACTTGTCTCAGAGATTCCCCAAACTCCTTCAAAAATTATCCTAATACTAGGCCAGCTTTTGGAAGAGCCAATGAGTATAAACAAACAGGCTTGTCAGCATCTGGGAAGACGCGGCTGAAAGAATTTGCTAAACCCATAAAACAAGTTAATCTTTGCTTACGACTTCACATACCATTAATTAAACATTTTTATTGTGTCAGTTAAAAAGAGAGAGAACAATCTTTCATTGTATGAACAGGTGTATAAATAATGACGAAGGGCTTATCCAATTTCAGCTCAATGTCAACAAATCTTAGCTGAAGACCTACAGGAAAAAAAAATGCCTTTTTATTACTGATCATGAAAAGGAAAGGGGTTTAACACTTTCTTAAAGGAAAAGGTAAACAAGGCAGAGTATGACAACCCACTGAAACATCCTTCCACATCTGAAAAGTATACCAGTTCCTTTCTCGGTTTCCAAATATGGAACTTGACTGTGAATGTTTATAAAGGTAAAAAATCTACAGCCTTTTTTTTTATTATTATGATTGAATGAAAATGTACATTCCCGTATAAATTTGCATCCTGACCTACATGCAGCTTCCACTGCTCTTCCTGCATGGTGACAGCACACTCTTCCTCTCTGCTCCATACATGTCTTATCTTCCCAACAGTCTCCTATCTTTTCCTCTCCACCCAATCCTCTTCTTCCAGTGTGAGGTCAACAGGAAGACCTCCTATTGATGCCTAGAACCATAAAGTGCCCACACAATATGGTCACTCTGTGTCACCAAGTCCAATCCATTGCTGTCTGAAAAGTTGACTTTAAATATGATTTATGGACAGGGCTAGCATCAGGGCCAGGGGCCCCACTCCCAGGAGAACTTCAAGGCCCCTGGACCATCAATTGCAGTCTTCTAGTGGAGATCTCAGGGTGCACCCCTATTTATACTTGTGTTGCCAGTGAGACTCAACTTTGTGAGCTCTATCGTGACTATCACTGGTGGTAGCCGGGCACCATCTGGTTCTTCTGGTCACAAGTCAATGTAGACATCCACTCACGTGAGTCCCTCTATCTTCTGGATTCTCTTTCCCCCATGTCATTATGGACCTCGGTGATCATCCGTTTCTGCTGAGTTAGGACCATTTGCTGTACCCTCAGATGGCAGCTTGGCTGCTTTTAAGACCCCAGATGCCACTCACCAATGTGGGATGCGGGGAGACCTCATTAGCAAAATGCTAGTTGTGCCAACTGGCCTCGATTTCTCCCGAGAGCATGGTCCCCAGCTCCCACCCAGCTACTCTGTCCTTGCAACATTGGGTTAAGATGGGAGGAGTACACAAGTTGTATTGAAGTCCCATTAATATTGATCTTCTTACTAATGTATGCTGTCATTGTAAGGTATTTAAGGTAAGTTCCCTGAGGACAAACATTAGGTTAGGTACTTTTTGATTTTATACTCCATCACCTATTACGACTATCACCACTACTGCTTTCACAAGTCTATTGCCTTGGTGTTGATAGATGATCAGTAATAATTCCAATAATATTTATTTTATGCTCGACATGACCATGTACTGTGCTGAGCTCTTTGCATTGTCTTATTTATTTCTCACTTCAAAATGATGAGTTAGGCAAGATTATTATCCCTGTCTTACAACCTGTGAGAAACAGTTGCCTTGTCAACTTGTACCAATTATGGTAACTGCTACACTTAAGTTGCTGGTGTATTCACGAACAAAGTTATCATACTCCAGACCAAACCAAAGCTATTGCCATCAAGTTAGTTTTGACTCACAGCAAATTTATAGGACAGAGAACAACTGCACCCATAGGGTATTTAAGGCCATAAATCCTTATGGAAACAGGTTGTCACATCTTTTTCCTGTGGAGCAGCTAGTAGATTTAAACCACCTAACTTTTAGTCAATACCCAAGAGCTTAACCACTGTGCTATCAAAGCTCCTATCTGACTCCAGAAATATCCATGTTGTGCTTCCACTTATCATAAAAAAATAACAGTTCTTCTTTCCCCACTGTTCTACAATATTCAGCCCAGCTGCCCAGAATGTCCCACATTGCTCTCTGACTTCAATCAGTCTTTCCATTTTTTCTCACATTTCTCACTCCATCCTATGGCTAATAGGTAAACATTAAGTCTATGTTATTCTGCTAATTCCTGCTAGCAGCTATGACAAGATGGTAGAAAGCATTTCTTTTCTATTTTGTTAAATATTTGATTGTGATTGAGTGAAAGTAAACAATCTAAATTGAATTTGCATGCCTGCCTATCTGCCGTTCTGCTCTCCTTGCCCAGTGACAGCACACTCCTTTTCATTCTATGTCATATCGTCTTAACAATCTCCTGTCCTGTCCTCTCCACCCTCTCCTCTCCCTCCTAGTAAAAGACTATGCATCCTATAGATGCATAGAACCATAAGCCAAGCCAAGTGCCAGATCGAGTCAGATCTGACTCATGGCGACCATAAAAGTAGATGCAATTTATGGTCACATTGTGTCCCTGCATCCAGTCCATTCCTGTCTGAAGAGTTGACCTCAATAATGTTTTCTGGTCAGAGGCAGCAGCAGGTCTAGAGGCCAAGCTCCCAAGGGAACCCCCAGGGTGCAAGACTATTAATTAAACTCTTTTACTGGAGTTCGTCAGGTGCACCCCTGTGTTGCCACTGGGACTCAACATTCTGTGCCCCATCATGGCTGTCTTTGGTGGTAGTTGGGTACCATCTGGTTCTTCTGGTCACATGTTGATACAGTCACACATTTACATGGGCCTCCCTGTCTCTTGGGCTCTTTTTACCTCATGTCTTTGTTTTTCTTGGTGATCATCTGTTCTGGATGAGTTGGGGCCATTTGGTGTACCTCAGATGGCAGCTTGCTGGCTTTTAAGACCCCAGACGCCACTCACCAATATGAATGACTCTCTTAGCAATAGGCTAATTATGCCGATTGGCCTCGATGTCCCCTGAGAGCATGGTTCCCAGACCCCAGCCCCTACTACTCTATCCTTGCACAATCAGGTTAACATTAATTACTACCAGTCTTGTTGACTTCCTCTCCATCTGGAGGGACTATAATGACTGTAGTACATCCCTCTTTTTAATGTGGTGACATCATAGTTTCCATGATAATCACTCAATTATTTTTTTCAGTGTTAAAGCTTTGACTCAGTTTGGAGCCTTCCCTAACTGAGTAGGATTCTGGATGATGTGTCCTTCTAAAATATGAAGTTAGTGGTTTTGTTCTGCTAAGCCAAAGCCAAGAAATTCTTTCAGTATTTCTTGTAGCTTTGGTTTTGTTTTTACAAAATCTCTGAGTTTCTCTTTATCTGAGAATGTCTTAATTTCATTTTCATATTTGAAAGATAGTTTTGCAGGATATATAATTTTTGGTTGAAAGTTCTTCTCCTTCAAGGCTTTGAATATATCATGCCACTGTCTCCATACCAGCATGGTTTCTGCTGAGAAATATGACGAAAGCTTACAGGGTCTCCCTCTGAATGTTAGCTTTGCTTTGAGTCTTGCTGCTTTTAAGAGTTTCTGCTTATGTTTCATTTTGTTAAGCTTGATTATAATATGTCTTGGAGTCTTTCTTTTGAGATCTATATTGAATGACATTCGATATGTATCTTGGATATCTATATTCTCTTCTTTCATGATTTCTGGGAAGTTTTCCGTCAGGAGCTCAGCAACAATTCTCTCTGTGTTCTCGGGTGTCTCACCCTGTTCAGGGACTCCAGTTAATCATAGGTTGTTCCTCTTGATAGAGTCCCACATGCTTCTTGATGCTTCTTCATTTTTCTTGTTTCTTTTTTCTGATTTCTCCTCATAGATGCTGGCATCAGTAGCTCTGCCTTCCACGTCAGAAAGCCTCTTTTCCATTTGTTCCATTCTGTTTTCTTGGCTTTGAATTGAAGTTTCTATGTCTTTCATTTTGTTCTTGATCTGTTGGATTTCCAAGCACTAGTGTTCCATCAGATCAAACAGGTTGCTTAATTTTTCATTTTGCTGTGCTGCATTTTATATGAGGTCTAGAAGGGCTCTGCATATAATCCTTTTGTATTCACCTTCTGATAATGTCAGAAAAGTTTCTTCGTCTGGAAAGCTCCTTGGTTGTTTCATTTGGGGACCTTCTGAAGCCATGGGTGATTTCCTGTTTACCATTTTCTCAAGGGTCTGTTGCTTTTTGGGCTTCATGTCAGTCAATAAAGGTTAGGAGGAATACTGTGAGGATGGACTGCAATTGTTTCTCTAGACCATCTTCAGTCAGTTAGAGCCAGGATTAGCTAGGAGCAGGAGTCAGCGAAAGAGAGGAGGTGTTATGTTCAGTGGTATGAAGTCCAAATTAACTGCCCTGTGCCATGTCCTGGGGCTCACTAGGTGACCAGAAGGCTCCGTTTGATTATCTATTTAGGTCTTGGTTTCCAGGGGGATTTAGGGAGGCATGTGCTTAGTCCACCATCTTGATTCCACCCCCCCTCAGGTTAAGATTGGAAGAGTTTTCTGTTTATGTTGAAGTCCAGTAAAGTTGATATTCTTTCTACTGTGTGCTGTCACTGCTTTCACCTAACCACATTTCTGTCAACTATCTTAACCTATGACCAGCCCTCTCCCACTTTCCCCACGCTTTCAGCTGTCAAAGAGTTTTTTCTTCTTTATATAAGTCTATTTTTAAGTCCTTATAATAAGGATCTCATTCAATATTTGTCCTTTTGCCACTGACTTATTTCACTCGGCATGGTATCTTCCAACTGTAACCAGGTTATGAGATGCTTCCTAAAATCATCAGTGTTCTTTATCATTGCATAGCATTCCACTGAGTATATGCACCATAGTTTGTTTATCCATATACCTATTGTTGGACATCTGGGTTGGTTCCATCTTTTAGCTATTGTGGACTGTGCTGCAATAAACCTTCTGTTTGTGTTACTGCCCTTGATTTTGTAGGATATATTCTGAGCAGTGGGATTACTAGATCAAATGATATACCTATTTACAGCTTTTTAAGGAAGTACCAAATTGCTTACCATAGAGGTTGTACCATTTTGCAATCCCACCAGCAGTGTAGCAGAGTTCTAATCTCTCCATAGCCTCTACAGCATTTGTTGTTTCGTGTTTTTTGGATCATGGCCAACTTTGTTGGGCTGAGATGATATCACATTATAGGTTTGATGTGGATTTCTTTAACAGCTAATGATTATGAGCATTTCCTCATTTGTCTTTTGGCTGCTAGGATGTCCTCTTTGGTGAAGCATCTGCCTATCTCCTTTGCCTGTTGCTCAGTTGGGTTGTTTACCTTTTTATTGTTGATATTTTGTAATACTTTGTAGATTATGGAGATCAGATGCTGGTCCAACATGTAGTTGCCAAATGTTTTTTCCCATTAAGTAGGTAGTCCTTTAATTCTTTTGATAAAGTCTTTGGATGAGCAAAGTGTTTAATTCTTAGTAGTTCTCATGTATCAATTCCTCTTCTGTTGATTATACTTTGTCAGATTTTGAAGTTTGTCTAAGTTGTGTATTAAAACTTCCATTATTAACTCTATTTTTTCTTGTATGATCTTTATCGTCTTAGGCTTGATATTTAGATCTTTGATCCAATTTGAGTTTGTTTATGCATAGGTGCATGATATGGATCTTGTTTCATTTTTTTTGTAGATGGATATCCAATGTTGGCAACATTGGATAGTTTACCATCTTTGGGCCTTTATCAAATATCAATAAGAGGATGATAGCATCTCTGGGGCCTCAACTTTATTCGTTTGGTGTATATGTCTCTTTTTGTACCAGTACCAGCTGTTCTGACTCTTGTGGCAGTGTAATAGATTCTAAGGTCAGGTAGTGTGAGGCCTTCCACTGTGTTCTTCAGTAGTGCTTTGCTTATCCTGGGTTTCTTCCCTTTCCAAACAAAGTTGGTGATTTGCTTCTCCATCTCATTAAAAAATGTCACTCAAATTTGCATTGGGATTGCATTGTATATGTAGATCACTTTGGGTAAAATAGCCAGTTTCACAGTGTTAAGTCTTCCTATTCATGAGCAGGGTGGGTTTCTCCATTTATGTCTCTCTTTGCTTCTAGCATTAAGGCCTTGTAGTTCTCTTTGTATAGATCTCTTATTTCTCTAGTTAAATTTATTCCCAGGTTTTATCTTCTTAAGGGCTATAGTAAATGGTATTGATTTGATGATATTCTTCTTTGATGATCTCTCTGTTGGTATAAAGGAATCCTACTGATTTACTTATGTTTATCTTATATCTTGATACTTTGCTGAACTCTTCTACTAGTCTAAGTAGTTTACTTGTGGATTCTTTAGGATTCTCTGCATATACAATCATATCATCTGCAAATAGGGGAATTTTTACTTCTCCTTTGCTGATGTGCATACCCTTTATTTCTTTGTCTTGTCTAATTGCTCTGGCCAGAACTTCTAGTACAATATTGAATAGAAGTGGTGAGAGTGGGCATCCTTGTCTAGTTTCCATTCTCTAGGGGAATTCTTTCAGTCTGTCTTCATTCATAATGATGTAGGCAGTTGGCTTTGTGTATAAGCCCCTTATTGCATTGAGGAATTTCCCAACTATGCCTGTTTTGTTGAGAGGTTTTAGCATGAATGAGTGTTAGATTTTGTTGAATGCTTTTTCTGCAGCAATTGATAAAATCAGGTGATTTTTATCTTTTGTGTTATTTATGTGGTTGATCACATTACTTGTTTTTCTGTTGTTGGACAAGCCTTGCATCCCTGGTATGAATCCAGCTTAGTAATGATGAATTATTTTTTTTGATATGTTGTTGAATTCTATTGGCAAGGATTTTGTGGAAGATTTTTGCATCTAGCTTCATGAGTGATATTGGTATGTAATTTTCTTTTTTAGTGGGATCTTTCCCTGGCTTTGGTGCCAGGATTATGCTGGCTTCATAGAATGAATTTGAGAGTATTCTATCCCTTTCTATGCTGTGAAATAGTCTCAGTAGCATTAGAGTTAATTCTTCTCTAAAAGTTTGATAGAATCCTCCAGTGAAGGCATCTGGGCCAGGACTTTTTTGGTTGGTAGTTTTTTGATGACTTTTTCAATCTCTTCCTTTGTGATGGATTTATTAAGTTGTTCTATTTCTCCTTATGATAATTCTGGTAGGTGATTTGAATCTAGAAATTTGCCCATTTCCTCTAGTCTTTCATAGTATTTTGCTATGATCGTTTTGTAACTGCAATCACAGATCTGTGATGCCTGTCTGCAAAGCTACTACTGACACAGGAGGTGAGGTGATTAAATGAGGACATTTATTGAGTGCCAACACACAAGAGGCAAGAGGGAATCAGTTCCTCCAAAGCTTGCTGGACTATATAGGCTAAGCCTGGAGGTTATATAGGTTGATTAAGGGAGAGGATGCTGGTTAATATTTTTTCACGGTCCACATAAGCAATTCTTTCAATGTTTCAACAATATTTTTTGTGGGGGTATCCATGGCTCCAACAAGTTGGGGCTTGATTATCATCCAGTTACCTAGTATTTGGTTCAGTAGTCTTAGAGAATAACTGAAAGTGTATAAACAGAACAGTTAATCAATGTTTCTAAGTGTAAAGAACAGCTACATGACTTATGACTAGTACAAGGTAAGTTCTAATGGATGGGGGAAATCAAGCTCTCAGGACTCAATGTTTATAACATGATTGTCTTAACTACTGTGCTACTGTTTTGTAGTAAGATGGCATTGGGCTGGCTAAGGGTCTCCCTTTCACTTTTGATTTCAGTTGGGTCTGTTGAAACATCTCCGATCTCATTTCTTATTTGGGCTACTTGTTTCCTCTCCTGTTTTTCTTTTGTAAGTTTGGCCAGTGGTTTATCAATTTTGCTGATCTTTCCAAAAAAAAAAAAAAAAAGCTTTTGGTTTTGTTAATTTTTTCAGTTGTTCCTCTATTCTCCAACTCATTTAGTTCTCCTCTAATGTTTATTGTCTGTTTTCTTCTGGTGACTCAAGCGTTCCTCTGATGCTCTCTTTCTACTTGTTGAAGCTGTTGGTTTGAGTCCTTTCTTCCTTCTGGATGTGTGCACTTATACAAATAAATGGACCTCTGAGCACTGCTTTAGCTGTATGTGATAGGTTCTGTTAAGATGTGTTTTCATTCTCGTTTGATTCCACAAATTTCTTTATTTCATCCCTGATTTCTTCTATAACCCATGGCTTTTTGAGCAAGGTGTTGTTCAGTTTCTGTGAATTCAAGTTTCTATCTTAGTTTTTTCTGCTATTGATTTCAACTTTTATGGCTTTATGGTCTAAAAAGATGCTTTGCAATAATTCAGTGGTTTGGATTTTACTGAGACTTACTTTATGTCCTAACATATGATCTATTGTGGAAACTGTTCCATGTGCATTGAAGAAGAAGGTGTATTTATCTATTGATGGGTAAAAAGTTCTGTATAGTTGATGAGGTCTAGTTGGTTAATTGTTTCAATAAGATCTTCTATGTCTTTACTGAGCTTTTTTCCAGAAGGTCTGTCCATTACTCAAAGTGGAGTGTTGAAGTCTCCAACTATTTTTGTGGAATGATCCATCTCATTTTTCAATGTAGTCAGTGTTTGTTCAATGTATTGAGATGCTCTGGTGTTGGGTGCATAGACGTTTAATATTGTTAAGTCCTGCTTGTGTACTGAATCTTACAGCAGTAAATAGTGACCACCCTTGTCCTCGATGGTGAGTTTTACATTAAAGTCTGTTTTATCTGAGATTAGTAGTGTCATATCAGCTCTTCTTTGTATATTGTTGTTTTGGTACATATTATTCCATCCTTTAATTTCCAGTTTGTTTATATCTTGGAGTCTAAGGTGTGATTCTTGTAAGTAACATACAGATGGATCCTGGCTTTTGATTCAAGTTGTCATTCGTTGTCTCTTTATTGGATCGATCAGTCCATTTACATTCAATGTAATTATTGATATGTATGTGTTTAGTGCTATCATTTTGATGTATTTGTTTTGTGTTCATGTTTTCTATATTGCTCTTAATATTCTGTTCTAGTCCAGTCTTCTTCATGGGTTGACTTTTCATCTTTTTCAGTGTAAGTTTTAAGTTTGTTGAGACTCTGGTATTATGTTTCCTGTTTTCATATATTGCATTGTTATTGTGCTTTGTGGCTGTTCCTATGCTTCCCATTAATATTCTAAGTTGAAATCAAATTTTAACTTCTACATGTATTTTTAACTTCCTCTCCATCTGAAAGGAGTACAATTACTGCTGTGTATCTCTCTTTTCAGTGTGATAGTGCATAATTTTCATGATATGATTACTGGTTCCCTTCTTTTAATATCATAGCTTTGATTAAGTTTTGTGACTTCCCTAACTGAATACGATTGTGGATGCTGTGTCTTGCATTACCTCCTTAAATATACATTGAATGGTTTGGTTTTTTCTAAGCAAAGAGCTTCTTTCAGTATTTCTTATAGTTTTGGTTTGATTTCTATGAAGTCTCTAAGCTTCTGTTTATCTGAGAATGTCTTAATTTTATCTTCATATTTGAGAGACAGTTTTTCAGGATATATAATTCTTGGGTGGAAGTTTTTCTACTTACATGCTTTGTATGTGTCATCCCACTGCCTCCTTGCCAACATCATTTCTGCCAAGAAGTCCAACAAAAGCCTAAAGGACTTCCCTCTGAATGTTAGCTTTACTTTGAGTCTCACTGTCTTTAAGGGGATCTGTTTATGTTTCATTTTATCAAGCTTGATTATAATACAACTTGGTGTCTAATTTTTGTGGTTTTCAATACATATCTTGCATTTTCATGTTTTCTTCTTTCATAATTTCAGGGATGTTTTCTGTCAACAACTAACAACAATACTCTATTTTCAGCTATCTTTCGCTGTTCAGGAACACTAGTTAATCATAGGTTTTTTTCTCTTAATAGGTTCCTATATATTTCTTAATTCTTCTTCATTTTTCTTATTTCTTTTCTCTGATTTCTTTTGATAAATGCTGTTGTCAGATGTTCTATCCTCAAGGTCACTAAGTATGAATTCTATTTCCTCAATTCTGCTCTTTTGGCTTTAATTGAATTGTCTAATTCTGTAACTTTTTTTATTGATCTGCGGATTTCAGATTGTGTTGTTCCATCTTTTCAAATAGCTTGCTTAATTTTTTATTTTGTTCTGCTGCATTTTATTTTAATGTCAAGGAGGGCTCTCTATATAATTCTTTTGGGAAATTTTTTGGCTCTTTGTTTTATGAGTTTTCCAGAGCTATAGTAGGTTTCTTTAAATGATTAGGAACAGTTTGTTGCCTTTGCGCCATCTAGAGGATCTGGTGTTACCTCAACAGGATCTGAGGCATAGTTCTGAGAAGGGAGCTGGTCACTAGCCATCTCTGTATACTCCAGTGACTGGTCCCATTGGACTCACTGGGATGAAAGGCTCCACCTCCTGACTGGCAAAGATGGCTCTCTACTTATGAATTCACTGTGGGGCTGTCAACCAACCCTATGGTGTGGGTGAGTAAAGGCTTGAAGAGTTGCTGCTAGGCCACTCAGCAGTTCTTTCTCCAGGCAGTCTTATTTTAAGAAGGTAGGAGTTGATCAACAGCTGTTGAAATCAGTCAGGGCATCAGCTGTGGCAGGTCCTACCTTCCAGGTGACAAAGGAAGCACATCTTCAGCCATCCCCAGAGGATATGACATAGGACAATTAGGGAGGGTTTATGGCCTTGCTACCATCCTCAGCCAGGCTACTCCCATAAGGTAATAGTGTCCTACATAGCCTTTCTGCTTGAAAAGCACTTTCTGGACTGATGCTGCTTCTCAGCTTGGGAGTTAACACCTGCTGAGGCCTTCCAGCTGACTAAGATGGCATCCCAGCCAAGCTTCCCTTCCCACTGTAAAACCACAGAATCTACTGTGTGGCTCAGAAAAGAGAGAGTGGAGGGCCAGTGGTTCGCTCAGTCAGCAGCCAGGATCTCAAAATGTTGCTATCTCATGCACTGTCTCTCTGATGTGCCATACACTGTTCAGCGTGTTTGATGGGTCATGCCCATCCCCAGCCTCTCAGATAACAAAGATAGCATCAGTACCTGCAGTCCACCCAAGTGGTGAGTCGGCAGGAGTGGGGTTTTGCATGCACTGCCTCATCAGAGAGAAGTGTTTTCCTATTTAGTGGAGTGTGGTCCAATCTGACAACACTGTGTTGTATCTGAGTGCTTCCTGGGTGTCCAGAGTTCTCTGTTTAATTATTAATTCAGTGCTTACTTCTCAGAGGGAATTGAGGAGATGTTTGTCTAGTCTGTCATCTTGGCCCAGCCCCCTGGTAGCAAGACATTTTAAAGCAAACTTCTGGAGTTGGTTCTTAAGTATGTCAGTTCTATTCACCAAGAGATTCTTTTATTATAATAAGTTTGATTATTCAAGGCAACTTAATGAGTTTTACTTCATTCAACATGGAATGCCAATTTCTCCTTTAAGTCTGCATAGTGTTATCTGAGCCACATCATAGCATTATTACAAAAACAGTAGTATGTTTTATTAAAATCTAACATTTTGTTGAATGCTTACCATATACCAACCAAGCATGTTACATTAAGTTTTCTGATCCTTGTAATAACCTTTTAAGATTGGTCCTATTATCTTCTTAATTACATAGTGAAGGAAACTGATACACAGAGACAATAAATAACTTCTGTATGACCAGGATGTAATGCATGCTGCAGTGAGTATCTTCAGAAATGAGATATTAATTTCCCCAGCTATTGGGAGTTTTGGTAGTGGAGTGCTCTCAGTTGAGTCCCTCTTTGAGCTCTGTCCCCAGAACAGGAGAGACCTAGTCCAAAGACATGTCCCTAACTCAGGAATTCTGAGTCAGGGGTAGTCTGAATTCAATATCACATTGATGTGGGACTGTGTCCTTACTTTCAGGGCACAATTGTGAGGATCCATCCCACCTTGCAGTGGGATTAGCTGGGGCCTCCATCACAAGTGCATCACAGTTCAGCTTCTTTTCCCCAGTTCTTCTGCCTTCACATTCTATAGAGGTGATTCCTGGAGGAACTGCTGCTTGATCCACTTCCTGCACATAAAGCTTTACAAAGTATGTTTCAGAGGAACCAGTCTATCACAGTTGGTACAGAAGTACCAAACACCAAGGAAAAAGACTCAAAAACAGGATCTTAAAGCTGTGTTATTTGTCTGCCTAGCACAATAACTCTGGTGACAGGTGGAACCATGATCATTCCTAACATACTATAGTGATGCAATGATTAACTTTCAAAGTAGTGAACTGGGACAGGAAACTGGTGGAAGGGAGAACATAGTTAGAAGCAGTACAAGGTCTTTCTGGAAAACACTAATTATTATAATGAGGAAACTAGATGGCTTTTTCTTAGTGCCAATCATCCACCAATATTTAATTCAAAATTCTTTGATGTTCCCGCTGGAAATTCATTCCTAATATGCATTTATACATCATAGGTTAGAACTCTCCAGGCTTTTGCCAAGAGCTCAAGAAAAATATAACAAAACCCTAATCTTCTTTAGGACTCGGGATACAGGCTGCGCTATTGTTAATTTCTCTGTTTCCATCGCTATCTCTCTCTTTCTCCCTCCCCTATAGTTTTGCACATGTTCATCTCTTAGAATATGAAACATCATCCCCTGTTTTCAACTATTCCTCTGTTCCTGCTTATCTGTATTTCTTAAGGAGAGATTGCTACTGAGAGCTGGTCTAGAAGATGGGGTTCCCTGTTCTTGATTTCCGTATTCCTTCAATCATGGACTCTTGCAGGGAACCCTTCCTAGTTAGCTAGTTCTGGAATTGCAGTCACCTGAAACAGTTTATTAAGTACCAGAAGAGAAAGGTAGAAATGGAAAAGTCATTTCAATTAATAATAAAACTCTTTAGTTATTATACAATAAAGGGACACATTTGTTCATTATAGATTTAATCTCCTACCTATTCACTACACTCATTCACAAACACGTAACTTCTTTCTCTTGTTCTTACCCTTGCTCTCAAATAATAATTCTAAAAGATGTTCAAATTATCTAGGACTCAAATGTCAAGTAACCCACAAGCCAAGAATACACTTGGTGTGCTTCTCTCCTCTTGGAGGCATAGCACAATTACCAGTTTACTAGAGCTCCTGGCAGAAACTCTGATGGTGTAGTGGTGAAATGCTGTGACTGCTAACCAAGAGGTCAGCAGTTCAAATCCGCCAGGCACTCCCTGGAGATGCTATGGGGTCATTCTACTCTGACCGATAGGGTCTCAATGAGTCAGAGCCAACTCAACAGCACCTAACAACAACAACAGAGTTATTGGCAGAGTTGGACTAACTGGTAAGTAAGATCAGCACAGGCTTAACAATAAGCAAGGTAGGCTGGGTTTAATTATGCTTACTTGATAATCTGTGGTGTACAAATTCACATGGGTTTTTACCACAACTCTGAAGCACATGAAATTGTGCACTACAGATCAGTAAGTACCCACTCCTGTTGAGTTGATTCTAATTCATAGTGACCCTATAGCCATAGAGTGTCCAAGTACCTGGTGGATTACACAAGTAAATCCATTTCTACCTTGCTTATTAGATAATCCATCTTTGGTTAAGGGGTGATTCCTCCCACAAGGAAGAGACTAAGAATTAAAATTCACACCTAGAAGAATTTTTTTTTTTCAGCTTTAAAAAGAGAGATTTTATTTTGTCCAGTAGACTAAAAGTTGAAATTCAGAGTGTTAGCTCCAGGGGAATGCTTTCTCTGCTGGCTCTAGAGAAAGGTCCTTGTCATCAGTTTTCTCCTGGACTGGGAACTTTTGATGCATAGGGATTCTGGGTCCTTTCCAAAGGATGTGCTCTGCTCACAGAACTGCTTCTTTCTTGATGGTATGAGATGCTCCACTCTATTCTTGTTTCTGCTTTTTTTAATATCCTAAAAGATTGCCTTAAGGCACAATATACTCTTACACACTGAGTTCTGTTCCACCAACTCAACTGTTACCCATCCTCCCTCATTAACATTGTAGAAGCAGGGTCTGCAACATGGAAGAACATCACACAATACCAGGAATCATGGCCTAACAAAGTGAGTACACACATTTTTGGGGAGGACACAGTTCAATCTATGACATCTGTATACAGATCAGGAGGCAGCTGTTTGAACAGAACAAGGCGATACTGCACTTTTTATGAATTTTATTTGCAAAAAGAAAATAAGCACGTGTCTTACTGAAACCACAGGTGCAGAATCCTATTTCTTAAGACACACTGAATATTCTCATGCAAACTTGCAATGGGCAAGTGGCATATTTTGTAAGAGGCAAAGCCAGAGCTTTTGACCTCAAAGTCCATGATCTCTTCTAGAATATCAGCCTGACTACTAGTTTCTAACTCACTTAAAATAGGATCCATACTTGATTTTCATCACTATTATGTCCCCAGCACCTAACACTGAGCCTGAGACCAAAGAGATATTCAATAAGTAGATGTTCAGTGAATGTGTGTCTCTGTCCATGAGTTGTCTCCTAAGGAGGAGACAGTGACTTTCTATCTTGAGTGGCCACTATAATCAGTGCCACCTTGTATTCAAGAAGTATGTAACCAGAGATACATAACTTTGGACGGACGTTAAACTTTGAGAGCCATCTAATCTTTTTTCTGATATTTCAGATTAGGAAACTACAGAAAGCCTCATGGCTAATTAACAACTGGGACAGGATTTGATTCCAGGTTTCTCAAATTTGTTCAGAAACATTTTGCTGTGGCAACCAAAGATGGTGAAATGATGGGCAGCATTTCAACCAGTGCAATATTGAGCCTTAAAAGTATTCAGCCAACTCTGTGGCAGAGACACAAGCCAACCAAAATACATGCTTGCTAGTAACTGATACTCTTCAGAGCAAAACCAAGGACCCCACATTGTAAAATCTATATCCGTAATGTGTTCTCTTCACATGACCCTATCCCTTTTTGCTAAGTTTATCAGGATTTATTATCCTTACTCTGACTCCCTACTCTCCACATAATGAAGCAGAAACCATTACCAGTTGCTATCAAGTCCATTTTGACTCACAGAGATGTCATCCACATGTGACAAAGTAGAACTGTGCTCTGTAGAGGTTTCCATGGCTGCATTTTCAAAAGTAGATCACCAAGTTTTTCTTCCAAGGTGCCTCTGAGTGGACGCAAACATCTCAAATTTTTGGTAAGCAATCAAGCATGTTAGCTGTTTGCACAACCCAAGATTTGCAATCCAGTAGAAAGACTGTAATTAAATGATGTATGGAAAGAAGAAAGGCAGTCTCATGTTTAACGAGGTACTGGGTTGAGGGTTGAATCTGGAGAGTCCCCTTATGTGAGGAGATGGTGTTTACTTTTAACCAGCTGAGAGTGACAAGTTTCTGGTGATGCTGTGGGAAAAATCGGCAGTCTGAAGCCCACTGGTGTACTTTATCTGTTGCAGAGTATCTCAATATTCATGCAGTCTGGGGAATGAACATTTTTTTGTACAGAATGTTGGGATTCAAAAGGTGCATTTGAATTTCTTTCCTTCTAGATATGTACTTTGGCTCTTTTCTAATAAACCAACAAAGTGGCTGCTCTCATTGGAGACTGGAAGGATTTTTAATATTATGGGACATTAAACTTGCATTGTCCTCCAAACATACAATATGTGAAATAGCAATAATTTGCCATGAGAAGTAGTAGAGCAAAGAGAGTAAGTTAAACAGATTGCAAAGGAAATAAAATTAAATCAATCCATTTCTATCTAATTCATTCTCTTTTCATGGAATACTCATGTGTGAACAAAAAATGGAAGCCATTTTTTGGACTTAAGGAAAGGGAGTCTTGCTGCATATATAAACAGGCCTCAACACAGGAGTAGTGCACAGATGGCTACACACCTCAAAATTAGATATTCAAATATCCTACTGGGAAGGTACTCCAAGGGGTTAGCATCATTGAAGTATGGAATCCTGTTAATGAGGAAAAATTAAATATAACACCAAATGCTTAATCTCTTACCTTGTAACATGAATATCTCCCTACCCTTGGTTAATAGAAACTTGATTATAGGTGGAATTTGGTTGACTTGGACTACATCAAGGAAACAGAGAGTAGGAAAAAAACCTTACAATTAAACTGAAGCAAGAATAACAGAATTAGTCCCTTAAAATAACTGGCTCCCTAACATTCAAATTGCTGTGAATATGTAAATGAAAATTCTGTGAACACAAAAATGGAGACCTATGATCTGGTTGTCAAGAGTCTTGGGAACCCAGTGGGTAGCAACTCTTCTTTTGCCAAAGTTATGGACCAATTTAAGAAGAACCCTTTCAAATCTACCCAACAACTGTCTCACTCCTGATATGTTCTGTTTTTGTTCTTATTTGTGGGAATACATTCTCAGTCCCCAAAGTCTATGACCTCTTTGTGAATTCAGTCCATATTTTAGTAGTAGGTTTTTGTAAAAACTGAATAAAATTTCTTCCTACAGAGGATGCCATTTCAAACCAACATGCTGATGAGTCAGAATGACTGAAATATAAAATTTAGTCTTTGGAAAGAAGTCAGAGAAATCATGTACACCTGACTCGTTCAAAGTAGGAATCCTCTTTTCAGAAACTTTGGGAATACTTGTAATCTCCTTTTCTTTGGTTCACTCTGTGGCCAGAATAACCTGATATTCATATCATTTGTGTCTAATGGCAGACTCTTTAAGTTTCCCTTTCTGGATAGTTAACAGTCCACTGACCAGAGAGATGATCAATGAAACACATTCAACAGAATTATGCCAGAAATTGATGCAGAAATTCCTCCTCACTTCCTCTTCTGGTTACACGAGGTCCATGGCACACAGTGAAAGCCTCATAATTTACAGTGATTTGAAAATCAAAGTTGCACTAGGCTGAAGACTTACTATGGGTATCTCTACCATGGATATTGAAGAGAGTGAAAACCCAAGACCCTGAATTCCAGTACCACTTTACTCATCAATTAGTTGTATTTAATATGCCCCTAATCCACATAGATAAGAGAGGAATCATATGTGAGTAAAGCAACCCATAATGGTTCTCCTGGCTTCCCAAGTCCACTGGGAGGATCAGATGGGATAACATGTGTCAATGAACCTTGAGAAGCATAAAGTGTTAAACAAATGCAAAGAGAAAAGAGTGAAAGCGATTTTGAAAAATTAAAAATCTCATTTTGTAGTCCTCCAGAGGGAGCCATATTAGGGAGGTGATTAACATACATGCATAATATTGGCATACTAATGAATTATTGCTAATGAGAAGTTGGACAATTAAATGGCTTGTTAGTTTCATTTTTGAATCTGGCTTTAAAATAGATCTGAAAGATACATCAAAGGTCTCCAATTCCTGTACTCGTTAACTTTATTTATTTTTTTTAATATTTTCACCCCTGGAATTAAGACATTTTCAAACACACAGTCCATATTGCAGAGTAGGTTCTTGTAAGCATTTAGGAAATATCCACGTGAATGAATAAATGAACAAGTGAAGGGATGTGTGCATAAATGATTTTCAAACTAAATGAGTTTGCCATTGAAGCAATGAATAGTTCATGATGAATTGTTTTTTAGTAATTTCTGTAGAGAAAATACGCTGAATCATACAACTGTAACAAAAGAAGTGTTGCTTTTTTTTCTGCTATTTGAAACAGAAGACAAGAGTTGTCTGTGAATCTAGTCTGTGTAAATCTGACCCACCTACAAGTGAATATTGTTATCTCCATTCCGCCAACTTCAGGCAGATAGCCAAGCCAAGCCAAGCCAAGTGCCATCAAGTCGTAGCCGATTCAAGTTTACCTTTATTTAAAAAGCAAAACAAAGCAAAAACAAAGAACTCCTCACTCCCTCTTCTCGTTACATGTAGTACATGACACACAGTGAAAGCCTCATAATTTACAACAGTATGAAAATGAAATGAAATGAAAGTTGCACCAGGCTTTTGGGATGCAGAATCTGTTTGATGGAAATTAAATGAAAATCCTGTTACCAGCTGCAAAAAGTAACAGCAGAAAACAATAATTAACATGAAAAGAATAATGGCTAATATTTAATCTGTACGGAGCCCTGGTGGCACAGCAGTTACGACCTCAGCTGCTAACCAAAAGGTTGGCGGTTCTAATTCATCAGCTGCTCCTTGGAAACCCTAGGGGACAGTTCTACTGTGCACTATAGATCTCAACGTGTATGCTCAGCAAAAAAAATCTAAAAAGCTGGGTTCTAAGAAGAATCCATAATCATTTAGGAGGAAGACTCATTAACAGCCTGCATTATGCAGATGACACAACCGCGCTTGCTGAAAGTGAAGAGGACTTGAAGCATTTACTGATGAAAATCAAAGACTGCAGACCAGTACAGATTACACCTTAACATAAACAAAAATCCTTACAAACTGACCAACAAGCAACATTGTGATAAACAGAGAAAATACTGGACATTTCATCCTACTTGTATCCATAATCAATGCCCATGGAAGCAACAGTCAAGAAATCAAATGTGTATTGCATTCGGTAAATGTGCTGCCTCTTTAAAGTGTTAAAAAGCAAAATGTCATATTGATGAGTCAGGTGCACCTGTCCCAGGCTTTGGGATTTTCAGTTGCCTCAAATGCATGAAAAAGCTGGACAATGAATAATGTAGACTGAAGAATTCATACCTTTGAATTATGGTGTTGGTGAAGAATACTTAATATATCATGGACTTCCACAAGAACAAACAAATCCGTCTTGGAGGAAATACAGCCAGAATGTTCCTTATAAGCATTTGTCTCAAGTGCTTTGGATATGTTATCAGGAGTGAACAGTTGCTGGAGAAGACCATCCTACTTGGCACAGCAGAGGCTCAGCCAAAATGATGAAGATTCTCGGTGAGATAGATTGATGCAGTGCAACAACAATGGGCTTCAGCACAGTGATGATTGTGAGGATGTGAGGATGCATCACACAGGACTGGGCAGTGTTCTGGACTATTGTTCATTGGGCCACGATGAGTTGCAACTGATTGGATAGCACCTAATAACCATATTTGCTAAATCTGACTGTTTGCCAGGAATAATTTTAACCAGAGTCAGTTTTAAGCAGTTATATGCATTTTCACATTGAAAACTTTTCGCTGTGATTGATAATAAGTAGATCTCCATTTAGAGGGGGGGATGGAGGAAGGGCTTATGGTGGTAGGGACAAGATCATTATTCTGTCTCATAAAAAATTACACAATTTTTTCTAGCATTGATTTTAGCACTATCATCTTCAAAGGAAGAATTTTATTTCAAATTTAAAGTGAAGATGCAGACATAAACACATCCTAAAATTTGCATGGGGATTCTCAGGTTGAAACACAAGCTATAACCACAAATAGTGGACTCATTTAATGGAGCTTTTATTTGTTTATATAGTCAAAGAGGATCTTATAGACCAGTCTTTCACTTTAAGAGCCAAAGTTGATGATAAAATTGGTACCTCAATCAAAATTCATCCAAGTTTTCAAAGCTCCCATTGGAAAGCTTCCTAGATGGACCTCAGTGAGCGGAAACATTCTGCTGTTTGTGTTTTGTTTTCCACTTGCATGTTTTTTTCTTGTTCCAAAATGCAAAACGCTTTGGCAGGAGGTACTGGAATTGTGTTAATACATTTATTATGCATAAATGTTTAATTTTATAAATATTTTGGAAAAGAATATGCAGTTAAGAAGACTGTGTAAAGTTCAAAAAGATAGCAGATTTGAGAATCCAATCAGTGTGGACTGGAATCTTCTAGACTGATGATAGCATCCAGTGCTGGTGAAAAGACTGGTGATCATGGTGCCTATCTCAGTTTCTGGCACATAGTAGAAGTATCATTTAGAGTTGAATTAGAGAAGATATGTGTACATACACAGTATATGTAACATATGCATTTTACATATATTGTTGATAGGTGCTGTTGAGTCAATTCCAACTCATAATGACTCTATGGACAACAGAAGGAGACACTGCAGTACTGCGCCACCCTCATGGTCATCGCTATGCTTAAGCCCTTTGTTGCCACCACGGAGTCAGTCCATCTTCTTAAGGGTCTTCCTCTTGTGCACTGATCCTCTACCAGGCATGATGTCATTATCCAGGGACTGATCCCTCCTGACAACATATTCAAAGTATGTGAGACATAGTATAGCCAACCTTGCTTCTAAGCAGCATTCTGATCATACTTCATCCTAGACAGATTTGTTCAGTCTTTGAAGCAATCCGTGATACAACAGGACAGACAATTAAATTCACAAACTCATCCTAGACAAAATGCTACGTACCTCAGTGCTGAATATCACTTTGGTCAGCTTTGAAGTACTCTCCTTGGGAAGCTATGCACCAACACCAGCGATTAGTCCACCCTTCAAAGCAATTTTGGAACTCTTTCTGGAATGGCCATCAGAGCTGTTGTCATATTACTCTTGGTTTCCTGAATGTCATCCAAATGTCTTCGTTTATCTTTGCATAAAGAAAAAATTCATTTGGGGACAGGTCAGGTGAGTAGGGAGGGTGTTCCAATGCAGTTATTTGTTTACTGGCTAAAAACTCCCTCACTGACGACAATACAATTAAGTTTGTGAACTTGCCACCGTGCTACCATGCTCAGTGGCCATTCCAGAAGGAGTTCCAAAACTGCTTTGAGGGGTGGACTGGGCACTGGTGTAGATGCATAGCTTCCCAAGAGAAGTACTTTGAAAGTGACCATAGTGATATTCAACAATGAGGTATGTAGCACTTAGAACAATTAAGTTTGCAGACTTAATTGTCAGACCTCATATTCAAAATTCTTCTCCAGCACCACAGTTGAAAACCATCAGTTCTTCTTTAGTCTTCCTTATTCATGGCCCAGTGTCCACATACATATGAAGCAATTGAAAACACCATGGCTTGGGTCAGGTGCACCTTAGTCTCTAAGGTTCTTTCTTTGCTTCTCAACACCTTACAGAGGACTTTTACAGCAGATTTGCACAATGCAATGCACCTTTTGATTTCCTGACTGCTGCTTCTGTAAATGTTGATTGTGGATCTAAGTAAACTGAAATCCTTGACAACTTCAATCTTTTCTCCGTTTATTACGGTGTTGCTTACTGTCCCAGTTGTGAGGATTCTGTTTTCTTTATGTGGTAATGTAATCCATACTGAAGCCTGTGGTCTTCGATCTTTATCAGGAAATGCTTCAAGCCCTCTATACTTTCAGCAAGCAAGGTTGTGTCGTCTGCATAACATAGGTTGTTAATGAGTCTTCCTCCAATCCTGATGCCCATTCTTCTACATATAGTCCAGCTTTTTCAATAGTCAACTCAGCACACAGATTGAATAAGTATGGTGAGAGGATAAACTCTGATGCATACATTTCCTGATGTTAAACCACTCTCTATTCCTTTGTTCTGTTTGAAAGACAGTCTCTTGATCTATGTACAGTTTCCTCATGAGCACACTTAAGTGTTCTGGAATTATCATTCTTTGCAATGTTATCCATAATTTGTTATGATCCGCACAGTTGAATGCCTTTGCATATGAAACATAGGTTAGCGTCTTTCTGGTATTCTGTGCTTTCAAGCAGGATCCATCTGATATAAGCAATATCCTTTTCTTAATTCAGCTTGAATTTCCAGCAGTTCCTTGTCAAAGTATTGCTGTAGCCACTTTTGACTAATCTTCAGCAAAATTTTACTTGTATGTGATATTAGTAATATTGTTCAGTAATGGTCATAGTCTGTTGATTCACCTTTCTTGGAAATAGGTATAAATATGATCTCTTCCGGTTGATCGGCCAGGTAGCTGTCTTCCAAATTTCCTGGCATAGACAAGTGAGCACTTTGATATAGCATATATTGTATCTACACAGTTTATATATGAATTTATATAATGTGTGTAAACACACATATATTTATACACACACACAAAGTCTGATAAGTTTGCTAACTTGCCATAGTACACTTACATTGGCAGCATTGTACAAACAACTCAGTAAGGTTTTATAACCTTGGTATATCAGTGTCTAATAGCTGTGTTTGTACTGACATGTGGTGGTGTCTTGCTGTCATTCATTATTGCTTTTCCATGTGTTTGTGTACCGTCATAAGAAAGTTGGAGCTTGAATTAGAGCAATGAACAAACATTAAATTTCTTGTTAAACTTGGCAAGAGTGGGAGTGAAATCATGGACATGTTAGTCCAAGGTTATGGGGATATTGCCATGAAGAAAACGGCAGTGTACAAATGGACTAAATGTTTTTCTGAGGGGAGAGAATCCATCACTGACAAAGAAAGGTCAGGGTGGCCACTAACAAGGAGGACTGATGAAAACATTGCAAAAATCTGTCAAATCATTGTCTGACTGTGAGAAGCATAGCAGACCAAGTAAACCTCAATAGAGAAACAGGAAAATCTTGGCATGAGGAAGGCGTGTGTGCAACAATGGTCCCACTGGGGGCCAGATCAGGTCAGTAGGGAGGGTGTTCCAATATAGTTATTTGTTTACTAGCTAAAAACTCCATCATAGACAGTGCTGTGTGAGCTGGTACACTGTTATGATGAAAGAGCCATGAGTTGTTGGCAAAAAGTTCAGACTGTTGTCATCTAACTTTTCCATACAGCCTTTTCTGCACTTCCAAATAGTAAACTTGGTTAATTGTGTGGCTGGTACAAATTTTTGCAATTTTTTGTCAGTTGTACTTGCTACTGGCTGCCCTGACCTCTTTTCATCAGAGACATTTTCACTCTCCTCAGAAAAAATTTTAATCCATTTGCACACTGCCATTTTCTTCATGGTATTATCTGCATAAATTTAGACTAGCGTGTCCCTGATTTCACTTTAATCCTGCTAAATTTATCAATAAATTTAACATTTGTTTGTTGCTCTAAGTTAAACACCAACATTCTCACAACAGCACCCAAAAACAGGTGAAAACAGTAATGAACACCACTCAACAAGAAACTGCTATGTTGACATGAACACAGCTGTGAGACTGATATACCAAGGTTATGTTTGTACAATGCTGCCAACATAAGCACACAGTGACAAGTTAGTGAACTTAATTGTCAGACTTAGTATATATGGATTTCTATAGACAAATGACTGAAGGCAGTTGTGGGAGCTGTATCTGTATGTCTTTTGCTAGAACATGAAAACAGTCAAAAGAGAAAATGGCTATAAATGGAGGAGAACAGAACAAATTAGGATCCTCAAATAACACTAGTTTTCATGAGAATATACTGAAAGCCATGTCAGTTATTGGCCATTGCCTTGGTGGTGTAGATGTTTTTCAGAAGCTAGAACACTTTGTCACTGAACTAAACACATCTGGCCCAAGAGTTAGATAAGTTAAAAGAGCATCTGAGAAAAGGTGGAGCATTTGCAGGACCAGCCTCTACCTCATGTCAGTGAGGTGAGACAGCAGATAAAAAAAAAAAAGTATCCACTCAGGTTAAGTGGATTCCAACTCACAGCAACCCTATAGAACTGCTCAGGAGGGTTTCCAAGGAGCACCTGGCAGATTCAAACTTTCGACCTTTTGGCTAGTAGCCATAGCACTTAACCACTACACTACCAGAGTTTCCAAACAATGTATATGAACCACAAAATAGCTGCTTAACTACTTCCCTCCAAATCTGACACAATAATCTCTTTTCTGGCTCACCCAAACTGGAACTATATAGCCAAAGGAATTCTGGAAAACTTAGTTCAACTTGGCCAAGTTGACACATTATAAAGCCACCAAAGAAGAAACCATTAACTGAGCTATTGCTATCTGTTTATTATTCAGTCCCCCCTCCTTTAAAAGAAAAAATAACTACAGCTGACATTATTCAATTAAGGAGACTTATTGGTTATCTAGTGCTTTAAGTGAAAATTTACAATCCAAATCAACTTGCCATATGACGTCTCACACCCATACGTTCATACAAGTTTAACTGCTCTCCCCCCACCACTACCCCATGACAGCACTGCCTTTATAACCCTTTATTTCCCACATCCATTCAACCAACTCCTGTCCCCCTCCACCCTTTAATCACATCTCTGGACAAGAGCTGCTCAGACAGCCTAATTTATGTACTTAAGCCACAAAGCATTTTCTTCGCCAGCCATTGCTCTATGTCATGGAGTCCAGACCATTCTTTGTCTGAAGAATTGACTTTGGTACTGGTTTCAGCTCTGGGATATTGGAGAGTCCATGGGCCATGTCCCCAAGAGACCCTACAATTTGATAGACCATCAGATGCAATCTTTTAATGGAGTTCTAGTCCTACACACCCATTTTTCTCTTTCCGCACTACATCAGGGACTTTACATTGTGTTCCTTGTCAGGGTAGACATTGGTGGCGTCCAGGCACCATCTAGTTTCTCTGGTCTCATGATGGTATAGTCTCTGGATTAAACGGCACCTTCTGTCTCCAGGGCTCATACTTTCCTACATGTCTTTGATGTCCTTAATTCTTCTCTGCTCCAGGTGGATTGGGAGCAACTGATACTACTTAGATGGCACTTGCTAGCTTTTAAGACCCTAGACACCACTCACCAGAGTGAGATGCAGAACATTTTCTTTAAAAAAAAAAAAAAAAAACTTACTTATGCCAAGTAGCCTACATGTCTTCTGAAACTATGGTCCCCACACCCCTATCCCTGCTACTCTGTCCTTCAAAATGTTGGATTATATTTGGAAAATCTTCTAGCTTTTGGTGTAGTCCAGGTGTGCTAACTTACCTTCTGCTGTGTGTGGTCTTCCCTTCACCTAACCTAATGCCTATCTGCTGTCTAATCTGTTAATACCTCTCTCCCTCCCTCTGCCTTCTTCTAACCACCAAAGATTATTTTCTTCTGTTCTTCAGACTTTTCTTAAGTCCTTATAATAGTGATCTCATACAATATTTGTCCTTCTACAACTAATTTCACTCACCGTAATATTTTTCAGATGACTGTATGTTGTGAGATATTTCCTAAAATCATCGTTGTTCTTCAGGATTCATTGCATAGTATTCAAATGTGTGAATGTATCTTAGTTTGCTTATCCATTCATCTGTCAATTCAATGTTTTTGCTATTGCAGATAGTGCTGCAATAAACATTGGTGTGCATGTATCTGTGTAATAGCCCTTATTTCTGTAGGTATGAGCTTAGTGCTGTCACTTTGACGTCTTTTTGTTGTTGTTGTTGTTGTATTGTAAACAGTTCTCTTGTTCTACTTAACTGCCATGCTGAGTGTTTTTATGTGTTTTCTTTGTCTTTTTTAGTGTTGATGGTTTTGTGTTTTCCAAAACTTCATGTTTTTCTTTTTAATGCTTACAACTGATGGTTTCCTTTGCGATGACCTTAATACTTGCCTCTCATTTTCTAAACTTAAACCAGTCTTTAATTTCTTTATATCACCTTGACTTTCTCTCCACTTAGAAGATCTATAACTACATTTCCTTTTGAGTCCCTCTTTTGTTATAATGTTTACATGATGGCATCTCTGTTTCCGTATTTTCAGTGTTTTGCACGTGATTTATTTTTGTGATTTCTCAATTTGGGATGATACCCAGTTGCTATGTTGGTGTTCTGGTCTTGGGTTTTTTGTTACCTGATATTACTGGTTTTCTAACCCATGGACTCCCTTTTGTATTTCTTGTAATTTTGGATTGGTTTTTGCAAATCCCCTAAATTTCTGTTTATCTGGGAATGTTCTAATTTCACCATCATATTGGAGAGACAGTTTTTCCGAATATACAATTCTTGACTGGTAATTATTTTCATTCAAGGCTTTGTGTATGTCATCTCACTGCCTTCTTGCCTGTATAGTTTCTTGTGAATAGTCCAAGCTTAGTCTTACTGATTCGTCTTTATAGGTTATTTTCAGTTTCTCTCTACCGACTTTTCAAAGTGTCTCCTTATCTTTAGTTTGGGCAAGTTTTATTATAATATGTCTTGCTGTCTTCTTTTGGGATGCACCTTGTGTAGAGTTCACTGAACATCCTCCATAGGTATCCTCTTATCTTTCATAATATTAGGGAAGTTTTCTGTCAGCAAATCTTCAACAATTCTCTTTGTATTTTCAGTTAGTCCCCTGTTCTGATACTCCAATCACTTACAGATTATTCCTTTTCATAGGGTCCTACATAATTCTTAGTGTTTCTTGATTTTTAATTCTTTTATCTATTTTTTCCTCAAATATATTGATGTCACATACTTTTTCTTCAGTCTCACTAATTCAGGTTTCCATTGCCTCAGTTCTGCTCCTTTGACTTTCAACCAAGTTGTCTAATTCTGTAATTTTATTATTAATTTTCCAAATTTCTAATTTTTGCCACTCATTGCTTTCTTGCATCTTGTTCAACTTGTCATTAAGCTATGCTGCATTTTGCTTCATCTTCTTCAATATCTCTTGAAGAGTTGTAAATATTAATTTTTTGTATTCTGTTTCTTATGATTCCAGGAAGCTCTGTTCCTCTGGAAAATTTGTTTCTTTGTTTTGGGAGCATTCAGAAGAGATCATGGTCTTCACCTTTAAGTGCTTTGATAGGACTGCTGTTTCTGAGCCAATCAGTAAATTGTAGTTATGGTCTCAGCTCAGGTGACCAGGTGGTCAGTACCCTATTGTGTAGAGCAGGCTCTTGCCTACTGTCCTAGATGGGCAGGGGTGATTGCTATAGGCACATGTGTCCAGCTGCAGCCACTGAGAAAGACAGGGGCCTAAAACCCATCCCTGAGTGACACTTACTAGTTATCTAGTAATGAAGGAAATAAGATACAGCCATGATAAATGACACAATACATAGTAGCCTATGATATGTGGTAAGTATGGTTAGCAAAATATTTCATCTAGAATTCTAATGCCAATTAATTGATAATTTTGGACAGTTACCAGTTAGTTGAAAATTAATTGCTAATGCTGTACTTAGTTCTAGGGTGAGAAGTATTCTAAGCTATATGCATTCAATATACCTTTATTCAGTGCCTGCTATATATGAAACATTAAATAGTGGAGCTATAGCAATGAACAAAATAATTAAAAATCTCTGCCATCATCCTACTGAAGAAAGATAGTCTATAAACAGATAAAGAATCATGATACGCAACATGATAAATAGGTTTTGGCTTAGCACAAAGAATTCTATGATCTATTTGTAATGTCTAGAGTCAGGAATGATATCTCATTGACATTTATGTCAGAGGTTAAGACCGATAATACTACATGGTATGTTCAGAAAAGCTTCAAGATAATAAGAAATGTTCGTCCATTGAAATCTAACCCACCATTCCAGTCTGAATTTAGACGTTGTTTTCTGTACCTGGAAGTCTCTGCTGTGAGATGTAACCGTGATATCTTGCTGTTGAAGTGTGTTAAAATGGCTGAAGGAAAACCAAACCCAAACCCATCACTTTTGAGTCGATTCCAACTCATAGAGACCTTATAGGGACACAATGAAACTGTGCCATAGGATTTCCAAGGAGCAGCTGGTAGAGTCAAACTGCCAACCTTTTGGTTAGCAACCAAGCTCATAACCACTGCACTAACATGGGAGCATATAGCATATGTGCAGGAAATAGGATGAAAGGAAGACTTGGATAGAATGCAAAGCCAGCCTACTATATAATATTTGTTTTTCTAAGTTGTGCAGTATAGATTTTTCCAGAAGCTCATGAAGCCAAATGAGATAGGACTCATGCTGGACTCCAATCTCCATTCCCCAAGTGCAGTTGATTGTGAAGATGAAAATCGATAGGCAATAAAGGTGGTTCTTGTTAAAACTAAATTGGAATGATTGATTTTCCTTTGGATCATTTAGATTCCAGAAATCTGTGGGCCTCATTATGGAAAGAGAAATGTTTACTCTTCACTTAAAGTTTTATAGCGTAGAAAGAAACAGATAAAATCCAAATATTACTACTAGGGAAGAAATGCAAGAAAACCAGGTCTTTATGTGGCAATTCAAGGTAATAATGTCACCATAAAGAAGGGTTAATGTCCCCTGACTGCTCTGGGAATACGTTTCATCATCAAAATAAAAGCTCCAGTGCTGGTAAACTTGAGGGATTGAGTGGAGAGTTTTGACTTGTTATTTAATAAAATAGTCTTTTTAAGAAAATTCAGTGAGTCTTCTACCTAAGAGGCTCTACTCTGAAACTAAAAAGTTGCTTTTTTAACAGTAAGTGTATCAGTCATGTTTAATGGAGAGGGTTTAGTTTATGGCACAGAGACAGGAGATGGGAACAGATAGGTTCTTCAGTCATCGTAGAGCATACAGATATCTCGGCAGGGTAACACGTGATGCAAAGCTGCTTTTAGTAAAATACAAATGCCATCACTAGCAAAAGGAAAAAGTAGAACAAGTGATTTCCAAGAAAGATACTTGTTAATTGGATTTAACATTCAAGTCAGACTGGCTCCGGAAGGAAAGGGAAAGTAAACTATCTCAAGTAATATAGGAATTTAAATCTGTAGAGTCCTTTTAGATTGAAATTCCAACCTCCAGAACTTGACAGCCACTGCAACTATTTCATCATGTAGTAGTTACATGTTATTGTTAATTGAGTTGGATCTGACTCGACGGCACTCGGCTGGCTATTGTTAATTGAAGGAGCTGTATTTGCACAGTGGTTAACGTTCTCAGCTCCTAACTGACAGATCAGCAGTAGAACCCACCAGCCACTCCATGGGGGAATGATGCTGCTGTCACCTTCCATAAAGATTTACAGCCTTGGAAACCATAGAGGCAGTTCCACTGTACCCTATAAGGTTTCTATGAGATGGAATCTACTTGCTGGCAGTGCTTTTAGTTGCTGTCCAGTTGATTCTGACTCATGACAACCCCGTGTGTGGAGAGTTGAACTGTTGCTTTAGGAACAAAAGCACGATATCTGTTTTCTAAAATTTTTATGTTATATAATACATTTTCCAGTTACATGGCAACCCACCAGTTGATCCTAGGTAGCATTCTCTCATCAGTCTATCTTTCCTCATCTCGGATTTGGCAGCTGGCTTCTGGGTAAGTCACAAATATGTGTCTCCCCGAATCCAAACAAACCTGAGTCTTTGCAGCCCCAGATTTTAACATTTGAGGATATTTCAGATCATAGTTTATACAATCCTACTTAATCTGTTGTATTGTAGAATTAAGTTGAAAAAGTTAAGTAAGCATGTGGCCTAAAGTCAGTTTTATAATGGTTTCCCAAAAGTTCTAACGTTCTCATTCCACTGGATTATTGAAACAGCTGGGATATAATCTCGGAGCTCCTTTGGCCACATTGCTGTCTGAGAATGAAGCTAACATGCAAGAAAAGGGACTTGAGAAATGGAGAAAACCAGTCCTTGATAACACTGGGTAAAATGTGAATAGAATTTGTGAGCTGATGTTTTTTTTTTAGTGGAACTTAAACTAGGTTGCTTTAGTTACCAATAACGGAAACCTAGATCCACTAACACATATACTAAAAAAAAAAAAAAAAAAGTCAATTATAATCTTTCAAAATCTAAAGCATAAAGTAACAAGATCCAATGTCATTTATAAATGAAGAATTTGAAACATAAAACTGCTTAAGTGATTTGTTCCAACCCTGATAAAAGCTAATATTATGGCCAGAAATAGAACTCATTTCTCTGGTACATTATGTTTTCAAAATCTGGGAAAAAATTATTTTGGGTTGATTCTACCACAGATGTCACCTGAATGGTTGGTCATTAAGTTGTAAACGCAAAGCTCTGTGAGGTTATATATCATTGCTAAAGGTGTGAAAATTTTTTTTAACTTGAAAATGTGTTTTTCATATTTTAATATCAGGACTTCCTTAATAACTGAAGTATTTTATGACACTTCTCACAGGAGAATAATTCAATTTATGCACACTAATTCAAACAATAATGATTAAATTTAGCTACTCCTTGTGTCAACATCTCACAACCAATGAGCACCTCACAGCTGTCTTGAAATGCCTTTAATTCCAAAGTACAATACAAGTGAATTATCACACTTCCTACCCAAAGATAATGCATTCATTTAAAAACTGAAAGATATTGTCAGATTGAAGTTTCCAAATATCTAAAGTGCTAATTCGATTTCTTTTTGATAAACAGAATATTCAGGATCTAGATAATAACTACAATAAAAAATGTAGCAGGAGAGGATGATCAATTTAATCTTTCTATATAGTTTAAGAATCAAATATAATAATAAGTATTATTGGAATTCACTGGAGTTATTACTACAATAGCTGTTAATACCTGATGAATTTGGAATGTACCTTCCTACCATGCAACTATGAATTTCTCCAATTACTTGTATCTCCTTAGGTGATTATAAATCCTCTAACAATAAGTAGAGTATATGAGTAGAATTCTTTCTTCCACATTATAGACTGAAAAGTCATATACCTCCAGCACAATAGAATTAAAACAAAACAAAAACAGGAAATGGCTGTCTCTAAAGCAAAATAATGTATTATAATAGATAAAAAATTATATACTTTATTATAAAATGTATATGGGTCAGGACAATTAAGTCCACGAGCTTAATTGTTTTAAGTGCTACATACCTCATTGCTGAATATCACTACAGTCACCTTCAAAACACTCCTGTTGGAAAGCTATTCACTGATGCCAGTGCCTCCTTCACCCTTCAAAGCAATTTTGGAACGGTTTCTGGAATGGCCATTGCACTTGATAGCACAGTAGCGAGTTCACAAACTTAATTTTGTGGTTGTCTGTGAGGGAGTTTTTGGTCAGTAAACAAGTAAGTCTTGAAACATGCTCCCTGCTCACCTGACCCAGCCCCCCAGTGACTTTTCTACATCCAAAAATAAAGGAAACTTTGAAAGGAAGACATTCTGACATTCAGGACATCAAGGGTAATACGACAATAGCTTGGATGGCCACTCCAGAAAAGAGTTTCAAAATTGCTTTGACTAGGTGCTTGTGTCAGTGCATAGCTTCCCAAGGGGAATACCTCAAAAGTAACTGTAGTGATACTAAGCAATGAAGTATGTAGCACATTTTCTAGGATGAGTTCATGAATTTAGTTGGCAGTCCTCCTATTATATGAAAAATAATCATTATATACTGTATTATTCATGAACTATAATTATAATTAGCGGTAGAATTTTTTTTTCCAAACGAGAGTTTATAGAGAATGGTAATACATAAAATAAGTGTGTGAAACTGTTCTGCTTATGATGGGGAAGAGGGCTGGGAATCTTTCCAGTTGGACTACCCTCCTACCTCCTGTCACTGTGTAGATACCCCTATTCATGCCTGCCTTTCAGGTAGGAAGAGGACCAGAAGACGATCAAGGACCTTAAGAGAGGACCCTTAGGATATGGAAAGTTAAATGCACATATTTCCAGTATTGCTTCTGCATATAAAGTTAATGGTAAGTGTACACCTGACTGATGGGGGCTTTCAAGGGTCTTCATAAACATATTAGTGGAAGCATCTGTGTTTTGCTTCCTGTTACGGTGTAAGAAAGAGTGGTGGCTTCAGACATTCTCTGTAGCAGATGCCAAATTTAGCCATCTAATTCCAAGTTAGCTCTGGGGAACTTGTAAATTCAGTTTGTATAGCAAGTACACACTTCCTTAAATCTGTTTGCCTCCTGCCACTGCCTTTACCCCAGCCAGCCTTGATGGGTGAAATGGAATTCCAATTTTTAAATTGGTGGACATTTCAATTGAAGTAACCTGATAATGTTTTAAACCTCAGACATCCTGAATCATATTACTTGGTTTGTCTGTTAACTTGGGAATCTCTTTTCCCTTCCTTTAGTGTTTCATTAATTCATGGCATAGTGATACCCTGTAAAATAAATCCAAATTATTCCTTTCTCATAAAACACAACTGTCCAAAGGAGGAAAATGTTAAATTTAGGACACTTTAAAATAATGTTCCAGTCATAGTTAATTTTCTTGGTATTTATTCTAGTAACACACATCCTGATGAAGTCTTTGGGGTTAATGTGAATGCCACTCACTAGTGCCGGTATAGGATTTTGACTTGAATTCCACTATAATTAACTTGGCCATTAATTTAAAGTGCAAGTGCAGAAGATAATAAAACATCAGTTCATGTATAAAAATGCCTCAGTTCTCCATGAAGACAAAGACTGTCTCATACAATTGTTACTTAATTTGTCTCAGTCAGACAGAGGCAAAATCTGCTTCAAAGAGTTCTGAATGTAACTTTTCATCCGACCAAATGGTCCTGCTTTTAGCAAGGCAGCATGGACACAGACATTTGCATTTAAGGAACACAGAATACTGTTTTAAGCCTGAACAGTATTTATTTTATTTTTTTAAGTTAGATGAAGGCAGATATGACTTCCCATGGATGCAGTAGGTAAAAAGAGTAGATAAAGTAAATGATAACATATCTAAGTTTCTGTGATGTCACTGAATATTTGCTACTAAATTTGTGGTACTTTTTAAACTTTCTCAGGGCTTAAACATATTAATTACCTACACACTCAGAGGACTAGAAAATTTGCTAAGGTGTTAATTAACCTGTCCATCTGTCTTTTGGCCAGCCTGAACCATACTTGCTTTCAACATAATACATTTGAAATTCCCCCAAATAATTGATAATTGAGGAGTGAGAATGGCCGATATCAGAACACAGTTTCCCAAAAGATGTTTCCATTTTGTCAGCAGTGAAGTTGGTAGTGAGATGATCTCTGCCCACTCTTACCATGCTCCTTGGTGGCACGGTAGTTAAGAGCTAGGTTGCTCACCAAATGATCAGCAGTTCAAATCCACCAGCTGCTCCTTGGAAACCCTATGGGGCAGTTCTGCTCCATCCTGTAGGGCTGCTGTGACTTGGAATTGATTTGACAGTTATGGGTTTGGATTTTTGTTTGTTTGTTTATTTGTTTACATACTTATCACCAGTATTAGATTAGCCATCTGGCTTCTTTTCTGCAAATTCAGCTCATCTTAATAATTTCCTCTAAATCTTTTCCAGACCTTTTGTGTTCCTCCGTAATTCTGGGACACTGATACAGAATTAATCATGAAATGCAGTCATATTTTGCAAGCCTAAAATCAGTGTATAGAACTAGAATAATTGTGCTTTTGAGGTTCTTGTCAACTTTTCTTTTTATATACTTCCTTTTTATTCTGTTGTATAAGGAACTATTTAGTCTGTGTTTTTTAGTCAATACTTTCTGAAATGAAAGTAGTATTTTCAGTTATGCATACGTCTGTGTATTCAACAGACAGTGATACAATGGCGGACACTGAGATTGCAGTCAAGTGTAAGAAAAGCCTAGTGTACTGACTATAAAGGTCACGTATCTTCAGTGACAAAAGGATGCTTTCATCTCTAGGGAGGTCAGAATAAGAGGGAGTAGAAAGACAAGCACAGAGGTCAAACAAAGGCAGAGTGAAAGCATGGGACCCACTGACAGACGGAGGAAGGGGAAAGGAAAAAGAGCAAGAAACGGACAAAAGCAAATGAGACAAAGCCCACTGTCATCCAGAAGACTTGAAAATCTGCTGTAAATTTGAGTGGGCTTAACGGTAACTGGTTCTCTACCAGTGGGATTTCTTAAATAATGTAGGTTTCTGGACAAGCTAGAGGCAGTATTAATCTTTAATCTCATGGGAACAGAGCAGTACTGAATAACTGTTATTTAATAATAATTTTGTAGGAAAAAAAAGTGATTCTGCGCTTAATCTAAGTGTGGATAAACATGTTCCTAGAAGCCTGTTGAAATTACATTGTGTATTTCTTGTAGCTCTTTAAGAGTATTTTATGACACACAGTAATTAAAAAGCTGATTAGGAATAGCCTAAGATAAAAAGGACACTCTGACATTTCAAAAATCCACTTTTAAAACTGGAGGACCAGGAGATTTTAGCTCACAGAAATGGAATAAAGAGTTTGTATGCTTGCTTATCTGTATATCTAGGGAATTTATTTTAGTGTATCCAAAGAGCAGAAAAACCTGTCAAACAAAAAAAGACTTGTAAAACAAACAAACAAAAAAACCCAAACCCAGTGCCGCCAAGTCAATTCCAGCTCCTAGTGACCCAACAGTGATTTTTAAATTAGGTATGAAACTATACAGGTAGTTCACAGACTATGGATGATTCTATATTCCAATGTTACTTGCCAGTGGACTTCTTAACACATGACACAGCCAGTAAAGAACCAAGTAGTCACAGAAAGTTGGACATGTCCTGATACATCTCTGAAGAACTGAACCTATCCGTGGATCTCTTTTCTTCATGAGCTAATAATGTTTAAACTCCTACTGTGTAATAGAAATGCTTTATACAAATAATCTCCTTTCATCCTCAATTAACACTACAGCATTGTAAATCAGAGGGAACGGAGTCTGGGAGAGCTTAAGTAGTTTTGTCCAAGGTAAAGCACAAACCACCTGCTTTCACTGATATCTGATGAAAGGTAGCTTGACCAAAGCATGATTTTATTAGCCCCGGAATGTAGCTGATTTCAGAAACTGCAGTGGCTACCTCTGGAATCATTCAATTATTCAGGAATCATGCTAATGCTAATTAGTCTTGGGAAAGGAGGTGTGTTTAGAACGGCTAGAGATCCCTTTATAGCAGGTTAGTGAAGAGAAGAGGCTTTCCCTCGAAAATAGTGGTTAGGGCATCAGCAGGAGAATGGCAGGTGTGGAATATACAGCCCATTTATAGACAAGGAGTTTCTAAGACAGTGAAACTCTATTTTAGACCTATGTGCATGAATATCTCATGTAGAGGACCAGAAAATATGTTTAACATGCCTTACAGAGAAATATTTGAACAGTACAAAAGAACACAAAGAAAAAAAAAGTTCAGATAATTGATTCTTAGGGTTCCCCAGGAAAATGCACCTCTAGCAAAGACTTGAGTGCAATTGGTTGATGTGGAAGGTGGTCCAGGGGAGTGATCTTGGAAGAGGGGAGAATTAAAACAAGGAAGAGGGAGACTCTAAGGAGGATGCCTAATTGAGAAGGCTTTTGCTGAAAACAACTAGAGCTCAGTCTACACAAAACCTCTGAGATAGAGAGAGGAACATACCTTAAGGCGTGACCACCTCCACCAGATTCTGTAAAATCTCTTATTGACTGAATGAACAAGGCTTCCTTCCCCCGGCCCTGGAGACTTTACTAACCTGGCACTACCACATCGTTCCATGGGTATGTTTTGAGAAAGACAGCATCCCAGAAACTTGCAGTAGAACACTCTCAATCTTTTAAAAGAATAATTTAAGGTAACGGGACACGGATGGGCACTGACAGTTCCTGACACACACCCAAGCCACTATCTAGAATAAACTACTCTCAACATTCTGGTGAATTTCCTCTGTCGTAGCCATATATCAATGAACGTATATGCTTTTCTATGGTACTCTTTTATTCATTCACTCAAAAGTACATCCTAGAAATTCATTTGAATAAAAACTCCATTTAAGCAGCTGCATAGTATTCCATTGTAAGTATGTATTTTAATTAATATGTCTGATGCACCGATTGATAGACCTTGGTTGTTTCCAGTTTTTTAATAATACGTTAGTGCAATGAATATCTTTTTGTATACTATTGTGCTCTCTTTTTTAAAATATTTTATTGTTAAGTGGCAGTAAATAATCTAACTCAATTTGTCATAAAAAATTAACACATACCCTGCTGTATAACACTGGTATCTCTCCCCACACTGTGACAGCACACTCTGTTTCCACTTTGTATTTTCTGTGTCCACTCAAGCCACTCCTGTCACCTCTGCTCTTTCACCCTGTATCTGGACAGGAGTTTCCCAGTTAGTCTCATGTATCTCCTTAAGCCAAGGGACACACTCGTCACCAGTATCATTTTATGTCTTGTACTCAAGTCCAGTCTTTGAAGAGTTGACTTCGGGAATGGTTTCAGTTCCAAGGTAACAGGGAGTCCAGGGGCTATGTCTTCTGAGTGCCCTCCAGTCTGTCGGGCTACTAAGTCTGGTCTTTTTTAATAGAGTTTGAATTCTGCATCCCATTTTTCTCCTGCTATGTCAAGGACTCTTTGTTGTGTTCCTTGTCAAGGCATCATCTAGTTCTTCAGGTCTCGTGCTGATGTAGTCTCAGGGTTATGTGGCCTTGTCTGTCTCTTGGGCTCATATTTTCCTTATGCTTTTGACATCTTTCATTTGTCTCTGTTCTACGTGAGTTGGGGCTGATTTGATACTTCTTACACGGCCTCTTACCTGCTTTTAAGACCTGGACATCACTCACCAAAGAGGGATGCAGACCATTTTCTTTAAAAAAACTTATTTATGCCAGTTTACCCAGAGACTGAGTCAACTTATCCACATATCCTCTGAAACCATGGTTCCCAGACCCCTGCTGCTCTGTTCCTTGAAGTGTTTGGTTATATTTAGGAAACTTCTTCACTTTTGGTTTAGTCCAGTTATGCTGGTCTCACCTCTACTGTGTGTTGTCCCTCACTTCACCTAACTTTATTCTTCTTTACTGTCTAACTAATGAATAACATTCTCCCTACTTCCCCAGCCTCAAAACAATCAAAGACTGTTTTCCTCTGTGTTTAAACCTATTCTTGAGTCTTTATATTAGTGGTCTCATATCATATTTGTCTTTTTGCAACTGATTAATTTCACTCAGCATAATGCCTTCCAGATTCCTCCATGTTATGAAATGTCTCCCAAATTGAACATTGTTCTTTATCATTGCATAGTATTCCATTGTGTGAATATACCATAATTTGTTTATACATTCCCCCCAGCAGTGCAGAAGTGTTCCAGTCTCTCCACAGCCTCTCCAAAATTTATTATTTTCTGTTTTTTGGATCAATGCCAGCCTTGTTGGAGTCAGGTGGTATCTCATCGTAGTTTTGATTTGGATTTCGCTCATGTTTAATGATCGTAAGAATTTCCTCATGTGTCTGACAGCCACTGAATGACTTTTCTGGTAGAGTGCTTGTTTATATCCTTTGCCACCTTTTTAACTGGGTTAAAATCAATCTTTGCTGATGAGGTTTTGCAGTAGATTTGGAAATTAGATGCTGGTGAGGTTTGTTACAGCCTAATTTTTTTCCCCCATTCTGTAGGTTATGTTTTTACTTTTTTGGTGAAGTTTTTGGATGAATGCGTTTCATTTTTAGGAGTTACTGGTGTTTGTGCATTGTTAGTAGTGTTTTTTTATTCTGTTCATGCTGTGTATTGGGACTCCTAGCCTTGTCCTTATTTTTTCTTCCATGATCTTTATCGTTTTAGATTTTATATTTAGGTCTTTGATCAATTTAGTTAGTTTTTGTGAGTGGTGTGAGATATGAGTGTTGTTTCATTTTTTGCAGATGGCTATCCAATTATGCCAGCATCATTTGTTGACTATTTTTCCCAATTTACAGACTTTGAAACTTTGTCATACATCAGCTGCTCACAGGCAGATGATTTTATGTCTAGAGTCTCAATTCTGTCTGATTGGTCCTTGTGTCTGTGGTTATACTAGGCTGTGTCAGGTAGTGTGAGTTCTCCCAATTTGTTCTTCTTCAATAATGCTTTACCTTTCCATGACTTCTTTCATTTCCATATGAAGCTGGTGATTTGTTTCTCTACCTTATCAAAAAATGCCATCGGAACTTGGATTGAGATTGCATTACATGTATAGATCACTTTGGTTAGAATAGATGTGTTCATGGTCTGAGTTTTCCTATCCATAAACAAGGTAAGTTTCTCCGCTTACATAGGTCACTTTTGGTTTCTCGTGGTAGCATCTCATGATTTCTTTGTGTAGGTCTTTTACATCTCTGGTTAGATTTATTCCTAGTATTTTATCTTCTTGGGGGCTATTATAAATAGTATTGATTTGGTGAGTTCTCTTCAGTGTTCTCTTTGCCGTAAAGGAATTCAACTGCTTTTTGTACATCTATCTTGTATCCTGATGCTTCAGTGAACTCTTCTATTAGTTCCAGTAGTATTTTTTTTTAATTCTTTGAGGTTTTCTGTGTACAAGCACATATCATCTACAAATAGAGATAGTTTTACTTCTTTCTTACCAGTTTCAATGCCCTTTATTTCTTTTTTGCTGACTAATTGCTCTGACTAGAACCTCCAGCACAATATTAAAGAGAAATAGTGATACGTGGTACCTTGTCTGGTACCTAATGCTTTTAGACTTTCCATTTAGAATAGTGTTCACTGTTGGCTTTGTAAATGCCCTTTATTACATTGAGCAATTTCCCTTCTATTCCTGTTTTGCTGAGAGTCTTTAACATGGATGAGTATTGGATTTTGTTTAATGCCTTTTCTCCATCAATTGATAAAATCAAGTGTTTCTTTTATTTTATTTTTTTTTGTGGTTGGTTGCATTGATTGTTTTTCTAATGCTGGGCCATCCCTACATTCCTGGTATGAGTCCCACTTGGCTATGGTGAATTATTTTTTTGATACTTTGTTTAATACTATTGGCTAGAATTTTATTGAGGATCTTTACATTTAAGTTCATGAGAGGTATTGGTCTGTAATTTTCCTGTTTTGTGTGCCTTTACTTGGGTTTGATGTCAGGGTTATGTTGGCTTCATAGAATGGATTTGGAAGCATTCCATCTTTTTATATACTCTGAAATATGTTTAATATTAGTAGTGTTAACTCTTCTCTAAAAGTTTAGTAGAATTCTCCAGTGATGCCATCAGGGCCAAGGTTTTTGGTGAGGGGAGGTTTATTTTATCTGTTCAATCTCTTCTTTAGTTGTCCTATCTCTGTGTTAGTTCAGGTAGGTAGTGTGTGTCTAGTAACTTCATATAAGTGAAAGTCTACAATCCAAGACCATTTGTCATATAAAACCTTGAGGTCCTGCCTCTCCACAATGCTATCTGCTGTCCTCTCCCATGTGACAGCACAGTCTTCTTTCCACTCTTGACTTCCAGCATCCACTCAACCAACACTCATCCCCTCCTCTCCACCCTCTCCTCTCTCCTCTAAAAAGAAACCAGTATATATATGTATATATGTGTATATATATATAAGCCAGTATATATATATATATGTATATATATAAGACTATAAAATACACACACCAGCTGCATGTATCTGTGTCCCCAGGCATAATCCATTCTTTGTCTGAAGTGTTGGATTCAGTACTGGTTTCAGCTCTGGGCTAGCAGCAAGCCTAGGAGCCATCTTCCTAGAGGACCCTTGAGGGTATCAAACTATCAATTCTGGTTTTCTGATAGAGTTCTAGATTTGCATAGCCCTTTCTCTCATGCTACGTCAGGAACGCTACATTGTATTGTTTCTAGAAATTTGTTTTTTCTAGGATTTCAAATTTGTTAGAGTATAATTTTTCATTCTATTGTATTATGATTATGATGCTTTTAATTTCGTTTGGGTCTGTTATAATATCACCCATTTCATTTCTTATTCATATTATTTGCTTTGTCTTCTGTTTTTCTTTTCTCAGTTTCACAAATGACTTATTGATTTTGTTGATCTTTCCAAAGGACCAGTTTTAGTCTTACTAACTCAATCATTTTTCTATTTTATAATTTTTATTTGTTTTCTTCTGGTGTTCAAGGACTTCTTTTGCTGCTTTCTACTTGTTCGAGTTGTAATATTAATGTTTTGATTTACACCTTTTTTCTTTTTGCATATGCACATTTGTTGAAATAAACTGACCTCTAAGCTGCTTTTGCTGCATCTCAGAAGTTCTGATAGGATGTGTTTACATTCTCATTTGATTCTGGAAATGTGTTCATTTCTGTCCTTGATTGCTTCTATAGTCTAGTAGTTTTTGAGCAAGGTGTTTAGTTTTCATGTGTTGGGTTCTTTCTCTTTTTTACTTTTTTTCTGTTATTGATTTCTACTTTTATGACTTTATGGTCTGAAAGATGATTTGTAAAATTTCAGTGCTTTGAATTTTATTAAGTCTTGCTTCATGTCCTAATATTTGGTCAATTCTGGGGAATGTTCCATGTGCATTGGAAAAGGAAGTATACTTGCCTGATGTTTGGTGGAGTACATGTCTATGAGGTAAAGTTGGTTGATTGTAACATTTGTATCTTCCCTGTAGTTACTGAGATTCTTTCTCCATATTGTATCCTTCACCAAAAGTGGTTATGGTGAAGTCAGCTATTATTGTTTTGGAGATGACTGTTTCTCTTGTCAGTGCAGTTAGTTTTTTTTTTTTTTTCTTAATATATTCTGGAGCCATATAATTGAGTGCTGAAATATTTAATATAGTTATGTCCTCCTGGAGAATTCACCCTTTAATTATTACATAGTGTCCTTCTTTGTCTATGGTAATGTATTTTTCTTTAAAGTATTTTTTTATCAGAAATTGATGTTGCCATTCCTGCTATTTTTTGAATGTTGTTTGCTTGATGTACTTTTTCCATCTTTTGAGTTTTAGTTTGTGTCTTTAAGTCTAAGGTATATCTCTTGTAAACACCATATAGGTGGATCATGATTTTTTTTTTATCCAGTCTGCCACTCTCCATCTCCTTATTGGTGCATGTAATCCATGTGCATTCAGTGTAATTATTTGTAGATATGAGGACATGAGGATACTATTGTTATTTTGATGCCTTTTTTGGTGCACTGTTGACAATTTATTTCACTTTATTTTCTGTGCTGACTAGTTTTTCTTTATGTGTTTTCTTTCCAACATTTTTATTGTTGTTGATTTTGTATTTGCTGAGACTTCATGTTTTTCTTGTTTTTTATTTTGATGTGTAGGATTGTTAATTTTCTTTTTGGTTATGGTAATATTTACCCCTGTTTTTGTTTTTTTTAAAATTTAATCCAGACGTTTTTATTCTTTGTTTTACTTGAACTTGTTTTTCATGTGAAAGGTCTCTGACTACATTTTTTTTAATTCAGCTTTTCTGTTACAATGTTATCTTTCACATAATGACATCTTTTCTTTCCTATTTCCAGTATTTTGGTTTTGATTTATTTTTATTTTATTATTTCCTTCTCTTGGTTGATAACCAATTGTTCTGTTCTGCATTCTAGTTTGGGGTTTTTATCTGATGTTACTGATTTTTCTAACTGAAGGTTTCCCTGTAGTATTTCTTGTAATTTTGGTTTGGTTTTTGCAAATTCCCTAAATTTGTGTTTATCTAAAAATGTCCTAATTTCACTACCATACTTGACAGACAATTTGCTGGATATGTAATTATTGGCTGGTATTATTTTCCTTCAAGGTTTTTTTTACAAGTCATCTCATTACCTCCTTGTCTGCATGGTTTTTTCTGTGTACTTGGAGCTTGACTCTCCTATGTAGATTATTTTTTGTCTACCCTTAGCCAGTTTTAAAATTGTCTCTTTAGTTTTGGTAAGTTTGATCATAATATGACTGAGTGTCTTTCTTTTGGGATCTACCTTGTGTAGAGTTCAGTGAACATCTTTGATAGATATCTTCTCTTTCATATATGAGGGGAGTTTTCTGTCAACAAATCTTTCACAATGCTTTCTTTATTTTTCATTATTCATCCCCCCATTCTTGTACTTCTGTCACTTGTAGATTATTCCTCTTAATAGAGTCCCATGTAATTCTTAGTGTTTCTTCAATTTTTTAAATTAGTTCATCTACTTTTTTCCTCAGATATGTTGTCATCACATGTTTTATCTTCAGTCTCACTAATTTGGCCTTCTATTCCCTCAATTCTGTTCCTTTGACTTTCTATTGGCCAAGCCAAGCCAAGTGCCGTCGAGTCGGATCTGACTCATGGCGACCTGTACTTTTATTATTAATCTTCTGAACTTCTACATCCTGTTGCTGTATGCTTTTTTTTTTACTCTATTCAGTTTGTCATTGTGCTCTGCTATATTTTGCCTCATCTCCTTCATGATACCTTGAACAGTTCTAAGTACTAATCTTTTGTGTTCTGCTTCTTATAAACCAGGAATTTTTCTTTATCTGGAAAAGTTTTTGAATCTTTTCTGGAGCTTTCTGAAGCCATTGTGCTCTGTCTCTTTAAGTGATTTAGTATTGACCGTTGTCTCTGAGCCATCAGTAAGTTATATTTATTTATCTTTTCTTACTGTGTTCTAGTTTCTTGTTTTGTTTGGTTTCAAATTTTCCGAATAGGCTGGTAGTGTACTCTTTTGGTTATTGATGTCTCTGAAGCTCTAACTCCCTGTCATCTAACTCCCTGCCAACTTTTACTAGGCACAAGAGCCCACGAGTCTGTCTACTTTTCTTACTTATCTTGTATGACTTCAGCTTAGGTGTCCAGGTAGTCAATCACCAAGTATGTGGTGCAGGTTCTCTCCTACAGTTCTAGATCTTTCTCGACTTGCTGAAAAAGGCAAGGTGCTGACAGCCACCTTTGAGTGTCTGAGAGGAAGGCATGTCTTGTGTATGCTTGAGGCTAGGAGAAGGAATTATTTCTGCCCTGAATTTCTTGCTCAGGAGAGTCAGCATTTTTCCCCCTTCTTGCTGTTCGTTAATGTGTTCTCTCTGTGAGTCCAGGAGAATGGCTCAGAGCACATAAGCATTTCCACTCCTAGGTCAGGAATGGGTCAGTCTGTGGACCCGGTGCACAGAAGGGTGGGGGAAGGCTAGGAAAAACAGAGAGGTTTACCCAAAGGACAATTTTAGATTTGCATAAGGCAGGTTAGATCCAAATCACTTAGCATTTCATGATTTTTGCACTGGTTTTGGAGGTAAGAGTGGTCTCTCTGCTGCTCATTTTCTCCCACTGAGGAAGACACCCTCCAAAAGTCATTGCTCCGCTTATCACACTGGCTACAGATGATTCCTGGAGGGTCAGATGTGGCTGGCCCTAGGTACTCCTGGGTCTACCTTTCCTTCCCCATCACTCAGTCCAATTCCTCAACTTTCTCTCTGATGTTCAGGGCTCCGAGAATGTCATATATAATTGAGTCATTTGTTCTTTTGGGTCTTTTTTGTTACAAGGATCACAGGAAGCATCTTACTACTCTACCATCTTGGCCCCACCCTCTCTGTTCTGTACTTTTCTTAGAGTAAGTTGATAAATTAGTGAATAATGTGTGTACATGTTTTAAAGTAAATATTATAAGGTCTCCAGATAAATATTGTGCAACAGTTTACATAGTCTCTTAGTGATCTAGTGCTGCTCTAACAGAAATACTGTGAGTGGATGACTTTGACAAAGAAAAGTTTATTTTTACACAATCCAGTAGGCTAAGAGTCCAAATTCAGGATATCTGCTCTAGGAGAAGGGCTTTCCCTCTTTGTTGGCTCTGGATGAAAGTCATTCTGTTGCATCAGCCCTTGGTCAGGGAGAATCTTGATGCAGGAACTTCAGGTCTGAAGGAAGTGCTCTACTCCCAATGCTGCTTTCTTAATGTTATGAGGTTCCCAACTCTCTGCTTGCTTCTCTTTCCTTTTATTGCTTGTAGAACAAAAGGATAAAAGAGGGTGCAAGCCACACTCCAGGGAAACTATCTTTAAATTGTAGCTGAGAGGTGACCTTAAGAAGGGCCTTACAGTACCAGCCTAATCCTCTCTAACATAATCCACCCTGTTAACAACAGGCAAAGATTAGGATTGACAGCATAAGAAAATCACAAAATGGTGGCCAACCACAGAAAACAAGGAATCATGGCCCAGCCAAACTGCTACATATATTTTTGGGGAGACACAATTCAATCCATGACACTTAGTTATCAAAAGTGAATAAATATGCCAAGTTCAAATCACTTGCAGCAACACTGAGCTTTAAAGTCCTGTTAATTTTAGTCACTTTGTGTGTTTGATTATTAATGCAAATAAGCATCTTTTTAATGATGTTTAAATCTCCTTTCAGGTGAATTGCTATATATTCTATTAATATGTTTATTGTTTTTATATTGCCATTAAACCTTTTTGTGTTTTAGTGATAATAACTATTTGTTTGCCACAAACATTACAGAAGGTTTTTCAAAAGAATCATTTATCTCTCAACATAACTTGTTATGTACAAAAGGTGAAAAATAAATTACTAGTTATTTTATGTGGCTAAATTGCCACATAAAAGAAGAATATACTCTCATAAAAATTATGCACACTTTTGCCCCCTTTGTTCCTGGTTGAGTTCCACAAAATGGGTTTCAAGTAAATTATTACAAGAGATACTAATGGATATGTCAGGGAAAAAAAAGTGTTTATTGATCAAATAGTTTTTAAAGCCAACAGGATCTACAATGCTAAGTAGGCTTCCTTACTGCAGGGCTACTCAGAGTTTTAAATATGTTAATGGTTGTTGCTTTCCAAAGAAAATAGAGTGTGTAGTCTTTCTGAATCATATTTGGCTTTGGAACACCTACTTTTTTTGAGCATGCATCTGTAAACATTATATAAAAAGAATATTCTGTTGAATATTAGTTTGGAAGGCATTTTAAACGTAAATAAACCTTCCTCCATAGCCAGCAGAGAAAGACTTCCTCTGGAGCTGGCACCCTGAATTTGGACTTGTAGCCTGCTGGACGGTGACAAAATAAAGTTTCTTTTTCAGGCATGCACTTATAGTATTTCTGTTAAAGCAGCACTAGCTGACTAAGACAGAAGGCATTTTTAAAAACAAATAGGCAAAGCTTGGAGTTAGGTCAAAGATGGCAAACTATACACATGTCTCCTCAATTGCTTCTGAGAACTAAGGCCTGAAATGGTAACTGAATGGAGCAACTGGACATCCAGAGAGCCCTAGGATCTGGCAAAGGGTTGTCATACTTAACTAGATACCAGTAATGGAATAAACTACCTCTCTCAAAGACAAGGCAGCTGCCACTGAGTCCTGTTTCTGCTGACTCATCATTTTGGAGGACTGCAAGTACTGACACATTCTTCGATATCTGGGAGGCAGGGACTGGGCTTGAGCTGGCAAATACACCAAATTGCAGTACTTAAGTAAAGAGTATATAGCACAGCAGGGAGCCACATGTTGAAAGCCTGGCTGCTAACTGAGGTCACCAACGAAGAAATCACCAAATCAATAGTACTTACTATTGCCCCCAAGAATATAAAATATCTAGGAATAAATCTAACTAGAGAAATAAGAGACTTAAGAAATGAGAAACAGAGAAGAAAGTGCTACAGAGTGGTTAAGTGTTACATCTGCTAACCAAAAGTTGGGCAGTTTGAATGCACCAGGTACTCCTTGGAAACTCTATGGAGAAGTTCTTTGCCATCCTATAGGATCTCTATGAGTTGGACTTGACTTGATGGCACTGGGTTGGGTATACAGAGAGAACTATGAGGCCTTACTCCAAGAAACCAAAAGAGATTGACATAAATGAAGAAATCTACCCTGCTCATGGATAGGAAGACTTAACATTAAGAAAATGTCTATTTTATCCAGATATATTTACATATACAATGCAATCCCAATACAAATCCCAGGGTCATTTTTTAATGAGATGGAGAAGCAAATCACCAACTTTGTTTGGAAAGGGAAGAAACCCAAGATAAGTAAAGCACTACTGAAGAAGATGAACACAGTTGGAGGCCACACACTACCCAATCTTAGAATCTATGACACTGCTACAGTAGTCAAAACAGCCTGATACTGGTACAAAAAGAGATATATAGACCAATGAAATAGATTTGAGACCCCAGAGATGCCACCATCCTCTTAGGAACAGCTGATATTTGACAAAGGCCCTAAGATTGTAAACTGGGGTAAAAACAGACTCTTTAACAAATGGTGCTGGGAAAACTGGATCTCCATCTGCAAAAAAACTGAAACTAGACCTATATCTCACACCCTACACAAAAATTAACTCAAAATGGATCAAAGACCTACATATCAAACCTAAAACGAGGGTGGCAGAGTCAAGATGGCGGACTAAGCACACGTCTCCTTAAATCCCTCTGGAAACCAAGACCTTTGAGTTGATAATGAAACAGAGCATTCTGGTCACCTAGTGAGCCTCCAGGACATGGCACAGTGCTGTTAATTTGGACTTCTTACCACTGAAGGAAAAACCTCCTCTCCTTCACTGACTCCCACTCCTGGCTAGCCCTGGCTCTCATGGACTGAAAGTAAATGCACCATTTTGACTTTTTTTTCTCTGCCTTGGCTGGTGGGCAGAGCTGTGTCTTGCTTGTCAGCTAGTCTCAGACACACTGCTGGTGGGATAGGCAGGCGAAATTGCCATATTTTGAGAGCCAGGCTTAGGACTCTATTCATCTAGCCACTTTGGGCCTGTCTTTTTATCACTGCCACAGAGTGGTTTATGTGGAACCACAGCACCTATGTGTGGGACGCCATGTTGGATATGGAAATTTTTAGCAGAACCTAATTCTTAAACTGGGAGCCAGCACCTGTAACAGGACAGCGCTTCTCTGACAGAAAAGCAGTAGTTTACACAGTGGCTCCTATGGTGGGGGCCCAGCAACAGAGTCAAAGGACTCACTACCTCTTGGCACCTTTAGCACCTCTATCTGCCAACTGTGTGTAGGGTGCCATCTTAGATACGGTGGCTGCAGATGGACCTAATTCTTAGCTTGGGAGGCAGAGTCTGCCCACAGGAGAGTGCTTTTCTGCTAGAAAAGCAATAGTTTACACAGTGTCGCCTAAAGATGGGCCTTGTCAGCAGTGGCCAACAGGGCAGTAGTGTTGCCATATTTTGAACTAGTTTGTATCATCTGGCGTTGGATATAGATGTTCTTACTTTGCCAGTTGGGAAGAGGGACCTCTACATGTGAAAATCTGACTGACCTGGGAAGTGGTCAGATACCTTTTGTTTTACTTTTTAAGATAGCTTAGAGAAACATCTGCAGTCCATCCTCACAGTATCTCTCCCAGCCTTTATTTACTCACATGAAACCCAAAAAGCAACAGGAGATTGCAGCATACAAGAAATCACCTGTGGCTTTAGAAGGCTCACAAACAAAATAACCAAGGAGTTTTCCCGATGAAGAAACTTTTCTGAACTCATCAGAAGTTGAATACAAAAGGATTATATACAGAGTACTTCTAGACCTTATACAAAATGCAGCACAACAAAAGGAAAAATTAAGCAAATTGTTCAATCTGGGGAACAGCTGTACTCTGAAATCCAGCAGATCAAGAACAAGATCAAAGACATAGAAACTTCCATTCAAAGCCAAGAAAACAGAATGGAACAAATGGAAAAAAGAATTTCTAACTTGGAAGACAGAGCTACTGACGCCAGCGTCTATGAGCAGAAATCAGAAAGAAAGAAACAAGAAAAATGAAGAAGCATTAAGAAGCATGTGGGACTCTATTAAGAGGAACAGCCTTTGATTAATTGGAGTTCCTGAATAGGATGAGACACCTGAGAACACAGAGAGTATTGTTGCTGAGCTGTTGCCAGAAAACTTCCCAGAAATCATGAAGGAAGAAAATACAAATACCCAAGATGCATATTGTACACTACCCAATATAGATCTTAAAAGAAAGACTCCAAGACATATTATAATCAAGCTTACCAAAATGAAAAATAAGCAGCAACTCTTAAAGGCAGCAAGACTCAAAGCAAAGCTGACATTTAGAGGGAAACCCTATAGTCTTTTGTCAGATTTCTCAGCAGAAACCATGCTGGCATGGAGAACAGTGGCATGACACATTCAAAACCTTGAAAGAGAAGAACTTCCAACCAAGAATTATATATCCTGCAAAACTATCTTTCAAATATGAAAATGAAATTAAGACATTTCCAGATAAACAAACAAAAACTCAGAGACTTTGCAAAAACCAAACCCAAATTACAAGAAATACTGAAAGAAGTTCTTGCCTTTGGCTTAGAAGAACAAAACCACTAACTTTATAATTTAGAACGACACATTATTCAGACTTCTGCTCAGTTAGGGAAGGCTCCAAATTTAATCACAGCTTTAACACTGAAAGAAACAATCCAGTGATTATCATGAAAACTATGCTGTCATCATATTAAAAAGAGGGATGTACTACAGTCACTATAATTCTTCCAGATGGATAGGAAGTCGACAAGACTTGTAGTAATTAAAATGAGGTTTATATATAGTTTATTAAGTGGGATAATAGGGGCAGCCATAAAGCACAACAAGGATGTAACATACCATATCAAGAAATGTAACACAGGAGTCTCAACAACTACAAAAACAGCTCTGAAAAAAGTGAAAAATCAACTCACAAAAAAGAATGTTCCAGAACAGACCAATAAGAACAATAGAGAAAACATCAACACAAAAATAAACATATCACAATGGCAGCAGTGAATACATACCTATCAATAATTACATTGAATGTGAATGGACTGAATGCTTCAGGAAAGAGACACCGAGTGACATCTTTGATCAAAAGACATGACCCATCCATATGTTGTCTACAAGAAACTCACTTGAGACTTAAAGATAGGAACAAGGTGAAAATTAAAGGATGGAAGAATATATATCAAGCTAACAATGAACAAAGAAGAGCAGGGGTGACAATTCTAATCTCAGACAAAATCAACTTTAATGTAAAATCCACCATCATGGACAAAGATGGACACTATTTATTGCTGAAAGTTTCAGTACACAAACAAGACTTAACTATATTAAATGTTTATGTACCTTATATCAGAGCACCTAAATACGTCGAAGAAACACTGACTACACTGAAAAAAGAGTTAGATTACTCCACAGTAATAGGGGGAGACTTCAATACTCCACTCTCATCACTGGACAGATCATCTAGAAAAAAGCTCAGTAAAGATACAGAAGACCTTATTGCCACAACTAACCAACTAAACCTCATCTATGCATACAAAACTTTTTACCCATCAGTGGACAACTACACCTTCTTCTCCAGTGTACATGGAACATTCTCCAAAATTGATCATGTGTTAGGGCATAAGGCAATTCTCAGCAAAATCCATGCCATTGAATTACTGCAAAGCATCTTCTCAGATCATAAAGCCATAAAAGTCAAAATCAGTAGCAGATAAAACATAGATAGAAAGTGAAACTCTTGGAAATTGAACAATGTCTTGCTCAAAAAACTGTGGATTATAGAAGAAATCAAGGATGAAATAAAGAAATTCATGGATTCCAATGAGAATGAAAACACTTCCTACCAGAACCTATGGGATACAGCCAAAGTAGTCTTCAGAGGTCTGTTTATCTCCATAAATGCACACATCTGGAAAAAAGAAAGAAACCAAATCAAGGAACTAACCCTACAGCTTGAACAAGTAGAGAGAGAACAACAGAGGAACCTCTCAGTCTCCAGAAGAAACCAGATCATAAAGATTAGAGCAGTGCTAAATGAATTAGAGAATAGAAAAACAATTGAAAAAAATTGAAAAGACCAAAAGCTGGTTTTTTGAGAAGATCAACAAAATTGACAAATCACTGGCTATACTTACTAAAGAAAAACAGGAAAGGAAACAAATAACCCAAATTAGAAATGAGAGGGGAGTTGTCACCGCAGATCCAACAGAAATAAAAAATATCATAACAAATACTATGAAAGACTTACTCTAACAAATTTGAAAATGTAGAGGAAATTGACAAATTCCTTGATTCATATCCAGCCAAGTGCCACCTACCCAAATTATCACAACGTGAAGCAGAACAACTTAATAAACTCATCACAAAGGAAGAGATTGAAAATGTCATCAAAAAACTGCCAACCAAAAACAGCCCAGGCCCAGATGGCTTCACTGCATAATTCTACCAAGCTTTTAGAGAACAGTTATCTCTAATACTACTGAGACTATTGCACAGCATAGAAAGGGATGGAGTACTCCCAAACTCATTCTATGAAGCCAGCATAACCCTGATACCAAAGCTAGGGAAATACTCAACAAAAAAAGGAGAACAACAGACTGATATCACTCATGAATCCAGATGCGAAAATCTTCAAAATTCTTGCCAATAGAATACAACAACATATTAAAAAAATAATTCATCATGACCAAATTGTATTCATACCAGGGATGCAAGGCCGGTTCAACATCAGGAAAACAATTAATGTGATTAACCACATAAATAGCACAAAAGACAAGAATCACCTGATTTTGTCCATTGATGCAGAAAAGGCATTTGATAAAGTCCAACACCGATTCATGCTAAAAACTCTTAGCAAAGCAGGCATAGATGGAAAATTCCTCAACGCAGTAAGGGCCATTTATACAAAGCCAACTGCCTACATCATCATGAATGGAGAGAGACTGACAGATTTTCCCTTGAGAACAGGAACTAGACAAGGATGCCCACTCTCATCTCTCCTATTCAACATTGTACTAGAAGTTCTAGCCAGAGTAATTAGACAAGACCAAGGAATAAAGGGCATCTGCATCAGCAAAGAAGTCAAAATCTCCCTGTTTGCTGATGATGTGATTGTATACGCAGAGAATCCCAAAGAATCTATAAGTAAACTACTCAAACTGATAGAAAAGTTCAGCAAAGTCTCTGAATACAAGGTAAATGTAAATAAGTCAGTAGGATTCCTTTATACCAACAATGAGACTGTTAATGAAGAAATCATCAAAACAATACCATTTACTATAGCCCCTAAGAAGACAAACTACCTAGGAATTAATCTAACCAGAGAAATAACAGACCTTTACAAAGAGAACTACAAGCCTTTACTACAAGAAACTAAGAGAGACTTAGATAAATGGAGAAACTTACCCTGCTTGTGGATAGGAAGACTTAACATTGTGAAAATGTCTATTTACTCAAAGCAATCTACTTATATAATGCAATCCCAGTACAAGTTCCAGTATCTTCTTCTAATGAACTGGAGAAACAAATCACCAATTTTGTTTGGAAAGGGAAGAAGCCCTGGATAAATAAGGTACTACTAAAAAAGAACACATTTGGAGGCCTCTCCTTACCCGATCTTAGAACCTATTACCCTGCCACAGTGCTCAAAACAGATCGATCAGTGGAACAAAACTGAGACCCCAGAGATGACACCATCTGCCTATGAACAGTTGCTATTCAACAAAGGCCCTAAGACATTAAACTGGGATGAAAACAGTATCTTCAACAAGTCTTGCTGGCAAAATTGGATATCCATCTGCAATAAACTGAAACAAGATTCATATCTTACGCCTTATACAAAAACCAACTCAAGCCGGATAAAAGACCTAAATATCAAATCTAAAATGATAAAGCTCATCCAAGAAAAGATAGGAACAACAATGGAAGTTTTAGTACACAACGTAGACAGACTTCAAAATCTGTCAAACAAACCACAATCAACAGAAAATATATAAATGGGAACTATTAAGAATCAAACACTTTTGCTCATCCAAACCTAAAACGATAAAGATCATGCCAGAAAAATAGGGTGAACAATGGAAGTTTTAATACACATCTTAGGCAGACTTTAAAATCTGACAAACAAGTCACAATCAGCGGAAGAGAAAATAGATAAATGAGAACTACTAAGAATCAAACACTTTTGCTCTTTCAAAGACTTTATCGAAAGATTTAAAAGACCACCTACAGAATGGGAAAAAATATTTGGCAACTACATGTTGGGCCAATGTCTGAGCTCCATAATCTATAAGATACTGCAAAATATCAACAAGAAAAAGGTAAATAACCAAATTAAGTGGTGGGCAAAGAAGATGGGCAGACGCTTCCCCAAAGAGGACATCCAAGCAGCCAAAAGACACATGAGGAAATGCTCATGATCATTAGCTACTAGAGAAGTCCAAATCAAAACTGCAGTGAGATACCATCTCACCCCAACAAGGTTGGCCATAATCAAAAAATGCAAAACAACAAATACTGGAGAGGATATGGAAAGATTAGAACTCTCCTATACTGCTAGTGGAATTGCAAAATGGTACAACTTCTTTGGGAGGCAATCTGGCGCTTTCTTAAAAAGTTGGAAGTCGATATATCATTTGGCCCAGTAATCCCACTGTTCAGAATTTACCCTACAGGAACAAAGGCTAGCACATGAACAGACACATGCACATGAATGTTTATTGCAGCACAGTCCACAACAGCTAAAAGATGCTCATCAACAGATGAATGGATAAACTATGGTACAGAAGTTCAAGGGAACTCTATCAATGATGGTTTTAGGAAATATCTCATAACCTGGTTTCAACTGGAAGACATCAGGCTTAGTGAAATCAGTCAGAGGCAAAAGGACAAATATTGTATGATACCTTTGCTATAAGGACTTAAAAATATACTTATGTACAGAAAAAAAGACTCTTTGACTGTTACAAGGGTGAGAAGGGAGGGCAAGAGTTGGTCATAGATTAGATAGCCAATTTGGTTAGGTGAAAGCAATGACAGCACACAGTAGGAAGTTGATCAGCTTAACTGGACTTCACCTTAAACTGAAAGCTTTTCTAATTTCAACCCAATATTGCAAGGATGGAGTAACAGGGGTGGGGTCTGGCAACCATGCTCTCGGGGGACATTGAGGTCACTTGACATAACTAGCCTGTTGTTAAAAAGAAAGTCTTCTGCATCCCATATTGGCGAGTGGCATCTGAGGTCTTAATAGCCAGCAAGCTGCCATCTGAAATACACCAAATTTTCCCAACTCATCCAGAAGAGATGATCACCGAGAACAACAAAGACACAAGGTAAAAAAGAGCCCAGGAGACAAAAGGACCCATGTGAATGGGTGACTGTACCAACATGTGAGCATAAGAACCAGATGGTGCCCAGCCACCATCAAAGACAGCCGTGACGGGGCACACAATGTTGAGTCCCAGTGGCAACATGAGAAAAAGAGGAGTGCAGCTCAAGAACTCTACTAAAAGACCACAACTGATGGCCTGATGGCCTGGGGGATCCCCTTGAAGTGTGGCCTCTAGACCTGCAGCAGCCACTGTCTAGAAAACACTACTGAGGTCAACTCTTCACACAAAAATGGACTAGACTTGGGGATACTATGTAACTATATGGTGTGTGTACTTTATGGTTCTATGCATTTATAGGATGCTGTCCTAATGGTCTCTTACTAGATGGGAGAGAAGAGGGAGGAGAGGAGGAGGCTGGAGCTTGTTAAGAGGATATGACAAGTACAGAATGAAAAGGAAGAGTTTGCTGTCACAGCACAAAGACAGCAAAAGGAGCTGCAGATAGACGGGCATGAAAAACTAATTTGGATTGTATACTTTCACTCATTCACAATTAAAAAAATAAGGAAACAATAAATAAAACCATAAGAGTACCTGAAATGAACATATAAATCTTTATATTTCTAGAATTTGTCCACTAAAGTTAGTAGTAATATGATCATACTTGTTGGTGTAATTATACCCCAGTTCATCTATTCCACAAGCCTGGTTACTTTGTTTAGGACTGACATGCTGGTTAAATATTTAAGAATCCTTACATTAAAAAAAAAAAAATTATGAATATCTAGTCATCTACTATTGCTCTAACAGAAACAGCACAAAGTGATGGCTTTAAGAAACAAAAATTTTATTCTTTCATAGTTCAGTAGGTTGCAAGTGTGCACTCAGGGTGTCTGCTCCAGGGTAAGGATTTCCCTCTGTCAACTCTGGAGGAAAATCCTTGTGTTGCATCAGTCTTTGGTCAGGGAGCATCTTGTTATAAGAACCTCAGGTCTCAAGGTTGTGCTCTACTCCTGGTAGTGATTTCTTGATGGTGGGAGGTTCCCAGCTCTCTGCTTCCTTCCTTTTCTTTTTATCTCCCATAGAATGAAAAGATAAAACGTGGTGCAAGCCACACTCCAGGGAAACTCCCTTAGCAAGGGTGTTGTAGTCCCACCCTGACCTTTTAACATGATTGTCCTATTAGCCATAGGCAAAGATTAGGATGTGTAACATAGAAAAATCACAAAATGTTGGGAATGATGCCCCAGCCAAATGGCTACAGACATTTTTGTGGGGATACAGTTCAATGATCCATGACAGAGCACAGTACCTAATTCTCCCTTTCACCTTTTTTGTTCTGTCCTGCTAATAGCACTAATTTAGTTAGACCTTTGGGTTTATCCCGTTACTGCCCTTGAGTATTTTGGGAGCCCTGGGCATATTCTACATCTGAAATATCCAGCAGAGTCAATTATAAATCTCTTAGTAGTGCTCTGATTTTTCACCTGTTACTGCTTTCATTTATGCTTCTTGCATGGAGAAAAAAAAATAAAGGTGATTGATGTTAATGTTGCACTATGAACAACAAAAAACCCAAAAATAGTATTTAGGAATCCTCAGGATCACTCCTTTTAAGCTATTGGATTTTAATGGCTAGTGGTAAATTTGAAAGAGCTAACCTGGAAATCACCATCTACTCAGGTAGGACAGACTGGCAAATGGGTTGGCTTAACTGGCAGTCGCAGGAAACCCCTGTGAAAAGAGATTTCTTACATTAATTCTTTAGAAAGGAGTCTTTGGCAAGAAATATTTTGTTAAAAAGCTGGAGTATTGAGAGTACTGCTTAGTCATTTTAAAAATGATTACTACAAAATAATTTTCAAATGGCATCTAAAATTCTTCCCCTTTGGCCAGCATCTGTAAGAGATACTATGAAAAGAGGTTATGATGGCCGTCTTTCAGTCTGGGAACTTCCAATGAGGAATTCCATCTACCAGAGAGTCTGGCATCTCATTCTGCTATAAACAAATTCCATCCAGTGAAATATCAAACTTACGTGATGCAGGATTAGAGTCAGAAAAACTCATGGTATCGCTGTACATCTCTTTTATTCAAGTCAGCTTATTAGAGAAATTTTGATATGTCTTCTAGCTCATCTGTAAAGCAAAACTTGTCTTTGTCCTTTTCTATTGGCAGATTAAATTATGATAATTAGTTTTATACAATTTTTCCAAGAAGATCCTTGCATTAAAGGAGTACTTTCTTGGATTCAGTAACATACATTTTCTGTCTCTCTTTCTCTCATGTCATAGTTATAAAGAGATATATAAAGAAGATTTTAATGAGACACTCTACAGATAATCTAAGGTTCCTTTGCTAACACAAGTGAATCATTTAAAAATGGAAATTTCATCTAATGGTCTCCTAGTCTTTTGAGAAAAATGGGTGATTCTAGGTAAGTTAAAGTTAATGAAACAGCTTAGTTAGGCTCGTCTAGCCATTCTAAACTCAGATTTCATTGATCACAAATACAGTCAACTTTTTTAAAGCCTTTTCATCTCTAGGAATGACTTTCTCTCTCTCTCTCTTCTGAGACCATGCCCTAAGAGGAAAAATTATGTATGTATATTTATATGTATGTATGAATTTGTGTGTTGTGTTTCCAAAGTGCAAAATTAGCGAAGAAATTTACTAACCCAAGTTGGTAAAGGCTTAAAGGAAAAGGTGAATTTGGCTTCGGATAAATAAACAATTAATTCAAGTGCCTGAGCTCTTTGTATCAGGCATGTCTTTGTGTGTTCCTGGTGATAGAATAAGTCCCACTTAGCAGTCATTTTCCAAGGGCATTGAGCAGTCATTTTCCAAGGGCATTTATGTTTTGTTTGCTATTTCTAGAATATTCTGACTCCCTGCCAGGCATGCTGGGGAAGGTACATCCTTCAGAAACTGGGCTGATTTGGCCCACATCCTCTGTTGGGAGCTTTTCTGTTTAATAGGGTGCTGTCAGCATACAAGCAGGTGGAGTTAATGTGGTTTACCTTGAGAATCAGATCTAACAACCGGGAATAGGAAAATTTTGTTCCTTATGAGTATGTATGTTTCTTCTCAAAAACTACAAAAGACATTGATGCTAGTCTACCTGTCTCTTATTGAATCAGATAGTGAAACACAGAAGAAAAGAAATAACAGCCAATATTGCTGAAATTCTCCTCTAATTTGTCAGATGTTATGCTGGCATCTCATTTACCAAATATTATCCTCACATGTTCTCTTGATTCTACACCATGATTTTATGAGGGTGAAAGTCCTATTAAATTACTCCTATTGGCTGTCCTACTTGTTTCTTTCTAGGTGGAAGAGAAGGTGGAAAGGAGGGGACAGGTGCTTGTTAAGAGGATACCAGAAATATAGAAACAAAATGAAGATTATGCTGTCACTGGGTGAAGAGAGCAGATGGAACTGCAGATAGGCAGGCAGGAGAAATTGATTTGGATTGTATGCTTTCAATCAATCACAACTGAAAAAAAGATTACTCCTATTTTACAGTGGGTCCACTGTAAATTGGAGGCCAAATAGATAAAGTAACTTCTCCAGTGTAATCCAGCTTATAAATGGTACAACAACAATTGAAGCCCAGATTTGGCCCTGACTCCAGCCCAAATGCTTCACCATGCCACTGTATAGTTCGTATAAAAATCCAGATCATTCAACTTTTTTTTGTTTAATTTTAAACAGCAACTTGTTTGCCTAATCATTTCTGATGTAATTAATTCAACAGGCTTTCAAACAGTTCCTATTTTATATCCATAATGAATTCTGTTAGAATGTAAGCTCCATGAAAACTGCTTTTGGTGGTAGTGTTCTTATGTTCACTTTTGAATCCCCAGCTGAAGGGAGGATAAGACACATAGTAGGTCCTCAATAAATATTTGTTGAAGGAATACAGTGAATATCCAGACAAGCAATAACGGGCTTTTCAGATCAGCAGACTCTGAGTGGATCTGAGCAATTGGTAGTGGTTTACTAAGGTTTGTGCATAGAATGTTGATTGTGGGAGTAGTGAGAGAAGATGTGAAGCCGGTGAAAGATCAAGAAATGGCTGCTATTTTCAGAACTTGACAATTCCCCACCAGGCAAGTAGGGAAAGCAACATTCTTCTGTTTGAGCTAATTTGCCCAAGTTTTCTTTGACTTCAACTTTCATTTATGGCTCTTAGAAAAGCAAGATCTTTTTTGTCTTCCTTGCTGCCCTCAGAAATGAGATGAAATAATTCTCCATGACTTCTTGGAACTGCTCCCAGGAAGGCTGAAATATATTTATTGTATGTAGAGTGTTACTCCCTTGGGCATTTCATAGAAGGCATGGTCATAATTCCAAAAATTAATCTCTAATTGCAGGATTTTAGATGTTAGAAGACTTCAGAAAATGTATTCAGGGTGGGGAGATAAGACTGGAATTAGTGGGTGGAATACCTTCAGGAACACTTACATGTATCCCACCTAGGGAGACATAGAGGCCACTGGTGGTTCATTGTAAAGTAGAATACTTGCCTTCCATGCAGGAGACCTGGGTTCAATTCTCAGCAATTGCATCTCAAAAATGGGAATCACCCATCTACCAGTGGAGGAAGCTTGGGTGTTACTATGCTGCTGAACAGGTGTCAGTGGAGTACCCAAACTATGACTAATTAGAAATTCCTGGCAATCTACTTCCAAAAATCAGTCAATGAAAAGTCTATGGATCACAGATTTCCTAACAACAATGGCAATAGCACAGGAACTGAGGACATTTGATTCCATTGTGCATGGGGTAGCTGTAAGTTAGTAGCTAACAACAAAAAAGGAGATATTAATTTATCTACTAGTAAGCCAGGAGTCTATGGGTGGTACAAATGGTTAAGGTGCACAATTACTATCGGAAAGATCGGGGGATTTGGACACCCTACAAGTACCTCAAAAAACAAGCCTGATGATCTGCTTCTGAAATGTCACAGAATTGATAACCTTATGAAGCAGTTCTACTCTGTGCAAACAGGATCTCCATGAGTCAGAACTGACTGAAAACAGCGAATAACAGCTGTTAAGCAGGCCAGTCTTTGAAGGTTGTAACCATCTTGGTGACGCAGTAGTTAAGCACTCAGCGGTGAAAACCCACCAGCCAATCTGGGGGAGAAAAAGATGTGGTGATCTGCTTCCATAAGGATTACAGTTTAGAAAACCCTGTGGAGTTCTACTCTGTCCTATAGGTTTTCTCTGAGTTGTAATTGACTCAATGACAAAGGGTCTGGGCCCTGGTTATTATTTTTCCTTCCTTCCAGGTTGGTCACTGGCTAAATGGAACCCAGCCACACTATAAGTGGCAAAACCAAACTCAGTGCTGTTGAGTTAATTCCAACTCATAGTAACACTGTAGGACACAAGTTTCCAAGGAGGCCAGCAAATTTGAAGTGCTGACCTTCTGATTATCAGCTGTAGCACTTAACCACTATACCACCAGAGTTTCCAAAAGCAGGGTCATCAAAAAGGGGAGCAATTCAGCATCTCTTCATTTCCTTATTTTTGCTACTTTTAATGGACCCCTCCAGTGACGGGTACTGTTGCATGATCTGGTGTTCACGTCACGTGGCTGTGTGTAGGTTTTTAACATTTTAGAGACTTTGTATGTATGTGTCTTGGGGCAGAAGGGTTGCCTGCGACATGAACATGTGAATAAATGATAAATGAAGGTGGAGGAGAGTTCTTAAAGTTGGCTAAATAGCACAACCAAGAAAATAGCTTCGTGGTTTAACTATCCAGCTGTTTCTCTGGATTTCTTTCCTTACGAGCTTTCAAAATCGATAGCAGCTCTGGCTGTGAGCTAACCCGCAGAGGGAGATCTGGTCTCGTGTGGATAGAAAAGTGTAAAACTGCTTCCAAGAGATTAAAAAATACCCTTAAGAAACATGTTTAATGTGGAGCCAGTCCTGGTTAAGGGTGGGGCATACCAAAGGGATCTTCAGAGCCCAGAGAGTAGCTTAACAACAGCTCCAACATTTCACAAAGTAGCTAGCTATCTTTAATATTAACCTAGAGAAAATGAAATGCTGGTAAGGCTCAAAATGTTGATTAAAAAAAAAAAATCTTTCCAAAGGATGAAAACAGCACTGTGGATTACAGTTCTGCCTTGTTATTCTGCACCACCGGCTTTGGGTTCCAATTTGAATGCTTGGGTCAACTGACATTGTTACATTTGCATGTGATGGTGATTGCTGCCTAGATGGCAGTGTGTTTATTGACATCAGCAGGTACATGCAGATGAAGTGTAAGGAGTGTGCGGTAAACTCACCACCTGTGGTTTGTTCCCATGATGCCCCTGCAATTCTCTGATGGATGGACACACTCTTTCTTGCACTTGAAAGATGGCAAAATGGTTTGTGGCGAGAACACAGGAAAAGAAGCTGCTTCATCCACTTCCAACTTTTCGCTAAAATTGGCCCTTGTGGCGTTTTTAATTCACATCTGGAGGAAAATAAATGTGGTCCCAATTATTAACACATTCTGAAAGGAATAAGTCAAGAGCTCCTTAGATGGCACAGGTGTCTGTTATCAAAATCTCAGCAGAGGAGTGTTAATGTGCTCTGTGTTATTTCAGCCTCCACAGGTGGGCTTTAGTGAAGAACCGGATTGAGAGCGTTAAGGGGATGCTTAAATACAAAATGTTAATTTTGCAAAAAAGGAAATCAGTGAAGGAGATTAGAGGAATCCACTGGTACGTGAGCTGAGAGACTTCAAACAGTGGCACAGAAAAAAAACAAAAGTAAATCACCATCTTGCAGAGGTGAAACTGAGGAAGGTGATTTTCGTACGGTAGAGTTTTCATTACCAGATGGTCTGCAGTGGATTTATTTCCTTCTTGACAGTTCTTTACTCTTGATGAACTAACTTATAAATTCTTCATGAAGTAATATCACTTTGGATAAAATGCTGTTTTCTGAGAATCTTAGGGCATGACTGGTTTTTTTTTTTTTTCCTAGTTGATGTAATTGGAATATTTCAGTAACCCACAATTTCTGAAACTTACCACCTAAAATCCAAAAGCTTGGGTATCAGTTCTATGAACTTTTGACAAAAATAATAGTTTAGTGTTATAAAATTAGAGTAAGCTTTGGAGATGTAAGTGATAGCTAACATAACTATTGTTAGTTGCCATCAAGTTGGCTGCCACATACATAATGAAACTTTGCCCAGGCCTGTCCCAACTCTGTGGGCTTGTTTGATGTTGGCATGGTTGTTGGCATGTTTGAGTCCATTGTTGTAGCCACTGGACAGTGCCTTCCACACCACAGGGCTCATGTTCCAGCCCTATACTGAGCAATATTCCACTGTGATCCACGAGGTTTCCACTCGCTAATATTCAGAAGTAGATTTCCAGGTCTTCCTCCCTAGTCTTAGTTTGGAAGCTTCGCTAAAATCTGTCCAACATAATAGAAGCATTCAATTTTTGTGTAGAACATCTCTCACCTAGGAGAACAATGTGGAATATGAAGCTAAGGACAGTAAGTGACCTGTTAGGAAAAAAAAATACATGGTAGGCAGTGGAATGTTTGAAGGTAGCTCTCATATCACACTCACTCATTAAACCTTGACGTTGTATTTGGTATGCTTTTCATTCTGAATTCTGCATTTGGAATACAATGAGGATTCTAGTTTGCCCAAAAAGGGAATTACAATCAAGACACATAATAAATGATTTCATTGTATATTAAAGTACTCCCTCTACTCTGTGTATGTGGTTGGTTAGCAGTAAGCGCAGAAGTGTAGGTGGAAGAAGGCATGTGTAGTACTGGAAAATGCCATTAAATGTAAGTAGATGTGTCATGGATTGAATCGTGTTCCCCCAAAAATCTGTGTAACAATTTAGCTAAGTCATGATTCCTAGTATTGTGTGATGTCCCCCGTGTTGTCAACCCTGCTTCTATGATGTTAGTGAGGGTGGATGGATGGCACTTGTGTTTGTGGGCAAGACTGAGTGTATAAGATTGTTTTGTGCCTGAGATAGTCTCTTGAGGTATAAAGGAAAGAAGCTAGCAAAGAGGTTCAGGAACCTCATACCACCAAGAAGGAGTGCTGGGAGCTGAATACATCCTTGGGAAAGGACTTGGGTCCCTATGCCTCAGAAGCTGCCAATCCATCTAAGACTGATGACAAAGACCTTCCTCCAGATCCAGAAAAGGAAGGCTTCTGCTGGAGCTGACATCCTGAATTTGGACTTTCAGCCTACTGGACTTTGACAAAATAAAATGTCTTTAAAGTCATCCACTTGTGGTATATCTGTTAAAGCAGCACTAGCTGACTGAAACAAGGTGGTTTACCCTTTGTTGTTTACCTTTCTCTAGGGCCACTAGCCTTATTTGAAATTAACACTTGATTTCTAGTTACAGCAGCTGTTGTATATGGAAGTGGTTAATGGATCTGAGTGAATCTACACTTTCTAGAGGTCAAGTCTTTCAGTCTCTTGGTCAGGTATATGGTGGAAGCATTTCCTAGCTGTTAAGGAAGAGACTGAATAAAGCATTCAGACTAAGATCAGTATACAGCAGCTATCTTATAGAAAATGAATATCTGGTGGCTGTACAAATTTCTCCTTTGAATTAAGACTTATTCAAAAGACTTCATGTCATTTTTGGTTTTCTTGGACCAAGTTCAGCATTCAGGACAGTCTTAGTTCCTTCCTTGGCATATGTCACTCAGGATGGTATACCTCTGTTGAGAATAAAGATGCTTGTTTAGGATTATTAATGAGTTCTCTTCTTAAATGAGCCTGGCTTATTACTGTTGCTTGATAAATAAATATCTCCTCCTCCCTTTGGGAATCTAAAAGATACATTCCTATTTCCACAGCTGCCTAATAGAACACCACATCTGCTTAATAGAACACTCCAACAAAAGACACTGTATGCAAAAGTGGTATGTAAAATTCTTCCCAAAGGATAGATTTCAGTTCATATAACCTGCAATAGTGGCTTATAATAAAGAAATCTAGGGAGAACCTTACAACAAATAAACACTACCAGTTACTTCCCCAGACATGGGACCTAATTACTGTGGACAAACTTAAAGAGAACAAGGTACTACATGGCACGTTTTCAATACCCATGATAAATTAAATAGTTAATTTACTTTAAGATTGAGGGTTGGAAGAATAATACAGCTAGTGATTTCTTTTTTAAAATACAGGCTTTATTGAGATTGAGTTCATGTGCCAAAAAATTCACCCCCAAAGAATACAATTTGGTGCTTGTTAGTACAATATTCACAGAGAGAATATACTAAGACTTCAGCATTATCTTGTAAATTTCCACACAAGAGAGAAAGTATTTCTAACATAATAAGGGGTTAGAATTCTCAGGTGTGTCATCATTCTGATGCTGACTACTTATCGGATAAATTTTGGTCATTGTCAGCACTCATCCATCTTTAAAGCAAATTCCTTAAACCAAAAAAGACAAACGGGCATTTTTAGATAGTTGTAATGCATACTTTTTTAGATGTCTTAGGCACTTGAAACTGTACTAGCAGGGAAAGTAAACCCAAACTAAACTGACTGCTGTTGAGTCGATTCCAATTCATAGTGACACTACGGACAGAGTAGAACTGCCCCATAGAGCTTCCAAGGAATGCCTGGCAGATTTGAACTGCTGACTTTTTGGTTAGCAGAGGTAGCACTTAGCTATTATGCCACCAGGGAAGGTAAGGTAGTATAAGACAAGTGTGGAGAGAGAATTCTTTATCAGGGCTCTTAAGAGCTGGGTTCTACACCAGCACACTGCTTATAAGCACGGATAAGTCACTTTATCCCTCTGAACTATTATTTTCACAAGTACACAAGGGTAAAATCAAATATTTGTTGAGAAGCCACTCTGTGCACACGGTGCTGTGATAGGGAATGATGAGGTGGTGCAGGCTACTCACTGCAGATCACATGTGCAGAGAAAGTCACTGTGGAAGTAAAACTTGAGGTAAAACCCCAAGGTTGCAAAGGAGAAAGCCCAGTAAAAAGTTGAGGGTAGAGCCTTCCATGCAGAGAGTTAAACAACTCAGAGAGTGTAAGTCTGAACTGGACTTCCAGTGTGGACGAAACAAAGTAAAGCCCAAAGAAGTTAGAGCAGACTGATCACAGGAGAGACCAGAAAGGAGCTAGAAGGCTAGATCACGTAAGTAGGGCCTTCTAGGGCATGTTAGCAGGCTTGGATTCTCTTCTAAGTTCAGTGGAGAAATAATAACAGATTCTAAGCAAGGGAGTCCCATATTTGTTTTCAGTTGATGACTGCTATACAAACAGGAGACATTAGAGGAGCAACGAAAGAAGCAGGGAGATAAGATAGGAAGTTACTGGGGGAGTCTAGGTAACCTTTGATGGTAGCTTGAACTAGGAAAGTATTATGGAGGTAAGGAAAAAAATAATACCTTTCCATGTGTGCTTTCTATAGTTTAAACAAGATTCAAAAGAACCAAAACCATTGCTGCCAAGTAAATTCCAATTCATAGCAACCCTATGGGAACAGATGTTTATTATTAGCATGTATCAGGCTCTCTGTGTAAGATTTTTAAAATGTGTTGCAATATTAAACCTCTTCAACAAACCTATCAGAAAAACAATGACTGTGAATATAATTTGAAAATTGTAGAGTGCTATACAAACATAGGACACCCTAATGAAGTAGTGGTTAAATGCTATGGCCCTTAATCCACCAGCCACTCCTTTTAAACTCTATAGGGCAGTTCTACTCTGTCTATAGGGTTGCTATGAGCCATAACCTACTTGACATCAAGTAGGGTTTTTGTACTTGTTTATTTTGTTTTGTTTTTAATACAAATGTAAGGGACTAGAGTAATTATTATTCTTGTTATCATTTATTAGTTTGAGTAAAGCTATGGAGGATAAAGGAAATCCAAGAATCACTTATGTCCTACACATATACCCTCCTCAGAGGAGATGGGGTTACCCTTTTACATTTACCACGTATGTCTCCTTTAAGCTGTCTTTGGAAAGCTTTCTAGTTAACCATTTGTCAGGTTTAATGCTACATCTTATACATAAAACCTACCATGTCTTGAAAAATCAAAGAGCACTATTCTTTCTTCTGTTCTTGCTGTTAGGTGCTGTCAAAATTGCTCCAACTCATAGCTACTTTACGTACAACAGAACTAAACACTGCCTGGTCCTGCACCATCCTCACAGTTGTGATTATGCTTTAGCCCACTGTGTCAATCCACCTTATTGAAGGCCTTCCTCTTTTTTGCTCATCTCTCCTCTACCATGCATCACGTCCTTCTCCCTCCTGATAACATGTCCAAAGTGTGTGTGATTCTAAGAAGCACATTGGCAGTATTTCTTCCAAGACAGATTTCTTAGTTTTTCCAGCAGTCCATAGTATATTCAATATTCTTCATGAGCCCAATTAAATATTCTATAATTGCCATTATTCACAATGTCATACAGAATTTGTTTATGGTTGACACGGTTGAATCCCTTTGCATAGTTAACAGTGCAGGTAAACACCTTTCTGTCATTCTCTGCTTACAACCAAGATCTATGTGACATCAGCAATAATATCCCACATTTCACCTCCTTTTCTACATCTGACTTGAATTTCTGGCAGTTCCCTGTCAATATAATGCTGTAGCTGCTTTTGAATTATCTTCAGCAAAATTTTACTTGTGTTATTTATGATTCCGGTTGATAAGTTTCACATTCTGTTGGATCATTTTGCTTTGGAATGGGTACAACTAGGGATCTCTTCCATTCGGCTGACCAGGTAGCTGTTTTCCAAATTTTTTGGCGTAGATAAGTGAGCACATCTGGCACTACATCCATTTGTGAAACATCTAAATTGGCATTGTGTCAATTCCTGGAGCCTTGTTCCTCATCAACGCCTTCAGTAAATCTTGAACCTCTACTTTAGCTCCGTCAGTTCTTGATCGTATACTGTCTCCTGAAATAACTGAACATCAACCAATTATTTTTGATTCAATGACTCTGTGTATTCCTTCCATACTTTGGTGAATCCTGCATCACTTAATATTTGTCCTGTAGAAATCTTCAATGTTGTAACTTGAGGCTATTTCTTCAGTACTTTCAGCTTGATAAATGCAAAGTGTGTTCTTCCGTTCTGGTTTTCTAACTCTAGATTTTTGCGCATGTAACGATAATACTTTGTCTTCTGAATTTACACTTTGAAATCTTCTGTTCAACTCTTTCATTTCATTATTTCTTCCTTTAACTTCAGCTATTTGACATTCAAAGGCAAGTTTCAGAGTCCCTTCTGATCCATTTTAGTATCTTCTTTCTGTTCTGTCTTTTTAATGACCTTTTGCTTTCTTCATGTATGGTGTCCTTGACGTCATTCAACAACTTACTTGGTCTTCTGTCATTAGTATTCATTGCATCAAATCTATTCAGGAAATGGACTCTAAATTCAAGTGGAGTATTCTCAAGGTTGTACTTTGGCTCTTGTGAACTTGTTCTGATTTTCCTTAGTTTCAACTTGAACTTACGTATGAGCAATTGATAGTCTGTTCCACAGCTGGCCCCTGGCCTTGTTCTTACTGATGATACTGAGCTTTTCCATTGCTTCTTTCCACAGATGGGGTCAATTGGATTCCTCTCTCTTCCATCTGGTGAGGTCCATACGTATAGTTGCTGTTTTTGTTGTTGAAAAAGGTATTTGCAATGAAGAAGTCATTGGTCTTGCAGAATTCTGTTGTGTGATCTCCAGCATTGTTTCTATCACCAAAGCCATAGTTTCCAATTACTAATTTTTCTTTGTATAAATACAAAATAAAATGAAAACAAAAACCTATTTAATAACCTCAGATCCACTTCATTTTAAAAGCATCCATTCATTCAATAGAATGACAGAATGCCTTCAGTGTGACAACTAATGACTCAAGTCCTGCTATCTAGAAACTCAGAGTTTAGTGGAGTGAGGACAAGTAAATCAGTTATTTGAGTGACAATAGTAATGATAATTGACATCTATTGAGAGCTTATGTGTCAAGCATTATTCTGAGTAATTCACATTTAATAACTCATGTAATCCTCATATAAAGCCTTTGAGTTTGGCAGCATGAATAACCCCATATTTTCAGATAGTGCAAGTGGTTAAGCTACTAAGTAAAGGGTTTCTGGTTCATTTCCACTCAGAGAACCCTCAGAAGAAAGGTCTGGTAATATATTTCCTAAAAGATTAGCCACTGAAAACCCTGTGGAACACAGTGCTGCTCTGATGTACATGGTCTGATACACATGGCTACTCTGATATACATGAGCAATGGAAAAGCTCATGTATATCTGATATACATGCTCTCACCACGAGTCAGAAGACTTGACAGGAGCTGGGTTTGGAGGGTTAAAGACCCCAGTGTGGCAGCACCAGAGTGAGGGAGGGTAAGAATAGTAGGAGAATGGGGCAAACATGTTAGACAAGAATATGTACAGCTTTGAAGGCTGGAGTTAGGATTTGGGCTTTTCATCTCAATGAGAAGTGAAGCCCATTGAAGGATGGCTTCCCATCTTATTGGTACCATACCTTGCTGTTGTGAGAGGTCTTGTCTGTTCATAGGACATGGGCTCTCTTTTATTAGAAAAATGGGGTTAGCTCAGTTACAGAAAATACTAATGTATGTGACCCTTTACTTAATGCAGAGAATAGCTCTATGCATGACTAGGAATATAAAATAGAAAAGAAGCATGTAGAATTGATTTTGAATCCTCTTCAAGACTTCAATAGAAGGGGTGATGTGTCTTTGTTAGTTCCATCTTTGAAGGAGGCAAGAACTATGTTTCTAGATGTGATAAAATAAATAACATTAAGGATATAACTTGAATGATTGAAAAATTAAAGCAAGTTTGGCACTGTCTTAAATTTGCATACACTTGGCTTGGCTTATATACTAAAAAAAAAATACTGGAAGAACTTAGTTCACATTATGTTCCAGCAAAATGAAATATGGCATTTTAATGAGAAATGTCATTTTCCTGGGTTAAAGGACAACAAAAAATGACAAAGCCACTCAAATGTCACTAAGGTCCCTCCACCCCTCTGCCCCCTGTATAACCAGTATTTTGTTTTGCTATACTTGTCAGTGTCTTTGGTTTCCTCTAAGAAACAGATATATGAATACGAAATGTAGGAAATACTATTCCACATGTATTTATGACTGTCCTTGTCTGCAATATTGAATAGACATAGAAAATTTTTTTTCCTTTGAGTCCACTGTTACTAATCAAAACTTTTAATAATAAACTTTACTTTTTATGTTTGAGGTCCTAGATGCCCTCTACAAATACTTGCTAGTCAAACCTTACTGTTCTCTGAAGAGGGTGGTTTGTGCTAGGTATAACTCTCTTTTATTGACACGAAAATTGAGAAATCAAGACGTTATGACTAGTCAAGAGGCTGGGAGAGGAGCAGAAATAGGTACTTTATGGGCACTTCCTGGGTTTTGCTTCAGAAGGAGCATAATTTACAAGAGGTATGGCCATTTCAGAGAGGGCAGAGGCCTTTGATAGACAATACTGATTCGAGGAAATAGAGGCTTTCACCTGCATCACTATCACCTGTAAGAACTCTAAAAGGAGGCTGACTACTATCAAGAAAATAAAAAAGCTTTCTCATAACCCGAAATGTAACTAAGATATGGCAGGTAGGACATGTGTCCTGGGTGCCTATGGAGGAGGGGTGCTGATGAGCAGTTGCTACTGTCTATCATACTTTCTATGGCCAGTCATGAAAAAATCATTAATTTTAAAACTAATTACCACAGGGACTGTTTTGCATAGGTAGGTCTCTACTTATAATACCTCAAACTGAGTCTTATATTTTTGGCTCCCTTTTGAATATTTCTGGCTCATTTGAATCCTAGGGTGATTTATACAGTTTAATCAGCCACTGGGGAAATATTTTCACCTGTGAAGCTAATGCACTAGATAAGGGACATAAAATAGTCTAATTGGGATTCACTTTTGTCCAAGATTTCGGAGACATCACTTCCTAGTATCCAGCATTTTGCAGTTTCCTCTGACTTTAACCTCTCAGTGCAATAACACCAACAGCACACACCTCATTTAAAGACTGTAAGCAGCAGTTTAGAGAAATGAATGAGGCTTTTAACTGGACACTATGCTTCAGATGTTAACACATCCACTTTTAGTTTGGGGAGATCCATGTAAATTCTTGGCCTCTCATGTTATTGCATAATGGCCTGTCATGGATTGAATTGTGTGCCCCTAGAAATGTATCTGTTGATTTGGCTTGGCTAGGAGTCCAATACGGTGCCCTTCCTCCCATGTGTTGTGAATCCTGCTTCTGTGATATTGATGATGGAGAATGAGCTGCAGTTGTGTTAGTGAGGCAAGACTCAAGTTACAACCTTGTGGAATATAAGGGAGAGCAGTGAACAGAGGAAGTTGGGAACCTCACACCACCAAGAAAGCAGTACCAAGAGCAGAGCACATCCTTTGGATCCGAGGCTCCTGTACCGAGATGCTGTCACTAGATTTGGATTTAGACTACAAGACTGTGATAACTTCTCTTGGTGAATGGACTTGTAACTTGTTAACAGATTTGTGGCTTACCGGACTCTGACAATAAGTTTCTCTTCGTGAAGTCTTCCACTCATGGTATTTTCTGTTGAAGCAGTATCAGGTGACTAAGATTCTACTTGAGAAATCAAATATCTGGAATGCCATAGATAATCATGCACCTACAAGGAAATGATGGAAACAATGAAAAAAGAGGTCATCACACTGTGGCTGTGTTTGATAGATAATGAAATGCAGACTGGAGAATTCTGAAATTATATCGTGCAAAATGACAATGGTTGATACATGGTTAGGGATAACTGTGATTCTAGATCTTCAATGCTTAAGAGAAAAGCTTTAGTTATAATGATTATCATTTGTTTCAGCCACACATACTTGGTTTCCCCATTTTGTCCTACAAGTAGATGTCTTCACCTTGCATTAATATTTATTTTTCTGAGGTCCTAATGTATCAGTGATAAAATCATCATTAAGTCTAGCTTTCATCTTTTAAAGGTGAGATCTAAAGCAGTCACATAGAAGGTTACTTTAATTTTGGGGTGGATGGCTTAGTCAATCCACATAAATGGCCATGATAAAGTGAGAAAGTAATCACATATACATACATACCTACATATTTCAGCCAGCCTGCAGTTTTTTTCTTTTTAGCAAACATCTACTATATACGAAGTATGATATATCTTCCAACTATTTACTATCTAGCTAATAGCTACTCAGTGTATGAAACTCAGCTTCAGCAGTAACTCTCTAGGTATCATTTCCTTATCTCCCATCTGATTTAGTGGCTCCTCTGCTAAGATTCCAAAGCACACCTGGGTATAACAGTGGATCTCCTTGTCTGCTTTTTACCCCACTAAAGTCTACTTTGTAGGAAGACATAGGCCATGTTTTTGTTTATTATAAGGCTCTCTTGTGTAATAAGAGAATTAATTTAAAGTTGGACCTGAGAATATTAGAAAGGTATAGAAAAGAACACATTTATACAGGGAAGAAATATAAACAGACTTGTGTTTCCAGAGTTCACAAATGGTATATGGTGGGCTATGGCTTTTAGAGGTAAGAACAGTTAGGAGTTTATTCTGGTAATCCAAGGAATAAAGAAGGGAACTTGAACTAAGCGTACACTATTGGTATTAAAAAGATAGAAAAAAATTTAAAAAAAAGGTTTTAAAGTCAGGGCCTTTAGAGACTTAGAGACTATATCCACTCCTTTACAACCCATATTTATTCAGAGATATTCCCTTGGATTTCTGGATTGCACTTTTGGAAGAATAATAAAGCTATTCTCTGAAACAGGAAGTGGAACAAGGATATGTGCAATATGATGCATTCAATGCTGAACATACAGCATTTAAACCCTTCATTTGTATCTCCCATAGGAATATAGACAGGAACATGATACTACTCAGGCAGAATACGTTAGATGGAAGTAGAGAAATAGAGACTGTGTCCTGACAATGAAACCCTAGTTAGTAGTAAGAATGCTAAATGGTGAATAGGTAAAGAGGCAGTGTAGATCAACCAGAAGTAACACAAAACAAAAAAAGCAAGAAGAGTTGTTGGCTGACATTAAAAAATAAAAACTAAATCCATGGCTGTCAAATTGATTTTGACTGACAGTGACACTGTAAGACAGAACAGAACTGCCTCATAGGGATTGCTGCAAATCTTTATGGAAGCACACTGTCTAATCTTTCTCTCATGAGCAGCTAGTGGGTCGGAACCATCATACTTTCTGTTAGCAGCTGAATACTTAACTATTGCCTACCAGGGCTCCCGTGGCTGACGTTAAATTATACTTCATCTCATTCTTTATGTAAATTTATTTCATTGGATTTTGCTTATCAATAGTTCATCCTTCCTGTATCTTAATGTAAGACAGATCAGCACGATAACACATGCAGAAAGACCTGTCATCCTCCATAGAGCAACTGACAAAGACCAAATATTGGGAGAGACTTCCCTTTCCTTCCCCTTCCCAACTGGGTGCTAGCATGATAAGCTAATTCTCGTTTTCATTTTCCATCTGAAAAACTCAATCCATTGTAAATTGGAACAAATAGAACCCTATGTAACACAAATTGCATTCAAGGTGCTCAAAGATTTGTCAGCTGATGGTATTGAGAGATTATTTTATCAGGCTAGAAAGAAATATTTATCACCATTCTGGCAACTTTGCCACTCACATTTGTAAGCATCCCTTATGTTTGACTGAAAGGAAAGGCAAGGACAACTTTTTTTTTTATTGTGATTGACTGAAAGTGTACAATCCAGTTTAAATTTGCATGTCCACCTATGTGCAGCTCCTGCTCTCCTTGCCCAGTGACAGCACACTTCTCCTTTCTGTTCTGTTCATTTCATATTAATCTGCTGTCCCCTCTTCTCCACCCTCTCCACTCTCCTCTAGTAATAGGCCAGTAGGACAACATCCTATAGATACATACAACCATAAACTGCACACACGACATGGTCATTCTGTGTCACCATGTCCAATCTATTCCTGTCCAAAGAGTTGACCTCAGTAATGATTTATGGATGGGGCAGAATCAGGACTAGGGACTATGCTTCCAGGGGAATCCTGAGGCCTTCAGACAGAGCATCAATTGTAGTCTTTTAATGGAGTTCTCCAGGTGCATCCCTTTTTATTCTCATGTTGCTACTGAGACTCAACTTTGTGAGCCCCATCACGGCTGTCACTAGTAGTGGCTGGGTACCATCTGGTTCTTCTGGTCACGTGTTGATGTAGTCACCCATTCATGTGGATTTTGGTATCTTCAGGGTTCTCTTTCCCCCATTCATTTTGGTCCTTGGTGATCATCTGTTCCTGCTGGGTTAGGGTCATTTGGTGTAACTCAGATGGCAGCTTGCTAGCTTTTAAGACCCCAGACGCCACTCATCAATATGGGATGAAGAAGACTCTCTTAGCAATATGCTAGTTATCTCAATTGGCCTCAGTGAAGGACAACTTTTAAAAGAAGAGTGTAAAGGCAGAATCATTCAGGGATTCTTAGCCTAATTTCTCAAATAAAAGATAAACATGCACAACACAATTGAATACTGCTGACCTAAAAATGCCAAGGTCAAATTGTTATCTCATGCCCTATAAACATGTAAATGATGATTGTATTTTCCCTGAGGCAAAAGATAGAATATATCAGATCATGATAGTAACAAAGTTTGGTCCAACTGAAGTTACTGCTTTAGAACTCTTGCCTCAGTTTTGGCAACTGAGAAGCTGGTCAGAAGTCTGCAACACATCTCAATGAGACTTTGGCAGTAAAATGACTTGTATGCTTGTCTTAGCAAGTTGTGTACGTGCTAGAAGAGCCAGACCCTTCTTCCTATTATCTTTATCTGGAAACTCCTCTGAAACTTGTCTACCACAGGTTATCTGGCTGGAAGTTGAAATGCTGGTGGCGTCACTTCCAGGATCACAGCGACATGTAAGACACTCCGGTATGACAAACTGACAGATACATGGTGGAAAAGCAGAGAAGTAGTTTGAGGACAGAGGTGGCACCTGACCCAAATCTAGGTATTTTCACAGATGAATCATACAGAATTAATGGAAAAGCTTAGAGATTCTTTCTTGATTCTAGTGATGAATGGTGACAAGCTATTCCAACGTGTTATGTGGACTTCATTTCAAGATTCTGAGAGTTTATGCAAATATGATGGCAACTGTAAGTGTTCTTTAGGGCAAAAATTCTTACTGAGTCTTACAAGAAGTCTCTGGGAGTTCTACTTCTAGAATGGATCAAGTCCATTCTTCCTTGCTCCCGTTCATTTCACGTGGTGCTATTTACTCAGCATGTTTAGTTTAGGTTTGAAGCCTTGCTGAGAATTTGCATCTAACTAGTTCTAAACCAAAAAAACCAAGCCCGCTACCATTAAGTCAATTCCAACTCATAGCAGCCCTGTGAGATGGAGTAGAACTGCTCCATAGAGTTTCCAAGGAGCACCTGGTAGATTTGAATTGCCAACCTTTTGGTTAGCAGACATAGCATATAACCACTATGCCAATTCATAAGTGATGCTAATGCTGCTAGTTAGGGACCTTTTCTGGAAACTGCTAGTATAGACAGTGGTTCTCAAAACTTACTATACATGAGAATCACTTGGGGATCTCACTAAAATGTGTATTCTGGTTCAATTTTCCAACTAGTGTTCTGCAGAGGGTATATTGGGAGATGAAAAAAATTATTCTTCTATTCCTTCATATAATAGGAAGCCAGAGATTCTGGACTTAGGTAGAGGTATTTCACAACTTTGTTGCAACAGGGAAGGCACAGATGTCTGTACCTGATTCTTTTCTTGAGGCTGTTCAAGCTGAAAACTGAGGATGGTGAAAATAACTCAGGCTATGTCTCCTTGATGGCAAACAGCTGTTTAGTTTAGTCCCAACACTTGCAAATGTGAGGGGAAAAGTAAAAAAATATCCATGCTTACGGTCACATTTGTTTAGACTAGTCAAGGAAAGATTTGATGCAGATTCTTGCCAGAGCTGAAGGAAAACTCCTGAGATGGGAAATGGCTTATTTAGCTTTACTGCAGAAATCCTGGTGGTATAGTGGTTAAATGCTACTGCTACTAATCAAAAGGTCAGCAGTTCAAACCCATGAGGTACTCCTTGGAAACTCTGTGGGTCAGTTCTACCCTGTCCTCTAGAATTGCTTTCTATGAGTTGAAGAATTAACTAAACCACAATGGATTTGCTTTTTTTTTTTTTTTTTGGTGTGAGTCATCAGTGCCTTTTGCCAAAAAATTTCTGTTCTGCCCTTTAAAGGCCTATAGGAAGACTGCATTTCCCTGCCTTCTTGAAGACAGGTATGTTCATGCCACTTGTTTTGTTCAATGAAATCTGAGTAAAAGTAATATATATTATTTTCTGTTAAAAGTGTTAAGTGTCAGTGTATGAGTTGACTTATCCAGTTTTCTGCAAGGGAAAATACAGAAACAGAAAATTGGAGTGTCCTTCAGTGTCATTCCTGAGTGAGGACAGCATGGAGCAGAACTTCCTAGCCCAGCCATGACGAACAGGTGATATGATCAAATAATAAACCTTTTACTCTTTTAAGCCACGGACTTATTATTATTTATTTATATTTTTATTGTACTGTAATCTTGTTATTTGACACTGAGTCAGGTCCAATTCATAGGGACCTCCCATATAACAAAAGCAAATAGGTTACCCAGTCTGAGCCATCTTTGTGGTCTTTCATATGTTTGTGTCCATCACTGTGGCTGAAGGGCTCATCTACAAGTTGGTGCTATACCAGCCAGTGTTCCACTGTTGCCAATTTTTTTTGAAAGTAGGTCATCAGGTCACTTTTCCTAGTCTATCTTAGTCTGGAAGCTCACTGAAAATGGTCTACTATGTGTTACCCTGTTGGTATTTGAAATACCAGGGGCATAGCTTCCAGTATCACAGCGCCACAAAAGCCACCACAGTATGGCCAACTGACAGATGAGTGTTAGAAAAACAAAGATGTTACTTTAGGGACTAAAACTTGCAACTGATCTGAGGCATGGTATTTTCAATGACCCAATGTGTGTGAAAGCTGGACAATACATAGGAAAACTAAAAGAGAATTGATGCCTTTGAATTACAGTATTGGTGAGGACTATTGAATACACCATGGACCTTCAGAAGAACTATAGCTGGAATGTTCCTCAGAAGGAAGGATGGTGAAACTTCATCTCATGTGCTTTGAACATCCCTATATGTCTGTTAGCTAATAGTACTACGGTGGCTAGAAGGTTGCTGTGATGCTAGAAGCTATACCAGTAGTATTTCAAATAATAGCAGGGTCGCCTATAGTGGACAGATTTCAGCTGAGCTTCCAAACTAAGACAGACTAGGAAGAAGGACTTGGCAATCTCCTTCCAAAAAAAAAAAATGAAGTGAAAACCTTATGAATAGCACCATACCAGCACTGTCTGGTATAGTGCCAGAAGATGAGCCTGCAAATGTGAAAGGCACTCAAGACACAACTGGAGAAGAGCTGCCCCCTAAAAGCAGAATTAACCTTAATGGTGTGGATGAAGTAAAGTTTGGGGGATTTTCATTTGATGAGGTATCGTGACTCAAAATGAGAAGACACAACTGCAAACATTCATTATCAATCAGAAGATGGAATGCATGAAGTATGAATCAGGAAAACTGGAAGTTGTCACAAATAAAATGGAACACATACAGATCGCTATCTTAAGCATTAGTGAGTTGAAATGGACTGATACTGGCCATTCTGAATCAGACAATCATATGGTCTACTATGCTGACAATGAGAAGTTGAACAGGAATGGCATCACAGTCAACATCAAAAAGAAGATCTCAAGGTCTATCCTGAAGTACAGTGTTGTCGGTGATAGGATAATATCCATACACCTACAAAGAAGACCAATTAATGAGTATTTTTCAAATTTAAATATCAACCATTAATGCCAAAGATGAGGAAATGGAAGATTTTAACAACTTTTTCAGTCTGAAATTGATCAAATTTGTGATTACGATGATTGATAAATACTGGTGATTGGAACATTGAAGTTGGAAACAAAGGAGAAGCATTTGTAGTTAGGAAATACACTCTTGCTGATAGAAACAATGCTGGAAATTACATGACAGAATTTCACAAGACCAACAATTTCCTCACTGCAAATACCTTTCTCCAACAAAAGAAATGGAAATTATGCATGCAGACCTGGCCAGATGGAAACCACAGGAATCAACTCAACTCTTGAAAGAGATGATGGAGAAGCTAAATACCTTCAGTCAGAACAATTTCAGAGTCTGGCTACAGAACCGACCACCAGTTGCTCATATACAGTTTCAAGTTGAAGCTGAAGAATACTAAAACAAGTCCATAGAGCCAACATATGACTTTGAGCATATCCTACCTTAATTAGATACCCTCTGAAGAAGAGATGTGATGCATCAAACACTACTGACTGAAGACCAGATGAGTTGTGCGAGGACATCAAGGACATTATACTTCAAGAAAACAAGAGTCCACACTGGACAGGGAGAGCAGTGGAAGCTGCATATACGTGGGCATGTAAATTTATACAGGAATGTACATTTTCACTCAGTCATATTAAATAAAAAAAAAAAGACAGGAAAGAAAGAAAATACCAAAGTGGATGTCAGAAGAGACTGAAATTTGCTTTTCAATGCAGAGTAGCTAAAGCAAAAGCAAGAAATGAAGTAAAAGAGTTGAACAGATGATTTCAAAAAGCAGCCTGAGAAGGTAAATTATTATAATGAAATGTGCAAAGAGCTGGAGATAGAAAACCAAATATAAAGAACACATGCCACATTTTTCAAGCTGAAAGAAATGAAGAAAAAAAAAAGAAACTTCAAGCTACAATATTGAAGGATTTTTCAGGGAAATATTGAGCAACCAAGGAAGCATTGAAAGATGATAGGAACACACAGTCACTGTACCAAAAAGAATTACTCAACATTCACTCATTTTAGGAGGTAGCATGTGATCAGGAACTGATAGCACTGCAGGAAGAAATCCAAACTGCACTGAAGACAGAAAACAAGGCTGCAGCAACTGACAAACTTCCAACTGAGATGTTTCAGCAAATGAATGCAGCACTGGAGGTAGTCACTTAAAAACATTTTTATATGTTAATTACAGTAAAAGAATAATGTTTCTAGCATCTGTCAACTATCTCATCTATGAGAAATCATCATCCCCCCACCCACCCTTGTAGCCAACAGTCATTTTCTTATGTAGATAATACTCTCTTTAAGTCCTTATAACAGGGTTCTCATATATTTATCCTTTTGACACTGATTGATTTCACTCGGCATGATCTCTTCCAAATGAGACCACATTATGAGATGTTTTCTAAAATTGTCACTGTTTTTTATCATAGCATAGTATTCCATCGAGTGTATGTACCATAATTGTTTATCCATTCATCTGTTGATAGACATCTGCATTGATTCCATCTTTTTGCTATTGTGGACTGTGCTGCAACAAATATTTGTGTACCTGCGTCTGTTCATGTGACAACGTTTGCTTCTGAAGGATAGATTCCAAGCAATGGAATCCAGGATCAAAGAATATGTCCATTTCCAGTTTTTTTAAGGAAGCACCAGATTGTTTTCCAAAGAGATTGCACCATTTTGCAATTCCACCAGCAGTGTAGGAGAGTCCCAATCTCCCCACAGCCTCTCCAGCATTTGTTGTTTTTTGTTTTCTAGATCATGGTCAACCTTGTTGGGGTGAGATGATATCCAATCATAGTTTTGATTTGAATTTCTTTAATAGCTAATGATCATGAGCAATCTCGCGTGTGTCTTTTGGCTGCCTGGATATCCGGTTTAGAGAAGTGTCTGTTCATCTTGTTTGCCTACTGCTTGATTGGACTATTTATCCTTTTCTTGTTGATATTTGTAGTACCTTGTAGATTACGGAGATCAGACGTCAGTCTGACATAGTTGCCAAATGTTATTTCCCACTCTATAGGTTGTCTTTTAATTCTTTGATGAAGTCTTTGGATGAACAAAAGTGTTTGATTGTTAATAGTTCACATTTATCTATTTTCTCTTCTGTTGATCGTGCTTTGTGAGATTTTGAAATCTGTCTACATTGTGTATTAAAACTTCCATTGTTGATGCTATTTTATCTTCAATGAGCTTTATCATTTCTGACTTTATATTTAGGTCTTTTATCCAATTTGAGTTGGTTTTTCTGTAAGGTGTGAGATACGGGTCTTGTTTCAATTTTTTTGCAGATGGATGTCCAATTTTGTCCCTACCATTTGTTAACGAGATCATTTTTATGCCGGTTTAAAATCTTAGGGCTTTTGTCACATATCAACTGTTCATAGGAGGATGGTGGCATCTCTGGAGTCTCAACTCTGTTCCATTGGTCTATATGTCTCTTTTTGTACCAGTACCAGGCTGTTTTGACAACTGCGGCAGTGTCACAGTTTCTAGAGTCAGGTAGTGAGAGGCCTCCCAGTATGTTCTTCTTCTTCAGTAGTACTTTACTTATCTGAGGTTTCTTCCCTTTTCAAACAAAGTTGGTGATTTGTTTCTCCATCTCATGAAAAAGTGTCGCTGAAATTTGTATTGAGATTGCATTATCTAAGTAGATTGCTTTGGGTAAAATAGACATTTTCACAATGTTGAATCTTCCTATCCATGAGCAGGGCAGATTACTCCATTCATGTAAGTCTCAGTTTCTTGTAGTAAGGTCTTGTAGTTCTCTTTGTCTGCCAAGCCAAGTAGATCTCTTATTTCTCTAGTTAGATTAATTCCGAGGTATTTTATCTTCTTGGGGACTATAGTAAATGGTACTGATTTGGTGATTTCTTTTTGGATAATCTCTTTGTTGGTATAAAGGAATCCTACTGATTTACTTATGTTTATCTTGTATTCTGATATCTTGCTAAACCCCTCTGTTAGTTCCAGTAGTTTACTTATGAATTCCTTTGGATTCTCTGTATATACAATCATACCATCTGCAAATAGGGAGATTTTTACTTCTTCATTGCCCATACAGATGCCTTTTATTTCTTTGTCTTGTCTAATTGCTCTGGCTAGAACTTCTAGCACAATGCTGAATAGAAGTGATGAGAGTGGGCATCTTTGTCTAGTTCCCATTCTCAAAGGGAATTCTTTCAGTTTTTCACTATTCAGGACAATGAAGGCAGTTGGCTTTGTATAGACGCTACTGATTGCATTGAGGAATTTCCCGTCTGTTCCTATTGTTTTGAGAGTTTTTAGCATGAATGGGTGTTGGACTTTGTCAAATACTTTTCTGCATCAATTGACAAAGTTAGGTGATTCTTATCTTTTGTGTTATTTATGTGGTTGATTACATTAATTGTTTTTCTGATGTTGAACCAGCTTTGCATCCCTGAAATGAAACCAACTTGATCATGATGAGTTATTTTTTTATACAATGTTGAATTCTATTGGCGAGAATTTTGTTGAAGATTTTTGCATCTAGGTTCATAAGTGATAATAGTCTGTGATTTTCTTTTTTGTGAAATCTTTCCATAGCTTTGGTATCAGGGTTATGCAAGCTTCATAGAATGACTTTGGGAGTATTCCATCCCTTTCTGTGGTATGAAATAGGCTCAGTAGTGTCAGAGTTAACTCTTCTCTAAAAGTTTGGTAGAATTCTCCAATGAAGCTATCTGGGCCGGACATTTTTTGGTTGGTAGATTTTTGATGACTTTCTTAATCTCTTCCTTTGTGATAGGTTTATTAAGTTGATCTACTTCTTGTGATAATCTTCGTGGGTAATATGAGTCTAGACATTTGTCCATTTCCTCTAGGTGTTCAAACCTTTACAGTACAGCCTTTCATACTATTCTGTTATGATATTTTTTATTTCAGCTGGGTCTGTTGCAACATCTCCCATCTCATTTCTTAATCAGGTTATTGGTATCTTCTGCTGTTTTTCTTTTGTAAGTTTAGCCAATGGTTTATTAATTTGTTGATCTTTTCAAAGAACCAGCTTTTGGTTTTGTTAATTTTTTTTCTTGTTTTTCTATTTTCTAATTCATTTAGTTCTGCTCTAATCCTTATAATCTGTTTTCTTCTGGTGCCTAAGGGGTTCTTCTGTTGCTGTCTTTCCACCTGTTCAAGCTGTAAGGTTAATTCTTTAATTTGGGCCCTTTCTTCTTTCCAGATGTGTGCAGTTATAGAGATAAACTGACCTCTGAGCACCGCTTTTGCTGTATCCCATAGATTCTGGTAGGATGTGTTTTCATTCTCATTTGATTCCATAAATTTCTTTATTTTGTCCTTAATTTGTTCTATAACCCAAGGCTTTTTGAGCAAAGTGTTGTTCAGTTTCCACAAGTTTGCATTTCTACCTATGATTTTTCTGTTATTGATTTCAACTTTTATAGCTCTATGGTTCAAGAAGATACTTTCCAGTAAATCATTGGTTTGGATTTTATAGACAATTACTTTATGACCTAACACATAGTCTATTCTGGAGAATGTTCCATGTGCAATGGAGAAGAAGGTGTACTTATCTGTTGATGGATGAAAAGATCTGTATTTGTCGACAAGGTCAAGTTGGCTGGTTTTTGCAATAAGATCTTCTGCATCTTTACTGAGATTTTTCTCTGGATGACCTAGCCATAACTGAAAGGGGAGTGTTGAAGTCTCCAACTATTATTATGGAATGATCTATCTCACTTTCAGTGTTGTCAGTATTTGTTCAATGTATTTAGATATTGGTATTGGGTACATAAATATTTAATGTTGTTAAGTCCTGCTTGAGTGTTGAACATTTCAGCAATAAATAGTGACCATACTTGTCCACAATAGGGGATTTTACATTAAAATCGATTTTATCTGAGATTAGTATTGCCACACCTGCTCTTCTGTGTGTGTTGTTAGCTTGGTATATATTATTCCATTCTTTAGTTTTCAATTTATTCATATCTTTAAATCTAAGATGTGTTTCTTGTAAGCAACACATAGACGGGTCATGCCTTTTTATCCAGAATGTCATTCGTTGTCTCTTTACTGGAGTATTCAGTCCATTTATATTCAATGTAATTATTGATCAGCCAAGTGCCGTAGAGTGTACTTAATGCATCATTTTGATGTAATTATTTTGAAGTTTTCTACATTGCTCTTAATGTTCTGTTCTAGGTCATTCTTTACTGGTTGTCTTTTCAGTGTTGGTTTTGTGTTTGTTGAGACTTCTGTATTATGTTCCTTGTTTTGCTATGATGCATTGTTAATTTCCCTTATGGCTACATGTATTGTCCCCCTTAACATACTAAGATTAAGCCAATTTTAACTACTGCATAACTTTTTAACTTCCTTTCCATCAGAAACAACTATAACTACTGTAGTGTATTCCTCTTTTAATGTGATGGTGTCATAGTTGTCACAATATGATCACAGATTCCCTCATTTTATCACTGTAGCTTTGATCAAGTTTTGTGACTTCCGTAACTGATTAGAATTTTGGATGATGTGTCCTGCATTGCCACCTTAAATATGCAGTTAATAGTTTTGTTTTGCTAAGCAAAGAGCTCCTTTCAGTGTTTCATGTAGTTTTGGTTTAGTTTTTACAAAGTCTCTAAGCTTATCTTTATCTACAAAAGTCTTAATTTCATCATCATATTTGATAGACAATTTTGTAGGATAAATAATTCTTGGTTGGAACTTTTCCTCCTTCAGGACTTTGAATGTGTCATCTCACTGTTTTCTAGCCAGCATCATTTCTGTAGCGAAGTCAGACAAAAACCTACAGGGTTTCCCTTGGAGTGATAGCTTTGCTTTGAGCCTTGCTGCCTTCAGAAGCATTTATTTATGTTTCATTTTATTAAGCTTGAGCATAATATGTCTTGGGAAAGTTTTCTGTCAGCATCTCTACTGCAATACTCTCTATATTGTCATTTATCCCTCCTTGTTGAGCAGCTCCAATTAAACACAAAGTATTGCTCTTAATGGAGTCCTACATGTTTCTTAATCCTTCTTCATTTTTCTTATTTCTTTTCTCTGATTTCTCCTCATAAATGCTGTGTCAGTTTCTCTGTCCTCAAGGTCACTGACTCTAACTTCTATCTGTTCAGTCCTACTCTTTTGGCTTTGTATTGAATTATCTAATTCTATAATTTTGTTATTGATCTGCTGTATTTCAGATAGTTGGTGTTCCATTGGCTCAAACAGATTACTTAATTTTTCATTTCATTCTGCTGCATTTTGTTTAAGCTCTAGGAGAGTTCTATATATAATTCTTTTTACTTGACCTCTGATAGATTCAGAAAGGCACTTTCATCTGGGAAATTTTTTGAATCTTTTATTTTGGGAGCTTTCTGGAGCATTTGAAGGCTGCTTCTTTAAATGAGTAATTATGGTCTGCTGCCTGTGTGCCATCTAGACACTGTTTGACTTCTCTGGTATTAGATTTAAGAGAATTGTTGATCACCAGCTGCCTCTAATAATGTGGTGATTTGCCCGAGGTGGACTCTCTGGGTGGAAGTCTCTGCTTATTGGGTGGCAAAGATGTCACCTTACTTATGGAGAAACAGGGGCTATCAGCCAACCCTACAATTTGGGTCAGAGAAGGGTAGAAGGAAAAGATACTGGGCCTCTCAACAGACAGATCTCCAGGCAAATACATAGGCCTCTCAGCCTTAAAAGTAAATTTCACTTCCACATGTAGAGCTGTCCAGGTCTTGAACTAGGAGCTGTCCAATGTTCTGGCCAAAAACGGCCATCAGAAGCAGCAGACTGCCTTCCAGCTGATAAAGAAAGTATGTTACCGACCATTCACAGAAGCTACAGTTCTCTGATACCATGAAACAGCAAAAGTGGAGGTCAGGTGGCCACTGGCTTGTTTTTGAGAGAGGAAGATCAGTCCAATACTGCTGCCTAGTCAAATATGCTAGGTCCTAGGGCTCCCTAAATGTTCAGTGCTCCATACAAATATTATTCCAGGCCTTATTTCTCAGAGGGAAATGAAAAGACATGTGTCTAGCCCACCATCATTTTAAGTATTTACTTTTATATACCAAGAAATTTGGAAGACAGCAGCCTGGTCAACTGACTAGTAAAGATCCACAGTTGTACCTATTCCAAAGAAGGTAATCCAAAAGGATATGGAAATTATTGAACTATATTAGTAATATCCTGTACATGTAAAATTTCACTGAAGATCATTCAAAACTGGTTATAGCAGTACATTAACAGGGAACTGTCAGAAGTTCAAGCCAGATTCAAAAGAGGATATAAAACAAAGGATATCATTGCTAATGTCAGATCGACCTTTGCTGAAAGCAGAAAGAAGCTTACCTGTATTTTACTATGCAAAGGCACTTGGCTGTGTGGATCATAATAAATTCTGAATAACATTGGCAAGAATGGAAATTGCAGAGTGCTTTAATTATTCTCATGAGGAACCTCTGCATAGGCCAAGAGACAGTCATTCAAACAGGAAAAGGGAATGCTATGTGGTTTAAACTCAGGAAAGGTGTGTCATTTCACAATGCTTATTCAATCTGTGTGCTAGGCAAATAATCCAAAAAGCTAGACTACAGGAGGAATAACATGGTATCAAAATGGGACGAAACTCCTTAACAACCTGTGATATGCAGATGACACAACTTTGCCTTCTGGAAGTGAAGAAGACTTGAAACCATCACTGATGAAGATCAAAGACTTTCACAACTGGACCAATAAGCAACATCATGATAAGTGGAGAAAATATTAAAGTTGTTAAGGATTTCATTTTACTTGGTTCCACAGTTAATGCCCATGGAAGCTCAAGAGATCAAGTGACATGTTGCATTTGGCAGATCTGCTGCTGCAAAACAAACAAAAAAAAAAACCCTCTTGAAAGCAAGAAAACCAAGACCCAAGCCACGGTGTTTTCAGTTGTCTCAAATGCATGGGAAAACTAGACAAAGCATAAAGAAGATCAAAGAAGAATTGATGCCTTTGAATTATGAGGTCTGACAGTTAAGTTTGAAAACTTGTCCTACAAAAAGTGCTACATAATACATTGCTGACTATTACTATAGTCACCTTCAAAGTACTCCGTTTGGAATGCGATGCTCTGATGCCAGAAACTAATCTACCCTTCAAAGCAATTTTGGAACTCTTTCTGGAATGGTCATCAGAGCTGTCCTCATATTACTCTTGATACCCTGAATGTCATCAAAATGTTTTCCCTTTGGTATTTCCCTTATCTTCAGGTAAAGAAATGGAGGCCAAATCAGGTGAGTCACAAGGGTGTTCCATTAAGTTATTCATTTACTGGCTAAAAACTCTGTCACAGACAACCATACAGTTCAGTTCATGAACTTGCCACTGTGTCATGTGTAAAATGGTCATTCCAGAAACAGTTCCAAAATTTCTTTGTAGCATGGAGTAGGCACTGGTGTCAGTGCATAGCTTCCCAAGGGGAGTACTTCAAAGGCAACTGTAGTGATATTCGGCAATGAGGCATGTAGCACTTAGAACAGTTAAATTCATGGACTTAACTGTGTGATGTTGGTGAGGAACATTGAATATAGACTGCCTAAAGAATAAACAAATCTGCCTTGAAGGAATTATAGCCAGAATACTCATTATTACTGAGGATGGTGCCACTTCATGTACTTTGCACACATTATCAGGAGTGACTAGTCCCTGGAGAAGGACATCGTGATTGGTGAAGTGAAGGATCAACATAAAAGAAGAACACCTTCAGTGAAATGAATTGGCACAGTAGCTGCAACAGTGTGTTCCATCACAATGACAACTGTGATGATAGCTCAGGACCGGACTGTTTTGTTGTTTGTACATAGTGTCACTGTAGGTTGGAAACAATTCTACAGCATGTAACAACAACAGAACTACACTGTTGTGGCTATTGTGTCAATCCATCTCATTGGGAGTTTCCATCTTTTTCAATGACCATCAACTTTGCCAAACATGATACCCTGCTTTAGGGGTAACCCTTTCCTGGTGACATGTCCGTGATAAGCAAGACAGCACTTCACCATCCTTGCTTCTAAGGAGCCCTGTTGTATTTCTTCTAAGACCAGTTTGTTTATTCTGCTAACAATTAATTGTATATTCACCAAGCCCACAGTTCACATGCACTCATTCTTCCAGAAACCTGGGTGGTACAGTGGCTAAGAGCTGTGGCTACTAACCGAAAGGTCAGCAGTTCAAATCCAGTAGGTGCTCCTTAGAAGCCATATGGGGCAGTTCTACTTTGTTCTTTAGGGTTCCTATGAGTCAGAATCAACATGACAGCAGTAGGTTTATTATTATTATTGTGTCTTCTTGTTTCATTGTCCTGCTTTTGCTTGGGTTAGGTATACTTTAGTCATGAAAGTGTCATCTGGCATATCATAATAGACCAGTTTGTCCAGTAAGTACCACTACCAGACACAGAATACAAATCTACTTACTTGCAGCCTACTTTCTTTGTCTACTATGTAAAGCTATGTGCAAAAGTACATTAGATGAGTAGAAAAGATTTGGATGAATTAGAAAGAATAACCTTATTGAAAACAAGGATTGCTGATGAGATTTTTCTTTTGGTCTTGGCCTTGCATTTTTCTCCCTGTCGCTCAACACTTACTCCCCCTTCTCATGTCAATCTTCGTGTTCCCTGAGGTTACCTATGTTTATCTGTTAAGATTGAGTTCAGTTGTTAATAACAAAAACAACCAAACTGTCATGGACTGAATTGTATCTCCCCCAAAAATGTGTGTGCTAATTTGGCTAGGCCTTGATTCCTGGTAATGTGTGGTGTTTCTGTATGTTGCAAATTCTGCCTCAGTGTTGTTACAGATGGAAGAATGTCAGAAGTTGTGTTGATGGAGCAAGATTCAATATGTAAGATTGTCTTGTGCCTTTGGGCAATCTATCGAGATATAAATGAAGCTGGTGGAGAGATTTGAGGACCTCACACTTTTGGGAAATAAGCAATGCTGAGGATAGAGCTCATTCTTTGGAAAGGACCCAGGGATCCCATGCCTCAGAATCTCTCATTCCAGGCGAAATTGACAACAAAGACTTTCCCCCAGAGCCAGCATAAAAAGCCTTTCCCTGGAGCTTTTGCCCTAAATTTGAACTTGTAGCCTACTGGATTGTGACAGAATAAATGTCCACTTTTTACAGCTACCCACTTGTGGTATTCCTTATAGCAGCACTAGATAACTAAGACAACCTAAGAGTGGCTTAAATAAACAGTAGTTAATTTTTTTCACATATCAGATATTAAGATGTTGGCCACTCTTCAATGATGTCATTGAAGTCTAGATTTTTCTCTGCAGTCCTTATCATAAGAAGACCTTCAGTCTTATGCTTGGTGCATCATGGTTGCAAAATCAATGATGCCAATTTAGTCATCACAGCCACACAGAGAGCAGGAAGAAGAAAGGAAGATAAAAGAGAACTATTAGCAGAATTGACTTTAGTCTCATTGCTAAGGACTAAGACTTATGCCCACTTGAAACGTGAACAGAGGCTGGAAGAATTCAAAACAGAATTTTCATGATTGGCTTAAACTAACCCATCATGTCAAAGTGAGTGTATTATCTCTCAGAACAAAATTAGAATTCTTGTTAGCAAAGAAGAAGGAGAGAATGATTATAATATTGGCCACACCATCTGTTCATGTTTATTCCAGGGCCTGAGGTGGAAGATGATGTCACCTGAATACAGCTGATAAATGGTGCATTACCCAACTCTCCACAGGTGTTCATGTAACAGCATGGAAATAGAATGTTCTTCAGGACAATGAAAATTGTCTATAGGACACTGTCCTAGAGGGTCAAGCCACTCAACCTGCTTTTGTTTTCATGAATTAAGGCTTTTGAGTCATGCTAGAATAAAGATTGAGAGTGCTCAGCTGTATAGTATTATAAGAAAACTATAGGAGTTTACTCAGTGAGACCTGTGGCTCACTAATTTCAGTTCTTGCTAAATTTACCAGAGTAGTAATTAGCACCAGGATTTGAATTCAATTTGAACTGATTTTGACTGTAAGATTTGCTATTTGGTAGCTCCTATCCCTGGGTATAACTCACTGTACTTTTGTAGTCTTTGGTTTCCTCACCTTTGTGTGTGGATATAACTCTAAACTTTGGGGTATTCAAGTAAATTTAATTTATGATAGGTAACTTAATATTTATTTGTGTTACTGATAGGTTTGCATTTTCCCAAAATAAAAGCACTGGGGAAAACTCACAGGTAATAGAAGTGAAGCAATGAAAAGACTACCTTTTTGGAGTAGTAAAATGTTGACTTTATAAACCACAATTTTCATAACCTTTAGATTTAAAAAAGTCTGGCAGATTTCTCATTTCTTTCAGTGTCTGTGAGTCTTGCTTTCTAACTAAATTTTTACATTATTCTTCATGCCATAGCATTGCATAATTTATACAGAACACTCTCGTCTTGTATTATTTAATTCTCCAAAGTGTTTGTGGAGAAAATTTTGTATTCCAGCAATGACACAAAATAAAACGGAATTGTACCAGTGTCTTGCATCTTTAATCAAGTTGCTCTCAAACAGCATTTCAGTAAATGAAATGTACCGATGAATGACAAACTTTCATATATCAAAGGTATGCTCTGACCTACTCTGGGACATAAAACCTGATGCCATAATAGAACCCAGAGGTTTATGTTTGATTTGATTTAGCTTTCTTTCTTTCTTTTCTTCTAAAGAAAGATTACCTACTTTCCAAGATAATAATCACGGGGGAAAAAAAAAAGCCCATTTTAAGTGATGGTGCCTGTGCGTGCACACGCGTGAGTGCACACACACACACACACGAGTAGCTGTTAAGATTGAGAGTATTCAGTGACATTTTATCCCCCAAGTTTTTGGGGGGAAATACACATAGCACAAGGAGAAGAGAAAGGGGAGATTTGTTGGTTTTAATTATTTATAAGGTGTCTCTAAGAATATCCTAAGTCTCTTTCTGTAAGAAATTGTCAAATATGAAACAAAGAACAAGTGGAAAATCCCTGCAGAGCTTAGTTGATCATGAAGGAGATTAATGATTAGGGATAGGTGTGTGCAGATGGAGTAGTTTCAAATCCTCTAGAGCAAATATAGCTAGGAAAAGCAAATGGATTCATCCCTTTTGGGGGGGATGGGGAGACAGAAAACACATCTGACAGTTGTGACACACCTTTCATGATAAGCATTATGTGACACCATTATTATAAATCAACCTGCCGCCTCACTTTAGGATGGGCTCTTTCATATCATGGGAAATACTAGTCTTTAAAGACAAATGCAATATTTGTCTTAGGAGAGAATTTCTTTTTCCCCAGGCAGCAGCTGCATAGTAAAAGTTGAGGGGCAAAGCTGAGAGTTTTGCCCTCATAAAATGCTTGTTAGGGAACCAGAGTAGAGAAGTTGGCGAAATGCTGATCTACCATGGTCCTTTCCTTTTGGAATTTGGAGATATAGTAATAGTTGAAGTTCAAGGGTCTTTTGTTGAAAGACAAGTACGCCACAGAAGAATGGTACCTATGAAGTTGTTATCTAGATCATAGGGTAAATATCCTGCAATGGTGGAAAACAAGAGTATGGAAGTGGGGAAAAGAAGTCAGAGAGGTGTAGCTTCATCCATGAACTAGGTCTGATGTGTAGACTGACCACATTCAGCAAACATGACCACCGTTTTGTAACATTTTAGTTTCCCATTTTTCCTCTAGCTCCCGCATTTGTAAATATAATGTATTTCTCCTGGCCTAGTAAACTCGGCAGTTTGAGAATAAGGTTGATGCTTGCCTTACAATTCATATCTAGGAAAGAAATGGCTAATTTCAGAAACCAACAACAAACAAACAAACCCAAGTCAATTCCAACACAAGGTGACCGTATAGGACAGAGTAGAAGTGCCCCATACAGTTTCCAAGGAGTTCCTCATAGACTGGAACTGCTGACCTTTTGGTTAGCAGCTGTAGCGTTTGTACACTATGCCACCAGTGTGTCCAATTTAACTAAGAAAGGCACTCATAATCTTTGGACTGTCTACTATGTGCCAAGTGCTCGGCTAGGCATTTTCACTTTGGCTAATCCCTACACCGTTAAGAGAATATTATATAATGCGATTATTCTCACTTTGCAAGAACAAAGCCTTGGTGAAAGAATTCAGCTTTTTCAAGATGGCACAACTAACAGCTATCAAACACAATTTGAAGTAAAATTTTCCTCCAAGCAGTACATATATATTTTTAAGACTGTGTTTGAGAAAAATAATTGATAAAATCACTGAGATATTAATAAGTGCCTTTCTTCTGTTAAAAAGAATGGTATTTTTGTGATCTTATTACCTTCCTCTCATTCTTCTTTGCTTCAGCAAAAGTTTTTTGGGTACTTACAAAAGTACAGCCAGCAAAACAGAGCTCCACTGTCAGTGTGCTTGAATTCCAGTAGGTGAAGTACGGCCAAAAAAGAAAGAAACATTGGTGATGATGAATACCACGTAGAGAATAACTAAAGATGTGAATAGCAAGTGATGAACTGGGGCTGTGTCTCTGATACTTCTGGTAGTATGTTCTGGGAGGCCTTACTCATAGCAAATAAGGTGAGCAGAGACTCAAACGCAATGCATGAGCAAGGAAAACACCAAGTGCAATAGCTCTGCAGCAGGAATGCACTTGAAATATTTAGGACAGAAGAGCCAGTCAAGATGACTGGCAAACAATGGGGTGGTATGCAAGAGGGAGTGAGACAGGAAGTAAGAAAAGCAGCCAAAGTAATCCTCAAAAATGTTGCTTATGAATTAAGTTTTATACTTTTTTCTTTTTTTATTATGATTAAGTGAAAGTATACAATCCAAGTCAGTTTTGCCTGCCTGCCTGCCTGCCACTCTGCTCTCCTCATCCTGTGGACAGACTGCTCCTCCTTTTCAGTCTTTACTTCTAGTGTCCCCTTAACTACCACCTATCCACTCCTTTCCACCCTCTTCTCTCCCATGTAGAAGGAAACCAGTAGGACAGCTTCCTATAAATATAATTTTTATACTTTCTTTTATCAACTGGCAGGAATTATAAAAATTCATATTTTTGTACAACACCTGTTACATGTGCTTTCTATTCTGCTCCCTTCTGACCTTTTTAGAGTTTGCAAATGTTAATTTTAGTTTATAATAATATATTTACCATTTTTCCCCGAATTCATGAAGTAGTCAACCTGTTTTTTTACAACTGTATACTATATTGTCCACAAACTTCTTATTAAATGTCTTTTTCCCACCGTTTTGAATGTTATCTTTATCACACACTAAATTCTGACATGCATATGAAATGTTTCCTTATCTGCGTGATTTCTTTCTGCAGCTCATTATTTTTGTTTTGTTTTTGCTTTTAATGTCCATCCAAATGCCAGTCTTGCCAGAATGTTTTCATAAATGAAGTTCCTAAAACTTAAAATTAACTCTTTTCAAAGTGAACAACTCAGTGGCATTTAACAAATTCATGATATTCTACAACTACCACTTCTGACTAGTTCCAGGACACATTTCTCACCCCAAAATAACACATGTTACCCATTAAGAAGTTGTTCCTCATTCCTTCATTTTCCAAGCCTCTGGCAAACACTATTCTGATGTATGTTTCTATGGATTTCCCTATTTTGAATATCTCATATCTGCAGCTCCTTCTGCTCTCCTTGCCTGGTGACAGTGCACTCCTCCTTTTCATTCTATGTATGTCCTATTTTCTTAGCAATCGCCTGTCCCCTCCTCTATGCCCTCCCCTCTCCCTTCTAGTAAGAAGCCAGTAGGACAGCATCCTATAGATGCACAGAACCATCAAGTACACACACCATATGGTCACTTTGTTTCCCTGAGTCCAGTGCATTCCTATCTGAAGAGTAGACCTCAGTAAAGTTTCCTGGTCAGGGGCAGGTCTAGGGGACATGCTACCAGAGGAACCCTGCTGAGCCATCAATTGCAGACTTTTAGTGGCGTTCTTGAGGTACAGCCCTCTATTTCTTGTGTTGCCACTGGACTCAACACTGTATGCCCTAACACAGCTGTCTTTGGTGGTGGCTGGGTACCATCTGGTTCTTCTGGTCACATGTTGACACAGTCACCCGTTCATATGGCACCTTCTGTCTCCTGAGCTCTTTTTCCCTATGTCATTGTTATTACTGGTGGTTGTGTGTTCAGATGAGTTGGGATCATTTGGTGTACCTCAGATGGCAGCTTGCTAGCTTTTAAGACCCCAGACACTACTCACCAATACGGGGTGCAGAAAACTCTCTTAACAATAAGCTAGTTATGCCCGTTGGCCTCAATGTCCCTTGAGAGCATGGTCCCCAGACCCCTACCCCTGCTACTCTATCCTTGCAATATTGGGTTAAGATTAGAACAGTTTTTTTTTTTTTATTTTATGTTGAAGTCCAGTTAAGTTGATTTTCTTTCTACTGTGTGCTGTCACCAATTTCACACAACCAAATTTCTATCAACTAATCTGTGATCAGCCCTCTCCCTCCCTCCCCTCCCTTGCAGCCACTGGAGCCCTTTTTTCTGTACATAAGTCTACTTTTAAATCCTTATAGTAGGGGTCTCATACAATATTTGTCCTTGTGCTGCTGACAGATTTCACTCAGCATAATGTCTTCCAGTTGAAACCAGGTTATGAAATGCTTCTTCTAAAATCATCATTGTTCTTTATCATTGTATAGTCTTTCATTGAGTATATGTACCATAGTTTTTTAATCCATTCATCTGTTGCTGGGCATCTGGGTTGATTCCCTCTATTAGCTGTTGTGGACTGTGCTGCAATAAACATTCATAATCTGTGCATGTATCTGTTCATGTGACTGCCTTTGATTCTGTAGAATATATTCCTAGCAGTGAGATTACTGGATCAAATGGTATAACTATTTCTAGCTTTTTAATAAAACACCAGATTGCTTCCCATAGAGGTTGTACCATTTGCAATCCCACCAGCAGTGCAGGAAACTTCCAGTTTCTCCATAGCTTCTCCAGCATTCATTGTTTTGTGTTTTTTGGATCACAGCCAACCTTGGAGTGAGATGGTATCTCACTGTAGTTTTTTTTTTATTTCTCTAATAGCTAATAATCATGAACGTTTCTTCATGTGTCTTTTGGCTGCCTGGAAGTCCTCTTTGGTGAAGTGTCTGTCCATTTCCTTTGCCCATCGCTTAATTAGGTTACTTACCTTATTCTTGCTGATATTTTGCAGTGCCTTGTAGATTACGGAGATCACATCTCGACCCAACATGTAGTTGCCAAATACTTTTCCCGTTCCATAGCTGGTCTTTTAAGTCTTTTAGTAAATACTGCAGATGAACAAAAGTGTTTGATTCTTGCCAAGCCAAGTACCGTTGAGTTTGATCTGACTCATGGTGACCCTAGGGGCCAGGGTTGATTCTTAGTAGTTCCCATTTATCTATTTTCTCTTCTGTTGATTGTGCTTTGTTTCTCAGATTTTGAAGTCTAAGCTGTACTAAAGCTTCCATTGTTGATCCTTTTTTTTTCCCATGATTTTTATTGTTTTAGGTTTGATATTTAGGTCTTTGATACAGTTTGAGTTAGTTTTCGTGTAAGATGTGAGATACGAGTCTTGTTTCAATTTTTTGCAGATGGATATCTAATTTTATGAACTCTAATTATTAAAGACAGTTTTCACCCTAGTTTACAACCTTAAGGCCTTTGTCCAATATCAACTGTTCATAGACAATGGTGGCAACTCTTGGGTCTCAGCTCTGTTCCATTGATCTATATGTCTCTTTTTGTACCAGTATCAGGCTATTTTGACTACAGTGGCAGTGTCATAGGTTCAAAGGTTGGGTAGTGTAAGGCCTCCCACTGTGTTCCTCTTCTTCAGCAGTGCTTTGGTTATCCAGAGTTTCTTCCCTTTCCAGACAAAGTTGGTGATTTGTTTCTCTATCTCATTAAAAAATGTCACTGGAATTTGTATTGGGATTGCATAGTAAATGTAGATCACTTTGTGTAAAATGGAAATTTTCACAATGTTAAAAATTCCTATCCATGAGCAATGTAGTTTTCTCCGTTTATGTAAGTCTGTCTTAGTTTCTTGCAGTGAGGTCTTGTAGTTCTCTTCATGTAGGTTTCTTATTTCTCTAGTTAGATTTGTTCCTGGGTATTTTATCTTCTTGGGAGCTATAGGAAATGGTATTGATTTGGATATTTCTTCTTTGATGATCTCTTTGTTGGTATAAGGGATCCTAGTGATTTACTCATGTTTATCTTATATCCTGATACTTTGCTGAACTCTTCTATTAGTTTGAGTAGTTTACTTGTGGATTCTTTAGGATTCTCCACATATACAATCTTATTATCTGCAAATGGGAGATTTTTACTTCTTCTTTACTGATTTTGATGCCCTTTATTCCTTTGTCTTGTCTAATTGCTCTGGCCAAAACTTCCAGTAAAATGTTGAATAGAAGTGGTGAGAGTGGGCATCCTTGTTTGGTTTCCATTCTGAAGGGAAATTCTTTCAGCTTCTCTCCATTCAGGAAGATGTAGGCAGTTGGCTATGGGCAGATGCCCCTTATCGCATTGAGAAGTTTCCCTCCTATTGCTATTTTCCTGTGAGTTTTTAGCATGAATGAGTGTTGGACTTTGTCAAATACTTTTCTGCATCAATTGACAAAATCAGATGACTCTTACCTTTTGTGATATTTATATTGTTTATTACATAAGTGTTTTTCTGCTGTTGAACCAAACTTGCATCCTTGGTATGAATCCAACTTGGTCACGATGACTCTTTTTTTATATATATGTTGTTGAATTCTGCTGGCAAGGATTTTGTTGAAGATTTTTGCGTCTAGGTTAATGAGTGATATTTGTCTGTAATTTTCTTTTTTGAGGGATCTTTCCCTGACTTTGATATCAGGGTTATGCTGTCTTCATAGAATGAATTTGGGAATATTCCATTCCTTTCTATGCTGTGAAATAGTTTCAGTAGTACTGGAGTTAAGTCTCCTTAAAAGTTTGCTAGAATTTTCCAGTGAAGGCCTCTAGGCCAGAATTTGGGGGGGTTGGTAGTTTTTTGATGACTTTTTCAATCTCTTCCCTTGTAATGGATTTATTAGTTGTTCTGCTTCTCTTTGTGATAACTTTGGTAGGTGATATGAATCTAGAAATTTGTCCATTTCCTCTAGGTTTTCAAAGCTAATAGAGTACAGTCTTTCATAGTATTCTGTTAGGATATTTTTTATTTCAGTTGGGTCGGCTGTGACATCTCCCATCTCATTTCTTATTCGGGTTATTTGTTTCCTCTCCTGTTTTTCTTTTGTAAGTTTAACCAGTGGTTTATCAATTTTGTTGATCTTTTTAAAAAATCAGCTTTTGGTTTTGTTAATTTTTTTCAGTTCTTTTATTCTCTAATTTATTGAGCTCTGCTCTAGTGTTTATGACCTGTTTTCTTATGTTGCCCAAGGGATGCCACTGTTGCCGTCTTTCTACTTGTTCAAGCTGTAGTGTTAATTCTTTCATTTGGGTTCTTCCTGCCTTCTGGATGTGTGCATTTTTACAAATAAATTGAACTCTAAGCACTGCTTTGGCTATATCTCATAGGTTCTGGTAGGATGTGTTTTCATTCTCATTTCATTCCATAAATTTCTTTATTTCACCCTTGATTTCCTCTATAATCCATGGCTTTTTGTGCAAGAAGTTGTTCAATTTTCATGAGTTCCAATTTCTAGCTTTTTTTTTTTCTGTATTGATTTTGACTTTTATGGCTTTATGGTCTGAGAAGATACTTTGCAATTACTCAGTGGTTTAGATTTTGTTGAGATTTTCTTTATGTCCTAACACATGTCTATTCTGGAAAATGTTGCATGTGCATTGAAGAAGAAGGTGTACTTATCTGTTGACGGATAAAAATTTCTGTGTATGTCGATGAGGTCCAGTAGGTTAATTGTCACAATAAGATCTTCTGTATCTTTACTGAGTTTTTTTCTGGATGATCTGTCTATTACTTAAAGTACAGTGTTGAAGTCTTCAACTATTATTATGGAGTGATCTATCTCATTTTTCAGTGTAGTCAGTATTTGTTCAATGTATTGAGATGCTCTGGTATTAGGTGCATAAACATTTAATGTTGTTAAGTCCTACTTGTGTACTGAACCTTACAGCAATAAATAGTGACCATCCTTGTCCTCGATGGCAGATTTTACATTAAAGTCTGTTTTATCTGAGATTAGTATTGCCACATCAGCTCTTCTTTGTATATTGTTATTTTGGTATATATTACTCCATTCTTTAATTTTCAGTTTGTTCATACTTTGAAGTCTAATGTGTTTCTTGTAAGCAACATATAGATGGGCTATGTCTTTTGATTCAGGATATCGCTCATTGTCTCTTTATTGGAGCGTTCAGTCTGTTTACATTCAGTGTAATTGTTGATAGTTGTGTGTTTGGTGCTGTCATTTGATGTATTCATTTTTACATTGGTGTTTTCTATTTTGCATTTAATATTCTACTCTGGGTCACTGTTCTTTATGAGTTGACTTTTCATCTTTTTCAGTGTTGGTTTTGTGGTTGTTGAGACTCCTGTATTACGTTTCTTGTGATATGCTGCATTGTTATTGTGTTTTGCAACTACCCGAATGGTCCACTTTGATACTGTATTTAAACCCAATTTTAATTTCTGCATATCTTTTTAACTTTCTCTCCATCTCAAAGGACTATAATTCGTGATATATATCCCTCTTTTTAGTGTGATGGTGTCCTGGTTTTTGTGATATGATCACCAGTCCCCTTCTTTTAATATTGTATCTTTGCTTGAATTTTGTGCCTTCCCTGAGTTGATTTCTGGATACTGTGTCTCGCACTGCCTCCTTAAATACATACTTAATGGCTTTGTTTTTCTAAGCAAAGAGCTTCTTTCAGTATTTCTTGTAGTTTGGGATTGGTTTTTACAAAGTTTCTAAGCTTCTGTTTATCTGTGAATGTCCTAATTTCATCTTCATATTTGAGAGACAGTGTCACAGGATATATAATTCTTGGTTGGAAGTTTTTCTCCTTCAAGGCTTTGAATGCGTCATCCCACTGCCTCCTTGCCAACATCATTTCTGCTGAGAAGGGAGACAAAAGCCTACAGAGTTTCCCTCTAAATGTCAGATTTGCTTTGAGCCTGTCTGTTTAAGACAGAATCTGTTTAAGTTTCATTTCATTAAGCTTGATTATAATATGTCTTGATGTCTTTCTTTTGGGGTCCAGTTTTCAAGGCATTCAATATATGTCTTGGATATCTATGTTCTCTTCTTTCATAATTCAGGTAAGTTTTCTGTCAGTACATTAAAAACAACTCGACATCACTTGGCTTTGGCTTGTGTACTTTCAATCCTTCCCTGTTTAGGAACTCTATTTAATCATAGATTATTCCTCTTTTTAATAGAGTCTCATATGTTTCTTAATGCTTCTTCATTTTATCAATTTCTTTTCTCTGATTTGTCCTCAAATGCTGTTGTCAATTGCTCTATGGTCAAGGTCACTGAGTCTGAGTTCTGTCTCCTCAATTCTGCTCTTTTGGCTTTTGATTGAATTGTCTAATTCTGTAATTTTGTTATTGATCTGCTGTATTTCAGATTGTTGATGTTCTATCAGTTCAGATAGCTTGCTTTATTTTTCACTTTGCTCTGCTGCATTTTGTTTAATCTCTATGAAGATTCTATATATAATTCTTTAGTACTCAACCTCCGATAATTTCAGAAAACCTTCTTCATCTGGGAAGTTTTTTTTTATTATTTTGGGAGTTTTCCAGAAGCATGGTGGGCTGTTTCCTTAAGTGGTTAGAGATTGACTATTGTCTTTGGGCCACCTAGAGGCTGTTTATTTTCTCTGGTGTTACCTCAACATGAGCTGAAGTGTAGTTCTGAGAGGGCAATTGATCACCAGCTGCCTCTGGGTACTCTAGTGACTGGTGGACTCTCTAGGGTGGCAGGCTCCACCTCTTATCTGGAAAAGATGCCAGCCTACTTATGCAGTCATTAGGGGTCCATCAACTAATCCTATGATGTGGGTCAGTAATGGCTGGAAGATATCCCCCTGGGCTTCTCAGCAGTTATTTCTCCAGGCAGTTTTATTATAAAAATTTAGGAGCTATCCAACAGCTGCCAAAATCATTTAGGCCATCAGGTGTGGTAAGCCCCTCCTTCTGGCTGTGAATGGAAGCACCTCTTCTGCTGTTGCCAGATGCTATGACACAGTTCAAAGTAAGGTGGGGTTATGGCCCTGCTGACATCCTCAGCCGGACTCTTCCCATAAGGTAACACTGAGCTAAACATAGCCTTTCTGTTGGAAAAGTGCCTTCTGGACTGGCAGTGCTTCTCAGCTTAGGATTATCCCCTGCTGAAGCCGCTGGTTGGGTAACTCTGCCTCCCAGTCAACCAAGATGACATCCTGGCCAAGCTGTCCGTCCAGCTGCTAAACAGCAGACTCTATGGTGGAACTCAGAAAAGTGAGGATAGGGGAGTAGTGGTGCCCTCCATCAGGAGCTGGGCTCTCAAATGTGGCTATCCCATGCACTATGTCTCTGCTGTGCTATACACTGTTTACTTTAGCACTTCAGTTCAGCATATTTACTGGGTCATGCCACTACCCACCTCCCAGATCAGGTAAAAAAGGAAAACAGTGTCAGTACCTGCAGTCTGCCCAAGTGGCAAGTCCCTCAGGAGTGAAGCTCTGCATGCTCTGCCTTGTCAGAGAGAGATAGTTTCACATTTAGTGACATGTAGTCCAATCTGACAACCCTATGATGTATCCCAGGGCTCCCTGTGTCTCCAGGGTGATCTGTTCAATTATCAACCCAGGTCTTAGTTTTTAGAGGGAATTTAGGAGATGTGTGTCTAGTCTGCCATCTTGGTTTCCCCTGTGAATTCTTAGTAAGTTATGCAAATCTGATTTTCTTTAATAAATACTTTAGAAACAGGAATGTTAAGCCAAAGAAGTATCAGAGATCTCAAGGTTTTATTTATTCCTTCCAGAGAAATGGTCATCAGGGGGATATCTGGCAGTGCTACAGCCATTGTTCAGTTCTGGTTACAAAAAGTAAACCAAGAAATTTGTGTTTTCTTTTCCTTATTCTGTTGATGGAAACTGTCCCTTTGTCACATGCCAAACTTGCAGGAATGACCAAGAAGGAAGAAATAATTGAAAAACATTAGGATTCCAGTAATTCTGAAATTTTCTTTTGAAATCAGATTTTCCTAGGAAGAACTATCAATGGATCCACCAGCATCCCCACCCCCCAAAAGCTAGGAACTTTGCTTCAATTACTATATTCTCTTGAAGTGTATAGGTAATCATGTACACTAGGGCAGAATTAAATGTGCAACTACTACAGCTACTAGTCTGGGAGTACAGACCATATAGAATCATAGAATTTTCTAACTCATTCATTTCTAAATATAGGCAGAGTAGTTGGTCTACAATGTGAGGCTTCAGAGATTTACACAGCACTTCGTACAAAGATATCCTTTCTCAAAACCCTATTGTTTGGAACCTAATGCATATCCCCAGGGGCTTTCCCATAATTCACATCCTTCCACCTTATTTTTTTCTGCATGTTGTCAAGTTTTACATGCCAGATTGGATTCTCAACCCTACCTTTAATTAACTAGATGTTCTTAAACTCAAGCTTATTGAACCTTAATCCTCATCTAAAATGGAAAATGTGGGAAGGGGCAGGACAGATATAAAGTACCATGTCAGTGCACATGAACATTTTCACATCAATTGGTAAATTCTGGACAAGTGCATGTTAAAGTGCTAAGAGCCTGGGAAATTAAAAGACGTGGAAACACTTTCCAGTTCAACGTACTTTCAAGAGTGGGAAAATCCGTAGTGGAAACTCCTATAGAATCTGTGTGCTAATTTGATCCCTGTAGAGAACACTTCCCAGATTTAACCCCAAGGAGTTATCAGACTTTTATTCTAGAACTGGGATCACAAATAGATTTATTTCATTTGCCTGTTCCAAATAGTTGTTAATGGCTGCCTAGAGCAACATGCTCAGAAATATTCTAAGGTCTAGGGTACCCTCAGCAGGACCAAAATCTGTTATCGATGTCAGAGGTACAAAGTGGGAAAATGGAGGCATTGGAACACATTATTTGCTAGTTTTGTCTAGCATTTAGTAACTGTCCCTTAACAGTTTTATTATGCATTGAATATTTGTTGACATTAGTAGCTTTATGTTCACTGTCCATGACTAGATTCCTCCCAAGACACTCTCTTTCTATGAGTCCTTCAGTTATTTATGTTCACATCCTTTGTCCTAAATGCCTATGTAGTTTTTCTCTCCACTGTACAGTTAGGAAGTCTTCATCAACATAATAGTCCCTACTTCCCTACCAAGGTGCATCATGATGCTTTCAAGTAAAAACCTTAAGAGTTGTTTTTCTTTTCCCATCTCAATTGAAAAAATAATTATTGTCATTGTTGGCTATTTAAAAAGTACAGAGAGATAAAAGAATTAAAACTGAAACCCTGCAAAATCTAACATAAACTAAAAGTTCAGAACATTACTAATACTTGGGTAAATAGATTTCCTATCTTCTTTCTTATTGTATATAAAAACGTGTGTGTAGACATACATATCTTTGAGTGTGTATAGATTTTTAATCAAATACATAATTGTGTTCTGTACATAATCTTTTATGGCTGCTTTTTAAAAGTATCAGCTTCTTAGCTATGCCATAACAAATTACTATAAAATTAATGGCTTAAAATAGCACCAGTTATTCTCTTATAGTTATGAAAGGCCAAAAGTCTTATAGGGCTGAAACCAAGGCATTTATCTAGAGGCTCTAGATGACAACATTCTTCCTTGTTTTTTCCAGCTTTTAGAGGCAGACTAAACTCTTTGGCTCATGGTCTGTCTGTCTGTCTTCAAGGTCAGAAATACTGTCTTCAGGTTTCTCTGGTCTCTGTGTCTATCACTACTTCTCCTACTCTGACTCTGACACTCCTGTGTCCTTATAAAGACCCTGTAATTGCACTGAGTTTATCTGGAGAATCCAGGATCATCTTCCTATCTAATGATCCTTAAATCAATCACACCTGCAAGTTCCTTTGGTCATACAAACTAACATCCTGCCAGGTTCTGTGGATTTGGATGTAGACATCTTTGGAGGACAACTATGCTGTCTACCACGATGATTTTGTACATTCTTGTACATTCTATGGTAGAATAAGCACACATGAGGTTTGATAGTTAAGTTTGGAAACTTGCCACCGTGTGCTTGTACTGGTAGCACTGCACAAACAACCTGATGAGGTTTCATAACCTTGGCATATCAGTGTCTCACATCTATGTTCATGTTGATGTGTGGCAGTACCTTGCTGAGTGGTGTTCATTATTGTTGCATGTTTTTATGCACCCTCATGAGAATGCTAGAGCTTGTTCAACTTTTCCACACAGACTTTCAAGCACCTCCAAATAGTAAACTTGTTTAACTGTTTGTCCAGTCAGTACAAATTCATAATGAACAGTCCCTTTGGTATCAGAAAAGTTTAGCAACGTCATTTAGCTCTTAATTTGAATGGATGGAACATTTTTGGTCATGGAAAGTGGCTGACTTCCACTGTGTACTTTCAACCTTTGTTTCAGTGTTGTACTGACACATGCATGTTTCGTCATCATTGATAACAAAGCCCAAAACATCATCTTGCCTCTTCAAAAGGTCTTGGCAAACTTCGACTATCCTATGCTTTTGTTTATTGGTGAGCTTCTTCTGGACCATTTTTGCACACACTTTTCTACACACATTCAGTTTCTTGTTAAACTTGGCAAGAGTGGAAGTGAAATCAGGGACTTGTTATTCTAAGTATATGATGATAATGCCATAAAGAAAAGAGTAGTGTACAAATGGATTAAATGTTTTTCTGAGGGGAGCGAAAGTGTCACTGGTAAAGAGAAGTTGGGGTGGCCAGTAATGAGCAGAACTGATGAAAACATTGCAAAAATTTGTCAAATTCTGAGTCAAAATTAGCAGCTGACTGTGAGAAGCATATCAGGCTCAGCAAATGTCAATAGAGAAACAGGACAAATAGTTTGGAAGGAGCTCACCAATGAACAAAAGCATAGGAGAGTCGAAGTTTGCCAAGACCTTTTGAAGAGGCAAGATGATGTTTTGGGCTGTGTTATCAATGGTGACGAAACATGCATGTGTCAGTACAACACTGAAACAAAGCTTCAAAGTGTACAGTGGAAATCAGCTGCTTTCCATGACCAAAAATGTTCCATCCATTCAAATTAAGAGCTAAATGATGTTGATAAACTTTTTTGATTGTTCATTATGAATTTGTACTGACTGGGCAAACAGTTAAACAAGTTTACTATTTAGAAGTGCTTGAAAGGCTATATGGAAAAGTTGAACAAAACAACCTGAACCATTCAGCAACAACTCATGGCTCTTGCATCCTAAAGATAAACCATCTCACACAGCACTGTGATGAAGTTTTTAGCCACTAAACAAATAACTGTATTGGAACAACCTCCTTAGTCACCTGATCTGGTCCCCAATGATGTTTTTCTTTACCCCCAAATAAAAAGAATATTGAAGAGCAAATATTTTGATGACATTTAGAACACTAAGGATAATACAACCACAACTCTGATGGCCATTCCGGAAAAAGAATTCCAAATTGCTTTGAAGGGTGGACTAGGCACTGATATCAGTCCACAGCTTCCCAATGGACGTACTTCTAAGGTAAACATTGTGATATTCAGCAATGAGATATGTTGCACTTTTTCTAGGATGAGTTCACGAGCTTAATTGTCAGAACTTGTACATTCATCTCTGCTACTATGTTGGTCAGACATAAGAAGTACATTCATCTCTGCTACTATGTTGGTCACACATAAGAAGCAGGGCAAGAAAATTTTAATAAAACCTGTAAAGTGTAAATGACTAATAAAACAGATGACTAGTCAACAGCAGTCGAGTAATCTAAACTATTTTGGTAAGACAGGAAGTGAAACAGATGGAAGATTGAAAATGATTCAACAGAAAGGAGAAAGCTGAAATATAAATGCCTGAGACGGATCATATCAACAAAAATGACATTCTGGAGATGTCCTGGGTGTGGCAGCATTTGTCGTCTCCTGAGGTATGTGTTGGGAGTGTACTGAAAACCCAAGGAGTCCCTGAAAGATTATTAACAGAGAGATTTAATCACCAGATCCCCTCCTGCACTTCACAGTCAGGGAAATATACCTCCTCTCTCGATGCCGTAGGCTAAATGTTGATTCTGGACAATTATAGCTGGAGAGTCCTTAGGGACACATAGAAACCAGGCAATGGAGGACAGAATGAAGTGGCTCACTGACAATTGGAGATCGAGTAACGAGTAATACTTCCCATGCTGACCAGTGTGATTTGTATCCTCTTCTTCAGTTTAACTTACGGATCACTGGCCCCGAGGTATATGCCCAGAAGCAGAATATTAAAATATTCTCCTTAGAAAAGTTAAATAGCCCAAATGAAACGATCCCACACACTGACATAGACAGTTCTCCAATGAAGCACTCACCTGATGATACAGCTTTTAATACCCACCATCAAACAGGGAACTTCCAACCAGCTTTTTATTGCCTTATTATAAACTATCAGCAGAGACCAAGTCACACTAGATAGTTAAAGAACTGTTTTATAAGAAAAACAGAAACTAATCAAACAAAACATAAATAAACTAGGCAAAATACAGTCACGTGAAGGAAGTACAAGATAATCTCAAAATTGAGAAAATATACCGGATACAAGTAAAAAGAACCAAATATTACATGAAAGGGACAAAAACTGGATATTAGCATGGTGTTGAAAATAAGGGAGCAGAAATATAAAGTTTAGCTGAAGAATTATAAAATGAATTTGCAGAATATCATTAAGAATGAAACAACAGGTAGGTAAAGGATGTAGTAGAAAAGTAAAAGACAATTTCTTATTGTTAGGGGCCCGTAAACTGGTTCCCACTCATGATGACCCTGTGTACAATGGAACAAAACACTGCCCAGTCCTGTGCCCCCTTCACAGTCATTATTATACTTCAGCCCATTGTAGAAGCCACTGTGCCAGTCTCTCTAGTTGAAGGTCATCTTCTTTTTTGCTGACTCTCTTCTTTACCAAGCATGATGCCCTTTGCCAGGGTCAATTGGGAGATCAATTTAAGAGGCTTAACATCTGATTTAAAAAAATTCCGGGAATATAAAAAACAGAAGGCAAGAAGGTAAAGAAAAACTACTTTACCTATGCAATATTACATTGGAAGTCCTAACTAGTGCAATAAGACAATAGAATAAAATTAAGCTACACATGTTGGAGAGAAAGAAATATAACTCTTTTCAGATGACATAATTATATAGATAATTCAAAAAAGGGCAAAAACTTCCAGGAACTAATAAATACATGTGACAAAGTTGCAGGATACAAGGTAATAAAAAAGTTAATGGATTTCCTATAAATCACTATGTAAAATTGAAATATTAATTTAAAAAGCAAAATCAAAATAAGTTGGCATAAACAAAAACTGCAACAATAAAAAGCCAAACCTGCTACTGCTGAGTAAATTACAATTCATAGCAATGCTATAGGACAGGGCAGAACAGTACTGTCCTCATAGCATTTCCAAGGCTACAAATCTTTATAGAAGCAGATTGCCACATCTTCCTTCTGCCAAGAGTCTGGGGAATCCAAACTAGTAACTTTTTGATTAACAGCTGAGCACTTGTAACCATTGAACCATCAGGGCTCCTTTACCTTGTTATAAATTTAGTAAAATACATAAAAGATCTGTATTATGAAAAACATAAAAATCTGATGATAGAAATCATAGATGTTCTAAGTCAACAGAGAGATATCATATGGATTCTAAGAATGTAGATCAAACATAATCCCAGTAAAAATCCTGGCAAGCTATTTTGGTCAATTTATTCTAAAATCTGCATGGAAACTCAAGGAACCTAGAATGGCCAACACCATGTTGAAGAAAAAATTAGAGCACTTACTCTACCTTATTTCAATACTTAACTATAGAAGCTACAAGACTCAAAATAATGCAGTATTGGAAAAGGGATGAACACACCAAAATCAGCGGAAAAGTATAGAGTCCACAAATAAACCCACACAGGTATAGTGAACAGCTTTTATAAAGATGCAAACATGGCTCAATGGAAAGAAAGTCTTTTCAACAAATGGTGCTGGAAAAATTGGATGTCTCTATGCAAAATATGGAAACCCAGGGGATGTAGCAGGTTAGGTGCTAAATCTGCTAACCAAAAAGTTGACAGCTCAAATCCACAGGCAATCCTCAGCAACTCCATGGGCCAGTGCTACTCTGACCTCTAGGGATGCTATGAGTCAGACCCAACTCGATGGCAGTGGGTTTTTGGGTTATGAAAAATATAGAGCTCTGGTGGTACAGTAGTTAAGTGTTTACCTGCTAACTGAAAGATTAGCAGTTCAAATCCACCAACTGCTTCTTGGAAACCTTGTGGGGCAGTTCTAGGTTGTCCTATAGAGTCTCTACGAGTTCCATTGACTTGACTGCAATTTTTCTTTTTTTTGGTAAATGTAAAATAATGAACCTAGACATAGATCTCACACTATACACAAAAATTAAATCAAAGTGAACCATATGCTTAGGTGTAAAATGTGCAATTATAAAATAACAATTCTTTAAGAAATTCTAAGGGAAGATTAACATGACCATGGGTTTTATGATGACTTTTAAATACAACACCAACAGCACATTCATGAAAAAAAAAAGAATAAATTATATGTCATTTAAAAATCTATCTACATGCTGAGTATTAAAAGAATGAAAAGTCAGCTATATCTTTGGGGAAAATATTTGTAAAACACGTATCTGAAAACAGCTTATATCTAAAATATCCTAAGATGTTTAATACAGAACAATAAGGAAACAACTCATATAAAAAATAGGCAAAAGATATGAACAGACACCTTACCAAAGAAGATATATAGATGGTAAAGCATATGAAAGAGACTCAACCTCATTTGTCATTAGGGAATTGCAAATTAAAGCAACAATGAGCTATTACTATACACATAGGAGAATGGCAAAAAAAAAAAAAAAACTAATGAAATCAGTTGCTGACAAGGAAGCAGAGAATGGCAACTCTACATTGCTGGTGGGCATGCAAATGGTACTCTTCTTTAGAAGACAGGCTGGTAGTTTCTTACAAAACTAAACAATTTTACTGTGTAATCTGCAGTCATACTCCTAGGTATTTAACCAATTCATTTGAAAACATGGCCACATTAAAAACCTGAGCACAAATGTTTATAGCAACTTTATTGATAATTGTCAAAAATGAGAAGCAATCAAATTGTCCTTAAAAAGGTGAAGAGATAGACAAAATGTTTATCCATACAATGGAATTTTGTTCTGTGCTTAAAAAAATAAAAAGAGCTATCAGGCTACAAAACACATGGGTACTCAAATACATACTTCTAAATAAAAGAAGCTAGTTTGGCTTGGTTAGTCTAAAAAGGCAACATACAATATGACTGCAATTATATGATATTCTGTAAAAGGCAAAACTATAGAGCCAAACCACTATGTGTGTGTCATTTTGTCCCACTGTAGTGCGTTGCCTGTTGCTGTGATGCTGCAAGGCACGCCCATGGTAACTCAGACACCAGCAGGGTTACCTGTGGTGGAAAGGCTTCAGCAGAGCTTCCTGGCTAAGACAGACTAGGAAGAAGGACATGGAGGTCTACTTCTAAAAAATATGGTAAATGAAAGCCATGTGCATGGTAGCAAACATTGTCCAATAATAGTGCCAGAGGATGAGCCTATCACGTGGGAAGGTGCTCAAAATATGACTGGGGAAGAGCTGCCTTGTCAAAGTAAAATCAATCTTAATGACATGGATGGAGGCAAGCTTTTGGGACTGTCGTGGATTGAACTGTGTTCCTCCAAAAAATCTGTTTAGCAGTTTGACTGGGCCATGATTCCTGGGATTCTGTATGTTATAAACCCTGTTCTTGTGATGTTAATAGGGGAGGATTGGCAGCAGTTGTGTTGGTGGGACAGGACTAAATGTGTAAGACTATTTTGTGCCTTGTGTAGTCCCTTGAGATATAAAGGAAAGAAGCTAGCGGAAAGATTTGGGGACATCATACCCACCAAGAAGCAGCGTCAGGAGCTGAGCACATCCTTTGGAAAGGACCCCAGGGTTCTTGCACCTCAGAAGCTTCCAGTCCAGGAGAAGACTGATGACAAGGACCTTCCTCCAGAGCCAGCAAAGAAAGCATTCCCCTAGATCTCACACACTGAATCTGGATTTTTAGCTTGCTAGACAATGACAACATAAAATTTTGTCTTTTTGAATTTAAGCTTCTCTTTTTTAAATTCATCTATTTGTGGTATTTCTGTGGAAGCAACACTAGCAGACTAACATGGACCTTCATTTACTTAGGTGGCATGACTCAAAATGAGAAGAAACAGCTACAGATATTCATTAATAGTCTCAACATAGAATGTAAACATGAATCCAGGAAAATTGAAAGTCATCAAAAATTAAATAGAATGTGTGAAGATTAATATTCTAGTCACTAGTGAATTAAAATGAACTGAAACTGGCCATTTTCAATCAGACAATCATAGGGTCTGCTATACCTGGAGAGATAAACAGAGGAGGAGCGGTGTTGCATTCACCATCAAAAAGAACACACAAGATCCATCCTGAAGTACAATATCAGTGATAAGATAATATTCATATACTTAAAAGGAAGACCAGTTAAAATAGTTATTATTGAAATTTATGCACCAACCACTAACGACAAATATAAGGAAATAGAAGACCTTCACCAACTTCTGCAATCTGAAGCTTATCAGATATGAAATCAAGGTGCATTGATAAGTGCTGTTGATTAGAATGTGAAAGTTGAAAACAAAGAAGGATACGTAGTTGATGAATATGGCCTTGGTGAAAAGGATGATGCTAGAGACCACAGGACAGAATTCTGAAAGACAAGCATCTCATTCCTTGTATATATTGCGTTTCAACAGTAGAAATGGCAACTATACTCATGGACTGCACCAGAGAGAAAACACTGGAATCAAGTCCACTGTATCTGCAACAAGAGTTCGTAGAAAAGCTCAAAATTATCAGTCAGAACAAGGCTGGAGACAACTGTGGAACAGACCGTCAATTGCTCATATGCAAGTTCAAGTTGAGACTGAAGAAAATTCAAACAAATCTATGAGAGCCAAAGTATAACTTTCAGTATATCCCACCTAAATTTAAAAGGCATCTCAAGAACAGAGGTGATGCAGTAAACATTAATGATCCAAGACCAGACAAGTTGTGGAATGACATCAAGAATGTCACACATGAAGGTAACAAAAACATCATCAAAAAGACAAGAAAAGATCAAAGTGGGTGTCAGGAGAGACACTGAAACTTATTTTTAAATATAGAGGAAATAAAGCAAAATGAAATGATGAAGTGAAAAAGCGGAACAAGAAATTCCAAAGGATGGCTTGATACAATAAAGTATAATGTTATAAGGAAATGTACAAGGACTTGGAATTAGAATACCAAAAGGTAAGTACATGCTCGGCATTTCTGAAGCTGAAAGAATGAAAGAAAAAACTTTAAGCCTCAAGTTGCAAATTTGAAGAATTCAATCAGGGCCTTGGTGGCACGGTAGTTAAAAGCTCAGCTGCTAACCAAAAGGTCAGCAGTCTGAAACCTCTAGCCACTCACTGGAAACCCTACAAGGCAGTTCGACTCTGTCCTATAGGTCACTTTGAGTCAGAATCACTTCAACAACAAGAAGTGTGGATACGGGAAAAATATTGAACATTACAGGAAGCACCAAAAGAAAATGGAAGGAACACTCAGAGACATTGTACCAAAAAGAACTGACCACTGTTCAGCCATTTCAGGAGGTAGCATACGACCAAGAATCAATGGTAGTGGTAGAAGAAGTCCAAGCTGTAGTGAAGACACGGGCAAAAAGCAGGGCTCCAAGAATTGACAGAATAGCAGTTAAGGTGTTTCAACAAACGGATGCAGTGCTGGAGGTACTCGCTTGTCTGTCAGGAAATTTGGAAGACAGCTCCCTGGCTAACCAACTGAAAAAAATCCATATCCATGCTTGTTTTCAAAAAAAAGGTGATCCAACAGAATATGGAAATAATCAAACAATATCATTAATATCACGTGCACATAAAATTTGCTATAGAGACTTCAAAAACAGCTGCAGTAGCACATTCCAGGGCACTGCCAGAAATTCAAGCTGGATTGAGAAGAGGACATGGAATAAGGAATATTAAAGCTGATGTTAGATGGATCTTGGGTGAAAGAAGAGAATACCAGAGAGATATTTACCTATGCTTTATTGACTCTGCAAAGGAATTGTGAAGAATGGGATTTCTAGAACCCTTGGTTGTGCACATGCAGAACCTGAACTTAGACCAAGAGACAGTTGCTTTGACAAAACAAGGGGATAACACGTGGTTTAAACTCAGGAGTGTGTGTCAGGGATGTATCCTTTCATTATACTTATTCAATCTGTATGCTGAGCAAATAATCTAAGAAGTTGGACTATATGAAGATGAATACAACATCAAGATTGGAGGAAGACTCATTAACCACAATCTGTGATACACAGAAGACACCTGGCTAACTGGAACTAAAGAGGAGTTGAAGGACTTACTGATGAAGATCAATGACCATAGCCTTCAATATGTATTACACCTCAACTTAAAGAAAACAGAAATCTTGACAAATGGGCCAATAAGCAACATCACAATAAATGGAGAAAATATTGACATTGCCCAGGATTTTATTTTACTTGGATCCATAATCACGTCTCATGAAGGCAGCAGTCAAAAAATCACGGGTTGTATTCCCTTAGGCAAACATTCAGCAAAAGACCTCTTTACGGTGTTGAAGAGCAAAGATATTATTCTGAGGACTGAGGGGTGTGTCACCCAAGCCATGATATTTTTAGTTGCCTTATACACATGTGAAAGCTGAACAGAGAATAAGGAAGACAAAAGAACTGATACCTTTGAATTATGGTGTTAGCAAAGAATATTCGCTGTATCATTGTGGTGGCTGAGCTTACGTATTAAGTTGACTGCACCTCCTTGATTCTGAGTGGTTTGATAGTTATGATTTATTTTGGCAACTATGTGTGATGTAATCACCTGCATTGTGAAATATAATATAATGTAATCACCCCTATGATGAGATCTGCTATGAGCAGCCAATCAATTGAAAGGGAGTTTCCTTGGGAACATGGCCTGCATCCAGTGTATATGGACTTTCCAGCTAAGCTGATTGGCTTTTGCTAGCTGTGGATTGTCATCTGACTTCCAGTTCTCAGGACTTGAGCCAGCAGCTTGCCCTCCAATCTTGGGATTAGTTGAGTTCCACAGCTTGTGAGCCAGAGGCCTGCTGTCTGAGCTACCAATCTCGAGTTCACCAGCTTCTGCAGCTACATGAGTCAAAAGAAGCCTCTAGCCTGACCCATGGAGTTGGGACTTTCTAGATTCCACAACAATATATGTGTATGTACACCCTTTGCTGGTTTTGCTTCTCTAGAGAACCCAGCCTAAGACAACCATGGACCGCCAGAATGGACAAGTCTGTCTTGGATGACACACAGAGTACTCCTTAGAAGTGAGGATGGCAAGACTGTGTCTCATATACTTTGGATATGTCATCAGGAGGGACCAGTCCCTAGAGAAGGACATCATGCTCAGTAAGGTAGAGCATTAGTGAAAAAGAGGATGATCCTTGACAAGATGGATTGGCACGGTGCCTGCAACAGTGGACTCAAACATAACAGTGATCGTGAGAATGATGCAGGATTAGACAGTGCTTTGTTCTGTTTTGCTTAGGTTACCTCTAGTTAGAGCTTACCCTATACTGTCCAACAAGGACAACAAGTAGAGAAAATAAAAACATCAGTGATTGTCAGGAACCAAGGGATAGGAGAATGAGGGTTGAATAGTTGCAGCACAGTTCATTCCTTTTCTATCTGATATTATAATTGTGGATGTGTGATATTATGGATTGGTTGAAACCTAATAGTACTGTACAGCAAAAATAACATTAACTTATGCAAATGTTTAAAAAAGATCATTAGGGTTTGGAATATTTTTAGATAGAAAGCATACTATGACAAAATAACTGTATGTATTTGAAATGTATCAATTTCACTGAAAGGGGAAGAGTATAAGGTGCTGACCTATGTATCTTTGGAAATGGGTAAAGTCTGCAAGACTAAAGGCAACAGGAACTGTACATAATTTCTATACTCTAGTTGATAAAAGGAAACTCTGATGGTGTAGTGGCTAAGTGTTATGGTTGCTAACCAGAAGATTAACAGCTCAAATCCACCAGTTTCTCCTTGGAAACTCTATGGGGAAGTTCTAGTATGTCCTATACGGTCGCTATTAATTGAAGCTGACTGGATGGCAATGGGTATGGTTTTTCTTTTTAGTTGATGAAAACCAAACCCAGTATCATTCAGTAGATTCTGACTTATAAACATATACCTCCTATCAGATGAAAGTACCTAAAAACAACCATTTTCCGGTAGCAATGAGCTTACCTGATGGCCAGATCTGGTTTTCTAACAGGATTCTTTCACTTTTGGAAATATTGCCTTATCATTCTAAGTTTAGTGGTTCTAAACTTTAGAGTAACTGAAATACTTAGAATAATTCAAGAAAGGCTAGCATTCTGATAATTATAAATTAAGGGGTAAACATTTAAATATGGTAGTGGACTAATTCATAAAGAGAAGGAAAAGTAGAGGGTAAAGAGAAAATGAGGGAGAAGGAGACCTTAGATGGGTTCCCGCTTGCCTAACTCTTCCGCACCTACATTGTGAAGGCTTTCTGAACTTCTCTAAAGTACCTCTGAAATGCAACATACTGTGACTCAAAAGATAAAATATGGTCTCAGAGCTTCACTTGACTTTCAATGAAGGATGTTGATTTCCATTCACATCTTGGTAATCTTTGTAAAGAAGTCATTTTATTTTCTATCAAAATGCAACTTAATTTTGTTCAGCCAGTTCTGTACAAGAAGGAAACAGAGATGAAAAGGCTTGATTAGGTTCAGGCCCTTGTTAACTTCTGCTTACTTGGGTCATAAACACAGAGTGACGTGCTGTGTACTTTATTCCTGGTTGCTCAGGCTGAGGCAGGTGAAAATTCTAGACCTAGTCTAGGTTTCATTTACATTTAATTTTTTTACTGCAAGTACCTGTAAGGAAAACAACACTTAGTGAGGACCAACTGTAGGCTTTGCCCTGTACAGATGACTTTTATCCATATCATCTCATTTAATTGGCCCAAATATCTAGAGGACCATTGTAAAAGAACTTTAATTGGGTCACTCAGAAATGGTTTTTATTTCCTTATCACTCTACTATTTCCTGGAGGTAGAAGATGGGCTAGCCTTTCTATATTAATGTGCTATAAGATTTCATTACTTTTAGTCTGAATGTGTTTTAGAAATCACAGCAAAGAATCTGTAGACTCGAAAATCCTGACCTTAAGTCCTAAACTGCATATAAAATTTCATCTAATATCTGCTTCGATATTAGAGCTCTTGAAGAAAGAAAATCTTCTGTCCCTCTATTTCAGTATCCAACAAAACATATTCCTAGGAAATTTAAAATTGCATCTAATCTAGGAGTTCTCAGCCAGGCTTCTGTACTGGAATCAGCTATGATTATTTTTTTTAATTGTTAAGAGATCATGATGCAGTAGATCCAGGGTGAAAACAAGGCATTTGTATGAGATACGAACTCAATATGCCCAGAATCTAGTCACTTCCAGAAATTCTAACAGAATCCTATTACATAGCACAGGAAATGTCTGGTTGACAGGCAGGGTAATGGGGACTAATATTACTGTTTGTAGCAAAGGGAGTGGAGAACCAGGAGGAAACTGTGAAATACTAGAAGCCGTCTTTTTGAGTTTCCACCAGTGACATATTGTTAAACATTTGACAGATCTGAAGTTGAGTAGGTTTCCCAATGTGAAGTGATACAGCCTTCTGAGAGCATTTTGCCCAAACCTTCTTACATTGGTACTTGAAATCTGCAGTGAAATTGGATGGAAGGCTTTGATTCAATCTGTTTCAATATCTCCTGACATGCACATGAATTCCCATGGAGGACAAATTAGCCAGACAGAATGGAAGCTGAATGAGCAGGACAGGGAAGCAGTCTCTTTGAATCACATACCAGATCCATATTCACACTTTGTATCTGCAGCTTCTCTCATGGAAACAGACTACTGTATGAAATTGGGAAACATGGGTATATTACTAAACTGTATGTTAGAAATGACAGGAGAAGATGTTGATGGATGAATTGCCCAGAAACTTGCACAGGCTCCATTACCAATCCAATGAGGATCCTTTCATGTACTAAATTTCTCTATTAATTTGTACCAGTGATAATTTGATAGCAAGTTACAACCAATTGGTGTAAAATTCTTTTCTTCTTGTGCTGACAAGCTAGGAGAGGGATTGACACAGGGCCTGTAACACATCACTCCTTCAATTGATCTTCTGAAAGTTAGTTACCTTTTGCCTGCTCAGATACAGAACACGAGGCCTTCTAGTCTCTCTGGTGGTTCTATACCTATCTCACCTCTGTGTAGGGTGCTGGGCCAGACACTGTGACTAAAAAGATTACCCTTAATAAATGTTGGTTACAGTAAATCAATAATTTCATCACCACGCATAGACTGAGTGGTGTGATTAGCTAGGTGCAGCCACAGGAAAAATGCCATACTGGGCATCCTTAATGAAGATCTGATACCTAGGGAAAAGGAAAGGATCGTGCAGGCCTCACCCCCATCCCTACATCTTGTTTAATAGGTTCGCTTGTGAATTTTAACGTCTAAATGTCTTTGTGTATTACTATCATGCTGGAAACCCTGACGGTGTAGTGGTTACGTGCTACAGCTGCTAACCAAGAGACTGACGGTTTGAATCCTTCAAGCACTCTTCAGAAACTCTACAGGGCAGTTCCACCCTGTCCTGTAGAGTGGCTGTCAGTTGAAATTGACTTGATGGCAGTGGGTTTATCATGTCCAAAGTTTTAACAAGCTCTGTTATCTGGGCCTCATACCAGACAAAGTGAACTGAAATCTCTGGGAGGCGGTGCTCAAATCTTTGCATTTGTTTTTTAATACTCAGGAAATTATTCACTATCTTCTGAGAGCCTTGTACCTAGCCATAAGAGAAGTGGAGATGCTAAAAGCTTTGGCAATCAAGAAACTGGATTATTAGCTAGATTATTAGGACCATGCTCTTCCTCGGGGAAAAAAAACTAAAAAAGTGTTAGAAAGAGCGTAAGAGTTGTCTTTCAGTTTCCGTAGAGATACCATGTAGAAAAAGATATTTTTAGTGCTCCAGAAGGCACAATGAAGATCAATAAAGAGAAATTTAAGGCAGGTCAATTTCAATTCAATTTATAGCAGTTATAAACTTTTTTCAAGACATACACTCAGATATGCCACAAAAAAAAAAAAAGGAATTGTAAGTATCCTCTCTAGAGGGTAGTTCTACTCCAGCCTCTAGGGTTGTGATAAGTCAGATCTGACTCACCTGCACTTGGCTGGCTTGACCTATCTTTCTGAAACTCAGTTTGACCTCTATATTGAACTCCCATTCTACTTGATGGCAGAACATGCAATCTTAGTCATTTCTTGGTAAATTCTGTGACTTCTGTGTGTTCACAGTTATTTCAGGTTTAAAGCATCATGAAGTTAGTATTGTTTCCTCTCCCTTCTGTTTTCTTAGCGTCATAATAAGATTTTGCATGGCTTACATAGATTAATACTTTCCAGGAAAGACAAATCTGTTTCCTAAATTTTCCTCTTTTGCAGATAAACTTCTGCTGAGATTTCACTTGCACTCAGTGGGTTTTGGTCGTTAAATGGATGCGTTCCACCAAAGTGTTAGCATCTCCATCTGGTACTGTTTTAAGATCCAGGTAATTTTTCAACTGTGGCATCCCCCATTAGAGTGTATCATCTTTCTCTCAGCTGACCTTTGATCTCCAGGCACTGGAAATCTGCTGTTTGAAACCATCTAAATGCTGTGGGAGCTTCAAGATTGCCTTCTCTTGCTCTGGCATTCATACAATTACCTCTATCTCTTCCTTCAAGACTTGCAGGTAGAAACTCATAGAACTTCCCTTCCCCAGGTAAACCTGAATAGTCATCTTCCTGAAAATACCTCCAAATTGAAAAATCATTAGATAATACTTCTGAAGTATTTCCTAGCCACTTAAAGGAAGATCTTTTATCAAGTCTACCTATCCACTGCATAGAGTTGGACTGAATCACTGGTCTAAGATTTAGCCATGCAGTAGAATCTCCTAGGAAGTTTTTAAAAACTGAATTCCTAGATTGTTTTTATTGTTGGTTGTTCAGAAATTGGGGTGAGGGGTGAAACCTCCAAAATCCATTACCTTTGAGTTGATTCTGACTTACAGCTACCCTAGAGGACAGAGGAGAACTGCTGCACAGGATTTCTACAGAGCAGCTGCTGGATTTGAACTACCACTATTTGGTTAGCAGCTGTAACTCTTAACCACTGTGCCACCAGGAGAGTTGTTGCTGTTAGGAGCCATTAAATCAGTTCTGACTCATGGATACCCCATGTACAACAGCATGAAACACTGTCCTGTCCTGTGCCATGCCCACAATTGTTGTTATGCCTGAGACCATTCTAGGAGCCACTGTGTTAATTCAATCCATCTTATTGAGGGTATCCTTCTGTTCACTGACCCTCTACCAAGCACATTGTTCTCCAGGGACTGATCCCTCCCGACAACATGACCAAAGTATACAACACATACTGTCAACATCCTTGCTTCTAAGATGCATTCCAGCTGTGCTTCTTCCAAAATAAAAATGTTATTTTGGCAGTCCATGGTATATTCAGTATTCTTCTCCAACACTACAATTTAAAGCCATCAATTCTGTCTTCCATATTCATTGTCCACCTTCCACGCGCATATGATGTGACTGAAAATACCTAGGCTTGGGTCAGGCACACCTTGGACTTTAGGGTGACGTCTTTGCTTTTCTATGCTTGAAAGAGATCTTTTGCAGCAGACTTTCCCAGTGCAATGCATCTTTTTATTTCTTGACTGCTGCATCTTTGAGTGTTATTTGTGGATCCATGTGAAATAAAATCCTTGACAACCTCAGGCTTTTGTCCATTTATCATTATGTTGCTTATTGATACAGTTGTGAGGATTTCTGTTTTCTCAGTGCTGCAGTACAATTCATACTGAAGGCTATGGTCTTTGATTTCATCAGTGTTTCAAATCCTCTTCACTTCCAGCAATCAAGGTTGTGTCATTTGCATAATGCAGGTTGTAAGTCAGTCTTCCTTCAATCCTGATACCCTGTTCCTCTTCATATAGTCCAATTTATCAGATTATTTGAATAGGTATGGTGAAAGAATACAACCCTGATGTACACCCTTCCTGACCATAAACCATGCAGTGTCCCCTTGTTTTGTTTGAACAACTATCTCTTGCTCTATTTATAGATTCCTCATGAGCACAATTAAGTGTTTTGGAATTCCCATTTTCCACAGTATTCTCCATAATTTACTATGATTCATACAATCAAATGCTTTTGCATAGTCCATAAAACACAAGTAAAAATACCTTACTGGTATTCTCTACTTTCAGCCAAGATCCATCAGACACTGGAAATGACATCTCTGGTTCCATATCCTCCTCTGAGTCTGGCCTAAATTTCTGACAGTTCCCTGTTGATACACTGCTATAGTCTCTTTTGAATGATCTTCAGCAAAATTTTACTTGTGCGTGATATTAATGATATTGCTTGATAATTTCAACATTGAATTTTGTCACCTTTCTTAGGAATAGGCATAAATATGGATCTCTTCCAGTCGGTTGGCCACGTTAGCTGTCTTCCAAATTTCTTGGCATACAGAAGTGAGCACTTCCAACACTGCACTGGTTTGTTGAAACACCTCAATTCATAATCTGTCAATTCCTAAAGCCTTGTTTCAAGCCAATGCCTTCAATGCAGCTTCAATTACTTACTTCACTTCCACCGCTTCCTGGCCATATGCTACCTCTTGAAATAGCTGAACGTTGGCCATTTCCTTTTGGTATAATGGCTCTGTGTATTCTTTTCATCTCCTTTGATACTTCCTGCATAGTTTAATATTTTCCCTGTAGAATCCTTCATTATTGCAACTCGAGTCTTGAATTTTTCCTTGAATTCTTTCGGCTTTGCTCTTTTGCTTATCTATCTCCAGTTCTTTGCACATGTCATTATAATGCTTTACTTTGTCTTCCTGAGTCATTCTTTGACATCTTCTTTTCCGTTCTTTTACTTCATTTCTTCCTTTTTCTTTAGCTACTCAATGCTCAAGAGGAAGTTTCAGAGTCTCTTCTGACATCCAATTTAGTTGGTTTTTTTTTTTTTCCTTTCTTTCTTTCCTGTCTTTTTAATGACTTCTTGCTTTCTTCATGTATGTCCCCAGAGTTCATTCCATAACTTGTCTGGTCTTTGGTCGTTAGTGTTTAGGGAAACAAATCTATTCTTAAGATGGTCTCCAAACTCAGGTGGGATATGTTCAAGGTTGTACTTTGGCTCTCATGGACTTGCTGCTAATTTTCTTCAGTTTCTGTTTGAACCTGGATATGAGCAATTGATGATCCATTCCACAATCAGTATCTGTCCTTGTTCTGAGTGATGATATTGAGTTTTTCTATTATCTCTTTGCACAGATGTAGTCCATTTGATTCCTCTGTGAGGAGTAATCTGGTGAGATCACTGTGTGTGGTTGCTGTTTATGGTGGTGAAAAAAGATATTTGCAACAAAGTCATTGCTCTTGCAAAATTCTATCATGCAGTCTCTGGTATCATTTCTATCACTAAGGCCATACTTTCCAGCTACCAATCCTTCTTGTTTCCAACTTTTGCATTCCAATCACCAGTAATTATCAGTGTATCTTGATTGCATGTTCTATCAATCTCACACTGCAGAAACAGGTAAAAATCCTCAGTTTTTTTTTTTCATCATTAGCCTTAATGGGTACTGTGTAAATTTGAATAGTCATATTTTGTGTTCCTTGTAGGCACATGAATATTGTCCTATCACTGACTGCGTTGTACCTCAGGACACATCTTGAAATGTTCTTTTTGACAGTGAAAGCAACACTACTCTTCTTCAAGTTGTCACTCCTGGCACAGTAGACCATATGGTTGATTCAAAATGGTCAATGCCAGTCCATTTCAATTCACTAATGCCTAGCATATTAATGTTTATGCATTCCATTTCACTTCTTGATGATTTCCAATTTTTCTAGATTCATACTTTATATGGTCCATGTTCTCATTAATGAATGTTTGCAGCTGTTTCTTCCCATTGTGAGTCATGCCCCATCAGCAAATGCAGGTCCTGAAGGCTTGACTCTATCCAAATCATTAAGGCAGACTTTACTTTGGGTGGGAACTCTTATCCTGTCTTCTTTTGAGTGCCTTTCAATCTGGAGAGCTCATCACCTGGCACTATATCAGACAATATTCTACTGCTGTTCATAAGTTTTTTACTGGCTAATTTTTTGGAAAAGTAAACTTCTGGATCCTTCTTTCTAGTCTGTCATAGTCTAGATACTAGCTGAAATCTGTCCACCATGGGTGAATGACCCTGCTGGTATCTGAATACCAGTGGCATAGCTTCCAGCATCACAGAAACACACAAGCCCCCACAGTACAACAAACTGACAGACATGGGGACCAGATGGGCAAGTATTTATTTTTCTGTGCAGCCTTACTCACTAAAACTACTAAAAGACATTGTGCAAAGAGCCTTTACCCTAAGAATATTCTCTCTCTGGTGAATATTTGATGGTAGATCTGCTGACCTGATTATAAGAAAAGGGGGGTGGGGGGAAAGATGACCACGTGAGCATTTCAGAGTTCTCATGAGTCACACACTTAACAGTCACTCTCTTGAGCTTCTGCGGCTTTAGACTGTACTAATTGAACATGTTGAAAAAGGTTCATAAATAAGGGAGATCAGTGGCACCTTCCACAAAGAAGAATCAAGTGAACAATCAGTACTTTGCTGAGTACTGAGCTCAGCCCTGCTTCTAGAAACCAGCCACTTAGAAAATAACCTTCTTTTCCATCAGGGAAAGACAGCTTTCCTCTGGGGAGAAGAGGGAAAGGGTGTATCAAAATCAAAGCCATCTCACATCCCTCAGGGAGTTTTAGATGTTTGTATTAGGTTGTGCATGAGGTATCGACACGTGATTGACATAACTTAGGTAAACCTGGTATGTAATATCCTGTGTGGGTATATTTCCTGCCTCCATCTGACCACAGGACTAATTTTGTCATTCAAGTGTTTTTTAGAGTTGTACAGGTTATTTGAGAAAGGTTAAAGTGGATGTAGTTCGTATCTGAAATGGTGCAGTAGTTCAGATTGTTCACACATTTCTGTCATTGCTATTGGTTGACTTCAAGTTGATTCTTACTTGTTGCAGCCCCATGCGACAGAGTACAACGGCCCCATATGATTTTCCTTCTTTCTTTCTTTTGCATGTAATCTTTGTGGAAGGAGATTTCCAAGGCTTTCTCTTATGGAGTGGCTAGTTGGGTTCAAACTATCAACTGTTTGGTTAGCCAGCCAAGCCAAGTGAATTCTTGTATCACCAGGGCTCCTTTCCAAAGATATTGGTACTGCTAGTTGTGTGTCTGTGTGTGTATAATATGTATTTTAATATATGTTATTAATATACATAATACAACAGTCTCGTTATTGAATTATTATGAACTATTTCAAGCTGTTTTCACTGTCCTAGATGACTTACTCAGGCCCTTCTCATACCGTGGTACTTTTGCCACCAGTTGAATATCTTTGTGATGTCATTTTCCTTTTGAGGACAGAAGAAGCCACAGCCTGTTGTTTTAAATTTGGGAAACAGACCAGCTGCATAGGAAAGACTGAAGAGATGAACAAGGGAGGTAGCTATCCTAGTGAGGACAGATAAAGATTGGCTTGAGAATATCTATGACTCCAAAAGTAATACACTGTTGCTCTTTCCTAGGGACAGCCCAGTCAGTCAGGAAGACACACATACTAAACTTGAATGAATAAAAACATTTATCAGATGCGATTCACTTTGTTAAAGCATGATTTTAATTCTTGAATAGCAGAAACCCAGAGTTTTTCAAGAGAAGTCCTCTATGAGAAGACCACTGTCCACTGGTGACTCAATTGTTCTGTCTGTGCTGTGTGAGCACCACTAAGCCCCACTCAGCTAGATTGATGCAGAGCATGGTCCATGCTGGCTAGGGATGCTTATCTTTGTAAGTAGAAAATAAAGAATAATATGTGATCTTTCCAGAAACTGAAAGCTATCTTTTCTGTTGTCAACTGCTGTCATCTCCGTGAAGCTAGGTAGCATGGAAAGAATTTTCCATTATTTTCTGCTAAGTTACTATCTTTCAGACAGAAAAAAGGCCCAAAACAAAAAAGGGAAGCCTGGGTAGGGAGCAGCAGATAATAGGAAATCAATATGAATCATCTTCCACTTCTAAACACCTTACTCCACTTTAGCTACTACAAGCCCAAAGGAAGAATTAACTTACTGTCCCTGAAAAAGCAGTGACCTTCAAAATGGGCAAAGGAAAAGGAAAGTTAAAGACACATTACGTTTAAAACAAAAGCAAATGAATCTGTTCCTACTTTATGAATAATAAAGTAGAAACTATGAATTTCTAAATAGTGTTGTTTCTGTTTTTTCTTTGACCTTTTCATGTTCAAGTCATAGCATAGTGCTAGATTCTGGCAACTGTCTTACAGGCCCTAAGAGGGAAATGGTTTGTAACAGAAATGAAAGTTTAAGTAATTGGACCAGAACACGCAAATAGTGAATGGGGTACGTGTGTCAGAATTCAAACTCACGTCTGAGTCTTGATGTCCTCATGTGTAAAAAAAGCTATTGGTACATACTTCATATAATCTTTATGAAAAGTAAATCTAATTACACAAGGAAATTACGTAAAATAGAACTTAATAAGTCTTTAAAAGCTAGCATTTATCATTGCTACTGTTGGTATTTTTGTTATTCTTAACTGGAAGTGTAAGAGGCGTTTTGCCCCACCAAACAAATTACAACTGTTTTTGGCAAGAACTCAGAAGTAAAGCTGAGGTCCCTATACAAAACAATGACAATAATGGTAACAATAATGATCATGAGGACAGTGCTAATGCTAATGACAACGTTATTCACTTCTGTTGCAGTAAGACCCTGTGTGGGACAAACGAGGTGTTGGAGGTTTGAGTCCACCCAGGTGCACTTCAGAAGAAAGACATTTCCATTTCCTAACATACCTCACTTAGTACTCCCAGAAATGATGTGAGGGAGGTATTTTAAGCTCAACTTTCATACAAGAAAACAGACTCAGAGAGATTGTGTGCTTTGCTCAAGCTACCATAGCTAGATTATAGATGGAGCTGGGCTTAATACAAGTTCTGCCATCTCTTGATTTAAAGCTTGTAATTTTACCCACTACATGTTACTACCTCTTTGCAGACTGATTATGAACCTGTGGATTTGAGACATTTATTTTAGATGCTCAGTTCTAGTATCTCTGTGTACATTTCTCTATCTCCAAAACATGCTCTCCTATTTCTTTGTCTTTGTGCTACCAAAATAGGCTTCCTGAAAATTCTCAGGTTTTAGACACCTGTATCTCACTGAACACTTAAAAGTCATGCCATCATTCTTTCAATGGTCATTTATACAGGGAGCTTTGACAATAAATGCCTCTGGTATCAGTGCCTGGCTTGCAATAAATGTTCAATGCATGGTTCTTTAACAGATGACTCTGCAGGAAGGTACAGGGAGACTAAAATATGTCCAGTTAAAAAATAAATGACCACCTACTATGAGCCTTTGCTCAATGTAGGCACGTACCCCTGAAATCTTTTTAATGTATGGACTTAATTTAGAATATAATTCTATGTTTATAAAATTACACCATATATTTTTATTCTCAAAAATATGAAGGAATGACCAGAACCTTAATTTATCCAAAGAAAGGGCATTTTGTCGACAGTGTCCTAGCATATGGAGAACTCATTGTCCTCATAAAGTTTGAGAGGATGGAAAAATCAGTTTCTCTCTACACCTATGCAGGGTCCCTGAGAGGTGCAAGCAGGTAATGCTTCAGCTGCTAACTGAAAGGTTGGTGGTTCAAGTCTACCCAAAGGCACCTTAGAGGAAAGGCTTGGCAATCTACTTCTGAAAAATTAGCCACTGAAAACCCTGTGCTGCACAGTTCTATTGTGACATTCAAGGGGTCACCACAAGCCACTCAGATCAATGACAACTGGTACTCAATGCCTATAAGGGAGGGAGGATTACCCAATAATCACAGTACACACAGACTTAATTGTGCTTGCTTAGTAATCTGAAGTGCACAATTTCAGATTTGGTGAAACCCATGTAAAATTGTGCGCTACAGAACAGTAAGTAAATGCAACTAAGCCTATGCATACCTTGTTTATTGTAAACTGGTACTGGTTAATCGGCCTCTGCATAAGACTAACCTTGAGGATTTTGTCTTCATTCACCAGGACTCAGGTTTTAAAGAATAAAGCTGGATAGAATTAGGAATTACACACATGGGCAGATTTTCTGTATGTTATAGGATGCTCTTCATTTGATAATTGTTTCCAATAAAATAAAAATTCAAAGTTTTCCCTAAAGTGTTGTTGGAGAACAGTGCTTTTATTGATCTGACTCCATGGGTCTTTTTCAAGAATATCATTGCCTTTAAATGGTTTAACTAAGTTAAAATAAGTTAAAACAACTGTGATGATTAGCTATTTGATGACATTGGGAAAACAAGTACAGGCAAATCAGAACATTAATAATGAATGGGCTTTTTGAGGGTGTAAAGAGAGCAAGGGTGTTCCACAGAGTAATGTCAAGTTTTCTCTATTATCTGTTTGGGATTCATGTGTAAAGTTGATAGAGATTGATTATATATCCCTTATGTCCCTACCTGTATTAATCTACCTCACTGTAGGGCAGCCTGAAAACTGCTTATAGACAGCAATTTGGCAGAGACAACCTATCTAGAGGGAGAGAGAGCTCTATGTATTTAAGTATTTAAAAGCTGCCTGGTAAAGTGTGTTGAAGCATAGCCGGAAGTTGATTAGATCAGAGGGAGTACAGCAGTGTGGTGAAGCAGGGCAGTTCTAGAGTCACACCTCCGTGGCTTTACTGCTTACTAACTCTGGGCCTTAGTTTCCCTATATATGAAACAGGATATGTATAGTAGAACCCACTGTCATCAAGTTGATCCTGACTCATAGTGACCCTGTAGAAATGCTCCACAGAGTTTCCAAGGAGCACCTGGGAGATTCAAACTGCCAACCTTTTGGTTAGCAAACGGAGTATTTAACTGCTACATCACCAGGATTTCCATGTATATTACAGAGCTGAATTAAAACTTAGATGATGTAATACAAGGAGAATGCATAAAATAAACAATGCCAAACAAAGACAGAATATCATATAAATACTATTAATCAGAAGAGGTCAGAGTCCTCAAGATTATTTTTCATGGTGACCACCAAGTAACACTCAGCTTTCCTTGCTTTAAAAAAGCAAAATTATTGTGCTTTAAGTCAAAGTTTACAATCCAAGTCAATGTGTCCTGTAGAAACATGGACACACACTGTGTAACCCCAGCTGCTCTCTCCACCCTGTGACACTCCTCCTTTCTGCCTTTTATTTCATGTGTCCATTCAGCTAGCTCCTGTCTCCTTCTCCCTTCTCATCTTACCTCTATGCAGGAGCTGCCCGTTTATTCTTATGCATCCTACTTAAGCCAAAAAGCACACTCTTAGCCTGTATCATTTTGTGTCTTATAATCCAGTTCAATCTTTGCCTGAAGAGTTGGCTCCAGGAATGTTTTCTGTTCTGGGCTAACAGAGAGTCTGAGGATCATGACTTCTGGGGACAATCCAGTCTGTTGGATCAAGTCTCGTCTTTTCAATACAGTTTGAGTTCTGAACACCCACTCTTCTCCTGCTATGTCAGGGACTGAATGTTGCATTCCCTGACAGGACAGTCACTGGTAGTGGCCAGTTATTATCTAGTTCTTCTGGTATCGTGCTGATGTAGTCTCTGGATTATGTGGCCCTTCTTTTGTTCTCCTCTGCTTCAGATGGATTGGGACCAACTGATGCTACCTAGATGGCTCTTGTTAGCTTTTGACACCAGACACCACTCATCAAAATGGGGTGAAGAATTTTCTGTTAAAAACCTTTATTATGCCAGTTGACCTAGATGTCCCCTGCAACCACGATCCCAAGACCCTGGCACTTATTAATCTGTCCTTCAAAGTGTTGGGTTATATTTAGGAACACCCTAACTTTTGGTTTAACCCATTTGTTCTGACTTCTGCTGTATTTTGTCCTTCCTCTCACTGAAGTTAATTTTTATCTGCTGTCTAATTAATGAATTTACCTTCCCTCCTTCTTTTCTTCTCTATTTAAACCTTTATTTGAATCCTTATAATAGTGGTCACATACGGCATTTATCTGTTTGCAATTGACTGATTTACTCAGTATAATTCCTTCCAGATTCCTCTGTGTTATGTTTCCCAAGTTCATCATTGTTCTTCATCGTTGTATAGCATCCTGCTGTGTGAATATACCATATAGCTTGTTTATCCATGCACCTGTTGATGGGCGCCTAGGTTGATTCCATCGGTTTACTGCAGTGGACAGTGCTGCAATAAGCATCAGTGTGCATTCATCTATTAGTGTGGCAGCTTGTATTTCTCTAGGGTATATTCTAAGAAGTGAAATTGCCAGATTGTATGGTATTTCTATTTCCAGCTTTTTAAGAAAGTGTCAAGTTGATTTCCAAAGTGGTTGTAACATTTTACATTCCACCAACAGTGTGTAAGTGTTCCAGTCTCCATAGCATCTCCAACATTTATAATTTTGCGTTTTTTGGATTAATGCCAGCCTTGTTGGGGTGAGATGATATCTCATTGTAGTTTTGATTTCTATGTAATGCTACCCAGCAATCAGGAGGATTTCCTTCTGTATCTGTTAGCCACCTGGATGCCTTCCTTGGTAAAGTACAGATTCAGATCCTTTGCCCAATTTTTAATTGATAATTGGTATTTTTGTTGTTGACATTTGTTACATCCTATAGATTGTGGAGATTCGATGCTGATTGGCTTTGTCATAGCCAACACTTTTTTCCCAGTCTGAAGGCAGTCCTTCTTCTCTTTTGGTTAAGACTGTGGATGAGCATAAGTGCTTAATCTTCAGGAGTTCCCAGTTATCTATTTTCTCTTCCGGTGTTTGTGCACTGTCAGTAACCTTTTGTATTCTGTCTGTGCTGTGCATTAGGGCTCCCAGCATTGTCTCTATTTTTTTTTTCCATGATCTTCTTGTCATTGAACCCTTTTGAGTTACTTCATGCATGGTGTGAGATATGGCTCTTGTTCCTGCCCCCCCCCCTTTTTTTCAGATGGATATCCAGTTATACCGGTACCATTTGTTAAAGAGATTGTTTTTGACCCTGCAATTTGCACACTGTGGATTTTTGTCAATTATCAGTTAGTCAGAGGTGGTTAATTTTATATCTGGATTCTCAGTTCTCTTCCATTAGTCTATGTATCTGTTTTGTACCAATACCAAGCTTTGTTAACTATTATACCAGTGTAGTCACTTCTAAAGTCAGGCAGTTTGTCCTCTGATTTTGTTCTTGTTCTTCAATAATACTCACTTATCAGGTGCTTTTTTCTTCTCTATATGAAGTTGGTGATTTCTTTCTCCATCTCATTAAAATATGCTTTTGGAATCTATATTGGGATTACATTATATATACCAATTACATTGGGTAGAAGAGACATTTTCAGGATGTTGAGTCTTTCTGTCTTCGCGCAAGGTAGGTTTCTCCACTTAATAAGAGCTGACAATCAATTTTGCAAATGTGTCACCACGTACTTACATTGGAAGCACTGTACAAACAACTCAGTAAGGTTTTGAAACCCTGGTATATCAGTGTCTCACAGCTATGTTTGTGTTTATGTGTGGTGGTGTCTTGCTGAGTGGCATTCATTAATGTTGTTGTGAGTTTTGTGTGCCATCGCAAGAATGTCTGAGCTTGAAATAGAACAATAAACAAACATTAAATTTCTTCTTAAGATTGGTAGGAGTGGGAGTGAAATGAGGGACATATCACTCCAAGTTTATGGGAATAATGGCATGAAGAAAACAGCAGTGTATAAATGGATTAAACGTTTTTCTGAAGGGCAACAAATCATCATCAACGAAGAGTGGTTAGGGCTGGCCAGTAACAAGCAGAACTGATGAAAGCATTGCAAAAAATCATCAAATTGTGCATCAGAATTGTTGGCTGACTGTTAGAAGTAGAGCAGACTGAGTAAACACTGATAGAGAAATAGAAAATCTTAACTGAAAATCTTGGCATGAGAAGGATGTGTAGAAAAACGGTCCTAAAGAAGCTCACTGATAAATGAAAGCAAAGAGAATTGAACTTTGCCAGACCTTTTAGAGAGGCAAGATGATGTTTTGAGCCCCTGGTGATGAAACATGTGTGTACCAATACCACCCTGTAACACGGTGTCAACATGTACAATGGAAGTCAAACAATTTCCCACAACCAAAATAGTTCTGTCAGTCCAAATCAAGAGTCAAAACAATGTTGCTAACCTTTTTTTGATATCAGAGGGATTGTTCATTATCAATTTGTATCACCTGGACAGTTAACCAAGTTTATTATTTGAAAGTGCTGAAAGGACTGCATGAAAAAATTAGACAAAAATGATCTGAATTTTGGCCAATAACTTACAGCTCTTGTGTCACAACAGTGCACAAGCTCATATGGCACTTGTCTGTTGAAGGAGTTTTCAGCCAAAAAACTAATAATGGTATAGAAACACCCTATGTACTCACATGATCTGGCCCCCAGTGACTTCTCTCTTTATCTGAAGATAAAGGAAATACTGAAAGAAAGACATTTTGATGACATTCAGGACATCAAGGGCTCTGATGGTCATTCCAGAAAAAGAGTTCCATAATTGATTTGAAAAAATGGACTAGGTGTTGGCATCAGTGGATAGATTCCCAAGGGGAGTACTTTGAAGGTGACCATAGCAATGAGGTATGCAAAACTTTTTTTAGGATGAGTTCATGAACTTAATTGGAAGACTTTATAGGTAAGTCTCTTTTGGTTTCTTGCAGTATTTTGTTGTAACTTTCTTTGTATGGGACTTTCATGTTTCTGGTTAGATTTATTACAAAGTATTTTGTCTTCCTGAGGGATACTGTAAAAGGTATAGATTTGGTGATTTGCTCTTTGATGCTCTCTTTGTCGGTGTAAAGGAATCCAGCTCATTTTTAGTCTTGTATCTGGATACACTGATGTACTCTTCTATTAGTCCCAGGAGTTTCTTTGTGAATTCTTCAGAGGTTTCAATAGATACGATCGTATCATCTGCAAATGGAGACACTTTACTTCTTCCTTACCAATTTGGAAGCTCTTTATTTCTTTGTCTTGCCTGAGTGCTCTGGCTAGAACCTACAGTGTAATGTTTGAATAAAAGTGGTAAAAAGAGCATCCTTGTCTGGTTCCTTTTCTTAAGGGGAATGTTTTTAGACTCTCCATGTAGGATGATGTTGGCTTTGTGTAAATGTCCTTTATTACGTTGGGGATTTTCCCTTCTGTTCCTGTTTCACTGAGAGTTTTTAACATGAATGGGTATTGGACTTTGCCAAATGCCTTTTATGCATCAAATAATAAAATCAAGTGTGGTTATTGTCTTTTGTTTTACTTTTGTGGCCTATTATATTGATTGTTTTTCTTCTTCCTTTTTTTTTTAATTATGACTGAGTGAAAATGTACATTCCCATATAAATTTACATGCCCACCTATATGCAGCTTCTACTGTTCTCCCTGCCCAGTGACAGCACACTATTCCTCTCTGCTCCATACATATCTCATCCTGCCAACAGTCTCCTTTCCCCTCCTCTCCACCCACTCCCCTTACTCCAGCCAGAGGTCAGCAGGATGATATCCTATAGATGCACAGAACCATAAAGTGCATTCAATATGTGATCACTCTGCATCACCAAGTCCAATCTATTCGTGTCTGAAGAGTGGACCTTCGTTATGATTTATGGGCAAGGGTAGCATCAGGGCCAGAGGCCATGCTCCCAGAAGAACCTCAAAGCTGCTGGACCATCATTTTTGGTCTTTTAGTGGAGATCTCAGGGTGCACCCCTTTTGATTCTTGTGTTGCCAATGAGACTCAACTTTGTGAGCTCCATCACAGCTATCACTGGTGGTGGCCAGGCACCAGTTCTTCTGGTCCCAAGTCTATGTTGGCACCCACTCATGTGGGTCTCTCTATTTTCTGGGTTGTCTTTACCCCATGTCATTTTGGTCCTCAGTGAACTTCCGTTCCTGCTGAGTTGGGACCATTTGCTGTGCCCTCAGATGGCAGCTTGGCAGCTGCCACTCACCAATGTGGGATGCAGAGAGCCCTCTTAGCAAAACGCTAGTTGTGCCAACTGGCCTCAGTTTCGCCTAAGAGCATGGTCCCCTGCCCCCTGCCCCATCTACTCTGTCCTTGCAACATTGAGTTAAGATGGAAGGAGTATTCAAATTATGCTGAAGTCCACTTAATATTGTTCTTGTTTCTAATGTGTGCTATCACTGATTTCACCCAACCAAATTTCTACCAACTATCTAACCTAAACCCTCCTCCCCTCACTCTCCCTCCCTCCCCTCCCTTGCAGCTGTCAAAGAGTCTTTTCTTCTATATGTAAGTCTGTTTTTGAGATCTGATCGTAGAGGTCTCATACAATATTTGTCCTTTTGTTGCTGACTGCTTTCACTCAACACAATGCCTTCCAGTTGAAACCAGGTTATGAAATGTTTTCTGGAATCATCATTATTCTTTATCATTGCATAATGCTCCATTGAGTAGATATACTATAGTTTACCTAGCCATTCCTCTGTCATTGGGCATCTGGGTTGATTCCATCTTTTTGCTATCGTGGACTGTGCTGTGAAAAACATCCTTGTGCATGTGTCCCTTGGTGTGAAATGCCTTGATTCTGTAGGACATATTCCAAGCAGTGGAATTACTGGGTCAAATGGTATATCTAATCCATGTTTTTAAGGAGATTGTTTTTCTAATGCTGAACCATCCCTACATCTGTGGTATGAATCCCATTTGGTCATGGTGAATTATTTTTTCTATGTATTGTTGAATTCTATTGACTAGAATTTTGTTCAGATTTTTTGCATCCATGATTTTGAAAGATATTGGTGTGTAGTTTTCCTGTTTCATGCTGTCTTTAAGTTTTGGTGTCAGAGTTATGCTGGCTTCATAGAATGAATTTGGCAGTATTCCATCTTTTTCTATGCTCTGACATGTGATTAATAATAGTTGTGTTAACTTTTCTGTAACAGTCTGGTAGAATTGTCCAGTGAAGCTGTCAGGATCATGGCTTTTTCTGATAGGGAGTTTTTAAATTAACTTTTCAATCTCTTCTTTGATTATGGACTTATTAGTTGCCGTATCATTTTTTTGTGTTAGTTTAGGTATGTAGCGTGTTTCTAGAAATCTGTCCATTCCTTCTAGGTTTACAAATTTGTTAGAGTACAACTTTTCTGATACTCTGTTGTGAACTTTTTATTTTAATTAGGTCTGTTGTGTTATTAGCCATCTCATTTCTTATTCTGGTTGTTTGCTTCTCTTGTTTTTCTTTTGTCAGTTTAAGCAATGATTTATTGATTTTGTTTATCTTTTCTGAAAACCAGCTTTTCATCTTTCTAAGTCTTTCTATCATTTTTCTATTCCCTAATTCATTTTAGTTCTGGTCTAACTTTGCTTTCTTCTGGTGCCCAAAGGCTTATTTTTCAGCTCTTTTTCTACCTTTTCCAGTTACAGAGTTAATACATTAATTATGGGATAGGTGAATTTTTTTTCAATAAATTAACCTCTGAGCACTGCTTTTGTTGCATTCCAGAGGTTCTGGTAGGATGTGTTTTCATTCTTATTTGACTCTGTGATTTTCTTTATTCTGTCCTCTATTTCTTTATTATAAGATGTTGTACATTTTCTATATGTTTGATTTTTTTTCTTTTTTCTTGCTTTTTCTGGTATTGATTTCTACTTTTATGGTGTGATGGTCTGAAAATATTCTTTGTAATAGTTCAGTGCTTTGATTTTTTTTAAGGCTTGTTTTTGTGGCCTGTTATGCAGTCATGTGCACTGGAAAAGAAAGTATACTCATCTGCTGTTTAGTAAAGTGCTCTGTATAAGTCTGTGACGTCAAGTTGCTTATTGTGGCATTTAGGTCTTCTATATCTTTCTTGAGATTTTTTCTGGATTTTCCGTCCTTCACTGGAAGTGGTGTGTTGAAGTCCCCTACTATTATTCTTGAACTGTCTATTTCTCTTTTCAGGGCAGTTAGAGTTTGTTTTATGCATTTTGGAGCCCTGTCATTGTGTGCATAGATATTTAGTATGTTTATGTCTTCCTGGAGTATTGACTCTTAAATCATTATATGGCATCCTTCCTTATACAATGCAGTGAATTTTACTTTAAAGTCTTTTTTATCAGAAATTAATGTTGTCTATCCTGCTCTTTTTTGAACAGTGTGTACTTCATATATTTTTTCCATCTTTTGAGTTTTTGTTTGTGCGTGAAGGTGTAACTCCTATAGGCAACATAAAGATAGATTGTGGATTTATTTATTTATTTAATCCAGTCTGTCATTCTCTGTCTCTTTATTGCTGCATTTAATCTATTTACATTCAATGTCATTACTGATAGTTATGTGGTGAGTGCTGTCATTTTGATGTCTTCTTTTATGCATTGTAGACAATTTCTTTGTCCCACTTAACGTTCTTTGCTGAGTTTTTCGTTGTGTTTTCTTTTCCTTTTTTTATTACTGATGTTTTGTATTTGTTGAGACTTCATGTTTTTCCAGTTTTTTTTATTATTGTTATTATTTTGGTGTGTAGGACAGTTAATTTCCTTTGTTGTTACCTTAATATTAACCCTTATCTTTCTAAATTTAACCAGTTTTTAATTTCTTTGTGTCATCTTGACTTCTCTCCATATGAAAGATCTATGGTTAAGTTTTAAAAGTCCCTCTTTCTTGTTATAACGTTTACATAATGACATCTCTGTTTCCCTATTTTCAGAGTTTTGCTTTATTTTTGTGATTTCTCTGTTTGCGTTGATATCTAGTTGCTCTTTTCTACATTCCAGTCTTAGGTTGTTATTTGATGTTACTGATTTTCTAACTGAAGGCCTCTTCTTTAGTATTCCTTTTAACTTTGATTTGGTCTTTGCAAAGTCCCTAAATTTTGTTTATCTGGAAACGTCCTTATTTCACCATCATATTTAAGAGAGTTTTGCTGGATATGTAATTCTTGGCTGACAATTATCATCCTTCAAGACTGTGTACATGTTGTCCCATTGCCTTCTTTCTTGCATAGTTTCTGCTAAGTAGTCTAAGTTGTCATATTGACTCTCCTTTGTAGCTTACTTTTCATTTATCGCTAGCCACTTTTAAATTTTTCTACTTATCTTTAGTTTTGGTAATTTTGATTATGATATACCTTGGTGTCTTTATTTTGGAGTCTACCTGGTATGGAGTTTGATGAGTGTTTGGGGTAGTTCTCTTCTTAAACAACATCAGGGCACAACATCTGTCAACAAATCTTTGACAATTCTCACTGTTTTTTCTGTCACTTCAATCTTTTCTGATACTCCAATCACTCATAGGTTATTCCTCTTGATAGAGTCCCACATAATTTTTAATGTATCTTGATTTTTTAATCCTTTTATGTGATTTTTCCTTAAATATATTGTGTCACATGATTTATCATCAGTCTCAGTAATTCAGCTTTTCATTGTCTGAATTCTGCTCCTTTGATTTTCTATTGAGTTGTCTAATTTTATAATTTTATTTTTTTATTTCTATTTCCTGTCTCTGTGTCCTTTATTGTAGCCTGTCCAATTTGTCATTAAGTTCTGCTACACTTTGCCTCATCTCCTACCTCTTCTCTTGAAGAGTTGTAAGTATTAATCTTTTGTATTCTACCTCTGATAATTTCAGGAAGTTCTCTTCATCTGGAAGACTTTTTGATTCTTTGTTTTGGGAGCTTTCTGAATCTACCAGGGTCAGCCTTTTTAAGTGATCTGATGTTGACTGTTGTGTCTGAGCCATCAGCAAGTTGTTGAATTTATTTATTTTATGTTTCCTTACCAAGTACTAGCTTCTTGTTTTGAAATGTCCAGTTAGGCTGGTCATGTGTGCTTTTTTTATTACTGGTGCATGTGAAGCTCTTGCATCCTGTCACCAGGTGGTTAGAGCTGTTACTAAACATGAGGTCCCAGGAGTGCACTTACTTTTCTTGTATGGATTCACCTCAGATGTCTGTATAGTCAGTCACTAAGTATGTGCTGCAGACTCTCCTCTATTTTCCTAGATGGATGTAGGCACAAGTATCTGGCTGAAGGCATTGAGAAAGGCAGAGAGCTAACAGCCATCCCTGATTATATGTTGATTCTAGATGAAGAAACTCTTTCTGTCCTGAATTTCCAGCTCAGGGGACTTGGAAGATTTTTTTTTCTTTTTTCTCCTCCATGCCCCCATTTTGCTAAATTTTCCTTCTCCAAATCTAGAAGAACAGCTCAGGATGGGCTTCAGAGTCCTATTTCCCACTCAATTAATGTGTCAGGCTCTGGAGCTGGGTGCAGTGCAGAGAAGGGAGGGTGGAGTCCTCAAAAAGGGACAGAGGTTTATCCGAAAGGAAAGATTTAGATCTGCATTCAGTTGGTAAACACCAGCCACTTAGCTTTCGACAGTTGAGTGCTACTTTTCACTGGTTCTGGAGGTGGCTGCTAGGTTTATCCCCCTCAGGAGGACCCTTTCCAAATGCCACTGCTCTATTCACCACACCAGCTGCAGCCAGTTCACAGCAGGATATGTCTGACCAGTCCTAGGTATTTCTTGACCTACTCTCCCTTCCCTGTCACTCAGTCTGAATTCTCAACTTTCCTTTGATGCTCAGAACTCCTAAAATGTTATATGCAATTGATTCACTTGTATTTTGGGGTCCTTGTTGTTAGAGGGATCACAGGAAGTTTGTCAGAGAGATCATAGGAAGCATCTGACTACTCTGTCGTCTTGGCCCCATCTCCCCTTTTCTTGCTTTTCAACAGAAATTTGTAGAAGTTTAGAATTTTTTCTATATAGAACATCCGAGAAACAGGAAAATATCAAGGACCTACTGACAAGAGCTGACAATAGAGTGCAGACGGATCTTGTGACCAAGTCTAATGTCCACCTTCTTCAAGTACTCCTTTTCTGTATAATAACAATACAAAGGCTTGCCTTACCAAGACAGTGAAGCATAATCTGGGTACATCACATCCATATGACAAGAATAGATACTTTGGGGAAAGAGGCTCACATATTTAAAAATACAGAAATATGAAAAGCACATCGGATTTCTGAATCATCCCATTGCTATTTGATTCTGACTCATAGCAACCCTGCAGGACAGAATAGAACTGTGCCATAGAGTTTCCAAGGAGCAACTGGCAGATTTGAACTGCTGACCTTTTCATTAGCCCACTGTACCTCTTTAACTGTTACCCCACTAGGCTTTCCTCTGTAACTATAAGTAAATGGAATAGGTAGGAAATGAACTACAATGAAATAAGAACAAAAGGAGCCTCATTTACATTGTATAATTTATTGTTCCCCTTGGTCTCAAACTACAATATCAGGGATACATATTATTCATGTCTCTATTTAAAGAGTATGGCATATATAACTGGTATAATGGTCAGAGCCTAGGTTTGAGGTCCAATGCTGTAATTTCAGTCTTGACTTACTGCTTACTCAGTTTATGCCTTTGGTCTCTGTAAGCCTCAGCGGCCAATCTGTAAAATAGAGAGATTGATTTTACCTATGTATTGGGTTTGGGTAAAGACTGATCATGGTGATTCAGGAAAAGTGCACAGCATAGTTTGTGGTTATCCATAAATGCTCAATAAACTTTGGGTACTAAACAGCCTCAGGAAAGCTGCTTTTGACAACTGAAAATAAAACCTAAAGATACAAAATTTAACTGTTAGTTAAAATAAGTATCAGAGTATGGCAAATGCCTTAGTCACTGTTAATTTCCATAGCATTTCCCCAACTTGGACTAATATCCCAACTACCTGAAGAAACTTCATACACAGATTCCTGGAATCTGTATATAAAATCTTGGGAAATTATGACATCTAAATCAGTAAGTCCTGGAAATTTGTACCTAAACACATTCAGAATTAACTTAAAGTATTTGTCAGGCTTTCAAACATCTGAATTAGATCATAAGCTAACGCACATTTTTTTATTTTATGCTTCTATTATCAAATTTAGTTATTCATGTAGAATAGCTCTGACCTTTCATCTTTGCTCTCTTTAGCCTAAGTCATAATTCCTAACACTTCTGTCACTATGTAGCTTCATAGCTGTCACTCTGTCTCTAGTATCTATATATCAAAAGCCATCCCTCCCTTAGGTACTCAGCAATCCCAGCAATATTTTCTTTACAACAGCTACACTATATATTGCCAGATGATAAGAAAAGAAACAGGCATATTTAAAAAATGACAAAAGTAGATATCATTAATTTCAGTATATACCTAGTAGGTTCTCTGAGAACAAATAAGATAGAACAATGTGGTAGCAAAATACACATAAATAAAACATACCAATAGCATTCTAATTTACCATAAATAAACCCATAAAATATACATGAGAAAATGTATTCTTCACAGAAAGTACTAATCCTAAACGTTAGAGCAGAGCTGGATTCAAGATGGAGGCAAGAAAAATCGTGCTCTCCACAGACAGAGAAGCTCATGTCCAGAGTCTAAGAGAGCCTCTCTTTATAACAATCCTATTAACTCCTGTCTTTCATTGTCAAATTTAGTCCAAGAGGTCACATGACAAAGGATTCATGCCTTCTCTTCCACTCTCCATATCCTCTCCAGTAGCTGAAATACATTTTCATAAGAGTAACCTAGTGTTCAGATACCATGTGCCTCTTTGGGTTTGCATAATAAATTCCCCTTTTCTGAAATGGAGATTGGACACAAGGTGATGAAAAGCATTTGTGACCCAGAATTTAATATTTTACCAGTATTGGGAAGAAAATCCATTTACATGTTTGGTTTTCCTTGAATTTTTTTTTAATATAAAGAACTAGCAATGCTCATTGCATTTAAATGCAAGGTGTGTGTATGAGTATGTTCTGTCATCAAAGTTTCAAACATCCAAAGACTGGTAATTCAACTTAGGTGTCCAGGCAGAATATAGCTGTGGGAGTTCTATAGTTGCTAGTTTCTGTGTAATGCTCAAGTTGTTTTTCCTTTAGTTTACCACTGGACTCCAGAGAAAATTATTGATCCTATGTCTCATTAGTGAGAGAGAGAGAGAGAGAGAGAGAGAGAGAGAGAGAGAGAGAGAGATGAGGATAACAACCTCGGGTAAGGGGATAACAACATCAGGTAAGGACAGTAATAGCATCAGGTAAGGAGTGAGAAGCCCCCACTTATCTGTCAGTGGAGGTAGGGAGGGTAGCAGCATCAGGCAAGGATGGTAACACCATCAGGTAAGGAGGGTAATAACATCAGGCAAGGAGGATAACAGCATCAGATAAAGCAGGTAATAGCATTAGGTAAGGAGAGTAATAGCATCAGGTAAGGATGGTAATGCCATCAGGTAAGAGGGGAGTGAACAGCCCCCACTTGTTGGCCAGTGGAGGCTTGCTTGTTACTGCAATGCAGGAAGCTAAACACCTATACCTAGGTATTTAGGTACCAGCAGGGTCATCCATGATAGATGAGTTTCAGCTGAGCTTCCAGACTAAGACTAGGAAGAAGGACCCAGCAGTCCACTTCTGAAAGAAATTAGCCAGGGAAAGCCTTGTGAATAGCAGCCGAATGTGGTCAGATATGGTGCCAAAAAGTGAGCCCCCAGGATGAAAGACACTCAGAAGATGACCAAGGCAGAGCTGCCTCCTCAAAGTAGAGTCAACCTTAACGACGTGGGTGGAGTAAGGCCTCCAGGATCTTCATTTACTAATGTGGCATGACTCAAAGTGAGAAGAAACATCCGCTACTAATCAGGACATGGAATGTATGAAATATGAATCTAGGAAAACTGGAAATTGTCAAAAACAAAACATAAACACTGACATCCTAGGCATTAGTGAGCTGACATAAACCAGTGTGGGCCATTTTGAATCCAACAATCATATAGTCTACTATGCTGGGAACAGACACTTGAAGAGGAACGGTGTTGCATTCATCATCAGAAAGAACATTTCAAGATTTGTCCTGAAGTACCATGCTGCCAGTGATAGGATAATATCCACATGCCTACAAAGAAGGCCAGTTAATACGACTATTATTCAAACTTATACACCAACCACTATAGCCAAAGATGAGGAGGTTGAAGATTTTTACCAGCTTCTGCAGTCTGAAATTGACTGAATATGCAATCAGGGTGCATTGATAATTATTGGTGACTGAAATGTAAAAGTTGGAAACAAAGAAGAAGGATTGGTACTTGGAAAATACAGCCTTGGTGATAGAAATAATGCCAGAGATCACATGATAGAATTTTGCAAGACTAAAGACTATTTCATTGCAAATAACTTTTTAATGAACACAAATGGTGACTGCATACATGGACCACACCAGATGGGATACACATGAACTAAATTCACTACATCTGTGGAAAAAGATGAAGAAAAAGCTCTCTATCAGCAGTCCGAACAAGACCAGGTGCTGACTATGGCACAGATCATCAATTGTTCATATGCAAATTCAAATTGAAACTGAAGAAAATTAGAAAAAGTCCACGAGAGCCAAAGTATGACCTTGAGTGCATCCCGCCTGAGTTTAAAGACCATCTCAAGAAGAGATTTGATGTGTTGATCACTAACGACTGAAGACCAGACAAATTGTGTAATGACATCAAATACATTATCCATGAAGAGAGCAAGAGGTCATTAAAAAGGTAGGAAAGAAAGAAAAGACCAAATTGGATGTCAGAGGAGACTCTGAAACTTGCTCTTGAACATCAAACAGCTAAAGAAAAAAGAAGGAATGGTGAAGTAAAAGACCTAAACAGAAGATTTCAGAGAGAAGCTTGAGAAGACAAAAGAATTATAATGGCATGTGCAAAGAGCTGGAAGTGGAAAACCAGAAGGGAAGAACACTTTCTACATTTCTGAAGTTGAAAGAACTGAAGAAAAAAAATCAAGCCTCAAGCTGCAATAGTAAAGAATTCTACAGGGAAACTAGTAAATGACTCAGAAGACATCAAAACAAGATGGAAGGAATACACGGAGTCATTATACCAGAAAGAACTGTTCAGTGTTCAGCCATTTAAAAAGGTAGCATATGATCAGGAACCAATGGTACTGAAGGAAGAAGTTGAAGATGCATTGAAAGCACTGGTGAAAAAAAAGGCTCCAGGAATTGATGGACTATCAACTGAGATATTTCAACAAACAGATGCAGCACTAGAAGTGCTCACTCATCTTGCTAAGAAATTTAGAAGACAGCTACTTGTCCAACTGACTGGAAGAGATCCATATTTATGCCCATTCTAAAGAAAGGTGATCCACCTGGATGTGGAAACTATCAAACAATATCGCTGATATCACACATGAGTAAAATTCTGCTCCAGATCGTTCAAAAGCAACTACAACAATATATTGACAAGAAATTGCCAGAAATTCAAGCTAGGTTCAGAAGAGGATGTGGAACCAGGGATATCATTGCTGATGTCAGATAGATCTTGGCTGAAAGCAAAGAATACCAGCAAGATGTTTACTTGTGTTTCACTCACTATGCAAAAACATTTGACCGTGTGGATCATGCTAAATTATGGCTAACATTGAGGAAAATGGAAATTCTAGAAGACCTAATTGTGCTCTTAAGGAATCTGTATATGGATCAAGAGGCAGTCATGCAAGCAGAACAAGGGGACACTGCATGGTTTAAAGTCAGGAAAGGCATGCATCAGGGTTGTGTCTTTTCACCATACCTTTTTAATCTGTATACTGAGCAAATAATTCAAGAAGCTATATTATATGAAGAACAGTGCTTCAGGATTGGAGGATGACTCTTTAACAACCTGTGTTATGCAGACGACACAACCTTCCTTGCTGGAAGTGAAGACTATTTGAGACACCTATTGATGAAGATCAAGGGCCACAGCCTTCAGTATGGATTGCACCTCAACATCAGGAAAACAAAAATCCTCACAACTGGACCCGTAAGCAACACTGTCATAAATGGAGAAAGAATTGAGGCTGTCAAGGATTTCATTTTAGTTGGGTCCACAGTCAACACCCTTGGAAGCAGCAGTCAAGAAAGCAAAAGATGCATTGCATTGGGAAAATCTGCTGCAAAGGATCTCTTCAAAGTATTCAAAAGCAAGGATAACACCTTAAAGACTAAAGTGCACCTGACCCAAGCCATGGTATTTTCAATCATGTCATATGCATGCAAATGCTAGACCATGAAGAAAGAAGATAGCAGAAAAATTGATGCCCTTGAATTGTGGTGTTGGAGAAGAATATTAAACATACCATGGACTGCCAAAAGAACAAATAGATCTGTTCTGGAAGAAGTACAACCAGAGTGCTCCTTGGAAGCACAGATGGCAAGACTGTGTCTTACATAATTTGGACACGTTGTCAGGAAAGATCAGTCCCTGGAGAAGGACATCATGCTTGGTAGAGTGGAGGGTCAGCGAAAAACAGGAAGACCCTGGATCAATACAGTGGCCGCAACAATGGTCTTGAGCATAAAAACAGTTGTGGACATGGTGCAAGACTGGGCAGTGTTTCATTCTGTTGTTCACAGGGTTGCTATGAGTCAGTACTGATTTGACAGCACCTAATAACAACAACATATATATATATGTATGTATGTCTTTATGTATATATATATATATCTTTATCAACTTACAAAATTTAAAAGTTGAGTTTGATGAATGTCCTTGCAAGTATTAAAGAAAATTAAGGGGTTGTGTGAATGGAAATACAATGATCTGAGGATTCAGTGAAAGTTACATGGAGAAGCAGAAGGTTGAACTGGGCTTTGATAGTTGGGTCTGGTTTAAATTAGTGGGGATTTTTCAGTCAGTAGGATCAACATGTACCTGGTATTGGAAGAAAACATCAAACAAGTTAATGGCACAAGCTAAATGGTCCTTGTAGTTTAGTGTTTGCTTATTTGCTTCCTGCTATTTTTTCCCAGGTATATTTTAGGTGAGGTAAGGCAATCAAGAAATGCACGAAATTGTGGGGGAGAAGAGGGAGTCAAGATGGCAGACTAGACATACGTCTCCTTCACTGTCTCCAAAAGCTAAGGCCAGGATTGATAACTAAACAGAGCCTTCTGGACACCCAGTGAGCCCTAGGACATGGCATAGGGCTATCATTTTGGACTACATGCCACTGAACAGGAAAGTTTTTCTCTTTCACTGACCCCTACCCTCGTCGAACGGCCAGCTCTCACAGACTAAAGGTAACTACTAGCTTTAACTTTTTTCTTTTTGTTAGCCTGTGCAGCGATTGGTCTTAACTGGCAGCAGAGTTCTGTCACACTGCTCACGTGACCAGAGGGTGGAATAGCCATACTTCGAGAGCCTGGCTCTGGACTCTGGGAACAACAGCCCCTCCATCCCTCTTTCTGAACCTCTGCCGTTGATTCAGCCATTTCTCAGTGGGTGGGAGAGCCTCTGTGTACTGCCATTTGTCTGACTGGGAGGTGGAGTTACCCAAACAGAGTCCTCAGCAGGGGCTAATTCCCAGGCTAGGAGGCAGTGCCAGCCTGTGGAGCACTTCCCCAGAAGGAAAGCTGTGTTTAGCATAGTTTACCCTTTGGGTAGGGCCCAGTGCATGATGACAGCAGGGCAGTAGCCTGTCCATGCTTTGAACTAGATCACAGCATCTAGGGATGGATATAGAGGTGCCATGAGTCAGATCCAGCTCAGTGGCACTTGGCTTGGCTTTTGGCCATTGAAAGTGGGAAAGAGGAACTTGGACACCTGACAGTCTGTTCATGAAAACTGTCAGATAGTTTTTACCTTTCAAAACAAGACTACCTAGAGAAATAACTATGATGCAGCCTGACAGCATATCTTCCAATCTTGACTGACTCACAGTGTAGGGTCAGTTGATGGTCTCCCAGTGACTCCATAAGTAGGGCCATGTCTTTGCCAGCCAGGAGGTGGAGCCTGCTATTACAGAGATTCCACTGGGCCCAGTTGCTGGAGGACATAGAGGTTAACTGATGATCAACTTCTACTTCAGCTCCTATTAAGGCAGCACTAGAGAAACTAAACAAGCTCTAGATGCCTGTAAAGCAATAGACCTTGGCCTGACACTTAAGGAAAAATCCAACCATGGCTCCAGAACACTCCAAAAAGAACGAACCAAAGAATTTCCCAGATGAAGAAGCCTCTCTGAAACTTTCAGAGGCTGAGTACAAAAGAATTATGCATAGAGCCCTCCTAGACATTATACATAATTTAGGAGACCAAAATGAAAAATTAAGCAAGCTGTATAAACTGATGGAACTCCAGCATTCTGAAATCCAACAGATCAATAACAAAATTAAAGAATCAGAAAACTCAGTTCAAAGCCAAGAGAACAGAACTGAACAAATGGAAAACAGACTTTTTGACTTGGGAGATAGGACTACTGACATCAGCATTTTTGAGGAGAAATCAGAGAAAACACAAGAAAAATGAAGAAGCATTAAGAAACATGTGGGACTCTATCAAGAGGAACAATCTACAATTAATTGAAGTTCCTGAACAGGAAGGGACACCTGAAAACAGAGAGGATTGTTGTTGACTTGCTGACAGAAAACTTTTCAGAAATTATGAAAAAAGAGAACATAGATATCCAAGATGCGTAGTGATCACCATACAATATAGATCTCAAAAGAAAGACTCCAAGACATATTATAATGAAGCTTAACAAAATGAAACATAAGCAGAAACTCATTAGGGCAGCAAGACTCAAAGTAAAGCTAACATTCAGAGAGAAGTCCTGTAGGCTTTCATCTGACTTCTCGGCAGAAACCATGTTGGCACAGAGGCAGTGGGGTAGCACATTCAAAGCCTTGAAGGAGAAAAACTTTCAACCAAGAATTATATATCCTGCAAAACTGTCTTTCAAATACGAAAATGAAATTAGGACCTTTGCAGATAAACAGAAACTCAGAGACTTTGTAAAAACCAAACCAAAGCTACAGGAGATACTGAAAGAAGCTCTTGGCTTAGAAGAACAAAACCATTAACTCCATATTCTAGAAGACAATACAAGACACATCATCCAGAAACCTACTCAGTTAGGGAAGGCACAAAACCCCAACCTAAGCTATAATTCTAAAAGAAGTGATCCAGTGATTATATTACGAAAACTACGACACCACCACATTAAAAAGACAGATATATTACAGTAGTTATAGTACATCCAGATGGAGAGGAAGTTAATAAGATATTTAGAAGTTAAAATCAGGTTTAAGCATATATTATTAAGGGGGATCATAGGGATAGCTGCAAAGCACAACAAAGAAGTGATGTATCAAAACAAGGAACACAATACAGGAGTCTCAACAAACACAAAACCAACACAGAAAAGGGTGAAAAATCAACCCACGGAAGAATGTCCCAGAACAGAATAGTAACAGCAGCAGAGAAAACATCAACACAAAAATAAACACAGCAAAATGACAGCACTAACACCTACCAATAATTGCATTGAAGGTAAATGGACTGAACACTCCAGTAGAGACGAGTGACATCTTGAATCAAAAGACATGACCCATCTATATGCTGCTTTCAAGAAACTCACCTTAGACTTAAATATATGAACAAACTGCAAATTAAAAGATGGAATTATCCACACCAAGCTAACAATATACAAAGAAGAGCATGTGTAGAAATACTAATCTCAGATAAAATAGATTGTATTGCCCCCCCCCAAAAAAAATCAATAAAGACACAGAGGACCTTACTGCAACAATTAACGAACTAGACCTCATCTACATATACAAAACTTTCCATCCATCATATTGAGTGAAATTAGTCAGCAGCACAAGAACACGTATGATATGAGAGTCCTACTTTAAGGACTTGAAAACTGACTCATGTACAGAAGAAAAGACTCTAACAGCTGCAAAGGAGGGGAGGGAAGGAGTGAGAGGACTGGTTATAGATTAGGTAGTTGATAGAAGTTTGGTTGAGTGAAATCAGTGACAGCACACATTAGAAAGAAGATCTATTTAACTGGACTTCAATATAACCTGAAAACTCTTCCAATTTAACCCAATAGGCAAGGACAGAGTAGCAGGGGTAGGGGTCCAGGGACCATGCTCTGAGAGGACATCGAGGCCAACTGATATAACTAGCATACTGCTAAGAGAGTCCTCTCCACCCCATATTGATGAGTGGCATCTGGGGTCTTGAAAGCTAGCAAGCTGCCATCTGAGGTACCCGAACTGGTCGCAACTCATCTGGAACAGATGATCAACAAAGACAAAAATGACACGGGGAAAAGAGAACCCAGAAGACAGAAAGACCCATGTGAATGGGTGACTACATCAACACACGATCAGAAAAACCAGATGGCGCCCAGCCACCTCCAGTGACAGCCGTGTTGGGCCTCACAGACCTGAGTTCCAGTGGCAATATGAGAATAAGGAGGAGTACACTCTGAGAACTCCACTAAAAGACTGTAACAGAGCCTCCAAAACCCTAGGGGTTCGCCTGGGATCATGGCCGCTAGACCTGAAGTTGCCCCTAATCATAAATCATTATTGAGTTCAACTCTTCGGACAGGAATGGATTGGACTCAATGACACAGAGTGACCATATCGTGTGTGCACTTTATAGTTCTTTGTATCTATTGGATGTAGCCCAACTGGTTTCTTACTAGAGGGGAGTGGAGAGGGTGGAGAAGAGGAGACAGGGGATTGTTAAGAGGATATGGCTTGAATAGAACAGAAAGGAGGAGTGTGCTGTTATCAGGCAAGAAGAGCAGTAGGAGCGCACATACGCAGGCATGCGAATTTAAACCGGATTGTACACTTTCAATCACAATAAATTAAAAAAATTAAAAAAAAAAGAAGTGCTCAAAACTTTGGTGCAGAGCCTGGTGAACTTTTACATGTGTAATCACCAACCAGATGAAGATCCAGGGTATTTCCAGCACCCCCCATTGCTCTCTTTTACCCATTTCCAAGTAACATCTCGCCTATCATGCCTGATGTAGCCATATTGTGACTTCTGTCACTATGAAATCATTTTACCAATTCCTTTTTTTATTGTGACTGAGTGAAAGTGTACAATCCAGATTAAATTTTCATGCCCACCTGTCTGCAGCTCCTTCTGCTCTCCTTGCCCACTGACAGCACACTCCTCCTTTCTGTTCTATACATGTCGTATCCTCTTAACAATCTCCTGTCCCCTCCTCTCCACCCTCTCTACTCTCCCCTATTAAGAGACTAGTACGACAACATCCTACAGGTGCATAGAACTATAAAGTGCACACACACGATATGGTCACTCTGTGCCCCCAAGTGTAATCCATTCCTGTCCAAAACGTTGACGTCAGTAATGATATATGATCATGGGCAGCGTCCAGGGACTGTGCTCCAAAGGGAACTCCCAGGCCTTTGGATCATGAATTGCAGTCTTTTAGTGGAGTTCTGAGGGCACACCCCTTTTTCATTTTACCAATTCTTGATCTTAATAGATATGACATTATGTAATAAGTTGGGCTTGGGGTCTCCCAAATCAGCTTCAGGTTCAGTGATTCACTAGAAACACCTACAGTACTCAGAAAAGATGTTATACTCCATGGATTAATTATTAGAAAAGAAGAACTGATAGCACATAGGTTAAGCACTTGGCTCACAACCATCCACTCCACTGGAAAAAGATGTGGCAGTCTGCTTCTGCAGAGACTTACAGCCTTAGAAACCCTTTGTGGCAGTTTTGCTCCATCTCATAGTGTTGCTAGGCATTGGAATCCACTCAATGGCAATGAGTTTAGTTTTTTGGGCAAAACAATACAGATCGAGTCAACAAAATTAAAAGAGGCATGAGTCAAAGACCAGAAAATCCAAGCTCGAGCTTCCAGATGTTGTTTCTTAGTGGACTCACAGGGTATACTTAATTCTCTCAGCAGGGATACATCATAATACATACAAAACAGAAAAGTTAGTTGCCAGTTTTAATTGCAGGTCAGTAATGTAGTCAGGTGGCATGTGTATGACTGACTTCAGCTGCAATACTACAGCTCCCCAGAGCAAAAATAGTCCATCAGCACAAATTACATTGTTAGCACAAGCCATCTATCTGATCAATATAAGTTTTGAACTGTTGATTTTTTCATTTTATTTCAGTTCAAAACATTTTCTAGTTTTCACAGTTTGAAAATTTCTATACATAAATTACTTTTTTTCTGGTGAAATTCTTTATCTGATTGTCGTTATCTATCTATCTATTTATTTATTTATTTATTATGGTTGAGTGAAACGTACACTCCTGTATAAATTTGCATGCCCGCTTACATGCAGCTCCCTCTGCTCTCCCTTCCCGGTGACAGCACCTCCTCCTCTCTGTTCTGTACATGTAATATCCTCCTAACAATCTCCTACCCTCTTTTTTCCACCCTCTCCCCCACCTCCAGTAAGAGCTCAGCAGGATGATATCCTATAGATGCATGAAACTATAAAGTACACACACGATATGTGTTGGCAAGTCCAATCCGTTCCTGTCCGAAGAGTTGACTTCCATTATGATTTATGGACAGGGGCAGCATCATAAAATTTAAATCTCAGTTATTTTAAAATCTATATTCTGAAGCTCCAATATCTGTGTCTTCTTCTATTCTGTGGTTTGTTTTTGTCTCACTTGCTGGGGTTTTGTTCATTTGGTCTTATCTCTAGGCATATCTGGTGTTTTAAACCAAATTCCAGACATTACGGCTAAGAACCGACAGAGGTTCTGCAATTGCTGTTGTCTTTCTCCATAGGCAATTAGGAGGTTTCCAGTGGAACAGCTGATATAGAGAAGATGGCCTTAATTCAGTTAGCTTTTCAAATGATTCAAGCTTGAATCTCTGTATTTGTGAAGTCTTGTCTATCTTTCTTGGAAAAAGTATGACCATCATGCTCCTTAGAAATAGGGAGGGTGAGAAATACACCACACATACTTTGGACACATTGTCAGTTTCTGGAGAAGGACACCATGCTTGGTAAAATAGTGAGTCAGTGAAAAACAGTAAGACCTTTCATGAAATGGATTGATAAACAGACTGTGCACCAATTGGCTTAAGTATGACAATGATTGTGAGAATTTGGCAGGACTAGGCAGTATTTCACTCTGTTGTACATGAGGTTGCTATGAGTTGAAACAGACTCAATGGCACCCAAGTACAAGACTAGTCTTTCAGTCTCATGTGAAAATCCAGGCTTCAACCCCTTGGTCTCTGCTACAATACTTGTTCTCTCTGCATTATGAGACTCTCAAAAGCTCAGCTTCACTTTTCAGTTTCTTGGTTTCCACTTTTTACTGCCTTCTAGCCCTCTTGCCTCATGAAAAGTGGGAATTAACAAGTGATTTCAGGGAAAAGGTGATGTTGCAGGTCAGCTCTCTTCTCTATGGTTTTGTTTTCTCTAGGATCTTGGCCTCACAGAGCCTACATAGTTTTATAATCATAATTTCTAATATTTCCTCTCCAATTCTGTGAAACTTCTGAAAACACAGATGTACTGATGATTGATTATCCTCTTAGCACAGTGCTAGTTAGGAACAGCAAATGACTTGAGTGGAAAATACTATGTGTACCCAAGAGGGAAGCTATAGACAAAATACTTTAAAAGAATCCAGGGGATTATAGAAATTATGTCTGTAAACTTCCAGCTATGTGGAAATCTATTATTCCATCTTGGTTGAAAGTATATTACAGTATGTATACATTGTTGTTGTCAGGTGCCATCAATTTGATTCATACTCACAGCAACCCTATCTACAACAGAATGAAATGCTATCTTGTCCTATGTCTTCCTCGCAATCATTATGTTTGAGACAATTGTTGCAGCCACTGTGTGAGTCCACCTTCTTTATGATCTTCTTTCCTTTCTTCTTTCATTCTCCCTCCTTCACCCCATCTTCTACCTTTCCAAACATGATGTTTTCTCAGGAACTGGTCAATCCTAATAATAATTTCAGTGTATATGGGAAGAAGTCTCACCATCCTCATTTCCAAGGAGCATTCTAGCTGTCCTTTCAAGACAGACTCGTTTGTTCCTCTAGCAGTCCATGGTATATTCAATATTATTGACTAACACTGTATTTAAAACCCATCGATTCTTTTTGGTTTTCCTTATTCATTGCCCAGCTTTCACATGTATATGAGGTGACTGAAACTACCAGGGCTTGGGTTGGGTGCACACTTTATTCCCCCAAGTGACACCTTTCCTTTTCCATACTTTAAAGGGGTCTTTTGCAGCAGATTTTCCCTGTGTGATACATTGTTTGATTTCTTGACTACTGCTTCCATAGGCATTGGTAATCCTTGACTATTTCAACCTTTTCTCTGTTTATCATGATGTTGCTTACTGGTCCAGTTGTGAGAATTTTTGTTTCCTTTATGTTGATGAGTAGTTCACACTGAAGGCTGTGGTCTTTGGTTTTTATTGGTAAGTGTTTCAAGACTTCTTCACTTTCAGCAAGCAACGTTGTGACATCTGCATATCCTATGTTACTGACAAGTCTACCACCATTCATTTATCATATAGTCTAATTTATGTTCATATGTTCTTTTTTCATATAATCTAGCTTCTCAGATTACATGCTCATCATACAAACTGAGGAAATATGATGAAAGGATGCAATCCTGATCTTTCCTGAATTGTAACTATGCAGTATTTCTCTATTCTTTTTGAACAACTGTATTTTGGTCTATGTGCAGGTTCCACATAAACACACTTAAATGTTCTGGAATTCTCATTCTTCAAAATGTTATCCATAATCTGCTATGATCCACACAGTTAATGCCTTTGCATAATCAACAAAACACAAGTAAACATCTTTCTAGTATTTTCTTTCAATCAACATCCATCTGACATCAGCAAAAATATATCTCATATCCTCTTCTAAATTCAGTTTATATTTCTGGCATTTCCATATCAATGCATTGCCACAAGCATTAAAGATCTTCAGCAATATTAATGATATTGTTCAATATTTTCCACATTGTTGTATCACTTTCTTTGGGACAGGCACAAATATGGATCTTTTCTGGTCAATTAGCTATGTAATTCTCCTCCAAATTTCTTGGCATATAAGAGTGAACACCTCAGGTGCTGCATCCATTTTTTGAAACATCTCAGCTGGTATTCCGTCATCTCCTGGAGCTTCATTTTTCACCAGTGCCTTGAGTGGAGCTTATACTTCTTCTTTCAACATCATCAGTCCAGGATTATCTACTACCTCCCCAAATGGCCGAACATCTCACTTCTTTTTGGTACAATGAATCAGTGTATTCTTTCAGTCTTCTTTTGATGCATCTTGCATTGTTCAATATTTTCCTCTTAGAATCTTTGAAAATTGCAACATGAGGCTTCAAATTTTTCTTCAGTTCTTTCAGCTTAAGAAATGCTGAGTGTGTTCTTCCCTTTTGGTTTTCTAACTCCAGGTTTTTGCACACTTTATCATAATATTTTACCTTGTAGTCTCAAGCTGCATTTTGAAATCTGCTGTTCAGCTGCTATATTTCATAACTTCTTCCTTTCACTTTCCAACCTGAGGGGCTCATTTTCTAGCACTTGCATCATACAGTGCTATTCTTCTATTCATAACTTTTTCATTGACTGATTTTGGGGGAAGTAAATTTCCATGTTCTTGTTCCTAGCCTTAGTCCAAAAGCTCTGCTGAAACCTGTCCATCATGCATGACCCTGCTGATATTTGAATACCAGTGGTCTGGCTTCCAGCCCACAGCAACATGAAAGCATTTATATACGTGTCTATGTGTATGTTTGCATATTACTGTAATGCTGGAAGGTATGCTAACCATGTTCAGATAATAGCAGAGTCACCCATGTTGGGCAGGTTTCAGCTGAGCTTCCAAGCTAACAGACTGGGGAGAAGGACCTGACAGTCTAATTCCAAAAAGAATTAGTCAGCAAAAACCTTATGTATAACAGAGGAATAGTGTCTAACATAGTGCAGAAGATGAGTCTCCCAGGGTGGAAGGCATTCAACTGGGGAAGGGTGGCCTCCCAAAACCTGGATCAATCCTAATGACACCAATAGAGTCAAGCTTTTGGGATCTTCATTTGCAGACATAGCACAACTCAAAAATAAGCTGCAAACATCCAGTAATAATTGGAACACGTAAGGTACTAATTATGAATTTAGGAAAATTGGAAATTGTCAAAAATAAAATGCAACACATAAACATCAATATCCTGCCAACCTTTTGGTTAGCAGATGTAGGACTTAACCACTGGACCACCAAAGTTTCCATCTTGGAAATTAGTGAGCTGAAATGCTCTCGTACTGGCCATTTTGAACCCAACAATCACATGGTGTATGCCAAGAAACTTGGAGGAAAACTGCATGGTCAACTGACTGGAAGAGATCCCTATTTATGCCTATTCCCAAGAAAGGTGATCCAACAAAATGTAGAAATTATCAAACAATACCAATAATATTACATGCAAGTAAAATTTTTCTAAAGATCATTCAGAAGTGACTGCAGTGGTGTTCTGATGGGGAACAGCCAGAAATTCAAGCTGAATTCAGAAGAGGACATGGAACCAGGGATATCACTACTGATGTCAGATAGACCTTGGCTGAAAGCAGAGAACACCAGAAAGATTTTTACCTATATATCATTGACTATGCAGAGATATTTGACTGTGTTGATTATAACAAATTATAGATAACAGGGTAAGGTCACCTTGAGTCAGATCTGACTCAACGGCACTTGGCTTGGCTGGCAGTGAATGAGAATTCTAAACCATTAATTATGTTCATAAGGAATCTGTACATGGTTCAGAAGGCAGTTGTTCAAACAAAACAAGGGGAAACTGCACTATTTAAAGTCAGGAAATGCTTGTGTATCTGGGTTCTGTCCCTTCACTATACCTATTCAATCTATGCCAAGCAAATAATCCAAGAAGCTGGACCATATGAGGAAGAACAGGACATCTGGATTAGAAGAAAACTCATAACAACCCATGTTATACAGATGATACAACCTTGCTTGTGGAAAGTGAGGTGGATTTAAAACACTTACTGATGAAGAGCAAAGACCACAGCCTTCAGTAATGAGTACACATTAACATAAAGAAAACAAAAATGTTCACAGCTGGACCAGTAAGCAACAACATGATAAAAGTAGAAAAGATTGATGTTGTCAAGGATTTCATCTCACTTAGTTCCACAATCAATGCCCATGGAAACAGCAATCAGAAAATCAAAAGACATGTTGCATTAGGGAACTCTGCTGTAAAAGACCTCTTTAAACGTCTTGAAAAGCAAAGATGTCACCTTCAAGATTAAGGTGCACTGAACATAAGCCATGGTATTTTCAATCGCGTCAAACACATGTAAAATAAGGAATGAATAAGGAAGAGAGAAGACAATCAATGCCTGTGAATTGTGGTATTGGAGAAGAAAATTGAACGTATGATGGACTGCCAAATGAACAAATAGATCTGTCCTGGAAGAAGTACACACAGAATGCTCCTTAGAAACTGTGTTTTAAATACTTTGGACGTGTTGTCAGAAGGGATCAATCCCTGTAAAAAGACATCATGCTTGGTAAAGTAGACGATCAGTGAAAAAGAGAAGTACCCTCAACAAGACGACTTGACACCATGACAGCAACAATGGGCTCTTAAGCGTAATGACTACTGTGGGCACGGTGCAGGACTGCACAGTGTTTTGTTGTGATGTTCACAGAGTCATTATGAATTGGATACAACTCTACACCACTTAACAACAACATATATTTGTAGATATCTATCTCTTGGTTCAATAAATGAAGAAAATCATGAGCCAAGTTTCTCAGACTGACACCTTCCAGGTTTTTCTGTTAAAAATACGAGCACTCTCTTCTATTCTGTCTATCTCTTACAAGATTTATTCAGCCCAGGAATCTGACTTAGTACATGCCCTGCATAGTTGAGTGTGGCTCCCTATAGTGGTATGATATGGTTCATTTTCTAGCTATTAAACTAGAAAAGCTGAATTGAATTTTACTAAAAAATAATATTGTTCAGAAAAATGTAGCATATTTTTGCATGCAGCTAAAGCAATCACACCTGCTACCCTAAGCAACACAAGGGCTTCCTTGCATCTGCTTTCATTTCTGTTAATGCTGTGTCATTATCCTGGCTCCTGTAACAGATTTCTAGAATGTATATAGTGTAAGATTTGGAGTTTTATCAATCATGTAACCAGTAGCTAAAGCTCTCTAGCCTAGAAACTTTCTATTTTTCATATATTGTAATATCTCAACAAAATAAAAAATGACTTTCACCAAACCCCCCACCAGAGTATACTCACCCATTGACTGCATTGACTGGTATAAGCAGTACTGGGGTTGTTTTCCACCACTTAACACAGCAGCAAGGAGGTATACAGTTAGCTGAGGAGAGGTCTTCAGGCTGAGTGTCAAGATTGACTGCTACAATTGCAGCATTGGTTTGACTTCAGAATACCTCGGCAATTCAGGATGATGTGAGACAAATTTACACGAGGCAGGCCTGTGCCTTTATCTCAGAACCCATACTTCTCTTATTCTTGATTCTTAGTTCTAAGAACTAAGGTCTATTTACTCATCTAAGAGTGTTCATAAACTATAGAAGAGGGTACAGTGGGAGCAGTAATACGAAAACTCTACATAAAATGCAAGGTAGATGTGCATGTGTTGATGTGGAATGGCAGGAGAATACTGGCAAGTGTATCTTGAACTTTTGTGCAAGGCAAAAATGAGGCAGCCCTCTGTGTGACATATTTCTTATCTTAATCTCAAAACTAGAAGTTTAATTTAGTGGAGGGCAAGAAGCTTCTTGGTCTTTCCAAACTTGTAAGATTATCACCCAAGTCTGCTGAGGTCATAGAGTTTGTCTACCATATCTGCTGTGCCTTTGCTCTTATATTTTGCAGGGCCTTAACAGAAATGATCACATAAAAGGAATTTAATAGTTCTCTTTGAGTGGAGGATTTGGAGATCTGCCTCTGTATTAAATCCTGCTGATAAGAATACAGAGGTCATGAAAGAGGACTTTCTGAGACCACTTCTCTGGTGGGCCTAACCCCATGGGCTCCTGAATTATCTTCCTCTCTTTTCCTTGGACATGGAATGATTTTAAGACATCTTGATACTTTAACACCATACAATAGATGGTTAAAATCCATAGCCATCGATTCAATTCTGACTCAGAGGAACCTTGTAGGACAGTGTAGAATTGCCCCATAGGGTTTCCAAGGTTGCAATCTTGACAGAAGCAGACTGCCACATCTTTCTCATGAGGAGCAACTTGTGGTTGTGGTATGGCTGGTGGGTTGAAACCACTGACCTTACAGTTAGCTTCTGAGTGCTTTAATGACTGCACCACCAGGGCTAGTTAACAGTTGGCTAGACTCACATTTTCCATCTCTTTCTTGAGTTTACACAACTCAGCTGTAAATCTTATGCTATTCTGTATGCAGCCTGTTTAGTAGGCTCATTAATTGCAGCACAAGAGGGTAAGCTTTTACAAATAAAACATCTGTCCTCTCAAAATCAATGCATGTGCCCAGAGCTTCCAAAGCTAAGATTATGTAAACACAAGCAGTGCCATACATAGCAGATATGGGCTCTAACCATAGCAGAATGTTATTCATATAGAACGTTTTAGCAAAAATTACTCAAATGAAAATAATTTTATGGCTTTTCTTTGCCTGTTTGTTTTTCAAGTATACATTCTCTTGAAGCAAAATCCAAACTGTTACAAAAAGTACACACATTGGAAGCTGACAGCTAGATATGTGTTCATAAAGGAAACACGCCATTTCAATGTGCATATAGATCTTCTTAAGTACTCCTTCTGCTTTGGCCAAACCTTTGCATGCAGTATAATGCGTAACAAAGCAGCAGCTCATGCATCTCTCTGCTTCTGCTCCTACTGACCCCTCTCCTATCTGGATTGCCCTTCCCTCATTCACTCTGCCTGGTAAAGGAACTCATGAATCCCCAGTCCTATGTCTTCTCTGAAGCCTTTCCTAGACAAAAATGCCTTTTCTTTTCTCTTGTAACTCTTTATGGTATATAAGTATGCTTAGCTATGCTTATCCTATATGGTTACACAATAACAATACCAATAATAACAATAGCAACAGCAATAATAATAGTATCAATAACAAAAAACTGAAATATTGATTTCTTACCAAACGACGAGCACTACATTGAGAATTTTGCAAGTGCAAAATCTCATGCAGACCTCTCCAAATACGTAACAGGAACAAGACTCTCCTCATTTTATATCTGATTCAGTAGTCTTCAGGAGCCCCAGTGATGCAATGACTAAACACTCAGCTGCTAACTGAAAGGTTGGTGGTCCAAACTCAAACAGTGACTCCACAAAAGAAAGACCTGGTGATCTGCTCCCATGAAGGTGACAGCAGAGGAGATGCAATGGGGCAGTTCTGCTTTGTCACATATGGTCTTTATGGGAGGGGATCAGCTTGACAGCATCCATCAACAACAAAATACCGTCACAAAAGTATGGGTAGTTCTAAACACAAACAAATATCGTTTCCTGAATGTGACTTAAAGAACGTGTGTTATTTTCAAACTCTGTTTTGGTGTGTTATGGGGAACACAAGGAAATCTCTTGTTATAAAGGCATAATTAAACAAGTTAGCACAGTATATACCTCTAAGAATATGGCAGCACGGCATACATAGTTTCACCCTATAAATTTTTATCATTTTTGTTTTTTTGCCTATTAACTCAAATCTCTATGCTTTCTACTCACATGAACTCTACATGCACAAGAACCTGTGTATCCTTTAAATGACTGTATTCACAAAATGCAGTGTGCATCTTTTGGGATTCCTACCTGGCCTGTGTCCTCTAATTTGGAGAAGTTCCTTTCACAAAGCGAAGAACCTCTTTGCCATATTGTCACTGTATTCACAGCTTACATCCTTCCTGTAGGCAACTGATCAGGAATCACTGGACCCAACATGAGCCCACCCAGTTTATCCTGGGACTTCACGAGCTGGACTCAGAAGTACTAGTCAGTTTTGGCAAGTGTTAAAATTGAGAAGTGTTACAAAGTCAGAATGACAGTGGCCACATTTGGCATAGTTGTGCAAAACAGAGAAAGCTAAACTAGAGAGACAAGGTATAAAATGAAGCCACTGTGCTGAAACAATCAGAGATGCGAGATCATCACACACTGTCTTAGTCATCTGGTACTACTATAACAGAAATACCACAAGTGGATGGCTTTAACAAAGAAAAGTTTATCCTTACACAGTCCAGTAGGCTACAAGTCCAAATTCGGGGTGCCGGCTCCAGGGGAAAATACACTCTCTCTGTCAACTCTAGAGGAAGGTCCTTATGTTGCATCAGTCTGTCTTTGGTCTGACAACACGTTGGAGCAAGATCCTGAAGGACACACTGTGCTCTCAGTATTGTTATCTTGATGGCATGAAGTCCTCAGCTCTCTTCCTGCTTCCTTTTACTCTTATTTTTTGTAGGATAAAAGGTGCTATGAGCTGCACGCCAGGGAAACTCCCTTTTCATTGGCACAGGGAGGTGACTTTAGGAAAGGGGTTACAGTTCCACCCTAGTCCTCTTTAACATAATTCACTCCATTAACCCAAAGCAGAGGTTAGGATTTACAGCATAGGAAAATCACAAAATGGATGACAACCACAAAATACTGGGACTCACGGTCCACTCACATTGCTACACACATTTTTGGGGAGACACCATTCAATGCATGACACACATTGACCATCCCAACTCTAAACTCTCTATCGGTTGGTTCAGTTCTTCAGGGACTGGTATTTACTTATTCACCTCTGAATTATTTAAGATCGCTCCAGATCTTTCTAATATATTACCTGCTCCTTTGTGAGTTTGCAAGGCTAACCCTGAGAAGACAGACTATTTCCCCAGTTGCCCCTTGGCAAAGTCTTGGAGGAGGTTGGAGCCACTTGGAACTCTGACATCCCTGTCATTCTCCTTTCCTCATTTCTTTCACCATTTCTCCAGAATATATACAATGCTCTCTTGCTTCAAGTTTAAACATTCATACTCCTGGAAAATGTAGTTTAAAAGAAGAATTTGAAAAAGATACTAGTTATCACAAAGAAATTTTGTTTCCAGTGTCAGCTTTATGGTGGTGAGCAGGGTTGTCAGTGTCATCCCACCAAGGGGAACCAGAATGGGACAGTTTAGGAGTTGCTGGAGTCCTATTCATTACTGGTATTTGATGTATGGACCCATAACCCATTTGTTACTCATTGTATTGTGGTAGCTTGTGTGTTGCTGTGATGCTGGAAGCTATGCCACTGATATTTCAAATAATATCAGGGTTACATGGTGGAGAGGTTTCAGCAGAACGTTGAGACTAAGTTAGACTAGGAAGAGAGGCCTGAGTGTCTACTTCCAAACATTAGCCAATTAAAACCTTAATGGATCACAACAGTGCATTTTCTGACTTACTTGTTTAGGGCAGGTAACCAGGAGATACCAATCTATAGAGGAAACCATGGTATTTGATGAAGTAAAGGACCAGAGAGGGCAAGGGAGTCCCTCAAAGAGATGAACTGGTACAGCAGCACAGTGATGGGCTCAGATATGCCAATAATTGTCGGAATGAGGCAGGACTGGGCAATATTTTGTTCTATTGTATGTCAGGTTACCAAGAGTTGGAGCTGGCTCTACAGCAACTTTCTACAGGGCCATGGATGTCCAGAGAAATTATGTGACTTGTCCTCAGCATGTAGCTGGAAAACTGGCTAAGACTCAAGATCTCTAGCTGAAAGGCGGGCACATTGCTTCCCTTACTCTGACTCAAGAGATATGGAGAGTCAGAGAGCCATCTCTGCAGCCTTGACACATTATTTTCTGCATGTACACAGAGTCATGCTCCTGTTTACAAACTTGCGGGCCTTGAGCAAGTATTTGGTGACATACGCTTCGGATTCACAATGAACCTGGTGGCGGGCACATTATCTTTGACAGACTTTGTTTGAATATGTATACCTTGGATATCATATGGTACAATCTGAAGAGAACTAGAAATCCTATCCTTTCAAAAATATCCCTGAAGCTGCCTACAAGCCACACATGCTGAGGATCACTGATGGACATTTGGATTCATCATACTGTAAAACTTCTCCTCATATGGCACATAATTTTCTGTGTAAGGTAATGCAGGCACCAGACAGGAATTAGTAAATAGAGTACCACTCTTGACATTCTATGCTTTATTACTTCTATGTCCTGGATGTGTGACTTTGTGCAAGTTGCTCAGAAAGAGGAGATATAGGTCCCATCATACCTAAGTGTGGTGGGCCCTGATAGCAGTACACCTGGTTGTCGTTGCCACATGCTGTCAAGTCAGTTCCTATTCACAGGGATCCTTTGTACCACAGGATGAAATACTACCCTGTCCTATGCCATTCTTAAAATTGTTGCCAAGATCAAGCCCATTGAGGCTCTTCCTATTTTTTTGCTGACCTTCTACTTTGCCAACCATGATATCCTCCACGGGCTGATCTCTCCTCATAAGACATTCAAATTACATCAGACATAGTCTTGCCATCTTTGCTTATAAGGATTATTCTGGTTGTACTTTTTCCTAGATAAATGCATTCATTCTTTCATTTGTCAGTGGTATAGTCGATATCCTTTACCAACACTGCTGTTCAAAGGCATCAGTTCTCCTTCAGTCTTCCCTATTAGTGGTTCAACTTTAATATGCATATGAAACAACTGAAAACAAGTCTTGGGTCAGGCATACCTTAGTCGACAAGGTAACGTCTTTGCTTTTCAACACTTTAAAGATCTCTTTTGCAGCAGATTTGCCCAATGTATTGTGTCATTGGATTTCTTCACTCCCGCTTCCATGGGTATAGATTGTGGACACAAGTAAAATGAAATCCATGACAATTTCAATCTTTCCTCCATTTATCATGATGTTGCTTATTGGTCCAATTATAAGGATTTTTGTTTTTCTTTATGTTGAGGTGCAATCCATACCGAAGGCTTTAGTCTTTGATTATCCTCAGCAAATGCTTCAAATCTTCTTCACTTTCAACAAGCAAAGTTGTGTATTCTGTATAATACAGGTCATTAATAAGTTTTCCTGCAATCCTGGTACCCTGCTCGTTATACAGTCCAACTTTTCTGATAATCTGCTCAGTATACAAACTGAATAGATACAGTAAAAGGATACAGCTGTGATAAACACCTTTCCTAACTTTAATCCAGGCATTATCCCCTTGTTCTGTTCAAATCACTGCCTCTTAATGTAAGTCCAAGTTCCTCATGAGCTTAACTATGTGTTCTGAAATTCCCATTCGTTGCGGTGTTATCCATAATTTGTTATAATCCACACACAGGTAAGTATCATTTTGGTATTCTCTGCTCTCTACCAGGATCCATCTGACATCAGCAATGATATCTCTGGTTCCATGTCCTCTTCTGAATCTGGCTTGAAATTCTGGCAGTTTCTTGTTGATAAACTGCTGCAAACACTTTTTTACTTGTATGTGATATTAATGATATTGTTCAATGATTTCCACATTCCATTGAATTGTTGACCAAATTCACCTCTTCTTCAAGGTCAATGACTCTTTCGTACTGTTGCTTTCCTAAGTTGTCACAGTGTTTTCTCTCTTCTACGTGTTCCTCAAATTTAGACAGCTGGAACCAAATTGTTTAGGACTCAATCTCAGACCAGCTCCTCTCAAAAGACTCACACTCTGGAGCAACTTTCAGTCAAAGATTAATGGAAACTGCAAACTAAGAAACAAGAAGCTGTATGAGTGTTGTCTTCCTGTGCTTTCTCTTAATACCATTTCATGTTGGACAGAGTTGAGCAAATCTTCCTTTATTTCCTTCAGGACCTCCTAGGGCCTTTGATATGTTAATATTCAAGTGAATTTCCAAAGGGAGGATCTAGTATCAAGTGTTTAGTAAACTTACTTTACCATGGAATGTGGAAAGGGCACAGCTGGCATATCTTTAAAACATAATTTGGGAAATTATGGTGAAACTATTTTCCTTTTTTTCTGCCACATGTATTTTCAGTAACATCACGAAAGAAAATCTCAAAACCAAACCCACTGTCATCTGGTTGATTCTGACTCATAGCGACCCTATAGGACAGAGTAGAACTCCCTCATAGAGTTTTCAAAGAGCATCTGGAAAATTCAAACTGCTAACCTTTTGGTTAGCAGTTGTAGCACTTGACCACTACACCACCAGGGTTTCCTCATGGAAGCAACTCAGAAAAATAAATGAAGTTTCCCAAATCCTTAAGCACCACTCATATACAAAATTTCTAGAAAAATGTCTCAGGGAATAAGTAAATTGAGGAACTTATGGGGATATTAAAGAATTGCTACCTTAATATTTGCCACTTGAGGGATGGATTGCAGAATAGCACACCAAGTCCATGCACATTAAATCAGTGGACAAGATTACTTAGAAAGTTAATAATCAAACCAGGGTAAGGGTCCAGCTCACCATGCCAGTAGCTCATTCATCTTTCTGTTCCTGACCAGGAGAACTCACACAGTGTTGACTGGAAAGGAACTGCCTTCTGGGACCAGCATCCTTTAAAAATTTCCAGAACACATGCCACATAGTCAAAAGGACTGAACCACACAACTCCAGATTTTCTGGAGCTGTGGAGGCTAGATTCACCCTGAAACTATTGTCCTGAGATAATCTTTCAACCTCAAATCGAAAGATGTACCCTGAAACTATTGTCCTGAGATAACCTTTCAACCTCAAATCAAAAATATCCCCAAAGTCTTCTCAAAATGAAACAATAGTTTAGTTTAACTAGTCAAGAATATCTGCCTTGAGCACTGAGCCCTTTGAAGACCCACCTATATGGGATCAAGTTGCCAACAGCAACTAGGAAGATTAGATAGGAAATTTAGGGGGCAGAGAGTTTATGTTAAAATGGAAAAGGCACAGCTCAAAAAAGGAGGGTGAGAAAGGCTGCACAACTTGAAAAATGTAACCAGTGTCACTGTATTGGACATGTAGAAATTGTTGAACAATTGTGTATTCTGATGTGGTTATTTTCAACAACAATAACAAAAATAAAATAAATTGTATATGTAAAGGACTGACTCCTCCCACTTCCAAGAATAAGAGAAATTCTTACTATGTTTCCCCATGGATATCAGCAAGTTAAAATTATGACTGACAAATGAAGAAAATAGATTTGTACTTGAAGACCACGGATTCCCTGTGTTGACAGAGTGTGTGGGCAAAACATTTATTGCTATGTGGGTATCAGCATCAATCAAAAATAAAACAGAAATAGAAAATTCTGGCTTTATAGTGTGTACAGTAGAAGTCAGGAGGATAGATGACTGATTGATAAACATTTGGGGAGGGAATTCTGAGGATCAATAAAGTCTAATATGGGAAAGGAGGACAAACCAGATTCATAGTTCTCAAAATAAACAGATAAATAAGGAAATAAAAAGAAGAAATTTCAGGAAGAGATGAAAGAAATTATGAGTTTGGGGCAGTAGGAAGAAGGTAACAACATAAAGTGAAAAAGCAGATGAAACAGATGGTACATATATTTAGAAATACATAATGTATTATTGATTGATGACTAAATAGCAGCACTGTGAGAAATAAATGTGGAATGAAATCTTATTTAATCCTCACAAATATCATTGCACTTGAGTTCAGTGATTCCGGGAATGAGAGCTCCAGACCAGCAAAGCAAGCATCACATAGGTTGCTAGTCTTGTTGTGTGCTATCGAATCAATTCCACAATGGTTTTAGGTTTCATTCTTTACAGAAAATCACTAGGTCTACTCCCCAGAGCATCGACCTTCCTTTTAGTGCCTGAACACTTAGCCATTGCACCGGCACGGCTTCATCGACACGTGGTAACATGTTAAAAATGAAAATTCTCAGACTCCACCCAAAATTACTGACTCAGGGAGTCTCAGAGCAAGGCCAACAGATCTGTGTTCAAACATCTCCTCAAGGTGGTCCCAGGGCATGCTACAGCTTGGGTTATCACCACATTATCTCTGTTTTAGAGATTACTGTATTTAGGCACCTCCTAGTCAGTTCCAACCCACCCTCTGTGTACCATAGAACAAAATGCTGCCTTATTCAGTGCCATCCTCACAGTCACTACTATGTTTAAGCCTACTGTCACAGCCACTGTGTTGGTCTATCTTGTGGAGGGTCTCCTTCCATGTTGCTAACTCACTATTTTATGGAGTCCTCCTCCAGGGACTTGTACCTCCAGATAAAGTGTCCAAAGTACATGAAACTAAGTCTCACCATCCTTGCTTCTAAGGAGCACTCTGGCTGTACTTCTTCCAAGACAGATTCGTTTTGTTCTTTTGGCAGATGTGGTATGTTCAATATTCTTTGCCAGCACCACAATTCAAAATCATCAGCTTTCTTCTGTCTCATTCACTGTCCAGTTTTTGCACGCATGTGAGGCAATTGAAAAATATCATGGCTTGGGTCAGGTACACTTTATTTCTCAAAGTCACATCTTTGCTTTTTAACACCTTAAAGAAATCTTTTGCCAGAAGAACTAGATGGTGCCTGGCCACCACCAATGATTGCCTGACACAGACTACAACAAAGAGTCCCTGAAGTAGCCAGCAAAAAATAGTTGTGCAGAACTCGAACTCTATTTAAAAGACCAGACTTGATGGCTTGACAAACTGGAAGATTCCCAGAAGACACGGCCCCTAGACTCTTAGACCACAATTGAGACTGTTCCCTAAGCCAACTCTTGAGACAAAGGTTGGACTGAACTGTAAGACATTAAATGATACTGGCAAAAAGGGAGCTTGCTGTCTTAAGTCAATACATGAGACTAACTGGGAAGCTCTTCTTCAGAGGCAAGATAAAAGGGCAGAGGTGGACAGAAGCCAGCTGAATGGGCAAGGAAAATAGTGACTGAAAAAGAGGAAGGTGCTGTCAGTGTGGAGAAAGCATATAGAGTTATACAGCAATATGTGTGTAAATTTTTGTATAACAAATTAGATTGCAATCTTCACTTATAGTACGATGTTTTTAAAAAATGAAGAGTTCTATTGAAGCAGATTTTCCCAGTGTAACATCTTTTTGATTTCTTGATCATTGCTTCCATGGGCATTGACTATAGATCCAAGTAAAATTAAATCCTTGACAACTTTAGTATTTTATTCACCTATCATGATGTGGCTTATTGGTCCAGTTGTGAGGATTTTTGTTTTCTTTAGGTTGAAATATAATTTGTACTGAAGGATGTAGTTTTTAATCTTCATTTGTGTTTCCAGTCCTCTTTACTTTCAGTAAGCAAGGTGTATTATCTGTGTATATTGCAGGTTGATTCTGTATTCTTTATATAGTACAGCTTCTTAAGTTGCTTAGCATACAGAATAAATAAGCATGGTGAAAAGATAGAATCCTGATGCACACCTTTCCTGATTTTTAACAACACGATATCTCCTTGTTCTCTTCCAAAGACTACCTCTTGTTCAATGTACAGGTTTAGCATGAGCACAGTTAAGTGTCCTGAATTCCCATTTTCACAATATTACTCACAATTTTTTCTGACCCACATAGTCAGATGCCTTTGCACAGTCAGTAAAGCACATGAATAAAAACCACTTGTGTTATTGAAAAAACAGGTACCCCTAAGGAAAAAGATATTGGCCCCGTAAAATTCTGTCACATCACTTCCATCATCACTTCTGTCACCAAGCCCCTAATTTCAATGGACTGATCCTTCTTCTTAGTTTCTAGCATTCTCATTCCAATTACCAGTAATTATCAGTGCAACTTGATTTTATGTTTTATCAATTTTAGACTTCAGAAGTTTGTAAAAGTCTTCAATCTCTTCATCTTTGACATTAGTGGTTGGTGAATGAATTTAAGTAACAGTTGTATTAACTAGTCTTCCTTGTAAGCATATGGATGTTATCACTGACAGAATTATACTGCAAGATACATCTTGAAATGTTCTTTTTGATAATGAATGTGATACTGTTCTTCTTCAGTTTGGCAGTCGTGGAATAGTACACCATATGTTTGTCTACTACAAAATGACCACTACCATTCCATGCCAGCTTACTAATGCCCGGAATATCTACCTTCAAGCATTGCATTTCATTTTTGACAACTTCCAATTTTCCTTCACTTATAACTCATACATTCCATGCTCTGATTACTGATGAAAGTCTGTAGCTATTTCTTCTCACTTTGAGTTATGCCCTGTTGGCAAATGAAGATCCACAAAACTTGACTATGTTCTTGTCATTAATGCCAACTCTACTTTGCAGAGGTAGCCCTTCCCAAGTCATATTTTGAGTACCTTCTAACCTGAGGAGCTCATCTTCCAGTACTATGTCAGACAGTGTTTTGCTGTTATTCATAAGATTTTCACTAGCCAGTTTTTGAGAAGTAAATTGTCATGTCTTCCTTCCTAGCCTGTCTCAGTCCAGAAGCTCTGTTGAAATCTGTCAACCATGGATGGATGACGCTGCTGGTATTTGAGTACCAGTGCTATAGCTTTCATCATCATAGCAACATGAATGCTACCACCGTAATATGACAAACTTACAGATGCTTCTGTAAAAGTTACAGCCTAGGAAATCCTATAGGGCCATTCTACTCTGTCCTATAGGGTTGCTATTGGTTGGAATCGACTGGTGGGCAAATGACAAAAGCAATAGGTATAAATTTAGGAGTCTCTAGAGTGGCACAAAAAGTTAAGTGCATGACTACTAAATGAAAGAGTGGTGGTTCAAACCTACCCAGAAACATCTCAGAAGAAAGGCCTGGTGATCTGCTTTGGAAAGGCTACAGTCATGAACTCTATAGAAAAGTTCTACTGTGATGTACATGAGAACACCGTGAATTGAAATTGACTAGATGGCAACTGTTAGAGGAACAAGTTCTAAGGTGTCTTTAAGCTCTGATAGTTTATGACTCTTTCAATGAAGGTGGTGCTTTACTGAATCATAAAATATAGTGAGCAATCACAATGATGTGGATGACTCCAGGCACCTGCCAATGGCTCAGTAAGGGAGGAAAGAGACCAGGTGGCTAACTACTCTGCACATTTGCCAAGGACACATCCTTTCTCTGGATGCATGCAGCCTCAGCCCCCATTAATTAAGGGCTCGCCTCCTTGCTGTTTCTGCTGTCTGTGCCTAACAGCAGTTTCCTCATTTTTCCCATTTTAGGATTCTGTGAAAGTAAATTTGTTTTGTTTTGTAAAAGTGCTTACTTGGCAAACAAGCTTCTTCTCCTTTCCCGTCATACTTGTACCATAATAATAAGCACCACCAAATGAGGCTAATTTTGCCAGGTTTGGGTTCTATCAGCCAGCACTTCCCAAAGATTGCCATGTTATTGCAAAATTAGACTTTTTATTACTGAAATAAATACTGTGCACTCTTTGTAGCCAGCACTTAATGGATTCCTGTGCTAATTCCACTGAATAACAAGGATTCCTTGTGAAAATAAAAGGCAGACAAGGTAGACTAAACCAGCAATTACTTATAATGTGCTGCTGCTAGCCTGCCAAAGCAGTTCATAAACTCAGCAGGGAAAGACTGAGGCATTTTTCAGGGCATTCACCCACTGCCTTGCTGAACGCCTCTCTCTTGGTGAGCTGTTTACATGGAGGCAAATAGATTCTGCAGCTGTCTGCTTCTGTGGCCTGGTTGTAAGTCTTTATTACCTTCTTTCCCTTGTTCCTCTCCCTGGGAGAATGACACTTCCACCCTAATATCTTATTTGCTTATGAGCCAAAGATCTGAGAAAGCCAGAAATGTAAGACTACAGTGGTTCAGAGGAGATGGATAAATTGTATTGGTTCGGACGACTGGATTTAGTGTATGAGGGACATGAGTTCCAATGCTCCTCCATACACTTGAAAACGATATGATTTGGAGGGCGTTACATAAATTCCCTTGTTTAAAATTTTTAATCCTTAAAATTTCACCATTCATCTGTCAGTATGTTATAATGTGATGGTTTGCATGTTCCTATGATTCTGGAAGCTATGTCATCAGTATTTCAAATATTAGGAAAGTCACCCATGGTAGATAGGTTTCAGCAGAACTTCCATACTAAGACTGAAAAAGAAAGACCTGGTGATCTGTTCTAAAAAAAAAAAAAAATGGCTAGTGAGCATCTTATGAATAGCAACAAAACATTGTCTGATACAGTACAGGAAGATGAGCCTGTCAGGTTGGAAGACACTCAAACTACAACTGAAGAAGTACTGCCTCCTCAAAGTACAGTTGACCCTAAAGACAGAGAGGCAAAAAAGCTTTCAGAATCTTCACTTACTGGTACAGCATGACTCACAATGAAGACACAGAGCTAGAAACATCCGTTAATAATCAGAATGTGAAATGTTTGCCATGTAAATCTAGAAAACTTGGAAGGTGTCGAAAATGAAATAGAATGATTGAACATAAATATCTTAGGCATTAGGAAGCTGAACCAAACTGGTAGTAACCATTTTCAATTGGACAAACATATGGTCTACTATACTGACAATGACAAAGACGAAGAGTTTCACATTTATTGTCAAAAATGCCATTTCAAGTTCTATACCAAAGTATAGTGCTGTTGGCGATAGATAATATCCATATGCCTACAAGGAAGTAAGTAAATATGACTATTATTTATTGCTTAAATTTATATACCAACCACTAAGGCCAAAAAATTGAAGATGTTTGCCAATTTACATAGTCTGAAATTGACAAAATACAAAATCAAGATGGATTGCTCATTGCTAGTGATTGAAATGGAAAAACTAGAAACAAAGAAAAAAGAGCCATCTTTGGAAAATACACACTTGGTGATAGGAAGGACATCAGAGACAGTGTGATAGAGACTTAAAATATAAATTACTTACTCATTAGGCATACTTTATTTCAACAAAACGAGCAGTCACTATACACATAGAACTCACTGAATAGAATTCACAGGAATTAAATTGACTACCTGTGTGGAAAGAGACTATGGAGAAGCTCAATGTCATTGGTCAGAAAAAGGCAGGGACCAACATGGAACAAACTGTCAATTGATGATATGCAAGTTCAAGTTGAAGCTGAAGAAAACTGGAATAGGTCCACGAGAGCCCAAGTACAACCTTGATTATATGCTACCTTAACTTAGAAACCATCTCAAGAACAGACTTGATGCATTCAACACTAATGAAAATACTAATGAACAAAGACCAAATGAGTTGTGGGATAGATAGTATTAAGGACATCATAGCTGAGCAAAGTAAAAGATCGTTAAAAACAAAGGGAAGAAAGAAAAGGTAAAAATAAGGGTTAGAAGAAGAAATTCTGAAACTTGCCCTTGAACATAGGGTAGCTTTGAGAGTAGTTAAAGGAAATGGAAGAAATGAAGTAAATGAGCTAAAGAGAAGATTTCTAAGAGCAGCTGAGTAGATAAAGTACTATAAGGAAATGTAAAATGTACAAAGACATGGAATTAGAAAACCCAAAGAGAGGAGCATGTATGGCATTTCTTACACTGAAAGAATTGAAGAAAAACTTCGCACCTCATGTTGCAGTATTGAAAGATTCTATGGGCAAAATACTGAACAATGCAGGAAGTGCCAAAAGAAGATGGAATACAAAAAGTGACTGCACCAAAAAGAACTGGTCAACCTTCAACCATTTCAGGAGGTAGCATATGATCAAGAACCAACGGCACTGCAGGAAAAAGTCCAAGCTGCTGCACTGAAGACACTGGCGAAAAACAGTGCTCCAGAAATTGACAGAATACCAAGTGAGATATTTCAACAGGTGGCTGCAATACTGAAAGTGCCCACTTTTCTATGCCAATAAATTTGGAAATTAGTACTCCACGCGTGGCCATTCCAAAGAAAGGTGATCCAATGGAATGTGTAAATTATCAAATAATATCGTTGATACCACATATAAGTGAGACTTGGTAGGAGATAATTCAAAAGACGTTGCAGCAGTACATTGACACAGCACTTCCAGAAGTTCAACCCAGATTCAAAAGAGAATATAGAAAGAGAAATAGCATTGTTGATATCACATAGATCTTAGCTGAAGACAGAAAATATTAGAAAGATGTTTGTTTACCTGTTTTTAATTGACTATGCAAAAGCATTCAGGTGTATGAATTGTAACATTATGTATTGTAACATTATGAATTGTACATTAGAAAGAATGGGAATCCCAGAACACTTAATTGTGCTCATGTAGAACATGCACACAGATCAAAAGACAGAATTTTATCATGTGACTTCCAGAGTCATTTCTGTGATGAAGGCCATATTTTGCAAGTACTTGTCCTTTTTTTTCCAACTTTTACATTCCAATCACCGTAATTGTCACTGCATCTTGACTGCATGTTTGATCAACTTCAGACCACAGAAATTGCTGTAAGTCTTCAATTGCTTCATCTTTGGCTTAGTGGTTGGCACTAACGGATGTTATCCTATCCGTGTCAGTGTTGTACTTCAGGATAGCTATTGCAATATTCTTTTTAACAATGACTGTGACATCATTCCTCTTCAATGGGTCATTCCCAGCATAGGAGACCATGTGACTGTCTTATTCAAAATGGCCAATACCAGTCTGCTTCAGCTAACTAGTGCCTACAATATTGATGTTATGCATTCCAGTTCATATTTGATGGCTTCCAATTTTTCTAGATTCATACTTCATACATTCTACATTCTGATTATTAATGGATATTCACAGCTGTTTCTTCTCACTTTCAGCTGCGCCACATGAACAAATGACAGTCCCAAAAATTTGATTCTATCCATGTCATCAAAGTTGACTCTAATTTAAGACGCAGCTCTTTTCCAGGCATATTTTGAGTGCCTTCCAACCTGGCGGGCTCATCTTTTGATACTATATCACACATTATTCTACTGCTATGCATTAGGTTTTCCCCTGCCAATTTTTTCAGACATAGACTACCAGGTCCTTCGTCCTAGTCTGTTTTAGTCTGGAACCGCCACTGAAAGCTTTCCACCAAAGGTCACCCTGCTGATATTAGAAATACCAATGACAAAGTTTTCAGTATCACAGCAACACACAAGCCACCACAGTATGACAAATTGACAAATGCTTAGTGGCCTTAATCTCTTAGCTACCTATAAAATGAAGAGGTTGTAGGGATAAATTCAAGGAGCTATGGTGGCACAATGTTTAAATGATTGGATGTTAACTGAAAGATTGCTCTTGGAATCTATCAGCTACTATATCAGAAAAGGGACATACTGATACACTCCCATAAAGATTATATCCTAGGAACACCTTCTGTCCTGTAGGATTGGTGTGAGTCAGAATGCAGTCTGCGCCACACAATACAAGAATATTGATGGATTAAATGAATTATCAAAGACACAGCACAGAGACTAGTTATGTCTCTAAGTGACATCCTTCCTTTTCCCATAGTTGCATCAGTTAATGTTGCTTCTCACATCACTGTTTCTTCATAGTACAGAGTCAGTAGCAGAGCCCAAGATCATATTAAAGTTGAACAGCAGATTCAGAATTACTAAGTTCATCAGCACAAATCCCATTGGTATTTCTTGATTAGGAGAGCAGTCGCTTCTTTCATGACCAAAAAGATGTTTTAAAATTCAAATTCCTAGTGTAACAAAAATCAGCTGTGTATCTGTTTCCAAGAGCCTGCCACGTCTAGACTGAAGATAACTTATTTTTCTATTCCTATCCATGTCTCCAGAGGAATTTACTACAAACTTGTTTGCCTTTGTTTCTGAAACAATTGCTGTGGGTGCAGGAAGAATTTAATAAGAGTGCTGCAACATCTTGGTTCTGATTTTTAGAACACGAGACTGATCTATTGCAACTGCATATGAAACTAAAACTAAAACCCCAGTTAACCGTGAGACCCCAGGAGTTCTTAGAGACAACTTCATCATGTACATACATTCCTGCTAAAATGAACATGGGTTGCCACCAATCAAAGTGAGTTAGTTATTCCAAATACTAGCGTAAAGGACTAGCTGCTATCCAAACCAAAAAGAACAAATATTACAAATCACATAATGTGGTAATTAAAACCTAACTATGAATAAAAGTTGCATAACATCTTCTATGCTTTCTAACATTCCTAGTATAGTATTTGTTCTTACAAAGTAACATTGACATACTCTTATGTGGCTAAAATGGACAGCAAATCCTTATAATCTTAGCATGGTCAAATATTAACAAGTCTTATACAGTTTATATTGGGATTAGTAAAGTGGAATTAATTTAGTTTTCAGCCAGTAAACTTCAAGATTAAAGACTGACTCCTAGTTTCTGTTTATGATGAAGGATAACTCATGCTCCTGTTTTCATGCCAACAGTGCTAAGAGTTTTGCTTCAATAAAAACTTCTGTCAAGGTCGGCAGTTCAAATCCACCAGGTGCTCTTTGAATACTCTGGGGGTCAGTTATACCATGGCCCCTAGGGTCGCCATGAGTCGGATCTGACTTGACGGCATTTGGCTTGGCTAGTCTATAGTCATTAGTGCTCATAAGTGACCATTAGCAAATGAACTTGGGTTTAAAATTCCTAAGATACTTATAGTATAAAAATTGAAGCAACACTTAAATTCATTAATACCTTTGACAGAGCACACAGGTCAGTTAAGTAACAATTTCATTAACTTGATTTGTGGATCTGCTTGTTTTTATTCTTATGCTCTTGCCCAAGGCTATCACAGACTATGGACTTAATTTCTTCTCACCCTTTTCACCTGCCTTGCTACCTGCAGTAAAAATGGAACACCACTTTCTTCATTAGAAGTTTTGAAATAAAAGGAATGTATCAATTCTGTAAACTCTATTCAGATCCCTTGAATATTGTCATGCCCATGAATTCTATGGAACTATTACAGCAGCACTTCACATTGACATCAATAAAGAAATTTAAGTGTTGTGTTTTCAGAACTAGCTTCCAGCCACCTCTTGAAAGCAAGAGTTTAGAACCGAAGTGACATTTCGTAGAAAATACATATAACAGAACATAACATATTAGTCTCTTGACAACTAGTGTCTTTCTAACCCTATTCAACTCTACCTATGGTACCTACAGAGATTAACATACACAAACATCTTAGAATGATAGGAAAGTGAGTTGGTTTTGTTATTTTAAAAATAGATAGACAGAGATAGTCAGGTAGACAGACAACCAAACCAAACCCATTCCCATCAAATCAGTTCCAGTTCTTGGTGTTCCCATGTGTTAGAGACAACTGCTCTGTAGGATTTTCTTGGCTGTAATATCTACAAGACTAGATCATCAGACCATTCTTCTGTGTTCTTATCAGTGGGTACAAACCACTAACTTTTATATTTAATAATTATTAGTATTTCATATGGATTCCAGGGCTTCTGTAAGGCATTTTGACCCCAAACTGATTTACCCTCTCTATTTAAAGCAATGATACATACACTAAGGCATAATTTCTTCATTTCTCTTAATTTGTACAGAATAAAACCATCTCTGGTTAGAGAAATGAATGTACAGTTGGCAGAGACAATCTTTAAGCAACTGATTCTTAAAAGAGATCCTTCCACTATATGAACTGTCTTAGGAGACATAAAGAAATCTGTGCTTTCTCTAAAAAAGTAAAAATTGCAACTGTGGGTAAACAAACATGCCAGTTATCTTTCTTGAGACTCTGCTCTAATGGAACCACAACATTAAGAGAGCATAAAGTTTTCAAGCCACCATGGTGTTCTATTTCCCACATTCTTGTTCTGTAACAGCCGTGCTCTTTAACTGATCATCCTGCCACCCACACAGCAACTTATTCCTGTGTAAAGGTTAAAGCTGCATAATTATAGCAGAAAAACAGAGAAGCTACATAGCCTGATGTGTTTGGCACATAGTATTAGAGACAGTAAAGGTTATCTATCTATCTCTGTTGAATGTGTGTATACATATGTGTATATGTATGTCACAGATTGAATCGTGTCCATCCAAAAAATTTGTGTAGTAATTTGTCTGGGCTGTGATTCCCAGTGTTGTGTGATTGTCCTTAATTTTGTGATTTTCTTGTGCTGTAAATCCTAATCTCTGCCTGTGGTTGAGAGACTGGACTTTGTATAAGAGGATTAGGATGGGGCTGTAAAACCCTCACTGAGGTCACCTCCTTGTTCCAGTGTAAAAGGAGTTTCCTTGGGGTGTGGCTTGCACCAAACTTTATCCTTCTATCCTACAAGAGATAAAAAGAAAGGGAAGCAAGCAGAGAGCTGGAAACTCATACCATCAAGAAAGCAGCACTAGGAGTAAAGCATGTCCTCTAGACTCAAGGTTCCTGAGCCAAGATGCTCCCTGACCAAGGACTAATGCAACACAAAGACCTTCCTCCAGAGCTAACAAGGAGGCAAAGTCTTCCCCTGGAGTAGATACTCTAAATTTGGGCGTGTAGCTTACTGGACTGTGTAAGAATAAACATTACTTTGCTAAAACTATCCACTCACGGTATTTCTGTTAAAGCAGCACTAGCTGACTAAAACAATATATATACATATATATTGTGTGTATAGGCATACAAGTTCTAACAATTAACTGCACAAACAATTGTTCTAAGTGCTACATAGCTCATTGCTTAAAATCACTAGTACTCCCCTTGGGCAGCTATGCAATGATGCCAGTGCCTAGTCTACCTTTCAAAGCAATTTTGGAACTCCTTCTGTAATAACCATTGTGTATGGTAGCAAGGTGTCAAGTTCATGAACTTAATCCACACAGTTGTCTGTGAGGGAGTTTGGGGCCAGTAAACAAATAACTGTATTGGAACACCCTCTCTACTCACCTGACCTGGCCCTCAGTGAATTTTTTCTTGACCCAAAGACAAAGAAAATATTGAAAGGAAGACATTTTGATGATATTCAGGACATTAAGGGTCATGTGACAACAGCTCTGATGGCCATACCAGAAAGAGTTCCAAACTTGCTTTGAAGGGTAGACAAGGCACTGGCATCAACACATAGCTTCCCAAGGTGACTGTAGTAATAGTCAGCAATGAAATATGTAGCACTTTTTCTAGGTTGAGTTTCTGAACTTAATTGGAGGTCCTCGTAGATAGTGTGTGTGTGTATATATATGACATTCTCTGTATTAGATACAATCTATTCTTAGTAGATCAGCTTTTCATGGAAGAAGCGAATGTAGATCAAGTGTTTCCAGAAATTAATTCCAGTAAAAGAAATCAAACATAAGTCTCATCCCAATATCTAGAAGACAGTTACATGCAGAAACAGCCACTTGGTCTTTACTATCATATCACCACCACCTGATTCTTATTTTGACTTAGATTCCTATTTTGTACATATGGCAGTCATCAAATATTCCCCAAACTATGCAATGGATGCATAGGAAAAACTGTGATTTCTTCTCTCCTTGAAGTATTTGACCCTTTGGAGAGTCCTACTTTTAATTTCTCTTCTGTTCTTTTGCTGAATTCCAAGACTGGATGAGGTTTTGCAACTTCCTTCCAGAGTAACCAAAAATGGAAATTAAGAAAAAAATCATAACTTTTCATTTGGCCTTTAACCCGCCTTTACTTCACATCCGTTCTAGATCTTAAAGACTTTCATGTCTAAAAGCAGGAAGTGGGAAATGAATGTGGTTGAGAGAAAGAGAGGTGTCCATTTTTTTCTCCCAGCCTGCACTACTATAAACAGAAATAAAGTACAGTACTTTTACTTTCATCGTGGCCACTGCCCCTTTAAGGCAAAAAATAATGAATCTGACAGACCCTGCTCACTCCACTATTTCTATGAGAGGTTGCTTAGCAACCACAGGACATTGAAGAGAGGGAGATATTAGAGCAGGTTGCAGAAAGAAGGAGCTGTCATTGACTATGCAGATATAAAACATGCTCCATCCCCCACCCTCCTTTCTTTCTCGATAACTGTCATCTCAGATGGCAGGTACAGCAAAGAACTCACTGGGGGAACCCAGAACTCAGAATTCTCTATCCACCCTTTGTTCTCCAATCCAATGATATGACCCCACTAAAGAAAAAAGTCTTTCACGGAGCCGAGAGAGTGTCATGGTTAAAGGTAACAGTGGCCTGTTTTGATCTTATTCCCAAGATCTTTCTCACATCTTTCGGGTGTGAGAAGAAGATCTAACCAAAAAGTATTTTCAACAGTTTCATTGGCTGCTTTCATTTTGCAGTTGGATTTTGGATGCATTTTCTGGCCCATGAGATGGTTTCAAGCTTATAAGAACTAATTTCATGAGTTTCTGAGATGAAAAGATAAATTGGGCCATTTATACAAGACCCAAGGAGCCCTCATGCCTCAACCGTTAAGCACTTGGCTGCTAACTAAAATGTCTGTTAGTGGCTCTAACCCTCCAGGGGCTCTGTGGGAGAAAAGACCTGACAATATGCTCCCATAAAGATTACAGCCTAGGAAGCCCTATGTGTCCCCTGAAAATGTGATGCCCAGTATTGTGTGGTTGTCTACCATTTTGTGATCTGATGTGATTATTCGGTGTGTTGTAAATTATAACCTCTACGATGTTAATAAGGCAGGTTTAGAGGGAGTATGTTAATGAAACAGGACTCAGTTTACAGAATTCCAGTATATTTTCAGCGTATCTTTTTTGAGAAACAAAAGAGAGAACTGAGAGCAAGAAGAGGGACCACAAAGCAAGACCAGCCAGGACTGGAGTATGTATTTTGGACCCAAGTTCCCTGTGCTGAAAAGCTCTTAGATCAGGGTAAGACTGATAACAAGGACTTTCTCCCAGAGCCAAAAGGGAGATAAAGCCTTACTCTGGAGCTGGCACCCTGAATTCTGACTTCTAACCTGTGAACTGTACTTTGGACATGTTATTGGAAAGGACCAGTCCCTGGTGAAGGTCATCATCTTTAGTAAGACAGACAGTGAGAAAGAGGAAGATCCTCAGTGAGACACAGTGACACAGTGGCTGCAATGATGGCTCAATGTAGCAATGATTGTGAGGATGGTACAGGATCAGCCAATACTGAACACAGAGTTGCTATGATTCAGAACCAACTCAGTGGCACCTAAAACAGACAGTGAGAGAATAAACTTCCATTTGTTATAGCCATCCATTAGCAGAATTTCTGTTACAGCAGGGCTAGATGACTAGGACAACTATGCGTCAGGCTCTGAACTAATTGCTTTCACAAATTACATTTAATTTTTATAGTAAGCTATGAAATTATTATTACTATTAGCCATTATAGGAAAAAAAAAGTCTCACTATGTTGTCCAAGATTGCAGCATTTTTATGTAGTGGGAGTAGTGGTTAAACTTCAATCTGCCCATCCACAGAAGCTAAGCAGTGAACTCCAGTGCTGTTCTATCTCTCTAAATGTTGATGGTCCACAATTACTTCTTTAAAGATGAACAAAACAGAAAGAGAGAGGAAGGACATATGGACAGACAGAAGAAGGAGGTGAAAGAAAGGAAGAAGGAAGAAGGGAAAGAAGGGAGAAAATAATAGAGCAAACAGCAAGAAAAGACAACACGTACTATAACCTGGTATTCAAACAAAAAACCCATGGCCTTCGAGTCAATTCCAGTTTGTAACTACACTACAGGAAAGGGTAGAACTGCCCCATAGGGCTTCCAAGGAGTGGCTGGCAGATTGCAACCGGCAACCTTTGGTCAGCCGATGAATACTCAACTACTACACCACCAGGAATCCTACCTGGTATTACCAGAAAAACAAACCCACAGCCAGCAAGTTGATTCTTCCTCATAGCAACCCTATAGGACAGGGTAGGACTGCCCATAGTATTTCCAAGTGGTGCCTGGTTGATTCAAACTGCTGGCCATTTGATTAGCAGTCATAGCATTTACCTACTACGCCACTAGAGTTCTCAATCTGGCACTAGGACCAAAAAAAAAAAAAAATGTGCTCTCACTTTCCAAAAATGTACCACAGAAAAACATTGGTTCACTGTCATATAATGGGATCTAGAACATGTAAGTGTTAAAACATGAAACATGATATTTAAGATATTATAAAAGGCAAATATGCTTTTCTAGTCAGGTAAATCTGAATTCAAATCCAGTCTCTATGTATTCCTACCTTTGTAGTTGAGCCATATCTCTTAATCTTTCTAAACATCAAATTTGCCATTTGTAAAACGGGTTGTGATACCAGATTTGTTTGAGAAATTGAGATTATATAGTAAATTGTGTTGTTCACTTCCTGGTAACTAAAAGGCATTGAACAAATGTTGTTTAGTATTTGCAGAAAAATGAAACAAATCAATGGTTAAGGATCTGTGAAAACATTAAACATGAACAGTAAATAATTTCTATTGATAGTGTAAGGAATATCACAAAACTGTTCATTATTAGTTCCTTAATCATTTACATTTAATTTTTTCTAAAAAAAAGGGGGGGGACTAGCATAGTCTTCAAACCCAAAATTCATCTATCTACATATTAATTATACACTTTCTGTTGTGAAAGTGTTACAGCTGCTGACCAAGATGTCAGTAGTTCTAATCTACCAGGTGCTCCTTGGAAACTCTATGGGGAAGTTCTGCTCTAATCTATATGGTTGCTATGGGTCAGAACCAAGTGGATAGCACCTAACAATCACAACAACAACACTCTGTGTTTGATTCAGGTGCAAATAAAACACAGCCTATTATGTCAAGGATTATAGAAGAAGAGAGAAGGCACATGCAAAAGTAAATATGACATGGCGAATAAACCAAGCTGCTTAGCACAGTTTGGAGAAGATTCTGTGTCTGGCTGGGATACCAAGAATGAAGTTACTAAGGAAATAGATTACGGACAAGGCCTCCTTAGTGGACATTTTTAGAGTGGTGGTTATTTCTAATCCAACACCACTTATTGCTCCTGCTGTCACAGAATCTCATTTTCTTTCGGGAACTCTGGGTCCTCCAATTTGGCACCTGTGTTCTGGTGGTACGGACTCCATCTGGTGTGATGTGAGCACCACAAGCTGGGTTAGTCAACAGAGTCAGTGCACAGAGTCCATACACGTAGTCCAAGGCAAGCCAATCAGGCTAACAAGGCCAGATCTAGCTTCGACTCAGCAGTGAAGTTGCTTCCCTCTTGCGTAGGACTATCGCAGAACTAGTGTCCTTCTATTGCTTGGCTGTAGAATCTCTACTGTCGTCTAACTATTGTTGATGGCATCATTCCAGTACTGAGTTCAGTCAAACTTGAAGCTAAGTCTTCAACCCCACACTTACCTGTACATGTTAATTACATAAATACATATATTTCCCTAACCATTTTTGTTGCTTTTGTTTTACTTTTTGTGGGAGATGATAGAAAACTCAGTTTATATTCCTAACCTATACAGATTAGGAGAACAAACAGAATTCTAACAGATGGAAAGAGTAGAGAGAGATACCTCAGTAATGGGAAGATCACGGGCAAGAGTGTGGGCTAGGGATGGCGTTAAGGAAGCTGATCTCAGGTCACTATTCTGCTGTTTTGTTAGCTGCTGAAACATTTCTTTCCCTTCAGAGCAAAAGACTCATGTTAGCTTCCTCACCGTTAAACAACTGCTGCTGCCTGAGCATCTCACTGAGCCTGTCTCCTTCACTCACACAGTGAATCTGTCTCCTTCCACTCATGAGAAAGAATGCATTCACCCACTGGTGGTGTGAGCTAAACTACTTTCTACTACTTTGTGGCTTAGGGTCAGAGCCTTTTGACCACCTCTGTGACTCTTGTGCCTGTCCTTTCATTTAATTTCTGTCTTTTCATCTGTAGCCATCTGGAGTTCAATAAAGAGAGAAGTATATTTAGTGTCCTTGCATAAAGAAGCAGGTGTAGCCCTATCAAATGACTTCATAAAATTAATTAGATGTGATGAAACCTTTTCATTCAAATCAACCTGCTAAACCTGAAAAGAGTGCTGGAGAGACTTAACTTGGCAGGATTCATCTCGCACCAAACAATTCTCCTGGAGTGGGAGGAGTGACATATTCCTGGGAAATGTCCTAGAATTTTCTTCTCTCATCAAGGTATTTCCTCTTCTTAACATTTTTTATAGAGTTTCTTAAATAGGTAAAAAAAAAAAAGTATAATAAATACCCACTGCCATCGAGTCAATTCCGACTCATGGCAACCCTATAGAAAAGAGTAGAACTGCCTCATAAGGCTTTCTAGGACTTTCTGGTGGATTTGAACTGCTAACCTTTTAGTTAGCAGCCATAGCACTTAACCGCTACACCACAAGGATTTAAAAGAAAATATACAACATTTAATTATGGGGAGAAGTAAGTTGGATTTCCATCAGCCCACTATCCATTCACTACCTTTCATTCCATTCCATAGTATCAGACTTAGAGTCCAAAAGATGGATAGTCTGTATCTGTCCATTAGTACAATGGTTTTATCTTGTGTTCCTAGAAGTGTTCACTAAAGGCCCTGTTTGTGTCATATAACTTTCATACCCACTTGCACACTAGCTTCTGCAGGCAGGAATAGGACCCCTCCCTAGCTGTGCTTTCAGATCATAATGAAGAGATGTGTCCCAAAGCCATCTGTTGCTAATAACACAGCCATTGGGGGAATAATTTATGTTTTTCACAATTTAGATCAAATTCAGGATTAACCTTATAAAAACATTATTTTCACTCTCTGCTGTGTGCTTTCTTAACTGGGAGAAATAGGTGGCAGACTACGGTCAATGAGGTCAGAATTGCATGTAAGTGCTGACCAGAAATGTCTGTTCCAATTTGTTGTTCAGTGTAACAGTGTTAGTTCTGACTCACAACACCAGCCAAATGCCGTCGAGTCGGATTCGACTCATGGCAACTGTGTACATAATGGAATAAAACACTGCCAGATCCTGACAAACGTTGTCATGCTTGAGACCACTGTTACAGCCACTAGGCTAGTCCACTGAGGGTCTTCCTCATTTTCTACCAGCCTTCTACTTTACCAAGCATGATGTTCTTTTGCAGGGACTGACCACTCCTGATAACATGTCCTAAGTTTGTCAGATGAAGTCTTGCTGTCCTTGTTTTTAAGGAGCATTCTGGCTGCACTTCTTCTAAGACAGATCCATTCATTCTTCTGTCAGTTCATGGCACACTTAACAAACTTTCCCAGCATCAGTGTTCAAAGGCCTCAATTCTTCTTTATTCATTGTTTAGCTTTCACACGTGTATGAGAGAGCTGAAAACACCACGGTGTGGGTCTGGCACACTGTAGTCTTCACGGTAACATCTTTGCTTTTTAACACTTTAAAGAGACCTTTTGCAGCATATTTGCCCAGTTGCAACTTACCCTTTGATTTTGTAATTGCTGTTTCCATAAGTGTAGATTGTGGGTACGAGTAAAGTGTAGTCCTTGACAATTTCAAACTCTACTCCGTTTATCACGATGTTTCTTACTGGTTCAGTTGTGAAGATTTTTTCCCTTTGAGGTACAACCCATGCTGAAGGCTGTGGTCTTTGATTTCATCAGTGAGTGCTTCAAGTCGCTTTTCCCTTTCATCAAGCAAAGTTGTGTCATCTGCATAATGCAGTTTGTGAACAGGTCCTCCTCTAATCTAGATGTTATATTCTTCTACATACAGTCTATTTCCTCAGATGATTTGCTCAGCGTACAGACTGAATTGGTACGGAGAATGGATACAACCCTGACTTTAAACCAGAGTATTCCCTTGTGTTCAAACAACTGCCTCTTGATCCATATACAGCTTCCTCATGAACACAATTAAGTGTTCTGGGATTCCCATTCTTTGCAATGTTATCCAGAATTTATTAGGATCCACACAGTTCACTACCTTTGCATCGTCAATAAAACACAGGTAAACATCTTTCTGGTATTCTCTGCTTTCAGCCAGGATTCATCTGCAATCAGCAATGATGTCCCCTGTGCCATGTCCTCTTCTGAATCCAGCTTGAATTTCTGGTAGTTCCCTGTTAGTGTACTGCTGTAGCTACTTTGGAATGATCTCCAGCAAAGTTTTACTTACATGTGATGTTAATGATTTTGTTCGATAATTTCTACATTTGTTTGGATCATAGACATACATATGGATCTCCTCCAGTCATTTGGCCAGGTAAGCTGTCTTTCTAATTTCTTGGCATAGATGAGTGAGTATCTCCAGCAGTGCTTCCATTTATTGAAAAATCTCAATTGGTATTCCATCATTTCCTGGAGGCTCACATTTTTCCCAGTGCCATCGGAGTGCAGCTTGGACCTATTCCTTGATAGCATTATTCTGTAATCATATGCTGCCTCCTAAAATGGTTGAAAGTCAATTCTTTTTGGTATAGTAACTCTGTGTATTCCTTCCATCATCTTTTGATCATTCCTATTTTACTTAATATTTGTCCTGCAGAATCCTTCAATATTGCAACTCAAGGCTTTAATTTTCTTTTCAGTTCTTGAGAAATGCCTAGCATGTTCTTCACTTTCAGTTTTCTGACTCCAGGTCTTTGTACAACTCATCATAATACTTTGTTTTCTCAAGCTACCCTTTGAAATCTTCTGTTCAGATCTTTTAATTCATGATTTCTTCCTTTTGTTTTAGCTACTTGATGCTGAACAGAACTTACAGTCTCTTCTGACATCCATTTTGGTCTTTTCTTTCTCTTCAGTCTTTGTAAGGATCTTTTGCTTTCTTCAAGTATGATGTCCTTGGTGTCATTCTACAACTCATCTGGTCTTTGGTCACTGGTGTCGGAAACATCAAATCTATTCTTCAGACGGTCTGTAAATCCAGGTGGGATATACTCAAGGTCATACTTGAGCTCTTGTAGACTTGTTCTACTTTTCTTCCATTTCAACTTGAACTTCCATATGAGCAATTGATGGTCTGTTCCACAGTCTGCCCCTGTTCTTGTTCTGACTGATGATGTTGGGCTTTTACAAGTATCTCTTTCCAATTTGATTTGTTGTATATTCCATCTGGTGAGGCTCACATGCATAATTAAAATTTAAATTGTTGGAAAAAAAGTATTTGCAATAAAGAAATCATTGATCTTGAAAAATTCTATCATACAATCTCTGGCATCATTTCCATCACCAAAGCCATATTTTCTAATTATCAACCCTTCTTATATGTCCCAAATATGATAATTCTCAGCTCCTTTGCCCTACACCCAAATCCCAGCTTTTACCTGAACAAAAGTTGCATTTTTGTTCGAACTCTTACCAAATCATCACACTAAACCCTGATACCCTATACATTAACTCCTCCAGTACTTCTAAAGTGTAAATGAGACCATGTCATTTCACTAATTTAAGCCTCCAGTAACTAGCCAATATACTAAGCACAAATCGCTCATTCATCAGTTTCTATAACATCTTGTGATCTGATCCCTGGCTTTGTCTTGATACTGATTTCACATTACTTTCCCCTTTCTCATTCCATGTGAAAGAAACTGATCTCCTTGTTTCTTACAGCCAAGCACCTTCCAGTCTCAGGGCCTTTTCACTCACCACTCTTCTGTTTGGAATGTTCAGCCCCCAGATAACTTTGTCCCTCACAAAACTCATGTCACACACAAATCTCAAATGCTGACAACACTACTTAAAATGGCACCTTCAGCATTCACTGTGTCTTCATGGTCAAAATACTTACTATTCGACATTATCATACTAAACGTGTGTTTATCTTTTTCCTCTAGTATAATATAAGCTGCTTGAGGGCAAGGACTTAATAATATTACTACTGTATGCCATTACTTTGAACAGTGTTGGAGGAAAGTAAATATTCAATATTTACTGTTGAGTAAGTGTAAACCACAGCTTACCTAATCTATTTGACAGTTAATACTTGTTTAGCATGTAAGGGCTAATTTTTATGTGTTCCTTGGAGAAAAATAAAAGGTGATACCTGATTATAGCGTTACCTATTTAGAGTAGCACTATTAATCCTTAAAGTATACTTGAAGTATATGTGTGAAAGAGAGACAGAAGATGACAGAGAGAGAGAGAGAGAAACTGAAGCACAGGGAATTTGAAAAAGTTGTGCAAGGTCAAGTAGCTACTACATAACAGAAGCAAAATTTGAACCCAAGACCAAAGTAGTCCGTAGCCCTGCTGGTACACTAGTTAAGGGCTTGGCTGCTTACCAAAAGTTCAGCAGTTCAAATCCACCAGCCTCTCCTTGGAAACCCTATTGGGGAGTTCTACTCTACTGTATAAGGTCACCGTGAGTTGGAATCGACTCAGTAGCGACAGGTTTGATTTTTGCTGTAGTCTAGCTCCAGATTCTGTAATTTTCTCTAGAAGGGTATTCATCATGTCTGTTATATTACTGAATTGTTTGGGATGAATGATGCTATAAGACAGTAATTTTATCAATAGTGTTTAATGAGAATCCATCTTTATTGTTCCCTGTGTCATCTTTTACCAACCTACCTGAGATGGCATGCTTTAAGAAGACATCGTTATTCATTCCTAAGCCCACAGTGCTACGTTTATAAGATACAGGCAGTGAAGCAATAAATATTTGTTGATTGATTGTTTAAAATGTAGATAACATAATGGGACTCAATTACTATTGACTCTTGGTTGAGATTAAGATCCTCAAGTATTAAAACCCAAAGTAAAAAACTAATCATGGTAGAAGAATAAGGAATATGTGAATACAGAAGGGAAGATAAAGTACCTATATCAAATTTGATCTCTTTACAATTTTGATTATGGAGTTCCTATTTTCAGGGTCTTTTGAGTAAATAAAAATGGAGCAACACTGCTCTTCTGAGACAAGTCTATCTGGTAATAGAGTTTCTGGAATAGTAGAAAGCATTAGATTTAATTCACATTTCTGATTAATTTTGGCCCTCTCACACTACTTTGAACCAGGAATCTGTCTCCATTCATGGGCTTCTTTCACCAAATAAATTTATCTGTGCCAACACCTTGCAAACATCAAAATATTTACATATGTTAAAAAATGTAATATGAAGAAGTGTAGTGTTTCACACAGAAATATTCATATAGTTACAATAGCAAATGTGAAATAATCTTGACTTTTCTTTCTTGAAACAATCAAAAATGGTAGCATAAATTAATTAGTCATTTATAGTAACAGTGTTCACATTGGGTTCTTTGGCCTTTCCCATTTGGCTTAAGGTTATTTTATGTCAAAATAGTCACAATCACATTTACTGGACAATTCAGAGGTCAATTAGAGTTAAATTTGGCCCTTCTGCTTACGTAGAATGGATAAAAATGTTGCTTCTTGGGAGCTACTTAAAGCATTTCACTAGATTAACTCCTTTCCTTTCTTCTCAGACCAAATTTTATCTTCTATTTATGAGGTCATGAGTCAGAGATCTGGAGATTTAATCTAATCCTGATTTGAAATTTTCAGCCATGACCCTAGAAAACATCCTCACAATATCTTCACTTGAGAGTTGGAAAAGATATTCAGGGTGAGAAATGAATTCAACAGCAAAGACCTCCTCATTTGTCCCTAGCTTCTTTCTTCTTCGAAGAAATTTTTTTTCCTTTTTTAAATTTCTTGTCTATTTACAACTTTATTCTCTTTCACTTATCTTCCTTTCTTCCTTTCCTTTACTTTCTACTGTCTCAAAAATAGGATAAGCTTCATAATGACCTGATTCAGTCTCCTAAAAGCCAACCCAAAGCTGTAACCACAATCACAGATCTGTGCCACCCGTCCACAAAGCCAGTACTGAGACAGGGGAGGTGATTAAATGGGGACATTTATTGAGTGCCAACACACAAGAGGCAAGAGAGAATCAGTTCCTCCAAAGCTTGCCTGCATAGGCTAAGCCTGGAGGTGATATAAGTTGATTAAGTGCGGGCGACGCTGGTTAATATTTTTTCCAATCCGCACAAATAATTCTTTTGATGTTTTAACAGTATTCTTTGTAGGGGTCTCCATGGCTCCAACAAGTCAGGGTTTGATAATCATCTATACTGTCTGGTGACTAGGATCAGTAGTCTTAGGGAATAACTGAAAGTGGATAAACAGAATAATTAAACAATGTTCTTAAGAGGAAAGAATAGTAGTGTGACTCATGACAAGTTTAAGGTAAATTCTAATGGATGGGGGAAATCAAGCTCTCAGGACTCAATGTTTATAACATGGTTGTCTTAAGTATCGTGCTACTGTTTGTAGTAAGATGGAATTGGGCTGGCCAAGGGCTTCCCTTTCAAAGCTACTGCCATAGAGTTGATTCTGGCTCATAGCAACCCTATAAGTCAGAGTAGAACTGCCCCATAGAATTTCTATGGAGCATCTGAAGAATTTGAACTGCTGACCTTTTGGTTAGCAGATGCAGCACTTAACCACTATGCCACCAGGGTTTACAGTCTCCTTAGCAGTCTAAATAAAGTTATCCAATAATAGAATACACAAAGTTGTCACCCTAGGAATGCTGAATATCAAATTTTTTAAAACTTACAAAAATTCTTTCAGTGAGGCTTACCTACAAGTAAATATCTTAGGTGGGCACCAACAGTTTGCATTCAACTGCTAACACAAAGGTTGGTAGTTTGAAGTCACTTAATTGGTTCTTCAGAAGAAAAGGCATGGCAATTTACTACCATAAAGATTACAGCCAAGAAAACCCTATTTAACAGCTCTCTGTAATACATGTGGTTGCCATGAGTTGAAATCTACTTAATAGCTACTAACAACAAATATATTAGGAAGGTTTTTGTGTGTGTGTGTGTGTATGCGTGTGTGTAAAATAAAGGAATCCTGGAGATATAAACAGCTAAACACTCCACTATTAACCTAAAGGTTGGTAGTTTGAATCTGCCTAGGCACACCACAGGAGAAAGACCTGGCAATCTTCTTTCTGCAAAGATTATGCTTAGAAAATCCAATGGGCCAGTTCTACTCTGTCACATGGATTTGCTATGAGTCAAAATTGACTCAATGATACCTAACAACATATTATACATATATACACATAATCTTGCCTCTGAGATTGAGTAAAGTTTAGTCACGTAGTACAATTGTGGTAAGTAATACCCTCTTTAAACACCCACTAAATCTTGCTACCACAAATATTCATTTGAGTCAAGTCAATGCAAAATTACTCAAAACACTTATTTGCCACCATGCAGACAAAAGGATTGGCTAATTAACTAAGTTTTCCCACTTAACTTTTGATTGTTCAGGTTTCATAGAGGCATGGCCCCCAGTAGCAACATGAAAGCACAGCCTTTTTGATATTTACTAAGCAGCTGTTTTAGTGTTAATCCCCTGAAATTCTGAACATTACCAGAAAACAACTGAAAACTGTTTTCTGATGAAACCTTTATTCCATACACTCCTTTAAAGATTTCCCCAAGACAAAATGCACAAGTTAAAATGCAAAGTGTGAAGTTATATCTGAAAATACATGGACTTCCTCAGTGTATACCAATGGGCGTTATTGCGTTGCTGTACTCAGGTCTGTCTAATCAGGCTACAAGCTCCATTTATCTGACAGCATATTGAAATAGTAACCTACATGCCCTACCTCTTATTTCTCACTTAGATTTATTCCTTAGCTAATTGAAATTTAGTTTCTCCCCACATGATTCCTCCAAGACTGCTCTCTTGAAGTTAGCAATAGTCTTTGAACTGTCAGATGCAATGCAACTTCTCCTCAGCTTTTGTCTATTTTTGGAAACTCTGGTGACAAAGTAGTTAAGTGCTATATCTGCTAACTGACAGGTAGGCAGCTTGAATCCATCAGGCATTTCTTAGAAATTCTTTGGAGCAGTTCTACTCTGTCCTATAGGGTTGCTAGGAGTCAGGATCAACTGGACAGCAGCAGGTTTGGTGTGGTTTGGGTTTTGCCTGTTTTCAAGTCTACATAGCATGACAATTTTGTCTCATTTTTTGAAACTTTGTTATTTTGGTTTCCCTAAAACTATTGTGTTCTCATCTTCTAATTCTTTTGTCAGTCTTAGAATTTTTAACTGTTTCCTTTTCTTTAACCTATTAACCTATTCCTTAAAAGTAGGTGTTGAAGCAGTGCCAAGATAGCAGACTAAGTCACACATCTTGTCGATTTCCTCTGAGAACTAAGGCCTAGAAAACTAATTGAACAGAGCAGTGTGAAAGTTTTAGGAACCCCAAGATCAGGCATAGGTTTGTGAGATCAGAGTGGGTGACAGGAAGGGGAAAACCTTTGCCACAGGTGAAATGGAAGGGCAGTGAGTCCAACTTCTGCTGGCACAGCAGCTGAGAGGCTTACAGGTATAGATGCCATCTTTCTTTACTGGGAGACTTGAAATGGGGCTACTGACCCTGAGAGCTGGGAGGGTCTGGTTGCTGTGCTGAGCTGCAGTGCCTAAGTAAACAGCCTCTTTTGCAACAAAGAGGATGTGCTTGTGACAGTCACATTTAGAGAACCCAGCAGCAGCTGGTGACCAAGGGTGCCAGTCCCCTTCCTCCATCTCTTCTCTGAGCTGTGCCATAGATACTGCTGACTCAGTACAGGATAGGTGGCTCAAGTGGAATGCCATCTTGTTCAACTGAGAGGAGAGTCATCCACGCCTGAGGGCCCAGCTGGGGCTAGCTTGCAGGCTGAGCAACAGTGCCTGCCTGGATAGCACCTCTCCCAGCAGAAAAGCTACTTTAAAGACAGTCATACTTAGCGAATATCATGGTGGCTGGCAGCCAAGTGTGGCAGTGTCCTTAACCTTCCCTTCTTTGAACCACATCACAGCACCTCCTGACAGGCCCCTGAGACACTCTATAAATAGGGTGCCATCTTTGTCAGCCAGGAGGTGGGGGCTGCTACCCCTGAAGGCCCAGCTGCTATTGGCTGCCATGGGACAGCTCCTTTCCCAGCAGAAAAGCAGTTTTTAACAAAAGCTATTTAGAGAATGCAGCAGTGGCTGGCAGTTAAGTGTAGTGGTGTCATTTCCAACTCCCTTTGCTGAGTTATACCACAGCATCTTTGACAGGCCCCAGAGAGACTCCATAAATAGAACACCATTACTATCAGCTGGGAGGCAGGGCCTGCCACCCCTGAGGGCTGGGCTGCTACCAACTGCCACTGAACTGCACTTCTGTCAGCAGAAAAGCTGTTTTTCAGAGAAGCACATCTGGAGGATCCAGCAGTGCCTGGCAGCTGACTGTAATTGCATCCTTCTCCCCCTCTTCTCTAAGCTATGCCATACTGTCAAATGGTATCACTCCTGAGAGTTGGCACAAGTTGATCATCATCTTTATCAGCCAGAAGACAGGACATGCCACCCCTGAGGGCCCAGCTGGCATCAGCCACCAAGCTAAGCAGCACTATGGGGCTGGACAGCATCTCTCTCACCAGAGAAGCTGTACATAAGTCAGCCAAACCTAGAAAACTCAGTGGCAGATGGTGGTCAAGTCTAGCAATGCCCTTAATCACCCCCTTCTTTGAGCTATGCCACAGCTCTCATTGGTGCAACATAAGAGAAGCTGAATAGCTTTTTGATGGCATGAAGACAACAATCACTACCTAACTATTTAAAGAAGCAGACCACCATGGCTCCAGAAAGCTCCCAAAATAATCAAAAATGTCCCAGATGAAGAAGCCTTCCTGAAATTACCAGAGGTAGAATACAAAAGAATTATGTACAGAACCCTTCTAGAGATAAAACAAAGTTCAGCAGAACAAAATGAAAAATTAAGCAAGCTATATAAACTGCTACAACATCAGTGATACAAAATTCAGCAGATCAATAATAAAATTACAGAGTTAGACAATTCAATAAAGCCAAAAGAGCATGATTGAGCAAATGGACTGCAGAATTAGCAAGATGGAAGATAAAGCAACTGACACCAGTATTTATGAGAGATAAGGTAGAAGAGTCAAGAAAATTAAAGAAGCATTACAAAGCATGTGGGACTCTATCAAGAGGAATGATCGACGAATAATTGGAATTCCTGAACAGGGAGGGATAGCAGAAAACACAGAGAGAATTGTTGAAGAGTTGCTGACAGAAAACATTCCTGACATCACGAATGAAGAGAACATAGATATTCAAGATGCTTATCAAACTCCACAAAAGGAAGGCCCCAAAAGAAAGACACCAAGACACATTATAATCAAGCTTAACAAAATGAGACATAAGAAGAGGCGCTTAAAGGCAGAGACTTAAATCAAAACTAGAGTTCAAAGGGAAGCCTTATAGGCTGTCCTGTGACTTCTCAGAAGCCTTCCTGAAATTACTAGAGGTAGAATACAAAAGAATTATGTACAGAACCCTTCTAGAGATAAAACAAAGTTCAGCAGAACAATGAAAAATTAAGCAAGCTATATAAACTGCTACAACATCAGTGATACAAAATTCAGCAGATCAATAATAAAATTACAGAGTTAGACAATTCAATAAAGCCAAAAGAGCATGACTGAGCAAATGGACTGCAGAATTAGCAAGATGGAAGATAAAGCAACTGACACCAGTATTTATGAGAGATAAGATAGAAGAGTCAAGAAAATTAAAGAAGCATTACAAAGCATGTGGGACTCTATCAAGAGGAATGATCTATGAATAATTGGAATTCCTGAACAGGGAGGGATAGCAGAAAACACAGAGAGAATTGTTGAAGAGTTGCTGACAGAAAACATTCCTGACATCATGAATGAAGAGAACATAGATATTCAAGATGCAGATATTCAGAAGCAGAAACCACATTGGCAAGAAGGCAGTAAGTGACACATACAAAGCCTTGAAGGAGAAAAATGTCCAACCAAGAATTGTATATCCTCCAAAATTGTCTCTCAGATATGATGGTAAAATTAAGATATTCTCAGATAAACAGAAGCTTAGAGACTTTGCTAAAACCAAACCAAGAAATAGTGAAAGAAGCTCTTCATTTAGAAAATTAATAACAACAGATATATACTCAAGGATGCAATGTAGGACACAGCACCCAGAGTCCTACTCAGTTAAGGAAGTCACAAAGCTCAATCAAACTTAAAATAATAAAATTAGGGAAACAGAGATCTTAACATATAAAAATATTCCTATTTGAAGATGATATGATCATATATACAGAGAACCCTAAGGAATACATAAATGAACTGTTGGAACTAAAAGAGGAGTCCGGCAAAGTATTAGGATATAAGATAAATATAAGTAAATCAGTAAGATTCCATAACATCAACAAAGAGACCATCAAAAAAGAAATCAGCAAATCAATACCACTTACTATAGCCACAAAGAAGACAACATTCTTAGGAATAAATCTAACCAGAGCAGTAAGAGACCTATACAAAGAAAATTAAACTCTATGGCAAGAAACCAAGAGACGTATGTAAGTGGAGAAATCTACCTTACTCATGGGTAAGAAGAATTAACATTGTGAAAATGTCTATTCTACCTAAAGCAATCTACATATACAATGTAGTCCCCATGCAAATTCCAGTGTCTTTTTTTAATGAGATGGAGAACAAACCACCAACTTTGTTTGGAAAGGCAAAAAAAGGGGCTAAGTAAAGCACTCCTGAAGAAGAGGAACACAGAGGGAGGCCTCACACTACCCAACCTTAGAACCCACTACACTGCCATAGTATTCAAAACAGCCTGGTACTGGTACAAAAAGAGACATATAAACCAATGGAACAATATAGAGACCCCAGAAATATCACCATTCTCCTATGAACAGCTGATATTCAACAAAGACTCAAGAGATGTAAACTGGGCTAAAAACAGTCTCTTTAACAAATGTTGCTGGCGAAATTGGATATCTATCCACAAGAAAACCTGAAACAAGATCCATATCTCACACCTTACACAAAAACTAACTCAGAATGGATCAAAGACCTAAATACCAAATGTAAAATGATAAAGATCATTCAAGAAAAAATAGGAACAACAGTGGAAGTTCTAATACACAGCTTAGGCTACAAAATCTAACCAACAAAGCACAAACAATGGAAGAAAAAATAGATAAATGAGAACTACTAAAAATCAAACACGCTCATCCAAAGACTTTATCAAGAGAGTTAAAAGGCTGTCTACAGATTGGGAGAAAACATTTGGCAACTACATGTTGAATTGATGTCTAATTACCATAATCTACAAGGTACTACAAAATATCAACAAGAAAATGGTAAATGGCATGGTAAATAGCCCAATTTAGCAACGGGCAAAGGAGATGGAGAGACACTTCACCAAAGAAGACATCCATGTAGTCAAAAGACACATGAGGAAATCCTCACAACCTTTAGCTATTAGAGAAATCCAAATCAAATGAGATACCATCTCTACCCAATGAGGTTGGCAATAAGCAAAACAACAAATGCTGGAGAGGCTATGGAGAGATTGGTGGGAATACAAAATGGTACAACCTCTTTGGAAAGCAATTTGGCACTTCTTTAAAAAAGCTAGAAATAGAAATACTCTATTATCCAGCTATCCCATTGCTCAAATATATCCTACAGAAATAAAGGCTGTCACATGAACAGACACATGCACATGAATGTTTATTGCAGCACTGTCCACAATAGCAAAAAGATAAAATCAACCTAGACGTCCATCAACAGATGAATGGATAAACAAACTATGGTATATATACACAGTGGAACACTATGCAGTGATAAAGCAATGATAATTTTAGGAAGCCTCTCATAACCTGGTTTCAACTAGAAGACTTCATGATAAGTGAAATCAGTCAGCCACAAAAGGACAAGTATTGTATAAGACCTCCGCTGTAAGGACTTCAAAATGGACTTGTGTACAGAAGAAAAGACTGATAGCTACAAAAGTAGGAAGAGAGCCAGAGGGATGTCTATACATTAGATAGTTGATAGGAATTTGGTTAGCTGAAGGAAGTGATAGCACACAACAGAGGGCAGATCAGCATAACCGGACTACACCATAAACTGAATGGTTTTCTAAATTGAACCAAATATTTCAAATGATAGAGTAGCAGGAATGGGCATCTGGGACCCATGTTTTCAGAGGACATCAAGATCAATTGGCATAACTAATCTTTTGCTAAAAGAGTCTTCTACACCCCATATTGGTGAGTGGGGTCTTAAAAAGCTAGGAAGCTGCCCTCTGAGGAACAGTAAATGGTCCCAAACCATATGGAGCAGACGATGACTGAGACCATCAAAGACATGAGGAAAAATGAATCCAGGAGGCAGAAGAATGCATATGAATGGGACCTCACATCAGCACGAGACCAGGAGAAGCAGATGGTGCCCAGTCACCTCCAAAGGCAGCCATGATGGGGGATACAAAGTAGAATCCCTGAGGTATCATGAGACAGAGGTGTGCAGTTCAAGAACTCTACTCAAAGACCAGAATTGATGGTCCAACAGTCTGCAGGGTCCCCTGGGAACATGGCCTCTAGACTTACTGCTGGCCCAGACCTGAAACCAGTAATGAGGTCAACTCTTCAGACAAGAATGGACTGGACTCGTGGACACAGTGTGAGCATGTGGCGTATGTACTTTATGGTTTTATACATTTATAGGATGCTGTCTTACTGGTTTCTTTCTAAATGGGAGAGGAGGGGAGAGGTGTTTGTTAAGAACATACTAGAAGTAAAGAGTGAAAAAAAGATGTGTACTGTCACAGGGTTAGGACAGCAGCTAGAGTTGCAGACAGGTGAGTATGTAAAATTGATTTGGATTGTATACTTTCAGTTAATCATAATTTTTTTTTAAAGTGTCCTATTCCATTCTCCTCCAAACACATTTTTTATTCATGGTAATCTAGCTATTCTAAGATATTTAATTTCTGTTTGTGACAAGTTGAAATTTACAACTGCCTAAAGACAGAAAACCCTGGTGGTGTAGTGGTTAACAACTACTGCGGCTAAAACATCAGCAGTTGAAATCTACCAGGTGCTCCTTGGAAACCCTGTGGAATGGTTCTATGTATGTGGTTCTATGCATGTGGAATGGTTCTACTGTATGTTTTAGGGTCACTTGGAGTCAGAATCTACTCAACAGGTATGGGTATAGTATGAATTCTTTCAAAAGCTGAACCTGAGAGAGAGATCCTACTTGGAAAGAACAGAGTTAAGCATCAAGTGAGATAGTGTGTTCACCGTGGCTGAAAAATCAGGACGGGAGGAGATAAAGCTGCACTTGGCAGCTCTCGATGTTTCCCATCTGAATCACTCCCAGGTGGTGCAGGAAGAACGAATGAGCCCTGTCACACCTGGGGAGAGGGAACCATGCATCAGCTGCATCTAAGCTGATCTGCCACGCTTCCAGCCAAGACACTCATTCCTCAGAGCCTATCCACAGAGCAGCCAACAGCTTGTATCTCCTCTACCAGATAATGTCTCTGCCTCTTAAGAGTTTTATCCCTTTGACCTCTACAGACAATCCATCAGGTTATACCAGCGATCACTTGACTTTTCTTTTAAACCACAAATTAGCCATTGGGGGCTGGTTTTATAATGTACAGTGACCTTCCATGAATTTATTTTCATTCGATTTCTGTAAGAGCCAAATATTTGGAGGAAGGGCTATTACTCCATTTACAGATAAGGAAATAGACTAAGCCCTACACTGAGGGTCAGAAGATCAGATGTCTGGTTCTGATTCTACCACTAATTAACTTTACAAACCCCTTCAACTCCTTAGGATCAGGTTTTCCTTTTTTTATGTACCTTTTTATCCCAACATTCTGAATTGAGAATTCCCAAGTTGATGGTAAAGTAGTGATACTCTTACTCCTCTCCTCTATCCGTATTCCTAGGGGGAGTAAAGGCAAATGTCTGATAACATTTGTAATTATTTGGCATTCTCTTAATCTGAGTTCTTGTCCCAAACTAGCAAACTCAAAAGAGATATTTCCTAATTCCATTCTTTCACAGAGAAGAAATATGGCCTAGGACAGTCAGCATTTATTTTCATGCTATGGAGTCACTATGAATTGGAACTGACTTGATCGTAACAGGTTTGGTTTTCTGGTTTATACTTAATATAATAATGAATACCAGGGGCAGATTTGTGGGCAGGTCTGTGGGCAGGTGTGTAGCATTTTATACACACATACACATACACACACACACACACACACACACACACATATCTCCTTAACAACACCTTTCTTTCTTGTACCTGGTTTTTGTGCTAGACAAAAAGAAAAATAATTATTTTCATAGATTTTAGGTGACCTTCCAAAGTGGTATTCCAGCATTTGTCCATTTGCATACATTGTATTTACATAATAATCATGACACAAATACAACTTTTGTTTGTTTCTTTTCATTTAAAATCCAAACCATAATTGTCAGCACTATCTTTCCTAGCTACATAATTTTACTGTTCGACAATATGCTGCAATATGACTGGCCACCTTTTGTTGGATTATTTTCAAGATTCTTTTTGTTAGTATGAGCAAACCTCAACTGAATTACTTTTATGTCTATAACACATATGCCTTTTGCGATATGAATTTCCTCTAAATAAATTCCCAGAAGTGAAATTAATGGACCAAAAACTACGAACATTGTTAATACTTTTTAAAAACGTCATCAAGTTACTTTCTAAAAGTACTATAATAATTCAAAAGTTTGGAGTTTCAAGAAATAAGGCTTGATCATCAGCTAACTTAAAAATCATGTATATTTATTGAGAACACTCAGAAATAAGGAGATTCTTTTTTTTCCTTTGTGCCTCTTTTAGTCATCTAATACTGCTCTAAGAGAAGTACCACAAAGTAGATGGCTTTAACAAGAAAAGTTTATTCTTACACAGTTCAGTAGTCTGCAAGTTCAAATTGAGTATGCCTGCTCCAGGGGAAAGTTTCTGCTTTGTCAGCTCTGGAGGAAAGTCCTTGTGCTTCATCAGTCTTTGTTCAGGGAGAATCTTGGTACAGGAATCTCAGGTCTGAAAGAACACGCTCTTCTCCAGGTACTGCTTTCTTGATAGTATGAGGTTCTCAATTCTCTACTTGCTTCTCTCTCTTTTTGTCTCCTGTAGCATGAAAGAATAAAGGGTGATACAAGCCACACTCTAAGGAAACTCCTTTAGCAAGGGTGTGGCAGTCCCCCTCCATCCTCTTTTGACATAATCACACTAGCTATTAGCCACATGCAGAGATTAGGATTTACAGCATCAGAAAATCACAACATGGAGGGCAACCACACAATACAGGTGTCCTGGCTCAGCCAAATTACTGCACATATTTTGGGGTGAGGGACACAATGCAATCCATGACAGGGCCTTAAGGAAGTACTAGAAGAAGATGTCATATGTGACTTAGAGGTTCTAAATGGAGACTGACTTGCTATATTTCATAATAGAATGGAGTTAATTGACTGAATACCAAGAAAAGGCACCACATCCATGAGGCATTAGAGCAAAGCCTGCCTCTTCTGATGTTCAGTCTTGATGTGGTGCCTTTTCTTGGATTGCCCCCAAAACAAACTCTAAGACAAAAACAATACAAGTTATTTGAGAGGTGATCCCAGAAAGCACAAATGGTGGAGTCATGGAGACAAAAAACAGGGAAAAGCCAATATGTGTGTTTTCTTGAATGATTGATGCTTTGAGAAATGGGGTTCATTTCCCACAGGGATCTTGAGGTATCTTGTAAAATGCACTACACAAGTGTCTCACAGTAGCTGGTGAAGCTGAGTTGTTAATCAACCAGCTTCAATTAGGTTGCCCCTGGAGGTGTTAAATTTCTAGGATTTTTAGGTTGCCTTCTTCTCTTGACACCAGAGAAATCTGTCAGAGAGAGAAGCAAAGAAGCAGGCACGTGCAGTAAGAAGCTATCTGGGTATGTAGGAAGTGTCCACTGCAGCTACAAGTGGAATCAGAAGTGGACGAGGAGATACAGAATGGGTCATGGACAACATCTGCACAAACAGGAACAGCATCTCCACAAAGAGTGGTAAGGCTTTCTTGGCAACAATGTTTAATTGAAAGGAAGAGTGAAACCAAACCTAATTCCTCGCTCTAGGCATTTATCAAGCCTCAAGAAAATCTGAGATTGCATTGTTGTCAAAAGTATAAAACCAATTATGTTATTGTGGTTGTTGTTGTTGGGTGCAATAGAACAAAGCACTGTGCACTCCTGTGCTATCCTCACAATCACTGGTATGTTTCAGCCCACTGTTACAGCCACACTGTCAATCCGTCTTGTTGAGGGTCTTCCTGTCTTTCACTGACCCTCTGCCAAGCATGATTGCCATCTCCAGGGACTCGGCCCTTCCGATAACATGTTACCTACAATGATCACTCTGGTTTGTACTTCTTCCAAGACAGACTTATTCATTCTTCTGGCAGCCCATTGTATGCTCCAAATTCTTCAACAGTATCCTACTTCAAATGCGTCAATTCTTCACTGGTCTTCCTTATTCAATGTTCAGCTTTTTGCATATGAGTTGACTAAAAATAACTTGGCTTGGGTCAGCAGAACTTCAATCCCCAGTGTGACATGTTTGTTTTCTAACACTTCAAGGAGTCTTTTGTAGCAGATTTGCACAATGCAATATACCTTTTGATTTCTTGACTGCTGCTTCCATGGATTATGGGTCCAAGGAAAATGAAATTTGTGACAACTTCATATTTTGTATGTTTAGCATGATGTTACCTAGTGGCCCATTTGTGAGCCTGTGAGCATTTTGTTGTTGAAATGATAGAGTTGACATAAATGTAAATACACTAAGTCAAACACTTGGGGATAGAAGATTGTGGGTAATTCAATTTTCACAGAACAAAAAACAACCTCAAAAGTTCTGGTTTTAGTATTTGATGAAAATACTTTTCCACAATCAGAGTTATATAAGTCTACTAAATGTGATTAAATAACTGTTTGATATTTAGAAGTTGTTAATGCATCAGGATCATCTTTCTAAGGATTGTTTTTCTTGGTCCATAGACAGAGGATAGGAAAATATATAGGAGCCTGGTTAAATGAATTAAGTTAAGGGTTTCCCCTCAGCTTTTCATTATTTTAAATAAATCCTCATTTACTGACCTTTGTTACCTTTTTTCATAGGTAGGAATTTATGATCACAACCGAGGACAAGTGGGAAGTTGTGTTTTCACTTTCTGTTTTTTTGAGGTTTTACTGTGTTGGATTTAGACTACACAGAAATACTTGGAGCTTGAAGATTCTCTGAGCAAGCTAGAAATGCAGAATTAGTAAAGTCATTTGAAGGAGAGAGGATAGTTTCTTGACTGGAAAAAAAACTTAAAGAAAAAAATACATTTTTAAACAATTATGTACAACAAAGAGTGATTGGTCAGAAATAATTATCGAAAAATCAACATAGCATAAGAAAATTTGGCTGTACTTCTATAGAGGATATGGCCAGAGGGAATTTAGGTCAGTGAAAGCTGAGTATTATATTACCATTTGGAAGGCTATTCCTGCTGCGGAAATGGACATATCAGGCTGTCTTTGTCTCACACCATTAAGCCTAAAATTATCTAACTCACTTTCCTTGCTCTAATTCCATACTAATCAAGCAACCATCTGATTATAATTTGGTTTCCTGCTTTGGTCTGCCTATGGGGTGAGAATGTGCTGGCCATGTTGATGCCGGGATTCCAGCCCAGAGAGTGCTTGTATTTCTTATTGTAAATTAATGAGTTATCATCTTGATCTACATCATTCTCCTGAGACATGGAGCTTGTCTTGTGATGATTTAATTTGGCTCATGTTCCTGGAGATTGAGATCATCACGACAGGAAGTTTTCTTTGTGAGTCTTCTCATAATACAACCATTGAGTCCCACTCTCCAAACCCCAACAACACCCTTCACTCAGCTGTACCATTCAAAACAACTGCCTGCTGCTGATCTTGACCACTATGCTGAAAACTCTCAGTTAGTACTCTCCTTTGAGCCTTCCAAAACTCCTAATACAAAAACCCAGAAGACTTATATGCCTCATCATCACCAATTTCAATACTTCTTTATTGGTAAGAGACAGGAAGAGAGTTTGATCTTGTTTTCTCTGGGCACCATTTCTAACATCACTTGACAATCTCACAGAAAACCTTGTTTTCAAAACCTCCTGGAAGGGGGGAAGCGGAAGAACAGATGGGGAGGGTACACGAAACAGACCGTGGGGCAGCTTGGGGGAACTTTCAAGAGCTGAGACTCCAGAACCTCACTTTCTGGATTTGTGACTTTTGTCATTTATGGCCTTTGCCAGGATTTCCATACTATTCTGGAGCTTGGTAGCATGGTGATTAAGTGTTCAGCTGCTAATCAAAAGGTGGGCGGCTCTAAACCATCAGCTGCTCCTTGGAAACCCTGTGGGGCAGTTCTACTCTGTTCTACAGGCTTGGCTATGAGTTGTAGTCAACTTGATGGCAATGGGTTAGGTTGTTTTGTTTTTTAGAGGCTTTCTATGCTTTCTTTTCCACATCTGTGGACAGTACTACTTCACAGGGTCGATATCAGAATTAAATAAAATGTTTAAATGACCACACAGTGAATGTTTATACATTTTTAAAACTTACTGCATTAATCAAACATGTGAGGCTAAATCAAAATCCACTGACAGTGAGTCAATTCCAACTCTTAGCGACCCTATAGGACAGAGTAGAACTGCCCCATAGAGTTTCCAAGGAACACCTGGTGGACTTGAACTGTTGACCTTTTGGTGAGCAGTCATAGCAGTTAACCTCTACACCAAAAATTCAGACACTAAGACCCAAACTATAAATTCTGTAGGCTTGGGATACTAATTGGTAATACTACTGTTCTGGGTGGCTGCTGCAATGTAGTGGTGATCTTTTGAGTTTCTCTTAAACCTACATTAGGAGCTTATATGACCTATTGTCAAGAACTTCACTGGAAGCAAAGTCTATGTGTGCACAGAGGATTTCCTGCTGTGCAGTGGTATTGCAATATACTCCCCAGGTCTGCTAAGGGAAGCTTTATAAATTTGTCTTGATCCCAGAAATCTCAGTGCATTTACCCAGATCCAGAAGAGCTGGAAAACAGGTAATGGCTGAACTTGCTGAACTCTAAGATGCTTTCCAACTCTTCAAATTCTGGAGTCTGTGAATCACCTTTGTCTGTGAACTTCTATGCACTCTCCACACAGCAAGCAGTGCCCAGTGCTCCCATTGTGATTCTTCTAGAAAATGAGGACTCTGATGCCCTGTTTGGCCCTGAATTATGATTTTGGTACCCACAGCTTTGAGACACAAAGGTTTATAGTTTTGCACCATCACTATTTGAACATTTCAATATCCTTGACAAGTCAAGCTTCAGGTAATTTATATCTTACTCTGTCGAATTTCATCACCTTTGTACTAACAGACACATTAGAAAGCAGCACATTTAAAAAAAAAATAATTTCTTTAGCATTGGTTGGACTTGTTTACATCACAACTTGTCAGCAACCACATTTCCAAAGGTCTTAAACGCCATAGATAACCTACTTGGGCATTTTCCAGGTGATAAATCATGAAATGAGTAAAAATAGAAGTTTTCTGTCTTCCCCCATTAGTATGTCTTGCTTCCTGTCTGTGAGCAAGAGTTGCTGTCAGCGGAGTTGGCGTCAAGTGTAATCTCAAATATTAAAATTGGAAGATTGTCAGTTCCATTGGATGTTTGCCAGATTCAGTGTGATGTATAGTATTTTAAGATCTGCAGTGATGACTCTTGGTGTAATGTACTATTCTGTCTCAATTGGGGGAAACAATTACATTTTCAGTCTTATGTATATAATGGACTTTTCATGTTACCATAATTCAGGCTCATGCACCTGCCTTTACATCTTGGGATATTACTTTTGTATAACAAAAGTGAATCTCTTCAGGATTTCTTAATACATACCAGTGGGAGCCTCAATTTCATAATATTTGTAGCAAATTGCCTGAAAGTATTCTAAGAGAGGTATCTATTCTTACTACTCTGGGTACAGAGAAGCAATATACTTACTTCCTAATATATCTAGTTCTCACACTCAATGAACTTAAATCATTCTATGAAATTCATAGGAAGGGAAAATTTATCTTACACTCAATGATCCTAAATCATTCTATGAAATTCATAGGAAGGGAAAATTTATTTTTGAGAGCATAATGTGTTATAGGAGTAAGAAGAGGATGAGCCAGAAGGCGTTATCTCTTCATCCTAACCATCTGTGTCTCAAATGTCTTTCAAACTCCTGTGAAACTCTTTTCAAATTCTAGGTCCTACAGGACGAATTGGGACATAAATGCTGATAATCTTAGGCATAAAAAAGCATCAACAACTCAGTTCTTACAAAACAAACAAAATTGTTATTAGTGGCCACACCAAACATCACCAAAATGTTCCTGTAGTCCCCAACTTCTCTTCAAAGAGCAGCTAAAAATTTACCAATGAGACAGGTTCATTTAGTTAAGCTGTACTCTTCTCAGTCAAAACCATGTATCACTAGAAGGACCAAACACTGTTACTAACATCTGGTGAGTGTATTGGCTTATTCCAAAAACATTTATTGAGTGTTTCTTACATGCCAAGAGCTGAGCTGGGGAAGAGTTGGCACTCTCAGCTGGTAAGTGCATGGCTTTAACTGAAAACATTCTGTTCATTTTGTCTCTGCATGAGCAGGACCCTTGTGCAAAGCTTACATGCAGAAACTTCACTCTGTTGTAGCAGCAGAGGAAGGCTTATTTAAATCTAATTCATGAACTTTTTCAACAACAGAGAGTTCTGCTGACCTACCTCTCTGTCTCCCTGGGTTCATTTATAAATAATTCGCATGCTGCTTCAGTTCAGTGTTTGGGGAGTAAACTGATATCTATTTACCAAAATGATTAATATCCACTCCTACTCAGTGATACATATAAAAATTTTATTTTTTTTTCAAATAACTTGTTTGCTTGGGGAAAAAATCAGGTATATTAAAAAAGGGTGAGAATATCAACTTTTTGTCATCTGTGTCCAATGATTGTTTAAGTCCAAGGGCCCTTAAAAAACCTCAGATTCACCACCTGTCATTCTATGTAAGAGGCTGGAAGGTCTAGGAGCTGACTCACCAGAAAATCCTCTTATGTCTCACATAGAAGTTCTCCTGAGATTTGAAAATATTATTTTCTCTTAAGCATGTTCAAAGCCTGATTCCAGTCAGCCAAGTGCCATCAAGTCCAGTCAAGAAGAAAATAAAAAGAGCCTGGGTGTCGAAATGGTCTTCTCAATAGTCTATTCATTAGGAGAAAGGCATAATAGAATGTTTCATAAATACAATGTTAAAAGATGACTAACATTCACTTGCTCAGTATTCATTTTGCAGTTATATGTATGTGATTACTTACATACATATATGTATGGACTGGGATAGTTTCTCTCTTTCTCCCTTGATGTGGAACTCTACAACTAAAATTCTGATATCCTTTGAGTTTCTTTCTACTTTAATGAATAGACTGTTTAGCTTTTGTACTGAAAAACCATGCTTTTTAGGATCCAGGTCCCACCTGGGCCGCTGATTTGCTGTGTGACTAGAGGTAAGCCTCTTCCGCTCTCTGCATGTCAGTTTCTCTTCTTAAAGAGTCAGAGCCAGTGGTCCACTAAGATCCCTTCTAACTTGAACATTTCACAGCAATGATATTCAGACACCAAGACCTTTCCTTCTTTGTTTGGCACAGTGCTGGGTATGGTATAATCAGAGATTTGCATTTATTTCTCTCCACTGATATTCTGAGTTGTTTAATGGAGTCAGTTTTGGAGTAAAGGGTCTTGACTTGTCTGCTACCTCCAGGTGTGCTGTCTTCAATCTATTCTCCAAATATTTTAAAATAATATTTTAATCTTATTATTTTCCCACTTTAAAAATATTTTATTTATTTTTTAAAATGTCCAAAGTTCTTACAGTGCCTCCAAGTCCTGTAGGATATGAGCCCTGTATATACTTCCATACTCAGCAGTGCTCATCAATCCACCACCCTCTTTTCTTTTGTATCCAGCTATATTGAAATGTTTTCAGGTACAACATGTTGTCTTTTCTCTTTTATCAGGAACACTCTTGTCCTTCTTGGGCTGGGCCTGGCTGACACCTACAGATCTTCCATTTTTCAGTCTAGACATTGGTACTAGGAAGTGTTTCCTGAAAACATCAGTCCTTAGAGACATCCACCTACATGTCCTATATAGCCTGCCTGTACTTACACTTTCCTGCAGGTCCTACTAGTTTCTGAAAGTGTCATCTGCATTTATTAACTTTCATTTTATTCATGATGTACCTTAATTTTTAGCACAGTTCAGAATGTCCAAACAGTGCTGATTAAATATTTGTGACATGAATGATTGAAAGAAAAAATGAATAGAAGGATGAAGACATCTAAAGCTCCAGAAGGCATCTCTTTCCAACTCCCAAATATCCAAGATGTTCTACAGCCTTCCCTAGCCTGAAAATCCTCTACTATGCTCATATTGGGTAGTCAGCAAAGATAAGGACACTGTCTCCAGAATGACCCTGATCACCCTTCTAGGAACCTCATTCTGACAGTTCTACTAAATGATGCTTATTCTGAGCCATTCCCCTGCTCCCAAACCCTCAGTGGCTCAATTTCCAACCAATTTTTATTCTAATTTTACCTCTGACTGATATAAAACACAGCCAGTTTACACTTCAACATTAATTCTCTTATGCTCTCCACTTAGCACAATATTCTCCAAACATTGGGACACCTGTCATATCTGCATGTTAAGGGATATTCCCATTTTTATATTTTGAAAAACATTCATTTGTTCCACATGGCATGTCCCCATTCTTTTCTATCAATCACAACCTCAGCCAGTCTTTAAAAAGCACTGTGAACACTGATTAGAGCATTTTATTAGGTAGCTTATCACATTTACTAGCTGACATCAAAAGAACTTCTATGTCTAGGATTTCAAACAGGTGTCTCATATTCCCAAATTCAGCCCAAAGAAACATTTTTGACTTACATTATGCTTTGTAAAAAGTGAATTAATTGCCAACATTAAAATTCAGGGGCACAATCTAGAGAATAGGACAAAATATTTGGTAACCATATACTTGGAAAGAGTTTAATGTCCAGAATATATAAAGAACTTCTACAACTCTGCAACAAAAAGACAAACCACTCATTTCAAAAGTGGTCAAAGGAGGGTAGGGCCAGGATGGTGGAGTAATCAGACACTTCTATGATCCCTCTAACAACAAAGATCCAAAAAAACAAATGAACCAATTACATGTAGCATTCTAGGAGCCCTGAATATCAAACAGAGAGTTGAGAAATTGGGCTGCATGACAGGGAAAGGAAAGCAGATCCAGAAGTACCCAGAACTGGCCAGACTTGACCTGCCAAGAATCAACTACAACCAATGTGGTGAATACAGCAGTGGCATTTGGAGGATGTCCTTCTCAGTAGGAGAGACAAAGCAACAGAGAGTATACTAACACCTTTAGAACCAGTGAAAACAGGCACTCAATCATCAAAACCTAAATGGTTTGTGTCTAACCTACTACACGCAGATCTAAATCTTTCCTACAAGGTAAGCCTCTCTCCCTTTTCTCAGCACTGCCCTCTCCCCTTTCTGTACTGCACCTGGCTCTGGAAACTGAAGCCATAACCTGAGCTGCAAGGAAGACTTCTTGCACGGGCCCTGAGCCATTCTCCTAGACTTGGAGAGGGAACAATTTAACAAACAGGGAGAAAGGAAAAAAAATCTGCCAACTTTCCTGTGCCAGAAATACATTGCAGAAACAATTCCTTCACGTAGAATCAGACATAAGGGGACACGGCTTTCTCGTAGCCACTCAGAGATGGCTGATAGCCCCCTCCCTTTTTCACTGTATGCAGCTAGATATTTGTACCTATGCCAGTCACTCCTGCACATCTAGAGAAGCAGGAGAGAGCCTGCACCACACACTTGGTGACTGACTACCTGGACACTTCAGTTGGACCCATACAATAAAAGCAAATGAACTTCTGGGCTGAAACATCCATTAACAGTTCTAACCAGCTGGTAACAGGACTTTAAGCTTCAAAGTCACCAGTAATCAAACTAGCACCCACAACCAGCCTATTTGTACATTTCAAAACAAAACAAGAAGCTAGAACATAGAAAGCAAACATAGAATAAATTCAGTGACTTGCTGATGGCTGGAAGACTACAGTCAATATCAAAATCACTAAAAGAGGCAGATCATGATGACTTCAGAAAGCTCCCAAAAAAGAATAAAAAAATTTTCCAGGTGAAGAGAACTTCCTGGAATTATCAGAGGTAGAATTGAAAATAACATTTAGAACTCTTCGAGATAACAGGAAGGAGATGAGGAGATATGGAGCAGAGCATAATGAAAAATTCAATAGGCTACAAGGATGTATGTACAGACAGGAAGTAGAAATTCAGAAAATTAATAATAAAATTACAGAATTAGGCAACTGAATAGAAAGTGAAAGAAGTAGAATTGAGGCAGCGAAAGGCCAAATTAGCAAGACTGCAGATAAAGCACGTGATGCCAACATATTTGAAGGAAAATCAGATAAAAGAATTTTTAAAAAATCAAACAGTAGAATTATGTGGGGCTCTATCAAGAGGAATAACCTACAAGTGACTGGAGTACCAAAACAGGAGGGATAAAAAAATACAGAGAAAACTTCCCCAACATTACCAAAGATGAGAAGATATCTATTTAAGACACTCATCAAACTCCACACAAGGTAGACTCCCAAAGAAGCACAAGAAGGCATATCATAATCAAACTTACCAAAACTAAAGAGACTCTTCTAAAAGTGACTAGGGTTTAACAAAATTAATCTGCAAAGAAGAGTCAATAAAACTAAACTTGGAACACCCAGCAGAAATCATACAGGCAAGAAGGCAATGGGATGACATATGCAAAGCCTTAGAGGAAAAAAAAAATGCTAGCCAACAATCATATACCCAGAAGTTTCTCAAACATAGCAGCAAAATTAGGACATTTCCAGATAAGTAGAAATTTAGGGAATTTGTAAAAAACAAACCAAAATCACAAGAAATGCTAAAGGGAGTCCTTTAGTTAGAAACTCAATACCATCAGCTATTAATCCAAGACTAGAATGCTTAACAGAGCAACCAAATATCAACCCAGATGGGGAAATACCTCCCCGAAAGAAAACAAAGGCAAATACTGAAAATAGTGAAACAGGATGTCATTTTATAAATATTATAGCAAAAAAGAGGAACTTAAAATGTAGTTATACATCTTTCATATGTAGATAAAGTCAAGGCAATACAAAGAAATTAAAGATGGACTTAAATTTAGAAAACTATAGGTAAAAATTTAGGTAATCACACAGGAAATTAACAACTCTATTCAGCAACCTAAAAAAACAAGCAAACCATGAAGTCTCAGCAAATACAAAACCACCAACAGTGAAAACACATAAACAAAAAAGACTCAGCTCAGAAAATCAAGTGGAACAAATGAAATTGTCTACAGCACACAAAAAAGACATCAAAATGACAGCACTAAACTCATACCTACATTGAATGAAAATGGATTAAATGCACCAATAAAGAGACAGACAGTGGCACACTGGATAAAATAAGATCTATCTATACACAATCTATAGGTGGCATACCTTAGACTTAAAAACATAAACTAAAACTCAACAGATAGAAAAATGTATGTATCATGCAAACAACATTCAAAAAAGAGAAGAAGCAGCAATATTAATCTCTGATAAAATAGAATTAAAGTAAAATCCACCACAGTGGGGTGGATAATTAGTAAATAATATAAATAATTATTAGAGGGTCAGTGCTTCAGGAGGACAGGACCACATTAAGTATTTATATACATAGTGACAGGGCTCCTAAAGGCATAAAACAAAGTCTAACTACATTGTAAACAGAAACAGACAGCTCCAAAATAACAATAGGACACTTGAACATACCACTTTCAGTGAAAGACAGAACATCCAGAAAAAACCTTAACTACAACACAGAAGATCTAAATGCCACAATCAACCAACATGACCTCACAGACCTATACAGAATATTCCACCCCAACAGCAACCAAGTATACTTTCTTTTCCAAAGCATATTAAACATTCTCCATAATATACCACATATTAGGCCATAAAGCAAGACTTAACAATTCATTGTGAAGCACTGACATATTAAAAAGCATCTTTTCAGACTAAAATGCCATAAAAGCAGAAGTCAACAGAATAAAACAAGGAAAGACAATCAAACATAAGGAAATTGAACAATATCTTGCTCAGAAACTACAGGGTTACAGAAAAAAAAAAACAAAGATGGAATAAAGGCAGTCAAGGAATCAAATGAGAATGAGAAAACATCATACCAAAAGTTTGAGACACAGCAAAACTCAATAAATGCACACATCCAAAAGAAAAAAGGACCCAAATCAATGCATTAATGCTACAACTTGAACAAGGAGAAAAAGAGCAGAAAGAGAAACTCTCAGGTACCACAAGAAAGCAAATAATAACAATTAGACCAGAACTAAATGAATTAAAGGATAGAAAAACAATTGAAAGTATTAACAACACAGAAGACAGTTCTTTGAAAAGATGAACAAAATCAATAAACCACTGGCCAAAATGACAAAACAAAAGGAGGTGAGGAAGCAAATAAAGAAGAAATGAAATGGACAATATTCTAACAGACCCAACTGAAATTAAAGGCATCATAACAGAATATTATGAAAAGGTATAACTCAAATTTGAAAACCTTGAAGAAATGGACAAATTTCTAGAGGCATATTACCCACCTAAACTAACACAAACTAACATAAATCGAGGTAGAAAAACTAATAAACCCACAACAAAGAAGAGATTGAAAAGGTAATTAAAATACTCTCCCCCCCACCCAAAAGCCCTGACTTGGACAGTGCCACTGGAGAATTTTACTGAACTTTACAGAAACATTAACATCACTACTACTAAAGGTATTTCAGAGTGTAGAAAAGAATGGAATGCTGCCAAATTTGTTCTATGAAGCTAACATAACTCTGATACCAAAACCGGGTAAAGACACTACAAAAATGGAAAAACAGAAACCAGTATCTCTCATGAACTTAGATGCAAGAATCTTCAACAAAATTCTAGCCAACAGAATTCAACAACATTTAAAAAAAGATAATAATAATTCAACAAGCCCAAGTGGGATTCATATCAGGGATACAGGAACTGTTCATCATTAGAAAAGCAATCAGTGTCATCAAACACATAAATAAAACAAAAGACAACAATCACTTGATTTTATCAACTGATGCAGAAAAGGCATTTGACAAAGTCAAATACTGTCCACATCAAAAACTCTCAGCAAAATAGAAATAGAAAAGAAGTTCTTCAACACAATGAGGGGCATTTATAAAAGGCCAACATCATCCTAAATGCATAGAGTCTAGAAGTATTCCTTTTGAAACAAGAACCAGACAAAAGTGTCCTTTGTTGCTACTTTTTATTCAGCATTGGACTAAAAGTTCTAGCCAGAGCAAAAAGAAAAAATGAAATAAAATAAAATAAAATAAAGGGCATCCAAATTGGTAAGAAAGAAGTAAAAGTATCTCTGTTTGTAGATGATACAATCTTATACACAGAAAACCCTAAAGAGTCCTCAAAAACTACTGGAACTAATAGAAGAGTTCATCAAAGTATCAAGCTAGCCAAGTGAGAGAGAAGGTAAAAATTCTTTTAAGACAGAACTTTATTGTGTCAGTTGATCTGCACGTTCTCTAACACAGTTTTTTCTCTGAACCTTTTCAGAGGCCAATAGCACTAAATGACTTTGGTCTCTTGTGCAGAGCATTCAGACATTCTGGCAGGACCACTGAAATAACAGAGAGGTACAATCAGATTTTAGAGGCTTCCAGCCATTGCTTTACAACATATAAGCTCCTTAAAAAAATACACTAATTCTTTAAAACAATGCCAAATGTTGAAGTTTCAATTTTCTGTTTTTTTTTTTTTTTTTTAATAGCTGAAAGCTGACATATACAATTATTTCTTGTTAGTTACTGAATAAAAAAGTCCAGGAGACGCGGTGAAGGCTGTTCAGGGCTTGGTGGGGCAGGGTGGAGAAGACCACAGGAGAAGTCATAAAAGCTTTCCTGCTTACTAGCAATATTGTTGTGCACACTGCATGACAGTTAGTAGCTATAAGTTAAATTTTCTTTAAACACAGTAGCCTTCTGATTTATCTGTGCACAAACCCATTACATATGAGTCAAGTCCAACTCATAGTGACACTATAGGACAGAGGGGAAGTGTCCCATAGGGTTTCTGAGAAGCAGATGGTGGATTCCAACTGCTGACACTTTGTTTAGCTATACATAGCTCTTAAACTCAGGGCACCCTTATCTGTGCACAGTGGTTACTTACCACTGCATCTTGGAACAATTTAGAGGCCCTAAACATACCATTTTTGATGCAAATTTAGTTGTGAACACCTCCTTTCAGCAGCTATGTGGCAGAAACAATGGGCAGTGTTTGGATCAAGTGATGGGAGGGGACAGTGGAGTCACAGAATCCTCACATGTTGAATGAAGCAAGACTTATTCTAGGTGTACCTAGAATCAGAAAATACATGAGAACTGAAAGCTGGAAGATTTAGGCTTAATATAGAGAAGCACTAAACCTCTGAAAACAGTTTTTTCCTGAGGTTAGCCAGTTCTGGATCACAAAGGAGGTTCAACAAAAAGTTGGGAGGCTATTTGTTGTGTGGGTGAGGCAGTGCTGAAGCATGGAATACGGGTTAGTCCATTACTTCTCAGGTCACTTGTAGCCCTTCCATAGTTGGGGAAGACCATTGTATGCCCCTCGAAGTATGAAAGGAAATTCATTCATATTTATCAAAATATGAATAGTGATCTGTACTAGGTTTAGGGGTTATGAGCCCAAACCCACTGCCATTCAGTTGGATCTGATTCATAATGACCCTAGTGGTCAGAGTAGAACTGCCCCATAGAGTTTCCAGGGAGTGCTTGGTAGGTTGAACTGTGGACCTTTTAATTAGCAGCTGAAGCACTTAACCACGAAGCTATCAGAGTTTCCTATCATATCATAGATTTCATTAAATTGTAAACAATACATTAAGGCTTATGCAGATATAATTTTGTGATTTTTTTTCTTTCTAAAGAAGAGATACTTAATGGTAAGTCATCTCTTCATTGCACATGTGTATACGGAATGGGCAGTAATAGAAACAACAGCACAATAGCTCCACACAGTAATCAGAAAGATTCTTGCACTAGCTTTTGCAATGTATTTGCTTCTAACTCTTTCTCACTTTTTTAATCTAAAGTACTTGTTTCAGATAATGTTCTTGCTGTCCTAGCTATTGTTATTAGCAGATTTACTTACCCTAAGTACAAACAGGAAACCCTCATGGTGTGCACAGTAGTTCATTGCTACAGCTGCTAATCAGAAAGACCACAGCGCAAATCTGCCTGGCACTCCTTGGAAACTCTATAGGGCAGTTCCGCTCTGTCCCATAAGTTCACTATGCATTGGAATCAACTCAATGGCAGTAGGTCTGGGTTTTTTGAAGTACTCATAAACTAATGGGGGGAAAAAACTTAGGCGATATATATCAAGTGTATATTGGCTATCTGGGCTGTGACCACACTGAATATATATTTAACATATATTCCCACTGTGGGTAATTCAAAATACACATTTTAGAGGCAATATCATGTAAATTCATGCTTGGGGGCATAGTTATAGTCAAAGAGCACTTAGCAATGTCACTAATTTAGTTTCTATTAAAACATTTTTCAAAAAACTGCTCGAAATGAATGGTTTTGTGTTAGGTCAGGGTTAATATCAATATTGATCATTCTTGGCATGCTTCTGTTTTCATAACCATATTCTGAATAAAATAAGCTGGGAAAGCTCATCAAAAATTTTTCTGAAGAACTGCTATAGCAGAAGCTGTTGGTGCAGTTCAGCACGCTCAGTTTTCAGCCCTCCACCTACCCCTAGCAGCTCTTAGACACTCACCAGTGTAGAGTATGGAAACGCAGCTCTCTCGTCTCAGAGCCTGGGAAACTAGGGCACGGTTCACACTTCATAGCATCCTGGGAGATTAGCCTGAGGCCAGAACCTGCAAGTCCTTGCTGCTTCTTCCCCCTTTCTAACTGGTTTACCTCAGGTGACGATTTTATTGTTAATAGTTGCTGTTTAGACATCAGCGTAAAGAAAACAAAAATCCTCACAGATGGACCAATAAGCAACATTATGATAAACAGAGTAAAGTTTGAAGTTGTCACAGATTCCATTTTACTTGGATCCAGACTCCATACCCATGGAATCAGCAGTCAGGAAATCTGAAGATGCATTGCATGGAGCAAATCTGCAGAAAAGATCCCTTTACTAAAGTGTTAAAAAGCCAAAAACATCATTTTGAGTACTAGGCTGCACATGACCCAAGCCATTGTATTTCTGATCACCTAATGTGGTATGAAAGCTGGGCAATGAATAAGGAAGACCTGGGAAAAATCGATGGCCTTTGAATGACAGTGTTGGCAAAGTATACTGAGGATAACATGAGTTGCCAGAATAGTTAACAAATCTGTCTTAGAAGTACAGCCAGAATGCTCCTTACAAGCAAGGATGGTAAGACTTCATCTCACCTGTTCTGGACATGTTTTCACAAAGGACCAATCCCTGGAGAAGGACACCATCCTTGGTAAAGCAGAAGGTCAGCAAAAGAGAAGAAATCTCTCAACTACATGGACTGACACAGTGGCTCTGACACAGGGCTCAAGTATAGCAGAGATTGTGAGGATGCTGTGGAACTAGACACCACTTCATTGTGTTTCACGTAGGATCACTATAAATTAGAACCAACTTGAGGGCACCTACTAACAACAGTAGTTGCTGTTTAGAGGGTTCCAACTTGTGGCAACAGAGTAGAACTCTTTTGTTGAGTTCTAAGTCTATAACCTTTGGGAAGCAGATGGCCAGTCCTGTCTCCCAAGCCACTGCTGCGTGTGTTTGAACCACCAAACTTTCAGCTAGGAGTAGAACACTTAACCATTTATGCTACACAGGGACTCCTATACATATTTAAGCAGGGAACTTCCTTTGACAAACTGCACATAAATCCCTGTCTTAATCTCTTCTTCTAAGACACAAAACCAAAGATAGGTAGTGCCATGGATTGAACTGTGTCCCCCCCAAAAAATGTGTGTAGCCATTTGTCTGAGCTATGATTCCCAATATTTTATGATTGCTCTCTATTTTGTGATTTTCCAATCCTGTATCTTAAAGAGGATTAGGGTGGAACTGTAAATCCTGTCCCAAGGTCACTTCTCAGCTCCATTGTAAAGGGAGTTTCTGGGAGTGTGGCTTGTACCGCCATTTATCCTTTTATCCTACAGAGAGATGGTATGGGAACCTCATACCATCAAGAAAGCAGCACCTGGAGTACAGAGCATCCATCAGATCTGAGGTTCCTATGCCAAGAAGCTCCCTGACCAATGACTGATGTAACACAAAGACTTTCCTCCAGAGCTGACAGAGGGAAAGCCTTCCCTTAGAGCAGATACCCTGAATTTGGACTTGAGGCCTACTGGGCTGTCTAAAAAAACTTTTTTTTTTAAAAGGACATCCACTTGTGGTATCTCTGTTAGAGCAGCATTAGCTGACTAAAACAGGTAGTATGAATTACAAAGTACTAAATTATGGGTCTTGATAACCAATATTTGAAAGCAGTAGCCATATTTGGTAAGTATATTTGGAGGGCTCATAATGTCAAGTTAATGGAGGTTTTTACTTTACACTAGTGATTGTCAAATTGGGAGCATTTTTGCCCAACATGAAACATTTGACAATGTATATAGATGTTTTTGTTTGTATAAATTTCCAATAATGAGCGGGAGGGAAGAGAGTACTAGCGAGTAATAGTGGGCAGAGGCCAGGATGCTGCTAAACATTCCATGATGCACAGGTCAGCCTTCTAAAAAACACATTATCTGGTCCAAGATGTCAATAGTGATAATTTTGAGAAACATCCCTGAGGATCCTACACACTTGTTAGTACTGTGTATGTGTGTGTGTATGAGTTTACCCATATAATGTTTTAATCACATTACGTTGGCCTCATTTCAAATCTAAAAGGAATGCATTCACTTTTATTTGCCTGAGTTCATGAGTTTTAATAAAATCCCTATAATCTGAAAGTCAGAATGTTCACAAATGTTCACCCAGACTTAGAGCAGGATGCATTTAGAAAACAGTTACAGGAGACACCTGATGGACCAAGCCAAACTTTCCCTTTTAAGTGGATACTGACTTTTCTTCAGTGAAGTGATTGTCCCTTTCCCCCTACTTTGTACCTCTCACCCCTAGCAAAATTATTAGTTAAGAAAATGTATTTGTAAGGTAATTATTTAGGGTGGATTTTTGTATTGACTTTGCTTTGTTTTTCTTTTCCTGGCACATTCAAATTAGAATCATTTGTAATAAATGCATTTGTGTATTTATGTGAATATACATGTGTATGTATAGAAATGTATCTATTTACATATATGTATTTGTCACTTTCTATAATAAGTATGGTTACTAATAATCTCAAGAAATTGATTATTCCTCTCTTTTTGGAAAGAGAAAGATGAATTAACTTTGAAGTTTTACTTTTTGTTCCTAGAACTGGTACAGCCTTTGTGTACATCCCCTGTCAATTGGGGTACACTGACCATATGCCCCAAAAAAGCAACAATGGATGTGATTTCTGCTGTCTTAATTCTTGTCTGTGCCAGTGCCCAGTCTCATTGTGTTTGAAAACAATCACATTTCCATCTGCAGGGTCAGTTTGAAAGCTGGCTCCCTTTTTGTTGATGTGGAATCCATCTGGCATGCCAGTATTATGGGTTTCTGTAGGTTGTCTGAAATCCAGCTGAGGGAGGTTGTGCTGTGGACCAGAAGCTCACAGCTTCTTCCCCATTTATGGGGCTATACAGAATCCAGGAGAGTCTTGCTTTGTAGGAAGTGGACCATGCGGAGGCTGCTTTGGGAAATTCCATCTGTGAATATTTGGATTCACACAAATGCTGCATAACGAACCAGTTATAGAAAATAATTCTTCATTTTGTGGATTTGTGGATAGAGTTACTTTAAATCACATTACTGCAGGTACGATTATTGCATAACTTCATTTTTACACATACAAACTCCAAACCATACAGAATACTCCAGGAAATGGTTCCTTTCAGCACTAAAATTATTAATCATAGGCAATTAGTGTTGGGAGAGACTATATTGATTGCACAGTTTAAATCTAATATTATAGCTATGAAGGAAAGTGCTGGGAGAGGGGCAGCCCTACCACGTGGTATTTAACAGCCCAGATTCCTTCAACCTCATAGAAACTCTGATAGGAAAACTTTTGTTTTATAAAAGAGTGCTCATGTACCTGAGTAGCTTAGCTTTGGTTAGTACTGACTTTCCTGTGCAGAACTTCTCTTCCTTTGGAGAATTTACATAACCTTTGTTGACTCTGGGAATCATAGCTCCCTATGGATTCTCTCACTACTTCTGAGTCTATTTTTTTACCTTTAATGCCCAAATGATCAGCCTTTTTTAGGAGACAATCAATCAACATGATGGTTCAGTGAATACTTGTTAAATTGCACTGAACTAGGCTTGTTCATCCATCCATTCAACCGTACAAGGCTCTGGGGATGCTATGGTGAATAGATACAGAGGCTTAAATAGACCAGATACTCTCTTGATAAGTCTTTGTGGCACAATTCTAATACAAAGGCTGGAAAAGACTTCGGTACTCTAAAATACTTCCCTTGTTGGCTCTCTGAAGCTTCAAATTCTTTAAACAGTAATGGGCATCCTTGTGAGGCAATGAATGCTCTAGAAACTGCATGTTTAAGTATTTAACTAGAACGGACAGCCAAAGCTAATTCAAATGCTAGGCTAAAACATTAGGTCAGATGCCCATTGTCCTGGTCCTCTATGGATTCCACCTGCCTTGCAAACTTTTCTCTCTCTTTCTACCCACAACCCAAATTTCTTGGCTATCAGAGTGGGCAAGAACCTGTTGTTGTCAAAGGTGCCATTGAGGCAATTTTCAACTTATAGAGAGCAGACAGAATAGAATTGCACCTAAGAGTTTTCTAGGCTGTAATCTTCGCAAGAGCAACTCACCAGGTCTTTCTCCCACAGAGCCACTGGGTAGGTTTAAACCACCAACCTTTCAACAAGCATCTGAGTGCTTAACCACTCAGAGACTCCTTGGGCAAGAGCCTAGTATGAATCAAACATTTACCCCTTGTCCACGTTTATTGCTCAAAGGATGAGCTCACGAATTACACTGGGACGTTTGAAGTAGGATCTGATCCTGGAGTTGCCAGTGACCCTACCACATTGTTTAAATCCTTGAACCACAAACTTGAGGTATAATAAAATACCCTTTAAACCAACAAGATAGTTGAAATAAGGTGGCTCTTAAGACTAAATAAGACATATAAAGTTCTTAGAATAATGCTGGCCAACAACAATACTTAATGTTAGATGCTGTCTTGTTGGTTGCAACTCACCATGAACCTGTCCACAACCAAACAAAACACTGTCCAGTCCTGTGTCATACACATAACTGCTGTTATGCTGGAGCCCATTGTTGCAGCTTTTCAATCCACTTCCTTGAGGATCTTTCTCTTTTTTGCTAACCCTCCACTTTACCAAGCATGATGTCCTTCTCCCTCCTAATAACATGTCCAAAACATGTGAAATGTAGTCTCACCATCATTGCTTTTAAAAAGCATTCTGGTTGTACTTCTTCTAAAATAGATTTGGTCATTCTTTTCACAGTCCATGGTATATTCAATATTCTTCACCAATACCAAAATACAAAGGCATCAATTCTTCCATCTTCCTTATTCATTTTCTGGCATGCATAGGGAGCAACTGAAAACACCATTGCTAGGGTCAGGCATACCTTAATCTTCAAGGTGACATCTTAGCCTTTTAACGCTTCAAAGAGATCTCTTGCAGCTGACTGGCAGAATGCAATATGTCTTTTGATTTCTTGATTGTGGCTTCAATGGGTGTTGAGTTTAGATCCAAGTAAAATGAAATCCTTGACAACATTAATCTTTTCTCTATTTATCATGATGCTGCTTACCACTCCAGCTATGAGGATTTTGGTTTCTTTGTGCTAAGGTGCACCAGATTGAAGGCTGTGGTCTCTCATGTTCATCAGTGTTTTAGGTCCTCTTTACTTTCAGCAAGCAAGGCTGTGAATGAGCCTTCCTCCAAACCTGATGCCATTTTCTTCTTCATATAGTCCAGCTCTTCAGATTATTTGGTCAGCATACAGATTGAACAGGTATGGTGAATGGATGCAACCCTGATGCACACGTTTTCTGACTTGAAACCACACAGTATCCCCTTGTTCTCTTCAAACAAGTGTCTGTTGTTTGAGCATAATTAGGTGTTCTGGAATTTCTACCCTATGTAATGTTGTCCATAATATGTTACGATCTACATGATTTTTTTTCAGTCTCAGTCTTGTACAAATTTGATGGTTCCACTCCTTATTCAATATGGAGATACCCTACTATTCTTCTAATAAATCCCCTAATTTTCCTGCATTCTCTGTAGAGTTGGGTTTCTATATTTGTTCCTAGTGAGTTCATGCTACCTTGGTGGCATAGTGGTTAAGAGTTATGCCTGCTAACTAAAGGCATGGCAGTTCAAGTCTACCAGGTGCTCAATTCTATGGGACAGTTCTATTTTGTCATATAGGGTCACTGTGAGTTGGCATTAACTCAACAGCAACAGGTATTGACGCTGAGACTCTGATTCTATATAGATGGCTCCTCACACAAGTCACACAGACGTGAATATTTTTCTTTTATAGCCTCTTTTGAAGTCAGTGATTCTACTCTTAGCTGTCACAAGTATGTAAGTACATTGTAAAAGCCAGCATTTAAAACAAACTTTTTAGCTCTAAAGCTCACACAGGTACAAGTTCTGTCTATTATTTTTTGGGTCTGACTCAACGGCACTTGGCTTGGCTCATTAAATATAACTTGGGGGAAGTGAAACTGTCCCGGTGAGCAACCACGTCCATGGAGAGTCCACTCATTAGTCCTCTGTAGTGAAATAAGGAAAGAGAGTCAGAGAAAGAAGAGAGACAGTCACTTAAGGAAAAACAGTGGTAGTAACATCTATAAGTGAATGGAGCAAATAGTTGCTCTCAAGGTTATAACAATACTGAGCAGGGTGGGCATATACAATCCTGAATTATTAGTAAATCCCAGAGGCTATCTCCAAACCCCAGCCTTATTTGCAAAGAGTAGCAGAGACAAAGAAGTTTTTATCAGATATTTTAAGAATGTTTAGGTACCATCAGTTTCTGGGTTTTGAACGTTTTCTTAACAATGTACGGGCCTGTATGCTTTTACTTGTTGCCTTTTCTAAATGACTGAGATAATGAGTGAAGGATAAAGAGGAGGATCTGGAACTGGCTTTTAATAGGGGACAAAATTGAGAGCGATTCTGGCTTGCAAACTGGGGAAAGACACATACACTTTCCTTCTGTGTTCACAGCTGGCCAGCCTCACGGGAAATGAATGTTCCTTATGATAAACAAAAAAGCCCTCATTCTCTGCTGGGCAGGATTTCAGGTGGCATGTCTTCATATGTAGCTTAGGAAGGAGGTAACTCGGCTGCCTTCCTAATTAACCCTGTTACCTGTTTACTGAATCATGAAGCTCTTTGTATGGAAAAATAAATGTATTATTAGAAGAATGGGAAGTATATCCCATGTGAATAGCTGTCTAAATAGCATCACTTCCCTGGTCTTCCTTCCCAATCAATCCCCTCAGGTAGCCCTAGTATGTAGAAGAAGAAGTACTTGTTGAGAGTTCCAAGGTAGATCTAACTGGCAGAGGGTATGGTAATATTCTTTGAACAGTGATTAATCCAGAGTTACGTGTTCAACCTACCTATGGGGTCACTATGATATGGTATCGACTCCATGCCACTGTTTTTTTTGGTTTTTTTTTTTTGTCCAAATGGCTGAGAGGAAGATCAGTTACTCCATAATGATAGATGTAATATTTGTTTTTCCTTTCTAATTTTTTACTGTTTGAGGTGAATGAAGATTTGGGTTAAGCTGTCATCCTTCCATCAGTGCAGACAGCCTGAGATCTAGCCAACACTGTCACGGGCAGAAAGGGCAGGCCCCTGATAATGCTAGTGAGATGGCTAGGGAGCTGACATACATGAATGCTGAGTTAATGCAGAATCTGGTATACTGTAAAATTCATTTCCATAATCCTTAAGACAGTTTAAGAGGGTCTTCCTGATACTTGAAGGCAAAATCTTCTTAAATTAAGAGATAAATAATATTTGAATACTAGAAAACTAGTCCTTCATTCCATCAATTAAATTTTTATATGAGGAAAAGAAAGTAAAAGAATATGTTAGGACACAAGACAAGAGAAAAGAAGACAGACAAAGGAGGCCTAAAAGGTTGCAGAAAATGGAGACCAGCAGAGCTCAAAGACTATCTTATTGAATTCATAATTTCCTCAGGAGCTGTTTTAAATTAGCTAATGCTAGACTAGAGGGCTGCTGGTTTTTTACTCAATAATTATTTTTATAAAAATCTCTATATTTGTGAGGCCAAATAACAAAATACACACTTAGGCATCTAGAAAATTATATTCAAAAACATGTAACAATAATTAAAACATTAATAGCTCCTTCTACTTTTATTACCATGTGCAGATACACTCCAGACCCTTAGCTGGGAGAGCAAAGGAGATACCTGCCTGGAGGCACAAATCCAAGGAGATGGCAGGCAACATACAGGATGATATTCTGAGGTACCACAAATATGAAGGTGCCCAACTGAGGCAAACAGACAAGGGAAGTTGTTTCTTCCAGCATTTCACTGCTATCAGTGTGTAGTCATCTTGAAATCGAGGGGAGGGCATTTTAGAGATTGTGCCCGAGCGCTCCTTACCCTTCCTATTCCCCGATGTGTCCTCACTCTATCTATTGAAAGAGTCAGCTACTGAGTTCTCAGTAGCTACACAGAAAGCAAGGCAGGGTTTCAGCTCCAATCTGTTTGACTTAATCTATCCAGTCTTGTCTCTTACACTGTACTATGAAGAAAATATATATGTTTCATCATGCCCAGCCATCCTGGGGAGTGTAGTCTCATTTTGTGGAGGAAATTTTTTATAATGCTAAGGATAGTAAGACTGTTGTTGTGTGCTGTTAAGTCAGTTCAGACTCAGCAACTCTAAAGGACAAAGTAGAACTGTCCCATAGGGCTTCTCTGGTTGTAATCTTTATGGGGAAACTTGGTACCACAGTAGTTAAGAGCTCAGACTGCTAAGTAAAATGCTGGTAGTTTGAATCCACCATCTGTCCCTTGGAAATCCTATGGGACAGTTCTTCTCTGTCGTATAGGGTCCCTTTGAGTCCAAATCAAGGGATTCCGTGTGTTTTTCTGGTTTTTAATCTTTGCGGAGGTGAGTTGTCATATCTTCTTCCCATGGAATTGCTAATGGGTTAAACTGCTGATTTTTGATTAGTGGCTGAGCACTTGAATCATGGCACCACCAGGGCTCCTTAAGGTCCAAATGCTGAGTAACATCAGGAGAAGAACTGAAACTTTGATGGGACAAAGTTGTTCAGTGGTTAAATGGCTAGCAATGATGTAAAGTCTCATCAGCAGTGCCAGAACTGAGAGAGACAATGGCTTAAACTGGGACTACATCCACTAGCCCCAAAGTCTAATGATTTAACACTAGATCAGGAAAAGTGCCCACTAACTAGTGCATTCCACTTTCTGGAAGAAAATCAGAGCAAATCCTTTGTTTCACGATGGTGCCTCCACTTTTCTTAATGTAGAAGTGGGAGAAATACATACTCGAATTACCGTTTCTGAGAGTTTTAGTGTACTAAGTCCAGATGAACGGTCTCTGCTGGTTACACGGAAGGCTACAAAGGAAGCTACACTACCTACAGCATGATTAGCTAATTATACGTTGTCTGGAAGGGCAAGTGAAAAAGTTGGACAATGAAAGACAGGGCAGGCAAAGGTACTGCGGATCATGAGTGGATCTTTTGTGACAGTTTCTTACATGGCTCTCTTAACTGCTGTGCCCCAGTTGAAGTGTTTTCTGTGTCTGAACATTATCCACCATTTAAGTCTAAGCTACTAAACATGTTATACACAGTCCCTTATAGCTGGCTCATGTCAAGCTTTCTGTCTATTCTGATCCTCTCCTTCTAGAACCATATTTCCAAAACCCATTGTCTTTGAGTTGATTCTGACTCAAAGTAACCCTATAGGACAAATTAGAAGTGCTCTATAGGGTTTCCAAGGGGCTGCTGATGGAATCAAACTACCAGCCTTTTAGTTAGCAGCCGTAGCTATTAACCAGTGTGTCACCAGGGCTCTGCATAATATTTGCCTGCTTATCTTATATTATCTTTCATTATTTCTATTGTATGTATCTGGCTAGAATATTCTCTTTCTATCACTTGAAAACGTTGTCTCCCAATATGCCTTTAATTCTCATCGATTCGGCTTACAGTATATACCTGACTCAAGTCTTTCCTGTGATGAGCCCTACTGGGATGCTCTTCCTATGCTATTTAATTTGCTGGAATGTTCTGAGAAAAGATTTACCTTGTTGGTTAAGAATTGGAGGTTGGATTAACAATAAGTACCTACAGTACTAATGAAGCGAAGAGAGAGAAGATGAGGAGGAGGATGGAAAAAAATTATTAATTCCTGTTAAACAAATGGAAACTGGTAGTGTAGTGGTTAAGTGCTACAGCTGCTAACTAGAAGGCCGGCAGTTTAAGTCCACCAGTTCCTTGGAAACTTTATGGGGCAGTTCTACTCTGTCTATAGGGTCAATATGAGTTGAAACCATCTAGACAACAGTGGGTTTTGTTGTTAAACTACTGCACAGGGAGAAAAATATTTTTTTCAAAAAACTAATGAATGTCTATTTTATGGAAAATTAACTTAAATCATGACTACTGACTTAAATAATTTTATATTACCACTATATTGAAAGGGTACACAAAAGCAAGCATGGAGCAGAGGTAGTCAAGAGAGCGGTGGGCAAGAACCATGTTCTAATATTCTATAATGAGTAATTGATAAATGATGTTTAAAAATGAAAAATAAATAAGAATTGGTAATATAAGTTTGCTATTTTGGTGTAAATTCCAAAATAATAAATTTAGAGCAATGAAAGTATTTGCTGCTGGGCAGCAGGTAATGTAGGTGGTGGCAGATTACTGCATCCGTCAGCACGTGCATTCTCAGGGTAATGCTAACTGCTGTAACAAATCCCAGGATTTACAATGGCTCAGATACAATAAGAATTTTATTTCTCTTTCATTGAAGAGCCCTAGGTGACACTTCCTGTGCAGTGGCTGTGGCTCTCTTCCATGCTATCACCTAGGAGCTCAAAGTTACAGAAGCTCTGGTTCTTCAGCATCATGTCTCTTAGTGTGAAAAACGGACACGCAGAAAGTTCTGAAGAACAGGACTGGCTTGAGGACATCACCTCTGTACCATTCCATTGACAGAACTCAGTCACATGTCCATGTTTAACTGCAACAGAGGTTGGCAAGTACAGCCTAGTGGTATGTCTTGGACAAAAAGGAGGACATAGATTTTGATGGACAATTATCATTTCTTCCACAATTTTTAAAGCTATTTGCCTTTTTGAACTAAGTGTCATTACAACTTGTTATAATTAGGGTTGTGCTCTAACATGATAAAAAGAAGTATCCCAGAGTGACAAGTTATCAAAACTTAACAGCAGTTTCATTGTGATAATATTTTACATGGTGTTTTCTTAATTATGAAATTCCATGAAAGGCTTGTTGTCTGGAGTCATCACACTCTATGTGGAGTACTACCTCTATAGCAGAAGGTCAAATGGCTGTTTTATGGAGACAAGCTGATAACTGAGCAAGTTAATCCTAAAATAAGGGTGGAGTCGGTGACACTGTTCCTGTTTTACAGATGAAGTAACTGGATTCTCAAGTAATTATACTGCAGTCACAAAGTTGGTTAATCAGTCCTTCATGCCATAGATGTTTATTAAGCAGCTCTCATGGGCCTGTCACCACCTATATGTTCAAGCAACTATCCAGACCTGAGTCCTGCTCATACTGAGCTTGGATCCTAGGGAGGCTGCCCAGCTGGTCAGTGACCAAGGGATAATGTCAACTCAGCCCTCTAGACTGGGAGTTCAGAAGATTCCGCCAAGTCATGCCAAACCTCTCCAGCTGTTTTACTTGTCACCCAGCATGTCTCATTTGTTGCACAGAAATGAAAGCTCTGCAGCTATGCAACTAGAAAGCTTCTCCTACTTCAGAGGCAACAAAAGATGCAAATTCTCTCTGGCAAAACTGTTGTGAGTCAAAAATCACACCCTTTTCTTCCTCTTAACAGTTTTTGAGAGATGCTTCAGACCCTTGTGAAAATGAAGAGGCACTGCATTCCCTTTGTGGTTCTACAGTCTTCTCTCCCAGCTATTAGAGAGATACTTCTGGCAGGCATCTATTCTGGCTGCCCCTGAGACTAGTTAGACGTACTCTGCTATTCAGACAGACTTGTCTCCTGGGTTAGGATGTATGATTACCACCTGAACATTGGCAACAATTTCTTCTCCCTTCATTCAGGAAAACACCACCTTATCAACACACCCTATTTGTGCTTACATGGTATGTGCCTAGTTGATGTTAGGTTTAGTGAATGAAAATGTTTGTAGAAAGGTTGGAAAGGTTGTACTGGATGTGAGATCAGTTGCAAGGAATATGAACATTGAAGAAGAGTGGCTTTTATGTGATACCCGTATCATTTATTGACCAAAATGGGATACTTAGAGATAATAATAATAGTTGTTAATAATTATGCTGAGGTAACCAGCATAAATAGAACTCTGGACAAAGAGGAAATGTGGTACCCCTATTTTGGGTGAACACTCCAGATCAACTTCACTTTCCTTCTTTGGGAAATGACAACACTGATACCAGAGCATCCCCAGTGGCCTTCATCCAAGGCATAACACATTAGGACTCCGGTTAAGAACTACTGAAGCTGGGGTGCAGTTAACTGCACACTTTTTCTTTCTGTGTCATATTCCTTTGGGAAAAGAAATAGAGTCAAATGGGGGCATATTCCTGGTAAAGTTGGTCAGATAATTCAACAAGTCTTTCTTTATCTCTTTAATCTAGACTTGAGTACAACCCAGACTTGACTAAACAAGGACCAGCAGATACTCTGGAACTAAGAGAGCTTCAGCTCCCCTCCCCAAGAAGCAAACAGTGCTTAATTTATTTATCACATAAAGCAAGGCAAACCCTCTCTTCCCAAGAGTATGAGGCCCTAGAAGCCAAGAGGCAAAAAGAGGAGCAAGAGTACTAGAAAGGAATATGACACATATTGGTCTAGGTTAGGCTGTGGCCCTGCCCTATTAACACCAAACAAATGTTAGGTCTTTCCCGGGCTCAACAATCATACACACACACACACACACACACACGCACACAAACCCATTGCCGTGGAGTAGATTCTAACTCATAGAAACCCTATAGAATAGAGTAGAACTGCACCCTAGGGTTTCCAAGTCTGTAATTCTTTACCGAACAGACTACCACATCTTTGCTCTTTCAGTAGCTGATGGGTTTAGAATGCCAACCTTGCCATTAACTCCTGAGTACTTATCCAGGGTTCCCTACAAACACATAAGAAGCCCCCAAATACTTCACCCAATGAAGAGCGAAAGTGGTGGATGGAAGGAACTAAAAATAAGAATTCTCCTCCACTAAAAACCATTTCTAACTCCTCTCCCCAGGGTCTCTCAGACACACAAAAACATTTTTTTTCCTGTTAACATATGATATTGGGAAACACTATATTTTCTGCGTCATTATGTGACTCTTCATTTTCTGCATTCATCAGGCTGTTTTGCCTGTTTACTCCAAAGGCTGTCCACATAAATGAGAACCATTTAGATTCCACATTATAAAGGGCATTCAATCTACCATGCATTGTCAAAAGAACAAACAGATCTATCTTGGAAGAAGTACAGACAGGGTGCTCCTTAGAAGCAAGAATGAAAAGACTACATCTCACATACGTTGCACATGTTGTCAGGAGGGATCAGTTCCTGGAGAATGACACCATGCTTGGTAAAAGTACAAGGTCAGCATAAAAAGAGGAAGACCCTCAACAAGATGGATTGACACAGTGACTGCAACAATGGGCTCAAGCATAATGACAGTTATGGACATGGTGCAGGGCAGAGCAATGCTTCATTCTGTGCCCATGGAGTGACCATGAGCCAGAACTGACTCGGCAGCACCTAACAAAAATACAGCCCTTGAGAGATGCAGTGGTGGCTCAGTGGAAGAACTCTCAGTTTCTAAGCACAAATCTCTTGACCAGTATACCTCATGGACAACCACCACTCAGCTGTCAGTGTTGGCTTGCATGTTGCTATGAAGCTGAATAGGTGTAAGTGGAGCCTCCAGACTAAGGTGGACTAGGAAAAAAAAAGCCTAGAAATCTACTTCCAAAAGATCAACTATGGAAAGCCATATGAAGCTTATTTCTACTCTGACACACATGATGTCACCATGAGTCAGATTTGACTCAGTGGCAACTAGAGATGGTTCTTGGATTCAGTTGGATAATTGAAGCATATTCTCAATCTTGTGAGCTTCTTTCTCCTATTTTACTGTTTTCTGTTGATTAACTGGTACATATTTATATGACATCAACTCTAGAGTTTACTGAAGATATAAAGAGGACACACAGTGTTGCTTTACTGCTGAGTTCTTCTTTCCACAAGAATTCATGTCCTATACACTGGGGATCTAATAAATGCCTATGTTCCTGGAGCATTTAGTAAGCACCTGTGTAGGCCCTAACCCTAACTAGAGGTGAGATGGTTAAGCACTTGCTTGCTAACTCAAAGTTCAGGGGTTAGAACCCACTAGCTCCTCATTGAAAGAAAGATGTGGCAGTCTGCTTCCATAAAGATTACAGACTTAGAAACCCTGTAGACAGACAGTTCTCCTCTGTCCTATAAGGTCACTATGGGTTGGAATCAAAACAACAACCAGTAGTGCATACATACCTAGGGTATGGCCAAATCCCTGCCCCAAGGGAGCATGTTATTTAATAATGCTGTATAGATTCTGGGGCTGCTGTCAGGATGCTTCCTTATAGGCCCTGTGGGCCTCAGGGAGAGAATATTTTCAAGAAGATTAGGAGATGAATGTGTTCTGAAAGACAGCACACAGTTAGCCTTGACTGCAAATTGGGCATTTTATTGCATTTGTCTGATGGATAATCACAGATAAAGACTTTGATCTTTATCCCCATGGCAGCAATAAGAAAAAAGCAAGAACTCTGCATCCTATCTTTTGTTTCTTCTCTCCGCAGTTCCAGTAAAACAGAGCCCATTAAAGTGGTCAGAGGAATCTCTCCGCATTGTATTCTCAACCGTCAAATCAAGTGTTGCCTGTGTTACTCTCTTCCATTGCCCCACCACCACCACTACCACAGATGAAAAGGAGATACGGGAGAGAGCATAAAACTTCTCTCTCTCCAAAGAGACAAGGAAGCATGTGAGTGTTGCAGGGGAGTGAAAAGAAAGAATAGAGAATGAAATGCCAAGTGGCAGGGGAAAAATGAAGGGAAGAATTGCGCTGGCAGTGCTGCATGGTAATCTAATGAATACAAGTGATCAGGTCAAGATTTTATTCCTCAAACACATGGCCCGGCATGGCAACATGAGGATGCTTTAATCTTCAGGAAGGTTCTTCCTCCCCTTGTGATTGAAACAGCTGACATATACCACAATCAAATTGGAGATACGGAATCTAAACAAGCAAAATACGAATTTATCAACACGTGAGGAAGCAATGGCAGACTTCAAGGGGTTTTGTAGTAGTACAAGATGCAGCTTCTTCCAGCTCATCAGGTGTTTAACTGACACTAGGATTTGATTTCACTTATTATCTAATCATTATAGTTATTAACAATGTGTGTTAAAGGCAGAAGGAGAAGTTCTGTTATAAAATGAAGGCTGTATTTTAGCTATTATTTGCCCTCCCAAAGGAGCGGGCCAAACACCAAGTCCTTCAAGGCTTGAGGTTAAGTCTAATGTGCTGGAGAGAGGCTATGGATACACATGCATATAAGGAGGTCCAAAAATTAAGTCCATGAACTTAATTATTCTTAGTGCTGCATACCTCATTGCTGAATATCACTACAGTCACCTTTAGAGTACTCCCCTTGGGAAGCTATGCACCAACACCACCAACCAGTCCACTCTTCAAAGCAACTTTGGAACTCTTTCTGAAATGTTCATTGTGCACCGTGGCATGGTGGCAAGTTGGCAAACTTAATTACATAGTTGTCTATGAGGGAGTCTTTAGCCAGTAAACAAATAACTGTATTGGAACACCCACCCTATTCACCTGATCTGGCCCCCATTGACCTTTTTCTTTACCCAAAGATGAAGGAAATATTGATAGAAAGACATTTTGATGACATTCAAGACATCAAGGGTAATACAATGACAGTTCTGATGGCCATTCTGGAAAAAGAACTGCAAAATTACTTTGAAGAGTGGACTAGATGCTGGCATTGGTGCCTAGCTTCCCAAGAGGAATACTTCAAAGATGACCATAGTGATATTCAGCAATAAGGTATGTAGCGCTTTTTCTAGGATAAGTACTGTGAGTCAAACCAGAGGGCCCATCCTTGGTATAGGGGATAGAGTGTAAGGATCACAGGTGTCTGAACTCACCCTGAATTTGCCATTAAATCAGAAAAGGGTCATATCCAAAATCATTTCATTTTTATGCTAACTTGTGCTATATCTTTAATGTTTAGATTTAATGATGCCAAGCCAAGTGCCGTTGAATCAGATCCGACTCATAGCGACCCTAGGGAAAAGCCTTAACCCTTTGTCTTTATTTATTTATGTTCACCATAACCATTATGTTGTAACTATTCCCAGCATCTCTAGACTTTTGAAATGCCCTGTGTGTTTTCATGTTGGGCGCAAAGCGCAAACCTTAACCCTTTCAAGAGTTAATTATTTTCTGCTTTGGATTTTTGGTTGATCCCATGTATTTTCAATAATGGAATACATGCTGAGTTACCAGTGTTTAAATTTGGGTTGGTAATACAGATTTTGAGAAATATTATGTGAAAATGCATGATTTATGGGAGCCCATCTGGACCACCAGTCTTGGGTAGCAGGCTTTACTGTGGGGCACCTTCTATTTGCATACATGGGGTACTTCTGGTTTTGCCTAATTCCCCAGTTATTGTGCTTCAGTGTGAATATTTCTTTAGCTTTTCACCACTGTATAAGTCCCCACTGGAAGGAATCAAACACTTTCAGCAGGAAAAATATACTCCCAAAGAACTCCAGAAGCATAAAAAATGAGTGGTAGACCATATGTTACACGAGTTACAAAAGACTTTTTGAGTGAAAGGAGTCTTATATTGAAAGTTAAATTACACAGAATGTAAGAAGAATTGCTAGTTTCTTTCACCAGCCATGTCCTCATTTATTTTTTTGAATGGCAGTATAAGTCCCACAGCAATTAATTCTGTACCTAGCCACTGGAACCACACATACACTAAATGCAATTTGAAGCAGCAGTTAAAATTTCTAGAAAGAAAACAAACCTCTAAAGTTGTCTTAGATTCAGGTACCTCTTCTAAGATGATTTTGAATGACACATGTAAAAGAATGACCCCTAGTGGTAATAAGTCAAACTTAATAGTATTTAGTGTAATTAAGAACAAGCTCTCAATGGATGGAGGTGAAAATGTACTCAGAGTTATAAACCAACACCAAGCTTCCTGGTAGAAAAGGCACAGTTGCTCAGCCTAATCTCCTATAATTTAGCAACTATTCTGAAGTGACTCCAAAGTTCCTTTATCTTAAAACCAAACCCACTGCCGTTGAATCAATTCTGACTCATAGTGACCCTATAAGACAGAATAGAGCTGCTCATAGAATTTCCAAAGGGTGCCTGGTTGATACAAACTGCAAGTCTTTTAATTAGCAGCCATAGCACTTAACCACTCTACCATCAAGGTTTCCTCCATATCTTACAGAAGCCTAGAATTTGACCATGGACTTACAGGGTCCAATCTTTTAACTTCTTTCTCAATACAACAGTACTACATATACTATTAAAGGTCCCTGGGTGGTGCAAATTGTTAAGCACTCAACTACCTGCCAAAAGTTTGGCAGCTCAAACCCATTCACAGGAGTCTCAGAAAACAGACCTGGTAACCTGCTTCTGAAAGGTCACAGCCTTAAAAACACTATGGTGTAGTTCTACTCTGGACAGTGTCACCATGAGTTGGAATTGACTACATGGGAACTAAGAACAACAGCACATACTGCCAGCTGTCAATCCAATTTCTGCTTGAATATTCTGAGCTACTTGATACATAGTCATAGGCATTCTTTTTGTTTGTTCTTCCTATATCAGAATAAACTTCTTTCATCTTTAGGAGAGGATAGAAGGCAAGGCATATTACTGTATGTTAGTTTGGGAGAGGATGGAAGGGAGAGGATGAAAGTTTGGTGGAAGTTTGGTGGCAACGGAGGGGATGGAAGTCAAGGCACATGACTGTATTCTCCATATAGAAATGGAATGTGGGAGACCCTCACTTTATCAGCCCCCTTATGGCTAGAATCTAAACACATGAACTAAGCAGAGTTGCATATTCCTTTCTAGGGCTTTAAACCTGGTACGAAGGAGCAAGTTGCCTATAGTAATGGTGCTTGTAAGCCCAAAGTTGGTGTCTAGTGGCCAAGGTGGTATCTAGGAGATGTGGTTACATCCAGTGAATCTGGCATGCTGTGTACCATGTCCTGGCCAGAGTATTTCATACTCATCTTTAATATTCTATTCATACCCTTTTCCAAGCCTGTTCCTCGAAATTATTAACACTCTCCAACATCCTAATAATCTTTTACTTAGACAACCAAGGTTAGTTTCTCTTGGCTGCAACCCAAAATGTTAATGGAGGCTTGTCTACTCAATCATTCGGATACACCTCCTTGTTATACATTCTCGTTAAGATCTAGAACTACCTTTTTTCTGGAATTTTGTATTCCTTTGGCATAAGTTGAAAACCTTGAAATGTTCATAGTATTTTTTCAAACCCTTAGGGTCTTGTTGTAACACTTCTACAGAGATAGAAACCATCTACAGACAGTTAAACAAAGAGAAGACAGCTTTCTAAATGTTTTAATTGAAGGGTTTGTCACTAATATTTTTATACTTCATCTTGAGATTAGGGAGGCAAAGGCAACAAAAATAAGTCACATTGAGGACTGCAGTAACATGGTAACCTGAGACTTCTGTAAGTGGTTATATTTCCTGTACGGACTTCTCTTTCTAACCAGATCTTCTGGGATTTCAGGATAATTAAAATCCAGTCTTTCTTGTAGTATCTTAGGAAAATTTGTTAATCTTTGGTGCCTCCAAATACCGTGGGATGATAGGGTCTCTTTGAGTTTGAATTGACTCGACAGCAAAGTGGAGTTTTGTTGTATTAGTACCATGGGAGGAGACAATGTGATGGCTTAGCCCAGCTCAAAGGCTTAACATGCTTCCTCCTTGAAGTGAGCTTCTCTTAGCTTCCAGTTCTTCAAAAAGACATTCTCTACCCATTCTTATTACTGCAGCAGCCCATGTCCCACAGCTAAGTGCATTAGCAAGAAAAGGAACAATTGTCTACTTTCCTCTCTATATAGCCCCCAATATTTCTATCACTGTCTTGTGTGCTGTAGAACTTTTAACTTTACAGATTCACCCGGACATACATGCTGTCTTGGAGAAAGATTTTCTACCTCAATCAACAGTCATCCCCATATGAAAACAAGACGGGGGCCAGGGCTGAGGGAACGCATTGTCACTGAGCTGATTCAGGCTCACAGCCACCAATAGCGCCGAACAGAAGTGTCCCCTGGGGTTTCTACGCTATTGGATTCAAACTACCAACCTTTCGGTTACCATCCAAGCTCATAACCACTGTACTACCAGGACTCCAAGACTGGGCCGGTGTCATATAAATAGTGTATAAATGAGCATAGTGTTATAGTTAGACATCATAGAAAAAAGATTTGTGTATTTTTCTGTGGCTATGGGAAGTCAGAGGAAGTGCCATACACCATGTGGGATTTTAAACTAAGGTCAAGGTAAGCTTTCAGCAGTTAACAATCCTTATTCCTGTCAACTACATGCTCTGCGTGGAACATCCCGATTGATTCTGACCCTCTCTTTTGAAACCTGATAGAAATAGTACACATTTATACACAGGGCAGTGCATCTTTCCTTTGCAACAGACAAAATGTGCTTCTGTTATGAAAATCAACAAGATCCAGAGTTGTGAGGAGGAGACTATTTATACGCACAACACACAGCAGAGTACTTACTACCCTCAAGAAAATAAGCTTAGAACTGGAAGTTTTAGAAGGTTTTACAGCAGTGATATCACTGGTTTCTCAGTAGTTAAGTGCTTGATTGCTAACTGAAAGGTCAGGGGTTGGAAGCCACCAGCTGCTCCACTGGAGAAAGATGTAAAGTCAGCTTCCATAAAGATTTACAGCCTTGGAAACCTTATGGAGCAGTTCTACTGTATCCTGTCTGGTGGCTAGGAGTAGGAATGCAATTTGAATGCAGTGAGTTTATAGCAAGAACAGGGTTTAAGACGCTCCATTATTCAGAAAATAAGAGCAAGCATAAATTATCTGTCTAGTCTTCAAGTTCTTCATGTTTCTACCGTGTTCACTCTTCTCCCTTTGAATGCGGATGTATCATTTTTTCTTCAAATGTAGTGTTTATTGGAAATACCGCAGATTTGCTAGAAACCTACACTCATTGAAACAAACCACTCAGAAACAAGTCACTTTTCTTAGGGAACAAACATTATCACCAGCCTTTTTGTAGTTGGGTCTTATTACAAACACGTGAGAGACAAAATATTATGGCACAGTAAACCTCTGTAGAAATCAGTATCAGTCTAAGTTGTTTGGAAGAGAAGTTGTCAACGCATTCAACTAGTCTTATAAGGAGAAAACAAACAAAAAAAATCCTGAAAGTGTTGTTAGCAAGGTCTTTGCAAGAATTCAGTATGCGTCAGTCAACAGAAGAGGGACAGAAGAAACAACAGTGGCCTCTTAGCTGCTAGCTTGTACCACTCTATTGTGGTTTTCCAAAAGCGCACACAAACATACACAGTCAAACAATACTTATCCTCATACTGTGCAGTAAGAACACAGTATGCACACACACACAAAAAATATTCTTACTTCAGGTAATGCCTTGGTATTTCCTATTTAATTTCTACCTAATATTTTCACTTGTGTTATCACTGAGGAATAATTTACATACATCAGAATGCAGAATAATTTACATACATCAGAATGCAGCGATTTTAAGATGGGTCAGTTTTGTCAAATGTATATACAAATAACCATCATCCAAATCAAGCTATATAACATATCTGCCACTCCAAACTTTCCTTTTGCCCCTTTTCAATCAACTCCTCCCCTACTCAGGAAACTGCTGTTGTGATCTTTCATTGTACCCCACTGCCAATGAGTCTATTCTGACTCATAGAAACCCTATAGGTCAGAGTAGAGCTACCTCATAGTTTCCAAGGAGCACCCGGCAGATTTGAACTGCTGACTTTTTGGTTAGCAGACATAACACTTTACTATGCCACCAGGGTTTCCTCTTTCATGATTGGTTGGTAGTTTTGTCTGTTCATAAACTGGATTCATAAATGAGATTATACAATGAATAGTCATTTGTGTCACCCAAATTTCTCTTATTTCATGTGTGTAAAAATACCAGTTTCATTCTAATAGATTAATTTTATAACTTACTAATGAGTTGCAATCCACAATTCGATTTCTCTCTCTCTCTCTCTCTCTCTCTCTCTCTCTCTCTCTCTCTCTCTCTCTCTCTAAAACATTTCATAAAACTAGTATGCATTGGACTGGTGGGTTTAAAAAGTGCAACTTCTCAGGTCCCTATAATGGAGATTCTGATTAAAATGCAGATTGCAGGGACTCATTCCAGACAGATGAAATCATGCATTCTAGAGCGGTTTTGATGCATGTTGCTCAAAGACTACACACTCTGATATGGTTGATATCCAGATTTCTCAGTCCCACTAAGCCATGCTTTCACTATGTCACCAAGGGGATCCTACATTAAGAAAATAAAATGACTCTTTGTTTACTATGTGTTGAATCAAGCCAAAGTGCTTTCACCTGCTAGGTAAAGTCCTCCATCAAAGGGTCTTGGTTTTCCCTCCCTGTTACTCCGTAACAAGGACCTTCATGACCATCAGTCTCCTTAGCGACCCTCCCCCAGCCCACTCCCCCACCCAGTATGGAATATGATGCTAAATTTCTACTACAGTCAAGGACCTACCAAAGCTTGTTAAATTGAATTGTAACCTCAGCTTTACATTACTTGGAAACAGTATTGGTGGCAGGTGCATCTATGAGTAATGGCTAGGTCTATAAAGCATCACAGATTCTTTCAATCGTATTATTGGCTTGTGGTGTTAACTCTCCATTTCTGCTCCATGAAATTGTGCTCTGTGCTATTTCTCTGTTAAATAAAGCATCCTTGTTAAAACTTGGTAGTATGTGGTCTCCTGGGTACATTTGGTATTAGATTAAACTAATTTCTCCTTATGTTTTCTTATTCTGGAAATAGGTGAAGAAATTCCCCTTGATTTATAGCTGAAACAAAAGCTGTGGGAATATATGACTAAAGGCAGGAAAGAAGGTATAGACTAAGGAGAGGAGAAATTAAAGACAGACTTCACTCTGATGGCATCACGGTTAAGTGCTATGGCTGCTAACCAAAAGGTTGACTCAAATCTGCCAGACATTCCTTGGAAAATCTATGGGGCAGTTCTCCTCTGCTGATGGGGTCACTATGAGTCAGAATCAACTTCACAGCAGTGAGTTTGGTCTCTTAGTTTTATGTTCTACTCCCTTCTCTCTGACCTATATAAAATGTTGTTCAAATGTGTCTTTATACCCAAAGCTTAAAGGATTCTCTCAGTTACAGTCCTTCACTTATTCACTGTTTTATTCATCCTACACATTAATTAAGTTTCTGCTACCTCTCAAGAAGTGTTCTAAGCACTGAGGTCATAGCCAGTAAAACGAAATCCCATTCTCAAGGCGCTTATATTCTAGTGGGGATGGACAGGTGATAAATATATAAATATACAGTATGACAAATCAAAAAGGAAGGTAAGAGAGAAAAGGTGCACATCATTTACAAATGGTTGTCATAGAGATTCTGCTTATTAACATGACATTTTGAAAGACTTGAAGGGGATAAGAGAGTGTGCCATTCTAGGATCTGCAGAAAAGTGATTCAGGCAGATACAGAGGAACATAGCAAGGACCCTGAGACAGCAGCCGTCTCAGAATGTTTGAAGGACAGCAAGAACACCTTTGTGGGTGAGGTCAGAAAAGTACTGGAGTACTGAAATTCAGTGTTCATGGGCCATTGTGAGAACTTTGGCATTTACTCTGAGTCAGTTAGGAAGGAAATAGAATGTGTCAAGACATGTAGGATGTATCTTATGTTTTAATAGGAGCACCCTGGCCATTTTGTTGAGAACTGACTAAACAGAGACAACAGAGATCAGAGGAGACTATTACAATAAACAACATATTTAATGATGGCAATTTACATCTGGGTGGTAGAACCAAAAGGATTAAAAAGTAGTGAGATTATAAATATGTTCTGAAGGTAGCAAAGGCGAGATTTGTTGAAGTATGTGCTGCAAAACAGAGAGGCTCATCAAGGCTAACCCCAAGCTTTGGGGCCTGATCTATAGCAAAGATTCGGGATTGCTGTTTACTAACACTGCAAGAGGAACAGATCTACCGGAGAGGTTAGAAAGTTATTTTTGAATATGTTAATTTTCAGATGCCTTGTAGACATCTAAGTGGTGGCGTCCAGAAGGCCATATATGAGGTCTGACAATGAAGTCCACAAACGTAATTGTTCTAAGTGCTACATCCTTCATTGCTGGATGTCACTATGGTCACCTCCAAAGTACTCCCCCTGGGAAGCTATGTGCTGACACTAGCTCCTAGTTCACCCTTCAAAGCAATTTTGGAACTCTTGTGGAATGGCCATTGTTCACAGTGCCACAGCGGCAAGTTTGTGAACTTAATTGTACAGTTTCTGTGAGGGAGTTTTTAGCCAGTCAACAAATAACTGTATTGGAACGCCCTCCCTGCTCACCTGATCTGGCCTTAAGTGACTTTTTTCTTGACCTGAAGATAAAGGAAATATTTAAAGGAAGGCTTTTTGATGACATTCAGGACATCAAGGGTAATGGGACAAAAGCTCTGATAACCATTCCAGAAAAAGAGTTCCAAAATTACTTTGAAGGGTGGGCTACGTATTGACATAGGTGCACAGCTTCCCAAGGAGAGTCCTTGGGATACTCAGCAATCAGGTATGTAGCACTTTTTCTCAGATGAGTTCACAAACTTAATCAGCAGTCATCATGTATAAAAACTTAGAGTTCGTGTGATACGTCCATTTTGAAAATACAAGTTTGGAGTTGTCCATTTGTAGACAGTATATAAAGCCACGAGATTGAAGGATTATAAACAGAGAAGGAAGGCTAACTGTAGAGCACTTAACTGTTCATAACACCCAAGGGCCCCTTTTTCTTTCTCTAAGCAGATTTATAACCCAGCCCTCCCAGAACAGGTGGTATGTCTCCTTCACCACATGAGGTTAGCACAGGACCTCACACTGACTCACGCAAACATTCTTCATCCTTAAGTCTTAAGCAAGTTTTAGAATTTTTCTTGCTATGACAATTGAGTGGTCGAAAAGGTTGCAAGATCCTATTCCTTTGGATAATGCTATACAGTGACAACTCCCTAATTACAGAGAATATCAATCTAGGAAAATGACAGTCAAGATAAGTAAAGGACAACATGAGTAATCATCCCCTCCTCGCTTCTAAGGTTTTATATTCAAGGTACCAGAGACTCCAATTAAGATGTGTACTTCCTTTATTTCAGGGAGGAACAGGAGTAGAATATTGTTTTATTGAACTTACAAAATATTAGAGCTGGGAAGGACTGTATAATTTCCTCATTTTACACATCAGAAAACAGATACAGAGATTTCAGAAAAATGGTTAAGTTTCATTAACAGTAAATCACATACATAGAAGCGATGTATCCTGAGTCTCAAACTAGTTCTGTTTCTACAGTGTCAAAGAGATGTATCAGAAATGAAGAATTTTCTCACTTTTCCCCTATAGGTACCAGACTCCCTGACTCTGTCCTTCTTTGGCTATATTTGAAGGACTGGATTAATATTGCATATTTCTGAATTCTCAGGACTGAAATCATTTAACTTCAGCACTTAGAATCACAACTGAACTCTAAAGCAGTCGCTCCCCAAGGATGGTCCCTAAGAGTCATCTATACCATAGACACACAAGACCCTCATACTGTTAGTGTTAACAGTTAAGAAGGCTGTGTTTGAGCTTTTGTCTGCATTATGAATAATAATTTACTCATGTGATTGAATAAAAACCAGACATGATCTCATTGGTGTCTCAAAATAAAATCAGAACAGGTCTTTCTATTTAAAATGACTAGATTCATTCTGAATTTGATCAAAATATGTATAAAAAGCATCTATGAATTCAAGTCACAGTGCCTCAAAACTAAGACTGTATAAGAATGTTTCTGAAAACTCCAGTGGTTAAAAGCATTGGCTTTGGAGTAAATAGACTTGAGGTTGAATCCCATTCCAACATTTATTTGCTCTGTCATCCAGGGCAGTATAGTTTACTTTTCTGAGCTAGTATTTATCACTGTAAAATAAAGATAATAACACTGCAGTGGCCACTAGTTCTGATCACTAAATATTTCTGCTCCCCCCTGCCCCCCTGTTTTCTGGGCACACGGACTCGGCCCTTTCTTGGCTTTTGAAGGATATGTATGGCACTATGACTTGCTTTGCCAGTGAATCAGAAATCACAGAAGCTTTCAGCACCTACTCAAGACTTGCTTTGCCCCCTTCTTCTAATACACATACTAGTGGTTTTTCAAGTGGTGGCTGCTCCATCAGTCCAGGTTCCTATGTAAGTATGATTATTAGTACCCATGATGAACATGTAGTGTAACTAACAAATAAACTTTAATTTTTTTTTAAGCCACTGGGACTATTCCCCCCCCAAACACCATGGTGTAATTGATTTGACCATCATATCAGCAGAATAAAGTAGATTCCATAAGTATTACTATTTTACAGAAACTTAGGTACTTCATGAACAGTGCAGGAAGCCTCAAAAGAAGATGGAATGAATACGTATGTGGAGTCACTGTATCAAAAGAATTGGTCCACATACAACCATTTCGAGAAGTAGCATATAATGAAGAATGAATGGAACTGAAGGAAGAAGTTCAAGCAGCGCTGAAAGCATTTATGAAGAAATAAGTCTCTAGGAACTGACAGAATACCAACTGAGATGTTTCAGCAAATGGATACTACACTGGAGCTACTCACTAATCTATGCCATAAAATTTAGAAGACAGCTATCTGGCCGACCTACTGGAAGAGACCCGTATCTGTGCCCATTCCAAAGAAAGGTGATCTAACAAAATGCATAAATTAACAAATGATACCATTAATATTACATACAACTAAAACTTTGCTGAATATCTTTCAAAAGTGTTTGTAGCAGTACATTCAAGGAACTTCCAGAAATTCAACATAGATTCAGACTCAGAAGGGGACTTAGAATGAAGGATATCATTGCTGCTATCAGGTAGATCTTAATTGACAGTAGAAAGTACAAGAAAGGTATTTCCCTGTGTTTCATTTACCATGTAGAGGCATTGAGCTGCGTGGATTATAGTAAACTATGGGATAAATTTGCAAAAAAATGGAAATTCCTGACCATTTAATTGTGCTCCTGAAGAACCTGTGCATAAACAAAGAGGCAGTCATTTGAGCAGAACAAGGAAATACCATGTAGCTTAAAACTAGGAAAAGTGTGTGTCAGGGTTATATCCTTCCCCAACACTTATTAAATCTGTGTGCTGAGCAAATAATCTGAGAAGCTGGACTATATGAAGAAGAACACAGAATCAGGACTGAAAGAAGAACTCATTAACAACTTGAGATATGTAGATGATACAACTTTGCTTAGTGAAAAGAGAGGACTTGACACACTAATTGATGAAGCTCAAAGACCACGGTCTTCAGAATGGATTCACCTCAACATAAAGAAAACAAAAATCCTCAAAACTGGCTTAATAAGCAGCATCCTAAGAAACATGGAAAATAATGAAGTTGCCAATGATTTCATTTTACTTGGATCCACAATCAACATCCTGGAAAGTAGCAGTCAAGGACAAAAGAAAAAGGATACTCTGCATTGGGCAAATCTGCTGCAAAATCTGCTGCAAAAGACCTCTTTAAAATGTTGAAAAGCAAAGATGTTTCTTTGAGCACTAAGGACCAAGTGACCCAAGCCACGGTATTTTCAATCACCTCATATACATTCAAGATCTGAACAATGAATAAGGAAGATCCAAGAAGAACTGATGCCTTTGAATCATGGTGCTAAAACAGTGAGGATACCGTGGACTTGCAGAAGAACAAGTCTATCTTGGAAGACGTACAGCCCAGAATGCACCTTTGAAGTGATGATGGTGAGACTTCAGCTCACATACTTTGGACACGTCATCAGGAGGGACCAGTTACTGGAGAAGGACACCATTCTTGGTAAGGTAGAGGGTCAGTGAAAAAGGAAGACCCCTGATAAGATGAACTCACACAGTGACTGCAACAATGGGCTCATCAAAGTAATGACTTGAGAATAGCAAAAGACCTGGCAGTGTTTCATTCTGTTGTACATAAAGTTGCTATGAGCTGCAATAAGCTAATGCCACCTAATAAGATACTTTAAAGTAGGATCACTATGAGTCATAATCAACTTTATGGCAGTGAATTTGGTTTGGTTTAATTTGCCTGAGGTGATATAATCAGAAAGTGGTGGAGCCCAAGGTTAGAACTAGGCACTCCTGATTCCTGAACTCCTGTTCTTAGCCACTGTACTAGCTGATCTATTTTCCAACTAGTTATTTAATTTCTGGCACTCCAGACATCAAATTTCTTGAGAATAGCAGGTCTGTCTTTCTTGTTCACAGCTAAACACCCAGCTCCTTGCAATAAGTGGGCAAAATAAACATTTGTTGAATAAAATCATATGAAGAGTACCAGCTGTATAAAATATATAACACTACCATCAGCCAATTTTCTAAAGTCAATATAATAAAAAACTACTGGCAGCGATGCAAGTGGGTTTAAAGAAACCATCACAATATGTTTAAAAAAAAACCTGTAATCATGATTTTGACTCATGACAACCCCCTGTGTGCCGGAATAGAATTTTGCTCTATTGGGCTTTCAGTGGCTGATGTTTCAGAAGTAGATCATCAGGCCTTTATTACAAGGTATGTCTTAATGGACACAAGCCTCCAACTTTCAGCTAGCAGCTGGATACATTAAAGACACCCTGAAACTAGCTGCAGTGGGGAGCCATCACTATATGTAAACCTGGAAGACCAGGAGGAGTAAAAAGTGTTCCTGGAGCTAGATGATGTTCAGAAACATAGAGGGTATGACCTACAAGATAATTTAGTCATGGAAGACTGCAGTCAGTTCTAGAAATGTGCAGCAAATTAGGGAGGAAGTGGGGCAAGAAGAACTAGCCTCTCTCTTCCTTCATTCCAGTTTCCTGTTGACTCTCATTAGCCAAACCTAACAGTAAACTGATGCAAAGATGAGTGACGCAGTTCATAGGATATAATATCACAAGATATTAGACAGGAAGAAACGGGCATAGAAGAGATTTCGGAAGTCAGAAGAGAAAGGTGGCAATGAAGTATACTAACACATTGGTATTATTAAGCCACTTACCCTGTTGTTGTCAGGTGCCACTGAGTTGCTTCCAACTCACAGCAAACCTACGTACAAGAGAATGAAACGCTGCCCTCACAAACTGCCGCCCTCACAAACTGCCGCCCTCACAAACTGCCGCCCTCACAATCACGGCTATCCTGAGCCCATCATTGCAGCCATTGTGTCAGTCCATCTGGCTGAGGGTCTTGTCTTCTCCACCAACCCTGTCTTTTACCAAGCATCGTGTCCCTTTCCAGAGACTAGTTCCTCCTGATAATGTGTCCAAAGCACATGATAAATCCCACCATCCTCTCTTCTAAGGGGCCCTCTAGCTGTACTTCTTCCAAAATATATCTGTCTGTTCTTAGGGCAGTCTATGGTATATTCAATATTCTTCACCAACACTATAATTAATAAGTCTTTATTTAGTCGGATCCAACTCGACGGCATTTGGCTGGCTTGGCTTATTTATCTTAGCTACATTAACATCCAATTATGAAATGAAATGTAAATACATAAAAAGGCTTGAAAAAGGAATGGTAATATCATGTTCTATGTGTAATCAATGAACACACTCACTGCTAACAGAAAGGTTGGTCATTTGGGTGTGCCCAAAGGTGCCTTTGAAGAAAACTCTGGAGATCTAGTTCTAAAAAAACTCAGCCATTGAAAACCCTAAGAAGCATAGCTCTACTCAGACACATGTGGGGTCCCCAGGAGTCACACTCCACTTAATAGTAACTGGTAAGTGATGCAATGTTGTAGTTAGCCTGAAAGTCACTAGCACCCTACAGAATTTAAAGAGTGAATAACATGTTTCTATAAAGGACTTTCCAATCAGTTGCTAAGGGAGTTCAGAAGCAGCTTGTCCTTTAGCATCCCCTCTAATCTAAATATGCTCATCAAGAAAAGGATACAACTCTACCTTCCTCCTTCCTCCCCAGCATCCCTCCACAGTTGAACTGCTTGGTGCAACCAATTAGCAATTTGCAGGGGGAAATGCGAACTAATTAATGCTGATGACTGTGGGCCACTAATTGGCTGCTGAACTGTCGGAGTGGCAGTGCACTTGCTAAATCAAATTGATAGCTAGACCTGTGAGCTGTTCAGCCGTCTGCTCTCCTCATCTGGGGCTTCAGGGCAGAGGAAGAGGAGAGCTCACTATGGCATTCCGGTCAATCTGCTGTGACTGGCCTATTATCTCTGCATCTGTGGAAGGCCAGTGTGTACTGGTGGGTAGTTGTGGGGCTGCTTTGGAGGATGTGGCTCTGGCCAGGCAGGAGGCTGCTCGTTCTGGGGAGGCTTCTCAGTGTTCCTGAGAAGCAGCAAGCACCTGAGGTGAACTGCAAAGTGGAAGCGATTCTGGAGAAGCCATGTGACTCCTCAGTGGCCAAAGAGTTGAAGAATAGACACAGAGGGAAGAGTGAAAGCGGAAGGGGACACAAGTGGCAGTACCATGCAGGGAAGAGGCAGTCCTCGAAGACAAAGGATGTTTGGAGTTGAGTTAACTCTGTCTGGTTACTGGGGGTCCTTGGGGCCCTTTTCCCCGTTTGATGAGAGGATTCAGTGCGCACTGAATCCTGCTGGTGTGAAAGTGTGATGTAAGAGAAGGAAATATGGATTCTGATTTTTTTTATTATTACTGAAACTAACTCACAAAAACCTAAACATGAAAATTGGTGTTGTTCTCTTCAAAGTAGCCCCCTAACAAGGGTATGTTACTTATTACAAAGATCCTGCTAGTCCTCAAGACACATCCAGACATGGTTCTGGAGAATTTCCAGGAAAATAAACACTTGCATTTCATTTCTTATCTCCTTAGTGGTTTACATTAACGATTCTTAATCAGAGGCAAGTGTGGAACCCTGATGTAGGATACTCAACAATGTTGGTTATTGTTAGTATAAATATAATAACTGTAATAAGTGGAGACATTACTGGTTGTCACAGCTTGGTGGATGGGTGCTATTGGCATCTAGTGAGTAGACAACAGGGATACTGTTAAACACTGTGTAATCATGGAACAGCCCTCCACATTTGGACAGAATTATCTGATCCAAAATGTCAATAGTGTCAAGGCTGAGAAGCCCTGATTTACACTGAAATTGTGTTGATTGGTGAAATTATTCAGAGGTCACTTGGAGCTAAGTCTGGTGACTGAGGAGGTTCATGAAACTGAGCAATATCCTTCCCTTCTTCAATGGACCGCAATGAGGGTGATGCTAGAGTAATGAGTCTGATTTTCTTGCCTGGCGATTTTCACCATGGAGTTCAAGAAAAAGCTTTAAGTAATATTGGCATTCATTAATTAGTGTATTCATTTATCAAATATTTATTATTTAATGTGTACCAGAAACAAATTAACAAATTCCCCTAAGAGCTCATGAGCTAGAAACAGAAAGTAATAATAGTAGGACTGTTTGGCAAAACTCAGTCTTTTTACTCCTTCACTATTCTGCCTCTCCAAAGGTTGCTTCTTATGAGTTAATGCACATAAAATATTTAAAACAATTGGCATTGAGTTCCAACTCATGGCAACCCCGAGTGTGTCAGAATAGAATTGTGCTCCATACAACGACTGCCAATTAAGTTCACAAACTCATCCTACAGAAAGTGCTACATATCTCATTGCTGAATATCACAATGGTCATCCTCAAAGTACTCCCCTTGAGAAGCTGGGCACCAGCTCCAGTGCCTAGTCTACCCTTAGAAGCAGTTTTGTAACTCCTTTTCTGGAATGGCTATCAGAGCTGTCATGGTATTACCCTTGATGCCCTGAATGTCATCAAAATGTGTTCCTTTCAATATTTCCTTTATTTTCAGGTCAAGAAAAAAGTCATGGGGGCAGATCAGGTGAGTCAGGAGGGTGTTCCAATACAGTTATTTGTTTACTAGCTAAAAACTCCCTTATAGACAACTAGACAATTAAGTTCATTGACTTCCCACCTTGCTACCAGACACAGTGGCCATTCCTGAAAGAGTTCCAAAACTGCTTTGAAGAAAGGAGTTATTAGTGCTGGTGTCAGTGAAGAGCTTCCTGAGGGAAGTACTTCAAAGGTGACGATGGTCATATTCAGCAGTGAGGTATGTAGCACTTGAAACAAATAAGTTCACGGACTTAATTGTCAGACCTTGTAGGTTTTTCAGTGGCTGAATTTTTGGAAGTAAATTGCTGAGCCTTTCTTCCAAGGTGCCCCTGGGTAGACTCAAACTTCTAACCATTCAGTTAGCAGCCAAGGTAACCATTTAGCACCACCCAGGGACACCAGTACAGTAGCCTGTCTATAGTAAATACTCAATAAATGTTACATGTTAGTTTTTTGTAGATGAATTATCAAATGGATTATTTGGAGGAATACATAATCTTTAGAAGTACACATTTTAGCATCTATGCAAATATACACATACTACATTTAACATGTTTATGTTATACTGGGATTAATAATGTTTTCCAAGAAGGAAAATAAGATCACATCCTCTTTGGAAATGATATAGCAGATTAAAAAAAAAAAAAAGAAAACAAAACTTCTGTAGATATTGTCTAGCATTTCTAACCTGAAAGACCATCTATAGGTGATAGTCATAGTTTTAAAACAGTGTAGTCAACTCTCTCCATCCTTAGCTGTCTTTCAGTAATCTTGGGGAGATAAATCATAAGTTTATTACCTTGGAAAAATAAAATTAACAACTGGCCAAGAGATTCAAAAGGGAGAGAGATACTCATAGGCTAAGAGGAATAATTCCAGAGAAATGGGAGAGAAAAGAGCATGAGAGAGACACAGTTGGACAGATAGACTTTGGCCCTCTACTTACTGTCCTCATGCATGAAGGTCTCAGAAAAACATGCTAAGATATTAAGCCAACTGACTTGTAAAACTGGTATCAGGAAATTTGTGTTAAGATAATCCTGTAACTATGGCCACTGAAATGGAGTCTTGGAGAGAAAAGCCAAGGGGAGTACTCAAGCTTATTGGAGTTGAAAAATTTTGATGTGACCACTTTTCAGAATTATCTCAGACTGAGTAAATGCAGTCATGGAGCCCCTCAAGTGGCTCAGTGGGGAAAGTCTGGTCTAGATGCATACGGGGCCTCAACATTATCTTTAAAACTTCCTGTCTCAGCTAGCTGAGATCTGTCATAAATTACGTATTCATGAGTGCCTGTTAGGATATCTATTTAGCAGTAGGCCGAAGGACTAGGAAAAAACAAACAGAGAAAGAACCCAGTGCCATCAAGTCGATGCTGACTCATAGCGACCCCTATAGACAGAGTAGAACTGCTCCACAGAGTTTTCAAGGAGCACCTGGAGAACTTCAACTGCCGACCTTTTGGTTAGCAGACACAGCACTTAACCACCATGCCTCTAGGGTTTCCTAAGACTAGGAAAAGATGGTATATAAATCTAATCTCTGCATATCAAACCATATTGGAAAGACACTAAGGATGTTCACTGTACAAGAGAAGTCTGACCGAAGTCTTTATGAAAAGCAAATAAGACCTTTAGAATTGTCCTACCTTGATGATCTCCTAGATGTGTGACTTTGGGTATGTCATTTCAACCCACTTAGACTTATCGGGACATCATATTATAAAGGAGGAAAATCTTTCCTCAGGTGTTCCCAAGAGGCTGTTGAAAGCTTGAGATGTACTCATGTTTATGATCCAATTGCTGTCAAGTAGATTCCAACTTTCAGCACTCCAAGTACATCCAAATTCCATGGAATTTTCAATGGCTGTGATCATTCAGAAGTAGATCTCCAGGCTTCCTTCTGAGGTGTCTCTAGGTAGATTCAAACTGAGTGCTTTACTGTTCATGCCACCCAACCCCAACCAAACCAAACCCATTGCCATAGAGTTGTTTCCAACTCACGGCAATCCTACAGGGCCACGTAAAAGAGCACTATAGCATTTAAAAGGAGCAACTGCTAGATTCCAAACCTTTGGTTAGGAGCTGAGCTTCTAACCACTGCACCACCAGAGTTCCTTGTGTCACTGAGGGACTACTAATCTATATGATACAACAACAACAAAAAACCCACTGCTGTTGAGTCAATTCCAACTCAGTGACCCTATAGACAGAGGTGGCTCCATGAAGTTTCCAAGAAGTGCCTGGTAGTCTTGAGCTGCTGACCTTCCGGTTAGCATCCATAGCACTTAACCACTACATCACCAGGGTATGTGATAGCACCTTATAAAGTAAGAAGTGTTAAGCCACTTTCATTTTTGAGGACATTTTAATTTGCAACCAGCAGGTTCTTTGAAAAGGAGACTGTTTTCTCTTAAGTTGAATCACTGTTCAAAAAGTTTGAATTTTGGCAACTTCATATGAATTATTCTAATTATTTCAGCCTTCTCTATACATGAGCAGTATCACTAAAGTAAACTTGGAGCAAGAGTTCAAGGCCTAAACACTGTAAGCCAGTTTCTTGAACTTGAAAACATGATGAAAATGATGCCAGAATAATTTCTTCTAGAGAATTTAGATACAATGGACTAGACTAATGGATGGGAAGATATTTTTAGGTAAATAAGATTGCTTTAATGATGTAGAAGATAGTGATGTTATTTTCTTCCTCTGCTATGAATTTGAGCTGAACTTGATATTTACATAGGAGAGATATCCTGGCAGGAATTAATTAGCTCTGATGGAACCTCCTGCAATCCTGGTTGGCACACACAGAATGTTTCAGGGTCTACTTCCTAGACCTCAATCTCTCCATTTGAAAAAAAGAACCCGGTAGTAAATCCTCACAAAAAGCAAATAAAAACTGTGGGATTGTTCCAGCTTTATGATCCCCTGAGTAATCTCCTGGGTATGTGAAAACAGGAGCAAAAATCTACTTCCATGCTGTCATTTATCTATCTGAGACAACACAGTAACAAAATTCTAAGGCTGGCAGGACTCTTATCTAACTAGAACCAGTATGTTTACACTTTAAGGTTTCCAGAAAGTAAAGAAATCAAATAGTGATTATTGTCAGTGTTCTATTAAGCAGGTTCCACACTGCTTGGTCCCCTGGCAGAAATGGCCTGATGAAAAATTTGGAGGCAGAATGGCTCTTGCAGCCCAGCAAACTAATTGCTTCATCAGTTCTTTAGCACAGTTTCAGGAGACAATGGAAACAGTTGAGCAATCAGAGAGAAAACTGCGCCTTTCCTTGTGCTTTGCTTTCTGGCTAAGTTCTCTGCTAATAAGATGACTGGAGATTCAGTGTCAGCAGCTCAGTCACTCTTCCATCTCAAGGAGAGCAATAGTCAATCACCAGGAACAAAATAAATAAACCACAAAAGCCACCAGGCTTTCTTTCATTTCATGTCTTAGCATCTCCCACACAATAGGCATGCTCCCAAGAGCACGTCTGTTTCTTCTTGATGGTGATGAATTTCAGTGCTCAGTCTTTAGTCTCTAGTATGTCTGTATGTTTGATATGGAAAAAATTCTATACTTTAAAAATGCCAAATACCATAAGCTGAAATAATGGCTAAAATACCAAGACCAGCCAAAGCGCAAATCTGCCAGAGATTAATCACCTGTGATGAGCAGCATGAAGAGAATAATGATCCCAAATCCAGATAATAAAAGAGCCCTGCATATTGTGCAGAGACAATGAGGTCCACCCCATTCTGTTTCACCTCATCGACTATATAAAACACCTCTATTGTTCCAGACACTGTTCTAGGTGTTGAGGAACAATGGTGGTGAGCAAGCTAGATTAAATGAGTGCTCTCGAGGGGCTTACATTCTTGATGGAAGAGGTTGGGGAAATGGGAGGGAAACAAATCAATGAAAACGCAAGACATGATCAGAGTAACAAGAGCAGGGATGAAACTAAACAGGCTGGTGTGAGTTCATCCTTCATTAAAAGCCTGAGAAATAGCTTAAATGAGGAAGTAGGATTTGTGTTTCATACAAGGTGTACTGGATTCTCTGATCTAGGCAAGATAGTATAGCCAGGAAGGTCCAGGTAGTACGCATGGTTTGCATGTGACTACTGATGGAGAGGCTGGTGGTTCAAATGAACCCAGCAGCACCATGGAAGAAAGGCCTGGCAATCCACTTCCATAAAGACGATAGCCAAGAAAGCAGAGGATTGCTGCTGTGTAATGCAGAGGGTCACCATCAGTTGGAATTAACTCAACAGTGGTGGATTTTTTGATACAGCCAAGAATTGCTGGGTCAGAGGCCAGCAGAGTTCAAACATCTTGTCTTTGTCATGCTGCCTCTTCCAAACTGACCAAACCTGTTCTCTTCAGTTGAATCATAGTGACCCTATAGGACACATTACAACTGCCCCATAGGATTTCCTAGGAGTGGCTGGTGGATTCAAACTGTTCCCCCAGGACTCCCCAAGCCTCCTAGAGCCAAAAGCCACTGCTGTCAAGTCGATTCTGACTCATGTGCCTCCTACTAAAAACCAAACCAAACCCACTGTTGTCCAGTTGATTCTGACACACAGCAACCCTACAGGACAGAACTACCCCCTAGAGTTTCCAAGGAGCACCTGGCAGATTTAAACTACTGATCTTCGGGTTAGCAGATGCAACAGTTAACCACTATGTCACCAGGGTTTCCACATGCTTCTTAGGAGAGTCTTACTTTTAACATAAGACGTGGCCAAATGTGTGTACACACTGAGATCCACAGACTTATGGAGTTAGCTTGATAATATCAGTGAAGACTCACGGCAGCAATTTAGTAAGGAAGAAGTGGAAACTCTAGTTAGATGGAGCCAGGTTTGAATTCTGGCTTCTCTGCTTACTGCCCCTGTGACCGTGGACCTCTCTAAGCCTTAGCTGCCTTATCTCTTAATAGTGTTAATAATTCTCCATAGGTCATAGACTGTTGAGGGGGTCAAAGAAAGATTTTGTTTTGTTTCTTTAATGTTACCTAGTGCAGGGCTGTAGGATTAAGGAAAAATCCTGTAGGGTAGACAGGATAGTGCATAATTTGCCAAGTATGTTACTCATGTTCTCAGAGGCAATACGATGTCTCTAAGAAACACATCAGACATTAAAAGTGCAATGCCAGATAAGCTGAAATGTTAGTTGGTGACATGGTTTATTTGTGGAAAGCTTTAAAAGTGTCCCTCTCCTTTTTAACAACCTAGGATTAAATTATTACACAAAAATATTCTACCTTTAAGAGTACAAGGATATTGTAGCTACCATCTGATGCTAAAACCAAGAAACCAAAGGAACTAGGACTAACACTAAAATATGTCATACTTATTATTTCTGAACTAGCCAAATCTGGATTAGGGGGTATGTCATAGACCTTAAATCAGATTAAAGGTTCACACACTAATATCTAAGGTGTCCTGAGCTAAACTGGTGAAGTTTCCTACAAAGTAGATCATGTCTTTCAGAGAAAAAGTGAAGAAAAAGTTACCTTTACTCCCAAATGTCTATAAATTAGTTTTTGCAACTTTCATGTACTCCCATAGTCAGCTGAGGTTTAAACATTAAACATAGTTTAATGTTCCTTGTGGGGAATAAGTAATTTGTTTTAATTTCTGTATTTTAAACCCTTTAATTAAAGGAGGCTAATTACAGGCCTCAACATACAACGTTGTGGTGAAATTTAAGTAAGATAATTTAACACATTTAGCATAGCGTCTGGTGCATAATAGGCACTCAATACATGTTAGATATCATTATGATTATTATTATGCCTCCTGAGAAGTCTAGTTCATACAATTCTGAAAGAAAACTGAAGTTAAAATAAAATTGCGTAAAAATGGAAATTGTCTGGCTAATATTTTTTTTTTTTTTTGAGATTTCCTTGGCCAATGCAAGAAAGATAGTGAGAGGCAGTCTGTTTCTGTGTTCAATATTTTCTGTATACAATTGTCTTTTAAAAAAATCACCTTCTATACATGTTGAATAAATATTTAAGAAAAATTAATTTGTAGTGGGTTCCATTTACTGGCTTTCTTGGCACTACTGTGTAGCTTTCTTAACCTTGCTTGTATAAGATGTATTGGCTACAATAAATAGCATTTTGTGCATTTAAACTGCTGTTGTTTGTCACAATTTTCTGATTCCTAAAACACAGCATGTCTTGGTATTGGGTGGTGTTTACCAGGATGCCTGTCATAGCAGTTATTTCTCTATCTGTCAGATACAACATCCACTGGAAGCATGGAAACAAGCCTCCTGCATGCCTGAACCTTCATAGGTTGTAGCCCTGCCCCTTCCACGTTGTAGCGCTAAGCTTGATATATAACTAGTCCTCTCGGGGGAGGGAAGAAAGGAGAGGAGAAATTATGTGGAAGCTTAAAGTGCTTTTTAGATACTTTCGCCATGCTCTTTTATTGATTCAAAGGAATATGAATTGTTTTTTTCTTTGTAGAACCTACAGTCTAGATTTTTACTGCATTTTCTGTAGCATTCCTCACTCATGAATACAAATGTAGGTTTCTGAGTGGTGGCACCGTAGCTAAGCTATGTAGAAACATGAATTCAGCAAGGCTTTTTCCCTGAATCTTTCTGAACAGGGACCTTGAATGGATTTCCCCATTTCTGTGAGCATTAAACCAGAAGAACACCTTAAGAATTGGGTTTATTCTGCTGATTGCTTATGTGTATTGCTAAGAAGAAAATGAGATGATGGCTGATTGTTGCTTTTTGCTTTGCTTTTTTTGTTCTGTTTTTCCTTTCTGTTTACTGTGTTTGTCTAGTACTGTGTGTTTCATTGGCACATTAGAAACGTCATTTCAACTACTGATGGTACAGGATGCAAAGCAGCTTTGATTGAAAACTTCTGCAGATACACATTTACCTAAATATAGTAATTTGCTGTGAGTTTCTTTCTCAGGACCTGAGAGAAGGTCGAAATGTGTACTTAGTTAATCCCAACCCATGTGTCTTTCAGTTTTAACAGCACAGTTAATGGCTACTATGGGAGCAGGTTGGGGAGTGAGTGGGATTTCAACGCTCTGCAGCCTCAAAGCACACAGCCTAATGAGCTGCTTCACTGTGTCCCCAGGCTCTGAGTCTCCTCACCTTCCTGAGCACACAGGGCCATTTCAAGACACTCTGTTCTGCAAGGAGTGCAAACCGAGTGCAGAGTGGCTTTAGCGCTCTATCAGCAGTTGTTACGGCAGAGTCAGCTTTGTGTCTCATCCCACGCACTCCATATCTTCCAGAAGGATTTTTAAATCAATTACATTTTACCTTACATTTTGAAATTTTGCCACTAAGCTACAATGTGTAGTCAGAAGCTAAGGCGTTTATATCACAAATGTTAGCCAGAAATTGAGGTCCTGTATAGATACCATTGCCCCTATTATAGCTACTAGCATCTTATAAATCTTAGTTAATGAGTTGTCTAATCTATATCTTTGGCCTCATATTGTACTCTAAACTGGGCCCTTGGCAGCATTTTCTCCTGTCATTGGAGAGATGTCAGCCATAGAGACTGCTAGCTCACTAGGACCCCCCAGTTCCATTATACACAGAGCTTGGCCACCACCATCTAAAATGGTTTGGATTAATAGTTTTTTCGTTAAGAGTCAATAAACGAGCTCCTGGTACACACAGCTTCTTATAGCAAAAGCTCTGTGTTGCCATTCATCATTGCCGCCCGAGAACCAGAAACTCCATTTGTTTTCTCTGCAGCTGACAGATGTAATTTATAGGCTTTAAAGACCTAATTATTTTCTGTGATGCAGGATTAAACCTCAGCACTTCCTACTGGAGGCGTGGAGAAAAGACTGGAGATCTGGAAGCTCAGGGGCCTCTGAACTTGATGTCTCAGACTGTCAGATGAGCGGAGGCAATGCTATCCCCTGAACGGCAAGCTCAGGCTAATTCAGAAGGAGAGCAACAACAACGTTCCCGTGAGACCAGTGCTCCTACTACGGCATTCACTGCTGGTGTTCCTTCCAGACCCTCTCCCCAGCTCCTGTGGTCCTTTCAGTCTGATCTGCAGAATTCCTTCAGAGAAGTGCCTGGAGGCTACTCATCTGCAAGAGATCTAGAAGTGCCTACAAGTTTCTGTTCTTACTCTGTCCCCAGAGCATGTATTACAATGGCTAACTGATGCCGAGAAATTAAAACTTACCTCCCTTGTCATGCTGAATGAATTAAAAAAAAAAAAAAAAAAACTCTAAGGTGTAATTCACTCCAGTGCTCCTCGGCAGGATCACGTTGAGGCTGGTTCTTTGTCTGAAATCTCTTCCTTGCTTTGCTTCTTCTCCTTGTCTTTCTTCTTCCTCTCTCTTACTGGTTTCTCAGGGGAACATTTCCTTAATAAGTGATTATAATCTCAGGATCTGCTCTTGGGCCACTTGCCCTAAAACATTCACCAACCAGCTCTACTTGGAGGAAAGTTTCACTGGGGCATTGGAAAGAAACATTGAAAGCTACTACTGTTGTCCAAGAAGAAAGCAGTAACAGTGAATACCTACTCACAGTCTGTGTGTTTCCTTGTTAACCCCATTGTAAATCTGCTTAGCCATTTGTCTCCAAGACAGAGTCAACTTGATAGGTGAGAGGAATCCTGAAGATCCTACTCTCAGGTGGGTCTACATTACCTCCCACCTGGGTTGCTGCCTTAGCAGGATGACTATCACAATATTGTATAAACACACCTGTAGACACCTGATTTCTGACAAAATCAAGGGCAAGTATTTCTCCCTGGCACTGGAGATTTCCTTTGTCTTACATCCCACCTAGCCAATTTTGACTTCTACATAATTTGGCATGTATCCTCCATGCTCTGATCTTTCTTGACTCTTTACTATTACCAAAATATTTCATCCGTAACTTTGGGGTTCATGGTAGATTCTTCTGATGATTCTGTCAGGGGCACGTGCCCCTGGGTTGTATAACACACTGAGCCACCTACATTTAAAGGGAAGAGTTTTCTCTGTTGCTCTTCTACAATTTGAGTGGTAAGATTCATATGTCTATGCTTGTCCCTTAGACACTGAAACAAGAAAACATGAAAAAGGAGGAGAAACAAAGTAGTCAAATTCTAAATCCCTTGGCTTTGGTATGGCTGGCTGGTGGAAATATGTAGATTGTGCATGTCTGTCCATAAGCTATGTACGTACATGTACATTCAGTTTGGCTAGTTGCCACAATTCCTCTTACTAACTTCAAAGATTTAGTTCTTAGCTCTCTAAATGCTGAATTAATGCACTTAATTTTAGGGAAAGGATAAGAGAAAATCTAATTGGAAACCCAGTATATGTGAAGCCTCAGCATATAACCACTTCCACCAAAATTAACCAAATCAATAGACCTGACAAATGCAGTAGTTTTATATTGTGAGATTTTTCTCCCCAAGACATCTCATAGATTCCTGGTGTTATTTAATTGGGAAACACTTTACTTCAGTTCTTTTTGATTCCAGATTAGTCCAATTTCAGAAAACCAAGTTAGAAATGGGTGTGCTAATTTAAGTTGTCAGGCCACTGGGGAATTCATTAGAGACCAAGAAATGGACTCGAACAACATCCAATACTTTTCCATGCCTTTGAAACAGCAGAAAATGAAAGCCTGGCTAAACCCCTTTATAGGTCATTTGAACTTAACCTGAGAAGATATAGGAGAAGCTTGTCCAATGCCTTAATAAAGAAGTTAAGTCTATCTAGAAATGAATTGAGAGTATAGCCAATCTGGGTTTTTGTAAAGAAAGGTCACTCACTAGTTCTAATCTATTTGGCTGAAATACAGAGTAATTCAGGCATCTCTTTCAAAGAAAATTTAACAATTTACAGATGAATAAACAAATTGTCTTTGGTTGATGAAGACTATTGATCAACCATCACACACATATATATCTCTGGGTAAGTAGGATGATAAATAATCCCCTCCTGTCTTTGTATGTGTCCCATCTTGAAATATCTAGCTGCTAAGCTCTTGTCTATTCTATCCACGGAAAGTAAACTACATAGTTGCTTATTATTAGCAGACGCTAACTTTACATCTTTTCTTGGGCTCTAGGTCTGTTTATATGAGGTTACATGCAGTATCCACCATTCATCTGTCTGTTCATCTGTCTGTCTATACTGTGGTGATTTGCTGGCAGCTACACCACCTGGTATTTCAAATGACATCAGGGTAACTGACGGTAGACAGGGTGTGATGGATCTTCAAGACTAGTCCAATTTCAGACTAGAAAGAAAGGTCTTGAATTACACTTCCAAAAATTAGCCAATGAAAATGTTATGGATTATAACAGAATATATCTGATATTGTACTGGAAGAAGAGCCCCCTAAGTTGGAAGGTAATGAATTCAGGCATGCCACAAGTCATAAGGATGGTATAGGACTGAGCAGCATTTTGTTCCACTGCACACGGGGTCACCAGGAGTGGGAGCCCATATGCTGGCCAACAACAACAACAATAAATGAAGATTATTTGAATTTTGTTTCAACATTGTTATTAATTTTCAATATGGTTAGTTTTCTAAGCAGAGGTTAGTTCAATGGCAATTTATTTCAGGAAAATGTATTAAATTTATCATTCAAACGTATTTATCTCTCTTAGCTTTGATAGAATCTAAGTTGAGGATACTTTAAGACGCCATGAAAAGTTCCAATCTTGTTTGGATTGATAACTTCACCATGTCTCCAATTTTCTTGTCTGGAAAATGGAAGAAATAATATCTGATTGTTTCCCTTCTTTCTTCATTCTAAAACCAGCCGTAAAGTGTTTCATTTTAGGGAACAAAATAGTGTCATAACTTAAAGATATAAAATGTTCAGGAGTCATGGTGTGCTCCGATAGCCTTGGATGACAGCTACTATTTAAATACTAATTTTCCTTCCTAGAGTTTCTGTGTCTTCATATTGCTGTGGCAAACATATATATATATATTTCTTATGTAGGAGGTTGGAGTATATGCCTGCTTTTTACGTGTGAGGAGAAGCAATTAAGGATTGTATATGGTTTTCAAAGACCGTATTTTATCATTCTGAAAAACATACAGAGATACAGCATGAGCTCATCACACTGTTTTTAAATGATGGCAACTATGTCTTAGTAACTTCTTTGGGGGAAGCAAGGCAGCACTTAAAAATGTTAAATGTGTCCTTTGGTGAAATGACTAAGTGAGCATAGTGGCTACAGTGGTTGTAGTTATGATCACAGAGTAAAATAGACATCATTGCATCTCTTACGGAGATATAACCAAAACCAAGTTCCCAGTGAGTAGACTGTGACTCTTGGTGACCCCCATGTGTGTCAGAATACAATTATGCTCCACGGAGTTTTCAACAACTGAGTTTTTCTAAAAGTAGATCACTAGAGCATTCTTCTGAGCCATCGCTCAGCAGACTTCAGTTTCCATGCTTTTGATTACCAGCTAACTGTTGAACTGTTTGTCCCACCCAAGAATAAGGGATGTTAAGAACATGACCCATCTAGTCTCTACACTTAGAAAAAGCTAATATTTATTGAATACTAACTACCTGCCATGCACTGTTTTGTGGTTTATATGGTATGGAAACCCTGGTAGCGTAGTGGTTCAGTGTTATGACTGCTGACCAAAAGGTCAAAAGTTCAAATCCGCCAGGTACTCCTTGGAAACTCCATAGGGGAGTTCTACTCCGTAGTTTAGGGTCGCTATGAGTCGAAATCAACTTGATAGCAGTGGGTTTTGTATGATCTCTACAACAACCCTATGGAGTGACTCTGGATATTGTCCTCATTTTACAGGGAGAAAATAAGGTGAAGAAAACTTAGTTATTAATTGTTTAGAGTCATGTTGCCAGCAGTCGGCTAAGTGAGAAGTCCAGCGAGATGGCATGACAGACACTACAGAATTCTCACTCTTAACTCTGCATGAGACCACCTATTACTAGCCAAGCCAGCCAAGTGCCATCGAGTCGGATCGGCAGCAGACACATTTTACTCCCGGACAAACAGTCTAGCAGTGAGATGTTTTTACATGGGATTGTATCATGCAAAACATTTGTTTAGACTTTCTTATGCCTTTCTTTAGGGGAAGACAAACTAAAATTAACAGAAGTGGACAGAAAATAATCTCTAACCTTCAATGCTCAGGGAGTACGTTCAGAAGTGGAAACAAAGTAAAGATATGTGGGGAAAGGCAGCACAGGAGGGGAAACGACATTTAGGTACCTCATGGCCAAGGACTCATCTGGAATAAAGGAAGTCAGTTTGACGTGTATGTATGACAAATTTCCCAGAACGTAACAACCAATAAAGAAAAGGAGAATTCGTAATGATTACGTGTGATGAACTCTCTAAAATGAGTGTTTCAATTAGACAAACTCTGGATAATTTACACCAGGCGCTCCTTGAATACTCTAGAGGGCAGTTCTACTCTGGCCTCTAGTGTCGCCATGAGTCGGATCCGACCCAACGGCACTGGGCTGGGCTGGATAACTTGAGTATTTGGGATCCCCTGAAAAGTTTAAGGGGTAGTGCTATCTTAAAATACAGAAAACGATCCTTTAAATATTTAAGAACAGATATACTTTGAAGTAAGCAAGGGAAAGAATTACATGAGTTCCAGTCATTCAGAGTTTAACACGACTGTTCCATTTCTTGGTATAGGCTAGCAATGAAGATCTAACGATCTGTGCAAAACAAATGCTATTTTACTCAACAAGTTTAAGAAAGACTGTATAATGCCCCCCTCCCAAAATATGTCCACATTCTAATCCCCAGAGGAGCCCTTATACTACAGTGGCCAAGCGTTTGACAGCTATCCAAAAGACCGACAGTTCAAATCCACCAGCTACTCATTAAAAACCCTATGATGCAGTTCTACTCAGTCCTATAGGGTTACTATGAGTTGGAATCAACTTGATGGCAATGGGTTTGGTTGTTGGTTTCACAATCCCCAGCACGTGTCCATATATTGTCTTATATAGTAAAAGTCTGGGTTAGGACACTTGAGAGAGAGAGACTGACCTGGTATTTTCTGTGGACTCAACATAATCACAACAGTCTTTATAAAAGGGAGGTAAAAGGGTCCAAGTCAGAGGTGAACACAGCATGATGGTGGAAGCAAAGATTAAGGTGATGCATGTGGAAATGGTAGAATAGACTAAGAGTGAAGGAACACAGGTGGCCGCCGGAAGCTAAAAAGGCAAAGATATTGATTCTCCCCTCAGACCTTCCAGCAGGAACCAGCCCTGCTGACACCTAGACTTTGTTATGGTGTTGTTAAGGTACTGTCAAGTTGGTTCTGACTCATAGGAGTCCTGCACCAACGCCACAATCCTCTTTATGTTCAAATTCATTGTCGCCAACACTGTGTCAGTCCATCTCATTGATGGTCTTCATCGTTATCATTAACACTCTACATCGTTATCATTAACACTCTATGTTACCATGTATGTTATCCTTGTCAAGGGACTGATCTCTCCTAATAACATGGACAAAGTATATTTGACATACTGTCACCATCCTTGCTTCTAAGGAGCATTACCGTCATATTACTTCCGAAACACTTTTTCTTCACCAACACTACAATTAAAGGCAACAATTCTTTTCATTGTCCATCTTTTGCATGCACACAAGGAGACTGAAAGCATCATGGCTTGGGTCAGGCACAACTGAGTCTTCAAGATGAAATCTTCACTTTTCAATAGTTTAAAGAAGTCTTTTGCTGCATATTTACCCAAAGCAATGTATCTTTGATTTCTTGACTGCTGCTTCCGTGAATACAGATTATGGATTCACACAAGATGAAATCCTTGGAAACTTCAATCTTTTCTCTATCATTACATCAATTACTGGTCCATTTGTAAGGACTTTAGTTTTCTTTATGTTAAAGTATCATTCATACTGAAGGCTGTGGCCTTTGATCTTCATCAGTATCTACTTTAAGTCCTCTTCACTTTTCAGTAAGCAGAACCGTGTCATGTGCATAATACAGGTTGTGAATTAGTCTTCCTTCAATCCTGATGCCTTGTTCTTCTTCACATAGTCCAGCTACTCAGATTATTTACTCAGCATACAGATTGAATAGGTGGGTGTGAAAATACATCCTTAACACACACCTTTCCTGACATTAAACCATGCAATGTCCCCTTGTTCTTTTCAAACAACTACCTCTTGATCTCTCTATAGTTTACTCTTGAGCACAATAAAATGCTCTGGAATTCCCACTCTTCACAATGCTATCTATAATTCGTTTTGATCCACAGAGTCAAATCCCTTTGTACAGTCAATAAAACATAGAGTAACACTTTTCTGGTATTCTCTGCTTCTAGCAAGGATCTGTCCCACATTAGCAATGATATCCCTGATTCTACATTCTCTTTTGAATGTGTCTTGAATTTCTGGAAGCTCCCTGACAATATACTGCTGCAGTTGCTTTTGAATGTTCTTCAGCAAAATTTTACTTGTGTGTGATATTAATAATATTGTTTGATAATTTTCACATTTAATTATGTCACCTTCCTTTGCAATGGGTACAAACATGGACCTCTTTAAATCAGTTGACCAGATAGCTAGCTCTCTTCCATATTTCTTGGCAAAGGCAGGTGAGCACTTCCAGCACTGTATCCTTTTCTTGGAATAGCTCAGTTGGTATTCTGACAGTTCCTAGGAGTCTGGTTTTTTGCCACTGCCTTCAGTGCAGCTTCGACCTCTTCCTTCAGTATCACTGGTTCCTTATCACATGCTCTCCCCTGAAGTGGCTGAGCTTCAAACAGTTATTTTTGGTATAGTGACTCTGTGTGTTCCTTCCGTCTTCTTTTGGTGCTTTCTATACCATTAAATAGTTTTCCTATAGAATCCTTCAATACTGCAACTCAAGGCTTGAATTTTTTTTCTTCAGTTCTTTTAGCTTGAGAAATCCCAGTCATGTTCTTCCCTTTTGGTTTTCTAACTCCAAGTCTTGGCACATGTCATTATAACAATTTGTCTTCTCAAGCAGCCTTTTGAAATCTTCTCTTGAGCCGTTTAATTATTTCTGCCATTTGCTTTAGCTACTTGGCATTCAAGACCAAGTTTTACAGCCTCTCCTGACCTTGATTTTGATCTCTTTGTTCTTTTCCATCATTTTATTGACCTCTTGCTGTCTTCATGCTTGATGTCCTTGATATCATTCCACAGCTCATCTGATCTTTTGTTATTAGTATTCAATGTGTCAAATCTGTCCTGGAGATTGTCCCTAAATTCAGGTAGGACATATGCAAGGCCATATTTCAGCCCTTGTAGACTTGTTCTAATTTTCTTCAACGTCAACTACAACTTGACTATGAGCAACTGATGCTCTGTTCCACAGTCAGCCCCTGGCCTTGTTCCGATTAATCGTGTACACCACTATTAGTGGTGTACTTTTACATCATTTGTTTCCACAGATGTAGTAAATTTGATTCCTGTATATTCCATCTGGTGAGGTCCAAGTATATAGTTACTGTTCATGTTGTTGGGGAAAAAGGAGGGGGGGCAGTGTTTACAATGAAGAAGTTGTTGGTCTTGTAAAATTCTACCATGCTATGTCCCATATCTTCTTTTCACTAAGTTTGTATTTTTTTAACTACTGACCCTGCTTTGCTTCCAGTTTTCACATGCCAACCACCAGTAATCTTCAGTGCACTGTGACTGCATGTTTGATCAATCAAAACTCTTCACTTTATTTGTCTTTGGCTTTAGTCATTGGTAAATGAATTTGAATAATAGTTGTATTAACTGGTCTTCCTTCTGGCCCATGATGTTATCCTATCACTGACAGCACTATACTTCAGAATAGATCTTGAAATTTTCCTTTTGATGATAAATGTAATACCATTCCTCTTCAAGTTGTCACTCCTGATATAGTAGACGATATGACTGTCCAATTCAAAATGGCAAATACTATTCTGCTTTGACTCAGTAATGTATAGAATATTGATGTTCATTGTTCCATTTCATATTTACCTATTTTCAATTTTCCTAGATTTATACTTTGTACATTCATGTTCTGATTATTAACATGTGGCTGTTTCCTCTCATTTTCAGTCAGGCTACATCAGTGAAAGAAAGTCCCCAGTGCTTGACTCCATCCATGTCTTTAAGATTGACTCTACTTTGAGGAGGCAGCTCTTCCCTAGTTATCTTTTAAGTGCATTCCAACCTAAGGTGCTCATCTTCTGGCACTATATGAGACAGTGCTCCACTACTATTCATAAATTTTCATTAGCTAAATCTTCTCAGAAGTGGATGGTCTGTCTTAGTCTGTCTTCCTAGTCTGTCTTAGTCTAGAAGCTCAGCTGAAACCTGTCTGCCGTGAGTAACCCTTGCTGGTATTTGAATATCTGTTGCATAGCTCCCAACATCACAGTAACATACAAGCCCCCACAGTATGACAAATTCTAGATACATCACACCTTGACTTTAGCTCAGTGGAACTGTTTCAGAATTTTGATCTGCAGAACTACAAGAGAATAAATTTATGTTATTTTAAGCCACAAAGTCTGTGGTAATTGGGTAACTAACATAACGTTCATGGAGCCCTGGTGGCATAGTAGGTAGAGAGTTAAACTGCTAACCAATAGGCTGGTAGTTCAAAACCAGCAGCAAGTCTACAGGACAAAGGTAGGATGGCAAGGGTAGCTTATCTAACAGGATAAAAGACTGGTTGAGAGACAGACAGAGAGGCCATTCTTACCCACAAGTAGAGTCTTCAGTATTGTGGAAAACTATGAAATTTTTCATGATAGTTGATGTGACAAGAAACATAAGCACTCTATTTAACTTGCCTGTCAGATAATTTGATCATTCTGCTTCGGTAAAGATTTACAACCTTGAAAATTCTATGGAGCAGTCCTACTCTGTTGTACAGCATCACCTGAGACAGAATCAACTCAGCATCAAAGGATAATAGGATTTTGGTATCATATACCAGGAGCTACCTATACTTTACCCTTTACTAGCTCTGTAAAATGTAGCCCTATAAAATCTTTTTCCCCAATTAAGAATAACCCATTCTGCATCCTAGCCTTCTCTTTGAATATATCTACCATCTCTTTCCCTTGTAACACTATAAATCTTGAAAACCTCTCATTCAATTATTAATATAATTTAATATTTACTAAGCATCTACGAGGCACCACTCACCTTCTCAAACACAAGCAAAAAACAAGAAAAACACACTGCTGTTGAGTCAGGTCTGACTCATAGTGACCTTAGAGGTCAAAGTAGAACTGCCCCATAGAGTTTCCAAGGAGCACCTGGCAGATTTGAACTGCCAACTATTGGTTAGCAGATGTAGCACTTAACCCACTATACCACCAGGGTTTCTGACTTTCTCAGACCATAATAATAAAAAAGTAGTCAATCAGATAATGACTAAGCCCCTCAAGTTCACTGAGATTTACACATTCATCAGAGTTTGAGAAGCACTGTTAAAGGCAGCACGATTGGAGCTACGAAGCACATGGGTGGGTTGTCTTGTTCCAGTTTGGGAGTTATGAGAAATCTTCTGGGGGAAAAAGACATCTGAGATAAGACAGGGCATGGAGAAATAGTTGACCAACCAAAGAATGGGTAGCAAAACAGTCCAGGAAAGGAGGAGAGATTGACAGAAGCCCAGTGGTGTGACAGAAAAAGATGTGTTAATGGATGGCCATATGTTTTCCTCATTATTCCTAATTTATTAGGTCAGAGAAAGGGGTCTGAATACTTTCCACCCACTACTGTTCCTTGCCCTGTGTCTGTCAGTTTGCTGTACTGTGGGGGTTTGCATGTTTTTGTGATGCTGGAAGCTGCATCAGCGATATTCAGATACCAGCAGGGTCATCACTAGAGGACAGATATCAGTTGAGCTTCCAAATAAGAAAATCGGAAGAAGTCCACAGGCACCAAAATACAGCCTTGAGTATATCCCACCTGAGTTTAGAGACCATTTCAAGATAGATTTGATGTGTTGAACGCTAATGACTGAAGACCTGATGAGTTATGGAAGGATATCAAGAACATTGTACGTGAAGAAAGAAAGAGGTCATTAAAAAGACAGGAGAGAAAGAAAAGACCAAACTGGATGTCCAAAGAGATTCTGAAACTTGCTCTTGAACACCAAGTAACTAAAGTAAAAGAAAAGAAATGATGAAATAAAAGAACTGAAGATTTCAAAGGGCTACTCAAGAACACAAAGTATTATACCAAGTGCAAAGAGCTGAAAACCAAAAGGCAAGAACATGCTAGACATTTCTCAAGCTGAAAGATCTGGGAAAAGAAAAATTCAAGCCTCACTAGAAAAACTGAAGGACTCTATAGGGAAAATATTAAGCAATGTAGGAAACATCAAAAGAAGATGGAAGGAATAAACATAGCCTTTATACCAAAAAGAAGTGGTAGACATTCAGCCTTTTCAAGAGGTAGCATATGATGAGGACTTAGGCAATGGCAAAAAAAAAAAACATGGCCCCAGGGATTAATGGAATATCAGCTTAGATGTGCCAACAAACCAATCTAGTACTATAAACACTCACTTGTCTAAGACGAGAAATTTGGAAGACAGCTACCTGACCAACCAATGGACTAGAAGAGACCCATACTTATGATTATTCTAAAGAAAGGTGATCCAATCTAATCAGATGCAGAAATTATTGAATAATATTACTAATATCACATAGAATTAAAATTTTGCTGAAGATCATTCAAAAGCAGCTGTAGCAGTATTTGGATAGGGTACTGCCAGAAATTCAGACCAGATTCGGAAGAATATGCAGAACCAGGGATATCATTACTGATGTCAGATGATCTTGACTGAAAGCAGCATATGCCCGAAAGATGTTTACTTGTGTTTTGTTGATTATGCCAAGGCATTTGATTGTGTGGATCATAACAAATTATGGACAACATTGTGGAGAATGGGAATTTCAAAATACTTTTGTGCTCATAAGGAATGTGTACATAGATCAAGAGGTAGTTGTTTGAACAGAAAAAGTGGACACTGCATGGTTTAAAGTCAGGAAACGTGTGTCATGGGTTGTATCTTCTCCCTGTGTCTATTTAATCTGTATGCTGAGAAAATAATCTAAGAAGCTGGACTGTATAAAGAAAAACAGAGCATCAGGATTGGAGGAAGAGTCATTAACAACCTATGATATGCAGATGACACAATCTCTCTTGGTGAAGATGAAGAGGACTTGAAACACAGATGAAGAACAAAGACCACAGCCTTTACTGTGGATTACACTTAAACACCAAGAAAATAAAAGTCCTCATAAATGGACCAACAAGCAACATCATGATAAATGGAGAAAAGAATGAGTTTGTCACAGATTTCATTTTACTTTGATCCAGTCAACACCCATGGAAGCAACAGTTAAGAAATCAAAAGAGTCATTGCTTTGGGAAAATCTGTGGCGAAAGACCACTTTAAAGTGTTGAAAAGCACTAATAGGGCAACTCTTGTCCAGAGGGAAAATAAGAGGCCTGAGGAGGACAGGAGCTAGCTGAAGGAACATCGGAAATACAGAGCGGAAAGGAGGAGTGTGCTGTGCAGTATGAGAAAAGCAGCTGGAGTTACACAGCAATGTGTGGGCAAGTCTTTGTAGGTCAGATTGACTTGGATTGTAAACTCTCACTTAAAGCACAAGAAATTTTTTTTTAAATAAATGAAATAAATATTGAATTGAAATGAAATGAAATAGAAAGGAAAAATAAACAATACTGAAAAGCAAAGGTATCACCTTGAAAGACTAATACGTGCCTGGCCCAAGCCCTGGTATCTTCAATCACATCATAGCCATATGAAAGCTGGATAATGAGTAAAAAATGCAGAAGAAAAATTGATGTTGTTGAATTGCATTGTTGGAAAATATGAGATGGACTGCCAAAGAATGAACAGATCTGTCTTGGAAGAAGCACAACCGGAGTACTTCTTGGAAGCAAGGATGGTGAGACTTGATCTTACTTACTTTGGATATATTGTCAGGAGGGGTCAATCCCTGGAAAAGGACCTCCTGCTTGGTAAACTAGAGGGTCAGCAAAAAAGAGGAAGACCCTCAGTAAGATGGACTGCCATGGGGGTGCAACAAGGGGCTCAAGCATAACAGCTGTGGGCATGGCTCAGGACTGTGCAGCGTTTCATTCCATTGTTCATAGGGCCACTGTGAGTCAGAACTGACTTGATGGCACCTAACAGTGCTATGCCTACCCTCACACGTGTGTCAGTTTGTTGTACTGTGGTGACTCATGTGTTGCTGTGATGATGGAAGCTATGCCCTGTTGTTTCAAATGCGAGCGGGGTCACCCATGGTAGATAGATTTCGGCTGAGCTTCCAGATAAGACAGACTAGGAAGGAGGACCTGGCAGTCTACTTCTGAAAAAACTGGCCAGTGAAAACCTTAGGATTAACTGCTAAACACTGTCTGGTATGATGCTGGAAAATGAGACCCTCGGGATGGGAGGCACTCGAAACAGTGTCTACAACAGTGGCGTCAGACGTAACGAAGATTGTGAGGATGGCCCAAAACTGAACTGTGTTTCATTTCATTGTACACAGGGTTGCAATGAGTTGGGGCTGACCTGACAAGACCTAACAACATCATCATCTCCAAGCTATTGTTTTGTCACCAGTACTCAGTAGTTCATCCTCTTTTGATATTCTTATGCCCTAATGGATTTACATCACCCCTTGATCCTTACAGTTGTAATTTTCTATCATTTCCACAGCATCTACAAGCATTTCTGTTTCCTCACGGTCATCTCATTGTCATACACCACCTCCTAGACTCCTGCCCCCCTAAGTGTTTTCACTGCATCAGCAACATCAGTATTACCTGAGAACTTGTTAGAAAAGCAAAGTCTCAGGCTCTGCCCTAAACCTACTGACTCAAGTGCTATGGGTGTATTGTTGTCCATCAAGTCAATTTCAACTAATAGTGATCCTGTATGAAAGAGTAAAGCTTCCTCATTGCATTTGCTAGGCTGTCATCTTTATGGAAGCAGATTGCCAAGTTTTTTTCTCCCAAGGAAATTCTGGTGTGTTTGAACCACCAACCTTCTGATTAGCAACCTGGTGCTTAACAGTTGCACCAGCAGGCCTCCTTATTCTGCATATGAGGACCAGCAATATGAATCTAAATAAGATCTCCAGTGATTCTGACATGCTGAAGCATGAGAACAATCATTCTTTGACAGTCACTTCTCTAATTATTTCCACCTTCCCTTTACTTCCCCAGTCCCTCCACAGTGCAATAATTCTCACTCCAGGTTCTCTATTTCACCCTCATTACTCGTTGTTTCTCCCTTACTTTGCCTAATTTGACTTGAGATTTCATCAAATAGACCAGAAGTCAGATTGCTTTTTATAAATGGGCAAGAACACAGCCAATCTTCTCTTTATGGTGTCCAGTGTGGGAAAGAACGGCAAGTAGGTGCCACAATTTCTAGAGTACGAAGTGCTTCACTCAGGGTGGTGAATACTTACTTATTTTATTCCTAGTGGACTTACCCCTCACCCTTATTTTTGTGCTCACCATGGCCTTTTCTGAATGTATGATTATGTAAGACCACATCTCTGAGACCCCATCACCAGCACTTGAACTCTTCCCACCAAAAGAGCACACATTTTGTCTTTGGCAAATCATTATAAAGCTTTCTCTCAGAGTCAAATCCCTATGAGTGTGAGTACATGGGTAGTGAAAGGAGGGTACACTAACCAGCTCAGCTACTCTGAAAGCAGATCACAACCAGTTACCTTGAGCATTGCCCAAAGCACCCTTTCTCTTTATCGTTAGTGGACTTGAAGCTTAAGTTCTCACAAGTGATGGTGAGTTTATTTTACCTGTTAATGTGACATCATCTTCTCTCTGCCTTCCAATGTTTACTGAAACTAAACAATCTGCTGCTACCTGCTGGCTCACTTTTTTGGTTTGCAGTACTACTATTGTGTCATTAGTTTTATACATATTTTTAGTTACCCATCAGCACTTAATACTATTTCTTCCTCCTTTATTCTGAAGGCCCCACTGCCTCCCTATAAGAGAAGAGGCCCTATTTCTGGTCTTTGGTGACAAGTCTTATCCTGTCTGTTGAGAATACCTAAATCAAAATCCATAATTCCATCACCTTTTCCCCCAAATTCATATCCATTCATTCAGTTTCTGTGCTTGTATTCACAGTGAGGTTTTAAATCAATGCTAGCAAATTCCAGTGTATCTCTTCTTTACATCACCCCCACATCCTGACCAAAGAGTGGGGGAGAACAGATTATAATTCAGTGTTGTTTTTCCGTTTCCTCTCAGTCCCCAAAGCACAGATTTTTTTTTTCTTTTTTTTTTCCTGATGTCTCTTTATTCTTAAATTGTTCCCAACAGCTTTGGGCCCTTTTACTACTTGCATGAAATGCTATGTGCTTCACGACTAAGTCATTCTCTCTCTAGCTTCCATATTCATCTTCCTAAAGAGAAGCCCTGATTATATATTAATGTAAATCTCTACATTTCCTCATCACTTGCTGGATTTCTGTGGACAGTTCTTGGTTCTATATATGAAGACCTTGGTCTGGACCTCTCAGCTTGATCTGAAATATAACCTCTATGTCCAGCAAACTGGAATATTATCCCATTTGTTTGATTGTGTGTTTGTTATTACCAAATATATAACTGTTCTTTCCCACATCCATAACTTTGATGTTCCCTATAAGAGAATCTCGTGTAAATCATTCCCCTGTCCCATCTGGAACAAGCTCATTAAAATGCTTTATCTTCCACCCTGAGTTTTTTAATCATACCAGTTGGTAGCCATTTGTTCTTCTTGTCTTTCAATTTCCAGAGTTCTGTGTATTTCTTGTATAGTTGTGATCCTATTTCTTCTTGTATTGCAAGTTTATTAGGAAATCAGTGTCCTTGAAACAGGACCATGTCTCATTAACAGTCCCGATGTATTGTGCATTATAAGAGCTCTGTAAATTTGGACTGAATTAATTTAAACCAACAGTTGCTTTCATGTGAGAGTGACTGAAAGGGCGGCATTTAGTACAGTGGTGGTTGTGTGCTTCCTCTTCACAGGCCACGGACACTTGGGAGCTAACATTGTCTAATACAAGTAGCAATAAGAAAATTAGAATGACAAATGAAAAACGAATTCCCAAAAGTAATATATGTAGTGAATAAAGTAAACTATGATCCCAAAACTGAGCTTACGTCCTTTTCCTCTGCAAATTGTTCTGTGTACATGTTCTATGTTCTATGTTGTGTTAGATCAGAATGTACAACACATCCAGCTCCTGTAGGTAAAAAAAAAAAAACCCAGTGTCGTTGAGTACATTCCAACTCATAGCAACTCTATAGGGCAGAGTAGAACTGCTCCATAAAGTTTCCAAGGAGCACCTGGTGGATTCAAACTGATGACCTTCTGGTTAGCAGATGTAGCATTTAACCACTCTGCAACCAGGGTATTTAGTAGCTGTGTGTTCTGTATATTAATTCAGAAAAATAAAGATAATATCATCTTAAATTCTATCGAATATTTAAGGATTGGGGGATTCTAATTTAGCTCCAAATTCAATCATTACCAATACTATTTACATATTGATCCACTAGGCCCTGGGCTGGCTGCATTAGAGTACTCAACTTATTTAATTCTCAAAACAATCCAGTATTACAGATGAGGAAGCTGCAATTAAGTTTGAATATTAGCAGAGCTAGAAAGTTCACAGCTAGGATTCAGAGAAACACTTTTCCTATTGGCAGAGACTATAATCTGTAGCACCATGCTTAACCCACTAGAATTCCCTGTCTCCTTTGATAGCCCAAACCAAAACCATTGCTATGGAGTCAATTCAGATTAGTAGTGACCCTACAGACAGAGTAGAACTGCCTCCATAGAGTTTTGAAGGAGTACCAGGTACTTCCAAACCGCTGAGCTCTTTCTTAGCAATGAGAATGCTTAACCGCTAAACCACCAGGGTTTCCTCTTCTTTGATGGCCTCTTATAATTTAGGGACTGCTCAGGTGGCATTTAAGCCTGTAACTGCACAGGAAAGTGAAAACTACTAACCGATCTGGGGAAATCAATGCATCAAATAAGCACAGATCTGCATGTTCCATCTACGTAATCAGGAAAGGTACATAGATTTTTCTCTTCTTCTTCATTCATCATTGGAACAGTTTCAAATACCTGATATGCAGAGCGATAGATGGCACAATTCTCTTGGTTAGCTTTGCGCTTTTGCTTCTTTTCTTCAAAAAGAGACCCAGGAGGCTCTTGAAGCATCTACACCTGCAGCCAGAAGGAAGTTCCTCAGCCTGGATGAGTTCCTCTGAGAGATTATGCTCACCCATCTGTTGCCATAAAAGTTTAATACCCACCAGCAAACTCATAGGTTGTTTTGTCTTAACTTAATTTTTGTTTAATCTGTTGTCAGAAATTAGGCTTCTGCAATCTGGCAGCAGGTGCATAGTAACAAACGCACAGTGCGGTCTACTCACGCATCCCCAAGGAGGTCTTGGTGGATGCACAGACTCTTCACCCAGCAATAATTAGGACCCTCACTAAGATGTAGCCGTCTGTTCTTGGAGTTCTGCATCTACTTCTACCAGGTGCCCAGAGGTAAAAATATTTCCTATTAAGCAATGTAGTTCTCACTATTCAACCAAGGCCATGCTCCAGGGTTTTGCCTCCTTTGGTTTCTAAAATCTAGCACCCAGTAGGAGATCTGCCCTCATGTCTCGTTGCCCCGACCCCCAGCTATCAGCAGGAAATACATTTGCTCTAGTCCTCACAGTTCGAGCTCCCCTGGTGAGTCTCAGTTTATGCCAGTGCTGACAGCCTCTGGCATTATTTTAATAATCCTCACACTGGGTAGAAAGGGATATGTTTTACTCAGTTTTTATTTTATGCTGTCATATTTTCAAGAAAGTTTTCTCAGCTTTCAGATCTCATGATGTGTCCCTTCTAGTCAGCCACAACAGGGTACGGTGGATGATGTGTCTTGTTATTTTTTATCTGTGGGGGAACAACAGTTGAGAATCTGTCAGTTCCAGGCCTTACAAATCCATATTGGCTCTAACTCTTGCCGCTATGATGACTTGTCATTCAGTCGGCTCTGACTCATAGCAAACATCTCCACAGCAGAACGAAATGTTGCCTGGTCCTCTGCCACCTCATAATCATTGTGATGTGTGAATCCATTGTTGCAGCTATTGGATAGGGCCTTCCAATTCAATGGGGCTCCTCTGCCAGCACTAGCAGACAGTATGCTTTTGTAATCTATAAGGTTCTCATTGATGAATTTCCAGAAACAGATCACCTGTCTTCCTAATCTGTTTAGAAGCACAGCATAAACCGAATATCTAAATAATCAGCTTTCTCTCAGAAAGAGTTGTGTCTGTCCCCAAGCCACTCCCATCAAAGAATTCTGTATCAGAGAAGGTGGCCGATGCTGTCTGATGAAACACGTTCATGCAGCCGTGTCAGGGGATGTCAATGAAAATGCTGAGCCCTTGCAACTAAAGTACAGTAACTGTGCCATCACCAGCATTACGTGCTGTAAAGCACACTATAGGGATGTGATTTCTTAACGTATATGAGGCTAGGATTCACATGTAGGTAAAGTTTGCATCATTCCAATTGCAAAGGTGAAACCAATGGGTTTAATCACTGCAGAGCTTGAAGGGGGGAAAAAAGAACTGGAGCTTCACCAGTTTCAACCTTTCCAAATACTGGAGTAGAGATAGGCTCAAGGTAACTCCCTGATCTAATGCAGGGGTTCTCAGGCTTTACTGTGCATCCAGATAACCTTGTGGGGTTAGTAAAATGCAGATTGCTCAGTCCAAACTCTAAAGTTCTGATTTAGCAGAGAAGCCCAGTGACATTCTTGTCAGCAAATTCCAGGAGATTCCTATGATCCTGGTCAGTGGCCTATAGTATTCAAGTGATTCATAAGTCCAACTCCACATCAGAATCATCATCAACCCCCAAACCCATTGCCATTGAGTGGATTCTGACTCACAGAGATCCTACAGGAATGGGTAGAACTGCCCCCCATTGAGTTTCCATCAGTTTGCCTGATGGATTTGAACTGTTGACTTTTTGGGTTAGCAGCCCTAGCACTTAGCCCCACCAGGGTTTCCAGAATCACCAGGAAAGGGTTTAATGATACACAGCTCATTGGCCCCACACTGGCCAACTAAAGCACAAATCTTGTGGTCCAGTCTGTGCATTTGGTACTTTTAGGAAGCTCCTTGAGTGATTCTAATGGGTAGCAAGGTTTGAGAACCACTTCTCTAGAGCCATGTAAGTGCAATTTGCTACTAGCCCGGTTTTCAACTTGTCCCTCACATTTCCAGGAACAGAGTTCTCCCACTTTCCTCTGCTGTACACCTTAAGTTCCTCTAGTACCTGGGCTAATTGAACTTCTCTGTTTCTTAGCACCAGGTAAGAACATTACTGAACAGAGACTTACACATAGTGTTTTGTGTAATGGACAGTGTAAAGACAAAGAACCAAATCTGCTGCTGTCAAGTCAATTTTGACTCACAGTGACCCTAAAGAGCAGAGTGGAACTGCCCCATAGAGTTTCCAAGGAGCCGCTGGTGGATTTGAACTGATATTCTTTTAGTTAGTAGCCTTAGCACTTAACCACACCACCACCACCAGGATTTTCATGAGCACTGTAGTAAGAAGGAAATCATCCTCAGGAAGAGGAAGCATCTTCTACATCTTCTTCTCCTCCATCCTTTCCACTGTAGAGATTAACTTTTGGAGCCATGTGCTGGGCACTACAAAGACGAACTCTGACAGAGGTCAGACAAGGACATGAGGTTCCCTCTGTGTGATATTCAGAGGACCACATATCCCACAGAGTGCATTCATACACTGCCAGCAGCAAAGGACTTGGCTAATTGCTCTAGACTGGAGAGGCATCTCCTGTCAGAAATTCAGCCGAATTAATTGGCAACTCCATTATTTCTGCTGAAAATGATGGCTTGTCTTGGTGCTGTGACTCAGCTGGAGAGAGCACATCGCAACAGAGTAATTAACCAGCCCTGCTTTCCCTACTATAGCTCCTCACTGCTTCTGGTCTCCCCACTCAGTGAGTCACAGATGGAAATAGAAAGAGAGAGCAGAGGCAGTCAGGGCTCAGCTGACAAGAACTTGAGCAATCCTCTTTATATACTTTCAGCTGAGATGAGAAACGCCCTGAGCCTGGACATGCATTCGGATAGTTGACTAAATGAGCAAATAAATCATGTCATCCCAAGGACTCAAGAGCTACTCTGTTTCCTACAGAAGCCTAGGAACTAGAGATTAGAGGATTACAGAGCTTCCGCCAGGATCTTACATTGGGAAATGGTGTTTTCTGGATACCTCCTAACTAGCTGGCTCATTAAGAAAGATTCATTTGGTTTGAACTACATACCCTGCAATTCATTTGGGGCACCTAAAAGATCTGGGGTTTTTCTGAATCTGAATGTGTTAGCCACTGTAATGTTAACACAACTGTCCCCCCACCCCCCTCCACTCCAGAAAGGAACTGGAGAGTAGAACAGGATGCAGCAGGTTTGGTTACAGGGTATTCTCTTGTTTTCCTGCCCGGCCTTTTCTCCAAACTATTTTGCCATTCTTGACATTCTGAATCAGGTAATTCTTTGTTTAGGGGGTTGTACTGTGCATTATAGGACGTTGAGCAACATTCCTGGTCTCTACCTACTAGATGTCACTGGCAGCACCACCCCTACCTGAGGTTTTGACAAGCCCAAATGTCTCCAGACGTAGCCCACTGGCTCCTGGCGGTCGGGTGGGGGGAGGCAGAGTGGTGATGGTGGGAGGGGAGCCTCACTGTGATCCACTGGTTTAAATTACATCAGCTATTCCTGCTAACAAGCTTCTCATAGGTTTGGATGGCCTGGTATTTGAATAGAATGTATACTTTTATAAGTGTTTTTGTATGTGTTTCCTTATTTGACTCTTACAAGTAATTTACAGAAACCTTGTTGGTGTAGTGGCTAAGAGCAATAGCTGTTAACCGAAAGGTCAGTAGTCTGAATCCACCAGGTGCTCCTTGCAAATTCTTTGGGGCAGTTCTACTCTGTCTTATAGGATCTCTATGAGTTAGAATCAAGTCAATGGCAGTAGGTTTGGTTTGGTTTTTGAAGTAATTTACAAGGCTGTCTCAGTCACCTGGTACTGCTGTAACAGAAAATATCATGAGCAGAAGGCTTCACAAAGAGATACTTTTATTGTCACAGTCCAGTAATCCACAAATCCTTTAACAAGTTACAAGTCCATTCAACAAAAGAATTTATTACAGCCCAGTGGGCTGAGTCCAAATTCGAAAACAGCATCTCAGCACAGGAACCTCAGGTCCAAAGGACGAGCTCTGCACCCTTCTTGTTGGTGTGAGGTTCCCAACTTCCTCTGCTCACTTCTCTCCCTTATATCCCAGAAGCTCATCACTTGAGTCCTGACTCACCAACACAGCTGCTGCCCATTCTCCATCATCATTTATCACAGAGGCAGGATTCGCAAGACATGGGAGGAATGGCACCATATTGGGACTCATAGTCAAGTCAAATCAACACACACATTTTTGGAGGGATACAATTCAACCCATGACATGATAAGAGAATAAATGATTCTAGAAATCAGAAAGGAACGAAGATCTTGCCTAAAGCCATACCTCAAATTCAGGGCACAGCTCAGGCCCCCTGCACCCCCTCGGATAATTACTAACTATGGGACTGTGGCAAACAAGGTAACCACTGCCAACCTGCAATTGGCTGCTGGGGCACAGGTAAGGCTGACATAACAATAACCATCTCTACAAGTTCTTTTTAAGAGTCTCAACCAACTTGTGATTGGCTGTATGTACAAGTTGCAACAATTTCAGCTACAGGTTACTTTGTAAGGTCCAAGACTGGGCGGAAGATGGACATTTGACCACTACATGACCTTCCTGGGGTGGCCCTAAGGAGCAATCCTTCATTTTGGAATAACTGCAACTGCTCAGACAAAAATTTACATAAGACCAGACTCAGCCCAGCCCAAATTTAATTACGTACAACCTTAAGACCTGCCTTTATATGAATATGTATAACTTCTCCTTTTAAGTGCATAAAAACCCTGGTTACTTACAGCATCCTGTTTTTGAGATAGTTTCTTTGAGAGCTGATACTCAGCTGTCTCTTTTCTTGCACAAGAAATAAAAATCACTACTCTTACCATGCTTGCCTCCTTTAGCAAGGACCCGTTGACTCTGGTAACAGAGCTACGATTGCAATTCATGTCTCTAGATATGTACTCTGCCACTGCCACTTAGTGGGCATAAGACTACTCATGACGGTGTCATATTTATACAGTGACTGTGACTTTCTTGGAACCCTCCTTGTTACCATGTTATCATGGCACAATCAATTTCATTTCTATGCATTTTCAAACTAACTAGAATCTACAGGGAATGGAATGTAGTCCTCATGTGGTAGTTATGGCCTGTCTACTGTTGCACTTCATTTCCTTTGGGAAGGAAAATGTGGGCTGAGGGGAAGGACTGGTATCCTTTCCTGTTTCTACTAGCAGGGCTTTGTCAGCTGCAACAGCCTTCTCTAAAATATCACTGATATGGTCTCTAAAGTCAAAATGTATTCAGGTACCTGCCTCTGAGCCTTAGTGTCCTTATCCCTACTGCTATTTAAAATAAATATGATTAGCTGTCAGAGAACCCTGATATCCTCCACCTGTTTTTCTTGTTTTTCAGGAAAATGCTCAGTAAGTTTCTTAAGGTCACTGTTGAACTGTGTTCTCTAAGTTTATAAATCATAATCTCTAGGCTTGTGGTTATACTCTCAGTTGGGAATGTGTTGTCTTCGTTTTGCTAATGAGGTAGGATTAGTGTTGTGTCTTGAGTTAATCTCTTTTGAGATATAAAACTATATAAAATACAATCTACACAGCAAAGACAGTGGAAGAGAGATACCAAGTCACATGAAGATCTCCAAAGAGCAAAAGCTTAAAAGAGACAAGGGCATTCCTCCACAGCCGACAGACAGAAAGACTTTCCCTCTATGTAGTACCCTGAATTCAGATTTATAGCCCCCTAAACTGTGAGGGGAAACCCTGGTGGTATAGTAGTTATGTGCTACGGCTGCTAACCAAAAAGTCAGGAGTTCAAACCCACCAGGAACTCCTTAGAAACTCTATGGAGCAGTTCTACTCTGTCCTATAAGTTGGAATCAATTCTACAGCAGTGGTTTTTTTGTTTGTTTGTTTAAACTGTGAAAAAACAAGTTTCTCTGTGTTAAAACCACCCACTTGTGGTACCTCTGTTATAGTAGCACTAAGTGACTAAGATAGTCACAGAAACAGAAGTGGCATGGCCAACATAAAGCCCTGGTTTCCTCTCTGCTCAGTCTCTTGCACGCTGTCATTTAAATGAAATAATAGCTAATCTAATTTTGATGTTCTCTCTTTTATAAAGAGGAGGAAGATGGCAGAAGAGAACAGAATGAGCCCAGTTGAATGGATTATGGACCGCATTCAACAAATAAGCATCAGTTTTCTTCTATGGGCAAGGCACTATGCAATGCCTAGTTTCTCTAAAAACCAAATCAAGGTCACACTATAAGATCAAAGATACACCTGGGAAGGCACCTGTTGTGTGTATGCCCATAATCTGTTGCTTTTTAGTAAACCTCTTTTTATATTCCTGTATTTCGTGGTTATCATATTAAATCTGTCAGCCTTCATTTCTTAACTGTTTATGCATCTGTCTATATTCACATCTAACCATAACTTTCGATTCATATTTTCAAATGATCCATTCTAATTTTTAGACAATTTAAAGATGTTTATACACCACAAAGAAATGAGCTAAAATTTTAAGTATTAAAAGATTTTTATTTTAACTTGAAAGAGGTCACTTTTGATCTCGTCATTATCAATGGCCACTTTTCCAATGAAAGGTAAGAATGTTGATGAGCTGTGGTTTTTTTCAAATAAAGATCTTGGGTTTAGAGTAAAAGAATTATTTGCTTCTGTTGGGTTTATGTTTGGGCCAGTGTCTTAGTCATCTGGTGCTGCTTCAACAGAAAATACCATGAGCGGAAGGCTTCACAAAGAGAAACTTTTATCGTCACAGTGCAGTAAGCCACAAATCCATAACAAGTTACAAGTCCACCGAACAAGAGAAATTATCACAACCTGGTAGGCTGAGTCCAAATCCAGTGAGCGCTTTTTGGTACAGGGACCTCAAGTCCAAAGGACGTGCTCTGCTCTCAGTCATACTTTCTTGGTGATATGAGGTTCCCGACGTCCTCTGCTCACTTCTCTCCCTTATATCTCACAAGCTTGTAGCTTGAGTCCTGCCTCACTAACACAACTGCAGCCCATTCTCCGTCACCAGTATCACAGAGGCAGACTCACAACATATAGGAGGAATGGCACCATACTGGGACTCCTAGCCAAGTCAAATCAACACATACATTTAGGGGGAGGGGACACAATTCAATCCATAACAGCCAGATACAAGAAATCCATACAGCTCTTTCACTTTCCAGGTTTGAAGAGAAGGCCCCCTCAATTTGTATTGCTTGGAAGAGAATAGACCAATGACAAGAAAGAAGACTTATTTAGGAGGCGGCCTTAATTCATGATGAGATTAGAATTAATGGGCTGACCATCCGCTAGCCCCAGATTTGACTTACATCTCCTGGCTGCCCGGAACCACTGAGTTGCTCAAGCTGTAGAGACCAGCCAAAGCAGGTTATTATTATTAATTTTATAAAAGTTGGCTATTTCAACATGTCCTTTATTATTTGTCCCATGACACCTTCTCCCAGTCACTCACCCTAAGTTAGAAATACTGGTAACCAAATCAGTAAAAAGTAAATAACTTTAAAAATTAATACGAAACTTTAACAATATCTGTTGAAATTCATTTTCTAAAGACTGTAGTTCTCTGAAAAGAGCCTTGGCAAGGGTAGAAACTTATGTTTCTAAAGAATGTTTTTTGGTTACTTTTAAACCAAAGTGAAAACATTGGCAGCAGTCTCTGAATTCTTAGCAAATGTAATTTCATTCCTCTGTATTTGCTAAAAACTAGATAGGAGGAAAATGTTTATTTACCTTCTTCCTTTGGTATAACAGACCAGCAGCATTTTCACTTCGAGAAATATCAAACTGTTCTAATCCCTTACTCTGTATTTTAATTTATGAATCTTTTATTTATTTGTATGTTTTTCTTTCAATTTTCTAGCTAGACTACTGTAAGCTTTGAGTTTTGTATTTACGTACTTAGCCCCAAATCCTTTCTTTTGCTTTTCTTCTTTAAGAACTTTACTGGGTACTTTTCACCATTTTTAGTTGAGAAAATGAACAAAGCTTTTGTAGAATGTGTCAGCCCCATGTTAAGCTTTAATTTATGGAGTGACTTCAAGATTTGAAACAAGGTAATTGGTGAAGTAGTGAACACTGTGGGAAATGTTTTACATGAATAAAAAAAGGGAAAGTTAGTTAACAAATATTTATTTAACAGCTGCTGCGTTCAGAACCCTGTAGAAGGTGGTGCAAAGAAAATAAAAGTGTTGAGAGACTTACTCCACAGGTGGGGGCCGGAGGACAGGAAATTTGTGTGAAAGTAATTTACAAGGTCACATGACAAAGTACAGAGTTACATAATACAAACCAAAACAAAGTCAAGTCGGCAAGATAGAATAACAGGATGAGTACTAGCTTTAATGCAATACCGTGGATCCAAAACCACCACCTAAAAAGCCCCATGAACTTGGGAAATTTACATACACTCTCTGAATATCATTTTCGTATCATTAAAACAGGCCTAATAATTGGTAGATAACTTGCACAAGGAGCCTTGATGCCACAGTGGTTAAGCACTTGGCTGCTAACCAAAATGTCAGGGTTAAAACCCATCTGCTTCTCCTCTGGAAAAAGAAGTGTCAATCTGCTTGCTTAAAGATTACAGCCTGGAAAATGCTATGGAGAATTCTACTCTGCCTTAGAGAGTCCTTTTAGGGCAGCTGTGAGTTGGAATCAACTCAACAGCACAAAACAATAACAACTATCGTGCACAGAAAGGCTCTGAAAATACAATAACCTGCAATGGTGAAGGAAGTGGTAGTTTAATTACCATTCTTGCCATTGCTGCTGCTCCGTGCTAGCAGCACCTATATCTCCCTTACTACAATTAGTATTTTAATTTCTTTGTCTTTCTAATAATAACCCATGCATTTGGAAGGAACTGAAAAACATTATTTTTGCCTGATGGATCTGTGAGTGACCAAGTGGTTTTTGTTTTTGTTTGTATTTTTAAGTTCCACCATAGACTCATCCTAAAAATTTAACAGTGTAAAACTGATGTGGGGGGTGGGGGTGGCAGCTGACTTTCTCTAACTTCAGCAGGGGGAAGGAGTATCAAGGTCAACAGCCCAAGGCTACTCCCATGAGGTGAAGGTCAGACACACCTCCTCTGTCCACCATCTTTAAAGGTTCTAACGGCTACCATCCCTCCCACGGCACTCTACTTGTCTGCTTGATTCGTGATTCATTGCAATGGCCACGTGGAACTCACAGGCAGTACTGACCGTTGTGGGGTTTATTAGAGAAGTAACAGCTCATAATTCAGGTTGAGGAACACTCAGGATACAACTGTTCCATCAGGACAGCTTCTTTTCATCCACAGCCATGTGTGTGTCTAGTCCATCAGCTTCTGTTCCTGCTTAGGCCAATGTCACAAATCAGTGGGCACCCCGAAGCACCACACTGTGCTCAGTGCTAGCTCTGTGGTTCGATAAACCTGTGTCCACTAAGTGGCTGGAGGCACCCTACCTCTCCAGCAAGCCTTCAGCTCAACGCTTTCTCACAGCATGGGCTGGGAGGTCTAATATGCCACTTCCTGCTGCCATTTCTGTTGCTACCACTCCTTGTTGTCTTCAATATTGTGACTTTTTCTGTCTCCTGGTTCCAGGAGTTTCTTTGTATAGGGATCCCAGGTCCAAACAATGTACTCTGCTCCCAAGTGTCCTTCCTTGGTACTGGTGTGATCCTCTCTCTATCCTGGAATTGGCTGTCTTTTAAGCCTATAGAAATGGCAAAACTGACCAGTCCACTTGGTGAGCCACAGTTATTCCATTCAGGTTACAAGACAAGGGTGAGAAAGTCCATAAAAAAGCAATCCAAAGCACCTCAGAGCTACTTTAGAGAATTCTACAAGTCCTACTTAGATAAGCAGTCAGGCTCTCTAAATAAAATGAAAAAGAAGGAAAGCCAGCATGCCCAAGTGAGGTAACCATGTTGCAGGTGAAAGGCTCAACCCTCAGTGGTAGCTGCTTATCAAACAGTTGCTACAAAGCCAGCTGTGTGCTGGCCAGGCATCACTGTTGGGGAAGGTGGAGAATGCCTCAGGGATGAATGCTGTACACATAGTTTGAAGTCAGAGTGGAGCTTCACTTTAAGCAAGAATAGACTATGGGAGAAAAGCCTGAATGAGGCACCTAGGTCAGGGATTTGGCTTAGCAGATCCAAAAATGGAAGTTTTCAGCTGATCAGGGAGACTGACTCACTATCTAAATAAGAACTTCATTTTCTTAGTGTTTAGAGTGCTTGTGTTTACTTCCAGGCTACTCTATTCCAAAATTCATTTTAGTAGTTTCACATCTATAATTCCTTAGCCCAAATCTTTGATTCTGGATGTTTTTTTAGAATTCACTTTTTTTTTTAGTATTTATGAATGGTCATACAGTACATTTCAGAGAGTTTACCTAACATTCCCACTAAGCTCTGAGGCAGCAAGGGAATAAATAATGGCTAGAACTAGCCTCCCACCAGTACAATTCATATTTAGCCACCAAATGAATTTGCTGGAAAATAACGCCCCCCAAAGTCTATTTTTCAGAGGTATTAGGATTTCTGAGTTAAAATGTGTGGACCTATAGAATATTACTTGCCAGCCAATGCCAAGCGCCATCGAGTCGGATCCAATGCAGATAATCTGACTTATTGATGGAGGAAAATTTTATCCCTTCTAAGGAAATGCCAGGTGAAATGGTACTGCCCGACGACAAGATATGCATCCACCACTGCCATCAAATCGATTCCAACTCACAACAATCCTATAGACAGAGTAGAACTACCCCACAGAGTTTCCAAGGAGCACCCAGCTGGTTCGAACTGCCAACCTTTTGGTTAGCAGCTGTAGCACTTAACCACTACACCTCCAGGGTCACCATCTCTAGTGACCCAAAAAAGGAATGCTGGTGATGCAGTGGTTAAAACTTTGGCTGCTAGACAAAAAGCCAGCCGTTTGAACTTATCAGCTACTTCTTATGAGAAAAGACCTGGAGATCGGCTCCTGGAATGATTACATCCTAGGAAAGCCTATGGGCAGTTCTACTGTTATACTGGGTCTCTGTGAGATGGACTCGATTCAACAGCATACAATAACAGTGACCAGAAAATTAACAGCAAATTGAATACCTCTCACTTTTTAAAGTGCAACATGTACACTTTTCATCTGAACTATGCATAAGCCATCTTCTTTCTCTTAACTTTTTCTGATTAAGTTGTGAAACTGTAAGTTTATTTTTCAAAGAACCCATTTATGAATCTTAAAAAATAAGAGCTAGCATTACTGAACCCTTAAAATGCACCATGGTCTGCACTAATCACTTTGCAGCAACTATTCCATTTATCTCATGAAAATCTTACAAAGCATGTCCAAAGCAAAGTCATAGAAGCCCCATAGACACATCTAAACTCCCTGAGGAACCAACTACTGGGCTGAGGGCTGTGGGGACCAAATGGTCTCAAGGGACATCTGGCCCAACTGGTATAACATAGTTTATAAAGAAATGTTCTACCTCCTACTTTGTTGAGTAGTATCTGGGGTTTAAAAGCTTATGAGTGGCCATTTAAGATGCTCTACTGGTCCCACCTCATTTGGAGTAAGCAAGAATGAAGAAAACCTACGATACAAGGGAAAGATTAGTCAGTAATAGGGAATCCAAGGTTAAGAAAGGGTGAGTGTTGACACATTGTGGAGTTGGCAGCCAATGTCACACAACAATATGTGTTAATTGTCTAACAAGAAACTAATGTGTTCTACAAAACTTTAAGGCGTAATAATGAAAAAAATTCTATGGTGCATTATTATGTGCACATTAAATCAATTTCAACTCATAGCAATCTCATGTCAGAAGTGCTGAGTAGAAATGTCCCATAGGATTTTCTAGGCTATAATCTTTACAAAAGCAGATCTCCATGTCCTTCTCCTACAGAGCAGCCAGGTGGGCTCAAACTGCCAATGTTTCAGTTAGCAGCCAAACACTTAACCATTGTGCCATCAGGGTTCCTTTAATATTCTGTAATTATTTACATGTCTGGCTTATACGTCATTACGGGTCCAAGTAAAAAAGCCTTGAATAACTAAAAAACCAAACCCACTGTCATCAAGTCAGGTCTGACTCACAGCGACCATACAGGTCAAGGAGAACAGCCCCATAGAGTTTCCAAGGATTGTCTGGCATATTTGAACTGCTGACATTTTGGTTAGCAGAGGTAGCAGTTAAACATTACACCACAAGGGTTTCCAAGCCTCGAATAGTTCCTCAATACTTTGGGAGCAAGTATATAAAATCCAGGCAGTCCCTGGGTTATGAAGTCTGACTTATATACAACCTGTAGTTACCAACCAATCCCTGCAAAGCCTACTATGTTAAAATTTGGAGGGATACACAGTGGTTTGCAATAACAGGCACTACTTTGCTATACACATTATCATTACTGTATTATTATGTTAAATATATTTTTATTATGATTAAGTAAAAGTATACAACCCAAGTCAATTTTGCATGCCTGCCTCTCTGCAACTCTGTTCTCCTCACCCTGTGACAGCACACTTCTCCTTTTCACTCTTTACTTTCAGTATCCGCTTAAGGAATGCCTGTCCCCTCCTCTCCACCCTCTCCTCTCCCCTGTAGAAAGAAAGCAGTAAAATAGCCTCTTTTTATGTATAAAACCATAAAGTACATATGCCACATGCTCACTCTGTGTTCCCGAGTCCAGTCCATTCTTTGTCTGAAGTGTTGACCTCAGTACTGCTTTCAAGTCTAGGCTAGCAGCAAGTCTCAATTATGTTTTAATGTATCTGGAGGTATTTATTGTTTTTCTATGCCTATAAGTACACTATATGCTACATACTAAGAAAAAAGTTTGGCTATCCGACTTTAGATATGAACTGTACTGAACCATTCCAACTTATGTACAAATTTTACTTAGAGACAGACATAGGAATGGAACTCGTTCCTTATCTGGGGATTGCATATAAAATTAAAAATACATTTTTAGATTCACTATGTATTTCTTTAATTAAGAGCTTGGCTCCCAAGCAAAAAGTGGGCAATTCGAATCCATTATCTGCTCCTTAGAAATCTTATGGAGCAATTCCATTCGACTCTATAATGTCACTATGAGTCAGAATTAACTCACTAGCAACAAGCTTAGTTTGGGGGTTTTGGTACATATTTCCTTTAAAAGATGCACACATTTATTTGATCTGGGAAGGAATTCAAATGTATCTGCATGTTTCAACTATACCTGAAGAACTGTGGACAGTTTTGCCATCTGTAGAACAGGTGTAATGTCCGTCTCCCCGTATGTTTTAATAAATAGTCCACAAACAAAAGATATTAAGTCTGTCAATTTGAAGCCAAGAAACTTTTAAACTCAAAATGATAATACTAGCATTTCCACCTAACCTCTCCTTCTTCCAGAACAGAAAAATTTGTTCACTTCTTTCCCCACAAGAAAGGTGTTATGAATTGAGTTTTATCCACCCAAAAATGTGTGTGACAAGCTGTCTGGGCCACAATTCCCAATATTTTGTGATTGTTCTCCATTTTGTGATTTTCCTATGCTGTAAATCCTAATCTCTGTCTGTTGTTAATAGATTGGATTATGTTAAAGAAGATTAGGGTGGGACTGTGAGGTCAACTAAGATCACCTTCCTGCTCCAATGGAAAGGGAGTTTCCGTGGAGTGTGGCTTGTACCACCTTTTATCGTTTTATCCTGCAAGAGATAAAAGGAACGGGAAGCAAACAAAGAGTTGGAGACCTTGTATCTTCATGAAAGCAGCACTGAGAGCAGAGTGCATCCCTTGGACTCAAGGTTCCTGCACTCAGATTCTCTCACACTGAAGAAAGACTGATGCAACGCAAGGACCTTCCTCCAGAGCCAGCAGAGAGAGTGTGTTTCCTTGAAGCTAGCATCCTGAATTCGGATCTCCAGCCTACGAGACTGTGTCAGGAGAAACTCTTCTTTGTTACAGCCATCTACCCGTGGTATTTCTGTTAGAGCAGTACCAGACGACTAAGATGCAAGGGAATCACAAATGCTTTGTATATTAGAGTTCCTAACTAAACAACCTTGTGTTGGGCTTTATATTTTCCACCTGTTTAGAGAATCTCCTTTAGCGTTTTGGGTCCTCCCCCTTGTTGTGTGTTAAGGTCAAACTGTGCCTCTGCAGGGTTTTCAAGGGTTGGTTTTTAAGAAGTGGATCACCAGCACATCTTCATGGAACTTGCAAACAACAGCTAACGTTGGCTTCTGGGCATAATAGTGTTCTGATCTTTCATGACTGGTTGAGAGTTTAAGACGGTTAGCAACACCAAATAGATGGTTTGCATATCTGTGCATGCATTTCTATGAATCTCAAAGACACTCAGTTCTCATACACTGTAACACAGCATCATCAGATGCCTGGGAAACAGGAAGTGAGCAAGACTATGTCCTCCAAGGTCCGAGCCTAACACAGCAGATTCTGCTCTTTTTCTCTTCACACAAATACTGCATAACAAGCTCATTCATGCAGAGACCTCCCATGGAAGCAAAGCGAAAAAGTAAAGGTCAACTCACAGTTCCCAGTAATTTAAAAATAAATACAAAACTACTGAGATGTGGTGAGCCCTCTGCATGGGGAAACCTTAAAATGAACTGTCTTAAAACTAGTTGCCATCCAGTCCATTCCAACTCACGCCTCCCCTTAGCCAAGCCAAATGCCAACGAGTTGGATCCTCCCCTTGCCATGTGTTAAACTGGGCTCTGTAGGGCTATCTGTGGATGGTTTCTCAAGAGTACATCACAGGTCCTTTTTCTGAGGCATCTGTGAGTGGATTCAAACTTCCAACCTATCAGTTAGTAGCTGAGTGCCTTACCCATCTGCACCACTCAGGGACTCCCATGAACTGCCTTAAAGAGACAGAAAGGCGACATTTCTACGAAGCTTCTGGCAAGCCTTTTCCAAGCCAATGAGTCGAGTGTAGGAAGCATGTGTAGGCAAAGAAAGCTGCCATTAGGCGCAAAGAGAAGGCCCCCCAGGAGTGCCACACTTGCTAATGCTCACTAATCTTCTCAGCTAATTAGCTTAGAAAAATGAGGAAAGGAAAGCATTTTCTTTCCCTTCCTATACGTAGGTTTATTATTTGTTTTGTAAAATGCAAGAGAACACCCAGTGGCTGATTTTCTACTTTAAAGCAAAATCTTGGTTTCCAAGGGCCACCAGGACAAAACATCCAGAGTGGGTGCCTGTGAAAAATAAATATCCATTTGCTCACAGTTGTGGAGGTTAGAAATTCAAATTCAAGGCCCTGGCAGGGCTACGTTCTTTCCCTGTTCACTCTAGGGGAAGACCCTTTCTTGTCTCTCTCAGTTTATGTAACCTGGAACTCGACTACTAATCTAAGGGTCGGCAGTTCAAATCCATGTGGGATAAAAGATGGTGCAAGACACACTCCAGGGAAACAGCCTTTACAATGGAGCAGGGAATTGACCTCAGGAAAGGATTTACAGTCCCACCCTAATCCTCTTTAACACACAGCATAGGAAAATCACAAAACGGAGGACAATCACAAAATATTAGAAATCATGGCCAGTCAAATAGCTACACACATTTTTGGGTGGACACAATTCCATCCATGACAGATTAGAATCCACTTTATTCATAATTTAACTGATAACATCTGCAAAGAAAGCCCCTTTTTGCCCAAACAAATTCATACTCACTGGTATAGAGGTTAGGGTTTCAACATATCTTTTGGGGGGACACAATTCAATCTCTAACAAGTCATCTTCAATGTATTATATTGTTGTAATACCCACATTTTAACACAAAAATTTCCTTCTGAAAGGAAGGAAATTTGAAGAGTTTTGCTTGTCCAGGATTTACATTCAATCATTATAATACAAACAAGTATATTTTTTCATGCCAGCGGCCCAGACACCCTCCCTGTTTCTAGCTGAATCTTCTTTTAAATTTCCCCAGTTGCAGGTAAAACTTGGCAAAGTCCTAATTTCTCTTGTCTGGTATCACCTTGAAACGACAGGACCATTCTGAAGTGTGCCACCATAATGTTCACCAGCAGGACTGTGGTAAATATCCGTGTATGAATATGTTCAGCTACTGTGTCTGAACAAGAAGGATCTGCAAATATGTAGGCAGCCAAATTCAAAAGACAATAGCATTCTTAATCACCATAAGTTACTATTTGGGAAAATAAATCATTTCCAATTCTGAACAGCTTCAGAAAAGCTATTTATTGTGACCAATTATTCTGAGGCTTCAGAATCTCGAGGCAGCTGCATTGTCTCTGCACATCTCAGCCATTTGCCAGTATGTGTGACATAGGCATTGCAACTGGGATTTTAATATTTAAACTGATTTAGTCAGTTTCTGTTTTAGGGGTCATTGTTGTTTTTTTTTTTTTTTTTCCTTTTAACAATATGTGTCCTCACACACTCAAATCTGAGTGTTTAATGGAACATAGATGACTCTGTTAACTATCTCCCTCATTGACTAGAATAATCCATAAATAACTAACATGAAAACAAATCAATTTTACATTCAGATGCTTTTTTTTTCCTAAGCTCACCCTCTCATTTCTGCTCATAGTTGCTGCTGAACATTACTCTGTCAACTCTTCAAGTATCTGAGTACAAAATATGCTTGGTAAATAATGTAGGGAGATTAACTAAATGGCACATAATTACTACAAATTTAGAGCCCTGTAAAAGAATATATTTTATCCATGATTAGACAGCTTATAGACTTTCCAAATCCATTTTAATATATTTGACAGTAAGCCATGGGAAATTTAAAACAGCAGACAACGGTTATTCAGAATTCATAAGTTAGCCCTAGAATAACATATTATTAAAGATTCCAGTGCATGAAGCTACTAATTTGTTTCCTTTTCTACACACACACACACACACACACACACACACATACTTCCTGAGAGTATATTGTTACCACCTCTACCACCAGCAACTATAAATTTCCCTCATCTTGAAAGCTGCATGAAATTGAAATTTAAGTTGATTTTTAAGCTCTGCCAGTCTAACAAGATATAGCCAGCACTGGCGCACACTCAACCAGGTCAATTAAGTAAAGCAATGAAGCAGCACAAGAAACGCAGGTTTAGTGTAGTTTTTTTTTTTTCTTTTTCATTACTTAATTGGTATGAAGGAAGCCTGGGCCCGCTACCTCTGGCAGAGGGAAATATCCATGTAGTAATTGCCTGGATATCTTTGAAATGTCTCTAAAAAACTTCTCCATCTCCTCATAACAAAACTGGGATCTGCAAAAGTGTCACGGCTGTCTGTGAGCCACTGGAGAGGCCCATTAGGAATGGGCACTAACTTTTTTTAACTGTTCATCAAAAGGGCTGAAACTGATGAATACATCTCATCTCTATGCACCCCCTCCAAAAATATATGTTCGTGTTGAAGCAGCAGATGCCATCACTGCCCAACACGTGGCTCCTCAGCCCTGACAATTCCACCAACAGGGAGTTGCAGTAAAGTACTTGGGAATCTCTGCTGGGAGCTTCCACTAGCCACAGATGGTTCTCAGTGTCCATGCTGAGAAGGCTGAATGTTCTGGGAAGTGAATGACCCAAGAACAGCCCTCAAAATGTATAGAAGCTGGTGGATCAGTCTGTTTTTATACTGGGTACTATGACTCATGTCTATACAGTTTCACAGTGGATCCCAACAGGTGAGCCCCAGTAACCACCTCAATAACTTGCTCATTACTGCTCCTTTTCCCATCTCCATGTCTCATTCCCCCATTCTCCTACCTGTGTTTTTTGGATCACTTCCCAAATAAATGATCTGCATGCAGTTCCTTGACTAAGGCCCTCCTTCCGAGAGAACTCAGTCAAAGACAGAGCCTCTTACATGACAAAGTAGACAAGGTGGACTCTGGACTCAGAACATCTGTGTTCAAATCTTTTCTCCATCAAATATTAGGTGTGACTTTGAGAAATATACTTACCTATCCTTGCACTGGAAACCCTAGTGGTATAGTGATTAGGTGCAACAGCTGCTAACCAAAAGTTCAGCAGTTGGAATCTACCAGATGTCCTTGGAAATACTTTGGGGCAATTCTCCCCTGTCCTATAGGGTCACTAGGTGTCAGAATTGATTCAACCACAACAGGTTTTATCTTTGCTTCAGTTTAATCATGTACTGTGGTTGTCATATGAAATGACACATGTAAAGCACACCTGGCACACAGAAAATGTCAACTAAATATTAATATTATTGTTATAATTAAGCATTGGGCTAGGTGCTAGGGTAAAATATATAAATGCATAATATATGTGATGATACATTACTGCTGTTGTTAAGTATCACTGAGTTGATTTCTACCCATAATGACTCCATATGACAGAGGAGAACTGTCCCCAATGGTTTTCATGGCTGTAATTTTTATGCATGCAGATCTCCAGTTAGCAGCAAGCATTTAACTCTTATGCTACTTGTGCTTCTTAATTTATACATTAGTTACATAAAACAAAAGTCCTAGCCTCAAGTCCTTAAGTTGCTCATAATCTAGAAGGTGACTCTACATGAAAACAAAAGCCATTATAAAATCAATTATAACTACCACAACCCATTGCTGTCAATTCCAACGAATATACAAAATACATTTCATCTTCCGTAAACATGTGGACGACTTTTCTACTTAATATATATATGTTTATCTCACAGAATAGTTGAATATGAATATAATTGTGTTTATGTTAAAATAATAAAGAGTCCTTACTAAACACATAAAGAATCCTTGCTTTAACTTAAATTTGGAAAACACAACTGTCATGATGAATTCAGTTGCATGTTTTGTGTGTCAAATTCCCTTAAGTAAGGTTCACCTGAGCCTTGAAACACAAATTTCTGCTTGAGTCTCTACTTATCCATGTTTCCATGTGAATCCATTAAATAGAGATATTCCAAGTGGAAAAATGACATGGGTACAATTTGTTAGGAGTCCCTGGGTGGTTGCAAATAGTTAGCTTAGGGTTGGCAGATCAAATCCACTCAGGAGTACCTCTGAAGACAGTCCTAGCATCTGTTTCTAAAAGGTCACAGTCTTGATGACCCTATACAGCAATTCTACTCTGCACATATGTAGTCATCATGAGTTGGAATCAACTTGAACTCAGGCAACTAACAACAATAAGCTATTTTTATAGTAATTTATGAACTAATTCAATTGTTCTATAACATGTCCTGCCCCATGCCCACAATTATTTCTATACTTGAGCCCATTGTTGAAGCCACTGTGTCAATCCATCTGCTTGAGGGTCTTGATCTTTTTCACTGACCCTTTACTTTACCAAACATCATCTCCTTTTGCAGGTGCTGATCATCCGGACAAGATGTTTAAGAATGGAAGACGTGGTCTAGCCACTCTTGCTTCCAAATAACACTCTGGTTGTACTTCTTCCAAGACAGATCTGTTCATTCTTTTGGCAGTCCATAGTATATTTGCTATTCGTCTCCAACTCCATAATTCACAAGTGTCAGTTCTTCTGTCTTCTTTACTCATCACCAGCTTTTGCATGCATATGATGTGATTGAAAAATACCATGGCTTGGATCAGGTATACTTGTCCACTATCCCTGAAACCACTATAACACAGTTCTCAGTCTTTCATAAGTGCCCCAGAGGACAGCACTGCCACAGTATGACAAAGAAGAGACAGAGAGTTTTGTAGGACTGCCAATGCCAACACAGAACAGTCCACCCCCAGAATGTATCCTTCTTTCTCTTTTCTCTGTTAGATAGAATTGTATCTAATGGAAAATTCTTCATGAGCAGACTTTGTTATCTACTGGGCCGGGACCCAGTTGGCTTCATGTTGAACTTGCCCTTGGTTCTGGGATGGAGTCCAGTGTCAGATGCCATGTGGTCTCTTCAGTATATTAAGAGACAAATTTAACAATTCACTGGCCCACATCCAGAAATTAGTTTGACAAGACCAGCTCGTTTGAAGGATAAACTTGGTTTCTCCTCCCTGTTGTCTCCGTCACTTTCTCTGGTCATCTCAACTACAGATAACATTAATAACATGCCTGAAAAGAGAAAGATGAAGAAAACAAAAGTTTTGTGACCCCCTGTGGCACAGAAGGTGCAAGGCATCTGGTACCAGAGAGGAGAGAGACCTTGCCCTTTAAGAGATGATTTTTTTTTTTTTTCCTAAGGATGTTTATAGACTCACTGGAGCTGCAAGAGCTCACAGGTGTGACTGGCTCTGTGGATGATCAGTCCCTTTAGTGCCTTTGAAAACATATGCATTTGAAGCTTTTCTTCCCTTTGAACGTGGAGCGCTGATGAAAGAAATTTTGTTGTTGGTAACAGGGGGATCTGCTGTGCAATAACTTGAAAGCCCACCTGGGCTTTCAAGTTGAAACCTCAGTTCAGCCCTGGGGAAAAATAATAAATAAAAGGAGCAGACCTGTTCTGCTTGGAGAGAAATCCCAAGTTTCAAAAGTAAGTAATTACAGAAAATCACAATTTCTGCCTTGCTGCTTCTTCCACTTCTCAGTTCTCCTTGCCAAGACCTTGACATTGCTAGAAACCACGGTCTGCTGTTTCCTCCTGGATGATGAACTGCAAGTGTGGGAACTCCCTATGGCAGCGACACACACCTCTCTGAGTTTGGTGCCCGTATCATGTGACCTTAGAGGGTAGGTTTTGAGCAGTTCATCAACTGGGAAATAGTACCACTGAGGACCATAAGGTGACTTCATTATGATTTAAGATAACTCACAAAACATTCTTTCCTTCAAATCATGACAGTATTTATCTTCTGAACTGCTGCTTTGGAAAAAAGAATTAACTCATCTAGGCCCAAGGAGAACCACTGGGTGTTCACTGAACACATACATTTCCTCTTCCCTCCTTGGTTGTGCTATTTCCCCCATTTAGACTACTCATTTCAAATCTGCTTCTCTTCTTTCAATAATTTCATCTCTTTATCCTTCAACATCCAAATCAACAGATCCTTACTCCATAAAGCCATTCTTGAATCTCTCAAGTAAAGGGATTCTGGTATACTCTATAGCATATTCTCTTTTCCTTCTTTTATGTTGGGCTCTATTCCTTCTTCTTATCCGTGGGCACTTCCCTTTGTGGCTGGGACCCTTCAGAGACAGCACCTACACTGAGCTCCTGGAGCTACCTACATGGAGCTCTTATAAGCAACAAGCATTACTGCATTTTCTTAGAACACAACAACTGCCAATTAAGTTTGCACATTCACCCTAGAAAAAGTGCTACATACCTCATTGCTGATATCACTACAGTCACCTTCAAACTATGCCCTTTGGGAAGCTAGGCACTGGTGCCAGTGCCTAGCCCACCTTTTGAAGCAATTTTGGAACTCTTTCTGGAATGGGCACAAGAGATGTCGTTGTATTACCCTTGATGGTCCTGAATGTTATCAAAATATCTTCCTTTCAGTATTTCCTTTATATTTAGGTAAAGAAAAAAGTCACTGGGGACCAGATCAGGTGGGTAAGGAGGGTGATCCAATACAGTTATTTGTTTATTGGCTAAAAACTGCTTCACAGACAGCTAGATGATTAAGTTTGCTAACTTGCCACCATGCTACCATTCCATAAAAAGTTCCAAAATTGCCTTAAAAAGTGAACTAGGTACTGGCATTGGTGCATAGCTTCCCAAAGAAAGTACTTCGAAGGTGACTGTAGTGCTATTCAGTGATGAGGTATGTAGCTCCTAGAATAATTAAGTTTGTGAACTTGTCAGATCTCATATTTATTTTTTTTACAGTAAAACATCTTTATCATAATAACAGTAAAAATAACAAAATTTGAATATGCATTGCAAAGTAGTGTCAGTTTTTCATTATAAAGTACTAGTATGTACCTCAACATTTTTTCTTTACTTTTGTTTCCTCTTTTTTTTGTTTTTTAAAATTTTATCCCAAGCTTGGATATTCAAAACTGCAATGAAAGGTAGCACCTTGACAAGAATCACCAAGTTTTACAGAATATTCATGACTTGTCAATCTAGAGCATTTTTTGTTTGCTTGTGTTTTGTTTTGTTGTTGTTTGTTTGGGGATGATTAGAAAGAAAATGCTGTAACATGTGTTTTTGGTATCCAGCGTCGCATCCATCTGGCCTACCTCTGATTTCAGCTGCAGGGCAGTGAACAGTTTTGTGCAGGCTGATGGTGCCATCACTCAAGGACCCAATGTGTATCTTGCTACCTTTCTGCTTCAGGGGTTTTTGGAGCCTGCTCAGACCAAGTGAAGGTGAAGCCCAGAGATGCAGGGCTATTAAAATCCCTGAAGCAACCCTCAAGTTATGGGGGACAAGAGTCAATGGATAAACATCTGAGCCTCTTATTCTTTGCCTGGCAAAATTCTGGGAAGCATTGTCAGAGGTTGCTGTGGAACTGATTCCCCATTTCCTACAGAAATGACCTTGATAATAAAGATCTTCCTGGTTTTTCTTTTTTCTTTGTCTCACTTTTCCTTGCTCTCTCACTCCTGTTTCCAGTGCTTACCTGTTAAATAATATGCCTGTACCCAAACTCCTGTATTAGGGGAAACCAACTAAGACCATACCTGTGGCCCTAGAAAGTAGATTCTCGAAACAGAATTCTAGTATTGAACTAATGAAATACCAATGAAGACTCTATCACTGCAGGGGCATAGTGAGGGTAATGAGTGCCCAAGGGCAATCTCTACATTGCAACCCCCACTCATTCTCTAGGCACAATCTCCAAAGAATGGCCCTTCCCAATTTCAAGATGAATAGACCTTGATCACTAACAGCAACTGTGTGTCAGCAGAAACAGCATCCCCTGCATCTGGCTGCCTCAGTCAGGCACCTTTCCTATTTGCAGCATACTGAAGTGGTATTCTTCACCTTGCCTGATGCCCTCTTAGACTTGTACCAATGGGCAAGTGCTCCATCCTCCCACCTCACTAAGCCTCTGTACTGCTGGTGGTTAGTGGAGTGATGATAACCTGTGATGTGTTGAAACATCACAATTACTAAGACTCTCACCTTCAGTAGACTATGACATAACAGGTGGAAGGGTGAGTCCCAGCTCATGAAGTAGTTCTTGGATAGTTTGAGAGCAATAGCAATTATAAGAATCATAAAGGTGGTTATCCTCTGTTAACTGTTTTAGACACCTTGAAGAAAGAGAATGGCATGACTGCTATCACAAAAGAATGCTGTAGAAGCAAAGCTTTGTGGCAACATTTAAAGAGACTCTCCATTTCCTGCAGCTGGAGGGCAGCCTAAGTTGAAAATTGTGCCAGGTAATACATGTAATCCTTATACAAGTTCTTCTCACAGTAGGACCAAAGGAAGTAAGGACTCATCAAGTGAATATTTTGTTTATTTTACCTTGGTCATCAATTAAGCATACAGGAGAAGGCAGACTTAGGTAAGAGTATACACAGACTCCACCTCTTTGTATTTGGGAATCTAGAAGAAGCTACTCAAGAAGACAGGAGAAAAAAAAAAGAGAGAGAGGGCTAGAGAAAGGCATGTAGATGGATCTCAAAGAGTATCACAAAGTCTGTACACAATTGTGTCTTACTTCAGTACCCAACTGAGAGCTTCAAATACAGAAGAAGTGAACCAGGTAAACAGAATGACTCAGGAGCTATCAGTCAATTTCTGTCCTCAGCCACTCCACGGCTTGTACAACGGTTATATAAGGCCATGGTTCCAAGGGTGGAGGTTCTTCATGGGCTGATTTAGCAGCTGCTGTTGATGATAAACACCCAACCTGTTAGCTGCAGTGACAGAAGCTGGCTTTTCAATATGGGACCTCAAAGAGAACAGCTACTCAGTGGCCAGTTGATTCCACTGGACTCCTCACTCTGACAGAATATTGATTCCTCCGAAATTACACTTATTTCAGATAAGAGTTCGCAAATTCTTCCTGTTATAGTACCTCTGCCAGCCCCACTATGAAAGGGGCTGATTTACCAATTGCTTGATTTAGTGACACGGAATCCTATGTAATATTGCTTTGGACCAAGAGACCCATTTGAAAGCAAGTGAGCTATGATCATGGACTCATGACCAGAGGATTCACTGGTCCTATCATATACTTTATTGCCTCGAAGCAGATGCCCTGATAGAATTTAAATAGTTCTTAAAAGCTCAGTGAAGGTACCTCTTGGTGGATGGCACAACTGGGACTCAATAGTGTTCTCAAGGATATTGTATATACACTAAACCGATGGCAGAAGCAATAACTGAAATACATGAGACTGGAAACCAAAAAACGAATGGATGATAGGCCCCTCTCTTCAACACTCCCAAAAGCCAATCAGCTGCAGAAGTTGTACATTCTGGTACCATAATGTTAGGCTTTCTAGGATTAAGTTTCTGTTCTTGCTGAAAAAATATTTTGACCAAGGGACATGCTAAAGAAAAAGTACCACAGAACCTTGTCACTTTGTGTTCCTTTTCATCTTCATCTGAGTCTCATCCTTCTGGTTTCATTAAAGATACTAGTTCTTTTGTCAAGTTTTCTGAACTGAAGTCCAAGTTAAATGTATCCATATGTCTCGTGGCACTTCCTTTATCTTAGCACTTAATTTCTGTATTGCTATCTGCTGTGAAACTGTTTGTCTTTCTCCCCCTCCGTCTTCCACCTCCATACTATTAGAATCACAGGGCCCAGGATGTAACAGGCCTGCCAAGTGAACAATCAAGAAACTTCATCTTTTTGTCATGGTTACCTTTTGTTTTAACTGATAAATATTTTATCCAATGAAGAAGTCCTCAAAACTAATAGAGTGGAGAAAAATAACTTTGCTGTAGAAATCACATCTCCATTCTGAAAAATAATAATAATAATGAGAATTCAGGAAGAGACTTATTTTTATTTCATTGCTATGCTGTGCTAAGATTGTGTGTTCACTAGGCTTGGCCATGATTTTCAGTGTTCTGGCAGTTATACCGTGTTGTGATCACTGTTGAGATACGATAGGTGACCACCTCCATGATGGGATTTGCTGTAAATAGCCAATCAATTAAAAGGGAGTTGCCTTGCATGTGTGGCCTGCATCCAGTACAAGTGAACATTCTGGCAAGGCTTGGGGGAGTTTTGTTCATGCTGGATCCTGAAGCTCGTTCCTGTTTATCTGAACTCTGGTTCTTGGGACTTGAGCTAGCAAGTTACCTACGGTCTCGCTTGCTGATCTTGGGATTCATTATTCTTCACAACCTGTGCACCATAGCCCTATTCTCTGATCTGCCAGTCTGGGTTTGCCAGCCCCTGCAGCTACATGAATCAGGAGAAGCCTCTATCCCGACTCAGTGACTTGGGACATTCCAGCCTCTACAATCATGTGAGCCATTTCCTCGATATAAATCTCTCTGTATGTATCTATACACTTTACTGGTTTTGCTTCTCTTGAGACCTCAGCCCAAGACATATGCCTTTCTAGAAATTACCATGGTTATTATCTCTTTGCTCTCTACTTTATGTTTCTCAAAATATGAATAACCCAGTGAAGCAGAGGGCCAGAACTCTCATCCACTGTATTAGATCTTCAAAAGTTATTATTATTCCAGCCTGCTAATAAAGAAACCAAATGCCTTTGATATGGACAAGAAAATGCTTCAGATCATAGAGACTATGACTATCTGATCAATGACTCAGACTGATGGCCAAAGCTTTGAAAAATAATAGACACTTGTCATGGTCAAAAGTCACAGTCATAAAAATTTCTTATATTTCACATTCTTGTACCTGATTATCTTATTGCTGTAACGCTGAGAGTTGTTTATTATATTACCCCTGTAGGGTCTCTATGAGTGAGAACTGACTTGATGGCACTGGGTTTTTATACAAGAAAACAAGTCTCCGAAGGCATAATTACATAGGCCAGATCAATCAACCTACTAAGTGAGTTGCTCTGTTACTAGTTACTCATCTCTGTGGACCCGTCTACTGATGCCTTGTCCTACAATCTGGAGTTGTAACTTAGCCTGACACTTTTCCCCAATCCATATTCTACATGTCCATGACTAGTTCACAAGCAAGCTGCCACTCAGATTCTTACATAGCCTAGCATCAACATTTAACTTATCCCCACATTTGGGTTCAGTTTGAAAGCATGTGGCTCTCAATCCTAACATATGAAGAGTTTTCCTTTTGTTTTTTTAAACCATCTGCCACACGGAACAAACACATCTGAAAGACTAAAAGCAGCCCCAAATGTCTTCCTTCTGCTCAGTCTCAGATCAAATGACCACACATAGTTACCATCAGTGTTGAGATCCTATAAGCGGCCAGACCCCAACTGTTCCCCATGAAATCCGATCAGTGAAAAAACAATGTGAGAATATTTTTATTATCTACCATTTTGTGGGTCTCAGTACATGCTAAGCATTCTGATCAGTATTTTATGCATGTTTTCCAAGCTAATCTCCCACAACTAATAAACTCATTTCATAGAAAGGGAAATCAAGGCTTAGGATGTTTAGAAAACGTGGCCGAGATAAAGCAACCAGTAAGTGTAAGGAAAAGGATTTTAACTTATAGTATACTTACTTTTTTCTAATACCCATGCTATAATATTTATATACCAGGATCTTGCTCTGTGATACAACATCTTGGCTATGATATTACTTGATTATAGGTCAATGTCTTTTTTTCCAGCCAATTATTCTTTCATTATAATAAGTTACAATGGCTTTTCCTCCAAGAAATGCATTTCTGATGGTGAAAGTTTAGGCATTGTAGCATTAGGGGTGAGAATCCTATCTAATTCCGTTAAACATGACAATAGGAAGCTCAATTCCTCTTCACACAGCAGAGGCCTAAGGCTCAAATTGCTAGATGCTTAGAAGCATCAATCACTAGGGCTGGATCTGGAACTGGAACAGTTATCTAGAGCTTAGCTTAATGCTGATATGCACAACAACAAAACTGTATCTTTCCATCAGACAAGCTCACTGCAAGCCTGTGAGGCACTTTGGTGGAATCACTTATGATTCAAATACAAACTTTTCAGGAGCTCAGAAAAACTGCTAGAGCAATGATCCAGATGTCTATATTCATAACTGTTATACAATATGTAACATAAAAAAAAAGGCTACAACAGAAGTTTACCTAAAGAGTAGTGAATATCCTAGCTTAGATAATATAAGCTTTGTTTTTTATTCTGTTTTTGTTTAGTGACTTACGAGACCTTGTGTGTTAAAAAGTAGAACTGCTCCATAGAGTGCAGGTCTATTTCTTCTGCAATACTGCTTGCTGGATTTGAACTGCCAATCTTTCAGTTACTGGCCAACTATAAATCATTTCTATTACTGAAGGACCTTATTATTTTTGAAGTCAAATTCGCAATAGATGAAGTACTGATTCAGAGCCAGACAGACTTAAGAAGCAATCTCTGCTCCTCAACCTAACTTGTAGATAATGTAAAACATGCTATTTAATCTCATTGTGCTACTGTTTCCTTATCTATAAAGTGAAGATGATTAAATTTATTCTTAAAGATATATTGGATATGTCTATTAAAATTCTGTATCTATTTTTAAAAATCTAGCATAGTATGTGACATACCATATGAATTGTAAACAATACTTTCTCTAATCATTGCCCATGAAGAAACAGCAAGTAAAGGGGTCTAGAAAAATAGAACTTTCAGAACAAAGATGAGTTTGTTATATGGAAAAAGAGAAAGAGAACAGACCCAGGCAGAAAGACACTATAAGCAATGCTAAGAGGTGAGAAAATGAGTTGTGTATGTTAGGTTGGAACTGACTTAACAAGATTCAAGGCCTTTCACACCAACGGACACATGCACCAGAATGTTTACCGCAGCACAGTCCACGATAGCAAAAAGATGGAATCAACCCAGATGCCCAACAATAGAAGAATGGATAGGTAAACTGTGGTACATATACTCAATGGAGCACTATGCAATGATAAAGAATAACAGTGATTCCACGAAACATCTCCTAACCTGGTTTCAACTGGAAGACATTATGTTGAGTGAAAGTAGTCAGCGACAAAGAGACAAATACTGTATGAGACCTCTACGATAAGACCTCAAAAACAGACTTGTGTGTAGAAGAAAAGACTCTTTGACAGCTGCAAGGGAGGGGAGGGAGGAAGGGTGAGGGGGGGAGGGTTTAGTTTAGATAGTTACTAGAAATCTAGTTGGGAGAAAGCGGTGATAGCACACATTAGAAACAAGAACAACATTAAGTGGACTTCAGCATAACTTGAGTAGTCCTTCCATCTTAACTCAATACTGCAAGGATGGAGTAGCTGGGGCAGGGGGCGGGGGACCATGCTCTTAGGCGAATCCCAGGCCAGTTGGCACAACTAGTGTTTTGCTAAGAGAGCTCTCTGCACCCCACATTGGTGAGTGGCGTCTGGGGTCTTAAAAGCTGCCAAGCTGCCATCCGAGGACACAGCAAATGGTCCCAACTCAGCAGGAACGGATGCTCACCGAGGACCAAAATGACATGTGGTAAAGACAACCGAGAAGACAGAGAGACCCACAAGACTGGGTGCCTACATCAACTTGGGACCGGAAGAACCGGATGGTGCCCAGCCACCACCAGTGATAGCCACGATGGAGCTCACAGAGAGGAATCTCACTGGCAACACAAGAATAAAAAGGGGTGCATCATGAGATCTCCACTAAAAGACCTCAATTGATGGTCCAGCGGTTTTGGGGTTCCTCTGAGAGCATGGCCCCCGGCCCTGATGCTGCCCTTTCCCATAAATTATAACAAAGGTCCACTCTTTGGACAGGAATGGATTGGACTTGGCAATGCAGAGTGACCACATATTGGAAGCACTTTGTGGTTATAAACATCTACAGGATATCATCTTGCTGACCTCTGGCTGGAGGATGGGGAGTGGACGGAGAGGAGGGGAAAGGAGGTTGTTGGGAGGATGAGACATGTGTGGAGCAGAGAGGAATAGTGTGCAGTCACTGGACAGGGAGAGCAGTGGAAGCTGCATATAGGTGGGCATGTAAATTTATATGTGAATGTACATTTTCAGTCAGTTATGTTAAATTAAAAAAATTAAAAAATAAAAAAAAAGAGTGAGCCTCACACTTGAAGTACAGAAGAAGAATTTCCAGAGTGAAAATAACCTTAAAAGCCGGAAGAGAAGCAGAATACATAGTATCATGGAAGCCAGTATAACGTAGAGTCAAGTGAGATTTCAAAAGCTGTATACCAAAACTCATCGCCATCAAGTCAATCCTGGTGACCATACAGTGCAGATTAGAACTGTTCCATAGGATTTCCAAGTAGTAACTTGTAGATTTGAACTGCCAACATTTTGGTTATCATCGATAGTTCTTAAACCAGTGCTACCACAGTTCCAAACGCTGGAGTTGGTTCTGACTCATAGCAACCCTATAGGACAGAGTAGAACTCCATAGAGTTTCCAAGGAGTGCCTGGCAGGTTCAAAATGCCAACCTTTTGGTTAGAAGATGTAGCATTTCACCACTACACCACCAGGGTTCCCAAAGCTGGATACTCCATTGCCATCGAGTCAATTTTGACTCATAGTGGCCCTACAGACAGAGTAGAACTGTTCCATAGAGTTTCCAAGGAGTGCCTGGAGGATTTGAACTCCTGACCTTTTGGTTAGTAGCCATAGCATTTAACCACTATGCAACCAGGGTTTCCAAAAAGCTGGATAGGAAACAAAAATGATCATGAGCCCAACAATCATGGCATTATGAGCCAAATAGTCATGGCATTTGGTTGGACACTATTTCTCTGAGAGGTAACTACTACTGATTAGTGACACAGAAGCCAAATTAGAGGACTTAAGAATAGGTAGGTGGAAAAAACACACAAGTAATTGGTATAGAACAGTGATTAACAACTAAAGACAATTTTTCTCCACAAAGACATTTGTCAGTGCCTGGTGACAGATTTGGTTGTCACAGTTTCGGGGGGGTTGGGAATGGGAATAGAGGAAAAGTACTAGTATCTAGTGGTTAGAAGCCAAGAATATTGCTAACTATCTTACAGTGCAAAGGACAGGCACCCACAACAAACAATTACCTAATCCAAAATATCCACAGTGCTAAGGGTAAGAACCTTGGTGTGAAATAAAGGACAGAATTATTGAACAACAAGATTAAGCATGCTTGAGCCCAATGCACTCAAACACGTTTGAGCCCAGCCACTATGCAATCAGTCTCTTGGAGGGTCATCCTCTTTTGCACTGTCCCTCTTCTACTTTACCAAACATGTTCTTTCTCCAGCAATTGGTCCATCCTGATGACATATTCAAATACTATCTGTCCTTGCTTCTAAGGAGTGTTTTAGTTGTACTTCCTCTAAGACTGACTTATTTTTCTGACAGTCCATGGTATATTCAATATTCTGACTTACTTGACTTATACACTGAATATGTATAGTCTCTCTATTCCTCTCAAACATTTATCTAATACAATTATCTTCCCTTTTTCTTGTCTTTTGCATCATCACTTTTCCTCTATACTAGAATATTCCCATCAGCATGCCGTAGCACTTAACTACTACATCCCCAGTGTTTCCATCAGGATATTAATATGCAGTAATACATCATATTTCTTTTTTAAGTCCTTAACACACACCCTCATCTAGCAATTTCCCTGCTTCTCTTCTCTAATGAAGATCAACGTGAACGACAGTGTTTTCTGTAGTCAATGTCTATACCTCTTTCTTGGTTTCTGCTTAATTCATTCATACTAAATTTCATGCCCACCCTTCTGCTGTCTCAAGGTCAAAAATGACTTCCATCTTGCTAAATACAATGAGTTCCACAATATTTGCCTCTTGATAAACTTGTCAATTACTTGATAATATTGATCATTTCTCCTTGAGACATTTTCTTCTATTGAGTTTCATGACCTCACACTATCCTCACCCCTTGAGACAGTCCCTCTTAGATTGCCTGGCTGGAGCATCCTCCTCTGCTAAATCTCTATTTTTTTTTCTCTACCCTATTTGCTCCTTTGTCCTCTACCTGATTTGTGTCTTTGTCAACACATTCTCTATTCCTCTTCAACTGATCTCATTCAGCCGAATACCTTCTGTATACCAATGAAGCTGAAATTTATGATTACATTTCTAACTACTGCAATGATTCCAAACTCCCAGATCTTACTGATTACATAACACCTCCAATTACAAATTTAAGAGATATCTGAGAATTACAGTTTCCAAAGCAAAATAATAGATTTCATAACCATCAAATATCTATCTTCTCCTTCAGTTTTTCACATTTCAGTAAAGGTTTCAACATTGAGAATCATCCTTGATTTCTCCGTATACTTCATCTTCCACATCTAATTCATCTTCATAGCTCATGAGTACTACAATGAACCAGCCAAACCAAGTGCCATCGAGTTGGATCCACTACAGTGAATAGATAATTTAAATTTCTCTACCTTCATTGCTAATATCATTGACCATAACCTTATCGACTTATTTCATAAACTCCTAATTAGTTCCCTATTTCCCCTTCTGTCTCTTAACAATTCATTCTTCTTCCAAAGTGAGAATGGTATTTGAAATTTAAATCCAGTCATTCCATTGGCATGCCAAAAATTCTCTACTGACTTCCCATTGCCTTGGAATCAAATCCAAACTCCTTACCAAAGTCTTAAAAATTCCCACGCCTTCCTTTCCAGTTTCACTTCCCACAACTTTCCACTCATTCTTATGCTTCACTGACTTTGTGTTTGCTTCCCAGAACATGCTAAGCTTAGGGCTTCTGTGATCATGATTCAAGTCTGGAATTCTGAGTCACCAGATTATATGACTGGTTCCTTACATCTTACTTCAAGTCCCAATTCCTTGAAAAGGTCTTCGCTGACCACCTTATTTGAAGGTGCACTCTCCTTAAACATATACAGATATTCTCTATCATGATATATTTATTTCTAACAAGTACTCATCATTATCTAAAATTACCTTATTCAGATAGATATTTTTAATATCTCTCTTTGTAACTAGAATCTGATCAGTACCAAAGCAGAGACTTTGTATTCTCTAATTTCTCATTACATGTCAAACCACAAAACCAAACTCACTGCCACTTCATCAATTCTAACTCACAGCGACTTTATAGGACAGAGCAGAACTGTCCCATAGGGTTTCTGAGGAATGCCTGGTGGATTGGAACTGCCAACCTTTTGGTTAGAAGCCATAGCACTTAACCACTGCTCCACAAAGATCTAGAATAGTGCTGACACAAAATAGCTCCTGAATTACATATTTGTCTTAAAAATATAAAAAAAGACATACATGCTTATTTCTTTCTCCTAATTTGAGTAAAGGTTAAGAAATACATTTTGAGCAAGATTGGAGTGAAGACGTAGATATTCAGACTATTTGACCTCTATCTTGGGACTGTGTTCTACTCACATGGGCCCTTTTCATCTCTCACAATGCCTGGGTCATAATGAATACTTATAAAATGAAATCTTAAAGAGTAAGGATAGATTGCAAGATTTAAGATGTCCAGACTGCACGGAAGGCACTGGCATGAAACAAGACTCCAGGGATTGATGGAATAACGACTGAGATGTTTCAACAAATGGATACAGTGCTGGAAATGCTCACTTGTCTATACCAAAAAACACGAAAGAATGCTACCTGGCCAACCTACTGGAAGAGATCCATATTTGTGCCTATTCCCAAGAAAGGTGATCCAACCAAATGCAGAAATTATCAAATAGTATCAATATTGCAGGCAAGTAAAATTTTACTGACAGATCATTCAAAAGCAGATACAGTAGTACTTCAACAGAGAACTGCCAAAATTTAGGCTGGATTCATAAAAGGATACAGAGCTAAGGATTCATTGCTGATGTCTAACGAATCATGGCTGAAAGCAGAAAATACCAGAAAAATGTTTACCTGTGTTTTATTGACTAAGCAAAGACATTCAACTATTTCGATCATAACAAATTATGATGACAATGCAAAGAATGGGAATTCCACAACACTTATTTGTGCTCATAAGGAATCTGTTCACAGACCTTGAGGCAGTAGTTCAAAGAGTAAGTGAACACTGCAGGATTTAAAGTCAGGCAACACGTGTGTCAGGGTTGTATCCCTTTAACATACCTGTTCAATCTGTATGCTAAGCAAATAATCTAAGAACCTAGAATGTATCAACTATGGGGGCATCAAGGTTGGAGGAAGACTCATTAACAACCTGCAGTATGCAGATGACCTTTGCTAAAGGAAAGAGGACTTGAAGCACTTACTGATGGAGATCAAAGACTACAGCCTTCGGTATGGATTACACCTCAACACCAATAATACAAAAATCCTCACCACTAGCCCAGTAAGCACAATCATGATAAATGGAGAAAAGATTAAGGTAGTCAAGGATTTCATTTTACTTGGATCCACAATCAATGCCCATGGAAGCAGCAGTCAAATTGGGCAAATTGTCTACAAAAGACCTCTTTAAAGTTTTGAAAACCAAGATGCCACCTTGAAAACTAAAGTATACCTGACCCAAGCCATGGTATTTTTCAATCACATCATATGCATTCAAAAGCTGGTGATGAGTAAAGAAGACAGAAGAACTGACACTTGTGAATTATGGAGTTGGAGACGAATAGCGAATATACTATGGACTGCCAAAAGAATGAACAGATCTGTCTTGGAAGAAGTACAACCAGAGTGTTATTTGGAAGCAAGAGTGGCTAGACCACGTCTTCCATTCTTAAACATCTTGTCCGGATGATCAGCACCTGCAAAAGGAGATGATGTTTGGTAAAGTAAAGGGTCAGTGAAAAAGATCAAGACCCTCAAGCAGATGGATTGACACAGTGGCTTCAACAATGGGCTCAAGTATAGAAATAATTGTGGGCATGGGGCAGGACCAGGCAATGCTTTGTTCTGCTGTCCAGAGGGTCACTATGAGACAGAGCTAACAACAACAACACATAAATGTTCTCCGCAAAGCTCATGGGTAAGACAGCACAGCTCAACGACAGGTGTCTTGAATAATTTGAGAGACCACAGGTAGGGAAGGGGAAATTAAGGTGGAGCTCACAGATTTGCAGTCAACTTCTTATGCCAGGAACCTTTAACGTATAAAGGTCCTAATTTCAAGGATGCTTTGCTATTTCCAAGTAACACTAAAGCTGTTGCCACCAATTCCTACAAATGATGACCTCATAGGACAGAGCAGAACTTCCCCACGGTGTTTCCAATGAGTGGCTGGTAGGTTAGAACTGTGGACCGTTGGTTAGCAGCCATAGCTCTTAGCCACTGTGTCATCAGGGTTAAGCCTTAGCTCCTTATTAAGAACCCACTTCTTTCACATATGCTAGTATTATTTGGGAGTTCTCCTAACAAAGTGGTTAGAGCTTGGCTGCTTATCCAAAAGGTTAGTAGTTTGAGTCCATAGCCACTCCTTGGAAACCTCATGGGGCAGTTCTACTCTGTCCTACAGAACTGCTACAAATCAAAATCAACTAGATGGCAGCCGGTTACAATTACAGTTATGGCTTAAGTAAGTTAAATATTAACAAATGCACTTTATCCATTAACAGTCTATAGTTTCTGAGCACCCTTTGAAAATTCTTCAAATTAAACAGACTAATCTTTGTTTCTACAGTCAAACCCAACCTGGTAATTGTTTCCCAGGTATAGGACTGGAGGCCTCTGTGAGGCTTCTACGTGTATCAGCATCAAGTATGGGCTTTCACAAATGTCCACACAAAGTTGGCAGTAACGGGCACATGAGGAGGAAACACTAGTCCTAAGGACTCAATAGCCATTTGTCAAAGAGGTATCTGCCAGACAAAATTGAGATCTGGCTGCAAAAATCAGAGAGAACAGCTTTCATCCCTTGCAGCATTTGTAAAAAAGAAAGAATTCGTATCAGCTGGCAAAGCTACCCCAGTATTATGAATTGTTTAGACATCAGCAAACACTGGACGAGGTAGTGCAGGCTTTTTAAACTTTATTTATGTTTGTCCTTTTTCCATAGCCTCTACCTAGGGATTCAAAACATATCATTTGAGTGGCTCTGTGTCTGGCATTGTTCTCTGTGATATATGGAACATAGCAGACATAGAAGACATGTTCTGTTCTCTGGGTATAATGGAGTTTGTTTCCCAGGAAAAGTTTAGAAATCCTACAGCAAAGGGCTCTGAAAGCTCAGGGGTTGGGGAGAGGGGTAAAAGATAAAACTTGCTCTCATGTGAGAAGAAAGGGGTATGCATGCAAGTGACAAACTCTAAATAGGATCCAATAATCTGTTTTTAGCTATGTTTTAATGGTAACGCAGTGCATCGGCTATAGATTGGGTATGAACACAGCAATCAGGACAGCAGTTGCTCGCAGATTCCCAAAATAACTTTTGGACAACAAGCTCATTTGGGCTAGAAAGATTTCATTTGCTCACCTTGTCTTCATCTGGCACTGACTGTCTTCTGTCCTCTGAGATTCTGGCAAGTAGAAACCAGTGTTAGCTAGGCTTCTCAGAACAGACTTCGCAAAGAATTACTGTTTCCAGGGAGATAGTGCTCCCGTGCCCTGTGTGAACAAAGGCCCCAGGACCCCTCTTGGTCTCAAGGCTCTGCCTCCATTCACCCCAGAACATCAGGTTTTTTTGGACAACTACCACTATACCGAAGGCATCTACACTAAATCATAATCATTTCACATGTTAGACTATGAATGTATTACCTATAATAACCTTTTGAATCTTCATTTCTTATGGTCTTATCGCTCCAGAAGTAATGATGATTTTTTTCCCTCAATTCTTTCTCATGCCACATTTATTAGTGCCATTACTGAGGCAGTGGAAAAGAATGGAAGTGTTTTATTTCTCATCTTTCACTCATTCACATCAATAGGCACAATTAAAATAACATTGCTATGTGGTGAAGAGGACAATAGCATGCTGAAGACCCCTTCAGTTAGTAAGAAAGGTTGGGCTCTGACCTTACCTTTCATCTGAAAAATTCTAGCTAAGTCTTTTCTACATTTCTCCACCGACATTTCTGGGAACCTCTGACACCGGGCCAATATCTTTATGGGAACAGAATGTAGTTTCTAAGCATCAATCATCCTGTCTCTGTTTTTTACACTTTCTGCTTAGTCCAGTGATTCTTAACCTTCTGCGTGCGGTATAAGAGGAACGCATTGTTAAATCCGAAAATATTTAGTGGTAGATTTTGAGAGACTATTTAAAAATGGGGAGTCATTAATTACCACTCTATTCATTTGCGCCCAACACACACACCTCTGTACTGCTTTCAAGTCACAGTCTACAGTTTTGGTGGCAGAGTTCCCACATGGGTGCAGGAGAGCGGGAAGTGAGGATGATGAGGTCCTGAAATGCCTGCAGTCGGCCAGATGCTCCGAGGAAACAGTGGGGCCGATGGGCTTGGGGAGAGGGTTATCAGGAGAAGAACATACTGTGATGACATGTAACTGACTCTGCACCCAAATAGGGGCCATTTAGGGGGACACAGTGGAGTTCCAACCACTCGTAAAATCAGTCTGTGGAAACAAAATTTTGTAGAGGTAGATTGGAGGCAGAATGGCTCTCAAAGAAAGCACAAAGAAAACCCACAGGATTTAAAATGAGATAGACTTTGATCAACAACTGGTCCTACCAGCAATTACCAGCATTATGATATGCACAAGTTAATCACCCTGTAAGTTTCAGAATCTTGAGCAGTAATAAAAGTCATAGGGTTGCTATGAGGATTAAAATGAAGTGTTCATATGACAACTCTTAGCACTGGGTCTCCCGCATGGAAAGCATTTAATAAATGTCAAATATCAATATCATCAACAATACCAGTAAGAGATTCATACCAACCTACTTTGGGGCTAGGAATGGATGCCAGAGAAGAGAAATGATAATACTACCTAAAATGAATTTGAAAGCCTAAAAAGATAAAAAAACAACTCTATCAGAATAATATTACCAAAAAATTTGGCAGTCTGAAAGATTCCTTACTCATCAAGTTCCCAGGGACTTTAGAGGTCACAAGGTTGAGATACTCTTTTAAGAGGATATTTTATCTCTCTGACATTTGTACTTTCATCCACCAGAATCAACAGGGAGAGGAACACTGAGAAGACACCAGGAAGCCTCATCTCCAAGCCTTTCTAAGTCAACAGCTTGTCACTATTAGGGTCATTGTTATGTGGACATTTTATGCAGTAAAATATGCATTCAAAAGGAGAGGGATTCCTTGTTTTCCCTCCATCACAAAGGGGACAGTAGGAGCTCAAATTCAGGAGAGGAGTCTGGTACATTAGAAGGACCATAAGCTATGGACCCAAAGAGTCTGGCTTCCCCAAAGACTCCATTACTAGTGATGGATCCTTGAAAAAATTACATTGGCTTGTTCAGTTATCTCATCTGCAAAGCAGAAACATTTTTTAAAAAGGTATCAGTAGTACTGGAATTGTTGTTGGTAGGTGCTATCACATAGTTTCAAGTCATAGCACCCTCATGTGACAGTAGAACTGCACCAGAGTTTTCTAGGCCATAATCTTTACCAGAGCAGATTGTCAGGTCTTTCTCCCAGAAAGCTGGATGGGTTTGAATCAGCAGTGAGCACTTGACCAGTGACCACCAGGGATCCTTGGAAAATAAAGATTAACCCTAAATTTACTTTTCTGACTCACTGAAGTTGCATGGAGGTAGCATGGTGAGGTACAATTCCACAGTGGAACCATGTTATTTCTTATTACTATTGTTAACAACTTATCATAGACCTAGTGGCTTAAAAAGTATGTGAAAACAAATGTATTCTCTTAAGGTTCTGGAAGGCAAAATTCCAAAATCACTTCTACTGGGCTCAGTTCAAAGGATCAGACTCTTGAGGGCTCTAGACGAGATCCCATTTCCCCTGTGCCTTCTCCTGCTTCTACAGGCCACCTGCATTCTTTGGCCAGTGACCCCTTCCTTGAGACACTCCAAGCTCTTACTTCCATTGTGACATCTTCTACTTCCAATGGTATAGCCAAATCACCTGCTTGTGATTACACTTAGAGTTCACCAGGATAATTCATAATAATCTCACCATCTCAGAATCCTTAATCACAGCTGCAAGTTCCTTTGCTACCCAGTTCAAACTCAGAGTTTGAGTCCAATGCAAGTTTCACCAATAAAGACAATACCAGAGTGAGGAACACAGAGGATTCCTTCAAACTGTCTGCACAAGCTAAGGCAGAGAGGAAGGCAATCTTCAAATTCTGCCTGTATTGTGTTGCCCGGGTCAGATTTTTCATACTCTGAGGAAGGAAGAAGTTCTTAACAAATCATACAACTACAGGTTTTTACAGTTTCTAGAATATATTCTGTAAGTGCATTCTAGTCCTAATCTCATTATCATGTTAGCATGTCTCATTATTCTATTGTCACCTAGGGGAGTGATTTTTACTATGTTAATGAGCCCTTCTCTGACCATTGGGCTCAAAGTTCTGGCGCAAGGGTTAATATCTGACAGCTGACCTCTCATGGTCATTGTTCCAAAAGTTGAACAGGAAGATACTGTTTTGTTATTCTCAAGCCTTGTATAAACTGAGTTTATCTGGACATACAGATGATACTACCTTTTGCTCTATCAGATAACAGTCACAGGTTCAGGGATTAGGAAGTAGACATTAATAGTGTCCAACTATTGTCCAGTCTACCCTAGACCCCTTTCCCTATTTCCTTCATCTGTCTTTGTCTAGTCAGCAGTGACCAGTATGCAGCCCAGAGACCTGAGTTACAGGAATAGGAAGATACATAAACTGTGGGAGGAAGAAACACGTTTTGAGTCAGCATGAAGTTTAACTTTAATAAAGACTTCAAGAAGCCTGGATTTGAGAGGCCTAAGATGTGGAGGAAGGATATATTAAAAAGTAGAAAAGGAACTTTAGTCTCTGCAAAATACACTTGCAGCTGCTCGAAGCGAGCACTTCATCTTCCAAACTGCCTCAGCTCTGAGTGGTCTAATCCTTGTCAGTGACTGCCAGCTAGGCCCCCAGTAAGGCCATCAGGAGAGGAATACCTCTGCACTGTCATGAAGACAAACATAGACATAAATATCATAATCAATCAATAGCTGGAATTGAACCTTCCAGCAGAAGACAACTCCATGAAGATTAAGAGTCTTTTTATGAAGACGGTTAGAAAGAAAGACTTACATGATGAAAATGAGCAAAAACTATCATGTGGTGTGAGCTATGCTAACATTCTGGATTTCCAACTATTCATTCCCTATGTGCTGATACTTTCTAGTCTCATAATTAATGTCATTATACACAGAGAGGCCGGGGCCTGTAAAAACAATACGGTAACTATCTTGTCAGGGTACATCCTTCTCGGTGTTCAACTCTTATTGCATATTCTGACATTCTGATTGTGATTTAATACTGGTTTTTTGTTTGTTTGTAATATTATTAATTTGACTTTAATAAGTGATTGGCCTACTCATCTAATTAGCTATGTGCTTTGGGAAATTCTTCAAACTTCTCTAGCTCTCCATCACCCTATTGACAAAACAATGATCCAGAAAAGATGGGCTCCCGAGGTAATGCTCCCAATCATTTTTCATCTCACAGTTCAGATGGGATAAAATGTTTTAATGGCCTGTTGTAGGGGACAGATGGGGCTGTCCATGGGCAGTGGGACCTGGACCAGTGACACTGCTGTCCCAACCCCTCATCTGCTACCCCAAAGATTAAGAGGATCAAAATACCTGCACATCTATAACTTAACACAATTCAGGGGTATGACTTAGCACTCCAGTAGACAGCATTACCTTGGAGAATTAAATATATAAGTTACTGCAGTCTGCCTGTCTCCTGAAGAACTTGGAGGCACTTCCTTTCCTTTAATTATACCATCACCAGGGTCATCAGTTAGGGACAGAGAAAGAGAGACATTGGGTTTATCAGTTCTATTTTGTTGGAGGGGGACATCTTATATTTTTCAAATCTCATTCAAACAGACCTATACAGCAATTCATTTACTTAATATTTAGGATGTCTGAGTTCCCAAAGAAGGAGGTCTGGTGGTGCCATAGTTAAGCACTTGGCTGTTAACCAAAAGTTTATCATTCGAAACCCATCAGAAGTTCTTTAGGAAAAAGATGTGGCAGTCTGCTTCAATAAAAGATTACAGTCTCAGAAACCCTATGGACCAGTTCTACTCTGTCTCATAGGGTCACAATTAGGTGGAACAGACCCCAAAACAATGGGTTTGGGGGAAATTCCCAAATGTGTTTCTTTCTTTTATACTTGTTTTTGTGTGTGATAAATGTTTATCATCAAAATGCAAACTACACAAAAAGGTAGAAACTAAAAATGACCCCTAAATTTCACCCCAAATTTCACTACCTAGAGATGACCATTCACAGGTTTTTTTCTTTGCCTAGAGCATAGCCTTGGTGAATGGTCTCAAATATATCAAAGATCCTGGAGATGGCACAGGACCAGGGAATGTTGCATTCTGTTATACGTAAGGTCACCACAAGTCAGAGCCAAACTGAGGGCAACCAACAACCACAGAACATTTTGTGTGTAACCTTTTTCATACATAAGATGATTTTTACCTGTTTTTCCCACTTAGTGACCTGTAACCTGTTGCTGTTGAGTCTATTCCAACTCATAGCAACCCTAAGGGACAGAGGAGAACTGTCTTACAAGGTTTCCAAGGAGCAGCTGGGGGATTTGAACTACTGACTTTTTGGTTATCGGATAAACTCTCAACCACAGCACCACCATGGCTCCATCTTTACTTTACGTAACTAGATATCACTTTGTATATATATATTTCTTAATTGTCAAATATCTGGATAATTTCTATCTTTTTTCTACTTCAGAATGGTATTTCAGGTAAGCATTTTTGTACATTTTTCCTACATTCTTTTACAACTAATGGTGTGATCACAGATACATAAGATACAAGCCATTTATTTTTTGATAGATGGCTCTACCAAGGATATACGCAAGTGGCCTCTTGATATTTCTGAAATTTCCCTGGCATGCTACTACTTCCTGACACCTGCAGCTGCTGAGAACTGTGCAGCCCTCAAGACTCAGCTGTAATGCTGCTTCTTGTGGGAAGACTGTCTCACCTCACTCAGCAACACCATCACCTTCTTCTTGTGTTCTCTGACAGACCCTTCTACATGCTTCTATTACGACACTTATCACACGTAGGAACACATTCTGCATTTCTTCCATCTCTTCATCTGATGTATATCTCTGAAGCACAGGGATCCCAGGAGGTCGATTGTGCACACAGCACGGTGGCCACACCCTGACTCCAGCTTCCAACGGTAGAGGCTCACCAACTGACTGTCATTTACATGGTGCTGAGCAAGCTATTTACTCTCTTTAGCTGTTCATTTCCTCGTCTATAAAATACAGACAGATACAATATCTACTTCACTACTTCATAGGGTGGGTTTGAAAATGTAAATGAAATAATGTGTGTAAAGTACTTAGACGCAGTGACAAAATAAAGAAGTAAATGGCATTTATTGAGTATTAACTTTGGGCCAGGCACTGTGACAACACAGACTCGGCACTCCCTATAGTTTTGATTGGGCTGATCCCCAGCAGATCATGGAGATGGCACAGGACTGGGCAGTGTTTTGTTCTATGTTTGCATCATGGTTAGTGTTGCCACATATTGGGGGCCACCTGAATGGCAGCTAACAACCACAGCAACATACTTTTGATGAAAGAAGAATGCTGCAATCCTAATTATTTTGGATTATGGCTTTTTCCATTAGCAGACCTAATTGTAAAGCATGCACTTTGTGAATAGTGATGTTTTTGCTGGGTCTGGTTTCACACATGCATAGCATTTCTCACTTCTTCCTTTTCATATTATCATTTTACTAGATCGCTGCGTGTTGAGGATATGAATGAGCCCTCTAGTTATTCACTCATTCTTTTAGTCATACATCCTCCCAGCATATTTGATTCTTAATGTGGGCTTTATTGCAGAACAATGAAGGAAATCATTGTTCACTGGAAAGAAGGAACAGAGCATAACAGGTCATCAAGCTATTAAGTCACTTAGTGCCATGACTATTAAGATGCAAGGAAGAAGGTCAACTGGAACAGTGTGTTCCTTTATTTTTCTTGTTCTTAAGCACTTTATCACAAAGTAGTGTGATGCTTAATCTCTCTAATGGTGTAATTAAAATAAAAGTGACCAGTTATTTCCTATACATATCGGTCCCTGAACTAAGCCATACTTCCCTTTGCCTTTTTTTCCCCCTATTACAACTTCTGTACTTGCCAGCCTCTTTGCCCTCTTATCTGCTACCACATGTAGTAATGCCAAGTCTTCCCCTCGCAAGAAGCTTCTGGTCTACTTTCAGGCCCAGGTTATTGCTGCAGAATGTGCTGGGGGGTTTTGGTTAAGCCAGTGGAGCAACAAACACAGAACTAATAAGGCTTGGAAATAATCTCCATACTGAGGAAGCTAAGTTGGAGCAAAAGATCCTTCTTAATTCACTCAATTATCTACACATGAATCTTTTTGTAGCCATCTCTTTGGGGCTTAGGCTGGGTTTTCTAGAGAAGCAAAACTTGCAAAGTATGTTTGTGCATGTATGTACATATGTGTGTGTATGTGTATGTATACATATATGTGTATGTGTGTATTTTAAATAATATATAAATTTTAGTCGGATCCGACTCGATGGCACTTGGCTTGGCTTAGCTTGGCAAAGATAATTCAAGAAAAAAGCCATGTTTTGCACATTTCAAACCAAGATTAATTGAAATTGTCAGAGAAATTACATTTGATTAATGCACATGGCTTCTCACAGAAAGTTCTCTCTTCTGTTAATAGCAGCTAAACATGTACACACAGAAAAATTTCTTAAAGCCATGCAAATTCCGCTGAGCTCCACACATTCACAGTCATCAAAAACCTATCATTATGGTCATTGCAATGTGTCACTTTAAGAAAAAACGTTTAAAAATACACATCAGATCATGACCGAGACTAAACGAAAGAAGGAAGAAAAGTGTAATTTATACTTTATTTTTAAAGCTTTGGCATCACATATATTTAAGTGTGTTACAACATGTTCATTCTTCAAAAGTGGCATTTTAAAGTGTTTAGCATTGTTAAATACCAAAAAACACAGCTCTATTTTACAATGTAGTACTAGCATAATTCAAAGTACTGTGTGAATTATAAACAGTATAATCAAGCTTCAAACATCTTTTCAAGCATACTTAAAGGAAAGCACACAGACACACATTGATATGCACACAATTTATGATACTCCTGTAATCAACTATTATTATAAAAGCAAACAGTTTTATCCCTCAACTAGCTTATATACTTACATAGATTTTAACACCTGTCCCAGATTTTCAGTTCTCAGGTATACAGATTTTCAGAAGGAATAAGATAAATTTAATTTTACAAGAATGTATGTTATTTTATCCTCCTTTAAAAAACAATCCATAGTTATCCAAGGCTGATAATAACCAGACTTCATGAAAGTAGCTGTTATCTAAAGAGTTTGGAGTAAGTGTACATAGAAAGAATGAGAGAGATTTACCTCAAGGAAATGGTTCACACAGTTGTAAAGGTTTGCAAGTGTTGAGCCTGTGGGTCAGATATCAGACTGGAAACTTCTGATTCACTTAACTGCTGAGACTGAAGAACTCATGTTGTACAGGTTAAGCTGGCTCAATTCCCAAGATGATGACGAACTGGATGTAGGATCCAAAGAGTCTTGCTGGAATATCCATTTATATACTGGAGGTAGACCAAGGACACTCCTTTTCAACTTATTGACTGCTTACAGCATATCTCATCACAGAGTTTATTACATCATTGAATGACATCATCATATAATTGCCAAAGTACACTATAACTGCCAACCCATTGAGAATCATGGCACAGCTATGGTGACACAGAACCTTAACCATCAAAGTCTACTTCTTGTTAATGCAGCACATGTACACACCTCCTTAAAACCATATATAATCTCCAAATAAAGACAATTGTAAAGTCATACCTGTACATACATGCTACACCATGTGGATAATCAAAAATGTACAATCTCCATTTACCTCTTTTATAAGTGAAGAAAACAAAAATATTCAATGCACACATACAAGGAAGAATTACATATAACAATTACAGTACCAGCCATGTGTCTTATAGCTGGTATTTAAAACTACTTTCTTCTGTATTCCCTTTACCCTCAGGGAAGAACCTAAACTGGATATAATCCTTTACCTCAGGGGATAGCCCAACCTTCATTCTTGAAAAGTCTGGGCCATTAGTAGCTGTGTCAGAACTGGATTGCTCTAGTTTTCCATTGGTTTTAATGATAAAGCATGGTACTACTAAGAGAACACCGTGAGGGACCTCCTGTATTCCAGGCATACTCTTCTTTATCTCCATCAGGTAATATCAATCCAATTTCCTCTTGGCAATCAGGATCAATCACACCAGTGAATACTGTAATTTCCTTCTTTGCCTATTGATTCAGAGATCCAAAGAGCCCGAAGTGCCTAGGTGGCATTCTTAAATTCCAGTTGAATGGAATCAGTGATTTGTTTCCAGGATAGAAATTCCTCTCTTTGGAACTAAACCCTCTAGAGTCACAGAGAATAGGATCATGAGGACAAGAAACAAAAACTGCATGAGTGGGCCACCAGGTGTGATGTAAGTGGTGCTACTCCCTTATTTACCCCTTGATTCTTGGACCCGTGAATCCTGCCTATGGGAAAAGCAATACCATGTACTGGATGCTGGTTAAGAGTACATTCAGCCTCCTGAAGAACACTGCCCAAGACCTGCAATGCTTTGCCATCTAGCTGGCAATATAACTGTGTCTTTAGAAGTCCATTCTATCATTCTATCAAGCCAGCTGCTTCAGGATGATGGGAACATGGTAAAACCAGTGAATTCCATGGGCATGGGTCCATTTCAGGATTTCATTTACTGTGAAGCAAGTCACTTGATCTGAGGTGATGCTGTATAGGGTACCACGGGAGTGGATAAGGAATTCTGGAAGCACACAGATGGTAGTTTTGGCAGAATCATTGTGTGCAGGGGAGATAAATCTATATCCAAAGTAAGTTGTATATTCCAGGAAGTACAAAATGTTATAGTTTCCATGATAGAAGTGGTACAAAGTAACCAGCCACCATGTTGCTGGTGTCATATGGCAGACTCACTATTTCTCCCTACTGCCAGCAGACTGGGTACTTAGCAACAGCTGTAGCCAAGTTGGCCTTGGTGAATAGTAGTTTATGCTGTTGAGCTCACGTATATCCTCTGTCCCGGCTACCATGGCCACTCTGTTCATGAGCTCGTTGAGCAATGATGGAAGCGGCTGGGGAAAGCAAACTGGCTTCCAAAGAACACATCATCCTATCCACTTGATTGTTAAAATCCTCCTCTGCCAAGGTCACCTTCTGATGAACATTCCTGTGACACACAAATATATTCACTTCTTAAGCCCTTTCAGAGACATCTATCCACCTACTTCTTCCCTAGGCTTTCTTGTCACCAGTTTCTGATCATCATCCTTCCAAGTCCTTGGATATGCAGTTAAGCCACTGGCTACAGCTCAAGAATCAGCATATAATTACACATCGGGTCATTTCTCCTTCTAAGTGAACAACAAAGTGCACTGCTCAAAGTTCTGCCCATTGGGTGGGTCTCTCATCACCACTGTTCTTCGGGGAGGTCTCAGCAAAGAGCTGCAATGCTGCCACTGTCCACTTTTGAGTAGTGCCTGCGTATTATACAGAATCATCTGAAAACCAGGCATCAGTTTTCTCTTCATTGGTCAACTGATCACCAGTCAGCTGATCAAACTCCCCATGGGGCCACAGATGCAGCCAGGGAAAGAATGGGTGATGTGACAGGAGTGGAGACTGTGGGAATTTGGGCCACTTTTGCATGCAAATTACTTGTGCATACAGGTATACTGCTCAGGCCTGATCTTGTATATACCATTTCCATTTAATGATGGAGTGGGTCACACAATACTTAGTTCATGATGAACATTTCCAGCTGCATGGTGACTTGATGGTCCATTGTTAAACTTTCAGTCCCTACTAAGGTGGAACTACAGGAGATTCTGCCCACCACTTTAAGGGCTGACCCTAAACCCTGGAATGTGCAGCCTCTGCTCGTGCCACACACTGCTGTTGACCCCTAAGAAAGCTTGCTTCATCTCTTCCCTGGAGATATTCTCCTGGACCCAGGACACAGCAGGCATCTCTGATGGCTCACTTTTCCTGCTCAGACAACTTCTTCACTGTAGTATCAGTTGAGGAAAAGCAAGTGATTGCGGCATCACTATGTGAGACAATAGGGATTTGGGGGTCGGAGGAGGGTGGACTTTGACACAGTAGAGAAATTCAACTGTTTCTTTGTAAAACTACTTCCATATGAAGATGCAATGTTGGTTACAGAACAGACGTGTGTTACAAGTTTGTTGCAGTTTTTTATTTTTCAATAAACCAAAAGCCAAATTTGTTGCCATTGACTTAATTCTGGTTCACAGTAATACTATACAACAGAATAGAACAGCCCCATAGTGTTTCCAAGGAAAGCCTGGTAGATTAAAACTGCTTACCTTAACAGCCAGAAATGTAGACATTAAAAAAAAAAAAATCCAGTTTTCAGATGTTGGCAACTAATCCCTTTATCTTGAAATTGTGTTTGTTCTGAACAAAGTGTCTTTACTCAACTTAGTCTTCCAATTATTTTCTTCAGAAGTATTCTGCCTAATCAACCAAATACCTGCTGTTTGTTTTTTGTGCTGCTATACTTAATGAGGAGTCCTTGTGTGGTGCAGTGGTTAAGAGCTTGGCCGCTAACCAAAAGATCAGCAGCTCAAATCAACCAGCTATATCTTGGGAACACTAGGGAGCATTTCTACTCCATCCTAAAGAGTTGCTAAGAGCTGATTCTGACTTAGTGGCAATGGTGATGGATATAGCTGATTAAAGGAAACTCCCTTACTCCTGCCCCTGTGGTCATCCTTTGAGACCCCGTTCCACTAACCTTTTACCTTGATACTCATCCAAATTTCTGTCTGCCTTCTAAGATTTAAAATACTATTCTGCCATGTATTCTGAGCATCTGTTTACATATTTTCATATACTCCCAACTAGATATGAGAACCATGAGACCAAACAGAAACATCACACCTAACTCAGTATTTAATCTTCCTACATGACTAGTATGTGGCAAGTGCTTTAAAAAAAGTAAGATATTTCAATTACATACTGGATATCACAATAGGCATTGACACATGGCCACAATAATGTACTTAAGCATACCAACAATCATCATGAAGATGGTTCGGGACCAGGCAACGTTTCCTTCTATACATAAGGTTTCCATGAGTTGAAGCCAACTTAATGGCAACTAACAGCAGCAACAAAAAAAAATCCCACTGCCACTGGGTCAATTCCAACTCCAAAAGCTAGCACGTTTTAAGAGCTTACAATACAGAATATGCTATTAAAACTTTACATAAATATTTTCTTTATTCTTCTCAATAAACCTTTAGCACACTCTTATTATCCCCATATTCTCTGTACTCCAGATGAGGTAACTCAAGCACAGAGAGGTTCAGTTGCTTGCCCAAAGTCACACAGCTATTAACTGACAGAGGGAGTGTCTAAATCAAGTCAGTCTGACTCCGGAGATGGTGTTTTATTTACCACATTATCTTGAAGGACAGCTGACTGTCCTTCAAGATAGAAGGTTGCTGACTGTAGGTGATGTGTTTTCAGGAAAGTGACTCAAGGCCACACAATACACATACATTAGGAAATGATGACTAGCTCTCTTTAGAGAACATCCTCTAGGGAAATTTTAGCTCAGTTTAAAGGACAAACAAGTCAAAAGTCTGCTACCAACAAGGATACCATTATACTTAGTGTCCCTTCCAAACTTGTCTACTTAGATTTCCATTTCTCCTCCTCTAATTCATACTACAGAGAAGATAGAGCCCTCCAATCAGTAAGTCCTAAATACAGAACCTTAAAAAGTTACTTCAATTTTAGCTCTTATACTTGTGGAGTTACTGTGTGCCATCAGATTCCAAGTTATAGAGACCATCTATGACACAGTAGAACCGCCCCATAGAATTTCCTAGGCTGAAATATGTACTGGAGCGGTCTTTCCTCCTGTGGAGTAGCTGGAGGGTTCAAATCATTGACCTTTTGGTCAGCAGCTAAGTGTTTACCCTTTACATAGGGGCAGTGCTGGTGACACAATGGCTAAAGTGCTCAGCTGCAAACAGAAAGATCGGTGGTGGTTTAGCAAAGTCCTTGACAGAAAGTGGTCAAAGGGTTCCCCTGGGACTATTTCCCTTTAACGTGAAAGACAACAGCATATGTACTAGAAATTAGCTGGGCCCAGCTCTGAAATTACCCTGTCAATAAATATTATGCAGTACTTATAGTGTGACAATCATAGGCTGGGCATTACATTGATAAACTGAGCCTGGGAGGAACATGTTCTAGAGTGTTGGCCTAGGTACTTTATGCTATGAAATGAAGAAGGAATTGAGTGTTTATGGAGGGTTGGGTGCCATGCCTGTCACTTTACGTGCATTATTTGATTTAATTCTCCCAATAGCCTTATTCGGTGAGTATGTTTTTATCTCTATTGTGCTGGAAACCCTGGACATAGTGGTTAAATGCTATGGCTGCTAACCAAAAAGTCAACAGTTCAAACCCAAGTGCTCCTTAGAAACTCTATGGGAAGTTCTACTCTGTCCTATAGGGTCACTATGAGTTGAAATCAACTCAGTAGCACTGGGATAGGTTTAGTTTAGGTCATCGTGCTAGTGAGGGGAATGAGGTTTGTATCTTGCAGGGTTTAGTCAAGAACACTGAAGATACTCTAACTATGCTAAGTAAGAAGGTTTTTCCCCAGGGAATTAGAGACTTGTACAACCACTGGGTTATCTGGTAGAGGGGCATCAAGGTCAGTAAAACCACTAGTTGAATTGCAAATTCAGAAAATCTGTGCTTAAGACCCCAACCCCTGTGTTACTAGAGAAAGAGACTAGGAGGAGTTCACCCCAGAGGGAACTGCAAACCTCAGCAATCACAGGGAAGAGGCTTTTACTTTCTGAATCACTCACAGAGGTGAGCCTCCTGTGTTTGCCACAGGCTGGTCCAATTACTGCCTGCAGCCCTCCCATCAGTGATCAAATCTTACAAATATGATGAAATCCAACTTAAAACCATCTAAGTAAAAATGATTCTGGGTAATATTCCTTCAAAATGGCTAAGCACTTGGCTGGTAACCCAAAAGTTAACAAGTTGAACCCTCTAGCAGTTCCACAGGAGAAAAGCCCTAGAGATCTGCTGTCATAAAAATGACAGCCTAGGAAACCATATGGGACAGTTCTGCTCTGTCATATAGGATCGGTACTAGTTAAAACTGACTCAACAGCACATAACAATAGCCAAAGGACGGAGTCCTTGGATGGTAAGAACAGTTAAATGCTGGACAAGTGGATGAAGTTTTGGAGATTTGAATCCACTTAGAGGTACCTCAAAGACAAGCCTGGCAATCTGTTTCCAAAAGGTTACAGCCTTAAAACCCCTATGGAGCAGTTCTGTTCTGCACACATGGGGTTGTCATGACTCAGAAGTGACTCAACAGTGACTAACAACAGTGATCCGGAGGACATGGCCTCTAGGTGGCACAAACCATTTGCACTTAACTGCTAACCTAAAAGGTGATAGTTCACACCCACCCAGCAGTAAGTCAGAAGAAAGTATTGGTGATGGCTTCCACAGATTACAGCCAAGAAAACCCTATGAAGTAGTTCTACTCAGTAACACATGGGGTCACCATGAGTAGGACTCGCAACAACACAAGATCCAGAAGATCATGCACAAGGGGGTGGTATGTTGCCAAGATGATATCAGAAAATCCAAAATGCTCTTACAAATGTACAATCATTTGCTCAAGGGCATATAATTCCTTATTGGCAGGATTGTCAGGGCCTGAATCCACAATGGTCTCACTCTAAAATTTGTTCCACTGAATGACTATCCACGAGCATTCACCTAGGTAGCAACGGAAAGCTTCCAAGAAGGTGTACAGTTTGAGTTTGTCAGGAGGATTCTGATGGATAGATGCAAATCAAAGAAACCAAACTCATTGCCTTCGAGTTGACTCTGACTCATAGAGACCCTGTAGGACAACAGAACCGCCTCACAGAGTTTCCAAGGAGTGCCCAGTGGACCTAAAACACCAACCTTTTAGTTATCAACTGTAGCATTTACCCACTACACCATCAGTAGTTCCTGATGGATAGACAGGAGCACAGTAAATAGTCTAGAAGATTAGAAATAGCCTGAAAAGTCAGAAAGAAGTGCTAGGGCACAGCAAGTCAATTTGGAGAACTGTAAATTGGATGTGCTTTTTTTCTTTTTTTGTATTTCTTGTCCCCATATCCAGTTCCCAGCCCACCCTGGGTAGTTAATGAATAATTACTGCAAATAATGATAATGACCTCTAACCAGCCATGTTTAGAAACATCTGGATCCCTTCAGGCAAGGATGGTGGGCTGCAAAGGGCACATGTTGTACTTTTGCCTTCTGTTATCTCTGGCTGAAAACCAAGGTGAGCTGGGGGGCAATGTCTAGGACCAGCAAGAATTAATGCATTGCTTCTAGTCTGAGAAATCACTACTTTAGAATAAGGATGGGATATTTGTATATCTCCGTGGTTTTCTTTTTTTAAAACACAACATTTTCTCTTTTTTATGCTATTTCTACAAAGATGTGACAGGACAGAAGAAGGAGGGAATAAAGTGGTAAGCAAACCAGATATTTAGATGTAAATAAGAAACCTACCGTTGTTCAGCATTCAAGAGATACAGGGTTTGACAGTCATTACCCTGGAAACAGCTTCAGCTCACTGCAGATTTCTTCCCTTCTTTGCCCATTTCCAGCGACAGAGCCATCATGAAGAAGGATGTTCAAAGACATCACATCTATAACCTTTGCCAAAGGCACACACAATCTTTGGAAGGAAGACTTTTATTTTCCCTGTCACCTTTAATGCTGGATATACCAGCTGAAAGCTGAATTCCAAGTATAAGGTCACTGCACAGAGGCTTCCTAAAGACATTGAGCTTGAAAAGGAATCTTTTCTGAATGTCACTCCCATTTCAGCTCACATTTTCCTGATACAGACCAGATGCACTAATTGGCCTTGCTTCAGCAGCAAAAAAATGAAAACAAAAACAAAAAACACACTATTTGCCAACAGCCTCCATGGAGGCCTTTAGTACCAAAATGAGCCTAGTCTCACTTCACGGTAATGAATTGAGATACACACAGGATATGCCCAGTGCACAGATTCCTTGTTTCTATTTTATAGAAATAGCATGTTCTTTCCCTTGAAGAGAATTCTGTGCAGTTTGTCCCATTTCAGGTTTCAAAAGAGATGTTTGGGATATCTAAGGTGTGAGAGTCCACTGGCGGAAGATCACATTTTTCTCAGTACTTTTAGAATTTGGCAGTTTTATTCTTTTACAGTACATGTTGAGCTATGCCCACTCCTTCCCCTATGTGGCTCCTTCCTCTCACAGCACACATCCAAGATCTGGTGTTTCAAACTGGTGACATGCTGACCACATCCTTCTGAGACATGTGTGTTATTTTTCATGAATAGAATTATCAGAGAAAAATAACAAACTGGCTACCTACAACTGAAGATTTCACAAAAATTTTACTTCTGTTTATTGGGGACAAAAAAAAAAAACTGCCATTGAGTCAATTCTGACTCATAGCAGCCTTACAGGATACAGTAGAACTGCCCCGCCGAGTTTCTAAGGAATGCCTGGTGGATTCAAACTCCTAACTTTTAGGTTAGCAGACGTAGCACTTAACCACTACACCACCAGGGTTTCCTCTCTAGTGAAGCAGACCTTTATTCAGCTCAGCATCCACCCAGCCCTGTTCACTACCCGTGCTACGCTCTGCGGTCTGAAAGCCAGTAGCAGCACTAGGTGGTTAGACAGAAATGCGGATTCACTGGCCCCAGCTCCAACTATTAAAATAATCTCTGGAAAGGACCCCAGAAACCTGAATTTCAATAAGATCCCCAGATAACTCAAATTCCTTTGAAGTTTTAAATCCCTTCACTGTACTAATCCATTTATCTGCTGAATCTGGTCAGCATTTAGATGTCTACAAACAACCTGGTTCCAGCAAACACTGTTATTTTCCTGGACTTTAATCATCTTAGGAATCTGATGAAAAAAGCAAAAACAAACTGCAAATCTTTATCCCCAGTATATTAATCCTAATTGATCAAATGTCATATCCTCCAAGGCTGGACTGTGTCAGAAGCACCCAGTTGCCTTTTTGATCTGACAAAAAATCCTGACTTAATAATACTGGATGAGTCAAAGCTGTGGACACATTTGGTGACTAGTCATTAAAGAATCTCTGATTTGTTTTGTTCCAGAGGATCACTGGAAACTGCCAAATGTATTTCTTTGTTCACAGCAGCTCAGTTGTTTTGTCATTGCTGTTTTATCTCCTCCCCAAAGGGTAGCTAGCCTGCTAGTCTCAGGCTAAAACCAAAGTTAGAGAGAAGACGAGGGTGGTCTCTCTTTGCCAGCCAGGTTTAACCACAGGACTTCCTCAGAGTAAAGCCACTTGCCTATGTTACAGCGAAGTTAGAGATCTCCCAGTAGGACAGAAGCTTAGCATCTTTCAATCACTATGCAAAACCACAGCTCCTCAGCCCAAAGAGAACAATTTTAAATGGCAGCCCCACTGAGTAATATCATGGGCTGATAACAGCTCGGTTAGATGCTGTATAAAGCATCTTGGCAAAACTCTTCATTAACATTTTAAAACATTACATGCTTTGGAATAACTTCAGGTCTTTAAAAATCCTAACTTCAGCTCCTGCCATGCCTAGAAGATTCAGTAAGCCCCAGTCTTGCTGCAGCCCAGAGATTTAAAATCACTATGCCATGTAATGACATTTCCTATCTCTCTTTAGATCACCCAAAGCTGCACAGTCTAATTGTTCACGCTCAATTTACTAGTGTCAAATAAGAAAAATGCATTCTATGTTAGGAGTGAAAGAAAAGGAGTTTTATTGAAGAATAATACAGCTTGAACTAGGCAGCACCAAGTAAAAAGTGCTAAGCACTCCACCTTTCAAGCAGAGGAAAGGGTCCCAGACAACAAAGAAAAAACCAAGGGTTAATGATTACTATAGATAGAATCAGCTGCAGCTTGGGGTTCTTGAAATGTACAGGTTGACTACTTGGCTAGGAGGGAGGTAACACTTACGTGAGTAACATGTTTCCTTTTCAGCCTGATTCTGTCCTATCTCCTCTCTAGAAAGCTACCGTCCAATCCTGCCCCCCCTGCTGTCTCGTGGGTCCTGACTAGGCTTGTGGTAGGTCCCATACAGCTCAGTCACCTCACTGCTCAGTGAGAGCCAGCTCGTGAGGAGGTATTATCTTTTGTTTCTGTTGCCCTTCCCTCTGCTGCTACAGAGACATAACTAAGGTACGTCAAGCAGGGTGTGTGTCCTGGGTGCCACTTGAGGAGGGGTGCTACTGAGCAGTTTCTATTGGCCATTGCAGTTTCCATCCCTAGCTGTGAGAGATCATTCAGCAATTTAAAACTCATTATCACAGGTGCTGTTTGCCACAGATAGAAGCAGCTGCTGGAGAAAGATCTCTGCGTGTCATTCAGAGGCTTTGTTTCTTCACTCTCACCATTTTGCAAATGAACAACAACACACAACATTTGAAAGTAAAATGCAACCACAACAAAATGTTGTCACTGAGTCGATTCTGACTCACACTAATCCTCCTGTACAGAGTACCACTGCCCCCACAGGGCTTCAAGGAGCAGGTGGTGGATTCAAACTGTGGACCTTTTGGTTAGCAGCTGAGCCCTAACCATCACACCCCCAGGACAAGAGAGGAAACAAACAAAAATTACATTGGAAAGGACTTAAAACCTGAAGATACGGAGGAGTTGGGTAGAAGGCAGGTGGGTGCTGTAACACAATTCTTCAGGACCTCCATGGTATGTCAAATGGGTGAACTCAGCTGAGCGAGTCAGTGCAAACTTAAATCAGGGAGCTGGGAACAAATCAATGAATGCTTGGGAAAAGCACTGCCATTTCTGAACAAGATCTGAGCCTTGCCGTTAGTCACAGAAGCACACTCAGAACCTCCATGTTTGGGATAAGGTCGGGTACTAATTATTCATTAATTCAACAAATACATAGCAAGCATCTATTCTGTGCCAGGTGCCAATCCAGGTGCAACAGTTAGAGCAGATGATGAGGCAAACACTATTACTCTCCTTGTGCATCTTGCATAGCAAGAGCCAGAACACTACTCCATGTGGATGGAAAAGGGATTCAGAGTTTTATTGTTTTGTTTTGTTTTGTTTTTCCTTCCTTGCTTCTGGGTTTCAAATTTGGGAATGGGTTTTGTAGGATGAATAGGAGTTTATAGAGACTAGCAGGCACAAGAGCATGACATATTGAAACAGTGTGATTCCCTTAGGGAAATACCAGTTGAGGTTTAAAGACAAGAACAGATGCTAGAGTGTCCAGGACCCCTTTCATGGAAGGCCTCAAATTCTTCCTAAGTGACAGCAGCTTAGTGTCACAGGAATGTCAGAAATATAGATATATTGTACCTTTTTCTTTGACTCTAAAGCCCAAAACGAATCTAAAGATTCTATTCTTTAGTGGCCCCTCTGGTTTCAGAAGCAACAGAAAAGAAATTGTGTATGTTATCAGGACAGGAAGGGATCATAACTCCACTTTCCTCAAGATAACTTCCCCCAAGCCTAATATGGGGTCCTGCATACAGTGACAAAGTTGTTTAGAAATGACCTGAAAATCAGTACAACCAACACAGATCAAGAAAGAACCAGAGAAATCTGCAGGTCACCCCCACTTTAGTGTGATGGGCAGGCTTACTACAGGGAAAACCCTAGCTTGGAATGTTGCTCCCCACATTTCTGCTAGTTACCATGGGTACTTCTTTACGCTGTGCCATAAAATACACCATTTATCTCATTTAGTGTGTGTGCACAATGGTTATTAAAATGGCGCGCCATTCCAATTGCTTTGTTTATGGTCGTGTTCAGAGTAAATATTTTATTTTCTGATGAGTGCTTGGGTTTATTTGCCAGCTTTAAAACTGGGGCAGAGTGGTTGTAGATTCACATCTTGATGTTTACCAGCATGAGGAGATGATACACACATGCTAATGAAAGCTCTGGGGGTAGTTTTCTGGGCTGTTGAACGTAATTTCTCACATCCCCAAACGGCTGTTATAGGGAAACACCCTGAAAAGAATTCTCTAATGGCTGTGTGTGTGCAGCAGAGGATCATTGGAAAGTTAATGTGCCATACAAAGCAGATATGCATTCATTCATTCATTCAGTGTGGTAAAACATCGGACCCTTTTTACTTTGCTGTCTTTGTTGACTTTGACCCTCTGTCCCAAACCCTGTATCGGCCAAGCTAGCTTCCTTTTAAAGGTCAAGGCTAAAGCTTTTATTCTACCTCCTTTTTGAACTTTCCCAAATCTTCTAGAGCAACTTATCTCTACCTCTTCAGTGTTTGTACAGCACCATGGACATCATCTACCCTGGCTCCTAGGATCGTCATGAGTCGGATCCAACTCAACGGCACTTGGCATGGACATCAGTACATTTAAAATTAACTCTTCATTTACCTTCTTGTGTCATTCACTGGACTATGATTGCTTCAGAGCTGACAGCATGTTTTATTCTCCACTGAATTTACTCCAAAACTCTTTTCAAGTATGCCTTGTTTATAGGAAAGCAATCATGTCTATTACTCTACCTTTTCTTTCTCCATGGTACAGAGCAAGTACTCAGCACATATTTGTTGAATGAATGGGTGAATCAACAAGGCAGGACACTTTGCTTGCTGCTATGAAATCCACTTTATTTTTTTTTTCCTCAGTATTTTCATTGACAGAATTCAGTGAGTAGACCTTCATTTCCTAGGAGTCATCTGCATACTCACTCAATGATTTCAAAAAAATATTTAATATGTACTGAATGTGAACAGGACACAGGGAAGTTCCAAGTACCTAACCTCAAATACCTGGGAATCCTGGGAGAAGACAGCAGCCAAGAAAACATAACTAAATATTGCCCAGGCCATCACCAGAACATGTAGGAAAAGGTCAAGTAAATGAATGACCAGTACAGTGTAGTTTTCCTTTTTTAACTTCTCAGAACTGCCCGGTAACTCCAGGATATGGTTGATTGAGGGGAATTTTTGACAAAACAAGGCTCAGCATATGAAATGAACTGCCACTGACATTTTTCAGATCCCAATCACAAAAGCAGGCACTGAGACAACTTTCTGTATGAAGGAAAACTGCAAAACGTCAGCTGTCCAGCCTGCTCTGAAGGCCATGCTTCAAGCAGTGATCTGCACCTAAGCAGTATCAAGATCTAGATCTCCAGCATTCTGGGCTCTGTCCCTGTATTTGCCTGAAGTTATTTTTCCAGAATAAACAGTACTGGCTTCCAGCCAGCACCAATTGGTGAATTCCATCGTTTGGAGCAAACTTCCTCTATCTAAAATATTAAGTCTGCATTCATTCATTCATGCCATACAGTGTACAGTGAAACTGCAGCCCTAGACTCTAGGAAGAGCCTTGTCTACCATGCTGGATCCACTTCATTCCTATATACTGTCCACCGAATACACCACAGAGTCTCTTGGAATAACTCTGCACAAACACCATGTCTATTATCTATAAAGGAAAGAGAAAATGGTAACGCTAATGAGATTAATGATCTCCCTATGGGATTTTCATTTAGAGCAAAGCACACAGCAGCATTACACTCTATCCCTTGCCCCAAGTATTAACATACTCCAGCAACTGCCTGCTAAATGAGCAATTAGTTGAACCGTACATTGCAAATCCCACCTGATAAGAAAAACTTGTTTCCTGTTATCTTTCCCTTCGTATGTCAAAGACGAAAAAAAAAAAAAAGAATTCAAGTCACTTAATTATCTACAACACCAACTGCTGATGATTTCTTGATGACCCCCCTCCTTCCACTCTGTCACACGCTAGAAGGAGAACGGTAAAGGAATTGGAGGTAAATGCCTTAGCCGGAAGATCCAACATCTATGTTTAATACAGGAAAAATAAGATGACACGACTTTGGAAACAGACTGACTAGATGCCTAGACTTAATTTGGAGCTTGAAAATAGAGAAAATGTCAAATCAACTCTAACAAGGGTCGACTAAAAGAGCAAGTGTGTGCCTGCCTCCTGGGTTTCTCAGAGGGGAAGCCATCATCACTGTGAGCTGGTCAGGATTCTTGAAAAAAGAAAAGAAAAATACTGGATCAGAATGATTGGGTCTCCTGTGACAGAAATGCACTTCTAGGCTGAAATGTGTAACCATCACTGTTAGTTTATTTACCCTTTGCACTTACTGAGCCAGAAGCACCTGGGAGATCATTCTTCAGAGCTGTCTAAGCAAGTAGAACAAAGATGTCCATCTTTTTCAGCTTCTTTACAGTGTCCCTTCAGTTGAAAAAGTCCTTCTCTTCAATACCAAGCAGAGCCAGGCTCCCTAACACCTAGAACCTCAAGTGGGACTTTGTCATGTTACATACAGACCTGCTCTGTCTTCACTACTCATCATCTCAGGGTCCTCAGCTTCTTTCTACTGTCTTTGTCATTTTCTTATTTGATACGTTTAACCCTTTATCTATCATTGACTTCTCAATTGTTTTATTTTTGCTCCCACCCCATTTTATCGATCCCACTTTCAATAATATTTTAAATTATAGCTTAACAATAAGACAACAATATAATAATCATGTCCTAATTATAAGAAGGAAACCCTGGTAGTGTAATGGTTAAGTTCTAGGGCTGCTAACCGAAAAGTCAGCAGTCTGAATCCACCAAGTGCTCCTTGACAACTCTATGAGAGCAGTTCTGCTGAGTCTTTTACTGGGTTGCTATGAGTCAGAATTGACTTGATGGCAGTGGATTTAATTATAAGAACCTACTTTCTCCTTTGGTTATTATTATTTAAAAAAAAACTAGCTGATATCCCTAATGTTAATCACCTTTGCATTTTGTCAATGTAAGATAGGAGTTGGATGTGGTAGGAGCATGAATGAATGACTTCAGGGTGGAGGTGAGACCTACTCATTGTATCTCTGACCTTAGACACCAAATGCTTGTTGATAAAGAACTAACCTTAGGGGCCAGACATAACACCTCATATGCTACCTCATTTAGCCCTTGCTGATCTAACAGATAAGGATACCTGGTGCTGCAATGGTTAATTTAACCGGTGAGCAACGTGAATTTCAAAGACAGGTTCAATAACTTGGCCAAGAGCACATTTCTAGCAAACAGCTAAACTGGGATTGAAATTTAGTCATTGGTCTTGCTGATTAAAAAAAGAAAACCACTGTCATTGAGCCAATTCTAACTCACAGCAACCCTGTAGGACAGAGCAGAACTGCCCCTTAGGATTTCTAAGGCTATAATTTTTATGGAAGCATCTTTCTCCTATGGCTTGTTGATAGCTGCCCACATAACATGGAATTCAGCAGGAAAGAGGAAAGTACAAGGAAAAGGCACAGAAGGGATCCATGCTCTATGTACAGAAATCTCCCCTACAAACTCTGAAAGACTTGAAATTACAGGATAAAAATTCTAATTCCTTTGCTGGCTTTAAACACTTCAAACCCTCTAAGAGAGAGGAGACTATCAGTTTTCAGTCACTGTCAAATTCATGACAATGAATTTGCATCTATTCCTGCGTTTGACTTTGATGGGCAAAAGGAGGAGCATGCCAAAGAGAACTTGTCCACTGTATAAAGAATCTCAGTTGGGTGAAGGGGTGTGGGTGGGGTAGAGTTTGGGTCCTGTAAATACACAATGTATTTCTTTCATAAAAATCTCCAGGAAGATAGCACTGACTCAAGAACATCCAATTCTAAAAATTAGAGAAAGAAGAAAGGTTGGAACACCTCTGCCCGGACTCATGTATATGTATGTTTAACATTCATCCCTAACTCATAAAGAGATGTTTATGTCATTTATTTCATGGTGTCCAAGTGGCAAGCATAACTGGACCCTTCGCATATGTTGTATTTTTCAAGGGATATTAATAAGGAAGCCTTTTACCTTCAGATTTAGCTTCTGACTCATAAGAATTCAAGAGCAAATAAGACTATGTTATGGAGTTGCAAGGAGCACACACACCCTAAAAACCAAACAAGAACCAGTCAAAGTCCCTAGAAAAGGTTCACATGCTTTAAGTAGCTAAAAAGACATGAGGGAAGAAAAGAAGGGTAGAAGGAAAAAAGAAAAAGGAAAAGTTTATCTGTAAAAATCTGACTTTCTCCTTCATGTTTTCAGGGACTTCAAAAATACCATCTAATGAGCCCATGACACTGGGTTGAAAGCTCCTCAAACACTTAGGTAAGTGTCCCACACAGTGAATGTCCAATAAAGGTCAACTACAATGATTGTGATGATGATAAATAATGTCACTGCAGCCATTTTTACTGAAAGTATCAGAAAGATATAACTGATATCCTGTCCTTATAATTTCCATGTGTATATCTTTTGCCTGCTTAATTTTAAAGTCACTGTACAACTGTGTGTTTATGTATGGGTGAGTATAATACATAGTCTACACTTTGATATTCTCAGTTTAGTAAGTGACACAATGGTTAAGTGCTATGTTTGAAACTGCCAGACACTCCTTAAAACTCTATGGAGCAGCTCTACTCTCTCCTATAGGGTTGTTAGGAGTCACAATTGACTTGATGGCAATGTTTTGCTGTTTTTGTTTTAAGTTACCTAAAACTGGTAATTATTTTAATTTCCACTTCTACTCTTTATCTTCCAAGAGAGAAGTAAATACTCTTCTAAAGAGTCAGTATTCCTAAAATCTTATTAACTCACCTAGACCTCTTTCCACTCCAACTGAAAAGCCTCCCAATATAGCAGTGCTCTCATGCTTGCGGATCTCATACTCACCTATAAAGACTATAGATATCCAAGATATCTAAGATGTTTATCGAACACCGCAAAAGTTACATCCCAAAAGAAGAACGCCAAGGCATATTGTAATTAAACTTAATAAACTAAAACACAAAGAGATGCTTCTGAAGACAGCAAGGCTCAAGTCAAACCTAACATTCCGAGGAAAACCCTGTAGACTTTCATCTGACTTTTCTGCTGAAACAATGCTGGCCAGAAAACAACAGGCAGACACGTTCAAAGTCCTGAACGAGAAAAATTTCCATCCCAGAATAATCTATCCCACTAAACTGCCTATCAACTATAATGGTGAAATTAAGACTTTTGAAAATAAAGAGAAATTTAAAGCCAAGCCAAGTGCCGTCAATGGGTTTAGTTTTTACGAAGTCTTTAAATTTCTCAAGTTCTCAGGTCGCCATGAGAAATTTAAAGACTTCGTAAAAACTAAACCCAAATTACATGAATTATTGAAAGAAGCTCTTCCCTAAATATGTTTTAGGTGATAATTTAAGACATTTCATCCAAATTTCTAATCAGCTAAGGAAGGCACAAAACTTCATCAAAACAAGCCAAAAACTACAATATTATAATAAGGGAATTCATGGTCATACCATGACAATTATAATATCACATTTAAAGAGGGATACACTACAATAGTTACAGTTTTTTTTTGATGCAGCGACAGTTTCTGACTTCTAAAATAATTAAAATTGATTTCAATAATTATACGTTAAGGGGGATTAGGTATGTAGCCATAGAACAAATTAACAAAAAACCATTTGCAATGAAAAATCACAATACAGGAGTCTCAATAAATATAAAATCGAAACTCATACCATTGATAAAGAATGTCCCAGGACAGATTAATAAGAACAACATAGAAAACACCAACTTGAAAATAAACATATTGCAATGACATCACTAAATGTATATGTGTCAATAATCACATTGAATGTAAATGGTCTGAATGCTCCAATAAAGAGACAGTGAGTGATAAAGTGGATTAAAAGACATGACCCATCTATATGTTGCTTACAAGAAACACATTTTAGACTTAAGGATAAGACCAAGTTGAGAATTAAAGGTTGGAATAATATATATCAAGCTAATAATACATGAAAAAGAGCAGGTGTGGCAACATTAATTTCAGATAAAATAGATTTTAATGTGAAGTCCACTATTAAGGACAAGGATGGTCACTATTTATTGCTGAAAGGTTCAATACTCAAGCAAGACTTAACAATATTAAATATTTATGCACCCAATACCAAAGCACCTAAATACATTGGACATTTTAATACTGACAACATTGAAAATGAGATTGATCATTCCACAATAATAGTTGGGGACTTTAACACTCCCCTTTCAGTTAAGAATAGATCATCCAGTAAAAAGCTCAGAAAAGATACAGAAGATCTTGTTGCAACAATCAACCAACTTGACCTTATTGACATATACAGATCTTTTCATCCATCAACAGATAAATATACCTTCTTCTCCAAAGCACATGGAACATTCTCCAGAATAGACCATATGTTGGGTCATAAAACTATTCTCCATAAAATCCAAAACATTGATTTATTGCAAAGTACCTTCTTGGACCACAGAGCTATAAAAGTTGAAATCAATAACAGAAAACTCATAGGTAAAAATTTCAACTTGTGGAAACTGAACAACACTTTACTCATAAAGCCCTGTGTTATAAAAGAAATCAAAGACACATTAAAGAAATTTATGGATTCAAATGAGAACAAGAACACATCCTACCAGAATTTATGGGATACAGCAAAAGCAGTGCTCAGAGGTCAGTTTATCTCTATAAATGCATACTTCTGGAAAGAAGAAAGAACACAAATTAAAGAATTAACCTCACAGCTTGAACAAGTAGAAAGAGAGCAACAAAGAAACCCCTCAGACACGAGAAGAAAACAGATTATAAGGATTAGAGCAGAACTAAATGAATTAGAGAATAGAAAAACAATTGAAAAAATTAATAAAACCAAAAGTTGGTTTTTCGAAAAGATCTACAAAATTGATAAACCATTGGCTAAACTTACCAAAGAAAAACAACAGAAGATACAAACAACCCAATTATGAAATGAGTTGGGAGATATTACAACAGACCCATCTGAAATAAAATATATCATAACAGAAGACTATGATAAGCTATACTCTGACAGGTTTGAAAATCTGGGGGAAATGGACAAATTTCTAGATTCATACGACTCACCAAGACTATCACAAGGAGAAATAGATCAACTTAATAAATCTATCACAAAGGAAGAGACTGAGGAAGTCATCAAAAATCTAACAACCAAAAAAAGTCCTGGTCTAGATGGCTTCACTGGAGAATTCTACCAAACTTTTAGAGAAGAATTAACTCCAATACTAATGAGGCTATTTCACACTATAGAAAGAGATGAAATACTTTCAAATTCCTTTTATGAAGCCAGCATAACCCTGATACCAAAACCAGGGAAAGATCCCACAAAAAAAGAAAATTACAGACCAATATCACTGATGAATCTAGATGCAAAAATCTTCAACAAAATTCTAGCCAATAGAATTCAACAACATATAAAAACAATCATTCATCATGATCAAGTTGGTTTCATTCCAGAGATGCAAGGCTGGTTCAACATCAGAAAAACAATTAATGTAATCAACCATATAACACAAAAGATAAAAATCATCTGATTTTGTCAATTCATGCAGAAAAGGCATTTGACAAAGTTCAACATCCATTCATGCTTAAAACTCTCAGAAAAATAGGAATAAAAGGGAAATTCCTCAATATAATCAATAGCATCTATGCAAAGCCAACTGCTTTCATCATCCTGAACGGTGACAGACTGAAAGAATTCCCTTTGAGAACGGGAGCTAGACAAGGATGCCCACTCTCACCACTTCTACTCAACATTGTCCTAGAAGTTCTAGCCAGAGCAATTAGACAAGACAAAGAAAAAAAAGGCATCCATATTGGCACTGAAGAAGTAAAGATTTCCCTCTTTGCAGATGATATGATTGTTTATACAGAGAATCCAAAGAAATCCATAAGTAAACTTTTAGAGCTAATGGAAGAATTCAGCAAAGTATCGGGATACAAGATAAACATAACTAAATCAGTGGGATTCCTTTATATCAACAATGAAATTATTAATGAAGAAATCATCAAATCAATTCCATTTACTATAGCCCCCAAGAAGATAAAATACCTAGGAATAAATCAAACTCGAGAAATAAGAGATCTTTACAGAGCAAATTACAAGACATTGCTACAAGAAACTAGGAGGGACTTACATAAGTGGAATAATCTGCCCTGCTCATGGATAGGAAGGCTCGATATTGTGAAAATGTCTATTTTGCCCAGAGCATTCTACTTATATAATGCAATCCCAATACAAATTCCAACGACATTTTTTAATGAGATGGAGAAACAAATTATCAGCTTTATTTGGAAAGGGAAAAAAACCCGGATAAGTAGAACACTACTGAAAAAGGAGAACATGCTGGGAGGCCTCTCACTACCTGACTTTAAAACCTATTACACTGCCACAGTAGTCAAAACAGCCTGGTATTGGTACAAAAAGAGACATATAGACCAATGGAACAAAGTAGAGACCCCAGAGATGCCACCATCCTCTTATGAACAGCTGATATTTGACAAAGGTCCTAAGATTTTGAACTGGGGTAAGAACAGTCTCTTTAACAAATGGTGCTGGCATAATTGGATATCCATCTGCAAAAAATTGAAACAAGACCCATATCTCACACCTTATACAAAAATCAACTCAAATTGGATGAAAGACCTGAATGTAAAAGCTAAAACAATAAAGCTCAGCCAAGATAAGATAGGGTCAACAATGGATGTTTTAATATGCAATACAGACAGACTTCAAAATCTGACAAACAACACACATTCATCAGAGGAGAAAATAGATAAATGGGAATTGATAAGAATCAAACCCTTCTGCTCATCCAAAGACTTCCTCCAAAGAATTAAAAGACCACCTACAGAATGAGAAAAAATATTTGGCAACTCTGTGTCAGACCGACGCCTGATCTCCATAATCTACAAGGTTCTACAAAATATCAGTAAGAAAGAGACAAATCATCCAATTAAGCGATGGACAAAGGAGATGGACAGACACTTCTCTAAAGAGGAGATCCAGGCAGCCAAAAAACACATACAGACATGTTCACGATCATTAATTATTAAAGAAATTCAAATCAAAACGACAATGAGATACCACCTCACACCAATGAGATTGGCCATGATCCAAAAAACGCAAAACAAGAAATGTTGGAGAGGCTGTGGAGAGATTGGAACTCTCCTTCACTGTTGGTGGGATTGCAGAATGGTGCAACCTCTTTGGAAAGCGATTTGGCGTTACCTTAAAATAATGAATATAGATATACCATTTGACCCAGTTATTCCTCCGCTTGGAATATATCCTACAAAATCAAGGCCATTCACACCGACTGCTACATGCACATGAATATTCATTGCAGCACAGTCCACGATAGCAAAAAGTTGGAATCAACCCAAATGCCCAACAACAGAAGAGTGGATAGGTAAACTTTGGTATATGTACTCCATGAAGTACTATACACTGATAAAGAACGATGATAGCAGGAAACATCTCTCAGTTGGGTCTCAACTGGAGGACATTATATTGAGTGAAACCAGTCAGCGACAGAAGGACAATTATTATATGAGACCCCTAAGATAAAAACTTAAAACCATACTTATACATAATAGAAAAGACTCTTTGACGGCTACAAGGGTGGGGAAGATGGGAGGGCGGGAAGGCAAGGGGCGAGGGTTTAGATTAGTTAATTGTAAGAAATTTGGTAGGGTGAAATTGGTGACAATTCATATTAGTAAGAAGATCAATATTAATGAGACTTCGACACAACTTGTGTACTCCTCCTCTCTTAACCCAATATTGTAAGCACAGAGTATGTACACTTTCATTTTTTTTATTTAATAAAAAAAAAAGACTATAGACAGAATTCCTTTCTTCCTTCAGGTGAGCTGGAATAAACCACACTGCTATAACGGATCAGAGTCTCAGAGACTATTACTCTCAAGACTTTGCTTAGGTCAGAATACATAGACTTAAGCATCATATGAATAGTCTTGGGGAATTTCTGCTTTCTCGAGAAAAGGAGAATATTTGGGACCATGAAGAAATTTCAGAATACAGATTATAAAAGTTATCTATGTTTTGTGTTTCCTGATTTTTTATTTGTTGTTTGGTTTTTTGCTTGTTTTTAACACATACAAAAGTCAGAGAGGAAAATACATCAAACAAAACACCATTCAGTTCTCTCTGTATCTACAGACAATAATGTGGCTTACATGATAGGCATCTAGCACCTTATGTTCAAAAATCAACTAATGGGGTTCTGGCCCCAAGCAGTTCCATGGACTAGTGACTCTAGACATTTAAGAGGAGAAAAAGGTGAGATATCTTTAAGGTAAGCACAAGCTTCAAACCCATTTTTGAATCATCAGAATGGGTGAAAGTGGACCTCACTGAAAAACAGAGAATCCAGCGATGTTACAGCTTGAATCCATGTAGGACCCTATAAGCACCAAAAACGACAGGATTTTGAGCTGATTGGGATGTAATCAAGAGTGCCTGAAGATTTACAAAGACAAGCTTCTTAAGACCTGTATAATAAATCTGGGAAGGTCCACCCAGTAGAGGGGGCTATAAGCTTAAGAGTTTAACCTTCCATGATATGCAAACAGGGCAAATTTTAAGATTCCATTTATCCCTGTATTCCTGGAGGATGCTTTACAGCAAGAGATACATTAAATATGTCTATATATTAAATATTTCTGTAGCCACGTAGCTATTCATTTACCTAGTTATACTTTTATATCATCATCATAATACAGAAAATTAGGCTTCTGGGTTGGGACATGGATGTAGAGAATAAATAAGGTGAAGGTTAAACTGAATTCCAAGCAATGATACAGGGCTGGTAAGAAATACCTGAAGTACTTTACCAACAGTTTGAAACTTTTGAAGTTTTACAAAAAGCTAAAAAATCACTGGAGTGAGACAGTTTTCTTGGTCCTTGTGGGACTGTTAGCAAAATCACACTGCACTTGAAAAGTCATGCCTCAGTATGCAGTGTGGGCTTGGGGTAGGGGTAGGGGAGAATGAGAGCTAATCTACAGATAGATTTTTAGAAATCTGGCACTAGAATGTACTGAATGGGTTGTTTTGTTGATGACCCAAAAGATCCCTGGGAAAATCATTGAGGTTGGGGGCAAAATGACAAAGGATTCAGGAACAAAGATTCTAAACAGATAAAGGGACAAAGTGACTCAGAAAAGTTATAGTCAAGATATTTAAAGCGAATTCTAACAGCTGATTTTTAGCAGGACAGACACTTTTGGTTGAAACAATTATATTCTCATCCACACAGAAGTTCAAGCTCACTGCCATTGAGTCAATTCTGACTCACAGTTACCCTATAAGATACAGTAGAACTGCCCCATACAGTTTCCAAGATTCAAACTGCTCACCTTTTGGTTAACAGCTGTATCTCTTAACCACTACACCACCAGTATTTCCACCCACACACAAAACCAAAAATAAATCCCACTGCTGTCAAGTAGATTCCAACCCATAGTGACCCTACAGGTTGGAGTACAATTGCCCCATGGAGCTTCCAAGGAGCACCAGGCAGATTGGAACTGCTGACCTTCAGTTAGCAATCACAGCTCTTAACCACCATGTCACCAAGGTTTCAATGCACACAGAAGGGAATCATTATTCTCAGTTTACTAAAAGTAAATCCAAAACCAAACCTTTCGCTTGATTTCCACTGATATGTTACAGCACAGAAGTGCTCCATAGTATTCTCTTAGCTGTAATCATTACAGAATCAGATCTCCAGGCCTTTCTTGTGAAGTACACCGGATGAGTACAAACTGCAAATGTGAACCATTTGTGCCACCCTAAGAGAGTGCAGTGGTTAAGGGTCTAGCACAGTGATTAAGAGTCTGACTGCTAAGTGAATGATTTGAACCTACCAGCTGCTCCTTGGAAACTAAATGGCAGTTCTGTTCTGTCCTACAGGTTTGCTGTAAATCAGAAATGACTTGATGGTTATAGTCTGGGTTGGGTTAAGAGAGGGGTATAGAAAAAACAAAGTATTAAGAAAAACTGGGGGCAGAGTCAAGATGGTGGACTAAACACACATCTCATTATATCCCTCTGGAAACCAAAACCTGAATTGATAATTAAATGGAGCCTTCTGGTCACCTAGTGAGGCCCAGGACAAGACACAGGGTTATTAATTTGGACTTCATACCACTGAACAAAAAACCACCTCTCTTTTACTGACTCCCGCTCCTGGCTAACCCTGGCTCTCACAGACTGAAGACAGCCTAGAGAAACATCTGCGATCCATCCTCACAGTATTCCTCCCAGCCTCTACTAGCTCACATGGGACCCAAAAAGCAACAGATACTTGTGGCATACAAGAAACTACCCATGACTTCAGAAGGCTCCCAAACAACACAACCAAGGAGTTTTCCAGATGAAGAAACTTTTCTGAAATCATGGGAAGATGAATACAAAAGGATTATATACACAGCCCTTCTAGACGTTATACAAAATGCAGCAGAACAAAAGCAAAAATTAAGCAAGCTGTTCAATCTGATGGAACACCAGTACTCTGAAATCCAACAGATCAAGAACAAAATCAGAGACATAGAAACTTCCACTGAAAGCCAAGAAAACAGAATGCAAGAAATGAAAAAAAGAATTTCTGACTTGGAAGACAAAGCTACTGACATCAGCGTCTATGAGCAGAAATCAGAAAAAAGAAACAAGAAAAATTAAGAAGCATTAAGTAGCATGTGGGACTCTATTAAGAGGAACAACCTTCGATTAGTTGGAGTCCCTGAACAGGATGAGACACCTGAGAACACAGAGAGTACTGTTGCTGAGCTGCTGACAGAAAACTTCCCAAAAATCATGAAGGAAGAGAATAAAGCTATCCCAGATACATATCGCACACCACCCAATACAGATCTCAAAAGAAAGACTCCAAGACATATTATAATCAAGCTTAACAAAACTAAACATAAGCAGCAACTCTTAAAGGCAGCAAGACTCAAAGCAAAGCTAACATTCAGAGGGAAACCCTGTAGGCTTTCATCAGATTTCTCAGTAGAAACCATGCTGGCATGGAGACAGTGGCATGACACATTCAAAGCTTTGAAGGAGACAAACTTCCAACCAAGAATTATATATCCTGCAAAACTATCTCTCAAATATGAAAATGAAATTAAGACATTCCCAGATAAACAGAAACTCAGAGACTTTGTAAAAACCAAACCAAAACTACAAGAAATACTGAAAGAAGTTCTTGCCTTTGGCTTAGAAGAACAAAACCACTAACTTTATATTATAGAACGACACATCATCCAGAATTCTACTCAGTTAGCAAAGGCTCCAAACTCAATCACAGCTTTAACACCGAAAGAAACAATCCAGTGATTATCATGAAAACTATGCCAGCCAAGTGCCGTCGAGTCGGATTCGACGGTGCTATCATATTAAAAAGAGAGATGTACTACAGTCTTTATAGTCCATCCAGATGGAGAGGAAGATGACAAGGCTGGTAGTAATTAAAACTGGGTTTATATATAGTTTATTAAGGGGGATCTTAGGGCCAGCCGTAAAGCACAACAAAGATGCAACATACCATATCAAGAGATGTAACACGAAAGTCTCAACAACTACAAAATCAGCTCTGAAAAAGGTGAAAAATCAGTTCACAAAAAAGAATGTCCCAGAACACACTAATAAGAACAACAAAGAAAACATCAACACAAAAATCATCATATCACAATGGCAGCAGTGAACACATACCTATCAATAATTACACTGAATGTGAATGGACTGAATGCTCCAGTAAAGAGACATCGAGTGATATCTTGGACCAAAAGATACAACCCATCCATATGCTGTCTACAAGAAACTAACTTGAGACTTAAAGACAGGAACAAATTCAAAATTAAAGGATGGAAGAATATATATCAAGCTAACAATGAACAAAGAAGAGCAGGTGTGGCAATTCTAATCTCAGCCAAAATCACTTTTAATGTAAAATCCATCATTGTGGACAAAGATGGACACTATTTATTGCTGAAAGGTTCAGTACACGAGGAAGACTTAACTATATTAAATATTTATGCATCTAATATCAGAGCACCTAAATACATCCAAGAAACACTGACTACACTCAAAAAAGAGTTAGATCACTCCACAGTAATAGTGGGAGACTTCAACACTCCACTCTCAATACTGGACAGATCGTCTAGAAAAAGCTCAGTAAAGACACAGAAGACCTCATTGCCACAATTAACCAACTAAACCTCATCGATATATACAGAACTTTCTATCAAACACTTTTGCTCATCCAAAGACTTTATTACAAGAGTTAAAAGGCTACCTACCGAATGGGAAAAAATATTTGACAACTACATGTAAGACTAACACCTGATCTTCATAATCTATAAGATACTACAAAATATCAAGAAGAAGAAGAAAAATTATCCAACTAAGCACTGGGCAAAGGAGATGGACAGATATTTCTCTAAAGAGGAGACCCAGGCAGCCAAAACACACACGAGGACATGTTCACGATCTTTAGCTATTAAAGAAATTCAAATCAAAATTACAATGAGATACCATCTCACCCCAACAAGGTTGGCCATGATCCAAAAAACACAAAACAACAAATGCTGGAAAAGCTATGGAGAAAGTGGAACTCTCCTACACTGTTGCTGGGGTTGCAAAATGGTCGAGCCTCTTTGGAAAGCAATCTGGCGCTTCCTTAAAAAAATAGATAAAGATATACTATTTGACCCAGTAATTCCACTACTTGGAATATAGCCTACAGAATCGAGGCCATTCACACCAACAGATACATGCGCAAGAATGTTTATCGCAGCACAGTCCATGAAAGCAAAAAGATGGAATCAACCCAGATGCCCAACAACAGATGAATCAATAGGTAAACTATGATATCTACACTCAATGGAGCACTATGCAACGATAAAGAACAATGATGATTCCAGGAAACATCTCATAACCTGGTTTCAACTGGAAGACATTATGCTGAGTGAAAGCAGTCAGCGACAAAAGGACAAATATTGTATGAGACCCCTACGATAATGTCTTAGGCTGGGTTTTCTAGGGAAGCAAAACCAGTAACACGTGTAGGTACAAGGAAAGATTTATAATATATATATATAGACAGATAGATAGATACAAATATAGGAAACAGCTCACGTAATCACAGAAGCTGAATGTCCCAAGCTCTGGCACAAGCCTCACGTGTCCACGGAAGCTGAGGAACCCAAGGTCAGCAAGTCAGAGACCAGAGTTGCAGATCACCGGTTGTGTAGGTCAGTGGATCCCAAGCTGGTGGCGAGCTGAAGCAACAGAGGCTGGAGATCGGTGGATCCCAAGCTGGTGGCAAGACGAAGTGACAGAGGCTGGCGAACCCAGGATCGGCAGGTCAGGGAGCAGGACTGGGCAGAGGCTGGCGAGCACAGGATTGGCAGGTCAGGGAGCAGGACTCTCAAGTGCCGACTGTCAGGACTGATGAGCCCAACAGCTGCTAGCTCAAGTCCCGGAACCAGACGCTGGAACAAGAGAGCAGGAGCTCCTGGCCACGTGAGCGATCAGGAGCCGTAGTCCAGGGTCACGAGATGAGAGCTGAGGGGCAGGGAGCCACCACAAACCCCGCCCTGCCACTTAACACAGCAGCCAAATAGGTAGTAGCCAAGTTGACATAATCCTGACCACCACAGATAAGAACTCAAAAACAGACTTATGCATAGAAGAAAAGATTCTTTGATGACTGCAAGGGTTGGGAGGGAGGGAGGATGAAGGGCGAGGGTTTAGATTAGACAGTTGTTAGAAATTTGGTTGGGTGAAATCAGTGACAGCACACACTAGAAACAAGAACAGTATTAAGTGGACTTCAAAATAACTTGAGTATTCCTTCCATTTTAACCCAGTAATGCAAGAACAGAGTAACTGGGACAGAGGGGCAGGAGACCATGCTCTTAGGTGAAATTGAGGCCAATTGGCACAACTAGTGTTTTGCTAAGAGGGCTCTCTGCACCCCACATTGGTGGGGTCTTAAAAGCTGCCTAGCTGCCATCATAGAGCACAGTAAATGGTCCCAATTCAGCAGGAGCGGATGCTCACCAAGGACCAAAACGACAACACAGAACACAGAGAGACCCACATGAGTCGGTGCTTACATTGACTTGGGACTGGAAGAACTAGATGGTGCCTGGCCACCACCAGTCATAGCGAAGATGGAGCTCACAAAGTTGAGTCTCACTGGCAACACAAGCATAAAAAGGGGTGCACCCTGAGATCTCCACTAAAAGACCACAATTGATGGTCCAGCAGCTTCAGGGTTCCTCTGGGAGCATGGCCCCTGGCCCTGATGCTGCCCTTGACCATGGATCATAATGAAGGTCTACTCTTTGGACAGCAAGATATTGGACATGGCAATGCAGAGTGACTATGTATTGGGAGCACTTCATGGTTCTCTACATCTATAGGATATCATCCTGCTGACCTCTGTCTGGAGGAAGGGGAGTGGGTGGAGAGGAGGGGAAAGGAGATTATTGGGAGGATGAGACATGTATGGAGCAGAGAGGAACAGTGTTCTGTCTCCGGGCAGGGAGAGCAGTGGAAGCTGCACATAGGTGGGCATGCAAATTTACATGGGAATGTATATTTTCACTCAGTCATAATAATAAAAAAAAGATTAAAAAAAAGAAATATAATAATAAAAAAAGAAAAACCCACAGGAAAGTCCTTAACAGTTGTGGTACTGATAGGGAAACAGTCCTTCCTTCTCCCATCAGTAATAGTATTGGAAGCTATAGGAGGTAAAGCCACAAGTCCACTAGGGACACAATTCCCACAAAAAAGTCCCGAGTGGCACAAGTGGATATGGCCAGAACGTTTCACAATGAAGACCAACCTAGCAGTTAGAATCATTTTAATGGCTCCCAAGGAAACTGTGTAATAGCCCAGCATTCTTCCATTGTAAAAGAGAATCTTAGAGAGCTGGGAAGTTCAATGGTGGTAGCTCAGACTCAAACAGATTCCAATAACCCTCAGCAACGTTACTCATACTTTTAAAAGATATTCTCCCCAGGCTACAGCTAACAAAAATGAAACACAAAAAAGCAATACATTGGTTGTTGCAGGTTCATAGGTTGCCTTTGCCAGTGAAAACATGTTACTAGTTTTAGTCAGTAAACTTTCCACAGGGGAAGTGGCTATTTCAAAATATTTTCAGTCGCTTGCTCACAATAGAACAGCCAAAACGGGAGATTTGCAGTGACTTTTCCATTTGCCTTTAAGGCATTTCTTTAAGTGACTAGCTAACTAAATTGAAATAATAGAAACTTGCTGTAGAATCTGATGTCACTGCTTTCACTGCATATGATATTCACCCCCTTCTTGCTCTAGGTCTCCAATTCAACAAAGGATTACATCACATCCCTTTCAATGACTACCCAGTATTGGGCAATGTAAATGTGTATTATCTTAAAACTTTCAATCCCTTAAGTACGTGGAGCACAAAAAGTTCATTCAATTAATAAAATATTTTTAGCTAATAAAAATTTTTAAAGGATAGAGTTAATTTATTGAAATCAATATACAGATGAGAAAACAGGATTACAGACATTATACAACTTTCCAAAAGTCATTCAGTAGAGCCAGGAGCAAATTTTAATCTCTTGATTCCAAATCTTTTTTTAAAGTTAATGTGAGTTTTACCGTAGTAAATAATAATAATGAGTCCAAGTTTTTTGGTGACTCCATTGCCAAATGCTTTCAGATATTAAACTCATTAAAGAAAATATTTCAATGACAAACTAAACTTCAGGTTCTAGGTTAAAATGTATTTGGAGTATCATCGGCCCTGACAATATGTTTAATAATTTGGACAAAGATTAATGGAATTCATGAAGATCAACACAGAGTTTAAATAGTTCAAATAAAGGTCCCTGAAATCAACTTGATGGCAATAGGTTTGGTTTGGGGGAGGGAAGCTCACTTCTAAAATAGAAGCTCTGTACTTCTATGTATCATTAATGGACATATGGAGTTGGGGAAAAATGGGCTGTTATTAGGTTTGCCATTATTTTTCCACAGACCAAAGAGTATGGCATTAAGGATCACTTCACCAGATTCTGAACATTGCCCAGGATGGAAGTAAATTAGATAGAATGCATCACATGATTCAGTGCACGTACTTGGCTTTCTGTGTATTGGCCCTGTAATGGAGTGGGGATAGATGAGCAGCTGGCCGATGAGCTTGAAAATAGTTGCTCCTGATCCAGAGGAAGAAAGACGACACTCTTTATAAGGGAAGGCAGCAGAAACCAAAAGGGAACGTTATCCCCTGTCTCCAGAGGGCATGGTCAATGAACCTACTGCCATAAGAACCACATGGTGGAGGACACACAGATGTCAAAAAACATGGAAAACTCCCCTTCTGAACAACTGTGGTACACAGAAACCTCTTCTGTTTACTTTTCTAGGTTTCTTCTTTCTTATCTGTGTTTTTCCCCATGTTCACTTAATGAAAAACTGGGGAAAAGATATCCCCATTTATGATGCAGGTGCAATGATTTTAAAACAAAGTTATCAACAGAGAGACCCACGTGAGTGGGTGTCTACATCGACTTGTGACTGGAAGAACCGGATGGTGCCCAGCCACAACCAGTGGTAGCCGTGATGGAACTCACAAAGCTGAGTCTCACTGGCAACACAAGAATAAAAAGGGGTGCACCCTGAGATCTTCATTAAAGGACCACAATTGATGGTCCAGGAGCCTTGGAGTTCCCCTGGGAGCATGGCCCCTGGCCTTGATGCTGCCTCTGTCCATAAATCATAATGGAGGTCAACTCTTGGACAGGAATGGATTGATGTGCACTTTACAGTTCTATGCATCCATAGGATGTTGTCATGCTGACCTCTTACAGGAGGAAGGGGAGTGGGTGGAGAGGGGGGAACAGGAGATTGCTGGGAAGATAAGACATGTATGGAGCAGAGAGGTAGTGTCACCAGGCAGGGAGAGCAGTGGGAGCTGCATATAGGTGGGCATGCAAATTTATATGGGAATGTACATTTCATTCAATCATCATAATAATAATAAAAGTCATCCAGTTGATTCTGATTCCAACTCATGGCAACCCCATTTGCACCAGAGTAGAACTGTGCTCCTTAGGATTTTCCATGGCTGATTTTTCAGAAGTAAATCACTAGCCCTGTCTTTCTGCAGAGATTCCTCTGGGTGGATTTGAATCTTCAACCTTTCAGTTAATAGCCCAATGGGTTAACTATTCACAGTACCCAGGGACTCCTGTGTAGGTATAAACCAAGCTAAGCCAAGCTAGCTGCTGATGACTGGATTCTGACTCATGGCATCCCTGTGGGTTTCAGAGTAGAACTGGGCCATGAATAATTACAAATCTAAACCAGGATATAGTGTAGCTGCTGCATAAATTTCATTTATTCATATATTTATCAATCAATCCAAAGTCCAAAGAATATCTGCTAAGCATAAAGCTCTGTTCCTTAACAGGGATAGAGATATGATGACTAATTTGGACTTCATGAAATAGGAAGTTTAAGTAGAAAATTATACTAATAAATACGTCTTTGTAATGTGAGAGGCTGGTTCAAGGTAGATGATCCAGGTAGATCCTCAACGGCAGTAAATGTCATTTTTCATTTGTAAAACCTGGACAATACCAGAGAGTAACCAGCACACTAAAAATGCTGAAAGACTTCTAAAAGGCAAGCTAAGGATAGATTAGAGGAGATGACAGCCCCAAACACACAGAAGATAGTTATGAAAGGAGGCTTAATTCCAGAGGTTGTCCGAGCCCAGATTTAATGAATTTAGGGAAAATGAGAGGTCACTTGGGAAATCATCAGTGTGCTTATAACTGGGAAGCTTCTTGCAGAACAGCAGGTTATTTGGAACCTTCTCTTATTCATGCTTGTTCTAACAAGGGCTGTTTACTCTTGGAAAAGAGAAGCAGGGTAACATCTCAGGTGACTTGGCTACCCTAAGAGAAACAGAAAGATTCTCTGCCCTAAAGACAAGGTATTAGGCACAACCTTCGTAGTAGCATATCCAGCAAAACTCCCAAAGACACCAGAAATAGGTTTCTGCAGTCAACCGGCATGAACAAAAAGGAAAGAAGAGATTTGCAAAGATAAATAAAACCAAATATTTGAAAAGGACCAGTAACTCCAAAGAACAGTAACTCATTCTACAAAAGGAAGAGCTAACAGCCAAGGTAGCACGATAATATTGCTTATTTTAACATCTTCTTATTTTTGCTCTCAAGTCATAAAGTAGGAAGTTCAATTAGGAAATCACAATAATAAATATATGTTTGTAATGTAAGAGACTGGTTCAAGCTAAAAGACTATTACAGAAAATATTATACTGCATCCATGAATAAGTATGTAAAGAAGATTAAATGCTATTAATACGTCAATTCTTCCCATCAAGCTATATTGTTGTTATCAGCAAATTGATTCTAAAGTTTATATAGAAAAGTAAGACTTACAATAGCCAAGATCACACTGAAGAAGAATACAATACTGAAGTATTTATAGCCCTCTTACTACCCAATTTCAACACTTATGAGACTACAGCAATCAAGATAGCAGGGCATGTTTAAAAGAATATACACAAATCAATGGAGAAGACGGAGGACAGAAATAGATACACACAAATACATTCAACTGATCACTGACAAGGGAACAAAGGCAATTCAATGATGAAAGGATAACTTCACCAACAAATGATGCTGAAACAATTGTATGTCCTTATGCAAAACAAAACAAAAAAAAAACAAACAAAAAGACCTTGCCTGCAGCTCCTAAACCCACTCTCTTTTGAGCAGTGTCCTATAAAAACAGCAAAACAAAAACAAAGATACATACAGGAAGAAGATGTCTTAGAGATGCCACATACAGGCCAAGGAATGCCATGAAATGTCCAGGCCTACTGAGGCTGAAAAAAGACAAAAATTTTCTCCTATACTCAATAATCGGATTTGGACTTCTATCCTCCCAAACTGGAAGACGATAAATTCTCTTAAGCCACCATCCATTTGTGCTATTTCTGCTGGCGAAGCACTAATACACTATGAATTCCAAGCATCAATGTCCTTATCTGTGAGATGGGTGATTTATTTAGATAGTCCTAAAGTTCACTCCTGTTCTATTCTGTCCTAATTTTGTATTTCAAGTGCATAATATTAAATAAAATTAACTAGTAAAGCACGAACAGTATAAAATCTCAAGATGTTTTTAATAGCTAGCCATGATCCGACTAGACGGCACTTGGTGCAGCCATTACCCTTCTTGATACTTAAACTAAATTGGGAGAGAAGCAGAGTAGAGTTCATCAATGCAGACAACATAAAAGAAAACAAAGCATTTAAAAAATATTTTGGGTTCCCTGAGGATACTGCTCCCAGAGTCTTTGTTCATTCCGAACTGAGACTAGTACAAAAGCCAACCCTTCAGACAAAGACTGGAAGGGACTATAAGACATGGAGTGATGCTGGCAAAGAATATTCTTTTTCAATTAATTATATACATGAGAATGCCTGAGCAGGTCCTCTCCGGAGGTTAAATCAGAGGGTAGAAGGGGACAGGGGTTGGCTAAACGGATACAGGAAATACAGAGTGGAAAGGAAGAGTGTGCTATCATGGGGTGGTGGCTGGAGGAGAACAGCTAGAGCTACATAGTGGTGTACGTTCAGGATTTTATATGGCTGTCACGGATTTAATTGTGTTCCCTGAAAAATCTGTAGCCATTTGGCTGGGCCATAATTCCTAGCATCGTGTGATGTTCCTCCATGCTGGAATTCCTGCCTGTATGACGTTAATGAGGGTGGATGGGTTGCATTTGTGTTCATAGAGCAATATTCAATGTGTAAGTTTGTTTCGTTGAGGTGGTCTCTTCAGATATAAAGGAGAGAAGCTAGCAGAGACATTTGAGGACTGCACACCACCAGAAGGCAGTGATAGGATTTGAGCAAGTCCTTCGGGACTGGGGTCCCTGAGCTCAGAAGCTTCAATTCAGGGGAAGACTGATGACAAGGACCTTCCTCCAGTGCCAGCAAAGAAAGCCTTCCCCTGGAGCTGACACCATAAATTTGGACATTCAGCTTGCTGGACTGTGATAAATATAATGTCTCTTTTTAAAGTCATCCACCCATGGTATTTCTGTTACAGCAGCTGTAGCTGAGTAAAACAATGGCAAATTAATACGGATTGTAAACTTTTACTTAAAGCACAATAAACTATTTTTTAAAAATACTCTGTCAGAGAAAGTGGAGAAAAGAAATAGGAAGTGGTTAAAACTACAAACTGACCAACATAAGGCCAAAGGAGGTATAATGCACACATACACAACTGTAAAGTGACTCTAAATAGAGAAAAAAGATGACTGCGTCAACCAGGTCATTGGGCAAGCAGCACTGCTAGTGGAATCAGCCTTGCCAAGGAGAACAGAAGCCTTTTCTTCCTCTGATACCAGAAGGAAGGCTAGGGGGCTGACGTGGCTCTGTTAGGCAGGGAAATTTAATGAAGATAAGTGAGGAAGTTCACATAAAGTTTACCAGAGTCAGTAAAATAAAAACGCAGGCTATCCAGTTTGAATTTTAGATAAATTATACATATAAGTGAAAATATGCCCCATACCATATTAGTGACACCCTTATACTAAAATATTAATCAGTTTTCTGAAATTCAAATGTAACAGGACACACTGTATTTTATCTGGCAACTTGACTCATATCTTAATCTTTGTATTGATCTACGGGCAAGGTTAGCTATGAAAAGTTAGACCTTCAGTCTGAGAAATATCCAGCTGTCTACTGGGTATCTCTTAAATGACTCACAGACTCTCCAACATAATACATCAAAAGCCAAACTCTGGAGTTTTGCAAGCCAGAAACCTTTCCTTGACACCTCCTTCTACCTTAATGCCAACATTGAAGTCACCAACAACTGCTGACAAATCCACTTTCTAAATATGTCTCAAATCTCATCCATTTGTCTCCATTTTCACTTCTCCCACCTTAGCTCAGGACATCACTATTTCTAGTCTGGATTAACCCAATTATTTCCTCTTTAGTGCTTGCTATTCTGCTAACACCTCCTTCAATTCTTCTCATGCCACAGCCAGAGGGGATCACTTCATTTTCCTGTTTATAAACTCTTAGTTGTTGCTACACCTTAACTTTAGCATAAAATCAAACTCTTTACTCTGGCTCATAAGGCTGAACATCATCAGCCCCTGCCTATCTACCTCTCCACTGCTCCCCTGTACCACCTTACCCTCATTAAAACAAAAAACAAAAAACTCACTGCTATCGAGCGGATTCCAACCCTTTGCAACCAGGATGCAACTGTCCCATACAGTTGCCAAGGAGTAGTTAGTGGATTTGAACTGCCATCGTCTTGGTTAGCAGCCAAGCTCTAAACCACTGTGCCCAGCAGTAATTTTAGATCAGTTTCTTAACTACTCTGACCTTTTCTCCCTTTGTTCATTCATTTGCATGCATTGCAAATACATTTCCTTTAGGTTTTAGTGAAATGTTACTTGTAGAGGGACACTGTCTCTGTTGACCTTCTCCCAAGTTTTTCTGGCAAGCTGGACACTGATTTGACCTCCTCCAGAGGCAATAACTTTGAGATAAAACAGGAGTGACTGGGAAGGCTGTATTTCTCAGCTCCACAAAAATGGGTGACAAAAGCACAATCTGGTCTCTCGTCATTCTACCTTATGTTCCCTGTGAAATTTCTGCTCCAACCAAACTTGTTTTCTCACTTTCCCAAGTCATTCCACATATGCGTTGTTGCAAACTTCCTTTCCCGTATTGTCTTCCCCTCTCCCTCCAATTACCAATGTACTATTTTTCCTTCAAGTTCGCCTGAAGTATGACTGCCATCAGGAAATTCTAGGGCACTTGCCTGGCCCTCTCCGCTTTCTACCTCCTCTCTACCTCAATGTAGCTTTGGGTGATAGGCTGTGAGGCAAAGAGAGCATGGAGTCAGACAGACTTGGTTTCAATTCCACCTCTGTCACTTCTCAGAGCTTTATGCTCCTTAACAATGAAATATGGATTACAAGATGAAGTTTATAATTTTGAGGAGGGGGGTGTGATAAAACAAATACAGGAATAGAATAGTTCCTGGGACACAGAGACAGTTTATACTAGATCCCCTTTCCTTATCCTCATTTGGCACTTAGAATGTGTCACTATGGTGTCTGACAAGTCACTACAGAGTGACAGAAGAACACGGATGAGGAAGCAAATGAACCAAGTTCCAGGCCTGCCAAAAATCTTCCAGGTCAATCAGGTCCTGAGTAGCACCGTGCCCGGGTCTTTTCAGAGCATTCCAGAAGAAGGGCTGTCTGCTTCTTAAACGCCTCCAGGAAAGATGATGGCAAGGACTCAGCTCTCAAAGACTCCGAAACAAATCAGAAGCTAAGATTTGTTCTTGGCCTGTCATTGACTCTCGGAAGCTCACAAATTCCCCGCCTAGTCTGTGTGGGTCTACTTGCTGTACAAGGACCATCTAACTTAGTTTCAAATGTCGAAGATTTGATGTACCTGGAATACTTTGTTCTAAGTCTTTTCTCAGACATATCAGTGTTAGAATTCATTGAGATCATCACACAGGCTCCTAAATTAAATATCTTTCAGTCTAGACCAAACCACTTCAACCTCCAGAATGTCTCACTATCAATTTTTTAAAATTATTTTGAATAAATTTTCACTTGAAGAAACTGCTTATCCTTTTGTGTGTCGGATCATTGCAAGAAAGGTCTTTTGATGGAGATTTTTCTTTTTTCTGTACCATAAGTATCTATATTCTGAAAATGAAAAAAAAAAGTGAATTTTAATTCTGAACAAGAGAAAAATGGCATTATGGGATGGTTGTAAGTTTATTACAGGTGTAATGACTAGAAACCAATATACTATAGTTTAACTGGCATGAAGTATCCATTTCTCACCAGTCTTAACTAATTACAAAATAAAATCTAGTCAGAATTTGCTATTTTACCTTCATTCATTTACCAGTCTTACTGAAAGTGTCTAAAACCTGAGATCTTTTCTTTCCAGATTTCCTAAGGGTTTCTTTTGAACACGAGGCACTATCTCTAGTCTCCTCTTTGCAAAGCAGACGCTTCCTGAAGCTGGCTGTGAGGTGGAAAGACTGTCCACCACTAAGTCTTTTCTTTCTCATTCCCTCTCTTTCTGAGGCTTCTTCCTGAGCTACAGGAAACAGAATTTGATTTGTCCCTTTGGAGGGTGCAACACTGTGAGAGGAAGCCTATTTGGAAGCTTGAAAGAGGAAACTCAATTTTGCAAGAGAATTTGGTGCTAATCACTTTATTGGTTTCTGAGAATTCCTTGGGGGGGAGGACGAGATGGGAGGAGATGACTTATCAGCCAGGCTGAGGCACTCTGGAGTCCCATCAAAGATTTTAATTTATTTATATTTATTTTACAATTGTGCTCAGCAGGTGACCCTCCTGAGGAAAGTACCCTGTGATACTCACAAAGTATCAGTTACATGGGATTCTACACTCATCCTCCCCATAAAACACAATCAGAGCACAGTAAATATGGAAATATGAAATGCATTAAATTAAAATGTTATTAGTTAAAGTTGTTATAGGAACTTCTTATAAATAATCATGAAGCCCTGGCTCCCAAGAGATAGCACCAGGCAAGATGCTTCAGGTAATTTCTCTCCTGCCAACCTGGGAGGCATAGGGAGGCATTTCTATTCACTTAAAGTAGATGCTTACCAATCAGCCACCAGAAAGATGTAAATTATTTCACTTAATACATCTTATGTAATAGACTTTGGCTGTCAAAGTTCAACAGAGAAGTTAGGCCATCAGTCTGGGAGTTCACCTACACAAGTACTGGAAGGAGTAATTCTCTAGCTTTTATCATATATAAAAAATTTAATCACATAAAAAATAATGATTGATAATGGTGAATTTATCTCACTTTTAACTATATCTTTAATAAATAGCTTACAATGCAACCGTGGGCAAGCCACTTCTTTCTGAGATCCCTTCTGACCTGAACAGTCTAGCACTAGGGTAATATCTGTAGGAAAAAATAGAACCTTTGGAGTCAAGCAGAGTGAATGAAGTTTGTAATCTCACCTCCATCAATTAATAGTTCTGTTCCTTCATTCATTTTAAGTGTTAGGTGAGTGGATGGGGTGGGAAGATAATAGATACCTAATTACTCTTAATTAGATAACACACAGAGCAACAGGTCGGACAGCTATTGCTAGTATAGCTCTTATGTGTTGCGCATACAAAAACATTGGCAGAAGGAATATAGGAATATGGTCTCGAAGAAGTCAACTAATTAATTATATGCTGGGCACCCACTAAAAGGCAAACGCTGAGCTTTCAGGTTTTCTTAGAAATCTGGTGGCGGCGGCAGGCCTAACTGGTGGTAAATGTAAGAATCTAACACAAGTTACTTAGGTTATTATGGCGGTCACTGTAATAATCTAATAAAAGTCACTTAGATTATTAAGCTGCAATCCATCTTCTGCCTCAATTACCACCCTCAGACTGGACTGGCAGGTCTGCATTCCTATCCATATCTCTGAAGAAACAGAATTAAGACCTTAGAGAGCCATAACGAAATTTTGAATAATTTACACTGATAAGATGTAATGATACTTTATGATGTAACGAAATCTTGTGACTCCTGACTATTGTTTTGTGACAAACACCTACCCCTTTGAATTCTGGCTATAAAAACTGCTGGAAATGTAATCAAAGGGGACAGTTTTTGGCTTACTGTCTGGTAGCAAATCTGCAAATAAAATATTCCTTGAACCCACACTGTCTTTGAATTTTCGGCTGCAGTGGCAGGCGGAACGAACTTGTTCCAGTTCAACAACATGACTCCTCATCAAAATTAAAGACAAATATTACCAATACTACATATGAGTAATCTAGAGTCACTATGAATTGAAACCAACTCGATGGCAATTGATTTTTTTTTTTTCTTTTTAATCTAGCGCTAAATGAAATTGGCATGCATAGAATAACGTTTTGGATCACAAGACAACAGACTTTAGTAATTAAAAAAAAAGGGGGGGCACCTGAGAGAGGGAAATTTAGACAGAAATCAAAAAAGTGTTTCAGGTACAATGATGAGCAGGGAGTAAGGCACCAGATCAACATGTAAGGATATGTAACTGCATTTGGGGGCTCAGGAAAGAAGTCAGCTAGGCCAAAGTAAAGGCTTTATTAAGGGTCTAATGGGATAACCACCAAGGAGCCTGGGTGGTACAACGGTTAAGCTCTTGGCTGCTGACTGCAGGTGGACAGTCTGAGCCCACAAGATGTCCTGCTGAGGACAGACGTGGCGGTCTGCTTTCTTAAAGACTACAACCTTGGAAACCCTACGGCACGGTTCTGCTCTGTCTTGTAGGGGCCCTAAGAACTGAAATCAACTTGACAGCAATGGTTTTAGTTTAAGAAAACTGTCAGGCACCCAGGGTTGGCTTCAAGCTGCAGAAGACCCTAAAAGAGGGCACAATTAAGTCCAGTCTGCAGTCGGCATAAATCACATTTATTATTCCTTTCAGTGTGTGTTGCAAACGCTAGTAAAAATCACCTAAACCCAAACACACTGCCGTCCAGTCAGTTCTAACTCGTAGGGATCCTGTAAGACAGAACAGCCCCAGAGAGTTTCCGAGGAGCAACTGGGGGATTTGAACTGCCAACTTTTTGGTTAGCAGCCATAGCACTTAACCACTTTGACAGCAGGGCCCCCCTAAACCACTCCCCCAAAACCAACTGCGACTAAGTGTGTTGCTAATTGCTAACTGGAGAAGAGATTGCTCGAGCTGGGGTGGAGGCCTGCGCAGGTGGCGGGAGGGGAGCAAGGGCCGGGTCCATGAACCTATTCACCTATCTTTTCACTTCAAGAGAGAAACATCAGCTATCCATTCACTGGCAAGCCATTCCCTAGGGAATGAGTTTATGGGTTCAGCAACGATTTGTTTAAATTATTTAAGAGCCAAGCTGAATCTCTTCCTCTATTATTAACAAACAAAACAAAACAAACAAAAAAATACTTCGTTCCCATCCTTCCAGTTTCCTCCTTTTAAAAGCTTTACCTTTTCCACTGCCAGATATCTATACACTTGTTGTTCTCTTCCGGGAGAGCTTGAGAAAACACGCTTTACAGAAGTCCGCAAATCGGTGAGAGTGCCCAGGGAGTGAAAGTGTTTCACAAGGAAGATTCCCTGGTCCGCCACAGCCCGCAGGCTAAGCGGCCTCGGCCAGGAGCAGTCCGTGCGAGGCCAAAGGGAGAGGCCGGTAGACGGGAAGCGCCAGAGGCAAAGACCCCGCCTCGGGATCGCCCCCTACTCTCCGTCTTTGCTTGCAAAGCTCTGACAGTTTCCTTTGAGCAAGGATTCAGTGGAGTGGTTGAGAGAGCTTTAAGATGGCTCCGGAGAATGGAAGCTTCATTAAAAGAGACAGAAGCAAGAACCAAGGCTTGTGGTTATTGTTGTAATTACGATGGGGAGAGGAGGGAGTGAGGAGGCTGTGAACCGGCCCCCAGCAGCGGCCAGCTGTGCTTAAGCAACTAGATCTTGTGCAAATCGGCAGGCGCCCCCAGGTGCTCCTGAAGTTGGAGCACTTTAACCCGAAGGAATAAACCAGGCGCACTGAGCTTTTCTCTCTGTCCTGGAACCCTATGAGACTTGAGACTTCACTCAGATCCCAGACCTCAAGAGCTGCACAGCTGGATCAGAGCGCCAGGCTCCTACCTCCTGTCTAGAGTTCCTTCGGCTGTGTGTTGATAACTCTAATCTGGCACTAATACAAGTCAGCATTAATATGATGTTATTCCAAAATTCCCAAGGTTGGTGATAGGAAAAATGGGAGAAATCATTCTAAAATTTCCTGTCTGTTCTGGAATGGCTTCTGAAATCCCACTTGATTTGTAATGCAATTAGAAATTTCACTTCATGTCAGGGATTTTACAGGCACTTGAGAATCATATGGTCTTTTATACATTGACAGAGACATGCTTCCTCATCTAATTCATATTATGCATCTCTGCAAAGTAAAAGACGTATTTTTTTTAGGATAAACCATCAGGATATTTTTTTCTAGGATAAACAATTCAATGTTCATGTCTATTGGCTGGCCTGCTATCCAATAGGTGTTTCTAATTTTGACCCTGTTTTTCTTAAAAAGTCATTCAATCAGCATTAATTTATTAAGAGCATTCTCTCTGCCCAGGAATACTTAACCCGTGGCTCCTAGCTTCAAAGCAATTTAGATCTATTTAATGGAAAAATGTCAGAGGCTATATCAAGCTATATTCAAGGATAACTGATATGGGACAGACCAGAAATCCAACAGGAAGCCTCATGAGTTCTTATATTCATTTAGTTCTGATTGGAGAACTCACACTCTGAATTGCCTTTATTTTTATTTCCTGTGTGTGATATAAATGCTGGCTTTTGCAACTATGATTCTTCCAGTACTCTCTTATGTTATTCACGGCTTCCCTCGTCTGTCTACACCTGAATGTCTTGATTCAAGTCTACCATTTATTGAAATTACTTTCAGAAATATAAAGAATGGCTCTTGTGTGGGAAAAAAATGAGGGTTGGGGTTCAGGGTGGGACTAACAAGTGGGGTCTACAGATAATTCCACAAGAAACAATCGGTGTTCTTCTGCAGTAGGAAATGGAAGGAGAGGAGTTTTTCCCCAGTCCTCCAGGGAAATCATTCAAATATACACTCTTATCAAACTCTAATAAGGTTCCTGCTTCTGCCTGTTTGCTTTGATGAAGCTGATAATAACAGAAATCTACATTTATTTGCATTTTTTCCACTAGAAGTCACTGAAGCTTCTCAGAACATTATTTTAAAGTGCAGATGCCTGTAAGTGGCAAAAACATGAAATGTCATACAAATGCAGGGAGGGTAATTCAGAAATGGAATTTGTTTTCAGAATGAGCTGTGAGCTTGCCTCCCTCTTCTTTGTGCCCTTGAACTGGGAAGCACAGCAAGAATTATCTTTCTTGTGAGTCTTCTTCCAGCTGACAGCATTACAAACACTTCTTCCCAGCAATGCAACTAATGCACCCACCCCCATTGCCATTTCTAAACCACCACCAGCCCACTCCCAGAAAACTCTGCTCAGAAATCATGCAGGCACAGAGAACACGACTACACAAAGAAATCAATGGAAAAAAAAAAAAAAAAGCTCAGAAGAGGTTTTATGGATCATCTACTCTATTAATTTTGCTTCACAGATTCGAAAACTGTGTCCCAGAGACAATAAATAACTTTTCTAAGATCATAAAGTTGAATTAAAAAGCAGAATAAAGGCAAGAAGGCAAGCTTCCTGATTCCAGCTTGGGGTTCCCTCCACTCCAATGCCTCCATGTCATTATGGCCCTGCCTTCAGGTGCAGAACCATATTAGCATACCCCACCTGCTTGTATTTTTGAATTCCATTTTTAATATTACACTGTCCCCTATACAAACCACCCTTCTCACATCATTAAATACTTATGAAAGAGCACCCTTCCCTGGTATCCCTGAAGTACTGATTCAGGTTAATTCATGTGAGTCAATTCCAAAGTCTCTGCTGAAGCTGAAACAGAACAAAAATAGATACCATTTTAGATTCAGTTACAGCAGTCTCATACATTTGCAATTTTGTGATTTACTTCCTAGGGGTGGTAGGGCACACTTGTGGTTGTGAGGGGGAATAATTTTAAGGAGAGATTAGGGTAAAAACTCTGGAAAATTTGCAAAGCAAAAGGGCAAAGACTTAGGTCAACAGTTCAAGAGATAAAACAAAACTCTCAGCCATTGCAAGGCGCAGGGAGTCCTCACCACTTGAAGACAGCTCTTCTCAACTTCTCTACCCAAAAGAAAGTGGCGTACACTGTGTGACTACGGATCCTACCACCACCACTTAGTAGATGGAGACTTCAAACAAATACTGAACCTCTCTGTACCTGGGTGCCTCCATCTATGAAATGGGGCAACAGTAATACACACCTACGTTTGTTGTTGTGACTAGCGAGTGCATACACATGAAGTCCATAAAACAGCATGTGCAATAACAGATAATATTAGATGTTGGCTGTTTTCTAGTTGTTATAATTATTAGTGCTAAGTATGCTGTTGTTGTTAGGTGGTGCCAAGTCAGTCCCAGCTCGTAGCAACCCTATGCACAGCAGAATGAAACACTGCTCAGTCCTGTGCCATGCCATGCCCATAATCACTTTTATGCTTAAGCCCACCATTGCAGCCCCTATGTCAATCCATCTTGTTGAGTGTCTTTTTCTTTTTTGCTGAGCCTCCACTCTACCAAGCATGATATCCTTCTCTAGGGATTGATCCCTCCTGACAACACATCTACAGTTTGGGAGATACAGTCTTGCTGTCTTTGCTTCCAAGGAGGACTCTGGTTGTACTGCTTCTAGAACAGATCTATCTGTTCTTTTGGTGGTCCATGGAACATTCAATATTGTTCTCCAACACCGCAATTCAAAGGCATCAGTTCTTCTGTCTTTCTTATTCGCGGTCCAATTTCTGCATGCATATGATGCAATTGAAAATACTATGGCTTGGGTCAGGTGTACCATAGTCTTCACAGTGACAGCTTTACTTTTTAACACATCAAAGAGGTCCTTTGCAGCAGATTTAGATACTGTATACTGAGCCTTTTGATTTCTTGACTGCTGCTTCCATGTGAGTTGATTTTGGAACCAAGTAAAATGAAATCCTTGACAACCTCAAACTTTTCTCCGTTTATCATGATGTTGCTTACTGGTACAGTCATGAAGATTTTTGTTTTCTTCATGTTGCAGTACAATCCATACTGTAGGCTGTGGTCCTTGATCTCTATCAGTAAGTGTTTCAAGTTCTCTTGGCTTCCAGCAAGCAGGGTTGTGTCATTGTGTAATGCCTAATTATGCCTAATAATGCCTCATGTTTCTTTATACAGCCCAACTTCTCACCTTATCTGCTCAGCATACAAATTGAAAAGGTACAGTGAAAGGATATGACTCTGACACACGCCTTTCCTGACTTTAAACCAAGCAGTGTCCCCTTGTTCTTTGCACAACTGCTTCTTGATCCATATATAGATTCCTTAAGAGTATAAGGCAATGTTATCCATAAAATGTTATCCATAACTTGTTATGACCCATGCAGTCAAATGTCTTTCCATAGTCAATGTAACACAGGTAAACATCTTGCTTTCAGCCAAGATTCATCTTACATCAGCAATGATATCCCTGGTTCCACATCCTCTTCTGAATCTGGCTTGAATTTCTGGCAGTTCCCTGTCAATATACTGTTGCAGTCATTTTTGAATGATCTGTAACAAAATTTACTTGTATGTAATATTAATTATATTGTTTGATAATTTCTGCATTCTGTTGGATCACCTTTCTTGGGAATAGGCATAAATATGGATCCCTTTCAGTTTGTTGGCCAAGTTGCTGTCCTCCAAAGTTCTTGGCATAGATGAGTCAGCACTTTCCATGCTGCATCCATTTGTTGAAACATCTCAGTTGACATTCCATCAATTCCTGGAGCTTGTTTTTCACCAGTGCCTTCAATGCAGCTTTGGCTTCTTCCTTCAGTAGCGTCAGTTCCTGAGCATATGCTACCACTTCAAATGGTTGAAAATTGGCTGATTCTTTCTGCTGTAATGACTCTGTGTGTTCTTTCCATCTTCTTTTGATGCTTCCTGAGTCATTTAATATTTTTCCTGCGGAATCCTTCACTACTGAAACTCAAGACTTGAATTTTTTTCTTCATTTCTTTAAGCTTGAGAAATGAACAATATGTTCTTCCCTTTTGGTTTTCTATTTCCAGCTCTTTGCACATGTCATTTATAATACTTTGTCTTCTTGAGCCACTCTTTGTAATTTTCTTTTTAGTTCTTTTCCTTTGCCATTCCTTCCTTTTTCTTTAGCTACTCTAAGTTTGAGAGCAACTTTCAGGATCTCTTCTGAATACACAGAAATCAAACCCACTACATCTGTCGACAGATATGATGGAAATGCTCAATATCAGCAGTCAGAACAACATCACGTGCTGACTCGGGCACAGACCACCAACCGCTCATATGCAAGTTTAAACTGAAACTGAAGAAAACTAGAACAAGTCTACAAGATCCAAAGTACAACCTTGAGTATCTCCCACCAACGTTTAGAGACCATCTCAAGAACAGATATGATATGTTGAACCTTAACGACTAAAGACCAGATGAGTTACAGAATGACATCAAAGACATCATCCATGAAGAAAGCAAGAGGTCATTAAAAAGACAAGAACACTAGGCATAACGTGCAGCAATTCAGAAAAGCCAGGTTTCCACAAAACAATCAAGAGCTACATGGCATTACACACAGAACAAAGCCATTTCCTCTACCTGGTCTCATCTATTCATCATACCAAGCTGTGAGGGAAGGAGAAAGGTCATCTTTAGCTCTATTTTATAGATTACATAACTGAGACTAAAAGGATGAAGGAAATATTCCAGTTTGACATGGACAAATGACATTAGAACCAGGATGTCCAGACTCAAATCCCATGTTTTTGCCATATTTACCATACTTAGTCACCTAAACACAAATGTCCCAAATTCATCCTAATTCTCATACTGAACTTGACATGCAAGTTCCAACACTGAGATACTGATTAAGCTGATGACACGGATTAATACAATGTGACAGTTACATGTCACAAAGTTTCTAAAAAATTACTTTATGTATATTATACAAATGGGACATCACCTAAGAGTAAATCTGTTGCTGCAGAGATGATTTTGACGCAGTCACCCTATAAGACAGAATACAACCACCCCATACAGTTTATAAGGAGTGACTGATGGATTTAAACTGCTAGTCTTTTGGTTAGGAGCCAAGCTCTTAACCACTGGCCACCAGCACTCCACCCTAAGAGTATATATGATGATTTAAAAAAAAAAAATCCAGTCTCCAAAGTTAAAATCCAGTCTCAGCTCTTTGATTCAAAAGTAACTACAATTACACCTTCAGAATAAATCCATGCATATATGAGTACACACACTGTTCTGCAAATTAGTTACTTTGTTTTGCTTTTTTTTTTTTTTTTAGTTTAGTATATTTTAGAGATCATCCCATATCAGCACAGCTGCTTTTCCCTAATACTTCTCAGTTGTTTGAAACAGTACATTGCTGGTGACAGGTGCCATTCAGTCAGCTCTGACTCAGAGTGACCCTATATACAAAGGTCAAAACACTGCCCAGACCCGTACCATCTTCACAATGTTTGTGAGCACTGCACATATACAGAGTATTTTTATCTATTTCCCCAGTGTTTTACTATAACACAAAGTGCAAACATGGATTTTTAGCACTTCTGGAAACACAAACATCTTTCTTTTTGAAGTTGTCCTACCAGCTTACTGTGTTCAATTTTCACATTGAGGTAACTCTTCCTTTGTAAGTTGACCTTTGTGGAGAAAGTTTTCGAATTTCCTTAACATTTCACAAGCCTTCACTTTACTCCCAGGGGAACAAAGAGGCCATTAACAAAGAGAATAGTCAAATGGTGAAATAAATATACATATATATATATTGAGGGGAGGCTTTCTTCTAGGTTTGATTCTCCTCATGACAACACAGGTCAACTGGGAGAGAAACAGAGCACTGTCCCTGTCCATCTGTATGTTGCCATGAATAGCATCACTACATCTTCTTTTAGAACTATTAGAACACATCAATAGGCAAAAATAAGGATAATACAGCAAAGAGCATCTGCTGTTCAAAATCTTAGTGAAATCTCATTCTGCTAATCACAAATACAGAGGAATAACAGATATATAAACTGTAGCCTCCAGTGCAAAATGAAGGTGTAGGAGTCCCTTGTTCAAAAGTTAAGAGTTTTGAGATGGTGGCAGGGGACCATTATACAAGTGTGGGACCTTTTGAGTGTGGGGCCCTGTGTGGGTGCACGCATTGTACACACATGGAGCTGGCCCAGATGCTTAAAGTGCACTCCACTCTGCTGTATTCTTTTTTTTAGTAATAATAAAAAAAAAAGAATAAACATCCTGTATTCTGAAAGTTTAGGATGGGGATAATCTCCCTGAAAGCCATGGTCACAAGACTCTGGGGAATGGACATTGAGAATCCATGTTTTCAGTATAATACTTTACTCCGACTCGACGGCACTTGGCTTGGCCCATTTTCTAAGTTTCAGTTTCAGTTCCAATTCTAAGACAAATCAGTTCATTTCTCATAACTACTCCTCTTTATTGTATTAAGGAGCCCTGATTGGGCAGTGGCTAGAGCACTGGGCTATAAACAATGTTAGTGGCTTGAACCCAACAAGTCAAAAACCAAACTCACTGCCATTGGGTTGATTACAACTCATAGTGACCCTATAGGACACAGCAGAACTGCCCAATAGAGTTTCCAAGAAACACTTCGTGGATTCAAGCTGCTGAACTTTTGGTTAGCAGACACGGCACTTAACCACGACATCATCAGGACTCCCTGGAACCCACCAGCCACTCCAAAAGGCTAAAGACACAGCTATCTGCTTCTGTAAAGATTCACACTTTTTGAAACCCGATGGGGCAGTTTTGTTCTGTCCCACAGGGTCACTATAAGTCAAAACCTACTTGATGGCAACGAGTTTATGGTTTTACTGTGTGGTTGTTGGGTGTTGTTGATTATGATTCCTGTCGTCTCCACGGGACAGAACAGAACTGCCCCATATAGTTTTCATGGCTGCAGATTTTACAGAAGCAGACTACTAGGTCTTTTTGCTGTTGAGTTGATGGGTAAGTCCAAAGGGACAACTTTTGGATTAGCAACCAAGCACTTAATCATTTGGCAACCAGGGCTCCTTCCTATTCTCTGTGTCATTGCTAGGTGCAATCAAGTTGATTCTCACCCACAGTAACCCTAAGTACAAGAGAATGAAACACTGCTCAACCCTGTGCCATCCTCACAATTGTTGCTATATTTGAGCCCATTGTTGCAACCACTGGGTGAATCCACCTCGAGTTTTCTCTTTTACAGTGATCTCTACTTTACCAAGCATGATGTTCTTCTCCATGGTCTGGTCCCCTCCAGATAACATGTAAAAAGCACATGAGACAAAGTCTTGCCATTCTTGTTTCTAAAGAGCTTTCTGGCCGTACTTCCTCCAAGACACATTTGTTCATTGTTCTGGCAGCCTATAGCATATACAGTGTTCTTTCCCAATGCCCCAATTCAAAGGCATCAATTCTTCATCAGTCTTCCTTAATCATCATCCATCTTTCATATGCATATGAGGTGACTGAAAAGACCATGACTTGGGGTTGGGTGAACCTTAGTCTTTAACGTGGTATCTTTGTTTTTTAAGAGTTTAAGAAAGGTTTTTTTTTACAGTGGATTTGCCCAATACAATATGTTGTTTGATCTCTTAACTGCTATTTTTACAGGCATTACTTGCAGATCCCAGAAAAATGGAATCTTTGACAACTTCTCCATTTATTGTGGTGCTGCTTATTGGCCCAGTTGTGAAGATTTTTGTTTTCTTTATGTTGTGGTGTAATCCATACTGAGGCTTTAGTCTTTGATCTTCATCAGTAAGTGGTTCAAATCCTTTTCACTTTCAGCAAGCAAAGTTGGATCATCTGCATATCACAAGTCATTAAAAAAATCTTCCTCCAATCCTCATGCCGCATTCTTCTTCACATAGTCCAGTTTCTCAGAGTATTTCCTCTGCCTACAGGTTGAATTAGTGAATGGATACAATCCTGATGCAGAGCTTTCCTGATTTTAAGCCACATCATCTACTTGTTGGAAATCCTGGTGGTGTAGTAGTTAAGTACTATAGATGCTAACCAAAAGGTTGCCAGTTTGAATTCACCAGGAGTTTCTCGGAAATTCTGCCAAGGAAATTCTGCCCTATAGGATTGCTATGAGTCAGAATTGACTCAAAGGCACTGGGTTTGGTTTGGGGGTTATCCCTTGTTTGTTCCAATAATGACCTCTTAGTCTTACATCCAGGTTCCTCACAGATCTCACAGTGTTATCCATAATTTGACATGATCCACATAGTCACAGACTACATTGAACAGCCAATAAAACACAGGTAAACATCTTTCTGATATTCTCTGCTTTCAGTCAAGGTCCATTTGACATCAGCAATGATGTCCCTTGTTCTAAGTCCTCTTCTGAACCCAGCTTGACTTTCTGTAAGGCCCCTGTCAATGTATTGCTGCAACCATTTTTAAACTGTCTTTAGCAAAATTTTACTTGTATGTAACATTAATGATCTTGGTCAGTAATCTCATTCTGTTGGATCACTTTTCTTTGGGATGGGCACAAACATGTATCTCATCTAGTCGGTTGGCCAAGTAGCTGTCTTCTAAACTGCTTTGCAAAGAAAAGGGAACAACTCCAGCATTGCATCCATTTGTTGAAACATCCCAGTTGGCGTTCCATGAATTCCTGGAGCCTTTTTGTTTCAACAATGCCTTCAGTGTAGCTTGGATCTCTTCCTTCAATATCATTGGGTCTTGATCACATACTAACTGGCCATCAGTCAAATTTCTTTTAGTACAGTGGCCTTGTGTATTGTTTCCATCTTCTTTTGATGATTCCTGTCATTCAATATTTTTTCCTCCCCTCTATAAAAACAAACAAAGCTGTTGCTGTAGAGTTGATTCTGACTTATGTAGTGACCCTACAGGTCACGGCAGAACTGCCCAATAGGGTTAACAAGGCTTGCCTGGTGGAGTTGAACTGCCAACCTTTTGTTTAGCAGTCAAACTCCTAACCATTATACTACCAGGCCTTCCTCTCTGTAAGCAAGTTACCTCTTCACATCTTTCAAAAATGTATTGAAATTTCTTATCTGGTAGTTTCTCTTTCATTCTGTTTGTATTTGTATGTTAACATCTTTATTTTTCTTTGTCATTTTGGGTTTATATCAAAAGAAACAGATTCAAAGGCATTTTATTTTCAAAACTACCAGGTTTATCCAGAACCATAGTATATTAATTGGCAATTTTCTTCTTTTACTGTATGTGTATAAGATTTCCTACTTACCTCAAATTACCTAATATGTATCTGCCTTTTGTTTACAAGGAAACTCTGGTTGCATAGTGGTTAAGAGCTATATCTCCTAACCCAAGGCTGGCAGTTCAGATGTACCAGCACTCTTTCAAAACCCTATGGGACCATTCTACTCTGTCCTACAGACTCACTATGAGTCAGAATTGACCGGAAGGCAATGGTTTGGCTTTTAGTTTTTAGAAAAATATAAATTTTACTGTTATTTAGTATTTTGAAATCTAACATTTTGCTCTCAAATACCCTCTATTTTCATATCCTTCCAATCCTTTATGAAAAACAAGGGTATATACTCTGGAAAACAGAAAAGACCATGCAGCACGTATATTGACCCAAATATTTCAGAAACGGTGTATGTCTTGTTCCAGCCAAATTGCGGGCTGAAGAAGATATTGAATTTTTAATTGCAAGCCATTATGAAACTAACTGTTTTGTATCAACTAACACATAATCAGTAGTTAACTATTCTCTGTTGGTTTCAAGACAAGAAGAACCTCAAATTTAATTAGAACTCTGAAACACAGCCAAGAACACGGTGACCGATAATCATTCGGACAGAACTAAAACCTGAAGTTAGATGGTAGTAGAAAAGCTTAAGTCTTAATGAAGGCATGAATTATGTTGAGCTGACAGCATGTATACATACAAAAGCAATACTATTTTAAACAGAATTCTTGGTTCAGACAGCAAACTGTGCTACTTCAACTGTGCCTTGCTAGATCTTCACTTAAAATTAATATCAATGTGCTACGTCAGTGCCCAATTGTCTAGCACAGCTGAAGAGAGAGTAAACTATCAAGAAATTAATTGGACCAGTTCCAACTTCTCAATGGTCTTAGTCATCTCAGAATCACAGAAGCCAAATATAACCCAGATCCCCCAAATGGTCCAGTATTGACTGTCTAATTAAGAAGCAAAACTGTCTAAAGTGATTTTAAAATCTACCTTCGTTTCTTGGTGAGATGGATGTCTTGTCACGAATGTGATAAAATATTCAGGACCACAACCTATTAGACCCAGAAGCCACTCAGTCAAACTGTGGGATAGTGGAGCAAAGACTTTATTTTTTCTTGTGAACTTAAAAAAAAAAATTGTAAGCACTTCTCTATCTGCTTCTCTGTCCTGTTTTATTTCCTTAAGATTGTAAGAATATCTTCACTACACTTCTTACTGTTGGGGAAATAAATGAGTATATGTAGGTAAACGTAAATCATTTTGTCAGACAACTATTTTGGAGGAATGTGATTAAGATTTTCCACTTGTAATGTGGACTGCTCCACCACGACCTCTCTTAAGAGAGACAGAAGTAGAAGGGGGTGTCTGCCGAGCTCTTAGGCACTGTGCTGCACCCCCCCCAAAAACACACTGCCATCCAGTCAATTTTGACTCATAGCAACCCTGTAGGGCAAAGTAGAACTGCCCCATATAGTTTACACTGTGCCACTGGAACGCCTAAAGTTAGTTAGGTGCTACCGAGTCAATTTCAGCTCATAGGGATTGCTTGTGACAGAACAGAACTGCTCAGTCAAGTTTTCTAGGCAAGAATCTTTACAAGAACAGACCACCAGGTCTTTCTCCTCTCGAGTCACTAGGGAGTGTTGAACCGCTGACCTTTTGGTTAACAGGCCATTGCTTAACTATTGCTGTACTGGGGTTCCCAAAAGTTACTCTCTTTGAACTCTAAGGCTTTCACCTGTTTCAGTCAGCTAGCGCTGCTCTAACAGAAATATTACAGAGTGGATGGCTTTAACAAAGGAAAGTTTATTCTTATAGTCTGGTAGGCTATATGTTAAGGATGTTCGCTCCAGGGGAAAGCTTTCCCTGTTGTCAGCTCTGGAGGAAAGTCCGGTATTGTATCAGTCTTTGTCCAGGGAGCACCTTGGTGCAGAAAGCTCAGGTCTGAAGGATGCGCTTTTCTCCCAGTGGTGCTTTCTTGGTGGTGTGAGGTTCCCAATTCTCAGCCTGCTTCCTTTTCCTTTTATTGCTTGCAGGATGAAAGGATTAAGGGTGAGACAAGCCATACTACAGGGAAACTCCCTTTACAGTGGAGCAGGGAGGTGATCCTATGAAGGGATTTACAGCCCTACCCTAATCCTTTAATATACAGTTTAGGAAAACCACAAAAAAGGAGGATAATCGTAGAATACAGGGAATCATGGTCACATGGCTACACTTATTTTGGGGGTTACACAATTCAATCCATGACACACTTTTTATGGCTATGATGTTAAGGCATTTTGCTTTCATTTTTTCTAACAAAGGAGAATAACTGAAACACCCAGGGTTCAACAAATATAAGTCAGAAAGAATTAAGGAATATGAATTATTTATCCAACTTTTCTACAAAGGACAGGGTGGGGGTCCGCTGACAACATGTGACATGATGTTCCTGGAAGCAGAGTGAACATATGAAGCTATAGAAAGAATGACAGACTAGCTGGGACTGCTTGTCTCCACTTGACTTCTGCTATCTACCAGCTGTGTGGCCTTGGAGAAGTCCCTTAGAATCTCTGGACTTCAGCTAGTTACTATGTTGTTATAGAAATAACATAAGCCTTCTATTTTTGTTTATCAACCAAGTCCTCACCTCCCTCTCCCCAGGTATTTTTATAAGGACCACTATGCTACTTTTTTACATGTTGCTTTCTAAGTAGAGTATAATACCACCTGCTCACTTATTGGATGAAATTCATTGAATGTTTCTTCTGTGTCAAGTCTTCTGCTCCATACTTTATCTGTTGTATCTAGAACAAATACTATTATCTTATTTTAGTCCCCAAAACAATGTCACTATTAGATATGGTTTTAATAAGAGGTTCATAGAAGTTACTACTTGAAGAAGGTCACACAGCTAATGAGAAATTCAATATCCACAGTTACATATACATGATGGCAATTTACAACCCTATGCTACAAGTACAGTGCTCTGTATGACTATAGAGAAACCACTGCACTTCTTTTTGACACCACATCTTAATCTAAGAAGTGGAGCTAATAAGAGTATCCAATCACAGAATTTTACATTCTCCGGGTGACACAAATGGTTTGCACTAGACTACTAACCTACGCATTGGTGGTTTGAGCCTAACCAGCAGTGTTGCAGAAGAAAGGCTTAGTGATTTGTTTCCTTAAAGACTAAAACCAAGAAAATCCTGTGGAGCAGTTCTACTCTGCAATACATGGGATGTGATGAGTCAGAATCAATTAGACAGCAACAGATTTTTTTTTTTTTTTAAATCATAGGCTCTTGAAAGAGTTAAATAATACTTATACAACAATGAGAATTGTGTACATGGGACATGCTCGATAAATGTTGATATTATTGAATGCGTTTAGCTTCTCCAGTACTTCTAGCTGACTAGGAAGATTTCAAGTTCAGGTGTAAGCAGGACACTGAGGGCTGTTATGCTTGCCCCAGGGAACTGAAGGCCCACTGAGCCCCTTGTCTCCTGGGACCTTCATCACCATTGCTACACGAACCAGAGTACTCCAGGCTTTCCCAGTTTGTAAGCAAAAGCTCACACTCTAAAGGCAGCAAGTGCTTAGGCCCTACAGCTATCTATTCTCTTTCCAGGTTCCAGGAAACCACACAAAATTTGAACAGGTCATGCACAGTTAGAGAGGACATACAATGTGAGAGAGAAGAAGAACATTTGGGAAAATCTAACATCTGTGATTGTTCATCACTTCCCTCCTTTCTGACGTGAGCACACTTTCATTCCCAGAGGGATGATACATCCGCATCCTTTTCAAAAAACCAAAGGTAGCACCACCATTGCAGGCACGATGATACCTGACTAACTAGAACCTGTTCTCATTTTCCTCCTACAGCTGACTTGCAGCTACAAACCATGACTAGGTCATTTTAGATGGAGACTGACATGTTTTAAGGTTAGAGCTTCAAGAGCATACTCAGTCACCTCTAGGTTTTAGGTTGCTGCTCAATTCTCCCACTGCCACTCCCCTACTCCCAATCATTTGCTGAGACTCCAATCCCATCTCATTTAAACAAGGAGATTAGAAGGCCCCTGGAAAGTCAATAGATGCCTTGAAGTTTGGTTCCTGCAGTACAGCCCTCAGGGCATCTGTGCAACTGTCATAGTTGATGTGCTTTAATGGTCTCCTTGCCAGAAGTGGCCTTGTGTGAAACAGCTGCCTCTGGAAGTGGTCAAATACTTGCTATTGGTCTCCCCTGCTGTGTGTGGTGGGATGACCCCCAGCAGATAAACAGGAACTTGTGTTAAAGGAGGCTCTTAAAATACCATCTGTTTTCAACCTTCTATTTTAAAGCATTGCTTTGCAAGGGGCCCTTGGCTTGTTATCCTTTCACTTTTAACAACATTTCTCATAACAACTCCCTGTATGAAATGAGAATGTGTATATATAGGGCCAGGGAGGCCTGCCTCTATTCTGGGAGAGCAGAGTGACAAGTGCAGCTTGTTTATTTCTCATATCTGAAAGACATAAAAGATGCTGCTGCAAGAGAGCCCTGGAAGAATTACTGATGAGAAGAGCAAAGCCCTCAGAGTGAACCTACCTTTATGGAAGGATAAAGAAGGCTTTTTAGAGTATCTCTAGAAAGAAGGAATAATTAGAGTACATAGGAATCTATTCATAATAGTTTGCTTAAAATACACTGTCTCATCAAAGTCAGTGTTTTTGCAGACTCATTTCCTAATGGATTCCAGAAGGGCAGTAGCATCAAGGACCAACAAAAACTCGAGGTAAAGACTGTGGAGGGGAAAGAGCAGGAGGCAATATAACAATCAGAGAAATGGCATCTGGAAGAAAGAATAGACTTGAAGGTGACAAAGGATTTAATAGAGGATCACACTGGCCTCATTTCTGTTTTCCAGCTCTCTATGTGATAACAGCAGAGTTGATTTGTGCATTTTTGCCTGAGTAGGACACCAGGTGTAGACATAGTTGGTTATTTTAGCCTCTGGACCATGATACATAGAGCCAAAGCCAAGCCAAGTGCCATCAAGTTGTCAATTTATTTATTCTGGAGACAAAAACAGGAAATTGGAAGCCTATACTAAGGTGGCTAGTCAGCCTAATCTGGAAAAAAAAAAAAAGCTAAGTCAACTTGTAACACATGCCTGCCTTTAAATAAGAAATGTTTTTTAATATCACTGTGGGTGCATTTAAGAACAGGACTGATCCTTCTCCACAGCAATAAAAAACGAGAAAGTTTGCAGTTGCTGGCTATTTGTCTTTAATTAACACAATATTTTACACTTCTCTTAAAATGAAAGGTGGAATTTTACGAGCATCTGGAAGTATGGAGGCAAATAGTTTTGTCTGGAGTGTTTTAAGTTCATCATCTCATATGTACTGGTCACCTTCTTTAGAGACTTGCAGACGCACGCATTTTCAGTTTAGCGCATGCGTGAAAAACAACCTCCTTTTCTTCCCCCTCTCTTTTTAGCAGGTCTGTGTATGCCAGAAACCCATTTTTAATATTATAGCTGTGAATCAGTTAAGCTTTTAAACTTAGGGACTTTCAATTATAGAGAGATTATTCTGGCGAAGGAAGACTTAACTGTAGGTAACGAGAATTGTTGGTCTTGGATTTTACAAACTAATTTCACCAAAAAGGTATCCATTTCTTACTACATATTTTTATTTATTAGGAAATGATAGCATCTGCTAATCTACAACACATAACGATTCTTCGTAACCAGCACAGCAAAACATTTTTAAAAATAACATTTGGTAGATTATATTTTAAATAAACTTAATTTTTAGCAGTTCAGTTTCACTTCCTGTTGCCTAATCTGGGTCTTCAATTTAGCAGTATTAATGTGGGAGATCACCCCTAACAAATCTTTGACATGAGAATTCAATAATAAAAGACCTGTGTTTAAGGATTCAATTTTTTGGTAAACTGACACAAGTCTCAGGCAGGTTGAGTTAGACTGCCTGACAGAGTAAGGTTAAATAAAGACTTTTGAATGGCCTCAGATGTAAACTGATGGATTTGGGATTGGAGATATTTTCATTACAAAGAGAGCTACCACACTGCAGCTGGAATAATTGGTTTTAATTATCAGAATAAACAGTGGGCTTTGACAAACAAATAAGAATCACTGAATTAAACAGCTTTCTGGGGAGAAAAGCTTCCAAAGTGGCAGTCTTGCCTTTGAGCTTCTGGTGAATTATATTTAATAAGCTTCTTCTCACAGCATTTCTGAGGGGAGGCAACATATAATATATGTAATGAGAGCTGGGGAGAGGGATTCTACATGCATGAATTTGCAGGAATGTGAGAATCACTGAACTTTAGAATCGAAAGGGATCTTAGTAATCATTTTACACCATCCATTCCTTATTATGAAACCCTGGCAGTATAGTGGTTACATGGTATGGCTGTTTAACGAAAGGTCGGAAGTTCAAATCCACCAAGGACTCCCCGGAAACTCTACGAGGCAGTTTGGTCTTGCAGTGTCACTATGAGCCAGAATCAAAACCATCAAAAATGGTTTTACTATTTTTTTTATTCCTTATTATGTCCAATGATGGAGGGGGAGGGGACCAACACTTGAAGCCCAAAGAGAAAAAATTTATAACTTGCCCAAGGTTTTATTTCATATCTATAAGAATACTCATGGGCCATGGCAGGAGGAGGGCATATGTTCAGCAATTTCTGTTTACTAAGAAACAGATTCACATATCAACTTTAGAAATCTTAATAACAAGACTGATGCTTCCAGTAATTGGAAACTCCCCTCATCCATATTTCAGGATTCCTGGGTGTCAAAAATGCTTAATATGGTAGGCTGCTAACCAAAAGGTTGGAGTTTGAGTCCACCCAGAGGCACCTCAGGAGAAAGGCCTACTGATTTACTTCTGAAAAATCAGCCATTGGAAACCTTGTGGAGCACAGTCTTAGTCTGACACACATGGTACCATCATCGGTCACAGTCAACTCAACTACAATGTTTCATTCCCCAAACATTTAAAACTAGCTTATTGGGAATTTACAGACAAGATACAGATCTAGTATTTGAGTGGCAGGTATAGTAATGCAGAAGCAAAGGCAAACAGTTTCAGTAGTATCTTTTTCAATACTTCATTGTACCAGGGAAAGACACCTTATGTGAAAAGTCACGATTTCTGCCCTCAAGATGCACGTAAAACACAAATGCTGCTCGTAGATTTTTTTCTTTCTTTCTTATAAAATCACAAGAAGATGGATATAAAATATTCCCTAAGGAAGAGGAATTAAGGAAGGTATGATAATTAGGGCATGAGGCTGGTTGCCTACAGGCCAGTACTGGGTGAAGGAGACAGCTGTCACGGATTGAGTTGTGTCCCGCACAAAATACATGTAGCCATTTGCCTGGGCCATAATTCCCTATATTTTATGATTGTCCTCCACATTGTGATTTTATTGTGCTGTATGTTAAAGGATTAGGGTGGGACTGTAAATCTCTTTATAAGATCAACTGCCTGCTCCACTGTAACGGTAGTTTCCCTGGAGTATGGCTTGTTCCACACTTAATCCTTTCCCCCTAGAAAAGATAAAAGGAAAGGGAAGCAGGCAGAGAATTGAGAACCTCACACCCTCAAGAAAGCAGCACCAGGGGAAGAGTACTCCTTCAGACTGAGGTTCCTGTGCCAAGATGCTCCCTGGACAAAGACTGATGCAATACTGGACTTTCCTCCAGAGCCAACAAGAGGGAAAGTCTTCCCCTGTAGCAGCTATCCTGAATTTGAACTTGTAGCCCACCAGACTGTATAAGAATAAACCTTCCTTTGTTAAAGCCATCCGCTCTGTGGTATTTCTGTTACAGCAGCACTAGCTGACTAAAACAACAACTAACTCATTAAAACATCTCTGACTGCCTGTCTCCTCCATAGATTCCTTTGGACCATGACAGATTACTTAGTCCTAGTAATTATTTCAATGGCTAAATAATATCCCACAAGTTTAATTAGCATAATCATTCCCCTAGTGGAGTTGTGCTGGATGTTTCCATTTTCTTTTATAGTATTATGAAAATGAAATGATAACATTTGAATTGTTTTCTTAAAGATAAGAGAAACTAGGTAAATATATGCTGATGCAAAATAAATCAGCTCTTTGCTAAATAAAATGTGGTTTTCACAAGTAGACTGAAAAATTAACTATGAACAGAAAATCTGAAGAATGCTCCAAGCAATAACATAATGGAAAGGTCGTTTTTAAAGAATTTAATTTTGTTTTTTTTAAGAAAATGCAAATGCAAATTGTCATCAAATGCCCTGTTGAAAGTACTTGACAAAACTCACTAGTGTATAAATGACATGTGAGTCTTCAAACATTAGCTTCACTACCGTATTTTGTAAGGGAGACTCCAGAATAGTTCTAAAACAATTTTTAAATGATTATTTTTAAAATCCTATAGTAACTAACTGTAACAAGTGCTTCAATGTAAAACCCTGATGGATCCTAGTTACTTGATAACTCATTATAAATAGCAACCATTTTCACACAATCAACAAATGAAGGAGCTTGTTATCTTTAAAAATAGTTGTCTTCAGTAGTTTAAACTTATCTCCATATAAAGCTGTTCATAAGAACATACTTAGCAAATCTTTTGTCCCTAGAAAGAGTGAAAGGTAAATTTCAATCCAGGCAAAGCCAAATGATTATAACTTCTCAGTTAGTGGACTATAAGTGTTGTGGATTGAGTTGTGTTCCCCAAAGGTATATGTTGACTTGGCTGGGCCATGATTCCTGATGTTGTGTGGTAGTCCACCATTTTAAAGAGAGAAGGGGGAAGAGAGAGAGATAGAGAGAGAGAGAGAGAGAGAAAGAGAGAGACAGAGAGAGACAGATCAAGAAGTAGGCAGAAAACAGATGGACCTCACACCACTGAGAAAGAGGAGCTGATAACAGAGAACGTCCTTTGGACTTAGGGTCCCTGTGCTGAGAAACTCCTAAACCCAAGGAAAGACTGATGGCAAGGACCTTTCCCAGTCCCAAAGACATAGAGAGCCTTCCGCTGGACCTGATACCCAGAATTCAGGCTTCTAGCCTTACAGATTGTGAGAGGATGAAGCTCTTGTTTCATATGGTCATCTATCTATGGTGGTTCTCTTATAGCAGCACTAGATAATTAAAATAGTAAGTTAATGAGATATCATTGTGTGGTACTGTAAGGGACGTAAGATGTATAATTATTCATTTCCTAAGGGATATACAGAGCCCCAGTGGCATAGTGGTAAGAGCTTGGCTGTTAACCAAAAGGTTGGTAGTTTGAATACACCAGCTGCTCCTTGAAAGCTCTATGGGGCAGTTCTACTCTGTCCTGTAGGGTCATTATGAACGGGAATTGACTCAACTGCAATAGGTTTGGTTTCTGGTTTAAGGTATACATATAAATATATATATATGTATATAAAGCCAAATAAACAAATAAAAATCAAAAATAAAACCCTACTGCTGTGGAGCTGATTCTAACTCACAGTAACTCTACAGGGCAGAGTAGAACTTCCCTTGAGGTTTTCAAAGCTGTAATCGTTAATAAGTAGCTGCCCATCACATCTTTCTCTGACAGTGAGGCAGGTAGTTTGAATTACCTTCTTTTCTGTTAGCAGCCAAGTGTTTAGTGATGGTGTCACTGGGGACATATATATATGTATATATATGTGTATATACGTGTATATATATATATATATATATATATTATTGGCTTTTAACCTCACCATCAGTAAAAGGAATTAAGTTGCTCATATTGTGAGGACAAATCTTACTTCTGGCTCTTCTATGTTACTGTTGTGTTATATTGCTATGCACATGCAAGACCAGAAACAAAACCAAAAAGCCCAACATTTTATAGCATATTAGTATTTACAACCCCCAAACTTAAGGAATTGTTGTTTCTGTTGTTAGGTGGCAAGTCAGTCCTGACTCGTAGCGACTCTATGAACAACAGAATGAAACACTGCCCAGTCTTGTGCCATGTCCACAATTGTTTTTATGCTTAAGCCCATTGTTGCAGCCATGGTGTCAATCTATCTTGCCACGGGTCTTCCTCTGTTTCACTAGTCCACCCCTCTACCAAGATGCTATCCTTCTCCAGGGACTGATCTTTCCAGACAACATGTCCAAAGTGTATATATATATATATATATATATATATATATATATATATATATAATACACACATACACATATATATACACACACACATATATATACATAAAACATATGAGGACTGACAATTAACTTCACAAACTCACCTAGAAAAAGTGCTATCACATACCTCATTGCTGAATGTCACTATGATCACCATTGAAGTACTCCCCTTGGGAAGCTACATACTGATGCCAGTGCCTAGTCCACCCCTCAATGCAATTTTGGAACTGTTTTTCTGGAATGGCCATCAGAGCTGTCATCATAGTACCCTTAATGTCCTGAATGTCATCAAAATGTCTTTCTTTCAGCATTTCCTTTCTCTTTGGGTAATGTAAAAAGTCACTGGGGGCCAGATCAGGTGAGTAGGGAGGATGTTCCAATACAGTTACTTGTTTATTAGCTAAAAACACCCTCACAAACTAGACAATGAAGTTCACAAACCTACCACCATGCACTGTGGCCATTCCAGAAAGAGTTCCCAAATTGCACTGAAGGGTGGATTAGGCACTGGCATCAGTGCACAGCTTCCCAATGGGAGTACTTAGAAGGTGACTGTAGTGATATTCAGCAATGACGCACACAGCACTTAAAACAATTAAGTTCGTGGACTTAATTATCTGAGCTCTCTCTCTCTCTCTCACACACACACACGTGCGCGCGCACACACACACACACACACACACACACACACACATCTAAGCTTAGCTGGCTTCCTTGTTCTGAGTCCAAACTGGATACTTTTTAGATCCAATTAGGTTTGTCTTTGACTCAAATGGCCTTTGTTTATAAAATCCAGACTCATAGTGTAATCTTTAATTTTTATCCCACAATGAGTACACATATTTCCTATTAGAGTGAATAAAAGCTATAAGTAGGTATTTAGCAGAAAGCAAGTGAACTTAAGTGCACAGAATATTTTAAATCTAGAAATAGCATTTCTTTTGTGTCAACTGAAAGCAGTAATAAAGACTTCTTTATATGAGTATTATATGACTATTCTAAGTTCTTACCAAGAAGACAGAAGAAGAATTGACACCTTTGAATTGTGGTGTTAGAAAAGAATGTTGAATGTACCATGGACTTCCAAAAGAACAAACAGAAAAAGTACAACCAGAGTGCTCCTCAGAAACAAAGATGCCAAGACTGCATCTTCTATACTTGGACATGTTGTCTGGAAAGATCAGTCCCTGGAGAAGGACAGCATCTTGGTAGAGGGGTGGATCAGTGAAACAGAGGAAGACCCGTGGCAAGATAGATTGACACCATGGCTGCAACAATGGGCTTAAGCATAAAAACAATTGTGGACATGGCACAAGACTGGGCAGTGTTTCATTCTGTTGTTCATAGAGTTGCTATGAGTCAGGACTGACTTGCCACCTAACAACAGAAACAACAATTCCTTAAGTTTGGGGGTTGTAAATACTAATATGCTATAAAATGTTGGGCTTTTTGGTTTTGTTTCTGGTCTTGCATGTGCATAGCAATATAACACAATAGTAACATAGAAGAGCCAGAAGTAAGATTTGTCCTCACAATATGAGCAACTTAATTCCTTTTACTGATGGTGAGGTTAAAAGCCAATAATCATTTATTATTCACTTACTGTCTTCATCGCACTCATCTAATGCTTTATGTATCCTTCACTCTTTAATCTTCACAAGTTTATGAAGTTGATAATATCCCCACTTACAGATGATGAAATAAGCTTATTATGGCAGAGCTTCAACTTGATCCCAGGCAACCTGCTTCTAGAATCCACATGTTTTAATAACTACGGTCCTCTGCCTTTGGTAGAAATTAACTGTGAAATTATCAAATTGTGTGAGAGTGTTGAAAATTTTAATCCACTTAGCACTTAACATGTCCCTACGCAGTCAATATTTGGTATATATTTCATATGTCATTGAGAGGCAAGTTAGAACAATTGGTTTTGTTCAGCAATATTTTAAAACATAAAGTTCTGCTCTATTCCTGTCATCCTGCCCTAGAGAAATCACCATCTTTTACAGATGATGAGGAGCTGGACAATATAATTTTTACGGTTCCTTTTAGTTCTAGAATGTTGTATTTTCATTGTTACATCCCTATAGTGAGCAACTCTTTGCTTCTGAGAAGCCTCCACTTTTAAACTAGCAGGTGGTTATGAGTCTAGACTCTCCTTAATGTGAACCTGATGTAGTAAGCTATATCTGCAAGGCCTGACTGTCATGTATTGAATTAACATGAGGTATGTGTGTGTGCATGCACGTTCACATGCCTTCTCACCTACATTGGCACTGGTTGATCTACCAGGAATACCTCTACTGTTGGCAGAAACAGAAAACATGGTAGATTAGAAATGTTTCTGTATCCTTATTGAATTAAATTGAACAAAGCTACTTTAATGGTTTCCTAGGCTCACTTCGAGTGTTGACTTGAAGACCATTAGCTCCTTGATAAAGAGGTGAGTTGGGGAGTATGGAAACACAAATTTGCTATCTTTTGTGGATGTATGAGATAAAGATGTCATTCCTAAACTTATACTGTAAGTCAGTGAGCAACATCAGTTACACTTTACAGGAATTTGGTTTATGTATGTCCCTGCAGGAAGTACATCTACAGCAAAAAGATAAACATATCTGTAATCAATAAGACAATGGCTACAAAATAATTTAGCAATGCAAAAAGTTTCCTAGCACTCTTGAGGTCTTAATGTTGGTTTGGTGTCAGTCTCAATAGATGCCTGACCAGAGACTCAGCTTCCAGAGGTAGACAGGTATGGTTTGTTTTATAAAGGCAAGTAATCCTTGGAACATCTATCATTTCCAAATTTCATTTCTTTTGCTGCAAAATAAGCAAACATTTGTATCTTCTCTTTGCATTACCCATAAACCTCAGGGAGTGTTTTTTTCTTTAAATTAAATAAAAGTAACTATTCAAGAAATTTGAGAGATAATGGAGATTAAGAGACTCAACCAGTCTAAATTGGTACTTTTCTGTAAATTAGACAAAGATGCTCCCTTCTGAAAGCACAAATTAGAAATTGACATTGTGTTGGGCTTTTCAGCCATGATTGGTTCTGAGCTCACGGACAAGCAGGGGCAGGGCTGAATTCAGTTCCTACATGCTCACCTGGCCTGAAGTCTTTAGGTAGTATACAAACTGCATAAGCAAATACGGTGGTTTTGTGGAGCAATCTTACTCCTGAGGCATGAAGCAAATCTAGGGGAAATTCTGCCACACGTAGAGACACATATATAGTTAACTATCCCATAGTGAGTGCACAGAAGCAGCTATTCTTTAAATGTCTGAAGTACATCTTACATGAAACTTCCATGCAAGACAAATAAAACAATACTCTAGAGGCAAGGTTTTGTTTCCCTAATAATTCATACCAGGCATTAAGAAATCCTCAACAACAGTGGCTGGGTATAGATCTATTTACAGATCTATTCAAGTCTTAGGTGTCAGTCCCAGGGACAGAATAGGCCCCACCAGATGTTTACATTCTATTCTACAAGGAGGGTATTTCCTAGCTATTGCAGATATTGAAATCTTTGATCATATCAACAAGAACACACTTCCAACAGTTTTCATAATATTTAACAATCTTATAATTGTGCATTTCTGAAATGGATTATTCCAATTAATAAAGCTTTTTTATTGCAATACGAATAACAGAAATGTTTAGCGATGCTTCTGAGGTAGGAATTTTCTGATCAGATGGCTAGCTTACTAATCCCAGAGTGTTAATTCCTGTTGAAATCAACTGATTAAGCCTAGATGGTTGTTTAGAAACAACCATATACACACAATATCAAAAACACACATGTACATATAGTAATATCACACAGTCATGTTCAAGAACAGACGGACTTTTGACAAAGTAAATAATACTATATATAGCATCCAGTTGGAGCCCTGGTGGTTCAGTGGTTAAAAGCTCAGCTGCTAATTGAAAGGTCAGCAGTGTGAAACTACCATCTGCTTCCTGGAAACATGGGGCAGTTCTACTATAAGTCATAATCAACTCCATAACAATGGGTTTGGTTTTTGATTTTATAGCATTCTACTGGGAAAATCTGATGATATAATTGATACGAAGGTTTACCACAATGGCTAGTAAAAATGAGCACTCAAGAGGTGCTGAAAAGTTTCTTATTTCGTAGAATAAAACGCATTTATTGTAAGGTACAAAAAGGGTTGGTGACTCAGTGGTTAAAAGAGTGGGCTACTAACCAAAAGGTTCATGGTTCAAACACGCCAGTCACTTTGTAGCAGGAAGATGTGTCAGTCTGCTTCCGTAAGATTCACAGCCTTGGAAACCCCATGGCCGGTGCTACTCTGTTCAATAGGGTTACAATGAGTCCGAATCAATCCTATGGCTACAGTTTTTTTTTAAATTGTAAGATACAGTGTTAATTGATCACTTCCAAAAGAAAACCTAAAGTGCCCACAATGAGAAAGCTCATAGGAAAGTGTTTCCTAAAGCCACAGTACCAAAGTGTTCAATGCTGCTGGAAAAGGTAAGCCAGGAACAAACTCACACTGCAGAAGGGAACACAAGGAAATAAGCATGTCTCAAACTTGGCATCCTAGAAGGATGGCAAAGAAGACTCTCCTATGAGTATATTTTTCACAAGCATGTATTTATACCCAGTGCCATCGAGTCGATGCTAACTAATAGCAACTCACATACTTACACAGGTTTAAAATGTAATTTTAGACTACTACTGTAGTACCAAAAACCTCAAGAAAACTTTTTAAAGTGATCTCCGGTGGGTAACCCCTAGGTGACTGACAGCAGTCAACGTAAATCCTCTCAGAATGAACCCAATTACAATCTGAGCAGAAAGCAATTGCAAGAGAGTATTAATATAAGACACATTCTGATTCCGTAGAAATTAGCCCATGAAAAAAATGTGTGCCTATTAGAACCCATAGTGATTTGTTTCCTACTTTATTTACTTACTTCCATTAAAGAGTTTCTTAACAATGGATTTCTCTTACAGTGACTACTGCAATGCTTTCCAGCAGTTAAGAATATTCTTAGAGCACAACTAACGTCATCTACGAAGATTTACAGTCTTGGAAACCCTATAGGGCAGTTCTAGTCTGTCCTGCAGTGTCTCTGTGAGTCACAATCAAGTCGATGTCAGTGGGTGGTTTATGTTTAAATAATAATGATTCTATGTATCTACTTATAGTGCCAAAGGAACTGAGATTGGTGCTGTGGAAAGAGATCATTTCAAAGCTGCATTCAAACATCTCAGTGGTATTAAATGCTGAGTAGTCACCTGACTCAAAGAGAAAGGCTTTCCTTTTCCTTACCTGTTATCAATCTTCTCTAATGAAAAAGAAGTCCTTTGGAGAGCAGGCCTCTGGGAACCCTCTTTTTATAATATTAAGTTCTTTCAGCTTCATCCTTTGATTCTCAGTAGATCTCCAACAGATGTTTCTATGCCTCTGAAGTACAGTGGTGGAGTTTTAACTTGATTAAGCCATCACTCAAACTTGTTGTTTATATCATCGATCCAACATCAAAAACCCGTCATGCCATGGATCTGATGTCAAGAAGTTTCTAAGTGAGAGCAGGAGCAGATGGAGTGTTACAGCTTGATATTCATCTATAAACCACTGTGAGGTTTCTGCCTCTGAAAGGGAAGAAAGGCTTACTGTGGGAAACTCAGATCTTCAGATTAACCCCAGGACATCTGCAGAGAAAACAGTAATACACTGTTTGAACTGGAAGATAATTCAAACTGGTAGGCTTTTCAATCTTGCAAAACAACAACAAAAACCTATCTGGATACCAAGAATGTTCTGCAATAAACTTTTCATTGTGGAATGATTTTAGATTTGGAGAAAGTAGCAAAGATAATATGCAGATTTCTTGTACACCCATCGACCAGTATCTTCTAATGCTAACATCTTATACTACCAGGGTATGTTTGTCAAAACTAGGACACCAACACTGGTATACTTAAGGGCTTTTATATGGTAAATATACACTATGAAGGTCCAGACTTTATATGCAGTCCAGATTTTGTACGACAGCTAAGATGCATTTATTTCTGATTTTGTTTATGCTATCTCCACCTTTACTATCTCCCAGGTTAAATTTAGATAAAATTCAGAATCCTTTCAAAGCTCAATTTAAGTTTTGGGTCTTCTATATTCTGATCAGGCTCCTATGGATTTACCTGTCTCTGAACTACAAAGAAGAAACAAAGCATTTGAATTATAACACTGGCAAAGAATACTGAATATCCCCTGGAATGTTGGAAGAATGAACAAATCTGTCTTGAGGAAAGTATAGCCAGAATCCACCTTGGAGTGAAGATGGTAAGATTTTGTCTTGTTTACTTTTTACATAAGGAAGGATCCATCCCTGGAGAAAAGCATCACACTTAGTAAAATACAGGGTCAGCAAAAAAGAAGAAAGCCCTCAGGGAGATGGATTGATACAGTGGTTACAATGGTAGACTCAAACACAACAACGATTTCGAGGATGGCATAGAATCGGGCAACATTAATTCTCTTACACATAAAGTCACTATGAGTCAGAGTCAACTCAAAGGCACCTATCAATAACAACCACCACATGATGGGTGCTATAAAAATCCATACACAGTCATACTTCTGATTCACTTAAACAAGTTTTCATCCATAAATGCACATTTTTAGTTAGGAACATAAAAGACCTGGGATCATATCCTTATCCTTCCCATCTTCCACAGCTGTGTGACCTTGAGCAAGTGTTGTTGTTAGATACCTAGTTAACTTTTTTTAATATTCTACAAGCTAAGGCTGGTTTTTACATCTTTAAATGGTTTGAAAAAATCAAAAGAAGACTAGTATTTTGTGAAATGTGAAAGTTACATGAAATTCAAGTTGACTGTCCATAAATAAAGTTTTATTGGAACACAGCCATACTCATGTTTACAAATTGTCTATGGCTGCTTGTGTGCTATGACAGCAGAACTGAGTAGTTGCAAAAGAAACCATATGGTCTGCAGAGGCTAAAATATAAAATATCTGGCCCTTTACAGAAAAAGTTTGCCGATGTTGGCTCTAGAAACTTTATTTCCTATGTCTTTCATGTTGACTTCTGTTGTTCTTGTGGCTGTGTGCTGTCAAGCTGATTCTGATCATGGAGACCCCACAGGACAGAGAAAAATTTCCCCATTGGGTGTCCTAGGTTGTAGCAGATTACCAGGTCTTTTCTTCCTAGAGCCACTGTTAAGTTCAAACCACTAACCTTTTGATTAGCATCCCTAGATCCTAACCATTGTTTCTTTATTGATAATTCATGTGAATTGCCTATCATATCATAAATTCAGAACTCAAGAAAGTCCTCTCTTAAGCTGAGCCCAATACTACAGTAAATCCCAAATGGTTACCTTCCAGTATGTAGCCTAATACATACAGAAAATGAAAGCTGGTTAACTACAGGTCCTAGTGCAACCTTGAGCATAGGATAATGAGCTGGAAATCAACTCCACAGCAATGGGCTTGGTTTTTGGTTTGCCCACTGATTAATTTATTCTGATTTCTAAAGTCACTCAGCAGGGACTATTGTTGTTAGGTGCCTACAAGTCAGCTCCAGCTCATTGAGAACCTATGTACAACAGAATGAAACACTGCCCAGTCCTGCGCCATCCTCACATTGTTAGGCTTGATCCCGTTGTTGTAGCCACAGTGTCAATCCATCTTGTTGAGGGTCTTATTTTTACTGGCTGTCTATTTTACGAAGCCTGATATCATTCTCCTGGGACTGGCTCCTCCTGATAACATGCCTAAAGTATCTGTAGCTGTACTTCTTTCAAGACAGATTTGTTTGTTTTTCTGGCAGTCCATGGTATAGTCAATACTCTTTGTCAACACCATGATTCAAAGACATCAGCTCTATTTCAGTCTTCCTTATTCATTATTCAGCTTTCACGTGAACATGAGGTTGCTGAAAACGCCATGGCTTGGGTCAGATGTACCTTAGTCCTTTAAGTGACATCTTCATTTTTTAACATTTTAAAGAGATCTTTCGCAGCAGATTTTCCCACAAACAATGCATCTTTTGATTTCTCTACTGCTGCTTCCAGGGATGTTGATGAAGAATGCAAACAAAATAAAATCCTTGACAATTTCAATCATTTCTCCATTTATCAAGATGTAGCTTATTAGGCCAGTTGTGAGGATTTTTGTTTTCTTTACATGGAAGAGTAACCCATACTGAAGGTTGTAGTCTTTGATCTTGATCCGTAAGTGCTTTAAGTCCTCTTAACTCTCAGCAAGCAAGTTTGTGTCATTGTAAAATGCAGGTTGTTAAAGAGTCTTCCTTCAGTTCTGATGCCCTGTTCTTCTTCACATAGTCTAGCTTCTTGCATTATTTGCTCTGTCCACAGATTGAAACTACAGTGAAAGGATACAAACCTGATCATAGATTCTCTGATCTGAAGCCACATGGTACCCCACTGTTCTCTAACAACTGCCTCTTAATCTAACTACAGGTTCCTCATGAGTACAATTAAGCATTTTGGAATTTCCAGTCTTCACAATGTTATCCATAATTTGTTATGATATGCACAGTTGAATGCCTTTGTATATCCAGTATAACTTAAGTAAACATCTTTCTGGTATTCTGTGCTTTCAGCCACAATGCATTTGACATCAGCAATGATTATTCCTTATTCTACAACCTCTTCTGAATCCAGTTTGAATTTCTGATTGTTCCTTGTTGATGTACTGCTATAAACACTTTTGAATGATCCTCAGCAAAATTTTACTTATGTGTGATTAATGATATTACTCGATAATTTCCACATTCTTTTGGATCACCTTCCTTGGGGAATAGATACAAATACGAATTTCCTCCAGTTGGTTTGCCAGGTACGTGTCTTCTGAATTTCTTGATGTAGATGAGTGAGTGCTTTCAGTGCTCCGTCTGTTTGTTCAAACATCTCAATTGGTATTGTGTCAATTTCTGGAACCTTGTTTTTTATTTTATTTTTTATTTAATATGACTGAGTGAAAATTTACATTTCTGCATAAATTTATATGCCCACCTCTGTGCAGCTTCCACTGCTCTCCTTGTCCAGCGTGCTGTCACTAGAACCTTGTTTTTTGCTATTACTTTCAGTGTATCTTGGACCTCTTTCATCAATATGATCAGTTCTTGATGATATGCTGCCTTCTGAAGTAGCTAGACATTGATCAATTCTTTTTTGGTACATCAGGTACTAATTGGCAGAAAACTAATTACTTCATGTGTTAACTGAAACTGCTATGGCTCTTGTCTTACTCTGATTATACACCTGAGATACTACATCTACCGAATTCTGAGATTTAACAAATTAATAATGTTTTGATTATTTGGAAATACTAAGCACAACAACAGACAGGGTGTTGATGGGGACAAAATAATCAACCCAGGGGTGGAGTCAAGACAGCAGAACAAACACATGTCCCTTAAATCCCTCTGGAAACCAAGGCCTTAACTGATAATTAAACAGAGGCTTCTGGACACCCAGTGAGCCCTAGGACAAGGCACAGGGCTATCTATTTAGTCTACATACCACTGAGTGGGAATCTTCTTCTCTTTTGCTGACCACCCCACTTGTCAAGTGCCAGCTCTGAGGACTGAAGGTAAATCACCATTTTAACCTGTTTTTCCTTCTCTGTCTTAGCCAGTGGGAGGAGCTGAGGTTTGATTGGCAGCAAGCCTCAGACACACTGCTGATGAGATCTGTGAGCAGAGTTGCCACATTTTGAAAGCCTGGCCTTGGAATCTGTGCAACTGTACATCTCTGATCTCTCTGAGAATCTCTGAATCCCTGCCATTAAATAGCTTTTTCCGAGGCTGGCAGGGGAGCTTGTGGGGGACACCATCTTGATACACTGGGTGGCAGAGTTTCCTATATGGAGGCCTCAGCTGGACCTAATTCCCAGGCTGGGAGGCAGTGCCTGCCCAGAGAGGCTTTTCCAGCAGTAAAGCAGTCTCTGATATAGAGGTGCTTACTTTGCCACCTGGAAAGCCTTACTAATTTCGGAAGCTGTCAGATACCTTTTACCTTTCAATAGAGAAATCACTGTGATGATGCTTCCTGTACCTCTTCCAGGAATTACTGTCCCACATTATAAGGTCATCCTACGGCTCCCCAGTAACCTGTAAGTGGCTCTGTGTCTGCCAACTAGAAGGTGGAGCCTGCTAACCATAGATTCCACCAAGCTCAGCCACTGCAGAACATACTTTTCAGACTGAACTTTAGATCCCACTAAGGTAACAGCAGAGAAACAAAACATCCTCCAGATTCCCAAAAAGCAATAAACTTTGGACTGAAACATTAGGAAGAATACACTTATGGCTTCCAAAGGTCCACAGAAGAAGGATCCAAAGAACTTCCCAGATGAAGAAGCCTTTCTGAAACTATTGGAGGGTGAGTACAAAAGGATTATATAGAGAGCCTTCCTTGACCTTGTATAAAATGCAGCACAGCAAAATGAAAAATTAAGCAAGCTGTTTGATCTGATAGAACACCAGTACTCTGTAATCCAACAGATCAATAACAAAATCAAAGAGATAGAAAACTCAATTCAAAGCCAAGAAAACAGAATCAAACAAATAGAAAATAGACTTTCCAACTTGGAGGACAGAGCTACTGACTCCAGCATCTATGAATAGAAGGAAAAAAAGAAAAAAAGAAAAATGAAGAATCATTAAGAAGCATGTATGGAGGGGATGAAGTCAAGCTGGCAGACTAAACACATGTCTCCCTAAATCCCTCTGGAAACGAAGACCTGAATTGATAATTAAACAGATGCTTCTGGACACCTAGTGAGCCCTAGGACGTGGCATAGGGCTGTTAATTTGGACTTTATACCACTGAAAGGAAAACCTCCTCTCTTATGCTGACCCTACATTTGGGGTGCACTGGCTTGCACAGACTGAAGGTAACTCATCATTTTAACTTTTTTATCTCTGTCTTAGCCAGCAGGTAGAGCCGGGACTTGACTAGCAGCTAATCACAAACACACTTCTGGTGGGATCAGTAGGTGAAATTGCCATATTTTGAGAGCCCAGCTGTGAGCTCTGTGCATCTTGGCACCTTGGGCCTCTCTTTCCACCTCCGTCATAGAGTAGCTGGTACTGAGGGAGGCAGTGAGCTTGTACAGGATGCCATCTTGATCCATTGGGAGGCAGATACACCCATAAGGAGGCTGCAGCTGGACTTGGTTCCTAATCTTGGAGGCAGCACCTGCCTGTAGGACAGCACTGTTCCCGCAGAAAAGCAGTATTTCACACAGTGTCGCTTACAACAGGGGCCCAACAGCAGAGGCCAGCAGGGCAGTAGCCTTTCTGTATTTTGAGCTAGTTTATAACATCTGGAGTTGGATGTAGAGGTGCTTACTTTGCCAGCTGGGAGGAAGGATCTATACATATGAAAACCTGACTTTGGAGTTGTCAGATATGTTTTAAACCTTTCATTTTAAGACTGCCTACAGAAAGAATTGCGATTGATCCTCACAGCATCTCTCCCAGCCTCTGTTGACTCACATGATGCCCCAAAAGCAGCAAACTCTGGAGACAAGCCTAACCAAGAAATCAACCATGGCTTAAGAAGGCCCACAAAAGAAAGCATCACAAAACTTCCCAGATGAAGAAGCTTTTCTGAAACTATCAGAAGGTGAACACAAAAGGATTATATCTAGAGCTCTCCTAGACCTTATACAAAATGCAGCAGAGCAAAATGAAAAATTAACCAAGCTTTTCAATCTCATGGAACACCAGTAATCTGAAATCCAACAGATCAAGAACAAAATCAAAGACATAGAAACTTCCACTCAAAGCCAAGAAAACAGAATGGAACAAATGGAAAACAGACTTTCTGACTTGGAAGACAGAGCTACTGACTTCAGCATCTATGAGGAGAAATCAAAAGAAAGAAACAAGAAAAATGAAGAAGCATGTGGGACTCTATTAAGAGGAACAATCTACAATTAACTGGACTTCCTGAACAGGGTGAGACACTGAGAACACAGAGATAATTTTTGCTGAGCTGCTGACAGAAACTTACCAGAAATTATGAAAGAAGAGAATATAGATATCCAAGATGCATATCGAATACTCAATACAGACCTCAAAAGAAAGACCATAAGACATATTATAACCAAGCTTAACAAAATGAAACATAAGCAGAAACTCTTAAAAGCAGCAAGACTCAAAGGAAAGCTTACATTCAGAGGGGAACCCTGTAGGCTTTCATCAGATTTCTCAGCACAAACTATGCTGGCAGGGAGACAGTGCAATGACATATTCAAAGCCTTGAAAGAGATGAACTTCCAAGAATGATATATCCTGCAAAACTATCTTTCAAATATGAAAATGAAATAAAGACATTTGCAGATAAACAGAAACTCAGAGACTTTGTAAAAACCAAGCCAACACTACAAGAAATACTCAAAGAATCTCTTGGCTTAGAAGAACGAAACCACTAACATTTTATTTTAGAAGCAAATACAGGAAACATCACCTAAAATCCTACTCAGTGAAGGAAGGCTCCAAACACAAAGCTATAATACACCAAGCCAAGTGCCGAATAGTGAAAGAAATAATCCAGTGATCATATCACGAAAACTATGATGTCATCATATTAAAAAGAGGGATGTACCACAGTGGTTATAGTCCTTCCAGATGGACAAGAAGTTGATAAGAATGGTAGAAACTGAAATTGGGTATATATAGGGAGAGCACTTGGCTTATTAAGGGGGATCATGGGGCAGCTGTAAAGCACAATAAAGTTGTAACATATCAAATCAAGAAATGTAATACAGGAGTCTCAACAACCACAAAACCAACCCTGAAAAAGGTGAAAAATCAACTCCCAAAGAAGAATGTCCCAGAACAGATTAATAAGAACAACAGAGAAACATCAACACAAAAATAAACATATCACAACAGCAGCACTGAACACATGCTTATCAATAATTACACTGAATGTGAATGGACTGAATGCTCCAGTAAAGAGACATCAAGTGACATCTTAGATCAAAAGACACAACCCATCCGTATGTTGCCTACAAGAAACTCACCTAAGACATAAAGATAGGAACTAATTGCAAATTAAAGGATGGAAGAATATATATCAAGCTAACAATACACAAAGAAGAGCAGATGTGGCAATTCTAATCTCAGATAAAGTAAATTTTAATGTAAAATCCACCATCGTAGACAAGAATGGACACTATTGCTGAAAGATTCAATATACAAGTAGGACTTAACAATATTAAATACTTATGAACCTAACATTAGAGTGTTGGGGTTTGGATTTCAAGATGCGACCCAAAATTTCTTTAAAGGTTAAATTTTATTAAAAAATATGCCCAATAGGAAAAATATTGGTGCACCAGGGACTCACCCCAAACTACGCAGAGCAGGGGGCGACCATGAGCTTCCTCAGCACCAAGTATTTAAGTCATGAAATTACAAAGTAGGGAGAGGGAACTGACCTTTATATTGACTGGTTAAGGCCACCTGGAATTCCCCTTAATTGTAAAATGTGGTCAAGGTCTAGGGGTCACTTGCAAGGTTGTCCCCAGGCTTTGTCTTGTGACAGATGTTTTGTAAGACAAAGGTGAGATTATACTATGGTATTTTCTGCTATTAAGTTGTTTCCTGGGGCTTTCTTTAATACCTTGAATTTTTACTGCGCCCTTTCTCAAAATGGAGTCACTTACACCTCATTTCAACAAAAGCACCTAAATAGATTGAAGAAACATTGACTATACTCCAAAATGAGATAGATCACTCCACAATAATAGTGGGAGACTTCAACACTCCACTCTCAATATTGGACAGATTGTCGAGAAAAAAGCTCAATAAAAACACAAAAGACCTTATTGCCACAATTAAACAGCTAGACCTCACTGATATACACAGAATTTTCTGTTCATCAGCAAACAACTACACCTTATTCTCCGATGCACATGGAACATTCTCAAGAATAGATCATGTGTTAGGACATAAAGCAATTCTGAACAAAATCCATACCACTGAATTAATGCAAAACATCTTCTCTGACCATAAAGCCATAAAAGTCAAAATCAATAGCAGAAAAAACACAGATAGAAAGCAGAACTCATGAAAACTGAACAACATCTTGCACAAGAAGCCATGGGTCATAGAAAAAATCAAGGATGAAATAAATATATGGATTCCAATCAGAATGAAAACACTTCCTACCAGAACTTATGGGATAAAACCAAAGCAGTGCTCAGAGGTCAGTTTATCTCCACAAATGCACACATGTGGAAGGAAGAAAGAAACTAAACCAAAGAACTCACCCTACAGCTTGAAGAAGTGGAGAGAGAACAACAGAGGAACCCCTCAGGCAGCAGAAGAAAACAGATCATAAAGATAAGAGCAGATTTCACCTAAGAGCACGGTAGGTCCCCTGCTCCCTGCCCCAGCTACTCTGTCCTTGCAATATTGGGTTAAGATCGAAGGAGTATTCAAGTTATGCTGAAGTCCACTTAATATTGTTCTTGTTTCTAATGTGTGCTATCACAGATTTCATCCAACCAGATTTCTAGCAGCTATCGAATCTAAACCGTCTCCCCCTCGCCTTCCCTCCCTCCCCTCCCTTGCAGCTATCAAAGAGCCTTTTCTTCTATACATGTCATTTTTTGAGACCTAAGAGGGCTCTCTGCACCCCACATTGGTGAGTGGCATCTGGGGTCTCAAAAGCTGCCAAGCTGCCGTCCGAGGGCACAGTAAATAGTCCCAACTCAGCAAGAACGGATGCTCACCAAGGACCAAAATGACATCAGATAAAGACAACCCAGAAGACAGAGAGACATACATGAGTGGATGCCTACATCGACCTGGGACCAGAAGAACTGGATGGTGCCCGGCCACCACCAGTGATAGCCGCGATGGAGCTCATTAAGTTGAGTCTCACTGGCAACAGAAGAATAAAAAGGGGTGCACCCTGAGATCTCCACTAAAAGACCCCAATTGATGGCCCAGTGGTTTCGGGGTTCCCCTGGGAGCATGGCCCCTGGCCCTGATGCTGCCCTTGCCCATAAATCATAATGAAGATCCACTCTTCAGACACGAATGGATTCGACTTGGGGATGCAGAGTAACCATATATTGGATGCACTTTATGGTTCTATGCATCTATAGGATACCATCCTGCTGACCTCTGGCTGGAGGAATGATAGTGGGTGGAGGAGAAAGGAGACTGTTGGGAGGATGAGACATGCATGAAGCAGAGAGCAATAGTGTGCTGTCACCGGACAGGGAGAGCAGTGGAAGCTGCATATAGGTGGGCATGTAAATTTATACGGGAATGTACATTTTCACTCAGTCATTAAAAAAAAAATAAAAAGATTAGAGCAGAACTAAAGTTTTAGAGAACAGAATAATTGAAAAAATTGAAAAGACCAAAAGCTGGTTTTTTGAAAAGATCAAATTGACAAACCACTGGCTAAACTTCCTAAAGAAAAACACGAAAGGAAACAAATAACCCAAATAAGAAATGACAGTGGAGTTGTCATCACAGATCCAAGAGAAATCAAAAATATCATAACCGAATACTATGAAAGACTGTACTCTAACAAATTTGAAAACCTAGAAGAAATGGACATTTCATTCATATCAACTACCAAAATTATCACAAGGTGAAGCACAGCAAATTAATAAACCCATCACGAAGAAAGAGACTGAAAAAGTCACCAAAAGCTACCAACAAATAAAAGCCCGGGTTCAGATGGCTTCACTGCAGAATTCTACCAAGATTTTATGGAGGAATTATCACCAATACTACTGAGACTATTTCACAGTATAGAGAGGGATGGAATACTCCCAAATTCATTCTATGAGGCCAGCATAACCCAAATACCAAAGCCAGGGAAAGACCTAACAAAAAAAGGAGAACTTCAGACTGATATCACTCATGAATCTAGATGCAAAAATCTTCAACAAAATTCTTGCCAACAGAATGCAACAACATATCCAAAAAACAATCTATCATGACCAAGTTGGATTCATACTAGGGATGCAAGGCTAGTTCAGCATCAGAAACACAACTAATGTGATGAACCACATAAATAATGCAAAAGACAAGAATCACCTGATTTTGTCTATTGATGCAGAAAAGGCATTTGATAAAGTCCAACACCCATTCATGCCAAAAACCCTCAGCAAAATAGGAATACACGGCAAATTCCACAATGCAACTGCCTACAGCATCCTGAATGGGGAGAGACTGAAACAATTTCCCTTGAGAACAGGAACTAGACAAAGATGCCCACTCTAACCTCTCCTAGTCAACATTGTACTAGAGTTCTAGCCAGAGCAATCAGACAAGACTAAGAAATAAAGAGCATCTGCATCAGCAAAGAAGAAGTAAAAATCTCCCTATTTGCAGATGATATGATTGTATACACAGAGAATCCTAAAGAATCCATAAGTAAAGCTACTCAAATTGATAGAAGAGTTCAGCAAAGTCTCAGGATACAAGATAAAAGTAAATCAGTAGGATTCCTTTATAACAACTGTGACATTATTATAGAGGAGATCACCAAATCAATACCATTTACTGTAGCCCTCAAAAAGATAAAATACCTAGGAATAAATCTAACCAGAGAAATAACAGACCTTTACAAAGAGAACTACAAGACCTTACTACAAGAATGTAAAAGAGACTTACGTAAATGGAGAAATCTACCCTGATACTGGATAAGAAGACTTAACATTGTGAAAATGTCTATTTTACCCAAAGCAATTTACTTGTATAATGCAATCCTGATACAAATTCCAGTGACATTTTTTAATGAGATGGAGAAACAAATCACCAATTTTGTTTGGAAAGGGAAGAAGCCCTGTATAAGTAAAGCACTACTACAGAAGAAAAACACACTGGGAGGCCTCTCCTTACCCTACTTTAGAACCTATTACACCACTACAGTAGTCAAAACAACCTGGTACTGCTACAAAAAGAGACAGACGGATCAATGGAACAGAATCGAGACTCCAGAGATGACACCTTCTACCTATGAACAGCTGATATTCAACAAAGGCCCTAAGACATTAAACTGGGGTAAAAAAAACCTCAACAAATGGTGCTGGCAAAATTGGATATACATCCGCAATAAACTTAAACAAGACCCATATCCCACACCTCATACAAAAACCAACTCAAACTGGATGCCAGCCAAGCCAAGTGTCGTCAAACTGGATGCCAGCCAAGGTCCGTCGAGTCGGATCTGACTCAACTGGATAAAAGACCTAAATATCAAATCTAAAATGATAAAGCTTATTCAGGAAAAATTAGGATCAACAATAGAAGTTTCAATCTGACTTGATGGCACTTGGCTTTGGCTTGGCAATGGAAGTTTTATTACACAACATAGACAGACTTCTAAATACAAACAAACCACAGTCAACAGACGAGAAAATAGATACACAGGAACTACTAAGAATCAAACACTTTTCCTCATCCAAAGGCTGTATCAATAGAATTAAAAGACCTCTTACAGAATGAGAAAAAATATTTGGCAACTATATGTCAGGCCAACGCTTGATCTCCATGATCCATAAGGTACTACAAAATACCAGTATGAAAAAGATAAGTAATCCAACCAAGCGATGGGCAAAGGAGATGGACAGACAATTCTCTAAAGAGGACATCCAGGCAGTCAAAAAAATGCATGCAGACACACTCATGATCATTAGTTTTTAAAGAAATTCAAATCAAAACTACATTGAGGTACCATCTCACCCCAGCAAGGTTGGCCATGATCCAAAAGATGCAAAACAACAAATGCTGGAGAGGCTGTGGGGAGATTGGAACTCTCCTACACTGTTGGTGGGATTGCAAAATGGTGCAACCTCTTTGGAAAGCAATCTGGTGCTTCCTTAGAAAACTGGATCTAGATATACCATTTGACCCAGTAATTCCAGTGCTTGGAATATATCCTTCAGAATCAAGGCCATTCACACCAACTGATACATGCACACGAATGTTTCTTGCAGCACAGCCCACAAGAGCAAAAAGAGGGAACCAACCCAGATGCCCAACAATAGAGGAATGGATAGGTAAACTATGGTATATATATATATATATACTCAATGGAACACTATGCAGTGATAAAGAACAATGATGATTTTAGTATACATCTCATAACCTGATTTCAACTGGAGGACATTATGTTGAGTGAAAGTAGTCAGTGACAAAAGGACAAATGTTGTATGAGACCTTATGATAAGAACTTAAAAAACAGACTCATGCATAAAAGAAAAGACTCTTTGGCAGCTGCAAGAGTGGGAAGGGAGGCAGGGAGAGGGTTGGAGTATAGAGGAGATAGTTGATAGAAGTTTAGTTGGGTGAAATCAGTGACAGCACACCTTAGAAAGAAGATCAATTTTAACTGGACTTCCACATAACATGATTACTTCTGCCGTCTTAACCCAATATTGTAGGGATGGAGTAGCTGGGGTGGGTGGCTGGGGACCATGCTCTCAGGGGAAATCAAGGTCAAATTGGCATAGCTAGCATTTTGCTAAGTGACTCTTCTGCACCCCACATTGGTGAGTGACATTTGCGGTCTTAAAAGCTGCCAGATGCCATGTAAGGTACACCAAATGGTACCAACTCAGCAGCAATGGATGATCTCCAAGGACCAAAATGACACAGGGCAAAGAGAACCCAGAAAACAGAGAGACTAATGTGAGCAGGTGACTATATCAACATGTGACCAGAAGAATCAGATGGTGCCCGGTCACCACCAGTGATAACCCTGATGGGGCTCACTAAGTTGAGTCTCACAGACAACAGGAAAATTAAAAGGGGTGTACCCTGAGATATCCACTAAAAGACAGCAACTGACGGTCAAGGGGCCTCGTGGTTCCCCTGGGATCATGGCCCCTGGCCCTGATGCTGCCCCTGTCCGTAAATCAAAATGGAGGTCAATTCTTCAGACAGAAATGGATTGGACTTGTTCACACAGAGCAACCATTTCTCATTTGTGCACTTTATGGTTCTATGCATCTATAGGATGTCATCCATCTGACTTCTTACTGGACATGGGGGAGAGAGTCGAGAGGAGAGGACAGAAGATTTTTAGGAAGATATGACATGTACAAAATGGAGAAGAGGAGTGTGCTGTCACCAGGCAGGGAGAGCTCACTGGCAGGTAAGCGAATTTATGTGGATTTTATATTCTCAATCATAATAAAAATATATATAAAAATAATAAAATAAAATGAGCAACCTAAATAGACATGACTGAACTTACAGTCTGGTGGCCACCACTGATAGTCACAGATGTATATACAATATTTTACTTGTGTTAAATGTAGGAAAAATAATGTAAGGAGTTATAAGAAACTTTGACCTAGTCAGAGATGTGAATGAAGGATGAAAGGCCACCAAAATAAATAAATAAATAAATGGCTGTCAAGTCAATTTCAACTCATAGCAAACCTACAGGACAGAGTAGGAGTACCCATTTCTAAGGAGAAGCTGACAGATTCAAATTTTTGAACTTTCAGTTAGAAGCCAGTCCCTTAACCACTGTGTCACTAGGGTTCTTAAGGGGTTACAGGAGGGGAAATTTAGAACAGAAAGAATACTATATGCATTATATACAAAGGGTCTGTAGTGAGAGGAAGGACAGGGAAAATGAAAGAAGCCAGGCTGGGGGAACTGAAACCATGTAAGGGAGTTTTAATATTAAATAGGACTGGAGATTTAGCTAGGAGCAACACCAAAGAATGACTTTAACAAATGTTAGAGCATTATCTTTTCTTCATAAGAGAAATAGATATACGGTGCTACTATCTCCACACTGGGTGTTTCTGCTACAAAGAGAAAGGATTTACTTATTTAAAAAATATTTGATAAATGCCTGCAACACATCAATCACAGTTCTAGATACTGAGGATATAACACACACACACACACACAAGCACAGACAAAACTGCCTGTATTCCAGAAACATAAATGTTAGAGGATTCATACCTACTTAGGGAAATATGACTTAGAAAAGAATTTTCCAACTTTTTTTTTTTTCCATAATCACCATTCCCTCTAACAGCATTGGAACAAGAAATAGCTCCACAATGATAGCAGAAGACTTCAACATACCACTTGCAGTGAGGGACAGAACATCCAGAAAAAAAGCACAGTAAAGACATGGAAGATCTAAATGCCACAATCAACCAATGTGACCTCACGGATATATACAGAGCACTTTACCCAACAGTGCAGTTGGCTTGGCTTGGCTTGGCTTACCCAACAGCAGCCAAGTATACTCTCTTTTCCAACAAACATGGAACATTCTCTACCATATACCACATGTTAGGCCACAGAGCAAGCCTCAACAAAATCCAAAACAGAAATACTGTAAACTATCTCTTCAGACCATAATGTCATAAAATTAGAAATCAGTAACACAAAAAGCAAAGGAAAGAAAATCAAACAAATGGAAACTGAGTGACACCTTGCACAAAAACTACTGGGTTACAGAAGAAATCGAAGACACAGTGAAGACATTTACAGAATCAAATGAGAATGAAAACACATACTACCAGAGGCTTTGGGACACAGTGGTAGAAGAACACAGAGATCAATTTATCTCAACAAATGCACACATCCAAAAAGAAGAAAGGGCCCAGACCAAAGAATAATCCTTCACCTTGAACAACTAGAAAGGCAGTAGCACTAGAAGAAAGTAAATAATAAAAATTAGAACTGAACTAAATGAATTAGGGAATAGAAAAGTGATTGAAACAGCTAACAAAACTAAAAGCTGATTCTTTGAAAAGATTTTTGAAAATCAGAAAACCACTGGCAAAACTGAAAAAACAAAAACAACAGAGGAAGCAAATAACCCAAATGAGAAATGAGATGAGCAATATCACAAGAGTGAACTGAAATTAAAACAATCATAACAGAATATTATAAAGAATTGTACTCTAATTTGAAAACCTAGACGAAATGACCAAATTTCGAGATTTCTAGGACACTGTCTACCTAAGCTAAACCCTGGTGGCTTAGTGGTTAAGTGCTACAGCTGCTAATCAAAAGGTCAGTAGCTCAAATCCACCAGATACTTCTTGGAAACTCTCTGGGGCAGTTCTACTCTGTCCTATAGGGCTGCTATGAGTCACCATTGACTCAATGTCAGTAGGGTTGGTTTTTGGTACTTACCTAAGCTAACACAAACAGAGCCAGAACAATTACATAAACCTATAACAAAAGAAGAGATGGAAAAGGTAATTTAAAAACTCTGAACAACAAAAAAGCCCTGGCATTAACAGCTTTACTGGAGAATTCTGCCAAACTTTCAGAGAAGACTCAACACCATCACTACTAAAGTATTTAAGAGCACAGAAAAGGACAGAATACTCCCAAATGCATACTATGAAGCCAGCCTAACAGTAACTCCAAAACCAGGTAAAGACATCACAAAAAGGGAAAATTATAAACCAATGTCTCTCATGAACTTAAATATAAAAATCTTCAACAAAATTCTAGCCAACAGAATTCAACAACATATTAAAAAAATAATTCACCATGTCCAACTGGGATTCATACCATGTATTCAGGGACAGCTCAACATCAGAAAAACAGTCAACATAATCAACCACATAGATGAAAAAAAAAAAAGGCAAGAACCACTTGATTTTATCAACTGATGCAAAAAAGGCATTTGACAAAGTCCAACGTACACTCATGTTAACAACTCTTAGCAAATTAGGAGTAGAAGGGGAATTCCTTGACACAATAAAGGCACATTTATACAAAGCCAGCAGTCAAAATCATCCTAAATGGAGAGAGTCTGAAAGCATTTCCCTTGAGAATGAGAACCAGATAAGGATGCCCTTTGTGACCATTTTTACTGAACAAAGTTTCTAGCCAGAGCAATCAGGCCAGGAAAAGCAATAAAGGGTATCTAAACTGGTAAGGAACGAGTAAAAGTATCTCTAGTTGCATATGAAACAACCTTACATACAGAAAATCCTAAAGAATCCACAAAAAATTTATTGTAACTAATAGAAGAGTTCAACAAAGTTTCAAGATACAAGATAAACAGACAAAAAAATCAGCTGGATGCCTCTACATCACCAAAGAAAGCCTCACAGAGTAAATCATCAGATCAATATCATTTTCAATAGCGCCCAAGAAGATAAAATACTTAAGAATAAGTCTAACCAGAGATGTAAAGGACCTATACAAAAAAACTACAAGATACTACTTAACTCTAAGAAATCAAGAGACCTACTTAGTTGATAAACCTACTTTGCTCTTGAATAGTAAGATCCAACATTGTGAAAATGTCTATTCTACCCAAAGTGATCTACAGACACAATGCAGTCCCAATGAAAAGTCCAATGGCATTTTTTAATAAGATGGTGAAACAAATCACCAACTTTGTATGGAAAAGGAAGAAGACCCAAATAAGTACAGCATTACTGAAGAAAAAGAACAAAGTGGAAGATTTCCCACTACCAGATTTTAGAACTTATTACATTGCCACGGTAGTCAAAACAGCCTGGTACTAATACAACAGACACACAGACCAAAGGAACAGAACTCAGAACCCAGACATAAAATCATTCACCTATGGACTGCTGATATTTGACAAAGGCCCCAAAGTTCATCAGTTAGGGAAAAGACAGTCTCTTTAGCAGATGGTATTGGCATAACTGGACATCCATCTGCAAAAAAATGAAACAAGAATCTGGTCTCTCAACATGCACAAAAACTAACTCAAAGTAGTTTGAAGACCTAAATATAAAATCTAAAGTGATAAAGATGATGACATAAAAAATAGAGACAACACTGGGAGCTGTAATACAATTCATAAGCATTACTAACAATGCACAAATACCAGAAAAGAAAATAGATCACTCGGAACTCCTAAAATGAAACATTTGTGCGCATCTAAAGACTTCACCAAAAGAACAAAAGGACAACCTATAGACTAGGAAAAAAAGTTTGGCTGCTACAAATTTGATCAGCTTCTAATCTCTAAAACCTACAAAATACTACAAACAAGACACATAATCCAATTTAAAAATGGACAAAGGATATGAACAGACATTCACAAAAATAAGTCATTCAGGGGGCTAACAGAAACAAGAGAAAATGCTCATGATCATTATCCATTAGAGAAATATAAATTCAAACTATAATGAGATACCATCTCACTCCAACAAAGTTGGTATTAATCCAAAAAACATAAAATAAGAAATGTTGGCGAGGACATGGAGAGACTGGAACACTTACGCACTGCTGGTGGGAATGTGAAATGATACAACCACTTTAGAACTCACTTTGGTGCTTTCTTAAAAAACTAGAAATATAAACACCACACAATGTGGCAATGCCACTTTTTGAATTATATCCTAGAGAAATTAAGAGCTACCACACAAATAGACACACACCAATGTTCATCGCAGCACTGTTCACAATAGCAAAAAGATGAAATCAACCTAGATGCCTACCAATGGTAGAATGGATAATCAAACTGTAGTATGTTCACACAATGGAATACTATGCTCTGATACAGAGCAATGATGAATTTTTTAAATATCTCATAACACAGATGAATCTTGAAGGCATTATGCTGAGTGAAATTATTCAATTGTAAAAGGGCAGAGACCTCAACAAGGAATCCCTGAAGGAGTGGGAGACCGTTATTATAAGGAGTCAAGAATAGGGTTAAACATAGAAGAAAATATTCTTTGATGGATGTGAGAGGGAGTGTGAGGAAGAAAGGTATTCACTAATTAGATAATAGACAAAAATTATTTTAGATTAAGGGACAGTTGACACACAGTAGAGGACAAGGCACAACAAATGGATCAAATCCAAAGCTTAGAAGTATTCTAACTATAACCAAACTCTTCAACGGTCATAGTAGAAGGGTCAGAAGTCTGGGTACCATGGTTTCAGGGGACAGCTAGTTTAACTGGCATAACAAGTTGGGTGAATGACATCTGGGGTCTTAAAAGCTAGCAAGTGGCCATCTAAGAAGCATCAATTGGTCTCAAGCCCCTTGGAGCAAAATAGAAAGAAGAGCATCAAAGACACAAGGGAAGTGTGAGCCCAAGAGACAGAAAGGGCCACGTATACCAGAGATTACATTAACATGAGATCAGGAGAACTAGATGGTGCCTGGCCACCACCAAAGACTGCCTTTACAGGGAACTCAACAAGGAATCCCTGATGGAGTGGAAGAAATACAGGGCACAGAAACTGAACTCTGGTAAAAAAGACCAGTTTTGATGATTTGACAGTCTGGAGGGTCCCTGGAAGATACGGCCCAGACTCTCTGTTAGCCCAGGACTGAAAAAACTCCAGAAGTTAACTCCTCAGACAAAGACTGAAAGGGTCTGTAAGACATAAAATGATATATTGATGAAGAGTGTTCTTGGCTTGGGGATATACAGGAGACTAACTGGGTAGCTCCTGTCTGCAGGTGAGATGAAAATACAGAGAGGGGCTGGAGTTCGTTAAAGACATAGGAATACACAGTGTAGGGCAGGAGTGTGCTATCACAGTGTGGGCAGAGTAATTATAGTCACATGGCCAAGTGTGTGTAAGTTTGTGCATGAGAAACTGACGGTGTTCCAATTGTGAACTTTCACTTAAAACACAATGAAAAAAAAGCCGGGGGGGGGGAGGGGAGTGGAGAATAAGTTTATAAAGTTTAGTGATCCATAGCAATCTTACATTACCATTCTAACCCTATACCTAAAAAGATTTCATTAGCTTTCAAAAAGAATTACATTATTGCTAAAGAAAATAAATATGTAAACATCATGGCTATGAGTAGTTTCAGTTACAAAGAAAAGTTAGGAGTGTAGGTAGTTCATTTGTGTGCAGTATGTTAGCCATGGCACATATTTCAGAGAATTAGTCAATGACTTCATTAAATACAAGATAATTGAGAAACACCAGAAAACGGTAAGTGCTAAACTGTTTTGCAAACTCAGTATAGCCACGTTGAGCAAACCATATTTCAGGCCGCCAGTTTTTAGTGTTGTAAAATGCATTACAAAGTGCTGGTCATACATCTTGGATTTTGTTTTTTCTGTGCAGAATTAAATTCCAGATTTGTTTTGATCTCACTCTTGCATTTACATCTTGTTCTTTTGTTTAAACTGTCTTCTTTTATTTACAGTATGCTGAGAAGGAAGCAAGTTTAAGTCCAATTACCATAATTTCTGCTTAACTTATGTGCACTTAAGCGATTTAAATCTTACTTCGGTGACAGGAGATTTTTCCTTCAGGATTCCTCAATAAATCCTTCTAAACCTGATGAATAATTTGATTCACAATCTGTCCCTTCAGTGCACAAAATACTTAGATTCCTAGGCATCACTAAGTTGAAGGAGCAAGCCCTGCTTCTGTAACACGTCAACAGCAGACACTATAGATGGCTGTGCCAAGTTTGTCCCAACATTAGATTGCTGTCAACAATTCTCTCTCTCTCTCTGTTTGAAAACTGTTATAAATTCTCAACTGCGGAGGCAAATGCTAACTCTTTAGCTTGAAATAACTTAAGATCCTAACAAAGTGGCTCCAAACAACTTTTACTGACCCATCTCCTGCTACCCCCAAACCAAATGTTCACTACACGACATCTTTCTCTGTTCTCTGTTCTACGTCTGTGCTTTTTCTAGTGCTGTGTACCCACTTTGGTTGCCATTCTTTGTCTCATAATCCTACTCATCTCTCAGGCTCAGTAACAGTTCAAATCCATTGTTTCAGTCAGCTAGGGCTGCTCTAACAGAAATACCACAAAGTGGATGGCTTTAACAAAGGAACGTTTATTCTTACACAGTCCGGTAGGCTACAAGTCCAAATTCAGGATGTCCACTCCAGGGGAAGCTTTTCCTCTTGTTGGCTCTGGAGGAAAGCCCAGTATTGTATCAGTATTGGTCCAGGGAGCATCTTGGCGCAAGAACCTCAGGTCTGAAGGATGCACTCTTCTTCCAGTGCTGCTTTCTTAATGACACAAGGTTCCCAATTCTCTACCTGCTTCTCTGTAGGATGAAAGGATTCAGGGTGGGGCAAGCCATACTGCAGGAAGGTAATCCTATGAAGGGATATATAGTCCCACCCTAATCCTTTAACATACAGCATAGGAAAATCACGAAATGGAGGACAGTCACAAGATACTGGGAATCATGGCCCAGCCACATGGCTACACATATTTTGGAGGGGACACAATTCAATCCGTGACATCTATCTTGGTCACTCCAAGTCAGGTTCATCTAGCTCTTCTCTAAACTCTTAGGAAAATTAGTATTTTCTTACTTTGCTCAATATCCTTACACATAAAATTGCTTAATCTTACTGACGTCTTCAAAGTGAATTTGTAGCTATGTCTAGTATCCCTGAGCAAGTTTGAATCCAGAAAGTCATTTGTGTTAGTTTTAGAATATATTCATGATTCTCTGATTCTTATGTTCACAAAGTAAACCTAAATCTCATCCTCTTGAGTATGGAATTCACTCAAATATGGGAAAAATGACAGACAGTGTGAGACTTCTGAGACAAGTTCCTAAGATGTCTTCACAGTTTATAACTTTACTGTCTCTTGGATCACTTGCTCTGAGGAAAGGCAGCTGTCACGAGAGACCTGATAATTAAATTTGCAAACTCATCCTAGAAAAAGTGCTCCAAACCTCACTGCAGAATATCACTGCAGTCAACTTTGAAGTACTCCCTTTAGAAAGCCTATGTACTGATGCCAGCACCTAGTCCAACCTTCAAAACAATTCTGGAACTGTTTTTCTGGAATGGCTATCAGAGCTGCCGTTGTATTACCCTTGATGTCCTGAATGTCATCAAATGTCATCCTTTCAATATTTCCTTTATCTTCAGGTTAACAAGAAAGTCATTTGGGCCCAGACCAGGTGAGTAGGGAGGGTGTTCCAATACAGTTATTTGTTTAGTGGTTAAGAACTCACACACAGACAACCTTACAATTCAGTTTGTGAACTTGCCACCATGACTTTTGCCAAAGAATGGCAACCCAAGTGGGTATACAGCACTAGCAAGAACACAGACGTAGAGCAGAGAAAGATGTGACATAGGAAACATTTGATTTGAAGGTAACAGGAAATGGGTCCGTAAAAGATGTTCACAGCTACTTAACACAATGACCATCCCAGAAATAGTTCCAATATTGTTTGAAGGATACACTAGGCCCTGGCATCAGTGCCTAGCTTCCTACGGGGAGTCCTCGAAGGTGACTATAGTGACATTCAGCAACAAGGTATGTAGAACTTAAAACAATTAAGGCTGCAGACTTTAACTATCAGATCTTGTATTTTAAGAACAATTGATCAACCTTTTGGAGAGGCTCACATGTTGAAAAATATGAGGTCTTTTGCCAATAGCCATGTAGTGAGCCATGATGGAAGCTGATCCTCCACTTCTAGTCAACCTTCATGTGGCTGAAGAGTCAGCTGGCATCTTGACTGTAACCTAGCTAGACTGCTCCTGAACTCCTGATCCATGGAAACTAGGAGCTAACAAGTGTTTTTTTTTTTTTTTTTTGCAATAAAAGATAACAATGCATAATTGTTTATTCTTTCTCTTCCTCACCTTTCTATACCCTACCCATCACCAAGGCCTGTCCATTCTTTCTCCAAAAACATATTCAGAAACTATCTCCTTCTACTCATTTGCATTGTTACCACCTTCAACAGCCACATTAGTCTTCCAGCAGTTGTCTCTGTTTTCATTATGATCCCCTCACTTTACCTGACTCGTACCCACCCCCATATGCCCTCCACACTGCAGCCAGAGTGATCTTTGTGCAATCTGTCCTTAAGCTCTGCAAGGGCTGAAAAGTACGCTGTGGTAGGTGGAATTCTATGATGGCTTCGAGATTCCCGCTACAGAGTACACATGCCTTGTATAACTCCCTCCCTTTGAGTGTGGTAGGTCAGAGAACAGGATGGACTTCCTTTCTGGGATTAGATTGCATTAAATAACAAAGGTTATTTTCAAAAAGTCATTAATTCCCCAAATTGGTTGATTTTGTGTTAATCGAAGTGGCAATTATCCTGAATGGGCCTGACCTAGTCAGGTGAGTACTGAAAAAGAACTGGGCCTTCCTGAAGGAAGAGATACGAAGCATGAGAAAAATTCTCCTGCTTACATTGAAGAAGTAAAAGACCATGTTGTGAAGAGGGCCACAGGGCCTCTAGGATAGTGGTACTTAGTGTTCTAACTGCAAGGAACTGGATTCTGCCAACAACCACCAAATTGAATTAGGACCTTGAGCCTCAGATGAGATCACAGTCTTGGCTGACACTTTGATCTCAGCCTTGTGAGACCTGAGCAGTGAACTCAGCTCTGCCATACTTAGACTCCTGGCCCAAGAGAACTATCAGATAATAAATTTGCCTTGCTGTTAAACTTTTGGCAATTTGTTGTGCAGAAATAGACAGGTGGTAGACATACAGACCCGTCCATCGTTCAAACGGGCATAATCATACTGGTAATGCATTTGGAATAATTCTCAGTTCCTTATGGTTGACCCAGCATCTTCTTCTTTACACTTCTGTAAATGAATCCAATTTGGAAAGTAATTTGTCTTTCAACTCTTATGTTTTTCACAATAAATATCTATTTATTTCAGAAACAGATCTTACCAGGTTCTAGGTACTAAATGCTTCAGAAATACCACCTCATTTAATTGCTAATAATCCTAGGCCACTAACATCCACCAATTTGTGGTACTGTGGTGGTTTGTGTATCGCTATAACACTAGAAGCAAGGTCACCAATACTGCAAATACCAGCAGGGCCATCCATAACACACAGGTTTCAGTAGAGCTTCCAGACTAAGAGACACTTAGGCCTGGTGATATGCTTCCTGAAAATTAGCCACTGAATGTTGAAATATGAATCAAAACAGAATACTGCCCAATACAGTGCTGGAAGATGAGCCCTCTGGCTTCAAAGACATTCACAATATCCAGGGATTAAAACAGTGGACTAGAGCACACCAACCGTCCTGAAGATGGAGCAGGACTGGACAACACATCATTGCTTTGTACATGGGGACACCATTATTTAAAACTGATTCAACAGCAACTAACACCAAAAATCCTAGGACGTAGACACTGTTACAATTGCCTCATCTCATAGATGAAAAAGGTGTGGTACAGAGAGTCCGTACTCTCAATCACAAAGCTCTGGGGCCACCAAGAGATTGTGTTTGTTAGAAGGTTTCACGTAACATTCATTTAAGAATCGAGGATGGCACTCCCCTCTGTAAATTATATAGTGAGGATATGGTTTAAACAGTGAAAGGAAGAAAAAGACAGAAACCTAAGAAATGTGAATCTGGTCACTTGTCTGCTTGAAATCATGATGAGCTTCTACTATTTTTTAGGGTAAAAACTGATACACTTACTTAGCCTAAAAGAAAGTACATGATCTGGTCTTTTCCTTTCTCCTGAGCTTTACTCTATACTATGTAAGCTAGCTGGCGACCTCACAATTCAACTAGTTAACAGATACAAACCAAGTGCTTGTGAGGTATTTAAACTTTAGCTATATTGGCAACTGTCTGTACCCAGAGGAGCCATATGCTGAGGGAAATGAATTCAAGGATAATTATGACATGGCCCCCTGCCCCAAGCTGTTAAGTGGTGAGAACACACGGTAGAGCACAAGCTGGTAAGCACTGACTGCAGAAATAGAAATCCTTGCAGAAGTAGCATGGAAATCTATATGCTTACCCATGTTAATGCAAAAAATAGGAAAAGAAAAAAACAAAAGAAGCAAAGAAACCAAATTAGCTGCTATCATGTCGATTCTGACTCATATTGACCCTATGGAACAGCGCAGAACTGCCCATAGACTTTCCAAGGAGCACCCGGTGGACTCAAAGGGTAGCAGCCAAATGCTTAACCACTGTACCACCAAAAAGACTGTGAAATTTTTGAAATTAACGTTTTTCATAGTTTTTTTTAAACATAACTCTCAGTATAAAACACAGTAATTAGCTGTCCAGATTTCACCAGAAATGCATAACTTCAGTTTCAAAACTGTCCCAGTTAGCTGGACAAACTGGGACAGTTGGTCACTTTACACATATATCACAGCCAAGACAAGTTCATATACACACTCAAACAGCACATCCTCCCTTGTCTTATTCATGAAGTAAGTTTCATGAAAAATAATTACTCTCAAGTTACATGTACCAAATTCCAGCATTTTATGTTCTTTGTTTTCAACTGATATTTATTACCTGTTAAATTATTTCATAATGTTCTAGTAGTTGTAATTAAAAAAATTTCTCCAATCATTTTTTATTTATTAAGTATTCTCTCCCATAATTTATGAGCTATTTATAAATACCGATTAAACCTTTTCATTTCATTTTCTGTTTTTGGAGGGATGTGAACTCAGGCTTACTGAATTATGGTTTACACACCATACAGTTCACCCTTTTGAGTAAAATTCTATGATTTTTAACAAATGTATATGGTCATATAACCACCATCATAATCAAGATACAGAACTGTTCCATCACCTCCCAACAGAATCTTATTTATTTTTTGTCTTCCAAATGTATAACACTATTCTTAACAAGTTCTCAAGAAACATTAGCTATTGTTTTGCTGCTGCTAATTTTGAGAAAGAAAGAGACTGATGAGTTGAGTCATTAGTGGCATTCAGGCTCATGTTGATAATTATTACGGTCTTTTGTGAGAATTAAGCTTAGTGTTCTGCAGAAAGGAGACCAGGATTTTAAAACTAGTACCAAAGATTTATTACTTTAGCCTTGTAGAGTGCTTATCCTTCTCTGAAGGGTTTGCTGAATGTCGCTTCCAGGGAATAGGATTTTCACTAAGAAAATTTCCAGTATTTCCTTATGGTAGAATCAAATCCAAGTCCTTCCTGAGTAGTACCAGGGCCCCGCACTCAGCTACAGGCGTCACAGGCACAACAAAAATATATTATAAGTGATATTACACCTTTAAAGGAGTTTACAGGTAATTCAAGAATCTGAAAGTAACATATAAACAACAAAGAGTATATTCAACATGTATTGCTAATGATATTCCAAGAGGAAAGCAATACCTATAGACCAGAGGAGTTAAAGCAAGCTTCTTCCTGTGGAACTGAGGCTTACTCTGCACCAGCCACGATGCTCTGTGCTGAACATGATTCCATTTAATCTTAATATCAGTGAGAATTGTGCTCAACAGCATCTAACAGAAGGCTTATCACCTGGTTTTTAGAAAATAAAGCAGCTTTGTTGTTCTCATATAATGAGAAGTCCAAAGGTAGGAAGTCCAAAGTGCCCTAGTACCTCCCACATGTCCCCTCCACCCCATGTTCTGTGTTTCCTGCTACGAGATCCTTAACATAGGCTTTCATCTTCATGCTGTCAAGATATTTACAGCTTCCACATCTAGGCATAGACCCAAGAGAATTGAAAGTATATGTCCACCCAAAGCCTTGGACACAAATGTTCACAGTATCATTATGCACAAGGGCCAAAAAGTGGAAAAAACTTAAACGTCCATCAACTGATAAATGGATAAATAAAATACGGTTTATCCCTATAAAAGAATACTATTAGACGATAAAAAAAGAATAAAGTTCTGCTACTTAAGACAATATGGGAGAACCCTGAAACATTACGCTAGTCACAAAAGATCATATAGAGTAGGATTTCTTTTAGGGGAAATATCCAGAGTAAGTAAATGTATAGAGACAGAAAGCAGATTCAGTGGTTGCCAGTGGCTCATGAAATTTCAGAGAAACGGGGAGTAAGTGCTCATTGGTACAAGTTTTCTGAAGGGTGATGAAAATGTTCCAAAATGGATTGTGGTGATGGCTGCACAACTGAAAATGTAGTAAAAACTACGGAATTATACTATTTAAACAGATGAATTGTATGGTACTTGTATTATATCTCAATAAAACGGTTATAAAACATAGTAATATAAATATGTCTAGCAATACATAAATTTAAAACTTTCTTTTCAGGTTTTAAACAAACCCAAACTTTACATAGTAACACTACTAAAAGATACCTGCTGTACTTCTGGTACCTCTGGTCATTATTTCCACTATCTAGGAGAACTGAGTGAAGTAAGGGAAAAGAAAAAAGGCACATATAACCCAAGTTTAACCCTTTTAGAAAGCTTCCTTAGAAGCTCTGCCCAGAATTTCTGATTTAAAACTCACCACCCAGAACAATACAGCAATTTCTAGCTTCAAGAGAGTCAGTCTGGGCAGGTGAATATTTTAGCTGGCCACACTGTCAGCAGCCACCTTTACTCTGGAAGGAAGGACAAAGGAGGGATCATATATTGGGTTGACAGTATACAACTAATAGTGTCTTTTATAATTCTAAAGAAAACAAATGAAAAACCTTCTGAAACTGTCATAGTCAAGAGGATCCTAAGGAGACACGATAACTAAATGTAATATGGTGTCCTGGACTGGATCCTGGAAAATAGAAAAAGGGTATTAGGTAAAAACTAAAAACCCAGGGAGACTAAATAAAGTATGAACTTTAATTAATAACAATGTTCCAATATTGGTTCACTAATTGTGACAAAGGTATCACACTCTTGAAAAGTATGGGAAAGGGGAAACAGGATATGAACTATATGGGAGCTGTGTGTTTTCATAGTTTTTTTTAATAAATCTAAAACCATTTCATCATAATTCATTTTTAAAATATCAGAAAAGTATCCTTATTTCATTGCTTTCAATCTGCAGTCATGGAAACTGAGACTCTGACAGTTTAAGAGGCTTACCAAAGTCAAACAGGAGCTAAGAAGGACCATGACTGGAAACCAGGGTTCATTTTACCTATTATATTACGCTGCTGACATGTGACTTATTTACCTAAGAAGAATCTCCCTTTAAGCAACAGGGTAAGTTTTGATAGCACTGTGAAACGCCACCATTGTTGTCTGCCACTGAGTCAACCCAGACTCATAAAAAAGGTGCTGCCGCTGAGTAGATTCCAATTCACTGTGACCTTACGGGACAAAGCAGAACTGCCCCATTGGGTTACCGAGGGTGTTATCTTTATGCAAGCAGATTGCCTTATCTTTTTTCTGTGGAGTGGCTAGTGGGTTCTAACCACTGATCTTACCTGCTGTGGCCCCACACCTCCTTTTCTGAGTCATAGTGACCCTGTATGACAGAACAGATCTGTCCCACAGGATTTCCGAGGCTGTAATTTTCAAAGAAGCAGATCACAAGCCTTTTTTCTCCCACAGAGTTACTGGTGTGTCTCAAATGCTTGACCTTTCAGTTAGCAGCTGAGTACTTAACCACTGAGCCACCACTGCTCCTTGCTGATGGCACTAGTGGTTTAGGTGGCAAAAGGCTTACCCTGAGCCTTAGGAGTAGCTGCTAAAAAAACCTATGGAGGGCCAACTAGAGTAATTTATAAAAGAAATAAACATTTACAACAACAAAGCTCGGAGCATTTAAAGCCTACAGCCTGCTATTAGCTGTTTGCTAAGACCATAAACTCCAAGAGGACTCTGAAATTTGGACTGGGAGTTATACCTCCCTCTGCTACCCGCAGCATTTATCACATGTTGGAGGTACTGAAGAAATGTTTGTTGATTGAACACATCCACCTCAGTGCTATAATCAACAAATCAAATACCGAACTACACAATGAAAGGACATCCAGTGATCACATGCTCTGAGATACCTCATATCCAGCTATTCTTGGCTTTCTTTTTTCTCTCATATATATTTTTAAGTTGTTCGTTGCTACATTATACATAAAACCTACTTACAATTTTTCAGAAAAGAGTACCTTTTTATTCAAAGCCAGGTAAAAAGCCAGGAAATCAATTGTATTCCTTACTTTAGAACATCAAGGGTCCCTCTTGGGACTTGTCTGTCAGAAGTAGCTGCCGTCTCAAGATCAGTGGCCTTTCCCTCAAGATCACTGACATTTCCTATGGATAAGAGTAGCTTTTTCTCCAAGTATTCTGTCAGCAACCATTTTCTGGCTGCTTTTTCTATGTCACATTCTTTGCTAGGCACTACTGATACAATGGTGAGTACTACGGTGGGTATACGTTTTTGCAGAGAAAATAGAAAATTAATAGAACTTACAAAAATTGATGCTGGAAGTGCTCACTCATCTATGCCAAAAAATCTAGAAGACATGAACCTGGCCAGCTGACTGGAAAAGATCCTCATTTATACCTATTCCCAAGAAAGCTGATCTAACTGAATGTGGAAATTATTGTACAATATCATTAATGTCACAAGCAAGTAGAATTCTGCCAAAGATCTTTCAAAAGCAGCTGCAGCAATCTATCAACAGATAACTTCTAGAAATTCAAGCTGGATTTAGAAGAGCACATGGAATGAAGGATGTCATTGTTGACATCAAAAGGATCCTGGCTGAAAGCACAGAATACCGGAAAGATTTTTACCTATGTTTTACTGACTATGCAAAAGCATTGGCTGAGGAACATAACAAACTATTGATAACACTGCAATAAATGAAATGGAAATAGAAATTCTGGAACACTTAATTGTGCTCATGGATCAAGTGGCAGTTGTTTGAACAGAACAAGAGGGGCACTGCATGGTTTAAAGTCAGGGAAGGTATGCATCAGGGTTGTATACTTCCACCATACCTTTTCAATCCGTATGCCAAGCAAATAACCCAAGAAGCAGGATTATACAAAGAATGAGGCACTGGCATTGTAATGAGCAAGACTCATTACAAAGAATGGAGGAAGACTGCATTACGCTGATGATACAATGTTGCTTGCTGAAAGTGAAAAAGACTTGAAGGATAGATGAGAATCAAAGATTATAGTCATAAGGATGGTTTATACATCAACATAAAGAAAATTAATGTCTTCACAACTAGACCAAAAAAATCAACATCATGTGAAATGGAGAAAAGACTAAAGTTGTCAAGGATTTCATCACACTTTGATCCACAATCAATAGCCATGAAATCAAAAGACATGTTGGACCAATTTGCTGCAAATAAACCTCTCTGAAGCACTGAAAAGCAAAGATGTAAGCTTGAAGACTAAGGTATGACCCAAGCTGTGATGTTTTCCATCACCTCATATGCACGTGAAAGCTGAACAATGAACACAAATAGGGAAGGTCAAAGGAGAATTGGCACCTTTGAATTGTGGTGTTGACAAAGAATACTGAATATATCATGGACTTCCAGAAGAATGAACAAATCTGCCTTGGAAGAAGTGCAACCAGGATGCTACCTAGATGCAAGGGTAGCTAGCAAGACTATGTCTCACATGCTTTGGGCTTGTTACCAGGAAGGACTAGCCCTTGGAAAAGGACGCCATGCTTGGTAGCTTAGAGACGAAAGTAAAACAGAGAAAGACCCTCAGGGAGATAAATTGACATAGAGGCTGTGACAAAGTACTCAAGTAGAAGGACTATGGTGGGGATGGTGCAGGACTGGGCAGTGTTTCATTCTGTCTTACCCAGTATGGCCGTGTGTATAAACCAATTCGACAGCACACAACAATAACAACACACAAATCATGATACAAGTATCATTGTGACAAATATTAAAGAGGAACTCTACAAAGGGATTTTCAAGCTTATGTTAGGGGGATGTAACTAGGGTAGGATGTTGCACATTTAGGGAGCACACTTCATAGAATCCTCTCCTTTCAGTGACTGAGATGAGAAGCAACCAAGACATACAAGAGTCAGAAAGATGAGGAATAAAAAATAAAATAAAATAAAAACTGTTTAATAACAAAAGATCTTAAAACTGTAGGTTAATCCCTGAGGTTACTGCTCTGTGTTTCAGTGGAAAGAACAGACCAGAAGTGTAGTTTCTATAGGAAGGTAAATCCAAAAGACAGGCTGGACAAGAACAGTTCAGACACACATGCTCAGTTTGTTCCGCCAACTTCACCATTCAGATAAGTGCATCCTCCTGTCCTGGGGTGGAATGAGTAAGGCGGCAGGGAGAAGGTAAGATTACCACTCTAGGTAATAGAAAAGGAGGGCAGGTCAGGGGAGGAAGGAGCCACCTGGGAGAGCCACATCTTAAGAAAATGGGAAATAAGACCAGCTCACACAAGGCCCTGCTCAGAATTTTTTTTTTCTTTTAGTTTAAATGCAAAAATAACCCATATGTGATTTGGGAACATGATATACATGTATCAAATTTAAAAAGTAGCCCTTTGACAAAACAATTTAGGAAAAATTGCACTTTTTCAATAGTCTAAGGTGATAATTGAGAAGACCAAGAAAAATTTTCAGATATTAAAATATATTTTAAAAATATTTACAGGGGAAATACACCAAACTAGTTTATTGGATGTAGTGGGGCTTTGCGTTCAAGGAAATTTACTAGGCCCAAGAGTCTAGTCTAAGGAACTTGGTGAACTGTGGTTCCATTTGCCAGGGGAGGAAACACCGGAAGAGAACTAGCAGAAATGGCACGAGGCTTGTTTTGGACCACTTAGTTTGAAATATCTCATGATGTCTCTGGGAGGCAGGCTGCAGGCTGAGAGTTATATGCGTCTAGATCATGAAAGTGGTAGCTGCATCATATTCTTAATCTCTGGGTTTTCCTGAAAACCCCTATTGGCTTCTCAGCTCTTTCACCACCTAAATAACCAAATGAATGGTTTAAACTATCTTTGTTCAAAATATTTAGAGTGGAATCTATTTTCACGACTGGACCTTGGCTGAGGTTCAGGTCTGAGCAAAGAGAAGTTCCCCACAAAAAAAAACATCAAGAAGAGTGGCAAAAGCCAAAACAAAAGACACTAAGGAAGCCCAAGTAGAGAATGGACACCTCGAGTATGTGGCTTCATGGAAGCTAGACAAAACACTATTTCAATAAGTGGTAACCAAATGCATTAAATCCTTGTGAAGAATGAAAAGTGTCCTGAGCTTGGTACTTTGAGTATCAGTGATGCTCTCAGCACTAGCAGATCTCGTACAATGGTGAGCGCAGAAATCACATTTAGATAGAAGATCATGGGAGAGGAGAAGGTAGAATGGATATGTTTAAGCAACTCTTCTTTTGTGTGGTTTGGCTATAAAAGTACATAGAGAGAGAGTGTTCAAACAGCATGTCTTGCCTGAGGAAGTTTCTTTTGACTGTTTTCTGTGGTGGTTTGCTTTATTCTGTTTGGTTTATTAGCCTGACTGTTATATTGGCTTTCTATCTGCCACAAACTTAGTGGCTTAAACAACAAACTTTTATTATGTTGCAGCTCTGAAGGTCAGAAGTCGGCCCCTGGTCTCACCAGGGTAAAATCCAGCCATCAGTAAGGACTGTGCTCCTTTCTATAAGATCTGTTTCCTTGCCTTTTCCAACACATGAAAGTTGCCTGCATTCCCTAGCTCCTGATCTCCTCCCTCCATCTCCAAGGCCAGTCAAAGTGACTGGTCTAGTCCATCTAACATTGCATCACACAGATCTCCTCTTCTGTTTTTTAAGAACTGCTGTAATTATACTGGATCCACTTGTACAATCCAGATAAAAACCAAAAAACAAAAAACAAAACAAACCCGCTGCCATCAACGCAATGCCGACTCACAGCAATGCTATAGAAGGAGTACAACTAACTCATAACGTTTCCACGGAACATCTGACAGATTTGAACTGCTATCCTTTTGGTTAGCAGCTGTAGCACTTAACCACTATGCCACCAGGTTTTCCAAGATATCCTTCCTATTAAAGTTAACAGCTTTAACTGTATTTGCAATCCTAAATTCCTGTTGCCGTGTGGCATGGATTGAATTGTGCCCCCCTAAAAATATCTGTCAACTTAGCAGGGCCATGAGTCTCAATACGGTGGGATTGTCCACCATTTCATGTGATTTGCCTCTATGTTGTAAATCCTAATCTCTGCCTACAGTTAATGAGGAAAGAGTGGATTATTTTACCAAGATCACATTTTTAATCCAATGTAAAAGGAGTTTCCATGGTATATAGCCTGTGCCACCTTTTATCTTAAGAGATAAAAGTAAAAGGATGCAAGCAGTGAGTTGGAAACCTCATACCACCGAGAAACAGTGCCAGGAGCAGAGGTTGTAATTTGAACCTGAGCTTCCTGCACTCAGATGCTCCCAGATCTAGAGAAGGTGGATGATGCATCACAAGGAACTTCCTCTAGAGCAAACAGAGAGAGAAAGCCTCTCGCTGGAGCTGGCTCCCTGAATTTGGACTTGTAGCCTACCAGACTGTGAAAGAATACACACCTCTTTGCTAAAGCCATCCATGTGTGGTATTACAGCAGAACTAGATAAATAAGATATCATGTAACCTAATACATTCACAGGTCCCAGGGATTAGGATGAGGATATCTTCAGTGCGTATTATTTTGTTTACATAAAGCCAAACCCAGTGCCATTGAGTTGATGCCGACTCACTGTAACCCTATTGGACAGAGTAAAACTGCCCCATAGAGTTTCCAAGGAGTGCCTGGAGGATTTGAACTGCTGACTTTTTGATTAGCAGCCATAGCACTTAACCACTGTTTACCAAACTAATTTCTTTCTGTTTTCAGTGTAAAATTGCTATCGAGTTGATTCCAACTCATAGCAAGACTATAAAAACTTTGGTGGTATAGTGGTTGAGTGCTATAGTTGCTGCGAGTTTGACTTTGTGAATCACTGGTCTAAGAACTAGGTATAAAATGAGAAATACTAAAGAGAAGTAAAAATTGGTTAGTAAGTAGAAAATGAGTAGCTTCAGCTAACACTGATAATTGCCATTCTAGAGAGCAAGAATCAATTATCTACTGGCATTTACAGAGTCATAAATAGACTTCTGCCTGGTACAAATGGTTAAGGGCTTGACTATCAGCCAGAAAGCTGGTGGTTCAAACCCATCAGGCGGCACTTCAAAAGACTCACAGTCTTGAAAATCCAGTGAAACACAGTTTTCCTCTGCATACATAGGGTTGTTAAGAATTGACAGAGACTTGACCACAACTAACAATTACAAACCTAATTGTAACATAAACAGAAGAAACATGTGTGTGCAAGGAGAAGGTATGAGAAAGGGAGAAACTCTGGGTTCATTTTCAATTCTTGTCTAAGAGGTTTATGAGCCCAAGATCTGAATAGTCTGAAAGAGAATAGAAATGCTTTCTTGGGGAATCCAAGAAAAGATGACAATAGAGGTTTCACTGGGAGTTTCTCCCACAGGATTTTTCAGCAATCTTATTTGCTTTCTCTATTGTTTGCTCTGCCTTTCCCTGCTGAATTTCTCTGTTCTGCTTCTACTCTTTGCTTTCATTGGTGACTCTGGGGCAGTCAGCTGTGATGGCTTGGAAGCAAGGATTGTAGTTCTTGATCACTCAGATGAACTTTGCCTAAAATCCCCAGTCTGGAGAACAGTTTTGGCTTCCAATCTTTATATAGAGCAGTTAACAGCATCAGCTGCATGCCACTGACTCTTTCCGTCCAGCAGAGAATGAATTGTTTCAATATCAGGAAGTCAGGAAAGGGAAGGGAGAAAAGACAGTATTTGAACAGAAGGCCAGTTTTGATGCAGTTCCTGCTAACATCCTGGGCAAGATGTACATTGTGTAAGATACACTGCAAAAAGCATTAAAAGATATTATGCTGTACATTCCAATTAGCATCACTGAGATCACTTTGCTAGCTCACTGTCCAAAAAATTAATTTTATTGCTTCCAGAACTTTGAACAAACTCATATAATCCTTAAAGCAGATGTACGAGGCATTTAAAAACCACAATTACATTACTTCCAAGCCATAATTAAAAAGTTTGGTCCTAGTTCCAGGCCCACCATTGATTTCTAAGAGAAATCAGATCTCATTCAAACACTAATAAATTACCAGCTTTGAGCAAAGTAAGTTTAGTTTCTCATAAAGAGTAAAGTGAGCTTTTATTGTGGGAAAAGGGGAAGACCAAATGATTGTAAATTTGTATTGTGTTTTTTATAACTACTTGGGTTTGAAGTCAAATATAATTTGACATTTCATTGATATTTCCAGTGTTTAAAGCTGACAAGAAGTACACTAAATTTTACCATGTAAATCTGAGATGCCAATAAAAGGCCTTTTGTACTTCTCACTGGAATTGTTGTAGTACAATGAAATAAGAAGTGTCATCAAGGAAATGATTTTTTTCTTTTCTGCCCCTTCTTAAATTCTTTTTAAAAAGAAGATTTGAGCTGTCAGGCATTAAGATGCCCTCTTCTCTCTAGAGTTTGACTTTTCCTCCCACATGGTGGAATACTCTCAGCACTTTCAAGTAAGACCTAAGATATACCTTAATCCTTACTGCATCTTATTATTTTTCTGATAATAATAATAAATGATTGCAACAGTATGTTTTGAAAACCTACAGTACAAGACATCAATTGTCATTGTGTTAATCCCTAGAGAGGATGCTTCACTAGAGATGTACTGCTGTCAAGTTGTATTTGGCAAGTCACACCTATTAAAAGCAGAACCTCTCACTTATTCTGCATGGTAGTCACATCCTGTCACACAGCCTCCAGTCTTATGCCACACCAAACACATCATTTGACATTGATGAAACTAAACACGAAGTAGGAAGATAATGCAGTGTAGCAGGCTCCACCAGTAACTACCAGGACATGAAATCTGCAAGAGCCGAACTAGATCAAAAAGCGCACTTCTGAGCACAAAGGTAATATTGAACTCCTTCCAACAATAACTAAAGTTTTTCTGTCCATGATCAGGGTTGCCAGATGAAATTACCAGTTAAGTGCGACTTTCAGATAAATAATCTTATAGTTTAGATCCACCCCATACGATATTTGTTTATCTAAAATTCAAATTTATCTGGTGCCCTGTATTTTTATTGGCTAAATCTAGCCGTTCTATCCATGATGAAGTTATTGTCTATTATGTGTTTTTCAGTTATTTTCTTGTTGACTGGGTGGTGTGTAAGGGTTGGGAGAAGGGAGATTAAGGCACATGGAGGGATATCTACTAGGTTCACTCAGGAAACCCTGGTGGTGTAGGGATTAAATACTATGGCTGCCAACCAAAAAGTATGCAGTTCAAATCCACCAGGTGCTCCTTGGAAACTCTATGGGACAGTTCTACTATATCATATAGGGTAACCGTGAGTCAGAACTGACCCGATAGCAATGGGTAGTAGTGTTAGGTTTATTCATCTTTTGCAATGTTTCACTACAAAGATCTCACATTTACAAAGGTTGAGGATAGAAATCAAAAGTATTTGAACAGAAGGCCAATTTGAACACAGTTCCTATAAGACTTTTAAATGTATGGGGCTATGTGTATATGTATGCATGTAAATGGGTAGGATGCACACGTACAATAAGGAAAAAGTTCACTAGTCCTCTAAAATAAATGGACATTATCAATGTTGTTTGCAAAACTAAGGAAAGCCGTTGGATAGGCATTTCTGGAAGTTTTTCCAAAAATTAGGGCTAAATACAATGCCCTAAAAGTATAAAGTGGTTACTGGTAATCAACAACATCTGTTTCTGAAGTCCATTGAAAATCAGCTGTCTTCTGTATGGGTGCATCTTACAGTTAAGGGCTTACCTTTTTGAATGGACTACATAATATACATATATATTTCCTTGCTAAAATGTTAATGACTTTATTATTTTGTCTCCTTACTATGAATTTTATGTTTCTAACACATATGAAATCCGTAAAAAGATGCATCCATTGGGACCCTTTGCCTTAACTTAAAGGAGGATTTGTTTGGATGTAACACTGGAAAGGCAAGGCATAAAGGTTTGATTCAGCAGCTCTATGGCATCAACAGGGATCCAGTTTTCTTCTGCCAGGCTCCCCCTGGTGTTTGAAAAATGGCTTTCAGTGAGTCCTACGAGCATAAGCTTCTACCATTTCCCAGGTTCCAGCAGCTCTCACAATAAAGTCAGGAAGTTTTCTTCACTGATAAACAACAGGGGAAGATTCAACAAACTTCTTTCCAAATCTCAGGATTTAATCTTCTCCTGAATGCTCTTCCTGAAGCAATAACTGTGGCTAGGGGACTGGGTGATCTGGTCAGTGTAGACCTGTGCCACGTGCCTACAGCCGTAGCTACGGATGCAGAGAACAATCACCTTTGCCAAAATGGAATTGGAACACAAGCAAACTATGCGTCCTGGTAATTCACACATTTCCTGAGAATACACACTGCAGTGTTTTTATTTCCCAACACTTTATGAAGAACATTTTAAACACAGAGAAAATTTGAAAGAATTGTATCATGAGTACCTATATATCATTTCTAGTCCTCTCTGTCAACTGCAGTAGGCTTTGACAACCATGTAAAGATACTGGTACTTACAAAAGCCAACATATTTCTAGAGCCAGTCTCATTTGTATGAAATTATAATGCATTTGTTTTCAAACTTCTTTAGCAAGTTAAATGAAAGGTGATCACCAAGCTACACATTTTGCAATTAAAGCTTAGAATTTCAGACTTCTAGGAAAGTAGGTTTCAGGACCCAAGTTTTAATACCAATACTGATTCATGTTTGGATAATTTTGTAAAGAGAAAGACTCATTTTAGACCTTGCCACTTATATCAGTTTTCTTTGACTGTGAACTCAATACACTCATGCTTTAAAAAGTATCTTAGTCTATTATAGCTTCCACTTTCTCAGGTGCTGCTTCTACACTTGATCAGTACTTTTACCGATTCCGCTGGGTTTCATACATTTGTTCTTTCAAAGCTCAATTCAATTATCACCTGGTGTTCCCAGGAGCCCACACTTAGCCTGAGGCTAAATCTGTCTGCCTGGATATAATTGTACATTTCTTTATGATAACATTTATCACATCATAACTATAATTATTTGTTTATGAGCCTGTTTCCCTGATCAGAGTACTTTTATTAGCAAGTTTGGACTTTGTGGTTTCTGTCACCTAGTGGGAAGTCCTAAAAGATTTGTAGAATTCAATTCATATCAAGAGAAGATGTATGTTGGGTATTCTTCAACATTTGAAACTAACCAGAAAGAAAAGCTTCACATTTAACTATTTTAAACCATATCCCCACTAAATGCTTTAAAAAAACAAAATCAGTTTGGCAGGACATGAGGTTCTCTATTATAAAACCAAACAACTGAAAATCAGTCTATGTATTGTGCCTATTGATCACACCACAAATAGCATTCAGAATAAGACTAGTTAACATGCGTGAGTGCGGGCACTGGAGCTAAAACCATAAGGTTCAAATCCAGGCTCTCCTCCTTTCCAGCTGGGAAAGTTACTAAATGTTCCTTTTTCTGCTCACTTTCATCATCTATAAAATGTAGACAATATGAGTATCTATTTCACAGGTTTCTTTAAGGATTATATTAATTAATTCAGGTAAAATTTATAGTGCCTGGTGCGTTAAGTTCCCAGTAGACACTGGTTTTAAAAGAAAATCTAGAGTAGACACTAGTGTTTAAGCAACACTCAAACCTCTCACACCCCTTGTATTACTCTTCTAATATTATCCAAGTTTATTTAGGTGGCTGTGCTGAGCTTATGATTTCAGAGCGGCAGGAGTGTAAGTTAATGATGGTTCTCTAATTCAACCATGTGACTCACTAACATTTGCCTTGTGACTGGTCTAGGAGTAGCCATTGAAGGCAAGTGGGAGAGGCTAGTTGAGGCATCCAGGAAAGATTCTTCTTTCATTGTTAAAATGGATAGATATGACTGACTTGCCCTCTTCTTTTCTCCCTCCCCATTTCTTCCTGACTATATTGGTGAGGGAAATGCTGGTGATTTAGCGGGTTAAGTGCTACGTCTGCTAACCAGAAGGCTGGCAGTTCAAACCTGCCAGGTACTCCTTGGAAACTCTATGGGGCAGTTCTATTCTGACCTCTAGGGTTGCTATGAATCAGATCTGACTCAAGGGTACTGGGTTTGGTTTGGTTTGTTTTTCTTTTTTAATTGGTAAGAGAAACAGATACCTAGTCACCATGAGAAGGTAAGAAGGAAGACAAAAGTTAGTATGTCAAGAAAGGCAGAGCAGATAGCTAGAGTGTAAGTCTATGAAGACGTGGCTGAGCCAATTGCAGCCACACTACACCACCTAACTCTAGACTTGTCATGTGTGCAAAATACCTGCTATTGTTTATTCACTATAATGACATTTTCTGATATTGTTGTCAATATAAGACTACTAATACAAGAATGCAAGGTAACATAACTTGACACTGAGGGACTTTCTGTGATGTGTGCGTATTTTCACATAGTGATAGCAATGTCAATTATAAGAGAGAGGAACCCTAAATTAGTAGACTGTTTTAAATGGAAACCTTAGTGGCACAGTCGTTAAGAGTTTGGCTGCTAATCCAAAAGTCAGCAGTTCAAATCCACCAGGCATTCCTTAGAAACCCTAGGGGACAGTTCTACTCTGTCCTATAGGGTTCTTATGAGGCAGAATCAACTCATTGGCAATGGGTTTGGTTTGGGGGTTTTGGTACATTTTAAATGCTTTGCTCTGGTTGCAGCTCATTGGAGTGGTGTGATGGATAACTTTTGTGTGGCCTCTTTCACCGTGGTCTTGTTATCCTGTGTGAATAGGGTAATTATGGTCCACTAAGGAAACTGCTCAATTTTGATATCCTGATGGGCTTGAAATGAACCAACCAAGAGCCAGAAGGAGAGGATCCCAGCATCACCCATGAAGAATGGCATTGGGCAGAGTGCATCATCTGGATCTCATATTCTTAAGCTGAGACACTCCCAGAACCAAGAGACCAAGACGGAGAGGAAGCTGTAACACTGAAGACAGAGAGAGATGGTGGCGGAGAAACGGCAGTAAAAGAAGCCAGCAGGAAACTGGTAGGAGAGCATACAGTGGGCTTCCAAAGCCCATGGAGCAAGACCACTGAGAACGTTCAGGCGAAGGCTCACTGGTGGAGTTGGGTGTCTTGGGGCACCTACTGGCAGAGCTATAAAAGTTTTGCAACACTTGCCTGAACAGAGCAGAGGCCAAGAGGTCTGAGTGAGTTAGGAAGAGGTTGTCCTATTAGAATACCTGTGTCCTGAGTGTTCCTGAATCTGAATTATAACCTCTTACTTCCCTAAAAAACTCCATAATTGTGAGTATGGTCTGTGAATTCTGTGTGGTCATTGCAGTGAATTATCAAACCCAGCAATGAAGTAGAGAGTACCCTGGGTGGGATAGCTGGTGTCTGAATTAGTTACAGAGCACACATCAGACTGTTGGACCTTTGCTTCAGAGGAAAAGCCTTGAGCTGTTGATCTTGATTATCCTTCCCCGTCATGAAGTTCAAGGTCAGATGCCACCTACATGCCATTTTCACAATTGGTCACCATAAGTTCAGTCACTACATGGGTCCGGTAACTTCCCATCTTCCACACATAAAAATTATATTATTGATCTTCAAAGAGTCCCCGCCCCTTAGTCTTTACAAGGAACTGGGAGAACAAGGAGGAGGAGAAAACAGACGACTTGAAACAGATCCAGACCCTCTGCTCTAAAGATAAGCAAAGTGCCTCCAGTTTAAACGTGCAAATGATAGGTTTGCTTAATACCAGGATGTACATTTGTTAAGGTAAAATACATTATACAGTGGGTAAGATGGGTAAATTTAGGGAGTGGACACTGACATTGGCCCAGTACAAAAGAACAAATTTAAGACTATTTAGTTTGGGAATTCACTCATTTATTCAACAAGTATCTATTAAATATCTATGAGTATGTATCACGTGTATGGTACTGTGAACAAGACAAACAGCATCTTTGTTATCACTGAGCTTACTATCTTATAGTAATACCAATAATTTTGAAAGTTCTTACCATAAATGAGGTACAGATTAAGCTGGAACTTTGAGTTAAGAGGGAAGCCAAAGTAACACTGGAGATATACCTGCTTTCCATTTATATGAAAAATATGATCAGAAGACTGGCTGTTGGTACGGATTACGACATCAAAAAAGCAAGCTGCATTTCTGTTACGAATCAACTTCTGAAATTGGTTTCATTTATAGAATCACAAATCCTCACAAATAGCTCTTCACTTTTCCTAGTTATATATATTTACCCCTCCTTTTATGACATTTTCGTGAAGTCAGAAGTATCAGTTCTAGCCACATCCGTGGCCAAACCTTTGGAGAGTTCTCACCTTCAAACAAAAGGAGTCTCTAAGTATTGCAGGGTTCCATTGTTCTAAATGAAGGGCTGGGGGAGACTCTCCAATGTCAGCATAAACTACAACAGTTAAATCTTAGCCTTCCCCAAATGCGCTCATAAAAGCAAAATCCTGTTAAGTTTCTCATCATTTTCATTTAACGAAAAATAAAAGGTCAGAGATGGCAGTAATTAGTCTATGCAGTAGAGAAACTGAAAGATGTCTTGCCTTTTACCTGTCCCACTTTATTTTTAACTTTATGCATTTTTTAGGAATGTTCAAAAAAAAACTCAGCCATGCTGTAAAGTCCTTATTTCACTTTTTCGTATTCTTTCAAAACAGAAATTTAAAATGAAGTTGAGCTAGAATGGACGAAGACATACTACACTGTATGTTTAACTATCCCATGATAAATGAAAATATAGGTGGGATAACCCAAACAATCTACAATGAAAGTGGCCCTTGAAGACAAACTTTTTCCTGATGCCACACTATTCTCTCCTGATCTCTGCCATTATAATCAGTTTCCTTCCTTCCATTTCAATCCTCAGCATTTAGAACAAACGATTTGCTGTCCAGTGATGTGAATCCTTAGTTCTTCTATCTCAATCCTCAGCATTTAGAACAAACAAATGACTTGATGATCAATGAAGTCAATGTTTAGCTTACATTGGGGTACAGTAATTGCACAGATTATAATTCATATCTTTCAGGAAGCCTTGCATAGGAATAGATACCAGGCAGTTTTATATAAGTTTTTGTTGGTGGTGGTAGAAACTATACATTCTTTTCAATGCTGTATTTTCTTCTTGGCTAAAGAAAGAATTTCTAAGGATCTCTCCTTTTGTTCTTCTGTCACCATGCCTCTCACATGATTGATCCCATCTTCTCTCATTGGTGGCTTTAACTTACTTTGCTTGTTCCTTTTTTATACTTCTCTCCATTCCTTATAATATTCTGTTTCAGAAACAATTTGAAAATCTATGCTTGACAGTCAGGTAACTGACAGTTATACGTGTAACTACTATGAACCCTCTCTACAAACTCTAAGGGTTGACGAGTGCAATGAAAGGATACCCTTACCAGTTCTAAAGAGATTTTCCACTACTCTTCCCTCTGAGAAGAGAAAAGTCTCAAATGTAACCTCTGGAAGGATATCCTGGTACATACTCATGCTTTTTTTTTTTCTTACAACGTCTGCCTTCTGGCAATGCAATTCTCATTTGCATTTCTAAAGCTGTTCCTATTGGCTATGACTACATTTTTAAAAATACTTAAGTGCTGTCTCCACTCACATTTGAACCCAGATAACTCTGCCTACCTATCTAAGGTTGCTCTTAGAAGGGTAAAATAAGACTATCTTTCTGCAACATAGTGGACAAAACATAAATCATGACTCTGTAAAAACACAGAGAAGTACAGCCACAGCTGCTTAGAGATCACTCCCCAGAGAAAGATTTACACTGTTTAAAATGAGTACATGGAGGGTGTTGGTTGCACAGAGTTTTCAAAATATATTTTCTTTTGGTCTCATAATGAGATGAATTTAAAAAAAAAAAAAAAACAGCCAATTGCTCAGAACTATGGAACTGTTGAAGGAAATACAAAAATAGAGCTGAAGCTGGGAGCTTGTGGAACAGAACATATAATAATGAAGATTTCACATTTGGCATGTCCTAGCCGTTTCTCAAGAGCATTCTCATCTAATCACAGACAGAGGTGCTGAGGCCTCCAGTAGCCTCCAACAGATTGGCTTAAAAGTATGATGAAAAAAACTATAGCATTAACTTTTTGACAAAAGTCAGAATTTCTCCTTCTGAAGGATTTTGAAAATATGTTTCTTTTAGTTCTTAAAATGATTTATATTTGTTAAAAATTTTTATTGGAGGACAACTGACACTAAGAATAAGCCACAAATCATAACTGAATTGTCACAAACAGGACACACTCAACAGAACCATCATCCTGATGAAGAAATAGAGCCTTTTCTACACTGGAAGGTTGCCTCCTGTCCCTAACTATCTACTGTGCATATTGCCTGTCTTAGTTACCCAGTGCTGCTATAACAGAAATACCACAAGCAGATGGCTTTAGCAAAGAGAAATTTATTTCCTCACAGGAAATTAGGCTAAGAGTCCAAATTCAAGACAACAGCTCCAGGGAAAGTCTTTCTTGGTTGGTTCTGGAGGAAGGTCCTTGTCATCAATCTTCTCCTAGACTGGGTGCTTCTGAGGTGCTGCTCTGCTCCAGGTACCTCTTTGTGGTGGTATAAGGTCCCTAGATCTCTCTACTAGTTTCCCTTTCCTTTATATCCCCAGAGATGGCCTTAAAGCACAATAGTCGTACACATTGAATCCTACCCACCAACACAACTGCCATCCATTCTCCCTCATTAACATCATAAAGGATGGGTTTACAGCATAGCAATATCACAGAATACCAAGAATCTTGGCCCAGCCAAATTGCTACACACATTTTATGGGGGTACACGATTCAATCATGACATCGACCTTCTTAAAGAACCACTATATGGACCTTTAAATGACAAAAGGGTTTTGTTCATTTTTGAACTTTGCTTCAGCGAAGCCATACAATGTATATTCTTCTTTGTCTCATATTTTCTCCTCAGTGCGAGACTGAGGAGCTCTGACAGTACAGTGGTTAAGATCTCAGCTACTAACAGAGAGGTCAGGAGTTCAAATTTACTAGCTGATCCTTGGAAACCCTATTGGACGCTTCTACTCTGTCCTGTAAGGTCTACCAGTATTCCATTATATGATTATACTTCAATTTATTTATCCATTCTTTTCTATGTAGGTATTTGGATACTCTCCAGTTTGGGGCTATTATTCATAGGGCAACTGCCCACACATCTAACAGTTTGTCATACTGGCATGGGCTTGTGTGTTTCTGTGATGCTGGAAGCTGTGCCAGTGATATTTCAAATACCAGCAGGGTCAACCATGATGGAAAGTTTCCAGTGGAATATCCAGACTAGGAAGAAAGACCTGGCAGCCTACTTCTGGGAAAACCAGTGGTATGAGGTCCCCAGATCTCTCTATTAGCTTCCATTTCCTTTATATCCCAAAAGGGTGAAAACTACGGCAACAGTAGTGGGATACTGATATGGTGCCAGAAGATGAACCTCTCAGGTTAGAAGGCACTCAAAACATGGCTGGGGAAGAGTTGCTTCCTCAAAGTACAGTCAATCTGTGATGTGATAAATTACTTAGCATGGCCTTTCTTGTCACATTGTTAAAACTTCTATCCCAGTGACTGGCCAAAACTACGCAAATAAGGTAATCATGGCCCATCAAAGGAACTGGTAAGTTTTGCCTTCAAAGAAAGCCAATTCCACAGCAGATAGAAGAGCCTACCACCACTAAGCCAGGAGAAACTGGCAGAAGAGACCTGTAGCAGAGACCTACAGGAGATGGTGCAATGGGATTCCTTTCCTAGCTCACAGAGCAAAAAAGCTGAGTGCCTTTAGACAGAGATTGAGGGTGAGGGACAAGGATATGCCTAACCCATGAATTTGGGACTTGTCAGTTTCTCCAACCACACACGCCATTCCCTTACAAAGTCTGTGAGCTCTGTAGATGCAGGAGGGAGAGTACTGAGGGGAGATGGAGTAGCTGATGTTAGAAATGATGGAACTCTATAGAAGCTTGGAAAATCTAGAGATATTTGGGGCATCTCTCACCTCTGCCTCACAGGAACTAGCATTGTGTAAATCCTTAAGAAAGAAATGATTCATGTATGACCTTAATGATGTCGATGGACTACAGCTTTTGGGACCTTACCTTGCTACTGTGACATGACTTACAATGAGAAGAAACAGCTGCAAACATCCACTAATAATCATAACATGGAACATAGCAAAGGATGAATCTATGAAAACTAGACATTGCAAAGAATGAAACAGAACACATAAAGATCAATATCCTAGGTATTAGGGAGTGGAGAAGGACTGGCTAGTATAGGTCATTTGGAATCATACAGTCATGTGGTCTTCTATGCCAGGAATGACAAATTGAAGAGGAACAGTGCCACATTCATTGTCCAAATGAACATTTCAAGGTCTATCCTGAAGTACAACTCTGTCAGTGATAGGATACTATGCATATAACTACCAGGAAGACCAGATAAAATGATTGGTGTTCAAATTTATATATCAATCACTAATGCCAAAGATGAGGAAACTGAAGACTTTTACCAATTTTTACAGTCTAAAACTGATCAAAAATGCAGTCAAAAAGCATTGATAATTACTAGTGATTGGATGGCAAAAGTTGGAAACAAAGACGAAGGAATGGTAATCAGAAATATGGCTTTTATCATAGAAATGACACTGGAGATCACGTGATAGAATTTTGCAAGACCAATAACTAGTTCTTTGAAATGCTTTTTTGTAACAACATAAACTCTGACCATATATATTGAGTTGTCAGGAGGGACTCGTCCCTGGAGAAGGACATCATGCTTGGCAAAGTAGAGGGTCATCAAACAGAGGAAAACCCTCAGTAAGGTGGATTGACACAGCAGCTGCAACAACGGGCTCAAGCATACCAACGATTGTGGGCATGCTGCAGGAAAGGACTTGATTTGCACTGCTGCATACAGGGTCATTATGAATCAGAAAAAACTCAACACACCTAAAAACAATAACAACATACACGTTGACTCCACCAGTTGGAAAATGCAGCCATCAAATCAACTCCGTCTGTGGAAACAGACAATGGAGAAGCTCAACACTGTTAGTCAGAACAAAGCCAGAGACCAACTGCAGAACAGACCATCAGCTGCTTATATGTAAGTTCAAATAAAAAGAAATTAGAGAAAGCCCACACGAGCCAAAATATACTTTGAGTATCATCTCAAGAATAGATTTGTTGCCCTGAACACTAATGACGAAGACCAGACTAGTTGTGGAATGATATCAGGAACAACATATGTGGATTGAAGCAAAAGGTCATGAAAAAGACAGGAAAGAAGGCCAAAATGGATGTCATAAGATACTCTGAAACTTCCTCTTGCACACTGAGTAGATAAAGCAAGGGGAACAAATTACGAAGTAAAAGAGCTGAATATACGATTTCCAATGGCACTCTGAGAAGATGGAGTAACATTCAAATGATGTGTACAAAGACCTGGAGTCAACAAAAATCAAAAGGGAGGAACACACTCAGCATTTCTCAAGCTGAAAGCACTAAAGAAAATATTCAAACCTCGAGTTGCAGTATTTATGGATTCTTTGTGGAAAATATGGAACTGTGCAGAAAGCCTCAAAATAAAAGAGAAGAAATACAGAGCCACTGTATCAAAACGCAAAACACTGCATAAGGTAGCATATAATCAAGCACTAATGGTAATGAAGGAAGAGGTACAAACCCTGCTGAAGTGAATAGCAAAAGACAAGGCTTCAGGAATTAATGAAACATAAACTGAGATTTTCCAACAAACAGATGCAATGTTGGAAGTGCTACTCACCTACTTCAAGGTATCTGGAAGACAGCTTCTTGGCTAACAGGAAGAAATCCATGTTTGTGCCTATTCCCAAGAAAGATGATCCAATACAATATGGAAATGTTTTAATAGTACCATTAATATCACATAAAAGCAAAATTTTACTGAAGATCTTTCACAAGTAGTTGCAGCAGAACACAGACAAGGGAACTGCCTGAAGTTCAAACCAGATTCAGCAAAGAATGTGGAATGAGGGATGTCATTGCTGATTTCAGATGGATTCTGGTTGAAAGCAGCTATTACCTGTGTTTTATTGACTATGTAAAGGTATTTGACTGTGTGGATCATAAAAATTATGGATAGCATTGTGAATAACGAGAATTCCACAACACTTAATTGTGCCAATGAGGAGGTTGTACATAGACCAAGAGGTAGCTGTTCAAACAGAACAAAAGGATACTGTGTAGCTTACAGTCAGGAAAGGTATGTGTCAGGGTTGCATCCTTTCATCATGCTTTTTCAATCTGTAGGCAGAGCAAATAATCCAAGAATTTAAACTACACGAAGAAGAATGCAGCATCAAGTTGAAAGGAAAACTTATTAATAACCTGCGATACCCAGATCATATAACTTTGCTTGCTGAAGGGGGTCTTGAGTACTTAGCCATGAAGATCAAAGACTACAGCCTTCAGTATGGATTATACCTGAACACAAAGAAAATAAAAATCCTCTTAATTCAAATAGTAGCAATATCATGATAAGTGGAGAAAATATTGAGGTTGCCAAGGATTTCATTTTACTTAGATCCACAATCAACATCCACAGAAGCGGCAGTCAAGAAATCAGAAGACACATCGCACTGGTGAATCTGCTGTAAAAGAGCTCTTTAGGGTATTAAAAAGCAACGATATCACTTTGAAGACTGAGATACACCTGACTCAAGCCATGGTCTTTTCAATCGTCTGATACATGTGCAAAAGCTGGATAGTGGGCAAGAAAGACTGAAGAAGAACTGAAGCCTCTGAATTACAGTACTGGCGAAGTTTACTGAATAGACCATAAAACTCCCAAATGAATGCACACATCTGTCTTGGAAGTACAGCCAGAATACTCCTTAGAAGCAAAGATGACAAGACTTGGCCTCATGTACTTTGGACATGTTATTTGGAGGGACCGGTCCTCAGAGAACGACGTCAATGCTTGGTAAAGCAGAGGGTCAGTGAAAAGGAGCCAAAGCCAAGTGCCGTCGAGTCGGATCAGAAAGACCCTCAAAAAGTTAGACTGACACTGTGGCTGCAAAAAATGGGCTCAAGCATATAACCACCACTGTAAGAATGGCACAAGACCAGGTAGTGTTGCATTCTGTTCTACACAGGCTCACTGTGAGTCAGAACTGACTCAATGGGCACCTAACAACAAGTAATAGCACATGTATTTGGTGAATATATATATGGATGTCTTTAGGTATACACATATTTAAAGAAATATTCCTAGGTCACCTGTTTCCAAGTAATTTAGGAATTCTCTCCCCCTCAGGCGTGGTATTTTCCCCCCAACCCCCGCTTGTGTCCTACTGGGTGTTATTACACAATGTGCTGGGTTTCTTCACAGAATTCCTACAGCATCATGGGGAAAAAAAATCAAACATTTCCCTATCCTGATTACTGTCCAAGTTAGCAGCAATAATCCAGAACTTCGCATTTTCTGTAACATGCTCCCCTGACTCACCTATGTCCAAGCTTCAGCTTGAGACAGGTCTCTTCACCAGTAGTACAATGGCACTCCTTCAAAGTGACAAGTAAGTTTGTTCTTTGACACACCAATCCTGGGAGTCAAGACAGGTAGTCTACAATACCTACCTCAACTCTTGCCCAAAGTTACCCCATATCTGAACGACTCTTTTGTTCAGCATCCAGACCTCAGTTTCTTGATTTTCTCTCCCTGATATCTGTTTTCCACTCATGTCAGCACCCTAGAACTTTTCATCACTGAGGACTGTGCTGTCTCAGAATTCTGGTCTCATTCCATGAGTACAACCCCTAATTTTCTTCTCTCTCTGGTGCCCTTGCTTTCACTGAAAATCTTTCGAGCTTCTACGACACCATGAGTTCCTTGACCTCTTGATGTTTTTAGGTCTATAAGACTTCACAAAGATCATTATTTTTTAACACATGTATAGTGAGGTCCATGTATGTTCCTCCTCCAGTACTATCCTCCATTGTTTTCTTCTACTTTAATCCACTTTGCTGCCAACCCCTAAATCCACATTCAATGTGCTCAAACATACAGGCTCCTCAGTACCACCCAGCAAAATCTGTGAGTAAATAAATAAATAACATTTCCACAGTTCCATGGATCTTGAGATGGCTTTCCTGGATAATTTATGTCCACCGCACCAGCCAGGATGCTGACAATGCCCAATTATTCTCTGCATTATCAGTTTTCCTTGCCACTTCATCCAACAACTGTTTATAACTTTGTCACACTTCAAGCTCCTTCTAAAGGCCTGGTCTTCAGAGGATGATTGAGACAACCAGAAATGGATTCCCTCAGTCTACCAAAGGCCCCATATTTACTTTTATTCAGACCACCATTTAGTCTCAGCAGACAAAGTGTCCCTCTTCCAATTCAAGATCAATCTCCTCACAGTTAAACTTGGTCCTATACTATCTTAACTTCAGCAGACATTTCCCTATGAGCTACTATCATCCTTCCACTATACCATCAATATTTTAATTTTGTAGGCTGACTCTATCAGCCTACAAAGAAGTTCAAATAATTTTATAAAAATTCATTCTTGTATTTCTTCTCTCACTTGTGCTTCATCTCTCATTTCTCTCATTCACTTTATATCTAAGCCTCTTGGGACATGGTGTATACTTCTCTTCTAGCCTTTTCCCCTATTAATCATACTTCTGTTCATAAGAAGTTATCTACTGTCTCTATCTACTTAACTAAAACTGTTCTTATTTATGGAAATGCCTTTCCTTGAAGGCTTCAGCATTTTTTGACTCCATGAAAACTCGGTATTTTAATCATTTTCTTAATGTCTTTTTTTCTAAGTAATTCATTCTTGCTTTGCCTCTTAAATATTCATGTGTCCTACAAGGTTCACCATTGGCCCAGTAATATTTTCACTTCAAACATTCTCTCTGAAACAACTTCTCTATGAAGACTCTTATGTATTTCTTTCTAATTACACAAACAATCTATCATTAGTATAGAAAAAATAGGAAGTATAAAAGAATAAAGAACAAATTTAATTATGTATAATTCTGTCATTGAGAAATAATTGTAATGACTATTTTGTTGTAATTTCTAGTTTTCACATTTTCTTTAGGTGTTTTATATTGCATAGAGAGAGAAGCTGAGCTGAGATGTAGTCTTAGGAAGCTTCAGCTGACCCTATGAAGAGTTCTAAGGCAGATCCTTCAGAATTATTCCCAACGGGGACAATAGGACTAAACTTTTACACTGTCATGTTTTTCTGTCTTTAAACACCAGGAGTGAGTCCCCCTCAAGCAGAGGCCATCCTTATAAAGGGCTAAGGGCAAAGGTTCAGGTTTTTTTATTCCTGAAAGGAAATCAGGGTAATGCTTTACAACATCTACCACAAAAGCATACGGTTGATTTTTGATGTTTCTTGGAAGCTACTGCCATTAATTCTTGAATTTTTAAAGTGATGTACATAAATATTTTTAAGGCACAGGCTTCTGAGACTGTTAAGTGTCTAGCATTCGTTTTAGAAATATAATTTCCAAGTGCCTCAATAACAACTGAGTCATACTTTAACAACATAAACTTCTTTCTGCTGTGAAGGATATATCACATTACTTATCATTTTCAAATCATTCATGATATAATTCAACAGTCTTATTTGTAAATGGAACTCAAAAGTTCATGCAGTTGTTACTTATGGGAGAAAATATGGATTGAAATGTCTAGGTCTCCTTATGAAATCTTATTTTATGTTTTCCCGATACTTCCAAAGAGTTTTTCAGTACCTTACATGCTTTCCTGTGTAGAAATTTCAGAAATCAGTAAGAAATTTTGCATCCTCATTTTTAGAAACATATAAAGAGCACATTCTTTTTGTGTGTATGCTCAAATGTTGTGGACCGCAATTTCACAACCTTGTGGCCTAAAGAAGTTACTTACAAGTAATTTATGGTATGTGCATCTTTAGTTATTTGTTTTCTACTTGAATGCAAAAAGAGAAGAGAAAGCCAAGCAGATTTGGGAACATAATTAGTCTTGGCATAGCCCTGGCCCACAGCCCTTGCTTTCAGTGTATGCAACTGGGAGATGTATAAATAAAGTTCATATCCCTACACCAGTAATTATGCTATAAAAATAAGACTTCACATAAATTTGTCAAGACTGTCATAAGTGTAAACTATGAGCTTTGGCTTTACTCCAACTAAATTATAGTTGAAGGGTTTGGTTTTGTCACTAATCAAGTTATATGGGAAAGCCAAATTCATTTGGGGCCAGCAAAACCATAGCCCCTGAGACATTACAAGGATGGCATATAGGACAGCAGTAACTTTTATGCCTGTTTTCTCTGTGGCTCACATTCAACAGATCAGGGAGATCCCCACTGAAGCATGCAGAAAGTTCACTGTAACAGATGTTGGCAAGTGCATTAATAAATCATGACCATCATTAGAATTCTTAAACCAATATTTTGCAATCAGGTGTGTTTCCTATTATCAGTTTTGGAGACAGATAGAAATATTGTATGCATAGAACATTAATTAATGAAATCATAATAGTTGACTAGTTGCCGAAGATTACTAGCAGCACAACCATGGTTTAGAAAGCAATCAAGAAATTTGACTTGCAAAGTGTCTGCAGAGAATTGTTGCTGCTAATAAATTTGCGTTGTTCATGCCCATACACCTATACACACCACCCTTGGGCAGAGCACAGTGGTCCCAATTGTTTTTGTGTTTATGTATATGGTTTCCACCCTACCCCAACATTTTCCAGCTGCATGCATGAGTTCACATACTTGTATCTGTAGATCACACATGGCAAAGACACATAGCTATGAACTGGGATTTAAGGAACCAGATCAATCTGTGCCATGTGTAGCAGGCTTTGAGAGCTAAATTTTTCATGCAAATAGAACAAAAAAATTAGTGATAGTCACAGATATCAACCCAATTACATCAGCAAGCCCCACAAATACAAGAGTAAGCTTTCTATGAGAGATTTGAGGGATACAACAGTGAAATTAGTTTTTTTGTTGTTGTCAGTTGGTGGGTTGACTCTGATTCAGGGCAACCTTTTGTATGAGGTCTGACAATTAAGTCCATGAACTTAATAGTTCTAAGTGCTGAATGTCACGATGGTCACCTTTCAAAGTACTCCTCTTGGGAAGCTATGCACCGATGCCAGTGCCTAGTCCACCCTTCAAAGCTGTTTGGGAACTTATCCTGCAAGGGCAGTGCACACAGTGGCAAGGTGGCAAGTTCGCAAACTTAATTGTATAGTTGTCTGTGAGGGAGTTTTTAGACAGTAAACAAATAACTGTACTGGAACACCTCCCCTCACCCTCTAATCACCTGATCTGGCCCTTAGTGACTTTTTTTCTTTACCCAAAGGTAAAGGAAATGTTGAAAGGAAGACATTTTGATGACATTCAGGACATTAAGGGTAATATGACAACAGCTCTGATGGCCATTCCAGAGAAAGAGTTCCAAAATTGCTTTGAAGGGTAGACTATGTGCTGATGTTGGTCCATAGCTTCCCAAGAGGAGTACTTCAAAGGTGACAGTGATATTTAGCAGTGAGGTATATAGCGCTTTTGGGGGGATGAGTTCAAAAACTTAATTAGCAGTCCTCCTGTAACAAAATGAGACGCTGCCTAGTCTCGAGCCATTCTCATGATCCTTGATATGTTTAAGTCCATTGTTGTGGTTACTGTGTCCCTCTACCACACTGAAACTTCCTCTATTTTCACTGACTGTCTACCAAAAAATGATATTCTTTCCCAGCAGCCGGTCTTTCCTGATAACCTATTCAAAGTAGCCAGCCAAGCCAAGCGCTGTCGAGCAAATCAAAATCTCACCATCCTTGCTTCTGAAGAGCATTCTGGTTGTATTTCTTCTAAGACTGACTTATTTGCTCTTCTGGCAGTCTGCAGTATATTCAATGTTCTCCCAAAACACCACAATTCAAATGCAGCATCCTTCATAAGCAATTAACATTTTAGCTACTTCTGAATCCTTTAATTCACCAAAAACTTTTTCATTTTAATCACAGTGGAAAGTATTTGGGATCATATATTTTGAAATTGATGTCACTATTTTAATAAGGGAAAATGATATGAAAAAAATAAAACATGTACAGGCCACCTATACCCTTTTTCCTGGAGAACAACATTGAAATGATTTTTAAACTTTATTTAACTTACAGTACTTGTTTAAAAATATCCTGATATCTTTAAATATTTATGTCAAGCACTTAAAGTATTAAGGGTTTATTTGTCTCAATGCATTTAGGATGATGTCTTACAAGGCTCTTAACAACACGTTGTTATTTAGCCCTTTGGTGTCTCCACCTATTTTGTCATGTTGAACATGTAGTTAGAACCACGGTAAAGTGGACATTTTTTACTCAACAGACCTTAATAGCTTTACGGAAAATCTCTAGATTCAGCTCTTACGAGAGAGTGTGCTTTATACAGCCCGGGAAGTCACTGAAATTTGTTTTTGGTGGAATTTTTCTAATAGACTTCAGGTTTCTTTCTGCAGCAAAGAACCACTTTTATAATAGTGTGGTCAGGAGCATCAGTTGTCAGTGGTTTTCAAACTCAGCTTAAGGAAGTGAGGGTGAGATGTTAGCTTATGCTTCAACTTTAGAGTGAGTTCTTGTTATGGCTGGCTAGATTTTGACAGTTCTTTGAGTAAAATATTATGGTCCCTTTAGACCACCCCTTTAGTATTAAAATAATTTCCTTTTGATCTAGAAAACTAGAATAATTAGAATGTTACTGCACAATGAAGTGTAGCTTCTTTTATCCTAAATCAGTAGACGCTCAATGTAGAAGTAATCCTTCCAGTTTTTGTCAACACAATCACTGATACTAAAACCAAGTACAGCCCTGCCCCAAACTGTGGCAAGATCAGTACAAATTGTTCAGAGACCCAAGCTGAAGTCACTTAAAAAGACTGAAACCTGAGAGATTTACCTTGTCTTCAGTCTTATATTCTGTCCTCCTCTGAAAGACACCATTAAATCAAGAATCACTGTCCATCTCTATATTAGGTCACCTTGTCTTTGCTATGTAATAATCTGTATCTTTTTCCTGCCCTTTTCATTGTGCCAAGAGCAGAGCTCTGTCTTCTGGTAAAAGCAGAGAGAGTGGTGAGGTGTCCTATACTTGCTGGCAAATTCTATTTTCTGCTTACTTTGTCACCATCATAAAACAAATTTGGGGCATAAGGAAACAGTGAGTCACTTAAGAGTATAAACAAAGAGAAATGCACTGACTTATCCAGACAGGAGCAAAAATAAGTGATTTCCAAAAATACAGTTAGTGACTAGCCATAGATATTTACCACAACCAAGGCTTTACCCTGTAACGACATAGACATAAAGAAATCTAAACTTTAATGTCAGGGAAAAAGATACACCTCCAAAGATGAGTGCTGAATTTATCATAAAATCTTGATTTAAATAATTAATGTTACATTTTGGTAGATAATAGATAATCTCTGAGTGTCATTAACGATGCAGTCAATCTAGTTTCCTCCCTTGTTAAATGAAGTTCTGCTACCAGTCTTCTATTTGTTAATTATTCCTTCCTTCAAGAACATTTTTATAGAACAGAGGCCATGTGCCAAATATTATTCTGAATACTGGGGAGTATTAAGAACAACAACAACAAAAGGCTATGCATTTGGCTGCTAATCAAAAGACTGGCAGTTCAAATCTACCACCTGATTCTTGCAGACAACATGTGGTAGTTGTACTCTGTCATATAGGTTCACTGTAAGTTAGCATCAGCTTGACAGCAAGGATTAACAATAGTGAATAAAAATGTCCAGCCCTCAAGGAGTTTCTAGTTTTGTGGAGGAGAATGAATTAATCCTATAAACAAATAGATTATTAAGAACGCCTAATATTGGAAAATGCTGTTAAGAATATCAAATAGATTATACTGTAAATGAGGCAGAGGCAACATAAAATTATATAATCAAAGAAAGTCTGAGAAGGTAGCATTGATGTAAGATTGACATGACAAAAGGTGAGGGTCTAGGGCACAGAATTCTAGGCAGATGTAACAGCAAAAACCTTAAGAGGGTTCAAAGATTAGAAAAATGGCCAGTGTACTGACAGTATTGTCAGCAGGGTAGCGGTACTAGAAAAAGGCAGAGATAGGAAGAAAATAAGACACAGAGTCTTGAGTGCATGGTAATAAATGCAATGCATATTTTATTTATATTACAATTAAAATCCATTGGTGAGGCTGCTTTATGCTTTAAAAATAGAATGTTAGCTGTTCTATAGAAACTTAACTGTACAGACAGGAAGCTTTTGAGCAGGAAGACCATTTATGATGCCTATTTTGAAATTCAGGAGACACAACCATGTCTTAGACTGAAGCAGTAACAGTGGAGATGGTGAAAAACAGGCAATACTCAAGATTTATCTTGGAATTAAACCTAATGGGAAACTATCATAGATTGAATTGTGTCCCCCTAAAAATGTGGGTAGCAAATTAGCTAAGCCATGATTCCCTATATTGTGTCAAGTTCCCATATGTTGTAAATCTTGTCTCTATAATGTTAACAAAGGAGGATAGGCCGTGGTTGTGCTAGTGAGGGAGGATTCAGTGTATAAGATTGTACTGTGCTTTGAGGCAATTTCCTGTGATATAAACAAACGGAAAGCAAACAGAAGAGTTGGGGACCTCATAGCATCAGGAGAGAAGCAGTGCCAGGAAGGGAGTGCATCCTTTGAACTCGGCGTCCTTGTGCATCAGAAGCTCACTGGCCGGGGAAGACTGACTACAAGGACTTCCTCCAGAGCCAACAGGAAAAGACTTCCTCTGGAGCTGATGCCATGAATTTGAATTCGTGGCCTATTGGACTGGGACAGAATAAAATTTACCTTTGTTAAATTCATCCACTAGTGACATTTCTGTTACAACAGCACCAGATGACTAAGACAGAAAACTTGGATGGAATGTAGGACATGCAAGGATAAAGAAGCAGTCAATCAAATATATCTTATAAGTTTGGGGTCTGTACAAAAAAAAAAAAAATCAAAGCAGGAAAAATATATGTTAAATAGGAGAAAGTAAGGGCTAGATGCCAAAGCCACTTGGTAAATTCCACAGCCCCCAGCAGCTCCCTGGAAGAAAAGACCCGGTGATTCTTCCAGGTGGAGATTACAGCCTAGAAAACCCTATGAAGCATTTCTACTCTGTCCCATAGGATCGCGATATGGTTGCTATGAATCTGAATTGACTCAACAGCACAGCTGAGACTATGAGGAGCCAGGTCTCTGAGAAACTACTCCTGCTCACTTTTTGTCATGTCAGAAAGTTACCAGTGGCCTCTTCTCCTATTTCTCTCTTTTGCTTTTCTACTAGGTAGAATGCAAAGTCATTCTATAGTTGAGTAAACACTGTGTTCTCAGCAACTATTTTCTTTGTTTTTTCTGTTCCCCATTTCATTCCCGTTTTATTCAAGTTCCTATACTAATAGGAACATTTCACAGGCTCTAACTCTGGCTATGTAAGAAAAGATAATATTTTAACAACTTTATGACAAAATACTGATTGACTGTAATTAAATTGATAACATCAAGGGCATGGGGACAAATGAGTCTTACCTGGGGAACCTACTACAGTCCTTTGCCCCTGAGGGAAGAGACCAAACCCAAAATCCTATGGGTTTTTTTTTTTTCTTTGCTTTTGATATTTATTGCTCCTTTGGATGCCTTTCACTCTCTCTGTATATAAATCTACTTTCTTTCCAAACTAGTAGCCATGTAACTAGAAAGAAGCTATGTAGCAACATTTCCTCTGTGTGTAAGTGTGTTTGCCTTGTTTTTGAAGGAGTTACCAAAGTGACGAAAGGAACAAAACAAGTCAAGGGAGACAATCTTACCAGAAAACCAAATGGTGGACCTACTAGGTACGAACAGTCACATGTACACAAATGTTTATTGCAGCACAGTCCACAATAAATAAAAGATGGAATCAACCCAGATGCCCATCAACAGGTGAGTGGATAAGCAAATTATGATACATATACTCAGTGGAATACTATGCTATAATAAGAAAAAAATATAGATTTTAGAAAACATAACATGGTTTCAGTTGGAAGATACTATGCTGGGTGAAATGAGTGAGTGTCAAAAGGACAAATATTGTATAGCCAGCCAAGCCAAGTGCCGTCGAGTCAGATCCTGTTATAAAGACTTAAAAATAGAATTCTCTAGAGAAGAAAATAACTTTGTAGGCTCCAAGGGCAGGAAGGTAAGGGTTTATCATAGATGATATAGTTGATAGATGTTAGAAGTTTTATTCCTTTACTGTAATACATAAATAATAATAAAAAGGAATCCCTGGTAGGAAAAAAAGGATTTAAATATAGTCAAAGCACTAAATAAAACTGCAGACAAAGAACTAAAGGAAATCAAGAAAACAATGTATAAATAGAATGAGAATACCAACAAAGATAGAAATTATAAAATGAATCAAAACACCAATTTTTGAGTCCAGAAATACAATAACAGAAAATAAAAATTCTCTAGAGGTGTTCAACAGCAGATTTGAAGTGACAAAGTACAGAATTAGCAAACATAAAGTGAGGACAATTGAAATGATTCAGAAATGTAAGGGTGGCTTAATGTAAGAAAAATCAATCAACGTAATATCACATTAGCAAACACTACCTCACCAAATTCTAGCCTCAGACTCTAAAGCCAATAGACTTATCCCCTCAGGTCAAACTTACATCCCAAATTTCACACCGCTGCTGGTAACACAACCACCTCAGAGTATCAATTTAAAGATAAGCGAAGACTACCACAGGCTGTATGTGTGGTGTCTTCTATCTTTGCTCACTACATATTTTCAAAGTCTATAAATATAGTAGCCACTAAGGAGTCTCCTATGACACTTGGAAAGATCATCAAGAAGGAGGTTACCTCATTAAACACATTTTCACAGCACTTTAAATTGGTCTTTTTTGAAGAAAAATCCTATAGGAATTTTTCAGCAATAGAAACGTATGCAGAATTTTAAACTACATTTAAACATCCCATTTCTTACAAACATCTGGTCATTGAAAGACATAATAAATTAAGACAGCAAAAAGGTAAGGCACAGATTGGAATATTTGCAGTACACATACTTGACAAAGTACCTGTATCTGAAACACAGAAATGCAATTATAACTCAACTAGAATGTTCCAAACAAACCATTTTCTTAATAGGCAAAATTCTTGAACAGACACAATAAAAGCAGGTATAACTGGGCAACCAGCACATAAAAAAAGTCTTTGACATCACTAGTCATTGTTGCAAATGTTAAGTGCTGTCAAGTCAATTCTAACTCATGGCAATCTTATGTACAACAGAGCAAAGCACTGTCCAGTCCTGCAACATCCCCACAGTCATTGCTACACTTGAGTTCATTGTTGCAGTCACTGTGTGAATCCATCTCATTGAAGATTTTTCTATTTTTCACTGACCCTCTATTTCATCAAGAATGATACACATCCTCAAGTACTGATTATGCCTGATAACATGTCCAAAGTATGTGAGATGTGAGATATAACTTGTCATCCTTGTTTCTTTCACTAACCATTAATGAAATGCTAAACAAAACTACAATGAGACATTACTACACACTTACTGGAATGGTTAAAATTAAAATAACTGTCAATGCCAAATACTGGCAATGATATGGATGAACTGAAACCTTCACATATTGTTAATTGGAATGTAAGACAGTATAGCCACTTTGGTAAAAAAAAAAAAAATAATAATAACCTGTCAGTTTCTTACACAAATAAATATCCCAAACCTACTGGAGTACTGGTTAAGAGTTACAGCTGCTAACAATAAGGCTGGTGGTTCAAACCCACCAAGGCACTCCTTGGAAACCCTACAGTGCAGTTCTACTCTGTCCTATAGAGTCATCATGGCTGGCGATTGACATGAAGACAACAGGTTACTTTGTTTTGTTGTATGACCCAGTCACTCAGAAGAAATGGAAAAACATGTGCCCCAAAACACCTATATGAGATTGTTCGTAAAAAATGTTATTAAAAATAAACCAGAAGTACAGCCAAGGCAGCAGAGTAGTCATAAACTTCATGTGATCTCTCTAACAAGTAAGACCCAAAAGAACAAATGAAACTATTACATATGACATTGTAGAAGACCTGAACATCAAGGGGAAAACTGAGAAAGTGGAGTAAGCACTAGGAAAAGGAGATTAGGTCCAGAAGTGCACAGGACTAGCCACACCTGGGAACTGGCTGCAGATAGCATGGTAAACAGAGCAGTAGTATTGGAGGGCATCCTCATCAGCAGGAGAAGTAAAGTAGCAGAGAGTACACTTCTGCCTCCAGAACTAGTGAAAAGCAGCAGATTGTCAAAAGCTAAGTGTCTTGCATCTAACCTACCCCATGCAAATCTAAATCTTTCCATTGGGATAAACCTCTCTCTGTTTTCCCAGTGCTTCCCCCTCCTTTCTCTGAACTGCATCCAACTCCAGAGTCTGAGTCACTCTCCTACACTTGGGGAGGGAACAATTTAATCATCTGGTGGAAGGGGAAAAAAAGTCTGCTGACTTCCCAGAGCTAGATATTCTAGGCAGAAACAGTTCCTTCACCTAGAAACAGACATAAGAGGAACACAGCTTCCTCAGAAACTCAGGGATGGCTGTCAGTGCCCTGCCCTTCTCAGTACCTGCAGCCAGATACCTGTGCCTATATCATTATGAGTTAGCTTTTGTGCACAGTGTGAGTTATAGGTCTTGATTCATTTTCTTGCAGATGGATATCCAGTTATGTATGACAACAGCATTTGTTAAAGAAATTGTCTTTTCCCCAGTTTATAGACTTTGAGCCTTTGTCAAATATCAGCTCTTCATAAGGGGATGGTTTTATGCCTGGATTCTCAGTTGTGTTCCATTGGTCTATGTGTCTGTTTTTGTACAGTACCAGACTGCGTTTGACTACCATGGTAGTATAATAGGTTCTAAAGTCAGATTGTGTGAGGCCTGTCACTTCGTTCTTCTTCTTTAGTAATGCTTTACTTATCCACAGCTTCTTCCTTTGCCATCTGAAGTTGGTAATTTGTTTTTCTATCTCAAAAAAATGCCATTGTAATTTGTGCTAGGATTGCATTGTATTTATAGATGGCTTTGGGCATAATAGACATTGGATTTAAAAAAAAAAAAAATCCAGCCATATGCTGCCTACAGGAGATACACCTTAGACTTAAAAACATGACCAAACTGAAACTCAAAAGATGAAAAAAAAATCAAGCAAACAACAGTCAAAAAAGAACAGGAATATCAATACTAATTTCTGATGAAATAGATTTTAAAGTAAAATCCACCATACTGGGTAAGGAAAGACATTACATTAGGATTAAAGGGTAAACACTAGAGGAAGACATAATGTCTCTGCATCCAATGACAAGGCTCCCAAATGCATAAAAAAAGTTTAACTGCAATGAAAACAGAAACAGATAGCTCCACAATAGTAAGAGTCTTCAACACATCACTTTCAATGAAGGACAAGACATCCAGAAAAAAGCTCGATAAAGACACGTAAGATCTAAGTGCCACAATCAAGCGACTTGACCTCATAAGCACACACACAACACTCCACTCAAGAACAGACACATATACTTTCTTTTCTAGCATATATGGAACATTCTCTAGAATAGACCACATGTTAGGCCATAAAGCAAGCCTGAACAAAATTCAAAGCATCAAAATATTACAAAGCATGTTTTCAGACTATAAAGCCTTAAAAGTAGAAATCAGTAACAAAAAGAGCAAGGGAGAAAATCAGATATACAAAAAGTGAACAACACCTTGCTCAAAAATACTGAGTTACAGAATAACTCAAGGTGGCAGTAAAAAAAGTCACAGACTCAAATGAGAATGAAAGCACACACTACCAGAACCTTTCAGACATAGTAAAAGCAGTTCTCATAGGTCAATGTATCTCAATAAATACACACATCCAAAAATAAGAGCCCAAATCAAAGCGTTAACCCTGCAACTCAAACAGGTAGAAAGAGACAATAAAAGAAAACTTTGGGCACCAGAAGAAAGAAAATAGTAAAAATCAGAGCAGAACTGAATGAATTAGAAAATACAAATGGCTAAATGATGTAACAAGACCAAAAGCTGGTTGTTTGAGAAGATCAACAAAATCCATAAAATCATTGGTAAAACTGACAAGAGAAAAACAGGAGAGGACGCAGAAAAAACCACAAGGAAATAAGATGGGCATTATTACAGCAGACCCAGATGAAATTCAAAAAGTTGTAACAGAATACTATGCAAAATTGTAGTCTAACTAATTTGAAAACCTAGAAGAAATGGACAAATCTCTAGAAACCAATAACTACCTAAACTAACACAAACACAGGTAGAAAAACTAAATAAACCCATAACAAAAGAAGAGGTTGAAAAAGTGAGTCTGAAAGCCTCTCCCCTGAGAATGGGAACCAGACAAGAATGCCCTTCACCATCATGTTTACTCAACATTATGCTGGAAGTTCTAGCCAGAGCAGTCAGGCAGGATTAAAAATTAAATTAAAGGCATCTAAATGAGTAAGGAAGAAGCTGCAGACGCTATAATCTTATACAAAGAAAATCCTAAAGAATACACCAAAAAAAAAAAAAAAAAAAAAAGACCAGAACTAAGAGTTCAGCAAAGTATCAGGATACAAGATAAATATAAAAAAAATCTGTTGGATTCCTTTACACCAACAAGAGACCATCAAAGAAGAAACCAACAAATCAATACCATTTACAGTAGCTCCCAAGAAGAAATGTTTAGGACTAAATCTAACCAGAGACATGAAAGACCTCTACGAAGAAAATTACAAGACATTACTGCGAAAAACCAAAAGAGACCTATGTAAGTGAAAAAACCTACTTAACTCATAAATAGGAAGATTCAGTATCACGGAAATGTCTATTATACCCAAAGCCATCTATAAATACAATGCAATCCTAGCACAAATTACAATGGCATTTTTTTGAGATAGAAAAACAAATTACCAACTTCAGATGGCAAAGGAAGAAGCTGTGGATAAGTAAAGCATTACTAAAGAAGAAGAACGAAGTGACAGGCCTCACACAATCTGACTTTAGAACCTATTATACTACCATGGTAGTCAAATGCAGTCTGGTACTGTACAAAAACAGACACATAGACCAATGGAACACAACTGAGAATCCAGGCATAAAACCATCCCCTTATGAAGAGCTGATATTTGACAAAGGCTCAAAGTCTATAAACTGGGGAAAAGACAATTTCTTTAACAAATGCTGTTGTCATACATAACTGGATATCCATCTGCAAGAAAATGAATCAAGACCTATAACTCACACTGTGCACAAAAGCTAACTCATAATGAACCAAACTCCTAACTATCAAATATAAAATGATAAAGCTCATGGATGAAAAATTAGGAACAATACTGGGAGCCCTAATAGGTGGCATAAATAGAATATAAAACATTACTATCAATGTACAAACATTACAGACACTTGGTAACTCCTAAAACTGAAACAGTTATGCTCATATAAACACTTCACCATAAGAGTAAAAAGACAACCTACAGACTTGGTAAAAGTTTTGGGTATGATTAATAGATCACTGTCTGATTTCCATCAGCTATAGGATACTACATAACCTCATCACCACCAACAACAAAAGACAAACAAGCCAATTAAAAAATGGACAAAGAGTGTTAATAGGCACTTTACCCAACAAGGCATTCAGGCAACTAACAGATATGTAGAGAATGCTCACCACCATTAACCATCAGAAAGATCCAAATCAAAACTACAATGAGATACCATCTCACTCCAAAGAGGGTGAGGCTTCCATTAAGCCAAAAAAAACCCCACAAAATAATAAATTTTGGAGAGACTGGAACATTTCTATACTGCTGGTGGGAATGTAAAGTGGCAGAATCACTTTGGAATCAATTTGGCAATTTCTTAGAATTTAGAAATAGAAATACCATAAGATCTAGCAATCCCACTTCTTGGAATACATCCTAGAGAAATAAGAGCTGCTCAATAAATAGATACATGCTCATCAATATTAATTGCACCACTTTCCTCAGTAGCAAAAACTAGAATCAACCTAGGTGCCCATCAACAGATTAATGGATAAACAAATTATGGTACAGTCACACAACAGAATAGTATGCAATGATAAAGAACAATGATGAATTTGGGAAACATCTCATAACCAGGAGAAATATGCAAGATATTATGCTCAGTGAAATTAGTAAATTCCAAAGGACAAATATTATATGAGACTCAAGAAAAGGCTTAAACACAGAAGAAAATAGGCTTTGATGGCTACAAGGGTGGGAAGGACGGAGAGTGGTATAAATTAATTAGTAGATAAAAATTAAGTTAGATGAAGCAAAGGACAACATACTATAAAGGAGAAGTTAGTACAATTGGACTAATCAAAAAGCTAAGAAGTTTCCTAAATATAACCCAACACTTTGAAGTATACAGCAGCAGAGACAGAGGACTGGGGACTGTGGTTTCAGGAGACACATAAACCAACTGGCATAACAAAGTTTTTTTTAAGAAAATATTCCTCATTCTACTTTGGTGAGTGGCATCTGGGATCTTAAGGCTAGCAAGCAGCCATCTAAGTAGCATTAATTGGTCTCCACCAACCAGGAGCAGAGTAGAATGACAGACATCAAAGACATAAGGGAAACATGAGCTCAAGAGACAAGAGAAAGCTATATGATGCAGATACTACCACCGATATGTGGCCAGAACTAGATGGTGCCCAGCTACCACCAATGACTGCCTGAAGAGTTCATGATACGGTGGGAGAAAAATAGGGCGCAGAACTTGAACTCGATTAAACAGAACAGACTTGAGGGTTCCTGGAAGACACTGTCTTGGGAATCTCTGTTAGCCGATAGCTGAACCCTTTTCTGGATTGTAAGACATAAAATGACACTGGAAAAGAGTATCCTTCTTGGGTTAAGTAGATATATGAGACTAACTAGGCAGCTCCTGTCCAGAGGCAAGATAAGAGGGCAGAGGGGGGTCAAGAACTGGTTGATTGGACATGGGAAATACGGGGTGGAAAGGAGGAGCGAGGTGTCATTGTATGAGGAGAGTGGTTAGAGATACACAGCAATATGTGTATAAGTTTTTATATGACAGATAGACTTGGATTATAAACTTTCACTTAAAGCACAACAAAACATTTTTTTAAAAAAAAAAAAAAGCCCAAAGCCACAAAAAAGCCTAAATGCTTATCAGTCGGAGGAAAAAAAAAAAGTGACTGATTCACACAGCCAAGTGCCGTCGAATCGGATCTGACTCATGGCGACCCTAGGGGCCAGGGTAGAACTGACCCCCAGAGTATTCAAGGAGTGCCTGGATTGATTCATATAACTGGTTATAATTCAGTAACAAAAATGAATCAACCAATGATTCTCGCAACAATATACTTCAGTCTGAAAAGCCACTTGGTCAAGAAAACAAGGCAAACACGAAGTGTCACATTCTAAGATTCCATCTAAATAAAGTTCAAGAACAGGTGCCATGAAACAAATCTAGGAAGATAAAAATCCTAATAGTGGTTGCCATGGAAGTGGCAGGGGATAAGTACTTGGCTAGAAAATGACATAAGGGACTTTCTGCTTGATGGAAATGTACTATGCCTTGATTTCAGTGGTAGTAGCAAGGGAGTAGAAATATCAAAAGTGTATTGAATTTTACATTTAAGTTTTGTGTTGTTGTTTTTTTTTTTTTTTACTATATATGTATACCTATGCCTCAGTAAAAGAAAAACTAACCTGGAGACAGCCAGCCTATACAGTTCTTAGTCTCTGTGAACTCACCAACAAACACATTAATGAATGCCTTTGATACCCCAGCCTGCTTACAAGAGGAAAATCTTCAGAGGTATGGAAATGGCAATCAGGACTCTAACTTTCATTTTCTAAGTTTAAATTTGTAACTGCAAAGAATCTGCCACCTCTCCTGTGGTATCAAGGGTAGCACCTATCGGTGACATTCCATTTCTGTTCTATTAGCTCTTCTATCACTCAAGAAAAGTGACCACTAGATCACTAATGAGGATTTTATTTTCTATAGAAAAGGAATTGTGGATAAGAACAATTAAAAGAAATGGCAGAGATAAAATCTACATTTTAAAAAATGTCACAAAAGAGAGCAAAACTCTCAAAGTCTTATAAAAATTTGCTACTTTGGTGGCCAGCATTACTTACAGTCAGAAATTTTTATAATGAAAAGGTCTTGGTCTTAATTATGAAGAATATATTAATGGAGGTTGCTCTGAGTTGCTTTTGCCTCATGATAGGATGTTTTGGACCATTTAGGAAATGGTCTTTATTGCTAGAAAACTTGACTGAAGAATATGGTTTAAAACTGAAAGCAAAATCAGGCTGCCTTCTGTGAAAACAAAATTATGAGCCCTAGGTTTCAAAATTCTGTTCTATTGTTGTTAGGTGCTGTTGAGTTGGTTCCAACTCATAGTGACCCTATACAAAACAGAACAAAACAGTGCCCAGTCCTGCTCCATGCCCACAAATGTTTTGATGCTTAAGCTCATTGCTGAAGCCACTGTGGCAGTCTACCTCATTGAGTGTCTTCCTCTTTTTTGCTGACCCTCTCATTTACCAAGCGTGATGTCCTTTTCCAGGGATTGATCCCTCCTGACAATATGTCCAAAGTACATAAGACACAGTCTTGCCGTCTTTGCTTCAAAGGAGCAGTCCGGCTCTACTTCTTCCAGAACAGATCTGTTGGTTCTTTTGGTAGTCCATGGTATAGTCAATATCCTTTTCCAACACAACTCAAAGGCATCAATTCAGTTTTGACATGGAAATGATGTGATTGAACATACTATGGTTTGGGTCAGACACACCTTAGTTTTCCAGGTGATTCCTTGACTTCAATATGAGTCAGAATCAACTCAGCAGCAGTGCATTTTTTTTTTAGTTCTGCTCTAGATAGAAAAAATATATAACTGAAAGTAGGGATTCAAGATTTGGCTTAAATGTTGTTAATGAAGAGCTATTAAAGAATAAGAGACTGTTGCACAGATGTATTGAGAAGCAAACCAGAGCTGGCATCATATTTCTCAGATGAATAAAAGCCAGCATATATTTCCATCAGTTTCCACAGAACTAAATATATATTTATTTTAGATCTTATAAAGTTACATTTTTCTCTGTTGCAAAAGAAACACAAAAATCTTGGTTTGTGTGAATAAACAGGGATCACCGATGTTAACTTAAGATTAAAAAATTTATTATAAAAATTTTTTACAGTATATAAAGAAAACTACTAATTTAAATTATTATTCTATGCTTTTCATACAAAATTGACTTTATTGATCAAAACTTTGGTAATGATTAAATTTGCAGAAACCAAACTTATGTAAAAAAGACTAAGCCTAATCTTTTAAAATCTAAAGACACTTTCCCAGAAATACAGTTTATAGGTTAAATTGCAGTGACTCAGATACAAAATCTCAGAAACATAATTTGATACATTCTAATGCAAATTGAGAATTCTTAGTCTAAGTGCTGGGACCAAATCAAAGTGAGAGGTTGATAGTTGGTTCTGCAGAGCTGACATTACTCATCCACTCAATCATTGGCTTAAAAGTTACTAAACTGTACTCTAATCCCCCAACCAGCTCCACCTCCACATTGGCAGGCTAGGAAGAACAGGTCAGAAGATTTAGGAAGGTGAGAATATCAGAGCAGATTATCTGAGAGCAGAAAAACCAATACCTGGATTAATCTCCTAGAGGGCCATGAGAATACCTACCTTCACTAGGACAATAAGGAAAATTTTGGTAGCATATAGTTTGGTAAATGCATGTAGATTTAACAATAACACAAACAAGTGTGTGGTACATTTCAGAACCCCTCCCCCCAAAAAAATTCATTGCTGTCAAATCGATTCTGACTCATAGTGACCCCACAGAACAGACTAGAAATGCCCCCATTGAGCTTCCAAGGAGTGTCTGGTGGATTTGAACTGTTGACTTTTAGGTTAGCAGCTGTAGCTCTTAACTACTATGCAACCAGGGTTTCCATGGTTATTTGATCTAAAAATGTCTAATATTCCTCTCAACCTCCTCAGTTCACGCACCTGGGATAAGTAAGATTTTAATTTGGAAAGATGTGGGGAGAACAGTCTAGTTATTCTTTTTCTTGCTTGGCATCATAACAAGAAGGAATTCTTCTAGGAAAAAGTCTACAATTCCAACAAGGCTGTCATAGCCTATACCATTGATTCTTGGAAGACTAAACTGGCCTAACTAGGGTCAGCCAAGTGCCGTCGAGTCGGATCAACTAGGGTAGGGAGTGCTTATGTTATGACATACAACTTCATTTTCAAGCCAAAAGACAGCTATTAAAGATTCTGGGACAAGGAATAATACTATCAGACTGTTTGGGAAGTTCTAATTGGAAATTGTACATGAGATCTGACAATTAAGTCTGCGAATTTAATTGTTCCAAGTGCTACATACCTCACAGCTGAGTATCACTATGGTCACCTTTGAAGTACTCCCCCTGGAAAGCTATGCACCAATGCCAGTGCCTAGTACACCCTTCAAAGCAATTTTGGAACTCTTTCTGGGATGGTCATTGTGCACGGTGGCAAGCTTGTGAACTTAAATTTATAGTTGTCTGTGGAGGAGTTTTAGACAACAAACAGATAATTGTATTCGAACACCCTCACTACTCACCTGATCTGGCCCCCAATGACTCTATTTTTTACCTGAAGATAAAGGAAATATGGAAAGAAGACATTTTGATGACATTCAGGACATCAAGGGTAATATGACAACAGCTCTGATGGCCATTCCAGAAAAAGAGTTTCAAAATTGCTTTGAACGGTGAACTGGGTGCTGGCATTGGTGCATAGCTTCCCAAGTGCAGTACTTTAAAGGTGACCATAGTGATATTCAACAGTGAGGTATGTAGCACTTTCTCTAGGATGAGTTTGCAAGCTTAATTCTAAGTCCTCATATACACATATGCACGTATATATGTATGTATATATGGCAAGACATTAGAGATACAAAGATTATTAAGTTGGCCATGGGATAATGCAAGGCCGGAGGCATTACATGCTGAATGAGAAAGGAAATTGTGAAAGATAGAAAAAATAAAATTGCACATTAAAAACTCATGTGTTGATTGCAAATAATCCAGTTTTCAATGAACTACAACTTAGTTTAATACATTGTGAAGGCCACTACGGCACTACAAGGTGATCTCCAAATTTCTCTTAAGTAAATACATTTATATCTACAGTCAATAATTTATGAGTGGTCACTATTTTTTTAAAAAAGTGTTCATTGAAGACTTATTCCCTCTCATGAAAACCACCATTCACATTACATTTAGAGGTAAATACATTGTTACTTCCATCTCTCACTTCCTGACGTTCATTGTCTGACCTTGAAGTACAGCCATACTATGGTAAGAGGACCCACAGAACTGTGCTGCATTTAGAAACTAGAAATACACGAAGCGATTGCTTCCCTCATTGCATGTATACTATGTCATTGCAAAGGGCACCTTCCTGAGAAGGCATATTAGTTTTAACATAAGGAAGCAACAACTAAAATGGACAAATGTTTATCTTTAGTATCTAGAGTTTCTCACTTGCTTTCATTTTTCTAGTGCATTTAATGTTGCACTCAGGCTAGAAATGTTTTATGGAGGGAAGCAAATAGGCCAATCAATACAGGACAACCTAAGAAATCAAAATTTTATGGACATGGGTGATCACAAGTTTATCTCTGCCTACTTTTAAAACAATAAGGTAATCTGCTTTCTTGAATTGTTCAGTGATTTATTTTGCCATGGAATGAAATGTATAGTAATTGGGACAGTTACTTTCAGGTTGGAAAGGCCTTTTAACCCCTACTCCAAGGGAGCTTCCTTTGTCATTTGCTCTTGTACAGAAGAGTTAACACAGTGAATCTGAATTAGCTATTTTTAGAATAGCTTGCTTGTGATGTTGGCCTCTGTATGGCATTTGGGAATATGACATTTGAAGTGGTCTGTCTCTACAAGTAACTGATAGGAGGGGCTCGCAGCCTGTGACAGGCTGTGCAAACAGTATGATTTAAGGTGATCACCTACTTTCCTTCTGGGAGTTTGGCATTCTGGTATATCCCGGGTAAGGAGCCTTGGTGGTGTAGTGGTTAAGTGAGCAGCTGCTAACCCAGTTTGACGGTTCAGATCCACCCAGCAATTCCGTGGGAGAAAGAGCCGGTGATCTGTTCCAGTCAAGATTACAGTGTAGAAAACCCTATGGGGGCAGTCTATTCTGTAACATGGACTTACTGTGAGTTGATATCTACTTAACTGCACCTAACAACAGCAATAGGAAGGAGGATGCCTACACGACCAGCTCTACTAAAAATCTTGGCCACTGAGTCTCTAGCAGGTTTCCTTAGCTGGAAACATTACACATGTGTAGCTCTGTTTTGGTAGCTAGGGGAAGAGTGTACTCTGTGTGACCCTTTATCAGAAGGAGAGAGCATGGGAAATGTGCACATGGATTCCTCCAGACTCCACCACGTCTTTCTACCTTATGATCTGGCTGTGTGTCCTCATTACGTTTCAGTAGTGAGTCTTAATCGTGACTACTGACAGGTGCTTCTAGTCAGTTCCTGATTTTGTGGGTGATCTGGTCTTGGGCATTCCCAACACTGTAACACTCTGGATTTAACAAGACTGGGCAGCAGCATTTCATCCCTTACTTGAATGAGAAATAACACTGTTTGGACACAGGTAAAGATCAATTTTTTTTTAAGTGGTAAAATAGATTTTCTTAAAGGAAAGAAACTCAACTTTAACCCAAAGTACATTTCTTTCTCTACCTATTTAGGTTGTAAGACACTATCTTTATTCTCATACAAGTGTTTAATTACTTCGGTAATCTCCCTTGGCAATCTGTAGCCACAGTATTTTGAGTACATCATAGGTAGCGAAACTTCCTTTCATCTGTTTTAAATATGCTGCTTCTTAATTTCCCCAATTGGATGAGTACTCTCTTGTTCTGTTATGGGAAAGGGTAAATAAAAATGCCAACTGGCCTTCCCCAAACCATCCATCACACTTTAGTACCTGTGTCATGATTCTTATTTTCAGTACCTCTAAATGGCACTCAACTACCTGCCCAGAAAAATAATTACATTTCTCTTCTTCCCTGAAAAGCCTGACTAGGGATATTGTAAACTTTTCCCAGGTTGTACCTTCAGATGGCTTCAATGTAGGCTTTCAGAAGAAATTTAGGTACTAGCTGACACTCAAGCAGTGCCTGTGTGTACTGAGGCCCCCTATTATAAGTGAAAACAACTTCTCTCTTTGCACCCACCCACCCCCAATTGGCAGTAACCTATTAAGTATTCCAGAAGCAGAGAATTCACTTCAGAGACTTTAGCACTTACAACCAGCAAAACCCAGAAATCCTTCACCTACACCCTACATTGTTCCTTTTTATCACTCCAATCTCTCTAGCAGAAGTTTGGGACATCATCGAAACAAAGGGTGATTCTGTATCAGTGTTTGTCAAATTAAGTTTGGTAAAGTAACCAACTCATTGTGATTGAGTTGATCCCAACTCATATTGACACTATAGGGCACAGTAGGGCTGCCTCATAGGGTTTCTAAGGACCAGATGGTAAATTTGAATTACCAACCTCTTGGTTAGCTGCTGAATGTTTAACCACTGAGCTACCAGGGCTTCTTGGTACAGTAGAAGGCCAACAAAACAATGAAAATCCCCAACGAGCTGGACTGAAACAATGGACTCAGACATACAAATGATCATAAAGATGGCACAGGACCAGGCAATATTTTGTTCTTTTATGCATGGGGTGGGTGTCATGGTTTGAATTGTGTCCCCCCAAAAATGTGTGCAGCCACGTGGCTGGGATATGGTTTCCAGTATCTTGGGACTGTCCTCCATTGTGTGGTTTTGCTAACCTGTATGTTAAAGGATTAGGGTGGGGCTGTGAATTCCTGCTATGGGGGAAGTTTCCCTGGAGCATGGCTTGCCCCACCCTTAATGCTTTTAGCTTGCAAGGAATAAAAGGAAAAAAGAACCAAGGACAATTTGAGAACCTCGCTACCATCAAGCAAGCAGCACCGGGAGCAGAACGCGTCGTTCAGACCAGAGGTTCTTGCGTTAGGACGCTCCCTGGACAATGACTGATGCAATACTGGACTTTCCTCCAGAGCCATCAAGGGGAAAGTCTTTCCCTGGAACGGACACCCTGAATATGGACTTGCAACCTACCGGACTGTGTAAGAATAAATCTTTCTTTGTTAAAGCCATCCACTCTGTGGTATTTCTGTTAGAGCAGCCCTAGCTGACCAAAACAGCGGTACCTGGAAGTGGGGTGCTGCTCTAGCAAATACCTAAAATGTGGAAGCCACTTTGAAACTGCCAACGGATAGAAGATTCAGAAGGAACGAAGAAGGTGCAGATGGTGAGAAACAACAGAGGACTGGCAGCAGCGGCAGCGGCAGCGGCAGAACCAGAGGCAGCGCTGGAGCCGACCCGTGGAGCGAGAGAGGTCAGTGCCTGTGCAGAGTTTTCCTCGCGGAACGGGGTGCCTCTGGGCACTTGAATCGGTGAGCTGGCCTTGCTGACCCACGGAGTGAGAGAGTTGAGTGCCTTTGGGCAGGACGCTTTCCAGCAAGAGTGGGGTGCCTCCGGGCACTTAAACCAGTGGAGCTACAGAGCTTTGGAACACTTGCCCGGCAGGGCAGATGTGGGCCTGAGGCCCAGGCCATGCGGCCATAGGAAGCTGAAGCTGAAGAGGCAGATAGCGTGAGAAGCTGAGCTGCCTCAGTCTCAAGAGGTATGGCCATGACCTTAGGGGTTTGAAAGGGTGGAACCATGGCGTGCTGTGTTCGTAAGGGTGGAATTGCCACTCAGTTGGGCTTAGGGTGCTCCTAAAGCCAATGGGACAGAGTTTCTGTCCAAGTGGGCCTTGAAGGCAGAGTTGTAGCACGGGGCTGGAGGTCTCCACTCAGAAACCAGAGAGTGTGGCCAATACCTAGAGTCTGGAGAGCATTGCTGTTGTGTAGAATGTCTCAGAAAATGTAAGAGTATTTCCAAAGCTTTGAGGGCTAATGTAATGTGTTCTGTATACTTGCCTGTTGCCTGTTAATGCCTTCTAAGTTTCACAGATGTAGAAGAGTTTTTGTATTTTGGACTTGGAGCTGATTTAAGACTTCTGTTATATGGATGGACATAATTTTGCTGTGGTGAGATGAATGTGTTAAATGTTTTTGTGATGTGATTTTTGGGTTGTCAAAGGGTGGGATGTCATGGTTTGAATTGTGTCCCCCCAAAAATGTGTGCAGCCACGTGGCTGGGATATGGTTTCCAGTATCTTGGGACTGTCCTCCATTGTGTGGTTTTGCTAACCTGTATGTTAAAGGATTAGGGTGGGGCTGTGAATTCCTGCTATGGGGGAAGTTTCCCTGGAGCATGGCTTGCCCCACCCTTAATGCTTTTAGCTTGCAAGGAATAAAAGGAAAAAAGAACCAAGGACAATTTGAGAACCTCGCTACCATCAAGCAAGCAGCACCGGGAGCAGAACACGTCCTTCAGACCAGAGGTTCTTGTGTGAGGACGCTCCCTGGACAATGACTGATGCAATACCGGACTTTCCTCCAGAGCCGTCAAGGGGAAAGTCTTTCCCTGGAGCGGACACCCTGAATATGGACTTGCAACCTACCAGACTGTGTAAGAATAAATCTTTCTTTGTTAAAGCCATCCACTCTGTGGTATTTCTGTTAGAGCAGCCCTAGCTGACTAAAACAGTGGGCATGAATTAAAGATGACTTCACAGCACCTTATCAGTAACAAATGTCATATATGTGGGGGGGGGGTTGTGGGTGTGTTTTGAAACTCTGGTGGTATAATGGGTTAACTGCTACCACTGCTAACCAAAAGGTTGGCAGTTCAAATCCACCAGGCACTCCTTGAATACTCTAGGGAGCAGTTCTACTCTGGCCTCTAGGGTCGCCATGAGTCGGATCCAACTCGACGGCATTGGGTTTGTGTATATATGTGCATCATAATCATTCATTAAATTTTTAAAATATCCATTCCCAGGTCACATCCATTGAGATTCGGTTTTAGTTAAGTCTAAGGAGGGACCTATGTATTTATATTTTTAAGAAAGCCAAAAGCCGAAGCCACTGCCATTTAGTTGATTCCAACTCACAGCAACCCTATAACTCTGAGTAGAAATGCCCCACTGAGTTTTCAAGGCGCACCTGGAAGATTTGAACTGCCAACCTTTCGGTTAGTAAACATAGCTCTTAACCAGTATGTCACTAGGGTTTCCATTATACTTTTAACAAGTCTCCCTGATAATGTTTAATACAGAAGTTGGAATGGAAATGTAAAAATCTTAACTGCAGTTTGGGAAGCATCAAAAAGAATGGCATTTAAATGTATTTCTCTTCCTATTATGTGATTATCTTAAAGAGGTAAAAAGGAGAGGCAGTGAGCAAGTTAGCCAGCTAGCCACGGCTTTTAAATCCAAGAGCTTTCTGCAATGTGTACACAGCAGGAAGACAGGGAGGAGAGAAAAATGAATTGAGCTCTTTGGGAATTGACTTTTTTTACCTCTTTCCCTCCTACTCCTTTGTGAATTTGCACAGATTTTTATAATTCCAAGTCTCTAAATAGAACTGTTGCTTTTTCCCTCCACACATCATCAATGAACACAGTTTAATGATGTTTTAGTGGTAAGGACCTGAACAACTGAGTCCTCAAAGGAAGAAATATAAGGAAATAAAGAAGAGGCACAGACAAAATGAATCTATTTTGTTGCTTGGATGGTGGCTTTTATGATTAAGGAGTACATGCAATGCAAAAAACCAGTAGGTAATTACAAAGTATAAAAACAGATCAGACTTAATCCACCCTGGGCCACTAATAATTCGAACAAAGTGTTATATAAATAACCCAGCTAAATTGATTTGAGATCCCTGAGACATTACCAGTTTAGGAGTTGATGGTGGTGCTTTCAGTGGGGAGGAAAATCTACTTTTGCACTTTTCCAACAGGCTGTCTAATGCATGCAGACAGCTTTCCAGGCCACACCTCATTTAATTGCAATTGTTCTGGCTAAATTGCTGATTCTCTCTGAAACATAGAGCAATCACTTAAAGTCTCATTTACTAGCACTAATCCTTGGACAGCCCTGGCCACCTTTCCTTAAGCTATTGTTATTTATTTTCTTTTTCTATGCATGTCCTGGTGATACTATTTTCTTCTTCCTCTCTCTCACAACATCTCTTCTCTTCTCTCCTCACCCTCATCCTCCCGACTAGGCATTTGATAATGAACCAGTTGTCATGGAGGTAGGTCTGACTCACAGCAATGCTGTGTATGTCACAGTAGAACCATGCTCCATTGGGTTTTCATTGGCTAATTTTTCAGAAGCAGATCACCAGGTGTCTCTTTTGAGGCACCTTTGGGGGCCCTCAAATCTCCACATTTTCACATAGCAGCCTACTATGTTAACTGTTGACAGTACCTAAGGATTCCATACATAATAACAGAAAAGGAAACAACTGCCTTGATTGTTCAGTCAACTCCAGAGTCATAACTAAGGTGTGCATTCGTAGCAGGTATTGCACCAGCCCTGGGTGTGTGGCACCACTCATTAGTTTCTATTAACCCAGTAAGCCAGGGGTGTATTCATGGAAATGGCACCAACGGCAAGCACTGAAATCACATCCCTGCCCAAATAGCCGACATCCCTTCTTTTACCATAATACCAGATCAAAACTACAAGTTAAAGCTCATTAATCTTTTAATTAACACATTCCTGTGCTTGGTTGGGCTCAGTGACACCATACAATACGTCATACACCTCTGCTCCAGCTCAAATAGCCATTGTACACTATCTCTAAAAATCGTCTTTCATGATCTGTTTTGGCATCCTCAGTGTTGGGAAACTTACTCTTTCTAGGAAACCTAGTTTTACTATTGGAGCAAATCTACATTTTTTTTTCACTATGCTAAGCTGAAACCTGATAGCATAGTGGTTAAATGCTTATGTCTGTTACTCAAAAGGTCGGTGGTTCAAATCTGCCAGATGCTCCTTGGAAACTCTGTGGAATAGTTCTACTGTGTTCTATAGGATTGCTATGAGTCCTACTCCACTCAACAGCAGTGGGTTTGTTTTGTTTTTAGCTTAAATATGCCTCACTCAAACTGCTGAGTCTTGAACCTGAGTTTTCGCTATGGATAATAGATGTTGGAAAGATATCAAATTTAAAAATGGCACACTTGGCTTGGCTTGGTCTAAATAAAAGATAATAAATCTCAGATAAAACAAGGAATGGTGGTAATTTGGTTGAAATGGAAGAGCATTTATCATCTAAAGGAGTTACAAGCCCTAGTAAATACTGTGGAAATGTGCAACTCAGTGTCATCAGATCTGCTACTTCTTCAAGAAAGGCCAGGAAATTAGACACATGTGTAAAAACTCCCAGTTTCTGAGCACTGGCATCAAATTCAATTTGAAACATTATGTATGCCAACACTACTGGTGAAACAGATGCATAAACAGCTGGTTTTGCTCATTGTCTTTTACCATAATCCCTGTAGCTTGTTTTACCTAACAGCTTTCAAATAATTAGAGAGACAGCTTTTGGCCTCTAACTTATTTTTTCCAGGCTAAATGTCTCTCCATTTCTTCAGATTAGCCTTCTATGATCTACTTTCTAGAATGTTTTTTTCCACTGTGGTACATGGTTTGGTCCCTCTCCTGATAACTAAAATCTCTAAAAATAAGATAGCGTCGGACTCACTGCTACTGAGAGATCCGACTCGTAACCTCCCTAACAGTGCACTGTACTTGATACCTATCCTGAAAAGGTCTCTACCAAGTTTGTGCTCTAGGGATATAATGTGTGTAATACACACATGTATACATGCACACATGTCTGTATATCTGTATATATGTAAAAGCAGACATGTGTATTTAAACATAACATACAACTTGCAATATTCACTATTATACTGTGTAAGAATGCCATTTAACTGTAGTCTATTGAAATCATATTAACTCTGATTTTGTCATTCACTATATATAGTTAACCACAGTTTTATGCCATCCATAAATTTAGTAAGCATATTTCTACATCTTTATTCAGGAATTGTTAGAAGTAGAATGTGTCAAGTGCAAGGATACAGCTTGGAACATAATATTAATGACTTCTTTACTTGGTGTTATTGAGCTATTAATCAGATTCTTTCAAGGCATTGTAATGCAACGAGTTAAAGTTGATTTAACTTCTCTAACTCTTCTTTGAGAATGTCATGCTTTGCTGAAATCTAAGTATCCATAGTTTTCCTGGTACTCTAGTCCAGCATCCCTGTCTTAGAAAGAAAAGCTGACTGCTGCCAGGACCCATTCTCCGCCTGTACTCATGGCCCTACAGAGTCCCAAGCCAACACAGGGGTGACCAGAAGTACTCACTCCCAGAATCTGTCACTTGGTGACCTCATGTTTTCTAGCAGGAATTCACACAAAAAGAAACGTGATGTTCTAGAGATGCTTCAAAGGAAAATACGTATTGTTGAAGAAAGTCCCAGAAACCTCTCTACACTGGTCTTTCTACCCCAGAAACATGTCAAAAACATTCACTTCGAGAAATCTGCACTTGATATTCCCTTTGATTTCCACAGATGGCTTCTTATCATCATTCTGGTCTCAGCTCAAATGTTATTTCCTCAAAGGAGACTGTTCCTTCTATTCTGTCTCTGCCTGTTTACAAGCTGTGGGGCCTTGGAAAATTACTTAATGTCTCTGGGCCCCTGTTTCCTCTTTAAAAAAAAAAAAGTACAATGATACCAACTTCATTAAGCTTCTGCAAGAACAAAATAATTTAATAAACGTAATTCTCTCTCAACAGTACCTACATATATTAAACAATATTATTGCTGTTATTATTGTGATTATTTAAACTGTAGCTGCTCTTCCTCAGAGTTGTTCTTACACATTTATCTGTTGCTGTTGTTGTCAGGTGCCATCCTGTTGGTTCCAGCTGATGGTGACCCTGTGCATAACACAACAAAACACTGCCTGGTCCTGTGCCATGCCCACAGTCATTGATATGCTCGAGCCCACTGTTGCAGCCACTGTGCCAATCCATCTCATTGAGGGTCTTCCTCCTTGTCACTGACCCCCTACTCTACCAAGCATTATGTCCTTCTCCAGGGACTGATCTCTTCTGACAATGTGTCTAAAGTATGTTAAGATACAGTCTTGTCATCCTTGCTTCAAAGGACCAGTCTGGATGTGCTTCTTCCAGGACAGTTTTTATCTTTTGGCAGTCCACAGTATATTCAGTATTTTTCTCTAACACCACAATTCAAAGGCAGCAATTCTTCTATTTTCTTATTTGTTGTCCAATTTTTGCACGCATATGATGCTACTGAAAACACCACAGCTCGGGTCAGGTACACCCTGGTCTTCAAGGTAACATCTTTACTTTTTGGTGCTTTAAAAAGGTCTTTTGCAGCAGATTTTCTCAATGCAATGCAGCACCTTTTGATTTCTTGACTGCTACTTCCATGGGCACTGACTGTGGAACCAAGAAAAGTGAAATCCTTGATAAATTTCAATCTTTTCTCCATTTTTCATGATGTTGCTTCCTGGTCTAGTTGTGAGAATTTTTGTTTTCTTGATGTTGAGGTGCAATCCATGCTGAAGGTTAGGGCCTTTGACCTTCATCAGTAAGTGTTCCACATCTTCTTCATTTTCAGCAAGAAAGGTTGTATCGTCTGCATAATGCATGTTGTTAATGAGTCTCCCTCCAATCCTAATGTCTTGCTCTTCTTCATATAGTCCAGCTTCTCAGATCATTCACTTGGTATATGGACAGAAAAGGTATGGTGAAAGGATACAACCATAACATACACCTTTCCTAACTTTAAACCATGAAATGTTCCCTTATTCTGTTTGAAATACTGCCTCTTCATCCATGTACAGATTCCTCATGAGAACAAATAAGTGTTCTGGTATTCCCATTCTCCAAAATGTTATCCATAGTTTGTTATAATCCACACAGTTGAATGCCTTTCCATAGGCAATGAAACAGAGGTAAACATCATTCTGGTATTTTCTGCCTTCAGCCAAGATCCATCTGACACCAGCAATGATATCCCTGGTTCCACATGCTCGTCTGAATTTGGCTTGAATTTCTGGCAGTTACCTGTCAACTTACCACTGCAGTTTCTTTTCAATGATCTTTAACAAAATTTAACTTGTGCATAACATTAATGATGTTGTTCAATAATTTCCATATTTGGTTGGATCATGTTTCTTGGGAACAGGCATAAATATGGATCTCTTCCAGTCAGCTGGCCAGGTAGCTTTTTTCCAAATCTCTTGGCACACATGAGTGAACACCTCCAGCACTGTACTCATTTGTTGAAACATCTCCTACACATCTACCTACTTAATATTATTATTCAGACTATTATTACTACCTCAGATTGTCTAATTCTCTGTTTACTCCTTCATTTTTCTTTAACCGTTAAATCAACAAAAAGTGCTGTGAGAGCACACTTCTGGTAGCTCCATGGCTACACCTTCATTACCTAGAACAGTGCATGGCACAAATTAGGCATTCATCACTACAGTTAAACGGAAGGATGCAAAAACGAATGAAGGACTCTGCTCCAGGCTAACGCCACCTCTATGATATATTCCTTGGTGTGTAGAAATACCAAACGCCTTTAAAAAATATTAAAATGTAGGATCCTCAAAACCACGCTAAACTTTATAGAATTAAGGTGTCTGGTCCTAAATTTGTCCTGAGTACTACTTCTCATAATTTTCATATCAGATTAGGAAAAAGAGAGAGAAATAGAGTTAGGTTATTGACTGCCGACCATAAATTTAACAAATGGAGAAAAGTTCTCTAAGCAAGCCTTAGTAGGTATATTATGAAGCAGTTCTAAAGTCTACAAAGATACATGAGATATCAGCATGAACATGTAAACACTAGGCTATTTGAGGTTTGTTTGCCCCAAGATAACCATCTAATACTTGAGTCACACACAAAAACAAAAGTAGGAAACAAGTTTTAAAGTTTTAAGACAAAATAAATTGTGGCATTTTATATAATGTAAAGTCTCTAGATCTCAGTTTAAAAAATAACTGAGATCATTATGAATGTCTTGAGCAATATCTGTCAGTATTTTTTAATAAAAGATGCAGAATAAAGTATGCTTTTTTGGTAATGAAACTTCACTCAAAATATTAATACTTATTTTCTCCCCTAGTGTGTCTTTGTATGTGACAGTGTGTGTGCATACTCACACAGAAATACAGAAACAAACAGAAGAAGTTTTGGAAGGATGTACATATACAAATAAATGTAATCTGGTGATGTGACAGGTAAGGTTGTGTGTTAATCTGACTGGGCCATGATTCTCAGTGGTTTAGCAGTTATATTGTAGCTTGGCAGCTATGTAATGATATAATCATCTCCAAAATGAGATTGATATAATATAATCACTTCCATGATGAGATCTGCTATGAGCAGCTTATCAGTTGATAAGGAGTTTCCTTGAGGATGTGGCCTGTATCCAGTACAGGTGAACTGTCTAGCAAAGCTCTCTGGCTTTTGCTTCCAGCTGATTCTTCATATGACCTCCAGTTCTTGAGACTTGAGCTGGCAGCTCATGTACCATGTTAGCTGGCAGTCTTGGAATTTGTCAGCCTCCAAAGCCTGTGAGACAGAAGTCTGCCATCTTACCTTTTGATCTTGGGATTTGTCAGCCTCTGCAGTCTGTGGGCCAGAGGCTTGCTATCTGACATGCTGACCTTAGGTTTGCCAAGCTGTGCAAGCCACATGAATCAGGAGAAATCTCTCGCCTAACCCAAAGATTTGGGACTTACTAGTCTCTACAGCCATGTGAGCCATTTCCTTGATATAAATCTGTCCCTGTATGTAAATCTCTATATACTTGCACACATACGTATATATGTGTATTCCAAGTAGTTGGTAGATTCATATCACCAATCTTTTGGTTTGCAGCCAAATATATAATCACGGTGCCACCTGGGCTCCATGAATGTATATCGACACACACACATATATATGTATATACACACAAATACACATTCTTCACTGGCTATGCTTTTCTAGAGAATGCAGCCCCCCCCCAAAAAAAAACCTGTTTCCATTGAGTCAATTCTGAGTCATAGCAACATTACCCTACAGGACTGAACAGAACTGCCCCATAAAGTTTCCAGAGAGCGTCTGGTGGATTCAAACCATCAATCTTTCGGTTACCAGCTGTAGCTCTTAACCACTATGCCACCAAGGTTTCCAAAGCCTAATGCAGGTGGTTATGTTTAGATAGCAGCAGAGAGGGACAGGATTCTTTTAGGTCTTCAAAAGGGCCTTTAGAGTTATTGCTGAGGTTCTTTTGTTTTTAACATAAAGGAGAATGTATTTATAGCTTATTTGGATGACAAATTAATTTAAATTAAAAAGTAAATAGGTAAGCACACTTTCTGTATGTGTGCTTACTGTGCTCAAATTCTGTTTACATATTAGACTTCCATATGGTTAATATAACTCAATACTTATCAATACCACTTAACTGAAATGAACATAGTTTGGCACTTATTTTCTGGAATAAACTTAGGCCCTGTGAAATGAGTGTGGCTTATTTTTGAAGTGCATATAAACATCTGTTTCCATGTTCTGAAATCTGGCAGTAGACCATCAGCAAACCAGCTAGTGACTCTTTCCGAAGATTTATTTTTCTGCCCCTTTAATAATAATTCTTTTTTCCCACTTTCAGCTTTGGATCTTTCCGTCCAGTCTCCTAAGTACCTCAAACACCTGATGGTTTCAACATGAGCACCTCTACGACTCTCTCTCCCTGAAATAAACTGTGTTTGTGTCTGAAAATGTAAATGCTTTCACTGTGGCTAAAAAAAAAAAAAAAAGTTGTTGTTTCTTTCTGTCCTTTTTTGCAGGGGGAATGCTAAGCCGTGATTTTTCTAGCTTTTCATTGGGGGCTGTAAATACCAGGGCACAACTAGAAATACTGAAGCTTGCAGGTTTGTCTCTTCTCTGTCCCAGATCATCACACTATCATCCAAAACAGTTTGTTCTTTGCCTTTCTATTTTGTTACAAATACAGTTAGTTATCTTTCTCATGGCAAAAAAGTCTTAGTTAATGTAGTTCTTCTGACAGCACAGATCTGAAACCATTGTTTAGCTTAGGCCCTTCTTTCTGTTTCATATACCAAAAAATTCCAAACCCACCGCTGCTGAGTCGATGCTGACTCACGGAAACCCAACACGACAGAGTAGAATTGCCCTATACAGTTTCCAAGGATCCTTGCTGGATTTGAACTGCTGACCAGTAGTGAGCTCCCCAAGAGATGACAGATTTCGTCGGTCCATTCTCTCTTTTCTTCCTCATCTGGAATACTTGTGACAGACTGCATGGACAGACTTGGCATTTTTAATCTTCTATCACTTGTGAGGAAACCCTGGTGGTGTAGTAGTTAAGTGCTGTATCTGCTAACCAAAAGCTTGGCAGTTCAAATCTTCCAGGTGCTCCTCGGAAACCCTATAAGGAAGTTCCACTCTGTCCTATAGGGTCAGACTCGACGACACTGGGTTTGGTTTTTCTTAACACTTGTGAGGAAACTCTGGTGGTTTAGTGGTTAAGTGCTATGGCTGCTAACCAGAAGATTGGCAGTTCAAATCTACCAGGTGCTCCTTGGAAACTCTGTGGGCCAGTTCTATTCTGTCTGCGGCATCACTACGTGTCAGAATAGACTCAATGGCAGTGGGTTTGATTTAGATCACCTGTGAGCCATATCCTTTCAGAATCACTAGTTACAAAATACTTCTGTGAAATTTTTGAAATCTGCTTTTCAGTCCCATTGCCTATTATAAAATCTTAACTGACACAGTCACTTTCTGCCAGGGTTCTCATGCCCTTGACGTTGCCAGTTCGTTCTTCTGTGTCAGCCATAATCATGTCCAGAGGATCAGTTAAACTTACTGCTTTTCTCATCACTGTCACTGACCGACATTGCCAGCCAATATCTGGATAACGGATGTCTATCATCACCAAGATATTCAGTAACCTTCATACCTTTTAACTCACCAGAAATTCCCTCAGTAATCACCATTATGATTTCCTTTCTTGCTTCACTGCTTTTAACCTGCACTAAAAGGTGCACCATGTTTGGGGCCTGAGAGTCCTGACAGCGACATGCGAAGATTTCTCCTCAAACCAGAAAGTAGGCAGCATAGAAAAGTGTGTGGCTGTTTTCTACTGTTCTTAAGAAGAGATTTCTCTCTCTCTCTCAAAAGATAAGCTACATATTTGCAATAAGGGAAAAAAATATGCAAAGGCTGAGAAATCCCTGTTAAGTGTCTCTTTGGCTTAGAATTATTTTGGCTATTTTTTCTATTTTTCCATAGAGGAATGAGGAAAAATCAGCTGCGGGAGAGATTGCCAACTGCTGTGTTCATATTCTTACTGCCATTTCTTCCTCCTGTGCACACAGCTGGATTACACTTCTCATTTTCTAGGCATTTAGAAGCCATACAACTGGGTTCTGGATGATGAAACGCAAGCACTGTAATACATGCTGTTTCAGACCTTTACCCCTGTAAAACCTCCACTCGATCATCGGTGCTCTCTTTCCACAGCCTCCACCTGAATTCAGGTGATGGTGGGAGTAGATTTAGAAGACAACGATGGAAATTTTGCATACCTAAATGACCGCATGGATCAGAGTTCTCATCCAGCTAGATAATTCACTTCAATCTGGTGTCTGCCTTCAGAGCCTACCCAAACTTGACTTACAAACTTAAAGTTATTAAATCTAGATTAAATTTTTTTAATTCACATATGCTTGTTCTTACTTTGTCATATACTCTCCATCATTTTATTTCCTGGCACTGGTTCTCTCCCCCTATTAGCTCTACTTTCAATGCTGACATCCATGAAGCTCGGCCATCAGCCTCCTCATCACTCAGCATAGTCTCCTCTGATATTAAATTTCACTTCAATTGTTTTTAACTATTATTTCAGCCATTGCAAATATGAGCTCTGACATCTAAGTCTGCAAACTTAATTATTGTAAGAGCTACATACTTCACTGCTGATTACCACTGTGGTCACCTTCAAAGTACCCCCTTTGGAAGCTATGCACCCATGACAGCACCTAGTCCACCCTTCAAAGCAGTCTTGGAACTCTTTCTGGAACAGTCGTTGCTCATGGTGGCACAAGGGCAAGTTCATGAACTTAATTGTCTTGTCGTCTGTGAGGGAGTTTTTAGCCAGTAAATAACTATTAGAACACCTCCCTGCTCACCTGATCTGATGCCCAAGGACTTTTTTCTTTACCCAAAGACAAGGGAAATATTGAAAGGAAGACATTTTGATGGCATTCAGGACATTAAGGGTAATATGACAACTGCTTTGAGGGCCATTCCAGAAAAAGAGCTCCAAAAGTTCTTTGAAGGGTGTATGAGGCACTGGCATTGGTGCATGGCTTCCCAAGGGGAGTACTTTAAAGGTAACTGTAGTGATACTCAGCAATGAGGAACATAGCATTTTTTTGTAAGATAAGTTCACAATCTTAATTGGCAGTCTTCGTATTATCTGACCTCTTGCAAACTTCATGCCTTTTGCCAATGTATTCTGTCTGTATCCATATATTGGCAACATAATATTATTTATTCTTCCACGACTAGGCAATATTATATGCCCATCTTACCTTTTACATACTGTCTTGCTGGCTTTTATTATTAATCTCTGTTTTCTTTTCAAGGAAACCAATCAATATTGTTTCCCTGGAGTCTTTTCTCTCACTCTCCCAAAAGTGCTCTTCTTCATGATCTGTCTGAAACTCCCACTTATCTTCATTATTAACACTTATCACTTAATTACTTTATGGCTATGAGGTACCCAAGGCTATGATTTCTTCAGGGACAGTTTTGTATGTTACTTATTGTTCTGTACCTCATATTCCAAAACAGCATCTAGAATAAAACAAGCATTCAGTGCAGGTAAGTTGAAGAAATCATGAAATGAAACTCTATTTTACTGGAAGTTCTTGTTTTAGTATATACTAAAATGTGGAAGGATTTCCTTTCCCAAGCTACATCCCAAGCTACAGAGAAAACCCACCCTGCTTTTAGTCTTTCATCAAAGATGGAATATTTTCACTAGCCTGAAACAGTCTGGTTTAATTGGTGGTTCTGGAAGACACACTGATTTTGCTTCCAGTTCATAGTACTAGCATCTGTGAACAAGATGGGGCTACACAAAATATTTGTGTATTGAGAAGGAAAGGAAAATGCAGAGAAGTACATCTGAACCATCTGTATTAACTTCCTAGGGACAGAAATTATTATTATTTAATATTTTATCATGTTTTAAGTCAAAGTTTACAATCCAAATCAATTTGCCACATAAAAACCTGAATACACATCACTATGCAACTCTAACTGCTCTACCCCCACACCACCTCATGACAGCACATTCCTCCTTTCCACCCTGTATTTCCCATATCCACTCAGCCAACTCCTGTTCTCTTCTACCCTCTCATCTAACCTCTAGAGACGAGTTGCTCAGGCAGCCTCATGTGTATATTTAAGTCAAGAAGCATATTCTTTACCAGCATGACTCTGTATTTTATAGGCCAGTTCGATCTTTGAAGAGTTGGCTTCAGTACAAGTTTCAGCTCTGGACTAACAGAGAGTCTGGGGGCCATGTCCTCAGGGGACCCTGCAGACTGATGGACCATCAAATGTATTCTTTAATATAATTCTACTCCCACACAACCGTTTTCCTTCCACTATTTCAGAAACTTTATGTTGCACTGTCTGTCAGCACAGTCACTGGTGGTGGCTGGGCACCATCTAGTTCTTCTGGTCTCATGATCATGTAGTCTCGGTATCACATGGCACCTTCAAGATAGAAATTATTGCTCCACCGTATTCCCTTTTTTCATATGGAAATCCAAGGCAAGCACATTCCTCAGGGAAGGCCGTAACCAAAACGAACCAAAAATAAAACAAAAGCCCCAAACAGTGACTTTACACAATAAAAATGTATTTGTCTTCTGCTTCGTAGTAAGAAAGTCTAGAGAATTATTACAGAACCTTGATAAAAGGAAATACACAACTCTGAAATTGAATGAATGTGAATTAGAGAAATTTTATTTTATTTTATCCTTCTCCACTATCAACAACCGCAGTTTTAAGATAGGTAAAATTTGAGTATGTTTCTTTTGAGCCTTTCTTTATAAAGAGTAGCAAGAATAAGAATATACAGTTAAGAAAATTTCCAAAGTGGGGACAGTTCAAAAAACTGTAATAATATCCATGTTAGAGTTTCCGGGTGGTGCAAATGGTTAAGCACTTGGCTACTAACCAAAAAGTTGGCAGTTGGAGTCCACCAAGCCTCAGCTCAGAAGACAGAGCTGGCTATCTACTACCTTCAAATGGTCACAGCTATTAAAAATCCTATGGAATACAGTTCAAACTCTGAAACACATAGTCACCATGAGTTAGGATCAACTCAAGAGCAAAGGATATTTTTATTTTTAGTATTCAGATTATATATGATAGGTTGCCTCTGGGCAGGAAAAGGTGCACAAAATACGAAATTATACCAGTCATAACAACCAGTAATGTTAAATAACTATGTTCAAAAGAGGACCACCAGCTGAATTGTTACCTCTTCCATGAAATATTTTTTGGTTCTTCCTACTCAGGAACTAACTCTCGGTCTTCTGATCACCGACTTTGTTGTGATTCTGTTCTCTGGTTATATTTACCATAGTCTGTCTCACCCTGGCACATATCCTATGCCATTCTGTGCACTCTTTGAGTTCAGAAACAGTATCTAATTTCCCTTGATATTATCAATAGCACCAAGGATGCTTTCTGGTACATTTTTGGGTTCATAAAGCATTTACTGAACTTACATGTATAACCAGTTCTTTCTTATAGGTCAAAATAAAACCTATAAGGAAAGTTACCCTCACTTCTTTATCTACACTCCAAGTGCCTACATAGAAATTAAAAAAAAAGAGAGAAATTATTATATAAACTTCTCTGTAAGAAATGAAACTTCCAGCAATTAATAGCTAGGATTCAACAACCACTTATTGACAACATGGAAAAAAAAAAAAAGAGGATGGTTGTCAGCTGTTGCAGTTACTTTGCCTCTAACATAAATAAAGTTCCTTTAGCATGTCACTCCAACTACTTAGCAATAAGAGGATATCCTTCATTAAGTGTGTCTGTGTCTCCTGGAAATTTGGAGAGAAAAATAGTCTCGTGGAAGGTCTAGATTAAATTGTTAGGGCTAAAATTTCCCACAGAGGCAACTACTGCGCTTTGCATTCCTGTACTCTCCGGTTAATTCAAACAAATGTTGAGAAGAAACAGAAAGCTGGTTTGTTATCACTGAATATGGGTGATAATGACTTTGGGATCAATACCTGCTGAATCTTTCTTCTCCTTCTTCCTAAACATACAGATGCTGCTCGATCAATGGTAGGGCTGTTACAAAAGGATTGATTTCCCATTTCCCAACACACATGGCTTAACCTGCAGCCAACTGTGTAAGCTAACTTAACCCTATTCTAGAAGGAAGAAGGTTGTAAGTAAATAAATAAAGGGACCATATTTCCCTGCCTTCATGAGAATGGATTCCTGGGCTCCCTTCTTTCTGGAGAAATTGATGCAGTATGTTCTGCTGCTAGCCCCATATTGTAAATAACATTTCGACTTTGGGCAGCCTGGTGAAATATACTTAAAAATAAATCAGATAGGGCTCTAGGCAAAGATAAATTTGGATGTGGGTACCTGCTATTTCTTTGCACTGTGTTGCCATAGGGCTAGGCAGTGCGAAGTGTATGCTTCTTTAGGCCATAAAAAAAATAGAAATGCGTGTTTGCAAATTATTGTGTAGATTTTATTTCTGTTGCTATCTTATGCATGGCTTTCCTGGGGATGTCAACAGAGTGGGTTAGCAAAATAAAGACAGATGGCAGAGAAATAATTCTGAAGTTTTTATTTTTTCATTGCAATACAACTATTACAGATACTTAAGCATACTGATTCTTAACTAGAAATTCTGCCATTACTTCTCTGTTCTCCTTAGATCTGGTTGCCATCCTTTGCTCCTAATAAGGTCAAATTTTTTATTGGTGAGTGGGTAAGCACTTTGGTACTCTGGCAAACTCCTCAGAATCTGGGGAAAATGAAGACCACCAACTTCAAGTGTAGGAAAGAAACAGTAGTGCCAAAATGTGTGATGTAGAAATTACTGTAAAAATGTTCTCAATTCTCCACACTTCCTATATCTGTGCTCTTTGTAACACAAACTTTGCCACTCCTTTCACCAAAGTGTGAACTGTGTATCTTTACTCCTTGAATCTGGGCTTTGTAACTTGTGCAGGCAAAGACAATGCAGCAGAGACGACAGAGAAACAGTTGTAGATCCGGAGCTCATGAGATATTAAGTGCTTCTGTGTCCTCACAGAACTCTGCCACTACTTTGTGAACAAGTCAGGGCTACTCTTTTGAAGTAAGAGAGGTGACATGGAGGGGATCCCAGATGTCCCAGCTAAGTCCACTTCAGAGAAGCCTGGTTAGTAAACTGCAAAACATATAAGGGAACTGTCTTAGTCATCTGGTACTGCTGTAACAGAAAATACCACTAGTGGAAGGCTTCAAAAGGAGCTTTATTGACACAGTCCGTTGAGCTACAAATCCATTTATAAACTAAGTCCGTTCAGTAAGAGAATTTATCACAGTCCAGCAGGCTGAGTACAAATTCAGTGAGAGCATCTCAGCACAGGAACCTCAGGTCCAAAGGACATGCTCTGCTCTCAGTGCTTCTCTTTTGGTGGTATGAGGTTCCCAACTTCCACAGCTCACTTCTTTCCCTTATATTCCACAAGCTTGTAGCTTCGGTCCTGCCTCACTAACACAACTGCAAACCATTCTCCATCATCAATATCACAGAGGCAGTATTCACAACACACGGGAGGAATGGCACCATACTGGGACTCCTAACCAAGTCAAATCAACACATACATTTTGGGGGAGACACAATTCAATCCATGACAAGAACCAAGCCAAGATTAGCAGAGTAACACCCAGCTGAGAGTGAATGCTTGAGTGAGCCAGCCTAGATCAGAAGAACAGGACAACTGAGCTGAACTTAAAAAGCTAATATGTAGAACTGTAAGCTAAAGCAGAGGTGGTTATTTTAGCTAACAGGTTTGGGCATTTTTTGTTGTTGTTGTTGTTACCTAGAAATATGATATAATGATAAACTGAATTCGTCTTTTGAGTTAGATGGGCTGGTGTTTAAAATTCTGGTTCTGGCATGCAAAAGACTAGCTTTCTGAAAGGTTTTAACCTAAGTTCCTCATTTCACAATTAATAATAATAAAATACGTGAATTTGTGTTATTTCTAAGGAATAAAAGTCATATATGTAAACCTACTCCTCACTTATCAATGTGGTTGGGTTTCAAAGACCAGTTTATTACATAAAAATCAGAGTTATGCAAAAATGGAGGATGACTACATCAGATCATAAAATGAAGGATGACTGCATCATCACATAACTGCCAAATTACATCACTTCATAACTGCCAACAGCTGAGAAGCAAGGGCCAGTCAAGTTGACATACAACTTTAGCCATCACAACCTGTTACTCTCTCCTCTAAGCTTGGCATTTGTTACCGCCAAACATAAATTATTAATGTGCAAAATAGTTAGACAATGTATTTTTTAACTACTGTCATAAATGTGAAATGTCAGATAACAAGATAGTCTATAAATGAGAAGTAGGTATAAAGCATTCAACCCCAAGAAGATGGTAGCCATTTACTACCAAAGAAAAAATAATTGGGGTGAGTAAGCAGACACATAAGAAAGAAAGGTAAGAAAAAGAGAGGAGAGAAATGGTGAGAGAGTGATTAAATCTGAGATAATCTGAGACATAGAAAATTGAGGTTGGAAAGCTGACTTGAGGGCCTTTCTCAAACTGATCCTATATTTGCCTTCTGTGTGCATACACAATACTACCACATTACTAATGGCAAAACCACAGCTATCATTTATTAAGGTCATAATATAGCTTCGGAACTGTGCTAAGGTCTTTAGAAGCAATGCTGACTCTACTAACAGTCTTCCTATTATTAACATGCCCATTCTACAAATGACAGCTGAGGCTTAAAGAGTCTAAAGAAATTCCCAAGGCCACAAGGGTGGTAAGGGTTAGGGCCAAATGAGGAATTTTGTGTGATATGGAGCTCTTAAGCACCATGCAGCACACAACTCCTTCCCTGGAGAAGCTACCTTTTGCTGGTAATGTGAGTTTTACAAACCCATCATAATGGACCAAGAACAGACTCCCCCTCTAATCAAGAACGCTTTGTAAATCAGATATGTTTTAAGTGCACATTAAGCTCCATAAGTCAGACACATCTTTGAGAATGCATTAAGCAAGATGTTAGGTTCATCTTTTAAACATCAGGGAACCTGGAGGTTTAGCTGTTTCCCTGTGACAGTCCCTTTGTCTTTTCCACTCTCCTTGAAGACAACAAGACCATCTGCACTAGAGCCAGAATTTTGCAAGTTGGCAGGGTGCATATTGTATAGCCATTAATGCAATAACTGGAACTTTTATATGAACTGGGTCAGGGGCGTTACTCTGAATCAGAACTTAAAAGCCAGTTACATGATACCTTAACAACCAATGCATTTGTTATTGGACATCTTCCCTGAAGTAGAGGACAGATAATCTAAAACAAACTCAGAAAGCCCAAGGGATTTTGTCCTTTCACTTTCTGAAGGTGGAAGTTAGGAACTGAATGAGTTATATTTCTAAGCCTTGGCTGACTCCCACAATCCTGAATTCTTATTTTCTTTACTCGACTCAACACATGACTTTCCTCATCATTACAAACCTCAGTAAAGAAATTTCTGACTTCAGATTTGTGCTGCAAAGGCTTCCATACTGTTAGAACAATCTGTAATCTCAGGGTATTCCTTGGGTGATCCTACATTTGAAAATTTTAGTCTTACTGCTTTCAATAACTTGTGATTCAGAATTTCAATGAAGCCTTATAATTCCCAGCAGCTAAAAGAAAGCTTGTGTTAAAGTTTCAAGTGACCCATCTTAGAAGAAATCAAATGTGCTTACAAAATTATCCTCCAAAAAGCTTTTATGCATAGAGAGGAATGTTGTCCTTTCAGAGAGAAAAGAGCTTCTAAGCACAGCAGGGTCTGAATTGATGGCAACACCATTACACAGTCAATTGTAGCAGAACCAAAGGAAAGGGGAAGGCAAGCTTTGTCTTTTTTAGAACTCAACATTCAAGTGTAGGAGCTTTAGCAGGTTTCCATAATTTTCCTTATTTTTGTCTTAGGTTTGTCTCCCCATGACTTAACCAAAAAGCTCTTCAGTATTCAAAGCAACTGAATCTCAAATATACAATTGTTGCTTTCCAGAAAGGTCTCGCCAGCAACTTCCTTCTTATGAATTATTTATTTTTAAATGCAACTTTACAACTAAGAAAACTTTTTTTAAAATTGAGATTCTGCTGAAAAGTCACAGCCAGATTTTTATTCGTTTTGCTAAGTCAGTGTCTTACAAAACCAGGAATCTTTTGAAGAACAATGTCTGGTCCCAAGCATATCAGGTCACTTGACATTTAGAACTAGGGACATTTCTTGAGCCTTTATGTTGTCCAAGTTCTTTCACATCCATCTCGTTATCATTTCATCCTAGAAACCACTCACTGAGGCAAGTATTGCTATCCCCATTACATGCTCAAGAAAACATCTCACTAAGGCTTTGCAACTATGGGAATATTAGTACAGAAACTCCAGCCTTTAACCATCTGGGTTCCAATTTCCTCTTTCTTAAAAACAGATGTCATTTTGATGACTCAGTTATGCCTGACCCAAGCGATGGTCTTTTCAGTCACCTCATGTATGTAAAAATATGGACAACAGGGAAGAAACAAAAAAAGAGAGCTCAAAGAAGAATGAGTGTCTTTCAATTATAGTGTTGGTGGAAGATATTGACTATAACAAAGACTGCCAGAAGAACAAATAAATCTGTCTTGGAAGAATTACAGCCAGGATGTTCCTCAGAAGTGAGGATAATAAGGTATTTCAGACATGTTATCAGGAAGGATCAGTTCCTAGAGTGTGACAGCAGGATTAGCAAAGTAGAGGGTCAGCCAAAAAAGAGAAAGACTCTCAACAAGCTAGATCTGACACAGTGGCTGCAACACTGGCCTCAAACATATCTACTTTGGTGAGAATAGCACTGGACCAAGTGACAATTTGTTCTGTCATACCTAGGATTGATATGAGTTGGAACTAGTACCTTGGCACCTAACAACAATCCCTGCATTGTATTATCTTTCTGAATATTTATGTGATCATCATCCTTCTCCCCTGATAACTAAAAGAAGTGATGTGAAACGATGTAATCTGATACCTGCTTGTTTCATACAATTCTACTCAAAAATTTTATTTTCTACCCTCTAGCTTCTACTTTTTTGTGCTTTGCCTTGTTACTCCATAATTCTGCTTTTTATACTGTCTGGTATCTGTTCTCCTAAAAAAAAAAATGCATTTCTTCTATGCAAACAATCTTTCCACTGTTCCCAGAAGCCCCAGACTGCTGCTTGTCATTTTAGTAAGGCAGGTAATAAACCAGCGACTATGTAAATAGCACTGTACACAAAACAGGCCCAGGAAACCAGTGAACCATGAGTAAAACAAGATAACAATGAAGCCCCAAACTGTAGTTATTAATTCACACTATCAGGATTATTGCTTTGTGTAAAGCTATTTTTTAATGATGGGAGATAAAGCTTTTAAAAATATATGTCACTGTAACTCCAGATCGTTGATTCTTAGTGAGTTCCCTGAGGCATACATTTACCTATACAATTTTTTTCATACTAGTAAGATGTTTACATTACATAGGCTGACAGAGGTAGAAAAGTCTTACACTATTATAGAGACAAGGGACATTTATAATTAGTGTATTTTTATATATGGAACTGTTACCACAAACTTTCAAAGAAAACTGGGGTATATTCATGAATGTATTCTTTTCTAAGCACTTCTAAATTACCCATTGTTGAAAAGGAAGATTCCTGAATTTTAAAAATATTAGTTAGTGTCTATGTGTATGAGCGAAACACTGGCAGAGTGTAGTGGTTAAGCGCTACATCTGCTAACCAAAAGGTTGGTAGTTCAAATCCTGCAGGTGCTCCTTGGAAACTCTAGGGGACAATTCTACTTTGTCCCATAAAGTCACTATGAGTTGACATCAACTCAACAGCAGTGGGTTTTTTGTTTGTTTTTTAAGGCATTTGTGTATGTGTGGGGATCAAAACCATGCTAGAAGGCTCACATTGGATTTGTACAACACCCAAGGTGCTGACAAGAACCAGTGAGTCCTCGGAGGGCTCTCATAAGAATAGATACCTCTAGGATGCTGGTTTTCAATCCTCCTTCTGAAATGATGAGGTAAAAAGTCCTTGTGGTTTCTATGTAACATAGCCATTTGAGAAGAGTAAAATTCACTTACAAACACAGCTTTTCAGATTTTGCAAATATTATCCAGAGAAGCACACATGCATAACTAGAAGGCTAGGTAACCTGATCCCAGTCTCACAAGTAATAAGCCTCCTGGTGAAATCTGACTCCAAATCCCACGGCCTTGCCACTGCTCTAAACTGAAGACTGTATGAGTATAGTTGTGCAAGATACGTAGGAAGAGATGCTGAAGAACTTGGTTAAGACTTTATATCCCAAGGGGAGAGAAAGCCTTAAATGTAATCTCTAAGCTCTGACAGAGCTGGCACCAAATCTAATTTACTCCCAACTTAATCCCCAGCACCTACTACAACATCTAGGACATGACTGTTCAATAAATAAATACATAAGAAATGAATTAGTAAATTAATAAGTGCATGAATAATTGCTGTTGCTTAGGGTTATAATCATCTCAGACTCTTCTGAAATTTAACACATCTATGTCAGAGGTAAGCACAAATTTATGCCAAATTCTTTCCTCTAAATGTTCCTAAATGACTCAGGTTAAAGATATTATCCTGCTTAAAAGCAAATATTAATTGTGCAGCCATGCTCGACGGCACTTGGCTCCATGCTTGCAGTTAAAAATCAGAGACCACTACTTCATATTATAGGCATGTTCTACGTAACTTTGGGTGATTCATTATCATTTTCTGAACCTAACATTCCCATCTGTTGAAAATTTAACAACCCTTCCATGAGTTAACATTACTGGTTTTGGTGCAAAAACATAACTAATCCACATTACAAACTTTCTGGGAAATAATCTGGAGTAAATATAGAAAGAAATTAATGGAAGGGAAGGGTACTTACTTCATATTTGGAGGCTGTTAGTGGCTACATGATACACATTGAAACAGCCAAATGGTAGCACTGCTATGAAAACTTTATTGACATATATAAATTCACAAGAACAGTTTAATGTCATTTGCAATTAAAATTATTCTCCAGCACTGGAAGGACGGCTTTCAATTACATGTAGATCATTGGATTCATTTAATTCATATGACTTCTAAATTTGAGACTCTGTGCTTCTAAAAATAAAAGCCATGAAATCCTTCCTGAATATACACAACTCCATTAACAATTTCCTTAATTAAAATTATCAACAGTAAATACTTCTGATTACAGTTGCTATATTATCTTGCCTTATTTAGTGTTCTACCTATTTTATATACTATTGGAATTTCCAACTACTGCCTTCATTTTCATGTATTCAGGCTTAATAGAACTTTATTTGAGTTATTTTTCTTTTTGAAGGAAGAAAATTGATGCATTGTATTTCAATCACAAGCAATTGCACAAAAACATATATAAATCATCCATGCTGCTTTCTCTGCACCAAGTCAAGAGTCCATCAGATTTCTTTGCCAATAGTCTGGAGCCAAGCTTCTAACAACAACAACAAAAAGACACCCTGATTTACTGGGATACAGTCAGCTAGAGCTAGGAGGTTCTAGCCTGGCTAGAGGATTTTATCCTTCACCAAGAATCAAGATGCTGAACCCAATGAGCATCAGTCAAGAGATTAAAAACAAGGCAGTTGATCAAGTCCCATCAGTAAATTAGCTACAATAGGAAGAATCAGGAAACTCTGGATGCCCAGACAGGTAGGCCCAGAGTTTGAAAGGAAGGATGTAAGGAAACAGCACTTACAAATGAGACTGAGCCTTTTACAACACTCATGTGGTTGGGTATGTGTGGTGGGATTTGCTATCACAGCGAGGGGAGGAGATCTACAGTAAGGAACTTGGTCCTGACAGCAACAGGAAAACAAGGGTTAATCCCACAGGGAATCTCTTGCTGCAAATTTACAGCATTGCCAAAGCTGCACAGAACCCTTGTCAAAGGCATGGTCTCAGATAATTGCTTTTTCTTCACCTGCCTTCTACACCATTTTTATCTTCTAGAAATGCTACTGTCTTCTGAAATTTCTTCAGTCTTTGTTGACTCTCAGAGTGGCATGTTTTCTAACTAAAATTGCCTGGGGGTATCATTGGACAAATACAAAAAATAAATAAAGATTTTATTAGAGATTAAAAATGAGACTGCCTCCCCATAAGCGAAGTGACATAGACCTGAGGTTTGGTTTAAGAGCAGTTCCTCACTCAACTCCCAGGAGATCCATGTGCGTTCTATGAGTCTAATTTAGGTATATGTGGTCACAGTCCATGGGCAGAAACATCTTTTGGCAAATTGGCAAACAAGAACTACAATTTAAAATGACTAAATTTATTTAAAAGATTTCCTAATTTAAAAAGCACAATACCAAATGAAAGCTTACCAAGCACTCTGTCCATCTCTATATTTATGTGATTAACAAGAGTCCTTCCTGAGATTAATCGGAGGTTGTCCTAGGATTCACGCATAGGTGGGCATGTCTGGGACAAGGTCACCAGAAGTCTTCCTACATGGGGTTCAAGGAGTCTCCTGAAAAAAATTCTGCTAGGACAAATGACTTGCAGCTGCAATCTCGTTTCCATAACAGCAAGTGACCAAGTTCAGCACATAATACTTGCCACATAGACTTCCTGTTGTCCTGTCACTTCAGATATTTGCCTGGAATGAAGGTGAAACTTTAAAAGAAAGAAGAAACAGAAAACCCTAGAAGGCTATCTTGCTACAATGTCCATGAGTCATTGAGCTCATCTGGGTGTTAACAGCATTGGCGTTGCAGCCTTAACACCATTATTCAGGTGATTTGTGTTGGTACCAGAACCTTTAGCATCCTAGTACAAGAAAGAGTGGGCAAGGGTTAGAGGAAGACCTGGAAAGGGAAATGTTACAGAAGCCAACAAAACGATTTTTCAAGAAGCAGACCACTGACTGTAAATAACTATATATGTATAAACATGTGTATCTGTACACAAGACACATAGGCACACATATGTTCATACATACCTATTTGTAAATGGTTGTTATACATATACAAGTATATATGTATCGCATATAATACATGTGATCTATTTATATACAATTTATACTACAGAATGCTGAAGAGTTAGTTGTTTAGGGCTGCCATATTGGAGAGGAAAACAGAGGAGGAGTACTTTCTCCGCTGAGACAGAGAGGAAAGATCCAGGCTGAGTGAGGATTTGGTGTCTGGAAGAATGGAATATGTAACAGCAGAAATATTCAGGGTTAATGAAATCTCAAAATATAGAATGTAATGAGACCTTAGAGCTCCTTGAATTACAGAAATCTATTTTAAATTGGTGACAATATTTTTCTTTTAGGAAAAGAGATGCCCAAATAAAAAGACTTTTGGTAGATTTTACTTTCTTAAGATCTTGTTTTCAAATATGCTTCTTCTACCCTTCCCGTGTACTGTGATGAGTGTATTACTTCCTAACAGAGGCATCATTATACATTCTATAATATCTGGCCAGGTATGATTTAATTCTGCAAATTCATTTAAGAAGTTTTAGCCCATGGTACTAAAGGAAATCAAAGTGCATTAAGTCTATAAACTGCAGATAAATACAGCTTCTATTGGAAAACAAGAACACACTTTAAAAAAATTTCCCGTGGACTGAAAGAAATGGAACTTGACTGTCTGGAAAATACAGAACTTTGGGCCAAATTTCCTCAAAATGATATTAAATACCCTTTCCTTTTGGAAATCCCTTGATAGTAAAATTGTTAAGGCTAGACACTCAAAACACACATCTTGAACTTGTATCCTTTACTGTTAAATGTAGTTTGAAGGAGTAGTAAGATGTGTTTAGAGTTTAATGTTTGTAGAGTAAAATTTTAGATGATAGGGACAATCAATAGTAAATTCACCTAGAACTCAATTTCAAAGATTATTAATTTAGATGAGCTAGTTCATAGGAAAAAAATCAAGAAATATAACCAATTGGGGATAAATAAATTGATGACAGCTAGCTAGACACATCTCGAAACAGAAGTTAACGTTTACAGTTTACACTAGTAATTGTAAAAGTACCAGGTAGTGGACCAGATCACTGAAGAAACAACCAAGAAGGTCCTTTCCAAAAATGGTGGCCAACCGAGTGAAATTCCTTTACACTGCCATTCTGTCTCTAACAACACACACCAGGTCTACCCAGAAGAACAGTTCCACACGCGCTAACTGGTCTTGGCCCATTCCTTCAACTCAGCTTTAACCTGGGACTCAGCATAGTGCAATGACTAAAAATACGGACTTGAGAGTAAGATATCACGGGATTAAGTATAAAGGACCATCATTTCTAAATTAAGCTTCAGAATCTCAGGTAACAAACTTCTCTAAGCTGCAATCTGCTGGTATACAACAAAAGCCAAGCCACACACAAAGAGATAACATTTATGCCAATTTTATAAAATAGTCTTGACTTTTCTACATCTTGCAACATAATTATTAGCACGGTATCTTGATATAGTAAAACCAGAAAAAAAGACAAAAAAAACAAACAAACCCATTGCCAGTGAGTTGACAATCAATAAATCATAATATTATTATTACATTATCCCTGTTGCATTTCTTTTCTTTTTTTTGGTGGCAAGTCTTAACTCACTCTTCAGATTTAATACTTGGCATATTCTTTAGCAGTGATTTTGGATCTCCTTAGTAATAATTCTTATTATTAACCCTATTTGTACTCATCAGATTGAGGTAAATACAATTCCTAATTTCTTTCCTCCGCAAAAGATGACACTCTCCAACATACTCACTAGACTTCTCATCTCCACAAGGAGAAACTATAGAGGAGGGATTTTAAGGAAACTTACAAGCGGAGGAAAATGGGCCATTACACGAGGTTGATACACTCTTTCAGGAGAGGAATATGCATGAGATATTTACAGAGTATGATTACATACTCAATGTAATCTTTTTTTTTTAGGCAGTACTTGGAGATGATGGGTCAGGCGGTGAGGGTCTTAAGTGGCATGAAAGATGTAAAGACATTATTCTGAAGAAAATGGAGGCGCTTATCCCAGGGGAACAACAGTGGAGAAAGGTTTTCTCAGCCATTCATTCAAATCCAACTACTGTAGTAAAACCATATGTGAAAATTCTAAGTATGGGCATCATTTCTAACTTCCCATCTAAATTTTTCAATAATTAGCAAAGTATAGTGAGAGGCCACAGGTTAGGTGAACCAGGCTTACATTGTCCCATTGTTAGGCCAGATATTTCTATTTATATGTTCTCATAGAAATAATATACCTCTCATTCATGGCATTGATCACAGTTGTAATTTGACATTTATTGACTATTTGATTCATGTCTAGCTCCTCACAAGTATTAGCTCCACAGGACAATAGCTATTATGTATTTGTTTGCCATTATACCATCAGAGTCTAAGCCAGTGCCTGGGGTACAGTGTAAGCTCAGTAAACATTTATTTGGCAAATGGATGGATGGATGGATGCAAATCTACAAAAAACACCAATCATCTTAATTTAGTGCATATTCAGCTTGAAATGATAAAAGCTTCATTCTATTAGTAAATTTGGAAAATGCTCCCTTGTATTCCTAGTCCCTGAGGGGCAAAACTAACTGTAAGACATCTGTCTTCCTTTGCAGGTGATATAGCTATCCAGAAGGTGGTGAAGCTCACTATGTAGGGGTGTCTCTGGAGACACACTAAGATTTAAATTATCATATAGACTGTTTATGCCAGCTAGGCCTCTGTAAAAACATCTAAGAGGTTTCACCTTTAAATAAACATCTTTATTCTTAAGAAAATACAGATAACTTCCCCAATGCAAAACTGCTGAGTGCTGCTTTTCAAACTGGTCAAAATGTAAAGCTAGTCTATACACAAATCAATTCAGGGAGTGTACAAAGGACAAGAAGACAAAAATATCCGTTAAAGGTGCAAAGTGCAGTAATGATTGGGAGTCTATACAAACTTAGCCTTCACAAACGGCAGCAACCAAATTTCAGAGTAATCCTCCCTAGGATAGGTCAAGGCAGAAAGGATTAGTTGGAGGTGATGGACAGTAATGTGGTCTGATCAATTGCCCTCAGTATGCTTCAGACATCCCAAAGTGTCAAAGCAGCTTGGTCTGATTGGTTGGACCACAGGCTATGTTGTCAGAAATTCAATTCACATAAGTGGAGAAACCAAACAAGCATATACTTCTCAAGGGCAAGCTACGCTTGGAAACAGGGAGTAGTTATCCTGAAGATTTCAAACAATGTTCAGAGATACAGCCTAACACTAATACTGTTGGTTTCCTTGCATAAAATTGTCTAATCTAGTAAACCACCAAACTCTTCTGTTATCTAGTAATCCAATTATGGGTGTGTTTTGCCTTACTTAAAAATGGGGGTCATTTTGTATTCTACTTTTAGTAGTTTTTTTTTTTTTTTCCTTCTGGTCTGGTGAAGCTGAATTAGAGAGGTATCATCAAATGTTGGGACTCTGGCACTTACAGTCAGCTTACTTCTAGAAAGCACAGAGAGGGCAGACTCACAAAGGACTAGAATTTAGCATGAGATTAAACATGTCTGGAAGGAGAGGGGATCCACCCTCAGGAGAACAGTTCCAGATGCCAGTGTTTAAGGAGTTATACTCCAGCAGGCAAACCAAAGCACAGAAGTCATGACACAAAATAAAACAAATCTAAAAGAAAAAGATGCATAGATCCCAAGAAACAAGCAGGTAACATTTAAAGATGGCTGTCTTGAGCAAGATTCTAGTCCTAACAAAAGTCTTCCTTCCTTTCCTTCTTCTCTCCTTCCTTTTTTCTCTCCTTTCCTGCCTTCCTTCCAGCTCTACGGATATAAGTTAAATAAATGTGGTTTTGCCCTCACAAATCTTACTACCTAATGAAGGGGACAGTCAGTCACATAATAAGAACATAAATGCATTCATCATTGTAAACTGTGGTTAATTCTAAAAATCAGAAGTTCACAGATCTATGGGTACAATACCCAAGAAGTCTAGAGCTAGTCCAATGGGTGCCTAAGGAAGAGACGGAAAAACTAAAATCTGAAGAATTAGCAGAAAAATAGGACTGTGAAGGCATTCCTAGAAAGGCCTCAAAGTTCTTAGGTAGGAGGCAACTTTACAATAAACACCTTCTGCAGTGGAGTTGATTTCAGCTTGTAGTAACCTTACAGAACAGAGTAGAACTGCCCAATAAGGTTCACAGGAAGTATATTTGAACTGCCAACTTTCTGATTAGCAGCTGAGCTCTTAAACACTGTGCCAATGAAGAGAAGACCTGAGTAGAAAACCAAGAGAAAGCCTGGGAGAAAGGGGCTAATTAGGGTCATGCAGTATTTTGTGAGTCATGTTAAGCATTTTAGTATTCTCAAAGCGTTAGAAAAATATCAAATGGTTTCAATGGTTTAAATAAAATGATGACAATTATTAGGTTGTGTTTTCAAAAGATTACTATGAATATGGAGAAGGGACTATAGGTTGTATGAGTGGAAGGAGGAAGAATAAGACAGTGCTGGTTGAACATTCAGAAATCTTTTGTTTCTTGGATGAGAAATGGTGGCAGAGATTAGGGTGGCACAGGAGGAGATGATAAAGAGAGACACTTGTATTATACAGGTAATATCAACAAGGGTTTGTGGTGCATTGTATGAGATGTGTGGGTGGCTTGTGGAGAGAGAAGCCACAAAGATATTCCTTAAACTCTCATTGCAGAGCTACTTGGATGATGATTTGATTTACTGAAATAATAAACCCTGGAAGAAGATCAGGTTAAGATTGGGCAGAAGGGATGACTGAGTTCAGTTTTATACATTTTAAATGCAAATTCCTTTGAGACTTCCTAGAAAAGATGTACAGAAAACACTTGGAAATACACATACACATCTTAGAATAGAAATTTTGGCTAGTCACATAAATTTGGAAGTCACCTGCATATAAATGATAGATTATGACTGAAATATTGGGTGACTATAACATTGCCTAGGGAGACAGCACAATAGGAAAGCAAAGCACTTAGAACCAAGACTTGAAGAACATCAACATTTAGGGGTTAGGAGAAGAAAATGAGCCAAAAAGATACTGGATGTAACAGCCAGAGGGATAAGAGAAAAATCAGAGGAATGTTCAACATATCCCAAAAAGCAAGGGAAGAGACTATTTCAAGGAGGGAGTGATCAGAAGTACTGACTGCTAATAAGACATCAAAAAAGATCAAAAAACATTCATTTACTAGTGACATAGAAGCCACCAATGACTAGAAAAAGTTTTTTTTAAGTGGAATTTTTGTTGTTGATATTGCTGTTTTGTCTCTGATCAATGAAACTCTTATTCTCAAGATCAATAAACATATTACCGACTGATCAATGAATTGACCAAGATTTTCAGCACGAAGCAGATTTTAAAGAGAGAGATAACCAAGTAGGTGATAGAAGTTAGAGACACTATGGAGATACACTAGAAAATTCGTTAAAAACAAACACCTACATCCAACCTTAAAGCTTTCCATGCATTAAATGCATAGTGGAGCATAGTGGACCCCTTTCTCAAGGGTAGCCCCCAGTGAGCCATGTCTCACTTCACGCCCTTGTACAGTTTTCTCACACTGATTTGCGCATCTGACTGGTTTTGGCTAACGGGACATCAGTGTAAAGTAAGCAAAAGCTTGGAATGTGCTTACCTATTGGTGCTTGTCTTTTGGAAATGCTCCTTCTTGGAATCCAGCCAACCAAATTGTAAGGAAGCTCAGGCAGCTGTGTAGAGATAATCCACAGGAAAAACTAAGACCCCTAGCTGAAAGTCCCAGCTTAGATCAGCTCGTAGCTGACAGCTGAGTACCCAGACCAAAAACCTACTGCCCTACTGAATCATTTCCAACACATAGCAACCCTACACACAGGGTAGAACTACCTCATAGAGTTTCCAGCGAGGGCCTGGAGGATTTGAATTGCTGACTTTCTGGTTAGCAAACATAGCACTTAACCACTAAGCCACTAGGGTTTACCAGAAGCAAATGAGGCCATATTGGACTTTTCCACTAACTCACGACCTCTGCCAGCCCTGTTTGCAGCAGAACAAACCAGTCATCCTAGAGATTCATGAAATACATTCTTTTAAGCTGTTCAGATGTTGAGCATCAGTAGGACGTGAAACAGTCCCCATTATTATGAACTCCCCAGGTGATTCTGACAATGATGCTCAGGAATAAAATGCATTATCCCTTTTGCTATGGCCAATGTCTTCTATTCCTTCTCCTCCTTCTCCTGTTCTTCTCCCAGCTTCAGTTTCGTTCAGTTCCCTACCTGGAGGCAGCAGAGATGACAATGCTGAACAATACAATAAAACCAGAGAGAACTAGCCTTTTCTCACTAATACCATTTCTATGAATAGTTGAAAATTCTGTGGCTCAGTGGTTAACAGCCTATTAACCAAAAAGTCAGCAGTTTGAATACACCAACCACCACTTTGAAACCCTCCATGGCAGCTCTTCTCTGCCTCATATGGTCACTATCAGTTGGAATCAATAGCAATGGGTTTTGAGTTCAGTTTTCTTATCTCAGTTACAAATGACAACTTTCATTACAAGGAAAGGTAGACAAGACGATACGTGTGTGAGATCCACCATTTAGATAAAATTAGTCTCTTTTGTCCTATTTTCTACTTACCTTTTCTTTCTTGAAGTGCCACTTTATCACATATATCCAAGCTGTTTCTCTCATTTGGACCCAGTTCACCTTTATTGTCTTCATAGTCATCTACACTCATAAATAAGATTTCTCGTAGATTTACTTATAAGGTATTAATATGATTCAGAAGGCATTAAGGTTTCTCCTCAGAAAGTCATCTATATTAAAATGCCACCTTGTTGTGGAGTCATCACTTGCTACAAAGTCAGTTGGGATAAGGGATACAGCACAAGTGCCCTGCTACTCCCCTGGGCCACCCCTGAAGCTTTCAAGCACTGTTGACTTTGCATGATGGAAAGCACTAGAAAAATTCTGTCTTTGTAGGCACTGAGGGGACACCAATGTCCCTATTATATTTCTAAGCTCTTCTTTTCTGCTTGAGCAAGTAACAGCATCACTCACCTATACAAGCTATCAGTAGGAAATTCTGATGCTCTGTCCCTCAGGACAAACCTAAAATAAACCGGCATGAGCCTGTAATAGTACCAGGTTCTCACACGACTAGAGTCCCCAGGCATGTCTCAGGTTGGATAAGGAACTTGGGAAACTCATTGTGTTCCCCTTCTCCTCTGAGCCCTCGGTGACCTGTTATTGTGACCGATCAGTGGTTGGTTGTTCCTCTTCAGGGTTACTCATGCAAGTGATTGCAGTGAGAGCACAGGCTGCAAACTAATCCAGCCAAGGGCTGTTCAGCTGGGAATTCACTGGGCTTGCATGTGTGGCTGGGCTTCGTAATGTGAATCACAGACTCACCGGATAGCGGGGAATTTGTATTACTAGGGAAGTACAGGAAAAGTTTTTAGTTTTCTAAATAGCACTTGGCTTCACTAAATAGCATTAAATAGAATGCTCATCATGTCATCCCATTCCTTTGACACATGCTCCTTCAACAGGCAAAATGTTAACATAGTTGATATAGAGCCTGGAGAGAGAAGGAGGGTTTCTAGGATCACCCTAGAGTTTGAACAACTTCTTTGATATTTTTTTCCTGAAACTGATTTTAGAGGTTAGTCAAAAGAAATTTTTTTCTCTAATAATTTCTAGTTCCCAAGTAGGATAAGAGGTACAGTGATACTGAATTGTCATACTGGCATAGAACTATTATCTATCTTACCCAATATCCGACCTCTAGGGTCATTATGGGTTGGATCTGACTGGACGGCAGTGGATTTTTTGGACCCAATGTCAGTATTTGGCATCCCAAAGGATGGTAGCTAAGAATGTGGTCTTCTCACAACTACAGCACTCTCCAGCAGACTGAATCCAGTACAACTAGATGGGGTCTGGCTGCCACCACCGACTGCTCTGACACAGATCACAGCAGAGGGTTCTGGTCACAGAGCTGGGTGAAAATAGAGAATGAAATTCTAACTTGAAAAGACCAGACTTGCCAACCAGAGACTGGAGAAACTCTGAGAGTACAGTGTCCGGACACTCTCTCAGCTCAGCAATGAATTCATTCACGAGGCTGACCCTTTAGCCAAAGATTGGACAGTCCCATAAAGCAAAACGAGAGCTAAGGGGCACATCAGCTCAGGGGCAACAACTAGAAGGTAAGTGGGGGAAAGGAAAGCTGTTAATAGGGAACCCAAGATTGAGAAGGGAGTGTTGACCTGCGGTAGGGTTGTTAACCAATGTCATAAAACAATATGAGTACTAACGGTTTAATGAGAAACCAGTTTGTTTTGTAAGCCTTCATCTAAAGTTCAATAAAATTAATAAACAGATATACTTAATGACAATAAATTGCACACCTTCAACGGTTACCAAAAAAAAAAAAAGCATGGTCTTCTCTTTGCCTTCTCCCCTAAGCATTTAGTCATAAATAAATAATTCATTTTATTTACACACAACCCATTGGGTAATAGACAGTGTTAGCTCACGGAGCCACAAGAGTGCACATGACACCACCCCTATAACTAAGTAGAACTATAGAGTCTCTGTGAGTTAGAATTGAATTAAGGGCAGCAGGTTTGAGTTTGGATACCAGGGAGAACAGACATGTATGAGTAGAAGTTTATACAAGATAGAGTGATAGCTTTAAAATCGAGTAATGAACTCTGCTTGAGGGTGTCAGTAAATTCCACAAAAAGGCAACAATATTTGATCTGAGTTTTGTAGGTTAAGTGGAAATTTCTCTGGAAGGTAGGGCTGTAGTTGCTCCACTGGGGCCATTAAGGGAATAGCCAAGTAACCTTTCTTTTTTTCCCCATAACCAATAATATTTCTGCAAGCCTGGTTCTCAGTGGCAGAGTATGTAAGAATCACCTACAGAGCTGAAACAAAAGAAAATCTATAATCAGTGACATGGATTCAGGAGCCTTGGTGGCGCACTGATTAAGCACTTGGCTATTAACTGAAAGGCTGGTGGTTCAAATCTACCAGCAGCTCCACAGGAGAAAGATGCGGCAGTCTACCTCCCTAAAGATTTTCAGCCATGGAAGCCTTATAGGGTAGTCCTACTCTGTCCCATAGGTTTACTGTGAGTTGGTATTAACTTGATGGCACTGTTTTGTTTTGTTTTGTTTTTTTAATGGGACAGCTGGATCCTATAACGAGCTGGCTAGATCCTTCTTCAGGAATGAAAGACTTGCTCTCCGAGCAGCTAGAAGGGCTGCTGGCAGACAGCTCTCAGCAGTTAGCACCTTGCAGTTGTTGCTAAGCCTAAGGGAGCCTAAAGGCTTATCTCTTCTGTGGAGAGCAGCATCCAACAACTGATCAACACCAGATACACATGCCTGCCTCACTTTTCCCTAGTCAGTACACCGCAAAAGGTCATCTTAGCATCACATCCCTTAGATTGGCTGCCGCCATGGAGACAACTTGTTTGGTATCCCCGGCCTAATTTCTTTCCCTTTTGGAGGTGCTGATCATGAGTGTCCCCATTAATCAACCTCTTGCATGCTGATCTCTGTGCTAGTGGCTGGCTTCCTTGGGAATCCAGCCTGTGATAAGTGGTCTCCTTCCAGGGAATTCTGAATACAGGGTTCTGACTGAAGCCCAAAAACATACAGCTTTGTAAAGCTCGACAGATGGCATTAACGCAGAACTCTCATTGAGAACCCCACGCTGGTCTTTCTCAACATGGGATTGAAGACCCCTTAAGGCAGAACTCCCCTAAGCATGTTAATTACAACAGAGATTCCTAGGGCCTGTCCTATTGTTATTGTGTGCCTTCAGTTAATTCCACTCATGGTGCCCCTATACGAAGGACCCTATACAAGGAACTGTCCTATAGGGTTTCCTAGGCCATAACCTTTATGAAAACAGTTGAACAGGAGTTTTCTCTCATGGAGCAGCTGGTGTGTTCGGCCCACCATCGGTTAGCAGCTGAGCGCTGAAACACTGCACAACCAGGTTTCCTACGACCTGCTCTAAACCAAAAAACAAACTCATTTCCATTGAGTCAATTCCAACTCTACACTTTCTGACTTAGAATTTCTGGATATGAGGAACACAAATCTGCATTTTTAACAAGTTCTTCAAGTGATTCACACGCACATTGTTGCTTGAAACCAGTAAGGGTAATATTAAACCCAATGAATTTGTTTACAGTTTCAATAGTAAATAAAGACTATAATCTTCCTGACCATAGGCTTCTGACTCCACACATGAGTAAATGTGATTCAGTTAGAGAAAAGCTTGCTACATTTGGCACTGCTCTTATCCAGCCATGTTCAGTATCTCTGTCATGATTCAGTGACCCTTGCTTGGCCATGTGGCACAGAGAAAGACTTGCCATTCAAGGAGATTATTTAACATCTGAACAATCTTGTTTGATATCCTGGGTCCAAGCTGGGCTTCAAGTTTTGATCATTGCATTTTTTGCCCCCTGGCAAGTATCAGTCAATGTATTCTAAGTGTTTTACGTGAAAGCTTCCAGACATCATCAAACATGACTCCTGGCAGCTCTTCCAGGCCCTTTCTCTGCCTTTTTCCCTAATAAGCTTCACTAATCTGTTTTAAAATTATTTCTACCAACATTGCCTTACTAACCTTTTTTGATGGGCAATTTATTGTCTAAATGTGCTTCTGAAGTATTTTTTTCTTATCAATTACATCCTTGTTCTGTCCTTTCTTAAAAATGAGTGGGTAGGGTGTTATTGTTTCTTTATGTTCCTTTCTCTGTCTAATGTTGCTGTAAAGAGTACAGAAATACAGGCAGTGTAAGTCAGCAGTCAGTTAGGCAGACCTTTGGAGTCAAACTCCCTGGGTTTAAATCCTGATTCTGCCACTTACTAGCTTTACGACCTTGAGCAAGTTCCTTACCGTCTCTGTTCCTATTTTTTTTTTTAATGCAAGTTTGATATAACGGTATCGACCTTCTGAGGTTGTTGTATTTAATGAGTTAATACATATAAAGGAATTTGAATAGCAGGTGGCATGGAATTAAGTGTTCAATAAATTCTAGGTATTGTTACCATGGAAACCCTGACGGTGTGGTAGTTAAATGCTATGGCTGCTAACCCAAAGTCAAACCATTCAAATCCACCAGGCACTCCATGGAAACTCCATGAGGCAGTTCTATTCTGCCCCTTTGGGTATCCATGAGTCAGAATTGACCTGACTTGCCAGCAATAGTTTGTTTTTGTTTTTGTTTTTGTTTTTGTTTTCGTTACCATGGACATGGGCAAGTAGTAAGCAAGTTACAATCACTTCACATCTCTTGGTACAATTTGTGTCTTCAACATTGATTCAAATGAAACTCACACAATTAGCAGGAAGTTGGCAGAAAACATTTGATCAGAGAGGCCTCTGAACAGAAGCATGAGAAGGAATGAGCTTGATACCAGGATGTGCCTGAGAACATTCAAGGTCAATATGTCTCAGAACAAGTTCAGATGTGGCCGGGGGATGGTTTCCACACAAACAAAGCATTGTAGATCCCTACAGGTTGGAATCTTGATCTATAAATCCAGGTTTCACGGACAGTTCTGTGGGCAAGCCATTTAACTTCTCTGAACTTCAGTTTTATCTCTCAAATCAGATTACTCACCCACTCCTTACCAGGTAGCTGCAAAGGGAAATAGCAGAGCTTATTCCGGTGCTGGCTGCAAAGTTAGCATTAATCAAACATGAGAAAAATCCAACGGCTTTTAAGAGAGAGGGAGTTGGGGCTGCAGCAAGAAGCACCTGTGAAAGCTGGGCAGGGAGGGCCTCCCGCTGGGCCCATGTGAGACGTGATACTACAAAACCTGCATGGTCTATTTAACTCCTTTCTGTTTCGATAGTCCCAGGGGCGGCTCCCGCAGGACTAAATACAAAATGCACTGGACAGCTAAAAGTCAGTGACAGTCACTCTCCCATGCAGCAGGCAGCCCCAGGAATGGGCTCCTTTTTCCCCAGGCCCAGTCCTCTGAGGAAGTCAGAGCAGATCTTGTTTTTAAAGGCAAATTTCTGGCTGTTCAACCCACCTTGGTTTCCACACACCATTGGGCTTTAATGAACAAAGAGTCAGCCTCAAGGTCCCAAGCACGGGATGCATTCAATAGACCTGAATACACTCCAGAAGGTTGGTTTTCACTCCCAGACAACTGCCTGCTGGGACATATGTATCCACAAGGTAGTAACTCATGATTTTTTCCAGATTACCCTTCACCTTTATCTTCATAGATAGGGGGGCAAAAGGAAATAATAAATGTAAAAATAAAAATAAATATTGCCAAGTATCCACTTTGTGACAAGCTTTTTGTAATTTATCTTAAATGTACAAAGTTGCAACAACTTAACGTAGATAGTATCTTCCCAACATTACAGATGAGGACACTGTAAATAGACTCAGAGATGGAGAATAAGTTGTCCAGGGTCACACAGCCAGCAAGCGATTGGTTGGGATTCAACTGTTTTTCTGCCAGTACTCAAGTTCATGTTCTTTTCATGACACCATGCTGCCCTTTTCTGGAAGTTGTTCAGGCTGAGATTAATAATGGGAAAGGTAGAGAATCGAAATTTCCTCATTTGCAGATAGCCTAAGAATTTCTTTGATCATGTTAACTTTAACTTTCCTGTTTCTTCCTGAGACTCAAACAGCACAGAAGGCCACTGGACAAGGGACACACTTGGAAGATCGCACAGTGCTTCTCAATTATAAAGTGCTTCGGGGGCAGGGCCAAGATGGTGGACTAGACATAAGACTCCTCGATTCCCTCGGAGAACTAAGGCCTGGATTGATAACTGAATGAAGCATTCTGGACCCTCTGGGAGCCCTAGGATATAGCATAGTGTTGTCAGATTGGACTATGTGCTACTGTACAGGAACCATCTCTCTAACATGAGGCAGTACATGCTGAGCCCCACTCTTGCTGACTCACTGCTCTGGTGGACTACAGGTACTGATGCTTTCTTTGTTATCCAGGAAGCAGGGGAGGGGCATGAGCAGACAAATGTGTTGAACTGCTGTGCTAAAGTAAACAGTGTATAGCACAGCAGAGAGACAGTTCATGGGACAGCCACATTTTGAGAACTTGGCTGCTGACTGAGGGTGCTACTGCCCCTCCACCTTCTCTTTTCCGAGCTCTGTCATAGATTCTGCTCTTTCACAGTGGGAAGGGCAGCTCAGCCAGGATGCCATCTTGGTCTGCTGGGAAGCAGAGTCACCCAACCAGAGGACTCAACAGGGGCTAATCCCCAAGCTGAGAAGCAGTGCCAGTGCAGACAGGGATTTTCTAGTAGACAAATTAGTTTAGTACAGTGTTACCTTATTGGTAGATCCTGGCAGCAAGGCTATAACCTCTTCCTACTTTGAAGACGTGCTTCTGCTGTCAGCCAGAAGGTGCAGTGGAGCCTCCCACACCTGATGGCCTGACCGACTTCAGCAGCTGTCAGACAGCTCCCAGCTTTCTAAAACAAGACTGCCTGGAGAAATAACTGCTGATGGTCCAGTGACATCTCTTCTAGCCTTTACTGATCCACATCATAAGGTCAGTTGATGGCCCCCCAGTGACTCCATAAGTAGGGAACTGTCTTAGCTAGCCAGGAGACAGAGCCTGCCATCCCAGAGAGTCCACTGGGCCTGTCACTAGACTACACGTGGCTGCTGGTGACCAACTCCCTTCTCAGAAATATGCCTCAGCTCCTACTGAGATAACAGCAGAGAAACTAAACAGCCTCAAGATGTCATAAAAGCAACAAACCATTGCTAATCATTTAAAGAAACAGTCCATCATGGCTTCAGAAAACTCCAAAATGAAGAATCAAAAAACTTCCCAGATGAAGAAATCAAGCTTAATAAAATGAAACATAAACAGAGGCTCTTAAAGGCAGCAAGCCTCAAAGCAAAGCTAACATTCAGAGGAAAGCCCTTTTGGCTTTCATTTGACTTCTCAGCAGAAATGATTTTGGCAAGGAGGTAGTGGATGACATATTCAAAGCCTTGAAGGAGAAAAACTTCCAACCAAGAATTATATATCTTGCAAAATTGTCTGTCATACATGAAGATGAAATTAAGACATTCACAGGTAAACAGAAGCTTGGAGACTTTGTAAAAACCAAACCAAAACTACAAGAAACATTGAAAGAAACTCTTTGCTTAGAAAAGCAAAACCATTAAGTATATATTTAAGGAGTCAATACAGGACACAGCATCCAGAAACCTACTCAGTTAGGAGGTCACAAAACTCAGTGAAAGCTACAATATTAAAAGGGAATCAGTGAACATATACAAAAACTATGACACCATCACACTAAAAAAGAGCTATACTACACTAGTTATACTCCTTTCAGGTGAGAGGAAGGTAAAAAGATATGCAGAAGTTAAAATCAAGTTGAAACTTAGTTAAATACCTAGGAATCAATCTAAGTAGAGAACTAAGAGACCTATACAAAGAGAACTACAAGACCTTATCGCAAGAAACCAAGAGAGACTTATGTAAATGGAGAAACCTACCCTGCTCATGGATAGGAAGACTTAACATTGTGAAAATGGCTATGTTACCCAAAGTGATCTACACATAAAATGCAATCCCAATGCAAATTCCAGGGACATTTTTTAATGAGATGGAGAAACAAATCACCAACTTTGTTTGGAAAGGGAAGAAACCCCAGATAAGCAAGCACTACTGAAGAAGAGGAACACAGTGGGAGGTCTCACACTACCTGACCTTAGAAACTATTACACTGCCACAGTAGTCAAAACAGGCTGGTACTGGCACAAAAAGAGACAAATAGACCAATGGAACAGACCTGAGACCCCAGGGATACCACCATCCTCTTACAAACAACTGATATTCAACAAAGGCCCTAACATTGTAAACTGGGGTCAAAACAGACTCTTTTAACAAATGGTAGTGGCAAAACTGGATATCCATCTGCAAAAAAATTAAAATAGGACCCATATCTCACACCTTACACAAAAACTAACTCAAACTGGATCAAAGACCCAAATATAAAACCTATAACAATAAAGATCATGTAAGAAAAAGTACAGTCAACAATGGAAGCTTTAATATACAGTTTAGATTCAGTGATTCAGAGAGATCCAGTAATGAAGGAGTCTTATTTAGACTCTTGGAAAAAAAAATAAAGAAAACAAAAAAATGGACTTTAAGTCCCTCATTCCCTAGTATCACAGATGTTGTAAAGCAAAGATTTTCATCTGTGTTATCTAGAAGAAAGATATTCATTCATTAAACAATTATTGGTCAAGCATCTACTATGAGGTCTGACAGTTAGGTTTGCAAACTCATCTTAGAAAAAGTGCTACATACCTCATTGCTGAATATCACTACCACCACCTTCAAAGTACTCCCCTTGGGAAACTATGAACCAATGCCAGTGCTTAGCCCACCCTTCAAAGCAATTTTGGAACTCTTTCTGGGATAGCCATTACACACAGTGGCACAGTGGCAAGTTCACAAACATAACTGTCTAGTTGTCTGTTAAGGAATTTTTAGCCAGTAAACAAATAACCGTATTGCAACACCCTCCCTATGAACCTGATTTGGCCCCCAATGACTTTTTTTCTTAGCCAAAGACAAAGGAAATATTGAAAGGAAGACATTTTGTTGACATTCAGGACATCAAGGATAATATGATGACAGCCCCGATGGCCATTCCAGAAAAAGAGTTCCAAAACTGCTTGAAGTTTAGACTAGGTGCCGCCATCAGTGCACAGCTTCCCAAGGAGTGTACTTCAAAGATGACCATAGTGATATTCAGCAATGAAGTACGTAGCATTTAGAACAATTAAGTTTACAGACTTAATTATTGGACCTCATATGTGCCAGTTGCCATTCTAGCCCTTGAGAAATATCATTGAACAAAACAGAAAAATGTCTACTTTTGTTATGGATTGAAAGGTGTCTTCCCAAAACATGTGTTGGAATCTCAATCCATATATCTATGGATATAAACCCATTTGGAAATAGGATTTTATTTGTTGTTAGTAAGGGCAAACGAGTAAAAGGCGTGTCTTAAACAAATCACTTCTGAGCTATAAAAACAGCTTAGGCAAGGAAGTACAAATGGAGAAAAGAGAGATGACCCATGCAAATTACCAAGGTCTAAGAAATGGGGCTAGAGAATCCAAGACAAGGATTTCCCCCAAGAGGGGTCACACAGAGAGCCTTCCCTTTAAAGCCAGTCTCCTGAACAACGAGAAAATAAACTTTTACCCTCTCACCTACCTACTTCTGGTATTTCTCTTACAATAGCACTAGCTAACTAGAACAACCTTCAAGGAGCTTATTTTAACAGATCCAAACGCCAAGAAGCAGGGAGTCTTGTGAGAGAGGTTCTAGTTTTCATTACATAGTGAGTAGCAAACACGTTTCTAAATTTCTGGAGGTGATGATATACTAAGTCAATGTTTGTAAGAGACTTGCACAATGGACCTTCTTAACTTGCGAAAGAGATATTTTTTGACCTTTGCAATTTGTTGAAAGGAAGACACTGGCATAAGGTGATCTCAGAGGGCCCTTTCAGGTAGCAAAGGCAAATTCACAGTATACAATGGCAACAATTCTGAGGACAAGGATGCATTTTTTATGACTAGACCTGGAGTAAGTACCCTTGTTTATGGGTAGCTGTGTCATAGTGCCAGGAGTGCAGGATGCAAGTACCAACTCTACCCTGGCCACTTCCTGGTATAACATTGAATGAGCAACTTGACCTGTGTAAGCATTCTTCCTATTGTGAAGAAATGTCAGTAGGGTCTACATCATTTTGCGTGTGTGCATGTGTGTATATGTCTTTGTCTTTTACAACAAAATGAAAGAAAACATATAATGTCATCCATTTGCATACTTTTATACTTTACAAAGCACTGTTAATCATTAATGATACTGGGATAAAAAATTTCAATCATCCTGGCATCTCTTTTTCTTTTCCTAATAAATCAATGAAACATAAAGGAAATCTTTATATACAGTTTCAGATGTTCTTCCTTTTCATTCCTCTTATGATAGTACAGGCCCCACTGTATGACTCCTGGAATATCATAACAGCTGCTACGTTCCTGGTTCTATTTGCATTATCTTCTAATCCTGCATATTTCTGACAGACAAATCTCAATTAAAATAGCTTTTCCGTTAGAAACCATCCCCTCTTCTAATATTTACCAATGCCCAGTGTTACACATTAAAATAAAGTCCAAAGCCAAAGACTTCTATTCAGTGTTCCCAAACATGACTGTGAATTTCTTACCTCAGAACTTTTGCTCAGCCCACTCTCACTGAGAAGCATTTCCTCCTTCACCGTGAGTCACCCTTGGCTGTATACGTGGTTATTTACCCTGCTACCCGTGAGAACACTTTTTCTTCCTCGTCAACTGAGGTACCCCGTTGGAATTTGTTGAACGCCACTCAAACTGACGAAAAAACAAGATATTAATGCATGTCTGCTTGTTGCATTCACTAGTTTACTTTCTCAGTGTAATATTCTGGTGTTTCAGAAATTTCTGGAATTGCTAGGGATTCCTAAATTTCCCTGGTGTAGCAGTGGTTAAGAGCTCGACTAGACAAAAGACTGGCAGTTCAAATCTACCAGTTGCTTTTTGAAAACCTTTGGGACAATACTGCTCTGTCGTATTGGGTCACTATGAGTCAAAACTGACTCTACTACATCAATAGATTTGGCTTTGTTTTTGTCTAGGGTTACTGTGAGCCAGAATTAATGCAATCGCAGTGGGTTCGGTTTGTTTTTCCTCAAGTTCCCAGTGTCCTATTGTGACCATATAAGGAGCTATATTTCTACCATATAGTTAGCACTTGACAAACTCTTCAGTAATCATATCATGAAGACCACCAAAATGAATTCAATTTCACTCTTCCCTGGATCTATAAATCACTAGATACAACAGCATTTATCAATGACTCATTAGGAAAACAATACACGCAATACCTAATCCTCACATTTACAACAAACATAATAATATTGATCATTTTCATATGCTTGGCCTTATTTTACATGCGTGTGTGTGTGTATATATATATATATATATATATATATATATATATATATACACATCTATAAACAGGTAAGAAAACTCAGCCTTGGTAACAACAACAAAAAAAAAAGCTGTTCAGACTCACACAGCTCACCAGACAAATCAAACCAAACCCAGTACCACGGAGTTGACTCTGACTCACAGTGACCCTACAGAACAGAGCAGAATCACTCCATAAAGTTTCCAAGAATTGTCTGGCAGATATGAACTGCCAACCTTTTGGTTAGCAGAAAACCACCACACCACCAGGGTTTCCCACCTTATCAGAGGCAGAGTCAAATTTGAACCCAGGTCTTTGTAAACCACAGATTACACAACTCTACAACAAATGAGGTGACAAGAAGCACACACACGTATATGGTATCTACTTAGGTAATACCCATCCTGCCTCTTCAAATCAGCTTTGCATGATATAATCAGATGTAAGTTCCAAATATCAATATCTTTCCACACTGGGTACAATCAAGAGTCTCTACATGGCCTGCTGAATGAAGTCCAAACTCCTTGGCGTGACTTCTAAGACCCTTTCAGGCATGAATGCTGCTCATGTGGACATTTGAGGACTCTCCTTTCACAGCAGTCATTGCACTAAATATGCCCATAAGATTCTGTCTTCCTCTGTATTCTGTTGCCCTTAGGGCTTGCCTCAGGCTCTGTGGCTGGACAGTCAGCTTGTCATTATGGATCAGAAGAATGTATAGCCTTAACCCCTGCATCTAGAATACAGGTCTACAGGAGCCCACCCTGAGAATGCCACTGGGTCAGTGGGGTCTAACTCCTATCACTTGAAAATTTCAAGAATCACGGTCACTCAAAACACACCCTGACAGTAGCTTCACACACGCATCAGCATTTCAGTGATTGGAAAAATCTCAATGTCGCTTGACAGACATGCCACCTATCATGAAAGAAAAGTAAATGGGTGACAGCCTGAGAAATGGAAAGCAATATTGCCTCATTAGAGTTAATTTTAAGTTAATTTTAAATGATGCTTTGTCATGCATCTAAATAACTTAAGTGGGTACTAGGAACGTGTTTATCCCATTGCTTGGAATGCATTTTCTTTTGCTCCCCTAAATATAACCCTTCTCAGAATTGCAAAGGGAAAAATCGCCTGCTTCCCCATAGGAGGCTGTGAGTGTAATCAGGACTTAATGACATTTCCCCCCCAGAGTCTACCCTCCTCTATTAACAGCAGCAACTGTGAGTAAGGGAAAGGCAGGCAAGTCACCATTCTGATGGTTTCCCTCTTCTCCTTTTAGTTTGCCTTTCCCATGCTGTTTTTATAAAAATTTTGTTGAACTCTCTCCAAAAGAAGCACTAAGTATATGGGGTAGCTAGAGTCAAAGAGCAACCCTGTTGGCATACTGCTTAAAAACTAAGGCTGCTGATCAAAGGTCAGCAGTTTAAATCCACTAGGAGCTTCTTCAGTGAGTCAGAATTGACTGGACTGCAGTAGGTGGTGGTCAACGGTCAAACAGGTAGTGTGGTGGTTAAGCATCCGGCTGCTAACCAAAAGGTCAGTGGTTTTCATCTAGATGTCATTCCTTAAAAACCCTATGGGGCAGTTCTGTTCTGTCCTGTAGGGTCACTATCAGTTGCTGTCAACTCAAGGGCAAGGGGTTTGGTTTTCCCTTTTGGCTTAGAGTCAGACTTTTGGTTGAAATTCTGGCTCTGCCAATTAATAATCATATGATCTTGGACAAGTTCCATGCTCTTCTTTTGACTATTTTTTTTTCTTTTATTTAATATGACTGAGTGAAAATGTACATTCCTGTATAAATTTACATGCCCACCTATATGCAGCTTCCACTGCTCTCCCTGTCTGGTGACAGCATACTATTCCTCTCTGCTCCATACATGTCTCATCCTCCCAACAGCCTCCTTTCCCCTCCTCTTCAGCCACTCTCCTTCCTCCAACCAGAGGTCAGCAGGATGACATCCTATAGATGTATAGAACCATAAAGTGCATCCAGTATATGGTCACTCTGTATCACCAAGTTCAATCCATTCATGTCCGAAGACTGGACCTTCGGAATGATTTATGGGCAAGGGCAGCATTAGGGCCAGGGGCCATGCTCCCAGGGGAACCCAGAAACCACTGGACCATCAATTGAGGTCTTTTAGTGGAGATCTCAGGATGCACCCCTTTTTATTCTTGTGTTGCCAGTGAGACTCAACTTAATGAGCTCCATTGCGGCTATCCTACGGAATCAAGGCCTTTCACACCAACAGACACATGCACAAGAATGTTTATCGCAGCACAGTCCACGATAGCAAAAAGATGGAACCAACCCAGATGCCCAACAACAGAAGAATGGATAGGTAAACTATGGTACATATACTCAATGGAGCGCTACGCAATGATAAAGAATAACGATGATTCCAGAAAACGTCTCATAACCTGGTTTGAACTGGAAGACATTATGTTGAGTGAAAGCAGTCAGTGACTAATTTTTTTTAAATAACAATTTTATTGAGAAAAAATTCAAATACCATACGATTCACACATTTTTCAAGTGGGCATTTTAATAGTATAATGGCAGGGTTTTACAACCATCTCCCAAATCAATTTTAGAGTATTTTTACTCACCCCTACTCCCACCAAAAAAACGCCTGTTAGCTGTTACCCCATTTCCTTTCAAACCTCCCCAGCCCTAGGCAACCACTGATCTACTTTCTGCCTCTGTGGATTTGCCTGTTCTGGACATTTCATATAAAGGGAACCATGTAATACATGGCCCAGCAGAACTGGTTTCTGTCACTTAGCATAATGCTTTCCAGGTCCGTCTATGTTACTAGTCTCTATCAGTATTTGGTTCTTTTACTGCTAAGTAATACTCGATTGTATGGATACAAGATCTTTTACTTATTCACTTCACCAGTTGATAGATATTTGGGTTGTTTCCATATTTTAGTTATTATGAATAAAGCTACTTAATATTCATGTGCAAATTTTCATGTGGCAGTGATTTTGTTTCCCTTGGGTATATACTTATGAATGGAAATGCCGAGTAATCATTTTTAACCTTTGCAGGATCTTCCAGGACCTTTATTGAAATGGCTGTACCATTTTACAATTCCACCAACAATGCTTGAATGTTCTAATTTCCCCATATGTTTTGCCAACATTTATTACTGTCTGTCTTTTTTATTAAAGCCACCCTACTGGGTGAGAATTAGAATCTCATGGCTTTTTTGTTTGCTTGTTTTTTTAATTATTTTTAGAGCAATTTTAGATTTACAGAAAAATTGAGCAGATAACACACAAGAGTTTCTATATTATACCTCCTCACAGGTAAATAGATTTCTCTATTATTAACATATTGTACTTGTGACAATTAATGAACCAGTATTGATACATTTTCTGCAACTACAGTCCATAATTTATTCACATTTTCACAGTTTTTATCTAATGGCATTTTCCATTCAGGAATCTCATTGAAGATACCACATTACATTTAGTTATCACATGTCCTAAGCCTCCTCTTAGCTGTGACACAGTCTCAGACTTTGTTTTTGATGAACTGGACACTTTTGAGGAGTGCTTGTCAATTACATTAATGATGCCCCTTTATTTCAATCTGCCTGTTGATTTTCTCATGATTAGACTAGGCATAAGGGTTTTTGAAAAGATTATAGAGGTAAAGTATGATTTTAATCACATTGTATCAAGGGTACACACTATCAACATGACTTATCACTGCTGAGCTTGACCTTGATCACCTGGATGAGTAATGTTTGTCAAGTTTCTCCCTATAAAGTTTCTTTTTTCACCTTTCCTTTCAGTACTCTTTGGAAGAAACATACTAGGAGTGGAGAGCTTTTCATCTATAAACTTGGGATAACAACACAGAGTTTTACAAACTCTGAGTTTTATGAGTTGATTTATGTAAAATCCTAGAAATAATTGACTGCAGAGATTTAATAAACATTAGCAACCATTAGTATTATTATCATCATTGCTGAATCTCTCAGTACTTTCATCTTCCATTACAGTATAACTGTAGGTTCCTATTCTCTCTCCAGAAACCCTGGTGGTGTAGTGGTTAAGTGCTATAGCTCCTAACCAAAAGGTCAGCAGTTCAAATCTGCCAGGTGCTCCTTGGAAACTCTATGGTGCAGTTCTACTCTGCCTATAGGGTCACTATGAGTTGGAATCAACTCTATGGCAATGGGTTTGGTTTGGGTTTTTGTGTGTTCTCTTCAGTATAATAATTTCTTGAGACATATATATCATCTTAATATTTCCTTAATACTTAAAAAGGGCACTACACTTTAGACAAAAAACAATATGTATGCAATATATATCGTATATGCAATATATATATGCAACACACATATATATGCTTCTACTCACTATATGTATTTATTCTGAGAAGAGCGAATCACATAGCTGACCTTGGAGAGATGACATACAAATTGAGGCAGCCCTAGATGAGGTCTACTGCTTCAAAACATTTTTAAAATGCACACTATTCCATCATTACAATTTATCTCCTTAGTGACTTCAAGAATTTTCATCTTCAATTTCCAAGTTCACTTTAATAAGCACTTCTTGGCTGAACAATTGGTCACAGGCACTCTGGGGATCACAAAGTTAAGTAATAAATGATCTTTGGTCCCTGCCCTCATTAACCTTACAGTCTAATTGTAGAGATAGAAATAAATAACTGTAATAAGAGTTAAAATTGAAATAAAAATAAAGCTTTTTGATAATGCAGAAAAGGGAAAAATTAATTTTGACCATGATTACCATGGAAGTTTTCATAGATTTTTTAACATTTTATCTGACCTCTGAAGAATAAGTAAAATTTTAACAATTAGAGACACTAGCAAAAGAAACTCCAGTGCATAGAAATTACATAGCAAAGACACGAATCAAGGCAATAGCTTCTAGTAAACTAAAATCAAGCATGATACCTAACCACCAAGTTGCTTCTGACTCACAGTGACCCTATAGGACAGAGGAAAACTGCCCCAAAGGGTTTCCGAGGAGCAGCTGGTGGATTCTAACTGCTGACCTTTGGCAGTGCAGCTCCTAACCACCGTGTCTTCAGGTTCCTTAAATTATGTAGTCTTCACAAAGTCTGAGAGATCAATACTATTCTTATGATTTCCTTTATAAGAGAGATGAAAGGTGACTCTGTCTTATACTAACGTAATTCGGAAATCTAGAATGATGCAAGAGTAGTCAAAGCAGGGAAGACAGAAGATGAGATGAAGCTTCCAGCTAACATGGCACCAGATTTTAAAACACTCTAATCGCCAGTTTATCAGTTCTGGGTTTTGATTCTAATCACAAGAAGTCACTGAAAGATGATGAGTGGCTTTAGATTTAAACAAGGTTGCATAAAGAGGGGAAATTCATGATATTAGTTAAGAAAAACTGCATTGGGCTTGTAAATACAGTGGGTTAGTAGAAATGGATTTAGAGAATCAACACATAGGAGCAAAGTATTCTTGAAAAGAAGGTAATGAAGGAGAACATACAAAATGTTCACATTTCTATGACCTTAAGAGTGAAATGAGTCAAATATACAGTATTTACACAAATGGAACAAGTGGTCCAGAGGACCTACCATTCCAGGCCCCACGTACCAGTTGCTTTAGTAACAGTGCTTCCTTGAATATTACTACTGTAATAAAGAAAGCCATTGTACCCCTGGGGGAATGATATTCAGTTAACTCTACATTATGGGAAGGCCAGAGTTGTTTGGAAGGGGTTTGTGCATTAAAAATGAACAATTAATTGGGTTTGAGTTTGCAGTAAAAGTAAATACATTAAACACGATCAGGCAGTTCTTGGTATTAGACAAGACATATTCATTGCTGACTTAAACTGCACATGTTTCCTACTTGTCCTCCTATCTAGTACCATGCTATGTCATACAAGTTAACAACATGAGGCAACAGGAAGGAAGCAAGGTAGAGGAATCAATACTTAGAAAGCTCATTTTGACAACAGTGTACAGAACAGATTGGTGGAGAGGCTGAAGTACTGAGAGCATTCTAACAACACATGAGTGATAATAAAGGACTGAATCAATTTTCCCTTTAATGGAAGATACTCCTGAGAGGAGTAAGAGTTAGACAGTATGCAAATTACACTTTACAACTACAAACAAACAAAAAAAAGCGCTGCTGTTAATTCTAACTCATAGTGACTGCACAGGACAGAAGAGAATTGCCCCGTAGGGTTTCCAAGGAGAAGCTGGCAGAATATTTGAGTTAGAAGGTATTCTACGAACAAACAGTTTGTCCTTCTCCATCACAGCAAGGGAAACTGAGGTTCAGAGAAGACAGGAGACACCATGCTAAAGTTTCTGGGAGAATCAGTAGAAGATTTGGATGAAAACAGAAGTCTTATGGTATCCTAACCAGCCTGCTTTCCAAATACCAAATTCACTTATTATCAGTCTTGAGCGCTATTAGTCAATTGAAAGGAAGAATCAGGCAGGCACAATGAAGCAGGAACTAGACCTAGTTGCTTGAGGAACACAGAATCAGAAATAACAAAATAAAATGAAGGAGGAGGTCATGGAAAATGAACTTTGCCAACTTCACGTGTTTGCCACAATGTAGCCCCAAGCCGCTAACAAAACCAAGACCAGTCTATGGTAAAGAATAAAAGTACAAATGCATTTACCTTCAGACCCTATCTTTTCCTAGCCGTCAGAAATCATCCAGACTTTAATTTTCTTCTTGTTCTTTTTAAAATCTTTTTCAAGCAGCACAGATTTATAACCAGTCCTTTGAAAGACAGTGAAGAAATCTTCAGTGAACATTTCCCATAGACCATACCTTAGAACTATTATCAAGACAAAAAACTTTTCTAGACCAGAGTGACACATATTATGTGAATAAGTATGACTAAGAGATAGATAAACTGTCTATATCCATGATGATGAGTTTTTCCTATATGAACCAGAAATAGTCACATGATCTTGTTCCTTATCCATAAAATGCAAATGATGGCATAAACCTACTTTACTAGGCATTTATGAAGGCTTATGGCAACATGCTTTTAAAACTGAAAGCTCAAAGTAAACAGCACTGCACTGTAAGTTGTTACTGGGTTCCAAAGTTCTTTCAGTCACACATTAAAACATCTTTAATTGAGATTAAATTAATTCAAGCTCTGTAAGAATTCCAGCAGCAGCTAAGGCTGAAGGTTTTATAACATTTGTTTTGTTCTGCATATAAATGTTACATGTAGTTGCGGATAATCTGTAATACTAGAGCCACGCGATGTGAAGCAGTAAAGCAGTGGTTAAGAACAACTGGCTCTGCCATTAAGAAAGGTACTAGTCCTGGGAGTTTGGGAAGTATCTCTGTGCACCAGTTATTTGGCTTGAAAAGAAGAAAACAATAATGGTTCCTTCATAGTGTTGTGGTGAGAATTAAAATTCTCTTCCTCGTGAACTGTAAGCCTCTTAGAATAATTTCCTGGCTCTAAGTACTCAATACATGTTAGTAACTATTATTATTTTTCTTATTTTAAGGAGAGAACACTTAGGCAAATTACACAGGTAAGATGTAAAGGATAACAATGCAATTTTAGGAAACAGAAAATCTGGAAATTCTGGTAGTATTGTGGTTAAGTACTACAGCTGCTAATCAAAAGGTCAGTAGTTTGAATCCAGGCACTCCCTGGAAACTCTATGGGGGCAGTTCTATTCTGTCCCACAGGGTCACTATAAGTTAGAATTGACTTGATGGTGACAGGTTTGGTTTTAGTTTTTAATTCTATTATACCTACCATTGTCCTACCCAACTCAAAGCTGAAGATCTCCAAGAGATGTAAATTTGCACAATTGTATTTTTCATTTCCTGATGACCAAATAGAGACAAAAACAAAGAAAAAGACAAGTCAGCTACTCCTGCCACATTCAATATGCTCGCTGATACATAGTCAAGACAACCATAAATTGTACTTCCCTTTAGAAAAAGGTAAGAACAACAGATGGAAAACAACAATTTCTCCATGGTGATTTTGAAATTTTTCTGGAAGACACTGTGAAGACCTACAGATGGAAGAAGTTGCTCTTTCAGCCCTTGATTCTCTGCTCTGGGAGGAGTGCCAATTTTTTCTTCATGGTATTATTATCAGATAGTTCTATTTTTGTTATTTAATTTCCTGTATGACACTCTGATATGATACCACGAGATAAGGACCTCTTTGGAAGCCACCAGGTCACTAAGACCAAAAAATCAAACCCACTGCCACTGCATCAATTCCAACTCATAGAGACCCTATAAGACAGAGTAGAATTACTCCATAGAGTTTCCAAGGATCACCTAGTGGATATGAACTGGTGACCTTTTGGTTAGCAGCTCTAAAATTTATCTGCTATGCCACCAGAGTTTCCATAGAATCATTATGAGCTGGAAATCGAGTCAACAGCAAAGGGTTTTGTTTTTATTTTTGTTTTTGTTTGGAAGCTGTTGAGATATTTGGAGCTTGCTTTTTGCTCACGAAAATGTGGCGGCCTAAGGACTGTTTTAATTCTCAACCAGTCACGTATTGTTTAGTCTTAGATGGCTGTTTCTTTGGCAGTAAAATACTTCTAGCACTTAGTTGGTTTCTGGTCTATTTCCTTCCAGTCAATTTCTTGTGCCAACAACTAAATTCAAAGTTCTTTGGTACAGGGCCAAGACAGACTTTCTCTCTCCCTCTGGCTTCACTCTGGTTTCTCTCAGTGCCGGCTACTCATAATGTAGCTCAGACACTCCAGCCATGTCCTTAACTGATATTTGCTACAGGACTAGATCTTGATAGATATTTATTGTATACAGGTTTCCGCCATATCATTTCCTAATCTTTGCAGTCTAGAAGCAAAATACACCAAAAACACCACTGCTGTAGAGTTGTTTCTGACCCATAGCAACTCTACAAGACAAAGAAGAACTGCCCTGCAGGGTTTCCAAGGAGCACCCAGTAGATTCACACTGTCAACCTTTTGGTTAGCAGTTGGCTCTTAACCACTACACCACCAGGGTTTCCTCTAGAAGCAATAACCTTTTCAAAATCCTGACAATCTCAAATTTCTTCCCTTTCTATAATCTCATTAATTTCTACTGCAAATCAGAAATTTCTTTCCTGAGTTAATTTGTGTCTTATATTACTTTGCCAAAAGCAATCAACAGCTGCCAAAACACACTAAAGATTTGATTCATCCCCACTGCTTACCCTGGAACTAAAATTTGGTAAGCATATGATATGTTCTCCATGTACCAAAGCTTCAACAGAAAGAAACGCTTTCTTACTGCAGGATGCGGAAGCCATCTTTATAGTCTCTGATAAAAATTTCCTCCCTGCTCATTAAACAATCATTAATTCAAGGTCCCATCTCAGAATCTCGATTTCTGAATAGTTAGGGTAAGTAATATTGGGTGCTGAAACAAGCAATCTCAGTATCTCCATAAGTTAACACAATGAAAGTTTATTTCTCAGCTATATCTGAGTCTAATGCAAGTAAAAGGTCATATACACTCTGCTCCATTTATTCAGGGATCCAGGCTCCTCCTAGACTATATCTCTGCCATTTTCAACACATGGCTTCAAAATCATCCTGATATGCTCCAGAAATAGATGTGTATGTCTGGGAGGAGCATGTGAAGAACTGAAGAAAGTAAGACACTTATAACTGTTTGGATTGGAAGTGACACGTCACTTCAATTCACACTCCATAGATTAGAAGTACGCAGAAGGCACCAACTAGATGTAACACAGCTAGGAACAAAGTTTTCCTGGGAGCTCACAGAGAGGAAAAAGGTTGGCAAACATCTATCCAGTCTCTGGCCCAAATTTTATGCAGGAGTTTGGTTGTATACAGTAGGGAGAGAATTGTTCTGTGCACCTAGTCTGGCATATAGTTAAAAATGGAGGAGTATTTTAGCTTTCATTATTCTCTAAAGAATCTGAAATTATAGTTTTGACCCCCTTGTGTTCTACTGGTTTCATAAGAGTTTTTTTTTTGGTAATCTCCAGGTAATAGACATTTTCTTTTGCTTTTATCATTAATTCCTAATTTTATGTCATTGTGAGAAAAGAATGTGGCTTGTACAATTTACGTTATTTAGGAACTTAATGAGTCCTACATTTTGCTCTAATATATGGTCATTAAAAAATAAATGTTACATGAACAATTGAAAATAAGGCAAATGAGAAAATGGGAGGCTTAAAAACCTCCAATTACTTCCCTTTTACTTAAATAAAATTTAACCTCTCATAAAGCTTTCAATGACCTGATCCCTGCCTACACACTCATACTTAGTCACTAGCCTTCCTCTCATCTACAGAGCTCCAATCATCCCAAAACTGGCCTCCTTGTATCCCTGTCTTAGGGTCTTTTTACTTGTTCTTGCTATTGCCAGACTGAACTCCTGCTTGTTACTTAGCACTCGCTCCCATGTTTCCTGCTCTGTGAGCTTTTCATCAGCCAACACAGGTTCATACTAACATATTGTCTTTCCAAAATTATTATCATAGCATCTATCACTATGTAAAGTTAAATTATTAACTTACCTGCACACACTTGAAGAATCCTCAAGCTCGGTGGTTAGGAGCTATAGCTATAGCCAACCAAAAGGTTGGCAGGCCTGATGGAATGGCTGCTCCCAGGAAACCCTATGGGGCATGTACTCTGTTCTGCAGGGCCACTGTGATTCAGTGGGTTTAAGCGGTACACGCTTGTACATCTGTCTGCTCCTTCTACATTCTAAGTTCATGAAAGAGGGACTTTCATGTTTATCACTTACTGTTTCTATCACCATGTTTACAAGAAGGCTGAGAATATAATAAACATGAAATAGATGGTGATGAATGAATGTAGAAAGCATTTTATCTCTCAGTTATGTCTAATTCCAAGATGTAGAGGTTACAACACTGAATCATTCCAAGGTTGTTGTTACTGATTTTTTCCCCCTATTTTCTTATCCTTCTTCTTTCACTTATTTGGGGAGGTTGAAGGTGAACTGTGCCTTCAAAAATATATTTTCCAACATAAACTTTCCTCTTGGGTTTTTGGCAAATGAATTTCTTTATTCCTTATCTATATTGCTAATTCTACCTTTTCTCTTTTTATCTTTTTTTTATTATGACTGAGTGAAAATGTACATTCCCATATAAATTTACATACCCACCTATATGCAGCTTCCACTGCTCTCCCTGTCTGGTGACAGCACACTATTCCTCTCTGCTCCATATATGTCTCATCCTCCCAACAGGCTCCTTTCCCCTCCTCTCCACCTACTCTCCTTCCTCCAGCCAGAGGTCAGCAGGATGATATCCTATAGATGCATAGAACCATAAAGAAATTCAAATCAAGACTACAATGAGATACCATCTCACCCCAACAAGGTTGGCTATGATCCAAAAAACACAAAACAACAAATGTTGGAGAGGCTGTGGAGAAAGTGGAACTCTTCTACACTGTTGGTGGGGTTGCAAAATAGTCCAGCCTCTTTGGAAAGCAATCTGGCGCTGCCTTAAAAAATGGATATAGATACACCATTTGACCCAGTAATTCCACTACTTGGAATATATCCTACAGAATCAAGGCCTTTCACACCAATGGACACATGCACAAGAATGTTTACCGCAACACAGTCCACGATAGCAAAAAGATGGAACCAACCCAGATGCCCAACAACAGAGGAATGGATATGGTATATATACTCAACGGAGCACTATGCACTGATAAAGAATAATGATGACTCTAGGAAACATCTCATAATGTGGTTTCAACTGGAAGACTTTATGTTGAGTGAAAGTAGTCAGCGACAAAAGGACCAGTATTATACGAGACCCCTACAATAAGATCTCAAAAATAGACTTACGTATAGAAGAAAAGACTCTTTGACAGCTCTTTTTATCTTTATAAACATTTTGGTAAGAGGATAGCAAGAACTGTCTCAGTTATATTGAGTCATTCATGCTTTTTCAAAAATTGAATAGAGACTTTATTTATGTCCTATCTTCGAAAAGATGTTTTGAAAACACAAGCAGCCATCTATGATACTTCACTGGCTTCACCCAGTCTGCAGCAAGAGAGAATAAGGAAAACCAGGGACAGAAGGGAAATATTCCAAAGGACTAATGAACCACAACTACCACAGCCTTCATTAGACTGAGTTCAGCACAACTAGCTGGTATCCAGCTACCACCATTGACTGCTCTGATAGGGATCATAGTAAAGGGTTCCAGACAGAGCTGGAGAAAAAGTGTATTGTAAAATTCTAATTCACACACACAAAAAGTCCAGACTTACTGGTCTGACAGAGACTAGAGAAACCCTGAGAGTATGGGCCTTTGTTGAGCTGTGCTCAAGGATCGTCCACTGGTGACAGGATGCTACATTTGTCTGTGTTACTAGGTGAAAACAATTAGATTTCCCCTAAAACTCACTTTTATAGCCAACCTTTCTACATCCTTAATTATCTCCTTCATTTCTTCATGCAATAATGTTTAGCTTTTAATTAATGTGATACTAGGTCTATTTCACTTGGACAGTATATCTCCGACTGAGAAGAGAGACAGCTGTAGCAAGTGTGTCTGCGCTAAGATCAACAGGTAGCATAAGAACTTTCTTTAGTGATGGAAATGAAAACTGACTGTTACCGTGAGCTACATTTTGTAAACATATATAATGAGTGAGGGCTGGTGGCCTAGGGACATTATCCTGGTTGGTATCCAGGTCCCTTAGGAAAAAGCCAGGTTATTTTCAGGATAGTCTGTGCATGACTGGCCAGGTACTGCCCTCAAAATGATGTTCATTCGGAATGAAAAGTGCCACAACAGTTTAGTTACATCCCGCTCTATGTCCCGTCTGGTCCTGATTGCTCTGTCCAAGGTATAGTATCCTGGGCTGTAGAAAAAGTTCAGAATACAAGCCTTCGTGTTTCACCCATAGTAAGTGGCCCAGTTAAAGGAGGAAATGATAGGCTGAAGGTTCATGTAGCATCCTTACAGAACTGTCCCGCTCTCTGGAAATGTGCACTATTCAGTAAGCGGGTGAGTTTTCCTACTGTCTACAATACAGAGCCTACCAACATAAGGACTATGGAGCATATTTTATAAATACCAGTGCTTAGCAGGCATATAATTCAAACCTGAGTGAAACAATTATCACTTCTAACATCATCTGAGTGCTTATTACATTCCAGACGCTGTGCTAAGGTTTTAAACTCTTTAATTCCTAATTTCACTGAGAGAAATTTATGGACTGAGTGCTGTTATGGAGTTCCGTCAACAGTGCAAATATTAACACACTCCAATGCTAACTGAAAGGCTGAAAATTTCATCCTACACAGAGGTCACTTGAAAGAAAGCCCTGGCAATCCACTTCCAAGGGAAAAAGAACACCCAACTGAAATGCTATGGAACACAGTTCGACTCCAACACACGAAACGATGGCACAAGTCAGACGGCAACTGGTTTAAATTCCTAAGCACTGTTATCACTTTCATGTCATCCATGAGAAATCTGCAGCTTAGAAAGATTTAATAACTTACCCCAAATTATACTGTTACTAAGCTGAGATACAAGTTAGAGAAAACAGGCTGGGTGATTCCAGGGACTAGTCTTTAAATGACTATATGAATAGATGGATGAATGAATGGATAGACAGTTGATGAATGGCATTGGGATAAAGTGATAAATGCACAAGTTCTTAAATTGCATCAGACAAAAGCACGAGATCCAAGTGTATTTGAAAAACTTCTTGGTTCCAAGGAGATTTTAACGAGATTTTTAATGAGTTCCAAAATTGCTCTGAAAGGTGGACTCAGTGCTGGCATCGGTGCATAGCTTCCCAAGGGGACTAATTTGAAGGTGACTATCTTAGTCACCTGGTACTGCTCCAACAGAAAATACCACTAGTGGAAGGCTTCATGAAGAGAAACTTTTATTGTCACAGTACAGTAAGCCGCAATCCATTTACTAGTAGCAAAAGAATTTATCACAGTCTGGTAGACTGAGTCCAAATTCAAGGGAGCATCTTGGCACAGGGACCTCAGGTCCAAAGGACATGCCTGCTCTCGGTCATGCTTTCTTGGTGGTATGAGGTTCCCAACTTCTGCTCACTTCTCTCCCTTATACCCCACAAGCTCATAGAGTCCTGCCTCACTAACACAACTGCTGCCCATTCTCCATCATCAATTATCACAGAAGCAGATTCACAATACATTGGAGGAATGGCACCATACTGGGACTTATAGACAAGTCAAATCAACACACACATTTTAGGGGGGACACAATACAATCCATGACAGTGACCACAGTGATATTCAGCAATAAGGTATGTAGCATTTTTTCTAGGATGAGTCTGCGAACTTAATTGGCAGAACACATACGTAAGAACGATTTGAGAGACTTAAGAAAAAAATAGAACCCCAAACTCATTGCCATCAAGTCCATTCCAACGCACAGGACAGGGACAGAATTACCTCATAGTGTTTCCAATGAGCAGCTGGTGAAACTCAACTGTCGACCATTTGTTGAGTAACAGAATTCTTAGTCACTGTGCAACCAGAGTTTCTGGGGTGACTTAGACCACAACAAATCTGACATAAGTTAGCTATGTCATTTGATTGCCTAACAACCTAAAACAGAGACACAATTCTATGTTAGACAGCATCAACAGGAGTAGAGAAATAGGAAGAGGATAATATTTGTTCAACACTGTGCTGATGGTCAGACTACACATACAGCCAAATATGGTTACTGAAAAGAAAAAGCACTGATATTTCTCAAAAGGGCCAGTTGCACTATGTTGTCTGTAGAGTGTCTTCACCATCTTGGGGCCACTGGATGGCCCAGTCTCTCATTAGCACTGCGGAACTTTCTATAAGTGGAGTCAACCTGTCCCAACTAAGAAGAGCTGGTGGATGGTGCTGCTCCTTCATTAGCACCACCTGAGTGTTAAACTAATGTGTTACATATTTGCTTGCCTCTTCTTAGGGGCAAGGCCAGAGCACCATCCATTTCTCAGAGCAAAACACCCCAGAGCTTCCTCCCATACAACGGTGTGTCATAGACTGCTAAGATTTGTTAAAATAACACATGCTTGCATTTTTTTTCCAATAATTGCTACAAATATTCACCAGAGGGGGGAATGTTTATTCATCTGCTTAATTTCTAGTAACAATTTTTGCCATGGTAATAATTTGTTAGTCTCTCTTACACTTAATTTGCCAGCTGACCAATTGAATTAATGCTTTTTAGCAACTGGTACAGGCTTTGAATGTTTAGCATCTCATTCACGTTATTGGTTCTTTGATTTAGTACCCATACAGCCTGTTGGCTGTGTTATTTTCTAATGAGAATTTTGTAAAATACCTCAGAGGCTCATTACGATTTGAGCTTCCCTCTTTTCATTGAAATGAGCCCCATTTTAAGTCTAGAAAGAGAATGAGTGTTGACTGTGGAAGACACAGGCTTTCCTCCACCGTGTCTGAGCTGCTGCTGGACCTGGGAACAGCTGCCATGTTGGTGATGCTGAACTCTCTCTTCTAACCTAAGAAAATCTTCCTCCACTCCTTTGTGTCAATCCACCTCACACCTGGGGAGCCCCGATGGCACAATGGTCAAGAGATGTCTACAAACCAAAAGGTGGACAGTTCGAATCCACCAGCCACTCCTTGGAAACTATGGGGCCATTCTACTCTGTGTCACCATGAATAGGATTGATTTCATGGGAATAGGTTTTGAATTTTGAGCAGGTCATAAAGAACAATGTTGATACTTGTATATTATGTTCAGTGTGCCTAGAGATTCATATACAGCAATGTATTTTACCTTACAAAACTTTCAATAACCCTGAGAGTTTTCCTTCATTCTACTGAAGGAACTGAGGTAAAGAGAGACTTGTCATCTTGTCTATTATTACCCAGCTAGTAATGCTAGGGTCTCCATTCAAACACGTATCTTCTGTCTCAAAAATCCCATATTCTATTTCTACAGTTCTCTTCTACCTTCCCCAAGGCACACATTCCATACGTGCACAGATTTTACTTCTAAAAAAAATGTTTCCCTTAATGGATTCAACCAATTGTTTCTATTTCTACCCTTTGGAGAAATCTCAACTGTCTTCTTTCCAACAGTAAATTATAGAATAACTAGCAAAATCTATTTCTTGTATTCTACAAACAAAATGTTTTCATTCCTTTATCAGTGACTGTTTACCCAGCACACTTCATAGTTTGCCTATCTGCCATGGCCACTCCTCAGTAACCATATTCTGCTCTATGTGTAATCTCATCATCAGCACATTGTTAAACAATATTATCATTCTCCTATTTCTCTACTCTCACTGATGCTGTCCAACATAGAATTGTGTCTCTGTTTTAGGTTGTTTGGCAGTCAGATGCCATAACCAGAAACCCTGGTTGCACAGTGGTTAAGCATTCCGTTACTCAGCAAAAGGTCAACAGTTGAATTTCACCAGCTGCTCCTTGGAAACGCTATGGGGTAATTCTATTCCTGTCCTATGAACTGGAACTGACTTGATGGCAATGAGTTTGATGTTTTTGTTTGTTTGTTTTTTTAAGTCTCTCAAATCATTATTATATACGTGGTCTGACAATTAAATTCACAGACATACTAGAAAAAATGCTACATACCTTATTGCTGAATATCACTATGGTCATCTTCAAAGTACTCCCCTTGGGAAGCTATGCACCACTGCCAGCACTGAGTCCACCTTTCAGAGCAGTTTTGGAACTCTTTTTAAGGAATGGCCATCAGAGCTGTAGCCAGATTACCCTTGATGTCCTGAATGCTATGAAAATGTCTTCCTTTCAATATTTCTTTTATCTTCAGGTAAAGAAAAAAGTCATTGGGGGCCAGATCAGGTGAGTTGGGAGGGCGTTCCAATACAGTTATTTGTTTAGTGGCTAAAAACTCCCTCACCGATAACTATATAATTAAGTTCACAAACTTGTCACTGTGCCACCAGGTACAATGGCCATTCCAGAAAGAGTTCCAAAATTGCTTTGAAGGGTGGACTAGGTGCCAGTGTTGGTGCATAGCTTCCCACGGGGAGTACTTCAAATGTGACCATCATTATAGTCAGCAGTGAGGTATGTAACACTTAGAACAATTCAATCTGCGGAATTGTCAGACCTCACATTTGTTAATGAGACACCGCTTTACCATATCTCACATTTGTGCAGGTCATGTAGAAACACTGACTCAGTACACACCTGCCCTTCAGACCCTCTCTGCCCCCAGTCACTTCTGACTGGAACCTCTGCATGGTCTTGACCATTTGTGTGTAGGTGCAACATCAAAGCACCTCATTTCATTCCTCCTACTCCACAGCATCCCTAGTGACATAGACGAATGGAGCACTGCAAGACTCCACCTGGTTCCCCTTTTGTGAAAAGTAGGAAGGTGGGCAAGTTAATGCTTCATGGGGTCAACTTTGACTAATAGAATAAGAGTCCCCAGTCCAGTAAAACTGTTTGTGATTCAGTTTATACAGCTGATCAGAAGATGGTTTCCCAGCATCAAACAATCTCTCTCCATGGCTGCAACTCAAGATGCACTCCTCTATTAGCTTTCCCTGCCTCACTCATATTTTTGCCATTCTTGCTTCTTGATCTTAATTCTCAATAAAATGATAGCTCATAAACCCTGGGCTCAGACTCTGCTTTCTGGGGAATTCAAGCTAAGGTCAGTTATAGTAGAGTAATACTTACTCTTAAGCTTACTCTATTTGAGATCTGAAACATTCAAATTTATAAGAGGTTCAAACTCTTTCATCCAGTATAGTTGTTCTTCCCTTCAACTTACATTCTCAGTTGAGAGAATAAAAAAATTCAAATGTAAGATAAGACATTGACCATAATGATACTAATTAGAAGTTATATATTTGATGATTACTTTTAGTATTAAGATATTTTTCTAACAAAATAATCCCTTTTTAGCAGGATAGAAAACAGTAAGGAAACTGGAGGACCAAAGAGTGGCTTTCAAAGTAGCTCAACAAATTTAGTATTTACTCTGGGTGAAGGTTTAAGTAAGATTTAGTATCATATTTAGTACAAATAATCCAAAGCTAAATGGATACCTTCAGCAAGATCCCAAGATTCACGGAATCTTCTACTTCAATCTTTCACTTGTCATTCTTCTTCAGAAATTACACTTGACAAACCATTCCAACTTCCAGGACCTATTGCTTCTAATTTCACTGAGTAAATGATACCACAAAAGATAATTTTCCACTTAGGAACTATATCTTTGACCATAGATTGCTTACATCTATGAAAATTAAATGTTAACATTTATTAAACACAATCATTTGCTCAAATAGTATAGCTAGATGACATCTAGAGTACTTTCTGATAATTTTATCCCAGTTAAGCTTTTCAGAAAAGGAAACTGTAACTCAGAGAGGTTCTAGGAAAAATGAGCAGCAGAGCATGGACTTGATTTCTAGGCCAGAGTACTCTTCAAACCACTAGTTTCCATGCTTTAAAAGAGTATGAGCTCTTTGTTCTGTTCTCAGGAATTCCCACTGGGAATAGACCATTAAGCTCTGGAAATGCCACTGACAAGAAAATTCAGTTTGCAGAGACTAAGTTTAGTATTTTAGCATTTTTAAGTCTTTTTTTTTCTTTTTCTTTCCTTTTTCATAGCTCTTTTATTATTCTCACATACCAGAATCCACTTAACTCCCAATCTTGAAACTGGAACTTGAGGAAAATATTCTGAATCTGACCAATTTCATCTTCCCCATCCTTACGCCACAGTCTAAAAAAAAAATTTTCGTCTGTTGGAATGGCTTCCATTCTCCAGCAATGCATTCACATAGGGTACTGTCTACCCAGTAGCCTGTGCAATCTTTCTAAAATGTAACTCGGACCATGCCATTCCTCTGCTCAAAGTCACCCAGTAGGAGACATTAAAATTCAAGGTTGGCTTCCAAGGCTCTGTATGATGTGGCCCCAGCCTACCTTTCCAATCTCATTATTTAGAACATTCTCCTTACTCATTTCTTACAGCAGCCAGTATCACCATTCAGAATTTCTCAGTTAGATCTTATTCTCAGAGTCTTTATGTTTGGCATTTGGCTCTGCCCAGAAAGTTCTTTTCTCTGTCACATCATTTAGGTCTTTGTCATGGGTTGAATTGTGTCCCCCAAAAAATATGTGTAGCATGTGGCTAGGATATGATTCCCAGGATCTTGGGACTGTCCTCCACTTTGTGGTTTTGCTAAACTGTATGTTAAAGGTTAGGGTGGGGCTGTAAAATTCCTGCATAGGATTACTTCCCTGCTCTGCTGTAGGGGGAGTTTCCCTGGAGTATGGCTTGTCCCACCCTTAATCCTTTCAGCCTGCAAGAGATAAAAGGAAAGGGAAACAAGGAGAATTGGGAACCTTGCACCATCAAGAAATCTGCACCGGGAGAAGAGCGTGTCCTTCAGACCTGAGGTTCCTGCGTCAAGATGCTCCCTGGACAAAGACTGATGCAGTACCAAACTTTTCTCAAGAGCCGACAAGGGGAAAGCCTTTCCATGGAGCGGACACCCTGAATATGGACTTGCAACCTACCGGACTGTGTAAGAATAAACTTTTCTTTGTTAAAGCCATCCACTCTGTGGTATTTCTGTTAGAGAGGCACTAGCTGACTAAAACAGTCCTCTAATCAAATGTCACTTCCACAGACTCTCTAATGCATCTTTCCACCTATTTCTCTTCCTACTGAGTTCTTTCTTTATACTAGTTACCACTATCTGAAATTTGACAGTTACATAGTTAGTTATATAAATTTTGCTTCTCAGTTATTAGAATGTAAGCTGTATGGGGTCGGAGACTTTTTCTTGTTAACCTCCGTAACCACAGCATTAACAAAAATACCCTGTACAGGGAAAGTGCTGAGCAAATGTTGATTGAATGAGTGGATGCATGTGATTATAAATCCTCAGTATAGTGAAGTCGTTTTCTGCAAACATATGCCATTATGATTTTACTTCCCATTCCCCAACAGTTATCCTGTTAACTAACTAAGCAATTCACCATTAATAGTCAATCGAGTGAGTGAGTCTCCAGTTCAAGCTATTATAGTGCCTTGAATTGCCCTGCACATAACAGTACTTGGAACCTGAATGTCAAAGCTATTTGGCTGCATGTTATTTACTACTTTGGGACCATAGAAATGGTTGTATTCAAATGATCTCATAATAGAAGAAGAGCTCTTAAATGGTCTATCATACATTATGTTATTACGTTACACTCTGTGGGCAATATCTGATTAGTCCCCACAACATCCCTAGTTGGAAGCAGAAGTAGCTGAAAAGACTTGAGACAGAACATCATCATGGGTGGCTTTAGTACATGAGCAGGATTCTGTGTATTCCAAGGGCAAGATTCTTCTCTCTTTAGACCTGCTGTGCCCAGCTTATTACACTCACTTGCCAAACAGTAGAGCCCGCTGTCATCTATTTGTACTTCCTACTTACCTTGAAGAACATTTACCCATAGATGTCATTTAAAAAATGAAAAAAAAAAAAGGTTTTCTAAATGAAGATAAAATGATACATTGTTAAGGGATGGGAATTCATCCATGGAATGAAAAACTCTGTGCCTCACTTTAGTGCCAATGTAACAGAGTAGCTCACTGGAACCAGGGAGAATTGGATTCAAGTCCAGATCCTGTAGATTCTTAGCTATACACTGTTGGCCATCTTCCTGAACTTGAAACTCAAGTTTCCTTATCTCTAAAAACAAGGCAACACTACCACCCACCTCCTGTCAAGATTTCAGTGCAACAATGAAGTAAAACAATTAGTACAATGGCTTGCACATTGAGTGTACTCTGTATATCTTTCATGATCATTTTTCTTTATTTTAAATATCAACAGGTATTTGTTGAACGGCATACTACAGTAATATAATGTAATTAAGGCCATGGGGGAAGATGAAATACTAATTTTGCTTTCTATGAGCTCATCACTTTGCTGAAACAGGACATACTTACACTACAGAAAATGTACAGAAAATCTAATGCTAGGACTGAAAATATGCTAAAGACATGGTTAACTGACGCAAGATGGAAGAGAAGTCTTTAGGCTGAGATAGTCTCTCACAAAGAACAAAATTCAAGGAGCATTGATGGAAAGCAGCATTTGGAAAGTCAGAAATGGAAGTGAAGATATTTTTCAATGGTAAAAATTACACTGGTTTCAAGTTCCTATTATCTTGGTTCATTGCTGCTTATCTGTGGTTCTTCCTGTTGAATATGGGTCCCTTAGAGACTTCCACTTTAGAAATATGGTGTGAGAATCATTCTGGCACTACTTGTACTGGAGATTAAAAGAACTGTATTTATTCAAGGGTCCTATTTTATGCCAACATAGCTAATACCTTGTTTTTGCATATCTGAAGATTCAAGTGTCCCTTACAACTAGTCTTTGTTCCTTGTGTTAATTGAATGGATACAGTGAATTAAAAGTAAGTATTGCAGCAGTGAATAAGGAAGCTTATCCTCTGAGGGGAAAAATGACCCTGCCTCTAGGCCACACAGAAGAAGTGAAAAGATGAGTGAATTCAATGCTTTTCCCCTATATTTCTTCTGTACATTTTTTTTTTTTTTGCTAGTCAAGAATGCATTACACTGCATGATGCTTGTTAAGTATTTCAATAAAAAGTAGGACTCAAGTAGCATATGGCTGCTCTACACTGAAAATGGGACTTTTTGCAGGGCTTTTATGGGTTGTGACCTCATTCCGTTATTAATAATGCACTTTGCAAGTTTTCTTTCCTCCATTGATCTTGCAAGAACGTTGCTAACATTAACTAATTAATCCTCTTGTCATCTCCACGAGCAAGGTAAGTTATTTATTTAAAGGTTCACTTTGCCGTGGTGACACTTGGGGCGAAAACTGCCTGACAGTGGTTGAAAAATGTGTGGTGCTCAGGTGACAGGGAAGAGCCGACTTAGAAAAGAGTTGCTTCAACTTTCCTGGCACAGGCCCCATCATCTCCCAGGCAACCTGATGACTCCCTCCATATACTTTTATTGGCTCCAATCTATTCCCATCTGTTTGGAAGGCACATTGCCCAAGCCGGCTCTGGTCAGATCCTTGGTGCTGATCTTGGGAGATGAGCACTTTCTGGGCATTCAGTATCCCCCTGCTAAGCTGCATCTGTTTTGCCAGATGTTTCACCCCTGGGTCCATTGGTATGCCAGCTCTGTTGCCTTGTGTCTACTTACAGCACATCTGCCGCTGTGTAAATGCCAAGCAACAAAGCAAATGGTAGGACTGTGTATGTTCATGTGTGTGTTTGTTGGGATGGGGGTAGCGGACAAGCAGAGCACAAGATTTATGATTCACTTAGACGGCACTGCCCCTGCAGCCCTTCTTCAGGTGGTGTTTGCTGCAGGATGCAGCTGGGGAACATTAAGACACCTGGCTTCAGCTGCCAAAATGGATGCCTCAAATGGCATGTAAGTCTTCTGCTTTAGAAATACAGATGGCGAAGTTAAAAAGATCAGAATACTTCCCCAAATAGCAGCAGTGGTAAGACATACTGACATTCTCCTTAATCACTTATCTTTGCCATTATTCATTTATTTAGTCAACAAATATCTGTTGAACATCTCCATGGTATGTAACTTTTATAAGAGATGCATAAAAAGCTGAAAAGAAGTGGTACCTAGCCTTCACATATAAAGACAGTATCTAACATATGACAGAATTCGGTAACAGTGCAAGGAAGCTATTGATAGGTATCTGTCTTAGGCTGGGTTCTCTAGAAAAGTTAAATCAGTAAAGCAGATAAATACATACAAAAGAGGTTTCTATCAAGGAAACAGCTAACAGGGTTGTACATACTGGAATATTCCAAGTCCCTGGGTCAGACTGGAGGCTTCTTCTGATTCATGTAACCACAGGGGCTGGCAAACCCACTATCAGTAGGTCAGACAGCAGGTCTCTTACTCACAGGCTGCGAAGACAGACAAATCCCCAGATCAGCAGGCAAGACCACAGGCAAGCTGCTAGCTCAAGTTCCAAGAACTAGAGGTCAAAAGAACAAGGGCCAGCTGCAGGATCTAGAGCAAGCAGAAGCCCCCAAGCTTTGCCAGAAAGTTCACTTATACTGATGTAGGCCCACCTCCAAGGAAACTTCCTTTCAATTGACTGCCTGCTCACAACATATCCCATCATGGAGGTGATTGATTACACATTATACAAATACCTAACTACATCATGACTGCCAAACTACTGAGAACTATGAATCAGCCAAGTTAACACATAACTTGAAAGATATCCAAAGGAAAGTTTTCTGTGGGTTCCAGAGCTGAGAGGACTCCTTACAAGGGAAAGGACAACTTCCATTACACGTACCTTACAAAAAAAAAACCAGTGAAATGATTCTGAACCTAGAAGAAAAGCTCCAGAATGGCATGAAGGGAGATCCAGGGACATGTTACACTGTCCATGTCTAACTGACTTTAAAATGCCTTACTATTTATAAATAGTAAGATATATGTGTTCACACTGTCCAGCTGTGTCAATACTCTTGGGATAGATAAGTAAAATACGAAGAACTGTAAGCAGAAATGTATACTCCACAGTGCATCAAGGTTATTTCATCAGCAAATGAAGTACCTGCAAGCAAAAACTGACACATTCAGGTGTAGCTGCTTGATACTTAACATATATCTTTGTCAAAATCCACATCAGAGGATTTTTTTTTTTTTTTAATTAATGACATTAGAAACTAAATATTTGGTCAGAAAAAGTCCATAGGTTCTATTGACATTTATGGAATTTAGGAATCCAGCAAGCCTTGCACTCCAAAAACATGGGTGCAACACTTGATTTCCAGAGACCTCTTGGTTTCAGCCGGCATCTACATCCTCTAGAACCCTGACACTTGGCTCAGTTACAATGCTAACTAACCATGCTATCAGAGTTCATTATGTCCACCCATGAATGTAAGGTAATTGTTAGAGTGCCTTAGGGAAGAAAAGCATTTCCTGACCTACAGAGCAATTCATATTTTTTGTGCCTGTTTGCTAATGCCTGTTGGCACACTTGGAATTTGCTCTGAGTTTTGCTTTCATTATAGTATGCAAACTGATATGAAGCATACAGCCTCTGCTCAGCCTCCAGTACTGGAAGTTAGCCATAGTTACCAAAAGAAATTGATACAGGGCACTCAGCAAACTGCCTTAAGTGTATTCTCTAGTGTGAAGAATGGTTAGCAGAGGAGTTCACAGCCAATAGGCACAGGACCTGTAGAGAAGCCTTAAAATAGAAAACTCCTTAACTCACTGCAGAGTGTGGTTTACAACTATTGTCACTCACTTTGGATAATTAAACAACTATCTTCCAATTGTCGGGCTTGCCCCTAAGCTCTCCCGTAGCATCACCCCTTTCAACTACTGGTTATACTAGGCACAAACATTCTAAACCACTGAGAGCTCGAAGCTTACTCTCTTCCTGATGAGAGGTTGTGTGTTAGCTAAGTCACGGCTGATGTCCTGACATTCAGAGTAGAAACGGACATATTTTTGGAACAATAATGGCGTGCTTTTCCTTTTGATCTCTATCAGCAAATAGTGTTTTAATAGATTGAAGCTAAAATTGAGTTTTCCATTCAGCTCTGCAACTCAAAAGTTTGTAACCCTTTGTTCTCAGGTACTAACAATTCAAGTGACGATCACAGGGTTTCCAGCCTTGAACTTTTTCTATTTTAGCTGATCAATCCCAAGGTACTTTTGTTTGCTTGTTTTTACTACATGCCCCTTGTCCATCATGGAACAATTACTACATTTTTAACCCCCTAATTAATTGGTGAAAAAACTAAATTCAGCTGAAATGCTTCTATGTATCAACTTCCATGGCAATTCTCCCAATTTCCCAGAGAGTTTCATGAGCATATATTGATAATTTTCTCATAGACAGGAATTTTAAATGGGTGGGTATATGAGAAGCCACTTTTCAGTTGTGTAAGATCGGTTCCTTTTCCTTGTTTTATGTGTCTGCCACTTATTTTGGAAAACTGTGGCTGTGTTTCTAGCACCAAAACATCTGCAGAGGATTGGTTCCAGGACCCCACTGATGACCAAAATCCTCAGATGATCAGTTGCTTTATAGAAAAAGGTATAGTTCTTGCATAGAACCTACACACATCCTCCCTTATGTTCTAAATCGTCTCTAGATTACTTATAGTACCTAATACAGTGTAACAGATGTGTAAAGAGTTGTTACACAATATTGTATTATTTAGGGAATAAGACAAGACTGGAAGCGAACAACATGCGAACAATGAGCACTGGAGAGAGACTGAGGATTTGTGAGATGGTGAGAGGCTACAACAGCGTCAGCCTATACATTGCTTCATTTGTGTGGATTTAGTGCAGTGCTCAGCTTGTGGCAGACTCAAGTTTTCCTTTTTGGAACTTTTCCGTTTTTCCCCTCAATATTGTTGATCCATGGTTGGCTGAATCCACTGATGCAGAACCCATGGATACCGACAGCCAACTGCACACATTGACAAGACACTTTGTAAGGACATCAGTGATATGTATACAGTCCACGCAGTTTTAAAGGCTATTCTTGGCATCAACAATTTTAACAAAAGCCCTATTGAAAATGTTGAACTGAGTTCAGTCAAGAAAAAAACCAGGAAAGACTTTGGGAATTGTACAATCCTTGAACATGCCATTAAAGGAAATACCAAAACCACAGAGCTGAGACAGATTTAACCCAATTATTGTTTCCTTCTTAAAATATTAATCTCTGAACAGTGGCTAACTGGATGATAAAAGCATTTAAAAATATGCCAACAAGGACAAACATCCAGATCCATGTTGAAATGGTAGTGGGCAGAAATATTCATAGAATATGCCCTTCAGCTCCAGAAATGACTGGAAAAGATAGCAAGGTAAGGGGATAGAAACAGTGATTTAGATTCATAAGCTTTTTTATTCCAGTACCACAATTAAGAAGCCTGAGTAGTCTCATCTCTAAAATAGGAATCGTAATAGATACCTCACAAGGTTGAGTAGTGACAATGATTGGAAGACTACACAAGAAACACTGGATGGGCTCACTTCACACCTTTTCTGACTATTTTCTATCAAGTTTCCTGTAGCGCAAGAGCCAAAAAAAAAAAAAAAGTCAAATACTCTATTTCAGGAACTTCCTTTGCTGTTAAGATCCAGGAATGCTCTAGATTCTACCATATAGGGACACTGGAATGAAGTTAGAAAAGAAACAAGAAAGGGACAAGGGACACCAGCAGCCACACAGAAAGAGGTGGTTTCTACATACAAGGTCAGGGGCACAAGCACCTACTTCTTCTGGCAACTGCAGTGATGTTTCTAGACATCTGGCCCAGAGCAACTCAGGCTCTAAGCAGCAGCCTTGGGGCAATGGGGTTTCTTTCTCCTAGCTGTTCTTCCTATCGGTGTATTATCCAAATATATTCCCCTAATCCTCCTGAAAATTGTTATAAGCTGCTTAATACCATCTAACAAATCCGTTACTGTTTAAACTTAGGAGAAATTTGAGGACTGCAAATAAGATCTCTGAGGACTTGTGTAAAAAATATTTTGAAACTGATAAAGACCTCTTACCTATTTCTAAATGAAACATATCTGCATTTATATGTTTCCAAATATAGTAATATCCTCTTACGAGATAAACTCGGGTGTTCAGATTGTTGGGTGCCTAACTCTTTCTGTGCCCTAGCACAGCCATTTTAAATATAATGTCTTTTCACTTTCTGGGTACAGACTGGATTAAAATTCTCACCAGGTACAACAAAAGGTAAATTCATAATTCATAATGAATGCCTTTTTTTAGTGGTATGCTTTCCTGGCAAGACCTTTCCCCACTTCAGTTTACATCAGCAGAAATGTTTGAAATCACAATAAATACGTACATGCAAGATATTGATGAGTATCAATTTTTAAGAATTGTGTCACCATAGAACACTGACATCCAAAAAAAAGATTTATAAGAAGTTGATTATTCAAGACTCTTTTCATTGAAAGACAGACTCAATTCAAAGGGAGAAAAAAGCAATTTACTGTGTTTTGTAACTGGGAAATATAAAGGAAGATATGATTTCTGATAAAATTGGGAGTAGGAACTCAGAGCTGACCTTCGTCCCTATCCTTCATTCCTTCTGTGCATTAGTCACAATTCCTGCTACTTGTCAGAAAGATTGCTTCTGTCAGTCCCCTACTTCTATACTCCTAGTAACATAATCCAAAAGGTATGACCCCTTTCCTTAAGCACAAAACTAAAAACATACTAAGGAAGATACTGATTGCTAACTTGACACACACGCTCACCCTTACCACAACCCCCACAGTCTGGGTATGCCCTGTGACAGACCAAGACTGTTTCTCATAAGAACCAGGGAGTTTGGAGTCTCACTGGCAACACAAGAATAAAAAGTGGTGCACCCTGAGATCCCCACTAAAAGACCTCAATTGATGGTCCAGTGGTTTCGGGGTTCCCCTGGGAGCATGGCCCCACGCCCTGATGCTGCCCTTGACCATAAATCATAACGAAGGTCCATGCTTCGGACAGGAATGGATTGGACTTGGCAATGCAGTGACCATATATAGGATGTCATCCTGCTGACCTCTGGCTGGAGGAAGGAGAGTGGGTGGAGAGGAGGGAAAAAAGAGACTGTTGGGAGAATGAGACATGTATGGAGCAGAGAGAAATAGTGTGCTGTCATCGGGCAGAAAGAGCAGTGGAAGCTGCATATAGGTGGGTATGTAAATTTATACAGGAATGTACATTTTCACTCAGTTATAATAAATAAAAAATTTAAAAAAAAGAACCAGGGAGTCTGAAAATTGTAGCTCCAACAGCCACATGACTGGAGTGTTGAAGAAGCAATTCCCTAGAGGAACATAGGATGTTAGTAAAAAAACGAAGGTCCTCTTCAATCTATTAGCTTATAAAAACACTTAAAAAGATATGCCCAAATGCTTACTCCTACAAGTTGTAAAATGGTCTCCAGATGTCCTTTTTTACGTATGAGGACTGCCAATGTGTGATAGGCCAATGAGATTTCTGTACTATTTCTGCATCAGTTGAACAAACAAACCAACGAAAAACTCAAACCCAATGCCAAGGAGTCAGTTCTGACTCATGGCAGCCCCACAGGATAGAGTAACAACAAGACACAACCTAGTGCTCCATGGTCCCCAAGACTGGTCGTGGATCAGACCGTTGGGACCCACAGGGTTTTCATTGACTGAGTTTTCATAAGTAGATTTCCAGGCCTTTCTTCCTAATACTTCTTAGTGAAGCTCTCCTGAAACTTGTTCAGTGTCACAGCAACACACAAGCTGCACATGAGGTGCATTGCCTGGTAACTGAACCCAGGTTTCTGCACGGAAGGCAGGAGTTCTACCAGCAGGAGACAGTGACCTGAGCTACCCTCTGTGGTTCTCAGTCTGTAATCCCTGATACCACTTGTGCAAAGACCCCATGGTGAGACTGGTTTCTTTTTTATTTCCATTTTGATATAAGCAACTTTCCTATTATGTATTTTATATGTTGGCATCAGTGTCTGATTTTATTTGAAAAGAAAAATATAAAGGAGGTTCTTTTATAAAATATACTTAAAAGTCTGTGGCCTTATAGCAAAGGCTTAGGTCTGAGATGGAAGTTTCACTGCTTCTGCTAACTTGCTGTGAATAAGTGGGAAAGTTGGGGAAGTTGCCCGTCTTTGGGGTTTCAGTTTCGCCAACTGCTTTGTGAAGATGTGTGTATCTCATAGGGTTGTAGTGAGAACCTCAAAGTGGGACAGTTTGAAAGTGTTTTACACAATACTAATGCAAGACTTTTTTCTCTTTTTGTAAAGTCATAAACATTGCATTGCACACACAGGTTTTTAGAGAATAAAAATCACTTAACTACCTCTGGAGAGAATAAATGCTGTCAGGTTGAAAACTGACATTTAAACACTTAAAGAAATAACAATGGAAAACAATGCACTTTGCAAGCTTGGCACAGTGTAGGGGCTAAGTACGCACTTGGGAAGAAACATGTGTGATAGGCTGAAATTATCTCCAGTAACCTCAGGACAAGATTACACTCTCACCAAGCTAATGTAATAGTGTCTTCAACTGAGTTCTTTAGAGAAGCAAAACCAGTAAAGTGTATTTGACATTAAAATTGATTTTGTCTGAGATTAGAATTGCCACCCCTGTTCTTCTTTGTCCATTGTTAGCTTGATATATATTCTTCCGTCCTTTAATTTTCAGTTTGTTCCTGTCTTTAGGTCTCAAGTGAGTTTCTTGTAGAGAACATACGGATGGGTCGTGTCTTTTGATCCAAGATGACACTCGGTGTCTCTTTACTGGAGCATTCAGTCCACTCACATTCAATGTAATTATTCATAGGTATGAGTTCACTGCTGCCATTGTGATATATTTATTTTTATGTTGATGTTTTCTCTGTTGTTCTTATTAGTCTGTTCTGGGACACTGTTTTTTGTGAGTTGATTTTTCACCTTTTTCAGAGCTGGTTTTATAGTTGTTGAGACTCGTGTGTTAGATTTCTTGAAATAGTATGATACATCTTTGTTGTGCTTTACAGTTGCCCCTATGAACTCCCTTAATAAACTATTTATAAACCCAATTTTAATTACTACCAGTCTTATCATCTTCCTCTCCATCTGGAAGGACTATAACGACTGTAGTACATCCCTCTTTTTATTATGATGACACCATAGTTTTCATGATGATCACTGGATTGCTTCTTTCCATATCAAAGCTGTGATTTACTTTGGAGCCTTCCCTAAATGAGTAGAGTATTGAGTAGTGTGTAGTTCTAAAATATAAAGTTAGTGGTTTTGTTCTTCTAAGCCAAAGCCAAGAACTTTTTTCAGTATTTTTTGTAGTTTTGGTTTGGTTTTTACAAAGTCTCTGAGCTTCTGTTTATCTGGGAATGTCTTAATTTCATTTTCGTGTTTGAAAGACAGTTTTTCAGGATATACAATACTTGCTTGGAAGTTCTTCTCCTTAAGACTTTGAATGTGTCATGCCACTGTCTCCGTGCCAGCATGGTTTCTGCTGAGAAATCTGACGAGAGCCTACAGGGTTTCCCTCTGAATGTTAGCTTTGCCTTGAGTCTTGCTGCCTTTAAGAGTTGCTGCTTATGTTTCATTTTGTTAAGCTTGATCATAATATGTCTTGGAGTCTTTCTTTTGAGATCTATATTGGGTGGTGTACGATATGCATCTGAGATGTCTATATTCTCTTCCTTCATGATTTCTGGGACATTTTCTTTCAGCAGCTCAGCCACAATACTCTCTGTGTTCTCAGATGTCTCACCCTGTTCAGGGACTCCAATTAATCGAAGGTTGTTCCTCTTAATAGAGTCCCACATGCTTCTTAATGTTTCTTCATTTTTCTTGTCTCTTTTTTCTGATTTCTGCTCATAGACGCTGGCCTCAGTAGCTCTGTCTTCCAAGTCAGAAATTCTTTTTTCCATTTGTTCCATTCTGTTTTCTTGGCTTTGCATGGAAGTTTCTATGTCTTTGATTTTCTTCTTGATCTGTTGGATTTCAGAGTACTGGTATTCCATCAGATCGAACAACTTGCTTAATTTTTCATTTTGTTCTGCTGCATTTTGTATAAGGTCTAGAAGGGCTCTATATATAATCAATTTGTATTTACTTCTTGATGCTTTCATAAAAGTTTCTTCATCTCAAAACTCCTTGGTTGCTTTGTTTGGGAGCCTTCTGAAGCCATGAGTGATTGCTTGTATGCCACAATTGTCTGTTGCTTTTTGGGTCCCATGTTAGTATATAGAGGCTGGAAGAGGTACTGTGAGGATGGATTGCAAATGTTTCTCTAGGCTGTCTTCAAATGTAAAGCAAAAGGTATGTGACCAGTTCACAAGTCAGTTAGGTTTTCAGGTGTAGAGGCCCTCTTCTCATCTGACAAAGTAAGTGCCACTATATCCAACCCCAGATGATAACAGACTAGTTCAAAATACAGCAACGCTACTGCCCTGGTGGCCTCTACTGACAGGACCTAGCCTTATCCAACACTGCGTCGAGTACTGGTTTTGTGATAGGAAAGCGCTCTCCTGTGGGCAGGCTCTGGCTCCCAAGCTAAGAATTAGGTCCAGCTGTGGCCACCGTACCCAAGATGGCGTCCTCCACACAGGCAGCAGACAGGGGGGCCAAAGGTGCCAAGAGGTAGTGATTCCTCTGCTTCTGTTGCAGGGCCCCCAACGTAGGCAGCTCTGTGGAAAATCAGTACTTTTCTGTCGGAGAAGCACTGTCCCATTTGCAAGCGCTGGCTCCCAGGCTAAGAATGAGGTCCCGCTAAAATCTCGGTACCAACATGGCGTCCTGCATACTGACTGCGAAGCTCTGCACAAACCCTGCTGAGGCAGCTACAAAACGAAAGGCTCAAAATGGCAGAGTCCCAAGCCTGGGTCTCTGAATATGGGAATTTCGCCTGCCTATCCCCTCAGCAGCGCATCTGAGTCCAGCAGCCAGGCAAGGCCCAGCTCCACCCACCAGCCGAGACAGAGGGAAAAAAAAAGTCAAACTGGTGCATTTACCTTCCGTCCGTGAGAGCCGGGGCTAGCCAGAAGCGGGAGTCAGCAAAAGAGAGGAGGTTTTTTGCTGAGTAGTATGAAGTCCCAATTAACAGCTCTGTGCCGTGTCCTGAAGCTGATTAGGTGATCAGAAGGCTCTGTTTGATTGTCAATTCAGGTCTTGGTTTCCAGAGGGATATAAGGAGACGTGGGCTTAGTCCGCCATCTTGACTCCACCCCCCCACCAGTAAAGTGTATAACTATGTACAGAGATTTATACCAAGGAAATGGCTCACATGATTATAGAGACTGGAACAGCCAAGTCCATGGATCAGGCTGGAACCTTCTCCTGATTCATGTATCCAGAAGGGCTGGCGAACACAGAATCTGCAGGTCAGAGAGCTGGGTTCTTGCTCACAGGCTATGAAGACTGAGGAATCTCAAGATTCACAGGCTAGATCACAGGTAAGCTGCTAGATCAAGTCCCCAAAACTGGAGGTCACCATAGGATCCAGTGCAAGCAAAAGCCCCCAAGCTTTGTCAGAATGTCCACTCATATTTGATGCAGGCCACATACCCAGGGAAGCTCCCTTTCAACTGACTGGCTGTTCACAGTAGATCTCATCACAGAGGTGATTGTGTTACATCAGATCTCATCAAGAAGTGATCATAACATCATAAGACTGGCAAACTACATCATAAATGCCAAACCACTGAAAATCACGGCCCAGCGAAGTTGATCCATCATCACAAGAAAGTTCTGCTTTAAGCCTGGATAGGGAATATTAGTGAAGTAGTCTGAATCCCTGACAGTGACGATATTTCAGAGATGATTCCTGTGATTGCTGGTACATGCAAAGCCTATAGAAAAGACAAACTAGAAGGTTCTCTTCACTGAGGCCTTTTGAAATCCAGTATTTTCGATATGATATGTGGACTTTCTGGGTTTTCTTGTCCAACTTCCAAATCAAAGTTTTTGCCACTGAGTCAGTTCTGACTCATAGAGATCCTATATGATCAAGCAGAACGGCCCCATTGGGTTTCCAAGGAGTGGCTAGTAGATTTGAACTGCTGAACTTCTGGTTAGCAATCAGGTGCTTAACCACTACACCAGCTGAGCTGTGTCCAACATAATTCTCTTTAAATTAAGCACAAAGCTCTACCCCAAACTTACACCACATATCACAAGTTCTCAAGATACTCCTAAATTCATTAGAAATATCTAATACACTTATCTTCCACAGTTCACCCCCATGAGTGGTATGTTTTAAGTGCAGTAGAAAGAGCATGTTATTTAAGTATTTTATTAGCTGACAAAAAAAAAAAAAAAACTTCTCTGTCACTTAATGTCTGTACAAATTTAGGTAACCCTTTCACCTCTCTTAACAATTCTCACCTGTAAAATAGGTGGAAATAATAATAGCTAAAAATTTTCTTCATCCTCTACCTAATAGTTATCGAAAAGATTAAATGAGATAATGTAATTGCTTCTTAAATGACAAAGGGCCTTCAATGTTGTCTACTAAAACTGGTCCAGATCCAACTGTCCTGTATTTTGGAGGGTGATGGAATAATTTAACAGTGTATTTTGTACTTTTGTTTAGTTTTTCCTTATAAAATGCCTTATATATAAATATATGCAATTATATTTGACCATCTCATTATAACTGACCATCTTGTCTGGCAGAAATTTAGATGTCAGTCAGAATAAATAGATAAGGAAAATAGACCTTATGAGATCTGACAATTAAGTCCATGAATTTAATCATTTTAAGTGCTACATACCTCACTGCTGAATATCACTATGGTCAGCTTCGACGTACTCCCCTTGGAAAGTTATGCACTGATGCCAGTGTCTAATCTACCCTTCAGAGCAATTTTGGAACTCTTTCTGGAATGGTCTTTTCACACAGTGGCACAGTGGCAAGTTCACGAACTTAATTGTATAATTGTCTGTGATGGAGTTTTTAGCCAGTAAACAAATATTTGTATTGAAACACCCTCCCTATTTACCAGATCTGGCCCCCAGTGACTTTTTTCTTTATCTGAAGATAAAGGAAATACTGAAAGGAAGACTTTGAGATGACAATCAGAACATCAAGGGTAATCTGACAACAGCTCTTACGGCCATTCCAGAAAAAGAGTTACAAAATTGCTCTGAAAGGTGGACTAGGCACTGGCATCAGTGCGTAGCTTCCCAAGGGGAGTGCTTCAAAGGTGTCAGTAGTGATGTTCAGCAATGTAGCACATACCTCATTCTAGGACACGGTATATCACAAAGAGAAGTTTTTTTGTTTTTTATCGGCAAATAAAATTCTTAAATAATGTGCTGTTTGTGCTGTACTTAAAACATACCACTCAATGGTGGTGAACTGTGGAAGTAAGTTTATTAGATATTTCTAATGAATTTTGGAATACCTTGAGAACCCACTTCGGGGTTCTCACTACAGCCCTATGAGATGCACACATCTTCATAAAGCAGTTGGGGAAACTGAAACGCCTAAGATGGGCAACTTCCCTAACTTTCCCACTTATTCACGGCAAGTTAGCAGAAGCAATCAAACTTCCACTCAGACCTAAGCCTTTGCTATAAGGCCACCAACTTTTAAGTATATTTTATAAAAGAACTTCCTTTATATTTTTCTTTTCAAATAAAACTAGACATTGATGCCAGTACATAAAATACACAATAGGAAAGCTGCTTATATCGAAACGGAAATAAAAAAGAAACCAGTCTCACCATGGGGTCTTTGCACAAGTGGTATCAGGGAGCACAGACTGAGAACCACAGAGGGTAGCTCAGGTCACTGTCTCCTGCTGGTAGAACTCCTGCCTTCCGTGCAGAAACCTGGGTTCAGTTACCAGGCAATGCACCTCATGTGCAGCTTGTGTGTTGCTGTGACGCTGAACAAGTTTCAGGAGAGCTTCACTAAGAAGTATTAGGAAGAAAGGCCTGGAAATCTACTTATGAAAACTCAGTCAATGAAAACCCTGTAGGTCACAACGGTCTGATCCACAACCAGTCATGGGGATCACGGAGCACTAGGTTGTGTTTTCTTGTTACTGTGTCCTGTGGGGCTGCCATGAGTCAGAACTGACTCCTTGGCATTGGGTTTGAGTTTTTGGTTGGTTTGTTTGTTCAACTGATGCAGAAATAGTACAGAAATCTCATTGGCTTACCATGATTTAATGTCATTTCTCGTTCTTAAAAAGCCATCATCAATTAGGACAATCCCCATCAGCTGTCCTGAATGACTCCCTTCTATGGAATTCAAACTGCATTCATAAAGTGTTTCCAATGGACTCAGAATTCTCCCAAGAATCCTCACAGCAACCCTACCGACAGAGTAGAACTGCCTCATGGAGTTTCCAAGGAGCAACTGGTAGATTGGAAGTGCCCATCTTCTGGCTAGCAGCCGTAGCATGTAACTACTATACCACCAGGGTTTCCTTCATTAAGCCAGGTGACACTTAACAAAATCCTTCCCTGCCTTATTTTGGGTTTAAGGATTTTTTTTTTTAAGTTATAGCAAGGTTCTTCATGTTCTGTCATTGTTCTGTTAATATACCCCAATTCACCCACAATCTTTGCTTTCTGCTTCAGTTCCTACTGTGAGAAGGATCTGTCCTTCCTGCCACAGGGCCTTTGCACATAATATTGTTTACCTCAGATGCCACTCACCACCTCTCTGTCAATCTCACTCATCCTTGAGACTTCCACTCAGATCACTTCCTCAGAAAGCCTTTCTTGATGCTTCAGATTAAAGTGCATTTCTCTAATAGGCACCATGTGCCTTTTGATTACAGTATGTGACACAGCTGTACTTCTACATTTATTTGCATGTATGATTACTGCTCCATAGACTTTCCAAGTAGCACCTGGTGGATTCAAACTGCCAACCTTCGGTTAGCAGACAGCGCTCAACTACTATGCCACCAGAGTTTCCTGAATATTGCTAGTCACCTCTGTTGGTTTTCTCCCTCGTTATTTCTCATGTCTGGCACTTAAGGAATTCTTAAAGCATTGCTAAATAGATGAACAAACAAAGTCATTAATTCATGGCGAAGACAATCAGGATGAGAGCAATGGTAATAACTACAGGAGGAGAAGTTCAGGCAAATGAGGATCATTTCTGTTTCTAGGAAACCATACTAGAAAAAGACTAGAAAAAGATCACAAATCTCCTTTCTTTCCTCCTCTCACTATCCCTCTCCTCTGCTTTCACCTTGCTTCTCCCATCTCTTCCGTTTTCTCTGTATCTGTCACCTCTGTCCCTGTCATCTTCCCATCTATTGTCTTATATGACGTCCCATGTTAAAATGGAGAGTGATGGCCAGGAGGGGTTATGAGAAAAATAAGCAAGAAGCAGCTCACAGCTATTCCCTTGGCCTGAATCAACTGGTCCCTTTAGCACACAGACTTACTCTAAAGGATAGTTGTATACCTTCAGTGTAAAAATACTATTTTAATTATCAACAAAATAAAAACACCAGTAGTGTTGATAATTTTTTTTTAAGCCTTCAGATCATAATGTCAGCTTAGCAGTGCTCACTTGACCCAAGCATGAAATTATTCTACCTATTAAATATATAGCATTTGGAAGGGTCACATCAAACCGAGAATATACCATCCATCTCCATCTCAGTCCCTATCTTGCTCTGTGTCCTTAAACAAGTCTCTCTGCCAAAAGAGAAGAAAAATATCTGCACGGCTCTCCTTTTTGTTTATTGTTTTCTGATTCCTCCTGCTGGACCACAAGACACGCTGCCAGAGAGCCTGCTGACCTACTGAGGACTTGCTAAAGGAGACTATGGCAGCAATGAGTGCTCCCCGTGCTGCATGGAGACAATGTGGTGGCGAGAAGTATAGCCCCAACGAACCTACTGTCATGTTAGAACCAGGAGAGCTGCCCCAGACAGTGCTGTCTGTACAAACAAGTCTTGGAAGGAGCAAGGTGCACAGAGGAAGATCATGGGGAGAACATTAAGAAGAGAGCTTTAGACAGCAGCTTTCAGCCTCAGAAACCAAAGTAATTTCAGGGCTGGAAATAGATGCAGTGTTCTTAGCTTGTTTTTTGTTTTTATTTCTCTGTTATAATCCCTGTTCCTGCAGTCTCTGGAAGAAACAGTCCTAAAGCTTTTTAGGTCAAAGTCTGAGAGCGCTTTATAATAAAGGGATTAGTTTAATAACACGTGAAGGTTATGATCGCCTTCAATATCACAAAAAGACACCCAGATATTGTTCCTATTGAACTGACGTGATCACAGTAGCCAGCAAGACCCATGAAATATCCCAATTAAAAAACCCAACCACAGTCCAGTCTAGGCTCTAGATGTCATTCATAACTTACAGAAAACACAGAGGATAAGCAAATGTATTTATAGCAGAGGACCATAACCAGCCAAATCCAGAATGCAGCAAATTCTACAGGATACCCAGAAAAAGAGAAGGTGACCTTACAGAACACAAAGAACTAAATGGACAGTAAGTGGATACAGTAGGTAAATCATTATCTAAACAACTTATAATAGACATTTATAGGACAACTGGTAAAACTTAAACACGGCTGTATTAATTGAAATACTATGGCCCCTAGGGTCGCCATGAGTCGGATCCGACTCGACGGCACTTGGCTTGGCTGGCATCTTATAAAATTAGTAATACCTAACCAAGAAAACCCAAACCCACTGCTGCGGAGTTGATTCCAACTCAGAGAGACTTATTTAACATTAACAATTAGCATTGGATTAATAAAGTAATTGCATTTCATTATGGTAATGCTATTGGGTTGAAAGGAGTCATTGTTTCTTAGCAATAAAAGTAAAATTATATGTCTGTAGTAATGAATAAGGAACCCCCAGATGGTGAAATAGTGGTTAGAGCTACAGCAGCTAACCAAAAGGTCAACAGTTCAAATCCACCAGGTGCTCCTTGAAATTCCTATGGAGCAGTTCTACTCTGTCTTTACGGGATCACTATGAGTCCGAATTGATGGCGGTGGTCAAAATAATAATAGGTACAGAAATTGTTGACAAGTTTGTATTATAATCAAAAGATAGGAGATTCTAATGTACCCAGAGGTGTCCTGGTAGAAAGGCCTGGCAATCTACTGCCACTGAAAAATCAGTCATTGAAAACCCCATAGAGGACAGGTCTATTCTCACACACATGGGGTCACCACGGGTTGGGTTCTACTTGGAGACAGCTATTATTTTTAGTCATGAATAAAATTATGTAACAAAGAAACTAAGATAGATATCATTGGTTGTATACTATCAGTTCTTGGAAATTTGGAAAGGCCCATAATTAAAAAGTTAAGTGCAAACAAATTAGCAAAATTTCCAGGAAAAAAAAAATCAGTACAAATTGCTAACTTAGCAATAGATGAACAACCTCACCACAGAGCCAGCAAAATAATTAGCCGTTTTCAAGAGGAGTCAGATGTAGCCCAGCAAGAGAAGAAAGAAAGAAACTAAAATAATAAACTACCTTTTTGACCTAAAACAAAAGAGGCAATGACAGCACAGTGGAGGATTTTCAGATCAAATGCAATCAGGGAAAGTGCTTTGAAGAATTAAGATGGCAGATAATTATAAGTACAGCCATATAATTAACAGTACAAAGTCAGTTTGGAATTTAACCATAAACTTGAGTCTTTTTAAATCCCTGTTTTGAAAGCAGTTTATCTTCTGTGTCTTATTAAAATTATGCTCTATGGATTTTTTCTTTTTTTTTTCCTTCTCCTTTTTATGATGACTTTGATAAACAAGCCAGAAATTTGCCTACTTTACCCAGAAAGAAAAGCCAGGATTTGGACTTGGATCTGCCAACAATGATACCAGGACAGGTCTGAATAGAACCTATCACTGGAGGAAGAATTTATAGCCCTTCCTGTGCTTTCAGTCTCAGCTGAGGGCCAGGAAGAGATTTAGCAAAGAAACATAAAAAGATGGGGGGGTGGGGTTTCAGCTAAGGGTTGTGAGAGCCCTTATTAACTAGAGTCAGTGTTGAAACATTGGGTTTCGTCTCTAAATTTTGGATTTCCTGGTATAGTTTCAGGTTAACATTTGACATGCTGTGCAGGTGGTAAAAAATAAGACACTAAGAAAACAGGTCTTTGATAAAGTTAAGAAGACTCCATTGAATGGCTCATGTGCATGAATCCCTACAGGAACCAAACTGGCGCCATACTGGGATGCAGTTTGCACTGGACTTGGTGTGCAGAAAAGTAAACATCACCAACAGGAATTGGGAAAAAACAGGATCACACGCTCTTTCATTAATTGTACCTCAGGACTCCATTTCAGCCAACTGCTTCCCTGCTAAAACAGGACTTTTGTGCATAGATTTTCATATTTTTTTAATAGCAGCCAGGAACCTAGATGATTACACGAAACCTTCCAGTGCTGTAATGTGGTCTAAAGGCTCAAATTTAAAATGTTTTAGGAGTTCAGGTTCCCTCTTACCAAACAAAACACCACTGCCAGCCAAATTCCATATTTAACTTGGTCCTGGACACACTGCAGTTTTTCTTCCCCTACTACCACCCCACCACCCCTCGATTAATCAGGTAGGATCCGGCCATCACATTTCAGTCCTTTGCTGGGGCTTCAGACTTTTTCTTATTTTTTATTCTGTTTTTGAATTGTTCATCATACTTGTGGAATGTTAAGCCACGAAGCATGCCCAGCCCAGTGCCATTGAGTCGGATCTGACTCATGGCGACCCTAGAGCCCCGAGTAGAACTGGCCCCTAGAGCATTCAAGGAGCACCTGGTGGATCTGAACTGCCAACGTTTTGGTTAGCAGTGATAGCACTTAACCCATTATACCACCAGCGTTCATAGAAAGACTGAAAATGAAAGCATAGAGAGGGTGGTGGTGGAGAGAAATTGTGGACTAATCTATAAAATGTGTGTAAATAGTTCTTTTTTTGTGGACTGATTAGAGTTTGAATCTAATGAAATGCACATTAAAGGTTCATTTTTACATGAACCTACAAAGAGTAAAAAAGGTGCTTCTCTAACTGGAGCTGAAGAGATTGTAAATCCCCATGAGTCACACACGCATCTAGGCAGAAAGATGGATCTACCACTATTTACCTAATAATGTTGTATTCAGCCAAGATGACAACACAGATTTCTCCGATCTTGGACTGTAGCCTGATCAGGCACATGAGTAAAATACTTTGGGGGTAAGCCTAGTGTTACCTTGGTGATTACTGGGTCTTCAAAACTGCAGTGATCTGAAGTGGTGGCCCTGAATACACAGGGGAGAAAGGATGTTATGAACTGAGAATTAAGCTGAGAAAGAGAAATTAGGCTTCAGTCTCAGCTCTGCTGCCAGCAAGCTGTAAAACCTCTCTGCTTCTCGGTTCATTCTTTATTTATTATTTATACCTTGACTATTTCCAAAACAGATTGGAGGTGGCTTTCAATAAAAGCCACTAATGCATCAGAACTCTTTAGAAGGTAATAACCAAGACTCAAAAAAAAAAAAAGTTATAGCAGCAAAGCTAAGCTAAGGGAATAAGGCAGTAACAGTACAAAACACTGTTGTTGACTTCATGGCTGGAGTAAAACAGGAGACAAGCTGTATCGTTCTCATGATCTACAGGTCTCAGTTTTCTTATAACAAAGCAAGTGGGAAATGAGAGATGAATGAGATCAATGTTAAGATTTCTTCCAGGTTCAGACATTTGTATCATTAAGGGGCACGTGCATTTCTGAAAAGAATTCTTCACATTCTGCTAAATCAAAGCGTATATCGGGGTTTGGGGGAAAACCGGCCTTTAGGAAGCCCACATCTAACTTGCTAACTTTGTAACCAGGGAACTAATGGAATAACTAACAGTATTAATGAAAATACTGGCAGGGTTTAAAAAGGATGTTGAATTCCAAATAAATAAAGAAATATTATAGTACTTCGTCACAGCTAGGAAAAGACATCATGTTTAGAGAAGTCAGCCAAAAGGAGAGAAACCCTTAATGAGATCAGCCGACACAAGAGCTACAAGAATGACTCAAGCCGAGCAATGTCGTGAAGACGGTTCAGGACTAGGCAGTATTCCCTTCCGTTACATATAAGGCGCCCATGAGTCAAAGCCAAGTCAATGCCAACTACAACAACAGTACTTAGATTTTACCTTAAAAAACACAGAACTTTTAAAGCCTAACAAAAGCCTGTGTGAAGAAAGGTAGAGACTGAAGGGCTCACGACAAAACACACAGTGATAAGACAAAATGTACAATAAGCACTCCAAGGCAAAGCACAAAGTCAAGTTCAAAGAAGAACATGGGACAAGGAGACAATGGAACATAACACTACAGTTCTCTGCAACCTGCTGTATTCAGCTGTGCTGTGTACTCTGAGTTCAGCTGCTGTTACTTGATGGGGACATCTCATCAAAGTTCTGGGGCAAGAAAGTGAACCAACATGACTTCCAAAATATATTGATTTTGCATTTCTGTTTTCCAATCAATTGGGAAATAATCCACCTTACCAAAAAAAAAAAAAAAATTGCCATTGAGTGAATGCTGACTCATAGTGACTGTGTAAGACAGAGTATAACTGCCCCTACAGAGTTTCCAAGGAGAATCTGGAGGATTCGGATTGCAGACCTTCTGGTTAGAGCCATAGTGCTTAACCACTGCATCATCAGGGTTTCCAATTTGCCTTACAGGAGCACACATTATAGTATAAGAGACTATGTCGTGCTTCAGGTCTCCAAATAGAAATGGACAGAACAGTATGAAGAAAAAGGGCTGTAACCAGGACTTTACCAGTCTTCAATGACCTGTTTATGTAGGAAAATGTCTTAAATGTATCAGACACATCTGGAAGTCTCAGCAGTCCATCGCATTGATATAACTATTATTGTACAGAGGACTAAAAGGCTAGTGGGGCTTGACAGTACAAAAGATACAGGGGCATTCTGGCCAGGAGAAGCTCATAATATAAAACAAGTAGAACAGAGATGTGGAGTAATTTTAAAAAAGGATGAAAAGGGCATTAGAAAATGGAGATGAAAACCACAAATAAGTTGAGAGTGATTGGTGTTGCAAATCAAATAAAGAACAATTATTGGGCCAAAAAAGACTTTGATAAAGCTATAAATGGTATCTTCCAGTTGAAATCAGGTTATGAGATGTTTCCTGGAATCATCATTATTCTTTATCATTGCATAGTGTACCATAGCTTATCTATACATTCCTCTGTTGTTGGGCATCTGGGTTGATGCCATCTTTCTGCTATTGTGGACTGTGCTGCAATAAACATTCTTGTGCATGTGTCCATTGGTGTGAAACGCCTTGATTCTGTAGGATATATTCCAAGTAGTGGAATTACTGGGTCAAATGGTATATCTATATCCATTTTTTTAAGCAAGCACTAGATTGCCTTCCAAAGAGGCTGGACCATTTTGCAACTCCAGCAACAGTGTAGGAGAGTTCTATGCATCTATAAGATATCACCCTGCTGACCTCTAGCTGGAAGAAGGAGAGTGGGCGGAGAGGAGGGAAAAGGAGACTGCTGGAAGGATGAGACATGTATGGAGCAGAGAGGAATAGTATGCTGTCACCAGGCAGGGAGAGCAGTGGAAGCTGCATACAGGTGGGCATGTAAGTTTATATGGGAATGTACATTTTCATTCAGTCATAATAAAAAAATAAATAAACTTGTACTTTACGTGAAAAAAAAGATTACAGTTACAAGCAAAAAAAAAAAAAAGAAAGAAAAATGATAGAGAGTTAACAAGGCCAGAAACATGTTCTCTGAAAAGATCAATAAAATCGTCAAACCGGCAAAAGAAAATCAGGAAAGGAAGCAAATAATCTGAATAAGAAATGAGATGGGCAGTATCACAACAAACCCAATCAAAATTTTTAAAAAATCTTAACAGAATACTATGACAGATTGCGCTTTAGCAAATTTGAAAACCTCAAATTTCTAGAAACACACTACCTACCTAAACTAATACAAACAGAGGTAAAACCACTAAATAAACCCATAACAAAAGAAGAGGCTGAAAAGGCACCTTGAAAACTCCCAAACACAAAAACTCTGGACCTGATGGCATCACTGGAAAATTCTACCAAACTTTTAGAGAGCAGCTGACACCTCTATTACCAATGGTATTTCAGAACATAGAAAAGGAGGGAATGCTGCCAAATTCATTCTATGAAACCAGCATAATCTTGGTGCCAAAGCTACGTAAAGACATAACAAAGAAGGAAAACTACAGAGCAACATAAATGTTCATGAACACAGATACAAAGATTCCCAACAAAATTCTAGCCAATATAATGCAACAACATATAAAAAAGAAATTTACCATGACCAAGCAGGATTCATACCAGGTATGCAGGGATGATTCACCATTAGAAACACCGTCAGTGTAATCAGCTGCATAAATAAAACCAAAGGCAAGAACCACTTGATTTTACCAATTGATGCAGAAAAGGCATTCAATAATGTCCAACACCCATTCATGTTAAATCACTGTTTTTCCACCTGGAGCTATTTTACTCCCTAAGAGGCATTTGACAGTATCTGAAGGTATTTTTGACTTTTACAAGTGGGAGGGTGCTACTGGCTTACAGAGAATAGAAGCTAGGGATACTGACACCAAAACTAAATCCACTGCTGTCAAGTCGATTCTGACTCATAGTGACCCTATAGGACAGAGTAGAACCACCCCAGAGAGTTTCCAAGGAGTACCTGGCAGTTTTGAACTGCCAACCTTTTGGTTAGCATCAGTAGCACTTAATGGCTACACCACCAGGGATTCCAGGATGCTGATAAACATTCCAAAATGTGTATTAGTGACAGTGACCTATAACAAAAATTATTCAGCTCAAATTGTCTATGGTACCAAAGTTGAGAATTTCTGCTTAAAGTATGACTACTTCTGCAGAGTGGATCACTACTTTAAAAATAATTGGTCAGATTATCTGTTCTTCAAGCAATTTTCTATGACCCACTCTATAACCCATCACCTAAGTGGAAATTTATAGATATTTTCCAAACCTCTATTATGTGTCTGAGACTTTTCTGCTCCTACCCAACTAATCTCTGAGGCCTTTAGAATAAGTTTGGCTGAAACCTAATCCAACTAAGATGTCTCTTGGAAATGCTCCCACTGAAAGTACTTGCTGCCCTTTTCTGTTAGTTCATTTGCCTTCTAATGGACTGGTGTTTTGCTATATGGGATAATAACGTTCTGGACTTTCTCTTCTCTGGTGTCCTAAGTTTTATGTCTCACTCTCAAATGGCATTCAGGATGGTCATTGGAAAGAAAAACCATAACACAACAACATCAACACCAAAAATTACTGAATATTTGATCCTTCCTTGGTGTTTCTCACTGTACGACCTTCAGGTTAAATACAGTCTTAACCATTAAAATTATGAAAATCATTCTTAGATTTCACAATACCTTGTCTTGGAGAAGATCAAGTAAATTTTATGAAAACAAAAGAAGCCCACTGCCATCGAGTCAATTCCAACTCATAGAGAGTCAAACTCATTGTTTCTAGGAAAGCAAAAGGTGGATTCTGCAATTATATGAGTAAGAAAAAACTGGCACAAACAAACCCATCGTGGTACCTCCTTTTCTCTGGCATTTAGAAGAAATTGCTGTGTTGTTCGAAACCCCCTCATCCTTGGATCTTTAGACTGAAAATCAGTAAAGAAATCAACTGGACCTTTTGGGAAGCCTTGTGTGCCCATAGTGGATCTGATCAGAATGAAACACTATTATAGAGAAATCTGCTCTTTGCTGTTTTAAAAGCCCAAGCCATCTGAGGCTTCTGTATATGGGGACATTAATGTCTTTTACTGACATTTTTCCTTGTGATTGACATTTGCCAGAAATTTCTCCCCAGCCATTGGTTTCATTAACATTATTATTGCTTTGGCCTGGTACCCCCCTCCCTACTTCATCAGGTAAAAATCAGATGGCATTTCATTCAAAAGGTAAAACTCTCATGTATATTCTTTCACCAGAAACCCACAGGATCTTTCATCAGCATAGCCTAGTGTAGACAGAGTAGACGCCAAGAGTGTGTTCTCCTAAACTCCATGCTGCTGGATGGTTCCAATGATAACTTACACTTATGCTGATGTTCTAGAACAGGGAGAAAGAAAGAAGTGCTTGCCCTTCTGCACAGTATGGTCAGTCACTCTGAAGGTAACAGAGAGAGCCATTCATTGTATGTACTCTTCTCCTAGTCTAACTGAAAAGAAGTATTACATAGTTAACTAAAGAGGTGTCTCAAAAGGTTCCTTATAGCACACGAAAGAAAATCATAGCAATTTGTTAGCTGGTCTCTTATCTGGTTTAAGGGCGTATACACGTGTGCGCAATCATATGCATGACTTTATGCATGCAATAAAATGAATGCATCTCACTTTTTTGCTTTTCACAATGGATTTTGAATTTTAGGATTTATGAGCTGTCAGAATTTCAATAAGTGAAAATGTCATCCAATTTCTAATGATATATTTGATGAAACCATGCAAGTATATGATAGAGATTCTTCAGGACTTTATTAAGAACAGTCAGTACATAACGTGCTTTCTCTACCAATATTTATTAAATACCTCCTATGTGTCACAATATGCCAAGAGTTTTATATGTGTTATTTAATTCTCCTGTGTCCTAGAATTACATGCTCACCAAATAATTTCCTTTCAAACGAAATACATACAGACCCTTGAGGTTAGATGGGACCATGGGTCTAAGTAACGGCCAGCAACAGAGACATAATAATACATGCCATTTTCAGACAGGCTCTCTCTCTCTTAGAAGAAGGCAAGGACCTATAGGAGAATCCTGGGCCCATCAGAACCACTTTATGCAAGCAGTCTCAAACTCATGAAAGAGAGTCACTCAGGAGAGCCTAATTGATGATGGCTTTTTAAGAACGAAAAATAACATTAAATCTTGCTAAGCCAATGAGATTGCAGTACTTTCCTGTATCAGTTAAACCAAAGTGGGGGGGCGGTGGCCCACTGATGTAGAGTCAATTCTGACTTGTGACAACCCTACAGAAGGGAGGAGAATAGCCGCACTGGGTTTCCAAGGAGTGCCTGGAGGATTTGAACTGCCAGCCCTTTGTTTAGCAGCCATAGCTCTTAAACACTACGCCACCACAGTTTCCTCTGTATCAGTTAGTATTATTTACACTGACTAACACAGTCATCGGAAACCCAGGTGATGTCGTGGTTAAGTGCTACGTCCACTAACCAGGCGCTGCCGGGTGCTCTTTGGAAACTCTATGTGGGCATTTCTAGTCTGTCCTATAGGGTCCCTATGAGTTGGAGTTGATTTGATGGCAGTGGGTAATACAGTCGTCAATAACTTGAGAAACGGTGTTGCCATAATACAAACTGAAAATATGTGGCATTGCCTTGGATGATATACAGCCAGGAAACATGACGGACGCTGAAAAGATGGGGACTCATGTTATTCAACAGAAACACACTTGTTATAACTATTACCTGTGAAAATGTGGAAAGAAAATCATATACCTACTAAAGTGGTAGCTCCAGGAGAAAGAGAAGAGTCAAACTGTTAGTGTGTGTTGGATACCGTTGGCTACTTTAGTAAGGCATTAGAAGAAAGAAATGAACTCAGGAAAAAAGCTGGCTGATTTGGAAATAGATATGAAATGGAATTGAGAATTAGAAGCAAGATTCTTGCTTCTTGAAAACCCATCTTCTTCTAGACCCAAACAATAAGAGACAGAATTTTAATGACTCTGAGTGTCAACAGCATAGTAAATAGGCTGCTGGATAAAATGAACAACTATTAAATCAAGCATGTGGCTTGTCCCTGAAGCCGGACAGCCACCATTCTCCTGAAAGGGATAAGGTTAAGGCTAAAAAACAAAATAAGCAAGGCCAGAAGACTGGTTCAGGAACAAAGATATGAACGTGACTACTGTTATATGAAACTAATAGATCATATGCCTACAACACTTTGAAGAATTTTTTTTTAATTTTTAAGTCAGGTCTAAGATACATATTTGGCCATTTTAGTTCTTTAAGCTCCAATACTTCCATACTCTGAGAGCAGGTTTTGAAAAAGAAAAATACCTCACAAAATACTGCACAGTTCCCTAAGAGATCATACTTACAATAGCTGACAGAAATGGACCTTTGCTCCGTCAATAGCACCCACAAACACACACTATACATACACATGCACACACACATACATCCAAAGTTTGTATTAAACTACCATAAAGCAATAATTACAGCAGCTTGAGTCAGTGCTCACAGAGAAAAATGGATGTGAGAGTATCTATGGGAGACAAGATCCAGAGTTTAATCAGGAAATTTCTTTTTTTTCTTTTCTTTTTTTATTATGACTGAGTGAAAATGTACATTCCTGTATAAATTTACATGCTCACCTATATGCAACTTCCACTGTTCTTCCTGCCCAGTGACAGCACACTATTCCTCTCTGCTCCATACATGTCTCATCCTCCCAACAGTCTCCTTTCTCCTGCTCTCCACCCATAAAGGGCACCCAATATATGGTCACTCTGCATCACCAAGTCCAATCCAAGAAATTTCTTGACTGCTAGGACAGTGAAAGTATACACCTGTCCCCACAGGATTCTAGCAGTGTCACAAGCAGTGAACCCTCTGTGTCTTCTCCTCTGTAATTTTTCAAATAGGAGTATCACTGTGGCTATCCTATCCCCTCTCCAATATTATATATAAGGTGTATGGGGAGGAAGGAGTGGATGCAGTGCCTAGGTGGGAATCTGGGGTATTTCTCTTGGGTCAATATCCTTTGCATTATCATACTTTTCCATGTCTTCATGGACAAATTGCTAAACTATCTTTGCAAGATGCTTTAAGGGGGTGGGTCAATATGACTCATGTCTGGCTGAGGGAATGTTGTGGAAATGATAGAGGACTCTTCAACTATGGCCTCTAAAAACGTCTTATCCAACCTCTTCCTCTGTCTTTTTCTCTCTAAAATCTGGCTAGACAGCTGAAGTAGTTTCAGTGAAGAACTCCCCAGGCTCAGCAAAATGTAGACTCTCTAGAATAGCTACAAGGAGCCCAGTTCCCTGACACTGCTTTAAACAGCAGGTGCTAAAAAGAACTTCCCAACCAAGGACATCCACAGTGGAGTTACATGAACAAGAACTTACCAAATGTTAATTTTTAAACCAAGAAATGTCAAGGTTTTGTTGTTACTGATTCAGCATCTCTTATCCTGACTAACATACTTCCCAATAATCCAGAAAAATAATAATAGCTTTTCCAGGTAATCTCTCAAAGATTACTTAACTGGTCACAGTTGTGCAACAAATTAGTAATCAAGCTCTAACAATTTAGTTTTAGCCCTAGAGTATAAGCAGTGTTGATATCATGTAATTGTTCAAACACATAGAAAGAGGACCTTTCCAAAACCATGATAGGAATGTACATTTGATCTTCTACAGCACACTCCTAAACACTTACCACACACACATGCATGCACACACAGACACACAAAGCTTAAAGTATTTCTGCAACGATGTGATTAATCAGTGATTTAAATGAGTTAAAAATGAACAAAATCATCGATGCCAGAAAAACATTAGCAGACCCTTATCCTTGCCAATTTATAGCAAGCAAGGTGGATTATGAACTTGAAAAAAGGAGAAAAAAAATGTCACTGCTATGTTAAATGGCAGTTGTGTAGAATGTGTCTGAGTAGAAAAATTATTAATGAGGCAGTCTAGGTCTCAAACCAGCTATCCAAGTGCCAAGTAGGAGTGAAATAGTGCCTCAAATCAGGGAGTTCGCAACAACACAAACACCAGTGTACAGAACTCAAGAGTATAAAGAGAGTTGAGTGAGCTAAGTGGGTTACCTGGAGATGGAAGCATTATGCTATCACAGTTCACAACATGCATTAATGTCCTAATGAGAAATCTAATCCCAAACTACTTACCTGGTGATTATTTCCCGGGATGACTAATCATAGAGGAAATTAAGAAATATAATAGAATTAGTATCATTATAGAAATCAAACTGTACTTGTTTAAGTGGAAAAGTAACAGCCAGAAGATGTTTTACTAGGCATTTGTAGAGATTTATTGACTACTTTTCTTTGAATGTTGGAGTTATACTCAATTTTACTGACAATGTATTATGATCAGACAGAATGGGATTTTTCCCTTCTATTCACACATGATTAAGTGCTGACTGCAGACATGAACAATAGGCCACTGATAATGATTGGATCCAGTGTCACAGGAGACAAGGAACAGAGACCTATGATTCCACTTTCCATGGATTTTCAACAAAGCCAGGTTTAGACGTTAAAAAAAACTAGGGGTCTACATCAGGCCTATGCTAGCCTGACACAATATTTTAGCCATTATTCTGAAACCATGGACAATCTTCTGGGGTGTTCTTCCTTCTTTCCTCTTTCTACACAGAGATGAGGCTTAAACTACCATTGATCTCAAAATTACTATAAATGCTCTCAAACACTGCAAACACCTTTTGTCTTGATTAAGGCCTATGGTAAGCTATGGCTGGTAACCAAAAGGTCAGAGGTTCAAATCCACCAGCTGCTCCTTGTAAATCCTATGTGTCAGTTCTTTCCTGTCCTACAGGGTCTCTATGAGTCAAAACTGATTCACTGGCAATGAGTTTGATTTTTTGGTAGAGTAAGAGAAAGCAACATATCACATGCAGGAACACTAGGATAAAACTAAGGCTTTCACCCACGCTTTCTCCTTCTTAGTTATCTAGTGCTGCTATAATGGAAATACACAACTGGATGGCTTCAGAAAACAATAATTTTATTCTCTCACGGTCTAGTAGGCTTCAAGTCCAAATTTAGGACATCAGCTCCAAGGGAAGACTTTCTCTCCTTGTCAGCTCTGGAGGGTGGTCCTTGTCATCAACCTTCCCCTGGTCAAGGAGATGCTTAGGCTCAGGAATCCTGTGTCCAAAGGACACATTCTGCTCCTGTAACTGTTTTCTTGGTGGTAAGAGATGTCTTTGTCTCTCTGCTCATTTCTCTCTTTTATGTCTCCAAAGAGTTTGGCTTAAGATACCATTTAATCACATAGATCTCAACACTATGACTATTGCTAATCCCATCTCATTAAAATCACAGAGATAAGATTTATAACATATAGGAAAACCACACCAGATGAAAAAGTGGTGGGCAATCACACAATACTGGGAATTTGGTTCATACACATATTTTGGGGGGACAAAATTCAATCCATGACAAGTATCTTCTTTCTTTCTCGCTCCCAGTTTCAATCCTTCCATTTCTTTCTCCGCTCTCCCCTAAGTAATGTCTCCATTGCATTTTCTGTTCTCCTAGTCTTCGTTCTACCCCGGCCCCTAGGGTTGCCATGAGTCGGATCTGACTCGATAGCACTTGGCTGGCTTGGCAGTCTTGGTTTTAGTAGCAGATTCAGGAAGTTTCTACTCATTCCCCAAAAATTCCAGTGAATAGTGGGTTACCTTCTCCTTTTGGCTTAACTGTTTTTTTGTTTTGTTTTTTCAATATATTTTTCTCTAAGCTCCCAGACTTCAGCATTTTTGACCATTGTTACTCCTCCAATTATATCTTCATTCAGACCCAGAGGATGACTTCACCTATCCCAGATGTTGCTCTTTCTGCCCACCTGGTACTGCAATGGCAGCTGGCTTAAGGAGATAAGATTTGTTTCATGCAAAGCTGGGATTAGGTCACAACTCTGCCAGGAATTCACTGTTCTTAAACAAATTTCTTATTCTGAACCTCTGCTTCCTCATCTACAAAATGGGAATAGTTGGGGGAAAAAAAGCATGTCACTGGGTCAATTCCAACTTACAGTGACTACAGCCAAGCCAAGCCAAGTGCTGTCGAGTCGGACAGGACAGAACAAAACTGCCCCATAGAGTTTCCAAGAAGCAGATGGCAGATTTGCATGGCCAACTTTTTAGTTATCAGCCAGAGCTTCTAACTGCTGCACCACAAGGGAACTGTAATATGACCCCTCAATTCATTCCATTACATGACAGTTCACTATCACAGACTGAGGCAAACTGAAGCAACCTAGTAAATATTAGCTCCTTGCAAACTCAAACCTTTCTTCTCAATCTTCCTAATAAGAGGCAGCATGCAAGTTTTTAATTTTCTTTTCTTATAACTTCTTAGTTAGCCAGTTGGGGACTCTTCTCTCGATATTGCCCTGGATTTAGGAAAAAGCTCTTGCAGATCTTAGGACAGTGAGTGAGAACAACTTGCCTCTGTTTGCCTGGCTAACAAGGATAAACTACTATCTCTATGGTTTACGTTTAATGCCTGATAACGCATTTCCAAGAGAAGCACTCAGCAAGAACATCCATAAATATGCCTGTAATGTTTACTCAAACTATTTGCATGGCCAATTATACAAACGAAGGATGAAAACAGACAAAATGGGTCACTAAAATAAGCCTGCACTGTTTGTGAGGCATATAATAATACAATGTGTTGTCTCTTAGAGCCTGTGTTTCAAGAAGCTTTAGTTACATAAGAAAGATTTATTGTAAGACTAAGAAATGTATTCTCTTCTGCCTTAACATGATGTTTGCCAGTCTAGAAATGCAGGTCACACAAACGCATTGCCAAAAGTACATTCTTTGGAAGGTCTATTGCCTCCCAAATCTTAGCATCAAGATATTATATAAAGTCCAGTCATGTTTCTTAATCATACACAAACATGGTGTCTCCTTCTCTTGGTTATCAGTCATGTGTTGCACAAATGAACAGAATCCAGAGGTTATTTACTCAGAATGAGAGACAAACGAGTAACTGATCACGAAAGAGGAACTCAACTTAATTCATAGTGATTCAGAGGGCTAATGGAGGATAAATAGTTGAGACACTGGAAGCACATTTTGACTCAACTGAAGACAGGAAAGAAACTAGACATACCAAGTATTCATATGTAAGCCACCGGAATTACAATCTTCATATTTCATCTCATTTGTTTGGCACTGAAATTTTCCGTTCTATATTTGGGAAGAAAATGTCCCAGAGATGTTGGCGGGATTGCTGTGCTCATCACTCAGTGAATAAACGGTGTAGAGGGCATTCATCTTGGTATATGCCTGACTTTAAAACTTACACTCTCGCAATTCTAACATGCTATCCATTCCTAGAACTTCAGAGAACACGTTCACTTACAGAGATGCTAACAATATCAGTTACTGACTGGGTGCATTCATAAGCTCTCTTTCACCAGAAACAGGCATCCGAGTGTGCAGGAGCTGGATATTGAAGACAAGCCCCCCAGTGGGTGGCAGCAGAACCCCTACAGTAGCTTTAATACTTGGGCCTATGTTCAATTGTCTTCTAACTACTGTTTATTGCAGTGAGGCTATTGAACACTGCATCCAAACAGCATAAACTTCAAGAGCAGTAGAGGCCTGACTGTCCACCATCTGTGCCTTGCTAGGCACTTCACCAATATTACCATACTGAATCCTTAGCACCTACCTGAAAGGCTGTTACCTTGCCCCTTCTGCAGTAAGAAAACTTAACTTCCGGAAAGGGAGTTGTCTCAGCTGGCACAGGTAGGAAATTTTAAAACTGGGGTTCAAGTGTAGATCTGTCTGATCATAGGGTCTATGTTTTGATCTATGATCTATGTGTCAAAGACCCCAAGGCTCTTGGAAAGCATTTTTACAGGCAGAGAAAGAAATGGGCTGTTTCCTAGTAGGGTATAACACATTTGCACAAGCTAACTTAGAGGATCAAAGAGAATCTGATCTTCCTGGTTTTCCTGCATACCATTAGTCTCACACATTTTCCTGCTGTCTAGCTATCCATGAGTGTTCGTCTTTCTGACTAATCAGCTTGTCAAGTTTTCTGTTTTTCTATTGGGAAACATGGCCAAGAGTTATCACTCTGCAAACTTTTGGTGGAAAACAATGAAAATGTCTACTGCATACACATCATCATTACCCTCCTGAGATTTCGGGAATAGCTCCCTTTGTCACACACACTTCACTTACATTTGGTTCCTTAAAAATACAAATGAATGCATGAACACTTAAGTGAACAAATGAATAAGCAAGTAAGTAATCAGAAATCCAAAACATTTCCTTTTCTTTCAAACCAAAACAAATACTGCCAAAATGAAAGCCACAGCATGAATTTCATTCATGGAAACTTCGGAGTGACTTCCACAGTCCCCAGGATTGCAGGGAGAGGTAGGATGATGTTCCATACCTGGGACTCAAGGAGAATGACTTTTAAGTGTACAGAAATTTTAAGAGAGGCATGACTTGTTTTCTGGAAATCTTCATAATCTCTTCTAATCCTCTTGCTACCTTCATCTGTCTTCAAATCAGAAGACTTGGGTAAGAATATCTCATCTCTGCTTCCCTCTTGTCTCAGAAATAAAGAGAAGGCATAGGTTGAAATTCAGCAAAACTGTACATCTAAGGTATCTCATGATATGATTTTAGATTATTTTTACATCTTATTTGTCTTCAACTTTAGCATTCATCTCCTACGTGGGAATGACATAGTATTCAAGATTACGTAAATTTTGTTGATGTTAGGTGCCATCAAGGTGATTTACGCTCATAGAGACCCTACTTAGAGCAGAATGAAACACTAGTCAGTCTTCACCATGCTCACAATTGTTGCCATGCTTGAGCCCACTGTTGTAGCCACTGTGTCAATCCACCTCATTGATGGTCTTCCTCTCTTTCAGCGATCTTCACCTTTACCAACCATGATGTCCTTTTCTAGGGACTTATTCCTCCTAACAATATGTCCTAAATATGCTATCATGCAGCATTCTGCTTGTACTTCTTCCAAGACAAATTTGTTTGAATTTTTTTGTAGTCTATGATATAGTCAACATTCTTCTCCAATACCACAGTTCAAAGGCTTCAATTTTTCTTCTGTATCCCTTATGCATTTGCCAGTTTTCACAATATATGAGGTGACTGAAAACACCATGGGTTGAGTAAGGCACACCTTAGTCTTCAAGGTGCTATTTTTTGTTTTTTAACACTTTTAAAGAGGTCTTTTGCAACAGATTCACCCAATGCAGTGAATTTTTTGGTTTCTTGACTACTGCTTCTGTGTTGATCGTGCATCTAATCAAACACTTGACAACCTTTCTTTTCTCCATTTATGTTGCTTACTGATCTAGCTGTCAAGATTTTTGTTTTCTTGATGTTGAAGTACAATTCATAATGAAGGCTATGGAATTTGATCAACAAGTGCTTCAAGTCCTCTTCACTTACAGTAGACAAGGTTCTATCATCTGTATAATGCTGGTTGTTAATAAGTCTTTCTCCAATCCTGATGCCACGTTCTTCTTCATGTAGTCCAGAATCTCAGATTATTTGCTCAGTTTACAGACTGAGTAGGTATGGTGAAAAGATACAACCCTGATGCACACTTTTCTTGACTTTAAACCACATGGTATCCCCTTGTTGTATCTGAACAACTAAATTTATGTACAGATTCCTCATGAACACAACTAAGTGTTCTGTATAGGTTCCTCATGAGCACAATTCCTATTCTCAGTGTTATCCACAATTTGTTATGATCCCAATTAAATGTATTTCTACAGTCAGTTAAACACGGGTAAATATTCTGGTACTTTCTTCTTTAAGCCAAGATCCATCTGACATCAGCAATGATACCTTTGGTTACGTATCCTCTTCTGAATCCAGGTTGACTTTTTGGAAGTTCCCTATTGATATACTCCTGCAACCACTTCTGAATGATTTTAAGCAAAATTTTATTTTCATGAGATACTAATGATATAGTTCTATAATTTCTGCACTTATTTGGCTCACCTTTCCTGGGAATAGGTATAAATATGGATCTCTTCCAAGGGGCTTACCAGATAGCTGTCTTTCAAATTTCTTGACATAAATGAGTGAGTACTTCTAGCACTATATTTTTTTGTTGAAATATCTTGATTGATATTCTGTCAATTCCTGGAGCCTTGTTATTCACCAGTGCCTTCAGTGCAGCTTGGACTTCCTTCTTCAGTACCATTGCTTCCTCATCTTAGGTTACCTCCTAAAATGGTTGAATGTTGAGCAGTTCTTTTGGATATAATAATTCTGTGCACTCTTTCCAACTTCTTTTGATGCTTTCTGTGCTGTTTTAACATCTTCCTCATAGAATCCTTCACTCTTCCAACTTCAGGCTTAATTTTTTTCTTCAGGTCTTTCAGCTTGAGAAATACCAAGCATTGTCCTCCTTTTCAGTTTTTTTTATCTCCAGCTCTTTGCACACGTCACCGTAATACTTAATTTTGTCTTCTCCATTTGCACTTTGAAATTTTCCGTTCCATTCTTCTACTTCATTTCTTACTTTTGCTTTAGCTACTTGATGTTCAACAGCAAGTTTCAGAGTTTCTTCTGACATCATTTTGCCCTTTTCTTTATTTGCTGTCTTTTTAATGACCTCTTATTTTTTTCACATATGGTGGTCTTGCTGTCATTCAGTAACTTGTCTGGTCTTCAGCCATTAGTATCAAATCTATTCTTGAGATGGCTACCAAATTCAGGCAGGATATACTGAAGGTCGTACTTTGTCTTTCATGGACTTATTTTAATTTTCTTCAGTTTGAACTTGAACTTGCTTATGAGCAGTCAAGGTGTGTTCTGTAGTCAGTATCTGGCCTTGTTCTGACTGATGAGCTTCAACTTTTCCATTATCTGTTGTGCATGGGGTTTCCATGAGTCAGAAACAACTCTTCAGTCCTAACAATATCATCTTTTTCTACACATATAGTTGATTTGATTCCTGTGTATTCCATCTGGTGAGGTTTGTGCATATAGTTGCTGTTTATGTTGGTGAAAAAAAGGTATTTCCAGTGAAAAAGTCATCAGTTTTGAAAACTCTGTCATGTGATCTCCAGCATCATCTCTATTACCAAGGCCACATTTTCCAACCATCAATCCTACTTCTTTGTTTCCAACTTTCACATTATAATCACTAGTGATTATCAGTACATCCTGACTTTAATGTTTTATCAGTTTCAGACTGCAGAAGTTGGTAATAATCTTCAGTGTCTTTATTTTCAGCCTCAGGGGTTGGTACACATACCTGAATAACAGTCACATTAACTACTCTTCCTTGTAGGCCTATGGATATTACCCTATCACTGACAGTCCTGTACTTCAAGACAAATCTCAACAAATGTTTTTACTGAGGATTAATGTAGCATCATTCCTCTTCAAGTTGTCCTTCCCAGCATGATAGACCATATGGTTCTCTGATTTAAAATGGCCAGCACTAGTCCATTTCAGCTAATGCCTAGGATATCACTGTTCATGCATTCTACTTCATTTTTGATGGTTTCCAATTCTCCTAGTTCATATTTGGTCTGTTCCATGTTCAGATTAGTAATGAACTTTTATAAATGTTTCTTTTCATTTTGTGTCATGCCATATCAGCAAATTAAGGTCCTGAAAGCTTGACTCCACCCAGGTCTTTATAGCTGACTATACCTTGAAGAGAAGCTCTTCCCCAGTCATCTTTTGAGTTCCTTCCAGCCTGAGGGGCTCATCATCAGTCAATCCTTCTGTTCGCTGAATGTATTGTTACACTTTTTCCTACTGTCCATCCTATCTTCCAATCTACATGTCTTATAGCAACCAAGAAGGAAACAGATGATGTTCATATGTTAGAATCTAGTAGTTAAAGGAAAATTTAATAAAGAGACTACTTACGAACTTGTGGGTAAAATACAAGGAAATCACAGGAGACAGTACCAGCCTGCCCAATCCCAAATTAAGCTAGGTATAGCCATCACTTCTAATTCAAAAGGGGAAATGGGAAGAATGGACACTGAAAAGCAGGAGAGAGTGGAGAGGTATCCACAGAGAAGTTGTAATCTCTAAGGGATGAAAACTTCCAAGAGCAAACCAACATGGGGAGAGAGGGTACACACCCCAGTTCCATCATCTTCCTTCCTGCTCATCTCTTGAGGCTCCTCATTCGATAAGTTCACAGGAAATTGACTGCAAAGGAGTCCAAACCAGGCTTCCAGTTGGTGTACTCAGATTCAAACCCTTGATGAGAATATGCATTTCAACCCCAGATGTACTGAATCAGAATATACATTTTAATAAGATCTTCTAGTGATTCTCAGAACTCGTCCTTAAACAGCAGCATTAGCATCACCTGGGAACTTGTTAGAAATACACATTCCCAGCAGGGGTTCAAACTGGAACACACCAATTGGAAGCCCTGGTCTAAACAGATCAGCCCTCCAAGGTAGAGACTTAAGGGTTAGAGTGACCCTAGAGGGAAAAATAAGATAGACACAATACATCTTCAGATTTTATCCAGTATCAGACCTACAGCATGAACCATTATGGCTGCAATGCTGTCTTTCTGTGAAATACTGCAGCATTAAAGAAATTTCCCCTCCCTCTTTTATAGATCGACTACATAGCATCTCACCCATTGCTCCTGAGTCCTAAGTGGTTGGTTTTCCAATTAAGATTATGCTTTCCTGAAAGGGCTAAAACCACATCTAATTTCTTGGAAAGTCTAGGGTTGTGGAAGATCAAGACCAAGACTGCTGAGGTCAGTTTTCTGTAATGTGAAATAGCTACTCTTTGTAGTGAGTGTGTAAATGAAACTTCAGTGGACTTAAGCCAATTGCCCAAAGTCTTACAGTGAACGAAACTGAGAAACCACTTAGTCTTACTCTAGGGTCTATGAATTTAATTCTCAAAGCTTCAGCTTGCTATTTTTCTTTTCTTCTTCCTTCCCCTCACTTCTTTCTCTCCCCCACCCCACCTCCCTTTATTTTTTAACAAGCTTAAATTTAGCCATCAATTCCCTGGGTTAAGATCATTTATGCAAAGGCGATCTATCTTCTACAAGGTTTCACATGGGAGAGGTTGATATTCTATGTGAATGTAGCAGGAAATAATAATATCTTGCTTTTTGAGTCCCCCTATCATCTCACTCCCTGTAAATCACTGTGTAATCAATCTGAAGCAGCAACATGCAACAGCATTAAAATTAGGGATGTTTGAAGAGGGAATTAGTCTACTCACTCATTATTCTTGATTAATAGAAAATTATCCTGCTAACATTTACTGTGCTATTCATTTGTTATTTGGAAGTGATTAGCCACAAATAGCAGTTAAGAACAAGCCAGTTTTGTAGTTTCATCTACAGCTGTAATTACCTCCACAGTGCCTCTTTCTTCAAACACGCCTTCCTCAATTGAAATTAGCTCACACCCTTCTTTAAACACCTCCTTCCTTACAGATATTAGCTCTTCTTTCTCAAACAGAGAGAAATCAGTGGCTCTGCTTACCTGTAACCCATTCATGTAAGACTAAAAAGCATCAGGGAAGAACTTAAGTTTATTGGCTAAAACTACGGGAATGCAAGGTACAGACTATTCTGTTTCCCAGATTTTTCCATTACCTGACTACACCATCAGCCTGCAACACATTTCTCATTCACATTCCTCCAAGAAGGAACCTGAAAGCCTCAGGGCACAGAGTAGCTTGGCATCACTATTTGCCTCTGAGATCTCTGGCCTCTTTCCATCCTTTCTCTTTTAAACAGCTCCCACCTGGACATTTCTTTTCTGCTCCTCAGGGTGGTCCCGAGATAGTCAAAATTCCCCACCACATGGCCAAATTATTCACTTCAGTTTCTGCCATCTAAATTTCCTTTTTATGTATTTCATTCCCATAGTGAACTAGCTTCAGCTGGCTGTCACATGAGAAAGAGCAAATAAATTAATTCGCCCTCAGGTGCTAACAATGACTGAAAACTGGCTTGCTCAGTTGGTAATAATTCTGAAATATTTATCTTTTCTCACTTTTAAAGCCTTCACACAGTGATTCTCAGCCAATACTACTCAATATAATCAGATGGAAAACTTTTTAAACCAGTAATGTCTAGTTCCCACATCAGTTTTTGAGAACCTGAACCTACAAAATCACTCTTACTAAAATTTCAGTAATCTCTACCAAAATAGTACAGGAAAGGATTTTTTCTTCTTGATTCAGTTAGCTAACACTGAGTCTTCAAATTCATGTCTCATTAGAAGCACTTCTTTCTGAATGCATATCTTTATCTACTACAACTAAAGCATTTTTTAATGTAATTTTTACTATGATTGAGTGAGAATATACAAATCCATATAAATTTGCATACCTACCAATGAGGGGCTCCCAATGCTCTTCCTGCCTGGTGACAGCACACTCCTCTTCTCCATTCTGTACATGTTATATCCTCCTAACAATTTCCTATCCCCTCCTCTCTACCCTCTCCCCTGTGTCCAGTAAGAGGTCAGCTGGATGACATCCTACAGATGCATAGAACCATGAAGTGCACACATGATATGGTTTCTCTGTGTCACCAAGTCCAAACCATTTCTACCCGAAGAGTTGACTTCCATTATGATTTATGGACGGGGCAGCATCAGGGCCAGAGGCCATGCTCCCAGGGAACCCCGAGGCCCCTGGACCATCAACTGTGGTCTTTTCGTGGAGATTTCAGGGTGTACTCATTTTCGTGTTGCCTGTGAGACTCAACTTTGTGAGCCCCATCATGGCTATCACTGGTGGTGGCTGGACACCATTCGGTTCTTCCATTCACATTTCAGTGTAGTCACCCACTCATGTGGGTCTCTCTGTCTTCTGGGTTCTCTTTGCCCTATGTAGTTTTGGTCCTTAGAGATCACCTGTTCCTGCTGAGTTGGGACCATTTACTGTACCTCAGATGGCAGCTTGGCAGCTTTTAAGATGTCAGGCGCTACTCATCAATTTGGGGTACAGAAGACTCTCTTACTGAAACACTAGTTGTGCCAATTGGCCTTGATTTCCCCTGAGAGCATGGTCCCTGGCCCTCCATCCCAGCTACTCTGTCCTTGCAATACTGAGTTGAGAGGAGTAATCATGTTATGCTGAAGTCCAGTTAAAATTGATCTTCTTTCTAATGTGTGCTGTCATTGATTTCACCCAACCAAATTTCTATCAACTATCTATACCTCACCCTCTCCCTCCCTCCCTCCCCACACTTGCAGCCATCAAAGAGTATTTTATTCTATGCATGAGTCTGTTCTTAAGTTATTGTAGGGACTTCATACAATATTTGTCCTTTTGTCACTAACTACTTTCACTCAACACAATGTCTTCCAGTTGAAACCAGGTTATGTTTCTTAAGATCACATCAGTATTTATCATTGCATAGTGTTCCAATGAGTATATATACCATAGTTTACCTATTCAGAAGAATTCAGGAAGTGGGTGAATATCCTTGAACCCCATTCAAGAGCTCTGCATCAGTATCTGTAGGAATTTGCATTTTAATATGCTCCTGAGCCAACTAGATCTTGCTCAAATTTGAGAACTATTCACTGCCCCAGGGAAATCCATGACCCAGACCTACTAAGTTTGGAAGCTGATTTCATTTTTTTCTTTCTTTAATTTACCTTGCAATGAATCATGGAAACTGGACATCAAATTAGACAACATAAACTACATCTTTAGCTTAGAGAATAGACTTTTTTCAATATAGATAATAAATTCTTTTATAAGATATTTATGTTTTTCATGGAGTCCAAGAATTGGTCAACATTCAGCCATCTCAGGAGGTACCATATGATCAAGAACCAACGGTACCGAAGGAAGAAGTCCAAGCTACACTGAAAGTACTGGTGAAAAGCAAGGCTTCAGAAATTGTTAGAATACTAAATATAACATGTTTCAACAAATGGATGCAATGCTTTAAATGCTCACTCATCTATGCCAAGAAATTGGGAAGACAGCTACCTGGCTAATCAGTTGAAGAGACCCATATCCGTGCCCATTTTAAAAAACAGTGGTCCAACAGAATGCAACAATTAACAACCAATATTATTAATAACATGTGCAAGTAAAATTCTGCAAAGATCACTCAAAAAACAGTTGCAGCAGCACATCAACAGGAAAATTCCAAAAATTCAAGCCAGATTCAGAAGAGGACATGGAACAAGAAATGCCACTGCTGATGTCAGATGGATCTTGGCTGAAAGTAGAGAATGCTAGAAAGATGTTTGCCTATGATTAATTAACAATGCAAAGCCATGTGACTATGTGGATAATAAGTTTTGGATAACATTGTGAAGAATGGGAATCCCAGAACATTTATTCTTGCTCATGGAGAAGTATCTAGACTGAGAGAGAATCATTTAACAGAACAAGGACACTTTGTGGCTTAAAATCAGGAAAGATCTGTGGCAGAGTTGTATCCCTTTACCATACTTATTCAATCCATAAGCACAGCAAACATTTCAAGAAGCTGGACTGTTATCAAGTGGTATCAGGATTGGAGGAAAACTCATTGACCACCTACTATTCACAGATGACACAACCTGGCTTGCTGAAAGTGAAGAAGACTTGAAGAACTCAATAATGAAGATCAAGCAAAGACTACAGCCTTCTGTATGGACTATACCTCAACATAAATAAAAATCTTCACCACTGGACCAATAAGCAACATCATGATAAAAAGAAAAAAGACTGACATTCCCAAAGACTTCATTTTACTTGGATCCAAAATCAATGTCCACGGAAACAGCAGTCAAGAAGTCCAACGATGTATTGCATGGGAAAAATCTACTGCAAAAGACCTCTTTCAAGTGTTAAAAAACAAAGATATCACTTTAAGAACTAAGGTGCACCTGACCGAAGCCATGGTATTTTCAATCACCTCACAGGCACGCAAAAGCTGGAGTGTAAATAAGGAAGACAGTATTAAAAAAAAAAAAAATACGCCTTTGAATTATGATGCTGGTGAAAAGTACTGAATAAGTCATGAACTACCAGAAGAATAAACGAATCTGTCTTGGAAGAAGTACAGCCAGAATGCTCCTTAGAAGTGAGGATGAATAGACTTCACCTCCTGTACTTTGGACATGGTACCAGGAGGTATCTGTCCCTAGAGAAGGACATCATTTTTGGTAAGGTAGTAGGTCAATGAAAAAGATATGGACTGACACTAGCTGCAACAATGGCTCAAACATAGCAATGATGGGATTGTAAGGATGGTACAGGATAAGGCAGTGTTTCATTCCATCACACAAGATCTGATGGTTAAGTCTACAAGCGTAGCTGCTGTTAAGAGCTACATACCTCACTGCTGAATATCACTATGGTCACCTTTGAAGTAGTCTACTTGGGAAGCTATGCACCAGTGTCAGCACCTAGTCCACCTTTCAAAGCATTTTTGGAACTCTTTCTGGAATGGCCATTGCACATGGTGTCAAGGTAGAAAGCTTGTGAACTTCTTGTCTATGTGGGAGTTAGCTGAACTCTAACTAACTCCAGTTAGAATTCTAACTAACTCTAATCTAACCCTATAGTTGTCTGGGAGGGAGCTTTTAGCCAGTGAAGAAGTAACTGTATTAGAACATCCTACCTACTCACCAGATCTGGCCTCCAATGACTTTTTTCCTGACTCAAAGATATAGGAAATATTTAAAAGACATTCAGGACATCAAGGTAATATGATGACAGCTCAGCTGGCCATTCCAGGAAAGGAGCACCAAAATTGCTTTGAAGGGTGGACTAGGACCTGATGTTGGTGCATAGCTTACCTAGTGGAGTACTTCAAAAGTGACTGTAGTGATATCCAGCAATGAGGCATGTAGCACTTTTTCTAGGATGAGTCTCTAACATAATCGTCAGACCTAGTATACAATAGGGCAGCTATGAGTTAGAACTAACTAGACAGCATCTAACAACAACCTGGAACCTTAGGTGGTATAAACTGTTAATGTGCTCAGCAGCTAACCGAAAACCTTGAGATACAAGTCTATCCAGAGGCACCTCAGAAAAAAAGGTCTGGCTACCTATTTCTGAAACATCAGCCACTGAAAATCCTATAGTGCAAAACTCTATTCTGACACAGATGTGACTGCCACAAATTTCAGTCAATCTGCTGGCAGCTAGTGGTTTGGTTTTTTTTTTTGGCTTTATATATTTTATTCAATGGTCCCCAGTTTGCACAAATGATTTGCTCTCAACTACAAACTCAATGATTGGTAGCTCAAACCCACCAAGCAGTACCATAGAAAAAAGCCCTGGTGGTCTGATTCTATTATGATTAGTCAAGGAAACTCTACCGAGTTGTTCCACTCTGTAATACATGAAGTCATCGTAAGTCAGAATCACCCCAATGGCAGCAGGCTGTACTTTACTCACGTTTAATTCACATTCATCTAGCAGCTTCTGTTCATAAGTTACACAGTAACGAAGAACAGATTCACTCCCCACAGGGAACACGGAGACTAGTCAGAGACAACGATGTGAATTCATTTAACTAACCCAAGACAAAGAGGAAGAAGTGCTAGAATCAAAGTCTAGGACAAGAATAAGCATGAGTATACTCTAGAGGACCTCCAGAAGGAAATGACAGATAAACTGGCCCTGGAAGAACTAGAAGGTTTAGAACGGGTTCCTAGGGCCCAAAAACAGTACACATTGGTAGTAATTAAACAGGTCTTGGCTCAGCCTGGTGGCTTAGTGGTTAAGTGCTATGTCTGCCAACCAAAAGGTTGACCGCTCAAACCTACCAGGTGCTCCCTGAAAAGTCTATGTGGTAGTCCTGCTCGGACCTATGGGATCACCATGAGTCTGAATCAACAGAAGTGGGTTTGGTTTGGATCATGCTCTTCTCTCTCCCTGAGGGTCATGTTAAGAAGGAGTGTATGAACTAATTAATCCTCCACTATTCACAATGGCTTGTTCAGATGGTAATTATTCTAAGACATTTGAATTTTGTCACCTTTAAGGGCTTCACACAGTGATTCTCAACCCATACTGCTCAGTATAATCATCTGGAAAGCTTTTTTTAAACTAGCCATCTTGGGCCCCATGTCAGAGTCTATATAGCGTAACAGGAAAGGTGAAACCTAGGAAAAGACTCTTGATGGAAGTTCACCTCAGGACTTTTTGGTGAATTCTTATTTATCCCTGAAGGTCTTCCTCTGGCTCCATCTCCTCTATGAAATCTCCATTGCTCCCTTTAGAGCAGAGTTCCTCAGCCTTCCTCAGTCCCACTTTTAATTTTCTCAGTTGTATGAAATGATTCACTTTTATAATTAATTCCACTACTACCTGGTAGCAGGAAGCATGATTTATTCATCTTCGATTGTCTTGGCAGAACATCTGGCAACTAAAAGCTACACAAAAGAAATGTCTGTTGATTTAACATCTATACTATGGTGGTTTTGGAAACCCTAGTGTTGCAGTGGTTAAGAGCTATGGCCGCTCAGTAAAAGGTGGGCAGTTCAAATCCACCACGTGCTCCTCAGAAACTCTATGGAGCAGTTCAGGTCACTGAGTCAGAATCGACTATACAGCAGTGGCTTGGCTACTGCAGTGGTTAAAAGCCAAACTGTCTTGCTTTCACCCTGAGTCTAAAAATGATATCTGCATGACTTCTGTGAAGTAATTTAATGTATGTCTCAATTTACTCATCAGTGAAGGAAAAGAAATAATACCTACTGCTAGCACTGACATAAGGATTGATTAACATATGTCAAGTGTACAGTAGTGTCTGGTGCATTAAGTAATAAGTATTTGCTAGTATTTTTAATACCAGTAAAATAAAAAGTAGGTCCTTCTTGTCTACATATTTCCCCCTGGAATTCATTTTACTTTATTGCTGACATGTTGAAGTGCTTGAGCAAGTGGCTATCCATGAAGGCACTGCAGATTTATTTTTATTGACACCTTGGTTTGATATATACTCCCATTCCCAGCACTTAAACTTCTGTACAGAGATTGTCTTGCACCACTACATGGCATTAGGCCACAGATACAGAGAGTTCCCATGTATTGTCACAAGTTACCCAATGAATCAATGGAATAGCCCAAACCAGGCTCAAAGCTTGTCAGGTCAATGCCATTCCTGCTCCCCAAGTGTAGAAGAGAGAAGTTCTGCACAGCAAATCCTAAGTGGCACATTACATGTCTTCTAGGCAAGTACAACCAGGAAACAAATCGCAATGTCCTAAGATAATGAACCATGTTTCTCTAAGCCTAGATATTGTGAAGGCTATTTTAGTTGTTTCTTTCTTTTCTTTCTTTTTCTTTTGATGAGGAAATTGCTTTGAACTAATGACTAGCACGAGCTGTCTTGCAGGAGGTATCAATCATTCCAACAGCTTCAACCTCCAGTGCATCAACTATCAATTGGGGTGATTTTGTCCCACACCCAGAGGATATTTTGCAATGTCTAGAGTTATTTTTGGTTGTCACAGCTGGGGGTTGCTTCTGGCATCTGGTAGGTAGAGGCCAGGGATGCTGCTACACATCTGTGCAGGACACCCTTGACAATAAAGAATTACGCTTCTCCAAAGGTCAATAGTGTTGAGGTTGAGACACTCTGCTCTGGAGTCATGTTATTGCTGCATGTTGGATTTAAAGAGACAATGTAAGTCTTAACTATCCCATATGCTGGCTCAGTTTGAGGTAGTAAAAACTGACAGGAGGAGAAATCTAAACAGAGCAGAGGATGAGAATGACAGAGAATGGTAAAGAGACCTGCTTCTGGCAACAGCACTGACTCCACTTGGTTGCCTTAAGCTTTCTACAGTCCAGGAACCGAATGCACCACTTTTCTCTGGCAGCTGATACGCTGCACAGTCATTTAACTGTTAGTTTCAATGGTAATAACACCCAGTAAGAACCTTGAGCCTTAAGAGCAGTTTTGTGGAGTCTGTGGTCTGACCCACTGCCCTTTAATAAGACTAAGTTCCCTTTGTGTCTCTCAGTTGGCAAGGATTGGGATACTGGGAGCAAAAGCCTAGTTTGATTCATTTTACCCTCCAGTTTCTTTTAAAATCGCACACGTCACAGTGGGAAGCCCCAGTGAGAAGAAAAGAAGCAAGCATCAAATTGGATAAAATAACAAAGCCACTGGTGTTACAACCTCTTTCCTCCCCTGCTGCCTTCCTGCAATATCCACTTAGTTTTCTGTCTATAAAACAAAATCATTTGATGGTCTCTAAGCCATTGTAATTTAGCATGCATGTCACACTTCAGTAATTATTGGTCATAATTGCAAAGAAGCTATTGTATCTTTTTATAGAGAGATCTTTTCAGCCTTCTAATCCCAAAGTCAATGAGTCAGCATTATAATTGTGCTATTATTTGTGTTCATGCATTGATGCTGGAGAGGAATTTGTTAAGAAGAAAAAGATAGGCAGAATATTCCATTTTAGCAGCTAATCCCTCTTCAGTATTACAAATTTAAAATAGGTTAAGATTTACCTAATTGTTAGGATCTCATCCAAAATAAAGTATTATTAGCTTTTTTTTCCAGCCTATCACCACTATTTATTTTATTTTTTATTATGATTGAGTGAAAATGTACATTCCCATATAAATTTGCATGCCCACCTATATGCAGTTCCCACTGCTCTCCAGCCTGGTGACAGCACACTCTTCCTCTCCACCCCACACTTGTCTTATCCTCCTGACAATCTCCTATCCCCTCCTTTCCACCTACTCCCCAACCTCCAGTAAGAGGTCAGCAGGACGACATGCTATGGATGCACAGAACCATAAATTGCACACATGATATGGACACTGTGTATCACCAAGTCCAATCCATTTCTGTCGGAAGAGTTAACCTCCATTATGATTTATGGACAGGGCAGCATCAGGGCCAGAGACCATGTTCCCAGGCGAACTCCAAGACCTCTGGACCATCAGTTGTGGTCTTTTAGTGCAGATCTCGTAGTATACTCCTATTTGTTCTTGTATTGACAGTGATACTCAACTTTGTGAGCTCCATTGTTGCTACCACTGGTGATGGCCAGGCTCCATCCAGTTCTTCCAGTCACAAGTAGATGTAGTCACCCACTCATGTGGGCCTCTCCGTCTTCTGGGTTCTCTTTCCCCATGCCGTTTTGGTCTTTGGTGATCATTCCTGCTGAGTTGGGACCACCTGCTGTACCCTCAGATGGCAGCTTGGCAGTTTTGAAGACCCCAGATGCCACTCACCAATGTGGGGTGCAGAAGGCTCTCTTAGCAAAATGTTAGGTGTGCCAATGTGGTCTCGATTTCCCCTGAGAACATGGTCCCTGGCCCCCCTGCCCCAGCTACTCTGTCCTTGCAATACTGGGTTAAGATGGGAGAAGTAATCATGTTATGTTAAAGGCCAGTTAATACTGATCTTCTTTCCAGTGTGTGCTGTCACTGATTTCACCCAACAAAATTTTTATTATCTAATCTAAGCCCTCCCTCCATTGCCCTCCCTCCCTTCCTACCCTTGCAGCCACCAAAGAGTCTTTTCTTCTATGCATGAGTCTGTTTTTAAGTTCTTATCATAGGGGTCTCATACAATATTTGTCCTTTTATCGCTGAGTACTTTCACTCAACGTAATGTCCTCCAACTGAAACCACATTATGAGATGTTTCCTAAACTCATCATTATTATTTATCATGGAAGAGTGTTCCATTGAGCATATATACCATAGTTTACCTATCCATTCCTCTGTTGTTGGGCATCTGGGTTGATTCCACCTTTTTGCTATTGTGGACTGTGCTGTGATAAACATTCATGTGCACGTTACCAGTTGGTGTGGATGGCCTTGATTTTGTTGGATATATTCCAAGCAGTGGAATGACTGGGTCAAATGGTATATCTATATCCAGGTTCTTAAGGATGCACCAGATTGCTTTCCAAAGAGGTTGCACCATTTGCAACCCCACCAACAGTGCAGGAGAATTCAGCATTTGTTGTTTTGCGTTTTGGGGACCATGGCCAACCTTGCTGGGGTGAGATGGTATCTCATTGTCATTTTGATTTGAATTTCTTAAATAGCTAATGGTTGTGAGCATGTCCACATGTGTTTCTTCACTGCCTGGATCTGCTCTTTAGAGAAGCATCTGTCCATCTCTTTTGCCCATTGGGAAACTGGATTATTTATCTTTTTCTTATATTTTGAAGTACCTTACAGATTATGGAGATCAGGCATCGGTCTGACATATAGTTGCCAAATATTTTTTCCCATTCTGTAGGTGGCCTTTTAATTCTATTGATAAATTCTTTGGATGAGCAAAAGTGTTTCATTCTTGGTAGTTTCTGATTATCTATTTTCTCTTCCGTTGTTTGCAGTTTCCGACTCGACGGCACTTGGCCTTGGCTTGGCTGTTTGCAGTTTGACAGATTTTGAAATCTGCCTACATTGTGTATTAAAGCTTCCATTGTTGTTCCTACTTTACCTTGGATGAGCTTTATCATTTTAGATTTAATATTTAGGTCTTTTATCCAGTTTGAGTTGGTTTTGTATAAGGTGTAAGATGTGGGTCTTGTTTCAATTTATTGCAGATGGATATCTAATTTTTCCAACACCATTTGTTGAAGAGATAGTTTTTACCCCAGTTTAATGTCTTAGGGGCTATGCTGGATATAAACTGTTCATAGGAAGATGGTGTCATCTCTGAGGTCTCCATTCTGTTCCATTGATCTATCTGTCTCTTTTTGTCCCAGTACCAGGCTGTTCTGACCACTGTGGCACTGCAATAGGTTCTAAAGTCAGGTAGTAAGTGGCCTCCCAGTGTGTTCTCCTTCTGCAGTAGTGCTTTACTTATCCAGGGCTTCTTCCTTTTCCAGACAAAGTTGGTGATTTGTTTCTCCATCTCATTAAAAATTGTCACTGGAATTTGTATTGCCATGTGCCATCGAGTCAGTTCCAACTTAGGATTGCATTATATAAGTAGATTGCTTTGGGTAAAATACACATTTTCACAATAAGTCTTCCTATCTATCAGCAGGGTAGGTTTCTCCATTTATGTTAGTCTCTCTTAGTTTCTCATAGTAAAGTCTTGTAGTTCTCTTTGTAAAGTCTGTTATTTCTCTTGTTAGATAATTCCTAGGTATTTTATCTTCTTGGAGGATGCAGTAAATGGTATTGATTTGGTGATCTCCTCCTTAATAATCTTAATGTTGGTACAAAGGAATCCTACTAATTATGTTTATCTTGTATCCTGAGACTTTGCTGAACTCTTCTATCAATTGAGTAGCTTACTAGTAGATTCTTTAGGATTCTTTGTATATACAATCGTATTACCTGCAAATAGGGAGAATTTTACTTCTTCTTTGCTGATGCCAATGCCCTTTATTTCTTGGTCTTGTCGAATTGCTCTGGCTAGAACTTCTAGCACAGTATTGAATAGCAGAGGTGACAGTGGGCATTCTTCTCTAGTTCTCATTCTCAAGGAAAATTGTTTCAGTCTCTCTCCATTCAGGATGACGCGGGCAGGTGGCTCTTCATAAATGGTCCTTGTTGCATTTAGAAATTTGCCGTCTATTCCTATTTTGCTGACAGTCTTTAGCATGAATGGGTGTTGGACTTTATCAAATGCATTTTCTGCATCAATAGACAAAATCAGGTGATTCTTGTCTTCTGTGTTATTTATGTGGTTGATCATATTAATTATTTTTCTGATGTTGAAACAGCTTTGCATCCCTTGTATGAATCCAACTTGGTCATGATATGTTGTATTCTATTGGCAAGAATTTTGTTGAAGATTTTCGCATCTAGATTCATGAGTGATATTGGTCTATAGTTCTCCTTTTTGGTTGGGTCTTTCCTTGGCTTTGGTACCAGGGTTATGCTGGCTTCATAGAATGAATTTGGGAGTATTCCATCCCTTTCTGTACTGTGCAATAGTCTCAGTAGTACTGGAGATAACTCTTCTCTAAAAAGCTTGGTAGAATTCTGCAGTGAAGCCATCTGCGCCTGGGCTTTTTTCGTTGGTAGTTTTTTGATGACATTAATGTCTTCTGTGTCTTTATTGAGCTTCTTTCTTGACGATCTCTCCAATCCTGAGAGTGGAGTGCTGAAGTCTCCCACTATTATTGTGGAGTGATCTATCTCATTTTTGACTGTAGTCAGTGTTTCTTTGATGTATTGAGGTGCTCCAATATCAGGTGCATAGATATTTAATACTGTTAAGTCCTGCTTGTGTATTGAATCTTTCAGCAATAGTGTCCATCCTTGCCCATGATGGTGGATTTTACATTAAAATCTATTTTATCTGAGATTACAATTGCCACAACTGCTCTTCTTTGTTCATTGTTAGCTTGATACATATTCTTCCATCCTTTAATTGTCAGTTTGTTCATGTCTTTAAGTCTACGGTGAGTTTCTTGTAGGCAACATGTGGATGGGTCATGTCTTTTGATCCAAGATGTCACTCGATGCCTCTTTACTGAAGCGTTGAGTCCAATCACATTCAATGTAATTATTGATAGGTATGTGTTTAGTGTTGTCATTGGGATATGTTGATTTTTGTGTTGATGTTTTTTTCTGTTGTTCTTATTAATCTGTTCTGGGACATTCTTCTTCGTGAGTTGATATTTTCACCTTTTTCACAGTTGGTTTCATGGTTGTTGAGACTTCTGTATTATGTTTCTTGATTTGATACGTTGCATCTTTATTGTGCTTTACAGCTGCCCCTATAATCCCCCTTTAATACTGTACATATATACCCAATTTCAGTTACTAGCATTCTTATCAACTTCCTGTCCATCTGGAAGGACTATAACCACTGTAGTACATCCCTCTTTTTAATATAATGATGTCATAGTTTTCATGATAGGATCACTGGATTATTTCTTTCACTATTATAGTTTTGATTAAGTTTGGAGCCTTCCCTAACTGAATAGGATTCTGGGTGATGTGTCCTGTATTTGCTTCTAAAATACAAAGTTAGTGGTTTTGTTGTTCTAAGCCAAGAGATTCTTTCAGTATTTCTTATAGCTTTGGTTTGGTTTTTACAAAGTCTCTGAGTTTCTGTTTATCTGGGAGTGTCTTAATTTCATTTTTATATTTGAAAGATAGTTTTGCAGGATATGTAATTCTTGTTTGAAAGTTCTTCTCCTTCAAGGCTTTGAATGTGTCCTGCCGCTGTGCCCATGCCAGCATTGTTTCTGCTGAGAAATCTGATGGAAGCCTACAGGGTTTCCCTTTGAATGTTAGCTTTGGTTTGAGTCTTGCTGTCTTTAAGAGTTTCTGTTTATGTTTCATGTTGTTAAGCTTGATTATAATATGTCTTGGAGTCTTTCTTTTGAGATCTATATTGAGTGGTGTTCTATATGCATCTTGGATATCTATATTCTCTTCTTTCATTATTTCTGGGAAGTTTTCTGTCAGCAGCTCAGCCACAATACTCTCTGTGTTCTCAGGTATCTTGCCCTGTTCAGGAACTCCAATTAATCATAGATTGTTCCTCTTAATAGAGTCTCATGTGCTTCTTAATGCTTATTCATTTTTATTGTTTCTTTTTTCTGATTTCTCCTCATAAATGCTGGAGTCAGTAGCTCTGTCTTCCAAGTCAGAAAGTTCCATAAAGTCTGTTTTCCATTTGTTCCATTCCGTTTTCTTGGCTTTGAATTGAAGGTTCTATGTCTTTGATTTTGTTCTTGATCTGTTGGATTTCAGAGTACCGGTATTTCATCAGATCAAACAGCTTGCTTAATTTTTCATTTTGCTCTGCTGCATTTTGTATAAGGTCTAGGAGGGCTCTATATATAACCCTTTTGGATTCACCTTCTGATAGTTTCAGAAAGGTTTCTTTGTCTGGGAAGTTCTTTGGTTGTTTCTCTTGGGGGCCTTCTCAAGCCATGAGTGATTTCTTTGTTACACTTTTATCCGGAGATAGTTGCTTTTTGGGCATCGTGTGCATCAATAAAGGCTTGGAGAGATGCTGTGAGGATGGACAGCAGTTGCTTCTCTAGGCTGTCTTAAAATGAAAGGTAAAAGGTATCTGAGAACTTCCAAAGTCAATCAAGTTTTCAGCTGCACAGGTCCCTCTTCCCAGCTGGCAAATAAGCACCTCTATATCCAATCCCAGTTATAAACTGGTTCAAAATACAGAAAGGCTACTGCCCTGCTGGCCTCTGCTGCCAGGCCCCAGCTGTAAGCAACACGGTGTAAAATATTGCTTTTCAGACAGAAAAGCACTCTCCTCTGGGTAGGCACTGCCTCCCAGCCTAGGAATTAGGTCCCAGTGAGGCCTCCGTATGGTTATATCCACCTCCCAGTGGAACAGTATGGAGTCCCACACGTGCTTTCCACCTGCCTCAGTACATGCTACTCATTGGAGGAAGCGGAAGGGTGCTGAGTTGCACAGAGTCTAAAGCCAGGCTCTCAAATGTGGCAATTTCACCTGCTCATCCCACCAGCTGTGTGTCTGAGATTATCTGCTAGTCATGTCCCAGCTCCACCTGCCAGCTGAGACAGAGGAAAGAAAGTTAAAATGGCGAGTTACTTCTGGTCCATGAAAGCCTGCACTCATCAAGAGTAGGGGATGGCAAAAGGGAGGAGGTTTTCTCTTCAGTGGTACAAAGTCCAAATTAACAGCCCAGTGCCGCATTCTAGGGCTTACTCTGTGCTCAGAAGGCTTCATTTAATTATCAGTTGAGGTCTTGGTTTCTAGAGGGATTTATTTAGTCCACCATCTTGATTCCACCCCCTCAAGTATTATTACTTTAAAAAAAATCCACATTGAACTCTTAATTTTTGTTTCCTTAAACTAAATGATGTTTTGAGATTCTGTAAATCAAATATATCTCTATCAATATATATTTTTTCTATTGCTATCTACCTAGTGGTTTTTATATTGCAACCTTATGGCTATGTTTGATGATTGAGCCTGCAGAAAGGTTTGACAAATGTTTAAATGTATTCCCTCCCCACATACTCCCTTTCCTGCCAGGTTACTGAGAGACAGCCTCAATGGACAGAACCATGAACCCATCAGATTCTGCTGGATATTGTAAATATAGTATTTCCACTGTTATTAAAGGTTAACTCAGGATTTCCTCAATCTCTTTCAAATTCCAGAACCATAAGCTTCTACTACTGAGAATACAGTTCAAAGAGACTGACAAATATTCCTAATACATCAATTTTAAAAAGCAAAAATTGGTAAAGAAATGGAGGCAAATTTTCTTTCCCAATATTGTGCACTTTGGTTCAAAAATTATACAGATAAATATCTTAGTTAAGAATTTTTGATATACTGTGAATGGAATAGATCCCCTCATGTTAGCCTTTTCAAGGAATGGAGAATCATGGTTGTTTGAAAATTATCATGCTAAAACTTTAACAGTTCATGTTATTCCTCTATTCAAAATGATCTAATAGTTCCCCAAATGGTCCAATGACCCAGTACTTTCAAAGTAAAACACAGGAAATCTTACTATGGCTATAAGACTACACACAAGCTGCCTCCTCTCATGTCTTTTGCTCAATCAGCTATCAAACCCCACTCTCCTCACTTGGAAACCCTGGTGGCAAAGTGCTTACATGCTATAGGTGCTAATTAGAAGGTCAGCAGTTCAAATCCACCAAGTACTCCTTGGAAACTCTATGGGGCAGTTCTACTCAGTTGGAACTGACTTGATGGCAGTGGGTTTGGGGTTTCCTCATTTATTGCAATCCAAACTCTCTAGAAGGCCTTTGCAATGGCATTTGTAACAAGCTCTTCTGCCTGGGAGGCCCTTGCTTATCACTTGAGGCTTATGCCTTCACTTCCCTAAAATCCCACCACTCCATTCCTAAGAGTTCATTCAAATGTCATCTTCTCAGTGCATCCTTCACTAGCCATGGACCCAAAACTGAGCCTTTAACCATGACAAGTCCTACCTGTCTTCATTTTTTCTTTCAGTACTTATTCTCTATCATACTGTATATTTTAATCATGTATTTACTGCCTACTTTCCATATTTGAACATAAGCTTCATGAAGGAAGGCATCTTTTATAACTTTTTTCACTGCTGTGTCTGCAGTGTCAATAATACTGCCTAAGACATTGGAGATACTCAATACATATTGAATAAAGCAATAAAGATACACAATACTTCATGGAATTCAAATGCAAGAAGTTAACTTGGGCTTTGCAAAGGGGTGGAGCGCTGATAAAAATTTAAAAGCCTGTCTTTTTGGATTCATAAGGTCTTTTATATGACCTTTTCTCTATGTCTTTGTTTCATTAGTCTTCCCATCTCTGCAGAATCATTTTTACTGAGTCAGTGTGTGAGCTCTGAGTTCTCGTTACCTTAGTTCCAGCAGAGACTCCAGATAGATAGTCTGGATTTCCAAATTCCTGAAAGAATTTGGTTGGCTAACCTTATAAAAAGGTCCCTCTCCTTGTGGCCAGTCAACCATAGACAAAGGAAAGGTGTCATGTAATGCCATCAGGGTTGCAAAGGTCTTAATTCTGTAGATGTGGGAAGAGTTTCTTAGTCATCAAGATGTTTCCCATAATTTTATTTATCCAGTTTCACATATATAGAGAGATACTGTTATTAGGTGCTGTTGAGTTGGTTCTGATTTATAGCAACCCTATATAAAACAAAATGAAACACTGCCCAGTCCTCCATCATCCTTATAATTATTACGGTGTTTCAGGAGGTTGTTGCAACCACTGTGTCAATCCACCTTTTTGAGGATGGTGTCCTTCTCCAGGGACTGGTGCCTACTGATAACACTTCCAAAGTCTATGAGATGAAATCTCATCATCCTTTCTTCCAAGAAGCATTTTGGCTATACATCTTTCGAGACAGATTTGTTCATTCTTCTAGCAGTCCATGGGATATTCAATATTCTTTTCCCAACCCAGTCATTCAAATGCATCAAACCTTCTCTGGTCTTTCTCATATAGAGAAAATCCACAAAAAAATAAGGGCATATTTGTTCAATCATCAATTAAATAAGAAATGGAGATGACTCTTCCTGCCCTGGCCTTGTTTAAATGAACAGAAAGCCCTGAACTGTGTTATGATTCTGTGTAGCTGCAACCTGGAGAAGGGGTGTTACAGTTTGTAGGAACCATAGATAGCATCGATCAGTTTTAAATGTTTTAAGAGTGAAGGTTTCAATGTTTTATTAATGTGTATCCCTTCTCTTTTAATATTAAAAAAACTTCATGGACACCCCCATTTTATAGTTTTAATTCTATCAGCTATCAAATGGGAAAACAGAACATTTAAATGAATTTGCATTTCAGAAATTGCCATAGTATCCATACACAGTTTAAAAAATTATTGTAGATCTATATTGAGACATTTCATTTGTTAGCATACTGACATTGTTTTATAATCCATGGTCCACGGCCAGTGGATTGGAAACTACCAGAAACATACCCACTGCATTCAGCCCCTCATAAAATCAACCTGTTCACTCCTTCACAGAGCTAATGGCACTTACAGTGAAATCTGTGAGAGCCAGAACTCGATGGGACTGCCTTGTTTTTCTGTGTCTCACAAGTTTTCTACCTTTGAAAGGAAGCAGCCTCTCACAAATTTTCTGTCTCTTGCTTTAGTGGAAAATATTTGAACTCTGCCTTCTCTGACTGGTTTCTGCCTTACACAGGTTCTGGCTTTCACAGGTTTTACTCTATACTGTATGCTATGCTAGCAGTGTCCAACAGTGAACACACATGATTAATCATGAGTTCCTAGTACTCGTAGGCCCTTGCATAGTAACAAAATAATAACAGCTGTTTAAACACTTACTGAATAGCAGGCAAGACCTGTATATACATCATTAAAATATTAACCAAAATTTTACAAAATAAACCATGATCTTCATTCTTCAGAAGAGGACAGTAGGGTACACAGATATCAAATGATTTGGCTGCTGGTAAAGCTCTTAAACAATGTAGCCAGGACTCAGAACTCTCAGACTCACAAGAGAAGCAGACAGTGCTATAAAGAAAATACTAAAATACAAAGAAATAAGTTTCCTAATATAGGATCTGCCAAGCCAAGCCAAGTGCCGTCGAGTCGATAAAGTCTAATAGCAGCTCATAGAAGAGAATGATACTCTGTCAGTCTTGAACACAAACAGGGAAAGAAAAAGCATGGCATGTGGAGAGAGAAGTGGGTTTGGGCTTTAGCCCCTCCACTAACAAATTATTCGGTTACCTTTCCTCTGAAAATGGAAATAGCAACACTCATATTTCCATATTTTGTTTTGGTAAGTGTTCAAGAAACGTCACACATACATTACATACTATGTTTTAAGAATTACAGCAACATATAAGGAAGCTAGGAAACTCTAGCTAGGTGGTATACTGGTTAAGGGCTACGGCTGCTAACCAAAAGGGTGACGTTTAAATCTACCAGGTGCTCCTTGGAAACTGTATGGGGCAGTTCCACCTTGACCTGTAGGGTTACTATGAGTCGGAATCAACTTGACAGCAGTTAGTTTTATAGATGAACTACGCTATATAGTCCTGATGGCACAATGGCTAAGAGGTTGGCTCCTAATAAAAAGTTTGGCACTTTAAATCTACAAGCTGCTCCTTGGGAGCCCTATGAGGTGGTTCTACTCTGCCTCATAGAGTCACTAAATGTAGGAATTGATTCAAAGATAAGGTTGTTTTTCCCGATGGAGTTCAGTCAGGGATAGATTACCCAATAAACAAGATACGTATGTGTTTACTTGGGCTCATTTGCTAACCTGTAGTACACAATTTCATCTATTTTTGACCACACCTTTGATGTACTTACTTGCTTAATATAAGCCAGCACACAGCTTGCTACTAGTTAATCCACTCTTGTATAGAGTATAGACTCAATAATTAAACTTCATTCTTTATCATCTCTGAATGCGTAGAGGTAAGAATTGGGCAAGAAGCCTTGCCGTCTGTTTCTGTGTGGTGTCTCTGGGACAAAGAGAAGCTGTGGCTCCTTTCTGTATCATGACTGTCTTGAGTTCATAGTCCCTAACAATCAGAAACATGACTTTGGCCGAGTACCCTAGAGTCATAAGAACTGATGGGGTGATTTTAGGTCTTGACTACTTTGTTTGCAACAAAGTAATTGGTAATCAATGTGTGTAAGGCCATTTAGGAGAGACGGAATGGACTGCATGGGGCCACTGGCTGCACCTACATGGGGTAACAGAGAACTTGCTCTGAGAATCAAGTGTGAGGGCATGTTTCTACAGTTCCTATTCACACTGCTGAAAGGAGAGCTACAATGGGTACAACAACAGCACCAACTATACAGTAATAAATAAATCACATCAACAACTGTCATGATACCATTGTAATTAACCATCCTCATCACTGCTTACTAAGAAGCACCAAGGTTGAAGGTATGTGAGTAGAATCTGAAATAGGAGTTGAAGAGGTCTGGGTTCCAAGTTTACCTCTCTGTGACTTAGATCATTTAATTAGCATCTCTGGATTTCATGTTCTTTTTTTCCCAAATGGAGAAAGTAGGTACTGGAGTACACTTGGTCAATAATAGTTCAAAAAGCTATACAGCAGCAAAAATTCAGGAGATTCTTATGTGCACAACTTTGCACATGTGGACAACAGACGAGACCTAGGCATGTAATTAGGTTGGTCTTGTATCGTTAATTTCCCTCTTCTTCCATTTTTGGCCAGGGAAAGCTCCATTCTCCTGAGGGAAGAAAGGAGCAGTAAACATCAGGAGACGAGTTTAGCTTGATGTGAAAATGTACTAAGTGCTACAGAAATGAGAGGAGTGTGGGATTTGAAGACATTGGAGAATTTTGTCAATTACATTGATGTTTTTGGTCCTTTACATATATCTTCAAGGGACACATGAAGTTCTGAGTTAGGCGCCATGCAGACAAAAATTTCTGTCTTTTTTTCCCCTAAAGACACTCAGATTCTAGCTGGAGAAATGGGACAGCACTGCTGAAGTAAATAAACAATTTCCTCCATTAAGCATATATGCCAAAATCTTGTAAGTGGCCTGGGTGCTGAGTTCAGGTGGAAGAGATAGGGGGTGTGGTGAGAAAAGAAGGCATCTGAAAGAAGCTAGGTCTTAGAAGAGAGTAACGTGATTTAGCTCCTCAATAAATGAAGCAAGGGAGAGTGCATTCTAAATGGTGGGGATGATATGAACACACAACCATGACATGACTGAGAAGTCTTTTCTTCTAAAGGACATGCAATGAGAAAAGGTATACATATTAGTCAGTTTGGGAAAGATTTTCAGCATCCAGTTAAAAGGAGTACAGTTTGGTATCAATGGAGAGTTATCTGTTTTGTGCCTAATTGGTATAAGGTGCATCATCACATCTCAGTGTGGAGCAGCCAGTAGCTTAGCCTTCACCCCAACTGTCCCCATCCTTCCCACCTTGTTTCCACCTCCATCTGAGGCTGACAACAGGACCAGAACTTACCCCTGGGAGAATCTAAAAGTTGGCCATTTGCCCTTGGCCATTCTATCCACGTCTACCAGTGGCCTCACACTGCGTGGAGGCAGCCAGGAATTCCCTCAGGGGCACTGTCCTGTATCCTCATCTTCTCTTACCTGTTGAACTCCAACCAAACTTACCTGTCCAGCAGCTTCCACTTAGAGTCCCACTCGACAGCTTCCACTTAGAGTCACACTCTGCATCCTGAGACTCTAGTTGGGTAAACTCGTACAATGACTTGGTGGAAGGAGAAATTAGTACTGAATTCAAAAGAGAGTCGAACTCTCCTCACTTTTCACACACTTGATGTTTGAATTAATCTGCTGCTACTTTTGCACAAATCCAAAGCAGTGGTCCTAACGGCAAGAAATACTAGGCAGGGCAACGGGGAAGAGGCCAGCTATCCCATCTTGCAGCTGAACACATGTGGTGCTCTGCTTAGACTATAATCTTGGCTTGAAAGTCTGTCCTCCATTGTGACCCTATCAGTGACCTTATTCTGTTTAAAAGGTCAACCAAAGTCTCACTTCCACAGAGAAGGCTTCTCCAACCCCCCTTTAAAAGAGGAAAAGTTAACATAATCAATTGCTTGTTTTTCACACCATTTTTAATAGCACTTACTAGCTTCAAATTGCAAACAAAGAAACCAAGGCTTTAGCAGGTAAGGACCTGCTCAAGGTTACAAAACTAGTAAGTTGTAGGGACACAGGGTCAAAGCTCTTCACAACTAATTAATCCATTAAAATTTTATCTCTTCCTTCTCTGTGCCCCTAAAGCAGTTTGTTTGTGCCTTTATTATAATAGAAACTAGCAACCTGCTTTGTACAATAGCAATGTGTATACTCCACCGTCTGCCTCAATAAATTATAAGCTCCTTGAGTTTAAGGGCCATGTCTTACTCATCATTTTATCACCCATAGTGCCCAGTGGGGTACCTGATGAGAATAATGTGCTCAATAAATTTATCTGAATTATGGAAAACTAATCAGAATAAAACATGACAGAAACATTTTTGTAATTGTTGTTTTCTTTCCCCCACCCACTCTGCCATTTCCCGTGTGTGTGTATATGTCTGTGTACTAGGTTCAGTGAAAACATAATCATCCTAAGTTCATGTTGAATGCTTATTATTGCCTCTTCTGGATGGGGTGGAGGAGGAAAATGTAGCAGAATGAGTATACCAAGCCATTGTTATTGTTTTACTGGGAAAATAAACACTGAAATATCCATATACTGTATCCATACAACTCACAGAGAACAAAGTCCATGAAATTTCTAATGTGTGTCCCCAACAGAATCCCTGCTACATTTATTATTTAGTATAAATTGTATGCTAATGATTTTTTAGCTTTCTCCCTCTAGCTTCAGCATTTAGATGAAAAGAATTTCAGCACAGGCTCCATTCCTTCTCAGTATGTGATAGGGAATTTAGAGAATATTTCCTTCTCTTTCTCTTCCTCTAGCAGTAAAACTATGCAGACAGGTTTTGCACAATAGAAATACTTCCTGATTCAGGATCACGAAAGCAGCGTCCTTCTACCCAACTCTGTGAAGAAAAGTAGCCCTGAAAAGATATCCCAGACCTTTCCTTGAGCTAAACTGCCAATCCAGAAAAATGGATTCAAACTTTGAGGCAGATACTAGTTAGCAAGCTCTCAGCTGGATGCTAGGTCTTTGGGTGACACAGAGGTTTATGATCAACTATTAAGCTAAAGGTTGGCTGTTCAAACCCATCCTGTGGCACAGCAAAGCAAAGGCATGCCAATCTGCTTTTTCAAAGACTACAACCAAGAAAACACCATGGAGCAACTCTGTAACACATGGTGTTCCATGAGTTGGAACTGACTCAGTGGCAAAGGGGTTTGGCTTTGGTTAGTGGTTGGTCATTAGGATTATTCCACAGCATTCCTCAGCTGGCAAAATGGTTCTTCTGAATTTGATTCTGGAGTATGATCTTGCCACTTTCCAGGACTCTGACTTAATTGTCCCTTCAAAAGCACTACTCAGTGCAAAGTACCTTGCAGGTGCTCTCATCAGATGGGTCCACACTTTATTTATTTATTTATTTATTTTATTTAATATGACTGAGTGAAAATGTACATTCCCGTATAAATTTACAAGCCCACCTATGTGCAGCTTCCATTGCTCTCCCTGTCCAGTGACAGCACACTATTCCTCTCTGCTCCATCAGGTAAACAAGTACACAAACGAGTCATTCTAGGACCCATTCATCCTTAACTCTCATCTATCACAGGCTAACAAGCACCAGTGAAGGGTTGAGCAGAGAGGATCCAGGGTCAGGTAACTTCGATATAATCCCAGCTCTGCAGACTCCACAACATTAGACAGCTTACACAATCTCACTGAGTCCAGATTCCTAAATACAATGAGAGTACAATTGTGTCTGTTTCACGAGGTGGCTGGTTGTGAGGACTAAATGGAATGATGACTGTAAAGCACTTAGTATAACACCTGCTATATAGATCAGAGCTGTTTCACAGTGTTGCTATTATGATAATAATAATCAAGCTCTCATCTCCTTCTCAAAGGGAAAAGCAGTATGGGTTGGATTCAATTTCTCATTTTGCTAAGCTATCAGATAGGTGGGTTGAGACAAGGTTGTTAGTATCTCTGACCCTCAGTTTCCCAGCTCTTTGTGTGTCAAGTCAGGTTATAACAGTAATCACTTCACTGAGTTGGTGGTTGTGAGCATGGAGGATTAATGCATGCAGATTCCTTAGTGCAGAGTCTGACTACAGTAATGCACTAAAAATGTATTGAATTAATGTATGCATTAATTTAGTGCATTAAATGTATTAGTAGTCATTATTATCAGTTAATTGCATGCTTTTGGAACAAGAACAGACTTCTAAGGAGCATCTATTTCTGACACCTGTCAATGCGCAAGAAGTAGTTCTGCTGTTGTTGTCTGCAATCAAGTCAGTTCCAACTCAGAGACTCTGTAGGGACAGGGTATAACTGCCTCTATAGGGTTACCAAGGCCGAGATCTTTACAGAAGTAAACTGCTATATCTTTCTCTCTCTTAGTGGCTGCCACATCTGAATGCTGACTTTCTGGTTAGCAATCAAGCATATTGCAACCACTGTGCCGCAAGAGTGCCTATTAAGTATATGAACGAAATCAAACCAAACCTCTTGCCATCAAGTCAGTTCTGACTCACACAACTATACGACAAATTAGAGTTGCCCCACAAAGTTGCCAAGGAGTACCTGGCAGATATGAACTGCTGAAATTCTGGTTAGCAGTTGAGCATTTTAACTACTATGCCACCAGAGTTTCCATTAGGCATATAAAGAAAAGAAAAGAAAAAACACTGCCATTGAGTCAATTCTGACTCACAGCAACCCTACAGGACATAACAGAACTGCCCCATAGAGTTTCCAAGGAGTGCCCAGTGGATTTGCACCGCTGACCTCTTGGTTAGCAGCCACAGCACTTAACCACTACACCACCAGAGTTTCTTTCTAGTAGGCACATAGGTGTCCACTATTAATAGGAATTTAGATGCTGTGCTTAAGTAATTCCCATTTATATCACTTTAAAAGAATCCTTAGTTTGTCTTAGTTTCTCTACCTATTTGACTTTTCAGGGAAAGACAGGCATCCTGCTTGTCTGTAATCCTGAGATACGCACTTCCATTTGTTACATACCACTTTAGAATTAGAGAGGAGAGACATATGCACTCATTCCCATTCCTTGCCTCCCATTTAGTCCTCAGCCACCAAGACCTGTGCTACAATTCACGTTCCCCAACCCGCAGGACCACACATCACCGTCTTTCCCCAGATGCCGTCTTCCTTGGATGCGGCCACATTCTAGGCTGCTAGTTTACCTCCTGGTTCCATGCCTATTTCTTCTCACTTCCTTTTGTGAACTCCTCTTTCCCATCTTAATGAGATATTTCCTCGGGTCCCACCATCTCCCTCACAAATACACTCTCCATAAATATGTGCACCCATTTAAAGCCAGAAACTCAAGAATCATCCTTGAATTCTTATTTCTCCTCATTAAAAATGCACCTCCCAAATCAGCATGTTCTGTGGATTTTAATGTCATCCTATTTTGAATCTAAATACACTTTCTTATTCCTGTTTCCATTACCCTAGTTCAGTCCTCCATATCTCTTACCTGAATTATTACAAGAGTTTTTTAATTGCCTACCCTACTGGTAATCCTGTTCAATGTCTCTCAAATGCATTCTCCAGGGTATAGCCAAAGTGATCTTTCTAGAATGTCAGTATGATCATGTCACAACACTGCTTAAGACCTTTCAATGCTTTTCTTTCCTTTATAACCTTGATCTGCCACCACACTCAGACTCTATGGTCTCACGATAATAAATGATGTCCAGTTTCTGTCACTCGATGATCTCGTTTCAACACATAATGTTCGCTCTTCCTCAAAAATCTTTCCTTGTTCGTCTCCACAGCCAACACAAATACCTTCTCCTCATTCTGGGTGTTGATGGAGAAATTGCTACCTCCAGAAAGCCCTCCCTACACCCCCAAATCTGGACCAAGTAACACTCATATGTGTATACTAATTTGTTCCATGAGCACACTCACCTACATTGTAATTGCTGCTTTTCTTTTTGTGTTCTTCACTATGTAATTTTTCATGACCAACAGAAGGGAAAAGCCACAGAAGTCACATTCATGTATACGTCCCCTACATTGTGACTGGTTGCTGTTCTATAAAAGAGGAAAAGTGGGAAGGAGGAAAGATAAATTGTAGAAGAAACCCAATTGAACCTCATAAACAGAATGAAGGGAAGGAAGTTATAGCAACTTTCCAGCATACTATATCCCTGAACAGATCATTTGATTGGGATATAAGTGGATTTTTTTACCTAGGAAGTCACAGCTATTTGGTTTATTTTATCACTGTCATGTTTTCTTTTTCTTTTTTTGCTTGTATTTAATTGCCTACTGACTTCTTTATTCCAAACAAATAAGTAGATTTGCAGTTAAGTAGAGACTTTATGTATAGCTGTAAACATTAAATGGTTTTTTGTTTATACAAAATAGCATGAAACTTTCCCCTTATATTCTTTGTATTCTTTGACATTCCTCACAATACAACAGTACTGTCCAAACTCTGACTAAATGTTCCAATTATCCTATGCTTATACCTCAAAAAGTACTAACTCCTACCTGTGAAATTACAATTATATCCTACCAGCATAAGTGTCTTCACTTTGAATCACTTTACTTGTTTCAGTCTCTAATTACATAATTGAGGGCAGGTGGGGGCGACTAACAAAAGCCAACAACAAAATGAATTTAAAGTCAGCCACCCTCCAAAAAATTAAGACAGATCATCAGGAAGATGATCACTGATGCCAGCTAGTGGTTTCACTGTGCTTGAGGGAAAATGGGTTATGACTATAATGACAATTCTGATGTCCACATGATGGCAATGCCACTGGTGAGCAGAATAACAACGATGACAAAGACAACAATGATAATGAAGGGCAACCTTTTGTAAGCTCCTGTAGTTTACTAGGCTGGTTGACAAGTCTTTTTACATGGATCATCTTATCAAATAATTCTGAAAAATCTGCAGGATAGTATTATCATGTCCATTTTACAGGTAAGAAAACCGAGGTTTTAAAAGATTATCTAATTTGAAGAAACCCCTAAAGCTAATTGAGAGGCTAGGCCAGAATTCAAATTGAGGCTGTTTAACATGAAAGACCCATGCCAGAGAAACTCTATCAGAGTGAGCTTATTGCTCGTGAGGCCTTATCACCTTCTGTTTAGATCTGCCAAGTTTCACAGGCAGGACTGCCTACATCCTTTTTGATATTTTGCTTGTTATTAGGATACATGATGAGACCTTAGTGCTCGAGTGATCTGAGAGAAAAAAATGAGTCCAGTTTCCACTCACACACTGTACCTTCCTTATTTCAAAAATTGAACTCTTCATTTAGTATTCCAAAGATAGTCATTTCAAAGTTACTTTATCAGATGTCATATGTAACATATGATAAATGCAAAGCAAAACTTAAAATACAAATGTTGTTGGTAGCTGCTATCAAATCTGTCCCCAAAACCTGGTGACTCCATACACAATGGAAAATGCCACACAGTCATGCCATCCTCCTGATCTGCTGTGGATCAGACTGTTTTGTGTTTTCAATGGTTGATTTTCAAACACATATTTCCAAAACTTTCTATTTACTCTGTCTTAGTCTTGAAGCTCCACTGAAAGCTGTTCACCATCATAGTGACACACAATCCTCCACTGATGGACAGATGGTAGCTGCATACTAGATATATTGCCCAGGATTGAACCCAGGTCTCCTGCATGGAAAATGAGAATTCTAACACTGAACCACTACTGCATCCCAAATATGCTCAGGTATCATTTAGTTTTACATACAAATTCTTGACTTGCATCAGTCAAAACATAATCTCTTCTTCACCTTCTCCAAATTACATAACCACTGTCTGCCTCCATACTCTGGTGTGAATAATAAAATACTATTATAGAGCTCATCATATTATTGTGAGCCTTGGCGGATACAACTTTATTTAGCACAGCACCTAGCACATAGTAGGCAGCAAATAAAGGCCAACTATTGTGCCATTATTAGATTTTAAAGAAATGCCTTTTATAATTTGTTCTAAAGGGATGCAAACTCTTTATGAGGTGGTTTCAAAGCCAGAGAGAAGCCTCTTGCCTGTAATTCCTTTGGGCAGCTTACATCTCAATAAGCCAAATGGTTTCTCTAGAAGATTTGTACGTTTAAACAAAGGGTAAGTCTGGATTTGCTTTCTTAGTTTCTAATTAGCTAGAAACGTTGACTTTTCCTTCTGCCTATCTTGCTTTATTCACCTACATAGCAGAGAACAGAAAGTTACATGTAGAGAAGTTTCTATGCCAGCAGCATGAATTCCATGACAATCTTTTTAATTGGTTTTCTCAGTCACTTTTTCTTTTCTTTCCTTTTTTATGCCTCATGCACAACAGAGTGCATGCGTATTTCATATCCTCAACGTGTATAATGCACAGACACATGCACACACAAATACAAATACACAAGCCTGGCTTCTATCTTTCTGAAGACATTTTTGGATGCCTACAGTAGGCAGAACATGAGTCTTTCCCATGTGTACGTCCAGGCTTTAACTCTTTTCATCATAAGTTTCCATCTGCAACTCTTGCCTTTGGTTGGTGCTCCTAAACATCACTGTTAGACCACTTCTGCACAGAGAGGAGATGGTTACCAAATGTGAGATAATCTGTGGCACAGCCCATAATGCTCACCTAGATTTTTTTGGCAGCTAAGTGGGCCACATCACTTGCTAGTCCTGGCTAGTGTGCTGCAAAAGAAAGTGACATGTGTCACTACTAGGCTGATGCAGTAAAAACTCACGCTCATAAACTTCTTTTCACCTGCAACACTGACCAAGGAAGCCACACACCCCTCAGTGATGTAGCTCTCTGATGGATTTTCATTAGGTTGGAAACATTAGCTACCAGGCACAGAACCCTGAAGACTTGCTTAAAACTACAATGGGATTTTTGTCAAAGATAAATGGAGAAATAAATCTTTGATGTGTTAACACAAAGATTTTAGGGTGGTGAGACAACGGCTACACATTTGGCTGCTGACAGGGAGGCTGGAGGTTCAAACCCACCCAGCAGGAGAACAATCTTATGATCTGCTCCTGTCAAGATTACAGCCTAGAAAACGCTACAGGGAAGTTCCACTCTACCACACGGGAGTCCCTGTGAGTCCAAATAATCCCAACTATATCTAACAACAACTAGCACCCTAACTAAAATGAAAATCTCAGCCTTATAGCTTACAAATCCTAAAGAGTGAGTATTCCCACCTCATACAGTTTTCAAGGAGTGGCTGGTGAATTCAAACTGGTGGCTTTTTGGTTAGCAGCTAAGCACTTAACCACATTCTTGTAAGCCAATCTGAGACAAATTTCAATTCCTGAGCTAGCACTGCAACTGCTGGGAATGACTGCATAGGAATGACTGAATGTGATCTGCTAGTCTTGGATCATGACCCATATCTTAGATGGGGAAGAAAGCAGCAGAATATGCCCAAGATCATTAGCAGGATCAAAAGGGACTGGTATGGATGACAAAAGACTAGTTCCCCAGGGCACGTCACGTTCATGTAGCAGGGCACTGATGGTTTGCTGAGACCAGTCTCTTGCTGATATACAGCAATCACAATGTTAAGTGACATTTTTTCTTGCTAAAGTGACAGGCACTTTGGCTTTTTACTTTTGTTGTCATCAAAGACTTTACTGAAAAAGTGAGCCCACATAGGAATACAGAAAGTTGTTAAATACTAATACCTAATCTTCTCTATCCTCCAGGTAGCTATATATAAAGTCTTATCTTCAATCCAATTCAACAACTCCTATAGACAACTTGCTATCTAAAATATACTGTGCTGAATGCTATGGAAATTTCAAGACACAGACACAAAGCATGGGAATGACCAGTTTAATATAAACAGGAACCTGTTACAAGGTATACTTTTGATGCTTGAAAACAGCAAAAGCTGAAAGAAAGTTGCCCTGGAATGGGCCTTGAATGGTTAAAGATGTCTATAGTTATACCATGAATGAAATGGTACTCAAAACTCAGAAACCAGCAAGGGGAAAGAAGAGGAAGTTTGCATTAGTCGGGTGATAAGTCAACAGTCTCAGATTATATGATTATATGATGTGGTACCGGGAAGGGTCCTTGCAGCTACCTCATTACAGAGGTAATGAAAGTATTAAAGACAGTCTAAAACGGACTTTTACAGGGTGCTGGAAAGGGTTCATAGAAGTCAACAAAGGCTGATACAGCACCCCAAGACTAGCAGTAGCTGGCAATGGTTACAACCCTAAAGCCTGAAGAAGCAATGGGAAAGAACATTCATCAAAACCTGGAAAATGTGTAGCTACAGAAATGGGAAACCAAGCATGAGTTTTAGCCTTTGGTAGAAGAATAAACCCACTACCTACCCACAGCCTGGCAGGACAGAGCTCAGGGAATAAACATCCCAGCCTCCAAGTTTTCCTCCTCTGATATTTTCCTGCTGTCTCTCATTGGCCAACCCCAGCTGGGAGGTGAGTTGATGCCATCCATGTAGGGCCTCTTGGAGGCACAGAGCAGAGTGCAGCAGATGAAGACGTGGAGGGGCAAACAGACTAGCACCGCAGATGCATAAAGTGACAGAGTCAAAGACAAACCTGACAAGGCAGTTTGTAGAAAGATCATAGAAGGCCTTATACTGAAAGAAAGGGGTTACTTGAATATCTTAAGGAAGAGATAGTCAAGATCTTCTGATAACTATGGGAGAAAAGTACCCAAGATGTAACTCACACAGGATTTCCCAAAAGCTTTCCTGAGTTATACTCTCTGGAATAGAATCTGATACTACACATTAAGGAGGTCTCTGCTGTTGTTGTTAGGTGCCATTGAGTCAGTTCTGGCTCACAGTGACCTCACGAACAACAGAACAAAACACTGCCCAGTCTTGCACCATGTCCACAACTGTTTTTATGCTTAAGCCCATTGTTGCGGCCACTGTGTCCATCCATCTAATTGAGGGTCTTCCTCTTCTTCGCTGCCCACTCGACCAAGCATGATGTCCTTCTCCAGGGGCTGATCCTTCCTGACAACACGTCCAAAGCATGTAAGATGCAGTCCTGCTGTCTTCGCTTCCAAAAGAGGTCCCTAGAGTGAGGTAATCTGGGGCCACACTGACACACAGCAAGTCAAACTAGTATTTATAGGGCACAGTTTCTTCGATATTTTAATACACTAATATATACTGTGAATCTCTGAAACTGAATTACGATAATGCAGCATTCCAGAATGCATTTGACCATGGAATTGTTTTATAGAGAGTGTCTTGAGACTATTCAGAGCTCAGTACTGCTTGTTTCAGGAATGATGACTTGGCACAAAGTCATTTATTCTGTTTCATTTTCCTATGTATTTTATAAATTGGAATCAAAATGACAACAAGGTTAGCTTTTGGTATGTATTTTACACTTACACAAGCATATTTTAAGCTACCCAAGAGCAGGAAGGTGCCTTCAGCATTCTTTTCTATTCTAGAGCACTCTGCCGATTGGTAGTAGGTTAGAGATGGTACGTAGAATAGAGGCCTCCACGTGAAAAGGATCACCAGGGAACTGCAACACGACAGTAAAGGAGGGATGTATGCAGGAGTGTGACTGAAGAGCAGATGTCTGAGAGATGTGCTGTGGTATGCCACATGGAGAAATTACCTATGGATGCAAGTTCACAATGGTATAGTAGCCACCACTGCCGTCATGTCAATAGGACAGAGTTGAACTGCCCCATAGAGTTGCCCAGGAGCAGCTGGCAGATTCAAACAGTCAACCTTTTCCTTAGTAGACAAGCAGTTAACCACTGCACCACTGGCAGAATACTCAGGGGAAATGTAGCCAATGTGACAAAGTAGTAATCAGTTGTAGATAGAAAACCAAAACATCAGTGAGCATGAAGGGAAATTATCCTCCCAAACCACGACTCTTTTCATATCCCAGAATACTTGTCCCCTAGTCACTTATTTTCCACTCAAAATGTACTGAAATTGTGCAATGAGCTCAGGCTATGTTTCCTCAAAAGCCTTGTAACCAGTGGAGACTTCATAACCACGTGCCAATAATCAAGAGTGATATGCTAGCTTATCAGTACTCAGTGATGTCAAGGTATATTAATGGTTCAGTGAACAAAATGATTACTGAGTATTATTTTCACAGAATGCTGTTATGTGCTTTCCTTCCCTTAACTTTTAAGTGGAAAAAATTAAATGGAGCATGTAGAATGCCAGAAAAACTTTCAAATGAATGAACTAGGAAGGCAGAGAAGAGACTTTTTTGCATACATACATGTCAACAGAACAGAAAATAAAACATTTCAGTACTAATGTGCCACATGAAACGTACATATAATGGCCACACAGTCAGTAAATATTTTCTGCCTCTCATCACTTGGCCTGTTTCAAAAGCCAGCTGGGAAACCACTGTGGCCAACCAACAGCTTTCCCAAAGGTGTCAGGGCAGTTGCAGAAACTGCCATTTCAAGTACAAACAGAAAAGGCATTAGGATTCTAGTGCAAGACAAAAATTCGCTTTAGAGAAGCTGTCTGTAATTTTTTTTAGGAAGTGGGAATGCTACCTGTTAAGCATGCAAGGTGGATGAAAAAAAAAATCCCTTGAAATTCTTAAATCAAACAAGAGTTTAACTAGTTTAAAAAATATCTGCCTTGGGCATTGTTCTCTTTTAAGAACTAACTGTCTCTATGGGATCAAAATGACAACAGCTCAAAAAATTAGGAAACTTACAGGGCAATGATTTTATATTAATGGGAAAAGGGTGATTCAGCAGACAAACAGGTGCACAACTTGAATAATGTAATCAGTGTCACTAAAATTGCAGAAATTGTCAACTTGGTGTCTATTCTAGGTATAATTGCACCAAAATCTACAAATAAATTACTAAAACTCCTTGCTTTGAGTCAATTCCTACCAGTTGCAATCCCACACATGTGTTTCAGAGTAGAACTGTGATGCACAGTGTGGTCATGGCTGTGACTTTCCAGCAGCAGATCAGTAGGACTTTTTTCCAAAGCATCTCTGGGTGGCTTTGAACTCTCAACCTTCTCGGTGGTAACCTCAAGCTTAACTGTTTGTGCCACCCAGAAACTCTACTTTTTCTCTCAGAAGGAATGAATTTTACAAGTCTCCACCTCTTCATCTTTGTCTCTTTCCATTGGATTATCTATGATCAGATGATATATGCTTAAAAAAGAACAACAGCAACAACAACAAAAAAACGCTGTGATTTGCCTATAGATGGTGATTTTTGAGGGGTTTGGGTAGTTTCTCCTACCTGGTCAGCAGATTGAGTCTCCACCTCTGACCCCTGCTGTTGTTTACCTACTTGCCCATCACATCACCAGGTTTGACCAACAAATCCTAGCACAGTAAAGAAGAAAGACTAAAACTTCAGAATAAGAATTACTAGCCACAACTTGAAATGAGACTCTTCTTTCATGTTCCCAAACATAAGACAGCAAACCCTGCTCTGGAAAAAAAGATAAGCAATGAAATACATTAGTCTCACTCCAACATTTCCTCTGAGGACTAACATCAAGCTGGAAAAACTGGACAAAACTGCACAATGCATTAATTTTGTTATGTGAAAATAACAAGGAACACACACTGGTATCGAAAGAAACATAAATGTGCTTGAAGTTAAAGTGTTTTAGGTTTTTGATAAAAATGGGAAATTTGGTACTTCTGAGATGTAGATCGTTGGGTTGCAACAATTTTCTGCATTCGGTTATTTCTCACAAAGCCTGTTGCTGTTAGGTGCCTGGGTCACTGGTACTTCTGTTGTTAGGTGCTGTCTAGCTAGCTCCAGATCACGGTGATCTGATGTACAGCTAAACAGAAGTCTGCCTGGTCTTGGGCCATCTTTACGATGGCTGATACATCTGAGGCTATTGGGACATTGTTGACCACAAACAACTGTGCATTCATTACCCTTTCATGCACGTCTCTTAGGGTACAGTGATTTGAATAACCAAAATTTTACATAACAGAAACATAAAAGCAGTTGGGTTTATAGCTGACCAATGGTAAAATAAATGTGAAACGTATTAAAACATTCTGTCTTAGTCGAGTATATGAATCCTAATTTCACTTTTATCAATGATTGCATCATTATGAGCACAAATTATTGTGTATCCTTTGGGAAATTACTACTCATCTCCCATCCGTGGTTTCCTCATTTGTAAAATGAAGGAAAATTGAGCACACTGAAGGTCATTTTATGCTTTGAGGGTCTACGCTTACATTGTGTTGAAAATGTTAACACTTTAGGCCAGGGTAGAGCTGCTGAGCTTCTGAATCTCCACAAAACACTCCAATATGTTTCTAGTGGCAGTGGAAAGAAAAGTGTAGCTAGGTTAGGCACCTGGCTCACACTGGATGAGTCACCAGTTCTAGGTTACAGTTTCCTCATCTGTAAGAACAGCATTAAAATGGACCTCCCCTTGATGTTTTCAACTGCTCTGACTTTTGGTGTTTTATATTTAAGCACACAGAATCAGTGGAATATTGGAGATGGAATCTCAGGGTCTTTGGCTTGCACTCATGTGAAAAAAATTTGAAAATGGTCTTGTGTATATTCTTTTCAACGACTGCACTCCTGATAGAACCCTGACCTTTCCTACTGTCTACAGCAATAAACTGACCCATCAGCACATACATTATCAAGTATTTATTTATGCAAGGCACAGTTCTACAAGTTGTTTTTCTTGACACAGACAGACACAATCTGGTTAACTTACACACACTAAGGTTAAACCTTCTGCCATTGAGTCGAGTCTGACTCATAGTGACCCTGTAAGACACAGTAGAACTTCCCCATACAGTTTCTGAGGAGCACCCGGAAACAGGAGCTAGCCAGTAGTAACAGACGTAGCACTTAACCACCACAACACCAGGGTTTTCTAAGGTTAACTCACAACTGCAGAGCTGATATTGACTCATAGCGACCCTACAGGACACAGCAGAACTGCTCCATAGAGTTTTCAAGAAGCGTCTGTGGTGGATTCAAACTGCCAACCTTTTGGTTAGCAGCCACAGTACTTACCCACTACACCACTAGGATTTCCTAAAGTTAAACCCAAACCAAACCCACTGCCGTCAAGTTGATCCCAACTCTTAGCAATCCTAGACAGACTAAAACTTTCCCATAGAGTTTCTAAGGAACACCTGGTTGATTCAAACTGATGACTTTTTGGTTAGAAGCCGTAGCACTTTATTACTACACCATCAGGATTTCCTTCCTAAGGTTGAAGACTCTTAAAAACTTTGAGGGTTACTCTCAATAAGGCAACAGTTAGTACAAATGACTCATCTGGTAGTCTGAACTGTGCTCCCTGTGTGATTAACAGTGCAATTAACAAGGAAAGTTTAAGTGTTACAGTACAGCTACTTACAGGTGTAAGTATTTGTGAAGAGAACTATAAGCTGGCTCAATTTCTGCATGGTCAAAAACAATCATATACATGTGTTTTTAAGCTCCTCTTGTAGGACCATTTGGGGCACAGAAACACTACCTAAGATCCCAGGAAATTTGAAAACAATAAAGAAAAACAATTTAAAAACTAATACAACATCCAAATGTTTTTTGTCTTTAAATCAAAGGAATACTCAGATACCTTTAACAACTTCCAGCTGATTATCATTTGAACATTTTAGGTTTATTCTTCTCTTGCTATGAGTCGGACCTGACTCAACGGTAGTGGATGGGTGGGTAAACATATATAAAATATTCCACACTATATAACCCTTTAAGTACAGAATTCTTTGTGGACTTCTACTATGAGTTTAATCATTTAATATTCCCATGGCACACAGGATTTATAAATTGCTTTACAATAATTAATTTGTTGAAGAAAAACATGGATATTTTGGTATTCAAATTATAGTATATCCTAGTATTTCTTTTAAATATGTATAAATATATATTATCAAATTGTTTCTATAACTATGGAAATTACAGTGAAGTTTCTTCAAACTGACTTAATTGTGATGTATTTTGGCAAATAAATATCAACAACTGCTTCCTTATAAATTCCTTACTATCATAGGTACTTGGCCATAGGTACTGATCTAAAATTGTCTTTATGCAGACCTCCATCAGAGATTCATTTTTTTAAAAAGCATTTAGAAAGACTCTTGAAGGAATGCATGTGCAAGCACATTCTTTTTTCCAATACTTTATTCTGATTTTTTAAATTGCTTTATATTTTTATGGTCTCACTTCTCACATCTCTGAACCAAGCCTTCCTATCAATAATGTTATGTATCTGTTATTTCCCCCTCCTTTGTCCTTTCTCTGTCCTTTAAATACTATTTTAAATCCTATATACTTTAGATCAGTGAGGGTTACTATACAGTAGTGAAAAGAACTTTGTTTAGGACAAGAGAAAATAAAATACTTTGTATTAGCTAGATAGGCATATACTGAAGAAGATACTATTTGTAAAAGAGACAAAATGTTATAAAACTAGTCAGGGGAACAAACAATGTGCTGGACTTGGGGACACAGAGTGATGCAGGTGGTGTGTGTACTTTATGGTTTAATATAATCCTACCGGTTTCTTTTTAGAGAGGAGGGTGGAGAGCAGAGGACAAGTATTGGCTGAATGAATACTGAAAGTAAAGAGTCAGAAAGAATAGTGTGCTGTCACAGGGTGAGGAGAGCAGACAGAAGTGCACAGAGGCAGGTGCTAGGCATTTTATACCGAAAATTGACTTGGATTATACACTTTCACTTAATGACAATAAAAATTAAAAAAAAATGTCGCATGAATTACATATTTCAAAATAAAGCTAGTAGAGTTGATAAACTCCAAAAAATGTTCAAGAAAAAGAAAAATAAAAGACATAAAGATAACAGAATGATAAAGAAAAATTACAGGTTTACACTGAATTATATTTACAAAACCAAAGTATCAAGTGTAAGGGAAAATTATAACAGATTATACAAATCTGAGTGGCTAAAAATGACATAACACAGTAGAAATAAGAATTTTAGCTCCGCATCCCCCAAAGGCACTAGGACCAAAAAAAAAAAACAAAAACAAAAAAGAACCACTGCCATTGAGTGGATTTGAACTTGTAACAACCCTACAAACTTAAAATACACTATCAGGGATGAACTCTTGTATTTTTTAAATCATCAGAACATAGTAAGAGTATGAAAGCATCTCAGCTCTGTCAAATTAAGCCTACAAACAAAATTACACAAAGATAACACAAAAAAATACATACATAGAAGGAAGTTTCTGAGATTTCAATAACATAAGAATTTTTTAAGAAAAATAAATCTTGCAGATGCCATCTTGATTTACATATTTAATAGATTAATTATATAAATGCAAACAAAAAATTAAAATGTCTTATACTTACAGCTTTTGCCTTAAATCGAAAACAAATACATAAAAATTAAATGCCAACAAAAATGACAATATAAGATAGTATCTCCTTAACCACAAGATTTCAACTATTACATTAAATTAAGTAAGTGGCATAATATTTAATCATAGAAAGATCTACTTTCTGGTATTTGAGTTTAATAAAACTTAAAATGAGTATGATTATAATCCCATAAAAGTAATGTATAAAAAAGCATTAATACTTCCAAGTTCTGCTTTACTAGTTCAAGATCATTAGAACTCATAGTTTTCCAAAAATTCTTCTAATGAGCAATCATGCACTCTTCTAGCATCAATTTTAATCAGGCATCATGTGCCATATAATGAATCTATAAATATGTCTTGTTCACTTGAAAATAAATTAGCTTTCTGGTTAACAGTAACACAAGCATGAAATGGATATTTAACCTGTTACTGTCATTATTTAATGTCATTATTTACATTTATTTTTTACAAATTACTATAAACAGAAACAATTCTCCACCTAGGCATCCCATTTCTGGCTACACATTAGAATGTTGGGGTCTTTTTTGTTTGTTTTTTAAATAGTGACATTCAAGCCCAAAGCTCTGATTCATGAAATACATATGCATACAACTTTAAAAAACTACTGCAATAATTAAAATCTTCTAGATTTTTCTGCCTGTATCAGTGAGTTCCTTAAGGACAAATCAATTTCCTCATTGTTTTCTATTCCTTGTTCTCCCTGCACCTTGCCAATATTTGGTCTGTCCTTGGTTACAGCTCCACCTTAGGCACAAAGGCAAACCTAGGGCACTGAAATCAAATGCATATTCTTAGTTGCTGAGTGGAGACCCACATTATCAAGATTATGCCACAAATGAATTCAGTAGTAACTTCTCAAAGAGATTTTTTTTTTTGATCACTTATTCTGGTGAACATGAATTGGAGAAACACAGTACTCAGGATTATGAGCACTGGGAAACGGATAAAGACCCAGTTCCTTCCAGAAGATAACAAAGCACTCCTCCACCCTAGTTATGTCTCTGGAGAAGATGCGGGCAGCCAGAATTTCCACCCCACCAATGATAATGTTAGGTAGCCCTGGTTGCACAGTGGTTAACAGATCAGCTGCAAACCAAAAGGTCAGCAGTTCAAGTCCACCAGCCACTCTTCGGAAACTCTACTGGGCAGTTCGACTCTGTATCATAGGGTCACTATGAGTCAGAATCAACTCGACAGCAAAGAACAGGCAACATGACAGTGAGTTGCTCCTTCCTGAGTCGTTCTTGAGTGATATTAGAGGAAGCCCAGTGAAGAGTCAAGATTTTCACCACCACACAATGTTAAGAAGGGGATTTATACCCACTGCCAGTGAAGGTCATGTGAAAAGCAGTAAGAAGCATTTCAAGGCCATTCACATCAACTGATACATGCACATGAATGTTCATTGCAGTACAGTCCACGATAGCAAAAAGTTGGAATCAACCCAGATGCCCAACAACAGAAGAATGGATGGGTAAACTTTGGTTTACGTACTCAGTGGAGTGCTATACATTGATAAAGAACAACAATGATAGCAGGAAATATCTCTCAATTTGGTCTCAACTGGAGGACATTATGTTGAGAAAAACTAGTCAGCGACAGAAGGACAATTATTATATGAGACCCCTATGATAAAAACTTGGCTTGGCATGATAAAAACTTAAAAGCATACTCAAACATAACAGAAAAGATTCTTTGATGGCTACAAGGGTGTGAAGGTGGGAGGGAGGGAGGGTGAGAAGCAAGGGTTTAGATTAGATAGTTGTTAGAAATTTGGCTGGGTGAAAGTAGTGACACTACACAATAGTAAGAAGATCAATATTAATGGGAATTCAACACAACTTGTGTACCCCTCCTATATTAACCCAATATTGTAATCCCAGAGTATGTACACTTTCATTTTTTTTTTAATAAAAAAAAAAAAAGGCATTTCTCCTCTTCCCAGCCCACATGACATTGGCAGAGGTCTTGTGGGAAGCCTGAACTTACATCCACACTAAGCAGTAACAAGGAGTCCCTGCTCCTCAGTGTCAGCTGAAACTGAGTGAAGAACCTGGATTTCCACTACCCCCTGGAAGTAATAAGCAGTAGCCCATTTTACCCACTGGAGTGGGGTCAAGAGGAGGTCTGTTAAAACAAGACTTAGCATAATATTCATAGTCTTATAATACCCTAGATATGCAAATTTGAATTTAAAAACAATCACTTGTCATATCAAGAGCTAAGGAGATCTCAAACTGAGTGAATAAAGACAATTAAGAAATGTTAACAGAGAAATGACACAGCTGAAAAAGATTTTAAAGCAGTCTTCATAAAAAGAAATGTCTCAACAAGAAAGTATGAACACGGTTGACGAAAAAAAAAAAAGAGTCCCAGCAAAGTAATAAAAGACATAAAGAACCAAACTGGGGGGGGGGGGGGGCGGAGTCAAGATGGCGGACCAAGAACACGTCTTCTTATATCCCTCTGGAAACCAAGACCTGAACTGATAATCAAATGGAGCCTTCTGATCACCTAATCAGCCCCAGGACACAGCACAGGGCTGTTACTTTCGACTTCATAGCACTGAGTGAAAAACCTGCTCTCTTTCGCTGACTCCCATGCCTGGCTAGCCCCGTCTTTTACGGACTGAAGGTAAACGCACCATTTTGATTTCTTTTTTCTCTGTCTTGGCCAGCAGGTGGAGCTGGTTCTTGCCTAGTGGCTAGACTCAGACGCGCTTCTAGGGGGATAGGCAGGCTAAATTCCCATATTTTGAGAGCCAGGCTTAGGACCCTGTTAACCTAGCCACTTTGGGCCTGTCGTCTTACCTCTGCCTCAGCAGGGTTAGTACAGAATTACGCAGTCAGGGTGCGGGACGCCATGTTGGTACTGAGACTTTAGCAGGACCTAATTCTTATCATGGGAGCCAGTGCCTGCAAACAGGGCAGCACTTCTCTGACAGAAAAGCAGTAAATTACACAGTGTCACCTACGTTGCAGGCCCTGCAACAGAAGCAGAGGAATCACTATCTCTCAGCACCTTTAGGCCCTCTATCTGCTGCCTGTGTGGAGGACGCCATCTTGGATATGGTGGCCACAGCTGGACCGAATTCTTAGCTTGGTAGTCAGAGCCTGCCCACAGGAAAGTGCTTTTCTACCAGACAAGCAGTATTCCACAGAGTGTCGCCTAAGGCCAGGCCCTGTCAGAAGAAGCCAACAGGCCAGTAGCATTGCTGTATTCTGAACTAGTTTGTATCATCTGGGGTTGGATACAGTGGTGTTTACTTTGCCAGTTGACAAGAGGGACCTCAACACCTGAAAACCTGACGGACTTGGGAAGTGGTCAGATACCTTTTGCTTTACATTTTAAGAAAGCCTAGAGAAGCATCTGCAGTCCACCCTGACAGTATCTCTTCCAGCCTCTACTTACTCACATGGAACTCAAAAAGGAATAGACACTTCTGGCATACAAGAAATCAGCCATGGCTTCAGAAGACTCCCAAACAAAGCAACCAAGGAGTTTTCCAGATGAAGAAACTTTTATGAAAGCATCAGAAAGTCAATACAAAATGATTATATACAGAGCCCTTCTAGACCTTATACAAAATGCAGCAGAACAAAGTGAAAAATTAAGCAAGCTGTTCGATCTGATGGAACACCAGTACTCTGAAATCCAACAAATCAAGAACAAAATCAAAGACATAGAAACTTCCATGCAAAGCCAAGAAAACAGAATGGAACAAAAAGGAAAAAGAATTTCTGACTTGGAAGACAGAGCTACTGATACCAGCATCTATGAGCAGAAATCAGAAAAAAGATGCAAGAAAAATGAAGAAGCATTAAGAAGCATGTGGGACTCTATTAGGAACAAACTTCGATTAATTGGAGTCCCTGAACAGGTGAGACATCTGAGAACACAGAGTATCGTTGCTGAGCTGCTGAAAGAAAACTTCCCAGAAATCACGAAGGAAGAGAATACAGACATCTCAGATGCATATCGTACGCCATCCAATATAGATCTCAAAAGAAAGACTCCAAGAAATATTCTAATCAAGCTTAACAAAATGAAACATAAGCAGCAACTCTTAAGGCAGCAAGACTCAAAGCAAAGCTAACATTCAGGGGAAAACCCTGTAGGCTCTCGTCAGATTTCTCAGCAGAAACCATGCTGGCACAGAGACAGTGCATGACATATTCAAAGCCTTCAAGGAGAAGAACTTCCAACCAAAAATTATATATCCTGCAAAACTATCTCTCAAATAGGAAAATGAAATTAAGAGATTCCCAGATGAACAGAAACTCAGAGACTGTAAAAACCAAACCAAAACTACAAGAAATATTGAAAGAAGTTCTTGGCGTGGGCTCAGAAGAACAAAACCACTAACTTTATATTTTAGAACAACACACTACTCAAAACTCTACTCAGGGAAGGCTCCAAAGTCAATCACAGCTTTAATACAGAAAGAAGCAATCCAGTGATCATCATGGAAACTATGGTGCCATCATATTAAAAAGAGGGATGTACTATAGTTGTTACAGTCCTTCCAGAGGGAGAGGAAGATGACAAGACCAGTAGTAATTAGAATTGGGTTTATATATAGTTTATTAAGGGGGATCATAGGAGCAGCTGTAAAGCACAACAAAGATGTATCATACCATGTCAAGAAATGTAACACAGGAGTCTCAACAACTACAAAACCAGCTCTGTAAAAGGTGAAAAATCAACTCACAAAGAAGAATGTCCCAGAACAGACTAATAAGAACAACAGAGAAAATGCCAAAAATATCAACATAAAAATGAACATATCACAATGGCAGCAGTGACCACATACCTATCAATAATTATATTGAATGCGAATGGACTGAATGCTCCAGTAAAGAGATATCAAGTGACATCTTGGATCAAAAGACATGACCCATCCATATGTTGTCTACAAGAAACTCACTTGAGACCTAAAGACAGGAACAAACTGAAAATTAAAGGATGGAAGAATACATATCAAGCTAACAATGAACAAAGAAGAGCAGGGGTGGCAATTCTAATCTCAGACAAAATCAATTTTAGTGTCAAATCCACCGTTATAGACAAAGATGGACACTATTTATTGCTCAAAGGTTCAGTACACAAGCAAGACTTAACTATATTAAATATTTATGCACCTAATGTCAGAGCACCCAAGTACATGGAAGAAACACTGACTACACTCAAAAGAGAGTTAGATGACTCTACAATAACAGTGTGAGACTTCAACACTCCACTCTCAACATTGGACAGATCATCTAGAAAAAAGCTCAGTAAAGATACAGAAGACCTCACTGACAGAATTAATTAACTAAACCTCACTGATATACACAGAACTTTCCACCCATCAGTGGACAACTAGATCTTCTTCTCCAGTGCACATGGAACATTCTCCAGAATTCACCATGTGTTAGGCCACAATGTAGGGCTCAACAAAATCCATACCAATGAATTACTGCAAAGCATGTTCGCTGATCATAAAGCCATCAAAGTTGAAATCAATAGCAGAAAAAACATAGAAAGTGGAACTCTTGGAAACTGAACAACATCTTGCTCAAAAAAAACATGGATTATAGAGGAAATCAAGAATGAAACAAAGAAATTCATGGATTCCAATGAGAACAAAAACACTTCCTACCAGAACCTATGGGATACAGCCAAAGCAGTGATCAGAGGTCTCTTTATTTCCATAAATGCACACATCTGGAAGGCAGAAAGAAACCAAATCAAGGAACTAACCCTACAGCTTGAACAAGTAGAAAGAGAACAACAGAGGAACCCCTCAGGCACCAGAAGAAACGAGATCATAAAGATTAGAGCAGAGCTAAATGAATTAGAGAATAGAAAAACAACTGAAAAAATTGAAAAGACCAAAAGCTGATTTTTTGAAAAGATCAACAAAATCGACAAACTACCGGCTAAACTTACCAAAGAAAAGCAGGAAAGGAAACAAATAACCCAAATTAGAAATGAGAGGGGAGTTGTCACCACAGATGCAACAGAAATCAAAAATATCATAACAGAATACTATGAAAGACTGTACTCTAACAAATTTGAAAACCTAGAGGAAATAGACACATTCCTTGACTCATATCACCTACCCAAATTATCCCAACGTGAAGCAGAACAACTTAATAAACCCATCACAGAGGAAGAGATTGAAAATGTCATCAAAACACTGCCAACCAAAAAAACAGTCCAGGCCCAGATGGCTTCACTGCAGAATTCTACCAAGTATTTGAGAAGAGTTATCTCCAATACTACTGAGACTATTTCACAGTATAGAAAGGGATGGAATACTCCCAAACTCATTCTATGAAGCCATGTATAACCCTGATACCAAAGCTAGGGAAAGACCCAACAAAATAGGAGAACTACAGAATGATATCACTCATGAATCTAGATGCAAAAATCTTCAACAAAATTCTTGCCAACAGAATACAACAACATATCAAGAAAATAATCCATCATGACCAAGTTGGATTCATACCAGGGATGCAAGGCTGGTTCAGCATCAGAAAAACAATGTGATTAACCACATAAATAACACAAAAGACAGAAATCACCTGATTTTGTCCATTGATGCAGAAAAGGCATTTGATAAAGTCCAAAACCCATTCATGCTAAAAACTCTTAGCAAAATGGGCATAGATGGCAAATTCCTCAACACAATAAGGGCCATTTATACAAAGCCAATTGCCCACATCATCCTGAATGGAGAGAGACTGAAAGACTTTCCCTTGAGATCAGGAACTAGACAAGGATGCCCACTCTCACTTCTTCTATTCAACATTGTACTAGAAGTTTTAGCCAGAGCAATTAGACAAGACCAAGAAACAAAGGGCATCTTTCACTGGCGAAGAGGAAGTTAAAATCTCCCTGTATGCAGATGATATGATTGTATATGCAGAGAATCCCAAGGAATCTATAAGAAAACTACTCAAACCGATAGAAGAGTTCAGCAAAGTCTCAGGATACAAGATAAACATAAGTAAATCAGTAGGATTCCTTTATACCAACAACAAGACTGTTAAGGAAGAAATTATCAAATCAATACCATTTACGATAGCCCCTAAGAAGATAAAGTACCTAGGAATTTACAAAGAATTTACAAAGAAAACTACAAGCCCTTACTACAAGGAACTAAGAGAGACTTAGATAAATGGAAAAATCTACCCTGCTCATGGATAAGAAGACTTAACATTGTGAAAATATCTGTTTTACCCAAAGCAATCCATTTATATAATGCAATCCCAATACAAGTTCCAGGGTCATTTTTTAATGAGATGGAGAAACAAATCACCAATTTTGTTTGGGAAGGGAAGAAGCCCCGGATAAATAAGGTACTACTAAAGAAGAAGAACACACTGGGAGGCCTCTCATTACCTGACCTTAGAACATACTACACTGCCACAGTGGTCAAAACAGCCTGGTACTGGTACAAGAACAGACAGATCGATCAATGGAACAGAATTGAGACCCCAGAGATGACACCATCTGCCTATGAACAGTTGATATTCAACAAAGACCCTAAGACATTACACTGGGGTAAAAACAGTATCTTCAACGAATGGTATAGGCAAAATTGGATATCCATCTGCAATAAACTGAAACAAGATCCATATCTTACACGTTATACAAAAACCAACTCTAACTGGATAAAAGACCTAAATATCAAACCTAAAATGATAACGCTCATCCAAGAAAAGGTAGGAACTACAATGGAAGTTTTAATACACAATGAGGACAGACTTCAAAATCTGTCAAACAACCCACAATCAACAGAAGAGAAAACAGAATTAAAAGAACACCCACAGAATGGGAAAAAATATTTGGCAACTCTATGTCAGACCGACGCCTGATCTCCATAATCTATAAGATACTACAAAATACCAATTAGAAGAAGATAAATCATCCAACTAAGCAATGGGCAAAGGACATGGACAGACATTTCACTTAAGAGGAGATCCAGGCAGTCAAAAAAACACATGCGGACATGTTCACGATCTTTAGTTATTAAAGAAATTCAAATCAAGACGACAATGAGGTATCATCTCAACCCAACAAGATTGGCCATGATCCAGAAAACACAAAACAACAAATGCTGGAGAGGCTGTGGAGAAAGTAGAACCCTCCTACACTGTTGGTGGGGTTGCAAAATGGTCCAGCCTCTTTGGAAAGCAATCTGGCACTTCCTTAAAAAAATGGATATTAATATACCATTTGACCCAGTAATTCCACTACTTGGAATATATCCTACAGAATCAAGGCCTTTCACACCAACGGACACATACACCAGAATGTTTATCGCAGCACAGTCCACAATAGGAAAAAGATGGAATCAACCCAGATGCTCAACAACAGAAGAATGGATAGGTAACCTAAGATACATATACTCAATGGAGCACTATGCAATGATAAAGAATAACGATGATTCCAGGAAACATCTCATAATTTGGTTTCAACTGGAAGATGTTATGTTGAGTGAAAGTAGTCAGCGACAAAAGGACAAATATTGTGTTAGAACTCTATAATAAGATCTCAAAAACAGACTTGTGTATAGAAGAAAAGACTCTTTGACAGCTGCAAGGGAGGGGAGGGATGGAGGGAGGGAGGGAGGTGGGTTTAGATTAGATAGTTGCTAGAAATCTGGCTGGGAGAAATTGGCGATAGCACACATTAGAAACAAGAACAACATTAAGTGGACTTCAGCATAACTTGAGTACTCCTTCCATCTTAACCCGATATTGCAAGGATAGAGTAGCTGGGGTGGGGGGCGGGGGACCATGCTCTTAGGCGAAATCCAGGCCAGTTGGCACAACTAGTGTTTTGCTCAGAGAGCTCTCTGCACCCCACATTGGTGAGTGGCGTCTAGGGTCTTAAAAGCTGCCAAGCTGCCATCCGAGGACACAGCAAATGGTCCCAACTCAGCAGGAACAGATGCTCGCCGAGGACCCAAATGACATGCAGTAAAGACAACCTAGAAGACATAGAGACTTACAAGAGTGGGTTCCTTCATCGACTTGGGACCGAAGAACTGGATGGTGCCTGGCCACTACCAGTGATAGCCACGATGGAGCTCACTAGGTTGAGTCTCACTGGCAACACAAGAATAAAAAGGGGTGCATCCTGAGGTCTCCACTAAAAGACCTCAATTGATGGTCCAGTGGTTTCGGGGTTCCCCTGAGAGCATGGCCCCCAGCCCTGATGCTGCCTTTACCCATAAATTATAACGAAGGTCCACTCTTTGGACAGGAATGGATTGGACTTGGCAACGCAGAGTGACTATATATTGGATGCACTTTATCATTCTATACATCTATAGGATATCATCCTGCTGACCTCTGGCTGGAGGAAGGAGAGTGGGTAGAAAGGAGCAGAAAGGAGGCTGTTGGGAGGATGAGACATGTATAGAGCAGAGAGGAGTAGTGTGCGGTCACTGGACAGGGAGAACAGTGGAAGCTGCATATAGGGGGGCATGTAAATTTATACGGGAATGTACATTTTCACTCAGTCATGTTAAATAAAAAATTTTAAAAAAAGAATCAAACTGAATTCATTAGATCTAAAATATAAAATATGAAATATGAAAAGGCTAAAAATCAGAATGGAAATGACAAAGGAATCAGTCAATAACAGAAATTATACAATCTGAGTCGCAAAGAAAAACAGACTGAAAAATAAAACGATTACAATCATGAAGAGAGTCACAAGGACAAGTGAAACTATAACAACAGATCTAGTGTTTGTTCCACTGGAGTTCCAGAAGGAGAGGACCAAGATGATAAAGAAAAGCCCTCAAAAAAATAATGGCTGCATGATTCCCAAGTTTAGCAAAACTCTGTATCTATTGATTCCAGTAACCAAGTGACAACTTGACAGCTTTACAGTTGAAGATGAGGTCATCAAGGATTTCATTTTACTTTGATCCACGATCAATGTCCATGGAAGAAGCTGTTAAAAAACAAACAACATGAGAGCTTGTGAAATCTACTGGAAAAGTACTCTTTAAAGTGTTAAAAAGCAAAGACGTAACCTTGAGGACTAAGATGCATCTTACCCAAGCCATGCCATTTCCAGCCACCACACATGTGTGCAAAAGCTGGATAATGACTAAGGAAGACTAAAGAAGAACTGACGCATTTGAATGATAGTGTTGGTGAAGAATATTGAAGGTAACATGGCTTTCAGAAGAAAGAACAAATCTGTCTTGGAAGAAGTATAGCCAGAATATTACTTAGAAGTGAGATGAGCAATACTTCATCTCATGTACTCTGGAGATGTTATCAGGAAGAACCAGTCCCTGGATGATAAAGTCAGAGGAAAAGAGGAAGACCCCTACTGTGATGGATTGGCACAGCAGCTGCAACAACAGCTCAAACATAGTAAGGATTATGAGAATGGCACAGGATTGGGGATCCTTTTGTTCTGTTGTACAAAGGATCTCTCTGAGTCAGAACCAACTCAACAGCACTTAACAGAGACTGAATGAACCAGAAACAGAATAATCCCAAAGAAACTGATGTTAAGATAAGCCACAAACTTCTAAAAATCAAAGACACACACACAAAAAAAATCTTGAAAACAGGAAGAGAGAAATTATTTATTATTTGACTACCTGTAGGAGAAAAGAATCCACATGACAGCTGATTTCTCATCAGAAATAAGGGCCATAAGAATAGAAGCAGGGGCCAGAAGGAAGTGGTGCAGAAATTTTAAATCCTGAAAGGAGAAAACTGCCAACTCAGAATTCTGCGTTCAGTGAAAAAACTCTTCAGAAATGAAAGGGAAATCAAGACATTCTCAGAAAAGGAAAACTGGGAATATGTCACTAGCAGACCTATTGTAGAGGAAAGGCTGAAGGAAATCTTTCACACAGAAAGGAGATGATAAAATTCGGAACCTTGGGATTTTAGATAGGAAGGAAAAGCATAGTAAGAGCAAAAGTGTATTTTTACGGCAGTTAAAAAAATCCAATACTTACAAATACATAGAGTGACACAACAGACTTTCATTCTCCTCTTGACTATTCTGTATTGTTTGAAGACCAAAGTAAAAATTCAGTACTGTCTAATATGGTTCTCAGTGTATGGAGAGGAAATATTTAGGACAATTACAAATGGAGATAAAGTTTCTACACTTTGTTCAAACTAGTATCATGTCACTATCAATAGACTTTGATAACTTATGTAGACATAACTTCAAACACAAGCACCAAAAAATGTTATACAGAGAGAGATACTCAGAAACACTACAGATAAAACAAAATGAATTAATTCTCTATCTTGATTGCAGTCATGGTTATATAAATACATGCATATAATAAAATGACATAGCACTTCACACAAACAATGCACCAATAACAAGTTCATGGTTTTGAAAACCAAAACCAAACCTGCTGCTGTCAAGTCAATTCCACCTCACAATGACTCTACAGAACCTAGTAAACTGCCCCACAAAGTTTTCAAGCTGTAGGATTTGAGCTGTTAGCCTTATGGTTACCAGTCAAACTCTTAACCACCGCATCACCAGGCATGCCATGGTTCTGATACTGAATTATAATTCTATAAGATGCAACTATTGAGGAAAAATGGGTTAAGGGTGCACAGACCTTATGCATACTATGTTTGTAATTTTCTGAAAATAAGGAAGTTTTAAAAATCAAACAGGGTGAGATTTTAACTCAAACATTAGAGTGGAAATAGGTTTTTTATTTTTGATGTTGTTCTTTCAAGAAAAGGTGAACAAGTTAGCTGAGCTTTAGAAACCATTTTGTATTAAATAAAGAGTTTAAACACTGGAAAAAATACATAGAGTACACGAGTCTTCACACTACTAAAAGTCCTTAGAAATGAACATTGATAGATTTGCATCTACCAATTCACATTTAATCTCTTCCATAATATTAATGAGAAAAAATAGTAGGCAATGTTGCCCACACTCTGAACTATCTCTCCTTTCTGTTCTCTCTTTACCAAGCATAACTGACTCAGTGTGTGTTTCACGGATGTTTGTGATGACTACGTATTTCAGAGTTGATCAGTCAGCCATCACCATTACAGAAATCTATGCTGCTTGATTAAAGTTCATTTCTTCTTCTTCCACAGGTAGGCACAGACAGTAAAGTCACAGCCTTTCATTCACCAAGATTCTTCCAAAAGAAACTGTACAACCTGAGAGCCCCTGCTCTCCTTTTCTGGGTAATCTCGTTACAGAAAATGTAGAAGAAAATGACAAAAACAAAAACTAATAATGAGGGATGACTTTTCCTTTTTGAGAAAAAAACAATGTTATTTTTAACATCTTAAAATAGTGCTTCAAACACAGAGCAGCTTTATGGCACATTGGTTAAAAATTAAGACTGCAGAGTGAGGAGTTTCAGGTTCAAATCTCAACTCTACCAGTAGCTAGTCCTACGATCCAGGACAATTTATTTAACCTCTTCATGACTCAGAGTAAAGGAGATTACAGTAAGCAAGACAGCAAATGTAAAACTACTTGAATATTACTTGTCACATAGCAAGGTCTCCATAAATGCTAGCTATTTTAAAAAATGATCTTACATTTTAGGAATCTATCTTCTTTTTTTACCTTGCTTACAAAATAACTGTCCTTCCTAGGGTCACCATGAGTCACATCCGACTCGACAGCACTTGGCTGGCTTTGTCATTTTATCCTATACACAGCAAGAATAATTTCATTTTCTAACCAGAGAAATTTTTTGTTGTTCTCAAATATAACTAGGTGTATGTGAGCATTCTGAAGAACAGCATAATATACTGGAAAGAAGAGTAAAAGGAGAGCAGGAACTAGGTCTAATGGTCTAGTTCATTAACTCACTCTGAAAAGTTGGACCAATTATTTCACCCGTGTGGGCCTCAGTTTCCTTTTCTGTGAAATTGAGCTTGTGGCAGCTTTTCTTCTGAAAGTTCATGGATGTGATAAAGCTTGCATTAGTTCATGGAAATAAAATCACTTTTGAAATTACATAGTGCTAAAAAATAAATATGACCTATGAAAGCTACTGAGGAGGCTGAATATGGAATCTCTGGAGGGCACTTTTGGGTCTACCTTCTGTTACTCGAAGTCTCTATTCAGTCAATAGCCAAAGTAAAACGACATTTCACTGGCAATCTCAAGGTGTTATGCCAGTTTCCTTGATAGATCATTTCCCTGGCCATGGATACCGCTCTGCTCACTGACAAAAACCCACATAATTCCCTTGTTTAAGGCACGTGTATGATAGTGATGCTGAATACATCTCAGTAGAACGAGTTATGTGGTCGATCAGTCCTTGAAATGAAACGCAGACTCAGTTCTACCACTCCCTTTCCCTGGACATATGTTTTAAAACACATGATCCATTAGACTCCGTCAAACAAGTTTTACGGAACCAAATTCATGCTCAATCCTCAGTGTCTCACCTATACCAATTCTATGCTGATTACCACAGATGCAGGTACGGTTACTGTCTCCAGGCCAGCCTCCCCTTCTTGTATTTTTCTTGGGTTACTTTCCACATGTTCTAGGTTACTCATTTTATATTCTTCAACAGTATCTAAGGGCAAGGGCCATTTAGGAATGTTACAAGAAAAATTTTCTGACTCAAGGCTGCCATTCACCAGCTTGTGGCTAAGTAGAGCGATACTTTACTCAGAACTGATTTCATGTTCTTGTGTGCTACAATTTACCTTGCCGAAAGAGATGTATGGCTTTGGCCCTTAGCTTCTTAGAGGTAACCTCAAAACCCCTGGAATGTTCTGCCTGATGAGGGTGTCCTCATTTATGTGAGGCTTGGAGTCACACAGTATAGTAGCAATGTGGTTTTCAGTGGTGGCTTTAAGTGACTTAGGATCAGCTCAACTTCCAGAGGGGACAGAGACTGAGGTCAGCCAGGTAGGTGGCATTAGTCATGTCTAAGGGATCAAGTAGCAGTAGAACTTTGGATACCATGTACAGGTGAGCTTCCCTGGTTGGCAGGATTCCACATGTATCGTTACTGGGAGAATTTAGTACTTTCCATGTTTCTACTGGGAAAGGACAACTGGAAGTTCCAAGAGGAAATTCTCTGGACTGTATCCTAAGTTCCTCTTTGTCTTTCTTATTTTAATCTGTATCCTTTCTTTCAGGGGTGGGAAAAAAACTGTAACTCTGAATATAGCAGTTTTCAGTGAGTTTTGTGAATCCTTCTAGCAAATTCTCAACCTGCAGGTGACATTGCTTTTTGAAGTGAGTGTGCTTTTGGGGAACCCCTAACATTGCAGTTGGTGTCAGAAACAAGAATGGCCTTGTGGATTATCCTTGCATGTCTGCCAGCTTGTTGCACTGCAGTAGCGTATGTGTTGCTGTGATGCTAGAAGCTATGCTACCAGTATTTCATGCACCAGCAGGATCACCTTGGTGGACAGGTTTAGCCAATGAAAACCCTATGGATCACAACAAAAAACAGCCTGTCTTGCTTGCTTTGGATGTGTCATCAGAGGACATCAACTGCCAGAGGAAGACACCATGTTTGGTGAAGCAGACAGCCACCAGGAAAAGAGAGACCGTAGCTGAGACACATTAGTACAACCACTGCAATGATGGCCTTCAACATGCCAGTTAGTGCTCATGTAGACGATGCAGGCAGGATGAGGCATGTTTTGTCATGTTGTATGTAAGGTCACCATGCGTCAGTCAGCTTGATGCTGTCTGTCAATCTGTCTGTCTATCTAATCTTACGCAGATGCTTTATATGTATGACTTAAAACTTGCAACACTTCTCTAAAATGTATTTTGGAAGTTCAAGTGAAGTTCAATACCACAAGCCTCTCAGTCGTGTTCGTTTCTAGGGTCCTGACTGACAGACTACCAGGGGGAAGTAAGGATTTAAAATAATAGTTCTAATAAAAGAAATGCTGGATTGGGAGAACATGGTTTGGTACTCTGGCTAAAGTGGGCTTCTATCTCCTTCTTCCTAGACCTGCAGCATAGAGCTCAAATAACTTAATTGTTCAGTTGTAGAGAGAGATGCTGGAAGGGAGAAACTAGGCCTGCCTATTACACAAGCTCCTTAGGGACCCTGGCATGGCAGGTCTAAGGGACTGCAAGAAAGAGAGAAGGTAGAGCCTGTTTTGAGTTTGAGGTACCACTGATAATGTGGTGTAATTAGATGAGGTATTCATCCTTGGGGGGAAGGAGAGAAGAAGTATGAAAACAGTGAGCAGAAGTAAGGACTTTGATACTTCTTCCCAGGATGGGGAAGGGGAAGCTGAGAAACAAACACTTCATCTCTTCTATGGAAATACAAGGAGCCAAAGGGTGACATGGTGAAGGAGAAGTAATTTTTATGTGCCAGTGGGTGTATCAAAGCGCTTTGTAACATGTACCTCATTTAAGCCTGCAGACAACCGATGAAGAGGACAGCTGAATTATCATCATTTCAAAGCTGACGAAAGTATGTCTCAGAGAGGTGAATGTTTTGGTACCCACTGGCTCTAACACTGGGCAAGACCAGGTTGCAAACTGAAATCTTCCTGAGCTCAGATATCAGGTTCCACACATCACATTGTACAAGCGCTAAGAATCATGTATCCTATTTGAAGATAACTTGGTTATGTCCTGATGGGTATGGACTATTAGGAAAGAATGATACATAGTTCCCCTCAGATGACCATGGGAACTGGAGTCTGAATGGAACAGAATAAGTGTTTGAAAGCCCAGTTAAGCACAACTGCCCCTTATTCTAGAGTGGGCTGGGTATATCCGCTTGCAATATTTAGGATTATCTTAAGAGATGCTTCGTATTTCCAAGTATACTTAATGCATACATATACATAGTTCAATCATGGAAATGTCTAATTGCATAGCTAAAAGAAAGATGGTCATCTGAAGACTAAATTCTATGTCTTGTCCTGTTACACACTTGGTTCTGTCCTTGTTCTAGGGCTTGATGTTCTGGGGGTGCACAGGAACTCAGTTCCCTGACAGATCAACTTTCTGTGACATACACAGCCCTGAATACAAAGCACTACAGAAAAGAAACTGAAGACAGGGGGCTAGAGAGAGAATAACTGTCTCATTAAGCAGATGATAATTGCAATTATTCACCAAGAATTATGAATCACAAATGTAGATTGCAAAGTCAATTGGGAAACAATTTGGCTATCAATACTCATATTAAGCAGCTTAATGAAATCTGCTTTGCTTTAAAAACTTCCACTTTCGTTTTCATCAAGTGTTTTTGCAGAAGTGCAAATCTTGATGAATTATTCCTGTCTTTTTCAATGCAGGAAAAAGCAGCAATGTCCCATAACAAGCATGTTGATGGCTGCCAGATCTCCTGATGGTAATATCACCTGCAATTCAATTCCCCAGTGCTTTCAGTTTATCTTTCCTCAAAATCATTATTTCATGTGATGCTCAGAATACCACATAAGGAATGGCACATATTCCACAACCAATTTAAGGGTACAAAAAAAAATGGAGTATGAAAAGTTTATAATCATTACCTCAAGGTCACACAGTCAGTAGCTGGAGTAAAATCTGGGTCTGCTTATTTTAATGACGTGAAATCCTTTCCCCCAAATCGCATTACCTCCAGTACCAGTTTAAATGTTTTTAGTTTCCAATTACTGAAGTTTAACCTCAGATTTACTTAAACAATATGAGAATGTATTAGCTTGTGTACCTGTGGGACCAAGTAGAGATAGGAAAGTATGATGGTTGATTTCATCTAGTGGTTCAGAAATACTAGTTAAGACCTAATTTTTTCCTGTTTCCCCACTTTTCCTGCAGTGTGTTTTTCACTTCCTTCTTCTCCCACCTTCTTCCTTCCCCTCCTTTTCCACCTGTCTATTCCCCTTCTCTCAAGAATGGCTCATTATATATCACAGAAAAACTACTGATAGCATCTAGGAGAGAAAGAGAATAGACAGGAAGAAAGCAAGAAAAAACGAGAGAGAGAGATCTTATTACAAGTCTCTTGCTTAGTTTCAGTGGGCCAATGTAGTTGAAATGCTCTTTCTAGAAACAACTGCTGTGACTAAGTCAATACCATGCACTGACTGATGTTAGCCAGTATTGACTTTCATTTCTGTCCTAGATTGAACTGTGTCCCCCAATAATGTGTATAACAATTTGGTTAGCCCAGGATTCTTGGCATTTTGTGGTGTTCCTACATGCTATAAACCCTGCCTCGATGATGTTAAGGGGGGAGGGTGGGCAACAGTTGTGTTAGTGGGGCAGGGCTCAGTATCTAAGACTGTATTGTGCTTCCTCTTAGGATATAAAGCAAAGGGAAACAAGGAGAGAGTTGGGGACCTCATACCACCAAGAATCAGTGCTAAGAGCAGAGAACACAGTACGCATCCTTCGGAAAGGACCTGGGGTCCATGCGTCTCAGAAGCTTGCAGTCCAGGAGAAGACTGACAGAAAAGACCTTCCTCCAGAGCCAACAAAGAGACTTCCCCTGAATTTGGACTTTCACCCACTTTTCTGTGAGAAAATAAATTTCTCTTTTTAAACTCATCCACTTGTGGTATCTCTGTCGTAGCAACATTAGATGACTAAGTCAATTTATCAAGCGCAATGGCAAAAAGTTAAATTAAGGTTGATTGTCTTACAATAATCAGGGCCCAGTCCCGGAGCTGAAGCAGAGTAAATCCAACCCAAACTCAAACCACACAGGTGTGACAAAATGATATGGGGGTCTATCCACCCGCAGAAAATATGAGTGCTGTTAGGTAATGGAAGTGGGTAGAAATGGATGCTGGAAAGACCACAAAAAAATTTCTACTCTTCCTCCAAATGTGTCATTTGTTGAACAAAGGAGGCAAATCCTAGATGTGCTGCCAAACTAAAGTGAATTTGTTCTGCTTGTCACTGTAGCCAAAAATTCAGAGGCAGCACGGAGTTCAAGGAATATTTTATTTTTAGATATACCAGCAAACTTGGGGGACAGTGAGTCAAAAACTGTCCCATCTGGGTTACATTTCCAATGGTTTTTACAGCCAGATCAAAAGGGTTGGTGTTTGTCACAGAATAACAGGAGTCACAAGATGTCATTACCTCATAAGGTTTTACTACATCTTATTAAACAGTGTGAGTTACCCCAAAATTTCACTGTCTCTCTCTGAGGTCTTAATCAATGCTCTTTCCTCAGACATAGGGAGAGGAATGCAGACGTGCTAATCTGCTCTGAGGGTGATAATTGAGGCAGAGGATGGACTGTAGTTAAGGGATCTTTCTTAGATTCTTACACTAACTACCAGCTACTGCTATACATTCTAGATCTGGAAAACAAAAGACATAATCTACAGATGGGCATGATGAGGATTATGAATGTATATACATTCTTACACAGGATCGAGCTGAAATGGGGTGAAAAATGGAATTGCAGACAAGTAGCTGGAAACAAATGAGTTAAATCAATAGTGTGTCCTCAGTGATCTTCCATACTCTACCTAAACCCACTTCTTCAGTGTGTTGCTCCACCTTTCCAACCCACAGCTTCTTCATCAGTCAGGACTGATAGTAATAATGCTGACTATTTATCTTACCCAAATCCATGAAGTTGCAAATCCAGCTCCGTCATTTTATAAAAACCACTTGACTTCTCTGGACTTCACTTTCCTCTTCTATAAAACAAGTGGGTTACACTTCATAATCTCTAAGGTTTCTTTTGGTGTTGATATTCTACTGTGTCCCTTGCTTTAGAGATGGATTTATCTGGCTTAAACATCATCTTTTAATCCACACATAGGAGTGAAAACTGGACAGAGACATGAGCTAGAAACTTTTATTTCTCATTTTATCATAAATGAAGTTGCACGATTCCTTGCTTGGTTGGGAGAAAATTAAAAGACTCTTTAGGCTTTGAGGAGCCCTGGTGGCACAGTTGCTAAGAGCTCAGGCTGGTAACCCAAAGGTCACTAGTTCTAATCCACTAGCTGTCCCTTGGAAATTCTATGGAAGTGTTTCTACTTTGTCCTACAGACTTTGAAAATGACCCTAGTTTTCCACTTCCAAGCTGAAGGTAGGCAGCAGTTTTCCGCTGCTTTACCCAGAACTTAATTTTATATTTACTCTAATATGTAGTAGTCTGATCTATACAGCTGTTACTGTTATGACTGAAAATTCTTCAAGAATAATACAAGGTGTTCACCTTCTAAAATTCCTGAATTAACAATTGAATTACCAGTTTAAACCTCACATTTAATTTTTGCCATTACTGATAACTCTTCAATAACTAGCTTTGTGTATATGTACAATTTTCTTTATTTCTGCATAAATACCTTTCAAATAAATTCTTCCTAAAAGTAAGATCACTAAGTCAAAGAAGTAATAGCCAAAAACTAAACCCACTATCATCCAGTAGATTCCAACTTATAGTGACCCTACTGACAGAGCAGAACTGCCTCACAGAGTTTTCAAGGAGCACTTGGTGGATTTGAATGGCCAACCTTTTGGGTTACCAACTGTAGCACTTAATCACTATGCCACCAGGGTTTCTGAGGAGATAACAGACATATCTAGCAGATTTTGTTAGATACTGCCAAATTCCCCTCCATAAGTAGTGTGACATTCTGAATTCCCACCAGCAATATACATGAATACTTGTTACCCCGTAGCGGATTCGGATAGCCTCATAAATAAGACTATGAAGTCAAACTTTGGGATTATGGCCAATAGGTGAAAAACTACATCTCACTGTAGCTTTAATTTGTATTTCCCTTCTATAAGTGAAGTTGAGCTTTGTTTCACACCATTTAGAGTCATTTGGTTTTCTTTTTCTGTGAACTATGTTCATCATTTTGTTTACAAGATTGTTGGACATTTTCTTATCTTTGTTAGGAGTTCTTCAAGTATTAATTCATCTTTGACAAAAGATGCAAATGCTTTCTTCTAATTTGTTATATTTTTTGTCACATTACATTTTTCCTGAAAACAGTTTTTTGGTTTTTGTTTCTTTACTTCTCAAAAAGCCCACTGCTGGTGAGTCAATTTCAACCCTATAACAACCCTACAGTACAGGGTAGAACTGCCCCATACAGTTTCCAAGGAATATGTGATGGATTTGAACTGCCAACCTTTTGCCTACTAGCCATAGCACTTAACCACTGCACCACCAGGGTTTCCCTTACTTAGAAGCACTTTAAATAAGGTACTGAGGAGAGGTCTCTCTGAGGAAGAGACATTTAAGCTAAGACCGGAAACTAGGGTGACCAACCATCCAGGTTTATCCAGGACTACTGGGCTTGCCAGGAATGAAATTTGGAGTACAAAGTCACGAAAGTTCCAGGAATACATGGATGAACTAGCCACCATACATAAGGATCGATATGGAGAGACTATCTTAGGAGGCCGGTAAAGAACGTCCGTGACAGAGCAAGTATCAAGGATAAAGCCATAGATCATAAAAGAACCACATTTTCTAAGAAGTTTCATAGAAGTATATCAGTTGAGTTTTGAATCTTTGCACTCTAGTCTCTCTGTGTGAGAATCTTTCTGTGTTATACAGTCTATCATCCTTCCCACTTCAACATTCATCACATTCATTGCCAGAGCCTGCACAAAGAGTGAGGAAACACCCTTGTTGGATAAACAAATGGCAGGAGGATTCAAAAGTGGTCCATGTTCCTCTCACATCAATCCTATGAAGGGCTTTCCCAAAGAAAACAGCTGATGGGAAAGCTTTCAAAGGCCAAAGACCAAACAACAAAAACCCTTCAATATAATGCTAAGCGAAGTGCCGTCGAGTCGGATCCAATATAATACATAGCCTTTAAATTCATAACGATTCCATTTCTGTTTTCCACAGCTAAAGGAAAGGTACTTATAGATGTCTCTTTGGCTGGATAATTGAACACTTTCCAAGTTATTGAAAATTTTGAATTTTAGGCATAAGAATAAAGTAATTTAATTATTCTTTTTTCCATCCCTAAGCTAACTATATTCTGTCAAATATCCCTGTTCGATTCCTTAGCAATAACAGTTAGATTTCATGGCTTAACAATCATTTTAGGTTATTAGAGAAGTTACTCAGCTAGACTGATTTAAGACTCCAGGCTCAAATGCCACTCAGATCTCAACTTATTCCTTCTCTCCCTTCAGTGAGCCTCTCTTTAGAGGACTTCAGGGATGTGTAGTTTGATCTTATATTCTCATGTTCCAACACCTCAGAGGAATGGAGCTTGCTTGTTCTGGTTCCGAAACACCTTCTTATTCTCCTCTCACTTCTTTGTCTGGACTCTATGTAGGGACAGGAGATAAGAGATAGTAGGAAAGAAGCAAGGATGTCAGTGGTGGGGAGGTATCCATGGTCTTATTCTGACTTAGGTTAATTCTATTTATTGCTGACTTCATCCACTAATATGGTGGTTTCTACAAAAGTGTTAGGGGTTTTCTTGAGGCAGAAATTATCCTTCCCTTTGGACCTCTCCATCATTAAAGACAGACAGACGAAGCTGTAGCTTCACTGACCCCTGAGATTTCTACATGCTCAATTGTCTAAGTGGGTGTTCCTTTCCCCTAGAAACCAAGGGGCAATCTCATGACTCCCTTATTCTAAAAGAGATTTTTCCACTTAAAGTCACAAGGAACTGATTTTCTGTGGTTTTACACCTTCTAAGCACAGAACTCCAGCATCTATTTACATGCACTTATTATTTACTAACATCACCAAGGCTTTCTTTTGGGGAATGATCTCCTTACATCATTTTGGGGCACTTTTGTGTTTTGACTTGGGGTTGGACTTACTCTTCTCCACATCTAGAACTGGGCTCTGACTGCCCTAAAACAATCAACATTAATTTTACTCTCTGCCATGGGAAGTAATTTGGGTATGGATCCCCCACTCCCTTCTTCCTAAGCACATAATCCAGTGGTTCCAAACTTCTATAATGATTTGGGCAGCTCTGTCTTCAAACATCTCCAGGAGATAAGCAATCCCTTCCAAACTAAAACCAAATCCATTGCCATATAGTTGATTCTCACTCACAGTGACCCTATAGGGCACAGCAGAACTTCCCCATAGGGTTTCCAAGAAGTAGCTGGTAGAGTCTAACTACCAACCTTGCAATTAGTAACCGAGCTCTAACCACTTCATCTTTTAGAAAATCTCTCCAAATCCCAAGGAACCAATGTCCGATTATTCCAAGAACTTGAAATTCATTTCTACTCCTTTCCAGTGCCTACAGGTTCCACAGTTGAGCAAGCTATGAGAAAGGGAGTGTGCCCTTTTTGTAAATGCCCAAGCTCTGCTCGTGTGTAGAGCTCATAGCCCACTGTCACTTGGCTTTGGATGAAGAGAAGTGTCCCACCCATCATGGGGAAAACACATACTACAGAGTCTCCCCTCCCCAGGAATGGACCAAAAAATGATGTGAAGGGACTGGGGCATAAAGGGATGGAGTGAAGTGGGATATTAACAGAGACACTGACAGCCACATGACCCATTTTTGTGAACTAGGAAAGGACTCCCTTACTTTGGAAAGGCATAGCCTATGTGCACATAGCTAGATTAGCAGAGGGCAGACTAGGTTTCAGTCTTCACATTGCCTCTTGGAGTTGTGCTATGAGGTACCTTGGTCAACAGGATATGGCTGTGGGCATGTGGGCAATTAAAAGGAAAAATTCCACACAAAATAATCACAGGCTGTGGTCTTGACTCTCTGGTGATAACCAGGAACAGTAGGGCTGGGTTGTCTACTGTTCAATGAACGCCGAAGAAGGGGGACTGACCACAAATAGGAGTTGCTCTGTGTCAACTATGTCTTTAAAATGAAATGAAATAAAATGAAAGACCAAAGTGAAATTCCCACCTAACTTCCTTCCAAATACATACAATTAAATATTACTGGACATTGAACTCTGTGACTGTGTTGCTGCTTTCAAAATTTGTTTCAAAACAACATCCAAGGGTAATTTGAAACAGAAATAATTGGTTGTAATTACTTATGGAAAGAAATCAAGAATAAACTCTATTTTAATGCTAGGTCCCATCATCTTAACTTACTCAAAAGAACTGGGCCGTATTTTAACTAAAGGAGCAAAACTCTTAAATAAATATAAAATATATTGAGCTAATCATGACAAGTCAACAGCTTGCCTTCAGCCTGCTAATAACTGTGATACACCAAATATCTATCTACCTGTCTATGTATATGTATCCTGTTCATTTAAAAATGATTTTTTTTCTTTTACTTTTTCAAGTTTGGGTGTGGACAACTGAGTTACTCATCTTCTTCAGTTCAGGACAACACCATCATTGGTTCATCTTTGATATATTAGTGAATTTCTTTGCTTATTCTTCCCACTTCCCACCCCCATTCCAAATTCCATCTCTTGTCAGTAATAGGCCATTATTCCATGAGCTTATAATATATCTGTGAATTTTATGTATCCTTGGAAAATTTATTTTGGTATGTTTTTTTTAAAATTATTTTTAATTTTAAATATTTCATTTATAAATGCAAAAGACATAATACATTTTCTATTTTTAGTTTTTATATGTATTTTCAATTTTTACATGGTATGATGTTATAGAATTCTTTTTTTACCCAGAGCTATTTTTAAGATCATTCAGTTTTACTGTATGTGCATGACTGTGCATATGTATGTAATTTTTGCTTTTACTTCCAATGGAATATTCCTTAGTTTGTATTCACCACCTTGTGGTTGCCCTTTGTCCTAATAACGTGATGCCTCTAACTTTAAACACACTGCTCCATATCGTCTTGTGAACCTTATAAAACCTGGATTGATGGATCATAGGGTAGCTGCACACTTAATTTGCCTAAGTACTGCCATGTTACTCATTACAATGAGCAGTGTTCTACACTGTCACCTCAATCAAATATGGGCTCGCTACTTTATGCCAATCAACACCGCCTTTACAACTGACTTACCATGACTACCTCAAGAAGACAGTCAAAGGACTGCATCTGCTTAACACAAATGTACATACATATTCTCAGGTATCAGAAGGAAGAAGCCAGGATGGAGACAACTGGAAAGTTATGTTTCATTGTTAATAAAAATGATGCCAATTGAAAAGGCTAAACATACTGGTAAGTTAATGCTGTGAAAAGGTCTCACTCTCTTACTCTCTTTAAAAACTGTTTTTGCAATATCACAGCTGTGCGTGCTTACTAGAGGTACTGCAAAACTATAGAAAGGACAACAGTGCATACAAAAAAATACGCAATCTTTCTCTCTACAGACAACTTGTCTGTTCTATCATTTAAAAACACATTTGTGATTTTACAATACATAGTTGTTCTAAATTTTCCTCATGCAAGTATCTCTGGAATCATCCCTGCATGACTTAAAATTTGTCCTCAAATATTTTGCAAAGCTGCTTGGCTTGTTATATTGTATGGATAATGCAGACTCCTTAATCTCATTGTCATATTTGAATTTAGAAACTAAAGTCATGGGGATGATGACCAAGTAGGATTCATACCAGGGATGCAGGGATGGTTTAACACAAGGAAAACAATTAATGTAATTGACCATATAAACAAAAGAACCACTTGATTCTATCAATTGACACAGAAAAGGCATTTGATAAAGTCCAACACCAATTCATGTTAAAAACTCTCAGTAAAATAGGAATAGAAGGGAAATTCCTCAATCTAATAAAAGCCATCTACACTAAACCAACAGCTAACATCATACTTAATGGAGAGAAGTTAAAAACATTCCCCTTAAAAACAAGTACTAGACAAGGATGTCCATTGTCACCACTTCTATTAAACATTGTTCAGGGAGGTCCTATCCAGAGGAATTAGACATGATAAAGAAATAACGGACCTCCAAATTGGCAGAGAAATCAAAGTATCACCATTTGCAGATGATGTGATCTTATATACAGAAAACCCTGAGGAACCCACCAAAAAACTACTAGAGCTAATAGAAGACTTCAGCAAAGTATTAGGATACAAGATAAACATACATAAATCAGTGGGATTCCTTTACACCAACAAAGAGACAATCAAAGAGGAAATCACTAGATCATTACCATTTACTACGGTCCCCAAGATGATAAAATACCTGAGAATAAATCTAACCAGAGATGTAAAAGACGTATAAAAGAAAATTACAAGCACCTATTGCAAGAAATGAAAACTGACTTATGCAAGTGAAGAAATTTACCTTGCTTCTGGATAGGAAGACTTAACATTGTGAAAATGTCTATACTACCCAAAGCAATCTATATATACAATAAAATCCCAATTCTGCTTCCAGTGATATTTTTTAATGGGATGGAGAAACAAATCACCAACTTCATATGGAAAGGAAGAAAGACATAGATAAGTAAATTATTACTAAAGAAGAGGAAAAAGTGGGCGGCCTCACCCTTCTTGACCTTAAAACCTACTACACTGCCACAGTTGTCAAGACAGTCAGGTACTGGCACAAAGACAGACACATAGAGTGATGGAACAGAATCAAAAATCCAAATATAACTTTATCCACTTATGGACAGCTGATATTTGATAAAAGCCCAAAGACAGTGAGTTGGGGTAAAGACAGTCTCTTCAACAAATGGTTTTGGCATAATTGAATATCTACATGCACTTGGGTCTACAGTCAACACTCATGGAAGCAGCAGTCAAGAAATCAAAAGACGCATTGCATTGCAAAAAATCTGCTGCAAAGGACCTCTTTAAAATATTCAAAAGTACGGATGTCACCTTAAAGACTAAACTATGCCCAACCCAAGCCATGGTATTTTCAGTTGCATCATATGCACATGAAAGCTGGACCATGAACAAAGAAGACAGAAGAATTGATGCCTTTGAATTGTGGTTTTGGAGAAGAATGTTGAATGTCCCATGGATCACCAAAAGAACAAACAGACCTGTTCTGGAAGAAGTACAATCAGAGTGCTCCTTGGAAGTAAAGATGGTAAGACTGCATCTTACATACTTTGGACATATTGTCAGAGGGATCAGTCCCTGGAGAAGGGCATCATGCTTGGTAGACTTGAGGGTCAGCCAAGAGGAGGAAGACTCTCGATGAGACGGATTGACACAGTGGTCGCAACAATGTGCTTAAGCATAAAAACAACTGCGGACACGGCACAAGACTAGGCAGTGTTTTGTTCTGTTGTTCACAGGATCGCTATGAGTTGGAACCATCTAGGCAGCACCTAACAACAACAAAGTGCAAAAAAATGAAACAAGACCCTCATCTTACATCATGCACAAAAACTAATTCAAAATGGATCAAAGACCTAAATATAACAGCTAAAACAACAAAATTCTTGGAAGGAAAAATTGGGAAGACAATGGAAGCACTAACCCACAGCATCAAGTCTACCGAAAACCACCAACAACCTTCAATCTTCAGAAATGAAATCGATAATTGGGAACTCTTAAAAATCAACACTTAAATTCATCCTTCATCAAAAAAGTAAAAAGCCTTCATCAAAAGAGTAAAAAGACTACCTACAGAGTGAGAACAAATATTTGCCCACCACTCTTCTGACCATTGCCTGATCTCTCTAATCTACAACATACTACAAAATCTCAACAAGAAAAAGGCAAACAACCCAATTAAAAAATGGGCCAATGACATGAACAAGCACTTTGCCAAAGAAGACATACAGGTTGCCAACAAGTACATGAGGAAATGTTTTCAATTTCCAGCCATCAGAGAAATCCATATCAACACCACAATGAGATACCATCTTAGCCCAACAAAGATGGCAATAATCCAAAAAACACAGAATAATAAATGCTGGGGAAGATGTGAAGAGATTGGAACTCTTCTACACTGTTGGTGGGGACTGTAAAATGGTTCAAGCTCTGTGGAAACTGACTTGGTGCTTTCTTAAAAAACTAGGAATAGAAATACCATATGATCCAGCAATCCCACTCCTTGGAATATATCCCAAAGAAATAATTAATATCACTCAAACAAATACTTGCATGCTAATGTTTATTGCAGCTCTCTCTACAACAGCAAGAAGTTGGAAACAACCTAGATGCCCATCAACAGACAAACCGTTAAACAAACTGTGGTATAGTAATACAATGGATTACTACACAATGATAAGAAGCAACAATGGCTTAAAGAAATACCTGTCAACATGGGACCACATAGAGGAAATTATGCTGAGTGAAATTAGCCAGACAAAAAAGGACAAATTTTGTATGCAACCATTATTATAAAGCTGCAAATAATCATTTAAGCACAGTAGAAATCAGTATTTGATGGTCATGAGGGGGGTGCAGGGAGGGAGAGGGATTTTTATACAAATTAGACAGTGGTTAGGATTGGGAATGGGTAGAGAATGTGACAGCACTCACTAGAAGTGGGGTACCCACAACTACCCAATTTCAAAAACAAATTGTCCCCTTAATGTGGACCACCTCTTTGGAAGAACAGAAAAAGGGGTCTGGGATCGAGGAGGGGGACATGCTCTCAGTGGACATCTAGACTAACTGGGACACCCAATGTTTTTTTCTCTCCCTCTCTCAAGATTTTACTCCACATACCACCTGGGTGAGTGACAACTGGGGTCTTAAAAGCTAGCAAGCTGCCATGTGAACAGCATCAAATGGTCCCAATCCACCTGTACCTGAGGCAAACAGAGGGCATGGAGGACAGGAGAAAAACAAAAGCCCTCCAGATGGAAGGGGTCATATATGCCATAGCCTGCTTCAGCATGGGACCAGAAGAACCTAGAGAGTGGCCAGCCACCACCAATGACAGCCCCCCTGGGGTATTTGGAACAGAGCTCCAGACACAGCAGGTGATGGAGTAGTGGGCGGAGCTAGAACTCTACCAAAAGACCACACATGATGGTCCTTCTGAATGGAGGGCCCGCTGGGAGTGGGGCCCCCAGACTAACCCCAAACTGCATCCAGCACCGGGGCCAGCTCCCCAGACAAAGACTGACCTGGACCACACAAAACACAGAGTGATACTGGAGGCAAACAAACCTTTAAAAATGTACGTGGGGCTGTCTGAAGGGTACTTTACTGGAGCCAACTTGATTGGGTAAGCATCAGACCGTTATTAAAAGGTCACAGGAAGCTCTGAACAAATGGGGAAGTGAGTGTGCTGCTACATGGGTGGGTGGGTGGGTGGGGCAGCTAGAATAAAATAGAGGTGAAAGTTCTGTGCGTTATATGGTAACATGACGTAGATAGCAAAATTGTTTTTAATTCACAAGAAAAAAAAAAACCTATGGGGAAATTCTATTCTGTCCTATATGATTGCTGTGAGTCAAAATCAACCCAATGGCAAAAAAAAAAAAAAAAGGTATGGTGATGACTACAAATCCTTGTAAATATATAATTTATTATACTAAATTCAAAATTAAACAAGAAGCCTTTCCCCCTCATGCCATTGCCTGATAGTTCCCTTAATCCAGGAATAGAGACAATCCAAATTCTTGATAAACCCGTATTCTAGCAATATTGCTCTAACATTCATAAATGAGATATGCTATCTAGGTGTATTTTGTTGTTGCTGTTGATTTTCTCAAAGGAGAACACACCTGAAAGTGAGATATCAGGAAATAATGAAAGATTTGGGGGATATATCCCTGAAATTCACTTTACAGCACTATTAGGAAATAACATCATTAGAAAGGGACCAAAACCAAACCAAATGTATTACTTCTGAGTCGATTCTGACTCGCAGTGACACTGGATGACAAAGCAGAACTGCTTTGAAGGGTTTCCAAAGAGCAAGGAGTGGCTGGAGGAACCGGACTGGCAATCTTTTGGTTAGCAGTAGAGTTCTTAACCACAGTGCCACTAGCGCTGCAAAGCATGTCCAGCTGAAGGAAAAAAAGAGCCGGTGACACTTTCCTTTGACAGTGGAAAAGAGGAGAGGGAATTCTGTTTTCACTAAGGATGTCAGCTTGCTTAAATCTAAACCTCCCAGTCAGAGACATTACAAGATTTGAACAACAGCAACAAAAAATTGTTTCTACTTTTTTTTTTCTCCTAACACAAAGGGAGTTACCAAGAAAGTATGGATTGTTAGGGCCAACATTACAGAAAACTAGGGATCCCAGAATGATAAGCCCAATATGTGGTACTGTTTTTCTCTCTGAGGCATCTTATGATTTAAAAAACCAATAGCTTAGGGGCAAAATAAACTGACCACGAAGAGCTGACAGTATTGACAGTCTCACATGCTGTAGAGCAAAACTGGAGTTCAAAATCTATCAAATTTGAGTGTACTGTTTCACAGTGAGACTTTAATTGAGACTTTGAAAGGCTCCATTTTGAACACAGGGATGATCCAGGAATACGCCAGTCCCTACAAAAAATGAAGTTCAGCTTTCAGTCAGCTCAAATTATGACTGGATTCAAGTGCTGGTTCTAGATTGACTCTTCATTGGACATTTATCTCTAAACTCCATAATGTAAAAAGCTCTGCAGCAAAATAGCAAAGAATATCAGTTGCAGCCCACTCTGAGTAGCAACTACACAAAGTATTTTAGCAGAAATAATTTAATAGAAAGAATTTTAAAATAGAAATGGTAGAAGGGAAAAGGCAAAAAGAAGCACACTAAAGTATTATCAATGGAGTAAATGCAGAAGCAGCTACCATGGTTGAAATGGGGAATAAAGAAGTTGGAAATATTTAAACTTCGAAGCTTGGAAGAGAGTTCCCTCAGAAGTAAAAACTGAGATATTGAGAAGAGACTGCTGCATCACTCAGAGGAGCTTGGAAAGGACTCTCATGGGACTGGCACCCATAACTGGCAAGAGGTAAAGCTGCCTGCCCATGGCAGCAGCAGTCACGAAATCAAAAGGCATCCTGCATTTGCTCAAATCTGCTGCAAAAGATCTACTGAAAACATTAAAAGGTAAAGACGTCACCTTGAAGACTAAGGTGTGTTTGACTCAAGTCATGTTATTTTCAGTTGCCACATATGCATGCAAAAGCTGAACAATGAATAAGGAAGAATTGCTGACTTGTACCTATGGTGTTGGGGAAGACTACCAATTATACCACATACTGCCAGAAGAAGAAACAAATCTTTCCCAGAAGAAGATGTGTTCTAGAACACTCCTTAGAAGCAAACACGGCAAGACTTTGTGTCACATACTTGGATATATTATCAGGAGGGATCAGTCCCTAGAGAATGACATCATGCCTGGTAAGGTAAAAGGATACTGAGAAAGAAGATCCCCAGTGAGACAGATGGACACAGTGACTGCCACAAACATGTTCAAACAAAGATGATCGTGAGGATGGTACAGGACCAGGCAGTGTTTTGTTCTGTTGCACACAGGGTCACTGTGAGTCAGAACTAACTCAAAAGTAACCTAAGAACAACAGCGCTGTTTGGTTGGTGCTGGTATAACGTATCTGTGAACAGCCACTTCAGTGCTGATTGTGTGTTTTCCCTGAACAACTAAAAACTGGAATTAATTGCTGCTACTTGAACAAATCTAATGCCATGAACACATGGGTAGGGTTATATTGATACATAGAGGACACAATCATAAAACAGACCAGAAGTAAACAGAAAGTAGAAAGTCCTTTCTACTTTCTTCAACCTTCAGACTCCCACTAGTGTCCCTTATTGGCAAAGCCTAATGGTGAGCCAGTTTCCAAATCAGAAATGTCTTCTGCAAATTCTCACACAGAGAAACACAAAGTAGAGTACAAAATTGTGGGTTTCAAGTTGAGAAATTATAGCTCAATAATTGCCATAGCAAGCATGTAAAAAGTCAAGACTGACCAAAGAGCAAGTAAAAAAGCAGAGAGCAGAAGACAGTAAGAGGGGATTCAGGTACTGAAGTTGTCAAACAACTACTTTAAAATAACTGCGATTAATAAAATGTCTAACAAGTCAAATAGCAAAATGGAGAGAATTCTGGCAGACAAATGGCAATTGTAAAGCTAAATCAAATGAAAACTGAACAGTACAATAACTGACTTTAAGAACTCAGTGACAGTTCAACTTCATGTTGGAAAGTAGACTGAAAGAAACAACCTTTATTCCTACCAAACTGTCCAGTAATCAACAGGAAAACAGAAACACCCCCACGTTTTTCTTTAAAATCTTTGACAATCACAAGCCAGAAGGACTAAACGCTAGAATGATGAACTCTTAATGAGTGAGCATACAAAATTGCTTTGAAAGGCAGACTGGGCACTGGTGTCAGCACATAGTTTCCCAAGGTGAGTACTTTGAAGGTTAGCATATTCAGCAATGAGATTCGCAGTACTTTTTCTAGGACGAGTTCGTAAACTTAATTGGCAGTTCTCATACAGAGGACACTTCTACACTTCTGACCAGCTACTGATAGTGGAGGAGAAGAGGGAAAAACCAAGCCTACAGAAAACAGAACTTTTAGTCCACGTAGAAGGAGCTCCAACTGCAACAGCAATTCTTTCTACCAAGTAATATTCTTCTAAGGGAATTTAGCTTGATAAGCAAAGATGGGAGCAAGACTGAGAAGTTGGAGTTGTTGCTATCAGATGCCATCAAGTCAGTTCCAGCTCATAGGGACCTTATGTACAACAGAAGGAAACACTGCCCAGGCCTGCACCACAGGCATAACCTTTATGCTTGATCCAGTTGCTGCAACCACTGTGCCAATCCATTCTATTGAGGGTCTTCCTCTTTTTCGCTGACCTTCTACTTATCAGGCACAATGTCCTTCTCCAGGGACTGATCTCTCTTGGTAACACATCCAAAATATGTGAGACATACCCTCCCCATATTTGTTTCTAAGGAGCACTCTGGTTGTACTTATTCCAAGACATGTTTGTTTGTACTTTGGGCAGTCCATGACACCGTCAATATTCTTCAACAACACAACAATTCAAAGGCATCAACTTTTCTTAGGTTTTTCTTATTCATCCTGCAGCTTTGGTATGCATAGGAGGCAACTGAGACCATGACGACTTGAGTCAGGTGCACTTTAGTCCTCAAGGTGATATCTTTGCTCTACAACACTTTAAAGAGGTCTTTTGCAACAGATTTGCCCAATACAATGTGTCTTATGATTGTCTGACTGTTGCTTCCACGAGTGTTGATTGTGGATCTAAGAAAATGAAATACTGACAGCCTCAAACTTTTCTCCATTTATCATGACGTTGCTTATTAATCCAGTAGTGAGGATTTTTGTCTTCTTGATGTTGAGGTGCAATCCATACTGAAGGTTGTGGTTTTCCACCGTCATCAGTAAGAGCTTCAAGTCCTCTTCGTTTTCAGCAAGTTCGGTTGTGTCAACTGCATAAAGCAGGTTGTTAATGAGTCTTTCTCCAGTCTTGATGACACATTCTTCTTCTTATGGTCTAGTTTCTCAGGTGATTTGCTCAGCATACAGACTGAATAGGTATGATGAACACCATTCCTGGCTTTAAACCATGCAGTATCCCCTTGCTCTGACCCAAGATTACCTGCTGATCTATGTGCAGTTCCTCATTAGCACAATTACTGTTCTGTAATTTCTGTTCTACATAATGTTATCCATAATTTCTAATGATCCGCACAGTTGAATGCCTTTGCACACTCAGTAAAGCACAGGTAAATACCTTTCTGGTATTTTCTGCTTTCAGCTAGAATCTATATGACATCAGCAGTGATCTCCCTGCTTCCACATCCTCTACAGAATTCAGCTTGAATTTCAGGCAGTTCCCTGTTGAAGTATGGCTGCAACTGCTTTTGAATGAGCTTCAGTAAAATTTGGCTTACATTCAGTATTAATGATACTGTTCAGTAATTTCTACATTTGGTTGGATCACGTTTCTTAGGATCAGGCAGAATATGGATCTCTTCCAGGCAGTTGCCCTGGTAGCCGTCTTGCAAATTTCTTGCCATTGATGAGTGACCACTTCCAGTGCTGTATCAAGTCTGCTGAAATATCTCAATTGATATTCCATCAATTTCAGGAACTATATTTTTTGCCAATGCCTTCAGTACAGCTTGGACTTCGTCCAGAACCATCAGTTTCTTAATATATGCTTCCTTCTGAAATGATTCAACATTAACCAATTCGTTTTAGTTATCTAGTACTGCTCTAACACAAATACCACAAGTTGGATGGCTTTAACAAGAGAAGTTTATTTTTACACAGTTCAGTTGCCTACAAATCCCAATTCAGGATATCCACTCCAGCAGAAGACTTTCCCTCTGTCACCTCTGGAGGAAACTCTGTGTGTTGCATTGGTCTTTGGTCAGGGGGCATCCTGGCACAGGAACCTTGGGTCTGAAGGATGTGCTCTCCTCCAGGTGCTGCTTTCTTGATGGTATGAGGTTCCCAACTCCCTGCTTGCTTCCCTTCCTTTTATCTCTGTAGGATAAAAGGTGGTGCAAGCCATACTCCAGGGAAACTCACTTAACAATGGAGCAGGGAGGTAACCTTAGGAAGGGATTTACAGTCCCACCCTAATAATTTTTAACATATAGCATAGGAAAATCATGAAATGGAGGACAATCATAAAATACTTGGAATCACGGCCCAGCCAAGTGGCTACACACATTTTTGGGGTGACACAGTTCAATCCATGACATAATTGTTTTTGGTATAGTGATTCTGTATTCCTTAAATCTTCTTCGGATATTTCCTGTATTACTTAATATTTTCCCTGTGGAATCCCTCCATATTGCAACTCAAAGCTTGAGTTTTTTTCTTCACTTCTTTCTGGTTGAGAAATGTCCAGTGTGTTCCTGACTTTTGTTTTTCTATCTCCAGGTCTTTGAATATGTAATTATATTATTTTCTTTGTTTTCTCGAACAACCCCTTGAGATTTTTTGTGCAGTTCTTCTACTGCATCATGTCTTCCCTTTGCTTGATCTACTCCATATTCAAGACCAAGTTTCAAAATTTCTTCTGACATCCATTTTGATCTTGTCTTTCTTATCTTTTTTTGTGTGTGATTCAGTGAAAAGTATACAAGCTGCCTATCTGCAGCTCCTTCTGCTCTCCTTGCCCAGTGAAGCACATTCCTCCTTTCCACTTTCTACATCTCATATCCTCTTAACAATTTCCTGTATCCTCCCCTACACACTCTCATCTCCCCACTGGTAAGAGGCCAGTAGGACAGTATCCTTTGGATGACAGAACCATAAAGTGAACTCACCATTTGGTCACATTGTGTCCCTGAGTCCATCCATTCCTGTCCAAAGAGTTGACTTCAGTAATGATTTCTGGTCAGGGACAGCAGCAGTTCTAGGGGCCATGCTGCCAGGGCAACTCTGAGACCTTCAGACCATCAATTGCAGTCTTTTAGTGGAGTTCTTGAGGTACACTTTTCTTTTTTCTAATGTTGCCACCAGGACTTGACATTATGTGCCCCATCACGGTTGTCTTTGGTGGTGGCTAAGCATCATCTGGTTCTTCTGCTCACATGTTATTGCAGTTACCTATCCACGTGCGTTCTTCTGTTTTCTGGGCTCTTTTTCCCTCATGCTTTCTTGTCCTTGGTGACTATCTGTTCTGGATGAGTTGGGACCATTCAGTGTACCTCAGATGGCAGCTTGCTAGCTTTTAAGACCCTGGATGCCACTCACTAATATGGAGTGCAGGAGACTCTCTTAGCAATAGGCTAGTTATGCCAATTGGTTTCGATGTCCCCTGAGAGCATGGTCCCCAGCCCCCTCCCCCTGTTACTCTATCCTTGCAATATTGGGTTAAGATTAGAAGAGTTTTCAGTTTATACTGAAGTCCAGTTGAGTTGATCTGTCTACTGTGTGCTGTCACTACTTTCACCCAACCAAATTTCTATCAGCTATCTAATCTATAACCAGCCATCTCTCTGACTCCCTCCCCTCCCTTGCAGCAATTAAAGAGTCTTTTCTTCTATATATAAGTTTTTTTCAGTCTTTATAGTAGGGGTTCCATATAATATTTGTCCTTGGGCTGTTGACTGATTTCACTCAACATAATGTCTTCCAGTTCAAACCAGGTTATGAGATGTTTCTAAAATCATCATTGTTCTTTATCACTGCATACTGTTCCACGGAGTATATGTACCATAGTGTGTTTATCCATTCATCTGTTGGACATCTGGGTTGATTCCATCTTTTAGCTATTATGGACTGTGCTGCAATGAAGATTTTTGTGCATGTGTCTGTTCATGTGACTGCCCTTGATTTTGTAGGATATATTCCAAGTAGTGGGATTACTGGATCAAATGGCATATCTATTTCCAGCTTTTTAAGGAAGTGCCACATTGCTTCCCAAAGAGGTTATATCATTTTGTAATCCCACCAGCAGTGTATGAGAGTTCTGATCTCCCCAGAGCCTCTCCACCATTTTTTGTGTTGTATTTTTTGGATTACAGCCAACCTTGTCGGGGTGAGATGACATCTCATTGTAGTTTTGATTTGGATTTCTCTAATAGCTAATGATCGTGACCATTTCCTCATGTGTCTCTTGGCTGCTTGGATGTCCTCTTTAGTGAAGTGTCTGTGCATCTCCTTTGCCCATTGCTTAATTGGTTTATTTACCCTTTTCTTGTTGATATTTTGCAGTACCTCGTAGATTATGGAGATCAGAAGTCAATCCGACATATAGTTGCTAAACATCTTTTCCCATTCTGTAGGTGGTCTTTTAATTCTTTTGTTAAAGTCTTTGGATGAGAAAAAGTGTTTGAGTCTTAGTAGCTCCCATTTATCTATTTTCTCTTCTGTTGGTTGTGCTTTGTCAGATTTTGAAGTCTATCTCAGTTGTGTAGCAAAACTTCTATTGTTGATCCTATTTTTCTTACATGATCTTTATCATTTTAGATTTAATATTTAGGACTTTGATCCAATTTGAGTTAGTTTTTGTATAAGGTATGAGATAATCGGTCTTGTTTCAGTTTTTTGCAGAGAGATATCCAGTTTTGCCAGCACCATTTGTTACAGAGACTGTTTTTACCCCAGTTTACAATCTGAGGGTCTTTGTCAAATATTAGCTGTTCATAGGAGGATGATGGCATCTCCGGGGTCTCCTCTCTGTTCCACTGGTCTATGTCTCTTTCTGTACGAGTGCCAGGCTGTTTTAACTACTATGGTAGCGTCATAGGTTCTGAGTTTGGGTAGTATGTGGCTTCCCACTGTTTCCTCTTCTTCAGTAGTGCTTTGCTTATCTGGGATTTCTTCCCTTTCCAAACAAAGTTGGTGATTTGTTTCTCCATTTCATTAAAACATGTCACTGGAATGCGCATCGGGATTGCATTATATACGTAGATCACTTTGGGTAAAACATTTTCACAATGTTAAGTCTTCTTATCCGTGAGTAGGGTAGGTTTCTCCATTTATGTAAGTCTCTCTTGGTTTCTTACAGTAAGGTCCTGTAGTTTTCTTTGTATAGGTCTCATTTCTCTGGTTAGATTTATTCTTAGGCATTTTATCTTCTTGGAGGCAATAGTAAATTGTGTGGATTTGGTGATTTCTTCTTTAATGATCTCTTCGTTGGTATAAAGGAACCTTACTCATTTACTTATGTTTATCTTATATACTGATACTTTGCTGAACTCTTCTATTAGTTCGAGTAGTTTACTTATGGATTCTTTAGGATTCTCTGTGTATGCGATCATATCATCTGCAAATAGGGAGAGTTTTACTTCTTCTTTGCCAGTGCCAGCCAAACCAAGCCAGTGCAGATGCCCTTTATGTCTTTGTCTTATCTAACTGCTCTAGCCAGAACTTCTACTATAATGTTGAATAGAAGTGGTGACAGTGGGTATCCTTGTCTATTTTCCATTCTCAAGGGGAACTCTTTCAGTCTCTCTCCATTCAGGATGATGTAGAAGGTTGACTTTGTGTATACGCCCCTTTTTACATTGAGGAATTTCCTGTCTGTTCCTATTTTGCTGAGCATTTTTAGCATGAATTGGTGTTGGACTTTGTCAGATGTACTTTTTGCATTAACTGACAAAATCAGGTGATTCTTATCTTTCATGTTATTTATGTGGCTGCTCACATTGTTCTTCTGATGCTGAACCAGCCTTGTGTCCCAGGTATGAATCCAACTTGGTCATGATGAATTATTTTTTTGCTATGTCCGACTTGACGGCACTTGGCTTGGCTTTATGTTGTTGAATTCTATCGGCAAGGAGTTTGTTGAAGATTTCTGCATCTAGGTTCATGAATGATATAGGTCCTTTTTATGGGATCTTTCCCTGCTATCAGGGTTATGCTGGCTTCATACAATAAATCTGGGAGTATTCCATCTCTTTCTATGCTGTGAAACAGTCTCAGTAGCAGTGGACTTAATTTTCCTCTAAAAACTTGGTAGAATTCTGCAGTGAAGCCAACTGGGCCAGGGCTTTCTTCGGTTGGTAATTTTTGGATGACTTTTTCAATCTCTTCCTGTGTGATGGGTTTATTAATTTTCTCTACTTCTCCTTGTGATGATTTTGGTCGGTGATATGAATCTAGGAATTTGCTCATTTCCTCTAGGTTTTCATGTCTGTTAGAGTACAGTCTTTCACAGTATTCTGTTACAATACTTTTGATTTCTGTTGGATCTGTTGGGACATCTCCCATCTTGTTTTTTATTCAGGTTATTTGTTTTCTGCTTTTCTTTTGTAAGTTCAGCCAGTGGTTTGTCAATCTTGTTGATCTTTTCAAAAAAACAGCTTTTGGTTTTATCAATTGTTTTCAGCTGTTCTTATATTCTCTAATTCATTTGGTTCTGCTCTACTCTTTATGACCTGTTTTCTTCTGGTTATCTGAGGGGTTCCTCTGTTGTTCTCTTTCTACTTGTTCAAGCTGTAGGGTTAATTCTTTGTTTCAGGATCCTTTCTTCCTTCTGGATGTGTGCATTTATAGAGATAAACTGAACTCTGAGCACTGCCTTGGCTGTAGCCCATAGATTCTCATAGCATGTTTTCATTCTCATTTGGATCCATACATTTCTTGATTTCTTCTATAACCATGGCATTTTGAGCAAGGTGTTGTTCAGTTTCCATGAGTTCCAATTTCTATCTATGTTTTTTCTGCTGCTGATTTTGACTTTTATGGCTTTATGGCCTGAAAAGATGATTTGCAATAATTCAATAGTTTGAATTTTGTAGAGATTTGCTTTATCTCCTAACACATGGTCTATTCTGGAAAATGTTCATGTGCAGTGGGGAAGAAGGTGTACTTATCTGTTGATGGATAAAAAGTTCTGTATATGTCGATTAGGTCTAATTTGTTAATTATCACAATAAGATCTGTGTCTCAACTGAGCCTTTTTCTAGATGATCTGTCCATTACTGAAAGTGGAGTGTTGAAGTCTCCAACTGTGATTGTAAAGTGATCTATCCCATTTTTCAATGTAGTCAGTGTTTGCTCGATGTAATCAGATGCTCTAGTATTGGGTGCATAAATAATTAACACTGTTAAGTCCTGTTTGTATACTGAACCTTTCAGTAATAAATAGTGACCGTCCTTGTCCACGATGGTAGATTTTACACTAGAATCTATTTTATCTAAAATCAGCGTTGCCCCATCTGCTCTTCTTTGTATATTCTTAGCTTGGTATATATTATTCCATCCTTCAACTTTCAATTTGTTCATATCTTTAAGACTAAGTTGTGTTCCTTGTCAGCAACATATAGACGGACCATGTCTTTTGATTCAAGATATCACTTGTTGTTTCTTTATTGGAGCATTCAGTCCATTTACATTCAGTGTAATTGATAGTTATGTGTTTAGTGCTGTCATTTTGATGTATTTATTTTTGTGTTGATGTTTTCTCTGTTGCTCTTGATATTCTGCTGTGGGTCGTTCTTTTTATGGGTTGACTTTTGATCTTTTTCAGTATTGGTTTTGTGTTTGTTGAGACTCCTGTAGTACATTTCTTGTTTTGATATGTTGCTTTGTTACTGTGCTTTGCAGCTACCCCTATAGTTCCCCCTTAATGTTCTAAGTTTAAAAGCCATTTTTAACTTCTGCATATCTCATTAACCTTCTCTCCATATGAAAGGACTATAACTATGTTAGCATATCCTTCTTTTCAATGTTATGGTGTCTTAGTTTTCATGATATGATCAATGGTTCCCTTCTTTTAATAGTATAGATTTCACTGAGTTTTGTGCTTTCCCTAACTGAGTAGTTTTCTGCATGTTGTGTCCTGCATTGCCTCCTTAAATATACACTTAATGGTTTTGCTTCTCTAAGCAAAGAACTTCTTTCAGTATTTCTTGTAATTCTGGTTTGGTTTATACAATGTCTCTAAGCTTCCGTTTATCTGAGAATGTCAATTCCATTTTCATATTTGAAAGTTTTGCAGGATATATAATTCTTGGTTGGAAGTTCTTCTCCTTCAAGACTTTGCATATGTCATCCCACTGCGTCTATGCCACGACCACTTCAGCCAAGAAGTCAGATGAAAGCCTACAGACTTCCCTCTGAATGTTAGCTTTGCTTTGAGTCCCACTGCCTTTAAGAGTTTCTGTTTATATTTCATTTCACTAAGCTTGATTATATGTCTAGGTGTCTTTCTTTTGAGGTCTGTTCAATATATGTCTTAGCTATCTACGTTCCTTCTTTCATAACTGCAGTGAAGTTTTCTGTTAGCAACTCAACAACAATATTCTCTGAGTTCTCAGCTATCCATCCATGTTCACGAACTCCAATTAATCATACATTATTCTTCTTGACAGAGTCCTGCATGTTTCTTAATGCTTCTTAATTTCTCTTATTTCTTTTCTCTGCTTTCTCCTCATAAATGCCGGTGTCAGTTGCTGTATCTTCAAGGTCACTAAGTCTGACTTCCAGTTCATCAATTCTGTTCTTTTGGCTTTGAATTGAAATGTCTAATTCTGCAATTTTGTTATCAGTCTGTTGGATTTTAGAATGTTGATGTTCCATCAGTTCCATCAGTTTACTGCTGCATTTTGTTTAATCTCTAGGAAGGCTGTCCATATAATTCTTTTGTATTGAACCTCCAATAATCTCAGAAAAGCTTCTTCATCCAGGAAGTTTTTTGATTCTTTAAGAGTCTTCCAGCGCCACAGTAGGCTGTTTCTTTAAATGCCTAGTGATGGTCTGTTGCTTTGGGGACATCTAGAGGCTATTCAGTTTCTCTAGAATTGCTTCAACAGCAGCTGAGGTGTAATTCTGAGAGGGGAGTTGATCACCAGCCACCTCCATGTACTCTAGTGATTGGCTTCAGTGGACTCTCTGGGGTGGCAAGCTCTGCCTCCTGGCTGGCAAAGACACCACTCTACTTATGGAGTCAGTGGGGGGGGCCATCTACCAACCCTAGGATGTGGGTAAGTAAAGGCTGGAAGAGATGCAGTCAGGTTACATAGAAGTTATTTCTCCAGGCAGCCTTATTTTAAAAAGTTAAAAGCTATCCGACAGCTCCCAAAAACAGTCAGACTGTCAGGTGTGGCAGGCACCTTTTCAGCCATCCTCAGATGCTATGATGTAGTCCAAAGTATCAAAGGGCTACTGTCTTGCTTACATCCTCATCCAGGCCCTATCTGTAAGGCAACACTGTGCTAAACACAGCCTTTCTGCTGGTAAAGTGCTCTCCATACTGGCACTGTCTCCTAGCCTGGGAATTAGTCCCTGCTGAGGCCTCTGGTTGGGTAATTCCACCTTCCAGCTGACCAAGACAGCATCCCAGTCAAGCTGCGCCCCCCACTGTAAAACAGCCAAATCTATGGCAGAGCTCTGAAAAGAGAGGGTGCAGAGGCTGTGGTTCCCTCAGTCCACCACCAGGCCCTCAAAACATGGCTATCCCATACACTGTCTCTCCACTGCAGCACATGCTGCTCACTTTAGCACTGCAACTCAGCTTATCTGCCATCTCATGTCCATCCCCTGCCTACTAGCCAACAAAAAAGAAAAAATAAATAAAAGCACCAGTACCTTCAGCCCATGTAAGCAGCCAATCAGCAGGAGCAGGGCTCAGTGAAAGAGAAGAAGTTTTCCACCTAGTGGCATATAGTCCAAACTGACAGCCCTATGCCATGCCCTAAGGATCACTAGGTGTCCAGAAAGCTCTGTTCAATTATCAATCCAGGCCTTAGTTTTCAGAGGGAATGAAAGACACATGTGTCTAATCTGCCATCTGGACTCTGCCCCCTTTCTTGTCTTTTTAATGACCTCTTACTTTCTTATGCATGATGTCCTTGGTATCATTTCAGAACTTGTATGGCCTTCAGTCATTCATGTTCAACAGGTCAGATCTATTACTGAGACAGCCTCTAAACTCAGATGGAATATATCTGAGGTCATACTTTGCTTCTCTGGGATGTGTTCTAATTTTCCTTGGCTTCAATTTGAACTTTCACATGCACAGTTGGTGGTCTGTTCCCTGGCCTTGCTCTCACTGCTGATAGGGATCTTTTCAATTATCCCTTTCAAGAAATGTAGTCTATTTGATTCTTATGTATTCAATCTGGCAAGGTCCACATGTATAGCCACCATTTGCTATAAAGAAGTTGTATATCTTGCAAAATTCTATCATGCAATATCTGGCATTGTTTCTACCACCAAGGCCTTATTTTACTACAAATCTTTCTTTGTTTCCAACTTTCACTTTCCAGTCACCAATAATTATGCATCCTGATTGCATGTTCCACCCATTTTAGACTACAGAAGCTGGTAAAAATCTTACATTTCTTCACCTTTGGCCTTAGTAGTTGGTGTGTAAATTTGAATAATAGTCATATTAACTTATCTTCCTTGTAGGTATGTTGGCATTATTCTAACACTGACAGACTATACTTCAGGACATATCTTAAAATATTCTTTTTGATGATGAACACGTCATTCTTCTTCAAGTTATCATTCCCAGCATAGTAGACTATATGATTGTCCAATTCAAATAGCCTGTAATAGCAGTCCATTTCAGCACACTAATGACTAGGATATTGATCTTTATGTAATCTATTTAATTTTTTATGATTTCCAATTTTCCTAGCTTTATGCTTCTAATTATTAATTGATATTTACAGCTGTTTCTTCTCATTTTGAGTCATGCCACATCACCAAATGAAGGTCCCAAAACCTTGACTCCATCCATACCATTAAGGTCTACTCCACTTGAAGAAGGATTCTTCCATAGTCACAGTCATATTTTGAGTGCCTTCTAATCCAAGGGTCTCCTCTTTTGGCTCAGCACTATATCAGACAATGTTCTACTGCTATTCATTAGGATTTACAGGCTAATTATTTTCAGAAGTAGACCAATGAGTCCCCCTTGCTAGTCTGTCAGCTCATCTGAAACCTGTTCACCATGGATGACCCTGCTGGTATTTGAACACAAGTGGTACAACTTCCAGCATCACATCAACATTCAAGTCCCACAGTATGACAGACTGACAGACAAGTGGAGGGGAGAGTATATCTCTTAATCTCAGTCTAGAGTTTCACAGTCTCATAATCTCAAATTCTTGTTGTTTTGTAGTCTTATACTCACATAATCTCACAGAATTACAGCTTCATGATGTTACAGACTTATACTCCACAGAATTCCAGTATAAAGTTTCAAGGAATCATAGTCTCATGATCTCAGAATCTCCAAGCCTTGTAGCTGCATGGTCTCACAATGTAAAGGTTTTACAGTCTCCACAGGCACAGATCCAAGGTCTAAAATTCCTAAAACCCAGCACTATCATAGTTTTGATGTTTAAAAGACTTGAAGTCTCAAAGACTTGGGACCCAGAAATCTTGTAGTGTGTAATTCCTACTCGAAAGAGATGTCTGAAAAAACTGTAAGGCATTTGAAGCCACAGATGAAATGAGTCCAACCAAAGCTGAAGCTAAACCTCCTTCATATTCAACTTTGTTTAAGACCAGAAAGGATCAGTCCTATGAGAATACAATGGGGCCCTGGTGGCACAACAGTTAAGAGCTCAGTTGCTAACCAAGAGTTCAGTGGTTTGAATTCACTTTACAGCTCTGTGATGTTCACAGACTCCTAGTATTCAAACTTCATGTCCTAAAAAATTATTTACTGTTTAATGTAAAAGCATTAAAAGTAGATTATGGAGTTGATAATATATATAGACTTTCAATATATGCAAACCAGGGCACAAAGAACAGAAGAACTGTTATAATATTACAGTACTATTTATATAACATTGCTTAAAGAGAGACTGTGAGAAGGAAAATGTATTTTAACTTCTAGAGTCACTAGTATAAATAACACAAGCTGGATATCTAAAACGTCAAGAGATAACATAAAGTAGTATTCAAAACATATACAATTAACCAAAAATAAGTTCAGGAGGATTCATAAAAGGACAAAAACAGAGAAAAAATGACACCACAGAGAACTTATGCCAAGGTGATCAACTTAAACACAATAAAATCAATAATCACACTAAACTAAAATGGATTAAACATTTATGTAAAAGTGTACAATCTGCAGAGACTGTTATAAACTCTTTGCAGCAAGTCGATGCCAACCAACACCAACCCTACAGGACAGGACAGAAATGCCCCATAGGGCTTCCTAGGCTGTGATCTTTACAGAAGCAGATCAACAGATCCTTTCTCCAGCAGAGCTGCTGGGTGGGTTTGAACTACTGACCTTTCAGTTAGCAGCTGAGCACTTAACTGTATCATGAGGTTTCCCTGCACAGATTACTACACTGGATAGAAAAGAACCCATTATAAAGGCATAGATTCTCAAATAAAATTGTAAAGAAAGATAGTAAAATGCAATGACAGAAGTTGAACGTGAATGAAAAAAAGATATTAAGATGAAACCACCAAGAATAACAATTTGGTATGCTTCAAGACAAGGAGTATGACCCAAGATAAAAAGAAATATTAAAAAAGATGTAACCGTCAATTGATGAAGAAGGCATTACCATTCAATATATGTCTGCATGTAATAACAGAGCTTAAAATAAAAAAAAGTAAAAGTTGGCAGAAGAGAGAAATAGACAAATCTATGTAATAACTAAAGCTGTAACTTCTTTTTCTCTGTAATTGACAAAACAATTAGACAACATTTTAATAAAAACACAGATGTTTTGAACAACATCACAAACCATAATGAACTAATTGGCTTTCATGCACTGAACTGTGTCCCCCAAAAGATGTGTGTAACAGTTTGGCTGGGCCATGATTCTCAGTATCTCATGATTGCCCTCCCTTCTGTGATTTTCCTATGCTGAAAATCCTAATCTCTGCCTGTGGTTAACGACTGGATTATGTAAAGGAGGATTAGGATAAGACTGTAATACCATTCCTAATATCACTTTCTTAGTCCAATGTAAAGAGAGTTTCCCTGGAGTGCAGCCTGCACTGCCTTTCATCTTACAGCAGATGAAAGAAAAGCAAGCAGAGAACTGGCAATCTTATACCATCAAAAAGCAGCACCAAGAGCACAGCACATTCTTCAGACCTGAGATTCCTGTGCCCAGATGCTCTCAAAGCAAACAAAGACTGACACAACAAAGGACCTTCCTTCAGAGCTGACAGAGAGAGTGTATTCTTCTGAAGCCAGCACCCTAAATTCTGACATCCAGCCTACTGAAGTCTGCAAGAATAAGCTTTTCTTTACTAAAGCCATTCACTCATGGTTTTTCTATTAGAGCAGTACCAGATGACTAAGACCTTGGCATTCATATATCAGTACACACAATTACTGCAGAATAAACATTCTCTCTACATGCACAATAAAGGCTAGAGTCCAAAAAAAATCTTGAAAAATGATAACACAAGGCACTGCAAAATATCAACAAGTAAAAGGTAAATAACCCAATTAAGTGATGGGCAAAAGAGGTGAACAGACATTTCACCAAGGAGGACATCCAGGCAGCCAAAAGACACATGAAGAAATACTCACAATCACTAACTATCAGAGAAATCCAAATCAAAACTACAATGAGATGCCATCTCACCCCAGCAAGGCTGGCCATAATCCAAAAATCACAAAACAACAAATGCTGGAGAGGCTCTGGAGGGATCAGAACTCTCCTACACCACTGGTGGGATTGCAAAATAGTACGTTTTTGGAAAGCAATTTGGTGCTTCCTTAAAAAGCTGGAAATAGATACACCATTTGACCTAAAATTCCCAGTGCTCGGAATTTATCCTACAGAAACAAAGGCTGTCACACAAATAGATACATACACACGAATGTTTATTGCAGCACAGTCCACAGCAGCAAAAAGATGGAATCAACCTAGATGCCCATTAACAGATAAATGGATAAACAAACAGTGGAACATATACTCAGTGGAACACTATGCAGTGATAAAGAACAACAATTATTTTAGGAAGCATCTCATAACCTGGTTTCGATTGGAAGACATTGTGCAGAGCGTAGTCAGTCCTCAGCAAAAGGACAAATACTGTATGAAATTTTAAGTCCTATGGACTTAAAAATAGACTTACATATAGAAAAAAAAGACTCTGACAGCTGCAAGAGTGGGTTGGAAGGGAGAGGGTTGGTCATAAATTAGATAGTTGATAGAAATGTGGGTAGGTGAAAGCAGCGATAGCACACAGTAGAAAGTAGATCAGCTTAACTACATTTGCATGTTTATACACACATACACACCACGTGTTTACCTGGGATGATGCAATGTAAATTTCTGCTTTCCAGTTTTTGTATCTGATTATCTTCAGTGTACTTTGTCAGCTTGGATTCAACATGGTAAGACTCTAGTAAACAAGATGCAGATAGAAACAACTAATACCTGTGTTTGTGAGATATATATAGTCCATCTCTTTGTGTATCTACAAAGTATAATTATGAAACACTGTTTTCTGCTAACAAAATGGACACAGTATTTTCCACGTACACTTGCCATGTAAAAATTTTCACTTTTGAATCCACTGATTTCCATGAGCTCTTAGTAGTTTTGGGTATTAGCTATCAATCATATTTCTACTAATGCTGATACCCAGCACAAATGCTATTTGCGTAAGTAGGAATCCACCACGTTAATGAGAAGGTGACAAAGCATTCCAGATAGATGGAACAGCAGCTGATAGCATCAAGAAGATGGTCACTGCCCTGAGAGAAAATTTTTCCCCTTATATGGTATTACTGAAGAAGACATCAGGTCACGTGAGACCCTTGTCAAATGCAAATACAGAGGAAACACGAAGAAGACTATTTCACCTTCCTATCTTTTATGATCATCAGAAAATCAGAGAAGTTCACTGTAAGCACAAACACTGGCAGAAGTACTCCATCAATGAAGACAAAAAGAAATGTGTGAAATGATTTAATACTACTTGCCAACTGAGAATCAAGAAAGTTACAAATGAGTTTTCACCAGGTTCCTGGGTTCTTTTAAGCAGAAGAAGATTATGGGATAAAAAAGACTAGTCAACCCTAGGTACGTATAATTCAAGTTCAAGGATATGTGGCACTTATTTTCTGTACTCGATGTAGTTGAGCTACTGGATTCTTATAAGTGCCTGGACTGATGGCCACTCAAGAGATAGCACTAATAATAATAGGCATAAATATATTGACCATCAAGCCTCCTTCAGTGCCCTGGGGTTGTCTGCTTAAACCACATGACTCAAGAAAAAAGGCTTACTCTAAGACACCTTCCAATCTGGTTGACCTCAGATGACAATGTCAGAACTCTATGAAACTACAAATTCTCATTCTCAGAGGCTCACCAGAACTCAGAGTCATCTTATCTCTGATAAAATGATGCAGAAATCCAAGATTTCAGTCAGCCTCTGGACTCTTCTGTTATCTCTGAAGACCTTCCTTACAGAGACAAAAATTACAGTATCATGTCAGGAATTATTTTCCAAATTTGTTCAAAGGAAGTATGTTTAAATGTCCTGGACCATATACTCTGCTAGTACTGGAGTTGAATCCTAGTAAAGCTTTTTCTAGAGTCCAAGCCATCACAAGGGTCAGCCTCTGTCTTCATGGTATTTATTGTTCAATGTGCAATTCAGTATACCAGACTGAAAATTAACAGCATGTTGACTTGGTGATTCTCACTCAGAGGCATCTGTTAAGAAAGTGAATGCCTGTAAAATTCTTTGCAAATGTTTGGCTGGGCCTTCAATGTACACTTGATCTAGTGTGTGTGTGAACATATTTCTAATGAAAACTACAATTTTCACAGAAAAAGTTTGGAGTGACACTGCTTTATACTTTCACAACTATTTTTTATGCAAAAGCTAAATAAAAGCTAGATTCTTGTATCTGCTTCTGCATTCAATCTGGTGTAAAATGTTACTGTGGTTGAAATATATGAAGAAAATATGACATCTGACAAATAGGTCTGCAAACTTAATTGTTCTAAATGTTACATACTTCATTGCTGAACATCACTGTTCACCTTCAAAGTACTCCCCTTGGGAAAGTATGTGCTGATGCCAGTGCCTACTCTACCCTTCAAAGCAGTTTTGGAACTCTTCCTGGGATGGCCATTGCAAGGTAAGGTGGTAAAGTGGCAAGTCTGCAAACTTAATTGTATAGTTGTCTGTGAGGGAGTTTTTTTGGGCCAGTAAAGAAATAACTGTGCTGAAACACCCTCCCTACTCACTTGATCTGGCCCCAATGACTTTTTCTTTACCCAAAGACAAAAGAAATACTGACAGGACGACATTTTGATGACATTCAGGACATCAAGGGTAATACGACAACAGCTCTGATGACCATTCCAGAAAAATTGTTCCAAAATTGCTTTGAAGGGTAGACGAGAGTCTGGCATCAGTGCATAGCTTCTCAAGAGGAGTACTTGGAAGGTGACTGTAGTGATATTCAGCAATGACGTATGTAGCACTTTTTCTAGGATGAGTATGTGAATGTAATTGGCAGTCCTCATATGTCTACCCCCTGCTAACTAGTTGGAATAAGAAGACGCTACGGATGTCTCACAAGGTGCACCACAGGGTCCTTAGACCACACTTGAGAACTGCTGATCTAACATGTACAGGAAATGATTCTTCGCTAAATATGGAGATGACTGAAACAAACCCCAACTGCAGAGGCCTGAGTCAGACAGGGAACTACTTGCAAAATGTTGTTAATGAACAAGCAGTTTCCTCTTTATGGTACTGTTTATTCATCACCTAGAGGTAAAATGATACCCCTTTCTCGCTCCCTTTATCTGACCATTTGATATGGTTTTTCTGCATCTGGATGGACAAAGGTGTCAGTGAACATGCAGCACCACTCCTTGGTAGCAATCTGCTTTAGGTCAGTTTCCTCAACTTTCTGTTGAGTGAGGAAACCCGGTTCTTCTTTTCTTTCCCCTTCCCTTTAATATTTTATTGTTACTAAGTGAAAGTTTACCATCCAATTCAATTAGCTATACAAAACCCCATACACACTTCTATGCAACTCTAATTGCTCTCCCACCTGTGACAGTGCACTCCTGCTTTCTACCCTGTACTTCCTATATTTATTTAAGCAACTCCTGTCCCTTCCTCTCCAACTTCCCATCTCATTTCTATAAAGGAGCTGCTCTGACAGTCTCATATCTTACAGTCCAGTCTGATTTCTGTCTGAAGAGATGTCTTCAGTACTGCTTCAGCTCTGGGCTAGCAGTGAGTCTAGGAGCCATGTTCTTGGGGCAGCCTCCAGGATGTTGGACCATCAGGTCTGGTCTTTTAATAGAATTCTAGATCTGCACTCCCATTTTTCTCCTGCTACAACAAGGAGTCTATATTGTGTTCCCTGTCAAAGCAGTCCTTGGTGGTGGCCTGGCACTATCTAGTTCTTTCAGTCTCATGTTGATTTAGTCTCTGAATCACATGGTGCCTTCTGTTTCATATTTTCCTCCTGATTTTGATGTCTTTTGTTCTCCTCTGGTCCACGTGGAATACAACCAATTGCTGCTTTTTCAGATGGCAGCTTGCTGGCTTTTAAGACCCCAGAGCCCACACACCAAAGTAGGATTCAGAGTAATTTATAAAGAAAGTTTTGCCAGTTGACCTAGATGTCCCCAAAAGCATAGTCTCCAGAACCCCACCCCTGCTACTCTGACTTTCAAAATGTTGGGTTGTATTTAGAAAATCTCTTAGCTCTTGGTATACTCCAGCAGAGTTGATCTGCCTTCTACTGCATGCTGTCACTTCCTTCACTTAACCCAATTCCTATCTACTATCTAATCTATGAGTACTTGTCTCCCTCCCTCCCCTCCCTGGTAATCATCAAAGACTGTTTTCTTCTGTGCTTAGCCCTTTTTGTGAGACCTTAAAATAGTGGTCTTATACAATATTTGTGCCGTGGAACCGATTCATTTTACTCAGCATAATGTTTTCCTAGTGTTTCCCAAGATTATCATTGTTCTTTATCCTTGCATAGTATCCTGTTGTGTGAGTATACCACAGTTTGTTTATACATTCATCTGTTGATGGGCACATAGATTAACTCCATCTTTTTGCTGTTGTGGACAAAGCTGCAATAAACATTAGCACGTATGTATCTGTTCATGTGACAGCCTTACTTCTCTAGGATATATTCTAAGCAGTGGTATTGCTGGATCACATGGTATTTGTATTTCTAGCCTTTTAAGAAACCATCAAATCTATTTCCATAGTGGTTGGATCATTTCACATTTCTATCAGCAGTGTAGAAGAATTCCATTCTCTCCACAACCTCTCCAACATTTATTATTTTGTGTTTTTTGGATTCAGGCCAGCCTTGTTGGTGTGAGATGGTAACTCATTAGTTTTGCTTTGAATTTCTCTACTGCTTAATGATCGTGAGCATTTCCTCATGTATCTGTTAGTGCCCTGGATGTCTTGTTTGGTGAAGTGCCTGTTTATATTCTTTGCCCATTTTTTTTCATTGGGTTGTCTTTGTCTTTTTGAGGTCTTGAAGTACCCAGTAGATTATGGAGACTGGCCACTGATCAGAGTCGTGGTTGCCAAAAATTTCTTTTCCAGTCTGTCAGTAGCCTTTTTAGTCTCTTGGCGAGCTGTTTGGATGAGTACACATGTTCGATTTTTAGAAGCTCCCATTTATCTATTTTTTCTTCTGCTGTTTGTAATCTGTTTACGCCACGTTATTGGGTTTCCCAATGTTGCCCCTATTTTTTCTTCCATGATCTTTATGGTTTTACATTTTGTATTTAGGTCTATGATCCATTTTAAGTTACTTTTTGTGCATGGTGTGATATATGGGTCTTGTTTTATTTTTCTCCTCCAATGCTTTAAATGTGTCATGCCACTCTCCCCATCAGCATTGTTTCTGCTGAGAAATCCAATGAAAGCCTACAGGGTTTCCCTCTCAATGCTAGCTTTGGTTTGAGTCTTGCTGCCTTTAAGAGTTTCTGCTTATGTTTCATTTTGTTAAGCTTAATTATAATATCTCTTGCAGTCTTTCTTTTGAGATCTATATTGAGTGGTGTTCAATATGCATCTTGGATATCTATATTCTCTTCTTTCATAATTTCTGGGAAGTTTTCTGTCAGCAGCTCAGCTACAATATTCTCTGTGTTCTCAGGTGTCTCATCTTGTTCAAGATGTCCAATTAATCGTAGATCGTTCCTCTTAATAGAGTCCCACGTGCTTCTTAATGCTTCTTCATTTTTCTTGTTTCTTTTTTCTGATTTCTCCTCATAGATGCTGGAGTCAGTAGCTCTGTCTTCCAAGTCAGAAAGTCTATTTTCCATTTGTTCCATTCTGTTTTCCTGGCTTTGAAGTTTCTATGTTTTTGATTTTGTTCTTGATCTGTTGGATTTCAGAGTACTGGTGTTCCATCCAATTGAACAGCTTACTTAATTTTTCATTTTGTTCTGCTGCATTTTGTATAAGGTCTAGGAGGGCTCTATATATTATCCTTTTGGATTCACCTTCCAATAGTTTCAGAAAGGTTTCTTTATCTGGGAAGTTCTTTGGTTGTTTCTTTTGAGAGCCTTCTAAAGCCATGGGTGATTTCTTCATTATGCTTTTATCCAGAAATTTTGCTTTTGGGGCATCATGTGAGTCAACAAAGGCTGGGAGAGATGCTGCGAGGATGGGCTGCAGTTGTTTCTCCAGGCTGTCTTAAAATGAAAGGTAAAAGGTATCTGACAACTTCCAAAGTCAGGTTTTCAGGTGTATACATCCCTCTTCCCAGCTAGCAAAGTAAGCACCTCTATATCCAACCCTAGATGTTAGATGTTATAAACTAGTTCAAAATACAGAAAGGCTATTGCCTTGCTGGCCTCTGCTGTTGGGCCCAGCCATAGTTGATGCTGTGTAAAATACTGCTTTTCTGCCAGAAAAATGCTCCGCTCCAGGCAGGCACTGCCTCCCAGCCTAGGAATTAGGTGCCGTCGAAGCCTCCATACGGGTATATCTGCCTTCCAGTGGAATAAGAGAGCGTCCTGCACAAGCTTTCTGCCCACCTCAGTACACACTACTCAACGGTAGAGGCGGAAAGAAAGGCCAAAGGTGACAGGATGCACAGAGTCCAAAGCTGGGCTCTTAAAATGTGGCAATTTTACCCACCAATCCCATCAGCTGTGCATCTGAAATTAGCTGCTAGTCAAGTCCCAGCTCTGCCCACTGGCTAAGACAGAGGAAAAAAAGTTAAAATAGCAAGTTAGCTTCAGCCCATGAAAGCTAGTACTCAACAAGAGCAGGGGAAGGCAAAAGAAAGGGTTTCCGTTCAGTGGTATGAAGTCCAAATTAACAGCCCTATGCTGTGTCCTAGGGCTCACTAGGTGTCCAGAAAACTCCATTTAATTATCAATTCAGGTCTTGGTTACCAGAGGGATTTAGGGAGATGTGTGTTTAGTCTGCCACCTTGACTCTGCCTCCCCTTGTTTTATTTTTTTGCAGATGGATATCCAGTTTTGCCAACACCATTTGTTAAAGAGATTATTTTTACCCCAGTTCATGGATTTCAGGACTTTGTCAAAAATCAGCTGCTCACAAGTGGATACAGTTATATTTGGGTTCCTTATTCTGTTCCACTGACCTATGTATCTGTTTCTGTACCAGTACCATGCTGTTTTAGCTACTGCGGTAGTTTAATAGATTAAGTCAGATAGTGTGAGGCCTCCCACTTTGTTCTTCTTCAGTAATGCTTCACTTATCCAAGGCTTCTTCCCCTTCCATGTGAAGTTGGTAATTTGTTTCTCCATTTCATTAAAACATGACATTGGAGTTTGTATTGGAATTGCACTGTATCTATAGATAATTTGGGGAAGAGCAGACATTTTCACAATGTTAAGTCTTTCTATCTATGAGCAAGGTAGGTTTCATCACTTAAGTAAGTCTCTTTTGGTTTCTGGCAATACAGTCTTATAATTTCATTTGTATAAGTCTTTTACATCTCTGGTTAGATTTATTTCTAAGCATATATCTTCTTGGGGGCTATTGTAAATGATAGTGACTTGGTGATTTCTTCTTTGATAATCTCTTTGTGTAAAGGTATCCCACTGATTTATTTATGTTTATCTTATATCCTGATACTATGCTGAACTCTCCTATTCCAGTAGTTTCTTTGTGGATTCTTTAGGATTTTCTGTGTAGGAAAGCCTGTTCTTAAGGTAGTTAGATTTAAGTAAACTTGTTCTTATACACTTGTTATTATTTTATAGTACACCTGTAACATTCTATGCGGTTCATTCCTTTAGCATATATTTGTATTTTGATAGTTTGGGAGCAGGAAAGACTCACACTTATCAAATACCCTCTTTTGCTATTCCAAACAAGAAGCTAGTGCCATAGACAATCAAGAATAAGTTTGGTATTCAGGAACCATTAGTTGAATTGGAATACTGAAAGCCTAGTTTTGAAGATAAATCTCTATGCCCAGATATACATCCATGCCTGGTTTAAGCTCAAACCTTTCTCTGGAGGTTCTTTGTCAATTACGAATGAGCCTGAATGCTGATGTCATATCCTGTGGCAGTGGTGGGGATTTCAGATTCTTGTATTGGTCCTTCTTGCCACTGTAATATGTTATTACTTTCGTTCCCTTCATTTCCAGAAGCTCAAGGTTGGCTCAAATAAAGTGAGCATAACAGTAACTCCCAAAGGCTTTGAGAACTAGAAACTTAACTAATATTTTGAAAGTGTTTTAAGTTTGGAAGAAAATACTTAAGTAGAAAGTATTATTAATAACACAGACAAAGAGAGATAAAACATTTTAAACTAAATCACTTCATGAAATACATTCTTACCAGTTGCTTTCAAAGCATTTAACGGTGATAAGTGTTGATCTCTTAATGTCAAAGAAAAGGGATTAGAACAACTACACAGCATCTGGAGATACCAAGGCATACTAATCAGTGTTCCAAAATACGCTGAAGAAGTTTTGAGGTAAAAATGTAGAAGACTGTTATTCTGAGATTAAAAAACCATCTTTTATGACTTTTTTAGTTGCTCATTTGTTGAAGAGTCATTTTTTTTGTTTGTTTCTTTCCAGTTCTCTGCTTCATTTACACTCTTTAAATGCATCTTTTCTGAATGTCTTCCATTAATTACATTCTTGGACTATTAGCCAAGCCAAGTGCCGTCGAGTTGGATCCAACTCATGGCGACCCTTGGACTATTACAATAGTTATATTCTCATCTTTGGATTTCTTACCCACTAATAATGGGCTGGAGCCCTGGTGGTGCAATGGTTAAGAGCTTGGCTGCTAACCAAAGCATCAGTAGTTCATATCCACCTTAGAAACTCTATGGAGCAGTTGTACTGTGTCCTAGAGGGTTGTTACATGTTGGAATCTACTCAAAGTCAATGAGTTTGGGTTTGTTTTTTTAAAAAAAAAAAATAATGGGCTAGGGCTCTGGTGGTGTAGTGTTTAAGAGCTCAGCTGCTAACTAAAAACAGTCAGCAGTCTGAATCCACCATCTGCTCCTTGGAAAGCCTGTGGAGCTGTTCTACACTGTCCTAGTGGGTCGTTATTAATTAGAATCTACTCCATGGCAATTTGTGTTTGCTTCATAACAGGCTGAAGTTTTAATTTGTTCAGATTCTTCAATCACATAATATCCACCTAACTTATTTATTTACCTTTACTAATAACCCACAGTACCATTTACATTGCAAGAAGACACTGGTAGACATTTGGGTAAATAACTCACTTTCATATTTCTAGTAAAAGAAATACAAAAAAAGAGCTGCTCACATACACAGTTCACTTAGACCTAAGCTTCAGCTAAAGGCAGTTTCTGTTTGGAATAGTATCTTGCCACGTACATATGGGATCCATCTATTTAATCTAGTAGTAACTATTTGCTGAGTGCCTGCAGTAGGAAAGCTACTATGTTGGAAAGCATAGAAATTACAATAAATTATAGGCCTTTATGCTGGTGTGACTTAGGTGAGCATGTGAATTTATATGAGAATGTAAATTTTAATTCAATCATAATGAAAAAAATTTTCAAGTTAATGAAAAGCAATTAAAATCAAGAGTAACAAGGCCACATTTCTTGTTTCAAGTAAAAAATTGGAAATGGCTACATGGTACTCTCAGGTTTTAATCTGAAATTAAAGAACAAGCAAGCAATATAAAAAATGCATATTTCTAAGCTTTTCATTTTTTTGGAGTTGTGATCCTTGGGCAGCCTTCTCTAACTGTACCAAATTTAGAAGCAACTACCACCTATAATCTAATACCTTTCCATTGTCACTAAAACACAAGTAAACATCTTTTTGATATTCTCTGGAGAAGCACATTATGTTTGTTAAAGTAGAGGGTTAGCTAAAAAGAGGGAAACTCTTGATAAGATGAATTGACACAGAGGCTGCAACAATGGGCTCAAGCATAATAATGATTATGAGGATGGTACAGGACTCGGCATGTATTTCATTCTGTTGTACACAGAGTTACTATGAGTTGGAACTGATTTAACAGCACCTAGCAACAACATATGCCAGTGAATAATAAATATCTATCTTTAGCCTGTATACCAAGGAGCTCTGGTGGTGTAACAGTTAAGTTCTTGGCTGTTAACTGAAAGACTGGCAGTTCAAACTCACCCTACAGGTCTGAGGGAGAGAAACCTGGCAATCTGCTTCTGTAAAGATGATAGCCTACAGACCATATGGCACAGTTCTATTCTATTAGTTGGGGTTGCTGTGAACTGCAATTGACACCATGGCACCCAGTAACAACAACAGCCCATATCAGTCTTAATAGACTCATCTTTTATTCACCTGCAGAGTGCCAGGCCACAGTATGGCATTTGGTGAAGGAACTTGTAAATAAATAAACAGATTATCTGCCACTTCTATCTTAATTCTGAACACCAAAAAAGAACTGACTGGTGATTCACAGGTAAAGACCATAAAAGTGAAGAAACAAAAAGAGAAAATGTATTTGTACTCTACATCTGGAGAAAGTCGATTTCCAACTGTTCAGAGACAAGTGTAATAACATAACATTGACCTTGTTTGGGGAAACAGTGTTTTTCTCTATAGATGTTATCTGTTAAATTAATAAAATCATATTGAATGGGGTAGATCTTGATCCTAATCCTTTCTGAGTGAGAATAAAAGAGAAAGGCAGACACAGAAGCAGAGTCACACATAGTGGGAGAAGACTTCAGATGAGAATCCATCTACAAGCCAAGAAACACCCAGTGCTGCCGGAAGCTGAATGAGAAAAGGAAGAATCATCCCCTAGAGCTGACAGAGACAGAGTATAGCACTGCTGACACTCTGAATTTGGATTTCTAGCCTCCAGAACTGTGAGACAATATATTTTTCTTCTTGAGAATGACTTGCTTTGTTGGATTTTATTACGGTAGCCCCAGGAAACAACGACAGATGAAGATGATAATGTGAAAGATTTATTACTGTTTACTATACATAGGACAATGTGCCAAATAAACTCTTGCGGCATAGTGGTTAAATGCTACAGCTCTAACAGCAGTACGAATCCACAAGGAGTTCTTTGGAAATACTAGGAGGTAGCTCTCTTCTGTCTTAAAGGGTTTTTATGAGTTGGAATCAACTCAATGGCAAAGGGCTTGAATTTTTTTTTTCAGTGCCAAATATATATACAGTATAATCTTAATAGTAACTACGTGAAGTACTAGTACCGTGCCAGTTTTACCAATGAGGAAACTGAGCGTTAGAGGGATTAAATCATTAGCCCAAAGGTGATACAATTGATTAGTAAGAGGTACAGCTGGCTTTCTGAACAATGTACCTAAAATGCAAGCCCTTTCTCAGTTTCTACCTTCAAACACTTCTCTAAGCTTTCCTTTTAGGTCTCCTTTTTTGTTATCATTACTATTATTTCAAAGGCATTCCCCACCTAGAAATCAGATATACTTATCTAAATTTTCTTTTTGCTATCTTATTTTTATATTCAACTTTGTAAAATCAATCTGGAGGATGTGGTGAGCTAGAGAGCTCCCTATCATTAGTTTTATTTATAATTTGATAATCTACTATTTTCCGTTGATTGGGAGTTTTAGGTGACAGGAGACAGTTCTGCCCTGCAGAGTTCTGGGCTGATTGCATCGATTCAGTATCTTAGTTGGTAGTAGACTGTTCTGCCCTGCAGAGTTCTGAGCCGATTGAATTGATTGGGTATCTTAGCTAGTAGGAGACTTTTCTGCGCTGCAGAGTTGTGGGCTGATTGTGTTGACTGGTTATGTTAGCTGGTCAGAGACTGTTCTGTCCTCAGAGTTCGAGACTGATTGCATTGATTGGGTATCTAAGCTGGTGGGAAACTGTTCTAGCATACAGAGTTCTGGGCAGATTGCACTGATTGTGAATCTTAGCTGATAGGAGGAGTAAAGATAGAGTGAACAGCCCCAACTTATCCGTCAATGGAGGCCTTCTCGTTGCTGTGATGCTGCAAGCTATGCCACTGGTAGTTAGCTACCAGCAGGGTTATCCTTGGTAGACAGGTTTCAGCTGAGCTTCCAGGCTAAGACAGACTAGGAAGAAGAAGACCTGGCAGTCTACTTCTAAAAGTATTAGATAGGAAAACTTATGAACAGAACATTGTCAAATATAGTGCAGGAAAATGAGTTCCCCAGGTTGGAAGGCACTCAGAAGACAACTGGGGAAGAGCTGCCTCCTCAAAGCAGAAGTGACCTTAATGTTGTGGATGGAGTAAAGCCTTCCAGATTTTCATGTGCTGATGTGGTACCACTCAAAATGAGGAGAAATAGCTGCAAAGATCCACTAATAATTAGAACATGGAATGTACAAAGCATGAATTCAGGAAAATTGGAAATTGTCAGAAATGAAATGGAACACATAAACATTGACATCCTAGGCATTAGTGAGCTGAAATGGGCCAGCACTGGCCTTCTAAATATGACACTCATAAAATCTACCATGCTGGGAACAAAAATTTGAATAGAAGTAGCGTTGCATTCATCATCAGATAGAACATTTCAAAATCTGTCTTGAAGCACAATGCTGTCCGTGATAGGATAACATTCATAAGCTTAACAGGAAGGCTAGTTAATACGATTATTATTCAAATTTACACACCAACCACTAAGGACAAAGGTGAAGAGATTGAAGATTAAAACCAGCTTCTGTAGTCTGAAATTAATCAAACATGCAATCAGGATGCACTGATAATTACTAGTGATTGGAATGCAAAAGTTGGAAACAAAGAAGAAGGATCAGTAGCTGGAGGATATGTCCTTGGAGACAGAAAAAAATGCCAGAGATCTCATGATAGAATTTTGCAAGACCAATGACTTCCTCACTGCAAATACCTTTTTAACCAACACAAACAGCGACTGTACACATGGACCTCACCAGCGGTCCTCACCACAGCAATCAAATCAACTACATCTGTGGAAAGAGATGGAAAAGCTCAACTGTCACATGCAAATTCAAATTCAAACTAAGTAAAATTAGAACAAGCCCATGAGAGCCAAAGTATGACCGTGAATATATATATATATATATATATCTCCTGAGTTTAAAGACCATCTCAAGAACAGATTTGATGTGTTGACCACTAATGACCAAAGACCAGATTAACTGCAGAATAACATCATAGATAACATCCATGAAGAGAACAAGAGGTCATTAAAAATACAGGAAAGAAAGAAAAGTTCAAATTTGATGTCAGAGAAGACTCTGAAACATGCTCTCGAATGTCAAGTAACTAAAGCAAAAGGAAGGAATGGTCAAGTAAAAGACCTAAACAGAAGATGCTGAAGGGCAGCTAGAGAAGACAAAACAAAGTATTATAATGCAAAGACCAGAAGAGAAGAACATGTTGTGTATTTCTCAAGCTGAAAGAACTTCAGAAAAAAATCAGGTCTCAAGTTGGAATAGTGAAGGATTCTACAGGGAAAATATGAAATGACTCAGGGAGTATGAAAAGAAGATGGAAGGAATATATTAGAGTCATTATCCCAGAAAGAACTTGTCAATGGTCAACCATTTGAAGAGGTAGCATATGATTGGGAACCGATGGTACTGAAAGAAGAAGTTGAAGATGAACTTAAGGCAATGGCAAAAAAAGACAAGCTCCAGGAATTGATGGAATATCAGTTCAGATACTTCAACAAGTGCAGTGCTGGAAGTGCTCTCGTCTATGCTAAGAAACTTGCAGGACAGCTACCTGGCCAACCGACTGGAAGAGATCCGTATTTACGCCCATTCCAAAGAAAGGTGATCCAACCAAATGTGAAAATTACAAGACAATATCATTAATATCACACACAGGTAAAATTTTCCTCAAGATCATCCAAAAGCAACTGCAACAGCATATTGTCAAGGAACTGCCAGAAATTCATGCTGGATTCAAAAGAGGACATGGAATCAGGGATATCATCGCTAATGTCAGATGGATCTTGGTTGAAAGCAGAGAATACCAGAAAGATGTGTACTTGTGCTTCACTGATTATGCAAAGGCATTTTACTGTGTGGATCATAATAAATTATGGCTAATAATGTGTAAAATGGGAATTTCAGAACACTTAATTGTGCTCTTAAAGAATCTGTATATGGATCAAGAGACAGTCACAGAAATAGAACAAGAGGACACTGCATGGTTTAAAGTCAGGAAAGGTGGGCATCAGGGTGTTATCTTTTCAGCATACCTTCTCAATCTGTTTGTCAAGCAAATAATCCCAGAAACTGGATTATACAAAGAATAACAAGGCATCAGGATTGGAGAATGACTCATTAACAACCTGTATTATGCAGACAACACCGCCTTACTTGCTGGAACCATTTACTAATGAAGATCAAAGACCACAGCCTTCAGTATGGATTGCACCTCAGTACCCAAAAGACAAAAATCCTCACAACTAGACCAGTAAGCAACATCATCCGGATTGAGGTTGTCAAAGATTTCATTTTACTTGGGTCCACAATCAACACCCATGGAAGCATCAGTCAAGAAATAAAAAGACACATTGCATTTAGAAAATCTGCTGCAAAGGATCTCTTTAAAGTATTAAAACGTAAAGATGTCACTTTGAAAACTAAAGTGCACCTGACCCAAGCCATGGTATTTTCAGTCGCATCCTATGCACGTGAAAGTCAGACCATGAACAAAGAAGACAGAAGAATTGATGCCTTAGAATTGTGGTGTTGGAGAAGAATGCTGAATGTCCCATGGACTGCCAAAAGAACAAACATATCTGTTCTAGAAGAAGTACAACCAGAGTGATCCATGGAAGCAAAGATGGCAAGACTGCATCTTACATGCCTTGGACATGTTGTCAAGAAGGATCAGTCCCTGGAGAAGGATATCATGCTTGGTAGACTGGAGTGTCAGTGAAAAAGAGAAAGACCCTCGATGTGATGCATTGACACAGCAGCCCAACAATGGGTTCAAGAATAAAAATGACTGTGAACATGGTGCAAGACCAGGCAGTGTTTTGTTCTGTTGTGCACAGGGTCGCTATGAGTTGGAACCAACTCGACAGCACCCAATAACAGCAACAACAATCTACTATTTAACTCAACTAATCTGTCCTCCATTGATACGAAATGAATTGCCAACTTTTACTACCAGGTTGAGTGTCCCACTTCTGTCAAGATTTTGGTTTTGGATATAGATAACATGCTCTGGGAAGGTAAACATTATTCAACATATGAACCAACAATAAAGGCAGTCAGACAGAATAATAATATGTCACAATCCAGAGCCGAATAGGCTTGGAAGTGGGTTGCTGAAACAAATAGCCAAAGACTAGCTCTACTGTGCTGGAGTATATGACATTGAGTATAATTTTGGTTAGATGCCTGGCATCCAGAGCATGTTACATGTTCTTTGTATTTTCTGTGATCTGAAGACTTTTAATACCAATCACACTGCTTAAAAGAAAGCCAGGGTTTGCAGGGAGGGCATATTTTAGAGCTCCCCTGATGTAGGGACAGAAGGTATCAGATAGATGAGATCTTCACATTTTAACTAAATTCTCTCCAGGTAGATTCTCACATCTCTAAAGAATCTCTCTTTCCTGATCAAATTCAGTTGATAAAGCCAGAAGAGACTGAAGCAAGTCAGGCTTATCAAAAGCAAGGCCTGTGAGTCAAGAAGAGGCCATAAGCTAGTGTGACCCAGACTCCAAACCATGCAAACGACTCTCCTTCAGAACTTATTTCTTTTTAGCAAGCTGTTGACTACACAAAAAAGGCAGATTTCAGAAAGAAAGCACACTAATCTGAGAGGACAGGGAATATATATCATTGTCTAGATCACAGTCTAGAGACATACCTTGCTGGATAACCATTTAGACTGGGGTGGTTATTTTATTCAATAGCATAAAATATTACAAGGATAAAACTGAAAGACCATGAGGAAGAAGCATATCAAGAGCCATTAAATCATTATCTTAATGATAGCAGCAAGCATCCTTGAAGTGGCAAACAGCAAAAAAGCAGAAAAACTAGGGGACACCCTAAGGAGTTGGTCAGCATGTCAGAAGAGCAAAAAGAAGGTTTATTTCCTGTTCAACAGATACCACTTCCTTGGCTAGTTCTTCCTCATTCTTTATTCCAGCTTAATCATCACTTCTCTGAAAAGCTTAAGCACTCACACACGTATGTTTACGTGCATGTGCTTCCAACTCAATTACAAGAATTAGTTTGCACACATACACTCCTCTGTTACTCAGTGTCTCAGTCACACACACACACAGACACACACACACAGACACACACACAGACGTACTATGCAATTCACCCAGTATGTTATATTAAATTCTAAATGGGTATTCTCAGTATTACAGAACCACTTGATCATAGCTTATCCTTGAAGGAGAGCCTCTCAAACTCTCGTGTGTGTGTGTGTGTGTGTGTGTGTGTGTATACATATATATGCTAGGAGAATCTTCTTCAAGTTTTGTTTAGTTTTTTATTGTATTTTTTAGTAATAATATGTTAATCCCTGAAATCATAACCAATTTAACTATTGCTGTATTCAAGAAAGAAGCCCTGGTGTGGAGTGGTTAGGCATTCAGCTGTTAACCAAAAGGCTGGCAGTTCAAAATCATCAGCTACTCCTTGGAAACCCTATGAGGAGTTCTACTCTGTTCTATAGGGTCACTGTGAGTCAGAAGTGACTCGAAAGCAGTGAGTTCTATTCAAGAAAGTTCTTCCTTAATCAAATAAAAATGGAAAATCAAGCAAATAAAACTGGAAAATCATGTCCTGATAAATGTCCAAATGTATAATCAGTTTTGTAGATCTTCCAAGTAACAGCCAAATGTTCTTTTTAAAAACATTACCTGGCTAATAATAGAATTTTCAAACTATTTTGGCAGTATCTAAGTCTTCTCTTACACAAGCAAGGAAGTTTTGAAATTCTTCAGCTCTTTTCTTTCATTCCTTAAGTGTTATTTCTACATAGAAACTGATGCCTGGCTATAAATTCCCACCTAAAAATCCGTTTTGAAAAACAGCCACTTTGTGGCACCTCATTTCTTTTTGTTATGTAATCATTACTATTGGCATGATATTTGAGGATTTTTCTTTGGAAAGCTTAAAGAAATCTCCAAGAGACTAACTCTGCAGAGTTGACATGCCCTCCCTTTACAAAACCACCATTAGGTGTCTGATTTACAAAATATGAACTAAGTGAACAAAGTACAGGTTTAATTTTGTTTCATTAGATTGTGAAGAGACCAACATGAATTAATTAGTGTTAACTACAACACGCTTCACTAACATCCTGCCAACAGAAAGATTTCCTACAGTGCCAAGATGAGAGACATGTTCAGGATGATAAGACATAAATGCAAGTGGGTTGGTGCAATTATTATTACAATTACTGCTGCAAAGACTTTTAATTGAAAGGGGATTTTGCATTTGGGGGGTAATAATCTCCATTAAGATCCCGGGTGAGACACTTAATTTCATTTTAATGACATAATTTTATGTTAAATGGATGCAAATTAATTATTAAGGCATATTTATTGTGATTGTGCATATAGGCAACAACACCTTAAAATGACAAATAGGAATTTTTGAATGCCAACCAGCCACTCCGCCCCTCACTGGGAAGAAGTGATGGCGAGTTGACTAATAAAAAATGGCCAGCCAGCCAGCCAGCAAGTGTCTATTTATACGGTGTGCCAATGGTGAGGGAAAAGCTTTGCTCCTATCAGAAAGCTCCACTGGTAACATGGCCTTCAGGTCAGTTATGTCTGTTGGTCACTTAAACCTGGGAACTTGGTGTTATTAAAATACTTGTTGCATATTTGATTATTTTTTCCGTACCCTGAAGACTGTCCCTATCCTCTGTACTGCAACATATATCACAATAATGTTAATGAACTAGTGGTAACATATTGTCCTTCAAGATTCCTAGGGAACAAATGGAGCAAAGGCACAGCGCAAACTACATGCAGCGCTAAATAATACACACTTGTGTGTACGCACACACAAATTGGCAAATTGCAGTAATTTCTAGTGATTACCCTGTGCCTCAGAACTACATCCAACCAAGTACTGTAATTCAGCCCTTACTCTTGCCAAGTGTTCTCAGTGAAACTTCTGGATGTCACTCAAAAATCAGAGACTTGAATGGCAGACGACGTTTATACTGCTCCATAATCCAGCCAACTATATACTTAATACATACATGAAAGCCTTCAAATATTCCCAGATTGCTTTAGTATTTGTGTAACACATCCCTGCATGACTTGGCCCTTGCTCTTGAATTACTAATGATAAATCTGGAGACACACAAGCGTATCATTATAATAATTATATGCTAAGTATTTCCATTTGGGATGTCACCAATGAAGAACTGAATGGTAGCTGTAGAAGTTGGATAGACAGAGTGAAGAAAAGATGTTCCAAGACAGGGAATGTTCCAAGACATAGGAATAGCCACAAAAGGTTAGAGATGACTTTGACATGTTTATCAGAGAGTGAATAGAAAGAAATCATCATGTGGGAAAGTAACAGATAATAATATCACAGGGATAAGTTCCAGACATTGGGGTACTTCAGTGGCAAATAGGAGAGGTTCAACACAGAAGGAACGACAGGCATACCGTGCTACTTTAAAATGACTGTGTCCAATTCAGAAGCATAAAGTGAAACCTAATTGAAGTGAAGCCATGGCCAAGGACAGACTTGAGCTTCCCAAGTTTGGGGATCTGCTAAAGTAATATCTCCAAGAGTCTTCTCCTGAAGTTTAGGAATAAATCTCCCAGCCTGATTTCCCTGAAGGAAGAAGGCATACGGTGCCCCAAGTGTCTGCAAAATAAACAGAGGTCTATGAAGAAGCAACTGGGAAGATCTAACGACTCTAAGAAATGAGGCCACTATGGTCTGTACTTCATTATGGAAAGAATTTGAGAAAATATAAGTTAGTACTGCTGGTGCAATATTAGAGGGCTCCCACAATCTTACCACACCATCACTAACACCATTAACCAAACCAAACCCACTGTTGTTGAGTCAATTCCAACTCACAGTGACAAGCCAACTAAAAATACCAGAATTTTTAAAGTTTATCATTTCAACAACCACCAATCACGTGAAACCATTTATGTCTAATGGCCATGATAATGAAACAGGTTACTTAATAGTGACATCCTAAAAATACCTCTTCAACGTGTTAAAAAGCAAAGATGTCACTATGAGGACTAACGTGCATCTATCCCAAGTCATGATGTTTCTAATCACCTCATACGCATGCAAAAGCTGAACAACAAATAAGAAAGATCAAAGAAGAAATGATGCCTTCCAATTATGGTATTGGCAAAGATTAGTGAATACATCATGGACTTCCAGAGGAATGAACAAAGAGAGAGCTCCTTGAAAGAGAATGGCAAAACTTCATTTCATGTACCTTAGACATGTTATCAGGAGGAACCAGTTCACAGAGAAGGAAATCAGGCTTGGTGTATTAGGCTGAGTTCTCTACAGACGCAAAACCAGTAATGTGTATAAATATATAGAGAGAGACATTTGTATCAAGAAAACAGCTCATGTGGTTGTAAAGAATGGAACAGCCCAAGTTTGTTGGTCAGGATAGAGGTTTCTCTTGATTCATACAGCCCCAGGGACTGGCAAACCCAGCACTAGAGGGGAAAAAAAAAAAAAAAAAAAAAAAACAAGTCTTGCCAAAATGACTACCTATATTGCCTATATTGGACACAGGCCATAAGCCTAAGGAAACTCCTTACAGCTGATTGGCTACTCACAGGAGATCCCATCATGGGAGTGATCATATATCAGATCTCAACAAAGAAGAGATGATAGCATTATATGAAGGCTGAAACACTGATAATCACGGCCCAGCTAAGCTGACACACAATCTGTACCATCACACTTGGTAAAGGAGATGGTCAGTGAGAAAGAGGAACCCTTTCAAGGAGATGGATTGACATAGGGGCTGCAAGAAGGACTCCCTCTAGTGGCACAGGACCAGCAGTGTTTCCTTCTGTTGCACACAGAGTTGCTGTAAGTCAGAACCAACTCCATGACATCTAACAACAATAAAAATATTTAAAGATAAGGTCATTGCCCCATGAAAAGATAATTTTATCTCCCTAGCTATTTGCCCTTTAAAAGGGGGGAATATTTTTTCCACTTTTAAAATTGGAGGGGTGGGAAATCAATTATTTCTAAAGATTTCAAAGTCAGGGAAAAGTTAAAATATATTTCTACATAAATTTTGACAAAATTTTTTCTGATTATCTGCTAAAATTCATGAGTTTTTATTTATTTGTTTATTTTTGATAGTAGCACTTGTTCTGTTTTGCTTACCTTTCCCCCCAGGAAACAAGTAATATTAGACAGTATTCGAAATTTGATTGTCTTGGCTCTCTCACTTAGAACTTTGAGAAATTTCAAATGCTTCACTATTTCATAATTCTCTACTTCTTCACCCCCTACGCCTACTTCATCTTCTTCCTCATTCATTCATATATTAGAATTAATATATTTCTTATTTTTTCTTTGTGAATAAATGGAAGTTTACTCTTGCTATGATTTTAAAACCAATGAAGTAGTCAATACTCTGTATACCTTTTTATGATCTTGAAAAGTAAATTAGTTGGCTATTTATGTATGAAACTACTCATTTCTTGCACCCCTCCCCCTTCAAGCACCACTTCCTTACATGGTTAGTTCTTGATAATTATTTGTTTTTCTTGCAATATGCTCCACAACCAAATGAACAGACAGGGTCATTGGAAACATTAGCCCATGTGAATCGCAAGCAACCTCTTCATCCTCCTCTTAAGACGACAGCTTAATTCCATAGTAGGTAATTGCCTAGAGCTGACTCATTTTTCATTATCTATCATCACGCTTATCAAAAGCGGAAAATGTTTCCCTAATCTCTGCATGTGCAAAGTATCAGTTGATGGAGTCAGGAAACGGGTCTGACTTCCCAGAATCACCATGGGGAGGGCAGACAGAGGACACAGTTCCCACATCCGATGCCCATCCCTTTCATCCTGGTGGGGGTCCTCTTTTGGCTGTTTGCCATCACAGAGGGTGAGAAGTTGAAGCGAGCCTCTGAGTGTAACGTCTGTGCTCTGTTTGTGACATCTTAACAAATGGAGACCTGGTCAGAACCACTGTATCCTGAATCTATTCCTGGTTAGTTTCACCATTTTGCTCTTTGACCAAAAGTATGATCCTAAATATATATCTGTCAGGATATCTTTCTAGAGAAGGGAAAATTTTAACCCCCAATTAGGTTAGTGCTAGAAATGGAACTCCAAAGACAAATTAACACAATGAATTTTAGGATATTAAATTCCGATTTCTTCCTTTCAGATGAATCATTGGATCGTCAGTCTGTGGGATGTGCAGCTATGCTCGGAACATCACGCTACTCAGACTGCTCTAGGTCTCTTCAGCTATTCTATCTTCAGTCTACATGGCAATAATTTACACATATCTCTTCCTTCTGCATTTCTGTCCTCTTTGTCTGTATTAGAAGCTATTTTCTGTTAAATATTGTCTCTTAAGTGACCTCCATATGCCTTTTGATACCCTCACCTTTCTTTACTGTCCCTCTCTGTTTCCTCCTTCACATTTTGCAATACTGTTTTCTTTATTTTAATTTCTCTATTCAATAAAGTTTGGTCACTTAATTTCTTTTGATGAAGTTATTTCTTCATAACCACAGGAGAGGTTATGAAGGAATTCTTGAAGGAGCTAAGTTTTACAGATATTAAGGGATTCACCAATATAAGAAGGTTGATGTAGGGGTTGTATACAGGACCATGACATAGTCTAGGGCCTTCAGGCAGTTGGGAAAGAAGAGAAAGAAGTTGAGAAGGAAGGGTAAGAAGCATGAGAGGGAGCAGAATGAGGGAACCTTGGAGAGGTAACATGATATAGATCCTTGAGACTAAGAATCTAAGTCCAATAAATAGGATGTTAAAGAGAATCATTAAAACTTGGAGCATCATTGTGTTTATACACTAGCAAAAAGGTAGGTACAGGGTCAAGAATGAAACTAGGGGATAAGGGGCAGCAGAGCAGGCAAAACCATCAAAAGGTAGCAGCCCTGCTATGGATGAGGCTCCACAGGGAAGAGCAGCAGCAGTAGGTGAAAGTTTGGAGAACGTGAATTGAAGAGCCACTGTAGAGCTCGGTGTGCAAGAACTGAGTGACATATGGGATTTTTGGAAGAATGCCTAGACATCCATGCTTTTGACATAAATTAATAGAAGAATGATAGACTGGAAGGCTAGAGAAGTGACCGTTATTTATTGTAACTTTATTCTATAGCTTACGCACTTTTAAACATTACAGGATTTCCTGAGTTATTTTTTAAAGTAGTTGATATCCTCCCTTTTTCTTCCCCCTTCTTCTTATGAAATTACTAAAATTCAGTATTTTTGACAAAAAAAAAAATCTCAGCTTTACAAGACGTAATCTAAACATAAAATCACAAGTAGGTTGAAAACTCAGTGTCACCTGATACAGTGGTTTTCCTCCTGGGTCTGATGGAGAGCTCTCGCAGAGAGAGTCCTGGTGAAGAGTTCCTGCAGACAAGGCAGAAACAGCGACCAGAAGAACCAAAGGAACTTACGGCAGGAATCAAAGCCAAAGATGTAAAATGGCACTGACATTTTTACCATTTTACCATTTTCACATTAGATAAATGTGAAGCAGTCCAACTTTAAAGTGTGAATTTATTAACTTACTTTCCTGTCTTTAATTTCAGTTCCCTCTCCCCACAAACTCTTCTCATATTTCAAGACTTTCTGTCTCAAAACTTCAAGTTTCTGAAGGAAAAGCAAACACAAGACATCTACTTTTCATTCATACTCTTTAAAAAATAAACATGCTTACAAAAAACAATGCACTTATTAAACTTTTCATTTACCTCATTCTTTGTATCCCTCCTCCCACTTCTTCTTCCTCTCCATTGTCCTCTCACTTTCCTTTTGGATAAAGACATTTGCTTTCTTTACAGAACAAACACCGTGAGATGCTTACAGTTTGGTATTTTTTCTTGACATTCTATGAAAAAGTAACCATAAATCATGGACAAAGAGTTATCTGAGATACTTCTGAAAGGTGAGAAAGAAAAAAAGGAAAGACTTATAGGATGATAGATCACTGTCACCAATTCCTAGCCACGGGGAAAGAGAATCATACAGTTCACACAAGGTGCCACTGCAAAGGCATCACGAATGAGGCCAACCCTCAGGTGGCATTCTCAGAGTGAAGGCTAAGAAACTAAAGCAAAACAAACACTCAGCCCTCACAGCTGGACTAAAATCTCCCTCCAATGTATTACCCTCTGATCTGCATTCTGACTTCTCTAGTCTTTCATTCTGAAATCCTCTGGGTGCCCAAGTGACTCATTGCGCTCATTCTTCCTCCTATTGATGATTATCAATTGACCCTTTACTCTCCATACACTTTGGTTGAAGTCACCCTCCATGTGCACCCCCTCCGTGCAATATCCTGAGGTTACTGACACCTTATAAGTGCTTTTCCAATCAGGATAGATATTTAACTAGCTATCCACTTTTCTGCATTACTATTCTGGTTAATTCATTCAACAGCCATTAGATGGAGCACTTATATATGCATATGACTCCTGGGCTAATCATCAGTGATACAGAGAATATTAAATGAGCTATGCTTCTGTACCTCAGTTGGGACACTGAGTAAACGGACAGTACTTGTCCAGCAAGATAAGGTCTAGCTGGAGATATGCAGAGGGTGCATTAGAGCAGAGAAGAGATGCATGGGTGTCAGGCTGAGGTGTCCAGAGAGGATTCCTGGAGGATATGACACTTCAGCTGAGTTGGCGAGGAGCATGAATTGTCGGCTGGGTAGAATGTGTGTACTATCCTGCAGAAGACTTGAAACAGCTCCAGATATTGAGAGAATGTTAGTAGTCCAGTGTAGGGAAGCAAGATTCTGGGCAATGAGCAATAGGAAATATACCAGGAACTGCTCCAATGGAAAGTTTCAAATTACAATATGGATCACAATCACCTGACGAATTTGCTAAGAGAGATTCCCGGCTGGATCCTGAAATCTAATTCAGTGGGGTCCACTAATCTGCATTTTTAACAAACTCTCTTTAAGAAAGATTATTCCTGACCTCGAAGAGACTGAAGTGCCAGGCAAGGACACTTTAAAGTGAATCAGCACTCTGTGATGAGTTCCTGAAAGGTAGGAGAAGGGCAAGATCTGATTAGCTGAGAAGCTGCCATAGAAGGGAACCAAAGACTGGGTAGAAGGTGATTTCAGTGATCCACTTATTCTATTTATGCCCATAGAGATGGTATCTTACGGCTTTTTTGTATCTTTCTCTCTGTCTCACACACACACACACACACACACACACACACACACACACTAACCTCTTGCCATCCAGTCAATCCCAACTCATACGGAACCTACAGACACAACAGAACTGCCCCATAGGGTTTCTAAGACAGCAGGATTTCTAAACTCTATTATGGTGAGCTGGGATACTCGGAAACAAAAACTCCTGCACTTCATTCCTTACATCCCAAACTAAACCCATCTGTATCATGTTGATTCTCATAGCAATCCTATAGAACCAAGCAAAACTGCCTCCTAGGGTTTCCAGGGCTGTTCATCTTTACAGAAGCAGACTAGTACATCTTCCCCCTGAGCAGCAGCTGGTGGGTTCCAAATGTGGGCCTTTTAGCTAGCAGCCGTTCTTAACAACTGCACCACCACGTTCTCATCGTTTCTTAGTATTGCATCAGAATTACTGGGGGTGTGATTTACTCATCTGCATTTTAACCAAGTCCTCATGTGTCACAAAGTACCTGCAGAGTATCACCGAGTGAACTCAGTCATTACCTTTCAGACCAACCCTTTAGATGGCCATGACAGCCTCCTATCCAAAGGCTTTCTAACAACTGAAAGACAATTCATAGCATGCTGCGACATCCCTAAAATCTTTCTGCTGTAATGGTTCATTAGTGCTGATGCTTTTGGTCTTTCCAGGAAGCACAGACTGCCTATTTCCAAAGCAGTTAAAATAAAAACTCACCTTGCAAACTTTCTAGGCTTGCAGTGAAAGAGCCACACCTTCTAAAAGCACCATAACCATGATTAAGATGTATCTTTGAAAAACACCTGCCCTTCACAGAAGCAAATTTTCCCTAAAAGAAAATCAAGTAATTCATTTTGAATGAATGTTAAGCATAACTTGGCTTAGTTCACTTTCATTTTTCTTCTATGTAAATCATGAACTAAATTAATTAACTGGGTTTTTAAAACTAGTATCCATCCTGACCCAGGAGGCCATGTGGCAAGTTGGGCATTAACAGTGAAATGAGAACCCAAGTTAGAATCTGCTGCTTGAGAAGAGCTTGTAGCCTGTTTTCTCTCTGCCTCTTCTTCACCACCAGTCAACCGCTGCCACTCAGTCCACCAACTGGCTGCCAAGACCTTCAATGCTGAACGTGTTGTCCTGAGTTCCGCAGTTTGTGTGGTTTTTTGGTCTGCTATATGTAAAGTATGACAAACGCTATTAGCAACAAAAAGGAAGCTCAGTCATTTCCCACTCACAAGCTTGCAAGCATGAACAGTTGCAGCTGATCCTGAAATCAAAGGCCAGATAAAAGCAGAGCATTCAGGACAAGGACAGCAGAGAATCTGACCACAGCGTAAGCATGGGAGTCTATCAAAAACAGGTGCTAAAGAAAAATACTTGTGTGGAAGCACAAATACACGTGTGCATAAACTACAATAAGAAAAGAAAGAAAGAAAATCCCAGAGCAATCAAGTTGATTCCGATACCTAGTGACCCTACAGGACAGAGTAGAACTGCCCCATAGTGTTTTCAGCGAGCATCTGTTAGACTGGAACTGCTGACGTCTTGGTGAGCAAACATAGCACTTAACCACTGTGCCACCACAATTTTCACAGGTATTAAGTGAAGAAATCCATGTGCTGATGATAAACATTTTCCCCATTCTCTCTACTTCCCATCCTCTTGCCCTCCCTCCTATGGTTCCTTTTTTCTCTTTTATCATATTTAAAATGTAAGCACCTAGTGAACAATCAATCAGCAGTGAACAATATGGGTAAGAACCCTTCCCTTAGAAGCCTTGCACTGTAGCGGAGGATACAGACAACATACGGTTAGAAAACTCAACAACCAAAAATGAATAAATAAAGATTGGAAGACTCTACAACATAATAAAACAATACGGTGGTGGAGCATAGGCGAGGGGACATTAGATAGGGCAGGAAGGTGAGGAGTACCTTTTTGAACCAAGGCTTGCAGAATGAGAAGTGCTGAGGTTTGAGGAAGAGTGTTCTGAGTTTAAGGAGCACTAATGAACAGGTCTTCAAATGCAATATCTGAGTTACACACGCACACATACCCTTATACACACACACACACACACACACACACACACACACTGTGTGTATGTGGGAGTGTAGGGGTAAAGCCACGGGCGGCAGGTCAACCACCCCAGTGTGTTCCTGTATCGTATCTAACCTCCCTGATACCCTTGCTTAACCACTTTGTTAGCTTGTTTACAGAAAAATACCGGATAACTCCAAGGAACTGAAGTCAGAGTGATACATAAGAACCAGCCTGGACCAGATCTGGCCAGTGGACCATGCACAATCCGGCAGAGTTGTACCCGAAAGTAACATGATGACACATCTCCCTCAGAAACTCCCCGTAAAGATGTTATTTTTTTGGACAGGCAACATACAGCAGTTGTGTGCTCATCCTCCACCGTGAATTACCTGTGTATGAAGTTTCCCAGGAAACTTAGGAATGTTGAGGCAGAAAGCTTCCTGAAGGAGGCTGGGTGGAGCCAAATCACGAGTTCCCCTCAGTGGCTGCTGCAGTGCGACTGTGCACACTCCATCACCTTGGCACCTCGGTGCCCAAAACCTGATGGACCAAGCGCTGAACATGCCGGGACGACGTGCCCACCCCTCTTCTGTTTCCTCCGCATGCAGAAAGCCCCTGTGCCTGCTGAACGGAGAACTGTCTTGGCCACCCAGGTCCCAGTGGGCTCCTTTGTTTCCCCAACCAAGTCCAGTTTTTCTTCATTTGGTTTTCAGTGTGTTTTGCCTCAGTGTTCATGCACAGAACCTGGAGCTCTGGTAACAACGTGATTTCCTGGCCTAGAATCCTGATAAAGCCCTAACCTAACTAACCTCGGTTCCGGGAGTCAGAGCTGGGTAGGTCTCCTGGCTCCTTGTGTTACTGCTCCGCGATTAACTACTTTTTCTTCAAACCTTAGCTGTCTTGTCTGTTTGCACCGGAGGAGCTCCCAGTTGGTCCTGCAACAATTGTGTCTTAGCCCTACATGAAGGCACTTATTTTAAATGCAGCTCTTAAGGTGAGCAGTTGAGCTCAAAGTGGTGTACGTCACTTCAGTAAAATGAAATAAACTGGATTATAAAGTTTTTAATGGATGCGAGGAACTAAGATGTTTATAGTACATTTTGTACAAAAAGAATATTCCACATAGTCTACGGAATAGAGAACGAGGTCAGCGAACTTAGTTGTTTTAACAATCAATGTAAAATTCTGTTAATCTCCCACAATAAAAAGTTGACTTTCTTCCGTTTTGTTTAAATAGTCATACTTTAGTTTTGATGTTTGTTTTGTAATAAATGATATAAATTAGCAAATGAAAAGTTGTCATAAAAGAAAAAGATTAAAATACAAATATTGCAACACATTATTATATCTAGTTCTTAGGTAAATCTTTGGTCTCATGCTACAAATAAAAACAGTTCTTTCTGTTCTTTTTTATTACAGATGCTTCAGTAATTTCTTCATAATTAAGCTGCCAAACAATATCTACTTCTTTACATAACAAGGATAATGAATCAAGTCTTTCTTGAATTATTGCTATGTACTGAGTTTTTTAGTCTCTTCAGATACAAAAATGAGTTCTGTTGTACAGTTTATGATCATTAAAGACAGAAACATGTATAAAACAATTTCAACTTTGGGTAATACACATTGTATTTTATCTTCTATTATGCAATCACACATACCTGCATGAATAAAATTTGTCTTACATGAGTCAGTAAACTTAATTCTCATGTAAATATGAAATAGTAAAGGCTTATATTTACTTCACTGGCATAATCCTGCATTAATTTATTGGATACCTGCATGCATTTATCAAGTATATCTACACTATCTAAGAAGGAAAATTTGTTTGAAAGGACTTCATACACTTTTGCCCTTTCTTCATGTAAGACTAAAATGTGTCAGTGATGATGTAGTATGTGGTTATGCAGAATTGACCTCTGGGATTCAATACTTCTGCAGCCCTTCTGACATTCACTTGTTTCTTTCTAATGCTGCTGTATAAGTGCATGTGTGTGTATATGTATATGTAATGTATATGTGTATGTATGTAAAGGGCTATGAATGTCTTTAAATATTCTTCTGAATCTTGAAGAGTTTAATTCATCTGATGAAAATGCTGCAGTATATTATGCCACATAACCAACATAAGTACATATACTAATAAATTACTTGGATTTTTTTAAATAATATTTTCAGCTTCTCTTTTGGTGTCTCCTTTTTGTGTATGGACTTTAGTAATATTTTCTTTTTTTTTTTAATTGTACTTTAAGTGAAAGTCCACAATTCAAATCAGTTTGTCATGGAAAAACTAACACGCATATTGTTATGTGAACCTAGCTGCTTTCTGAACATTGTGACAGCATACTCCTCCTATCTTATATTTTCCATGTCCATTCAACCAGCTCCTGTTCCCCTCTGCCGTTTCATCTCACCCCCAGACAGGAGTTGCCTATTTAGTCTCATGTACCTACTTAATCCAAGAAGCATACTCTTCACAAGTATCATATCGTTTTATGTCTTACAGTCCTGTGTTGATTAACACAGGACTGCTGTAACAAATACCACAAGTGGATAACTTTAACAAAGAAGGGTTTATTCTTTCACACTCTAGTAGGCTAGAAGTCCAAATTCAGGGAGTTCTAGGAGAAGTCTTTCTGTCTCTGTCGATTCCAGAGGAAAACCCTTATCAGCTATCTTCTGTTGGTCTGGGAGCATCCCAGCACAGGAACGTCAGGTCCAAAGGATGTGTTCTGCTCCCCCAGCACTGCTTGCTTGGTTGTATGGAGTCTCTGTGTCTCTCTACTTGACTTTCTCTTTCATATCTCAAAAGAGATAGGCTTAAGGCATTTTCCAATCTTGTAGACCTCATCAGTGTAACTACCACTAATCCATCTAATTAAAGAATAGTGATGTTATTAGGTGCCGTTGAGTTGGTTCCATCTCATAGCAACCCTATGCACAGCAGAACAAAACAATTCCCAGTCTTGTGCCACGTCCACAATCATTTTTATGCTTAAGTCTATTGTTGCAGCCACTGTGTCACTCCATCTCGTCGTGGGTCTTCCTCTCTTTCACTGACTCCCCACTCTACCAAGCATGATGTCCTTCTCCAGGGACTGATCCTTCCTGACAACATGTCCAAAGTATATAAAATGCAGTCTTGCCACCTTTGCTTCCAAGGAGCACTCTGGTTGTACTTCTTTCAGAACAGATCTCTTTGTTCCTTTAGTGGTCCATGGGACATTCAACATTCTTCTCCAACACCAGAGGCAATGATTCTTCTTCTGTCTTCTTTGTTAATTGTCCAGCTTTCACATGCATTTGATTCATGAAAATACCATGGCCTGGGTTAGGCATACTTTCGTCTTCAAGGTGACATCTTTAATTTTCAGAAATGTAAAGAGATCCTTTGCAGCAGATTTCCCCAATGCAATACATCTTGATTTCTTGGTGCTGCTTCCATAGCTGTTGACTGTGGACCCAAGTAAAATGAAATCCTTGACAACCTCAATCCTTTCTCCATTTATAATGATGTTGTTTACTGGTCCAGTTGTGAGGATTTTTGTTTTCTTGATGTTGAGGTGCAATCCGTGCTGAAGCTGAGGTCTTGATCTTCATCAGTAAGTGTCTCAAATCTTCTGAACTTCTAGCAAATACGGTGGTATTGTCTGTGTAATGCAGATTGTTAAAGAGTCGTCCTCCAATCCTGGTGCCTCATTCTTCTTGGTATAATCCAGCTTCTCAGATTATTTGCTTGGCAAAGATTGAAAAGGTATGGTGAAAGGATACAACCCTGATACACACCTTTGCTGATTTTAAACCATGCAGTGTCCCTTTGTTCTGTTCATATGACTGCCTCCTGATCCATATATAGATTCCTTAAAAGAGCAGTGTTTCAGAATCCCTATTTTACGCATAACGATAGAATGTATAATACAAAGGTAAATTCTACCAAAGACAAAATGATGGCCAGTCATATACTACTGGGAACCATGACCCAGTCAAAACAATAACGCACTTTTTCAGATGCACGCAATTCAATCTGTAACAAGTTAGTGCAATCTTTGTCTGAAGAGTCAGCTTCAGAGATTGTTTCATTTCTGCATTTGGAAACCATGTTTTCTAGGGACCCGCTAGTCTGTCAGACCATCAGGTCTTTTTACTAGGGTTTGAGTTCTGTGCCCCACTTTTCTTCTTTTATGTGAGGGACTCTGTTGTATTCAAGGCAGTCATTGGTGGTAGCTGGATATCTTCTAGTTTTCCAGTCCAATACTGGTATAGTTTCTGGCTTATGTGGCTCTCTCTGTCTCTTGGGCTCATATTTTCCTTATGTCTTTGGTGTTCTTGATTCTCCTTTGCTCCAGGTGGGTTGGGACCAATTGACACATCTTAGACAGCCACTTGCTAACTTTTGAGACCCCAGACATCACTCACCAAAGTAGGATGCAGAACATTTTCTAAATAAATTTGGTTATGCCGATTGACCCAGATGTCCCTCAAACCACAGTCCCTATACCCCTGCCCCAGCTATTCTGTCCCTTGAAGTGTTTGGTTGTATTCAGGAATCATGTTAGCTTTTTGGCCTTCAGCCGTATTTTCTATGGCATTTAGAATCCGAATGTGTGATTCCAGGATTACATTTATTGCTACAGCTTGTGCTTCCTAACGTGTGTTAGAAAGACGTTTCAATACTTGATCATTGACTAAACATAGTCTAATCACCATCCATTGGTGAATACAGTCAACAAAAAAATATGTAGAATAACTGAAAAGTTTTTAAAACATATGTCCAGACAATATTGCGCTATATACTATGAGAGTAACTGAATGTGTAGTATATGGTAGGAAAATGGCACACTCTTACATTCTAAAATTTTCTGTTGCATGCCTTTATAACACCCTAATGTACTACTGGCAGCATTGTCATAAGACTGGGCTCTACACTTGAAAATAAATTTTGCAAACTTCACATAAATAGTAAAGTACTTGATTCACAAGTTCTTCAGTAGTAAGACTTTTTAAGGTAGTAAATATGAAATATTGCTTGACAAGTTTTCCATCTGTTGGAGACACATATCTTAAAACAGACAAATGGAAATATCAAACTATAATTATTTCACTTAAAATAGTTGATATAACTTTATCACTTATTGAGTATATTAAGTCTTCACATGTTGTTTTAGACATATATGATGGGTTTTCCTTCCCTACATTACCATATTTTGAGATGTGACCTGCTAAAACTGGGTCAAACTGAGTAACAAGTTAAAGTAATCCCCTAAAAAGCCATTTTGTTGGGACTCAAACACTTCATTTCTTTCTCAAAAAGATAATCCATGTTCAGCAATTATTATAGTAACAGTAAAAATCATTGTAAAATGGCTTTCCAGTACTGAAGTTGCCCTTTTTTTTTTCTTTTTTTTCCTGTAAATTAAGCCAAAAGCATGCCTCTGGCTTAAAGATGGCAACATAAAATCTCTGTGAATTGAGCTCTTTTCATGTTTATAGATCATATTCTACTTGCACCAACCTCTAAATCCATCTGTAGCAAATTGAGAATTAAATGGTTTAGGATTGAATTGTTTGTAAACAGAATTTATATGCAGAGCTGACTGATTGAGAAAACAATAGCCACTCTCATAATTTTCACCATTAGCTTTGCACACTAGAAATATATTTTGTCTATAGAACCTTGTTTGTTTACTATCCAGAGATTTTCATCAGGACTTTTCAAATAGTTTACTGTGATACTGACAATCACTGGGCTCTCTTTCCATTCATTAATTTACATCGTTAGAAGAAAAAATATTCTACAATGCCATTATGAATTTTTTTTTTACTACAGCATAGTATGGATGCAGAATTTGAAATAAATACTGATACATTCACATTGCTATTAGTAACTTCAGTACTAGTAGTTCTAGTACTAGAGTGATGATTTGCGTTATTATTCAATGGAAGTAGTCTCTTCTGATTCATTAGATTTAAAAAAGGGGGGAGTTAATTTTAGATCTGTCTTCAGGGATTGCCAAGATCTTTTCTTTTCATCATCTGCTAGATTTTGCTTTTACACTCTGCATATTTGCCATTTCAATTTACTTGGATACAAAATCATACTGTTTTTAAATTTAGTTCTACAATAGCAAATAAACTGGAATAACTCAGAATAAATAACATTTACAGAACAAGTAAAATTTATAAAATGAGATTTATATTCAAATTTGGACATTAACACTAAAATTTGTATTTGAAATTAGTAGAAAAGAAATGATTTGAAATATGTAATTTTGTTCTTTAGGTCTGAGACTGTCAAAACAATAGTGACTGACAAGGCAGTTGGAAATAATTTCATTCATTTGTCATATGACATTTGTTGACTGGCCCTTTGCAGATCTCCACAAACATTTTTTGCCTCGAAATAATACTTAAAAAAGTGCACACTCACTTTCTACCCTTTGTTGCTGTACCTTCACAGTTTATTGGACTACTGGCTGATACTCAGAAGGGGTGACAGTGGCTGACACAGAGCATGATACAAATATAAGGGTATGTTCAACCTGAAAACAAGTTTTAATTCACTTTGCATGAGACAAGACCAGACACATTACGAGTCATGCGATTATAGTGCCACAGGCATGTTCTTATGTGGTTGACAAGAGAAAGCTGAATGTAAGGTTAAACCTGATGAGTTCAAAGTAAAGAGAGAATAATTGCTATCACATACAACATTTGTAAAATGTACACTCATGTCTCTGTGTGATTGTTCAACTCTCATATTTGGAGATACGTACAATTGATAGAACAATAGTATTGCTTCTGGACAAGAATTTTTTTGTGAGTCAAAACAATATCAGTAAAGTTCTTAAAATAAAGTCCATATGAAGGGAAATAAAAAATACCTTTATATAATTTTCATTTTCTAAATTTTTATTTATTTCCTTGAAGAATTGTTTGATTCTCTTTCCCAGAAATTCTAAGTCTTCAGATGAAAAACAGCTGTAACATCTTGATAAACTCCCTTTGCTGATTTCTTGGAAGACAAATTTAGAAACATTCAGTGTTTTGAAGTAGAAACAATTTTGCATGATATATACATAATGAATTTTGTGCTCTCTTAATGTGCCTAATAGTTCTTTAATAGTGAGCCTAAGCCCAATAGAACAAAACACTGCCCAGCCCAGTACCAATTACCCTTCAGTGCACTTGAACCGACTGTTGCAGTCACTGTGTCAGTCTTTCTCACCAAAGGTTTTCCTCTTTCATTGACCTTCTTTTTGACTAAGTACAGTGTCCTTCCCTACTGATTGGTCACTCTTGATAATATGTCCAAAGCATATGAGATGAAGTCTTGTCATCCTTGCTTCTAAAAAGCATTCTGGCTGTACTTCTTTCAGATGTATTTGCTTGTTCTTCTGGCAGTTAATGATATATGCAATATTCTTTGCCAACATGACCATTTAAAGGCATCATTCTTCTTCAGTCTTCCTTATTCATTGTCCAGTCTTTGTGTGTTTATGAGGCAATTGACAATATCGTGGCTTGGGTCAGGCTCACCTTAGTCCTTAAAGTGATAACTTTGCTTTTTAACACTTCAAAGAAGTCTTAGAAGCACATTTATCCAATGCAATAAACTGTTGATTTCTAGACTGCTGCTTCTATGGGCATTGATTTTGGGTCCAAGTAAAAAGAAATTCTTGACAACTTCAATCTTTTCTTTGTGTTGCATATATATAGTACTAATCAAGCACTATATCCTGTGCAACAGACAACAAAAACTGGAAATCATTTGGTACATAAATTAAAATTTTTTGTGTTAAATAAATATTAGCATTTACAGTATTTTTAAACATTTGCTATATTAGTATTATATTAAATATTTCCCATGTTAGCATTATGTTAAATATATGCTAGATTGTGTCCACACATATGTCAAACATATTTTAAAGTTACAGTTAGAAATATTATTGTTTACAAAACTTAGGGCATAATTTTGTGCATAAACTAAAAAGTAACTTGATTGAATTCATCGTGATAGTCAACTTATTCAAGTTCACTCCATTTGCACTTCATCCAGAACTAGAGTTCGCGTTGATTGTTTACCAGGCATTGTGAGAGATCATGCCCTTGTGTTCATATTACAGCAAATTCTATTTTCGGCCCTCCTGGCTAGAATTACCTGGTCAGCAGATTTGGCTATAAAATAGTTCTCTCAAAGTGGATCAAATATCTTTTATCTATTAATACAATCCATCTTTGCCCAGTAACTATTCATATTGGATCCAGTTCCATATCAGGTGAAGCAGCAAGAGTTAGCCTCAATAGCCAGTCTCCACCACTTGTTTATTAGCAAAAAATAGTATACTCCCAAGAGACCCCAAAAGATAAGGAGCTTTTGTTACACAGGAGGGGACCCTGGGAGATAGACTTCAACAAAGGTGCTGATGTGATAGAGGTCTCATAGTTTAAACAACCTTGAGTGTGCAGCCCTCATGGCCCCTCATGAAATTTATTTCTGGCCAGAACATTCTCATGCACTAGAACTGGTGTCTGTTTTATTTAGTGCTATACCATGTCTCTTCCACTATGGTGCTTGCTTTTTCTTGCGTACTATCTGCTTGGCTCCGCAATCAGCTCCCATGGAAACAGCAGTCAAGAAATCAAAAGACACATTTCACTGGGAAAATCTGCTGCAAGGGACCTCTTTAAAGTGTCAAAAAGTAAAGATGTCACCTTGAAGACCAAGGTGCGCCTGACCCAAGTCATGGTATTTTCAATTGTATCATATACTTGTGAAAGCTGGATGACGAACTAGGAAGACAAGAAGGATTGATGCCTTTAAATTGTGGTGTTGGAGAAAAATATTGAAGATACCATTGACAGCCAAAAGAACAAACAGATCTGTTCTAGAAGTACAACCAGACTGTTCCTTGGAAGCAAACATGCTGAGACTGCATCTTATATAATTTGGACATGTTTTCAGGAGGGGTCAGTCCCTGGAGAAGAACATCACACTTGGTAGAGTGGGGAATCAATGAAAATGAAGAAGAGCCTCAACGAGATGGATAGACACAAAGGCTGCAACAATTGGTTTGCCAGCCAAGTGCCGTGTTTAAGCATATAAATAATTATGGGTGTGGTGCAAGACTGGGCAGTGTTTTGTTCTGTTGTGCATAGGGTCGCTATGAGTTGGAACCAACTCAGCAGCATCTGACAACAACAACATCTATTTGACACCTATTGGTCTTTGCTTGGGACAACTGATGGCTTTGCTTTGTTGATGCTTGAGGCATGTGCTTCCTTCGCTTATTAAGTAATCTGTCCCTGACAGTGAAGCTTCAGGGTTGAGTGCAATTAATTTATCTCTTGGAAATTATCCAACTCCATTCCTCTCCATTCCTTTTCATTAAGAAATAACACTTGCTAGGAGTTCTAAGCAAAAATTTCACAGGGCTCTGTAAGGAAAGCTCTGAAATAAAGAGGTTGCCTTCAAAGTTAATGGTTCAGCCTCTTCTCTTGTAGGTGTAAGACATGAGTAGCTTGAGAGGATGAGGATCAAGGCACCTTAAAAAATGCTGAGGGAGGAAGACTCTGTGGGAGTACAACTGTTCCCTTGCTGCAATTAACCTTTGCTCTCAGTCCTGCATTTAGCAAAATTTCTTGTAAGTTGGACTACCAGAAAGAGGATGGCGATCTTGTCCTCTTCAGTAATTAAATGGGCTGTTATTTGAGTTCCTGAAATTTGTTTGACCTGAAGATTAAGGCAATTTAAAGTTCAGTTTTAGTTATGGCTGAGGAGGGAGGAAAGGTGTTCCTGAATGCTAAACTGTTCCCCAGACTGAAATGCCAGCTGGGCCCTGGTGGGGCAGAGATTGGTGCAACTCATTGCCACGCTGATTTGTGCCTGTCAATGCAATGTGAGGTGATGGAATTTGACACCAATTAGCTGGTGTGCACAAGAGTCATCTCTTTTTCCCGTTAGTGTAACCGTGGAGTGTCATGCACTTCTTCAAACATGACAAGTGGCATACAAGTCATTGGCTTTATTAATGCATATCAGGACTGACAAGCCGTGAGTTACGGGAGAAGCAGGAGAAGTGGAAAATGCGATTGGCCTCAGACACAGCATAAGGGGGATGAAAACCTCTCAATGACTGGCCGGGTGAAAACACCAGGCAAATTTTCAGTTTATCACTGCCCCAAAGCATGACTCACAAGGTCTATGTAAACATCCTGTGTATCTCAGGGGACTCATTGGGTCCAGGAAGATGTCAGACAATTTCCAGAAGAACTCCCAGGCTGAAATACCTCTCGTGCGGTGAGGACTGACATGCAAGCGAGTTCAAGAGAACCTGGAAGTTTGCAATCTTGAGATGTTTTTTACAAACTGAGAGCAATCTCACAAATGAGAAACAAGCAAAAATTTAAGTGTGTCTTTGATGGACACCATCTCTGGACCATTAAAAGGTATAACCTGTGTTTATTCTAAATTCTGACCCTCAGTACATAAAAGCATAAACGTGTACCATTACATCATGCCCACTCACTTCCGGAACTGACCTAAGTATAGTTTTGTTATTTCATGCATTATCTAGCTCTAGGAACTATCACTAGCTCTCATATCCTAAAAGATCCCCAAACTCCTCAGCCTAGACTTCTCTTCAAATCACACCTCTCTATGCAAATTCCTTACAAAACGACATTTTATAGTCATACTAAGCTACTTTTTGGCTGCAGTATGTTTCCTACTGTGAAATTTTATGCTACAATGAAAAATAATTTCTGACATAGATCCCCAAGAGATATTTTGAAATCCAGGGATGTAACAATATATACCAGTTATCTAGTGCTGCTACAACAGAAACACCACAAGTGGATGGCTTTAACAAACAGAAATTTATTTTCATACAGTTTTGGACGCTAGATATCTGAATTCAGAGCACTGACTGTAGGTGAAGGCTTTCTGTCTCCGGCAGCTCTGGAGGAATGTCCTCAGCTTAGTAGCTTCTGTTTCCTGGTGTCTTGGAGATCTCCAGGTGTCTTGGTATGGCTCTTTCCCATCTCTGCTTCCAGTATGCATTTAATCTCTTTTACAGCTCAAAAGAGATTACCTCAGAATACACCGTACACTAATCTGCCTCATGACTTAACAAAGAAAATCGATTCTCAAATAAGATTGTGACTTCAGGCATAGAAGTTAGGATTTACAACACGTACTTGGGGGACACAATTCTATACACAACATCACATGATCCTGCTATTAAAGAAAATACTGTGCCTAGTGCTTAAATGCTGTGGCTGCTAACTAAAAGCCAGCAGTTCAAATCCACCAGGCTCTCCTTGGAAACTCTATGGCAGTTCTACTCTGTCCTATAGGGTTGCTATGAATCCACATCTACTGCAGGGCCCTGGTTTATTTTTATCTTTATTTATTTATTTATTTATTTTTGGTTTCAGTGGTTAAGAGCCACAACTGCTAACTAAAAGGTGAGTAGTTCAAATCTCGTCACACACTTCTTGGAAACTCTGCAGGTCAGTTCTGCTCTGTCCTATAGGGTCGTTGTGAGTATCAATTAACTTGTAGTCAGTGTGTTCATATGTGCATATAAGGACTGCCAATTAAGTTTGCGAACTTATCCTAGAAAAAGTGCTACTTACCTCCTTGCTGAATATCACTATGGTCACCTTGTAAGTACTCCTTTTGGGTAGCTATGCAACAACGTTGGCTCCTAGTGCACCCTTCAAAGCAATTTGGAACTGTTTTTCTGATATGGCCATCTGAGCTATCATTGTATTAATTTTGATGTCCTGAATGCCATCCAAATGTCTTCCTTTCAATATTTTCTTTATCTTTGGGTAAATAAAAAGTCACTGGGGGCCAGATCAGGTGAGTAGGAAGGGTGTTCCAATACAGTTATTTGCTTAGCGGCCAGAAACTTCCTAACAGACAACCACACAATTAAGTTCGCACACTTGCCATCATGCCATGGTGTGCAATGGCTAATCCAGAGACAGTTCCAAAATTGCCTTCAAGGGAAGTGTCATGGATTGAATTGGGCCCCTCCTGCCCCCAAATATGTGTAGCCGTGTGGCTGGGCCATGATTCCCAATATTTTATGATTGTCCTCCATTTTGTGGTTTTCCTATGCTGTATGTTGAAGAATTAGGGTGGGACTGTAAATCCCACCATCCTGCTCCATTGTAAAGGGGGTTTTCCTGGAGTTTGTCTTGCACAACCCTTAATCCTTTCATACTGCAAGAGACAGAAGGAAAGGGAAGCAAGCTGAGAACTCGGAATCTCACACAATCAAGAAACCAGTGCCAGCAGAAAAGTGTGTCCTTCAGACCTGAGGTTCCTGCACTGAGATGCGCCCTAGACAAAGACTGCTGCAATACCAGACTTTGCTCCAGAGCCAACAAGGGATAAGCCTTCCCCTGGAGTGGGCATCCTGAATTTGGACTGTAGCCTACGGGACTGTGTAAAAATAAACTTTCCTGTGTTAAGGCTATCCACTCTGTGGTAATTCTGCTAGAGCAGCACTAGCTGACTAAAACAGAATTTAGCACTGTGAGAGTGGGGTGTTGCTCTGCAAATACCTACAGTGTGGTGCCATTTTGTAACTGTGAATGGATAGAAGACTCAGAAAGCATCAAGGAGAACTGTTACCACTGCAGAAGGCACAAATAATGAAAATAGTGGAGAACCAGCAGCAGTGGCAGCGGCAGACCCAGAGGGAGCACTGGAGCCAACCCGTGGCATGAGACAGCTAAGCGACCGTGCACAGAGGCTTTCTGGTGAAGCAGAGTGCATCTGGGCACTTAAAAGGTGGAGTTAGCCTTGCTGACCCACAGAGCAAGAGAGCTGAGTGCCTTTGGGCACTCCAGCATCTCCAGCAAGAGTGGGATGCCTCCGGGCACTTGAATCAGTGGAGCTACAGAGCTTTGGAACACTTGCCCAGGCAGGACAGACGTGGCCCTGAGGCCAGGGTCATGAAGCCATAGGAAACAGAAGCTGAAGAGATAAAGAGCAAGCGAAGTTGAGCTGCCTTAGTCTCAAAAGCTATGGCAATGACCCAGGGGTTTGAAAGGGTGGAGTCAGGGCTTTCTGTGTTTTGTCAGGGTGGAATTGCCACTCAGTTGGGCTTAGAGTGCACCTAAAGCCTATGGGGAGGAGTTTCTGTCCAAACGGGCCTTGGAGGCAGAGATGTAGCACAGGGCTGGGGGTCTCCACTCAGAATCCAGAGAGTGTGGCCAATACCTAAAGCCTGGAGGGCAGGGCCATTGTGTAGCTCATCTCTGAAAATGTAAGAGTATTTTCAGAGCTTTGAGGGCTAATGTAACGAGTTCTGCTGATTTGCCTGTTGGTTGTTAATGCCTTCTTTCCTTGCAATTTCTCCCATTTATAATGGAATGTCTAACTTGTGCCTGTTCTGTCACTGTAGTTTTGGAAGCAGATAGCTTGCTTTCTAGGTTTCACAGATATAGAAGACTTTTTGTATTTGGGACTTGGAACTGATTTAAGACTTCTATCATATGGCATAGACATGATTTTGCTGTGATGGGATGAACATATTACACGTTTCAAAGATGTGATTTTTGGGGTGCCAAAGGTTGGGATGTCATGGATTGATTTATGTCCCCCACCCCAAAACATGTGTAGCCATGTGGCTGAGCCATGATTCCCTGTATTCTATGATTGTCCTCTGTTTTGTGATTTTTCTATGTTGTATGTTAAAGGATTAGGGTGGGGCTGTAAATCCCCTCATAGGGTTGCCTCCCTGCTCCACTGTGAAGGGAGTTTCCAGGGAGTATGGTTTGCCTCACCCTTAATCCTTTCATTTTATGAGAGATAAAAGGAAAGGGAAGCAAGTAGAGACTTGGGAACCCCACACCATCAAGCAAGCGGCACCGGAGAAGAGCACATCCTTCAGACCTGAGGTTACTGCACCAAGATGCTCCCCAGACAAGACTGATGCAGTACTGGACATTGCTCCAGAGTTGACAAGGGTGGAAAGCATTCCCCTGGGCAGACATCCACAGACTTGTAGCCTACCAGACTGTGTAAGAATAAACTTTCCTTTGTTAAAGCCATCCACTTTATGATACCTTTGTTAGAGCAGCACTAGCTGACTAAAAGAGGTAGACTAGGTACCGGATCCGAAGGCACTTGGCTTGGCTTAGGTTTTGGTATCAGTGCATAGCTTCCCAAGGGGAGTACTTTAAAGGTGACTATAGTGATATTCAGAAATGAAGTATGTGGCACTTAGAACACTTAAAATAATTAAGCTCACAGACTGAATTGTCTGAGGAGTTGCCATTGAGTCAATTCCAATTCATAGCAACCCCACAGGACAAAACAGAACTGCTCTGTTGGATTTTCAAAGGGTGGCTGGTGGATTCAAACTGTTGACATTTTAGTTAGCAGCTGAACTCTTAACCACTGTCCCACCAGCCCACCGGGGCTCCTAAAATTCATTGCTACCCAGTCAATTTCAACTGATAGCAACCCACAGGACAGAATAGGTCCCTCAGAGAACCCTCTAGCCTGTCCTATAGGGTTTCCAATACTATAGGCTGCCACACCTGTCTCCCCAAGAGCAGCTGGTTGTTTCAAACTACTGACCTTTTACCTAACAGCGTAGCATTTAACAGCTATACCATCAGGGCTCTTTTAGAACTCCATACACTCCACTAATATCCCACAGAAGGAAGACTCAGCAAAAGCAAAACAACGGGCTTTATGTATACAGCCAAGACCAGCTTGTTGGTTTAAAATAAAAAATAAAAAAAAAAAAAAAAAAACAGGCTAGTCAACAACACGTCCTTCACTATTTATGGGAGAATATCTATCCCTACTTGTAAGTAGTCTAAGCAACAAAATGTTTAACTAGAGTCAGACAATAGCTCGAATTCTAAATTCAAACTCAGAAACTTAGCCGACAGGAACAGCATTTATGACCAGTTACTTGGAGGAAGTATAATCCTGCTATCTCCACCAATCAGCATTTCTTAAGTGTGTCTTCTGGGATGTAAATTCCACAAGCTGTTCAGTGAAGAAAATATTCTTTGGTTAACTAATTTTAACAAATGCTGCATATTATTTACCCTTTTTAGAAATTTATGATTCATAATAGTATATACAAAAAACCGAATTACTGAAGTAAAGGGAAGAAAACTTTCAATTCACTAATCTAGGATTTCCCATACCTATTAGGTAAAGAACCCTTTTTATGTAAAATCTGGTATGACACACCCTGGGAAATCCTGCTCCAGCTCTTGCCAAGTCTGTTCCTAGTTTATGCCCCATCACCAAAAATGGCCTTTGCTGCTTTAACCATTCTACTGACAGTTCTGTGGGGCTACAATTACAGACCTGAAATCCTTCTTGTTGCTATCTCTTTATAATTATCCATTTTGAAACATGTTACTTGATTCATTGAGGAAATGATTGCAAAAAAATTATTTACGTTAAACATAGTGCCCGCTCACTGCCATTGAGTCAACTCATTGTGACCCTACAAGGCAGAGTAGAACTGCCCAGCAGAGTTCCCAAGGAGCACCTGATAGATTTGAACAGCTGACCTTTTGGTTAACAAGCATAGCACTTAACCCCTATGCCACCAGGGATTGCTAAACATAGTAAAAAGCCAATAAATGTTAGCTAGTATCATGAACCAGGTACAGTGCTAAATAAGACGCTTTCATAGATTATCAAAGATAATCCTCCAAATGACCCAATAACATAAATGACACTGTTCTCGTTTAGTGATGTGGAAAAGTGCCTGAGGGAGTTCAGGTGCCTAAGTGTCAGTCACCCAGTTGCCATGGAGTCTACACAGACTCATTGTTACCCCATATGTGTCACATAAAAGTATGCTCCATAAGGTTTTCAGTGGCTGATTTGGGGGAAATAGATCCCAACGCATTACTTCACAGAAATATCTAAGTTGGATTTGAAACTTCAACTTTCTCTTAGCAGTTAAATGTCTTAAATCGCACCACCCAGGGACCACTTACCTAAGTAACACAGCAAGTAAATTGTAGAGCTGAGATTCAAGCTCAAGTAGCTTGGTTCTGGGGCCCACATTTTTAACTACCGCACGTGTTCTGTATCTATGCTATCCCTTTTGGGTCAATTCCTAGTGCTATCTCTCTCAGAAATAATTGGATTTTTAAACATCTCTTGTCTCTGTTTTTTAAAGTATCTTATTCATTATAAGTTACAAAATGGCTATACCTTCTCTTTCCATCAGTGGCCATATACCTACGACGCAAAGTGTGGCCTAGGAAAAGTACGGGACTTCAGGTCATACATCTGATGGACTAATCTTACATTGGCTTCATCTAACCTTGTTACTCTTCTTTTCCCTTTGCTTCATTTTGCCTCATTTTGTCTCTCATCTGTTATAATTTGTTTTTTATTGTTATCCATGTCAGCCAAAAGCCAAGTGCCATCGAGTTGGATCCGTTATACCATGCATATGTGATAGAAATAGGAGATGGTAAGGAAGAAACATATTGCACCTTTAGCACTTCCTATACATTCCTAAACTACCACAGACTTTTTCTCCTCAGCTGCATCATAAAATATCATTATAAAATGAGTCAGAATTCAGTCCCAGTAATAAACATACCTTCTTTGCTAGAGAGCCTTCACCCAAGCCAGACAATTAGCATATAGCACATTGTACTGGAGAAAATTTGTCAAGGGCCCAGTTTGTCATAGATAAGTAAAAGGTGGTTAATGCAAATTGCATTTCCAAAATTCATTTCACTCTGTGCTGTCCTGGAAGGAATTTGAGACCGCAATCTAAAGATTGTAATGAGAGTGAGTAACATGGTGGCCACTTCTCCTTTATGGGAGCATCTTTCTCTAGAGAGCATTTTGCAGCTGTCCTATTTACTCCTCCTCATTACACTGGTATGGTTGCTGTGGTGGGTTAGCAGAGCATCAAAAGCTGAGCAACCATTTGTAGCAGCTCCCCAGAGCACATTGTTTAAAAATTATTAAGACACCTGGTCTAAACTAAGCCCATGCATGTACTGCTTGCCCTTGAAAATAAGGCTTTCAAAGACGAGAAACATTTCAAAGCAGTAGTCCGGTTGATTTCAGCAAGAGCTGATTTGTTCAGTTGAGAAGCAGTAGAGCAGATGATCATAGTCTATTTGTTTGAGTTATTTGGATAACCGACTCAAAGATCGGATTTAGAATTCAAATGGTGTGATCATTAAGATTGTGGTTTAGTCAACTAGTGCTGCTCTAACAGAAATACCACAAAGTGGATGGCTTCAACAAAGGAAAGTTTATTCTTACGCAGTCTGGTAGGTTACAGATCTGAATTCTAAGTGTCCACTCCAGGAAAAGGCTTTTCCTCTGTTGGCTCTGAAGCAAAGCGCTTGTGTGGCATCAAGCTTTGGTCAGGGAGCATCTTGGCACAGTAACCTCAGGTCTGAAGGATGCACTCTTCTTGATGGTATGAGGTTCCTAAGTCTCTGTTTGCTTCCCTTTCCTTTTACCTCTTGCAGGATAAACCATGGTGCAAGCTGTACTCCAGGGAAACTCCCTTTACAGTGGATCATGGAGGTGACCCTAGGAACGGATTTACAGTCTTACCCTAATCCTCCCCACCATGCAGCATAAGAAAATCACAAAATGGAGGACAATCATAAAATATGGAAATAGCGGCATAGCCGAATGGCCACACACATCATTTAGGGGGACAGAGTTCAATCCATGACAGATTTTATGTCAACTTGGCTGGACCATGACTCTAAATGTTTTTACATCATCTCCATGATGGGGATCTGCTGTGAGTAGTCAATCAGTTGAAAGGGATTTTCATTGGGTAAGTGTTCTATATCAGAATATAAATGGATGGTCCAGCTTTCGCCCACTCTGAATCCTGCAGCTGCCTCCTCTTCATCTGACTTCTGGTTCATGAGATTTGGGCTAGCAGCTTATCTGCCAGTCTTGGGATTCACAGATCTTCACACCCTCTGAGCAAAGGCCCTGCTCTCTGATCTACCCATCTTGAGTTCACCGTCCCCTGCAAGTGCGTGAAGCAGGAGAAACCTCTATCCTGGTTTTGATTCTCTAGAGAATCCAGCCTAAGACTGATTCAGACAAATGTCTAACCAGTTATTCTGAAAATAACTATATATATATATATATATGTTTTTTTTATAAAGACTTGAAGCAATGCTACAAAATTTATTATACATATTTTATCAGTACATGTATATAAAAAGAAGTAAATATATAGCATCAAAATCGTCCTCTGGGCCATGGAGTGTTAGAGAGAATTGTTTCCAGGCTTAGAGTCTCTCTCTCTCTCACACACACACACATACACACACTCATACATTCTTCACAGTTCATGCTTGTATTTTGATAAATCAAACTATATGTATCAAGCTCAGAAGTCAGGATTCCAAACTTCTAGTAGACTGTGTTACTATTTACTACTATCTGATTCACCTTCCATAAGAAGATGATACTTGTCTGCCACTCTGAAGCCAGGCTTGGCCCTGCATTGGCCAATGAAATCTGAGTAAAACTGACGTGGGACACTCCTGGTGAAGTGTTAAGGACCAGACACAGTTCACTGTGATTACTTTATTTCCCTCTGCCACGGCAACTTCTGAAGACAACAGACACTACACTTTGAGTGACGATAATGACAATTTAGTAGCTGTCAGCTGGCCCTCTATGGATTTATACAATGAGTTAATAACAAAACTTGTTTTTTTCAAACCACCAGGGTCTGGGGATTGTTGGTTGTCACTGCATGACCTAGCCTGCCTGTCAAGGGAACAGGACAAGAAGTGGCATCAGGGAATCTTGGGGTGGATGGGAAGACGGTGGAAACATTCTGTAGAGAGAGTGACAGGAAAAAAGCTATCTGAAGAGGACACATTTAAACTGAGATGAAAAGGACAAAGAGCCAATCAGCAAGAGCCTAGAAAGGAGACAGCAAGCAAGACCCTTAACCAGGAGACAATCTTGAAGGGTCTAACAGGAGGAGGGAGCATCCAAAAAGTGACGAGATAACCTGCACCATGTCACACAGGGATTTATAAGCTGGTAGTATGAAGTGTGATTTTCATTTCATGAGTTTTTGGAAGCCATTGATGCTTTATAAAAAAGTCTATAGAAAATAGATTATTGCTTCTCAGATCAGGAGTTCGATCTCCAGCGGCATTCCGAGAACAGTTAAAAGCAGTGTCTGTACTCTTCAGGCAAAGACTGAACTGGACTATAGACATAGAGTGATACAGGTGGTATGTGTACTTCTTGGCTTAATATATATATGAGTCTATCCAACCGGTTCTTCTCTGGATGGGAGATCAGAGGATGGAGAGGCAGAGACAAGTGCTGGTTGAGTGGATACAGGAAACACAGGGTGGAAAGAAGTGTGCTGTCACAGGGTGAGGAGAGCAAACACAGTTGTATCGAGACGTGTATTAAAGGGTTTTACATGGCACATTGACTTGGATTGTAAACTTTTACTTAACCAAAATAAAAAGAAATTAATAAGGAAAAAACTACAAATGTTTGAGGTATGCATGGTAAAGCTAGTTGTGGCCAGGGAATTCAATTAGATCATAAATGTCCAGTTTTGAGGACATTGTCTGGTGTATGTTTTTAGGTATCGCCAGTTGGGTCTGACTCATAATGATCTTATACAGAACGGAAGTAAAGTCCTGCAACATCTTCACTATGTTGGCATGTTCTAGTCTATTGCAGCCACTGTATTCTGAGTACCTTTCAAATTAGGGGGCTCATCTGCCATCACTACCTTGGAAAATATTCTGTTGTGATCCATAAGGCTTTCATTGGCTAACTTTCAGGAGTAGATGGTCAAGATTTTCTACCTAGTCTGTCTTAGACAGGAAGCTCCACTGAAACCTGTCCACCCTTGGTGGCCCTGCTGTTGTTTGAAATACTGGTGTCATAATTTCCAGTATTATAAAATAAAATAAATAAATAAGCAAAATAAAAACCAAACCCATTGCCATCAAGTTAATTCCAATTTATAGTGACCATCTGTACAGAAGCCTGTTACATCTTTACTCCTCTGAGCAGCTAGTTGGTTTGAACTACTGACCTTCTGGTTAGAAACCAAGCACTAGCACTTCAATCAATGTACCACCAGGGCTCGTCTCCAGTATCATAGTAACATTCAAGACATCACACTGGGGCAGACTGCTGACAGGGTGATGGCTCAGATCCTTACGAGATGATTCATGTGCACACACGTTCTTTCCACCCTGTTGCCTTCCCTGCTAACAATGCAAACTCCTTCCAGTTCTTTCCTGGATGCCCCATTTGCAGCCTGTGCTCCCACAGCAGCCCTTTATAGCCCTTCAACCACAACAGTCCCCCCAAATTACCCCCAAAGACCTCAGCATGCGACCTTTAGATCCTTTTGCTATTCTAGCCTGCAACTTGAGCTACAATGCTTTCACGCGGTTGCTATATCAACACACTTTATTATAAAATATAACTGTGTTGAATATTAAGCAGTCACACAGAAAAAAATACGTGTATAGATTCATCCCCCTTAGCATAACTATTTACAACTTTCTTTGTACACATACAGTTTTACATGGTTGTAATCAGTGTTTACACACACTGTGTGACATTTTTTTTACTTAAATCTTTGGTAGGCATTTTTCATCCTTCTACAGTTTTGACATTTATCGCTTTAATGGCAGTAAGTACTAGCAGGCTTATGTTTCATGGTTTAACTAATTTTTAGGTAAGAAATAATATTCATAAATAATAAATATTATTATTCATAAATTTTCCTAATTCAATTGGTTCCTAGACCTTCTTCAATGTATTTCCTCATTCTTCCATGTTTCTGGAACACCAGTGACCTTTTAAAAGTAAAAATGAAAATTAAGAAAAAATGATTTTTTAGTTTTCCTATGTTTCTAACATTCAAAGAGGCTTTCTTCCAATTAAAAATAAAATTAACTGCATCTGACTTATTCGTTAGCTTTTTTAGCTTATTTCTACAAGACTCTGCTGTATATCTGTCCTTCTCATTATTCTTGGTTCTTTATTTGGTTCCATTTTCATTAGCCGCAAATTTAAAACAGCTAATAAACTAGATTCTATTTCCCTACACCTTTGTAGTTTATTTTCCCCCTAGACCAGAAGCTTGCCTAGATGCATTCCCTGTAAAAATAAGTAAATAAATAAGATACGGCTCTCCCCCATAGGATTTCAGTAGCTTGTACTTCTAAAAAAATATATAGAAAATATGCAAAGTTTTAGAAAGGAAAATAGAGAGAGAGCTCCATCCTTTAACTACAATAAATTAATTTCTTGATACAGGTTCATCCTTTTCTCTATGCGTAAGTTTTACTTAGCTATAGTTACACTGCTCTTGTCATTTTTTAAAGCATTTTTCCAATTTATCATGATATAATAATACCATTGCTATATTCTCACGACCAAGATTTTTAATGGTTACCTAGACTTCTACTGATTGATTTCACCATGGTTTGACTTTCTCTATTTTGTGCTATTAAAATTGCATAACATTCTTATTAAAATTCAGTGGTTTACAAAGCAGCAGACTATCCTTAAAGAACCTTGTCCAAAAAACTAACAAAGAAACAAACTTAGTTTTAGACCAGTGTCACTATAGTTCCCCAAATTGATGCCATTTTCAGGTGTTTGCATCTTATCTATTGGGCAGCATTTTCACCTTCTCTCAGCTCTTCATTTTCACTCTTTTCTTTTCTGTCTTCCAACACAGCATGAAATTCTCTATGACAAGCATCTGATCTGATTTCCTTCTGGTTGCAAAGTACCTTCTCATCTGTCAGGGAAGCTCACAACTTGCTTTACTTACCCTGAAGAGTTGAAGCCTAGCGAGGCATCAATGACTGTCAAACATATCATAAGCCCCATAAAATGGAGCCCAGAGGGCTCTAATTCAGAGCGAGGGAGAAAACAGAGAGAGAGAGAGAGAGAGAACAGGTGCTTCTCCTGTGTGAGAGAGGAAGAGAGTGATGATAAAGGCAGGTGGAAGGCTAGCTTTGGTTTCTAGGAGTAACAGTGTGTAGTCAGAAATGCCAAGGAATGAAATTGACTTCCGTGATGGATTATTACACGTTGATAAGAGAGACCTGGAAACTGGTATCGGTTAAACACCTCTATCCATTCAGTGTGTTAATGAGACAGCTTTCGGAATTCACTTGTATAAAGAAGGCTATCAATACTACAGAAGTCCACAGGTACTGTGGCAGATTCAAGCAGGATGAATGTTTGCCTAGGGGATGGAGATTTTTCATGCTGTTCTTCATTCTCTTGCATGCTACCATCAAAATAAGGCAATGCTCAGAAGCCTGAGCAACCTACACACATGCTGGCAATAACTGTATAATAATTTTGGTACACTAAATGGAAAAACCACCAGTGGATGGTTCACTCTTGCCAGCTTTTGAAGCTAAGCTCATATTCATGCTGTGCTAAGGTTTGGGAGTCAAATACATTTTAATGCTGAAACATGTGTAAAGGCCACACTATGTTTCATAGGGGAAAAAATTCTTCATGTTGTAATATGTTAGTAAAGAACAGTCATTTATTTGTTGTTTATTTACTCACTCACTTATTATATTCTATTCCATAAAGGATTTGAGATAATTACTAAAATATTGCTAGAAAAGCATAATAGGTTTTCTCAACAGAGTGGAAAGAAAGTTCAACTTATCAGTACTTACATCGTATCCACTATGACCACATGATCTAATGCCGAGGCATTAGACTGTGTGAATCATAACAAATTATGACTAACATTGTGGAGAATGGGAATTCCATAACACTTAATTGTGCCCATGAGGAATCTGTACATGGATCAAGAGACAGTCATGTGTACAGAACAAGGGAACACTGCATGGTTTAAAGTTAGGAAAGGTGTCCATTAAGGTTGTATCATTTCACCATACCTTTTCAATATGTATGCTAAGCAAATAATCTGAGAAGCTAGACTGCGTGAAGAAGAATGAGGCATCAGGTCTGAAGGAAGACTCACTAACAACCTGCGCTGCGCAGATGACACAGCCTTGCTAGATGGAAGTGAAGAGGATTTGAAATACTTACTCATGAAGACCAAAGATCATAGCCTTCAGTATGAATTGTACCTCAACATAAAGAAAAGAAAAATTCTCACAGCTAGACCAGTAAGCAACACCATCATAAATAGAGAAAAGATTGAGGTTGTCAAGAATTTCATTTTACTTGGTTCCACAACCAACACCCGTGAAAGCAGCAGTCAAGAAATCAAAAGACACATCGCACTGGGAAAATCTTATACAAAGGACATTTTTAAAGTATTAAAAACTAAAGATATCACCTTGAAGACTAAAGTGTGCCTGATCTAAGTCAAGGCACATTCAGTCACATATCTGCATGCAAAAGCTCAACAATGAATAAGGAAGACAAAAGAAGGATCCATGCCTTTGAACTGTGGTGCTGGAGAAGAATATTGAATGTACCATGGACTACCATAGACCGCCAAAACAACAAACAGATCACTTCCTTAAGAAGTACAACCAGAGTGCTCCTTGGAAACAAAGATGACAAGACTGTGTCTTAAAAACTTTGGACATGTTATCAGGAGGGAACAGTACCTGGACAAGGATATCATGATTGATAGAGTGGAGGAAGACCCTCAATGAGACGAACGACACAGTGGTTGCAACTACAAGCATAATCATAAAAATGACTGTGGACAGGGCACAAGACTTGGTAGTGTTTCATTCTGTTATGCACAGAGTTGCTATGAGTTGGAATCAACTCAGCAACAACTATGTGATCACCTGAATTTTATTGCTAGTGACCAGAGTGCTCTCTCTACTGGCATAAAATGCAACTGTCACATGTCATGTAATTCATGTCATTCACATCTTCAATAAAAACAATAAAAAGAGCCCTAGTGATGCAGTCATTAAAGCTCTCAGCTGCTACTCAAAGGGTCAGAAGTTCAAACTCACCAGCTGCTCCTCCAAAGAAAGATGTTCCAATCAGCTTCCATAAAGATTACAACCTTAGAAAATTCATGAGACAGTTCTACTCTGTCCCATAAGAATGCCATGAGTTGAAATCACCTGGATGACAATGGGTATAAAAACATGATACATGATACTGACTACTTACATAATTTGGCAATTTAAAAACTAATAAATTAACAATTTAAAAACAGGTGTTGAAAGTCTTCCAGTTATACACAGCCATTCACATGTATAAATTAATCTTTATTACAATATGAAGTTCAACTAAAACATAAGAAAACAAATAAATTAAAAACTAAGAAAAAGACCAAGAAAGGAGATGTCAAGCTTTTGGGTTATGGGAAGTATGTGAAGGAAATAATTTTCCTAAGAAGTGTCAAATCACTAATAGTTGTGCAGGAGAAGGCCAGTAAGGGGCAAGAACTTTGAGACAACAGTACCAAAGACTACTGACCCTAACCCTAGCCTTAACCCTAGTCCTAACCCTAACATTAGCATTAACCCAAACCCTAAATGTAAGTGTATTTGTTTTTTCCTCTTGTCAGAGCTAACAGTGAGACACAGGAGGGATAGAATGGCAACAAATGTTAGACAGGGCCATGGCCCACTTTTAATGCACTCAGTCCGGCAACCATATTTTCTTTTCTTCAGCATGAAGTTTATTTCGTAAAAACTGTAAGTCAGGTAGTTTCCTATATAGTGGGTACTAGGCAAAGTAAGAGAATGATAACATAAAAATAAACAAATAAAACATAAAAATAAAATAAATAAATAAAAGTTAGCCCCAGTCACCATCTATAACTTTTCTCCAAGAATACCTGAGCAGATTCTTCTTCCTAACAATCACTGTCTCCTTCAAGACCCTGAGCCTGACTTTGGCTAGAGATGAATCTTTTTGCAAAGAGAGAAAGATTTGCAAATACTGTCATTTCTGATTCCCACAATACAATTGCCTGAATTCTCACCAATCACTCAACACACCGATCTGAAAATTGCCATTTACACATCAAATCTCCCAACTAGCTACTTAGTGCCTGGTTTCTAATATAAATACTAAAACATCAGAGTAAGCAGGAAGTGCTTGTAATATATAAAAAACCCACCACTGTTGAGTCAGATCCGACTCATAGTGACCACAGAGAAAGAAAAGAATACATATTAGTACGACATATGATCTTTCAATAGTAACAGTAGATGCTCACCTTCCAGTACTATATCTGGCAGCATTTTGTCAGGATTCGTCCATTATTTATGAGCTGATTTATGGAAATAGATCACCAAGCTTTTCTTTCTAGACTGTCTTAGTCTAGAAGTCCCGCTGAAACCTATCCACCATGAATGCTTGGCTGGCATTTGAAACACTAGTAGTGTAGCTTCAGCATCATAGCCATGCTCAAACCACCATAGTATAAAAAACCTACAGATGGGTTCTAGAAATTTTGTAATTGAGTCTTTGTGCTATCTTTTTGCTAAGACACCCACCAGAGGGGTGGGGCCAAGACAGCAGAGTAGACATACATCTCCTTAATTTCCTCTGAGAAGCATGAATTAATAATTGAATGGAGCACTCTGGACACCCAGGAAGCTCTAGGATACGGTATAAGATTGTCAGATTGAACTACATGCCACTAAATGGGAAAATACTTCTCTCTGATGAGGCAGTGTACACTGAGCAAGCTCCTGCTAACTCACTGCTTGGGCAGATTGCAGGAACTGATGTCATCTTTGTTATCTGGGAGGTGGGGAATGGGCATGAGCCAGCAAATACACTGAACTGTAGTGCTAAAATAAAGAGCATATAGAGCAGCAGAGAGACAATAGGTGGTATCGCCATATTTTGTGAACCTAGCTGCTGACCGAGGACACTACTGCCCCTCCACCGTCTCTTTTCAGAGCTGTGTCATAGATTCTGCAGTTTTGTGGGGGGAAGGGAAGCTTGACTGGGACACCATCTTGGTTGGCTGGAGGTTGAGGCACCCAACTGGCGGCCTCAGCAAGAGTTAATTCCCAAGCTGAAAAGTAATCTGAGTCTGGAAAGCACTTTTCAAGTAGAAAGGCTGTGTAGGACAATGCTACCTTATGGGAATTGCCTGGCTGAGGATGGCAGCAGACCATAACTCCTCCCTAACTGAACTACATCATAGCACCTGGGGATGGCCAAAGAGGTGCTTCCACTGACTGCTAGAAGGTGAGGCATGGCTGATTTTGGCAGCTGTCAGGTAATTCCCAGCTTCTAAAAATAAGACTGCCTGGAGAATTAACTGTTGAACAGCCAGGCAGCATCTCTTCCAGGCTTTACTGACCCACATCATAGGTTTGGTTGATGCTACTCCAGTGAATTCATAAGTAGGGAACTGTCTTTGCCAGCCAGGAGGCAGAGCCTGCCACCCCATAGAGTCTACTGGGGCCAGTCACTAGAGTACAGAGAGATGGCTGGTGACCAGCTCCCTCCTTAGAACTATGCCTGAGCTCCTGATGAGGTAACACCAGAGAAACTAAACACCCTCTAGGTGGCTCAAAGGCAACAAATCATTTCTAACCATTTAAAGAAACAATCCACCATGGTTCCAGAAAGATCTCAAAATAAAGAACCAAGAAACATCGCAGATGAAGAAGCCTTTCTGAAACTACTGGAGGTCGAGTGCAAACAAATTATACATACAGCCCTCCTAGAAATTAAACAAAATACAGCAGAGCAAAATGAAAAGGTAAATAACCTATTTGAGCTAGTGGAAAAATAACAATCTGAAATCCAGCAGATCAGTAACAAAATTACAAAATTAGACAATTCAATCCAAAGCCAAAAGAGCAGAATTGAGGAGATGGAAGTCAGGTTTAGTGACCTTCAGAATAGAGCAACTGACACCAGCATTTATAAGGAGAAATCAGAGAAAAGAAATAAGAAAAACAAAGGAGCATTAAGATTATGTGGCCTCTATTAACAGGAATAATCTATGATTAATTGGAGTTCCTGAATAGGAAGGAATAGCGAAAAACACAGAGAGTATTGTTGTTGAGTTGCTGACATAAAACTTCCCTGAAATTATGAAAGAGAACATAGATAGCCAAGACGTGTATCAAACACCACAAAAACTAGAGCCCAAAAGACAGACACCAAGACATATTATAATCAAACTTAATAAAACGAAACATAAACAGAGGCTCTTAAAGATAGTGAGGCTCAAAGCAAAGCCAGCATTCAGAGGGAAGCCCTGTAGGCTTTTGCCTGACTTCTCAGCAGAAATGATATCAGCAAGGAGGCAGTAGGATAACACATTCAAAGCCTTGAAGGAGAAAAACTTCCAACCAAGAATCATATATCCAACAAAATTGTCTCTCAAATATGAAAATGAAATTAAGACATTCACAGATAAATAGAAGCTTAGAGACTTTGTAAAAACCAAATCAAAACTACCAGAAATACTGAAAGAAGTTCTTTGCTTAGAAAAACAAAACCATTAAGTGTGTATTTAAGGAGGCAATGCAGGACACAGCATCCAGAATCCTACTCAGTTAGGGAAGTCACAAGACTTAATCAAAGCTATAATATTAAAAGAAAGGAACAAGTTAACATATCATGAAAACTATTACATCAACACAATAAAAGAGGGCTATACTACAGTAGTTATAGTCCTTTCAGATGGAGAGGAAGTTAGAAAGATGTACAGAAGTTAAAATTGAGTTTAAACTTAGAATATTAAGGGGGATCATAGGTGTAGCTGCAAAGCACAATAACAATGCAACATATCAAAACAAGAAACATACTACAGGAGTCTCAACAAACAAATCTACACTGAAAAAGATGAAAATTCAACCCACCAACATAGAGAAACACCAACACAAAAATAAATATATCAAAATGACAGCATTAAACACATACCTGTCAATAATTACACTGAATGAAAAGAGACTGAACACTCCAATAAAGAGACGACGAGTGATATCCTGGATCAAAAGATGTGACCAACTATATTTTGCTTACAGGAAACACAACTTAGACTCACAGATATGAAGAAACTGATAATTAAAGGATAGAATAATATACACCAAGCTAACAACATACAAAGGAGAGCAGGTGTGGAAATACTAATATCAGATAAAATAGATTTTAATGTAAAATCCATCATCATAGACAAGGGTGGTCACTATTTATTGCTGAAAGGTTCAATACACAAGCAAAACTTAACAATATTCAGTATTTATACACCCAATACCAGAGTATCTAAGTACATCGAACAAACACTGACTACGTTGAAAGATGAAATAGATCATTCCTTAACAACACATCAAGAGTTCAACACTCCACTTTCAGTAGAGGACAAATCATCCAGGAAAAAGCTCAGTAAAGACACAGAAGACCTGACTATGAGAATTAACCAACTAGACCTCATCAACATGTACAGAACTTCATATCCATCAACAGATAAGTACACCTTCTCCAATGCACATGGAACATTTTTCAGAATAGACTATGTACTAGGACATAAAGTAAATCTCTACAAAAGCAATCCACTGAGTTATTGCAATGCATCTTCTCATACCACAAAACCATAAAAGTCAAAATCCATAGCAGAAAAACCATAGGTGGAAATTTGAATTCATGGAAACTGAACACATTTTTCAGAAAGCCACAGGTTATGGAAGAAATCAAGGATGAAGTAAAGAAATTTATGGAATCAAATGAGAGTGAAAACATATCCTGCCAGAACCTATGAGATACAGCCAAAGTAGTGCCCAGAGGTAAATTTATCTCTATAAATGAACATATCTGGAAGGAAAAAAGGACTCAAACCAAAGAATTAACCCTAGAGATTGATCAAATAGAAAGGGAGCAACAGAGAACCACCCCTCAAGCACTAGAAGAAAACAGATAACAAAAATTAGAGTTGAACTAAATGAATTAGAGAACAGAAAAACAATCAAAAAAATTAACAAAACCAAACGCTGGTTTTTCGAAAAAAATCAACAAAATTGATAAATCATTAGATAAACTTACAAAAGAAAAACAGGAGAGGAAAGAAATAACTGCAGTAAGAAATGAGATGGGAGATGTTACAACACACCCAACTGAAATCACAAGTAGCATAACAGAATACTATGAAAGACTGTACTCCAAAAGATTTCAAAAACTAGTGGAAAGGAATTTCTAGATTCATATCGCCTACCAAAATTATCACAAGGAAAAGTAGATCAACTTAATAAACCCATCACAAAGGATGAGACTGAAAAAGTCATCAAAAGTCATCATTAAAAAAGGTCCTGGCCTGGATGGCTTCACTGGAGAATTCTACCAAAATTTCAGAGAAGAGTTAACTCTAATACTACTGAGACTATTTCAAAGCATAGAAAGGCATGGAATACTTAAAAATTCATTCTATGAAGTCAGCATAACCCTGATAAAAAAGTCAGGAAAAGATCCCACAAAAAAAGGAAAATTACAGACCAATATCACTCATGAACCTAGATGCAAAAATCTCCAATAAAATCCTTGCAAATAGAATTCAACAAAATATTTAAAAAAAATTGATCCTAACCACCTTGGAGTCATACCAGGGACGCAAGGCTGGTTTAACATCAGAAAAACAATTAATGTAATCAATGACGTAAATAACACAAAAGATAAGAATCACCTGATTTGTCAATTGATGCAGAAAAGACATTCAACGAAGTCCAACACTCATTCGTGCTAAAAACTCTCAGCAAAACAGGAATAGAAGAGAAATTCATCAACACAATAAGGGGCTTTTATGCAAAGCCAACTGCCTACATCATCCTGAACGGAGAGAGACTAAAAGAATTCTCCCAGGGAACGTGAACTAGAAAGGATTACCTCTCTCACCACTTGTATTCAACAGTGTACTAGAAGTTCTAGCCAGAGCAATTAGACATGACAAAGAAATAAAGGACATCTACATCAGCAAAGAAGAAGTAAAAATCCCCCTAGTTGCAGGTGATAAGATTGTATACACAGAGAATCCTAAAGAATCCATAAGTAAACTACTTGAACTAATAGAAGAGGTCAGTGAAGTATCAGGATACAAAGTAAACATTACTAAAGCAGTAGGATACCTTTATACCAACAAAGAGATCATCAAAGAAGAAATCACTAAATCAATACAATTTACTATACCCCTAAGGAGATAAAACACCTGAGAATAAGTTTAACTAGAGAAATAAGAGACCCGTACAAAGACCTTATTACAAGAAACCAAGAGAGACTTACAGAAATGGAGAAACCTACCCTGCTCCTAGACAAGAAAACTTAACATTGTGAAAATGTCTATTTTGTCCAAAGTGATCTACATACACATTGCAATCACAGTACAAATTCCAGTGACATTTTTTTAATGAGATAGAGAAACAAATCACCAACTTTGTTTGGAAAGGAAAGAAACCCTGGACAAGCAAAGCACTGCCGAAGAAGAGGAACACAGTGGCAGGCCTCACCCTACACAATCTTAGAATCTGTTACACTGCTACAGTAGTCAAGACAGCCTGGAACTGGTACAAAAAGAGACATGTAGACCAATGAAACAGAGCTGAGACCCCAGAGATACCACAATCCTCTTGAACAGCCAATATTCAGCAAAAGCCCTAAGATTGTAAGCCGGGGTAAAAACAGTCTCTTTAACAACTGGTGCTGGCAAAATTGGACATCCATCTGCAAAAAATTAGAACAAGACTCGTATCTCACATCTTACACAAAACCGTACTGAAACTGGATAAAAGGCTTAAATATCAAATGTAAAACAATAAAGATCATGAAAAAAATATATTAAGGTCAATAATGGAAGTTTTAATATACAGCTTATACAGACTTCAAAATCTGACAAAGTACAATCAACAGAAAAGAAAACAGATAAACAAGAACTATTAAGAACACTTTTGCCCATCCAAAGACTTTATCAAAAGAATTAAAAGACCACCGATAAAATGGAAAAAAATATTTGGCAACTACATGTTGGACCAACTAATTTCCATAATCTACAAGATACTGAAAAGTATCAATAAGAAAAAGGCAAATAATCTAATCAAGCGATGGGCAAAGGAGATGTACAGACACTGCACTAAAGAGGACATCCAGACAGCCAGAAGACACATGAGGAAATGCTCACAATCATTAACTATTAGAGAAATCCCAACCAAAACTACAAGGAGATACCATCTCACCTCACCAAGGTTGGCCATGACCCAAAAAACCCAAAACAATAAAGGCTGGAGAGGCTATGGAGAAATTGGAACTCTCCGACACTGCTAGCGGGATTGCAAAATCATACAATCTCTATGGAAAGCGATTTGGAGGTTCATTCAAAAGCTGGAAATAGATACACCTTTTCATCCAGTAATCCCACTACTCAGAATATATCCTACAGAATCAAGGGCAGTCACATGAACAGATACATGCACACGAATGTTTATTGCAGCACAGTCCATAGTAGCAAAAAGATGAAATCAACCCAGATGCCCAACAACAGATGAATTGGTAAACAAACTATGGTACACATACTCAGTGCAACACTATGCACTGATAAAGAACAATAATGATTTTAGGAAGCATCTCATAAGCTGGTTTCAGTTGAAAAATAAGCTAAGTGAAATCAGTCAGCAGCAAAAGAACAAACACTGTATGAGACCCCTGCTATAAGGACTTAAAAAGAGACTCCTGTACAGAAGAAAAGACTTTTTCATGGCTGCAAGGGAAGGGGAGGGAGGGAGGGAGAAGACTGGCCATAGAATAGACAGTTGATAGAAATTTGGTTGGGTGAAACAAGTGACAGCACACAGTAGAAAGATTAATTTAACTGGACTTCAGCATAAACTGAAAACTGTTCTAATCTTAACCCAATATTGCAAGGATAGAGCAGCAAGGGTGGGGATTTAGGGACCATGCTCTCAAGAGATATTGGGGCCAACTGGCATAATTAGCCTATTGTCAAGAGAGTCTTCTGCACCCCATATTGGTGAGTGGTGTCTGGGATCTTAAAAGCTAACAAGCTGCCATCTGAGCTACACCGAATGATCCCAACTCATACAGAACAGATGATCACCAATAACAATAAAGATGCTAGGAAAGAAGAGCCCAGGAGACAGAAGGACTCATGTAAATGGGTAACTGTATCAACATGTGACTAGAAGAACCAGATGGTGCCCAGCCATCACCAAAAGCAGCCGCAATGGGGCACACAATGTTGAGTTCCAGTGACAACATGGGATAAAAAGGGGTGCACCTCAAGAACTCCACTAAAAGACTGCAATTGGTGGTCTGACAGCCTGAGGGTTCTCCTGGGAGCATGGCCCCTAGACGTGTGGCTGCCCCTGACAAGAAAACATTATTGAGGTCAACTCTGGACAAGAATGGACTGGATGTGCAGACACAATGTGACCATAAGGTCCGTGTACTTTATGATTCTATGAATCTACAGGATGCTGTCCTACTGGCCTCTTACTTGAAGAGAAAGGAAAGGGCAGAGATGAGGAAACAGAAGAATGTTAGGAGGGTATGACCTATGTAGAATGAAAAGGAGTGTGCTGTCCCCGGGCAAGGAGAGCAGAAGGAGCTGCATAGGCAGGCATGCAAATTTAATTGGGATTGTACACTTTCACTCAATCACAATAAAATATGGACACCCCACCATTCGCTATCATGTGGTCCTTCCCTGGCTCCCACAAACAATAAGTTGTTCTACTATGAGTGTGTTTCTGTTGGTTTTGACTAGAGGTCAATGACACCATGCAATTCTTTTGTGCACAGAGAGCTCTCAGGCTAAGCAGAGAATATGTCTCCATGTGAACCAAAATCTCTTTTCTCTTACAAGAAGTGATCATATGACTTGGACGAGAATGCTTCAGTGCAAACAACATGTAGGACGCTGTTCAAATGTACTTGCTTCTTTCCATTTTGTTGAAGAGCTTGGGTTCTGCATTCAAGATTGTGTGGTCTCAAATGCTGGTCCAATTACTTACTGTTTCTCTAGTTAATATATTCCATCATTAATTAATACCATAAATTCTAGTTGCTTCATCCCATAATTGGTATTTACATGAGGGCTACCCACCCAGGGTTGCCATGACAATTGCAGAGATCATGGTCATAAAGGGCTTAGCAAAACGCCTTCCCAGAACCCAGTGCCATCTAGTTGATTCCAACTCACAGCAACCCTGATGGTGTAGTGGTTAAGTGCTACATCTGCTAACCAAAAGGTCGGCAGTTCCAGGCACCCCTTGGAAACTCTATGGGGCACTTCTACTCTGTCCTATAGGAGGATCATTTAGAGTATGAGTACGATACCTGGCACCTTTATATTTTTAACAAAAGTCATCACTAGTAACATGATCATCTTTTTCTCCTCAGTGAAATTCTTTTTCATGACAAAAATTTCAGACTAAGATTGTAGAAGAGAAATTTTTGGAATGCCTGACACATAGCAGGCATTTGATAATAATAATAATTGAAAGGATAAAATTTATTTTGAATTGGGTCTCACCTGAATTTTTAAAAAATGAAACTATACCAGGCATATTCAAAATTCCTTTCTAATATATTACTAGTCAATATGAATAGATACTGTTTTAGGGGCTTATTTCTTAATCTCAAGGTGTCTGCCGCATAAGGGATATATCTGTAGTATTCTTACCTACTGAATTCTTTAGAGCAGATAGTGTGTCATCTAATAGTTTTTATTACAAATATATCAGCGCTGTTAACACCTGGCAATTATCCACTTTGATGAGACTCTAAGATCCCCCTCCCCGTCTTTAATAATGAAATGCCCAATGAGATTTTTCCTGGGTCTTATCAGCAGGAGGAATATTTTCACACATGTCAACCCACATATCAGTCGTTTCTAAATAAATGCCTCATTTACACTTTGAAAAGAATATGTCCATCTATCCTTCTATGGAGATTTTGGAAAGAAGATGCAAAAGTCAGCAAGATCCATCTCTGTCACCCACGATTTAGAACATATTGCTACAATCAAATTTGACATGGTTAACCAACTATCTGGCTCAGCCTTAATTCTGATGTTCTGACAAGTGGAAACCCAGTGATGCAGAAACATGGTGTGTGGACTCCCTAATGTTTCAAGTGCTCAGTCAAGCTTTGTTCCAAGTTATTTCAACGGCACACCATGCCCTAACTCCATCAAAAAATGCCTTTCACAGGCTTTCAACTTTGTTTTGTTGTTGTTGTTCAAGGTCAAGTCAGGAGTTAAGAGGATTTAAATTTATCTATACATATATGTGCTGTGCACATACATACATATATATATACATGTGTTTGTAACTTTTTTTCTGTCAAGGTAGCTCTAGTAAAATCTCCTTTATTTTTATTTTTTTAAATTTGACTTATACATTATCTTGGTTGGAAGTGATACCTTGAACTTATGTGTCAAGGACAATTTCCAACCAAATTCCCTAAAGTAGAGGTTCATATACCTGTCTGCATGTTAGAGTAACCTAGTGAGTTTTAAAAGGTCTGCTGCTCAAACTGTATCCCACTTCAATTAAATCAGAATCACTGAGTGGACAAAGCAATCATGCATATTTTTTAAAGTACCCCCTCCCCCCAGCCCCACATTGACTTCAATTGTAGCCAAGTTTGGGAACCAATGATCTGAAACCACAGCAAGAAGTGCAGCTGGTGGATCATCAGTCCAGGTGCTACTGGGGAGCTTGTCGGAATGCAGGGTCCTGGGTCCCTCCCACAGCTATCAAATCAAAATGTCATCTGCACTAGTGCTTTTGAAACCTTAAGGAGACATAGAGATTCTTGTCAAAATGCAGATCCTGATTCATTTCTTCTGTGGGGCCTGAGACTGTGTTTGTAACAAGCTCCCATATCCATGGTGCTGGTCTGTAGCCACTCTTTGAATAATAAGGATACAGTGGTAAAGTGCTACGGCTGCTAACCAGGAGGTCAGCAGTTTAAATCCACCAGATGCCTCTTGGAAACTACCGGGCAGTTCTACTGTGTCTATAGGGTCACTATGAGTCGACATCAACTCAACGGCCCTGGGTTTGTTTGTTTTCTTTCTTTCTTTTTTTTTTTTTTTTGGAGCTAGTATAGGAGGAATCATCTTCTTTGAAGCAGAAGAGAAAACGCTTTGCCGTTGAGTCAATTCTGACCTCTAACAACCCATTAGAACAGGGAGAAAATGCCCCCACAAAGTTTCCAAGAAGCACCTGGTGGATTCGAACTGCTGATCTTAGAAACGGGGCATCCAGAAACCAAATGCATTGCCATCAAGTTGATTCAGACTCATACTGGCCCCAGAAACAGGAGGTAGCGGGTGTTAAAAATGCAATCACCACAATCTTGATTTAACAAGAGTAATAATGGTTACTGCCCTTTAGGCAACGATACCTACCGGACAACTAGCTAAGACCTTTTTATACAACTGCCATGATGTAGAACCCTGATTACTTTATACTAAAGAGAATAATAAATTAAGATTCTGAAAAGTGTAGGAGTGGCTCTAAGCTGAACATTTAGGTCTACGATTCCAGGAAATTGTTTTTCTCCCTTTTTCCAAGGCCTCCCAGACTTCAGGGTGACTATGAATCATCTAATATATTCACTATTAAACTACCAAATATTCTGATTCGGTGGAATAAGGGTAAGGGGACCCAAGGATCTATTATCACCCCTAAGAAATGCCGTTAGTCACTTACTAAGTTTAAAATGATGAAGTCAATGCAAAAGCATATTATTATTTAGTTGATTCTCAATGGCCGTGCCAAATTAATTTGAAATAATTTCTACTTAGCAATACTCTATTTATGTTGGTAATATACAGTAAACTCTATATTCTTAAAGTAACAAGATATATCTATTGAAAAGAATTTTTTGAAGAATGAGTTTCTTATATTTTTATAAATGTGAAGACACTGTCACTGTGCTTGCCACTCTGGACCATACAAAATAAGCGTAATACACACTGTGTCCATGATAGTCGTTTTTACAGGAGACAGATATAAGCCCATAAAGTAGTTAAGTAGTAACAGAAGGTAGCATATGCTAGATGCCAAGTAAGCAATAGTGGTGGCACTCATAATGACAGTCACTGCCACTTATTGAACACCTATTATGTGGGAGATGGTTTACTAAATTGTCTCATTCAATCACTACAATCTATGTAAGGTCATAATTTATATTCCTATTTTACAGATAAGGAAAGGGAAGTTTAAAGAGTTAGGTAATTTTCCCAAGGACTCACACATACTAAATATCAAACTGGGATTCCAAGCTTGAGCCTATCTGACTCTAAAAGCACTGCTCTTTTCTAGAAAGCCTTACTGCCTCTCCTACACCATGATCTCCTCTGTATTCTTGGAGAACAGTCATGGGAAAAACAACAACAACTGAGTAACAGAGACAGCACCTTTTTGGAGATTTTGCAAGAGCTGATTTCATAAAGCCTGGCAGGATGCGGATGAGTGGAGAAGGTGCAGGAAGAATGGAATGATCAGGGAGCAGTGTCAGGCAACATGGGGCATGCAAGTTTTATAAAAATAGCCTGTTTGAGTGAAACACAGGTGGTAGAGCGGGTAAGTTAAGATCCTATTATAGAGGACATAAAAAAATCAGTCTCACAGATATGAGTCTAAGGGCAATGTGGCCTCACAGAAGTGATCAGGACACGGAAAGGAATGATGACCGCAGAACTTTAGCTAAACGAATCAGACCTGAATGTACTGGATGGATTATAGTGTCGGAAGAGAAGGAATCTGTAAAATACTCTAATAAGCTGCATGTGAGCCTGTGATGGCCTGATCTAAGACGATGGCAATAGGACAGGACCAAAAGGGACAGACGTAAGGGTGACAGCTAAAATGAAAATTGCAGGGGCAAATCAATAGTGAGACCAGTTGAATATAGTGCTTTTATACACTCTTTCAACAAATTAGTTCTTAGGTATCTGATACTGTTTGGTGCTGAGGATGAGCACACGCACACTCATACACTCATGTATATGATTTACTGGGTATTAGTTAAAAAACAGTAGATTAGAGGTACACATAATGGTATGAGTAGACCTTAAAGACGGTGCTGAAAGGAAAAAAAGCAAGCTACCTTTGAGATGTACAATTCCCCATTTATGCAAATTAAAAATACATGTAAATTTTTTTAAGTATTCACTTTGGAAGAACAAGCACACATAAAAATATACACTAAGTATGTTAGAGTGGTTATTTACGGGAGGAAAGTAGAAAATGAGTAGGGAACAGATACTGCAGGGAACAAATAACTAGAGAAGTGCTTTAAACAGAACATAATGATAAAATGCTACAAACGGAGGGGTACAGTTAGTTTAATGGTTGGTACCACTAAGAGTTCAATCCTCCCTTTCCCAAACTAATAGATAAATAAGATTATATGTTGAAAGGGAGCACAGTTTATTGTAGAAGACAGAGAAATATTCATCCATTCAGTAGACCTATGTCGACTGCTTCCTGTATACCAGGAGCTCTGCTAGATGCTGGAAATTCAAAGGTGGACAGGTCTTATGGGACCAAGAAGCACACGGTTGCAGTAAGGTGTGAAATAATTATGTGTGCCTATCGTAGCACTGCATGTACGTTTGAGAGGAGATCCACAGACAGACTGAGAAGGTCAAGAAAGGTTTCCAGGAGGAACTACACCTAAGCATGGTTTTGAAAAGTGAGTGGGCATTAATCAGGAGATAGAACGTTTCAGATATGGATGATCATTAATTGCAGTCTTAGGATCTTGAACTTGAAGCAGGAGCAGCGCAGCCAAAGGGAAATATAAAAGAAGTTTGTTGGGAGGTAAGGTTGGACTCTAGAGTATGAACACAGAAAAGAGATGGAAAACAAAAACAAATGAAGCCAGCAAAAGAGAAACGGGAGATGGTTAAAAACTAAAGTTTCATTTGACTACATTAGTGGCTGTCACGTATAACAGAAACCTGGACGTTTTACTCCCTAGATTTTTGACAGAAGAAAAGATGATAGTTTTTAACGCATTAAAAATGCTATGTTGCAAAGTAAAAAGGTGTAAGTAGATAAAAATTTGAAAAACAAAACAGGAAAATTTCTTAAAGGATCTGATTATAATAAGACTGAAAAGCTTATTTTTGCAAAAATAGTTTAGTATAGAAATTTGTTCTTTTTTTGATGCTAAGTATCTCTATTATATGTTGAAAGAATTTCAAACCTACTGAAAAGTTCAAGGATTATAAAATGCATACTTTTGTACTCATCACCTAAATTCATTTGGCACCTTTGCTTCATATATGTGATGTTTTAATTAATTAGGATGGAAGGGAGGAGGAAAGGGAGTAAATGTTTAGGGACCCCTGAGTTCCTGTGACCTTGTCTTTAATAAAGGCATCTTAGAAAAGGTACAAATAGCACAAAACACAAAAGACAGGAAAAAAAAGATAAATTGGACTTCATCAAAATTAAATTATGTCCTTCAAGAATAATGTTTAAGAAGTTCAAATGCAAGCCAAAGATTGGTAGTAAAATATTTATAATTGATAATTTAAAATACATACATTAAATAGGACATATATAAGATATTTAAAGAACTCTAAATAACATGAAGATAAACAATAAAAAATGGCCTAAGTTTTTTTTAACAGAAGATTCACTAAAGAAGATATAGGGAAGGCAAACGAACATATGAAAAGAGGCTAAACATTTTAATCATCAGGGAAATATAAGTTAAAATCATAGTGAGATTCTACTACACATCAACTAGAATAGCCAAGATACAGATCAGACATATGACTGACACTGGTAAGAGTTGGCAAGACTGTGGAGCAACTGGAACTTGCATCAGTGCCCAACTTTCACAAAAATTGCTGTCAAAATTTGCATTCACACTTTTATAATGACTTTTATGTGACTCAGCAATACTAATCCTATGCATTTACTCAATAGTGAAAACACATTTTCACACACAACCTGTACATGAATATTCAAAACAGCTGAATTCATAATAGCCACAAAAAAATAAATCAAATGTTTATCAACTAGTGAATGCATAAACAATTGTACAGCATCCCTTCTATACAACGGAACATTACTCAGCAATTAAGAAGATCGGTGGTACTGGGGAATGGTAATGGAGAGAAGAGTTGCTTGCAAAAGGATTCAAGGACACTTCTGGAGATGGTAGAAATGTTTTAAGTCTTGATTTTGTTGACTATTGCACAATTATATTCCCTCACCAAAACACATCAAACTGCAAAAGGGTGAATCTTATCATAGAAATTTTATCACAATAAAAAAATGAAAATACATTTCCTATGTGGCATTTGCTGTATTTTATAGTAAATTATTCTTTTAGTTTTGTTTTCTAAAATGGGGAGATTCCATGTCAGATAAAGAAAATTAATTGCAATAGCATTTATTAGTTAAACACACTGTGTGTGCTAATTACTTTCCTGCCCCATAATAGATACAAAGATGTTTGAAACATGTTTTCCAAAACTTATTAACAAATAAGATGGGTTATACTGACGTAATTTAGTTAACAGAAGTCACTTCCAGATGGGGTGATGGGGAAAGATTTTAAGTAAATGGGGAAAGATTTTAAATGGAGAATGGAAAACATGACATTCATTGGGACTGAGATGAGTGAAGGCATGGGGGGAGAAAGAAGGAGCAATTTTTAGGAATAGTGAAACTATCAGATTCTCAGGGGTGGAGGCTTTCCTTATAGATTGGGAACGAAAACCTATATAGTCTTAATAGTTCTGATTGTAGACAGCTAGAGGATTTTGAATTTTCTTTAGTCAATGGAAATCCATTAAAAAAGATAAGTCTAGAAGGGAAACCAAGACTCTCAGAAAGCAATTAAGTTTTGAATTGAGGTGGTAGCAGTGGAAATAGAAAAGAAGGTGTAAGTAAAAGGAATCTACAGGAGATAATGAGAGGAGAGGCGACCTACTAGAACTTGGTCATCCAGAGACAAGTCAGAATCACCAGAAGAAGGTAATTTCTGAAAGATTTTTAATTGCTTATCTACTTATACTTAAAATCTAGATTCTGAATTTAAAGCATCAAGGAAAATCAATTCCATGCAGGATGTATTTTCCTTCTTTTTTAAAAAAGAGGGTGGAAAATAAAATAATAACATATTTGTACATTTTCTCTTGTGTATGTATGTAGTATTGTATTGTTCAAATGTCTTTTACATAAATCACCACATTTAGATCTCACCTCTGTCTATAAAATAGTGTAGAAATTATTATACACATTTTACACGGGAGCAGAGTGAGTCAGAGCAAGGTTAATCATTTGTTCAAGGTGCCTCGTTACATAAAGGGCTAGATCACAACTGTCCTATGTACTGTGTTTCTGAGTCCAGAGATCCATCACCCACAGCCAGTCCTAGGCAAAGGGAGGCCAAGCTGGCAGGAGATGACCATAGGACTCTCTGCAGTACTATCAATTAGTCCATAAAATAGGAGACAATTCAATAAAAGTGGGTAACGACTTTGTGCTTTAATTGTCATCGGGCTTAAATTACAGAGGTACTTCTCATCAGTCTTTAGGAATGTAACTGGAAAGGATGCAAGGTGGATAGATGTGTGAGATTTTTCTTTTATTCTTGTTCCCCTTTTCTCTTTAGAGTGCAGGTTATGTACGTCTCCGGGTGGAAATACATTGCATGATTCACCAATTCTTTAGGTGCTGGGCTCCAGAGCTATGCATCTCCCTGCCCGTTTAGAAGCACCCTGCAAACCAAAGACTCTTAGGATAAGCAGCCCTCAAATCTGATCACGGTACAAATGCAAGCAGTTTTAATGGGGAGGGAGAGCTGCATTTTATTGTGTACCCATTTACCAAGCAGTATGCCAGAAGCTTTATGTTTATTTTCTAATTTAATCTTCCAAACATCCTATACACTGTTTGCTGTTATGTATATTTTCTCATAATTGAACAAGGACTCAGAGAAGTTAATTAAATTGCCTGAGTTCAGTGCAAGAACTCAAACTCTGGGGGTATGCTACTAAGTTCGAGTCACAGCTCTGATCTTGGAAGCTGTGAGCTTGGGAAGTTACAACTTTCTCATACCTTAATTTTCTCATCCATAAAATGAGATAATAATATTACCAACCTCATAGAGTTGTTGTGAGAATTAAAAGAGTTGTTTGTGCATGACATTTAGGAAGTGCCATACAAATACTAGCTATTACTGGATTGTTACATAAATAACGCACACCTCCTACAGTTGTTTGCCAGTCACACCCTCTCCCCTGAAATATATTTTCATAAGCACTGCTGTGCCAATTTTTCTTTACATGCTGCTATAAAAAATTAGCATAGTGCACTTAAGAAAATACCTGGGAGAGGAAAGGAGCAGCGGGAAAAAAAAAGAAAAATTTGAAAATGGGTGTTAATTGCATAAAGTGCCATACATTACTCTTAATATTAGGTAGCGAAGCCAGAATGAGAATGCAAATGCAATTACAAAGTACGAGTCTATCCCCTAGAGTATTGTACTTCAGAGTTTTGAGGGATTTTCATACAGGCAAACTTGACACTGTTCAGTTTGTGCTGCCCTCTTTTGCCAATTTCTTTAAAACCCAAACCAGATTTTGAGGAGTTTTCACTGAAAAAGGCAGTAGCAGTTGAGTTGAAAGAGACCTGACTAGTGGTCTTCCCTCTGCCCAGTCCAGAACATTGCTTCCCTGAGGGCTTTGTCACCATGAATGGGGGCACATCTGATAAGTCATATTTCTTTCATAATAGAGAGAGAAGTTTAAAATGAGATCCTAGACTTTCATTAGTTTTTGTGCTAGCCTAATTTCTTTTCTTCTTTGCTTTTACACCAGCTGCAGACTTTAATTAAACTGTGGCAAGTCTCCTAAACTTGGCGGGCTTTCCAGAGAAAACAAGGCCATCTTCTCCCAGGGCAGATTTTTCCAGAGTCCTCCAGCTTGCATTTATTTTTCCCAACTGACTGGATTAGTGGACGGAAGCCCTTTTTATGTCCTCATATTGAGGCCCTCCTTCTCTTTGTTCTCTTCCACTCAAAGTTTCTGATTCATATATTCCTGCCATGACTAATTCAAAGTAATATGTCATTGCTGTAATTATGCTAAATTACTACACTGGTTTATCATTTGGATTCTTTATTGTAAAGCACCATTTGTAGCCACAGGACAAATCCACCACATCTATATTTATGGATTAAATTAATGCATCCCATTATTATACAGAGCAATAAAATGAAAGGTGAAAAGGAAGAATAATCTTATCAGGCTGTAGACACAAAGACAAACAAATGAGGGGGCATTTCAAAATTCTCCTGAAATTTAGGGGCTCTGGGGATGGGCATCTGTTTTATTTACCAATTTTGTGACTGTCAGACTATGTAACACAGATAGCTAAAACTCACAGGCAAGAATAACCCGGCTGTGTGACAAGGTTATTTAAATAAACCAGCATCTTTCTTGATTTAAAAGATTGTTTTCTTCTGCAGAGACTCTTCTGCAAGCTACATCACTGAGCCCCTTATACCTTTCAACAACATAAGACAGTTTATGGGAAAATTATAGAAAATGGTGATACAAAGACACCATGAGCTGAATAAATAAGGAGGCTCAATGACCAGAAAAATGACGGTGGAAAGAAATTGAGAAGTGAAGTCTAAAGAGAAAATATATACACATATCTTCAGTGAAGCAGCGATAATTCAGAGGAAAAAGGATGCTAGGAATAATGGCCACACAGATGGTTTTCAGTCCAAAAGAGGTGGAATTCAGAAGGTCTAGTGCAGTGGTTAAACACTAGATTACTAACCAAAAGGTGAGCAGTCTGTACCCACTGACCACTCCTCGGGAGAAAAGACCTGGTGATTTACTCTCACAAAGATTACAGCCTAGGAAATCCTATAGGGCATTTCTACTGTATCCTGTAGGGTCACTGTGAGTGGTAACCCATTGGACAGCATACTACCACAACAGAAAAACAAGCAGGAATAGCAAAAAAAAAAAAAAAAAAAAAAACTAAAATTAGTCTCCTTATAAAACCTTACCAGAATTCATCTACGTTAAAGAGTACCCATTGCCAGTGAGGGGATTACAACTCATAGAGAGCTTGCAGGAGAGAACAGAGCTAGCCTGTAGGGTTTCCAAGGAGCAGTTGGTAGATTCAAACTGCTGACCTTTTCGGTTAGCAGGCAATCTCTTAACCACTCTACCTTCAGGGCTCCAGATATGGAAGCTGTTTGCACGATGCTTATAATTTAGTGAGAAAGAGATACATTAAGTAATTGCAAAACAGTTTATTTAGAATTGTCCTATAGTGAAAAAAAATACTGGATATTATGAGAGCACATCAAGGGAGGTGGCTGTTTCACCTAGTCAGGAAGCTCAAAGTAAACTTCCTGATAGTGTGATATTTACAGACCTAAAGATGAGAAGTACAAGAAAGAAGATGACTGTATGACTTTTGTCCTGAGTCATCTACTGCGATGGGAAAGGTATCAACAAGGATTTTAGGAATGGAATGACAGGAGCTTACTTCAGGGTGTGTTAAGTCTGAGATGCCTAGCAGATGTTGAAGAGACGACGTTGAATAGATAGGTTTATGTAGTCTTTGCAACATAAGCGGTGGGAGCAGGTAGATAATTGACACAGAAAGTTAAAACTTAGTTCGAGTAGAAAATAAGTGACAGTGGTGGACCTCAAACCCAAACCACCTGTTTTCGAACCACTGTGTGTGCTTAACACCCTAGCTTTCCCCAAGAATTGCAACTGGTCTACAGAATTGGTCCTCCCATGAGCAAACACTCAACACAGGTTGCTGAAAGAGAATCACCAGCTCTCCTGGCTGGCTGGCTGGAATCAACTTCAAGTTGAATCCTTTGCGTTGCAAAATATCCTGGAGGAACTCTGAGAAAGGAGGCTATTGGAGCAGAGGGTGCTGAGTGATTTTTTTGCTGCAGGACAAAAGGACCACAGTTTTGTGTTCCACCTTAACCTGTGTGTTCTGTAAGTGCTGAGTTCCTAATACTAAGACAGGCACATCTTAGAGGCTGCCGTAAGCACCAGCATGTTGGAAAGGATCCTCTGCCTCCTTGGGGACAGTGTTGATTTCAGGCAGGGAAGGCTCCAGCCCAGCCTCTCCAGGGGTGGCTCTCTGCTTCCTAACCTGGAGAGCCTTATGGGATTTCTGTGTTTGGTTCATTTTAAAGCTGCCTCTCTCTCTGAATGAGCTAGTTTTTGCAGTGTTCACAGCTGTTAATTAATATAGACCTCCCTCCTAGAAGTGCCGCTGGCGTCTTTAGTAAAATTATGGATTTTCTTTCTCAATTGCTGCGGAGTCACCCCGAGGCTTTTAATTTGGGCTATTAGCTGTGGGTGATTTCAAAATCCATATTGATAATGCTGAGGTTGTGCTGACTGCCTGCTGTATGCGATATAAGTAAACAAGCAGTAACCTTCTCTGTTATTTCAGCTTCAGCTGGAATTTTCCCAGGCTGCTTTCTGGGAGCTAAGCTGGGTTGGGTCACTGTTACTGAAATCCTGCTCTGCAGAAGACTAGGAGATAGTGACTGGCTTTTATAATGTTAATAATAATAATAACAATAATAATTTTAGTAGCAGCAAAGATGAGAACTATTTCTATTATAATTTATTCATTGAGGAATTACGCCTCACAAGGAACCCTCAGATGGTGCAAAATAATTAATGTGCTTGGCTGCTAAACGAAAGGTTGGAAGTTCAAGTCTACTCAGAGGTGTCTCAGAAGAAAGGCCCAGTGACTATTTCTAAAAATCGACCATTGGAAATCTTACAGAACACAACTCTACTCTGACACAGTTGGAGTCATCATGAGTTGGAATTGATTTGACAGCAACTCTGTGTCTGTCTGTGTGTGTATGTGTTAACAACATGAAAGGAACTGTGCCAAACAGTATTTTTTCATTGAATTCTCATACATTTCCTGTAAGAGTTTCTCTTCGTATCATTTTACAGATGAAAAATCTAAAGGCAGAAAGTTTGTGCAATTTTCTCCGTCACATGGTAAGCGTTCTGAAGCAAACTTCTGAGTCTCATACCAGCATCGTTAACCAAGGTTTCCAAAGGTTAGTCCTTGAGTCTGACTGCTTAGGAATCCCTTGAAGACAATTGTTAGTACACAACTTTCATGTTCTACTCCAGACCCATTAAGTCAAACCTTCAGAATGGAGCCCAAGATTTGTAGTACCAACAAGCTCTCCAAGCAGTGCTGATACATGGCTCAGTCGAGAAACCACTGTGTAACTACCTTGGCCATCGCATGTTTATATACATGAGCTCCTCAGCTAAATACCTGGCTACAAATTCCAAATTCATTACTTACTCCCTGTATCTCATTGACAAAGTTACTTAATCTGAGCATCCATTATCTCATTTTAAAGAAGTTATAATAATAACACCTACTTTAAAGTGTTGTTCAACATCAAAGTTCTGAGCACCTAGTACGTGCAAGGCTGTGTGGTCAGGAAGAGGTGAATTCACACACTGTGCCCCAGCAACTCGGTGGTTAAACGGTCAGCTGCTAACCCAAAGTTCAGCAGGTTGGACCCACCAGCTGCTCCTGCATGGCAGCCTGCTTCCATAAAGATTATAGCCTTGGAAATGCAATGGGGAATTTCTACTCTCTCCTATAGGTTCTCTACGAATTGGAATTGACAGGACAGCAAGGGCATGGAGTGTGTTTTCGATAGTGGCAGGCAGTGTTTGCTACCATCAAAATGCTAGTCTTTGGAGTTTCAGGGACCATAAGAGCCTGTAGGCCCAAAGCAAATGCCTTTGCATTACTGATTCTGAAAACAGTCATAGTTTCAAATGCCAACAGAAGAGATTCTTCTCACTTTAAATAACTAAGTTGAATTTTCAACCCAAAGACTTAAGGTAGACTCTTTACTTTGTTGATTTAGGAAAGTGATATAACTCTTTAACTCTGCTATAAAATGAGTAAATAACACCTACCATACATATACCAGGAAGATGTTTACCTGTGTTATCTTCACTATGCAATATGGACTATGTGGATCATAACAAACTATGCTTAACACTGCAAATAATGGGAATTCCAGAAAACTTATTTGTGGTCTTACAGACCCTGTAAATAGGCTAAAGACAGTTGTTTAAGCAGAACAGGGCATATTTCACGCTTTAAAATCAAGAAAGATGTGTGTCCACATAATGTCCTTTCACCATATTTGTTCAATCTGCATGCTGAGCAAATAATCCAAGAAGCTGGACTATATGAAGAAGAACGTGGCATCAGGATTGGTGGAAGACTCATTAACAACCTGAATTATATGGATGACACAATCCTGCTATCCTGCTGCTGAAAGTGGAGAGGACTTGAAGCACTTACTGATGAAGATCAAAGACCACCGCCATCAGTATGGATTATACCTAAACATAAAGAAAATAAATATCCTCATAACAGGACCAATAAGGAACATAATAAATGGGGAAAAGATTGAGATTGTCAAGGATTTCATTTTACTTGGATTCACAGTTAACATCTATGGAAGCAGCAGTCAAGAAATAAGATGACATACTGCATTGGGCAAACATGCTGTAATAGACCTCTTTAAGGTGTCTAAAAGCAAAAATGTTATTTTGAAAACTGAGGTGCTCCTGACCCAAGCCATGTTATTTGCAATCATGTCATATGCATGTGAAAGCTATACAATGAATAACGGAGGCTGAAGAGGAATTGATACCTCTGAATTATGATATTGGTGATGAATATTAAGTATTCAATGGACCGCCAAAAGAATAAGCAAATCTGTCTTGGTAGAAGTACAGCCAGAATTCTCCTCAAAGGCAAGAACGGTAAGACTTCATCTCACTTTCTTTGAAAACATCAGCGGTAGGGACAAGTCCTGGAGAAGGACATCTTCCTTGGTAAAGTAGAGAGTCCACAAAAAAAAGGAAGATTCTTAACAAGAAGGACTGACGCAGTGGCTGCAACAATGGTCTTAAACACAGAAACAATTGTTGGGATGGTGCAGGGTTGGTCTATGTTTCCTTCCGTTGTACATGGGTTCATTATGAGTTCAAACTGATTTGATGGCACCCGACAACAACAACAACTTTACACTGTTGTGAGGAAACACCGTATATAAAAGTGGCCATCTTGATAGACTCTAAGTGTTGTACTTGAGTAATTGGAGAATATTGGAAAATTCCAATATTGAAGAATATTCCAGAATTCCAGTTGAATATTGGAGAAACGCTGGAAAGGTCCCTTCTTTGCCAAAAAAAAAAAAAAAAAAAATCTCTAATGTTTCTGGCACAATACCTTCAAATCCACCAAGCTGAATTTATTATTTTGTCTTAAGACACTATTTCAAACTAGGATGTAAAATACTGATCACATGTTACACACTGAGGCCTTCATGTGGAAATGAGCCAAGAGCAGCACCAGACATAGACCAGACCTGATTTATTTGCCTAAGGGCACAGAGGGAGGGCAGGGAAGACAGACACATAGCAGAGGTCATAAACAGTCTCCAGTGAGAGTTGCTCAACAAATGAAATGTGCTGAAAGATTTAAGAATAGAAAGCTGAATGTCCCATGTTTTTCCTTATTTGTCTTTACAATTTTCCATTTATATGCTTTCTATTTGTTCAAAAGAGTCTACATTTTAATTGTTTAGGTTTTTTTTTCTGCTCTTGTTGTTGGGACACAGCTGGTGTGGGAGTTGGTAAGAGAGAATATGAAAAATCTAAAGGCAGAAGTCAAACTCTCCCACCAGCAATGTTTCTAAAAGGCAAACTGGTATGTTTCCTTTCAAATATCTTTTATTGTGTATTTTTCACAATGTTTTAAGGTCTTCCTGGTGCATAGTGCTGCATTTTTGTTTACTCACTTAATATTTGTATCCTAAACTTTTCCCATCTTGGAAAATTATTTAAACACATCATCTTATTGGCATTCACAGTGTGTATATGCCGTAATTTACTCAAACTACCTATTATTCTTCGACATTTCAGTGGTTCCAAATTTTCACTTATTGTAAAAATGGTTGTATTGAACATGTAATATGTAGATATTTGCCTTTATCTGTGTAAAACTGGTGTGGGGGGCGGTGTGTGACCTCCTCTTACTTTACCAAGAAAAAGGAAAAACAAAATCAACAGCCAAAAGCAGATTCCCATGAGGCAGGGGTCAGACATGCTTCCTCTCTGCCGTCTCTACTAATTTGACACCCATCATTTCTCACTCAGCACTCTCTCCTTCTCTACTGGACTCAATAATTCATTAGCAATACCACACAGAACTCACAGACAATACTCAGTGCTTACAGGTTTTATTAGGAAAGTAACAGATGCACCTCAGGCTCAGGAACACTCAGGATACAGTTTTTCCATCAGGACAGACTCTATCAATAGGGTCCTGCTCACAGGCACACCTCTCCCTGGCTCCAGGCACTTAGCTTTCTCACTCTGCGTGCTGGGAAACCCACCACACTGTCTCCTGCTGCCAGGTCTCTGATGCCACGTCCCTGATGCCAGGTCTCTGCTGTCACCGCTTCTCCTAGTCTTCAGGGCTACAGCTCACTCTGTCAGTCTCCTGCTTCCAGGAGTTTTTTCAGCATGGGAGAAAGATGTGCTGGCACCTGGCTGTCCTTCCTTAGTGGTGATGAAATCTGCTCTTTCCCACCTGTGGCATGGCTCATCTCAAGTTCAGCGGAATGGTAAAATGACCCATCTTTTTGGTGGGCCAAAATTACCCTATGACATAGCCCTACCCGATCACTTGGGTGGGAATTACAAGGCTGTTGCTAGAAAGGCCACACAAAAGTAATAGGTCATACTTTAATCTGCATTTCTAATTATAATGTTTATTTAGGAAAGGTTCCTCAGAATGGGATTAGTAGATTCCATTATTTAAACACTATTGATATTACCAAACCACTATCTGAGAAAGTATTAACCGTCTACACTAATGATGTGTTAAAGGGCTGGTTTACTCATACTCTCCAGGAAATCTTCTCTTAAAAATGATGAAAATATTGATACAATCATACTTTTTGAACTAGCAAATTCTAAATCCAAATTTACTACGTATTTTCTGATTATTAACCATGTCCTGGTCATGTTGGCTCACTAGAAAAACACTACACGGACTAATGTAGTTCTAATGCCATGTGCAGAACTTCTAGTAGAAATAACTGTGAGAATCAGACTGTAACAATCTCAGGTTCACATATTTGGGAGTTATACAACTGATTTAAGAGTATATGTGTAACTATGAGAATCAGACTGTAATAACCTCAAGTTCACATGTTTGGGGACTATCCAACTGACTTGAGAGAGAGAGTGTGTATGTGTGTGATTCTCCACTAATCCCACTTTCTAATCCATTCACTTATTCTATAAACATTTATGGAGCAACTAGAAGTTTTGCTGGTTGATGCATTGAAAAAATACTGAACATTTACTATGAGACAAGGCACTCACTAGATTCTAAGACAACAATGGGGTAATAAAACACATACGCCCTCAGGGAGCTTCCATTTACTGGGAACTGGCAATTGCAGACATACTTAATGTTAGGAAAAACAGAGGCAGAATTTCAAGTGAGTATATAATAGTTGGGCCAAATCTACCTGGGATATGAAGACTGAATGGTAGTGAGTTAACTAAAAAGTGAATGGAAGAGCATTCTATGAAGATGGAATAGCATATGCAAAGAACTTGAAAACCAAAGTCACGTGACATACTTGAGGAACTGAAGTAATGTTAATGCACTTAGAGCGCAGGAAAGAAAGGTGGAGAAGACTGTGAATGTAATGGAGACTGGCACGAATCACATCATGCAGGCTATTTGTAACTCAAAATTGTAGCCCAACTGAAAAGCATTAGATGCTTGAAGGTTTTAAGAGAGAAATTAAGGTTCATGTTTGCCCTTTTAAAAGATAACTTCAACTGCTACCTAGACAATAAGTTGGACATGGGAAAGAACAGACACCCAGAGGGTAGTTAGCAGGCTAATACAATCCAGGAGAAAGATGACGACAAGCGTGGACATCCAGAGGTGGCAGTGCTGACGAAGAGAAATGGACAACCTTAATAATCTTAGTGCCAAACTTTATGGTCATTCAAATCCCTTACACAGTTCCTGAAGAATCATCCCTCTTGTCCCTTGCTCAGTAAGGATAAAAGATCACCAATCACCACCAGTTGTATAAGATCTTTCTTCACATAGGACCTATATAACATTGCTCCTATTTCCTTTCACCTTAACTCTGAGGTTATACCATTTTAAATTCTTCAAACTGCTGTTAGAAGAAACCTGGTGAAACAGAGTTAAGAGCTGCAGCTACTAACCGAAAGGTTGGCAGTTCAAATATCCTAGGTGCTCCTTGGAAACCATATGGGACAGTTCTTCTCTGTCCTACAAGGTCACATTGAGTCAGCATGGACTTGATGGCAATGGGTTTTTATTTAACAGGTTGTTTAAAAAAGCATTTTTGAAGGTGGTGAAGGGAAATCCCCAAAGCTTGAAAAGGTGACTGCAGAGTTGTCATTGCCCTATTGCATAAGGAACACTGGGTATTTTTCCTGGTTGTAGGAAATACTGCACGCTGAATAACCTGTTCATGAAGTGGTACAATTTTTTTTTCTTGGATATAAAACAATGTTTTTTATTCAATTGACTATAATTTGAAAAAGTATGGTGCGACAGGTGAAGGACACAAGTACATAACTGCTTCAGGCATGAGGAGTTTCCTCTGTTGTGAAGCAGAGGTAAAAGTTACAGCCTGGTCACTTTTCTAGAGCTCTCATTCAGTTGTTCTTGCCACAGATGTGGGGACAGTGATAGTTACTCTGAGGCTTCCCCTGGCATCATCTTCAATTCTTCTAACTACCTCATCTACCAGAAGAGACAAGTAGGGATTAAAGAGATACCCTGTGTGATTTTATATAGTCCTAAAAATAAAAGCCAGCCAAGTGCCGTCGGGTTATATATATTCAGTGCACTACAAATCTGATTGTGTTTGTGGTCACGATTTTTGCAAACTTTGACTTAGCCCGGGAAGCTTTTTGTCTCTTAATTCTGCATTAAGGATATTCGTATAACCACACTTCCATCAAGATGTTTTTGTTAGGTCAGGAGAACTGGGAGGCAGCAGTCTTCGTCATGATTTATCTTCTCAACATCCAATTCCCTCTTTTTACCAAATTGTCAATCCTTGTATCTCTCTCTCATCGCAAGCAGGCACAGCCCCACTCTCTATCAAATTATGGTATACTCCTTTGTCATTGCTGTTTTCCCTGCCGTGATATCCAGCTAGCTTTGTCTTTGTGATGATTGTATACCAGCTTTAGAAATTAAAGAGAGATGCCATAAAAATAAAAAAAGAGTGATAGCTTCCCTGCCATTTCCCTCACAAATGTATCCACTGGTCCCTATTATAGGGTTTGTATTGTATTTGAGGTTGTTCATTATATTACTTTAGGTGAAAGTCTCAGGCTGGGAGTAATGTTCTCATAATCATGCCAAACCGTTAGAAGAGTCAGGAAGCTGTTAATCATAATTTCACGACAACACCTCAGACATGACCTTTAATTGTGTTCTCAGTCCTCAGCCCTACATCCTACTATTTGAAATGATTATTAGATGGATCTAAGATTGAGGTAGCTTTGTCAGGCTCAAACAGTAGAGAAACAAGGTGTATGTTTTAGTTTCTTTGTTGTTTGCAGTATTTTTCAATGCTGAGCAATACAATTTCATGAGGGCAGAAGTCAGGAGGGGGCGTGAGGGAAGATGACAGCTAAGATTCTCTAATCTTCCTGCCTCGAGCATTATTTACGCCTGTAGTGGTGAGGGCAGGTCAGAGCTCTGGAAACCTGCTGCCGCTTGCATCCACTCCTGTGACCTGTACTAAAGTATGAACTGGGCTCCTTCAGCCTCCTGTATCCAATGCTTGTGTTTATTTATTTGTGATTTGGAAAATTGCCCACTTAGACAACTGCTGGCTTTGGGGAGCAAGCACATCTCTGAAAGCAGCCAGTAAGTCACATAAAGACCAGAACAGCAATCAGAAGTCACTGTCAACAGGAACTGACTTAATGCTCCCACTGCCTTTCCACCAATCAGAGCAGGGCCACTTACAAAGATGGGGCTTCTCCTGAGCCCCAGAGGAGGGAGGTCAGCTTCTCTTAAGACTCACAAATCCTCTTAGAGCAATTCTGTGTCCTTTGTACTCCTGAGCCTTGGATCTTGACAGTTAAGAGAGAAATTCTGTTTCAAAGAATGCTGAGAAAAACATTTAAACACAGTAAAACATTTGCTTTTTTTTTTAAATACGGGATAACCTGTGCCTAGCCAAGGACAGTGCAATGGCCAGGTGCACATTAATTAGCCCTTATTGAATCAGTGTCTTCTGTGCAAAGGACAGAAATTACATCTCCTTCTAATCCTCTTCTCAAGGACTCTGAAAGGGCAGTCCCCATGGTCTCTTTAGTTGAGAAGACGAAGGACCAGGGGAAAGACCCAATCAGGCAATCAGCTTTATGAATGAAGAAAAATATTAAGACTCTTGCCAGAGGGAAGCGTGGTTAGGGATTCTGTGATGTTTTGAAAATGTGATCTTGCTGCGCTTTTGTTTGAAAGACACTACACAAAAGCTATTGGGTGATGTGTTGGCTTTGCACCTATTTTCTGCTGTGGCTATCATTATGGTTAAGGAATGATGGCAGATCCCACTCTCTCATTCAGCCTGTTTCCTTGACGGAGGTTTTTCCTCGAGTCCACCAACTCAACGCAACTCAGAAGATGCCGACCTCAACTTTAATGTCCTCTCTATTTCTTTCCTGTTCTTCATTTATCCTAAGGAACCAAGTGGGACAGAGGCCATCAAGTATGACTCAAGTATAGAGTCAGAGAGACCATGAATTGAAATTTTGCCTTTTCACCTTATAGGCTCTGTGTCTTTCCATTGACACATATCACGGGTTGGGTGGTTAACGGATGGTAGCTGTTTTTTGCTGTTATAATTGTGGAAGTTAAATTCTCAGGACTCAGTTTTGTCCTCTGTAAAAATTAGGTTAAAAATTAGCCATCTGGACTAGTGTGAAGATTAGAAAAAATAACGCACTTTGACTCTTCCCTGACTTCCCCACAGCTAAATGGCAAGACACCCATCCCATGTACCTTCACAGAACCCTTGGCTCTATTATAGTTCTTTTCAATTTTCAATCATAGCTGTCAGTTTACTTGTGGTTATTGCTATAGAACTAAGATCCTTGAGGGCAGAGAAATTACTTCTTTTTAGATTGGACTGTGAGTCACCAACACAGTAATTAACAAATACTCTGGATGGGTGGATGGACGAGTGGGTGGATGGGTGTGTGGGTGGGTGGATGGGTGGGTGCGCGGGTGGACGGACAGACAGACGGACAGATGGACGGATGGACAGACAGACAGATGGATAGACGGACGGACGGATGGATGGACAGGTGGACAGGGGTGTGCATGGGTGGACAGATGAATGAGGAAGCAATACGGCACTGGGTACTTAATATAAGCTGAGTAAAAAGCTTAGTGTCCTTCCTTCTAATATTACCAAAGATACTCCATAAATACACACACACCAAAGCTTGTGTGACCAGGCTCCATTGCTGGTCTTCTGTCTTTCCCTTCACATAGTTACCAGACCTGGTATGTGTCTGGTACAAGGTTAATGGAATAGAAGGTTAATGGAATCTGTCTATCTAGATAGGGGAAAACAACCTCATCGACACACGAGCTCTAAATTGCTAACGACCAACACAGTTTAATGTATGTTCCCGCTGAGAGATACTAACATTTTGACAAGTGGCAGTGCCTTAGCCCAAGGATAGTGTCAAGGTGCTATCTGAAGTCTCTGAGAGCATTTAGAGGATATCTTAGGTTTTTGTTGGCTGGTTTTTATTGCTGTTAGTTTATTATTTCTTTGTGTCTTTGGTAAGAGTTCACCCATAACATGCTGTATCTCATTTTTGAAAGAAGGAGAAGTATAGTATATCGGTGACAGGCACGAACAACTCAGCGAGATCTGATCCTGCTCTGCTGGTATTCAGTTGGGTGACCTTGAGCAGTCCAAATAATGGCACTGGTCTTGGATTCTGCACCTTGAACATGAAAGGCTGGCACTATGTGATATCTAAGAAACCTCCCAGCTTCCTTTCAAGAAGGAAGCTGCGTTCTGACTTCTTCCCTGGCAGCAAGATCATACTTTGCCATGCCCATAGTCCTCTCACTGCTCTGAGGCCCTTTCTTCTTCTGTGTTCTCAGTGGAGAGCAGGAGTATTGACTGCTGCCATCGCAATCCTCATCTCCCAAGGCTGTTCACAAAGCAGTTTACCTTTATTTTCACAGCTGAGATTGGCAAGTTGCCTACCCAAAGTGATGGCAACACAAATACCACTGCCCAAACTTGCAGGTCCTTTAGCATAATTAGGGATGTGCCCTTCAGAATTAGCAGGCCTGAGTTTGAGTCCAACTAGTGTACAACTGGGTGAATGACTTGTCAACAGTAAACTTAGGATAGTGCTCACATCCAGGTACTGACAGCTAGGGAGGCTAATGACTCTTCACTGCTAATTATGTGGCCAGGGCTTAGCCTGGATGCTCTAACAGAACTCTAGAACAGTGAGCTCTAGAGTTGAGATGATATAAGGGAAGGAGAGAGTACTTTTAATATTCTAATTACTACTATATTATAATCAAGTACTTCAAAAGATGCATTTTAAGATCCTCTAATCTCAACCGCAACTCAACGGCACTTGGCTTGGCTGGCAACCTCAACCCAATATTGCAAGGACAGAGTAGCAGGAATGGAGCCTGGGGACCATGCTTTCATGGGACATTGAAGCCAATTGGCATAACTAGCCCGTTGCTATGAGAATCTTCTGCACCCCATATTGGTGAGTGGCATCAGGGGTCTTAAAATCTAGCCATCTGCCATCTGAGGTACACCAAATGGTCCCAGCTCACTGAGGACAGATGATCACCAAGAACAACGAAGACATGAGGAAAAAAGAGCTCAGGAGACAGAAGAACTCATGTGAATGGGTAACTGTATCAACATGTGAGCAGAGATGAATTAGACAGTGCCCAGCCACCACCAAAGATAGCCAGGATGGGATATACAACGTTGAGTCCCTATGGTGACATAAGAAAAAGAGGAATGCAGCTCAAGAACTCTACTAAAAGACTAGAATTGGTGATCTAATGGCCTGGAAATTCCCCTGGTAAGTGTGGCCCTAGAACTACTGTCACCCCTATCTGGAAAACACTACTGAGGTCCACTCCTCAGACAAAAATGGACTGGACTCAGGGTACAATGTGACCATATGGTGTGTGTACTTCATGGTTCTATGCATGTATAGGATGCTGTCCTACTGGCCTGTTTCTGGAAGGGAGAGAAGAAGGTGGACAGGAGGGGACAGGAAATTGTTAAGAGGATACTGGAAGTATAGAATGAAAATGAGGAGTGTGCTGTCACTGGACAGGGAGAGCAGAAGGAGCTTTAGATAGGCAAGCATGCAAAATTGATTTGGATTGTACACTTTCACTTAACCACAATAAAAAAAGAAATGTCAAATTAAAAAAAAATGCACTTTACTTTTGTAATCTACAGTTGCAGGAAAAATTCAGCCCATTTTTTGTGATTTCTAGGAATACACAACACATACAGAATTTTCCAAAGGGAAGGAGTTTTTTACGTTTCTTGGGTGCAGATATGACGTCTGAAAATGGGGAAATAGCAGTACAGTTGGCCCCTGTAGGACCTTGCCAAGTCACTTGCCCTCTCATGGTTTCAGTTTTCTCCCATTTGGGATAAAAGCATGAATTCCAGTCTTGTGAAACATTGGTAGTTCCATGGGGAGAGTCAGATTCGATTCCTGGCCAGTGCATCTCATGTGCAGTCAGTGCCCATCTGTCAGTGAAAATTTGCATGTTGCTGTGATGCTGAACAGATTTCAGAAGAGTTTCTAGACTAAGGTAGACTAGGAAGAAAGCCCTAGCAATCTACTTCCATTAAAACAGCCAATGAAAACCCTGTGGATCACAATGCCTAATTGTCAACTGACCCTGCGCCATGTTGTTACATCCTGCATGGGGTTACTAGGAGTTGGGGTCTGCTTTATGGCTGCTAACAATGCCACCATCCTGTAACAGGCCAAGGGTGTGGATACAAGCTGCCAGAGGTGAAGTGTCTGGTGCAGTAGTCAGGGCTCACTCCAACTTCTTCCCGGTTCTAACCTCCCAATTGGCATTGTCTTTGTTACTTCTCACTTCATACACACCCTCCACTCCCCACTAAAGCTTCTGTAGGCTGGGTGCTCATTTCAGACAGCTGTCTTGATGGAGAAGGGTTTGCTAAGTGCTGCTTGCATTCCTGCCTCCCAAAATGCAGGCACCAGGGATGTTAGCCGCTGAGCCTGGCCTTGTTCTCTCAGCCAGAGTGTTTCCCAGGCCCAGCTGAAAATAGTATACCTCGGCGCAGAAAATTCTGACCTTTTCTCAATGTCTCTTTGTTGGTTGCCTCTGTCCTTTCTAAAAGCTTCATATTGATGTTTGGCCCTAATAGAGAAGTGTAAACAAGAGATAGATAAAGGTTAACAATACCCAATCAATGCTGCAGAGCAAGCAGCTCAGGGAGGGATGTATTGAAAGGCCAAGTGTAAGCAGAGCTGTATTGACAATTTAATTGCATTTATTCTTTCCCTCTTATAAGCTGAACTAATAACAGGCCTGTCTGATATTCTTTCAGCTATGGCTAGCTTTTTCTTTTTTTTTAATATGAGAGAAGACACAAATGCAAATGGATATGGTATAATTTTCTTGCATTTTTACGAACTCTTTTCTCAAACACACTTACAGATTTTCTATTGCTGATGGTTGTTATGGATTGAACTGTGTCCTCTAAAAATATGTGTCAACTCAGCTAGACCATGATTTCCAGTATTATATGATTGTCTTCATCTTGTGATCTGATATAAATTTCCTGTGTGCTATAAATCCTAATCTCTGTGGTTGATGATGCAAGATTAGGTTATATTAAAGATGAGGTGGGGATCCAGAAAACACAAAACAACAAATGCTGGAGAGGCTGTGGAGAAAGTGGAACCCTCCTACACTGTTGGTGGGGTTGCAAAATGGTCCAGCCTCTTTGGAAGGCAATCTGGCGCTTCCTTAAAAAAATGGATATTGATATACCATTTGACCCAGTAATTCCACTACTTGGAATATATCCTACAGATTCAAGGCCTTTCACACCAACGGACACATGCATCAGAATGTTTATCGCGGCACAGTCCACAATAGCAAAAAAGTGGAATCAACCCAGATGCCCAACAATAGAAGAATGGATAGGTAAACTGTGGTACATATACTCAATGGAGCACTACGCAATGATAAAGAATAACGATGATTCCAGGAAACATCTCCAAACCTAGTTTCAACTGGAAGACATTATGTTGAGTGAGAGTAGTCAGCGACAAAAGGACAAATATTGTATGAGACCTCTACGATAAGATCTCAAAAACAGACTTGTGTATAGAAGAAAAGACTCTTTGACAGCTGCAAGAGAGGGGAGGGAGGGAGGGCGAGGGGGGAGGGTTTAGTTTAGGTAGTTACTAGAAATCTAGTTGGGAGAAAGCGGTGACAGCACACATTAGGAACAAGAACAACATCAAGTGGACTTCAGCAGAACTTGAGTACTCCTTCCATCTTAACTCAATACTGCAAGGATAGAGTAGCCAGGGCGGGGGGCGGGGGACCATGCTCTTAGGCGAATTCCAGGCCAATTGGCACAACTGGTGTTTTGCTAAGAGAGCTCTCTGCACCCCACATTGGTGAGTGGCGTCTGGGGTCTTAAAAGCTGCCAAGCTGCCGTCCGAGGACACAGCAAATGGTCCCAACTCAGCAGGAACGGATGCTCACCGAGGGCCAAAATGGCATGCGGTAAAGACAACCGAGAAGACAGAGAGACCCACAAGAGTGGGTGCCTACATCGACCTGGGACCGGAAGAACCGGATGGTGCCCGGCCACCACCAGTGATAGCCATGACGGAGCTCACAGAGAGGAGCCTCACTGGCAACACAAGAATAAAAAGAGGTGCATCATGAGATCTCCACTAAAAGACCTCAATTGATGGTCCAACGGTTTTGGGGTTCCTCTGAGAGCATGGCCCCCGGCCCTGATGCCGCCCGTTCCCATAAATTATAACAAAGGTCCACTCTTTGGACAGGAATGGATTGGACTTGGCAATGCAGAGTAACCATATAGTGGAAGCACTTTATGATTCTATACATCTATAGGATATCATCTTGTTGACCTCTGACTGGAGGAAGGGGAGTGGGCGGAGAGGAGGAGAAAGGAGACTGTTGGGAGGATGAGACATGTATGGAGCAGAGAGCAATAATGTGCAGTCACCGGACAGGGAGAGCAGTGGAAGCTGCATACAGGGGGGCATGTAAATTTACATGTGAATGTACATTTTCACTCAGTTATGTTAAATAAAAATAAAAAAGAAAAAGAAAAAAAAAGATGAGGTGGGGTGCAACACCCCTGCTTAGGTCACAGCCCTGGTCCAATGCAAGAAGTGTTTACCTGGAGTGTAGTCTGCATCACCTTTTATCTTGCAAGAGATAACAGGAGACAGAAGGGAGCCGAGTGAGGGGGACCTCGTTGCTACCAGGAAAGAAGATCCTGGAGCAGAGTGCATCCCTTGGGCCCAAGGTTCCTGCACTGAGAAGCTCCTAGACTGAGTGGGGATTGATGACAGGAACTTCTGCCAGTGTTGACAGCTCTACTCCTAGAGCTGACACCCTGAATTCAGATGTCTAGCCTCCTAAACTGTGAGAGAATAAACTTTTGTTTGTTAAAGCTCTCTACTAGTGGTATTCCTGTTTTAATAGCACTAGATAACCAAGATCATGCTACTTTATTTCTCCAGTCCTTGAAACGTGTCCCTCATCTCCTATTGCATTTGCTAGACTTGAGTCATCTAACAAATCCCAATTCTTCTACTGACTTGCTATGAGATACTTTTTCCAGTCACAGCCACCTGTCACAGCTACTTTGGCATCTGTGTTCACTGAAACGTGTTTCTCACCAAAGCACGGTAAGGTATGCATCCACGACACAGTCGATGGTGAGAAAAGTGAGTTATTGAGTTCCCACACAATGTCACGAGATTTAGGGTTAGCAGTTAGTCTTAAGTTATGTCCTGTGACCTAATTTGTACCATATTTTACTCTCTTTTATGTATTTCATTTAATTTCTTATAAAAATAACATGAGAGGACCTAGTCAGTAGCACACCCTCTAGCCATATCAGAAAGAAGAAGAAGGGACAGAAGGAAGAAAAGATGGATAAAAGGGAAGAGGGAAGGCAGGAGGGAGGAGGGGAGGGGAAAGACGGAGGCATGAAGGGTGAAAGGAAGGAATGAAAGACAGAAGCATGGAAGGAACAGAGGAAGGGATGAATTACAAAGAGAGAGAGGGAAGGAGGGAGGGAGGAAGGAAGGAAGGAAATCTCACTACAACAATGAACGAACTGCTCCATGGCCAAATCCTAGCAATGTCTACCATAACCTTCCCAACTGATTCCATTATTCCATTTTTCTTTACAAATAATTATTTTCTATAACCCCTTGTTTTCCACCCCTTTGCTTCCCTGCCACCCAATTTGTAACATAAACACCCTCTTTAAGGGAATCTGGAATTGAACAAGAAAACAAAAGTGAAGATAGGAATGACATAATCTGCCTAAATAATTCTTCCTTTGCCACATGTCTATATAGCTGGGCTTTCCAATGTTTGACTTATCAACTGCAATGCTAAGAATACACATAATGCAAAACAATGAGGGATACTTCAGTAGAAAATCTGTACTCCTTCTACTTGATATCACGAGGCTTGTCCATTTCTGTCTAGCTTGAAAATAGTATAGTACATGTCTAGAAACTTCATCATACCTCATGACAGATCTACAGAATCAAGGCTGTGTTTGAGCAGAGATCCTGCAAGTCAGTGGCCAGCTTGTTCTTTTCAAACTGGGCAAAAGGGAAATGGGGTCTCTGATTTCTCCAGAGTGGGAGGACAGCGGGTGCCAATAGCTTGGAATCCAATCATTTTCTGCGTTCCTCTCCATTTGTACGTGTCAGGAAGAGAAACAGTACAATACCACTGCATCAAAGAAAATTACATCAATTTTTAATTATGCACTTAATCATCTTCCTCCAGAAGGGCAGGATGCCTTTTGTGACATATTACATATTGGAAGGCAGCACTGTGTCAGCACAGTGCAGGATGTTTGGTTTATAAGATGTCTCAGACAGCTGCACGTGACACTGATGGGTTGATATGAGAGACACCAGCCTTTTAAGGCATGTGAGAGCCAGATACTACAGAGACATGCAATGCCAGCCTCAGAAACCTTCTTTCTTTCATGTATTTGCTCAATTAATTTGTTAAGCACTAGTTCTGTGAGGTATAATATTCTAAGTGCTGGAAAGACAAAGACGAAAGACATAGTTGCTACTCTGAAAGAGTTCAGAGTGTAATGATTGAAGCAAATATGGAAAGAAGTTAGTTAAAAATAAACTGAGATAAGAACAATATCAAAGAAAGAAGGGCATAGTTTGAGATTATCTTAATCTGAGGCAAGCAGCAATGAAAGTTTCTCAGTCCTGAGAAAGGTCTTTGAAGATTCTGAGCAGGGTTTTGAAGGATGAATAGGAGTTTGGGAAGTAGGCAATGACATATTTTGTATGTGTGTGCCTATATGCATGCCTCAGAAAGAAATATGATCACCATGGAACAATATCTGCAAAGGCCTGTAGACACATACACACACACACACCCCACTGGAACAAAGGCAGATGTGGTATACAGATGTGGAATTATTTTTCATAGGTTTTTCAACACATAAATCTTTACTTCTGGAGTGCATAGAATGCAATCAAGGCAAGACTTGGGATGAAGCTGAAATCCTTGCTGTTGACTCTGGCTAGACTCTTGAAGAACATCTCTTTTTAAAGTCTTTAATGTTGTTCTGCCAAAGGGAAGCTCAAGACACCTCACTCTGGCTCTCTGGGTAAAGGTCTGTAAGCTCAGTGTCAGAAAACATCACCTCTCATCAAATTTGTCTCATTAACTTGCCAAGTAACCCTGGATAAATCATTTTACCACTCTGGACTTTACTGTTTCCTTGTTTTTAAAAGATGAACTTGGACTAAATATTATCTGAGTTCCTTTTAGCTCTAGCAGTTCCTGTTTCTATACTTGTGATGCTTGTGTTGCCTCTCAGACTGCTGAAGGAACGGAATTTGGTTGCTGTGGAGCCCCTTAAGTACCACTTTTCTGTTCACCCTGGGCTGGTGGAAAGGGCGTATAATATGACTGCCCCAAAGATGGGGATGACAGCAGTCAGTTAGACGGACAAATTTCAATGTGCAACACTGAAATCACACTGCACTGAATGCTCTGGTTTCTGGTTAAGGACGAGGGCTCTAGTCACAAGCCCCCTGAGGAGCGCAGCAGAATGCAATGGTTCACAACGAGGCTTCTGGAAGCAGACCTCCTGGGTTTGAATGCTGGATCTTCCACTTACTAGTGGTATGACTTGAGGTGATTGTTTGACAGCTCTATGCTTCTATTTCCTCTTTAAAAGACTACTACGTGTTTTGCGGTTTCAGTGTGAGTGTTAAATAAACAACCGGAACAATGTCTGCCACTTTCCGTGATTTCCTTCCTGGCCTTATTCATGTTTCTCCCTTCTTCTTGACGCTGGATGCTCTTGGCCTTGCCAACACTAGCAATTTCCATCCTTGGTCTCTCACTTCCTTCCCCTGCCCTCTTCTTTAGTTTAACTTCGATTTCTCATCTCCTTGTTTCCTTGTATTTTCCCCTCACTTCTCCCATCTTCTTTCATATTCACATTATTTTTCTTATTTTGCAGTAGGAAACTACTCACTTTTCCACTTATTTTTCTCATTCCTTGAGTACCTTCCATCATCTTCTGGACTTTCATTTTATTTATCTTTCTTTGGCTCCTTCACTGAGATAAACTCTTCTCTGCAGAAGCTTCTCTGTGAAGCTTTTAGCGCTCTCAAATAAAATGAGGTCACTGATAAGACTCTGGCCCCTACACAGGTCCAGGATTCTCAGTAGGGTTTCTTTGGAGTCTTCACTGGTTACTCCATCAGGAAAGGGCAGGGAAGCTTAATGCTAAAATATTTCCATCTGATTCTCAAGTCCTGTATCATTCAATTTTACTTTTATAAGTTTTCTTGTGTAAAAAGTAAAATATAACAACAAAAAAAAATACATGCTTTCTTCAAGTCTCTCACTTCCTTTTTTTCCCAAAAAGTAGTTGTATTACATAACTATGAGGCTGCCTCTACACCTAGTAGCATCAGTAATATTTTTGAAACAATCATCTATTATTTAGGGTTGTCTGTGATGGCCTACAAAATGTCTTTTACAAGTGGTTTTGTTCAAATTGATATCTTAAGATCTATTACTACATTTTGTTGTTCTGTTGTTTAAGTCTCTTTTAGTCACTTCCAATCTAAAATAGTTCCTCTTTTCCTTCTCTCTCCTGTATCTTCTATTTGTTGAAAAAACTTTGTTAAGTTGCCTTGTAAAAAGTTTCACATTCTCAAATGTTTCCACATAATGTCATTTATTTGTTCCTTTATATTCTCTCATAGGGTTGCTATGAGTCAGAGTCGACTCGACAAGAAAGGTTTTTTGTTTGTTTGTTTTAATTTACCCTCTGCTGCTAACCAAAAGGACAGCAGTTCCACAGGTACTCCTTGGAAAAGCGGTGGGGCAGTTCTATTCTGCGCTACAGGGGCTCTTTGAGGCATCATCTCTATGGCAGCAGGCTCTACCCCTGTGCTTCCTGTAAAATGAGAATTGCTCCCAAAGTCTTCATTGTTGTTGTTAGGTGTGGTTAGTCTTCCTTAGGTTCAGGTTAAATATGTTTGGCAAGAATACTTCATAAGCAGTGCTGTATAGTTTAGATTATTACATCCCATTAGGAGGCACATAATGCCTATTTCACTTTTGATGGGTTCCAGTGGTGACAAGCCATATCTCTACATGGTTTTTCGATTGGCCACAGAGCTTAGATTAGTTATTTATTTTAGATATAGTGCCCTGTACCCATCTAGCCTTGAAGGGGACTCTTAGTAATACTAAAATATTAAATCATTAGGTGAAGGAATGCTTCCCTCCTGAAGCTGAGTTTCAGACATTAACAATGATGCTTATCATTTATTGAAAATGTACACTATGCCAGGGACTTTTCTGAACATGTTATGCATCTTAACCAGTTTATGTATTCAACAGCTATCTAAATTTTGCATATAAGAAAACTGAGGTGCAAAGAGGCTAGGTAACTTGCCAACATGTCTGAAAAACATGAAATTCAAACTCAAGCAATCTGATTTCAAAATCCTAACTCATCCACTAGTGTGCATGCACTGCCCCATCCTTGCCACCACCACCACCCCCAAAACCAGTCCCATTGCCATTAAGTTGATTCTGACCAGACAGAGCAGAACTGCCCCCATAGAGTTTCCAAGGAGCTCCTGGAGGATTCAAACTGCTGACTTTTTGGTTAGCAGCTGTAGCACTTAAGTACTATACCATCAGGGTTTCCCTGCACAGGTCATCTCAAATCTCACTTTTCCCAAGAAGCCATCCTTGACTATTGCAGCTATTTCTATATACCTTATGACATAATATAGCACTTAATTATAGGTAGGGGACAGAGATGGTCAACTATGAGACAAACAGCCTTCAAGCCTAATCCTTTGGTCATGAGTTGAATTTTGTCCCCTTTGAAATGGATGTATCAGTTTGGCTAGGCCGTGATTTCTGGTGTTGTGTGATGTTCCTGTGTGTTGTAAATCCTTTCTCTGTGATTTTAATGAGGAAGGATGGAGGAAGTAGTGTTGGTGAGGTAGGACTCAATCTATAAGATTGTATTACATTTTGAAGCACTCTCAGGACATAAAGAAGACAGCAGAGACAGAGGGATTTGTGTCACCAAGAAAGGAATACTAGGAGCACAGTATCTTCTGGACTTGTGGTTCCTGAACCTCAGAAACTCCCAGTCCAGGGGAATATTGATGACAAGGACCTTCATCCAGAGCCAACAGAGAGGGCCTTCCCCTGGAACTGATGCTCTGAATTTGGACTTTTAGCTTTTTTTTCTGTGAGAAAATAGATTTCTGTTTGTTAAAACCATCCACTTGCAGTGGTTCTGTTATAGCAGCCCCGGATGTCTAAGACATCTTCTAACAGACACCTGCTCTGGCTTATCCTCCTACACTGAACAGAACAAGCTGCACCTTCTTCTAAAATTGTCCTTGACAAGATAACCACAGAACAAACCACACATGGCCCCAGCCCACCTCTGGAGGTAGACTTAACACCCTAATGAAGGAAAAACAATCTCTTCTTCCATTTCAAGGTACTAAACACTTGTCTGAAGAAAATGCATAATCATCCCCAACCCCTGAGCACTCACTAAAAAGCCCACCTCCACAAACTGCCCTTGAGTAGTCTTAGAGGCAGCAACCCCAACTGTTCCTTTCTTTATGCAATGAAATAAAGGCATCTGTCTGATCTTCTACCTTAGCCTCTTGTTGACCAGCTATAACAGGTTATACTGAACAAAACCTGGGGTTATCACGCAGCAATACCTACTTACCTATTTGGCTACAGGTCTGAAAGTTTGGGTGTCACTTTGCTATTCCAGACACTTTGGCTCACCTAGCTGCCCTTCAGAAACCCTGGTGGGGTTCTGGTTAAGTGCCGTGGCTGCTAACCAAAAAATTGGTAGTTCAAACCTACTAGGCACTCCTTGGAAACACCATGGGGTAGTTCCACTCTGTCTTGTAGGGTTGCTATGAGTCCAAATTGACTCAATGGCAGTGGGTTTAACTGCCCTTTGAACATCATGCTGTCACATGATTCCTGGCCTCATTCCCACTGTTTCTCCCTCCCTGGTGTGCTTTGCTTCTTTCTGCCAATAGCTATCTGTCTTATGGCCATTTAATTTCTCTGGAACAAATTTGAAGTTATGATAATAATTTTTCTCTTAAAGTTCTTTTAAGGTCTAATGAAACATAGAATAACTTGGTGGCTTTAAAGTTCTGTCCAAATATTTTTCACTTCTCTAATTGGTATTCACTCTCTCTGTCCTACAAACCCTTTCCATAATCAGATTGCAAAGTTCTCAAGGTCAGAGGTCTTTCTTCTCTTCCTTTTTTCTCTCCCACAGCTTTTCTTAGCTGAAGACCTGGCTTGCACTACTTCTTAAAGCAAACACGCTAAATAGCTGAAACACTCATGAGTTCCTTCCTTATTATTTACCAATGGACAGCCAGCCCAAGGATGACTCAGAAACCTACAGGTGTTCTGGCCCTGGAGATATGCCAGTTCAACACTGTGACTGTATGGCAAAGGAGACGAATAACATTGTTTATATTAAAGTCACACATTTAGATGCTACTTAGTCATAGAATTCAGACATGGTAAAAGTACTTATAATTCGGAAGCAGTCATGGGCAATGTTATGAGTTTGGCAAGACTCTCTGTCTAGCCCTTTCATTCCCCCCACCTCCAACTCTGCATGCAGAGTTCTCTTGATCTCTGAATTTCTTTTGGGTAAATTAATGTTTTGACTGTATACATGCATGTCTGTGTGTGCACATGCACACATAAACATATGTGTTTGACTGAAGTCTTTGGGTTATGTTATTTGATACAAATAAATGGCTCAATACTGGAAAGTTTAAGTATGTCCTTGGTATCAGGATTACCTACAAAGCAATTGAATTTTGGACAAACAGATATTAGAGAATGTACCAAACTGTTTAATCCATTACCATAAAGTTGATTTTGACTCATAGTAACCCTATAGGACAGAGCAGAACTGTCCCATAGGACTTCCAAGGAGAACTTGGTGGATTCAGACTGTTGACCTTTTAGTTAGTAGCCGTGTCTCTTAACTACATTTGTACTACTACGGCTCCTCAAAATGACAAGGAAACAAATAATTCTGCTTGTATTTTTCTACATTCAAATCCATTCTCAACATGAAGATTGAGAATTTCTGACTATTTATTTTGTCAACTTCCAGGGATTATCCACAAAAACAGCTGATCTTCATCTGCAGTTCATTGCTATTCTGCAGTTGAAATAAAGCTTCTAAAGGTTATTTGAGCCATCAGTGCAAAATGACACAACTAATGGCTATGTGTTCATGCCATTGAATTTAACATTTTAGTGACCATCTGCATGGTGGAGTAGCAACAGAAAAACCAAATCCACTGCCATCGAGCTGATTCTGACTCACATTGACTGTATAGGACAGAAAAGTACTACCCCGTAGAGTTTGCAAGGAGTGCCTGGTGCATTTGAACTGCTGACCTTTTGGTTAGCAGATGTAGCAGTGTACCAACAGGGTTTCCTGGTACAGTAGGCCATATAAAGCTGAGAAAGACACAAAGTGGCCTCCCTTCAGATGGTCATGGATATGCACAGAACCATGTATAGAAATGGGCGTAGACAAATCTTGGTTCAAATCTCAGCTCTGAAACAAATTAAGTTGCTTAACCTCTCTGTACCTCCATTTCATTCTCTGTAACACAGGGACAGTAAGTCTAACACTCCAGCTACCCTGTTCTATGAGTCACACGAAAGAGACAGTACAAGAAAGAACATAGCCTATTGTGGTCTCTCAAGAAACATCAGTTTATTTTCTGTCTATAATACACTGCAGACTGTAATACATTTTGTAACATAAGTGCAAAGTTCCACAAGCCTATAGAGTATTTCTCAGTCAGAGTCAATCTCTTTTCCATAGGCTTGTTGCTTTATTTTAAGAACAGTGATCGTGAACTCCCGGGCTCTCAGTTTATGAGTGCCATTTAGAAGACAAACTAAAAAGATAAACAAAAACAAAAAATAGCTGTTGAATTGATTTCAACTCACAGTGACTTTATAGGACAGATTAGAACTTCCCCCACAGGGTTTCCAAGGCTCTAATCTTTACAGAAGCAGACTACTGCACAGCAGCTAGTAGGTTCACCTGCTAAACTTTCAGCTAAGTGCATTAACCACTGCCCCGCCAGGTCAGGTAATACTCCTCCATTCTTTCTCCTTACGCCCCACCCCATTCTTCTGGGATTAATCCTCTTTTGGTGACTGCTCAAGTATCCAAAGTGTGTCCTACCCTGTTAAAACATCACCTGACACTTTTCTCCCTCTTCTTTTGCGTTTCTGATGAATGAATGGCTGGTAGAAGCACATGAGAGACCAGGCGTCCAAGGGGAGGCTTTCCATAAAACTCAAATAGGTCTTCAGAGGCACAGCCACAAAGGTTCACTCACATTCTGTCATACACACCAGTGTTTGTTCCTTACAAAAAACCCACTGCCACAGAGTCAATTCCAACTCATAGTGACCGTTTAGGACAGAGTAGAACTGTACCACAGGGTTTCTAAGGAACACATGGAGGATTCAGACTGCTGATTCTTTTGGTTGTTAGACATAGTACTTAATCATTACACAACCAGGGTTTCCTATGAGAAAGTTAGTGAATCCTTGGGTTCCCAGTATGGTGTGAACACTCCTCTTGCACAAAATGATGCTATTTTGGAAAGTTTTACTGGGCAGCTTAGAATTCACACCTGTAAATTGTGGGCACTGAAAGATACATCTGGCATCTCAAGCAGGGTTTATTTTTTTTTGTTTTTAACCTCTGCTTTGATCATTTAGCGCTTAACCTATGTTTTGTTATGGTACAATGTATGGGTTGTTGGCTTTGTGTGATTATAAAGCTCTCGCTCTGCATACAAGACCTTGTACCAAATAGTGGTGAACGCAAGTTTCTGCATCTTTCATTCCATTGACTATTTACCACATGAAGAGTCCAATGGTGTACATAACCTATATCACTAGTTAAAAACATCTTTTCTTTGCCAGTTTGTGCACTGCTTGCATGGACCTGATCCCCCACTAATAGAACCCTTGATTACCATCTTCAGTCTCTGAAAGAGGAAATGAAGTCTGTGATTATACAGTGCTATCCCTATCTGCTTGCTTAGTGTCTGTGGACTTTCTGTCTGTGCCAAGCTCTGCAGAGAAGAAGCCCTGATGCAATGGTAAGACTATTCAATTTTGAGTTTGAAGATCCAGGCCAAAACCATAGATCTGCTACTCCTTAACTATGGACTTTGAATGATTCACTTAACATCCCTGAGACACACTTTACTCCTCTGTATAACAGAGACATAATCATACTTAACCCTCAGGGTTAACATTAGGACTTAAGAAAAACAATTTTTATAAACTACAAAGTACAAATCTTGGATTGATGTCATAATTTATCTTTCTCTGCTCACTCTCACTTCTTTTTGACAAACATATATCTTTTTTCGAAGACTCAGGTCATGAAGACTCTCCAAATCCAGTCTTGGTTTATAAATCATGTCCCCTACAACCATATTCTATCATCTCCCTATCCTGAAAATTAACATGTAGCATAAAATTTCTGCCTAACTTATGCTTGGTTGCAAGAAAAGAACTGATTTCCAAGAAATTTAAGCAACTGAAGAAGTGTATGTATTTGTGTACAACAGACATAGTCTCACAAAGTCCAAGGGTAAGGAGTGCTGTAGAGTATAAATAAAACTGAAACTAGGAATAGGAAAGAAGGCAGAAATCAAGTCCGTGATCCCTCAGTCTCTTTGGATATCTGATCTCTGCTTCTGTCTCCAATTCTCTTCCATTTTTTTCTGTGCTTGTTTACATCCACAAGGGGAAGATGATGTCACACAGCTCCCACAGATGAGGTAAGCACACTTCAAAATTCCAAGGGAGAAATTCTAACTGGCTCAGCTTGGGTCAGATATCCACTCATGGATCATGCAGGACTGCCCCTGTTTGCACTGTTGCTAGACGGGTAAGGTTCAGGTGGGGTGGAGGCAGGACAGCTCTCCATGGAAGATGGTATCCAAGAGTTACAGAGCTCAATAGCTTCCTTGTGTGATTACCTTCTCTTCTGTTGTATTTTCTAATTATTTCCCAGTGTGATTATAAATTTGTATAGCACCAGAAACCCAAAAGGAATATGCTTTGTCTGTGTGCAAAACACTGCAACACTCACTGAAAATTTCACATTCAGAAACACTTGATGGTTTAATGAAAATTTCGCATGTTACCGAAAAACACTGACATGAACCATATTTACTAAAAACAACACACACATATAAACATTGCAAGAACTGAATGAGAGTAAACTACGGATTATGTATGAATCAGTATGTTAGGGAAGAAACAGCAAAGGTTAATGTGAGTGTCCTTTGAGCCAGATGAAAAATGAAAAGGGTGAGGGAAGACTGAAAATGTTGACTCACAATCTTTCTTATGGACCTCCTGATCTAATGTAAAACAACATAAAAATATACAAATAAGGGACATTTTAAGAATGCGGGAAGCTGTTTTATGAACACTTAATGAGATTATTTGTGCCCAGGAAACGAGGAACACCAAACTCAGGCAAAAGGGAACAAAGGCTTGGAAGACAGAATTTTCTCTGGCTAGAATATCCTTCCAAAAGGGAAAATGTGCACTGTTCAGTTTTGCTGCCTATTTTCTTGACTTGGGACTCTCTGGCATGGTGTATTTATGAAGTTTTAAATATTTACCATGATAATCTGTGCCTTAAAGATGCATTATTATTTCTTAACCAACACTAAAGTTTAAGAATGAAATAAAAGCTTTGCTCTATGACCAAACGGATCCTGTCTCAGAACAAAGAAATGGAAAGAAAAAAGGAAGATTTAGATAGGGTAGGGGGTAAAGAGACACACTTTAGCTTCTGTGGAGGGTAATTTCTACGTGCACATTCCTAACTGGAAGAATAGAGAAGACAGTGTTGCTCTAATTTTACAGTTAACTAGCTCAGTTGCTACAGCTGCTAACCAGAAGTTCAGCAGTTTAAATCCACCAGACGCTCCTCGGAAATTCTATGCGGTAGTTCAACACTGTCTATAGGGTTGCATGAGTTAGGATTGACTCGACAGCAGTGGGTAGCTCAGCTCTAGGGCTGCTGAGTCAGAACCAACTCAAGAGAAATGGGGGTTAAGCTTTGGAATATTTAAATTTCCAAATGGGAAAATGACCTGCCCACTGTATCAGAGATTCTCAGCTAGTTGCCCTTGGACAAAATTCATTTGGCACAGTATTGACCTGTTCAGCATCTTAAAAATTGGAACTGATTGTCAATGTTTGTAAGTCTGGTAATTTTATGTTAACTTTGATTTCTGGCTTTAAAAAAAAAAAAATTAACCATCAACAGAGTTAAGAAGAAGTTGTCATCTTCAGTGGTTCTACGTTCACTAGTTTGTCATTGTCCCCTGCCTTTAGTGTCTTGTGGACACTGAGATTGCATGTCAGTGGTCATTTAATATCATATCCTTCCTTTGGTTTCTCCTATAATACCGTAGATGAAAATGTTTGAAGGCTTCTTCCCCAGGACTCTACACAAAAAAGAAAAACTAAGACAGGACTAATTGGGCTCTATGTTCAAGAAAACTCAGAAATAGAACATGTCTTTGCACAAATAAAGTGCACTCTTTCACACATATATGGAAACACTGAAAGTATATCATTTAAGCCACCAGTACAGTAAAAAACCCAGACTATTCCATTCATCGTTATATTAAACACTCATAGGGACCTAATAGTTTACTCTTGAACTTATTAGACCTCTTCTAGTTGTAGTACTTTATTATTCTTCTCTAAGTCTTATTATAAGCTTTTGATTCACAATTTTGATGAATTTGTAGTCTCATAAGAATGAACACAGTGCAAGAGAAGATAATGATGTTCTATACTTCTCAGAACTCAAAACTGGATAAGAACCCAAATAATCTAGAGCTACCTTTACTTAAGATCCCCCTTAGTGGCTTTTGGTGGCTTTGGCTTCCCCACCTAATATGTTTTAATTAATCACGGAGAAATTTGTGAGCTCTTTGGGTCTCTAACCTCTTTCCACCTTAAAAAAAAGGAAAGAAAGAAAATATAAATTTCTTGAACTTCCCATACCTGATAATTCAGCTTCTCAGTGACTTACATTGTACAATGATACTGTGTATTTCTGTCTCTTCTATAATCTGACTCGACAGCACTTGGCCATAAGCATTTCTCGCATTCCTTTGGAGCAGCCTTCTCTCTTTTGAGCTTTTGGAGTGTTTAATTTCCATAGTCACTGAAATTAGAAGTAAGCATTTTCTTGGTTTACCAATTGAGTAGGCTTGGTTCCCAAGACACATAGCAATTGTGTTTGTTATAAGCCTGTTGCCTTTTGACCATTAATGTTTCATGATATTTTCTATTCCATATGCAAATGCCAGGTTTTAAACTTTCTAGGGAAATCCAGAATTCCTCCATTTTCTAGCCCAGAGAAGTTAGTACTTGGGTAGGATGCACAAAAAATAATAGTTCCTCAATTACGTATAAAGCAGAGGAGAGTGCACATTATGAGTGTGGTAATTTAGGAAGTCCAATGAAGACTCTAGAAAATAGGCACCCACACTCACTTATACAAAGGACAGACCTAAGGTTCAGATGGAACTTTTTGGAAAAGAAAAAAACAGTGGAGAATTGAGTACTATGCTAGGGGCCAATCTCAACTTCTTGTGGGCTTTAAAATGAAGTAAGAATCATTTATGAAACTAGGAACCCTGGTAGCTCGGTGATTAAAATGATCGATTGCTAACCAAAAGGTTGGCAGTTCAAAACCACCAGAAGCTCTATGGGAGAAAGGTGTGGCAGTCTTTTTGTGATGAGATTTACAGTTTTGGAAACCCTGTGGGGTCACTATGAGTTGGACTCAACTGGCAGTGGGGTTTTTGAAACTAGATGAGGGTGTATTTGTTATAATACTTGCTTAAGAAACCCTGAATGATTCTAATCTGAAAACAACTGCAAATTTCTCAAAACACTAAAAATTGCAACAAAAGATGTAAAGAAGCCAGATGCCTATTTGAGCCATGTGGAGGCATGCCTGCATCCAGGATAGGCCTGCAAAGTAAAATGAAACTTAGATTCTTAGGTTTTTATGTAACAGAAAATCTGTGTTGAGCTTTCCAGGTAGGGTATTAGCACAGGCTTGTGACTTCATCAGCAGTTTAGATGAGCAACTTCAGTTTTCAGGTATGGCCTAGGGGTTCCTCTGTTCAACCTTACAAGGCTAAAACCAAGGTGTCCCCCTGGCTGTATTCCTTTCTGGAGCTCTTGGTTCTCTTCCAAATTCTTGTGGTTGCAGGCAGAATTTGGTCATTTGACTCCTTAAGGCTGAGGTCCTAACTTTCTCACTGGCTGTCAGCCAGGGGCTGCTCCCAGCTACTAGAAGCTGTCTATGGCTTATTGCTAGGGTGGATTTCTGGCCGGTCCTTTCACAAAGGCAGCTTATTTCTTCAGAGCAGGCAAAGGGAGTCTCTGTCTTTTTCCACAAAAAGGTCCATCCCTTTTTAAGGGCTTTCTTATGGTTAAATCAGGCCCACGTAAGATAATCACCCTTCTGATTAACTCCAAACCAACTGATACGGGGCCTTATTTTTTACATCTGCACAATCCCTTCACATCTGCCATATAATATAACACAACTGAGGAGTGGCATCTTTGCCATATCTATTGGTTAGAAACAAGTCATGTGTTCTGCTCCACCCAAGGAAAGAGGATCTTACAAGACAGTTCCTTTGGAATGTGTTCAGCACACTCTTAAAGACTTCTAGGTATCTTATCATTAAATATATCCCACAAGGGGTAGAGTCAGTGTTAATGACATGGGTGGAGTCAAGCTTTCAGGACCTTCATTTGCTGATATGGTATGACTGAAAATGAAAAGAAGCAGTTGCAAACATCCATTAATAATCAGAACATGGAATATATGAAGTAGGAATCTGGGAAGATTGGAAATCATCAAAAATGAAATGGAAGGCATAAATATCAATATCCTAGGCATTCGTGAGCTGAAATAGACCAGGACTGGCCATTCTGAACCAGACAATCACACGGCTAACTAAGCCAGGAATGACAGCTTGAAGAGGAATGGTATTGCATTAATCCCCCATTAAGGGGATCTGGGAATTGCAGTTTCATGGGACATCTAGGTCAAGTAGCATAGTAAAGTTTGTAAGTATTCTTCATCCCACTTTGACGAGTAGTGCCTGGGGTCTTAAAATCTAGCAAGTAGCCATCTAAGAAGCATCAATTGGTCCCAGCACACTTGGAACAAAAGAGAAAGAAAAACACCAAAGACATAAGGAAAATATGAGCCTAATAGAAAGGGCCACAAAAACTAGAGACTACATTAACACCAGATCAGAAGAACTAGATAGTGCCAAGCTACTACCAATGACTGCCCTGACAGTGAACTCAATAAAGAGTGCCTGATGGAATGGGTTAAAAGTGGAATATAGAATGGAACTCTTGTTAAAAGACCTGATGTGGTTGTCTGGCAGGCTGGAGATTCCCCAGAAGAATGACTCCCCAACTCTCTGTTAGCCTAGAACTAAAACCAGTGGCCAACTGACTGGAAGAGATCCACATTTATGTCTACTCCCAAGAAAGCTGATGCAGCTGAATGTGAAAATTATGAAAAGATACCATTAATATCACAGGAAAGTAAAATTTTGCTGAAGATCATCAAAAGCAACTGTAGCAGCATATTAACAGGAACTGCTAGAAATTAAAGCTAGATCCAGAAAAGGATAAGGAACCATCAATATCAGCTAATGTCAGATGGCTCTTGGCTGAAAGCAGAGAATATCAGAAAGATGTTTGCCTAAGTCTTATTGGCTATGCAAAGGCATTCAACTGTGTGGATCATAACAAACTATGGATAACATTTTGGAGAACAGGCATCCCAGAACACTTAACTGTTCTCACTAGGAATCTGCACATGGATCAAGAGGCAAGGGGACACTGCATGATTTAAAATCAGGAAATGTGCATATCAGGATTGTATCATTTCACCATACCTTTTCAATCTGTATGCTGAGTAAATAATCTGGGAAGCCAGACTATATAAAAAAGAACAGGCATCAAGACTGGAGGAAGACTTATTAATAATCTGTTATGTAGATGACTTGAACTTTCTTGCTGAATGTGAGGATTTGAAACATTTACTAATGAAGATCAAAGACCACAGCCTTCAGTGTGGATTGCACCTCAGTATCAAGAAAACAAAAACCCTCATAAGTGGACCAGTAAGTACCATCATGATGAATGGAGAAATGATTTCATTTGACTTGGTTCCACAATCAACACCCATGGAAGCAGCAGTCAAGAAATCAAAAGATGAATTGCATTGCAAAAATCTGATGCAAAGTATCTCTTTGAAATGTTGCAAAGTAAAGATGTTACCCTGAAGACTAAAGTGTACTTGACCCAAGCCATTGTATTTTCAATTGCGTCATATGCTTGTGAAAGCTGGACACGGAGTGAAGAAGACAAAAGAAAAATTGACATGTTTGAACTGGAATGTTGGAAAATAATATTGAATATATCATGGACTTCTGAAAGAACAAACAGATCTGTTCTGGAAGAAGTAAAACCAGAGTGCTCCTTGGAAGAAAGGATGGCAAGACCGCGTCTTACGTGCTTTAGATATGCTGGGGTCAGGCCCTGGAGAAGGACATCATGCTGGTAGAGCAGAAACTCAGTGAAAAAGAGGAAGACCTTCAACAAGATGGATTGACACCATGGCTGCAATAATGGGCTTAAGCATAAAAACAATTGAGGGCATGGTGCAGGACGGGGCAGCATTTTCTTTTGTTGTGCATGAGTTCACTATGAGTCAGAACAGACAGTGTCTCACAATAACTCCTGCAAAATAAACTCATTAATCTTTCGAGAATGCTCTTCTTGTTTCCCAAATGACTTTATTCACCATGAAGCTATAGACGGTGCATGTTTATTAGCCTAAAGGTTTCTTTTTCCCAGGATGTGCACCTTTTGCATTTTGTATATTCCTTTTGACTTGTTCTTCTGCACTACTGTATAAGCTTCAAAAACCAGCTGTATGTCCTTTTTCATTACAAGACTGTAAATGGCACATAACCAAAAACTGCTTTACAATAGTCACAACAGTTCCTCTAAAATTGTTTGCAAATGTCTCTTTCTCATACTTCTCAGTCTTAATAGTTGATTTCTTTAATTCTCAAAGTCTTCTTATTTTTAACAGATATTCATTTAAAACTACTCAGCTACTGGGGATGCAGACAAGATGGTAGACTAAACATACATCTTCCTAAGTCCCTCTGGAAACCCAAACCTGAACTGATAATTAAACAGAGCCTTTGGGACACCTAGTAGGCCCTAGGGCATAGGGCTACTAATTTGGACTTTATACCAGTGAATGGAAAAAATCCTCTCTTTCACTGACCCCCCACTCTAGGTGAATGCTGGCTTTCACTGACCAAAGGTAACTCACCATTTTAACTTTCTTCCTCTGTCTGAGCTGGTAGGCGAAGCTGGGACTTGACTAGCAGCTAATCTCAGACGTACTGCTGGTGGTATCAGCAGGCGAAATTGCCGTATTTTGAGAGCCCAGCTTTGGACTCTGTGCATCTCGGCACTTCTGGCCTCCCTTTCCGCCTCCACCATTGAGTAGCATATACTGAGGCAGGCGGGGAGGTTGTGCGGGATGCCTTCTTGTTCCACTGGAAGGGGGATGTACACATATGGAGGCCTCAGTGGAACCCAATTCCTAAGCTGAGAGGCAGCACCTGCCCAGAGGAGAGTGCTTTTCTAGCAGAAAAGCAGTGTTCTACACAGTGTCACCTATAGCTAGGGCCTAACAGCAGAGGCCAGCAGGGCAGTAGTTTTTCTGTACTTTGGACTAGTTATAACTTTTGAGGCTGAACATAGAGGTGCTCACTTTGTCAGCTGGGAAGACGGACCTGTACACCTGAAAACCTGATTGAATTTAGAAGCTGTCAGATACCTTTTACCTTTCATTTTAAGATGGCCTAGAGAAACAACTGCAGTCCACACTCACAGCATCTCTCCCAGGCTCTATTGACTCACATGATGCCCCCAAAGCAACACACTCTGGATAAAAGAATAACCAAGAAATCACTCATGGCTTCAGAAGGCCCGCCCAAAAAACAACCAAAGAACTTCCCAGATGAAGAAGCCTTTATGAAACTATCAGAAGGTGAATCCAAAAGGATTATATAGAGTACCCTTCTAGACTTTATACAAAAAGCAGCAGACAAAAATGAAAAATTAAGCAAGCTGTTAGATCTGATGGAACACCAGTACTCTGAAATCCAATAGATCAAGAACAAAATCAAAGACATAGAAACTTTAATTCAAAGTCAAGAAAACAGAATGGAACAAATGGACAATAGACTCTCTGACTTGGAAGACAGAGCTACTGATACCAGCACCTATAAGAAGAAATCAGAAAAAAGTAACAAGAAAAATGAAGAAGCATTAAGAAGCATGTAGGACTCTATTTACAGGAACAATCTACGATTAATTGGAGTTCCTGAACACGGCGAGACACCTGAGAACACAGAGTGTATTTGGCTGAGCTGCTGATAGAAAATTTCCCAGAAATTATTAAAGAAGGGAATATACTCAGCCAAGATGCATACTGAACACCACTCAATGTAGATCTCAAAAGAAAGACTCCAAGACATATTATAATCAAGCTTCACAAAATGAAATATAAGCAGAAACACTTAAAGGCAACAAGACTCAAAGCAAAGCTAATATTCAGAGGAAACCCTGTACACTTTTTTTGGATTTCTCAGCAGAAACAATGCTGGCACAGAGACAGTGGCATGACACAGTCAAAGCCTTGAAGGAGAAGAACTTCCAACCAAGAATTATATATCCTGCAAAACTATCTTTCAAATATGAAAATGAAATTAAGACATTCCCAGATAAACAGAAACTCAGAGACTTTGTAAAAACTAAACCAAAGCTGCAAGAAATACTGAAAGAATCTCTTGGCCTAGAAGACAAAACCACTAACTTTATATTTTAGAAGCAAATACAGGACACATCCCCCAGAAACGTACTCAATTCTGGAAGGCTGCAAACTCAATCAAACATATAACAGCAAAAGAAATGATCCAGTGATCATATCATGAAAACTATGATATCATCATATGAGAAAGAGAGATCTACTACAGTCATTATAGTCCTTCTAGATGGAGAGGCAGTTAATAAGACTGGGAGTAATTAAAATTGAGTTTATACATAGTTTATTAAAGGGGATCACAGGGGTAGCGGTAAAGTACAATAAAGATGCAACATATCAAATCAAGAAATGTAATACAGGAATCTCAACAACCATAAAACTAACCCTGAAAAAGGTGAAAAATCAATTCACAAAGAAGAATGTCCCAGAACAAATTAAGAACAACAGAGAAAATATCAACACAAAAACAAACACATGACAATGACAGGACTAAACACATACCTATCAATAATTACATTGAATGTGAATGGACTGAACAATCCAGTAAAGAGCTATCTAGTGACATCGTGGATCAAAAGACACGACCCATCTGTATGTTGCCTATAAGAAACTCACCTTAGACTTAAAGATATGAACAAACTGAAAATCAAAGAATGGAAGAATATATATCAAGCTATCAATACACAAAGAAAAGCAGATGTGGCAATTCTTATCTCAGATAAACTCAATTTTAATGTCAAATCCACCATCGTGGACAAGGATGGACACTACTTGTTGCTGAAAGGTTTAATACACAAGCAAGACTTAACAACATTGAATATTTATGCACCTAATATTAGAACACCTAAATACATTGAAGAAACACTGACTACACTAAAAAATGAGCTAGATCACTCTACAGTAACAGTGGGAGACTTCAACATTCCACTCTCAGTATTGAACAGATCATCTAGAAAAAAGCTCAATAAAGACACAGAAGACTTTACTGCCACAGTTAATCAACTAGACCTGATTGACATATACAGAACTTTCTATCCATCAGTAGACAACTACACCTTCTTTTCCACTGCACACGGAACATTCTCCAGAGTAGACCATGTGTTAGGACATAAAGCAATTCTCAACAAAATCCATACCATTGAATTAGTGCAAAGCATCCTCTTGGTTCATAAAGCCATGAAAGTCAAAATCAATAGCAGAAAAAACATAGATAGAAGGTGGAACTCATCCAAACTGAACATCTTGCTTAAAAAGCCATGCATTCTATAAGAAATCAAAGATAAAATATAGAAATTTATAGATTCCAATGAGAATGAAAACAATTCTTAGTAGAACCTACAGTATACAGGCAAAGCAGTGCTCAGAGATCAGTTTATCTCCATAAATGCACACATCTAGAAGGAAGAAAGAAACCAAACCAAAGAACTAACCCTACAGCTTGAGCAAGTAGAGAGAGATCAACAGAGGAACCCCTCAGGCAGCAGAAGAAAACAAATCATAAAGATTAGAGCAGAACTAAATGAATTAGACAATGGAAGAACAATTAAAAGAATTGAAAAGACCAAAATCTGGTTTTTTGAAAAGATCAACCAAATTGACAAACCATTGGCTAAACGTACTAAAGAAAAACAAGAAAGGAAACAAATAACCCAAATAAGAAATGAGAGGGGAGCTGTCATAACAGACCCAACAGCAATAAAAAAATATCATAGTTGAATACTATGAAAGACTGTACTCTAACAAATTTGAAAACTTAGAGGAAATAGACAAATTCTTAGATTCATATCACCTGCCAAAATTATCACAAGTTGAAGCAGAACAATTTAATAAACCTATCACAAAGGAAGAGATTAAAAAAGTCATCTAGAAACTACCAATGGAGAAAAGTCCAGACCCAAAAGGCTTCACTGAAAATTCTACCAAGCTTTCAGAGAAGAGTTATCTCCAAGTCTACTGAGACAATTTCACAGTACAGAAAGGGATTCCGTTACAAGACGGCAGAGCAAACAGATGCCTCCTCATTTCCCTCTGAGAACTAAAGCCTGGATGATATTTTTTGTGGAGCATTGAATACCCGAGGAGCCTTAGGACCTAACATATTTCACTGGGCAACAGTACTGGACTAATCTTCTCCTCTAAGAAATGATCCAGCGATCATCTGACCTCTGCTTCTGCTGCTTCATTGTAACAAAGAACTGCAGCTTCTGCAAACAGCTGATTATGGCAACATAATTTCATTATAAGCTGGCAGGTGACGTCTGCTGTTCCCCACTGCCTGTTCAGCCCAGCCTGTTGGACAGCTCCCTGCTCCTAGTTCAGCACCTGGACAGCTCCCTGCATAGAAGTGCAGTTTACTTTTAAGGCTGAGAGGCTTGTATTTCTCCCTGAACATTTCTCTTTTGAAAAGCCTCTTTTCTCTCACTCACATTGTAAGATTGGCTGACAGCCCCTAGTTTCTCCATAAACAGAGCAGCCTCTTTGCTCCCCAATAAGCAGAGTCTCCCACCCTTGAGAGTCCACTTGGGGCAAATCACTAGAGTAATAGAGACAGCTGGTGACCAACAATTCTCTTAGATCCATTATCAGAGAAATCAAATAGTATCCAGATGGTACACAGGCAGCAGACCATAATTAATCATTTAAAGAAACAGCCTTCAGATGCTCCAGAAAATTCCCTAAATAAAGATCCTAAAACTCCCAAATTCATTCTATGAAGCCAACATAGCCTTGGTACAAAAGCCAGGGAAAGACCCAACAAAAAAGGATAACTACAGACATATATCACTGATGAATCTAGATGGAAAAGTCTTCAGCAAAACACTTGCCAGTAGAATACAACATATAAAAAAAAATAATCCATCATGACCAAGTCAGATTCACACCAGGGATGCAAGTCTGATTCAACATCAGAAAAACAATTAATGTAATCAACCACACAAAAGATAAGAATCACTTGATTTTGTCTATTGATGCAGAAAAGGAATTTGATAAAGTCTAACACCCATTCATGCTAAACTCTAAGCAAAATAGGAATAGATGGCAAATTCCTCAAAGCAATAAGGGCCATTTATACAAAGTCAACTGCTTATGTCATCCTAAATGGAGAGAGACTGAAACAATTACCCTTGAGAACGGGAACTAGACAAGGATGCCCACTCTCACCTCTCCTATTCAACATTATACTAGAAGTTCTAGCCAGAGCAGTTAGACAAGACCAAGAATTAAAGTGCATCTGCATCGGCAAAGAAGAAGTCAAAATCTCCCAATGTGCAGATGATAAGAATGTACACACAGAGAATCCTAAAGAATCCATAAGTAAACTACTCAAACTGATAGAAGAGTTCAGCAAAGTCTCAGGATACAAGATAAACTTAAGAAAATCTGTAGGATACCTTTACACCAATAACAAGTTTATTAAGGAAGAAATTGCCAAATCAATACCATTTACTATAGCTCCTAAGAAGATAAAGTACTTAAGAATAAATCTAACCAGAGAAATAACAGACCTTTACACAGAGAACTACAAGTCCTTACTACAAGAAACTAAAAGAGACTTACATAAATAGAAAAACCTACCCTGCCCATGGATAGGAAGACTTAACATTGTGAAAATGTCTATTTTACCCAAAGCAATACTTATGTAATACAATTCCAATACAAATTATAGTGACATTTTTAATGAGATGGAGAAACAAATCACCAACTGTGTTTGGAAAGGGAAGAAGCCCCAGATAAGGAAAGCACTACTGCAGAAGAAAAACACACTGGGAGGCCTCTCACTACCTGGCTTTAGAACCTATTACACTTCCACAGTAGTCAAAACAGCCTGCTACTGGTACAAAAACAGACAGGTAGATCAATGGAACAGAATTGAGACCCCAGCGACGATACCATCTTCCTATGGACAGTTGATATTCAACAAAGGCCCTAAGGCATTAAACTGGTGTAAAAGCAATCTTTTCAACAAATGGTGCAGCAGAATTGGATATCCATCTGCAATAAACTGAAACAAGATGCATATCTTACACCTTATACAAAAACCAACTCAAACTGGATAAAAGACCTAAATATCAAACCTAGAACAATAAAGCTCATCCAAGAAAAAGTAGAAACAACAATGGAAGTTTTAATACACTATATACACAGAATTCAAAATCTGTCAAACAAACCACAAACAACAGAAGAGAAAATAGATAAATGGGAACTACTAAGAATCAAACACTTTTGCTCATCCAAAGACCTTATTAACAGAATTAAAAGGCCACCTACAGAATGGGAAAAAATATTTGGCAACTATTTGTGAGACCAATGCCTGTTCTCCATAATCTATAAGGTACTACAAAATATCAATAAGAAAAAGATAAAGAATCCAGTTAAGCGATGGGCAAAGGAGATGGACAGACACTTCTCTAAATAGGAGATCCAGGCAGCCAAAAAACATATGCGGACATGCTCATGATCATTAGCTATTAAAGAAATTCAAATCAAAACTACAATGAGATAGCATCTTACCCTAACAAGGTTGGCTATGATCCAAAAAACCCCAAACAACAAATGCTGGAGAGGCTGTGGAGAAATTGGAACTCTTTACACTGTTGGTGGGATTGCAAAATGGTGCAACCTCTTTGGAAAACAATCTTAAAAAGCTAGATATAGATACACCATTTGGCTCAGTAATTCCACTGCTCTGAATATATCCTACAGAATCAAGGACATTCACACCAACTGATACATGCACATGAATGTTCATCACAGCACAGTCCACAATAGCAAAAAGATAGAATCAACCCAGATGCCCAACAACAGAGAAATGGATAGGAAAACTACAGTATATATGCTCAATGGAACTCTATGCAATGATAAAGAACAGTGATGCTTTTAGGAAACATCTCATAACCTGGGTTCAATTGGAAGACATTATGCTGAGTGAAAGTACTCAGCAACAGGACAAATATTGTATGAGACCACTATGATAAGAACTCAAAAACAGACCCATGCATAGAAGAAAAGACTCTTTGATGGCTGCAAGTGTGCGGAAGGGGAGAGGGCAAGGGGGTGAGGGTTTAGATAGTTGATAGAAATTTTGTTAGGTGAAATCAGTGACAGTACACATTAGAGAGAAAATAAATATTAACTGGCCTTCAACATAACATGATTACTCCTCCCATCTTAACCCAATATTGCAAGGACAGAGTAGCTGGGGCAGGGGGCCAGGGATCATGCTCTCAGGGGAAACTGAGGCCAGTTGGCACAACTAGCATTTTCCTAAGACAGCCTTCTGCACCCCATGTTGGTGAGTGGCGTCTGGGATTTTAAGAGCTACCAAGCTGCCATCTGAGGGTACAGCAATTGGTCCCAACTCAGCAGGAATGAATGACTACCAAGGACCAAAACAACATGGGGGAAAGAGAACCCAGAAGACAGAGAGACCCATGTCAGTGGGTGACTACATCAACTTGTGACTGGAAGAACCGTATGGTGTCCAGGAACCACAAGTGATAGCTGTGATGGAGCTCACAAAGTTGAGTCTCACTGTAACACAAGAATAAAAAGGGATACACACTGAGATCTCTACTGAAAGACTACAATTGGTGGTCCAGGGGCCTCAGAGCTCCCCTGGGAGCATGGCCCCTGGCCCTGATACTGTCCTTGCCCATAAATCATAATGAAGGTCAACTTTTCAGACAGCAATGGATTGGATTTGGTGACATAGAGTGACCATAGCATGTGTGCACTTTATGGTTCTATACATCTATAGGATGTCATCCTGCTGACCTCTTACTGGAGGCAGAGGAGCAGGTGGAGAAGGGTGAATAGGAGATTGTTGGGAGGATAAGACATGTATGGAGCAGAGAGGAGGAGTGTGCTGGGAGAGTAGTGGGAGCTGCATATAGGTGGGCATGCAAATTTATATGAGAATGTCCATTTTCATTCAATTGTAATAAAAAATAAAAATAAAAATACTCAGTTACCAAAACACTTTTCTTATAATTGGGAAATTTAAGTATAGGGTAGGCATGAGATAATATTAGGGAATTATTTTTAGTAACCTTAGATAATAATTGTATTGAAGTTGTGTTGTTAGCACCTGTAAGATGGTCACAACTCATAGCAATCCTACAGGACAGAGTAGAACTGCCCCATAGTGTTTCCAAAGAGGAGCTGGTGCATGTGAACTGCTGACCTTTTGGTTAGCTGCCGAGCTCCTCAGCACTATTGCACCATGGTTCCTTCAGTTGTGTAAGGTAATATTGGTTTTAGGAAATGTCCGTTAAAATGTGTATGTGGACTCTCATGAGGTTTGAAATGTTTGAGGAAAACCTTGAAATGTTTGAGGAAATCATGTAATAGATAATAATTGTACTTCTGTACTAATCTTTTGATACTTCTATATTTCTACACCTTAAATGTTTAGATTATAAATTAAAAACTACATGGGTCAACACATAACTTCTAATTATATGTAAAATTACTTTATACAGAGATGAAATAAGAGCTTTTAAATAAGAGCTAAATGAATACTCCAAGAACATTCTTACTATTTCTAAGTAAACACAGAGTCATTAAAAATAAATACAACATAACTTTTGATTTTGAAGATTACTATTATAGAAGTAAAATAGTTTGAATCTACCTTCATTAGACATCCTGAAAATGTTAGCACTTACTGGGTTTGTGTTACCATTGATTGCTCAGATCCTAATGTCAATTAGGACAACTCCTTAGGGCAGGGAGTGGTTCTTGTGTTTCAAATTGTCAAAGATGCTAAGAGGTAGAGTAAGCTTTCCCCAGGAGAGAAAGATTTCCGTGTGAGCAAACATGTTCAAACGTAGGTGAAGATGTCTCAGACCAATGCTTCTCAAAATTGAATGAGCGTAAGAATCACTTGAGATTCCAAGGAATGAGGTCAGAGGCTCTTCAGGTCTGACATTCTCCCAGGTGATGATGCTACTGATTTAGAGGAACATTCATTCAGTTGCAAAATTTTAGAGAAATACAAGTACTTGCCAAGCCAGCTAAGTTCCGAAGTACTTAGCAAACATTTAACTAGTGTTTACCAACTTCATCTGGCCATAGGAATTACAGGAATCAACTCTAAGAGATTTATTTTCTTGTTTTTTGAATGCAGAAAATTGAGATCAGTCAATTCTAACTGATTTGTTCAGGGTCACACAGATGGCAAAGTTATGGAACTGGGAGATGGCTCCAGTTTCAGTCCAAAGCCTGGCCACTTAGACACCTCGAATAGGGCCAGTTTTAAAAGAATGCATGCAACTAAATGAATCATAAACTTACTAAGTTTCCTAGCTTTTATTTCTAGGATATTATGAACAGGAATCACAGTCTTACACATGCTTCTGAAAACTTCCCACTTGACTCTCTCATATATTACACCACTCTGCTAAACACCAACATTTCCTCCTTTCTCTTAGTTTTCTACCACAAAAATTCCAAGACTGATCTAGTAAAACAGAATTCTCCCTCAAATGGTGAACTTAAAATATATATATATATATATATATATGTATATAAAGGCAGGCCAAGGTACCTAATTCAGAAAAGGAGAGAGTCTGAGATCATCAAAGATTATAAGTGATTTCCGCATAATTAGAGTTTCATTGTGATCCTGTGTTAGGCATCGAAGGCTGGTGCCTGATGCAGTAAACACCTCTACCTGATGCACCCCAAGTGAGTCAGCAGCATATTGTACTAAGCTCTAGGTGGGTACAGAGCCAGCACAGAGCTGACCAAGGAAACTCACATTCAAATTTAGAAACACTGAGAAATATTGACATTGAAAATCCTTCTTATCAAAATTTTGTAGCATTTAAGGCTCCTTTCTCTTTCTCTTACTGTTTACTCGGGAATCACCAGGAATTTACTGAACAATGTGATGATCTACATTATTTACAAAACACTAGAGGAGATGTCTTCACTGATGAACCAGTTCTAGTCCTTTATGCCACTGGTCTCCAGTCAGCAGCGGGTCTGAGATCCTCTTGTTTCCCACCAGAGTTTCATCGCCTACTATGCCATTCCTTGTTAACTTTGAGCATTCTCTTGCAGTAATCTGGTGTGTTATAAATTACAAGCTGCTTTTTAATTTTGTTTCTATTTTTGTGATTACCTTTTGATTTATTACCATATGATTATTAGAATACCTCAAGGCAAATGCAGCTTATTGCTTAGAAATACAACAACTTAGAGTTCCAAAAGGACTCAGTTAAGCATCAGGCGAGAGCCTAAGCACTTGGTTTATGCCTGGGCTGAACTCTGTAAATGATCCAAGGTGACCAACCATCCTAAAAATGAGAGATTTTCTAGGAAGTGAATTTTCTATGCTAGAATCAGGAAAATTGTAGGGAAATTGTTATGGTTGTTTATTGTATAACTGGCTGCAGCTATCCTGAAGGATACCAGGTTCTTCAGTGTCTCAACACAGTAAAAATGCTCTTAAGAAAATGAAACTACTTTTTGAAATTTTCTGCATCTTCTATCCACTTTGGCATGGTCGCTAGGGACTAGAAGGGATCCATTCTTAACACTGAAAGCCTGTAACAGAGGGTCCCCGCTCTTTGCTCTTGGTCCCTTGAGATTTACTGTGTAGAGTCTCATTTACACCGAGCAGTCTACCAGAAAGATACAAGTCAGCTACAGAGCCAACTAGGAAAGCTCAGTTGATTCTATGGCACAAGGTATATGCAGGAAGCCTCCAGAGTATTGCTAGACACCCAGTGAGCTGTGATCTCAAGATCATAGACCCCATTTTGTCATCTTTTTGAACTTGAGATTGGGTCTGTACCCCCCTATAGGCAAAAAGTTACAGATTTAGGTCTCTAGTAATTGAAGAGGAGAACATAGGTTATGGCTGGCTCTGCTGGTATTTCATCACTTATGGCAGGTCACTTATCTCAGGGCTTCTGTGCCCTTGTTTGTCAAATGGAGATGCTAGAGAAGCTCTTCCTCATTTCACTTGCCACTCTGGAGCTGATCCTGGGACTGGTATCAATCTTAGCGCTGGACTTGTTTTAATTCAAGCAGTCCTTGAACTACTCCAGAGGTGGGTACCATTGGCGTTGTCCTTTGGTAGAGGAGCATCTGCCTCTCTAGACCCACTTTCCATTCCTCTTCATCTTGCTGCAAAACTTTGAAAGTGGGAAGATGTTCCCTGCACTCTGGCTTCTTTCTGAATTCTGCTAGTGGGAATCAGGAGGCTAGACGAAAGGAGAAGAGTGAGGTTGGGGTATTTACCCTTCAGCTCCTTGGTTGTTGAGCCCTTTCTGGATAGATGCATCCCTTGACTGAAGTCTGTAGCTTTTGCCAGACAAACCTCTCTACCTAGCTCTCCCTCTTTCAATGTTCTCACTCTTTTAGCTGCTTCAATTTTAGGGAGGTAACAATTTCTGGTACTTCTACTTGCTGTGAATACCAATCTTGTTTTCCTTCTTAGAAACAGTAAATTAATCCAAGAAGCAAAGTTGATTTATAAAAGTCCTCTAAATATGGCTTGCTATAAAGTCAAACTGAGTCTTATAAAAAGAAATGCAAAAAATAACATGTGCGTCACTCAGTGCATCTCTCTTCTCTCTTTACAGAATGAGCAATTTGTACACAACAAAAGCAACAAGAAAAAAACCTTCCAATTCATTTATAGACACGATAGTACACTGTCAGAAATGCCCCCTTCTAAGTCTCAATTTCTCTCTTTAAAACACGAGGGAATTTCATTTCTTGCTTATAGCATCTTCCCGGACTCCTATTCAGAGCATATGATTCTGTGAGATGCTGACCTGAACCAACTGTTAGAGTACCATAAAATTAACACAATGGAGGCCCTCCTACCAAATGACGCCAAAGATTAAAAGAGCCTCAGCAGTAACTTTCCTTGACAATGTTGCACATTTAAAAATAAACATTCTGTGAGGAGTGTTATGTGACTGTGTGATTAGAGCTTGGAGGAAAAAACTCAGCTCCCTATGAATGTGAAACTACTCTGTGCAAGAAAAACCTAATGGTCATTTCTCTTCTGCAATCCTCCTCTTCAAACACTCCATGAGTGTTGACTCCAGGCCGAGGTATTTAAAAGACTCTCCTCTTGTGTTCCCATGCCTCTTCCACTTGAGCTTCCAATAAGAAAGTTAATGTCATTGCAAGTTGGTGGCATCTGACATCCGAAAATTCTGCCAAGGAAGTATCTCCAAATTCTTTATGACCTGTAATTGTTGCTATAAAGCAAGGCACTGCAGTAACCTTGGGAATTTGAATTCACTATAGGAAATTGAAGAGTAAATTCCTCTTAATAAACAGTGCACAGCAAGATGCTGAGGAGCAAGAAATTAACTCATGCAGCAGTTGCTGCTTAGCAGGGAAGAGAGATATCCAGCTGCCAGAGCCTGACAGCATTGGCTTGGGACATTTTTTCTACCAACAGGGCCCTGTCCTATCCAGAAGGGGGATTATTGCATTCTGGATGTATAGTTTTCAAAACAAAATCATTCCTCTAACTTAAGTAGCAGAAGCAGCCAGCCGGGGGATTACAGGCTGTGAGAAGCTGAGCTGCGTCCAGGGTTTTCCTTTATGGTTTCAGCTTCAGTGCTTGAGATTCAGATCATATTCTGCCAGCCTCGACTTCCCCAGAACCAAGTCCAACATTAGAATGAACAGAGACTTTTCCTTCCTAGTACCTGAAGAGAAAGATAACGTCCTGCTGAATGTGCAAAGCCTGCAGGAGATAAAATATGTAGAACTTGGGCAACCACGCACTGTATCAATATAAATTACAACATAGGAGTGAAAGCCTTGGGGCTGGAAGCACTTTGCACACACCCTTAAGTCCTTAACGATTTTTTTTCCCATTAAAAACCGAGAACAGAAAAGCCATCTAAAAAAAGGAAGGTGAAGGTCATTTACCCTGAAAGGACATATACAAGCACTGTCAATTAAGTTCACGAACTCATTCTAGACAAAGTGCTACACAGCTCATTACTGAATATCACTACAGTCAATCTCAAAGTACTCCCCTTGGAAAGCTATGTATCAATGTTCACGCCTAGTCCACCCTTCAAAGCAATCTTGGAACTCTTGTACTGGAATGGCCATCAGAGCTGTCATCGTATTATCCTTGATGCCCTGAATGTCATCAAAATGTCTTCCTTTCAATATCTCCTTTATCTTTGGGTAAAGCAAAAAGTCACTGGGGGCCAGATCAGGTGAGCAGGGAGGGCGTTCCAATACAGTTATTTGTTTACTGGTAAAAAACTCCCTGATAGACAATCATACAATTAACTTCGCCAACTTGCCACTGTGCTACTGTGCACAATGGCCATGCTAGAAAGAGTTCCAAAATTGCTTTAAAGGGTGGACTAGGTACTGGCATCAGTGCATAGCTTCCCAAAGGGAGTACTTCGAAGGTGACCATAGTGATATTCAGCAATGAGGTATGTAGTACTTAGAACAATTAATTTTGCGGACTTCTCAGACCTCATACATGTGAGGATGTCTCAGGGACATTTATTTAAGACTTTGACATGCTATAGAAGAGTCAACCTCAGGATCAGCTGAGATTTGTTATAGCCATAGCTTTCCAGAGTCTGGAACACTCTATTAGCATATGATTCCTTAGTCACACTATCACTCCCCATCCAGACCCCTTATGTCTCCAACACAATACAGTGCTAGAGATAATCTAATCTCTCTTCCCTTGTCAATGCTCCTCTTTTCCTTCTCTCAGTGCTGTCTGATTTCCTACCCAACCTCTTGGTTTTCATCTTCTCTGCACAATTAGAAGCAATAGAGAGGTGGCTACGAGCACAGGATCTGGAATGTAAGAAAAACAGGAACACTTGTCTATCAGTTTGTCATACTGTGGTGGCCTGTTGACTTGCTGGAAGCCCCTGGTATTTCAAGCATCAGTAGGGTCACCTGTGTTCGACAGGTTTCAGCAGAGCTTCCAGACTAAGAAATACTAAGAATAAGGGCCTGGTACTCTGCTTTCTAGAAAGAAATGACCAATGAAAACCTTGCAGATAATAGCAAAGATTTATCTGATATGATGCTGGAAAATAAGCCTTCACGGTGGAACACAGTAAAAATACAAATGGGGAAGAGTTACCTTTTCAAAGTAGGCTTGACTTTAACGATGTAGATGGAGTAAGCCTTTCAAGATCTTCGTGTGCTGATCTGGCATGACTTAAAATGAGAAGAAGCAGCTGCAAACACGTAACTGGTATGTGAAATATACAGTGCATGAATCAAAGAAAATTGGAAGTTGTCAAAAATGAAATGCAATGCATAAAGATCAATATTCTAGGCATGAGTAAACTGAAGTGGACTGGTATTGGTAATTTTTATTTGGACAACCATATGGCCTACTGTGCCAGGAATGACAAATTGGAGAGGAATGGCCTTTTATTTACGGTCAAAAGGAATATTTCAAGATCTATCCTGAACTACTATGCAGTAATAGGATAATACCCACATGCCTACAAGGAATAATAACTTACAATGTCTGAAACTGATAGAACATGCAGTCAAGCTGCATTGATAATTTCTGGTGAATGGAATGCAGAAATTGTAAAATAGAAGAATTTGCAGTTGGAAAACATGGCCTTCATGATAGAAACAGTGCCAGGGATGGCATGACAGACTTTTGCAAGACCAACGACTTATTTATTGTAAATATATTTTCTTAGCAACATAAATAACAACTACACATGTAGACCAAGCTGAGAGGAATACACAAGAATCAAATCAACTACTTCTGTGAAAGAGATGATGGAGAAGCTCAAGAGCATCCATCAGAACAAGGTCAGGGTCTGCCTGAGGAATGGACTATCAATTTCTCATATTAAGTTCATGATGAAGGTGAAGAAAATTAAAACAAACTCACTAGAGCCAAAGTAAGACGCTGAGTATATTTCACTTGAATTTAGAGACAATTTCAAGAAGAGATTTGATGCACTGAATATGAATGACCAAAGACTAGAGGACTTGTGCAAGGACATCATACATGAAAAAAGCAAAAGATCATTAAAAAGACAGGAAAGAAGGAAAGACCAAAATAGATATTAGAAGAGGCTCTTCAATTTTCCCTTGAATGTAGAGTAGCTAAAGTGAATGGAAGAAGTGATGAAGTACAAGAGTTGAACAGAAGATTTCAAAGTGTAATTTCAGAGGACAAAGCATTATGATGAAATAATACAAGCACCACCTGGAGTGAGATTTCACTTGATGCTTCTCAAGCCTAAAGAACTGAAGAAAAGAATTCAAGCCTTGCGTTACAATATTGAATAATTAAATGAGCAAAAATTAATGACGGAGGAAACATCCGAAGAAAGCGGAAAGAATACACAAAGCCATTGTACCAAACAGAACTGGTCGGCATTCAGTTATCTCAGGAGGTAGCATAAGTTCAAGAACTGAAGGTATTGAATGAAAAAGTCTACTCTGAAAAGGTAACTCTTCCCCATTTGTATTTTTACTGTGTTCCACCCTGAAGGCACTGGCCAAAACCAAGGCTCCAGGAATTGACCGAAAACTTGAGATGTTTCAACAAACATGTGCAACTCTAGAAGTACTCATTTACCTATACCATGAAATTTGAAAGATAGCTACCTAGCCAACTGACTGGAAGAGATCCATATTTGTGCCCATTCCAAGGAAAGGTGATCCAACAGGATGCAAAGGTTATCAAACAATAACATTAATGCTATACACAAGTAAAATTGTGCTGATGATCATTCAAAAGTGGCTGCAGCAATATGTCAACAAGGAGCTACCTGAAACTCAAGTTGGATTCAGAAGAGGACATGGAATGAGGGCTATCATTGCTGATGTATGATAGATCTTGGATGAAGGCAGAGGATATCAGAAAGATGCTTACCTATGTTTTATTGACTCCACAACTCATTCAACTGCGTGGATCATTAAAAATTATGGATTACATTTCAAATAAAAGGAATCCCAGAACACTGAATTGTGTTTATGTGGAATCTGTGCACAGATCAAGAGGCAGTTGTTTGAACAGAACATGAGGATACTATGTGGATTAAAATCAGCAGAGGGTTTGCCTTTTCTGCATGCTTATTGAATCTATGTGCATATAATCCAAAAACAAGTGGACTATATGAAGAAGAATGCAGCATCAGGAATAGACAAAGACTCATTAACAACCGATTATGTACAAATAACACCACCTTGCTTGCTAAAAGTGAAAAAGACTTGTAGCACTTACTGATGAAGATCCAAGACCACAGCCTTCAGTACGGATTATACATCAACATAAAGAAAAGAAAAATCCTTACAGTTGGAACAATTAAACAACCTCATTATTAACGGAGAAAATATTGGCTTTTATCGAGGATTACATTTTAATTGGATCTACAACCAATGGCCCATAGAAGCTACAGTCAGGAAATCAAGCTCTGTATCATACTGGGCAAATGTGCTGTGGAAGACCTCTGTAAAGGTGTTAAAAAGCGAAGATGTCACTTTGAGAACTAAGATGTGCCTGACCGAACCCATGATATTTTCATTTGCCTCATGTACATGTGAAAGTTGGACAGTGGGTAAGGAAAACTGAAGATCTGATGTATTTGTTGGCAAAGAATATTGAATATACCATGGACTGCCAAAAGAAGGAATAAATTCATCTTGGAAGAAGAACAATCAGAATATTCCTTAGAAGCAAGGATGGTGAGACTTTGTCTCACTACTTTGGACATGCCATCAGGATGGTCCAGTCCCTATAGAAGGATATCATGCTTGGTAAAGTGGAGGGTCAGCAAAAAAGAGGAAGACTGTCAGTGAGGTGGACTGAGACAAAGGGCTCCAGTATGGGAACGAACATGACATTGGTGCAGGACTAGGCAGGCTTCCTTCTCTGGTATAAGGGGTTGCTGTGAGCCACAATCAACCAGATGGCACCTAACAACAACAACTGAAGTATAAACTAGGCATGACTGAGTCCTGTTTCTTCCATGAACAAGCAAGAGTTCCAATTCCTTAGTTTTTTCATCTTTAAAATTAAAAATTTGCTAGGAATATTAAGTGAGAGCAAGTATATAACACATAAAATGAGAATAGTATAACCTATTAGTTTATTAGTTACTATTATTTTTATTGGATATATCTATTTGGGCAGGCTTCAGAATAGCTTTCTGCAGCCTTCTATAAAAAAGTGTATCCACTGTGCTTTCCTTCTCTCCTGGTTTAGGTAATAAACCCTTATCCCAGGCTAAAGTTTAAGTTCCAGACCTCTGTTTTCTCATCTGTAAAATGTGTTATGTTTCCTACAGGCTCTTGATGTACCACATCTACCACGTTTCCTGAAGGCAATAACTTGCAGTTACAAAGGTAAGCACCCGAGTTGACAGCCTTGCCTTCAGTCCAGCACCCGCCTCTCACAAACAGGTTACATAAGCACTCTGTTCACAATTTACAAATGAAGAAACTGAAGTTTAATGAAAATAGCTCTTTTATAGGGCTAATATAGTTTCTGTGAGGCTATAACAGGATCAAGCATATCAAGCGCTTACAAGAGACAACCTGCACGTAATGAGAACTAAATGAATGTTAGCTCTTTATACATTTTTAAACACTGTTTCTATCAAAGAGAATACAAAGAAAAATGATATTAACCTGACCCAATCTCTGGATTTCTTCCAGATGTTTGTGACTGTATTCTAATATAAGAAATTTTCTTTCCTTTCATGGTCCTGGTCCGTATTTGATCATGTATTCATGGTGATTATTTGATTAAAATTTATCTTTCATTGAGTCTTAAGTTTCAGGAAGACGGCATCCAGGTTTGCTTTTGCTTAGCACTGTGCCTCCAGGTATCGGCATAGGCTGTGACAGGTACTCAAAACATGTTTATTCAACAAACAAATAACTTCTATGGTATTTGTACTAATAATCATTGAGGTACCGTATACGAGGACTTCCAGTTAAGTTTGTGAACTCATCCTAGAAAAAGGGCTACATACCTCATTGCTGAATACCACTATGGTCACCTTCAAAGTACTCCCCTTTGGAAGCTATGTGTCAATGTCAGAGCCTAGTCTACCCTTCAAAGCAATTTTGGAACTCTTTTACCAGAATGGCCATCAGAGCTGTTATCATATTACCCTTGATGTCCTGAATGTCATCAAAATGTCTTCCTTTCAATATTTCCTTTATCCTTGGGTAAAGAACAAAGTCATTAGGTCCCAATCAGGTGAGTAGGACGGGTGTTCTAATACAGTTATTTGTTTACTGGCTAAAAATTCTCTCACAGACAACTCCACAGTTAAGTTCACAAACTTGCCACCATGCTGCCATGTACAATGGCTATTCCAGAAAGAGTCCCAAAATTCCTTCCAAGGATGGACTAGATATTGGCATCACTGCATAGCTTCCCAAGGGAAGAACCTCAAAAATGCCTATAGTGATATTCAGCAATCAAGAATGCAGGCCTTAGAACAGTTAAGTTCACAGACTTAACTGTCAGACCTCATAAGAAATCATCAAAAGGCAGTATTAACTATCCACAAGAGCAAATCCTCCTTGTGCCACCCAAACCACTATGTGACTGTCAACTTGAAGCTGTTGGCTGCTTCAAAATTGCTGCTTTTATTGTTAGGTGCCATCAAGTCAATTCCAACTCATAGGTAGCCCATGTGAGAGAACAGCACAATAGGGTTTTCTTTGCTGTTATCTTTACAGAAAAGACTTGTCAGGTCTTTGTCTCATTAGTTGCTGGCTGGGTTCAAATGGCCAGCCTTTTGGCTAGCGGTCAAGGTACTTAACCCTTTGGGCCACTAAGGAAGTACATTTCACTGCTGCTCTGAAAAGATGATCAGCAGCAGCCTTTGTCACATCACAATTTGGGTGGCTCTCCTGGCTGAGGTAAACCTGTATGTTCCTAAAAGCCAGAGTTACTCCAAGGAACAACCCTGAACCCAGTGCTGTTCATAAGCAGAACTACTCTACAGTGCTTCCAGAACTGAAGACAGCACACACAACACTAAGAATGGAAGGCCCTGAGGGGGAAACCTATAGGTAAAGGTAAATGCAGAAATTTAGAGAGGGAAGAGCAGACGACGCAAACAGCATGCACTAGAGTGCATCAGGAGAATAGTCACCTACTGTCCAAGTGACCTCGCTTTGGACAGAGATAAGAACCAAATCCTGATTCTACAATTTTCAACATGTTGGCCTTTATGAACCTCAGCTTTCTACATACACAGAATAATATAATGATATATAATGATACAAACTCCACAGAGATGTTGTGCAAATAAATTTCTATCACTTAACTTAGTACCTACCACCAAATTATAATAACAGTTTTAGTGAGTGCTTATTAAGTTATTAAAAATAAATGGTGCTCAGACTTCTAGGGCCACCATAACAAAACACAATAAAATAGGTGGCTTTAAATAGTAAAAATACATTATCTTCTAATTCTGGAGGCCAGCAGTTCAAATTAGGGTGTCAACAGAGCTACGCTCTGTCTGAAGGCTCCAGGAGAAGACCTTTCTTCAGCTTCTGGTAATCTCAAGTGTTCCTTGGCTTGCAGATGCCCCCTCACTCCTTCCAGTGTCATCCTACTTCAGCTTCCTGCATATTTAACGCTTTTTAAAGTTTGCATTCACTTGCTATTTGCCTATCCCTCCCACTAGAACATCAGCTTCCTGGCTTGTATTCTTTGCCTTGTTCACCACTAATCCCCATTGCCCAGGACAGTGGGTAACACAGCACTTACTCAACAAACATTCTTTGAACAATCATTAAACAATATTTTCCTGTTGCACTATTGTAGCAAGGGCAAAGACTTGGGGACAGAGGCTATCTAAAGGCCACAGACAAGCTTGACATATGAGAGAAGCAGAAATGCCAATGTGGCTGAGATGGGTGGGCCTAACGAAAAGGAGAGAGGTGGAAGCAAGGTTAAATCGAGATTTGCCAGCCTACAAGACCTTCCCATTTCAAGGGTGTATGACTGTGCCTTTATTCTAAATGCAGTGGAATATCACTGAAGAATTTTTAACCCATGAGAGAGAATAACATGATATATCTGGTAATTTTAAAAGATTCTCTGGATAGCAAGAGTAGGAGGAAGGAGCTAAGCTACTACTGCATTCACCCAGTGGAGAGGTGATGGCAGTTTAACCTAGGCTAGTCACCATGGAGATTGGGACAAATGAATAGTTTTGAGGAAGTACAGCAAGGAGATACTGCAGGACTTAGAAGTAGGTCCAGTTTGGAGAATGAGAAACAAGGAAAATCAAGGATAAGAGATAGATCCATGATTTGAATAACCAGAGCACACATTTGCAATAGGGGCAACGTCACCACACAGGTGGTTGACCTATTTTTTGTAAGGCGATAGAATCTCACTCTTTTTTGCTTATAAAACTGATATGCTTGAAAGACAGAAATACACATTGTATCTCTGACATTAGTAACTAGCTCAAAGCTGGCATTGACTATTTTCTGATGCTTAGGAGTTATAGCAAGCAAAGCATGAACCAACAGCCCTTTGAGTTTTGTCCCTTAGCTGGCTGTGATAAAGGACCTCACGGATGGACAATGGGGGCCGATCTTGGGGACTGTCTTGACTCGGAAGCCTGAGTAACTGTGGCAGCTCATGTTGCATTAGCCATTGTCTCTCCACATCAGAGCATGTTCATGGTAGATGAGAAACTGGGCTGGAATGAGCAAGTTTCAACTTTTGGACCTGTAGAATTGTCTCTTCAAATAAAAGTTGATACTAAGACCCCACATGAAGAAGAAATAGAACCTGCTAAATCCAAGACTCTAGAAAGAACTCAGATCCTCTGCAGCTCAAAGAGGCCCACATGAGGCCCCTCCGGGCAGTATCATCTCTAAAAACTTTCCTGATCTCAGATTCAATGCTGGTATTTATTTCACCATTTTAGCTAACATATACAACTACGACACATGCAGCAATGCCTCACTAATTTTAAATAACAAGGATAATAAGACTCAGTAACAAATAAATTACAGATGCTTTGTTAACAAAATGCAATTTTATTACTCTCAAGTAGAGAATATATTACAGATGAAGATATAAACGGATATTACTAAGCTAAATGGAATAACTTTGTACGAAGTCACAACTCACAACAGGCCTCCATAACACGGCAATGAATTACAAACATGCAAATCCTTTAGCACAGGAAAAATCACAGTTGTGGTTCAAAACTGAAGGCAGAGCTAAAGTGTCTTTATTTATTGAGTGTTTGGTTTATACAGGGATTACTTTTACTTGGAATGCTCCCTTGAATGTAAGGCCCTAAATAAGCAATGATAAATCATATCAATATTTACTTGGAAAAAAAATTAAGGGTACAAAACGATTGAAAATCTCAAGTGAATGCGCTTGGAGAAAATGAAATATTCTTGTGTATTTAGGTCTGGCTCCTTGATGATATTCAAAGACAGTGCATTCAAACAAAATTAACAGATGCTGAAAAGTGAAAGCATTTTATGTGGGTATGGGAATTCTCAGCAATTTAATGTGAGAGCAGAGCATCTCCAGCTTTAACGTGGCTTTCAACACCTATGGACTCTCCCTGCCCAAATGCACAATTAAGATTGGATAGATCTGGAATGGAGCCAGAGATTCTGAGTTTTCCAGGGGATGCTGATGCTGCAGGTCTATGGACCAATACGAGAAGGTTTAAGAGACACAGCATAGCATTTCCAATACATATATATATTTTGGGGAAGAAGGTAGGAGAGTCTAAAGATTATTTTCTTCTAAATCTTTATGACTAGGATTTACCTTAATTAAGAATTCCCTTTAATTTCAGCCCCTAGTCTGCTGTCTTATCAATACTTGCCCTAAGCATTAGTAGGAAGCTTTTCATTACAGAGTATTAAGCAAATCACATAGAGAAATCAAGTATAAGAATTCAATAATCCAAATACTCTAATGTTGACACAGAGGTCCCATGGTTGGCTCATTTTACATTTTTGAAAACTTTATTCTCTTTAGGTAAATGTATTTCAGTTCACTAATGTCATTTGGAGTCTTGGTGGTATAGTGGTTAAGAACTATAGAGAATTACAGCTGCTAACCAAAAATTCTGGCAGTTCAGAACCACCAGTCTCTCCTTAGAAACCCTACAAGGCAGTTCTACTGTCATACAGGGTTGCTATGACTTGGAATTCACTTGACTACAATGTCGTTGTTGTTTTAAAGGTTAACATTGTTTAATTAGCGATCTTGCCTACATTCAGGAAAGGAATTACATCACTTAAGTGTAAAGCCAAAAATTCCTCCTTAGACTTTTACCCTCAAGGAACATAGGGTTCGGTGGGTTCTTAGAATGTGTATCATGAAAATTCTGGTTTTCTAGACATGAGATCCTCGTGACATTGTGTGCCCAAAATCCTACAGGAAGGTTTCAGTAGAGCCAGGATTAATACCTGTTTCTTCAGTCTGTCTTTGAATTTTTAAGGGAAAATATGAGTCTCAGTGTCTCTTGAATTTTAGTGCAGAAATTCCTTATCCTGTGTAAGTCTGGCTTATTAAAGTACTCATAATACACATAAATGTATCAGTATAGAATATACAAGTTTTATGTACCCAATTTGTGAAAATTTCTTTACTGTTTTGCCAAGACAAGTGCCGTCGAGTGGGATCCAACTCATGGCGATACAGATGTGAAATAATTTGTGCTTTAAACACTGTTAAGATGAGAGGTTTGGAAGACTCTTGTCGTGTTCATGTTCATGTCTTGGGTCCACATGAGCCTTTGTTCCCAAAGAGTTGTGACAGAATGGCCATACCTGCCTGTATTCTATGGAGAAGTAATTCAGCTTGAGGACCACAGACTTACACAGGCTCTGATTACTGTCCATGCAGGGCAACGGACATCCCCAGTAATCTGTAAAATATGCAGAAGGCAAAGTCTCCAGCTTAAGCTGCTTGCCACTTAGCCCCAGTGAGCTGGCTGGGCTCCAACTCAGGTAATTGCATCCTGTCTGCTCAAATTTCCTTTGCAATTTCAATCAGATATGTTATCCTCCTTAGTGTGGCTGCCCAGAATGATAGTCCAGGATTCCCCAACAGCTGCCAAACAGCTGTTGTGCTCAACCCAAGAGGTGACTATGTTTCAGTAGTGGGGAAAATGATTCCTTGTTATTCCTTCTTGCTGTCACAGAGGCACTATGAGGCTTAATTAAGATGTGCATAGCTTCTGAGGTGCAAGTTGTGACAAAGACAGCAGATACTCACTATTAAATATCTGCACCTGCTTTCATCTCAAAGTGAAATCTTGGTTTGTTATATTCCTTGAGCTATGATATAGCTTGTTTATATTTAATAAGAAAAAATGCTTATAAAAACTGGCATTGAGAGAATTTATAATTTTACAACCTATTACTTCTTTTCATTACTTTAAAAGACCTTCAGTACTAATGAAGCACCCATCCCACTTACAGCTATATTAATTAACTTTTCATTTATGCTACCATGCTATTATTTGCAGATACTATATGGATGTTGAATTTTTTGGTCATGATTTGCTATGCATGCACCCTTCATGAAAATACACTGAGCAAATAACTATCTCCAAATTTAACGAATTAAAATAGCCATTATTTCATTATATTTTATAACGTTATCAGTCAGAAATTTAGAAAGAACTCAGTTGGAAAATCCTATTGCTCCATGTTAGTTGGTTGCATCCAGCTGGTGGGTGGCTCAGTCTGGAGGGCCCAACGTGGCTTTATTTGCATGTCTTATGCCTAGAAATCCTGACAGTGTGGTGGTTAACTGTTACACCTGCCAATTGTAAACGTCAGCAGTCCAAATCTACCAAACACTCCTTGGAAACTCTATGGAACAATTCTACTCTGTCCCGTAGGGTTGCTATGAGTAAGAATCAACTTATGACTATGAGTTGGAATTGACTCAGTGCCAGTGGTTTGGGTTTTGGTGTACCAGGGCAGAATCAAGTAGAAGATTGATTGGGCTTACCGAGGTCCCTCTTCATTTAGTCTTTGCAGTTCTCCATTGGAGTCAAGGCACTATGTGACCAGATGGAAAAGAGTAATTTCATCGTGAGACAAGATTTAGGACATTTGCCATGGACCTTACCTGAGGAATGGGTGAATTGTTTAGTTTAAGATGAAAATAAGAACATAGTGGAGCAAACACATGAAAAATATGCTAAGAAGTTTGAATTTGGTCATGTGGATATTGATAAGTTTTTAATGGTGTGTAGCTTGGTGTGACAAAATTAGAAATGAACTTCAAAAGGATAATCTGTAAGCCCAGGCAGAACAGATTGGAATAGTTCAGTGTCAGTGATATGAGTTAAGCCTAGCCCTCTTAATTCCTTTGAAAAACAATTATTGCAATAATACAAGTAAAAGAAGGGAATGGCAGCCTGACTCCATTATATATTTAATCTCTGCTTGTGTTTTGATGGTTTCAAGACAGTAGTTTTTAAATTGCCGACTATTAATAATTACAACAGTAAGTGACGTTTTCTGGTATTTTGCCCTTTCACTGGACTTTCACATACATTATGGCCACAGACCCCACAAAACTGAGAATCATAGACCAGAAAATTGTTGGAGATACAAAGTTTCCAATATATAATGGACATATATATGTATATATACATACACACATACAAACAATGAGTATATAAAAACCAAACCCACTGCCATTGATTCCAACCCTTAGTGACCTTATAGGACAGAATAGAACTGCCTCATAGAATTTCTAAACAGTGCTTGGTGGATTTGAACTCCTAATTTTTTGGTTAACAGTTAAACTCTTAATCACTACTCCACTAATGTTTCCAATGGATATAATGTATATGTATATGTATGTGTATATATAATAGACTTGTATATATCAGATATATAGTGAGATGCATATATACACACACACACATTGGAGATACATATATAATAAATGCATATAAAATGAAGCCCTAGTAATGTATTAGTCAAGCATTCAGCTTCCAGCCAAAAGGTGAGCAGTTCAAATCCACTAGCCACTCCTAACCTAAATAGGGATAGTTGGGTACACATATCTGTATTTAGGACATAATTTAAGGATTTTCTATATTTTAAACTATCATATGTTCTTCTGAGGTTAATATTGAATGGCAAAATAGGAATTTGAAAACCAGCAACTGGAAAGTATCCGAACTCTCTAATCCAAAAAGAGACACAGTTTCTAAATCCCCACAGATTTTTTTTCCTCCTGGCAGCTGGCTTCCAACAACAGAGTGAGTTCACTATAGTCCTGCACAAGATTTAATGGGGTAATTAAGAAGTGTGCTGAGAATTTGGCCCAAGCCCCGGAACTGTTTTTGCTCTGCAGATTTTGTGTTGGTGGAAGCAGTTCAGGCAATCCATCATTTGTGCTTGGCAATGCCAGTGACACCAGTCAGTTCTTGGAATGCAATAAGGGACAATGGTAAGAAGAGGGTAGCCAAGATTTGGCAGCAGCCTTCACAAGCCTTAAGGACCCTTTGGCTACAGTTAGCGTTCCTCTCACATAACTGTTCACTGCAAGTGGTAGGGGAAAGTGAGGCTGCCATTTCCCAATCTGCCCAGAGTTTGCTCTATTTCTTTCTTTCTTTTGGCTTACTCTTACTACATCTATATGCAGATCCACTTATAAGGCAGCTTCATGTGATATTCTAAATCTGATATAAGAAATGGTATCTTAGAGTATATGTGTTTGAGTGAGGTGGATTATCTTTTCAAATGTTGAAAATTCATGTACATTTCCTTTTCTAGGAACTGCCTGTTCATTCCATGAAGCTAAGAACAACAAGCTGAATTGTTGAGCTAGGAAACAGATACCTACATATAATGATCTTGAAATTTTAAGTCAGCACAACAGTGTATAAATATCTATTAAATTGTTTAAAGTGACCAGCTCTAACAATGCCTCTCCTATATTTTTACCTTGCAGACAAATTCACTTGCAACATGACATAAACCTTCACTGCAGCTCTGTAGGAAAGATCACAAATCAGGAAACAATCTAAAAATTTATTAATAGATGTCCAGTTAAATTATGAAGCAGCATCCACTTTCAGCTGTGATAGAGTAACTGGCGAAAGCTGGTTCTCCAATCATAGATCGTGGTAAGACTACACAAAATATACGAGGAAGTACATTTTGGTGTTATACAGTAAAGAGCACAAGATTGTGATTTCTGAGAGAAGAGAAAATCATAAGGTGAGACCTACAATGCCATGCCTTTTGCCTGAGGATAATTTTTTGACTGTGGTGCAAACAGCTGGAGTCTAAGCAGGCCATGGCAATTCCGCTGAGTAGGGAGCTTTTGATCAGAATTAGGGGCAGCTAAAACAGCTGGACTCTATAGAGCAAAGCATCAAAAGATAAAGAGGGGTCTATGTACAAAGCGAGCCTCAAATAATATAGACAAAAGCTACAGAAACACCTATACTGGCAATGAATAGTTGTGGATTGATGTTAAAAACAATGTCACATACAAAAAAAAATACTTGTGTATAAATACACCAAATATGTACAGTAGTCATATGTATGTTGAAAACTACAAAACATTATAGAAAGAAAGCAAAATACTGAAAGAAATGAAAAGATGTACAGGTAAGCTGCCAGTACATGGTTGACAACAGTAAGCATGAAAAGACAGAAAGATGAAACAGACAAAGAGTACTACCAGAGAGAAACAGGAGAATTTCATAATAAAAAAAAGATCATCATGAAGACAAAATAATTATAAATGTGTATATGATCAATAATAGCTCCAAAATGTCTGAAGCAAAAATGGGCAGAATCAAGTGGAAAAAAAAAAATAACTCCATGATCACAGTAGGAAATTTTAACGTACCACTTTCAGAGTGACTAGCTTGCTAAAAAAAAAAAAAAAAAAAAATCAGTAAGGACATAAAACATCTCTATAAACTCACAAGTAGCCTTGGCAGCATAGTGACTAAGAGCTTAGCTGCTAAGCAAAAGGATGGCAGCTCAACTCCACCAGCTGCTTCTTGGAAACCTTACGGGGCAGTTCCACATTTAAATGTCTGTAGCGTTGCTATGAGTCAGAACCTACTCAGTGGCACCTACCAAAATAAGACATTTGCAAACATCTTGAACTAATCAATGTTTACCAAATCCTGTATTCAATAGCTGTAAAACTTATACTTACCAAGATAAACCATCATAAAACAATTAATAAACTTGAAAGAATTGAAATCATACAAAACGAGTATTTGACTACAAATAAAAAAATAAAATTAGCAATTTTATTTGTAAAATTGTTATTATTATTATTACACCTGTGAAAACTCCCAATATCTGGAAATTAAGTAATATATATTTTTTTACTGATTCATGCATCAAACCAAAAATCATGATGAAAATTGGAAATAGCTTGAACTGAAGGACAATAGAAATACAATAAGTAAAAACTTGTGGTATCAGTGACAGCAGCTAAACTACCTTTTTAGAGAGATAGTTACAGCTTTAAATGTCAGTATGAGAGGAAGAAAATGAAAGATACTGAAAATTAGTGACTGTTTCATCTTAAGAAGATAGGAAAGAGGAATGTAAATCTAAAGTAGAAGAAAAGCAACAACAAAAATCAGAACAGAAGTCAAAACAGGAAGAGACACAGAGAAAATTAACAAAGTCCCAAACTATTTATCTAAAGGATCACTTTGTTCAAAATCATATGTAGACTGATTCAGGTAAAAAGAAACAGAATACAAATTACTAATTGTAAAGGATGAAAAAAGAGTTATAACTACAGATCCTACAGACATTAAAAGGACTCTAAAAGTATATTATGAACACCTTTATGTCCCAAAATTCAATAATTTAGATGACATTTCCTGAAAAAATACAATTTCCTGAAGAGTATAATACTAAGCTGAAATGAGAAGAAATAGAAAATCTAAATACTCTTAAATGTTCTGTCAAAAAAAAAAAAAATCCCTAAAGAAAACTCGAGGCCCTCTATGATTTCACTGATACATTCTATTAAGGATTCAAGGAAGAATTAATACCACTTTTAAAGAAACTTTTTTAGAATATAAAAGATGTATCAGTCTTATTTTGCTCAATATGACTGATACAGCCTTAATATTAAAACCTGATAAAGGTAGTTTAAATGAAGAAAATTACAGGTAAACCTCCTTCATAAATTCAGATGTGAAAAAAAAAAAACACAAACTAAGCCTAATTACGTATAATAAGGAAACTCTGGTGGTATAGTGGTTAGTTGCTATGGTTGTTAACCAAAAGGTCGGCATCTTGAATACACCAGACACTTACTGGAAACTCTACAGGGCAGTTCTACCTTGTCCTTTAGGGTTGCTATGAGTTGAAATCAACTTGATGGCAGTATGTTTGGTTTGGGATATATATAGTAAGAACAATAACGTTATCAAATAGAGTTTATCCTAGGAATACAAGTTTGGTTTAACACATTAAAAAAATTTTACATAATAGTAACTGAATAAAAGAAAAATTCATATGCTCATCTTAAAAGACATAGAAAAAGTACTTGAAAACTCTAACACCCATTTATGATAAAGATTCTTGGGAAACTAGAAATAGTAGTGAACTTCCTCAAACTGATATAGGGCATCTATGAAAAAAACTACAAACTTCCTTCTATGGTGGAGTATAAGAACTGCCAGTTGAGTTTACAAACTCATCCTAGAAAAAGTGCTACATAACTCATTGCTGAATATCACTGTGGTCACCTTTGAATTACTCCCCTTGGGAAGCTATACACTGATGTCAGAGCCTAGTCTACCCTTCCAAGCAATTTTGGAACTCTTTTACTGGAATGGCCATCAGATTACCCTTGAAATCCTGAATACCATCAAATTGTCTTCCTTTCAATATTTTCTTTATCTTCTGGTGAAGAAAAAAGTCATTGAGGGGCCGGATCAGGTGAGTAGGGAGGGTGTTTCAATACAGTTATTTGTTTACTAGCTAAAAATTCCCTCACAGACAACTCTACAATTAAGTTTGCAAACTTGCCTCTGTGCCACCATGCCACCATACATTATGGCCATTCCAGAAAGAATTCCAAAATTGCTTGGAAGTGTGGACTAGGTGCTGGTAATGGTACATAGCTTCCCAAGGGGAGTATCTTGAAGGTGACTGTAATGATATTCAGCAATGGGGTATGTAGCACTTAAAATAATTAACTTCACGGGCTTCATTGCCATGCCACATATAAACTGCGCACTAAATAGAGACAGAAGCAGGTCATTGGTTTCTTGGGCGTGGAAATGAAGGGAAAGACGGACTATGAATGAACATGAAGAAATTTTTAGTGTGATAGAGATGTTTGTTATTATAACTGCAGTAATGTTTTGGCCATTTTAAGTATGTAGTTTATTGTACTTCGATTATTCCTCAGTAAAGTGGTTTAGACAATTATATGGCCCACAAAGCACATCTTATAACCAGAGAGCTCTGCTTTGTAGCTCAACATTTTGAATTCTCAGACAGTATGATTATCACAAAAGCTAGAGAAACACAATCCATGCTCTGAAATAATTAGGATTCTGCCACAGAAGGCTTTGAGATGAGTACCTAGAAGAAGCAGGTGGGGAATAGGGCATCTTCTTTTCCATCTTCTGCTTCTGATGAAGAAAAGCAGTTCCTGAAGACCAAATGTTTTGTTGCCTTAACCCACCTTGTCAGAAGTTATTGAGCTATAGTTATTTTTCCAGCAATGAGACCTACAAAGTCAAGGAGCATTCTCAGGACTCTGCTCCTTAGGATTCTAGAAGACTTTATGTCTGCTCCCCTCTAACCCCCATCCCACCCCCTGCCCCACATCCTACTATCATCAACAACTGTGTAGTGGCCAATAGGATTCCCTGTGGACAAATCTCAAGAATTCGTTTGACTGAAAACATTAAGCAAGTCCCTTAGGAATCTTGCAGCCAGCCCCAGAGTGGCAAGATGACTTCATTACATTTGAAATGGAAGAAAACCTATTCATACCATATCTGTCATGATTTGCATTCCACAATCTGCCTAGAGGTCTTTCTACACAATGTGTCTACGTTGAATGGCTAGTTTTCCAGCTCTGGGCTCTTGTGAAGGCATGTCTGATTAAAAACCAAACCTGTTGCTTTCAAGTCATTTCTGACTCCTGGCAACCCTATAAGACAGAGTAGAACTGCTTCATAAGGCATCCAAGGAGGGGCTGGTATATTGGAACTGCCAACTTTTTGGTTAGTAGCCTAATACTTAACCACTGGGCTGCACATCTGGTTGCTGGCAAGAAGTCTAGGAATGATGAGTGCATGGAAGAATCTGATTTCTCAACTGCCTCATAAGGTTTCCAAGGAGCCTATGGTGGATTTGAACTGCCAGCCTTTCGGTTGGTGACGGTAGCACTTAACTACTATGCCTCTAGGGTTTCCCTTCTCTTAACAGAAGCACCCAAAGCTGTGGCAGTGCAGATTGCCTTCCACTCCTCCTGCAGTGTGCTTCAGCCTGGCTCAGAGAACAGACAGCTGCAGTGGTCTTGGTCTTTCTCCACTGGCAGAATCAGTGCCAGTTTGAAAAACAAGAGGATTTAGTCTGTTTTCTGTCATTGGTGGCTACATCACAGGTACATCAGATAAAGGTCCTCATAGGACATCATTCCTATCAGCTTCAAGATATTGTCCAGACAGTCCTTGTTCGTCAGAAAGAGCATTTCTTTGCATCTCAAATAAGATAAGTCATTTATGCTTTCAGCATCTTTCTCCAGTTGTTGATTCACTCATTCAATAAGTGGCTCATGTTTACTTACTAGGTGCAGGCTACTCATGCATCATCATTATTAGTAGGAATCAAAACTAAAATCTAGATCTAGTAGCAACAGATTCCCTGTATGATTAATACAAACTTTTTTGAACAACTATTGAGGCACCAGTTGTATGACATAGATTATTTCCTTTCCTCACAATGCAAGTTACAGTATTATAATAAGAATTTTGTACGTGACAAAACAAAAGCTAAGTAATTCATCCAATGACAGTAATTTAGTAATTGTCTAAGCTGGAACCTGAGCAGATTTAGAAGTGTCCGGTGGCATGCTGGCCAAGTGCTACATCAGCTAACCAAAAGTTTAGTGGTTCAAATCTGCCAGGCACTTCTTAGAAACCCTATGGGGCAGTTCTACTGTGACTTATAGGGTTGCTATGAGTCAGAATTGATTCAATGGCAATGACAAAAGCCCATGCAGTTCCCCCTCTATCAGTCAACTAGGTAGATTATCCAACCTGTTTTAAGAGATATTAATATGTTGACAGTACATCAATAAACATGCTCATGTCTGTTTATGTTTGACACACTCATAGGTGATACGACAGTAAGGCAGACAGCTTCACAGGCAGTAGGCTCTCCAGTACCACTTGGAATTCTCACCTTTAAGAATTTTGGGTCACTAGGGAGCAGCACAGGAAACCGGGGAGAACAGAGGTGAGTATCAGCAGGCAGTTAGGGGAATTCAGAGATGAGAGATGATGCAGTTCCTGAGACATATAGTTTAGAACTCAATTTTGTACAATGTCAGCAACTGACTTGCTAAGCATACATGAATCTGATATATAAATAGGAACCCTATTTCATTATTTAAAAGGCTAAGTAGGTCTAGAATAGAGTGGAATACTGGACACAGTATCTCATACATTCCACATATATTTGTTAAATGTGTATTCGGTGCCAGGCACGATTCTGAGGGCCAAGGACAAAGCAGTGAATAAGAGCAGCAAGGTCTCTGCTCTTAGGGTAACTGCACTCCCAGTCCTGATGGTTTCAGATTGTTAATTCTGAGAAAAACAGAGATATATGCAATGGGAGGTTCAGCTTCAACTATGCAGACTTTGTGGCTTTGCTGGTGAAATGGTCAAAGTGCTCAGCTACTAGGTCATCAGTTTGAAACCATTAGCCACTCTATGGGAGGAAGATGTATCAGTCTGCTTCAATAATCATTTATAGCCGTGGAAAGCCCATGGGGTCACTATGAATAAGAACCATTTCAAGGGCAGTGGATTTGGGAGGAGGGGAAGTTATGGATTAGTCAAATGAGTGGTTCCGGTAAAGTCAGTATGCTTTTGCAACTGGCTCACACAGTTTTGGAGAGTTAGTTTGTGAACTGATTGATGTCAGGTTGGCAGCTGGAAATCAGTCCTGGTCAGTATTACACCATGGAAATGGGCAATCTTTGAATTAGGGCTACTCTTCACTTGCCCTCTCCCCCATGAGCCATGTTAAGCATGGTATATCACTGCATAGAATTGTAAAGGACTGGACATGTAGACCAGGTGAAATACTTGGGTTTCTTAGGCTTCTAGAGCCTGCAGTTAAGTTTAAGTTTTTTAAGAACGTAAATAGTAGGTAAAGTCTTAAGAAAGTGGACACATTAGCCTAGGGGAGAGACCAAACCCAAACCCAAAGCTTTAAAGTCAATTCACAGCTACTGAGTAGAACTGACTAGGGTTTCCAAGGCTGTAAATCTCTATGAAATAGACTGCCACTTCTTTCTCCCATGAAGCTGCTGGTGGATTCGAACTGCTCACCTTTCTGTTAGCAGTCCAGTGTTTACGAAACTGTGCCAACAGGGCTCCCTTTAACAGAGAGAAGACTGATAAAGCACAGCATAGACAACAGAACTTAAAAACACACCAATGGTTAATGGAAAGAAAAGAAAGCCCCTAAAGACAGTTGAATGAACCAGATTTGAAGTATGAGGAGGAAGTTTCACAAGACATAGTGAAATAAGAAATTTCCAGAAAGAATTATTCTAGCTTGCTATGTTAATCTTTTAAAGCTAATGCTCAAGTTTAGAAAGTGTCTGAAAGATTTTGGCATCTAGAGCAGGGTGGATCATTGATTATCGCAGACAAAGCATTTTCAGAAAAGTGATGAAGAATGAAGTATAAAGTCAGACTCAGAAGGGTGAGGAGTGGATGGTAGGTGAAGTGGAGGACACCAAGATAGAGGACTACACACAGCTCATTCTGATACCTGGGATCCCTTCTCTCCTGAAAAGAGGAGAGCTCTTTCCAGGAGACAAGCTACACTCCCCAGGTTCTCTCCCTCTCTCTCTCTCTTTTTCCCTTCTTCATCCAGGAAATACCCTTCTGTTGGCACATTTTTTCTTCACAGTGAAATGAAAAAGGCGTCAGCTTTAGCTCTGCCAAACAACCATCCTCTCCTGAGATTGATGACATCCAGATCTTTGAACCTAAGAGTTCCACTGTTTATTGTTTAGGGTAGGCTTTTCTACAGATGGCTAATTACATTTCCTGTGTGTGGAATTTTTCCTAGATTTCTGCTCAGAGGATAGCATAAATTTCATGCTTAGGGACTACCTTGCTTTCACTCCCATTAACATATGTTCCAGGAGAAAATATTTTCTCTACCAATTTTTAACTCATAAAAGATACTGCAGACTTGTGAGAGAAGGAAGGAGGAGAGTACACGCCTCATGTTTAGCAATAACCATCCATCTCCATCAGAGAAGCTGCCTCATCCATATACATGAGGGAGGGCCTATTCCTCCTTTGTCCCATGAGATCCTACTTTCCAGCTGTCAGCTGATTGGGCTGGAGGAGGACAGCCACTCAATACATGACTATTTCAAAATTTGGCCAATGACAATGACTTGCTGGCTCAAAAGACAAGCTGGAATAACCAGGTTTCCTATCTATAAAACTTCCCTGTAGGGGGGCGGAGTCAATATGGCGGACTAAGGACACGTCTCCTTCTATCCCTCTGGAAACCAAGACCTGAACTGACAATCAAACAGAGCCTTTTGAGCACCTAATCAGCCTCAGGACACGGCACAGAGCTGTTAATTGGGACTTTATACCATTCAGTGAAAAACCTCCTCTCTTTCGCTGACTCCCACTCCCGGCTAGCCCCGGCTCTCACGGACAGAAGGTAAACACACCATTTTGACTTTTTTTTCCTCGGTCTCGGCTGGCGGGCGGAGCTGGGCCTTGCCTGGCAGCTGGACTCAGACACGCTGCTGGGGGGATAGGCAGGTGAAAGTCCCATGTTCTGAGAGCCAGGCTCGGGACTCTGTTAATCTAGACACTTTGTGCCTTTCGTTTTGTAGCTGCCTCAGTGGGGTTTGTGCGGAACTCCGTGGTCAGGGTGTGGGACGCCATGTTGGTACCAAGATTTTAGCGGGACCTCATTCTTAGCCTGGGAGCCAGCGCCTGCAAACGGGACAGCGCTTCTCCGTCAGAAAAGTAGTGATTTTGCATAGTGCTGCCTACATTGGGGGCCCTGCAACAGAAGCAGAGGAATCGCTGCCTCTGGGCATCTTTAGCCCCCCTGTCTGCTGCCTGTGTGGAGGACGCCATCTTGGGTACGGTGGCCGCAGCTGGACCTAATTCTTAGCTTGGGAGCCAGACCCTGCCCACAAGAGAGCACTTTTCTATCACAAAACCAGTACTCAACGCAGTGTTGGATAAGGCTAGGCCCTGTCAGCAGAGGCCACCAGGGCAATAGCAGTGCTGTATTCTGAACTAGTTTGTTATCATCTCGGGTTGGATACAGTGGTGCTTACTTTGTCAGATGGGAAGAGGGACCTCTACACCTGAAAACCTAACTGACTTGTGAACTGGTCAGATACCTTTTGCTTTACATTTGAAGACAGCCTAGAGAAACATTTGCAATCCATCCTCACAGTACCTCTTCCAGCCTCTATATACTCACATGGGACCCAAAAAGCAACAGACAATTGTGGCATACAAGCAATCACTCATGGCTTCAGAAGGCTCCCAAACAAAGCAACCAAGGAGTTTTCCAGATGAAGAAACTTTTATGAAAGCATCAGGAAGTGAATACAAATTGATTATATACAGGGCCCTTCTAGACCTTATACAAAATGCAGCAGAACAAAATGAAAAATTAAGCAAGTTGTTCGATCTGATGGAACACCAGTACTCTGAAATCCAACAGATCAAGAAGAAAATCAAAGACATAGAAGCTTCCATGCAAACCCAAGAAAACAGAATGGAACAAATGGAAAAAAGAATTTCTGACTTGGAAGACAGAGCTACTGATGCCAGTGTCTATGAGCAGAAATCAGAAAAAAGAAACAAGAAAAATGAAGAAACATTAAGAAGCATGTGGGACTCTATTAAGAGGAACAACCTTCGATTAATTGGAGTCCCTGAACAGGGTGAGACATCTGAGAACACAGAGAATATTGTTGCTGAGCTGCTGAAAGAAAACTTCCCAGAAATTATGAAGGAAGAGAATATAGACATCTCAGATGCATATCGTACGCCACCCAATATAGATCTCAAAAAAAGACTCTAAGGCATATTATGATCAAGCTTAACAAAATGAAACATAAGCAGCAACTCTTAAAGGCAGCAAGACTCAAGGCAAAGCTAACATTCAGAGGGAAACCCTGTAGGCTCTCGTCAGATTTCTCAGCAGAAACCATGCTGGCACGGAGACAGTGGCACGACACATTCAAAGTCTTGAAGGAGAAGAACTTGCAACCAAGAATTATATATCCTGCAAAACTGTCTTTCAAACATGAAAATGAAATTAAGACATTTCCAGATAAACAGAAACTCAGAGACTTTGTAAAAACCAAACCCAAACTACAAGAAATACTGAAAGAAGTTCTTGGCTTTGGCTTAGAAGAACGAAACCACTAACTTTATATTTTAGAACGACACACTACTCAATACTCATTTAGGGAAGGCTCCAAAGTAAATCACAGCTTTGATTTGGAAAGAAGCAATCCAGTGATCATCATGAAAACTATGGTGTCATCATAATAAAAGAGGGATGTACTACAGTCGTTATAGTCCTTCCAGATGGAGAGGAAGATGATCAGACTGGTAGTAATTAAAATTGGGTTTATAAATAGTTTATTAAGGGGGTTCATAGGGGCAGCTGTAAAGCACAACAAAGATGTATCATACCATTTCAAGAAATCTAACACACGAGTCTCAACAACTATAAAACCAGCTCTGAAAAAGGTGAAAAATCAACTCACAAAAGAGTGTCTCAGAACAGACTAATAAGAACAAGAGAGAAAACATCAACATAAAAATAAACATATCACAATGGCAGCAGTGAACACATACCTATCAATAATTACATTGAATGTGAATGGACTGAATGCTCCAGTAAAGAGACACCGAGTGTCATCTTGGATCAAAAGACACGACCCATCCATATGTTGTCTACAAGAAACTCACTTGAGACTTAAAGACAGGAACAAACTGAAAATTAAAGGTTGGAAGAATATATATCAAGCTAACAATGAACAAAGAAGAGCAGGGGTGGCAATTCTAATCTCAGACAAAATCAACTTTAATGTCAAATCCACCATCGTGGACAAAGATGGACACTATTTACTGCTGAAAGGTTCAGTACACAAGCAAGACTTAACTATATTAAACATTTATGCACCTAATGTCAGAGCACCTAAATATGTCGAAGAAACACTGACTATGCTCAAAAGAGAGTTAGATGACTTCACAATAATAGTGGGAGACTTTAACACTCCACTCTCATTACTAGACAGATCATCTAGAAAAAAGCTCAGTAAAGATACAGAAGACCTCATTGACACAATTAACCAAATAAACCTCATTTATATATACAGAACTTTCCACCCCTCAGCAGACAACTACACCTTCTTCTCCAGTGCACAGGGAACATTCTCCAGAATTGACCACGTGATAGGCCATAATGCAATGCTCAACAAAATCCATACCATTGAATTATTGCAAAGCATCTTCTCAGATCATAAAGCCATCAAAGTTGAAATCAATAGCAGAAAAAACAGAGATAGAAAGTGGAACTCGTGGAAACTGAACAACATCTTGCTCAAAAAAACATGGGTTATAGAGGAAATCAGGGATCAATTAAAGAAATTCATGGATTCCAATGAGAACGAAAACACTTCCTACCAGAACCTATGGGATACAGCCAAAGCAGTGCTCAGAGGTCTGTTTATCTCCATAAATGCACACATCGGGAAGGAAGAAAGAAACCAATTCAAGGAACTAACTCTACAGCTTGAACAAGTAGAAAGAGAACAACAGAGGAACCCCTCGGGCATTGGAAGAAAGGAGATCATAAAGATTAGAGCAGAGCTAAATGAATTAGAGAATAGAAAAACAATTGAAAAAATTGAAAAGTCCAAAAGCTGGTTTTTTGAAAAGATCAACAAAATTGATAAACCACTGGCTAAACTTACTAAAGAAAAGCAGGAAAGGAAACAAATAACCCAAATTAGAAATGAGAAGGGAGTTGTCACCACAGATGCAACAGAAATCAAAAACATCATAACAGAATACTATGAAAGACTGTACTCTAACAAATTTGAAAACCTAGGGGAAATGGACTAATTCCTTGACTCATACCACCTACCCAAATTATCCCAACGTGAAGCAGAACAACTTAATAAACCCATCACAAAGGAAGAGATTGAAAAGGTCATCAAAACACTGCCAACCCAAAAAAGTCCGGGCCCAGATGGCTTCACGGCAGAATTCTACCAAGCATTTAGAGAAGAGTTATGCCCAATACTATTGAAACTATTTCACAGTATAGAAAGGGATGAAGTACTCCCAAACTCATTCTATGAAGCCAGCATAACCCTGATACCTAAGCCCGGGAAAGATCCAACAAAGACAGAGAACTACAGACTGATATCACTCATGAACTGAGATGCAAAAATCTTCAACAAAATTCTTGCCAACAGAATACAACAACATATCAAGAAAATAATCCATCATGACCAAGTAGGATTCATACCAGGGATGCAAGGCTGGTTCAACATCAGGAAAACAATTAATGTGATTAACCACATAAATAACACAAAAGACAAAGATCACCTGATTTTGTCCATTGATGCTGAAAAGGTATTTGATAAAGTCCAACACCCATTCATGCTAAAAACTCTTAGCAAAATGGGCATAGACGGCAAATTCCTCAACACAATAAGGGCCATTTATACAAAGCCAATTGCCCACATCATCCTGAATGGAGAGAGACTGAAAGACTTTCCCTTGAGATCAGGAACTAGACAAGGATGCCCACTGTCACCTCTCCTATTCAACATTGTGCTAGAAGTTCTAGCCAGAGCAATTAGACAAGACGAACAAATAAAGGGCATCTGCATCGGCCAAGAGGAAGTTAAAATCTCCCTGTTCACAGATGATATGATTGTATATGCAGAGAACCCCAAGGAATATATAAGTAAGTTACTCAAACTGATAGAAGAGTTCAGCAAAGTCTCAGGATACAAGATAAACATAAGTAAATCAGTAGGATTCCTTTATACCAACAACAAGACTGTTAAGGAGGAAATTATCAAATCTATACCATTTGTGATAGCCCCTAAGAAGATAAAGTACCTAGGAATTAATCTAACCAGAGAAACAACAGACCTTTACAAAGAGAACTACAAGCCCTTACTGCAAGAAACTAAGAGAGACTTAGATAAATGGAAAAACCTACCCTGCTCATGGATAGGAAGACTTAACATTGTGAAAATGTCTATTTTACCCAAAGCAATTTATTTATATAATGCAATCCCAATACAAGTTCCAGCATCATTTTTTAATGAGATGGAGAAACAACTCACCAATTTTGTTTGGAAAGGGAAGAAGCCCCGGATAAGTAAGGTACTACTAAAGAAGAAGAACACACTGGGAGGCCTCTCATTACCCGACCTTAGAACATACTACACTGCCACAGTGGTCAAAACAGCCTGGTACTGGTACAAGAACAGACAGACTGATCAATGGAACAGAATTGAGACCCCAGAGATGACACCATCTGCCTATGAACAGTTGATATTTGACAAAGGCCCTAAGACATTAAACTGGGGTAAAAACAGCATCTTCAACAAATGGTGCTGGCAAAATTGGTTATCCATCTGCAATAAACTGAATCAAGATCCATATCTTACACCTTATACAAAAACCAACTCCAGCTGGATAAAAGACCTAAATATCAAACCTAAAACGATAAAGCTCATCCAAGAAAAGGTAGGAACAACAATGGAAGTTTTAATACACAATGAGGACAGACTCCAAAATCTGTCAAAGAAACCTCAATCAACAGAAGAGAAAGTAGATAAATGGGAACTATTAAGAATCAAACACTTTTGCTCATCTGAAGACTTTATTAATAGAATTAAAAGAACACCCACAGAATGGGAAAAAATATTTGGCAACTCTATGTCAGATCGACACCTGATCTCCATAATCTATAAGATACTACAAAATATCAATAACAAGAAGATAAACCATCCAATTAAGCGATGGGCAAAGGAGATGGACAGATACTTCACTAAAGAGGAGATCCAGGCAGCCAAAAAACACATGCGGACATGTTCACGATCTTTAGCTATTAAAGAAATTCAAATCAAGACAACAATGAGATACCATCTCACCCCAACAAGATTGGCCATGATCCAGAAAACACAAAACAACAAATGCTGGAGAGGCTGTGGAGAAAGTGGAACCCTCCTACACTGTTGGTGGGGTTGCAGAATGGTCCAGCCTCTTTGGAAGGCAATCTGGTGCTTCCTTAAAAAAATGGATATTGATATACCATTTGACCCAGTCATTCCACTACTTGGAATATATCCTACAGATTCAAGGCCTTTCACACCAACGGACACATGCACCAGAATGTTTATCGCGGCACAGTCCACAATAGCAAAAAGATGGAATCAACCCAGATGCCCAACAATAGAAGAATGGATAGGTAAACTGTGGTACATATACTCAATGGAGCACTACGCAATGATAAAGAATAACGATGATTCCAGGAAACATCTCCTAACCTGGTTTCAACTGGAAGACATTATGTTGAGTGAGAGTAGTCAGCGACAAAAGGACAAATACTGTATGAGACCTCTACGATAAGATCTCAAAAACAGACTTGTGTATAGAAGAAAAGACTCTTTGACAGCTGCAAGGGAAGGGAGGGAGGGAGGGAGGGCAAGGGGGGAGGGTTTAGTTTAGGTAGTTACTAGAAATCTAGTTGGGAGAAAGCGGTGACAGCACACATTAGGAACAAGAACAACATTAAGTGGACTTCAGCATAACTTGAGTACTCCTTCCATCTTAACTCAATACTGCAAGGATAGAGTAGCTGGGGCGGGGGGCGGGGGACCATGCTCTTAGGCGAATTCCAGGCCAATTGGCACAACTAGCATTTTGCTAAGAGAGCTCTCTGCACCCCACATTGGTGAGTGGCGTCTGGGGTCTTAAAAGCTGCCAAGCTGCCATCCGAGGACACAGCAAATGGTCCCAACTCAGCAGGAACGGATGCTCACCGAGGGCCAAAATGGCATGCAGTAAAGACAACCAAGAAGACAGAGAGACCCACAAGAGTGGGTGCCTACATCGACCTGGGACCGGAAGAACCGGATGGTGCCCGGCCACCACCAGTGATAGCCATGACGGAGCTCACAGAGAGGAGCCTCACTGGCAACACAAGCATAAAAAGAGGTGCATCATGAGATCTCCCCTAAAAGACATCAATTGATGGTCCAGTGGTTTTGGGGTTCCTCTGAGAGCATGGCCCCCGGCCCTGATGCTGCCCGTTCCCATAAATTATAACAAAGATCCACTCTTTGGACAGGAATGGAATGGACTTGGCAATGCAGAGTAACCATATGTTGGAAGCACTTTATGGTTCTATACATCTATAGGATATCATCTTGCTGACCTCTGGCTGGAGGAAGGGGAGTGGACGGAGAGGAGGGGAAAGGAGACTGTTGGGAGGATGAGACATGTATGGAGCAGAGAGGAATAGTGTGCAGTCACCGGACAGGGAGAGCAGTGGAAGCTGCATATAGGGGGGCATGTAAATTTACATGTGAATGTACATTTTCACTCAGTTATGTCAAAAAAAAACTTCCCTGTATCTCTTCTAGCTTGGATCCTTGAAACTGCAGGAGTGTGAGCTGAGTGGACAAGTCAAGGATGGTGTGTCATTAGGGATCATTAGGGGAAACCAATCAGAATAGAGAGTGGCTTAGCAGGCAGGTGAAGAAAATCAGAGATGAGAGCCCAGGTGCTGTCTGAGCAATGGAATATTTGAGGCTACAACTAGGTTTTATAAAAAGCAGAGCTTGAAATGGGAAATTCAGAAACCAAGGACAAAGTCTAAAATCCAGAGATGATTTATTCAAGGTCTTAGCTGATTACAACAGAGGTATCTAATTAACAGACATGTGTTTTATCCAAGACACACAGTCTTTTCCTGATTATAACTTGATTCCCTCAGCAAGTATTTACTAAACGCCTGCTCTGTATCAGGAATAAAGAAAATAAAGCCCTATCCACTTTACCCTAAAAAAAAACTTTCAAAATGTGAAAGAGAAAACAGGCTATGCTAAAGGTAGTTGTTAGATGTCATAGAATGGGTTCTGATTCACAGTTACCCACCCTACATATAACAGAATGCACCACAGCCCAGTCCTGTGCTGTCCTCACAATCATTACTGTATTTGAGGCTATTGTTGGAGCCACTCTGTTAGTCCACTTCATTGAGCATCCTTCCTTTCTCCCATGACCCTCTGCTTTAACAAGCATGATATCCTTTTCCAGGGACTGGCACCTCCTGAAAACATGTCCAAAGTATGTAAAACAAAGTCTTTTCTTGTCACTTCTGAGGAGCACCCTAAGTGTTCTTCCAGGACAAACTTGTCCAGTCTTCCGACAGTCCGCAGTATATTCAATATCGTTTGTCAGCATCATAATTCAAAGGCATGAATTCTTCCTTATTCACTGTCCATACGAGGTGATTGAAAATACCATGGCTTGAGTCAGGTGCACGTTAGTGCTCAAAATGACATCTTTGCTTTTTATTATTTGAAAGAGATATTTTGTAGCAGATTGTCCAATGAAATATGTTTTTGGATTCCTTGACTGCTGCTTCCATGGGGATTGATTACAGATCCAAGTAAAATGAAATTCTTGACAATTTCAATATTTTCTCCATATATCATGACATTGCTTATTGGTCTACTTACAGGGATCTTTGGAAAAAAGTGAAAAGGAAGATTGGGAACAGCTACTAAAGTCACCACTTACTTGTAGAGCATTTCTGTAGTAATTGAAAGACAGCCTGATTCTCTACCAGCAAAACAAGGGACCAAGCCTGGTCTCATAGCTTCTAGAAAGCTTATTGATTGAAAAACGCTATCCACTGAAAATTGTGTAGAAAGGTTCATGAAAAATGACACCTGGTCCTTGACGGTATGAAAAATCCCTGAATTGCATGGCACTGAAGATCAGAATAGCAGCCAGAAAACACGTGTGAGAACAGACCATCATAGAAATACGAACAGTTGAGATTTACTCAGTCATCATGTCTTGAGTCCATTTATGAATTATTCCTCTGTGGGGAAGGAGGTTTGGAGGAGACAAAGCTGGATAAAACTGAGCCATGTGACTGGAGGGCTCACAGATGAACCACTTCACATTCCTCTGTGTTGGGTCAGAACTTCCTTCCTGGAGCCACCTCCAGGGCTCCAGTCCTTCCCATGTAAGGCCTGCATTCAAGATCCAAGAGCCTGCTCTGTTCTCCAGGCCTGGCAAGTCACCAAGGCATGGGGCTTTTGCAAGGAAGCTAGAAGCCTGGCTGTGCAACCAAACCCACAGCAGTGGAGGCTTCAGGCCCGGCTTGCCTCATTTGGGGATGTCATTGAACTTGCATTTCTACCAGAAAAGAACAAAAACAAGAACCACAACTTATCTATGTTTAGAATAAAATAGGTTCAGGAATTTGAATGCTATAGGTCTCTTAGCTTATTTAAGAGAGTCATTGGTTTCTTTCTGCTGTGAGGCCATAGTCTGGATGCTGCTTCTTGGTTTTGCCAAGAGGAGTGTCTTAAGCTGACTTAGCTAATTCCTGCAAAATGCAAATCCAGTTTTCTTTTTTGAGCGTCTAAACTAAGTTATAAGAATAATGCACACACCAGAGGCACTCAGATTCATGTTCAGTAATTGGAAGTAAAGTGGGTACTAATATTTTCTGATAGAATCTTCGATGGTAACCTGAAGGACCTGCAAGTATTACTTGTACTCTGGGGGGAAAAAAACAACAAAACAAACCCAAGGCTTACTGGGGTTAAATACTTGCCCAAGGTCACCAGCCACAGATCACAGATATGACCCCGCTTCTGTGGTCTCCATTATTACACTATGCTGAAGACATTATGCAGAAGATGTCTTATTAAAACTAATCCACACCATTGGCTACCGCAAGAAAATCAATTCAATTATCACTCTCACAGTAGTTAATACCATTAGGAAGGATACTTGACAAGAACCACTTAGAAAAGCCTGGAATTCATTAAATAAAAGATAATGCATGAAGATTTATTCAATAAACTCATTTTATAACATTAATATTCCAAATAGTACCTTCCATACACATACAACATGAGGGCGAATGTTGGTTTTAGTCATCTGCTGATGCTGTAACAGAAATACCAAGAGTGGATGGCTTTAACAAAGAAAAGGTTATTCTTACACAGTCCGGTAGGCTGTAAGTCCGAATTCAGGATGTCTGCCCCAGGGGAAGGCTTTCCATCTTTGTTGGCTCTGGAGGAAGGTCCTCGCGTTGTATCAGTCTTTGGTCAGGGAGCGTCTTGGTACAGGATTCACTCTACTTCCTGGGCTACTTTCTAAGTAGTATGAGGTTCCCTCCTCTACTGGCTTCCCTTTCCTTTTATCTCTTGTATGATAAAAGGATAAAATCTGGTGCAAGCCATACTCCAGGAAAACCCTCTCTACATTGGAACAGGGAAGTAATCTCAAGAAGGGTTTTACAGTCCCACCTTAATCCTCTCTAACCTAATCCCCTGTTAACCACAGGCAGAGATTAAGATTTACAACATAAGAAAATCACAGAATGAGGGCAATCACAGAATACAGGGAATCCTAGCCCAGCTAAATCATTACACATATTTGCGGGGGGAGGTTATGTGTCACAATTTAATCCATGACAGTGTATTTTTGTGTGTGAATGTATACTCAGGCCTGTTAAAGAAAACAATCCATAGCACGTAGAGCAATTGTTCCTGAGAATGGTGAGCCTATCTTACTTAATTAGCAAGAATTGAACAAGGTAATATGGCTGTGTTTTCTTCAGCAAACAGAGATGTTAGAAACTTTTAATTAGCAAGAAAGTCTCACAAGTTGAGGCTCAGAGCCCCTCCTACCAGACAAGGGCTCTGAAAAACCCAATTTGTGCAGCGATGGAAACACACAGTTAATAATGAAGCAGTTCTCCAGTCCTTGGGAGGGAAGCTGGGCAGCCTTTTAAAGTATTCATTTAGTGTTGACTGGAGAGAGGAAGGAGGAAAAATACAGAGGCCTTCCATTCACACACCAGATGTTCCCGCTAAACAATTACTTTCAAGAAAACTCAGCTTGTGTGGATGATAACTGTTCTGAAGCTTGGGGGCTGGGCAGGCACACAGGACCATTCTTGGAGGAGGGAGGTCTATCGATTGCTGTGACAGGCCATGGGGCTCTAGCATTGGAGTGTTCCATTGCTACATATCTCATGGCCGTGCGTGTCTTCCTGTCTCTCAGAGCTCCTCTGCACTGGCTCACTGCTGGAAACCCGGGCGGTGGCCCAGCTGTTAGTGTCTGCGGATGGGGTGGGGGCAGGGACAGATCACCCAACAGACAAGGTAAGGATGGTACTTAGTTTGCTTACCGGGTCATCTGTAGTGAGCAATTTAACTGTTTTTTTTTAACCATATCAAAGATTCCATTTCTGTTTTTCTACCAGCGTCACAGCACTTTCCTACAGAATCAAAGCCTCTTTTTAAAAATCTGCAGACCTTGACAGGGGCAGACGACCTAGTAGGCCAGGCAGGTGCAGGCTAACTTGTGCTAACTTACTAATCTGTTGTGAACAATTTCACTACAAATGGTCTGGATAACACACCCGCCCCCAACTGGAGGGCTGATTTTACTGCTTCATGAGGTACACCATTGGCAGGGGAACCATTGTTCTACTCTTATCTGCACGGACACTTTGAATCTCAAGAATATTTGGTTTCATGATCCTACCACCTGTCTTAAATTGGGATTCATAAAACACAGCCTGAGCCAGGGATTTGGGGCACACAGCCTACTATGGTGGTGGTGGAGTTTCAGCACTGTTTATTAAAGAATGAATTTGATTTGTTTAGAACAAATCGGTCTTACGAGAAACACAACCAGAACATTCTTTAAAAACGAGGATGGTGAGACTTTGGCTGGCTTACTTTAGACACATTATTAGGAAGAACTAATTGCTGGAAAAGGACATCATGGTTGGTGAAGAGGCCAAAAAAAAAAAAAAAAAAAGATAAATCCATTGCCATCAAGTCAATTCCAACCCTATAGGCCAGAGTAGAACTGCCACATAGAGTTTCCAAGGAGTGCCTGGCAGAGTTGAACTGCTGACCTTTTGGTCAGCGGATGGAGCACTTAACCACTGCACCACCAGGATTTCCAAATAGAGGGTCAGCAAAAATGAGGGAAACTTTTAATGAGATAGATTAATACAGTAGCTACGACAATGGACTCAGACAGTCCAACAACTGTGAAAAGGACATTTCTTTCTGTGATGCATAAGTCAGAGAGAACTCAGTGACAGTCAACAACAATAATTAAGGGAAGGAGGGAAGAAAAATAAAAAGAAGATAGATGCAAGGCTGTAGCTGCAGGTTTAGTCAAGACTTGACTGATTCACAGGGGACTCTGAACATAAATTACACCACAGACTTGCTCCAACTCTATCCATGCCCTAGAATCTGGTCTTTTCACCTCCAGACAGTCACAGGTCATGAGCCCAAGGGTATGAGAGGGGGTGGGTTTATGGTGTTACCTCTGAGGCAGTGGCTCCCATCAGCTTGGACTTCTCTGAGAAAGGAGACATCAGTGGCCAATGCTCACTGAGCTGAGGTTGGGTGCACTGTCAATAGTAAAACAAGTGCAAAGGCAGGTGAAGGGAGAAGCCAGGAAATTGTCTTCACTCAGCTCATTGTTGTGGCAGTACTAAGCCAGTATATTAAATTCATTACAGACTAGCCTATCTCATTTGATATATACAGTGACCTGATAAGACAGGCAGAGTTGACATAATTTCATTTCAATAGTGACTCTCATTTTATAGAGGAGGAAATATGTCCAGATGAACTGAATTACTTTCGTAAGCTCACCTAGGTAACACGAGAAGAGTTGGGACTGGAAGTCAGGACTCTGACTCCAAGTTCTATGTTATTTCCGCTATATCTCTCTACCTCTCACACAGTAAAAGAACAGAAAAAAGAAGCTCTGATGCAAAGCACACAAGTGACAGAGTACCACGCGAATGCCTCAGGAAGAACAAGAAGCAGGAAAAGGCAAGGAGAGTTGAGTTGGGGTCAACGGAGAAAGGCTTGTCGGGGAGGTGCCTCTGAGTACGTCTGTTTCATGGCAGTCAGTATTGAGAGAGATGGAGACAGGAGAGCTTCCCAGGCTAGAGAGTCCAGAGACTAGATTGATCTTAGGCACATTTAGGATGTGGCACATGAACCGTTCTATCCAGAGATAGACTCTGCAAGCAGCATGTGTTGAAAAAGCAGCTTTTCTTTTTTTCTTTTAATTTTTATTTAACGTAACTGAGTGAACATGTACATTCACATGAAAATTTACATGCCCCCCTATATGCAGCTTCCACTGCTCTCCCTGTCCAGTGACAGCACACTATTCCTCTCTGCTCCATACCTGTCTCATCCTCCCAACAGTCTCCTTTCCCCTCCTCTCCGTCCACTCACCTTCCTCCAGCCAGAGGTCAGCAAGATAATATCCTATAGATGTATAGAATCATAAAGTGCTTCCAATATATGGTCACTCTGCCTTGCCAAGTCCAATCCATTCCTGTCCAAAGAGTGGACCTTTGTTATAATTTATGGGAACAGGCAGCATCAGGGCCGGGGGCCATGCTCTCAGAGGAACCCCAAAACCGCTGGACCATCAATTGAGGTCTTTTAGTGGAGATCTCATGATGCACCCCTTTTTATTCTTGTGTTGCCAGTGAGGCTCCTCTCTGTGAGCTCCGTCGTGGCTATCACTGGTGGTGGCCAGGCACCATCCGGTTCTCCCGGTCCCAAGTCAATGTAGGCACCCACTCTTGTGGGTCTCTCTGTCTTCTCGGTTGTCTTTACCGCATGGTGTTTTGGCCCTCGGTGAGCATCCGTTCCTGCTGAGTTGGGACCATTTGCTGTGTCCTCGGATGGCAGCTTGGCAGGAAAAAGCAGCTTTTCAATCATTGCAGCTTATCTTCTTATTTCCCACATGGTCTTCTCTTCCATGTACCCACCCACATCTGTCTCTAGCTTCTAAATTCAGTTGTGGTTTCCAGTTGCATTGATGCCTGAAAAATTGCTGCTCAGTAAAGAGTTGTCCGAAATTGCTTTATTTCCATCAGGTGAACTTGATATGCATTACTTTATAAAGTAGTGGCAGGATTTCATACAACTAAGATGGTTTAGGAAACCATGATGGCATAGTGGCAAGTGCTATGTCTGATAACCAAAAGGGCTGCAGTTTGAATCCACCTGGTGCTCCTTGTAAACTCCAGGGAGCAGTTCCACTCTGTCCTGTAGGGTTGCTGTAAGTTGGAAGCAACTTGACAACAGTAGGGGTTTGTTGTTGTTGTTGTTTGTTTTCAGATAGTTTAGGAGTGGCTAAGGCATTCAGAAGTATCCAGTTCTTGCATTAAACCACAGCCACCCCTACCTATAACTTTCCCAAGGGTTTTAAAGGAAGAGACTAAGAAGAAAAATTGCTACTTTCTTGGTTCCAAGGCCTGGGCTGTAAGTGCTAATAATGCAGACCATTTTGCTAAGCTAGAATGATACACATAGCCCAGCCTAGACATTTATGAGGACTCTGTACTAACTGTCCCTCTCCTGTAAGCTCCAAATAGAATCAAGAGGTATAATGGTTCATTCTACTCCATAAAAACAAAAAGTGCAACCTTTTTCTTTTCTGAGAAATGGCCACACCTTAGTGGCACAGTGAGCCAATGACTAGCAACTGGAACCCCATGCCCTAGAATCTGAACAATCAGATCTTTCTTTCTCTTCTACCAGAGAGAAGTGGGGGCAGGGATATATGTGGAAAATTTCTTGCAAATTATAGGCCACTAGCTTTATACAGCTTGTACAAATTAAGAGACCTAATGAGAACAGCATAAAAACAAACAAACAAAAAAATCACAGACTGGAGGAACAAACTCATTCTAGGCAGCCTACATTTCCTCTAGGGAACTAAACCACTGGGACACGGACCTGGTGAGTTTTGACTGGAAAGGAAAAGGTCAGCGGAAGATATATATGATGGGGTCTGGTACTAGGTGTGAAGTGAAAGTGTAGAGGGGCCACCATGTGATGGGGCCCCCATGCAGACACATCATTTATCTCAAATTGTATTCATCTGTCTGCATTTTTTAAATCTTCTTTTCAAGAACGGGCCTCTATCATGGGTTGAATGCCAAGTGCCAAGCCAAGTGCCTTCGAGTCAGATCCGACACATGGTGACCCTAGAGACCAGGTAGAATTGCCCTCTAGAGTATTCAAGGAGCGCCTGGTGGATTTGAACTGTCAACCTTTTGGTTAGAAGTGGCAGCACTTAACCCACTATACCACCCAGTTGAATGGTGGTCTCTAAAAGCCATATTCACCAACAACTGGTGAAACAGGGTCTTTGCAGACATAAATGATTTACAGATCTTGGGATGAGATCATCCTTGGTTAACGAGGTGAGCTCTAAATCCAATGCCATATGATCTTCCAAGACAGAAGAGGAGAATACACAGAGGGAAAGGCAATATGATGACAGACCAAGATTGGAGTGATGCATTCTATAAGCCATTCACAGGCCAGAAACTGCTGACAGCCACCAGAAGCTCAGGGAGAGGCATGGAACAGCTTCTTCCTCAGAGTCTCCAGAAGGAACCAACTCTGCCAACACCTTGAGTTCAGTCTTCTTTCCTCTAGAATGGAGGGTATAACTTGCTGCTATTTTAAGCCATCCAGTTGGTGATAATTTGTTCAAATAGCCCTAGGAAACAATATAGTCTCTTAGTTGCTGTTCCTTGGAAGCAACACTGTCAGGTAGAAAAACCACATGGATGGAAGAACCACTTGACAGCTACAGGCCAGGTATCTCAGCTATCAGAGAACAAGACCACCAACCAGTCTTCTAATCTGTGTTGAAACTTCCAACCTTCCATGGTTTCCTGGGGTCAATGGTCCCACCTAGTAGCTTGTGCTCTGGGCCCAGAAGTCAGCCTTGCTGCTCAAAACCATCCCATTCAAACCTGGTTCAAGTACATCTCAGGGCCCCTGGGAAACATGTTCAAATGACAGAAGTGCTCTCCTTTTTGGCAAAGGTCTTTTATCAAATAATACAGAGCATATTTTCAATCATTCTCATATCACAATGAAGAGACAAACCCTGTTAGCCTGTGTTCTTTCTGAAAGAAAATAACCATAAAACGCAGCAGCTTGGTTCATCCAGGGACCTGCTGGGGCTTTGAGCCTTCATGAATCTTAGCAGTAGCAAAGTGTAATTCAATCTTTTTAACTTCATGATATATACTCATGTCAGTGGCTTTAAGATAAGGAAAAGACTGCAGTGAAAAAAATGAAACTTCTGACAAATAACTGGGAGAATGGTGACTAATATACAAACATTTTTTTCCCCCTCCATCGGAGACATTCCAAAACCTGTTTGGTTTTAATCCTTGTCATTGCTTTTCTTCATTTTGGGAGGAAGAGGAGAGAAGAAATTGTGGCATTTGGAAGGAGAGAAGAAAGAATGGAAAAGGGAAGAAGCAGAAAGAAAAAATTTCAGCATGTCATAATTGAAAGATCCTGAAAGACGAAAGGAAATTGGCACATGGTTGATAATAATCATCATAATGAAGTTAATGACAGGCTCTTGGAGAGGACCTTGCGAGGTCTCCGATTTGTTATAAAGAAAAGGAGCCGTTCAGTTGGCAGGGACAGCTACAGTTAGCAAGATGGCAGTCATCTTACAGTAGCCCAGCAGCCATGTCAGGTACCTGACCACTTATCTCCTGTTCCCTCCTCACTCTAATTTTACCTCTAGACAATTACTGGTATTACGGCTCTGTCTTAGAGCTCAACAAAAGAACAGGTGTAAACATTGGTGGTGTTTGTTCAGCGGCTGTCTTTTCTAAATTTATTTCCTATAGAAAAAGGGAGGTACTACTGGGTTATGGAATGGATGGGTTGAAGTAGAGCCCATACAGCCCTGAGGGGGCATGAAAGGGGCAAGCTGTGGGATAGGAGCCACTTATTCTTTCTTATGTATTCCCATACAGATGCCCTAGAAAACACAGAGGAAAAGTGGAAGGAATGCGTAGTTACATGGAACCTGTTTTGTCCTACCCACCCCACCCCCTGCCACCAAGTCAGTTCTGACTCATATCAACCCTACAGGACAGAGTACAGCTGACCCATAGGGTTTCCAAGATAGTCAGTTTTATAGAAGCAGTCACATCTTTCACCTGCAGAGGGACAGGTGGGGTTGAACGGCTGACTTTTGAATTAGCAGTCCAGTACTTATCCACTGCACCACTAGGGACTATTTGTTTTATGCTGGATGCCTAGGGTTGCCATGAGTTGGATCTGACTCGACAGCACTTGGCTGGCTGGCTGGCTTGGTATTTATCTTTTTTTCTTCACAAGCACATGACAGAAATTTGAAGCTTGGAGAGGGTAGAGACTTAGCCAAGACCACACAAACAAATGCAGAACGTGGATTTTGAGTTAGGTCTCTGGGGGCACCAAGATTAAATTTTTGCTACTTAATGCTCCTGTCCCCAGTGGAAGATGAAATGCCCTAGATGAGTCTGGGTTGAGAATGATCCCTTAATTCTGAGAGGTCAGAGTGGGAGAGACTTCTTTTGAAGGAAGGAAGGTGACATGATACCAGTTGATAATCATTTGATACTAGCCGTCAAGTCAACTTTGGTTCATGGTGACCCTATGTATGTCAGAGTAAAACTGTGCTCCACAGAGTTTTCAAAGGCTGATATTTTACAAGTAGACCTACATACTTTCTTTGGAGTTGCCTATCAATGAACTTGAATGGTACAATCTTTTGATTAGCTGCCAAGCACATTAACCATTTCCACCACCCAAGGACTCTCATCACATGTTGATGGGCATTTATAAAAAGCATATGTAGTTGGTGGGCAGTTGTTCAGAGAACCAGTCATCCTTTTCCCAAAGCTGGTGGAGCTAGTTTGAGCCCATTCACCTTACATCCTATGTCTTCCCTGGGTGATCTCCTCCAGGCCCATGGCTCCCAGCATTTCAAATCTGAATCTGCAGCCATAGCCTTGCTCCAGTGTCATATAGTTGTCATAGCCACAAACAGCAGAACTGAAAGCTTGTCTAAAGTTTCTCTTCCGTTAAGCCATTTTTCCAGAGCCAAGGAATGCCTCCCTTGAGCTAAGTTCTTCACCTCCTAGTTCCTACAGAATCTCTTGCTATGTCTGATAACCACTTAAAAATCCTAATTGGTGCTGTTTTGTTCCAACGTTAGTTAACAATAGCAAATTGCTTCTGGATGGGACACTGCCAGCTGAATTATACACAAAAAAGTTTCTCTACTTTTGTGAAAGGAATAAGATAAAAGAATAGCTGAGAGCAACATAAGAGCCATTTCCTTTGCCAAGAATCTTAAGTAATGATTTCCTGTATCTTTAATACTCATTGTGAAGAACCTAAGTAATTACAGGTTCTTTTTTTCATTTATAAAGACCAATAAACCATTCTCCAGCAAATATGTTACTGCAAGTCTCTTTTGAAATTACTGCCTGTCTTTGACCTATGAATGTTCCCATTTCAACTATATTTAATGATCAGTATTGCAGAGCAATCTCATGATGCTTTTTTAAGTTTATTAAAAAAGACTCTAAGGGAATAACCAGAAATCCACTAGACCTAGAGAACCACTATGGACATTTGATGTGATTTTTACCTTTTCTTTATTTTTTACAATTATGAAAAGGATGTATGTTAATTCTAGAAACCTGAGACAATGTACCCAAAACCATATCCATTGCCTTCAAGTTGATTCCAACTTAGAGCAACCCTAGAGAAAACATAAACTTGGTTATGTGAGCATTATGAGGGCACTTTTTTTTTTCTAAATCTACATGCTTCATTTTTTTTTTGCTATTTCAGTCTTCTTTCCAGCCCATTTCTCACCATCCCCCCATCCTGCCTTCAGCTCTGACACTCCCCAACTTTCAATGCTCTATCGCCTTACCAGAGAGAAGGGAAAAGCACATTCTGGATGGGAAAAGAGTAAGTAAATTTCAATGTTCCTTTAACGCCTGATGTCATTTCTTGTGAGAGTTCTTTCTCAGCTTTTAGCACCTCCCTTTCCCTTAGGTAACAGGAGGGGCAACTCTTTCTCCTCTCTATTCTCTTTCTGCAAACTTTCAAATTGTTTTGTCCCCTCAAGCCATATCATGATTGTGATAGAAGATTAAACAATTGCTTACAAGAATGCTCCATAAATTTCAAGTTCTATGAGGGCAGGAATAGGGCCCCTTATTCATAGCTGAAATTCCAACAGCTTACATAGTTTTTTTAATTTATGCTTGAAAAAGTATTGAAAGGATAAAGAAATTGAAGAATTATTGTGGTGACATCCACTCTCTGGAAACTCTTGTGGTATAGTGTTTAGGTGCTATGTCTGCTAACCAAAAGGTCGGCAGTGCGAATGCACCAGGTGCTCCTTGGAAACTCTATGGAGCAATTCTATTTGGCCATATAGGGTCACTATCAGTTGGAACCAACTCAGGGGCACTGGCTTTTTTTCAATCTACTTTCTTCTCAGTGTCCATTCTTCATAACTACTCACAGAATTCCTCTGGGAAGGATAATGTTCTACCCAGTAGACAAAGTCTAGAAGGAATAGCAAAGTCAAATGCCTTTGCTCTCATTTCAAAAGCCAGAGCAATACTTAAGAGACTCATTCTCCTGGACCACCTTCCTCACCACCCATGGGACCTAAACTGTGTAGTTGTAGACGTTAGTTGTGAAACCTCAGCAACACAGGAAAAAAAGAGACTACCAGAGTTCATTCATCTGAGAGGCAGCCCTGCTAAAGTGCTGCCTTATGCTTCCTAATTCCCATCCCACTGAAACTGCCTTAGCTATGGCTGTTTGGCAACCTTGAGATGCTTCCCTGAGCTCCTCCCCATGAATTCCTTTATACTCAACTTCATCTGGTTTGATGTCTATTTTCTGCAATCAGGGCCTCTGATACATTTGAAATACCTTTTTAAAAATCAGTTGACGCTATGCTCACTGACCTCTGATCATGTAACAGCGCTGATCTCAACAAGAAGCTCTTCAGGCTCCAGTGCCTCCAAGACATCTCCATGGACATCTTTTAGCTTTCAAGAACTGGATGTTCATCCATGGATAGTGTTTGAAGAGGAAAACAACAATTTCAGGATAAATGAAACACAAGCACAATCTTGAACTGTATGCTTACTGTGGATTTGATGTCAGGGTGACCATACACCCTGATCTGCTTAAATAGTCCTATTTCATGCTTGCTTTCCTAGAGCAATTATTAATAGTGCTCCTTTCATCCTAAATGGGTCTCAGTTTGGACAATAAATATGGCTACCCTGTATTGTGTCCTGATCATTGATCTATCCTCAGTGGCCAGAACATAGCATGGCAGAGAGCAGGTTTTCAACAAGTAGTTGGTGAAGTAAAAAATGAACGAGTGAATGAATGAATAAAAAGAAACCTTGCCTCATTATCAGCTACAGACGTGCCTTTAATGATTTCCTCTTCATCTACCTGATGCAGCTAGCATCATATCTGCATGACTAAGCCATCAGGTTTTGAAGGTTTTAGAAGCATCTTGTTATGGTAGGTCCGATGCAGAAAGGAGATGTGTTTGGAGGACTGCTATTTTCCTGTTAGCATCCATGGGAGCGATGGCAGCCTCTCTAACAGGGATGTATTTCAAGGCAAGGTGTGAAGCCCACCTATTGTCAGAAAGTCAGCCAAGAGAAGAGCTCCACTGCACTCAGAGCTTTCTTTCCCAACTTGCTCACTCCCTTCCTATTGCCTGGATGAGGCTCCAGCCTATCAGTAGGCAACGAACATGTCTCTAATTAGGAAGCACAAGGCATAGCACAGAATGATTAGCTCATGATGAGCACACGCTGCCTTGAGTTGCCTTGTTACTATTATAAATAGATTAGATATCCAGGAGCATCTGCATTGCCCCTTCAGAGAGCAGTATTTGAAATTGACAGGTGGAAATGAGGATGTGTCAAGTGGGGGTTTGCAATCGACAAAAAATAACTTTATTTCTCTAGACTCATCTCTCCAGTCTCCTTCCCTAGGTGCCCTTCCTCATAAAGTCCCAACTGCCCATGGGAGAAGCACAGCAATTCTCTAATTGCATGATTAGATTTTGGAAGGGCAGTGTACGAAAACCACTCTGGTGCTCCAGGAGCCAGGTGTGTTGATTTTGGAAACAATTATGCACTTCCCAGGTGGTTCTACCTAGAAACCAAGAAAAATTAGTGACAAGAACAATTCTACCTTGTCTCTGTTTTTGCTGCAGCAGCGTCCTTTCTCCTCCCACCCACTATGGTTCAATTGACTGTTAATTGCAGCCAGTTCCTGGGAAAGTGAAAGTAATAACCCTCTGTAAGTGAGAATGAGCAACAAAAGAATCTACTTAGTGAGAAGCTTCTGCTAGAGGCCCCAGAGAGGAAAAACAGGACCTCCTTCTTGGGGAGAAATCCCTGGAGCCCAGCATCTTTCAGCACAGGGGGCATTTAGGGCACAGATAGTTTAGCTGAAGAAGTCTTGTATTCTTTGGGGACCAGGCCACATGCTTGCTCAGAAGCAAATCATTGAGGATCCCACTTTATTTGGTTCACTTCTAATAGCTGCAAACTGGGCCGTTCCCTGAAGACGAAGCTGTAGTAACAGACGGCACGTGTGCTTGTCATGGTCTGTTTTCCTCTGTCTTTGCTGACAGTTTGAAAAGAACTGACATCTTGTGCTTTCTCCCTGAAACAGCTCTCCATGAGTGCTGTGACCAAAGCTGAAGGCAGCCTGAAACCATGTCCACGGCACCTCCAGGGATATCAAGTTTAGGAGAAAACAAACAAACAAACAAACAAACCTGTTGCCATTAAGTCCATCATGACTTGTATTGACCCTATAGGACAGAGTAGAACTGCCCCATAGGGTTTCTAAGGAGTGACTGGTGGTTTCGAACTGCTAATCTTTTAGTTAGCTGTCAAGTTCTCACACCACTAGGGCTCCACATAAAGGTAGGGTTATATAGATTCATACGTTTTCAAAAACATATAACTTACATATAAAAAATTATGTCAAATAAAGTCTCTCTGTATATGTGTAATTTTAATTAAAGCTGTTATTTTTAGAGCAGATTCCCTGGGTGATGCAAGCAGTTAACATGCTCACTACTAAACAAAAGGATGGCAGTTAGAGCTCACCCAGAGGTGCCTCTGGAGAAAGCCTTAGCTATCCAATTCTGAAGTCAGCCACCAAAAACCCTATGGAGTACAGTTCTACTCTGAAACATACAGGGTCACCATGAGTCAAGGTTGACTTGAGGGCAACAGTAACAGGGGATTTTAGAGCACTTTTGAGTTTATAGAAAAATTGTGTAGGATGACCTCTTTGGTCCTGCTCACTGATTGATTCTCCTACCAACATTTTGCATTTATTTTGTGATACGTTCTTATAATTGATATTCAATACTGAACCTTTTCAACTAAAGTCCACAGTCAATGTTAGGGTCCACTCTTTGTTGTACACAGTCTTGTTTTGGTCATATAGTGTGGCTATAACAGAAATATCTAAAGTCGATGGTTTCACCAAATAGAAGTTTATTCTCTCATAGTTAAGTAGGCTAGAAGTCCAAATTCAGGGTGCCTGCTCCAGAGGATGGTTTCTTTCTCTCTGTTGAAAGGTCTTTAACATCAATCATTCCTTGGTCTGACAGTATCTCAGTGCAGGAACCTAAGGTTCAAAGGACCTGTTGTGCTCCTGGTGTATCTTTCTTGATGGTATGAAGTCCCCACATCTCTCTTTGCTTGTCTCTTTTATATTTCAAAAGAGACTGTCTTAAGACACAATCTAATCTTGTAGATCTCATCAATATAACTGCCACTAATCCATCTCATTTCATCACAGTGACAGGATTTACAAGACATAGGAAAATCACATCAGATGACAAAATGGTAGCCAGTCATGTAACACTGAGAATCACCACCTAGCCAAGTTGGCAGATGTTTTGGGGAGACACAATTTAATCTATAACAGGTCTTATGAGTTTTGGCAAATGTATAATTTCATGTGTCCATTACAGTGTAACACAGGACAGTTTCACTGACCTGAATTTGGCCAGTGCTTTACCTATTTACCCCTCTCTCCCCTACCCCTGGATCCTTGGAAACTACTGCTTTTTTAATCATCTTTATAGATTTGCCTTTTCCAGAATGCTGTATTTGGGATCATACAGTGTGTAGCTTTTTCGGACTTTTATTCTACAATACATATTTAAGTTTCCTGTTTTCTCGTGTGAGAGCTGGCAAAGGAATAAGGAAGACTGAAGAAGAGTTGATACCTTCAAATTAGGGTGTTGGTAAAGAATACTGAGTATACCACGGATTTCCAGAAGAACAAACAAATCTATTTTGAAAGAAGCATAGCCAAAATGCTCCTTAGAACTGAGGATGGTGAGACTTTGTCTCACATACTTTAGACATGTTATCAGGAAGGGAGCAGTCTCTACACAAGGACAGCATGTTTGGTAGAAGGTCATAGAAAAACAAGCTCCTCAGTAAGATGGATTGACACAGTGGTTGCAACAAAGGACTCAAGTGTAACAATGATGTGAAGATGGTGCAGAACTAGGTAGTGTTTCCTTTTGTTGTGTACAGGGTCACGTTGAGTAGGAAGACAGCACCTACACATTGCTGAATAATACCCCACTGTATGGATGTACCACAGTTTATCCATTTATCTGCTGAAGGACACCTTGGTTGCTTCCAATTTTTGACAATTATGAATAAAGCTGTTATAAAGGTTGTTATGTAAATATACATTGTCAACTCATTTAAGAATTCAGGAATATTACTGCTGGATCAAATGGTAACCCAATGCTTAGTTTTATAAGAAATTGGAAGACTATTTTCCAAAGATGTTTGTACCATTTTTCATTCCTACCAGTAATGAATGAGTTTCTCTTCTACTATATCCACACCAGCATTTTGTGTTATATTTGTACAAATAATTGTTTTTACTTGATTATTTTTCAACGTATGAGGAAGAAAAAATACTACTCAGTGACTCTCAGAGAAGCTCCAAAGGACCATAGGACCTAGAATTACAGTGGCCATCATAAAACACAGTACAAAAAAGAATAAACAAGAAGCAAGGATACTTTATCAGAGCCAAAACCCATAAATGAGCAAGACCAGGCTGTCTCTGTCCCAGGAGCATGGCTGCTCCACCCTCCTGACACTGGTAAGTATGAGCAGGTTTCAGAACCTGAGAACTTCCAGGTTTTATTTTTAGGATTCATTCCTTGATTAGTTTATCCTCGATGAGGCAGCCTTCACCCCTCCTTGTTGTATATACAATGTCCCATTGATTCCTCTCTGAATGAGCCTGTATTTCATCATGACATATGGCCTGAAAACACAGAGGCCAAGGATAGTCTATAGCAGTAAAGTCAGCAGTAATTAAGTTTAAGGATATCAAATGCAGTAGTAACCTGGAGGTGCTGGGCTGCATCTGGTCTCTTTTGGCAGTACTGTTGGTAGCAGACAAGAGAATTTGGCAGGGTCTGGTACATGTTGAGAAGAGGTATTCTCTTTCTCATGCTTGCTATCTGGCCTTCTTCCCTCTGAACAGACCAACCACATTAAAAGATGAGCAGCTCAGTAGGGGAAGCTGGGACCTGACAGCTGTCTGCTGACAAGTTTTATTTCAGTCCAGTGGGGGAAGCAAGGGCATGAGGCCATGGACTGATAAATAAGTGGGTCAGCAGGGCAGAGGCACAAGGAGAGTTGTGAGCCACTGAATGGTGAGCACAGTGGGAAGAGAGTCTACAGCATTCTGGACATACAGGGGCCACGCTGACATAGCCATCAAGTTATTCACTGGCTCTCAGTGACGTCCAGTTCAAACAGTTCTGCATTTGTTACAGAGGTGTGTGCTGGGAAGAACACTATCATATTATAAAGAGGACACAGATTCTATCTTCAGCTTTGTACCAGTTCACTTGAAGAGTTAGGTAAGTCACTTTCTTCTCTGGATTTCAGTTTATCCCTCTACAGAAGGGAGTTGTTTGAAAGTACTGCCCCCATTTAGTAATTGCCAGTGTGATTTTTACACCTCTGTAAACCATAACCAGCTAGTGGGACAGGCCATAATGTATTTTCCTTTTACAAGTCAGGCACTTGTGGCCCCGAATGACTTGCTGGAAGTTGGGGATCTCTTAACTACTGGCTGAATAGTCTTTGCAAGACACCATCCATCACCACTTTGACTTGAAGTCTGTTTTGTCCTGGATAACTCAGTTGGGTGACTTGTTCAGAGTTGCAGCTGTTGCCCAAAAACAAATGAGTAATTTGGAAGCTGTTCTCACTTCTGTACATTAGGGCTCCTTGTATCATGGTAACAGGAGGGGACTTTGACCCAGTCACTCTTCATGAGCCATTTTAGTAGTGAAGAGAGCACTTTTTCTCAAACTTGAGTGCCTATGAGAACCCTCTGAGAATCTGCTTAAAATGGTGATAACCTGGGTTGACCCCAAAAGTGACTGTAGGTTACTGGGTTTAGAATTGCCTTAAAGATGACAACCGAAGTAGCTATGGTGGTTTAGTGGTAGAATTCTCACCTTCCACGTGGGAGACCAAGGCACCAGTGCACCTCACTGCACAGCCAACACACCTCATATACAGCCACCCCCATCCTTTGTCAGTGGTGCCCAGTGTGTTGCTGTGATGTGGAACAGGTTTCATTGGTGTGTCTAGACTGAGAAGGTCTAGAAAGTAAGGCCTGGTGATCTACTTAGGAAAAGTAGCAAATCAGCCAATGAAAACCCTACGGATCATGACAGAGCACTGTCCAGTCTGCAACTGACCATGGGGATGGTGCACAACTAGGCAGTGTTTATTGCAATTCTGCGTGGGTCTGCCGGGAGTCACGGCTGACTCAGTGCTAGCTAAGAACAACAAAGGCTAGGCGTGACTTTGCTACTGCGAAATTTGACAATCTTACAAACTGTGGGTGGAATTGTTGTTGTTGTTAGGTGCTGTTGAGTCAGTTATATAGCAATCCCATGTACTACAGAATGAAACACTACCTGGTCCTGTCCCACCTTCATAACCCTTGCTATGCTTGAAAGCCCAGTTACAGCCACTGTGCCAGTCTATCTTGTTGAAGTCTTTCTTCTTTTTTGCTAGCTCTCTACTTTGCCAAGTATGATGTCCTTCCTTCTCCAGGGACTCACCTCTGGTTAACATGTCCAAAGTACGTGAGATACAGTTTTGCCACCCTTGCTTCTAAGGAACATTATGATTGTACTTCTTCCAAGACAGATTTGTTCATTCTTTTGGCAGTTCATGGTACATTCAATCTTCGTCTCCAGCACCACAATCAAAGCCATCAATTCTTTGCTCCTCCTTATTTATCATGCAGCTTTCACTCAGATATGAGGCAATGGAAAACACCATGGCTTGGGTCCTTAGTCTTCAAGATATTATCTAAGAGGCTATATTCTTACTCGTGCTTTAGCCTAAATGACCTAACTGATTCATATATTGTTTTACTAATTTTCTTGACTTTTGTCTTCATTAATCTGATGGAACAACTTTAACCACCAGGACATAAAATTAACATGGGAAGTGTGCTCATTCTACTTGAAAGCAGAAATTAATAACTTAGAAAATTCACCAGTGACATAGAACAGGGATATTAAATACATTATGTGAAAAACTCAAAACCATTAAAAATCCCTTAAAGAAATGTAAGCACTTCATGTTATGAAACATCAGTGACGCTTGAGTCCATTACTGTATTAAATACAGTAAGTGATATAGCCTCAATATTTAGGGAAGGTACTTATAATGTAAGCATTTAAAAGACTCAAAGGCATGGAAATTATCAAGACTTCTGCTCAGAAGTCTCAGCTACAAACTGTAGGACAGGAAACTTGGTTATGGGCTCAAACTGGTCATTTCTAGTGAAAGCTCCCCATATGCTTGCAGAAGTGGAAAAGGCGTGGTGGGTTCAGATGCTGTGTGGGTGACGATGAGCAGAATGAAGTCCTCAGAATGATGCAGACTCCAAAGCCTTCTGTCCAGATGGCCCCCGCAGGGCCTAGAAATCCCAACTGAGCTCAGCCAAACCACAGCCAACCTGAAGACAACTTGAGCAAATAATAAATATCTGTTGTTACAAGTCATTTACATTTTTTTTGCTTGTGTAGCCTTATTGCAGCAAGACTTGATTGATATATTTGGAAAACTGTCCAAAGAGAGAAGGCTCAGTCAGGTATATAGCTTTGATGTACAAAAATACATTTATTTTCAACAATTTCAAAACCACTGTCTTTTTTTACAGTAGAAATATTCAAATGGAACAATAAAACCAAGAACAGTATATGTACATATACTGCATATATAGATATGACTCATGCATTTGTATTTCAGTGTTTAGTACAAGTATTGCAATTGTCTGCCCCATTTAACCCTTGAAACAAAAAAGCAGGATTTTCAGAAATGCTCCTAGTATTTGACTATGCTGTCACCAGCCAGATTTCTCAACATCACATTCTCTCTGCATTGCACAGAGAAGAATGCAAACAACAGCCCACAAAAATTAACAAGTACAAAATGTGGCCTTTCCTCCCATATATATACAGTATAGAATTTTTTCTGCCCCAAACAAGTATGCTCAGGCTGTGCCTGAAAATCAAAAGAATGCTTACATCATGGCTTAAAGTGACCCTGCGGAAAAGAACAGATTTGTGTCAAGAAATGGGTGAGGGGGTTGAGGTGCTACAAAAGAGAATACTGGCTTTGAAAGTCACTCATCCTAGAGGCAAGAACTACCTTAAGGAGGCTGAAGGCAGACATTTCACTTTAAGGAAGCAGTGTACATCTGACAAGCAAATAGAACAGCTTTGCTAAAATCTTCTTGAATGAATATCATTAAAGGCTAATGCCCTATGTGGCTTTCAGTTCAGTTCGCATGAACTCAACAGTTCACAAATGCCACCTCGTTTCCAACCTTTCTAATTCTACACACGCCAAGATGCACTCACAGGCCTTAGTCTAGTCCCCAGGGGACTTTTGTCAGCTAAGGATAGCCTGAGAATACACTACAAGCTTTGCACATTTCCATGGAATCCAATCAGAAAATATAATCATCACCATTTTTAGATCCAACGCCTTCTATCATTAGAGGAAACTCTATACCAGGCTCACAAAATACCCTCAACTTATTTTTAGGAGACAGGAACCCTTGTTTCACAACCTGAGTCTCAGTTTGCAGTCTCTGATAGCTTTCATCTTACAATGTCTTCCATGGTATTAACGGAATCAAAAGACCTTCACATTTATATGATGTCACTACAGTCTTTCCTTCACCAATTGCCCCAAAGAAGCCCTCCCTGCCCCCCTTGTATATATACAAATAGAAACCATCTATGGCATGGACACAGAGGTGCAAGAGTTAAGTGTGACAGACAACGGGACAGCATCCTGAACCCAGCACATCAAGCAGGTCTGAGGGTTGGTCAGTTCCGAGGGTAAGTGCGTAAGCCAACACGTGTTTCTCTTTTTTCTGTTTTCTTTTTTACTAAACATTAAATTATTCCTTCAGAAATAAAAAGCTATTTACACTGTAATTATATACAATAAGCTGTCCGTAGCTTTGCTATTCACATGCACAAATCAGCGCCTCTTTCACACAGGTGTGCATGCTTTCTCCAGCTACATCTGCTCTCCACTAACCTACTCCTGCGATCCAACTGGGAAATGGTTTGTTCTGGATGTGCATGGGGCTGAGGTGGGGAGGTCGGTGACTTCTAGGGGTAGATGAGAAGTTAGTAAAAAGCCAACCCAACTTAAAAAAAAATAAAAGAAAGAAGAGTCCACAAGGAAACAGATTCCTTGTGCTACCACTGGCAGAATAAAGCCAGAAAGCTGTGGAAAGATATGCCCTTTGCCCTGAGCCCAAATATAGCCATTTTTCTTTTTCTCTTTATAATCAGTCTAAGAATGTCTTTTTCTCCCAAAGCTAAGCATCTGCCTACTTATGAAGGGGTCCTTGGTAAACAAAAGGTAAAAAAGACATTTTCACTTTCTTCTGTAATAATAGTAATAGGAATCATCAAAAATAAGTCAGAAAGGTGGTTGGCCACGTGGCTTGTTGGTATTAAACACTAGTGCAGTTGGGGATTTCCTTTGTGCTTTCGCTGTTCGCAATTGTAGCAATGCCTCCTGCAGGGGAGAGAAGACACAGGGAGAGAAGAATGTAAACTTCACAAAAGCAGGGATCTGTGGCTGTTTTATTTACTGCAAATACAAAGCCACCAAGAAGAGGTAACTGTGAAGCTATTAAATAGGCCACCTGCATAGTCTCTCTCTCTTCAACTCACTTATGTTGGTGGCTTCTCTAGTTTCTGTTTCACTTTGCCATCCCCCACAGTGGCATGCAAAGTCAGATCACTTGACATTGACTGACATCTCAAACTCTACTGATAACAACAGAAGCAGACAAAACGTCTTGAACAGTTACTGTGTGCCAGGCACTGTGCTAAAGAGATTACATCATTTAATGATCTGACTGATCCTACAAGTATGGTACTAATATTCTCACTTCAGAGATGAGAAATAGAGGCACGGGGTCACAGTGCTAGAGTATGGCAGAGCAAGAAAAGAGACCCAGGGCCATTAGACTTCAGGGCCTACACATACGTGATTACTGGTAAGGACATATAATACTTTCCCTTTTACAGAATAGAAGGAAACAAATTCAAGTGGTAATGGATAGTTGGTTCCATCCCTGCTCTCCCACAATTGTATCCAATCTTGACTCATTTTTATGCAAGAAGAAAATCTGCTAATTTTGCATGGCTAGCAGTAGCAGATAAATTTTAACATGCTATCACTGAGGCCAGTTCTCTTGCCAGTCCAGTCCTGTCTGAAGGGCAGTGTATGGAGGACAGACGACACAGGAGCTTGGAAAGTAGTGGTACAGGTGCACATACCTATAACCCGCGGGTCCAGCTCTTTGTCCAGCAGTTCCTCGGGCTCAGTGAAGTCACTGAGGGTGATTTTTGGGGCGTTTTCACTTTGGCTCACAGACCCAATCATCTCCTGCTCTTTGTCATGTTGGACTTGGGCATAGATATTAATCCAAGGGATTTTCCTACATGGGCAGGAGTAAAATCAGATTAAGATCGCAGGGTATGCTTCCTTTGGGCAACTGGAAATCCTGGGTGATGGGGAAGAGAAAGCTTTCAACAAGGGCCAATGTCATGGAAAGGGACTGGTCACCCAGAGACCTTGTGGCCATGAGGCCAGTGAACACAGGTTCAGAGACCCAGATGCCCAGAGTTGATGTAAATCGTAGAACTCCCTGAAGGATGCACCTTCTCCTGGGGTAAAAACATAAGCAGGCAGAAACAGAAGAGGAATACTGTTTAGTTATGTACTTGCTGTTTAGGTGCCAGCAAGTTGATGTTCAATTCAGAGAAACTCCATACGACAGAGTGTAATCGCCCTATTGGATTTTGTAGGCTGTAATATTTATGGGAGCAGATGACCAGGTCTTTTACCAGCAAAGCTACTATGGGAGTGCAAGCTGCCAACCTTTTGGTTAGCAGCTGAGTGTTTAAGTAACCATTAGGCTACCACAAAAACCCTTAAACCTTTACAACCCTTTTAAAGAGCTAGACTTGGAGATCATGATGTTGTATCACAGTAGGAATAACTATTTCTAAGTTTGCATTCATTTCATCAATTCCCATTGGCTTCCTTTATGAATAGGTAAGATGTAGTAGAGTCAAATCCAGTGCTACTATTTTGAGAGTACCACCCATGGGCCAGGGTATAATTTGATAGTCAGTTTCCTCATCTGTTCAATGAGGCAAGCAATAGCTTTTAGAATTGTGACGTGGCTTCAGGGCTACAGAAAAGCTGAACAACTGCCTTCAAAATCATAAAGTTTTAGTGTGATACAACTAGTAAAGAAGGAACTCTGGTGATGCAGTGGTTTAGTGCTCAGCTGCTAACTGGTGGTTTGAACCCACTAGCTCCTCCTTGGGAGACAGATGTATTAGTCTGCTTCACTAACAACTTACAGCCTTGGAAACCCTATGGGGCAGTTTTGTTGTGTCCTATGGGGTCATACTATCTGTTGGAATAGACTCAACAGCAACTGGTTAACTGGTAATAACTGTTAACTTGATTCTCTGTCTTTTTCTGCCACTAGACTACAGCCCCTGTGTCAACAAAGAGTATGGTTTGGAAAGACAAGGCAGGTGGACTTGAAGTTGGAGATGAAGACAGATGTTCAGACTGAAATTTTCATAGGACACTCACTTCCTCACCCTCTGCCCTCTGTGTTTCAGTTTCTGTAGTCCATCTGAATCCCTCTAATCTAACTAGCCTTTCAGACTTCACTGTATATATGCGTCACCTGAGGACCTGATTAAAAGTTGGGGTGTAATTCCAGGTTTAAAAAGGATCAAGAGTCTGCATTTCTACTAAGCTCCCAAGTGGAGTGGATGGTGTTGGTCCAGATCCAAACTCTAGGTTGCAAGACTCAAACATATCAAGCTTGTCCCCATCTTAGACACTTGCAACCAACTGGATTTTCTGTTTATAACACACTCCTGCTCTTCTCATGGTGGCCTCCTCATCCTTTGGAAATTAGTTAACTATCATCTCATAGACACCTCCCTAACCTCGTACCTCTCCTATTAGAAATGTGCGGCTGTTTATAGACAACACATACAGGATGTTGGTTTAAGGTGTTGTAACTGGTAATGATTGTTGACTTGATTCCTTGCCTTCTTCTGCCATTAGACTATAAACTCTATGTGGACAGAACCATGCTTTCCATGTTAACTGTTACATATCTAAATTAGCATCAAAAACCAAAAAGTCAAACATTTTGTCATCAGTTAGTAACTTTATCGGACTGAGTAGAACTGCCCCATAGGGTTTTTAAAGGAGTGACTGGTGGATTAGAACTGTCAACCTTTTGGTTAGCATACGAATGCTTAGCCATTGTGCCATGAGGGCCCCTAAATTAGCACAGTGGTTCACAATCCGTGTTTGTTCAGTAACTTACTCTTTAACACCCCAAACCTATGCTCTTTCTACTTTCCTACAATACATTCTTAAAAGGTACTGTAAGGTTGCTATGAGTTGGAATGGACTTGATAGCAATGGGTTTGGGCTTTGTATTCTCATCTTGGAACACTGTATTTAGAGGAAACCTTGCTTACCTCATCTATCAACAAGGAAATTGGACTGAAATCCAGAATTTTACCAGACCGATTACTGACATACCAAAAAACTCAAGCCCACTCCTAATGAGTCAATTCAGACTCTTAGCAACAGTATGAGACAGAACTTTGCCGTAGGGTTTCTGAGTAGTGAGTAACACCAGCCTCTTAACCACTGCCACTACTGACATAGATGGTGATTAAAACTTGGGATCCCTGACACCCATCTGAATCTGGAATATTCAGAGTATGTCTAGGAAGAATCACTCTCTTGTTCTCACATAAACTAGTGTTATTTTCAAGCTTCTACACTCCCCATTCCCCCACTGAGGCAGACTGTAGGGATAGTTGTAAGGTTTTCCAGTAGCTTATTCCTAGGGAAAAATCCAAAACGTTTAATGTATGTATATTTTCTACCTTTATGTTCAGTTGTCATGCCTTTAATGTTTGCTTTGCCCTGCATTACGAGAGACACCACATGATTCTTTGTTGTTATTGTTAGGTCCTGTTGAGTCAGTTCTGACTCAAAGCAACCATACAACAGAATGAAACAGCGCCCAATCTGGTGCTATCCACATAAGCATTGCTATATTTGAGCTCAAATCATTGCTATATTTGAGCTCATTTTTGTAACCACTATGTCAATCTATCTTCTTGAAGGTCTTCCTCTTTTTCACTGACCGTCTACTTTACCAACCACCATGTCCTTCTCCAGGGACTCCCTGATACCATGTACAAAGTATCTAATACTAAGTTTCACCATCTCCCCTTTAAAGGAATGTTTTGGAAGCATTTCTTCCAAGACAGATATGTTTGCTCTTTTGGCAGTCGATGGTACATACAACATTCATTGCCAACACCATAATTCAAAGGCATCATTTCTTATACCTTCCTTATTCATTGTCCAACTTTCACATGCAGGTGATTGAAAATAACATGGCACATGTTAGTTCCCAAGATGACTTCTTTGCTTTTTAAAATTTTAAAAGGATTTTCGTAGCAGATTTTCCTAACGCAATACATCATTTGATCTATTGACTGCTGCTTCCATGAGCATTGACTGTAAATCCAAGTAAAACAAAATCCTTCATAACTTCAATATTTTCTCCATGCTGGTACAATTGTGAGGTACAATAGTGAGGATTTTGTTTTCTTTACATTGAGGTGCAATCCATATTGAAGGCTGTAGTCTTTGAACTTCATCGGTTGTAAGATCATCAAGTCCTGCTTGCTTTCAGCAAGCAAGGTTGTGTCATCTGTATAACACTGGTAGTTAATGAAACTTCCTCCAACCCTGATGCCTTGTTCTTCTTCATATAGTCCACTCTCTTGGATTATTTGCTGAGCATATATACGGAATAAGCATGGTGAAAAGATAAAACTCTGACACACAAACACTTCCTCACTTATAACTATGTGGTATTCCTTTGCTCTGTTTGAACAACTGCCTCTTGGTCTACGCACATGTTCTGCATGAGAATAATTAAGTGTTCTGGTACTACTTATGGCGACCGTAGGGGTCAGAGTAGAACTGACCACTAGAGTATTAAAGGGGTGCCTGGTGGATATGAACTGCCAACCTGATCCGACTTGACAGCACTTGGCTTGGCTGTTATTACTATTTGTTTATAATCTTTTTTCTTTTTTTTTTTTCACTATGGTTGAGTGAAAATGTACATTCCCATATAAATTTGCATGCCCACCTATATGCAGCTCCCACTGCTCTCCCTGCCCGGTGACTGCACTCTTCCTCTCTACTTCATATATGTCTTGTCTTTCCAACAATCTCCTATTCCCTCCTCTCTACCCTACTCCTCTGCCTCCAGTAAGAAGTCAGCAGGACAACCTATGGAAGAATAGAACCATAAATTGCACACATAATATGGTCACTCTGTGTCACCAAGTCCAACCCATTCCTGTCCAAAGAGTTGACCTCCATTACAATTTATGGACACAGGCAGCATCAGGGTCAGGGCCCATGCTCCCAGGGGAACCCTGAGGCCCCTGGACCATCAGTTGTGGTCTTTTAGTGGAGATCTCAGGGTATACCCCTTTTTATTCTTGTGTTGCCAGTAAGACTCAACTTTGTGAGCTCCATCATGGCTATCACTGGTGTGGCTGGGCACCATCCAGTTCTTCCAGTCACAAGTCAATGCAGTCACACACTCACGTGGGTCTCTCTGTCTTCTGGGTTTTCTTCCCCCATGTCATTTTGGTCCTCGGTGATCATCTGTTCCTGTTGAGTTGGGACCATTTGCTGTACTCTCAGATGGCAGCTTGGCAGCTTTTAAGACCCCAGACACCACTCACCAATGTGGGGTGCAGACGGCTCTCTTAGCAAAACACTAGTTATGCCAACTGGCCTCAATTTCCTGAAAGCATGGTCCCTGGCCCCCTGCCCAGCTACTCTGTCCTTGCAATGTTGGGTTAAGATGGGAGGAGTAATCATGTTATGTTGAAGTCCAGTTAATATTGATCTTCTTTCTAACGTTTGCTGTCACAGATTTCACCCAACCAATTTTCTACCAACTATCTAATCTAAACTTTCAGCTGTCAGAGAGTCTTGTCTTCTATGCATGAGTCTGGTTTTAAGTTCTTATCATAGGGGTCTCATACAATATTTGTCTCTGTCACTGACTGCTTTCACTCAGCATGATGGCCTCCAATTGAATCCAGGTTGAGATGTTTCCTGAAATCATCATTGTTCTTTATCATTGGAAAAGATGGCATCGTTGTCCGCTGATGGACAGAAAGTTCTGTGTATGTCAATGAGGCCTAGTTAATTGTGGCAATAAGGTCTTCTCTGCCTTTACTGAGCTTTTTTCTAGACAATATGTCCACTATTGAGAGTGGAGTGTTGAAGTCTCCCACTATTATTGTGGCGTGATTTATCTCATTTTTAAGTATAGTCAGTGTTTCTGCGATGTATTTAGGTGCTCTAATATTTGGTGCATAAATATTTAATATTGTTATGTCCTGCTTGTGTATTGAACCTTTCAGCAATAGTGTCCATCCTTGTCCATGATGGTAGATTTTACATTAAAATCTATTTTATCTGAGATTAGAATTGCCACAACTGCTCTTCTTTGTGTATTGTTAGTTTGATATATATTCTTGCATCCTTTAATTTTCAGTTTATTCATATCTTTAAGTCTGAGGTGAGTTTCTCGTAGGGAACATATGGATAGGTTGTGTCTTTTGATCCAAGATGTCACTTGATGTCTCTTTACTGGGCTGCTGAGTCCTCACATTCTATGTAATTATTGATTGGTATGTGTTTAGTGCTGTCATTGTGATATAATTATTTTTGTGTTGATGTTTTCTCTGTTGTTTTTATTAATCTGTTCTGGGACATTCTTCTTTGTGAGTTTATTTTTCACCTTTTTCAGGGTTGGTTTTTGGTTGTTGAGACTTCTGTATTACATTTCTTGATTTGATATATTGCATCTTTATTGTGCTTTACGGCTACCCCTATGATCCCCCTCAATAAACTATGTATAAACCCGGTTTTAATTACTACTAGTCTTATTAAGTTCCTCTCCATTTGGAAGGACTACAGTGAGTGTAGTACATCCCTCTTTTTAATATGATGACATCACAGTTTTCATGATATAATCACTGGATCATTTCTTTCACTATTATAGCTTTGATTGAGTTTGGAGTCTTCTCTAACTGAGTAGGGTTCTGGGTGATGTGTCTTGTATTTGCTTCTAAAGTACAAAGTTAGTGGTTTTGTTCTTCTAAGGCAAGAGATTCAGTATTTCTTGTAGCTTTGGTTTGGTTTTTACAAAGTCTCTGAGTTCTGTTTATCTGCAAATGTCTTAATTTCATTTTCATATTTGAAAGATAGTTTTGCAAGATATATAATTCTTGGTTGGAAAGTCTTCTCCTTCAAGGCTTTGAAAGTATCATGCCACTGTCTCCATACCAGCATTGTATCTGCTGAGAAATCCGATGAAAGCCCACAGGGTTGCCCTCTGAATGTTAGCTTTGCTTTGAGTCTTGCTGTCTTTACGAGTTTCTGCTTACGTTTCATTTTGTTAAGCTTGATTATTATATGTCTTGGAGTCTTTCTTTTGAGATCTACATTGTGTGGCATTCGATATATATCTTGGATATCTATGTTCTCTTCTTTCATAATTTTTGGGAAGTTTTCTGTCAGCAGCTCAGCCATAATACTCTCTGTTATCAGGTGTCTCACCTGTTCAGGAATTCCAATTAATAGTAGATTGTTCCTCTTAATAGAGTCCCATGTGCTTCTTAATACTTCTTCATTTTTCTTCTTTCTCTTTTCTGATTTCTCCTCATAGATGCTGGAACTCTGTCTTCCAACTCAGAAAGTCTATTGTCCATTTGTTCCATTCTATTTTCTTGGCTTTGAATCGAAGTTTCTATGTCTTTGATTTTGCTCTTGATCTGTTGTATTTCAGAGTACTGGTGTTCCATCAGATCGAACAGCCTGCTTAATTTTTCATTTTGCTCTGCTGAATTTTGTATAAAGTCTAGAAGGGCTCTCTATATAATCCTTTTGTATTCACCTTCTGATAGTTTCAGAAAGGTTTCTACATCTGGGAAGTTCTTTGGTTTATTCTTTTTGGGGCCTTCTGAAGCCATGGGTGATTTCTTCACTATGCTTTTGTCCAGAGTATTTTGCCTTTTGGGCTTCACGTGAGTCAATAAAGGATGTGAGAGATGCTGTGAGGATGCGCTGCAGTTCTTTCTCCATGCCGTCTTAAAATGAAAGGTAAAAGGTATCTGACAACTTCCAAAGTCAGTCAGGTTTTCAGGTGTACAGGCCCCTCTTCCAAGCTGGCAAAGTAAGCACCTCTATATCTAACCCCAGATGGTATAAGCTAGTTCAAAATACGGAAAGGCTACTGCCCTGCTGGCCTCTGCTGTCAGGCCCTAGCCATCGGTGACACTGTGTAGCATACTGCTTTTCTGCCAGAAAAGCACTCTCCTCTGGGCAGGTACTGCCTCTCAGACTAGGAATTAGGCTGAGACCTCCATATGGGTATCTCTGCCTCCCAGTAGAATAAAATGGCATCCTGCACAAGCTCCCCATCTCCCACAGCACAGGTCACTCAATAGTGGAGGCAGAAAGAGAGGCCAAAGGTGCCGAGATGCACAGAGTCCAAAGCTGGGCTCTCAAAGTGTGGCGATTTCACCTGCCAATCCCACCAGCAGAGCTTCCGAGACCAGTCAAGTCCCAGCTCCACCCACCAGCCAAGACAGAGAAAAAAAGTTAAAATTGCAAGTTACCCTTGATCCGTGAAAGCCAGCACTCACTGAGAGCAGGGGTCAGCGAAACAGAGGAAGTTTTCCGTTCAGTGGTATGAAGTCTAAATTAACAGCCCTATGCCGTGTCCCAGGGCTCACTAGGTGTCCAGAGGCTCCACTTAGTTATCAATTCAGGTGTTGGTTTCCAGAGGGGTTTAGGGAGATGTGTGTTTAGTCCACCGACTTCTGTTTATAATCTTATCCATAATTGGTTATGATCTACATAGTTGAATGCTTTTGCACAGTCACTAGAACATAGGTAAATGTTTTTCTGTATTCTTTCTGTCAGATCCATCTGACATTAGCAATGATATGCCTCATTATACATCCTCTTCTTAATTCAGCTTGAATTTCCAGCAGTTCCATGTCAATGTACTGTTGAAACAGTTTTCCAATTATCTTCATCAAAACTTTGTGTATATTCATTGGTGAGTGGTGTCTGGAGTCTTAAAAGCTGCCAAGCTGCCATCCGAGGACACAGCTAATGGTCCCAACTCAGCAGGAACAGGTGCTCACCGAGGACCAAAAGGACATGCGGTAAAGACAACCGAGAAGGCAGAGAGACCCACAAGAGTGGGTGCCTACATCGACTTGGGACCAGAAGAACCAGATGGTGCCCGGCCACCACCAAAGCTCTTTGCCTCCCCTTCCCTATTTCCATAATGTCATCTATGAGGATTTAGATAAATTTGCCCTTATAAAAATTATTCACTTTATTTCAATGTCTACGATATCTAAAAACAGGCATTTTTTCATCTTTTTTTAATAGACAGAATGGGATGAACTGTATGTCATAATCTATAGCATTTTAAAAAACAAACTGTTTTTTGCTTCTTAACATTATCTGCTTGTAGGACTGTTGAGGCTATTTAAGATAAGTGATGTCTAAACCCCACTTCTTTAATGAGGAAGATGAGAAATAAAGAGCTTAGCTACACAGCTATCCAGGTTTTAATAAGAGAGGTATGATGGAAAAATCCAAGCCTCCTAAAAATACTGCACAGTTTTTATTTATTTAATCCATTTATGACAAGTATCAGAAGGCCATAGGAGAGTATTTAGGGACATCAAAGTAGGCCTCAGACTATGATAAAAAGTCTACTGAAAAAAATACTGGAAGAAATATAAGCTACAAGTGTTTTCCTGGGTAATCATAAAAAGGGAATCTATAGTTACAGAAAGAAGGTCTTATTTAGTAAAATTTTCAAAAGGTAAAAAGTATCTCACAGGAAAAAAAAGTACCTCACAGAAATATGTAATTATGACTGTGAGATTATTACAAATAGCAGCCAAAATTAAGAAGAAAATTGAATGTCAGAGGCAAAGTGGTAGGTACTCCAGGAAAGCTTGGAATATATGGTAACTTTACTCTTCTATCCTACCAAGTGAGCAGTGTGACAATGAGATCGTTGTCAGTGTCTGGCACAGAGTAGGCATTCAATAAATGTTCACTGAATGAATGAATGGCTTAATGTATTAATGACAGAGATTACAGGGAGAAAAGTTTGGGGCTGAAAACTTGTCATGACCAGCAATTTTGAAATACAGAAGCGCCATTTTTTATAGCCTATGTTGTCCAAAAGAGCAATGTTGACTAGTCATTTATATTTAAACCAATTATATAAAGTTTAAAAGTCAGTTCTTCAGTTGTATGAGTGGCTGTTGTATTGTACAGCATCTTTGATAGGATATTTACATCATGGTAGAACATTCTATTGACTAGTGATGAAAGAAGCAAAGGAGACTGAGAATCCCGATTTTTACTTGTCAGTAAGTTGCAAGGGTTCCAAATGACTGGAGAAGGGAGGGAGACTGAATGTACAAAAGAAAACCCAACAGAACCTCAATGAAATGGCTTGAGCAGTGGGAGGAAACCTCCCAAAAAGGGGTTGACAAAGAAAATGTAACTGGTGGCTGGTTACTCTCAGCTGAATGCTATTGATCCAGTTTGACCTTCGTTCTCTGTAGCCTTAGCCACATAATGCCCTGTCAGGGACATAGCAGGATTGAGTGATTCCTGGGAACCATGAAGGCAGAATAATTCAAGGATGTCATTACGTGGCATGGATTCAAGAGGCAAAGTATACAAATTGAGAGATGACTACATTAAAACTTGATTGTCTATAAGTCATTTGTCTTGGGAGTTTGGCAGTATATGTAAAAGAAGGGAAAACTTTCTAAGTCACAGAACCCTTGCCTTCACTTGCAGCTGCTTGACACAAATCCTTCTTTTCAGGACTTATATTGATTACCCCTTGTCCTCAGTAATTGTAGAGTTCCAAGAGCCAGATGGTGAATAAATTTAGTTTAGTTGATCTTTAAGTCTGGCCACCACCAGGCTTCCCCACAATCAAATCTTTGGGTAAATGAAACTGTTCTTTGCATGTAACTGAAGCACTTCCATATATGGATGATGCTTTAAGCAGACTTTTCTGTACTGAACCTTCCTTTCTCTCTACTTGTGATATACAGGTTTCTTCCCTCATTGACAGGAACAGGGGTAGGGAGGTTGACACATCTTGATCCAAGAGGCCATAAACTCACATAACCAGGCCAAACCTGTTGCAGGTGAGTTGATTCTGACTCCTTATAACCCTACAGAATGGAGAAGAACTGTCTCATACGTTTTCATACCTTTATGGAGGCAGACTGCAGTATCTTTTTCCCGCAGAAAGACTGGGTGGGTGTGAACCAACAATCTTTCAGTTAGCAGTCGAGTGTTTAACTGCTGTGCCACCAGGAATCCTAGCAACTCACATAATGGTCTATCAATTCACTTGGAAGGTAAACCTCACTCTGTTTTTTGGAGACAGGGGAGAGCAACGAAATCAACTGTTGTGGTGAATTCTGAAATGGCCACTGAGGGAAGCTGGAGTTTATAAGAAAGGAGCTAGTCACGAAGGGAGAGCTAATGGGAGTGTGTGGAGGAAGATGAGGGTGAAGCACCATTACCACTGATGGCCTCCAAAGTCAAACAGCTTTACCTTAAGTTTCTAGAAAATTCTCCAAAACATGTTAACACTTCTGAAAATCATCTGGCCAAGGTGAGTGATATTTCTACTGTGCCTAATGTCGGACATCCTAAGAAGCACATCTCTACTCCACAGATACAGTTTGTAGGTACTTAGCATGTCCTAGTTAGTGACACAGAAGGCATCCTAAGGAGGCATATGAGTTAGAATCAACTTGACAGCACTTGGTTTGGTTTTGGCTTATCATAGCTTTGGGGTTTAACTGTAAGTATAGTATATTTACATCATATAGGACTATTGAAATAAATATTACTATTTTTCCCAGTTTATAGAGAGGAAACTAAGGTTTACAGAAGCAAATGCAGTTGCCCAAGATAACAAATGTTACAAGGTAAAATCAGGTCTGTCTGATTTCAGAGTTCATGTTCTTAATTAACCACTACACCTACTCATTGATGCCCTATACTATTTGAATAATGGTAAAGTTATTGAACTTAATTTCACATTTTAAATAAATATCCTGTCATATTACCCCTACTGGACCCTTCAGAGGGAACCCTGGCTGGTACAGTAGGTTAATTCACTTGACTCCTAACGGAAAGATTAGAGGCTCGAGTCCACCCAGAGGTGACCCAGAAGAAAAGCCTAAAGATCTCCTTCTGAAAAATCTTCCATTGAAAGCCCTGTGGCGCACAGTTGTGCTCTGACACATGGAGGGTCACCCTAAGTCACAGCTGACACCAAGGCAACTGATTTTTACTGGTGGCCTCCAGAAATAATTTCTGAATATATGGAGTTTTTTTTTTTTTTTTTTTTTTTTAATGTTTTTCTGATCAATTTATCTTTAGAAACAGAGAAAAGAAAAATAGAAGGTTGAATATTTTAGCATGCAAATTTAAACAGAGGTCAGGACAGCTGTAACACAAGATGAGAAAATGTGTGTTTCTGTACATGGGCATGTTAGATGTCAGCTGTATTCTTCTCTACCACATGCTGAAAAGGTCTGAATATCGAGCCCTCACTATAGAAATGTGGAAGAAGTCTAAAGATCCCTTCCACTTCTTTTGAAGGGAAGAAATTGATGTTATAGGCTAGTTCTCCTTTTTCTAGCTCATTATATCTATAAACTGGATAAGTTCAGATTCTTAAATCCATTTACTTCCTGATCTTCAACCATCCCTGAATTTTCCCAGTGCCAAACAGAGCTTCACAGAGAATTAAGATCACATTCTGGAGATGAGTTCAGGGGCACTGGCTATGAGAAGAATCAGCTCCCCTGAATCTGTCCCCCAGGTTAAAATTGAGTGATACCACATACCTTTTAAACTTGTAAATCAAAAACATAGCCAGGCCAACAAACACCACCGATAAGAGCATAAGCATGGCTGAGCTGCTGTGCCCAGTGCTAGAGTCCACCAATGGAGCTAGGAGGAAAGAAGAGACATGTTCACTTGGAAGCTGTTAGGTGAGGGAGTATCGTTTGGAGAAGGAGCCCAGTTGGTCTCCATCCTTATTTCCAGTCTCCAGTTGCCCTGTCTGCTAGTGGGGCCCAGGCAGCTCGCCTCAATGATAATGGTAGCCCCGACCAAAGCTTCACGAGGAAAGGAAACCACTCCCCGCCCCCCACTCAGCCTGGGAAATCATGCTGCTCTTGGTATAAATTTGGCAGTATGTGTCCCATTGAGGGGACCTCAATACAGGCTTGAAAGTGCTTCCTCTGACAGCTTGAGTGCCTGTTGATGGTGATTGTAGGTGGTTCCTTGGGAACTTTGGATTAAATACTAATGCAGTGTTCCATTCTCCTCCTGTGTGCCGCTCTGGTAAGACACAGCTGGTGAGGCGTATTTGCAGCCTCCACATCTGACGTCTTACATCAGTAGGGCCATTTGGCAAATAGTCTCTCCTAGAGAGTCAGAGGTGTATGCCCAATGAGACATGCCCTTTGAATTCCTGTAACATTCAACTAAGTAGAGCTGGTCCCTGTTGCTGCTTCAACTCACACGTCATCAGTTGGACGGAACGGTGTTTTAAGATTATCTAATCTGGTTTTTCAATCAAAATTCATGGAACTAGAGAACCATAGAAATTAAGAGTCTGGGACACTGTGTTATCATCAGTTAGAACTGACTGTACAGCAACTGCTGTGACTGGTGGGAGTACCTGATACAACCCCAACCACTACAGATTAAACGAAACACAAAACAAGCTAAAGAAATTTCAGTTTTTCCCCCAGATCATTGATGGGTTCAACAGCTCCTAGAGAAGTCTTACCACTTCCTCACCAGGATGCTTTTCTAAAAGATGTAGTTAATCTTTTCGAACCATCACTACCTAAAAAGGGCCCTTCTACAAAGCCATTTCCAGGCATTTAGTGGGAAGTGTTCTGTGATTATCTCCTCCCTCTCCCTGCAGGATAACAGATGACCACTCTCATTTCCCAGCGGGCACTTACCTAACGTCAGCTGTGTGACATACACAACAACCTGAACTCCTGGCTTCAGCTCAAATTGAACCAAGTTCTGGTTTAGAGCATTAAACAGCATCTCTACAACCTGGAAAAGAGAAAAACAAGGGCTGCAGGCGACAATGTGACATGGAGTGACGCTCTCTAAGAGGATAACATATCAAGGATAAGCTCAATAGGCGAAAGATATTCATGTTCTTTCAGGGCACAAGTCCTTAGTTCTGCATTTGGGGACTCTATATAAAAGCATAAGAAGCCCTAGTGGCACAGCGGTTAAAGCACTCAGCTCAGAACTTAAAGGCTGGGAGTTTGGAAACCACCAGCTGCTCTGCGGGGGAAAGATGTAGCAATCTGTTTGCAAGATGTACAGCCTAGAAAACCCTACATGGCAGTTACACTCTGCCTTATAGGGTCACTATGAGTTGGAATCAACTCAAGGGCTGTTGGGTTTTTTGTTTGCGGGCATATAAAAAGATACTGGAACATCTCTCACAATCTGGTTCTCACAGTCCATTGTAGCTTATAATGCCAAGAAGGTAGTTGATATTGTTTGCTTACACTGAAGAAGGGAGTGAGACAGAAAGAGACATGTCCATAGTCAAGGAATAAATTAGAGTTGATGACAGACATCAATGTTTCCATTCAGCTCCTAGTTCTGTGATCTTTCATTCATGTCTTTATAACCCATCGCAGAAAAAGACTTTTGAGGGTTCCAATATAAGAAAGTCAACTGATCATTAGCTCTCTAATGGGATCAAGTAATTCACATCGGGTAGAGAGGCTCCTACCAGGACTAAGGCAGGCACGTATACCCCAGCCCATTCTTCCACTTCTTCTATCTTAGAGACAATAGGAAGCAAATATCAAAGCAAAAGCTTCCTCTTTACTCTGGACTAATGTTTTCTCTTTACTGTTTCCCAGCAAATCTTTGAACTTTGATTTAATCACTCACTCCCACGCATGAAAGTTGAAGCTGACTTAGGCTGTTGTTTCTAACTTGCCCTACACACTTTAATATCACTGTTATTATCCATCACTGTGATAATCTATTTATCTAAATGGATGGATATTGTAGTTTCCAAATACAGCTCACTCATGCCACTTGCTATTTCTGAATAAAAAGGTCTTTTTAAAATTGACATACGCATTGAGAAGCCATTATTCATTTCTGGCTAACTTTAATACTCATGCTGCAATGCAAGGAATCATTTCACTTCCCAGAAAAACTGACTGCATTGCACTTATGCTGTTTGAGGACTGGCAATGCATGCTGGGATATGTGACAAGTCAGGTCAGTACCAGAGAGATACAGTAGATGTCTTGTACAATGATTACCTCATGGAGGAGTCAATGCATTTGCTTCATGCTGGTTTTCTCCTTCTTCATTCTCATTGATTTCTAAGTCTAGTGGCTTAGCATCATAAGAAGACCGGGCAGGGCAAAGTCAAATGCAGCCGATCAGACCTTCATCAAGGCTGGACTTGAGAGAGAGAGCAGCACTGGACTGCTACCTCGTTTACTTCACGATAGTGTGCAGACCATAGAAACCCCATGCCCATTTGCTGAGGGCAGTGAATCATCCCTTTTAGAAATGCTACTTCCCTAGTCAAACCAAGATGAGGCAAGCCACTGCTCTCCAGAGAGACATGTTGAAAATTAGTTTATTTCTCTCCAGAAGCAGACCTTAAATTGACCAAGATCTCTAGGGCCAAAGCAGTTTATAGACAAGAAGCAAATTCTCCCCAAATAGATGGGGAAACTCAAGTCAGTCAATCAATCAACCAACCAATCAATCTCTCTTTTATCCTTTCCTCCTTCCCAGCACAAGTCATTTGAGACAAGGACAAGGACGCCAGTGGCTGGAATCAATGATGTCACAGTTGTAGCTTCTTTCCCTGTAGCTCAATGCCCCTATTCACTTGCTTTTGGGTTTATTCTGGGTAGAGCTAAGTGTTCTTCAAAGCCCTGGGCTCTAGTCAAAGGAAGGACAGATTACTGGATCAATGGGAGACAGCTTGTCTCTGTTTCTAGCTGGGAATAACTCTGTGTCTCCTCAAGTATAGGATAGAGGCAAGTGTTCCAGTCAAGTTTCCTTTCACTTACTTGTTCCAGGTCCTCTTCATTGCCTTTCCTCCTCTCTGTAAAGTTCTTGGGGGGGAGGATGAAGAGCTCTGCTGATGTGGGGAGGCCAGGAAACACAGCTACAAGGATCTGGTCTTCTGGTACACTGGTTACCTACAGAGATGTTTAGACCAAAGCGTGAGATCCCAGAGGAGGCAGCCTTCTCCAAATTAATAAGGAGCAGGGTATTTACAGTTCTCTAAGATTCCTGCTGATTTTTAGTAAGCAGCATTTAAGCACCAAGTCCAAAATACATGTATGCTTGCTTTCTGTTTTCCCGGAGAACCACTGGATATAAGAAGCAGTAGTTTCACTACCTCTTCTGCTCTTATATATGTTTACAAAAACTAGCAAGAGGACTGCCAATGATTTTTGCAGTTGTTTGCTGCAAACATCTGCACAAGTCCTCCTATGTTTTCCATTTTTCTGCACTAAGTGAACTAAAGCTGCTGGTGCAAACACAAATAGATTGGCTGCAAATGAGGAAATGGGAGTTATAGACAAACAGAAGAAAATGTCAAGCAAAAAAGAGCAGAGCAGCACTTGCTTTCACTAATAAAAGATTTAAGTTAAAGTAGCTATTGATGAGTTTGCAGAGAAAGAGTTTCTGCCATTTGTGGAGTATCATGGATTCAGTTGTGTGCCTCAAAAAACATGGATAGAAATTTGGCTGGGTTATCATCACCAGTATTGTGTGATTGCCCTCCGTTCTGTGATTTTCCTATGCTATATGTTAAAGAGGAAACCCTGCTGGCTACTGGGTTAAGTGCTATGTCTGCTAACCCAAAGGTTGGCAGTATGTTAAAGAGGATTACAGTGGGACTATAAATCCCTTCTGAGGGTCACCTCCCTGCTCCATTGTAGAGGCAGTTTCCCCGGAATGTGGCTTGCTCCACCTTTTAACTCATAAGAGATGAAAGGGAAGCAAGCAGCGAGTTTGCGTAGTGGTCAGGATTATGTCCACTTGGCTACTCCATGTATGGCTGCTGTAGCAAATGGCAGGGTGGGGCCTTTGGTGGCTTCCCGCCCCTCAGCTTGCATGTCTCTACATTCCACCACCTACTGCCAGTCTGCTCACATAGCCAGCAGTTACTGCTCTCTTCTGGTACCTGAACTTGAACTAGCAGCTGTTGGATTCATCAATCCTTAGTGCTTGACAGTCCTGTTCCCTGACTTGCTGATCCTGGGTTCACCAGCCTCTGCAACTCTGTCTTGCCTCCAGCTTGGGATCTGCTGACCTACACAACTGGTAATCTAGAACTCTGGTCACTGATCTGCTGACCTTGGGTTCACCAGCTTCTGCAGCCACATGAGGCTTGTGCCAGGACTTGGGACATTCAGCTTCTGCAATTGCGTGAGCTGTTTCCTTTATATATAAATCTTTCCTTGTACATATACGTGTTACTAGTTTTGCTTCCTAGAAAATCCAGCCTAAGACAGTTGTGAACCTCATACCATCGAGAAAGCAGCACTGGGAGTACAGTACATTCTTCAGATGTGATGTTCCTGTGCCAAGATACTCCCTGACCAAAGAATGATGCAACACAAAGACCTTCCTCCAGAGCCGACAAGGATGGAGGGAGGGACCTCCGCTGGAATAGACACATTGAATTTGGACTTGTAGCCCACCAGACTGTGTTTTTCTTTGCTAAAGCCATCCACTTTGTGGTATTTTTGTTAGAGCAGCACTAGAAGACTAAGACAAATTTGGTATGGAGGGAGTGAGGTGCTGCTCTAGCAAATACCTAAAATGTGGAAGTGGTTTTAAAACTGAATGGATAGGAGACTCAGAAGGAACAGAGGAAAACTGTTAACACTGAGAAGGCACAGATGGTGAGAAAAAACAGTAGCAGAACCGAACTAGCCTGAGACAGTGCTGGAGCCCACGTGCAGAGTGACAGAGCTGAGTGCCTGCGTGCAGGAGGCTTCCTCGCAGAGTGGGGTGCCTCTGGGCACTTCAATCAGTGGAGCTACAGAGTTTTGGAATATTTGTCTCAGCAGGGCAAATGTGGGTCTGCGGCCTGGGCTATGAGGCCATAGGAAGCAAAGGCTGAAGAGACAAACAGCATGAGAAGCTGAGCTGCCTCTGTCTCAAAAGGTATGGCCATGACCTCAGGGGTTTGAAAGGGTGGAGCTATGGCCCCTGATGTTTCTAATTGTGCACTTGCCATTCATGTGGACTTGAAATATTGTTCTCCTGAAGCCCAGAGAGCAAGAGTACAGGACTGAGGGTTTCCCTCAAAATCTGGCGATGGTGGCCAATACCTTGAGTTTAGAGGGCAAGACCATTGCGTCACATGTCTCAGAAGATGGAAAATTATTTTCAAAGCTTTGAGGGCTAATACAATGTGTTCTACTGACTTGCTTGTTGCCTGCTTTGTATTCTCTCTCCATTTTTAACTTGTGCCTGTTCTGCCACTGTACCTTTGGAAGAAAATAGCTTACATTCTAGATTTCACAGATGTAGAAGAGCTTTTGTATTTTTGACTTGAAACTGATTTAAGACTTCTATCATATGGGATGATGTGTTTTTGCTATGACTTTTGCTAGGATGGGATAAATGTGTTATATGTCTCAAACATGCCTGCGAGGAGGCAAAGGGTGAAATATCATGGAATGAATTGTGTCCCCCCAAAAATACGTATAGAAATTTGGCTGGATCATGATTACCAGTATTGTGTGATTGCCCTCCATTTAGTGATTTTCCTATGTTGCATGTTAAAGAGGATTAAGGTGGGACTGTAAATCCCTTCCTAAGGTTATCTCTCTGCTCTATTGTAAAGGGAATTTCTCTGGAATATGGCTTGCTGCATCTTTTATCCCACAAGAGATAAAAGGAAAGGGAAGCAAGCAGAGAGATGGAAACCTCAAATCATCAAGACAGCAGCACTGGGAGTACAGCATGTTCTTCAGATGGGAGGTTCCTGTGCCAAGATGCTTCCTGACCAAAGAATGATGCAACACAAGGGCTTTTCTTCGGAGCTGACAAGAAGGGCCTTGGAGCAGACACATTGAATTCAGACTTGTAGCCTACCAGACTGTGTAAAAATAAATTTTTCCTTACTAAAGCAATCCACTTTGTGGCATTTTTGTTAGAGCAGTCCTAGATGACTAAGACATGCAGGTAAAACTAAAAACTGATATATATTGCCAAACTGTTTTTCAAAAGACTTACTTTTAGGTCATAAAAATATGTATACCCTTTCTTCCGCAACTTGGAGAGTATAATTCCTAAAAATATGATCCAAAGTACAAGAAAAGCTATAGGCAGTGAAAAAATGCTCACTGTGTGATTTATAATTGTGAATACAAAAGAAAATATTCAAAGGAAAAATTAAGTAAATAATGGTATACGTGCACACATGCACACACTGTTGTTATTAGTGGTGGCTGGGTGCTGTTGAGTTAGTTCTCACTCATAATGACCCTATATATAACAGAATAAAATACTGCTTGGTTTTACACCATGCTATAATTACTGCTATATTTGAGTCTACTGTTCACACAGTCATTGTGTCAATCCATCTCGCTGAAGGTCTTCCTCTTTTTTGCTGTCTACTTTACCAAAGCATGATGTTCTTAAAGCACATGAGATGGTATCTTGCCGTCTTCATTTCTAAGGAGCCTATGGCTGTACTTCTTCCAAGACAGATGTGTGTTTTTCTTGCAGTCTATGGCAAACTCACTGCTCTTTGCCAACACCACAAATCAAAGGTATTGATTCTTCTCTCATCATTCTTATTCAATGTCCAATTCTCACATGCATATGAGTCCACTGAAAATGCCAAAGCTTGGATCAAGCATACCTTTGTCCTCAAAGTGACACTGACTTTTTTAACACATTAACATGACTTGCCCAATGAAATTCATCCTTTGACTGCTTGACTGCTTCCATGGATGTTGATTCTGCAATCAAGTAAAATGAAGTCCTTGACAACTTCAATCTTTTTTCCACTTATCATGATTTTGCTTATTGGTCAAGTGGTGAGAATTTTTGTTTTCTTTATGTCAAGGTGTATTCCATACTAAAGGCTGTAGTCCCTGATCTTCATCAGTGTTGCAAGTCCTCTTCACTTTCAGCAAGCAAGGCTGTGTCATCTGCATAACGCAAATTATTAATACGTCTTCCTCCAAACCTGATGCCTCATTCTTCTCTACATTATTTGTCAAGCAAACAGACTGAATAAGTATGGTAAAAAGATGCAACCCTGAAGTGCACCTTTCTTGATTTTAAACCATGTAGCATCCCTTTGTTCTGCTCAACTGACTGCCTTTTCTTCTATGTATAGGTTCTGTATGAGCACAATTAAGTGTTAGAGAATTCTCATTCTTTGAAATGTTATCCACAATTTGTTATGACCCACATAGTTGAATGCCACTGCATAGTCAACAGAAGACAGGTGAAGTTCTTTCTGGTATTTGCTGCATTCAGCCAAGATCTACTTCAAATCACTAACATTATCCCTTGTTCCACATTCTCTTCTGAATCCAGCTTGAATTTCTGGAAGTTCTCTGTCAGTGTAATTCTGCAACCATTACCGAATTATCTCTAGCAGCACTCAATTTGCCTATGATTTGCATGTGATATTAATGATACGGTTGGACAATTTCCATCTTCTGTTGAATTACTGTCCTTTGTAATGGGCATAAATTTGGGTATCTTCAAGTCACGTTGCCTAGTAGCTATCCTGCAAATGTCTTGACACAGACAAGTAAATGTTTTCACTATTATATCTGTTCACTGAAACATGGTTTCAATTGGTATTCTAGTATTCAGTTGGTATTCTTGACAATTCCTAGAAACCTGTTTCTCACTAAGGCAGCTTGGACTTCTTCCTTTAGTACCATCAGTTCCTGATCATATGCTACCTCCTGAAACGGCTGAATGTTAACTTTCATTATTATTTTTTGGTATAGTGAGTTTGTTTATTTCTTCCATCTCCTTTTGATGTTTCCTGTGTCATTGAGTATTTTGCCCACAGAATCCTTCAATATTGCAACTCAAGGCTTGTATGTTTTCTTTACTTTCTTCAGCTTTAGAAATGCCAAGCACATTTTCTCTCTTGGTGTTGTAACTTCAGGTCTTTGCACATGTGATAATACTTTACTTTGTCTTCTCAAGTCACCCTTTGAAATCTTCTTGTCATGGATTGAATTGTGTCCTCCTAAAATGTCTGTGAACTTGGTTAGGCCATGATACCCAGTATTGTCTGATTGTCCTCCATTTTGTGATCCTCCTATCTGTTATATATCATAATCTCTGCCTGTAGTTACAGAGAATTAGGGTGGGATGTACTATCCTAACTCACGTTATATCCACGATCCAACACTAAGAGAGTTTCCCCAGGGCACGGCCTGCACCACCTGTTATCTTAAAAGTGATTTTTTTTAGAAAAAGGAAAGTGAAGGCAGCAGAGAGCTGCAGACCTCACACTACCAAGAAAGTGTGCTGGAAACAGAGCACAACCTTGGCATACAGGGTTCCTGTATGGAGAAACTCCTAATCCAGGGGAAGAATGATGGCTACGAACTTCTTCCAGAGCCAACAGAGAGAAAAAGCCCTCTCCTGGAGCTGATGCCCTGGATTTGGACTTCTAGACCACTAGACTGTGAAAAAATAAATTTGTTTGTTAAAGCCATTCACTTGTGGCATTTTCTGTTTTAGGAGCACCAGATGAGACAGACTTTTCTGTTCAGCTGTTTTACTTCATCATTTCTGCCATTGGCTTTGGCTACTCTGTACTGACGAACAAGTTTCAGAATCTCTCCTGACATCCATTTTGGTCTCGTTCTTGTCTTTTGAAGGACTCTTTTGCTTTCTTCATGTGTGATATCCTTGATGCTACTCCACTGCCACCGAGTTGATTCTGACTCATACAACTTCATAGGTCAGAGTGGAACTGCCCCAGAGACTTCCCATGGAGCACCTGGTGGATCTGAACTGCTGACTTTTTGGTTAGCAGACACAGCACTTAACCACTGTCCCATCAGGGTTTCCATTATGATAGCCTTGGTATCATCCCACAACTCGTCTAGTCTTTGGTCATTCATGTTCAAACATACTCTTGAGGGGTCTCTAAATTTAGGTGTATACACTTCAAGTTGTAGTTTGGCTCTTGTGAACTTTTTATAATTTTTTTCATCTTCAACTAGAACTTGCATATGCGAAAAGGATAGTCTGTCTGCATTTGACCTTTGACCTTTTACTGACTGATCATACTGCGCTTCTCCATTGTTTCTTTCCACAGATGTGGTTGATTTGATCTCTGTATTCCACATGGTGAGGTTTATGTGTACAAAACAAAACAAAACACTCAAACCCACTGTCTTCAATTCTGACTCATAACAAACCTACACGACAGAGTAGAACTGTCCCACAGGGTCTCCAGAGAGCAGCTGGTGAATGAGAATTGCTCACCTTTTGGTTAGCAGCTGAGCTCTTAACCACTGTACCACCAGAGATCCTCCATGTGTACAGTTACAGTTGCTGTTTATATTACTACAAAAGGTATTTGCAATGAATAAGTCATTGGTCTTGCAAAATTCTGTCCTACAATCTTTGGAGTCATTTCTATCACCAAGGCATTTCCCATCTACTGATTCTTCTTTGCTTCTAATTTTCACATTCAAATCACCAGTAATTATCAACACGTATTTATTTCATTTTTTATCAACTTCAGACTGCATAAATTGATAAAAATCTTCAATTTCTTCATCCTGGGCATTAGGGATCTCCCTTGTAAGTGTATAGATATTGTCCTATCACTGATAGCATTATACTTCAGATAGATCTTGAATTGTTCTTTTTTATGATGAATGTGATGCCATTCCTCTTCAATTCTTGACATAGCAGACCATAAAACTGTCTGATTCAAAATGGCCAGTACTAGTACAGCTCACCTCACTAACGCCTAGGATATCAGTCTTTATGCATTCCATTTCATTTTTGATGACTTGCTACATTTTCCTACATTCCTGCATTGTGCATGCCACATTCTGATTATTAATGGATGTTGCAGCTGTTCCTTCTCATTTTGAGTTGAGTGGTGGCTATATATATATTATTCTAGCATTAAGTTGATAATGGGTACTGTGGTGACATGTAAAAACACAGCTGCATTCTGATCTACTTCCTTATATTTGTATTTCTTTCATTTTAACTCTATAAAAATACAAATGTATAAAAGCAAAAAATATAACAAAACAGTACAAGTTGTGGTAAGATTCTGAGATTATGAGTTTATTTTTGTGTTCCTGAATGTTTAGCAATAGAAGTATATTACTTTTGTGATAAAAACTTAAAAGAAGGCTTCTTCCTAAAGGCAAATTCCTGGAAGAAAACAAATCTCTGGATTCCCCTCTATAAACAGTATAATTCTGCTTTCTTCTGCATCTCCTGAACATTATTCCATCTGCCAACACAAATATGAGAGATAAGTGTTGATTCAGCAGGAATACTCACCTCCTCCAGGACATTTCCTTTGACTACACCTGTCTGAAGTGATGTGCTCCACTCCAACCTTCTACCCCAAGCACTTCCGGATTACCATATTGTTTTAGTCATCTAGTGGTGCTCTAACAGAAATACCACAGAGTGGATGGCTTTAACAAAGGAAAGTTCATTCCTATAGTCAGGTAGGCTGCAAGTCTAAATTCAGGATGTCTGCTCCAGGGGAAGGCTTTTCCCCTTGTCAGCTCTGGAGGCAAGTCCTTGTGTTGCATCAGTCTTTGTCCAGGGAGCATCTCGGTGCAGGACTCTCAGGTCTGAAGGATGCACTCTCCTCCCAGTGCTGCTTTCTTGATGGTGCTTGTGTCTCTCTCATCTCTTGTAGGATGAACGGATTAAGGGTAGCGTAAGCCATACTCCAGGGAAACTCCCTTTACAGTGGAGCAGGGAGATAATCTTATAAAGGGATTTACAGTCTCACCCTAATCCTTTAATATACAGCATAGGAAAATCACAAAATGGAGGACAACTGTAAAATACTGGGAATCATGGCCCAGCCACGTGGCTATGGGGGTGAGGGGAGAGAGACACAATTCAATCCATGACACACGTCTACCATTTTTCAGAGAAACAGATCATAAACATAGTGACTTATGATTATCTCTGTCTGGTATAGACTTCTCTTTGATAGGTTCTTCATGGTATATTTGCCCTTTTTAGAAACCCGCACATTCCTAGGGGTCTCCTGGCTACCCTAGTGTTCCAAAAGATGCAAGACTCAATGAATACTTGTTGAAGTAAACAGAGGAGGCGCGGGTGGGGTGAGGTCAGGGTGGCAGAGTGTATTGTGTTAAGTTTCCCATTTGCTCAGCTCTGATTTCTGTTTGGAATTAGCGTTACAGACTAGAGCTCTCAGATAAAGAACAATGAGAGTCCTAACCTGCAGGGAAATGATAAATAGCATCAGAAGACTAAAACGTCCAGGATCCAGGGAGTTATCTTCTGGGAACGCCAAGGCAGCCATGCTAGAACACCACGTATCCTGCTAGGAGGCATAGCCCTTGAATTGGTAGAAATTCCAGTATCCAAGCCCATGAGGCAAGGAGGCCTTATGCAACCTATTTATGGGAAAGAATCTCCAGAGACCAGACTAAGGGATCCCAGTGAGATGAAGGTAGAAATTCCAGCAGCATCCTAACTGGTATGACCTTCTGTCATAGGCTATAGTGTTCTTAGGAGGCACTTGTCAGTAACGGACCTTAGAGGGGTCTCTGAACAATGTGTCTAGATGCACTTATCCCCGTTTAAACGGACATGTGAATGACCAGTCCTCATGAGACTTAAGGTCAAAATGGCTGATATCATTGCTGTCACCTGTGTGATAAAAATGGTTAATAAGCACTCAGACATTAACTAAAAAGTCAGCAGTTGGGATCTACCCACAGGCACCTCAAAAGAAAGGCCTGGCGATCTACTTCTGAAAGGGCACAGCCTTGAAAACCCTATGGAGCAGTTCTACTCTGCATACAATTATACTGTTGTTTATTAATAAGCTAGGATTTTTTAATACAATAAATTTCTTGAATGCTACATTCAAACACATACAAGGAAAGTCCCATTTTTATCTCCTTCTATGAATGATCTCACTGTTAAAAAGATACAAAGTGAAGTTCATCTCATAAATAACTCCCTTATACAATTATTGTCTATTTATTCTGCTTTCTTTCTGGCAGCTCCTTCTCCCTCTCTTGCTCTGGGTTCTTCTTCATTGCCTTGCCTTGGGGAGAAATAATGCTCATGTTCTTCCTTCCCTGGGGGATCCTAGAGACCCTCATAGCCTAAGCTCTCCACTCTCTACCTCTACTGTGAAGCTGTGCTTGATCTTCAGACCTCTATTTTCTACTTTCCTATTCATCTTCATCTAACTGTTACTCATGTGTCCCAAATTCATCATGTTAAGATCAAACCATTATCTTTTCCCAAGCCCATTTTGCCTCCAAAGTCAACATCTTGATTAATGACAAAGCCATCTTCCACCTGTTCTAATCAGAAAGTACCTCCCCTTTCTCTCATTCATACTACATTTTATTAGTCACCAGTTGTATTGTTTAACATCCTAAGCAGCCTCTGAATCTTTCCTCTTCGAGATCTTACTCTCTCTAGCCTAGATAACTGCAGTGGTCTTTTAACTGTTTGTCTTTTGTGAAATCTCACCCCTACCCTACACTCTTCTCACCCAAACATTCCACTGTCTACATTACCAGCAGAATGCATGACTGAAGTATAAATCTATGGGCAGCATTTTCTTACTTAAAAGAAAAAGCAAAAACACTTTTATACTTCCTAGCACCTACTGGCAGTATGCCAGACACTGTTAGTTTCTCAGGTCTTTTAAAATCTAAACTACTTTTCTTAGCTCAGCTTTAGTCACATTTTATACTATAGACTGGTGACCCCTAAATCTTCGTTATTGGCCAAATACGCCACTATTTCAAAAGCCCACAACGTTGTACATGCTGTTCATTGTATCTGAAAGACATTGCCCTCTCCCTGTGACCTACCTTATCCTTTAAAATCCCAGTTAGAATATCCTTTTGGAAGACCTTCCTAACAGATCAGTATTTGCTGAATGAGAACTCTGCCACACCTGCACATCCCCGTCTAGAGTGAATCATACTTTCCTCCATGCTCCCTTGTGGCACCATCCATGTCTCCACCATGGAAATAGTCACACACTGGGCCACATGTTTATTCTTCATAAATTCTAGTGCTTAACTCTGGTCAAATAACTAACAAAACTCTTTCACCTTTTCTAAAGGAAATCTTTCTTTGGGTTGACTCTGTAACTCTTCTACCCTGATGGCATACTTCCTGGCTGGTGGCCTGCTGAGTGTGAAATATGGCCAAATATGGTCTTGTGAGTCTAGATTTCTCATCAAGAACTCCTTGGTGGGCACGGTGCCAGCCAACTGCACAATACTGGTACACATTTAATGAGTGATCTAGTCATTGGTTCACTTAAGGTCCAAGCTCCTGTCTTAGAACAATTCAAGATAAACCTATGGCCAATTTCCATCTTGCACACACCAAACTGTTCCTGCTATTCTCTCTCTCTCTCTCCTATCTTCCCTTCTTCCTTCTTTTCCTTCTCTCTTTTTACAGAGATATAATCTCTAATCACAAAATAGTGTTTAATACCTGCAAATGTTTGGGACCACACTATACAGTTCTTTTCTTTGTTCATAGTAGCAAAAGATAAGCAAACACAAAGCTAACTTACTTTAACTAGAGCTTTCTTGATGACATTGCCAATGTCTTGCCTCCACTCAGGAATGTCAGGATTGTGGTAATCCAGATTAGGTGAGAAGGATAAGAGCTGGGACTGGAAGTATTCTGCAAGGAAAGAGAATGAGTCAACAAGGCTGGGAAGGGGAGACGAGTGAGAGGGTGACAGGCTATGGGACTCCATAATCCCTGTGCAGTTGAGCAAGTTTCTACTCTCCCATGCGTTCTCAGCCCTAATTCCTTATTTTAATCCTATTTCTCAGCTTCTGAAAGACAATGGGATTTGGTGATTGGAAATAGATTTGTTCTTCTACAGGTTTTTCTAGGTCCTAGGGTCGTCATGAGTTGGATCCGACTCGACGGCACTTGGCTTGGCATGCCCATCTTCTCTATAAATAGTATTATCCGAAATAAAAGGTAACTACGAAGCCGCCATGAGTCAGATCTGACTCGACGGCACTTGGCTTGGCTTGGCTATGAAGCCCCCTGAAGAGGCGCTGTTCCTCCTGCAGGTGGTACGTTGTAGAGCCCACACAATCCTTATGAACTGAGCTTGGTTAGAAGGAGAACTTTTTCTTCTTTCCGTGGCTTATTTGTCCATCCTACTACGAGCTGTTTGAGAAGATTATAGAGTAAACTGAGACAGCCCCTGGCTCCAGGGTGAGTTGTGTTCTATTTCTTGACCACATGATAAAGACACATAGGTGTGTTCACTTTCTGATGATTTATCAAGCTAAACACTTATGGTCTGTGCACTTTTCTGTATAAATGATACACTTCAATAAAAATGTTTACTTAAAAATTTTTCCAGGTGCCTGATCAGAGAGCCTGAGCAGTAACTTTGCAGAGGTGTAGAAAAAGGCTCTCACCTGCACTGAGGCTAAAGAAATGTGATCTGAGTCCAGCGCTTAGACACCTTAGTATAGGACTCTAGAAAATCCAGTTATAGCATCTATTCCCAGGGGATAGGGGTGTTCTGTGGGATGAAGCAGAAACATAATTTCTTCTAACATAATTTTAGTAATTAAGACCAGTTCTTGCAATTGAGAACAGGATGGTGAACTAACTTATTGCTCTCCCAACTTGCTCCTCCAGCCTTATATTCTTGGACTTGTCCTCAACCCTCTACAGCCAGAAGTGTTAGAATGTCCAACGGTCAGAAAAAGGCATCAGTTATGAGCAGTTCATGTCATTACCTTGGATGTACATTCTGCAAGGTCGGGGACTGGGACTCCTCCAAGCTTTTGGATTGACTGGCCTTCATCCTCAACAGAAGTGGGTGCTGCATTTGTGTTGTTTATACATCTACAGGATATAAAACCTAGCTGCTTCTATGACAGTCTTTCCAGCTTAGCACTCTTTAAATCCGGAACACTTGTCTCTGCCTAACGAGAACCCTAAAGAGGCTATAGTGCAGGCACACCAGAGAAGACAGACAATTCCTACCTATAATCTGCTTATTTTAGAACCCCCGTCTCTCCCCTGGAGGCAGCTTTAGTGGTTGCCTGTGGTTTACATGATTTCCCTGTGGCCTGTGAAATTTCCAGTGCAGTTAGGATTGATGGTAGGGATGGGGAAGGGACAGGCCAGGCAGGAGAGGGCATTTGAGGATAACTTGCAGGCTTACCGTGAACGGCAATATCTTTTGTGTCCTGGATGAGGGCATTCCCAGCAGCCACCTGGACAGTGATAGTGTTGGATCCTTCTGCAGGGAACGTGAAGGAAATGCTGCTCTCCAGGGTAATGAGGGGCTGCAAGTAAGAGAAGCAAAAACAACCACTTAGTCTTAATCCTCTGTGGCTATGATACCGGAAGGTATGTCACTGGTCTTTCAGATACCAGCATTTGTTACTCATAGTGAACAAATTTCACAGTTTCCAGGCTTAGACCATGAAGAAAGGCCTGGAGATCTACCTCCAAAAATTAGTCAATGGAAACCCTATGGATCATAACAGAACACTGCCCAATGGAGTGCTAGAAGGTGAACTTCTTAAATTAGACCAGACCAGACCAGACCAAACCAAACCCAGCCCACTGCTGCTGAGTTGACTCTGACTTAGTGACCCTATAGGACAGGGTAGAAGCATCTCACACTGCTTCCAAGGAGTGCCTGGTGGATTAGAACTGCTGACTTTTTGGTTAACAGCCATAGCACTTAACCACTATGCCCCAGGGTTTCCCTTTAGGCTGGAAGGCACTCACAATACCCAGTGGCCCCAACAATGGGCTCAAGCATCCCAATGATAACGCAGATGGCCCAGGACTGACCAGGGCTTCAGTCAGATGTGCATAGAGTCACCAAGTTCCAGAGCCAATGTAAAGGCAACTCACAAGTCCTGGGTGGCATACCAGATTTCCTTCCTTTTTTTCCTATGAGCCTCACGCTGTCAAAAATCTGAACTGCATTTGCCTACCCTGAAGAGATCCCAACTTGATAGATGAAAAATGTAAATAAAATTACTTTACACAGTTTCCTAAAACTGTGACTATACCCAGTATTCAGGGATAGTAGTAATATACTTGAAAAACACTGTAAAATGTAAATCCCAAGAACTGATGGTAAGACTGGACACCCTAGATTTTGTGTTATTCTGTTTCTTCTCTTAAGACAACACAGAAGCAGATTTTGTCATCTGGCCCTGTTAGCCTGTGGAAAAGGAAATCATTTATCTTCTCCTTTAATGTTATCCATCACTTAATCATTTCATCCCATTATTCCACTAGACTGTGAGACCTTCCAGAGAGCCAGGCCAGTGAAATGCTGTCGAGAGGTGATCACATTTTACTTACTTCTGTATCACCTACCCTCGGCTCATTGCCTTGAACACACATGTAAGTTGGATGTACAGCCATAGTACTGGATTTTTGTGTTATTATATCTGCATATAATGCATGTTCTATTTTTTAATTTTTTAAATTTATTATGTTAATATATTAACAAATATATTACTATACATTTTGTGTTATTATACCCATGTACATCTGAATGAAGCATTGGCCAGTCCTGGGCCATCTGCATTACCATTGAGATGCTTGAGCCCATTGTTGGGGCCACTGTGTATTGTGAGTGCCTTCCAGCCTAATGGGGAAACTTAGGGCATAGTAGTTAAGTGCTACGGCTGTTAACCAGAAAATCAGCAGTTCTAATCCACCACGTTCTCCTTGGAAACTGTGTGGCATGGTTCTACTCTGTCTTATAGGGTCACTATGAGTCTTTCTGCTGGACTTTCTGGTTTAAAATTTTATGGCTCTCTTTTATAGGAAAATCTGCTACAAACAACTTCTTTAAACTGCTGAGAAACAAAGTGTCACTTTGAGAACTAAATGTGTCTGATCCAAACCATGATGTCTTTGATCACTTTATATGCATATGAAAGCTAGACAATGAATATAGAAGACTAAAGAAGAAATGATGCCTCTGAATTACAGTATTGGCAAAAAATAATGAATATGCCACGGACTGCTAAGAGAATGAACAAATCTGTTTTAGAAGGACAGCTAGAATGCTTCTTAGAAATGAGGATGGCTAGACTTCATCTCATGTACTTTAGACATGCTATCAGGAGGGACCAGTCCCTGGAGAAGGACCGTGGAGAGTCTGAGAAAGATGAAGAAGATTCTCACTGAAATGGATTCCAACAGTGGCTATGTCGATCAGGTTAAATACAGCAATGACTGTGAGGATGACAAAGGACCGCTCCGTGTTGTTTTTTTTTCCCCTGCTGTATGGGGGTTGCTTTGGGTTGGAACTGACTCTACAATATGTAACAACAACAACAACATTTTATGGCCAGGCTGGTGGCAGGAGTTGGGCAAAATTAGAGGTATTGCCCTAAGCACGTGACACTCCTTCTCTGTTTGCCAAAAGAAGAAAGAGAGTAGAGTTGAAGGCACATTGCTTTTTTTAACTAAGAGCAACCACCAGGTTCCCTATCTTCTTCCATGGTAAAACATAAAAAGGTGGAGCCTTCAGAATTAAACTACAGATGAGGGAAAAATAGGTTCTCTCATGCAGATAAACTCCAGCGGTTTAATGGTGGATATTTAGAGTCCTGTACTGAGCAGGAACCTAAATTCAAGTTGGGTTCAGCATCACAATAACTACCCTGGACTAAGGGGATAACACTGTGTTCTGGAGAGCTGCCTTTCTAGGATAGCAAGAAGAATAGTAACTTGAAATTGGCTTTGGTACTATTTTAATACATGACCTAGGTGAGCCTCAATTTCTTTATCTGCTAACTGAAGGATTTAGGCTGAAAGATCTGTGAAAACCCATTCAGTGACCAGAATTTATGGGGTTAGTGAATTTCTTTAGGCAAACATTCTGGTTCCTACTGATAAACCCACTAGGTCATCGCTATCAGGAGGTTTTAATTGCTTCATCACCTTAGTCATAGTCTTTGGAAAGAAAATGTGATACCTCTATACACCCAGCTAAATTAAAAAAAAAAAAAAGATAACACTAAATACTGCTGAGGATGTGGAGCAACTAGGCCTCTCCACTGTTTTTGGTGGGAATATAAAAAAGTATCATTGCAGAAGAAGTTCTTGTAATTTCTTGTAAAACTAAACTTGTACTAATTCAAGATGCAGCATTTCAAATCCTAGAACTCTGATCAAGAAAAAAGAAAACATGTATACACACACACACGCACACACACAATATGTATGGCAACTTTTTTATAACAGCTGAAAACTGGAAACAATCTAGGAATTCATCTGTCAGAAATCTGAATAAACAAGCTATAGTATATTCACACAATGAACTATTAGTTATATACTAGAACATACACTGATATACACAGTAATATGGATGGATTTCAAAGCTATGAGAAAGGAAAGAAGCCTATACAAACTAATTCATATTGTATGATATTTTTATGAAGTTCTAGAACAGCAAATCTAATCAAAGATGGAAAAAAATAGAACATGCACTGCTTCTAGAAATCAAGGGTAAAAATTTACAGAGTAGTATCATTTGAGAACTTTCTGGAACTATGGTCTATACTCTAGTGTTGGTTACACAGGTATATGCAACAAAGTTGTCAAAACCTAGTGAATACACACTTCACATTTTTTGCATTTCATTGTTGACACATTTTATACCTCCATTTTAAAAAATAAAACTGTGAACAAACACTGAACTATAGTTTACAATTTCCAAGCTAAAACACTTAGTACAATATCAGTATCTCTGAAATGGATAAAAAATTATGTTTGTTGGGTGGACAGTAGGGTAGACAGATGTGATGAAACAAGCAGATTAAACGTTGATGGTAGACTGCATGGAAACCCCGGTGGTGCAGTGGTTAAGTGCTATGGCTGCTAACAAAAAGGTCAGCAGTTCAAATCCACCAGGCACTCCTTGGAAACTCTACGGGGCAGTTCTACGTTGTCCTTTAGGGTTGCTATGAGTCAGAATCAACTTGATGGCAGTCGGTTGTTTGTTTATACGTATGTTCATTGAAAAACTCTTTAAACTTGAAAATATATTTGAAATTTTTCATGACAAAATATTTGGAGAAAAAACAAGAAAATAAATAACCAATGTCCTTTTGTTTCTTCTGACCCCTTGAATTCCTCTCTCTGACTGTTACTACCCGCGTATTAGGAAGTGCTTCCTTTGGCTTCATTGCTCTCAGCTACCTCTCATTTCTTTCCACATCTCATCACTGGGCAGCAGCTCCTTCCCTCACTTCAAGATGTTCTCTCAGGGGAGCCTTCACCACTTCTGTGTCATCTCCTTTAGCTCCCAATGCTCTGCCCAGCCTCCTCTCCATTCTCCCCCAGTCATGTTCTAAGAACTAGGTGGGTGATGCTGTGCCCGCAGTGGCATCTCCTCCTGAGAGGAGTGAAACATCCCCTGTCTCAGCAGATGGATCATCTAACCAAGTGGCTGCTTTCCTAGGAGGTCCAGGGACCAAGGCAACATCTATGGCTGCGGGACAAGGTGAATGTCACCTGCAGTAGGGGCATGCATGCCACCCACCAGCAGTCAGGGCACTGGGCCACAGCAAACAAGCTTGCTGAACGGGAACACTTGGTCCCCACGTTGCAGGCCACAGACTTTTCTGCTAGGCAAACAGCAGGAGCTAATTTTGTTTTCCAAATTGCTTTTGTTTTTCATCAGCTGTGATGCCTCATGGCTGGTTACACCTTCCTCGCAAAGCTGGAGAACTCAACGGGATTCTTGAATTGTTGGTCGGCCCAGAGTCTGGTGCCCAAAGTTAAATTAAACCCAGTATTTTAAGGTTCATTTACTCAAATCTATTAGGAAAGCAGACACATTTATTAAGCCAGACCTCTGTTAATCTCAGAAAATTGGCCTTTCAGAAACCCACAAATCCAGCAGCCAGCCAACTGACTTCTCTGCCTCTGTTTTGTCCAAGTTGCAGGGCCAGCCCACAGAGAGATCCACTAGAGTAATACTTCATCCTCTGCAGAAGATGTGGGCTACCTTCCTCCCCACTGAGAAGCCCTCATGTGTGACAGGTCACATATTATCCACTGAGCCCAGCAAGAAATCAACAAAGCTCCCACTGACTGTTTAGTTACCAGCCTTACACTTGACTAATGGGACAGGGAACTGCAGGGAAGGCTTGGAATGTGGTTTCCCTCAGGCAGTCAGTCAGGTTAATACCAGATACGGTGAAATCTCCATAATGGAAAATGTACACCTTGATAAAAGCTGCCAGTTCCAAACTGGACAGCCCATGCAATCACTATTTTTGCCTTACTTTAAACCTTCAGCAGATTACACAGTAAGCTGAGAAAACTTCTTATAATGTGAAGCGGAAAAAACAGAATATATAACTGTGGATATGACTATGGTTAGAACTATATAAAAAGAATCTAAAAATACACAATAAAACCAGAAAGAAAGAAAGCAAAATAGTATCTATTGCTTTGTTATGACTATGAGACTACCGGGAAAATTTACAGTTAGGTTTAAAAAATATGCATTCTCAAATACACAAAAGTACACACACACTTAAACACATCCAAACATCTTCAAAGCTATCTCATTGTATAAAGGGGTCACTGTTTATGAATCTGGTTCTATCTTCTATTATCTGATATCCTAAGTCTGATTTTCTGTGACAAAATAAAAAGCATCCACTCATTGGCTATCCTGGGATTCAAAGCCACTTATCATCTACCCTTCCCGTTTTTTTCAGTTTTTTTGCCCCCCACCAAAGTCTGCTTGAATAGCTCCTCCACTCTGCCTGAGTCAGTCTATCCACATTATAATCCTTCTCAAAGGCTTACCTTTGCACACAGATCCCCTTCCCTTCTCTCTGCCTCAGCCTCTCCTTTAACGGCAACTTGGGACCAATTCTGCATGACTCAACCCATGACCAAGAAAACCTGCATCCATCACCCACTAGGCTGCACGAATGGCCTAGCAACACTAAGCTCCTAGTGTCTCACCGTATTAGACATTAACCTCATATTCCTGAGTAGACTATATGTTTCTTTAGACAACAACTGGAATTTGCACGGCTGTGTAGTCCTCTGAACACGTAGCACAAAATATCAGCTCTTGAGAAAGATCCACAGATTTTAGGAAATTTAACATCGACTATTAATTGGTTTGTAGCTGTGAAATCCAATAGTTGATTTTCCAGAATGCTCTCTTTCCTATTTATATCCAAATCACACTCACCAATTACTGCATGTATGTTCATCTTGCCTCCTCGCCTACAATATAACCTCCCTGAAGATTGGGGCAATGTTGTATGTGCTCTCCTACCCATGGTAGCACCAAGCAAAGGGCGAGTTATAAAGTAGGGCCAATTTATTCTCATTGATAGGTTGATTTAGTTTAACTACTTGGGTGAACACGTTCAATTTACCTAGTTACCAAACATACACATGCACACACCCAAAAGACCACTCTCCAAGGTTACCAGCCTAAGTGCTTTCTTTGTTAAAATGGGATAATATCTCTTCTATCACTGATGTTCTGAGGATTAGATGAAATAGCTTACATGGAGAATGTAGTAAATCAGTATTAGGAATACACTATCAAAACCAGCATTCTTACTTTTTGTAGGTCAGCTTTTCAGTCAAAGGAAATCATGTAAGTATTACAAAAATCAGACCATTCACCAAGACACCCCAAAATATCCACTCATTTGCTCGTTAAATATAGCTAAAGCCAAAGCCACCATCATTGAGTTGACTCCTATTCATAGTGTCCCTATAGTTACTAAGTAGAAAATCCAGGATTAAAACAAAACAGAGCAAAAGAAATAACCCAAGTATTGATTAGAGGGCAAAGGACACTCAAATCTCTGTAGTTTCTCAAAGCACTCTTTCAAATATTTGAACTTCCTTATTTCAGTAATGAAGTTGGTAGGTACACGACATCTTAGTCAAGCACGTGGGTGTGCAGCTGCATTAAGTACTCTCTACTGCGACTATCCCACCTCCCTAGCGTCAACCAATCAGAAAAAGCCGAACCTTGGTGCTATTGCCAAACCACCAGAAATAGGTTAGGGTCCCCAGTTGACTGGGCCACACGACTGCACTGATATTGACTTCCTTATTTCTTATGGCGACAAATGGGACTCGGAGATGAACATGTTCCACAGGACCTGGGGGACAGGAAAAACAATGTCAGTGTTTATATTCCTGGAACAATCCCTCAAATTCTATCACACTCTCAGATTCTTAATCCCTATTATAATTACCTGGTATAAAGGAAGGATCGCAAACTCATGAATGTTGGGAGGTGCGTGTTGTGTGTGTGTGTGTACTCGAAATAAGCAGTGGTATAATATGGAACTCAAATCAAGCTTCACATTTTTTGAGTGACATCTGAACTCAATCTCTATCTGATAAATCCGACCAGTTTATCAAGCTCCAATCCAAGGACAAAGCTAGTTTACTAGACACTATTTACTAGCCAGTAAATAGGAAGACAAACAGTAGTCTATTTCCTTTCTGATGATGAGCCTCCACTGTGATTTGGGGTCAACGTACTGTATGGAGGACTCTTCCATTATCCTCAATTATTATTTGGTTTCTGTCCTCTTCAGTAAGTGGCTATTATGCCCTGTCATCTGCAGCACACAGCACGTGTTACTCAAAAAGTGGAAAGGCTGTTTCACAAAAGGTACAAACACAGATCCATGAACTAGAGGAGAAACAAATGCCAGATTTCCAAATAATAATATAGCTGCTTGAAGAGGGTGACCAAATTTTAATTCTTTCCTCATAAAACCAACATAAGCAGCATCAAGTTTAAAGTAGCAAGAAAACATACACAAACACGTCATGCATAGTAAGTGAAGATTTTAATTCATTTCCAAAGTAACATGAGGGGAGGGAAATGCTGAAGGAAAAACATGACTGTGTCAGCATTAAACTGTGGAGTAGATACATTATTTTTTAATCCCGTGGGATTTTTATCCTTTCCTTTTCCCCTTCCTTCATCTTTCTCTTCCTTTGCTTTTTCTCCTTTATCTTTCCTTCCCTCCCTTCCTCTTTGCCTTGTACCCTTTCTACTTAACCAAATCTAATTAAAATATTTTAATTATCTCTCTACAGTCTGTTAGAACATGCCATCCTGGTTTTCACAATCTCAGTTTAGAGGAATGCAAGTGACTACAGTGACTTCTCCGTGAAGCTCTTAAGCTACAAGTATGGCAAAGACATCTCTTTCACCGTGAGTTCTTCTCTTAGGTGGGGCACTTCCTAAGACGCCAGTCTACTCTTTGCATCCATGGTCATTTTTGAGAGCTCTCCATTTAACGATAAGAAGACTAACGGACATTTCTCATGCTAACTCTGGTGCACAATTAGCTGCCTCATCTTTTCTTCTATTTTAAAGAACTTCAATACTACACAGACTATTGTTCTATTTAAACACCAGGAACAACAGGTTGATCTGCCTTTTTTATGGTAATAGGAACACATGGAAGTGCTGTGTGCATGCTAAAAGCACAAAGAAACAATTAAAGGCTGACACTAATTCTCTCACTGTCTCTGCCACTACCACTATCGCTGTTTTTTGTCTACCATCAGGCAAATGGCCCTTTGATGACAATGTATTTTTCTGAGTCTCACGCGGCATCTTCCAAGTCATAGGCAGTTTAATAAGGCGGGAGAAGGCACTTGGACAGGATCCGCTGAGTGGGGAGAGCAGTCAGCCGACTTGTTACTGTCCAAACTGTACTCTCCTAGAACAGTCAACAAGTATTGCATGTTTCCACAGCCTGGGAATGTTTTCTCTCTACAGTTCTCCAACTTGGCCCCAGACATACGGCACTTCAAGGTTTTCAGTAAATCATTTCAACCCTGTCACTGAAGATACATATTCGGCTGCAAGTCTGGTCATTTTAAATAAGGACGTTTAATTATTTTTGCTTGGTTACCTGCAAGAGTTAAAGAACACAAAATGAGAGGAAACAGTACTTCCATTGCTTTATTTACTTATTTTTTTTAGAGGTTAACCTTTTCTCTTTTTATTGTTCATGTTTTGCTCTTCAAATGGGGAGACAAAGATGTGACAGGAAGCGGTCCTGGGCTAGATTATGTACCAGGAAGGTGATGACAAGCTCTGTTTCTTCCATCAGCACCGCAGTGCCCTTCCCTGACACCCAGATTCAGATCGCTCATTCTTCCCTTAATGAGAGAGGGACCCTTTATCCCCAAAGTTTCTCCCTCAAAAGGTAGGAAGTCCATTTCCCATGTCAGTTCACAGAAAGCTGGGCTTTTCCACAGATAGTGACGCAACCATGGCTTGCGGCCTGAGGAATACTCTGTCGCCCTCAGTCACTCTGAGGCCTTGGCTGAGCCATGGTTACCACTGTCGGGAACTCAGATGCACCGATAGATAAATGGAGGCCTCTTTCTCCCTAAATTCACGCCAAGCACAAACAGGACGCAGCTTTCACAAAGTAGATCACCATCAGACAGAGTCACATTTACTCCAGAGTCTCGATAAGCATGCTTGGGGAAACATTATTTCAAGGAAGAATGACATACGGGCAGCCTTTTAGGGCAAGGAACCAGGGCCAGAAGCGCAGCTGCACCCTGGAGACAAACCATGGCTCTGAGAGAAGATGATGGAAAGAACTGAGACAGAAGACAGCAAACTCCTGAAATCTTGACTGTCAAATATACCCTTCTCATACAAATCTAATAATCTGTGTGAGATTGGTTATCATAGGCCGCTAACAACTACTTTTGTTAGCTAATGGCCCAAGGTGAGGCCAAGAGCAGTTTCCACTATAATAACTGACTGGTAAATGCAGCCATGACTGATTTGGAGGGAATTATGAGCACAATAAAAGTTTCGAGGAACATTTCCTCTTTCATGCATATAACCCACAGCATAAACTTGTTCCTTTCTGTCATAGTTTTTTTTTTTTTTTTTCCCGCCACTAAGACACATTGGTCTTGATGCCCTGCAGGCAACACTCTTGGCAGCAGCAGAGTTGTGGGTGGGGCAGGTTCCTGGAATAGGAAAAAGTCAAGTTCCTTTTCTTTCATTGTCTTCATTTTTAAAGGCAGCAGAAATGTCAGAGAGAAAGGTAATAGGGCAGTGCTTAGTAATTATTATAATAACAGGTAACAGTTACATGTGTCAAGCAGAGCAGTAAGCAGCACTGTGCTTACTGCACAGGAAAGACTTGCAAGTGTCATCCTCAGAAAGGCCAGCTGGCAGGGCTGGCCTGGTGACAGTGGCTGAGAACTTGGCTCTTGGGAGTGTTCCCAGTCAACAGTTAACTGATAAGCTAACTGAGAAGGGTGGCTCACTGGGACTTGACGGTTTGTGAAAATGATATGTTTTATGCTGAACATCTGTTTCCTTCCAGGAGTCTAAATTTTGGTACACGCTAAGCGGAGGATGCCTATGTGACCAGCTTCTGATTTTTTTGGAAAAAGAACAAAAAAACCCAAACAACAAAAATTTGGGGACCGTTGAATGCTACCTGGTAGACAACATTTCACATATGGTTTTAGAATCTGTTGCCAGAGGAATTTTGCATGCCCTATGTGGCTCCACGCAGGGAGGACTTGTGGCTGGTTTCCCTGGACTTGTGGCCTGTTCCCCTTGCTGATTTCCCTCTGTATCCTTTTGCTGAAATAAACAAGAACAACCACTTAATCCTGTGAGTTCCGCCAGTGAATTGCTGAGACCCCAGGTGGTCTTGAAGATCACTGACAAAGGCACACACACATTAGCCACCTGACAACCTCCCTAAAAGCTAACAAATCAAAGTAGGCAATCAGACATTTGCAAAGGCTAAGAAAGTTGACCAATACTGAGCATTTAGCAAAGCAGTATGTTCAGAACTCAAAGGCAGGTCTGGCTCTAAAACCAGTACTCAAGAACACCTTGCCTACTGCCCACCTAGACTTCTGCCTGGGGCTGCTATCAGAATGACTGTAGTGGGTTTGGTATGGCTATCAGCGCTTTCCCTCTCTGTAGCCCACTTATAGCGACACTTCCCTTCTCCTATCAGGATGTAAACTTTGCAAGGGCAAGACTGTAGGGTAGCTCTGGTGGCACAGTGGTTAAGAGCTCTGCTGTTAACCAAAAGTACAGTCGTTTGAACCCACCAGCTGCTCCTTGGAAACCCCGTAGGGCAATTCTACTCCGTCTTATGGAGTTCCTAGGAATTGAAATCGACTCAGTTGGCAATGGGTTTGGTTTTCTGCAGTGCCTTGCAGAATTTCATTGACCACATTAAGAGCTCAACAAATTTGTTTTTAAATACATTGGTGAATAAGTAGTGTTTTAGTTGTTTCTTAGTTAATGCCACGAGACCCCTGTATGGTAAAGTTGCAGCCAGAATTGAGACATTTTATAATGGTAGTTCAGAAAGATCTAGATACAAAGTAATCTATCTTATAGTCATCTTTAGGGCCACAGTGGACCTAGGATTCCTCCACAGATGTCCCTTTTGCTGTCAGGTTCTGCACCACTGCTGTCACCAGAGAGCTAGGAGATGCTCACTGTTTACAGGGATGTATTATACATGGGCTGTTTCTACAGTGGAGTTTATAACATTACTGAGTAGTTTATAAGGAAGCTATTCCCTATATTCACTTAGACATTTTGAAAAACTTATTTTCACCATATATAACACAGTACATGAAAGCCATCGTGGGGTACATTAGTAAGAACAAGTGAATCTCTTAGACCCACGAATACCCCTAAAAGATGTATGTGGTTGCTGCTAGTGGCTGTTGAGTGAGCCCCAGACTCCTGGCAACCCACTCACAATGTAATGCAATCTGCCTGATCCTTCATCATTCCCAGGATCAGCTGTAGATTGGGCCACTACGATGCACAGGGTTTTCAGTGGCTGTTTTTAAGAAGCAGATAGCCAGGCTTTTCTTCTTAGTCAGGAAGGACTGCTGAAACCTGTTTACCTACTTAACACACAAGCCTCCACTGACAGAAAAGTGGTGGCTATGTAGGAGGTGCAGAGCAGGGGGTTAAACTTAGGAACCACATGTGGAAGGCAAGAATTCAAACACTGAACCACCGACGGCTCAGCAGAGAGGCAGAAAACCACTACCAGCCCCATAACAATGTTTCCTTGCCCCAACCTTCTGAAACCACTGTTTGCTTCCATTTAAATGAACCAAGTCCCACGACAGCAAATACACAAAATGCATCCAGTATAACCAAGTTATTACAGAACTTCTGCTGTTGTTTTAGCTCGTGCCTAGCAACAGCCAATAGTAATGAAATAGATTCCACGGCAAAATGAAAAATTGGGAGAGATTTTAGTATTCTTTATAGCACGAATGAACTTGCAGTAACTCTCAATATAAGAATTAAGTTCTTTTGTGTGTTTAGTTCCACACTTAAAAAATCTAAACATGTGTTTCTTTAATCTTTCTTTGGCTTTTCCTATAGAGATAACAGTTTACTTTGATTTGTGCTGCCTTCACTCATAATGGTTAGAAAATTAGCCCGAGGCTATCAACCAGATGGGTTTCCATTTCTATTTTCAGGAGTCTCTGAAGCAAAGGGAAGGGACTTTCACACGATTATCTGTCTGCATGTGCGTGTTCACATCAGAGCAGAGGGGAGCTGAAAGGCAAGGAGTGCTTGGTAATACTTATCCCAACTTCCAAAATAATCAGCTCAGGATTAGGCCTCTGAAACACAGATGAGTGTGTTAAAGACACATTTTCTGATTTGGGTCACTGTGGTAGCCACTGTACTCTCCCGCTCAGCTCTGAATTGCAGAACATTTGCATAGAAGGAGTTACCACCTCAAAGGAACGTAAGAAAGAGGCTGACTTGGGCTACTTACAAACCACATGCAGGAACAGGACCGCTGTGTCTGAGCCCAGGCTGTTTTCTGCATAGGCCGTCACCTGGAAGATCCCCGCACTCTTGTACACGTGTTTGATGCCATCCTCAATGGGGCTAAAGTTAGCATAGGACACTGCAATCCCATCCCCAAAGTCAAGCTGGATGTTTGTCCTCTGGAGATCACCCTGCGAGATGGAAGAGTAGTTAGCAGGTCCCACTCAGATGGTCCATGTTGACTCCCATTTCGTACTTCCTCCTGCACCTTCAACATTGGTCTCCGAGGAACTATAGTCTCAGCCTGGTCGCTGAACACTTTCAACACAATCAGAAAACTCCCATTAGGTGTCCTCTGAGCACTGTGGGGAGCCCCAATGGTACAGGGGTTGAGAGCTCAGTTGCTAACCAAGAGGTAGACAGTTGGAATTCACTAGTTGCTCCCTGGAAGCTCTAGAGGCTCTTCTACTCTGTCCTATAGGTAAACAGTCAGAATCTGCTTGAAAGCAATGGGTTTAGCGTGGGGATCATGGCTACAAGCATCTATTGCTCCTGGATGCCCAAGCTCAGTTTTACCCTGGCCCCTAGGGTCGCCATGAGTCGGATCCGACTCGATGGCACTTGGCTGGCTGGCATGCTCAAGCTCAAGGTCAGCTGGAAACAGGGTGACAGTGGAAAAAGTGGTAGAATAGAGAACCTCTATGAAGTTCTGAAGTGGAAGAAGTAGACCTGAGTTTCCCTGGCTTCTCACACACATAGTTTACTTATTTTTCCGTGTCATCGTCTTCATCATACATTCTCTTAGCAATGCTAACCAGTTAATCCTCTCACAACTCTGTATAGTAGAAAGTACTACTGCCCTCATTTTAAAAATTAAGTAGTTAGACATAAAAAATAAAAATAAAAAATTAAGTAGTTAGACCACAGTCTCACAGCTGGTAGGGGAAGAGCCAACTTTTGAACCCAAACAGTCTAGTTTCAAAGCTGATGTTCTAACCACAATGCTATAATTATAAATGTTCCTCTTTTTGAGTGCTTACTATTATGTTCTCAGCACTATCCTGATCAGTTAACCTATATTATATAATGTGCTCTTGAAAACAACTCTATGAGGCAGGATGCCTGTTCCCATTTACAGATAAACACTATGTCTCGGTCAAAATGCTACCTCTGCTCTGTTGTCCTTGCCTCTCCCTAAACCTACCTGAGCCCCTACCCTTTTGAAACCTTTTTTGACCATCCAGCTCTCAGAGACGGGCACGGGAAGGGCAGGGGTCTCACTACTGAGACTCACTAATCTGGGCGCTGCCTGGTCAGACGTGACTCTGATGCTTCCCCTGCACGCACCTTCCGTTCCAAGAAGATGCTTGGCTTCTCAGGGCCCAGTGCTGACTCCCATTCTTTCTTGCCCGTCTCATATATAGGCCACCACACTGAGGAGTAAGCAATTAGTAAGCAATGGACTGGATCAAAGCAATGAACCTAACCCTAGAACAAAAATCCAAGTCGAAAACACAGAACTGTATCTCTTTGCTTATGCACAAAGATGGCTGATAGAATAAAGGGAGAGATACATCCTTTTGGCAACTGCAGCTGTCATGGATTCAACTGTGTTCCCTAAAAAATTGGCAGCTGTTTTCAGACACAACTGGTCAGGGAATTCAAGTATCTAAAACAGATGCAGATGGAATCACTTGAGCTGTCCCACCCGCCCAGCCTCTTCCTCACCCCTTTGGCACACCATCATCTCTGTATAACTGCAGAACTCTGTAGAATGAAGTCTGGAAATCACTGATTGAATTGTGTCCCCCAAAAATGTGTGTAGCAATTTGGCTGGGTCATGGTTTCTGGTATTGTGTGATGTGTTGCTCCATGTTGGAATTCCTGCCTCCATGATGTTAATGAGGGTGGATGGGCCAGTTGTGTTAGTAGAACAAAATTCAACAAGTAAGTTTGTTTCGTGCCTTGAGGTGATTTTTTGAAACACAAAGGAGAGGAGCTGGCAGAGACATTTGGGGACCTCACACCACCAAAAAGCTGTGCTGGGAGCTGAATGCTGCTTCTGGAATGGACTGGGTCCCTGCACCTCAAAAGCTTCCAGTCTAGGGAAGGGCTGATGACAAGCACCTTCCTCCAGTGCCAGCAGAGAAAGCCTTCCCATGGAGCTGACACCCTGAATTTGGACTTTCAACTTACTGGACTGTGACAAAATAAAATTCTTCTTAAGGCCATCCACTTGTGGTATTTCTCCTAAAGCAGCACTAGATAACTAAAACAGGAACCAATCCTTATGCCCAGTGAATGTACATTGATCACTGTTTCTCTTCCTGTCCCTTTCCCCTCTGACAACCCACACGTGAATGAAATACTAATCGGTGCTCCCTTGTCCCCCATATAATGTCAACTATCCTCGAGTTTATGAATATAAATTAAAGTGAAAATGAACTAGAGGCAATTCAAATGGATAAGATGTTGGCTCTCCGCATCAATTCAAGAGAAGGTTTTCCTAGCTCTGCTCTTGTCAACTCCCTAGTGGAAATGTGATAATGACTTCCTTTGAATTTTGAAGTCCTTTAATTCTGGTGCCCAGTATGGATGAAGTCTGACGAATCTGTCAATCCTGGATAAGGAACCTGAAGTTTCCTGTCCAGAATGGGCCTGACTTTAAAAGTTTCTCAAGTACTCCCACTTGGGAGAAAGTGTCTGGCCTGCTTTTGTCTCTTGCCACGATCTGAAGAGCACAGAGCAATTTCCATATTAATTTAGTGGGCTCTGACAATGAAGCCAGCTTTCTTGCCCCACCAGTTTATCAAAGAGTACTTGGAATTTCCCACGTTGTGGTAGAGAGGAAATGGCTCAGACCAAGAGCAAAAACAGACAAAGAGCTATTTGTACCCTGGGAAGAACTTGTGTAGTTTGATTTTACTGTCTAGATTGTATGGGACACTAAAAAGTGAACTAATAGAGCAGCTAACTGATGGAAAGGCAACTAATAGGATATTCTTTATAAAGATAACTTTAAAGGAGATGCCAATAATCTTGGCTCACCCTCACTCACACTGTCAAGGTCTTTAAAAGCTTTATGAGTTTCCCTAATCGGTGTAGTGAAGGGTTAGACTAAAGCAAAAGAGGCTCCTGATGGCAACATATACAGTTTCAACTGGCTGCTTCTAGCAAAGCTTCCTAGTATATGGTCTTATGTTGATGAACACTCCCTCAGTCAAGCAGGCCCCAAAGGCAGACACCAAAGAATATACCCAGATATGCATTCACCATGGGCAAATGGTAACCCTGGTTGCATAAAGGTTAAGAGTTCTGCTACTAACCAGAAGGTTGGTAGTTCTAACGTACCAGCTGTTCCTTGGAAACCATATGGAGCAATTCCATTCTGTCCTACAAGAGTCACTAAGAATCAGAATTCACAGGACAGTATTTTTTTTTAATAGGAAAATGAGTCCCTCACTGTAGACTCAATCTTTATTGTGGAACGAAGACAAAAGGGACCCTAAATATCTCTAACCCCTATCTCCCAGAAATATTAACTCTTCACCCTGGACTTCAGTGCAGGGGGTGATGGGAATAAATCTTTCCTTTCTTCCACCTCTGGGAACAGGGGACGGCTACCCACCTGTGAGTTTTGACCTGGAAGACCAAGGTGGATACCTACCTCCTCCATGAGGATGATGAAGGTAGCATTGTGCCCCTGCTCTGCCACCAGGCGCCCATCAGTCGTCACCACGTGGAGGCCCCGAGGGGCTTTTCCAGGGCAGATCTGGGCCTTGGCAGTATACTTCTCCCTCAGCCCATCTGTGCAATTGTTGGACACAATCCTGCGGTACCTAGGGAGCATCAACAACTAACAGTGTGGCTTGGTTTGTGCCATTCTGCAAGTGTGAGTTAGAAAGATGGAACACAAGACAGCAAGAGCGAGACAGATGCTTCACACAGTGACAGATTCTTCACACAGCTGTTCCTACAAACTAGTCTCAAAAGAAGACGGCCTTTTATGAAGCTAAACAAATGCTGGGACACAGCCATCCCTCTGTCTCAGGAAGAGTAGCTCCTTAAACATTATTATTGATCCTACATGGTGAGCCATGGATCAGATCAGTGTCTAAACTGGCCAAGAAAAATCAACAGCTCACTCACAATAGAGGAGGAGGAGACCCACTGTGCTGAAAAAGCAGGGAGGGAGGGGCTTCTCTCTGTGAGAGAGTGATGTGTTTCTAGTTTCCTAAGGCCATCTCCATCTTTCTCTGTACTAGAAATTAGCTAAGACTGGATTTCTTCTCACTCTGATTAATTAGAACCACCTTGTGCTGTCCTTCTACCCCTGTGGCATCATTCCATGCTGCAATACGTAAGAGCCTCATTGTGGAGCCAGAGGGCTATTTTACTTCATTCTAGTCTGAGAAATACAGTACCATCCCTTTCCAGGAGTGAAGGCCTGACCAAACAGCAACTACTGTCCATTTGAGGTACATGGTAAGAACTCATGATATCTGGGTGAGCAGAAATCTCTTCTGATGCTCTCTGAAAAAGTACTCTCAGTAAAGAACCCTTCAGCTTTCCTCAGAAGCAAAGCCACTTGTCCTAAACAAGCCTTGTCTATAGACCATTTTGTGTCAATAGTAACGTGTTCCCTTTCACAGAAAATCGGGAAACTGGAAAGCAGCGCGTTGAGTTGCTCCAGTGTTTTACTTACCCAGTGCTATTAAGGTAGCTCTGACCTAGGCTGCAGTCCTTCGACGGGGATGCTGGGTTATACCAGAAAGCTGGGACGCACTGGCTCTCCCCATGTCTCTCGTAGCCATAGTCACTGTTAGGAAAGTAGATATTACACCACGGTACACAGGCACAGATGTGAAAATACCTTCCCCCACAAAAAACTCTCCAAATATACATGCATCTTTATAATCACTTGAAAAGTCACCATACATCCCTTTAAATATTCCAGGTGAGAGAAAGTATTCATACTTTGAGAGCGGATTTTGCTTTAGAAATATTCCCAAGTCATTTGGAGTCCAGGTTATAGGAAAAAACAAAAACAAAACCCCTTAAAGTTTCCAGGTAAAAAACGGTTTGACTGTAAATAATGTGATGGTACCCTGGCTCAGAATTGGGGGGATGCTATAATGTTCTAGGCATATTTGGGATCACAAAAGAACACTGAACTGAGTGGATGGCAACCAAGAGAACTCAAATGACATATTACATTAGGCAAATCTGCTACAAAAGACCTCTTCAAAGTTTTAAAAAGCAAAGATGTCACTTTGATGACTCAAGAAAGCTTGATCTAAGCCATAGTCTTCCTAATCGCCTTGTTTGCATACAAAAACTGGACAATAAAAAAGAAAAAAAGAAGACAGAAGACGAACTGATGCATTTGAATTGTGTTGGCAAAGCATAGTAAATATAACTTGGAGTGCCAGAAGAATGAACAAGTCAGTCTTACGAAAAAATACAATCTGCTTCTAGTGAGGATGGCAAGACTTAGACATGCATACTTTGGACATGTCATCAGGAGAGAACGATCACAAGAAAAGGACATCATGTTTGGTAAGATAGAGGGTTGGTGAAAATGAACGAATCTTCAGTGAGATGAACTGACCCAAGAGCTGCAACAACGGACTCACACACACCCACAATCACAAAAATGGCCAAAGACTAAGCAGCATTTTGTTGAGTTATACATGAAATCACCATGAGCTGGAACCAACTTGATGAAAACTAACAACAACAACTGAGTGGATGCCTTTAAAGATCAGATTTCATATTATGCTTTCAGAAATGAGTTTTTCTGTTCATTTTTCTGCCCGCACCCACTCTAAAACACACACACATACATGGGTGTGTTCACATACACATGGACAGCCTCTCAGACTTCCTGGCTACAAATAATTTGAGCTCTGATTTTCCTGAAAACACAAAGGAAACAACACTGTAGCTTTTTCCATGTTTCAGTGAAATTCCTAGCCATAATAAAATAAAGAAATAAAATCAGGTATTTATTCCCTTCCCTGTGATCTGCCTTTCAAAATGAAGAAGTAACAGGTAGAAGAAACGGGTCCATCTCTGAAGCCCACAGGGTGTCTCCTCGCTTCTTAGAGTTTCCTAAGACTCTCAGGTGTGTAAATGTCAGAGGACAAAAAGGGAAATAAAGAAGGAGATAATGGGTTACTGCTCTTGTAGCCAACCACAGAGGTCACCGAGAGATGGCATCACTCAGCAGGAGAATTTATGCTTCCAAGCTAAGCATTCAAGAGGGTTCCCTGAAACCCCAACTGGGCAGCACAGCCTGGATGTCTGAATGCTGACCAGTGAGTGTTAATAAAACATCAAAGAGCAGAGCAAACATTCTCCCAGGACCCCATCTTCCTTTCTTTTCCTGTCTCTGTATTCTTTGAGCCAAGATTTCCTAAGAGTCCAGATTAAATGTGTGTGTATCTAGGAGTCCAGTAAGAATGACAGTTTGATTCCACAAACCAACTGTTAGACATAGTTATTGTTAAAATTTATGTAAAATTTCAATGACATAAATGATACTAAAAAAATAATAAATATTCAACATTCATTGGCTGTTAATTAGTTACTGCAGGTTACTGTCATTGATGCTCTTGAGGTCATTTATACCTGAATGGTGACCAGTTTTCAAAAAGTTGACTCTGACTCACAGGTGATCCCATGGGGTGTTTATGGCTGACTATTCAGAAGTAGATCACCAGGACTTTCCCCCAAGATGCCTGCCTACAGGTGAACTTGAACCACGAATCTTTCAGTAAGCAGACTTGGGAGAAAGGCCTGGTGATCTACTTCTGAAAAAATTGGTCATTGAAGACCCTATGGAGAGCAGTTCTGTTCTGAAATAGTGTCGCCATGAACTGGAATCTATTTGACAGCACCAGGTAGGTTGGTTTTATCTGTGTGGTGGAAATCTTATATAACAGTAAGCTACCACACATCTCTTCCCAATGCTGTATTCAGTGACATCATGTTGATAGCTTAAAATCAGCCATAGTGAAAATATTGATAATAATTGGCAACTGCTACTGTCCAGGCTTATTTGTTTGTTCCAAGACAGCCAGTAGTTAAATATTTCCCAGCACATCACCAGAGATGCTACATCCAAATACTATCTGTCTGTAGAAACATAATGTACCTATAGACAAATGTCTGATGATGTGTCTGTATTACTTTTAGAAAATTCCCCAAATGCTTCATGCAGTGATCTGTTGAATATTCTGCTAACCATAAGAAATACTGGTAATCTTTGCAGGAAGAATGTTCTCCTAAACATTTCTGGGAAGGACAGAAATGTCTTTATTATGATGATGATGATGAAGTGAAAGTATACAATCCAAGTCAATTTTGCATAACTGCCTCTCTACAACTCTATCTGCTCTCCCCACGCTGTGACTGCAAACTCCTGCTTTTCACTCTTTACTTCTAGTATTCTCTCAGAGAACACCTGTCCCCTCCTCTCCACTCTCTCTTCTCCCCTCTAGAAAGAAACCTGCAGGACAGCCATATATATATATAAAACTATAAAGTACACACAACACATGCTCACTCTGAGTTCCCAAGTCCAGTTCATTCCTCATCTGAAGTGTTGACTTCAATACTGGTTTCAAGTCTGGGGCAGCAGCAAGTCTATGGATGATGTTCCCAGGGGACCCTCCAGGTTGCCGAACCATCAGTTGCAGTCTTTTAGTAGAGTTCTTGATCTGCACACCTCTTTTTCTCATGCTACATCAAGGACTCCACATTGTGTCCCTTATCAAGGCTGTCTTTGGCGGTTGCTGGGAACATCTGGTTCTTCTGGCCTTATGCCGATGTAGTCTCCCAATCATGTGAGTCCTTCTGTCTCCTGGGATCACTTCTTGTGCCTTTGATGTCTTCAGTTGTCATCTGTTTCAGGTGGATTGGGATCAATTGATGTTCCTCAGATGGCAGCTTGCTGGCTTTTAAGACCATCAGATGCTACTCACCAACATGGGGTACAGAAGACTCTCTTAGCAAAAGCCTCATTATGCCAATTGTCTTCTGAAAACACGGTCCCCAGACCTTTATGTCCACTATTCTATCCTTTGAGATGTGGCGTTGAATTTAGAAAACCTTTTAGTTTATGGTGTAGTCCAGTTGTGCTGACCTGCCTTCCACTGAGTGTTTGTCACACTCTTCACCCAACTGAATTCCTATCAACTATCTATGCACAAGCTTCTCCCTTCCTCTCCACCCCTGCAGCCATCAGAGACTTTCTTATATGCTTAAATCCTTATAATAGTGGTCTCATAGAATATTTATCCCTTTGCAGCTGACTGATTTCACTCAGCATTATGTCTTATAGCTGATGCCAGGTTATGAGATGTTTCCTAAAATCATCATTTTTCTTTATCACTGCATAATGTTCCACTGGATATATATACCATAATTTGCTTATCCACTCATCTGTTGATGGGCACCTAGATTGATTCCACCTTTTGCTACTGTGGACTGTACTGCAATCAAAATTCACATGCATGTATCTGTTCATGTGACAGCCCTTATTTCTGTAGGATATACTGCAAGCACTGGGATTGCTGGATCATACGGTATTTCTATTTCTAGCTTTTTAAGAAAGTGCCAAATTGCTTTCTATAGAGGTTGCACCATTTTGCATTCTCACCAGCAGTATAGTAGAGTTCCAATCTCCACAGCCTCTCCAACATTTGTTGTTTTGTGTTTTTTGGATTATTGCCAACCTCACTGGGGTGAGATGGTATCTCACCGTGGATTTCTCTAATAGCAAATGATTGTGAGCATTTCCTCATGTGTTTTTGGCTGCCTAGATGTCTTCTTTGGTGAAGTGTTTGTCCATGTCCTTTGCCCACTGCGTAATTGGGTTATTTGTCTTTTTCTTGTTGATCAGAAATGTCTTCATACTCTTTGCTAAATATAATCATCTTCAGGAGTTTCTTTTAGCTCTGCTAGTTGCTAGTGAAAAAAAGCAGCATCAGGCATGGTGCTTTGCCCCAAAGAGAAAAGGCATCTCATTAATAATTAATAACATTAATGGAAACATCATTGGCTGCCCTCAAGCTGTGCATTTCTTCATTAACTTCTGCTAAATATGTATTAAATCTCTTGAGCTATGCACACTCCCTCCTGGCTCCAGAGTCTGCATGACAGAGACAAACAAGCAGTTCCAGCTGCTGCTGCAGATTCCTGGGGAAAGGTGTTTTACTGTTTAATCGTGAGGTTTGGAAAGAATGTACCACAAAGTTTGATTTGCCTCAGGGAAATGTGCAGTCCACAGTTTCTGCAAATATGTAAGCAGTTCGCTTTAAGAACCAAGTTGCCTTTGTATCTTTCTTGATTATCGGATGGTTTAGAATCTCTAAATGTTTATGGAGAATCTTGCCCGGGGCTGGGAGCTTTGCCTGTATGCCCTTCCAAGCTCATCCAGGGAGAAGCTGTGGATAATCTGAAGGAGGAACAGCCAGGAGGGTTTTGGACAACTCAAAGTCCTCTGCATATCACAGCAGGAAGTGATACTTGGGTCTACTCCCTTCAGGTGGTAGAATGGAAAAGAGGTGCCCCCCAAAGGAGAACTGACTGCTCAAGGATTGTACACAGATGACAGTGGGAGAGAGAGATGGCACTCAAGACTCTAGCACTAGTACCATTCCATGAGACACCTATTCAGTCATCAGAAGAATTTTCTAGACTTCATGACTGACATTTGGAGACTCATGGAACCAAACATGAAGCCATTTCCTCTACTGGCTTGGCTGCATGGGCTGTCCAACTCTCAGACCTGCCCTCCCAGCCCCTCCCTCTTTCCATCTGGCAGTTGAGATTCTAGGGCTGGTGTCTCTGTACTATTTTAGGAGCAATATAGCATTCTGGGGCAGGAAATAGGCAGACAGAGGTTCTTAGAAGGCAAAGAGTGAGCATTCAACACAGAGAAGTAGCAACAATAACAGACTGATAATTAGCACCATTACCTTTTAGCTATGGCAGAAGACTAAATGCAGCAATAAAGTCAAATGCATCCAAATCATTTCAGCAATTATTTGAAAAACTCAACAACCTTTCCTCAAGTATTTCTCCTTAACACCACTCTATCCATCTACTCTTGGACTTCTTCTCATGAACAACTTGGTCATACACCTGGTCTCCTTGTATCAGCCCCTTCCCAGTATCTCAGAAGTGCTGACCATTTTCCTTATACTTAGTGATGAGTCCACAGAGATCCAAACACCACCTCCTGCAGGAAGTCTTCCATGATAACTCCAGCCCACAATGATTTCTTTGTTGTGAACATCTCTAGCACCTAGTTAGGACCAATGCTGTCTAACAGAATTTTCTGTGATGATGGTACGCTTGTGCTACCCAAAATAGTAGATACTAGCCACGTGTGACTAATGAGCACTTGAAATGTGGCTACTGCAACCGAGAAAATGGACTTTTAACTTTATTCAATTTTAAATATCATGCAGATATACACATGTAGCTAGTGCTCATGGCACTGGACAGCATAGGCATGCAACATAAAATTCAGTACTTAATTATATTTCTCTATTATTTGTTGCTATACCTTCCTTGAGTTCAGTGTCTCTGGTTTGTACATCTTTGATATCTTCAGAATGCCTAGTCTACAGAATAAACAAGGTGCTTCTGTTTCATACCCAGAATAGAATGGAAACCCTGATAGCGCAGTGAGTAAGTGCTATGTCTGCTAATCAAAAGGTCGGCAGTTTAAATCTACCAGGTGCTCCATGGAAACTCTATGGGGCAGTTCTACTCTGCCTATACGGTCACAATGACTCAGAATTGACTGGATAACAATGGGTAATGGTTGAATGGACTTGAGATACACTTGAATTCACACGGTGCAGCACCCTAAAACCTCATCTTCTTTGTCCTCTACATCACCCTTTAGTCATCTTAGTCTGTGGATCTGACATCACCCCAGACATGGAAGGTAACTACTAAGACACACTAATAGTCAGAACTCGAAAATCAGATCATTACTATTTTGAGTGAGCTATACTCCCTGAGATGGAATTCTTGACCTACAAAATGCCTATGAAAACAGAATCTCCTGCCAGGAGATGTCGAGAAGATTAAGTAAAACAATCAATTTAACAGGCCTGGTATAATCCCGGAAAAGCCTGGTGGTACAGTGGGTTAAGTGCTACATCTGCTAACCATAAAGGTTAGCGTTTCAAATCTTCCAGGTGGTCCTTGGAAACTCTACAGGGCAGTTCCACTCTGACCTCTAGGGTCACTATGAGTCGGACCTGACTCGACGACAGTGGGTTTGGTTTGGTTTTTGGTTGGTATAATCCCTGGTGTATAACAGGTGCTTCATAAAAGTGATTGCTGAGTGGGTGGTAGGCGTGGTGAGACAGTAAAGAACTATTAGTCCTAACCTCTGAGCCAAGCTGGTTTCTTATTGATCAAATGTTTCTGAGCTCCCCCGAAGGCTACTGTCTGAGTAGCCCTCACATGATGCCAGAGCAGGTCCCTTCTGTTCTCTTTTCTGACTGCCCTGTTTCTGAGAAACTTCATTCTCAATGATGATTTGTTCCCACCCCTTAGCAGCACCATGATGGAGGCTGCTGCAAAGTGGCTCTCTTGAGTAAGCCTGAGGCTGGGGGATTTATGAGGTTATTATATGAAAACATCAATATTTATGCAAAATTCATGCTTACTACTGATACTCACTCTAGATGGAATGGTAAAAGCAGTGAGTGAATTGTATCCTACAAAGAAACACTTCTGAGAATTTATGAAACCTTCCTTATTCCCCCAGAAAAGGGACTGAGACAGAACACCCAGGTTGTACCTCTCAACACTTTCCCAAGTCCATCCATCCTCTCTAGCCTCCACTCCCAATCTGACTCAATTAGATCACATCCTTTCCCTGTCATTTCTGAGATGTAAACATCATCTGGACCAATCAAACAAACAAGACCAGTTTCAGGCTCAGAGAAACAACTTAAATGGAAGGTGCGTGTTAATACTTGTTAACAGAGTTAGGTGTCTTAGATTCCTTAGCTAATGTCCCTTTGTGTTAGGGAAACCAAACCTATTGCCATGGAGTCAATGCTGACTCATAGTAACTCTACAGAACAGTGTAGAACCACCCCAAAGAGTTTCCAAGGAGCACCTGGTAAATTTCAGCTGCCAACCTTTCAGTTAGCAGCTCTAACACTTAACTACTATGCCAACAGGGTGGCAGTGAGGACCACTGAAAAGGAATGAAAGCCAAAAAATTATTGCCGTATTCTGCTTTCCAGTATTAGCGTTAAAAACAAACAAATAAGTTAGATATGCTGGCAAAACTTGTATGTTTTAAACCAATAGCTATGTTGATTCGGGTTGTCTTAGAAACTAGAAAAAGCCATCGCTGTTGAGAAGATTCTGACTCATCGTGACCTAAAGGACAAAGTAGCACTACCCCGAAAGGTTTCAAAGGAGTGTCTAGTGGATTTGAACTGCTGACCTTTGGGTTAGTAGCCAAGCTCTTAACCATTGTACCCCAGGACAACTAAAATGCTTGGTCTCATTGTCCCTGAAAAGCATCATAATAAATGAAAACTACCACAATAAACTGAGATATGAAAATGTGTTTCCTATGCTATACTTTCAATTCAGAGTGCTACAAAAATAAATTTTTAGGTCTTTATTTTTTGGTTCTTAGATTATTATCACTAACCCAGTATCAAGCCTTATCTGTTTGCTTATCTTACCTCACACCCAAGTAATACTTTTACCTTCTTTTTAATATGTGGTATGATTGTCAATAGAAAGGAAAACAGATACATGTAAGTGTGCGTGTATTTTATATCTAAATAAGTTCAATACAGTCTTCTTGGAGCCCAAATATATATGACAAGTCCACAGTACAATTCTTCAAAAATACTTGGTTTGGAATTCTTTTTGTGGTCAATGGAACTTTCCATATTAAACCTTGTCAGTGGCAGCAAACCTAGGTCATTTGGGAAGGAATTTTAATTTTAGAATAACTCAACTAGGGAACCCAACTTCTTCTGACACACAAAATGAATATAAAATACTACTTATTGCTTTCTTAAAAAACAGCATGACACAGAGAAAAGAACACAGGACTTAGGGTTAGCTGTCCTTGAGGCTCCAATTTCTCACGTCTATTACCATGCTCGCAAACCCTGGTGGTGTAGTGGTTAAGTGCCTTGACTTCTAACCAAAAGGTCAGCAGTTCCTTGGAAACTCTACAGGGCAGTTCTGCTGTCTATACAGTCACTATGAGCCAGAATGGACTAACAGCAATGGGTTTGGTTTTCAGTTTTCTTACCATGGTCAAGTAACTTACCATCCCAGATGTTCACCATTAAGATGTCAGCAGTGATGATGGTGAGATTACAAAGCACTGAACTGAGGAGCTACCTCTTTAAATGCAAGTGCATGAGAACCACAGAATGCAGTGCGAGGGCTTGCATTTTCTGCCTTACCTACACATAGATCAATTCTGACAGCAGTTCCCAGAGAGGGGTTCAGAAATATTTTAAGCAGTGCCACCAATACTGAAATAAATAGATAACCCCAAAAGTACCACTCTGAAGACAGTGCTTATTTAGACGTATAAACTCTGTTTTACTTGCTAAAAACACCATGGGGGCCATTTGTATAAGTTCTGTTTTACTTGCTAAAAATACCATGGGGGCCATTTAACCCTGGGGTGTAAGATTAACAGGAACAGAAGCAGTTGCAACTGCTACCATATGCTGAATACCTGTGGTGTATACCAGGAGGATAAATGCCTTATCTACATTCATCATCTATAATAATTCATTTGTCAATCAATTTATTCCTCCCAAGGACCCACTGAGATATATGTTATTATTTGGATTTTACAGATGAGGAGTTGAAGCAAAAAAGGTTTAGAAATTTTCTCTAATTATTCTTCCTAAGGACCCACTGAGATACATGTTATTATTTGGATTTTACAGATGAGGAGTTGAAGCAAAAAAGGTTTAGAAATTTTCTCTAAGTCCAAAGGTAGAAATATGAGAAGAGCTAGGATTCTTGTCTAGACTACTTGATGACAATGAAATTGCTGGAAGAAAAATATTTATGCTTCAATTTTTGATCTTTATCATTTGTGAGGGTTTCCAACAATGTGACAGAGAAAGACACAGGAAACAACGCAGCATGGCATACTCAAAGGCATGACATCTTGCTGGAGTCAGTACGCAGAGAAACACAGGAAGCCTGAAATTCACATTCTGAATATTCTGGTTGATGTCAAAATGTCATGAGCTGTAATTTACTGTACACAGTACCATAACTGTTTTTTGAAGGGTTTTAGTTAACAATTGAATGTTATTGTTCCCAAGTGTGAAAAGTATCTTTTAGCTCCAAAGGGTCAAAATTACCACAGAAAGGACCTAATTATTCTAATTTAAATTCCATTCAGTACGTCTTATTTTAATAATTCTCACTGAAGCCAAGTTTTCTAAGGGCATGTATTCAGGGATGAAGAGCAGCCCGGGAGCAGTGACAGTTATCAGTTGTTACATTCCTTGTAGAAACTGCGAAATAAAGATGATTTTCTGGAAGGCAAGCTCGAGAAACAGGCTGGATGAAATGTGGACAGACCAGGTAAGGCTTTTGGGCAGGGGCATTTACTGGGACCAACAGAAAGGCCGAAACTGGGCAACAGAAAATCTCAAAGTAAATCTTTCCTCATTGACAGGGTAATTCCTGAGCTCTCAGCTTTTGATTCTCATTGAGAATATACTATGCAAGTTTCAGCTTTTGTGTGTAATGAGAAGAAGAAACTCTTCTGGCTGAGCCTAGAGTGATCTGTACCCATTTATAATCCTAGGGAGACTTTAGACAACATTCAAACACATGCTTTACCTATTTATTAATGCTTACTAGGGGCTAGGCACTGGAGATACAAATTAAAATGTCTCTCCCTGCACACATAGCACTTTCTACACTGGGAAAAGATGGGCAATTATAAAGTACTCAAAAGCATGCTCATTTCACATGGTGACTAATGCTAAGAAAATAAAAAAGCAGGGCAATGTGACAGAGAGTGCCAGCGTGTATACGAGGTTTGGTGGTCTCAGACGGCACTTCTGGAGAGCTGATATTTTTGCTGGGACATAAGTCATCCCAAGGTGCCAGCCACGCTGAGATCTGGAAGAAATCCTTGCACCTGCTGCTCCCTCTTCTGGGAATACACAGAGATTAAGGTACAAGATGATGTCCGTGCAGACGTGATACAGTCAATGAGGGAAGAATAGTAAGACAACAAGACACTGACTTAGAGCAGGGGCAAATCACCCATAACTGCACAAGCTAAAGAAAGAACATCGTATGTATTTCAAGGGACAAAAGCAGACACAAGGGTGTTTTAAACACGGGAGTGAAAAAATCTGATCCGTGTTTTTTAAATATAACTTTGGTGGACTTTTGGGTGACAGAGGTGGAAATGTAAAGCTGGACAGCAGACTCTTAGAGTGATCCAGACAGCAGTGGTAGATACGGGTAGAGGCATATGAGCTGCAATAAATGTTGGCAGTAAAGATTTCAAGGGCTCACTGAGGGTTTATATCTGAGCATGGGGGGAAGGAAGAAACCAAGCCTTCCTGGGGTCTTAAGTGACTGAGTGGACTGGCGCGTATTCCACTGAAGCTGGAATGAGTTTACAGGTACAGCTTCCCATGAGGTAGTTCAAAATGAGTTTTGCTTTGGCCACATTAAGCTTGAAATGCTTATTAGCAACTCAAGAGGAGACGAATGCCAAGCAGGTAGATGGACACATACATCTGGATTCTGGAGGAGAGGAAAGCAAGGTTTGGATGTAAATATTTGGCCATCTGGGAGTTACTGGTCAATAATCAAAACCAAACCTAAGGTCACAGAGTTGATTCTGACTCACAGTGACTCTACAGGACAGAGTAGAACTGCCCCCAAACTCATTTTGAACTACAGTGTCTAAGGAATCCTTGGTGGATTCAAATGGCCAATCCTTTGCTTATCATTTGTAGCATTTTTCACCATGCCACCTGGGTTTCCAACAGTGTGATTTAAAATTAATCTCTGTGGTTGTCACTGGAGGGAGAAAGAGGACATCATGATAACAAAGTGTTCACACAGCAGAGCACAACTGGAGTGAATGTGTCTGGAGGTCAGTAGTTCCGAGGAAGCAGCTTTGTGAAGGCCCTGCCCAACCTCGTTGGTACTGTCCAATAAACACAGCTCTAACTGAAGGTGAGGTGAGGTGAGGTTTCCTTCAAAATTCTCCTCTGGCACAGCAGTGATCTTCCTAATGTCACAGGGACACGGGTCTCTCATCTGGCCCTGGAACCAGGCTTTTTGGGCCCACAGGCCAGCATACACACCTCCTACCCCTGCTCATACCTTTTTCCTCTAATTCTACCTTTGCTTCCATCTCCTGAAAAGGAAACATCTGCAGGAATTGGTGATAAAATGCCAAGGGACTCACCACTCGAAGTCCCAGTCAGCACAGACACAGGGTTCTGAGACCACCGTCCCAGAGTAGTCTCGGCCCAGGGCACACTGAGCTCCCGGCTTGCGTTTCTTGAATATTTTCCTTTCTCCCATGACACAAGGTTCCCCCTTAGGAAAAACCCAGAGTGAGACATGTAGAAAAATACACAGCAAGGGGGGAAAAAAACAGCTTCTCCATAAAAAAAAACCTAAGTCTTCTCCCTTTTCTTTGATCACCCCGTGTCGCAACCTCCTTCCCAGTAATCATTCAGGAGCTTCACAAACACAACTGCTGATCTTTTTACTACTGCACTACTGGCACATGTTGAAAGGGTGGCCTCCCACCACCCCTCCACACCCACCCTAGCAAGGGCCTAGGCTGCCCTGTTTCTTCTCCATCCACAACAGAGAATGCAGGGCACCCTCACAAGCCACCAGAAAGTCACCCAAAGGGCGTCTGCAGAAATCCCAGGGAAAATGAGCCGATGTTTAGCACTTTTCTCAAATCAGAGTAATAATGAAATCTATCCCAAAAGTTCCCGCCTTCCCAGGTAGGGACAAAAGGACACGGTGGTAGAAATGGCAAGGAGCTGATGGCTCAGAAGAAGGTAGAAGCCCGCTTCTCTTGCACGGCAATGAGTATTCTCTATTGATAAAGTATTCCTTCCCCTACCCTCTACTTTTCTTTGTCTGTGTCTAAACTTTCCTCAGTGGTTCTGTTCCCAGGACACTGGGGTCCTTACTTAAGGCTGGTTTGAGAGGTGATTTCAATACCACAATGGGAGACAAGACAATCAAACCACTAGAGGGCCTCACAGCTGTCTAGAGCTCCATACCAGGAAAAACCAAAACCAAGACACTGCTGTGGAGTTGATTCCAACTCATAGTGATCCTATAGGATGAAGTAGAACTGCCCCACCATGTTTACAAAGAACATCTGGTAGATCTGAACTGCTGACCTTTCTGTTAGGAGCTGTAGCACTTAATACCAAACTACCAGGGTTTCCACGTGGGCAGAGGTTATCTCTATGGTCTCTCTCCCAGACTACTCACTAGTGACTTACAGATATTGATGAGTAGATTAGGATCCCAGCATGTATACAATATCCCTAAATACAATATATCACACCTGAACTTGCATGTGTGGATATAGTCCTCTAACCCCTAAATCTATGCCATGATCTCATAACCTACTACCATACTTCCTTCTAACAGGACTATCCGGGTAACAGCAAGCAAGGCGAGCTTCTCTCCTTCGTAGAAGCCAGGACGTCCACCATGTGATGTACCTGATTGAGCAAGTGCCAGGTCTGATAGTCCTCCTTGGTGCAGCGCCGGCTGAAGACGGATTTGTAGTCCACTTTCACTAGCTGCCATTCAGAGCGAAGGCTGAAGTGGCCAAAAACTCTAAGGGTTTAGGGAGGAGATGAAAAAGACAAGCAGAGAAGGCCCCACAGTCAGTCACCAATGCAACAAAGCTAAGGAATACAGGATTCAGCTGCAGCCTGTACTTGACGAGATCTGCCAAAGTAATTTTCTTGAGGGTCGCTGAACAGAAAGTCCACTGTAAACTGACAGCGCCAGCCAATTAGCGTGACATTCATATTGGGCTCAAACCATTATTTTATTGCAAACATAATACATGTGTTTTATAGGAAGCATTCAGAATACAGAAAAGCACAGTGAAGGAAAACAGTCACCACACAGTGAAACTCACTACCTAGATAAAACCATTGTTTTTATTGTGACACACAATCTTCCACATTTCATTAATGCATGCACTGGTATCTCATCTGTTGATGTCCAGTGACAGAGACCCAGCTTCCTCACTGGCAAAGCAGATTACATGTGTTTGTGAATTAGCAAGTTCAAAATTCTGAGTCTAAGTATGTCTATTTGAAACCCCACTACTTGATTCACACATATGCCACCCTCCCTCTTTTTTCTCTGGGAAAAAAAAGCAATCTCATGAAAGGAGCTCATATTTGTGTACAGTAAAGAAGCACATCATCTGCATAGCTAAGATAATCAATACTGACCTTTCCAAAGTCCAGCAATTGATAGTGCTATAAACATGAATGATCAATTGTTTCAAGAAAAATGGAAAAAAAAAAAAAGGATTGATCATCCATATTCCACTCGGGTGGCATGTCTTGCAATTACAATGCAAGACATCTAGCACAGTGACATACAAGGGGTCCCATCATGCTGGGAACTTACACCTACTGAAGCTTTTTATGGAACTAGATGACATCTACTTCAAAAAGACTTAATCACATCACCAGCCTTGGATTCTCCTCTCCCCAAGTTCAAATATTCCTATATATCGAAGAGACTGAACCAAACTGATCAACAGATATTTTCCAAATCTACCAGGCACTTCTTGGAAACTCTATGGGACAGTTCTGTTCTGTCCAGAGGGTCACTATGAGTTGGAACTGACTCCATGGCAGTGGGATTGGTTTTGGATCAGAAGGATGAAGACTCTTATTAGAGGGGTAGAGGCCAATGAAAGGTTGATAAACAGGGAAAGAAATAGCACTGTTTTGTAGATCATGCAACTTAAAATGCACTTCAGGAAATGACTCTGAAAGTGCCATGGGTTGAATGTTAAATAAAACTTTTAGTGCCCTGTCTAAAAGGAGGTTAATCAGATTTTGAGGGAGAGATAGTGGGTTTCTCCTTTAGTTATACCACATAAGCTTTGCATAAACTTTAGACTAGCACTGGCAGTAGAATACATGGGCTAATGGTGTTTAGGATGCAGGGCTGATATGTTGTAGAACAGAGTGAACCTCTCTCTCTTCTAGATTCCCTCTATTCTCTTGTATTCTTGCTATATTCACATCTAATACATTGATTCCAGGACATCCACTAAAATATTCCCACCTTTTAGCTCTAAACTCATTTCATGAAGAGGTCACATTAGCCCGTTTCAAATCTATGACAAATGAAACAGTTCTTACCTCATAAGATACTTTCCATTTGTTTGATACAAGATTTAGTTATGTTGATAAGCTCATCAGGGAAAAAGCAAAATGAAAAACCAACAGGAGCATAAAAGCTGGATAAATGTGTTATTTCTTGTCTCTCCAAAGAAACCAACCCAAACCTGTTACCATCAAGTCAATTCCAACTCATAGCAACCCTGTAGGACAGAGCAGACTGTTGACCTTTTGGTTAGCAGCCTAGGCCAAGGATTCCCATCTCTCAAGTCTATCCAAATTTTCCTGAATTCATTTACCATACAACTCTTGGAAACCCTAGTGGTGTGCTGGTTAAGTCCTACAGTAGCTAACTAAAAGGTTGGCAGTTCCAATCTACCAGGCACTCCTTGGAAACTCTATCTGTCAGTTCTCTTCTGTCTGTAGGGTCACTATGAGTCAGAATCGACTCGATGCCAGTGGGTTTGGTTTACTTAGGTCTTCTCCGACTAGTGTACTCTGAGTAACAGGGCATTATAATGCTAAGCCAAACACTTCTGCCTGCTTCAAATAGTTTACAGGTATTTCGTGGTTTGCAAAATATATCACGTCAGATTAATCTCATTTCTTTCTGTCAGGCTCACTAGGCAGTTGGAAGGAGGAAACACACGGCACATGGTTCACCTGGATACCAGCCAGCCATCTGACAGGGGCTGCCATAGTGTTCTGGAAGGAAACATGAAAAAAATGTAGGCCAGGTGCTAATAAAAGTATGTGGATGGTAATTGGTTGAACAGTATCTCATTAAAACATGAAAATTAGCCAGAAGGGAGAGTATGAGAAGTCAACTGCAAGACCCTGGTGTCTATTCTTCCTTACTCATCACTTTTACTAATGACTTGAAGACACAAAATTAATAGACATCCAAGGACATCGCATTTTCTGATGACATAAAGCTGTAAGAGACATCAATATGCTGGATGGAAGAACTAGGCTTCAATAAGGTCTTGACAAACCAAAAAGAGACAGGCTAAAGTTAATAAGATGTGATGCAACAGAGAGAAATGTCAGGCCCTCCCCTTGGCAGTTAGGCAAATATTAAAGAGATGGTTTTCAGCAGCAGGCTAGATTAAATATAAATATAAAAGTGATGATGGTGATGATGATGATAATAGTAGCTGAAGAGTTTCCACATACAATGTGATCAATACAAATGAACATTTCAGGGAGATAAAAATATTTAGGGTGTTCTTGGAATGCATTAACATAAATTTATACATTATCTACAGCAAAAGAGGCACTGTTCTGGTTTATTCTGCACTGATGAGAACACAAAAGAAAACTGTGGTTGACTTTGAATGTCAGCACTCAAGAGGACATACACTAACCGTCCAGAGTCTATAAGGGGCTTTCTCAGCACAGAGAAGTAAACTGAATCACCTCAACTTTTAAACAAAGTTATGTGTTTATTGGCACACGTGAATTTATCTATGGAGAAATCACATACATCTTATCAGATCTTCAAAGAAGTTCATAGTCCCAAGTGTTTAAAGACTACTGAAAAAGAGAGTGATTAAGATGAGGATACGATTAAAGACCACATTTCACTCATTTATCCAAAAAGTGGTGTAAGCTATGGCTGGTTCCAAAAATCCAACCCACTGTCGTTGAGTCGATTCTGACTCATAGCAACCCCACAGAACAGAGCAGAACTTCTCCACAGAGTTTCTAAGGAGCACCTGGAGGATTCCAACTGCCAACTTTTGGTTAGTAGCATGGAGCCACTATGCCACCAGGATTTCCTGACCTGGCGAAGACCTAAGAAAGGGTAACAGATGGAAAAGCAGTATTTGAATGCTGTAGGGAGATCTGTTGAGTGTAAACATTAACCACAAATCAAAGGATGAGGCTTACAAAATGCAAGGGAAATTTCTAACAAAGTTGTCCAAGAAAACAAGGGCTGATGCTCTGTAGGCATAGATTTCCAAGCTTGATCACTTCCCAGTGCCGATGCTACACGGGATTCAAACATCATTCAGGTGCACAATCTAACTGATCCTGAGGTTTTTAAAGGATATCCATATCTTTGGTCTTTCCAACTCTTTAAAATATCCATTTTTGATCCCAGAGTGCTCATTTCAGATTGGAGCACAAAAATGGGTGCTCAATGGACCAGTTCAGGTTAGTCTCTTCTGCAATCTTAGCAGGTACATTCTTTTTATCTATATTTCTTTGGTTTCCAATCCAGATCTCCTTACACTGTCTTTCCTATGTGTTTCCCCAACTTGTAAGTCAACATGTTAATAGTCTAACTTCAGAATGTGCTTTCCCATAAGGTCATTTGTATATGTCATATGCACAATTTTAAAAACTTAATCAATATTAGCACTATAAGCTTTGTTCATTTCCTCTTTGGGCCTCAACTAAGATCAACGAGGTACAATCCCTCCTAAGACAACAAGTTACAATCCCTTCTAATACAACCTATAGCTATTAATGTGCACCCCATTTTTCCATCCATTCCCAATTCCGGAAAAACTAAAATTCATTGTGGGCTCCTTCCTGTAGGGCAGAAATGACTGAATGTGATCTCTCCCATGTATAGAGCTGGGTTCTCTGACCCTGTTCACAAATACTGCATTAATTCCTTGGTCTTCTACTTACAGCTCATAGAAGCTGAGGAAATGACAGAAACATAGCAAAATAAGAGTAAAGATAACATAAGAACTGATCCATATTCAAGTATTTTACTTCCTTTTACATAATTATTTCTGGAACGGAAGTTAAAATTTAGCATCTGTGGAAGTGATAACCTAATGGAGAAATCAGGGAGATCATCACCAGAAATCATGTCTATCACTTTGGGGTGATAAACACTGAGAGTGTTTGCTGGTCTTGAACTGGAGAAAGAAAAAGCCCAGACAGTTTAAATTAGTAACAAAAAGGAAACACCGAATTCTCAGATAAAACTCCATCATCAGATGAAACCACTCCTCTAATGTTAGGGAATTCATTTCCAATAAGCTAGATGCAGAAGACTCCCACAGTTCATACATCAATTGGAGATTAAAAAAAAAAAAAGAGAGAGATAGGTAGGGCAGTGGAACTAAAGGACGGAGCATCTAAAAAGATAATAGGGTTCCCAAATGAGGTATTACTTCTTTCAGAAAAGTCTTCCGTGACTCTCCTAGCAGCTCTGAGCTGTCTTTCCTCAGAAGCTCAAACAGTTCTTTTACACCTATACCAGCAGTACTCCCAGGGTTGCTGATTAGTACATCTGGGGTTAAATCTTAATACCTGCATTTCTAATAAGGCCCTCGGTGAAGCTGAATCTGCTGGTTCCAGGACCACACTGTGAAAACTTTTGCTCTAGAACATTATTCAGAATCTATGAATTTTCTTTCACCTTTGGTTAACTTTTTGTTGACTAATTAGAAAACTCCTTAAGAGTTGAGAACAATTTTTGTACTTCTTTGTTCCCCAGAGAACATCTCAGTAATTGATGCTTGATTAAAAAAAAAAAAAAAAAAAAGGATGCTGAGTAAGCACTGAGTGTCACTGGAAGAAACAAAGACAACTGTTGAAGGTTGGGTTTCATTCTCAAGGCATCAGCAGCCAAGTCAAAGCCAAGTGCCAAAGAAAAGCTAATTCCTGGGAAGACCAAATCCACTGTTGTCAATAGTCTCACTTTGTCTCAATTAGCAAGATAAATGATTTTGGCCTCTTTCCTCCATAATGCATGACCTTCTCATCATCTTAACTCAATGTGTATTTTCATCAACATGATCAAATCTCCATCATATGAGATAATATCTACAGAATCCTGATGGGCGACAAATGTTTATTATTGTTACCATCTTTTTTATTGCTGGAACTCCCACAAACTCACAGGCAGGGCTCTTCTCATCATGGGCTTTAAACAGAATCGGTTCAAAATCACTTTTTCAAAGTACATACTAACCTGAAAAGTAGAGCTTTTTTTTTTTTTTTTTAAATTTGGTATGCTCCTACATAGCCTTGGAAAAAGTGAATGCTTCATATATAAATACAGATGACCAAGCCTGAAAGAAGAAAGCCTACCTTTTGGTTCCCCTGGGCAAATTGCTACTACCAACCTCAGGAACAAAATGAATGAATTCTTCAAGCCATTTCTCACAGTATGGATTTTCAGGAAAAATCAATTAAAATGTATTACTTTTGTTTCTTCTTTTTCCTTTTACTTTCCACCTGGAATTTTTCATGAGTGTTTTTGGCTTCACTCAAGATTCACTTTCTCGGTCTCTACCAACCTAAGAGATAATTTCTCTCTTTTTGCTGAGCTCCTCTAGAGCTAAATGTCTGCACTGCTAATGTGACTGTGGTCACAGAAAGTTCCTTCTGTGCTCTTAACTTCTAACATACAGGCGGTCACACATGGTGGCAAGACTATTAGGCAAGGAAACAGCATACTTGGCCTTCCTGAGTCCTAGTCTGCCACTAAGTTAGCTAGGTGACCTTCGGCCAGTTTCACTTCTCAATGTTTCAACTGCCTTGTATTTGCGACACAGATAAGGTCTGACAATGAAGTCTGCGCACTTAACTGTTCCAAGTGCTACATACCTCACTGCTCAGTATCACCACAGTCACCACTGAAGTCTTCCCCTTGGGAAGCTATGTACTGATGCCAGAGCCTAGTTCACATTTCAAAGCAATTGTGGAACTCTTTTCCCAGGATGGCCATTGCGCACAGTGGCATGGTGGCAACTTTGCAAACTTAACTGTATAGTTGTCTGTAAGGGAGTTCTTAGCCAGTAAACAAATAGCTGTATTGGAACACCCTCCCTAGTCACCAGGATCTGACCCTTAATGACTTCGTTCTTTACCTAAAGTTAAAGGAAATACTGAAAGGAAGACATTTTGATGACATTCAGGAAATCAAGGGTAATCTGACAACAGCTCTGATGGCCATTCCAGAAAAACAGCTCCAAAATTGCTCTGAAGGGTGGACTAGGCCCTAGTGTCAATGCACACCTTCCTAAGGTAAGTACTTTGAAGGTGACTGTAAACGATATCAGCAATGAGGTATGAAGCACTTTTTCTAGATGAGTTTGTGAACTGAATTGGCAGTCCTCATGTACACAAGAAATGGGAAGTAGAAATAGTCTAGACGGACTATGGCTCCTTTAAAGCAATTACCAAGGGTTTTTTTTTTCATCGTTGTGTCTACCACTAGTTGTATAGCGATCTATCTTCCTGTGAACTTATACATGAAGGATTTATCTATTAGAGTCATTCATCTTTGTCTCCACTGGTGTCTCTTTCATGTAACAGATGCTCAATAAACAGTTCTGGGTTGATTAATGGGTGGAATTTATCTAATAAAATCATTCATTTTCTTTCCACAATTGGGGTAATAACTTTATCTACCCTTATTTCTGAGCCAAAGACAATGGCTGAGCTTTGTGCCCTTTGGAGTTTAGAAGCACAAAAATAATCTCAAAGGAAAAACAGTAACAGCTGTTCTATCCCTTGTCATTTTGGATTCTTTGAGAATTTCTACAAACAATTGTGATTTGCTGGGACTCTAAATAACACACCTTCTCTAATCCATTCTCCAAACTAGAGTAGGCCTTCTGGGAAAGGGAACAAGTAAATTAAGGGAGGGGGTGACTCACAAAAATAAAGACTTCATTAGAATTCCAAACACATGGAAGGTTAGCTACTTATTAATTAAATGATTTCAAAGGGGATCTCAGTTTATAACTGCTATAATTTAGGTAGCAACAATGCCACACCAAATGTAATGAGGGGGTAGGCTCAGTAAAGATGCTTTCCGCTTTCCAGGAGAGTAGCTCTAGGTCACCTGATTCTCCCCTGTATAGTCCCTTGGGTCTTTTTTCAAGCCCAATCACACCATCTTTTATCTATGTCTATGAGAGCTCAGAGAAGGTAAGTTTCAAGGAGACAACAGTGGACCATAATCCTTCAGGGAGAGAAAGGACAAGGATTCATTACTGGAAATCCATGGACACATGCAAATGGAAAAACAAGCAGTGATTTTGGGAGTTAAATTAGGAGGACTTCACAGAAGACTGAGGGAATAATTGAATTCAACTAGTATAATACTTTATTGTCATCAACCTGCACCCAGAACATCCCTCTTTATTCCACCTTCCTTGGGAACTCTAGCATCTGCATCTTAAAGCTCTGCTAGCCTGCCTGAAGAACATTTTCAGAAACAGAACAAGCTGACAGAAGTCCACTTCTTCCTGACTTGCCTCTTTCTGTTACTGCTTTAACTGAATCCTCTGTAATTATGCTGGACACCCCTGCCTTAGCAGCCAGTTGCTTCTCTTTCTTAGCCTTTACCCTGCCTCCCAATCCTCTTCATTAGATGCCTGCAATCAACCACATTAACCACCTCCCTTTGAGTCTCACCTCCATGTCTCAATAATAATAATGGCTACCACAGACCACATGCTTACCATGTGCCAGGGACTCTGCTAAATGTTCCACTGCTTTTATTAACCTAAATTCTCCATACAACTCCCTGAGAATCACAGGCACAGCTATTTCACATGAGGAACAAGAGGCTCTGGGGGCCATGCTCAAAATCAAGGCTGAGGTGGATTTAAGTTGGCATCCATGTGACACCCAAGTTCTTGCAGGATGCACTGGTTCTGTCCTATCACTTCCTCACCAGTTTTACCTCTTCTCACTATCTATCCATCTTCACGAAACCTATCCTTCACTCCTACCAGACAGTTGTCCTAAAGCATTATTACAATGATAATATGTCTGCTCAAACACTACTTCTAAGAGAATTGAATCCACATTCCAGAACCAGTCTGCTATCACAGATTCAGATCTCAGATTCCTTTCTTCTCCTTCCCTTTGTTCTTTTACTGGATACCTCAGAATTTTGTAGACAAATAGTGTCTCATGCTATTATATCCGTATTGTCCCTACTGTTCAGTGCCATTCAGTCGATGTCGACTCAAAGGAACTCTGTAGAACAGAGTAGAACTGCCCCATAGAGCTTCCAAGGAGTGCCTGGCGGATCTGAACTGCTGATCTTCTGGTTAGCCGCTGTAGTACTTAACCACTATGCCACCAGGGTTTCCAACTATAAGACTCTGCAAATAGTCTTAAACACTTATTGTATGCTAATCACTTTGCATGGATTATTTCATTTATTAGTCCTATTTTGCACATGAGAAAACTGAGGCTCACAGAATAACTCATCCATCTAAGTTATACAGTAGGCAGACAATGAAGCCAAGAGTCCAGTTTAAGCAGTGGCTGCTACTGTTCTGACACAGTTCTTAGCACTGTGCAGTCAGCAAGGCTCTTGGTCCTTTTTTAAGTGCTTTGTGACTCATTAGCTATCAATCAACTGCACAGTTTGGCACTGAGGTGTGGTTCTGTGAAGCCTCTTAGCACCAGCCTGTTAACAGGCTACTTGTACAGAAAACAGAAACACTGTGAAATATATAAAACTGAAAGTACAGTGGTGGAAGGAGGAAAGCAGAAATCTACTGATAAGATATATCCATAAAGCTCCAATTGTGGTCCTATTTATCTCACGGTGGAAATAAAGAGCTACTATGACGAAACCCTGGTGGCATACGGGTTAAGTGCTACGTCTGCTAACCAAACAGTCAGCAGTTCACGTCTGCCAGGTGCTCCTTGGAAACTCTATGGGGCAGTTCTACTCTGTCCTATGGAGTTGCTGTGAGTCGGAATCCACTCAGCGGCACTAGGTATGAAGGGAATCCTGTACTTAAACATGAACTATGACAATACAGGCCTTCAGCTGGCTTCCTTTAGCTGGGAGTTCCTAAGGCACAGCAAAGAACAAACATAGAGTCTTTTTTCTAGAAGGGTCTCTAGGGATAAACTTTTGGTCCAATCCCTTCAGCTATCCAATCAAGAAGAGGTAAGGAAACCAAAGTCTAAATGAAGTAGCAGCTGTCTCAAGGCAGCCAATAACAAGAACCCAAGTTTAGACACCCAACTCAGGTACTGTTTCTCCCATGGGCAATGTTTTCAGCTCATTGCCTGGGCCATCATGCGTCATCTGATTGTGCACCACAGTAATTGTTGGAGGAATGCAAAGATGTGATCACATCCACTTCAATCAGTGAGGAATTCAGCCAAGGTTTACTTTCCTGATTTCGCTGGCATTTCTTCCAGATTCCCTGTTTCTGAAGAATACATTGGGTTTTCTAAACTCTAGCTTCAGGAACTAGAGAAGTGTACTATCATTTTCTTCGGGGAGAGAGGGTCCTCTCTCATGTGGACAGCCTTGTCTCTTACTCTGCGCATCCAATGTATCATCAGAATGGTATGTACAATGATGTATGCTGGTCTCTAGGGAAACGAGCCTGGTCCCCTCTAGGGACAACTTAGCAGTTCTCAATGAGTCCTAGAGGTGGGTGAAGGTCAGAAATATTAGAAGAATGCAGCCTAGTGGTATAGTGGCTAAGTGCAATAGCTACTAATCGAAAGGACAGCAGTTCATATCCAACAGGCACTCCCTAGCAACTCTATGGGGCAGTTCTGCTCTGTCTTATTGAGCAGCTATGAGTCAGAATTCACTCAACAGCAACCAGTTGGTGGGTCAGGCTAACTTGGGTTTCAAAGATGGCTAGCAAGCTAGTGGGAAAGTGTAGACCTTCAGTTTACCAATGTCATCCCTGAAGGTCACAGGGAAGAAGAAATTTTCCATTGGTTCAGGCATTGTCCCCCAAATCAAGTGCTCTGCAATGACCCTAGTCTGACTATGTGAAATTTCTCCCTAGTGACACACTGAATTTGTTTCTCATTCTCCTATGTAAGTAGTTAGCCTGCTGTGAATTCTGGTGAGTCACACAACATCTTCTCCGTCATCTCCGACCAGCACTCAGGACTCAGGTTTCCACTGCTGGGAAACTACATCATTGCCGTGAAGTTAATTTCAACTATAGTAACTCTACGGGACCTCTTTACAATGTTAACTAGCAAAGAAAGTTTTTACCTTGAGTACTAAGATGTACTTGACCCAAGCCATGGTATTTTCAACTGCCTCACATGCATTCACAAGCTGGATAATGAATAAGCAAAAACAAAGAAGAACTGGTGCATATGAATTGTGGTACTGGTGGAGAATACTGATTATACTGGGGACTCCCAGAAGAACAAACATATGTGCACTGGAAGATCCAGAATATTCTTTAGAAGTGAGGATGGGGAAACTCTGTCTCATTTACTTTGGACATGTTATCATTAGAGATTAGTCACTGGAGAAGGGCATGCTGCTTGGCAAAGCCGTCAGAGAAAAAGAGAGAGAGCCTCAAAGAGATGGAGCAACACAGTGGCTGCAACAGTAGGCTCAAACACAGCACGCAAGGACTACGAGGGTGTTCAGGTCTGGGCAATGTCCCCTTTTGTTGCATATAGGCTGGTTATGAATTGGAGCTGACACGCTGGCATCTAACAACAACAGGAAATCTCAAACCCCAAGTCAATCCTTTTACCCAGACTTAACTCCTTTCACTGGCTGGACGTCATTAATTTGAGAGCAAATTATTAGAAATCTGGAAAACAGTTCTGAAATGCCTGAAGATTTATGATGAAGTCATTTCACAAAAGGTCATAGGCAACCCTGCTATAATTGAATCTTTCATTAATTTTTCAAATACACAATAACTTACAAATGCAGCATAAATTAACCAGATGACCTCAACAAAATTATTTAGAACATTATTTCATCAGCAGCCACTATCAAGCAATTTCCTGAAATTTTTATTTTACAAGTGGGATTTGTCTATTTTCCATTCTTGTCTTTGACTGGGCTCCAGTAGTCTGTTTATTTGAAATGATTTAGTATTAATTTACTGAGGGCATTGGTATGCACTAGAGAATAATGGAGGGGTGACAGTGAAGAGTCACTTTTCTTCTAGGTCACAACCTCAAAGGTGAATTAGCTATGACCATCACCAACTACGCATATACACTTAAAAACAGTCCTTTGACTCAACAGCACTTCGCTTGGCTTCCTCTTTTTTACACAGCAGATACGCTTTTTATACATGTATTTTGTTGAATGATTTCCCTTTGTCTCAAATGGAAAAAGAATACATTTTTATTCTTTTGTAATAGAGAAAATCCAGAAACTATAGAGATTTATAGACTAGAAAATAAAAGCCCATTAGAGAAAACCACACTTCATATTTTTGTAATGCTTTCTTCCATTCCCTGACAGTGTTATTCTGCCTCAGGCTAAGAGATAAACACCACCCAGAAACGAGAGCCAGGCTTAGAACCTTTGGAAGTCAGAATTCTCTGAGCTGTATGGTGATATCGACATTCTCAACTGTAGACACATACTCACACACACCACCACCAGAACTGAAGTTCAGAATTGTGTACAGAACAAACTTCATAGCACTAAAAAAAAAAAAAAAATGCTGCCATCAAGGTGATTCCAACTACTGAAATAAACCTCAAACAGGGTATGGAAAAGACTTTGGGAATGTAAAAGTCCTGTTAGCAGAGAATTTGACTATCTTGTTTATGTCTTTGTCCCAATTGCTAAAATAGTGCCTACCCTGTACTTCAATACACACTGCTGAATAAACAATAAACGTTCTCGTAATAGCTATTTGCTGCACATATAATCCTGAATCCTCTCTTAAATGTTCCCATAAGAACCCAGATCTTTTGGAAAGGCCTAGGCTCCTCACACTACCTCTTGTCTCCTAACTCCGTAAGCCTTTTCCCCTCCCCAACTTCCAAGAAGAAAGCTGATAAAGATATATTTCAAATCAAAGCAGAAAAAGCAATGTTCTGGAAAGGCAAGCCACTGGCAGACAGCAGTGGTTGGTTTCCAGAAATTCAGCCCACATCTTTGGCTGTTGGTGTGCAGCCATACCATTTGATTGTTTTCCCATTAGGGTGTAGATGGGTTCAGTGGTAAAAGAGGTCAGTGGCTACAGGAGGAATTGCATTCAATAAAAGCAAGACATGAACTCAACCTTAATAGAAATAGGCAGGGGATCAACAGCAAGGAATCCTGCAAATGGAGCCTGTGTTAGTTACATGATGTAATGATTGTTGAGAAAGTTGAAAGAAGCAAGGATTAAAAGCCTTGAAAGTAAGTGGTGGGGGGAGCACAGAGGAAGTACTGAAAAACAGACTGAAAGCAACTGACACTGAAGAGGCAGCATAGAGAAAACTACTTTCTTATGAATTTAAGGATATCATTCTACATCCAAACAACTTTCTTTTCCCTAATACTAAAAAAATTCCTTGGAAGAATTTAAAAGTTAAAGGTCCATAAGATTAGAATGTGTGGTCTGTAAATCTGGAAAACATGAGTCAGAATTAGAGTGACAAAGGAGAACCTAAGAAAAGGACGTAAGAGAGATGATCTAAAAGAAGGGGAGAGAAAGATAAGGAAATTTAAAAAGCTGTAAGAGATGTGGGAAGAGAGTAGTACCTTTTCTTCCTATATCATTCTATTTATCAGTCTCTTAATTTCTATCAAATCCTGAACAAGAAATACAATGAGTGGGGGGGAAACAATTCAGCCCCACCTCAGTCCTTAAACAGTTTATAGATTAATTGAATAATATTAATCTTCAACCACCTATCTGCTGAGTGCCAATTTTGTATAAATCTCCATGTTAGATGCTATGGGGGATAACAAATAAAGAGTGGTCTCAAAGCTCATAAATCTTCCAGACTTAAAAAGACCTTATAATCTAATTGCAGAAACGATCAATATTTTAAAGCAATTAGGAAACAGTTCAAGAAGAAATGTGATGTCAATTTACCATTACTCAGGAAGTTCACACTAGGCATGTAGCCTAGGGAACTTCTTCCATGTACACACCCAGAGCACAACACAAAAATATGGCAATACTTTTCATAATTGTGCATAGCTAGAAATGACGGCACTTGGCTTGGCTGGCAGAAATGTCCTGAATGTCCATCAGTAGAAGATAAGATATAAATGGTACATATTTATATCATGATAGAATGTCACATTTTGATAAAGGATTCTATAGTGGAATCTTGATTAAAAGAGACACAATGTCAAACAAAATTGCAAATTCTCACGGACTCCAGACTTCATAAGGTGCTATGAATTAAAAATAGAGACAACATTGGGAAGCTTAATACACTGCATAAACAGGCTACAAAACATTACAATGTACAAACATGAGAAGAGACCATACATAAATGGAGGCTTCTAATAATCACACATTTATGCTCATCTAAAGACTTTATCAAGAGAGTAAAAAGATTACCTACAGACTGGGAAAAAATTTTGGCAACCAAGAATCTGATCAGCACCTAATCTCCACAATCTACATGATACTTCAAAACTTCAACAAGGAAAAGACAAATAATGCAATTAAATAATGGGCAAACGATATGAAAGGGCACTTTACCAAAGAAGATATCAAAGCAGATGATAGATACATGAGGAAATGTTCACATCATTAGCCATTACAGAAATCCAAATTAAAACTACAATGAGATACCATCTCACCCCAGCGAGGTTGGCATTACTCCCCAAAACACAAAACAACAAATGTTGGAGAGGCTGTGGAGAGACTGGAATCCTTCTACACTGATGATGGAAACGTAAAATGGCATAACCCCCTGAAAATCGATTTGGTGATTTCTTAATAAGTTAGAAACACAAATACCATATGATCCAGCAATCCCATTGCTTGGAATAAATTCTAGAGAAATAAGGGCTGTCATGCAAACAGAAACATGCACACCAATGTTTATTACAAAACTGTCTACAACAGCAGAAAGATGGAATCAACGTAGTTGTCCATCAACAGAAGAATGGATAAACAAAGCACGGTATATTCACACAATAGAATAGTATGCAATGATAAAGAACAACAACAAGCTTGGGAAACACGTGACAACATGGAGTCATCTGGAAGACATTATGCTGAGACAAGTAGCAAAAGGACAAATACTGTATGAGACCATTAAAATGAGGTCTCAAGAAATGGACTAAGCACCAAACCTAAAAACCCATTGCTATCAAGTTGATTCCAACTTATAGCAGCCCGACAAAACAAACAGAACTGCCCTGTAGAGTTTCCAAGGAGCACCTGGGACTGCCAACCCTTGGTTAGTAGCTGTAGCACTTAACCACTATACCACCAGGGTTTCCAGACTAAGCACAGAAAGAAATAACGTCTGTTGGTTACCACTGAGGGGAGGGAGGGAGACAGATATCCACAGGTTAAATGTTAGGTAGGAGCTGGGTTAAGTGAAGAACATGACAGCACACAGTATAGGGGAGATCAACACCACCAGTCTATGCCAAGAGCTGAGAAGTTTCCTAAATACAATTCAACATTTTGAAGGTCAGAGTAGCAGGGGCAGGGTCTGGGGACCATGCTTTCAGGGGATATCTAGTCAACTCATATAACTAAGTTTATCTTTTGAGAAAATGTTCTGCATCTCTTTTGGTGAGTGAAGCCATGGGTCTCAAAGGCTGGCAAGGTATCATCTAAGGAGCACCAATTGGTACCAGTCCACTTGGAGCAGAGGCAAACAAAGGACATCAAAGAAGGAGGAATATGTAAGTCTGGGGACAGAAGGGGACAAATGATCCAGAGACGTCACCAGCATGAGACTAGAGGATCTGGAGGGTGCCTGGACACCAGCAATGACTGCCTTGACATGCAATAAAACATAGATTTCCTGGCATGGCAAAAGAAAAATGGGGGTGCAGATCTAGAGTTCTGTGGAAAAACTGGTCTCAATGATCCAGCATCTTGGAGAGCCCTCCAAGAACATGGCCCCTTGATGGGTTCCTAGTCCAAAGCCGAAACCAACACCAAAGACAATGCTTTAGACAAAAATTGGACTAGACTATAAGACATGAAGCTGTCAGAACAGCTCCCCTACAGAAAGGAGATGAGAGGGTGGTGAAGGACAGGAGTTGGCTGAATAAACATGGGAAGTACAGAGTGGACAGGAGCAGTGTGCTGTTACAGGGTTGGGAGAGCAGCTAGAGGTACAGAGATGTGTGTATGGGGGTTTATATGGCAAATTGACTTTGACTGTAAACTTTTGCTTAATCACAACAAAATATTTAAAAAAAACATCACCCCAAAACAATAAGGTATAGTTGTTATTGTTGTTAGGTGCCATTGAGTTGGTTCCAACTCACAGAGACCCTATGCGCAACAGAATGAAGCACTGCCTGGTTTTGCTCCATGTCCACAATCGTTTTTATGCTTAAGCCCACCTTTGCCACCACTGTGTCAATCCATGTTGTCAAAGGTCTTCATCTTTTTCGCTGACCCTTCACTCAACCAAGCATGATGTCCTCCAGGGACTGAACCTTCCTGACAACATGTTCAAAGTATGTAAGATCCAATCTTGCCATCTTTGCTTCAAAGGAGCATTCTGGTTGTACTTCTTGAATGTTCTTTTGGTGGTCCATGGTACGTTCAGCACTCTTCTCCAACAAAGAATCCTTCTTCTTCAAAGGCATCAATTCTTATCCTGTCTTCTTCTTCATTTTCCAGCTTTTGCATGTGTATGATGTGACTGAAAATACCATTGCTTGGGTAAGGCTCACTTTCGTCTTCAATGTGACATCTTTATTTTTCAATACTTTAAGAGGTCCTGGGCACCAGTCTTTCCCAGTACAGTGTGTCTTCTGAGTTCTTGACTACTGCTTCCGTGAGTGCTGATTGTGGACCCAAGTAAAGTGAAATCCTTGACAACATCAATCCTTTCTCCATTTATGACAATACTGCTTACTGATCCAGTTGTGAGGATTTTTGTTTTCCTGATGTTAAGGTGCAATCCATACTGAAGGCTGTGGTAATCCATCTTCATTAGTGTTTCAAAACTTTTCACCTCCAGAAGGTAAGGTAGTGTCATCAGCATAATGAAGGGTGTTAATGAATAGTCCTCCAATCCTGATGTCTTGTTTTTCTTTGCATAATCCAGCTTCTAGATTATTTATTTGGCACACAGATTGAAAAGGTATGGTGAAAGGATACAACTTTGACGCACACCTTTCCTGACTTTAAACCATACAGTGTGCCCTTGTTCTGTTTGCATGACTGCCTCTTGATTCATATACAGATTTCTTAAGAGCACAATGAAGTGTTCTGGAATTCCCATTCTCTACAATGTTAGCCATAATGTAGTATGATTCACACAGTCGAATGCCATTGCACAGTCAATAAAACACAGGTAAACATCTTTCTGGTATACTCTACTTTCAGTCAAAATCCATCTGACATCACCAATGATATCCCTGGTTCCAGGTCCTCTTCTGAATCTAGCTTGAATTTCTGGCAGTTCCTTGTCAATATGCTGTTGCAGTTGCTTTTGAATATTCTTGAGCAGAATTTTACTTGTGTGTGATATTAATGATACTGTCCAGTAATTTCTGCATTCAGTTCAATCACCTTTCTTTGGAATGGGCATAAATATGGATCTCTTCCAGTCAGCTGTTTCCAAATTTCTTGGGATAGATGACTGAGGACTTCTATGCAGCCTTCAATGCAGCTTTGATTTCTTTCTTTAGTACTATCGGTTCCTGATCATATGCTCCCTCTTCAAATGGCTGAACATCGACCAGTTCTTTCTGGTATAATGCCTGTGTGTACTTTCCTTCTACCTTCTGTTGATGCTCCATGAGTTGTTTAACATTTTCCCTGTGTTAGCCTTCACTACCGAAGCTCAAGGCTTGGATTTCTTCTTTAGTTCTTTCAGCTTGAGAAAGGCAGAACGTGTTCTTCCCTTCTGGTTTTCCATTCCCAGTTCTTCGCACATGTCATTATAACACTTCATTTTGTCTTCTCAAACTGTTCTTTGAAATCTTCTGCTAGGTCTTTTACTTTGCCATTCCTTCCTTTTGCTCTAGCTGCTCTACATTCAAGAGCAAGTTTCAAAGTCTATATGGACATCCAATTTGATCTTTCCTTTCCTGTCTTTTCAATGACCTCTTGGTCTCTTGACAGATGATGTCTTTGATGTCATTTCTCAATCTGTCTGGTCTTCAGTCATTAGTGATCAACACATCAAGTCTGTTCTTGAGATAGCCTTTAAACTCAGTTGGGATATACTCAAGGGAATACTTTAGCTCTTGTGGACTTATTCTAATTTTTGTCAGTTTCAGTTTGAATTTGCATGTGAGCAATTGATGATTTGGGCCACAGCCAGCACCTGGTCTTGTTTGGACTGCTGATATGCACCTTTTCCATCATCTTTTTCCACAGGTATAATTGATTTGGTTCCTGTGTATTCCATCCAATGCGGTCCATGTGTATGGTCCCTGTTTGTGTTAGTTAAAAAAGGTACTTGCAACAACAAAAAAAAAACCCTGTTAATCTTCCAAAATTCTATGATGTGGTCTCCAGCATTATTTCTATCACCAAGGCCACATTTTCCAACTGCTGATCCTTCTTCTTTGTTTACAACTTTTGCATTCAAGTCACCTGTAATTATTAATGCATCCTGATTGCATGTTCAAGCAATTTCAGACTGCAGAAGCTGGTAAAACTCTTCAGTCTCTTCATCTTTGGCCTTAGCAGTTGGTGTATAAATTTGAATAACAGTCATGTTAATTGGCCTTCCTTGTAGGCGTATGAATAATATCCTATCAAGACAGCACTGTACTTCAGAATAGATTTTGAAATGTTCTTTTTGATGATGAAAGCAACACCATTCCTCTTCCAGGTCTGCGTTCCCAGTATAGTGGACCATATTATTGTCTGATTCAAAGTAGCCAATACCGGTCAACTTCAGCTCACTAATGCCTAGGATAGCACTGTTTTGCATTCTATTTCATTTTTGATGATTTCCAATTTTCCTAGATTTCATACTTTGTACATTCCATGTTCCAATTATTAATGGATATTTGCAGCTGTTTCTTGGTTATTTTGAATAGTGCCACATCAGTGAACAAAAATCTCAAAGGCTTTACTCCATCTATATCATTAAGGTCATTAAGGTCAATTCTACTTCAAGGAGGCATCTCTTCCCCAATCATCTTCTTAGTGCCTTACAACCTGGGGAGCTAATTTTCTGGCATTGTATCTGACAATCTTCCACTGCTATTCATAAGGTTTTCCACAGCTAATTCTTTTCAGAAGTAGACTTCTCGGTCCTTATTAATTCTGCATGGTGAGTAGACTAAGTACTTGTGACAGTAATCTTTGTTACCTTCACATGTTTCTAAAACTTTCAAAAAATGGTAAAGAAAAAAATGTAGGTATGATATTGTGGGTGTAGAATCTATATTGGAAATCACAAATCAAAATCTTATGAGAGTCAGGAGAGCAACTTGAAGTGAGCAAAAACTGAAATGAAGCAGCCAGAGTGGCTATGTGGACAGCCGGTGACAGGTGAGCAAGCCCAGTTGAAAGCAGACAGCTGGCTTTCAGCTCCAGCAGGTTGGTAAACTATGGGTATTTGAATGTACCAGATGTTTCTGATTTTGCAAATTCTAGCACCACTGAAGCAGTGCTACCAACACTAAATGTACTTGTAAGCCAAATCTTAAAGCTTCTTGAATTCCAAGATAGGAAATGAGTAAGAGCTAGAACAACGGTGCAGGGCTTCCTGAAAGAAGTGTGGCTTGTATGTAGGGTCTGGATGAGAAAGGAGGAGAGTTCTAGAACATTTCAAATGATTTGTCTTTTCAGTACTTGCTAGTGGGAGCAACTGAAGAAATAGTTTATGGGATGAGGAAGTGTGTAAACACCGTGTCACAATTAAAGCCCTATTTTTGAGATAGGAATAGTAGATGAAGCCCTATATGCTCTGTTGTTCAGGGTCAGTAAACTACAGTCCATGGCCCAAACTAGCTGGATACTGTTTTGAATGGCCCACAACTTAATAATGCATTTTACTCCATAAATGACTGGGGAACAAAAAAGGCAAATGAAAAATATTACTTAGTGATGTGTGAAAACCACGAAATTTAAATTCCATACACAAATGAAGTCTAGAAATAAAGCTTTACTGGCATATATTTATGCCAATTCATATACATATTGTCTAAGGCTGCTTTTACCTTAGAATGGGATAACTGAGTGATTACAACACAGACTGTGTAGTACACAAGTCTAAAATCTTTGTTATTTAGTCCTTTACAGAAAGTTTGCTAATTCCTGTTCTAGTTGATCACAGCTCTTCGCAGTATGGGGCCCTTACTTGATCACTACACCATGGAGGTGACACTTGCACTGTTATTCTGTGGAGAAAATTTCACTTAATTCTTACAGCTAGGTAAGGAACCAGAGCTCACAGGGAGGTTAAGTAAGGCATTCAAGGCCATTCTGATTGCAAGCGCCAAGCTGAGTGCTGCAACCCAAGACTGCTCATATTCTCAGCCACCATGCCATCTTGATCTTTATCTCATCCTCATCCCATGATGAGCCACTGGTCCAAATAAATCTTTGCCTTCTAGACTGTTGCCAGCCCCTAATGTGTCTGGAGTCATCTGAAAGCCCGTCAAGCAGATATATGTTCTACTTTTGTGTTCTTTGGTGCCCATGAGAGTAGGCCTTCTAGTTCGCAGCAAGCCTGGCAACAAGCTGAAGGATATGAATCAAACAGCCAGGCTGACAGTCAATGACTTGGGAGTTTCACTAGATTTGCTGATTACTTGAATGACTGGCTTTGGGAAAAGTAAAATCAGGCTCTTCCAGCAAAACAACAGAGAACTGAAAAACAGATCAATGGAAACAGCACTGGTTCATTTCCAACGACTTTATTGGATGCAGTTACTAGAGGCTAAACAATGCATTTAAGCCCAGGGCTGGGTTTCCGCATGGCACCAAGGCTGTATTTAAAAGCATGTTCTCTAATAAGCATGTGGTCACAGTCTCTTAGGTGGAAAGAAGGTCTTCACTTAATCTTTCTACTGTTTTTTGAAAACCTCTGTGGCTTGGAGGTTTGAAGAATTTTCTATGCAAAATGTTGTCTCTGCTTTTCACTTTGGCTATTAGTTATGTTGGAGGAATGATAGATCAGAGATTTATGGCAACTAGAACTGAGTTTATACAGGGAGTCAGCAAGACAGTTGGCCCTAGTACATGTGCTGAGGGCATCTTAGCCCTTCCACCACTCACTCTCCCCTCTACAAGCCATGTGCTTTCCCATCACGCCGTATTCACTCAGTGTTCGCACCCTTGACTCTGAAAGTCCCTCTCCCGCCTGTGTACTCAGACACAAATCCTTCTGTAGCTAGTACAGTCATTTCTTCCCCTGAAATCCAAAGGCAACTTCTATCTGTCCCACACTTTATTGTTTAATTGTTCCCTACTTCGTTCATGTGTTCCTTCAAACAGACAGTGAATTAAAATTCAGGGATGAGTTGGCTGTGACTGGAGGTCTGGCAGCTCCGTGGGTACTACACAATACTTCATTCGGCCTGCCACTCCTTCCCCATTAGCCATGCTACCGTGCTGAACAAACCTAGGTGAATTCTAGTACCCTGCCTCCATTTCCAGCTCAGAGTCTGACATTCGAAGATCCCAATCCTTGCTTTCATGGTGCCTCGTCCTAAACAAGACAATGGAATACTTCATTTCTCTGAGTATCAGTGTTCTCTTCAGCGTAGTGATGACAATCCTAGCCAACTTGTTGGGTGACTGGGAGATTTAAATGAGATCAGGTTTGAGAAAGCACTTAACTCAAAGGCTGTTGAATAGACAAACAAGGAGCCTGCAAAGTCCTCACTGGATGCCTCAGAGCATCCAGTGAATGAATACTTCTTGCCTTTTTTTCCCCCTTTTTTCCTGCTCATTTCTGGCAACAAGTATATACTTTCTTCCAGGGGATTAAAAAAAAAAATTGCCTCTCCCTTCTGGGATCCCTTTGGCCATTTTTCTTTTGTGAGAACATGCCAGTTTCTCCTTGGCCCCAAGAAAACAACAAATAGATCACAGCCATTTGGTTCAAACATTTCTTATCAAGAAAGGATTTCACACATAGCTTTAAGGATGCAGGAAAGCAGTATTTTTCCATCTGATTACATATCTGAACCAGGCAAAAAGAGCTTTCCTTGAAGTGCTACTACGGGGACAAACGACCTTTCCAGACATAGTGGACAAGAGAGGTCCAAGTGCTCCACATGTCACAGCCATCTCATCAGCCTGGAGACCCACAGTCTGAGACTTCAAAATCCTCCCCACCCCCAGCCTGTCAATCACCCATCTCAGTCCTCAGAGCCTTAAGTAATGAGAACGGTCACCTTTCATTGTGAATTAGGATAGACTAGATGCTTCCTGCCAAGGTTACCAGGGAGATGCTGAAATGGTAACATTTGAAAAGACAGAGAAAAAAGAGCAATAAAAGTAAGCAAATCCCATGCCTCCAAGCTGGATACTGTCTCACTCAGGCAAGTCCCCCTACACAGCTATAGCGTTAGAAGGCTTTGAGCATCCCAGAGCCATGGGAGAGACAGAAGCTGGGCTCATTCTTATGGAAGGGGGAGGAAATCCAAAATCATTCCCTGGGGGTCCCTGTCCCCTAGCTGCCTTTACTGTGCACACCTTGCAATTCTACACTCTGCTTCATAACCCCCATACACACAGCCTGTTCTGATTCTTGTCCAACTGTGCTTCTCCTGGAACTGTATTGACTGGATTCTGATTACAGCATTTGAGATTCTCAGGTTGATCTAGAACTGACTTCCTAAAATGCTAGTAGCATGGGCCAATAATCGCAACACAGCTAAAATTCTTGGGAACTTTTAAGGTTTACTCACTAAATTCTTCACTTCTTCATTCATTCATACAACCAACATATACTATGAAATCCTCAGTACTAGCTCAAACCTGGTCTTTACATATAAGGCACACAAAGAACAAGGCATATAAAGATCCTTTTTCACAGGAAAACTTAAAGTCATGTATGTATAGGTGACTGTGTGTGTGTGTCTGCACATGGACGTGTGTGTATCTATCTTAAGGGTTAATGTGTTTTGCATGTTGTAAGGATGTGTTTTTTTTTAGTGAACAAAAGGTGGAGTGTTATGGATTGATTTCTGCTCCCCCCAAAATATGGTAGAAATTTGGCTGGGCCAGGATTGCTGATATTGTGTGATATTCCTCCATGTTGGAAATCCTGCCTCTATGACGTTAATAATGGTGGATGGGTGGCAGGAGTGTCGATGGGGCAGAACTCAATGTGTAAGACTGTTTTGTGTCTTGAGGTAGTCTCTTGAGATATAAAGAAAAGAAGCTAGCAGAGAGATTTGGAAACCTGATACTATCAAGAAAGCAGCATCTGGAGTAGAGGGCATCCTTCAGGCCTGAAGTTCCTGTGCCAAGATGCTCCCTGACCTAAAACTAATGCAACGCCAGGGCCTTCCTCCAGAGCAGACAAAGAGAGAAAGCCTTCCCCTGGAATTGACATTCAAATTTCGACTTTCAGCATACTGGACTGTGATGAAATGGAATTTCTCTTTTTAAAACCATATGGTTGCGGTGTCTCCATTAAAGCAGAACCAGATGACTAAAACACACAGCCTGTTGTGATTCCTGTGCAATTATGCTCTCCCTATAACCATAAACACTAGATTATGACTACAGCATTTCCAATTCTCTGGTGATCTAGAACTGACTTCCTAAAATGCTGGTGGTGTGGGCGAGTGAAGAAGCCACAACAATCACAGCATAGGTAGGATTCTTTGGGACTGTAACAGTCACTCATCGCTCCATTCACTTCTTCATCCACCTCTGCATTCATTCATGCATTCAACCAACACACACTGTGAAATCCTCAGTGCTAGCTCAAACCTGGTCATTACATACAAGGCACACAACATATACAAAGACCTTCCCCCACTTAAAGGCGTGTATGTGTATGTGTTTGCAGGTGCACATGTGTGTATACCTGTCTTAAGGGTGACTAAAGTTGGAGTGGGCGATTTTAAAAAAATAATTCCATGTTCGTTAGTATTTATTTTCTAAAGTGTTGTAAGGAAAAAATATGTATCTGTATAGGGCCTTAATAGTATAGAGTGCATGAAAAGAATAAATACTTAAATTGAGACCTGAGTAATATGTAGAGGTTTGGTTGACCAAGTGAAGTGAGGGAGTGTATTCCAGGCAGAGAGAAAGACAAAGACTCTGGGACAGGAAAGCACCAGAGACATCAGAGAAGTCCGGTGTCTTCAGAGCGACAGGGTCTGAAAAAGTGGTCAGTAGATAGACAGTTTTAGACCATTCAGTGAGTTGTTCTTTAATCCCTGACGGGTTCAGGGAAAAAAATGATCTGGTGAGATTTCCAGCTTCAAGAATACCACTTTGTATACATAGGTCACATTCCTAAAACCCTTCATAGTTTTACTGCCTTAACATCCAAACACGAAATCACTCATTCACTCAATAAATAACTTCCAACTTCTACTATGTGCCAAGACCCCTTTTAGTCACTGAGGATACAGTATAGAATAAAAGTGAAAAATTTCTCCTTTCTTGGAGCTTCTATTGTACTGTCTATTATTTGGTTTTTCACTAGTGAACCACTATTGAAACTTCCAGACAAACTCAACTGTCACCTTTTGTGAGCGTGAAAATCCTCATTTCCATCTGCTAATATATCCTGATTATATAACTAGGGCTCCTTGATGAATAGCGTGCCCCTACTACTCCTTACCATGCTGGCCTGACAGCTCCTTGAGGTAGAAGAATTACATTTATCATTTCAATCTGTCTGAAGAAATAGCAGGAGCTGATATCTATTGGAAACTCAATAAATGTTCTTTAATGAATGAACTAATACATATTTAAATCTTCCAAATCAAGGTGACAAGGTAAGGCAATTAAACCATAGCATGAGCCAAAGACAAGTGCCGTCAAGGAGTTGGCATTTCATTCTCTTTGGCAACAGCTGAGTTTTAGAGATAGAGTTCACAGTTAGTGGAAGGCTACAGAATTACAATGGCCTAATTCCCTAATAAATGCTTGGTTTGGGGGTAAAGTTAAGCATTCTTTCCTACAAATTCACTCCATATCCTCACAGTTCTTCAGTGTCACATATTAAATTGTGTCCTCACTCCTCCCTGCCAAAACTTAAGCCAACTTTGCCAGGCTACAATTCTCTTTACTGTGGGCTTGTCTTCAGTTTTATGATGAAAACCCAAACCCACTGCTGTTTAGTCAATTCTGACTCATAGTCACTCTACAGACAGAACTGTCCCATAGAGTTTCCAAGGAGTGCCTGGAAGATTTGAACCCTGTCCTTCTGGTGGACAGCCTAAGTACTTAACTGCTCTGCCGTCAGGATTTCTAGATTTTGTGATATGACGTACTTATTCTATGTGTTGTAAATCCTAACCTCTATGCTGTTAATGAGGCAAGATTAGTGGTAGTTATGTTAACAAGGCAGGACAAAATATACAGGATTAGGTTATATTGTGAATAAGTACATTTTGAGATATTAAAGAGATACTATAGAGAAGAAAGGAAACTGACCTCCGGCCACCAAAAAGAAGACCCAGGAGTGGAGTGTGACATCTGGACCCAGGTTCTCTACATTGAGAATTTCATAGATTGAAGAGACAACTGATGTCAAGACAGATAGAAATCTCCAAGGAATGCCGAGCCCACAAGAACTTGAAAGGAGACAAGGACCTTGACCAAGAGCTGACACAGAGAGAAAATCTTCTCCTAAACCTGGCACCCTGAATTTGGACTTCTATCCACCTAAACTGTGAAAGAATAAATATCATTTATTGAAGCCATACGGGGGGGCCGGAGTCAAGATGGCAGACTAAACACACGTCTCCCTAAATCCCTCTGGAAACCAAGACCTGAATTGACAATTAAACAGAGCCTTCTGGACACCTAGTGAGCCCTAGGATACAGCACAGGGATGTTAATTTGGACTTTATACCACTCAATGGAACCCCCCTTTTTGCCAACCCCATTCATGGGGAACACTGGTTTGCATGGACCGAAGGTAACTCACGATCTAACTTTTTCTTCTCTATCTTAGCCAGTGGGTGGAGACAGGACTTGACAAGCAGCTAATCTCAGACGCACTGCTGGTGGGATTGGCAGGCGAAACTGCCACATTTTGGGAGCCCAACTCTGAACTCTGTGCATAACGGTACTTTTGGCCTTTTTCTGCCTCCACCATAGAATAGCCAGTACTGAGGCAGGCAGCGAGCTTGTGTGGGATGCTATCTTGATCCACTGGGAGGTGGAGGCACCCATATGGAGACCCTGGCTTGACTTAGTTCCTAGGTGGGTAGGCAGCGCCTGCCTGGAGGAGAGTGCTTTTCTAGCAGAAAAGCAGTATTTTACACCGTGTTGCCTATGGCGGTAGCCTGGCAACAGAGGCTATGGACTCTGTGCATCTCAGCAACTTTTGCCTCACATTCCATGTCTGCCATACAGTAGCCTGTATCAAGGCAGACAGTGAGCTTGTATGGGACACCATCTTGTTCCACTGGGAGTTGGATTACCCATATGGAGGCCTCACAAGGACTGAGTTCCTGGGCTGGGAAGCAGCGTCTACCTGGAGGAGAGTGCTTTTCTGGCAGAAAAGCAGTATTCTACAGTGTTGCCTACAGCTGGGGCTCAGCAGCAGATGCCAGCAGGGTAGTAGCCTTTCTGTATCTTGAGCTAGTTTATAACATCTGGGGTTCAATATGGAGGTACTTGCTTTGTCAGGTGGGAAGAGGGAGCTATACACCTGAAAACTTGACTTACTCTGTAAGTTGTCAGATGCCTTTTACCTTTCATTTTAAGAAGACCTAGAGAAACAACTGTGGTCCCTCCTCATAGCATCTCTCCCAGACTCTACTGACTAACATGATGCTTAAAAAGCAACAAATTCTGGAGAAAAATGTAACCAATAAATCACCCACGGCTTCAGAAGGTCCCCAAAAGAAAGCACCACAGAAGTTCCCAGACAAAGAAGCTTTCCTGAAACTATTGGAAGGTGAACACAAAATGATTATATATAAAGTGCTCCTAGACCTTATACAAAATGCAGCAGAGCAAAATGAAAAATTAAGCAAGCCGTTCGATCTTATGGAAAACCAGTACTCTGAAATCCAACAGATCAAGAACAAAATCAAAGAGATAGAAACTTCAATTCAAAGCCAAAAAAACAGAATGGAACAAATGGAAAACACACTTTCAGATTTGGAAGACAGGGCTACTGACTCCAGCATCTATGAAGAGAAATCAGAAAAAAGAAAGAAGAAAACTGAAGCAGCATTAAGAAGCATGTGGGACTCTGTTAAGAGGAACAGTCTATGATTAATTGGAGTTCCTGGACAGGGTGAGACACCTGAGAACACAGAGAATATTGTTGCTGAGCTGCTGACAGAAAACTTCCCAGAAGTTATGAAAGAAGAGAATACAGATATCCAAGATGCCTACCGAATGCCACTCAATATACATCTCAATAGAAACACTCCAAGACATGTTATAATAAAGCTTAATGAAACAAAGCATAAGCAGCAACTCTTAAAGGCAGCAAGACTCAAAGCAAAGCTAACATTCACAGGGAAACTGTGTACGCTTTCATTGGACTTCACAGCAGAAACAATACTGGCGGGGAAAAGTGGCATGACACATTCAAAGGCTTGAAGGAGAACTTCCAATCAAGAATTATATACCCTTCAAAACTATCTTTCAAATAGGAAAATGAAATTAAGACATTCGCAGAAAAACAGAAACTCAGAGACTTTGTAAAAACCAAACCAAAGCTATGAGAAATACTGAAAGAATCTCTTGCCTTAGAAGCACAAAACCACTAACTTTATATTTTAGAAGCAAATAAAGGACACATCACCTAGAACCCTACTCAATTAGGGAAGGCTCCAAACTCAATCAAAGGTGTAATAGTGAAAGAAATGATCTAGAGATCATATCATGAAAACTATGATGTCATCATACTAAAAAGAGGGATGTACTACAGTCATTATAGTCCTTCCAGATGGAGAGAAAGTTGATAAGAATGGTAATAACTGAAACTGGGTTTATACATAAGGGGGATTCCAGGGGCAGCTGTAAAGCACAATAAAGATGCAACATATTAAATCAAGAAACATAACACAGGAGTCTCATCAACCACAAAACCAATCCTGAAAAAGGTGAAAAATCAACTCATAAAGAAGAATGTCCCAGAAGAGATTAATAAGAACAACAGAGAAAACATCAGCACAAAAATAAACATATCATAATGGCAGCACTCACCACATACCTATCAATAATTACACACTGAAGGCGAATGGACTGAATACTCCAGTAAAGAGATAGTGAGTGACATCTTGGATCAAAAGACACAACCCATCCATATGTTGCCTACAAAAAACTCACCTTAGACTTAAAGATATGAACAAACTGAAAATCAAAGGATGGAAGACTATATATCAAGCTAACAATGAACAAAAAAGAGCAGGTGTGCCAATTCTAATCCCAGATAAAATAGATTTTAATGTAAAATCCATCATCATGGACAAAGATGGACACTATTTATTGCTGAAAGGTTCAATACACAAGCAAGACACAACAATATTAAATATTTATGCACCTAAAATTACAGCACCTAAATACATCAAAGAAACACTGACTACACTCAGAGAGGAGATACATCACTCCACAATAATAGTGGGAGACTTCAACACTCCACTCTCAAAATTGGACAGATCATCTAGAGAAAAGCTGAATAAAGACACAGAAGACCTTATTGCCACAATTAACCAACTAGAACTTATCAACATATACAGACCTTTCTATCCATCAGTCGAAAACTACACCTTCTTCTCCAGTGCACATGGAATATTCTTGAGAGTAGATCATGCGTTAGGACATAAAGCAATTCTAAACAAAATCCATACCAGTGAATTAATGCAAAGGATCTTCTCAGACCATAAAGCCATAAAAGTCAAAATCAATAGCAGAAAAAACATAGATAGAAAGTGGAATTCATGGAAACTGAACAACATCTTGCTCAAAAAGCCATGGGCTATAGAAGAAATCAAGGATGAAATAAAGAAAATTATGGATTCCAGTGAGAATGAAAACACTTCCTACCAGAATCTACGGGATATAGCCAAAGCAGTGTTCAGAGGTCAGTTTATCTCCATAAATGCCCACATCTGGAAAGAAGAAAGAAACCAAACCAAAGAACCAACCCTACAGCTTGAATAAGTAGAGAGAGAACAACAGAGGAACCCCTCAGTCACTAGAAGAAAACAGATCATAAAGATCAGAGCAGAACTAAATTAACTAGAGAACAGAAGAACAACTGAAAATTGAAAAGACCAAAAGCTGGGTTTTTGAAAAGATCAACTAAACTGACTAATCATTGGCTAAACTTACTAAAGAAAAACAGGAAAGGAAACAAATATGCCAAATAAGAAATGAGAGGGGAGTTGTCAAAACAGATTCAGCAAAAATCAAAAATATCATAACAGAACACTATTAAAGACTGTACTCTAACAAATTTGAATACCTAGAGAAAATGAGGGGCAGAGTCATGATGGCGGACTAAGCACACGTCTCTCTGTATCCCTCTGGAAACCAAGACTGAATTGATAATCAAACGAGCCTTCTGATCACCTAAGCAGCCCCAGGACATGGCACAGGGCTGTGAATTTGGACGTCATGCCACTGAGCAAACGACCTCCTCTCTTTCACTGACTCTGGCTCATGGCTAGCCCTATCTCTCACGGACTGAAGGTAAACGCACCATTTTGACTTTTTTTTCTCTGTCTTGGCTGGTGGGTGGAGCTGGGTCTTGCCTAGCGGCTAGACTCAGATGCGCTGCTGGGGGGATAGGCAGGTGAAATTCCCATATTTTCAGAGCCAGGCTTAGGATTCTGTTAATCTAGCCACTTTGGGCCTGTCTTTTTATCTCTGCCACAGTGGGGTGTGTACAGATTCACACTGCCAGTGTGTGGGACACCATGTTGGGTACAGAGATTTTAGTGGGACCTAATTCTTAGACTGGGAGCCAGCGCCTGCAAACAGGACAGTGCTTCTCCGACAGAAAAGCAGTAATTTACACAGTGCCAGCCTACAGTGGGGGCCCTGCAACAGAAGCAGAGAAATCACTACCTCTCGGCACCTTTAGCCCCTCTATCTGCTACCTGTGTGGAGGGCGCCATCTTGGATAAGGTGGCCACAGCTGGACCTAATTCATAGCTTGGGAGCCAGAGTCTATCCACAGGAGAGCACTTTTCTACCAGAAAAGCAGTACTCTACACAGTGTCACCTAAGGCTGGGCCCTGTCAGAAGAAGCCAACAGGGCAATAGCATTGCTGTATTCTGAACTAGTTTGTATCATCTGGGGTTGGATACAGAGGTGCTTACTTTGCCAGTTGGGAAGAGGGACCTCTACACCTGAAAATCTGACTGACTTGGAAAGTGGTCAGACACCTTTTGTTTTACATTTTAAGACAGCCTAGAGAAACAGCTGTAGTCCATCCTCACAGTATCTCTTTCCAGCCTCTACTTTACTCACATGGGACCCAAAAAGCAACAGACAATTGTAGAATACAAGAAACCGCCGAGGGCTTCAGAAGGCTCCCAAACAAAACAACCAAGGAGTTTTCCAGATGAAGAAACGTTTATGAAAGCATCAGAAAGTGAATACAAAATGATTATATACAGAGCCCTTCTAGACCTATACAAAATGCAGCAGAAGAAAAGGAGAAATTAAACACGCTGTTTGATCTGATGGAACATCAGTACTCTGAAATCCAATAGATCAAGAACAAAATCAAAGATATAGAAACTTCAATACAAAGCCAAGAAAACAGAATGGAACAAATGGAAAAAAGAATTTCTGACTTGGAAGACAGAGCTTGTGTCTATGAGCAGAAATCAGAAAAAAGAAACAAGAAAAATGAAGCAGGATTAAGCAGCATGTGGGACTCTATTAAGAGGTACAACCTTCGATTAATTGGAGTCCCTGAACAGGATGAGACATCTGAGAACACAGAGAGTATCACTGCTGAGCTGCTGACAGAAAACTTCCCAGAAATCATGAAGGAAGAAAATATAGACATCTCAGATGCATATCATATACCACCCAATATGGATCTCAAAAGAAAGACTCCAAGACCTATAATCAAGCTTGACAAAATCAAACATAAGCAGCAACTCTTAAAGGCAGCAAGACTCAAAGCAAAGCTAACATTCAGAGGGAAACCCTGTAGGCTCTCATCAGATTTCTCAGCAGGAACCATGCTAGCACGGAGACAGTGGCATGACACATTCAAAGCCTTGAAGAAGAACAACTTCCAACCAAGAATTATATATCCTGCAAAACTACCTTTCAAATACGAAAATGAAATTAAGACATTCCCAGATAAATAGAAACTCAGAGACTTTGTAAAAACCAAACCCAAGCTACAAGAAATACTGAAAGAAGTTCTTGGCTTTGGCTTAGAAGAACGAAACCACTAACTTTATATTTTAGAACGACACACTACTCAAAACTCTACTCAGTTAGGGAAGGCTCCAAAGTCAATCATAGCTTTAATACAGAAAGAAGCAATCCAGTGATCATCATGAAAACTATGGTGCCATCATATTAAAAAGAGGGATGTACTACAGTCGTTATAGTCCTTCCAGATGGAGAGGAAGATGACAAGACTGGTAGCAATTAACATTGGGTTTATACATAGTTTATTGAGGGGGATCACAGGGGCAGCTGTAAAGCACAACAAAGATGTATCATACCATTTCAAGAAATGTAACACAGGAGTCTCAACAACTACAAAACCTAGAGGAAATGGACAAATTCTTTGATTTATGCCACCTAACAAAATTATCACAAGCTGAAGCAGAAGAACTTAATAAACCCATCACAAAGGAAGAGACTGAAAAAGTCACCAAAAACTACCAACCAAAAAAGGCTCTGTCCCAGATGTCCTCACCACAGAATTCCACCAAGCTTTTAGAGAACAGATATCGTCAATTCTACTTAGTCTATTTCGTATAGAAAGGGATGGAATACTTCCAAATTCATTCTGTGAAGCCAGCATAACCTTGGTACGAAAGCCAGGGAAAAACCCAACAAAAAGGAGAACTACAGACATATATGACTCATTAATCCAGATGCAAAATCAACAAAATTCTTGCCAACAGAATACAACAACATATCAAAAAAAAAAATAATCCATCATGACCAAATGGGATTCACAGCAGGCATGCAAGGGTGGTTCAACATCAGAAAAACAATTAATGTGATCGACCACATAAATAATGCAAAAGACAAGAATCACCTGATTTTGTCCATTGATGCAGAAAAGGCATTTGATCAAGTCCAGCAATCATTCATGCTAAAAACTCTCAGTAAAATAGGAATAGATGGCCAATTCCTCAAAGCAGTAAGGGCCATTTATACAAAGCTAACTGCCTACATCATCCTGAATGGAGAGAGACTGAAACAGTTTCCCTTGAGAACAGGAACTAGAGAAGGATGCCCACTCTCATCTCTCCTATTCAGCATTGTAATAGAAGTTCTAGCCAGAGCAATTAGACAAGACCAAGAAACATACGGCAACTACATCAGCAAAGAGGAAGTAAAAGTCTCCCTAAATGCAGATGATATGACTGTATGCATAGGGAATCTAAAGAATCCATAAGTAAACTACTCAAACTGATAGCAGAGTTCAGCAAAGTCTTGGGATACAAGACAAATGTAAGTAAATCAGTAGGATTCCTTTATACCAACGACATTATTATGAAGAAGTCACCAAATCAATGACATTTACTACAGACTCTAAGAAGATAAAGTACCTAGGAATAAATCTAACCAGAGAAATAACAGACCTTTACAAAGAGAACTACATGTCCTTACTACAAGAAACTAAGAGAGACTTACACAAATGGAGAAACCTACCTTGCTCACAGATTAGAATACTTAACATTGTGAAAATGTCTATTTTACTCAAAGCAATCTACTTATATAACACAATCCCAATACAAATTCCAGTGACCTTTTTTAATGAGATGGAGAAACAAATTACCAACTTTGTTTGGAAAGGGAAGAAGCCCCGGATAAGGAAAGCACTCCTGAAGAAGAAGAACACAATGGGAGGCCTCACACTACCAGAATTTAGAAATTATTACACTGCCACAGTAGTCAAAACAGCCTGGTACTGTTACAAAAACAGACAGATCAATGAAACAGAATGGAGACCTCAGAGATGATACCATCTTCCTATGAACAGTTGATAGTCGACAAATGCCCTAAGACACTAAACTGGCATAAAAACAATCTCTTCAACAAATGGTGCTGGCAAAACTGGACGTCCATCTGCAATAAACTGAAACAAGACTCATATCTTACACCTTATACAAAAACCAACTCAAACTGGATAAAAGATCTAAGCATCAAATCTAAAATGATAAAGTTCATCCAAGAAAAATTAGGAACAACAATGGAAGTTTTAATATACAAAATCTGTCAAACAAACCACAACCACAGAAAACAGATACATGGGAACTATTACGAATCAAACACTTTTGCTCATTGAAAGACTTTATTAATAGAATCAAAAGGCCACCTACAGAATGGGAAAAAATATTTGGCAACAATACATCACACCGATGCCTGATCTCCATAATCTATGAGGAACTACAAAATATCAATAAGAAAAAGATAAATAACCCAATTCAGCAATGGACAGAGAAGATGGACAGACACTTCCCTACAGAGGAGATACAGACAGCCAAAAAACACATGTGGACATGCTCACCATCATTAGCTATTAAAGAAATTCAAATCAAGAGGACAATGAGATACCATCTCACCCCAACAAAGTTGGCCATGGTCCAGAAAACATAAAACAACAAATGCTGGAGAGGCTGCAGAGAAATTGGAACCCTCCTACACCGTTGGTGGGATTGCAAAATGGTGCAACCTCTTTGGAAAGCAATCTGGAGCTTCCTTAAAAAGCTAGATTCACGTATTTCATTTGACACAGTAATTCCACCACTCAGAATATATCCTACAGAATCAAGGCCATTCCCACCAACTGATACAAGCACATGAATGTTTATCGTAGCACAGTCCACAACAGGAAAAAGATGGAATCAACCCAGATGCCCAACAACAGAGGAATGGATAGGTAAACTATGGTGTATGCATACTCAATGGAACACTATGCAATGATAAAGAACAACAATGATTTTAGGAAACATCTCATAATCTGGTTTCAATTGGAGGGCATTATGTTGAGTGAAAGCAGTCAGCAACAAAAGGACACATATTATATGAGATCCCTATGATAAGAACTTAAAAGACACACTCATGCATAGAAGAAAAGACTCTTTGATGGCTGCAAAAGTGGGGAGGGGCAGAGGGCGAGGGGGGTAGGGTTTAAATTAGTTAACTGATAGAAATTTGGTTAGGTGAAATCTGTGACAGCACACATTAGAAAGAAGATCCATATTAACTGGTTTTTAAAATGATTACTCTTCCCATCTTAACCCAATATTGCAATGACAGAGTAGCTGGGTGGGGGGGGCGGGGACCATGCTCTCAGGGGAAATCAAGGCCAACTGGCACAACTAGCATTTTGCTAAGGAAGCCCTCTGCACCCCACATTGGTGAGTGGTGTCCGGGGTCTTAAAAGCTGCCATTTGAGGGTACAGCATATGGTCCTAACTCAAGAGGAACCGATGATCACCAAGGACCAAAACCACATGGGGGAAAGACAACCCAGAAGAGAGACCCACGTCAGTGGGTGACTAGATTGTATTGTAACTGGAAGAACCAGATGGTACCTGGCTACCACTAGTGATATCTGTGATGGAGCTCACAAAGTTGAGCCTCACTGGCAACACAAGCATAAAAAGGGGTGCACCCTGAGATCTCCACTTAAAACCACAATTGATGGTCCAGGGGCCTTTGAGTTCCCCTGGGAGCATGGCCCCTGGCCCTGATGCTGCCCCTGTCCATAAATCGTAATGGAGGTCTACTCTTTGGACAGGAATGGATTGGACTTGGGGACACAGAGTGATCATATCATGTGTGCACTTTATGGTTCTATGCATCTATAGGATGTTGTCCTGCTGTCTTCTTACTGGAGGCAGGGGCGTGGGTAGAGAGGAGAGGAGAGGAGATTGTTGGGAGAAGAAGACATGTATGGAGCAGAGAGGAAAAGTGCACTGTCACTGGACAGGGAGAGCAGTGGGAGCTGCATATAGGTGGGCCTGAAAATTTATATGGGAATGTACATTTTCATTCAATCATAATTAAAAAAAAATCCATTTGTGGAATTTCTGTTATAGCAGCACTAGGTACATAAGATATCAAGAAATATAAAATCTAGCTCAAGCACTCTACTAAGAGACTGTAAGTGATGGTCTGATGATCCAGAGGATCCCTTGGGAGCATGGCCCCTAGAACTGCTGCTGCCCTGACCAGAAAACAGTACTGAAGTCAACTCTCTGAAAAAGAATAGACTGGACTCGGGCACATAATATGGCCATACAGTGTGTGTACTTGATGGTTCTATGCATTTATAGGAGAGGAGGGGACAGGAACTTGTTTGGAGGATGCTAGAAGTATAGAATGAAAAGGAGGAGCATGCTGTCCCCAGGCATGGAACACAGAAGGAGCTGCAGATAGGCAGGCATGCAAAATTGATTTACATTGTATACTTTCACTTAATCACAATTAAAAAAAAAAGAAATATATAATCTTTTCAACTTCTGCTTCATTCCATCACTGATATTCCATGAGAGACAACCACAGTTTAGCCCTAGTGGACCACTTAATTTTAAAGCCTTTCAAATCTAAGGTGAAGACATATCACCATCTCCAATCCTTTCAGGACTCTCCTTTCTGCTGTTGGGAGAGGTCTAAAATAGCCTATATTGTTTTTATACTAAAGAAACTAGGAATTTAATTAAATACTTAACAGGGATCTTGAATTATTTACATTTGGTTGTACAAAGGCTTCCATGACTCCCCTTAACTTCAGGGACATCTCAAATCTCCTATAGGAAAATACTCATACGCTACTCCAGTTCCTGTTCTAGCATCCCTTCAGTTATGTCACTTGGCCCTGAGGTCAGTGGTATCACTAGAGGGGTACAGGGTATACAGACCACAGTAGGAGACACTGTGAAGAGGGGGTGACACACCAAGGTGACTGTAAATCTCTTGTGTCTATAAATCTCATGCGTAGTGTTTTGGCAGGAATTTATTTTTTATAAAAATACCCCTGTAGCTGGTGATAGCAACAAAAACATTTTCTGTGAGCCCGTTTATGTGCATCTGCATACTTAACAAGGCTAAAACTGTGTGCTAATTTACTTTTTAAACTTTCTAACGTGCTCCAGTCAGAGCTGTCATAATTACCCAGTTACAGTGATGCTCCAAATCACATGGTTTCACTTGTACATTGTACAGGCTACAAGCAGGTGCTGTTTTTGTTGCTGCCCGTATTTTTATAGTTGCAGTTTTGTCAAAATTTCTGGTATTTTAACCATATTTTTCTAATTAGTATTCATGAACCTACACCAATATAACTTTTTTAAGAACAAGGTACAACTAAAGGAAAAGGTGAAAATTTACCCTCCCCCCCCAAAAAACGAGTGCAAAAACATTACTAAGGATTCTGTATCCTCTAGTATGACAAAAGGTGCTGCCAGGTGGGGAGGGGTGACACTATGAATTGCCGCACTGGGTGGCACCAACCCTAGTGATATCACTGCATGATGCCAATCTTCCTAAGATCCATGTAGCCAACTAAACTCCATCTGAAGCAGAGGAAAAAAATATTACACTTTATATCAAACAGAGACAGAATTTAAACTGTGGCCTTAAAATTTTGATGGAATACCAAGTCAGTAGAGATACACGTATCACATGAGTACTGTTCAAAGTAATACCTAAGAGAAGCCTGGTATAAGCTCAAACAAGAGAATGTGAGATAAGTTAGGCTACGAGGTGATGACCAAATGAAAGGAAGACCAGTTAGCCTCTTTGCTGCAAAACCAGGGAAAGACTGACTTTAGGACAAGGTACACCTTTAGTATCCAAGATTTCAGGGTCATGTCAGGTTTGGAAAGTGGTGAGTGGACACATCTGGCTTGAATTTTCTCAGGGAGTAAAATATACAACTTTTTTAAATGTATGTTCCTTTACCCAACTCAGTACTTAAACTTTTTAATGGCCACATCAGAAAGAGACCTAGAAAAGGGGAAGCTTTTCTTTTCATACTTAGTGATTGTGAGAAGGACAGCAACTGTGATGGTTAAGGTTGTTACGTTGAGTTGGCTGGGCCACGATTCTCAGTGATGTGGCTGAGTTACGATGTAATTTGGCAGCTGTGATGTCATGATCATTTCCATGACGATATTTGATACAATGGGATCACCTCTGTGATGGGACCTGTTGTGAGTAGCCAACCAGTTGAAAGAGAGTTTCCTCGGGCATGTGGCCTGCCTTGAATATAAGTGGACATTCTGGTAAGGCTCCTAGGCTTTTGCTTGATCTGGATCCTGCAGCCAGCTCCTGTTTGTCTGACCTCCGGTTCTTGCAACTTGAGCTAGCAGCTTACCTGTGGTGTTGCCTGCCAACCTTGGGATTTGTAGATCTTCACAGCCTGTGAGCAAGAACCCTGCTGTCTGACCTCCTGATCCTGGATTTTGTCAGGCCCTGTGGCTCTGTGAATCAGGAGAAGCCTTCAGTCTGACCCACAGGCTTAGATGTTCCAGCTTCTACAACTGCATGAACCATTTCCTTGACGGAAAACTCTTTATATATTTATAAGCTTTACTGGTTTTCTTCTCTCAAGAACCCAGTCTAAGAAGCATAATCTGAAAAGTCAGCCCAAGCCCAGTGACCCTCATAGGACAAAAAAAAAAAAAAAAGTTGGTTATTTTAGTATCATCAGCATTTTGGAATTCAGAGGAAAATTCTGGATCACTTGACAGTTTTCTGAGTTATACAGCAGACTTATTTGTTTAGCCTATTTATTTAATGTACTAGCATGCAAATTCCATGAGGACAGGGGTTTTGCTCTGATTTCCTCACCTAGAATATTATATATCACATAGTAAGCACCATAAAAATATTTTCTTAGTATTATAGAATAATTTTACAAAGCCTTGACAGGAGCCTTGATTCCAGGGCTTTATCTCTGTGTCTCTCTGTTGTTTGTAGGTCTTCTATGTCTATGTGTGCACATGTACATACTTTTGCATATATTCTCTCTCTCTCTTTCTCTGTCATCCAACCATCCATGTTCTTTCTGCCATCCTAGTGGCCAACAAACCTTCTAGTGCAGGGTGAGGCAAAGTGGTCCAGTTTGGGGTCAGGAGGCTGCAAAAAGACTGTGAACTGATTATACCAGGAAAAGCATACAAAGCAGAGTAACTAATCACTGGCCCCATATTTGACCCCTCTTCCCAGTCCTTCAGTCTTATATTGTACAAAGACTGAATCAAACTATTAAAAAAAGAAAAACAAAAATAAAAGAGAACATAGTGTCCTATTGAGTAAGAAGAGCACACTTTCCCCAAACCAGCAGAGAAATGGTCTATGAACTCTTCAGCACCAATCCCCAATTTCTGTCCTGCAGACTGCCTTCATTCCATCCAGTGCAAAGAGTTAAGGCACAAGGCTTTCCTGTCAATTGGAGGTGGGAAACACGGGGGACCATACTGGCTGGTACAGACTACCACAGCCACCCTCTCATATCCCTCATACGTGTCTGCATGCATACACATGCAGACGTCCAACACTCAAGGAATTCAATTTTGATAAACTTTCGGAAAACAGGATTAAATTTCTATTTTTTTTTTCTTTTACATTAACTAAGTACTTCAGGGCTCTTTATAAAACCTTTAGATCTACACACTGACCATCTGTTCTCACGGTAGTGGACTGTAGACAATATTTCACAGTAAGTAATCTTTACTGGAACACCAACCATGAGGTATATGTATAGGCATATCACATACTCTAGGACTTTCAATATGTTGACTATTGACCACTTGGCTCCATTTATCACTGCTCCTACTTCTTTACTGTACTGTTTTGGAAACAGAGAAAGCACATCTAGAGACTTACTTAAAACTGTTTGCCTAAATTTTGGACAAATGCAACTTGCTGTAATACTTTACATTCTGTCAGAAACCTTCAGTTTTCCATAAGGAACCTAGCCTCTAATCATGTCAGTAGCCTTTTGAGTTGGTAAGTACAAGCAGCACAGTTATTCCCATTTATTCCCACTTTATAGATGAGGAAACTTTGAAAGCCCAGAGATCGAAATGTCCTGGTGTTGGGTTTGCCAGGAAAAATCTGTGTCCTTGAAGGAAGGAGAACCAAGGTTCCTGTCTGGCACAACCAAAGATATACTCACGTCATAATCTGGGTCTCCACTCCTGCCTCGACCAGAGCCCCGTCAACGAAGAGAGGGACCGAAGTAAAACCATACTTGTCCCAGGAGTGGCCCTCGTCAAAACTCACCCTAGGTTGGAAATAAGCATATGGAAGAAGCTGAAAATAAAACCATGCGTCTTTGCAACCATTTCTCAAGTTATTAAATTCTACTCTGTATCTCATTCTCTGGCAGTTTGGATTAGCAACAGGCATTAATCTTCAACATCTCCTTCATATTATTATGAGATTTGATCAAAACTATATTACCTGGCCCAGACAGAGACAGCACCAAAGCTGGAGAAATATTTCAACTGATTAGAAATAAATAAATAAATAAATAAATCACGCCAAGCAGGAGGGCTTAGTGTATGGAGTGTCACATTTCAAGAACTCAGAATGGAACCTGAGGTTCAACTTACAAAATGATCCATGCTGCAGCTGTTAAGAGTTTATGACACAGCTAAATTGAGTATTATGGGGTGCACCCTATTGGATGGGGTATGTGTGTCTTTCAGAACAAATCTTAAAAACAGCAATTTCCTATTTGTTCAGAATGGATATTAAGATCATTTTCTCTCTTGATGCCATTTTAAGGTGCTTTTAGGGACAGGCATTGAGCATCTGAGAACCACACTCTCCCACCCTCCACACAAGGGTCAGAGGAAAGCCTGTCCCTTTGCAGCTACAGCACCTCAAATTCTACTAGTGCTGGGAGAGACATCACACATTCCGAGTGCCTGCTTCCTTCTGCTCCTGGTTTAACTGAAAGACAGAGCCCAAATACCACCTCCTCTGAGCAGCTTTTCCTGACAGCCTTTCTTCCCCAGGTCAGAGTTAGTTGCTTTTATCCTCTGTGATCCTTCTTAGCCTGGTTAATTCTTAATCCTTCTCTGATTGCACTACTCAGGATTAGGAGCCTCTTCTCTGGGCTCCTACGGCACACCCAGACCTTCTCTTCTTACAGTGCTGAGAGATCATTTCTTAATTGATCTTGAGTCCTTCAATTCATGATGATAAGCTCCAGGCGGTCAGGGATCACGTCTATCTTGTTCATTAAATGACCTCTTATGTCTAAATACATTATCTTTGTTATATGTTTAAATCTTTATTATTATACTTCTTATATTAAAATTTTTAAGTGTCTGCACCTCCTATGATGAGGTTTGTGAAGTCAAAGACCATAAGCTTTGTTTTGCATTCCCAGTACTTAGAAGGACACCTGGTATACAGTTGGTACTAATGTTTAATAAACAAATGAATTAAAAAATATAGAATGATTAAGGGCCTCTCCTATCTAATCATTTTTTTCAAGTTCTAGTTGTAACTGGTATCCATCACCTGGATGTAGGATTTTCTCCATTCTCTGTGTACTTACTTCTTTGCAGTTCTCAATCTCTTGATTTCTGTCTCTCTGTCTTATCCACTCTTCCCTAATATAGTGATTAAATAAAGTGGATCTCTTTACCCAGTTAAGTCACCAGTATCTCAGACAATAATTTCAGTATTCCAATTGTACCTAGGGCCATGTCCACAAATAGAAAGCGGAAAGTCTGTCATACAAATTTCTACAAATTTCTAAATTATCAACTTCTGTCTTGAGTTTTAAGTACTTGATCATTTTTTTTTTTAATAATAAGCTGGAAGAATAAATAATCATGTAAGCTGGCCCAGAGAAAGGTGGGCAGATTTGAAATGCTTTGTTCAGAAATGCATTTCTCCCTTCAAAAGTGAACACAAAGTGATCGAGAATAGACTTTACCTTTCTTCTCATGTTCCTAACAGAATCGTAGTGACTTTCAGTGAGATATGACAACTAACTAGTTAACTCCCGCTGCTAAATCTAGGAGATAAGAAAGCATTATTTATTTAGGTGATTTGGGGACTATTTGTTCTTGTGCTGATAAGCAGAAGCTGAAGTGAGTTGAAGACTGCAAGCCCCTGTCTAATTCTCACAATTTTCTTACCAATAAAGGTCGATTATTAGCACCTTCACAGCCAAGTTGTAGCACTACAGCATCTCAGGAAAGCAGGAGCCTCACAACACAGGCATTATATAATGAAGGCATCACAGAGCAGACCGGACAGAACCGCTGGAACTTTCCAGGCTGGAGATGGAGCTTCCAAAACAAAGCTAAGCTCAAGACGTAATGATGAATCATAGAAGACCAAGGGCCTGCTTCATGGACTGGGTTCATACAGAAGGAGCGAAATCAAGGGGAAGATGAAAGAATGGGCTACCTTACGGAAAAAGTTAGAAATGTCTGAGTCTAGGTAGCAAACATAGCATACACAATAACCAGAGTTTAAGGCAGATGTAAGAGAAGTGTGAGCAAGGGACAGAGCTGAATCAAGGTGGGGAATGAATCATGTGAATCTCATTCACGGTCAATATATTACTTGAAGGCACAGAATGGTGCCATTTGGGTGACCTTCTGAGATCATTAATTTCCAGCACTTGAGTATTTCAGGCTGAGACAACAGTTAAAAACAAAATTCTCTACAGGAACTCCAAAAAAATACTTCATCAGAAAATGTGATAGGTTGAGCAGTTGAAATGCTGTTATTTGGGTCTGGATGGCCTGCTGTTTGTGAGAGCTCTTTTTCTTGATAAGCAGAAGCTTTAAAGCATTTTGAGGTCACGCTGTTTAATGCCAGAAACCCTGGTGGCACAGTAGTTAAGTGCTATGGCTGCTAACCAGAAGGCTGCCAGTTTGAATCTGCCAGGTGCTCCCTGGAAACTCTACGGAGCAGTTCTACTCTGTCCTCTTATTGGGTCTCTGTGAGTTGGAGTTGACTCAATGGCAGTGGGTTTGGTTTTGGTTTAGCCTGTTGAATGGAATTCCCAAAAGATCCACCTCCTGCTCAGTTCAATACCTCATTAATGGCCAAGACAAAGGTATCAGTAATGACTTACAATGTCCACCACCGAAACCAAAATAGGTAGGATTGCCAGCACTGAAGGAGACAGTAATAATACCCAAAATGATTTCTCAGCAGAGACAAGACAGGAACATAGACTCAAATTCATCCAATTGAAATTCATTCATCAAATATTTACTGATGCCCACTGTGTACTTAGCCTGGCGGTGATCTCAATTCTAGAGATACAGTGGTAAACAAGAATGGTGCAATGCTAGCTTCAACAGAACTTACATTCTAGTTTGAAGAGACAAACAATATGCAAATAAGTAGATACAAAAACTGGAGTTAGAAGTACTGTCATGAAGGCCATTTAAATAGAGGAAGGTGATACAGAATGGCTGAATGGCTGCTTTGTGTTAAAAATTTTAAAAATCCTCTTCGAGGAAGTAACATTTAAACTGAGATCCAAGTGATACTAGTAGTAATAAAAGCCAGCTGTCAATGAATCAGTTTCAACTCATGACAACCCAACATGTGTCAGAGGAGAACTGTGCTCCATAGGGTTTTCAGGGGCTGATTTTTTAGAAGCGATCACACGGTATCTCTTCCGAGGCACCTCTGGATGGGCTCAAACCTCCAACCTTTCAGATAGCAGGCAATCACATGAACCTTTTGCATCACCTAGAGACTTGTAGAAATGTATGGATCAAGAGGACAGTCATTCCAGAGAGCGATCTAATGTGAAATGAAGTTGCCTTCTGGGAAGAACATGAAGACGGTCAGCGGTTAGAGTTCTGTGGGAAAGAGAATTAGTCAAAGGAAATGGAGTCTGAAAAAAAGGAGTTAGACTATAAAGGACCTTTTCTGAAACTGAAATGGGAAAGAAATTATTTGAATTAAGCTTTAAAAAACAGCTTTTGCTTCTATGCTGAAAGGATTGTTGAGGTCCAGAGTGGACGCCAGATGAGGCGATTGTGAGCAACCAAGTAAAAGATGGGGATTGGAGAAAGTAGTCAGTAGTATAAACAGAAAGAGATGGAAAAGACTTACGAGTTTTTTAGAGGTGAAGACACTATGACTGCATGATGGGCTGTATATAGATAAGCCCAAAACTCCAAATCTACCACTGTGGAGCCAATCTTGACTCATCGCAACCCCACGGGACAGAGTAGAACTGACGGACAGTTTCTGAGGAGCCTCTGGTGGATTCAAACTGCCAACCTTTTGTTAGCAGACATAACACTTAACCACTTCATCACCAGGGTTAGATAAGCAAAATAAAGAAATCATGGACAGCAAGGACTTTTTGCTTAAATAATTGATAAAAGGAAATGGAAAGAACAGGAAAAGTAAGGATCTTTGTTTTTCCTGTTTTGGCCCATGCTGAGGTTTAAATGCTTTGTGGATAGTTACGTTATGACACTGTCTAGGGGACCTCTGGGTGGATGGTTCTAGGGTTCTAGACTGCCATGGAGTAATCAGGGTGAGTGGGGGAGTACACAACAAGCAAGGTAAGCACGGCCTTACTTGTGCTTACTCACCTGTAGTGAACACTTTCTCCTTTTTCACCACAAAAAAACATGTGAAACTGTTTACCATAGGTTAGTAAAATAAGTACAAGTCAGTCTGTGCTGACCTTGCTTACTGTGTAACGCATTCCTATCAGGGAATGAAAATTTGAAAAGGGACTTTGATTCTGCAGGAAGGTGCTGTGGGCTTGGGAAATAGGCAAATATCAGCCATATCTAGAAGAAAAAAATTTGATGTGGTGAAAAAATGACATTGTTCGCTACAGACGATTTGGTAAGCAAAGTGTACACAGCATGCTCACCTCATCTCCCCTCCTGGGAGCGACCATGGAAACTGATGGCACAGTGGTTACATGCCACAGCTGCCAACCGAAAGGCCAGGCAGCTTGAATCTACCAGGTGCTCCTTGGAAACCCTGTGGGTCTGTTCTACTCTGTCCTCTAGGGTTGCTATAAATTGGAATCAACTTGGTGGCACTGGGTTGAGTTTGGTTTGGTTTCGGGAGTCACCACAGTTGGGGATATTGGCATGGAAGTCACTTACCAGGCACGGCCAATTTAAAGCAGAGTGCTTAGTGTAGAAAAAAGCCTCACAGCTAGAGGAAGATTAGCTAATGATAAACTCAATTTGAAAAGGAACTGGAGTCACTGTCACTGATGAATTAAATATTTTGCAGTAATGGGAGAGGTAATCAAGCCCTGGGAGCCTAGAATGTGTTCACAGGTAGACAGCCCATATGAGAAATCGGCCTTCCACCTGATACCAAATGCTATGTTCAGTTCCAATCACTAGAAAAGCAATTACAATTAATATGATTAAAAGGGAAAAACACATTTCCTAGACACAGGTTATACGAATTGAAGACAATTTAGGAACAAGCAGATCGCTATGAGTCAGATCCGACTCGAAGGCATTTGGCACTCGGCATAGGTTAAGACTGGATTAATTATTACATTTCTTTTTAAACTGAGAAACCTTTTAAATGAGGCTGTTTTCTAAAATCTTTTTTCTCTTGTTTTCTATTTGCTGACTACGAAGGTTTGGTGAGCAATTTGTTTAAGGACTCTGCTACTAACCAAGAGTTGGTGGTTTGAACCCACCCAATGGCTCTGTGGGAAAATGACCTGGCGGTATGCTCCCCTGTGAAATGAAAACAGAAAGCCAAAAAACCCAAACCCATTGCCATCAACTCAATTCCAATTCATAATGACGCTACAGGGCAGGGTAGAGCTATCCCATAGCGTTTCCAGTGAGCAGTCGGTGGATTCAAATCACTACCTTTTCATTCGCAGCTGCAGCTTTTAGCTACTATGGGGCAATTATACTCTTTTGCATTGGGTGCTATCAGTCAGAAGTGACTCAGTGGCACCTAACAATAGCAATATTTTTGATAACTGGAAAGGGGTAATGTCCATAAGTGAAATCAAAGAAAACTGGATATATGGAAATATCAATTAAAAACAAAGCACAAAAGCGAAACAAGGACATTTTTGCAGCTCTTGTAAAGAGAACAGTCAAATATTTGTGCACAATAATGGCACTTCCTAAGTACTTTGTTCTGTTATGTACCCAGCCCCTAAACTAAAGCTGAATAAATGCACGAAAACCAAAAAACTCCAAGAAAAACCAAACCCATTACTGTTGATTCAAACTAGTAGATGCTCAATACAATGTGAGGAGGAAGTAAACAAATGCCTAAAAGCTATCTCGAGTAGCATCTTCAGTCATCTTCCAGACCATAGGAAGACTAGACAAAGAAATCTCTCGAGGTCTGTTCCACCTGTACAGTTCTCAAAATTATGGTCAAACCTGCAGCAGGGTAACTCTGCATAGATCCGCCAGCAAAACAGGGACCAATGGTCGGACATTACAAGTAGACACACTACAGCTCAGCATCAAAGGAAAGCTTTCTAACAAAGTTGTCATAACAAGATGGGAACTCATTTCCTTGGGTACTCGTGATTTGGCCAGCACTGTGGCATGCTGGTGAAGCTGGGTGACCCTCCTGGGTGTTGCAGAGATACATACAGCAGACTGCATGAACTCTGAGGTCCTGCTTACTCCACACATCTGTGACTTCATGATACTCAGATGAGATATTAAGATAAGATATGATTTTGAGACAAGAATCCTCCAAGAAAAACAGGAGAGCTGCCTCCCTACTCCCCTCCCCCTATAAGACCCAAGTACAGAGAATTACAGTGGTCACTTAGAATCAGTATTCCTAACTCTGGTAAGGCGTGTTGCTCAATTTTTTTTTTTTTAATTTTTTAAAATCCCCAGTGCATGAAGTGCTGGCATTTTAGCCACCTGGAAGATCTATGGAATAGCACAGGCTCTTTTGCTTGCTTCTCAGAGGTATGTATTGCTTGGAATATTGTTTCCATGGGAATGTTTCTCTCAACAAAATACCAGTGCCCACCATCAGTTATATAAGAACAAAAGAGCACAAAAGTCTAGGTGATGTTTTCCTTTCTGTTCCAAGAACATCCCATTGAAAGGAGACACTGATAGTCTATCAGGGCCAAGCAAGGCATGAGACCCCAGACTACCTGCCAGTTAGGCACCGTTTATCATCAGTTTCCATTAGAGCATGGCATTCCATGGTTTATTTGCTCTAATGCTTCTAAGAGATAAATGGAATGCTAGATGGAGGGCTTACCAGCAATAGCACTTAGGTTTTAACACGTATGCATCCAGATGTGCATGGTCACAAACGGATGGCTTCATTTGTATGCTGTTTTGTCTCCATGCCTATCTAGTTACCAATCATTTCAATTTGTTGGCAACAGCATGCCTTGTTAGCGAAGCTAAAGTCTCCCAAGCTTTTCAATTATGACTCCTATTTTCTCCAAAAGGCAATGTAGCTATTATTTAAATCTGAGAGCCACTATACTCTTCTGTGACAGTGGGTCGGCTGTTATCTTTTGCCTAGGCCAATATACACACAGTTTGCATTTGACACAGTCAGTTTGAAATCCACAACAGAAAATGACTATGAATTGATTATAGTAGGCCCTCTGTACCCCCAGGCTTTACATGCAGAGTCAACCAACTGCAGATGGAAAATTTTGGGGGACCTGGGGGGAAGTTCCAAAAAGGAAAACTTGAATTTGCTGCACCACGACCATCATTACACTGAATCCACAGAATTAAGTGATGTGGAGACATACCCTGCCATAGCCTCCCACCACATCACCGATCCTCGGCCTCTCTCCAATATTCCTTGTCGGAGAATTGCTCACCTCCAGTCTTTTCATTATTCCCTAAATACTAAAGTATTGCATAACAACTATTTACATAGCATTTACATTGTGTTAGGTATTGTAAGTATTCTAGAGATGATTTCAAGTTTACTGGAGGATGTGCGCAGGTTATGTGCAAATACCATACCATTTTATACAAGGAACTGGAACATCCAAAGATTCTGGTATCCACAGGGGGGAACCAACCCCCTCCAAGCAGACCAAGGGGATGCCTATACTTAACACGTCTCCCACTTAAAATGAGCTACTTGTTTTACCTAAGAGGTTATGACTTAATTAGAAGCTACTGGTGATAATGCAGTTACGCTTCACAAATTTGCATTTCTTAAGCAGTAGACAAAGTCAGTCAACATTTTTGTAAGGTAACACTGATGAAAAAGACATAATTAAGTCGTTACACAACACTCACTTAGCCTTTGAGGAAGATGCCCAAAGGAGAACTCCCAAATGAGTTTGTTGTTGTTGCTCTTGTTTGCTATGCTGGCATTTTACCATTTGCAAGAATTATTTCAGACAATGGCATTAAAGACAGGCTGATAAGCAGAAGTCACAGTCAAGTTCAAGGAATCATTTGGAACATTTGTGACAAATGACAGTGCCATCATCTTTTCAATGGAGATAATGCCATTTTACAAGCTCAGTTTGAAAAATCACCTTTAATTTGTTGTAAATTGGAGTAGGCAAACAAATGGACGTGAGTACTATCATTACTATCATTACTGTAAGAAGAAATTCAATCAGAAAGTAGCTATTTTCTGACTTATACATTTTGCCCCCTCCCCTTCCAAAGAGAGAAAAAGAGAGAGAGACACTACATGCAACACGGGAAAGCTCAACCTTTGTACTGTTAACTTTAAGCAGTGTGATGTGAGCCTACTTGCATATCCTGAGTGGATGCTGAATAATTTTTCTAACTTGGATGGTTCCCCACCAGGCATTCCCAGGCAAGTGCCTTTCTGGGAACTGAGGAGCTCTCTGGAGACAAGCTGCTGTAGTATAGTCTGAATGGCCAGAAGCAAAGTTGCCAAGATTCGCCAGAGCTGTAACCATCCCAGTCCACACAGCTCCATATTCTTCTTCCATGTCAAACGCCCTCTCCACTTTTACCACCAAAAGGGAACAAAAACAAGTGGTATATTTTTCCCATGCAAAACAGACCCTTCTTTGCCTGAGTACAAGACAAGTTTCTGTGCAAAGGCTAAGAATTCATCATTAAGATGGTCCTTGGCCCAGCCACAATTAAGGACAAGGGGCAAGAAGGCCAAGTTTAGAGTGGGGGCTTCCAACCTCCTCCTTTCTGGCCATCAGGGAAAGAAGCATGACTAGTCAACACTGTGTCTCTCTGTAGGACATTTCTCAAATCTTCACTGAGTTTTAAGTAGGGTTCTTAGATCACAGGAGGATCCCCAGTGGCACAGCAGTTAAGTACACAGCTGCCCACTAGAAGGTCAGCAGTTCCAGTCTCCCAGCTGCTTGGTGGCAGGAAGATATAGCAGTCTGCTTTGCTGGTGATTTATAGCCTTGGAAATCCTGTGAGGGCAGTTCTACTTTGTCCTACAGGATGGTTACAAGTTAGAACGCATCTGAGAGCAATTTAGAACACAATGAGAGGGCATGAAGACTTGAGCTGTTATTTTCAACAGCACAAGTCCTATCTGGTCCTCCACAGAAACAGCTCTCGCCCTACAGAGAAAGATAGGTCTTGACAGAAGAAAGTACCCGCAAACATAACCTAAATTCCTGAAACTGGCATTTAAGGCATTCTGAATCCTGCTCATCGTTATTTACTCATTCTTGACTCCAATCAAATATATTCTTCCAAACACTTACTACATTTCCTACCTTTCAGGCTTTGCTCTGAGCTTTTTGTTCCCTGGGTTTGTCTCTTATCACCCCTCCACCTCCTGACTTCTTCCTTCAAGGACCAGCCATCATTTCTCCTTCTGCAGGAAGACGCTCTTACATACCAGGTTATGTTCTATCTGCCTTGGTATTCCAGGAATATCCACAGCCAGCATCCATTAACAGGTATGGCTTTGATTTTATCAGATGTGTGCACTGTCTAAACTCTTTATCTTGACTATGAGCTCCCAGAGGGCAAGGACCATGTCACAGACTCTTTGTGCTTGCTACCAGATCTAGAAAATTAGCAAATGAAATAGGAGAGCAACATGACAGAGACCCTACTTGTTGCTACAGGTACTAGCTGAGTGTCCTCCAGCACGATACTGAATATCTTCTGCAGTTCAATGTCATTATAAATGGATAAAAAAAAAAAGCATCTTGCTAGAACTTCTAGTACAATACCATGTCAAATAAAAAAAAAAAGCATCTGCATCCATAGGGTTGTTTCAAGAATTAAGTGAGACAATTCATTTAGTTTAAAATATTGAAACAGTGATCGTGATACAATAATCTATCAATAATTATTGGCTATTACTAATATCTCATAATTCTAATGTGTTGATACTGCCCCCAAATCACATAATTCATAGTAAAATGTTCATAAACAAGTACACTGGGGACTTTTAGAAGCTCATCTTTGGGTGGATATAGCACTTTTACAAATGGCTTCATATACCTTTTAAAAGTTTATTGTCATAATCTTTCTGCAAAATAGTAATAATGGTAGTATAGCCACTGATTTTATGTGAAATTGAGCTAGAAGAAACTGACACTATTTAGCCATTTTAACCTACATAAATGGAAAGTTAATATGGTTCAGCCCAGTAGATGGCTAAACTGAGCCAAGCCTCCTTAAGTTCTTGCCAAGGTATTTGAAACTTAGTTTTCACACTCAAAGATGTTTGTTTTATACATTTTTTCTGACTTCAACCTGATGCTTCCTAGTAAAACTGTTACTGTAAAAGATCTGGTCTCTCAAAATCAAGGGCTGCCAGGGTCCACATCTTGCCCACGGATAATCCCACCAATTGTACTCTAGATCACATACCCACAACCTTCAAATACTCACTCTGATGAAAGAATATACTAAAATTTTTTACTCTTTAGGATAAAGACATACACAAGATTCCCCTATGCTCTGCCAAAAACATAAACAGCATCATCATCAACATAATATTTTCTCACTCAGCTCTTCGCTCCCAATCCAGGGTCTAACACATACAGTCTCATTTTACATTCCATAATCTAGTTTCTTGAGAACAGTAATATCTATACTATCTTTCCTTTATATCATTGTTTCTCTTTTCTTTCCTTTTTTTCTAAATCTACTGCAATCTGACATTCAACTACCCCTTTCTTTGGGAATTCACTCTGGCAAAGATCCCCAATGGAATTCCATATTGCTTAACGCTTGATCATTCTTTGCCTTACAATTTATTGGACCTGACTGTTGAATTTTACGTTTATCACCCTTTCTTCAGTATCCACAGTGTTTTCCCATGGGTTATTGTTTTATCTCTTCAACTGTTTCTCCTTAGTGTGTTCCATTTCTTCTGCTCTTGTTTGCATGTTGGTGTTGGCCGATGTTCCTTAGTAATCACTGATGTCTCCTGGTTGTACACATACTCCTGAAATATCGAGCCTAATGCCATGATTTCACTATCATCTGATGGCTGATGAGGGCCAAATCTAGTGTATCAACTCAGGTATCTTTCCTAATCTTCAGATGAATCTGACAGCTAGTGGTCATCTCTGCTTGGCTGTTGTAACATTCCCTATTCAGCTTATCTAGAACTAAACTTAGTGTCTATTGTACGCACCTAAATCCTCTCCCCCTCACAGAAATGTCCATCTTCTGTATCCTGTATTCCTAAACTTGGCTCTTTTCTGATCACCAATTCCTACTACCCAACCCCATTCATCATGCTTTCTCATCTAAAGTATCTGGTCTACTACTGCCACCTAAGAGTTAAATGATGGGATGAGCATTAAGTGGATGGATGCATGGACGGACGGATGGATGGATGGGCAAATAACTGAAGAGTAATTGAGTAAATAGGTACAGAGCCATGCAGAATTACTTGTCCCAAGTCTCTCAACTCGAAAGTTGTTCATTAATAGGGTTGGGAGCTGTCCTTACCACAAATGCCTGACTGGCAGAGGTGTGTGTTTCATGGCCACGAGGGCTCCACCCCAGTCTAGGAACCAGACATTGTACTCGTCATCAAAGATCTGGAACAACAACAACAACAACAACAATCATAGCAACAACTTACATTTGCATAGCGCTTGACAGTTTCCACAATGTCTTTCACATACATAATTTCACCTAGATTCTGAGCCTTCAACAACCCTCTTGGTAGTCTGGCAAGTATCATTATCTCACTTAATAAAGGGGCTTGCAGAGAATAAATAACTTGCGTCAGGCCCTCCAAGGGCATTTCCAGGACCCTTTCACCTAGTACCGTGAACCAGTGTACTGGAGGAAACCACATCATCAACTAGATGACCCAGAGGCAAGTATGATTTCAAAGAAGCCTCCTTGTCTTTCCATTCTAGTAAGTTACTACTCGGCCCTCTTTTCTTCTTCATCATTTTAGACATCTGTTAATTTTTAAGTGACTTGTGTCTTACAATTTTATTTATAAACCATCTCAGAACTTGTAATTTCCCTGGACATTACGGAAGATGATGACTGAGATCCCAGAGTTAGCCACCACTTCGTACATTCCTCTGCAAGCTGGAAGAAGACCTAAGCATGGTACCTATGGATTCTTACTCTAAATTGCTCACCGAAGCACAGTATTTTCAGGGAACTAAATTTATTCATTCTTTGATTCATCCACTTGTGAGTTACCTGTTCATGTATCTACCTGCTCATTCCCTCATTCAGTCACTCATCTGCCCATCTACTTGCGGGAATTTTCTAAGCACTTACTATGATACAAGGTTCTGAGTTAAAATAACTTCAGAACTTAATCTCACAAGTATCAATCATTCTGTTAGATACGGCTTCCATATTTCCAAACTAAAACAGGAAAAATATTTCTCCCTCAGGAAAGAGCCATCACCAAATTTTAAGTCTTCTTAGGAAAGTGGGTTTGGATAATTCTTCTAACTCTTAACCACTGATGGTAGCTCTTGAGACCTGCAGGGAGAGATTGGGACAATGGGCTAAGTTATAAAAGCTAAAAGGGGTAAGAAGGTAGAGGCAGATTTAAAGCGACACAAGTAGGAGGGACAGACGCTTGTATACATGTTCCCTGGGGACAGTACAAAGACGAGTAAAAAGTTTCTTAGCCATAAACCTCTCGATTGGCTTCACGTTCTGTTTTCACCTTTTAAGGGCAGAAACATGTCTATACACACAGTGACTATTAACATACAAATAAACCAAAGGTGATTCAGTTATCTTTCAGACATAAACACAGATCCTGGGCCTGCAACGCTGGCATTTTCTCTGAAGAGTTCAAAGAAGGACTCTGGGACAAGCTACATGATCTGGATGCTGGGATGGAGCCTGTGGGTGAGGGTCTGAAGAAGTGTCTTGTCACTACGGAGGAGAAGGAAGTTATTATCCTTCCACTGTTCCCATGATGCTACTATTCTGGCCACTTCTAACTTTTGCCCAGGACAGCATGGCACTGAAAAGTGAACTCTTCAGCTGTTTGGTAAAAGAGGAAAGGAAACCTAAGTAGTGACAATACAAAGGAAGGGACGTTGTAGTGGCTAACTGACCAGGTTACTTATTTCTTGATTCAGAAGGACAATTATTTGCACCCTGAGATCTCCACTAAAAGACCTCAATTGATGGTCCAGCAGTTTTGGGGTTCCCCTGGGAGCATGGCCCCTGGCCCTGATGCTGCCCTTGCCCATAAATCATAACGAAGGTCCACTCTTTGGACAGGAATGGATTGGACTTGGCAATGCAGAGTGACCATATATTGGAAGCACTTTATGGTTCTATACATCTATAGGATATCATCCTGCTGACCTCTGGCTGGAGGAAGGAGAGTGGGTGGAGAGGAGGGGAAAGGAGGCTGTTGGGAGGATGAGCTATGTATGGAGCAGAGAGGAATAGTGTGCTGTCACCAGACAGGGAGAGCAGTGGAAGTTCCACAGAGGTGGGCATGTAAATTTATATAGGAATGTACATTTTCACTCAGTCATATTAAATAAATAAATATTAAAAAGGGACAATTATTTGTCCACTTGAATCTTTCCTTAAGAGTTTCTGCACCAGATGAGTTTGCATTCCACCTTCCAGCATCCTTCAGTACTTGTAATGGGTTATCTCATGTTTCAAACGCATGTTGTGATTTCTGTGTTGGTTTCCTATCCACCTAATTACGGCCTTGTGGGAAGGAGCCTTGACTTATTCTTTGTATGTTTTACAGTATTTAAAACCAGTTGCGTCTAGTAGGAGCTTGATCCATCTTTTGATGGTGGCAGTGGTGACAGCGGTAGCAATGGCGGTGAGGGCGGTGATGATGCTGCTTGTGGGGATGACAATCTTTACTGATGGCTCCAAATTGGACCTCATCTAACTTGACTTCAGATGGTGACTTCACCTTTGCCATCAAAATAGTCAATGCTTTCCCTTCTTCTTCCCTGGGTAGAAACCTCCTCACTGTTAAGACCTAGTAAAATGTTACTTCTCTTGTAAAGACTTTCCTAGTTTTCTCAACACAATCAGTTATTTTCTTCTCTGTGCACCCTACTGATGGCACTAAGATAATACTATCAACCTGAAACAAAGTTCGTTATTTATCAACCTGTTTACTTAAGTTCGAGTGCCTCGAGGGTATGAACACCAAAGTATTCAATTGTCTCCCCAGATTTACCCCCGATACCTAGCGGATGTAGGTTCTGTGCTGTCCAACATAGTATCCACATTTGACTATTTAAATTTAAATTAATTAAAAGACATACAATAAAAAAGTTTAGTCAAGCTAGCCACATTTTAAGTGCTCAATAGCCACATGGGATAGAGAACAATTCTATCATCAGGGAAAGTTCTGAAATCACTGCTGCAAATGTTCATAAAACTGAATTAATTTCTCATGAAGCCATGTCTCTATTAAGCTCTTTCATATTTAACTAAGGCTGGGTCTGTAAATGCTTGAACAATCACAGACTTCCATAGTTCTGCCAGTTTTAATAGTCTAATCCCTTTATTTTGTGGATTAAGAGAGAAACCCAGAAAGGTGTAGAGGTGTGCTTGCCAAGACCTCATGGCACATTCATGATAGAAACAGTGGAACCTCCAGCAACCGACATAATACTAAACACATGGTAACTGTTCACTATGTACTGATGAATGAAGGACTGGACAAACTGGGGAAATTCCAGTGTTTCCCTTCCTTGCCCAGTGCCCTTTCTATCTTATCCCACTGTCCCTCTAATCTGTCATCTGAACAGACCAAACTGAACAGCTGTTTCAATTTTCTTTCACAATGTGTCTGAGACGCCATAGGAAGCGGAGATGTTGGCAGAACCCTCCCTGATACCCCTGCCCTGTCCCTGAATCATCCCAGTTACCTGTCTCCACGTGTTGCCCCCATCGGAAGAGATGAACACACCAATATCAGTATATGAGAGTTCTGGGCCAATGTTGCCTGAAATACAAGCAGATTATTTGAAAGTGTCACGCAGTTTACAGATTAAATATACCTGCAGCTCAGGGTGGGTGAGCAGCAGAAAGCCAAGGTTTGACAACTGGTGTTTATAGCTGATTTGTGCAGTCTCTTTCTTGCTATCATATCAAAAACCCAGCAGGAAGAAAAGCCTAATATTGGAAAAAAAAAAAAAGGTAACCAGTATAACAGGAACATCACCCTGTGTCTCTAAATGTAAGACTCATAAAATTGAATACTGATTAGCTTGGGTGTCTTGAATTATTCTCTGTACCAATAACCTCTAAAGTTGCTTATGACAAGTGTTCTCTGATGTAACAAGAGCAAAAGCAGCAGTATGAGTGTGAGGAAGAGTAGCCTGAAGCCTGGAGAAGCTGGCCCTCAGAAAAAACGGTGGGGTTATCTGCATGTATTTGTGCATGTTTTTCAAATCTAAACTTGAATGTTTCGCAGATGAGTGACTATTATGGGTTGAATTATGTCCGCCAAAAGGTATATGGAAATCCTAATCCTAAGTACTCGTTAATGTGATTTTACCTGGAAATAGAATCTTTGCAGGTATAATCAGTAGAGTTAACAATGGTCACACTTGGATTAACTGGACCATAATCCAGTACGACTGGTGTCCTTACAAAAGAGGAAAAGAAATGCAGAGACAGAAAAAACAGAAGAGACACTGCTGTACTACAAAGGAGACAGACATCGGAGTTACACTGCCATGAGCCAAGGAATGCTGGAACCATCAGAAGCTGGAAGAGACAAGGAAGGCTCTTCCTCTAGAGCCTTAAAAGAAAGGATGATCCCACTGACACTCTGAATTCACAGTTCAAGGTTCCAGTAGCACAAGAGAACCCATTTCTGTTGTTTTGAATCACCTAGTTTGGGCACTTTATTAACGAAGATCTAGAAAATGAATAGTGACTCAATAGTACATACCATGTAATCTAAATTACAAAGAACCCAGATTAAGATGCTCATATCCTGCATATCATGGCCACGGAGCACGGAAGGAGTCAGCTAATTCATGCCTATAGTGATCACAGTTATCATCTGTGTCCTTTCACACTCTCTTCCCTCTTCTCTCTCCTCCTTTTATCCGTTCCCTTTCATTTCATCACCTCGCAGTTAAGTTTGTTAAAAAGAAAGTGGTAAATATTTTCCAGCCTATGGATATTCTCCCAGCTTCCCCAGTGGATACCTCACCTCTAACCCCAGAGACTAGACCAGTGCCCCAAACTTAGTAGTTAGGATCTCAATAAATAATTGTGGAATGAATAAATGAATGAACAAGTGATTGAATCATGTCCCAATACTGATGTGCATTTGAGAATGAGGAAGGTATCCTACACATGTAAGAGTTTATCATATTGGCTGACAATTTTTTCAAAAAATAAATAGCAGGAAGGGAATGTTATCTCCCACACATCTGTAGCCTAAATAAGAGCACAATAAAGATGCAATAATGAAAATGTTAATTGAGCTCCTGACATTTAATGCTTCAAATGAGAAATTAAAGCCAGGCTACAGCTTGTCAAGCTCCCATCAGCATCAGGGAGCACACAGCTAGCCAACTTGTTTTGACACTCAGACTTCCAAAAATAACCCTGGGGCTCAGAGCTCTGGCAGTGGGTGTGAGTGGAGTGGAGAGCTGCTTAGTGGACTGCCTGGAATGCAGAATTCAGCTCTCCAGATGCAGGGTTTAGAAGATAGAGATGAAGAATGAAAGGAAGAAATGCCAGCTCTAGTTGGTTTGGTAGTGGCTCCCTGGAGCTTTGTGCTAAGGATTCAGAGATGATATCTGGATTCAGCAGAAGAGTGTGGTGCTAGATGAGTAATGTTTGCCAAGGACGGTGGCGGGGTGGGGGGGGGGGAGAAGAAGCAGAGCAGCCCCGCCCATCCCCACCCCCTTCCTTGAGCTATGAGTCCATCATCCCTGGCATGGCTTCTTAGGAGTCATCTCATCACCATTTACCGTTCTCAGGAGCTAGTTACACCAAAATTTTAATCCTCTTTCTCCAAGTTCAACTAAAGGGATTTTAGAGGCTCTATAATGCCTGTCTTGGAAGAAGTACAACCAGAATGTTCCTTGGAAGCATGGATGGTGAAGTTTCTTCTCATTTAGCTGGGACACATTATCAGAAGAGACTAGTCCCTGGAGAAGGACACTATGCTTGGTAAGGCAGAGGGTCATCAAAAAACAGGAAGACCTTCGATGTGGACTGACACAGTGGTTGCAACAACAGGCTCAAAAACAGCAACAACTGTGAGGATGCAGTAGCTGTACACGGTGTTTTGTTCTGTTGCACACCGCGTTGCTATGAGTAGGAACCTAAGCAACAGCACGTAACTAAACAACAGCAGCAGCATGGTAAGAACGCAAGGCTACTGGTGAAGTCTGGCTGTTTTTTTTTTTAAATATCTTCTGTCAACATAAATGGGCCATGAAAGAAATGACCCTAATAGCAAGAAAGATGGTTACTAGGTAAAGGGATAGAAAAGATGTGTTCACGACGATACATTCACTGAACATGTTCAGTCCGTAAGTGGCCATGCAGACAATCTCTAACAGGAAGAGCTTGGTTAGAACAGTGGCATGTTTGCTAATTCATGAAGGCTTAGTGCTAGGCTAATTTAGAGGCAGATGCTGGTAATAACAGCTACCACTGGGGCCCTGAGCGCTTGGCTGGCTTGTACAGACACACTCTGTTCCATCTCTGATTTTTTAAAACACCCACATAGGGTAGAAAACAAGCCTGTTTTATAGATGAGAAAATTGAAACTTAGAGGTTAAAGAACTAAGCCAGATACAAAAGTGTCAGAGCTTAAGATCTGAAGACAGCATTTCAGAATTTCATTCAGTGTACACATAGTATAAGCACATTGTTTATGGTCTCTATTTGACAAAGAGAAGGGAATTATATTCTTCTGGGGCAAGAAAAGCAGTTTTAACTTCTACAACATTACCAATAATGCTAGGTACCACGTCCTGAGCACTCAGTACGTCCAGGTACTATGCTAAGCACAGTGCCTCATTACTTCATTTGATTCTGCCATTCTCTTATGTTGATATTACTACTCTCACTTTACCAATGAAAACAATAAAGTTCAGACTGGTTAATCACATAGAGTAATGCCTGGCTACACAGCAAGCATTCAAATAACATTAACTTCTGTCCTCGATTGCTGTTTTCCAGTGTCTTGATCCCAGCTCAGAGCCTACTCTAGATCTTTAGGAGGAAAAGGGCATGAGCAGCTCCTGGGTTGGGAGGTCCATCTTCACAGACTAGGGAATGCGGGGGCCCCTCTGAAGCCTAGACAACGAGCCTGCCTTCATCGTTCCCCGTCCCGGGCTCCCTGAGACTGATCACGCAAAATGTGGCGGAACCCATCGCTATGGGTTGACAGGAACGGAGCAGAAAGTGACACCAGCCATCAACCTGACTAGCGTGGTTGGTCACTGGTGGTATTTAAAAGTTCACACGGTTGGTGGCGTGAAGAAGGAACTCACGTCTAGGAGAACAGTAACTGCAACAGTAACTCCAGAACTTCAGATTGATGAGAAAAATAAAAGCCCTGAATGTACCCGCTCTGAAAGTCACTGTGAATTTATCTGCTTTCATTAGAAAAGAAGGCTGCCTAGCACCAGGGCTTTAACTTCTAAGACGAGAAGCCTGCTTTGCTTTCCGGCAAAGGTGTATGTAAATCAGATGCATGCACATCAGAGCACACTTTCTCCAGAGACTTTATTTTCATTTCCAAGCTGCTTTATCTTCATTTCTGACTGACATACAGTGGACAGTGCTTTCAACAATACAACCCTAAGTTTTTCTGCCCTTTCCCCCAGGCTCCGAGCCAAGTTGTTAATCATGTGTGAACAAACCTTTACATACACCAGAGACCTCCTGATTAAAAACAGTTATGGGGTGAAACATTTCTCAAAGAATCCTCTATGTAAAGAGAAAGTGACCTGAACTTACATTTGGTGAGCTAGGAAAATCACACATCACGTTTTTGTAAAGTGGGAATTACCTATGACAAACAGCTTTCCCCCGTGTTTACAATGAGAGGAACTCTGACCTCTTGCTAAACACTGGAGACTGCTCTGTGACCATGCGGGACGGTACATTAACCTAGAAGTTACACATGTTTGCAGCCCTTTGCCTCCCAGGTTCTTAGCCAGGGATCCAAAGATGGGCTTTGAGGGTGCAGGAACTACCTCTATTTCCAGGGACAGTGCCTGCCCAGAGCTTTCATCTGATACCCCCAAATGGCTGCATGTTCCCCAAACAGGCAACAAACTTATTCTAGAAGCCTTCAGCATGGAAGGAGTTCAGAAAACGTTTTCCTTACCTGTAGCCACCACAAGTCCTGGGGCTGTCTCCTTGCTGGAGATTCTCCCTGAGGAATACGGGTTCTCAGAGATCTGCAAATGCAGGTGTAAGGAGCAGAAGGGCTAAAAGGAAGAAGAGGAGAACAGCATCATTCCAGGAAACTCCTGACAGACCTCTCTGCCCCACCAGAGATGGACAGGTTAGCGTCCAGAAGCAGCAAGGTACCGGGTAGTGCACTATGCAGTTACTTTGTGGACAGGCATCATCTGTAGCTGGGACACCCCAGTACTTCCACATCCAGAGCTGCCCTGTACACCACGGACAGGCCCATTCCTGTCCTCACTCTCACCCACAACTGCAGCTCTTCCACTCTGTTCCTCACCCTGAGCCCGTCTACCAAGCTCCAGTTCACAGTCTGCCTTAGGAGGCCTCCCTGATCACTCCTTGTCCAGGATGACACGGACGTTCTCCTATGTCGGATCTGGACCACCTACTGTTGGATCAGCAGATGTCAAATGTGCTTCCTGAAACACTAAGGGCCACTGGGAGGGCAAAGATGGGACGCTAAGTGAAACAGTCTCTAGACCCTGTGTTCTTGTCTTCCACTAGATTGGCCCTGTTTCTATGAGTTTCATGCATGGAGTTCCTGTTTATAACTTGACATAAGTCTGACTTATCTACTTATTTTTCCTGTTAGTGTTTAGGGCTTTCTTAAAAGAAATTCTGCACTCATAGCAATGCATCTTATTCAATAAATAAAAAGATCACACTGTGACCAGTTCCTCAAGGTAGGCAGCCATTTGTCTCTGATCTTCCTACCAACCCAAAGCAAAAGAGGAAATACAGCACTGAACTGAAAACTGCAAAACGGGAAAGGGCCTCTGTCCTATTCCCCAGACTTTAACATATCGTCTGGAATAAACTTTAATAAGTGATAAGAAGCAACATTTTGCTCAGAAGAAACTAGCATTTATGGAACCTTAAAACAATTTCCTTTATAGCTCTCCATTAAGAAGGCACTGAAGTTGTAAACAACATTGTCATTATCTGCCCTCTTGCCCTATTTAGAATTGCAGCATCTAGGGGCAAGGGAGGAAAGGATGGCATCTTATACATGTCTGTGTCTTCCATAGTGTCTGCCACAGTATTCCATATAACAGTAACCTGGGAATGCTGATAAATTAACCAGCTGTTCCATTGGACGTTCCAACCTCACCTTTCCTAGGCTTCCAAGGCAATCTTTGTTGACCTTGACCCCTGTCAAGCACTTACCGAACTGTTTACGGCATCAATTAACAGGTTTATTACCACTACTGAGCCTTGTCTGAGATCCCTGAACACAGGTTCCTTCTCACATACATTTCTTCATCTTAAACAGAGCTGAGTACTTACTAGGTTCTCAATAAAAGGCCAGGAACCCAAGTGAACATCCCATCCAACTGGGTAGTAGGATGTTCTAGGGGCTGTAGGAAACCACTGCCCTGTAGTGGCCAAAACCTAAGACCCTTTGATGCAAGAAATCACTTGTTGTGACATCCCCAGTAACCAGCCTGCCCTGTGAACTTCCACTGAGACTGGGCAACTGACCAGCAGGCAGTGCACAGGGCTCCCTCTCAGGTCCACGTCAGGGGCTTGCAGAAGGCGCCAATCCCGGCCCTTGTTGTATGTGATGTAGGTCTTCACCTGGCCATCCACCTTCTTGTTTGCCAGGAATATCCCTTTGATACCTGCTACCTAGGAAAAAGGGTGAGAGATGGAGAACTGGGTTGGGCCACAAAGCACGCAGCATCAGAGAAGCCCTGGCAGAAGCCCTGGCATCTTTCCAACAGTATTTTCCAGGGTGCTGTGGCACAAAAACAAAGAAAGCAAAAAACAAAGAGGAGGAACACAGTGAGAAATGCTACATGCACTGTGGTCTCTGAGCAAAAAAAAAAAAAAAAAAACTGAAATTTAAGAAATTCATTATTGTATCTACACATCTCTTTGCAGCTTCTTTCCCAAGAGACTTTATGCTTGATTCTTGCTGAGGTGGGAGTGGCTGATAATAACCAAAGGAGTCACCCCCTCCAGAGAATGTGTGCCTTCTCAAAGGAGGGACGTGTAGACAGGTTTTCAAAAGCATCCGAGGAGAATCCTTAATGATGGATGTCAGGCGTCCCCCTTAGTAGCAGACGTAGATCCTTCTGGGCAGATGACCCAGTACGGAGACCCGGCACCGATCTCTAGCCCCACCAGTGCACTGTCTGACCTTGCTTAGCTCACATATCATCCTTAGATCTGGGCGAATGGTCTCTTTGAAAGAGGAAAAATGAGTCCTGTCTTTCCCTCTTTTCCTCAGCTGGCTGGTAAAGGATATGTGAGATAATGCAGAGAACTCTTACAGGATTTCTGAATTTACGCTTAATATTTTGAAGGAAACCCTGGTGGCAAAGTGGTCAACTACCACATTTGCTGACCAAAGGGTTCGCAGTCCGAATCCGGCAGGCACTCCTTGGAAACTCTATGGAGCAATTCTACTCGGTCCTATACTGCTGCTATGAGTCAGAATTGACTCGACGGCAGTAGGTTTGGTTGGTTTTCAGAAGATTTTGAAGGAAAACTGGTGACATAGTGGTTAAGTGCTATGGCTGCTAACCAAAAGATCAGCAGTTCAAATCCAACAATCCTTGGAAACTCTGTGGGACAGTTCTACCCTGTCCTGTAGGGTTGCTATGAGTCAGAATTGACTCGATGGCAGTGGGCTTGGGTTTTTTGGTAATACTTTAAAGGAAGAAGGACATCACCACAAAGCAAGCAGTTTGAGGATTAAAAGAGATTTACCATCCAGAAAGGTTCCTGGGTAAACGCAGACTGAACTCAAACCTACTCCTTTTAAGATGATACGCTGAACGATGAGAACAGATGTTAGATGGATAATGCCCCCCACATCCAAGACATATCCCCTTAAATTCCTGCAAAAATTCCAGCATGTTCTGGGACTGAAAGGTGATTCGAATACTTTAAATATACATAAACAAAAGGCTGAGGAAGGTTTTCTGTGAACTACTCAGATATTTAAACATTTTAATTGGGTATAACTCCCAGTCTTTGAGGACCATGGTTAACTGAGGTTAACTAATTAAGTTCTGAAAGAACACAAGTAGGAGAGAGTTTCATAAAGGAAAAAGAGATTTTTTTTTAATGACATTAGGTTGATGAAATAAGTTTTTTCCTTGTTTCTTTTTTCAGTAACCTGACTGGCCCTGAAAGAGAATGCTAACCCAAATAAGTTAAGATGCAGACAGAGCATGTCAGGAGAATAGAATTATCCGATAAAGACACCCCCAGGAGAACCTGACAAATGGTCACCAATGACAGTGATTAGATTAGTAACTTAAACAGAGTGTAGGGGATGGAGAAAGGCCAAGAGAGGAGTCAGTGGTATAAGACATACCCTCCTGCCTCAACTGCTTCAAGTCAGTTCCTGTTTCAGGAAAGGCTGCCACCTCATATGCTTGCCTAGGGGCTACAGGGCTCTCAGATTGCCTCAGTATTTAAGACTAACTGGAAAGGCATATCTCTTAAACTTGATTGCCAATCACTTATCACAGAGAAGGAAAACTGTTTTTTCTCCAGAATTTTCTGCCTCGGAGGCCTTTGGACTTCCCCCCTCCCCACTTTTGACCACAGAGTTGGTGTCTTTTTTCCTTGACTACCTAAGAATAACCTCCCCTAAGCCAGCTGACTTCTCTCCAGCATGGACTCAAGACCTTGTTGTCCACTTCCCAGAAGAAAATGGACAAGACAGACTCTGGCTATGACCCACTGTTTCTGTGGCTTCTGCCACCCCCACCAGCTCCCTCCGAGTCAGATGTATGACTACTTGAATTACCTGCCACTCAGCCATCTCTTATGCTCCCTTGAATGAGCATCCTCAGAAGATGGAACTTTCATTACTGTGTTTCCCCACTGACAGCTGTACCACTCAGATGAGAATTTTCTGTGTGTCCCACATATTCTAAGAGCAACAATCACTGGAATGGGGACTGGAAAGGTGATGGAAGGAGACATTGCCAGAAAGTCCATCCCCAGCTTTGAAGGCAAAACTTTCTCCTGTAGTTTCATATAATATCACAGTCATCTCCTTCCTGTCTGAAAAACCAGAACACTTTCCCTCTTTATTTGGGGAGTTCAAGGTTCTTACGTTATTACTGAATTGCTTCTTGGCTTTACATCTCATGTGAATGGACTATCAGCTTAGAGGGCACTTTGCTTTTATGTACCCTAGGTGGACAGCTTGCAAACCTTTTGACCACAACCCAAGTAAGAAATGCATTTATGTTGCAACCCAGTGAGTGCACACCACATGTGCAATTAAGTGTGCATGTATATGTACAGATAGAGATCTGACACAGCAGTGCCATGACACACTATTTACCTTCACATAATCCAACACGAAAGAACTGGACAGTAAGACTCACAGTTTAACTCTTCTTCATCCAAGGAGGAAACCCTGGTGGTGTAGTGAGTTAAGTGCCATGTCTATTAACCAGAAGGTTGGCAGTTCAAATCCACCAGGTGCTCTTGGAAACTCTATGGGGCAGTTCTCCACTGACCTCTATAGTCGCTGTGAGTCAGACTTGGTTTTTGGTTTTCGTCCAAGAAGGTACTTGGCATCTGAAAAATATCAACATGCTTCCTCCCTCTTTTGCCTAAAATCTGAACTATACCTGCAGCTGATGGTACCAAGGGCCCAGGGAGAAGGGTACCAGGTGGGGATGGTACCCATAAGACAGGGTGGTATAAAGTGCCAGGCTTGTGTGTCCCATTTTCTCTCTGGGAATCAATTTGAGGTGTACAGGGAATCTGACAGCTGAGCCCTTGGCACAGCATGGCGTCCAGGTGGCATGGTCATCTGCTGCTCATCTCCTTGGGACCTCAGGACAAGGAAGTCAGGGTCATGCTGAGAAAAGCAATTACCATGGTCTGCCTTGGGCTGTCCCTAGAATGAGACCTGTGGTGAGGGGCTCAGGAAGGTCAGTTTGGGACAAAAGTCCCTGTGGAGACTATAAGCAGCTGTCCATCTGGCCAAAGATAGGTTGAAAAGGTCATGATAAAGCATAGGATGCAGGGCAGGCACTAGGAACAGGGAAGACGAGAAAGCATTATTAAGATAAGCAAAGAGACCAAGACAATAAAGATGGCTCAGAGAGCTTCCTTTTAATCATCTATTGTGGACTGAAGTGTGTCCCCCTTGAAATACATGTTTTAAATGCTAGCTTCTATACTTGTGGTTATAATTCTGTTTGGGAATGGGTTTCTTTGTTGTGTTAATAAGGCGGTATTAATATAGGATACGTCTTGAGTCAATTTCTGTTGAGATATAAGAGATGAAATAAACAAACTAGCAAGCAAAGATGGGGGAAGATACCAAGACACAGGGAGACCTCTAAGAAACCAGGAAACAAGCTGAAGTGACAAGAACCTTTGCCCAGAGCTGACATAAACAGAAAGCTTTCTACAAAAGCTAGCACCCAGGATTCTGGCTTCTAGCCTGCTATACTTGGAGAAGAATCCCTGGTGTTGCATTCCTTAAGAGCTCGCCTGGTAACTGAAAGGTCAGCAGTTCAAACCTACCAACTTCTCTTTGGAAACCCTACCGGATGATTCTACTCTATTCCACAGGCTCACTGTGAGTTGTAATTGACTCAACAAAAGGTTTGTTTTTCTAATACTGTGAGCAAATAAATTTGTTTGTTAAAGCCATCCATTTATGGTATTTCTGTTAGAGTAGCACTAGATAACTAAGATACCGCCCAAGTATAATGAAGTCAAAATAATTAATTCTTGGGAAAATGCAGATTAAAATCACAATAACATATGACTAGGTACCTACAATGGCTAAACAAGCTGGGGTACACACACAACTGACAGCATCAAGTGTTGATGAAGATGTGGAGCAACCAGACCTCTCAAACATTACTGACGAGGATGCAAAATAGTACAACTACTCTCAAAACAGTTTTACAGTTTCTCTTAGAAGTAGGGAAACTTGGTGGCATAGTGTTTAGGAGCTGTGGCTGCTACCCAAAAGGCTGGCAGTTTGAATCCATCAAGCTCCTTGTAAGTTGTATGGGGCAGTCCTACACTGTCCCATGGGGTTTCTTTGAGTTGGAATTGTCTCAGCAACAATGGGTATCTATAAGTTAAATATGTACTTACATTCACCCCAGGAAGCCTACCTCTAAATACTTACCCATGAGAAACCACATGTTCATGTTAATGTTTATAGCAGATTTATTCATAATTATACAAAACTGGAAACAATCTAAATGTCTTTCAAGTGATGAGTGAGTAAACAAACTGTGTACATCTACACAATTAATCGTCTACCTCAGAGATATATAGTGATGGACTATGAAGAAAAAGTACATACATTGTTAGAGCTATGTAGTCCAACATGGTACCCACCAATGACATGTAGCCACTGAGTAATTAAAACACAGCTAGTGGGACTGAGAAGCTGAACTGTAAATTTTACTTAATTTTAACTAACTTAAACTTAAAAACTGACACTCAATTATTTGCAAATAACTGAAATAACCTATGTATGTGAATCTATTTTTTCCAGTCTAAATTCTATGAAACATAAATACTGATCCAGTATTTCTGGCAAAAAGTAAACATGAACTGAGATACATGGGAAATGAAAGTACATCCAAGATTTTGAAGACATAAACAAAAAAACAAACTTACTGCCATCAAGCTGATTCTGACTCATAGCAACCCTATAGGGCACAGTAGAACTTCTTCACATAGTTTCCAAGAAGCACCTGGTGGATTCGAACTGCTGATCTTTTGGTTGGCAGATGTAGCACTTAAGCACTACACCACAAGAGTTTCCTGGTGTAGACTTAGTATAGAAAAATAGAAAATATCTCATTGGCAGTATTTTATATTAATGATACACTGAAATGATATTTGGAGTGTTTTTTGTTCAATAAAACATACCTAATTTCATCCATTTCTTTTTAGATTTTTTAAATTGCCTATGTACCTTACTTTATATACTTGACAGAACTGATTGAAAGCATTACCTAGTATATTACTATCATAAAAAGGAACTACAAATTAGATGCTTAAGATCCAGGTAACATTAAAGAAAATACATTAGACCACTATTTCAGAGCATATTTCCATACAATAACTGAGGGTATTAGAGATATTTGCTTCATAATTCATCAGTGGACGGCAAATAAGAGAAAACTTAGCTTATAGTTAAAGATGTGAAGAAACTACAATACAGCTCTACATGAAGGCAGTATCATAAGAATTACCGTGTGTGAAAGACAAAAAGAACATAAAAGATTCACTACTTCATGTTGAATTATCCTGGGGAAGTGTTTATCTCTCAAACTTCTGTACTGGAAGAAAAATGAAGAGCCTGCATTGACCAAAGGTGGTCTCCTGCCTCTTGCTCCTTGAGCTTCTAAATGGTGAACTCACACAGTGGACTACACTTCCTGCAAACACCAGCCTTGTGTCTGTGGAGTGGGTTTCTGACACTTTATAGAAGACTTTGGCCTTCCTGTACTATTATCTCCTCTGACTCTATCACTAAAGCTCCGACAATGGTGTTCTTTGAGGCAGGACTAGAGGGAGAACAAGCCAGAGACTTTCTATAGCAGGAGACTCTTCCTTCAACAGATTAGGAGGCATATCATTTCTTGACCTCATTAAGTTTTGGGGAGTTTAAAGGGTTGGTCCGTACTGATCTCCACGTTATCTCCATGCCAAGGCCTGGAAAGGGAATTCCCAAATAAGTTCCCACTTTCTTTGTGCCCTCTTGAGACAATGGAAGGATAGGTGAGAGCTCCATTGTCAAGAAAAGGCTTGCTTTACAGGTCCATGCAGAAGGTGCAGTGATATGCCAGGAGCTCTAGGTAGCTGTGAGCTGCCCAAGTCATTCCACATTTGGAAGTTATTTAAAGATATCACTAGCCTTTCAGACAAGGGAAGGCAGGTGTAATACCCTGAGCAGCCCTGGCTCAAGAGGGCCTCAGTCTCTCTTCACCCCCAGTGTCTTCCTTTTTAAATCCATCCTACCTGCTGTAGCCACAGTGTTTCTACCAGGCCAAATTCTGTTCATGTTCTGACTCGACGGCACTTGGTGGCATACAAAACCTAGTAGCATAGTGGTTAAGTGCTATGTCTGTTAACTGAAAGGCTGGCAGTTTGAATCCACCAGGCACTCCTTGGAAACTCTAGAGAACAGTTCTCCTCTGTTCTGTAGCATTGCTAAGAGTCAGAATCAACTTGATGGCTGTGGGTTTGGTTTGGTTTTTGATACAGTAGTAGTAGCTGTTGTTTTGTAACACACTGATAACACACTATGATATTATCTACTGTTGGTAACAACTCTCACAACTAATCATCACACAAAAAACTTCATAACTATTAATAAAGGGTACACTCTGGTAATAATTTTCCTTTACATTACGTTACAGAAGTATCAAAATTATCTCTGATGGTATCATTTCACTCATATGTATTACACTAGGCTTTCAAAATCTGGAGAAAAATAATATAAAGCTATAAATTACCCTCATAGGGGACTATATCACACATGAGAATACCATTTATCAGGTCTATAGGTATGAGATGAAAAAAGAGAGAGAAATACTAGCCCACAGAATATCTGTTTGATCAGTCAGGTTTTTTTTTTAATAATCTTCATTACTATTATTCTACTCTGAGTCCCATTCTCTCCTTATGCTGTGACTCTAACAGGTACTCCATTCTCTCTATCTCTAGAAAGTTATACTTTAAGCCAACTTATTTACAAGTCTCCCGAATCCTTTAAATCAGAATTAATCTTCCTCTTTTGGGATCCCGCAGGCCCGAGGGATTGTATGAGGTATTCACATCTCTAATACAAGCTAGACTGTAGCAACTACCCTAGCAGGTCATGTTTATCTTCTCAGTAGACTAAGTCTCATGTACCCAGCCCCTAAAGTATCGAACAAAACACATCCAATTAAAGTGTGCAAATTTAGCTTAAATTAATGTGAAAACTTACTGGTTTTCCCACATGCATTCCTTAAGGGAATTTTAGAAAAATTATCTTTGCTAACTGGTCATAAAATACACAACTTCAGTTTCTACTGGAATCTCTGATGAGGAAGGTTCAAGTCTAAAGACCCCTTGAGACAAATTAGAATGAGCTTTATCTCCAAGCCAGAGGCTGTATCTCCAGGTACAAAAGTGCATTGTGTTCTAAAATCCTTCCACACAGTCATGGTCTAGACAGGGCCAAGCTCCAATATTCCTTTGGTATTCCATGCCTTCTAGATTCTGAGCTACACTGCTTACCCAACCCTCACTCTTGTCCCTGACAAACATCTGGTGTATTCAGTTAGTCTGGCTACCTGTCTTAGGTATTGCTCTAACAGAAAATACTGTAAGTAGAAGACTTTATGAAGAGAAATTTTATTGATGCAGTCCTGTAAGCTGCAAATTCATTCATAATTTACAAGTCCATTCAGTAAGAGAATTTATCACAGTCCGGTAGGTTGAGTCCAAATCCAGTGGCAGCATCTTGGCACCAGAACCTCTCGGGTCCAAAGGACGTGCCTGCCCTCAGTCATGTTGTTCTCTTGGTGATATGAGGTTCCCAACTTCCTCTGCTCACTTCTTTCTCTTATATTCCACTAGCTTGTAGCTGGAGTCCTGCCTCCGTAACACAGCTGCTGCCCATTCTCCATCATCAACAGCACAGAGGCAGGATTTACAACACATGGGAGGAAGGGCACCATGTAGGGACTCCCAGCCCAGTGAAATCAACACATACATTTTCGGGGGACACAATTCAATCCATAACATCAGCTCACTGTCTCATAAATCTATACTGTCCTTCCAGTCCTTAGATCATGCCATTGTGGACATCAGGAGTGCCTTCCACTTATACACTCCTTTCTCCCCAGGAGAAGAGGACTGATAATCACATAGGTAAATTTGAGAAAAAGAACTGGGTATGTCCAGTCCATCTCTCTCTCTCCTACATTTAGGATCTGCCTTCAAAGATCATGCTCTTTCTACTCCTATGCTAGAGGGCCAAATTTCCATAAGAGTCTTGATTTACCATTTCTGCCTTTGATTGGACAGCTGAGTCCAGTGCTGTGATGCAGTATTAATAAGCCCAGTTATTCCTACATAAGTTTTAAAAGCAATACAGCTGACACTTGATCTCTGTTAGTCTCATCCTGTGTCTCTGTCCCAACTGGCTCGAACCTTGGGCAGGTAGCAAAGGAACTATATTTATTCATCCCCTAAAAGATCAACCAACTAAACTGCAAGTTTCAAGAGAGCAAGCACCATATCATACCTCCTCTGCCTTCCTCAAGGCCTTGAACACAAAATGAGGGCATAATCACTCTGAAGAACAAGCTCAATAGGGCTTGTCTTAAAGAAGCTGCCCTGCCTGGTAGGTCTTGCTACTCTAAAAATGCAATGACACGCGCATTTTTTTGCCCCATGATGGAAAATGCACTTCAGCAGGAGTTAAAAATTACATGTATCTGGGCACATTCTTCATTTTGATTCATGCTCCACTTCAGATCCATGTGTCTAATGGTTCTAAATGACCAAGGCATTTCAGGCTTCCTTTCTTAGGAAAGAAACAGCATCACAGGAAACTCATCCACCATATCAACAGGAGAGAGACACAAGGATTTCTGGACTGGAAGGTTTTCTGGAGCAACATTTACCATCTCCTGTTTGTGTTTTACCCCAAGGACACAAGTAACGGTCCTCTGTAGAACCTCTCTTGTATAATACACAGAAATGTGTACTGGGCTCAGTCCTGAGAACATAGTGCAGGCTCCACATTCATCCAAACACTTCCACAAAAGGTAATTCATTGTGCAATAACAAAGGTATGTTTCCCCATCCTGGTATTCTTAGAGGCACAGCAGTGTGAGCTTACCTAAGCCGCTTTATGCCCCTTAGTTATCTCTACCAGTCATTTCTCAAACTGGGACTTTGTTAAAAAGGCAATTATTTCAGTATGTATCAGCTACACCCTAGGGTAGCAGGGTATTACTGGTAATTCTGTGTTCCACCCAATGGCATTCATACACTCATTCTTTGTTCTTTTTGGTTTTTGTTTTTAATATTTCCATTTACTCCACATCTTGATAAAAATCCTCCCTCTACTTAACAGAATAGCATCAACCTTAGTCATTTCCTTTACTCTCAGCAACTAAGCAATCAACTTAGGCACTGGTGTATGGATGCTAGGACTCTGACGGGCACTGTTCAGAGCAGGCCACGGCAAATCAAATCAAAAGACCATTGCTGATCCCTCTGTTCTGACAGCCACTCCCATGCCTTGAAAGGAAAACCTAAAACAAGCGAACAGCTCAGCTGGGCCATCTGATGCTACCACACAGAACATACATTATATCCTTCCATACATTCCATATAATACCTCAGCCTGCTCAGCCTATGTGGGCTTGATCAGCAGTAACTAGAATCTTGGATAAGGAGACACCTTTCCTTGCTGAAATCAATTCACTAAACCCAGGAAGTCAGTTAAAAACCTTCAGTGTGGCCAGGACTGCCAAATGTCACACTGTGTCACTAGAATTCAGGGTTAGTGAATCACTGAAACATCTAGCTCCAACAAATTTGAAAACCTAGAAGAAATGGACAAATTTCTAGAAACACATTACCTATCAAGCTAACACAAACAGAAGTGGAAAATCTAGGCAGATCTGTAATAGAAGAAACTAAAGAGGTCATTAAAAAAAACTCCTAACAACAACAACAAAATCCCTGGCCAGTGAAGTTTCACTGGAGAATTATACCAAACATTCAGAGAAGAATTGGCATCAATACTACATAAAGTATTCTAGATCATAAAGAAGGAATGAGTACTCTCAGATTCATCGTGTAGAATCCATTTCTTCTAGGTTTTCAAATTTGTTGGAGTATATTTTTTCATATTCCACTATGATCTTTTTTATTTTAGTTGCTTCTGTTGTAATGTCACGCATCTTGTTTCTTCTTTGGGTCTAGTCAATATGACCAATGGTTTATCAATTTTATTAATTTTTTCAAATAATGAACTTCTAGTCTTGTGTTTTTTTTCTGTTGATGTCAAAAGCAGGCAAAGACACCACTAAAAAGGAAAACTGTAGACCAGTACCCCTCATGAATATAGATACAAAAATTCTCAATAGCATTCTAGCCAAGACAACATAACAGTATATTAAAAAAATAATACATCACGACCAAGTGGGATTCATACCAGGTATGCCAGAATGGTTCAACATTAGAAAATCAATCAATGTAATCCCCACATAGAGAAAATAAAGAACAAGAATCACATGGTCATTTCAATTGATACAGAAAAGGCATTTGATAAAGTCCAGCATCATTCTTGATAAAAACTCTTACCAAAATAAGAATAGAAGGGAAATTCCTCACATAATTAAGGGTGTGTGTGTGTGTGTATATATATATATGTATATGTATATGTATATGTATATGTATATGTATATGTATATGTATATGTATATGTATATGTATATGTATATGTATGCCAAGTGCTGTCCAGTCAGATCTGAATATATATACATGTATATATATATATATATATATATATATATATATATATAAAACCAACAGCCACTATTATTCCTAAGAGAGAGACATTTAAAGTGTTCCCTAGACAAGGATGCCCTTTATCACCTCTCTTATTCAGTACTGTAACAGAAGTTCCAGTGAAAGAAACAAGGCAATAAAGGGAAAAAAGGGGCATACAGGGTGGTAAGGAAGGAATAAAACTATATCCTTATTCACAGACAATATAATCATATTCAGAGAAAATCCAAGAGACTCCACAAGAAAGCACCTACGAAGAACTCAGCAAAGTGACAGGATACAAGATCAACAAACACCAATCAGTCAGACTCCTCTATACCCAAAAAGAGAACCTTGAAAACGAAATAAGGGAAGTAATAAAATTTACAATAACCCTCAAAAACATGAAATACTTTGAATAAGTCAAATTAGAGAGATAAGACACAAAGAAAACCACAAACCGATTAAAAAAAACAAACAAACATTGCTGTTGAGTCATAGAAACCATATAGCACAGAGCAGAACTGCCCCATAGGGTTTCCAAGGAGCACCTGGTGGATTAGAATTGCCAACCTTTTGGTTAACAGCTGTAGCACTTAACCACTACACCACCAGGGTTTCTAAGAAACCAAAAGTTTACATAAATAGAAAAATACACCATGCTCATGGATAGGTAGACTTAATGTCAGTACTACCCAAAGCAATCTACAAATATAATACAACCTTAATCCAAATTCCAAAACCCTTCTTCGATGAAATGGAAAAACTAATCACCAATTTAACAAGGAAAGGCAAGAGGCCCCAAATGAGCAAAGCATTATTGAAGAAGAACAAAGTAGGTGGCCTCACACTCCCTGATCTTAGAACCTACAATACAGTCATGGTAGTCAAAAACTGCCTAAAACTGGTATGACAGACACATAGACCAACGGAACAGAACTGAAAACTTAGACTTAAGTCCATCCATCCTTGTAAGTTGATAACTGACAAAGGGCCCACAAACCACTAAGTTCATTAAATAAGGAAGAGATAGTCTTTTTAACAAATAGTACTTGCAAACGGAATAACCATTTTTTAAAAAAGAAATTAAATAAGATCCATAACTTACACCACACACGAAGACTAATTCAAAATGGATCAAAGACCTAAATATAAAACATGAAACTACACAGATCATGGAAGAAAAAACAGTAGCAACGCTGTAAGACCTAATACATTGTATAAAGAGAATATCAAATTCAAAATGTACAAACAGTAGGACACAAATTTGATAACTGAGATCTTCAAAAAGTTAAATACTTGTGCTCATCAAAAGATTTCACTAAAAGAATAAAAAGAGAACACACAGGTTAGGGGAGAAACTCCTCTATCTATGACATGTTAACATGGGTCTCATCTCTAAAATTCATGGAAAACTTCAACACCTTAACAACAAAAGGATAAACAACCCAGTTAAAAAAAAACAGGCAAGGACGTGAACAGACACTTCACCAAAGAAGACATTCAGGCAGCCAACAGACATATGAAGAATTGCTCACGATCACTAGTTGTTAGACAGATACAAATTAAAACTATCAGATAACATCTCACTCCAGCAATAATGGCACTGATCCAAAAAACTGGAAACAGTCAACGCTGGTGAAGTCACCAGGAGGCTAAAAACTCTTAAACTCTGCTGATGGGAATTAAAATGATACAGCCACTATGCAGAACAGTATGGTGCTTCCTTAAAAAGCTAGAAACAGAAATATCATATAATTCAGCAATCTTACTCTTAAGTATATACCCTAGAGTAATAAGAGCTGTATCAAGAATGAATAGACATATGGACATCCATTTTCCTTGCAGCATTATTCACAACAGCAAAAGAATGTAAACAATCTAAATGCCCACCAATGTATTAATGGATAAACAAACTGTACCACATACACACAAGCGAATACAGTACATGAGTCCATGAAATAGCTGACAACATGGATGAATCTTGAGGACCTGATGCTGAGTGACATAGCTCAACCATGAAAGGACACGTATTGTATGAGACCACTAGTATAAATAGTCCAGAAAAGTGTCACATACAGAAAGAAACATTTTTTTGGTGATTACCAGGGCCAGGAAGGAGAGAGAGGGGTAACCACTAATTGGACGGCAGACACATGTTAACTTTGCTGAAAGCAAAGGCAGTACACACTGTATGGGGGAAGTCAGCAACGCGTGGCCAAGGCTAGAGAAGACACGGAGAAGTACACAAGAACAAAAGGCAGCACAGTAATACCGAGTAGATGCACAGATACAAATTATGAGTAGATACATCGGAGTAGATAAACGGAAACCCTGGTGGTGTAGAGGTTAAGTGCTACATCTGCTAACCAAAAGGTCATCTGTTCAAATCTGTCAGGTGCTCCTTGGAAACGCTATGGGGCAGATCTACTCTGACCTTACAAAGTCGCTGTGAGTTGGAATTGACTCGACAGCAGTGGCTTTGGTTTTTTGGTTTACATAGGTAGATATGTATGCTGTATGGCTGGGTGTATGCAAGTATACTCACAGGTGCAAGTAGGTTTGGGTAGGGGTATGTCTGTATTTTTACATACTGCATGCATATTCATGTACATAATGGAGCACATAGGGGGCACAGTCACGGGAACATCCTAGACTTATCCAAATATCTTATCAGACTGAGTTATTAAGAACCATAGTCTCAGGGGACATCTAGGTCAACTGGCACAACATAGATCATAAAATGTTTTACATCCTACTTTGATGAGTAGTGTCTACGGTCTTAAAAGTTTACGAGTGGCCATCTAAGATACAACCATTAGTCTCTTTCCATGTTAAGCAAAGGAGGGTGAAGAAAATCAAAGACTCAAGGAAGCAATTAGCCTAAAAGTCTAAGGGACCACAGGAATTACTGCCTCTATCAGCCTGAGATCAGAAGAACTAAATGGTGCCTGGCTACCACTACTGACAGTCATGATAAGACATCCTGCTTCGAGTTGGAAAAAAGAAAGGAAAAGAAAAAAAAAGGAAGGAAAGCAGGAAGGAAAATCCTCAAATTAATAAAAAAGACTAGATTTACTGGAATGAGAAACACTGGAGGAACTCCTGAGACTAGCCATAAGACACCCTTCTAATTGGAACTGAGGCCATTCTCTAATAACAGATAGGCCTATGAATAAACAACATACATGTTAGGAAAGTACTCCTTAGCACAATCATTTACATGAAACCAAATGGCCAACATATGCCCCAAAAAACAAACATGAGAAGACAGAAAGGGGTTCAAAAACCAGAAGAATGGAAATAGGGAGCTCAGGATGGTAATCTCACATATTTCTGGGAGTACAGCTAATATCATGGAACAATGTGTGTATAAACTATTGAATGGGAAACTAATTTGCTCTGGAAACCTTTAACTAAAACACAATTTAAAAACTTTATAAAGGGAGAGAGAGATTACCAAGGATAAGAACCTTCATTTCTGGTATGCGATCATGCTCATACGTATAAGACTGTTACCTTGACTTCAGCAACCTTTTGTAGAGGATTTACTGAGTCAGTCACCATACTAGATGCTTTATGTGCATTACAACTCATTCTCAAAATAATCTCAGTAGGTAAGTGGTTTATCCACATTTTACAGTTGCCTTGCCCCAAATTATGTAATTACTCAGTGGAAACTTCTGGGATCTGAACCCAGGGAAATATGATTCCAGTGCTTTTTTTTTAAAAAAAACTATCAAAATTCTTCAAGATGAGAGGTGGATGCAGGCAAGGGTCACTCTTGGTTACATACCTCATACAATTCAATAATGATATTTCCCATCAGACCTCGACTACTCTTAATGTTCTCCATGGCCAGGGTGAAGTAGATCCCACGTGTGTCTGAGATGTAGAGGTTGTAGGTGTCATTCTGATTCCATTCTTGGACTGCTGCAAACACTTGGTTCTCATCAGTGCTGATGATGTGCATGTCCTGCAAGAAGACAGAAGGCCTGTGAGAAAGCAGGTCTGCATCTCCCTCTGCCCACTGGGACTCCATGTAATTATCATGACTGTGAAACGGTTGAGAAAAAACTTGAGCTATAGGCAGTGTTAGAACAATTCTGTGTTAGACCAAGGCTGTAAATTACGAACACCATGATTTCTGTTCCTTGCTAAGTGACAGCAAGATGGGTGTAAGGGGCTTTGGTGGGTATCATTTTCCACGGCTTCAAGGGATTCATCCACTTTCATTTTTTATTTTAATATCTAAAAGTTAGTGTTAGTGCTAACAGAGACATACAGCCTGAGAATAGAAAACTGACAAAAGCAAAGAAGAGAAGGCTTATTGCTTCTCCAGATCTTAATTTATGTTTTCAAATTTTGTAGTGTGATGGTTTTCAAACTTTTCAGAGTCATGGGGATCACAAGAGAGATGAAGCGGAGACAGAACCAATGCAGTCTGAACCTCCGAAGCCTGCTCTGACCAGAGCAATGCCACTTAAATCTGTTTTACATACTGCAATTTTACTGCACTCTTGTACAATATTTTAGGAATAAAAAGTGACAGACATTCTACTGCTAATAAAATAATATTTGAAAATTACTGATACAGAGGAAAGGATACTCAATCTGGAATTTACTACCTAGAGTCATCTTATTAGCACAGCTATAAGTCACTTGCATGATTTGAATGAGTTAGTATCCTTGAGCTTTAATTTTTTTCTATGTAAAAATCAAAGAGGGTGGGCTAGCACTCTAACTAGCTAACATTTAGGTACTATATTGAGTGAGCTAAATGCTGTATCAATTAAAAATCAAAACAGTCCTGTGGTTAAAGTAGTATGATTACCATTTTACTGAAATTTTACCATGGAAAGGCATTTAACTGTGTAGATCATAACAAATTATGGGTAACACTGAGAAGAACTGGGATTCTAGAACACTTAATTGTGCTAATGCAAAACCTGGACATAGACCAAGAAGCAGTCATTTGAACAGAACAAGGGGACTCTGCATGGTTTAAAATCAAAAAAAGGTGTACATCAGGGTTGTATCCTTTCACCATACTGATTCAATCTGTATGGTCAGCAAATAATCTGAGAAACTGGACTACGTGAAGAAGAATGCAGCCTTGGGATTGAAAGACTTGTTACTGACCTGCACTATGCAGATGGCACAACCTTGCTCGCTGAAAGTAAAGAGCACTTGAAGCAGATACTGTCAAGTATCAAAGACTACAGGCATTGGTATGGATTATATCTCAACATAAAGGAACCCCAAATCCCCGCAACTAGAACAATAAGCAACATCATGATAAATGGAAAATGATGTTGTTAAGGATTTCATTTTACTTGGATCCACAGTCAACAGCCATGGAAGCAACAGTCAAGAAATCAAATAATATACTGCATTGGGCAAATCTGCTGCAAAAGACCTCTTTAAAGTGATACAAAGCAACATGTCACCTTGAAGACTAAGGTGAGTCTGACCCAAGCCAAGGAGTTTTAAATCACCTCATATGCACATGAAAACAGGATAATGAATGAGGAAAAACAAAGAATTGATGCTTTGGAATTATGGTGTTGATGAGGAAGGTGGAATATACCACAGGGTGTCAAAATAATGAACAACTGTGCCCTGGAAAAAAATACAGTCAGAGTGCTCTTCGGAAACTAGGATGGCAAGACTGTGGACACATTTTTAGGAGGGATCGGTCCCTGGAGAAGAACACCATGCGTGATAAATTAGAGGGTAAGTGAAAACGAGGAAGACCCCCCAGTGAGACGGACTGACACTGGCTGCAACAACAGGCTCACACATAGCAGCAGCTATGATGATGGTGCATGACCAAGCAGGTTTTCGTTGTGTTGTACACGGGGTTGCTATGAACTGGAGCTGACTCAGGAGCACCTAACGCAACAACTGAAAAGTAAAATAAGCACACAAATATTCAGCTACTTGCTTCATGTTACTCAGTAATGTCAGGTTTTAGAATTCTGACTCTAATGCCTGAGCTCCTAATGATGAAGATCAGCAATGAAGAGCTCGGCTGCTAACACAAAGGTTAGCAGCTCGAATCAACCAGCTGCTCTTTGGCAACCCTACGGGGGCAGTACTGTTCCATCCTAAGGGGTCATCATAAGTTGGTATTGACTCAATCAAGGTCAACAGATCAGGGGTTGCAAATCAACAATTTATGAAATGCATACAGACCCCTAATGCTCACTTTCACCACAGCCTGTAATGAACACTTGCATCCATGGCCTTCTAGATGGAACCAGCACTCACTGGCATCTTAGTTCTATATACCCACAGGGTCTTAGATCTGCCACTTACAAACTGATGTTAACTTCCTGACACCTGAAGTCACCTTCATTTGCAAGCCTGGACTGGACAATTTCATACATGAAATCTAGCAGTCCACCATTCAAAATAATTTAGAAGAGTCAGTCTGCACATGTGGCTAAGCACTGTACAAAGGTTATTACAAAATCACACACTCACTGAGGGAACCGACACTGTCAGGAGGACCTTCTGACACGCACACACATTTGACAAGATGGGAGCAGATGAAAGATGTTTAACTAAATAAAAAAAAAAAAAATCCCACTACAGTTGAGTCGATTCCGACTCATAGTGACCTAGATGACAGAGTCGAACTGTCCCACAGTTTCCAAAGAGCGTCTGGCAGATCTGCACTGCCAACCTTTTGGTTAGCAGCCATAGGATGTAACCACTATGCCATCGGCGTTTCCATGCATAACTAGACATGTGGATATGCCAAAAAGCCACTGCAGCCCACGATGGCAGAAGACAAGGAACCTTTGGCACTATAGTGAAAGTACTGGTTATAGGGACAAGAGCCATAGCCACAGGAGCTGAGAGGAAGCAAACAACCAGGTTGGTTCAAGCGTCTACCTGACACACGTTTTTCCAGACACAGTTTCGACAAAGGAAGCAGCAATGTCTATAAGGAGTTCTTGGAAGATGCAAACAGTTAATGTGCTCAGCAGCTAACTGAAAACCTGGGGTTCAAATTCACCCAGAGGTGTCTTGGGAGAATGACTGGGGACTCTACTTCTGAAAAATCAATCACTGAAACCTCATGGAGCAAAATTCTACTCTGACACATATGGGGTCAGCATGAACTGGAACTGGCTCAAAGGCAAATGAACTGGATTGCACTGAATGTCTATTTGATTTGGATGATTGGGAGGTGGGAGAAGAAGTTCTGAATTTTTATTCTGGAGATTCTCTGTGAAATCTCTGCCTGTGGCCTTGAACTCTCCAGATCACCTTGACTAAGACCTTACTTGCTCACTTGTGCTTAGATACCTTGTAGAATTATGGGTTCCTGCTGAGTTGCTTGGAAATGGAAATAAGGTTTACTCTTAAAAACCATGTGATGACATCCTGTAGAGTTGGTGTGGAATGAATTCCCAAAAACCCGGTAGGAGGGGAAATAACAGCTGCAGGAAATTTGGATTAAATTCACTTACCCTCTTCAAAATGCAATAGAAATGCCTGGCTTTCCCCAGATGTTTTGGTCATAAAAATGAGTGAGCTAAGTTATTTTAGACTAAACTACTGTACAAGAGGTGGGAATAAAAAACAACTTAGAACTCTGGTGCATGGGCAGGAGGAGAGGCAGACAGATTTGCAGAGTGCAAATTAGGTTAATGCTACCCTCAGACTCTCGCACGTAGGGAAAAGGGACTCTGGGCTCAGGGGTGGCAGACTCTCTGGAATATCTAGGATGCTGGGATGTCTATCTGAGAAACATTTAATTTGCCATAGCTAATAATAAATGATATTACTAAGGTTTAAACCTAAGATTACCTGAATTAAGAGACTCAACCACATCAGTGGAGATAAAACTTCAGTGTCCACCAAAACAACCTTGAAATCTTAATAATGTACAGATATATGGGTCCCACTGCCTGCTATTCTGATTCAGTTTGTCTGGTATGGAGTCTCAGATTCTGTTATTTGAACATGTCCATCAGATGATTCTAATGCATGTAGTTGGGGAACTCATCTTTGAAAAACGCTGAACTATGAACCTTCTCTCTAGTTCTTATGGTTGAACAGAGGTCAATTAATAATAACTAGAACACTAAGTCTTTGAGAACAAAGAAAAGCATTAACCCATCGCCACAGAGTCGATTCCAACTCATGGTAACTCTCAAGGACAGAGTAGAACTTTCCCCCATAGGACTCCCAAGGTGTACCTAGTGGATCTAACAGCTGACCTTTGGGTTAGCAGTTGAACTCTTAACCACAGGCTACTGGGGCCTCCAGAAAAGCACTGCTAATTAAAAATGGGGATCTGGACAAGAAATAACTTATTTCTTAAATCCTGTTGCCTTAATCTAACGTCAAGGCTACTTTACCCTCTCACTCAGACATTCCTGTTGGTTTTGAGAACATTCAGAGTGAAATTTGGTTGGTGATGAAGTGAGAAACTGAAGGACAGAATATACAGTAAGAATCAATTCTGATAGAGACTTTATTAAACCCCATATGTATTTTTTTTTTTTGAGCGGAGGGAAACAATGAGGTTCTATGATCCATCTCCCCACAGAAGCCAATGTGCACAAGGGATGGTGTTCGCAGACTACGTATTATGATTTTCTAACACAAGAGTTAAAATTTGATTATTAACTGTATAGTAAATTAACTTTTTACATTACCCAAAGTGTCTGGATGGGTGGGAAAAGCAAAGACAGTGTATTTAGATTTAGGCTCAAAACGTAGAGAGGTAATAAGGCCATCACACTTACCTGTGGACTTGCACACATGCCCACATGGAGCACTTGTGCGCCCATCCGTAACACTGTAAGTCTGGCCCTTTAGTTGGCAGGAAGATTCTTGCCAAGGGGAGGGACCCTCAGAAGAGATTCCAAAACTAATTCTCCTTTCACTACCTCCCCTAGGAGAATGACCCAATGTTATACTACATGTTTCAGTCCCAGGAAATCAAAACTCTGGTCTGGGTACCCTGCTGGGAGCTGACCACAGAGCCCAGCTTCAGCCTCACCAGCAGACGCCGACTCCACAGCAATAACTCAGACTGAAGGCCAGCAGTCCTCCCAGCCAGGGATCAAACCGTCCTGTAGCCCACCAAGGCAACTTCCCCTACCATCGCTTTGTCTGGTAGGACTTGGGACAGCAGGTAGTGTGGTACCTTTGGCAGAGAGTACTTGGGTAGCTTTATCTGAGCAAAGGCTTCTCTTCGATAAGACACATAGTAGCTAGCTCTTCCACCAGTTGTTACCTGGATCATGGGAGAAACACAAAGAGATGAGAATTATGAAGTACTGACCTCTCTATCAATAGCCACAGTAGGTTTGTGACTACTTTTCAGAGATAATCTCTTCCTAGTTTTGAACTTCTAATCCCATGGAACAAATAACTGTTCCTCGTCATGCCACTTAAAAAATGAGCATTCATAACAGTCTTTCCCACTACTCAGCATTCTCTGGGAGAGTAAAGACTCTGTATTTGTTCACTGTGCTCCGCATATGACACAGAACTAATAAATATTTTCAGATAAATGAGAACAGAGGAACTATCAATGTGGGCTACATCCATGATCTATTTATTTTTCCTTAAAAAAGGTTTATTAATCTACTGTAACCACGAAAATTTTACCAAAGATACTTTCCATTGAATCTGAAGAATTACAATTGCTCTGAGTTCTCATTCCTTGGCAATTTCATTTCACTTCTGAACTGAGAATATATTTTTTCCTTCATATTTATAAATCATGCATTGAGCAGATGTTTATTGAGTCTTTCAACATGTAAGTTACTAACAGTCACCAAAGGTCAGAGGAAAACAACTCAAGATCTGAAGTTCAGAAATCCTGTGTTTAAGTCCCAGCTCCACCCTTTTGAGGCTAGCAGGTCATAGGCAAGCTCTGTAACCTCACACAGAAAAGGACAGTTCCATAGAGGAACCGGAAAACTACTCCAGGAAATGGACTGCTGGTCTGGCCTTGCTGAAAGTCCTGCCAACATGGCAGAGCTCTGCAGATGGCTCCTCTCAGCCCAATTATCCTAACTCAGGGGAAATTAATATTCACAGGAGATGACAACATGGCCTGTTCAGAGAAAATAGCAGGACAACAATAGCGAGCAGGCTGCTTTTCCGAGAAGGCAATTATTTGGAGGCACATGCTCCATTCTCATTGAGGCCCTAGCCCGAGCTGGAGGTGGGCCAGTTCCCTTACTCCATCCTAAAGCTGGCTCCGGTCCACAGTGGCTGCTGGGAGGTCGAGGGGTCTAACATCTCTATTGAAATCCACCTCCCGCTCCTCACTCTGAGCCATGGCATCTCCCAGGGCTGCTTCTTGCTCTGCACAGATTGAAAGCCCACAAAGCAGGCACCACAAGCTGCCAGGTAAAGCAGATGTCAGAGGCAGCATGAAGACAGAACCTTGGAAAACACTTGATGCAAAGGCTGAAGCTATGAACCAGGAGGGGAGACAGGCTTGCTCCCTGATGTTCAGCACCATCTCTAGGTCTCTCTTCTTCAGTTACAGTCATTCCTGCCTTGTGTTTCAGGAATTTTTTTTTTTTTTTCCCAATAAGACACCTGTTCAGAAGCTATATTTTTCCATGTTGATTGAGAGGTAAGGTACTGACATACTAAGATCAATGAGTTACTGAGAAACGTTTGTTTTTTCTTTTTAGTTTGTTTTCTTTTTCAAATGAGTCTCAACCATACCTTACAGTATAATCCTAGGTTCCTGACACACCATCAGTATTAGCCCTTGTATGATGCCATTTCTTTCATTTTGGCTTTTATTTTCCATTATAGAAGGAATACACTGAAGCATACCTGGTAATGCAGGAACTACTCCAGTATCTTATAAACTTGAGCCTGTATCACACAATCACCTGGAAAGCTTGTTAAAAGTCACTGTTGTGCCCCACACCCAGAGACTCTGAGTCAACAGATCTAGGGGGCTGCACAAGAACTGGCATTTCTAACAAGTTTCCAGGTTATGCTGTGTCTATGGCACGGGAATCACATGCTGAGCACCACAGAATCTGATCTTTCTGATCTCAGTCCCTCCCCAAATATAGTGACCTTCCTGAATTCTCTGTTTACAGTGATGACACAGATTTTTTTTTAATTGAGGTGAAATCCACATAACATTAACCATTTTAAAGTTTATAAACCAGTGGTATTTAGTACATTCACCATGTTGTATGACCATTACTTCTATCTAGTTCCAAAATATTTCCAGGAACTACCTAGTCCTTGTACCTAGGATAAAGTTTGTTTTTGTTTTTAATAGTAATATTTTATTGTGTTTTTGGTGAAGAAACACAGCAATTTAGGTTCCCTTTCAACAATTTCTACACAAATTTCCCATAACAATGGTTACATTCTTCATAATGTGTGAACATTATTATTTCTTTACATTGTTCTGTTTCCAGTAATCTGGTTTCCCTGCTTACCTTCCACCACCTCACCCCCCACCCTACATTTTCATCTTTGTTTTCAAGTAATTTTGACTGTTTGGTCCATATGGGATTTTTTTTTTTAAATGAAGCATACTGAAAGCCAATATGTTATTTAATGGAGCATACTGAAAGCCAATATGTTATTTAAATACAAGGCAACACCCCACTGTAAATCAGAGGAATTATCTTGGGGTGTTCTCCAGTTTCAATCAGTCCAGTGAGTTTGCTTTTTTTTAGGAATCTAAGGTTCTGTTCCACATTTTTCTCTGACTCCATTAGAGTCCATCTATTGTGGCACTGATTAAAGTGTTCAGTAGTGGAACTCATCAGCCCTTTCCAGTTTTTCTGATCTCAGGGTAGAAAACACCACGGTTTGTGTAGACTATTTTGCATGTTGTCTAGTTTCTTCTTGGAGTCTTTAGTTTCCTTCTTTCCCTTTGGCACTGGATGAGTAGAGACCAACAGTTTTATCTCAGAGGGCTACCTGCAAGCTTTTAAGACACCAGATAATATAGAACACGACTTTATAAACCATACTAAGCCAACTGACTGAGATGTTCTACAAGTCTATAATCCTAATCCTTTAAACCTGTCTGATAAAGGTTTTAGACCCCCAAATATTTCCTCTAATCATGTATAAGTTCTGACAATCAAGTTCGCGAACCTGCCACCATGCTCTTACACTGGCACCACTGTACAAACAACTCCATAAAGTTTCATAACCTTGGTATATCAATGTCTCATAGCTGTGTTTATGTCAACATATGGCAGTCTCTTGCTTAGTGGTGTTTATTATTGTTATTGTGTGTTGTCAAAAGAATGTCAGAGCTTGAATTAGAGCAATGAACAAACATTGAATTTCTTGTTAAACTTGGCAAGAGTGGAAGTGAAATCAGGGACATGTCAGTTCAAGTTTATGGAGATAATGCCACGAAGAAAACGGTTAAATGTTTTCCTGAAGGTTGAGAAAGCATCAGTGATAAAGAGTGGTTAGGGCAGGCAATAACAAATAGAACCGACAAAAACACTGGAAAAGTTCTCTGACTTGTACATCAAAATAGTCAGCTGACTGTGAGATGCATAGCAGACCAAGTAAACATAGACAGAGAAATAGTTAGGAACATCTTAACTCAACATCTTGGCATAGGAAAGGGGTGTGCAAAAATGGTCCCAAAGGAGTTCACCAGTGGAAAAAAAGCAAAGGAGAGTTGAAGTTTGCCAAGACCTTTTGGAAAGGTAAGATGATAGTTTGGGCCATGTTATCACTGAAGATGAAACATGAGTGTACCAATGTGACCCTGAAGCAAAGCGTCGAAATGTACAGTAGAAGTCAGCCAATTCTCCACAACCAAAGAAGTTCCATCGGTCCAAATTAAGAGTCAAAATTATGCTGCTAAACTTTTTTGATATCAGAGAGACTGTTCATTATGAATTTATACCAGCTGAACAAAGAGTTAATCAAGTTTACTAGTTGGAAGTGTTGAAAAGGCTGCATGAAATAGACAAAAATGACCTGAACTTTTCACCAGAGACTCATGGCTCTTGCATCATGACAATGCAACAGCTTATGTGGCATTGTCTGTGAGGGAGTTTTTAGCCAGTAAACAAATAACTGTATGGGAACACCCTCCCTACTTACCTGTTCTGGCCCCCAATAACTTTTTCTTTACCCAAAGATAAAGGAAATATTTAAAGGAAGACATTTTGATGACATTCAGGACATCAAGGGTAATACAATGACAGTCCCGATGGCCATTCCAGAAAAAGAGTTCCAAAATTGTTGTGAAGGGTAGACTAAGTGCTGGCATCAGTGCATAGCTTCCCAATGGCAGTACTACGAAGGTGACTGTTGTGAAATTTAGCAATAAGGTATGTAGCACTTTTTCTAGGATGAGTTCATGAACATTGTCAGACCTCATACCATACGCTTAAAAAAAACAAAGATCTCTATAGAACACCTAAATCCCACAAAACATGTCCTGAGGGACCAAAGCTGAAAGACTTCAGAAAAAGCAAGTCCCTTCCCTGGGCGTTAGCTTGAGATCAGCAACTAAAAGAAGCTTCTTCTGAGATGACCTCAGAGCCTCCATACGGAACAATATGGCAACACAGCCAGGCTCTTACTGGCATCACAGAGCAAGGCTGAGCACCTTGGGGTTTTCAAATTATGGCATAAAGGAGAGGCACACCGCAGTCCCCTTGAGAGAGTGACGGAGCCCACAGGACTGGCAGCTCAGGCCAGTCATGCCTACTACAGCCCCACACAAACACAGACTCTCTCCTAAACACACACAGGTACTCACACATGTACGTAACCTCACAGGATTTGTGCTTCAGCAAATAATGCACATGGAAATTACGCTTCAGATGCACTGTGGACTGACCCAAAATATTAAGGGTTATATGAAGCCTAAGAAGTCCAGAAGTACTCTGAGAGCCTCTGATGTCATCAGTAGCCCCCCCACAGACATCAAGCTGGCTCCTGCCCTTTTCCTTTGTTCTGACAACAGCCCTCTTTGTATCTCTTAAAATTCAGCTGAAGCTTTAGACCTCAGTGTATTTCCCATGTATTGATGGGAGATTTTTTTGGATGCCACCCAATTCACTATAATTCCTCTCTTCTCAATTCCTGCACTTTATTCTTTCCATATCTGCAGTGCTTTCAATGTTTACTCTTACAACACACACATTCCCATAATTATTCCTCTGTGCCTTATTACAAAGTTGTATGCTCCTAGATTCCTAGGCAGTGCTGTTATCATAGCATATGATTAGTGGATACATTATAATAAAAATAATGATAAAGCTGGCATTTACTGAGTTCATCTACCATGCTTTAGAGCTGCATGGAGCATTCGTATGAATTACTTTTGTTTAATCCTCATGACATCTCTCCAGAGACTGAGAGGTACTGAGTAACCTGTTCAGCATGAGACAAATACGAACCTAGGAAAGGGTGGCTCACAGCCCACAGCCCTCTCCCATGACCAACCAAAGTCGTCCACATGTTTCACTCATCTCACCGTATTAACAACACAACAGATCTTCTTACTCAAAATCTTTTTCAAAAACTGTGTAATTGTCATGAGTATATGTGTTTGTTTCTCCCTACTCCTAGATAATCTATTGTGACATTAATACTGAATCTAATATTGGCATCTTCTTACAAGAGATCAAAAATCAAACCAAACTCATTGATGTTGAATCAACATTGACTCAGCGGGTCTACAGTATAGAACTGCCCCATACAGCTTCCAAAGAGTGACTGGTGGAGTCAAACTGCCAACCTTTGTGTTAGCAGCTAAATTTGTAACCACTACAGTACACTACAAGACAGGATATATGCTGGACAAGTTATTCAATCCCTCTCAGTCTCAATCTTCCGATCTATAACGCATGGGTATTAATGATACATATTGATATATGTATCATTAGAATCAAATTAGGTACAGTTTATAAACTGCCTATCATAGTATTTTCCATGTTAGAAGCACTCATTGCACGGATGTATAAATTATTATTTTTTTATTATCTCTTCTCTTCTAAGAAAAAAAGAAGAGTAATAACTCATATTCATGATTGCTTCTAATATGAGAAATGATATAATAAGCAGCTTGTAAGCCATATCTCATTTGATTCTCGTGACGCATCTCAATATATATCATTAATACCCTTGCTTTACAGATCTGAACATCGACAGAGCTCAAATAACTTGCCCAGCATCATATAGCCTTTGATTATCACAGCTAGACTACCAACCTAAGCTCTCTGATTCCAGTCTACATCTGTGCCCATAACCAGAATAAACGTGTCCCTGTAGAGTTAGGCCCAGAGAAGTGAGTGAATATTTACTGACTAACTGAATAATTGATCTTTTGATTGCCATGAGTTGGATCCAACTGGACGGTACTTGGCTGGCTTGGCTTGGCTTTGGATTAATTGGTTTAACCAGAGAGACTCTTGAGTTTCTCCATTGTTCAGCAGATATAGAGAAGAACTTTCCATTCCTGCCCAATCATTAGTTGGTCAAAGGAACTTATTTTCAAATAGAAGGCCACAGCACACCCCTCAGAAGCAGAGAGCTTACAGTGTTGGGCTGAATATTAGCATGATAACAGTTGCTATCTCTCTGCTATTATCTGTGTGGCTCTCTGGCAAACATACAAGGAAGAAATAAAGTTTAGTGAGTATTCATCTATTTTGATGAACTTTTCTTTTCCTTACAAGCAAATCTTCCAGCATTGTAAATCCCAGAGATTATTACCGCTTTCCCTTTCAGTGACACCTTTTATTTTACATTTGATGAATGTCATCCAATTATTTGCTCTGGGGCCATCCGTCATGCTAAACACAGAATTAGCTGGGTCTTTTCTCTACTAATGACTGGCTCATTAATCTGATTTTCTGGATTTCCATTTTACAGGTTTAATTGGGCTCCTGGCCAGTGAAAATGATTCCTTTGGACAAATGCATTTGGCCATTAAATACATCTGTCTCTTCTGACTTGTTCCCGTTCTTGCTGTGACCGAGCTTAAACCTGACATGTCGTTTATTTTTTTCATTTCTCCTTGCTTCTAGGTGATGACTTGTCTTGGACGACAGAAAGAAATCTATCCCCAAAATGGAACCAAAGGGCCTTGAATCACTTCCTATCCTCCTTTAAGGATTTAACAGTTGACCTTGTTTCTGTCATAGATCAGAGAAAACTTGTAACATCTTTAGAATTTTTAAGTGAGCATATGGCAATCTGAGGAGAGAGGCAGAAAATAATATTTTTAAGTGACTACTGTGAATATGGCAAAGAAGAATCAACACCTATGAATCGGGGTGTTGACAAAGAATAATGAATATATTGTGGATTGCCCAAAGAATGAACAAATCTATCTTGGAAGAACTACAGCCCAAACACTGCTTAGAGGCAAGGATGGTCAGACTTCATGTCACATACATTCAACATGCTATCACGGGGGCGGGGGGATCAATCCCTGGAGAAGGACATCATTCTTTGTGAAGTGGAGCATCAATGAAATAGAGGAAGACTTTCAACAAGATGGATTAATACAACGGCTACAACAATGTGCTCAAGCATAAGGATACTGCAAGACTCGGCAGTGTTTCTTTCTGTTGTCCGTAAGGTTGCTGTGAGCCAAAACTGTCTTGACAGTACCTAACAACAGCATTTTAAGAAGTATGATGTCCTGCTCTAGGGATTGATTCCTCCTGATAATATGTTGAAAGTATATGAGAAGTCTGGCCATCCTTGCCTCTAAGCAGCATTTGGGCTGTACTTCTTCCAAGATAGACTTGGTCATTATTTTGGCAGTCCACAGGATACTTAAAGTATTCTTTGCCAACACCACTTTACATCCGTATTATTTAATATCAACAATAATGAGCATTACTATCAATATTTGGAGCCCTGGTGGTATAATGATTAAGCATTCGGCTGCCAATCCAATTTTTGTGGTTTGAAAATCCTATGGGGGACATTCTACTCTGTTATACAGGGTCACTGCCAGCCAAGTGCTATCGAGTCTGATCACTAGAAGTCAAAAATCGAGTCAACACCACCTAACAAAGACAACTATTCATATAATTGTTGTTAGTGATATTACCAGGACCTTACATGTTAAAAATATTATTAACAGAAAACATTGTTTTGATCACTTACTCTGGGGCAAGCACTTACCTCTATACATACAAGTTTACCTGACTTCAAAGTTTATGCTGATGCTAAAGAACTCCAAAACATACTCACACAATCTCCAGAGTGACCCCTCCCCTAGCTGCCTCTCTGTGGAGAGGACTATGTTCATGCCAAGGAACTCCCAACTTCCCAGATAAGATGCCCACCAACAAGGCAGATGTCCTTCCGGTGAAGGATGCTTGCTCAATTGCCCAGCCCTTGCGTGGGAGTGAACGATGCTGCTATGGGCATTTGTAAATAAGAAGAACCATAATGGAAATAAATCTGGCTTACAAAAGAGTTGTTATCTTCACAGGAAGTGGCATTTAGAAGCTTTTCCAGCTAGAAGGCCTTGCTGGGTCCCATATGATGCGAATAATTTCTCTAAGCCTGCGAATAATTTCTCTAAACCTGCGAATAATTTCTCTAAGCCAAGACAAACACTACCCTCACAGGTAGGTATTAGTTACTTCCCATGTGGATTCCACGTTTTTCCTCCTCCTCAAAGAAACAAAAGGGAAGAGCCAAGCTGTTATGATGCACAATTAACTTTTCCAATTTCTATGCTCATTAATTCTATTCATACTATTTTAAATAAATTTTGAAGTTGTTAGACCTTTCTCTCTCTTTCCACCTACATAATTCCTTCAAAGATCACATTTCCCTTTTAAGGAAAAAAAAAAAAAGTCTTCTCACTGCCAGACTGTAAATTAAGAGCCCTAGGTCTCCTCAGGAAGTTGCCAGAAAGAAGCACCAGGCTGGCCCCAGGGGCTTCTTTATGGCAGATTTTTACCACCTCCACCATCGTGAGCTCATTTTCCAAAAGTGCTTTGCTAAGCTGTGTCTCTGTCAGTGTCTCCGTCTGTGTCTGTGTCTCTGTCTGAATCAAAACTGGTACATTTGAAACAGTATGGCATCCTGTGAGTGAGTTGTCTCCTTGGCTAGACATTCTGATTTTGAATTTACTGTTTATCAAACGGGTGTTTGCTCATTTTATGTCCTGGAGGCTCTGTGATATTATTGCAATATGTAGTTTTATCTGCCTGTGTCTCGAAAGAGTGGGTCTATTACCTAACCTGCGCACATCATGCTGAGTCTGAGCCTCTTTTGAAAAAAGAGATTTGCACATAAAATCTTTTATTGGGGCTGTAATATAATAGCCCCAAAATAGCTTTGCCAACAATAGATTTGAGATAAGATAGTTGACGTTGATGTCAACGTTACTCTGTGAGTGTGTGTGTGTGCATGTGTGTGTGTTTAGGGAAGAAGAGGAACTGGAGGGAAAAAAAAATGTACATTGAGATGACCAGCATATTCACTGGCCAAACAATACTGACAAAGCAACTAGCACTTTGATCTTCCCTGCAGAGGAACTTCTTGGAGTCTTTGCTGCCTATTGGGAATTGGCAAAGAAAAGGTGACGAGTTACAAGAGCATCAGACAAAGATTTGGTGTCTAGACCAAACATGACATTACAAGAATTTATTTGCCTGACTCGCTGAACCAAATTTCTGCAAACTCAGTAAAGGGCCTAGATGTGATGAGTGATCAGCTGAATCAGCAGATAGAACTCTTCCTCTTTGAAGTACTACAGCACATTGACTGGGACTCCAGACCTGGGTTTGAATCTAATCTCTGTCACTTGCTGGTTTGCTGACTTTGCACAAGTCATTTAACCTTCTTAACCCTAGTGTCATGGAAATCCTGGTTGTGCAGTGGGTTAAGTGCTACGTCTGTTAACCAAAAGGCCAGCAGTTCAAATCTGCCAGGTGACATTTGGGGCACTTCTGCTCGGACCTACAGGGTAACCATGAGTAGGAGCAGATTTGATGGAATTTTTTTTTTTTTTAAACCCTGGCAGCATAGTGGTTAAGTGCTACTGTGACTGCTAACCAGGTCAGCAATTCAAATCTGCCAGCACTCCTTGGAAACTCTATGGGACAGTTCTACTCTGCGTATAGGGTCACTATGAGCTAGAATCGACTAGACAGCAGTGGGCTTGGGCAGTTTACGACTGGAAAACTTGGTGGTATAGTGGTTAAGTGCTACAACTACTAACAAAAAAGTTAACAGTTTGAATACACCAGATACTCCTTGGAAATTCTATGGGGCAGTTCTACTCTCTCCCAGAGAGTTGCTATGAGTTGGAATCAACTCAACAGCAGTGGGTTTGGTTTTTGGTTTAATTTTACATCTGGAAACAAAGATAGTAATACTACCTAATGACCTGTTATCATGGACATCAAATACAACTCAGCCTGTAAAGAGCTTTAGCCCTGCACCTGGCATGCAGTAAGTCCTCAGTACACACTGCCTGCCCACCCTCTCAACTTGAGACACAGGTCTCAAGTTCCTGCACAGGCTTAGCATCTTAGAGGCAGCATGAAGACTGGCCATGCTGGTAGTTTATACATGCAACCTTGAGGCTTGTGTGCTGGTTTGGAAGGCTTAGAAGGAGGGGAAGATCTTTGGGGATGCCTGCTTAACGCTTCCAAATAGAAATTCCTTTCCTCTCTTTTCTCAGTTCTTTGGAGACAGAGACACAAAGACAAAATGGGCAGACAGAGAACAGCAAACTCAAGTACCTACTCTAATTTGCTGTGGAATCTAACATTTTGGATCATGTGGATACTCCCAAATAATATAAAAAGAGCTGAAACTCAGGAGGCAGCCTCCTTGGAGTGTTCTAGATCAGGAGTCCAGAGATTCAGAGTAAAGGAAGCACTACTCATGGACCCTCGAAGGGAACTGTTAAAACTTGCTATCAAAACACTCCTTTACACACTCAAGTGATTCTGTTCCTGTAGATTTTGGTTTGATATGGTTTTGTAAAAGATGGAACTAAGAGGGGTTCAAGAAGACTTTTATAGTAAGAGTCTAGCTTGTATCGTTCTATACACAGAGAAGTTTTCTACTTGGCTTGAGGTATCACACAGCTTCATACAGGTGGATGTAATGAGAAGTTAACAAAAGGACTGAAATCTTCTGAAACCAGACACTAGTCTCTGTCCTTTCTATAGTATCCTAGGATTTTAGAAACTCAAATAATGGTGGCAGAGGCCAGGTAAGTAGAAGGTTCAGGTATCTGTCAGATCTATGATTCTAGTTGTAGCTCCATCATTAATTTAAAACATGGGTTTAGGCAAGTTAACTAATGTCTTGGAGTTTGGGGGTTATTTTATATAAAAGCAGAATCAATATTATCCAACTTTCTCTCATAAGTTCTTATGAAAAATAAATGAAGTAAGATAATAAAATGCTACGTATGTCTGTAAAGCGTTCTACGAATATAATGATTATTATGAGGGAACTGCGGTATGCAGCCAGGAACCCAAAGCTTTTAGAAAAGCTTTCATGGAAAAATCAAGCCGACAATCTAGATACCCACCCTACTGACTGCTGCAGGGGTGGGGAAGGTGGGAGTAGTAGTTCAGTGGCAGAACTCCATTCCTGGCCAGTACACCTCATAGGCACCCAGCACCCATCTGTCAGTGGTAGGTTGCTTGCTGCTTTGATGCTGAGCGAGTTTCAGCAGACCTTCCTGAATAAGATGTACTAGAAAGCAAGGCTTGGAGATTTATTTCTAAAAATTAGCTAATGAAAAGCCGATGGATCACAAGAATCCAGTCAATCTGCAACCGATCATGGGAATGGCACAGAACCAAGCAACGTTTTGTGCCATTGTGGATGGGGCTGCCACAAGCTGGGGGCCAAGCGGATGACAGCTAACAACAAAAGCAACAACACTGATTGCGTGCAGCATTATAACGTGTCAGTGAGGCTATAGCTACCCACAGGCTGAAGGATTACTAACAGTAAGGAATGAGAGGGAGAAGAAGCAGAAAATCAATCAGCAGAGCTATAGAACAGAACTGTCTTCACCCACAGTGGATGAAGGGCAGGTGTATATTGCCGCTTAGAGAATGATTAATTGTACTGATATTTTCAGGATATTTTAAATATCATGAAAGGGCAAGGCAAACAGAATCATTAGTTTTCTAGAAAAGCAAGGATGTTTCTTCGGGACACGGGATTTTCAGACTGTCTTAGAGATGTCTATGAGTTGCCAGAGATGATAGCAAAGCTTTGCCAACATGGGCGTGCGTGCCTCATGAGTGAATTCTAGGACAACAGTGTATGGATGGATGAATTGATGGACTGAAACCATATGTCAAGTCTTTTCTCAGACAATACGGCTACCTTCCCAAGAAACCCACGCATGTTTGTGAAATGCTGATTGCTACTTTTTGGAGCTTCCCCATCCTTAACCTGCAGCAGTACCACTGTTGGAGGGCCCGGCTCTGTGCTGTCACTTTATATATATTGTCTGTGTTCAGCACAATGACCCTGTGAAGAAAGCAGAGGGATTCACCAGTAAAGGAAAAGGAACTCAAGTTCACCAACAGGCAGGAGGTCACTCAAGTCGAAAGTGGCAGAGGCCAGGTTTGGACTTGAGTTGTCTCTAAGTTATAACAATTTCGGCTATACTAAGCAGCCTTGAGGGACTCTGAAGTAACTGCTCTAGACACTGTCCAAAGGAAGACTGGCTTAGCGTGAGTTGCCTGAGAAAGTTCACCAAGTTCACCAGCAATCCTGCAGTGGCTTCCTTCAAAAGGAAACCCTGGTGGCGTGGTGGTTAAGTGCTATGGCTGCTAACACAAAGGTCAGCAGTTCAAATCCACCATGTGTTCCTTGTAAACTGTATGGGGCAGTGATACTCTGTCTATAGGGTCACTATGAGTCAAAATCAACTTGACGACAGTGGGTTTGGTTTTGGTTTTACTTCAATTAAGCTCCACCTCTCCAGGCCCCAGCCGGAATTCACTTTTTTATCCTCTGATCCCTAGAGCTTAACAGTTGCTGTCTTGAATTAGGAAAGGAGCCCTGATGGTGCAGTGGTTAAGTGCTCCGTAGTTAACTAACAGGTTGGCAGTTTGAGCCTTCCAGCTGTTCCTTTAGGAGAAAGATGTAGCTGCCTGTTTCTGTGAATATTACAGCACTGGAAACCCTATGAGGGTATTCTACTCTCCCTATAAGATCACTTTGAGCCACAACTGACTCAACAGCAATTTGTTTTTATTTTCAGTCCTGAATTAGAGTAAAGTAAGCACATCCTAGTCTCTTGCTAAACGATAACATTTTTGAGGACAAATAATGTGGCTTCTTCTTTTGTAACTCCTCCTAGTTACCAACTTCCATGTCATAATGACTCCTATCTGCACAGTGCAATGGAGTAGACTGTGACTCATGGTGACGTCATGTGTGGAGTACAGTTGCTCGAGAAGATTTTCAAGGCTGTGACCTTTCAGAGATTACTAGACCTGTCTTCTTTGTTTACTCTGGTGTGTCTGAACTGTTAACCTTTGACAAGTAGTCAACACTTAACTCTTTGTCCCTCAAAACTCCAGACAAGGCCTAATTACACCCCATTTTAGAATTAAGGAAACCCTGGTAGCATAGTGCTTAAATGCTATGGCTGCTAACCAAAAGGTTGGCAGTTCAAACCCACCAGGTGCTCCTTGGAAACACTATGGGGCAGTTCCACTCTGTCCTATAGGGTCACTGTGAGTCAGAATTGACTCAGAAGCACTAAGTTTTTAGAAATAAGGGGCCCAAAGCCCAGACAGACCCTCTTAGGCCTTCTGTTGCTAGTTGGTGGGCTCAAAGCCAACCTCTAAATTTCTGACTTGTAACCCCATGCTCTTTTCATTTTGCCAGACTGCTTCTGTGATTCCTGAGTTGGAAACCAACATACGCAAAGGGGAGATAACTATACGGATTTTTATGAGTCGTATTTTTACATCAGACAGTCCTCTGAATAGTTGACAACACCACAACATGGAAAATCAGAGGCATTATGAGAGAGTGCTTTCCTGTGGGAAACACGAAAGCAGATTACAAGATGTTCTTTCCCACCCACTGTCAAATCCACATATTAATTAAAGGTCTAGCCAAATTCACATCATTCCTTGAGCATTAATCATGTTTAAACATCTCATTATAGACACTGGCATCAATTCAACTGTGTGTTATATTGACCGATCAATCAGCAAGTGCTTACTCAGCACTTTTGTGCCCAGGCAGGTACCATGGGAGTCATGGGGCTGTGACCTCATGGAGTTTCAGCATCTTTTTAAGATGATGAGACTAACAAATATGATCATAAAATGAAAAAGTAACAATATGAGAGCAGTGATAGATCCATGGTACCATGAAGGGGGTAAAGTCTAAGTGCTATAAAATAGAAATCTCCTGCTCACCACCACAATAGCTTACTCAACTCACTCTGGAATGATCCATCTACAACCAAACTGAAAAGCACCATGCTGAGTACTGCAAAGCCCACACTTAGCCTGTCAGCATTTTATAGGGGTGAACAGAGATGACCAGGTCACACAGCTAGCAAAGGGCTGAGATGGAATTTCAACTCATGTTTGTTTCCATGTTTGCCTCTGTAGTGAACATGTGCGTGCGCACGCACACACACACACACACACGCATGCACACACACACACACAGAGTCTACCATGTAGCATTAAACACACACATGTGCATGTGCACTGCCATCAAGTTACCATTCTAACTCAACAGTCACCCTACAGGACAAGGTAGAAGTGTGCCCTACGGTTTCCAAGTAGCAGCTGGTAGACTTGAACTAATGACCTTTTGGTTAGCAGCCAAGCTCTTTAACTACTGTGCCACCAGAGCCCCATAAAACCTGTTCCTGTTGAGTCAATTTCAACTCACAATGATCCTACAGGACAGTAGAGCTGCCCCCATCGAGTTTCCAAGGAGCACCTGGTGGACGCAAACTGCTGACTTTTTGGTTAGCAGCCATAGCACTTAACCACTATGCCACTAGGGTGTCCACAGAGCTCCATAAGCAGGTGTTATTTATACTCTCACTGTCTAAGGGGCAGAGTGGGTTCTCTGTACTGGAGGGTATGTTGTTTGTCGAGCCAGATGATTCCAGAAATGAGAATGACCAAGGAGCGAAACCAGGAAAAGTCTGAACTGTTCTATGTAACAAAGGGAAAGGGGCAGGAGGTGGGGTGGGTTGGATGGATCTCGAAGGAACAACAACAACAAAAGACCACCAGGAATGCTGGACAGGTCACAGGAAGGGTGAGGGTTCTGAAGACATATTCTTGGGGGATAATAAGAGAAAGTGGGTAGTGTCGGTTGTTATTAAATTTTCTTCTATGTGGTACATGATACAAACACTCTGCTTCATTTCTTCTTGACATCTTCCAAAAAAATACAGCCTATGCTACACTGCCCAATATTCACTTATTTGTCTGCTTGTTTACTTATTTATTGTTGCAGAGATGCATCATACCAGAAATGAAATCTTGCTTTAAGAAGATGCCCAAGAGTAAAAATGGGTTACTAGAAATTTAATCTTGGGGCACCTTTTGGGTTAGGTACCTAGATCTCTCATGAAAATTAGTAAAGAGCCCTGTAACTAACATCTAATACGGCATCTAAACCTCCCAGCCCCTGCTGGCTATTGCAAGTCCTTGGGGAGAGCACTTAATTGTTCCCAACCTCAATTTTATCTGTAGAACAGACAGCCATACTTACATCACATCTGACACAAGCAGGGACTCAACAATGTCATATTTCCTGTGTTCTTCATCCCTTCACTTCCTGGGTCTTTGTATCCTCAGTCTGGAAGTTTTTATCAGATTCAGTATCTGAAAATTTTATGCTGCCAGTTTCCCTTGTGGTCGTTCAATGACTTAACAAACAGTCCGAAGTCATTACTGTGTGTTAACACTTTGTGCTCCTCCTCACTGTCACTTAGACAGTTCCCACCCAATTTGCCTCTGGAAAGCAAGAATGCTTACTGTGTGGCGATTTATTTAAGACTAAGGAGCCAAGCAGGGCACTAATCAACAAAGAAGGCTGTTGTGTCAAACTGCCTAACTAAAAATGCCTGCTCTTCAGCTTACAGGCTGTGTACCGCTGGGAAAATGACTTAACCTCTCTTGCCTCAGTTTTCTCCTCTGTGGAATGGACATAATGGTAGCACTTACGCCACAGGGGATCGTAACAATTAAACACACTGATGTATGAGCCTATTACATACCAGCCATTCAGTTAACGTTAGTTGTTACTATTACACGCAACTGATACCCCATGAATGAAGCGTCATTTAATAAGAAAGAAAATAAGCCAGGACGTAAAAGCTATGGAAGGCAGTTAAGGACAAATCTTAAAAATATATATAAAAATTAAACATGCTGCAAACTACAGTGTTTCCTGTTGAGAATTATGTTCATTCAACTTTACAAGAGCTTGTCTGAGGTATTTCAGAGGATGTGACAAAGGCACCCCTTCCACTCGTCTCTCTCCTACCCACAAAGAACACCTCAGAGGAGATGATAGTGCGCAGTGAAATAGCAACATCATCAGATCAAGAGCATTCTGATTATTTCTCCATACCGCAATGTGGAAGTGACTGTGACCTGTGGCACGCGGTAAAGCTGCAGGCATTTATTCCCAGGAAGCGGACAGAAAGCTTTGCTTGGTGATTGCAGACTGTCCATCCTGACTGCGTTCCATGGAATTACCACCGCACATTATTACAAAGTGCGCATCTCTTCAGAAAACATCTGTCAGAGAGGAAAGTGGAAGCAATCCTGCTCAGCCTCGGGAGGCTACAGGCTGGAGGGAGAGAGGGCAAGTGGCTAGCTTCATGCCCCCATGACACAGACCAGCTGGATTAGAGGGAAATGAGAGAGGAGGAGGAAAGAATGGAGATTAAGCAATCAGACCACTAAAAAGACCAAGAAACATAAAGAGAAAGAGGTCTTTTGGGCATGAGACGTTTCGCTTGCAGTTCCAAATCTAGCAACAGTGTAGTGAAGACGAAACAATAGAGGAAGAAAAGACAGAGTGCTGAAGGAAGGAGGGAGACAGGCTGGTGAGAACACAGTTTTCAATGCTGCCCTCTCTCCCCGTTTCACCAGGCTAGGTCTCACCTAACGGGGATAGGCAGTGTGCCTTGCTACTCTGCGACCACTACAGTTCTCCTGGTTCTTAGCTCTTGTGTCCAGCAGCCCCCCTGTCTGCAGCCATTCTTCACCAGGAAAGCAGGGGTAATCAGGCCCATCCTTTAAACATCTTCATTCTATTACTTTCATAATCTGCCTCTAATGGTCGGTTCAATAGACGTGGGGCTGAGCAGACCAGGCGCCAGAACAGCAGCTCAGTGTATAGAGCTATTCTCCATGCCATTGATCACAAAGATAAAAATCAATCCTGGCTAAGGAGAAAGAAGTTAAAAATAAATTGCAGGGATTGATTTCTATTCAGACCTTCTGACTCCCAGTTTAGGAAGGGAAAGGGAAGCACGTGTATGGATCTGCCTGTCATGAAATCAGGACGGCCATGAAACCTATGTGTTCTGGTATCAAAAGCAAAAACCAGGGATGCTGTGTACACACACACATGTCTTTTAACTTATGCTTCCATATCATTTTTATCTTTCCCTTCTAATAACCACTGGAAACGAGAATCCAAATAAATTGTTAATTCCCATGAGAAACCAAAAGGGGTTTGTTGCGTTTCCTACAATACCTCCAACATGGTGCACTATGCCTGGTGGATAGTGGTAACTCCAGAAATACTTGAGGAACTCAACAAATGAATTAATGAAGGGCCCTGTCAGCTTTTACTGTCTCTCACAACTCTGTTTATTTAGTCATAAGGTTATCACAGCCTAAAATTATTTTTCCAATTATTGCTTTGCTTATATATTATTTCTCCCCATCACTAGACTAAAAATCCTCCAGAAAACCCTAGTGGCATAGTAGTTAGGTGCTACAGCTGCTAACCAAAAGGCTGGCACTTCAAAGGTTCAAATACACCAGGTGCTCCTTGGAGACTCTATGCAGGAGTTCTATTCTGTCCTATAGGGTCATTATGCATCGAAATCAACTTGACAGCAATTGGTATGGCAAGGACTGTGTTTTCCTTATTTCCTTATTTCTTACATATTGCATGATCTCTATGGATCATAGCTGTGATGGACTAAAGTTGAATGTCCCCAAAAATATGTGTTCAATTCCTGGCCCCAGTACCCATGGATATGATTCAGTCTGGAAATCAGCCTTTTCTTTTGTTAATGAGATCACACCGGGGTACACTGCATCCTAAACCAAATCACTTCTGAGCTATAAAAGGACCAGAATAGACAAGAACACACACTAGGTTAGGGATGACAGACATGACATGAGACAGTCAAAAGCCAAGGAACACCAAAGAACCAAGGGATATCCAGGGAAGAATCTACCAAAAAGAGAGAGTCAACACAGCCAAGATCCTGATTTGGACTTCTAGCTTCCAGAACTACAGAGAGTAAACTTCTGTTATTTTAAGCCACCGTCTTGTGATATCTGTGTTAAAGTAGAACTTTCATTTACTTTTTATTCACTGTATTATCTTCACATTGTACACTCAGTGTAAGTGTATGGAACGAAGGAATGTGTGATCCAGCAAGTCCCTTGGGGAATAAGCAGCATCCTTAATGTATATCATCTTTATCATCTAGTTCTACTAAAACAGAAATACCACAAGAGGATGGCTTCAACAAACAAATTTATTCCCTCATGGCCCAGTAGGCTAGAAGTTCAAATTCAGGACACGAGCTCCAGGGGAAGGCTTTCTTCCTGTGTTGGCACTGGAGGAAGGTCCTTAGGATGCATTAGGCTTCCCTTGGTTTGGGAGCATCTCAGTACAGGAAACCCATGTCTAAAGGACATGCTCTGCTCCTGGCATTGCTTTCTTGGTGGTATGACGTCCCCTACTCTCTGCTTGCTTCCCTAGTTTCCCTTACTTACCTCCTAGCTTCTCTCTATATCTCAAGAGACTGCCTCAAGGCAAAAAAACCACCCTATACATTGAGTCCTGCCCCACCCACCCAACTGCTGCCCATCCTCCCTCATTACCACCCCAGAGGCAGGAATTCCAACATGGAGCAACATCACAAATGCCGGAAACCATGGCCCTGCCAAATTGCTGCACAGATTTTGGGGCAACACAATTCAATGTATGACATCACTGATTTCCAGACTTCATTCTACAGAGTTCTACAGAGATGTCTAGATGGTGTCCCAAAGGGGTGAGGAAAAGGCTAGGCAGGTGGGAGAGCTTGAGTGATTCCACCTGCACCTGTTTTAGATATGGCATTCCCTGATCAGTTTGTGTCTGAAAAGAGGCTCCCACTGTTAACAACAGCTACAACAGGTTTGAAGGCCCTCCTTTCAACGTTAATTCTCTCATTAAAGAGGATGATGAGCAAAAGTGAGGGCCAAGGTCACTAAGCAAGCTAATCTTGAGGTCAGACTTAAAACCCAGAAATGCTGTCTCCATCTTTCGACCCCAGCTATACTGTCTCTTGTACTGCTGCACCTAAAGCTGGATCCCTGAAAACATTCTTTCCTCTGACAACTAGCCTGAACCCTGCTTTCTGCAGGAGAACTACCCTGATGGCACCATGCTTCCTGGATCCCCTCTGCTCCAACAAGCAGTCTGTCCCACGAAGCCTAGCACTTCCTTAAATACTTTTGAAGCCCTGCTCATGCTCAGGGAGAGTGTCAGACCAATGAGGCCTATCTTCCCATCCAGACTGAGCACAAAATGAGGACCACCACTTTGTCCGTCTTGTTTACCATTATATCCCATTCATTTAGGAGAGTATTAGGAACACACTGAGTCTTCCATGAGAGGTTATTAAACAGATGAATGAATACAGGAATACATCTGTCTCAGACAGAAGCTATCACAGTGCCGGGTGTATAATAGATGCTCAATAAAATCAACCTAATTTTTAAGCCACTGACTAGGCCACTATTACATTCCAGAAGCTCTTAATCTGGCTGACCACCCATGAGGGCTTTCAGAATCAGATGCTTGCAAGCTGCCTGCAAAAATTTCAAATGTTTATTTACCACTCAGCTAGTTAAAGAATTAAAAGCAAGAAGACTAAAAAGTTGATTTTATTAAGCATCTACTATACATCCAGCATTGTGATAACTTCTGAGACAGATGTATTCCTGCATTCATTCATCTATTCAAAGAACTATAATAGGTGAAATCCTGAGCTTAATAGATACATATCCTAGTTAGAATAGTAATAGGAGCAAATTGGGCTTAAAATAATTTTTTTTCAGTCAACAGACCAACTGCCTTTATTATTAGCACTGTTAGTTTTTACAACGGAATTATTTTTACTAGGAGAAGGCCCCAGATGAGGGATCATCCAGGAAGCTGGGCTTAGCAGAGGGAGTGTTAAAGACTCGTTAGGACTTGATGGAGGATAGGACAGGGGACACTCCAGCAGGTCTTGGATCAAGAGGTCTTGTGAATCCTGAAATAAGTCCCTAGAGAAGCAACTCATCCAAAACATGTCATAGGAATTGGATAATAAATGGCAAGAAGGAAAAGGCAAGTGTGACAAGCCTGAAGTCAAACAAAGCTGTAGATGTCCCACCTGTCTCAGCGATGTCCCACCCAGCGATGAATTGTTGAGTAAATCAGCTAAGTGCACCTATGAGGTGAGGGTGTGATTAGAATACACTGGATGTCATTAAGTCCTTCTTTGGCTAATGATGCAGAGGATTTCTGAATGGAAACAAATCTGAAACACATCCTGACCATCAGTCCACTGAACAAGGAGAGGAGGGAGGTCCTCCTGCTCCTACTTTCTACTGAGCCTGGAAAACATCACCCAAGTTCTGTTTCATACCAAGGAGAAAAAGGTCTGGGGAACACCAGCTATTCAGGGCTGATGTTAAGATCTTCACACTGGAAAAATGAAATGGGTACTGGATTATTGTCCTCTTTTGCCATCCTTTGTCAACCCAGATAGCACAGGAGTCATATCTTGACTCTGCCACTTACTGAGCTCTAAGACATAGGGCAATTCTCTAAATTTCTGATGCTCAGTCTCCTCCATGGGAAACTGAAAATGATCATATCTACCGCCCCCAAAGACTGTGAAGATGAAGGAAGAAGTAAAGAAAGTGTAGATATGCTGGACATACATGTGGCATAAATTAAACATGAGAACCTTTTCCAACTGTAATGACAATTCTTTTAGTTTGCTGACTAGGGGTCAAAATTGGTGGTGTGGTTAAGTGGAAAGAACATTCTAGAGAATTCTTGCCCTGGAAACAGGAAACTGCAGATTTCCAAATAGTTGAAGAGACTAAGAGTCAAGTGGCCAATCTCACCCCTTGGGACAAAGATATAAATGCTTGTGACCCCCTGGACTTTATGTCCACCTCCCTGACCAGAAATCAACACACCGCGTCTAACCACATGTAGCTCCTGCATAATTCACTGCAAATACTGCCTTCCTGCTCAGCACGTACAGTGCAGCTCACCCTTCTCAACCCCGTGGAGAAACCACTAATTAACAGCAGTCCTTCCTATGAAACGACAATGACACAGACTTCCATGCAGTTTCTACTGATAACTCATACGTGGTACATAAAAGGAAATCAATTTGGCACCCTTGAAGTAGATACATTTCATCAATGTACTACTACTGGAAAGACTACTTTATAACCCACTGCTGTTGAGTCAATTCTGACTCACAGAGACCCTAAAGGATATGGAAGAACTGTTCCACAGAGGTTCTGGGGAGCATCTGGCAGATTTGAACTGCTGACTTTTTGGTCAGCAGATGTAGCACTTACCCATCATGCCACCAGGGTTTCCTTATAATACATTGCATATTACAGAATACTTCTCTTCTGGAGCCCTGGTGATGCGGTGGTTAAAAGCTCAACTACTAACCAAAAGGTTGACAGTTCAAATCTACCAGCTGCTCCTTGGAAACCCTATGGGGCTACTGTACCCAATCAACTCAACAACAATGGGTTTGGTCTGCTTTTTTTCTCTCTGAGATTAGAAGTCCCAGTGGTGCAGTGGTTACAACACTCAGCTCATAAGTGAACAGTTGGCAACCCAACCTACTAGCTGTTCTGCAGGAGAAAGATGTGACAATCTGCTTCTGTAAAGACTTACAGCCTTGAAAACGCTAAGGGGCAGTTCTACTCCATCCTATAGGGTCACTATTAGTTGGAAAGTAACTTGACAGCAATGGGCTTTGGGTTTCTGAGATTAAAAGAAAACATTCCTTGCTATTTTGGCTTAAAAAGCAACAAGTATTACGTTTTTCAGAGGTCCTTGAGTGGCAAAATAGTTTATGCTCAACTACTAAATGAAAGGTAGTAGTGTGAGCCCAACCAGTGGCATAGCAGAGGAAAGGCCTGGGGATCTGCTTCTGTAAAGGTTACAGCCAAGAAAACCCTATGAAGCAGTTCTACTCTGTACCATGAGAGTTAGTCGTGATGGGACTTTTTTTTTTTCCTTTTTACTGTAATTTTCACAAAGGCTCACTGGATACCTTTGGGAAGAAAGAAGAAGCCTTAATAATTTATTGGGGCCATGCACAGTAAAGTTCTGAATGAAGCCAAGAGATTGCTTTGCTGAAAAGATGGACAGGCATCCTGAAAAAAAGTGTCCATCCCTGGAGCTTCTGTCTCTGCACAGTGCTGAATCTGCTAAAAGGAATAGGAGACAGCAGGCAGTCATCAGCATTTGGATGGAAACTGACACTGTAAGAGGGATGCCATTACTCAAGGATAAGGTAGAATGTGATGGAAGAAAAGGAACCTAGAAAGAGGTTCAAGACCAATGCCTATGAAAAGGATGAGCAGAAGAAGAGGCACCTGCAAAGACAAGTAAGAAGACAATGCTGGCGACACGGGAGGAGAACTTGAACTGGGCTTTATCCAGGAAGCAACAGGAAGAGAATGTTTCTAGAAAGAAGGGGCAGTTGAGACATTCCAACACTGCAGACAGGTCAAATGACTTAATTATTGAGAGCTGCAGTCTGGACATAATTCAAAGTTAGCTTTGATGTACTTGGCAAAAGCAATCTCAATAGAGTATCTGGAGCAGAAGCCAGTCTCAAGCAGGTTACGGAGAGGGAAATGAGAAAACGGAGATACAAACAAGGACAGCTCTCAATAAATTTGTGTTTATTTATGGACATATTTCAGATACCATGAGGTGGGATAGTGGTTAAGTGCTATGGCTGCTAACTAAAAGATCACTGGTTCATATCCACCAGGTGCTTCTTGGAAATGCTGTGGGGTGGTTCTGTCTGTCCTACAGGGTTGCTACAAGTCAGCATCGACTTGTCAGCAAAGGACTACAGTTATGGATTAACAGTAACTTTTATAACAGGTTACTAAAATTATCACATCCACAGGAGACACATCCCGGCCACACAGTATTTAAAGAACCTCCATTCATGTTAGCTGTTGGAAACACTTAAGATGCTGAAAATCCTTCAAGAATATCCACCTGAAGATGCCTTTATTAGATTTCTTTGAAAATCTCTCTGTAACTTTCATTTTCTTTTAAACTCCTGTGTTGCAAACGTGTCCCCTACTGATGAAATTGCTATTTATTTAACATTCAAAATCTCTCCCATTAAGAGCAAATTAACATCATTTCTAATATTACCAAATAGTTTTTCTTTGAATAATTACATTCTATTACTTTCTGCCTCAGGGCTTTTTTTTTCCTTCAGAAAGATAACAGTTTCTCAGGGACAGAGTAGTCACACCAGGAGGGTTTTTCTGTCTCCCATGTTGGTGTATAAAGCAGCATTCTAAATGAAGCAACAAAACCCAGGTCAGGTGGGGACCAAGATGCTTCAAGAAGGTACTCGAGAGTCTAGAAAGACAACTAAATAACAGAGCACACACAGTCACATGTACATCACTGGAAGTTAGTTCTCTGGTAACAAACACTGTGAAAGCAGGAAGATTTTATCATGTACAAGTGTTGATACATAAATTTAAACCACGGATAATTAAAAAATGAATTTGTGTCAAAAGGTTTAGCAATTTTCATGTATTAGGCTTACAAAACCCCTTAAAAGAGGATGTGCGTACAGCAAACGGTGAGGCTGTGAGACTAGTCTCTTGATTCTTGCATTTTATTGGGCTTTGTAGTTTTCAAAGCATTTCAAAGCCATTATTATCTCCCTTGATCCTTACAACAACCTTCCAATTTAGGCAGGATGGAGTAGCATGATTCCATTCTAGAGAGCTGAGGGAATTCTTGCTCTGAAGTTGAAGGAACTGGCTTGGCATCCCCTACATGACAGGCGGCAGATTCCTGGCAACAACTCAGGCCTTTAACCTTTTTCCCCCCGCAACTGACCATGAGCTATGAATTGTAAACTTCTTGTGCGCAAGGACTATGTACGTCTTCTCTGTTACGCTCCAGTGTACCTGACATACTACTGGGGCTCAACCAGTATCTATTAATGGGGTACTAAGAGCTGCTCATTCTTAATACTTCTGGAACACCTCTTGACACTTTACAAGAGCCCTATTTTTCTATGTTTATACACAGCAACTTCTATCCAAGCTACCAACTGGCTTTGCTGTAATCACGAGATTATGCTAGAATCACTGTGATGCATGACATTCTCCACTCTCCAAAACCCTTCTGTCATGGATTGAATTGTGTCCCTACAAAAATATGTGTAGCCAAGTGTCTGGGCCATGATTCCCAGTATCTTGTGATTGGCCTCCACTTTGTGGTTTTCCTATGCTGTATGTTAAAGGATTAGGGTGGGACTGTAAATCCCTTCAAAGGATCACCTCCTTGCTCCACTGTAAAGGGAGTTTCCCTGAAGTATGGCTTGCCCCACCCTTAATCCTTTCATCTTGCAAGAGATAAAAGGAAAGAGAAGCAGACAGAGAATTGGAAATCTCATACCATCAAGAAAGCAGCCCTGGGAGAAAAGTGGGTCCTTCAGACCTGAGGTTCCTGTGCCAAGATGCTCCCTGGACAAAGAACTGATGCAATACTGGACTTTCCTCAGAGCTGACAAGGGGAAAGTCTTCCCCTGGAGTGGACATCCTGAACTTGGACTTGCCGCCTACTGAACTGTGTAAAAATCAACCTTCCTTTAGTTCTACATGAATTGGCTCTGACTCGACTTGGCCTTGGCTTTGTGAAAGCCATCCACTCTGTAGTTTTTCTGTTAGGGCAGCACAAGCTAACTAAAACACCTTCTCATGGAGAGGGCTTCTCTCTTGATTACATCTATATAATGCTGTTGTTAGGTGACACTGAAGTCAACCTCCCAACTCATGATGCCTCCCTGCACAACAGAGCACAACACTGCCTGATCCACGCTCAGGTACTAATTTGGCCATCAGGAGCCGTGTGACCCATACGGTTTTCATGGGTTGAGTTTTAGTAGTTAACTGCCAGACATTTCTTCCAGGAGTTAAAGTGGCTTAACACTGAGTCACTAGGCAGTGAAGACTACTTGCACAGTTGTAACCTTTACCGAGGTTCAGGGTAGGTCTGGCTTTCTGTTCTACTAGGGCTCTGGAGGTAGCTGTGGATACTACATGTTCAGGTAGCCAAGCTCTCCTCCAGCCTGAATCTGAAAAACTTTTTCGAGGCTCAGGTGGCTGCCTGTGTTTTGAGGGTTCCCACCTTCTCCCTGTGCTCAACTTCTAAAAACCACCTCTTTCTCCTAAACATCAAAGTTGCTGGGTAATTCTTCTCAGGGCAATACAAGACTCAGCTAAAACTGCAAGAAATCCTTTGTTCCACGCTGAGGCAACAAAGACATCAAGGAGCATGTGAAGGAGGATTTGGGCAGGGCTAGGATGGCTTTCTATCCTTCAAATTGTCTGCTTTCTCCCAGTCTCTCACATGCTTTATTTGTATCTTAATTACAGACCCGGTTTGCTCTTGTATTTTAAATATTTAAAGATAGGTCGGCATCATATCCTTTTTTATTAATCTCACCACATGCATGATAAAGCTTAATTCAATGAGTTATCCCGCCAAGGGCCGTGTCCTATCTCAGGAAGGGAGAAGGGTAGGAGAGGGCTTCAGGTAGCCCTGTACAGATACACAAATTACTTTTGAAGACTTACTAAGCACTTGCTCTTTCTTTTATTACACTCCCTAGTACGAATCATCTCGCCAAAGAGATACTGCCGTCACCATTGCTGAACCATCTGTTCTCCAAGATAATCACTAGAAAAGCTACTTCACGAGGAGAAAAGACAGGCTTTTCAACCATTTTGGTTCAGAACACAGAAGCTAACTAATCTCTTGGCCCTGCCCTTATACAGGAAAGCCAATTTCTCTTTTATCCTTGTGGAACAGGACGGCATTTCAGTTAGACGCTTCCCCATTAAAACAACAGCACTTCTGGGAAGGATTATATCCTTTTGATTTCCCTAGAAAACCCCAGGCCCTGGGCCCCCTGCAAAGAAAGGCCCTGACAGATTAACAAATTTCGGAGTTTTCTGTACATCTCCAGCTCAGCTTTCCCAGTGGTGGGTGATCAAACGCTAGGTCCCCTCCAGCAAAGCCATCAAGATAGCTAGCCAATGTCTCTTTGGCAATAGAAAAATAAAAGCTGAGACAGAGCCTTTGGGGTCTCTCTAGATTGTAGGGGGCATGTGGGAAGTACCTGGACTCTCTCACCACACAGAAAATACAGGACTAAAAATTACATCATATCCAGAAAGGGAAATTATGAGTGGGCATGGGAGGCATCTTTTAAAAAGGCATATGGGAGAGGGTAGAAATTGTGAGTATCACTGGGAGTTCATTATGAAAAGAGTATCTAGGTTTTTGGTTGTTTGGACTGTACTCTCAGAAGTATGTGCATTTGTTTATAATGACTCACTCATGAGTAAATATTCATGAATTAAATAAATACATCACGTTAACTAATAAGCAGAGAAAGATCTGGGCCTGGATCTCAAGCTTTGCTCTTAGTGGTTCAATGTCTACACATGGAAAAGCCAGATGTTGACCCCTGCAGCCAGTGGTGCTAGGGCAAGACACAGGCTTTCAAATATTTCTTTGCAGCAAAATCCTTCTGCTGAATGAAAGAGGATATAGAAAGTCAGTATATAAGCCAAAAAAAAAAAAAAAAAGATGCTGTGTGCAAGGAGAGTCTAGGCAGCTCACAGAGTCCCTGGGCAGTGCAAACAGTTAACACATTCACCTGCTAACCGAAAACTTGGAAGTTTGAGTTCACCCAGAGGTGCCTCGAAGAATGGCCTGGCAACTGAGTTCCGAAAAATCAGCCCCAGAAAACTCTGTAGAGCACAGTTCTACACTGATACTCATGGGGTCACCAGTGACTTGATGGCAACTGGTCAGGACACCTGAGCTCCACTCTTTCAGACTCCTCCTCCGCTGCTGGCAGCTTCTAACGCTTGTTCCCTAGGACCTTCAATTTATAGACCACCACAAAGCACTGTTGAAGACTAGAGGATAGGAAAAGGTGAAGGGACAAATGGGTCTCCACTCTGTGTGAAGTCTTTTCCCCTTGGAATTTCATGCCTTTGTTAGCACAAGAGCACAAAAAAGTCAGAAAATGGGAATGGATAAAACCCCTTAATGCCTTGGAAAACTGAACCCATCAAAGGCTCTTACACCTATCCTGTTGTTACTTAGCTTCTCCAGCACTAAGCACAGCAGAAAATCATCTGCCTCTACCGTGCTGCCCTCTAAACATCAAACTACTCAGGGACACACTGTCCTTCAGCGGAATGTGTGACCCTGAGGCCCAGTTTGGTGCCAGGGCTGCTCCATGAAGACGCCACTGTGAGGGCCGCATCTGAGGGTCCAGTCTGACTGCACCAGCTGCTGCTCCTCTCCAGAGACCAGTGTTCAGCAAAACACAGCGCTGCTCCCTCCCCTGATGCCCGGCCAGCTTGCTCAGATCCACATCCACAGTGTCTAAACCCTGAGAGGTGAAGCTACTGTTGCTCCAAGGGTTTCCTGCTGACAAATACTCTAGGAGACAGTTTTATCTCCGTGAACAAAATGAGGAATTCTTGCTTTTTTGGCTTTAGAAGGAGATACTGTTCATCGCAGCTCAAACCTTACCTTCTCCTTGAAGTCCTTCATCCCGCAAAGGACAAAATAAAATCGATGCTTCTGAAAATTACCTGAAATGGTTTTTAATAGAAACACACAAAACAAACAATTGAAGAAAGCAGCCAAGAGATCAACAATGATGAAGGTGGGAAAAGGGGTGGGAAAAGTGGGAAGAGGAGAATCATAATACCATGAACATTAAGGCAGAGAAGCTGCTAAACTTGAAACAAAATATAATTCTGAGATTTCTAGCAACTAAGATAAACATGGGAACATAAAAGTATTCTAGAGCTAACTAACAGAAGGAAAACAGGTGATCTCTCCAGGCCAGGGAAATTTTCTCACTTCCTTTCTACCATTCCCCTCTCCCCTACTACCACTACCCAGAGACAGTGAGGCTCCTGGTGTGCATGCTTGTTCACTGCCTTACCTTGATCCATGCCTTCCTCTCTGCCCCCATAACCCTTCTTTCTGTACTTAACTAATATGTACTTGTAACTGAAGACTTGGTTCACGACCCCCAACTTCCAGGAGGCTTGACCCAACAGTCCTCTGGGGCAGGGTGAAGAGCTGCTTTTCCCCTAGAGTACCCATGTGCTTTCACTAACACAGTGCTCATCACTACATTATAATTGTTTAGTTGTCTGCGTTCCCCACTGGGCTGAATGTATTTTAATACATTTAAATGAATGAATATTAAAAAGACACTGAATAACACAACGGTAATTCCTGGACAGCAGTGTTACAAAAATGCAGAAACATTTTACAGATGGCCATTTCTTATGCAGGAACAATTGTCAATTACCCTAAGTTGTCCTATATTATTAGCTGGCAAGACAAGATTCTCTTGCTTGAAAAAGATAACTAACTACACTCTCTAACAATAAGCACTGGTGTCTTATCTCCTTAGTTCAATTCAGCAAACATTTACTGAGTACCAGTCATTATGCTAAGTGCAGGGAAAAAAAAAAAAACTGAATAAGACATAGTCCCAGTTTTGATAGACTTTACAGATTTGTCCAGAGAGACTCAACAGAAAGGGGTCAGTTGTTAGCGTAGGGGTGTGGTCCAGTCCTGACAGAGAATGTCAGGGAAGACTTCCTGGGGGTGTTCCCTGAATTGAATCTTAAGGGAGCCTGGTAACAACAACAATATGCCTGGTAAAGGTACATTCTCCAAGCAGAAAACAAACCATATAAAAAAAGCCTATGAGGCAAGAAATGACATGGTTTGTATTACAGGGGTTTATTTTTATGAAGTAAGAAGTTTAATAATATGAAAGGTATATAAGAAGGGGCAGCAGGTAAGGAATTCACATGGGGTGAGATCCAGATTGTAGAGGGCCTTGTAGGTAATAGTACATAAATTAAATTTTATTCTATAAGTGATGAGCAGCCACTACAGACAGGAACATTGATTCTTACTTTAGTTAAATTGTGTAGGAAGTAGTTCTGGCAATGGATTGGGGTAGGGACTAAGCTAGGAGAAAAAAAATCAGGTAGAAAGCTATTGAAACATTTCAGAAAATACACAATAAACATTTATAAATGGCCTTAATACCAAAAAAAACCCAAAAATGATGGTGTTTCATTTTTCTTCTCATTTATATCACCCTAGAGAAACAAGAAAAAGAAGAAAGGGAAATGCAAACTCTGTATTTAAGAAAACTATAACCCTGGAGCATAATTTACAAGAAAAGAAAGCCACACGCAGTGAAGGACAAACAGAGTGAAGACAGACATCAAGACAACAAATATTTATAGCGGTAAATCTTAGATCAAGCTAGAACAGCACAGTCCTTCAAAGCTGACATTTCCCAAAGGGCAGAACTAACCATCTATTGTTTAGAACTCAGGGGGTGTAGTCCAGGGATTGGTTGGCAATAGGAGTGTTCCTAGACCTGACTGATAATAAGGAGAAGCTGGGAAGCATGGCTGGATAAAGAATCATCTATGTGATGTTGCCTTATGAAAATAATCCATCCACAGATAAAACAATCTTGAGTTTTACAGAACTTTACTGAGAACCAAGGAAGATTTCTGTTAGGCTAAAACAGAGCCCCCATCTATCACTAAAGTGAACTTCCTCAAAGACACTGTCCATGAAGAGCTCACATCTTAAAAAATGAATAATTAAAAACATAGAAAAGAAAACAACACAAAAGCTATAAAAGTAAAAGAAAAAGGCAGGACGAACAAAGTGCAAAATCTCTTCCATGGAGCAAGTGAAAATGCTGACCATATCGCTAGGAGTAAAAAATAACATGTGTGAGACAGTTAAATGAATAAGTGAAGAGTTCAAAGCAGAAATACAAAAGCTCAAGGAAGATACGCTGCAATAAGCAAAAAAGATAAAATGTAAACTGACAAAACTCACAAAAGAAGTAAAACAAAAGCAGCAATAAGGAGCTTGCATGCTGAAACACTTGTAGAATAATGTGGGTAACATTGCTCAATTTTGTTTTATTTTGCTCAAGAGGGTGGAGGAGTTAAAAACGATTAGAGAATGAGCTGACGGTTCTCCTTTGCCTTTCATGTCTAGTCTACAGAGAGGCTTATATTACAGGGGGAAAAATGTATGCAGTATGACCAACCACAAGACATACGCTAATGTATAAAGACATATGCTAATATATAGCTATTATATAACTGGTATAGAAATATAAAGAAAAGGGGACTCTGGGTATCAAGAACACAAAATTATAAGTTATAATAACCATAAAATAAGTAAATCGCAAGAACTGAAAGTGGAAAATATCAGAGTGGCCTCACACAGTAAACATTCAACCAATTCATCCTGGAAGCTAATGGAGCAAAGAGAATAATACATAAATTTTACACTATGACAAACTATACTAATGCAAAAAGAAAAAAGAAAAACATCTTTTCAACATTCAAGAATAAGCCCTGCTTGAAGGCATTATTAAAGAACAAACTTCAGGCGACCAAAACATAAATGGGGAATCTACAGTAAAAAGTGATGGCTGCAAGACTGCTTTTTTTTAAATGTGAGAATGATGGTTCAGAGCAGAAGGCAATTGGACTAAAAGACACAATTAGCAAAAATTGGGGTTGGATAGAGGAGAGAGATGGGAAATCATGAAAGTCTACTATTTTTTTTTTTCACCCTTTTTAGCCATGGTTCATGAATTATTTAAGTCTGACGAAATTGTATTTTCAGGTAGTAAAATAAACACACTATGAAATAATATAATCAACCAAAACTGGATGGTGGTAGAAACCCTGATGGCGTAGTGGGTTAAGTACTACATCTGCTAGCCAGAAGGCTGTTAGTTTGAATCTGCTAGGTGCTCCTCGGAAACTGTACAGGGCAGTCAGTTCTACTCTGACCTACAGGGTCACTGTGAGTCGGACCTGACTCAACAGTAGGGGGTTTGTTTTGGGGGGATGGTGACAAGATTAAAGTGAGAGGGAAGGAAGACTTACGCATGGGCACATACTAATTTCATGATATTTTATACAAGTGAAGACGAATAACAACACCTAAAAATCTAACATTAAGTGTCTTACATGAAATCATACTCATTCAGCAGTTAAAACAGTGACCGTATAGGACAGACCTGAACTGCTCCACAGAGTTTCCAAGGAGCGCTTGGTGGATTCAAATTGCCAATGTTTTGGTTAGCAATCATAGCTGTTTACCTCTATGCACCAAGATGTCCATGAAATTATATTCATTATGCAACTCAAATAAAATACATGTATTCAAAATTATCAAACAAATACATAAGCAGGAAAGCAAAGAAAACAGATTATGTAGGGGAAATTAAAAAAGAAATAATGATAATGAAAAACCTAGCATAAACCATCAGGACTAAGATGTCTCTCTCTTAATCCATGCACATGGCAGAATTTACCTATGAGAAGGAAATGACTCTCCTGTGAAACAGTAACGGCCGATTGATTTATAATCATCTTTTTCACTGTCGCTAGCGGTTTACCTGCAAACTTACCAACATTAGTTTATTTCCATCTTAGCTAAGTAACAGTAGCAAACGTTGCTGCTCTTCTTAGGTGCCGTTGGGTCAGTTGTGACTCATAGCAAACCTATGTACAACAGAATGAAACACTGCCCGGTCCTGTGCCATGCTCACAGTCATTATAAAACTTGAGCCCCTTGTTGTAGCCACCGTGTCAACCCACCACGTTGAGGGTATTACTTTTTTTCACTGACCCTCCACCAAGCATGATGTCCTTCTCCAGGGACTGATCCCTCCTGACAACATGTCCAAAGTATGTAAGGTGTAGTCTTATCATCCTTGCTTCCAGGGAGCACGCTGGTTGTACTTCTTCCAACAGAGATCATTGGTACTTTTGACGGGCCGTGGCATAGTCAATGTTCTCCAACACCATAATTCAAAGGTGTCAATTCTTCTTCCGTCTTCGCTACTCACTGTCCGGCTTTTGCATGCATACGATATGACTGAAAACATCATGGCTTGGGCCAGGCACACTTTAGTCATCAAGGTGACATCTTTGCTTTTCAACACTTTAAAAAGATCTTTTGCAGCAAATATGCCCAATGCAATGTGTGTTTTGATTTTGAAACCTTATGAACAGTAGCAAATAATAGCATTTAATCTGCATTTACTTGATGATTAATGAATCTCCATGCCATTCTCAGTTTTCTCAGCATTTTGTATTATTTGGGGTGCTCTTGGACACTATCTAGTTTATTGCTTCCCATCTCATTTACAGTAAAAGCCGAACTTCTTAAACTGGCCTTCAAGGCCCAATGGGATCTAACACACTGCTTCCTTTCTGGCCTTATCTCTAAATTCTCCTTCTTAGACTCCTTTGCTGGTTCCTTCTCATCTCTCTAAACTCTAGATTTAGAGTGCTTTGGAGCCCAGAATTTAGGTCACTTATCTATCCATATTCACTTCCTAGATGACTTTAATTCTGTGGCTTAAAAATATCACTTACATGTCTCAAACCCCAAAATCAAACCCATTGCCGGTGAATCAATTCAGACTCACAGTAACCCTATAGGATACAGTAAAACTGCCCCACAGAGTTTCCAAGGAGTACTTGGTAGATTTGCACTGCCAACCTTTTGATTAGCTGCACTTAACGCCTATACCACCAGGGTTTCCCCTATACGCCCACATCATCCCTCAAATTTGTGCCTCTAACCAGGACCTCCCACCACCCTTGCTCCTGAACCCAGTCTCACACATCTAACTACCTACTCTACATCTCCATGTGGAGTTCAAGGCAATGCTAGGCTTGTCACATTGTGCTCCTTGTTCATTCTGACTATGCCACCCTTTCCCTGACTGACAGTTCAACGAGGCACTGTCCAAACACTTAAGATTTAGTATGTTGTATGTCCTTCCCATGTCATCCTGAAAAAATACAATCCCGTTATACCCCGAATACTCACAATCACTGCATCATTTCCATCCATAGCACCTGTCATATCATCTTCCATATTTCATAGATACATAAACAATAGAAGATGATAGATAAGGGGATAGTGAGAAAAAATACTTATATATTTCCAAGCACTGTTTTTGTGTTTTATAGCTAGTACTAACAAATGTAATCCTCACAGCAACATAGGAAGTTTGCAATTATTGTTTTTTTATGAGTGAGTCAAATGTGGCACACATGTAGCTAACTGTTGGCAGGCCAGGGTGTGAATAAATGCTGGCTACCGGGCTTCAAACTGTGTATTTTTAATGACTATAATTCACAGCCTTTCATATTTATGTATATGTGGACACAAATATCATACACACATACATTTTTCTTGTCTCTGCCGTTAGAGTTCAAGCTCCAGCAAGGCAGGGAGTTTGTTACATACACTGTCTACCTCCAGCCCCTAACACACCAGGCCCAGCAACTAGGAGTCAATCAATAGAACTTGATTGAATCAATAAACTTTATATCCCTTTCAAACAAAAGAAAAATTAGTACCAATTAAAGGACAATACTTATTTGCTTCTAGTATAATAAAAAGTTTAAGACTAGTAAAAACACAAAAAAATATCAGTCCATATGTCTACCTGCAGTTATAAAAAAATTTTATAAACACTGCAAACAAATGAAAAAGAAATATCTGAACATTTTGAATCCTAAGTCATATTTTCTCAGAAACAACTTTGCAATGGCTGTCATTATATACAATATCATCATTAACAAGAGATCACTTTGGTAAATTTTATTTTTACTTTTTATTTTTATTATGACTGAGTGAACATGTACATTCCTGTATAAATTTACATGCTCACCTATATGCAACGTCCACTGCTTTCCCTGCCCGGTGACAGCACACTACTCTCTGTTCCATACATGTCTCATCCTCCCAACAGTCTCCTGTCCCCTCCTCTCCACCCACTCTCCTTCCTCCAGCCAGAGGTCAGCAGGATGATATCCTATAGATGCATAGAACCATAAAGTGCATCCAATATATGGTCACTCTGCATCGCCAATCGCCCCCTCTGCTGCTACTTTAAAAATATTTACCAGAAAAGAAAGAGATAATAAGGGCTTGAACCAGAACTAGACCAATGGGCAATGAAACACTTGAGAAATCTCTAAAGGTAGCATTAGCAGAGGCTGCGGATTTGTCTACCTTGGTGACATAGGCCAACTCCCAGACTTCAATCCTGAGGGAACTGAAAAGAACGTAGAACCACCAGCAGCACCGGCTCTAAGGGAAATGTGTTGATTTCATTTTACTGGTAGAACTCCTATGTTGGGACAGTTTTTCAGATATCTCAGTCTGTAATAACTGAGAGTGGTCACAACTCATTAATGGAGAGTTACAAAACATAGAAATGGTACTCAGAGCCATGAGATCACCAAGGCAGTGAACACTGGGTCCAAAAAGGTGGCCAAAATCAATGCCAAGTACATTGTGTTTTGTATTAATATATGTTCAGTAAATTCCTGTAAATAAGAGAATTACAAGGTCATCGAGCTGGCAACTCTTAACTAAGTTGAGACACAGAAACTTTTCAAGCCACATAGATGTCCTGCCACAAGGGCTAGGACCCTAGAGATAGGGCCCATAGCACATCCCTCCAACCTGATTTTCCCAGCAGACACGTGACCACAACTAGACGGCCTCTCTCTCCCACTGATGAGCCTTTCTGTACTCACCTGAATGAAGATATATTCATCCTGCACAACCAATGAGCTGATGTCAATGGAACGAGCAAAGGGCCCACTGCGAGTCGTCTCGGCGCACTCCTGGATCCTGCAGGTGAGGTAGTGAGCATCTGAAACGGAACGGAAATATCTAGTCTAGGCCAAAAAAGGAAAGAGTTAATTTCACATCCTATTTGATTCGAAGGCCATGTTTTATTTATTTATTTATTTTTTTGGCAAAGGGGTAAACTATAGCTTTTTGGAAGAAAAAAACTGAAACATCCACCAGAATTTAAATGTGCATATCTTCTCCCTAGCAATCCTTAATTCAAGGGAAATTTTCTTAAGAAATATGTATTTTCAGAATTGCATGGGCAAAGATGTTCATCGTGACATTCATCACAACTGTGCAACACTGGAAAGACTAAATATATGTCCATGAATTAGGGAACATTTAAATAAAAGAAGTATATCCATGTTACAGAATACTACGTTACAATGAGAAGAATCCAGTACATACATATGTATCAACACAGTAATTTCCCCAAATGCATTATTCTGCAACTTTTCAAATTACCATTTAGCACCACAATCTGCTGCCATAAAGATCACAGCCCAGGAAACCCTATGGGGCAGTTCTATTCTTATCAGTGAGTTGATTTTGATTCACAGGTACACAACAGCATAGTATGATCAGACTCCCCCAAGTTGTGCAAACTGTTAACACACTCAACTGCTAATAAAAAAGACGAAGTATCAAGTTCATCCAGAGGTACCTTGGAAGAAAGCCCTAAGAATCTGCTTTTGAAAAACCAGCCACTGAAAATTCCATGGAGCCCAGTTCTACTCTGACACACACAGAATCACTTTGAGTCAGATCAACTCAATGGCAACTGGTTATACAGTAAAACCAGCGAAGGCCAGAACTCTGTGTAAGGTGGAAATCTGTCACAGAAGAAAACTCAAACATTTTCCAGTCAAATGAATGACAGAAAAGTGGTAAGACTTCATCCTGTCACAGGCAGAAAACTTTCAAGATCCAGAAAAACAAGGCAGTCCCATCTAGTTCTGGTTCTCAGTTTTTACTGTAGTGTGATTCAATTTACACTAAAATAAAATCTTATCATTGTAAATATATAGGGTTGTGTCATAAATGCACAACAAAGAAAGGTTGAAAAGTTACACACAATAATTAGATGTGAATACCTTTAAGGACAGGTGTGGACTAAGGAGAGAGAGTTGAAGCAGGGCATTTGCTCTCCACATTATGTATACCCTTATTGTTTTTTACAACAAGCATGCATTACTTATTACTTGTGTGATCTTAAAAGTCATTTTTAAAAATCTCAGCAGCTTAATCCCTCTGAAGTAGTCCCTCAAAAATACAGCAGCAGCTGTAGCTTACTAGGAAATTCTTGACTCACAAAGGCCTTCTGACTAAGCAGCAGGCTGATCCAAGAAAAAAGGCCATGTGTTAGCTGCTCCTTAAAGAAAACCTATAGGTGAGCCTCTGTGAAGAAACCACTGTAGAACTTTCAGCAAACAACAGTTATTCATTTCACTGAGTTTCAAATAAATGGGGGGGGGGGGGAAAGATCAGTTCAAGATTCAAAGCACAGAAATCTTTGTTATCATCTAACACTACAGTGATACTACATACATCTCTGTGATGCAACTGTTACTATGTGTGTGTGCACATGTGTGCATGTGGATGAAAAGGTGTCAGTGAGTATAGGAGATATACAGAGTAACAGTGGTGGGGCAGAGACAAACAAAGGCAAAAGGTTTAAATAAGCAAAACGTCTACAACTGAGTTTAAGACAAGGGAACTTTATCCCTGTTTATCTAAGTACCGGATTTATTCAACAGATATATTGTTGTTGTTGGGCATTGTTTTGGGTACTCAGACTACAACATAAAGGAGGCAGAGCTTCTTTAACAATACCTGCTGTCCAGGAAGAAAGTGTCTATCCATTACACACATGCATTTAAAAACCTAAGAAAGAAACAGATTTGGGTAGGAAATGAATAGATAACTTCAGTATTGGCTACACACCTATGTCTTCAACATCCATATCTGAATAAAGTCTATTTGTTTGGCTAACTATAAGTTGATCATATCCAACATTGACTCTCATCTCTCAGTAAATATTCTTATCATCTTCCCAGTGACATAAGCTCCTTACGTCACTTTCTTGAGCATCCTACACAACCCAGTCAGTTTCTAAGCCTCTGAAGTGTTCCCAGTCTCTCTTCTTCTCTGTGGTATCCCTGCCCCATGCCTCAGTCAAGTCCTTCTCATCTCCCTTGCCTGTCGCTTCCATTTCACAACTCACACACAATTCATGGATGATGGATTAGAACTGAATAGCCCAGAGGCAAAGAGCAAATCCCTCCCAACTTCAGGACCACCAACAGCTCCCAGTCCTCGGGGACAGAGCCCACCTACCTTACTATAGAACAGACGCCCTTTTACAACTTGTGGACTAAACTCACATGCTATGGAACCAGTTCAATACTGTGTATGTGTAAAACGAGCTGCAGTTAAGATGATAAATGATACCTTCCAGGTGGTCAGAGACGACAACACAGTGGAGTGCATTCGCCTCTTTAAGGGGCAGCCTCTCCTCAGGTTTAGCGTATGGTTGACATTTCGGAATGAGACATTCCAAGATGGTAAATAAAACTAACAGTTCTTATTTCTATTTTTTTTGTAAATTTTCTGCTTTTAAAATATGGAAAGCTAATTTAAGTCTAAAATACTCAAAGACAAACAAAATTAGTCCAGAGTACAAATTAAGACTCAGGGTCCACTAGTTTTTACTATCTGCTTTGTCATTTAGTCCCTGCTACTTGTGCAGGGCAGAGACAACTCTGCTTAATGCCATTTCCAAGACTGGCTGGCCACCATTCTCCTTCATCTTTCCTTAAAAAGAAAGCCAACAGTGGCCTGGCTTTCCACTTCTAACTGAGGAGAGAAAGGAAGGCAGCAAGCCCAGGCTGCGCTTTGGAATCTATTGCTTGCCTGCTAGGAATATCCTTGGACTCTCACAGGCTGAGTAGTTTGCTTCTAGAATAAAGCACCAGACTACAACAAAAAGCTACAGCAAATATAGATAAAGAAATCACAAGTGTTGACATGACAACCTGCTTCCTTCCTGCCAGCAAGTATCTCAGAAAGCTCCTGATGCTGGTAATCAAAGGTGTGCATGGAGGATATCTGCTTATCCTTCCCTGCCCAGACTCCTGTCCCCTGTCTATTTACTATTTACTCCATGACTTGGACCCTTGCGAAAAGAATTGTGAGCATTCAAGGGCACTTCACACAGTATCAAAAACCAGCTAAACCTTGGCCTGTGGCAGGTGAAATAATGTACCAACCTTGGCCTGTTTTTTAGGCGTCTTTCTTGCTTACCACTGCCCAGCAAGGAATACAAGGTCTGATTTAATAGGAAGGCAGTATTAAAATGAGTTTTGGAAATTCACTGAAAACTCAGAGGACTTTCAGTCTTTAGCTGGACTCATTCTTTGAAAGTTCCAAAGCTTTTAGTTTTCAAAACACACAGTCATGACAGTCAATGCTACAGTACCTGCTGACTGTGGAGGACATCAGGACAATGAATTATCAGGCAGGTCCAGCAGAAGTGATTAAGGGTTTCAGGAAACTGTCAGTGTCTGGGGTAGATGGGGACACCATTTGGCTTAAGCCTCCCATTCGCAAAAGGTCTCAGATTCGGACTGGGGAGTTTCTACGAAATGAGCTTGGATACAGTCATGGAGATTCTATTGACAGAACTGAAAAAAGACATTCATCATACAATTCAAAATCCGAAAACAGCTTCTAATATATATAGACCTTTTGTTTTTATCATAATGACTGATAAAAATGAAAATAGCTCAGACAGACATCTGCAACATACCGTCATTTAAGAGGAAAGCCTAAAAATGTAGAAAGCACTGAGTTCAGATTCTGAACCTGCTACTTACTAGTCAGTTGTCCTTGGATAAACACCAGGACAGCTTTTCATCTGTGAAGTGCAGGCAATTCAGTATCTGCCTCTGAATATTGTCATCTGGATTAACTAAGATTATGCATCAAAAGTGCTTAGCACAGTGGTGGGTACTTTTTTTTTTTGTCAGCTATGTTTCATCACAAAAATAGAGGGAAAGAGATGTATCTTGGCATCCTTCATATATTCAGCTAATAATAAGTAATGTTCTGTTTGAGGGCAGTGCTGGTTCAGCGGCAGAAGTCTCACCTTCCAGGTGGGAGACCCAAATTATTTTATTCCCAGCCAATGCACCTGTGCACGGTCACCACTCCTCTATCAGTGGATGCTTGGGTATTATCATGATGCTAAACCGGTTTTGGCAGTTTCCAGAATAAGATAGACTAGGAAGAAAGGCCTGGTAATCTATGCGGCCAGTGCAAACCCTATAGGTCATAACATATCAGCCTCCTATCGACCAGTTTTACCAGGCATTGCCACGAGTCAGGGGCTGACTTGGTAAACAGCCAGTGACCATGTTCTGTTTCATTGCTGAGAAGCAAAGGGCCAGGTTCTACTACTAATGCCAAAGAGCCCCAGTTGCACAGAGGTTAAGAACTGGCTGACAACCAAAGGTGAATAGTTTGAACTAACCTGGAAGAAGGATGTGGCAATCTGCTTCTGTAAAGATTTACAGCTTTGGAAACCTCATAGGGCAGTTCTGCTCTACCCTATAAGGTCAGTATTAGTGGAAAGAACTCCGTGGAAGCAGACAACTAGTAAACTCATATTCTGGATTTACATTACTGTTTATGCGCTACCAGAGTTTAGACAATGAAAAACGTATGTCTGAGCTGAAACGATGAAGCAAAGTGGGGGTTTCAAGGTGGAAGTAGTACTTTTGAGCTCAGCCTGGATGGGAAGCACCATGGAAATTTCTGAACAAGTGAGTGAAACTGCATGTGGTCTTTTTTACCTAGACAAAGCTCACAGAAGGCGCTACATAATTACATGTTAATTGGCTGACTTTGATTAATCTTTACTTCTGAGCCTCTATCACCTCCTTTGAAACAGCCTCAAATGAAAAGCTAGAAAGGTCAGATCAGAATGAAGATCTCATTTGGACATCTCTGCAGCAAACCAGCAAGAGAGTTCCCAAATGCCTGGGAATCACACTGCCCTCATGATCAATGTATTTTAAAATGTTAAACGTCTTTTTAATGTAATTCTAAGAGCTGGTGTGGTCACTGCTCTGCTTACACAAACTAAAAATCAAAGCTTTGTTCCCTGCATCATGAAGAGAGTGGGTCTGCTCAGTAACCTTGGAAATAACTGGCCCTGTTTCAGTCTAGCTCTGGTGGTGGAAGGGTACCCCAGGAGGTAATAACATATCCCATCTAGGGCCAGCTTCTGTGCTTTCTCACTCTGCAGATGTTGGACCACTGTCTCCTGAACTGGACCATGGTGAGAATGGGTGGCCTCAGACTGATTCACCCTTGGTTTTGTTTTGTTTTTTAATTGCATCAAAGTTCATACAGAAATTGTAGATGTGAAACACTGTATGTGATGCCAGAAAGCAAAGAATGCAAGACACTGTTCTGGACTTCAGAAGATTCCTGGGCCAAGACCAGATGTTCACACATGAACATGCCTGATACCTGTGCTAGCGGAGAAACTGCCCAGAGAGCCAAGGAACATGGAAGGAGAAACCAAGGCACTCTGACAGCCTTAGCTTCCTCTTCCTTTCAAGAGGATTACATTTCTGCCAGGAGTTTTGTAGGGTTTTAGGGAAGCTTGTGACTTTTCTCCATTCAGCAAGTCAAGCTTTTCATCTATATCAAGTTTTACCTTAAACTCTGGAGTTCCTTGCTAAGCCAAATCTTCACAAAGCAGTACCTCCTATGGGCAGGAATACTGTTTTAGTCCTCTTTGTTTCTCTCCACAAGCTGATGTTATAAAGCCTCAGTAAATGCTAGTTAAATTACATTAAAAGCCTACACAGTTTTGTAATGTTGAATTATACTGTGACTTGTGATTATGTTTTGCCTTTGAGATTATTAAATATTCAAACTATCCTATTCGTCATGCCTCTTGCCACTGCAGAGGGAGAAAAAAAAAAAAACTTTACCCTGATTCACTCAACTTCCATCCCTTTGGGTTATATACAGATTGTCAAAAATTTAAAAACTAAATTAAAACTAGGAACAAAAAGCAAATTCAGCTTTTCAGGTTTTGTTTCAGAGAAACACCCAGGAGCTATTTATTTTAAATAACATTAGCTCTAGAATGCAAAGAAGTGAAAACCAGCAGATTCCAAGAAACTCCAAAAAGTTATTTAACTTCCATATGCTTCCCTTACCCCCTACAGGGCATGGTACTCACCTATTTGCATGCCTAGAGAGAGAACAACAGAAGGCATGATCCTACCAATGCCGAACCAGTACTTCAGGCACATTACTGGGTGCCTGTGAGCTGATTCCAACTCATAGAGACTCTAGATGACAGAGCAGAACTGCCCCATAATGTTTCCTAGGTAATACTCTTTATAGCTAGGTCTTTTCTCCTGGGGAGTTGGTGGTAGATTTGAACTGCTGACCTTTTGGTTAGCAGTTGAGCACTTAACCACTGCACTATCAGGGCTCCTGACTTGAGGCATCAAAATAAAAACCCATTGTCCTTGAGTTAATTCCAAATCATAGTGACCTTACTGGGCAGAGCAGAACTATCCCATAGGGTTTCCAAGGGGTAGCTGGTGGGTCGGAACTGCCAACCTCTTGCTTAGCAGCCAGGGCAGAAACTTCCACCAGGGCTCTGCCAGGAGACACAGCAGATGATAATAACAAGCAAAACAAGTTAGCTATTATTCTTTCCTATCGGGTTTTTAGATTTAGTATTTTTGTGAAATGTCTACTTGCCTATAGGAGAATTCCACTGGCCCCTGCTGTCTAGTGGCCCAAGAAGGACCCTAACAAAGTTACAGACATTTAGAAATCACGGGCGACCTTGAGTATCTTAGGAATCCTGACACTCAATTGAGGCTCTTTTCACTCAGCATGACAAACAAACTGATGACGATTACTTGACGGTAGTAATGATAATGACAACAGCAAAGGGTGACATTTTTCAGTGCCCCCTCTGTCCGATGGTGTTCTAGAAACTGTATGCATTAACTGATTTAATTTTTGCAACAACTCAATATAGCATTATCATTATTTTATAGACAAGAAAGCTCAAGCACAGACTGATTAAGTAATTTGTCTACAGTTCGACATCGCTAGGATGTGTCAGAGCGGGGGTTCGACTGAAGCAATCTGACACCACAATCTATGACTCCAATCATCATGTATTTGAAACACGGAAAGACAAACAGGCTGAGAGTAACAGCAAAATCCACATGCTGGTTTAGTTCCTGTCAGTGGCCGTCTATGTGAGCTTGGGCAAGTTGCTACACATTTTGGCACCTTTGTAAATGGATGCAATTTGAAGATTTCTCATCTGCTTTGATGTCTTTCTGTAAGCTTTGGAAACCTATCATTAAAGACAATCCAATTTTCAGTGTACTGTTCTAACTGAACAGAAGGCAAGAGGTCTTAGTCTCATTGACTTCTTTTTCTTTCTCTTCATCTTGCCTCTGAGGTTTTACAGATCCGCCAGAGCTCTGAGTTACACAGTCTGAAAACCATTCAATCAGTCAATGATCCAAGATTCTTTAACAGCCAATATTCTATGCACCTAAAGCCTCCAATGTAGTCCACAAGGCCAACAACTTCCCCTTGTGCGCCAACCCCATTTGATTATTCATGGCTGCACAGGATGTTCTGTTAAGAAGTACCTTATCTTGGCTTATTGAGAAAATGCACCAATTGATTCATGTGGGTCGATGATAGCATGGAGAGGAGGAATGTGTGGCATTGGTTTTTGATTCTAGAAATTTCAGGGATATACAGATGTTTCAAGACATCTTGGCTACTTCCACGCTATCTTAGTACAGCATCCTCTTAAAGCCTCTATCTGGATTATGCTTCACAATTTCCAGCTAATAAGCATATTGCTACTTCACAAAGCAGCCTGTGTCATTTCTGGATACTCTATTGTTACTGAATTAACATATGTCTCATTTTGAATTTTCTCATACATTAGGAGCTTTCTTAGCCAACTGATGAAACAAAAACAAACTATGAAAACATTTCTTGTTTTTCCTCAGTGTTTTCAGATATATAAGGCACTAGATGAGGTACATTAAGCATTAGATGAAGACAAAGAGATCTGTCCTAGGTCAAATAGTTTCTAAATAACACAGTTAATTCTCTAACTCAAATGTTAAAGGCACCGAGTTAATACTCTATCAACACTCAATTGCCTCTTAGATTCACGGTGTGTGTCTGTGTGTGTGTGTGAGAAAGAGAGACAAAGAGCACAGGTGGCCTTCACAGAAAGACAACTTGCAGAAAAGAATGGGGAAAAGCAATCTGATCCTAAATCTCATGGCAGAATCAAACTTCCCACTACTGTTAACCAAATCAGTTGGCTCTGACATGTTTAAACATTACAAGAAAGAGACAATTCTGTCATTTTTTAGCTTAATCTGGAAGTCTGACTCCCAAAGAAACGGCCAGGAATGAGCCAGAATGGAGAGTCTTATATCTAAATAAGAAAAGGGACCGGTTTGTATTGGGTTTGGTCTTGAATATTAGAGCCAAGTTTACAGGAAAGTGTAAAACGATCATTTATCCATCAAGTATTGTGTAAGAGATACACAGTTGAACAATGTATAACTCCTTGCCTACTGAGCCAATTCCATGTCCTAGTAACCATATAGGACAGAGCTGAAGTGCCCCATATGGTTTTCAAGACTGTAATCTTTGTGGATGCAGACTGCTATATCTTTCTTCTGCATGGCAGCTGGTAGGTTCAAACCACCTATCTTTCAGTTAGCAGCCAAGAGGTTGACTCCTGTGTCGCTAGGGCTCTTGAACAACAGGTAAGAGGTCATAAGAGGTCATATGAGGCCCAACAATTACGTACGCGAACTTAATTGCTCTAAGTGTTGCATACCTCATTCTTGTATAACACTGTGGTCACCTTCAAAGTACTTCCCCTTGTGAAGTTACCTAGTCTACCCTTCAAAGCAATTTTGGAACTCTTTCTGGAATGGCCATTGCACATGATGGCATGGTGGCAAGTTTACAAACTTAACTATATAGTTGTCTGTGAGGGGGTTTTTAGCCAGTAAACAAATAACTGTGTTGGGACACCCTTCCCACTCACCAGATCTGGCCCCCAATGACTTCTTTCTTCACCAAAAGATAAAGGAAATATTGAAAGGAGGACATCTGGATGACATTCAGGACATGAAGGGTAATATGACAACAGCTCTGATGGCCATTTCAGAAAAAGAGTTCCAAAACTGCTTTGAAGGGTGGACTAGGCACTGGCATAGGTGCACAGCTTCCCAAGGGGAGGAGTATTTCAAAGGCGACCATCATGATATTCGGCAATGAGCTGTGCAGCACTTTTTCCAGGATGAATCTGCAAGCTTATCAGACCTCGTATGTTTGAAATTTTCAGGTGGCACCACTCTAACAGTGCACCCACAAACAAAGTAGGTCTCACTTGCCACTGTATCAGCAAGGCCTAGAGCATTGCCCGGCACACAGTAGGTCATCCCCAAACACTTGCTGAATGAAAAAAATAAAGATTTTTGAAAACCCAGTTACTTATTTTGGTAAGCTAGCACCCAAAGGGTCTGTCTTTTAAAAGCAGGCAGCCTCTGCAATGGACTTATGTGAATTCAAAACGTCAAGATGAGCTATGGACATCCCTATTCGAACTGCACTGAAAATACCAGGAAATTACAAAGAGGAGCCTTAAAATTCATCACATTAACTCACATCTCCAAAAAATCCATTCCTGAGGGTTTGTAGCAATGAAAGATCTCCCTCTGGTCTGGGAGTCTCTCCTCCATTCTGGGAAATAAGGATGAAAATAGCAGTAATGGAGCTCAGGCCTTTTTTTCTTCCTAAACTATTAAACTGCAAACTGGAGGAAGAGAGAGCCTTGGCCAGGTCTCCCCAGGCCTAGCTGGTCTCCCTGGTGGTACTCACATCCATCGGTTGTCCGCACCTCCATGTGCACAAGGTCTGCTTCCTTATCCAACCCGGCCACGGACCTGGGAAACAAAGGGGGAGACAGAGGTTCACTGGTCACAGCCACAACAGAAAACAAAGTCAGAAGACTCAGTGGTCAACCATGACCCAGAATCTACTTTCTCAATAAGGACTGCACTGTACACTGGGTCTGACAACATGACCACTAGCAATCACACAGTGGCAAATGTCCCCAGTACCTGCCACCATCAATGGTTGCAAAGCTGTGAGTCTTGTAGCGACGCTAGTGACTCTCCAAAAATAAGAAACACGAAATAACATAAACTAGTATAGATTTCAAAACAGACAATGCTGTCCCAAACCTATCACTGCCCCTTCCCCACTTGTGCACAACTTCCTGCTTTTTTCCCCTTCCTCCACCCTGTCACCCTTGATTGTTTCTACCAATTTGTCCCCTCTGCAACCCCACTTAAAGTGAATACTCCATGCTCCATGCCACCAATAGGAAGGTGGTTGAGTCTCAGTTCTGGCTTCAAGCCACACCTGCCCTCCTGGGTTGTATCCAGGCTACCCTTTCTTCCTCCTGCCTCACTAATTCTAAGACTCTCTGCCCATCATACTTACTTGGAAACAAACATTCAAAACCTAACCCGACAAGGATGAAATTTTCCAGGTGGTTGGGGTGGAAAACCGTAAAGCTTTGTGGCCCACACCTGGTAGAAAGCTGCCAACCCCTAACAAATCACCCCACGGCTTTCAACCTTCCACAGGTGAAGTCCCAGACAGCTGACTCTTATATCAGCAATCTGGGCCACAGTGAGACTCAGCAAACGAGCTAGAAGAGCCAACATGTACATTCAGACACAAATACGCTCAAGACCATGCAGTCTGCACCCTTTGGCAAGGTCTTTGATGCTTACTCAGACTCTGTTTACTACTATTTTAAATATTGCTCCAACAATATTGGCTTTCTGGTTTTCCATTCTTCCAAAGATAAAAAGCAACAAATTAGAAAGAGGAAGTAGAATTAAAAATGGCAAGACTTCACAGCAGATGCCTGAAGGCATTACTGTTCTACAGCATAACTTGGTACCTGACATCACTGCTAAGAGCCTAAATTTATAGAAAAAAGGGAACCTGGGACGATTGGTATCCAAACAGTGTCAGAAACTATTTAAGAAACAGTCTAAAAAACTAAGTGGCAAGTGATATATTTTAGAAAAGAAAATACTAAAGAAATTGATTTTAAAAAAAAGATTACTTTTTTAAAGGGCAAACTTCAGTCACCTAAACATTTCACATACATAATATGCTTTTTTCCCCAAAGAAACTGAATAAATGAGGTTGGATACAAATGATACTTTTCCCTGACGATCATTAATATCTCTTCATTTTAATCATCTTTTTTTGATCCTACCAGCAAACTCCTAGGGTAAGGAAAGCAGACGTCAGTACTCATGTCTGACTGAAGGGAAACCCGAGGCACAGGGAAAGGGGCAATTACAGGGATTGGGCCCGGGCCACGCAGGTGCCCCGACTCCTCAGCCCAGAGCCCCAGCATCCTTCAGGGCTCTTCCCCTTCTGCTTGCCCATTCACATCCAGCCTCATCTGACCTCGTTTCTTCTTCAGCTAATTCTCATTCCTCCAGCAGTCCTCCCAGATTCCCTCATTTCATGGAAAGGCCCCTTCTCTGCTCCTAAGGCATCCTTACCACCCAAACCAAACCAAACCCACTGCTGCTGAGTTGATTCTGACTCATAACAACCCTCTAAGACAGAGTAGAACTGACCCAGCGTATTTCCAAGACTAGAAATCTTCATGGAAGCAGACTGCCAAATGTTTCTCCTGCCAAACAGCTTGTAGGTTCAACTATCCGCCTTTTAGTTAGGAGGTGAGCACCTAAACTGTGGGGCCATCACGGCTCCTTGTGTCTTTCCAACTTCAGTGTAAATCTCAGAGGAAGACCCTGTCATATTTATCTTCGAATATTTGGAATCTATATGCCTAGGTCATAGTAAGCAGTGTTTATAAAGAGTTCAAAATTATTGTGCTTATAAAAAACCCCACTCACCTATGATAATGCCTGAAATGCAAGGTGAAAGTCACCAGAGGGGACACAGACAGGTCTAAGGGCAGCAGCTGGGAATGCACAGTCTACAGACACTATCTCTGCTCTCTAGTGTGCCCTGCTTCTTTATAAACAGGCTGCCGTTCTCAGGATTAGAAGTATCTCAGAAGTTATTCTCTACCCTCCCCCATATCACTGGCAGGTAGCATGGATAGAACCGAAACCATGAAAATTAAGCTTCACTGCTCCCTAGTAACATAACACTCTATTAACAAAACAAGTCCTGGTGGTGCAGTGGTTAAGTGCTCAGCTGCTAACTGAAAGGTCAGCAGTTTAAACCCTTCCTCTGCTCCACGGGAGAAAAACGCGGCAGTCTTCTGAAAAGATTTACACCCTTACAGACTCTATGGGGAAGATCTATTCTGTCCCACAGGGTCAACGTGAGTCAAAATTCACTCACTGGCAATGATTTTTATCTAGGAAAAAAGTTAATTCCTTGCTTTTAGGAACTTAAAACAAGGCAAACACCACAGATAAAAACAAGTACAGAAACTGTCACCAGGTCAGGACTGTCAGGAGAAATGTTTTCAGCAAGAGAGGGAGATCAGGTCTGAAAGAATGGTGTGGACATACAGAAAGAAAGTGACTTGGCAGTGTAACAGGGGTCTGCGTGTAGGGGAGCGGAGGATAACACGACAGTGGTCAGGGGAGCAGAGTGGGAAGGGGACGACAATCGGGAGGAATCAGGGACGGATACGACTAAGTATAACAGAAGGAAGCACTACCTCGTCTTGTGTCACTCTCACACTTTTGTGACGCCTGAGCCCGTTGTTGCAGCCACTGCATCGATCCATCTTGCTGAGGATTTTTCTATTTTTCGCTTTACCAAGCACAGGGTCCTTCTCCCGGGACCAATCCCTCCCAATAACACGTCCGGAGTATGTGAGATGTAATCTCACCATCCTTGTTCTCAGGAGCATTCTGGTTGTACTGCTTTCAACACAGATTTGTTTATTATTTGGCAGTCCATGGTATACTCTATATTCTTCACCAGCACCACAATTCAAAGGCATCAATTCTTCAGTCTCCTTTTTTCATCATCCAGTATTCACACATATATGAGGCAACTGAAAATACTTACGGCTTGGGTCAGGCACACCTTAGTCTTCAAGGTGACATCTTCGCATGTCAACATTTTAAAATGATCTTTCACAAATACAGTGCATCTTTTGATTTCTTCACTGCTCTCTCCGCGGGTGTTGATTGTGGATCCAAGTAAAATGAAATCCTTGACAACTTCCATCTTTTCTGTTTATCATGATGTTGCTTATTAGTCCAGTTTGAGAATTTTTGTTTTCCGTATGTTAAGATGTACTCCATACAGAAGGCTGTGGTCTTTGATCCTCATCAGTAAATGCCTTGAGTCCTCTTCATTTTCAGCAAGCAAGGTTGTGTCATCAACATATAACACAGGTTGTTAATGAGTCTTCCTCAAGTGCTGACGTCCTATTCTTCTACCTACAGTCCAACTTTTCAAATTGTTTTTCAGCATCCAGGTTGAAAGGTATGGTGAAAGGATACAACTCTGGCTCACACCTTTCCTGACTTGCAACTACACAGTATCTCCTTGTTCTGTTCAAACAACTGCTTCTTAATCTATGTACAGGTTCCTCATGAGCACAAGTTTGCTGGAATTCCTATTCTTTGTATGTTTCTCATAATTTGTTATGATCACAGCTGAATGTATTTGCACAGTCAATAAAACACAAGTAAACATCTTTCTGGTATTCCCTGCTTTCAACCATGATCCATCTGACATCTGCAATGATATCCCTGGTTCTACATTTTCTTCTGTATCCAGCTTGAATTTCCGGTGGTTCCCTGTCAATATACTGCTGCAGCTGACTTTGAAGGATCTTCAGCAAAACTGTACTTGCACATGATATTCATGATATTGTTCAACAATTTCCACACTCATTTGGATTACCTTTCTTGGGAATAAGCCTAGTTACAGATCTTTTCCAGTGGGATGGCCAAGTAGCTGCCTTCCAAATTTCTTGCCATAGACGAGTGAGCACTTTCAGTGCTGAACTGGTTTACTGAAACATCTCAGTTGGTATTCCATCAATTCCCGGAGCCTTGTCTTTTGTTTCAGCCAATGCCTTCAGTGCAGCCTGGACTTCTCCCTTCAGTATCATCCGCTCCTTATCATATGCTACCTCCTGAAGTAGCTGCATGTTGACTGACCCTTTTTGGTACGACGACTCTGTGAATCCCTTACATCTTCCTGCGGTGTAGTGGTTAAGTGCTACAGTTGCTAGCCAAAATGCTGGCAGTTTCAATCCAACAGGCACTCTGCAGAAACTCTATGGGGCAGTTCTCTTCTGTCCTATAGCATTGCTATGAGTCAGAATTGACTCGACGGCAGTGGGTTTGGGTTGGTTTTTATGTGTCATTTAATATTTTCCCTACAGACTCCTTCAGTATTCCAACATCAGGGTTGCATTTTTTCTGTAGTGCTTTCTGCTTGAGAAATGCTGAGTATGTTTTTTCCTTTTGGCTTTCTACCTCCAAACCTTTGCACGTTATTACAACACCTCGTCTTCTTGAGCTGTCCTTTGAAATATTCAGCTTTTTTACTTCATTTCTTCCATTTGCTTTAGATACTGCATGTTTGCCATGGATTGCACTGTGTCCCATAAGTGTATGTATTCATTTGACTCAGCTATGAGTCCCAGTACGGCGTGATTCCTTCCATGTGTTGTGAATCCTGCCTCTCTGATGAGGGAGAATGGACAGCAATTGTATTGGTGAGGCAGGACTCAAGTTACAAGCTTGTGGGATCTAAGGAGAGAAATGAGCACAGTAAGTTGGGAACCTCACGCCACCAAGAAAGTAGCACTGAGAGAAGAGCACATCCTTTGGACCTGAGGTTTCTGGGCCAAGATGCTCATTGAATTTGGACTCAGCCCATCAGACTGTGATAATTTCTCCTATTGAATGGACTTATAACTCAAGAATTGATATGTGGCTTATGAAATGGTGACAATAAAATTTGTCTTCATGAAGCCAGTACCATCCAGTCATGGTACTTTCTGTTAGAGCAGTACCAGGGGACTAAAATAACGTTTAAGAACAAGTTTCAGAGTCTCTCTGACATTCTATTTGGTCTTTTCTTCCTTGTGTTTTTAATGACCTTTTGATTTCTTCACGTATGGCATCCTTGATGTCATTTTACAACTTGGCTAGTCTTTGGTCCTTAGTGTTCAATGTATCAAATCTGTTCTTGAAATAGTTCTAAATCTAGGTGGGATATGCTCTGGGATGTTTTGACTTTCTTCAGCTTCAACTTCAACTCGCATATGAGCTACTGACAGCCTGTCCCACAGTTGGCCCCTGGCCTTTCTCTGACTGATGACTTGGAGCTTTTCCACTGTTTCTTTCCACAGAAGTAGTCGATCTCACTCCCATGTAGTCCGTCTAGTGAGGCCCATGGATATAGTCATTATTTATGTAAAGGTATTTGCAGTGAAGAAACTGTTGTTCTTGCAAAAATATATCATGTGATCTCTGGCACCATTTCTATTGCCACGGCCATACTTTTCAATAAACAATCCTTCTTTGTTTCCAATGTTCTCATTCCAAACACTACTAATTATCAATGCATCTAATTGCATATTTGATCAATTTCAGATTGTACAGGCTGGTAAAAATCTTCAATTTTTTTAAAGGTTCAGTTTTTATGTTTAGTGTACAAATCTGAAGAAGAGTTGCATTAACTGGTCTTTCTTATAAGCATATGGACATTATCCTACCACTGACAGCACTGTACTTCAGGATAGATCTTGAAATCATTTTCTGTTGATGAGTACAATGCCATTCTTTTTCAAGTCATCATTCCTGGAATAGCAGACCATATATATACAATTGTCTGATTCAAAATGGCCAATACCAGTCTACTTAAGTCCACTAATGCCTAGGATATCGATCTTTATGCATTCCATTTCATTTCTGATGACTTCTAATTTTCCCAGATTCATATTTCATATGTTCCACTTTCTGATTATTAATGAATGCTTATAGCTATGTCTTCTCATTTTGAGTCATGTCACATCAGCAAATCAAGTTCCCGAAAGCTTCCCTCTGTCCACATCATTAAGGTCAACTCGACTTTGAGGAGGCAGCTCTTCTCTAGCCATGTATTGAGTGTCTTCCAACCTGAGGTAGTCATCTCCCAGCACCATATAAAACAATCTTCCACTGCTGTTTATACAGTTTTCACTGGCTAATTCTTTTCAGAAGTAGACCCCTGAGTCTTCTTCCTAGTGTCTTAGTCTGAAAGTTTATCTGAAATCTGTCAGCCATGAGTAACTCTGCTGGTATTTGAATACTGGTGGCATGATATCATGGACTGAATCCAGTCTCCAGAAAAAGTGTGTAGCAATCTGGCTGAGTGTGATTCCTGGTATGGTGTGATTGCCCTATAACCGTTGTAAATCCCCCTCTGTGATGTTAGTAAGGGAGGACGGGTGGTGATTGTGTTACTGAGACAGGACTCAATCTATGAGATAGCACTGTGTCTTAAAGCAGTCTCTTGGGATACACAGGAGCACAAAGCAAGCAGAGAGCTGGGGACCTCTTACTACCAAGAAGCAGTGCTAGAAGTAGAACACATCCTTTGGAAAGCACCCAGGATTCCTGCGCCTCACAAACTTCCAGTCCAGAGGAAGACTGATGACAAGGACCTTCCTCCACAGCCAACAGAGGAAGACCTCCTCTGAAGCTAATCCTCTGAATTTGGACTTCGAGCCCACTTTTCTGAGAGAAAATTAATTTCTCTTTATTAAAGCCATCCACTTGTGGTAGTACTGTTATAGAAGCACCAGACAACTAAGACACATAACTTCCAGTACAGCAAAACACAAGCCTCCACAGTAGGACCAACTGACAGATGCATAACTTCCAAAGGTTTTACTGGATAGTAGATCAATGTTATACCCTACATGGTATATCATCAGTAAATATTTAATGAAAGATTATAATACTTCCATTCAGTCAAAGCAAGTTCCTAAGGCCACAAATTACATCCTAAATTTGTCTTTTGACACCCCGGCCCCTGTTTGTAAGCCTTGAACACACACTTGGCCAGTGAGACAAACTTTTCGTATGGACTGAAGAGATCTCTCTGTCCTCTGTGCCCGAAATAATACTTCTGTTAAGCATCACTAACTGGTGTCACAAAAGGGGAAAATAAAAATCTATACGGCCCTGAATAAGACTGAAGTGGTCTCCTCCTGAGGGTATTTAATGCTGTCATTAATTTGATAATGAGAACTCAACTATAGCACACGGACATTGAAAAATTTGAGAAGGGTAATGTTATTTTCCAAAATTGGGAGATTTCTGAATCCAGATGCAAGACTAAGATCATACAAAAGGAGAGAGGCATGGGCAAACCTCTAGAAGCAATAGAACAGCTCTGAGATGCACATACTCACAGCTGTTACAGGTGGATGCAGCTGATAAAGTGGTTTCCAAACCTAGTTTTGCAACTGAACTCTCTGTTCAAACAGTTTCCAAATCCCAACACATATAGCAGGACATACAGAAACCTCAGAGGCTCAGCCATTCATGACAGCCCCTGAGAAAGATGAGGAAGCCGCCTCTGAAGCACTGTACCCAGTCTAACCTCTTCAATCACACAGATCAGAAAAGTGAGCCTCACAAAACTGTCCACAGCCACACTGCTGGTTTGCATCCAATGGGTCTAGAACCCAGTTTCAGACTCCAGTCCCGGCCTCTGCATAACACACTTAGCCACATGAGTAAGTGGCAGGGCACAGTTCCTGTGCATTTTTTCTTTGTGGGAATAAATTCCAAGGTAAAAACTGCCCTAGGAAAAAGAAAACCAGAAGATGGAAGCACGAGCAAGGATTGAGTATGAAACATCAACCTGGTCACAGTACAAATGTTTTACAAACTCATTAGCTGGGCATTTAAAATTCAAAACAAGTTTACCACAGCATATCCTCCAATCCACAACACAAACATTCTCCCCTCTGTGTTTTTGCTCAGGCTGTCCCCACCACCTGAAATACTCTCTCTATTCATCTCTGTATATTCTCAATTTACAGCTCAGATCAATATCTACCTTCCAGGAAGGCTCCTCTGAGTCTCACTAATCCATTCCAGCAGTAGTCTGCCACCCTGGATGAATATTAAAATCACCCAGAGAACTCTCCAAAAATTCTCAGTAGCAATATCCAGGCCACCTTCAGGAATTCCCAATTTAACTGGTCTGAAGCAAATGTCCTCTCAAATTTTAGTAAGCATCAGATTCACCTACAGGATTTGCTAAAACACAAATGCTGAGTTCCACCATCAACGTCTCTGATTCATAAGCTGCCGGATGACGACTATGAGCGATCACAATGGTTGTCTACGGCTCATACTTTGAGTCCAGGACTTAACATTTAGACGGTATCAAGTGATACCAACGTACAATCAGAGTTGAGAATCATTTATTAAAGACTGAAATAACAACCCCTCTCCTTTCCTGACTGGATTTTAGTTAAAATCATGAACCTGATGTCAGAATCTTGGACCCACCTCTCAGTTAACTGTGGAATTGTAAGCAATTTACTTAATACCTCTGCACCTCCATTGTCTCATCTGGGTAATAATAATATCCTTCTCATTTCATATTGTTAGTGAGAATGAAAGGAACTAGATGTGCATAAAACATTTAGAAGAGAGCCATGCTGCAATAGTTAGTACTGTATAATGCTTAGCATAGAACTCAGAAGAAGCCTCGGCTGCACAGTGGTTAAAGTGATTGACTGCTAACTGAAAGGCTGGTACTTTGAAACCTCCAGTGGCTCCAGGGACGAAAGATGTGCCTGTCTGCTTCTGGAGAGATTTTCAGCCTTGGACACTCTATGGGGTTGTTATGAGTTGTAATCAACTCTATGGCAGTGGGTTTTTGGTAGAGCATTCACATTTTCCTAAATGCAACTATATTTTTTGAGCACACACAGTGTGTCAAGAATTTACCACCAAATTAAATATATTATCTCCTTTAATCCATAAACAAACCTTTTTAAGATCAGTGTTGCTGTTAGGTACTACTGAGTCAGTTCTGACTCATAGCAATGCTATGAACAACAGAAGGAAACACTGTCTGGTTCCTGTACCATTCTCACAACTATTGTTGTATTTGAGCCCATTGTTGCAGCCACTGTGTCAATTATCTTGTCAAGGGTCTTCCTTTTTTTTTTTTTTGCTGCCCCTCTACCAAGCACGATGACCCTCCTGATAACATGTCTGAAGCACGTGAGACAAAAGCTCAGCATCCTCACCACTAAAGGAATATTCTGGCTGGACTTCTTCCAAAAGAGATTTGCTCATTCTTTTGGCAGTCCAACAAGTTTTTTTGTTAGTATTATAATTTAAATGTATCAATTCTTCTTTGGTCTTCCTTATTCATTGTCCAGCTTTTGCATGTGCACGAGGCTATTGAGAACACTAACACTGACTGAATGAGATCAGTAGTACAATTTATTTTTTCTGATGAGAAAATGGAGATTTTTTTTGAAATATCAGATTACCTAACCAGAGATAAGAAAAGAGATGAGGCTCAAATTCAAACACAATCTGTCTTACTTCCACCTTCGGAGTAATCATGCACCTGAAACTTTTCTTGATTACACTCTTCCTACAGACAGGCTGTAGATCTACTTAAACTGTGTTTTTGCTGAGTGTCTGTCATATGCCTTGCCCTGCCTTCATCCAATATCTGTTAGGTAAATGCATAAATACATCAATGAAAACAATAATAATAATCCCAGTAGTATGCTTAAATGGAAACTCTGGTGGTGTAGTGGTTAAATGCTATGCCTGGATCTGACTCCATGGCACTTGGCTGGCTAACCAAAACATTAGAAGTTCAAATCTACCAGGTACTCTTTGGAAACTCTATGAGGCAGTTCTACTCTGACCTACAGGGTTGCTATGAGTTGAAATCGACTCAACAGCAGTAGCTATGTTTAAGATAAATGCTGAAAATAGTTCTGTAATATGGTGAAACAGATTTCACTCATTTAATTAATCTCTAGGCAATTACATGAACAGAGTCTTCATTTTACATTATCATGCTGCTATTTTCACCATTTATCTTCAAAGTAATATTGGATCTGTCAAACACAGTCATCTGAGTTGCCTGACAATAGTGATTCTCCTAGGAAAACGCTGGAGCCGCAAAACAATGAGCTCTCATCCAGCTCAACGGAAAATGGCTCCTCTAGTGGACACTTTAGGAACTTTCCTCACGAATCATAGACCTTCATCTAAGGGATCCTTTGATTAGCATTGGGTTGGCTTGGCTTGGCTGCTGATGAAACGGCCAGTGGTTTGAACCCATCAACCACTCTGCAGGAGAAAACTGTGGCAGTTGGCTCCTGTGAAGACTGACAGCCTTGGAAGCCCTTTGGGGCAGTTATACTCTGTCCTATAGGGTCATCTGGAGAAGGATATCATACTTGATAGAGTGGAGGCTCAGAAGACCCTTAATGAGATGGACTGACACTGCGGCCACAACAATGGGCTTAAGTATAAAAACAGTTGTGGACATGGCACAAGACTGGGTAGTGTTTTGTTCCATTGTTTGTAGGGTCACTACAAGTCGGAACCGACTTGATGGCACCTAACAACTCATTATGAGTCAGAAGTGACTTGACAGCAAGGAGTTTTGTTTTCATCTGTCTACTACTTGCTCCCTCCAGGTTCTGATTTTCTGATTTCTAGATTCAGAAGCTCATACTCATGTCTGTACTATAGGACCCTGACTCATCTCCATAGCTGATTAGAAGACGGCTAGACTTCAATCCAAGCAGAGACAAAGAGATTTGTTTCCTAAGATTTGTGCATTTGTTTGAGAGACTGTAACTTGTGGCTTAGAGTAACTTCTCTTGCACATTTTAACTAGGAGACTGGAAGGAAAAGAGTACCCCAGGAAAAAAGACAGAGAGAGCACTTGGTGAGATTCTGAGAGAAGGTCCTTTTTAAGGTCTGGCTACACTTTTTCTCTTGGACTCTAATAATGATAGCTAGGCTTGCAGAATGTACGTGATTACACAGTCAAGTAGAAGAGAAGGGTATGTGATCCAAGGCACGGTGGTACAAATTGGCACACTGTAGGAGAAGGATATATCATAACAGATCACCCCAAAGACAGAAAAAGGCAGAATTTGAAAAGCCACCAACCCAGCAATGATAGATTTGTTCCTGCAAATAAAAGCCTATGAGCATTCCCTCCATTGTGTTTGTATCATTGGATAATTTCTTCTATTTCTTAAGCTGTCTTCATTCTATTGCTCTGGGAATGAATTTTTACAAAGGTAACCTTTATTGTAAACTGGTTCATTTGGAAAACTCAATGTTATTTAATTTTTTATCTTTTTTCCAGTTGATGGCATGTACCTAAAACATTGTAACTCAGAGTCTGAGCAGCCTCGAAACAGCAGTGCTTTGTGAAGATTGACCTCTCACGTCTTCAGTCATCCAGTGTCTCTTTCTACCTAGGTTGAGTCAACACGCACTGTCACTCACATAGGCTGTGAGGTAATTAATGAGCAAGGTAAACTCAGAAGGAAAGCAGGGCCCACTGAAATGCCCCAAATGCTCAAACCCTGCCATGTACGATGAGCAGAGATAGGTATTTAGACTGTCTAAGAGTTTCCATGAAAACTTGGGCTGACAAGGCACATCTTCCTATCATCCCCACCACCACAATACTCAGTAGATCACAAGTTGAGGCAGACGACCATATCAAATAAATAAGTCACTCCACTCACACGCAAGTACTGGGCACCTACGATCTGTCCAGTACCAAAACAATGAAAGAGAACGGAAGATGCAAGAGGAGTAACGTAATGTCCTCGCACTCCAGAAGTTCTAACTGCAAAAGAAGTAGGCACACATTTGAAAGAGAATGTAGCAAGTGCTTTTGTACACCGAAGACAAGTATTCTGTAGAACGCTGTGGGAGTCCACAAGCACTGGGTCTTATAAAGTAAATAGAGAAGCATAAATAGATCCCGCTGGCCCATCAGTGTGGCCTGTGTCTTTCAAAGCAAGCCTTTCCCAAGCGCTCCCATGCACTTAGCACTGAAGACCAGCAAGAGAATGACAGCTTCTGGGCTAGAGGCAGTGGAGTATGCAGTAAGACTGACAGATGATGTCATTAGAGACATACACATTCATGAAGGTACTGTCATTGAAGGGTGCCACTAAGTCAATGCCAAGTCATAGCAACTCTCTATGGTAGAGCAGAACTGCCCCACAGCCTTCCTGGTAGCTATTGTTGTAGAAACAGGTCACCACGTCTTTGTCCTGTAGAGCTGCTGGGTAGGTTAGAAGCTGAATGCTAAATCATCTGTACCATGAGGACTCTTTCATAAAGGTATGGAGACCACAGAGACCAGTTAATGGACATCAGTTAGGAATGGGCAAAACTCTCATTGCCTCACATTGCCCCAGCTCAAGCTCAGAATGCCATAGCTAGTGCCTGATGGAATCCCTCTTATTACACAGGGTATTATTTTAATCCCATCAGTGCTTTGTTTTCAGGACTAGCTCACGCCTCCTCAATAGTTCAGTGGTTGAAAGGGGAGCTTTGAAGTCATGGATTCTAGATCCTAATCCTGGCTCTGTGTTTATGAGCTGTGTGATCTTGGGCAAGTCAGTTGACCTCTCTAAACCTCCAGTTCTCCCTAATAATCAAAACTTCTTTACTGTGGTTTGGTGATGATGAAATGAAACATTTTATGCCACACTGAGAGTGCGTTCACACTGGGTTCTGGGAACCTCAAGAAGCACCAACAGGGGCCGCACCGACGGACACACAAACTCACTCTCTTGTTTCAGCACCTACTGCTTATATAGAATGCACTGCCATTGCGTTAACTGTGACTCATAGTGACCCAATATAGAAAGGGTCCAATAGAAACTTGCACTGACATGTTGTACAAGCAGCACTAGACTGGAAACAGACTTCCATTCTGGTCAGAGTCTTTACAGTGACCAGCCATGTGGCTTGAATGAATCACTTCATGCCTCAGGATGCAGTTCTTCCTCTATCAATTGAATGGGCATCCCAAAGGGAGGGTCAGGGAGAGACCCAGGGATCCCCTTCATCCCTAGCCCCTGGCTTTCTGTCACTCTGCTACTGTTAAAGAAGGTGGTACTGGGAGGTTCTTCTGCAAACTTAGCCCAGCCTTTACCCTCCTGATTGCCAAGGGTCTTCCCTGGCCCACCCCAGTCCTGCCCTCTTCTCTGTGAGAAACACTTTCAGTTAAGTGCATTTGAAGGCAGCGGAATCTCTGGTTGCTGAGGCCCCCAAGGTATCTCTCACAGGCAGGATCCACACCCATCTGGAGAGTGCTACTTGACCACCCTGTGTTGCCAGAGCCCACCTGCAACTGAGTGGGCATGCAGCACTGGCAGATGAAGGTGCTTCTAGAAGCAGACCAGCAGGAGGTTGAGAGACACGGCATTTAATAGTCTGCAGAGCATTTTCATACCATAGTCTCATTTTCTTGTTCTAACAATATTGATGGGCAGACAGTATTGTGCCCATTCCACAGACAAGTAGACTCTGAAAGCTGACGTCATTTGCCAGAGTTGGTGCAGCCAGGTTAGGCAGGGCTGCACCTCACAACAGGGCCTGCAGAGTCCAGGGCTTTAAGTAGTGGGAGTGGGGTTCTATGGCCACCTATCAAGTAAGCCGGGGGGCCAAAGCAAAAAATCCTACTGCCATAGAGTCAATTGCAACTCATGGTGACCCTGGAGGACAGAGTAGAACTGCTCCATAAAGCTTCCAAAGAGCACCTGGAGAATCTGATCTGTCAATTTTTTAGTTAGTAGCCACAGCACTTAACCACTACACCACCAGAGTTTCCAGGTCTAGAGGGGCCACATGTAAGCAAATCAAGATTATGTGGCAGTGACTGGAAGAGCAGGAGGAATTCAGACTTAACTTCAAAAAGGCAAAAGGCATTAAGGAGACAGCTTAGGAGGATGTTTTGTGGAAGTTCTAGAGAAGAAAGAGAAAGGGACCGGGTATATGTATAGGCTAATAATGTGCAGAAAGAGGGGAAAATGTGTTGCCTCCTGCAATTCTCATCAAGTTAATGGATGTTGCCAATTACTGGGGTAACATTTTTAACTGCACCTCAGCTCTGAAGAGAACAAAATCAGGATTTTCTAGTCTCTGCCTCAGGACTGTTGTGGGCACACATTCAGGGACCTAATACCAGAGCCCTGGTGGTACAGTGGTTGAGAACTGCACTGCAAACCAAAAGGGTGGCAGTTTGAATTGAGCACCTGCTCCTTGGAAACTCTACCTGGTCTTACAGGATGGCTGTAAGTTGGAATCCACTTAATTGCAATGGTTTTTATACCAGTATAGACACATGTGTCCAAAGTCTACACTACAGCTTTGCAGCTATACCTGACACAGGCTGGGGCTGAGTGGAGTCATTAGAAAAAGGGTATCTACTTTATGAGGTCATGCACATAAACGCAAATGAGTCTGGAAGTAAATAAGCTGCAATCATGTGGGACTTTCAGGAAGAAGGTACATTGACAGCACTGCCAGTGATAATGTAACAACAGCTAGTTTTTGTGTACTGCCTTTGTGAGCAGCTCCTGAACTAACACAATGCTGTTTCACTTAACACTCATAATAACTTAGGTGACCACGTGAATGATGGCTGCCTGACCCCTAGATTTAAGCTTCCGTAAAGGATCTCACCAGGTGGCCTTACTTCCCAGCACAGAACAGGCACATAATGACATTCTTAACCAAGACCAAAACTCCTACAATTTCTATCTGCATTTATGGATGCAGGACTTGACGCTAAGAGTGGCTGAGTGACTTGTCCAAGTCATTACATGGAACAGTGGCAGCTCCTGGACTCCAGGAGTCAGTCTGTTAAGTTCCCAACTACTAACCAGCAGGTTGGCTACTGAAACTCATTTGAAGGTGACTTGGAGGAAAATCCTGGAGATCTACCTCCAGAAGTTCACAGCCTTGAAAACTCCATCAGAGACAGTTTTAGTCTGCATACACAGTGTGGCCATAAGCTGGAATCAACTCAAAGGCAGCTGGTATATATTTCTTCTTTCCCCAGACTCAACTTCAGGTTGGACAGTCATGGCCCTAGGGTGCACACTAAGATGAATGGTGCCTGGCTACCCTTCTTAGCCAGGGAAAGAGGGAGGGAGGAGAGACAATGGTAAACACATCACGGCCAGCTGCTCTGTGCCAGGTCTATTTCTTTCTATCAAATAGTTCTAAAAACACACCTATCAAGAATGCATGCTCCACACATGACAACTAGGGAGCATGGCTTCTGCACATGTAGGTGGCTTGTCACTTGGCAAACAGGCAGAGAAAGGAATCAAATAATTCCACAGCTCATCCTCACAGAACTTCCCCTTTCTACATGGCTTCTCAGAACTAAAATTCAGAGAGTGAATAGCATCTCTAAAACACAGCCAGTGACGAAAAAAAAATAATAACAATAAAATAAAACACATGGGCTTTCTATCCCTCTGGATGAATTCTCCAGGCACAAGTTGAGTACAAATTGTTGCAGAGCTTAATCTCCTCTGATGTTCCCTATCCTTGGCCCCAGCTCCCCTTTCAGTATTTCTTTCTACCATGCCTGCAACATCTCAGATCCTCATATTTCGTGACAGGTGTCCCCATGTCCTCACCTCTGGACCCAAGACTTAAGATAATCCCTCCCCTAAAGGTGTGCCTTCCTGGATAAACTCTAAACTCTAAAATCAACCCTCAGGGGCTGATGGAAATGTCCAGACTCTTAGCCAATAGCAGTCAAAGGAAACTAGCTGAATGTGTGAAAAGACCTTTATCAAGAAGCAAAAATATCTTGGGAGGGGCAGAAGAGAAAACCAATGCTAATCAGATAGTCATCATGTATTACTAATCACCGGACACCTTATCCCTGGGATCACTGTCCTAACATCTAAAGGATACTTGGATAGAACCCCCTCACTGCTCAGAACAGGGAGGGATGCAGTTCTACGTGCACACAGGCACGTAAACACCCCGAAGACCCTCACACCTGGGCCCAGAACAGACAACTCTAGCCCAAAGTCCAAGTGTCCTAGGTAAGAAAACAAAATCTGGCTAATCTGAGGATTAGCCATCTTCACCTTGAAGTCCTTTCTCAAGTCAACCTCATTCAGCCTGTTTTCCTATGAGCAGGTGAAAAAGGACAAGAGTGTAAAGCATTCAGAAACCAGGGTTCAAATCCCAGCCTTGGCCAAAGAGACACATGACCTTGACATGTTTCCTGCTCTCTCTGGGTCTCGGTGCTCTCATCTCTGACATGAATATGATTAACAACACCTACCCCAAAGGTAGTTGTTAGGGTTAACCTAGGTAATAAAATTTGATTCCTGGAGCAGGCTTTACTTAATAGTCATTGCTGAGTTGAATTCTGACTCATGGTAACCTCATGTGTGTCTGAGTAGAACTGTATATCACAGGGTTTCCAATGACATTTTTTTTTGGAAGTAGACTGTCAGGCCCTTCTTCCAAGAGCCTCCTGGTAGACTCAAACCCTCAACTTTTTGTTTAGCAGCTAAAGATGTTAACTGTTTGCTCTACCCCAAACCCAGTGCCATTGAGTTGATTCTGACTCATAGCAACCCTTCAGGTCAGAGTAGAACTGCCCCACAGAGTTTCCAAAGAGCACCTGGCAGTCTGAACTGCCAGCCTTTTGGTTAGCGACGTAGCACTTAACCACTATACCACCAGGGCTACAGGGCTTAAGAATCCTCAATAAATGTCAGCCCATTAAGGGTTCTGGTCTCCCCAGTGGATGGTCAGGCTTTGGCCCTGACTATCACCAAGCATACTCTACATTTCCCCTGCATTTGTCTGCACAGACACTGCCGTAGGCATATTACCTAGTTGAGGGAAAAAAACAAGCAAAATCATCAGCTGTTATCTAACTCACCACGCCTGGTCAAAAAGGCTCCCTCCTAAGCTGCTGTACATCCCAGAGACAACATCTGGCAAAGCCCAAGCTGGGGACACCTTCACCCCCTGTAAGTGTACACGCCCCTGGCACGCAGCAGCATTGTGCTGTGCAATACTGCTCACACCTGCATCCATCAGCCTGGAGCAGGGTGGCCCACGGGAAGAGGCAAGAAGTCAGACCCTCTGGGACAATTAAAATTAAACTGAACCAGACACTCTGGAATCCTCTCTTGGGAGTCATTCATTCCGCTTAGTCCAGGGCTGGGCAAGATCACTTAATAGGCCCTTTTTCATCTTTAATTTCTCTGATTCAGAAAGTTTACAAGATCAATTGCTAAGAGGGCTAGTGTGAGAAGATGAGGCAGCAAGTTGCTCAGGGCTCGGAGTCAGCTAATTCTTTAGTTTCTAACTAGCGCCCACAGGGACCCACTTGCATAAAGCCGGAGAAGTCCTTGCCTTGCTCAATCACCCCCTCCCATCCCCAACCCCTCTCTAAATAAAGCGTTTGATTGCAACCCAACGAGAAGAGCTTGTCAGCCTCAAGCCAGCCAGCACTTTCTAGGAATCTCAGAAAGACTGTCCTTACAGTACTTAGGCTTCTGCTACCACAGAGCTCATGAGGTGAAAGCCAGCTCCTCTCACAGTGCTCACACCAAGCATCTCAGACACCTTGTATCATCTGAATCAATGCTATGTAAAGGCAGAATCGATTGGTTCTCTAGTCACATGGGTTTAAATCCATCACTACCACCACCCAGTTGTGTGACTTTAGCCAAGTTGTATTACCTTCCTAAGCTGTGGTTACCGCATCGGAAGATGAGAGCAGTACCACCTGTCAGTTTGCCATACATTGGTGGCTTAGATGCTGCAAGTTATGTCAGCAGTATTTCAAATACCAGCTGGGTCACCTATGGCAGACAGGTTAGAGCAAAGCCTGCAGGCTAAGACAGAATAAGAAAGACCCGGTGATCTACTGCCAAGGAAAACCCTGTGGATCACAACAGAATGTGTTTAATATTGTGCTGGAAGGTGAGCTGCCTCGGTTGGAAGACACTCAAAATACAAAGTGGTGGCAAAATGGACTTGAGCATACTGAATATGAAGGCACAGCACCTGGCAATGTTTTGTTCTGTTGTGCATGGCACCACCATGAATCAGAGACAACTCCATGGCAACTAATAACAACAGATGAGGATAACAACAGGGCTTCGGGGCGATGAATTAAATAACATTAGTAATGTGCTTCTCATAGTACCTGCCATGTGGCAGATGCTAGTATCATCATTCTCTGGCCATTCTGTTTGGATCACTTGGTACCATACCCAGAGTACATTGAAGGATTAAGTCAAAATATACCAACACCGTAAAACTCTCATGTTTGATGGGAAAAGTAAAACTGTACACAGACTTCATTTTAGGTAACGTCCTAGGAGTTGCTATATCCCCAAAAGACAAAACGATAGCCTTCTACAGTCTTTCATTCTTTTCCTGTCTCCCTTACTCTTGTAATAAGATTACCACCCCATATCCGAATTCCAATCCCCTCTCCACAAGAACAAAAAGACAGGAATGATGTCAGCTGATGATAATTTAACCAAATGACCGTGCAAACAGCACAGAAGAAAAAGTTCCTGCCATCCAGGAGATCTACACTTACCAAATGGAACAGCAACCCCAAAAGGGGAGTAGCTCACACCAAATGATCTGATGATATATCCTCCAGGATCCTTCAATTTCCCTAACAGGACACTTGCTCCCTCTTCCTCATCACTGTCTGCCTATTTTCCTTAATGATGGTAGAATTAAGCAAACCTTCTCTGCACAATTGGCTCTGGGGGATTCTAGAAAGCCTGAGAAGGAAGTTTCAATTTGTTCACTTGCTGAGAATGAATTCTGCCTCATATAACTCCTGACAAATTGCCATTTTTAAAGGGTTTGTTAATTTCCAATGAGCAAATGGCACATCAGATATCTTGTTTATTCAACAGATGCTCCTGAGCTAAACAAATGGTTCTTGTTTAACAAACATGGAAACATCTTGTCAGCTTTGCCGAGATCATCCTGTTTAACTATCAAGGGAGGGTCCTGTGGTTTGGGGAGAAATATGAGCTGTCTTCCTCTCCATGGAGGGCTCTCTAAAGGGCTAGGGGTGTTGGTTTCATTCAAGGAGATGATGTTATGCTCCTAGACCAAAGGCTGGGCAGCACCTTAGACAAGACCAGCCCAGTTAAAGGCAGAGTTGCATTCGCAATTACGGTGACTTCACATATCAGAGCAGAACTGCGATCCATAGGGCTTTTAATGGCTGGTGTCCCCAAAGGAGACAATCTGAGGTGCCCCTGGATAGACTCCAACCTCTGGGCTAGCAGCTGAGTGTGCTAACTGTGTATGCCACCCAAGGACTCCCTCTGATAAAAGACCTGGAATTTCTTCCTTTCTCTGAGATGTCAGGTACTTCTGATGGATGTCTACGTGATACAGAAACCCCCATGGTTCTGAATCTTGAAAAAGCCCTGAAGGAGACACACTCTGATACTCAGACGTAGTATACAAGCATGGTTAAACACTCAGCTTTGAAGTACGCCAACCAAGGTCAGACTCTTGGTTCCAACTTGGACTTGGACAGGTTATTAATCTCTCTCAACCTCAGTTTCCTCATCTGTGAAACAGGGTTAATAACGGCACCAAAGGCAAAGATGCCATTGAGAGTGATAAACATTTACACCATCGACTCTAGTTATACCAACTACTGTATCAGTAGGACCTATCTTATTTCAGAGACTTTTCCAATGAAGCTGACCCAAGGGATGAATCTAAGGGGCAGAGGGGAGGAGAATCGGGAAAGAAACCAGCTCCTATAGCCTCCATTATCGGAAAGAGTAAGCGTGGCATGTCTGATAATGTGACAGCTCAGTGACTGGAGTCAGAGATGACGTCTAAACAGAGTGGAGTCCTTCTAAGCCTCAGATCTCCAGCCTGATACCATAACTCATCCAGAGAGTTAGGGATCTGGCTAGATTAGAAGCAGAGGTAGGATGAGGAGGGCTGAGGAGGACTGGGGAGCAAGATAATGTAAGTGGCCAGCTTGCCAGGGGCACACGGGGACACATGGAGAGAGACGAGAACTGACCTCTGTCAAGTCTGAGTGTGTGGTGATAAATCCATCTGCCTACAGGTCCAGCAGAGTAAATGTATTAATTATAAGAAGGACAGCATTTCAGAGCCTCCCTGCGGGACTGCATCACAGAGAATTACCTTGGGACAACATCTAACTTGGTGAACATTAATTTACTCTACAGTTTATATACTTTGCAGAGATGCAAAGTGAGGCTGACTCAGGCTGAACATGTGCACTGTCTTGATGAGTTACAGATATTAACATATCTGAACGTATATGGAAGGACTGCAGAACAACCATGTAGGCATGGTTAGTTCTCTAATGGAATGTTCACAGCAACTCTATAAGGCACGTATGATCAGCGTCACCATCAGGCACAGGAGGAAACAAAGGCTTAGAAAATTTATTCAGAATGTTAGCATTTCTGATGGAAGAGCCAGTGGTTAAGAGCTTGGCTGCTAACCAAAGGGTTGGCGGTTCAAAGCCACCAGTTGCTCCTTAGAAACAACAAGGGCCAGTTCTCTTTTGTCCTACAAGGTTGCCACTCTGAGAAAGTATGAAAGAAGGAGCTCAAGGTGCAGGCAGCTAGACAGTTTCAAGAGTCAGGTATCTCTTGGGCAGAAATTTAAAAGCTAATGACTAGACTCCTTGGAAATAGGTGTGCTGCTTTCATCCACCTGGCATGATTGAGAACCCAGAGATAAACATGTTTATGATATGTCTGCAAAGCAGGGATGGATTGTACTAGACCAGGGGCTAGGTAGGGAGGTGAGGGTCAGTAGAAGACTGCAAGTCCAAAAAGATAGTCTAGAAATCTGGGGTGAGAAGTTCCTTTGTGCCAAGCTAAGGGATTTGAAATCTCATCTCTAGGTTCCTGTTTCTCAATCTGGACTTCCCTGAAAAATCTTTGACAAATATTGATCACACTCAAGACACAATCCGGTGGTCATCCGCCACTTTAAGCAAATCAGAAACACTCTTTAGTAAAGTCCTGCACAGTAATGATTTGCATTCACTACATCTTTATGGACCATCCATGATAAGATTCCTTTTTGCACAGATCACAGTATGTCCAAAAAGGTAGCTTAACCACGGTCTTTAAGAGACAGAGGAGACGATGGGGATACATCAGCTGACATTCCATTTATTTAGTTGATTACTGTTCTTTTAGGACTGTACGTATTATGCAAGAATGACACAATGTTACTGAATCTTGAAAGTGCCTTGAATTTACAAACACATGGAGGAGAAAGAACTCACTGTCATCAGTTTTTTATTACTGATCACAGAATTTTGGGGACACATTTTACATACGACTCATTGGCATGTTGTTACGCTTGGACTTAAAATGCTTTGATAGTTCTTGTCTTTAATAGCATATTTTTTTTAACCAAAGCATAACATGATTAAACCTGTGTCTTAGAAAAATTAACGAAGTAAAAAAATCAAAGGACTGGCTCAAGTGATAGCAAAACTTAGAGAGGACAGACGGGAAGCTGGTTCAGGTAAAGGATGAGAACCCGATTCAAAGAAGTGTCAATAGGGATAAAACAGACACGGCTCGGAAAGAGGTTTTGTAGGTGCAATAAATGAATCACGGGGATCAAATGGCTTCTTCTGAGAGGCTGCTGGAGCCAGGGGCACTGGTGGAGTGAATAAATGACGTTTAGAGTGATTTCACAGTTCTAGATCAGGGAAGTAGATGGACGGTGATCATGTTATTAATATAATCTGAGAAATCAGTAGGAATAATTTAACCAAGTATGTAAATGAGGAGATAGAGCTTTCATGCATTTAGGGAAGTGGTAATATGTTCTATGACAGACACTTTGGGTTTGAGATATAGGAGAAATATCACTGTAGAGAGATCTACAGTAGCTGAGAAACAGAGTAGAGATATATAGTGTGGTGTAGGGAAAGAGTATCTGAAGTTCTAGAGAGAGCAGGGTGGAGGATAATGATTGGTGGTCATCATAAGGTCTATTAGTGGTTATGTGAGTGGGCATGCCTTTCTGCAAAAACATGTCTGTTTGCAAATAAACAAGACAATGAGAAGATATTTTACATTTATAAACCAAAAAAAGAAAACCCAAACCCACTGCCATCAAGTCAATTCTGACTCACAGCAGCCCTATAGGACAGAGAAGAACTGCCCCATAGAGTTTCCAAGGAGCTCCTGGCAGATTTGAACTGCCAACCTTTTGGCTAACAGATGTAGCCCTTAACCCACTACGCCACCAGGATTTCTCATATTTCTGGTGAGGCAGAGGCTCACTGATTGCTGACAGCAAGCGGCAGGGAAGAGTGGAGGGTCTGAGCAGTAAAGGCATAGTAAACGAGCTAGACCAGCCCAGCTGGCATGTTATGATTCTCTTTCTTCAAGAACAGTGTGACATGCTGCTGGGTGCCTAATAAATAAATGGCAGGTAATGATGACATACCAATTAGGTCTCTAGATACGATGACCCAGGTGTGATGCTGCAAACTTGCTCTGTACCTGGCAAGGAAATAGCAATCGTTCAAGGCCCATGAGACGGAAGCTCCAGCCTATCTGGGATACATCCTACCAAACCAGCCCTCTCTCCATGTCTACACATAGATCCCTTTCTTCTCATCCATTTCCACCTCGACAAATCCACTGCTTTCTAGGACAAGCAGCTGTCATCTCTCCACCCTAAACACTGATGAGGTAATAGGCCAGGGACTGGGCTAAAACTCAAACCCAAACCCAAACCCATTGCCACCAAGTCAATTCTGACTCACAGTGACTACAGAGGACAGAGCACAACTGCTCCATAGCATTTCCAAGGAGTGCCTGGCAGATTCAAACTGCTGACCTTTGGATTAGCAATCACAGCACTTAACCACTACACCACCAGAGTCTTCCTAGAAACTGGACTAGAAGACACAAAAGGGTACCAGTGAAGAGTGTGCTTCTTGATTCAAGGAGATACAGAAGACTAAATGCGCAGTACCTGTCTGCAGGTGATGAGTGGAAAGTGACAGAAGTTGGTTACGAGAGACACGGGGTGGCAAGGAGGAGTGTGCTGTCACATTGCAGGGAGAGAAACTAGGGTCACACACCAATGTGCAAGTTTTTGTATAAGAAATTGACTTGAACTGTCAACTTTCACTTAAAGTACAATAAAAAATAAATTTAAAAAGTTATGCATAAAGTGAAAAAAAAAGGAAATAGGCTAGGAACTGACGTTGGACTATAGCAGAGGCCAGACATGGGCAGGTGGGGTCCCTTCTCAGCAATAAGGCAGGTATTTTGAGCAACATGGTTACAAAGTATCAGCCCTGTATTGCTCACTGGATAAGCCCATAAATGAATATAAACTTTTAAAAGCCCTTTCTTTCTGAGTAGTAGCTTTATATAAAGCACAATGTTTACCCAGGGGACCATTCATAATGACAGTTAAACAGAGACACGCTAAGCCACTGCGTTTCTAGGGTCCTGGAAAATAGAAATCCTTTAAGTACCTTACTCTGCTTCATGGCAGCTACTCTTCAGAGTTTAAATTGTTTGTATTTCAGACTAATCACTTCCTAAGTCACATTTATAAATCAGAGTAGCTTTGGAGCAATTTGATGGAAGTCAAAAGGATATAAGAACAAACATGAAATATGTATTTTGTCATTTGAGTTTAGTTGATTTTTCTTTTTCTTTCCCCCCTTCTTTTTTTTCCCTTCTTCCTCTTTTCCAAAGATGCTCCAAGTTCTGCCTGGTCTGTTTAGTTTTCACCTGGAGTTCAATGCTCTGTGACTGTCCTGTGAAAATACACAACTTCTGACTCTGCCAGTATCATGACTTGTGTGTTCTATCAGTACATTGGTACTGTACCTGCTAATGTCTCAAGATCCTCAGGCTAAAGAAGATGTTCTTCCAGAACAACATTCCTCTTTCATAGTCATTCAACTGTAGGCTCTGGAATCCCTTTTAAGTATTTTGCAACATTGAGCTGAAAGTTTCTACCCCAACTTTTGATTCCAACTAGAATCAAAAGGCCTTAGTGCAAAAAGGGTTCTCCAAGGTCATCCAATAGGGTTACTTCTCAAAAAATATTCACCTGGTTACTTCTCTGGGTGAATTTTTTTTTTTAACCAAACCATTGTAGATTGATCTTTTCATAAATGCAATAAAAATGTCAAAGTAATGTCAAATTCCTATACAAGTTTCTAAATACTTCATCTCCATTTACAGATTTATCTTCTATACTTAATACCATAGACCTGTAACAGTGTGGGGACCAACAGCAGTCCACGGGCTAGACTCCCAGAGCAATGGAGCTGGTGAAAGCTTCCCGTTTTTCATAAGCAAAGCAAAGCACAGAGAAGTGAGATGACTGACTCCAGACACACACCTTCTTTGTAGGGAATTTGGTTAAGACTGAGAGTCCCCAAGTAGTGGAAATGGTTAAGTGCTCAACTACTAGCTAACAGATTAGCAGTTCAAAACCACCCAGAGGTGCTTCAAAAGACAGGCTTCATAAAGATACAGTCTTAAAACTCTATGGAGTAGTTCTACTCTGCACACACAAGGTCACCACTGGTCAGAATGAATTCTAGAGCTTCCAGCAGTGGCGACAGGTTAGGGCTCAGGACTACTGACACCAGCTACAACTACTGAACCTCCTTACATTCATTCATGTGTGGATTAACATAGATGGATCCCCACAGGAAAACTCATTATCAGAACTATTCTAATTAGCGTATTTGTATGCCTGATCAGATTAGGTTCCCCTTTACATATATACTACTAAAGTAGGTCTGTCTTCCAGATTCTCAGAGAAAGTTGGGCCCCTCTGTTGTACACCCACAGGAAACCAAACCCAACCTACTGCTGTCCAGTCAATTCCAACATATCAGGACTCTACAGGACTGAGTAAAACTGCTACCTCTTTCCCCTCTCCAGCTGCTGGAAGTTTCAAACCACTGACCTTCTGGCTAGCACCACTGTGTCGCCAAGACTCCACGTATACTCACATAAACCCCCCAAATCTGTTGCAGTCAAGTTGATTATGACTAACAGTGACCCTATAGGACACAGTAGAACTGTCCCACAGGAGCAGATGGTAGATTTCAACTGTTGACCTTTTGGTTAACTGCCTGAGCTATTAACTACTCTTGCCACACTCAGTAATAGTATCTTTGATTTGACTAATGCCTGGCTTCTCTGCAGGATTATATGCATCTAGAGGGCAGTATCCCTGCCAGTTCTGACCACTATTGCATCTCAGTTTCCAGTACAGCAGTGCCTGACTCCTAGTAGATATCCAGCAAATATTCGTTGAAAGAATTAATGAGTGGGTCGTCATGAGCCGGATCCGACTAGCCGGCACTTGGCTGCCTAAGTGATGCTGTGGCTCTCAGGGGCCATCTGCAGGCACTGTGGGGAACCAGCAGCAAGCCCTGAGCTGCCCAGTACCGACGGCCCAGGATACCTGCGTGCCGAGCCTGACTCCACGGGGCCATCGGCTGACTTGCTGAATTTTATCCAGGTGAGATCACCTCATGCGGTTATAGGAAGTATCAGAGAATCTAGAAAACAGTGGATCTGGTTTGTGAAGTTCGTATCTGTAAGTTCATATTTCAGATTCTCGTTTCTTGTGCATGTGTGTGTGCGTGCGTGTGCACGTGTGTGAAGACAGACCAGAGCAGAGTGCCACAACTAGGAGCCTGTTCAACAAAACGGTGTTAGGCATCTGGGAGTGCGAAGATAAGGCTACACGCGTAGGGAAGGACAGAAGAATGACAGGAAGGAGGGTGTGGGACTCTGCCCAGCTTCACTGTATTTGTCTGTACCCCTTCCACCGACAGGACGAAATGACATCAACAAACCTAGGACATCAATAAACTAAGACAATCCATGCCATTGAGTCAATTCCAACTCATAGTGACCCTACAGAACAAAGCAGAACAGCCCTGTTGGGCAACCAAGGAGCAGCTGGTGGATCTGAACTGCTGACCTTTTGGTTAGCAGCCAAGCACTTAACCACTGCACCACCAGGGTGTCAATACTTCATTCTTTTTGTACTGGAAACCACTACGGGCCACTTGGTCAAGGAAGCCCACTCTTCACTTTCTTGACCTTCCCCTGTGCTGGGACCTGTGTCTATGCAGGTACCTTCATTCTGTCCCACCACAGTGCCAGGTGCCACCCGACCCAGGAGTCTTAGGTTCAGGAACTGCTCCGACCTTCTTTCAAGCAAGCTCTTTATCAACACAGTGTGAAGAGTTCTTCCCTTTTACCTCTCCTCCTTCCTCCCCTTCTCTTCTTTCCTTCCTTCCCTCCTGTAATTGTCCACAGCACTAGCACCATGTGAGGCAATGTATAAAGAGGTACTCTGGCAGAGTTTCTGCCTAGAAAGTGTTTACGATCTAGGTGGAGAAAGAGATAAACACACACGAGCCATCCGTGAGAAGTCAGAGAACGCCAATGTCCTGACGACAGCACCAGCTCCCGGAGCTGCCCTTCCTCCATCTGGATTTTAAATTCTTAATAATCAGATTATACCTTCACTGCCCAACGCTGACTCAGCAAGCCACGAAAAGCCTGACTCCTTGGTAACTCTCAAACACACTTAGTTTTATCTTGGAAACGTTAGCTCCTCTGCTGAAGGGCCACCCAGTCAAATACTTGGGCACCTGACTTCTTAAAATTAGATTTCCCAGGTGGATGGTAAGTTCTTTGAAGGAAGGACCTACGGCTGACACATATCAAGTGTCCCCTAGAGTGTTACAAGTGTGCCTTGTGAACGCTACGGTGGGAAGACATTACAAGGCCAAAACAATGTACTTTTCAGTCCACTGACAGGGTCTACTACCACCTAAAATGTGAAGAAGCAAATTCAGGGCAACAAAGCAAACAGGTGTGATTATAAGGCACCACTTCATAGCTCAGAAGTGGTTATACTTGAGGTAATGCACCAGAGATTTTCCTAAGATTCAGTATGGCATTTATAAAATGAGGGCAGTATGGAGGCTGGGTATATGAGGACTGCCAATTAAGTTTGTGAACTCGTCCTAGAAAAAGTGTTATGTGCCTCATTGCTGAACATCACTACAATCACCTTCAAACTTCTCACCTTGGGAAGCTATGCATCTATGCCAATACCAATATCCTTCAAAGCAATTTTGGAACTGTTTTTCTGAAATAGCCATCAGAGATGCTGTCAGACTGCCCTTGATGTCCTGAATGCCATCAAAATGTATTCCTTTCAACATTTCCTTTATCTTCAGGTAAAGAAAAAAAGTCCTTGGGGGCTACCAGATCAGGTGAATAGGTAGGGTACTTCCAATACAATTATTTGTTTATTGGCTAAAAACTCCCTCACACACAACCATACAGTTAAGTTTGTGCACTTGCCACTGTGCCACCATGCACTATGGTCATTCCAGAAAGAGTTCCAAAATTGCTTTGAAGGGTGGTCTACACTCTGGCATTGCTGCATGGCTTTTCAAGGGGACCACTCTGAAGATGACCATAGTGATATTCAGCAGTGAGGCATGGAGCACTTAGAACAACTAAGTTCACAGACTTAACTGTCAGACTTCGTATCATCAGCATCATCACCAACAACACAGCGACTCAAAACAGTAGCAGGATGCAGTGCTACCACACTGCCCAGAGTGATTCTGAGAGAGTCACTTCAGCTCTTTGGGCTTCAGTTTCCTCACCTGTAAAATGAATGTGCTTCATCCGCTTTCGTAAGCCTCCCATCCAGCTCTGATGGGATACGTATCTCTTAGAAACCACTATGTCTCTCTTGACTTCCCAAGGTCAAGAGCTGGCCCAGAAATAGCTGCTGATTTCTTCTGAGCAGCCTGAAGGATAAGGTTCTTATTCATTACGAGGTCCCGTAAATCATCTTGAGTCCACAGGATATTTAATATGGAATCATTTAATGTAGTAGGCATTTTGACATAAGGAATTGTTTTCTTAAAGCTAGAACTGGCTGTAAAACCACAAGTGATATTTTATGGCTGCTATATAATAAAATCATTCAGCAATTAGTGATTAATGACATACAACAGAAAATTTCTCTGTGGTCAACCTCCCTGCTACTGTTTTCTTCTAGTTTCACCCATTGCTCTGTTCAGCAAGCATACCTTTCACTGATGAGCCTTTGTACATAACCAGGGTGGGTTTCAGAGACTAAGGACCCCCACCTACACCCTGAAGTGTCTGATCACCAATGGTAGTTTTCATTACAGAAAGAAAGAGGTATTGATGCCCCAGGTTTGTCTGTGTCCTTTTGTTTCCTTCATGACAGGGCAATGCCTGCAAGGGGGAGGAGCACAAGGCTGCAAGGCTGGACAGAATCCCACATCCTCCTGCCTATCATTCCTGTGTTCTTCCCTGTACTCTCAGTCTTGTCTTTGCTCCCTCTGCCCCTAGATACCTAACAGTCTTTCACTAAACAGACTCCCAGTTGTGACATCCTGCTCTGGTCTTCCAACGAACAAACAAAGCTCAGGAAGCTCAGTGTTCACAATCCAGCTCCACTGTTTTCTCTATTCTGTAATACTACAGCCTTATGAGGCACAGACAGTTGTTCTTAATCTCACTTTACATAAGAAGTAACCCAGGCCATGGGAGATTTAAGCAGTCAAAAGACCACACAAGATAATAAGCAGTAGGACCTTCACTCATACTGAGGCAAGTCTGCTGTCAACCTCACAGGTTGGATCACTATATTCTTATACCTACCCAAAACCAAACCCATTGCTGTCAAGTTGATTCCAACTCCTGGTGACCCTACAGGACAGAGGAGAACTGCCCCACAGTTTCCAAGGAGCACCTGACAGATCTGAACTACTGACCTTTTGGTTAGCAGATGTAGCACTTGACCACTACAGTCATCAGTGTTTCCATTCTACCTACAGATCTGCTATAAAGAAAACTCCAATAATGTATATCATGGACTATAACATTATCTGACACAGCATTAAGGCCTCCCTGCTGTGATGGTGGTTACTGTCTGTTGTAAAGTCAGCTTCCAATTCATGGTAACCGAGTACATGATAGAAAAAAAAGTTGTCTGATCCTGCGCCATTCCCCTGTTGGTGTAGACTGGGCCGTTGTGATCCATAGGGTTTCTGGTGGATGACTTTTGGATACCAATCAACAGGCCTTCCTTCCTAATCTGTCTTAGTCTGGAAGCTGATTCATGGTCATGGCTGTGCCTGAGGTGCACTGGTCCAAAATGAAAGGCACTGAACCATCAATGCATGCAAGCCCTCCATAAATATCATCATCATGCCATTTATCATGAGTCGGATCCGACTCGACGGCACTTGGCTTGGCTTATTTATTATTATCACTCTTGGTATTATTCATTTACTCCTTAGGAAAAAGCACAAGAATTGGGACTTGACATCCCAGGAGAGTGAATACAGAGCTGTGCTATCTGGAATCTCCCTCTGCTCCAGGCATTCACTCCCTAGCTGCTGAAAGGGTTACAAGGTGATGACTCTCAGATGGTTCTCTCTCTGGGCACTTTCCACAGGTGAAGACAGCCATCTCATCAAAAGCATGGCCTGCCCGTTGGTTGTCTGCATCTAACAGCTGGTCAAGGTACAAGTGTAAAGACCTGACGCCTTACCTCCAGGCTGGCCATCTCTGAACGGCTGTCCTAGATCTGAAGCTTCACTCAGGTCACCTGCGGTCTCTGCTCTAATTGCACCAGAGCTCAACTCCCCCTCTGCCCCGTTCCGTTTCCCTTACCTCTCCAAGCTGGTCTGATTCTTAAGAGCATTCCCTAGTAAATCTTCTGCACACAAATGCTGTCTTACAGTCTATTTACCAAGGGAACACCGTCCACACTACACATCCCATCCAACAAAACAAAAACAAAAAAAATCAAACAAACACATATAAATATTGAGAGTTTGGGTGCTTTATTACATTAGGAGAAATTCCACCTTAGTGCAAACCATGGCTTTTCAACAGTATTGTAAATATCAGGCTAAATTTGAACACTAGCTGTTAGAACGTTCATTTGTAAAGTCCATAAATCTGTGGTCACCATAAACTTGTTGATTCATTGCCAAGTAGAAGTTTCTAGGCATTATGAAGACAGAAAGCCAACATTCGAGGGGTAGAGAAGCATTTAGATATCTTTTCTACTCTTCAAGAGGCTCTTGCTCTTTTTTAATGGCAAAGCACATTTTCTAAAATTTCCTGGAGTTTCATCTCCTCTTGCCAGTGCTTACTGCCCCCAATAATTGCCTTTTAATTGGCCACCTGGTCCCCAGCTCTTCCTTCTAGGATTTGCCCTTCACCTACTGCAAGAATGATCTTCCTAAAGGCCAGTCCTGAGTGTGCTCTTCCCGAAGCAGAACTCTCTAAGGGTGCACTGTATTAACCGCAGGATCTTCAACCTGGCATTTAAAGCCTCTGCGTTATCACTTTAAGCTTCTTATCAATCTCTTCGACAAGTTCAGAACCCAAACTTCCTAACAGATGGAACTAGTAACCACTCCAAAACACAGCCCAGGCTTTGCCCAAGCATTCCTCCTGCTCCTTCTTTAGCCTAAAATGCCTATTATCTATCATATCAAGCAGGTCTGGTGACACACATTAGGCCCTGTGTGGCTAACCCAAAGGTTGGCAAGTCAAAGCCCACCAAGTTGCTCTGCAGGGGGAAGACCTGGCAATCTGCTCCCATAAAGATTATAACATAAAAAACCCTATAGGGCACCTCGGTTCTGCAACATGGGGTCGTGGGTCAAAAATCAACCTGACGGTACCTAACGACAACAACTCATGACACCAGAAGACCTGCAATCACACCCATAAGCTCTGCCTGTTGGAACGGCACCATCTTTCAAAGAAAAGGCCACCTCTTTTATTAAGACTTTACTGAAGGCACCAGCTCCTCTAACCCCCAGCACAGTCTGCACCTGTCTTGGAACACTTTGTCATTGTGCTCTGTATCAGCCATTTGTGACTTGTCTCCCCTCTTCTGTGTTCTACTGTTATTAGTTAGCTTTTGCTGCATGATAAACTACCCTAAAATCCAGTGGCTTAAAATGACAGTTGCTATTTTGCTCATACATTTACAGGCTAGCTGGGGATTGGCTTATGTGAGCTGGGCTCAATGGAGGGTCTGCTCCATGCTATGAATCACCCAGAGGGTGGCTCCTCATAGGGGCGTGTACTCGAGTGTGCTGTGTGTTCATGATGGAGCCTGGGCTGGGAGAGGCACAGCTACCATGATGATACCTAAAAAAACCCAAACCCACTGCTGTAGAGTCAATTCCAAATCACTGTGACCATCTAGGACTGGGTAGAACTGCTCCATAGAGTATCCAGATTCGAACTGCCAACTTTTCTTGGTTAGCAGCCATAGCACTTATCCACTGCACCACGGTGGTATCAGAGGCAAGAGAGAACCCAACCAAGCAGACCCTTTACAAGTTTCTGCTCCTGCCACATGTCCTAAACTTGGCCAAAGTAAGTCACACGGATGACCCTCAACTCAGCAGGCTGGGGAAGTGCGTGCTGTACACAGCGGAAAGGCACCAGGAAGTGTAACAGAGGCAGATTTGAACATATAATTCTATTAATTGAGATTTAAAAACCAAAACCAGAATCCGCCCTCCCCCTGCTGTTGTTGTTAGTTGCCACAAGGCCAGTTCCCAATTCATGGAAACACCATGCACAAGGGAATGAAATGCTACCTTCCAGTGTGACACATAGAGCTCTTAGTGGCTGCTAATTGGAAGGGGATAGCCAGATCTTTCTTCTTAGCACACCTTAGTCTGGGAGCTCTGCTGAAACATGTTCAACATCATAGCAACACACAACTCACCACCAACAGACAAGTGGTGGCTGTATGTGACGTGTACTGGCTGGGAATCCAATGCGGGTCTGCCGCATGGAAGGCAAGCAACTCTCCTGCATGAATGCACTTTTCAAAGAGTTGGGAATTCCCAACTTGAATAGAATTCCTCAACAAACACATCTAAATGGGCAAAGATACAACCAATTACCTCATTTATGCAATAAAACCTCTAAAACACCAAATCCATCACCGCCACATTGATTCTGACTCACAGTGACCCTACAGGACAGAGTAGAACTGTGACACTGGGTTTACAAGGAGCAGCTGGTGGATTGGGACTGCAGACCTTTTGGTTAGCAGCCAAGCTATTTATTTTATTAATGATTAGCATCCATATAGCATTCTACAGCTATAAAGCATTTTAATAATACCTGACAGTTTTCAAAGCACACTTGACTATATTATCTCATTTAGCACAGAGTATATGCATTTTAAAAAGATGCCTGGAGGTGGCAATGTCTTCATTGGTTGGAATGAATCTTTCATGGTGGATTTGAAGGAAACAAGGATTTTAGTAAGCTGGCCTCGACTGTGGCAAAGACCAACATCTGGTTACCACATGAATATAAGTTCCCAGATGTTGCCCTTTGGTTTTCAAAATCTACTATATAAAGGTATTGGTGGGTAAGTTTGTTAAAAGGGAGGTCCCAAGATCCAGAACAGGGGTTTCCAGACAGGACTCAACAATCCTTTTTAACTAGCACTCCTATGCATTAGAGGTTCTCTTTTGTCCATCATTGAGAAACAAGGTCCTGACTGACAAGGAGTGGATGATGATTTCCTTTCCTGCCACCATTTATTACTGGAGAACAACACCCCAGACGCAAGTGACTCAGAGACACAAGGGATGAAAGCATGATGACACCTCGCCTCCAAGACCTTGGAGTCCATCCTCCAAATCTTACAGTGAGGATATAGAAAGCCACAGAGAAACCCTACGCATGCTCCATGGCCTTGCAGCTATCCCAGCAACAGAAGCAGAACTAGCACCCAGAAGTCCTGACTTGAATGCTGTTTCCACTACGCCTCCCAGGTCACGAATTTGCTCTTCCCAACTTGATGAGTTTTGCTTAGCTCTGAAAAATTCTAAAAACCCTCACTTAAAAAAGGAAAAAGAGGAAAAAAAAAAAAAAAAGAGGCAGGCATGACTCTCCTAATCATGTAACTCATGTTCCAAATTTCTTCCAAAACAGTGGAAAGCAGTCATAAAAGCCACCTTCACTTGTTCTGTTTTACTCTACTTTCTTTTCATGATACTTGTTAAACAGGGGGAAAAAAATGGGAGGAAATACATGAAGCAGAATCCTGTGTCTCTGCCTCTCAACAGTACTTGGAGAGGCAAACAGCCATCCCATTTGAAGCCCCCCGGTGATTTCACCCCAGCTCCTTGGCAACCAGTACATACTCTGGTGCCTTTTAAAGATCAGACTGGTTCCAGGCTCGGACCTTTGCAATGCTTCAGTTTCCCCGTATCCATCCGAAATGCTGAGTGGGCAGAGCATGGATTCCCTCAGGGACTCACTCCCAACCTCCACGGTGCACAATTCTGCCCAAATTACTTGACAGCTTCTCTTCTGAGCTGTTAGGGGGAAAGGCAGAAAAATGTCTGAAAACGACGTGAGCTGGCCAACGGGGGAGAAAAGGGGGCATGGCGGCCCATAGGCCATCACCTGAGCTGTCCTCCCAAGGAGCTACCGCGGACACCAGTGAGATTCCCAGTGAGGCAGAAAGGGTACCAACACAGGGAGACCTGATGAGAGGCACAAAGCGTTCCTCAGTCAGAATTCTGTTCCTGATTCTATCTGTAAGCAAAGGAGATCAAGGTAGTGTAATGTGCCATTTGCCAGATTCAGAAATACAGAAACATACAGATAGGAGAAGCAAACACAATATACTGGCAGCCGAAAACTCCGCACTTCCTAAAGGAATTTCCAATTTCAAGCATCCCACTGAGAACCAAATAAATCAGGGTATGACTGAATACTGCTGAGTGCTCATTGTCACCGGGTTAAGGAAGGGATCCAATTTTTCCCCATTCCAACCACCACAGCCTTTCATCTTCCCTCACATAGATCTATGAATTAGTACTTAACTTACCAAAGTCATGAACATATACAGTTATCTTCTCACTGAATCATCGTGAGCCCACAGATACAGCAACAGGTCAGTGAGTCAAGTCTTCAGTAATGCAATGTTTTAAGTAGATTGCCAAAGACCCGAAGCATGCAAGCACTGTCTACACTATGGGATGGGATATTTCAGGGTGACATAAAAAGCACTGAAAACAGGTAAGCTGGAGATTTTCTACTAGAGTATGGCTTGTGTAAAATAAAGTGACCAGTCTACAGCAATGATTTGCTAAACTTTCTTAATCGTTTCTTTAATGAATACCCTACTATCTTCAAAATAAATCTTACGTAGAAGCCTAATACACAAAACTGCTTAAGAAGCTCAGTGGCTCTGAATGAAGCAAAAATGGGGGCCAAGGACACTGAGAACTAAGCATTCCATAGGTTTCCCCGGGCTGCATGTGGACTCAGAAAACTTTATCAGAAGCCCCACGCAGCTTCCAACAGTACTACTGGGGAAATCACTAGGCCATCTACTCTTTGAGGTTCCTTCCCACCATACCATTTCAACATACCTTTACTTTCAGAAACCAAAAGCCACTGCCATCAAGTCAATTGTGACTCATAGTAACCCTCTACAATAGAGCAGAACTGCCCCATAAAGAGTTTCCAAGAAGTGCCTGGTGGATTCAAACTGCTGACCTTTTAAGTAGCAGCTGTAGCACTTCTCCACTGTCACCAGGGTTCCCGCCTTTACTTCAGATAAAGGTACATCAAGTGAGTAGTGTATTCTTTCACCATCAAAAGAATTTTAATGACAGTTTATCCACATACAGAAGGTTGTTTAGGTTTGGTTTAAGTGGGAATGAAGACGTATATAACTGGGCACATAACCTAACCATAATTTTTTACTTTCAAGTGTTAAAATATTAGATGATTACTTACATGTGTACAAAATTATAAAAGTACACAAAAGAATAAAGTGTGATGTGAAGAGCTGATTAAAATCTTAGTTTAATAAAAACATTCAATGCTGTTGTATCAACTCAACTGTCAACAAAAACGTATTTTTAAAACACAGAGCAAGTGCACACTTTTAAAAGGTCTACAAATCCGGTTTTTTGTTGGAGAATGGAATTTGGGATCAAGTTACTGCAGAAGACTTGCAATTGTCATGACAATAATCAGTAGCTTATCTATCTGTCAACAAAGAACTACACAGAAATGCACTTGAGCATTCCCCAAAAAGTACCAACTGCTAATAAATCTTCATAGAACATGAATGCCATCCCATTGCCTTGCATGAAAGATGGATGTCCTCCACGGTCCACAGCGACAAGCCCAGACTGCTTGCCTGTCATCTGAGGGCCTTCACAGCTGACTCTAGTGTACGTTTCTAGCTTTATTTCTCATCACCCCTCAACTCAAATCCTGTCTCTAGCACAGTGGTTCTCAGGGCAGACAAGGCGGCAAGTTAGCCAATGAGGGAACATTTGGCAATGTCGTGAGACATTTTGCTTGTCGTAACTAGAGACATGGTGCAGGTATTTAGTGCAAAGAAACGAAGGATGCTAAACGTCTGATAACACACAGGATGATTCACCAGATTAAAACCTCAGAAGTGCCAAGGGAGAAATCCTGTTCTAGCCAGTCTACTAAATGCGCTCCGAACATGCCACAAAAACAGCTTTGTGCCAATTATTTCCCCTGCCTAGGAAGACCTCTCTCCCTTTCTTACTCACCAACTCAACCTACAATTCAAGATTCTCCAATCCCACATCCTTGAAGAAGTCTTCATTCATCAGATAGGGCTAATTTGAGTTCTTCATCCTCTAAGTAATCGTAACAGTTTCATGACACTTTTTTTGGTACTTCCCATTTCTGGCTATGGTCCCTTGGCAATCTCCATGGATTTGTCTCAATATTTGCATCACATCTGTTCAAGCACACATGCTCCGCTACCACATCGTGTTTAGTTTATGTGCTTTCAAGGTTTATTAACATTAGGCCAGAATAATTTCTCTAAAATTAGTAGTGCTAATAAGTATAAGAGTCAATCATGTGTTGATAGCTGGAAAGACAGGTCACTCAAACAGGAACTCAGACTACTAGTTAATGAGACTTAATGCAGTAAAAAGCTATTCAGACACCTTCCAACTTGCTTTAATTCCAGAGCTTTTAAGTGCCACTTGCTACCAAGTTAATGATAATGTTCATTTCTTCCAACTCTACACTTACATTAGAAGTTGTTTGGTTATTAATTTTATAGCTAGTATTTATTAATTGCTTACTGTGTACCAGGCTGAGAGAGCTAAGAGGGGCAGGGCATGCCAGCTGGGATCTGTTCTGCATGGGACAGCAGTGTTTCAGCTGCCTGGTGACCATGCTTTACCAGTTATCACATATCTGTAACATCACTTCTGACCAGGCACCATGCTGACTGCTTTATGCATGATGCCTGATTTGATTTATGACATCCTCAGAAATGTGTATTGTTATCATTCCCAATGCAGAGATTAAAGTGTCAGATTCACAAAGGTTGAATGACTTGTCCAAGGTTTTACTGTAATTAAGGGCAAAATTCTCTTCCTACTTATATCCCAAAGACCCCACAGGAGTCATAGTTTCATGGGACATCACACGTAATTGACCTTAAAGTCATTTTTAGTACTTCTGTTCTACCTCCTGCTTCACTGCTTTCAAGCAGCCACCCAAGGTACAATTGGTCCCTGTTCCCCTGGAGCAGAGAGGAAGAGGGAGAAGCAGAAATAGAATATGGAATGTCGGGTAACTGCCTCTATGAATAACTGCCTCCTTTGCCATGAGACCAGAAGGACTGGATGGTGCCTGGCTACCATCACTAAACACTTTGCTCAAAGATTCTGTAACAGAATACTAATCAACGGGGGTGGGGGTTGAAGAACAGAATTCAAAATTCTCATGGAATCCAGATTTTCTGGAGCTACTGAGGTCTGATGAACTCCCCAAACTGCTGCTTTAGATAACCTTTAAGTCTTAAACCAAAAATATCCCCTGAAGTCTTCTTGAAACCAAACAAGTTAGCTTCCTTAGTAAAGAACATTCGTCTTGAGCACTGTGCTGTTTTAAAGAACTGTCTATAGATCAAGTTGATAACAACAATTTGAAAAATCAGACACGAAGCTCAGGAGGTAGCTAATTCATATTAACGGGGAAGAAAATTTTGGAAAAGGAGTGCAAGAATGGTCACACAGCCTGAAAAATGTAATCAGTATCACTAAATTGTACATGTACAAATGACTGAATTGTCATATGATTTGCTGTGTACGCACTCACCTGCATCTCAAATAAAGCAAAGCACTCTACAAGAATGAAGCTTCAGTCACATCTCACTCTCCTAACCACTTAAACAACAACAACAAAACACACAAAGAAACCTGTGAGAGCCAGAACTTGATGGTACTGAATTATTTTTCCAGCTCTCAAAAATTTTCTGTCTGTGACAGGCTGCAGACTTACCACTTTCTTATCATTCTCTATTAGTAGAAAATATATGAGTTTTCCTTATCTGCCTGATTTCCACCTTACACAAGTTCCGGCTCTCATGGGTTTTATCATCTCTCTTTATGGTACGAAGAATCTTAGGGTCCTAACTACACACGCAAGTAGATTTGCAGATATGCTTCATAGATCCTCTGTTCAGTCATGTCCATCTGAACAGATGCCAAGAGCAAAGTACCTTTATTTATGCATCAAGAAAGTAAAATCTAAAGAATAACATTAACAAAAAATATGTGGGACCAATATTCAACTGTATGAATCAGAACAGATTATGGATAACATTGTGAAGAATGAAAATTCCAGAGTAACTAACTGTGCTCATGCAGAACCTGTATCTATATCAAAAGGCAGTTTTCGACCAGAATGAGAGGACACTGCATGGTTTAAAGTCAAGAAAGGTGTGTGTCAGGGTTGTATCCTTTTACCATACTTCTTCAATCTATATGCTGAGCAAATAATCTGAGAAGCCTGACCGTATGAAGAAGAATGTAGCATCAGGATTGAAAGAAGCCTAATTAACAATGTGTGAAATGCACATGACACCACCTTGCTTGCTGCAAGTGAAGAGGACTTGAAGCAGCGATTGATGAGATCAAAGACCATTGTCCTTGGTATGAATTACATCTCAACATAAAGAAAACAAAAATCCTAATGACTGGACCAATAAGCAACATCAAGATGAACAAAAAAAATGAAGATGCCAAGGATTTTACTTGGATTCACAATCAATACCCACAGAAGCAGCAGGCAAGAAATCAAATTGACTTAAAGAGGTCTGCTACGGAAGACTTTTCTATAATTTTAAAGGTGTCACTATGAGGACTAAGATGCACCTGCCCTAAGCGATAGTATTTTCAATCACCTCATATTCACGCAAAAGCTGAACAATGAATAGGGAAGGCCAAAGAAGAACTGCTGAATTTAAATTACAGCATTGGTAAAGAACAGTGAGTTTATTGTGGACTGTCAGAATTGAAAAGGCAAATCTATCTCAGAATGAGGTATCATCAGAATGCTCCTTAGAAGCTCATCTTATTTTGGATACATTATCAGGAGGGACTTGGAGAAGGATATCATGCCTGGTAAAGCACGGGGTCAGTGATAAAGAGGAAGACCCCCCTGAGACGGACTGACAACGGTCGCTGCCATAGTGGGTCCAAACACTAATGACTGTGAGAATGACGCAAGACTGGTCACATGTTATGCCGTTGTACAGAGGCTAAAAACCTAAAAACAGCAACATACAACTTTCCTGATGAACACACACAAATGAATCAAACAAACAGACAAGCCATATGGCTAGGAAGAAAACTGGATATTAAAAAAGACCCAGTTCTTTCCAAATGGCTTTATAGCTTTGTTGACTTTCTAAATGTAATCTAATCAGTTTATTTACTGGAAGGGGAGGAGATTCTCTAACAGGACTCAGCAAAAAACAAAGCCACTGATTTATTTTTTATTTTTTATTCTGACTCAGAGCAACTCTACAGGTCAGAGTAGAATTGTCCCATCGAGTTTCCAAAGAGCATCTAGCAGATTTGAGCAACTGGCCTTGTGGTTAGCACATGTAGCACTTAACCAACACACCATCAGGATTTCCAGAAACATGACTAAGTGATTCCAAATTCATTTGGATGAATAAATAGGTAAGTCATTTTGTTTTTAAGAGTGCAAGCTTTTGTTTGGCTTTCTTTTGCAGGAAGAAGAGACTTGCCCCACCAGACACAATGCTGGCTATAAACAATAACTACTCAGTGTGGTATAGGTGTGGGACGCAGAGGAGCGGCCACTCCAGTAGAAAAAAAGGTCACCAAATGCCTCACTCACAGTCGCTACCCTCTGATCAGAGTGTACCCCACGTGAATCTACGAGAGAAACTGTCCAAAAATATGGACATACAGTTAAGAGGGAAGATATTCATTGCATTTTCTTTCACCTAAAAAGATAGAAATCCTATAAATATTCATCAATATGGATAGAATTATTATATTTTATAATTAAATTATGATATGGTAACTGAATAAAGGAGGCAACTATTAACATGAGATGTCTAGAGCATAATTAATAATGTAGGACAATTCTATTGTCTTATATGCTATATATAAAATAGGTCCATAAGATATTACACGTAGTATCTAACAGAGCAACATTACAAATCATAGAACCTCAGTTAATATTCACTTGATTACAAGCTGAGTGCACTATCTAAACAGAAAGTAATAAAAGGCATTACAATCAGAAAATAATAAAAAGATGTGATAGCACAAAGTATTTTAAAGTAAAAACTATATTAAAAATCATAAGATAATTAAGGCAAAGAATAAACAAGGGGCAATAGTGAAACAAAGATAAGAGGGCATATAAAGAACCCATAACAAACAAGCAAAGCCAGATGGTCACGTAGTGACTAATAAATATATGAAAACACGTCTAAACTCACTGGTCTGACAAAAAAATGCTAATTAAAATAATGGAAATCCATTTTTGCATATTAAATTAGATTACTTTTTAAATTAAATTTTTATGAGGTGTAGTGAAGTGGCATTTTCCATTTGGAGTGGAAACCGGTATAAACTTTCTGGAGAAAAATTTAGCATAATATTTATATGTAGTATTTTGGTAGTATGCCCTAAAAAAAAAATAACAGTAATCAGATGTTAGACAAATAATTATCTAAAGCTTTTCAAAACAAAACTGCAGTGCCTGCGCTACTGGTAAAAGTTTAGAAAGCAGGATCATTGTCAAATGATAACAGATGAAATGACTATATATATTCACTACCTGGAATACAGAAGTATTAAATGATGTATAGAAGGAATAGAGGATGGTACAGGAAAATATTCAATTATGATTTTTAAAAGATACAAAATTATATAAATATCATGATCTCATCTGTGATAAAACTTAAGTATAAATTATTATTTAATTATTATGAAAATTAAGTATAAATTATACTACATTATAATGGGAGAAAAAATATGAAGAGCACTTTACTTTTAAAGTAGTATTTTCTGGGCAGTGAAATTATGGGTGATCACTTTTTTTATTTCCTGCCTTTCCTTAAATCTCTACAGTAAAGCTGCATTGTGTTAATAACTAGAAAAAAGATAGTTAAATTTTATATATTTTTAAAAAGTTTATCTGTAGCTCTGGCATTGTCTTCCCAGCTTTTCCTGGAAGCCTCAGCCGTATTTGCGGAAGGAGACTTCTCTTTGGCAGGTTCTCTAAAAAGTCTGCATTCCTTTCCAAGCTTCTCCCTGCTTTACAGCTCCAGCTCCAGTTGGAGCTGAGCACTCTTACATTTTTTACAGCATGAAGAAGGACCGTTCCTCTTGCTTGCTTCCCTGAATCGAACTTGCATTTTTAACAGCCTCCAAGCCTTCAATTCAATTTCTTTGGGCTGCTCAACTCAACAGCCTCCTCATTCTTGGCTCTCCAGTTCTCATATTCCCTACTCGTAGGGCTGCTAAACAACTCACTACCATCAGTGTATTCAGCTTTACGGACGCAAACATGAAATAAGCAATCTGAGTGCTGGAAGACCACAGTAAGGAAAGAAGCCCTGATGTGTGTGTGCATCCGCGTGCATGTGCATTCCTATTCCCAGCACCCATAGAACAAAAGTACTTGCTGTTGAGTTAGATTCTGAGTCTTGTCAAATGCAGTGTCTCATAAGATTTTCCATGACTGAGTTTTGGAAATAGATTGCCAGGCCTTTTTCTGAGGTGCCTCTAGGTGGATTTGAACCCTCAAACTTTTGCTTAGCAGCGGAATGCTTTAACTGAACCACTCAGGGACTCCTGCAGGACAATAAAGGACTCAAATCCCACCCACAATGTGTTCCTTTCCAAGCTAATTATCCAGGGAATTACACTGTCTCATATCCTTGAACAATCATCTGGGTGACATATAGCACTTGAGAGCTCTATGCCTCTAATTCCAGAGCCAGGAATCAGACAACAGTATTATCCACGTGCATCTTAGAATTTCTGTTACACCACATTAGGTGAGTAGGCATGGCCATCTTTGAACTCTCTAACACACATAAAGGCTTTCAGATTTCAAAAGCCATGGCCAAATATAACCCATTTTTCTTCATCGTAAAGCAGACATTTGAGAGTAGCTATATGTCTCTTTATGCCCCTTGTCTCACAGAACTCACATGTGCAAAGGATATTTTTCACATGGGTCCAGTAAATTTTGATTTTAAAGAATTATTTTTTTTATTTTTATATGTATAATAAATATTATATACTATATATACATTTTCTAGTTCAACATGCTACACTTTTCAGGTGTACAATTAATGCTATCAATTCCATTAATAATAATGTACAACCACACCACCACCTGTCATCACTGCCCTATTTCCCAATCACCAGAAACAAACGCTACTTCCTACAGATCCCTGTTATCTTTTGCCGCTGAGTTGATTTCAGCTCATAGCGATCCTATAGGACAGATAAGAACTGACCCACAAGGTTAAGGAGCAGCTGGTGGATATGAACTGCTGAGCTCCTGATTAGCGGCCGAGTTCTCCACCAAGGCATCACCAGGGCTCCCTACTGCTGCTAACCATTAAAAAACTTTGTTCTCTATATACTTGTTACTTCACATAAGTGAGATCATGCAATATTTGTTCCTTTGTGTCTGACTTCACTGAGCATACGAGGTCCAACAATTAAGTCACTGAAATTAATTATTCTATGTGCTACATACCTCATTGCTGAATATCACTACCGTCACTTTTGAAATACTCCTCTTGGGAAGCTACGCACTGATGCCAGCACCTAGTCCACCCTCCAAAGCAATTTTGGAACTCTTTCTGGAATGTCCATTGCACACAGTGGCAAGTTTGTGCAGTTAATTGTCTAGCTGTCTGTGAGGGAATTTTTAGCCAGCTAACAAAAAACTGTATTCAAACACCTGCCCTACTCACCTGATCTGACCCCTGAGGCCTTTTTTCTTTGCCCAAAGATACAGAAAATATTGAAAGGAGACATTTTGATGACATTCAAGACATCAGGGGTAATATGGTGACAGTTCTGATGGCCATTCCAGAAAAAGAGTTCCAAAACTGGTTTGATGGAAGGACTAGGCACCCTAGTGCATAGCTTCCCAAGAGGAGCACTTCAAAGGTGACTGTTGTTATATTCAGTAATGAAACATGTAACACTTTTTCTAGGATGAATTCATCAACTTAACTGTCACGCCTCATAAGATTTTCAAGGTTCATCTATATCATCTATGAACCAGGACTTCATTTCTCTTTACGGGTCAGTAGTTGCCACTGTATGCATGTACCACGTTTTGTTTATCCATTTCTCTGTGGATAGACAGGTAGGTTGTTTCCACCCTTTGGCTACGGTGAATAGTGCTGCAAGGAACACTGGTGTACATGTGTCTCTTTGTGTTGCTGCTTTCAGATCTCTTGAACACATATACCTGGGAACGGAACTGCTGGCTCATATGGTAGCTCCATACTTTAGTGCATCTCAATTTAAACCTAAGAGGTGTGTGTTCTGCCTTCCTCTATATACTGGCCAGCTACAGATTTTGCTTTTGTACACCATATTTTGCTCTTGTCATTAAGAATGCTCTTCCCAAGCCAAGATGCAGCCAGATGCACAGCGTGGAGAACCCCACCAGCAAAGAAGAGACCCGTTTTTGGCTTGCAAACTGAGTTTTTCCATCTCCCCTTCTGACCTTGTATGTGTTACTTTGAATGTAATGTATTTTTAAATTGCTGCATCATTTTAAAAATGTAAGGGAGAGCTGAATTAAATATTATTTGTGGTGTACCCTGGTGTGCAAAAGGGCCTCTAAATCTGATCCCTTATAACAGGTCGATGCCTAAATCCCATTACTTGAAATTGCAAATGACTACGTTTGCAAAATTGTAGACACACATTCAGAGGCAGTTTCAAAAATTCAGCCCATAATGTTAACGTTGTTTGAAAAGATCCTGATTTTCCAGGAAGCAATCTCAAGTCATTCTGCCTGTTCTTTAACTCTGTCTTTGTCATGGATAATGTATTAATCACCTAAGGATGACTCTGCATTTGGATCTTCGGGAAGCACTTACAGGTCTAAATGAGTGCATCCTTGGAGCGCATGTTTCGCTTGACCTGAGGTCAGTGATACAAAACAGGGTTCACACCTGTAATGTTATCGCAAGGTGACCTTTCCCCATTTTCAACTCCTGCACCTCTTCCCCTTATCGTTCACACACACAGTTGCTATCAGGCAGATATGGCTAAGCTTCTTACTCAGACACATAGGGTTCTCTTGCCTTATATAAAGTCATAATAGTCGTGTGTACGTGTGGCACTCAACGATATTCTCAGAAAATTCAATCATTTTATCAAAATGTGAAATAAAATAAAATACAACAGAGGCAGGACAATCTCTCACTGTACTAAGAGAACCTCATTTAGGCTGACAATAGGCTTCTGAGACCTCTTACTCAACCACCAAACCCCAGAGAATCTGAGCATCAGGCGGCCAGTACTATCAAGACATGGTTGCATTTCCCTACTGTAAAGGTGAACCCAAATGACAAACCACACACCAGAATCTGGGCTTGACAGTAATGAAGGGAGAACAGAGAAAGCAGTTCAAGCCTGGAGTAGTGAGACAGCCTGTGTTCTAAAATAAATAGGACAAAATAAGGATTAGGGAGAAGTATACTGTGTACCAATTTCTGTGTAACAAATGACCACAAAATATAACCTGCTAAAAACAGTAAGTATTAATTATCTCACTATTTTGTGGATCAAAAATCTGGGCACAACTTTATGGTTCTATGAATCTATAGGATGCTGTGCTGCTGACCTCTTACTGGAGGAAGGGGAATGACTGGAGAAGAGGGGATAGTAGACTGTTGGGAGGATAGGACATGAATGGAGTAGAGAGGAAGAGTGTGCTGTCAGCAGGCAGGGAGAGCAGTGGGAGCTGCATATAGGTGGGCATGCAATTTATATGGGAATGTACATTTTCATTCAATTATAATAAAAAAAAATCTGGGCACAGCTCAGCCACATATTTCTGTCTCAATGACTCTCCCAACACTGCAATCAAAATGTTGACTGGGACTGCTGTCTCATCTGAAGGCTTGAGTGGAGAAGGGTTTAATATGCTCACTCATCTGAGTGTTGTTCAGATCTAGTTCCTCACAAGTAATTGGGCTGAAGTCTTCAGTTCCTCATGGACTTTTTGGCTGGAGACCTTGAGATATGAGTCTTTCCATAGGCAGCTCACAGCATGGCAGCTGACTTTCAGCAGGATGCAAGACAGCATGCCTGAGACCAAAGCCACACTCTTTTTGTAACCTAGCTCAAGAAGGGAAATCCATCCCATCATCTGCCACATTCTGTTCACTAAAAAGTCCCTAAACCCAGCCTACACTCAAATAGAGGGAACTACACAATGACATGGTTTGTAGGGTGCAGGGGTTAGTAGGGTACAGGAGTTATCTTAGAGGCTGCCAACCATAAGGAAGAAATAAATATTAACTATAAGATGATTGACACTGTCTTATGTCATAGATGGGAATCCATAACACAATTCTGACATACTCTGAACAACAGGTATTAGAGGCATTTGAAATGTATATATTATTTGTTATAATATTAGATAGATATCGGCTCGACAGCACTTGGCTTGGCTGATGTAGTAATTTGAATGAAGTAGTTTACCTTTTAGCAGTTAACAAGCTAAAATACTAAATCCTAACTATTACCAGTACACCATCTGTCATGGTCTAAAGAACGTTTGCCTTAAATATTACATTGTTTTGCTAGCGGTGGGGGTGATGACTGGAGGATAAATGAGAGAAGGTAGATTACTCTATGTAAGACAAGCTATACACCCACAACTCACTCATCCACATGGTTATGTTCCAATGACCAGGTTGTTATTCAAAAATCGGCAAAATTAGTGTATGTGCAACTTCAGACACCAAACGCCTCTCAGGCTCCAGGAGTCATTTTGGAGGTGGCCATGGCGTTCCTTTCTCTCCTGCAGCCACCATCGGCAGCTGCAGTGATATCTGTACTTTGGCTAAGCTGGTTTGTATCATTTCAAACCACAGGCAGTGTCGACGGGGCTAGGATTTGCAGCCAGGACCCACATGGGGTTCCTGCTCTAGGTAGAAATGCCCAGCTACCTAGGACCATCTCCCCCTGTCCCCAGAGCCCCAACTCTGGATCTCCAGCTGCATCTGTAGCTAAGTGACATCCTTAAGGCTACCTGTAGACTGTCTGCCACCTTTTCACAGACTCGCAGCCCAAAGGCACAGCTTGACTCCGGTGGTACGGCAGTCATGAGCTTGCAGATGGCCTGGAGCACCTGCAGGTAAATGGACCAAGGTCCCAGTGGCTAACTATTTTTTTTTTCCCTTTCCCTTTTAACTTTATTCACATCCAAGACTGGGGAGAAGGGTAGGATGGGACAGATCAAGGACTTGGGGCCCTGGAGGGAGACATTCTCCCACCGAGAACACATGGGTCCTCACCTGGCTATGAGTGATTTCAGCAGACTTTTTACTACTGTCCTCAAGGGAAAATACCAGATACACAGTGCGAGGCTGTAAGTGAGAAGTAGATGTACCTGGGGAAGACGTACAGGAGCAGAGGAGGCTCTGGAAGGGGATGGACAGTGAAAAGAAAAGCAGCTACTGAGAACAGTTTTAGAGCCGATAAAAAGAAGCAGAGGTAATGAAGCAACGACCCTGATGATCATGACTTTGGGGAAACAAGTGTATACAAAGCAGTTTTAGAGAGACTTGCTGTGTGTGATAGGATGTAAACCTTCTCAGGCACCCTCAACAAGAAACTGTCCATAAAATGCTGTATTACTCTGAAAAAAATGCTTAGAAAGCCCTGCTGGTACAGGGCTGAAGAGCTTGGCTGCTAACCAAAAGGCCAGCAGTTTGAATCCACCAGCTGATCCTTGGAAACCCTATGGGGCAGCTCTATTCTGTTCCACAGGGTTGTCATGAGTCAGAATCGACTCAACGGCAATAAGTTTGGTGTAAATACGACACTGGGCTGAGTCTGGGAAAAAAGTCAATCAAGTATTTATGTGGGCTACCTAGAACACTAGTCCAATAAAACAATTCTAAATATTAATATGTATAAAATATAAATGGAACTATTATTTATAATAATGAAAAATATGAACATTTTACATGTCTAATAAAAATAAAGAATATTAATAAAGCATGTATCTTTACATAATGAAGTGTTCCATAGACACTTTAAAATGATAGTTATAAATATTTCATACTAACATGAGATGATTATAATAGAACATTAACAGGGAAAAGCACATTATATAAATTCACACATAACATGTTTAGGCTGTGTATCAAAGATCAAACACGTATGAAAAGACTACAAAAAATAAGAACAATACAAGATTGTCAAGGAAAGAGCAATGAAAGAACTTCTAACATGCTCTCTTTTTTATCTTACCTTTGCCTCATTTAAGAGGCTTTTTTCCTAAGATCCCCTGTCCCTACACCCAAGGAGGACATTCTTTGCTTATCCATTCTTCCTACTTTCCATTACTATCTTTCTGACAGAACAGGTGAGAAGATGCTTCCACAGCCATGACTAGGTAGCTACACATGGAGACTGATCTTAAGCAAAGTGCCACAGACGCCTAGAAGTCACTCTGGCTATCCTCGTACATGTCCACTTGTCAGTCTGTAGCTGGGCATCACAACTGCTCACGAGAGTAGTCTCCAGGGGACAATCTCCATGCACCCCTTAAAGCTGAACTACGATGCTACGAGTAGACATCCTAAAGCATCTGCACTCTTAAGACCAATTCAATCCAAGTTTCATTATAAATATGCCAGCAAAAGGTTAGGAACTTAAGTTTTGACACCTTAAGGCATCTGAACACTTTCTTATAGTGGTGGCAAGGAAAAGGAACAAAGATCCTGTTATTTCAGGAAAAAGAAAAACAAAGGGGATAAAGGGAAAAGCATTAAGAGGAAACACTGGAGACATCCTTTCCCCCTACTGTAACACTGCATAAGCCACTGCCACAGAGACAAAATACTTAGAGGCCAGCCCAGGGACACCAGAATTCAGGGAGTCCTAGAACAGGTGTGGCCTCACTTACAAAAATGCATATAGAGGGACTGTACCTAGGGAAGGTGAGAGGCCACAAAGGCAATGCTATAAACCACACGCTTTCACACAGGATATGGACTGAAAACAATGTCCTTGTCTATTAAATATCTCCCAAGAGAAGGAGGAAATATCATTCATTTGTAGCTCAGCAGGATGGTACTGAAAACAAAGGAAAAAAAATTCCCCCATACAAGTTCTGTCCACATGGAGACCACGGAGACTGAAGGACTATGTCAGCACACTTATTCCACTTAGTGCCTGCAAATTATACCTTCTGACTCAGTTGAGGTGATGAATGGAGACCCTGAGAAGGTCTTGTGATCTCCCTGGTAACCAGATATCAGTTAGGAGAAATGGCCATGTATAATAAAAGATCTCCCTGGTAAGATTCTTAAAAGACTTCTCTTGACAGGGTTGGAACATTTGGATTCTTACAGATAATTTTCTTTTGAGATTAATCTTTTATTGCTGATGATGAATAAGATTATGCTGGTGCCCTGCCCACCTGACTCCCAGGTTGGCATGGGTTAAGAGTGAGGAAGTGGATAACAGTGATGATGAAAAATAACAAAACCCACTTGCCATCTAGTCAATTCTGACTCACAGCAACCTTGTAGGACAGAGCAGAACTTCCTCATAGAGTTCGCAAGGAGCGCCTGGTGGATTTGAACTGCCAACCTTATGGTTAGCAGCTGTAGCACTTAACCACTAGGCCACCAGGGTTTGACAGTCCCTCATGATTTCCAACACACTTCCACAGCTATCACAATCATCCTCACTACAGAAGACACAGCTAGGATGAGGCGTGCCTGTGGGCCAGCAGGCTTCCTGCGCCTCTGGCAGAAATCCCAGCTGGACTGCAGTGTTCTTCCCTAGGAATCCCTCTCTAGGTTGCCAATTTTCGTCAACTGAAGGTGGCCTGGGAGATGACAGCAGATGAAGAATATGTGAGAAGCATCTGCAAATCTCCCAATTATGAATAACAATATTTGGGTAAGCTTTCCTCCAAATCATGTGTTCACTCTGTCTACACACCTCAAGAAAATGTCTTTTTAACATCATCTTTCATTTCACCGTATTATAGGTAAGCAGGACTCTTTTCCTCAATGTTTCCCACATTGTCCTCAACACCACGTCATTTTGCACCATCTCTCCCAGAGAAGTAGTTTTGGCATTGCTTTTGTTTTTTCCTTCTCTTTTTTACCACTTTATAGGAGTTATGACTCAATATGGAGCAGGGAACAATAAAATCAAGTTGCAAGGTGGATGCCTGACAGTAAATTAGACCCACGCAGTGGTGATCAGATGCTCTGGGGTGTGCCAGCCTCACCATATTCGAGATTCAAATCTGTGCTGCAGCAAAATGACAAATCACTTATGTGCCATGGTCTCCAGAGCTGCTAATAAAAATATTAAAGACTTGCCCCAAAGTCCACCTTTCTGTCAAAGATTAGACAGGCCTATAAAACAAACAGAGCCCTGGTGGTGTAGTGGTTAAAGCACTTGGCTGCTAACCAAAAGGCTGGCAGTTTGAATCCATCAGCCACTTCTCGGAAACCTCACGGGGTAGTTCTCCTCCATCCCACAGGATCGCTGTGAGCTGAAGTCAACTTGACGGTAACAGGTTTGGTTTTTGATTTTATAAAACAAACAATAACACACATGAGGAAAGTATACAAGACCAAATGGGCAACACCTGTCCTAAAGCAATGACGACAAGACAGGAAGGGGCAGCAAAACCAGACAAATGGACACAGGAACTCAGGGGGTAAAGGGGAGAAGTGATGACACACTGTGGGGACTGCAGCCAAGACCACAAAATAATTTGTGTACAATTATTTGAAGGAGAAACTAATTTACACAGTAAGCTTTATCACCTGCAGCACAATAAAAATATTCTTTGAGAAAGACTTGAATGTAAAATCACAGATTATAAACTGAAACAGGGAAGTGAAATCACAGCTGCAAGTGTCCATTGGACCACATATGGTTGTCTCAATAACCCTATGCATGCAGTCAACAAGAAAAATCCTGTTCCCATTATACAGGAGACCACTGTCTCTCTACCAAAGCTATTCTCTATATCCAGAGAAAAGAGCATTCCGCCTATATAGGCTGTGTTGTGTTAACACAAGTAATTTAGGGCTATAGGCAGCTCAGCAGTCTGTCATTGGAAAAAAACATCTGTATAACATGAATTCTTTCTCTATGACTCCCGTGACAGCTCAATTGAGATGTACCAATTTCTGAAACAAACTCTTGAGATGGTCAAGCAGTCAGCCAATTAAGAAGTCAAGCTGATGGAGAAGAAAAGCACAGTAGGCTTAAAAGAATAATCACAGCAATTACACATCAGAAACAGAGAAACCATAATTACAAGAATGGAATTTTGGGCTACCACTTGACTAACCAGCACAGGCACTAACTTTTATATCCCCCCATGGGAGCATACGTGAAACAAGCATAAAGTGGAAAGAAAGTCAGAACGCAACTCTCAGGGCCTGGTGATTTATTCTTCCCCACCAGGATGAGGAGTGAGGGACAGCAGCTGGAACATTCTCTGCCAGCTCCTTGCAAAAGATGGTAAAAATGCTGTCCCTCATCTATTTAATTTAATTTCCTTCAGAAACGATGACAAGGCTTATCCAGCCTACTACGCTTTCCTTCTCCATCAGCTTGACTTCCTAACTGGCTGACGGCCTGACCATCTCAAGGGTTTGTTTGAGAAATAGCAGAGGTTTTTCATTGCTGTTGTTTCCCCACCCTAGGACTTCTGAGTCACAGCACACTGAGAAATTGGTACATCTCAACTGAGCAAAAGGCTGTAGTTACACAGCTAGAATATCACAGAACCCATATTTCCTTTTTCTGCCTTAGTCTATGAACATTCTTAAGTCCAAATACAACAGCTAAGCTGAAAGAAGCAAAAATACTGAAGATACTGCAGATACTGAAAAGAGAGCAGTACTTCCAACTCCCTTCTTTCTCGCAGCTACTCTGAACTTCGTGCAATAAAACACAAGTTTCTTTGCTTTCATTTTTTTCATAGTAAGCTTAGGCAATCATCTTTTCTGAATCATGGACACAGTTTCACGGGTGCAGAGGGGACCAGAGGAAGTGGTTACATCGGAAGATGCTGGTATGAGTGTACATATGCGCAAAGCACTAACAGTGGCCCCAGCAGCCCTATCTTGTAAAAGACAAATAGCTATCATATTCCTTTTTAAAGTACATTTTTAAAAAACATACAGAAATAGGTACTACATTTAAATACTGTTGTTTCTGAGTTCATTTTTTAATTGAGCATATTATAGTTTCTCTCATATTCCTCCTAATATTTATTCCTTTGCCTATCACTTCTACTGAAATGAAAGTAAGAATCATTTTCAAGTTATAGCAGGGAAATGTAAAAGGCATCTAAACTTGTTACAACCAAAGTAAAAATGATGGATAAAGACTCACCAAGACATAACAACACTTGCTAGTTATGGGGAGGGCTTATTCATCTTTTGAAACATGTACTCACTCTTGTAAAAGGCTTTTTCAAATATGCTCAGTGAAAGTTCTAAAGGATTTATCAGGTGTGACATAATGAAAAGATTCTGGGTGAAGTATGTCTGGGAGTCAGTACCATCAAGCAAAGCAGACTCCAGAACAAGGATCTGCCAGCCTCTCTAGTAGGCTGATGCAAATTGTGGATCTCCAAGAATCTAAAGTTGTATAATCTTTGTCTAAATTTACTTGCCCTCTGAAAACTTTTATGAAAAGGAGAAGCGTTTTGTGGAACCAGGGTTCTTCAGAGAAGTTTGGAAAATAAAGCTTTTTGGGTCAGGTACATTATACATATATATAAACATATATATATATATATATATATATATATGCCAGCCAGCCAAGTGCCGTTGAGTTGGATCCATATACATAAGTATATATAAATATTTATATATATAAAATATATGTAGGTATATATTTAAATGTAGCTGTAATAACAGGGTGGCATAGTGGTAAAGTGTTACAGCTGCTAACCAAAAGGTTGGCACTTCATATTCACCAGCAACTCCTTGGAAACCCTGAGGGGCAGTTCTACACTATCTATAGGGTTGTTGTGAGTCAGAGGTGACTTGACAGCAGTGGATTTGTTTTTTTGGCAGGTACATAACATGGTGCCCTGATGTAAGAGCTAAGTAAAAGGTTAGCAGTTCAAATCTATAAGCCACACCCTGAAAACTCTATGTGGAATTCTGCTCTGTCCTGTAGTGTCACTCTGAGTCAGCATCTACTTGACACCTTGCAATGGGCCAGCCTTTTCGCACTCAAGGACCCCTAGTGGTGCAACAGTCAAGTGCTTGGCTCAGTGGGAGAAAGACCTACCAATCTGCTTCCATAACAAGTACAGCCTAAGAAACCCTATGGGGCAGTACTACTCTGTACTATTTATGCTTGCTATAGGTTGCACTCTACTCCATGGCAACAGGTTTGAGATTTTGGGGGAGGGATACATAATAAGGAGCCCTGGTGGCACAGTGGTTAAGACTATGGTGAGGGGGGACAGCGAAGATGGCAGAATAGACACATGTCTCCTTAATACCCTCTGAAAACTAAGGCCTGGATTGGTAAGTGAACAGAGCATTCTGGACCCAGTAAGCCCTAGGACACAGAATAGGACTGTCAGATTGGACTGCATTCCACTAAATGGGAAACTTCCTCTCTCTCACTGAGCCCCATTCTTGCTGACTCACCACTTGCACGGACTGCAGTTATTTGTGCTTTCAATTTTTTTGTTTTTGTTGGCTGGCAGGCAGGGGATGGGCATAAGCTGGCAGATGTGCCGAGCTGCTGTGCTAAAGTGAACAGTATGTGGTGCAGAGGAGAGACAGCACATGGGACGGCCACGTTTTGAGAGCCCAGTGGCAGACTGAGGGTACCACAGCCCCTTCACAGTCTCTGTTCTGAGCTCTGCCACAAATTCTGCTGTTTCATGGTGGGAAGTGCAGCTTATCTGGGACTCCATCTTGGTCAGCTGCAAAGTGGAGTCACCCAACTTGAGGCCTCAGTATTTCCAGGCTGGGAGGCAGTGCCAGTCTTGGGAGCACTTTTCCAGCAGAAACACTGTGTTTAGCACAGTGTTGCCTTACGGGTGGGACCCAGCTGATGAAGGCAGCAAGGCTGTAGCGCCTTCCTACTTTGAACAATGTCATAGCATCTGGGGACAGCCAAAGAAGTGCTTCCACTGTCAGCTGGAAGGTGAGGCTTGCCATACCTGATGGCCTGACTGATTTTAGAAGCTTTTTAAAATAAGACTGCCTGGAAAAATACCTGCTGAGTAGCCCGATAATATCTCTTCTAGCCTTTACTGATCCACACCACAGGGTCAGTTGACAGCCTCCAGTGATCCCGTAAGTATGGTGGTGTCCTTGCCAGCCAGGACGCAAAGCTTGCCACCCTAGAGAGTTCACTGCGGCCAGTCACTAGAGTACACAGAGGTGGCTGCTGACCAACTCCCTTCTCAGAACTATTCCTTAACTCCTGTTGAGGTAACACCAGAGAAACTAAACAGCCTCTAGATGGCCCAAAGGCAACAGACCATCAAGAATCATTTAAACAAACAGCCCCTCATGGCTCCAGAAAACTCCCTAAATTAAGAACAAAAAGCTTCCCAGGTGAAGAAGCCTTTCTGAAACTATCAGAGATTGAGTACCAAAGAATTATATAGAGAGCTCTCCTACAGATTAAACAAAATAAAGCAGAGCAAAATAAAAAATTAAGCAAGCTATTTGAACTGATAAAATATCAACATTTGTAAATCCAGCAGATCAGTAACAAAATTACAGAATTAGACAATTCAATCCAAAGCAAAAAGAGCAGAATTAAGGAGATGGAAGTCAGATTCACTGACCTTGAAGACTGATAGCAGCATAATGAGGAGAAATCAGAGCAAAGAAACAAGAAAAAGGAAGAAGCATTAACAAACATGTGAGACTCCATTAAGAGGAATAATCTATGACTAAGTGTAGTTCCTGAACAGGGGGGATACCTGAAAACATAGAGTGCATTGCTGTTGAGTTGCTGACAGAAAAATTCCCTGAAACTATTAAAGAAGAGAGCATAAATACTAAAGATGTATATCAAATACCGCAAAAAAGTGACCCCAAAAGATAGACATGAAGACATATGATAATCAAACTTAATAAAAGGAAACACGAAAAGATCCTCTTAAAAGCAGTGAGACTCAAAGCAAAGCCAACATTCAGAGCGAAGCCTTGCAGGCCTCCGTCTGACATCTAGGCAGAAATTATGTCAGCAAGGAGGCAGTGGGATGATACATTCAAAGCCTTGAAGGAGAAAAACTTCCAACCAAAAATTATATATCCTGTGAAAACGTCTCTCATATATGAAGATGAAATTAAGACATTCACAGATAAAGAGAAGCTTAGAGACTTCATAAAAACCAAACCAAAACTACAAGAAATACTGAAAAAAGCTCTTTGCTTAGATAAACAAAACCATCAAGTATATATTCAAGAAGGCAGTGCAAGACACAGCATCCAGAAACCTACCCAGCTGGAGAAGGCACAAAACTCAATCAAAGCTACATTATTGAAAGAAGGGAACCAATGATCATATCACAAAATCTATGACACCATCACACTAAAAAGATGGATGTACTACAATAATTACAGTTTTTTCACATGGAGAGGAAATTAAAAAGACATGCAGAAGTTAAAATTGGGATTAAACTTAGAATATTAAAGGAGATCATAAGGGTAGCTGCAAAGCACAATAACAATGCAACATATTAAAACATGAAATGTAATACAGGGGTCTCAATAAACCCAAAACAAACACTGAAAAAGATGAAAAGTCAACCCATAAACAACGACCCACAACAGAATACTGAGAGCAACAGAAAAAGAACCAACCCAAAAGTAAGTACAACAAAATGGCAGCACTACACACATACCTATCACTAATTACACTGAATGTAAATGGGCTGAATGCTCCAATAAAGAGACAACAAGTGACATCTTGGATCAAAAGACATGACCTGTCTATATGTTGCATATGTGAAACACACCTTAAAGAGATGACCAAACTGAAAATTAAAGGATGGAATAATATATATCAAGCTAGCCATATACACAGCACAGGCGTGCCAACACTAAATTCAGGTAAAATAGATTTTAATGTAAAATCCACCATCACAGACAAGGACGGTCACTATTTATTGTTGAGAGGTTCAATATATAAGCAGAACTTAACAATATTAGATATTTATGCACCCAATACTACAGCATCTAAATATATCAAACAAACATGACTACATTAAAAAATGAGATGGATCACTCCACAATAATAGTTGCAGACTTCAATACTCCACTCTCAGTACTGGATGGATCATCTGGGAAAAAACTCAATAAAGACACAGAAAATCTTGTGACAATTAACCATTCAGACCTCATTGACATATACAGGACTTTTTAGTCATCAACAGATGAGTACATCTTCTTCCCCAATGCGCAAAGAACATTTCCCATAATATACCACGTGCTAACACATAACGGAAATCTCAACAAAATCCAAACCACTGAATTACTGTAAAGCATCTTCTAAGACCATAAAGCCATAAAAGTCAAAATCGACAGCAGAAAAAACATAGATAGATATTGGAATGCATGGAAACTGAAAAACACTTTGCTCAAGAAGTCATGGGTTATAGAAGAAATCAAGGACAAAATAAAGAAATTTATGGATTCAAATGACAATGAAAACATATCCTACCAGAACCTATGGGATACAGCCAAAGCAATGCTCAGAGGTCAATTTGTCTGTAAAAATGCACACATCCAGAAGGAATAAAGGATCCAAACCAAAGAATTAACCCTACAGCTTGAACAATTAGAAAGAGAGCAACACAGGAACCCCTCAGGCACCAGAAGAAAACAGATCATAAAGATTAGAGCAGAACTAAGTGAATTATAGAATACAAGCACAATTGAAAAAAAAAAAACTGACAAAACCAAAAGCTGTTTTTTTGAAAAGAACAACAAAATTGACAAACTATTGGCTAAATTTACTAAAGAAAAATAGGAAAGGAAACATACAATCCAAATAAGAAATGAGATGGGAGATGTCACAACAGACCCAACTGAAATCAAAAGTATCATAACAGAATAATATGAAAGACTGTACTCTAACAAATTTGAAAAACTAGAGGAAATGAACAAATTTCTAGATTTATATCATCTATCAAAATTATCACAAGAAGTAGTAGAACAACTTAATAAACCCAACACAAAGGAAGAATCTGAAAAGTCATCAAAAAACTACCAACCAAAGAAAGCCCTGGCCCAGATGGCTTCACCACAGAATTAGAGAATAGTTAACTCCAATACTGCTGAGACTATTTCACAGCATAGAAGGGAATGGAATACTCCCAAATTCATTCCAAAACCAGGGAAAGATCACAGAAAAAAGGAAAATTAAAGATCCGTATCTCTCATGAACCTAGATGCAAAAATCTTCAACAAAACCCTTGCGAACAGAATTTAACAACATATCAAGAAATAATTCATCATGACCAAGTTGGATTCATACCAGGGATGCAAAGCTGGTTGGACACCAGGCAATTAATGTTATCAACCACATAAATAACACAAAAGGTAGGACTCACCTGATTTTGCCAATTGATGCAGAAACGGCGTTACACAAAGTCCAACATCCATTCATGCTAAAAACTCTTAACAAAATAGGAATAGAAGGCAAATTCCTCAACACAATAAAGGACATCTATGCTCTTTGGAAACTCTATGGAGCAGTTCTACTCTGAGCTCTAGGGTAGACATGAGTCAGACTCAACTCAACAGCAATGGTTTTTCTTTTTTTATGCAAAGTCAACCACCTATACCATCCTGAATGGAGACAGTCTCAAAGAATTCTCCTTGAGAAACAGAACTAGACAAGGATGCCCACTCTTACCACTTCTATTCAACATTGTACTAGAAGTTCTGGCCAGAGCAATTAGACAAAGAAATAAAAGGTAGCTGCATCCACAAAGAACTAAAAATCTCCCTATTTGCAGATGATATGATTGTATACACAGAGCATACTAAAGAATCCATAAGGAAACCACTCGAACTAACAAAAGAGTTCAGCAAAGTATCAGGATATAAAATAAACTAAGTAAATCAACAAGATTCCTTCATACCAACAAAGAGATCATTAAAAAAGAAATCACTAAATCAAGACAATTTACTACAGCCTCTAAGAAGATAAAATACCTAGGAATAAATCTAACGACAGAAATAAGAGACCTATATAAAGAGAATTACAAGACCTTACTGCAAGAAACTACGAAAGAGTTACATAAATGGAGAAACCTACCCTACTCATGGATAGGAGGAGTTAACATTGTGAAAATGCCTATTTTACCCAAACTCATCTATATATATAATGCAACCCCGATGCAAATTCCAGTGACATTTTTTTAATGAGATCGAGAAACAAATCACCAAATCAGTTTGGAAAGGGAAGAAACCCCAGATAAGCAACGCACTACTGAAGAAGAGGAATACAGTGGAAGGCCTCACATTATCTGACCTTAGAACCTATCATACTGCAACAGTACTCAAAACAACCTGGTACCGGTACAAAAAGAGGCATACAGACCAATGGAACAGAGTTGAGACCCCAGAGACACAACCATCCTCCTGTGAACAGTCAATATTCAACAAAGGTCCTAAAATTACAAAGTGGGGTAAAACCAGTCTGTTTAACAAACGGTGCTGGCAAAATTGGATATCCATCTGCAAAAAATTAAAATAAGACCCATATCTCACACCTTACACAAAAACTAACTCAAATAGGATCAAAGACCTAAATATCAAACCTAAAATTATAAAGATCATGCAAGAAAACATAGGGCCAACAATGAAAGTTTTAATACACAGCTTAGACAGACTTCAAATTCTGACAAAGCACAATCAACAGAAGAGAGAATAAATGAGAGTTACATAAGAATCAAACACTTTTGTTCATCCAAAGTATTTATCAAAAGGATTATAAGACCACCTACAGAATGGGAAAAAAATATTTGGCAACTACTTGTCAGACAAACATCTGATTTTCACAATCTACAAGGTACTGCAAAATATCAACAATAAAAAGGTAAATGACTCAAGTAAGTGATGGGCAAAGGAGAAAGACAGGACACTTCACTAAAGAGGATATCCAGGCAGCCAAAAGACACATGCAGAAATGCTCATGATCATTAGCTATTATAGAAATCCAAATCAAAACAACAATGAGATACCATCTCACCCCAACAAGGTTGCTCATGATCCAAAAAACCCAAAACAAGAAATGCTGGAGAGGCTGTGGAGAAATTGGAACTCTCCTTGCCTGCTGGTGGGATCACAAAACGGTACAACCTCTTTGGAAAGCAATCTGGTGTTTCCTTAAAAAGCTGGAAATAGATACACCATTTGACCTGGTAATCCTACTGCTTAGAATATATCCTACAGAATCAAGGACAGTCACACAAACAGATACATGCACACAAATGCTTATTGCAGCACAATCTGCAACAGCTAAAAGATGGAATCAACCCAGATGTTCAACAACAGATGAATGGATAAACAAACTATGGTTCATATACTCAAATGGAACACTATATACTAATAAAGAACAATGATGATTTTAGGAAACATCTCATAACCTGGTTTCAATTGAAAGACATTATGCTGAGTGATATCAGTCATTGGCACAAGGAAAATATTGTATGAGACCCTTATTATAAGGACTTAAAAAAAGACTCATGTAGAGAAGAAAAAACTCTTTGATGGCTGCAAGAGAGGGGATGGAGGAAGAGAGCTGGTCATAGATTAGACAGTAGACAGAAATTTGATAGAGTGAAAGCAGTGACAGCACACAGTAGAAAGAAGACCAATTTAATGGTCTTCAATATAAAGTGAAAACGTCTAATCTCAACCCAATATTGCAAGAACAGGGTAGCTGGGGCAAGAGTCTGAGGACCAAGCTTGCTTTCAAGGGACATCAAGGCCACTGGCATAACTAATCTATTGCTAAGAGAGCCTTCTGCACTCCATACTGGTGAGTGGTGTCAGGGGTCTTAAAAACCAGCAAGCTGCCATCTGAGGTACATAAAATAGTACTAACTGAGTCGGAACAGACGATCACCAAGGACAACAATGACATGAGAGAAAAAGAGCCCACAAGACAGAAGGACCCACATGAATGGATGACTGTATTAACATGTGACTGTAAGAACCAGCTGCTGCCCAGCCACCATCAAAGACAGCCATAAAGGGGCACACAATGTCGAGTCCCAGTGGCAACATGAGAAAAAGAGGAGTGCACCTCAAGAACTCCACTAAAAGACCACAATTGATGTTCCAGATGCCTGGGGGTTCCCCTGGGAGCATGACCCTTAGAACTGCTGCTGTCCCTGAGCAGAAAACATTACTGATGTCAGCTCTTCAGATAGGAATGGATTGGACTCAGGGACACAATGTGACCATATGGCATGTGTACTTTATAATTCCATGAATCTGTAGGAGGCTGTCCTACTTACTAGAAGGGAGAGAAGGTGGAAAACAGGGGACAGGAGATTGTTAAGAGGATAATACAGAACAGAAAGGAGGAGAGTGCTGCCACTGGGCAAGGAGAACAGAAGTAGCTGCAGACAGGCAATTTCATGGATTGAAATTGTGTCCCCCCAAAAACAGATATAGTAATTTGGCTGGGCCAGGATTCCCTGTATTCTGTGATTTCCCTCCATTTTGTGATTTTCTGATGCTGTAAATCCTAATCTCTGCCTGTGGTTAACAGAGTGGATTATGTTAGAGAGGATTAGGGTGAGATTGTAAATCCCTTTATAAAATCACCTGTCTACTCCACTATAAAGGTAGTTTCCCTGGAATATAGCTTGTAGCACCATTTATCCTTTCATCCTACAAGAGATAAACGGAAAGGGAAGCAAGCAGAGTTGGGAATCTCACACCACCAAGAAAGCAGCACTGGGAAAAGAGCGCATCCTTCAGACATGAGGTTCCTGCACGAAGATGCTCCCTGAACAAATACTGATGCAACACAAGAACTTTCCTCCAGAGAGTGGACATCTTGAATTTGGACTTGTAGTCTACCAGAATGTGTAAGAATAAACTTTTCTTTGTTAAAGCCTTCCACTCATGGTGTTTTCTGTTACAGCAGTACCAGGTGACTAAAACACAATTTGGTACCACGTGTAGGGTGCTGCTCTAACAAATACCTAAAATGTGAGAGAGGTTTTAAAACTGAATGGAGAGAAGACTCAAAAGGAAAGGAGAACTGTTAACACCAAAGACAACGCAGATGATGAGAATCAAGGACTGGAGGACTGGAGGCAGCAGCAGTGACAGCAGCAGAACCAAAGGCAGCACTAGAACTGACCCATGGAGCAAGACTGCTAAGTGCCTGTGCACAGAGGCTTCCTGGCAGAGCAGGGTGCCTTCAGGCACTTGAATCAGTGGAGCCATCCTCGCTGATTCACAGAGCGAGACAGCTGAGTGTCTTTGTGCAGGAGGCTTCCTAGCAGGGCAGGGTGCCTCCAGACACCTGAATCAGTGGAGCTACATAGCTCTGAAACACTTGCACTAGCAGGCTAGGTGTGGGCCTGAGGCCCAGGCCATGCAGCCACAGGAAGCAGAAGCTGAAGAGATAAATAGCATGAGAAGCTGAGCTGCCTTAGTCTCAAAAGGTATGGCCACAACCTCAGGGGTTTGAAAGGGCAGAGCCAGGGCTTTCTGTGTTTGTCAGAGTGGAATTTCCACTCAGCTGGGCTTAGGGTGCACCTAATGCTGAGGGGGCAGAGTTACTGTCCAAGTGGGCCTTTCTAGGCAGAGCTATAAGACAGGGCTAGGGGTCTCCACTCAGAATCCAGAGAGTGTGGCCAATAGCTAGAGTCTGGAGGGCAAGGCTAATGTACAAATTGTCTTAGAAAGTGGAGGATTATATTCAAAGCTTTGAGGGCTAATGTGTTCTGTTAACTTGCTTGTTGCCTGTTAATGCTGTATTTCCCTGCAATTTCTCCCATTTGTAATGGAAATGCCTAACTTGTGCCTATTATGCCACTGCACCTTTGGAAGCAGATAGGCTGTTTCTAGGTTTCACAGACATAGAAGAGTTTTTTGTATTTTGGACTTGGAACTGATTTAAGACTTCTATCACATGGAATGGACACAGCTTTTGCCATGACTTTTGCTACAATGGGATGATTGTGTTACGGGTTTCAAAGATACAATTTTTGGGGTGCCAAATGGTGGGATATCATGGACTGAAATTGTGTCCCCCCAAAAATATGTATAAGTAATTTGGCTGGGTCAGGATTCCCTGTATTCTGTGATTTCCCGATGCTATAAAACCTAACCTCTGCCTGCGGTTAACAGAGTGGATTATGTTAGAGAGGATTAGGGTGGGACTGTAAATCCCTTTATAATATCACCTCCCTGCTCCACTGTAAAGGTAGGTTCCCTGGAGTATGCCTTGCACCACCCTTTGTCCTTTCATCCTCCAAGAGATAAATGGAAAGGGAAGCAGAGAGTTGGGAACCTCACACCATCAAGAAAGCAGCACCAGCACCAGGACACCTTCAGACCCGAGGTTCCTGTGCCAAAGCCATCCACTTTGTGATATTTTTGTCAGAGCACCATTAGCTGACTAAAACAGGAAGGCATGCAAATTTAATTTGGATTGTATACTTTCACTCAATCACATTAAAAAAAAAAAAAAAGAACTATGGTGACCTACAGCTGCTGACTAAAAGGCTGGCAGTTCAAATCCACCAGCCATCCGTGAAAACCCTATGGGCAGTTCCATTCTGCCCTATGGGGTCACTATGAGTTAGAATCTACTCAGTGGTAACAGGGTACATAATATACATTTCTACATATCTGTACATTAACGTATACACATAATACAGAAGATTAGTATGTTAGAGCACCTAGTCATGACCCTTCTCATGGAGCTCTCTAGTGCAGAGCTTTTCAAACTTCAAGGTGCTCCTGAATCATTTGTGGATGTTAAATGCAGTAAATCTGGGACGGAACTTGAGCTTTTTGCATATGTAACAAGTTTCCAGGTGGTGTAGATGGTCTGGGGACCACACCTGGAGTAACTAGGGACTGAAACACATTTATCTTTAAGCGGCGATGTCCTGTTTTTCCCAGAATGCTGTGTTGTCCAAGCATTCTTTATCCCAGAGGGTGGTGAGTCTGAGGATGGGGCTTACCAGTAAAATCTGTTGGGTGTGATACGTTCATGCATGAGTTGCCACCGTCTTCCAAAATCCATGGAGCTGTAGAGCTGCAAAGCAATGAAGTGAGAAGAACGTAAGTATCAAGGAATGCACATGTCCTCCCCTGGGAACAGATGGTCCCAACACACCAGAGTGCCTAACACACACAAGCATTCATCCATTCTCTCCAGATGAAAAGTAAAATGCACGACTATGAGCGTGTTGTGCTTATCAAGGTGCCATTTCTTACCAAACAGGTACTCAGTATATATCCAAGCAACTGATGTTTTTGAGCTGAGGATAAAACCACTTCTGGTGACCATCAATCTCTCCTTTTGGGGTAAAGCCTTTAGTAAAATAATTTCTCTGTTTTTCTTCAAATTCTATAAATTCTGTAGCTATCTTCAAATCAATCCAATATTATTTACTGAACAATCATTTACTGAACAACTTCCACCTGTAAGGCACTCTCATGGATATGACGACAAAGAAGAGACAGACTGTGCACTCTTAGGAAAGACAGAATATCCATACACATGTTCTATCTTTACACATGAGGTGTCATGTGTAAGTCATAAACTGAATTGTTCTAACTGCTACATACCTCACTGCTGAATATCACTATGGTCACCTTCGAGGTTCTTCCCTTGGGAAGCTATGCATCAATGTCAATACCTAGTCAACCCTTCAAAGCAGTTTTGGAACTCTTTCTGGAATGGCCATTGCACACACTGGCAAAGTGGCAAGTTCACAAACTTAACTGTATAGTTGTCTGCTAGGGAATTTTTAGCCGGTAAACAAGTCCTACTCACCTGATTTGACTCCCAATGACTTTTTCTTTACCTGAAGATAAAGTAAATATTGAAAAGACGGCGTTTTGATGACATTCAGGACATTGAGGGTAATGCAACCACAGCTCTAATAGCCATTCCAGAAAAAGAGTTCCAAAATTGCTTTGAAGGGTAGACTAGGTACTGGCGTCAGTTCATAGATTCCCAAGGAGAGTACTTCTAAGGTGACTGTAGTGATATTTAGCAAGGAGATATGCAGCACTTTTTTTAGGATGAGTTCGTGAACTTAATTGTCAGACTTTGTAACACAAATCAAATGATACTCGAGCCAACACTGAAACATCGTGATCATCTCAGTTTTGTCCCTTACTACTTCAACACAGAATCCAAAGGAAGTTGACTCTCCAGTGCCACCTAGATACCACACTGATTTACAGCCCCTAGTCTCTGGGTGGTATGGCAACTGTGTTCAGGGGCTCACTTAAAGTCTGACATTTCAGGTACACCCAGAGGTACAATAGAAGGCCTGGCAAACCACACTGGAAAAATCAGCTGTCATAAACCCTAGCACAGTTTTGCTCTGACACACATGAGGCCCCTGCAAGTCAGAACTGACTTAATGTTAACTGCTTTGTTTTGTTTTTGTCTTTGTTACATGACATCAGTAGCACAGTGTTTAATGAAGTTAACTGCTAACCAGAAAGTTGGTAGTTCCAAACTACCAGTGGCTCCATGGGAGGAAGATGTGCAGTCTACTTCTATAGACATTTATAGCCTTGAAAACCCTACGGGGTTGCTACAAGTCAAAACTGACTTGACAACAGTGGTTTTGGCTTTTGAGTTTTGCTAGGAGGCAAGGATAAATCCAGAAACACCCCTGCTTTTCAGACCCGAGCAAAGTCTGCCCATCCGTGCAGGTCTGCACTACAGCACCTGGTCACAAAGCCTGCTGAGCACTTCAGCCTGCTCATCTTTCCTCCTTCTCAGCTCACTCCTGTCCTATTTCCTTCTCACTGAGCACTTATCGTGCGACAACACCCAGTTATGCCACTGATCAAGTCTTTTAGATTTCCCTGTGCTATTGTTTATATTCCTTGAATGCATAGGTGTCTGCTTAAAATCTGTTGTATAATAATGGATAAAAGCAGGAAAGGACAGATAGTAATTTATAATTTAAGAAAAAAATCCTAGACAAGTCCTAGGATTTGCCATAAAATAGGAAAGAATTGTCTGTGTGGCTAATGGAGACCGATTCCACACCCACTAGTTTTATGGAAGTAGAGCCTGGCTCTCTTGGGACACATTAAATGCACTAGGGATAGGCCACCATCCCTATAAGATGCTAATCAGGATGCATCATCAGGCTTATCTGCAATTGAACAGTCATGCCTGGCAGTGTAATATTTAAATCTGAGTGACAGTGGAATAATAGTAACAACGCCACCCTTTTACCTCTTTTACAACATTTGAACCTCAGTACAACCCAGAGAGGGAGGAAGGGCAGTTATTCCAACTTCAACTCTTACTCTCCAGCACCTGCAATGATTACCATCCAGGTAATCACCCCCGCCAAGGAGCCCCCACTATATTTACTGCCTGCTGCCAGGAGACTGCTCACACTAAGCCATCATCAGCTGCTATATCACCCTCCTCCCATTAAACTGTGAGTCATAAGAGGGGCAGGGGTTCTGCCTTATTCATCTTTGTGCATCAGTGGTTATACAATGCCCAGCACATAACAGGTGAGCAGGCAAGCCTCCTATTTTATAGTTGATAAAACTCAATCTTGGAGAAGTTATGTTTTAGTCAAAGGAAGCAGGATTCCAGTTTCCTGATGCCGAGCTCACATCTCCTTCCCCTGAATCGTGGTGTTTAGGTGATAATGGGAATTCCACTGTGTTTATGTTTTCCCTGTAAATCTCTAGTGGTAGAGAAGTTGAGAAAGCTTGAAGCAGGTTGCTCTTAAGCTTACAGAAATGGATCCAGGTGAAGCCGAGTTCTGTAATCACATCTCTAGGAGCTTCTCACCTATAGCAAAGATTCCCCAACACATACACACAGGTGTCTTTGCCATCCCTGAAGTCTGCAGTCTTGCAAATCAAGCAGAATTCTTTTGTGTGTAAACTTTCAATCATCTCAAAAACACCTTGAAGGACTTGGAAAAGCTTTGGCCCACTACAATTCACAAACCATAATTTTTTTTTTTTAGTAATAAACAGCTTACTGTCTACCTACCTACCCATCCATCTTGCTCACTTAACATACATTTACACATATTATATAGTTGATCCTGAAAATAGCCTATAAGACAATTACAAAAATACATGAGTATTCCTGCTTAATAGATAAAGATACTGAAGCTTGGTGCCACAAAGTGACTTGCCTGACTAGCAACTATATGGAGAACTAGGATATCACTTCAGGTCTGTCTGATTACAAGTTTCTACTACACCGTACCAATTCTCACTGTATTTCTTACTCCATGAAAAATTACTGAAAACTACGTGTGTCCAACTCTGCACACAGGAAAAACAGTTAGCACCGTTCCCCACCACCCCTTGATGCCTTCCCTTACCCACCAACTCAGTGACTAAAACAATACTAGCTCTACATCATTCAATAACACAGCACAGAACCAACCACATCAGATTCTTTCAGAAGCAAAACAGGTAAGTCTTCTCTGCCTACTAAATATACACACACCTGTACCTTGTCCCAGGGAAAAGTGAATCAAAGGCTAAGAGCTAGAGAATTCAATAGTTGGGGAAGATTAGCAAGGGTACCAATGACACAGTCAGTTTTCCTGGAGAAACATGTCTTTAACCAGGCCTTTGGATCTGACTTGATGGTACTTGGCTTGGCTGGCTTTAGAGTAGCCGTGGTATGGACAGGAGGCAAGGTAGGTGGAATTTCCACTGGATGGAATGGACAATATGGGCAAAGATGTCAACATGGTCAAGGTCTTGAGCTGGGCTTACGGGGGAGATTTTAAGAAGAAAGGAGATACATGATGACTGTTGTTGGCTAAATGGGGAGTAGAGTTTGAGCACCTATCTCTCTCTGTCTATCCATTTTATCTATTCATCCCTCCATTAATCTGAAACACTCTTATATCTGAGGGTAGACTTCTTTTATGAAGTGGAAGGAAGGAGAGCATTTGTGAGGACCAAACCATCCCACTGGGAAGAATATATCCACACTTTTTACTAGCAGCATGAATTTTCCATGCAGGGTGTTACGAAATAAATCACTCTCCTTCCTGTGGCAGGTGTCCGGATGTGAGCATCCATCTTTCCCATTTAAATGCAGAACAGACTCTGGTTGTAATCCTCCATAAGCCAAATACGTCACTCTGTCAGCCTTGATTCCAGTGATACCAAAGGGAAACTCAAATTCCTTCAAAGAAAATTCTGCTGTGATTATATCTTCCTTTGCTGCAAACTCTAGAGAGACCAGGGAAACCCAGGAAGATCACAATGACAGTACTGAAGTCAGTCCCCTGGGAAAATTACCAGTCTTTCCATCGTAGAGGATCCTGGAAGTGGCAGAATGTCATCTACCTCAGCTACTGCTGGGCCCACCTTGGGGAGAAACACCACTTCTTTTATCTCAGGCTCTTCCTAACACACAGAGAGATCAGCTGCTCATCTCATCCAAGCCTGATTCCACCTGCTGCCTCCTCTCTCCCCGTCTCCAGTGTTGCTTTTTCAGTTCTTCAGTTTGACTGATGGAAAAAAAATTAAATTGAATTCTCTGCCTAGAGGCTGTATTCAATGAACAGCAAAAGCAGGCTCCTATTCATTAAAAGCCTTGGGTTAGCTACCTTGTGTCTCTATCTACTGTAAGTTGCTGAGTTGGAAACATATTTTATTCTACAATAAGCTGGATCTTTGCAGCCTCTCCATTCATAAGCTGTTCATCCATCTCTTCCTTTCTCACTCATTCACTAAGAGTGTACAAGCAACTATTATACCCTAGGTGCTGAGCCAGGATGGGGTTACAAAGATGAAGAAAGCCATGCTTAGTGGGATACAGAAAATACAGACAATTACACTCCCCTGCAAGGTCTGCCATGTATTAATTCTATTTATCCCTGCAAGGTAAGACTGTGGACAGTTGCTGTTTTTTTTCCTTTGGCTATCTAGATTTTTTTAAAAATTAGAGAAATAAAACTCTAATATTCAAATGGAAACAGAGCACATGGACAGCCATTCAGCAGTAAGTTTAAGAAGATTTAATGATATAATAATGCTCACGACAGGTTACTCTTTTAAAAGTGCATTACAGAGGCCTGTTCTGACTGACCCTGTAATGGTGGAGACATGACATTAATTCATGTCAAAATGCACAGAACTAACTGTACCACACAAAGAGTGAACCCTAATGACAGTATCTGGTTAACAGTAATGTATCAGTGTTGGTTCATTATCAAACGTACCACACTAATGCAATGCATTAATGGCAGGAGACGCTTTGTGCACACAAGGAGTGGAGAAGGAATACATGAGAACTCATGATACTTTCTGAGAAGTTTTTCTATAAACCTAAAACTGCTTAAAACAAAAATAAAGTATACTAAAATACATATAAATACAAATATTACAAAACGCATAGACATTGACACCAATTTTCTTTAACTTATTGTAAAAACTGGAACCGTATTGGAAGAAAATATGCCAAAATATTAGCAGTGGCTATTTTTGAATTGTATGGTGAAGAGTAACTTAAATATATTTTAAAACTTCCCATCACTTTTATATTTTTTTACAAGTATTATATTTAAATAATAATACAGCCCGTATTTCATTATTGCTTATTCTTAGAATAGTAATTTTCTAATTATAATGTATATATTACGTTTATATCTTGAATTATCTTTTCAAAGGCCAAAAAAAAAATATTTTTTTCTATGAAGGAATTGAATTAGATAGAGCGATACAAAGTTGTCCACAAAATACTGTTTCATACACATTATCATTGATACTAGGGACTTTTTCACCAAGGAATAGCTCATACGGTGTTTATGCAAATACGGCTACAGCCCAGAGGGTTGTCTCTGCGGACCCACAAAGTTCAGCCATGCCCCCCCATTTCCATCCTTTAGCCACTAATGAAAGAGAGATAGAGACCTTCTTATTTTCAACTGCCTCTAGCCTCCATGCAACATTTAAAAAACACTTTCCAAACAATAAATAGCTTTAAAAGCATTTCTTATTTATAGGGAATGACATACAAGAGATTATATTCTCTCCATAACCCACTTCATGGTGCTCCTCCCTGTAAGAACGTCATTCCTGGGAGAACAAGCCACTCTCTCCTGTCCCCTCCTCCTATGTCTTGGTCTCATATCTCTTAACAAGCACATACTCAGTAGTAACACACACAGAGTGCACCCTAAATGAATCATCAGAACAGCTGGAAAATATGAAAGCACATGCTCTTTTCCTTATTGATTCAGTTATTAGCTCTCTAATTACATCAGCCTGCCAGGAGAAAGCACCTGATGGCTGAAGAACTCAAGAGGCAGTTTAATCAATGGAGTATTCCACTAGAAGAACAGGTTGTAACTAGGAATCTTACGTTCAAAGAATAAGAGAACATGAGTGGGATCAGGCATCTCCCACCCAAGGGGAGGCAGCCTGGGGTAAGGTCATAACGACAGATATTATATTTCTCCCTCTGTTACTTAGTGGTTTCTACTCTCACGCATTTAGCTGTAAGGTCCGAGGTCTGACTTAGGGAAAGACAAATCTGTGGTTGAAAACCAAACGGCCGTCTTTCTGCCTTTCTCTGTCCCATGTTTCTATACCAGGACCTCAATGATACCTTCTTAGAAGAGATGTAAACTTACAATAACCATATGTGGCTAAACAGACATAGTGAGAAGAGGCAACAAAATAAATACTTTATAGGAGTTTTTGGTGTTCATTCCAGATTCCTTGGAACCAGTGTATCTCCTCTGGAAAAGGTGGGATGGGTTAGAAGACATTTATATAAAAGCACTGTCTTTAAACCAGTCCAAACTTAATGTATAACTCTGGATTTTTTTTAAACCTATCAAGTGTCAGTAACATTCTGCTGAACATGGAATTGTGGTAGGATGGTCTTTTGTCTTCCAAACAGAGTGAGGCTACAGGCACTTGACAATAAGAAGGCCTCTATCTCTCTTTCATTAGTGGCTACAAGGGTGGAAACAGAAGAGCATGGTTGAACTTGGTAGGTCTGCAGAGAGCATGCTCTGGGCTGTAGCAGTATTTGTGGTAGGCAGGAGTGAACCGAAATCACACAACAGAAGAGTTATTTCACACACAGGCCTACGGTCTTTGGAATACCAATCGCTCAGTCAGTGGTAGGGACAAACTCACCCAACATTCCTCTAAGCACTGGCTAACAGCCAAGGGCTTCTGCCCTCAATGGTTACTTTCTTCCACCTTTGCTGTTGCTAGGTGCCACTGAGCCAGTTCCGACTCGCCACTACCCGATGAACAACCAAATGAAACAGTGCCCAGTTCTACACCATCCTCACAATCACGGTCATGTTTGAGCTCACTGTCGGTAGTCACTGTGTAAGTCCATTTTGTTGAGAGTCTCCCTCTTTTTTCCTAACCCTCTAGTTTACCGAGCATCATGTCCGTCTCCAGGGATCAGTCCTTCCTAATAATATTTGCAAAGTACATCATACAAAGTCTTGCCTCTTTGCTTCCAAGATGCACTCTGGCTATATTTTCCTAAGACAGACTTGTTCTTTCCTCTGGCAACCTATAGCATACTCAATAGTCATCACCAACACTATAATTCAAAGGCATCAATTAATCTTCAGTCTTCCTTATTCATTGTCCAGTTTTCACACGCCTATGAGGTTACTGAAAACACCATGGCATAAGAGTCAGGCCCATCTTAGTCCTCAAAGTTAACACCCGAGAGACTTCTTGCAGCAGATTTTCCCCACGCAATGCAAGGTTGTTGTTAGCTGTTGTCAAGCCAGCCCCTCCACTCCTCGTGGCCCCAGGAACAAGGGCAGAAAACACTGGCAGGCCTGTGTCATCTCTACAGCCACTTGCTGATTCTCAGAAGTCTATTATCAAGCATTACCGCCCAGTCCATCTTAGTCTGGAAGCTTTGTCGAAACCTGCTCAGCACAGCAGCAACACACAAGCCTCCAACGACACACAGGTGGTGACTGTGTATGAGGAGTGTTTGGCCATGAAGTAAACCTGGACCTCTACCTGGAAGGCTAGAATTCTACCCCTCAGCCATCAGTGTCCCCTCTCTCTGCCCTTAAAGAAGAAAAAAAAAAAGCTCAAACCACTGTCATCACGATTCCTACTCATAGCAACCCTACAGAGTAGAACTGCCCCCTAGAGTTTCCAAGGACCACTCAGTGGATTTGAACTGCCAACCTTCTGGTTAGTAGCTGTGTGTACTTAACCACCATATCACCAGGATTTTCAAACCTCTGGAGGAACAGGGATCAAACCCTGGGTCTCATATACGCCGAGCATGGACTCTGCCAGTTAGCTATAACCTCTACCTATCTCTGCCCTTAGGAGACAAATAACATCCACACCACATATATTTTTTTTTAAATGTTTTTCACTTAGCCATGTCTTTTTTTTTTTAAATTTTTAATCTCTGCCCTTAGGAGATATAAAATATCTACACCATAAAGATATTTCTTAAAACAAGTTTTTTTTTTTTTTGCTTAGCCATGTCACTCTTTCACAGAGGGCAAGATTTTTCTTCCCTTCTAGAAGATTTCTGGGTCATAGAAGTTTCATCCTTCTCACAAAGTTTATATCTTTCATTCCCTCCTTTAACAAATACTGATCAAATGGCTGTTAAAAATGAAGCATCATTCTTTAAGCTTAGAATGTTTATCAGTGAAGAAAACAGATGAAAACTGTCTGTTCTCAGAATCTTTCACGTCCCAGTGGAGACTGAGAACTCAAATGCCCTCAAGCTCATACAATGATGGGTACCATAGTGGAAGTGTCAGAAAATAGTATTGTTATCTGTGTTCTTTAAACACAAAGGCAATTTTAGTGATACTTTACACATACGGGAAGTTTCTTTGCTTACCCAAGAAGAATCCTTCCTCCCCCTTTTTTTGACTGAACCATTTGGCGTTCTTGGGCTAACTTTTGCTTTTCAACATTCAATGGAAAACTTAAAATCAAGAAATGTTTCACTGTCCTATCAATTCTAAGAAAAACACAGTGCGAGTATGATTAGCACTGGCAAATGCCATTCTACTACAATGTTATAGCAAACAGGGAATCCTATGTCTGTGCTGAAATGAAGAACTCATGCCCTATCCAAAAATGGGCTTAGGTATTCCTTAGCTAAACAGGAAAGCTGACCCAGTGCAAACAGGTTTGACAGTTTTTCAGGGGATTTTTTAATTTAATTTGATATGACTTTTAAAGTTTGACAAAAAAAAATTAAATGTAGTGCAAGGCTATTAAGAAATATTGTGATCTATACAGCCAGTTTATGACCCCAATACAAGGACAGACATATAAGTGATGGAGAGCATGAACTATTCAGCTTGAAATAGTGCTGCTCAATTTAGTTAATATAGATATAGGATGCCCAGTTAAATCTGAATTTCAGGTAAACAGCAAATATTTTTTTAATATAAATATGCCCCACTCAACTGCCTGGAAATATCCATACTAAAAAAAAAAAAAAAAGTGTTGAAATTCAAGTTTAATGGCATATCCTGTATTTTATCTGGCAACTTGATCTTACAGTCTCCCTCATCCCAATTCTAAGACTCTCGATTATAAAACATATGCCCTATACGATGCTGTATTGTTCTTCTTTGGCAATGATGTTATTGATGACATAAAATAATCAAGAAACTATTTTTGATTGCTCCCTGTACTCAACTGACTTGATTCATTTTCATTTCACTTATCTATTTATTTAGTATTAACTGAGCCTCTAACGTGCTAGACTCAGTGCTAGCAGTGATGATACAAAGATAAAAAATACAAGGTCCTCAATCTCAAATAACTCAAAGCCATAGGGAAAGTCAACAGCCAAGTGTAACACAATGATGCATTCAATGCCAATGGAGGGTGACATGGATTGAAGTGTGTCCCCCAAAGTATCTGTCAGCTTACATAGGCCATCATTTCCTGTATAGTGTGACTGTCCACCATTCTGTCATCTGATATGCTTTGCCTACGTGTAACAAATCCTATCACTATGATGTTAATAAGACGGGATTAGTGAAAGTCATGTTGATGAGAGCTACAACATTAGATTGTGTCTTATGCCAATCTCTTTTGGAGATGGAGGACTTCACATCACCCAAAAAGTAGAACTAGGAGCAGAGTGCATCTTTTGGACCTGGTATTCATGCATGCAGAAGCTCCTGGTCCAGGGGAAGATTGATGGAAGGACCATCCTCCAGAGCCAGCAGAGAAAGCTTCTCCCTGGAGCTGATGCCCAGAATTTGGACTCCTAGCCTGCTAGACTGTGACAGAGTAAACTTCTGTTTGCTGAAACCATCCACTTGTGGTATTGCTCTTATGGTAGCACTAGATGACCAAGACAGAGGACATGAAGAATGGCAGGCAGGACACAAAGAAAAGGGTAGTCAGTTCCACTCTGTTAGGTGATGGGCCATGAGCTGAGTCACAGGGGTGAGTAGGACTTGGCCTGAAGTATAAGTTCCCCCAAACATTGTAGCTAACAAAGGTAAAATGTTTTGGTTATTAGGCAAGATGTTAGAAAGAAAATAGCAACATTATCTCTTTCTCCTACCAAAGGACAGTTCTCTTGGCCCCAGTCACTGTACCTAGGTCTAACTGCCAATCTAAAGAAAGAGCAGAGACAGAAAAGGATCCAGACAAGGCCATCTAGATGATTCAAAAGGAAGGGGAGGTGACAACTCTAAAAGGGCACAGGTGTGAAGATTAGATGACTTAAAGATGAACTATGGCATGGAGGCTGTCAAAGCAGAAACATGCAGTACATACTTATTTATCAAGTTTCAGAACATCTCCCCTGAGGCAAGATTACAGTACTCCAAATGAAGAGCTTCTTTTAAAAACAAATTTATACAGCTCACTACTAAAAAAAAAATTGGTGAGAAGAAAGTGTGCACTATAAACAGTAGCAAAAAAAATAAAAACACTGTTTGAGATATAATGCATTTCAGTGTTTTCCATTGAAGCATCTCTATAGCTAAATGGAATCAAGGATCCCATCAAGAATCTGTGAATTTGACCTGAAGGAGTCTGATGTATGGGTAAGTATTTCAAGACTCTACTTACCACCTTAAAAGATAACATGTATTTTGTAGGCTACTTGGTAGGTGGCAGTCAAGAAACCACAAGACATATTGCACTGAGCAAATCTTCTGCAAAAGACCTTTAGGACTAAGGTGTGCTTGACCCAAGCCATGGCGTTTTCAACTAACTCATACACATGAAAAAGTTGGACAATGAATAAGGAAGGCTAAAGAAGAATTGATGCCTCTGAATTGCAGTGTTGGCAAAGAGTACTGAATATACCATAGACTGCCAGATGAATGAACAAGTCTACATCTCACATGCTTTGGACATATTACCAGGAGGGATCAGTCCCTGGAAAAGTACAGCAGAGGGTAAACAAAAAAGAGGAAGACACTCAACAAGATGGATTGACACGGTGGCTGCAAGGTAAGCTCAAGCACAGCCAGAATCGTGAGGATAGTGCAGGACCAGGCGGTCTGTCCTTCTGTGGAGAATGGGTTGCTCTGAGTCAGAAGCAACTTGACAGCACTTAATAACTCCGTAACATGAGGACTGCCAATTAAGTTTGCGAACTCATCTTAGAAAAAGTGCTACATACTTCACTATATCCACCCTGAATTACTCCCCAGGAGAAGCTATGCACTGATGCCAGTACTTAGTACACTCTTCAAAGCAATTCTGGAACTCTTTTTCTGGAATGGCCATCAGAGCTGTCATCGTATTACCCTTGATGTCCTGAGTGTCATCCAAATGTCTTCCTTTCAATAGTTCCTTTATCTTCGGGTAAAGACAAAAGTCACTGGAGGTCAGAGCAGGTGAGTAGGGAGGGTGTTCCAATACAGTTATTTGTTTACTGGCTAAAAACTCCCTCACATACAACTATACCATTAAGTTCACAAGCTTGTCACTGTGCCACTGTGCACGATGGTCAGTCCAGAAAGAGTTCCAAAATTGCTTTGAAGGGTAGACTGGGTGAGGGCATGGGTACGTAACTGCCCAAGGGAAGTACTTCAAAGGTGATCATAGTGATATTCACCAGGGAGGTATGTAGCACTTAGAAGAAATGAGTTCAAGGACTTGTCAGACCTGGTATCTCTGTGATTAGAATATAAGTTATATTTCTTCACAAACCGTCAAGTAAAAATCAGAAAGATGTTCTACTTCTATCCAATTCCCTTTTCAACATTGTCTAACAGGGCTGCATTTTTTTTAAATTGTGCATTAGGTGGAAGTTTACAGAGAAAATCAGTTTCCCCTCTGATAGTATGTGTGTGTGTGTGTGTGTGTGTGTGTATAATTTTCCATGTGAATACTCTGGGGGTCAGTTCTACCCTGGCCCCTAGGGTCGCCATGAGTCGGATCCGACTCGACGGCACTTGGCTTGGCTTCTCTGTTTAATCACCTGGAATGTGTCAGCCCTACCTTGTTTCCATCCTAGGTTCCTCATTTCCCTTCATCCTGCCTTTCTACTCTGTCTTAGTCACCTAGTGCTGCTATAACAGAAATGCCACAAGCTGATGGCTTTAAAAAGAGAAATGTTCTTCTGTCACAATCCAGTAGGCTACAATTCCAAATTGAGGGTATCAGCTTCAGGGGAAAGCTTCTTCTAGTGGCTCTGGAGGAAAGTCTCTGTCATCAATCTTCCCCTAGACTGGAACCTTTTGAGGTGCAGGGACCCAGGGCCTTTTCCAAAGGATACACTCTGCTCCTGGCACCGTTTCTTTCTTGAGGGTATGAGGTTCCCCAGCTCCCTCCCTGCTTCCCTTTCCTTCATATACCAAAATATGACCTCAAGGCACAACAAAATCTTACACACTGAGTTCTGCCCCACCGACTCAATGGCCACCCATCCTCCCTCATTACATTACAGAGGTAGGGTTTACAGCATATAGGAACATCACACAATACCAGACCTGTGGTCTAGCCAAACAGCTACACGCATCTGGGGGTTGGGGACACAAGTAAGTCCATGACATACCTTCCTGCCTTTTCTTCTTCGCTTTTTGTTGCCCTTTGGATCTCGTATAATGGATTAAGCACATTTCTCCTGGGAGTTACTGTTCACATTATGGGCCTGCCTATGGTTTAGCAGAAAGGTGATCTCTAGATATGGCTTCAGCTCAATTCAGAAACATGTTTCAGGACCATAGTCTTGGGGGATTCCTCAAGCGTCTGTCAGATGAGTAAGTCTGATATTTTTTGTGAATTTGATTTTTTCTACAATTTTTCCGCTGCTTCGTACAGGACCCTTCACTGGGATCTCAGTCAGTGGTGGTAGCCGTGCATCCTCTGATTTTTCAGGCATACGTTTTTGAAACCTAGTTTGAGGAGGAAAAGAAAGTAACAGAAATGGCTGATCCACACTTAGGGACCAGGTTCTGTTCTTGGGATTGACTTGTTTAACTGTCTTTTGGTCTGGGTGGCTAACAAGGGGGACAGCTCTCATCCTTGATGTTAATGACAATTAGTATCCTGGGCTTGACACAAAGATAGACTCCATGGACAGGGTTTTTTTTTTAGGTCTTCCTAGTTACAATGAATAAGATGAAGGAAAACACGTAGTCTCAGATGATGCCAAACTTCCAAGAAAGAAATTCCGCAGACCCTGCCGGCAAACACAGCAAAGCTTCTTCTCTCCCCAACTTTTGTATCACTCTTCAGACTCCCTCTCCTGACAATGTCTCTAATTTCATACACCAAATATATTCCAGATGATTTTCTACCTCAGGTCAGTGTTCTACCTTGTAGGATCTGTGCCCCTAAACGTCCACTGGACAGTGCAAAGCACGCACGAGGCCCTCCACATGTCCACTGCACAGCACTGAGCGCTCTTCCTGCACTCGACACACAGCAACTAGCCCACATTTATACGGCAGTCTACACCTTGTCAAATAAGTGACATCGTGCTCACTTCTTACCCGCCTTCTCCTCCTGGATTCTCTCTAGCTCCCCTGATTTCTCAGGTTTTGGTCATTCTGGCCTTCTTTAGACTCCTGAAACATGTTACGGACTCTCTAGTCTCAGGGCCTTTGTATATGCTGTTCTGTCTACCCAGAATGCCCTCTTTCTGTTCCACTTACCCTGCTGTTTCCATTCATGTACTTCACTCCTACCTATATGTCAGGTATCCATAGACATTATACTTCCTACGTGAAGCCCTCTTGCCTCAAACATCAGGTCCATCTGACACACTCTCTCCTAGCTCTTTGTTATCTTACTTCCTGACATTTATCTAAGTGTGAAATTAAGTATTTGTGTAAGTATATTAAGTGTGAAATTATATATTTGTGTAAGTATATGACTGATGTAAATATTCCTCTCTAGCTCATGGGGACACCTACTTTAATAGTCCAAAGTACTGATCACACCACTGGACACTGCAGAGCAGGTACACAGTAAGCACTTTTTCACAAACAGTCCTCCTCCTCTTTCCAAATCTATCAAAATCCTCCTCTTCTTTCAAGCCAAGCTAAAGCCAAGTGCCACTGAGTCAGATCTGACTCATGGCTTCTTTCAAGGGCAGTTCAAATTCTTTCCCTCCCATGAAGTTTTCTGTAGCCATATTTGTTTCTTTTGATAGCCTTCTTCTCTCATATTTAACACTTAGTGTCCAAAACAGGTCCTGATAAGTTTCTCTTGTTATTTGTTTTTAGGTGTCATCAAGTGAGCTCTGATTAAATGACCCAGTGTACAGCAGAATGGAACACTGCCTGATCTTGTACCATCCCCACAGTCATTACTGTGTCTGAGTTCATTGGTGCTCAGCTCATGAGTCAATCCCCATGCTAATGGTCTTCCTCTTTTTGGCTGACCTTCTACTTAACCAAGGCATGATGACTTTGACTACAGACTGATCCCTTCTGATAACATGTCCAAAGTATGTGAGACCAAGCATTGCCATCCTCACTGCAAAAAAGCACTGTAGCTGTACTTCTTCCAAGACAGATTTGTTCATTCTTTTGGCAGTCCATAGTGTATTCAATAGTCTTTGCCAACACCATGATTCAAAGGTGTCACCTCTTCTCTGGTCTTCCTTACTCACTGTCCAGCTTTCACATGCATAAGAGGAGACTAAAAACACCATGGCTTGGTCAGGCACATGTTAGCCTTCAAAATGGCATCTTTGCTTTCTAACACTTTAAAGAGGTCTTCTGTAGCATATTTACCCAATGAAGTATGTTATTTGATTTCCTGACAGATGCTGCTTCCAAGGGTTCTCTTACAGTGCTGTAATTGTTTTATTTAATTCATCCAAGCATCCATCCATTTATTTAATCACTCATGCATTAAAACCTCAGGTTATCACCGCACATAGATTAGAAGCTCACAGATGAGAGGAATCCTATCTGAAATACTACTTGATTCTCTCTACAGTAACTGGCACTGGGCTAGCCAAGAATAGAGAATCAGAAAACCATAAACTTCAACAGCTGAGAGTAGCTCTTGCTCATAAACCATAATGAAGGTCCCCTCTTCAGACACCAATGGATTGGACTTGGTGATGTAGTGACCATATATTGAATGCACTTTGTGGTTCTATACATCTATAGGATATCATCCTGCTGACCTCTGGCTGGAGGAAAGAGAGTGAGTAGAGAGGAGGGAGGGGAAAGGAGGCTGTTGGGAGGATGAGACATGTATGGAGCAGAGAGGAATAGTGTGCTGTCACCGGACAGGGAGAGCAGTGGAAGCTGCATATAGGTGGGCATGTAAATTTATACGGGAACTTACATTTTCACTCAGTCATATTAAATTAAAAAAAAAAAAGAAATAACCTACATAGTTCTTTTTATGCATGGGAAATCTAAAGTTCACAGAACTTAAGCAATGTGCTCAGAGTCACACATCCAAGAGCACGTGGTAAAACTAGAATTCAATGGCAGGTTCTCTGACTCTTATTCAGTGCTCATTTCACTGTACTGTGCTGTCTCTTTTGTTAGATGCTTGATTTTAAAAAGAAAAACAATTTAGTATGACCTCCTAAGAATAATGGCTTATTCAGGTACATCACGCATGAATGAAACTATACCATGAATTTATCTAGCATCTTTATTTACAAATCATTTTCATCATTCATTTTATCCTATTTTATACTGACAAGGATTTTCTGAGCTAACAGTCATGTGTGACAATCTTATAGACCATTTACATAGTATTTTCAAAATCTATTCCTTTGTCTCTGTGGTCCTATTTTCTTGACCATTTTTATCTGCAATCAGATTCTATTCATTTGCACATATTATGACTCCACAATATCTCCTATTAAAGATTATGACTCTGCAACATCTCCTACCCTTTCACACAAATGCTGCTGTTCTTCCATGAGTTGACTTCATTTGTTCTGACCCACACTGTCTCCTCTCTCCCTGGGTTTTCTCTTTCCCTAATGGTTTTGGTTTCATATCATCTGCTACTGTCAACATCCTACTCCCTTCCACTACACTGACCACTTCCCTAGCCTTTCCACTGCATCCAATTTGTCCTAATTATGTTCCAACTTCAGACTGGTTTCTCCTTCCCAAAGGCACGAACCTAAAAGAGTCAGCAAGAATGTAAGTCTCTTGATTTTAGCTCATTTGCCATGAGTCGGATCCAACTCGACGGCACTTGGCTTGGCATTTAAATTACCATCTCTAAAGATCAAAACAAGAACATCTGCCTTCAGTTTGGAAGAAATGAAAGCTACTATCCTTAACAGATGAAATACAATTTGAAGCATACTTCCATGGGGACATTTAAATATGCTAGTGATTTCTGCATTAATATCTGGTCATGAAATTGAAGAGTTCATTGCAACTTAAGATATTAAAAGAAAAATGGTGTGTACTTCAAAGACATTCTTCTAGAAGATCAGGAAAGAAATGAATGTTTGTGGAGGGCTCACTCTCTGGTGACATTTCTGTGTCGTCTAATTTAAGGGACACAGAACAAATGCTGTTTGATGGTTATTTCTGTCCATACATCCTGGAGAAGGACAGACATCCCAAAGCTAATTCTAGGGCACCTGGTTCCAAAACCAGTGCTCCATTTCAGAATACCACATTGCTACTGAGAAATGTTTTCAAGAGAACCACCTGGATTAGAAAGGAGCTGGAAACTACTTTCTATGAGAAAAACTGTAGGAATGTGGGATTGTTAGCACAGAAAATAGAGCAGTGGGCAAGGAGCTTTACGGGTGCTTTCAAACTTGGAGAAAGCTGTGCAGTGGAATGGGGATGAAACTGTCAGTGCTACCTCAGAGGACAGAAGCAGGACCAACACAAACATAGACAAACACAAACACTGGCTTGATGTTAAGAAACAGTGTTCTAATGGCGAGAACTCTCTGAGACCAGAAGTAGCTTCCTCATGTAGCAGAAAGTTCTCCAGGGAGTTAAGGAACATGTTTAAGTAGAAGAACGAACACTTTGATTAAGGTGATATTGTCAGGAAATTAAAGTGTCAGCTAAGGGTTTAAATAGATGAGTTCTTGAATCCCCTCAGATCCGTAATTTTGGATTCCTCATCTAAGAGTAATAATTCTGGGAATGGAGCCCAAGACAATATTCACTACATATCCCCCCTAAAAAATTGTAAATGCTAGCAGAAAAAAATATATGTTCAAAAGGTACTCAAATGTTGTGGAAAAGGTCCATGTAGATTTATTAAGGTAGATTCAATGAGGGCTTAATTTTTTATGTTTCCCTGTGTCTTAGACTTCCCTGCAAGAGCTGGAATTTGTTATCCTATCCTCTGAATCCAGGGTGCCCTTGTTACTTATTTTGGCATCAGAAGGCAGAATTAAAGTGACCTAGTTCTGAGCTGAATCCTTAAAGAAAGCCTTGGGCAATTCCAGTCTTTTGGAATCCTGTCGCCAATTAGGTAAACAAATCTGTGTAACCCTCCTGGAGAAGGAACCAACGCCATCTGAGACTAGCACACAGCCAGCCACGATCAGCAGGTCCGCCTGCCCAACTCACAGCTGACAATAAACACAGAAGCGAAATCAGAAAATTAACCCAACTGATCGAGAGACTTGTGAGCAACAGCCACTGTTTATTGTTTTAAGGCCTTAAGTATTAGAAAACTTGGCTACTCAGCAATATCTAGCTGACACCCAGACCTAGATTAAAGCCCTAGCTCTGTCATGACCCAAATGGATGGCTTTGAGGACAACTCTACATTCTTCTCTCTCAGTCTACAGCCAGCATAAAAATTCATATTCTAATCCCCACATCCAAAAATTCTGATTCAGGACTTCAGGAACAAAGCTCAGAAAGCTGCATTTTGTATTTTAATTTTTTGTATTGTGCTTAAGTGAAAGCTTACAATCCAAGTCAACTTTCCATATAAAACTCCTAGTATCCACCTCTCTGCAACTCTATCTGGTCTCCTCACCCTAGAAATCTGCATTTTTAATAGCCCTCAAGATGATTGAAAAACATTGAGAAACACTGAGAAACTCGACTCTAGATAATTCTTAAGAAAATCCTAACACTTATATCTGAGCTCATCTGCATTTCTTCAGCCTATCTCTGTCCCTGTCATGAGTGCATTCTGCTCATCTTGGAGTCCCTAAGAGCAGAGAGTACCATGTGTTTCCTCCAGGATCCACTAGAGGCAAGTGACTTGATACTAAGTCAGAGACCACCTGGCTCGTGGGAACCCACTCCTAGCTCCACCACAGAAGCCACAGCCTTGACAAAGGAGCTACGTAGACTGTATTCAAAACTGTCTTGTCTAACTGCCAGTGCTGGAACTTGAGCAGATAGTAAAAAGCACAGCCTCAGCTAAAATGCACAGTGATAGCTGGACTGTGTTCCCTGAAAGTCCAATGAATTTATTACACAGAAGATTAGGCTTCCCTCTAGATAGAGAAGTGATACAGTCTGTGCATGAAGCAAAGGGGACTTACTGTAGCCAGGCCAACCCCTGCCGGGGAGCCTTCACAAACTACTGATCCTGGGTTTCTGAAATGGAATGAGAAGGTGTCTGGGAAAAGGCAGGCTGATGGCATCTTCTCTAAGGTTCTTCTGTACCTGGCTTTCATGATCCAAATTAGAGATTCTCAACTCGGTGTTAGACTCACCTGAGAGTTTTAAACAATACTGATGCCTCAGTGCTATCCCAGAAAAAAGAAATGAGAATCTGTGGGGATGGAGCCTGGGCATAGGTATTATGAACGGACAGACAAGAGTTCATTTATCTAAAGCAAAGTTTGACAAAGAGCAAGCCTCCCGTTTTTCTAAATAAAGTTTGACTGGAACACAGCCAGGCTTGTTTGTTTAGAGTAGACTCATTGTGATAGAGACCATATGGCTGGCAAAGTATTTATTATCCAGTCCTTTAGAGGAAAAATCCGTTGACTTGTGCTCTGAAGTACAGACCCCCAGTACCACACAGGACTTCCGACAGATGAATTTTATCCTGAGAATTACCTAGCTTGGTTTCACATCTCTCCAACCAATTTACTGAAGCTTGTCTTCCAACATCAGTAACACAAAGTATATAATAACGATGAACACCTAAAAGTAGTTATCATATGCTAGACAATAGGGTAAGTGGCTTTCAGAATCCTATTTAGTCCCCACAACCACCCTACAGAGCTGCTACGGTTACCTTCATTTTGAAGAAGAGAAAATGAAGCTTTGAAGAGGATCAGGAACTTACCCCAACACACAGAGCAACTGCAGATGGAGGATTCAGATCAAGCAATCTGAGTCCACAGTTCATGTTGTCAACATTATACCAGCCAAAATTACAACACGGACTCTTGGAGCTTCTGAACCAGGCTGCTGGGTGAGCACAGGAAGGTGGTGCTGCCAATATTACCCATCTTCTGGGTCGCAGCAAGCTTACCATGAAGACTAAATCTGGCAGACTGAAACCATTATTTTGTAGGTTTTTTTCTGAGACATCCAATACTGTATTGCATGCATTTGTTCTTCCATTTTTCATGCAGTCGTTAAGTGAGCACATTCTGTGAGCATGCAGTGCTGACATACAGCAGAGAACAAACAGTGGCAGAACACAGGCTGCTGACCTTCCCCTGGACAAAATTCCTGACCTCATGGAGTTTACACGGGACTGGGAAGAGGAGGGCGACAAGCAGACACATGTACTTCACTGGGTTGGATAAAGCCAAACCCAAACCCAAACCGCTGCTGTCAATTCTGACTCATAGCAACCCCACTGGGTTTCCAAGGCTGTAAATCTCTATGGAAACAGACTGTCACAACTTTCTCCTGTGGAAGCACTGGTGGTTTTGAACCACCAGCCACTGTACCATCATGTCTACTAGGTTGGATAGTGTCTCTCAAAATTCATGTCCTTCTCAGAACCTCATTTAATGACTTTACTTGGAAATAGGATCATTAAAGACATGGCTAGTTAATTATTACATCATTAGCATGGGCCCTAGCGTAATAGAAGCGGTGTCCTTCTATGAAGAGGATAAGGGACAAAGTGACAGACATTGTGAGATAAGATGGCCACGTGAAGATGAAAGCAGAGACTGGGGGAATGCCGCCACAAGCCAAGGAATGCCTGCAGCCACCAGAAACTCAAAGAGACAAGGGAAGATCGCTCCTTAGAGGTTTTGTAGGATGACACACCCTAGAAGACACCTTGATTTTGGACTTCTAATCTCTAGAATGCAGAGAAAATAAATCTCTGTTGTTTTAAGTCATCCAGGTTTGTTATTCTTATGGCAGCTCTGGGAAACTAACATTTTATAGAGGTGAACAAACAGACAGACAGACAGATGCCTGAACAGATCAGTGATGGTCAAATAGACAGCCTGTTGCTGTTTGCTGCCATCAAATCAATTCCAACTTGCGGTGACGCCACGTATGCAGACTACAACTGTGCTATGCAGCTCTCATTGCTGCACTCTGCCAGAAGCAGATCACCAGGTCTGTCTTCTTAGGCACCTCAGGGTCAGTTTGAATGGCCAACTTTTTGGTTAGAAGTCTAGGGCTTACCCATTTTTGCCACCCTTATAGATACATACCCACAAATATGTATAACCGAACCAGTTGCACTTCAACTCCAACTCACGGTGACCCCTGTATATCAGAGTAGAATTGGGCTCCTCCATGGCATTTTCCAGGGCTCAGTTTTTAAAAATCAGATTGTCAGGACTTTCTTCTGAGGCACCACTGGGTGGCCTCAAACTTTCATCCCTTTGGTTAGTGGCAAGGACCACTGACTCTTAGTACCACCCAGCTTATATATAGCACCATGCAGAAATAGCTACTAAAGGAAAACTAAAGCAGAATAAGGGGGTGGGAGCATACAAGGCTGCTATTTTTTGATCCAGCAGCCAAGGCAGAGCTCTCTGAGGAGCTGACATTTGAACAGACACCTGAATGTGACAAAGGAGCAAGTACTTTGAACATCTGAAAGAAGACTGACCTAGGAAGAAAGGATAAATAGCAAAGGCAAAGGCCCTCAGGTGGGAGCTTCCTTGTCATGCTTGGGGTACACACCAGGCTGGTGTGATGACAGCAAACACAGGGAGAGGGAGACACACTGGGAGGGGAAGTCAGAGTGAGAACCAGAGAGGAGATTCTCGGTCTCCTTTTGTGCAGGGTGGAAATGCCTTAAGGTGTTTGAAGAGGGGCTGCTAAGCTCTCAATGGTTTAAAGACAGCAGGCTGCTCCTGGAAACAAAAGGTGGGGAACAGACATGGAAGCATCAAGACCAGAAAAGACAGAACTGTGGTGGTCCAGGGAAGAGGGTGCCGGCTAGGGTTAGGGTACCAGTACTGGAATTGGAGAGGTGGAGAAATTTAAGAAATGTTCAGAGGCAAGGCAGACAGGGTTTGGTAGTGGAATGGCTGTGGTGTCTGTTGGGGAAAAAAGAACCACTTTGAGATCTTGGGCTTCATCTACTGAACAGCAGGGGAGAATCTGAGAACTGGTGAGATTTGGGATCTAGTTGGAGAGTAAGAGTGACAAGATTTGCTGCTGTGTTGGTTGTGAGGTTTAACAGTGCTGGTGGAGGGCAAGAGATCAATGCTGGGGTTCCCTCTGAAGCCAGTAACCTTGACAGACTTACATCTTTGATTGCAAAGTGGCCCCACAACCGTCTCCTCTTGACATTCCATATTCCAAGTCCAGTGAAACACCAAACAGGTCCCTCACTCCTTTAGTGGACACGAGAACAGAAAAGTGTGGTCAGCTCTTTGCGGAAAACCAACAGACTCTCCCACAAAGTCACAGAGGGTGCATTCAGTCTCCTCCAACCCAGAGTTCAGTTCCACTGTTGCGTATCACTTACGGAGGACACACCACAAATAGATAATGAAGTCTCTGCTTGCCATTTTGTTTTCCTTTTTGATCTCATATTGCTGCACAACGAACACGGAATGCTGAACGTGTTTCCATGACTGAAGAATTAGGCCAGGGAGGGGAGGTTGTGTTCTCCTTGAAATGGCACCTTCTCATCTCCTTGTCTGCATGCGTGAGTACATTAGAATTACTGTGCCTGTGAGCTGGCCCTCTCAGTTCCAACTGAGTTTTATGGTTTGATAATTTCTTGCTATTTGTCTCCTCCCATCCAGAGTTCATCATTTTGCCAGGCAACTTAGGATATTTATTTTCCACTTTGTCCTCACTTGCACTGCTCAGCAAACTTGGAGACGCCTCGGACTGATTTTCCCAACCCCTACCACTGTCCCCAGGCAAGAGAGACATGTGCCTATCAGACCCATCGTTGGGATATGCTCACTCTCTGTGGCATGATTTATAGACAGGCAGTGTCAATTACAATTTCTCTTAGTCCTCGCGTTCATGAAAATGCTGAAAATACAGAATTGCCAGAATGGCTCATCCAGTGCCTCTAATTCAAACAGCTTTCTGTCACAGCCCCAGGCACAGAAAAAAGCTGCACTGCCAAAGACAGTGAGCCAATCTATCAGTACCAAAGAAAGGAAGGCCAGGAGCGCTTTTCCTAACTCAGAAAGGTGGTCCCACCGTCACGGCTCTCCTGTCTCCAATCAACACTGGTGATTCTCAGCTCCCTTTCCACGGGCTGGGAGCTAGGAAGCAGCAGCCGCAACTGCAGCAGCAGCCGCAACTGCAGCAACAGCAGCCAGCAGGAGACAGGAACGGGGGAATTAAAACAGATCTGTGTATGGACTTCTATTTCCAGGCCTTGCTGACACATAGTGATTAAAAAAAAAAAGAAAAATGAAACCATTAACTGAAATGAAAACAAATAGACCCATTTATCTATGTGCTTTGATTTCACTTTTGTTCTGTTGATTTGAGACTGGTGAGAATTCCAAATGAGTGTTTCACTGAACAGGAGAGTATGTAGGAACCATTCACCCAGAAGCATTGCCAAGTTTGTCTATCACAAGTGAGTGTAAGAGTGGGGGCAGGTTTTTGGTACGTGTGTGTGTGTGTGTGTGTGTGTGTGTGTGTGTGTGTGTGTGTGGTGTTTGTGTGTGTGTGTGTATACATATACACATATATATACATATACTTATATATATACACATATACATATATGCATATACACATATATAAATATATGTATATATACACATACACACATATAGTGGGTGAAGGGGGGAGGTAAGTACACAGAACATGTGTACTTGTTCGTGGAAAAGGGAGTATACTGAAAACAGAGAAACCCTTAATAGTCGCATTGGACATTCCAGCTAATTGGGTTACCATTGTCTTTAGCACTTCTTTTCTAACTCCTAGTTCACTGCATAGTGTCTGAGGTCTCAAAAGCCTGAAAATGGCCATCCAAGGTATAACAAAGTGGTCTCCATTCACCTGTAGGAACAAAGGAAGAAGATGATTCAGGAATCAAAAGACTATATGGAATGCCTGATTGATTGCCTCAATTGCCTCAACCACAAACAATTAACCTCCTTTGCCATGAGACCAGAAGAACTGGATGCTCAGCTACCATTAATGAACATTTTATCCACTCACCCAACATTTGTCCCCTCCTTCCCAAACTTTCCTCTCTCCTCTAGAGAGGAACCACTTGGACAGTCTCATATATATTCCTGTAGTCTTTTTTTTTTAAAAAAAAAAAAAAATCACAGTATTAATGATAAGCACAAATATCTTAGAAATTCTTTTAAAAGCTCAATGCTTGTAAAAGACAGTCAGAGGTGACAACTATTATTTCTCGTTTACCCATTCTATCTCCTGTTAACTTAATCACAGTCATGACCACAGTGTTTGTTGTCCAACCTCTCACTATGTCCTCAAATAGTTTTCCAAGTAAACTCCTTAAGAAGTCATCTTTTGATAATCAGGATATACTTATATTGTCCTTATCATTTAAATTAAGCAGGATTTTGTTTTGTTTTGTTTTTGTTTGTTTGTTTGCTGGAACTAAATAGCCTGTAACCAAGGGACCAGAACCAGTTAGCTTGGAAACTGTCTCTCCCAACTTTCTCCTCTTTAACTGTAATCTTGGAAGCCGAGCAGGGCCACCATAAAAAAATAGCCAAATAAAAGCTTTATAGGTCTAATATTTAGAAAAGCACAACCACAATACTGCATTTTACATAACCCAGCATATATTTATGAATGTGTCAAATGAATCAATGAAAATTATTCCATCTCAGGGGATACTGTTATAATTAGTAGTTATTAGAATTATTCATTATTAAAATGGGAATGTGTTGGAGTTCTGGTGGGGAAAAAAGAGTGCTTGAACTATATATTACAGCACAGAAGAAACATTCATTCAACTAATTGGTTGATTTAATTTTAGTGTACATACATGCTAATGGATCAAGCGCCAACCAGTGGGTATTATCTGAGACTCTAGCAATGTCAGGGCTTCATGCAATCACTTTGGGCATTCAGATGTCTGAGACATGAGCCTCGCACACTAAAAGCTTGGGATCTCTTCGGCAGAGTATGATGTTTGTATTAATTATTACAACACTAGGCGTCATCTGCTGAGGGCAGAAGAGGTAGAGGTGAGCATTATGGGAGCTCACATAAAGAAGAGAGATCCTTTCTTAATGCATTACACGTGGCAACAGACCTACAGGGAGGACAGAGAGCTAGACACAGACAACAACGGCATGGCAGGAGAAATGAGACTGATCCGGTGACAGCAGAGGTCAGGAATCCTTCTGAGGAGGACAAGAGTGTGTGCAGAAATCCCAGTCTTGTGACCTATGAGCCAAATCCAGTTATTGTTGTTTGGCTAGGATGGTCAGTTTTTTTCACTATGTTTTTAAAACAAAAATGCTAAAACAGCATTTTTAATGAATTGGAAAGCCTTTAGGTACAACACGAGCACCCAAATTTGTCACAGTTCCAAATCTTTCCTGTTTGTATTATCTGCCTGTCTCCAATGTGCATCTGCACGTGTGCCCTTGGGGTAAAAGGTCTGCACAGAGAAGGGGAGGGAGAGGGATCTATGACACAAAATGTGAAAGGGCACAATTCTATGTTTACAAGCTTGTAGTTGATTCCCGACAGCAAGGGAAAGCCACTGAAGATTTGCCAACTCATTTGATTTTTTTTTTCGCTGTACGCACTCCTATATCTTGAGGTATGTACGTGACCACTCCTCCCCCAACCATTTCATAAGATTTGTGTGGCACTATCCATGACTCCAAGCCTGAGATCCAGGTCAACATGTAATCCAGAACTAAGTCAACTCCAAAGGCAACAGTGATTGGTTTGTATTCTGTCATTTTCAGCCACAATATTCCTTACCATACACAAGAGATAACCATTGTAATACTGTATCACATGGACACATGTCCAGAGAATGAGATGCACCATCTAGGCTCCCACAGCCCGCAGGCACTTCATGAGAGAGACTAGGTCATAGAGGTGGGTTCATCGTACATTGACTAATGACATTTTTATTGACCACTGCAAGGAATATAAAAAATGGTCCCAGTAAAGATCCAGAATACCAGGAAACTCATAATTTAAAACAGTCACATGCTGAAATTAAAAAAAAAAAATGTAGCAAAGTTTAAGGAGAAGAAGAGTGAACACTGACAGAGAAGCAGTCAACCTGTGCAAACACTGCAACTTACAGAAAACTGGCACTTTAAAGTGCAGGACTTCATAAGTAAGCAGCATTTTGCTATGGCTGTGGTTCCATTCCCAACAGCAATCCTAACAGTCAAAATAACAATGGCCATGATTGCCTCCCCCATTTGTCAAACTGACTTGTGCAACTGAAAAGTCCATGCTATAACCATTATACAAGACTGCCTACCAAATCTCTGCTGATTAGTTAATCTAACCAGACTTTCTGGCTAACTGACCCAATTTCTTACCCTTGAATCTACGGAGAAGATGCTTACAAGGTCTGACAATGAAGTTCGCCAACTCATCCTAGAAAGTGCTACATACCTCATTGCTGAATATCACTATGATCACCTTCCACATACTGTCCTTGGGAAGCCACATACCAATGCCAGCACCTAGTCTGCCTTCAAAGCAATTTTAGAACTCTTTTTCTGGAATGTCCATCACAGCTATCATCATACAAGGTCTGGCAATGAAGTTCATGCACTCATTCAAGAGAAAGTGCCACATACCTCGTTGCTGTACCCCACTACAGTCACCTTTGAAGTACTCCCCTTGGGACGTCACAGACCAATGCCAGTACCTAGTCTACCCTTCAAAGCACTTTTTCTAGGATAAGTTCGTGAATTTAATCGTCAGGCCTCATATGATGATAGCCCTGATGGACATTCCCAAAAAAGAGTTCCAAAATTGCTTTGAAGGGAGAACTAGGTGCTGGCATCAGTGTACAGCTTCCCAAAGGGAGTACTTCAAAGATGATTGCAGTGATATGGAGCAACGAGGTATGCAGTACTTTCTCTAGGATGAGTCTGCTGACTTGTCAGGCCTCATAATCCATCTGCTTGACATCATCAGGAAGTAAGAAATGCCTTTCTACTCCCTGATTGTCTCTAGGGTTCTGTAAATCTGTTAAATAGGTTTGCCTAGCTAATTAACTACAATTAATTAATTGGAGCCCTGGTGACTCAGTAGTTAAGAACTTGGCTGCAGTTCGAATCCACCAGGTGAGGAACACTTCTCCTCTGTCTACAGGGTAACTGTGAGTTGGAGTCAACTGAACGGCAATGGTCATCTACGGCAGAGCCTTCCTACCAGACTGCCACTGACTGTGTGACAGATTCCCAATCTGCTACACATAGCCCAGGAGTACAGCCATTTCATGCAGAGACCAGCAGAAGCAGACAGCTCCCTCAAAAAAAAAAAAAAATCCTCTTCATCACTGTAACAAATAACCTTGATAATTATCCAAAGTGGCAGCAAAAAATATTACTGGTATGGAAGAACAAGCAAAATGCAGTCTTTAAGTGAGACATAATGGACTTTTTTGCACTACATCAAAGTCACTGTTAAAAACACTGTCCTCCAAATAAGAACGCAGCTCCCAGGATTTCAAGAGTCAAATCTGTTTAAATACATCTTTCCCCCAGGGCAATTTTCAAGATTAATAATATTGCATATGTTGTTTTTAGAAAATACATTTTTTTTCCCCTTCCTGCAGCTCAGAACAACATTTATTTTGTGACTTTGGGTGGCCAGTCATCCATCCCACAGACACAGTGAGTGGAGAGACAAAGCATCCTTTGCCAGACACGACAAGCAATTAGAGAGGCAGACAGGACTAACAGAGTCTCCAGTCAGGGCCCACCTTCCAGCCGACATGACAGGCCCCTCAACCACTCCATCTTCTAACAGTTTATGTAAGAGGGAGCACCAAAAACAATGATCATATTCTGAAAGATAGTTTTAGCTATAAAAGTGACAGCTATTTTGTTGTTGTCAGCGATTAAATGGAAGACACGGTACTGAGTGCTTTTAGCTCTATAACTTTATTCAGTGCTATGTTTCAGCTTTTTAAAAATCCAGTAAGATTCGATACTTATAAAAACAAGTATGTAAGGAGCCTTGCTTAAGCACTTGACTGCTAAGTGAAAGGTCAGCAGCTTGAACCCACTTAGCAGTTCCATAGAAAATAAGACATGGCAATCAGCTCCTGCAACAATTACAGCCCAGGAAATCCTATTGGGAAGGTCTACGGTATCACACAGGACCGCCGTGAGTTGGAATAGACTTTGGGGAACACGAGAACAACCAGGGTTTAATTTATGAAGTAAATTGAATGAACACCTGTGCCGCTACCACCAAAGTTAATAAGTAGAAATTGAACTGTTCAACTGAAGCTACCTGTGTCTCCCCTGACTCCATCCTCCTATCCCCTAAAGGTAACCACTTGCCAGAATTAAGTTTTTATTTTCCACTTCCTTTATAAATTAATTTTGCCCACTAGGTATGTGTCTCTAAACACAACAGTGTTTGGTACTGTTGTTTCTGAAATTTATAAAAACAGTACCAGATTACTTTTCTAAGATTTAGCCATCTGTTCAGGGCAGTCTTGGTTCAATAATTTAACAGCTGGTACAGAAAACCCTGGTGGTGTAGTGGTTAACTGCTACAGTTGCTGATCAAAAGGTCAGCAGTTCAAATCCATCAGATGCTCCTTGAAAATTCTGTGGGGCAGTTCTACTCTCTTCTATAGGGTCACTATGAGTCCGAAGCAACTCGACAGCAATGGATTTTTCATTTTGATTTGGGATTGATATAACAATTTCTTTACCCCTTCTCCCATCAATGGATATTAGAGATATTTCTAACTGCTTTGGCTACAATTAATTATATGCAAACATTCGTGTATATCTTGGAAGCACTGCCCCAGGATTTGCATTTTCTTCTTGTTTTTGTGCCCTGTCCAGTCAACTGCAAATTATAGCAGCCCTATGTGACGGTATAGACTAGTATAGACTGATACACCCCACAGAGCTTCTCTGACCTTAACCTTGATAGGAACAGATATCAGATCTTTTCTCCTGCAAAGCTCCTGGTAGGTTTGAACCACTGACCTTTTAGTTAGCAGCTGAGCACTTAACCACTGCACCATGAGGTCTCCTTGGTTTGCACCTAGAAGTAGCTTATGCAGTTGCAGGATTTCAATTTATTTGGTATTAGAGATAATGCTGGCTTGCCTTCCAAAGTGGTTATTCAAACTTATGCCACCTTCTCCCCTCTCCGGGTGTACTAGGATTCCCAATGAACCTCAACCTCCTCTATAAGTGAAATTACAAGGCATTTTAATTTTGCCAGCCTGGTGGGTATTAAGCAGTATCTTATTCTAGTGTTAACTTCCATTTCACTTACTGCTAATGAAATTGGTCATTTTTTCATGTTTATTTTCCTTTAGTGTTTCCTCTTAAATGTTATGTCCTTTCTTTTGGTGATTTTTGCTGGTTTGCTTATCTTTTGTTTAAATACATTTATAAAAGTTCTTTACATAAAACAGCTCTTTATCTTCTATCAGGGATATGTATAGCAACTATCTTCTCAAAGTTTATGACTTATCTTTTCAAATACCCTTCTTAGTATCTTTTAATGAACAACTTCTCTTTGTTGTTGTAAATTTGAGTTAATATAACTTGAATTTACTCAGTTTATGTGTCTTGCATAAGAAATTCTTTCCTATCATAAGGTATAAAGCACAGTGTCCAAAATTTTCTTAAAGGTTAACTTCTGCCTTTTAGATTTGTGTCATAACTCTACCTGGACTTTTATTTTGGTGTATGATAAGAACAAAAGATCCAAATGTGTCCCAGAACATAGTAATTTAATAGCCCATTCAAAGTTCACCATTGTGATAAATCAACATTTTTTATATTAAGTCATAATATATGTTTTGTATAGCTCTGTTTCTCAGCTTTCTATCTTGTACTACCTGTTAATTTGTCCATGTGTGCGTGTGTGTGCACACATGCACACACACACAAACTGACCAGTGGTACAGAATAAAACAAAATTTTACAGTAAGTTTGGACATCTGATAAGCCAATTTATCCACCCTACCACCAATCCACTTTATTCTCTTTCAGGTGAATGTGACTCATTTGTGGACCTTTAACTACCTCTAATGCATGAGAAAACCAGCTTGTCAAGTTCCCACAAGCTGTGACTGAACTACATTGAAACAGAGCAGCCTGCAGAGAACTGATGTTTTTATGCTATTGAGGCTTCCAGTAAATATATGTGGTGTATTTCTCCACTTAATTAGCTTTCCTTTAACGTCTTTTAATGATGTTTTAAAATTTTCTCCATAAAGGACTTACACAACTTTTATTATATCTATTAATGCTGGATATTGGAAAAAGACACACCTTGTAAATTATATTTTTAATTATGCTTTCCAACTCATTGCTGAATATAAATCTATTTGATATTATTAAACTTTATTAAGTTCAATAATTCCTCTGTAAAATAGTTTTGATCCCAAGATCTCCTTAAAGGACCTTGGGGACCTCCCGTATCCAGGGACACACTTTGAGAACCTCTACTCTTCTGTATCTTATTCATTATTTGTTTACCTTTTCTAATAAAAATACTTTTGGAGGAAAAAAAAAATCATCTGTAGTTTCTTCTGAGCCTTATATGTAGAAAACCATATTGTCTATACAGAAGGATGAGTTTTTCTTTTCCTCTTATGATGGTTAAGACTCCCAGTACAATATTTAATCAAAGCTACAGTAGTGAGTTTTTTTTGTTTGACTCTTGATTTTAAATAAATTATTTCTAGATTTTACTATTAAAAGCAATGTTAATTGCTTGTTGTAATTTTTTGCTCTGACAGCCTTGAAGACCCTATGGGGTTGTTCTGCTGTCACATGTGGGGCAGCCATGAGCAAGAATCAACTTCATGGCAACCAACAACAACAATTCTTGATAGGTTAAAGAAGTGCTCATTTATTCCTGGTTCATTGAAGTCTTCTGTTGTTATCGCTTGTTTGTTTCACTCTTTTTGTGTTTAAAATCATCAATGGGTGTTGAATTTTATACGAGAATTTTTATGAGTCAATTAAGATGATTATGTAGTTTTTTTCCCTAAACCTTTGATATAAAACCCAACCCAAACCCATTGCTATCAAGTTGATTCTGAATCAAAGCTTTAATACAATGAATATCAACTTTATATTTTTATAACATTAAACCATCCTGTAACATTAAACAACGAATCCTAGTCATCAGGTGTGTATTCATTTTTGCATACCCTTTTGGATCCAGTTTGCTTTCTCAGTCACCCCTTACTTTACAAAGTAGATGCTTCATAATCCCCATTTTATAAATTTTCATTTACTAGTGTTATAATCCTGAATACAGGCAGAACTTGACCTCAAACCTACTTGATTCCTAAACACAAAGTTTTAATCATCTGTCAGAATTTCTGAATGCTCTAAAGTTAACGAAGTAAGAGAATACCACAACACCCCAACATTTTCAGAGCATTCACTATGCATCAAAGGAGTCCTGGTGGTATGGTGGTTAGGCACTCAGCTGTTAACCAAAAAGTCAGCAGTTTGAATCCACCAGCAATTCTGAGAGATGAAAGTGTGGTAATCTGCTTCTGTAAAGATCACAGCCTTAACCTTTATGGGGCAATTCTACTCTGTTCTACAGGGTCACCATGAGTCACAGTCAACTTGACAGTGCACAACAAAGCATCTGTCATGGACTGAATTGTGTTCCCCTAAAAAAATCTGTGTAGCAATTTAGCTGGGCCATGGTTTCTAGTGCTGTGTGATGTTCCTCCATGTTGGAATTCCTGTTTCTATGACGTCAATTAGGGTGGATGGGAGGCAGTTGTGTTGGTGGGACAGGATTCTCTGTGTACGTTTGCTTTGTACCTTGGAGTAGTCTCTTGAGATAGAAAGAAGAGAAGCTAGCAGTGACATTTGGGGACCTCATACCATCAAGAAAGCAGCATCAGGAGTACAGCACATCCTTTAGACCAGAGGTTCCTGTACCAAGACGCTCTGTGACCAAAAACTGATGTAACACAAGGGCCTTCCTCCAGCGCCATCAAAGGGAGAAAGGCTTCCGCTAGAGCGGACCCCTTGAATTCAGACTTGTAGTCTACTGGACTGTGTAAAAATAAACTTTTCTCTTTCTAAAGTCATCCACTTGTGGTATGTCTGTTACAGTAGCACTAGCTGACTAAAATGGCATCTAATCTCATTCTCTATCCTTGGAAAATAAGATCTCAGCAGGTTAATTACACTTGACTGGTGGCTGGGTGGCCCTTAAAATTCAACCTTGTAGATGCCTGTGTGTGTGTGCATGAGTGTGTGTGCACGTGCACCTGCCCACATGGAGGGAAGGAGAGACAGAATTGCTGCCATTAAAATGCCCAAAGACCAGAAGGAAAGGGTGATTCAAGAATAAAATGTTTTTTAAGCATGCTAAGGGGTAGGGTTGGAAGTTTATCAGAATACTATCTTAGTGGAACCAACCTACTCATCTCCTTTCTATCTGGGCTTATAGCAATTCACTGTCTAACTTGTCTGGCTCAACCCCACCACCACATAATTCCATACTTATTTGTCATAACTCTTATCACTGTCAATCACTGAATTCTTAACTGTAAGGCAATATGACATTTACCAGAAAAATTGGCAAGCCCTAGATAAGTCATCTAATGTCAAAAGTCTGCTTGGTTTTCCTCCTACGTTGTATTTTTCTTCACTTTGAACTTGTATGTTTTCTTGATCTCTTCCTATTTTGCCACATTTTCTAAGCTCAGTGACCAGAATCAGATACCATCAACTTAAACGAACCACAGAGCACACCTGGCACTAGGGAAGCATAGTCTTGGAGAAGCCCAAGAACGGATGCCAAGAGATTTCCATCCCTTCTGCGATGTTAAAAATCTGCTCCCATTCAACACATCATGTTCTAGATAAGGACGCTGCCCTTGAGAACTAGAGCACAGGTAGGAGACTCAGAGCACAGGCAGAAGACCCAGAGCACAGGCAGGAGACTCTGGTCTACAGTATTGGTTCTCTCAAACGTCACTGTGTCCATGAGACCTTCATGGACGATCCTGTTTTTGCAGCAGTCCTCCCACTCCAGCATTCCCTATTTCCCCCTTTCACGTTTTATCTTCCTTATAACACTTACAACCAACTAAAACGCTCTCATATTTATTTTTCTGTTGTCTGTCTCTTGACATATACAATAACCTTCGCAAAGGGAGTAATTTTTTTCTGTTCTTATTTTTTAATATTCCCAAGTACCCAGAGCAGGACTTGAGATACAGTGTCTTAGTCATCTACTGCTGCTCTCACATAAATATCACAAGTAGGCAGTTTTAAATAAGAGAAATTTATTCACTCCAGTCTAGTAGACTGCAAGTCCAAATTCAGGGTGCCAGCTCCAGGGAAAGGCTTTCTTTCTCTGACAGCTCTGGGAGAAGGCCCTTGTCATTACTCTTTCCAAGTCAAGATGCTTCTCAGCATAGGGACCCCAGGTCCAAAGCATGCACTATTCTTCGGGTTCTTGGTTCCTAGTGCTATGAAGTCTCACTGTCTCTCTGCTTGCTTCTTTCTCTCTTCTATATCTCAAAAGAGAAATATGTTAAGACACAGCCTGATCCTGTAGATTGAGTGCTGCCTCATTAATATAATTGGCTCTAATCCTGCCTTATTAACATCACCAACCAAAAATCAAACTCAGTGCTGTCCAGTCAATCCTGACCTATACTGAACCCATAGCCCCACAAGTTGATTCCTTGCCACTGAGTTGATTCCTACTCATAGTGACCCTATGAGATACAACAAAACATCCCCCTAGAGTTTTAAAGGAGCATCTGGTGGATTCAAACTGCCAACATTTTGGTTAGTAGCTGTACCTCTTAACCACTATGTTACCAGGGAACCTACAGCAGAGGTAGGATTTACAACACATAGGAAAATCATATCAGGTAATGAAATGGAAGACAGTCACACAATACTGGAATCATAGCCTAGTCAAACTGACATACATTTTAGGGTGGTAAAATTTAATCTACGAGGCCTGACAATTAAGTTCATAAACTTGTGACCGTGTACTTATGTTGGCAGTACTGTACAAACACCTCAGTGAGGATTCATAACCTTAGTATATCAGTGTCTCATAGCTGTGTTTCAGAGTCTTGCTGAGTGGCACCCACTATTGTCATTGCATGTTTCTGACTGCTGTTGTGACAATGTTGAAGTTTGAATTAGAGCAATGAACAAACATAAAATTTCTTGTTAAACCTGCCACCAGAAGAAGTAAAATCAGGGACACATTAATCCACATTTGTGGGGATAATGCCATGAAGAAAATGGCAGTCTACAAATGGATTAAATGTTTTTCTGAGGGAAGAGAAAGCATCAGTGATGAAGAATGGTCAAGGTGGCCAGTAACAAGCAGAACTGACGAAAATATGGCAGAAATTTATCTATCAAAATCATTGGCTAACTGTGAGAAACATAGCAGACTAAGCAATCACTGAGAGAGAAACAGAAAAATGTTAACAAAAAATCATGGCAGGAAAAAGGTGTCTGCAAAAATGGTCCCCAGGGAGCTCACCGACGAACCAAAGCACAGTCAAACTTTGTTAAGACCTTTAGGAGAGGCAAGATGTTTTTGGCTACGTTATCACTTGTGATGAAACATGAGTGTACCAAAAAAAAAACCCTGAAAGAAAGCTTCAAAGTGCACAATGGAAATCAGCCAATTCTCCACAACCAAAAACATTCTGTCAGTCCAAACCAAGAGTCAAAATGATATTGCTAACCTTTTTTGATACGACAGGGATCATTTATTATGAATTTGTACCAGCTGGACAGTTAACCAAATTTGCTATTTGGAAGTGCTGAAAAGGATGCATGAAAAAAACCTGAACTTTTCACCAACAACTCATGGCTCCTGCATCATGACAATGTACCAGCTCACAACAGCGCTGTCTGTGAGGGAGTACTTAGCCAGTAAACAAATAACTGTGTTGGAACACCCTCCCTATTCACCTGAGCTGGCCCCGAATGACTTTTTTCCCTACCTGAAGATAATATTGAAAGGAAGAGATTTTGATGACATTCAGGACATCAAGGGTAATACGACAAACAGCTCTGGCTCTGATGGCCATTCCAGAAAGAGTTCCAAAACTGCACTGAAGGTGGACTAGGCACTGGCATCAGTGCATAACTTCCCAAGGGGAGTACTTTGAAGGTGTCAGTAGTAATATTCAGCAATGAGGTATGTAGCACTGCTTCTAGAATGAGTTTGTGAACTTAACTGTCAGTCTTTGTATAACATAGTTAGTGACTGATAAATACTGATGGAAAGAGGAAAGGAAATTGGAAGGGAGGGAAGAAAAAAGAGGAGGCTGGCTTCAATTTCTCACTCGGTAACCTGGACTGGAAAACGCTGGCCACCAGTGGTAGATCCTAGAGTAGTCAAACTACTCCTAAAAGGTGATACATTTGCTCAAATATGCACAGTTTCTAAGGCACTGGATGGAACAAGTGGCACCAATCAGTTTTCATCAAACGGATTCTAAATCATTGTGACCCTGTGTGCTTCAGAGTAGAACTGGGCTCCATACAATCTTCAATGGCTGATTTTTCAGATGTAAACTGTCAGGGCTTTCTTTTGAGGTACCTCTGGGGGGATAGGAAACCCTGGCTGCACAGTGGTTAAGTGCTGTGGCTGCTAACCAAAAGGTCAGCAGTTCAAATCTAACATGTGCTCCTTGAAAAATCTGTAAGAGAGTTCTACTGTGTCTATTGGGTTACTATGAGTCAGAATCAACCCAACAGCAGTAGGTTGTTTTATTTTTTTTGGTTTAGGGGGACAAGAAGTTCCAATCACTTAGTTAGCATCCAAGCCTGCTAACTATTTGCACCACCCAGGGTTGCACTTCTAATATGTACAACAATACAGATGGATCTAAAAATCATGATTCCTTTTGAAAGAAGCCAGACATACAAAAGAAGTACACACTGTGTGATTACAATTATATAAAATGCAAACAAACCTACAGTGACAAGGAAAAGAGCAGCATTACCCTAGAGTGACAAGTGGAGGGAGGGATGAACTGCAGAGACATGAGACATTTCTGTCAGGGGTGGTGGAAATGTTCTTCTCCTGGTAGTGGCTTCACAGGTGACTGCCACTGTCAAAAACCATGCAACTGTACACTTTACGGAATGCAGTTTATTATACACAAAGTATTTTTTTCAATTAAAAAAAAATCCTCACTACTAGACCCATAGCATGTTTTAGTCATCTAGTGGTGCTCTAGCAGAAATAGTCCAGTAGACTACAAGTCTGAATTCAGGGTATCTGCTCCAGGGAAGGCTTTTCCTCTGTGAGCTCTGGAGTCAAGTTTTTGTGTTGTATAAGTCTTTGGCTAGGAAGCATCTTGGTATAAGAACCTCAGGTCTGAAGGACATGCTCTACTCCCAAGTACTGCTTTCTTCACGGTGTGAGGTCCTCAACTCTGTTTGTCTTCCTTTCCTTTTATCCCATGTAGGATAACAGGATAAAAGGTGGTACAAGCTGCACTCCAGGGAAACTCCCTCAGCAAGGGTGATGCAGTTCCACCCTAACCCTCTTTTAACATAATCATCCTATTCATTAGCACAGGCAGAGATTAAGATGTGTAGCATAGGAAAATCACAAAATATTGGGAATGACAGTCCAGCCAAATGGCTACACACATTTTGGGGGGGGACACAGTTCAATCTACGACAAAGCAACATCACAATAAATGGAGAAAAGATTGAAGTCGTCATGGATTTCATTTTACTTGGATTCACAATCAACACCCAGTCACGAAATCAAAACACACATTACATTGAGAAATTCTGCAGCAAAAGACCTCTTGAAAGTGTTGGAAAGAAAAGATGTCACCTTGAATATGGTGCTCATAGCCAAAGCCACAGTGTTTTCAATAGCCTTACTGAGAAAGTTGGATGATAAATAAGGCCAAAGAAGAAACAATGCCTTGGAATTGTGGTGCTGGAGAAGGATAGCCAATATATCATGGACTGCCGAAAGAATGAACAAATCTGTCTCAGAAGAAATACAACTAGAACGCTCCTCAGAAGGAAAGAATGACTGCCTGACATACTTTGGACATATATCAGGAGGGATCAACCCCTGGAGAAGGACATCATGCTTGGTAAAAATAGAGGGTCAGTGAAACAGAGGAAGACCCTCAACAAGACGGACAGACACAGTTGCTGAAACAATGGGCTCAAGTGTCACCAGGATTACGAGGACGGGGCAGTGTTCCCTTCTGTTGTACATATGGCCACGATGAGTAAGAACCCACCGGACGGCATCTGACCACAACAACATATTTTCAATAAAGTTGCTAAGGAAAATCAGGACAAGCACAGGGAAGGGCATATGGGCTCTTGAGCTCAGTTTTGGACCTAAAGATCAAGGGCAGCCAGGCTTTTCCCACAAAGTCACCACAAAGCACAAAGTCAACCCTGAAATGTGTTGATTTTCTTTTGCTGGCCTTTCTCCTTTCTCCACCCATCACCCCTCCTTCTGGGACTGAGAACCCTTCCAGTGGCATCTCATGCACACACTAGCTTGATTAGCCAGCCCCAGTGAGGTACGGTCACACGAGATGTTGCCTGCACCACCTATCACTCCATGAAGTTTAGCTGACACTCCCTCGGGGCTGAGGCAGTCATGACCCCAGGGCCTCCCTGGAGAATTCTACTGTGACCCTAGCCAACCCACCCTGCCCTTTCAGAAGTGTTTAAACATCAAAAAGGACCACAGGAAGGAAAAAAAAAACAAAACAAACACAAAAAAACAGAAGCTGTATTTCCAATGGAAAGATTTTTCATTTAAATGCACTTTATTGTGTGATGTATTCCTTTAATTAAAGTGTGTGTCTGGGCGCATTGGTTGCTATTACAGTGCCATTCCTCACATTTATTGAATGCAAGAATAGCTGAGGCAATGCAGTGGAAACTCACATACTAACCAGAGCACAGCTGAAAACTATAGTTTCCAGATCTTTGGAGCTCTAAGGGTTAGATAATCTGCAGGGTGATTCTGGTTAATGGCCAAGTGTGATGAGATATCCTCTGTCAATGTGAGTAGGTCTCATCTGGAATACCAATCCTTGTTTCCTAAATACCTCATCTGGCTGCCTCACAGTCTAATCCAGATGTTATCCTTCACCTCTGGCAGAAAAGTAGAGCTGCACAGAGAAATGCACAGTGCAGAAGTTTACACTGCCACCACAAAGGGGGGCTGGGGAATTAGAACGAAGAAAATTCCTGTGCTGCTTTACTGTCTGCAAGGCACTCTTGACATGTCTTTTGTCATAGGCTCCACTTGAGAGACTTGTGTAGTGTTATTATATCCCATTCTGATTTGGGAACTATGGCTCTGAGGACAATTGAGTGGACCAAGGTGCCCAGAAAATAGCAGAGATGAACCTGGAGCTACACCTCGGACTCTGAGTTTTGTGCCCTTTCCTTGGCAACAGAAATGGAATGGTGGTTCCTCTTCTTCCTCTGCCACATGGCAGACTTGGAGATAAATCTTATAATATTTTTGGGTTTTAGTCTCCTTATCTGCATAAAAAGAGGATGGTATCAACATCCTTTCAATTCCTAACTCCCCAAAGTCTCAATGTTTCCATATGCAGTGGAATGAGAAACCAGAGGAGAAGAGTTTCATTTCATGTCACCAGGAAGGCTAGGAGATTTCCATTCTAGCCAAGGTGCTACTATATCACAAATAAAAGTATTTCTTTTGGTGCCACTCCTGGTTTTTTGTTTTTAATTCCCCTCAAAACAATTGAAATACATATATGTACCAGCCAAGTGCCATCGAGTCAGATCCATGTACATCAAACTAAAAAGTCAGGCATAAATCAGCAACTACAATAGATCAACTATTTCTATTTCCCCGTGATCACTACCAGACCTTGTCAACACACAGCTAGCTATACATGTTACATATTAATCATTATATCATCCACTACAATTTTTCACAAGGAAGAAGATCCATACTTCTATCCTTTTCTCCCTAATATTGTACCTCCTAGATATTTTTTCTCTCCAGCTAGATTGTAGGTTTCTTGAGGTCAGAAACAACATCTCTCCGGATGTACTTCAGTGTTTATCATTTCCTGTTAAAAGCATGGAAAGCCTGGTGGCATAGTGGTTAAGTGCTACATTTGCTAACCAAAAGGTCAGCAGTTCAAATCTGCCAGGCATTCCTTGGAAACTCTGCGGAGAAGTTCTGCTCGGTCTTATACGGTCACTGTGAGGCAGAATTGACTTGATAGCAGTGGGTTTTCTCAGTTCAGAGCATAAAAGGCCTCAGTACACAAGGATAGATTATGTCTCTCAGTTCTTAAATTCTCTCTCTGACAGTTAAAGCCCTGTTTTTTTCCTCCAGACCCTCTTAAAAAATTAATTTCTCATTTTGGCTCTGGCATTTACTATCTTAGAATAAGGTCAAATCACTTACTTCTCAATGCCATGTTTTTAATTCTTCAGCTTGGAAATAAGAATCAAATTCATCAGGCTATTGTGAAACTAAAAAGGGATAACGCACATGGGAGCACTTCACTCAGTTCTGACACAGAGCAGATGCTAGAGAAATATATACATTCAATCTGGAAATCTGAAACACAATGCATCTGTGGTTATCATTTCTATTTGGGTGCAAGGGGAACATGAGAAGAAAATGGGCAAGTCAAAACTCAACACAATCCTACCTTCTGAAAATTACCTGCAACTGTTCTTTCAGTAATATCAGTGAAATGGACTGTATCTTCTAAAAACAGTCTGCACATGAAGTACCTCACTACAAGCCTCTTCTAAGTCAATGCAACAAAAACCAGATTCTCGGGCACCTAAACTATAGCTTGATGCCACATCAGAGCGACAGACGCACCCAGAATAGTGCTGATAGCCTTCCTGTTCAGTGAGACTTGACTGTGTTTCCTTGGTCAGGGCTACTGAAATGAAGAAGATCTGTCCATGAGTATACTCTACTACTTATTAGTGAAATTCAGGCCTTTATTCAAGAACTGATTATTGAATGTTTACTCTGTGCTATGAGCTAGGGAAGGCACCCTGGTGGTACAGCCATTAAGCCCTTGGCTGCTAACTGAAAGACCAGCAGTCCACTAGCTGCTCCATGGGAGAAAGATGGAGCAGTCTGCTTCCACAAAGGTTACAGCCTTGGACATTCTATGGGGCAGTTTTACTCTGTCCTACAGGGTCACTATGAATCTGAATTGACTTGATGGCAGTAGGGGGTTATGAGGTGGGGACTCACAGCATAAAAGGCGCCTTCCTCATTCTTGCTAATGGTCTTGACCAAAAAAAGAAAAAAGACAGTTCCAATGTCAAGTGGTAGATGCTGAAATGGAGTTATGAATATGCAAGATTTACAGTCCAATGATGGAACCTAGGACTGCCTGGTAGAGAACAAAAAGGCTTCCTAGAGAAAATTAAACTGATCAAGAATTTGCTAAATGGGACCTGGCCTATCGACCACAGTGTTCTGCCGGTAATTTTTGTTCTTTCCTCCCCATTCCTCTCCAGTTGCATAAGTATTTTGCATCCTTTAGGACAACTTTAAATTCTTCCTTCTTTGTGACACACAGAATCATTACAGCCCAGAGGGACTTCTTCCCTGGAAGGAGGTCATCAGACTTCTTTCTGATCTCCAGCTAATATTCTGGTTTGAAATTTTGGGGCTTTTACACTCTGAGCTCCCTGAGGATGGTGTCCATGCCAAGGATTGCTCACAATTTTATGTCCAACACTAAGCACTCTACCTGGTACTTAGTAAGTGCACCCATAAATATACAGTGGATGAATAAAGTTACCCAACAATTGTTTATGCCATAGACTGAGCTTGTGTGCTATTGTTTGGGTCTGAATATACAGTCTGCAATTATGGAACTAAGAGGCAGGCAGATGGATGTGAATCCAGCTTCTGCACCTTCACTCACTGCCTCCTTCTGCACAAACTCACACTTACATATTCATCTTGAAAAAATTACCTGTACTCTCTAGCCCTCCATTTCCTCACCTAGTTTTTTGGGGGTGGGGGGAGGCAAATAACACCTTCTTTTCTTTACTGTGTTATAATAAGGATTAAATGAGTTTGGTACAGTGCTTGCAACATAGCTATTAATAACAGCAGCATCATTTGGCATTATTAACTACTGTTGTAGTATCTTGTGTGTGTATTTTTACTTTAAACTAGACTGTAAATATCTTGAGGACAGAAATTATTATCAAGTATTTCTTTGTATCTTCCATAGCACCCACCACAGATTTGCATAAAAAGAAGGTTCCCGGTAAACGTATTAAGTGAACAAGTATTTTAAAAGCCCAACCAGTACTGTTGACTACTGAGAATGAATGGGAGTCACCTATGCTCCATGGGAGTAACTTCCCTTCCATCACTGGAGAACAATCTTTCAATGATGCATCACCAGAGATGGAAAATCTTGCACTAGGACTTATACACACCCATCACTCATCCAGCCCATCAACAGATATGGCTAGGGCACCTATCCCAGGCTGTTCCTTCTGATGCACTGCAGATGTATCAGGAAACAAAACAGACCAAATCCCTGACTTCCCAGATCTTTAATTCTAGTAGGAGTGACATATACCTTACAGATTAGAATATCACATGCCAAATGATAGTAAACTGATATGATGAAGGAAAAAGGTGAGGGGTGCCGGTGGTGGGAGTGGAAGACGTTGAATTTTACAGAGGTTGGTTGGGGAAGGCTATTCGAAAAAGAGGAGACTTGATCGGAGACTCCAAGCAGAATGCAAGAGAGAACTGTGGTTCAGAATTCAAGAAATGGCCAGGAAGCCAGAGTAGCTGGGACCCAGTGAGTGAGTGGGGAAGTGGCAGGAACTGTAGTCAGAGAGGTGGCAGGGATGAGGAAGAGGGGGACAGGAGCAGCTTATGCGGGAAAAGACTTCAGGTTTCACCCTGAGTGGAATGAGCTCTCCTGGGGAGTCATGAGCTAGGATGACACGACTTAGATTTGCAGTCTCATTCTGGCTTCTCTATTGAGAATCAATGGTAGCAGACAACAAATAAAAGCCAAGAGACCAACCTGAGACTATTACAACAATCCACCTGCTAGAGGGAAGGACGATGGTGGCATGGAGCAGGCAGTGGCTGTGGAAGAACAGGTGAGGACAGATGAGTTTCTGAATATTTTGTAAAGGTAGAGCCATGAAGGTTTGCTTAGAGACTGGTTTGGAGTATGAGATACAGAGAAGAGCCGAGACTTTAAAATGCTTTCCCTGGTGAAGTCAAAGAACAGAAGTCTGAGAAGAGCACATTTGGGAAGGGAGGGGACCAGAAACCAGGTGTTTCATTTTAGAATGGAATATTTGACATAGTGATGAGGTATCTGTGTGAAGGTGTCAAGCAGGCAGTTAGATCAACAAGTCTGGAGTACACGTGAAAGACCTAAGCTAATAACTAGGACACACAAATGTTATTTAAAAATGTGCATCTGAGGGGTGAGATCATGACTGAAATGACTGAGGACAGAGATGGGAAGACATCCAAGAACTATGCCCAAGGCCTATCCGATATTTGGGATCAGAAAAATGTGTGAAAAGTTTCTACAAAGGAAAAACCACTGAGGAGAGCATCCAAAGGACAATACCGTTCCATCCTCCATGTAATTCTACTCTGACTATTACCCCTCCCTCCTATTAGTAGGTGCCTCTTCTGCTTTGCTTAACTAGCTCCTTCTTGTCTTCTAACCTTTGTATTGCTACCTCAGAGGAATTGCTCATCCCCAGCATAAACTTTCCCTCTCTTACTGTATCATATTGGTTTTTGCATTCTTAACACTTTAGGTATGACTCTGTATGTATATTTATTTCTGCGTGATTACAACTGTATTCAACAATTTTGTATAAGTCTCTGTTTATATGGAAATTTAGTGATTATCTGCCTTTTACCTGCATGCAAGAGCCCTGTCTACTCCCAGCATGCATTCATGAATTAATGTAAGAATGAACATCAGGTGGCCCTGAAATAGGTGTTTCACACTCACTGTTTAATTTCACAGTGTTTGTATAAGGGCATTGGTGGTTCAGTTACAGAAGCCTCATGTTCTTCAATGTGTGAGACCCAGATTCAATTCCTGGCCAACGCACCTCATCACAGGCACGATCTATCCGTCAGCAGAGGCTTTTATGTTGATATGATGATCAACAACAGCTTTCAGCACAGTTGCCACACTAAGCTGGACTAGGAAGAAAGTTCTGGTAATCTACTTCCAAAAAATCAGCCACTGAAGGCATTTTACGGTTCTGTGCATCTACAGGATGTCATCCTGCTGACCTCTTACTGGAGGAAGGGGTGTAGGTGGACAGGAGGGGATAGGAGACTGTTGGGAGGATAGGACATGTATGGAGTAGAGAGGAAAAGTGTGCTGTCATCAGGCAGGGAGAACAGTGGGAGCTGCATACAGATGAGCATGAAAATTTATATGGGAATATACATTTTCATTCAATCATAATAAAAAAAACAGCCAATGAAAATGATCACAAAGGTCCAATCTACAGGAGTAGGCAGCATTTCTGTTATGTGTAGGGTTTCGATGAGTTTGAGACTGACTCACTAGCAGCTAACAACAATGATATGATCCTTGAAGAATTGGTCCCACTTCATAGATATGAAAACTGAGGATCTTTGCTCATCTAAAGACTTTATTAATAGAATTAAAAGAACACCCACAGAATGGGAAAAAATATTTGGCAACTCTATGTCAAACTGACGCCTGATCTCCATAATCTATAAGATACTACAAAATATCAAGAAGAAGAAGACAAACCATCCAATTAAGCGATGGGCAAAGGAGATGGACAGACACTTCACTAAAGAGGAGATCCAGGCAGCCAAAAAACACATGCGGACATGTTCACGATCTTTAGTTATTAAAGAAATTCAAATCAAGACAACAATGAGATACCATCTCACCCTAACAAGAATGGCCATGATCCAGAAAACACAAAACAACAAATGCTGGAGAGGCTGTGGAGAAAGTGGAACCCTCCTACATTGTTGGTGGGGTTGCAAAATGGTCCAGCCTCTTTGGAAGGCAATCTGGCACTTCCTTAAAACAATGGATATTGATATACCATTTGACCCAGTAATTCCACTACTTGGAATATACCCTACAGAATCAAGGCCTTTCACACCAACAGACACATGCATCAGAATGTTTATTGCAGCACAGTCCACGATAGCAAAAAGATGGAATCAACCCAGATGCCCAACAATAGAAGAATAGATATGTAAACTGTGGTACATATACTCAATGGAGCACTATGCAATGATAAAGAATAACGATGATTCCAGGAAACATCTCCTAACCTGGTTTCAACTGGAAGACATTATGTTGAGAGAAAGTAGCCAGCGACAAAAGGACAAATACTGTATGAGACCTCTACGATAAGATCTCAAAAACAGACTTGTGTATAGAAGAAAAGACTCTTTGACAGCTGCAAGGGAGGGAAGGGAGGGAGGGCGAGGCGGGGAGGGATTAGTTTAGACAGTTACTAGAAATCTAGTTGGGAGAAAGCAGTGACAGCACACATTAGGAACAAGAACAACATTAAGTGGACTTCAGCATAACTTGAGTACTCCTTCCATCTTAACTCAATACTGCAAGGATAGAGTAGCTGGGGCAGGGGGCGGGGGACCATGCTCTTAGGTGAATTCCAGGCCAATTGGCACAACTAGCGTTTTGCTAAGAGAGCTCTCTGCACCCCACATTGGTGAGTGGTGTCTGGGGTCTTAAAAGCTGCCAAGCTGCCATCCGAGGACACAGCAAATGGTCCCAACTCAGCAGGAACGGATGCTCACCGAGGACCAAAATGACATGCGGTAAAGACAACCGAGAAGACAGAGAGACCCACAAGAGTGGGTGCCTACATCGACTTGGGACTGGAAGAACCGGATGGTGCCTGGCCACCACCAGTGATAGCCACGACGGAGCTCACAGAGAGGAGCCTCATTGGCAACACAAGAATAAAAAGAGGTGCATCATGAGATCTCCACTAAAAGACCTCAACTGATGGTCCAGCGGTTTTGGGGTTCCTCTGAGAGCATGGCCCCCGGCCCTGATGCTGCCCTTTCCCATAAATTATAACAAAGGTCCACTCTTTGGACAGGAATGGATTGGACTTGGCAATGCACAGTGACCATATAATGGAAGCACTTTATGGTTCTATACATCTATAGGATATCATCTTGCTGACCTCTGGCTGGAGGAAGGGGAGTGGACGGAGAGGAGGGGAAAGGAGGTTGTTGGGAGGATGAGACATGTATTGAGCAGAGAGGAATAGTGTGCAGTCACCGGGCAGGGAGAGCAGTGGAAGTTGCATATAGGTGGGCATGTAAATTTATATGTGAATATACATTTTCACTCAGTTATGTTAAATAAAAATAAAAATTAAAAAAAAAACAAAACTGAGGATCAAAGTTTGAGTAACTTGCCAAAGACTACCTAGTTTAAATTGAATTCAAACCACCAGGATTGAAAGAAAATCCAAGTCTATCTAATTTCAAAGCAAAGGGCCTTTCCTCAGTTACTGCTGCACCCATACAGCAGTAGTTCATCAAAATTTGATGCTGGGCTTTTAAGCAAGCAACTTATTAGGAATGGTGGAAGAAGCAGGGGATTTGATCAGATCTTACATTTCCAAAGCATTCCCCTGTCCCTCCCATCTTCCTCCCCTCTTACGGCATTACCTCACACTCACAGATGGCCGCTCACCTCGGTCTCTGCTGACCATTCTCCACTTGCCCTTACCCCTTAGTCAGTTTCTATTCTATGCCCTCACAGGGCTCACCCTATGAATTCACCTCTGTGGACTGCACTCTCCCACCTGACTTCCCTGCCTTGGGCTTCCAGTTATGCAGCCAAAGAAAAGCATCTGTGGGAGTTTTGCAGCTGAGAAGACAGAGAGGTTAGGGTTTGTCTTCTCCAGCTTCTCTCTGCCTGGGCACCATGATTCTGAAAGGGTCTTGGCCCCTCTCTGGTGTCAGCAGTTAGATGTCTCTCCCTAGGTCCATCTGTCTCCAGGATCCAGGAACATCATGTCCTGGTTTCGTCCCTTCAGACCCCTGGTGCTATCAGCTTCCACTTGCTCCCAGTCCCCCGGCACTCTTGGATTTCAGTGGCACACAGCTCTGCAGTAAGTCCCTTCCCTTTAACCTCACTGGAATTCCAGCTAGAGCTGGCCTTTTCCTCCCGGCCAGGACCCAGTGGGTACAGCATCAATGCCATCCCTTCCCTGTGCTGTCCTGGTGAGGTGACATCCCCTGCACCCTGCATAGTTCACGTTGTCAGGCACACGGCTGCACTGTGCCCATGCTGATTTTATAGCCATCTACAGCCCCATAAAAATCAATGGGACAAAAAATCCTCGAGAATCTTTATCACACCTGAGAAATTTCCCGTAACTGCCCTCAAATTATCCTGAATTTCCTGTGGTAAAACTTAAGGAAGAGAAAAAAGAGGTGGTTTGACATCAAGGTATAAACCAATGGTAATTGCCATCCTTCCCCTGACTGGACAAAAGATGGAGCACCCAGGAGGAGCCAAGTCCGCCTGAAGGCAGAGACAAGGCCGGCTGCCTCTCCAGTTCCAAGGGCTGCACTGCTTGCAGCAACATTTTCAAAGTACCACTTCCCAAGTGAGGGAGCCCAGCGCATACATCACACCTGGGCTAGAAGAAGTCAGGGGGATGGTGCCCATACCCAGCTTCCTTCCTTGACATATGCAGGTTAAGATGCTGGGTAAGCACAATTAATGACAAAGTGGTTTGTACAGTTTATGTAAACACATTAAACACCTTGCTCTGCACATCTATCTGACATTAAGTGATTAACCAGTTGCATAAGCTAATACTTATACATGACTTGTAATTGTGCAACATAAATTAGGCCCCGTTTGTCAGAGAATCAGAGGATTTGAAAAAGGAACAGGGTCTAGAGACATTCTAGTTCAACCTCCACCCATTAGCGATGAGGAAACTAAGGCAGAGGAGGGCAGTGAGGTATACAACGGAGGGAAGAGCGAGGGCTAAGGCTCCTTATCACCCACACTATCTTCTGCACCATATTTGGTCATTCTGCAGTTACAAGGGAAACACACTGGCCACCTCTCCTAGCTTCCCGAAGATAATAAAAACCACAGTTCCTCTAACTTCCTGGAAGGTGCCCAGGTGTGAGGTGAGATACAAAGTTCTTCATGAAGTAAATGATTTAATTCTCTAAACACCACCACAGGATGGGTGAAATTATTAGGAATTCTAATCAAGACTCAGAGCACTGCTTCCAGGTCTCAGCTGCCTGGGTTCAAACTCCAGCTCTATCATTAATCAGCTGCACGAAATTTTCCGTTTCTCTGTTTCTCCATCTGCAAGGTTAATGTTAAGATGACATTAGTTAATGCATATACAACAGTTACACTGCCTAGGTGAGAGAGAAGAGACGTGCTCAGGAAAATACACAAGCACACAACTGCCAAGAGACAGAGCCAGTATTCCAACCTAGGCCTTTCGGTTCCAGAGCCAACTCTCTCCCAACATCGTCTGAGAGAACTTTCTGCACTGATGGGAAAGTCTGTATCTGCACTGCCCAGTACCACAGCCAGCACCCCATGTGGCTTCTGAGCAACTGAAATGTGCCAGTGTAGCCGAGGAGCAACATTTTATACTTTATCTAATGGTAATGAAAACAATCAAACTGACAGCCACATGTGGGTCAGCAGTTGTTGCTACTGACAGCTCAGCTCTTCACTACCTGACTGACTTTGCGATCCTTGTCGCCTAGCTCATGCGAGACATATGGCAGGTGCTCTGTGATCCTTTCTAGAATACCAATGTTTACTTCTATCTTTGTAATGTTAAGTCCTGGCACAAGCGTGTCTTCAGTAAAGGGTCATTAAGCTAAAATGAACTCATAAATGTTTGTTGAATGAATGAGTAAATGAATGAACCAGTGACCCGCAGCTAGGCAGACACACACATCCCTGATGAAGCAAGCTGGGGCTGGATTACTGTATCACCCTTCCTCTGTAATGATGCCCTTGTCTCATTTCCAGACTGAAGCCCTCCAGCCTCTACCTGCTGATAAGGAGAGTCTGGTGGGCCAAATTCAGAGGCCATGAAGGCTCTGATCATTGTGATCATTGTACCCGTAAGTGCCCCCAGGGCAAATATCAAAAGAGAATTTGGAATACAATAGTCTCCTTTTGACTCTGTCAGTCACATACTCTCATGTAGCCAGGGAAATTTCAAGAACCACTTAAAACACATCCCACTTGGAAATCTGAAGGATCACGATGTCTTCCACTGGAGTCAACTTGACTCCAACTCGTGATGACTTCATGTGCGTTACAGGAGAACTGTGCTCCACTGTGCTTCAAACACCCAACTTTTCGGAAACCAATTACCAGGCCTTTTTCTCCAAGGCATTTCTGGGTGGACCAGAATTTTCAGCCTTTTGGTTAGAAGTTAACTGCACCACTGTGGACAGATTAATTAGCAGTTAACTGCACCACTGGGGTAAGAATAATTACTTTTGTGCGTGGCCCTTCTAGTCACGGTCTTGTAACTCTCAATCACATGATTGGCAGGACTGAGCAATACGGTAACTGTGGCCCACCAAGGGGATTGGTTAATTTAAAAGAGAGCCAGTTCTACAGCAGAGAATAGAGTCCCAGACCACCAGGAAGAACAGCCAGGGGCCAGCTCATGCTATTGTACCTGACATCTCTGCACTGAGAAGCTCCTGCACCCAGGAGACAGAGCAAGCTAGAACTTTGAAGGCAGTGAGAAGCAAAGGGAGGAGAAATCCAGAAGCAGAGACCTGGCAGCAAGACCTGGCACAGTGCGCTACCTGGCCCCTGCTTTCTGAGTGTCTTTGAGGAGATGCCTGAGGCCAGGGAGAGCTGTGCACGCAAGCTAGCCTGGGAAAACACAGCCTCGATGGAAAAACTGTATCTTGAGTGTTCCTGAGCATGAACTGTAACTTACTTGGAGAGACAGCTGGTGTTAGATCTAGTAACGATGGTAGAGATGGGAGGGTGGAACGGCCTCTGTCTCGTGGGAGCCAGTCCTGAGCTTGCTGATCTCAGTTTTCCTTCCCCTTGTCATTGGAGGGGAGTTCAGATACTGACGGCCTCTATGCTATTTTTACAACCACCCAGGGACTCTAAAATCAGACAAGCCTGTCTTCAAATTCCAAATCTGTCAAATATAGCTCTAGTACCTTGGGTTCTAAAGCTTTGGTTTCCTTTAAAATAGGAACAGTAGTACTCTGTTACAGAGAATTGAAAGACGGAGCATACGTGAAGAGCTTCGCACAGTCGCTGAAAAGTTGTATGTGTTCATGAAAGAATATTTCTCCTCCCCCTTGAAATCTGAAGTTACCTCAAGCATCTCCTCCAAGGGGCCTGTTACCGATTCTCCCTTTCCATGTTTTATCCCTCGAGAAGCATTGTACGGCAGCTTCTCAAACAATAAGCACCTACACAGGGTGAGCATAAAGCCCAATCGCATCCCACGCTTTTGCATAAATTTTGAAAATGGAAATACTATTTCAAGGAAAATTTTGGATAATCACCATTGAACAAGCACTTAAATGCCTATTTGCAAATGGCACTGAGGGAAGAGGAAGACACAGTTCCTGCCCTCCAGGCACAGTTAAAGAATCTCTTAGATACAACATCCCCTCTTAGAAAACTGCCAAATACAACAACTTTCTCAACCCCTGCTTTTCTACAGCCTTTGATTTTGGTCCAAACTTTGAAATATTCTCCTTCTCTGATTCTTCATGCTTGTCCATGCCCCAGTTTTTTCCTCCTTCTTAAGAACATTCTTCTTTGCGCTCTCCTTCGGTGGCTTTCTGCCACTCACTAGCTATGTGACCTCCCCAAACTGAACTTATAAATAGGGTATTGGTTAGTCTGACAATTCTGTAGGAAAAACAGAGTGACCATATTTCCAACTGGATGAAACCTCATCTTCTGACAAACATTTTGATGTAATAAATAAAATAGAACTCAACGTACTATAAAATTTTTAAACTTAGAAGTAAACTTCTGATTGTCAAAACAAAGCCAAGAAGCCAAAATCCCAGTGGTAAGCAGCAGTTAATTCCATAATGACCTATGGTATTTCACGACCTAGATATGAACTCTGGCAAATGAGAGGTGGCTTATAATAGCTACCCAAGGAAAGACTTGTATTTATGCTCTGCAAGGTAAATATCTGGGTACAAACTCCATGTATGAAGCTTAAAATGCTAGCCAATACACAATACGTAGACTTAAAAAACACTGGTCACTATGTGAGCAAGTGGCAACCAGTTGCCTCCTGATCAGAGCCCTGGATTGGAGTAGGGGAGGAAATCAAAGAAGAGAAACAAAAATTCCAGGCTGTACACCGCTGAGGACATGCAGTATGAATTCACACAACCTGCCTGATGCAGGAATCCCTAGAAGATATTCAAAAACTAGACATTCCCATTGATACTCCTAGAGCTCAAGCAGAAGCAAATGAAAAACCACCGATGGGTATGTTTACAACCCTGAGTAACCTGTAATAAAGCAGAACAGACAATTCATGTGGATATGAGCTGACACATAAAATAGACACATAAGCGTTCCCTCACACAAAAACAAATCTCCATGAGGTGACATCCATGCAACAAACAACAGAAATACGACTACGTAAATTAGAAATGATGAAACAATCAAAAGGAAGCTAGAATATCAAAATAGTATAAGTAAAACACTTAAACTAGTGCTTAGTATACACTAGGTATTTAACAGCACATTTCTAGCCAGCCCCACCTTTCTTGTTTTCTATATTCGTAATACTGAGGTCTCCCAAATTCTGTTACTGTTTCTTGGTTAGTTTGGGTCACGTTTGGTTATGTTATATTAGTTCATTTATTCATTCATGAATAAATGACTGCCATGAACACAGCTGGTCTGTAAGAAGACTGGACTGTACTCTATATGATCATTACACTGAATCAAACCATTATTTAAAAAAAAAAAAAGATTAAAATAATCAGAGGCCACGGGGAAAGACAGTAACTAATCAAGAGGCAGGTGGTCCAAGGCAGAGGCCATTCATCTACCTACAATTTGAGCAAGGATGAATTAACCAACAAGCAAGATATGCACAGACTTAACTCTGCTTAATTTCTAATCTATAATGCACAATTTCACCTTGCGTTCATCACATCAAAGATGTAGCAAACCCATAAGAAACTGTGACTATAGATCAAGAAGTAAACTTATTCTTACTTGCTTATCGAGTAATTTGCCTCTGATATGCATACACACAAGCCCTCCAAGCAAGGGATACCACAAAGTAGCAACTAAAATGCTAAAAGTGTCCTAGTTCACACACTGTCATAACTTTCCCCCTCTGTGCACATCCCCACGATAAAGAGAAAGAGCCGGATAATCTGAGCATTGATGTCTTCAACTCTGTAATTAGAGAACACATGCCCTGATAAATTGCAAATATAGTCAGAACCCCAGCTTGTGACTTAATGAGCAAAGATAGACCAGTCACAGACATCCACACTCCAAGTTAATCAAGGGCTGATGAGTCTCCGCTGGAAACCTGTCCTATATGATGTAGGGTCCCATTAGCCAACTACTACCCAGTCAGCCTCCTTTGCCTGAGACCTGTGGTCTTTCTAGTTCTCTGACTCTGAAGAATCAGGCTATAAGGATACCAACAGTTCAAAGCACCTTGGCAGATGAATTCAGTAAAGAGGTAGTACCCTCTGAAGCCCTAGAAAGCTGAAATTCAAAGTAGCAAAAGAAAAAGAGATGGGGGGTGGGGGTGCGGCGGGAAACTGCCCTTAAGGAAAAGGAAATCTGGTTGGCTCCACCAGTTCAGATGCCAAGTTCTTTAAAAATCAATGTCATCTGCTCAGCTGTGGTCCTGATAAGACAGTTATATGGGGCTGACTTACGCCAAGCAGCCCCTGCACAACAAAAAGAGACTTAGCATGTGTATGTTCCTTCTCCCACTGGATTCCGACAACATACCTACAACATTTCCATCACTATTCTCATCATGCAGAAAACAAAGCAGTGTAGACAGGTGAGATCATCTGAACCAGGCAGCATACCTGGGAAACAGCCAAAAACCCAACCCAAACCACTGCTGTAGAACTGATTCTGACTCACAGTAACCTTACAGGGCTCAGGAGAACTCCCCCATTGGGTTTCCAAGAAGCTGCTGGTGGGTGCAAACTGCTGACTTTTTGGTTAGCAGACATTCTTTTAACTAACATGCCACTTCCAGGTCTTTTGTGTCCACGTCCAATTATCTTTCCAAAACCTAGCACCACCACCTTCAAGGAGGTCCACTTTCAGCTGCATATTAACTGTCAGTCATCCTTTAAAATATAAATCCTCTTCACTGAGATTCATTCTCCATAACTGACTTGTTATCAAGTATGTAGTAAGCGCCTAATAAATACATCTACAGACCATTTAGATTCTTGCCTCTATTGGGTGAAATACTCCTAATTGTCCCAGGCTCAGCTCCTTCCCTTCCCCAATATTCTGTCTATATAATCTTTAAAGATCCTTTATGATGATGACAGCCTCCATATGGATCAAGTCAAAAAAAAATCATTTCCAATCTCTATTTAATAAAGCATGAACTCCCTAGACTAGAATCCCAAAGCTCCACTGTCTAAACTTAGATTATCTTTCTGATCAAATTTCCATATTATTACCCATTAGGCACTCCGTGCTCCAGCCAAACTAAACTTCTGGATAATCTCAGATAATACACTTTCATGAGCTTACTCAGAATGTTGGTACTGCCTACAACATCTTCCTCACATGCTAACCAGACACTTTTTTCAAGGACAATCAGAAAAGTCCCTTTTAAAATCTTCTATCCAATGGTTTTCACTAGATCTCTCTCCAACGAAGTCCCAAAGTATTTATTCGTATCTCTACAGTAGAAAAGGAGAACAGAACTTGGTACTTACGTGATATTTTGGCATCACATTTGGTAGTAAGTTTGTTTTTTCTTTCTTTCTATTATTAAGTCTTGCTCTCAAAGTCTAACACTTCAAAATACTTTCTAGCACATTAGGTAATTTTCATACCCTCTCACGACCTGAAACTTTAAAAAAAAAACTCAGAAAATATGTGTAACAGTTTTCAAGACATTGAACATGAAACAACAATGGAAAAGGATTCCTGAGAACAGTAAACAAATAAGATAAGCCTTAATTTTATGGTCAAAATAAATATTATAGCTATAGAATATACAGGAGGAACCCAATTTGAACTTGACAGTATCTCTAACTCGAGTAGATAGAGATGAGTGGACTGGGAGACCAGAGCATCTAGAGTTGGCACAGTAGAGTATCAAAAGAGAGACTGCACAGACAGATACAGCTCTAGAGATTTGTAACCCCTCAAGTCTTCAGCTGACTATTGGTCAGCATATAGGTGCATATGAGAAAATAATCACCAAAAAGAATTAGAGGAAACAATCTTTGGGCTAAATGCAAGGTTGGGAAGAATCCTCACCAACCAGAATGGAAAAACTCATAAATCATGAGGCATCAAACAAGTGTTCATCAGTAGTGCTGTAAAACTGGCCCTAGAAAAAATTACTCTAGTCTCACCTAACAAAGCTTGAAAGCAATACTTAAAAGGATTAAACCATTTTAAGTAATTTAACTTCATCACAGAATAAAGATCAACAATTTTACAGGAATACAAAAATATCCACTATCTAATACCATAAAATTCACAATGCTTGGCACCCAATCAAAAATTATGAGCAGGCAGAAAAGCAGGGGGGAAAAAATGACTCATAATAAAGCCAAATTAACCAAAAGCAATCTAGAAATGAATCAGATGATAAAAAGAGTTGACAAAGAGATTAACAGACAATTATTAAAACTACACTGCATCTATTCAAAGAGCTAAGGGAAAGACTGATCATGCTAAGTAGAAACATAGAAGACACTCTACAAAGGAAATAAAACTTCTAAAGATAAAACTATCATATCTAAGAATTTTTAAATAATTGACAGTGTATGGGATAATGGCAGATTACACACTGCCAAAAAACAAAAGGTCTTTAACCATCGAGTAAACTGACTCATAGCAACTCTACAGGTCAGAGTAGAACTAGCTCACAAAATTTCCAAGGCTGTAACTTTTACAAAAGTGGGCGACCACATCTTTCTTCCTCTGAGCAGCTGATAGATGTAAACCACTGACATTTGCATTAGTAGCTGAGCTTAACCACTTAGAGGGCAGGAGCAAGCGAGAAGGGGAAGCATTATTTAGGAAGCAGTGAGTGTATGTTCATGGTGGTAGAAAATTTGGAAACAGTGACAGGTGATGCTCACATAACATGACTGGTATCACTAAACTGTACACCTGAAAAATGCTGAATCGGCAAATACTGTATTATACATGTACATAACAGTTTAAATATAGCAATAGAAACTAATCAAAGTAAAACAGAAGGAGCAAAAAAAACTGAAAGAAAAACAGAATTGGTTCATTATGGGGAAATTTCAAGCAGCACAATATATGTATGACTGAAGTCCTTGAAAAAGAGGAGAAAAGGGTAAAAAGAGAAAAAGTATTTGACAAAACACTGGCCAAAATTTTTCCAAATCTGACAAAAACAACAAAACCCAGCAATCTAGGAAGCTCAAAAAACTCATGGGCAATAATGATGAAAAAAATTAGGCCGTCACGTATCATAACCAAATTCTTTATAATCAGTAACAAAGAGAAAATCTTAAAAGCAACCAGAGAAAAAAGACACACTGTATACAGAGGAAAAACAGATAAGGAAGACAGTTGACTTTTCATTGGAAACAACCAAAGCTAGAAAACAGTGGGTGCACCTCTTTAAAGAACTTGGAGGGGAGGTCTTACCAACTCAGGAAGTGAAGTATGTTATGGCCAGACTCTTATACTCTACATATAAAATAAGAAATATAAAATAGTACATTATTACTAGAATGTAGACTGTTGCAAGTTAAACACATATATGGTAAAGCAAACAAAAAAACACTACTACTAAAATAATGTAACAAACTATATCTAAGACGCCAACAAAGACAAAACGAAATCATAAAAATGCTGAATACAGAAGACAACAAAAGAGAGAAAAAGTAAACAAAGAATTCAAGTGACAAACAGAAAACAAATAAGAAAATGGTACATTTAAATTCAACTGTGTTATTTCTTTTGGTTTTTTCTTTGATATGTGGGTTATTTAGAAGTGTTTTATTTAGCTTCCAAATATTACGGGATTTTTCAAATATCCTTCAGTTACTGACGTCTAATTTAATTCTGCTGCAGTCGGTAAACATACTTCCTATAATTTGAATCCTTTTAAAGTTACTGAGCCTTGTTTTATGAACCAGAATATGGCCATCCCTAGTAAATGTTACCATATGTACTTGAGAAGAATCAGTCTACTGATTTCATTAATTCAAGTGTCCGGTAAACCAATACAGCTGTTTCATTTTGTTCTTCAATTTCTTTATATACTTACTGATTTTCTTCCTACTACTACTATGTATAAAAATAAAGAATCAGAAATTGTAATTTATAACACAATAAAGTTGGAGAAGTATTTAAGAATACATCTGACAAAAGAAGCACAAGATCTTTAAGCTAAAAACTTCTAACATTCCTAGAGAATAATTAATGAAACCTAAATATATGAAAAGATAGTGTTCATACCTTAGAAGACTCAATATTTTAAAATTATCAGTCCTCAGAAAAAATTAAGTGAAATTTAAATAAATGGAGTAGACTGCTTTCAAGCACCTGAACATTCAATTTTAAAAATACACATATATTATTGTACTTTAAGTAAAAGTTTACAATACAAATCAATTTGCCATATAAAATCTTGAACACACACCACTCACTATGTAACTCTAACTGCTCCCCTCTCTCAGTCTGTGACAGCACACTCCTCCTTTCCACCCTCTGCTTCTTGCATCTGTTCAACCGACTCCTGTCCCACTCTACCCTCTCATCTCATCGCTAGAGAGGAGCTGCTCAGGCAGCCTCACGTATATATTTAAGCCAAGATGCATATTCCTCACCAGCATCACTCTGTGTCTTGGAGTCCAGTCCAATCTTCGTCTAAAGAGTTGGCTTTGGTACTGGTTTCAGTTCCACGCTAACAGACAGCTCGGCAGAACCCTCCAGTCTGATGGCCATCCATTGTAGTCTTTTAGTAGAGTTCTAGTTCTACACACCCATTTTTCACCTGCTACACTGGGGACTTTACGTTGTGTTCCCTGTCACAGCAGTCATTGGTGGTGGCTGGGCACCGTCTAGTTCTTCTGGTCTCATGCTGATGTAGTTGCCTGATTGTATGGCCCCTTCTGTTTCCTGGGCTCATATTTTCCTCATATCTTTGATGTTCTTCATTCCCCTCTACTCCAAGTGCACTGGGACCAGTTGATACTTGGCTTGGCTAGATGGCCACTTACTAGACTTTTAAAACCCCAGACACCACTCACCAAAATAGTATGCAGAACATCTTCTTAAAAAAACCTTAGTTATGCCAATTAGCCTAATGTCCACTGAAACTGTGGTCCCCACACGCCTGTCCTTGCTACTCTGTCCTTCAAAACACTAGGTTGTATTCATGAAACCTTTTAGCTTTTGGTGCAGTCCAGTTATGCTAACCTCCCTTCTGCTGTGTGCAGTCACTCCTTTTACGTAACAGAATTGCTATCTATTATCTAATCTACAAACACCCATTTCTTTTCATCTCTACCCTTGTAACCATCACAGATTATGTTCTTCTGTGTTTAGAACTTTTCTTAAGTCCTTATAATAATGACCTCACACAATATTTGTCCTTTTGCATCAGCAAAATGTCTTCCAGATGATTCCACATTATGAGATGTTTCCTAAAATCGTTGTCCTTTATCATTGCCCAGTATTCCATTGTACAAATATACTAAACTTTGTTTATCCATTCATCTGCTGAGACACCCCTAGGCTGAGTCTATCTTTTCAGTACTGTGAACAGTGCTTCAGTAAACACTGGAGTGAATGTATGTTTTCACAGTGACAGCCATTGCCTCTCTACGATATATTCCAAGAAGTATGGTTTCTGGATCATATGGTATTTCTATTTCTAGCTTTTTAAGAAAGTGCCAAATCAATTTCTAAAGTAGTTGTACCATTTTACATTTCTACCAGCAGTGTAGAAGAGTTCCAATCTCTCTATAACCTCGCCAATGTTCATCATTTTGTGAACACTCAATATTTTCAAAATCTTACTTCTCAAACTGAACTATCAGCTTTCTTCAATTTCTACCAAAAACCCAGAACGTTTTCTTGTTGGTAGAAAGTTATAAGTTCACTCTCACTTTCATATGGAGAGGAAAAGGGCCTAGAATAGCCAAAACAACTTTGAGTAAAAAACAAAACAAACAAAAAAACTTGTAAGATTTATTCTTTGACTTACAGACTTATTGTGAAATTACAGTAATTAAGATTGTATCGGTTTGGACTCCAGAGCTACAAATAGATCAAAGGAACAGAACAGAGATTCCAAAAACTGACCTACACAAACTAGGTCAATGATATATTACAAAAATACAAAAGCAATTCAATATAGAAATAACACAATAATATAGAAAAAAAACTTGCAACAAATGGTGCAGTAGCAAATTAGACATGCAAATGCAATAATGATAATAATACTGATGATGATCTTTAATTCATAATTCAAATCATAAAATTTAGCTCACATAAGAACATAGATATAACTGTAAAAGTTAAAGATCAGTTTCACAAAAAAGAGAAAATTCTTTCAACCTAAACTTACACAAAACTCCACTGGTGGATGGTGGTGACAGTGGTGATGATGAGTCGGTACTTCTGACTCAAGTGACACTATGTACAACAGAACGTGACACTGCCTGGTCCTGCGCCATGACCACAATCATTATTATGTTTGAGCCCTCTGCTGCAACCACTGTGTCAGTCCATTGTGTTGAGGGCTTTCCTCTCTTTGGCTTACCATCTGTCTGACCAAGCTTAATGTCCTTCTCCCAGGGACTGATCTCTCCTGACAACATGTCCAATTATGCAAGACATAGTCTCATCATCCTTACTTCTAAGGCGCACTCTGGTTGTACCTCTTACAACACAGATCTGTTTTTTTATTTTGGCAGTCTATGTATATTTACTATTCTTCTCCAACACCGCAATTCAAAGGCACTATTTCTTCTCAGGTCTTTCTTAACTCACTAGCTAGATTTCACATGCATATGATTGAAAATATCATGGCTTGGGTCAGGTGCACCTTAGTCTTCAAGGTGACACTTCTACTTTTCAACACTTTAAGATCTTTTGGAGCAGATTTGTCCAAGGCAACACGTCTTTTTGATTTCTTGACTGCTGCTTCCATAGGTATTAATTTTGTGCCCAAGTAAAATGAAATCCTTGACAACCTCAATCTTGTCTCTATTTATCATGATTTGCTTACTGGTCCAGTTGCGAGGATTTTTGTTTTCTTGATGTAACCCATACTGAAGGCTGTAGTCTTTTATTATCAGTAAAATAAAACTCCTCGATACATGCAAATAAATTTAAAAAATTACACTTTATCAAAATTATGAACTTCTCCTCTTTTACAGAAAAACTGCTAAGAGAATTAAAATGGAATGGTAGAAAATATCTGCATCTCACATTATCTGATAAAAGACACATCCGGAACACACAAGGTCTGACAATTAAGTCCGTAAACTTAATTGTTCTAAGTGCTACATACCTCATTGCTGAACATTATTACAGTCACCTTTGAAATACTCCCTTTGAGGAACTACGTACCAATGCCAGTGCCTAGTCTACCATTCAAAGCGATTTTGGAACTCTTTCTAGAATGTTCATTGTGCATGGTGACAAGCTGGCAAGTTCATGAACTTAACTGTATACTTGTCTGTGAGGGAGTTTTTAGCCAGTAAACAAATAACTGTGTTGGAACACCCTACTTACTCACCTGATCTGGCCCCCAGTGATTTTTTTCCTTTACCCAAAGATATAGGAAATATTGAAATAAAGACATTTGGATGACACTCAGGATATCAAGGGTAATATGACAACAGCTCTGATGGCCATTCAAGGAAAAGAGTTCCAAAATTGCTTTGAAGGGTGGACTAGGCGTTGGCATTGATGCATAGCTTCCCAAGGGGAGTACTTCAAAGGTGACCATAGTAATATTCAGCAATGAGGTATGTAGCACTTTTTCTAGGGTGAGTTCATGAACTTAACTGGCAGTTCTCGTATAAAGAATTTCAACACTTAATAATAAAACCAACAACTCTGGTTAAAATAAAGCAAAATAATGTGTTCAGATACTTTAAAAAAGAAAATATATTGATGACAAGTTAGGATATGGAACGATTCTCAACATCCTTAGTCACTAGGGAAACGAGATACCACTACACACCTATAAGAATGGTTAGAATAAAGAAGACTGATCATGCCAATTGCTGGCGATGATGTGCAACAACCGTAACTTCCAGGCACTGCTTGTGTAAAGGTAAAGTGGTACAACCAATCTGGAAAACAATCTGGCATCTCTTGAAAATTTTCAGCATTTGCTTATTGTATGACCTAGTCATTCCACTATAATGTGTTTGCCCAGGAAAAATGAAAGTAAATGCCAATGTAAAAACTTGTCTGTGACTGTTCACAGCATTTTCATTTGTAATAACCAAAACCTGGAAACAACCCAAATGTCCATTAACTGGTGAGTGGACAAACTAACTGTGATATATCCATACAACAGATATCAAACACACACACACACACACGCACGCACACACAAGAATAAAACAATACAAACAACATAGACGAATCTCAGACTAATTAAAAGAAAAATAAGTCATTCAATCAAGAATTCAAACTGTATCATTCCATTCACACTGTATGTATGATTCTAGAAAAATACCAACTAGTCTAAGTAACATAAAGCAAAGCCCCAATTGCGAGCATGGTGGCGGATGAAAAAGAGTGGTAGGTGAAAGAGGTTACAAAGGAACACAAGTGAACTGTCGGGGGTGATGGATATGTCCACTATCCTGATTGCAGTGATGATTCTATGGGTATATGCATATACCCAAATGGATCAAATTAGCCACTTTTCATTTATGCAGTTATCGTATGTCAATTTCACCCAGCAGAGCTGTACTTCAACCCACAGACAAGTGACCCTAGTTCTATCTTAAATAACGTGTACAAGCACTTTGAAAAGTCTAAGTCAAAGAGAAGAGACAGGTCAGACCCCCACACCCATGATATGCTTTTGTAATACTCAGTATTTCTACTTTGCAGCAGTTACTGAAATTGCAATCAGTTGTTCTTTGATCTTTTTCCCCCACCAGAAGAGGGATAGCATCCCTCATCATTGTATCCCTAGAGACTGGAATATACTAAGTATTCAATAAATATTTTTAAAGTGTAATTTACTAAACCTGGTACCTTGGCAACAGAGTACACTGTAGCTACTTTTGATGACTTGTATTAAAAGGTAAGACTTTTCTCTGTATCTCACAAATTTTCCATTTGTTTAAGGGTATTTATTTTTGAAAAATGGTAAACCTTGGTGGTACGGCAGTTAAAAGCTATGGGTCCTAACAAAAGGTTGGCAGTTCATATCCCCCAGATACTCTTTGGAAACTCTGTGTAGCAGTTCTGCTCTGTCCTATAGGGTCACTGTGGGCTGGTACTAGAAGGCAATGGGTAATTTGAAAAATATTTCATGATTTTAAAAAAGGAGTTTTCATTAGGATTTCTTAAATCTGGTATCTGATGGTGGTTTACTGAGGAGGAGAGACAAGTGTCGTAGCATAATTTTCTGTTATTTTTATGATTACACTGTGATACAGACAATGTAGATGAAGTAAATAATATTAGCCCTTTTTTTGGCCTGATTATTAAACTGTCGTGTTCAGCATTATAAAAGAGAAAAGGACTGTATAAACCTCAGGGTAGACAGATTATATCAAGAACAATGATCTACTTGTGAAAACTGAAACCCCCCTTTCCATATTTCAGCCTCTGGGCCAAAAGGTTCAAGAACCCTCAGGAAGGAAGACAGAGAGCAGAGACCGGGTACCTCAGCCACCTTTCAGCATCTTAATTATAAAAACCTTCAAACCCAATAGGCATACAACAGTATTTGAAAAGAGAAAAGTTAATACTACCAGTTTTCCCTCATTCATTCCCCAGCTGCCTATTACAAAGCTTCTAGATTACAATGCTAGTATCTCTACGAAACATCTCAAAAAAGTCTCCATTCTAAAATGCCCTGTTTTAATAACTTAGGCAGACAGCGACAGCCGCTGCTGACTCTAGCACTCTGAGGCAGCAAAGGGTAGACGTCAGAAAAACAGCTACAGGGAAAAGCAACCATAAAGGGAAGTCAGTATCCTGCTCTCTTACACTTCAGTGATGGTTCTTACCAGGACCGTGCCTCTCCTTCTCAGTGCATTCAGGAAACACGCATCTCTTTTGTCAGGAAAGAAACGTATCACGCATGCAGCCCTCGGCCTTAGATATTTCTGTCGGCAGACTATCAGATCAGTGGGGTCCTTACCTTTCTTGTCACGATCAGGGTTCTTTTTCCTGTGACTTCTACACCATCACAAAGCCCCGCTATATTTTCAAACAATTCTACAAAGAGTTCCCTTTCTTTTTAACCCAATAGTTATCACCTTCCTTTAGGTTCTTTTTGTCTCCTGCCCAAGGACAATGTAAGATCTCTGGGTATCCTCAATACCAAGAAAAAAATTGAGCATCCTGGTACCTTGCACTAAAAAATAAATAAAATGTTTCTATGTATGCTGAAATTAAAACAGCTTCCTTCTAGTTAAGCTTCCAAAGATAAGTTTTGCTTGTGTCCAGTTTTGAAGGATAAACTGGACCAGCTAGATAAAGAGCAAGAGAAGGACACCCAAGCCGAGAGAAGTGTGTATGCCAAGGCATTTTGATGTGAAGCAGGAGGATGCATTTCCTAGGGCAAGAGTTAAGATAGTACTTAGGGAGAGGGGTTAGAAAGTTAGAAATCAACTTATAATCCCTATGGTCCAAGTTAAAAGCCTTGATGTTATTCTCCAAATAACAGGAAAACCAATTTTAAATTTTAAGAAAGTTTGTATCATATTCAAGTCAATCAAACATCTTTAATTTCTGGCACATCTGAGGTCTACTGGCATTTTCAAATATAGTTCATTAAACAGCAAAATGAGACCAAAAGTAAAAGAACTACAACAAAAGCAATGGGACTGTCTCACACATGTCAATAGTCTTGAATCATAAAAATAAGTTTCCATCTGAGACTTCCTTCAAATTCTGTTTCTTCAAAGCTCTTCCCAGTGAGCTCCACAGCCTGGGCACCATACTGTTTTCTTCTGGATTCTAGGATTTCTTAATCTTGCCCAGAGTCAAGACCAAAGAATAGTCTTTAACTTTTCTGATCCATCTAGGAACCTCTTACACAGATCTGGTTTCCATCTAAGGAATAAGCGTGCCCCACTTGCCAGCAGGTCCAGGGCATTTCACACTCACTGAAACCTGATGAAAAGACCAGTACCTCCTGCTGGCTGTTTCCCTCCCATGAGCATCAGGAGCGTTTTACAGTATGTAGCAGAAAGAGATTCCTGCCTTCTCCTCACACTTAACCAATGGAGTCCCAAAGAACAGTAAGACTTTGAGCATTCAGTAATCTTTGACACACCTATGTGACAAGATGGGAAATAATTTTTTTTCACTAGAATTCCTCTCAGTAGAAACTCTTCTTCTTTGAAGACCGCACAGATCAAAGTAAGCGCGAGTCAAAAGTATGACCCTGATGGCCGGGATCTCGGACTGTAAATACCCATGCTTCCAAGAAGCTGATGCCAACTCTACGAGACAAAGGGAGAGCTATGATTTCTCTGGAGAACCAACTGAGGCAAGAAGAACCGTCACTGAATATATTAGTTTCCGATGGCTGCTGTGAAAATTATCACAAATTTAAAAGACTTAAAGCAAACGAACTTACTATCTTACAGATCTGAAAATCAGAATTCCGATGTGAGTCTTATAAGATTAAAATCACAGTACCAGCAGGTCTGCTATCCTTCAGGCAGCCCCGAGAAAGAATAATTTCCTTGCCTCTTCCAGCTTCTAGGTGCTTTCTAGGAAGCCCTGGTGGCACAATGGTTGAAGTGCTCATCTACAAACCAAGTGGTCTGTAGCTGAAATCCACCGGCCACTCCATGGGAGAAAGCTGTGGCCATCTGCCTCTGTAAAGATTTACAGCCTTGGAAACTCTATGTGGAAGTTGGATTCGGTCCTGCAGAGTTGCAATGAGTCAGAGTTGACTCAAAAGCAGTGGGGGACACTTCCAGCATTCCTTGGCCTTCCTTGGCCTGTGGCCCCATCTTCAAAAAACACACTGCAACTTCACTTCTATCATCACATCTCTTTTTTTTTTTTTGACTCTTACTCTCCTATTGCATTCTATAAGGAACTCTGTGATTCCCTAAGTATACTCAGATAATTTGAGATAATCTCTCCAGATCCTGAATTTCACCACATCTGCACAGTCTTTTTTTGGCCTGTAAGACAGTGAGCACAGGTTACAGGGATTGGAACATGGACATTGTCAGAGCATGGGCCATTATTCAGCCGACTACAGTGATGAGAACTACAGGGCGGCACAGTTCAAAAGGGGACTTTCTGAATAGAAACGGATGTGCTGTGATGCCTGTCCTTGACTCCATAAACCTTTACATAGCACCACCGAAGTCACAAAACACTTGGCATGCCGGGCTCCTTAGTTTGAGTGCATGCAGAAGCAGAATTTGCGATAAGGATTAGCGCACGGGTTAATTCTTCAGGAAGTAAAAGAGAACACCAGTGTAGGAGCACAGAAACTACCCGAGAAATGGAAGTCCATCAGTACATGGTATCTTACAAAGCCAACTACACTGCGGGTAACAAGAGCTTAATATGACTGTGAAACTATGGCCAGAAAGTATATAACACACACCTCAGAGTTATCCCACGTGAGGCGTGAGAGAGCAAGGGTAGCTATGCACGGAAATCTTTTATTCATTCAGTGACTGTTATTCCTCGATGTCAATCCCTTGGTACTTCTAGCTGGCCGTACAGAGGAACACAGTGCTTCCTGAGGTTTTGAAGAAAGCAGGACTTCAAACTAGTTCATTCTGGTTCAACTTGCTCCTGAGTATTTGCATTTCCACTCCAGATATACTGACTCAGATTCTACAGTGTAACACAATACCCAGGTGATTCTTATGTAAACATAAGAGTTCTTACATAACACCTGACTGTTACGTTACACTGGGAATTTATAAGAATCACCTGACGGTCTTCTTGAAATAGAGATTCTGATTCAGTGTATCAGGTATGAGAATACAAATTCTCTGCAGGGGGTTGAAATGAGATGAACTGGTTCAAAGCTCTAGGAGAAAGAAAAATTTTCTTTAATTGAAAACACAAATCCTGGCAGTCAGAAGTCAGTGGGAAGTACCAAACAGATACGGGTAGGCCATCAACCAAACTCACTGCCATCAAGTCGATTCCAACTCATAGCGATCCTATAGCCAGAGCAGAACTGCTCCATGGAGTTTCCAAGGAGCAGCTGGCAAATTTAAACCGCCAACATTCTGGTTAACAGACAGCATTTAACCACTATGCCAGTGGGGTTTCCACAGGGGCTGCTGAAAGTAGATTTCTCTTGCAAACCAGTGACATAGCTGAGTCTTCTATCCAGGTTGATATGAAGCTGAAATGGTCCAAAAATACAAGGCAGCACCTGATTATGAAGGGAAAACACATCAATTACACATCTTTTATATTTAATATTGATGGTCCTCAGGTGATATAAATGGTCTGCCCTCTGCTATTCAACAAAAGCATGGTGGTTCAAACCCAGCTAGTAACACCACGGAAGAAAGGCCTGGCAATCTGCTTCCACAAAGGAGATTGACACACGGTGCTGCCATGAGTTTGAACTGTCTTGATGGCAATGGATTTGGGATTTGGTTTCTGTTTCATTCTATCTATTAATTCTTCTATCAACTAAACAGCTCTTATGCTTCCCTTATGAAATCAAAACATTACTACTACTTCAACACATCCTCCGGCCTCTGGGAGCCTCAGGAGTGCAGTGGTTAAGCATTAGCTACTAACCAAAAGGCTAGTAGTTCAAACCCAGCAGTCACTCTGCAGAAGAAGGATGTGGCAGCAGGCTTCCGTAAAGATTGACAGCCCTGGAGCAGTTCTCCTTTGTCCTAGAGGGCCGCTATGAGTCAGAATCAACTCAGAGGCAATAGCTCCGTGGCTTCTCCTTTGAAAAAACAGCTTTGAGCTCCCTGCTATATGGCCACAGGTGAGAGTTGCATGGAATCCCTGTTGGCAGCATTTGCCTGGTCCAGAGCCAATTTCCTCCTCTCAGACTCCCATCACATTTTTTTTAGACAGAGCATCAATCTGCACAGTTACACATCTCTATTGCTTTTCTGAGCACATGAAAATATATTGGATGGCTTTTCTCTCCACCTACTACGTCCTCCCTTGATTAAAAAAAAAAAAGAGAAAATCCTTACCTTTATTTTCTTCTTCCATTCTAAGCCTATTCCTCAGCCAGGCCCCACTCCACCATCCCCAGCCACAAACCAGCCACTTCTGGGGTACCCATGTCCAAATTCATGCAGCCAATATGCATACGGGTAATTTTAAGTAAGAAGTCAAAGTCCTACCACTTAATTTTCCCCTCTCACATTAAACCCGCCATTCATTGCATATTCAGAATGACAAATGCAGAGTCAGACTTCATCTCCCTGACATTAATACCCATCAGTACTTCAAACGCAAACAATTGTGACATTCGACGTTATAAAAATTACCAAGTGCACCAACTCTGCTTAATTAAGCCATTTAAAAGTTGCTTTTGTTACATTTAATGAATGATATATTATACTGCAATGAAACAGGCAGCAATACAAATACTCCACAATGCTTCCAATTAAGACTCACTTCACTTATGCCAATTGACAACACAAGTGTTCCACACTTCATTCAGCTTGTGCATTTTAAATGAACTGGTTAGTGAGAAGGGTGCTTCTTTGCTAATGAGTTTTGTAATCAAGGCATCTATTTTAATTTCAAATTGGCTAGATTGGGGAAATTGCTAGACTAAATGACTGGTACTAATTAGGATTATAAAAATATTCATCATGCCATAGAATTAACACGGGGGTCTGATTTTCCTACATTTGCATATTGCTTGAGTTTTGGGGGAAAAATCTTGACAAATTGTCTTCTCTTTAGCAAACTGTGCAAACACTATATCTGTTTTAGTCCTTCTTTTTCGTTTAAAGCATAATGCATATTCATGATTTGTAAATGAAGTTAAATGATTTCAAGTTCTGTCTTCGTTACCATATTAAAGATGTTAGTCTCCTTAAGCTCCTTAAAAAACTTCAGATCATAGTATTACCTACGTAAGTGATGAACACTTTGGTTTAATCTATATATTAACCCAAAGGTTTGAACAAATTAGTGGGCAAAGTGAGCAAAACTGGACAAAACCATAACAAAACACAACTGCCTTGTTGTTGTTTATAATCTGCCTGAGGCTAGATTAATGAATCCTATGTCTTCATCAGTAAGCCCTCTGGGGATATCTCTTCTCAAATACCTTCCCAGGAAACGGACATCAGCCAAAGGACATGCCCAAAGAACCACAAGGTCGGGTCTCCACGTGGCTGGTTTTGCGGCCTTACCACTACAGTTAGAATTCAGAGACCATGCTGAATTCTGCCCCAAATCCCTGGAAACTCACCGGAAAAGACAGAAAGACCTTGCTAAAACACTATCTACTAGGGAACATCAGATGTGACTGTGGCTTACATTCAAAGCACAATACATATTTTGAGTCTGGAATAGAGAGTGGGCCAGTCCCCTGCTGATTGTGTGACCTTGAACAAACAGCATCATTTTCAAGAGTAATATGCTCCCCTGTACCCAGGGGAAAAAAATCTTATCCACCTTGGTGATTCCTATGAGTAAATGTAATAACATATATAAAAACAGCCAACAAGGCCTAGCACACAGGAGGTACTTATGGATATCTATCTCCATTTTCCCATGAGCACTCTAAGTCCCACTCTGAGTCAGGTAACAAGTTTGTCGGGGGTAGGGAGGTAGGAGGGCGACAGTGTAAGAGTTACCAGGCACACGCAGCAATTCACTGGATACGTCTACTACACCCCCTGAGTCCAGAAGTATTTGTTTCCATTACAGCTGTCAAGACAAATAACGAAATACTAATTCAATTTTGGGATGGAGCTGCAAAATTCATCTGAAAAACCACCAAAATAAATCACTTCCCTAATATCTATTTATAGTGGGTGCCTTGTAAATAATAAAACCTATATCTATCACTGAGTTGTAAATAATATATATTGAGGTTATATCCAACAAGAGTACACTTTGTGTTAGGAGAAAAGAATAATAATTCCTAGAATTTTGCAGTTCAAAAGGACTAGACTGGAAAGCAGAGCTGAAGGAAAAAACTGCCAGGTGGGAGAATACACAGAAAGCTGTGAGGCTGTGTTGCTCCACCTCTAAACCAATCTTCGGCTATAGACACCTCCTTTACCTAAAGCTCTAGCATGGCTGAATTTCTAGCACAAAAGCATAAATGCTTTGGGAAAGGTGTGTTGTCTACTAGACATACTTCCTAAAGCTTACATATGCTGCATCTTCCATTAATTATTTTAGCAAAAGTTCTCATTAATCTGACAGAAAAGAGTCAGATTACCCAAATGAATATATGGAAGGTAGAGACTGTTGTTAGGTGCCACTGAGTCAGTTCCAACTCATAGCGACCCTGTGTATGGCAGAATAAAACACCGCCTGGTCCTGCACCATGCCCCCAATCCTTGTTATGCTTAAGCCTATTATTGCAGTCACTGTATTAATCTACCTTGTTGAGGGTCTTCCTCTTTTTCAGTGAACCTCTACCACGTACCATGTCCTTCTCCAAGGACTAATCCCTCCTGATGACATGTCTAAACTAAGTAGGACGTAGTCTCACCATCCTTGCTTCCAAGGAGCACTCTGGTTGTACTTCTCCCATAACAGATCAGTTCATTCTTTTGGCAGTCCATGGCAGAGGAAGAGAATGGGAAATCTAGAACCAGACTCATAATGCTTGCAGTGAATGCTCTGGTGAACAGTATTGGCACAGACGGAGATGCTTAGGGCACCACCTCTATTGAATGCAAATTACTATTTTACATTAACTCAGCTGTGTCAGTCAGAACCCAACTCAGTGCTAACATTTGAAAAACACAGACTATCTCTTATTATGTCCCCCTACACACTGTCAACCAGGAGTTGCTTCATGGCCTCAATAAGAAAAAGGGACATCCTCAGTCTAGTATCTTTATTTTCACTTTCAGGAAACTGGCCTCAAGGAAACCCATGTTTCCGTGGTGATGGAGGTACCACAACCCACTGTGCTGACAAGATTCCTGAAGAGCAGTGGCTGCTTGCCATAGGTAAGTGGGACTATGGGTTATTTTTCTCTTAAAAGATATACAAATGGTTTTATAGCAATGAGAGACATCCTAATGAAAATGCAATGTTTTTCAATAAAAACAGCCCTTCCATCCTACGCTTATTCCATGGAGGATAAAGCTTCAAAACCACCGTCATGACTGGTTAATTCCCACAGCTTTATCCCCAGCAGGAGGGCAGACACTAAGCCTGTTGCTGCTGCCAGTGGCTACACAGTAAAGTTATCCTAACCTGCTAATCCTGGATGCTCTGAAAACAATTACATTTCTAATCTGAGGATTTCAAGTAAGGATATAAATCAAAGGCAAAGCTTCATCTGTATCCAGAATTCCAGAATCGTTTTAAACTCCCTTTTGAATTTCCAGGTCTTCCAAACTCCAAATAAAAGCTAATTCACCAGCACACCGCTTGTGATGGGGCAGCCCCAGGTCCAATAAGAAACCCTGCAAGGACTGCTCCCTCCTGTTTTGTGGACCTTCCACTACCAGTCACCATGTCTAAAACTGCGTCAGCTTCTTAACGGGCCTGTCAATCTGTCAGCTGCTAATGAATCTAGAGAAGGCCATCATGCTTGGTAGAGCGGAGGGTCAGTGAAAAAGAGGAAGGCCCTCGACGAGATCAATTGACACAGATGCCACAACAACAGGCTTAAGCATAAAAACGATTGTGGACACGGAGCAAGACTGGGCAGTGTTTCGTTCTGTTGTTCATAGTCGTTATGAGTCAGAACCAACTCGACGGCACCTAACAACAATGAACCTAGCCAGTAACAGGTGACCAACAAAAGCAGCTCCCCACACTACTCCTCACCCGTGAACAGTCCTCCATCACATCCATCAGTGTTTCAGAGAGTGTTTTACACTGAAATAACTGGCAATTCTAGACCAGTCTATCCCCAAAGTATCTGAAAAACAGTAGGAGTCAGAAATCTCATTGAGTCTTCATCTCTGCTCTCCAAAGCCAGGTGTATTTTTAAAGTTTCCTTTGGTCAAGAAGATAAATGAGTAGAGACACCTTTCAATCCCCCTTCTCATGCTGTGAGAAAACTATTTTGCACTTCCCTCGTTCTGTAGAAAACCTTTTATTTCAGAACTTATGCATCTGTGAATAAAGGAGCACATACCCATTTAACAAACTACACAGAGTCTCTTGTCAAAATAAAGGAAGTTTAAATACTGAGCTTTGAAAACAGCATATACATATCTAGAGAACTGCATTGTCTTCAAAAACCTACCTCATTACCTTTCATAAATTCTCGGTTTTAAAGGGATTAGTGAGCCCTCAAAGTAATTCAAAAACATCACAATATAAACTGTTTCAGTTATCAATGGGACATACTCTGATGAGAACTGAAGGGAATCCTATCTCTTAAAGGGCAGGCAGATACACAGGCTTCAAAAGAAGCCTCACAGAACAGATACTCAAAATCATTAATCATTAGGGAGATGAAAATTACAACAATAAAATACTATTTCACATCCACTGTTGTTATGTGCTGTTAAGCTGATTCCAACTCACAGCCACCCTGTGTGCGACAGAGTGAAACACTGCCTGGTCCCGCACCATCCTCACAACTGTCGTTATGCTTGAGCCCAGTGTGATCGCCACTGCATCAGTCCATCTGACTGAGGGTCTTTCTCCGCTTCACTGATCCTCTGTTTTACCAAGCATGATGTCCTTCTCCAAGGACTCATTCTGCCTGATAACCTATTTAGAATAGGTAGCTTCGCCATCCTTGCTTCTAAGGAACATTCTAGTTGTATTTCTTCTGAGACAGATTTATTCTTTTGGTATATTCTTTGCCAATACCACAATTCAGAGATGTCAGTTCTTCTTCTGCCTTTTTTATTCATTGTCCGACTTTCACATGCACATGGTGTGACTGAAAATGCCATGGCTTGGTTTAGGCCTACCTTTGTCTCAAGGTGACATCTTTGCTTTTCAGCACCCTAAAGAAGTCTCTTGCAGCAGATGTGTCTAATGCAATGCATCTTTTGATTTCCTGACAGCTGCTTCCATGAGTGTTGACTATGGATCTAAGTAAAATGAAGTAAATCTTTGGTAACTCCAATATTCATCTGTCATTGATGTTGTGTACTGGTCCAGTTGTGAGGACTTCTGCTTTACGCTGAGGTGCAATCTGTACTGCAGGCTGTGGTTTGGGATCCTCACCAGTAAGTGCTTCAAGTCCTCTTTACGTTCAATAAGCAAGGCTGTGTCATCTGCCTAACACAGGTTGTTTAATGAATCTTCCTCTAATCCTGATGCCCTTTGCTTCTTCATATAGTACAGTTTCTCAGATTATCTGCTCAGTATACGAACAGGACAGGCATGGTGAAATGATACATGCTTGACACACACCTTTCCTGACTTTAAACCATGCAGTATCTCCCTGTTCTTTTCAAACAACTGCCTCTTGATCTACGTAAAGGTTCCTTGCGAGCCTAGTGAAAAGTTCTAGAGTCCCCATCTTTCTCAATGTTAGCCATAATTTGTTATGATTCCCAGAGTAGAATGGCTATTATCAGAAAAAAACAAACAAGTATGGAGAAATTGCAATTCTTGTGCACTGCTGGTAGGAATATAAAACAACACAGGTGCTACTGAAAATTGTTTGGCAGTTCCTCAAAAAAAAAAAAAAAAAAAAGAAACACAGAATTACCACGAACCAGTTGTCACAGAGTCAATTCTAGCTTGTGGTGAGCTTGCGTGTGTCATCAGGCGATAACCATGCTCCACACAATTTTCAAGGTCTGATTTTATAGCAGTAGATTTTCAGGCCTTTCTTCTGAGACACCTCTGGGTAGATTCAAAGTGTTAACTTTTCAGCTAGTAGCTGAGCATGTTAACCAGTGGCCCCACCCAGGGACTCCAGAATGAACGTATAACCCAGCAATTCCAGTCCTAGGAATATAACTAAGAGATCTGAGGGCAGGAATGTAGAACAGATATACATGTCTATGATATATCAAACAGATATATTCATTACAACATCTTCTACAACAGCCAAAAACCATAAAAAAAAAAAACTACACTGTCTTTTGTCACAACAAAACCCACTGCTGTTGACTTGATTCTGACTCATAGCAACCCTATAGGACAGAGCAGAACTGCCATACAGAGTTTCCCAGGAGTACCTGGTGGATTTGAACTGCTGACCTTTTGGTTAGCAGACACAGCACTTACACACTATGCTCCCAGTGTTTCCTTGTCAAAACAAAGGGAGTTTAAAGATCCAGCTTTCTACAGCAATCTACCGAACGGAGAAACAAAATTTGGTACATACTTGTAATGAAGTAAAATGAAGAAATAAAGTCTTGATACATGTTCCAACAGGAATGGACCTTGAAAACATGCTGAGAGAAATAATTCAGACACAAAGGGCCAACCATTATATGATTCCACTTGTATGAAACACTGTAAAACTTGTAAACGCTGGAAACTGTGTAAAGTGGAAATCTGGTAGAGAAGGAAAACTTAAATATTTTCCACTAATACAGAGTGACAAAAAGTGGCAAGCTGCACCCTGTTAAAGGTGGACGGCTTGTGAGACCTGGAAATAGATCTGTCCTAGATCCAGCTCTCTCAAGTTTCATGGTATCTAGGCTTCGCAAAGGCACTGAAACAAAAGCTCATTAGTGGCTCCCCAAGGCTGAGGGTCGGGCAAGGTGTGGGCATATTCATAAGGCAGCACTGATTTCTGTTTGGGGCGATGCAAAACTTTCAGAAATGGAGAGTGGTGACAGTAGCACATGACAGTGCCCGTAAGGGATGTTTCTGAATTGCACCCATAAAAATAGCTAAAATATCAAGCATTGTTAGAGGTACTTTACCACAACTCCTACTCTTATTCCATGGAGGATAAGCTTCCTCATCCACGTTATTCGAAACAAAATAGTTCTAGAATGTTGGCTCTGAGTTGAGCTGGAGAACAGTAGCTCTTATTGTCTCCAATTTGGTCAACCACAATCTGTTGCTTCTACTCTGTATATATGTGTATGTTTTAATCCCAAAGACTCTTATAAAACATCTCCAAAGATATTTACACCCAAGAAAGAAGTTCTTATTCTGACTAAGTACTGAACTGATTTATGGAGCCTGGTAGTGTAAGAAGTGTTTGGCTGCTAATACAAAGGTCAGTAGTTCAAATCCACCAAGCTGCTCCTTGGAAACCCTGTGGGGCAGCTCTACTCTGTCCTATCAGTTCTCTTTCAGTTGGACTAGACAACCACAGGATTTGGGGTTTGGGTTCTTTTATACTAAAATGCAATAAGGTGGGAGAATCAAGAGGGCAGATGAAGGGCTAGTACAGTTATTAGCAGGAATGTGAAGTTCATGAGATGGCTAGAAGGATAAAGCCAAAAACCCAAGTCCAGCTGAGCAGAAAAAGAAAAGACCATGAGAGACTGGTAGACACCAGGAGTGAAGAAGCAGAATGCTCCAACAGTCAAGAAGTGTGAATTCCACCCTCCCCACCACCACTACTCACCCATCTACCCAAGCCTTGCAGCTTTAAAAGATCTAGATAAACTTTTTCTCCATCTGACCTTGACCATCATAAGGTAGTCATGCATCTCAGTTAACTCATAATCTACAACCCAGCATCTCAACTAACACAACATTATTTTGTCAATGTCTAGACACAATTTTGTTTTATCTAGAAGGTATTTCCTTAATTTTCAAGCCAAGTGAGATCTACTGCCAAGCTTCTTGTGACTCTGGGGTAGCAGTTCATCGAGGAAAACAATTGGATATTGTCCCTTTAAAATGCCACTCAGTTAGATCTTTTGTAATACATATAACATAAGGAGATATAGCCTTACCAGTTCTAAAGAAACTGTCAGTGCATTTCATCAAAGGCAGGATAATGGGAACATCGATTCATCGCTCACCACAAACATCTCCCTTTGATGTCACAGTTGCCTCACTACCAGCACTTTTCATGTTCTCTCAAAGAGAACAGCTGCCTCAATGTATGCACATCAGAGAAGGCTCCCCAGTCTAAAACAACACATTTGTATATCAATCTCAACTAGTATCTTCTGCTGCCGCATAGTAACAGTCTCTCTCCCTCTATGCAGCTAAATTACCCACAAATAAAAATTCTTGTGCAACCTTGATGATGGGTCCTGGGTGTTTTATGCCATCTCTGCAAATGTTATCGGGGGTACCATCTGCCTCCTAACTCCATTTATTTATAAGAAGAACAGCAGATCACTGGTTAGAAACTTTATGGACCTGAAGAACTTTCAGCCGTTTCAGCAAAAGATGTCAACAAGAAAGACTACCTAAAGAGTAATACATTCAAAAACGGTGCAGCATGATTAGGGAAATCCATCAACACCCACTGCTGCATTTCCAAATATTTTTCCTAAGTAAAAAAACAGCCAAGTCTGAAAAGCATTCTGAATGCATTAGACCTACAAAGATATTTCATGAACGATGGCCCAGATGTTCTTAGTGTTCTGGCAAAGAGATGGGGGAGTGGGACACTCCCAGAGACACACAAGGCATACTGTATTTGGTCTACCAATCTATTGACATATCTGTTGCTTCTACCTTAGCTTGTCTCTTCAAATAAAAACATGGTTTAAAGTTCTGAGCTCCATCTAAATAAATTACCACTAACCACTTAACAACACTCACATTCCACATAGCTTCAAAATTTCTGACTATATGAAACACCTAAAATCACTGTCTGACATTTGGCTAAGTCTTTCATACAATATCTACTGAGTGCCATGAAAGAAATGTATTTGCCATGGCTTCTGCTCTGCAAATGTCATGTAGGTGTCCTCTGGGGACTGCATTAAAAGCACCTGGCACCCACCGTGAGGCTCTGTTAATGAGCAAGAGAAAGCTTATGTTGAAATTAGTGTTTAAAGGTGCTGACACATCACACACATATGCACCACTACTAGACGCAAACTCCCACACCCCCACAATCCCATAATAAAATGTATATACTAAGGAGCAGTTTTCTCAGGGTTTAAGAAAGTAGAGAGAAGAAGTCTATTTCATCAAAGGTTCTTCTGTGGATATCTCTATGCAAGACAATGCTGGTAATTATCTATTACTCTCTCCTGTTTCATCCCACATTATTACATAATAGTTTGGCATCAAGCACTGGACTAAGTTTCAAGAGATGGCAGGAAATACAAAGAAGAATAATCTAAAGTTCCTTTCCTTAAGTATAGATTGCTCAAATACAGAGAGTTCACTACTATAGCATTATATACTTATCTACTAATTCACTGGCTTAACGTATATTTCCTGAGCACTAAATAGCAGGGACTTTGATAGGGTTTGGCACGACAACAGTGAGTAAAATCAGACATGGTTCTGCCTTATAGGAGATTGCAATCTAGGAAAAGATGCAGATAATCCAAAGTCACCCCTTGTCAATGTAAAATCTCCACCATGACAAGTACTCGGAAGGAGAGGTAAACGATGTGTAACAGAGAAGACTGAGGGGATTTCACCTTGTTGGGAAGTCAGAGGAGATGTCCTGATGAAGTGATGCTCAATCTGAGACTAGACAAGGCAAAGCTCTACCCAGTGGAGAAGGGAGGAAGAGAATTACAGCTATAAGGCAAGGAGTTGGGGTGGACAGCTAGGGTAACAGCCTTAAAGAAGACCATTTAGGAGGAAGCACTACCCATGAGTCAAAAAAAAAGAGAGAGGAAGAAATCAGGCCAAGCAGGAGTTGTGAGGCCCTATTAGGACTTAAACCTTTATTCTAGGAACAATGAAGACACTGAATGGGTAGGTTTAAGCAAAGTCGTGAAATCATGAGATCTACATTTGGGAAAAGATCATTCAGATTACAGTGTGGGGAACACACTGAATGAGGCTCTGGCAGTGGTCCAGATGACAAATGTAGTCTACATTTGAATGGTTGTGGTAACAAAAAAGATCCACTGTTGTTGAGTCACAGAGATGCTATCAGATAGGGAAGAACTGCCCTACAGGGTTTTCAAAGCTTTATGGAAGCAGACTGCCTCATCTTTCTCCTGCAGAACAGCTAGTGAGTTTGAAGCACCAGCTTTTTGCTTAGCAGCCCAGCACTTAACTACTGTGCCATCAGTAGTCCTTAACATGAAGAAGTGAGTGGAACCAAGAAATGTGTAGAGGTAGGAGAGACAATCTATTGTTAGATTAGTTAGGAACAATGAAGTATTAAAGATACACCCCAGGTATTTGATTTTTGTAAGCAGATGGAAGGAATTAGAGAATACCGGAAGAGAGGCAACTTTGTCGGGTGAAGATCAGGAGTTCACTCTTGGCATCCGCTGAGAGGCTTCTCAGACAGACCAAAGACAACGTCAAGTCCACAGCTGGATAAATGGATCTGGAGCTCAAAGAGGAGGTGTTATGGGGCTGTAACATCTTTAAAGTACTTTTAGAAGAGACTGGGTGTACTTACTGGGGGCTTCCTCTCCACCTCTAAACTTAGAATTGTCATGGATTGAACTGTGTCCCCCCCAAATGTGTGTAAATTTGGTAGAGGATGATACCCAGTATTGTGTGCCTGTCTGCCATTCTGTCATCTGATGTGATATAAGGCCTACCTCTATGATGTTAATGTGACACAAGTGGAAACAGTTACATTAACGAGGCAGGACTCAACCTGTAATTTGTGTCTTAAATTAATCTCTGAGGATACAAAAGAGAGACGCCAGCAGAGAGGCAGAGGAACCTCATGCCGTCAAGAATGCAGAACCAAGGGAGAGGAGCATATCCTTTGGACCTGATGTGCTGGTGATGAAAAGCTCCTAGACTAAGGAAGACTGATGGCAAAGACCTTGCCCACTACTGACAGAAAAAAAGTCTTCCCTTGCAGCTGATACCCTGAATTTGAACTTTTAGCCTCCCAGACCAGGTAAGAATAAATTTCTCTTTGTTAAAGCCATCGCTTTGCAGTATTTCTATTATAGCAGCACTAGATAATTACGACAGATGGTATATACAAGTTTTATCAAACCAAGGAAGGAGGGTATAATAGAATCTACAACAGGGACGCAAGCTCTGGCTCCTCCAACTACTAGCTGGCTGACTTTAAACAAGCACCTTAGTCTTTCTATTCCTTTGTTTACTACATTAGGAAATTACTATTATTACATAGGGTCCACAGACCTCACAGTGTCACTTTGAAGGTCAAAAGAATAAACTGATAGCACGAACCACTTTAAAATCATGAAATCATTAAAGAAATCTTGCCAATAAATGGAAGATTCCTTTCTGTACATTGTGCTTCTGAAAAACAGGAAGGAAAGTCAGTGGCTGCAGGCAAAATCAACTTCGTTAAAAATGATGCAAAGTCACTGAAGTTCCCCCCAAATTCAGATTGAGAAAATGAGTACTTTATACCAGGGGATACCCAGATGACAAGATGCGAGTGAAAACAGTATCTGTTCACCTTTTGATCCAGGCTGTAGGCCAGCAACCAGTCCTCTTGCCGGGGATGAAAGAGCAAGCTCTGGATGAAGAAGGTAAGCCGGTACTTCTGATAGGTCGCCCCTTCGTCTGAGCTGATAAAGATGCTGCTCTCCATCTCAGGGTCACTGAGAAGCATGATCTGAAAAAGGAAGAGAGAACAAATACAAGAAATTAAAGCATAAATATAACGTCATCGGTACTGGTATATCACAGCACATAAAGGGGCATCTGGGCCTCTATATGAAATACGGGTATTATCTTTTCTTCCTGATTTAGTTCTTCACCACTGGACTGAGCTGAAAGAATGTGCAGCGCTTGGTCTGCATACAAAAGGAGGCTGCGTTTTTTTATCTTCACCTTTTAAGCACTAAAAGCATATGCTTATGGTCCCGTGTCCCTGACTTGGACAGGTCCTCTCCCTTTCTCATTTCTCTGTCAGCCCCTCTTCATCACAGAGTTTAATCATCAGAAGCATCCCTCTGCTATCCCATTGTTTGTTTTCTCTTCCTGAATTGCTTTATCGATTTAATTGATTAAAGTGGGTTTATGATCCTTTTGTTCTAATATTATCCAAAGTACATCGCTCCAAGTATTACTGCCCCAGAAAGGTTGTCATTCCTAAACCAAAGGTCCTGTGAAAAAGATTGTGGCAACAGAACAAGCAGGTTCAAATCTTAACACTTCTCCAACCCATACTGCATCACCTTGGGAAAGGTAATTAACCTTAAGAGGTCTCAAGTTCCTCAACAATAACTTCATTTTTATAATATCTGAAATGATTCTGAGCACTTGCCATAACAGATGCCCCTTGACAAGTGACCACTATGATTATTATTTGCCTTTCAGCACTTAAAAGCCCCCTCCAAACACTGCATTCTGGCTTCTGCCTACTGGATCCCAGTGACATTTGTCTCACTAAAGATACACCTGGTTTAAATCCAGTGAACATTTAGAGACTTATATCTTTTCCTTAGCTGACCTTAGTAACCTCTGACACTGCTAATAATTCTATTCTTCTGAAGCATTCTATTTCAGGGGCTTCTGTAAGACAACACTTGATTTTCCATCTCTTCTCTTCTGGATGCTCAAGCTTCCTTGATTACTCTTTTATGGCCATCTCCCAACCCTTTGTTTTAATCTTCTCCTCTTCTCACTGAACATACTGTTCCTCAGTGATCTCTTTCACTCCTATTTTTCTCAATTACCCTAATTTTGAATGGAATCCATAAATTGATTCTTCAACAGGGGTCTTCCCCTCTCAGTTTCAGACCTGAAAACTCAGATGCCTGATAGATACCTCCATTGGTAGTGTCAAAAACATCCCAAACTCAGAGGCCCCTGATTCTGGCCCTATTCCTTTGCTACTGTTTCCTGGGTCTGTGAGTGTTTCCACCAGTCATTAATGTGAATTTAAAAGCCTGGGGTTCATTCTTGACTCCATTTTCTCACTCACCCACTAAAACCAGTTTGTGTCCAAGCCCTGTGTATTGTGTCTCCAAATCAGCTCTAAAATTCAACCTATTCTCTCCCTCTCTATTGTGATTGTCTTAGTCCACAGCATGCTAATCCCCCTGCTGGATTACTGTAAAATATTCCTAACCACTCTCACTGCTTTACCCTTATCCCCTCCAATCCACATGGTACACGGTGGTCACAGCAATAACACACATCTGATTCTGACACTTCCCTACTTATCAGCTTTCAGTGGTTGCCACTGATCTTTCTATAGCCAAAAAACAAAAAATCACTGCTGTCAAGTAGGTTTCAACTCATAGCAACCCTGTAGGTCAGAGGAGAAACGCCCCATAGAATTTCCAAGGAGTGCCTGGCAGATGTGAGCTGCTGACCTTTTGGTTAACAGACGTGGCACTTAACTGCTATGCCACCAAGGTTTCCAACCTTTCTGTAAGTTCCCTAAATATGTGCCTAACCCCTAAAATAGGCTGTCAAAATCCACCCCCGTCATGTCTTTGGCTTCATCAGCAGCATAGCCTTTGGGGACTTTATTATCCAACCCTACTCAACTGCTTTGAGGTCCTCAAGTTTCCTGAACGAATGCATCAACAAATGAGGTTATGTCGTCCAGGTGTCTTTTCTTGTCATTGGTGCACTGCCACCAATTGCTCAGGTTGTTGATATCACGAGGTGTGAATCATAAAGCTCCAAACACAAAACTAAAGCCAAAAAAGATTCCCAGATATCGTAAAATAAGGCTAGCAAAACAGCAAGGTTTCACAAATGTTGCCATAGCACGTATTACTATCCTAAAGTGAGCTGTGAAACAGATTTAGGCCTTTTAACTGCTAAGATTCATAGTCCTTTCTCTCTTTTATTTCTTTACTACTGCCAAGACAGGTTTACATTTTTTTCCTCAAACATTTGCTTTGCCTTCATTGAAATATGTTATTACTGGTTATCAGCAATTTCTTAGGGGGAAAGAAATGGATCTGGTGCAATATTCATTTTTCATTCATGGGGGAATAATACAGAAGAAAGGTGAGTTGTTCAGAAACAGAACATCTTTTTAATTGAATGGAACTATGCAGGGGTGAGGTAAGGGACAAATGAACCCCTGTACCCTTAAGGACGCACCCATGCTCTACGCAGTGTTTGAGAGGACAAATACACTAGCTAAGAAGGAGGCTTTCCTAACCGGCCTCCCTGTAACGATGGACTACACATTAGGTGATAAAAGCATTTTTCCCCTGGTGCACAGAAATTACACTGCTTATTTTATGCAGGTATAAAGAAGCTTCATGCCTATGATTTTAATTAGAAGATAAGATCAACATCATAAACGGGCTTTATTTTATATACCACAAGTTACAATATACTGAATAATGGTTACTATCAAATATCTTATGTAATATATTCTCCCCCTGCTTCTGTTTCTGCACACACACACGCACATGTGCACATGTATAACACAGACAATGCAGATATATGCACGTGTGCACACACAAAATGAATTTTTATGTAATATGGCATATTGACAAAGTATACTGGTTTTATGAAGCTTTGGTTAGCAAGACCACAATTTTATTGCAACCTTTCTCTGACATTCTCATCAGAAATCCTTTTATATACTTTGATATCACAGGCAGTATCCCTATTCAATCCCAGGTTTTGAGAAAAATGAAAGGAAAAGAAGCAGATGCTCACATACTCTGGATTTCTAATCTGTGCCGGGAACTTGACTCAGTTACCTAGGGCTGCTATAACAGAAATACCACAAGCGGATGGCTTAAACAAAGACAAATTTACTCTCTCACAGTCCAGTTGGCCAGAAGTCCAAATTCTGGGTGTCAGCTCCAGGGAACGGCTTTCCCTCTCTGTCAGTTCTGAAGGAAGGCCATTGTCATCAATCTTCTCCTGGACTACAGTCTTCTGAGCACAGAGACCCAGGTCTAAATGACCTGTTCTACTCCTGGCACTGCTTCCCTGGTTATACGAGGTCCCCCTGTCTCTCTGCTCACTTCTCTCTTTCATAGTTCAGAAGAGACCGGCTCAAGACACAGTCCAGTCCTGCAGGCTCAATGCTGCCTCATCAACAGAACTACCCCTAATCCTATCTCAGCAACATCGTAGAGACAGGATATTTACTATGTAGAAAAACCAGATTAGGTGACAAAATGGTGGATAATCACACAATACTGGGAAATCATGCCCTAACCAAGTTGACAGAGATATTTTGGGCATACACAATTCAACCCATGACAGAATTTTAGTGCTATTTCATTGAACCCACATGCCAATCACATGACATATGTATTATTACTTGCATTTCACAGATAAGAGAACTGATGCTCACAGGAGGACAGCAACTTGCCTATTATGTCCTCTGATTGATTCCAATGTACCCCTTCCCCACCACACATGCACTAACACTCCAACTTACTAGACTTTGAGACCAAAGCACTTTATAACCCTCTGCATAAAAGGACAAGCAGAAGTCAGAGAAGCAAGTCTTCCTGTTTTAACCATTTCTAGGAACTCCATAGAAGAATGGCTTCAGAAAAGTTGCCTTCTCTGACCATACCTACTTCTGACCAAGGGAACATCAAGAATTAAACAAACAGGAACCAAGGGAGAGGTATCATGTTAGTGTTAAAAAAAAAGAGAGAGAGAGAGAGAGAAGACCCATAATATTCACATAAATACATAAATATGATAAGAGAACAAATGTCTTATCAGAAGCTCAGCTTTATGATGAAATACATGGGTTGTATATAGAAAGAAAATCCTCTCGTGCCCACCCAGACTTAAGCAAGTGTGGTTGCCAACTCAGATCTCTAGATGGCAAGGCAGGTATAGCAAACGAGTGAAGCAGAGAAAGTGAACCAGGGAGTGATGAAGTCTGTGTCCAACCATGTCTAACTAATTATACTGAATATAATTAGAATATTTACATTAATAATTAAATAATTTAATTACATTAAATTATATACATATATACACATATATATATAATTCATCTATATAGCACCCAAAATATATATCTATGTGCTAGATTGATGGTATGTGACTCTTGGTAAAGTTATACTAATTTGTTTCTATAAAAATAAAGAAAGGTACAATCCTTGCGTTTCCAATTTTAATTATCAAAAGCCCTATTACCTATAGTGATGGCCGTTTAGGTACCTGGGAGTTCTTCTTTCACAAGTTTTGACAATATGAGCAGAGTTCTCACTGGAGATGTCTGATTTATTTTGTGCTCGCTTCATTCCACCTATGGAAACCCTCAGTGGCACAGTGGTTAACAGCCATAGCTGTCAACCAAAAGGTCAGCACTTGAATCGACCAAGAGCTCCTTGGACACTCTATAGAGTAGTTCTATTCTGTCCTACAGGGTCTCTATGAGTCAGGGTTGACTCAATGGTAATGGTTTGGTTTGATTTCCCATTCTATTTCTTTATCCAGTGTATCCTGACATAGATCTGCAGTTAGTGTGTGTGTGCTAGAAGAAGAAGGTGGGGATAGTTCAAACATGGTTGCACAGAGCTATTACTGGCACACACTCTGGGGAAAAATGGTTTCAGTTTCAATCCTCAGTCTACCACTTACTTTATATGTAAATCCGAGAAAGTTTCTCCATTTTTTCCAGTCTGTTATCTAATCTATAAAAAGGAAATAATAATTATACCGTCCTCACAAAGCTGCTGGAAGGATTAAATGAGATCATGATTAAAAGGGCTTAGAAATGTGCCAGGCATGAAACTGCTAAATTGAAATGCTAACCGTTACCTTAAACAACCCAGGGTAAGAGAACAACTAAAGGTACAAGTGCAGCGAGGTTGGAGACCAGCACAAGTGCTTTTGGGATTATCTGCTTCCTCTGTTCTCATCAACCCCAGGCCTTTTAGATAAACAGCAAAGAGTAAAGGAAATAAACTGCTAGCATTTTACATCCCAGGCAACATTTCAAGAAAAATAATAAAGAACAACACTGTCAATATAAACACCAATTAGTAGGTAATTATCAATTTGATAAATATATTAATTGATTGGAATGACAATTCTTATCTCTTCAGCGAAAGGTTCTAGCCCAGCATGGCCTGTTGAGCCAAATGTACCTGAGTGGTAAGAACCTCACCCAGTCTCCACAAATTTGTCCATTCACCATAATGAATTCCCTGTATCTCAGATAACAAGTAGACAAACACAGAGACTGTGAAGTAACTTCTATAACCCATAAAGCAATTGCAGGAAATTTCTCAAAAAGGTAAATATAATGGTCCTAATATTAATTGTGCTCATGGAGAACCGGTACATAGATCAAGTGGCAGTTGTTAGGAAAAAAATACAGAGATATTGCATGGTTTATAATTAGAAAAGGTGTGTGTCAGCAGTGTGTCCTCTCACCATACTTACTCACTCTGTATGCTGAGTACAATAAGCCAAGAAGTAGAACTGTATGAAGACAATCTCAGTATCAGGATTGGAGGAAGACTCATTATCGAGGTGCCATATGTAAATGAGACAACCTTCCTGGCTGAAAATGAAGAGGACTTGAAGCATTTATTAATGAAAACCAGACACGACAGCCTTGAGTATTATTTGCACCTCAGCATAAAGAAGACCAAAACCCTTACAACTGTACCAAAAAGCAACCTTATGACAAATGGAGAAAATATTGAAGCTGTCAAGAATTCATTTGACTTAAATCCACAAGTAAAGCCCATGAAACAACAGTCAAGAAACCAATCTATACATTTCACTGGGCAAATCTACTGAAAAAGACCCATTTGAGGTGTTAAAAAGCACAGATATCACTGTGAGGACTGAGGTGTACCTGAACCAAGCCATGATATTTTAAACTATGTCATATTCATGTGAAAGCTGGACAATGACTAAAGAAGACCAAAGAAGAACTGATGCCTTTGAACTGTGGTGCTGGTGAAGAACTTGGAATATACAGTAAACTGCCTGAAGAATGAATGAATCTGTCTTGGAAGAAGCATAGCCACAATGCTCCTCAGAAGGGAGAACGGGAGACTTTGCCTCACGTATTTTGGACATTTTATTGGGATGACCCAGTCCTCGGAGATGGACATCATGTTTGGTAAAGTACATGGTCGCAAAAGAAGTAGAACCTCCTCAATGAGACACACTGACCCAGTGGCCTGCAACAATGGATTCAAATGTAGCAAAGACTGCAAGGATTGCACAGAGCCGGGCTGTGTGTCATTCTGTTATTATTTTTATTTTGGACTGAACTGTGTCCCCCCCAAATGTGTGTCAACTTGGCTAGTCCATAACTGCCAATTACATGATTGTCCACAATTCTGTCATCTGATATTGCTAGTTATGTGTTGTAAATTCTATCTCTGTGCTGTTACTTAGGAAACCCTGGTGGTATAGTAGGTAAGTGCTATGCTGCTAACCAAAAGTTCAGAAGTTCAAATCCACCAGGTGCTCCTTGGAATCTCTATGAGGCAGTTGTACTCTGACCTACAGTGACCCTATAGGGTCGCTATGAGTTAGAACTGACTCAACAGCAATGAGTTTGATGTTAATAAAGCAAGATTAGAGGCAGCAACATTAATGAGGCAGGATTCAATGTATAAGTTCAGGTTTTGTCTTAAGTCAATGTCTTTTGAGATATAAACAAGCAGAGAGATAGGTGGACCTTACAAGAAACAAAGAACATGTCCTTTGGCTCTGGCATCCCTGCACGGAGAAGCCCCTCAACCAGGGAGTATCGCTTAAAAGAACCTTCCTCGAGAGCCAACAGAGAGAAATCCTTCCACTAGTGGAAATACCCTGAATTTGGCCTTCTAGCCTACTAGACTATGAGAGAATAACATTTAGGTAAGGTACTACTAAAGAAGAACACAATGGGAGGCCTCTCATTACCCAACCTTAGAACATACTACACTGCCACAGTGGTCGAAACAGTCTGGTACTGGTACAAGAACAGACAGATCGATCAATGGAACAGAATTGAAACCCCAGAGATGACACCATCTGCCTATGATCAGTTGATATTCGACAAAGGCCCTAAGACATTAAACTGGGGTAAAAACAGTCTCTTTAACAAGTGGTGCTGGCAAAATTGGTTATCCATCTGCAGTAAACTGAATCAAGATCCATATCTTACACCTTATACAAAAACCAACTCCAACTGGATAAAAGACCTAAATATCAAACGTAAAACGATAAAGCTCATCCAAGAAAAGGTAGGAACAACAATGGAAGTTTTAATATACAATGAGGACAGACTCCAAAATCTGTCAAAGAAACCTCAATCAACAGAAGAGAAAATAGATAAATGGGAACTATTAAGAATCAAACACTTTTACTCATCTGAAGACTTTATTAATAGAATTAAAAGAACACCCACAGAATGGGAAAAAATATTTGGCAACTCTATGTCAGACGGACGTCTGATCTCCATAATCTATAAGATACTACAAAATATCAATAAGAAGAAGATAAACCATCCAATTAAGCGATGGGCAAAGGAGATGGACAGACACTTCACTAAAGAGGAGATCCAGGCAGCCAAAAAACACATGCGGACATGTTCACGATCTTTAGTTATTAAAGAAATTCAAATCAAGACAACAATGAGATATCATCTCACCCCAACAAGATTGGGCATGATCCAGAAAACACAAAACAACAAATGCTAGAGAGGCTGTGGAGAAAGTGGAACCCTCCTACACTGTTGGTGGGGTTGCAAAATGGTCCAGCCTCTTTGGAAAGCAATCTGGCACTTCCTTAAAAAAATGGGTATCGATATACCATTTGACCCAGTAATTCCACTACTTGGAATATATCCTACAGAATCAATGCCTTTCACACCAATGGACACATGCACCAGAATGTTTATCGCAGCACAGTCCACGACAGCAAAAAGATGGAATCAACCCAGATGCCCAACAATAGAAGAATGGATAGGTAAACCATGGTACATATACTCAATGGAGCACTATGCAATGATAAAGAATAACAATGATTCCAGGAAACATCTCCTAACCCGGTTTCAACTGGAAGACATTATGTTGAGTGAAAGTAGTCAGCGACAAAAGGACAAATACTGTATGAGACCTCTATGATAAGATCTCAAAAACAGACTTGTGTATAGAAGAAAAGACTCTTTGACAGCTGCAAGGGAGGGGAGGGAGGGAGGGGGAGGGAGAGAGGGTTTAGTTTAGATAGTTACTAGAAATCCAGTTGGGAGAAAGCGGTGATAGCACACATTAGAAACAAGAACAACATTAAGTGGACTTCAGCATAACTTGAGTACTCCTTCCATCTTAACTCAATACTGCAAGGATAGAGTAGCTGGGGCGCAGGGTTGGGGACCATCCTCTTAGGCGAATTCCAGGCCAATTGGCACAACTAGTGTTTTGCTAAGAGAGCTCTCTACACCCCACATTGGTGAGTGGCGTCTGGGGTCTTAAAAGCTGCCAAGCTGCCATCCAAGGACACAGCAAATGGTCCCAACTCAGCAGGAACGGATGCTCACCAAGGACCAAAATGACACGGGGTAAAGACAACCGAGAAGACAGAGAGACCCACAAGAGTGGGTGCCTACATCAACTTGGGACCGGAAGAACCGGATGGTGCCCGGCCACCACCAGCGATAGCCACGACGGAGCTCACAGAGAGGAGTCTCATTGGCAACACAAGAATAAAAAGGGGTGCATCATGGGATCTCCACTAAAAGACCTCAATTGATGGTCCAGCAGTTTTGGGGTTCCTCTGAGAGCATGGCCCCCATCCCTGATGCTGCCCTTTCCCATAAATCATAACAAAGGTCCACTCTTTGGACAGGAATAGATTGGACTTGGCAATGCAGAGTGACCATATATTGGAAGCCCTTTATGGTTCTATACATCTATAGGATATCATCCTGCTGACCTCTGGCTAAAGGAAGGAGAGTGGATGGAGAGGAGGGGAAAGGAGGCTGTTGGGAGGATGAGACATGTATGGAGCAGAGAGGAATAGTGTGCTGTCACTGGACAGGGAGAGCAGTGGAAGCTGCATATAGGTGGGCATGTAAATTTATACGTGAATGTATATTTTCACTCAGTCATGTTAAATAAAAATTTAAAAAAAAAGAATAACCTTTAGTTTGTTAAGGCCACTCACTTCTGGTATTTTTGTTATTGTATCACTAGATAAGTAAGACAGTTGTACAGGGTTACTGTGAGCTGAGGACCAACTCGATGGCATCTAACAACAACAATATTAATGATGTATTGCAAATTACAAAGGACACAGGTGTAAATCAGGAATCAGGCAGAAACTGTGCTTAATAAACTTAAACTTTCAAAAGTAGCAAGCTCATCTTATAGTCAGAGTTAGTATTGGAACCCTAAAGGTGTAGTGTTTAAGAGATATGTCTACTAACCAAAAGGTCTGCAGTTCGAATCCACCAGCTTCTCCTTGCAAATACTACACAGCAGTTTTTCTGTCCTATAGGATTATTATGAGTCAGTACTGGAGACAGTAAAATTCTCCAGAAATCACCCCAGAATGTGCCCTTTCCTGCTGCTGGTAAGTACTGCAATATTACTGATGAATACGTGACTTTATTCAATTGCCCATCCTTGCTTTTCTCCCTTTCATGATCCATAAAATGAGGTGTCTCCCAGTCTTCCAGAGACCCCAGAAATACAAAATCAAACAACAAATGCTTGCTCAGTGCTTTGAAAACACTCTCAGGATAGGTGTACAGACTCCTCTGAATAGGAAAGGGGAAACACCATGATTTATTGTATAACTGAGTCCTAAGGAGAAACCCTTAGCACTCAGTAAAGAATACCAATATCAGTACCAATTCAGAGTGTCAGGGAAATGCCAGCATAGCTGACCCCTATATTCACTGACAGAATTGATAAGCTGTTGAATGCTGACTTACACACAAACAGATCCCGCTTTAGATAGGACTTTTAATCATAATATACCAGTAAATCCCTCTCTCTCCCATCATAACTATGTATCTCTTCTTAAACAGTGATTTTCAAGGGGTGGGGATTTTGCCCTTAGGGGAGTGTGTGACAGTGGATGGAAACATTTTGGTAGTCACAAATGGGAAGTGGGTGCTACTGGGTAGACACTAAAGATGCTGTTACATCTGCTACAATCCAAAGACAGTCCCTAAGCACAAAGAATTTTCTAGCTCAAAATGTCAATATTGCTGCTGTTGAGAAAGCTTTGTCTTACAGCTTTTACACATATGACAAGCCAAGTGCCATTGAGTCGAATCCGACTCATGGCGGTCACCAAGAGTCGCTATGAGATTATACATATACACACATTATATACATAAATAACAACAACAAAAACACAAACCCTTTGCCACTGGGTTAATTCTGACTCATAGCAACCCTACAGGATTTAGCAGAACTGCCCCATAGGGTTTTCAAGAAATATCTGGTGTACTCTTGACTACTACATCACAAGGATTTAGACAGACACACACGTATACACACATATACATATATGCACATATACATATATACACGTACATATATGTGAGTATCTACATATATTTATCTCTACGTAGAGATGTATACATATATCTCTCTGTACATGTGTATATATACAGTTCTCCTATGTCCAATGGGGTTGCTATGAGTTGGGATCAACTAAAAGGCAATGAAGTTGCTTTTGTTTTATACACAAACATGTGTATATACACATACATACATGTACATATGTGTATCTACATATATCTATCTATCCATATAGGTATCTACATATATGTACGATTATCTATAGTTCTATATGTCCAGTAGTATTGCTATCAATCGGTACCAACTCAAAACCAGTGAGGTTGGTTTTATTTTATACATACACACAGACACAAAAAGTATGTTATACATAACTGTATGTATATACACACATCAAACTGCTCCAAGTGAGAATATGTCTGCTCCTATGTATATAGCAGCCCTGGTGATTCACTAGTTAAGAGTTCAGTTAACCAAAAGGTAAGGAGTTTGAATTCCCCAGCTGCTCCCTGGAAGCTCTATGAGGCAGCTCTAATCTGTCCCACAGGCGCACTATGAGTCAGAGTCGACTTGACAGCAATATGTATGGTTTCTGGTTTATGTGCTCGTGTGTGTGTGTGTGTGTGTGTGTGTGTGTGTGTGTGTGTGTGTGTGTGCATGTGGATGTACATTTATGTGTGCTCTACATATTTCCTAGTATAAGTTGTATCAATACTTACTATATACAGTGTTACCTAGTATAATGATCTTTGTGCATATGTATGTATTTGTGTGTGTGCATATACGTACATATACATATTATACATATATCTATATATACACATACACACATATACAACATACTAGGTAAAACATATAAAGTACATATAAAATTTTACAGATACAACACCAGTGCATGCTTATGATTTTCGTACATATTCTCTTCAACCTGCTTCTATTTATAAGCGCCATTCTCTTTGCCAAGATTAGGCTGCCCACCCACCTTTCCACCACAATCCATCAGATTTAAACTTACTTCTGTTTAATATAAGCATCGCCAATAAAGCAGCAATCACTTAGGCCAACTAGGAAAAGAAATGAAAAGCACAAGAATATAAAATCAGACAAGAGACTGGACTTAAATTATTTTAAATAATCAAGAAATCTACAAACACTATTAATTAATTCAACTAAAATTTCCTGAGTATTCACTATGTGCCCAGCTCTAATTCTAAGGACTAGGATCAAACAATAATCTAAAAGGAACAAAGACCCTGCCTTGATATATCTCACATTCTGGCGAGAGAAGAGAGGCAATAAATAAAAATATGAAGCTTACTGGATGGCAATGAATGCTCTATGATAATATAATGCAGGAAAGCAGATGATAGCAAGTGCTGAAGGAGAAGGTCTTCACTGAGAAGGTGACGTGTTAAGCAAGAATCACACAGCAGTGCACGGGCTAGAGGACAGTGAATGATGCAGACTGCTGGAAATCAGGTCAGAGAGGAACGGAGGGCCCTGTGGATGAAATCAAGACTCCGGTTTTATCTCAAGTGACAAGAAAGCATTGCAGGACTTTAGACAGGGCACTGAGAGCCTGCAGCTTCTGTCCTGATGATTGCACTCCAGCTGCTGTGTTGAATAGAACACTGTGGAGTGGAGACAGCACAGAAAGATGCAGAGAGACCAGTTAGAGGTCATGATAATAACCCAAGCAGAAGGCTCCAATGATTTGAGTCAAGGTGGAGGGCTGAGGTGCTGGTTCTGAATATAGCTTGAAGGGAACATCAAATAGGTTTGCATACAGATTGGATGTGGCATATCAGAGAAAGTCAGGAGACCCATTAAAAGACTTTGCACCTGTATGTTCACCTCAGTGTTGCTTACAATAACAAACAGTTTCAAACAACTCAAACTGTTGGTCATGACCAACTGGGAATTCAAATTAGCATTTATGAAATGGAGAAGTCTATAGGTGGAATGGGGTAGGTGTATGGAAAACAAGGAAGCTGGTTTTGAAAAGTTTAGCTTACAATGCCTAAAACACATCCAGGAAGAGATCTTAAGTAGACAAACAGCCAAGACTTATTCGCAGAAGAGTAGTGTGGCCTGCAGATAAAAACTCAGGAGGCATCAGTGTCAAAATAGCATTTCAAGTTGTGTCTCTAGAGATCACCAGGAGGGCAAATACAGACAGAAAGGAGTCCTGAGAACTGAACTCTAGGGTACTGTTTAAGGTCAAAGAGATAAGGAGGGACCAGGAAAGGAAACAGAGACGAAGAGATCTGAAAGGAAGAAGGAAAATCCAGAGAGTGCAAGGGTCCAGGAAGCCAAAAGAAGGCACGCCAAGGAAGAGACAGTGCTCAAGTGGGTCCAACGCAGCTGACGGTGAGGTAAATGAGCACCAACAACCGACAACCAGATTTCACAACATCGCAGAGACTGGTGACCACAGCAAAAGCCACAGACCGACGTAGGCAGGCTCCATTCGCACCGACGAGAGTACAGACTGACATGACCTTTCAGAAAAGCAACAAGGCAATATGTTACAAAAGTCTAATAAATATTCATATCTCTGACCCTGTACTTTCTCTTCTAGGAATCTATCCAAAGAAATCGTCAGGAGACCAATAAGAGGTTTATGCACCTGTACATTCATCCCAGTGTTACTTATAATAATACATTTTGGAAATAACCAAAATATCAGATAGGAGAACGATAAAAGCAAACTAAATCCACTCAGTGAAATATTATGCAGCCACTAAACATGAATTCAAATAGTTTTATGAAACATAAAAACTGATCATGATACATTTAAACAGTACATAAAGCAGGCAAAAAAATCACATCAAGCATAATCTCAATTTTCTTACAAATTGTTTATGTTTTGTGTCTGTATTTAGCACAAAATCTGATGAAAAAATTCACTATATAGCTAACTGGTTACTTCTGAGTGGTAAGATCACGAATATTTTTCATTTTTTTCTTCAGGCTTTTTTATACATCCCAAATATTCTGCAGAGAGCACACATTAGTTTATAACCATAAAACATCTGTCTACGGCACAGGTGAATTATCCAATAAGCAAGCTAAGCATAATGATTACCTTGCTCACCACGTCATCTCTGCTCAACAATCTCACTACAACTTAGTAAGTAAGCACAAGGAAGCCCATGTTTACCTCACTTGCTGGGTCATCTGTCTCTGTCAGGGATTGCAAATTCTTCCATAGGAAGGTGCTCTGTGTGTGGAAGAGAGACAGATGCCAGCCATACCTAGAAGCAGAATCTTTGACATGGTGGAAAAATGTGAAACTGTTCACTACAGATGCTCTAGTAAGCAAAGTAACAATCTGCTTACCTTGCCTATTGGATAACCCACCCCTCATCTGCACACATATACACACACACATATTTTCTCAACACTAAACTCTGAAACCAAACCAGATGCTGTTGAGTCGATTCCGACTGAAAGCACCCCTATAGGGCGGAGTAGAACTGCTCCGTGGAGTTTCCATGGATCACCTGGTGGATTTGAACTACCAACCTTTTTGGTCAGCAGCCATAGTGCTTAACCACAGCACCATCAGGGTTTCTCCACACTAGCCCTATTAAACATCTCAGCAAGACTGTGCTACCTGTTGCCTGCCCTCGGAAGAGCTGAGAAGTTGAAGACATGTGAGTACTGAGCTAAATGCAGCAAAGGTACGGAGTCAGGGAGGTCTCCGTGTTTATAGACCCACGAACACCTGGCAACTCAGGGAGTGTTAGTGCTGACATTCCTCTAGAACCAGAGTCTTTTGCCCCAACCTCTGGCACTCCAAACTATCCCAGCCACCACACACTGGATGAGTCTTTGCTGAACTGAGTTCTAATTGTGATACTTTCACTCCACAATAAAGTCCAGGAGCCTCTATCTGACATATAAACCAAGCCTGAAACTTCCTTCACTTCACACTTGTATCCTCATGTCATTCTTACGCTTGCCCTCTGCACCAGTGACCTGGGCTCTAGCCAAGCAGCTCCAGGGAGTTTTCCCAAGTCACAATATTTACTCTAACATCCTACTGGGGCTAACACTGGCCCTGCAACCTTGAAAGTCCAGCAGTCTCCCAGCCCAGGCCAGCCCTGCCTATATTTCAAGGGCTATTTTAATTCCCTCCCTGAAGTCTGTGAACACTCCAGCAGAAAGATCTCTGCCTTCCATTGAACTCCATCAGCAAACGTGTAACAACGCTAAACTATTATTATTTTATGTACTAACACACTTGAAAATTGATCACTGTATTTATACATTTTAAAATACTGGTTATTTAATGTTTCACCTATATTCATCTCAATTTGCTACCTCAGTGGGAAGTACCTTAAAGAAACTTTCAGGTGATCACATCTTTTGATCTTATTTGCTGTGTTAAATGAAACATGTTTCCAATAAACACCAGATGCATCATTTAATGAAGGCTTTTTAAGTCTGCCTGACAAATATTTAATGTATTGTATTTGTGGCTTATCAGGGCCCTAACCAAAGAAGCTAGGTACACCTCAATAAGAGTCGTCAGCAAAACCTTCACCTGAAGGACTGCGCCTCTGTTGTCCAAGGTACTGCTAATCCCAGGTCCCCTGGTCATCACTCAGCATATAAAACACTCCCTTTTCCACCATCAGTTCTTCTGATAAAATGTAACACAGACACAGTCAATAAATCGGTGTCCATACGAGTTTTCTTAGGAAACTCTGGTGGTCTAGTGGTTAAGCACTATGGCTGCTAACCAAAACGTTGGGAATTCAAATCAAATAGGTGTTTCTTGTCCTTGGAAACCCTATGGGACAGGGCTACTCTGTCCTCCAGGGACACTAGGTGTCAGCATTGACTTGACAGCAGTGGGTCTGGTTTGAAGTAAGTTTTCAGGGTGATGTTGAGTTCATCAATGGATGAACGGACAAACAAAACGTAGCAAATCCACACAATGCAGTAATATCAGCCTTAAAGAGAAGTGACATTCTGACACATGCTATGATATGGATGTACCTGATAAATGTTACATAGATTAACACAAGTCAAACACAATAGGACAGATATTGCCTTGTCCCTCTTATTTCAAACATCTAGAATAGGCAAAGACATAGAAAAAAGGTTTGTCAGTAACTACAAGTGGTAAGGGGAGGGGAAAAGGAAGTGTTATTACTGGCTTCATTTACCAAAACACCAAACCGAGTCCACTGTCATCCAGTCAACTCTAGCTCATCGTGACCCCATAGGACACAGTAGAATTGATCTACAGAGTTTCCAAGGAGTGCCTGGTAGATTTAAATTGCTAACCTTTTGGTGAGCAGCCACAGCACTTAACCACTATGCCAGTACGGTTTCAGAGTTTCTGCTTAGGGTAATGAAAAACATTTACAAGTGGAGTGTGGTGAAGGGTGCACAACACAGCAAATGCAACACATTTCACAGAATGATACATTTAAATACAGTGAAAACGGTAAGTGTTATATTTTATCATAGTAAATTTTTTTAAAGATGCGTCATTCAAATATTTGAGAAAGGTCAAGTCTAATCCTGAAAGAGAAAAGGAAAAAAAGAAATTTCATAATTTAAAAAAATTACTCTGATACATAATGAGGTTGAAAGTAATTTTGTTTGTTCTTGTTTAATTATTTTCAGTGTCTGGTTGTGGTCTGACCTGAGGGCCTTTGTTCTACTCTTCTCCATAGTCAGAACAAGAAGAGAAGACACAGACCCAGGGCTTCCAACTGTACTCATGAGATCAGATGGAGGGTCCTCAGACATGGATTAGAGAGGCTGAAAGCACATAATTTGACACAATGTTACCCTAAGCACAGATAATATTTCTAACTCTATGTACCAGGAAACGTTTGTGAGCCATCTGATCAGCTGAACCAAGATTACCCAAGGTATTTAGTTTTAAACATCCAAGTTGCTACGTAGTCCCACTTGGGCCACACTGGGGGCCCCAATATGTGGAACCATTGCTTCAAATCCTAAAATCAGAAGTGTAATGACTGTAGCAAAAGATAAGGAAAAACATGTTCACCAGTGTGTGTATTATCTACCACAAAACAAACCAAATTTATAGGCATCTTGTTGAAGCTGAGTGGGAGGAAGATTCTGGTGCATAAGGGATGGTAAACAGAAATTAACTGCACAGTACTCATTATGACTAATTTAAGAATTGCAGATTGTCCCTGATACACTATTTATTTGGTGTGCTATCTTTAGTATTTAATTTAGTGAACATTAAAAAAAAAAAAAAAAGCACTGAGCTATCGTAAGTTCACCTGCTAATCCTATTTTTCCTGTTAGATCTTGTATTCTTCACATGAGATGCTTTCAGCCAACGTGATTTTCAGGGATCTAACCCTAGATATTTGCGAGGAGTTACTGCGCACAGGAGATTCAAGCCTTACTTTAGCTCACCATGAGGAAAACAATCAGGTATGCCTGCAAATCTCCTATTCCTGGTGTAGATGAGATGGGGACCAGGAAGCCGAGCGCCTCATCAGTGTTGGTACCATGATAACTACATTCTTGGAGCACTGCCGACCTAGTGAGGAGGATGGTCAGATGGACACACACAACTCAACTACTCATCAACCCTAGTCACTGCTTTCATTTCTGAGGGGACAGGGACGGGCTCCCATCAAGACAAAATGCTAGAGGTAACACACACAGCACAAACGAACCTGCTCCTGCAACAGCCTTTGGGCCAACAGACACATAAAAGAACAGACTTTGATAACAAATCCTTTCACCAGTGCAAGAAGTGTTCCATAACAAAGAAAAGTCAGGCTGATTCCATTCATCCAGGAGAAAGACACCACTCAGGAAGGAAAGGGAACCAGGCAGTAAGGAGAGAAGATTTGGAGAAGATGCCTGAGGTATTCAGTTGATCTGTGCTTTCAACCTCCAGCTCAAGACACCTGCTGTGGTTATCTTCACCCTCAGGCAGAGATACGTATCATCAAAGCCTTTGAGTTGCATTACATTTTGTAATTTGCCAAGTCCCTCCACGACTATTTTCTCCTTGATCCTTGCTCTACCCTGTCAGCATGGCAGGCAGGCGAGTATGACACGCAGGTAGGTTATTATTACCCCTAGTCTTCATCTCCTATTACAGCTTACTGGCTTCAAACAACATTCACTTACTTTCTTACAGTTCTAGAGGTCAGGCATCCAAAACGTGTCTCAGTAAGATGAAATCAAGGTTTGGCAGAACTTCTTTCCTTTCAGAAGGAGCTAGCGGACAATCAGTTTCCTTGCCTTTTCCTGCCTACACTCCTTGGCTAATGTCCCCTCGCATCTTCAAAGCCCACAATGGTTCATCAGGTCTCCATCACTCTGCATCATTCTGACTTTTCTGCCTCTCACTTTCACATTTAAGAACCCCTACAACTACAAGCAAGGAGCCCTGGCGGCAGAACAGTTCAACTTTCCTATCTACCCTGCCACTGTGCAGGAAGAAAGACCTGGTGATCTGCTCCCATAAAGACTACAGCCTAGAAAACCTATAGGACAGATTTATGCTGTCTCATAGGGGTCATCACGAATCAAAATTGACTGAATGGCACCCAACAACAATAACTATATTAAAAAATCCGAAGTCATTGCCATCGAGTCCATTCTGACTCATAGTGACCCTGTCTGATACAGCAGAACTGCTCCCCCCCAGAGTTTCCAAGGAGTACCTGGCGGATTCAGTGGCTGACCTTCCAGTTAATGTCAACACTTAATCACTATACAATCAGGATTTCCATGATAATACTGGGCCCACCCAATTAATCCAGGATAATCTTCCTCTCTCAAAATCAGCTGATTAGCAGTCTTAATCCCCTCTGCAGCCCAATTCCTTTTTGTCACATAACATAACTCTGTCACCAGTACCGGAATGAGTGTGCCTTTGGGGCCATTATTCAGCCCACTACACACCTCCATTCTACAGGCAAAGAAATGGCCAACCTAGAGCCACTTGTCCAAGGTCACAGTTGGTTACCAAGTATTAGAACATGGGCTAACCTCAAAACTCAACCAAGATGCGGGCTTTATCCTATCTGCTGTGCTCCGTATTGGCAACCTAGTGAAGGAGAGAGAGACAGGATGTAGCCAGGGAATAGTGAGGAGTTAGTGTGAACACAGCAGAAAAGAAACCACGAAGAGACAGCAGACTGACAACTACCCACAGGTCTTTCTCCTAGGTTGTTCTCTTAGCCTGTCCAACCATTACCTTTCCCCTTTTTGGTTTCATTCCTTTAACTACAGATTTAACCCTAATCACTCCCCCCCAAAAAGAACATGTGCCGTTGTGTGCGCATTTGTGTTCGTGTTGGGGTTTCTGGTTGCTTTGGTTGCTTGGCTTTACCTCCTCTTTCTGGACATGAGGCAGAAGAGGGAGGACAGGAGGTAGCAATGTAGTCAGGCAGGTACACTCCATAACGAGCCACCATCCTGTACCAGGAGGTCCCCAGACAGGCAGGGGAGAGAAAGCCACAATCATGGTAATAAAGAGAAAAGGGCCTTCCAGGTAACAACGTAACGAGGCCCAAGCTGCTGCAGCCTGGGCAAGCAAAGGGAGTTGGGGAGAGAGGAGAGGAAAGACTTAAGAGGAGAGAGACGGAGGTGCCCGAGGTTACTGTTTTCTATTTTTCCCACAGTGAGTACTCCGTGTGTGTTTGTGCGTCTGCAGCTGCATATCTGTAGGTTTTCTTTGTTGTATGAAGAACGCTAACACCAAACACACCCTCATCAACTTTCTGTTTGTGTTAAGGATACAACAGCACATCTGTCAAAAGGTCCAGCTGCCACTTCTGATTCCACAGCTCGGCAAAGGATCCACCCCTAAGGTGATTTAGATTAATCGCTTCTCATTAACAGCCAATAAACAAACTGCATTCAGAAGGCTCCTTCCTGCCAGGGCCCACTGTCACTGTGTATAATTGCCCAAAAGAGACTGCAGAGGTACACCAGAGACCTGTCAAGTGTAATTTATAGGTTTTTAAGATCTAATCATCTTCTATAATATTGGATTAAATGACGGTCTATATTAAAGAGGAAATTACATTTCACCTTGCTTTCTTCACCCCTTCCCTGTCACCCCGTTTCTAACTAGAGTTTAAGAAAAGCTTCCTTCTCTAGTCCTAGCACAGAACTGAGAGCATCCTTGACAAGGTATTTGAGAAGGCTCATAAATGGCACTAGTTGCTTCCACTCTGGCTGCACTCATTGGTTAAAGCAGGTCATGTGACCAAGTCTGCCATTATTGAGACAGAGGCATGTAATCCTCCCAGAGGGAGAACCCCGGTAAAAGGGGTGGAGGTCAGCAAGTCGTTGTGAAATAAGGCACTCCATCTACTCCAGGAGCACAGACCAGCATCAGGGCACAGCAAACAACTGTGATTACGCCACAGCCTTCAGCCAGTTAGCGAGTCTTTGTGCAGGCCTGTTTTCTTCCTGAGATGCCTGACTCCAGTTCTAGCTTCTCCCTATCAAGAACCCCTACATCCTGCTGATGTAAGTGACAGTTCCAGGTGGACTATTGTTCCCAGGAACTAACCCTATTCGAATTGCCTCAAGCCTTCTCTTCCTATTTCTTATAAATTAGAATTACCAACCAGTTTAATTAATAAGCAGAGGCCCCTCACACCTGAAAGTTGTGCCTGAATGCTCTCATTTTAAAGGTTAGTGTACAGGTACTTGCTTTATATGGCTTTATGAAGTAGGTATTATAAAAATACCTCACCCACACAATTCTTCATAATACTATGACTGTCCATTCAGTTAAATCTCAGCAATATTTAAGTGTTAAAGTGCCTTTCACTATGGCATTTATTACTGGATAATGAAAAAAGGGACACTATGAGTCAACTGCAACACACATGGTAACACCATGTGTGGCAGAGTACAACTGTACACCATAGGACTTTCAATGACTGATTTTTCAAAACCCCACACAGTAAAGCAAACTCCGTCTTTTCTAAGCTTTTGATACCCTTTGCTGTTGAACTGATCCCAACTCATAGTGACCCTTTAGAAAAGAGTAGAGCTGCCCCATAGAGTTCCCAATGAAGGCCTGGGAGAGCTGAACTGACCCCCTGATTAAATATGGTAGCACTTAACTACTACGCCACCAGGGTTTCCAAGTTTTTAATAATGAGACCATCACACTTCCTGGAAATGATAGACATCCAAACAGGCCCTCCTGAGATTCCCTCTTGGCAATATTAGTTTTCTTTCAAGTTTTGTTTCTTAGTGACCACAACCCTGTATCAGCCAAAGGGAACTCAGCTGGTCAAATACTGGGATCTGCCTTCTCCATCTGACTGGACCTTTTTTAGGGTTGCCTTGCTCTGTCCATCTGACCAAGAGTGTTTCAAAATTATTGGTCTTCCATTCATTTAAATATCAGAGCTACCAGAACACAGTGAGATTCATTCCACATCACTGTACTCAACTCTGACTGGTGGCTCTTAACCATCGACTGCCTTTGAGTCAATTCCAACTCATGGTGACCCCCTGTGTGTCACCGTAGAACTGTGTACCACAGGATTTTCAATGGCTGATTTTTCAGAAGTCGATGGTCAGGCCTTTCTTTTGAAGACTTCCTTCTAACTTTCTGGTTATCAGCCAGGGGTATTAACCATTTGTGTCACCCAGGAACTCCCTTGTACTCAACTCTGAATTCCCTTTGTGTCCTATGTCTTCTTACTAATATACTAGCTAATGTGTTCAATGCCATTTGCAGATCTATGTATCTGTGTCCTCTGTAGCCTGTGACAGCTCTGAGAAAAGTGACTGTGTCTGACTTATCCTTTTTATCCTCAGCATCCAGCACAGTACATGGTATACTATAAGTGCTTAATAGTTAAGTCTGAAAAAGTTAATAGTTAATTAACTCTGAGAAAACTAATATATAATATAAGCCAGAAAGAATACTCCAAGGTCATCCTTCCCAACCAGCTCAATATGAAGTAAGGACACTAAGGATACATGAGAGATTTCGTCCCCTTCCTAAAATCCCACAGTTATCAATGGCATAAACATTCACTAAACGTGACACGTTGGAGAAGATTATCAGTATCACTTGAAATGCTTGTTGAATACTGCATCTTCCTGGGCCTCACGATGAACATCTTATACCAGAATCTCTGCCTTTAACAAGCACCTAGCTCAATGTTCTAATATACACTCCAGCGTGAGCAACACTGCTTTGGAGTGTCTGCAGGAAGACAAAGGTTCTTGTTCTAGTTCTGTACAGAACAGTAGTGAACTATCAGTGCCTGAGAGTCCCCCACCAAAGATATGGCCATGGAAAGTTTGGAGGATTCATGTAAGTACAATGGCTGTGAAATGCAGATACCACCTTCATCACGATGGGTCAGTTTCCTCGGACCCAATGGAAAGTGGAGCACTACAAAGGACAATGACTTAGGTTTGGGAATAAACTAACTAGGAAGGAATCAGGTCATTTGGTTAACTATCCTTTCTTGAATGACCTTTGAATCCCCCTGACTCTGCCAGAAATGGGGTCTGCAATCCCTCCTTCTGTAACTTCACTAACTACACAGGAACTCTCCAGAACGCAGGTATCTTTCTCCCTAAACAGCCTCCATTTCAGGCTTTCTGAACACCATCTATTTACTCATAGTATGGTTGGGAAGTAATTAGCATCAACTCTGGAGCAATGAGCTCCTTCTTTCAGGCTGTACATTTAGTCCTTAGAATAGAAACGAGCAGGAATTACCCATTCTCGTTCCTCATTAATAGGCAACAGCTGCTATTCCTGCTAGTTTACAACGTGTTGACAAAACTCTCCTTACTCCCTTGCTGTTGCGCCGACCTTAAGGTAATATCACAAGGAAACAACTAAAAATTATCTGGTGTCAGTGTGTACATGCATTTAGGCTGCAGGAGCAAATGTGGAGAGGGTAACGAATTTGAAGAGAAAAGACTAAGCACAAGCTCTCAACTTGGTTACAAGAAGGAAAGTTAAGGACCCTCAGCATTTGTTCCTGTACCATGGGTCAATGAAAACCCCAAGAGTACTCGGCATCTAGACTAAAAAAATACAAACCAAACCCACTGCCGTCAAGTCAATTCTGACACAAAGGAACCCTAAAGGACCGAGTAGAACTGCCCCATCGAGCTTCCAAGGAGTGCCTGTGTATTCAAACTGCTGATTTGGGGTTAGCAATTGTAGCACTTAACCACTACACCACGGATTAAAAGAGATGATACAGTTCAGAGTAGTGCTTTTCAAGCTTCTATGTGCTCATGGATCACTGGAGAGCTTATTAAAATACAGATTACAATTCAGTAGGCCCAGAAGGGTTGTACGATTCAGCATTTCTAGCAGGCTTTCAAGTTAAACCAATGAGCCTGGTCTAGACCACACTTTAAGTATCAAAGACTGAGAGTAACTATGATGGTTAAGATTCTGTGTCAGCTTGGCTGGGCTATGATTCTCAGTATTAACATGTGATCACTTTTATGGTAGAATCTGCTGTGAGTAGCCAGTCAGCTAAAAGGGAGTTTCCTTGCACACGTAGCCTGCATTGGAATAAAAGTGGACATTCTGGTTTTTGCCTTGTCTGGATCCTGCAGCTGCCTCCTGTTCATCTGACCTCTGGTACTTGTGACTTGAACTAGCAGTTTATCTGTCAATCATGGGATTCTTTCATCTTCATAGACTGAGCAAGAGTCCTGCTGATCTTGGGTTCACCAGCCCCTGCTGCATGAATGAGAAAAACCCTTCATCCTGACTCATGACTTGGGACATTCCAGACTCTAGTATTGCGTGAGCTGTTTCCTTGATATAATCTGTTTCTCTCACTCTCTCTATACATATGCCAATGCCAAGTGCCGTCGATTCGGATCTATACATATGTATATATTATATATCTATATGCCTTCCTGGTTTTGCTTCTCTAGGGAACCAAGCCTGAGTTAGTAAGGACTGTGAAAGCTGGGCTAGTGCTATCATTCTCAAACTTAAGTATGCATCAGGACCACCTAGAAGGCTTGCTGAAACAGATTGGTGGAGCTCACTCCCAGTTTCTGATTCAAGAATTCTGGGTGGGCCTGAGAATTGGCTTTCTAACAAATTCTAGGGTGATCCTACTGCTGCCAGTCTGGGAACCACACTTTGAGAACCACTGGTGTGGCAAAAGGAAATTAGAATTTGAATCAGGCAGAACTGGATTCAGGTCCTCCTTCTGAGACTACCTTGCCCAAGGACTCTGTCAGCTCCCTAAACCTGGAGTTCTTCATCTGTAAATGAGGGCAATAACACCTATTGGTTAATTTTTTCTTTGGGTGAGTTTTAAATAAGAATAATGATAGTGTTTAACACAATTTACTGAGCCCTCAAAAAGGACACTACTAAACTTTCTTCCTAGTATCAAGATTAGCCAAAATGAAGAATGGCTGAATTGTTAAGAATATCCTGGGATATAGCCATTAACACTATGAAATGCTTCACATCAAAAGTCAGCTTTGTCCAGGACTCAAGATACTCAGGAATCTTGTTGTGTCTGCTTTGGTTTGCCCACCTCATCTGACCTTCCATATCCGACACACAAACTTCTAGATAAACTTGACCAAAAAACCCCACAAACTTACTGCCATCAAGTCAATTCTAATTCATAGTGACCCTACAGGATACAGTAGAACCGCCCTATGGATTTCCAATGCTATAATCCTTACAAAGCCAACTGACACATCTTTCTCCTGTGAAGCTGTTGGGTTTCAACCAGCAACCTTTGTTTCACAGCTGACCACTTGAACCAATGTAAGACTAGGCTTATTTAAATATGAATAGACCCAAACCAAAGCCATTTGCAGAGTAGAACTGCCCCATAGGGTCCCCAAGGAGCAGCTGGTAGAGTGGAATTGCCGACCCTTTGAGTCATATACCATGTAAGAGAGTGTTCAGATGTGAATGGAGCTGAGAATTGAGCCAGATGTTTTCTGCCTTCAGAAAAACTTGACAATCAAGCAGGGAATGGAAGATTCTACCTTAAATGATGTGCACTACGAGAAACTCTGGTGGCACAGTGGCTAAGAGCTATGACTACTAACAAGAGATCAGCAGTTTCAATCCACATGCATTTCCCTGGAAAACACTAAGGGGCAATTCTACTCTGTCCTATAGGCTAACTGTGAGTTAGAATCGACGAGATGGCAATCAGCTTTTTGGATTTTAAGGGCCTTATGTATGGTAGATACTTTATAGGGAATACAGGAAAATGATATAAATATAATAAACAGCATTAGTGAAGACTAGGAAATGATCTGTAAAGACAACCAGAAAATACAAATATATTGCCAGTGTCTACAATATTTACCTAAAGGACTCTTACCAGCCTAATCTAGTCCTTTATGTAATATTTATAGTTATTCCTCTACAGACAGACAGGTCTAAAGAATATTCCCAATTTAGAACAACATTTAACCTAGTATCACTTTGCTGAAATAATCTATTTTTAGGATCCAGCTTGAGTTCCTTGTTATGGCACACAGAGACCTCTGAGGGAACAGTATTTACACATGAGCCGTGGGTTCAACTTTCGTGTACTTAAGAGTTTACCTAGAAAGCCTGGTAAACATTCAAAATCCATTTTCCATTCTCCAGAGATGCTGATTCCTGAGTTTTGAGATGAGATTTTTTTTTTCCCTTATCAAGACAGTATTTTCCCAGTCTAAATCAGAGGAAAACACCAACTTAATCACATCACATACTTCCAAAAGCCACCACGAACAAAGGTCCTACTTTTCTCCAAGTCACTAGTGTTCGCCATTCTAATGAAGTGAAAAATTTCAAAATCTTTTCTCCAAAAGCAACTTATAAAACATTTTTGTAACTAAACCACATCTATGAACTTAATCTTAAAATCATGATCATCATTATAGCTAATATTCCTTGCTACAAGTCTTCTGCATTTACTGCATCACTTCAGTCTCCCAAACACGTTATGAATTTGGGCACTTTATTAACCACAGTTTCTAAACAAAGGTCCAGTGAGATTAAGAGAAATAACCCAATGTAAATAATGCTGCAGGAACTAGAATTCAATCTAATTCTAGAAACTACTAGTCTGTAATTACTACTCTATACTATTAAAATTAGCAAGATCTTGACAAAGAAGGCAACAGGCAATAGTACCCAACTGGCTGCAGGTAGTTACCATACACAGTTTCATCTCAGAAGGTGACATTTTGCAAAGGTGTACAAGGTTAACAGGAGATAAAACAGAAAGGTGATGCAACGAGGGAACGCACACAGAAAGATAAGGAAGCTTAGTGGGGTCCTGCTCTCTCTACTTTGCTTGCTGCTAGACTTACTTTTCAGTCAACCTTCAACTTAACCTCATCTGGCCCCAGCTTCTTTGTCTGCATCTGAGATTGCTGCTGCTTGTGACTCACCTGATACCTGTACGCAAGGGTTCATGCCGCTTAAACAAAAACTTCACTCAAATGGAACTTTAGCAAAACCGACCTGATTCCTCCACTGACTCATTACCATTTTCACTTTGAATTGATATCCAATTGCAATTTGAAGTTCCTCTTAGTTCTCCATCAAATGTTTAATGATCTGCAAACCAACAGGGAAATACACCAAGGACTGACCGACCAATAACTTCACTGTGTTCTCCACTCAGTGCCCTCTTTCATACACGCAGATACTCAAAACATACATATTTTACAATTCAAAGTATTTCCATAATTGGTTGTCTTAAAGAGAACACCAACTTAATCATGTACTTGGTTCTATTCCAAAAGCCCCAGTGAACGAAGGTCCAAAATCAAGGCTAAGCCAGATTTCTGCTCTAAGATTCTCTCTATTATATATGTTCTGTTAAGGAAAATAAAATACACTTATGAAATACTACAAGAGGTTCCAAGAGACTGCATCAAATTTCCCATGAAGCAGAAGGAAGTCATGTTTAACGTCTTTTCTTAATACTATGTACTGTGAACCCCCAAGAGAACACCTCCTATGTTCAAGTGTTTTACTCTCTTACTGAGAAACATAATTCAGTTCATCTATCATTTTCTTGAAGTGCCAATTCAAACTAAAAGCCTGACTTCCCAGGCTCAAGCTACTTTCAGAACTATTTCTCTTTCCCTGTGGCATACAAGCAACAGCTCCTTCTACCATCTGTATTTCCCCACTGATGCCTATTTTAGTTAGCCTGTGCTGCTCTAACAGAAATACCACAGAGTGGATGGCTTTAACAAGGGAAGGTTTATTCTTACACAGTCCGCTGGGCTACAAGTCCAAATTTAGGATGTCCGCTACAGGGGAAGGCTTTCCCCTTGGCTCTGGAGGAAAGTCTGGTATTGTATCAGTCTTTGTCCAGGGAGCATCTTGGCGCAGGAACCTCAGGTCTAAAGGGCATGCTTTCCTCCCGGTGTGGCTTTCTTGATGGTGTGAGGTTCCCAATTCTCTGCCTGCTTCCCTTTCCTTTTATCTCTTCTAGGATGAAACGATTAAGGGTGGTGCAAACCATACTCCAGGGAAACTCCCTTTACATGGAGCATGGAGGTGGTCTTCTTAAGGGATTCACAGTCCCACGCTAATCCTTCAACATACAGCACAGTAAAATCACAAAACGGTGGACAATCACAGAATACACGGATTCATGGTCACATGACTACACCTATTTTGGGGGGGACAGAATTCAATCTTTGACATTGCCCCCATATAAACATACCCATCGCTGTTGACTCACGGGAACCCTGTCAGACAGAATAGGATTGCCCCATTGGGTTTCCTGGGAGCCCTTTTGATTAGCATCTCCCCTTAACCACAATGCCACATAAACATGTATCCGTGGAAAACGTGTTGTTATTATCACTGCTGGTAGATGCTATCAACTCTATTCCGACTCATAGCAACCGTATGTACAACAGAACGAAACACTGCCGGGCGCTGCGCCATCCTCACGAGCACTGCTACACTAGAGCCCATCACCGCAGCCACTGTGTGAGTCCATCTCATTGAGCGTCTTCCTCTCTTTTACTGACTCTCTGCTTTACCAAGCACAAGATATTTCTCCAGGGACTGGTACCTCCTGATAATATTTCAAAAGTATGTGAGACGAAGTCCCACCATCCTTTCTTTCAAGAAGCCTTCTGGCTATACTTCCTTTAAGACACATTTGTCCTTTCTTCTGGCAGTCCATGGTGTATTCAATATTCCTAAAATATCATAATTCAAAGGCATCAATTCTCCTTCAGTCTTCCTGACCCACTGTCCAGCTTTTGTGTGCCTATGAGGCAACTGAAACTACTTTGGCTTGGATCAGGTGCACCTGAGTCCTCAAGATGACATTTCTGCTTGCTGGTACTTAAAGAGGTCTTTTGCAGTAGTTTTGCCCAAAAGCAATTGAAAACCAAAGCAAACATAACAATTTCAAATAAAGCCAACTCTATTTTCTGCCTCTAGAGCATAGTGTGCCAAAGGCTCTACTGATGTTTCAAACATGAAAGAAAAAACAAACTGAGTCTATAGTGTGAAAGTGTAGTTATTCATGCCATGAAGAAGACTTGACCGGGGTAGGGGGCGGTCTATAACCCCAAATCATGACTGCTTTTTTTTTTTTTTTGGTATATACTAGACAATGCAATGGTCTTTCCTGCAACAAATTAGCTGTAGTCAGCTCAGATTACTACTGATATTTACATGAATTTCTGTTCCTTGACAAAGTAAACAGTATTTGGTGGGTATCTAGAAGGAATGGTTTAGTGGCAGAAAGGACTTGGAGAACAGCAACCTGCAACTAAATATTTCCGATACACAAACCAATGTGAATAATCAACACTGGGACAGTAGAGGGCATGCTGAGTTTGGACTTGGCTGATGTATGTGATAACCCTTCTAAAAAGATGCAAATCTACTCTTTATTCGTTCACTTAGTGACTGCTGTTCCTCTTGAAGAGGGTCCTTCTCTTTAAGGCACTTCCTCTGGACCAAGAGACACATTGGAGCCACAGGAAAAAAGACACTGGCAGACATCTAACTGGAAAGTTTCCATTCTTGCTACATTTGCTTTCCCCATGCCACACCAGAGAACAGCTGGGAGCTCAGAGGGGATAAGGGTTTCTCTTTCCCTAGGACACAGAAACCCCACCAAGCAGACATAAAACTATTAACTCCAAATAAAAGGAAGCATGCTCTGATGTCTTCATTCCCTCAGGCCACAAGCAATAGGTTCTTGCAGAAGGAGAGAAGGAAGGAAAATGTCTCAGTTAAGTGGTACTCCAGGGAGGGGGTAGAAACAGGCAGAGGCAAGCAGAGCTGCGTAGCACAAGGAGAGGGAACAGAATCTCCCAGTGGTAATGAAGTTTGTGGTTTCATGTGAAACCAGGGACTCAACAAGGCTACCAACCTACAGGCGACTTCACGTCAAAGCAGGAGATCAGTCCTAGCGTTTCCAAAGAGTACTGAGTGCCCTGTTTCCACATCAAAGCTCCTGTGATGGTCTGACTACAACAAAGTACCTATCAAACAATTTTTGGCTTCTGCTGATAACACAGAAGCAGACTAGACCCAACAGAACCACACACACTATGAGGGAAGAGGGACACAGCATGATCCATGCAGGGAGCAATCTGGCTGGAACTCCAAATTCAACTGTGGGAGTTGGGTGGATAAACAGCTTGAAAGCAAGGCTAGGAGGACGTTTCAGAAGAAATGACACGATATACCAAAAGAGGAGGGAACCAGACTGGCAGTCCTTTATCTATAACTGTTTCTTATTCATCTCCTGTAAGTGTTGTGAATAGCCCTGTCTCTACTCCTTAGCTACTAGGAACAGTCTGTCTTTACCATTACCAAACCCAGTTGCCACTGAGTTGATTCTGATTCATAGTAACCCCACATGTGGCAGAGAACTGCACTCCATGTTTTTCAAGGTTGTGACTTTTCAGAAGCAGATCACCTGTCCTTTCTTCCAAGGTGTTTCTGCATGGGTGTTTACCACCAACCTTTCAGTTAGCAGCTGAGCATCTAACCATCTGTATCATCCAGGGACTCCACCACAACCAAAGCTGTCATTGATTGAGTATCCAAGATACGCCAGTCACTGTCCTGAGTTCTTTCATGAATTATCTCATCTGAAACTCAACAACACCCTACCAGGGTAAGCATTAATATTATCTCCACTTACAGATGAGAACACTGAGCTTTAGAGAATTTAACTACCCACCAAAGATAACACTACTAGTAAGTAAATTTAGCAGAGCATTATTAGAACTCAGGTTTTCTGAAGCCAGAATGGGAGCTCTTAAAACCACACCAAATGGCTAGAAAATGGGAACAATTGGAGTCAAAAGTCTATTCTTCTAACACCCTAGAGGACTGACTAAGATGCCTCAACTTCTCCAATATGAATGAAGACATAGAGAAGCAGAGTAAGCACACAAATGGGGAAAGGGTTCAGTTTTGTGAGAAAAGTGTGTGCTGTTCAATAGACAAGCCATGGCCATTTTTTTGGACAGAAGGACCTCTTTAATGTTACAAAACAGTTTAAACATTTGTTTTAGTCATCCAGCACTGTTAGATGAGAAGTACCATAAGTGGATGGCTTTAACAAACAGAAGTTTATTCCCTCACAGTTCAGGAGGCCAGAAGTCCAAATTAATGCTGTCAGTTCCAGAGGAAGGCTTTCTCTCTCTTTCAGCTCTGGAGGAAGGTCGTTTTGATGCACCTTTGGTTTTCCTTTGGTCTAGGAGTACCTCGGTGCAGGAATCTCCAGTCCAAAGAACATGTTCTGCTCCCAGTAATGTCACCTTAGTGGTACGAGGTCCCCAACTCTGTTCATTTTCCTTTCCTTTTTGTCTCTTGAGAGATAAAAGGTGGTATAGGTCAGACCCCAGGGAAGCTGCTTTTACACTGGATCAGGGACACGACGTTAGTAAGGATGTCTCACCCTGATCTGCTTTAACATAATCCAGTCTTGCCCCATCAAATACAAACAGATTAAGATTTACAATATACATGAAAATTACAATCACAAAATAGAGGACAACCACACAAAACTGTGAACCATGGCCCAGCCAAATTGCTACACACATTGTTGGAGGGACATAGTTCAATCCATGATGTCCCACACTTTGGCTCCCCCCAAAATCACATCCTTGCAACATGGAAAACATATCTATCCCGTTACGTCACAGCAGAAGTCTTGGCTCCAAGTCCAAAAAAAAAAATTCTTCCTCATCTGTGAAACCTAGAATACAAACTACCTGCTTCCAAAGGTACAACAGCAGAACAGACACAAGCTAGACATTTCCATTACAATGAGAAGAAATTAGAGGAAAAGAAAGCATAACAGATACTAAACAAGTCAGCAGAACACACTATATTAGCCCTTAAGCTTTGAAAATAACTCTCTGTTTTTGGAGACCATTTATACAACGCCCTTGCCCTTCAGGCACTGAAGTATTGGCCACACTCTCTGAGTGGAGACCTCTCAGCCCTGGGCTTCAATCTCAACTTCCAGGCCACTGACACAGCAACCCTTCTCCCTTGGTTTCAGGTGCACCCTTCACCTGTTACTTCAGTGGAGACTCCACTCTTTGAAACACCAAAGGTCCAGGCCATAGCTTTTGAAACTGTGGCAAGTGGCTTCTTGTGTTTCCTGTCTCTTCAGCTTCCTGTGGCCTCTCATCTCCTGGGGCCTTCTGCCCACATGTGCCCTGCAGGAGAAGTGTCTCAAAGCAATGTGGCTCCACCACTAAGTGCCTAAAGGCATCCTACTCTGCCACAAAACTTCAGCCAGAAGGCACTCAGCTTTCTCACTCTATGGGTCAGCAAGCCAACAGCAAGCACCCAGAGACCCTCAACTCTGCCAGGGTGCCTTCTGTGCATAGGCACTCAGCTCTCCCACTCCATCGGTCAGCTCCAGCATGGCTCCAGTGCTACTGCACACTAGTCCTTTTTGTCCTGCTGCTTGTCATTTCTGCTGCTGCCACTTCTCTGCTGCTGCAGGTTCTCTGTGCACTCAGAATTTCAAAACTACTTTTACATTTTAGGTATCTGTTAGCAGCAGAATCCCACTCCCAGTACTAAATTCTGTCTTGATAAGCTGGTACTGCTATAACAGAAATATCACAAGTGGATAGCTTGAACAAAGAGAAATTTAATCTTTCATGGCCAAGTAGGCTAGAAGCACAAATTCAGACCACCAGTTCCCGGGTAAGGTTTTCTTCTCTCTGTTGACTCTAGAGAACATGATGCCACTAAGAAAGCAGTGCGACGAGCAGAGCATGTTTGGACAGGAGGTTCCTATGCTGCAATGTTCCCAGACCAAGGGAAAACTGATACAAGTAGCTTCTTTCAGAGTTGACAGAAAGAAGAAAGTCTTCCCCTAAAGCTGGTGCCCTGAATTTGGACTTCTAGCATACCTGACTATAAGCGAATAAATTTCTTTTTGTTAAAGCCATCCACTTGTGGTACTTCTGTTACAGGCACACTAGATGGCCAGCACAACACTGCACTGAAGTCATTGTACCTAACATCACAAATCATAATGGCATAGCTTGATAAGCTTTCACAGCTGAGCACACCTTTTAATTTGCCTTTGTGATAAAGAAAAACATTAGCAGCACCTCAGAAAACCTCCACTGTGAGATACCTTCCAATAGTAAACACTAGTTTTTCTTCTACTGACAATGATTCATTTTTTATCATATTTAAATGTTATATAAACAGGTTCTCATGCACACAAAGTATGTACTCCCTTTGTGTCTTGTTTGGGTGGCTTAACATTCTATGAGATTAATCTATCTTCTTGCATATAAGTAATTCATTCATTCTGATTGCCATAAGGTAATTTGTTGTAAACATATTCCACAATTTTTGCTTATTTCACTGCTGATGGACATTTGTATTGCTTCCAGATTGTGGCGTTTATTGCTATGAACATTTCTGCATGTTTCTTTTGGTGCACATCTGTCTGCATTTATGTATAATATACATTTGTACCTAGGAGCAGAATGGGAATTCCAGAACACTTGATTGTGCTTATGAGGCACCTGTACCTAAATCAACATGTAGTTATTCAAACAGAACAAGGGGGATACTGTTGGTTTAAAGTCAGAAAATGTGTACATCAAGGTTTCATCATACCTATTCAATCTCTAGAAACCCTGGTGGCACACTGGGTTAGGTGCTATGTCTGCTAACCAAAAGGTCAGCTGCTCAAATCCACCAGGTGCTCCTTGGAAACTCTATGGGGCAGTTCTACTCTGAACTCTAGGGCCACTATGAGTTAGACTCAACTCGACAGCAGTGGGTTTGGTTGGTTTTATTCAATCTCTATGCTAAGCAAATAATCTGAGAAGCTGGAATATATGATACAAGAACAGGGTATCAGGATTGAAGAAAGACTCATTGACAACCTATATGATATGCAGATGATACAACCTTGCTTGCTGAAAGTAAAGAGAACTTGAAACACTTACTGAAGAAGATGAAAGATCCCAACCTTCAGTATGGACTACACTTCAACCTAAAGAAAACAAAAATCCTCACAACTGGACTGATAAGCAACATCATGATAAACAGAGAAAAAATTGAGGTTGTCAGGGATTTCCTTTTTACTTGGGTCCACAATCAATACTTATTGAAGATTCAATCAAGAAACAAAAAGATATGTTGCATTACACATATCTGCAGCAAAAGACCTCTTCAAAGTGTTTAAAAGCAAAAATGTAACCTTGAGGATGAACGTGCACCTGACCTAAGCCATGGTATTTTCAATCACCTGAAAGCTGAACAATGAATAAGGAAGACCAAAGAAGAACTAACACCTTTGAATTGTGATGTTAGCAAAAAGTATTCACTATACCATGGGCTCTCAAAAAACAAACAAAACTGCCTTGGAAGAAATACAGCCAGAATGTTCCATAGAAGCAAAGATAGTGAAATTACGTCTCACATACTTTGGACAAATTATCAACAGGGATCAGTCCCTGGAGAAGGACATCATGCTTAGTGAAGTAGAAGGTCAGCCAAAAAGAAGACTGTCCTCAGTGACATAGACTGACACAGTGGCTGCAACAATGGGCTCAAGTACAACAAGGACTGTGAGGATGGTACAGGACCACCAGTTTGGGGTTCTATTGTACATAGGGTTGCTATGAGTCAGAATCGACTGGAAGGACTGAAAAACAACAACAGGAGTACATATTGTTAATTTCCCAAAGTGGTTCTAACCGTTTACATCCCTACCACAGTGTTCACTTGTCCTAGTTGCTTCATATCCTGGCCAGCACTCAGTATTGTCTTTTATTATCATTAATATTTTAGCAAATATACTGGTTCTGTAAAAGAATCTTACAGTGGTTTTATTTTGCATTTCCGGATCACTAATAAAGTTGAACAAGTTTTTATATGCTTACTGGCCATTTAGACCTCTTTTTCTTCACTGAAATATCTGTTGAAGTCCTTTCCTGTTTTTCTACACAGTATTCTTTTTCTTAATGACCTGTAGAAGATCTGGGCAGCTGCACAGGCAGCACCAGCCAGTGGGCCTATTCTGAGATCCCAGCTTCTATGTGGCCTGAGGCTTTGTAGCTCAAAATTAATGCGGGGTGGGAAGGGTCTGAAAGAAGCCTAGCTAAGGAATGGTGGATAGGGTGCATGCCCTGGGTGCTGCTTGCAGATGGGTACTAACAGCAATTTCTATTGACCATCGTGGCTTCCATACCCGGCCACAAGAGGCAATTCAGCAATCTAAAACAAATTACCACAGGGGCTATTTTCCATAGATGGGACTCTTGGAAGGGAGGAAAGAAAAAGGCCTTGGAAAGGGTGTTTGGAGAAATGTGTACAAGTTTATCGACACCCCAAAGTGAGCTGCCTCTGTGCCTCGGTGAAATGGGTGCATGGCCATACTTCCAGTGTCCTCAAAAGAAGCCCGAGCCTCAGCGACTCATGAGGCCCAGAAAGCAGAGCTGACTCCCTGATCCTGCAAAGGTTTACAGGGGTGGAAGTGGAGCCCTGAAGGGAAGCTCTGATCTGGCACAGCAGGAAGGCGAACTGGTTAAGCCATGGACCCTCAAGTCACACAGCCAGCCCAGTTTTATCCAGCTTTGTATCCTCCAAGCCTCCTTCCAGTTGAGGAATAATCCACAACAGGACTCTTCACAGTGATGAGAACATCTGTTAATCTTAGCTGCTATTACTTGTGTGATCATATTTTCTAAATTAAAAAATCAGACATAGAATTATAAGACCTTAATGTAAGAAACGAAAAGAGGCTTACATAAGTGGAGAAACCTACCCTGCTCAGGGATAATAAGACTTAACATTGTGAAAATGTCTAAAGCGATCTAGATATACAATACAATCCCAATACAAATTTCAGTGTCATTTTTTAACAAAATGGAGAAACAACTTACCAGCTTTGTTTGGAAAGGGAAGAAACTCTGATAAGTAAAATACCACTGAAAACAAGGAACGCAGTGGGAGGTCTATACTACCCAACCTTAGAACCTATTACATTGCCAGGGTAGTCAAAACAGCCTGGTGCTGCTACAAAGAGAGACATACAGACCAATGGAACAGAACGGAGACCGCAGAAACATCACCATCCTCTTATGAGGAGTTGATCATCAATAAAGGCCCAAAGGTCATAAACTGGGATAAAAACAGTCCTTCTAACAAATGGTTTTGACAAAACTGGATATCTATCTGCAAAAAACTGAAACAAGACTTGTATCTCACACCTTACACAAAAACTAACTCAAAATGGATCAAGGACCTAAATATCAAACCTAAAACAATCAAGATCATGCAATAAAAAATAGGCTCAACAATGGAAGTTCTAGTTGATGGCTTAGACAGGCTTTGAAATCTGACAAACAAAGCATGACCAGCACAAAATAGATAAACGGGAACTATTAAGAGTCAAACACTTAACACGCATCCAAAGACTTTATCAAGAGAGTTAAAAGACCACCTACAGAATGGGAAAAAAAGGTTTGGCAACTATATGTCAGACCAACATCTGATTTCCATAACTTAAAAGGTACTACATAATAGCAACAGAAAAAGTAAACAGCATAATTAAGCAACAGGCAAAGGAGATGGACAGACACTTCAACAAAGAGGACATCCAGGCAGCCAAAAGACACATGAGAAAATGCTCGTGATCATTACCTACTAGAGAAATCTGAATCAAAATTACAATGAGATACCATCTCACCCTAACAAGGCTGGCTATAAGCCAAAAAACACACAAAACGACAAATGCTGCAGAGGCTACGGAGAAGTTGGAACTCTCCTACACTGCTGGTGGGATTCTAAAATGGTACAACCTCTTCGGATAGCAATTTGGTGTTTCCTTAAAAAGCTAGAAATAGAAATACCATTTGATCTAGTAGTCCCATTGCTTAGAATATATCCTACAGAAATAAAGGCAGTCACACAGATACATGCACATGAATGTCTTCTGCAGCACTATCCACAATAGCAAGAAGACGGAATCAATCTAGGTGTCCATCAACAGGTGAATGGATAAACAAACTATAGTACAATTACTCAATGGAACACTATGCAATGATAAAGAACAATAATGATTTTAGAAAGCATCTCATAACCTGGATTCAAGTGGAAGACGTTAGGCTGAGTGAAGTCAGTTAGCAGCAAAAGGTCAAATATTATATGAGACCCCGACACAACGGCACTTGGCTTGGCTTGTCCTAAGAACTTAAAAATAGACTTATGCACAGAAGAAAAGACTCTGATGGTTACAACGGTAAGGAGAGAGGGAAAAGGTCAGTTATAGATTAGATCCACCAAGCCAAGTGCCGATGAGTCGGATCAATCGACAAATTTTAGTTAAGTGACAGCAGTGACAGCACACAGTAGAGAGTAGATCAACTTAACTGGACTTCACCATAAACTGAAAGCTTTTCTAAACTCAACCCAATATTTCAAAGGATAGAGTAGCAAGGACGGGGGCCTGGGGACCATGTTTTTCAGGGTATGTTGAGGCCTATCGGCACAACTAGTCTATTGCTAAGAGTCTTCTACACCCCATATTGGTAAGTGGCACCTGGGTCTTAAAAGCTAGCCAAGCTGTCATCTGAAGTGCACCACATGGTCCCAACTCATCTGGAACAGACGATAACTGAGAACAACAAAGATGTGAGGAAAAAAGAGCTCAGGAAATAGAAGGACCTATATGAATGAGAGACGGTATCAACATCAAATCAGAAGAACCAGACAGTGCCTGGCCACCTCCAAAGCCATCCATGATGGGGGACACAATGTGGAGTCCCTGAGGCAACATGAGAAAAAGAGGTGTGCAGCCCAGGAACTGCACTAAAGGACCAGAATGTATGATCCAATAGCCTGAAGGACTCCCTGAGAGCGTGGCCCCAGACCCGCTAGTGCCCCTGACCACAAACTGGTATTAAGGTCAGTTCTTCAGACAAGAATGGACTGAACTCAGGGAGACAGTATGACCATATGGTGTGCATACTTTATGGTGATACGCATTTACAGGATGCTATCCTACTGGTCTCTTTCCAGATGGGAGAGAAGAGGGTAGAGAGGAAGAGACAGATGCTTGTTAAGAGGATATTCGAAATACAGAGTGAAAAGGAGGAGACTGCTGTCAAGAGCAGAGAGAGCTGCAGATATGTGGGCAAGCAGAACTGACGTGGACTATATACTTTCACTTAATCACAATAAAAAGAAAAGATATCAGACAAACAAATGCTTTGAAATCATCTTTAAAAAGCCTCCATTTTTTGTGTAAGAATCCAGTCTTTGGAACCTAACCATGTTGGTAAGTGAAGAGGGGGTGTATTAGGATATCCAGCAGACTCAATGACATCTTTTTTTCTTTTTTTTATCTTTATTTAACATAACTGAATGAAAATGTACGTTCACGTATAAATTTACATGCCCACCTATATGCAGCTTCCACTGCTCTCCCTGTCCAGTGACTGCACACTATTCCTCTCTGCTCCATACATGTCTCATCCTCCCAACAACCTCCTTTCCCCTCCTCTCCATCCACTCCCCTTCCTCCAGCCAGAGGTCAGCAAGATGATATCCTGTAGATGTATAGAACCACAAAGTGCTTCCAATACATGGTCACTCTGCATTGCCAAGTCCAATCCATTCCTGTCCAAAGAGTGGACCTCTGTTATAATTTATGGGAAAGGGCAGCATCAGGGCCGGGGGCCATGCTCTCAGAGGAACCCCAAAACTGCTGAACCATCAATTGAGGTCTTTTAGTGGAGATCTCAGGATACACCCCTTTTTATTCTTGTGTTGCCAGTAAGACTCCTCCCTGTGAGCTCCGTCGTGGCTATCACTGGTGGTGGCCGGGCACCATCTGGTTCTTCCGGTCCCAAGTTGATGTAGGCACCCACTCTTGTGGGTCTCTCTGACAATGACATTTTTAAAAGAATATTCTTTTATCACTATACCTCAATGCTACTTTGTTATAATTCAAGCAACTACGTATGTCTGTGTCTACTTCTGGACACTCCGTTCCACTGGTCCATTTTTCCATATCTGTACCAACACCACACTGTCTTAATGTTGGTTTAAATATGTCTCCTGGGAATATAATTCTTCCAACTTACTGTATTCAAGATTGTTTTATCCTAAATTTCTCTCAGCAATGTTTTGTACTTTGCAACATTGAGGCCTTGTTCATTGTTGCTTAACTGCTTGTTAGATTATTAAATATATGTTATCACATATTATTTGATGCATATAGAGCCATGTCAATTATTTTTTCTACATGTCTGTTGCCACCATTTATTTATTTTTACTTTTATTTTTTTAAATACTGACATTGTATACAGTGGCCTTGCTGTATTCACTTATTTATTCTAGTGGCTGGTACAAAGACTCCTGAATTTTCTAAATAGATAGCTATATTATTATTTCTTTCAAACCCATTCTTTTATTTCTTTTTTGCTTAGATGTGCTGGTGAGGACCTCCATTATGGAGCTAAATAGAAGGGGTGATAAACGGCATCCTCACTCAATTTCCAATCTGAGAGAAAGAAACCTTCAAAATTTCACCAATAAATGTGAAATTTGCTCTACTTTTTTAAAACACATCTTATCAGATTTTAAAAGTTTCCCTTTTTTTCTAGTCCGCAAAGAAAAATTATCATGAATACGTATTGAGTGCTAGCAAATATTTGTTGTGCATGAATTGAGATTATCGTATCATTTCCTCCTTTATTACATAGTTGTGGTAAATGACAATTAATTTTTCAATGTGAAAATTATCTTGCATTCTTGAAATAAACCCAGTTTGGTTGTGATGTGTCATCTTTTTATATTTTGATGGATTTAATTAGCTGATATTTTGTCAAGTGTGATGCATCATCTTTTTATATTTTGAAGGATTTAACTAGCTGATATTTTGTCAAGAATTTTTGCATTTATATTCATGAGAGGGGTTGATCTGTAATATTTGCTTCTTTTAATGTTATTCTCAGGTTTCTGTAACAAGGTTATGCTGCCTTCATAACATGAACTGTAAAGTCTTCCTTTTTCTTTTCTTTGGAAGCATTTCAGTAAGGTCTGCATTATTTTTCCATAATATTTATAAGAATTCTTTGATGGATCCATCCAGACCCGGTGACTTCTTTGTGGGAAAACTTTTAATCACAGATTCAGTCTAATAGATACTAGACTCTTCAAACTGTCAGTATTCCAAAGTAGTTTCACAGTTGTTCCAAGATGCAACAGTGTTTGACTCCCACAAATCCTGGGGAAAACTGTTGCAAAGTGGTTGCTAAATCTCCTTCCACAGCCCTGGTATTTCAACACTTGATCCTCCTGAGCCTGATCCTTTCCAGTGACTCTCCAATGAATAAAAACGGAGCCCCAGAAGCTGGACAACAAAACTACCACCATGAGATAATCTTTAAATGTTAAACCAAAAGTATACCTGAAAGTTGTAAGTTGAAACAATAGTTAAGCTGATGTAGTGAAGAATGCCTGCTTTCAGCACTGTGCTCTTAAGCTCTACAGACTTAACTGAGAATAGTACTCACACAAAAGATTATATAGGAAACAGGGGTTTATGTGAATGGGGAAAGAACAACTCAGAAAAGGAGTGTGAGAATGGCTGTACAACTTGAAGAATGTCACTGAGCTGTACACGCAGGAACTGCTCAATTGATATATGTTCTGCTGTGTATATTCTCAACAACAACAAAATAATAAATTAGAAAAAGTAATTCCTGTCCTTACATCATGGTGACTTACTGAGAATTTAGCACAGCAGTGATAACTTGTTAAGACACTAATTTGTGTCTTCTCTCTCCACACTCTAAACTCAGCAGGTAGAAACAAATATTAAGTCACAATTGCCCACACAGACCCTTGCAGACAAGCTACCAGGTCTTTGTTTCCAAGGTTTGGATTCTCCTTCCCCCAGGTGGGACTTAATAGTTGTTTATTTGTTTTTAAAATTTGTTTCAGGACCAAGTAAGAAGAGAAAGAGGCTGGTACCTGGGAGCCAATGCTACATCTTTGTTTCTTCAAGGTCTATATCCATCCAGGGAATTAGCCAGATTGTCTGAGATAGAGTTTTTGTGTTGTAGGTGGAAAGAGAAGAGTACAAATCCTGAAAGTCTTATTCCACAGCAGTAACAAGGATTACAGCTACCCGTGCTTGCTAAGTGGCATCCACAGTGGCAGAATACTCAAACTGAGGCATTGGGTAGCTGTGTCAGTACAGACTGTATGTGAAGTCAGTGTCATCAGCACCCCGGAGAAGTCTGCAGAGCCAGGTTTAAGAGAGGGATGAAAGCTGCCCTGAATGGACAAGACAGACACTCGAGAAAGACAAAGGTCTTCAACTCCAACTGAAGTCAAAGGCATTTCCATTATCCCCTACACTATGTAAAACCCAATATTTTTTAACATGACCCAGTGGTCAAGGAAAAAGAATCAGAAAGAGTACCTGATATGAAATAGGTCAGTAAGTCTAGCAATTTGAGGCTCAATCTCCTATGTAAAAAACATTTTTTCCCTATAAGAAAAAATAAAATTTAAAGAAATATGGTCTATCTTGTAACTCCCTCCCCCCTCCAAGTTTTGTAGAGCTGGAAAAGTCCATGACCACATCTCTTCTCATCATCCTTTTGTATTCAGTGTGCAAATCTAGCAGGCAATTAATCTCCTAAGTAGGTCTTTGATGAGAGCAATTACTCCACAGAGCCCTGAAGACAGTGTGGTCTGCCTTGACCTCCCTCTTCACCAACATGACTTTGCCCCTGAGGATGGAAATGTTGCCCACAAGCTCTAGCCTGCAACAGCTTCAAGTCCAACAGGCCACACTCAAAGGATTTTAGGAAGAGCAGCACAGGAATATAATATGGGGTTCAGATGGTTCAGCTGCTTTGATTGTGTACTTTCTGGCAATTCTCACTTGGCAATTTCTTGTCAGTTGCAGCTTAGTTTACATGACTGTCAACCCTGTGCCAAACACTGTGTTACGTACCAGGAAGTTGAGACAGTTAATGCATGGCTCTGGCTCTGGGGCATTCACTGTGTTGCAGGGAAGACAGAGACATAAATAGCAGAGCTGCAGTGAGATACATGTGAGGACAGGAGATAAACAGTGCTCTGAAAGCACCAAGGAGGGAGCAATCAATTCTGCAATAAATGTGCCCCTTGTTCGCCTTCCTCCCATCCCCCTCCCCACTAGAAGCTGCTAGGCTCTGGATTCTGGCAGAAGATGCTAGAGGATGCCTATAAACTATCACAGCTGGAAGCCATTAGCCCAGTTACAATTACAGGGGAGGCCAGCAGAATGCTGAACACAGAAGGTGAGCCCGGGACAGAGTAGCCAAGCTCAGGTGCCATCTGGACCAGGAAAGTGATTCTTGGAAGCTGGGATAAAACCTAAAGCCGTGGCCCTCTTGATTAGTTAGCCGTCCACAGGCATTGCCCGGGGAAAGATTGAGAATCTTCCACCACGAGGCTGGACTCCAGCTACCTTGGAACGGCCTTTAACACCTGCACCATGGCTTTCCCCCAAAGACAACAACCAAACAAGAACACCGTACTCTGAGAACATGCAACACTTTGTGCCAGGCACTGCAGTGTGCATGAGAATGGGAACCCAGTGACTGCCCCAGAAGAGCTAGCTTGGAAACCTTTAAAGATAATAAGCAAAGGGAAAATGCCAGTGAGTGTGAGAGCAGTCACTGGGCTGAGGCAATGAGGAGCAGTCTCTCGGAGGAGCGGTCTCTCGGAGGAGGTGACGTCTATGTTGGACCTTGAAGACAGAGTTCAAGTAAGTGTGGAAAGCATTCTAGAAAGATATCGTGGAGCTTCCAGTAGAACTGAAAGGAAATATGGGTGTCTGAATTTGATACAAGTAGAAGACTATGAGACAAGGGGAAGACAACAGCTGACACAGGTTATGGGGCAACTTGAATTGCATGCTGTGGAGTCTAATTTGTATCCTGTAGGCAATAGGGAGTCAGCAAAAGATTCTGAGCAGGTTAGGGTCTGAATAAAAAGCAAATTCTCTCACATGAAACTTCTCCCAGAAAAAGCTCCAATCAATAGCAGCTCTCCATTCGCAAGATGTCAAAGAGTAGTTTGATCCCAGGTAGTAAATGTACCTGCTAACTACTCAGAGTCATGTTAGCTTGAGATGGTTTTGGTCTCCCCAATATATTTCTTTCCCAGTGAAAAATGTAAGTCTCTCCCAACAAAAAAGAGGCAAGTAGAGATTGAGTGAGCTCCTGAAGCACAGGGTGCCCTGAAGTGCAAACACATTAAACTACTGAAAAATGAGAGGGCAGCAATGGAATACACACTATCTGCCAATCAGTCATCCTACACCAGGTCAGGCATCTACCACTTGGCTGGCTTCCATCCCCACAAGCACTTGAACCTGAACCACAGAGTCTGCACTGCCTTGTAATTAAAGATAAAAACGCATGCATGCACTGCCAAAGAAGAGAACTAAACATGTGGAGAAGCAGCATTTGGAAGGGCTCAGTGGTGTGGCAAGGTACACAGAGAGTGGGATTCTGCAAGGTACTGAGTGACCTTCAGTAAGCTCCTTTCAGGTGAGCAAGATCTAATTCACTCATTCCTGTCCTCTAAGCAGCTGCAAACAATTGTGCATCTTCCTTGAACTTGGAGGAGGCTTGTCCCGCCAAGACCCAAGCTTCACTTGACTGCTATGGACCGAAGGAAGACATAGCTCATGCATTATCCACTCTTGATTCAGATATCAGAAGGTGTTCTGCTTGTGATACCAAAAAAACAAACCCACTGCCACTGAGTCGGGTCCAATTCATAGCAACCCTAGAGGAAACAGTAGAACTGCTCCACGGAGTTTCCAATAAGCACCTGGTACATTTGAACTGCTGACCTCTGGCTAACAGACATAGCACTTAACACACTCTGCTTGTAGTAAGTGAAAGTAATATCAGCTCTCAGTCAACCCAGGAAAGAACTTAAACTGATTTATAAAACAAATATTCAGAGTTAACCATCTTCTTGAAAGAGACATCTCGGATTTTCATTCTTTTAATGATTTTAATATTCAGTTTCTAGACATTCAAATTAAATCCACTTTTTCTAGAATACGCTTAATTTCTAAAGTGAAATCCAATTGCAACCCCAAAGCATAAAAGTATTGAACCAGTTGGCAAACTCTAACTCACTGTTAAAGGACTAGTCATCTGTGCGCCCTGCTCGGTAGCTTGCTCTAATCACGCATGGTAGAATTAATTGCTCCCTCCTCTGTGCCATAAAAGCACTTGATACATAACTCTATCATAATATTTTTCCCAGGATGGAGACCAACCCTTGTGCACATTTGTGACCCCAGTGCCTACAGTGTGCTGGCCACAGAGTTAAGTTTTCAATAAATGTCTGCAGAATTGATTGTAAACTGGCTTTGTTTGCACATAATCCTATGTTCAACAGCTGAAATTCAAACAATCTTTATCATTGAGTTTGTCTTTATTTGCCAAAGAGAGATATGTGCTCTTAGCTCAAACCTGTTTCATAAGATTCAGATCATAAATTCAGTGGCCTAATAGTATTCTCACCTGAATGTACCATAGTATCTCCAACCAAACTGATTATCTTTTGCCCAAACTATGTTTTATGAATGCCTCCAGTTTCCCAACCGCCAATCACTTATGCAGCACGCAAGTCGAAATCCTGAAGTTTCAACTAAAATCTCTACTGAGATTTCAAGAAGATATAAAAATCATCTTTTCTTACCCCAACATCCTATTAAGCACTAGGCTGGGTCGATTCCACTTCTCTAGCCCTTCTTATAGCCAGGCCCACCTCTCTATCCTTCCACCATTGCTGGAATCCATGCCCACCTGACCTATCATCTCTCCTCTAGACTGTTTTCACTGGCTGCCATAGTTACAGTGGCCCCATTCACAATGAGGGACCTTTGAGAGTCAGAGCATTTTCACTGGATGTCTTCTTGGAAGTAGATGATCAGGCTCTTTCCTCTCTACTCTGTCTTAGTCTGGAAGTTCTACTAGGACCTGTTCAGCATCACAGCAACACCCACGCCTCCCAAGAGACAGGAGGTGGCTGTGCAGGAAGTACATGGGCTGGTAATCAAAACTGGGTCTCCCACACAGAAGGTAAGAATTCTACACTGAATCACTAGTGCCTCTCACTGACAGCAATATTTAGAAATATAGTTTGCTTGCTTATTTATTTCACACATACAATTTTTATAACTTAATATATCATGAGTTGTTTTTCATGTCAACAAATATCTTTAATAACTAAACACTGTGCCATCATATGAATGTATTTTAATTTGCTAATACATCTCTCATTATTAGACATTCATGTGGCTTTTAATCTTTTTGCTTTTATAAAGCAATGTCATACTAGTCTCTCTGCTGTCAGTTTTACCCTCCTTAAGTCCAATCTCCACCCTGTGCTTAACTCATATTTGAGGGTACAAAACTCATCCAGTGACTCCTTATTCTGTAAAGAAAAAAAAGAAGTCCTAACTCCCTGGCCCAACAGAGAAGATCTTTAATCATCTGCCTCCTTACCAACTCTCTTCCCTAATGTGCCACTTCTTCACATGTGCTTTCGCTCCACCCTATCAGACTTTCTAGGTCTTCCTTCCTAGGTTATCTGGAACACCTGTTAGTTACTCTCCCATACCCCCATGTCAATGTACATGCCACGGCACTCCTCATCCCACAGCATTTGTCCTCAGCAAACCCCTAATGATGTTATCGACTCACTTAAAGTATTGGCTTTACCTTGAAGCCTTCCTAGACCTCCCAGCCAGAATCAGTGCCCCTTCTGTGACCCACAGCACTTGACATACTCTTGGGTTTGCCCCCGTGACAGCAAAGAGCTAGGACACAGAGACACATGAGAATACTTGACAAATCAATGAACTGTTCTTCTCTCCAACTAGACCCAGTAGTTTTTGATGCAGTAGTTTTTGATGCTGGAAGTACATGAGAATCATCTAGAAAGCTTTGCAAGACCCTAATCCAAGGCCTCATCCTAGATACATTAAAATCATTGTTTATATCAGGCCCAAGTATGCACATGTTTTACAGCTCCTCCAAGTAATCCTCCAAGTTTTACAGCAAAGTTAAGGACCAATCAATTCAACTCTGAGACCTTTGAGAGCAATGATGCACATTTTCTGGAACTCAATAGGGCACAATGAGTCAGAGTATGCAATCTGGAGTCAATGAAACATACTTCAAAACCAGGGTCAACAACTTCCTAGTGAAGCAAGTTTCTCTCTCTCTCTCTCTCTCCTTCCCTTCCTCCCTCCCTCCTCTTTTTAATAAATTTTATTGTGTTTTAAGTGAAGGTTTATAATCCCTATCAATATACTGTATAACACCTGGAACTCACATGGCTATTCTATTCTGCATATTCTCTCCTCACCCCCCCACCCCATGAAAGCACACTACACTGTCCACTGTGAACTTTCCATGTCCACATGACCAGTCCTGCCCCCCTTACCCTACCATCCCACCTCCAGTGATGAGCTTTACAAACAGCCCCATGTATATATTTAAGCCTGAAAGGCTGTTTGTTGCCGGCACCACTCCATGTCTCATCTCGTCCAGTTCAGTCTTCATCTGGAGAGTTGGCTTTGGTGCTGGATATGGTTTAGGGATAACAGAGAGTCACAGGACCACACCCTCAAGGGACCCTTTAGACTGATGGAACAACAAAGTGTGGCCATTTGGTAGAGTTCTAGTTCTGCACAGTCATGTTTTTCCTGCTAGGTCACAGGCTGTGTACTATGCATCCCATCACGACAGTCCTGGTGACCAGGCACCATCTAGTTCTTCTGGTCCTGTGCTGAAACAGTCTCTGGATCATACGGCACCTTCCATCAGTTGGGCTCATATTTTCCTCCTGTTCTTGATGTCCTCCTTTTACCTCTGTTCCAGGTAGATTGGGACCAATCAATGCTACTTAGATGGCAGCTTGATAGCTTTTAAGAACCCGGAAGGTGAGGCAATTGTCTTAACCTCCTTCAGCCTCAGCTTGCAGAGAAGCAAACAGTAATAATAGTACCTACTTGGCAAGTTGGAGATTGAATCATCTGTTGGGGCTTCTGGGTCAATCCATCCTACTTTACCAAACATGATGTCCTTCTCTAGTGAACGGTCCTTTCTGATGACCTGTTCAAAGTGAGTTAAAGTCTCACCATTCTCTCTTCTATGTAACAATCTACTTGGTATTTCTTCTAAGACTGTTTTGTCCATTCTTTTGGCAATTCACAGTACATTCGACATAATCGTCTTTGTCAATACCATACCAACCACGCCACCATACTAACAATGAACTCACACCTGCCAATGATCATGAAAGTGGCACAAGATTGGGCAATATTCCAATCTGTTATATATTAAGGTTTCCAAGAGTTGGATCCAACTCAATAGCCACTGATAACAACAACTTACAAAGATCGAAGTTTGTTTTCACAATTAAACCATATAACGGATGTAGACAGAGGTCTGTCTCCGGTACACAATTAGCACATCCTGGAGTATTATTTCTGATTTCTCAACAGCCCCTTCCAAGCTCTGGAAAAACCTGCAGTCAGCACAAGACATTTGGAGAATGCTCACTAGCCAACTGAATATCCTCATACTCAGTGTCTTCACAGCTCCCTGAAAAGTCAACAGCAGTGCTATAACTTCTAAGATCATTACTTGTAAAAGTAAGCTATGCAAAAAGTGTCCCTTCCCAGCCTTGACTATTTTCAGGGATAATATTAAGTTGATTTGACTTTTTCTGCCCCTGCAATCTTAAAAGAAAATCACAGTCAGATTTGCTAAATTGGTTATAATTCAGAATGCAGGATGGAAACCCTGGCCAGAAAGACTGGAGCTGAGCATAAGGAAGAAGAGCTGTCTACCTCTTTAACAGGAAGCAGCAGAGGAGTAAGTCAGCAAACCTCTTTAGATTTTAATTCTCTGAATACTAGAGATGTAAGTGGGATGAACGCCCAGGAAACTAGTGCAGTACGGATCTATACATGTGTACGCACGTATACATATTTACATATACAACATGTATGAAAGGTAGGTGGTTTGACCCTATGAACTGATCCACAGGAGAAAGATACGGCACTTGGCTTCTGTTCAAAGATTTATAGCCTTGGAAGCCCAATGGCACAGTTCTGCTCAGTCTCACAGGACTGTTATGAGTAGGAATTGACGTGATGGCAATAGGTATACATATATACACATATGCATGCACATGTACATACATATTTATATATATACACGCATACATACACATGTACAAACACACACATATAAATTCATACACCTATATGTATGTATATAACTGCTGACATTCTAGTTAGCAGCCAAGCTCTTAACCACTGCGACACCTGCGCTCACGCTCTCTCTCTCTCTCTCTCTCTCACACACACACACACAGACACAGACACAGACACAGACACACACACACGGCTTTCTTCCAAAAGACTCACCAAAACACCATCACTTTAAAAACTACTCACAGCATACATATGCCCAGGTTGTGCACTAAATAATACCCAGGAACATAAAAATATAAGACACTATCCTTGCTTTCTAGCAGGGGCCATGACTTGAAAAGTTATCCGGTATCTTTGCCCTGGGTAATAAAGCCCAGATGTTAAATTTAAGACATTATTTCCAAGCTGGCTATACATCAGAAATACTGAGGTCTTGACAATTAGGAGCTTTGGTGGTGTACTGGTTAAGATTTCAGCTGTTAATCAAAAGGCTGTCAACTTGAATCTACCAGTCACTCCTTGAAAATCCCAGGCGGCAGTTCTACTCTACCCCATGGGGTCACCATGTGTTGAAATCAACTCAACAACAATGAGTTTTATGGGCTTGGAGAACTGAAATCTCCAGTGATAAATGAAGTGTGGAACTCAAGTGTTTTTTAAATTCCCTCAGGTTACTCTGATGCAGTCCATCTACAGACCTGCTATCATATTTTAGGAACTGAGGGCAGAAGATCTATCTGGGATGAAACACAGGGGACAACACACTCAAGTATCTGAAAAGACTTCAAGGGGGAAAAAAAGGCTTAAAGCGAACTCTGAAAGGTGACTACAGTTTTGGTAGCTGAAGTGGGCACTTCAGGGAGAGTCAAGACATACAGATGAGAAATCAAATGTAAACACAAGAGATGCTAACATATCCTTGATTTATATGGTTTATCTCATTCAATTCTCTAAAGGCTCTTAAGATGAAGAATGGTAGACACTGTTAGTCACCTATACAACATCCATCCTTGCCCTTACTTCTTCCTTCCCAACAGAACCTGTATCTGCTCAGGTATCCCCGAAAGAGCATGAGATTTGGTTTCCCTGTCTAACTCAGTCCTGAGCATGGGTATACACATGTGATGCAACTCTGGGAGCTGTGGGCTTCTGGAAAGCTTCCACACTCTGAAAACGTACTGTTTCTTCTTTTGAACATTATCATGCCTAGACGTGATGCTAGAACTTCTGCAGTCCTTTTGACATCATGAGGGAAGTACCCTTAGAACAAGGGAATACTCACGACCAGGGAAAAGATGCAAAGAGCCTGGTCCTGGATAAACAGAATCAATGAATTAACAAGAAGCTAACCAACCCCCCATACATAAGCCAGTGGAGGCAGGGTTTCCTGTACCTTGTAGAGCCAAAGTATTCCAACTAATACAGGGTAGTTTTATTATTCCCATTTTACAGATAATGAATGACCTTAGGTTAGCAGCCATCAGAACTTATCTAAGTTCACAGAATTGATCATGCTGAGTACAGCAGAGAGAAGTCTAGAAAAGCATGTTCAAAGCTACTTGCTTTGCCAGAAAAATGGATTTTTTTTTCTTTTTTCTGCAGATACTAGTAAGCTGCTGAAAGTTTCTGAAGACACAGTGACATGATCAAAGGCCTGAAGATGAACAAAACGTTCTCACAACATCCTGCTTTTAGAGGATGACTGAGGTGGTGGCTGGCTTCCTCACCACTTCCTCCTCCCTCACCTCCATGGTTTAGTGGTCCATGCCCCAAGTAGCTGCCCTGAGACTTCGGGGTAAATTCAACAGGCACGAGTTCATATGCAAACAGCTGAATAGAAGACTGAATAGAAACCGTCTCTCTAGCCCCTAGAGAGAAGACAGTGACGTGGAGTGCACCCAACCATTTATAATTGGCACAGGGCCTAGCTGAGGCAAGACAGATTTTCGGGACATCCATGTAGAGAAACTATTATGCTGAGAAAATCTTCTCAGAGAAACAACTTTTTACAATCTCTTGTCTGCAAGGCTGGTCTCCCTTGAGCCTTCAAATGCTAATACTCTATCAACTGGGATTAAGGCAGGGCAGCTGAGACCCAGAAGGCTGCAGTTCATTATTTCCACTGGAGTTTCCGAGCAAACCTGTGTGCTCAGTTTCTGTCACACACTGAGGTGCCAGCAGGGTAATGCACCCTGACTCCGTGGGGTGAAGACAACAAAAGTTTCTCATTTGGGATACTCCCTGAGCTTGCTCTATGTATTTTTTCCCTTTGACTTGTTCTGATTTGAATCCCTTTGCTAGACAACAAAACTATAATCACAAGTATAGTACTCTCTACTATTGTGAATCATTCCAGTGAATTATAACTCTGAGGGGTAGTGGAAAATCTGAGTTTATAGCCACCAGCTCACTCCTCTCAGGTCCAGGAGCAGAGTCAGGCAATCTTCCATGCATATATGTAGGATGCCACTGCCTCTTCCAGGATGATTGAAGACTTCAGGTTCAGGCCAAAGACCACTTTGGATAATTGGATCCTGTCTCTCTGCTACTCTTCTCATGTGGCTATCCTTCTCGTCTGGCCGGCTGTGACTGTTTTCATCAAGCACCTCCACTGCTCCCATCCCTGACAAGCAAGAGGCATCCTTTATAAATGGGCCACCAACAATCTGACAGTGTCAGTTCTGAACTATACGCCCTAGTCTGTCTTGCCCTCCACAGACTGACCCGCTCCCAGTCTTCCTGGCCGCTGGCAGCCTTGTGGCTCGTCTTTGCACGAGGGCCTTTTCTCACTCTTTAACATTAGCAGACTGTGTAACATAGAATTTGGCTGACCTTTGTCCCCAGTTCCCGAGAGCTAAGTTCTAAATCCTTAAAATTTACCTAGAAATTGAAGTGCCCTTTTCCGACTTGACGGCACTTGGCTGGCTTTCTACTCACAGTGAACACTGATGATTTATGCCAGTGAGGTCACTCATGGGGGCCCGTCTATGGTCTGTGCTAACGAACTGACTCAAAGGGCACTCTAGCCATGTCAGGGGCCTACCCACACAACTCTAAGGTTAGAAGTTTCAGCCATGAGATACTGACTGCTATTCAAGGTAGACAGGCAGGCTGGTGATTGAGTTCTATCAACCACGCCTGTACAATGAAAACACAATTAACATTCCGGACACCAAATGTGGGGGAGCTCCCTGTGTACTGTCACACACTGAGGTGCCAGTGGGGTTCTACATCCTGACTCCATGGGGTGAGTACAACCAATGTGTCTCATTTGGGACACTCCCTGAGCTTGCCTATCTATATATTTTTTCACTTTCACTCATTGTGATTTGAATCCCTTTGCTACAAAACTATAACCACAAGTCTAGTACCTTCTACTACTGTCAATCATTCCAGCAAATTATATAACACTGAGGGGTAGTGGAAAATCTGAGTTTATACCCAGCTGGGTAGAAGTGAGGGTAGTCAAAGGACCACCAAACTTATGGCTGGTGCCTGAGTGAGGGCAGACGTGTGGAAGACCATGCCCATAATCCACGCAGCTCAGCCTGCCTCCAGGCAGGTGGCATCATAGTCACTCCATGGCCCAGCTCTAGTCTGGATGTTTTTCGACCTGCTCTACCACATCTCTAACTCTCCCTTAGTTCTGCTGTCTTTGCCCAAACTGGGTACAGCTTCACCGTGGCCCATGCCCTTGTGTTACCCTAGTGTAAAACCTGGGTGTGGCCCCTTCTAATCCCAACACTATGCACAGTGTCCTGCAAACTCTAGGTTTGCTGGACAACAACAGTGAGCACTTTCAAGTTCCTAATTGGCAGTATCTTCCTAAGCTAGCTGTCAGCTCAGCTTTGCCTACATCATGGAGTGTCTTTCTGTATAACAGGAACAATACTGGGCCTGAAGCCAGAAATCTGATTTCTAAAGCCACAACTCTGCTACTAAGCAGTTGTGTAACCTGGAGTAAGTGCCTGCCCCGACTAGGACTCAGTTTCTTCATCACTTTAATGGGAAGCTTCAACTACATAAACTTTGAGTCACCTGCCAGCTCCATCTTTGTCCAAATAGTTCACCTGATGCCTGCAGTGGAATCACAAGTCCCTGAGTGTCCACTCCAAAAATGGTCAGTATCAACATGGAACCACACCATGTGTATAGGAGCCCACGATCCTAAGATTACATTAAGAGTAATAATAAGTGATATTTACAAACTGGGTACTACAGGTCCATCATAGGTTAAGAATTTTATACACATTTCTCATTTAGCCTCCTACTACCTTATAAGGCAAGAATTTGTATTAGCTCGTTATACACATAAAGAAAAGAAGGGTTAGAGACATTTAATAACTGGCTCAAGTCACCTGTAATAAGAGGTATAGCAAATCCAAACACAGTAAGTGCCTGGCCACCGGAAAGAGACCCTTGGGAAACCACCCAGGCCCTCCACATCGGGGCTCCTAAGTGGGACCTCCAGAGCTTGGCACTGCTGTTTGCTTTGGTGAATTAGTAAATATTAAGACATTTTTCCAGGCTACCTACCACCTCTATCCATCCCAGTCTATCATTTGTCCTGTGTTTAAGAAAGCTCAACAACCCTAAGTTCTCTGACTTCTCTTCTCAGCAGGGAATATTTTTCATAACTTCTCAACACAGCTAAAACCAAAGCCACTGCCACTAAGTTGATTCTGACTCATAGTGACCCTATAGATTGGAGTAGAATTGTCCCATAGAGTTTCCAAGGAACACCTGGCAGATCTGAACTGCCGACCTCTCAGTTAACAGATGCAGCTCTTAACCACTATGCCACCAGGGTTTCCAACACACGACTACGGTATTGTGAACTACAAGGAAACATATTACTCTATACCTACACTCCTTTTACAGACATACTTGTAAACAGAGGATCTGAAAGCCCATGATGTCCCCCCAAGCTGAGGGAGCCCAACCAGAGACAGTATTCACAGCTTATGCTTTGAACTTGGGCAATTCAGGTTCAAAATCTGGCATGGGAGCTGTTGTGGGAGCTTTTAGTCTTTTTCTTTCCTTTTTTTCTCTCCTTAGTGCATGTGTGTGTTCTCTCATTCTCAAAAAATGGGAATAGTAGCAGTACTTACGTTACATATTTCATGTGTGAGAAAAACATGTACATAGTTAGCCTAGCACAAAGTAAGGACTCATTAAATGTTAGTGTTAATATTTCTAGTGCCAACACTACACTCAATACTACGGTCTAGCACAGTAGTGGCTACTATCCCACAATCTCTGAGGTCCTGTGCCCCTAGATCCTCCCCTAGCTCTAAATACCCAGCGGGCAGTCCACTTAAACACCGCATCTGCTAGTGTACAATCTGGGCCTTACGTATCCTGAGCCTGGCACAGTGTCCTCCCCACAGCAAGGAGAACCTCATGTGTGATGGGAAGAAGGAGCATGTGTGCACATCACCAAGAGGATGTGATGACTCTGGAGGTGCTTCTTCATGATGCTAGACACGGGTTCAATGCTCGGGAGCTCTCTGGGACATCAATTTCTGTTCCCCCAGCTCTACCTGCCTAATGGGGCCTGAGAGATACAAGTGGGCACAGTCCTAACACACTGGCAGGGCCAGGCAACCACTGTTTTATTTCATACTTCACTAAGTAAGCCAGCCAGCCAAGTGCCATCGAGTCGGATCCTAAGACGTAAGCTAAATCACCAGACCAGAGAGATGCACACAAGTCAGGTTGGTGGGTGGGTGGTGAAACAGAATGGATATAAAGGGGCCATTTACTTAAGGCTGGTTTGAAAGAAATGAGTTCCTTTTCCCGGGACAGAACAGAAACTTACCTGGATGCGGAATGCTTGGAGCCCTGGTGCCACAGTAGTTAACATCCATGGCTGCTAACCAAAGATCAGCAGTTCAAATCTACCAGCCGCTCCTTGGAAACCCTATCAGGCAGTTCTACTTTGTCCTATAGGGTCACTATGAGTCAGAATCTACTTGACAACAACAGATCAAAGCAGGAACCACAAACTGAGAACTAGGAGGCATCATGGAGCAGACCTAACCTACTGCCATTGAGTCAATTCTGACTCATAGCTACCCTACAGGACAGAGTAGGACTGCCCCACAGAGTTTCCAAAGAGTGCCAGGTGGATGTGAACTGTTGGCCTTCTGGTTGACAGCCACAGCACTTAACCGCTATGCAACTGGGCAGACAGGAAGGCCAAAACATGGTTTATTTAACTAGAGAAAAGAAAGTCAGACACATTTGCTGAGTGCTTCCTCCATGCCTGGCACTCTAATCACACAGACTGTTACAAACTGTGGCCTCAAGTTGGTACAATGGAACAAAATAGTGCTATTGCGATCCATAGGTTTTCATGGCCAATTTCTAGAAGTCAATGATCAGGCCTTCCTTCATAGTCTGTCACGTCTGAAGGCCTCTCCGAAACCCGGGCTGCATCACAGCAATATGCAAGCTGCCACTTACAGACAGGTAGGAGCTACACACAAAGAGCACTGGTTGAGAATTGAACCTGGGATTCCCTCATGGAAGGCAAGAATTTTACCACTGAACCACCACTACCCCCCTATATAAATACTACCTTTTGAATTCTTAAAGCTGCTTTAAAAAAAAATACTACTGTCACTCTTTATTAACAAGATGAAAAAACACAGCTTAGAGACATTAGATACAATCTGTGTTGTAAAGCTCTTCCCTCCATGTCATCCTGCCTCACACAGGACTAGGGAGGAGCCAGGGATGTTCACCACGCTGACAAGCTGCCCCACTAACCATCATGTGGATTTCTCACAGTCCTGCCTCTCAAGTTCATTTCCTTTCTCTGTTTGTCATCATAAGACAGTTAAGCCATTTCTCAGAGTCAGACTGGTGCCGTGCAGCCACAGGAGAGACTGCCTGCCCTTCCTGGAGTGGTGTCTGAATAGGGCTGCCAGCACTCACTCATGCCCCCATTTGTCACCAAGCCACTGTTTCACTCTGAACTGTAGACTGAGACACCAGATGTGGAGACAGGTCTCATTTGCTCCACATCCACCCAGAGCCATCTGGCAGACCCAAGGATCCCAGGACTCCAGCGCCTTAGCACCCAGACATGCCCTGCAACAGAGTGTGCTGAGCGCTGACACCTGGCTTTCTGTAATGATGGCACAGGCCGGGGGGACAGGTCAGAGGGAGTCAGGCTCCCCAGCACTTCTTTCATTGGGATGGTGGTGGCTGTTTCTGTTACACCTGCCTCTACTTCGGGGGTAGTGAGAGCCATGTGCTATAAAACTCTAGGTCGGAACATTAGGAAGAACACACAGCCCTGCCTTCCCAAACTCTTTGCTGAAACAGTACCTGCTTGGGAATTCAGAGAACATACCCAGGTTTGGGGAGGGCAGAGAAGGAGAGAGGCGAGGAGCAGGCATGCTTAGCACATTCCTGTCTTTCTGACCCACAGGTCTCATGCTATCAAGCCCCTGCTCAAGAGCCTGTTATGACTCCCCAGTTCCTTCTGCAGAGTCCTAACTCTCTCTCTGGGCCTTTAGAAGTCTGCAAGATCTGGCCCCAGCCAACCTCTCTTCCAGTTTTCAACTGTTTCAGCCCAACACGTCCTTTTAAATGTCTACACACTTATACCCTAATGAGATTATCCTTTTTACTTCATCTTTTTCCAAATCACAAACTTTCTCAACGTCCAACAAATTTTTGCCTCCAATTTTTACCAGCTCTGACTGTACCAAAGGAAAACATTCCTCTTCAAGCTTGGTGCTGTACTAACTGGTTCAGACCAGGATTGTTTATAGAGGTCTTCCAAGTGCAGGATTCCCACAATCTCCACTGGTCATCCAAGTCCAGTTCAGAAGCCCCCAGGAGTGTTCATTACATGCTGTTTTCTCTTATCCAGCCTGATTCCTTCCTGCTCCACTTCAAAGCCTTTTCCTTTGGGTTTGGTCCCTGGTCTTCCAGTCCCTCTTACCAGCATGACTTAGGCCATTACTCTGTGGCCTTGGTTGACATTCTCCCCTCAATTAGATAACCTCCCCACAAGTTTCGCTGAGAAATAGCAGCAGCCAACCAGGTGCCTAGGCAAAGACAGGCAATGAAACAGGACCAGTGCCACATGTGCCCCTGCAGAAACCAGGCTGCCTTTTAATCCTGGCTTCAGCGTAAACCAGAGTCTGCAAAGAGGCAGAACAGGTTTTGTTTTGTTTGGGCTTTTTCCTTATTTCTTAACTCTTCATTTTTCATAATGCTCTCTGTTAAAAAAAAATCTTCTGTACAAACACAGATGCACATGAGCACCTAATTCCTAAAGCCAATAAAAACCAAATTTTAAAAACAGATGAAGCAAATATAAGTCCCTAAGAAATGTAGCAGGTGGCTAATTTTGATCATTCTTCTTAAATGCCTGGATAATCTTATTACAAATCATATCTCTATTTAAAAAAAAAAAAAATGATATACTCAATGCAAACTCCAAAGGGTGCTTTGGAGAGAAGCCAGGCTATGGGTTTATAGTCTTCCCATTTTCAAATAAAATGCAAAAGAAAAAAACTAGTAATCATTTTAATGAGCCTTTAAATAAATTCTTGGCTGCAGCAAACTGCAGTAATTTATACAGGGAACCACAGACATATATTTGCTGAGAAAGGGACTCTGTGAGTAAAGACTAGATTTCTAAGAATTACTAAAATCCTTTTTCCTTTAAGTGATTAGTTTGAATTGAACCACACTCCATATCTACTCCCATCACTGAGCTCCACATATCAAGGCTGATGGAAACTTCTAGAGAAATGCCTTTCCCCTCATTGATCCACCTTTCCCCTGATTTCTCGGCTCCTGATGAAATCCGAAGGAGCCCTGGTTGTGCAGCGTTTAAAGTGCCTGGTTGTTCAGTGAACAGGGAGCATTTCAGAATCCATCTGTCGCTCTGTGGGAAAAAGATGTGGCAGCTGGCTTCTGTAGACATTTAAAGTCTTGGGAATCAAATGGGTCAGTCCTCCTCTGTTCTGTGTGGTCACCAGAAGTCACAACTGGCTTGACGGCAACAGATTTGGGGTTTTGGTTTTCTAGAGGAAGTCTGATAGTTTTCCTCTCTGAGGGCTTCTTTTCTAGACATACTGAGAGGAAGGTGTGGCCCTGGAGTCAATCAACTAGGTCGGTTTAGTCTAAATGCTAGTCTTTGCCTTCTTTTACTCTGCCTTTCACCTACTTCTGCTCAAAGATACCTCCTGAAACTCTTCTCTCGCCTCTCAGTAACTGTTAATTTATGAGGCATGAAAAAGGAGGCAGTTGTGAATTAACAAGAGTGGGACCATTTCTCCCCATCAGCAGAGTAATCAATCTCTTGCAGGCAATCGCAGGTCTGGTTTGAAGAGACAGGGAAGAAGATTGGAAATGATCAGGTGGCAGCATGCCTCATGGAGGGAGCAGGACATGAGGCTCTTAAAATTCCCAGGTGAGATCTGTGTCCTCCGAAAGGCAACTGAGAGAAGGCAATTCCTGCAGTCAGCACTATAGCCCATCCATGTGGCAGGGCTCTTGTGATGAGCCTGACGCACAGGTGGCCTGGTTTCCACTCTGCGATCATGATGTTATCTCCATCCAAGGAGTAACAATCTCTGCCATCCGTCTGCAGCTTATTTCTTCCAAAGCAATCTTATTACTGCTCTCATCCTATCCAATTACGTTCCTGAATGACTACCCAGATGCAGATGGTTAGCATGCTTGGCTGCTAACCAAAAGGCTGGAGGTTCGAGCCTGCCCAGAAACACCTTGAAAGAAAGATCTCATGATTTGTTTTCAAAAAAAAAAAACCAGCCAGTGACAATCCTATGGAGCACAGTTCTACTCTAAGATACACAGGACCACCATGACTCAGAGTTGACTGGACAGCAACTGATAGAGTGTTTCTAAGAGAATGAAATAATAAGTTATATTTTACCCCCATTCTATAAAGAAGCTGAGGCTCTGAAAACATAGATCCCAATGTCGCCCAGGAAGTTAAGAAAAACATCTAAATTAGAACGCTGATTCCTTTCCCAGACAGCTCTTCCCAAAGGACCTATCCTTGTTGGGCTTTGTGCGCAGCACTCAACCATCCTGTGCTTTGATGTGCAAGACATAATCTGAATTCCAGGCCCTTGGTTTCCCACCCAAGATCCTTTGACATGAAATTTCAGCTTCATTATCCTCTAATCCTCTGGGCTATGAAAGCAGAGAACTGAGAAGCAAATGATGTGTATGTCAACCCTACGGCCATCACAAACATTCAGAGGGAGGGATAAGGAGCCCCCTCTTCCCACTGCTCTTCACTTGCATTCAGTACACTGTAGCCAGTCAGGGTCCAATTCACGGAAAGCTTTTAGAGAAGCTGTTGGCACACAGCACACTCTCTAAAAGGGCTAGCTTATCATCATCATCATTGTCATTAGAATCAGCGATATCTGTTATCTTTGGAAACAAAAAACATGTATTAGAGCTAAGAGGGACTTCTCTTCTTGCTCTTCTAAATATAACTTTTTATGTATATTTCCCAGAGAGGGAATGTAGAGCCCACAGAGCTGAAGCACCTGGCTGAAGGTGCACTAAGTTGGTGGCCATGAGGGAACGAGTACAGACACGGTCCCTGTCTGGTACTGTGACACTTGAGGTCCTTTCTTGGTTGCCAGAACAGATTCAGGCAATGTCTCTGGCTCCCGTGCCTATAGCAGGAGGCTGAGTATATCTGGATGAGAGAGAGGTGAGACACACGTGAATGAAGTCACATCAGCTCATACTGACTGCAGATGGAACCTTTCAAATGTGCCAAAGAAGAAGTTGCTGCTGTGAGTTCCACCAGCAGGGACAGAAGAGTACAGTGAACCATGCACCTGCTGGCCTTCTGAACTGTATCTTTAGAAAGGCTGGCCTGGATGGCAGTGCAACCAGCCAACATGTGGCCACAAAACTGAGAGATACGGGTGTACATCTTCTGGGATTAACCAACCAGCTACCCAGCGCATTCGACCGTCCACAGATCTTCACATATCACCAGGTAGCCCACAGAAGCATTGTACAAATGGTGACTACCCAGTCCATGTCAGTTGGAGAGAATTTAAAAAATTACAGGATCTAAACTTGACATCATATAAATGGGGAAACTGAGGCTCCAAGAGAGAACTGGTTTATGGACATGCACACAATTATTTAAGAAAAGAACCAAGACTGAAAGTCAGATGCCTGTCTCCTACTCCAGTGGCCTTGGCCTTCAATGGCACAAAAGGTCTCTTTGTAATGCCAGACCTACCACGTGAGCCTTCTGAGCCAGAGAGAGAGCTCTTTACAAGCGGTGCTGGAATTCAGTTTAATCTCATAGGACATAAAGGTATCACTACATGCTCCCAGCAAGACAGTTTACTCAATGTTATCCTGAAACTCCAAAAGACCACTACTCAAACACCGACTTTTCATCTGTAGACCTATTCAACAGTCAAGACATGGGTCAAGATGCCAACTAGGTAGGAGAGATGGAAAGCAGATGTAGGACAGCACGCCAACCCTATACTCCAAATTCTATACACCCTTACCTATTTAAACATTTCAAAATACAGGTATCTCATATATGAATCTGTATTTTAAGACTCTGAAAAAAATCAAGATGGCTGGCCCTCAATCCTACATATCAACAGTTACCTAGAGCTGAGTAAGGTAAGCCCCTTTATTATACAGGGGCTGCCAGTGTTCCCACCTGGCCATTGCCATTTACTGTCATTATCTGTCTGGCTCCTGCATCACTAGACTTTGGGATCCCAGGTCTATATACATGCAGTTATTCTCATGTGTGCCCCCATCTGTCCACACAGACCACACATTTCTGACAGTAGAAACCTCTTCTCCAAAATACTTTGTTCAGAGTTAGACATTCAGCAGAGTGTGTAACAGCTAAAAGTTATGTTTCCAACCATTTGCAGTTTCTTTTCTTCAGTGTGAGAGATTTTAATTTCTCTAAATGGAAAGTGTACAACCCTAAAGCTTACCTTTCATGACCCTGCAATCTAGGGAGACATGGGTCAGGGAAAGCAAGAGTCTAGAACTTTGCATTCCTTGTTTTGTTTTGAGGTTTTCCAAGGTGTTAAAGAGAATTAAGAGGTTCTAGTGTTGCATCAAAAGAATGCGACAGGTAAAACCAGCATCTAAACACACACAAACACACTATGTTTCTTTAACAACTTGCCAGAGGAAAACTGCTCATCAGAGAAATCTGACTGGCAACTCCCCCTGTATCTCTGCAGGGTAGCCTAGAAGTAATCATCCTTCTCACTGGTAAATCAGTTAGGAATGGAGGGTCTTGCACGCCCCTCCTCCTCCACGAGGCCGCTAATCCTGTAACACTAATAAACAGAAAACCTAGGCAATAGAGTTACAATCTGGAAATTGATGACTTCAACTCACCTACGCTTCTACCTGTACCAGGGACAGCCAACTCAGAGCAAGATCAGAGGAAATGCCATGGCCCGTGTGGTAAGAAAGAGGTGGATGGGATGCTGGACCCCTGTGGTTAGCTATTTTATAGTGAGCAAGTGCCTCATCTTCCTGAACCTCAGTTTCTTCACCTATCAAGTGAAGATAAAACTACCAGGCTCAGTACGTTAACAGTGAAACTTAAGAATGGAGTGTAGTTACGAACTTAGCCCAATACCTGGAACTTATGAGGAGTGCAGTAAGAATGAGGCTGCTATTCTATGCTGAATAACGGCCTGTGATAGTTCAGATTCTGTGTACATTTGGCTGGGGTGTGACTCTCCGTATTTGTACGTGATCACTCCCATGATGGGATCTGCTGAGTCGCCAATCAATTGAAATGGAGTTTCCTCGGGTATGTGGCCTGCATCTGAATGCAAGTGGACATTCTGGCTTTGGCCTGCTCTGGATCCTGCAGCTGCTTCCTGTTTATCTGACCTCTGGTTTTTGGGACTTGAGCCAGCAGTTTATCTTCCTACTTGGGACTCACTAATCTTCATTACCTGTGAGCAAGTAGCCTGCTCTCCAACCTGTCAATCGCAGGTTCAGCAGCTCCTGAGGCTACATGAATCAGGAGATGTCTCTGGCCTGAATCACAGTCTTGGGACATTCCTGCCTCTATAATCACATCAGCCGTTTCCTCCATATAAATCTCTCTCTATATATATTTACATGCCTCACTGGTTTTGCTTCTCTAGAGAACCCAGACTAAGACATAGGCAGATCTCACAGTCACCCCTACATGCCCACCACATTTTCTCTCTCTCACACAAACACACACAGCCACACATCCCTCCATCCTACAGGATTGTGGCCACATTCCCCGGCAGTCAGATCTTACGCTGCTTTCTGCCATTTCCATCAGACTGTTCCCAGACAGGAAACCCTGGAGGCATAGTGGGTAAGTGCTACATCTGCTAACTAAAAGGTCAGCAGTTTGAATCTGCCAAGCACCCCTTAGAAATTCTGTAGAGCAGTTCTACTCCATTCTATGGGGTCACTATGAAGCAGATTGCCTTAACGGCAGTGGCTTGGTTTTGGTTTAGTTTCCAGACACACAGGCAGCAACATTTGAGAGCCACAGCAGTTAGGCCACAACATGCCTGTTTTCCCAGTCTGCTCAACAGTTTGCTCTCGGAGAGATTCCCTTCTATAAGCTGATTCACTGTTTTGGTGAGGCACAAAGCCTTCAGCTCTGTGTATGAGGCAGACATGACCTTAGCATAGGCTGTTCTGCATGGTTCTAAGGACGAAAATCAGCTGATAATACTGACCTGCACAGCCCCAACTCCAGGAGGCAAACCCCACACTACACTTGCAGCCATGGCTAAAACACGGCTATGCATCTTAAAAGCGCCAAGCCCAGGCAACTCCAGGGCTATAGACTAATCACCCAACCACTGGAGATGGGTAAACAGCAAGGGATGCAGACTTCACTACACATATAGCTAGGGCAGGTCAACACGTTTAACATAATGGCAATGCCACCATGCCGTAGGACTATCTAGAACTTCCTCTGGAGCTGTTCTGAGCACTGCACATCAATACTCTCATTTAAATGAGAAATTATGATGTCCCCTAGATAAATGAGTCATGCTCACAGCGTGGGAAGACAATACTTCTAAATCAAATCTCAAATTCCTTCAGAAAGCCCAACATTGCCAGATGTATTCCCATTCACTTGTTCCCAAAATAAGCCCCTTGTGAAGGCTATTGAAGATCTACCATTTATAAGTAATATAGCCTTGGGACAATTTAAATAAAAAACACCCTCTCATCTGCCTCTGAAAGATTTGAGGGGAACTACAGGTTATGCAGATAAAGCTCCTAATACAGAGCACAGAAGATGCTCAATTAATGCTAAGGTTATTACTCTATCATTCTTCTGTCAGTTTGTCATACTGTGTTTGGTGGCTTGCATATTACTGTGATGCTGGAAGCTATACCACGGGTATTTTGAATACCACCAGGGTCACCCATGGTGGACAGGTTTCAGCAGCACTTCTAGACTAAGACTAGAAAGGAGGATGTGGCATGTGGCAATCTATTTCTGAAAAAACTGTCCCACAAAAACCTTAAGAACAGCAGCAGAACATTATCTAATAGAGTGCCAAAAGTGAGCTTCTCAGGTCTGAAGGCACACAAAACACGGCTTGAGAAGAGCTGCCTCTTAAAAGCAGAGTTGACTTTAATAATGTGGACTGAGTCAAGCATTCAGAATCTTTAATTGCTGATGTGGTACAATACAAAATGAGAAGCAACAGCTGCCAGCATCCATTTAGAATCAGAATGTGGAATGTATGAAGTATAAATCCAGGAAAATCAGGAGTTGTCAAAAATGAAACAGCATGCATAGAGATCAATATCCTCACCGTTAGGAATTTGAAATAGACTGGTACTGCCATTTTGAATCAGACAATAATATGGTCTACTATGCCAGGAATGACAAATTGAAGAGGAATGGCACTGCATTCATCATCAAAAAGAACATCTCAAGATCTATCCTGATGTACATCACTGTCAGGGACAAGATAATATCCATATGCCTACAAAGAAAACCAGTTGATGTAACTATTACTCCAATTCAGCCACCAACTACAAATGTCAAAGCTGAAGAAATTGAAGATTTTTATAAAATTATACATTCAGAATTTAATATGCACTCAAGATACGCTGATAATTACAGTGATTGGAATGTGAAAGCTGGAAACAAAGAAGAAGGATCAGCCGTCTGAAAATATGGCCTTGGTGATAGAAATGACACTACAGACTGCATGGTAGAACTTCACAAGACCAACCACCTATTCATCGGAAATAGTTTTCTCAGTAACATAACAGCAACTATACCTGTGGACATCACCAGATTAAATAAACAGGAATCTAACTTATTACATCTGTGGAAACATAAGATGGAGAAGCACAATATAGTCAGATAAAGGCCTGAGGTCAAGTGCAAGACACAGACAATGAATTGCTCATAGGCAAACTCCAGATGAAGGTAAAGAGAATTACAGCAAGTCCATGACAGCCAAAGCATGATCTTGAATATCTCTTACTTGATTGTAAAGAGCATCTCAGGAAAAGATGTGATGCACTGAACACTAGTGACTAGAGACTACACAAGACAGGGGATGACATCAAGGGCACTGTAAGTGACGAAAGCAAAGGTGATTAAAAAGACAAGAACAAAGGACAAGACCAAAATGGATGAAGAGATTCAGAAAGGGTCTCTTGACTGTCAAATAGCTAAAGTGAATGGAAGAAATGAAGTAAAAGAGCCGAACAGAACATTTCACAGGGTGGCATGAAAAGACAAAGATTTACAATGAAATGTGAAAATACCTAGAGTTAGAAAACCAAAAGAGGAGAAGGTGATCAGTACTTCTCAAGTTCAAAGAACTGAAGAAAAACTTCAAGCCTCCAGTGGCAATACCGAAGGTTCTACGGGGAAAAAAACTGAATGACGATGGAAGTGTTTAAAGAAGATAGAAGGAAGACACAGAGTCACTGTACCATAAAGAACTGGTCAATGTTCAATCATTTTAAGAGGGAGCATATGATCAAGAACCTCTGGTACTAAAGGAAGGAGTTCAAGCTGCAATGCTGGCATTGGTGAAAAACAAGTGTCATGGATTGAATTGCGTCTCCCCAAAATGAGCATAGCCATCTGTCTAGGTCATAATTCCTGGTATCACATGATGTTCCTATATGCTGTAAACCCTGCCTCTGTGATGTTAACGAGGTGGGATAGGCTACAGCTGTGTTGGGGGGGGGGTGCAGGACCCAACGTGTAAGATTGTATTGTGCCTTGAGGCAATCTTTTGGAATATAAAGGAAAGAGAAGAAAGCAGAGAGTTAGGGGACCTTGTACCACCAAGAAGCAATGCACAGAGCAGGGTACTTCCTTTGGAAAGGATCTGGGGTCCTTGCACCTCAGAAGCACCCAGTCCAGGGTAACACTGACAACAAGGATCTTCCTCCAGAGCCAGCAGAGAAAGACCTCCCCTGGAGCTGAGCTGATGCCCTGAATTTGGACTTGTAACATACTGAATTGTGACAGAGTAAAATTTCTCTTTTTAAAGTTATCCTCTTAAGGTGTTTCCGTTAGAGCAGTACCAGATGACTGAGACAGAATTTCGTACCGAGACAGTGGGGTGCCGCTCTAACAAATAACTAAAATGTGGAAGCAGTTTTGAAACTGAATGGGAAGGCGGCTAAGAAGGAACCAAGGAGAACTTTTAACACTGAGGAAGGTGCAGACGATGAGAAGCAGCAGTGAGCCTGCTATGCTGAACCAAGAGCTGATTCACAGAGGGGAAGAGCAGAAAGCCTTTGTGTAGGAGCCTTCCTGGCAGAGTAGGGTACCTCCAGGCACTCAGGGGTGGAGCTACAGAGCTTTAGAACACTTGCCCCAGCAGTGTGTGAGGGCCAGGACAAGAGGAAACAAGCAGCAGAAGCTGAAGAGACAAGCAGCACCAGTTGCTGCACTGCCTCAGTCAGAAAAGTATAGTCCTGACCTCAGGGGTTTCAAAAGATGAAGCCACGGCCTCCGGTGTTTCTAAGGATGGAAGCGCCACTCAGATGCACTAAGAAAATGGGGTGTCTAGAGCAGAGAGAGCAGGTTTTTTGTCCCACTGGGCCTGGAAGGCAGACCCGTAGCCCGGGGCTAGTGGACCTTTACTCAGAATCTGGAGTGTGGCCAATATTTAGAGTCTGAAGGGCAGGGCCATTGTGTAAAATGTCTCAGATAACGAAGGTTTATTTTCAAAGCTTTGAAGGTTAACATAATGTGTTCTAGTGGCTTGCTTATGGTGTTTTATCCTACTTTTCCTGTAATTTCTCCCACTGGTGATAGAAATGTGCAGCTTTTGCCTGCCTTTTCTGCCACTGTATTCTGGAAGCAGAACTTGTATTCTAGATTTCACAGTTGAACAGGAATTTGTGGATTTTTGACTTGGACTTAAGACTTTTGCTACGGCAGGGATAATATGTTTTCCATGTTGCAAGGATGTGATGTGGGGGACAAAGTATAGCATGCCATGGATTGAATGGTCTTCTTCAAAAACTGTGTGTAGCCATTTGGCTAGGCCATGATTCCCAATATCATGTGATACGCCTAGATGCTACAAACCCTTCCTCTATGACGTTAACAAGGGAGGGCAGACTGAAGTTGTATTGGTGGGACAAGACTCAGTGTGTACGACTGTACTGTGCTTTCAGGCAATCTCTTGGAATATAAAGGAAAGAGAAGCAGAGAGTTGGGGGACTTCATACCACCAAGTAGTAGTGCTGGCAGCAGAGTGTATCCTTTGGAAAGTTTCCAGGGTCCCTGCTCCTCAAACATTTCTAGTCCAAAGGAACACAAAAATAAGGACCTTCCTCCACAGCCAACAGAGAAAGACTTCCCCTGGAGCTGATGCCCTGAATTTGGTCTTGCAGCCTACTAGACTGTGATAGAATAAAATTTACCTTTTTAAAGCTATCCACTTGTGGTATCTCTGTTATGGCAGCCCTAAATGACTAAGACGACAGCAAGGTTCCAGGGATTGACAGAATACCAATTGAGATGTTTCAACAAATAGGTGCAATGCTAGAAGCACACACCTGTGTATGTCGGGAAGTTTGGAAGTCAGCTAACTGGCCAACTTAATGAAGAGAGCCAGTTTTCACTTGATTCATTCCAAAGAAAGGTAATCCCACTGCATGCAGAAATTATCAAATAATATAATAGATACCACATGCAAGTCAAACTTTGCTATACGTAGTTTAAAGGTGGTTGCAGCAGTACACTGACAGGGAAATGCCATAAATTTAAGCCAGACCCAGTAGAGAACGTAGAAGGAGAGATATCATTACTGATGTCAGATGGATCTTGGTCGAAAGCAAAAAAAATACCACAAAGCTGTTTATCTCTGTTTTACTGACGATATATAGGCATTCAATTGTGTGAGTTATAATAAATTATGGATAATATTGTGAAGAATGTGAAATTAACAACATAAATTGTGTCCATGCACAACCTGTACAAGACCCAGTCATTTGAACAGATGAAGGGGATACTGTGTGGTTTAAAATGAGGAAGGGTGAGCACCAGGGTTATATCCTTTTATCACACTTATTCAATCTGTATGCTGAGCAAATAATCCAAGAATCTGGACTACATAGAAAAGAATGTGGCATCAGGATTAGAAGCAGACTTATCATCCTGTGACATGCAGATGACACAACCTTGCTTGCTGACCGTGAAGAAGGCCTGAAGCACTTCCTGATGAAGCTCACAGACTATAGCCTTCAGTATGGATTACACCTCAACACAAGGAAAACTAATATCCTTATACCTGCACCAATAACCAAAATCACAATAAATTGAGAAAAGACAAAAATTGTCAAAGATTTCATTTGATAAGGATTTGTAGTCAATACTCACGAAAGCAACAGCCAAGAAATCAACTAATGTATCACACTGGGAAAATCTGCTGCAAAGACCTCCTTAAAGAGTCCAAAAGCAAAAATGTCACTTTGAAGACTAAAATGAGTCTGACCCAAGCCATGTTGTCCATTATCTCATATAAATTAAGAAGCTGAACAATGAATAATGAAGACTGAAAAAGAATACACACCTTTGAATTATAGTGTTAGTGAAGGATACTGGATATACCATGAACGACTAAAAGAACGAACAAATGTGTCTTGAAAAAAGAACAGTAAGAAAGTTCCTTACAAATGAGGATACTGAGACTTCATCTCACGTTTTGGACATGTTATCATGGAAGACCCTCAACAAAATGGATCGACACAGGGGGTGAAACATAGCAACAACTGTGAGTACAGTGCAGAACCAGACAAGGTTTTATTTTGTTGTCACTATGAGTTGAACTCCATTTGAAGGCACCTAACAACAATAAAAACACTGTTTTTAGTGAGGAGCCCTGGTGGTGCAGTGGTTCAAGTATTTGGCTGCTAGCCAACGGGCCAGCCGTTCGAACCCACCAGTCATTCCATCGGAGAAACACGTGGCCATCTGCTTCCATTCTGAGTCTCTTCACACATCCAATTTGATCTTTTCTTTCTTTCCCGCCTTTTTAATGACTTCTTGTTCTCTTCATGGGTGATGTCTTTGATGTCATTTCACAGTTCATCTGGTCTTTGGTCAGTGATCAACACATCAAACCTGTTATTGAGATTGTCTTTAAACTCAGGGGAGATATACTCAAAGTCATACTTTGGCTCTTGTGGACATGTTCTAATTTTCTTCAGTTTCAATTTGAATTTGCATATGAGTAACTGATGATCCATGCCATAGTCAGCACAGTCAGGTCTTGTTTGGACTGCTGATATGGAGATTTTCCATCATCTTTTTCCACAGATATAGTCAATTTGGTTCCTGTGTATTCCTTCTGGTGAGGTCCATGTGTACAGTCACTGTTTGTGTTGGGTAAAAAAGGTATTTGCAGTGAAAAAGTCGCTAGTCTTGCAAAATTTTATCATGCAATCTCCAGCATTATTTCTATCATCAATTCAAGATGCATTGCATTGGGAAAATCTGCTGCAAATGACCTCTTCAAAGTTTTCAAAACTAAGGATATCACCTTGAAGACTAAAATGCACCTGACCCAAGCCATGGTATTTTCAGTTGCATCATATGCCTATGAAAGCTGGACTATGAACAAAAGAGACAGAAGAATTGATGACTTTGACTTGCAGTGCTGGAGAAGAAAGTTGAATGTACCGTGGACCGCCAAAAGAACAAAGAGATCTGTTCTGGAAGAAGTATAACCAGAGGGCTCCTTGGAGACAAAGATGGCAAGACTGTGTTTTACACACTTTGGACATGTTGTCAGGAAAGATCAGTCCCTGAAGAAAGACATCATGCTTGCTAGAGTGGAGGGTCAGCGAAAAAGAGGAAGATTCTCCACGAAATGGACTGACACAGTGGCTGCAACAAAAGGCTTAAACATAAAAATGATTGTGGACATGGCACAAGACTGGTCAATGTTTCATTCTGTTGGTTCATAGGGTCGCTATGAGTTGGAACCAACTCGATAGCACCTACTACTAATGTGCTTCCACAGAGATTTACAGCCTTGAAAACCCTATGGGGCAGTTCTACTCTGTCCTAAAGAATATTAACACATTTTAACACTTCTACTTTCAACTTGAAAGAGCCCTGGTGGTGCAATTGTTAAACACTTGGCTGCTAATCAAAATGGGCCCACCTAGTTCAAGCCCACCTAGAAACTTAAGGTGTGAAAACACCCTCTGATCTGTTCCCATAAGATTACAGCCTGGAAATCTTATGGGGAATTTCTACTCAGTCACACAGGATCATTATGATTCAGAATTGACTCAATGACCCTCAGCAGAAACAACCTTCAACTTAACAGCTTCTTAGCTATCGACATTAGGAAATTTTAGGTTGTCAAAAATGCATTAAAAAATACCAGCAATTAGCTTTGGGAGCAACTATAGAAATACAAGCACAATTTACTGTTCTGCCAGGGGCAACAGATCTCATCTGATGTAGTCATAGTCTCCAAGTAAAGCAGTAGGCATCTGTTAAATAAATAACTCATTAAATGAAAAGCAAGTTCTTCCACAAGATTAACTCTACAATCTGCTGGAGACAGTACTGTCATTAGACAGTCAATCAATACAAGGAGCTACAGATCAAAGGACTCCAGCTTAACACAAATTGACACAAGAATCCAGATGTCCCAGGTTAAACTTCAGGACATATTCAAAAAGCAAACCAAAAACCAGAGATGCAAAAAATTGCATTACAAGGTCATAACAAGCAGAGCAGTAGACCAGGTAAAGAAATAAACTGAGTATTTTCATTTATATTTAACTTGGATCTTATCCAAAAGGGGCATTCTGGCAAACTGAGTCTTGTTTTTAAGAGAAAGTTACCATGCAAAATACGTATGAATGATCAACACTGAGAGGATTAGAATACACTCAAATACACTTAGCAATAAAATGAAACAAAATCTAATTTTGTCTCTCTTTGGATGATTCAGAAAGCAATTGATGATCACACAGATTCTTGGGAACATTAACTCCTATCTCTGTTTTCACAAACATAAATCTATGGCAGTAGCCTGTCGTCCATCTTTCTTTAATCTGAGCAAAGAGCATTATTTGCCTTTTTAACTCTCTAGATGGCAATGCCTCTTTGGAGGGAGTTAACTGTACATCGATATGTCATAGAGAAGACAGACACAATAAGCTCAACTTTCCTTCACTGAAAGATTTTGATTACTGTAATTACTCCAGAGAGATCAGGGCCTGGAAGTCACCACTGGGAAGAGGAAATGGAGGTAGCATCTCTATGCTGTGTTCTCCAAACTCCAGCATTATGTCCTTTCTAGCCCTCCATAGCTGCTCAAACCCACTGTTTGTCTCTCTCACTTTTAAGTTGTGCTTCCCAGTTGCCACTGAGTCAATTATGGTTGATAGCCACTCTCTGCATTTCAGAACAGAACTGCACTTCATAGTGTTTTCAGTGGCTGATATTCTGGAAGTAGACGGCAAAGTCTTTCTTCCGAGGTGCCTCTGGGTGGATTCGCACTGCCAATCATTCGGTTAGCAGAGAAGCATGTTCATCATTTTTGTCACCCAGGAACTAGCTGTGCCTAGGAGAAGCTAAAACAGTCAGGAGTGGAGAGACAGAAAAAAATAAAAAGAGACACCTTATGATAGCTTCTATCAGGAAACACACAACACATGAATATTAAAACAGATGCAAAGAAGTGTACTCTTCCATGTATCATTTAGGAAAAAACCTTCACAAAAGCTGCTGATCTCAGCTTACACAAACAACAATATGGTTAATTCTGTTGTGGTCCAGAGTACGCCATAGATCAGTGCAGAAGGGTATTCTTTATGGCCCAAACCCCCAATTTCTACTTCCCCAAAGTGTGTATACCCACTCTGATTCCATCTGATCCTGAATACTAGCGTGGAATGGTAGACACACCGAACTGAGAGTCACAAAACAATACAGCCAACTTGACCACTAACGCACTGAGTGACCTCAGTAGAACATTTCTTTTCTTTGGGCCTCAGCCTTTTTCTCACGGAGTGTGATGGTATAAGACAACTTGACATAAACCTCATTACATATTATCATGGTGGAGGCATCAAGCTTTAGTTCAAGATCATCAAGCTTCAAACTTCCAAGTCAGGACTAAATTGTCAATGTTAAAGCCCTGTAGAGGAACAGAAGATGCAAAGGCTTGTATCTGGTCTGATAATCAAGAACCTTGAATTTCATCTTGGCTCCTTATTCTAAATGACTGTGTCACTTTGGGTAAGCTACTCCTTTTTTGGTTTCAGTTTTCTTATCTGTTAGTTTGGATGAGACTGTTGGTTTACATGAAGGATTCTTATTTGAGATTCCATGGACACCTTGAGGTTCCATAGCTGTGTATTAGAGGGTTTCCAAACCCTTCAATTTTGTTTTCAACATTTTTCATGCATGGGCATGTTTTTAGAGGAGCTCTAATGCTTTAATCACATTTGCAAAAGTTTTGTCATTCAAAAACAATAAATAACTATTTGAGAAACGAAATCTGTGATCCCTTCTAGCTTTAATAGTCAATCATACAAATCACAATAATGGGAAATGTAAAAATGGCAATTGCTTAGGACAAAACAAAGAGAAACGTTTCATTGAAATCAGTAGCAGATGTCTAAAGAGCCTTCCTGATTCCCAGGGCTCTGGCATTGGGCTTGTGAACAGTCTCAGGGTCAGAGAACCTCTGGTGCCACTTGGATCTTCTGCTCGTCAGTTACCAGTGCTGAATCAGGAGGCACTGATTCAGCTTCTTCCCTTGCTAGTGTAGTGAGAACTGGAGGTGGAAGGAGACAGCAGGGGTGCTGTGACATCACTACTCTAAACTGCCCCCTTAAGCAGAAGTACTCCTCTGTGCTTTGAGTAGCATAAACCATCATCATTCTAAGCCATAGTTTGAACTCTTCAAAGCTGGAATCAAAGATCAAGAACATCTGCACAGTGGGTTAAGACTTACCTCTCTGAAGGGTTTGCAAAGAAAGAGGATGTCAATCAGATTGCAAGCAGAACATTTGAGTGTGCCGTTTTCAGACTTCTCAAAACATTAAAAGCGGCCTTCTTGCTCTGTAGTCTGTTTATCTGAAGCAGGCCTGCCTACATTTCTAAACAGCAATGCCTTTCTAAGTGAGAAAAGATTCCATCTCCTCAAATTCAATACACTGTACAGTATTTGTTTCTAAAACAGTCCACTGTTTCAAGGAACCCAGGGCCCTACCTTCTAGATCTCCAGACCAAAGTCTGACCTTCTATGGCTGCACCTAATTGCTGGCTGTTAAATCAAGAGGAAAGACAGAAGAGCTGAAGGGCCAAAGAGGTTGGTGGAGCCAGGGTCTGCTCTCCTGTTCCTTGAAAGTTTGTGGGGATTGAGCCGAAATGTCCAAAAGCTGCCTATCTTTCCCTTGGCAGAAGCAGATTCCACGTGAATAGGGGGTTTTCTGGACACAAACCAGCAAGAGGAGGGCATTAGACAGTTTTAACTCAGGAGTCAAGCAGACCCACACTGATGGCCCAGATGTGTTACTTACTGCAAGCTAGCATCTTAATCTCTCTGAACTTCAGTTTATTCATCTGTAAAATGGAGACAACAATACTTCCTACCCCACAGATTCACTGCGAGGATAAACGAGAGAAGGTGTATAAAGCATCTGGCACAGTCACTGGCACAGAGGAAGCCCCTATATAGTGATAAAATTTTACTGCTGCTGATGCTATTATTATTACTACTACTATAAAGACTGTTATTAAAATTACCGATAGTGTCTGTGAAGTTCCCGGCATATAAAACACAAGTGATTCCATGGCTATTGATTTCCCGTAACTCCTAGCCCTCAGCAGCCCTGTCTCCCTCACAGGCAGTGCTGCTCAGGAGTTACTGACCCTCGCCTTACCTTCCTTTTGTTAGTAGGGTTGACGTACAGGTAACTGAGGACTGTCTTCAAACCCACTTTGTCATTCAGCTTTTCATAGGTGGTGCCATAATCTGTTGACCTGTAACCACAGAGAGAAAAAGAAAGAGAGAAACTGTTTTACCAAATGCAGGATAATGTTTAAAGGGGAGCCAGGCTCTCCCCACAACCTGAACCTTTGTTCCCAAATCACATGAGTGTTTAAAAGTGTTCTTCAGAGATAAAAAGCCCCATTAATTTTAGAAGAGTAATCAGACTAATGCATCTGCTTACTACCAGAGCTCACCACCATTTCCTCCCGGCCTTTCTCAGAGACCTATTTTCCTGCCCTTTGTGCAGATGAGTGGGGAAAGAAGCTGCTGGAGAAGGCCTGCCTCCCCCATAGTTTGTGCCCTCTGTTCTCTGTGTGGCTCTATGGAGGGGCACAGGTACCCTCCAACAGGCCCTCTGGAGCTGGCTATAGAGATCACAGAGGCAGAGGCCAGATAGTTTCCCAAGGTGATAGGTGTACAGCCAACCTCATCTCCCTCTCCACCGAGCCTAAAGCAAGAGACCCCCAGAAGGGTAGGAAGTGCCACTACTATGCAAGAGTCTATAGGGTCCAATGGCCAAATAAGGTCACACCATGCAGCAGGACTGATGTTTTTACATGAAGACAATTGTGTATCAATAATGAAAGGCCAATGACTCCGAACTACTTCTAATACTCTGCTATTCCACTTATCCTAGTTGTTACCTGCTCCTCCTTTGGGCCTAATTTCCATGGGTCTGAGCTATGCCTGGAAAAGCTGGTGCGTAAGTGCTATAGATGCTAAAAAAGAAAAAGGTGCCAGTTCAAATTCACCACACTCCTTGGAAACTCTATGGGGCAGATCTATCCTGTCCTATAGGGTCGTTATTAGTCAGAATTGACTCAACAGAAATAGGTATGCTTTTTTATTTTGGCCTATGCCTGAAGTCTCTGGTGGTACACAGTTAATACACTTGGATGCTAACCAAACGGCTGGAGATTCAACCCAGACACCTCCAAAGAAGGCCTAGTAATCTACCTCTGAAAAATCAGTCATAGAAAACATCACAGACCACAGGTCTACTCTGGCACACCATGAGTCACAATCGATTCCACAATAACTTTTTTTTTTAACCTTATGCCCAAACCATAAGGACTCAAAGAACGAAGTCAGGTCAACCACTGGTTCATTTCTCTCCCTGTCAGCATGCCCTCACCTTGCCACGGCAGAGCGGGGAGAAAGAGTGCAAAACAGTGGGATTCAAATAGCCAGTCTTCCTGCCCCACTGATTCTACCCAGTGCTCCCATGCTGCCCCCCATACAGTTCTTTCCCTGTTCAGACCACCAGTAACAGCAGATTCTTGGCCTGTCTTTCTGTCATAACCCTCCTTAGCTGGACTGGAGAGACTTCTCCCCCTCAGCCTTAAAAGGAGACAAATGTCAGCTTACTTCCTCTGTGGGCAACTGGACTTACCTTCCCTGCATGTGGCCTCAAATCTTAGTTCAGTTCCCAGCTCTGGCTCTGTATCTCCCTTGTCTTTGGCATCATGATGTCCTGGTCACCATCTGTCCCTGCCTTGTCTTTGAGTCCTTACTGAACTTCTAACTCTAAGCTGCTCCTGCCCTGGTCCACAGCAAGCCGAAAAGCAAAACCATGTGGTAAGAGCTATCACCATGACTCACCTTAAACTAGAAAATATCTCTTCTCCATGTCCAGCTTAAAACCCTCCTTCCCTTCCTCTGATCAACCCTCACCAGCGCTCCTCCCTCCCACCACTCACCTCTCCTGTCCACCAAGGCAAATGCCTCCTTCATTATGTACCCAAAGCACACTATCCTTGCTCCTTTTCTAATTCTTTTGATATTGTCATGATTAATTTCTTGATGTCCTACCTCTCCAACCACAATCTAAGCTCCTCAAGGACAAGGAATTTCAGAAGCCACTAAAGTGAGAGGAAAGAACCTGAAACATAGGCTAGCAAGATCTCTTTTCGATTCCTAGATCTGTAGCTCCTGATTACATGATTACATGCAAGTTGCTTAACCTCTTTCTTATCTGAAAAACAGAAATCATTTAACCACACAGGCATCTGTGAAGAGGCAAAAACATAACACACACTAAAAGGATGTCAGGTATACTGAAACATGAAAACTAAATATATTAATAAGACTAAACTAAAAGGTGTTCACTTCTCACTGTTATCTCTTCCTTCGCAGTGCAAAGCTGGGCCTTGCATATAACCACATACAACAAGTTTACTGATTAAACAAACATCAGTATTTCAAATCCTCCCTCGGGCTACAGGTCCCACACAGTCATTGCTTATAACAACTTTAACAAATACTCCCCACAAAACTGACCTGTCTTGTCTCCAGTCTACCTTAGGGGAAGAAGCCAGAAACTCTGAAAATCATTCCCAATGTTTTTCTTTGCCTTTATCTATTGAACCATTCCCGTTTCCATGTCTCAATGATTCGATCTCTTAAATAATTCAGATTCTTGGTCTCCTTTCCATCTCCACTCCAATGCCTTGGCTCACAATTCACCCACTTTACATTCAAATGTATATGCTTCTTTCAGTCTTCTCTCCCATCTTTTATGATTCTTCCACAAATCCACCACGGTGCTTTAAATTTCTACCCCCCAGATCTGTCCATTAATATTCTCTGGTTGTCATTACCCACTGCCTGCAAATAGGGGAGTCTCACCTCCTGTTTTAGGCTGAGTTCTCTAGAGAAGCAAAACCAACAGAGGGTACAAATGTATAGAGAGAGATATGTACTAAGGAAACAGCTCAAGTGGTTGTATAGACTGGAACATCCCAAGTTGGATCAAGGTACAGGCCTCTCCTGATTCACACAGCCCCAGGTGCTGGCAGACCCAAGATCAGCAAGTTGGAGAACAGAGCCCTTGCTCACAGGCTGTGAAGATCAGTGAATCCTGACATCAGCCCAGGCAAGACCACAAGTCTTTTCCTAATTCACATGGCCAGAGGGGCTGGCAGGTTGGAAGGCAGGGCTCTTGCTCACAGGCTGTGAAGAACTGACAAAGCCCAAGACTGGCAGGCAAGACTGCAGGTAACCTGCTAGCTCAGTTCCCAAGAACTGGAGGTCAGTCAAACAGGAGCCAGCTGCAGGAGCCAGCAACAAGCAAAAGCCAGAATGTCCACTTACATTCAGATGCAGACCACATGCCCAAGGAAACTCCCTTTCAACTGATTTGCTACACATCATGGAGCTGATCACATATCACATCTCAACAGTTACACATAATGGAGCTGATCACATATCAAATCTCAACAGGAACGGGATCACAACATTGTACGATTGCCAAAACACTGAGAATCATGACCCACAATCTTCACATCACATCTCCCAAGCTTAGTCTTGTAAAATCTGGCTTCAGCTCCCTTCCTTGCCCTTTTCTCTCTAACCACACTAAACGTTCCTGCACTAGCCTTTTCATCGTCCTACACGTCTGCACAAATCATCATCTTTGCCTGAACTCTCCAGCTCCTATTTCCACTACTTGGTAAGCTTCTCTCCAGCTCCAAAACCATCCTCCTTCTAATTTCCCCAGGAGGAAATTAATCATAATTTATTTTGTGCTCTCATAGCACTTTATTTGTATTTTCTATTTTAGCACTCATCCCATTGTTTTAGCTTCACTATTTATCCTGGGACTGCTTTCTTGACTGTAACTTTCTAAAGGTAAGAACCATGTCTTTTGCAAAAAATGAATGAATGAATGAGCTTGCTCAGACCTATTCAAAACTTCCTGACTAACTGCTAACATCCAGTGGTGAGTCAACACAGCTGTTATACCTATTAAACATTTGGCCCTTTGGATGCTGGCACAATTAGTAAGGTCTAGCAATGTCTGATGTCAGAGAAGGTTCCACAGTTCACTATTCCAAGCATTAAGGTTTAAATGCTCAAACATCTGAGCTCCTGTCTTACCCAGGGAAGGGTAATAGATGGCCCATGATATCCAGAAGCTGTCTGCTGCATGCTTTTATTAATCCTAGTAAAGTACATTATAGAATAAATTACATCTTTATTCTATACTCTTGAAGGCATAAAGGCAACATAGTGTGATAAAAGGTGGGGAAAGAACAGTGAACTTGGAACTCTGGAAATCTAGGCTCCAGAACTGATTCTGAAACATTCTCAGTATGCTACCCTTGACATATCAGTTCTCTAAGCCCCTTCCATCATTAACACAAGAGGTTTAATACAGATAATCACAAGGAGCCTTCTGGACCTTAACTTTTATCATGCCACAACACAGTGCTAAGCTGTTTCCCAACTAGCAACTTTTCTTTGTACTATATATAGCAAGCATCTTACTCATAAGAGGTAAATTCTCAAGGCTCCCAGTATGACTGATGTCACAACAAACTTCCTTCTGGAATCTAAACAGCCCTCATCAAAGGCAGTGTGCTCAGCATTACTTGCAGTTGTTCTTTCTGCAAGCTCCACGACGGCGTCACACTGACTTTGCCATTTTGCAAAAGGATCTGCTGAGAGTAGAGACTTCCCCAAAGAGAGACTCTCCACATTTCAGCCTCTTCCATGCCTCTGGCAATTTCTGCTCACTCAGTCTGGTAGAAACAGACTCCCTGAAGACACCTCAGGGAGCCACTGGGCCCGCAGAACCCAAGATGCTCTCACTCAGTGCTCTCCAGCATGGATCCTGCACACAGGCTGACCACAGGCTTAGGAGCCCACTTTTGCCTGAGGTGAGGGGAAGATAGCAGAGTTCTCAGCCCCATTGCCAAGGACAGCTGTTCCCGCAGAACTCACTTTTACAGGAAAGCAAGCCCTGTGTCTACCTTGTGACTCCAGACATCTGCCTGTGGGATCACTTGAAGGAGACAGTCTCATCTCACCAGATTTACAGCTAGACTCCCAAATCTTGACATGAGGCTCATAAAAGCAAAATACTCAGAAAGCTGGAGCCATCTCACTCACTCACTCACACACACACACACACACACACACACACACACACACACACACACACACACACACACACCTGCTATACGCGGGCCTGACATTGTGCCTGTGAGCCACTGAACTGAGCCCTGATGCTCTGTAGCATTTTCAATCACTTAGTCCACTCAGCTGTCCTGTAAGGCATCAAGAGAGTCATGCACAGACCCAGGACGTCCAGTTTCTGGGCCTTGGCTCAGGCCATCCCAGCTGTGTGTGTGCGTGTGTGCATGCTCGTATGTGTGTGTGTTTGCGTATCTCTTGTCTTTCTCTCGTTCTTTCTTTCTTGTCCATGAATTATTTCCAGCACTCAGGAAAACAGAATGATATACCAATCATGTTGTCACTACTAGGTTTAACGTCTGTGTCCATAAACAACACGTAACTCTTTTGAGTGTTTTCACATTTGCATAAATGTCAGTATACAGGACATATTTTCTGCAACTTGCTTGCTTCACCCAACATCCAGTTTTTGAGATTCACTCATATCGACTTACCTAGCTTTAATTTCGTTCACTTTAACCACCATAAAGCATTCTGGTCTGTGAATAAAGCACTGTCTTTCTTTTCAAAAAGTGATTTCCTTTTTTTATTTGCGATTATAAACAACACTGCAATGTATAAGAAGTTCTTACACATGGCTCCTTGTGCATATATAAAGAAAATATTGTCTAGTGAGAAATCTTGATGTTGAATTACCAGGTCACAGCCCTAGTAGCACAATGATTAAGCACTCAGCTGCTAACAAAAAGATTGATAGTTGAAAACACGTCCAGCAGCCTTGCAGGGGAAAGAGCTGGTAATCTGCTTCCGTAAAGATTACAACCAAGACAATCATATGGGCTGGATCTACTCTGTCACATAGAATCACTGAGTCAAAATCAGATGGTATTCAACAACAACACTGTATGCCTCACTTCTACTTTGAAGATTAATGATAATATTTACTCCAAGAAGGCTGTAACTCTTGAGAGCTTCCCTTAGTCTCCAGGTCTAGTAACTGGTGACGTCTCATTCCCAAGTCCTGAGGCCCTTCCTCCTGGTACTTCTGGTCCCAGCCATTTCTAGCTCCACAGGCCTGAATTCCAGAGCCTCGAGCCCCAGCAGCATTTGTTTCTCCATCTAAGGCACTGTAGGCCACCTGCTCCCTGGTTCCAAGGCTAGCTCAAGGACCTCCTTGTCGCTGTCTGGCTGAGCACCCCACTCATCCATGGCTTGCACTATTCACCAGGTATCCTACTGTGACTGGCAGGCTGCACTTTCTCCCTCTTCAAGAGGTGAACTGGTGTATGCGGGGAGCCTGACTCATAACCTGAACCCTCCAACTGTTCACTGAGCTTCTGACCCATCCCAACAGAACTAAAGAGCTCAGCGTGCGCCAGTGCACTCCAGAAAGGCTCCACCATCCCAGCACAACCTGCCACACCACTGACTGTTCCCTAGGGCCATTCCTGCACCAATGAATTCTGGAGCTGAAGCACCAAGCTTCATCTCCTGGGAGAAAGGCTGATGGCAACAAGCATATGGGCTGCTATTTTAAAAGTAAAAGAACGGAAAGGAGAAACTTTCAGCCAACAGAACCAAGTCAGCCTCCTGGCAGAGATGAGCTGCATGTGAACACGCCAGCTCAGAGGCCACCTTCCAGTTAGAGAGATCTACCAAGGCACTCTGCCCCTTCTCAGCAGGCCCACAGACGCTCTGGACGCTGTGATTTCCTTGTCCAGCCGGCGTCTTCCCTCATTTACCATCATCTTCCATTTCTTTGTCCTCCTCTCGCCCCTGAGTTTCACAGAACTTGGAAACGGGACACCACAAGGCCTTTACCCCTTCGTTTTCATATCGCTCCGTCATCGTATCCCCGACTCCCTTTTGTGTGATATAACCTAAATTAGCAAACAAGTGGTCACAATAGTGCCTTTTCCAATTTGCATTTTTTCATTTTGTTTTACAAAATGCCTTGCATATAATAAATATTTATTAAGAAAGTAGTAAAAAAAAAAAGTTTGCAGAAAGGAAAATAAGCTATCATAACTGGTTGTTTCCAACTTTTTGTTCAGCTAATTTCTTCACAAATATCTCTCTACTACAGATTTGCCACAAGTCAGAATCAATTTCTGGCAACGTTTACAGGTTAGGATTATGAGGCTGGCCTAATGAGTTGATGGCTTGGCAACTGTCCAGACTGCTACTTTTTTGATGTCTAACTCCAATACTAATGACATCACAGAGGACTTTCTCCACAATGGTGACCACACCCTCCTCCACAATTACAACAATGCTCCTGAGGAGTCCCCCATTTATCCTCTCAATATGTGTATGTGCTTGTCCTCTTTTCAGCAACTGCTAAGCACTCCTTTTTAAAAAGTCACTTCTTAAATATCTTCTGAATCTCTGTAAGTGAAGAATATAGCTCCAATTAGAAGGATTTAAAAATCAAAACCAAGCCTGTTAAGTCAATTTGATTCCAACTCATGACTACCCCCACACATTACAGAGTAAAACTGTGCTCTCCGTCTTTATGAAGGCAGGCCACCGAGACTTTCTTCCCCAGCAATGCTGGATGGACTCAAACTGCCAGCATTTAGGTTAGTGATCAAATTAGTGAACAACTAAAAACGGCTAAATGTTTCCATTTCCGTCGGAAACATCTGGAAGTTACAGAGTGTTTGAGTTGCCTGGCACAATCATATCGTTGTGCTGGTTTGTGAGAGCAGGCCCAGTGATACTCAATTTAGAAGTGAGATCACAGAATTGAAGAGATGAATATCAGCAGATCCAACTTCAAGATGATCAATCCTAACTCATTTTATAAATGAGAGATTGTTTCTAGAGAGACCTCCATTTGTTTTAACTTACTATCGCAATGTAGTTTTACAATTTAATGAATTTATTGACAGCCTGGGTTTAGCAGCAGACACATCTGGATTTGAGTCCCAAGGCTCCACACCACACCACCAGGTGTGTAATCTTAGGAAGGTCACCTCTTTTCTCAGGCTCCAAAGTCAAATGGCAGCTGTGTGAATTTGATTAGTCTTGCGTAGACATGGTGCCCAGAACTTTAGCATTCAAATAAATGTTAAACATTGTCTTAAAAAAAAAAAAAAGTGGAGCACAAACCCTTGATGCTACTCAGGGACTGAAAGTAGAAAGACGGAGCAGTACAAGGACAACTAAACCGAGGGCCAGAAGAACTAGCTGCGTGAGCTCCCCACTTCTCTAGAACTCAGCTCAGATACCAGGAGTGTTGTTCTGAGAGTTCAGTGAACAGCAGTAAGATGCCTGGCCCCACATCTGATGAAAGCCCTTGTTTCATAAATGCCCATGGCTGGCATTAATATGAATATACCAGATTCCATGTTCCTCAAGGACAATCCCCTTATTTTCATTTCCTTGATTTATACTCTTTACACTTCATTAGGCATAAGGCACATGAATACTCAATAAATCCTTAACGGATCTTTGGAGACTGTTTCCAATTTGCCACAATGAAGGTACAATATGGCCCAGCTGCCTGGGTGATCAAAAGACTGAACCGTGCTTCAATGTGCCAGGCCCCGGAAGTGCCCACCAGTCATTTCCCCCTGTTGCATTCCACTGAGATGTACTGGGAAGAGTCAACAATCAAAGCCCACAGGCAATTATTTTCTTGGATATGTGGTGAACCACACCCCATTTCAAGATCAGGGTCAGAATCTTCCACAACACATTTCCAGACCAATAGCTGCCCAGAGGGGCTTCATGACAGAAATGGGAATACCATTTACATGCCCCTGTGGCCCCCTCTATTCCTCATCTTAGGGCCAATGCCCAAAGCCAAATTTTAATCTATGTGTTTGCAATGGCAGGAGTCCAGCTTGATCACAAATGACCAGCCAGATAACTAATTTGAGACTTCAAGCCAAAAGCAAGTGATTTAAATAGCTTCATTCTCCACGCAGGTATTAATCCAACCCTCCACTTTAAGCAGGTACTAATCTGACCCCCTCACTTCAGGAAAAACACAGGCTTGCTCACCAAGCACTTCCCCGACGCCAAGGCACAGGTTCCCAAAGGCCTTCTCATGCCCTGACTCCTCAATCTCACAGAGAGAGGCACAGCTATCTAGGATATCTCCTTCTGTCCCAGACATTTGCATAAGAGCCATCACTGGATTCCGAATGCAGAAAATTGAGGTTGGTTGACTCTGAAGGCCAAAATCGTGCACAATTTGTGGTTTAGATTACACAAAATGTGTACGCAGCAGCAACACCACGCCAGCTGCCATCTCCTCTAGGAAAGAAGACTGAAACATGTCAGGTAGGCCAAATAGCCAGATCTTTGGTTCTTTCTGGCAGAGTAAGCACTTCCCATCACTGAACCTCAGTTTATACAACAGGACTATTGAATTGTGAAGATTCAGAATGATGAAGGACCCCCAAAGCTATCAGCCAAGGATGCTGTTTGTGTCACACAGGAGAGAAGAACAAAGATCTCCAAAGATAAGAAAGCTGATCTAGATCAACAGCAGACACCCAAGAAAGTGTGACCTCCCATGATTCACTGCAGCTTGCTTGATATGAAAATAATAAAATGACAATTATTTGGGGAAATAAAATGTGGTGTGTTACATATAACCACTGCCATCAAGTCAAATCTGACTCATAGTAACCCTACAGGACATAGGAGAACTGCCCCATACAGTTTCCAAGGAGCACCTAGTGGATTCAAACTGCCAACCTGTTGGTAAGGAGCCACAGCACTTAACCACTATGCTACCTGGGTTTCCTCTCTGTATGTATACTTGTGTACAGATACACAAATACACACACACAATACAGCAGTATTGAAGAATATGGTATATCTCTAGGTATTGAAGACAGAAGAACTGATTCATTCAAATTGCAGTGTTGGTGACAAATCTTGACTATATATAGACTCCCAAAAGAACGAACAAATCATCTTAGTAGAAACAAAGCCAAGATGCTCCTTAGAAGTGAAGATGGTGATATTTTGGCTCACCTACTTTGGACACATCATCAAGAAAAACCAACTACTGGAAAAGGACATTATGTTTAATAAAATAGAAGGTCATGGAAAACAAGGGAAATCCTCCACGAGACGAACTGACACAGTGGCTGTAACAATCACAAAGACAACGCAGGACTAGACAATGTTTGAGTCCATTACATATAAAGTCACGATGAGTCAGGGTCAGCTCAACAGCACCTAACCACAAGAACGAGGCATTGATCTGGAAATGTTTCCAAGATAGCTAATTACTAGCATGGAAAACACTCACAGTATCACAGTATACCCAGACACAACAAGACTATATATTTTTCCATTAGGTTCACTCGTGTGAACACAAATGCATAAAAAATGTTGAGAGGAAAACACAAACAACTGATAATAAAAGCTACCTCTGGGGAGGGATCTGGAAAGGAGTAGTCTACAGTGACTTTATTTGTCATGTTGTACTTTAAAGCAACTTGAGCCATGTATCATTCACATAGTTGAAGATAATAGCAATAAAGTGATTCCTCACTGAGCAGTTATCCTGCAGATCAGATCACAGGCACCACTGCAGAAATATTCAACTACAGATGAGTAGTTATATCCAAAAGCATAGCCCAACATAATCACAAGACGAAACATTTCACAGTCAAGGAGATTTCAGTGAGCATTCAGCTGGAGGGACCTCCACCTAAGTGCATTAAGTCTCAGTTTTCCTATCTGCTCAATGGAAAAATAGGTCATGGAACACTTCTTGTGAAGTCTACGTGGCCCTAACATCAGACAGTCCATGTCACTGTCAGCTTCTGGGTGACTCCACTGTAGACCAGTATCATCATCATCTGAGGACAAAACTGTCACATATGATTTCGGGCAACAGCAGCTGAGCTATACTTACATAAGCACCAACGGACAGGGTAGCACCATCTCATTCCCACTGTATCAGCAATAAGTTACCCAAAGGCACACGGGAAGACGGAGGGGTTGCTGAACATAATTAAAGATAGCCTCTAGCAGGTGGCCATCACGAGTAAATTAAAGTCTAGGGAAAACAGATGCAATTCCTCTTTTCACTAAGTTTTTCTGGGAAAAAGAATAATGAGGCCCAAACTAGACGGTTCTGGACAGTTTTAGCAAGCAGCTCTGTCTGGAGAGTAGATGTTTACTATTTCCCTCTAAAATGATATGCACCCATTTGGGGCCCTGTGATGTGCATGCAATTGTATCTGTCTGTGCACCACCCAGAAACCCCCAAGATAAAATGTACAGCTGCCTAGTGGAGAAATATTAATGATGGAGAACCTTAAGACCATCTCCTTATTCTAAAACCCCAAAACTCATGGGTGTCCAGTTGATTCCAACTCATAATAACTCTCAAGTCTGCATCCTATTCATTTTTAAATCTTTTTATTCTCAGTGATGAATGCAATGATTTGCACGTAGTAGGCACCTCAATGCACTGCTAATTTACAAATCAATGCAAGTCTTGTCCCTAGGTGGTGCAAAAAGCTAACAGGCTTGGCTGCTAACTGAAAAGTTGGCAACTCATGTGCACCCAGAAGAATCTCAGAAGAAAGTTCTGGCAATCTGTTTCTGAAAAATCAGGACTGAATACACTGAGCACAGTTCTACTCTTACACACATGGAGTTTCCATGAGTGCGAGTTGACTCCATGGCAACTGGTTTTTTGCTCCCAGAACAGTCAACACAGTAGAGGAAAGAGTATCTTTTTTTGCAGCTACCCTGCTCCATGCAGCCTCTCATCTCCCCATCTCTGGTGTCCTAGCACTCAGTACGTGTAACCTCTGAGGGAGCATTTTCTCTGTTCTCTGGGTCACACATCTCCTCTTCTGCTGCTGTTGAATGCCATTCTTTAACTTTCTTTCTCGAGGTAGAATGAAGTTCTCCAAGGTCAAGGACTACCTGGCATGTCTCTTTTAGTCCCGAAAGCACTTTGAATGACTTCATGTGGGGTAGATACTCAAACTGAGCAAATGTGTTCCAGACACTGAAATACCGGCTTTCAAACAGATTCCCTCTGACATGAACATATTCTGCCGTGAAGAGGCAGAATAATGAGAAAGCAGATCTGCCTTCCTCAAGGCCAGTTCCAGCGGTTTCCTACCCACCATCCAGGGAGTTAAAGTAGTCTTCCAGCACCTAATATCTCCCAACCCAGGAAAGATGAAGAGGAAATTCACAGATGCCAAGGAGTGAATTACACCTCGCCTTTGGCGGTTCTTGTGTCACACTCAAGCTATCACCCATTCCCCTGATGTGTCAGAAATCTGAAGCCTCAGTCTTTCTCTCTTTTAAAAACAATTCTTGAGCAACTGCTATGCTCACAGCACTAAGTTGCACAACTTCCTTCTTTTTAATATTCCATTGTGTTTTAAGTGAAAGTTTACAATCCAAGTTAATTTGTCATATAAAAACTTACACACGCATTGATGTTACTCTAGCTGCTCTTCCTCACACTGTGACAGCACATTCCTTCTTTCCACCCCATATTTCCTGTGTTCATTCAATCAGCTCTTGTCCCCCTCTGCCCTCTCATTTCACCTCTGCAGAACAGTTCCCCAGCAGGTCTCATGGCATCTCCTTAAGCCAAGAGGCACACTCTTTGCCAGTATCATTTTAGGTCTTATAGGCTAGTCTGATCTTTGTCTGGGAGTTGGGGTGAGGAATGGTTTCAGTTCTTGACTAGCAGAGAGTCCAGGGGACATGATTTCCAGGGACCCTTCAGTCCGCCGGATCATCAAGTCTGGTCCTTGGAACAGTTTGTGTTCTGTACCCCATTTTTCTCCCATGTCAGGGACTCTTTGTTGTCTTTCCTGCTAGGGCTGCCATTGGCAGTGGGAAACACCATTTAGTTCTTCTGGTCTCATGCTGATACAGTCTCTGGATTATATGGACCTTTCTGTCTCATGGGCTCATATTTTCCTTATATATTTTAATGTCCTTTATTCTCCTCTGCTACAGGTGGGTTGGGACCAAATGATGCAATTTATATGGATGCCTGCTACCTTCTAAAACCCCAGATGCTACTCACCAAAGTGGGCTGCAAAACATATTCGTAAAAAACATTGCCATGACAATTAACTTAGGCGTCCCCTGAAACCATGGTCCCCAGACCCTGGCCCCTGCTACTACGTCCTTCAAAGTATTGGGTTATATTTAGGAAACTTCTTAGTTTTTGGTTTACTGTAGTACACAACATTTCATTAAACAATTGTCATACTGGACTCTACTTTGTTACTCTAAACACTTTTAACAATAGATTAGACCACGAAAAACAATCTCAGGCTTTTGAAAAAGTTTTCCTTTGAAAGGCTAAGCAATAAAAAGAAATTAGTTAGAATTGGGGTTTAATCTCAAATACAGAATATTCCTTAAATCACACTGTGGTCTACAGAGAAATGCCTCCTTTGAGACCTGAGGCAAAACTCAGCTGAACAACTAGCTCAGTAGATTAGTACCCATAATCTGGGAACAAATGTATATCACACTCCGGGGTCTTTTAAATGTACTGTAAATTTAGGGTAGAAATATTTTAAAATATAGAACAATGTGCAACCAACGTCAATCATAGTCATACCATACTTAGAAACACTCAGTTAACATTTTGGTGTGTGTGTTTTTTCTCTACAGTGCATATGTAAAATTGGGGTGTCATTTTTTATACCAAATTTGACGTCCTGGTTTTTTATTCTAACATACCATTGTAAGAATTTTTTAATTTCATTAAATATTCCTGAAAAACATCATTTTAAAAGCCTCCCCACATTCCAGTGTAGGAATGAATTGTAATTAACTTCTCTATATTGGTCATTCCTAGCCAAACTTTTAACTAACTTCAGTGTGTATTGTTGCTCATAAATCTTTGTATGTGTCTTGGCTTCCTTGGAATAAACTGATGTAAGTGTAATTACCAATTCCAAGGGTAAAAATTATCATTAAAACTCTTGTTATAAAATGCCCTACGAGAGTATTCCTGTCAATCTGCACTTCCACTAGCGATGTACAGAAACGCCAGTTTTACTCCATACTTGCCAACATCAGGCATTATCAGTTTGAAGATGCTGGAGATGCAGTGTTTTAAGATAGCAAAAAGACATATACCTTGACACCAAAACATTATAAAAATACATGAGGCCTCTGCCACTTCTTAATACCAGGACACCATGTGTGTAAGACAGTAGTTTCAAACTTTTATGACTCAGGATCCCCTCATACTTTTAAAAGTTATTGAGGACCTCACAAGTTTTAATTCACATGTGTTACACACATGAAATTAACATACATCAAAGGCTAATCCAACAGCTGCTATCAGCAACAACAGATCTATCAATACACCCTGTATTAGAAATTAACACAGAAAATTTTATATTTATTCATTACAAAAATCACAATAAGCCCTCTGTGAATACAGATAGCATGATTTTATGAAAATGACTACAATTTCCAAAACAAAGACAGTTCAGTGAGAAGAGTGCCAGTGTTTCGCCTTTTATTAGTAAAGCTTTTTAATGTCTTAATTAAAGACAGCTGGAGTCTCATATCTTCTGCATTCAATCTACCCTAATATCAGACACATCATGTCACTGCTAGAAAATTCCACTGTACAATTATAAGAGAATAAAAGTTAAAAAGACAAATAACAAACAACTTCACTGATCCCCTAAAAGTGTCTTCAGGAACCCTCAAGGATCCACAGACCACACTAAAACCTGCTGCTCTAGTCCAAACAGCTATTGGGGTTTAAGAGGACGGCAACTTACAGAGTCTATTCTTTAAAAAGGTTATGGAGTTCTTGCAAAACTTCCATCGCCCAAAATTTCCTCTTCACTAGACCCTTTAAAGCACCTCCAACTACTGCAAAGCCCTCTCATCCTCCCTGCCCTGGAGTGATCTTTTCTTTTTCTGACTTTCTATTGCTTTTACATCCCTGCAGCACAATTTGGCCTATGTGCTCTTATTTTCATAGTCTCTTGTCCCCACCAAAACTGTCAGCTCCTTGAGGTCAAGGATCAAGCCTTTGACACATACTTGGACTTAGGAATTGATTTCTCGGAAGATCCCCACCCTGAATCACTGTGGCATTTAAGTAACTAACATTTGCAAATTGCTTTATACAAGACACTTTATTATGAGATATTCCATTCAATTCTCACACTGACCCTTTGACATAGGCATTTTATCTTTGTCATAAAAATGACAAAACAGAGACTCACAGAGGTTAAGTGACTAAGTAAATGACAGTGCTGGAACCTGAACACAGGGCATCTGGTTCCAAATCCCATGTGCTCTATTACACTGCTTGGCTTGTCTTTAAGCAGTGGCAACTGAGCACTTTGTGTCACAAAGTTACACACAGAAAAGGTTTCACTGACTCATCCTTCCAGGCACTCTCAAAGGCAATTTCCCAGTGGGAGGCACTAAGGGTATTAAAAAACAGAGATCAGAGTAAAAATTCCTGTCCTTTCACTTACTAGAAATGGTGACTTCCATGGTGGTGCAGGGGTTAAGCACTCAGCTGTGAACTGAAAGGTCAGTGGTTCGAACCCACCAGTACCTCTGAGGGAGAAAGACGTGTCAGACTGCTTCTGTAAAGATTTACAGCCTTAGAAACTCTCTTTAACAGTTCTGCTCTGTTCTATAGGGCTGCTTTGAGTCAAAATATACCCACTGACAATGGGTTTAACAATTTGACAGCAGGCATACTGCCTATCCTTTTTGGCCTCAGTTTCCCCATCTCTAATATGGGCATACTAATTGCCTACACACAGGGCTGCCGGGAGGACTCAATGAGAAAAGTCCACCTAAAGCACAGTGTAAGGATCAGCTTCAGCCCCTATACACCTTTATTCTTAATGCAGAATCCTCTTACCACCATTCTCTATTTTCCCAGTGGAAGATAAGAATAGGTTCACAAACTAAAGAAAGGTACTTCTGAGAGTCCAAGAAATCTGATTAACAAACAAAAAATTATTTTATTCCAGACACCTGGATCTGGGGTCTTTGGAACAGAGACTGCAGAAGTCTAGGCCAACAGTATCACTGGAAAGAGAACACAGTTGTTTCCACCAAAAGGTATTCATTGCCAATTCACGAGAGAACTTACAGGGGCATTGGCTCTGAGTCATCCTGTCCTCAGCCCACTGCCCTCAATACACACAGACACTCCCAGATGCCCATGTTCCCTCAGAGTCACTGGAATGCAGCATCTCTGCCGAGACAGTTGCTTCCATGGAGAAAAAGCAGTGTTCGATGGGGCAAATCAAGATACTGAGAGTAGCCAGAGCCCCAGCAGTGAACAGAGTGTCTCTCAGCCAGCTAACAAGCACTAGGCCTGGCAGCAATATGATGTTACCAACTGTCTCCAATAGCTCAAAACTCTAGCATTCAGCACGCCCCATAAGTTCTGGTTGGTTAGGTTTCTAGAGTCTTTTCATTACAGATGCTCCTTGTTTCCAACCCAAGACAATGCTTCACAGTTAGATTATTTTCTTCCTCTATAAAATGTAAACACTGAAATCAAGGACCTCAAAAGTCCTTGCCATACCCAACATTCTATGCATCTAGTCAATTTCCAAGTAGCTCCTGGATGCTTCCAAAATTTTACATCTATCTCAAAAGATGCAGTTCTGTCACCACTGAGGGGCAAATAGGGTCCAGCAGAAACTGATGGAGCTATGGCAGTGTCTCTGGAATAAGTATTCAGCTGACCAATGGTCTTTCAGCTTTGGGATCATCTCAGCTAGACACTAAGGAAACACCACCAGAAAGGATCATACGTTCCTGGGGAGACAGAATCATCTTTCACAAAAAGCTAGAAAGCAAGACATGAGTGACTCCTGGCAGTCACAGGCTAAAACATGGTCTTTCTAAACCCAACACCTGGACCTCTAGGAGATGGTCCAGTAGGCAAGACGACATAGCACACAGATGGGATTGTGATGTGGCCTCTGCTGCAGTGACTGAAGTGGGGTGGAGCAGCTTCAGAATGGTAACGACGACTACAAAGGGAGCTCAAACAAGCTGTTAGAAACTCTGTGAGGACAAGAACCCCACTAAGTCCCCAGTGTCCGCGGCCTGTTGTAGGAACTCAGTCATCATACTGAATAAGTACAGGATTTAAGGATTGAGGAGGAAGAAGTTATACTAAATTGGACGGAACAGCAGAATGATTAAGAACAGAAGTATTGGAGTCAGAGACTGGTTTTGAGGCCTGGCTCCATCCCTTACTAACTGGATGAACTTGAGCAGGTTATTTAGCCTCTTTGAACTTCAGTTTTCTCATCTATAAAATGGCCAAACCATCTAAACTAATACCTCACATACCTACTTGAGAACTAAAAGAGAAAAATGTACATAAACCGTGCATCACAACATTTGGCATATTACAGGCTCTTAATAAATCCTAACCGTTATGTGAAGCCGATAACAATGACATTAATAACAGAGACATTGATGATCCATATTAGAAGTGCCCAGAAAAAAAAGGAGAACTTCATGGCAGAGGTGGACTTTGAAGTTAGGTTGAATATCGAGAGGCCAAAAGAGGACAAGAGCACGTCCAGAATCTTGGAACCTGAAAAACATGTGACGCTTCTTAAAGATAATTAAGGAAACGGACAGGACCTGAATGGAACACTGAGTATCTTTTGAAGAGTATAAGAGGGGTAGGATTAGGAAAACAGAATAAGACTAACATGGAAGGTCTTGAATATCTTCTAAAGAGCTTGACCTTTATCTTACAAGCAGTAAGGGCTTCAAAGTTTCTTGAACAGGGAAGGAACATGATAGAAGCCTGTTTTGGCAACACTGATCTGTTGATGGCATAGTGACAGAATTGGTGAAGCACATTTCCCTAGAGAAGACCTTCTCAGGAATCCATTTCATAAACCTGGGTGACAACATCTAAGAAACGAAAAAGAGACAGAGAGGAGAAGCATAAACTGTTCATCGGACATGGAGCAAAGAGCAGTAAAAGATGATTTGAAGATCCACCTGAGAATCTAAGAGAATATTGTTGTCACTGACAGAAACAAGACTGGAGCCAACAGCTCAGTAGCAAATTATAATCTGACTTTGAGAAATAACCCATCCTAGCTGGATTCCCTACAAGCCGAGCCTAAGTATGTTATTTAGAAGTACTTGAATTACTGAAGACATGCTCTCAGAAAAACCTGAAGGAAGAGAGGGAGGTGAGCAAGAGAAGGGGCAGAAGTCTAACATGGATGTGGATCCAGGTCAAAATTGGTGCACAGGGGGTGTCTTAGTCAACTAGTGTTGCTGTAACAGAAATACCACAAGCAGATGGCTTCAAAAAGAGAAATTTTATTTTGTCACAGCCAAGTAGGTTAAAAGTCCAAAATCAGGGTTGTCAGCTTTCTCTGTTAGTTCTGGAGAAAGATCCCTGTTGTCAATCTTCCCCTGGACTAGAAGCTTCTGAAGCACAGGGCCCTGGTCCTTTCCAAAGGATGTGCTCAGCTCCTGGCAATGCTTTCTTCGTTGACGGTAAGAAGTCCGCAAATCTCTCTGCTAGCTTCTTTCATTTATGTCTCAAGGGACTGCCTCAAGGCATAAAACAAGCTTCCACACTGAATCCTGCTCCACCAAGACAACTGCGGCCCATCCACCATCACTAACATCACAAAGGTAGGATATCCCACACAGAGGAGTATCACACAATACCAGGAACTTGGGCCAAGCCAAATTTCTATACATATTTTGGGGGGAATACAAATCAATCCATGACAGGGGACTCTGATGCATAAATCTCTCTGGCTCTGTACAACCGCTGTCCAGGAGTATAATTTACTTCCCTGTATTTCTTGACCTACTTTGTAGAAGTAGCAGAAAGTTACATAGTCGTCGTTTTCTGGGTTATCAACATTGGCCATGCAATTCATCAGAAGAACAAGAACATGGAAGAAAATTTAGGTAAGTTTTTCTAAAACTGGGGGACAGTTAAGCTGTTGCTACATTACGCACTTGAATATGAAAAGAGAACTCTGGCATGCCTGTTCCTTTACCGTGAGCCTCTGATACCTCAATGCCAGCTCATCAATCCCTGGTCTGGAACCAGCTCTCCAGGATGGAGCCTGTATGGAAAGCTACTCTAAGATTTCTGGGAGATGTTGGAAGCCAATTCTGACTCTAGCAACCCCATGTATGTCACTTGGCTCCACAGGGTTTTCACTAGCTGATTTTTTTTTTCAGAAGTAGATCTTTCCTCTGCGGTGCCTACAGGTGGATTTGAACTTTCAACCTTTCTCTTAGCAGCCAAGTGCATTAACCACCGTACTACCTAGAGAGTCCACTAGAACTCTCTATGGCTATATTTCCCTTTTATATGGAGGGAACCTCCCTGAAAGGATGTGTGTAAATTTAATGGTCATTTTAACATGTCAGGTAACTGAATTTCCTCATAAGAGCTGTCTACTGTATCTTGTGGTAGATAATCACACTCAAACGTGTATTTCTTCTGAATTATCAGGTCTGTCTAATGTAAAACACGCTTGTGTTTTATAGGATGCTGCTGTTTCATTCTTTGACCCACAAATCAATCACCAGATGTTTACTAAGTGAGCTCCTGTGATGTAAGGGGCACAACACTAGATGCTGGAAAAACACAGCATATTCTGGGGGAAAAAAAACCACATCCTGGCTAGAGAACAGAATTTCAGGGGTTGTATGCACTGAGGTAGCGGACTGCAAGGGCCAACATCACCAATATTCTGTGACATATGATGGTATATTTCTAACTCACATCACAGCCTATGGTCTGAGGATGAGGGGAGAGGGAGCGGCAGGGAGGGCTCATCTCTAATGCAGTAATTCAGAAACCCAGGCTCCTTTCATATCATAGTTCTTCCAGCATCTAGACCTTACTGTATTTGTTTTTGTTAGGTGCTATTAAGTTGATTTTCACTCACGGTGTCCCTTGTGACATAGGGTTCGCTACGCTGTAATCTTAGAGCGTATCACTTTCTGCTACATAACTATTAGGTGGGTTCAGGCTGCCAGCCTTCCGGTTAGCAGCTGTTTCCTCTGAACCTTAGAAGTGTCAACCGACCTGGTTGAGGGGAAGGTGAGCACTGAGGATGATGTAAAAACTTTTTGGGGCCAGACCCCCAATTGGTCTCCAAAACTTCTAGTCTCCTTCCTTTTTCCGTTCAGGGGGCCAGAGGTCAGTCATACGGTGACACATAAACAAAGGCAGGCTGACAAACACTACCTAGCTGCGTGCCCTGGATGAAGAAGAAACAACCTTAGTCAATACCTAACTCTAGCAGTGTAGTGGTTAAGTGCTACAGCTGCTAACCAAAAGGACAGCAGTTGGAATCCACCAGGTGCTCCTTGGAAACTCTATGGAGCAGCTGTCCTCTGTCCTACAGGGTCACTTCCAGTGGGAATTGACTCGATCGCCATGGGCATGGGCAAGGGCAACTGGTCTCTACCACAAGATCAAAATGTTGAAATTCCAGAATTCTGAATAGCTAACAGACTGATATGCCAATGACTTCTTGTCCCCAGGGAGAATCTGAGCTCACTTTAGACTCCCAGAAACACATCCTAACCATGAAAAGAAATCACATTTTGTTGATTATCTATGATTTACTCACTTGGCAAATACTTATGGAGTGCCTGTGATTTGTCTGACAGTATTCTAGGCACTTAGAAGAGCACACAGAAAGGAGAAAATGTTTGGGGCACTTTATATTAATACATGTATTTTTGTATCTGTTTTACAGACACCCATCTTTTGTTGTTGCCATTAGGTGCCACTGAGTCTCTTCTATAGTCAACAGAATGAAACACTGCCCAGTCCTGTACCACCTTTACAATCCTTGTTACGACTGAGCCCATTGTTGCAGCCACTGTATAAATCTATCTTGTTGAGATACTTCCTTTTCATCACTGACTCTCTATCAAACATGATACCCTTCTCTAGGGACTGATTGATCCCTCCTGATTACACGTTCAAAATATGTGAGAAGTAGTCTTGCCATCCTTGCTTCTAAAGAGCACTCTGGTTGTACTTCTTCGAAGACAGATTTGTTCATTCTTTTAGCAGTCCATTGTATAGTCAATATTCTTCACCAACACCACAATTAGAGTTGTCAATCCTTCCGTGGTCTTCTCTGTTCACTGTCCATGTTCACATGCCTATGATATGACTGAAAACATTGGCTTGGGTCATGTCCATTGTTAGTCTTCAAGGTGACATCTTTGCTTTTTAATACTTTAAAAAGGAATTTGGCAGTATGTTTGCCCAACACAATGCATAGTTTGATTTCTTGACTGCTACTTCAATGGGCGTTGATCATGGATCCAAGTAAAATGAAATCTTTGACAACTTCAATCTTTTCCCCACTTTTTACTGATATTGCTTATTGGTCCAGTTGCAAAGATTTGTTTTCTTTATGTTGAGATGTAATCCATACTGAAGGCTGTGGTCTTTGATCTTCATCAGTAAGTGCTTTAAGTCTTCTTCACTATCAGTAAGCAAGCTGTGTCATCTGTATAACAGATTGTTACTAAGTCTTCCTCCAATCATGAGACCCTGTTCTTCTTTACATAGTCCAGCTTCTCAGAGTATTCGTTTAACCTACAGATTGAAGAAGTATGAAGAAAGGACCCAACCCTGACTCACACCTTTCCTGACTTTAAACCATGCAATATCCCCTTGCTTCGTTCGAATGATTGTCTCTTTATCTATGTACAAGCTCTTCATGAACAAAATTAAGTGTTCTGTAATTCTAATTCTCCACAATGTTATCCATAATTTGTCATGATCCACACAGTTGAATGACTTTGCATAATCATTAAAACACAGGTAAATATCGTTCTGGTATTCTCTGCTTTCAACCAGGATCCATGTAACATCAGCAATGATATCCCTGGTTCCATTTTCTCTTTTGAATCTGGCTTGAATTTCTGGCTGTTCCCTGTCCTTCTGTAGTTGCTTTTGAAAGACATTCAGCAAAATTTTACTTGCATGTGATATCAGTGACACTGCTGGACAATGTCCACATTCTTGAGAATAGGCATAAATATTAATCTCTTCCAGTCAGTTAGCCAGGTAGCTGTCTTCCAAGTTTCTTGGCATAGACAAGTAAGCACTTCTAGTGATGCATCTTTTTGTTGAAACATCTCAATTGGTATTCCATCAGTTCCTGGAGTACTGTTTCTTTTCCCAGTGCCTTCAATGCATCTTGAACTTCTTTTCCTTCACTACTATTGGTTCCTGATACGCTACCTCCTAAAATGGTTGAATGTTGACCAATTCTTGATACAGTGATTCTATATTCCCTCCATCTTCTTTTGATGATTCCTGTGTCATGTAATACCTTCCCTGTAGAATCCCTCAATACTGCACCTCAAGGCTTGAATTTTTCCTTCTGTTGTTTCAGCTTCAGAAATGCCAAGTATGTTCTTTATTTTGGTTTTCTATCTCTAGTTCTTTGCACATATCATTATAAAAATTTCTTCTTGAGTTGACCTTTGAAATCTTTCATTCAGCTCCTTTATCATCTGTTAGTCTGCCATATTATGGTGGCTTGTGTGCTGCTATAATGCTCGAAGCTATGCCAACAGTATTTCAAATACCAGCAGAGCCACCCACAGTGAGCAGGTTTCAGAGTAGCTCCCAGACTAAGGCATACTGCTAAGAAAGGCTTGAGATCTACTTCCGAAATCTAGCCAAAGAGTCCATGAATCCTATGGATCACAGAATATCACTCAGTCTTCGACTCACTTACTTCAGATACATCATCAAGAGAGACTGATCACTGAAGAAAGTCATCATGTGTGACTAAGTGGACAGCCAGCAAAGATGAAGAAAACTCTCAATGACACAGGCTAACACAATAGCCACAACGAGTTCAAATATAGCACCCATTACAAAGATGGTGCAGGACCAGGTAACATTTTGTTCTGTTATACATAAGGGTGCCATGAATCAAAATTAACCTAACAGCAAATAAAAAAAAAATCCTTTTTATTCCAGCGTTTCATATAAATAAGCCAAGCTCAAACACGTCAAACAAGGGGAGAAGGCTCTCATACCCGACAAGTAGCACAGCAGGTATGTGAAATCAGGTCTACCTGATCTTAGAACTCATAGTCTTCCCCAGGCACAAGGATGCCTCTCGTAAAAGCTGTCACTAAGCCAGAATCACTGGCAACTGTCTTAAAGAGAGGCCACCACAACCCACTCTGCCCTAACGCAGCTTCACAGATGTCCAACCAAGAGGACTCAGTTTTCTTTATCTTTGCTAGAATAAAGGAGCTGGACACGCTGCGGGTGAGAAGTTGGCATGGGATGCAAATACCTCGACATGTGTTCTCAAAAGGAAGCATTAGTGGCATTACCCCTAAACAACTCGGTCCACTTCAAAGGAATCCAGGTGAGACTCGTGCAGAACCCCAAAGCATTCCATTCCCAGAACAACCTGACAATTACTTCACCTGCAAGAAGACTACATTCTTCATCCTCAAGGGAAAGATGCAACAGGCCTTTCTCTTCAGCTTCTGTCACTGACCTCTAAAAATATTCTAACATTTCATAATTCACTGAAAACTATGAAAATGAAAGAGTTATTCAGTGGAATGTAACGGGGTGATACCAAAAAGTTAAAATCTTTGCTAAAAATACAGATCTTCAATATGAAAACTATTTTGCCTTTCAAGAAAAGTAAACTAATTAACCTAAACTACCTACAAATTGCCTTTGAATCATCTCAGAGATTTTAGTAGAACAATTCTTAACAGATGAATAAATTATGACATAGGAAGTTCTGCATATCAATGATGTCCCCAGTTTGTCCAGTGTCTAAAATTCCAGGTTTATATATTCATTCATTGGGATGCATATTTCTTAAGATTTTTTGGAAAGGGCAAAATCCTGGGAAAGGTATTCAATGTTCAGTGCTTTCATGTGTATTATTTTATTAGGTCATTGTTTTCTAAAAGGTCAGGTACCAAGAATGAGATGAAGAATGTCAGATCCACAGACCAACTTTTTCTCCTTGACAAACTCTGCCTGAAGGAGTGATCCCCTATCTCCCAAAGCATAACAAAGCTAGAAGTGAACTGTTGGGAGAACCTGACCAGATGGGTGTTTGGCTCCATTTTGCAGGTTAAATGAGTAGAACTGTGCCTAACTAACTTCATTGTATGGACAGCACCCAGAAGAATGAACCCAGCACCCAAGAGTTTAGAACCAAGTTTTAAACTTGTCATTTCCCCTAACTTGAGTCATAATTCCAACCTGTTCATATTACCCTAGACCAGGTGACACTAAGCTTTTTTTTTTTTTAACTAAAGGGCCAGATAGTAAATATTCTAGGCTCTGGGGGCCACATGGTCTCAGCTGCAACTACTGAACTCTGCCATCATTACACAAAAACAGCCTTAGATAATACAGGCTTAGATAACAACACATGAGCTTAGCTGAGGTCCAATAAAATTTTAGTTATGGACACTAAAACTAGAATTCTTTTAATTTTTCAGGTGTGATAACACTGTATGCTACTTTGATTTTCTTTCTAAGCATGTAAAAATAGGAAAACTATTCTTAATTTTCAAATTGTCAAAACAGGTGGTAGGTTGGACTTGCCCAGGCCCTGCCCATTTGTTTCTCACTTTCACGGCCTCTCAGTAGCTCTTGGATCCCACAACTGCTGCTACTGTTGCCGTACAACCAACACTGAGCTTTCCTCTTACAACAAAATCTGTTCTTATACATTGTGTTTTGCCTTTTATAAGCTGTCCCCAGCCTCAATCATCTCAAATCCAGGACTCTATCCTGGCATTTGTCCTTTTGGGGCTGGCAGGCTCGCCAGATTCACTGCTGCTTTAGTAGCAGAAACTCCAACAACAAGGATGCCAAAGATTGCAGTTCTTCATGCCTTTAAAAGTCCTGGGTTTAAGGCTAGCCAAACTGAAGCTTACCCACAGGGTAAGCGCTCCAGCCCACGTGCATGATGCTCAAAACGGGTTTCTTCCAGAAGAGGATGGAAGCGTCACTTCACTTCCTCCATCACAAGACTAATGAGGAAGTATGTGTCCTGTAAAGATGGGAACTGCCATCTCCAGCCCAGAAAAAAATGTGCCAGGTCCATGTGGTCAGTACCACCTGGCCAAGCCCCTTTGACAACATGCATGTTGCCTACAGCAACGGTTTACCTCCAGGCTGGAAAACGGCAGCAATAAAACACAAACAGACCCAGCCAGAGAGATGATTCTCAGCAAAAAGAAACCCTACATGGAAAAAATCGGGAGGAAATATTTATACACACATAGAGAGAGACATTAGCTTCTTCTCCAACACATTTTTTCTGAAGTAACAAATCTGTGGCTTCTATTTATTCCCATTGGAGGGAAAAACAAAAACTCTGAGATTTATGAGTAGTGCTGTTTATTTATAATCCAAGAACTCTCTTCATACCATATGGCTGGGAAATTTACAGAGAGACAAAGTGAGAGGAAACTGCCTGCTTAACTCAAAGGCCCTGGCAAAGCTAGCAGGCAGAGAGACCCTCCCAAACTCTTTCCCAAACATGCATATATGCGTGCACAGGCATGGGGACATGGGCACAGAGCACAGGGAGCCTATTCCTTACCAACCAAGCCACAACCTGGCATGGTGTGAATGAGAAGAGCTGATGCGACCATCTGAAGAAGCTGGACTCTACTCTGTGTCCCCGCACACCAGTGAGGCACAGACACAGAGAAACAGGAGTGGAAGGAGAGCAAGGACTCAGGGAGGCTGGAGCAGCCAATCTTTGGATAAGTGAGGAAGCCACACAGTAAGTACACAACAGTTCTCAGAATGCAAAGAACACTCAAGTCTCCACAATGTTTTTGTTTATTCTTTCTCTCCCCCTGGTCTTAGGTAGAAATAAGTGGAAATTCTGATTCCATCTTCGCTGCCCAGTAAGCTTTGTGAAGAGAGGCACTTCATTTATGGGACCAGACTCAGGTTTGCTCCTGATGGTTTCCTCTCTCTGTACTCTAACCTACTCTTTCAGACTGATAAGAAATAGAAGGAAAGAAAAACAATGAACTCTTGCCATTTCAATGCCAGGACAGTAAAACCAAGCTCATCACTTCTCCTACCAAACCTCTCCTGAACCCTTTTTTTCCTCCTCCTCTTCCTCCCACTTTCTCCTCTTCTACTGCTTCTGTGAGGGAACCAAATTGTTGAACTCTCCCAGGTGCTGAATATTAGAATCCTCACAACTCGCTTCTCACTCTCTTTATAGTCTGCTGTCAAATCCTGTTAGCTGTGCCTCAGAACTATTTCTTGCATTGGTCTCTCTCTCTCTCCCTCTGCCCCTCTTCCTGCCTAACCCCAGTTCAACACGATTGGGCTGCCTAACCAGCTGTCTGCTTTCCTCTCATAACTTGTTTGTCTACCTCCAGACATCATCCTGCTCAGTCCAACTTTCATAGTGGTATCAAACCCACCTTTCTAAAGCATATCTCTGAGCACAAAGTCATTTTCCAGCTCAAGCACTTGCATAGTTCCCTACTGACTGTAAAATATAATGCTGGTATTCAGCACCCTGCCTGTGCTCACCCTCACCACTGCTTGCTCCCAAGCTTTGCACACTGTAAAATCTCAGTAATTACTCGATGATGGAATGCTTGGTGGATGAAGAATACTCAGCAGAGTATTGCTTTTTTTTTTTTTTTTCCTCTCTGGCTATTTGGGAGAAACACTGCAGTTGAGAGGCCTTGTGGGTCTATAAAAAGGAACTGATTTGACAGTTACAAGTGTGTAAAACAATGATAAGAAAGTAAAAGGTGGAGAGAAGAAAAGAGATTATAGCAGGGTTCATGACAAACAGCAAGGAGGAAGCTCCCGTCACTGAGCAGTCAGGATAATTAAGCGCAAGCCCCTAGAAGATCTGGGAATAAAACAGAAGGGTCTGGGAGAGCTGGAAACGTAGCTAAATAAAGAAACAAATTTGTTGGTTAGGAGTGTCTCAGAAAGGGAGGAGGGAACAGGCACAAGAGACAGACATAACCTTGCCATAGTAGAGAATTCAGGGATCAGAATAAGGAGTGCCACTAGCGCTGTGGTTAAAGCACGTGGCTGCTAACTAAAAAGTCAGTAGTTCAAAACCAGCAGCTGCTTCATGGGACACAGAAGCAGCAGTCTGATTCTGTAAAGATTTACAGACTTGGAAACTCTGTGGGTCAGTTCTACTCTATTCTACCAGCCAAAACTGACTCAATGGCAATCAGTTTTATCAGAATGGATGAATGACAGGTTTAGAAGAGCAGAAGGCTGACCAGACTATTAACTGTGACAGGGCTTGCCTATGATCGAAATAATTGGAAAAGCAAGAAGCTGCTCCTTCTGCCATTTAGACTACTAGCTTCTTTTTGATATGCAGAGCAGGTACCACAAGGTGTCTCAGGTACCGGGAAGGAAATGAGCCCTAACTTACAAGAATGCATTCCACAGACATTTCAGTTAAAGGTCCCACACTGAGAGACTGGGCAATCAAAATCTCTCTAAATACAGAGAAGGCACAAAAGGGACAAGGAATACAAAAGGTTCATCATGCATCACAGGCCTTGAAAACAGTTGGTATACACCACCGATAGAACCTCAAAGTCAAGGCAATCACACAAGAGACATCAAACTGGAATAAACTGTATTCTATCCTGTTCTGATCACCAAACCAGACAAGGCAGCCAGTAGAGGGACTGGATAGAAGAAGCCACTGTGACCAGCTGTCTTATACCCAAAATAAAGTTATGCTTTGTACATGGCAATATTCAGACAACTTATCCTTGACCTTGGAGATTCACTCAACAAGTGCCTGCTGAATGTCTGCCCAGCTTTGCATTACAATACTACTTTATAAACACAGAGTCCAACAAGTGAGACTTCCTCATCCTTTTTGAGGCCCCAATCAACCAACCTCCTACCAAATTTTAAAGCAAACAAAGTCTTAGCTCTCATGAAGGTCACAGTCTAGAGCTGGAGACAGACAGTCTCCAGCTAACAAGTCCAAAACCTGGCATTACAAAACACAACAAAGGTAATAAACATAGAACTATGACATAGACTGGCAAGGAGCAACCTCTTCTTGAAGGAATATCATTTAGGCTGGACCTATAGAATGAAGTTGTGCAAAGAGTAGAAAGAATAGAATTCTCCAGAGAATGGCATACTTAAGGGTCCTGAGTCAAGAAAGAGATTGACTGATTACAGTAACTAGCCAAAGATAGTTAATGACAACACATTGTGAATTTTACAACATATGTGGAAGTAGAATGCTTGGCTACAACAACCTAAATGCTGGGAAAGGGGAAAATGAACGCAGTGTTGTAAGATTCTTATATGTATGTGTGAGGTGGTACAATATCAACTGACTCTATACTGAGATGTCTGAAATAACCAGTAAAATAGGAGAACAAAAGTTACAGCTAGTAAACCAAAAAAGAAAAGAAAATGAATCACAACTGTATTCAGTCTAAAAGAAGTTAGAAAAAGAGGAAAAACGGGAAGTAAGACAAACATGACAAACATAAAATGAACAGCAAAGTGATAGATCTAAATCCAAACCTACCAATAATCACAATAAATGTAAATGTTTTAAATGCTCTACTTAATAGGTAGGGATTATCAGACTAAAAAAAAAGACCAACCTACCTACTGTTCATAAGAAATATACTTTAAATACAAAGAAACAAATAAATTAAAAGACAAAGATGGAAACAGATGTACTAATACAAAGCTAGAGTGGCTATACTGTTATCAGAAAGAGTAGATTTCCAGGCAAAGAATATTACTAAGGATAAAGACTGTTCATTAAAGACAGTCAATCTAACCAGAAGATTTAAACATCCTAATGTATATACACCAACATAACTTCAAAACATATCATGTAAACGAGGGTATACGCAGAGGCCGATATTCAAGCCATACAATTAAAATAATGAAATCTGGTAAATCACCATTGCTCCAGTACCTCCAAATCTTGGCCACTCCCCAGAAGAGTGCTGTCACAATTCAGAAATTAAAAGCTTAACACCTTTACAGAATCAGCCTTCTGAACCTGCTCTACCTCTTAAAAGCTTGTATCTACTCTGACTGAATGGGTCTTGCCATACCTGTTGTTTAGTGTTTTACAGATTACTGGGGAGCTTAGGTAACAATCTCTGAATTCTGCAAGTTCCAAACTTTTTTCATTCCATTTTATTCATGTAAAACCAATACAGAGCCAAAGTTGAGTGCTGGGCAGATGGCAAGAGTAGAGAAACAGAAGTGGACAAATTCTGTACCCTGTGTTACTTCTTGTTGCCAATGACTGGCATTGAATCAGCCACTGACTCATGGTGACCCATGTGTTACAGACTAGAACTGTTCCATAGGGTTTTCTCGGCTGTAATCCTTATGGGAGCAGTTCACCAGATCTTTTGTCTAAGGAACTGCAGGTGTATATGAATTGCCAATCTTTGGCTTAGCAGTTAGGCAGAAACTGCTTGCAAAACCCAGGTTCTTCCTAGTAGTAACAGCAGCACATGCAAAATGCACGCTTATAAACAAAAATCTCTTCCACTGGATAGTTCTGCATTCCTTACTGAATATTACAAGGCCTGGTGCTCAGCAGGAAAACAGAATTAAGCCCGTTTCTTGGGCTGAGCCAGCATGAGTGTCTTGGTCCAACCACTTGGCCAGTCACTTTCCTCTGACGGTAAGCTAGGGATTTATAGACCTGATTTCCAAGTTTAATTTTCATTTTTTATTCTCACTAGAAAGGGAATAAAACAGTAAAACTGTTTAAAAGAAGCTAACTATTACAATTGTGCGACTCTTAAAAAGTGAAAGTAAGGAGAACTGTTTTTACAATCCTCACTAAAAGAAATCTATGACATCTCAATACTGCAAGCAAGAGGAAAAATGGTGTTAGGGAAGAATATAGCTTCCCAACCATTTTCAAAAATGCAGAGCATAAATCCAAACTCTTAGGAGCTCTATCACTGGTCTCCAGCTGTCTGTACAGACTTGCCCTCCCTGTTTTCACAGGAAGGTACAGGAGACAGGAGAGGTAGCCTGCTAAATGTGCGTGCATCCACTCGTGGACCCACATGCAAATCTGGCCACTGTAAACCATGAGAAACCCAGCAGAGCTCAAAACATTCACAGAAACATGAGGGAAATAATAAAGCAGTGAAGATTAGGAGAAAGTAAGTACAACTTTCAAGGGGGCTAGCAATTGAAAACAATTTAGTTTACATAATGTCTGGAAAAAAAATTCCAAATGAGCACACACACCACCAATATCACCATTTGGAAGTATTGGGCAGGCAGAATCCTAGGGTGACTACTCAACAAACTGACCCATAGTTGCACTTCATCTCTTCTTACAATTGGACTCTTGTCTATGAGCTGCATTTTATAAAACAAGCCACTGGAGTAAGTCTAAACTCCCCACTGTAGTGTTTGAAGTCCACTCATATCTGTTAGGAAACTGCCAGAAATTCAGGTGGGATTCAGAAGAGAACATGAAATGTGATATCATTGCTGATGTCAGAAGGATCATAGCCGAAAACAGATAATACCAGAAAGATGTTTACCTTTGTTTTATTGACTATGCAAAGACATTCAACTGGGTGGATCTTAACTAATTATGAATAACATTACAAAGAATGGGAAGTACATAACACTTCATCATGCTTATTCAGAATCTGTACCTAGACCAAGAGGCAGTCTTTCAAACAGAACAAGGGAAACTGCATGGTTTCAAAACAGGAAAGGTGTGCATCAAAGATGTATCCTTTCACCATACTTATGCAATCTGTGTGCCAGGCAAAATAACCCAAGGAGCTGGACAATATGAAGAAGAATGGGTCATCCGCATTGAAGGAAGACTCATTAACAACCTGTGATATGCAAATAACACAACCTCACTTGCTAAAGTGAAGAGGTATTTTGAATCACTCATAGATGAAAATCAAAGACTACTACCTTCAGTAAGAATTATACCTCAACATAAAGAAAACAAAAATCCTCACAACTGGACCATGATAAATCCACACAATTCTCTACGATAAATGGAGAAAACACTGAGGTTGTCAAGGATTTCATTTTATTTCATTCTACAATGTCAGTGGAAACAGCAGTCATGCAATCAAATAGCCTACCACACTGGGCAAATCTGCTGCAAAACACCGCTTTAAAGTGTGGAAAAGCAAAGATGTCACTTTGAGGACCAAGCTATGCCTGACTGAAGCCATGAGATTTTCAATTGCCACATATGCAAGGAAAAGCTAGACAGTGAATAAGCAAGACCAAACAAGAAGTCTTGGAATTGCATTGCTAGCAAAGAAACGCTAGAACAACCAAATCTGTCTCGGAAGAAGAACAGCCAGAATCCTCCTTGGAGGCAAGGACAGCAAGACTTCATCTCACATACTCTGGACATATCATCAGAGGGACCCATCCCTGGAGAAGATATCATGGTCGGTGAGACAGAAAGTCAGCCAAAGAATAAGACAGCTCTGGACAAGATGGACTGACGCAGTGGATACAATGAGCTCAAATACAACAACGATGACAAGGACAGTGCAAGACCTAGTAGTGCCATCTGTTGTTCCCATGAGTCACAATCAACTCAGCAGCACCTAACACCGCCACCAGCACCATCTTTGCCTTCCCACCTCCAGCATCACGTCTAAAACCATGCTGTTGCTTTTTCGTGCTGTCAAGTCAATTCTGATTCACAGTGACCCTACAGGACAGGGTAGAACTGCCCCATAGGGTTTCCTAGGCAATCATCTTTTCTCTGGCTGAGACACCCGTGAGTTTGAACCATCAACCTGTCAGTCAGCACTCAAGCACTTAACCACTGTGCTAGCAGGGCTCCTGTGTGTAATCATAGCCCTGGTTAGTTCCCTCCATTCTCCCTCGACACCAGTGGAACTGAATGATTACACATCCCTGGCAAAGTTTTGCTTGTTTCTGATCCCCAAGCCTTTGTTCAGTCCATACGTCTGTCTAGAATACCCTCCCTTTCACGCTTCCTCTCTGTCCATTGTATTCCGAATCAGTCTTTCAGCCCCAGCTCAAGCTGCCTTCCTCCAAGGATCCTGCCCCAGTCACCATTGTCTGAAATGATTTCTTTTCCCTCTGAAGTCCTTTGGCATGTACAGACCATAAAGTATCCATGTCATTTATTCAAATATGTTTTTTTAATTTTCATATAATCATTGCTTGTTTGAACCCTTTGTCCACCTAACTAAATCACAATTTCCTATTAAACAGATAACCTAAAATGAATTATTCCCCCTGCTATGCTTACCCAGATAATTCATTAAATCACTTACTGAAGGCAAAAATTCAAATCACCAGATACTTCTACCAATATCCTCTCTGAAAACTTTCCTGTCAACCTGTATTGGACTGAGCACCTAGGAAAGTGAATAATCTGCATATTATTTCCCTCAGATCACTGCAAAAGACATGTAACATGAGGTGGTGGGTAAACTATAGGAGAAGAAAAACTTCTAAACAAGCCAAAAAATTGTCACCCTGAATAAAAAACAATTTATGCAGGCAGCTGGGGGAGGGAACGCACTGCCATCAAGTCTGGCTCATGGCAACCAACCCTGTAGGACAGAGCACAACTGCCCCCACCTGGTGGATTTGAACTGCTAACCTTCTGGTTAGCAGCCATAGCTCTTAACCACTACACCACCAGGGTTTCCACAGTAAGTCCAGGGAAACAGATTTTCCTTCACTTGCTTTCCAACTTTACATACTAATGTAAACAAATAACACAATAGCAAAAAAGTTCCATCTCCCATGTCATCTACCATCAATAACTGATGACTACTTGTGGGCCCCTAGGTAGAGAAAAATTTTAATTCCACAATCATATTAAGAAGGAATACATAATTCATTATTTATGTGATGTGAGAATATGTTTTTATCTGCCTATTCTGAACAAATGTAAATATACATAAGACTAAGGATATAAATCAAATGGAGCACATTCAGAAAGTGCCATCGTAACAAAGGTATTAGAACGCAATTTCCAATAATACTGAAGAGAGGTAAACAGAACTTGAATAAGAGAACTTTGGAACTGCTTCTGAGAGTAAAGTGATCCAAGCAGACTTTACTTCCTCCATGCAGGAATGAGCAATCATTACTAAACGTAATTCACAAAATAAAAGCCTCCACCCCTACTCCATCATATAAACCCATGGATCAAGCTTCTCTTACTAGAAGAAGAAAAAAGTATTCAATGTGTTTAAAGATGGTGGGAACAAGAGCCATGAGATGTGAAGGCTATTTCCCGGGCAGCTACTATCTATCTGTGAAACTATCACCTGGCATTTCTAGTCCCTCAATTTTCCATCTGCTAAATGGATACTATAGTTTAGGTGTCCCTTCTGCTCATGATGTTCTTGCTTTGCTTTGAGCATTACCAAACTATCTATCCTACAGCACAGCTGTGACACTTTGTCTCTTTCCCAGCTGTTCTGTTTGACGCTGTTGTCTTGGTAGTTCAGCTTCAGAGCATGTTAGCTAGGAGAAATCCTTGGAACCACTAAGGAATAAAGATTCTAAAAGTTTAGTAGATACTAAGGTGTATCTAAGACTTTCTGAGGGTAACAGGATATCCATTGTTTGTATGTTCTGGTTAGCATTATGCAGTCCTATCCACATCAGACACCTCATATAATAGGAGAGAAGCCAAAAGATTATTTCTTGGTTATAGAGTCTTTCTTTGAGGGTACGCATTTTTCTCTCAAGCCTTAATATTCCAAGAATTTTAAAAGACAATAGCTATTAACATTTTTCTAACCCTAACAAATTCAAATACATAAGGATATACTTTTAAAAAGTCCTGCTGCGTACTTAAGATTATATTGTCACAAGGACCACCTACACAGCAGGATCTCTGGAATGGAAAGAATATTTTAAGTATCTTTAAAGTGTTTCTTGCCCACTTTCAACACAAGTAAGTATGTTCTCAGAAATCTATTTCAAAAAAAACCTGAAATCTGCTGCTTTTGAAATCTGTGTTGACAGAACCTTGACAGAGGTAGGCCTTGTGATTCTAGAATGTCTAATACAGAGACATTGTTGACACAGCAGGCAGCAATCTACTTGGGAGTGCCCATGAGCACCTGTGAGTTGACACAGAGATGAGGCCTCCTACACTGGTGGGCAGCACCTCAGTTTCCCTCCCAGCAGCCATGTCAGGACAGCAGCCTAATGTTTACTGTATTCCCAGTCCTTGGCACAGTAGCTGACACCTGGTGGACTCCATGAAACTATCTGCTGAAACAGTGAACTGGGAATTTACTATCAGTCTACCCACACTACTGACCTCCTCCCAACTTTAATAGAGCAGAAGAAACAATGTGAGTGAAAATCTAGAAGAAATGCAAGGGACACCTTGGGCAAAGCAACTAGTCTAGATCTACTGTGACTGGTGGCAAGAGTCCCTGGAGGGACATGAAACAATGAAAAGCAAGTCACAGAGGACCAGATTATGGAGAGCTGTGCTAATGAGTATAGGCTTTTTCACCACCCCCTCCCCCCTAAAAATGATCTCAAACCATCACTTTGCAAGTATCGTCTTTTCCTTACATCCAAATCTCCTATTGACTGTGACGGACTGTGTGTATTTATATTACCTCTAAAAAGGGTCACTTCCTCTCTATACCCAATGGGATCTGGTCCCTTCATCTCTAGGTCCAGATTTTCATACCCACAGCATACACTATAACCTGATCATTCTTCCTATATTTATTTCTAATCCTCATACACCGCTCACAATCTTCAACAGTTCCCCAATGTCGGCTGATTTCTTTACCAGAATTGCCAAAACCCACCATCCTATCCTCTCTCTAAACTTTACAGTGTTGTATTTAAAGGTCTTTTTATAGAACATTGATTTTTATATCACAGCTCCTAAATGTCAGGGTGCATTATATTGCTGGTTAGATCTTATGTATTATTCTCTTCCCTCCAGAGTAACCCAGTAAGTGGGTAGTCCTTTCATGGTTGAGTAGTGAATGAGTAAGTGGAGTAACAGAAGTACACTGATGTCAAATACCTCTCCCCTCTCTCTTTTACATCATTTGTGGGGCTGCAAACTAGATTTTTTTTTCCGTTATGTTGAGATGTAATCCATACTTAAAGGCCATATTCTTTGCTCTTCATCAGTAAGTGCTTCAAATCCAATTTCAGCAACCAAGGTTTTGTCAGTTGCACACTGCAGTTTGTTGATGAATGTCCTACCAATCCTGATGCCACATTCCTCCTCACACAGTCCAGCTTCTCAGAGTATTTTCTCAGCATAAGACTGACAAGATGATGCAATCCTCTCACACACCTTTCTTAACTTTAAATCGCACAACATCCCCTTGCTCCGTATCAAAGACTACTTCTTGGTCTTCATACAGATTTCTCATGAGCAAAACTAACTGTTCTGGAATTCCCATTCTTCCCAATGTTATCCTTAATTTCTTATGATCCACAAAGTTAAATTCGTCTACCTAATCAATAAAATACAGATAAACATCTATCCGGTATTCTCTGTTTTCAGCCACTATCTATCTGACATTAGCAATGGTATCCTTTGTTCCATGTCCTCTTTTGAATCTGGCTTGAATTCCTGGCCATTCCCCATCAGAATCTTCAGCAAAATTTTACTTGCATGCGGTATTAGTGACACTGCTCGATAATTTTTGCATTGTGTTGGATCACCTCTCTGTGGAATGTGCACAGATACAGCTCTCTTCTAGTTGGCTGGACAGGTACCTGTCTTTCAAATTTGTCATAAAGAGATGAGCACTTCCAGTGCTGAATCAGCTTGTTGTACTAGCTCATTTAGTATTCAGTTAATTCCTAAATCCTTGCTTTTCCACCAGTACCTTCAGTGTAGTCTGGACTTTGTTCTCCAGTACCATTAGTTGTTGACCTAATGATACCTCCTGAAATGTTGACCAATAGATTTTGGGACAGTGACTCTATGTAGGCCTTCCATCAGTTTTTTGATGCTTCCTGAGTCATTCAGTATTTTGTCCATAGGATCCTTCAATATTTCATCCACAGGATCCTTCAATATTTCATCCACAGGATCCTTCAATATTTCATCCACAGGATCCTTCAATATTTCATCCACAGGATCCTTCAATATTTCGTCCACAGGATCCTTCAATATTTCATCCACAGGATCCTTCAATATTTCATCCACAGGATCCTTCAATATTTCGTCCACAGGATCCTTCAATATTTCGTCCATAGAACCCTTCAATATTTCAACTCAGGGATTGAGTTTTTTCCTCACTTCTTTCAATGTGAGAAATGCCAAGCATGTTCTTACTTTCTGGTCTTCTAACTCCATATCTTTACATATTTCATGACAGTACTTACTTTGTCTTCTTGACTACCCACTGAAATCTTCAGTTCTTTACGTCATCATTTCGTCCTTTTGCTTTAGCTATGCCACATTCAAAAGCAAGTTTCAGAGTCTCTTCTAACATTTGTTTTGTTTTTTTCTTTCTTGCCTTTCTAATGATCTTTTCTTTCTTCATGTACGATGTGCTTGATATCTTCCTACAACTCGTCTGGTCTGGTCTTAGGTCATTACTGTTCAACATGTCAAAACCGTCCTTAACATGGTCTCCAAATTCAGATAAGATATTCTCAAGGTCATACCTTGGCTGTCATAGACTTGTTTTAACTTTCTTTAGCTTGAACTTGTAACTCGCATATAAGCAGTTGATGGTCTCTGCTGTAGCTGGCCCCTGTCCTTGTTCTGAAAGATAATATTGCACTTGTCCATCATCTCTTTTGACAGATACATTCAATTTGATTCCTGTATTTCCCTTTGTTGAGGTCCATGTGTACGGTCATTGTTTACATGGTTGAAGAAAGTTGTTGGCTATGAAGAAGTCATTGGTCTTGCAAAATGCTATCATGCGATCTCCAGCTTTGTTTCTATTGCCAACTACACCAATCCTTCTTTGTTTCCAGTTTGTACACCAGTAATACTCATTGCATCTTGATTGCATGTTTGATCAATTTCAGACTGCAGCATTTTAATTTCTTCATCTTTGGCATTAGCAGTTGGCGTATAAACTTAAACAATGGTTTGTATTAACCAGTCTTCTTTGCAGGCATATGGATATTATCCTATCACTGACAGTGTTGTACTGCAGGACAGATTCTGAAATGTTCTTTTTGATGGACATGATGCCGTTCCTCTTCAGTTTGTCATGTCCAGAATAGCACACCACATTTACAGACTGATTTAAAATGGCCAATACCAGTTCTTTTCAGGTCGCTAATGCACTGGTTATCCATCTTTATGCATTCCATTTCATTTTAAATAATTTCCAACTTTCCTAGATTCATACTTCATACATTCCAGGTACTGCTTATTAATGGATATTTACAGCTGTTTCTTCTCATTTTCAGTCATGCTACATCACCAGCTTGACTCCATCCATGCCATTAAGTCACCTCTATTTTGTGGGGACAGCTCTTCTTCAGTTGTATTTTGAGTGCTTCCCAATGCCAGGGGCTCCTCTTCCAGCCCTACATCAGAACATGTTCTGCTGCTACTCATATGGTTTTCATTGGCCAGTTTTTTCAGAAGGAAACTGTCAGGCCATTTCCTACTCTGTCTTAGTCCAGGAGTCCACAGAAACCTGTCGACCGCAGATAATCTTCCTGGTATCTGAGATACTGGTCTCCAGCACCACAGCAACAAGTAAGCCATCACAATGAGACAAAATGATAGACGCATGGTGGCTCTCACAGTTTAGGAGGCTAGAAGTCCAAATTCAGGGCACTGGCTACAAGAGAAGGCCTCTCTCTGCTGTCTCAGGGAAACATCCTTGCCATCAATCTTCCCCTAGTCTAGAAGCGTCTCAGTGCAGGAACTCCGAGTGTGAAGGATTTAATCTGCTCTCAGCTGCTCTTTCTCAGTGGTAGGATCTACAAAAGGAAACAGCCTGGTTCTCCCTAAAGTTTACACACAGAACAAGCTGAATATAAAGTTATCAGTCACTTGAAGCAAAATCGCCATGCTTTCTTCAAGGAATCTAGGAAAGCCTGGGAAATGCAGAGTATAAAACTCAGAAAATTCTCTAAAAAACCCTACCAAGCAGTCTCCTTGGAGGAAACGAAACAGACAAAATAGAGTATCCCCAGACTGGCATCTAATACTTAAGAGGCTCTGAGTAATATGATCCCCCCAACCCCTTTCAGAAACTGAAAATGCTTAGAAGAGGTATAGAGGAGGACCAAAATAAGAAATAATGGTATATTTCATTGACAGAAGCCCCAGATGGGTGCTTTGTGCCACATCCCTGAAATACATCACCCAAAGAAAGCTTTTTTCTTCCCTTGCACTCTCCACCCAGCTTTTTATGCTGCTAATAAATGAGGTAAAGTCTAAGGTTTTGCTTTTATAAAAATACATATTTCACAGTTTTCTTTATCTTCTTCTCATTCCTGGTGAATCACTCACAGTCTTCTCGCAGCCTTTGCATGAAGGCACTTTATCTTCTCATCTAACGACACTGTCTGCAGAGAGAAGCCGTGGTGTCTCCATTCACCAATAGCCAGATCAATCATGAGTCTCTAAGAAAATGAAGTCATACCAAACTGGTCTTTAACATTACTGAGGAATGTCGTTAAGACCTCAGAGATTCTTCCTGCAGACAGACTCTAAGAGTTTGTGATTAATTATATAGTGTTTTCCTGTCACTATGAGTCGGAATCAACTCAGTCGCAATGGGTGTGGTTTTCTGTTTTGCTTTTTGCTGTCGACTTCCTCCCCATTTCTGCTGTCAACCCGACTCACTCAACACAGAGGCTCCCCAGATCGTAGCTGGACTCTCCAGCCTGTAGCAGCCACCTTGAGGGAGGTTCCGGAGCCCTCCTTGCACCCACCAGCTCAGACTGTTGAATAGAAAAATAAAGCTCCTACTCTATCTTTTGAAAACTTACCATGCAGAGGTTACAGTCACCTTTAACCTTTCAACTGTGTCCTCCCTCCTTGACATTCTGTGATACTGGTCTCTGAGAAGCAGGATGCTTTTTTTATATATAGCTCATTATAAATCTGCAGCGTTCTGTTTGACGTAGAAGAGAGGGGTCAAGAGCAGAAACATCATGTGACAATGAAATGACAAATTAGCATTATTTTTTCTAGTCCATGTGCTCACTTTGTCGTTACTGCATCTATTCAAGTTGATTCCAACTCATTGTAACCCTCTATGACAGAGCAGAAGTGTCCTGTAGGCTTTCCTAAGGTTTAATATTCATAGGAACAGGCTTCCAGGTCTTTTCTCCCACACAGCAACTGGTGGGTTCTAACAACCAAACTTTTGGTTCACAGCCTAGTGCTGCTGAACCATTGTACCACTAGGGTTCCTAAACGCTCAATGGTATTTTTGATGCCTGCAAAAATCATCTCATTCCAAGCTGTGACTGGGAAGGAGCACCTGATAGGAAGACTGAAACAGTCGGAGGTTTGGACAGCATCAAATCAGAAACTTATTCAAGGCAATGAAAAATAATAGTGTGTTAGAGAAGCCTGGTGGTACAATGATTAAGCATTTGGCTGCTAACCAAAAGGTCACCAGTTCGAATCCACCAGCTGTTCCTTGGAAACCTTGGGAGGCAGTTCTACCCTGTTCCACAGAGTTGCTACAAGCCAGAATTGATTCCACAGCAGTGAGTTTTTTTATGTGCAAAGAAATGACCATCTGAGCACTACTTCCCTAGACAACAGAATATTGACCTAAACAGGTCAAATCCACGAACACATTTCTAGATGCTCTCTCTCTTTGGACCTGAATACCTTCATTTGTTAAATGTTTCGCTAGAATTCTGTACTTCTAGGAGGTCATGATTCTTCCCTACCACAAACAAGATGACCATATTTATGAGGGCTGCCCTTCAAAACCTTAAACATTCTGGAGATACCACTTTCATAAGCTGGTGCTCTAAAACACATTTCTCTTCCCCTATTCCAAATTCTTCTCTAAAGAATGCTTGAAGCCAGAACGTTTCCTTTGTCCAGGAATAGCAGCATTTTGATGCATATCAGGGCCAAATAAAAAAATGGTAGTGGTCTGAGAATCACATTTGTAATAATTTAAATATTTTAGAATTCTTCCACCCCACGATAGATTCAGAATGAAGCAGAGATTTCAGGTTGATCATGTGACTCTCTCTAGCCACAATCTGTAGCCAAAAGAAAATTCAGATTTTTGATGAAACCTTTCAAAAGATAATTAACCACATTATTTCTTCTTTCATCTATTAATGGGCATAAAGTTTGTTTCCACTTTTTGACTACTATAAATAGTGTTGCAATGGAAAACTGATATATAACTCTCTGAGTTTCTGTTTTCAAGTCTTTGGGGTATGCCATGGGTTAAAATGTGTCCTCAGAAAAAAATATGTGTAGCATCTGGCTAGGCCATGGTTCCTGGTATTGTGTGATATGTCTATATGTTGTATATCCTGCCTCTAAGATACTACTGAGGGAGGATGGGAAGCAGTTTTATTGGTGGGGAAGGACTCCATGTGTAAGACTGATACGCATCTTGAGGCACTCTTTTGTGCTATATAGGAAACAGACGTAAGTAGGAAGTTGAGGACCTCATACCATCAGGAAAGAAGCACTGCCAGAGGGTATCCTTTGGAGAGGACCCAGAGTCCCTGCACTTCAGGGGCTCCCAGTTCAGGGGAAGACTGATGACAAAGACCTCCCTCCAGAGCCAAAAGTGAAGGACTTCCCCTGGATCTGATGCCCTGAATTTGGACTTTCAGCCTACTGGAATGTGACAGAACATACTTTCTCTTTTTAAAGTCACTGATCTGTGGTATTTCTGTTGTAGCAGCACTAGATAACTGAGACAGACAGAGTACATACCTAACAATGAATTGCTGAGTTATATAGAGTACTTCTTTTTAGGCTGTTTGAAGAACTATCGTAATATTTTTCACAACAGTTATACCATTTTGCATTCGCATCAACAATGAGTAAGGGTCCTGATTTCCCCATATCCTTGCCAACAGTTGTCTGTCTATCTTAGTCACCCCAGTGGGAGTGAAATGGTATCTCATTATGGTTTTGATTTGCATCTCTCTGATGGCTAATGATGCTGAGTGTTTTTTCATGTGTTTGGTAGCCATTTGAGTGTACTCTTCGGTGAAATGTCTATTTAAATCTTTTGCCCATCTTATGATTGGGTTATTTGTATATTCAGCCAGTAGGAGAAATGAAGTTTTGCTACATACCACAATATGAACAGAGTTAGAAGCTATTATGCTGAATGAAACAAGTCAATCATAAAATGACATATATTGTATGATCTCATTTATATCAAAATACAAGAAAAGACAAATACATACAGAACAAAGTTTATTAGTGGTTACCAGGGGCACCAGGGATTGTGAAAGGGGGCTTCACAGTGATGGAAATATCCTGATGATTAAGTGTAGGGTTGCACAGCCAATTACTGTAACTGCCATCAGTAAGTTGTACATCTGAAAACAGTTGTCTGAGAGATATATTTACAAAAAAAGGAAAAAAAGAAAGGATGGCTGCTGAGGCTGCTAATGCACAACCAAACAGTGACTCTATTCCATCTCCTAATTTAGTGCTTAGGGCCTTAACAGCTTTCAAGTGACAATCCAAGGTACAACAATTGGTCTCCCTTTCTCGTGGAACAACAGACTAACAGAGTCATGGAACAGAAGTCATGGAACCTCTGTGAACAGCTGCTTCCTTTGCCATGAGATCAGAAGAACTAGATAGTGCCTAGCAACTATACTGAATATGTTGATCCACAGTTCCACAGAAGAATCCTCATCAAAAGGGGAAAATGAAGAACAGAATGTCAAACTGTCATAGATTCCAGACTTTCTAGAGTCATGGAGGTTAGAAGACCCCTAAAATTATTGCCATGAAATAGATAACTTTAAACCAAAAATACTCCGAGGTCCTCTTGAAACCTAACAACAGCTTAGCGTAACTAGTAACAAGTGTCCATCTAAAGCATCACCCTCTTTCAATAATGTCTATATGGATCAAACTGAGAACAGCCACTTGAAAGATTGGATAGGAACTTTAGAGGGCAGTGCATTTATGTTAAAGGAGAAGGAACAACTCAGAAAAGGAAGGTGAGAATGATTACATAACTCAAAGAATGTAATCAATGTCACTACATGGTACACACAGAAACTACTGGTATACATTTTTCTATGTATATTCTCAACAAAATAAATAAAATTATATACAAATATATATTCATACATATATGAGAATATACCTTTTAAATCTCATTGTTCATCTATTGAATGAACAAGGCCTTCAGATCTCATCTGAGGTGCTACATCTCCCCAAGAGCAATGCCTACCATCTGCTGAAGATACATGACTTTCATCCCATTTAGTCCAACAGAAACCAAATGACACCATTAAGGTAAGTATCATTGCTCCTGTTTGACGAGTGTGAAAAACTAATCCCAGAGAGTGAAGTGGCTCGGCCAAGGTCACACAGCTTATTGGGCTGAAGCTGGTACAATCATCTAAGTTGAGGATGCATTGTATTCCATGTTTTTTGTATTATGGTACAATGCTTGACTATTTTTCCAAGTTATTACACACTTCTTCAAACATCAGTAAGGCAAAGCCTCTTTACGTTCTGAGTGTGCTAATCTGTGTATTTGGCTACTCTTAAATATAAGCAATTACAGAAAGGACACTGCCTGCCCTTCCTTCTTACCCCAAGGTTCTTTAGTCTCCTCCTTTCTCCTGTAATAAAAGCATTATCTTTAACCAAGGAAGACAGGCTCAGACTCTGTGTGTCTGCTGTAGGTTCCTTCCCAAGCTTGCTCTTTGCGATTGAATATTTCCATTTAAATGCACCATCAATTCAATCAAAATGTTAATATTCTGATTACCAACTATAACTCTATGCATTACTAACACATTTAATCCCCACCTCTTTGCCCCAGCAAAGCCTTGAGCTGCAGTTCACAAACAGGCAGGCCATCTTGATTTAAAACAGAATTTGCACACCAAGATGTTAGAGTAACTGATCAGTACAAACATTTCCGAAGATTAAACTACAATCTCTATGCACTCACCCATATTCGTATCTCTTATTGTGCTCTGCACGTTGCCACTGCACAGCTACTAAACCCGTGTGTCTGTACTGATTAGGGAGACCAGCAAATGAGCAGCTGTCCTTTTAAATCTCCATTAAATGTGTGCTTAGTGATGTTATTGAGGAGTGTAACTCTTTTTTCATACTTTGCTGCATAAATAATGCTGAAGTTACAACAATAAATAATCACGGTTTCTACTTCAAGGCATTATCTCTCAGACTACAGAGATTATATATTTTAACAAGTCAGATACACTGAGCCATCCCAGGCATTGTGAACTATTAATCTCTTTCTCCCCTAAATGGAGACTGACAAACATGTGGTTTTCAGATCCCACGGTGGCTCACATGATAACATTCCTACTGCAAAATGGATAGCTGATGAAGCAGGATCAGCTCAGGAATGGGCCTATCAACACGGGCTCCCTCTGCACTTATCTGCACTGTGATATTAGACAGCAAAGCCGGGAGGCCAGGAGGGAAAGCAGCAAGGGTTCTAACTCAGGGAGGCAGAATGGGCTGAGAATGTTCTACAAAGAGGAACCCTCAGCCACGGCGGTAAAAGGCAGTCTTCCGGAAGCACTGCTGGAAGAGGTAGCCCCCTATCAGACATGAAGTTAGAGGTACCCAGGAGGCCTCTGACATCCCAATACCTCCCCCTACCTGCTATGGCAACTCTTCTAACAGAAAAGCAAAGACTTCCGCTGTATAATTAGGCTTCAAAGGTATACAGCTCTGAAAGGCAAGCCACAGTGATGAACTCAGTCACCTTTGAGTACTGGTAACTCCCCTGTTAATCACGGATTTTAACAGAAGAAAGGAAAGGCAGGGAGCACTGAGCAACCAGAGGAAAGGAGAGAGGTAACGTGGAGGAAAGGAGCGTCCAGGAGATGGAAAAGCAGAGGAAGGCAGGTAAGCTTTGATATCTGACCAATTTTCTCTGTATTGTTAAAGGGAAAAGAATGAATGTTTTCTGTTTTAGCCACCTAGTGCTACTGTAACAGAAATACCATAAGTGGATGGCTTTAACAAACTGAAATTTATTCTCTAATAGTTTAAGACACTACAAGTCCAAAATCAGGGCTTCAGCTCAAGGGGAAGGCTTTCTCTCTGTGTCAGCTTCACTTGCTTTCCAACTTTACATACTAATTTAAACAAATATCACAATAGCAAAAAAGTTCCATCTCCCATGCCATCTATCAGCAGCAGCTGATGACTACTGTGGGGCCCTAGGTAGAAAAAGTTCGTGACTTCCTTTCAACAACTGTGGGCCCAGTGCTCCTCGGAGATCTCCCTATGTTTAGTCCTCACGCTTTCCCTGGGTCTAGGTGATTTTCAGCACAGTGATCTCAGGTCCAAAGGATGAGCTCCACTCTTGGCTCATCTTTCCTGAGGTTAGTGAGGTCCATCTCTCCATTTCAGTATAGTAGGTGACACAAGCCACTCTTCCCCTTACATCAGATCAGAGTTGTGACCTCAGTAACGGTACTGCATCACATCCTAAAGATGTTTAGCATCTTTAACATAACCTCATCTTGCCTCAGAAAACCTGGTGGTGAGTTTGGCTGCTAATCAAAAGGTTGGCAATTTGTATTCACCAGGTGCTTCTTAGAAATCCTATGGAACAGTTCAACTCTGTCTGATAGGGCTGCTATGAATCAGGTATGATCAGACAGCACCCAACAACAACAGTCTTGCCTCATTAACCACAGGCAGAGATTAGAAATTACAATACATAGGACAATGACATCATATCACAAAATGAAAGGCAACCACCTCATACTGGGAATCATAGCCTAGCCAAGTAGACACATTACTGAGCAAACACAATTCAATCCAACACCCATCACATGGTATTTCATTCATTGGTTCATTCATGACACATGTGTCAGTAAGTATATAAACATAAGGATGAGCAATAAGGAAAATATTAGGCTTGCTGCTCACCCCCCACCCCCACCCCAAACATAAAGCCTAATTGTGGAAGTGATCCATAAATGAAAGTATATGCAGAAGTATACAAAATAAATTCAAAGTGTCTTGGGTCTTCGAGAAGAATTTCTGGGATGTCATATTCTCACTCACCCCAAAGTATTGCCCAGAACTATCACACTGACTGAGAACCCCTTGAAAGAAGAGATAGCTGAGGGTCACTGGACTTCAACAACGCGTTCTACATGTTTCCAGCCCTCGCCTCCACCCAGGGTCTCTGCATAGTGTTGTTCAGGTTACATCCACATAACCGTGGACCCACCAAGGGGGAGGATGGGACTAAAGACAGCCTGTGCTCCATCTGGCAGACTCTGCACCCTGTCCTGGGGCTGCATCTGTTCAAAGAAAGGGATGTGTTTGTTTAATTCAAGAGAAGGCTTCATTTGCTCACTAAAAGGTTGTGTCCAAACAGAGAGAGCACCTTTATCTAACTTGCATGAAGGCACTGATGGGCTAGCAGTGTGGCCTTGCTGAACCATCTTTTCCAAGTGTGTTAGGGTACACAAAATAATGCCTCCCACAGGCATCTATGTCCTAAAACCTGGAGCCTGTCAATATGTCACCTTATGTGGAAAAGGAACTTCCTCATTACAATTATTTGTGTAAATGAGGGTACAGACCTTGAGATAGGGAGATTATCTCTGATAGTCCAGTGGCCCCAATCTAATCATCTGTATCCATAAAAACAGACTCTTTTCTAGCTGTGGTAGGTCACTAAGGTGAGACTTGAGAAGAACTCAGCTCTCTCCTGCTGGCTTTGAAGACAGAGGAAGAGGAGGCAAGTTCTGCAAGCAGCCTTTACAGCCTGGAAAAGGTAACACAGCAATTCCCCCATAGAACCCCCAGAAAGGAACACAGCTCTGCTGTCACTTTGAATTTAACCTGGTGAAATTTGTGTCTCACTTCCAACCTCCTACAGTATAATAACTTACAATACAATAAATGTGTGTTATTTGAAGCTACTAAATTTGTGGTCACTTGTATGGGAAGCAACAGAAAACTAATATACATGATTCACTGTATCCTGTCTATCTTGAAATACTAGGAAATTGGGTCCTAACTTGCAAAACAGAAAGCATATACTCCAAATAACTTTTTTAACATGCAGCAATCCTTGAGAATCACCAGTTCCGCTGATGCAGACAGATGGGTGTAGCTTGGCACTGGTCAGAGTTTTCAGAGAGTTGCCACAGCTTCAGGGCTAGCCTTTAAAAAAAAATAGCCCTTCAATGTCACAGGTCAGAATCACTGGTGGTGTCCATGAACTCTGTTTCCCCTCCCTCCCCTTGATCCTCCCAGCAGGATATGCAACTTCTCTAATTTCCTGTATTCAATATCTCTGTATCTGGCATACAGGAGAAAGATGCAACAGTCTGTTTCCATAAAGATTTACAGAAACTGCATGGTACAGTTCTACTCTGTCCTATCAGGTCACCAGGAATCCAAATTGACCAGACAACTGTGGTTTTGGTTTCGTTATACCTGAAATACACAGCATATTATGTGAAAATTGCAATGTCACTGATGCAGTGTAGGTTTAGGTAGTTACACTCGCACTCACATGATTTTATTACTGTTTTCATGCAAGTATTTCATCAGGTCATATTTTAAAATCTTCATAGACCATCTAAATGGTCATACAGTATTGCATGATGTAAAATAAGTTACTGAGCCTTCTCCCAATTGGATAATTAGTATATTTTTCTCTTGTGACTGTCTTTGTATTAATAACACAAGCACATGGACATGGACACACACACGTGTGTGTATGCACACATATTTACAGTCAGGGACAAGAAAACAAAGGAGGCAACTGCTCCATAGGATTATCTTGGCTATAATGTTTAGGGAAGCAGATCGCTGGGCTTTTCCTTCCATGGTGCTGCACGGTGGATTTGAACTGCTAACCTTTGGATTAGTAGGTGACAACCAACCATCTGTACCACAAACGTATACTTAAGTATATTTTTCTGGATAGACCAGAAGTTCTTCCAGTCTGGTATTTTGACCATAAAACAAACAGGTACCATACAACTTTTAGTCTTCTACAGATTAATTTTAAAAGTATGTAACTACAAAACATTTTGGACCTGGTTGCTTGGTTAGTAAGTAAAAGAAATAAAAAAAAACAAACAGTGATGATCAGATTAACAATATATAAATACGCACCACCTTCCAGCAGTTGGGGGTGGGGGAGGGGAGCAAATTATCCGCATTTAATGACAGTTATCCAAGACAAAGTGGTTACAATCAACAGGAGATGATTACAGCCCTTAGAATACACTTCATTTCTGGGGTGTTGACTGCCCTTAGCGGCTTCCAATGGCTGAAGTCACAGTCCCCTTCTGCTAGCATGCTTCACTGTTTCTCTCAAAAATGTCAGATCTAACAACCACTCCAAGGTGAGAAATACAATTTTCTATTCATTGGCATTTGACCTTGACTTACAGAATAATAATAGCTAGAGAGAAACGATGTGGTTCAGAAACTCCCAGATACACTTCGGAAGGCCACAGGTTTATGTCTGACAGCATTACGTCAAAAACAGCCACCTTTCTTTTCCCACATGAGGCAATTTAGCCATTCTCAGGCTTTCCCACTAGTGTTACAGTGTCTAGAGTCTCAAAAACACAAATAATTATATCCATTTTACAGCTTTGCATTGACCATCAGCCTAGCACTTACCCACTCAGATAGGCATGCAGGTTTTACAGTTTAGAAACATTTCTAATATGCACCATTGAGCCTGTGAGACCATCCATTTTTCCACCGACATGGGCAGGCCAGCGGCACTAACTAACCAGGAATTTCATTAGAGCAGCTGGGTTTCAGCCACAATTTATAGACTCAAATGTCTTCAATGCTTCAGAGCTAAACCAGAAATTTCAAAGGTTCATCTGAAACAAACACTGGTTTGAAATTTGGGCAGGTCCAGCTAGTTAATAATTATTACCAACTTATTAAAAAGAATTGACTGAGCCCAAGCATGATGATAACAACTTCATAAACATTAATTGTCACAGTCACTTCAAAGGAAGACCCTGTCACTATTTCCATTTTACTGATAGGGGAACAGAAAAGCGAAGAAGTAACTTGTCTAAGGTCACACAACTATTAAGTGGTAGAGCCAGGGCCTGAGCTCAAGAATAACTGTTCATATGACTCACAACTACAAAATCAAAGTGCAAATGATGGTGCATGTCCCAGTGTGACATTCATGACCCAATGCACATCCCAAGACAAAAATCAAGGTGTGAAGTTTGTTGAAGCCCTGGTGGGACAGTGATTAGACACTCAGCTTCTAATCAAAAGGTTAGCAGTTTGAAACTACCCACTGACTATGAGAGAAAAAGATCTGGCAATCTGCCACTATAAAAATTACAGCCTAGAAAACCCTAAGGGAGCAGGTCCACTCTGTCACATAGAGTATCTATTTATCTAAAATTGACTCAATAACACCACCAATAACTTTCTTGAAGAGTCAAACACTCCTGATTTGGAAAGATGTACCTATCAGCCAAAACTCATTGAGCATCTATTCCAAGCTAAGCCTTGTGTATGCAGAAGGCATAATTCCTGCCTCTGAAAAACATTTTTTTTGTTTTGGCATAGGATCTTTAGTGTATCTGTGTGTTTAGTATACATAAAACAAAACATTTGCCATTTCAACATTTTGCACACACAGTGTTTTCAGCAAGATAACACATGTCTCTTGAGGACTTGAGGGTAGGGAGAAGCTGAAAAAATAGAAGACGTCATGAAATTAAACAAACAAAAACACAAATTCAGCAGACACAGACACCAGAAAAGGTGAAGAAAAAAAACCCATGTGATCAGGTAGAGAAATTTCAGAATTTAAATTATTAAATAAGGTAGTTCCTGATGAGGAGGCAGATCAACAATGGAAGATCACAAGCGGTGGCCGAAGAGACCTAGAGACCGTGAGATCACTATATTGACGGTGCTTTCTATTACGGATGGAGAAGACTATCAGACGACTTGATAGAGAAGAGAGCTGTAAGAGCCAGGGACATGGCAAGGAGCATGGCAAGGTATACATGAGGTTAGTGACAATCCATAGGATGATAGTGGCCAGAAAAGCTGCCCTTCGTGGTGGGACTTTTACGAACTTCGAATACTCAGTAATCATTCTCAGTGTCACTCATCTCAAATTCTAAAGCAAGACAGGCTTCATTCGTTAGAAAAACTACCTCTCAGGAGTGGTCAGAGAACCCCCAAGAGTTTTACTGTGTAAAACTTGGGTTTAGTCAAACTATAAAAATCATGAAGTCTGGATAACAAGCTTTGGAAAGGCATCAGGATACACAAGTCAGGGGGCAAGAGGCTTTATAACAGCAAGAATAGCTCTTGGCAGTAACCATTCCTACTGCCAATCAAAACTTCAATGTGTGCTGGGGAAGAGACAGCAAAAGACAAATGGAGTTAAAACAGAAACCCGGTGGAACATGTGTGCCTCTGGATGGCATAGCTGACTGCTAGATACCTAAAATCAAGCCAAACACTATTAGAAAGTAGCCAGTAGTTTGTCATTTATCAAAATTTGTTAGTGTGACCAAATCCTCTTACTCAAACAAAGAAGAGGGGGGTGTGAAAGAAGCAAACACGATAAGCCCACTGCTGGCTCACCCCAATTAACATGATTTCTTTGTTCGGCCACGTTCAGGATAAGCTGCCTTTCTCACCATAGCAGTGAATTTTTAATACAAATCAACTGTCTATCAGTATTTGTCTTACAATAATAACCTGGAAGAACTCGTTTAATATTAGAAGACTTAGTGGAGCAGATGAATAGTTCTAACATGATATCCATGGGATAGAAATGAAATTAAAAATGGCAAAGGGTGCTGGAGAGAGGTCGTTATTGTTCAAAACCATCACAGGGCCCTTTATTGAAGGGTGGGTATTAGCTGAACGGGTTGAGAAATTCTGTTTTCCTTTATGACAATCTGTTAGCATGTATCGGGTTAAATTAATAAAAAAAAAAAAAAAAAAAAAACAAGCTGCCTTTGTGGACGGAGAGCAGAATGAGGCCAAGGGCTAGCTGCATATTTTATAATCATGAATTATGTGTGCTATCCCAAGCAAATTAAAGAGATGCTACAATTATAATAAAAATGAGAGACTTCACATCTCCAAATGGTGACTATAGGACTGCTGCATACAAAAGAGAATGCTGGGGCAATACCCGCAAAAGGCAGGAGGAAATTACCTTTCATACACACTTTCCTTTCAAATAGGCAGAACGGCGCTTTGTCTGAAGACTGTCCGCTAAAAGCCACATGGGCTATTGACTGTCTCTGATGTGCTCATGACTAGGACCGGCTACTCAAGAACCCTGCACATTACAAGGCATACTGAAGGCTGTCACACCCACCGAAGAACAAATGGATGCCCAGCAAGGATGAATCCATTCAACCACTCAGAAAGAACAAAACACTGTTTCGACTCCCAAGGGAAAGTGGGTACCAGACAGGGAAGCCCAGAATACCACACCTTTCTTGCATTTCTGCCTGGCATCAGAAATCCCTGCCATGTTTCCCTTTTCTGCTAGCTTTGAAAACAGGAAAAGAAAGTCCTTCTTAACAAAATAACTGACCCATTTATGTTTCCTGATCTTTGCCATACAGAGAGGGCAGGAGTTCTTCCTATCTTTCTCTGCTCTTTTCTTAACACATTTGTTATGTGGAAACATACAAAAGAATGTATGTGTGTGTGTGTGTGTGTGTGTGTGTGTGTGTGTGTGTGTGTGTGTGTGTGTGTGTGTGTGTGTGTGTACACGTGATTATAAATCAGGGTCTGCAAACGGAGCATCAGTCTTTCAGCCATAAGCTTTCATGCATGGCAAGTGATGATGCTCTCAGCACATAACACAATTTTCCTTCTGCCAGGACTCCAGCATATTGTGCTTTTCAGAAAACAAACTTTTCAACCCATATTGTTTGTAATGGTGCGTGGGAGTGGGAGTGTGTGGGCACATTTGGGCAAGCACACAAAACACATAGACGACAAAGATACTAAAAGGAAGCTCACTGGAAGTCCAGATACCTCACAAGGAGGTGATGCTGCAAGTATACACTCTTCCGTTCACCTTCGCTACTCAGGCCCAGTTGCGTGGATTTGACATTGTGGTTAGAAGGTTATCTGCATTACAGTCCCTCGGGATCTTCGCAAAGAAGAGTTCTAGGTCTAGTCCCCAACCAGAGTTCCCAAGAGATGGGAACCGGGAAGCTGTCACTTAAACACCACTGTGGCTAGGTCATCTTGATGCATGTTCAACTGGAGGATGAGCCCTCCATTTCTGTTCTTGGGTCAAAGACACCAATGCACAAACAGATTCTCAAAAATATTAATTAGGTATGTCATCAGTCCTTCATTTTCCTGACAATGAAATTTGCTAAAGGTCACATGGGAGTCGGTGCTAGAGTTTAGTCTAGGCCAGTGGTAATGCGTGCCATTTATAATTTAAAAGCTCTTCCCCACTTATTATCACATGCACTCCTCACCATATAACCTTCGTGTGTTGATTATTACTATAGCTTACAGACACAGCTATGGAGACTATTACAGATTGAATTGTGTCCCTCAAAAAATGTGCATGGTAATTTGGCTGGGCTGGTGATTCCCTGCATTCTGTGACTGCCCTCGATTTTGTGATTTTTCTGAGGCTGTAAATCCTAATCTCTGCTTGTGGTTAACAGAGTGGATTATGTTAGAGAGGATTACGGTGGGACTGTAAAACTCTCCCTAAGGTCTCACTTCCCAGCTCCAATGTGAAGAGACTTTCCCTGGGACGTGGCTTGCACCACCCTTTACCCTTTCATCTTACAAGAGATAAAAGGAAAGGGAAGCAAGCAGAGAGTCAGGAACCTCACACCATCAAGGAAGCAGCACTAGTAGAGTACACTCTTCAGACCTGAGGTGCCTCCACTGAGATGCTCCCTAAGCAAAGATCCATGCAACAGAAGGACCTCCCTCTAGAGCCAATAAAGAAGGAAAAGGCTTCCCCTGGAGCAGACACACTGAATTTGGACTTACGGGTTACTGGACTGTGTAAGAATAAACTTTTCTTCTTTTTTTTTTAGGGAAGATAATGTTTCTTTTATTTATTTATTTATTTATTTTTAATTTTATTATTTATTTAATATGACTGAGTGAAAATGTATATTCCCGTATAAATTTACATGCCCACCTATATGCAACTTCCACTGCTCTCCCTGTCCGGTGACAGCACACTATTCCTCTCTGCTCCATACATGTCTCATCCTCCCAACAGCCTCCTTTCCCCTCCTCTCCACCCACTCTCCTTCCTCCAGCCAGAGGTCAGCAGGATGATATCCTATAGATGTACAGAACCATAAAGTGCATCCAATATATGGTCACTCTGCATCGCCAAGTCCAATCCATTCCTGTCCGAAGAGTGGACCTTCATTATGATTTATGGGCAAGGGCAGTATCAGGGCAAGGGGCCATGCTCCCAGGGGAACCCCAAAACCACTGGACCATCAATTGAGGTCTTTTAATGGAGATCTCAGGGTGCATCCCTCTTTATGCTTGTGTTGCTAGTGAGACTCAACTTAGTGAGCTCCATCGCAGCTCTCACTGGTGGTGGCCGGGCACCATCCAGTTCTTCTGGTCCCAAGTCAATGTAGGCACCCACTCATGTGGGTCTCCCTATCTTCTGGGTTGTCTTTACCCCATGTCATTTCGGTCCTCAGTGAGCATCCATTCCTGCTGAGTTGGGACCATTTGTTGTGCCCTCAGATGGCAGCTTGGCAGCTTTTAAGACCCCAGATACCACTGACCAATGTGGGGTGCAAAGAGCCTTCTTAGTAAAACACTAGTTGTGCCAGTTGGCCTCGATTTTGCCTAAGAGTGTGGTCCCCTGCCCTGTGCCCCAGCTACTCTACCCTTGCAATATTGGGTTAAGATGGAAGGAGTATTCAAGTTATGTTGAAGTGCGCTATGCTATCACCGATTTCACCCAACCAGATTTCTAGCAACTATCTAATCTAAACCCTCCCCCCTCTCCCTCCCTCCCCTCCCTTGCAGCTGTCAAAGAGATCTTATCGTAGAGGTCTCATACAATATGTGTCCTTTTGTCGCTGACTACTTTCACTCAACGTAATGTCTTCCAGTTGAAACCAGGTTATGAGATGAGACTAAACTTTTCTTGAGGCCATCTACTTCGTGGTATTTCTGTTAGAGCAGTGCCAGATCACTAAAATGGAAGCTTAAAGAAGGATTTGGTTGACTAGGGTATGTACTTGTGCACTTTCTTCAACCAAGTGTCAAGCACTGGGCAACATTTGTCAATCAAGGGGTTGGAATGAACAGATGTCTAAGAGGGTGAAGTACAACACAAGTCACTTCCTTGCCTACAGTACAAATGTGTTCCAAGCAGATAGACTTCAATAAGAAATATCATTCAAAGACATCTCCGTAGGGTTTCAGACACTAAACAAGCCTCTCCCACCAGCTAGGGTTTGCTCCTCACTCCAGTAACTCCCTGCCCTCAAGGGAATTCCCGGCCCAGAAAGGACAGAAACAAGATCCCTTTTTAAGCCTTGTCTCAGGGTCAGGTGCAGCTTGGACTCAATTCACAAACACTGATAGAAAGAACTGCAGTAAGGTGGTTCAAATAAAAGTAGATCAAGGATTCAAAACCAATTACCAAAGCATAATCTCACTCAGATGGGCATGCTAAGAATAATTACTCTCTGTAAGAAAAATGTCTGTGGTAGACACATTGCAGAAGGCTGCGTAATTAAATACAGCTGCCTATCCTCATTTATCTTGCTGGCAATTTGCATAAGAGGGCCCACCTAGATTGCCAAAGGCCTAGCCCTGACACACACAGAGGGGCTGAGAGCCAGGGGCTTAACATTTCTAAAGTACCAGGACTCAAATGAGGGCATGACACCCCTCCTAAAATTAGTCTACACCTCTAGTTGAGTCAACAGGACCCTACAGATAGACCATGCACCTCTCACTCCTTCCTGAAAAGGTCCATCCTTCCTCTTCGCATAATTAAATCCTAGCCATTCTTCAAGGCCTAATTCACAGTGAAGCTCTGTGAAGCTTTCTCTCTGCCTCAATATCCTCCCCTGTCAAATGGGAATAGTTGAAGAGTGCCCACCTCATTCACTGGACTGCCGTGAGATTTTAAAGGCAATACATGTGTAATGTTAGGGAGAGCGCAAAGCATACAGTAACATCTCGGTAAGTACAAACTATTATTATTATCCTCTGGCCAACACTGGTCTACTTCTTCTCTGATGAGTCATATCCTCAAGCAGGAAGGGTTCCCCCAAGCCCAAGCCCCCATCATACACGGGCTGTTTTGCTTCCACTGGGGCTTTGTGTTCCATACGCCCTTAAGTGCTTGCCGCTTTAAATCCTCAGAGGCTCATTATCAAGGATGTTCCAGAGACACACTGGTTGATAAAAGAATCAGAGGGATGTCCACAGGCAGGCTCATTGAGGTATTTATTCCACCAGGTGAGAGAAGCACCAAGGAGAGAACGAGGGAGTGTGGGAGGGATCCATCCCATCCAAATCAGGCCTGCAGAAGGCCCCCAAACCGAATTTGCTGCCATCAAGGCAATTCCAATTTCTGGCGACCCCATGTGTTACAAAACAGAATGCTCCATGGGGTTCTCCTGAGCTGAAGGCTTTAAAGAGGCAGACTGCTAAGCTTTCCACAGCACCACTGCGTGAGTTTGAACCACCAACCTTTAGGTTCTAGCTGAACATAAACTGGTGACACCAGTCAAGGTCCACACGGTCACTTTTAACACGAGAATATGCTGTCTCCACCACGGCCAACTAGCTTCTATTCCCTCCCCTCGTCCAGTCACACTGGGGCCTGCCCTTCCAACAAAGGGGTCTCTACACTTCGCTGCCCTGAAGCCCAAGGCCACCAGAACTCTCACACTTTCCCTAGACCTTCCTCAAAAGTCTCACTCAAAACTGTCCCTTATGCTGAGGTGCCAGTAGCTGAGGACAGAATAGTGGTATCTTTCTTCTAAAGAACTACACTAGTTGCACTGAATTTATTTTTCTTGTGGTAACTATATATGTAACAAAGCATGTGACATTTCCAGACTCTTCATATGTAAAGTTCAGTGCCATTAATTATGTTCCTCACGTCATTGAATCATCACCCATTCGCAAATTATACCACCCATCTTAACAGTAACTACAATAGTTTCCAACAAGAACACACACTTTGGTCAATCATGATAATGACCTCTCACTTTCAACAAGGGGGAGTTCTCAGCGAGGTTTAATAACTGTTTACTGAATAAACGCATGCATAAATGAATGAATGACTCCCACTCATTTGCCACTTACAAAAGGTATCCCAATGCTTCTCTTTCCTAAGCTTTGAGATTGGCCAGGAAGGACCACACCATGGGACCAATGATGGAAAAAAAATAAATACTAATTTAAATATGTGCTTTTCTCTACCTAAGTTTCACCCATATGATACAAATAGGGTAAGAGGCACACCATGCTATGAGAACAATTTGCACTTAGAATATGCACCAATTTGTAAGAGTAGAAATAATGTCTACTAATAATAACAAGGGTTCTGACATCATGACAAGCGTTGTTCCACAACTTTCTATGTATCAGCTCATTTCCTCTTCACAACAGCCTTGTGTGGTAGGTACCATTAATATGCCTATTTAGCAGATGAAAAAATGAAGTAAATGACTTGCTGCAGCTACCAGGTGATGAAGTCAGGTAGTCTAAGGCGCAATGTGAGGGCTACACGACAGATGCAGCAGTCACGCATCCCAATGGTCCAGCTGAGTCCTGACTTCAAACATCCGGTCCAGCATAATTCAACAAGGTGCACTGTGTTTTCTGTTTGGGGTTCTAGAAGAAATGGCTGATTGCAGCAGCTAAAGGAGGTCATCTGAGAGATGCTACCAGAAAAGCAGAGCTGGGGGGAAACACTGCTGAATCAGTGGGGCAAAGTCAAGCCTGGAGGCCATGACTGCAGACCAGTGACACTAAGGGGGCTTCTATCTGACGAGACTCCCACCCATGTGGCAGTCTATTGTGCGTCGGCTTATATCAGGCTAGGATGCTGGAAGCTATGCCACCAGTATCCAGTACCACCACCACCAGGTGGAGAAGCTTCAGTGAGGCTTACAGACTAAGACAGACTAAGAAGGGAGGCCTGGTGCCCTCCATCTGAAAATCCACCAATGAAAACTCTGTGATCATACAAGCATATTTTGCAGTACAGTGCTGGAAGCCGAGGCCCCTAGGTTAGAAGGCACTCAAAATACACAGTGGCTGTCACAATGGACCCGAGCATACCAATAATTATGAAGCTGGCACAGAAGGACAGAGCAACTTTTTGTTCTGTTGGACATGGGGTCACCATGAAGTTCGAGCCAATGCAATGTCAACTAACAACTGCCTGAAATGTGTGACACCAGTGACATCCCCTTGCAAAGTACATGAAGCTTGGGAGGCAGACAGTCTGGTGAAAACACAGCTTTGCAATAGTGTGAGATACTGCTGGAGAACACTCTCTATGGGTCACAGTAAAAAGAGCAATACACCAGTCAGGAGTTTGAACTCTGCTTATAGTTTTGGAATGTTTTGATACAATATTTTCCATTAATATAGTTAACATCATTGATGAGCTTTTACTTAATAGCTGATAGTTGCACATACTATTTACAAGCATTTCCTCAAGAAGGCAGCTGAGACAGTCCTCATCAGTCAGAGACCAGGCACCTACAGCATTCTGAAGTCAGAGCCAGGGAGGAAACAGAACCACCGGGATGAGCCACAAGGCTCTTTGGCAACTAAACACAACTGCATATTAAAACATGAAGCAAGGATCAGGGGCTTGCGTTTCTAAAAGACACATGGAGTCTGATTCCTGCATGCTAATGAGCATAGAGAAGCCTGGCTTGTAAAACAAGATAAATACCAGCCCTCATTAGTGCTGCATTTGATGGCTGTGTAAAAGGAAGAAAATGATCCACTTAAAAGGGGTCTTTAACATTGATGGGTCAATTTTGCCAATTACAGGATTTATGGGGATATCTTCACAACACATTGAAATGCACCACTGGGTCAGCAAACGCAGCCCTCTCTCGTGTGCAGCTAAGGATCAGGAGTCTCTCTGCAGGCCTGGCTCCTCATTATCTTTTAGATCCCAGATGAAATGTTGCCTCCTGGCAGGGTGGGACCAGGATGAGGTAAGCGGCACACCAAGGCATAAAACCTAAGGAGGCGCTTGCAGAACTCTGACGTGAGTGTCCCCCTAAATCTTCTACGCTGGTGTCTCACTTGCTCTGCTCCTGGGTGAGAGCTCTCCTAACACTCTAGTAAGTGCCCCCTACCCACCGCCATTCCCGTGCCCACCTAGGTCCTATCACAAAACCCCACAGCCTTTGCCACACTGTGCTGTGAGCTTGTTTATTGTTCACCCACCGAGCCATTCCCCCTACAGTCTACTCCAGGAGATCTGGGACGTGGTCTGCCTCACCTGCCCCTCGCCCTGTATACCTGATGCCTTCCATCGTGTCTAGGACCTAGCAGGCTTTCAGAAGCATCGATGCTGAAAACCGAAAGGGAATGAAACAGAAGTGTGAGAAAGTCTATGAAAACAGTATTCAGCCGTGCTTGACAACCCTAGAAAAACTTCCTATAGAGCTCTTAGGGTAGGCCAGGCTTCCTAAACACTAATTCTTCCTTCTCAGACAAAGCTATACAGAAAGAACCAGTATTATGGGTCAAATTTCAGAATTTGGATACCGCAAAAGACATGCGGGGCACAAAAGTACCTAAAGCGGTTAAAAAAAAACAAATCAGACACACGCACTACGTAAGCATCACGGCCACCTGTCTCAAAGCCTGGAAAGACACAACAGAAACGAACAATGAATAACCACTACCTATAATAGCCACTTCAAGTTCTAATTAACTCTATTTATTGTCACATCACAGTCCTCTGATATAAGCACTGTCACCATTTTATAGAAGAGGAAATTAATGTGAGGATTAAAGAGACTGCATAATCTGCCCATGATTCTACATCTAATAACTAAGGCATCAAATGTTCAAACTCCGATTTCTCCAGACTCCCAAAATTCTTCTTTGCCATGCTTGCTGCTCAACATATCACTTAAACTCTCTTCAACTCAAAGGACTGGAAATACAAACAACAGTTACTGAGGATCCTGACTCACTGTCCCCAGCTCTGACTAACCTAAAGAATGCCTGGATGAACTCATCTTGAAGGGTAGTCAGTGCGATCGGACACTTCATTGCTTTTCAGAAGTAGTTACATATCTTTTAACATATTGCCCATCCTGCCACTTTGTCACTGTGACAGCCATTAACTTGTGTCACATAAGCCCCTGTCTGGGGCACTTCAATCTCAGTCTGTTTCTTCTTGCTTCAGTCTGGGTGCATTTCTTTCAAGTTCCAACCTTCAGCCCTCAAACACCTGATGAGAAAATTAAGTCAAACTTCAGTTCACATCTCCAGATGCAATCACCCAAATCATAGCTCTTTGGTCCAATTTTTTTTATTTTATTTTTTGGTCTCTTTTAAGAGTATGCACTTGGTCTCTCCTTTTTTTCAAATGTCAGGAATAACACATATGACATGCCAACCACAGAGTTGATAAACGAGAGACCTGAACAGAACAGTTCCCTCCCACGGAGACCAGCATGCCAAGGACAGTGGCTCCACCAGTAGCCAGCCTCTGTGCCCTGAAGCTCTGCCCTGCAAAAGCCTGCACCCTCCACCCAGTCTCACACATCAGCCTGTGGTCTGTTTTCAGGCAGACCTTGACTGTCATTGTAAGGTGTCTCATACTTAGCTTTCAGCTTCAATTTAGGATAAAGAAAACGCCACATTCCTTCAAGGTCCCTTTTAGAGAAGGTTTTTTGCACTCATCAGTTTCTCTTAGGGTGGAAGCCTGGTATTTAATTGCTTTTCATGTCTGAAGTTGCCCATTTCTCTATTCTTCCTCTAAAATGAAAGAGCTCACTACTCACAAGTTTCTAAAAAAATGGATTCTCAAGGTCTTCCTGGGGTAGACGTTTTCCTTTCTGAAAGTATGTTCTTTGTGGGTCTGGCCTAATTTCTCTAACCATGTGGCATTCAGCAAGTTATTTCCTTTATCTAAGTCTTACTTTTCTCATCCCTAAAATCTGTAGGGCAGGCTTGACGGTGTACGTTTCTTCTAGCAAGAAAAATCAGCAATCTAGGTGAGAGAGAAAGATTTGTCATGCAGGGGCCTGGAACTCTCACACCTACCTGCCTGGCCTGACTTCAGTTTGTGAATTCCTGCCTTCCTGACTCCATGTGTTCCTTCCAACACATGGCTCCCATTGTGTGCCCAGCACAGTTCTTGGCACTGAGGAATCAGCTCTCAATAAGTTTGTTTACTGCGGAAGATGGAGACAGCAGCATGAATGATTGAATGAATGAATAAGCACACATAAGCAAGTAATAAATAAAAAACCAAACCCACTTGAGTCAAGTTGATTCTGACTCATGCAAGCAGAACTGAGTAGAACTGCCCCAGGAAGTTTCCAAGAAATGCCTGGTGGATTTGAACTGCTGATTTTTTGGGTAGCAGACTTAAGCACAATACCACCAGAGCTTCCAAAAATAGACAAAACAAGTCCTACATAAAAATGTATCAAATGATTCCATGAGGAATCAAGGGATTGTTCTCAAGGGATTGAGAAACTGACCAGAATGTGAAGCCTCTTAGTTAGGATGATCGGGCAACATATCTCTGGGAAAGAGACACTTAGCTGAAGAGGTTAAAAGAAACAAACAAAAAAAAAAATTTTTTTTTTTTTTAAAAAAAAAAAAGGTATGTAAAAATTGTGATGGGATGGGATGCTAGGGCAGAGAATAAGAATATTCCAGATGGGTGTAAAGTCCCAGGCAGGGGAAAAGCCTGTGTTTGTTCTAGAGAGATTAAAAAGAATAGCAGTTTGCCTTTGGTGACTGCAGTCACAGGCATTATCTCCCCACTAAGTGCACTTGTGCGTCTACATAAACTTGGTGCATCCATCCAATCACTGTTGCTTTTGTACTGGACACTGAGAACCACAATGACAGTCCAGTGATATCACTGATGCATAGCTGCTGGGAACACTTGGATCCAGACCTTACTGGATGACAACTGCCCATGGCCACACAAGAAAGGCTCCTGAAAGGAAGACAGTATCTCCCAGTAAGACCCCTGTAGGCAACGTGCTCCACTGTCACAACAGGGGACAAAGCGCTCCTGAAAGGATGGAATGTGGACAGGGGTGTTGCTCATATGAAGAGATGGCATTGCCATTAGGGATAAAAAGCACATTAATGCTACTTAAGATGCAAAAGCTTCACAGGTCCCTTTTGTGTCCCCATTCATCCAATGACGCAAGGGAGGCCATTCCCCTTGGGGCTATGGCGTTCTGGAGCCGCAACACCAAAGCTACAGGGGCCCAATTCACCCTTTCCTCACTTCATTCCTTCTCCTAGCATAGGCTGCATCCTCCCAATGTCCACACTCCCAACAAATCCGCACAAAGTTCTTACTGCAGATCACTCCCGCTAGCTCTCTCCCCTCCCATACGTTCCTAGCGGAGAAAAATCTTTGAGACATTTTTTGTTGTTGTTTGCTTTGTATCTTATGGCGACTTTAAAACATTATCAATTCTGGCACCTCCTGGCACGATACCAAAGCTAGAAAGCCACATGACACCCCCACACACACAGCATCCTGCTCCACCCTTACCACGCCCTGAACATGGCAGTCCTCTAAACAGCTTGCCATCAGAATGTTTAGAGATAATAACATGAAAGTACCTATTCCTGGCACACAGAAGCCATTCAGTACATGGTAGCAATTCTCCTAACTGCCCTCAAGCACAAATTATCCCCACATATGCCCTGATCTCTGGGAACCATCCCTTCTGTCAATCCTGATAAGCAATCCAGCAACTGCCTCCGAACAGCCAATGAATGTTGATAACTGTGGCATTCTGTATGTGCCATTCTCAGTTACCTGCTGGACTGCTTCCAATACCTGCCGTCACTCCACAATACCCACTTATCCCATCCTATACAATCTGGCTGTGACCGAGGACAGGCCACAAAGCAGGAAACACTGCAACTCCACAGGTGATGAAAGAAGCAGAAGGGGCACCAAGATCCAACTTGTCCATAAAAGACTTCCTGACATTTGGGGCAAGTGCAGGACCTGGGTCAAATGCATCCTGCTCCTCTGTCTACCCAGAAAACATCTATCAAGCATACAGGACACTCAACACAGACAGACAGGTGCTGTGGGTGACCTCAAGAAACTGGTCATGGTAGACCAGATGAATAGGTGGAGAAGCAGAGTCTAAGGGACTCAAAGCACCCCTGATGGTGCAGTGTTTAAGACCTCAGCAACCAACCAAAAGGCCCAGCAGTATAACTTCACCAAACACTCCTTGAGAAATCTACGGGGAAGTTCTACTACTCTGTCCTGTAGGGTCACTATGAGTTTGGAATCTACATAACAGCAACCAGTGTTTTACAAACTTAAAAGAACTTAAGAAGAGAGTAGTGGCAGGGACAGGGTCTGAGAACCATGCTCTTGTGGGACATCAACGCCAATTGTCATAACTAGCCTACTGTTAAGAGAGTCTTCTGCACCCCATATTGGTGAGCAACATCTGGCATCTTAAAAGCTAGCAAGCTGCCATCTGAGATACGTCAAATGGTCCCAACTCATCCGGAATAGGTAATGACTAAGAACAACAAAGACACAAGAGAAAAAGAGTTCAGGAGACAGAGGACCCGTGTGCAGAGGAGAACATGTCAACATGCAACCAGAAGAATGGGATGGTGCTCAGCCACCACCACAGACAGCCATGCTGGGAACACCCTTTTGAGTCTCTGTGGCAAGACAAGAAATAGAGGGGGGCAGCCCAGGAACTTTACTAAAAGACCACAATTGATGGTCTGATGGCCTGGGGGATCCCCTGAGAGAACATAGCCCCTAGACCTGATGCTGCCCCTGTCCAGAAAACACTACTGAGGCCAACTCTTTGGATAAAAATGGACTGGACTTGGGGACACAATATGACCATATGGTGTATGTACTTAATGGTTCTACACATTTATAGGATGCTGTCCTACTGGTCTCTTTCTAGATGGGAGAGAAGAAGGTCAAGAGAAGAGAGCAGGCGATTGTTAAGAGGCTACGACAAGCATAGAATGAAAAGGAGGAGTGTGCTGTCACCAGGCAAGGAAAGCAGATAGGTGGGCAGGCAAAATTAATTCAGATTGCATGCTTTCACTTAATTACAATTTTAAAAGACAGAGACAGAGAGAGAAATTAAGAAGAGAAAGGGTGCTTTGGTTTGGGAGCTCAACAAAGGCTCCAGAAAAAAGCAGGACACATTTTGGGTTCTAACAAGCAACAGAGACTTCCAAAATGGGAAACAGCTCGAGTTAAGACAAAGATACTGGAAAGTGAGACAGTCATCTGGCTAGAATGGCTCATGGAAACACGGGCCCTACTGGGAACTCTCTAATTTCTATCCAGAAAGTGAGCACTGCTCTGAACACAAGAGAAAAAGAGTGAGTCGAGTGAGGGCCACCCAAGAAACCACACAAAGCTTCCAGCTGAGACACCCCTTCATTAGGAAGAAGCCATGAGTTGTCCCATCAGAGCCAGTAGCCCAAACCCACCTGGGAGACCTTCAACAGGTAGCATCTTCTTAAAATCTTAACTTTCCCATCCATAAAATGGAAGGGAACAGAGCTACTTTCTAAGGTTTAGGGGAGAATTTGATGACATAAATCAACTACAAAATAGACAGATATTTGCCCAAATGAATGTCACAGCTTTATTCATTTATTTTTAGATTGCATTACCCATCCAGGGGATGGATTTGCTGTGATTAAAAAGGTGAGAACTTGAAAATCTTAAAAAAATAAAACTACAGTATGTGATTTTTAAAAAGATTAGCAGATTTGATTACTTATAAAACATAAAATCCTACTTCAGAAAAAGCAAAAAACTACACTAATGAAAAAAATACACTGTTCAACAATGCTTTCAGTTTATATATTAGTTAAAAGTATGTACAATATAAGAAAAACAATTCACCGATAAACATGCAAAACAAAATATGAAAACTAAATGGACAAGAATTCCAAGTAGACAAAAGAAAAAATTTTATTCTTGATAATAAAAATATCAATTTCAATAATTAATCTTTAAAAAGTCACTAAATAACAACTCTTCGCTGCTTAAAGCCTTTGTTTCCTCTTATGCCCACAGTAAAATCCAAACTGCTATAAAATGGCTGACTAAACCCCATAGGGCTTCTTCTTGCCACTTCTCTTCATAGGCCACTCTGCCCTCAGTCACTGTCTTACTTGAATAAGGCAAGTTTGCACCTGTCAGGGATCTTAGCAGGGACCTGCCTGGAACGTCTCTTCCCTCTCCCCTAAGTCCCTCAGCTCCCTCAACTTTCAGCACTTCCCTGGAAAAAACATCCTAGAGGCTCCCACTGGGTCAAATTCTACAGTTTAGTTTCTTGTGGGGCCAGAAGTTTCCCTCTCTCCTCCACCCAGCAGGGTAGGCACTAAACAAGCAGGCAGCAAGTCAATGTGCCCTCCACTCTACCACAAGATCTTCTAGCCAGGAGGAGCTCAACAGCAATTTGTTGGATTTTATCTGGGAAACATGGGGCTATTTCCCAGCCACCCTGAAACTTCCCTGGAGTCTGGAGGGATTAGGACAGAAAGTAGAGCAACGCAGACAGGGACTGAAGCAAACACACACAGAACCCTTACTCTCATTCAGGCACTGTTCCAAACACTTGACCATGATTACCTCCGGGGGTGCTCTCAGCAGCCCAGTCAGGTAGCTGCTGTCATCACCCCCATGTTAAAGATGTAGAAGTCAGCCTAGAGAAGTGACTGCCCAACTTAACAGCTTGGAAGTGGCAGAGTTGGGATTTGAACCCAAGCAGTATGCTATTAACCTCTCTGAAAGGTACCTTTTGAGTGTACAGGTAAGCAGGTACAGGTAACCAGTATAGAACAGTAAGCTCCTGTTCAAAAATACCCTCAAAGCCCGTTCAAAACTTTCACAGAAAGGAAGGACTTTTACAGACTGGACCCTCTGATATACCTCCCTTGTTTATGTCGTCAATGACAGTTCTTTGATTGGAGGAGTCACAAGTCTGTGACTTCTTTCTTCCCCCAGTCTCCTAGTCCACTTTCTTCACATGCAGTACTATACCTGGGTCTTAACTAAGCAGTTTGTAACTCTCCGACTGCTTAGAAAACCCCAAGGACAGATCTTACTGAATAACAGTCCAGGGGTAAATCCAGAGCCTGGACCCAATCCCAACTCAACCACCTACTAAGAGTATAGCCTTAGGAAAGCTGTGTTAAGAGGGAGAAAACAGTATTCTCCTAACTGGCTGTTATAAAGATGGGTTCAATGTATGTAAAGTACCCAGCACATAGCTAGTGCTCAGTAAGTGTGAGCAACTATTGATGTTGTTACTGTTTTCACTTTATCAGATCAGAGGGGCATGGCAGGGGATGGCACGCTCAACTTGGAATCTAGGGATGCATTTCTTCCAGGGATCTTAGTATTCACATCTCATTTCAATAACTTTACAATAAATTAGCCATCCTAATTATTATGGGGCAGTTCTCTGTTATACAGCATCATTACGAGTCAGAATTCATGCAACGGCAATAGGTTTTAGCTTTTTCAATAAAAGTATATAAGCGTATGTGTACAACACAGGCACCCACCACACAAACATATACATGCACACTGCAAGATACATCACCTTTTCTAATTACAGTTTGGTTTTTCTAGCGCCAGACTCAGAAATGCACTTTTTGTTGTAACTGACATGACAAAGGTATACTAAAAATCTTAAAATTACTCTTCAAGAAATCTACCCTAAAACAGTATAACATACGCATGCACCAAAATATGTATATTTACATATGTAAGTATTCCTTACACCATTTTTAAATAGTGTAAAATTGTAAAACAATTTAAATCTATAAAAATACGGGAACGAATATTTAAATTACAGAGCAGCAAAGAAATGCACTATTATGCAAACATTACGCTTGCCAAACATTTTGAATAACAAAAAAATGCTTAGTCAGTTGTTATATAAAACTATGAAACAAAAATGTTTCTGCAAGAGGATCTCAATTATGTAAAAATAATAGGTAAAAAATATCTATAGGTATACACATATTAAGACTTAAAAATGGTTTCGAATGCGATAAAGATGGAATCCTTGGGTGTTACAAACAGTTAAAGCATTGCTAATCTAAAGGTTGCAGGTTTGAATCCACCCAGAGGTACCTTGAAAGAAAAACCTAGTGATCTACTTAGGAAAAATCAGTCACTGAAAATGCCATGGAGCACAGTTCTATGCTGACACTCCATCAGTCAGGATCACCTTGAAGGCAACTGGTTGTTTGTTGTGATGGCAAAGATAGCTGGTATTTTTTATGTTCATTTTCAAGTTTTGAAAAATTATTAGTAGTAAAATTATTTCACAAAAATCTAACTACAAAGAAAAATATCTTAAAAGGAAACTAGCTTTATCCTTGGAGGTCAAATGAAAGTCCAGACAATACTTCAATTCTCAAAACTTATGAAATTCAGGCAAATGTGTTTAAAGAGAACATCAGTCAGGTATCGAAGTATGAGAGTAAATCAGAATTAGGTCCAATACTAAAATCTTCACAGTTTGCGTCATACTCCCCCTACACCCACAACAAGCACACATCATGGGCTGAAACAGAATACATGCTAGGTTTAACAAGTCATACCACTTCCTTCATCATCTGGCCCATCATCACAAGAGACTCAGTGACCCCAGGGAACTCCAGGCTTGCAGAATTTTGAAATCTGAACTTTGCCTGAGCACAGCAGGCCAGCAAAGAACTCCTATTTTCTCACGGCACCTTACTAGGTCAGACTCAGTGAGGATAGTCAGCACACCATTAACCCCAAGGGTATAGAATCCATATTTACACAACAGAAAACCCATTAGAGATTACAGGAGAGAAAGAAGTTTCTGGTTTTCTGTAAGCAAAGAAGCTTAGAGCTTAGTATTTCTGCCTTCTTCAAACCTAACCCATTAATCACCAGAATGAACAGTCTGTAAGGTTACGAACAAACAAAACCCATTGCCATCAAGTCAATTCCAACTCATAGTGACCTTACAGCATGTGGTAGAACTGTCCCACAGGGCTTCCAGGGAGCACCTGGTGGATGCAAACTGCCAACCTTTTGGTTTGCAGCCATAGCTCTTAACCACTATGCCACTAGGGTTTTCATAAGGTTTCTTAAGTTTAGCCAGCCAAGCGCCATCGACATAAATAAGCAAATAGGCAAACAAATACATAACTGCATGTAAGCATGAATGAATAAATTAAACAACAGTAAAATCATTGGTCTCCTAAGTGACTCCTGACCTAAAATTCCACCCCCTCAGCAAATCACCTTTTCTACACAAATCTAAAGCACAGCCATTATTTTGTAGTTTCTTCTCAAAAACTTCTGGCTCAAAAACGTCTGCTCATTTCTCTCTATCCAACAGAAAAGTACCAAACTCCTCAATCAGATCCTTTTTTTTCCCCATAAAAGTTTTATGCTTTTACTTGATCTATTATCAGTTAATTTTCATGTAAAGTGTGAGGTTTAGGTAAAAGTTCATTTTTTCACTTCCTCCACTGAACTGCCTTTTGACTTTCATCATATATTTACATGGATCCATTTCTGGGTTGTCTATTATGTTCCAATGGGATGCATCTATCCTTCTGCCAATCCCCTCCATAGGACCCAATTCATAAGGGATTAGAATTAGGTCCCACCCCATCCTCATGCAACCTGGTTTAATGTCATGATAACAAAAGAAAACCTCTATTTCCAAAAGAAGGTCACAGTCACAGATGCACAGGTTAGAAATTCAAGGCATTACTATGAGAACACAACTGAATCTGTAACACCAAACACCTAACAAAGGATTAGACCTACAATATATAAAGAACTCTCAAAACTCTGTAAGTAAACGGGGTGCAGAGTCAACATGGTGGACTAAACGCACACTCCCTAAATCCCTCTGGAAATCAAGACATGAAATGATAATAAAACGGAGCCTTCTAGACAACTAGTTGGCCCTGGGATGTGCCATAGGGCTGTTAATTTGGACTTCATACCACTGAAAGCAAAACCTCATCTCTTTCACTGACCCCAGTCTCGGTGAGCACAGGCTTGCACAGATGGAACTTACCAATTTGACTTTTTTTCTCCTCTGTCTTGCCCTGCAGGCAGAATTGGGACTTGACTAGCTGCTGGTCTCAGACGCACTGCTGGTGTGACTGGAAAGCATAACTGACAGGTTCTGAGAGCCTGGCTTTGGACTCTATACACCTCGGCTCCAATGGCCTATCAGAAAAATGGAGAAGCCCAGGCAGAGGACCCGGCCAGACTTCATTCTTAGGCTAGTAGGTGGCTCCTGCCAGGGGGAAAATGCTTTTTTAGCAAGGAGGCAGTGTTTTGAACAGTGTCACCTGGGGCTAGGGCCCAGCTGCGGATGCTGTCAACTCTGGGCATTTTGGCACTCTTGGCCTCTTTCTGCCAGGAGCCTGGGCCCAGCCATTAGGCAAGCTTTTGAGGGATACCATCTTGTTTTGCTGGAAGGAGGGGTCATCCATACAGAAGCCTCAGCTGGACCTGGTTTCTGAGCTGGGAGGCAGTGCCTACCCAGAAGAGACTGTTTTTCCAACAGAAAAGCAGAATTCTACACAGTATCACCTACAGCTGGAGCCCAACAGCAGAGGCCAGCAAGCCAGCAGCCTTTCTGTATGTGGAAATAGTTTATAACATCTGGTGTTCAATATAGAGGTGCTTACTTTACCAGCTGGGAAGAAACAATGGTGGTCCATCTTCACAGTATCTCTCCCAGCCTCTGATGACCCACATGAAGCCAAAAAAGCAACAAATGTTGGAGAAGACGGTAACCCAGAAGTCACCAATGGCATCAGAAGGCCCCCAAAAGAAACCACCTCAGAACTTCCCAGGCAAAGACACTTTTCTGAAACTATCAGAAGGTGAATACAAAAGGATTATATAGAGAGCCCTCCTAGACCTTATACAAAATGCAGCAGAGCAAAACAAAAAATTAAGGAACCTGTTCGAGCTGATGGAACATCAGTACTCTGAAATCCAACAGATCAATAACAAAATCAAAGACATACAAACTTCAATTCAAAGCAAAGAAAATAGAATGTAACAAATGGGAAAGAGAATTCCTGATCTGGAAGACAGAGCCACTGACTCCAGCATCTATGGAGAGAAATCAGAAAAAAGAAACAAGAAAAATGAAGAAACATTAAGAAGCATGTGGGACTCTATTAAGAAGAACAATCTATGATTAACTGGAGTTCCTGAACAGGGTGAGACACCTGAGAACACAGAGAGTATGGTTGCTGAGCTGGTGACAGAAAACTTCCCAGATTATGAAAGAAGAGAATATAGATATCCAAGATACATATCAAACACCGCTCAATACAGATCTCAGTAGAAAGACTCCAAGACATAATCAAGCTCAACAAAATGGTAGAAACTCTTAAAGGCAGCAAGACTCAAACTAAAACTAACATTCAGAGGGAAACTCTGTAGGCTTTCACTGGATTTCTCAACAGAAATGATACTGGCATGGAGACAGTGGCATAACACATTCAAAGCCTTGAAGGAGAAGAAATTCCAACCAAGAATTAGATATCCTGCAAAACGATCTTTCAAATACAAAAGTGAAATTAAGACATTTGCAGATAAATAGAAACTCAGAGGCTTTGTAAAAACCAAACCAAAGCTACAAGAAATACTGAAAGAACCCCTTGGCTGGGAAGAACAAAATCGCTCACTTTGTATTTTAGAAGGACACATTATCCAGAATTCTATTCAGTTAGAGAAGGTTGTAAACACAATCAAAGCTATAACAGTGAAAGAAATGACCTAGTAATTGTATCATGTAAACTATGATATCATCATATTAAAAAGAGGGCTGTACTACAGTCATTATAGTCCTTCCAGATGGAGAGGAAGCTGACAAGACTGGTAGCAATCAAAATTGGGTTTCAATATAGTTTATTAAGTGCGATCATAGGGGCAGCAGTAAAGCACAATAAAGAAGTAACATACTATTACAAATGTAATACAGGAGTCTCAACAACAACAAAACCAACCCTGAAAAAGGCAAAAAATCAACTCACAAAGAAGAAGGTCACAGAACAGATTAATAAGAACAACAGAGAAAACATCTACACAAAAATAAACATATCACAATGGCAGCACTGAACACATATCAATCAATAATTACACTGAATGTAAATGGACTGAATGCTCCAGTAAAGAGACATGGAGTGACATCTTGGATCAAAAGACATGACCCATCTATATGTTGCCTACAAGAAACGTACCTTACACTTAAAGATATGAACAAACTGAAAATCAAAGGATGGAAGAATATATATCAAGCTAACAATGAACAATGAGGAGCATGTGTGGCAATTCTAATCTCAGATAAAATCAATTTTTAATGTAAAATTGACCATCATGGACAAAGATGGACACTATCTATTGGTGAAAGTTTCAATACACAAGCAGGACTTAACAATATTAAATATTTAAGTACCTAAAATTAGAGCACCTAAATACATCAAAAAAACATGCAAAATGGAGAAAGATCACTCCATAATAATAGTAGGAGACTTTAACACTCCACTCTCAATACTGGACAGATTATATAGGAAAAAACTCAATAAAGGCACAGAAGACCTTATTGCCACAATTAACCAACTAGACCTCATCGACATATACAGAACTTTCTAACCATCAGCGGACAAATACACCTTCTTCTCTAGTGCACACACAGCATTCTCCAGAGTAGACCAAGTGTTAGGACATAAAGTAATTCTCAACAAAATCCATACCACTGAATTAACGCAAAACATTGTCTCAGATTATAAAGCCATAAAAGCTGAAATCAATAGCAGAAAAACACAAGAAAGTGGAACTCATGGAAACTGAACAACATCTTGTTCAAAAAACCATGGGTTGTCGAAAAAAATCAAGGATGAAATAAAGAAATTTGTGGATTCCAGAGAGACTGAAAACACTTCTACCAGAACCTATGGGATATAGCCAAAACAGTGCTCAGAGGTCAGTTTATCTACATAAAGTCACACATCTCGAAAGAAGAAACAAACCAAACCAAAGAACTAATCCTACAGCTTGAACAAGTAGAGAGAGAACAACAGAGGAACCTCTCAGGCATCAGAAGAAAACAGATGATAAACATCAGAGCAGAACAAAACAAATTACAGAATAGAAGAACAACTGAAAAAATTGAAAAGACCAAAAGTTGGTTTTTTGAAAAGATCAACAAAATTGACAAACCACTAGCTAAACTTACTAAAGAAAAACAGGTAAGGAAACAAACAACTCAAATAAGAAATGAGAGGGGATTTGTCACAACAGATCCAGCAGAAATCAAAAATATCATAGCTGAATACTATGAAAGACTGTATTCCAATAAATTTGAAAACCTGGAGGAAATGGACAAATTCCTTGATTCATATCACCTACCAAAATTATCACAAGCTTAAGCAGAACAACTTAATAAACCCATTACAAAGGAAGAGACTGAAAAAGTCATCAAAAAACTGCCAACCAAAAAAAGCCCAGGCCCAGATGGCTTCACTGCAGAATTCTACCAAGCTTTTAGAGAAGAGTTATCTTCAATACTACTGAGACTATTTCACATTATAGAAAGGGATAGAATAGTCCCAAATTCATTCTATGAAGCCAGCATAACCCTGATACCAAAGCCAGGGAAATACCCAACAAAAAAGGAGAACTACCGACCTCTATCACTCATGAATCTAGATGCAAAACTCTTCAACAAAATTCTTGCCAATAGAATACAACAACATATCAAAAACACAATCCACCATACCGAGTGGGATTCATACCAGGGATGCAAGGCTGGTTCAACATCAGAAAAACAATTAATGTGATCAACCACATAAATACCACAAAAGACAAGAATCACCAGATCTCGTCTATTGATGCAGAAAAGGCATCTGATAAAGTCCCACACCCATTCTTGCTAAAAACTCAGCAAAATAGGAACAGATGGCCAATTCTTCAATGCAATAAAGGCCATTTATACAAAGCCAACTGCCTACGTCATCCTGAATGGAGAGAGACTCAAACAGTTTCCCTTGCAAACAGGAACCAGACAAGGATGCCCACTCTCACCTCTCCTATTCAACACTGGACTACAAGATCTAGCAAGAGCAATTAGACAAGACCAAGGAATAAAGGACATCTATATTGGCAACGAAGAACTAAAAATCTCCCTATTTGCAGATGATATGATTGTATATGCAGAGAATCCCAAAAAATCCATAAGGAAACTACTCAAACTGCTAAAAAGAGTTCAGGAAGGTCTCAGGATACAAGATAAACATAAGTAAATCAGTAGAATTCCTTTATACCAACAATGAGATTATTAAGGAAGAAATCATCAAGTCAATACCATTTACTACAGCCCCTAAGAAGATAAAGTACATAGGAATAAATCTAACCAGAGAAATAACAGACCTTTACAAAGAGAACTACAAATCCTTACTACAAGAACTGAGAGAGAATTACATAAATGGAGAAACCTACCCTGCTCATAGATAGGAAGACTTAACATTGAGAAAATGTCTACTTTACCCAAAGCAATCTACTTATATAATGCAATCCCAGTACAAGTTTCAGTGACATTTTTTAATGAGATGGAGGAACAAATTACCAACTTTGTCTGGAAAGAGAAGAAGTAAGTAAAGCACTACTAAAGAAGAATACACTGAGAGGCCTCTAATTACCCGACCTTAGAATCTATTACACTGCCACAGTAGTCAAAACAGCCTGGTACTAGTACAAAAACATACAGATAGATCAGTGGAACAGAATCGAGATCCCAGAGATGACACCATCTGCCTATGAACAGCTGATATTCGACAAAGGCCGTTAAGACATTAAACTGGGGTAAAAACAATCTTTTCAACAAATGGTGCTGGCAAAATTGGATATCCATCTGCACTAAATTAAAACAAGACCCATATTTTACACTTTATACAAAAACCAACTCAAACTGGATAAAAGATCTAAATATCAAATCTAACATGATTAAAGCTCATCCAAGAAAAGGTAGGAACAACAAAGGCAGGTTTAATATACAACATAGACAGACTTCAAAAACTGTCAAACAAACCACAAACAACAGAAGAGAAAATAGATAAATGGGAACTACTAAGAATTAATCACTTTTGCTCATCCAAAGACTTTATTAATAGAATTAAAAGGTCACCTATAGAATGGGAAAAGATGTTTGGCAACTCTATGTCAGACTGATGCCTGATCTCCATAATCTATTAGGTACTACAAAATATCAATAAGAAAAAGATAAATAATTCAGTTAAGCCATGGGCAAAGGAGATGGATAGACACTTCTCTAAAGAGGAGATCCAGGCAGCCAAAAACCACATGCAGACATGCTCACAATCATTAGTTACTAAAGAAATTCAAATGAAGACTACAATGAGATACCATCTCACTCCAACAAGGTTGGCCATGATCCAAAAAATGCAAAACACTAAATGCTACAGAGGCTCTGGAGAGACTGGAACTCTCCTACACTGTTGGTGGGATTGCAAAAGGGTGCACCCTCTTTGGAAAGCAATCTGGTGCTACCTTAAAATAATGGATCTAGTTATACCATTTGACCCAGTAATTTCACTGCTTGAAATATATCCTACAGAATCAAGGCCATTCACACCAACTGATACATGAACACAAATGTTCATCGCAGCACAGCTACAACAGCAAAAAAGATGGAATCAACCCAGATGCCCAACAACAGAAGAATGGACGGTTAAACTATGGTACATATACTCAACTGAATACTATGCAATGATAAAGAACAACGATGATAGCAGGAAACATCTCTTAACCTGGTTTCAACTGGAGAACATTATGTTGAGTGAAAGCAGTCAGCGACAGAAAGACAAATATTGTATGAGACCCCTATGATAAGAACTTAAAAGGAGACTCATGCATAACAGAAAACTCTTTGATTGCTGCAAGGTTGGGGAGGGTGGGAGGTGGTGGTGGGACGGTTTGGATTCGATAGTTGTTAGAAATGTAGCTGGGTGAAATTGGTGACAGCACACATTAGTAAGAAGATCAATATTAACAGGACTTCAGCACAACTTGTGTACTCCTCCCATCTTAATCCAATATTGCAAGGACAGAGTAGCTGGGGCGGGGGCAGGGACCATGCTCTCAGGGGAAATTGAGGCCAACTGGCACAACTAGCGTTTTACTAATGAGGGCTCTCCGCACCCCACACTGGTGAGGGGTGTCTGGGGTCTTAAAAGCTGCCACCTTAGGGTACAGTAAATGGTCCCAACTTAGCAGGAACGGGTGATCACCAAGGTCCATAACAACATGGGGGAAAGAGAATCCAGAAGACAGAGGGCCACGTGAGTGGATGTCTACATGGACTTGTGATCGGAAGAACCAGATGATGCCCGGCCACCACCAGTGATAGACAATGCAGCTCACAAAGTTGAGTCTCACTGGGGCAACACAAGTATAAACAGGGGTGCGCCCTGAGATCACCACTAAAAGGCCACAATTGCTGGTACAGGGACTTCAGGGTTCCCCTGGGAGCATGGCCCCTGGCCCTGATGCTGCCCCTGCCCATAAATCATAATGAAGGTCAACTTGCAGATAGCAACGGATTGGACTTGGTGACACAGAGTAACCATATTGTGTGGGTACTTTATGGTTCTAGGCATCTATAGGAGGTCATCCTGTTGACCTCATACTGGAGGAAGGGGAATGGATGGAGAGGAGAAGATAAGAGACTGTTGGGAAGATAAGACATGTATGGAGCAGAGAAGAAGAGTGTTCTGTCACTGTGCAAGGAGAGCAGTGGACACTGGATATCGGTCAGCATGCAAATTTATATGGGAATGTACATTTTCACTCAATCATACTAAAAAAAAACTCTAAGTAAAAAAGAACAATCGATCCAACTGGAAAACAGGCAAAAGGCATAAACAGACATTTCACACCTGACAATGCACAGATGAACAATAAATACATCAAAAGACATTCAGCATCATTATCCATTAGAGAAATGCAAATTAAAATCACAAGAAGGTATTCATGACATACCTACCAGAATGATGCTTAAAAAAAAAAAGTGACAAATTACAGAAAGGAAAAACTGGATCACTCACACACCACTGGTAGGACTATAAAATGGTACAGTCACACTGGAAAACAATCTGCCAGTTTCTCATAAAACAATCATATGACCCAGCATTATACTTTTGTGCACTTACCACAGAGAAATGAAAATCTGTAACTCAAATGTTCATAGCAGCTTTATTTGTAGCAGCCAAAAACTGAAAACAACTCTGATGAACCACTGCACAAACTGTGGTGCAGACGTACCATGGACTACTACTCAGAAATAAAAATGAACCAACAACTGATACCAACAAGCTGGCTGAGTCTCCAGGGAATTACGTTGCGTACAAAAAGCCAATTCCAAAAGGTTAACTACCGTATGATTTCATTTCTGCAACATTTTTTAAATGACAGTATTTTGGAAATGGAGAACAGATAAGGGTATATACAGAGAAAAAGAGATTCTTGCAGTGGAACTCCTAAGCATCTTGGATACATGAACCTACAGACACACACACACACACACACACACACACACACACACACACAAAACTAGGGTATCTGAAGAAGACTGGTGGCTCATATCAATATCCTGACATTCTATTAAAGTTTTATTATACACTATTAATCTACAGTTTTGTAAAATACTACTACTGGGGAAAACAGACACACAATCTGTTTTTTCTTAACATTACAGGTAAAATCTGCAGAATCTCAATAACATTTTCAATTACATAAAACCATATAATCACAAATGGCACCCTCATCCCAGCTAATAATTCTATAATTAACAACTATTCTTCATAAAAATAATGAGAATTTGGGGATGACTGAAATCATCCCCTGCATCCTTCAGTGGAGTAGGGATGGCAGAGGTATACAAAACAATTTTGGAAAATATATCTTATGCATCATGTCATTTTCATTTATAAAGCCCCAGTGGCACTATAAGACACTAAGGTTCAGGAGAGCAGATGTAGAAATGCAGGGTCCAGTACCAAGCTGGTTCTCACTAACTAAATCATGAATTAAAAACTATTTAGGGAGTTAGCATAGCCAAGTAAGAAAAGCATTGACTTGGAGCTGTACAGACAGGAAATCACACTCCATCTCCATTAACTCCTGCCTGTCAGAATCTCAGGTTCCTTATCAATCAGTGAGGATAACACTCCTTGCAAGGCGGGTGCGGGTGCGGGTGCGGGTGCGGGTGCGGGTGCGGGTGCGGGTGCGGGTGCGGGTGCGGGTGCGGGTGCGGGTGCGGGTGCGGGTGCGGGTGCGGGTGCGGGTGCGGGTGCGGGTGCGGGTGCGGGTGCGGGTGCGGGTGCGGGTGCGGGTGCAAAGCTCCCAGCATATTCCCTGAAACATAGTGAATAGGGTCTTTTAAATGAATAGTATAATTAAAGGGATGCTCTTTTAAAGTGCCCATACTGTAAGTCACTGTAACACGAGAACTCATCAAAGAACACATGTGATCTGTGGAGGCTGTGATCCTGGAAGCTTATCGTAACCTTTTTCTCACGGTTCCAGCCTCCCTATGCACAGGGACAAACAAGGGCATAGGCAAACGAATTCTTAACCCCTGAATGTAAGAACTGGTTAGAATTTTGACCACTTGACCCAAGCAAAGTCCAATCAATTCTCTCTTCTAGAAACTGAAAATACAGAAAAGAAGGCAGCTGTCATCCAAGAGCTCCGTACACAGTCTTAACAACCAGTTGCTATGGTCATGAAGGTACCTAGGAATGGGCCATTCCTGAGGTTTCCTTCTCCAGTTTTTCTTTCAAATGTCGAGCCATCCCAATCTCCTTCTCAACAATCCCTAATCCTGCCTAAAGAGAGTTTCTGTTGTTTGCAACCCAAACTCCTTTATGAATAAAATGACTTCCAAAGTCACCTGGAAACTATTTTCCACTTGTTGTGTTCTCTGGTCCCCCAGGGAGACTAGATCCCCACCACCAACTTGTTCTCATAAGGTTTCTCTCAAGCAAAACTCCATGAAGAGCAGAACCTTATGACCACTCTCTTGTGGCACCACTCACTAAGATCAATGTTAATTGCCCAATTAAGCAGGCCTGATGCTGACAGAATGTGAGCTAATTAGTAAGTGCCAGAGCTCATTCCAATTATTAACCTTTATGGTTGTCATTTATAAAGATGAGGGTGCAGCTATGGATTTTTGCATGAATGATTGCATTTGCCTCTTGGAGCCAGCCATAAAGGAAACTGGTAAGAGGGAAAGGAGCTATTCTGAAGGAAAGATACTCCCAAATACACTTGCATGGGCCTTTCAGAAGCAAAATGGTCAGGACATCTCTTAGGCAAGTGGTCACATCAGAATCACATGGGGGGCTCTTTAAAACTTGAAATTTCTAGGCTGTGACTTAAAAATCAATTCAATAGGTTTGCATAAGGCACAGAACACTGACTTTTCTTAAATTTCCCAAGTGATTGTTATGATCCACTGGCACTGAAAATCACTTAGACAAATATCAGAGAAAACCCATTCCTAGTCCTCAAAGCAGTTCGGTAGCCACAGATCTCTTACAAAATAGGAATGTTTGCCAAATGAGAGGACCAGAAAAGGGTTATTAATGTGACAGCAAGAATAAGTGGAGCTGAAAACTGAAAGACCTGGATTTGGATCCTACATCTGAAATTACTGACCACCAACCCACTGGGAACCTTAGTTTATCCATCTGTGAAATGGAAGAGTCAACATTACAGGCCAAACATTATTTGTCCCAGAAACAGGAGAAATGTCATGAAATCATATTAGCAACGGCACCAGCAGAACAAACAAATTTCAGAGACTGATGCCACTGACAGCTGAAAAAAAACCAAACCCACTGCCAATGAGTCAATTCCAACTAATAGCGACCCTATAGGACACAGCAGAACTGCCCCCATAGAGGTTCCAAGGAACACTTGATGGATTTGAACTGCCCACTCTTTGGTTAGCAGCCATTGGACTTAACCACTACACCACCAGACAGGTAAAACTTTTAAAAGACATACCCTATGCGTTATACCTAAAGACTCGTTTTTAGCTTTATCGTGGGTCTAAGGCATTCGGAAGCAACAAGAAGTTATGAAATGCAGCCTCTGTAGGATCAACAATTCCATAAAGGAAACCTCCTAGATGTGAAGTGAGGGAGAGATTTCAGTTTTTGTTGGTTGGTGCTGTGTCTGCCTGTGTGTCTATGTGTCTGTCTGTGTGTCTGTCTGTGTGTCTGTCTGTGTGTCTGTCTGTTGTCTGTCATGCGCGTGACTTTGTCAATCAACTCTTCCTCAAATAATGTCTAGGACAGCAGTCTGTGTGGACAAGATGCCAGAATCCTTCTAGCAACACTTGCAGTCTATGTCCAATAAAGGAATTGGCCACAAAGTGATGAGAAAGTTAACGATGAAAGCTTGACTACCTAATCCTTATAGTTGTTGCATCTATATGCAGTAACAGGGTATATACAATCCACTCCCCTATACACTTAGAAATAGATAGGCTCTATAAATTGAAATTTTCCTCTATTTTTTTGGCTTCAAGCCACCTTCCAAAGGCCCACCTGTCATAGTTTTACACACCTGGACATCTGGCAAGAAAATAAATTAAGGTCTACCCTCGAGAGTTGGGAAATGCATCCATTTATAAATATTATTTTAGCAGGGACTGTCTGATCGTACTCACTTATTAACTTCATTAAAAGGCTAATGAATGTACTGCTGAGAAGATTAGAGGGCGCTCAGGCTGTGCAAAAGCATGGGCAGGACTGCACACCCTTCTCCTTACCGGAGAGTTATTTATGATTGTGATAAAACAGCACTGCACTGGGGGGAAACAGGAAGCAACATAAAATAACAGTCAACAGATACGGTCCGTACAAATGCATTATGTTCTCTCAGCCACTGGACAAAATAAAGATTTACACACGCTGGGGTCCTGTCTAGGGGGATGAAAAAGAGGAGGCCATAAAAGGAAGCCTGCTTCCCTATAATAAATAATAGAACGTCACATACGTAATCGAGATTTGCCTCTTTTCTGTTTTCATTTCTCTATTTCCCAGTAAAATAAGATGTCTGATGGCGCAAAATTTAGAGCAAACTCTTTCCTCATTATGTGTTTCTGGAGCAAGAACTTTTGTAGATGGAATGATACTCTCTATGATTACTGAAATTAAATTTAGTTCAGACGTGTGTTCAGAGTAATGCCTGCCAACTGCCTACTATTTATTCTCAAGCAAGATAGAGAGTGTCTATGTTATCGACACTACAGTTAGCAATTTCACCAATAGAGTTTTTAAAGAGGACAGCTACTCTCAAGAACGGGACTGTCAGCTCATAAAATCTACTTACAGGAGATTCCCAGGTTAAGGAAGCCCAGGTACAGGGACAAACGGTACTGCCTCTCTTCTTGTTGTTGGTAGCTGCCATCAAGTTGCTTTAGACACATAGCAACCCTACGTACAACAGAATCAAACACTGCCTAGTCCTGTGCCATCCTGTGGCAGCCACTGTATCAATCCATCTCATTGAAGGTCTTCCTCTTTCTCACTGACCTTCTCCTTTACCAAGCATGATGTCTTCTTTCTCATGACAGCACACCCCACGTACTGGAAATGAAGTCTCTCCATCCATGCTTCCAGGGAGCATTCTGGCTGTTATTTGTTCCAAGACAGATATGTTTGTTCTTCTGGCAATCCATGGTAAATCCAACATTCTTCACCAACACCCAACTTCAAATGCATCAATTCTTCTTTGGTCTTCCTTACTCCCTTGTCCAGCTTTCACATGTGTATGACACAATTGAAAATATTATGGCTTGAGTCAGGCATATACAGTCCTCACAGTGGCATCTCTGATTTTTAACACTAAAGATATCTTTTCCGGCTGACTTCCTCAATACAATATATCCTTTGATTTCCTGACTTCTGCTTCCATGGCTACTGACGGAAGATCCAAGCAAAATGAAATCCTTGGCAACAGAAATCTTTTTTCCATTTATTGTGATGGTGCTTAATTAATCTAGTTGTGAGATCTTTGTTTTTCATATGTTGAGATGTGATCCACACTGAAGGCTGTAGTCTTCAATCTTCATCAGTAAATGCCTCAAGTCTTCTTCACTTCCAGCAATCAAAGCTATGTCATCTGCTTAAAACAGGTTGCTAATGAGTCTTCAATCCTGATGCCACATTCTTAATTATTCTGCCTCATACTTGGGTATTCGTTCAGCTTAGAGATTGAGTAAGTATGGTGAAAAGATACAACCATGACCCACACTTTTCCTGATTTTTCACCCTGCAGAATTCCCTTGACCTCTTCAAATCTCTGTCTCTTAATCTACATACAGGTTTTGCACAAGCACGATGAAGCTGTCACTGATTGAACTGTGTCCCCCCAAAAAATGTATGTAGCCATTTGGCTGGGCCATCATTCCCAATATTTTGTGATTTTCCTAAGCTATACATCCTAATCTCTGCCTGTGGCTAATAGACAGGATGATTATGTTAAAAGAGGATTAGGGCAGGACTGCAGCACCCTTGGCTAAGGGAGTTTTCCTGGAGTGTGGCTTGAACCACCTTTCATACTTTCAACCTAGCAGAGATAAAAAGAAAGGGAAGCAAGCAGAGAACTGGGAACCTCATACCATCATACCATCAAGAAAGCAGCACCAGGAGAAGAGCACGTCCTTCAGATCTGAGGTTCCTGTGCCAAGATGCTTCCTGACCAAAGACTAGTGCAACACATGGATTTTCCTCCAGAACTGACAGAGGGAAAGCCTTTCTCCTGGAGTGGACACCCTGAAGTCAGACTTGTAACCCACCAAACTCTGTAAGAATTAACTTTTCTTTCTTAAAGCCATCCACTTTGTAGTATTTCTGTTAAAGCAACACTAGCTGACTAAAACAGAAGCATTATGGAATTTCCATTCTTAGCAATGTTATCTATAATTTATGATTCACATAAATGCCTTCACCTAGCCAATAAAACACAAGTAAACATATTTCTGTTATTTTCTGCTTTTAGCCAAAATCTGCCATTAGCAATGATATCCCTACCTCCCTGCCCTCTTCTGAAACCAGTTTGAATTTCTCAAAGTTCCCTGCTGATGTACTGCCGCCACTACTTTTAAATTACCTTCAGCAAAATTTTACTTACATGTGATATTAACCATATTGCTGTGATTGTTGGGTGCCATCTGGTTGGTTCTTACTCAAATAACCCTGTGTACAACCTAACATTATCGTACACTACAACGCACACTGGCAGCTTTGTTCCCAGCATTTCAAATGCCAGGAGGGCCACCCTTGGTGGGCCAGTTTAAGCACAGCTTCCAGACTTTGCAAGACTAGCAAAAAGGAACTGGTATTAATGGTTTTACTTGGTGATTTCCGCATTCTGTAGAATTACCTTTCTTTGGAATGGGCGTAACTATGAATCATTTTCAGGTGGCTGGCGAGGTAGCTGTCTTCCAATTTCTTGACATAGACAAGTGACCACCTCCAGCTCCGCATCTATTTGCTGAAACATCTCAACTGATACACTGTCCATTTCTGAAGTCCTGTTTTTCACCAATGCCTTCAGTGAAGCTTGGACTTCCTTCCCACATTATCAGCTCTTGATCCTATGCTACCTTCTGAAACAGTTAAATATTTGCGAATTCTTTTTGGTACAGTGCCTCTGTGTATTCCATCTTCTTTTGATGCTTCCCATGTCACTTAATATTTCTCAGGAAGAATCCTTCACTACTGCAACTTGAGGCTTGAATTTTTTCTTCAGTTCTTTCAGCTTTAGAAACGCTGAGCATGTTTTTCCTTCTTGGCTTTCTAACTCTGGGCCTTTGCATATTTCATTAAAATATTTTACTCTGTCCTCTCTATCTATCTTTGGAATATTCTGCTGGGCTCTCCTACATCGTTTCTTCCCTTTACTTTAGCTACTTTATGTTCAAGAACAAGTTTCCGAGTCTCTTTTCACATCCATTTTGGTCTTTTCTCTTTCCTGTCTTCTTAATGACCTCTTGCTTTCTTTGCATATGATGGCCTTGATGTCATCCCACAACTTGTATGCCTGTTGGTCACTAGTGTTCAATGTGTCAAGTTTACTCTTGAAACAGTCTCAAAATTCAGGTGAGGTAGTCTCAAAGTCACATTTTGGCTTTTGTGGACTTGTTTAGATTGTCTTCAGCTTCAGCTTGAATTTGCATATGAGAAACTGATGGTTTGTTCCACAGTCAGCCCCTGACCTTGTTCTGACTGATAACATTGAACTTTTCCTTTGTCTTTTCACAGGTGTAGCCAATTTGATTCCTGCATTGTCTATCCAGTGAGGATGGGTATAGTCACCATTTATGTTGCTGATAAAAGGTTATCAGGAATGAGTAACTCATTGGTTTTATAACATTCTACCATGTTATCTCTGGCATCATTTCTATTCCCAGGGCCTTGTTTTCCAACCACAAATCCCTCTTTTTTGTTTCCAGTTTCTATATTCCAATCACTGGTAGTTATCAGTGCATCCTGATTGCATGTCTGATCAACTTCAGACTGCAGAAGTCGGTAAAACTCTTTAGCTTCTGCATCTTTGTTCTTAATGGTTGGTGCATAAATTTGAATAATGGTCATATTGACTGGTCTCCCTTGTTGGTGTACAGATATTATTCTATTCTGATAGTACTGTACTTCAGGATAGATCCTGAAGTGTACTTTTTGAAGATGAACTTGATGCCATTTATCTTCAGTGTGTCATTCCCAACACAGTAGACCATGAGTGCTGATTCTAAATGGCCAATGCCTAGGATACTGATGTTTGTGCATTCCGTTTCATTTTTGCCAGTATCCTACTTTCCTAGATTCATACTTCATACATTCCATGTTTCAATTATTAATGGATGTTTGCAGTTGTTTCTTCTCAGTTTGAGTTGTGCTATAGCTGCAAATGAAGGTCTTCAAAACTTGATTCCATACATGTCACTGAAGTCAACTCTACTTTCAAAAAAACAGCTCTTCCCCGGTTGTTTTTTGAGTGTCTTCCAATCTAAAGGGCTTATCTTCCATATTAGACAATGTTTTGCTTCTATTCATAAGATTTTCACTGCCTGGTTTCTTCAGAAGTAGACTTCCAGGTCCTTCTTAGTCTATCTTTGTCTGCTTAAACACCTTCACCAAAGGTGATCTTGCTTAAAATTCCTGTCAAAAAGCTGCCAGTATCATGGTGACACACAAGCTACTACAGTAAGACCAACTGACAGATATATGGTGGTACCCTCTAACAGAACCTAAATTTGCCCTAACTCTGAAAAGACTGAACCAACCCCTATTTCCAACAAATTTTTCACCACAATCACCTTCACTTGTTGCACTGACAGGTTTTAAATCATTGAGAAGTAAGGGTAAGCACAAACGACATACACCTGTTCTAACACCTACAAATTCAACTTAAAGACACAATTAGGAACAGATCTTATTTGTAACCTGAGGGCTACCTGTACTGGCATCATAAATTCTGTATTGCTTCCTCTTTGACTTTTCAGAATGGTAGAGTTTGTGGACTTGGAACTGAAAAAGATTTAAGAGACCATTTCATCCAATCCCTTTACTCGTGAGGAAAAAGAAGGATCCCATGAGTAATACAATTAAGTAGTAATAGAAATAGGTTTAGAATCCAAGCTTTCTCTTAGCTCAGTGGGCTCGTCCCAGTCCTACGTGGAGATCAGAATCAACCTGGGCACTTTTAATGCAGTAATTTCCTGACCAACACCCAGTCTTACTGACATGGAACCGCTTGGGTAGGAATCTAGACTTAAAACACACACACACATTCTGTAAGCAATTCTAAGCACATGCCATGCTTGAGGAACACGCTTCACCCTACTCTACCTTCCATGTTAATTACATGGGAGATAACAAAGCTCTTAGATAGACTGAGATCCCCTAATAGCGGCATTAAAAAAAATCAGTAAAGGATGAATTAACTCAACACCAAGCTGCAGAAACTGAAAATCAGGTTGTACCCCACATCCTACCCAAAATCATCGTCGTCATCATCATCATCATCAGTATCACCATCATTAGCATCATCATAGTCATTATCTGGCACATAAAACCCAACAACTATACTAACCTTCTCCCTTTGTCAGACACAGATGAACATCTGAAGAAGATGATGCAGGAATTTTCTCTCTTAACTAGAAACGTATCATTTCCAGAAATTATGCGGCTAGCTACGACTCTAGATTTGCTCCGCATACAATCTTACTAAAGATATCAGACAGCTGTCATCTGGAGCCTGGCTGAAGCTGGGGGGGCTAAGGGCAGATTAGACTAGAAACAAACAATTACTACATTAAAGTGCTAACTAGATTATTAGAATTTTTATTATCCCACTGAATCCTGCCAAATCCATGTCTTATTACCAACCCCATTATATAGATAAATAAACTGAGACTGAAAGAGATTGAAACAGCACTAAAGGTGATACAGCTAGTAAGCAGTGGAGTCATGCTGGTGTGATTCACAGAGGACACCATTTGCTGGTGTGATTAACACGGGACACCACTTGCTGGGGTGACTAACATGGGACACCACTTGCTGGGGTGATTAACACGGGACACCATTTACTGATGTGATATATGTGAGGGGCCGAGGCTGAACAAATCGTTTGCTGTGGGCAGAAAAGGGACAGTCTCCTGCAAGTAGAGACTGACACCAGTCTGTTTAACCCACCAGCTTTTACTGGGCAAAGTAAACAAGTTTTCAGCTGGGAAAGTGAGAAAAGGCATCTTATCAGTGTCCCTTACTTCAAAAGAAGAAGCAGCATTCTCAGAAACGGGGATGAGAAAGTCCTTGAACTATCCCCAGTGAATGCTGTTTTCAGCACTACTGTTTTTCAGTACACTGAGACAACCTTGCCTCGAGGGCTTTTGCCATCCTCAAGACAGGTCCCTATCCTGACAAAGACCAAGTTAGGGTAGGCAGGATTTTACACTCATTCCAAACATGCTCATCCCCACAGAGCCAGGATTCACATCCAGGGGATCTGATGCCAGACCCTACATCTCACGTGTCACCAGAGGTTTCTGAAACTATAGGACCATGAAATTAAAAAAAAAAAACATAGCTGCCATCGAGTTAATTCCAACTCATAGTGACCCCGCAGGACAATGGCCCCATAGAATTTCCAAGGAATGCCTAATGGATTTGAACTGCTAACTTTTTGGTTAAAGGTTAGCAGCCATAGCTTCTAACCACTACACCACCAGACCATCTTTACATTCAACAGAAAAGTAAAATACATATGCCATATTGATCTCTTTTCCCTTTCATTCCTAGAATTGCTTCGCATCCTTTATGGAATGAGGTGAGGTGACAAGCATAATGTATTTTTTTAAGTATTTCTAGAGCAGGATAACTCACTATAAAATGCCCTCCGTTTTATATATTCATGTATGTACCTGCCTTACTGGTGTTTCCTATGTATGTATGTACAATTATCTCCCAACTGATCTAAGCACTCCTTGAGGACACCAATCATAACATACTTATTCTACCTACGCCAGCAACGAGCATGGGGCTGCTTGCATAACTGATGCTCAATTAATATCTACTCAGTTGAATGCTCTGAAACCCATCCAGGAGTTTCTATAGACTTATTATCACTAAAAGCAAATAGAAGAAAGTTCCAGTTCTGGACAGCCTGTAACAGCCCAGCCCTCAGGGTCACCTATACGAAGCACCCAGAAAATGGAACAGGAAGCTTTTAATTAACAGCCTAGCCCCTCTTCAACAAAATAATGCTGCCTATTCAATCTGCAGCATTTTTTCCATTAATCCACTCAGATTCAGCAGGAATTTCACTAAGGAATGGGGTGAGCAGCTGGAGAGGAAGGGAAGCACATACATAAATCATGAGTGTCATTAAAATTTGTAAACTAATAACTTCTGGGAAGTCTTTGCAATTATTATCAGGGTTTTCTTGGCAAACAAAAAATTAATAAATCCAAAAGGTCTCCCTTTTCTATAAAAATCCAGCCTCCCCCAGAAAGGTCACTGACAGAACAATTAGGGAAGGAAATAAATAGCTTGGGAAACAGATGAAAAGTCACTGGATTCTCAAGTGGCAGTAAGATGAGATAACGCAATCGGAGGAAAGGAACAGGACAGGGTAGGCTGGTGCTGGAATAGATTTGGGGCTACTGGAGAGTTCAGTTCTGATCACCAAGCCCTTATCTGCGTCTTGAGGTAGCATGCACTGGAGATCCAGAACTGAGTAAAGCACTTGTGGCCCCTGTCCTGCAGAAGCGCTCTGACTAGAGGCAGGCTGAGAAACCAATCACAGATACAGGGTGAGGGGGTAAAGCTAGTGGTCACCAGAGTAGGGGTGTCCCACACAGGAGAAGGGTCAGTGAAGGCTGCCAGGAGCAGCAACATGGACAATGGCACACTCTACAAACACCCTCACCAGGACCCCTCAGTTGGAAGCTGCTTGCTCTGTGAGCCCTAAGCCCAGGCATACAGGGGGAAAGGCTGTGCAGCCTAGTTGATCTTCTGAGGGAAGACTTTCAAACCCCTGCTGGGAAAACCTGGTGATGTAGTGGTTAAGTGCTACAGCTGCTAACCAAAAGACTGGCACCTTGAGTCTACCAGGCATTTCTTGGAAACTCTATGGGGCAGTTCTACTGTGTCCTATAGCGTCACTATGAGTCAAAATCAATTCAACAGCTATGAGTTTGAGTTTTTGTTTTTGTTTTGTTTTCTGGCTAGGCTGGGAGTGGGTAAAATAAAGCAAGAGGAGCCGGGAGATGAACCAAGGTGAAGGAGCAACCGACAGGGGGGCATCATTTGCAAAGTATACCAGGTACCTTTTACGCACAGACTCTTCAAATCCCAACTGCAACTTATATTCAGAACCAAAGACTGATGATTTTCAGAGCTCACTTCCCTCCCTAATCCACAAATCATGATTATCATCAAGAAAGGCTGAGATATACACCAAGCCATGTTCAGACGGACATGCAGATGGCAGCAAAGCACGTGCCACACACAGCTGTCACAGAGTTGAACCAGCTATGGCCCAGCCTCTGAGTCCACCACACCTGTACACCACACCACAATGGAGGAGACGGTAAGAGTGGAATCCCCATCTTTCCATACAGGAGGATAGGTGATGCTATGGAAGGGATCCCAGGTCAGCAGCCAGGAGGTGTGCTTCATCTCACCCAATGACCCACGTAACTTAGTCCAAGAACTTAATTGTCCTAAGTGCTCCATACTTCACTGCTGAATACCACTATGGTCACCTTCCAAGTATTCCCCTTGGGAAACTATTCACCAATGCCAGTGCTTAGTCCATCCTTCAAAGCAACTTTGGAACTCTTTCTGAAATGGCCATGGTACACAGTGGCGTAGTGGGAAGTTCATAAACTTTACTGGAGAGCTATCTGTGAGGGAGTTTTTAGCCAGTAAACAAATAACTATATTGAACATCCTTTCTACTCAGCTGATCTGGCCACCAATGACTTCTTTCTTTACCCAAAGATAAAGCAAATATTGAAAGGAAGACATTTTGATGACATTCAGGACACTGAGGCAATGACGGCTCTGATGGCCATTCCAGAAAAAGAGTTCCCAAACTGCTCTGAAGGGTGGACTAAGTGCTAGCAGAGGTGCATAGCTTCGCAAAGGGAGTACTTCGAAGGTGACTATAGTGCTCTTCACTAATGAGATACGTAGCCCTTTTTCTAGGATGAGTTCGTGAACATAACTGTCAGTCCTTGTATAATAAGAAAGTTCTAGGCTCAAGGACACATGACCTCTATTATCCCTTCTAGACTTAGGATTCTCTGACTCTAGGGCTAACCACTATGGTTATTTCTGAATGACCAAGAATCTCGGTTTGGAAGCCTAAAAGTTCTAGTAACTCCTACTCTTCTCCTCCTGTGGAGAGATTTATATTCCCATTTCCCTTTGTAGGTTATCAGAATTTTGATGTGCATCGGTCAGTTATTCAATATTGCATATCTTCTGAGCACCATTATATTACAAACATTACAGAATATTCCCTCCCAGACAAAGTGGCTGAGAAAAAGGAAAATGAAAAATGTTCCCTTATGTCACTTGGTAAAATATATATTTCTGTGGGAAAAAATACCCTCCAAATCAATCGACACTATTTCATAAGGAGCTAAATCTCTACTCTCTAACATGGTAGCCAGCCACATGGAGCTATCCTACCCTTGAAATGTAGCTAATCCAAATGGAGAGGTGCTATAAATATGAAGTACACACTGGGTTTCAAGTATTAAAATATATATAAAAATAGTGCATTAATAATTTTTTACAGTAATTACTTATTGAAAGGCTGGCTTTTACATAATGGATAAAACCCCAAGAAAACAAACCCATTGCCATAGAGTTAATTCTGATTCATGGTGACCTTATAGGATAAAACAGAACTGCCCCATAGTGTTTCCAAGAAGCAGCTGGAGTATTCAAACTCTGAGCCTTTTAGTTAGGCAGCTGACCTCTTGACCACTGTGCCACTAAAAAGGCCAAACAAGATCCAGTCCATCAAATCAATTCCAACTCATAGCAACCCTAAAGGAAGAGTAGAACTGTCCCACAGAGTTTCCAAGGAGTATCTGGTGGATTTGAACTACCAAACATTGGGTTAGCGGCCATAGCACTTAACCACTATGCCACCAGGGTCTGGGAACCATAGTTGTGTTAAAGAACATATATTATTAAAATCAATTTAGCCTGTTTCTTTTTATATTATTGACTACCAGAAATTAAAAACGACATACGTGGCTTCTAACTGGACAGCTCTAGACTAGAGAGCAGAAACTCTAGCGGCATAGTGCTACATCTGCTAACCAAAAGGTGGGCAGTTCGTATCCACCAGGTGCTCCTTGGAAACTCTATGGGGCAGTTCTCCTCTGCCCTACAGGGTTGCTATGATTCAGAGGAAACTCCATAGCAGCGGTAGGCTAGAGAGTGTCCATTTCAATGACATGAGGAATATCTGAGCCTCGAAGTTGAAATCCCAGTCTAACCATTCTAGCAAATTCCCCACTCCAGAATTTTCTCCTTCTCCCACCTGTCCTGTCATCACACTCTTAAACCTATTAAAAATGTCTCCTATTCTACAGGTGTCTGTGCATTCATGCTCAGGGTAGTGTCAGCACCAGCACTCACGGTGACCTGGGCACAAACATAGGAGCAGGTAGCTGTGAGATCTAGGCCAAGTTGTTTCAACTCTCCAATGTTCAGTGTTTCTCTCTATAAAATATAGCTAGCGATACCAAACTCCCAAATCTGTGCAAAGGATAGCATGATACAGTACAGGCAAAAGGGCCAGTGAAAAAGCCCAATTGCCAGTGAGTTCTATAATCACTCACTCTCTCTGAGTGCTTTCCACATGTACACATCATTTGCTGGGCACTTTACAAGTTAGCTTCCTACACAGTATTTCTTCTAAGCCTCACAGCAGCCCTATGAAATAGGTGCTGTTATAACAGAGGCACAGAGAGGTGAAATAACTTGCTCAAAGTCACTCAGTAGCTAAGCGGTGAAACAGGAACATGAACCCAGGCCATCAGTTTCAGCATTTTTCTTAAAAAAGTTTTTTCTTACTGATGAGACTCCAAAAAAGCCAAACCAAGCCCAATGCCGTCACGTCAATTCTGATTTCCATTGATGAGACAGATGATGAGGAATCGGATCCCAAGCCTCCAGGCCTTACCTCACCTCTCCTCCCTCAATTAAGGTTTGTATAAAATCTAATAGAGCAGGCCACCACCAGTATATTAGCGTCAAGAAGTTCCAGGAAGAATGTCACAAGGGCACAAGATACTGCTACACTACTTGATGCTTTTAAACAATCTTTTGTCTACTTAGAAGTGGATGGTCTGTGAATTATTACACCAGTGAGGCAAATAGTTGCTATCACACTGTGACCCAGCAGGAGGCACCACTCTGTCATGGCAGATGTTGCCCCAGGCTCCCCTCTTGTGCAGAACACTGGAGAAGAATCACCAAATTCCGTTTCAACTTGGTTAAGTATGTTGGACCCAATTGTGAATCCAGAAGCAAGTATGTTTAATTTACTGTCTTTTCTCTGCACAGAATATTAATAAGGAAAACCACAGTGCTCTAAGCTCTTCAATGTAAAACATCAGGACAGAAGAGAGGATGTGAGATACAGATCTTCACGGGACAAACAGGGCAGGTAGTACACAGAAGACCTGGGATGAAGCAGCAAGCAGGAGATTCTCACAAGGTATATGAGCAGTGCCTTTCCTCAATCTGCTGGGTGTCAGCAGATCCACTAATCCTCTCAAATGTAATAAAAGAATTCACATATGGCATTTACCCAGAGGGAAAGCCCACAATCACCATATAGAATCTGTTATCCGTAAACTATGCTTTGAGTAATCACCACTGGTTTGGCCCATGGTGAATTTCTGAAAGCCCACCCTGCCGGGTCCCACAGGAAGCCACTGTCTCCACCTCCTGCCTGTCCCCACCCTGCCTGCAGCCCAGTCTGCCTGCCCTTCACCCTGCATTGTGAGTTTTTCCACTTTCCCTTTTCCAATCACATTTCACCCTTCATCCCAACACCCAGTTCACAGAATCCTGTCTAAAAAAAAAAACAAACAAACAAACAAAAAGGCCTTGTTTAAGTAGAAATTGATGTTCCTTCCACTCAGCACAAGGGGAGATATTCACGATCCTAAATCACCTTTGTCTCCTCTCTAAAAGTCCTTCCACTATCCCTGAAGATCTCTGATAATTCCTAGATCTGGTCCCTTCGGCACCCTGCACGTTATTTGACGTGACCCCAGACAATGAACCCTTGTAGATAAAGTCAATAAGGGAGTGAAAACTCTCAGTTATAATAACCTTTAACATTTACAACTATGTGAGCACCACACGTTTATAGTCCTAAGCATTTTTACATTTATTATTTCATTTAATCCTTATAACAAACCATTCCTTAATAGATTCATTGAGCAAATATTTGTTGTGTGCCAGATACAGTTCTAGCCGCTAAGGATGCAGTAAAGCCAAAGCCAAGTGCCACTGAGTCGGATCATGCAGTACTAAATCCAAAAGGAAAATGTTCCCTCTCATTATGAGCTTAGATGTTATTGTGTACGACCAAAAACCATACCCACTGCTGTCAAGTCGATTTCAAGGCAGAGGAGAACTGCCCCATAGCGCCTCAAAGGCTGGAATCTTTACAGAAGCAGACTGCCACATCATTCTCCCACAGAGCAGATATTGGCTTCAGATCGACAATCTTTTGGTTATCAGTCATGTGCTTTAACCACACCACCACTAGTGTTCCTAAGTAGTGTACAGGCAGGCAATCAATCAATCAATCAGTCCACTTTTAACACACCAGATGCAGAGATGTGCTAAGGACAAAACTGCAGTCAGGGGACTGAATGTGAAGCCCTGGAAAAAGGCCTCACTGACCAGATGACACAGGAGTAAAGGCAGGAGAGCAAATAAGGGGGCCTCCACGGCAGCTGGGAGAAGAGAGATTTAGACAAAAGGAAGGCCCCACTGCAAAGGCTCTGGGAAAGAGTGCAGTTGGTATGTCTGGGGCCGGAGCAAATGTGGCCGCAACAAAGGCAGTCTCTATACTATTAAGGGAAACCAAGACTTAGAGAAGTGAAGCACCCAAAGGTCTGGGGTATATGGGGTGGGCAAACCGGAATTTGAATCCTTGCTGTTGGACACCAGAGTGCTCTCAGAGCTACTAAGCCATATACTGACTGTTGGTACCTGCTGGTAAATATACTGGCTGTTGTGATCATAGCTAGACGTAGACTAGAGAATCAACTTTACCCCAACACTCTGTCTGGCCTGTGTCCCAGATTCCTGGGCAGTAAACACTCAACACTTAGAACCTCCCTAGTGACTAGGGGTCTCGATTATTCATGGTAAGCCCCTGCTGCACCCTGAGATTTTATGCTAATGAGATGACTCAAGAAGGATTAGAGCTGTACCTCCTAGGAGAGGATAGGCTCGAGAGACTAGGTTCAGTGACCCAGTGACCCAGTGACTCAGTCATTCATGCCTAAATAATGAGATGCCAATACAAACTCTGGACAGATGCTCAAGAGCACTTCCATGACTAACAAGAGTCTGTGTTACACTGAGGTATTAAATGAGCGACATATCTCTGGGGACACAGAAGCATCTTCACATGTGGACCTTCCTAGGTCTCACCCTACTCACCTCTCCCTTTGGCTGATTCTCACCTGTCACCTTTTGCTACAACAAAATTGGCACAGTGAATACAGCACTTTCAGTAAGCTCCATGAATCATTAGTCCACCAAGTTATCAAATCTTAGCAGGTAGCAGGAACCCCAGATTTGGACCCAGCTGGTCAGAAGTGAGGGTATCCTGGGGACCCTCAAACTTGTGACTGGTGTTCCTGAGAGGGAAAATGAGGAACCTCAAATTTGAAACCAGCTTTTCAGAAGTGAAGGTTATTCTGGGAACACCTAAGTTTTAGATGGTGTCTTAAGAGAGGCTATGAACCCCAAATTAAGAGCTACCTTGGCCCTGGGAAACCCATTTTTCCGTTGTTGTCTGAAGTAAGGTCAGTATTGTGGGGAATTTGCCCTTCACCTATGAAATCTGGCCTAATCCCAGTTGTTGGCATCAAAAGCCATCTGCAGCAGGACACATAGTTTATTACTTAAGGGTCACTATCATTAAGCAACTGGCTTAGGTTTCCTGGCTTTGCCTGGCCCACCCCTAGAGCTAGCCAAACCTTTTCTGAAATAAGGTGTACCAGGGCTGTTTCCCAGTCTACAAAAAGAGAAGCTGTTTCCTGATAAGAATTTTCTGGCTTGTCTCCCTATTTGCACCACACAGACAGCACAGGAGTTGGACATGAAGCATATCGGTGCGGTATCACTACGCCTGTACTCGAGAAGAAGGTTTTCTGAGGCTCTTACTCCCTGGGAAGTATGATGGGAGTAGAAATGGCCAGGCTTTCATCAGTTAGTGGCACCCTGGTTACTTATACTTCTGCCAAGTTTCACTGAGCAACAAAATGAGGTTTTAGACAACCTCTGCAGACGGAGGCAGGCCTCAGTCGATCTGAGCAATTAACCCCTAAATATTTAATAGATGCTATGACTGCTCCCCTTCCCTGCGAGACAGACTCTGGCTAGTCGTCAGCAAACAACCAGCTCAGATAAGAAAGCAAGGTAGGCCAACATTCAGACTGCTCTGCTCCAGGACCCGAAGAATCCTCAGAAACACCAGGCTCTGGGACGACAACGCAGCCAGGTTAATGGTCTTGAGTGCCAGCTTCCTCCTCGGTGCTGACACATGACAAAGCCGACAGGACAGAAATGCACACCCCTCTCAGTCCTCTGTGGACATAAACACAGAGAATGAAACACTGAGTCACAGTAGTGAGTGAAACCTATGCACTACGTGACTATGAGTGTCGTGTGCGTGGGTGGGCGGTGCGTGCGTGCGTGGTGGGTGCGTGCGTGCATGGGTGGGGCGGGCGTGCAGGAAAGGGGGTGTGTACGGGAGGATAAGTGTGCAGGTGCTCCTTGTCCGGAAAATCTCCTCCTTCCCTGGCTTTGGTAAAGCCCTCTCAGACTTAACCTGCCCAGGTCCTTCTTCCTTGTTCCATCTGACCCATCAGGACAGGCTTATCTAGTAGACACAGAAATACAATGCCTAAAAGAAAGACTCACAGTAACCCCACAGGGCAGAGGAGAACTGCCCCATGGTTTCCAAAGAGCACCTGGTGGACTCCAGCAGCCACAGTACTTAACCACTTCGCCACCACGGTTTCCACACTGAGGGCTCCTAAAACTCGTAGGAGCCCATAAAATTATTTTAAAAACCACAAGGAAAAAAAGAAACTTTTAGACCCAAGAACATTTTTAATGTATGAAATTCATATTATTTGACTTTATGACACTGAAATCATATAACAGACTTTTTAATACTGTTTCATGAAAGAAGGGGTCCACAAAAGCAAAAGTGACTAGGGCCCAAGAACATCAACACGCCACTCTGATTCCCACATGTGTGTCTGTTACCATCATCTCTGCCTTCTCCGGAACTCCAGCATCTTACAGACGCAGTGGCCTTAAGGACGCATCTTACAGACACATGATAAAGAGTCCTGGGACCAAGACTCCCACTCAAGGCAAGACTCCCTCTGTTCTCTAGTTGTTTCAGGCTCTGTCATCTGCTTTGTTAGGCAGACACTGTGTTGATCAAATGGAAGGGGACACTGCAGGAGTGAAGAAGTAACAACAGTGTCAGGAAGGACATTCTGTAAGTCTCACAAGAGAGATAAGCTGGGCATTCAGCGACTTCACAGGCACGTGCTGTGGGTTCCACCTAGGACAACACAGACGGTCTCCGGGAGGACAACCCAATGCTCCTTCCAAAAGGAACTTCTCCAACCACTCGTCTTGCATTTGTTAAGTGAGTTGAGCCACAGAAGCTCTTGAGGAATCTCAAACCCACTTACCTCCACAGTGAACTCTCAGTCACGCTGCCCAGGTTGAAGTCATACAGCTTCGTCAGGATAAGTATCACCTGTGAGGGGGAGGGGGATGAGGGGGAGAGAGGAACAGAAGGAAAAAAGGAAGCTGACTTTAGTCTGTGCAACAATAAACGGTGCATCTCTAGTTAACCAGGGGAGGTTCAGCATTTATCCCATGAGTTAAGAGGGATGTTACACAATCCAGCAAGAGGAGGTTAAAAGAAAATCATTTATTTAACACATCCCTGTAACTGGCAGCATTTATTTTAATCCCGACAAGGCTTTGCATCAGATATAAAACATGCCAACATGAATTAATTGGGCATCGGCAGTTGTTTCTCCCTCAAGGTCAGCACCGCCCCCCGCCCCCAGGCAGGCTAGTGTTGTTTCACCAGCAAGACCACCTGGGAAGTGACTGAATGGTGCGACTAGTTAGTGCACTTGGCCACTAACTGAAAAGATGGCCATCTGAGTCCACCCAGAGGTACCAGGGAATAAAGGCCTGATGCTCTACTTCCAAAATAACAGCCACTGAAGAATCTGTGGAGCTGTTAGTTCCACAGTGACACACAGGAGGTTGGCTTGAGTCAGAATGGACTCCATAATCACTGGGCAAGGGAGAGAGGAAGCCACCTAGAGGTCAGAGGCTGTGCTTGCTTTGGATGTGGAGACAACTCTGATCTACAGGATTGAACCTAAAAGGGTAAAAAGAAACTAAGCCTAGTTCTTTCTCTTTGCAAGAGGGATTAAGGAGGTGCTGTGTTTTCATCAGTAAGGTCTTAAATCATTGCCTTCAAGTCAATCCCAACTCATGATAACCCCATGTGTTACAGAGAACTGTTTCATTTTCTTGACTGCAATCTTCACGGAAGCCGGTTGCCAAGTCTTCTTCCAAAGTACCAATGGGTAGGTTTGCACTGCTAACCTTTAGGTTAATAGCTGAGAGCAAACCATTTGTGCCACCCAGAGATCATAACAGTCATAAATACTTGAATGGCAGGCTCACTTCTCAATGTCCTCTTATGGCATCTGCCCCCATGGTAGAATAAGCACGTTACTGGACCCCTATGGATTCCAGAACCACTTTCCTGACTTCAGCTGAAATTGAGAAACCCAGACACTGGGCATGCCAGAGACCCATAAAACCTATTGCCCTGGAGTCATTCCAATTCACAGCAATCGTATCGTACAGGACAGAGCAGAAGTGCTGTATGGATTTTCCAACACTGTCACCTCCATGGAAGCAGACGACCACATCTTTCTCCTACAGGGATGTTGGTGAGTTTAAACACTGACCTTTTAGTTAGAAGCCATGATCTTAACCACTGTGCCACCAAGGTTCCTTCAGAGAGCCACACCTGCCTACAATTTCTTAAGAGGCTTCCTGAAATGGCCTTGGGTTAACCAGCCTGTTCCCATGGCCCATTATACTTCTCCAGGTGAGAAGCTGGGTATCAGATACTACTCTGCTTGCCCTGCATGTACCCAGACAGTGACTTAACACAACTACAGACCTATAAGGATGTTAAGCACATGCACCTGAATCGATTTTAATCAAAACGCAGGTGCCTAATATATATCGCCTGCTTGCATGCGTGATAATCCAGTTACACATAATTGTGTTTATCTAAATTTAATGCACAACTCATTTCACTTTCCTCAGCTCCTTCCCATTCCACAGTTAAACTTCCTCCAGTTCATTTTCAGAGCAGCCATTAAACTCTTTTCAAGATAATGAATTTCTGCTACCAAGATAGGACTTACCCATTCTAGGTACCCATTTAAGATTAAAGAAAAATAATCAACCATTATATTGAACATTTTTATGGCACTTAACTGACGACAAAACACTCATTTCTGGATTTATTCTTGCCCAGCACCCTATGGGGTCAGTTAGCTCCATTGCCTTTTTTTTTTTTTAATGCAAACTAAGAAAAAAATCAGGCAAGGGATGTGATCTATTATAGGTCAGAGAGAGTCCAGTGCAAAGTTGGCTTGAGGAAATCACTTCTCTGTCGAGCCCTGTGACAGGAACTAGTGGACAGAAGAAACAGTCAACCAAAACTTCAATGTCATGGCACCATAATTTAAGAAAAATTGTCCAAACTACCTGTCCTCTCACACAGGGCAAAAGCAAGAGGTATGTAACCTGTGTAAGAAGTGTTCTGTACAGTAATTCAGTGGTTCTTGCCTCCTCCATCCATGGCTAGTTTCATCATTTGTTTAAATGGGAGTTAATGAAGGCAAAGGACTTACATACTTCTTCCCAACCCAATGCCTAAGCAATGTTCCAGATTAATACACACACACACACACACACACACACACACAAAGCAGAGTTCTTCTTTCCTTCATTTTACTTTCCTTCACCTGTAAGTCCACTCTTCACTGTCTCCATGTAAGACATGATCACTTGTACCTACACCTGAAACTCCAACCCCACTGCCATCAAGGCAATTCTTACTCAATAGTGCATCTTCAGGACTGTGGAGAACTGCCCCGTAGGGTTTCTAAGGAGTGCCTTGTAGATTTGAACTGCCAACCTTTGGGTTAGTGGCCAAAATCTTAACCACCATGCCACCAGGATTTCCAGCTATACCCAAGTCATCCCAAATTCTGGAAAAACAAACTCAGAACTATTCTCTGAAGTCCTATTTTGCTTTACACTGAGCCACTTAATTTGCCATTTAGTGGTATACTATCTTGATAGTTTGGGGGTAGTTAACCTGAGTTGCCTTCTAGAGGTAGGATTACCTTATGCACTCTGTCTCCCTGAGAGACAAGGCTCGGCATGTCAAACGATGGCTTTTAAAAATAATTTTCGAGTTACTGAAAGACATTGGTGTTTTGTTAAAAAATAAAAATAAAACAGACTTCACAAGATGATAGTATCCCTCTAGTCTATTCCCTTTATCTTATAGGTAAGAAAACTAAAGCATAGAGAGGGGAAATGATCCAGGATCAAGCCCCAGCTCATTGTCATTTTGACCAAGTTCTCTGGAACAGTTTTCTTTCCATCTAATTAATGAGTAAGGTGAGGCCCTAACAGGCTTGGAGAGCCTGCAAATGCAGCGGTGCTGAGAGGGCCACACTTTGAGAAATACTTTCTCAGGTCATGATTCTCTTCAGCCTCCATGCTGCCATGCTGCCACCCCTTCTGCAATGGGTGTTTCTGAGCTAGGAACATGACCCTTTCTTTAAACTGGGTTTAACCCTACAAATGATGCAGAAAGTAGATGCATGAGGAAGGCACCTTGGTGAAGTCACACCGGCATTCCCTAAGAAGAAAGGCCAAAAAGCAGAGAATAAAAAGTCTGGAAGCCTCCCTTATCCCTGGAACCAAACACATTGATAGAGCTGTGCAAAGAGATCAAGTAACTTGAAGCTTAAGACATTCCAGTGTGAAGCAAATGATACCATGAAAGAAAGCAAGCCTGCCCACCCCTGGCCTCCTCTCACCACAGAGAGACTACCAAAGGTCACTAGAGACTTGCCAGGGAAGAAAACAAAGCAGAGGCAGGAAACCCACCTCATACCCAGGCTGCCAGCAAGGACTCGGATCAAGAGGAGACACAAACACTCCTCAGGAAACATGAGCAGGTGGATGCAGCAGGCGAGAAGGGTGCCTGCGCTAGTTCTGGACTACAGCAAGGTCTCAGTTGGCTTTCTCCTCCAGCTTCACATCAGTTGAAGCCCCCGAAAGACAGCAGAGTCAGGATCAAGGAAGGAAATGCAAGAAGGGATGAATGGAACCCCTACAATGTAAAGATACTACTGGGTGCTTCTCTTTCCTGACAACAAATCTTTGAGACACAGCCAGCTTATACAATATCCCCATTTCACAGAGGTGGAAACTGAGGCTTAGGGGTTAAACAAATTGTGGCCAGTAAGAGTCTGAGGCACTACTCCCACCTAGGCCTGTGTGACTCAGCAATGCTGGTTCTCCGCTCTAATGCAACGCTCCTTGCTTTGGGGAATGCTCGCTTGGGACTGCTTGGGCCAAGGCAATGAGGAGACTACAATGGAAAAAAAGACATTCTTGCCCTCAAGGAGTTTATCATTCACTCACGAATTCCACAAATGTTTCTTAAGCATCTAGTGCAGGAATTTCAAAGGTACCTGTTAAACTCTGAGAATCAGAGCTCAAAGACCAGAAAACTTCCTTCGGCTGTTCTTAGAAAAAGAAATAGGAAACAGAGATGCAGTGCAAGACTTAGGTATGTCAATTAAGTTTTGTCAAGCAAGTATCTTTTTTAGCTAACCACCTAGATTCCTGGGGGTGAGGGGGGTGATGGAGGGCCTTAGATAACAGAGAAATGAAAACCACAAGTTGTAATAATTCACGAGTAAAGACCACTTCTCTTACAAGCTATACAAATATATACACACACTGGAGAAGTCCCTGGATGCCTATGTTTATGTGTATATAAATAAATATAGCTGGAAAACAACATATGTATTTATGGAAAAAAACACATTGAAACTTCTAAAATAACATCTGACATCTTTTATTAAAAAAAACTTCATTTATGTATCTCTTAGAGCTTCTGTCATACTGGGTTAATATTCTTCGAATGTTTGTCTTTCATCAGTGTTTGGCTTTCACAGAGATTGAGCCCTCTTTCAAGTAAGAAATCAGGTCTTATTTAATGTTATGTCCCCATGTCTAGTAAATGACAATGCCTGACACACAGCAGGTGCTGGACAAGGTCCACTGGGAGAGCTGTAAATGTATGACAGCAGAAGTTAAAAGAATGATAAGATAAATCTATATGCAATGTATGGATAATGTGCTATAAGAATTGAAAAGAGGAAGGAATTAATTCCAGAAAATATGATCAGGAAACTCTTCATGAAAAAAAACTGAAAACTCATTGCCATCAAGTCAATTCTGACTCATTTGCCACCCTAGGAGACAGAGTAGAACATAAGCTGCACCTGAGCTGGGGTTAGGTTTGTTTGGTTTGGTTTTTTTCACTTTTGTTTTTTGTTTTTGACAGTCCCTGGGTGGCACAAGCAATTTGCAATTAATTACTAACCTAAAGTTTGGTGATCTGAACCCATATAATGGCACTGCAGAAGACAGGCCTGGTAGTCTGCTTCTATAAAGATAAGAGCCAAGAAAACTCTATGGAGCATAGTTCTACTGTGTAACACCTAAGGTCGTCATGAGTCAGAACTGACTCTACAAGATTCGTTTTTTAATATAGAAAAGACTGAGGTTGCAGGGAGCAGAGGTGCCATTCCAATTACAAAAGGGAACACAGAGTCAGATCTGTTGGGTTCTGTAGGAGTAAAAGCAGTAAGTGGTGGGCACAACACAATGAGCACACTACACAACAAGCCACTCCAAGACACAATGCCAGTGGTGTCCGAGGTAAGAAAAAAGGCACAAAGAACAAAGGAAGAGCACTGGAAGGAAAGCGGAACCCCAGCTTGGTGTGATAACTACCTTCCACCCAGCTGTCAATTTGTTATACTATGGTCCCTTCAGCACTGTTAGGATGCTAGAAGCTAAACCACCAGTGTTTCAAATACCAGCAGGGTTCACCCATGGTGCACAGGTTTCAACAGGGCATCTTTCCAGACCAAGGCAGCCTAGGAAGAAAGGTCTGCCTATCTACCACTGAAAACTAGCCAATGAAAACTCAGTGAATCACAGTAGAAAACAGGGCCAGAAGATGAAGTTCCCCGATTGTGAGACATTTAAGATACTGAGTACAGTGACAGCCTGGAGTGTACCAATGGTTGTGAAGACGGAGGAGGGCTGGGCAACACTGTGCTCTGTCGTACACAGTGTAGTCATGGGTCAAGGCCAACCCAATGGCCACTAAAAAGAGCATAGTCAACTGTGGGTTGATCCAAAGCTTTATAAGGGCACAAAGGATGGTGACAATGAGGCATTCAGGGACGGCTGGTCTTTTACCAAGTCAGTTGACCTTGCATGTTGTCTCTGTTAACTACCTATTTCCATATTCATCTCTAAATCTCTTTGTCATCTCTCAATCTCCTTGTCCCCACATACATGAGTATCTCCTGCTGCCCCAAGATGCTCAGGCCATTTTCTACTAACTGGCTGATTTTCAGACACACCATAATGTGGTGACTGATGTTTTCATTTCTGGCATCCCTCCCTCTCTTTCATTCATCTATGTTTTGCCTATGCTGGACACAGTACATGGCTTATGACAAAGTGATCAGAGAAGAATGGAGGCTCTCCTTGAAAAATTTATATTCTTCCTTAATCTGTAGAAATCCCAGTGACATAGTGGGTTAAGTGCTACTTCTGCTAACCATAAGGCCGGCAGTTCAAATCTGCCAGGCACTCCTTGGAAATCCTAGGGGGCAGTTGTACTACGACTTCCAGGGTTGCCGTGAGTTGGACCTGACTCGATGACAATGGGTTTGGGTTTTTTTTTGTTTGTTTCCTCAACCTGTCACCTTCCAGATTACCTGTATTTGAACCACGGAGTCAAGCCCTGATACTTGGGTGAAAGGTGATTTTCTCCACTCCTTATATCCCATTTCTTACATAACTGGAAATATCCCACTGTTGAAGCCTGTCCACCATCAGTAACCCTGCTGATGTTTGAAATACTGGTGGCATAGTTTCCAGCCTCAAAGCAATCACAAGGCACCACAGGAAATATCCATTCGGTACTCACACTGAGACTGCCAACAAAAATGTTTTAGTCCCTGTTTCACCTGTGAATCATTCTAAATGTCCTGGTATCTAAATTCGCATATCCTGTTGGGTCCAGCTCTCTGCTCCCTGGATGAAACTTGTATAAGCCAAGCCAAGTGCCGTAGAGTCAGATCCGACGCAAAACTTGTATAGCAGTATGGAAAAAACTTGGGAACTGGAACCAAAGGCTTGCAATGAAGACCCAGCCTTACCACATGGTAGCTACAACGTATTTACATTTCCAGAATCTGCTCCAATTCCCTAAAGTAGGGATAATTACACACTTTCTCTGCCAACCTCACAGAGTGGTTGATGCAGATCAAATAAGGGAAGTCAACCCACTTTATAAGCTGCACTACAGAAATGTGAGTTATCAGTATGATCATTATTTTTCAGAAGACACGAGTTCCATGTTGCTCCTATTTGGGAAAGAGAGGGAATATTCAGATTCTAGAGTTGCTCAGCTCCGTTTGAAAAATGTTCATCCATTCCAGCCTCCAACTGCACACCAATCAAAAAAACAAATCAATTGTTGAATCAATTCCAACTTACAGCCACTCCATGTGTCTCAGAGAACAGCTGAGCTCCATATGGTTTTTAGGTCTACGACCTTTAGGAAGCATATCAATAGGGCTTTCTCTTGAAGTGCCTTGGGGTGAGTTTGAACTGGCAGCCTTGTGGTTAGTAGCTAAGCCTTAACCACCTGTACCATCCATGGATACCAAACACAGCACCAAAAACCAGAGCAAACCCTTTGCCAATGAGTCGATCCTGACTCATAGCAAACCTATAGGACAAAGCCGAACTGCTCCGCAGAGTTTCCAAGGAGAACGTGGCAGATTTGAATTGCCAACCTTTGGGTCAGCAGACATAACATGTCAGTGCTACACCACCAGAGTTTCCAACTGCAATCCAGGAGGCTACACATCAGGCCCCTTGTATTCACCTGGCACCCGCACTCAGCTTGGGAAGGAGGGCAGGATGCCCTAGGGGATTTCTGTCCTCTGAAAGGATAATGCATAATCTGCAAATCTATAAATCACTAGGAATGCTCTCATCGTGAGCACAGTCAGTGAAGTGAAGACCTTTAATGCCTATAAAATTTTACTCTGAAGGAAAATTACTTTAGTTCATTAAACCCTTCTAAAATCTTGGGGCCTCCAAATCCCGCACATCCCCCCTCTTGACTCTCCCTCACTGCTACCACCTTGTCCCTGCCTCTAGCTAATAGTTCTTTGTTTTTAGCCAACTGGGCTAGGGACACAGTGACTTTCTTTACCAAGATAATCAAAAATGGTAACATAAACAACAAAGATGCTAAAAAATATACCACAAAGACTGCTTACAACAGCGTATTTTTAAGGCACAGAAGAGTGCTGTGAATTCCTATGTCGTTTTACCCGGGGAGTGTCCCCACAAGGAGCAGAAAGTGAACATCTACGGTCACAACTGAGCCACAGCACAAGAAGGTCTGGGCAGCAACAGGGTATCCAGAACTGTGCTAGACATGTGCCCAATTCAGAGTAATACAAATGCCCACCATGAGTTGACAATCCAGTCAGGCGGACAAGGAACAGGAAATCTGTATAGATAACATCAACTTCTTAAGTATACAATGCATGAAAACTCACAAAGCTGTTGCTCCCCTTCCTTTCTCTGGCTTGTTCAAGAGTGTATCATCAACTCTGCAGCTCAAGATGGAACCTGAACAGGACCCTTGATCCTTCCTCATCAGTGGGACAAACACCACATCTTCTAACACCTGTTGCCCATCGCCCCTCCCCTCCATGTTCACTGTGTCACACAATTTCAGGCCCTCCTAACTTGTTTCATTTATTCACCAAACAAGTATGTATGGGATGCTTTCTGTTAGAAGGTTCTATTTGCAGTAAAGAAAGCAAACCAGTTTACACGCTAAACAAACAAGTAAATACGTGACACAGTAGTTGGATGGTGGGGAGTGCTATGGGCTGAGAAGGAAGCAGGGACGGGAGAAGGAAGCGCTACCGTGGGAGGCTGCAGCGGTAAGTGGGAAGCTCAGGGAAGGCCTCTATGAGACACTGACACTCGAACAAAATCCTGAACAAGGTAAAGGAGTAAATGACACGGTAACCTGGGTAATCAACATTACAGACAGGGTAACAGGACTGAAAAGATCCTGAGGCAGGAGGGGGCCTGAGGAGTTCACGGAAGAGCAAAGAGGTCACTGGGGTGGGACCCTGAGTGAAGGGGAGAGTAGGTGAGGCCAGGAGGATACTGGGAGGCACAGATTTTGTAGAACCTTGGGAGTCAATGTAAGTAATTTTGTCTCAGTCTAAGTGAGATGGAGGATTTAAATAGATGACTTAAGTTAGAATAAGATGACTCCCACTGCGATGTTGAGAAAGACAGTAAGGGTCAAGAGGAAACCAGTTAGGAACCTTACTGTAATCATCCAGGTGGAACACCATGTGGGTCAAACTAGTATAGCAGCAGTGGGGGTAGGGTAGGTGGAATCTAAATATATACAAAAAATAGAGTCAATGAGATTTGTTGACAAATAGGTTATAGGCTATGAAGGAAAGAATAGTAGGGAATGACCCTCAGGATTGGAGACTAAGCTGCTGGAAATACAGAGTTGCCATTTCATGAGATGAAGACCATAGGAAATAGATTACTGGAAAGAGCAGGTTAGCTATGACATTAACTTGGAGATGCCTAAAAGCTACTTACTGGGGGAACTCAAGTAGTTAACCGGATATACAACTATGAGGGAAAGAGTACAGACTAGAAATATCAATGTGGAAGCTGTTAGTGATATTTAGATAATATTCAAAGACAAGAAACTAGATTATATCACCAAAAGACAAAATATGGATAGAGAAGAGATAAGAGGATTAAAAGCTGGGGCACTTGAGTATTTAGAGATAAGGAAGTGAGTACGTATTTGGACCTTTCAAAACCTGTGTCCTGTGTAAATGGCTATCAACTGATTTCCACAACAGAGGGGACAGTTCAGGGAACAAGATGAGCACGATGACCTCGTCTGTGGAGGCGAGTAAGCCTCCTTCCCTAGCATATTATCTAGTTTGGTAGGGCTGCCATAACAAAGTACCACAAACTGGATGGTTCATGTGAACACAAATTTATTGTCTCATGGTTATGGAGGCTTAGAAGTCCAAAATTAGGGTCTCAGCCATGTTACCTTCTCCAAAGGTCTCTAAGGGAAAAAAAAATAATCTGCCCCATTTGTGTCTCCTAGCTTCTGGGGAAGGGCAGCAACCCTTCCACATCTCTGCTTCCATCTTCCTTTTGTGTCTCTCTCTTCAGTTCTTTCATAAGGACACCAACCACACTGGATAAGGGTCCACTCAACTCTCTTATGACCCTGTTTAACTTAACTGATAACATCTTCAAAGATCCTATTTCTAAACAAGGTCATATGCACAGATACTGGGTATCAGGACTTCAACGTATCTTTTTATTCTGGAACATTATTCAACCCATAAAATCTAGCTGCTTCATGTTTGCTCAATGAACTCCGATACAGGGCCATTGTAACAGAGGTGGAAGCTAGGCCTAGACTGAACAACATGGACTTCCCCTTGCCAAGGCTGCCATGGATATGATCACTACTAAGTTCTCAACCTGCCAAAAGTGAAAACCAATGCTGAGTCTCACTGTGATACCTGGTGGCAGACAGATTACATTGGACCCCTTCTACCACATTAAACCCACTGCCATCAAGTCAATTCTGACCCTACAATAACGACCCTACAAGACAGAGACAAACTGTCGCACAGAGTTTCCAAGGAGTACCTGGTAGATCTGAACTGCCAACCTTTTGGTTAACAGCCATAGCTCTTACACTACACCACCATCTATCACATAAAAGGAGCAATTTCTCCTCACTGGAAATTCTTTCTTTGCCTGACATAATTCTGCCAGAATCAAAGTTTTTCCATTTCAGAATGCCTTATTCACTGTTATGTTATCCCACACACCATTACTTCTAAAAGAAGAACTCATCTCACAGCAAATGAGGTACAGTAACAGGCATGCCTATAGAACTCACTGGCCTTAATAAAAAAATTTCATCACCCTGAAGCACCTGACCCAATACAATGGTTAAATGGACTTCTGAAGTCACAATGACAGCATTGGCTGGGAGTCAATACCCTGTGAGGTTGTGGTGCTGCTCTCCAGGGTGTGAATTTGACCAACAGATAGTCAAAACTGAAGACTGGAGATGTGGAGGATTTCATTTTACTTGTACCCACAATCAACACTTATGGAAAAAGCATCAAAAAATCAAAAGACACACTGCATTGGGCAAATGTGCTGCAAAAGACCTCATTTAATGTGTTGAAAAGAAAAGATCTCTCCTTGAAGACTAAGGAGTGCCTGACCCAACCATGGTGTTTTCAACTGCCTACTGTTTATGTGAAAGCTAGACAATGCTTACAGAAGAGTGAAGAAGAATTGACACCTTTATATTGTAGAGCTGGAGGAGAACATTAAACATATCATGGACTGACACAAGAAGGAACAAAACTGTTTTGGAAGAAATACAACCAGAATGTTCCCTAGGAAGCAAGGATGGTGAGACTATGGCTGACACACTTTAGACACGCTATCAGAAAGTATCAGTCCCTGGAGAAAGACATCATGTTTGGTAGAGTACAGGGTGAGCAAAAGAGAGGGAAGTCCTCAATGAGACGGACTGACACAGTGGCTTCAACAATGGGCTTAAACATTACAAACATTGTGAGGATGGTACAGGACCATGCAGTGTTTCACTCTGCTGTACATAGGGCCATTATGAGTCAGAATTGACACCCAACAGCAACACTCAATGACACCCAACAGCAACACCATGGTCAAAATACAAAGATTTGGGAACCAGGGAAGCAAAAGTGGGAGTAGTCACTCTCATTATTATACCCAATGAGCCATCATAGAATATTATCTTCATGTCCCTATAACTTAGATCTCTGTTGATCAAGAAGTTTTACTACTGAATGAAGATAAAACACCAGTTATGTTGAAGAGAAAGCTGACACCAACATTTAGCTATGTTGAGCTTCTTGTGCTACTTTGAACCAATGGGTAAAGAAATCATTTGTCACTGAGTCTATTCCAATACAAAGCAACTTTATAGGACATAGTAGAGCAGGTAAAGAAGGGGTTATTATATATGCTTGAGTAATTCATCTCTATTATCAAGAGAAATTAAAGATGCTCTTATATAGTGAGGACAGCTTGGATAATGCTTGGAACCTAGAAGATTCTATGGGACTCCTCCTACTATTTTGAGGACTAAAAGTAAAATTAATAGAATACTTGAGTAACAAAGGAAGACGATTAAGAAACATACCATGGACTTCAGAAACCCTGGCAGCATAGTGGGTTAAGTGCTATGTCCGCTAACCAAAAAGTCGGCAGTTCAAGTCTACCAGGCGCTTTTTGGAAACTCTATGGGACAGTTCTACTCTGACCTTTAGGGTCACTATGAGTCAGACCTGATACAATGGCAGTGGGCTGGGTGGGTACCATGGACTTCAAGAAGAAAGAACAAATCTGTCTTCAAAAAAGTATAGCCAGAATGTTCCTTAGAAGAAAGGACGAGACTTTGTCTCACATACTTTGGACAAGAGGGACTTCAACACCTCTGCACTAGATCTTGTTCTCCTCTGAATGGCCTTCTCTTATTCTCTACTGGATGATCTCTTGCTCATTCTTTGGGGTCAAGATGTTTTTACCCGTTGTTCAATATTAATTGGCTGCCCTGTAGCTTATATTCCCCTAACTTGTTGCACATACTTCTCATTATATTACTCACCAGATTTTAACTTTCTATCTGCTTATGTATCTGTACCATTAGGCTAGCACTCCTTTAGGACAAGGACTCTGTTTTTCTCATTGTTTTACCTTCTCTTCCTCAATGTGTCAGCCATTATGCAGCAGAGGTTCAGTGTATTTGTAGAAATGAAGGTGTTGCCAGAAGTGTTCAAAGGAGAAGACAATGCATTTGACCCAGGTGTTCAAGACATCCTTATAGAGGAAAGGAGGCTTCACCAAGGAGACAAGACAGGAATGACAACTGAAATTCCCAGTCCTCTCCTTTCAGGAGTACTTTGCAACATTCTTTGAGGGAGTCCTTCCTTTAAAGAAGCTAGTTTACCAAACCTCTCCAGAAGTCAGAGTTCAAAGCAGCCTGTGAAAGTACTTCTAGAATGTCCACTTGAGGGTAAGACAAAAGGTACAAGGAGGAAAGATGATGCAAATAATCTTCTAAAATATGATTAAGTAACATTTTTTAAAAGTGCTATTCTTTAGGGACTTTTAGACAGAACAGGCGCACATATCTGTACCTAATGGGATGCAGCTTAATGAAAATACTGGATCTCCAAACAAAAGCATGACCTGATGAACTACAGGAGTTTAGACAAGAACAGAATACAGAAAAAGCAGCGATAGGGAGCATTCACATTTATTGAGCACCTACTAAGTAGCAAGCACAGTGCTTGGGACTCCATGTGTAGTACACAGACAAGGACACAACTACAATAAGAGGTGGACATCATTATCATACTGCCAGGCAAGGAAACTGTCCAAGTCATACAGGTAGGAAGAAGTAGAAGTCTACACACAAATACAGGTTTGTTGATTCTGCATGTTTCAAGGAAGGGATAAGAGATACATGAATTAATAAGCACTCATCATCCTTATTTAAAATCACGTCATTGTTAAGAAAATACTTTCCAGAACATGGTCGCTGAATACTACAAGTTACTAGATCATGGAAATGACAATGCAGTGTTGGAACAAGGAGCTTCCAAAAAAATGTCTGTTGAATAGTGGGGGGTTGTTCTGGCTTTATGTAATGAGCCATTAAAAATGAATTAAAAACCCATTCATTCTCATTCCCTGAGGTTCTCTAAAAATGAGAGAGATAACATATCATGGAAATAATTTGGGTACCATGCAGCCCAGAGACAGGGGTGGGGCCAAAGGACCTCCAAACCCCCTCCAGTGTCTCTGTTCCATCACAAAAGCTCTCCAGAACAACAGTTTATCAGTTCCAGTGGGGTACAGTTAAACAGGAGTCTGACCTTGTTGCTTCCTACCTGTCCATCCATCCGTCTAACCACCACCCCCCAAACAGGAGGCCAAAGACAGAGTCAGATGTGAGTACATAAAGATGGCACAATGGCTCCAAAACAAATGTCTATCACATCGATCACTAGGCTGCAACTTCCAGAGATAATGGTCAACACAGAGGAAACTATAAGGAACAGGTTTCCTTTGGAGAAGAGCACAAGCGTTAAACCAGATGGTTTTGACATGGAATCCAGATCCTCCGCCACTGAAGTACGACCTTAGACAAGAGGCTTAACCTAGGAAGCCTCAGTATCTCCAGCTGAAAAGTGAAACCAACATCACTCCCTTCCTCAGTTGTTGGCAAGATTAGATACAAGGCATTCTACAAGGCATCCTACTGCCAGGCACAGAGTACGCCCTCAGCTCATGTTAGATCCCCTCCTTCCTGTCTCACTCATCTAGTGCCACCAGAACAGAAATACCACAAGTGTGTGACTTTGAAAGGCAAATTTTCTTCTGTCACAGTCCAGTAGGCTACAAGTCAAATTCAGAGCATCAGCTCCAGGGGAAGGCTGTCTCTGCTGGCTTTTGCTGTCAGCCTTTCCCTGGACTGGGAGCTTCTGAGGCACAGGGACCTGGAATCATTTTCAGGGAATGCACTCTGCTCCCCGCACTGCTTTTTTCCTGATGGTATGTGGTCCCTCACTCTCTCTGCTTATCTCGTCTTTCCTCCTACCCCAAGAGTCTGACCCAAGGCCCAGTACAATCCCACAAATTGAGTCCTACCCTACCAACACAACTGCAGAGCTTACAACATAAAAGAATGTCACACAACACCAGGAATCAGGGCCTAGTCAAATTAATACACACATTTTGGGGGAGTACACAACTCAGTCCATGACACTTCTCCTGTTGCTAAGCAATCCAGGTCATCTGCCATCTAAGTGGGAAAATGTCATGTCCCCATATCACTTCTTTACTGATGGCAATGGGAAGCTCACAAAACAAAAAGTAATCTTGCCAGGCTTTACAAGGATGCAGAGACTAAAGCCTGGAGTTTCTTGAGTGCTGCCACCTGCTTTGCGCTGACCCAGACTGGTAGCGTCAACAGTGGGAAGATCTCAAGTCCATCCAAGTACAGCCTTCCTGGTATGTGATCCTGCCACTTGTCTTTATTTCAAAGTCTGACTCTTACTGGGTCCCTCCCATAGCCACATGCCCTTTCCTTCCTTCCACTGCTCCTCTGAAGGTAGTTGCATCTTGGGTCTCAGGAGATGGAAGAGCTCCAGCCAAGCAAAGCAAGCTGTTAAGCCTAGTGGTATGGGCATTGGCAATTCCTCTAGATTAGAAACAGTTATCAGCTGAGGTGCTTCAGATGAGATCAAGGGCAAGGACACAGCTAGTCTGTAAGATGCTTCAGATCAGACTGGATCTATTTTATCTGCTATGCTGTCTTCATTCTTGGGAAGTCACTATTCTGCCTACTACGTCAAGTTAAAGAGTTTCTACTCCACTAAACAGCATGGAGATGTCTAATGTGCTTGAACAGGTGAATGAGCTGTTGAGACCTTTGTTTTGGAAATAAAACTGTCAGGAGTATGAAAGGTAGATCAGTAAAGATGAAAATCTGGGAGCAAGAGACACTGCAACATTTCCAACATAAGAGGTAAGAAGTCTTAGCTAAGGCAATGACAAAAGGAATAGAAAGAAGGAAAAAAAATGTAATTCAACTATGAAAGTACTTCCTAAAAATCAGATATGTGGCATAAAATAAAAGAGAGAAGTCAGACACTGCCAAGGCTTCCAAGAGGTCAGTGTGCTTCACCATAACCAGAAGCCTGGCCTTGAAATTCAGCACCAGCACTCACAGATGGACCCCTAAGTGTTCCTGATGCCTAGCCCTCACCTCATGTCCTAAGTTGGCTACATGAGTTTCCAAACTGTTTCTCTGAATTTGGGCCTCCTCTCCTTCTTGGAGATCTACTCATGGCCCAGGTTTTTCCAACTGATCAGTCTTGTTCTTATCCATCTGACTGTGGTCACTGTGAGTCAGAATCGACTCAATGGCAGTGACTTTTTCATTTTTTAAGGGACTTATGGAAATTTGTTGCTGCATGCTCAACTGCCTGGACTTCTGAGAATCTCCTTGCTCCAAATGATAACTCTTGAAAGGTCTGGTCACCTCTTGAGCTCCTTACACAGACTGCCTAGATCTCATCTGTGTCACCTGCCCAGATTCCATGGTCTTCCGTCAGTTGGCTGTGTTCGAGGTGTTGACCTAGAACAGTGGCAAACGGGGCCACTGTAGCCCTGTCCCAAGATCAAAGAAAGGAAGGACCACCTGCCACATGTGGTGGGACGTGAAGAAGAGACAGACTTTAATCTGCTCAAGTGCTTGGGCGAGCACTTTGTCAAAACCCGAGAGGTCTGTGCCCTATATCATAATAGAAGAGCCATCCATTTAAGCCAGAAAGTGCACATAAATACTAGACAGTAGAAGCAGAAGAGAAATTTAGTGCGTAATCAGGGCCATACCAGACCTAGAGAAGAACTGCTCCCCACTGGTCTTTTGCCAAGGCTAGGACTCCTCCAGCAGCCAAACCAGTATTTCCAATGGAAAGTTATCTGGATCACCTAAAATAACACAAGCCTGGACACTGTCTCCACATAACTCCTCGGAAAGGAGCAGAATCTCTAGTGGCTGATGGTGGATGATTTAAGAGACCTTTCTCGTGTAGCCTAGGACATAATAACAAAGAACACATAATTTACTTGTATTGATTCACCAGCGCACATTTGATCGTATCTCCTTGTCCTTCTTTTTACTAAGACTCCACGACCACAGTCCTAAGAAATTCATCTTTTGCAAAATCTCTGTAGAAATAAGTTCCTCACATATCTTAGGTACAGCGAAAGCATCCAGGCCAGTGAAACTTGTCAGGGAAAAAAGGGGTGTGTTGACTCTGATCTAAACACTTACTCTCCACAATACAGAGCATAAAAGGTATACTTGGAAATTAAAAGGTCAGTTGTGAGATCTGGACAATCAATACAGAAACAGGAAATGGAAAGGGGCCGTATTTCTGCTCTAGAGGGGTGCAGAGGAGCTGGTCAGATAATGAGGCAAACAGAAGAAATAAAAAATAAGGAGCAGAAACAAGTTTGAGCCTAATGCTTGACCGGACTGCTATGAAGATACCCAATTGTTCATCCTCGCTTTCACCAGCCAGTAGCCCTGCAGTGAACACCTACTAAGTACGCAGCTCTGCTCCAGAAACTGGAGCCAGTTAGACACAGTTTCTTCCTTCCAAATACTCTTTATCTAAACAGGAGGAAACATGATAGTAAGCAAATATTTCACTGAATGCAATTTAGGCACTAACAAAGGTGTTTATCATGAATATTTTCTGCCAGGGACACTGGTGACTCTTCTGATCCCAATGTACAAAGATTCTTCCCATGCCAGACTAGAACAGAAAACAAAAGGAAAAATCAAGAGTAAAGACTTTGCACTTTAACAAGCCTGATCAACCAGGGTAGGCACAGGAAACTTTGAACCTGAGACTGAAAGTGTTGAAAAGGACACAATCCTTGAAGGAAACCATTTCCTTCAAAATTCTGTGCCTTGGTGTTCCACAGAAAAGGAGCAATAACAGGATACAATCTTTAGCCAATCTGGATGTCCCTGGCATTAAAAGACTGATCTAGATGATCCAAAAAGGAGCATCAACTCCCCGTCTGTCACCAGGAATGTGCACCTGGACTCCTCATCCCACCCCTGTCTGCCTACCAGCATGCACTCTTCAAGTCCAGCTCAAGTCCTACCCTCACCAGGGAGTCATCCCCTATAATCCTAGTACACACTCATCTCTCTAGCTAGAGCATTCCCCAATATCCCCCATTCCACATGTCTCACACTCTGCTCACTGGATGGTGAATTCCATGTCCTTCTCCTTGAAACTAGACACATTTTTGTGACTCCTCAACCAACAGACTATGGCAAAAGTAGTACTATGCAATTTGCAAGGCTGTATCCAGCACTCTTGAGATGCTTGATCTGGGAATCCAAATGCCACACTGTGAGGAATCCTAAACCAACCCACAGCAGGCGAGACAACAGACAGTGGCCATCTATATTCAGCAATGGCTCACTGAGATATCAACACAGAGCAGACATCAATCACTAGACATGAGGGAAGATATTTTCTGATGATTCCAGCCGCCTCCCCTAGACACCAAGTTATCCTCAGCTTCCAAATCATTTCAGCTGAGGTTCCCAACACAACGTATGCTATGCCCTGTCAAAACCTCAACCCAGAGAATTCATGAGCACTCGAAAAGTTTTCATTTCGCAAGGCTGTTTTCATTTCGCAAGGCTGTTTGCTATGCAGAAAAGGATACCTAGAACACCATTTATAAAACCTATCTAGTATTTAAGGCTTACACATTTTGTTATTCACATGGAATTCTTTTTCTTGTAATTTACATAGACCTCATTTCCACCGAGGATCCCCTGGGTGGTGCAAAGGTTAATGTGCTCCGCAGCTAACTGAAAGGTAGGTGGTTAGCTCCACCCAGAAGCACCCTGGAAAAAAAGCCTGAAGATCCACTTCCAAAAAATCCGCTACCAAAGCCTCTATGGAACAGTTCTACTCTGATGCACATAGTTCACCATGAGTGAGGACGGACTGGGCAGCTATTATTCTGAATCTCCAGATACGGAATGTAAGTCCCTTGGGAAAACAAATTATGAACCAATCAGACATCTTCCCATATGCATGCCCTAAAAAGTACTCTTCCAGGAACTACTCAGGTCTGCTTCCTCCTTCAGATATGCCACATCCCAAAAAGGCTACAACCATCCACACAATCACCCAAGCCAAACACCGAACAATCTTGCTATATTTTCCCCACATCACATGCAAACTCATTCTATTATTCTGTCCCTAATGTTCATCTCTCCCCCTCTGTGTGTCCCACCACTCTTTACCTAGGTCAGACTCGTCCTCCCTTATGAGCACTAACACATCCACCTCCTTCCTGATTTCCATGCTGCTAGCTGCACAGGCCCTACAGCTTCTGTTCCATGATGCTGCCAAACTGTCTTCTTAGTATCTAGCTTTGATTACATCACTCCTCAAAATCCTCAATGACTCCCTGTTGCCTACAGGATAGAATCTAAAGTAAATCAAGACGCTTAAGAGCACTGTAGACCTGGACCAGGCCTAGCCCTCTATCCTCATTTCCTGCAGGCAGCCCTTTATTTTGGATTCTGTATTCTGGTGTCCTCATCTGAACCACAGAACAAAGAAAATGAGCTGGGTGACTCTTTTCTGATCTGAATTGTACCTATCTGGTACCATTCAGAAGGTGAAGAAGACAAGCTAATGCACTGCATACAATGGATACCTTGGGACCTATCCCAAATCCATTGCTGTAGAATTGATTCTGACTTACAGAGACCACACAGGGCAGAGAAGAACTGTCCCATAGGATTCCGAAGGCTGTAAACCTTTACAGAAGCCAATTATTACATCTTTTTCCCATACAGGAGCTGGTGGGATCAAATTGCCAACCTTTTGGTCATCAGCTAAACATTTAGCCATCACACCATCAGTGCTCCTATATTCCAGGTGAGTACTGCTCAAATCAGCCTCTCTGAATCTCTCCCCTGTGCTTAATTCTTTTGCAGAGCCCTCTCTAGAGTCTAGAACTGTGTTTTCCAATACAAGAGTTTACTAGGCACACATGGGTTTTTAAATTTAAATTTAAGTAATTAAAAATAAATAAAATTAACAATTCATTTCTTCAGTCACAGTAGCCAGATTTCAAGCAGTCAACAGCATATGTGGCTAATGGCTCTATATTCAACAGATTACAGAATATCTCCACTGGTCTATGGATTTTTAATGAAGACTTACTCTTCAAAAACACACTGTTCTCAAATGTCTCCTGCTACTTCCTCTATCTAAAATGTACACTGTATATCACAAGTACTAACAAGGTGGACTCTAGCTTCTCCAAAGTCATTTCTTCTGTTCTGAGAAATGCTGCCCCGTTGAGAAACTGATTGTCCACCATGGTGAACCTTGTGGTTCTGGTCACATGAACCATGGTGCAGATACTACCTCCAACCTGAGGAGCACCCTCTATCTGAACTAAACCAATCACCCATTGCACCCCCATCAGTGACTAGTTCTGGAAAAAATGCATTAGTTAACTGGAGCCAACAATACTCAAGATCGAAAGACATCAAAAGAGGTTCATTTTCTATAAATAAAATGGCATGAAAATGAGAACTACGGAATGACTACAAGTATTTTGTTATACTAAAAAATGAGCCTGAAGTTGGTGAAGAGCACAATGTAGAATCTGAGGTTCAGCAACGCTTCACAATGCCACATGAGCCAGAGTAAAGACATCAAATAATAATCTAGGTCTTTGGTGATATCATATGAGCTGCGATATCAGGCCTGACCTGAAGCCATTAACCTCTAGTCTTTTCTACTAAATCTGCCAATAAATTCTTTTTCCATTCAGCCTACTTGTTTCTAATACCCCCCTTACATTCTTTAATTCTCCATGAGGCCTCCCTGACTTCTCTAGATGGATGCCACTGTTCCTTCTCATATGTGACCTTTAGTACATCCTGAAATTACAGCCATCTTTATTGCAGCATATTAATATTTTATCTTTTCCCTATACTATAAGATGCTTGAGAGTAAGTCTTCAGCCTTTTGTTCTCCTACCAAAAAAATAAGCAAAACATCTGATATATGACAGATGTTATAAAGATTTGTTAACAAGTAAATATTAATAGGAAGAATAGTAGGCACATGATAAATTCCAGTTAATGCTAATGACAATATGAAGAGAAATCACCACTTACATCTATCACTTCTCCTAACACAATAATCCTAAGAAACGTCACTCCTCTCAATCTCATTTATTACAGAAATGGAGTCTTAAATAACTGACCAAAGTCATACAGCATGTAACAGCAGCCCCTAAAATATACTTATGCTAGAAACCCTCATTGTTCTCTCTCAGTGTTTCAAATCCCACCTCCTGCATGACTGCTGTTGTTGTCGTCAGGCACCAGCCAGGCAGTTCCAAGTCAGAGGGGCTCCCTATAAACCAAGCACACCCAGTCCCGTGCCACCCTCACAACTGTTGTTATACTGAACCTAGGGCTGCAGCCACAGTGTCAATTCATCTCTTTGAGAGTCTTCTTCTTTTTCAGTAACTCTGTTCTTTACCAAACATGATGTTCTTCTCTAGGGACAGATCCCTCTTGGTAACACGTCCAAGGCATATGAGACAAAGTCTCACCGTCCTTGCTTCTAAAGAGCACTCTGGCTGTACCTTTTCCAAGACAGATTTGTTCATTCTTCCGGCAGTCTATGGCACATTCAGTATTCTCTGCCTATATCATAATTTAAAGGCATGGGTCTTCCTTATTCATTGTTCAATTTCTGCAAGTGTATGAGGCAAGTGAAAACACCATGGCTTGTGTCAGGCATACCTTAGTCATCAAGGTGACATCTTTGCTTTTCAACACTTTAAAGGGCTCTTTTGCAGCAGATTTAACCAATACAATGTGTCAATTCCTCGACTGCTGCTTCCATGGATATTGACTATGAAGTCAGGTAATAGGAAATCCCTCCTACCTGATTAGAAAGTTTCAAAGAGTAAATCCAGAACCAATTAAGTTACCATGGTAGCTTGGTATATACTAGAGCCTCTGCTAAATTTCCTCCAGGAAAAACAAACCTCAAAAAATCCTAGAAATAGGATCACAGAATGAACTTCAAGCCAATTCTTACTTCCTTCTATAATTCATTCCCGTCTCTCCTAAAATCTGAGTCCCACATCGTGTGTGTGTGCGTGCACATGCGTGTGTACGTGCACGTGCATGTGTGCATGCGTGTGTCTGTGTTTGTGTGTGTGTGTGTGTTGCTGAGATGCTAGAAACTATGCGACTGGCGTTCTGATACCAGCAGGGTCACCCACGGTGGACAGGTTTCAGCTGAGCTTTCAGACAAAGACAAACTAGGAATAAGGACCTAAAAGTCTACTTCTGAAAAGAATGAGCCAGTGAAAACCTTATGAATAGCAGCAGAACCTTGTCTGATACAGTGCTGAAAGAAGACCTTCCAGGTCAGAAGGCGCTCAGAAGGTGACTGGAGAAGAGCTGTCTGCTCAAATAGTCAACCTGAATGACAGGAGTTAAGTTTTCAGGACCTTCATTTGTCAATATGACATGCCTCAGAATGAGAAGAAACAGCTGAAAACATTCACTAATAATCAGAATGCAGAACATACAAGTACATATCTCAGAAAACTGGAAATTCTCAAAAATGAAATGGAATGCATAAACATCAATATCCCATGCATTAGAGGGCTGAAATAGGCTGGTATTGGCCAGGTGTCAGTCAGGGTTGCATTCACTATACACATTCAATCTGTATTCTGAACAAATAATCTGAGAAGCTGAACTATATGAAGAACAGGGTATGAGAATTCGAAGAAGACTTATTAGCATCCTGCATTATGCAGACAATACAACCTTGCTTACTGAAAGAGAAGAGGACTTGAAGCACTTACTGATGAAGATGAAAGACCGCAGTCTTCATTATAGATTACATCTCAATATATAGAAAATGAAAATCCTTACTAGGGGACCAATAAGCAACATCATGAGAAATGGAGACAATCCTTGAAGTTGTCAAGGATTTCAGTTTACTCAGATCCACAATCAACACTCATGGACATAGCAGTCAAGAATTGAAAAGATGCATTGCATGGGCCAAATTTCCTTGAAAGACTTCTTTGAAGTGGTGTTGAAAAGAAAAATGTCACCTTGAAGATAATTCTGTGACTAGCCCAAGCTACAGTATTTTCAACTGCATCATATGCATGAGAAAGCTGGACAATGAATCAGGAAGACAGAAGAATCAACACTTTTGAATTGTGATGTTGGTAAAGAACATGGACCACCAAAAGAATAAACAAATCTGTCTTGAAAGAAGTAAAACCAGAGTCTGTATTGTTTAATGAGAAACTAATGTGCTCTGTAAATCATCTAAAATATAATTTTAAAAAGTAGTAAAGTTAACAACAAATCAGAAAAAAAAAGATGTACCCAGTGCTTATCAGGTGTTATAGGCACTGAGAGATGGAGGTGTAGGAGGAACTTACTGAGGCAGAGTGAATGCGAGCTTATGAGCATGGAGAAACAGAAAGGGTACAATGACACACGGTTACACGTCACAGAGAAAACTCACAATGTGGCTCCTGGACTGTAAGAACCAGACCCTTCTGTGAACTTCTAAACAACCAGATTCTGGTCCTCACCTTACAGACGCAGAGTGAACTCTTCGGGAATGGGGCCTGGAAATGCACATTTCCCAAGCTACCCAAGAGACACTCCAACACACTGAAGTGCACCTCCTCAGGAATTCTCAAGTGATCCTCTTGGAAACTTTCGCACATCTATAGATTCTCAGATACAAAGAAGTATGTCACCTCCTGGCTTTCTTCCCAGTCACGTTTCTATCAACAGTTACCACAGAGTTAGCCTTTTCAATTTCGCCCACTTTGTTCTCCCCTGGATGGATATTTTTTACAGAGACAGAAAATTCAGAGTCTTTGTTTTCCTTTGTGTTTTAACTACCTCACAGGAAGGTACTGCACAGCTTCGTAGAAAACAACAAAGTCCACTAGGATGTGGGTGCTACACTCACGCTGAGGGGCTGACTCACCTGCTCCCACACACCAGCTGAGGCAGATGTGATTCAAATCCACACTTCAGCAAAATTACCAAAACGTAGGTTGAGAATACTCACAGTAATAATAGCCACATTGAAAGGCCAAACACCAAAGGTATGGGAGTTAAACTCTTTGGTGGCAAGCAAGAGCCCTTGGAACTAACATAAACCCAGAGTTCAGGGAAGATAGGGCTCCAGGAAAAGCTCACGATAAAACAGCCAACTGGACTCAGGAGGAAACTGGAACTTAGTCTGGGGAGCCCAGCAGCCCTCTCTCCATCTCTCACCTTGCTTCTGTTTGACTGAAGGCTCTACACAGTGTTACAGGCCTTGCTATCTCCCTCCCACCTACATGACCAGCCCTAGGTCCTTCCAATATCTCCAGACTTCACATGCAAGAAGGCCAACCCCACATAGAATGCTCCTCTCTTGTTCCCAACCTCCAATCCTGGGAAAAGATTCCAACTGGCTTAACTTAGGTCAATCACCTACCTCTAGAGACATCAACCATTGGCCGGAGTATAGGCTACCATTAGAACACGGCTGCTAGAAGCTCTGCATCATGGCCACTGGTAAGGTGGTAGGGAGATAAAAGCCATTTGGAGTGTTACCTATAGGAGGATAACAGGCATCCCAATCAAGTGTGCATATGTGTGTGCACACGTATATGGGGATAAGATGACACATATGCCCACACATGTTTAATAATTCAAGGCATCAACCGTAAAGCGATAAATTAATGAAGGTCAGCCAAGCCAACTGCCATCGAGTCAGATCCGACTCATGGCAAAATGGTTCATAAATCCCAAAGAAAGAAAGAAGAGGTGGAGAAGAAAGCAAAGGAAGGGTAGTGTACACTGGAAAGGGAAGTGTTTAGGAGGTTGAAACAAACTCTAAGAGGTGTTATGGCTTGGTAGACAGAACATAGGCTTTGGGTTTAGAGAGATCTCAGTTCAAATCCTAGCTCTATACTTCCTAGCTGTGTTACCTCGCAAGTTACTTTACTTCTTTGATTCATCACATGAAAGAAGTTTCATCATCTGACAAAAAGGAGAATGGGGATAAGGAGGGGCAAGATACAGGACTGTGAGACTAGGGACTGAAAATGAAACAATGTGTGTGAGCAGCCCTTACTGCTGCTCAATAAGTTGTTTTTGTTCTTGCTATTATTGTTATGTGCCAGAGTCAATTCTAACTCCGAGTGACCCTATGTACCACAGAATGAAACACTGCCCATACCTGCATCGTCCTCATCCTGCACTTGAGCCCATTAATGCAGGCACTCTGTCAATCCTTCTCATTGAGGGTCTGCCTCTTTTGGGTTCATTTCCTAGAAGGAACTTCACTGGCCACATCTTCCTGCAGATACACAGCTACTCCAGTTCTTGCACAAAGCACCCCAGAAATAATGTTGACCCCTTCAGACTGGTGGTATAACTACTACTACCATGCAGGTAAAAGTGCCCAGGGGCCACACTTAAACAGAAAGTACCTTTGGCCAAGGCAACAACTGGCTGGCTGTTTCAGAAATAATATGGGCTTGGGGGATACATATGCACTATTCAAGTCAACAAGGAGCCAGGTCCATTAAGGTCAGTACAGAAATCCACATCACAACTTGAGCCATACCTGAGCTGAAGGTTCAGCCTCCCTCCAAACTCTTGCAGCTGGGTTTCCTTGGGGGTTGATCTGTGTCCAGAAATAGCCTTCCCATCAGTAACCCATGTTCAACATGGTCTCAAATGCTGTCTTCCTACCTAGACTTGAACTATCCACAGGAGCCTTCAGAGGGTGCAAGATGGCACAGTACTTCTTGGGAAGTTGGATTTGTTTCTGGAACTCTAGTGACTCAAGAGAGTAATAAAATGCTAAACAGTCCCTTTGGAAGCTAATGTGTCTGAGTGTCTGTGTCTGTGAGTGTACCTGTGCATGCATGTGGGTGTTTGCAGAGGTGAGGGTAGTGGGTGCTGGACCCCAGCCTCACACTAAAGAGGCTGAAAGGAACACAGAAGGAGGGATGATGTGGTGGGACCCACACCAATCTTCTAAGGACTCCCAAACATTTATTTTCAGCTGGCCCAGAACAAGGAGGGTGAATCATTCACTGTGAGAGTCCTGGTGCATTTGACATCTGTGCTTCAGCTAGAGACAAGCCTTGTTCCAGGGCTTTGCACCACATCCTTCAGGTTCCACCCTCAGCCGAGAATTTGCATCTTTAACAAAATCCCAGGCACTGATAATGCTGCTGGTTTGTAACTAATTGTGAGAATCACTAGCAAAGCAGAGGTACTCAAAATGTATTATAAATAATGGGGCAGAGTCAAGATGGCAGACTAAACACACATCTCCCTAAATCCCTCTAGAAACCAAGACCCAAATTGATAATTAAATGGAGTCTTGTGGATATCTAGTGAGCCCTAAGAGGCGGCATAGGGCTGTTAATTTGGACTTCATACCACTGAATGTAAACCCTCCACTCTTTCGCTGACCCCACTCTTGGTGAGCACGGGGTTGCATGGACCGAAGGTAGCTCGCTGTTTTAATGTTTTTTTTCTCTGTCTTAGCTGGCAGGCAAAGCTGGTACTTGACTAACTGCTAATCCTGGACACACTGCTGGTGGGATTGGCAAGCAAAACTGCCATATTTTGAGAGCCCTGCTTTGGACTCCATGTATCTCAGAACATTTGGCCTCTCTTTCCACCTCCGTCATAGAGAAGCCAGGACTTAGCCAGCTGGAAAGCTTATCTTGATCCACTGGGAGGCAGAAACACCCATACAGAGGCCCTAGCTGGACTTAGTTCCTAGGCTGGGAGGCAGTGCCTGCCTGGGGGAGAGTGCTTTTCCACTAGAAAAGCAGTATTTTACTCAGTGTCACCTACAGCTGGGGCCTGGCAACAGAGGCTGTGGACTCTGTGCATCTCAGCAGCTTTAGCCTCTCTTTCCACCCCAGCTATACTAACTTCCTAGGCTGGGAGGCAGCGCCGGTCCAGGACAGAGTGCTTTTCCTGCAGAAAAGCAGTATTTTCCAGTGTCACCTATGCCTGGGGCCTGGCAGCAGAGACTGTAGACTCTGTGCATCTCAGCACCTTTGGCCTCTCCTTCGACCTCCACCATAGAGTAGCCTGGACCTAACCAGCTGGAAAGCTTGAGTGGGACATCATCTTGCTCCACTGGCAGGTGTATATAACCATATGGAAGCCTCAGCTGAACTTAATTTCTGGGCAGGGAGGCAGTGCCTGCCAGGAGGAAAGTTTTTCCAGCAGAAAAGCAGCATTCTATACACTATCGCCTGCAGCTGGTGCCCAACAGGATAAGCCAGCAGGGCTGTAGCCTTTATGTATTTTGAGCTACTTTATAACACCTGGGGTTCGATATAGAGGTGCTTAACTTTGTCAGATGGGAAGAGGGATCTATATACCTGAAAACTTGACTGACTTTGGAAATTCTCAGATACCTTTTACCTTTCATTTTAAGATGGCCTAGAGAAACATCTGCAACCTATCCTCACAGCATCTCTCCTAGCCTTTACTGACTCACATGATGCCTAAAAAGCAACAAACTCTGGAAACAACCATGACCACTAAATCACCCATGGTTTGTGAAGGCCCACCAAACGAAAGCACCTCAGAACTTCCCAGAAAAAGAAGCTTTTCTGAAACTATCAAAAGGTGGATACAAAAGGATTATAAATACAGCCCTCATACACCTTACACAACATACAGCAGAGCAAAACAAAAAGTTAAGGAAGCTGTTCAATCTGATGGAACATCAGTACTCTGAAATCCAACAGATCAAGAACAAAATCAAAGACATACAAACTTCAATTCAAAGCCAAGAAAACAGAATGGAACAAACAGAAGATAGACTTTCTGACTTGGAAGACAGAGCTACTGACTCCAGCATCTATGAGAAGAAATCAGGAAAAGGAAACAAGAAAAATGAAGACGCATTAAGAAGCATGTGGGACTCTATTGAGAGGAACAATCTGCAATTAATTGGAGTTTCTGAACAAGGCAAGACACTTGAGAACACAGAGTATTGTTACTGAGCTGACAGAAAACTTAGCAGAAATTATCAACGAAGAGAACATACATATCCAAGATGTATATCGAATGCCACTCAATATAGATCTCAATAGAAAGACTCCAAGACATATTATAATCAAGCTTCACAAAATGAAACATAAGGAGAAACTCTTAAAGGCAGCAAGACTCAAACCAAAGCTAACATTGAGAGGGAAACCCTATAGGCTTTCATTGTATTTCTAAGCACAAACAATGCTGGCATGGAGACAGTGGCATGACACATTCAAAGCCTTGAAGGAAAAGAACTTTCAACCAAGAGTTAAATATCCTGAAAAACTAACTTTCAAATATGAAAATGAAATGAACACATTCACAGATAAACAGAAACTCAGAGATGTTGTAAAAACTAAACCAAAGCTACAAAAAATACTAAAAGAATCTCTTGGCCTAGAAGAACAAAACCACTAACTTTGTATTTTAGAAGCAAATATAGGACACATCACCCACAATCCTCTTCAATTAGGGAAGCCTCCAAACTCAAATCAAACCTAAAAGAGTGAAAGAAATGATCCAGTGACATTATTAAAACTATGATGTCATCATATTAAAAAGAGGGCTGTACTACAGTTGTTATTGTCCTTCCAGATGGAGAGGAAGTTGATAAGAATGGCAGTAGAAATTGGGTTTACATATAGTTTATTAAGTGGGATCATAGGGGCAGCAGTAAGGCACAATAAAGATGCAACATATCAAATCAGGAAACGTAATACAGGAGTTTCAACAACCAGGAAACCAACACTGAAAAAGGTAAAAAATCAACTCACAAAGAAGGATGTCCCAGAACAGATTAATAAGAACAACTGAGAAAACATCAACACAAACATAAACATATCACAATGGCAGCACTGACCACATACCTATCAATAATCACATTGAATGTGAATGAACTGAATGCTCCAGTAAAGAGACATCAAGTGACATCGTAGATCAAAAGACATGAGCCATCCATATGCTGCCTAAAAGAAACTCACCTTAAAGATAGGAACAAACTGAAAATTTAAGGATGGAAGAATATATACCAAGCTAACACTGAACAATGAAGAGCTCGTGTGGCAATTCTAATCTCACATACAATAGCTATTAATGTAAAATCTACCATCGTGGACAAGGAAGGACACTATTGCTGAAAGTTTCAATACACAAACAGGACTTAACAATATTACATATTTATGCATCTAATATTAGAGCACCTTAAAACATCAAAGAAACACTGACTACACTCAAAACTGAGATCACTCCACAATAACTGTGGGACACTTCAACACTCCACTCTCAAAATTGGACAGATCATCTAGAGAAAAGCTAAATAAAGACACAGAAGACCTTACTGCCACAACTAACCAACTAAACGTCATTGACATATACAGAAATTTCTGTCCAGCAGCAGACAACTACACTTTCTTCTCCAGTGCACATGGAACATTCTCCAGAATAGACCATGCAGTAGGACAGAAAGTAATTCTCAACAAAATCCATAACACTGAATTAATGCAAAGCATCATCTCAGATCATAAAGCCATAAAAGTCCACATCAATAGCAGAAAAAACATAGATAGGAGGTGGTACTCATGGAAATGGAACATTTTGCTCAAAAAGCCATGAGCTATAGAAGAAATCAAGGATGAAATAAAGAAATCTATGAATTCGAATGAGAATGAAAACACTTCCTACCAGAACCTATGAGATACAGCCAAAGCAGTACTCAGAGGTCCATTTATCTCCATAAATGCACACATTTGGAAGGAAGAAAGAAAACAAATCAAAGAACTAACCCTACAGCTTGAACAACTAGATACAGAACAACACAGGAACCTCTCAGGCCCCAGAAGAAAACAGATCATAAAGACTGGAGCAGGAATAAACAAATTAGAGAATAGAAGAACAACTGAAAAAACTGAAACGACCAAAGCCTGGTTTTCCGAAAAAGATCAACAAAATTGAAAAACCATTCGCTAAACTTACTAAAGAAAAACATGAAAAGAAACAAATAACCCAAATAAGAAATGAGAGGGAAGTTGTCACAACAGATTCAACAGAAATCAAAAATATCGTAATAGAATACTATGAAAGACTGTACTCTTAACAAATTTGAAAACCTAGAAGAAATGGACAAATTCCTTGATTCATATCACCTACCAAAATTATCACAAGCTGAAAGAGAACAACTTAATAAACCCATCACAAAGAAGAGATTGAAAAAGTCATCCAAAAACTACCAACCAAAAACAGCCCAGACCCAGACGGCTTCACTGCAGAGTTCTACCAAGTTTTTAGAGAAGAGTTATCTCCAAGTCTACTGAGACTATTTCACAGTATAGAAAGGGATGGAATACTCCCAAATTCATTCTCTGAAGCCATCATAAGCCTGATACCAAAGCTAACGAAAGACCCAACCAAAGAGGAGAGCTACAGACTGATATCACTCATGAGTCCAGATGCAAAACTCTTCAACAAAATTCTTGCCAATAAAATACAACAATATATCAAAAAAATAATTCATCACAACCAAGTTGGACTCATACCAGTGATGCAAGCCTGGTTCAAAACCAGAAAAACAATTAATGTGATCAATCACATAAATAACACAAAAAGACAAGAATCATCTGATTTTGTCATTGATGCAGAAAAGGCATTTGATAAAGTCCAACACCGATTCATGCTAAAATCTCTCAGCAAAACAGGAATAGACGGCCAATTCCTCAATGCAATAACGGCCATTTATACAAAGTCAACTGCCTACGTCATCCTGAATGGAGACTCAAACAGCTTCCCTTGAGAACAGGAACTAGACAAGGATGCCCACTCTCACCTCTTCTACTCAACATTATACTACAAGTTCTAGCCAGAGCAATTAGACAAGACCAAGAAATAAAGGGCATCTGCATCGACAAAAAAGAAGTCGAAATCTCCCTATTTGCTGACCATATGATTGTATATGCAGAGAACCCCAAAGAATCCATAAGGAAACTACTCAAACTGATAGAAGAGTTCAGGAAAGTCTCAGGATACAAGATAAACATAAGTAAATCAGCAGGATTCCTTTATACCAACAATGAGATTATTAAGGAAGAAATCACCAAATCAATACCATTTACTATAGCCCCCTAAGAAGACAAAGTACATAGGAATAAATCTAACCAGAGAAATAACAGACCTTTACAAAGAGAACTACACATCCTTACCACAAGAAACTAAGAGAGACTTACATAAATGGAGAAACCTACCCTGCTCACAGACAGGAAGAATTAATAGTGGGAAAATGTCTATTTTGCCCAAAGCAATCTACTTATATAATGTAATCCCAATACAAATTTCAGTGACATTTTTTAATGAGATGGAGAAACAAATCACCAACTTTGTTTCGAAAGGGAAGAAACCCCAGAGAATTAAAGCACTACTGAAGAAGAACAACACATTGGAAGGCCTCTTACTACCCGACTTTAGAAACTATTACACTGCCACAGTAGCCAAAACAGCATAGTATTGGTACAAAAACAGACAGGTAGATCAATGGAACACAACTGAGACCCCAGAAATGACACCATCTTCCTATGAACAGTTGATATTCGACAAAGGCCTTAAGACATTAAACTGCGGAAAAAACAATCTCTTCAACAAATGGTGCTGGCAAAATTGGATGTCCATCTGCAATGAACTGAAACAAGACCCATATCTTACACCTTATACAAAAACCAACTCAAACTGGATAAAAGACCTAATTATCAAATCTAAAACGATAAAGCTCATCCAAGAAAAAGTAGGAGCAACAATGAAAGTTTTAATATACAACGCAGAGTTCAAAATCTGTCAAACAAACCACAAACAACAGAAAACAGATAAATGGGAACTATTAAGAATCAAACACTTTTGCTCATCCAAAGACTTTATCAAGAGAATTAAAAGGCCACCTACAGAATAGGAAAAAATATTTGGTAACTATATGCCAGACTGACACCTGATCTCCTTAATGTATAAAGTACTACAAAATATCACTAAGGAAAAGATAAATCATCCAACAAGCGAGGGGCAAAGGAGATGGACAGACACTTCTCTAAATAGGAGACCCAGATAGCCAAAAAACACATGCAGATATTCACGATCATTAGCCATTAAAGACATTCAAATCAAAACACAATGAGATACCACCTCACCCCAACAAGGTTGGCCATGACCCAAAAAACACAAAACAACAAATGCTGGAGAGGCTGTGGAGAAACTGGAACTCCCCTACACTTTTGGTGGGATTGCAAAAGGGTGCAACCTCTTTGGAAAGCAATCTGGCGCTACCTTAAAATAATGGATCTAGATATACCATTTGACCCTGTAATTCCACTGCTTGGAATATATCCTACAGAATCAAGGCCATTCACACCAACTGATACATGCACATTAATGTTTATCGCAGCACAGCCTACAACAGGAAAAAGATAGAATCAACCCAGATGCCCAACAATAGAGGAATGGATAAGTAAACTGTGGTATATACACTCAATGGAACACTATGCAATGATAAAGAACAACGGTGATTGCAGGAAACATCTCATAACCTGGTTTCAATTAGAGGACATTATGTTGCATGAAAGCAGTCAGCAACAAAAAGAAAAATATTGTATGAGACCCCCTACAACAAGAACTTAAAAACAGACTCATGCACAGAAGAAAAGACTCTCTGATGGCTGTAAAGGTGGGGAGGGAGGAAGGCCAAGGAGGGGGAGAGTTTACATAGTTGATAGAAATTTAGTTGGGTGAAATCTGTGACAACGCACATTAGAAAGAAGATCAATATTAACTGGACTTCAAGATAATACGACTACTCTTCTCATCTTAACCCAATATCACAAGGACAGAGTAGCTGGGGTGGGGTGCCAGGGACCATGCTCTCAAGGGAAATCAAGGTCAACTGGCATAACTAGCATGTTGCTAAGAGAGCACTCTGCAGCCCACATTGGTGAGTGGCGTCTGGATCTTAAAAGCTGCCAAGCTGTCATCTGAGGGTACAGCAAGTGGTCCCAATTCAGCTGGAACAGATGATCACCAAGGACCAAAACAACATGGGGGAAAGAGAATCCAGAAGACAGAGAGACCCATGTGAGTGGGTGACTACATAAACTTGTGACTGGAAGAACCAGATGGTATCTGGCCACCACCAGTGATAGAGCTCACAAAGTTGAGTCACACTGGCAACACAAGAATAAAAAGGGTTGCACCCTGAGATCTCCATTAACAGATTGCAATTGATGGTCTAGGGGCATAGGAGTTCCCCTGGGAGCATGGCCCCTGGCCGTGATGCTGCCCCTGTCCATAGATCATAATGGAGGTCATCTCTTCAGACAGGAATAGATTGGACTTGGTGACACAGAGTGACCACATGTGTGCACTTTATGGTTCTATGCATCCATAGGATGTCATCCTGCTGACCTCTTACTGGAGGAAGGGGAGTGGGTGGAGAGGAGGGGATAGATTGTTAGGAGAACAAGACATATAGGGAGCAGAGAGGAAGAGTGTGCTGTCACCGGGCAGGGAGAGCAGTGGGACCTGCATATAGGTGGGCATGCAAATTTATATGACAATGTACATTTTCATTCAATCATAATAAAAAAAAAGTATTATACATAAGAATCACCTGGGGCTCTTGTTAAACTATAGACTCAGATTCATTATACCTAGGATGGGAATGCAAATTCTCAGCAAGGGTTTGAGCTTGAAAGAATAGGTTCTGAGTCCTGCCTTCTTGACAGGAGAGTGAGGGAAAGTCTCCAAAGTCCTCAATTAACTCACCAGAGCAGTGTGAAGAGCTACGCGAACAAGTCCCCATCCCCCCAATAGGACATGTCCGCTCAGACACTCAATCCAGCAGACCACAGGCTCTAGTAGGTAACCACTGGTGACACATCCTGTCCAGCAAGGTGATCACTTCCTCTCTCTGACATCTCCTCTTCACTAGACAGACTGTATCTGCAGATTACGGTCTTAATGGGACTGAGGGGTACACTTTCTTAAAACACTGGCCAGGGACCATGGGCTCCCCCACAGTCTGTCTGGAGCAGAAAGAAAGCTTATCAGCACTATACCCCTCCATCCTCAGGACCAAGGTCAGAGAATGGCACAGAACAGGTGCTCAATAAATAATTTGCTGGTTGAAGGAACACAAGCACAAAGCCACAAGTCATTAATGAGCACCCACCGTACTATTTAAAAAAGAAGAAGTACCCTAGCCACTAAACGTATAGTAGTTAAAAGCCAAGTCACTGGAATTAAATACTTCTGGGCTCAAATTCAAGAACCACCAATTAGCATGTACTCTTGAGCAAGTTACCCTGGTGGTGCAGTGGTTAAGTGCTACACCTGCTAACCAAAAGGCTGGCAGTCTGAACCCACCAGACCCTCCCTGGAAACTCAGTGGAGCAGTTCTCTTTATCCTATAGGGATGCTAGGTGTCAGAATCAACTCAGTGGCAGTGGGTTTTGATGTGGTACCTCTCTTTCCACCTCTGTAAAATGGGTACACCTACCTCAGGACCACAGTGAGGAATAATGAACACTGTAAGTAAAGAAGCATGGTATCCATTACTAAAAACACAAACCCACAGCTGTCGAATTGATTCTGACTCAGAGTGACCCTATAACTTAAGAGTAGAGCTGCCCCATAGAGTTTCCAAGGAGTGCCAAGTGAATTTGAACTGCCAACCTTTTGGTAAATAGATGTAGAACTTAACCACTATGCCACCAGGGTATCCGGCACATAGAAAGATGTTGGTAAATATTAGCTGGCATGATAACTAGTTTTAGAAGATTCCATTTCTCTTAAACAGCAGAAGAGAGAAGAATACGGATCAGAGATAAATGGTAGAAGGTGGAGAGTCAGGAGAGCAGACTCTACACCAATACCACTTCAATGTTCCAAAAGATTCCCCTATGTAGGATGTGCTCCCCTACTACCCAGCTGATGAAGATCAGGCTCTGAGAGGCTAGGGAGCCTCCCCAGGTCACACAGCAATAGACTGACAATTCAAATCCAAGCCAGACCTCAAAACCTTTACTCGTTCCTCACCACAAGGTTTCTTTTTAAAGTCTCTGATAGGTCTGGAAATCAGAATGAGCAGAACGTGGTCTTGGACTGACCCCACGGACAGAGCTAATAATCCACTAAACCCATAAACTTGCTGCAGTTGGGTGTATCTGTGATAGATGTCACTTGTTTAAATGTATAAATATTCCAAAGGCTAAAGGCCAAATACAAGAGAAACAACTAGCAAAGCAATGAAGCATAGCTGTGTTTTCCCTTTCACTGGAAAGTGCTTACAGGCACCAGAGCGAGGCAGTGACGCTTGAAAGATAAGAACACGCAGCTTATACATAAAGAAAGGCAGAGAATAAACCAATGCTGGACAAACGCCCAGCATCCCGGCTTCAACAGATTAAAAAAAACCAAAGGAACTAAGTCTGGAAATGCCAGAATACCATATGTATGAGTAAAAATTTATTTTGAGTTATGACGTGTAAGACCATTATAAGGCAACAGGTATCCTCCTGGGGACCTTCCAGGAAGTGTCTGGCACAATGACAATGCTATTTATGCCCATTAACCTGCTAATTCCACTTTGGCAATATATTGTTATATTCCAAGGAAGTCATTCAAAAAGGAAAAATGCTATTTGTATGGAAACATGTATAACAGTGAGACTCCTGTGGTTGTTGTCAGGTGCCCTTGAACTGATTCCAAATCACAGCGAGCTCATGTGTGCTATGGGGGGGAGGGGGTGGATAAAGAATCTAAATACACAGTACTGGGGGGATAGCCAAGCAAATAATGGCATATCCTATGATGGAGTTCCCATTGTTACCAAAAACTGAATATTCAAAGGACATCGCTATGTGGTAGAAAATTAACTGTACCCAGAGAGAGGTCTGGCTTTTTGTTTCTGGTTCCCCCGAAACCCTCAGGTTTTTCTGAATGACTAGGGTGTGTCTGTTATTCAGGGTGAGCCCCTGGGTCCACACCTGATCATTTATACTAACTAGATGGCTGAGGATGGGGCTGACCATGTAACTAGATGGCTGGTGCTTTGGTGGGGCTAGACACTGAGGTCTACCACGTGATCAAGTTGGTTCAACTCCTTAACCCTATGTAAGGAAGCCTCCATGAAAACTCTGGACACCCAGGCTCAGGTAAACGTCCCCGGTCGACAACATACTTTACATATTGTCACAAATCAGTGTACTTTGAGTCCTGATTCCAAAGGAGAGGATCTGAGGCTCCCAGATCTTGCCCTATTATGCGTCCTCCCCTTGGAGGTTCTGATTTTTACCCTTTGGCTACAAAGATACTGTAATCTTAAGCACAGCACTTACTGTGAGCTCTGTGAACCATTCCAGTACATTTTCAAGCTGAAGGGGGTTGTGACAGCCCTTGAATTTAGAGCCATCTGGTAAGAGCTAAGGATGCCCTGGCAACGCCGAATCTTGCAGGTGACCTCTTGGAGGGTAGGAGGAACCCCTGAACCTGTAGCCAGAGAGCCGCAAGTGAAGATGGCCCAGGAACCCCAAGTGTGTGGTTAGTATCGCAAGTAAGGGCACCTGAAAGAGGTCTGTACCCATAACCTGTGAAGCTTAGCCTAACTCCAAGCAGTTGTCAGAAGTTCTTTACAGTTGTTCATACAAGGTAAAATACGTAAACACAGTTAAGTTAGAGATTACAACAAAAAGTACACTCATCATTCTGATTAGAAACCCAAAGCCTTCGATCAGTTTCTGTCCCATTGAGTTTCCAAGGCTGTGATCTGTACTGAGGCCAACTGCCACTTCTTTCTCCTACAGAGCAACCGGTAGGTTCCAATCAGCCACCATCCAGTTGGCAGTTGAATGCTTTAACCACGGCACCACCATGGCTGCTTATTCTGATTAGAACTATATATAAATATGCATATCCACTGATGAGCTGGTATTTGATATTAATGTGACTATAATCTACACAGCCAGATGTATAATGTATAATAGCAAATTGTTTTTGTTTCATGTATTGGCTTAGCCTGAGGCCTATCTAATAAATAAATGTGAGCGTGTTTATTTAAGATGTAATTGCAGAAGTAAATGCAAACATATGCCCCTTTATATACAGCCACAAGTGACAATCAAGACAGAATAATGTTTTTGGACAGATAATCAGCATTGTGGTGGATCTATGTTGTATTTCCATTCTAAATGTTTATGTATATTCAAGAATGTCCAATAATGCTACATTCTAGGATTCCCAAAGGCTACTGTCCTAACCGTCCTTCACTGCTGTGGCCAGTAGCCGTCAATCACTGGATTTAGCTGACATATCACTGATGGTCATACGCACATATTCTTGTCTTGTCACGGTTTGTCTTGCCTCCTCCTCCACATCTCAAGTTTCTTGAAAACAGGGAGAATATCTTCTGTCTTCTAATTCTATTCACAGGGATATCTTCAAAGTTCTAGTCACAGGACAGGGACTCAGCCAGGAGTTGACGATGACAGTAGAAAGGAAGAATCACAATTCTCAACTACGCTTGAAGGAAATACTAATCCCAGGAGACTTAAAAACAGGAGCTCAAATATAATAATTAGCTGGCCGACATTTTCTTGGGCAATGGTTCTAAAGCCAACAAAAGATTCCGTTTTTTATTAATTTATAAATAATATGTAGCAAGTCCTGGTAAGATCCAGCCCTGCCCCTCCCCAGGGGGTTTCACATTTAGTCAGTTTTGATTCATAAACACACCACAGCAAATATGACCAGACTGTTTGACAAAGGTAAGCTCGAGACACTATAGGTCAACAGAGAAGCAGTCATTGAGGATAGGCTTCCAGGAGGCAGAAGGACACCTGAGTTGAGTCCCAGAGGACACATGATAATTACCATATGGAGATGAGGAGGCTCTCGTGGTGCCATGGTAACAGCTTAGCTGCTACCCCAAGGGCAATGGTTCCAACTCACCAGTGGCTCCATGGGAGAAAAAACTTGGCAATCTGCTCCTGTAAAAATCACAGCCTAGGAAACCTGTGGGGCAGTTCTACTCCACCCTACAGGTCATTATGTGTAGGAATTAACTCCATGGCACACAACAGCGCAGAGAGAGGGGGTTGGCAGGGGTACGGGAAGGTAGCAGAATTTCAGGTACAGGAGGTGCTATCTCCCAAGGCCCAGGAGCACAACGACGGGGAACAGCAGGCAGAGCTGGAACACCGGCTTCCACGGCCGAGGCGTCCCGATGACCGTAAAGACCGGCTTTCAGCCTTTCAGAGTTTCAAGGAGGGTCTAGCTCGATAATTGTCACTGAGGCACATCCTTGGAGTGGGGAAGGAGGGCAGAAAGAAGGGAGGGGAGGGGGTAGGAGACAGAAAAGGCCAGCGGCCCATCTCGCCACGCGGAGAGACACGGTGCAGACACACAGCAGCGGCCGCCCTTGGAACCCCGTCTCCAGCATGAAAGGAATGCTGGTTACATCCCCAACGCGCCTGCCGACTCCGAGGCTGTGGTTCCCGTACACCGAGGACCAGCTTCTCGGAAGCCAGGCCGACGAGAGATGCCAGTGGAGCATGTGTGTGATTTAGACAAGAGAGAACACATAGCAATTTCTACTTGGAAATTTGCAAAGCTACTCAGTAATGGGGGGGGAACCCTAAATTACTCATTTAAAGAAAAAAAAGGCTTCCCAAATATATTACTTTCTCACTGATAGATTTTTTTTCTGCCTGAAGAACAGTTTTTAGGTTTTCCAAAATGTTCACAAAAAGAAATGAAAAAAAAAAAATTTTTTTTTCTTTTTCCTTTCAACCAATTCATGAAAACAGTGTTCTGGTTACTATATTTGGTTCATGGCACAGACAAGTTATTTTTCTTTCAAGTGGTATTTGTCAGTCCAGAGTCTCTTCAGTGGAAGCTTCTTACATGGGATCATCAGCTGTACCGAGCCCACAAAGAGAAAGCAGCCAAGGGGTGCCAGAAGGGCCAAGGGCCCTGACCCTACACAGAGAGAGTCCCCAGCTCAGAGGACAGCTGACGTGCATGTGCCCAGTGACAGCACAAATGAGCTGAATGGACACAGCTCTGCCTCATGTCTCCAGTCCATTCAGCCAACAAAGATAGTACTGAAGCCCCTCTGATGGTCCAGCCACTGAGCCAGGAGCACACAGCAGAAGTACATGTTGTGGTTGTCAGCTGCCACAAGTCAGCCTCCACCTCATGGTGATCCCATGCACACGGAACAAAATGCCATCTGGTCCCGGGCCAACCCCAAGATAGGTTGCAACTGGACCACCGTCATCTATAACGCTTTCATTGGCTGGTTTGCAGAAGCAAATCATCAGGCCTTTCTTCTTAGTTCATCTTAATCCGCAAGTTTTGCTGAAACCTGTCCATCATACAGCAACATGCCAGCCTCCAGTGACAGAGAGGTGGTGACTGGGTATGTGGTATACTGGCCAGGCACTGAAGCCATGCTTCCCACATAGAAGGCAAGAATTCTACCACTGGGCCACCAATGTCCTTGGATAAGTATATAGAATACACTATTCCTGTCCTCCTGGAGTTTGAAATCTAGTAGTATGCGTAAGCCTTGTGAGCTAAACAAAGACACGAATATATAGCTCCAGGCTGCTGTGAAGTTCTCTGAATACAACAGTATTAGAAATAACACACAGGACAGAAATGGCCTTTCTAAAGGGTGAAGAGACCATGAGAAGTACGAGGACTGCCAAGTCAGTTCATGAACTCATCCTAGAAAAAGTGCTACACACCTCACTGCTAATTATCACTACGGTTACCTTTGAAGTAGTCCGCTTGGAAAGCTACACATTGACACCAGTGCCTAGTCCACCCTTGAATGCAATTTTGGAACTCTTTCTGGAATAGACATCAGAACGGTCATCATATTATCCTTTATGTCCTGAATGTCACCCAAATGTCTTCCTTTCAATATTTCCTTTGTCTTCTGGTAAAGGAAAAATTCCTTGGGGTTCAGAACAGGTGAGTCTGGAGGGTGTTCCAATACTGATATGTTTACTGGCTAAACACTCCCTCACAGACAACTACACGATTAAAGTTCACAAACTTGCCACCGTGCCGCTCTGGACAATGGCCATTCCAGGAAGAGTTCCAAAATTTCTTTGAAGGGTACTGTCGCTTCATATATTCCCAATGGGAATACTTCAAAGGTAACCATAGTGATACTCAGAAATAAGGTACACAGCATTTGCAACAATTAATTTCACAGACTTATTGTCAGCTAGATCTGGTAGCTGCCCTCTGAAAAAGGGCACGAGGAAAAGTACTTGCATTCCACAGGCAAAAAGCACAGCTGTCGACCCCAAGGCTAAAAAGAGCTCAAGTGTTCAAGAATCCGAAAGTAAGTGAGGAAAGCAGGAGGATAGTAGCAGATACAAGAGGACACTGGAGAAGTGGCAGAGCAGGTGGGGGCTCGATCACACTCAGAGTCTTCTTGTTAGACATCACTAAGTGGGCTCCAACTCGTGGGACCCCACATACAACAGAAGGAAAGGCTGTCTGCTCCTATACCATCTTCATGAACACTGGGCCACATGAGTCTACTGCTGCAGCCTCTGTGTCCTTTGAGTGCGTTCCAATGTACAGGCTCATCTTTTAACACTATACTGGATGCTGTTATGTTATGATCCACCAGGTTTTCCTTGGATAATTTTCAGGTGTAGATCACCAGGCCTTTGTTCCTACACTTAGTCTGGAAGCTTTGGCCCATGGGTCACCTACTAGCATTTGAAATGCCAGTAGCCTATCTTCCAGCACCATAGCCACACAAAAGCCACCACCAGACAACAAACTGACACACAGGTGGTAGCAGGCTACGGAAAAACACAACCATCCTAATGATGATCTCCTTTAGCTGAAGTTCAAGGACCTGTATCTTGGAGTTAGGCATGGAGGTACACCACAGTACCGCAGAAAAGAGATAGCTCCATCTTATGTTGTCAAAAAAGACTTTAAGAACACATATACTTACAACCCACTCATAATGCCCCCTACCAGTAGGAAATGGGAGGGAAACTTGCCCCACTATCCTACTCATCTAGTGCAGCTATAACAGAAATACCACAAGCAGATGGTTTTGACACAGAAATTTATTCTCTCACAGTCTATCTAGTAGAGTACAAGTCCAAACTCAGGTATCAGCTTCAGAGGAAGGCTGTCTCTCTCTGATGGCACAGGAGGAAGAGACTTGTCCTCAATCTTTCCCTGTCAAAGAGCTTCTCAGTGTGAAGACCCCGGGTCTGAAGGCTGTACTGTTCTCTTGATTCTTGTTTCTTGTTGGTATGAGGTCCCCATGTCTCTCTGCTTCTCTCTTTTACATGTCAAAAGAGACTGGCTCCAGACACTACCCAACTGCCTAATCAGACATAAGTGCTACTAACCCCATCTCATTAACATCATAGAGGTAGGATTTATAATACACAGGAAAATCATATCAGTTGACAAAATGGTAAACAATCATACAATACTGGAAATTATGGTTTAGCCAAATTGATACATACATCTTGGCAGAGGAGGCAATTCAATTCACGACAGCCACTTCATCCAAATATGACCCCTGTTGAGGGCTGGGACTCACAGGCCAAAGCTGTTCTATCTGGGTACACTAGTACCACCACATGACTCATCAGAGTATTTCAAAGCCATGTGTTGTCACTGTTTAAGAAAACAAACCTTTTTATTTTTAGAACTGCAAGCTGGGGATAGAGATAGAAAATGAAAAGGAAATTAATATTTGATTGGAAGAGGTTCTGTTTATTTGCTTTGTTTTAACTGAAATAACACAATACAATCTAGGTCAGAATTTTTTTACTATTACGATGGAATTCCTGAGTTCCGATAGCAAGCATGGAGCCCTGATGGTGTACTCAAGAGCTGGGCTGCTAACCAAAAGGTCAGCAGTTCAAATCCATCAGCAACTCCTCAGAAACTCCATGGGGCAGTTCAGTGCTATGGGATTGCTTTGAGTTGGAATAGACTCAATAGCAATAGGTTTTATGGGTTTTGTTGGGATTTTTATTTATTTTTTTAGTTTTCTGTCTCCCCTCTCACCTGTCCCTTCCCCCCTACCCCCACCCACCTACCCCCTCCTCCTACCCTCCCCAACCTCCCACCCCTACCAGCTCTAACAAACAAACTCCCGGGACGGCTAAGGCTGTGCCCACCTAGCAGGAAGTGGTGACTGGGCTGAGATACACTGGCCTCCCTGCTCTTCCACTCTAGGTCAGCTACCTTCAGAACCAAGAGACTTCTCCAAGGGAGATGAGTGTGTCCTCCTCTCTCTCATCTAATTCATTCACGAGGCTACTACCACGGTCACCTTTTCGGATGCACATCTCTTAGCTGGTTCCCAAGATGTCAGCTGCTTCCCCGCCTACCAGGTGAAGTCCAAAGCCCTTGGTCCAGAATGCAGGGTCCGCTGCTGTTTGGGTGTCAGCATCATCTTCTCTTAACTGTTCCCATACAGGACCCTCTGTCTCCTTGCTCTTGAGCTTCCCTCCTTGAGATGTGGCTGGTCACTCACTCAGGACCTGAGTCCTCCCATCCTTCAAGACTTATCCTAAATTTCAGTCTCTCTCAAGAGTGAGTAGGACAGACAGTACAAGCCTGGGGCCACATAGACGCAGGTTGAAATTTACAGCTCGGCCACTTTTGAGCTAAGTCACTCAACCTCTGCAAGCCTCAGTTTCCTCCATGGTAAATAAGTAGGGCAGCATCTACCTCAGCAGGCAATTGCAGAGAACATAAGAGAAAAAGCACTACTGTTCATTTTGTCTCCTCTCAAACTCCCTCTCTTCTCTGAAGCTGCCAGCAACCCCAAGCCACCTCTTGTCTTTTACACGGGCATCTGTTACAGCAATTATCATGCTCCTGGTTATTTTGCTGGTCTGATTCCCAGATGTTGGAAGCTCTTTGGAGCAGGCACTAGTGGCTTTTCATCTTTCTATTCCCAGGAAATGAATGAATGTGGAAAGCATCTGATTCACTTCCTGGTACATGAAATGCCAATAAATACTTGCCCTTCCTATCTGGTATCCGAGGAGCCTTGATGGCACACAGAAGCCCTGGTGGCGCAGTGGTTAAAGAGCTTGGCTGCTAACCACAAGGCGAGTAGTTTGAATCCACCAGCTGCTCCTTGAAGACCGTATCGGGCAGTTCTAACTCTGTCCTGTACAGTTGCTATGAGTCTGGACTGACTCAAGCAACAGGTAAGTTGGGACACAAACAGTTAAACACTCAGCTGCTAACCAAGAGGCTGGCAGTCTGAACCTACCCAGAGGCTGTGCTGGAGACCTGGGGGTCTGCTTCTCTGAAGAGTTCAGGGTAGTTCCACTCTGTCACAGGGCTGCTATGAGTCGAAATCAACGCCACAGCAACTAACTACAACATACAGCATTTTAATACATTGTCATATGCTGTCATTATTGTACACATCTTATCTCTTTTGCTGGATTTTATATTCCTTGAAGTTCTAAGCATACCCCTTTTTTAAATTCATTTTTAAATTTATATACAGTAAAATTTACTTTTGGGTCTACAGTTTCATGAGTTATGACAAATGCATGAAGTCATATAACCACCAGCCTTCAACATCTGTATTTGTCCACAGGTACTCTACCTCTTTTAAAATGTTTCTGGAGTAAATGAATGAATAGCTGAATGAGAGGAAAAATGAACTAAAGAAATACTTGCTGGGACAGTTTCCACAATAGCCACTGAAATCATTCTTAAAAAGAATGGAATTGTAACTGTCATCTACCTTTCTGCAAAGCAATTTCTCAACATCTATAAAAAGTTCTTTAAAGAAAAAAAACAAAAAACAAAAAAACGCTGTGACCACTTTTCCATGTCTAAGATTTTATCCAACAGAAATAATCATTTACCTGCAGAGATTTAGGTACCAGTGGTGTAAAGACAGCATTATCTCTAACAGCAAGCTATCCACAACAACACAGATGCACAACAGAGGAACAGTTAAACTGCAGTTCTTCCACATGGGGAGATTAAAATCAGGTCTTCACATTCTCATTTGATAATATTAAATAAAACCCACTGCCACTGAGTCAATTCCAACTCATAGTAACCCTAAAGGACAGACTAAAACTGCACCCATGGATCTCAATTGCTGATCTCTTGGGGAGCAGCCCTAGCTCTAAACCACTATGCCACCATGGTTTCCAGTAATATGGAATACAAATTAAAATCATGTAATGTTGAGGTGAAAGGCAATCTATAAAACAGGATATACAGGATTAAGAAGTGTCTGAAAGAAGCTACACAGACACAGTGAAACCTGTGAGAGCAGGAAATTGATGGAACCATCTTCTTTTGCTAGAACTTGCAAGTTTCCTGCCTTTGACAGGATGTAGTCTTGCCACTTTTCTATTGCCCTCTGAGTTGAAAATAGTTGCATTTTCCTTCTCTGAAAGGTTTCTGCATTATGTATGTTTCAGCTCCAGCAGGTTTTACTGTATGTGTATTCTGTATAATGACAATGTTAAATAGACAAATATATATACTTGCATATATATATACACACACACACACGTATATATTAAAATATTAATCTGGGTGGCACAAATGGTTTATGCTCAACTCCTAAAGGTTGGCACTTCAATCCCATTGAGAAGAGCCACAAAATAAAGGCCTGGAGATCTGCTTCCGTCAAGATTATAGCCAAGGAAATCTCATGGAGCAGTTTTACTCCCTAAGACATGGGACTGCCATGATTCAGAGTCAATCTGACACCAATGGGATTTATTAACCTAATCTTAAAAACTAAATGCCCATAACATGTCATCATTGCATGACACGTGATTTTTACTTTACATTTTTGGGTTTTCTAAAGTTTTTTGGATAGCTACACCCATTTCTGTTATAATCAGAAAAAAAAAACTATTACAAAAATAGTTGAAAGGCCTTTATTTCTGCTTTAAAAATCTCATAACCCTTATTTCATCTCTAGATGATTCAGTGGTGGCTAAATTTTAACTTTCACAATGTGGCATATGGCTTTGCTTAAATGAGAGCGTGTTTTGCTGTCTGATGCATGTTCAGAAATAACCCGTCCCACTATGAGTGACACATTTCCTGCACACCTCCACGCAGCAGCCCTTGTCCCAGGGGGTTAAGGCTTTAACCATAGTCTCATCAGGAAAACAGTACATAAAAGACACTGAACAGAGTGTGGGGCTCAACAGGAAGTTTTGCCTTCACCACTAGCATGTGACAGGACTTTCCTTAACCTCCTCAAGTGCTAGAACTATGCTTTATTCACCTTGGTATCCCCAGAAACTAGCCGAGTGGCTAGCCCACACTGTAAATGGTCAAATACTGCTTTTAAATGAGGATAGGTAAGACATGAGTAAGAGCTGGAAGGGATTTAGAAGTATGAAGCAGTCCTGGTATTTGGGAAAGCAGGTGTGGTCAACTAATTGTAGCAATGGCCCCAAATGTCACACCTCCCTGGATCTGTTGCCAGTTGTGTCTTGAAGCTTATCTTATCACAAGTCAGTGTCTATTCCCATAGACCTTGACTTCGGGTTAGCCTTATGACTTCTTGTATCCAACAAACCATGGCAGAAGTTAAAACACTCCATTTCCAAGGCTGGGCCTTAGAGACTTTGTATACTTCCATTCACTCCTGTAAAATCCTGCCTAAACACCATACTAGCAAGCCGAGACTAGCATGCTGAAGGATGAGATACGTGCACCCCAGCTGTCCGTGCACCTCAGCTGACAGCCAGCCAACTATCAGGAACACAGCCACCTAGCTGAAATGTGCATGACTGTAGACGCCTGCAGGAATCCAGCCAAGACCAGAACTGACCAGCTGAGCCCACCCCAAACTGCCAACTCACGAGCCAATTAAATATTTTTGTTACGCTGCTGAGCCTTGAGAGATGAATGGCAAAAAGGTCTATTTCAGCTTTTATATTTTTATCTATATGTCTGAATTCAGCACATGTAAAACTGAATTCGGCACACGTAAAACTGAACTCAAGTTCTCCTTCCCAAAACCTCCAGTGTTCACTGAGTGAATGACATGACTATCCTTCCCACCTTATAAGACAAAAATCTAGATATCATCCTCAATTCCTTCCTTACCCTCCCCTCATCCTTCTATATCCAGTGCATCATTAAGTTCTATTGACTTTGCTACCTCAGTGTTTCACACACCCATTTACTTCACTCGATGCCTAGCACCACCACTTCTCCAAGTAACCATGAGTCCAGCACCACTGTGTGTCCTTTAACAAGTCACTGAGCTTCTCTGAGCCTCAGTTTCCGTGACTGTACAACAGGGGTAACAGTAGCACCAGCTTCACATGACTGTTGTGTACACTGAGTTAGACAACAAATCTGAAAAGCACAACAGGGGATCTGGTGTACTAATTGCTCAATAAACATTAGTTTATTTTCCTTAGTGATACGGCACCTAACACCCACTTAGGGTGAGTATTTTGATCAACTCAATTCCCAACATCTTACTCACATGAAGGCAAAGCAAGTTTTTTATCTGATGCCTCTTTTCTTCTCTTGGATCTAGGCCTGCACACGTGCTATTTTCCATCTGGAATGTCCTTCCCATCCACCCATTATAAAGAACTCCTACTCATCCTTCAAAGCTCAGGTCAGGCTGTTATCCCTCTTTCACTGATGCCCTCTCCCTTCCCTCTTCTATGCTATCACGGTGCTCTACATATGCTTCTACTGTATTACACCTTATTATAAATTTATTTATATCCATCGCTAATGCAACGTTAACAAGCTGAAGGCAGAGGTCATGCTCTTATGTCATGAGCATCTAGAACAATGCCCAGTATATGCTGTTAGTTGCCATCAAGTGGGTCCCCGAATAACAACAACCCCACGCACAAAGGAAGAAACACTGTCTAGTCCTATCCACTTCTAGGAGCAGCTGTGGATCATACTGTTGTGATCTACCAGCGCATAACAGGCAGAGTTCGGGGACTAGAATGCCAAGCCTTTCACCGTAACCCATCCTAGTCCGGAAGCTCTGGGGAAACCTGTTCTGCAGCACAGCCCCAAAGAAGCCTCCATTGACAGAGGAGTGGTGGCTGTGCAGGAGATGCACTGGCCAGGGATTGAATCCGGGTCTCTGCCATGGAAGGAAAGAATTTTACTACTAAACTACCAGTGCCTTGCCTAGTACATTTCTTATTATGTGGCATCAAGCTGCTTCCAAATAACAGAGACTATACAGGATAGAGTAGAATGGCCCCATAGGGTTCCCCAGGCTGTAGTATTCATGGGAGCAGATGGCCGTATCTTTTCTCCCCCACAGCATCTGGGAGGTTGAAATGACCAGCTTTTTGGTTAGTAACCACTGCACTACGGGAGCTCCCTGCCTACTGCATAAAATCCATTGCCATCAAGTTGCTCCCAACTCACAGGACACACTAAATTAATGCATAGTGAAGATATCTGCTCTTATGCCTTCCCTACTTCTCAAAGCAAAACCTACCCTGAATCAACAGAACTTCTTCTACTTTGAGAGTTCTCGTTCATTCAATGCCAAAGCAACTGGCACCCATTTGGAAAATATTTGCTGTCACTCCCCCACCCAGATTCTAAATTTCGGTTCAAAGCCAAGTGCCTGTCTCCCCACCAGGGCAGCCCACAGCTTTACTGCAAATGTTTCCCTCAGCTCTCTCTCATGCATAACTTTAGCTATAATGTTTACTGCCATGAGCACCATGATATACATTTAAACATACTATAAAAGTGAGACAACTGAACCATGTCCCTTCCTGGGAATCCATTTCCCACCATGGCGGAGTCGGGCCTTTCAGCACTCCTTCAAACCCTGATGTGAGGGCAAATCAGGAATCCTTTTTATCTGGTGAGAGGACAACCCTGTCATGCATCACAGTCTATGGAATAATAGCTATAAATCCATCTGTTACAAGCTGGGAGAGTGGCAAGTGTTGGATGTCACAGAATAATTTCAACTTCTGAGCTATCACCCTCTATTCTGGAAGTGCAACTATAAAAATCAGCATCAAGTTTGGGAAAAAAAAAAGAAGAAAAAGGATGGAAAAGCATTCCGAGCATGGATGATTCCTCTCCTCCACCCTGACCCAAGACACTCCAAATCTAGTTCTTCAACTTCAAAAAGGTCCCTCTTCTTCTTCTCTGCCCCAGCCTCCTCCTGTCTGATCATCTTCTTTTCCTCTTACTCTGATGCCTTCAGTTCAGTTAAATATTTAAAGGTTCAAAGAGCTCTTGAAGAAAACAATTTATTGGTGGATCCTGTTCCCACAGAAACACATACCTAAAGTGGAACTTTCCATTCAATATCAGGGATATTCATGGATCCCTAAACCCTTACCATAGACCAAAGAGCTGCTACTCAAAAAGAATTTATTCCACATTGTCCGAAGCTAAGATTGAGAGAATAAACAGTGGTAGGCTGAAGTCTCCAAAACCAACACAAACATACACAAACACACACACACACCCATACATGTGCACGCATACTCACTGAAGATATTATTTGGAGGAGACAGTTTCTGTCTCTTGAAGTTCTGTATGGGGTTGCAGTTCTAGGAGAGTTTCCCAGAAACATCCAGAACACAAGAATAAAGAGTTTGAGCTGCGTCAGAAAGCGTAGACTCTACACGACTTGGCTCAGCCCCAAAATCCCAGGCAGTTTCCTAGTGTCCCTCATCACCCAAACTAGAAATGGAGATACTACACTTAAGTTTCAGATTCAAAGCAATCCCTAGTCTACCAAACACCCCACATGTCTCTTTCATAAGCTTGTTATAAAAACCATGTAACACCAAAGTTGCTTTAGGGAAGGGGAGGTATCCATCATCACACCATTTTTTTACAAGCCCAGCTCTATCTATTACCAGCCCTAATCTTCAAGAAATAAATGCTACTGGCATCAGTCATGAAGTCTTCTCAGGTCCTATTATCCACTAGCGACTGGAGCAGTATATTGACAGAGAACTGACAGAAATTCACGCCAGATTCCAAAGAGAATCTGGAATCTAGGATATCATTGCTGATGTCAGATGTTTCTTGACTGAAAGACATTTGCCTGTGTTTTATTGGCTATGTGAAGGCATTCAACTGCGTGGATCATAACAAATCACAGATAGCACGGCAGAGAATGGGAACTCAAGAACACTTAATTGTGCTCGAGAGGAATCTGTACATGGATTAAGACGCAGTCATGCAAATACAACAAGGCAACACTGCCTGGTTTAAAGTCAGGAAAGGTGTGTCTCAGGGTTGTATCCTTTTACCGTACCTATTCAATCTGTGTATGCTGAGCAAATAATCTGAGAAACCAGACTATGTGAAGAAGAAAGAGGCATCAGGACAGACGGCTCATTAAAAACTGGCATTATGCAGATGACACAACCTTGCTTACTGAAAGTAAAGACAATCTGAAGACCAAAGATCACAGCCTTCAATATTGATGGCACCTCTGGAAGAAGTACAACCAGAGTGCTTCCTGGAAGCAACGATGGCGAGACTGCATCTAACATGCTTTAGAAATGTTGTCAGGAGGGATCAATCCCTGGAGAAGGACATCATGCTTGGTAAAGTACAGGGGCAGCGAAGAAGAGGAAGACCTTTGGTAAGATGGAATGACACAGCAGGTGCAACAATGAGCTTAAGCCTAAAAGGAGTGTGGACCCAGCAGCTGTTTCACTCTGTTGCGCAGAGGGTCACTATGAGTTGGAATCAGCTCTACAGTACCTAACAACAATGACATCACCCACCATTCAAAAATCCCCCATTTCTCCCCTTACCTCCCAAGAGAAGTTCTAATCCCTCAGGTTGACTCTCTTGCCCACCTGCATTTCACAAAATCAACCCCAACCCCACTTCTTTAGTCAATGTTTTGCATACTACACCAGCCAAAACCACTCTCAAACTACATGTGAGGATTTGAGATTCCTTGGCTAACCCTTTTTCTACTTCTGGGCCTTTCCTCAAGTTCCTTCTTACACCTTTGGTGACTTTCAGTCTCCCTCTCAAATCCGTTACACAACTTGCTATGGCTCTTTGCCCACGAAGCTCTCTCCAGACGCCCAATCAGAATCATTCTCACTGTCCCCTGCGCTGTAAGGACAATTTGTTTACATTACTCTCTATATCCCGATTATACTCTTCTTAGTTCTCTGTATACATGCCTACTGCCTTCTGATTAACGGTAAGCCCTCAAGGACAGGGACCGAGGCTTGCAGCTCCGTGATGATCCACACAGGATAGGCGTTCATTAGACGTGGGCTGTTTCATTAGATGTGGGAAGTTTAACTAGTTTCCCGCCACACTCAAAAAATCAGCTAAGGACAGCACTCCCAGGTTGCCCTCCCCAATCTATCTATTTGAATGAATTAATCAATCAACGTACAAATAAATGAACTTTCAGTGGATTTAGCACCTACCTCTATCCTAAGGCACGCAGGAGGTTCATACCTTCTAGCTAGTCCATTTCTAATCTTTCTGGTAGGATTCAAACCAATCTGTCGAATTCTTAGGACTTGGCTTCTATTCTGATTTCCTAAATGATATCAATTTTCCAAATCTTACCCTATCTTTGCTAGGACCTCTTTTGGCTTCTGAGTGAATAGATAAACATATTAACATATTAAGATCCTACTTCTATGATGCAGCTAAATTCACAGCAAGGGACTGTACTAAGCATCAGATTAACTATATGACAGTAGTTGATTCACCTCCTGTATCTCAGCAGCTATATCCGTACGTATATAATGCAGAGCGAGCCCTGGTGGTGTAGTGGTTAAGTGCCATGACTGTCAGCCCAAAATTTGGCAGTTCAAATTCACCAGCTGCTCCTTAGAAACTCTATGGAGCAGTTCTACTCTGTCCTATAAGGTCACTATGAGTTGAAACTGACTCGATGGTAATGGGTTTATAATGCAGTTAACCAAGTCCACCTCACCCACTCCCAGGGCTATTGTGAGGAATATATGAAATAATGTACATTTAGGGTACATTCAACACTATCAAGTGTGATAAGGAAGAAAGGAAACTAATAGCCATTTTGAGTCTTTCCTAGGAAGCCAGGACCATGAAACAAATTTTCACAGCTGTTTCATCCTCTCTGCAACTGATATAGCCAAAAGTTTATGTGCACACAAGATGGAAACAAAATGGAAGAAATGAGTTCAAATCCTGGTTCTACAATTTAACAGTTGCGTAGCCTTCTCGCAGGTTTCTTATTCTTTGCTGAGCACCTGTTTCTTCATGTCTGAAATTGGAATGATATTAACTTCCACCTCCGGAAGTACTGTGGCAATCAAATGGGCTGCTCCATGGGAAAACTGAAACCGTAAGGCCCTGAGAAATATCAGGGCATTATTATTAAAATAATAAAAAATAGCTTTGCCCTGACAAGACACGTGGAGATGAATGGGTTAGAAATACTCTACTAACTTGGAAACTGGCATCCCAAAATAGCCCCTTGAGATTTGAGTTGGTTCCCAGTGTTGTGCAGTAAAACAAGGGCTTGGCTGGTCCTTCCTTGAAGTTGGAAACAGCCTTTAATGGAGAAGAGAGTTGTAGGAAATCCCTGTGACTGCAGTAAATTTATGCAAGGAGGAAGGCCTCGAGCCCTGGGTGAGACAGAGGACCCTTCAAAGAAGAGCTGGACAAGAAAACAATCAGGAAAAAAATACTGCCTTTCATGAGAATCCCAAAGCAAAAATGGGGTCAGTCACCTGCAGTAAGAGTATGAGTGAGTCAATGAGCCTGGGGACTCATGCAGGAACATTAACTGCATCAGTACAAACGGCAAACCAGAGCCACTCAGAAAGGCAGGGAGGTGATAAGACAAAGGAAAAACAAAGTGCCAGCTGTGGGGAAAGCAGAAGATTATCAAAAGTGCTTAGAGCAGTGCTTTTCAAAATTATTTTAGCCCAAGAAGTCTTTCTTTAAGGGGACGTTATGTGGAAACTCAATGCATAAAGCAGATAAAAATCAAGGAGAGCTAGTTGAGGAGAGGACCAGAATCTGAACCTCCACCCTGTCCTGGCTCTAATACCCCACTAGCAGATGGTGAGAAGACTTTGAGGAACTCTCAAGAATTTGGCAGCAAAAAGAAGGCTACCGACTTTACAAAGAGGGTGGGATCTATGACAAAGACAATCAACTCTTCCTCGTCCATTCCTCCCTCAGTAACAGTTAACCATCATCCTTTCAGTAACAGTATCCCTCCTACTAAATTTTAGCCTCCATCCATCTAAAAGACTATTTCACAGCTTCCCTTGCAGCTAAAAGTGACCAGTATAAGACTGTGTTTCTTCCAGCTGAGAATAAGTGGAAGTGATGAGTGCAATTTCTGAGTCACTTCCAGAAAAAGAAATTGGCTCACCTACATTTTCTATCAAACTACTGTGACAATGAACTTGGCAATGACCATAGCTTCAACCACATGGAAAGGAATTATAGAGGAGCTGAGTAACAACAAGATGGAACCTGGGTCTCTGAATGACCTTGGGAGCAAGCCATCTTCCCCCCTCCCTGGACCACCTACCTGTACCAGACATTGGGAGAGGGAAAAATCTCTATTTTGTTTGAGCCTTGGTACTCTGAGTCTCTTGGTGACAGATACCTAGCTTGTGCCCTAACTAATCAGGAACATAGAAGGAAAGAGTGCATAGACTCATTCACATCAAACAATTTGGTGCCTTCTACCACCCCTCTGGAACTGGGTTTGGTTTTTTGGGTTTTACCACCCCTCTATAGCGCTGGTGGAGCAATGATTAAGTTCTGCTAACTAAAATGTCAGCAGTTCTAATCCACCAGCCACTCCCTGGAGACTTTACTGGGCAGTCTACTTTGTCCTACAGGGTCACTATGAGTTGGAGTCAACTCAATGGCAACGGGTTATGATTTTCAGTTTGGTGTAGCCTCTCTAGGATCTTCACCATACACGGTTCCTGCCTCATCACTATAATGGTGACTTCTATGACTTTGGAAAGCTGTCTGTAGCATTAAATGATAGTAGATTCATAATACTTCATTTTTCAGGGAAAGTGATTTTATAGATTCTCAGTGGATCCCAAATAGACTCCTGGATCTGACTGTTTCAAAGACATCAGAGTTCTTTTCCTCTCTGTTTTTGTTCTGTCTGGTCTCTGACTACTAACCATGACTTCAGACTACTATATTCACTTTGCCCATTCCCAGGACTATTCCCAGGAATATCTCCCTAGCTATTCCCAGAATGAGTCGATTATTTTCTGGGGAAAATCATGGCCCAATGTGCCTTTCATTAAATTCAAAAGAGATCTATCAGCTTACGTTCAAAAGTGCTATCTCAATTCTAGAAACTATTATAAGATATCGAAAAAACAATTTTGTATAAATCCCATGAAGTCCTCTCTCTATAGTGATTGCTTTTCAGTGTTTCTTCTATTTTCTCATCTTGGATTTACGATTGTCAAATATAGGCAGAATAGGGAAGTGTTAGATCCTCCACCCCTATCACCTGACAGTGGGACTGAAGATCTCACCTCTCCTGCTATTAACCTTGGCTCTAGGGATCCAGAATCCTTGCAAAGCCATTGCTAAATCCCAGGCCATTACTGACCATGATAATGGTGAAGTATATAAAAGACACTTAATGCCTTGCAGTATAAAAGCTATTCTGATCACTACATCTAATTACCAAGAAGAATGACTCACCAAAATATTTTAAATGTCTTCAAATATAACAAAATGAAGAGAAAACAGGAGCAACTGCTTAGTGAGCTGGCAACAGGGAGTAGGTCACAGAGAATGCAATTCCCATTTTAACATCAAAGAAGCCAGGATCTTTCAAAATCAATGTCAGCTCTATTCTTAACAGTGTTTAAACTTAAGACCTTCAAAAGTGGTAAAATTTTCCCATTTTTAAATTGGACCTGAAGCTTGTCCTTGCAGGACACTACAATGACACCATAAGCCTTTACCTATCTGTAAATTCTCATAAGATTTGGATTGCAGAATTAAATTCATGCCTCAAAGCTTTAGCTCCACCTTTCAGGTACAGCTTCAAAACCTCTATGCCTAGATGACTATCTGACGATGTAAAATTTATTTTTGCAACAGATCCGTACCTTATACTCAGAGATTTCATTCACCCTGCACCACCATACCTCATTCGTTCATTCACGTCAGCTCAGTCCTTACTGTGTTCATGGCAACACAAGTGAAATGTACAAAAGAGAGACTAGCATGAGTGCAGGCAGTGTGGGGCCTTTTACAGAGGTGATATTTCTCACCCTCACAACTACAGTGAGGTGAGCATTCTTACTCCTTGTTTTACAAATAAGGAAATGATAGTTTGAAAAGGTGAAATAATTTTCCCAGTTAACAGAGCTCATCAGCAGTGGCCAGAATCAAAGATCTGCAGAGGGTGTCAACTCCTGCACAGTGCCTCCCTTCAATGAGGACAGAAAAGGAAATGCAATTATAGAAGTGATTGTGTCCCAGCTGAGTAGGCCAAGCCCTCATACAAACCCTGTAAGACAGGCATCCTAATAACCCTCATTTTGCAGATGAGGACACCTGGGCACAGAGATGAAGTAACATTCCCAAAGTCATACTAATAACAAGAGGCAGAAAGGTCTGAACCCACTTCTTCAGACAATGCCACCCACCATGACATTAAACACACATCTCTATGAAAAAGTGAGAATACATCAATGAAAAGGAAAAAACAATAAAATAGTCACTAATTTCTACCAATCTGAGGTTGGAAGGAGCCAGTTCTGGCCACTTCAATTAGACAGTGTATCACAGAAAAAACACTTTCTGAAACTAGTGGTTCAAGGGCAAGCTTAGCCCACTGCAGTGAGTCAGTTTTGACTCACAAAGACCCTCCGTACAATAGAAGGAAACACTGCCCAGTCCTACGTCATCCTCACCGTCACTGCCACGTGCGAGCACTGCTGCAGCTGCTGTGTCAAGTCATCTCATGAAGGCTCTTCCTATTTTTCACTGACTCTTTACCCTGCTAGGCACAATGTCCTCCTCCAGGGACTCATCCCTACCTGAGATGAAATCTCACCATCTTCACTTCCAAGGAGCACTGTAGCTGTCCTTCTTCCAAGACAGACTTGCCCATTCTTCTGGAAGTCCATGGTCTACTCAATATTCTTTGTCAACCTCATAATTCAAATGCCTTAATTCTTGTTCAGTCTCCCTTACTCACTGTCCAGCCTTTGCACGTATATGCCAAAGCCAAGTCAAGTGCCGTCGAGTCAGATCCGACTCATGGCTAAAAATATCATGACTTAAGTTAGTCTTCAAAGTGACATCTTAGCTCTTCAACACTGTAAAGAGGTCTTCTGCAACAAATTTGCCCACTGCAATACATCATCTGATTTCTTGACTGCTGCTTCTATGGGCACTGAATATAGATCCAAGTACAATGAAATCTTTGACAACTTAAGCATTTTCTCCATTTATCAAGACTAGCTTACCCTGAGGAAACTAAGAATAAGGAAACAGGGGTAGAATGGAAAGCTGTTTGCTGCAGGTTCCACCAATGACTGACTTGGTCTCATCTAGTAGTTCTTAACCTTCGGTGTGTTTAAGAATCCTCTGAAGAGCTCATTTAAAAGGTGGGTTCCCTGTTACCCTCTGTTCTGATCCAGACTGGACCCCAGAAGCTGCATTTATAAGAAGCACTTCCCCATGATTCTTATACAGATGACTCAAAGGCCACACTTGAAGAAATTTGGATCTTATAAAAATGTCCTTTCCACCAGCTTGCAGATACTGATACTCAACTGGTAGTCACTATTAAAATACTGACATTCATCTGGTTCCATTAGTAAAATGTCATTGTTCCAAATACCACCACCAAGTGTCCTAGCACCACCCAAGCAGCCCCAAGGCCCACCACTGCCACTCAGACATCACAACTTTCCTAAAATCCTCTGTCTAAGGAGTTCAGTCTTGGCACTGACAGGGCCTGGAGGAAGACTGCTCCAGCTCCAGCCAGGGCCCTTTTCGACTGGTCACTGCCTGGGTCCTTACTGATTATTAAATACTTTGACTATCACCTCTGTAATTACACTATGGGATTATACATGGTTTCCCAAACTTGCATGACAACTCTAAATTCCTGAAAGGGAAGCAGACAGTGGCCTTCAGAAATGCTGTCTCAGTGGATCTGAGTACGTGTGTGGTATTTTGGTCTTGTTTTGCTTTCTTTTGTTTTTCCTAAGCACCCAAGATGTTTCTTTCTCCCAAGGTGATTCTCAGCTTTGGGACACTTTTGCAAACACCAAACTAGGGGAAATACTGCAACCAAGACTAGAAAAATACTTCTAAGAAAAAAATCAGTTTAATCAAACAAAAGCATGGGCTTTGCATAGAGAGACATTAATCAGAGACATGAAATTCAAATCTTAGCTCCATTATACCTGCTGTTTTACTACGGGCCACTCTGAAGCTACCTTTGCGGGTCTCTGTAAGGATCAGATAAAATAATGCACCTGGCATAGTTACTCAAACAATTACATCCAATATTGCAAGTACACAGCACATCTATGGATTGGCTCTTAATTAAAAAACAAAAAATAAGTCAGTCTTGATTCAAATTCAAGATTTTGTTATCTTTCTTAGAGCAGTAAGAATGGCCAACTTTAGCTTAGCAAACAGCTTGACTCCATCAAACAAATAAGAAATGTGGTTCCTTTGATCTTATTTATTTGGTGGGCATGCAATCTACACCAGTTCTTGCTATAAAAACCATATTTGGGAGAAAAAAAACTTAACTCAATTTTGATTTATAAAATGTTTAACTTATCACTTGTCACTAGTCATTAAAAGTTTCATTTTCTTGACCTCTTACCTATGCTATTTATTCTCTTTCTATTTTGGTGGCAGCAAATATGTTTCACCCAGCCTCTCTTCGCTCTAAACTCAGGAGAACAAAAAGCTGGGTCGAAATGTTACTAATCAGGGCAAAAGGAAGGATATGGGAAATATCTTATTCAAATAACTTCACTCCTAAAAGCTGAACAGTTCTTGGGAATCCCAGCCCATCTCAAGACATTCAGGGATGCATGCCACCTCATCATAAGTGCCAGGCTGCAAAGAGTATAGAAATGGGCAGATAATGAAATTACTGACACTCCAAGTGTCAGCGACTGACAGGCTGGGGCCATCCATCACCAATTATATGAGGCACTAACACGCGGCTTTTTTGTCCAGGGATGCAGACAGCAACAAGAACAGTAAACAGACTGCAGTGGGGTCATACAAAACACCAATAAATTAATGAACTGACAATTGGCCAACACCATGAAAGTGTGGCCTGCTTCTGGCTCAGAACTTGTTTTACGCTGTTAAGTGATACCAGACAGGGTTGTTCTCTGAACTTCAGTTCTTCCGTCTCTACCCTGTTGCCAGCCGCATCTGTTTCTCATTCATACTCAATTTAACGCATTTCATTAAACTGCATCTTCTTTTTACTAAAACAGGGTCTTCTTTTTACTAAGATCGATTTTTAATGAAAATTTGGTATTACTTCCAAGATGGGAAGTCAGTATCGCCTACCATCAATGCAGAGTAATCATAAAAATAATTGCAAAGCAGAAAAACAGGGCTATTAAATGCTAGGGAACACTGTCCCCTGCTGTGGGCTCTGAGATGGAAGCCTGCTCCTTCTCTGCTAAAATTGCAGATTATCAACTGCTAAAGATACACTAGCTCCAAACTGAGATGTTCTCCCTGATGTCAAAAAGAGATTAAAAGAAACCCTAGGTGGTGCAAATGGTTAAGGTGCTCAGGTGCTAACAGAAAGTTTGGAAATTTGAGTCCCCCCACAAGAGGCCCCTTCAAAGAAAGTCCTAGCATTCTATCTCCAAATAATCAGTCACTGAAAATCCTATGAAGCACAGTTTTGCCCTGACTCACACAGGTCACCATGAGTCAGAATCAACTGGAGGGCCACAGGTTTACTTTTTGGGTTTTTCCCCATTCCCAGTCGCTCTTGCCTTCCTTGGCCACCCTAATTTTTAAACAATGGCTATCAGTAGGAGAGCTAATGTCCCTTAAGAGATATTCTGGAAATTTGGTGGAATAGGACAATACTGGAATCAGTGGTCATCGGTACCAATGTTGATCATTCTACCCTTGTCCTGTACCGTGGAAAATGTTGTGTCATGGAAACATCCTGTCCCACACAGCTTGGAAACAGCCCATAAGGCATTCATGTAAGTGAAGAACCTGTCTACCATCAACCAAATCTAAATTGCTTTCATATATAAACAGAAAAAGTACTTGCACAGTGTTATTAGATTGAGTTTTCTAGGACTACAGCTCCCATGCAGATTAAGACTGTGTTTTATTTTATAAAGAACTTTTCAAAAAGGTATATAGCATTTTTGAAAAATCACGTAATAAATGGCAGCACAAGTCACAGCGTACAGATTAATGACAGCACAGCCCTCTCCCATTCATGGTAACGCTACGCGCAGGAGCAAGCACCTGACAACTTCAGTCTGCCTTCTAGTGTAGTCATACTCAAGAACTTACCTGAATGCATACTATTGTACTATAAATGACTCTCCTTTCGCTTCTCCTGTATATTATAGTTAGGGCATTACATTGATTTTAATTACGTGTGTAGGCAAGTTATCTCTAAATTTCTTTTCAGTATAGTAAAGTGGGTGTTACAAAACACTCATTACAAAAAGCAGAAACTGGGTCTCCTGTGCCTGGGAATACTGTTCCACAGAGACCAGCTCCATCATACCAAAATCAAAGCCACAGTTGTTGAGTCCAATCTGACTCATAGCAACCCTACTAACAGAATAGAACTGCCCCATAGAGTTTCCAAGGAGCACCTGGCAGATTTGAACTGCCAACCTTTAGTGAGCAGCCATAGCACTTAACCACTATGCCACCAGTGTTTGGCTGCATCACAGCTGGTTTTAATTATCTCCATGTCCAGAAAAATCATGGCTTTCCCCAGGGAAGAGAAACACAGGCCTCTAGTCCTCCCCAAGCCCTAAGGGGACACTGAGCTATGACACAGGAAGGGACACTGTATGTGTCCAGGGAGTGTGAGTCCCATGAGGCGTTTTCTGAATCTGGGGAGCTTCAGACACTTCAGGCACAGCATTCTCCTTGCCCTGACAGTGAAGACTGGCTGTAGTATTAACAAAAACTAAAATGTGAATTTGCCTTTTTTTTTTGAGCTAATCGGCTTGTGTGATACTGAAGTTGTTTTCCAAATCTCACTTCCAGCAATATACTGGACTGCGTATACAGTGGGCTAGGTAATAATTTCAATCTCTCCCGCTCGCTCTCTATCCCGCTCTCTCCCCCTCTCTCTATCCTGCACCGTCTTTCTTTCCTACACTCACACACATCTCAGCAGCCTTGATCACCCTCCCTGAATCTCTTTCAGTCTTTCGGATGGAGGCTCTTTGGTTCTAACGCCTGCAGCTCTTCCTCCCTGGGCTCCTGAAAGACCCTGAAGCATCTTCTGGGAGCCCCTGTGCACTTTTTTCACTGTTTGTCCTCTTTGCCCACCTACAACAGCTACTTGGCTCTTTATCAGCTTGGCTTCACGATAGAAAATATTCTCACCGTCAACCCCCGAAGCAAACAGCCTCCACAGGGAATGGCTGACGCTTCACTTCAGAGAACAGATGTGAGCGATACACACACTACCTTTTCCAAACCAAAAACCTGGATAAAAATATGGGCATCAGTCTGACAACAGAACAAAGTGTTTAAAATCTGCAATGTTACAGAAATTTGGAGATGAAGGATTCTGACAGGAAGATCTCAGAACTCTCCAGTGTTACGTGCCAAGGACAAGGACAGGGCTGCATTCTGGAAACAGGAGGAAAAAAGCCAGTTCTGTGCACATTCTGACATCTTGCCAGCATCTTCTCAGGCTTTGTCATCACTGACTTGCCTCACTCCGCCTCTTAAACTTTGGTCATTTCAAAGGATCTGTCTTTGTCTCTCCCTCTCTTCACATTCTGGTTGCTGTCGTTAGGTGACATCAAGTCATCTATGACTCACAGTGATCCTGTGCACAACGGAATGAAACACTGTCTACTCTTGTGCCACCATCATGTCACTGCCATGTTTCAGCCCGCTGTTGCTGCCACTGGGTCCATCCATCTCATTGAGGGTCATCTTCTTTTTCACTGACCCTCTACCCTCGCGGCATAGTGGTAACTGCTACATCTGCTAACCAAAAGGTCAGCAGTTCACATCCACCAGGTGCTCCTTGGAAACTCTACGGGGCAGTTCTACTCTGACCTGTAGGGTCACTATGAGTTGGAATTGACTTGATGGCAGTGGCTTTGGGCTACTTTATCAAGCATGATGTACTTCTCCAGGAACTAGCCCCTCCTGATAACACGTCCCAAGTACATGAGACAAAGTCTCATCACACTCACCTATAAGGAGCATCCTGGCTATCTGTCTTCCAAGACATATTTGATCTTTCTTCTGACAGTCCATACTATATTCAACACTCTTTACCAATGCCATAATTTGAATGCTTTCATAATTCTTTGGTCTTCCTTATTCACTGACAAGATACCACATGTAGGATCAGGTGCACCTTAGCCCTGCAAGTGATATCTTTGTCTTTAAGAGTTTAAAAAGCTCTCTTGTAGCAGGTGTGCCCAATGTAACACATGGGTTTATTTCTTACCTGCTGCTTCCATGGGTGTTGACTGCGGATCCAAGTAAAATGAAATCCTTCACGATATCAATCTTTTGTGTTTATCACGATGTCGCTTATTGGTCCAGTGATGAGGATTTTTGTTTTCTCTTTGTTGAGGTGTAATGCATGCTGAAAGCTGTGATGTTTGATCTTCATCAGGAACTGCTTCAAGTCTTTTTCACTTAATTTGTGCCAGCAAATTAAGACTGTAGCAAGACTGTAGCAAGACTGTATAGTCTGCATATCACAGGTTGTTAACAACTCTTCCTCCAGTCCCGAGTTCTTCTTCATAGAGTCCAGCTTCTCAGATTACTTGCACAGCACAGACTGAATAAATATGGCAAAAACATGCAATCCTGACACACACCTTTCCTGATTTTGAACTACGTAATATCCCCTTGTTCTGTTCAAACTACCTCTTAGTCTGTATATAGGTTCCACAGGAGCACAATTAAGTCTTCTAGAATTTCCATTCTTCAAACTTATCCATACTATTTGTTATAACCACACAGTCATGTCTTTTCATGGTCAATATAATACAGGTCAACATCTTTCTGGTATTCTCTGGTCTCAGCTCTAATCCACCTGATATCAGCAATACTACCTCTTGTTCCATGTCCTCACCAGCTTGAATGTCTGGTAGTTCCTATTGATGTACTGTTGCAACCACCTTTGGATTATGTCAGCAAAGTTTTATTTGCCTGTGATAGCAGTGATATTGTTCGATAATTTCCACATCCCACTGGATCACCTTTCTTTGGAATGGGCACAAATATGGAGATCTCTTCCAGTCAGTTGGCCAGGTAGTTGTGTTCCAAATTTGTTGGCACAAATTAACGAGTACTTCCAGACCATGTCCCACTGTTGAAACATCTCACTTGGTATTCTGTCAACTCCTGGAGCCTTGTTCTCCACCAGTGCTGTCAGTGCAGCTCAGACTTCTTCCTTTCGGGTCACGGGCTCTTCATCACATGCCACCTTCTGAAACGGCTGAACATCTACCAGTTCTTTTCAGTACAGTGACACGCTACATTCCTTCCATTTCCTTTTCATGCTTCTTGTGTCATCCCATTATTTTGCCTATAGAATCCTTCAATATTGCAAGTTGAGGCTTGAATTTTGTTTTCAGTTCTTTCAACTTGAAAAACGTCAAGTACATTCTTCCCTTTTTGCTTTCTAACTCCAGGTCTTTGCACATTTCATCATAATACTAACAGACTTTACCTCATGGAACCACCCTTCTAAATTTTTACCTCACCATTTATTTTAACTGCGTTAGGTACTGAACATTCAACTGTAAGTGTTAGAGTCTCTTCTGATACACATTTTGGTCTTTCTTTCTTTTTTGTATTTTTAATGATCTTTTGCTTTCTTCATGTATGATGTCCATAATGTCACCCAACAACTCCTGTAGTTTTTAGTCATTAGTGTTCAACCTGTCAAAATTGTTCTGGAGACTGTCTCTGAATTCGGGCAGAATGTTCTCAAAGCTTTATTTTCGCTCTCGAGTTTTACTTAAATTCTAATGGATCCAAAGCTACTATCTTCCATCCTGAACTCCTTCCTAAGTATCTAGCTACCTCATGGAAGACATCATACTGATTATTTTCCCCTTCCTCACTTCAATAAAATCTCTGCTCTTGTGCCTGTATTCTTGCCTTGGTTAACAGTATCACTGCCATGCCTAACACCTATAATAGAAAACTGAAAGCCAGACTGTGTTGTTAGGCGCCACTGAGTTGACTAGTGGAGACCCTGTGCACAACAGAATGAAATGCCTCTCGATCTTTCATCAATCTCACACGCATTTGCAGATCTGATCATTGTGATCAACAAGGTTTTTATTAGCTGATTTTCAGAAGTAGATCAACAGGCCGTTCTTGCTAGTCCATCTTAGACAGAAAGTTCCACTGAAACTTGCTTAGCATAACAGCAACAAGCAAGCCTTTTATGACAGGTGATGGCTGTGGATGACGTTCACTGGCTAGAATTCCAACCCAAGTCTTGCACATGGAAGATGCAAGTTCTACCATTGTACTATCAGTGTCCTTAAAAGTCACACTATTGACTTCATTCTCCCCGAACTCACTCCACTCATTGTCAATTCCTAACAACCTTATCTTTGCAATGGCTAATTTCTTATCCTGTCTTCTGCATTCTCACAACTTCAGTCCAGGTTTTCATTATCTTATACTCGGGATGGAAACTCTGGTGGCATAATGGGTTAAGTGCTATGCCTACTAACCAAAAGGTCAACAGTTCAAATTCACCAGACACTCCTTGGAAACTGCATGGGGCAGCTCTACTCTGACCTCTAGGGTCACAATGAATCACACCTGACTCAATGGCAGTGGGTGGCAGTGGTAATACTCTAGATGCTATAACACCATGAACTTGGACTGATCTTTCTTCTCAAAGCATCCCACTCCTCCTCCGACCTCTCATCAAATGTTGCACTTAGTTCCCCATCAATCTTTCAGTGGCCACCTGGGATGCAAAATCCATATTCCTTGAACACAGCCCTCCAGTATCATTTCCATTCAACCAGGAAGGACTAGAGGTACTTGAACCCATTAGACCTGAGACTAAATTACAGGTTCAGAGATTACTGGCTCTCTGACCTTAGACAAAAATATGAATACAGACTCGCTATTTTAATTGCTCTAATTGTAGAGTCTGTGTTTACTGCACATAGAGTTCACTTTGCTTTGCAGCAATTCTAGGTTAAAAAAAATTCACCCATATAAGACAGGGTTATGTTACTTGACATTCAAAATAACTTACTTATAAAATGGTCAACAATGTCTCTTTTCCCACAGATGGAGATAATGATGCTTATCCCTGGTTTGTTGTAAGTATTTAAATGAAATATATATATATATATGTATATATATATATATATATATATTGTGTGGAGCACATTGCCTGATTCAAGTTTCAAGAATCCTTTTCTTCTTCGCCCAACCATGATCCTGTCATATCAAAATTCTTTATCCAAAGACAAACTCCATTATCCAAAACCTGCCTGAACCCTGAAGCATGGGCACAGTCTTTGGGAAGATACAAGGAGCCCAGGATCTGCCTCGTGTTAACAGAAATGTGACAAAAGAGACAATGCATGATCTTCAGAAATGTAGGAATTCAGAAAAGATGGTTGTGGTAGCTGGTAAGTGTTATCATGTCAATTTCTGATTTCTAGTAACCTCATCTAACAGAGCAGAACTGCCTAATGGGGTTTTCCTGGCCATGATCTTTATGGGAGCAGATCACCAGGTCCTTCTCCTGCAGAGCCACTGGGGGAGCTTGAACCAACATTTTGGTTAGCAGCCAAGCACTTAGCATTGCACTATAGGGCACCTTTTGGAGAAGGTAGGTCTGTGAACATCAGAGACATCAGAAGTTTCATAAAGGAGGATGTTTTGAATCGTCCTCTTTGGAACACTATAATTATAAAGAAGAACTGTAGTCACCTTGATACCAAGAAAATTTAAGGTTTCTCTTCCCCAAACAGGAAAGATCATAAAGCATAAACCTTCATTGCAGTCCTCCTAACTGCCATGAACAGTGCAAGTGCCATGAGCAATCCAGAGTGAATAAAGCATTCCTTGCCTTCAAGAAGCAAGTGGTCTTACCAAGTCATCAACATGCTCAATGAAGCAAGGCAGATGGTGATGTAGTCTGGAAGGGGGCCACAGGGGCCACAGGGGCCACAGGAAGGCAAGCCTCTACATGGAATCAAAGCTTCTGGATATACAGGAAGCAGCCTGCAGGGTTAGCATGGAAGGTCCTTCACAGGTTCTCCAACTTTTCCCCCACCAAGCTCTAGTGCCCAGATTCCTCTAACAGATACCAAAAAACAGCTGCCATCTAGCCAATCTGCCTCATGGTGGCCCCATATGTATCTGAATAGAACTGTGCTGCACACGGTTTTTCTTCATTGATTTTTCAGAAGCTGGTGACCAGACCTTTCTTCCAAGGCATGTCTTGATAGACTTCAACCATCAACCTTTCAGTTAGCAGTTGGGTATACTAACCACTTGTACCACTCAGGAACTCCTCTAACAGGATAAACCAAAAAAAAGAAAAGAAAAGAAAAACCAATGAGGTAGAGTTAATTCCGACTCATAGTGATCCTATAGGGCAGAGTAGAACTGCTCCATAAAGTTTCCAAGGACCACCTGGTGGATTGAAACTGCTGACCTTTTGGTTAGGAGACATAGCATTTAATCACTATGCCACCACGGTTTCCTGTAACAGGATAGGCCCACAGTATTTTGAAACTGGCCAAATGGCTCCACTTTTCTGGGGACCTGGGTTTTGTGCTCAAATCAGTACCCCAGCCCCAATCAAAATGCGAACAAAGGATGAAGAGCCTGGTCCATGTTTCCCTCTAGATTGTGCCTCTAATCCATCTGCTTCTCTTCTTTTGGATTTGGTTCCAAAACAGAAATATAAAAACTCAAGTGTCATCAAAAGATTTCAATCACCACCTTTGTTTTGAAAAGAGATATGGAAAACACAAGGATCTGCTTTTACCACAACCACTCAATTTCAAATGAGTTCTGATTTTCCGAGTTGCAGAGAACTCCAAATGACCCCTTAGGTGTCAAGAGAAGAGCTTATCTGCTTAGGAATGAAGAGAGAAGCAGTGAAGAAACTCTGTGGTTCCAAATTCTGAGTCCCCATAGACACTCCAGCTACAAACCATTTCAGAGACCCACCACAGCCTCTGTAAGACTTCCTGTGCCTTCCAAGCATGCCAGCTGTGGTGGACAGATGCCAGCATTCTTGTCCTCCAAGCTGCTGGCTAAAGAGTCAGTCCCTGTGGAGCCCTGAGTCTCAGATCAACGAAGTGACTCACTCTGCCAAAATCCTAATCAGAATATTCACAAGATGGTCACACTCCAGAGACCACCACCGGGCCATGGTCAACTAGATACTATTCCCCGGTGGTGGCAGACATTCAAATCCCGCTGAGACACTTGATTTATCTGTTCAGTGGAAGCAGTATCTTACCTATACAAAGGCTAAGGGCAGGATCAGATGGCACCTTGAGTTATCTTTCAGCTCTTGCAGCAATCCGGAAAAGGAACAGCTTGAATAAGTACTGATTTAAGCTATGTTTGAATAAGTACCTTTGTTTGCAGGGCTCTAAATTCATATTAGAGTTCTTGATTGGAGCAAACTGTTAACATGCTCAGACACTAACCAAGTTAGAGCACTAGGTCAACCAAGGGTGTCTTGGAAATAACTGGGATCTACTTTCAGAGAATCAGCCACTGAAAATGCAGTAGGAATCAGTTCACACAGGATTCCAACTGAGAACCCCAAGAATGTTCTCCTTCATGGTCTTGCAAAGCAACTCTGTCCTTTTTCCTCTTTTTCTCTAATCCCATTCTAATACAGCTTTTCATTGTTGATGTTTCTTCTCCCTTCCTGGTGGTAGAATGGTTAAGAGCTTGGCTGCCAACCAAATACTAGCAATTCAGTTCCATCAGCTGCTCCTTGGAAAGCCTGTGGGACAGTTTTACTCTGTCCAACAGGGTCACTATGAATCAGAACTGACTTAAAATTTTTCTTCTCTTTTCCTTACTCCCTCATCTACTGAAAATGCCTACTGGGAAGTGGTTTGTTAGTGTATTTCCTTTCTGTTTGCCTGCCTGAAGTTAATGAGCTTTGTGTTAGTCATCCAGTGCCTCTGTAGTAGAAACACCACAAGCGGATGGCTTTAACAAAGAAAAACTTTATTCTCTCACAGTCCAGAAAGGTACAATTCCAAATTCAGGACATCAAGCTCCAGGGCAAGGCTTTCTATGTTGGTTCTGGAGGAAGGTCCTTGCCACAAATCTTCCCCTAGACTGGGAGCTTCTGAGGTGCAGGGAAACCAGGTCCTTTCCAAAGGAGTTTCTCTGCTTGCCTCCCTTTCCTTTACAGCCCAAGAGATTGCCTCAAGGGATCACACAATCTTACACCTTGAGTCCTGCACCAGTCACACAACCACCACCCACCCTTCCTCATTGACATCGCAGAGGCAGGGTTTACGGCAGAAGGAATATCATAGGATACCAAGAATCGTGGCCCAGCCAAATTACTACACACATTTTGGGGGGTCACTATTGAATCCATGAGAAGATTCACACTAAATACATGAATTTATGTACCCTACATTGTCTTTCCAGCACCATTCTGGGTAATTTATAGGAAGCCTTGTCTGCTGCACTGTGTTATTTATTACTGTGGATGGCTTTTGGATAAAGTCTGCACACAAATGCTGCTGCAGGGAGACAGAACAGTGTTATACGGAACGTGGACTGGCTTGCACTCCTGTTCCAGACAAGAAACCCCTCTGTGGGTGAGTTACCAACGAAGACAGTTATTCAGGCACTGGCCCAGTGTCCCCTGAGTTGTTTTACACCATTAAGAAGAGACAGAATGGAGGAGAAAGTCCTCAGTTATCCCACAAAGTCAAGCACTGAAGCAACCAGCATCTCTACGAACCAGAGAAAGCTAGGAGGGGAACAACATCCCAAGAGTCACATAGCCAAACTCTTTTGGGGCAGGGGAAAGGATTTGAGGACGTGGCAAGGAGAACTCAAAAGTGGGACAGATGATTCCCTTACTACACAGCTACACTTAAAGTGCATGATTTTTTTTAAATGCTTACTAAGTTCATATTCAAAGTAAACACCACACTAAGAAGGATTTTATCTATTTACTTCATTTTCTCAGCAATTCTATCCCAGTTTTTAACTTTCCTATCAGAGAAATACACCCTAAGAAGGGCACCTTTGTCTTGTAATGCTATTAGCTAGTAACACCCTGTCTCTCTCTCTCTCTCTCTCTCACTCACTCACAAGCACGCGTGCACACACACACCCCTACATGCCAGAAATCTCCAGCAGAGGAGGTGAAGTACAGTTTAACTAACTCAGGCGGAATGCACAAAGTCCGGGACTGCTTTCAGGCTACCTGACCAACTCTCTCCCAGGGACTTTCAAAGCCTCCACCCAGTAAGATACGGGAATTACAGATCCTAACTAGCAAGATTTCTGAAAATGAAAACTATTACACGATACTACTAAAACGAAATAACTAGAATAGGTACATATATACAGACATAGGTTTACAGTGGTTATCAGGAGCAGGAGGGAGGGAAGGGAAAGAGGGACTCATTGCTTAGGGGACATTCAGCTTCTGTTAAGTCTAATGGAAAAATCTGGAAACTGATAATCATGATGGTTGCACAACAGGATGACTACAAAATCACTGAACTACATATGTGAAATACCAAATGTTCTGTTACACATGTAGTTATTTACCCATTAGAGAGTATGGGTGGTCAGGGTTTTTCTGTGTTACTGAAGGAGGAAGACAGGATGTCCGGGAAAGGCTCGTAACGGAAAGGACTGTAAATGCATAGCCTACAACAATACATAAACGGCTCATTTTTTTTTTAAGCCAAGTATGCTGGTTTTTAAGAGCAGCATGCTACTCTGAAGCCCTGGTAGTGCCGTGGTTAAGGGCTCATCTGCTAAACAAAAGGTCAGCAGTTCAAATTTAGCAGCTACAACTTGGAAACCCTACAGAGCAGCTCTGCTCCATCCTGCAGGATCTCTGTGGGTCGGGACAGACTCCAGAGCAGTGGGCTTGGGTTTATGTCACTGTAACTGCCAAGGCCATTTCATACCCAAATACCACCTTCCTGGGGCAATCTGGCGGTACACTGGTGAAACACTAAGCTACTAAACCAAAGGTCGGTGGCTCAAACCCACCCAGCAGCTCCACGGGAGAAAAGACCTGGCTAACTACTTCCATAAAGACTACAGCCTAGAAAATCCTTTCTCACAGTGGGGAACTATGAGTCTAAATCAAATCACTGGCACCTAATACTAACAACATACTACCTCTTTGACCCCCTGACTTACACAAAAGAAATTTTGAGAGCCCAAGACACAGACTGTCTACCCCACTTCTGTTCAGCTATCACAACAGGGTGCCAAAGGAGGCAGGGAGCCCGGCTGGTGGAAGACAATGACGTCATTAAGGGTAAGTTAAAGCTTCTAATAGATGGCACGTAACAAATCGGTGTGGTATAAATGCAATTTATGTGGGCCATAATGTACTCAATTCATCGCCATAAATGAAGGTAAAACTGTACCTCACCTGACAGGTTCCAGTTCTTACTTATCATTAGCAGTGATAAATCCCACCAAATAATACGAGTTCCCGGAGACAGCTTTTCATTTCTGGGTAGCTTCGGTTAGTTACATTCAAACCACAATTTGCTCATCCTTCCAAAAGCAAACCTGGCTAGGCATTATTCGATTTGAAATTCATTTCTTAACCTTAAATCATTTTTGAGTAATACAAGCACATTTTTTTAAAAAAAAAAATCTTTAAGCACAAAAAGTTATTGAAAAAGAAAAGCCCTCCTGCCTCCCTGCCCCTCAATCAAGTCCTTCCCTACTAGCCAACACTTAATACTATCACAAGCTTCTTGTGAATCCTTAGACAGAATTCCTGTAGACACAGTAGGCCCCCAGGTTAGGAATGTCCAACTCGCCAACTAGTTCTTTAATGTTAGTAAAATTGTCCTCACTTGGAAATTACTGAACCAACATCTACTCACAACAAATTCTCCCTCACACTCATCTTCCCTTGCTGCACTTTTAAAGTGCTGTGAAGGCTTTGAACTTTTTCTTGCACTGAAACCAAAAGCAACTCCATTCCATCAAGTCAATTCAAACTCACAGCAACTCTGCAGGACAGGACTGCCTATAGCGTTTCTGATGAGCAACTGCAGGATTTGAACTCCCAACCTCTTCGTGAGCAGCCAAAGTCTTGAACTATTGCACCATCAGGGCTCCTTCTTGCACTAACCAAACCAAATCTGCTGCCATCAAGTCAATTCTGACCCATAGTGATCCTATAGGGTATATGAGAATTGTCCCATAGAGTTTCCAAGAAGCACCTTTTGCTGCTATGAGGGAACGTCGAGTCAGTTCCGACTCACAGGGAACCTATAAGCAACAAAACAAAACACTGACTGATCTTGCGCAAAGTCCACAATCATTTTCATGCTTAAGCCCATTGTTGCAGCTGCTGTGTCAACTCACCTCATCAAGAATATTCCTCTTTTTCACTGACCCTCCATTCTACCAGGCAGGATGTCCTTTTCCAGGGACTGATCCTTCCTGACAACATGTCCAAAGTATGTAAGATGCCGTCTTGACATCTTTGCTTTCAAGGAACACTCTGGTTGAACAAACATCTGTTTGTTCTTTTGGCAGTCCATGGTACACTCAACAGTTTTCTCCAAAGCCACAATTCAAAGGCCTCAATTCTTCTTCTGCCTTCTTTTGTCTAGCTTTCGCATGCATATGATGCGATTGAAAATACAATGGCCTGAGTCAGGCACACTTGAGTCTTCAAGCTGACATCTTCACTTTTGAATACTTTAAAAAGATCCTTTGCAGCAGATTTTTCCAATGTGATGTGTCTTTTGACTTCTTGACTGCTGCTTGATGGGCTTTGATTGTGGGCCCAAGTGAAATGAAATCCCTGACCACCTCAATCCTTTCTCCATTGATGACTACACTGCTTACTGGTCCATTGGGAGGATTTCTGTTTTCTTCATGCTAAGGTGCAATCCATACTGAAGGCTGTGGTCCTCGATCTTCATCAGTAAGTGTTTCACATTTTCTTCACTTCCAGCAAGTAAGGTGGTATCGTCCGCATAACACAGGTTGTTAATGAGTCGTCCTCCAATCCTGACGCCTTGCTCTTCTTCCTATAATACAGCTTCTCAGTATATTTGTTTGGCATACAGATCGAAAACCTATGGTGAAAGCATACAACCCTGATGCATACCTTTCCTGACTTTAAACTATGCAGTATCCCCTTGTTCTGTTCAAAGGACTGCCTCTTGATCCATACACAGTTTCCCCACAAGCACAATTCAGTGTTTAGGAATTTCCATTCTCCATAATGGCAGCCATAATTTGTTAGGATCCACACAGCCAAATGCCTTTGCGTAGCCAATGAAACACAAGTAAACATCTTTCTGGTATTCTCTGCTTTTAGCCAAGATCCATCTAACATCAGCAATGATATCCCTGGTTCCACATCCTCTTCTGAGTCCAGCTTAAATTTCTGACAGTTCTTGTCAATAGACCACTGCAGCCACTTTTGAATGATCTTGAGCAAAATCTTACTTGTGTGTGTTATTAATGATATTTTTCAGTAGTTTCCACATTCACTTGGATCCCCTTTCTTTGGAATGGGCATAAATATGGAGCACCTAGTAGATACATAAGGAATATGGAGCACCTGGTGGATACATAAGGAACACCTAGTGGATTTGAACTCCTGACCTTCTGGCTAGCAGCCATACCACTTGCATTAAAAAACCAAACCACACCCACTGCCGTCAAGTCAATTCCAAATCATAGCAACCCTACAGGAGTAGAACTGCCTACAGTTTCCGAGGAGCACCTGCAGGGTTTGAACTACGGACCTTTTGGTTAGCAGCCATAACACTTAATCACTGTGCCAAAGTAAGGTTAAATAAGAAGCCTATGTACCTTTTGAAACTTAATCTAAAACTTCTTAAAGACACCCTTAGGAATGGATCTCATTCATAACTCACATACAGCCTGTACATCACTTTTATTCTACACAAATGGAATCCTATTACACACACAGCACTATACTTGATTTTTCCTCATTTAATTTTATACAATGGAGATCAGTCCTTATCAGTGGAAACAAAGCTTCCTTGTTCCTTTTAAGAGCTGCATAGTATTTCATTTTATAGATGAGTCTAACTAATTCAATCATTTTCCAACTCATGGACACTACAGTTATTGTTCCAGAGTTCTGTTTCTACAGTATGGCAATAAATGGCCTTTTGGCTCCATTTTAGTTTTCTTTCAGTACAGTTACTACCTGATTCAATTTTCCCACCTTCTTCACCTAGATTCAGGAACCCATCCTGAGAGGCAGAACAAATGTCTCCGAAGAGCTGTGCCTCTAAGCAAAATGAGATAAAAGCATCCCCCCCCCAGGCCCATGTGGAGGGAGCTACTATGAGCAGAATCTGTAAGGATAATAAATCTCTCTTGACACAGGAGCTGGGAAGAGGCAGGCCAGGTGCAGCAATGGGCTTCTCAGTTTGAGATGTCGACAGGTTGTACTGAAAGCAGAAAACAGAACTATATAAATTCGTAATTGTAATATACCTTCTCACGGGCAGAGAACTGACCTGCAGGTACCTGGATTTCATTACCTGTTTACAATATTAATTTCTGTGTGATCCTTTCACTGGGGATTCAGAGCTGAGGTCATGGTGATGGGTATTTTTAAAAGGAGAATGAAAAGGTAACAATTATAGAAAAGTTATTTCTTCTTTTGAATCCAACTGCTATGGACTTCACTGCCCCTCTCCATGTACCACCATCATAGCCTTGTATAAACACAAACAGTTTCTGGAGGAAAAAACATGCCACCTGTCCATTCTGCCCCACCAAGACCATCAAATGGTTATGCTACCCTTGTAGCGACATGAAAAACACTCATCAGCTCAAACGACTTAATACAGCACTTGACAAATAAGAAGCAAATAAATAAGGAATGAATGAATCCATGAGCTAATAACACAAAACCCCCTGCTGTTGAGTCACTTCTGACTCACAGAGACCCTATGGACAAAGTAGAACCATCCCATAGAGTTTCCAAGGAGCACCTGGTGGATAAGAACCGTCAACCTTTCGTTAGCAGTCACAGCACTTAACCATTATACCACCACGGTTTCCAAAATGCCCCCCAGAGTTCGCCATGAGTGCTTGGCACATTCGAACTACCAGCCTTCTGGTCAACGGACAAAGCACTTTACTACACCAGCAGCATTTCTAAGACAAAGGTATACTAACTGATCATGTTAAGGTATGATTCCCCAAAAGACCCTCAACTCTTGGAGATCACACACTGAAGTGGCTTTTTCCCTCACACACCCTAATATCCACACATGGTGTACCTACTTGAGTGATATTCAGTGATCACAAAAACAGTCACAACCCCCAGAGTGTCACATAAATGATGCTTGTCCATTTTTTAGTTGACAGACACACCAAGGGTCTATATACCACCTACAATCACATGTGAAATTTGTGAATGCATCTGTATGCATTTTGCTGCAAGAAGTTTCACAATTTTCATCAGACTCTCCAAGGGCTTCATGCCCCAAAAGCGCTTCACATTCACCGACTGCAAGAATCACAAAGTTTGAGAAGGGACTAGCCTCGCTACCCTCCCTGCAGCAGAGCAGGAAGGAGGCAAAGAGGCTGCAGGTGTCAGTTCTGCTGACTAACAAGCATCATTGCTCTATTTTATGGAAACAGATAAATCACCAGGACTTAAAGAATCTCTGTCCCAGGAATGCCTTTATGCTTGACAGCAAGGACATTTTTTTCTTCCACCAGGTCAACATCTCCAGAATGAGCAGCAATCCCCCACCGTCTGCAAAAAAAGAAGAAGGTGGGAGTCGGGGAGGAGCTTGGAGCAAGATTAAAGAAATAAATAAAATTCAATATGTAACCTGGGAAAACAGGCTCCTCCTAGCATGGTGCTAAGAGTTGCTCAATTCCAGGCAGAGAGGACAGGAACAAGGTGAGCAGCCATGTCATTCTTGAGTCCAGGCACTCTGTAGAGAGAGGGCCTTTCTCCCTAAGTACTTAGTAGGAAGTCAGGGAGACAGAGCATCACCTCTCAGCATAAACAACTCAGCTGGGGCTATGCTGTGACTGCACTCAGGGAAATGTCACCCAGATGCCGCTCCTTCAGCATTGTCCAGCACATTTTTCTCATCAGAAACAGCCTGGCTTAAGTATTAGACTTGGCAGTGCCTGGCACCTTTTGCTGGATTTAAATAGACTCCCACACTCTGCCTATCTCTCTGTCTACAACAGGATTTATCAATCTTGATATTGTTGACATTTGGGGCTGGACCAGTCTTTGTTCTGAGGATTGACGCGTGCATCCTAGAGGGCGTAACAGCATCCCTAGTTTCCATCTGGTGGTGCAGTGGTTAAGTGCTATGCCTGCTAACCAAACAGTTGGCAGTCTGACTTCACCAGGAACTCCTCAGAAACTATGAAGCAGTTCACTCTGTCTTACAGGGTTGCTATTAAAGTCGACTTGATGGCAGTGGGTGCTTCTTCTTCTTTGCAGATGCCAGGAAGACCACCTCCACCCAGGCAAATGTCTTCTGGGGAAGAAAAACCACTGCTCTAAAATCATACTGCATGGGCAAATCTGCTGTAAAACATTTCTTTAAAGTGTTAAAATGCGAAGTTGACACTGTAAGAACTAAGAGGCCGCTGACCCAAGCCGTAGTATTTTCAATCCCCTTATATACATGTGACAGCTAGATTAACAAATAAAGATGACCAAAGATGAACTGCTACTTTTTGTTTATGGTACTAGTAAAGAATCTTTTTTTTTTAACATGACTGAGTGAAAATGTACACTCCCATATAAATTTACATGCCCACCTATATGCAGCTTCCACTGCTCTCCCTGTCCAGTGACTGCACACTATTCCTCTCTGCTCCATACATGTCTCATCCTCCCAACAGTCTCCTTTCCCCTCCTCTCCACCCACTCTCCTTCCTCCAGCCAGAGGTCAGCAGGATGATATCCTATACATGCACAGAACCATAAAGTGTCATTTTTCAATGAGATGGAGAAACAAATCAGCAATTTTGTTTGGAAAGAGAAGAAACCCCAGATAAGTAAGGTACTACTACAGAAGAATAACACACTGGGAAGCCTCTCATTACCCGACCTTAGAACATACTACACTGCCACAGTGGTCAAAACAGCCTGGCACTGGTACAATAACAGATCGATCAATGGAACAGAATTGAGACCCCAGAGATGATATCATCTCCTTATGAACAGTTGCTAAAGAATCTTGAATACACAGTGGACTACCAGAAGAATGAATGAATCTGTCTTGGAAGAAGTATAGCCAGAATGCTCCTTTCAAGTGAAGATAGTGAGGACTTGGTCTCACGTACTCTGGACACGTTATTAGGAGAGATCAGTTTCTGGAGAAGAACATCACATTTAGTAAAGCAGAGGGTCACTGAAAAAGAGGAAGATCTTCAATGAGATGGACTGGCACAGTGGCTGCAACAATGGGCTCGAGGATGGCACAGGACCAGGCAGTGTTTTGTCCTGCTGGACATAAGGATGCTACAAGTAGGAGCCAACTCAATGGCACTTCACAACATAACAAAAAAACAGTGATGTTCTGGGCAACACCAGTTTTGGAAGCTGTTAACAGTTATTGCTCAGAGGAGAAAAGAATACCGCAGTCCAGTAGTTTGGGAAACACTGAATTAAACAAAAATAAACAAGGATTTTCCCTGATGGGTTTCTCTAAGCCCAGGATAGATCAGGGTGTGCTGTGAATCACTAAGAGGAAAATATACACCTAGTATTTTACCCAAAGGCATCTGACCACAAAATCCTTTCTGTCTCAGAGCATTTGTGATTAGTATTCTAAGGGATTTGCTTGTGGAAACACCTCTGAAAGGCCAAACTGCAAATACACCTCGAAGGGAAATGGACCCAGCAGAAAAGATGGGGAAAAAAAGAAGCTGAAGGACGCTGGCAGACAGTCTGCACACATACAACTTTCTGTGACACAGTTAAGCTGAGAACTTGAAATTGCATCATTAGAGATCCACTGTTTGGAACAGCTGTAAACCTACAGGCTTCAGAAGTCCTTGGTTTATACATACACACACACACACACACACACACGTGTCTATGTGAAGATATTAGAGCTCTAAATCTCACATCAGTTAATAACATTTCACCCAGTGGATGTTACGAGGTAATTTTCCACCATGAGAACCAGGCAAGTTCAAGGGTCTACATCAAGACTGGAAAGCGAGAGAGGCACTTGAAGTGGTACAACAGTAACACAACTGAGAAAGTGAGGTACGAGGATAACTACCTACCCTAATCCCCCATCCTAGCCAGGTCTGGTTCTTCTTCGGTGTTCACATTCACACCCTACAGTATAAAGTTTCGGAAGGTCAGGAGATATTAGAGCAGCTATTGTGTAAGAGAGATTAGAATTATTCTGTGCAAAATGGATTAAAATTAGTACTATTTCACTAAATTTAAAAATAGCAAACTCCTTGCCATTGAGGCAATCAATTCACAGCAACCCTACAGGACAGAGTAGAACTGCCCCACAGAGTTTCGAAGGAGGCCTGGTGAATTCAAACTCCCAACCTTTTGGTTACCAGCCATAGCTCACCGTAGGTCTTAACTACTGCACCTCCACACATCCATAACAAACCAAAAATAGAACCCATTGCCATCAAGTCAATTCCTACTCATAGCAACCCTACAGGACAGGGTAAAACTGCCCTGTAGGGTTTCCAAGGAGCACCTAGTGGATTCAAACTGCCAACCTCTTGGTTAGTCGTCCTAGCACTTAACCACTACACCACCACGGTTTCCCTAACAGACTATTATAATTTCTACAGATTTTAAATGTCTTAAAAAAATCAGACCGAGAATGGGCACTGAATAAATCTAGTCCACATGTTTTTAAACACGTTTATGTATAAAAATCATTTTTTCAAAGCTCAATATGCAAAATGGACAAAATCGTAATTATTCTCAATTAATAGGAATGGTGCCCCACCTCAACACTTCACCTCCACCTGTCTTCCTTTGTAGATCCTGAGGAAACTCCCAGAGACTCCAAGCTTCTCACAGCACTGTCTGACAAGCAATGCCCCCATTTTACAGACAGAGGAAACTGAGAACCTAAGAAACTATGTGAGCTGCCCAAGATCACAAGTTCATTAGTAACAGGGTTGGGAGAAAAAAATCCAAGGCCCAACTTTGACTATACACACTGATTAACTCCAGAAACAATGCTCTAAGTCTTCTGTAGAATGGGTTGCCTTGAATGAAATGAGCTCCTCATTTCTGTAGGTATCCAAGGAAAACCTCGACATCTGTAAGTGTGGTTACTGCACTGGAGAGAAAGAGGAACTAGACACTTACGCAGCCACCCCTCCCATTTTTTAAAACAGGCTGCTTTACAGGACACCACCTCAGACAAAGGGTGGATCACTGTCCTGTCTGCCTGGTTCCCAAGCTCTCCACCTCCTCTTGATAAAGACAAGCCAGGTGAAATAAACAGCAGGGCTCAGGGTGGGGAAGCTATGGGAGACGATCAGGTGACACAGCCATCCATAAACCAAGTCAACAACTCCAGGCTCAGTGAGTATCAGCCAGAAATATGACACTGACTGCCAGTCAAAGGAAATAGCATCAGGGAGTTTTAAAATGATAAAGCTGCTTCAGAGCTGGTAATATGCAAGAGCCATGCAACGAGACGGCACATCTTGCTTCAGAACATTGACTGTGGTAGGAAAAGACAGCATCGGCATCTCTGTAAGCATGTGTGGGCACACTCACACTCCAACAAGCACACACACACCCCCCATTCTGCAGGTGGAAACAAAACCCGCAGTATGCTTACCCAGCTCAAGGACTCCTTTCAGAATTCTTCCTCAGTTCCTCTACCGGAAGCGGACTCCAGCAAGCAAATCATGACAGGTGAACAGGGCAGGCAGACCCACAGGTATCCCAGCCAGGACAGAAGGTAGATGTGCGCTGACTCCACAGTCCAGGGCCACAATCAGGCCAAGTCACAGCCTCACAATCAGCAACTGGAAACTGGGGCACTGGAAGACGTCTGCCCTTCATTTATTTGAGGCTGCCTTTCTCAATAGCAGGAAGAGACACCTGATCTCTGGCAATGAGCCAGGAACCCAAACCTATTCCTGCTGAGCCGACTGCAACTCATACTGACCCTAGGGCCAGAGCAGACCTGCCCCATAGTTTTCAAGACTGCCATTGTGGCAGAAAAGCAGACTGCCACATCTGTTTCCCGCAGGGTGGCTGGTGCATTCAAACCACCAACCTCTTAGTTAGCAGCCAGAGCTTAACCACTGGTGTGGGGCACAGGCACCAGGAAATATTCTTCTCAGTAACATTTATATTTCTGTTTTCTTTGATTATTGTTTGTTTGATGTGTTTCTTTTCCTTTTTTCCTGGGTTTGTAGGGGAGCAGCCACATTCCTGAGTGGTTCCAATGGTTAAAACACTGAAGTCCAGCTCTTACTTGAGTCCAGCCACAACCACTTTGGAAGTAAGGCCTGGCCATCTGCTTCTGAAAAATGATCTATTCAAAACCCTACATATTCTGAGATACATGGGGTCCCCAGAAGGTACGGTCATCTCCAAGGCAACCGGTTCCAGTGTTGAGGGTAAGAGAGAAAGACAGAGAGAAGTCACCATGCCCTCCTAATAAAACACACTAATAGCTGTTCAAGGCCACATCCTCCATAAAGCCGTTCCCTTTGAAATGCCCAAAATAAACCCTTGCCTACCTTGAACATTCCATCTCCATGTGTGAATCAAAGGAGACAAGCAACATAAAAAGGCATTGAAAGCAAGAAGCACCGTGACAGCACACCACACAAGAATAGGGAACACGTTATGGGGTACACAGCTGTGGAGCTGACGCAAAGTCCTGGCCTTGGTGTCACGAGCTCTGCCACTTACCAGCTATGTGGCATAAGCAAGTTACTTAACTTCCCTGGAGTTCAGTTTATCTGTAGGCCTGTGGTGAACATCAATGAGCTATAAGTGTGATATATGAGTTACAGAGCATTCCATGGATGTCAGACAGTAGTATTACTAGGACACCAGCCTATAGAGATTTCCACCATCTCTCATCTCCTAGGGTATTCATTTTCTGTGCAAAATACATCATATTGGCACAGCAGGGATTCCCATTTATTATTAGTAGTGCTGATACGTATTGCTAATGAGGTAATACCAGGTACTTCATAACAATAACAGTGCTGGTAGTAATGATAACAGTAATATTCTATAGCTGGTCTCTGTGTGTTTACTGGTCTCTCTCCAAGACAACAATGATCTCTTAAGAGCAGATTTTATAATGGGAGGTGGAGCTCATTGAATGAGCACTCAAGAAAAGCTTTGATGACAAATTAAAGACACAGGTCACTCCCAGTAGACGCACACCTCCACTGGGCACTGACCTGGCCTCCCTCAAAAGGCGATTAGTGTCAGAGCCTCCATTCCGCATACTCTGGAACAAAAGGGTTCTTACATCCCATGTGACCCAGAGATCCAGGGTCAAACCCCAATACTCCACAGAAGGAAATCTGGCTTTTGGATCAGAGGCCCCTTCAGACTCAAAGTGGGGAACAAGAATCAGAAGCGGCCTCATCTGACCCAATGGGCATGAAGAAGCCAAGTGCTGCTCACCAGGGCTCACTATGCCAAACTAAGTAAGTTTATCCATCATCAAAGCCAGGGCATGGGGGCCAAGTGCAGATGAGAATTCTGAGGGGTTTAAGATTTATTAATAGCTTTCTTTCCACCTCCCTTCCTTCTCCACTTTCTCATCTCTGGGTGACCTCCCAAAGTCACGCCACAAGAGAACACTTATTATTATCATAATTATAGTGGTGATATTGGTACATGCACTCACAGATGCCTCTGAACATGTGACGTGCTTGTTCGCCTGCATTTCCAATTCACAGTATCTTGGGAGCCAAAAATAGTCTGCTATCAAATCATGCTACGCATTTTTTTTTTTAATTTGCCTCCTTTCTCAGGACAACTCTTTCCGAGCCACCAAAAGGCTGCCAATTCCATTCTGTGCACCATTCCTCACCCCCGCCTCCAACCCCACCCCAACACTGGTCTCCCTCCTCCTTCCCACAAGCAAAATAGCGATGGGAATCAGGTTAATACACCCATCGAGCCTCCCTCTGATGAGTGGCAGGTTAATGATGCGCACGTCTCCTTAAATAATTCATACTTCTAATAACCATGTTACTCGGCACTCAAGCTGTCCTCATCAAGAGAGGTGGGGTAGCACAGGGCAAGGCTAGGGAGCGTTGAGACTTTGTGGAGTAGCCGCAGACTGAAGAAGGCCCATTCCTGTCACCTTCTTTTATTATTGTCACCCAAAACACATCCATTACTGTCAATTCCAACTCTTAGCCACCCTATAGGACAGAGCAGAACTGCCCCACAGGGTTTCCAAGGAGCAGCTGGTGGATTCGGACTGCCAATCATTGGGTTAGAGGCCTTAGCTCTTAACCACTGCACTACCAGGGCTCCCATTATACTCCCATGGGCTTCCAGCAGTAAGACAGCAGCAGTAGTCACTATGCTAGGTGGGAAAATGAGAGGACAGGAGATCAGACTGGAAGAGCATTATTTACAGGCCCATCTGATTACTGAGCAAGAGAAAAACTATTTCCAAGATACCACCTAGATATCTCCAGGGCCTACAGCCTTCTCACTTCCTCCATGAAGCTCTCCTGGATTAACAATACCACTCAGGGAGGATCTTTTCTGCTCAATGTTTGTTTTCTGTTCATTTTGTTTCTTCCCCTATATGATTTCATTTGCTCCTTGATGCCAATGCCCTTTTTTCAGCAAGGTGTGTGCAACGTATGTACAATGCATGTGCCTCAGCCTGGTCTCCCTTTCACTGCTTTGCAATGCCTGGCACAGGGCTCAGAATTCCCAGATAAAAGACCATGAAGTGAGGGCACTTGTGCTCATTGCTGCTGTAACAAATTAGAGCAACTGAGTCTGAAAAATCACACAATTTTATTGCCTCACAACACTGCAGCTCGGAGTCCAAAATGGATCTTACAGGGCTAAAGTCAAAGTGCCAGAAGGGCTGGTCCACTCTGGAGGCCCTGGGGGAGAATTCTGTCCCTGCCTTCTCTCGTTTCCGGAGACTACTTGTATTCCTTGGGTTCTGATCCCTTCCCCACGAGACTTCAAGCCTTTGCTTCCAACAGCACATCTATGACTTCTTATGACCTCTTGCCTCTCTATTTTAAGGATCCTTGTGGTTTACATCAGGCCCACTCAGATAATCTCCCTAACTGAAGATCCCTTACTTAATGACATCTGCAATGTCCTTTCCATCACATACAGTTACACTTGCAGGTTGGGACATGGACATCTTGGGGGAGGGGCGCATTCTTCAACCTATCACAGTCAAGATTATCTAGGATGTACCTTAACTATAGCCAGGGGTGTTGTGAAGCCACGAAGAAAAGGTACAGTAAAAGTATTTAACATGGTATGTAGACCCTAAGTGGCCAATGACTGCTCGTTTTAATTAAACACTGTAGAGTCATCTGAAAACCTGCCACTGACCAGGAGCCAAGCCTGTACTTTGACATATGTTATTGCACTGCACATGCATGAAAACCATGAGATGGAGATGATCAGCCTTCTGGTGACAATGAAACGATGCAGAGACTCAGAGAATAAATGACTTGTGCAAGATCATGTGGACAAACCACAAAGGGAAGGTTGCAATCTAGATTTGTCTAAATAAACACAAAACAGATGTTCAACCAACATCATTACTGAATCTACCATTCCTTAAATCAGGCTCAATGCCAAAATCATCCCTGGAGCCAAACAACAATACAGATTCCTGGGCCCACAACTGCACATTCTGAGTCAGTATATACAGCGCAGGATCTGGGAAGATGTCTTTTTAACTAGGCTAGATGTTTAATTCTAAGGTTTTGGCAGGTTTGTGAAACAGGAATCTAGCCCACCCCTAAAATGGCATCAGTACCCTCACTGCAGTCACACTGAAACCATGTCTTTCAAATGCAGCGCACACGTGCGTGCATGCATGCGCGCATGCGCACGCGCACGCGCACACACCCCAGATAGGCAGGGCTCATAACCGTAGCACCACTGACAGTTTCAGAGAGAGGATTCTCTGCTGCAGCGGCTGTCCTGCACCCTAGAGGGTGGCCAGCAGCATTCTTGGCCTCTCCCACTAGACACCATTTGCACCATGACCATTTGTTCTGACAATCCAAAGATACCTCCAGAAATTGTCATGTGCCCCCAGGAGGCAAAATTTCTTCTAGTAGGGAAGAATAGGTGATGAAAGCCAAAGCTTCCAGTTCTGGCTCAGCTCACACCCTCACTGTTCTAAAGCAAATGGGAGTCGAGTCGTGCGTAGCACACAGCTTGGGAAGCAAGAGTGTAGGGTTCTCATCCCACTCAACCACCCCAGCTCAGTAGCAGCCAGGCTGAGGACAGCAACAGAAACATAAGCATCTCACACTCAGGCCAGCAGATGGTAAACAGCTGCTGAGTTTTCTGGGTTTAGCTCTCAGTCTCCTCATTTGTAAATTAAACAAGTTGAGCGAGAATATCTCAAGGCTCAGCTGAAGTGCTGAGCTCCTTAAAGGTGAGGCCATCCAGTAGTGAGGCTTTCCCAACCACGCAAGGCCAGGCCAGAGGGAAGCTTGTCCCCAGGCCCCCAAAGGAAGGCAAGACACACACATCTACAATGCTGCTGGCCCCCCTGGGAATGAGCATGTGCAAGGAGCCAAAAACCCCTGGTGGTACAGTGGTTAAGTGCTACAGCTGCTAATCAAAAAGATTAGCAGTTCAAACTCACCACGTACTCTTGGAAACTCTATAGGGCAGTTCTACTCTGTCCTACGGGGTTTGTTTAGGTTTGGTTTCCTCCCCGACTCCTACCCCCGGTTTTCACTCTACGCAAATCATGCTCTCTCTCTTTGTAGCTTTTTCTTTCTCTCTTTTCTTTCCCTTCTGTCAAGTACAAAGAGAAACTGTAGGGTTTTTTGTGGGGTTTGATTTACTTTTTCACTGCTGCTGAATAAGCTCAGCTGCTTTTATTTTTATTAAATCTGGTAGTTTCAGTGAAGACAGTACTGAAAAGATCTCTGAGTCCTGAGATGTAAGATTATTACAATTCTGCCTAACTCAGGTTCCTGATGAAGAATGAGCTGATACAGGGACTTGGGTTCAAAGCCCCAACGCAGGCTATACGTGGTTCTAAAAGGCACACAAGGCATATGTTTAGATGCTGGTCTACCCTTTAAGAAGACAACCTTTCTTCCAAACTCTCTTTGATGTAATTATTTGGCAAGAGTCTTCTACAAACAATAGACACTTAATTCCATTTTGAAATTAACCTTTCACTGGCAAAGTGTGACCTGGAAAAAAAGAATGTTTTTTTAAAAAAAACACTGACAACAAAAATACCCAAATATTAAGCAAAAATATCTTGTCCCAATTTCAAAAGCCAAATGTAATTGACTTTCAGATGAGGGCTTTATGCCAACTCCAACTTACCCTTATAATGTCTGGCAATATTCGAGCTGGCCTAACAGAAAGATCTCAAAACAGACCTAAGAATTTCACAACTCTGGGGACTGTTCAAGAAGGGCTCCAGAGACTGCAGGATGAATTTAGTCAACAGCACAGAGCTCACTTTCTCCAGAAAGTCTCCCCACTACTCCTGACTCACATGAACCCCTTCTTTATACGCCTTGTGAAATCACAGGTTCCTCATGCCCAGGAGAACTGACTCTGGCCTTTCTGCCTCCCCCATACTCTGTCTTAATGATCTTAGCACCTACAACACTTTATTAAACATACCCAGTGTGACGTGCTGAACTGCATCCCCTCAAAAATATGTGTAGCCTGTGTGCCTGGGCCATGATTCTCTATATTTTATGATTGCTCTCCATTTTGTGATTTTTCCTATGCTGTATGTTAAGGGATTAGGGTGGGACTATAAATCCCTTCATAAAATTATCTCCATGCTCCACTGTAAAGGGAGTTTCCTTAGAGTGTGGCTTGCACCATCCTTTATCCTTTCATCCTACAAGAGATAAAAGGAAAGAAAAGCAAGCAAAGATTCGGGAACCTCACACCATCTAGAAAACAGCACCAGGAGGACCTTCAGACCTGAAGTTCTTGTGCCAAGACACTCCCTGAAGAAGACTGATGCAACCCAAGGACTTTCCTCCAGAGCCAACAAGGGGGAAGCGTTCCCCTGGGCAGACACCCTGAATTTGGACTTGCAGCCTACCAGACTGTAAGAATAAACTTTACTTTGTTAAAGCCATCTACTCTGTGGTATTTCTGTTAGAGCAGCACTAGTTGACTAAAACACCTGGCTATATATGCTTACCTCCCTAGTCAGACTGGAATCTTCTAGAAGCAAGGACCATGTTCACTCCCATCCAGATCCTTAGTACTAGGCACTAGTGAGTGTTCAATATCTGTGTGTTTCACGAAAGCAGAGGAAGGGAAGAAAGATAGGAGAAAGAGTGGGCTGGCTACAGTACTCCCCAGGGGACAGAAGCCACTATGGCTCTCTGCCTTTCCCTCCTTGCTCTTCAACTGAGCATAACCTCATTTCCCAGGCAAATCAGAATTTCCTGACTTTAGAGGCCGTTTCTTCCAATCGACAGACTCCCACCCTGTTGGTGCTAGTCCAGCAGCAGAACCATATATGCCAATGATGTCCTCTCTGGAAGATTTCAAGTATGGTGCTGCCAAGAGAGAGGCAATCTAAATGCTACACATAAGCCCCAGGCAATGATGCAGCCCGTCATTCTGTCTTTACAGACCAGGTCCCAGCCCTATTCTGTTTCCAGTCCCTGGTTCTGACCAGGTGCCCAGTGGCCACGGTCCTTCTGGTTCATGGCTATAAGGGGAGACCACGTCTTTTCCTGCACTCCCATCACTGCATTCTTGATGCAAGTGCTAGTGAAGCCATCACAGCCTGTGGGGCTATCTGCGTGAAATTCAGCAGCCAGTGTGCAGGCAAGAACCCGTGACTTATGTATATCTTTGTATCATTCCTAACATCTAATCAAAGTCTGCAAGCAGTAGGGAAAGGACATAACCTTGATTGCGCACTTCCACACCTCAAGCACTACACTAAGTGTTCTCCAAATATTTATTCTTCAATAACAAAGGGACTCCATTTATTCCCCATTATATAGCTAAAGAAACTGATACTCAGAGGGCTTAAGTAACCAGGTGCCTAAGGCCATAGCTCACAAAAACAGCACATCTCAATGAAACCCAGATTTGCAATTCCAAATCCCAAGTTGCTTCTTATGTATCACAGTTCATGCTACAAGTGGACACTCAATAAATGCTTGTTGAGTTACAGTGAATTCCCAGAACACTCTACAACTGAACACACACCAGACTCCTCACAGCTTTCTGCTGCTTATTAAAATTATTCTTGGCTAACAAGAAATAATTAGAGTCTCTGGAGTACAGTCCATTAGAAAGACATCCTTGGGAATTAGAACATAAAACAAGCCTAAATAGGAATGCTTCTGCTTGTTTATGTTCATAAAAATCACAGAATCTGAGTCCAGAGAAGGGCCTTGGAGAGCATTCAGTTCAAGCCTTTCCTTTGACAGACAGGTAAACTGAGGCACAGCTAGAAAATGACTCACCTGCATTCGCACATCAAGTTGTGGCAATGACAGGACCAGAATCGATGGTGGTGGGTCCATGCTCCCTCTCTGTTCTCAGATCCCACTGCTAAATGTCAAGGGTGTTACCTCTCACCACCCCCAGTCCTCGGAACCAAGGCTCAGAGAAGGGCTCTTGGTCAAATCTCTTTTCTGCCAGGTAAGCCCCAAGCCACGGCCACACAGACAAGCTACCAGGCCACCTCAGCATTTAGTTACATGCAGAAGCCATTTCCCACCTCGTTTGCTCCACTGACAGAAGTATTATCCTTAAATAATTAATGCACAGAGGATGCCCTGCAAAGAATAACAGTGTCTTTTCTTTTCCTGGGGAAAAAAAGTGGGCTCAGCACAGGCAGCAGAGGAAGAGGGCCTGCTGCCCAGCTACACAGCCTCTGAGGTATGGGGGCAGGGGAGGACGAAGGCGACCCCACAAAATTGTGTCATAGATCTCAGAGAGCCTCCGAGGACATGGAGAATCTGTGTGTCTGCTGTCACAGAGACAGTTTTCGGCCCCTTTTTGCCAAAGAGAAGACAAGAGTCTCCCAGAGCCAGCCTTAGTCGACTCACTGCTGCTCCACCCCTCCCCCCATCCTTCTCAAAGTACCTAGCAGAATTCAGTTCCATCTGGAAGGGGTTTTCCAAACGCTATAGAATGCATGAGTAATGGTGTTGGGTGGAGATTTAGAAGCTTGTGTTCAGAGCTCTAAAATGCCTGTGTGGTCCTGACCTGGTCCCCTACCCTCTGGGGACTTGGGGCTCTTGTGTCTCTACTCTAGCCCCCTTCTAAGAAAATCATGGGATTTAACCCTCAGAGAGCCTCAAGAAAGGCAAGGCCATGGCCAGGCAGACAGTAAGGCACTGCTCAGGTCACCCCACTGCCCGGCTCCGCTCCCTCCATCTCCACGGTAGTCTGAAGCCCTGGAATAGCCAAGGCACTGAGGACCTAATGATCAGTCCTGGCCGAGATTCAAATTACAGCCATTCATTAAAGTGTGATGTGTCCATCCTCTGCCCAGGGGGCCCAGGGCCCCTTTACAGGGTCAGGGGCCAAGCAGTTATTCCATGAGCCAAAACCTCATCTGTCTTTGCACATGGAACCATCATTTCTCACATCAGCAGCACTTACTCGTTAACTGCATCCATGCACAATTTAAGGAACAAATAAGGTCACAAAACAGCACTTCTCACACTTTCACATGCACAGAATCCCCCAGGGGTTCACAGTAAACACAAACTGTAATTCAGTAGATCAGGAACACGGCCTGAGAGTCTGTATTTCTAATAAGCACCCCAGTGATGCTGATGCTGCCGGGCTTCACACCACAGTTTGAGTAACAAACACCGCAGAGATGTGCAGTGTGCAATAAGGTACCCGTTAGCCACACGCAGCTATTAAGCACTTGAACTGTGGCCAGTCAGACTTGAGATGGGATATAAGTATAAAATACAAACCGGATATCTGAGGCTTAATGGAAAAAAGAATATAAAATATCACATTCATAATTTTATATTGGTTAGGTATTAAAATTATATAGTAGCCATAATAGGTTAAAATAAATTTAAAATAATATTGTGGCTATCACTGGTTAAAATAAATTTTAAAACAATTTCACCTGTTTTCCTTCTGCCCTTTTTAATGCGGCTGCCCCATCCCGTCAGTCTGTTGGTTGTTGGTGCCTTCGGTGTCGCTATGCCGCTGGAGGCTATGCCGCTGGAAGCTATGCCACTGTGTTTCCAGACCAGCAGAGTCGTCCTGACAGACGGGTTTCAGCACAGCTTCCAGACAAAGACAGACTAGACAGAAAGGCCTAGAAATCTACCTCTGAAACTCAGCCAAAAAAAAAAAAAAAGAAAAGCTTACCAATCCAAACAGAACACGGTCTGATACAGTGTTTAGAAGATGAGCCCCTGGGTTGTTAAGACCCTTACACGATAGCCACAAAAACTAAGACAAACGCATCAATGATCACAAAGATGGTGTGGGACTGGCCATTGTTTTATTCTGGTATACATAAAGTCACCAGGAGCCAGAGCTGACCTGATGGCTACTAACAATGATGCAATTACTTGAAAATTTGAAATGCCCTATGTGGTTCACATATCTCTACTGGACCTGGCCGTCACAGATCACAACACACAGTGAACCCTGCCAAAGCAGCACTCCCAAGAGTTCTATGGTGCTGCTCCTAGTAGCCTATTAATGAGCTCCCCATTATACCTTTGTCTTCTTACACCCAGTAAACTTTCACCCTCAACTCTGGAAACACTGTGTCAATCTACATTTTCTCTCTCTGACTTCTTCCAACATTTGGCTCCTGTTGAAAACCCTGGTGGTGTAGTGGGTTAAGTGCTACGTCTGCTAAACAAAATGTTAACAGATCAAATCCACCAGGTGCTCTTTGGAAACTCTATGGGGCAGTTCTATTCTGACCAACGGTGTCTCTGAGTCGCAACTGACTCGATGGCAGTGGGTTTAATTTTGGTTTTTTTCTTTTTTTTTTTTTTTTTCCAGTTTGGGTCCTATATACTGTCAATAAAGGGTGGCGTGCCCAGAGTTTCTCAAATGTATATAACCTCATAGCAACACACTGCTCCAGACCAGTTTCTCAAGCGCCTTTTCAGGTCTAAACCAATTCTGACCAATTGGCTGGGGCCAAGAATCCAAATTTTTAATAAATAGATGGTTCTGATCAAATTATTCTGGAACCACACCCCTAGAGTATTACTTATAAGCATTCTTTGCTATCTGAATATTCTCAGTGACAGTTTATCATCTCATCAGGCAGCCGGTTTCACAGTGGGACAGGTAACACAATAGCACAGCCATTGTAATCATCATGATCACAAATGGTCATCAAAAGAAGAGTCACTGGACCAAAAACAGTAACTATAAGAACAAGCCAAAAATAGCGCTTACCAAATCCAATCCCACCATTTCACAGGTAAGGGGTGAGATCCACAGACCTTCAGTTACATACACAGACAGAGGCAGACTTGGACTTGAACAGGAGACTTTGTGTCGGCGTTCACCCTGACAACCCAGCAGATAAATGTCTCCCTGGCTGTCACCAAGCAGCCCAGACTTTCCTGAGGCTTGCTAACAATTCTCAGTGGGCACCTCTTAGCCCTGTGAGGTAGTCTTGACAATGCCCTCTACCTGGTACCAGAATGGAACTCTGGTGCTACCTGTTAACTTCTTCTATCCAACTACCCCATGCTGGGTCCTGCACTCTAGACCCCCAGCTTCTCCGTAAGCATCTTACCACAGCTGTGCACTGGTCTTGCCTCTAACAGGTAGGAATCTCCACTGTGGCACCTAAATACCCCATTGGATACTTATGCTCCCGAACTGGTTCTAGACATAGAAAAAGCCAGCAGCATCCCTGTGGTCACAGTGCCTGGAGGAGCCCCCAGAGCAGCCCTTGTGAACCGGCCTCAGCCAGGCTTTCACTCCGGCTGTCAGCTGGCAGGGATTCAATATACATCAGTCTAGTGCCCCCTACGGGTGTGTGACTGCTACCACTCTTTGCATTCTTCCTTGTGGAGCTACAATAGGCCCACAGTTACGTGACTCCACCACTCCTGGATCAGCCCACAATACATCTCACACCACACGATAGACCTACTTTCTTACATGCAAATAAACTGGCCATTCTTTGACCTTCTCTTCTGTACCTCATGAAAATGGGAGGGGTGGGTGGTTTAGAAGAGAGATAGTGGGAGAGAGCACTTGCAGAAGCAAGGCAGAAACCAAGTGAACCCCGCTGTCCGTATTCTGCAAAGTGTTCAAAGGCAGAGCTACCAAAGCCATTTGCCTCTGTTGTGTATGGTCACTGAGAAGGCTGCACACTGCCCTCGGCCCCTGTACCTCCTCTCTGCCCACTTGTCCACACTATGCATTTGCATTGCGTCCCCAGGGGCACTGGGTCACTCAAGTGTCAGCCAAGAAAAGGAGCATCTCCAATTAGGCTGAGAAAGCAGATGTTCTGTACATAAAAAATCTGGTTGGAGGGAGCAAGAGATGACCCCTGACTTGTGAAGCTCCTGAGTAGCAAATTCCCTATCAGCAGATGCTCAACAAATGCTGAATGTCAAATAAGCAGGGCAGAAGAAGGAAACCTCCCGAGCCCCTGCCAGAGCCCTGGCAGTGGATCACAGGTGCTCTGTGTGGTGGTCATGGACACTAGATCATAAAACAAAAAACTAGATAAGCAAAAAGATGTCTTCCCATCAAGAGCTCTCCTCCTCCTGTTCCTCCTGGCCGTCTTGAGCACTTCTCCAGATATTCCTTGCATTGTAAAATGAAATTTATAGATAAAAAAAATAGTGCCCTATTTTTTCTAATATATCAAACTCAGATTTCTCAAAAACCACCTGTTCTCACCTCCTCACAATGCAACTCAAATCACACGTGTCTGCTAATCTCCCCCTGAAGACTGAAGTGTACCGATGCTACGTGATTCCCAAACATTAGTGCACGTAAGTGTCACCTGGGGAGCTTGTACAGCACTGCAGATTCGCAGTCCCTTCCCTACAGACAGAAGCCCTGGTGGCCATTGATTAAGGGCTAGGATGTTAATCAAAAGGGCAGCAGTTCAAATTTAACACTCACACCTTCTAAGAAACCCCATGAGGCAATTCTACTCTGCCCTAGAGAGTCAGAATTAACCTGATGGCAAGGGTTTGGTTTTTCATAGATAAGGAGCCCTGGTAGGCAGCAGTTAAGAGACTGGCTTAAACCCACCAGACACTCTGCAGGAAAACGACGTGGTCATTGGCTTCTGTAAAACTTACAGCCTCGGAAACCCTCTTAGGTAGTTTACCCTGTCCTATGAGATTGCTATGAGTCACAACTGACTTTATAAGCAATGGGTCCCTATAGTTTCTGATTCTGGGCATCTACTTTGGAGCAGGAACTCAAAACTTTAGCAAGCAAGGCAGGTAATTCTGAGGCAGTTCTCCTACGAACCACCCCATGAGAAGCTCTGTTGTAGCAATCCTGACCCAGGCCAAGGAGAATATATCCAGAAGCTTATTTTCAGAAAACACGTGACTCAAGTGCTAATCCTATTTAGCTGGTTAAACCCTAGGTTCTAGATGCAACATGACGCTTCCTTAAACCCACAGCTGTCAAATTGATTGTGACGCATAGCAACCCTATAGGACTGAGTAGAACTGCTCCATAGAGTTTCTAAGTAGCACCTGGAGGATCTGAACTGCCACCCTTTTAGTAAGCAGCCATAGCACTTACCCACTAGGCCACCAGGGTTTCCTGATGCTTCCTTAGCTGCAATAAAATGCTTCAGAGAGCGGCACCTACTGGAGGTCTCTTACGCTACAGACAAGCTCTAATAGAACTGTAAACGGAAAGCAATAAAAGGAGGGCAAGAGGCCCACAATGCTAAAGAGAAGTGCTTGGCCTCCAACTTTCACAGCAGAACCAAAAGGACTGTCACAACCAAGATTCAGAGTTGCCAAAAGGTGTTATTTCTGCAAGCCCTGAGAGATATGGTTTCTCCTGTATCGTAAGGCGGAACTTCATCAAGCTTACAAGCTAGAAAGCCTAGGCTCCTTAGAGCTTCTCATTAACTCAGTGATTCAGATAGCAGACCTTGCCACCCTCCTGGGAAGGTCATTTTCTCAGCTGCTCCAGCACAAATGAAGTATACAAACACTGTCCACTAACTCAACAAGTATTTACTGATCATTTCGATATGTAAATCCTGGACTGTGTCAGAACAAGTCACAGAAACCAGTTCTCTGAGGGCTTCTGCTTAAGCTGGGAAAATAAGATGTTGTGACTCAGAAACATATTTAATCAGGGAGTGAGGAGGACTTGAGGACCTAAAGATATCCACCAGAAATACAGAAAAAGGTGAATCCAAGGAATAAACACTTTATCTGTGCAGCATTCCCCTGAACCCTTACAATCTAGACACTGGACAGGGAATATGTTAACTCAAGTCACATAGACAAATACAGTAGAGAAAATAAGAGTAGAGAATGTCACAGAGGCCAAAATGTTCCTTTAGGGAGGCTGTAAAAAGGGCCTGTCATTTTCAGGAAACCAAACCAAGTTACAAAGGAGAAGTAAAAACTCATTGCAATAGAGTCAGATCTGACTAAGAGTGACCCTATAGGCCAAAGCAGAATTGCCCCATAGAGTTTCCAAGGAGCGCCTGGCAGATCTGAACTGCCAATCTTTTGGTTAGCAGATGTAGCACTTAACCCACTATGGTACCAAGATTTCCAAAGCAGAGGCACCCTCTTTAATTACAACAGCCTCACACCTTCTTAAGCCCAGTGTGTGGTGGACCCTCTTTCCACCTCCCCAAATCCTGTCTCTGCCATGGTCCTCACAGCAGCAGCAACACAAAGCCCAGGGGAATGGCCACCTTGCTGCGCCCAAGGAAGGAGAAGAAAGCCTTCTCCAACAGGCAGTAGTATGAAGTCTCCTTCCTTTAATAAGTCATTCATTTATGATTCAATCCCCTATTAGGTGCAGGGCCCTGTGCCAGGAATAAGATGACACAGTCCCTCTATCACACAGTGACAGCAGACAAGCAAGCACTGTGAATGGGATGGACTGCAGGTTAGGAGGTTGTGCGCCAGGGTAGTCCCACTATTCCCTCTTTGCTTTGCTCCCCTCACTACCTAATGCATGGGAGTCAGAATGGAGCTCCAGCACTGGCCAAGCCAGTCAGCTCCCAGCCAGTGTGGTCAATGTGTCAATTTCACCTGCACTCTTGCCTTGCTTTCTCTGCTCCTTTCCTGAGTGCCCCAGGAGGCAGACCAGGGTCTCATACTCTTGGCCTCGCCGGTCTCATCAAACAGACTCCTCAATAGATCTGCCTGTCTTAGTCTAACTTCTCTCTCCCCATCCCACTTTTCCCCTGGGTCATTAGAGAGACCCTGCTGAAAGCAGCAAAATAATACCAGAAACAAAGAGAAGTTCTACTTCCAGAAAGGCCAGCAGGTAAGCAACTCACCAGGGCAAAACCTAACGGCACTGGCCCCCAAGGGCAAGGTCATAGCTGCAGATAGGAAGGCATCCCTATTCTAGGCCTACATGAGCTTGCTTGACAGGGTAGCTGAAAGCAGGAGGACCATGGGCTCACACTCCCTGGCTAGAGACCCCAGCTGTGACACTTAGTAGCTGGGTGATCTTGGGCAATGTATGGTAACCACTGAGTGGCTCGGTCCTCTTCTGTGAAACAGTACCTAATTCACAGGGCTATTATGATAATTAAATAGATTAATATTTAGAATGCACTGAGGACTACACCTGGCACAAAACAAGAGCTATACAAGTCTTTGTTAAATGAAATTAATTTTCCTTCCTTCTCCCCATCCAACAGTATGTCTGAAAGTCATCTATGTCCCATTCCAAGTAAGGCATCTAGTTATAACTGCCATCCTTAAGTCAACATAGTTGAAAAAGTGAACACAGTGCAGACAGCCAGTTTGAGGAAGGAATGCACATGAATGAGTACCAGCTGAAGACCAGCCTATGGGATGGATATTGTATGCATTATGTGCAACTTAATCTCATAACCACCCTGTAAGTTCAAAATCATCTATTTCTGCAGATGAAGAGACAGAGATTCAGAATACCCCCCAACCTATTAAGGAACTTGGAGACACAGTTGTTAAGAGCTTGGCTGCTAACAAAAGCTTGACAGTTCAAATCTGTCAACTTTGCCTCGGAAACCCTACGGGACAGTTCTACTCTGTCTTATAGGGTTGCTATGATTCAGAATTGACTTGATGGTAACAGATTTTTGTTGTTGCTGTTGTTGTTGATAGGAACTAGTGGCCAGTTCTAGGACTAGAGAGCTTTGTACAAGTCCATAATCTTTATCATTTCCACAGAAAGGTCAGCAGCTGGGTTCATTAAAAGCCATGGAGTCTGTGAGGAAGAGGAGAACCAGACAGCCTTCTCTCTTTCCCTTCAGGTCTATGGAGAGAGAAATCACAGGATACAGAAAAGTACAATGGCAGCTGAGAGAAAGACCAGATTCTATAAAGTCAGAAGGAACGAAAGATAAAATCGACGAGGAGCTTGGAAAATGGTACAAGGACTTAACACAAGGAGTCTCTGGCAAACTCTCTGATCCTGGGGGAAGATTCATACCTAAATCAATTTGGCCCTAGTGACCCAGCCATCATTTTTTCTGTCACCCGCGCAAGGCAGACATCACTATTTGACCACAGCACACATCACTGCTGGTTCTGGCTAGTCTCAGAATTCTCCGGAGCACAGGCTCAGGAAGCCCTGCTAATCTAATCGAATTGCCTGCTAGATGAACCCTCTTTGCCATTGTCTCTCTTCTTGCTGCCAATGGAAGTTTAAGGAGCCCCAACCCACTCCCTACTTCAACCCCACCCTCACTTCCCAAGGGCTAGTGATCTATTTAGGAAAAGGACTCAGGTCACTATACATAGGAAACAAGTGAAAAGTATAATCCTAGAGTTTGGTGAGGGAACCTTAGTTAGAGATTCTGAACAGGGGGGAAAAAAAAATCACCCCAGAGCAACAGTGTAGGCAGTGCAATGCAATTAACTATGTATTCAAAAGCTAATAACTCACTATTTCTTTAGCTTAGATTTGTAGAATACAATTTAAAAAATCACCAACACTTGACCTTTACAAGCACCTCACTAGACAGCTTGGCATCTTGTAAAGTGTAAAGCATAAAAATCTTAGTCATTTTAGTGGTTTATAGATTTTCTAAGTAGGCAATCATGTCTGCAGATAATTTCTTTTGAAATTCTCGTGCCTCTTGTTTCTTTTCCGAGCCAGCAATGCCCGCTTCACCCGGGACATACCCAGAAATGCAGATCTCAGACCCTGAATCAGGGTCGGCAGTTTAACTAGATCGCCAGCTGACTCATGCACATTGAAGGTGGAGACACACTGCTCCACCACCCGGTAACACATGGAAATCACAAAGAGTATCCTTGGTTTTACTCTGACTTTAATGAGAACATGTCTCCATCTTCATCCTTACTTGTATTTGTGGTATCTTTCTGACAGATGCCCTACAATCAGATAAAGCAGAAAACTCTACATAAGTATCAATAACTCAAGAGACATTAAAGGCCTTAAAGAACATGTCTGTCAGACTACTGACCTTGTTACAGACCAAGCACAAAAGTCCATGCCTCTGCTGCCCTGATGGCCATCTGCCCGAGAAGATGGGTCATAACAATTTTTTTCACATTGAGCACGAGGCTCCCAGACAATTAGTAGGTATTTGTTGAATAAATTAATGAAGTTCATTGCACTCTTCTTTACATAATGCTAACAGAAAGGCTGAAGTTCGAATTGAATCTACCAGCTACTCCATGGGAGAAAGGTGTGGCAGTCTGCTCTAGTAAAGATTTACAGCCGTGACAACTCTATGGGGCAGCTCTACCCTACCCTATTAGGTCACTATGAGTTGGGATCAATGACATCACAGCAATGAGTTTGGTTTACACTTAGGTGTGTTTCTGCCTAGCTGAATGAACATTAAATCTTAGATCCTTGAATGTCTGTAACACCACATGACTAAATGTTCAAGAAATAAATCTCTATTTTAAGGTACTCTCCTTTCATAAAGAGCAGAAAATAGCTTGCCTCATGAAAATTTACTCCCTGATAGGTTTTAATCAACAAGTGTTGATTGGGCACAGCTGTGTGCCTATAACGGTCTTTAGTTCTACTAAGGATTCAGAAAACGTAAGACAGTGGTTCTTAAATTTAGCATGCCTTAGAATCACCTGGAGGGCTTATTAAAACACAGATTGCTGGTTTCTACCCCACTCCCAGCTTTTCTGATCCAGTGAGGTCTGGTATATGGACGCAACGTAAGCATTTCTAACAAGTCTCAAGGTGATATTAATGCTGCTGGTCCAGGGACCACACTTTGAGAACTACTGGCATGAGCCATCCACCCTGCATCTAGCACAGTGGTTCTCATGCCTAGCTACACGTCAGAATCACCTGAGAAGCCTTTTAAAAATGCTGATGCCTGAGTTATTGTCTTGGTCACCTAGTACCATTATAACAGAGATAGAAGTAGATGGCTTCAACAAAGAAAAATTTACTTTTTCACACTGAAGTAGGCTAAAAGTCCAAATTCAGGACATCAGCTACAGGAACATCTTTCTCTGTTGGTTTTCTCATCAATCTTCCCTGAATAAAGAGCTTATCTTCACAAGAACCTGGGCTCCAAAAGACACACTCTGCTCCCAGCACTGCTTTCTTGGTGATGAGGGCTCCCTATGTCTCTCTGTTCACTTTTCTCTTTTATACTTATGGAATCAGCTTACGACACTATCTAATCTTGTAGCTCTCATCAACATAACACTAATCCAATCTCATTATATCATAGTGACAGAATTTACAACACACAGAGAAATCACACTGGAGGACAAAATAGTAGACAATCGCATACTAGAACTTGGCCAAGTTGACACACATTTTGGGGGGACACAATTCAATCTACAACAGTCATCCCATGACCAACTGAATCAGAATCTGTAGGGGAATAGCCTGGACAATGGGTTTTGCACCACCTCCCCAGGTGTTTCTAACGTGCAGAGAGCATGATCTCACTGAGCTCATCATTTCATTGGGGAAGTAGGACTGACATGCAAGAGTTACACAATACCTACAGTGGTGTGTGGCAGCGGATTAATACCAGCTTGTTGTGAGTTACCATCAAGTTGATTTCTACTCCCGGTGACTCCATGTGTGCACAGCAGATGTAATCTAAAGGGTTCTACAGCCAAGACCTTTTATGGAAGTAGGGTGCCAGACCTGTTTTCTGAGACATCTCTGGGTAGGTTTAAGCCACCAATCTTCCAGCTAGTAGTTAAGGGCTTACTCATCTGCACCAAACCCAGAGCCTCCTGTAGCAGTTGTTGCTGTTGTTAGGTACCATCAAGCTGATTCTGACTCCTAACAACTCTATGAACAACGGAAAAGAGCACAGCCTGGTCCTGTGCCATCCTCACAATCATTATGCTTGACCCCACTACTGCAGCCAATGTGTTAATCTGTCTCATTAACAGTTTTCCTCTTTTTCAATGACCCTCCACTTTACCAACCATAATGCCCTTTTCCAGGGACTGGCCCCTCCTGATAACATGTCAAAAGCATGTGAGAGTAAGTTTTGTCATTTTTGCTTCTAAAGAACATTCCGGCTATACTTCTTCCAAGTCAGATTTGTTCATTCTTCCGGTAGTCCCTGGTGTATTCAAGATTCTTTTCCAACACCATAATTCAAGGGAATCAATTCTTTTTAGGTCTTTCTTATTTGCAGTCCAGCTTTCATGTGCATATCAGGTGACTGAAAACACCGTGACTTGGGTCTGACACACCTTAGTCCCTAACACTTTAAAGAGGTCTTTGGGATGCATCAGCTTTGCCCAGTGCAATGTACTGTTTTGTTTCTTCACCACTACTCCCATGAGTATTGACTGTCGATCCAAGTAAAATGAAACCCTTGACAAACTTCAACCTTTTCTTCATTACAATGATGCTGTCTGTTGGTCTAGTTGTGAGGATTTTTGTTTTCTTGATGTGGAGGTGTAATCCATACTGAAGACTAAGGTCACTGATCCTCATCAGTAAGTGCTTCCAGTCCTCTTAACTTGCAGCAAGCAAGGTTGTGTCATCTGCAACAATGCACAATGTTAATGAGCCTTCCTCCAATCATGACACCCCATTCTTCTTATAGCCCGGTTCCCAAATTATTTGTTCAGCAAACAGATTGAATAAGTTTGATGAAAGGATACCAGTTAGTGGGAGCCAATTGTGAATCCAGCAACATCATTCTGTTAGCTTGAAATGTGCCACAATAGTAGTGTTCACACCACAGAAACTGGAAAACTCCACAACTCACAGAGGAGGGGAGGTAGGAACTGGACATAAAGGATGGATATCACTGGAAAGAAAATAGGCCATCCATCAGGCTGAGAAAAAATATGTGAGCACGTGTTCGGAGATGGGAGAAGACAAGGTTCTTCTGGGCAGAGTGAGAAGCTGAAACATGCTCAAGAGAAGTGTTTTGCTATAAGGAGTGTTTTCATAAAAAACGTGGTATCAGAAGTTTAGAATTTTACATCTTGGGGAATACTTAAAAAAAAAAGGCAGCACACATTGAGCGCAGACAGGTATACCGACAAACTCATCTATGAGTACCATTAACAGAAACAAGTCAGCCACGGCATCAGTGCAGCCTGCTGACCAGACAGCACCTCAACCCTATTAGTGCTTCTCAGGGAACTTCGGGCCTTTGTGCCAAGTCAACAGCTTACAGGAGGGGCATAAGAGGCATCCTGCACCAGTTCCTGTAGCCCTATCTTCTCCTCTGTACGGAAAGCCTGGTGGTGTAGTAGTTAAATGCTATGGCTGGTAACCAAATGGCTGTCAATTCAAATCCACCAGGCACTCCTTGGAAACTCTATGGGGTCGTTCTACTCTGTCCTATAGGGTTGCTATGAATCAGAATCAACACAAACACAGTGGGTTTGGTTTGGGTTCGTTTCATCCTTGTATTACCCTTATCCAGTGATCCTACCCCCCTTTGTGGAAGAACTCTGCATCTTCAAACCCTGCACTAATGCCTCAAGGGAGAAACAGCTGTCACCACCCAATTAGACTCCTGCACACTCGTACGAAGCAGATGTACGTCCACTGACCGAGACAACAGGATGGCCAAATGAGGGGAAAGAAAGACAAAGAAAACGGGGTGGAAGGAGCTTTGTCCAACTCTCTCCAAAAGGTCAAAGGCAGGCCTGTAGGAGCCACTTATACATGACTCGAGTTCAGAATATGACACCTGGATGCTTTTCACCCCTCGGTCTGGAGAGAAGAGGCCAAAGAGAGACCACCACCCATGAATATTTCATGTGACGACTTCTTAGTCCCATTAAAGTGCTATTGTAATAACATCACTGTTAGCTCATCATTTTCTTTCTGGCTCTTGGAGAGGGTAAAAAAAAACGAAAATACTTATTCTGATTGGGAGGTCATAGAAAATCATCCACTACTTGTTTGAAAGCTTTTGACAATCAAAGGGCTCAACAATCACATTGTCATTTATTTGGCATCATTCAGAAAGGAGGCAGAATTCCACAGAAGTACATTTTCCAGATAAATGAAGTTGGTACTTAAGAACCAAGTTTGTTTTTCAATGTTACATTTCTAGAACGGCAACTCCCAGTTTACACAGCCAAAATGAACACTTATGAATACAGCAAAATGTAACATTACACAGAGTGCCTCAGCATCTCCAGTGGATTAGCCTGTATTTTTACTGTCCCATAACCCATGTTATCTCAGGCTTCTTGTCATGCTTAGGACTGCTTGTCCCTAAATTAATAGCTTCACATTTGATGAGATTTTTGAGTTTTTAATTCTACGTTTTTTAGTTTAGTCTTTTTCTCTCACCTATCTACTTTCTCACCAGTCTGTCCAATATTATGTCTTGCTCCTGTCATGGTCCTTGTCACCCGTAACCATTCTCCATTCTGCTCCCAGCCCAATTATAGTTTGTTACTCTGAATTTACTAGGAACTGGAAAACTTAGCCAAATTTAGCATAACTGTATGGGGCAGTATACGGTCACTATGAGTTGGAATCAACTTCACGGGAGTGGGTTTGTTTATGTGGGTACGTGAGAAAAAAGTTAACAGGCTCAGAGCAAGAACCAAGGGAATGAACTCTAAGTGAATTGTAAAACCGTTAGCACAGAAAATGTTTAACACCTGTCTCGGTGTCTTTGGATCACCCTTACTCGTGAGTCGGATCTGACTCAGCGGCACTTGGCTTGGTTTACTTATTTCTTAATGCACTCTGGATAGCAAAGTTTACCCACGAAAAAATTCTTAGATAAATGAGGCGTTACTTTTTAATGATCTTCAATTAATATGTGTATTCATGACTGTTTATGGTTATTCTCTCTGCAGATTAATAGATATTAAGCACTGACCATGCGCTACAGCCTGTGGCTACAAAAGTGAATAAAATCTCTTTCCACAGTACACTCAGTCTGGTAGGGAGAAAAGTACCCTACATGACCCCCTTCTACTCCTTCCACATCTCTCAGCCCATCATACTGTGGTGGCTTGTTGTTGCTGTGATGCTGGAAGAGATGCCACCAGTATTTCACATACAGCAGGATCACCCATGGTGAATGTGTTTTAGGGGAACTTCCAAAAACTAAACCACAGCAGGAAGAAAAGCATGGCAATCAACTTCCAAAACTCAGCCACTGAAAACTCTATGGATCTCAGAATGCTGTCTGAGATTTTAGATGCTCTTACTTTGGACATGTCCTCATATTATGGATTGAATTGTGTCCCCCAAAAATATGTGTCAACTAGGCCAGGCCATGACTCCCATTACTGTGTAGTTGCCTACCATTCTGTGGTCTGATGCGATTCTGTTACTGCTGCAAACCCTAACCTCTGTGGTGTTAGTGAGGCAGTTAACAAGACAGTTTCCTTAACAAGTTAGGAGTAAATTTACAGGATTACATTGTATTTTGAGTCCATCCCTTGTGAGATATAAAAAAGAGAAGCGAGCAGAGAGACATGATGCCCTCCTATCACTGTCACAAGAACGAAAAACCCAGAGTGGAATGTGTCCTCTGGACCCTGACTTCTTGTTCTGAGAAGCTCCTGGACCACAGGAAGACTGATAATGACCTTCTCCCAGAGCTGACAGAGACATAAAGCTATCCCCAGCAACTGGCACCCTGATTTTGGACTTGTAGCCTCCTACACTGTGAGTGAATGAACTTCTCTTTATTAACACCACCCCTTTGTGGTACTTCTGACGACAGCAGCATTAGATAACTAGCAGACATCAGCAGGGACCGATGACCAGTGAAAGACAATGTCTGCTAAAATGGGGGGCCAATAAAGGGGAAGGAAATTCTCAATGATTACGATAGACAAAAGGCCCAGAGCCAGGAGCTAAAACATATCGGTGATCCCAACGATGACACAGGACTGGGCAACACTTTGTTCCCTTATGTATGGGGTCACCAGGAGTTGGAGCTCTTCTGATGGCAATAAGAACAGCAAAAACAGTTGACTTATGTTACTACTTGACTCTGTGATGCTGCTGCTCAGTCACCAGTCTCCACCCACTCAGGGCTAAACACCCCAGGACCGTCCGCAGGGCCTCTGCACATTGCCCTGCCTGACCCTGGAGCAGATCTCTGCATGGCTGACTGTTCCTTCAGGTCTCCGCTCAGCCATGACCTCTCTGGGAAACCTCTCTGACCTCCCTGTCTCCGGTATCACCTACTCTCCCTCAGCTGCATCACTGTTTTATGTTCCCCCTAGAACCTTCCCCAAACTGAAACTAACTGCATCCACTGAAATGTTCAGTGTCTACCTGCCCCGCCTCTGCACAAGCACCAAAGTGCAGGAGTCTCTTCTGAGTCAGCCACCAACCCAACGCCAGCCCTCAGGACAGTGTCAGGCACTGAGAGGGCTTTCATGGAATATCCAGTAAAGCACGGCAACACAAATAGTTAGAATACAAGGTTAAGCTGTAGAAAAGACGACCAGAAAACATGTATCCAAGCTGGAAATAGGAAAAAAGGTAACTCAAAGAGGAAAGGCCTGAGCTGGATCTTAACAACAACTGTGGCAAGTGGGTAAGAAAAGTCAGACGGTACTCCAGATGACAACACTTCATATCCTTCCGCCCAAAGGCAGAGGGTCCAGCCTCCCTGCCTTCAAGTCAACTCCAACTCATAGCATCCCTGTAGGACACAGCACAGCTGCCTCCGAAGGGTTTCCAAGGAGTTGCTGGTGGATTCAAACTGCTGACTTTTGCATCAGTAAACAAGCACTTTCTCACCCATTCCCCCACACCCATATAAAGAATACATATAATAAACACAATGAACGACATATTGCCCCTTTACAAATCACAGCCTGTCGCTTACTTTACAGTTGTTATCAGGATGCACAAGTCCCCTGTCTTAGTCTCCTGGTACTGCTCCAACAGAAAATACAAGTGGAAGGCTTCACAAGGAGAAACTTTTATTGTCACAGTCCAGTAAGCCACCTATCCATTCATAAGTTATGAGTCGATTCAGTATAAGAAATCTTCACAGTACAGTAAACCAAGAGTCCAAATTCAATGACAGCATCTCAGCACAGGAACCTCCAGTCCAAAGGACGCGCTCTGCTCTCGGTGCTGCTTCTTGATGGTATGAGGTTCCCGACATCCTCTGCTCACTTCTCTCCCTTACATCCCACAAGCTTGTAGCATGAGTCTTGCCTTTCTAACACAACTGCTGCCCATTCTCCATCATCAACATCACAGAGGCAGGATTCACAACATATGGGAGGAATGGCGCCATACTGGGACTCACAGCTAAGTCAAATCAATACATACATTTTGGGAGGGACACCATTCAATCCATGACAGACACCATGCTTAGGAGACAGTGAAAATGAGAAAGATGCTTAAAGAAATGAATTGACACAATGATTGCCACAATGCACCCAAACAAAGCAATAATTGTGAGGACAGTGCAGGTCTATTTTCTTCTTTTGCACTCAAGGGTTGCTATGAGTTGCAGCCAATCCAACAGCACCTGGTAACAACAACAATGGTTTAAAGGTTGTCCAAGAACACCCTGCAGTGTCAAGAAAGCAGTGAGAGAGAAAGAAGCTCCTCCTGTGTCCTCCCCTTCCCAAGTTTTGATATGGCCTCTGCCATGCAGGTGAGTCCTCTCCAGCACCTTGCGTTTTGAGCCTCAGAGATGAAGCAGGGTTCCCTGGCGGGCTCTTCTTCCAGGGGTGAAGACATGTTACTATCACCTAGGAAGCACTCTGGAGGCACATTATCCTGGTCAGACCACTGGGGCTTGGGGCAAGGGGCAGGGAAAGAACGGGAAGCCCTGGACTGGAACAACAGACTGGGAGAAGGATACAGAAGAGTGATGGAGTGCCATTCATTTCCCCCAGAGTACCGGCTGGATGACCTCCTCGGCTGAAGAGTCCCGCCAAGTCCCAGCTGTCATTTTAAAGTGATGAGGCATGGGACATTTAGGAAACACTATGTTCCAGGATATATCTCAAAGCCGGAATGTTCCAGAGCCCTAGGGCCTTGGAGAAATACATTAAAGATGAAGAAATGAAATGTAAGTATCTAAGCTTAGTTTCCTCATCTGCAAAATGAGAGGTGACACAAAAACCCCCATGGGCCCTTCCCGCTGTCACAGTCTGTGATTCTGGGCTGCTCCATACTTTATACTTTGAAGCCATTTGCTAAGCATGTGTCAGCTAGCCAAGTGAAGGGATAAATGAATGATGCCACGGTCACAGATGTAGTAGGTGGCACTGCAGCTACCTCGCATCCACCCCCCGAGGAAAGAAAACACCAGAAATGAATCCGGCTTAAAGATCACTGCCCTCTGAAAGTACTTAAAATTGAAAAATACCACAGTCACTGCAACAGAGCAGTGCAAACACACTGAGGGCCTAATTAGGCTTTGAAATACATATGCACACAGGTCCTGCCAGAATTCTCTCTGCCTCAAAACACAGATCTCAGACCTTTGCTCCTCAGCCAAGACCCATCAGTTGCTGGGGCTTAGTCTAAATCCATCCCACAGCATTCCGGCTCCCAAACAATCTACTCTGAGAAACAATTATTTCTGGGGCTGAGAATTCTCTGCTTTCCTCGCCCCAGCCTGATGCAAGTTCTTCCTGCAAAGGCTGAGAAGCTGCAGCCAAGAATACAATCAAAGGGCCGGACAACCTGTAATCTTCACTTTTCCTTTGTACTTCAGACAGCTGCAATCGGCATTAAGGCGGCCAGCCGGGAGACAGAAAACCGGCAAGCGGGAGGACCAGGCACACACCTGTGCCGGGAGGCTTCTCCGGGAGAAAACGGAACCACCTCCCTTTAATTTCAGAGTTTAAGAAGAGAAATCTCTACAGAAATCAGAACTCAAAAGGCAGAAAGGAGAAGAGAAAGAAATGGGGAGAGAAAGTTCACGCCCCCCAAAGTGAATTTCAAATCCCCACAACAAAGCAATATCTAGCTAAGAAAAAACTAGAGAGAAACCTATTCCCCTTGCAATAAAGCCTTGGCTTTCCCAACAGATAGGAACCCAGACACACAATCCTTGGCTGAAGCACAAATGTGAGTGTATAACTTGCTGCACCACCTCTAAGAGTTAAAAAAAAAAAAAAAAGCTGTCATCAGACCGTTTCCAACTCATGGTGACCCCAGCTGTGTCAGAGCAGGACTGGGCTCCATAAGATTTTCAATGGCTAATTTTTCAGAAGAGGACCACCAGGCCTTTCTTCCGAGGTACCTGTGGATAGACTCAAACCTCCCACCTTTTTGGGTAGGTGGAAAGGGCATTAACAATTTGTACCACCTAGGGACTACCTAAGAACCAAGCAGCCTAAGAATGTGGCCCCACCGAACTGGCAGATTTGTCACAATACCAAAAAGAAGGCAAAGAATGTGGCCCCAGGTGAGCCAGCTCAGGGGCTGCACCTGCCTGGGTTCTGAAGGAAGTGCCCTACCAGTGCCCTACCAGCCCTGCAATGGAGAAATTTGCAAATGAGATGAAAATCATCCCGCAGTGAGGCTGGGGATGCTCAGAGGACAAGAGCTAATGGCAATTATTTAGTTTTAATAACGGGCTAATTGCTGACTAGACCAGCAGAGGCTAAAAGGCCAGTGCCATTGCTTTGCCAAGAGAACCAAAGGTTAGGCGTTAACTGCATAAAATTCAGTGGGCAGATGCCCTGGTCACTTCTAATAGGATTGTGCTGCCACATGACACAGGTACAGACAATTTGGGTCTGGGGAGGTAGAAGACCCAGGCACAAATTTCTGAGAGCTGTAATCAGGCTAAAACCTCAACCTGGGCAACAGCAGCTGTTCAGTGCTGGAGAGGGTTGGGGGTTCAGGGAGACTGGCTGGTCTTGAATTTGGACACAGACTTTCTGCTTCAGGAGAAGCCAAGGGACTGTCTCAGAGGGTCCTACAAGAAGGTGTAATGGTCAGAAGGTCAAATCATCTGCACCAAGTCAAGGGGTTACTACACGCATCAGCACCAAGGACTAACATCCAGGATCCCAGCTGTCTCAGCTACCTAACGCTGTCATAACACAAGCACCGCAAGAGGCTGGCTTTAACAAACAGAAATTTACATTCTCACTGTTTGGGAAGCTGGAAGTCGAAATTCAGGGTGCTGGCTCTAAGGGAAAGCGTCTTCTCTGTGGGCTCTGCAGCAGAGTGTTGGTCTCTGTTCCTTAGCTCCCTGCTCATCTTCATGTGGCATGGCATCTGTCTTCCCCCATCTCCACTTGCTGAATCTGTTCCTTTTATATCTCAAAAGAAACTGACTCGAGAGACACCGTACACTAATGCTGCCTCACTCATACAATAAAGAACACCTCTTCTCAAACGGGATTATAACCACGGGCATGAGGGTTAGGATTTACAACACACATGGGGGGGGTAGTACACAATTCAATCCATAACATCAATCAGTGCACTGTCAGTAGCTTGCGAAGGAAGCCAGGTACTTATGAACATCACCCCTGATCACTGCCTAAGGGACCACCCCAGGTGAGGTCCACTCATTTGACATACCGCCTCCTTCCAACCACAATCATTCTCACTTCCATTCCTGAACTCTTCCGCTCTTAGAATGCCTTTTCCTCTCCCATTCTAAACCTGCCTGTTACCTTCCATGATCCACCTCACCCACACCCTGTCAAGAAACCCAGCTTATAATAAGGGTGCTGAGTGAGGATTACCTGCCCTTGGTTCAGCCGGGCTTCACAGTTGGTTACCTGTACTCAACTCTTTGAGCTTTTGATCAATTTCAAGGTCAAAGGCTTTTTAGAGATCATTCAGTACAACTATATAAAGATAAACTGAGGCACAGATGGATTTCATGGCTTATCCAGCTCCCAGCCAACATGAACCCATTTTCCCTTTAATTTCATGTATCCCCCTATTGCTTATTTTTGTTTCATGTAAGGGGGTCTTATCTGCACAGTATGTTTTAGGCATCTGAAAGACAGCTCTTGAGTTATTCTATACATTAGTATTTTATATACCCACACAGGATTTAATGTGAGTCCATGGATGATACAAATAGTTAACACACTTGGTGACTGGAGTCCACCCTGAAGAAAGATCTTTCAAAACCCAGCCAGTGAAGACCCTAGGGAGCAGAGTTCTAGTGAGATAAAATGGGTTGTGATGACTAGAGCTCTCTTAACAGCAATTGGTCCTTTCATTTATTTATTTACATGTTGTGATTGAGTGACAGTTCAAATCTGCATGCCCGCCTCTGTGCTGCTCCTACTACTCTCCTTGCCCGGTGACAGCACACTCCTCCTTCATGTTCTATGCATGTCATATCCTCTTAACAATCTCCTGTCCCCTCTTCTCCACCCTCTCCAATCCCCTCAAGTAAGAGGCCAGTAAGACATCCTACAGACACACAGAACCATAAACTGCACACATGATATGGTCTCTGTGTCACCGAATCCAACCTATTCCTGTCTGAGGAGTTGACCTCAGTAACGATTTATGGACAGGGGCAGCATCAGGTCTATGCAACATGCTCCCAGGGAAGCCCCGAGGCCTTCGGACCATCAATCATGGTCTCTTAGTGGAGTTCATCCCTTTTTATTCTCGTGTTGCTACTGAGACTCAACTTTGTGAGCCCCATGACGGCTGTCACTGGTGGTGGCCGGGCACCATCTGGTTCTTCCAGTCACATGTTGACGTAGTCACCCATTCACGTGGTCTCTCTGTCTTCTGGGTTCTCTTTCCCCCGTATCATTTTGGTCCTTGGTGATCATCTGTTCCTGCTGGGTTGGGCCCATTTGGTATACCTCAGATGGCAGCTTCCTAGCTTTTAAGACCCCAGATGCCACTTACCAATATGGGGTGGAGAAGACACTCTTAGCAACAGGCCAGTTATGCCAATTGACCTGGATGTCCTCTGAGAAGCAATGGGTCTCGCAGTATTTCACAAAGGAGGAGCCTCATTGGTCAACTGGTTAAGCATATAGCTGCTAATCAAAAGGTCAACAGTTAGAACTGACCAGTGGCTCCCCAGGAGAAAAGACTTGGTGATCTGCTCCCATCAAGATCCCAGTCTAGGAAACCTTATAGGGGCAGTTCTATCTACTCTGTTCATTAGGGTTGCTATGAGTTGGAATCAACTCAGTGGCACACAACCACAATACAACACACTAAAGAATATCCTTAATAAGTATATCCATTAGTTGGCCAGCACTGGCCCTCTCTCTCTGTGGTTCCTTGATGACCTAAACCCAATCACAGGACTACAGGTTTCACAGTGATCTCCACTTCCTCTGACAGTACTGTGGTGGAGTCACATAATAGACTAACAATTTTAAGGAAGGGCAAAACCATTTTGTCTAACATGTAGCAGGCAATAAGAAGGCCTCTCTCCTTAATCCATTCTATCACCATTCAGTCCCGCACACTTAACTGAGTGCACAGTATTTGTCAGCTTTGTGTAGGTGATGGTACTTGAAGGTCAAAGGAGATACAGTCCTTGCTCCTGAGTAGTTTCAATGGGAAGACAGAAAGGAAGACACATCATTATGACACTGAGTAGCAACTGCATGACAGCAAAAAAAACCAAAGGAGTCTCTTTTTAGATCACTGAATGAAACTTTGTATCTCTCTCTAGCTGCTGCCCAACTTAGCTGGTCCATTTGTCAAGGCCCCAGCATACCCCTGCTTCTAGGTATTTGCTCACAACAGTCTCCTCACCTGGAACATCCTCAACTCTTACAGAGATCTAACTCTGAACTTGAAAGTGGAATTTCAAGTCATACCCAGAATTCTTCATGCATATTCTTTTCCTCCAAAATCTTCTTAATAACTTCAGCACTGCCTTTCTGCAACACCTGCTAAGTCCCTTATAATATCTCTTATTTAATTCTTGGGCCCTTCCTTTCATGAAATCTTATTATTTATCTAAATTACATTTCCTTAATGGTGGGAGCCCCAATTCCTGTCTCTCAAAAATTCACATCTGGACAAATCTCCGATACATGCAGGTGTTCAATCTATCTCTTTCAGAATAAATTTATGAATCAGTGGATGAATGTGCTCTATCATTAATCAGGTTTCAACTGTTGGTCATTAATTCTAGATAAACTCATCCTCTGTCTGTCACCCCTCCACCTGATTACACACTAAGACACACACAAACACACTGTACTATTTTTAGTCAACCAGGACTCACCTAGAATGCATGAGCCACAAACCTCTGCAAAGATTAGCCAGCACCTTTTCTAATTTAATTTTTTTCTTGGCATCTCCCTCCAACCCGCACTGACTCCATCTGGATTATTTTTGTGCTTGGGGAACAAGAAAACAGGAGTAAATGAGCTGGCAGGAATGTGGTGTAGTTCAAATTGCCATCATCTAATGAGTGGAATAAATCTTTATCGATGTTAATAAACAAGATGCCGATACATAGGCACGGAGGTCAGGCCCAGCCAGGTAAGGCCCAGCAGGGACCCATTTCTGTAATCAGCTTTCATTTCTCTATGAATATCCCAAGCCACACACAAGCTGGATGAGAATCATCTAAGTAAATGTCCATGTCCTAGAACAGGAAGCAAGCCCATAAGCCCAAACACTGCTCTCAACTATGAACCCAGGGAATTTAAATTTATCTCCCAATGTCTGTCTTGATTTCTCCTGTTAAAAATGCAAGGAAATACAGGAGTTCTTGTTTTGTGTCTCTCCCAACATTTTTGATTTTCCAACACTTGATGATACCTATAAATACATACTTGAGCCCTGGTGGCACAGCGCTTGAGAACTCAACTGCTCATCAAAATGTCAGCAGTTCAAATCCACCAGCCACTCCTCGGAAACCCTAGACAGCAGTTCTGCTCTGTCCTACAGGGGTGCTGTGAGTTGGAACTGACTCAACAGCAATCGATTTGGGCTTGGTTATAGATGTTTACAAAGGTCCTGTTCTCTTGGTGTGACCACGTAAGGCAGCCAACAATGCACAACCAAAACCAAGTGAGTGGCTGTAGAGTCGACTGTGACTTATGGTGACCTCAGAATTTGACGGCACTCAGTGAAGTTTTCAGTGGCTATAATCATTCCAAAGTAGATCACCAGGCCTTTCTTCTCAGGCAGTTCTGGGTGAATTAGAACCACCAACCTTTACAACTGTCAGCCGAGTACTTAACTATTCGAGCCACCCAGGGATTGCTAATAATGCGCAAACCAAATCCACTACTTTTGAGTTGATCCTGACTCACAGTGACCCTAGATTTCCAAGTCTATAAATTCTTACAGAAGCAGACTGCCGCATCTTTCTCCTCTGGAGCCGCCGGTCGTTTCAGACCACCAACTTTCCTTTATCAGTCTGTTCCTTTATCCACTGTACCACCAGGACTCTTTGTAACGCACAAAGGAGCCCATAATTCCCAAATCTGGCCACACATCAAATCCCTTACAGAGCTTGTTAACCACAGCTGGGACTTTCCCCAGGAGAGCCTGATTTGGTAGGTTTTGGGCGGGATCTGACAACCTGATTTTTTAACAGGGGACCCAGACGATTATGACGTAGCCAGCTCACATGCCCGGCGGGTAAACAACGTGGAAGCACACTGCAACGTAAACAACACGGACTTTGCAGTCAGGCCGACCCGGTTCACAATCCCAGCTCTACTGCTGACTGCAAACTGGTGACAGTTCCTTAACCTCGGCGTAGGGACAGCTTCCTCAAAATGGTTATTGCGGGGACAGAAGGGCCTAACACTCACAAAGCTAGGAGTCCAGCACATGGTACGTGTTGAGCGTTTAGTAAATGGCAACTGCCCACATAAATCCAAGCCGAATGAGTCACTGCTGAGTCACTGCTGACTCATGGCAACCCCGTCTGTGTCAGTCTAGAACTGTAGTCTGTGGAGTTTCCAGTGGCTTGTTTTCCAGAAGACTGCCAGCTCTTTCTTCCATGGTGGCATTGGCTGGATTCAAATCACCAGTGGTTCACTTAACAGCCATGTGTGCTAACTGCCTGCACCACTCTTTCCATCCTGCCTCCCCCAAGCCCCCCATATAAATAGAGCCCCTAAAAGTGGACCTCTCAGAATGCTTGGCCCAGTCCAAATTCTATTAAATCATGTTGTTGTTCTTGTTGTTAAGTGCCATCGAGTCAGTTGCAACTCATAGTGACCTGCGCACAACAGAACCAAACACCGCCTGGTCTTGCACCAGGACCACAATTGCTTTTGCACAGAAGCCCACCATTGCAGCCACTGTGCCAATCTACCTCACATTAGGTCTAACAAATTAAGATTCTATATCAGGATGTAAGGGTGATGTAATCACTTTGTATACATAATACTCAAGGGTGGTTTAATCATCTTGTATACATGATTCTCAAGTCAAAAAGAAAAGGAAGCCTCTTTGGGGATTCTGACAGTCTGACCACCAGAATGATAGCACAGGTTTCCACATCTGGGCCAAGCCTTGGACACTTAGTTTACTGGTCCCTGAAGAATACTGTGATCATGCTGCCTCACTTACAGCATGGTGCCACCGCACAAATCCCAAGAATAACATCATACTAGAAAGTTAGATCATGGACAAGAAAGTCATTTGAAACATCTACTATAGAGTAATGACGAATCTTTTAAAGCAACATTTAGTGGGAATAGAGAAAAACCACCAACAAAGTCATATATCAGGGTCCTTCTGATATTTCCATTATCAAAGTTACTCACTCATATGGAAACCCTGGTGGTATACCAAAAGCTCCAGCTACTAACTAATCGCTCCGAGTATCAGAAAACAGGCTCTTCATTTAAAGTCAAGTGTTGCTACCAGCAAAAGAGTTGCGTTCTTTCTGTGTTTCTTCCACATGTTCTACATTTAGTGCATCTTTCAGGAGACCAGCCTCAATGGCAACATCTGTGCAGGGAATCACTGCCTAAGTTCTGCTCTTGGCATAACCTGGCCCCATCAATCTACGTGAATGTAGATCACTTTCCCTTTTATATTTCTTGGCAAGAAAATCTGCTGGTAAATATCATTTAACCTTTCTCAAACAGTGAAGGTGGCCCTTGTTCCATCCATCAAATGGATTCCTCACTCTTAATTTAAAAAATTAGAAGTTGTCCTAAACCTTCTTCTGTGGGAAAGACCTAAGCAAATCTTATTTGGATAGATTGATTCTCCATGCCTGGCCACAGTCAATGCCAAATTCTTACAGATGTCCAGCCAGCCACAGCATTTAATTTTTTAAAAAGGTCAGGCTATAGAGGAGCATTCTTCTACTTGAGTGGTTCATTTCTAGAAGGAGTTTGATGATGAAAAAAAAAAAAATTTAGAAGTCAACCAAAGTCTATTTCCATGAAGTTTTACCCCTAATCCCCTCACTGAATTCCACTGGCAAACTCTGCCCCATGGTTGCTGGATAGCCAAAGACAAGCACTGATTTACAGGCACGTAGGATAAACTGAAAATATTTAAATTCTAATTTAAGTCCACAGTAACTTTCAATACCCTAGTGGTAAATTCATGACGTTACACTGTCTCAGACCATTCTATGAGGTATTATATTTAATGTGCAATGTTCTGATGACAGTAATAAATGAAACTGAATTGAGTCAAATGCTGGTGAAAGAAAGTCAAGCTTCAGTCACTGAGCAGTAAGACAAAAATAATCACAGCAGGACACACCTAAAATCCCTGTGATCTTGATCTCGAAGAAAGACAAGAGAAAGACCAAGTAAATCCATAATCCAGTAGGAATGCTGATCCAGACAACAACTGTGAATGATTTTAATTCATCCATGAAGTTGCTCCACTTTAAAAAAATAAACAAGGCTTACCTTCAGTGATGGGCCCCTAGTGGCTCAGTGGTTAAAGCACTCAGCTGCTAACAAAAAGGATGGAGTTTCAAACCCACTAGCAACTCTAAGGGAGAAAGGACCTAGGTTTATCTATGCTGTAAAGATGAGCACCTATGGGGTAGTTCTATTCTGTCCTATCAGGTTTCTGTGAGTCAAAATAGACTGGACGACACATAACAACTTCTCATCAGAGGTGGTTCCCCATCCTTAGTTTGTCAACTGCAGCATCTAATTCAGGTCTGCATTTCAAACAATGTCCCACACTCCAAAACGGTCTTCCCTTCCTTAACACCAGGAATTGCTTATGACCCTGTGTTAAAGGAAACTAGCTAAAAGCTAATTCTTAGTAGATTTAATCTATTAACCAGAGTTTAATACATTAGCATCTAAATTTTTTTCAATGAGAGGAGAACGAGTCAGCGCAAGGAAATCCCAAGGTGGGATTTCAGGCACAGCATAGAGGCTATTCTGAGAGAATATAAGACAATGTCTCTGGGTAGAAATTACCTCTCTTCTGTCCTCATTTCACACCATTTAAATGGGCAGACACAAAGCTGTAAATGCAGCTTCTCTAAGATGAAAATGTTATGACTTATTTGATCCTAAACTTCCCAAAAAGCATGAATGGAAAGCATCCTAATTCTAGCCCCTCTTTTCACAGTAAGAGAAACCGAGGAATGCAGCAATTCAACGATGTGCCCCAGATTATACAGCAAGCTATGAGCATCCAACTCGACGGCACTTGGCTGGCTTGGAGCAATGGGCCTATCCTAGACGCTTCTGCATCTACTTAGCCCCTAGTTTCATTCAGTTGCCAAGTTTTATTTCAGCTAGACAACAATCACATCCTAACTAGTCTCCTTGATGCTATGCTAGTTATCTTCTGTAGGATAGTGAGAAGGCCTGTCACTCATGCTCAAAATGTTTAGAGTCTCACCACTGAAGGATGGAACAATCTCCTACAGTAATCTCATTCGAGAACCATCTACCTAATGTTCCCACTTCGGCCAGTAAACCTCCCATAACACAAAGTTCACAACATCCCAAGAAAACTGACTACCAGAATTTTTTCTTTCACCCCAAATCTATCTCCTTGTGACTACTAGGACTTCAAACCGGTTCATTCTGGTTCAATCTTCTTCAGATAAACGCCTGTTCTACAACTAGAGGACCCATTAAGCAAGCCAGTTTTAATCTACCAACTGCCCCCTGGAAACTCTACAGAACAGATCTATTCTGTTCTACAGGGTCACTGTGAGTTGAAATAGACTCGCTAGCAGTAGGTTTGGTTTGATTTTTAATATCTCTTAGGGCATTGCTGGTTGTGGTAAAATTCCTGCCTTTCGTATGAGAGACCCAAGTTTGGTTCCCAGACAACATACCTCATACACAACTGTTACCTGTCATCACAGGAAGCGTGTACATTGCTATCATGCTGAATACATTTTAACCGAGTTCCCAGACCAAGAGAGACTGGAAAAAAGGCCTGGTGATCTATTTCTAAAAATTAGCCAATGAAAACCTGCAGCTAACCACTGGGGTGGTGCAAAACTAAGTATTTTGTCCCACTGTGCACGGGGCTACCATAAGCTGAGGCCAATTCAACGGTAGCTCACAACAACAGCAAATACCTCTTTGAATTATCATGCCTTCCTATATCTAAAGACTGTCCTCTTAGTCTTCTCTGCCATATTAATAGTCCCTCACTTTCTCAAACATTCTGCATACGAAATGGTTTGAGTTCTTCTTCCCATCCAATTCTCCCTCTCTTTATGTCTTCCAATCGTTCATACCCCATATGTATATCGTAAAGAGCCCAAGATATTCCAAATAAAATGCCCCAGATACAAGATTCTAAACTAAAAAGTACACAGTACAAAGAAAGTATGCCCATTCTTATTCCAAACTATATGCCCACGAATTAAGGGTTAGTGAGCTTTCTGGCTTACTGCATCACAGAGCTGACTCACAACAAACTTTGAGCTTCTGTTGCCCAAGCCATTTAATAATATTTTACTTGTGCCATTAATTCTCTGACACATCGCCCTCACCTATTTTGGGCAGTTTAATTTTGGAATTTGTAGAACTTTACATTTATCTCTGCTACATTTTGTTCTTTTACGTTTGGCCCAGATCTCCAGTCTATAAATACCCTTTTGGATACTGCTGCTGTCTCAGTATTCACCATCCTTCCTGTCTTTATATTACTTGCACACTGGATGAATTTGCCATCACCAAATTCCCCAACTTGAGGGATGGAATGTTCACATTTCTTTTGTACGCAAAAAGGCAGGACCAAGGACAGTGCCTTACAGCTGATTACTGAAAGAAATCGCCAGGTTCTGTCATCTACTGGTTGGTACCCTTTAAGTATCACTACAGCAGAGATACGAAAAATGAGCTAAACAATTTGTTAAAGGCTATAGCAAGTGTAGTAGTGAGGACGCTGACCTTGAAGTTAAAAGATCTGAAGTCAAATGCACTGTACTAGGACTTCAAACCGGTTCATTCTGGTTCAATCTTCCGCTGAGATTTTACATTTCCACCCTAGAATACTCATTGCCTTCAAATTGATTCTGACTCAGATATCCTACAGAACAGAACGGAACTGCCCAAGGCTATACATCTTCGCAAGAGCAGACTGACACATCTTTGTCCTGCAGAGCAGCTGATGGGTTCAAACTGCTGAAACTTTGATTGGCAGCCAAGCATTTTAATCACTGCACCACCAGGGTTCCTTACCTCTGGATATACTGAATCAGAACCTACATTTTAAGATAATTCTCAGGAGATTATGTATGTATACATAAGAATTATCTGAAGATCTTGTTAAAATGTGAGTTCTAATTCAGTATATCCGGGATAGAAATGCAAACGCTCAGCAGAGGGACCGAACTAGAATGAACCAATTTCAAGCCCTGTTTTGTGCATCTCACACTGTGTAATCTTGAGATAGTTACTACTCTTTTCATACCCCATCTCCTTCACTGGTGAAATATTATGAACAACCCTGTGCCTATTTTTAGGGGACTGATTCAATGACATACAGGAAATAATCAGTTTGTACAATCACTGACATACAATACACTTTCACTGTGCTTTCACTGAAAATACACCCTTAGTATTGAACACTTGGGTCAAAGATGCCTCAATTTTCATGCAGTTATGAAGACATAGTATAGGAGAAAAAGAATTAGGAAAACAGCTGACACAGGACACACAATCACACTTAAATCAGTAAGTCCATTCTTCTGTCTGGGTCTAGTCCTTGCAAGGTAACCTCCTAAAGACGAGTCCCCCAAAGCAGTCCTGTGATCACCACTGCCATCTCACACACACCTGTAACTCGCACAAAGTGAGGTGCATGGAAAGTACTCAATTATGCTCAACTGAGCACTGATCTCCTCAGAGCTAGATAACAACAACTTGCATCTGTCCAGGTACACAATAATTAACTTGAGTGACACCAGGCTATGTGCCCAAGTCCCCTCACCTTGCAAATCGCCCCCAGCTGTTTTCTGTTGTTATTAATTCTAAAAAAAAGAAAAAAATGACCTAATACACTGAGAAAAAAGAGCAGCTTCATCAGGCCAGTGCTTAAAAATAGGTGACGCTGTTAGGTGCCATCGTGTTGACTTTGACTCACTGCAACCCCCAAGTAACAGAGCAGAACTCCCCTTAGGGCTTTCTAGGCTGTAATACACACGGGAGTAGTTTGCCTGGTCTTTCTCCCACGGAGCCACTGCGTAGATTCAGACTGCCAACTTTTCGGTTAGCAGCCTGGCACTTCACCATTGCATCACAAAAACTCCTTTAAAAAATTTGTGTATCTGAAAGAAAATGAGCCCAGGAGACAGAAGGACCCATGTGATTGGGAGACTACATCACCATGAGACCAGAAGAACCAGATGGTGTCCAGCCACCATGAAAAACAGCCCTGAGAGAGGACACAATGTAGAGTCCCTGGTGCAGCAACAGAAAAAAGGATGCGTGATCTAGAACTCTGAAAGACCAGACTTGACAGTCTGACAATCCCCTGAGAACACGGCCCCTAGACTTGCTGCTAGCCCAGAGCTGAAATCAGTACTGCAGCCAATACCTCAGACAAAGAATGGATCAGATATGGGGACACAGAGTGATGCATGTGGAATGTGTACTTTATGGTTTAATATATACACATGAAGCTGCCCTACTGGTTTCTTTTTAGATGGGAGAGGAGAGAGTAGGGAGGAGGGACAAGTGTTGGTTGAGTGCATACTAGAAGTAAAGACTAAAAAAGAAGAGTGTGCTCTCACAGGGTAAGGAAAGCAGACAGGGTTATAGAGAGGCAGGTTCTTGGGGTTTTATATGGAAAACTATCTTGGATTATTAACTTTCACTGAAAAAAAAAAAAAAGAAAAACCCATGCCGTTGAGTCAGATCACTTAATCATAACAAAAAAATCAAAAAAAGAAGTGTGTGTGTCTTTGGTGAGTGGCACCTGGGTCTTAAAAGTTAGCAAACAGCCATTTAAATAGCATCATTTGGTTCCAACCTACCTGGAGTAGAGGAGAATGAACACAGACATCAAAGATGTAAGGAAAACATGAGCCCGAGAGACAGAACGGCCATATAATCCAGACACAACATCAAAATGAGACCAGAAGAACTAGATGGTGCTCAGCCACCACCAATGTATTAACTGCCCTGACAGGGAATACAATATCAAATCCCGGACATAGTGGGAGAAAAATGGGTGTGCGGAACTGTAACTCAATAAAAAAGACCAAACTTCATGGTCTGACAGACTGGAAGGTCCCAGCAAACATGGCCCCCCAACTCCCTGTTAACCAGAACAAAAACCATTCCTGAAGCCAATTTTTCAGACAATGATTAGAGCAGAACATAAGACATAAAATTATACTGGAGAAGAGTATGCTTCTTGCCTTCAGTAGATATATGAGGCTAACTGGGCAGCTCTTGTCCAGAGGTGAGATGAGCATGTGGGTCTTAAAAGCTAGTGGACATGAGCTGGTTGAATGGACAAGAGAAATACAAGGTGGGAAGGAGGAGTGTGCCGTCACAGTGTGGGGAGAGCAGCTAGAGTTACACTGCAGTGTCTGTGCAAGTTTTGTGTATGATACACTGACGTGGATTGTAAACATTCACTTAAAACACAACCAAATATACGTTTTAAGTATGCGTATGTGTATTCCAGTCCTTTTAGATGTTTCAGAGTCTACTTTTCCACCACCTCCATTTTCATCTTTCTGAGTTGGTAAGCCTTTTTAATGTCTGTATGATAGTACAGGACAGTTGTGAGACACTAATGATTAGGAAAGGAAGGCAATCATTAAATGATGGCCTTGTTAACTCAATTTTCTGTAAAATCTTGCCTTACAAATCCCCTCTAAATTTCCCATGTCACAAAGACCCACAGCTTACAGCCAGGTTCACTGTGCAAATGAAACACCCATGCTGAAACCTCAACTAATTTTATGTTTAACTTTTTTCAACACACCGTAACAAATACTAACTGTGGCTAATCATTCTCTGATTCCTTTGGTATTCATTGTAATAGCACTAATTACGATAAACACATTTGGAATTAATGTGCATGTCATATGCATATATCAATCCCATTCTAATTTGCCACTGATTAACATCCGTGAAGTGAACAAGGAACCTTCAGTTTTAACAACCTACTCACGTTTGGGTACCACAGTTCTAAAATGGGTCTCACAGCCCTGAATCAGCAGCCTTGCAGAGAGGCAGAGGCCAGAGAGAAACTACTGGAAAAAGACTCAGCTTGTCCTTCCTTTCTCGATCCTCATGGTACATACCCAGTACACTCTAAAGATCCAGATTCCACAAACTCAGCAGAGGATATAAGGGCATGTTGAACATAAAAGCCGAGAACTTTGGACTGACACAGTCCTGGTTTCAAATTCTCATTTTGTTCCTTTTTAACTAGGTTGTTGTAAGAAGTTTACTCTATGTTTCTAGCCCGTAGGTTCTTCATCTGCAGCCATGGAGATGCTTTAAGTTCCTCAATGGATAGCTGTGAGGATTACGTAAGGAAAAACAAATATTTCACTGTTCTGAGCATACGGTCTGTGCTTAATAAAAATAACATTGTTATAATTAGTAATCACCATGATTACAATAGAAAAACTACCATTACAAGCTAGAAATTTCATTTCCTCTATTTTCCAAAAATAACTGACAATAGGATACACTGGCAGAAATATCACCCAAGCAGTCAGTCCTCTGACATCAAAGGGCCCAAAGGGGAAGTAGGGGACAAAAGGCAAAGCAAAGCAATCTCTGACAGTTTGTTTTCAATTATTTCTTTAAGAGACTATGGTAGGGGACTGGGTTAGAGGGCAGAGTGATGGTGTAGAAGGTACAAGAGTTAGGGAGGGAGAAGGCTGCCCAGTCTCCCTCCTGCCCGGCCACATGGTTACCCCATCACGATCTTAAGATTCAGAGTCTTCATTTACAACATTAAGATGGTAACAGCCATGTCACAGTGTAGCAGTGATCAGACGAGGTGACAGATCTCAAAGAAGTGACTGACCTGAACAGCACTATTATGAGTCTATTATCAATATCAGCATCAACATAATTAATGAATGGAAGTCTGGGGAAGCCTATTCCAAAGTTTTCTTATTGGAGCCCTACCCACTGCCATCGAGTGAGGTCTGACTCATAGCGACCCCAACAGGTCAGGATAGAACTACCCCATACAGTTGCCAAGGAGCACCTGGTGGATTTGAACTGCCAACCTTTCAGTTAGCAGACATATCACTTAACCACTACACCACCAGGATTTCCACTGGAGCCCTAGCCTTTAAAACTATGATTAAATAAACACATGCTTCCAATTTTTGTATCTGAACTCTCTTCTAAGCCTCCGTGTCCACCTCTATACACATCAGGAGGACTTCCTCTGTTTCCCAGTCCCAGCCTGGTGTATCCCCAAAGCATGTGCATGTACACAAAGAGGCTTAGAAAAGATGTGCATAGCTCAGAACAAACCCATCCCCTTCCCTGGAAAAAGAACTTAGTCCACAGGTTGTCTGGAGAGTGGGTCAGCACCAGGAACTTGTAAAATTCCTGGGCATCATGGTAAGAGGGTCCCCTCCTTCCCTATCCACCCCTAAGGCTATCCATCTGGTCAGAAGCACTTAGCATCAGGGAAGTGGCTCTCCCAGCATATCTTTCCACCTTGTCTTCTATGCACCATCCAGGCATTCAACGTACTGGGTTATAAGACTCTTGAGTCAAGGAGCCATGTGAACACAGAGGAAGGCTGTATTCCCACCACCAGCTATCAGTATGTAAAACCAAACTCTTGGCCGCTGAGTCAATTCCAACTCACAGCCACCTTCCAATACAGAGTAGAGGCACCCTGTAGGGTTTCCAAAGTAGCTGGTAGACCTTTTGGATTAGCAGCCAGGCTCTTAACCACTGTGCCACCAAGGCTCCTAATTAGCATATGGTGCTTGGCATTTCCAGGATGACTGACAGCAACTTGCAGGAGCATCAGTGCATTTTCTGAGACATGCAACACTAGGGTGACTTCATCTCCTTGTGGCAGAGACAGCCAGACAGGCTGGGGTTACTCAGATTCATAGACACAGGCAGTCAGATATCAAAAAACATCAAGCACCTACAGCAAGCGGCCAAGACTGATGCTTAGCATATCCCTCTAAAGCACTACAGTTTACAGTCTGCACTCATGTTCCCAACCCAACTCCATGCATGTCTATTACACATACGCTTTTCTATACCTAGTTTCATTATCAATGAATTGAAATTGTAATAACAATTCTACCTACCCCAAAGTGTCACTATAACATATCAGAGTAGATTTTAAGAATTAATAACTTCAGGAAACATCTCATAACCTGGTTTCGATTGGAGGACATTATGTTGAGTAAAAGTAGTCAGCGACAAAAGGACACATACTATATGAGACTCCTATGCTAAGAACTCAAAAACAGACTTAAATGCACAGAAGACGAGACTTTTTGATGACTGTAAGGGACTGGAGGGAAGGGGGGCAGGGTGGAGGCTTTAAATTTTAAGATAACTGATAGAAACTTGGTTGGGTGAAATTGGTGACAGCACACATTTGAAAGAAAAACAATATTAAGTGGACTTAACATAACTTGAGTACTCCTTCCATCTTAACCCGATATTGCAAGGACAGAATAGATGGGGCGGGGGGCCAGAGACCATGCTCTCAGGTGAAATCGAGGCCAACTGGCACAGCTAGCATTTTCCTAAGAGGGCTCTCTGCACCCCACATTGGTGAGTGGCATCTGGCGTCTTCAAAGCTGCCAAGCTCCCACCTGAAGATACAACAAATGGCCCCAACTCAGCAGGAACAGATGATCACCGAGGACCCAAACAACATGGGGGAAAGAGAACACAGAGGAGAAAGAGACCCACATGAGTGGATGTCTACATCAACTTGTGACCAGAAGAACCAGATGGTGCCCAGCCAGTCTCACTGGCAACACAAGAATAAAAAGGGGTGCACCCTGAGATCCCCACTAAAAGATCACAACTGATGGTCCAGGGCTTCGGGGTTCCCCTCAGAGCATAGCCCCTGGCCCTGATGCTGCCCCTGCCCATAAACCATAATGAAGGTCCACTCTTCAGACAGGAATGGATTGGACTTAGTGATGCAGAATGACCATATCTTGGGTGCACTTTATGGTTCTATGCATCTATAGGATATCCTGCTGACCTCCTACTGGAGGAAGGGGAGTGGGTGGAGAGGAGGGCAAAGGAGACTGTTGGGAGGATGGGACATGTATGGAGCAGAGAGGAGGGGTGTGCTGTCACCGGGTAAGGAGAGCAGTGGAAGCTGCATATAGGTGGGCATGCAAATTTATATGGGAATGTACATTTTCATTCAGTCATAATAAAAAAAATTAATAACTTGTTTATATCTATACTAAGTACCCAAAGGGCATTCTCAGAACATGAACTAAGAAAACTTAATAGTAGCGTCCTCTCAGTCCTTTTGTGGTCTCAGCCATAAGCCAATCCTAACAGTGGCATGAAAACCCCAGCCCTTCAAGGAGACTTGGGTCCCCTAACTGCTCTCAGCCTATAGTGAATACCCCTACCTAATCCTGAGCCACACACACTTTCTCATGCCTGCCTGGTCCAGTGGCCAAGATTTTAGTCCTTAATTGTACAACTCAGATCTCTTCTAGACAGGGTCCCAGCTCTGTTGCGCAATGCAGGCCCTGACTTGTGCCTGCATCAAAGGGCGGAACCCTACCTACTCAAAGATGTGTGGACACAGAGTCTATCTCAGGTGACTTGCCTCCTTGGTGATGGAGGCTGACAAAACATTTTTCATCTGCTCAGCATGCTCTTAGTTCTCCTACTAGAAGCAAATCTGGGAAACTAACATTGGACAATTTGATCAGCCTCAGCAGAGATCTGAAGCCAGCAATGAGAATATTTTTGAGAATTCCCCCTGGGATGGTGAACGTCTACGTGGTCATGGCAGAAAACTCAGAAAAGACTCAATCTGTGCCACTTGCCTGCACTATTTGTGAAGACCTTTACTAGACATCCTGCAAACAATTTCGGCTATGCCTGTCTTGATGATACAGAGAGGGAGAGAACTAAGATGGATTTTTCGCTTCTTCCCAGTGTCCTGACATCTCTCAGATACAGAGGGTCCACATCAGCACAGCCCTGTGATCACACCCGTGCTGGGCATGTGCCACTGAATACTGGCATTCTCTGTGTGTCTGAGTGTGGATCCAGCCATAGTCCATGACTTTGTCCTATTTTCTAATGACTTGGTTGCCATGAGTTGGATCCGACTCAACGTGTAGCACTTGGCTACACAGCACTGCATGCATGAATACCCAACAGAGTCTGGCAGAAAACCCTGAAACATTCTTCTCTGCAGCTTGTGTCCCAGTTATCCCTCACTTCGACTCAGGTTACCAATACTGGGAAATGCAAGTGGCAGTGACAACTCAGTGGAGTGTGGGAGTTGGCACGGAATGTGCGTACCATCAAGGAACTTTCCCCACACTGTCACACCTTGGGTTCTGGGCTGTGAGTCTCAGCGAGGCACAGGAAGTTGCTGTTAGATCTGGACCATGGATTGGACTTCAGGTTTGCAGCAAGTGGAGGTTTTCCTGGACTGTGGCCTGAAAGCTATTTCTCACTCCCTCCAGTGGTTTCCATCTATACATATCTGCTGCGCAGTTGCATATTTTATGTTGTATACACATCAATACACATTTGCTATATCTTCTGATATCACCAGGTGTTTACAAGAGGCCACATCCATAAAGTGCTGCTTCAGGATGAATCAAGAGCCTATTTCTGGAGAGTGCCTGAGTTGGATCAGTGTAAAATGTCACGGATGAGTGGGTGAGTTGTGAACAAAGAAAAAGTACCACCCTAGAAGTCTAAATAATCAAGCAAAACAGACTGACAATCAAATAAAGCATCCTACTGAAAAAGTCAAAGGAAGACACAGAGAGTGAAGCATCTGGAAATGAAAAAGTCCTCCTGCGAAGAGCATAGGGAAGGAGACTTCAGAAGGACTCACTCCTCAAAAAAAGAGAACAACAAAGCTATTTACTGAAATAAACTAAAAAATCATCATAGATTTTTGTGGGTGTCAACAATCGTATCCAAAATTCTGAGTATTAAATATATCCGTGTCAATTTAAAACATATTTTGACATCATAGCAAGTATGATGAAACGTCACTGCACTTGCTGTAACACAGGCCTCACGTGCACCTCAGTGCGCCTGTACGTGTGCCATGAGGGACCTCGACTAGGTCCTCGTGCACTTCAGTTGGAGTGTTTCTTTCCCCGGAGAAGACACCAGAGCATGAGGAAGACAAACTTCCCCTTCCACCTGAACAAGACATAACTGTGTCATTAACACACTGACCCCTCTCCCCCCGTGACGTGGCCTTCTTCCTTTGCCTCTGGACTCCCACCACTAAGTCCTGTGAGTTTCATCCAACCAACATGCAAGTTGGTCTCGCTCAGTGCAAACAACTGGCCGGGTTCACTGTGCCGCTCAGGCCTTAGGCCCAGGAGACCAAGCATTCAAGAACTGAGATGACACGTTTAGTCCAGTCACAGGGGGACAGTTAGGAAGCTTGGCTGGTGTGCTTCCTAAGTGGATTCCTGGGCAGCCCAAGGATGACAGCTGTTTAACATTGACCCAAGAGGCTAAGCTGAGATGAAAGAGAAAATGAGTTCAACCAAGCCTCATTTCGCTATTTAAAAAAAAATACACATAAGGGAGAAAAATGCAGACATCTGACTTCACCCTGAGCAACTCCAACTACATTGTGTTTGGAGGGTTGTATTTGTTCCTCAGGAGGCAGGGGGAGGTCAGATGAGAGGGAAAGGGTTCCCATTTTGAAAGGCAAGTTGACTGGTTATTAGCAAGCAATCAGAAAGGGCTCCAGTAAACCAGGAGCCCTGGCTGGCGCCTACAACATACGTAATAACTGCACCCCAAACAAAAATTTTCATCAGAATGCTCATCCTCCAAGCTGACTTCAGTTGCTGGCTTTTCATCTCTGCAGCCGCCAGCAGGCCAGAAACTCGTCGGCAGCATTCATTCATTTCCACTATCACCGCACACCTTCAAGGATCTGCCAGGAAGGGAGCCAAGGGCTTTGCCTTGCTCATAGGTAACTGGCAATTACAAGGGCCAGTCTCCTTGAACGCTCCGGTGTGGCAAAGGGGCTCTGGGAAGCGAGTGTTCTTTTACTCTCAAAGAAACAAAGAGATTGATTTAAAAAAAATAAAAATAAAAAACAGACAGTGAGAGCTCATGAATACCCCAGCTCTGGCTCCGGCCAGAAATAAACATGAAAAATAATGAAAGTCCTGAAAGTGAACAGCTGAGGACGCATCTCCGGCAGCATCCGGGGGCAGCTCTCAAAAGCCACCTGCAGTTTCCTGAATCCCAAGTAATAACTTTCAAACTATTTCGTAAGCCCATTTTTGGAGTGGCCTGAATGGCTGGTGTAAGTGTCAGGAACAATGCAGTCACACAGCAGCCCCTGCCTGCTGACAGTCACAAAGCAGGAGAGCCCAGTGAAAGGCGAGCGGCAGGGGACAGCCCCCTCAGGGAGCCTTCTCTTTCTTTACACTCTTCACCAACTCTTAAATTTGTATGCCATCCACTCTGGGGAAAGAATTTCTAAACTAAACATGTTAAAGGGTAGGTTTTTGTTTTGTTTTGTCCTGTTTTTTAAATAACTATAAAAGTTCTTTAACAAGAAGGAAAAAACCTAACTTGCCAGGCTCACGGATGCAGAGTCTGCACTACGTAATACTTGTGTTACCTACAGGAGATCAGTGTTGCTTTTCACCTCTGATGATCAGAGAGGTTAGGTAACTCAGCCAAGATCGAACAACATCCAACTACCTGAGTTGGGGTCAAGCACAGGTCTGGAGGGCTCCTTCCAAAGTCTGCAGGTGTACTTTTTGCTGTAGGACACATCTCTCCCAGGAAGAGGTCCTGAACAATATCCGTGTGGGCTACATGCACAGGGATGTCAGAGTGAACCCCTCTGTCCAACAGTTGCTCCCTTGTGACCTGTTCTCACTGGATGGCAGTCCAGCTTTTAGGCCTTCATGAGGCTGCCACCCACAGAACAAACAACTAGTATGTGCAAAGCCCATCCTGAGGTCTGGTATACAAGTGCCATATATTCTATGCTCAGGAACTGCTCCTTAGGAAGAAACGCAGACTCTGCCTGGAGCTCTTCTAATCTGCTCACGAATATAGAGCCCAGGGCCACCTCTCAGCAGAATTATGAAAGCAGCAGTTTGTCTCCGGTGCCTGGGCTTTTTCCTTTTTCTCTGCCCTTTACCTTTTTCTAGTTCCTCTTTAGCTGTGAGTCAGAATCAACTTGAGGGTAACAAGTTTGTTTTTTTGGCTTGTTTTACCTCCAGGGGCTCAAGACGCTCACACTGATGTAATTTCTTCCAAAGCTGGGGAATAAAGACCACCGTCTAACTCATACTAAAATGTACACGACTACAGATGTTGACTGCTCCAATAAAGAAGTGTATTTCTAATGCTAAAACCTAGAACACATTGGACTAAGGAAGGGGGTCATATTTCTAAAGAAAGGAGTATTCTAGCATTCCTGAAAACAAATATTAAAACTGACACAATACTTTTTCCATGTTAGATTAACCCAATCAGACATACGTACTCACATACACAAACTGACATACTAACCACTTGAAAATAGTAACATCTCAACTAAATCAATCTAGTTATTATTACTGGGTGTCTACTATAGTGCTGGAGCTTTGGGGACACATTACCAAGATAAAAAAAGATACCAGGACCCTCACAAAGTGTATGATCTATCTGGGGACATCATGAGAAGCATCCCTGACTCAGTGCTTTAGTGGTAAGGGCATGTTGAGAAAAGGACAATGCCACTTAAACAGAGTTAGCCTTGCAGGCTTGCTGAATGAGAGGGTGCCCCTCTTCTCCAGTTGCAAAACAGACTGGGGAACTAGAACATGAAACTTTGGGGCATCACAACAAAACACCAAACCTGGCAATTCTCAGAGAGAAACAGCAGCAGCAGCATCCAAAGCTGCTTCACATAAACACACTAACTATGAGGAGTTTTTGAAGGCAAGTCTCTGATTTCTAGGTTTCCTAAACCTAATCCAGTGGCTGGCACCAAAAAAGAAAAGAAAATGTTCAAAGGTTTGGTAAGCGAATGCAGGAATAAACGAATTATAGACATAAGACTAGGTGTCGGGTCCAGCTTTTTTAGGACTAGCTGTGTGGTCCTATGCAGGTCCACAGCTCTCTACACCTCCACCAAGAGAGAGTAAGGCCTGAACCTGCTCTCTCTCAGGGCTCCTGGAAGCCCCAGAGAATTATCCAAAGCATAAAGTTCAAGTGTTGTTACTATACTTCTGCAGACGGCCCATGATGGCAGCTCTCATAGGGAAACTGAACGCACCCCTAAATAATCAGTCTGTTTACTGCAGTGGGGAGTATAGTTTGGCCTGCGCCCACTCTAGCTCTGCTCCTCATTCCACCACCTTTTGCTCAGCCCCTCAAATTTCAGATGCCAGCTCCAGGTATGGGGCTTAGAAGAGGCCCTCCTTCTCCCTAATACCAACATTCACTCACCCCATTCTGCAAACTTCAGGCCATATCCAGAATGGCCATGCCTGGCTCCATGGCTAAACAGCCCATCTACTTGTCGCACCAGGCAGTGCTGTGACCATCTACTTCACAAGCCTGGCTAGTTTTTTCCAGGGACGTGGAGAGAACAAAGTTCTCTGCACCACAACATGCACACGGTCGCTTCAGATAAAGCCTTCTCACCAGCACCAGCAGCATGCAACACGGAGGATGATGCAAGTCAAGGAGCATGAGGCTGGAGTTCATCTTTCTACTATGTGAGCGCTGTCCCTCATGCCCTCTGGGGTGACAACAGTACTTGGCATTTTTAACATCCTGCAGCAGAATAGTTCTGAGTGCTTCTCTCTTGCCAGCATCTATCATAAGCTTTAAAAGCAGCCAGGTCCTGGAGTGATCCCTCTTTCAAATACAAGTATCAGAACATCATGTCCAAAGACAACAGAAAACGCTGAGGCAACAATGGCCTTGACCTCAAGTTCCTCTGTATCTCTCTTTGGACCCAAAGTGCCTGAAATTAAGCCTCCAAGCCAGAACAATTGCGTTCAAGCAAAACTACATCATGTTTTACTATAAACATATCAGGTCCCTTAGCGGAGCTGTTTCTTCTTGACTTTATACACGGCTATTCTAATCTAATAAACACTCCATATGGATTAAGGACCAGCTAAATACCAAACCAGCAACAGTAATACAAGGCAGTGTCCTGCTTTCCTGATACATATACTAGAGCTAGCTACTCCTGAGGGCCCACTTTGACTAGTAAGAATTTTATGCCTACAATTTCATTTAATCCTTTCAACAACCCTATGAGCAGTCAATCAATCCCTGCTATTCGAAGAAACTGATATTTAGAGAATTTGATTAATGTGCTAAAGTCAGTGGAAGTTCTGAGATTTGAATCCAGATCTCTGAACTCTTGAGCTTGAAAACAGCATCGGTAAGTTGCCAACATGAAACAAAAATTAATAAAAGGCTAAAGAGCGCCAATTAGTATTCATCCCTTTATCTGTACTAATCCATTCATTTAACAGTGCTCACTGAGCATCTTCAAAGTGCTAGAATGTTCTAGACATTCTTAAATTACTCACAGTTCAGCACATCTGCATGAGCTTAAAAACCTGGGCAGACCCATGGAGGGGGCAGACCACAGAGCTGCTGTTGTGTGCCACAGCCGTCCTACAGCACAGAGTAGAAGGGCCCCATAGGGTTTTCTAGGCTGTAACCTTTATGGAAGCAGACTGCCACATCTTTCTCCTACAGAACTACAGAGTAGAGCTTATGAAAATACACAAAGTCTGGATCTCCAGAGGGGGTAAGAAACACATTGCAGGTTCAACAAACAGTCTAAGCCAAGGCTGACAGTTTGGAGTATGGATTAAAGGTGACAGGGAAACTGAAACTCCCAAGCAGGTTGGAGGAGAGTATTAGCATTAAGGAAGGGTCAGGGGTTAAGCAGCCTCTTCTGGAAAAATCCCAAGCACAGACTCCTGGGATGGAGATGATTTAGTTAAACCCTAAGCCCAGTGCTTTCCTCCAGAAAGAACATCACTCAGAAAATGAAGATGCAAACTAAGAAGATGCATCAATCTGCATCTCTGGCTGAGACCCAAGGAAATCCTGTGAAAAGGTCACCAGGTCACCGTGGTATCCTCTAGAACAGATGTGAATTTATGGAGAGTAGTGTTTCTCAAAGACCCTTTAGGGATCCTCCACATGAAGTCAGTCAAGATTGGCTGGGGAGGGATCAAACCCCAAACCCACCGCTGTTGAGTCATTTCCAACTCACAGCAACCCTACAGGTCAGAGTAGAACTGACCTATAGAACCTAGTAGAACTGACTCTATGGAGACCACAGAGTCTCCAAGGAGTGCCTGGCAGATCTGAACTGCCGACCTTTTGGTTAGGAGGCATAGCACTTAACAACTATGCCACCACGGATTCCACAAAATCACCAGAGTGACTCCACTCGCCACCGCTTCTGGCTGTCCTTTGGGAATGCATCTACTCACCATCAAACGCCCCTCAGTCCCAGCTCTCCCAACCGTGGTGAATACCATCCATGTCCAACTCGGCTGGACCTTAAATCCTTGGCTCCAGGTGATCCACAAGGTGGAATTAAAGCATGGCCTCATCATTTTTTTTCAAGTTGGGAGCGTTAGAGCAATTATCCAGCAGAACATCCTAACAGCCCAGAGGAAAACATGGTCAAGAAAAGTGGGGACTATGGGAAAGTAGGTGGAGATGACCAGCTGATCAGTGGCTGGGCTGAAGAGCAAATGATGTCTTCTGGGTCCAGTCTAGACAGAGATCTCCTTTTAGCAGACTACATCTCCCACCACCAAGCCACTGACATTCAGTATTCCTTTCGAAGATGCAACATGGTAGCATAGCCAGAGAATCAGAAGATCAAGTTCAAGCCCCAGTCTTGGTCTAAATATATCATATCTGAGCCTCAATTTTTCTAATCTGTAAAATGACACAAAAAATATTACCTCTTTCAAAGGATTATTCAGAATGTTCAATAATCCATGTAAATAACTAGGAAGATAGTAAGCATACATCTCATGCCCTACCAAGTCTACTCTTCTCCAGACTACAAAGTTTCATCTGACATGAATTTAGCTCTTCTCAGAACCTTGTTCACCCCCATAACTAGAGACACACAAAAGAAATCCAGGATTCACTGGGCAGCTAATCTGAATGAAGACCTGTCCTCAGTGATGTACACAAATTATTTCAAATGGTCCTTTAAGAACTCTATAGCCATTATTTCCCCATTTTACTGATACAAGAACTAAGGCCCAGAGAACTCAATTTCCTAAAGGTCACACACCTGACTGCTACCAGATGTCAAAACTGCCATGTTCTTTCCTCTATAACACACCATCTGACGTTGTTTTTTTCCTCACCCTAAGTTCTGTCACCAAACAAATCATCTCACTCGAATGTGTCCGAACCAGTGGTGGAAAAGACTGACCTCCACCAGTATCATTAAGGACTCAAGCAACTTGACAGACATTGAACCTGACACTTAATATCATCTGAAATACAAGCAAGCCAAATCTCCCCATCCTATACTTGTGGTCAGCTGTTTTATTTAATACGAAACTGATACCATGCATAGGACCCTATTAACCATTATTTTGATAAGTTAAATTAACTTTTTTCAAGCCTGAACTCATCTTTTTGGAACTCAGTTCTTTCATCCAACATATCCATTATCTCTCCCATCTTTATGTCACCTATATGCTTCAATCTCTGTCACTCATTGAAGGAAATGTTAACAAGACAGGATCAAAAATAGAACCTTGTAGCTCTAGAAACCTCTCTGGTTGAGACTGTTCTATTAAAATGTACTGTGGACATATCATTCCACGAATAATTAATCTCCAAGCCAAAGTCCTCTGCCTTGAGCTCAAGGTTGTCTTGAAAGGCTTTTCGGCTACCTTGCTTGTAACAGAATACAGCTTCTCTACTGGAAAGAAGGGAGTGAGGTTAGCTGAAAAGCCCTGCCCCTTGTTTAATCCATGGTGACCCCTACGGGATGCTATTTGCTTTTCAAAGGCTACACAAAGCATATTTTAAGTAGTACAGTTCAGCATCTTGCCCAGGATTTTAAACCAGTCCATGAAACGATAGTTCATAAAGACTACACTGACAACAGGAACAGCTGCCTCTCTCCAGTCTTCTTGAACACTGAATTTTTCAAAGATTTCTTCAAATACCACCGGCACCATTGTATCCAAGTTGGACACGGGACTACAATTAGTTAAGAACACGAGCCACCACTAGTTGAAGGGGGATCGAGTTTCCTGAGAGCTGACTTCAATTCCTGGCCAGTGAACCTCCTGAGCAGTCATGGCCTATCTGCCAGTCAGCACATGAGTAGAAACCATGGAGGTAGTGGCAAGGCGAGGTCAGATTTATGAGTCTCCTAATTACACCTCATAGTGACCTTCAAAACTTTTCTCTTATGGTAACACAATCCAATATTCCAAGGCCTTTACATACCTTCAGTTCCACCAGACTTCCTGGCTCTGGCCTTCTTTTCTTCTGCTAAAACTGCCTTCAGTTGAAAGCTGGACTATCTCACAAGCACAACAGGATGGTGCACTCCAGGGCTTCTGCTGTTGTTTCCTCTGGGTTTTGTATGTGACTATCAGGTACAAGATGCTCACAAGCAACGGCAACAAAGCTTTGTCAAGGACAGACTCAAAATAGAGAAATAACACTCCAAGAGAAGAAAGCAACCGGAGTAAAAAAGGAAACTTGGGGGAGGCTGAAGAAACAGAATTTCTATTTCCTTTTTTCATGTTTTTACTGTGTGCTGCTGTTTTAAATCTAAACATACTTCTTTTTGGTGAGGAGAGGAACTGGAGGATGGATTGCTCTTCCAATTCAGTGGTTTTCCTCCCTTCCTGTGGTCAGCGGAAGCTGCCATGTCCACTGGTATCTAGCCCACTAAGTTCAACCCTCTGGATGAAGATAACAGTTCACCATGAGTGGAGGATCAGAGGCCTCTGAGCCTATCACTCCACTGAAGACTCAATTTTAGAGAACTTAGGAAAGATAAGGATAGCCCCCAAAATACTTCAGAAAGCAGGTATCCACATGACTGGGGGAATGAAAATGGCTTCTTATCCTAAAAAGACTGTCTGGAAAAGGACTGGCCCAGCACTGGACATGGATACGTTTACTCTCCTTGGTCCTGATAATTTATTTATGCTCGATTTTCATTCTCAATCATTTTTGTTCTCTCCCCTCTCCCTCCTCTCACCTCTCACCTTTCTTCCATAAAGCAACTTGGGACAGTGTGGGCTTTGACATCTGAAACTCAGCTCTGGCCTCTACTAGTGGTATGATCCATCAGTTAATGAAATTTAAAACCTCTGTGATACCCGTTCTTTTATTTATCCAACAAATATTTGTTGAAGACTTCCATGTGTTGGATATTCCAGATAAAGCAGTGCCTAAATACACAAAAACACTGTCCTCTTGCATCTACATTCCAGTTGGGAAAATATAGCTGATAAATAAAATGAATAAGCAAATTGTATGTTTGACAGTGATAAGTACTATGAGAAAAAGTAAAGCGGAAAAGAGGGACAGAAAATATGATACACTGCAAACATTTTCACTCAGTCATATTAAATTAAAAAAAAAAAAGAGAAGGCTCCTAGACAAGACAAAAAAAAAGATTTGAAGAAATTGAGAAGGTAAGACAAGTGGATTTGGAGGACAGTGTTCCAGGCAGAGGGAACACCAAGTGCAAACGTTCTGAGGTGGAAGAAGTACAGAGTTTAGTATGAATGGGTTGCTGGGAGTATACAAGTATCAAGGTAGAACTTTAGTGGTAAGCACTTCAGCTGTGTTCACAATAAGATGTGAAGCTAGGGAAGGTGGCAAAAGAATCACCTGGTATGGTCATAGGAAAACAAAGGATGAAGCAGGAATATGAGGCTCCTTCAACAACCTTGGTGAGAGTCAGTGGTAGCCCAAACTAGAGATTCACCAGCGGAGGTAGTGAGAGCTAATTCGTTAGCTCTGTGCTAACATGCTATGTATTTTAAAAAGTACTCCAAAATACAACAGTAACAAACAACTCACTGCCATCAAGTTCATTCCATCTCATAACAACTAGATGAAGTTCAGATGAAATTCAAAAATAAAAATAGAAGATTCTGTATATTCCCACCACCCCGTGTGATGTCTTGTGCATTCCCTTTGGACATTACACAAGCATAACATTACAAGACAACTACAGACCAAATCTCTCATGAATACAGACACAGTAATTCTCAATGATATAGCAAACCAAATCTAGCAATGTATGGAAAGAATTACACACCAAGTATGTTTTATTCCAGGCATTTGAGGCTGGTTCATCACTAGAAAATCAATCAATGCAATCTACTACATCAATAGATTAAAGAAGAAAAACTGTACAGTCATTATCATCTGACATATAAAACAAAATTTGATGAAATCCAACATCCATTAATGATTAAAAAACAATTCATCTTCGTAGGTCAGCGAAAAAGAAGGAAGACTCTCAAACACGGATTGACACTTTAGTACAATAATGGGCTCAAATATAGCAACACTACCTTGGTACAATAATGGGCTCAACACTTATCAGGATGGCTCAGGACCAGATACTGTTTTGTTCTGTTGTCTACAGTCACTGAATTGGACCAACTCAACAGTACCTAGGAACAACAAACAAAAAGCCTACAGTTGACATCATACTTAATGTTGAAAAACCAGACATTCCACGCTGAGATTAGGAACAAAATAGAGATGTTCTCTCTCATCACTACTATTCCACATCCTACTGAAAGCAGATACTGCAATAAGATAAGAAAAAGAAATTAAATGCATACGCTTTGTAAAGTAAGAAATAAAACTGCCTAATGGCACTTGGCTTGGCATACCCAAATGACATCATTGTCTACAGGGAAAAATCCCAAAGAATCAACAAGAAATAAACTCCCAGAACTTGTAAAGTATAGCAAAGTCATAAGATATAACATCAACATTAACCAGTCAATTGCTTTCCTATAATCTGGCAATGAACAATTACAATTTGAAATGAGGACTGACATCAGATAATGAACCATCTCTGGCCTGGACTACCTAGTAACTTAAAATTCTGTGCATATCTGATAAATGTTACAGCGGTTTCAGTCAAAACTGTAGCAATGGCCTAGGGTGTCCAACAAAGTTTAAGCTGATGCAGGATAAAACACAGATGCTCTTATGAATCACACTAGATTCATCACAATGCCCTCTGAGAGCCTCCTCTCATTTGTTCTTAGAAAGCATCTCATCTGTTAGCCCACGGTTTCCAGAAGTCTGTTTTCAAGACCCTCTACCTCCCCACATTAGACTCACGCGGACAGTTTACAAAAATGTCTGATTCCTGGGGATGAAGTAAAAGCTGTCTCTCAGTCTAAGCATCTGCATTTTAACAAGCACCCCCAAAGACTCTTGCACACACTAGAATTTTGAGAATCTTTGTGTCTACTCATGTGTAGAATTTTCATCACATTAGTATTGATCAGACCATGCAGAAGAGACTCAAGTCTGACATTTTTAGTAGAGCCATTAACTTGCACAGTGATGGACAGAATGCATATGATGTCACAAGCTAAGACGAAGATAGAGACATCTCTGGCACCAAAAAAGACAAAGGTTGAAGGCTGACTGTTTCCAGATTCTTTTTCAGTCCCCATACAACTGAGATGATAATGATGTCGTGATGGAAGGAGGGTGAAAAGGTGATGTGCCATTGCCCTGGGGCAAATACTCTCCTGTGGCTTTTAAGTTTTGATTTCATACACACATACATGTTTTGAGTGGTCTCTGTACTAAGGAATCCCCGGGTAGTAGTGCAAGCAATAGGCTACTAACTGAAAGGCTGGCAGTTTGAACTACCTTGAGATACCTCTAAAGCCCCGGGAATCTGCTTCTGAAAAATGAGTCACTGACAGCCCCATGGAGCACAATGCTACTCTGACACACAGGGTGGCCATCACTGACAATCAACTCAACAGCAACGTTTTTTTTTTCTTTGTTTTGTTTTGATGAATTACACTACTTGGCCCTGTGCAAGCTTGCTTGTTAACCACACATACAACTTCAAACACAGTAAATAAACACCTGCTGAACTACAGACCCTATGCAAATTACAAGGCCAGCTCCCTAGCAAGTCTCATACCCTCTCCCCTTTTACTTTATTCCATAGCACTTTTCTAAAGTGCCATTACTGTTGATGCTTTTTCGTTGTTAGAGTCAATTTTGACTCACGGCAATTTCACATCTTCTTGTGTTACGGAGTAGAATCGCTCCATAAAGTTTCCTCCTCTGAGATTTCTAAGCCTTTTCTTCCTTAGCACTACCTAGCGCGTAGCGCCAACCTTTAGGCAAGCAGTCAAGCATAAACCATTTGCACCACCACGCAATTCACTTCGTTTATTGACTATCACCCACGAGAAAGTAAATTCCGTGAGACCAGGCTTTTAGCTGTTTAATTAGCTGTTATATCACCACTGGAGCCCTGATGGCACAGTAGCTAAGACACTGGCTACTAACCCAAAAGTTGGCAGTTCAAATCCACCAGCCACTCCTTGGGAACCCCATGGGGCAGTTCTACATTGTCCTAGAGGGTTGCTATAAGTCAGAATGAATTCTACAGCAAGAGGTTTGGTTTCTGATATCCCCACTACATAGTCAGTGCTTGTTAATTTTCACTGAGTGAATGAGCCAGTTGGTGCCTTTCCGCCTTCTTTCAGGTTTCTGAGGTGAGGTAGACAAGTCCACAAAGTCGGTAACAATAGGTCAATACCATCCTTCAGCTGTAAATTTCTTTTCAGTGAGACAGCCACTTGCTACCACCTGATGGAAGCTTCTTCCATTTCCTTTTCCAGACCCATACCATGCTGCAAGGGACATGCTGCCAGGCTCAGGGATTTCTAACTGCTTCACCTATAAAAAGGCAGAAATCCCATTCCTCCGCAGCCTCTGCAGCCTTCCCCCAACCTGGAGTGGCTTTCTGCGCCAAAAGAACCATATGTGAGGATGGCCCAGAAAATAGCATCGTGCAAATGTTTTCATTCAACAGCAAAATCATTTGATTTCACTCAAGCTTGTCTTTGCAAGGGCAACTGAAGCCAGCTTGACAGCGAGTTGTTAAACAGACTAATTAAGAAATGATCTACAGAGACAGCGTGGCAGAGCAGGGAAGAGTCAGTCAACTAGAACTGGGTTCTGGCACAGCTACTCACTTACTGTGCAACACTAGGCAGGAAAAGGAACTTCTCTGAACCTTCATGACTTCATCTCCGATATAGGACCAAAAAAAATGCTTCACAAGATTGTTGTCAGGATTCAAGGATGCAACATATATAAAAAGTGCTTTGTAAACTGAAACATAACTACCTGAATGTATTTGTTACTATTACTTTACTATTGTTATTTTTTGGAAGACTCACAGGAGTAGGAAAAGAAAAGAGTTTATGTCACTGAGAAGCCGAACAAGGAGGACCAAACCTAACAATTAGTAGGGACTTGGCCATTTGAACTGAACCACAGAAACATCCAAGAAGCCTGCAGGAATTCCCCCAAAACCAGCTCCCCTGGGAGAACGTACAGAAGCTGACTACATGACAAGACAGTGCTCGGACAAAAAACAAGACCCCTCACCCTTCATGTAGGACAGTATGACTCTACATTCAGGAAAGTTCTAAGCTCTACTGCAGCCGATACGCATCTAGTCCAGGTCAGCTCTGTTGCCCAGCCCAGCAGAGTAAGCCAAGAGATACGTTCCAGATATTTCCTTCAAGGCATCCCCATCTGGTTTAACTTGTCTGTCTTTCAGCTTGCCATCGCAGCTTGTCCATCTGCTTCAGTTACCTCCTGCGGCAACTCACCTGCCCACGGCCATGAGGTCCTCTCCTCCAGGTACGGTCTTCACAGAGTGCCACCCTTAGTTTAGATGTTCCAATCTCTGAACCTCCCCAAGATATCCCAGAGCTAGACCTGGAAACTCAGCCTGAAAATGATGCCCTGAGCTCATCAGCCTACAATGCTTCCAAATCTAATTCTAGTGCAAGTCCACCAAGATCCTGAGAGGCTGGTCCTCACCTTGGACTGGTACTGGGAAACTATCCAAGGATAACACTAGCTCTGGTTCTCCTTGAACCCCAAACAGTAAGAGTGTCCTGAGCTGGATCACGTTGGGAGAGATAGCTGAGCAGAGAGGCTGACTACATAAGCTTCAGGTCAGAAGGGTTCAAGCCAGATTCTGGCCTCTGCAGCCACTTACCTGTAAGACTTGAATAAGTTCCTTGGCCTCTCTGGGTCTCAGTTTTCTCATATGAGGACGACAATAGCACTTAGCTCACGGCTTTTATCACACTGCCTGGCACACTGGACACTAGAGATGCTCACTTGCAGCCCTCAGGTTTGAAAACTGGGTCAAATACTTACGTAATGTGCAACACTGTGCAAGTCATCAACCTCTCTGTACCTCTACTTCCTCAACCACAAATTGGGGCAACAATACTACCTATTTCATCATCTTAATCATACATATACATACCCAATGCCATTGACTCAACACCAACTCACAGGGGACACAGCAGAACTGGCCCCATAGAGTTTCCAAGGAGCACTGGCAGATTTGAACAACCAACCCTTTGGTTAACAGCTGTAGCACTTAACCACTATGCTAGCAGGGCTCCTTCATTATCTTAATAGAAAGTATGTGGAACAGTACCTGGCACACTGTGAATGCTCTATAATAATAGCCAACATTTGTTTAATTAGAAAAATAAAAAAAATTACTACTGCCGAAGGTGCTTCAATACCAAAGTGATTCAATCCCACTCCACAGCCACTGGACATACGACAGAAAACTGATATACACTGTCAGTGACTTACGTGGGAAACTTCCATCCTATGTCCCAACAGTGCTGTGGACCATCTATTCACAAATAGTGTTTCTTGGGCAACAGAAACAGAAACTGATTTCATCTAAGATGAGCACAGCCTCTTGAATGTATTACCTCTGGTTGTAATGTGTTTCCTCGTGTTATTCGGGCCTTTCTCAGAGGTCAGCGGCCCTGAGAGGCCCTCTCCAAGTGGTTCCCCAAGACTATGTATTTTCCTGTCCTGTTTTTCTTCCAGGACTTGCCACCAAGTGATATTACATTGCATTTGTTCATCATAATAAGTTACTGTCTGCTTCCGCTACTAGAAAAGCGGAGAAATTACGCCTAGCACAATGCCTGACACATACCTACGTAGCAGGCAGTTAAGAAAGTGCTGATGAATAAATGAATGAAGCGAAGGTCTCCCTCAGCAGAAGAGACGGGCAGCAGTTGGGCTTCACTGCACAGCTGATACTCATCTACCAAAGGACACTTGTCACTCCAGGAAGAAGGGCTAGGCTGCGCTGGGCTGGACTACAGGGCAGAGGGAAACTACAAACCCAGCTCCCAGCTCTGTTCTTTCCAACGGGTGGAAAGGCTCTGGCTGCCTCAATCTGTAAAACATTCAGTGACACTCCTTCATTCAATTAGAATGTTAAAGAGATGCAACAAAATTAATTTGCTTATCACCAGGGAATTTAAAATGTCTGCAAATAAATTCCACCCCTGCAGCCCAACTTCAGGTAGTTGATACATCTGATGTTTTGGCAGCAGTGGGAACCAGGGGAGGGTACTGGGAAAACTAGTTTTTAGCTGGAAGGGAAAACTCAGCAATGGTTAGGAGAAAAAAAATAAAAACCATGTGGTTGCCTAAGTCTGTTTTTAATGCCTTTTCCAAATCAGATAAATTACTTAGAGTACTAAAATCCAGGTTATATAGATAACAGTTTCTCACTCTCAAGCACAGTAAAATTCAAATGTTGACTGTATTCCCAAATGATCTGAATCCTGTCCATCAGCACACTGTTGGAGAACATTGGCCATGCAATCACACAAGCCCAGATTCTACCTCTGCCACCTACTAGCTATGTGACGTTGGCAGATTTACTAACTTTTCTGAACCTAGAGTTTCTCATCTGTAAAATGTGAATAATAAGGTTTCATGGGTCACTTTAAGAATATATAACTGTACATAAAGCAGAATGGGTGCTCAATAGGTAACATACATTATTATTACTATGTCTAGTGTCAATAATATTTCAAAGAATGGGAACTCCAGAATATTTAATTATGTTGACACAGAACCTGTACATAGACCAAAAAACAGGGATACTGTGTGGTTTTAAATAAGAAGCACTGTGCATCAAGGTTGTATCCTTTCACCATACTTATTCAATCTGTATACTGAACACATAATCCAAGAAATTGGACTATACGAAGACAGTACTATCAGGATTAGAGGAAAACTCATTACCAGTCTGCAATATTCAGATGACACAACTTTGCTTGCTGAAAGCAAAGAAGATTAAAAGTACTTATTAATGAACATAAAATACTACTTCAGTGTGGACCACATCTCAACCTAAAGAAAATAAAAATCCTCACAACTGGACCAGTAAGCAACACTATGCTAAGCGGAGAAAAGACTACAGTTTCATTTTACTTGAATCCACAATCAACAGCCACGCAAGCATCACTCAAGAAATCAAACACGGTATTGCTTTGGGCAAATGTGCTGTAAAAGGTTTCTTTAAAGTATTAAATAGCAAAGATTCGCTTGGAGGACTGAGATGTACCTGACCTGAGCCACAGTGTTTTCAGCTGTCTCACGTGCATGCAAAAGCTGGACAATAACTAGGGCCGATCACAGAAGAACTGATGCCTCTGAATTATGGTGTTGGCAAAGGATACTGACTACCCCAAGGACTGCCAGAAGAAGGAACAACTCTGTTTGGGAAGGAGCACAGTCAGAATGCTCACAGTCAGACTACCCCCTTATGAAAAAGGAGGGGAACAAGGAGGGTGAAGCTTCATCTTGTACAATTCAAACGTCTTATCAGGAGTGACCAGTTCCTAGAGAAGACCATCATGCTTGATAACGTAGATGGTTGACAAAAGAGAAGAAGATCCTCAAGACCACAGAATGGCAGCAGCTGTAATTACAGGCTCAAGTACAGCAATGGCTGTGAGATGGCACAGGACCAGGCAGTGTTTCCTTCTGTTGTACACAGAGTCGTCATGAGTCAGAACCAACTTGAGGGCATCTAGCAATAACAATCATAATTATTATATCACATTAATGGTATCAAGTGTCAGCAAAGTTAAATTAATAACAAGAAGAATAAACATAAAAGGTAATATATCCCAAATACACAAAGGGATGATACATACCAAAAACAAAAAAAGAGAGATAACCAGTCTGAAATGTCCTCCAGCTGTCTCCTTCTTCAGGTAAGTCCCTCACAGCCCACTCTGTGTGGACCCAATATGACATTCCTGCAGGAAAACAGTAAGATGGCCTGGAACACCCCCCAAGAAATGACTGAGTCCCTTGCCACTCATTCATAGAACTAAACACTGCCAACTCCAGACTCCCACCTACTCCTCTATTTCCAACCTGCCTTCCAAGCACACAGGAGGTATGTATAACAACAAAGGAAAGCAGTGCTGAAGACAGCATCCAGGGATGCTAACCTGAAAAACCAGAATCAGAGACTGACGGTCTTGGCAGAATGGCTCCCAGGCCCAAACCAAAAGGGGACTGAAAGATAGGGCTCCTCTGACCTCTACTCTCATGAGTCTCCAAGATAAGGACATCACAGACGGGCAAGCCCTCCTGCTACCTCCCCCTGCATAATATCTCCCATCCCCTATTTGTTTCCCTGGAATCACTACTGATTTAGGTGTGTGTATGTGTGTGTGTTTAAAGAATACTTAGATATCCCAAAAGGGCTGTGTGATTACCTGGGGAACAGGAGTAAGAGGGAACTGGAGAAGCCATTCTATTCAGCCAAGGGCTGGGGAGAAAGAGAATCCCAAGGAAAGAAAAATTAAATGGTAAAAGCCTGAGTCAGTATCAGAGGAAAAAAATAAATAAAAAAGGAAGAAGAAGAAAGAAAACAGGAACAAAAAAGGAACAAGCACAGAGCCAGCAAGTTTGGAGGAATCTACAGAAATCAGGATTGATGGCCCAACTCTCATTCTCTCAAGTCCAAAACCCAAGTTGCGTTTTTTTCAGGCTTCATGCACCAAACCAGTTACCATAAGCAATTTAGCATTCAGCAAAGGAAAGATAAACGGGAGCACTGTCCCCGCTTTACCCGTCTCAGGCCAATGACTCAAAGACCCTCCTCCTACTGCCTTGGTTCTCTTTGGAGGACAGAGTCCACGACATGGGCTGATAAATTTCTCTGCTTCACTGCAGGGCTGTGGTGGCATGCAGTGCCATCATGAAGACGCGCCAGGTGACAGTGGCACAGTCCATATTCATTCACAGCCGTGGGTGGGTTTATCCAGGGCATCAATTATCTAATTGCTGCTAATGTTCCATATATTTACTCAGCTGCAAATTTGCAAGATGGGGCCTGCCTCCTAAGAAGGGAATAATAATGGGAGATATATTTCCATTTGAAAACTCATGAATAAGCAGTAAGAGCCCTGTTTATTAAAACTCAGATGCACATAAACAATGAGTACGGTTCCAGGAATAATTGCAGGGTTTCCACGGTTACAGAAAACCAGTTCTTTTGTCAACATTCCATTGTTCTATTTATACCTTGGGAGATATTGCGCTGTGTTTCTATAAATACAATGAAAAATTGTTCATCCTAACCCATCTCACGTGGAAAGCTCCAACCTTCTCAACAGGAAGAGAGCTGCATCCCAGAGTATGTGCCATCAGGTCTCAGGAATGTCATAGGTGGGTCCTAACACGAGGGATAAAGCAGGGGCTTGGGTTGGGCTGCAAATGGGGGAGAAGAAGCAACAGGCACGCTAGCCTGGATTTTGCTAGATCTCAGCTGCTAAAGGTTAAGAACTGCAGTGATTAAGAGTAGAAGAAACAAACACATCAAGGTATTTTCACAATTCTACCATTAGATAAACCTAAAAAAGGAAGGGGGGGCAACATGCCGTTCCGTCAATTCCAACTCACAACAACCCTCTAAGACAGAGTACCACAGGGTGGGATCCCATTAATGATAGTCATTTGTGCATTTCTTTGAATGTGACCTGTATTCTCTTCGTGGATGCGTATAAGGCCCCTTTCATCTATTACACTGTAAGACTCTGGAATGGTTCTCATGAAATCTACTATAATACCTTCCACCCCAAACAGCCTAGAACTGTATCTTGTACTGAAAAAAAAAAAAAGAAATAACTGCCTGAGAGTGGATTCCAACTCACAGTGACCCATGTGTTTCTGAGCAGAGCTGCACACCATTGGGTTTAAAATGGCCATGATCTTTCAAAAGCAGATCTCCAGTCCTTTCTTCTAAGGCACTTCGGTGTGGATTAAAGCTGCAATTTTTCAATTAGCAGCCGAGGACTTAGCCATTTAAAATACCCTGGAATGTATACATTTCACACTACACAGGATTAATCAGAGTCTGGCTCAATGACGAAAGGATGGCTTCCGTGAAGACTCTCTGTGCTGTCCTCAGATATACTTAATGTTTATAGGAATATCACATTTTTAAATGTTTCACTGTTTAGCAGGAACTGTATGAAGTACTTTGCATACAGAATCTAATTGCCACCCCAGTTTGCAAAGGAGGCGCTACTACTCATTTTCTGTAGACTAAAACTGAAACCAGTAAGGTTAAGTGACCTAAAACATAGCCTGGAAGCCACAAAGTGAGCTTTAAATCTAGAACCATCTGATCTAAAGATATGTAGTCTTAGCTACCATTGTGTTACTGCTGTTAGGCGCCGCTGAGTTGGTTCCAACTCACAGCGACTCTATAGGTCAGAGGAGAACTGCCCCATAGAGTTTCTAAGAAGAGCTTGGTGGATTTGAACTGCTGACCTCTTGGTTAGCAGCCACAACACTTCACCACTTCACCATCAGGGTTTCCTTAGCCACTGTATCACTATATTTTTCTGTCTCCACGACCCAAATTCCCACTGCTCTGCTTTGTGGATAAACTCTGAGGGTCCTGCTCTCCATACCAAGACTCAGACAGATCCTGCTTCTCTCCATTAATCCATCAGTTTAACCACTACCCACTCCCTCCCCTCCAAAAACACACAAAAAGGTTTATCCTCCATCTTCACACATCCCTTACCCAAGACAGTTTGCAAGAGCTGACCTCACAGCCCCAGCAATCTGCCATGTGCCCACAACAGATCTCCATCATGTTTAGAAGGAAAAAAAATTATCACATATATAAATAAATATGCATTATAAATATATATCTATTTCATGGTAAACCAACTGTGGCTGAGTCAGTTCCAACTCACAGTGACCCCAGGTGTTTTAGAATGGAACTGGGCTCCATAAGGTCATCAATGGCTGTGATCTTTCGGAAGTAGATCACCAGGCCTTTCTTCCACAGCATTTCTGGGTGGGTTCAAACGATCAATCTTTTCAGTTAGCAGCTGAGCACATAACCATCTGCACCACCCATATATATTTTTTATTTCATAAAAGATACATGTATAAGTATATATATGTATGTATGCACATGCATGTGTTTAAGTTCCTTGGCAGCACTGCCCCACAGGTAAGCTGAAATCATTCGCAGGGAAGGGAGACTACACCACCAATGGGACTCTGATCTATCACACACACGACACCCCTCCCCAGCTGACGTTTCCTATGCTCCAGGAGAACCAGATTCATTAAGGAGGCTTACACAGAATTGTCACACAAGTCTTCCTTCAGTGAGTGTTTCTCTCCAGGGTCCCTTGTCCCTGAACAGTTCACAGGTCTGAGAGCCAAAGGAGCAGCGCTGAAACAAGAAGGAACACAGGGTGGTGTATGCGGAGCAAAGTGCTCCCACATTGCTGGTCAGCAAGACAGCAGTCTTGTGACAAGGTGGAGCAGGGGGCAGGGAGGGAGCCAGGTGGCAGGCTCCTTTAAAAATATGTGCCCTGTTCACTGCAGAGAGCTTTCCCTCTGCAGCTGCATTTCACAGATAGTGGGGAAAGTTCTAGCTGTGTTGCTTTAGGCCCAGCACCTCTACAGATGAGGACATAGTGAACTAAGAGTTCAAATGCTGGCAATCCTGAACAAGTCATATTCTGAAAAGTTTGCTCCTTCTTCTATTGGATCATCCATGCATCCATTTAACAAATTCTTGAAGATCTACTCCAAAGGGCATTGTACCAGCTCAATCTAGTACAACAAAAACAAACCAAACCCACTGCCATCAAGCGATTCCAACTCTCAGTGACCCTAAAGAACAGAGAAGAAAATTCATAGCATTTCTAAGCAGCACCTGGCACACTTGAACCACTGGCCTTTTGGTAACCAGACATAGCACTTAACCACTACACCATCAGGGTTTGCAGACTAGTATTGGCTCCTGCAATGGACTCTGCTGGACTGATCAATACTCTCCCTTGTTTCCGTCACCCTTATCATCATCCTTCCATCCACTGCGTCAAGACTTATGACACTGTCTCCCCAAACTCGGCTTCTTCCACCAGCTGAGTTACCCGTTTTCAAGAGTCAACTGTGTTTGTTCTCAAAACTATTCACAATTGCCATACTTGTTATTTTAATTACATTATTTAATAGTATGAAAATCAACAGAAAATGAGTGCCAATAGAGTTGAGGTTTCTATGCAATCCAAGTTGAATGCTCTGAAAAGACTCAATAAAGGTGAATCACTAGAATAATGCAACTAATTTAGAATGAACAGGAAAGGTATCAAGTTCTGGGAGTGTAACAAACATCTAGAAACTCCAGACTGCTCAATCAACATCTTCTCACCACATGAGAAAAAAAAAAAAAAATTGAACTGGAAATTACAGACAATGAACATGGGTGTGGTTTAAACAAGAAAGACCACCTGTAATTCTAATCAAGGAGCCCAGGTGGTGCAATGGTTAAGCACTTGCCTACTAACCAGGTCTGCAGTTTGAACCTACCAGCCACCCTGTCAGAGAAGAGACATGGAGATCATTTTCCATAAACATTTCAGCCTAGAAAACCCTATGGGGCAGTTATACTTTGTCCCGTAGGGTCACCGGGAAACCCTCATGGTGTAGCAGTTAAGCTATGGCTGCTAACCAAAAGGTCAGCAGTGTAAATTCACCAGGCGCTCCTTGGAAACTATGGAGCAGTTCTACTCTGTTCTCTACGGTCACTATGAATCAGAAATGACTCAACAGCAGTAGGTTTGGTTTGGGTCTAGGGTCACCATGCATTGAGATCAACTCAATCAACAGATTCATATGCAAAGACAAGACTCTGGGCCTGCATTTATAAAAGATGGGTAGATAAGCACACATCTCTAAAAGTTCAGCTAATATTTGGGCTCAAGGTATGCATGCATTACTGTTTTTATGATTACTCCTAATTTCAGCCTAATGGTTAAATTACCAACAACTAGTCCCCATTGTAACACACCATCAACCACAATTCAGTGAGTCATGGGTTATAATAGAAATCTATGGGGTAAGGGAAGCAGAGGAGAAGAGGTAAGAACTTGTGGTGGGGAAGGATGGAAAGATAGATAGAAAAAATCTCCAGGAGGAAAGGACATCTTAGTAGAGTCTTTAAGAAGAAGCAAGAGCCAGTAAAGCAGAGTAATGGCAAAGCGTATGCCAGGCACACAGAACAGCATCTGTTAAGGCACATGGCATATCTGTGGATCTCCAAACAGGCTGGTACAGCTGGAACATGGAACGTTATTGGTGGCAAAGGTGATTCTTCCCACAATTATCTGCACATTTGCTTTTTGCCAGGCACCGTATAAGTAGCTACACTCCTGGGGCATATATACTTGGGCTTTAGGGAGAAGTTGGGCATTATTCTCTACAGCCTTTTCAAGTACACTCTCCTAAAAGCTGCTTCTCAGACGGCTAGACCCAGGTCTCTCTTTGCTGTGGTATCTCTCCCATCTCCCCAGTCCCAGCATCCAGGGCCCAAAGTTACTGCTCAGTAGCTGAGGCAAGAACTGGGATTGGCCACCTGATCTGATCTACAACAAATCTACATTTGGCCAGAGGAACCCAAAGCTGAAATAACAATGCTGTTTTTTCTTCTGTTTGGTATTATTTCCTTCTAAACTGAAATGCTTATCCAACCACCCAAGTGCCACTGAAATAGGTGATAGATTAGATTACCTGCTGCACTTCTACGCCCTCCAAGAAATTTTCTAGTAATCACAGTAGCTGTTATTTTTTCCAGCTGGTTGCTGACAGTGTTTCAAAATGAATCCTCCTACACTCGTATTTTTACCCTTGACTAGCTGACTTTAACAGTAATCTCCTTAAGGTTGGAGCCCAGACAGAGCTGAAAAATCTCTTTGATTTCTTTCAGAAGTGAACTTTGGTAGACAACAGCTCTGTAGCTCACCCTTAAACGATCTGTTTTCATTCTATCCCACCCCTACCCCCAATCCTTACCATTTATCTAAAGAGCACGCTCTTGATTTTCCTGTGAGTCTGCCTCCTAAGTAAGGAGCCCGAAATTTCCCTTCCTAAGATGTCCTAGTCTTTGGGAAAACCACTATTTTAAAGGCTCAGAAATTATAGACATATAATTTCTTATACATCTAACTCAATTGGAACTTCCTTCCTCTACATTAGCTAATTCAGTCAGTCAAGCGTAAGGCCCTTGAGGGTAGGTCTTTTACTGTTTTATTTACCATTATATCCCAAGTACCTAGCAAAGAGCATACTGGCAAAACAGGTGCCCAATAAAGAGAAACTTGAATGAATGGATTCTTCTCACAACAACCCTGTGGTGGAAGCAAGGTAGTCAGTCTTACAGTTGAGGACAGACTCAGAAATGTAAAGTACTTTGCTCAGGGTCACCTGGCCTAGGCCTCCATCACCAGTGCTATTCCACTAGACCAAGGACCTCAACTCCAGCACAAGATTGTTCTGGTTTTTTGGTTCTGCAGAGCTAAAATCAGTCCCCGGATGCTAGTTCCAAGTCCAAAGCTCTTAAGACGGAAGTGGCACAGCCATGCTCTTACAGGCACCATTTAAAAACTGAATCTTTGGAGTACAGAACTCAGACACAATTAAAAAGACCAGACTTGATGGTCTGACAGACTGGAAGGTCCCTAAAAACATGACCCCTGGACTGACTCTCTGTTAGCCCAGAGATGAAACCACTCCTAAAGCCAACTCTTTGGACAAAGATTGGACTGGATTCTAAGATACAAAATGATACTGGCAAAGAATGTGTTTCTTGACTTAAGTAGATACAGGAGACTAACTAGGCAGCTCCTTTCCAAAGGCAGTATGAGAGGGCAGAGGGAGACAGGGGCTGGTTGAAACGACACAGGAAATCAGGGTATAGTCGAGGGATGCGCTGTTACGGTGTGGGGAGAGCAGCTGGAATTACACATCAACGTGTGGGTAAGTCTTTGGACGACAAATTGAATTAGATAGTAAACTGCCGCTTAAAGCACAATAAAGATATTTTAAAAATAAAAAAAGAATTAGTTAAAATAAAAATTGAATCCTGTAACTGAGTTCTGCAGAAAAAGGGAGGAGGACAGACTGCAATATTACCGTGAAAAGAGAAAACACAATGTGCTTCAGTTGTGCTCCGAGTGGAGGACAGTACAGTCTTTTACCTTGTCTACATAAAAGAAAAAAAAAAAGCAGTTGCTCATCAACTCATCCCCATCTCATGGTGACCGCATGTGTATGACTCTGCAAACTAGAGCCCATGGATCAGACAAGCCCATCACTTGTTTTTTGTAAACAGAGTTTAACTGGAACACAGACACACCCATCTGTTTAAGTATTGGGTATGGCTTCTTTCCTAATGTAACAGGAGAGGTGGATAGCTGGCCCTATGGCTCACAAAGCCAAGACTATGTATTACTTGACCTCTACCAAAAAAAAAAAAAAAAAAAAGTTTGCCAGCCTCTGGTATACATTTAAATAATAACTTGAACATCAGCAACAGTCACCGAAATGACACAATATACTGATGTTCAAACCAGGAAAAAAAAAAATACCATAAAACCCATTACCTCCACCCTTGGTAACCTGCTTAGAAGCCTCCTGTCAATAATATCTACTCTTGCCTGAACTCTTGAACCAGACATCTCCTTCCCTCATTAGCACTGCATTTAGGATTAGCAATCAGTAGAAAAGGTACAGAAAACAAATCTTTTTTCCCCACTCTCTCTTAAAAAGAAAAATCAGAGAAGTGTGCGTTGAAAGCAGCACTATAGTAAATGGAAACTCCGCATGCCTTTTAAAATCGTCCAGATCTCACTAAATAATTTCTTGGCTATTATCCTTTAGGTTCACCAATAGATTTCAACGGACTCTCCAGTGAAAGTAAATGTTTAAGATGCTCCTCCTCTGAAAGGAAACAGCATACTGGAATCAGAAAAGATGAAGGACAACTGATAGGAAAACTAATTTGATATTAAGAATGCCATTTTCACTTTATGGTTCTATGCATCTATAGGATGTCATCCTGCTGAACTGGAGGATGGGGAGTGGGTGGAGAGGAGGGGATAGGAGACTGTTCAGAGGACAGGACACGTATGGAGCAGAGAGGAAGAGTGTGCTGTCGCCGGGCAGGGAGAGTACTGGGAGCTGCATATAGGTGAGCACGCAAATTTATATGGGAATGTACATCTTCATTCAATCATAATAAAAAATAATAATAATAATACAGAAAAAAATGCCATTTTCTATCTTTAGTCTCTGCCACCGGTATACCCTTGCAAATTTCTTAACCCTCCCTATGTCTCACTTTCCCGCATCCACCAAACAGAGAAAATCATATCCATCTCCTACCCTTCCTCCAAAACACCTGCCTGAAGCTCTTTAAGAAGCCTTCACAGGCTAATGTTAAACACTGTTATGTATGTTTTCCCTAAACCCAGGTTATCCTCCAGAGGTGGCACTTACAGGAAATGGAAATTTAGCACAGGAGGACAAAGCCATACATTCAGTGACAAAACAAGTGACCACAGCCTTACTCCACATATGGTCAATGGAAGAAGGAAAACGCTATGGCTTAAAGTTCCAGTAACTTTTAAGGGAAGATTCAAACATCTTTATCTGAAGGTTAAACAACTATAACCTTCTATCAGCATGAACGAAAAAAGAACTCATGCATCTGAAATGTGGTACTGGCATAGAATACTGAATGTACCATGCAATGCCATGAATACCATGGAGTATCAGAATTGAACTAATGTGTCTTGGAAGTACAGTCTGAAAGCTAGCTTCTTGGAAGTAACGATTGCCAAGACTTGGTGTCACTGACTTTGGACACATTACCAGAAGGGACCAGTCCCTGGAGAAGCACAGGATGCTTGGTAAAGCAGAAGATCAGTGAAAAAAGAGAAAACCCCTCAAAAAGATGGACTGACACAGTGGCTGCAAGAATGGCTGAAACCTAGCAATGGTTTTAAAGATAGACAATGTTTCACTGTTATACACCAAGGTCGCTATGAGTCTGAATCAAGGTAACAACAAAAGCAATCAATGTGAGTAACTACTTGGAATGTGTGATGGAAATATGAAGAGTTAAACCAATTTCCAACCTCAAAGAACTTGGGAGCGGTTGTCTGCAAAAGCTGTCCGTAGGTCGTTGTCTCTAACTTTCACACTCTTTTTTGCAATCAAAGCTAATGACCTGACTTATAGTCCACGCATAATGCTCGGTACAAGGAGCAGAGAGTACTTTTGAAGACACAGGGACCACAGAGCCACACACCACAGCCAGCATCAGCTGGCATTACTTTGAGCCCCTCTTCCTCTCCGCACAAACCCTCACCCCATTCTTACCTACATCCCTTTCTTTTGGAACCTCCTCCTCCCCATTCCATTTTGTTTTGCTGAGGCTGTCGATCAGAAAGCCCCACCTCCTCAAGCTGACCATCCTGCACAATAACTGACCCACAGCGAACACATAATCAAAGCAGGGACAACTTTTTCAAGACTAAAATGAAGAGAGACAGAGGACAAGGAGTTGGTTAAGGAAGAAAAGAAGAGACAAGAGAAACAAACTCTCCTTTGGTCAATGCAAAGCTCTAAGCTGCCAGGAGTCATCATTTCCAACACAGGCCAAGTGCCCACTGGGAAAGCAAACTAGCAATGACGAAAGTAACCTCGGAACTAGAGAGAGAAAAAGACAGTCTTAACCATTGTTAAATCAGAAGATTAGTAACAGACTTCTTACTTTAATTTTTAGGTTTTCCTTATCCACAAAACCAAATAGTTACCTAAAAAGTATTGATTTAGTTTCCGCCAGAAGCTGCTCTACAGCAATGTAAATTTGTCTTTCCTGCTAGGAAAGAATAGTCACAATAAAACTATTACTTCTGGATTTAATGAAATACTCCATCCAGGCTCTCCTAACTTAAATCTCAAAAGTCACCCGGTTGCAGGTGGGTGGAGGGCAGAACTTTTTAGCATCCAGCCCAGGGGCCACCTAGGAACAATAGGAGCTGATTTCCACAAGGCACAGACGGCCAAGTTCAATCAATCACACTAAATAAAATAAGTCAATGGCTGATTTTCTATTCTTCTCCCTCCTCTCTTTATAAATTTCATTGTAACTAGCCTACCTCCAGCCATTTGGTTTTCTTGGAATCAGAGATGGTCTCCTTATACACATGCAGGATAACTGCTCCAAAGAAACCTGATCATTTTATTTCTTTGGCTTTTAATTACTTTTAACACCACATTGAGCCTCCAGATCCTGAAATGACTGAAGCTGTTGCCACTCAAGACATTTTAGTTAGGTTTCAGTTTTTTGCTTGGTTAGGTTTGGGCTTTAAAGTCAATCTGAATTTTGTTTCTGTCACTCGCCACCCAAAGATTCCTGACCAATACAGCAACTCAAGCCATTTCATTTGCCACCAACACATGATGACCAAGGGATAAAATGTGGACAGCTCAGGGTCGACTACCCCACCCCTAGTCCCAGTTTAGAACCCACCTGACCACTGAGGAATCTGAAACACTACCTTGCGCAGTGTATTCATTTACTCTGGTCTATGTCATGTGACATTTGTAATTTGTCAACAGCCCCTGGATAGTTGCTAATTAGGGTTGGGTGTGAAAATAATTTGTAAATATCTCAAAATATATTACTTTTAGAATAAAGTGCACATTATATCCAGGTGTAATTAGCCTAACAAGTAACAGTAAATCACATTCTTTTAAAATCATGTACATTTTTTTAAAAATTGAGCTTATTATTTTCTGATAATCAAGAATGTCCTGATTATCTTTATGGATTGTTAACACTCTAAACCCAAATTTGTAGAAACTTTAAACTGACATCAAATAGTCCCACCCTACAGATTCTTTCTCCTCCCTCTGCCTAATATCCCACAAATACCCTGCCCTCCAGGAAAACTGGTCCACTCTTTTCTATGAACACTACCACAATTCTGCTTCCACACACCTGTGCAGGTGGTTCTCTCAACTCCAACAGCCTTCTATTCACCTCTGATAATTCCAATCCTAGCTCCCCTTCAAGCATCTAGTATGGTCCTATCTCTATGAAGCCATCTACACATCTCAGCTCAAAACTGACTTCTCGTCTCTGACCTCTGAACTATCTGCTCTCTGGCATACACTGGATAGAACAAAGATCCATATATAGGATTCGTTCTGTGTTCTTCAGGAAGTTTCCTGAGAACAAAGCTTTCCCTCCACCATCATGATCACTTCTCCAGAGCACTGTACGCATGTCCAGCGGTAGTGCTACAAGAAAAAGACAAGTTTGACCCGCAGAGCAGTAAACACCTGAAACATCATTTTGTTTATAAGAGGAAGGGAACATCATTGCCTGCGGTGCTGCGGTCAGACTCAAGTCTGACAAATAGCCACGCACCCTGTTCCATCAAGCATACCATTTATATGTTTTCTCAAAGAACAAAGGAATTTTCATTCATTTTTCCAATTGTCAACTACAGGTTTACAGATTTTCATATTGCAATGTCACTGGCACAGCAGTTTCACAGATTATCATTTTACCTTCTAACTGGTGTTAACAAGGTTACAAAGGTAAAGAGAAGCAAATTCTTAAGTTGAAAGGATGGGCTCTCCTCTCTCCGGGGTCGAACTGCGCACAGGAAGCACTTGTGTGGGGGTTTCTCTTGTGCCAGGCTTCCAGGCTCCTGGTGCTTTTAACAAGGCTATAACTCTTCAGGTTTGAAGCCCTCAGGCTTCTGGTATTTTAGGAAAGGCTACAGTTCTTCAGGCTTTCCTCTCTCAGCGGCAATGACGAAGGTCTCGGTGACGGCACAGCAATGACGGCTAAATAACAAAGGGCAGCCAAAGGAAAAGCACAAGTTCTTTAGTCTATAACGTATCTGTGTGGTCTAAGGTTTTACCCCTTTATGGATACCCTTGGGCTTTTTCTACAAAGGGGTTTCAGGAATCAGTAACTTGGGCACTCAGTGAGCTCCCGTAGAGGCTAACAAACATGGTTAAAAGCCACATCATACATCATTTCTGCGTATGTTCAATGACCTAACATGTCCTCCTCACTGAAACCCAAACTCAAGAGTTGATCGTATTCTTGAATACCCTTCCTTATCTTACCTACTCCCTTCATCCAAATGCCACCTCTCCTCAAAGACCCTTCTGTTGCGAGAACGTGGGGACTCGTCCTGTTTCCCTGACTCTTCCATCCCACAGGAGCACTGCCTTCTCCACATGCCTGGGGAAAGACAGGCTTCCACACTGCATCACAGACAGCTGACAGCATACTGCCCTGTGCCAAGCAACTGTATCCTCTTGTCGTCCTTAGCTAGACTGCAAGCTCCTCAGGCTTGGAACTCTGTTTTGTATCTTTCTTGTGTCCCACCCAGAATCACGGAGGGTAAGCGGTCAATAGTCATTTCTTCAATGAGGTGTCTAATTAAATGTGCTTTCTTCTCAAATGCTGTTACATTTAATTTGTGAGAGAAGCCCTGCAGATATGTATGCGTGCACCCACATTAAAGAGAAGGGTCAGGCTGAAACCGGGGAGTGGCAGCAAGATGCTACTGAATGTCAAAGGCAAAATGAAGCTAACACCCCCCAAAAAGTTTTAACCCAAGTAAAGAGTGGAAAGGAGGAGTATGCTGCCACAGGGTAAGGAGGGCAGATAGAGTTGAACACAGGCAGTTGCTCAGGGATTTTATATGGCAAATTGACTTGAACTGTAAACTTTCAATCACAATAAGAAAAAAAACTCATCCACGAATCTGCATGTATGGAACTCATTTTTGCTCAAAGTGGTATGTGTACATGTATACAGTCTGTGTATATACAGCTGTTTTTGACAAACTAATCTGTAGAGAAAGCTGAATGACTAAGAAACAGAAAATCTGGTCCCAGGTCCCAGCCCTGTTACAAGCGCAGCGAGACCTGCAGTAAAACCCGACCCTCGGGTTCTAAACCTGTAAAAGGGGGCTCCTAGTGTCTACACTAGCTGAAGAGTGTTCTGCAAAGGAAATGAAGGGGTGCTTTAAGGGGAACAACCAAGTACTACATAATAGAGTCATCAATCCACGATTTCCAGGAAAGAAATGCTTCATCAGCCTTCATGAAAAACTCTTTCTATGAATGAGACATGAGAGTAAAAATTAAAAAAAAAAAATTGAAGTCTTCTTTCAATTCAACACAATGAGAGCGGGCAGCATCCTGTGGCTGGGTCTGCTTGGGCCCCTAGGTGATGATATTAAGCCCTAGGCAAGATCATGAATATGCTGAATGGGATCACTACAGCAGACCCTTCACTCACCAGCATTAATGGGCCTGTCGATCAATTACTGTGTCACAGAGTGTGCTGTGGATGCATTTTTAAATTAACTATTCCTAGGTGATCATTTCCAATGCCTATGCACATGTTGGAGGCTCAGCCTGTGGGCAATGCCACCTGTTCTCTTTGAATAGGCCTCCTTGTCATGTAAAGCCTGAAGCACCTGTGAACATTTTAACTGGCTTGGGTAATAGGCCTGTGATCCTCAGTAAGCACAGCAGGATGAAAGCTCATGCCTAAAACTACAAAGGAAGACAACCACCAGTTATCACAGGACACAGGACACAGGAAGGACACAGGAAGGACAACCAGCCATCCAGGACCCAGCCACCGAGACCAAGACAAACTACTAGCAAGGAGGATGCAGTGCAGTAGACTCCTTCCTGGTCCAAATCTATCATATGCCTGTCAATCTCTCCTGAAAAAGCAGTGTCTGGCTCTGTGCTACTGGGAGATCTGCCCCTTTTATCTCCCACCAGGCTACATCTGGTCTTCAATTCGGCAATTATTGATTGAGGACCAACTGTGAACCCAGCCTTGTGTGAGTCATAAGCCACACGCTTCAATGGTGTGATTGGTGTAGGAACAAGACGAGTCACTACAGTACTGTTTACAACACTGAAAGGATGGGGAAACCCTGGCTATCCATCAACAGTGGTGTTTACAGATAAATTTTAGTGTAGCTGTTAACCAGAGTATCACATACACACATTAAGAATGATGAGGCAGATTTATGATACATACATCAATTTGGAAAGCTGTCCATTACAGTAAGTGGTAAAAAAGCAAATCACACAGCAGAATGGATAAAAGGTTCCCATTTACTTTTCTATAGCATAATATGTATTTTTATATATACACAAATATATCCCAGAAAGCTTCTAAGGCTATAATCATCGTGAAAGCAGACTACTCAGATGTATGTGTATGTATTCACACATACGAAACCCCACTGCCACTGAGTCAATTCCAATTCATAACGACCCTGTAGGACAGGGTAGAACTGTCCCATAGAGTTTCCAAGGAGTGTGTAGTGGATTCAAACTGCCAACTTTTAGGTTAGTGGCTACAGCACTTAACCACTACGCCACCAGCATTTCCATACGCATGTATATACCTCACATAATTATAAATCCTTACACGTATGATCACACAGATACAGAGGAAAGCTGAAGGGACATATATAAAATCTGTGGTGGTGGTTTTCTCTGAGCAATGGGATTTGTATCAGGGGGAAGGAGCAGAGAAAGGGCTTTTGCTTTTAAGCATACACATTTCAATAATGTACAAATTTCTTCCCATTCCTGTTTAATTTTGTTATAATCTTCTTCAAAAGATGTTCCAGGCAGTCCCTGGATTACAAACATCTGACTTACAGACAACTGGTACTTGCACTTTAATGTCATATAAATTTGCCCTCACTGGTAGAGTAGTGGTTAAGAGCCTCAAGCTGCTAACCAAAAGGCCAACAGTTACAATGCACCAGCCACTCCTTGGAAACCCTATGCAGCAGCTGTATCCTGTCCTATAGTGTCTGGGCGCATTTTAAACTAAACCATCCATGGGAATTGACCCAACTGCAATGAGTTTGATTTTTCAATTTCAAACACGTGAACCAACTCTTGCTTCCAACAAATTCTTCATCAAAAAACTCCTTCACTTACTGCACATACAGTTTTAAATATCGACCCTGCACAAAAGTAAGACTAAACAAAACTGTATGCACCTGTTCTGACTTAGATACAGTTCGACTTAAAGACACACAAGTAGATTTCCTTTCTAATTCGGGTTGCTGCCTATGTTTTTAAACAGAGTGTTACACCTCTTCCCTCAGTGGAACCTTTGATATCCTAACCGCTCCCACTGCTACCCATCAGCTAAGCTCTTTGGCACTCTAACAAATAAGAAATCACAAGCACATCTTCAGGTGTTAGCATGCACGCATGCATGTGCACATACATGCACACACACACACACACACACATACACACACGCAGGACTGAAAGAATAGCTGTGAATGAACATATATTCCTCTTTCCCTTGCTGGACTCACAATACTTCTTTTCCTCATTAACTCCTCACTGAAGATTGAGTTTGTTTAATCTCTGCCTGTAGGGGGAAATATCCTTAGGAAGATCCTTCAGATAGCATATGATTTCTAGTAAAAGTTTTTTTAAAAATCACTATGATAAAATTCCATCATACAAGCCAAGCCAGACAAGTGCCGTCAAGTCGGATCCGACTTGATCTAAATGTCCCAAACCACTTCTTATGATGATGTTTGACAGGAATCAACAGAACTTCCTACACTGCTCCAAAGAATTTCTATTTTCACTGAAATTTACTGAGCCCTGTTCATGACTGCAGTCAATATTTTCCCAAAATACAGAGAAAAGGCTTGCCTAAGAGTTCCTACAAAATTTTGCAATTCATAAAAAGGTACATTTACAGAAGACCGACTGTCTTCCAAGCACTACACCAGGCAGTTAAATCAGTGATCTCATTTCACTGTCACAAAGCCCTGTAAGTGAGGTGTCTTAGGCTGGGTACCAGGACTCTAAGGAGAGATCTGCATGCAGAAGGACACACACCTGGAGGGAGGAGGCTGGAGGACTTACCAGAGTAACCTGAACTGTGATGCAGACACAACCCAAGCCTCAGCCCTTGCATGGGGAGCTGTGGAGTTATCTCAGTTTAAGACAAAGTGGTCAGGCCATTTTATCCCCTGATATGGCTCCTGGTCTATCTTCAGGGATTGGGCAAGACTGTGGGCTAGGCAGCTCTCTTGAACCAATGCTAAGTCCCAAGGAGGGGGTCAGCGGAGCACCCTCTGCTGACAACATTCCAAGTAGCTGTGGGGGTCTAGGTGATACATCACAGCACCGACTCCATTCACTATCCCATTACCCATGTTCTAGAAATGAGGACACAGTCACTGAGAACAAGGCAAGCTGGAGGGGCAAGATCTGAACTACTTCCACAACTCTTTCCTGAATACCATGACCTCTCCCCAAACTAAGGGCCCACGTCTCGAAGAAGGCGAGTTTCCGATTCTGCCTCTTATAACACTTAGAGACTTTCACGCTAATAAGCACATCTACCTGCCAACCAACAAGATAGGAAAAGAACTCTTGAATCTGATGTTAAGGGGAATCTATGAGGCAGAAGACATCTATTACATATAAGGAAAAAACAGTTTGCTAACAACCACACAGACAATCAGTGTTGTGCTGTTTTGTAAGCCCCTCACCCAAGAGGCTCTGGTGGTGCAGGGGCTAAGAGCTCCAGCTGCTGACCAGGAGGTGGTCAGGCTGAACCCACCAGCCGCTCCTTGGAAACCCTATGGGGCAGTTCTCTGTCCTGCAGGGTCATCACGAGTCGGCGTTGAATCAACAGCAATTGGTTTTCAGCCATCTAGTACCTTGCACAGCAACTTGTCCTCATCCTACTTAAACTGTGTATCTTACTAAAGGGAGGTGTGATTTCTAATGGGGGTTTGGGGGGGAAATAAAAAGGGAACATACTTCTATCCCATTTCTACTTACCACTCTCAAACCATAAAATACAGATAACTATATAGGATAAACTGGATGAGCAAGAAATGTACTTTTGGGCACATGAAAGAAGGCAGAGGAGAAGGGAGCTGAATAAAGGCATCTTCTCCTCACATAGTGCTTCCAACCTGGGCATCCAGTACCAGATCCACCAGGCACCAGCTTGGCAAGATATCCCTTGAACCTTGGTTTCCCCAGTTGTAAAACGCAGAGCTCTGATGCACTAACTTCACAGGCCACTGCGAAGATTAAATGAGACAGTGAACACTATGTGCTTACACGGCACGTGTACATGGGGAATGGTTAACAAATGGTTACCCTTAGTTAGTGATGAATGGTTAATTTTGGTGAGTCCTGTCCAGGCTGCTGTCATCACCAACATCATTACCAGCCTCACAACAGCCAACAGCAGCAGAAAAAAGTCAGAATGAAACAAAGTGCAGTGTTGGGGTTAGGTTTGGGGGTTTCTTTTTTTGAGCTTTTGACAAAGTATTTTGGCCTATAAATGGCCTGGCTTTCCTGTCTTTAGAGATGTCCCTGAGACGGCAGGTCCTGCACTGATACGCCCCATCTTTTCTCGCATTTCACAGCTCCCACGGCATGGCCACTGAGCTATCAGCAGCTCGCCTTCACTGCCTGCGTGTGGACCTCACTCACCCAGGAAAGAGGCATCATTTCTTTCCACTCCACACAATGGAGCTCAGCAGCCCTCCCTGTGCCTCCTGACTTCACAAGCTCACAGTGACAAAGAACTGGATAGACATGCTCACCTCGGCTTGGGGTGGGCAGGGCTCCTGAGTCTGCTAGCACCGCACAGATGACCTGTTGTAGAAACTATTTTCGAGGGCTTGGTGATACAGAGATAGAATTCACACATTCCAGGTAAGAAATATGGGTTCAGTTCCCAGTCAATGTAGCCCATGCTCAGCCACCACCTGTCAGCAGAGGCTTGCAAGCTGCCACTATGCTGCACTGGTTTCAGCAGAGCTTCCAGACTCAGTGAGACTAGGAAGAAAGGCCTGGCAACCTACTAACACCAGCCAAGGAAGCCCCTACAGATCACCAAAGACCAATCTGCCACCAATCATGGGGATGATTCAGGGCTGGACAGTGTTTGGCTGCATTGTGCATGATGTCACCAAGAGTCAGAGGCTGACTCCACAGCAGCTATCAAGAATAGAAAGCTTTGATGCTTATGTGGCTCAAAGAAACATGACTGCATGAGAACAGCCCCTGATGCAGGCCAGTGCTTCTAAGTATGTGAACTCCAGCTGACCTCCATCAAACTGGGTAGCTTCTAAAAATGCAGATTTCCAACAAGGCTGAATCAGAATCTTTGGTTGGAGCTACAAAAGCTGTGTATTTAAACAGATTTCCAGATGACAGTAATTCACCTAAAGGGTGAGACCTAACAGGACACTGTTCTTTTGATGGTAGTCCTGTCTAGAGAGCAGAGGTATGCTCCTCTTTGCAGCCTAGGGCCCAGCCTCGGTCATCATGACTTTTTCTATTTTCCCTAATCTCCCACCCTCACCTTACATGCCCCAAATAATCCCTCAGTGGTAAACAAATCCTATTACACTCTTGAAAATATGTACTCTATTAATGTCCCTGCGATTTGGTGATCCATGGAGAGATGTTCCATTTTTTTCAACTGTAAACTTGACAAGGACAAGAATGATGACTCATTCAACCAGTATGGAGCACCTACTGTGTGCCCATCCCTGCGCAACTGCCATGGGGGACACGGCAGAAGTATAAGCCATTACTCCCACCCTGTAGGAGTTCCTTGTCTTAATTACACACAAAAAACTCAATTTCTTTTGTTCTCAAAAAGCTTGAGAGACATTCTCTACCAAAAGTTATCCTTGACCACTGAAGAGCCCATCATCAAGGAACCTGGCAGGAAGGCCAAAGTTCAGCTTCTGTCCTCTGTTGCTGTGGGCACAGAGCTGTCCCTTCCAGCCTTCCCTCTGCTCTCTCTCCCTAGTGCTTCCCATAACCTCCATCCAGGTGACCTGCCGCAATTCCTTTCTCAGACACATGTCAAGATTGTGCCAGCTAAGAAGGGTTGGTAGGTTATAACAGACACCAGCCACAACCTGTAATGAATTACCTGACCCCAAATCAAGTCCTAATCAACTCACAAAGGTTAAATGTGTCCATACTGCAGGGTCAAAAAAAGTGGGCACTTATCTGAGCTGGAGGATAAAATACAAAAGAGCCGTAAAGTGTACACCTCAGACCATTTAATGAGTCAAAATGTGCACAGACAGAATCACAAGACGCATAATAAGGATACAATGAGGAACAGAACAAAAAAAGAAGTGTTATCATTTAGTCTATTCTGACTACGATGACCCTTCACGTGTCCGAGGAGCCAGACGCAGGGTTTTCAACACCACAACCTTTTAGGAACAGATTAATACAAGGTACCTGCGAAAGGATTTGAACCACCAACCTTTTCATTAGTAGCCCAGCATTTAACCATTGGTGCCACCCAGGACAGAGTTGGCAATGATTATTATTTTAGCCTCAGATCCGACTCGACGGCACTTAGCTTTGGCAACCCACGTCTTGATTCAGCAAAAGGAACAAAGGGAAAAAAAAATGTTAGGAAAGGAAGAAAACGAGGAATGTGCCTTGTCCCCAAAGTCAGTATCAAATACTGACAACAGACAAGGAAGGAAGGAAAAAAACAAATAAATAAACTCTTTGACACTGAGTCGGTCTCAACTTATAGCAACCCTAGAGGGCAGAGCAGAACTGCCCCTAGGGTTTCTGGGAAGTGTCTGCTGGGCTCAAACTGCTGACCTTTTGGTTGGCCGCCTCAAACCTTAATCACTACACCACTAAGGTTTCCAAGGGGTAAGAAAAGTAAATGCCTAAGTGAAGGACCACTTTCTGGAGAAGCGATTTAAAGCCAGGTATGATTCCCTCCCCCCCCCCCCCCCCGCCTTTTATTGGTTCTTATCCAACAGGGACCTCCTTCTTTTTTATTTAGTTAGTTAGTTTTCCTAACCCACACAAAACAACTTTTTCCAGCCCTCCCATCCAGACATCTGGAGTGAACAATTTCTCATGAATATCATCACATCTTTAATGAAGCCCATGTGTCTGGGGTCACCCTGAGTCAGGAGCTGACTACATTATAGATTAGTAAGCAAGTAAGCCCACACCTTGCTTACTGGGACATTCACTCCCATCAGGAACTGTGAATCTGAAAAGAGGTTTTAAGTTTATAAGAAGGTGCTGCGGGATTAGGAGCCAGATGAATGCCAGCCATACCTAGAGGCAGAGCCTTCGGTGCAACGAAATAATGTGAAATTGTTTACTACAAGGTAAGCACCATGCTTACTTTGCCTACTGGACAGTCCACCCCTGCTGCCACCACCATCTCTCCCCATCACAGAAGACCCTACAAGCCTGGAAGTAGTGAAGTCAGGCAGGCTGAGGCTGCTATGTCCAGGGGTCCTCTCGTCACTAAGTGAATGAAATGCCTGCATTTTTCGTTGCTGTAACACTATGGTAATAGGGCTCTCCAGCCTTGTTACCATGGAATCCTTCCTCCCCATCCTTTGCCACCAGTCAGGAGGGCAATGACACTGCAGGGCAAGCTGCCCATTGGGTGCCAGCCAGATCCAGATCCATCTCCCCGGGCACTGACCTAAAGGATGCACTGGTCTGAGGACACTCTCAGAACCCAGTGCAGTCACACACCTGAGCCAAATCAGTCTGCAGCGAGATTTCCAGTTGACCCCTCAGAAGGTTAAATCTATGGAAACAGCCTTTCCAAATAAACATCTGGGAAACAAAGTGTTCTCCTGAACACCTGCTGAGTACTCTCTAAAGCAACCACTGGATTTCTGCACAGCTGAGCACAGTCTTGCCAGGTCCGAGGGGTCAGTGTCTCCTGGGACCACATTTCAGCGCTAAGATAGCACTATCCTGGAAGCCAAGACCTTGCGGTCATCAACTCAACATTCTCATGATGACCAATAGGAGACAGAAGGGTGGAAGATGACGGAAGGCTGATCTTTATGCAATGAAAATAAAGGCCCCTGCTGCACAAAAGCCCACCCCTCAGCACTGACATTCAGGGTTACCTGAGGGTCTAGCTGCGGCTGAGGGCAGGGTACCACAGGTGAGCTAACAGGAAAATGGGTTCCTGTTCTGCCTCCACCTGGTGACTCTGGGCAAAGCACTTCTCTGTGAGCCCTGGTTTCCTCATCCAAAGAATGTGGGGTTCTGACAGCCTCCCAAGACGAGAAAAGCAGCAAAAATCAGGCCACTGAGGACGGAACCTTCAAATCCAGGACCCATTTCTTGGCCTTGACAAGCCATAGCGTCAGAGAAATGCCACATTAGCAAGAACAGCCCCTTGTGGTACTGCTATCCAGGGGCAGATATATCTGGAAGGAAACCTCCGAGCCACAGGCCAGGAATAAAGGAGACTCTGATTCTTTGGTATGCCACAGCCCAGAGGTGACCGAGGCTCTACAGTTGCTCTTTCTCAAACACCCCACAAATTTTCAGAAAAAAGAACTCTCCCGTTAGCTAAACAGCAGCCAAAGTGAAGAATTTCAAAGAAACATACATTAAAACTAAAACTTATTCAAGGATAAAAATCGGGTGATGTCACATAGTACAGGACCTGCTCTAAAACTAATGAACAAGCCACAGACGAGATGGGACAGTGGAGTGCACAGAGAAACCAGCACCTCCACTCCGTTCTCTCTGTTACACACATCTACGGTCCCCTGATCTGCAGTCCCTTTGCTCTAGGCCTTCACCAGTTCTGTTTTCCGTGCCTCACACCTGAGCCTATCAGCAAACAGTACCGGCCTTGGTGATGGGAACACAACGGTGAACCAGCCCACAGGAGCCTGTCCTCCAGGGGGTTATCCTTTAGTGGTGAACGCTGACAAAAAGCAAATGCATTAAATGTGTAGTAAGCCACTGAGACAGAAAAGAAGTAACTACCTAGAGGTGGGGGAAGAGTCATGGCAGGCCTCTCTGAGGTGATTATTTAATCCGAGATCTGAACGATGTTGTGGGGCCAAAATAAATTAAACCATTGCTGTCAAACAGACTGACTCCTAAGAACACACAGGAACTGCCCCCTGGGTTTCCAAGGCATGGCTGTGGATCGGACAGCTGACCGTTCAGCAGCCAACCTCTTGACAACTGAACCTAGAGGGCTCTGTTACAGAGCCAGTTACATGAAACACTGAAAGGATACGGGTGTTTCACGCAGAGCTGATGGTACATGCAAAGGCCCTGAGACAGAAATAACTTAAAAACATAATTCAAGGAATTGCTAGTCTGGCTGAAAGATAGAAACGTAAAGCAGCAGCCACAATTCTATACCGTGCAATGGGGGCTTCAATGGCAACATGGACAAAGCAACCAGACTACAAGAGAATGAGCCCCTAAGGCCGTGTTGTCCAGAGGGTGGCTGGAAGGCCTTCCTGAGGAGGAGATTTCTAAGCTGGACCTCGAAGGATGAGTGGATTTGGGACAAGCAATAGTAACAGAGGCTTGGAAAGGAGGGGCATAGAGCTTTCTCAGGTACAAGCAGTTCCATTTATCTGGAACTTGAGACAGGAGAAGCGATAGAAAGTGAAGCAAGAAACATGTACACCAAAAGCCAAACCCACTGCTATCAAATCAATTCCAACTGATAACAACCCCATAGGTTGCTCGGTAGAAATGAGTTCCATAGAGTTTTCTGGACTGGAAGCTTTCAGAAGCACCTTGCCAGCTCTTTCTTCCACAGTGCTGCTAGGTAGGTTTGCACTGACAACAGCCAAGTGCAAACACACGTGCACCACCCCGGGAACCTCAAGAAACAGATAAAGGGACAAATCATGAAGGACCATGTATATATACCTAAGGAAGAAGACTGGGGAGTTCAAGTTAGGGTTCCCCATACAGGTACAGCAATACAAAGTTTGCCAAATAGTAGGTCACTTCCAGCTAAACTAAGATGGATCACACTCCTGGCATGTGTGCATGATCTCGGGGCCAGAGGGTCACACAGAACATGCCCTCCTGGGACTTCTCATCTATGGGGACTCAGAGCCATCCTGCCAAGGGTTGGCCCTGCCTGGGTAGTTCCCAGGAGTCAGCACGTGGAGGGGACAGAAGCCTGTGGGCGCGGAACAGCAGGTAACCAAGGCTGCATCAGTGTCCCACCCACATGACACCCCTCTTAGAAAGGCTCGATGGAGCAGATTGAAAATGAGGGAGCAAAAGGGAGAAGGAGACAGGTGGGGAGGAAGAAACGAGGAAAGCAAGCAGTGGAAAAGAGCAGGACTGGCAGAAATCTGGAGTTGAGGCCAAAACACACACGCATTAGGAACGAGGAAGCTCTGTGATTCTCAGCCTGTTTCTTTCAAGAAAACAGACACCATCCCGGCTGCTGTGTGCCTGCCAGTGAGATTCGTGGTGTGGTGTATATCCACACACGCTGCTACTCTCTCTGCCCACGGCCTGCTGGCAGGCGCTGAAGTCAGCATGCCCTGATTCACAACGCCCTCTGTACCCACCAAGCTCGCAGCACTGGCGCTGTGGCTGTGCGCTCCCTCGCCCGCCCCTGCACAGTCTCTGCCTGGCAGCTTCACTCATCCACTCCATTCTTCCTGCCCAAACCTCCAGCCCAGAGACCACCAGGGCTGCCCCCATCTCTTGGAGGGCCCTGACCCACTTCTACAACTGGCTTTGTTAAGAGGGCCAAGACGGTGGAGGAGATCCCGGTCCAGCACCTGAGACAGCTGACCAATCAGGGTTACCGATAAAATAGAGGACACTCAGTTAAATGTGAATTCCTGATAAACAATGAACTGTCTGTTGTTGACTTAGGATACATACGTCCTACACAATGTATGTATTTTTATTTGCTCAGTCTTGCAGTGCTGTGATTCATGGTCCAGACATACAAATCTCTCTTCCTTTTGCTCTAAATCCTTCTCCTCCAAAACCATTAATGATAACGATGATGACTGTGGTAGAGAGAATAAAGAGCCCCCCAAGATGTCCATATCCCAATCCCTAAAATCTGTGACTCTGTCACCCTACATGGCAAAAGTATGGCAAGATGATCCTGGATTAACCATAGGAAAGAATGTCAGAAGCAGAGAGGGAGACAGATGATAACGGAATCAGAGGTTGTTCTCTGGAGACACTGGATGGGACCACCAGCTGAGAAATGCACCAAAACCAAACCGACTGCTGTCAAGTCGATTCCGAGTCATAACGACCCTGTAGAACAGAGCAGGATTGTTCCATAGAGTTACCAAGGAATGTCTGGTGGATTCAAACTGCTGATCATTCGGTTAGCAGCTGTGGTCTTAACCACTACACCACCAGGGTTTCCAAGAAACACAGGTGGCCTCTCAAAACCGAAAAGGGTGAGCAAACAGATGCTCCCTCTGGGGACTACAGAATGGAGGCAGCACTGCCAGCACCTTGATTTTAGCCCATGTGGAACTTCTGACCTCCAGTACTGTAAGATAACAAGTTTAGGTTTAAGCCACTAAGTCTCCAGCAATTTGTTTCAGCGACAGTAGGAAACTTCCACAATGACAGCCATTTTCAAGCTATTATTGTGCACCAGGCACTGGGCAAAGTGCTGCCCACACTTATCAAATCCTCACGACTATCTTGTAACTATTATTGCCATCCCCACGTGACAGATGGAGAAGAGCAGCTTAGAACTTGTCGGAGGCACACAGCTCAGAATCAGGAAGCGGGGACCCAAACCACCCAAGTCAGACTCCGGGCCCCCATCCTCTAGCCCTGAGCTCCCCAACATCCTCTTGAGACATATAGTGCATGCAGAGGTATCAGTGTGTGTCTGTGCTTGGGGGACCTCTGCCAGGCACCTGAACCCAGAGCTGTCTCACACCGATGGTGCTTCCCATCAACGGAAGCACAGGCACCAGGAAGCACAGGAAGTCCCTGACTTATGACAGGGCTCTGCTCCAGGGACTCCACTGCAGGTCAGTTTTAACAGAAGTTGAATACTTTTTTTTTTTTTTTTTAGTTTTCATTATTATTGCCACAGCCTGCTATGCTGCATTATTTCTAACAGTAAATCATAACACTAACTACCTGAATGAGCATGTGAGAATCATACCAACAAAATATGTACTATAGAACTGTATGCAGTATATACTACTAAGTGTGAGATAGACCAAAAAAAAAGACAGTTGTTTAAGTGAAGTTGAAATACACTGTAAGTCAAGGATTACCTATATTTTGAACTAGAAGAGGGGCTCCCCATTCACTCAGTTGTCCCCTACCTGGAGGCAGCAGGACAGGTTAAGAGGACCACAGAGACACTTCAAGCATCTTAGGCATCATGGCATTCCCCAGGCCAGGCCGGCTCGATAACCTTTGAAAAGTCTGAGTCATGGGCTCTGACCAAAGGAACTCATAGCTCAACTGAGAAAAAAGAACCAGAAAGTCCTTTTCTGGTCTAGGTGGTCTAACAGGGCTTCACAGAGGGAGGACTCAAGGCAGGGCTGGGACAGGTGCATGGACAAGTGGGTGGATGGGCAAAGGGCAATGGCTGGGCACATGCACAGACAGAAGGATGAATGGATGGCCAGACAAACAGGAGGATGGACTGTCTTCAGTTCTAACAGAGTCACTGCATGGAGCTCCTTCTAGGATCCTGGAGCTTTCCCACCACACAGGGAAGGTGAGAGAGAGGAGGGAATGAGGGTACCAGGAGAGGTGGGGAAGTATAAGGAGGGCGAAGGTATCCAGGAAGAAAAACAAGAGCCAGCCATGTGGCATTCTCAATGCATCTACCCCCCACCCCCACCCCGGGGCTCCTGAGCCCTCCTGACTCCTTACACCAGTGAAGAGGTAGCCATGTGGGGAGCGGTTTCTCATCTCTGCAGTGTATCAGCTGTGGGTGTTCTAGAGCTCACAGTGATCAGTTATTTGTCATTTTATTTATCCAAGAGGCTTGGGCAGGGCCTTAGTAAGAGGCTGAAGTCTCTGAAGTCTGACTCTGTGGCAGTTGGCAGATGCTCCCACCACCACTTTTGGTGCTCCCACCCCCAGCCCCAAGCTGCTCACCACTGTTCCTGTGACACCTCCCAAGACACACACACACTCCTAAATCTGAGTCCTGGAGGGCCATCCCAAAGTCAGAGCCCCTGTGTGACTCCAGGGAAGCCAGGTCGCTGCTAAGAACCTCCATCCAGAGAGGTGGCATACCACTGACTTTCCCCCACCACTCAGAAGTGACAAGCAGGCCTGCAGGAAAGTCAGAGCAGGATGTCCCTCAACAGACATCCCTGCTTGGCTGCCCCCCTGTCCTAACTGCTCTCACCTACTGCCACTGGGTTCATAATCACTTCCCAACCAAGCTCTTCCTTGCCCTGGTACGTATGTCCTCCCTCTCCTGGCCAAGGATCTCACTGACACCAGGCAATAAGGGGCACAAAAAAGGGTTAGCAACAGGAGGGTCAGTAAGTCCTAAAGAAAAGTCAGCCAACTATGAGAACAAAGAAAAAACTATCCAACCTGAGTTCTAGCAGGGCTGACTGGGGGGCAGCAGCCTCTGCTAGAGAGATGGGAAAGGGAGGGGCAGCACGCTTCTTGCTACACTGACTGGGGGTACCAGTGGCATTTACTGGGTAAAAGCCAGTGACATGAGACATCCCACCACTCATTTGTCCAGAATCACAAAGAGGTTTTCCCTACCCTAAAAGACAACCTCACCCCGTATTGAAAAATAATATATACACAGAACCAAGCCTTACTTCCAGACATATGAATTTTTAAGGGCTTAAAAGCAGGAGAGGTGTGCCAGGGTATGAGCCAAGGAAACTGAAGGAACCAAGGGAGGCATGGCTGGGTGGAGAGGCTGTGGCTCTATGGCTCACATGGAGCAGAGTGATGGATATCACAGGGTTGGGGGTGCCTTGTGCAGGGGATGATAGCAACCACTGCCTGTCCCTCTTGGCTGGGCAGGGAAAACTGATCCAAGGCCCACTGTCTATCCAGAGAAGCACAGGGTAGATGGTTCTAGAAGCCTAAGGCAAGGGTGAGTGAAAACTAGTGGGGGCCAGGGAGCACCTGCTTGGACACTGGGGGCAGCATCCTTTCGCTCTTCCTCGCAAACATGGTCTGGGCTCCTATGTGCTCCCCCAAAGCTTTCAGAGCTCTCTCACTATCTGTCTGTCATCAGTTTGCCCATCTCAAACAGTGAATCAACGGTCACATTATTGTGTACTTCCTAAGTCCCTGGCAGTCTGCTCTTTATACACAGTAGCATTCAATCCACACAACACCCTTGTACGATTAATAAAATCATTATGTCCATTGCACAGATGAGACATCCGAGGAACAGAAGCAGGCTGCAACTGTTTAGAGGTTCCACGAGTGGTCAACCAGGCTGACCAGTGCCAAGAGAAAGTGTTGTACCACACAGCTGCCCAAGCCATAGTCTGTGAACACCTCAGAGGCAAGGGCTGAGCTGGATTTGGATTCATTTCTGTGCCTCCATGGCTGTCCCTGTGCTTGGCACAGAGTGGGTGACAAGAAATGTTGCAGAAATGAATAAACAAAGGAACAAATGGGTTTCATTTGCTCTCTGCTGATCTGTTTCAGAGAATGTCACCGTGTAACCAACTGAAGTCAGAAACAATGAACCAAGGCAGTTCAAACCCATCAGTGGTTTCACAGGACAAAGATGTGACATTCTGCTACTGTAAAGATTTACCGCCTTAGAAACATTATGGAGCAGTTCTACTCTGTTCTGTAGAGCTAGTACAAGTCAGAAATAACAGTAACGGATGTCAGTTTTTGGTTAGTGGTTAGGAAGGTAACTGACTCATCTTTTTCACACAAAAAGGCTGATGGGTTCAAATCACTGACCACTGTACCACCAGCGTTCCTTCTCCATTGCTTAGAGGACAGCAATGGTTCCATTTAGCCAGCACCAGCCAGACACACTTCACCAACTTCCCCTCTTTGAATCTTCACAAGCACCTTGTGTGATGGGTACCCTTATTCCTGGGTTACAGGTGCAGAATTGAGACTCACGGTCATTGCTCTGTACAGTCATTCCAGTGGAGAGCAGCAGGATCCAGGTGTCTGGCTATATAGCCTGCCCTGAACCACTGTATCATCACCTGCTTAGGCTCCAGGAACCTTGAGATTCAGTTCCATTGCCACCCCTTCTGTGAATTCCCCTGGTGGAACGGTTGAGGCTCATTCTCTGTTCCTACAGAAGAAGTCTGTATAAACTCCTAGTAGAGTACTCTGCAACCTTGTTAAGGCCTTCCTTCTAACTGTCACAACTCAGTGACAGAGGCTCTTACCACAAGGTATCCTCAGGGCCATAAGCCCAGCATGGCAGGCGCTCACGAAATGTGGGCTGCACACCCAAGTCAACCGCTTGGTCATCTGGACAAAAGGGACTTTCACGAATGCAGAACATCCATTCCAGGCCTTGCCAGCCACTGATGCTGAATCCTAGGCAGGTCCCTCTAAGAGTCACCAGGCCTACATATCTGGCTGTCCCATCCCTCTCCAAGCTGCTGCTTGGCTGGGACAAGAGTCAAACACCTGCTGGCGCTAGAAATTACCCACAGCGTATGCACAATGAGCCGTTACGCTAGCCTCACAGCAAACAGGTAAAAATACCTTTTTCTCTCGTTTTTCACTCCTCCTCTGCTCAGGGCGGCACGCTGTGGACAAACACAATCCTGGAGGCTTCCCTCACCTTACAGAGGTGTTGGCAGCCCATTCTCTCCCACTGCCTCAGTTGTGAACCAGAGTGAGGACACAACAACTGTCAGGCAGCTGGGACTCATTCCCAAGCAGCTGCTTTTTCTGCCTCCAATGCATGGCCATCTCAGGCTCCGGCCGTGAGAAGTAACCCCTGCCTCTAAGGCTAACAGGCATATGAAAGTTCCCATTTAAGCTTCCTATTTGAGCACTGCAGCCTGTTATGGCTTGAACTCTATGCCCCCAAAATATGCCTTGCAAATCCTAACCCCTAGAGACTTGCAGAAACAATCACACTTGGGAATAGGGTTTTCTGTTAGGTTTAGGAGGCCCTGTCAGTGTACGGTGTGACCTAAACCTCTGAGATAGGAAAAGAGCAGGTAAGGCAAAGAGACGCAAGCAGACATGAGGGGAGACCCCACACCCCCCGAAGACAGCCAAGGAGCTGAAAAGGGAGGGGGACCCCATCACAAAGCTGAGAGAAAGCCTTCCCCTAGAGTCAGTTCCCTAAATGTCGACTTCTAGTCTCCTAAACAATGAGCAAATACATTTCTATTTGTTAAAGCTACCCACTTGTGGTAGCATGAGGTAACTAAGACTCCAAGTCTACGGCCTTCGAACCAATCCTGGCTCATATTGACACTACAGGCAGAGTAGAACTGCCCAGAGAGTTTCCAAGGTGCACCTCATGGATTCGAACTGCTGACCATTTGGTTAGTAGCACAGCTCTTAACCACAATACCACCGGTGTTTCCATAACTAACGCATGTCCCAATAAAAATAAGACTTCTCTCTCCAAGTCTTCTCTGGCTTCCTGGACTCTTCAGGACCCAGTTCCAATGTCACCTTGAACTGAACGGTGGGTGCGGGGACAAGAAGATAACTGGGCCTGCTAGGAGGATCTTTCTTTGGGCTCTCTAAAGACCTAGGTTAAAGCTAGCTTATGTGTACCGCACAGCCAGGGCCTGGAGAACACTGACTGACACCCTGCAACCCCCAGATACAGGGGGACACCAGGAAGGGTCCGTGGGACTAGATAAGATCCCAGGCCAGGCTGAGCAGAAAGCAGAATGCTTCTGAGGCAACCAGCCTCTGTCCTAAAGAGCAGCTCACACCTTGCTTCATGAGCCAAAGCTGGGTCCTTTCATCCAACCTTCCCCCTGTTACCAAACCCAGGACATCTGGGTTTCCTAACCTGTTTCCTAGTCCAGGTGTCATTCTGTAGTATGTCTCTTCTGCCTGAAAGTTCATTCTCCAAAGACTTTAGCAACATGATGCCGCTGGACAAGGCCGCTCCCAGTACCATCTGTCCAGTAGCCCCCTCTCTCCTTCAGGGCAGCAGGATGCAGTAACCACACCACGGCCTGTAGGAAACACCCCCTGAGGGCTGGGCCCCAGTTCACTGGATGAGTCCGTCTACCAAGCACTGAACACAAAGCTCTATAATGCTAGCAGTGTTTTAAAAGTACTTTTTAAAAAGGAAAGCTCACCTGTTGAGCACCTACAAAATTCTGGCATTCATCCTTCTCCTTGCTCATGTGGACTCCTCACCATACCCCTATGTGTTACATAATTATCCCCTTCTTACAGGAAACACAGCCGAAACCAGAGAGGCTAAGGCATGGCCCAACGTCAGAGAGGTGACAGGCAGAGGAACCAGGCCATGTGTCCCAGGGTCTGGCCTTGGATTCAGTTTCTCAGCAAATAAATACAAAGCACCTCCTTTGAGCCAGGTGTGTAGACGTGTGTGGAAGTTGACAGACTCACAAAGCTGCAGGCAGAGGGGCAAGCAACCTGCTTTCTGGAGAGACCGTTACTTTTCATAGCCTCAGAGATGACAGTGAGTCAGCAAGCTCACAATTGCCACGGGTTCTTCCCCTCTGGCTGGGCCCCAGGAGGCTCACCTTCCCCACCTCTCCCGTACTCTCCCGAGCTGCAGCATGCAGGGCCTAGAAACCAAACAGCCCCAACCCCTGTCTTCACGGAGTTAGCCCTGTAGGTGACTTCAGAGACCAGATGCTAGTCACCCTCTCTAGGAGAAAGCCGGCAGGCCAGCCTCTTGTGGGACACACCTGGAGGTGGGACCGAAAGGAGGTACTGAAGTCAAGACTTCAGATCAGATAATTAATATACCACTTACTGCTAATTTGCAAGACAGTCACAAGGAGGAAAGGTAAAGCAGAAAGAGGGAAGTGTGATGAGAGCTATATGAATTTAGTTGGTTGGCCAGGAAAGGCAATACTAAGGTGGTTATTTAAAGGAAAATACTAGAAGGATGTGAGGAAATGAACTGAGTAGCTCTCTGGGGGAGAACATTTCAGGGATCAGGAACAACCAGTGCAAAGGCCCTGGGGCAGGAGCATGGCTGGTGTGCTGGGAGACAGAGAGGCCAGCATAACTGGTCCAACTAAAGCAGGACACACTAGTAGGAACTGAGGTAATGGTGACAACATGAGTCACATCTGACTCGATGGCAATGGGTCTAGATTTGGTTTGGTTATCCTGGGGACTTGGAGGACATAGTATGGACTCTGACTTTTACTCTGACCCATCCCTTCAGGATGGATGAGGAAACTACACTTTTGAGAGAACTGGTGATTTGTTGAAACCCACACAGAGGTAGCATTTAAAACAAGACCCAGAAATAAAATCGACCTTAATGCTTCACTGCACCAAGCTAAGCCACCTTTTCCGCAGGCCCACAGACCCGTCAATCTGACACACTCATCCATCTCTGGCTTAAAACAGCAACAGCATGAACTGACGTAAAAAGACAAGCCTGACGGTGCACTGTGGGAGGGCTGGGACCTGGGGCTCTCTCACTGGCCGCTACGCTGTACAGCTGAGGTGGGGGAGGATGACGCAGATGGGCCCACCCAACACCAGGGATGGGACGATACAACCCTCTGGCGATGGCGAGCTTTCTGGTCCCCCTTTATCTCTGAGCTGGAAAAAGAAACTGCCTCCCCAGAAAGCGGGTTTGTTTACTTGGAAGAGAATCCCCCGCTGCTTCACGAGCATCTCCCCTCGCATGAGCCACAAATAACTACCTCACATTTCCCCTTTTAAAGCGGGGAGACACGGCCCACGGAGCGCAGCATGTGTTACACCCACGCGCAAGCACTCCCCTTCCCTAGAGAGAGGACACAGCCGAGACAGCGATTCCACAGGGGCGGTTCCGGCGGGACTTGCGAAGCTCGCCTTTTCTGCTGCCCCTTCCGCCCTCCGTCCCCCAGGTGTGCACCTGCCTTCCCACTTTACCTGGGGGGCTGGCATTCTGGAAGGTGTTTGTTAAGGCTCTGCTTCTCCTCCTTCTTGCTGGTTCGTAAGGAGAGCTCTCAAGAGTGTTCCAGAACTCTCAAAAACTGCTCCCCTGCAGTTTGCCTGCCTCCTTATGGAGAAAAACCTCACAAGAGCACTTGAGAGAGTATGAGGCAGCCGAGAAGCCCCATGAGCTCACGGACCAAGCCCTCAGAGCGAGTAGCCGAAGCTGGCACGCGTGCAGTTCAGCCCTTTCTGTGTTTCGGACCCCACATACAGCTCCCAGGTATTAATTAATTTAGCTGTCACAACCAGCAGACCCTGGTGGCAGAGTGGTGAAGTGCTACATCTGCTAATGAAAAGGTTGCCAGTTCAAATCAGCGATCCTTGGAAACTCTGTGGGGACCTTTCTACTCTGTACTATAGGGTCACTGAGTCAGAATCAACTTGATGGCAGTTGTTATAAGGTCACAACCAGCCCGTAAGGTAAGTCCTGGAATAATTCCCATTCTATAGAAGACGACATTGAGCCAGGGAGGGATTAAGAGACTCACCCAAGGTCATACAGATAACAGGTATCATAGTTGGGATTTGAACTCAGGCAATTAGGTGGCAGCCTGGTCCATTCTATGACATGCCTAGGAATGGATCTCATGGAGGTGAGAACCACTGATGGCAGGACCAGTGGATTCTGAAGTTCTGGGCGGACTGCCACCTCTGCTCTGCCTCTTCTACCACCCTGGGTGCTATTTACTGTCTTTCTGCAAAGGCTGGCGATTCGTGCCTGCCTCATCCCGGTGGGCTCTTGAGGGCAGGGCCTCTTCCTTTGTGCGTATCTCACTGAGCAGCACGGTGTTGGCCTCCTGGTAGCAAAGAGTTTACCTGCACTGAATGATGAAATGATGACTAAATGTGTGAGTGAAACAGTCCATCCAGTGTCTCCTTTACAAGTTTTGGAAACCCTGGTAGTGGAGGCGTTAAGAGCCATGGCTGCTAACTAAAAAGCTGGCAGTTTGAATCCACCAGGCCCTTCTTGCAAACCCTATATGGCACTTTTACTCTGGCCTATAGCATCACTATGAGTCAGAACTAACTTGACAGCAGCGGGTTTGGTTTTTAGGAATTTTAAAGCAAAATGTCACCACATCCAGGTCAATGTTTCCCATCTGCCTCACGTGCACGGCCAAAGCAGGACTGAAATAGATACACACACACACACATATATATATATAGGCACTCTCTTTTTCCCTCTTGTTGCATTTAATTCCATGTTGCGGTTTAATCAAAAACCATACAATAGCTGAAAGTATTGGATCCCGATGCACTGCACTGTTCATGAATATTTATCACTCTGAGCCATATAAAATTGAATAATTATTAACAATTAAAAGAAGGTCAGCAGAAGGCTTTCTGCAACACTCCACCAAGCGGAAAGAGGGAGAAATGGGACACTGTGATGGAGAGCCCTCAGCAAAGATGCTGCAGGGAAGGAAGACAGTCTTGGCTGACGAGGTAAAAACCCAAACTTACAGGGCCATCCAAGTCCCTGGAGAGAGTTCCAGAAGGGTATGACGCTGTACTCTTCTACCTGCAAATCATTTATTTACAGGATAAAGTGGGTTTAGTTCAAAAGGATCCAATTAACAATTTCAAGAGATGGTTTGGAAAGGAATACGTGAGCCTACTCAAGTTACTCTACCTGCCTATGTTTGCTCTTCTGTAAAAACGGGATGATACCCCATATTAGTGAGTGTCACCTGGGGTCTTAAAAGCTAGCAAGCTGCCATCTGAGGTGCACCAAATGGTCCCAACTCAGCTGGAACAGATGATCACCAAGGACAACAACAACATGAGGGAAAAAGAGCCAGAAAACTAAAAGACCCACTGCGAATGGGTGACCACATCAACATGTGACCCGAGGAATCAGATGGTGCCCAGCCACCATCAGGAACAGCTGTGATGGGGCTCACAATGCTGAGTCCCAGTGGCAATACGAAAAGAAAACAACTCCACTAAAAGACTGCAACTGATGGTCTGAAGGCCCAGGAGCATGGCCCCTAGTCCTGATGCTGCCCTGCCCCTGGTCACAGATCATTAGCGAGGTCAACTCTTCAGACAGGAATGGACTGGACTTGGGGACACACAGTGACCGTACCATGTGTGTACTTTATGGTTCTGTGCATCTACAGGATGTCATCCTACTTGCCTCTTACTAGAGGGCAGTGAAGAGGGTGGAGAGGAGGGGACAGGAGTTTGTTAGGAGGTTATGACATGTATGGAATGGAAAGGAGTGTGCTGTCACCAGGCAAGGAGAGCAGAGGGAGCTGCAGACAGCCAGGCACGCAAATTTGAACTGTATTGTAAACTTTCACTCAATCGCAATAAAAAGTTAAAATAATAACAACAAAAAATGGGATAATACCACTCACAATATCCTGAGATAAGTCAGTCAATGAACAGAAACAGCTGGCAGTGCTGCTGACACTCAGCTAAAATGCTCAATATATGCTTTTTTCCACCAACAAAATGGGCAAGGTTTTCACCAACTCTAATTGGCCCAAAGTCCCTGGGTGGTGCCAGTGGTTAAGCACGAGGCTGCTGACTGAAATGAAGGGGTTCAAGTTCACCCAGAGGTACCTCCGAAGAAGGTCTGGCGGTCTGCTTTTGAACAATCAGCTACTGAAAACCCCATGGAGCACAGTTCTACTGACACATGAGGGGCCGCTATGTGTTGGAACTGAGTCCATGACAAGTTTTCAGTTAGCCTCTAAAAGGCCACCCCAGCAGCTTTAATTTTCATCTCACAACCCTAGCCCTCATCTCATTTAATTTCTACTTTAGGAAGAAACTTGAAGGTAGGTTACAAAGCCCTGCAGACAGAAGGAGCCCTGGTCCCGCAACAGTTAAACACTCATCAGCAAACCAAACAGTTGTCCCTTCTAACCCAGCCAACAGCGCCGCAGAAGAAAAACCCAATGAGCTGCTACTGAAAAGATTATACCCAGAAAAACCCTTATGGGACAGTTCTGCTCTGTCACACGGGATCACTATCAGTTAAAAATCATCTCGACAGTACATAACAACAATATTCTTTAATAATTAAAGACAAACTGGTGGTTATAAATCTAATCCCCCAGCCTTCTGCCACATATCAAAACCCTGCATACACGTTAATCCCTCTATAACTACTGACCAGGTCCCCAGTACTTTGTTCAAATCTCTCCAGCTTCTAACTGTCACAAAGCTCCTATGAAATAATGTTTGACAGTGTGTGACAGGGTAGCAGAATCAGCCTACCTGCTGTTCCAGTCACCAGTCTAACTTCTGCCCTCTATGGTCACAGAGAACAATTCAATTCTCCTGCGCAGAAGTCCTTCCAACATTTGGAGTTCCCATCCCCGAGGTCTTCCATTCTCCTAGCTAAATGACCTTTCTTTCAAGATTTTACAATGGGGTGTCGCTGTCCTCCCCTAACTTGGCCTCTCTTGTGGAATCATATTCCCTCAGTCCTGGGCTCCCAGACCTGAACGCAACACTGCAGATACGGCCAAGGCAGGAAGAACAGGGCAAGACCTCATTATGACCACAATGCCACTACTTTCTTAAACTTCAAATGGTATTAAGGCTGGGAACTGCCACAGCTCACTGTTGATTCCTTCTGAACACACTGTTCATTCGTTCAATAATATATTTTGACCATATTCCACAGGGCAGGGGCAGCAGAAATGGTTGTGGCCCCTGCCCTCAGGATGTGCACAATCTAGTGAACACAGTAATTCCTGAGCACATCCCCTTTAGGCTGGACCCAGCAGAGCTCTCAAAGAGCTGAGAAGAACAACTTAGAAACCAGTCGCAACACCAAGGGTCCATTACTTTCCAGCGCTAAACACCTTATTTCATCTCAACCACCGCTCTCACCACTAACTCTGACCCTAGGGACTTGACTACTGGGCTCGGAGTTTTGCCTCCACTGCCTTTTTAGCAATAACAATCATATTCATTAACACTCCTGAGTACTTACAATGTGCCAGATACATGCAAGTGCTTCACAGGCTTTCCACTCATTCCAGTTCAGCTCTGAACACTGCCTCTGGAAGTCACTCTTGCAGACTAAGCCTAGCCCATCCTAAAGCGACAGGAATTTCCTTACTCAGGTAGTTTCCTATTCCTAAAGCCTCAAACCCTTTTCACATAACACCATGCTGAACTCAAAAACCTGAGAGTCGAACGCAGGAAGAGGTGAGATCCTGAGATCCCTTCCTTGTTCATTTTTCAAGTAGACTGTTATTTCGTTAGCTCACTGTGTCTGTGCCCAGTCAGCAGACTGACTTTGAGCATCTTTCCATTTGTTTAAGACCACATACATGTGTGTCTAGTGTTGCTATCAATTCTATCACACACGTCTAGTGTTGCTATGAATCCTGTCGTACATGTGTGTCTAATGTAGCTATCAATCCTGTTACACACGTGGGTCTAGTGTAGCTATCAATCCTGTCACATATGTGGGTCTAGTGTTGCTATCAATTCTATCAGTACCAGAATGTAAGCTCCCAGGGGCAGCGACGCCCACCACTTTAATCACACAAGTACACGTGCACTAGTCTTTGCCTGAGAATGTTTGTTGTTAGTTGCCGCTGGATCCGCTCCCACTCACGGGGACCCCACACACATCATAAGTAATGTTGCCTGGCCCTGCACCACCCTCGTGGCGCTGTTTTGCTTGATTTACACAGTTGCAACCAATGAGTGTTTTCAGTGCCTTCCAACGCAGACGGCTCACCCCATGGCACTGTAGCAGACAGTGCTGTTTGGATCCATGAGAATTCATTGGCTGATTTTCAGAAGGTGGTCTTTCTTCCTGGTTTGGGTCTGGATGCTCTGCTGAAACCTACCACTGCAGATGACCCTATTGGCGACACTGGAGACATAGCTTCCAGCATCATAGCAACGCACATACCATAACGGTATAACAGACTGACAGACGGATGGTGAAACATGTTGCCAAGAAGAGAAAAAATTAGAAAATCTCAGAAACGGAGAAGACCTCAGGGGTCCACTTCACTAAGCACTTCCCATCTCCCCCCACACACATACACACTCACTCTCTCTCTCTCTTTCTCTCACAGAAACACTGAGTGGTTTGTCTCTTGGAATGAGGATGGATGGTGTAACACCATCTGCCCTTTCTCCAGAAGATCCCACTCAGGAAGAACTGGTGCTGTCTGGGCACTGCCTGCAGCCCTGGGGTGGGGTAAAAACAGCTTCCTTTACAAGACAACAGGCTAAATGCTCTCATTTTCATCACACTCAAGTTTGTGAGCCAGACTCCTGGAGGGTCAGCCTTGGGCCCCAGAAGCTGCTTAATGTGCCAGTGATGAAGATGACAGACGGCTCAGGGGCCCTCACTCAGGTGGCTTCTCTTCCCAAATCTGAGTCTCTTCCTCAACACACTTTGCTGCCACAGAACACATGCACCGGGTTCCAGGGCAGGTTGTGACCAATTGGCTAATATTAATGCAGCATCATGCATCTATCAAAATACTGCAAAACACATTTGCATACATCTTTCAAAGAGCCAAAACCTTCCTTTGTTCTGTTTCCTCTCCAGTCCTTTTCTGTAGTTGTTTTATATTGTTTTCACTTTTAAAAGAACCATCCTAATGCAAGCTGGAGGAAAAAAACAAACAAAAGCCTCAGAATAAACTTTGCAAAGAGAAAGTGAAGGTGAAGCGAGAACTCAGGCAGGCATAGAAGGTGTCCAGCAGCGTGGCACCCAAACACTTATAAGAGTGTGTCCAAATTGGAGTCCTTAGTCACAGGAAATACACTGGACTTGTCTCCACAAAGAGGTGAGCTTCTCTGGGGGTGAGAAAAGGTGGTTACAACCTTCTCTCTAGCCCGGAGCTTGCTCAACCCTTTCAATTACTGTATACCAGGGACTACTGGACAGTCATTATTTGTAGAAAGCAGACACCTAGACACCAAGGCACCAGCCACGGCTATTAATCACAAGCCACAGTCATTGTGATCTGGGTGGCCAGAGTCACCAGGCACTGTACAACGGGTATCTCAGAAACAATCAAAATAAGAGGTGTCAGAGTGGAGGAGCTCCAAACAACGCAGACGGAAGGAGAAAGGCAGCACACAGCATTATTCTGCCACTGCAGAGAAGAAGGAGCCTGAACTGGAGTCACAGATCAAGCTCAAGAAACTGACAAAGAGACAGAAAGAAAGAAAGAGAGACGGAGAAAGATAGAAACATACTGCCTTAGGGAGAATTTTGTAACAACCAGCCTCTTCCTTAGAGGTCTTTCCTCTCATTCACTCTCCCTGTGGGCGGGAAGAGTAAGGACCTGGTCCCCAGCAGTCTGGCTTCTCGCCCACCCCTAGCCCTCACTAGCCACCTGGTCTACGGCAAGGCACCTTGGCTCTTGGAGTACCTGCAACACTGTGAAAAATAAAATAAAAAAGGTAGTCATAGTCAAGTCTGATTCATGGCGACCCCATGTGTATTGGAGAAGAAATACGTTCCAGAGGGGTTTCAATGGCTAATATTTTCAGAAGCAGATTGCCAGGCCTTTTTCCAAAGGTGCTTTTTGGAGGACTCAAACTTTCAATCTTTCGATTGGCAACCAAATGCACGAATGTTTTCCACCACCCAAGGGACCCCTAACGCAGCAGTCATCTAGCACATGCCTCTTCTCCTCTCCTTAGTGCACTCTTTCATCTCCTTTTCTGTTCTCCCTTGTAGTCTTACTTACATAAGACCATTATCATCACGTTCTATATGTTAGTTTTTATTTTGTCCATCTAATCAGAGTCATTAAGTGTTAGACCTAAGGAAGGATCATTTCTTTTTCGCCTGAGAGACAGCAAGTGCAACCACCTACAGCACTTACAGTGACTCAGCGAAATACCGACCACATTCCCCTGATTCAGGGACAAGAGAAAGATGTCGACCACTGCCGCTTCTCTCCGACACGGGGTGAAGGTCCAACCGTGCATTAAAACAAGAACGTGAAATAAAAGGTGCACATAACACATGAAATAAAACATCCCCTCACTACTCCCTAACGATGCTACGGTACACAAAGAAAATCCAGAAGAATCTAAAGGTGACACTAGCAACAAATGATTAGAAAGTGAACCTTTAATTACCACTTAAAATATCATTAAAAACATCAGAATAAATTTACTGAAAGATCTGATTTACAAGACCTTCATCATGAAAAGGGAGCCCTAGTGATACAGGGGGTAAAGTGCTTGGCTATTAACTAAAAGGCTGGTGGTCAGAACCCACCAGCCCCTCCAGGGAAGAAAGATGTGGCAGTTTACTGCCATGGAGATTTACACAGCCTTGGAAACCCTATGGGGCAGTTCTACTCTGTCCTGGAAGAGTTGCTGAGTCAGAATCGATTTTACAGCAGAAACCCCGGTGGCACAGTAGTTAAGTGTTACATCTGCCAACCAAAAGGTTTGGCCATTCAAATCCACCCGGTGCCCCCTGGAAACTCTAGGGGGCAATTCTCTGTCCTAGAGGGTCATTCTGAGTCAGAATCAACTTGCCGGCAGTGGGTGGGTTTCGTTTTTGAAGGTTTGTGTTGAAAACTATGAAACACGGCTGAAGGAAATTCTCTCCAAATTGACCAATCGACATAATGTAATCCTAGCTAAAATACAAAAAGTCAAGAATAACCAAGACGATCATGAAGAAAAAAAAGTTGGAGAACTCAGATGACCACTGTAAAGCACAATAATTAAGACAATCTAACAGTGGTGGCTAGATCAGAAAGGCAGGCCAGCAGAACCAAGAAGAGTACTCACAAACAGAATTACACATGGAAAGCTACCTGCTTTACAATGATTTGTCCTTTCAATAAATGGTGCTCAGTCACTGGAGATCTGAACAGGAAAAGAAAATAAATTCAACGCCTTTCCTCAGATAAGACAGAGCCCTGGCGGTGCAGTGTTAAGAGCTCAGCGGTTAACCAGAAGGTCAGCAGTTTGAATCCACCGGCTGCTCTTGGATGGGGCGGTTCTAGTCTGTCCCGTAAGGGTCGCTATGAGTCAGGATGAACTAAATGGAGACAAGTTTTTCTTTTTTCTTCTTTTTTATTAAATCCGAAAGGAAATTAAAAATAAAAAACTGTTGCTGTTGAAATAATTTTGACTCATAGCAGCCCTACAGGACAGAGCAGAACTGCTCTAACGGGGTTTCCAAGAAACAGATGGTGGATTCAAACTGCCAGTCTTTTGGCTAGCAGCCACGCTCTTAACCATTGCATCACCAAGGGTTTCTTTCTTAGATACGACACATAAGACAGAGAAATTCCAGATGGCTCATGGGACTAAGCATGAAAGTTAAAACAATAAAGCTTATAAACGAAAACACATAAGAATAATTTCCTGACCTTGGAATAGACAAATATTTTAACTTTCAAAGAGAAGACTCCTAAACTGTACTTTGTTAAGAACTTTCATTTACAAAAACACATCACTGAGTAAAGGAAACCCTGGTGGTACAGTAGTTAAGAGCTATGGCTACAGATCAAAAGGTCAGCAGTTTGAATCCACCAGGTGCTTCCTGGAAACTCCATGGGGCAGTTCTACTCTGCCCTATAGAGTTGTTAAGAGCTGGAATCGACTCAGCAACAACAGGTATAACTAAGTTTTACAAAAAAAAAAGCGTATCACTGACTAGAAAATATCTATAATACACCCAAAAAAATACTTAGAGTTAGAATATAAAAATTTAGTACAAATCAATTTTCACACCAGAATGGCCAAAACGAAAAACATAAACATAATATCAGGTTTGGGCAAGGAAGAGGCACAACTGGAAAATCTCATGAATTGTTGGAGGAAGTGTAATTAATGGGTACAACCACTTTGGAAAATTGTGGGCACTATCTAATAAAGCCCATTCTACAACCCAGCTATTAGCCTTCCGGTATGGGGGTATGTCTCAAAAGAAATGAGAACATATGTTTACCTTAAAAAAAGTACAATGTTCACAGCAGCCTTATTCATACGGCAAAAATGGAAGCAAACAAGATGTACAACATTTTTACAGAATTTGTAAAAAAAATGGGTATATTTATATAATATACCCAATGTAAAAAAGGACAAATTGAAGCTATATGCGTCAATATGGGTGAATCTCTCACACATAATGTTAACTGAAGATAGCCAGACAGAAAAGAGAAAACACTGTACGTTCAGCCGTCCACTACTGGTGGTAAATGTAAAGGCACAACAAAGGTCACTTACAATATTAAGGTACATTCTCTTTTCTGCCTTAACAACCAGACTAACAGGTCTGCATTCCTCTCCCTATCTCTTCCTCTCTCTCTCTCTGAGGATATAGAGTTGATTAAGACCTCAGAGAGAGGTAAAAATTTTTTTGACAGTTTACTCTGATTACCCTGTGACAAACTTTTGGGTCTGCTCTATTTGACTATCCCGTGACAAACTTTTGTGTCGGCTCTGTGTGATTATGCTTCACAAACTTCTGAGCAATTCACACTGTTTGTTAGATGTAATGAAACCTGATGCAATGAGATCTTGCAACTCCTGACTATTGTTCCATGACAAAATCCCTCCCCTTTGAATCCTGGCTATAAAAACCACTAGAAATGTAGCCCAAGGGGGACAGTTTTTGGCTGCTGTCTCTGAATTTTCAGCTACAGTGACAGGTGGAGCAAACTTGGATTCAATTTGCCAACTCTACTGAATAACCAATGACTCCATCACTCAGCGCCTTATAACAGCAAACATCCTTCTGCCCAAATGGGGTTACAGATAGAGTCAGACTGACCAACCTAACAGCTATCACAGAGTTAACTCAAACTCATGGTAACCCCTGGTGTGTCAGAGCAGAGCTGTGCTCCATAGGGTTTTAGTGGTTGATATTCTGGCGGTAAGTCACCAGGGCTTTCTTCCAATGAGCCTCTGCATGAACTGTACTTTGAACCTTTCAGTTAACAGCAAAGCATGTTAACTATTTGTAGGGTGAGCATTTGATTTTTTATGCTATTTTAAGTGGTAATTTTTTAATCTGATTTCTGTTTGTTGTTAGTAATATCTTTAGATTCTTATGGATTGTCTTCTGGATTATGCCTCATCCTGACAGAGATCAGAATACTGATTGCTCCCAGAGGAAAAGCTACTGACTACAGAAGGCATGAAGGAACCTTCTGGGAGGCTAGCAATGGTTTATTATTATATTGATGTTGTTTGGGTGGTTAGGTAACCATTTGCAAAAATAGGGGGTATGTTTAAAATCTATATGTTTTACTGTGTTTTTATGTTATACACAGGAGCCCCAGTGGCACAGTAGTTACGCATTCAGCTGTTAACCAAAAGGCTGGCAGTTCAAAACTACCAGCTACTACCTGGAAAACTGGGGGGCAGTTCTACTCTGTCCTGTTAAGTCACTATGAGTCAAAATCGACTCTGTGGCAACAGGTTTGGTTTTGGTATGTTACTATTAATTAAATAAAAAAGGAACTAGTAGCCCCCCTTCAACATGATCTAGGTTATAATTAAGTTTTTCACTGAATTCAAAAACTGTTTACTTAACAAATGACTGGGAAACAATACAAATGGTACCTCTGGCCCACTTAATTATAGCTAACATCTACAAGTTAGATGTGACAATAAGACTTCACAGGCATACCTCACTGAATCTAAACATCAGTACCAGAAAGAATAGTCTATGATTTATGGTCATTTTGCAAATAAAGACATTTAAAATTAGAGAATATAAGTAATTTGCCCAAGCTCCATATAGTTTATAAAGAGGTTCAACCAGTACTCAGACTAAAACTAAAAACCAAACCCGATGCCATCAAGTCGACTCCCCTGGTGGCACAGTGGTTAACTGCTACATCTGCTAATCTAAAGGTCGATAGTTCAAATCCACCAAGTGCTCCTCAGAGACTATATAGAGCAGTTCTACTCTGTCCTATAGGGTCACTATAAGTCAAAATCAACTCGACAGCAGTGGGTTTGGTTTTGGTTTAGTATTCAAATGATGTCTCGATAATTCACAATATGACCTTCCCATTCATCTTTTTTTCTTTTTAAAGAAAGAAAGAACAAATGCCACTTAGTATTCCACATGTGCTAGTCCTAAATGGTTCTGATAGAACGTACAAAGCAGGTCCAAAAAGGTCCACTTAGCAGTCAGATGGAGTTACTCTAGACCCTACAAAGGAAAAGCTTCAATTTTAAATGCATATTTCAGAGGTCTGCTAATTAAAATCTACATACACGCATGCACACATACACACCTGCCACAATAAAGAAGAACAGCACAATTTCAATCACCAAGGTGGCTCAGCTGAGACAGGCAACCCTACCAAGGGAGACCACCTACAGACTTGCTGATTCTAAGGCCTTAGGAGTTCAATGAAGCAGCCTTGAACTCACACAGTGAACATTCCTAGAACTCAGAGAAAGCTTCACAAAGGGGCACAAATAGAAAGCGGGAGGTTTCCTTAGACTAACCTGCCACTCACAGGCACCAGGACAGCAGCTCCTAGACTTGGCCCATGGCTCTTAGAAGCCAGCAAAGCACTAAGTTAACACCTCTGTCCTACTAAAAGCTATTTTACTAAGAAAATGTGGCCAGCTCACACTACAATCACAGTGAATTCATGGAAACAAGCTTTGAACTTCACAAGACGGACCATTTCATTGATTGGGCCTTTTTCCCCATTTCAATGTCCATTTGTTCATTTGTTTGCCAGTCAAAGTTTGATTTTAAAAAGTTTATAAGAGAAAATCTTTTTTAACTGTGAGAAATCTAGCTTTTTTTTTTTTAACCCTTTGGTAAAAACAGCCACTGTTCGTTCATTTTTGCAGTAGATCCAGCCTCATCCATGGGCAAACCAAGCAATAAACTACAGGAGAATGTCTTCTCTCTCTCGAGGAGTTTACAGTCTAGAGAAAACCAGGGTGAGAAATAGACAATCCATTGCTGTTGAGTCGATTCCAACTCCTAGCAGCCCTACTGGACACAGCAAAACTTCCCGAGAGGGTTTCCAAGGCTGCAAATCTTGACAGAAGCAGACTGTCACATCTTTCTCAGACGGAGCAGCCGGTGGGGTCACATTTCAAATCTTTCTGATAGCAGCTGAGTGCTTAACCACTGTGCCAGACAACAGGGTTGAGGGAAGAGGGCTGGCAGGATGCTTCAGGAGAAGGACGAGGACATGGAGCAAACAGAAGGGGTACAGGAAGATCAAGCCATAAGCAGAAGAGAACTGCCAAGAATGAAGGTAACTGTCGTGACGTCCAGCAGGCTAGCTGAAGCAAGTTCCTCGTATGCAAATCTGCAAGTGAGCACTTACTACACGCAGTTGCCATGGTGTCGATTCCAACTCAGCACATCCCTGGGTTGAGAAACCAGTTAACAGGTCTGGCTGTTAACTAAAACATGGAGATTTCAGTTCACCCAGAGGTATCTCAGAAGAAAGGCCTGGTGATCTGCTTCCCCAGAAGTCAGTCACTGAAAACTCTGTGAAGCACAGTTCTCTTCTGACACAGCTGCGGTCACCAGTAAGTCACAGCTGACTCTACAGCATGTGGCTGGAAACCCTAGTGGTGCACTGGTTAAAAGCTATGGCTGCTAACCAAAAGGCTGGCAGTTCAAATCCACCAGGTGTTCCCTGAGAACCCAGTGGAGCAGTTTTACTCTGTCCTGCAGGATCACTGTGAGTCAGAATCAACTCAACAGCAACAGGCTTGGTTTGGGGTTTTTTTAGATACAGAACTAGGTCTCAAATTTAATAATGTATGAACACAAAGAGTTTGCACTCCCTCTCCAATACCTCCTTGCTGCACTGTAATTATTCTCCACCTGAGACCTAGCACAACTGTAACTATACATGTGTTTGTATTTACTAGATCGTTCTCTCCACCCTCCCCCAACACTTAACTGTAAGCTGCATGAAGCTACAGGTTGCATCTTCTGCCCCAAATTCTCAGTTCTGCCATTTCCCCCTTGGTAACTTTAGGCAGGTTATTGAACCTCTTGGATCCAACAACTTGCGGAGACTGTGTGAAAACCAATGAAAAAATACATATAAAAAGTCCAGGGTAGTTCTTATCAAAATTATCCAATTTTCTCCTGATACTGAGCAAAAACAGAGTCCAGGGTTCATACCCCATAACAGCTCTTCCTCCTTATCCCAGATGAGTTTTATGCCAGTAACCCATGGTTATGGCCTTCCATTCAAGGATCCAAACAGAAAAATCCTATATTCCCACCAATGCATGCTAATTTGATTGGGATTTCATCCCTCCAGGCAGCTTCAAACCTCTCCTCCTCCTCCTGCCTAATGCTATGATGCCACAATCCAGGCTCTGTGACTTGAGGGATGTTTCCATGGTGACAAGCAGTGATGTCATAAAGGGGGGATTGTTATAGGGTTGAATGAAATCTGGCCCCAGATGCAGTGTCGCCTCCTTATATAACGGGGGGCCGGACACAAACACAGTGAGCACGTCCCAGAAAATGGGAAACCGAATCACCCAAGGGATGGTGAGGAATGATCCGAAGGAGAGGAAGTCTCAGTCCCTTCCATGCACCAGCAGCCCCACCTGGAAAAGAACAGACTCAAAGGAGCTCACCAAGACAAAAATCGTTTTCCACCAAAGGAAACCAAAGAAACAAACAAGAGGTAGTGAGTACCGGAGACTCCGCCTTCTGGTCTAGGAAGATCCAAGTAGACAGTGGCTTCATCAACCAAAGTCCAATACATCAAATATTTATGGACTAAAAAGCCACAGACTCTTGCTTACCAGAGCCTTAGACTGCCCCATGTGTTTGATTGCTCCAAAGGGAGACCATCGTGATTTTCAAGCCAGCATGCATTTTACAAGGAGGATTCTTTACAGAAAAACAGCAGCCACACCCAGCTTAATTCCTAGTGGAAGGCAAAAACAATCCAGTTAAAAAGAATGCCCAGAGGGGATCTGATACCAAGGAGTGCCCCATAATTCTGTAAGCCATCCCTAGACTCTCTAAAGCCCAGTTTTGGAAAGGAGGAGTACCTGACACCAGGGGAACCTGAGAGATAGCCAGAAGAAGGAGAGCTTGACCCTGGCGGGCAACATCTGGACACACAGAACGTGTGTGGCAATGGAAAGGCCTGCTCAGGACAATCACTGTTCTGAGCCAGTTCTTGCTCCAGCTGTCCCTTGTAACTGCAGAGTGAATGAATGACTGTGATTACAACAAATGTGAGTGCCACAGAATGGCCGCTTTTCAATAAAAGGTTTCCCACAGGTGGCTCTAACAGCCAGTGCTTTAGATAATGCACAGCTGCTCTTTCTCCCCTTCCCAAACCAAACTCATTGCCAACAAGTCAACTCGAACTTAGTGACCTACAGAATAAAGTAGAACTGCTCCATAGAGTTTCCAAGGAGCGCCTGGCAGATTTGAACTGCTGACCTTCTGGTTAACAGATGCAGCGCTTAATCACTATGCTACCAGAGTTTTCCTTAAAGCTCTACTCCCCAAGATGATGGTCAACAACAGTAGCTAAGTGTATGTGTGTGCAGTGTGTTTGTATGGCCTTATCATTTATGAGCATACTTTAAAGGGAAGTCATTTCCACCCAGAAAATCTGACACATGCTTACACATACCCACACATCAGAGATAACACAACCAGGCTCTCTCGTTATTTGGAGAGCAGGGAGTAGTATTTCCAGGTATCGGGATGGACAGCTTCAAGCCATCTATCACGGGACAGAGGAAAGCTAAATGGCCTTGAATGCCTCATTCCCAGATCACTCTTCAATCCCTCATGCCTCCTTATCTTGGCCCATGCTACCCCCTTAGCCAGAAATGCCTCCACTCCTATACTACCTTGATCCTAAGATCTGGGTCCTTTCTTAACAACCCCCAAGGAGAAGCCCTTCCTCCCTTTTACTGTGTCCACCACAGTGGACGCTCCTTGAGGCCAGGGGCCATTCCTAGTCCGTGTCTGAATTACTCAGTCCTAGCACATGTCCCTGGCATCTGTAACACACACATGTCCAAGGGAACAGTAGGACAGAAGGCAAGTTCCTTGAGCTCTGTGGATCTTTACCAGAAGCTACTCTAAAACAAAGGTGACAATCTTAAGTTTTGATGACTCAAAGGACTACTTTTGTTCATGAGCATCCTTTAATGAGATCTCAGAGGAGCTCTCAGAGGAGCAGTGGGTGAAACGAGAAGGCCTGGAAATCTGGACACCCAAGCTCCAGCTGAGACACTGATGGTGGATCCCATACAAACAGAGAGGGGTGGAGTGTAGGCTAAATGGTATCTCAAGTCCTTCCGGTTCTAACATTCTCACTCATGGAAGCATTTTCACGTCCTGGATTGAGAGCTTGTTAGACTTTGGGGGAGATTCCTCCAGGCCTCCTGGGTAGATACTATTCCTTTCCGCCTCACCTCAGAATCCTCCCTCCCGTTTGACACTGACAATGCACTCCTGTCTGGGGTTTGATGACAATTCCCCATAAAGGGTACAGTGCAAAAACAAAGTGAATGGCTGTCTGGTCAAGCTACCCTTGAGAATGCTACCCCACTCAAAGACAGGCCCCTGCCTCCTTTCCAAACACCTCTGAGCCTACCTTTGGCCAGCCCTGGGCACTAGAAAGGCTCTTCTCAAACCTCTCCTGAGCCAGGCTAACTCCATTATTTTGCAAACATTTCTCTGTGTACCTGTACAGCCTGTCACTCTCCTTGTCTATGACAAATGCCTGGCATAAAAATAACCTTCTGAAATGCATTAAGGCAGACAGTGAGCACATCCAGAGAGGCCTGGGAAAGGTGAGAAGGCTGGGGAATGGTGATGTTCTTCATTACAGTGCATTAGAAAAATAAAGGTAGTTACGGGAGTGGGGTACAAGGGTAAAGACAAAACGACTGGTTCATCACCAGCAGCGGGCATGTGTTCAAAGTCTTTCCTAGTTGCTCAGCAACCAAGAAAAAGCATTTCAGAAAGCAAGGGACTAACTGGATAAATGAATTAATTAGACATTTCCAGAGTCATTCATAAATGACAATAGGCTTGGGTAGCCAGATTTTTGCTAGCTAAAATGTCTTCCCATCCTGACCTGAGCTTTGTCAAAAAACTTTAGGGAGCTGGGGCGGGTGAGACCTACCTACCAAGATGTCAGAGATACTACCCTGGTGTGGAGAAGGCTTGAAGGAAACCTTGGCTTGGGAAAGAAGTTGAATTAACTGACCTTTGAGGTCTCTTTCATCTCTAGTATTTGATGTGATTTTTCTGGCAGGGCAGGGCAGGCAAGAAGAGGTAAATTTCCCTCTCCGGCAGCCTGAAGGTTAGGTAATAACCTGCTTTCCCACACCATCCTGTGAGGTTTCCCCTTGCTGTATTTACAGAAAGCAGATTCCCAGGAACACTGTTATGGAGTTTGTGTGGGAAATACATTTGTCAGTGATTGCTTTTTTCCTTGCTCTGCTTTGCTTCCTCCCGTTGGCTTCCTTTAATTACAGCAGAACCCCACTGTTTGCTCTAATGATGAAGAGGCTGCTTGCGGTGGAGAGGAGGGAACAGGCACGAGGCATTGCTGCTGGGAAGGGAAGAGGTAGAGGGAAAGGAAAGCAGGCAGCCCAGCTCCAAGTAGCCCAGTCTCTAAGAAGGAAAGACAGCAGTCTGTGCTTCCTGTTCTGCTTCACTTGATCTCACTTCCTTGGATGACCTCGGGCAAGCCGGTGCACCTTTCTAAGCCTTTGCTTTCCCTTCCTTGAAACATGGAGAATCAGCCCTGCCAGTGTTTTCAGAATGATTGGTGCCATAGCTAATTACAGTACTTCCTTGCTCAAAATTCCTAAAGGTTGCCCATTTTCTACAAAAATAAAGTCCCTCTGGGTGAACAGGCCGGGCAATGGCTCCACAACCCAGCCCCACCTCATCCTCACCTCTCCTGGCCATGCCCCTTGGGATTCCCAAACATACCCTGGGACTCCTCACCCCCAAGGCTTTAGTCATTCTGCTCCTTGCCTGGAAACTTGAAAACAAGTACCAATACTTTGGGAAGGCTTCTAGAGAAGAGTAGGATGGTTCAAGCCGGAAAAGGCTCAGGAGACAGAGGCATGATGGCCCTAGTTGAACCAGTACTTAGGGAGCTCTTGGGATGCCGTGGTGGAGACCTCAGCTGCTGACCACAAGAAGGGTAGGCAGTTCAAACCCACCAGCCACTCCATGCAAGAAGGATGCGGCAATCTGCTCCTGTAAAGATCACAGCTTTGGAAACTTTGTGGGGCAGTTCTCCCTTGTCCCACAGAGTCACTAGAAGCTGCAGTCAACTGGATGGTCAATGAGTTTGTTTATTCTTTTTTAGGGGAGCAGCGCTTAACCTCACATTCCTGGGCTTCCCTCACCTCTCAGGTACCAGCCGGAGAAGTGGATCATGTGAAGAACACAGCTCAGCTGGTATCATGCTCTCAAGCAGATGGGCCCACTGGGGATTTGTGGCTCACCCACTCACCAGGTGTGTAACCTCTCTGTAGTCCAGGTATCTAACCTCTCCATGCTTTTGTTTACTCATCTTTACAAAGAGGCTCATAACAGCAGATACTTCACTGAGTCACCATGAGGATTTGATAAGACGCTGAATGCAGACGTTACATCTCAGTGCCTGACACCTGCTGAGAACTCACTAAATGCTGTCCACTGTTTTTACAGAATTATGTAATTCCACAATCAAATAAAAGCTGATCTGTTCTCTATGCACCCATTTTTGGTTTGCCCAGCCTATCCTCGCTCCTAGGAAACCTTGGTGGCATAGTGGGTAAGTGCCACATCTGTTAACCAAAAGGTTGGCAGTTCAAATTCTAGGGGACAGTTCTACCCTATCTGTAGGGTCGCTATGAGTCAGAATCAACTTGACAGCAGTGAGTTTGGTTTTTTGCTTTATCCTCACTCCCTAGCCCTATAGTAACAATGACTTTTAAGTCAACATAATGGATTCAACTATTACATACTTTTAAAAGGTATGGTCTTGTATTTCATTACCTAGTCTGCCATTTATTCACTCAAGGACCTTGGCAATCTATTGAACCTCTCTTAGTTATAGTTTGGGGTCCTTGGGTAGCACAAATGGTTAAGCAGTCAACTATTAACCGAAAGGTTGGCAGTTGAAATCCACCCAGAGGCACCTCATATGCAACGCCTGACATTTGCTTCTGAAAGGTGACACAGTCTGAAAGGAGCACAGTCCTACTCTGCACACAAGGGGCCACCATGAGTCAGAATCAACGCAACAGCAACCTTTGGCTTTGTGGCTTGTTTTGCTGGTCATGGTTTCCTACCCCATAAAACAGGAATAATAATATTCCAACTCATAAAACTGCTGTGAGGGACAAATGAGATGACACATACAAAGCACCCATCGCTGGCACCTGGCACACAGTAGGGTGGGTGTCACTGTTGGTTTAAATATTGGTTTCATATTGCCAATCTTCAGTGGGCACTTCTGTTAACATTTCCAGTACCTGGAAGACCATGATCAAGTCTGAATTGCTCTTTGTTTGGCACCTGCCACAGCAATGAAGCACAATTGGTAACTTATTCATAAAGTTTTGTTGAACTGTTTGTTACAGGATACCACATGCAGAGGGTATTACACCTTACACACCACAGGATACGAGGTAACTACATGGTTCATTGTTCACTACTTTTCCAGTGATGACACTAAATATAAGAGTTAACTCTTGTTTCAGACACCAGATATGTATAAGCAGGTCCTTCTGGTATTAAAATAACCCTTGAGCTTGCAGCCACAAGTTCAAGATGATACTGGACATGAGTAGTAATCTTGTCAACACATGGCCACTGATTACAAGGTTGGCTAGGATGAGCAAGGAGCAGAATTTGGCACAACTCATCCCTGCTTTCACAGTGCAAGTTGGGGCAGCATGGAAAGACATATCCCAGGATACCAAGAGCTGTGACTATCTTTCTAAACAAAGAACCTGGCACTTGGCAAGATAGGAATGTTCTCACATTTCTCAGCAGCTAATACAATTCTCCTCATTCCCAATGCCCATGGGCTCCTGTGATGGGGAGGAAAGGGAAGAGAGAGGCAACAGAGAGGCAAGGAGAAGAGGAGAAAAGGGGCCCTACCTGCTTAGGTGCCAGAAAAGAGAATTCAACTGTTTGCAGAAGAACAGAGCAGAACTTGCCCTAACTCCCTCTCTCCTTAACCAAAAAAAAAATTCATTATTTCCCTAACAATGACATTGAAATCAGCCTTCAATCAGAGCCCCCTGCTCACATCTTATGGGAGTTTTCTGAGCCCCAGACATAAGTTAGCAAGAAAATGAGGCTATCTGGCCAAGAGTGGTACCCACCTATGTCTTCCTACCACATCCTGGCCAGATAAGGCGGACAAATGGCACACGCCATGAGTTCTCACCTGGATATGCCTCCCGTAACTCTCCTCCTAGAGGTGGAAAACATTCATTCACCACCAGGAGATCAAACTGAAAACTAAAAACCCTGCGGCTGGGGGAAAGAGTGGAAAAGATAAGGGCCTATATCAGAACATGTTCCCTGGGCAAGCGAAGAGCGCTGGCAGGGAGCAGCTCAGAGCCAGGAGGGGACTGACTACACCGCCCTGTTTCCCTTCACATCCTGCAATGCATACAGCCGTCAGCCAGGCCAGCCTGCCCAATCCTGCGGCTGACACAAGCTTGCGAGTTTCAGGTCTCCTTCTGTCTGGACACTCAGCCTCCATCCAAGTCTTCCTTCACATGCCTGCTGTAAATTTACAAGAAACAGTGGGTCCCAGCCAGCTCAGAGAGATTCATAAGGGGCTATGAGAAGCATGGTAAACTCAGTTAATAAAACTGAAACCCATTTTTCAGGAAAGCACCTTAATAGTATAAAACAAGAGGAAGAATATCCCAAGACACAGAGCCTTGCAGCTTACGAGAGGCAAGTGTTTCCCTCAGTCTCATTTCAGAGCCCCCATGGCACATGGCTTGGCTTGGCTGTTCATTCCACCCTTCTGCCATCCTCACCGCTCTAATCAAAATCAAGCCCACTATCGCTGACTACATTCTGACTCAGAACTATCCCATAGGGCTTCCAAAGAGCGGCTGGTAGTCAAACTGTTGACCTTCTGGTTAGCAGCTAAGCTCTTAACCACTGTACCATCAGGGCTCTCATCCCCTCTAGGGAAATTCAAATGGGGCAGAGCTGCAGCAGCCTGAGTTTGCAGAGGAACAAGAACCCACTGTTCAGCCGTAACTCACCCACTGGCCACTACTGGACTGTCCCTCATTGTGGGGAGTTCCTAGGTGATACAAATGGTTAACACTTTCAGCAGCTAACAAAAACACTAAAGGTTCAAGTCCATCCAGAGGCCCCACAGAAGAAAGACTTGGCAACTACCCCTCGAAATGTAGTCACTGAAAGCCCCACAGAAGAGAGTTCTACTCTGGCACAAGAGGTCACTCACCATCGTCAGAACTGATTCAAAGGCAATTAACTGGTCAGTCTCTACGCATGGCTATGATTCTTCACAGTGTCCTCCCTATCCCACCTGGGATGAAATGACAATACTGAAAGGTGCAACTAAGTTTCCCCCCTTAAAACACACCATTGCAGTAGGAAAAAATGGCTCATAGGAGAACTATGAGGTAGAAAATGCTAATTCTCAGGCCTTGGTATTAGCCAGTGACAATCTTTTTACTCCCTTTAGACTATCTTCTATCACACAGCAAGCCCCTTTAGGCACAATAGCTCACTAAATCCACACAGCAGCTATGCAAAATAAGGATCATAACCCAGATTTTACAAAAGAGACGTCTGGATCTCAGGGAAGTAACTTGTCCAAGGTCACAGAGCTAGTCAACGGTGAAGCTAAGATTCAAAGTCACATCCATCTGATCCAAGTGCAGGTCTATGACCTTATGTCTCCCCATCCCCAGTCACCAAGTCACCTAATTTATCCTTCTGCCCATGATTCCCTTACTGGAGAAAAAGCCCAGCAGGGTATTAAAATCTTAATAAAATACTGCCGAGTACTAGGATGCTGCAGACAGAGCACCGGACTAGGAGTCAGGAGCACTGGATATTATTAGTGCAAGTGCTTCCACTACCTGGGTGAATCCGGAGACGCCACAATTTCTCTTGGCCATACTTTCCATATCTGGATAAAGATGCAGTTAGTTGATGTGAGCTCTTTCCAACTCTAAAATACAATGTGTGAGTTCTTTATAGTCTCACAGGACTCTGGAGAGGACAACGTTTAATCCAAAGAATGACTCTGATTGTGAGGTTTCTGGCAAAAAAGTAAAGAATAATTGGGTAGAGTCCTCCTTGCTGCCCCTCAAAATCACAGCAAAATATAAGCCTGATTTAAATACAACGACAGTCCTTCAACATGTTTGGTATCTATACATTTATAGCTCATAATGCCCTTTCGGGAACCCTGGTGAAGTAATGGTTAAGTACTGCATATGCTAACCAAAAGGCTGGGAGTTCGAATCTGCCAGCCACTCCTTAGAAACTCTGTGGAGCACTTTTACTCTGTCCTACAGGTTTCACTATGCACTGGAATTGACTCGACAGCTCTGGAAATTTTTGTTTTCTTTTTTGGTAATGCCCTTTCAAATGTATTTCACTTTGGTATCTGCAACTATTACACAGATAAAGCAACTTGAGTCCAGATGTTTTACTAACTTGGGCTATTTCATCAAGCTGGTCCACTTACCTACTAACTGCTGTCAAGATGATTCTAACTCAGAGATTCGTGGGTCAGAGTGAACTGTGCTCCATGTACACTCCTTCCCCACACCCCAATCCTAGAAATTCAGATTAACCAGTAAACAAGGTGTGTATCAGCTTACATTAAGCAAGGTACACACGGGCTTACTTGTGTTTACTTATTAATTTGTAGCGAACAATTCTGCATGGATTTCGCAGCGTTGGCGTCGTGAGACACAGATGACATCACTCACTACAGCTGAGTAAGCATGCACCCAGTAAACCCGTGTGTACCTTGCTTATTGGGTAACCCAGTCTCTTCCTTAATTACACTTAGCACTCAAATCCAGAGTCCTGGTACACCACAGGTTAACATCTGTTAGCTCTCGTCATCACCACCAATGTTATTAGCATCATGATCCACAGCAATCTCACCCAAGTATGTAATATAACAAATAATTACAGAAGCAATTAATGAAGGAGACTCATGCCATTTCAACACACAACCCTGAAAACACCTACCAGCTCCATCTACAGCTGAGTTCAGCTCTGCTTCAAGGCATGCACACATAACATTCACACGTACACAAGTACGGACAACACCCCCCCGACCCCATGATTTTCTCTCTTCGTATCAGCTCCTGAAAGAGGCATGCTAGTAGGTCCTATTTTCAGACATGATTCTATCAGCACTCTCCAGGCAGGGACTACAAACAGGCTTAGCTAAGGCAGGGGAACAGTTCCATTAAGGCCTTCCCTGCCTCCTACACTCACAGAGTAGCAATGGTGTTTCACACCACACAATTCAACTCTGCACCCACCACTCTGTTTCTTAAAAAAATGGTAAGTGCACAAGAAAGAAAACACAAAACAAAACCAGAAGAGGGAAATGGCAATCTTGAAATGAATTCAGCTGCAAAAGCTTATGTTCCTGCAGGCATAGTAGATATTAATAATTCAACAAAATATTACAGTAATTACTATACTTTTGCAATATCACAACAGTGCACTTTAGTACAACTCCTACCAATCTCCCTGCAACAGCCATTAATAAATAAAACACAATTCCCTATATTAAATTTGTTGTTTAAGAGCTAAACATGTTATCAGAGCTAACATACTTTAATCATTCAACACTATGAAAATTCCTGGCCCCACCCTTCCTGCCCTCTTTAAGTGAAATTCCAACTCCACAGCTAGAGCAGAAACTGACTTCAACTCTAACAACTATCAGGGCTTGAAGGCTCCTACTGGAAGGATGGAGGACCACCACTGGAGTCAAGTCGGTAGCTGGAAAGAAAGCGAGAAGGAAAAGAGAGGGGAAGAGCAATTCTTTTGGACCATGAATCTAGTCTACCTCATTCAGCACCAGGAAAAAGGAGCCATAAATTCAAAGTGGCAGAAGACTACAAAAAAAAAAAAAAAAAAACACACCTGAGTACCTACAGAGTCGCTCTGAGTTGGAACCTGTTTGATGACAGTGGGTTTGGTTTGCTGATTTAAGCATCCCTGGGTTCTACAAATGGTTCACGTGCTCAGCTGCTAACTGAAGAGTTGGAAGTTTGAGTCCACTCATAAAGGTGTGTTGGAAGAAAGTCCTGGCAATCTATTTCCAAAAAATCCACCACTGAAAGTCCTATGGAACACAGTTCTACTCTGACCCACATAAATTTCCATGAGTCAGAGTCTACATGACAGAAAGTGGTTACCGGTTAAGTAGTCCTGGGTATGTATCAGGATAACAGTTTTGAAATGGCAGCAAAGTCTTTTTTTTTTTTAACTGTAGTTATGTTTCCATAAATTTACTATATCTAATCTGCCACTAGGAGTCCTGATGGCACAGTGGTTAACAGCTTGGCTGCTAACTAAAAAGCTGGCAGCTAGACTTCATCATTTGCTCTTCAGAAACCCCACAGGCCAGATCTACCCCGTCCTGCAGGGGTGCCACGCATCAGACTGGCTCAACAGCAACGGTAACCTGTCATGAAGTTCCACTGATTTTTACCTGCTACATCAGTTGGCTTTTGCTGTGAAAAATACTAGAGAATAAATCACCCAAATCCCTCATTTATTCTCATGACAGGCATTTACAAAGCAGTTGGGCAGTTCTGCTCGTCATGGCTGAGCTCAGCTGGGTGGTGCTCATGCTCCCTGAAGAGCAGGCTGATCTAGGCTGGGCTTGCTTGGGAAAGGCTGTGCAATACTTCTCTCTCATCTTCCTCCTGTGATGGGTGGGCTAGCCTGGGCATCTTCCTTATTATGGCCACTGTAAAGTTTCAAGGAACACACAATTTCTCTTGCTAATCAGGCTGAGAACTAGCATACGAATACTTCCACTTCTTCTGTTGGATAAAACAAGGCCCAGGGCCAATCTAAGCTAGGAGATGGAAAAGAACGCCCCACTCATAGAGAGGGCACTGCCAAGATCCAAAACGGCGAGTTATGACGAGGGGGGATGACCTGAGACCAATAACACCTGCTAAATAACTCATAAGTTGGTTCCTTCTTATCCCTTACCCCATAGCCAGCACCCAGGTCATCACTCTCTTTAGCTACACACTCTATTCCCAGCATCCATACTGCTGTTCCTCCAATCCACAGGGCATCTGAGTGATTTCTTTCATGAAAATTTAACTATGTCACTCTGCTATTTCAAGTCCTCCTATAGTTTTCCCCCTCTGCTCTTAGAATACAGAAGAGACTCCCTCCCCTGGATCCATAAGGTCCCACCTGTTCCTACCTCTGCCGACCTACTTGGCTCTGTCTCTCACCAGTCACACTAGCCTGTTTCTGTCTCTTTCAGACACCTTGCTCCCTTGTGCCCCAGAAGCTCTGTACTCAGAATGTGCTCCTCTCTCCTCCTCTTCCAACCTAACCCCTCACATCTCTGAGATCTCCCCTCATCTGCTCCCTCCTTGCTGCCCTCTCTAAACTCCATGTCCCTTGTGCAATCTGTGATAGCATGCTCACCTCTCCTTCAAAGCACTGCTCACTATTTTCTATCCAGTGCTTCACGGTGCCTGCAACACAGAGGGTACTCCACAAATAATTTGGTGAATACTGAATATTGATGACATCATAACAGGCTACTCTAACATTTTTTAAATACCAACTCAAACCAAACCCACTGCTGTCAGGTGGATTCCAGCTCGCAACCACCCTGTCAGACAGAATCCCCCATACAGATCCCAAGGCTGTTTAGGGAAGCTGACAACAACACCTTTCTCCCATGTGGCTAGTGGGTTCAAATGACCAACTTTCAGTTAGCAGCCAAGCACTCTAACCACTGTGCCCCTGATTTTTTTTTTTTCATATAAAAGGTAGCTAAAACTACTTTTTAGTTAAGTTCTGTATTAAGGATATTTTGATAGTAAGTGTCCCTGGCAAATCACTTTATATAGAGAGTTATTTATTAACCCACCCCACCACCAATTCTGGGTGTATCTGGCTGTACTCAAGAGTTCCTTTATGGGGTATGACTTGCTGATTTCATCCAGTCAAAGAGGTCCTATCCTACACCTCTCTGCTTTCCCTGTCCTCATTAGTCTTGGAGGAGGGCAAACATACATAATAAAACGAACAGACGATGTAAGCCCAGTATGTAATCTAAATGCTACAACGGTACAAGGGAAAAGTTCTTTTTTCCCTAGATTTCTGTCCAGATAAACCATCAAGGCAATGTGAGCACAAAATAAATTTTTAGACATGTTAAGCATAAAATATATGTTACACGTATCTCCCATGCACTGGGTGACCATACAGTTTCTTCCCCAAGCCAGGATCTGTTGATAGTTCAAAAGAATTTCTTCACTGAACTGTACATGTAAAACAAAATGTTGAAATGGAAAATGCTTTGTCACATATTTTCTTACCACTTTTTTTTTAAAAAAAAAAAAACCCTAATTGAGGTGGTTTTGAAGAATAAAAAACTCTTAATATTTGTCAGGACAGCAGGTATAAACCAGGATTTTACCATGAACTCTCTGGGGGAAAAAATCATTTAAGGATCTACCACAGTGGGATGAAAAGTAACCCAGGGAAGGCAGCACGGAATTCGAGAAACAGAGGTGGAATAAATAGAAATCTCAAGACGACAGCAAGAAATCAGGTCTAGGAAACAGTCAGTACACATCAGACCATCCAATCATGAGTTAACCAACCCATCCATTGCTGTTGTTGACTCATAGTGACCCTATAGACAGAGCAGAACTGCTCCACACCATTTCAAAGGAGCACCCTGGGATCTGAACTGCTGACCTTTTGGTAAGTAGCCATAGCTCTCAACCACTAGGCCACCAAGGTTTCCATCACACCAGTTAGACATCTGGAATACCTGAGTTTTACAGAGGACAAGGAGCGCTGGTGGCACAGTATTGAGTACTCAGCTGCTAAGGAAATGGTCAGTGGTTTGAGCCCACCAGTCGCCCCAAGGGAGAAAGATGTGGCAGTCAGCTTCCATAAATATTCCAGTCCTGGAAACCCTATATGGCAATTCTAGTCTGTCCTATAGGGTCATTATGAGTCAGAACCAACTCAGCAGCAATGAGCTTGGTTTGGGGTTTTATGGTGGAAACTTTACTTCCATCTACAAAGAAAGACAAACACTGTGCAAAACACTTACAGCCTAAACTATTATGGTAGAATTTTGAGCTATTGCCAAAATATAAGCTAATCTATCTGACCTCAAAGCTTAGGACACTTCTCTTTCATCCAGTGACATGGGTTTAGTGATAGCAGATGATCTCTGTTTGCAATCACATTACTGGGCTTTGTTATAGACAGTAAAAACAACCATAATATTTTAAACATTTTATATTAGTTTTCATTGATCATGGTCTTATCGATTACATCCAATGTATTTCCTAAGGGTGCTTAAATTAAGCACCTGTCTTCTGCTATCTTACAAGGTCCCTGATATATTCATCTATTCTGTGTTTTCCACACATAAAACTTCAAGCTTCTGGGGTGTCCAGTCTATTCCACATGCTTTTTTTTGTACATTCTACATCACACAGTACAGGTGCTTCCCAAATACACTTTCTATTACCTGAAAGGAATAAGGCAGAACAGTCAATACAGGTCAAGTCCGGGAACAAATGTTTTTATACATCCAAATTACATTCTCATCTGAGAATTTCATTGTATCAGATGTGACTTGAAATAAATTATCCATCATGCTTGGAATAAGAATTGCTGTGTTTTTAACATTGTGGTGTATGCGCCAATGGAGGTTTTTCATTTGTACTGGGACAAGCTGTACCTGGTCCTAGACCTGCTGTTGAAGGAGCTCCAGCTACTTAAGGAACAATGGAGAGGTAAGTAAACTAACACCTTGAGTTCATCTTTTCAAAACGTTTCCATGTCCAGCTTCTCATTACTTACCCGTGACATAAAGCACAGTCCTCTCCCTGTTTTACAAATACACATTTGACCTAATATCACATCTGATTTATAGTACAATAGAACTACATCATTTTATTCAACTTTTCATTTTACAGATAAGAAACCTGAATCTCAGAAAATGCAAATGATTTAATTTGCATGACACTAAACAAATTATTGAATGAAAGAAAGAAATTATACCATCTTAGGATAAGACCAAATCCATGCATGCTTGAAATAAGCAGCTTCCAATTTTTTCTAATTATACTTCCAGACCCTCTCCTTAGACAAACATATCCATTAAATTAAATTAAATTTTTTTCTAAAAACTCATAGACACACATAAGATACTGCACCTGGCAGGGTTTTCATTCCATTACACCTGAGAAACAGGTGACTTGGTAAACAGAGTTAATTAATGTAACCAAGTACCAGATGCAGAGATCCTAACTCCCAGGGTATCATCCCTTCCAAAATATGCCTTCATACCCCATTCTTCATTCAGGCAGACAGTGTCCCTTAGGAAGGAGACACCAACTGTGACCTCAGCTGTTCCCTGACAAAATTCTGACTACATCTAAGAAAAAAAAGAACTCATAGTCCATTCTCAGACAAAAGTCACCTATCAGCAGGTAAGAATTTGAATTCTACAGAGACGCTGCATACTCTGAAAACTAAGGGCATGTCCCGGTGTGAAGTAGGATACCTTAGTTCTCAAAACTGACAGCGAAAACCACTTTGGAGGTATACATCCCCTCCTGGAAGCCCCAACACTATGTTCCTGCCACTCACTAGAACCATGGCTGGGCTCCTTTCTTCTGGAAACTTTCAACTCAAAAGGAGCACCCTCTCAGAACTAGGGTCAGTGATCCCATCGTCATCTCCATACCTAAGTTTTATCATAGCAAGGCCCCAAGCAAGACTCTACATGAGTACTGGAAAAATTCCTGATTTGGAAATAGCTGAGGCATCCTAATTTTAGTTCCTCCAAAAACATACCCTGAAACAAAAACCTGAATGCAAGTGGCGTATTTGGGAGGAAATCATTAAAAAATACTGTTTGAGAAAGAAAGAAATGATACAGGGATGGAAAGCCAAAAAAGCAAGCAAATTACTAGGAATTAATGGCACTGGGGAACTCTGGGAGAAGTAGAGAAAACACGCTTCACAGTGATTTCCCCAAAGGTCAGGGGGGCAGGATATTTATCCACAAACTCCCACCAGCCATTGGCAGCCACTTGCCCTTAGCCCTTCAGCCTGCCCCTTGTGTATGAAAAAAAAGGTCCAGTGGCCAGTGAAAGCCCTCAGGCAAACACTCATCGGTGCTGGCAGCAGGCAATCAGGCCAGCATGTGTAGAAACGGCAAGTGTCAAGCGCATGTGGGCAGGGGACCAAGAGACCCGCTATACAAGTACAGACACTCCACCTACCCCATTCTTCATTAAGGCAGATAATGAGAATTAACATTGTTAATGAGCACATCACCCTGTGATGCTAGACTGTTTATCTTCATGATCTCTAAGACTCACAACAAACCTTCAAATTAGGTATTATCCCCATTTTACAGCCAGTGAAAGGAAAGTTCAGAGATCTGCTCAAGGTCACTGTTACAGAAAAGACATTTCAGTGTTTTAAGGATCCTCTAACCCCAGTGGTGTACTCGTTAAGTGCTGTGTCTGTTACCCAAAAGGTTGGGAGTTTACATCCGCCAGGCGCTCCTTGGAAATTCTACGGTACACTTCTAATCTGACCTACAGGGTCACTATGAGTCAGAATCGACTCAACAGCAGTAGCTGAATCCATCATTAGCTTTCAAGCTTGAGCAACACTGAAAGAGCATAGCTAGACAAGCAACCCAGATAAGCAACCCTTCTGCCTCTAAAGATAGCTTTTTTCCCCTGAGACCACTCTAAAAACAAGTTTTTCTTCTTCCCCATGGTCTCAAAATCCTTATGGTGGGGTTTCCCCACCACATGTAATCACATTCAGAGACCGAAGCTCTAGCTATCTGTCCAGCCCTGAAAAAATACTCAGCTCAGTAGCTGTTCTCCATCTCTCTTTGAGAACATATTTTACAAAAGAGAAAACTTTGCTTCTTACACAACCACGTGGTCCTTACCTTGATTCTAATCAACTGGATGAGAAGCTTTCTGGCCATGTTGCAGTTACTGAGTGCTATGGAGTTGGCTTCACCTCCCAGCCACACCATATGACAGAATAAAACTGCCCCATACGTTTTCTAGGCTGCAAACTTTATGGGCGCAGATTTCCAGGTCTTTCTTCCACAGAGCAGCTGGAGAGATTTGTACCATCAACTTTCAGAATTAGCAGCCAAGCCCTTAACCATTGCACTACCAGGGCTCCTTGAACCAAACGACTGTCAATCAAGTTGATTTTGACTGTTAGCAACTCTACAGGTCAGGGCAGAATAGCTCCATAGAGTCTCCAAGGAGTGCACGGTGTATTTCAACTGCCAAACTCATGGTTAGCAGTCGTGGAACTTAACCACTACACCACCAGGGTTTCCATTAGATGCCAAAAAAGACACTTAACAGGACTGAGTCAGGCCTTTGAGAGTGACTGAGAACTGATGAGAGAGAACTATGATATCACAGGGGCGCACGCCCTAGGCCTGGGGCAGCAGGAGCAGCGCTGATCTTTCCCATCTCAGAGGCCCTCATTCTTTGCCCAAGTAGGCTCAAGTATTTTAAAAAGTCTTTATTTCACTCAATTCAATCAGCATCTATTGACTGACCCACCATGTATAAGCTGAGGTGAACAGACAGAGAGGAAGCGCAGAGGTGGGAGAACCCAGCCTGAACATTACTTCTGGCTAAACAATCTCTCAGTCTCAGTTGCTTCATTAATGCATTGAATATTCAAGTACAGAATGGCCATATTTGTACAAAACATCTATTTGCTTTTTTTTGTAGTAACAGAATAATCAACTGTCCAACACTCTACTGCTCTGCTGCCAATCAATAATTCATGAACCGGTCACCCAACAACCCGTCACACAACACACTCACAGGCCTCCTCCCCTCTTTTTCTCTCTCTCCCGTGGAATAATTCCTCCTGCAGCTTTTTTTTTTTTTTTTTTTGGTTATAATTTCATCCAATTTATTTTCACTTCTTTTCCAAGGCAACACTCCCTCTAGTGTCTGTGTAGGGATCTCAGGTTCCATTCTAGGAGCACAGGGTACAGGCAAAAGGGAATTGAAGACTGTAACCCAGTAAGCATAGATCTAAGTTGATCTGCCAATATGCTTAATTCTGGGAAAAGGCAAAAGATATTTTGTGGACCATTCCACCATGGACATTCTCATCTCACATCAGGCAGAAAGACAGAGCTAAGAGATCCAGATAGGAGAAGCAAAGTTAGAACACCAAGGTCCACCTCATAATTTCCATGTAAATGAGACTCCGGCACTATGTACTCTCCTTGTTAACCAGCCCAGCAGCCAAGTGCTCTCCTACTGTCTTGAGGCTGCACGCGCCACCCATGTCCTTCAATAAGACATCCATCATGAGTGGGAAGGACAGTGTCGGCTGCTCAAACCAAGACAAGCTCGTTTCAGCCTTTCTGGGTCCCTCAACTCTCTATTCAACGAAAGCCCTGAGCAAACGTTCAACTCAGTAATTTTTCTCCATCTCCCACTGGGAACAGATTTTATAAAGAATAAGTTTATTTCTTACACAGCAGTGTGATTTTTAACCTGACTGTATCAATCTAATTCTGATCATTTCCAGTGGAAATGTTGAGTTTCAAGAAGCCAAGTATCCCGTCACCTACGTCTACATCTCTTTCACTGTCTACCACAGCACTATGCAGAAGCTGTGTCCCAACTGGTCTTGTCTGATGGCCAGCAAGGACTATGGGAAGTGCATGAAATAAACACCTCACTGAGAAATGGGTTTAAGCCAAAGTCTTTGTAACCAGCTCACTGGGAAACACTGGGCAAGACCTTCCTTCCTCCCTCTGTACTTCAACGTCTCTTTCCGACAGTGATGTAAAAATAACAACAAAGCCAAAACACGTATCTTTAAGGCTTCCTATATATATAGACTAGGGCCTTCTTTTAAGTACTTGCTCATGTACAGTATCTCATTTAATCTTTGTTAACAACCTAAGCTAAAGATCATTATCACTCCCATTTTACAGATGAAAAAATGGCAAAGAAAGGGCAATAATTTGCCTGACATTATATGGTTATTATGGGACTGAGCCAGGATTCAAGAGTAGGCACCTTGCTCCAAAACCATGCTACCAGCCACTTATGATACAGCCTTTGTCCAGTTCCTAGTCTATACATATTCTCTATAAATGCTGAAAAGGACTGAGTTCATGATGAAAATGCTCCAGAAATATAAATTCACACAGTCATGCCATCATTGCCCCATGCTAAATAATTACACAATCCATAAACTACTATGGTCCTTGATTATCCTCTGTAGCTTTATTTCCTATTTTTCCTCTAAGCTTTCTTCCACAGTGTACCAAGTTTAACAGGCTTCTAGTTAGCAATGGACACAGTTTCACTGATCAATATAGCCCTGAATGAACAGCTGCCCCCAATGCTCTCTGGATCCCTCTTCTCTCTACCCAGGAGGAGTGGTTTCCTCTGCTCCCCAGCATGGAGTTAACAGTAGAATGCTGTTTATGCAATCCTCAAGTTCTCAGACAACATTGTGTTTTCCAAATTTACTACAGCACATTTATTAGTGTATTATAAAGAACAGCATTTCCTTAAATAATTTAATCCAAAGTACACTGATCAAAATAAATGAGCAAAATGTTCCTGGTGCTGCAACCAAGCTTGATTCACTCAGCAACTCAAATAACAAGGTGACTCACAAGAGTCCCCATTAACAACAGTTAGTGAGATACAGCTTATCCAGCATTAACAAGCTTTTTATTTCTTGCTGGCAGCCACTGATGTGGGTGGGCAGAGAAGAACACAGCCCTGGAAATGGAGGGAGGAATCTATGCCTCAGTCTAACTGGCATCATATATATCCATCCTATGCCTTAGTCATCTTACCTGTAAAATGGGCAGCACCCTACCCCACTTGAGTGAAAGCACTTAAGTTCTCTTCAAAGGAAAATGCTCTGCAAACCCAAGGCAAAAGGAAAGGAAAAACAGGAGATGGACAGGGGATGGCTACTGAGAGAGAAAAGAACAATGGAGGTCCAAGCTCTATGGTACCCCATGTTTCTGAATGAGCCTCCTGATCCTCATCGCTATGCCTAACAGCCTGATGAAGGCACTCCCAAGTTCACTTCTAGCCTTGACATTCTGAGAGTCTATGATTTCCCTGGTGTCACCCATAGTGATCCACCCTCCTCTGAGCTCATAGCCAGAATCCATCACTCGACAATTAAGCACGTATCACCCCATGATATCTGTCTTGCTGTCCATGTGTAATTTAACTTTACAGAAGAGCAATCTTACATCCAAAGCATGTTGTGAGGACCTGGAGGCAACTGCTGTCTCATCCTTGTTTTCCTCCCCTTCTGTCATGCCCCTGCCAAGCCCACAGTGCCAGCCCACTGCCACACACATAAACACACAGCAAATGGCTACTTCTGATAGCTGAAGGACCTAAGAAGCAGTCAGGATTATGTCTTTATTTCTATTCTCCTACCAAGTGAGGACTCTACCTCTAAATTTGCCTCTTAAGGGTAAAAGCACACATGAAATAAACCACATATATAAACTCAATGCTGTTAAGAGACCCCCCCAAAAAAACAAACCTACTGCCGTGCACAACTCCACATGGTTTCCAAGACTGTGTATACATCTTTACAGAAGCAGACTGCCACAGCTTTCTCCCATGGAGCAGCTGATAGATTCTAATCATCAACCTTCCACTTTTAGCAGCCGCATGCTTAAACACTGTGCCACTGGAACTCCTATCAAGAAAAAGTACTAGCCTATTCACCATCTTAAGATAAAAATGATTTCCCATCCCAACTCCCACAGCTAAGACAGTGCCCTGCTCTCAAAATCTGTTCAGTAAGTACAGACTGATCAACCACACTCTGTGACACCTACCATGGGACACCTGTTAGAAGTGCAGGACATACATGTGGGGTATGTGTTGTTTCATCTGTTTCAGTTGAAACACCCATATAATAATACAAGATAAACCAAGTACTAAAAGTGGCCAAGTGTGTAGTGCCGTGGTTAAGCTCTGTAAACAGTGAGGAAAAAGGGAAATAAATGTTGGCTAGAGAGTTTTTAAAGAAAAGTTTCATTTGACTTTAGAAGAGTAGTTTCACATCCACCGCACACTGTGAGGACCTGGAGGCAACTGTTAGCCTTGGTTTCTTCCTACATCCAGACAAAGAGATGCTGTGTTTGAATCTTGAACTAAACCTTGAATAATAGATATATCTCAGTAGAAGAAGAGTACTTACGCAGAAGAGACCCCAAGAGCAAAATCTAGGAGTCCAAAACCGAAAACCACTGCCACTGAGTCAATCCCTACTCACATAGACTTTATAGGACAGGGTAGAACTGCCCCATAGGGTGTCCAAGGAGCATCTGGAGGATTCGAAATGCCAACCATTTCTTCACTGCTGTTGCTGTTAGCAGCTGTAGTACTTCACCACTATACCACCAGGGTTTCCAGAAAGAGCTTAGGATAATAAAAAGCCTGCCTTCGCTAAAATGAAACAGTCAATGAGGGAACAAAGACAAAGATGAAATAGGCCAAGCCATATATAGTGAAGGTCCTTGAATGCCAGAAAAAAGAATCTGAGAGGCCAGCAGTACTCAAGCTAGAATACAGACATATTGGATGAACTCTTTCTGGTTCCGCAGGTATAGAGTTATAAGTAACCTGAGAAAGAAATCCTCTATGGCCCAGGGGCAAAGATTTCCAATTCCTTTACAGTGTCTGCTCCATGAGACTTGGGACTGTCATCCACTCACTTACTTTCTCAAACATCATCAAGTAACAACTACCTGTCAGGGAAAGCTCCTATCTCTACTGCCAACCAAGGTCACACACCACCCACCTTTCTTCCAGTCACCATGACATTAGGGGAAAAATCGTGGTTAGCCAATTTCAGTTCACCCCACAGTACCAGTCCTTCTTACCCAAAAGGGCCCACCAAGCACCCACATTCCACATTTTCCATTTACCCATCTATAAGACTTTTTTTTTCTCTCAAACAAGTCAAAAAAATAACCTTTTGACATTTTGTTCCCTTCAAGGTAGTGCCCTGTAAAGGAAGTGTCTCAAGCCAATCAAGAGGCCAAAAAAAGAAAGAAAGAAAGAAATCCACAGAAGAGTCAAGATACCAGGGCTCTGCCGATTTCGCCAATGAGCTCCTGGCCAAGGAAAAACCACTGGTCTTTGGTCACATCTTCCTACCTCCACCTTGTGGGCTTTGTCTCATCTCTCCACTCCTTAAGGAATGATCCAGAACCCACAGATGATTCAGTTTCAAAATTTCTCCACTTACAATGACAGGTTTACACAGCCCAGCGGGGAAGCTAGTTCTCCTTTCTGCATTCTGAGCCTGCCTGTCACTAGAGCCCCCAACTTTCCTTCATCTCTTACATCCAACAGCATTGGAAAAATCACTTCCCGGTATTCCTTCTTTGCCAACTACTGAGCAAATTCTATCCAACATATTTCTGCAGTCATTAAATCGGGCCTCCCAATTAAGAAGTTTGCAACTTTCACTCACCTTGGAAATCACTGCAGGACCTAAGAAACAAATTACACCCTGTAACACCAAGCCTTCGGAGGAAAGGTGGAGTAGACGAACAGCCTGTGTCCAGTCCCCTTCTCTCTCAGCCCTTCCTACCCACTGCCTGGCTAACCGTCACCAGGAGCAATTAGTGCTGTTATGGCCCACAGTATTTCCCAGCTACCTCTCAAAGAAGATGGCACCCCTTGTAATATTAATTAAAAACAGATTCTTTTTGGCAACCCCCTGAAGAATGGCTTCTGTGGCAGGCTGCTTTATTAAGCCTCTGAGAAGGCAAAATGCATTAAGATACTGTGACAAGGGCTGTGAGCAGGGATGATGAAGGCCAGGCAATCCAGCCAAGAGCTATTTGAAAAATCTGTTTGGGAGCCACAATTAGATGCTCTAGTGAGTGAAATACAATTAATCTGAGTAAATCTGTCACTATTTTGCACATTAGGAGTAAATATTTTAGAACACAGTCCAGCTGAATTAGTTAAGGGTACAAAATTCTGCCTGGAAGGCTCTGTGTGTTCCACCTACCAGTGAGCTTAGGGGAGGGTGACAGGGAAAGACCCTGAAATTATCAGCATCTCCCCATTTCTTGTCATAAAGGTGTGAGGTTAGGCACATTAGCTGGAAACAAGCTGGCAAGTCATTCCAGCCAGGCACAGTGCAGGGCCACACAGCCTGAAAATTGTGGTGCTGCTGCTGCTGCTGCTCCTGCAAGTAAGACACTCGGAGTGGTGGGGACCAGTCAAAAAGAGGCTGTAGCATTCTCACGGGAGCTCTAGAAATGGGGGTACCCATAAAGGGTTAATGCAAGTAGGAGGCAGCATCTCCACTCTCCACTCTCCGGTCATCTGCCAACTCACTGAGCAAGCAGGGAGGCTTCTTTCTTCATCTGAAGGAGAAGGACAGGATGATGTGTTTCTCCGTTCCTCTGTAAGGCACGGGGACCAGGCTCCCTCTGGATGTTTGTGCAACACTCTCTAAGCCATTAATCACCAGGATCGCAGCTGGAGACAACTGCAGAAAATGCCTCCTCCACGGCAGAGACTCCAAAGCTATGTTTGCACACCTTCCTCCCCAGACACCTGGAGTGCAGTGATGTTCAGAGGTGGGGCCTAGACCCTACTGCCCTCCTGATTCCTTCTGGTTCATGCCTGCTGCATACCGCCTGGTTTGATTACTAAGCCATCACACCTCAATCCCAAAGGGAAAGTAAGTACCTGCCCAAGCAGTGGACAAGGAGCTCCTTGTCCCCGAAACTCTCAGAACACATGCGGGCCACACGGGGTGGAGCTTCCTTCTGGCTCCTGCATCCCTGACTGCAAACTCCATTCGGGATTCAATTTGTAGCTACAGGGCATAAATGAAAACTGTCCGCAAAACAGAACCCATGTCGTACAACAAAGCTCACCAGCAACACTTGGAAGGAGTGCCAGAAAAAGTCTATGTGTTAAAAATGAAACTGGTGGCCTTCCTGGAGAAGGGTGAGTTTAACACTTGGAAAGTTAGATGAAAGTCTGGAAGACTTTGGAAAAGAAGACAGAAGTCCTTACATCCAGAGAGCCTGGCGCTGGGTACCATGTTGACTGCCAGTGGGCACATCTCCCTCAATAATGAAAGAAATGACGAAGGGACCTCCTGAAGGTTATGATCCCCACCATTACTCACTTAGGTTATATTCATAGTACTTCTTTTTCTGTCCTCTGGAAAGGAGGAAGAGAGAAAGCAGCTGACCGAGCAGTACTGCTGAAAGTGTTTCCCAGCTATTCTCCCAAAAGTGAAGGGAACATATAAACATCTTTCCCTGTCTTCTGTGAGAGCAGCCCAGATGGACACTCAGTGACGACTCTCTGCTGGTACTGCCTATAAATGTTGCCAAAAGAGGTAGGTCCAGCCCAGGAGCTAAAGACACAGTCCCTCTATAGTCCAAGAGAGAGGCTCTTCTGAATCTAGTCACCAAGGGCTCCAACTGCAGCTGGTCCACTCCCAGGACCCTTCTGGCCCTCCTCTGGCCAAAGATCTAGCTCCCAGGAGCACAAAGCTAGATTTATCACCCTCATTTCTTCCACTGTACAACTGCACTGAACATGAATAGGAAAGGCCAGGCACATTTAACTAGTGTTTGCAGAAAACGTTTTCTTTACAGCCCTGTCTTCAGGGGCTGTCTCAATACACAAAAATGATCCTTAAAAGCAAAGCAATGGGAAAACTCTTTGGGCAGAGTAAATTTATATTGTCCAAACACAGTAGGACTAAAGCCACAGGTATAAGAGGCTATCATTCCCTCCTCCTAGGGATACATTTACATATGTGATCCACTCTCTTCCTGCGGCAAACACACGCACACATACACACAGCCATACACATCCATATGCTTCCTAATTATCAAACTCAAACCAAGTTGTGATTCACAACTGCTGTCAGAGGATCTGTTTCTCTAGCTCTGTTTCTCTAGCTCTCCCTCTCTCTCTCTCTCTCCCTCTCTCTCTCCTCTCTCTCTCCCTCTCTCTCACACACACACACACACACACACAAAGTCCTCCAGGGACTTGTAAGTCTTCAGTCACCCACTCCAGTAAACGCACATTCAGCCCACTCCTGATGCCCGGAGCTCTCCACCCCAAGGGTGAGGGCAGATGAAGCCCACTCCACACATCCTTAGAACCCAGCATCTGTTACCCAGGCTGGACTGCCCCTGCTATGTTGTGTCTCACGCACCCGGAAACCTGCACTTGGGCAATGCTAGCGTGCCGAGCTTTGCGGACCCCTAGCTGCCTGGTTATTTACTACCCACCCCTGGGGCAGCCTTCCCCCTCAGGCAAAAATTTCCCAGGGAAATCTTTCCCAGTGTAGATTATAAAGGTAAACACGGAGGTGCGGGGGGGGGGTTCTACCAAATGAGTACCCCCCCAAAAGCTGCCTGTACAAACATGCAGTCATCCTCCTAGTCGGGCCCAGACTGCCCAACGTCGGGTTCTGCACTGGTCCGGAAAGGTTTTTGCACAGCTGGCTTAAGCAAAGGGACACAGGATAAAAGGACAGTAATGTCGAAGACCGTGAAAGACGCCCTCCCGCTTTTCCTTGGCTTGTCTGCCCAACACTGGGTGCTGGCGAGGTGTGGGGAGCCCTTCCTGGCAGGCGCTGCGGCTCGCTGCAGCTGCCGGGCAGCGGTGCTACCCAGAGCAGACGCCTCAGCCCCGAGCACCCGAGCCACCACCTCTTGGTACAAATATCATCCACAAGAAGCTCGTGTCAGGGACAAAAGGGGCGGAGAGCTGGACAGAACACCCAGGGACTCAACTCCACTCCCTGAAGCTGTTTGTGGCATAGGACACAGCGTTGGAGGCGCCAGTTTCATGTTTGATGACTTACGTGTGAGGGCGAGGGGTGCGGAGGAGTGCCGAATTTCTCCTCACGCTTTAAACTTTTTACTGCCTCCCCTACAGCTTTCCAGAAGCTGCCTAGGCTTGAAAAGGGAGTCATTTACCTGAAGGCCAAGGTTTGGACCGGCTTAGCCCAGTCTCCCTCCAGGGCTGGGGAACCACGCGCCTGCAGCTGTGAGCAGTGACTTCCAGGCCGACAGAAGTCTGGGATTCCGGTCTCAGGCCCCGGGTTCCCCCCGGCGTGATGGCGTGGGTGAGGGAAGCCCCAGCCGTCGCAGAAATCAGGCCCTCCAGCAGCTCCTTCCCCAAATCACTCAGCACCCTCACCCGAGCCCCCAGGCACCTACCCCTCAACAGGAAAATTAACTCTGTCGGCTGAGTAAGGGACAAAGTGACCACAGCTCCCTCTTCTCGCACCTGTAAAGCAGCCCTGCCTCTTCTCCACTCCAGGTGGCTCCAATTCTGAGGTCTCAGTAAACACATGCACACACTACCTACAACAAGCTCCACGAACCTGTTGGGGAAGCCAGACCAACCTGTTCTAAAACTCAAAAACTACCGTCGCCTCGACCCCGCGGCTACTGCCTGCCCCTTGCTCCCGTCCCCACCATTCCCTGTGGGACGGACAAGATGCCGGGTGAGTACTTACGCTGCTGTTGTGCCCGGACCAGTGCACCATAGCTTGGTTGTGGGCCGAGTCCCCAGTCAGTGCGAATGAGGTGCTGGGCAGCCGGAGCTCTTCTGCTGCTGCCCCTCCGGCCCGCTGTGTCTTCACCTCCTCTCGGACGCCGTTGTCCACAGTGCGGCTGGCTCTAGAACGGTCTATCGGGGCAGTGGCCCAGGCATCCCAGCTCTCCAGGGTGCTGGGGGGTTGCGCGCGGCGACTCCTCCTCGGGCCGCCAGGCTTGTCGGAAACCGGGATGCCCTGGCTCCACCATGCGCCTGCCGCCGGCGTTCCCCCGGCTTCTCCAAGCTTCTGCCGGCTGCTTGACTGGAGCGGCAGCTCTGGTCCCAGCCGGCGCCCCAGCGTGTCGCCTCTCCGCGCCGTCGCCTGATGTTCTGGCCACTGGCTCGCCACTGCCCGCGGCGCAAGAGGAGGCAGCGTCGGTGCCCGCGAAGCCGGGGCCGTAGGACGCCCAGGACCGCCTGCCGTGCCCCGAGTGATCTCGGCCCCGGCTAAGACCCACGTCGACAGGAGTAAGAACCCCGTCCGGGCGAGAGGCGCCCACGGCCAGCCTGCGGGACGCTCTGCACGCACAGCCTCCATCCCGCTGCGGCTGCCGCGGCTCGGGCTGCCGAGTGTGTGGCGCCCGCCGAGGTGCGGGTCCGGCGCTGGGGGTGTGCGCGCGCCGGCGAGCCAGCGAGCGACTATGTCGGCAGAGCGGGGAGGGGGCGGCGGGAAGGAGGTGGCTCCGGCTGGCTAGCCCCAGCGCTCCGCTCCACGTTTCGTTCCTCGCGCCCTCTTGCGCTCTCGTCCAGAGGGGATCCACTGAAAAATTAGGAAATGCCCCTCAGATGCGTCTTTCCTTAAATTAATAACCCCACCGAGCTTCTCCAGAAATGTTTTTAAAAGGTGTGCTCAAAGCTAATCAAAAAATCCTCTTTTAAAATACGAAAATCAAGCCGGATCCAGGAGGAGAAGCTGGCGACAGACCCCAACCCGAGTGTCTCCGAAATCCAGCCTCCAATCTGCTCCCGGCGAAGAGTTGGCAGCCGCTGTTCGCCGCGTTTGGGGGTTACTCTTCTGGCCTGTTGTGGGGGGCGGAGAATAACACACGCAGGGGGTCTTGGAGGAAGAGGAGGAGTGAAGTGTTTGCAGCGCCAACTGTTCGCGCTCGGGAGCCGAAGGGCAGCCTGAAGCCTCCTCGCGGGAAGGCGGCGCGCCGGAGCCAAGCGCCGGGAGCCGGGACTCCGCCGGCGCTCCCAGGCCAGCCCCGCCCGGCGCCCCCAGCTGCCGGCGGCCCCACTCACTGCGGGGGCGCGGGGAGTGCGTGCGTGCGCGTGCGTGTGCGCAGGCGGGCGGGCGGGGTGAGGCGAGGGGTGCGCCCGGGCTGGCTGCCGGGCGTCAGGGGTGGGGTACCTGGCTAAGTGTGCGGGGACGCGCAGATACGTGCGTGCGCATTTGCACACGCGCGTGTTAGTGTGAAAGGTGGGGGAGGGGGCTGGCGAATCACGCACAAGGTGTTCGCATCTCCCTGATTGTGCGAGTCGTCGGAAATGCAATGTGAGAGGAAGGCAGGTGGCGCTGGCCGGGCAGCCCCCTGCTCCGGGCGCCCCTATATTTAAGCTCCCGCTCCGGGCTTACTGGTTTATCCCGTTTGTTGTTTAGTCCCCTCTGGAAAGTGAGAGGAGGGAGCCAGGATACCCCTGGCAGGGAAGTCAGGGGCTCCCTTTTTCCGGACCCCAGGCTGAGTTCGGGAAGGAGAGTTGTGGAGGTCGTCTACTCCCATCTGCGAACGCCCAGCCCTGATCTTCCCACCTGGGACTCTGAGGCTGTTCACTCACTTTCTCCGGATCTATTTCTCAGAGAGCGCAGGTGTTTTTTCTAAGTACTGGCGACTAGTTAGTGGGCGCCTGGCCCAGCACAGCTCTGACTTAAGGGGGTCCTTAGCTCTGGCTGCAGAAGCTTGGCACGGCAAGGTCCGAGGCCGAGAGTAGGCTGGAGAGGGGGAGCTAAACCTGAGGCCGCCCTCGAGCTGCGATTTACAAGCCCCAGTTGTGTAGCGCAGCCTGCCGCCTCCAGGAAGCTCCCAGGATTTCTAGAGGTTCGGACCGAGAAGCAAGTTGTTGTAGGAGGGCTGCTAAGGAGGAAGAGGAAGGAGAGATGGGCTTGAAGCAAAACGGTCTTCAGGCCCTTCCCTTCCTGTGAGTTCCTTTATGGGAGATGATTAAAACACAGCGAAAGAAAGAAAGGGAAAGGCGCGAGTTGGAGGCAGAAGAGGGTGAGGTGAAAGAAGGGAGCGAAGGGGAGGGTGAAAAAAGAGGAAGGAGACGAGGTGCTGGAGAGAAAGCGAGACAGTGCGTTAAGGAAGAGAGGCGAACAGAGGTTCGGGGTGGTAGAGGCGCCCGGGCGGTGGGGCGAAGACTGCGGTTCCGGAGTTTCCACCTCTGCAAAGTGCTTTCCACCAGGAGCTACAATGCACGTTGCGAGCGAGAGAGGTGGGCAGCCGCTGACAACATCTATCCCAGAATGATTCGCGACCTGGCCTCTGGGTTCACAGAGAAAAGTTTGGGCGCCTTGGGCCCAGGTGGCTGCAGGTCATGCGCAGGCGGAACCGACCATTCGCGGATGCCCAGCGCCCCTGCCGGAGAAACTTAGCGCTGCAGTCCCCGCCCTCTACTCAGGCTCTCGGGGGAGGTGGGAGAGTTGGGACTGTCCGGGATGCCTGTGGCCGGGAGGCTTACCCAGCCGGGAAGGTGCGGGCTCGCACAAGCCCAGGCCACAGCGGAAGTGCCCCGCAGCTCTCCATGGTGTCCAGTCAGGGCTGAGAGAGCAGAGGTGGGACCTTCCCTCACCTGCGGAGGCCCCTCCCTGCGGTGACTCTGCCAAAACCCCCCCTCATCCCCAACAAGCACCGTGATGGCTTTGTCCAAAAGCCTGTGCTTTCTGCATCTGTAAGCTCCATCTCATCTGGAAAGGTCTTCCGTGTGGTCTACATGGTACCATAGTTTCATGAGTCTATCCCACTGTTGGCCAGCCTCAGTCAAGCTCACCAGCTGCGATTCCCGGCCTCCCACCCCCTCCCAAATTCCTAATTTCCCCCAGTTGTCTGTGCTTGGCTCTCCTCCTCTTCTTCTTCTTTGAGTGAGCTCAGCGACTTTGTCCGTTTCTGTGCCTCACCTATCTCCTCTTAATGTTGATGCCTCACTCAACAGCTCCATTCTTGTCTGCTTGCTCAAGCTTCACATCTGAATTCCACATGGCATGTCCACACTGCAACTGGTTTGAAGCAAGTCCTAAAAGTCATCTTCTGTCTTCTCACTAAGCCACACTAGACCCTTGACACCCGACCTTGACTTCTACCTCTTTCTAAGGCCTACATCCAGAAAAACAGTTGTCAAGTCCGACTGAAAAAGTCTCTTTACCTGTCCTTCCCTGTCCATTCCCAGATCCCCGTCCTCTCCTCTCTTGTCTAGAGTTTTGCAGTAGTTTCCTATCTTCTGGTCTTCATTGCATCCTCTCTCCCAGCCAGACCTCTGTACTAGCACTGTCCAGTAGAATTAGGCCAGCCACTTAGTAATTTTCTAGTAGCCTCAGTGAAAAGATAATTTAAAAAAACTAGTGGAATTAATTTTAAAAAATACTTCATTTAACCATGTTCAAAGTATTTTATTTCAACTTGCAATCAATGTGAAAGTTATTAACAAGACATTTTACATATTTTTGTGTGAAGTTATCAAAATCCAGTGTGTGTTTTACACTTACACGTTAAGTCAATTCCACCTCAAGGTAGAACTGCCCTACAGAGTTTGTCAAAGCAGATTGCTGTCCGTTTTTTGCTTAGCAGCCAAGTACTTAACCAGGGTTCCACACATGTTAATTCAGATTAGTTTCATTCCCAGTGCTCAGTAACCACGGGTGGCCACTGGGTACTGCTTTGGATAGTGCAGCTCCATACTGTTGGCAGAGTTGGCTTCTAAAACATAGGAAAAGTTGCAACTTGTCATTCCTGTTTTAGAGTGACCAGCCATTGTTCATGAAGTTCAAGTTCCAAAGAAGGATATCTAAGAATCCAGGCACTTCCTTACCTCCATAAATTTTCCTGCTCTATTCCTTAGACCAAAAACCCTGGTGGTTTCAGTGGTTAAGAACTACTACAGCTGTTAACAGTAAAATGCTCAGTAATTTGAGTCTACTAGACACTGCTTGGAAATTCTATAGCACCATTCTGCTCTGTCCTGTGAAGTCAGAATCAGCTTGAGAGCAATGCGTTTGATTTTTTGGGTGAATGAATGCCCTCGTGGCATAGTGTTTAAGTGCTACGGCTGCTAACTAAAAGATAAGCGGTTCAAATACACCAGGTGCTCCCTGGCAATTCTCTGGGGGTAATTCTACTGTGTCCTATAGGGTTTCTGTGAGTTGGAATCTACTCGATAGCAGTGGGTTAGGTTTGGGTTCTCCTTAGACCTGGAATGTGTCCTGTGTCACATCTCTGTCATAGTTTGGTTTAAAATGCCAGCTCTTCCGTGAAGCTTTCCCCTGTTACCTGGTTTTATCTGACATCGTATCCTTTATCGCCACCGACATTGGCACTGAATTCTTTATCTTCCCCACTGTAAGATAGGGGTTAACCCACAACAGTCTGAGATTTAAAAGAGAGGGCCAAAATCAGAATGGGCTTCCATTTGTCATGGTGGCAGAATACTTAGACCAGCTGGGAAAGGCAGGTTAAGAGCCAGGATTAGCACTTACCCAACTCCATGGAAGAGTCTACAAGTCCACCCTTAGAGTACATTTTTCCCTCCAGGGTTTCTGTCCCTGGTACGAGCAACTGGAGAAAATGGTCTGTATTCTGGAAGTTATCTGTGAGATGACACTGACTGCCACCCAAATAAGACTTCCCTCAGGGTTTTGTTTTTAACTATCAGCTGGTTTTCTCCCTGATTTCATAAATACATATAACACACACTCACTCAGTGCCTAATAATCTAATTGATCTCGTGCCATCAGCACCCACAGCAGGCATATATACGTATGTATGTGTGTGCGTGTGTGTGTCTGTATACATACATAGAGAGAAGCATTCCAATTATGCCTTTTCCTCATAGTTTATAAAAGAGTCAACATCCCGTATATAAGGACTTAAAGACAAATTCCTCATAAAACATAAATCCAGGAAAAACACATTTCTCTTGCTAAGTTGACATCATTTTTAAAGAACTTGCTTAAACCAGCTTTGTCTATTTGTTTTCTTCTTTGCCTTGGCAAAGAAGAGCAAGTTCACTTGCTCAGTCTTCAGAATGAGATTTCTCAGCATGGTTTTTGGTCTCCTCTCCCATTCCACCAAATGACGTTTGTTTTTATTGTTTGATACTCTTTGGTCTTTTCCTATACAATGCATTTTTGATAAGCCACTTCATATCCTTTTTAGAATAAAGAGAAAATTGATAACAAAACAACAGTCTATGTTGTAACTCTGAATATCTACAGAGACAAATGATTATAAAACAAAACCTAAAATGCAGATGAAAGCAGCCAAAAGATCATTGACGTCAGGATTTTTTGCCACGGTGTGCCCATGAAGGCAAGACATGTTTATTTTGCTCAATAATGTGTCCTTAGCACATGGCCCAATGCCTGGCACAGTTCTGATCCTCAAGTGTGTGGTAAAAGACTAAAAAGATGTATGTAAATGTATAAATAATAACCATTCTTCTACAATTACTAGCCACTTGTTTTTTAAATGTGTATATTTTCTAAAGAGGCAAAAGCTGTAAGACCTTATTGATGTCGGTCAGTGTTCATGGTGTAAGCACCAGAAAACAACTGTGGTTTAAGCAGAAAATGAGTTTATTAAAAGGATATTGGAGAAATCTCAGAATTTCTAGAAGTTCTGGATCCATAGCCAGGATTACAGCTATGGAACTGATCCTGTAAGTGAGCCCATGGCCACCTGGTCTGAGATGCTGAGACCAGCATCACTAGTTATGAACGCGGGATGCTGCTGCCAACACAGCTCACCTTGCGTCTTCCAAAATCTGGATGTGACTGCCACCTCCACTGGCACCAACTAGCATTGATTGGCCAAGCTTGTGTCAGTAGTCTCCACCTTAGCAATGCAAGGGGAGTTGGATTTGCCTCAAAAGGAGAGAATCACCCCAATACACAGGAAGACAGGTTCTGGACACGACAAACAATAAAACAACAAAGATGATAATGCCCACAAAGGCATTAAAGACTTCGTGATGGAAAATTAAAAAGTGGAAGACAGAGAATGAGATAGAAGAAGGAAGGGGCATTCTTTAACTCAGACACTACGTCTTTTATGTCCATTGTTTCATCTAATTCTGACAAAGTAGATTTCTTGGTGTCAATCAACAGAGAAACAGATTCATACAAGTGAAATAGTAGAGAAGATAATATTGATGATAATGATGAACATTCATACATATGGAACACTATGAGCCAGATGTGTGGTAAGGACCCACCAGCAGTCTAGCAAAGTGATTAAGAGTCCATGGTTACAGCTCAATACCTGTGTTCAGATTCCAACCCTACCATCTACCAGCTGTGTGACCTTGGACAAATTACTTCACCTCTCTATGCTTCCATTCCTCATTTGTAAATGGGGATCATAGTAATACAGGGTTTGGGTGAAGATTACGTGTAATACATATACAGCACTTAGAACAAGGCCTCACATACATTAAGTGTTAGATACATGTATGTGTTCTTCTGAACTCTTGCATGAGGCCATCTCTTCATCCTCATTTTATAGGTGAGAAAACTGTGATTCAAAGAGGTGGGGATGCACAGCTCCTGAGTGACAGAACTAAGGGTGTGAACTCTGATCTGTCTGACACTAGAGCTGAGTTTTTGCATGGTGATCTGTACTGTCTTCCTGCCCATATCACACAACTACCAAGCAAAGGAGACACGATTTTCACTCAGGTCCAGCTCGCTCTAAAGCCAGTGTTCTGCTGCATGCCATGAGGTACACGCTGCGAGGACTAATGCTCATAGCTGCCTGGTGTCAATCCATGGCTTCCACAACAGTGCAGCAATTATAGGAGACAGGTAATTTAGTCAATGGCAACCCTTATTGTTACATGACATGCTCTAGTAAGGAAGAAAAAACTGTGACTGGTGAATTCCAGGCCTGTGTTCAGACTGAAGAAGTAAAGTCAACAATGGAAAGTTAGTAACCATCGAGAAGGAACATACTCATTAAGCTGCTGAAAATCATTAACAATTTGGTTGGCGTTTTCCCCCTGCTCATGTCTCCCAAAGAAAAGGCTAGCATAAATCCAGTGAGGTAGATGCAGCTGGCGAGGAAGGCTTTGGGGAAAATAAGTTTTGCTTTTATTCTTATCCCCAGTGACCCTAAATGCAAAGCTGTTAAAGAAAAGAGTGTCTCTTCACAGCATGAGAAATGAGAACATCCAGCTGATACCCTTGACATTGGTATGGGCATGGGCCAGAAGAGCAGACAGACTGAGCAAGGGCAGCTTGAGAGGCTGGAGGTGAACCAGGAGAATGGAGCGTCACAGAAGCCAATGGAAATGAGTGTTTTGAAAAGCAAGTGTCAGAAGTGCGCTTGGACCGTCTTACAAAGCCCTAAGCTCAGAAGAGTTGGCCATATCCTGCTGAATTTCAAATACTGTCTCCAAAACAAGAAGGCCAGAAGGTGAAAGTACAGAGACCAAAGTTTGTTACTGGTTACTGGGGGTAGGAAGATGAGGGAAAGGGCAGTCCTTGTTTACAAAACCCTGAGTTTCTATTTATGGTGGCAGAAATTTTGAGAATGGGTATTGGTGTTCATTGCATAACATGATTAATGTAACTGATGTCACTAAATTGTTAACTCTTGAAAAATATTAGATTTGCAAGTGTTGTATAATACTTATTTATATATATATATATTTCTGGCAATTTTTAAAAAGCCAGAAAGAAGACAATTCTGAGCGCATTCACAAAGACTGGAAATGGAGGGAGTAGAAAAGCTGCATGTTTTAATTCAGGTCCTTCAAGAAGCAGATGCGCAGTGACGATTGTTGTTAGCTGATGTCAAGTTGGCTCCTGAATCAGATTCAATGTACAAAAACTGTACAAGGGAAAATGACGGGGAGCTGGAGTGACTGGGAGCCATCAGATGGAGATGCCGGTCTGACTCTTGGGAAGTGCAGAGGGGAGGAATAAAAGTTGAGTAGGAGAGTCTGAGATTACCAAAAAGTTCTGAGAAAGTTTGGCAAGGCTAATGGGTAGTTCTTGAGTCAGAGTCTCCATCCGAAGAGCCCCCTGTCTCTCGGTAACTGGCCTGCCATGGTACCCCTGCTGCCACCTGTCACTGGCTGATAGGAACCTGTGGCCATGATGACCTTGTGCTAAAATAGTGATAGATTGGTCAGCTAGTGGAGAGAGATACGTTTTCCTGGCTGCCTTGACACATGTGCTTAACAGTTAGAAGCACTGACTTTGGGTCAGTGACACCTGGTCTTAAATGTCACCATCAGCTCCTATTGGCAGTATAACCCCAGGCATATTGTTTAGTCTCTCCTTGCAGAGTGGTTCCATCTTTATATATATAAAAAAAAAAAAAGTGTCCTAACATCTTCCTCCTAGGGTTATTTTGAGAAGTAAATGAAATAATATATGTAAAAATTTAACGTGGTACCTGATCAACATGTAAGACCTCAATAAATGCTTGTCAAGTGAATGAAACTGTAATGGAATGAATGCAACTGTGCAGAAGAAAGAAGACTCGGGTAATTTGACTAAGGTATCCTGAATACATATGGTTTGCACTCGACTACTAACTTAAAGGCTGGTGATTCAAACCCACTCAGTAATACCACAGAAGAAGGCCTGGTGATTAGCTTCCGTGAAGATTACAGCCAAGGAAACACTATGGAGCAGTTCTGCTCTGCAATATATGAAGTCACCATGAGTGAGAATCAACTCAAGAGCAACAGAGGTTATTTTTGGTTTTATTTTTTAATGGCAAAAATGCAGTGGATTTTCTAGATGAGGTAGAGATGAGGATATGAGAGAACTTACAGTCTAGTTCTAGCTGAGATTTTAGTAAGTCTCATAGTGGTGACAAGAGAGAGAAAACCCACTTCACAGGATGTGAGGGTAAACTCTTGGCTCAGTAGGGTTCCAGCCTATACAATAGATGCTGACCCAGAGTCTACCTACTTTAAAGGACTCTGGGCACAGAATCATTCAGAGTCATAGCATCGAGGTCAGTCATTGCAGCCATTTCTATGAAGTTGCTTGCATTTTAAGTCTGATCTCACTTGCGGAATGAAAGGTTGACTTCTTATAAAGGAAATCCAGGCATCAGTGAGCTGACATGAAACACATCCAAGGCTAACAATAAGCACAGATGGGAGCTTTCTTAAGAAGAAGTCTGGATACAAGAAAAACCGGGAGAAGGATGTTAATTAGAGAAATCAGGAGAAGGAGCTCCCTCCAAGGAGTGGGGCCACAGCTCAGAAGCAGTGTCTTGCTGCAAGGAAGAATAGGAAAGACACTCAGGAATGGCCTGGGGCCATGGGTGTGAGATACTGCCAGAGAAGGAGATGCATCTTTGACACCTTGCTCAGGCACCATGACCCATTCACCCACCCCTGAGTCAGAACCAGGAGCATAAAGGGACCTAGGAGAGTTGTCAGTTCCTGGGAAATCATTCAAGCCTGGCAGAGAGAGCAAAACAGTGAACTAAAAATAGCCTCAAAACAAACATGCGCACTCTAACCAAATACAGCCTTCGGGAAGGCAGAAGGAAAGACAGGGAGGCTGAGGTCACAGGAAGCAGAGCCCAGATTGGACCCTCCCACTGAAAGCCTCCAGAGGTCTTGCCATCCTCCCAGGAGGCAGAGCATGCCCCGCTTCCTGGGCTCCCACCTCCCGGCTCCCTCTGGGCATGTTGGGCATGTTGTCCCCCCTGCCAAGAACACTCTTCCCCTTCCCTTCACTTTCCTTCAAATCTGAAGTCTAGCTTCTCCTTCAGAGGACTCCTGTGATCTACGCCAAAGACAGCCCCCATTATTAGGGTGCTCATGTGACCTGTATTCTATACTTTCTCACAGTATAATTACTAATAGCACCCTACATCATGCTCAAAAATGTCCCAGTTAGGGCAACAAACTACGTGGTCACATTACCCATTACATGTTCTCCCAAGATGGACACCTCTTCATTGCAGCATATCCAAAGTTACACTTTTATATGTGTTTGTGTAGACACATAATTAACACCTCTCTCCTCAAGTAGATTATAAACTCCACCACCAAAGGATCGTGATATTATTGTTGGTTCCCGTTCACAGTGACCCTACGCACAGCGGAATGAAACACTGCCTGGTCCTACACCTTGCCCACAATGATTTTTTATGCTTAAGCTCATCATTGCAGCCACCGCAGCAACCCGTCTTGTTGAGGGTCTTCCTATTTGCACTAACTCTCCACTCTACCCAGCATGATGTCTTTCTCCAGGGATTGATCCCTCCTGACAACATGTCCAAAGTATGTGAGATGCAGTCTCACTATTTTTGCCCCCAAGAATCACTCTGGTTCTACTTTTCCGTAACATCTGTTTGTTCTTTAGGCAGTCCATGGTACATTCAATATTCTTCTCCAACACCACAATTCAAAGGCATCAATTCATCTTCAGTCTTCTCTAGCGCTTGTCCAGCTTTCACACGCAGACGAAATGGTTGAAAATACCATGGCTTGGGTCAGGCACGCTTTAGTCCTAAAAGTGACATCTTTGCTTTTTACGCTTTAAAGAGATCTCATGCAGCAGATTCATCTAAGATGATATGTTTGATTTCTTGGATGTTACTTCCATGGTTGTTGACTGAGGATAAAAGTAAAATGAAATTCTTGATGACTTCATTATCTCCTGTTTGTCGTGATGTTGCTTATCAGTCCACTTGTGAAAATTTTTTTCTTGAAGTATAATCTTTACTGAAGGCTGTGTTGTCTTTGATCTTTGTCAGCAAGTGCCTCGAGACCCCTTCACTTTCAGCAAGCAAGGTTGTGTTATCAGCATATGGCAAGTATTTAATAAATCTTCCTCCACTCCTGACATCCCATTCTTCTTCATAGAGTCCAGCTTTTCAGACTACTTGCTCAGCATGCAGATTGAGTAAGTATGGTCAAAGGATACAACCCTGATGCACACTTTTCACGGCTTTAAACTATGTAGTATCCCCCGGTTCTGTTAAAAAAAACTGTCTCTTGTTTTATGTACAGGTTCCTCTTGACCACAATTAAGTATTTAGAAATTCCCATTCCTCATAAAGTTATCCATGATTTTTTATGATCCACAAAGTTGAGTACCTTGGCATAGTCCATAAAACACAGATAAACACCGTTCTGGCATTCTCTGCTTTCACCTCAGATCCATCCAACATCAGCAGTGGTTTCCGTCATACCATATCCTCTCTGAATCTGGTTTAAATTTCTGGCAGTTCCCTATTGATGAACTGCTGCAATCATTTTTTGATATCTTCAGCATAATTTTACTTATGATATTAATGATATTCAATATTTCTGCATTCTACTGGATCACCTTTCCTTAGAGTAGGCACAAGTGTGGATCTCTTCAAGATAGCCCTGCAAATTTCTTGGTATAGATGAGTGAACATTTCCAGTATCGTATCTTTTTTTTTTTTAAGACACCTTGATTGGAATTCTGTCAATTCCTGGAAGCTTGCTTTTTCACCAATGCTTTCAGCATAGCTTGGACATGTTCCTTTAGTGCCTTTGGTTCTTGACCACATGCTACCTCCTGAAGTGTCGAATGTTTACCACTTCTTTACGATCCAGTTACTCTGTGCAGTCCTTCTGTCTGCTTTAGACGCTCCCTGTATTGTTCAGTATCTTACCCATAGAACCTTGAAAACTGCAACTGGAGGCCTGCATTTTTTCTTTACTTCTTTCAGCTCCAGAAATGCTGAGCATGTTCTTCTCTTCTGATTTTCTAACTCGAGGACTTTCCATGTTTCATTATAATAGTTTACTTTGTCTTCTCCAGTGCCTTTTGTAATCTTCTCTTCAGCTCTTTCACTTCATCATTTCTTCCTTGCGTAAATGTCAGAGTTTCTTTTTACATGCATTTTGGGTTTTTATTTTCCCCCTCTATTTTTAAACGGCTTTTTCCTTTCCTGCTGTATGATGTCCTTGATGTCATCCCACACTCGTCTGGTCTTTGGTCATTAGTGTTAAATAAAGCAAATGTATTCTTGAGAAAATCTGTAAATTCAGGTGGGATGTAGTCCAAGGTTGTACTTTGGCCCTTCTGGGCTTATTTTAACTTTATTCAGTTTGCACTTGAACTTGCATATCAACAACTAATAGGACTCAAAGGCAACTGGTTTGGGTCTTCCCACATGTAAGCTTTTTCATAGGTCTCAGCTCTCCCAGGCTGTCAAAGGAGGCTCTTTAAAGAGTACGTGGCTTTTCATTTTCTGTGGTAGACATGTCCCTCAAGAGTTGTGCATCTGTAAGGCTGAGATAACATCACAGAAGTAATCTCATAAGTTCTTTGCAGGATTTGATAAGGAATCTGTAGAAAGTACTTAGAAATGCCTCTGTCAGACAGTATGCTCTCACTAAGTACTATCATTGTGTGAAAAAACTGAGGGTATTTTTTTTGTCAGTTGAATTCCGTTTTTTACTGATTTGCCTTATCGTTCTAGAGGTGATGTCATTTCATTTCAGATTAATTTTCAACTTGACAATGGCTCCCAATGCTAAGTTTCTTATCCTCCACCCCAGGCTTTGTGACAAGCCATCAGTAATCTGCAAATGGACTGCCTGTCTATGCGGCCAAGGACCTTTAGAATTCATTGAATTCTGGTAGTTCTTTGTTTTGTCCAGCACTTACATCCCCCCTGAGTGTTCCATCTTATAAACTCACGTAGTAGTTTCTTTAAATGCTGCATGTTGGAACTGAGCATGAATTAGCTCTCACATTTGCATGCTACCATTTATAAAGGATCCCCATTGGATCATCATAGGTGGTGCAGGTTTTTTTCTGTTGATAACCATTTTTTTCTGTTGATAACCATCATCGTAATAATAACAAGAGCTGTGACTTACAGAGCATTTATTATTTCCCAAGCCGTTTTGTTCAGTGTTTTCTCAGTTAATCCTCACAAAAGGACTGGAACATAGGCACTCGTTTGGCTTCTAACAGAAAGGCTAGACATTGAACTCCACCAAGAGGCACATCGGAAGAAAGGTCTGACAATAAATAATCAGCTTTTGAAAATGCTGTGGAGCACAGTTCTAGTCTGACACATAGAAGGTCACCATGAGTGGGAGTTGATGTGGTGGCAACTGGTTTACTGTCCTCACTTTTTAAATAAGAAAACTAAGGTTTAGTGAGTTAAGCAGCTTGGATAAGGCTAGAGAGCTAGTAGGACTGGATAGGGTTCTATTCTAGGTCTGTCTGAGCCTAGGCCCGTGTACCTGGGGGGACTGGGGGGCAGGGGATGCACAGCAACCAGCACACGGATCAGTGATGTTTCCCAGAAGCTTCTTCTTCTTTGGGATAAAGCAGTTTAAATTCTGAGTAAGCCTGACTCATGGATGTAAAAATTTCCAACAGGCTAACAGGAGGAGGTTGAGTTCTGCTTAATTGACCCAGTATAATGATTTCCATTGAATTTCCATTGCACCACATCTGGGAATGGGTATTTACTAAGCAGACACATAGACTGGCCTTGTAGTTCCCTCTAGCACCTGCTTTAGTCTGGAGGAAGTTAATTGCATGGAAAGTTCTCATGTAAATCACTGATTGTCTCAGTCCCACTAATGCCAGAAGCACACACATGTGGGTATGCACACACATGCGCAGGGCTCTGCGAGAGGAAGAACTTGTCCTGGAGCTCATGTGCTGCCTCTAAATGACACAACTGAACCCATTTTGAGGCTTTTGGTGGCACAGTTATTCCAAACATCCAGAACAGAGCAGTGAGCGCTGGGTCTCCAGATCAAAGACCTACCCCCAGCTGTGACCCTTACCCCCACTAAACATCACCCAAAAAAAAACAGGGATGCAGGGAAACTGTGTTTGGCAAAGTTGCCTTTTTTCTCTTTATGAGTACAAGAAGATGAATTACAGCTTGTGCTAGTAACATAATTACTTTAATTAAAATTTAGGGGGTTGGAAAAGGCAATTGTGAATGTCAGATTTCCGGTGATGTGTGTTAAGCCTGGGAGAATAGAAATATAGCCCTGTAAACAACTAGCCTATTAGAACGAGAGCAGTGTGTGGTGTATTCTCTTTGAGTCAGAGCAGCAATTAAATGATAACAATTCTCTGCCCTCCCTTGCCTCTGCCCTCGTTTCACACCAGGTAACAATTATATGTGTGACACTATGGTGGCTTCTCTCTTTCCCATCTGAGCAATGGTCACCCTCCACCCTTCTTAAATGCTCCCTTGAACTCTTTCATGAAGACTCTGTCCCCCCAAACGCTCTCCCAGCCTCCTCTGCTGCTGGGCTTGTTTTCCACACTGTGCATTTTTCCTCCTTAATTGGACTGATTTCAGCTTTGTACTGTGGTCTGTCATATACAGCCCTCTAATTGTGCCGTGTCTCCCTAATAAGATTATAAGCTCTTGGGAGGCACTGAACATGTCATATGAAAGCATAGACATTTAGAGCTGGAGGCATCTCATAGACTCTATTTCAGATGAGAAAACAGGTCACAGAGCTAGCTGGGAACAAATCTAGGACTAGATCTCCAAAATTCTTAGTTCAATGTGGTTTTCCAACCCTGCCCCATCCAGCTGAGTGGGAGGTTTCTAATCAATCCTGTGGATTATTACCTTAAGGAATCCTAGGTGCACAGTGGTTAAAGTGCTTCAGCTGCTAACCAAAAGGTAAGCAATTTGAATCCACCAGCAGCTCTGCAGGAGATTTCACAGCCTTGGAAATCATCCGGGGCAGTTCTGCTCTGCCCTATAGTGTCTCTATGAGTTGAAATTGATTTGACAGCCTTGGGATTTTTGTTTTTCTTTTTGTATTATTACCTTCTACCACTCCTCTATCAGTTTATTGTACTGCAGTGGCTTGAGTGCTGCTACGATGCTGGAAGCTGTGCCATAAGGCATTTCAAAACCAGCAAAGTGGGCAGATTTCAGTAGAGCTGCCAGACTAACATGACTAGGAAGAAAGGCCTGGCAACCCACATTCAAAAATTAGCTATGAAAAGTCTGTAAATTACAACAGTATATTGCCTGGCATAACACTGGAGGGTGAGCCCCCTAGCGTGGAAGGCCTTTAAAATGCTAACATGTGTGCCAGGAACTCACACACATACCAACAACTATGAAGATGGTACAGGAGCACACAACGTTTTGCCCTGTTGAAATCTACTTTATGGCAGCTACCAGCGACAGCGCTATCTTAGTGAAGTATAAAGGACAGGGTATTGGGGAGAACCTATTCCCTAGAACATCATTATTCCTCTAAGTTTCCCAGGCCCAAGGTTCATTCAGGGGTCTTGTACTGGTGAATGGGGTAAGAGGAAGGAGTATCCACAGAAGGCAGGTCAGATGTAGGGTTGAGGAGAGACTTCTGGTCCAGATTAGTGTGCTCCTGGCAGACAGATGACAAGCCAACTGCTGTGGGTCTAAGGTACCAGGGGAGAGTCTACTTTCTGAAGAACTATAAGAAAGACTAGCCTGGTTCACCCTCCTATAGCTCCCTAATCTGGCAAAGGATGGACTGTCCTGAAGAAGACCGTGTTTCTCCAGCTCACTCTTTCCTTTGCTTCTTCTCTTTCTCATTTCCCATCCTTAGTATTTTATCTTAGGTTTCCCAGAAGCAGACCCTGAGTGGTTTTCAAAGGGAGTGCTCCCAGAGAAACCTGCAAGGAAGTGAGGACAGTGAGAGAGAGAAGGGGCACAAGCCAAGTGAGGGTGCAATTTCTAGAAGAGTCCCATCAGGGTAGCTTTGGTGCAACCCTGCAGGAGTGTTCCAGAAAAGAAGTTCTGCCTCAGAGTTGTCCCAACCACAGAAACAGAGCTGCACCTTCCTACTTGCACACCCTTGAGATCTTGGTTACAGGCCACCTGGGTGCACTGAAATCCCAGGTCCTTTGATCTTCCCAGGGTAGGAAACAGTGGGCTTCCATTGTCCAAGAGCAGGCCTTTGAGAAAAGGGTTTTGATGCTGACTATTAGATACTGAAGAATGGTGAAGGCGGGGAAGGATAAGATACTGAGAAGGGACCCATCCAAGAAGATGGGCAAAGTTCTGACAATGTCTGCCCCACCAGCATATTTTTACTTAGATCGTAAATAGATTATGCCCGTTGTTTTCCAGTTTCCTAAAGGAAGGCTTGAATCTAGTTATCTGGACCAGAGTTGATAGAGAGCATTTCTCTGTAAGAGAAAGTCTCCTCAGGGCACAACTAAAGGTGTCTGATGATTTCCAAAGGACAGCGTGATGGTTAATACATTGAAATATTCTCCTACTAACTTTGGAAACTCTGGTGGCATAGTGGGTTAAGTGCTACATTTGCTAACCAAAAGGTCAGCAGTTCAAATCCGCCAGGTGCTCCTTTGAAACTCTATGGAGCAGTTCTACTCTGACCTCTAGGTTCGCTATGAGTTGGACCCAGCTCAACAGCAGTGGGTTAATTCAGGGGAGTGTCTATGGAGAACAGTGCCTATGGCAATTGGTTTTAAATTGTTGAATGATCTCTCAGAGCTGGCCATGCAAACAGTAATGGCCAGTAGAAACTGCTCGTTGGTGCCCCACCCCACCCCAGAGTGGCACCCAGAGCATATGCCCTAGAAACACCCCTGCTTTGCACACTAACATGGAGTTTCTGGCTGCCAGTGTGCCAGAAGCTTCACACAGAGATGCTTACCTTGGTGCGTTAGACCATGGTAAAGCAACTATTTAGCATGCATGGATTTCAAAGCCCAGCCCTAAGACTAATCAGTGACAAGTCCTTGGACAAATTACTTAATGTCTCTGGGCCTCAGTTTTATCATCTGTAAGAATTATCACTGGAGTCTTGCAAAGAATAAGGGGGGGCAGGGGGTGCGCATGCACTTTAGCAAAGGCGTTCATGAGGTCAGACAGTTAAGTTCGCAAACTCATCCTAGAAAAAAGTGCTACATGCCTCATTGCTGAATACCACTACAGTCACCTTTGAAGTACTCCCCTTAGGAAGCTGTGCACTGATGCTACTGCTTAGTCAATCCTTCAAAGCAGTTTTGGAACTGTTTTTCTAGAATGGCCTTCAGAGCTGCCATTGTATTACCCTCGATGCCCTGAATGTCATCAAGATGCTTTCTTTTTGATATTTTCTTTATCTTTGGGTAAAGAAACAGTCACTGGAGGCCATATCAGGTCAGTAGGGATGGTGTTCCAACACAATTAATTGTTTACTGGCTGAAAACTCCTTCACAGACAACTATACAATTAAGTTCACTAACTTCCCACCATGCCACCACATGCAAAGGCAGTTCCAGAAAGAGTTCCAAGATTGCTTTGAAAGGTGGACTAGGCACTGGTGTCAGTGCATGACTTCCCAAGGGGAGTACTTTGAAGGTAGCCATAGTGATACACAGCAATGAGGGATGTAGTACTTAGAACAATTAAGTTTGCAGACTTAATTGTCAGACCTCATATATAGTAAGTTGTAAGTGCTATGGCAGATAATATTATCCAAAGATATATGGAACAACAATACCTCCCGTTCTACCTTCTGTTTAGAATCTTGTCATTCCCTCCTTAAGAGGTAGACTTTGTTCTCTCCTCCTCACCTTTGAAACTAGGTGGGCCTGTAACTTATCACCAACAGAAGGCAGTAGAAGTGAGATGACTTCTGAAGCAATATCAGAAGAGACCATAAGGTTTCTGCCCAGTACACTGAGACTCTTGCTCTGGAGTCTTGGGGCAGCCACACCATGAGGAAGCCCTAACCGGCTCACATGGAGAGATCACATGGAGAGGCCCTGACTCTATGCAGAAAGATACCCAGCCTGCCCCCAGCTGCTCCAGTCATATCTGACTACAGTTTAAGCCAGAATTGTGCAGCCAAGTCTGTCCCCAAATTCCAGATCCATAGAAACAGTTGGAAATAATAAAATGATTGTTGTGTTGATTGTAGCCACTAAGTGGTGATTTGTGACACAGTAACTAAAAATTGAGACAGTGCTTTATAAATGCCAGTTATAGGCATTGTCATTCACCACAGGGTGAGGATATCATCACAATCTTGCAGGTTCTGAAATGTGATTTGTTTTATTTTACCCGGAGTGAATCAGTATCTCAGCGATGGACTCTCACTAATCAAGGTCAGAAGGGACCGAGATGTACATCTCAGAATGCCAATTTACTGTCATAATAGAACTGCCGAGGGGGCTTAACAGTTCATTCTTGGGCCAGGTTATTTCTTTCATGTAGGACATTTACTGTGGAAGCTAAAGCATAATCAGGTTGTCTGGTGAGTATGAAGTGAGAAGAAAATTAGTTGTCTGGCTCAAATGATTTGATAGTATTAGGTCAAGGGAATGCGCTGTGTTCATATCCCTGGAAGAGATACACCTGCTGCCAGGACCTGATGTCCCAGACGTTGGGCCAGGACGCTGATTCCTTTAAATGGCACTTGAATGGGCACTGAGTGAATTTCCCTCCCTGGTTTTCTTTTTCCAGCTTCAGGAAAGATCAACTTCCCTTCTGATGAGTACTTCTTTAGTCTAGCAGGTACTAATAATGTTCCATTTAAAAAAAAAAAGCTTCATAACGTTCTATGAAAAATAAAATAAACTCTTATACATTCAAAAAGTTAAAGGATTCAACAAAGCAAAATTGGTTTCATTACTGCAGGACTTTTCAGTGCCTTGAATATACTAATTATAAGGGTAAGCACCTAAAGAAAGATACAGGAGAGTGAAGTTGCCTATATACACATAACATTCCTCACTCCCAGCTTACAGTTTGACAAATACTGCCATGAAACATAGCTGCAACCTCCTAGACATATCTAAACATCTTGAGGGACTGAGTTATAGGGGCTCAGGGCTTGGGACTGTGGTTCTGGAGGACATCTAGGTCAATTGTCACAACATAATTCATAAAGAAAATGTTCTACACCCTACTTTGATGAATATCACCTGTGTCTTAAAAGCTTGTAAGCAGCCATCTAACATGCCTCTTTTGGTCCCCTCACTTTCAGACCAAAGGGGGATGAAGAAAACCAAAGACACAAGGAAAACACTAGTCCGAAGGATTAATGGACCACATGAATTGCAGCCTGTACCATCAGAGCACAGAAGAGCTAGGTGATACCTAATTGTCACCAGCAATTGCTCTAACAGCATTCCAACCAGAGCAGGAGAAAAACGTAAAATAAAATTCAGATTCACAGAAAAGACCAGACTCATTGGTCTGAGAGAGCCTGGAGGAACCCCCAAAACCAGGGCCCCTGGACACCCTTCTAACTCAGAAGTGAAACCCTTGAAGTCTACCTTTCAGCTAAAGATTAGCTAGGCCTATAAACCAAATGAGGAACCTTGGTGGTGCAGTGGTTAACGTGCTTGGGGGCTAAGGAAAAGATTGGTAGTATGAATTTACCAGCTGCTCCACAGGAAAAAGATGTGGCCATTTGCTTCCGTAAAGATGACAGTCCTGGAAACTTAAGGGGCAGTTCTACTCTGTCCTCTAACTTAGAATTGACTCAGTGGCAGTAGGTTCGATTTGGGGTGTAAAACAGACAAGAAGGCAGGAAGGGCAGGAAATCTGGATGAATGAACATGGTAAAACAAAAAAGGAGCAGAGTGTTGAAACATTGCAGAGATCATAGGCAATGTCACAAAACAATTTGTGTATAAATGTTTGAGAAAGTAATTTGCATTATTAACTTTCACCTAAAACACAATAAATTATGTATTATGTATATGAATTAGATATACACTTTCAGTCGAGTCTTGCTCTGAGCCAAGAACCGTTCTAACTTCGTAAGTCATCTTTATATGTGACTTTTCTGGTCCATTATTTTGATTTTATAATTAAACTCTCAGGAGACTCATCTTATTTTCCTTTTGTCCAAGTGCTCGTGAGGGACCTTGCTTTGTGGCCTTGTTTATTGCACTCCAGGAGTTCTTGATCTAGTTGAGGAGGGATGCAGATATGCACACAGTAATCCAGAAAGAAAGTGTTGTGTTGAGAGAAAGAAAGTGTTGTGTTGCAGTGCCTACTGGAAACACCAAAGAGAGAGGCAGCATTCAAGGTGGGCTTTCAAGGCAGAGTAGGAGTTTGGCAGGAGTTCGACCAGCAGAATTGAAGGAAAGGCATCTCAGGCTGAAGGAGCAGGGTGAGCAGAGGCCTGGAAATGAGCAGGCAACAGTGTATTTAGAAAGTTAAACAGAGCACAGGATGTTAGAGGGATGAAGCTGACAATCTGAGAGGGGTCTAGCATGTCATGTTAAAGAGAAAACCAAACGACACCCATTATCATCAAGTTGATTGTAACTCCTGGCAATCCCATGACTTATAGAATGCAATAGTTTCATAGGATTTTCCTGACCATAATCTTTACAGAAGCAGATCACATTCTGTAGTGCTGCTGAGTGGTATCAAACCACTGATGTTTAGGTTAGTAGTCAGGCACAAACAGTTTGTGCCGCTCACGAACCTCCTATGTTAAACAGATTAGCCTTTAAAATGAAAGTGGAAGAGACTCGGAGATGGGACTGTGCAGGAGAAGGAGAAAGAACTCTGAAGGCAGTGTATGCAGTGAATGGGCTGGGACAGTAAAACACAAATTCAGTTAGGAGGTCACTGCAATATCCCACAGTTGTCTACACTAGGAAATACGTGGTGTCTCTGTAATCTCCTTTATAGTTCTCTTTGCTATAGGAGACAGACTAGTAGACCATCTGCTCTAAAAAACCATACTAAGCTCTGTGCCTGAGGCACTTTGAAAAATCATCACCTGATCATTTCAACCGTGCAACTTCATGCACTGACAAAACAAAGAAAATATGTTCCTTGGTGATAGCACATAACCACCTATGTAAATCCTGCAGACGAGAGAATGAGATTCAACCCAGCTCTCAATACAGGGAGCCCTGGGAGTACAGCCAGACCCCTTCCCAAAGCTAGCATAAAAAAACTAGACCTGTTGCAACTGTGTTGATTTGGACTCATAGAGACCCTATGGGAGAGTCAAACAGTTTCCAAGGAGTACATGGCAGATTCGAAATACTGACCTATTGGTTAGCAGCCATAACAATCACTACGCCACTAGTATTTCCAGAGCTAATGTAGAATTGCCAGTGATGTCTCTGAATCAAAATCCTGCTCTGAACACTCTCATATCACTGGAGGAAATCCAGTTCTAACATCCTGTGGACCTTCCTTCTGTTTCATCAAAATTCCCAAGGGTCTTATTTAAAACAAATCAACCCTTGCCGTTGGGTTAATTCCAACTCATAGCAGTCCTATAGCACACAGTAGAACTGCTCCACACCATAGGGTTTCCAAGGAGCAGCTGGTAGATTCAAACTGCTGACCTTCTGGTTAATAGTTGTAGCACTTATCCACTGCACCACCAGGACTCCAGGGAACCTGCATATCCCAAAGATTCAGAGGGAAATCCCGTGTCTTTAGTCCTCAGTGGTTGTATCTGGGTGGTCCTGGTCTGAGCTAGTCTTGTCATTTGAGAGGGCTGATCCAAGTCTAATCCCAGAGGTCCTCCACCCCAGTGGTCAAGGGCACAGTATTCAGTTTTGCTGCCTCCAGTTTCAAGCTGCCTCCCGACAGTCCCTACATGGGGAGTGGAAAGCTTCCCCTCTCCAAAAAGAAAAGCAAATCGGTTGCCATCAAGTCAATTCTGCCTCGTGGTGACCCCCTGTAAGGCAGAGTAGAACTGTTCTCTGCGGGTTTTTCATGGCTTTCAGAAGCAGATCACCAGGCTTTCTTCCCAGGACCACCTGGGTGGATTCAAACCTTCAATTTTTTGCTTAATAGCCAAGAACTTAACCTTCTGCACCATCCAGAGATTCCTCTCCCCATCAGAGGACCCACAAAAAGCTAGTTGTCTCCCAGGCTCAGAGAATCTCAGCTCTGCTTCTCCTCCAACTGTTTCTGCCTTCTCTCAAGAGGAACCCAAGGGTAAAACACAGCAGGTGTATAAAACGAGTGATGTCTACCAAACAAATGAAGATGAAATAGAACCAGCTCAAATCTGCATCAGGAAAGAAAACACAAGGGAATGGTGGGAACTGTGGCTAACTGGAAATACATATCTTCCAAAGAGTACAGTGCCATTGCTAGACGTGTAAACGTGGACTCAATATTGACTGGGCACTCAATTTTCTGGGAGAAGCCTGGAATCTGGGTTTTTATGTAGAATCTCTCCATGCTTAAATTTAAAATAAATTCACTTATTTAATTGAATTTCATTTACAGTGACATTCTTCTCTCTTGCCCTTGAAAACTACATTTCCCAGATGTCCTTGTCAATAGCAGTCTGGTTTAGCCAATGAGAGGCAATGGTGAGACATGGGAGGCCAGAAGAAATGGAGAAGTCAGGGCATTTGTCCTCCCGTCCCTCTAATTCAATTGGCATCTGTTTCTTGGTGCTAGCTTCTATCAGGTGATCTTGGTTCTATCTTCAGCTCCTGCTGGGGAGCTCTTGTTTTTTAAGCCCTACTAAATGGCCCCAGCCGTCTTCCCTTTATTCCCTACACTTCAAGTGTGAGAGACTTCCTGGTCTTTATTAGTCTCTGGGATGCCTCATTGTTCCCTCTTTGGCTGTCAAGCTCTCCCCACACCGTGGTAATCCTTGTAATTAACTCCCATATGAATACCTTCTACCATATCACCTATGTTCTGTTTTTGTGACAATGGTTATCTCAAACATGTCACCTCATCATCACATCTCCTGATTCTGGATTGCTGTCCTTGGCTAAACTTAGAACTAGGATCAAACCACTGAGATTTCAGCTGCAATGTCAATGGCATAAACTGTGCACATCCACCACAGCTTGCTGACTATCTTTTCTAATATGTATGACAGTTCCTTTATAACAAATATTCTTTAGATTAAAAGCAGGAAACCATCCTGGGCAGAGTTCTCTAGAGAAGTAAGACTAGTAAAGAAAATGAATACATATGTAGACAAAGACATGTGTATCAAGGAAACAACTCATGTGATTGGCAGGAGAGCTGCTAGCTCAAGCTGCAAGAACCAGAGGTGGCTGCAGAATCCAGAACAAGCCCCAAACATTAGCAAGGCAAGCTGAGGAAAAAGTAGGCAGCAGAGGGCAAAGAGATGAAGACTGAGGAGACAGTGAGCCACCACAGGCCCCACCGCCACTGGTACCATTCAGCAGCTTCCATCATAGGGATGATCACACAACAGATTTCAACAGGAAGTGATCCCAATATTATACCACTGCCAAAACACTGAGAATCACGGCCCAGCCAACTTCACACACAACCTTAACCACCTTACTTCTTCAGTTTAAATGTCAGGGTATTCAGAGTATTGTAATTTGCTTCTAGGAAATCCATGAGATGAAAAATGAACTCATGTGTTCTGAAGGACAAGAAATTGGTCAAACACTAAGATCCAATTCAAATCCCTCACCAGAATGAATGAACAAGTTGGACCTCAACTTGCAGATTAAAAACAATTCTTATTTTCAAGCTAAATTTTGTCGGTTTCTCTTTGTCATGTACAATAACTAGTGAAAATAAAATGAGACTATTGGTTCCTTCATCAACTATTTATGAAAAAGCTTTTATCATGAATGTGTATTACTATTGGTTACACAGCACATTTGCCTAATCCTCCTGAAGACACCCCATCCTTCCTCTGGAGATAATACCATGTCCCCACTCTGAGGCTATCCTTTGTGTAGATCTGATGATACCCCAAGAACCATAGGTAGTCATGTGACCCGATTCAGGCCAATCAGAGCATTGCATCCTCACGATTATAGTGATTGGCTCAGAAATGGATACATGACCTAATACAAACCAATCATGTCAACCAGAGCTAATCCAGGAACTTTCCCTTGAGCAACAAAGAAAGAAAAGTTTTATTTTTCTCCGGGCTTTGAGGTGGTTAGATTGTAAGCCTGGAGCTTCCATACTGCTGGAAACCACTTTGGAGTGAAATCTAGAGAGAATAGCACCAAGGAGAGGTGAAGAGAGAGAATCCTGAAGTTTGTCTGTCATTAAATGATTTAATTATATATTTTATTTAATTTTTTTGCTGGTGAGAGTTGCAGAACATGATTAATATAATCAATATCACTAAATTGTACACACAAAAAACACTGAATTGCAAATATTATGCTATATACATTTTTATAGCAGTTTTTAAAATTTGTCTTAATGGGTTTTTGCTTAATTTTAATTGCGTCTCTGTCCCTTGCAACCAGAGTTCTGACTAACACACATGTAACAAGTAAGGCATTATGTCAGACACTGGGGAGGAGCTCACGATGAGCAAGCTCTTGTGTGGTTTAGAGAGAAAAGAAATTGATCTATTACTTGAAGCAGATGGTATAACGGCAGCAGGAGACAGAGAGAAAGCACTACTACTCCACTTGTATTTTGCCTCTGTCTTTTCAGAGAGAATACTCTCCACATAGAGAGGGTAGAACAAATGTTTTTTCGGGGTTCAGAAATGAGATATGTGTGAGGATATAGAAAAAAAAATTCTGTTTTGAGGGAGTCTTAAGCACTTGTCCTGAAAAAAATCACATCAAAGTGTATATAGATGAGAAGGTATATTTAGATGAGACTTCCAAGTCACTGGGAGTACTTTCTGAAGGATTGTGGGGAATCAGAAAATCATGTGGATTTTTAAGAACAGATTTTTACTATTCAGAGACCAATAAGTTATATTTAATCCTTGATTACGAAACAGTTGGTTTGTGAACACATTAGAAGAAAACAATGGCGTGGGTTCTAAAAGTATAAGTTATATCCAAACCACCATGATTTCTTTTCTGTAATAGAATTACAGCGTGGGCTTAAAACAGAATGTGAAAGACATAATATATCCAAATGGTAAAGTATTCAGCAGGTTTTTTTGTTTTTAAAAATTCTATTCCAAATGGAGACACAAGTCACGTAATAGAATGGCTAAGATGATTAATGTATCAGAACTAAAGAGTGTTTGGTCAGTGGAGTAATGAAAACCAAAGATTGGTCTCCAAGGACTGCTATGAGGCAAGAACATATTTAAAATTAAACATCAGGATTTTGGTATGTATCAATGGAAAAATAACATATAACCTGGTAAAGATTGATTGATTAAATCAGGATTTAGGAGATTGTAACAAGTTATAGTGATTTATAACAAGATGATCTTTAATAAAAAGATAAAGTCTTATATTTAGGTTTAAAAAGTAACTAAAACTCAGGATAGAGAAGACCTGGCTTAATTGCATTTCATCTGAAAAAGATGTGGATGTTTTATTAGACTTTAAAATGTGATATGATGCCACCATAAGGACAGTGATATAGGAGGACATTTACTGATATGGGGGAAAGATCCATAATATATAGTTAGTTGGAGAAAAATCAGTTTACAGAATACACATCTACAGGTGTTAATAGAAAAAAAGACTAATAGGGTAGTGGCAATGAATGGTAAAAGGTGGGAATGCGGGTGGCCTTCTTTCTTTTGGAAACCCTAGTGGTATAATAGTTAAGAGTTACAGTTGCTAACCAAAAGGTCAGTAGTTTAAATCATCTGGGCTGTCCTGAGAAACCCTATGGAGCAGTTCTAGTCTGTCCTATAGGTTCATATAGTTGCTGTTTCGTATTTTACAGGTTTGCTGTAAATATTTTTCATAATATAAATGTAATTTTGGCTCAACATGGCTCAACAAGCAAATGTGGCTGACAAAAAGAGAAAGAACACCGTATCCTACTGCACACACAGGATGGCTGTTGCTGTTGTGTGCCATCAAGTTTAGTATGACTCATAGCACCCTATAGTCCAGAGTAGAATTGCCCCACAGGATTTCTTAGGCTGCAGTCTTTACAGCAGCAGATCACCAGGTCTTTCCTCCCCAGAGAGTGGCTGGTGTGTTCAAACTGTCAACCTTTTGGTCAGCAGCCAAGTGCTTAGCCACTGCACCACCAGGGTTCCTATATGTAGGATCAGATGGGATTATGTTTTCCACAAGGAATATTGTGCTCTCTACAGGGATAATCACATATGGAACAATGAATCCAGCCATGTCTTAAGAGAGACATTGAAAGTTTGGGTTGAAAAGAACATAGCCACCTGAAGGCTGAAGAAAAAGGTAAATATGACCTGCACAGAAAAAACAAAAACAAAAAAGTGAATGGGGACATTATTTGCTTCCTTCAAATGTATTAACACTTGTGACTGGTTCCAGATAGACACAAACCCTTTGGCACTCACCCTATCGAGAGGCAGATGGCTCTGTCGCAATCAGCTACTTTCCGATTGCATCCTATGAGGAAGACCAAGCAACAACCACCCAGCTGGGCCCCAGCCCATCCCCAAAGTCATGAGATGCGATTACAGATTATTAAGTTATTGAGCTTTGGGATAGTTTGTTACATAACAGTAGAAAACAGGAACACTTGTTATGACTGCTGTGGCTGAATTGCCACTGAGTTGGTTCACCCTCACGGTGACCTTATGAATAACAGAAGAACAGAGCAAACATTGCTGGTGTTGCATCATCTGTGCCGTCTATGGTCTACCTTGTTCTTAGTACAGCATGAACTGGGTGGTCACTGAAGGGTTTTGAGCAAGAGAATGACATTGTAGCAAATGCCCTTTATGGTAAGTATTCCAACAATACAGTGTCAGGATGGGTGAGGGATGGGTGACACCTGAGACAAATTCAAGGATGACACTTCAAAGCACTTTGGCAATTCACTAGATAATTACTATAAACCAAAGCAAGGCGAAAGCAAAGTAAGATAGCAAAAATTAGCCCTACCCTTGGGTTTTCCACTTGGAAAGGAGACTATGAGTAGAAACAAGAAACACAGCCAATGGTGGGTGAATCCATACTAGTGGATTGCCATGATCAGCTATACAAAGTGATCAAGCCCGTCTCATCGCTGACCTGGTTTTCTGCTTCTTCGGTGGTGCCCTCTTCTCCGTCTCTCTTCTCCTTCTCTCTCAGGCCCTGCTTTCTCCTCTGATTCCCTCTTTGTTTGGGCAACCTAGGTACTGGATCTGACAGACATAGGGCCCAGGGTTCAGGGACCGCCTCTGCTCAACAGGTGGAAGTAAGTTTCACTCCAGGAAATCTGGCTTAGCGCCTGAAAGAAGAAAAACAACCCCATACCCCCACAGCATTCTGCCTTAGTCTAGCAATCCCCTACCCCTACAACAGGAGTACCAAATACTTTCTAGCATGTTCCCAGAGGTGTGTTAATGACATATACTTAGGTATCCTTAACACAAATTCTTCCAGAAAATTCACTGTGAAATTATTGTGCCTCGCACCTCTACTACACCTGTTAGAACGTAATCCAAGACGCAGCCCATTCCTCAGCTGTGGGTCTGCCAGAAACTTAGAGGAAGTTACTCGTACTCTGACTTTTCCCACCCACAAAGTGAGATCTTTGGGTTAAATATCACGGGGCAGTTCCTCCCAAATTCTGTCCTTCCATGATCTTCTTTCACAATACTCCTGTGTGTTTCCTTCTAAGCATTTGTCACAATGCATAAGAGCTTGATGTATGTACATCTTATTCTTTCATTGTCTGCCTCTTTGTTACATTGTGAGGACAGAGACCATGTCTTTCCTCATTTCTGTAAAGCCCAGGACCTCATCTAGTGTCCCCAAACAGTTCAATTACTCAACAAACACTTTTTAAATACTTGAATAACTAGGCACTTCTCTGCTCTATCCTCAAGTTTAGAATTCATTTACTACATATATTTTTGGGAAATTTTCCACATACATCAAAACTCAAAGGGAAAGTGGAAATGATGGAACTGCAAGAAACCAATTAGCAAATTTCAAAGTTTGGGCTTGATACATATTCACAAATAATCAGGGGACAGCCGCAGCCTGGTGGATTAAAAATAAGTCACTAACACGTGATGAATGTTGCTATTTACCAAACATTGTCATTTAGTCTCTCCTGACAGGACATCACAGAGCAGGAAAGAATATGACAAATGTTGTGATCACACAAAATATAACAAAGTTATAATTCTTCTGAGAGCTGGGTGTTTGTGTTCTGTGGATTCATATTTAAATCAGATTCTGAGCAGATGAAAGGAAAGTACAAAAAGTCCATTTGAGGAGGAAGACAGACATTTTTGCCCCCGTGGAAAACAACTGGCTGTCAGCAGATGCCAGCATTTTGGGAAAGAGGGGGCCAAAACTGGAAGGAAGGCTATTGTCAGATTTTGTACCACTTTCAGACCAACAGCAAGTGTAATTCGGGAGGCATGTTATAGCTCAGAGGCTCATCATGTAGCTTAAGACGAAGATTTCCATATGGTGATGCAAATTAGCACTCCTTCTCAGAGCATCTGGAAGGAGCCAATAACCTGCAGAAATGTTTGGAAGCTGGTTGAATAAACGAAAGTTTGGTGAAAGCAAGGAGGCAAGACGACTTTGGTTAAAATACGTCGCAGTTGTTGATGATGCTGTTTTATTAGCATTGGGTGCTGCTGCTGCTACTGTTTAATCGGCTTTGGGTCATGTTGATGCTACTGTTGTTGTTAAGTGCTGTTGAGGTGGTTCTGACTTGTAGCAACTCTGTGGGTAACAGAACAAAATACTGCCTAGTCCTGAACCTATCTCACAATCTCTTCTCTGGCCAGTTGTTTCAGAATTAGACTGCCAGGTCCTTCTTCCTAGTCTCTGTTAGTATTGAAGTTCCCTTGAAACCTGCCTACCATTATTACAGTTTGAATGCAGCATTACAGCCAGTACATCTGTCCATCATCTCACGGAAAGTCTTCATCTCTTTCACTGACCCTCTACTTTACCAAGCATGATGTCCTTCTCCAGGGACTGGTCCCTACTAATAACATGCCCAAAGTATGAGAGATGAAGTCTAATCATGTTCCCTCTCTTCTAGCTATAATTCTTCCAAGACAGACTTGTTTGTTCTTCTGGCTGTCCATGGTATAGTCAAGCTTTTTTGCCAACACTGCAATTCAAAGGCATCAATTCTTTTTTGGTATCCCTTATTTATTGTTGAATTTTCACATGCACATAAGATGATTGAAAATAGCTGGTTTGGATCAGGCACACCTTAGTCCTCAAAGTGATAGCTCTGGTTTTTAATCACTGTATGTTCTTTTGCAGCAGATTTGCCCAAAATGATATATTCTTTTATTTTTTTTTTGACTGCTGCTTCCATGGGTGTTGATTGTAAATCCAAGTAAAATGAAATACTTGACAACTTCAGTATTTTCTCCGTTTATCGTGATATTATACCACTTATCTGTTCAGTTTATCATACTGTGGTGGCTTGTATACTGCTGAGATGCTCAAAGCTATGCCAGCATTTTAAATACTATCAAGGTCACTCAAGGTAGACAGATTTCAAGGGAGCTTAAGGACTAACACAGACTAGAAAAAAGAACCTGGCAGTCTAATTCTGAAAGAACTGGCCAGTATATATAGCAGCAAAACGTTGTCAGATATAGAGCCAGAAGATGAGCTCCTCAAGTTAGAAGTCACTAAAACTATGACTAAGGTAGAACTGCCTCCTCAAAGTAGAAGTCACCTTAAGGACATGGATGGAGTCAAGATTAAGGACCCTGATTTATTGGTGTGACATGAGTCTAAATGTGAAAAAACAGCTGCAAAACTCCACTAGCCATCAGAATGTGGAATGTACGAAGTATGAATTCAGGAAAACTGGAAATCATGAAGAATAAAATGGAAAGTATAAAGATTCATATCTTAGGCATTAGTAAGCTGAAATGGACTAGTCATTGTCATTTTGAATCAGATAATCATATGGTCTACCATGCGGGCTATGACAAATTGAAGAGGAATAGTGTGGCATTCATCATCAAAAAGAATATCTTGAGAAATATCCTGTAGTACAGTGCTGTCAGTGATAGGATAATATCCACACACCTGTAAGAAAGAATACGTAATAAAACTACTGTTCAGATGTATGCACCAACTACTGATGGTAAAAATGAGAAACCTGAAGACTTTTTACTAGTTTCTGCAGTCTGAAACTGAAGATGCACTGATAATTACTAGTGATGGAAACCCTGGGAGCATAATGGTTAAGTGCTACAGCTGCTAACCAAAAGGCCGACAGTTCAAATCCACCAGGCGCTCCTTGGAAACTCTATGGGGGCAGTTCCACTCTCTCTATTAAGTTCACCATGAGTCAGAATTGACTTACTGGCAAGGGGTTTGGTTTTCTGGTTGGAATACAAATGTTGGAAACAAAGTGGAAGGATCAGTAGTTGGAAAATACGGCTGTGGTAACAGAAAGAATGCCAGAGACTTCATGATGGAATTTTGCAAGACCATCAGCTTCTTCATTGGCAACATAAACGGAGCTATACATGTAGACCAGATAGAATACCCAGAAATCAAACCAACTAGATCTATGGAAGGAGACGATGGAAAAGCTCAATATCACCCATCAGAGGAAGGCTAGGTGACAACAGCAGATCAGACCATCAACTGCCCATATGCAAGTTCAAGTTGAAGCTAAAAGAAATTAAAAGAAGCCCACAAAAGTCAAAAGATGACCTTAAGTATGTCCCACCTGATTTGGAGACAGTCTCAAGAATGGATTTGACACATTGAACACTAATGACCAAAAAACCAGATGGGTTGTGGGAAGGCACCAAGGGTGTTACACTCCAAGAAAACAAAAGATCTTTGAAAAACAGGAAAGAAAAGACCAAGATGGATGTCAGAAGAGACTCTGAAACTTGCTCTTGAACTTAGAGTAAGTAAAACTAAAGAAAGAAATGATGGAGTAAAAGAATTGAACAGAAAATTTTAAAGGGCAGCTCAAGAAGACAAAGTCAACTATTAAAATGCAATGTGCAAAAACCCAGAGGTAGAAAACCAAAAGGGAAGAACACACTTGGCAATTCTTATGCTGAAACAACTGGAAAAAAAAAAAATTAAGCTTTGATAGACAGGTGATAGACATTTGGTTGTGTGAAATCAGTGACAGCACACATTAGAAAGAAGATCAGTTTCACTGGACTTCAACATAACATGAAGACTCTTCCTATCTTAACCCAATATTGCAAGGGCAGAGTAGCAGCGGTGGGGGTCTGGGAACCACGCTCTCAGAGGACTTCAAGGCCAACTGGCATAATTAACCTACGCTAAGAGAGTTTTCTGCATCCCATATTGGCGAGTAGTGTCTGGGAACTTAAAAGCTAGTAAGCTGCCATCTGAGGTACACCAAATGGTCCCAACTCAGCAGGAACAAATGATTACCAAGGAACAAAATGCCATGGGAGAAAGAAAACCCAGAATGTGAATGAGTAACTGTATCAACATGTGACCAAAAGAACCAAATGGTGCCCAGCCACCACCAATGACAGCCATGATGGGGCTCACAAAGTGAGTCTCAGTGGCAGCGTACAAATAGAAAGGGGTGCATCCTGAGAACTCCACTAAAAGACTGCAATTGATGGTCTAAAGGCCTCAAGGTTCCCCTGGGGTCATAGCCCCTAGTCCTGATGCTGCCCCCGTCCATAAATCATTACTGAGGTCAACTCCTCAAACAGGAAAAATTGGACTTGGTGACACAGAGTGACCATATCGTGTGTGCCCTTTATGGTTCTAGGCATCTATAGGATGTTGTCCTCCCGGCCTTTTACTAGAGGAGATTGGAGAGGGTGGAGAAGAGGGGACAGGAGATTGTTAAGAGGATGTGATATGCATAGAACAGAGAAGGGGTATGTGCTGCCACTGGGCAAGGAGAGCAGTAGGAGCTGCACATAGGCGGGCATGCAAATTTGGACTGGATTGTACACTTTTACTCAATCACAATAAATAAAATACATTTTAAAAAATTTAAGCTTTGAGTTGCAACTTTGAAGAATTCTATGAGCAAAGTATTGAAGGATGCAGGAAGCATCAAAAGCAGATAGAAGGAATATACAGAGTAACTATACTGAAAAGAACTGATTGACTTACAACCATTTCAGGAAGTAACATGATCAAGAACCAATGGCATTGAAGGAAGAAGTATAAACTGCACTCAAGGGACTGGGGAAGATGAAGCCTCCAGGAACTGATGGAATAACAACTGAGATGTTTCAACAAATAGATGAAAAACTGGAATTTCTCAGTTATCTGCCAAGAAATTTGGAAGAGAGCTACCTGGCCAACCAAGTGGAAAAGATCCGTATTTGTGCCCGTTCCAAAGACAGTTGATCCAACAGAATGCAGAAATTATCAAACAATATTATTACCGTCACATGTAAGTAAAGCTATTGTGAAGAAAATTCAAAAATGACTGCAGTATTACACTGACAGGTAACTGCCAGAATTTACAACTGGATTCAGAAGAGGACATGGAATGAAGAATAGCATTGCTTATGTCGGAGGATCTTGGCTGAAAGCAGAGAACACCAGAAAGAGGTTAACTTGTGCTTTACCAACTATACAAAGACATTCAATTATCTAGCACATAACAAACTGCGGATTTCATTGTGAAGAATGAGAACTCCAGAGCACTTACTCACACGGAACCTTTACACAGAGCAAGAGGTTGTTGTTTGAACAGATCAAAGGATATTGCACAGTTTAAAATCAAAAAAAGTGTGCGTCGGGGTTGTATCCTTTCACCATGCTGTTCGAACTGTCTAAGCAAATAACTTGAGAAGCTGGACTATATGAAGAAGAGCAAGACATCAGTGTTGGTGGAAGACTGCTTAACAACCTGTGACATGCAGATGTCTGCTGAAAGCAAAGAGGACTTGAAATACTGACGAAGACCGAAGAGCACAGCCTTCAGTACAGATTACACCTCAAAATAAACAAAACAAATCCTCACACCTGGACCAATAAGCAATATCATGATAAGTAGAGAAAAGATTGAAATTGTCAAAGATTCCCTTTTTCCATGAATCTACAATCAATGTCCATGGAAGCAACAGTAAAATCTGCTGCAAAAGACTTCTATAAAGTTTTAAATAACAAATGTATAACTTTGAAGACTAAGGTGCACCTGACCCAAGCCATGGTATTTTCAGTTGACCCATATGGATGCAAAAACTGGACAGTGAAAAAGAAGAATTGATGCCTTTGAATATGGTGTTTGCTGAGAATATTGAATATACCATGGACTGCCAAAAGAACGAACAAACACGCTTTGGAAAAAGTGCACTCAGAAAGCTCCCTAGAAATGAAGATCACGAGACTTCATCTCGTATACTTTGGATGAGTTACCAAGAGGGACCAATCCACGGAGAAAGAATCATACTTGGTAGAGAGTCAGCAAAAGAAAAGAAGACTCAACAAGGCAAACTGACACAGGAGCTTAACAAATGACTAAAATGTAGCAATGATTTTGAGAATGACTCTGAACTTGGCAGTGTTTCACTCCATCACACATGGGGTTGGTACTATTCAAAATCAACTCAGTGGCACCTAACAACAATGAAACTCTAGGATGCTCACGATTATCATTTCAAGTTGCAGATGAGAAAACGGAGGTGAGCTGAGATTAAATGACTCACACAACTTCTGAGCTACCAGGCAGAGGATTCAGGTTTTAACTCCATGTCACCAGGACGGTGACGTGGAGTCTGACTAAGAGTTAGGGCTCAGGAGGTTGACATCAAGAGTCAAAACTGTAGGACTTTATAGACATATGACCTTGTGCAAGTCACTTCATATTTCTGTACCTTAATTTCTGTATCTGGAAAATAGGATAATGATAGAGAATCCTCACATCAGATGTTTGAGCATTAAAGAAGTTAATACGCATGAATCACTTAGAACAAAACCTGGCATGTAGTCATCACTATGTAAATTTGACTACAATTAGTCTTGCTACTCTCTAAAAAAAATTTTTTTCTGCTAATAAAATGAATACATCGGCATTGCAGGAATCCTAAGAAATCTTTCTCGCTGTTTCTCCTTAATCATTTTTTTAATAGAGTCATAATGAACACTGCTCTGAGTTATTCATCCAGAGCTCTCTTCCAGTGGTACCAACCACCCAGCAGGCTGTCATTGTAACCATGCCAGAACACAGAGGTTAGAACACAGGGACAGTTACACACTCCTCCTGGCCAACCTCTTCCATAGCAACCAACACCACCACAGAGGCAGAGAGCAATACTGATGTTAAAGGCAGAAGTTTACTATTGAGGTCCGGTTGCTTGTTTATTTTGTATGGGTTTCTATTGTCCAGCTGCTATTTTAATTTGGCCTCTCTTCTTTGATCTCCCTCTGTCCAGCAGTAGCTACTCACTTTCCAAATCTGGGAAAAGGACAAGAAACCCATAATGTGTGCTGACCTAGAAAAAGAGAGGGAAAAAACAAATATCCATAACTTTTCTAGCAGAGGGAAGGAGATATTTTCTCCATGAATGAGCCCTCCTAGGCCTTCCTGCAACATCAGGAAAACCTCCCTGACCTCACAACAAGAGGTTGTCTTTCCAAATGCCAGCCATGGCCAGTGGTAATTCCAGCCACATTCCACTGAGCTGGAGGAGGGTGATTCTCAAATAGGTCAAGTATGGGGAATCATATAACTTAACATCCAGTCCAGGACAATTTTAAGGTAAAAAGGAGTGCTGTTGCCAAGAAGATCTGTGGTACAGTGGTTAAAGTGCTCAGCTGCTACCTGAAAGGTCATCTATTTATACCCACAAGCCATCCCTCAGGAAAAAGACTGTGACAGTTTGCTTCCATAAAGATTGCAGTCTTGGAAACCCTGTGGGACAGTTCTACTCTGTCCTCAGTGGTCACTCAACAGCAGTGGGTTTGCTTTGAGTTTGGGTTAACAATAGCACCAAGGTGGCAGGCACAGACCAGGACATTCAACTGTCCTAGAAGCGCCTGTGCCCAGTCACGCCATCAGGTCCAGTCCAGCCCCAAGTCTCAGACCTGCAACTTCCTTGTAGCTGGACCTCTTCATGGCAGCTAAATTCTCCTTGGAAGTAGGTTCAGGTTCCCCTTATCTTAGTCTTTTTTTCCAAATTTTTTTAAACTAGTTCTTTAAAAAAAAAAATTATTGCCCTTTAAGTGACAGTTAACCACCCAGGTCAGTTTGCCATATAAAATCCCACACCCACACCACTGTGCAATTCTAGTGGCTCTCCTCCTTTCTACCCTGTACTTCCTGTAATCATTCAACCAACTCCTGCCCCCTCCACCCTCTCATCTGGCCTCTGGACAAGAGCTGCTCAGACAGCTCAAGTATGTATTTAAGCCAAGAAGCACATCCTTTGTCAGCATCACTCTGTCTCTGGGTCCAGTCTGACCTTTGCCTGAAGAGTTGGCTTCAGTGTTGTCTTAAGCTCTAGGCTAATAAACCGTCCATGTCCTCAGGGAACTCTTTAGTCTGACAGACCATCAAGTACAGTCCTTTAATAGAGTCTATTTCTGCACTCCTATTTTTCTCCCTCTGTGTCAGGGACTTTTATGCAGTGTTCCCTATCAGGGTAGCCATTGATGGTGGCCAGCCACCACCTAGTTCTTCTGATCCCATGCTGATGTAGTCTCACATCATAGAGCACATTCTGTCTCCTGAGCTCTTATTTTCCTCACGTCTTTGATGTCTTTAGTTTTCCTCTACTCCAGGTAGGTTGGCACCATTTGATGCAGCTTAGATGGATCCTTGCTAGCTTTTAAGATCCCAGATGCCACGCACCAAGTGGTATGTAGAACATTTTCTTAAAAAAAAAAACAAAAAACAAAACTTAGTTATGTCAATTAGCCTAGATATCCCCTGAAACAATGGTCCACAGACACCTGTCCCTGCTATTCGGTCCTTCAAAATGTTGGATTGTATTTAGAAAACCTTTTCAATTTTGGTATAGACCAACTGTGCTAACCTCTCTTCTACTGTGTGCTGTCACTCCCTTCACCTAACTCAATTGCTATCTACCCTCTAATCTATGAGTCCACCTTTCTCTTCCTACACCCCTTGTAGCCACCAGATTATTTTCTACTGTGCTTAAACTTTTTATTGAGTCTTTATGATAATGATCTCATACAATATTTGCCCTTTTGCAGCTGACCAGTTGCACTCAGTATAATGTCTTTCAGATGATTCCATGTTATGTTTCCTAGTTCATCACTGTTCTTTATCACTGCATAGTATTCCATTGTGTGAACATACCTTGGTTTGTTTATCCATTCATCTGTTGATGGGCACCAAGGTTGATTACATCGTTTTGCTATTGCAAACGGTGCTGCAATAAACATTGGTGTGCACGTATCTGTTCATGTGACAGCTTTTATTTGTCTAGGATATATTTCAAGAAGTGGGATTGCTGGTTCATATATTATTTCTATTTTTTTAAGAAAGCACCAGATCAAAGTGGTTGTACAAATTTACATTCCCACTAGCATTGCAGTAAAGTTCCCATCTCTCCACAACCTCTCCAACACTACTATTTTGTGTCTCTTGGATTAATGCCAGCTTTGTTAGGGTGAGATGGTATTTCATTGTAGTTTTGATTTGGATTTCTCTAGTGGCTAATAATTGGGAGCATTTCCTCCTGTGTCTTTTACCGTCCCAGATGTCTTCTTTGATGAAGTGCCTGCTTATATTCTTTGCCCATTGTTTAATTGGATTATCTGTCTTTTTCTTGTTGAGGTTTTACGGTACCTTGCAAATTATGGAGATTAGATGCTAATTAGATTCATGGTGGCCAAAAATTCTTTCCCAGTCTGTAGGTAGTCTTTTAACATTTTTGGTAAAGGCTTTGGAAAAGCATAAGTATTTCATTTTTAGGGGTTGCCAGTTATCTATTTTCTCTTCTAGTGTTTGTGCCTTCTTAGTAATATTTTGTAGTCTGTTTATGCCCTGTACTAGAGTTCACAGCATTGTCCATATTTTTTTCTTCCGTGATCTTTATTGCTGTAGATTTTATATTTAAGTCTCTCATCCATTTTGAGTTATTTTTTGTGCATGGTGTGAGATATGGGTCTTGCCTCATTTTCGTGCAGATGGCTATCCAGTTGTGCCAATACCATTTGTTAAAAAGACTTTTTTTCCCCAGTTTACAGACTTTGGTCCTTTGTCAAATATCAGCTGATCATGGACAGATGATGTTGTATGTGGATTCTCAATTCTGTTACACTGATCTATGTATCTATTTTTGTAACAGTGCCAGGTTGTTTGGACTACTGTGACAGTGTAATAGGTTATAAAGTCAGTTAGTATGAGGCTTCCTTGTTCTTCTTCAGTAATGCTTTACTTATCTTTGGCTGCTTCCCTTTCCATATGAAGTTGGTGGGGTTCCCCCCCCACATCTTGTTAAAAAATGTCATTGGCATTTGCATTGGGTTTCTATTTTAAATATAGATCACATTGGAAAGAACAGACATTTTCACAATGTTAAGTCTTCCTTATCTGTGAGCAAGGTAGGTTTCTCCACTTATGTAGGTCAGAGACCTATGTTTCTTGCAATAGAGTCTTATAATTTTCTTTGTACAGGTCTTTTACATCTCTGGTTAGATTTCTTCCTAGGTATTTTAACTTCATGGGGGGTAATTGTAAATGGTATTGATTCGGTGATTTTCTCTTTGATGGTCTCCTTGTTGGTGTAAAGGAATCTAACTGACTTACATATGTTTATTTTATGTCTTGTTACTCTACTGAATTCTTCTATCTGTTCCAGAAACTTTTTTTGTGGATTCGTTAGGGTTTTAGGTGTGTAAATCTGCAAATAGAGATACTTTTACTTTGGTCTTACCCATTTGGATGCCCTTTATTTTGCCTGATTACTCTGGCTAGAACCTGAATACTGCATGCCGAATACTGAATAAAAGTGGTGACAATGGGCATCCTTGTCTGGTTCCTAGTCTCAAGTGGAATTCTTTCTGACTCTCTCCAATTAGGAGGATGATGTGGGCTATTGGCTTTGCATAGATGCCTCTTGTTATGTTGAGGAATTTCCCTTCTATTCCTGTTTTGCTAAGAGTTTTTAACATGAATGGTGTTAGACTTAGTCAAATGCCTTTTCTGCATCAATTGACAAAATCAAGTAGTTCTTGCCTTTTGGATTATTTAGATGATTGATTATATCAATTCATGGTAATGTTGAACCATCCCTGAATTCTAGGTATGAATCACATTTGGTCATTGTGAATTATTCTTGTGATATGTTGCTGAATCATGTTGGTTAGAGTTTTGTTGAGGATTTTTGCATCTCAGTTTATGGGATATATTGGTCTGCCATTTTCCTTTTTTATGCTACCTGTCTCTGGTTTTGGTCTCAAGGTTACACTGGGTTGATAGAATGAATTTGGAAGTGTTCTATCCTTTTCTATGCTCTAGTATACCTTTAGTAACAGTGGTGTTGCCTCTTCTCTAAAAGTCTGGTGGAACTCTCTAGTAAAACTGTCTGGACAAGAACTATTTTAGTTGGAATTCTTGAATTACCTTTTCAATCTCTTCTTTTGTGATGAGTTTATTTAGTTGTTGTACTCCTTTTTCATCTCATTTTGAGTCATGCCATATCACCAAATGACGATCCTGAAGGCTTTTCTCCATCCACATCATTAAGGTCTACTCTACTTTGAGGAGGCAGCTCTTCCCCAGTGGTCTTCTGAATACCTTCCAACCTGAGGGCTCATTGTCTGGCACTGTATCTAACAATGTTCCACTGCTTTCACAAGATTTTTCCTGGCTAATTCTTTTCAGAAGTAGACTGCTGGGTCTTACTTCCTAGTCTGTCTTAGCTCAGCTGAAACCTGTCTACCATGGGTAACTTCTGGTACCTAAATATCAGTGGCCTAGTTTCCAGAAGAACAGACAAGTCACAACTCAAAATGAGAAGAAGCAGCTGCAAACATTCATTAATGATCATAACTTGGAATGTGTGAAGTATGAATCTAGGAAAACTGGAAATCATCAAAAATGAAATGGAATGCATAAACATCAATATCCTAGTCATTAGTGATCTGAAACAGACCATTACTGACCATTCTGAATCCAACAATCATGTGGTCTACTACGGTGGAAACAAAAGCTTGAAGAGGAATGGTGTTGTGTTCATCATCAAAAAGAACACTTCAAGATCTGTCTTGAAGTACAATGCTGTCAGTCATAGGACAATGTCCAAACCCCTACAAGGAAGGCCAGTTAAATCAACTATTATTCAAATTTACACAGCAACCACTAAGGCCAGAGATGAAGAGACTGAAGATTTTTACCAGCCTCTGCAGTCTGAAATTGATCAAACATGAGATCAGGATGCATTGATAATTAATGCTGACTGGAATGCAAAAGTTGGAAACAAAGAAGAAGGATCAGCAGTTGGAAAATATGGCCTTGGTGATAGAAATAATGCCAGCAATAACATGATAGAATTCTGTACGACTGACAATGTCTTCATTGCAAACACCTTTTTTAACTAACACAAATGTGACTGTACACATGTACTTCACCAAATTGAATACACCAGTGGAATACAGGGACCAAATCGACCACATCTGTGGAAAAATACAATAGAAAAGTTCCATATCAGCAGTCAGAACAAGACCAGGTACCAACTGTGGTACAGATAATCAATTTCTCATACGCAAATTCAAACAGAAACTGAAGAAAATTAGAACAAGTCCACAAGAGCCAAAGCATGGCCCTGAACATATCCCTTCTGAGTTTAAAGGACATTTCAAGAACAGATTTGATGTGTTGACCACTAGTAACCAAAGACCAGATGAACTGTGGAATAACATCAAAGACATCAAGTGTGAAGAGTACAAGAGGTCATTAAAAAGACAGGAAAGAAAAGACCAACTGGATGTCAGAAGAGACTCTGAAACTTGCTCTCAAACATCGAGCAGCTAAAGCAAAAAGACGGAATGGCGAAGTAAAAGACCTAAACAGAAGATTTCAAAGGGAAGCTTGAGAAGACAAAATAAAGTATTACAACGACATGTGCCAAGAGCTGGAAATGGAAAACCAAAAGGGAAGAATGCATTCTGCATTTCTCAAGCTTAAAGAACTAAAAAAAAGATTCAAGCCTCCAGTTGGAATAGTGAAGAACACTACAGGGAAAATATTAAACGACTCAGAGAGACCAAAATAAGATGGAAGGACTACACAGAGTCATCATACCTGAAAGAACTGGTCGATGTTCAGCTGTTTGAGCAGGTAGCATATGATAGGGAACCTACAGTACTGAAGGAAGAAGTCTAAACTGCACTGAAAGTATTGTCAAAAAGCAAGACTCCATGAATTGATGGAATATCAATTGAGATATTTCAACAAACAGACGCAGTGCTGGAAGTACTCGCTCATGTATGCCAAGAAATTTGGAGGACAGATACCTAGCCAACTGACTGGAAAAGATCCATAGTTATACCTATTCCAAAGAAAGGTGATCCAACTGAATGTGAAAATTACCAAACAGTATCATTAATATCACATGCAAGTAAAATTTTGCTCAAGATCATTCAAAGTGACTACAAGAGTACATTGACAAGAACTGCCAGAAATTCAACCTAGACTGAGAAGAGGACACAGAACCAGGATATCATTGCTGATGTCAGATGGATCCTGGCTGAAAGCAAAGAATACCAGAAAGATGTTTACCTGTGTTTCATTGACTGTGGAAAGGCATTTGACTGTGTGGATCCTGACAAATTATGGCTAATGTTGCGTAAAATGAGAATTTCAGAACACTTAATTGTGCTCTTAAGGAATCTGTATGTGGATCAAGAGGAAGTCGTAAGAACAGACCAAGGAGACACTGCATGGTTTAAAGTCAGGAACGGTGTGCATCAGAGTTGAATACTTTCCCCATACCTTTTCAATCCGTATGGAGCAAACAATCCAAGAAGCTGGGTTATACAAAGAAGAATGAGTCATCAGGATTAGAGGACGATTCGTTAATAACCTATGTTACACAAACAACACCACCTTACTTGCTGAAAGTGAAGAAGATTTGAAACACTGATGAAGATCAAGGACCACAGCCTTCAGGATGGACTGCACCTCAACAACAAGAAAACAAAAATCCTTACAACTGGACCAGTAACCAAATCGTCATAAATAGAGAAAGGACCGAGGTTGTCAAGAATGTAATTTTCCTTGGTCCCACAATCAACGCCTATGAAAGCAGCAGTCAAGAAATCAAAAGACACATTGCATTGGGAAAATATACTACAAAGGATCTCTTTAAAGTATTGAAGAGTAAAGATGTCACGTGAAGACTAAAGTGCGTCTGACCCAAGCCATGGTATTTTCAGTCACATCGTAGGCATGTGAAAGTTGGACCATGAACAAAGACAGAAGCAGAATTGATGTCTTTGAATTACGGTGTTGGAGAAGAAAGTTGACTATACCATGGACTGCCAAAAGAATGAACAGATCTATTTTGGAAGAAGTAGAACCAGAGCACTCCTTGGAAGCCAAGATGGCAAGACTGCGTCTTACATACTTTGGACATGTTTTCAAGAAGGATCAGTCCCTGGAGACAGACATCCTGCTTCAGAGTGGAGGGTCGGTGAAGAAGAGGAAGATCCTCAATGAGATGGATTGACACAGTGGCCACAATAATGGGCTTAAGCATAAAAATGATTGTGGATGTGGCTCAAGACAGGGCATTGTTTTGTTCCATTGTTCGTAGGGTCATTGTGAGTTGGAACCAACTCAGCGGCACCCAACTACAGCAAAAACAACAACCTCTTTTTGTGCTAGTGTTGGTAGGTAGTGTGTTTCTAGTGTTTCCTCTAGGTTTTTTAATTATCTTAGAGTGCAATTTTTCACAATATCATTTATGATTCTTTTCATTTCATTTAGGTCTGTTGTAATACAGCCCATCTCATTTCTTATTCAAGTTATTTGCTTCCTGTCCTGTTTTTCTTTTGTCACTTTGGTCAGTGGTTTATCAATTTTGTTGATCTTTTAAAAAATCAGCTTTTGGTCTTATTAACTCTTTCAATCATTTTTATACTCTCTAATTCATTTAGTTCTGCTCTAATTTTTATTACTTGCTTTCTTCTGGTGCCCAAGGAGTTCTTTTGTTGCTCTCTTTCCATTTGTTTGAATTGTCAGGTTAATTCCTTGATTGGAGACCTTTCTTTTTTTCAGATGTGTTCATTTATAGAGATAAATGGATCTCTGAGCACTGCTTTTGCTATGTCCATAGGTTTTGGTGGGATGTATTTTCACTCTGCTTTGATTTTACGAATTCCTTTATTCTATCTTTAGTGGCAGTGGATTGGATCATTGATTTCTTCTATAACTGAGTGTTTTCGAGCAAGATATTGCTCCATTTCCATCTGTTTGATTTTTTTCTTTTTTATTCTGTTATTGATTTATACTTTTATGGCTTTATGGTGTGAAAAGACACTTTGTAATATTTTAGTACTTTGAATTTTGTTAAGGATTGCTTTGTGGCCTAATATGTGGTCAGTATGGATAATGTCCCATGGGTGTTGGAAAACAAAGTGTACTTGGCTACTATTGAGTGAAGTGTTCTTTATACATCTATGATGTCAAGTTGTTTGACTGTGGCATTTAGATCTTCCAATGTATTGACATTTTTCCTAGATGCTCACTGAAAGTGGTGTGTTGAAGTCTCCTACTATTATTATGGACCTGTCTATTTCTTTTTTCAATTCAGCTACTGTTTCTTTCATGTATTTGGGAGCCCTGTCTTTGGGTGCATAGATATTTAGTACAGGTTATGTCCTCCTGGAGTATTGATGCTTTAATCATTAGTAATGTTCTTCCTTATCCAATGTAGTGGATTTTATTTTAAAGTCTGTTTTATCAGAGATTAATATTGCTATTCTACTCCTGCTGTTTTTTCTATGTTGTTAGCTTGACATTTTTTTCCCCATCATTGAAATTTGTTTGTGTCTTTGAGTCCAAGATACATTTTTTATAGGCAGCATATAGATTTTTTTAATCCAGTCTCTCACTCTCCTCTTTATTAGCACATCTAGTCCATTTCCATTCAATGTGATTATTAATAGGTATGAGCCTAGTGCTGTCATTTTGATGTCTTTCTTTTAAGTTGTAGACAATTCCTTTGTGCCATTTAATTTTCTGTGCTGAATCTATATGTGTTTTCTTTTCATCTTTTTCAGTGTTAGAGGTTTTGGATTTGCTGTGACTTCATGTTTTTCTTGTTTTTTATTTTGATGCAAGTGAGTGATAGTTTATTTTTGTGATTAACTTAATATTTACTCCTATTTTTCTAAATTTCAACCAATCTTTAAGTCAGATCATAAATCTGACTTCCTCTCCTTATGAAAGATCTATGACTATATTTCCTTTTGAGTCTCTCTGTTTTGTTGTAATGATTACAGAATGAGATCTCTGTTCTCCTACTTTAAATGTTTTCCCTATGATTGTTTTGTGATTCTCCCGTTTATGTTGATATCCAATTGTTCTATTCTGTGTTCGATTCTTGGGTCGTTAACTGATGTTATTGATTTTCTAACCAGCAGAATCCCTTTAGCATTTCTTGTAATTTTAATCTGGTTTTTGGAAATTCCCTAAATTTTTGAGTATCTGGAAATGTCCTAATTTTGCCACCACATTTGAGAGACAATTTTGCCAGATATATAATTCTAATCAACCAAACAAAACCAATCCCAGTGCTGTTGAGTTGATTCTGACTCATAGTGATCCTATAGGACAGAATAGAACTGCTCCATAGAGTTTCCAAGAAGTGCCTGGTAGATTTGAACACTGACCTTCTGGCTAGCAGACATAGAATTGAACCACTATTCCGCCAGGGTTACCCTAATTCTTCACTGGCAATTATTTTCCTTCAAGGCTTTGTACATGTCATCCCATTACTTCCTTGCCAGCAGCATGGTCTCTGCCGACTAGTCAAAGCTTAGTTTTCTTGATTCTCTTTTGTAGGTTGTTTTTCTTTTATCCCTAGTCACTTTTCAAAGTATCTTCTCATCTGTAGTTTGGGCAAGATGGATTATAATATGGCTTGGTGTCTTTCTTTTGGGATCTACCCTGTGTGGAGCTCAGTGAGCATCCTAAATAGGTATCTTCTTATCTTTGGTGATATCAAAGAAGTTTTCTATAAGTAAATCTTCAGCAATTCTCTCCATATTCTCCATTATCCCATCCTTGTCATGGTACTCCATTCACTAGTAGATTATTCCTGTTCATAGAGTCTCACTTAATTCTTAATCTTTATTTTTTTTAATTCTTTCAACTGATTTTTCCTCAAATATGTTGATGTCACATGCTTTACGTTCAGTCTCACTAATTCAGCCTTCTGTTACCTCACTTCTGCTCTTTTGCCTTTCTTTTTGAGTTGCCTAATTCCATAATTTTATTATTAATTTTCTAAATTTCTAATTCTTGCCCCCGAATGGTTTCTTGCAGCTTCTTCCATTTGTCATTATGTTCTGCCACATTTTGCCTCATCTCCTTCTTGATCTGTTGAAGAGTTCTAAATACTAATCTTTTATATTCTACTTCTGATCATTTCAGGAAGTTCTCCTCCTCTGGAAAATTTGATTTTTTGTTTTGGAAGCTTTCTGAAGAAAATAGTCTGCTTTTCTAAGTGACAGGAAATTGACTGTTGTCTCTGAGCCATCGGTGAATTGCATTTATTTATTTTGTTTGCCTACTATGTGCTAGCTTGTTTTGAAATGCCCAAATAGGCTGACTGTATGTAACAGTTTGGCTACAGTTGTCTTTGAAGTTCTAATGCCCTGTCATCTCACTACAGCTGTCACTAGACATGAAGCTCAAGTGTTTGTTTGCTTTTCTTTTTTGAATTCAGCTCAGGTGTCCAGGTACTCAGTCACCAAGTGTGTGTTGCAGGCTCTCACCAACTGTTCTAGATGGGCAGGGGTGATAGGTATAGGTACTGGTGTCTGGCTGCAGCTTCTGAGAAAGGTAGAGGGCTAACAGCCATCCCTGAGTGTCTATGGGGGTTGGCATATCCCCTTATGTCTGAATCTAGGTGAAGGAACAGTTTTTGCCCTAATTTTCTGGCTTACAGAAGCCAGCAGAATTTCCTCCCTTTTCCTAAGTTTGTTGGATTGTTCCACCTCTGAGTCTCACAATGGCCCAGGGTGGGCTTAAGGAGTCCTACTTCTGGCTCAGTTAATGGCATCAGACTCCAAAGCTGGCTGAAATACAAAAAAAAAAAAAAAAAGGAAGGGAGACTACTGGCAGAAAGAGAGGCCTATGCCAAAGGAAAGATTTACAAAGGCTTAGGTTTTGATGATCTGGTGTTGTTTTGCACTGGTTGCAGACGTGTGAGTAGACCCTCCAGGCAATTTTCCTACTGAGGAAGTTCCACCACTTGCCTTGCTGTGATGGCCACTTCTATTTCCTGACAGGTCAGGTCTGTGGAAACCTATGTACTTCTGGCACTACTTTCCCCATTGCTGAATCCAATTTCTCAAGTTTCCATTTGAAATTCAGGGCTCCTAGGACATCACATACACTGGATTCATTTGTTCTTTGGGATCTTTGTTGTTAGAGATGTCACAGAAAGTGTCCATCTACTCTGCCATTTTGGCCCTACCTCTAACAAGGTCTTTTTATATATTTTTATTTTGCTTTAATCAAAAGTTTACCAAGTAAATCAGCTTTTCATTAAACAACTAGTACACGTAATGTTTTGTGACATTAGTTGCCAATCCCATGATGTGTCAACACTCCCCGCTTCCCGGTTCTAGTTTTCTCATTTCTATTTGGCCAGCTTTCCTGTACCTTCCTGCCTTCCCATCCTTACCCCTGAGCAGGTATGCCCATTTAGTCTCATATACAGAGTTAAACTATTTTCTTTCAATTTTTAGGTATAATATTACGAAGTTCCTACTGAGGTGAAGAGTAAATATTCCTCTGAAATTAAAAAAAAGTACATATTTCCTCAGTAAGGAACAAAGAAACTTCATTCCAGAACAAAGCATCACACTCAACATAGGCTTCACAAATGTGCTTTGAATGAATGTCATAAATTAGAGCAGTTCTCATGGTAATAAAACAAATAACACTGATTAAGTGCTTTCCCTGTGACAGGCACAATGCTAAGTGTTTTACATGTCTTATCTCTTTTGATCTTCATAATAACCCTAGGAGATTCAAAACATATTTTACTGCAAATAACAGATGAGGAAATAGAGGATTAGAAAGACTGTTCATGGTCAAAGAGCTGGCAAGAGGCAGCATCAGTGTTCAAATCCAGGTCTGTCTGCCACCAAAGTCTATGCTTTTAACCACTAGTAAGAAAAATTGGTAATGACAATGATAGAAATAACAAACACTACATGTCAGGCATAGGCTCCTTGGTGGCAAAATCAGAGGGCAGGCTACTAACTCCCAGTCAATGCTTAGAAGACCTATGGGGCAGTTCTACTCCATCCTATAGGGTCACTGTGAGTTGGAATCAACTCCATGGCTCAGAATAACAGCAAGTACTTATGTCAGGCATAGTTCTAAGCAGTTTACATATATTAACAAACATCTGTTATCTCTAAGATATAGGTGTTACTGTTCCCATTTTAGTGGTGAAGAGACTGAGGCACAGAGTGATTAACTGGCCGAACTAAGATGGAAACCCACACAGCTGGGTTCCAGAGGACCTGTCTCCAACCTCCTGCTGCCCACTAACCTTACTGTTCTATTACTTATCATGATGACCCAAGATAAGATTGTTCAGGTGGAAATTTTTCTCTGGCAGTACTCTGACAAAATTAGAATCCAGGCAGACAACTTTCAAGCGATGCGCTAGTTGAAATTATTGTATTGTTGTTTATTTGGCCCACAGCTTCCTCAACTGTAGGGGACATAGCAGGAGGCACGTACCACAATCTTCTGGAAACTTAAAGTCCATTCCATAGGTATTTTATTGTAAAACCTAAAGTTCTAAGGGCTCCTTTGACATCTTTGAGCCTCACAGGACCCCAAAAACAACTGCGAGTTCCCATCCTCTCACCAAATACAAGGACTGACAGTGAAGTTCACTAACTCATCCTGGGAAAAGTGACACCTACTGCGTTGCTGAATATCGCTATGATCCCTTTCAAAGTACTCCCTTGGGAAGCGATGCACCAACACTAGTGCCTAGTCCACCCTTCAAAATTTTGGAGCTCTTTTTCTGGAATGGCCATCAGAGCTGTCGTTGTATTACCTTTGATGTCCTGAATGTCATCAAAATGTCTTCCTTTCAATATTTGCTTTATCTTTGGGTAGACAAACATTACTAGGAGGCAGGTCAGGTGAGTAGGAAGGGTCTTCCAACAGTTTTTTGTTTACTGGCTAAAAATTCCCTCACAGATAACTGTACAGCTTAGTTTGTGAACTCACCGGCATTGGTGCATAGCTTCCCAATGGTGATACTTTGAAGGTGTCCATGGCAATATTCACCAGTGAAGTATGTAGCACACAGAACAATTAAGCTCTTGGGCTAAATTTTTGGACCTTGTATTTCTCCCACACCAGCAAGAAAGACTCCCCGAACAGTTCCTCTAAGAGCCAGACGAGCTGTCCCCACCCTGTTCTCAGCCTAACAGGTTTCTTTTTCCTATCGAATTACTGAAACAAACCAATCACACCCTCCTACGGAACCAGAGGACACTCCTTCTTCCTGTTACTACAAAATTCTCTTCCTACAGCCTTTTCTGCTTCACTCTGCTCTCAGGTACAACCCACATATGGCCTTGCATGCCTTTCAGTGCCCTCCTTCCCTGGACTGTGAGGGCATGTAACTAATAAACTGTTGTCCACCTCATCTATCCAGTGTCAGGTGTATATTCAGCCATCACACACCTTTTAGAGTTGGGTGCATCAGAGGTGATGAGAACAAGCAGTTACTAAGAACTCACTAGGCACCAGCACTGTGCTAGGTCCTTTGGCATTCCCTGCTTCCTTTGATCTATGTAAGTGTCCTGGAAGATAGGCATCGCTCTGTCCATCTTACAGAGAAACAAATAGAGGCCTCTAGAAGAGATGCCTCAGCTGCTGGCTCTGGCCCCATCTGACCAGGAATGCCCCCAGGCCCATTCTTGAATCAAGCAGCTTTGCATATGGCAGCAGCACTCATGTTTAATTTTTTCTTAATATTATGCACACATACATGGAGACACAAAAAGCCTAGCTGTTTAAGAGCTAAAAATAGAACTGATTGCTGGGTTTAGTGTTTATTCTAATCCGTGCAGGTTCATAAAGTCCACTTTCGTCAAAAACAAGGCTGACTCACATATGTAAGAGAAAATCAGTTCGTATTTACAAGGGCCATAAAAACTGCTGCCAATACTTGGGGAGATAGATGCAGCAAACTCCTTTACAGCTTTACCTTAATGTCTCACTACAGTGGTCTGGAGGAGGTTTAGAGAGGGCTGACTACCAAACAAGTATAATAAGGGCTCAACTAATCTATGAGGGTGATATATTCTGATTACTAAAATGAACAGGACAATATGAGAATATTGGATTCAAATGGATTTTTCATAGCTTTGCAAAACCACCACAGAACGCACCATAAATGGGGCTTATCACATATTTAGAGATCCAGATTCGTGACTATATACGTGCACATGCACACACACACGCGCGCGCACACACACATCATGGAGGAAGAGAGGCCATGTATTTCTGCCTGAAGTGATCCAGCAGTTGTTGACTTTTTCAGGGCAAATGTTCTATACTCCTTGTGTCTAGCCTGGCATTTTTTCAGGCTCATAAGTCATTAAACCAACAGCTCCAATACCTCCAGCATTTCTTCCTTGTCCTGCCCTCCACTGTGAGCTGAGAAGGTAAGTACAGCACTGTGCTCCTGCCTTCAACAAACTCACCAAAGGAATGCAAAGAGAAACCTATGTACCAATGTTCATTACAGCACTTTTCACAATAGCCAAAAGATGGAATCTGAAATGCCATCAATAGATGAATGGATGAACCAAATATGGTAGACACACACAATAGAATCCTACTTAGCCATAAAAAGAAATAAAGGCCTGGTATATCCTACAACACAGATGGACCTTGAAAACATACTGTGTGAAATTAGTTGTAGAAGAACAAATACTGTGTGATTTCACTTATCTGAAATAAGAAAGTATGTAGAAACCAAAGACTGTTAGCCGTAACTAGGGTGGGGGGTAGAGGGGAAAAAAAGAGTTTATGCTCGGGAGCCAGTTATTAGTTTATGTTAATGATGGTGGAATGATTTGGAAGAGGATGGTCAGAATGGTTGTACAACCTGAGGAAAGTAATTGATGTCACTAAACTGTACACGTGGAAATTAATGAGGTGTTAGGTTTTGTTACATATATTTTGGCTTATTTAAATATTTAAAGAAAAAATACTTCAATGAGGATTTGCTTGTCAAGAGGCACCAGAGGACACTCAAAATGACTCAGAAAGAAAGGAGACTGGTTGTCAGGAAGAGTGATATTCTTGAGGAGCCCAGATTTAGGGAACATAGCTGGATTCTATCAATTTCTCCTTCTCTGAGACCACTAGTCTTCTCCCTCATGTCTATTTCTCTAGAAGATGGAGCCATTTCTCTAGCCATAGTTAGATAGTTTTTATTCTAATCTGTGCAGGTTCAGCATAAAGGTGGCAAAGTCAAGATCTGAAAGCAGATGGACTGGAGCCCAGACACTTAATCACCAGCCTGTATCGCCCACTGTCTAGAACCATCCTAGTCTATCTCAGACAAAGCTCATAATAGCCTCATGGATAAGATAAAATATAAATAAAACCATAAGCTTTTATTCAGTTTCTAATTAATATTGCTGGTAGAAAATAAAGAAGAACACATAAAACTGACAGTGGTTAAAACTTCACATGATAAATTTTGCTCTAATTGAAAATTGACTGAAGAATCAAATCTTGACAAAATTTAGATTTCTAAAATTGGGCGTGAAAAACTAGACCTGAAGAGAATAAAGTCATTATAACAGAAGCCAGCATTAGAGATGGCCAAAACAGAATGAGGGATCAATCCATTTTTCATTATAAAATATATATGGATAACAGTTCCTCATAATAAAAATGAACATTATTGGAAATGCTTTAGATGTACCAGATAGCCACTGGGGGGAAAAAAATCAAGAAATGAAATTGACTAAATAGTGTTTCATTTGGAAAACTCTCTTATTGGCAAAAAGTATTGTGTTATGATTCCAATGAAAATGACTTTATTTATAAACATGAAGTCAAAACACCACTGGGGATCAAAACAACAAGGAACAAACTTTCCCTAGGTCAAACTGGACTATATTTATAAATGTTGCATATCACTGTAAACTATTACCCTAGGTTGTCCCTTAGCTAGAGTTTGTGTCATAATTATGAGATAGCATCACGAGGCAGTGGGTGAACTAGGGCACATCCCGCATATTTCTCCAGCAATAATACACAGCTACACCTTTGTGGAGCACCTCAGCTGAGAATAGCTGCTGACTGATTGACCACTATTGATACAAGTGTGCTATGTCTTCACTGAGTCAAGGAAAGAATACTTGAGAGGCAGTGCTGTTAACACTGAGCTCTACTCTGTCTTGTGTCTCTATCCCTACCCTCTCTACCCTGGATACTCACATATCTGGGAGCTGTTATCACCTACTCCCCTGCTGTCACCATCTCTCATCAGGACCACTGCTATGACATCTTAGCCTGGCAACCGAGATCCACCTTTGCCTTTGTGCAATCACTCTTCACTCTGTAGCCAGAGAGATGGCTCTACAACATGAGCCAAATTTTGGTGTTCCTCAACTTCAAACCATTCCCTATGCACTTACAATAAAGTATAAAATTCCTATCCCAGTTTATGAAACCCTTTACAATTTAATACCTGTCTGCATCACTAAATAAATCTTGTGCTGTCTTCCTATCTCTTGCCTCACTCCCCTTGCACTCTATTCCTGTTCATCCCACCTCTGAGCCTTTGCATGGGCAGTTCCTTTGGCCTAGAGTGCTCTCTTCCCTGGTGCTACCTTGCTTGTTTCCTTCCCAAATTTCCTATCTCAGCTTGAATGTCATGAACCTGGAGAGGCCTTTTCTGACTCCTCAAGTCACAGAACCCACATAGTCACTATGCAGTCACTATGACTGCATTCTATTTTAATTCTATGTGTAACACCACATCTCATATTTTTATTGATATTTTCAAGTCTTGCTTTATCTTCCATTACAATGTTAAGCTTCATAAGTATGGGAACTTACATTACCTTGTTTGTGATGTAGAAGTATATGATAAGTATTTATGAATGGATAAATTAATGAATGAGAGAGCAAATAACCAAAATATCCTAAGGAGGCTGAACAGAGCCCTGGTTGTACAGAAGTTAAGAACTTCGCTGCTAACCAAAAGTTCAGATCCACCAGCCACACATGGGGAACCCTATGGGTCAGTTCTACTGTGTCCTCTATGGTCACTAGGAGTTGGAACAGACTCGACAACAATGGGAAGACTGCTGAAGTACTAGGAGCCAGTTTGCTGGGAATACCAAAGAGAAACGAGACAGGGTGAGTCTTCTCTCAACCCAAGACTGTCGTTGAATCCCCTCTTTCCCTCCAGAAGTCATCCCCATGACCAGTATCTCCACCCTGCTCTCAGCTTCCACAGCAGAAACTTTCACTTACAATTAACCCTTCAATCCATTGCAATATCATTTTATGCCGTTACATTGTGTCTTCTGTCTTTAGAACTCCCCAGCTGATCTCCTTGTAGGTTTGGATGATACTTTTTGTGACCCAGTGTCTTAGTCATCTAGTGCTGCTGTAACAGAAATACCACACGTGGATGGCTTTAACAAAGAGAAATTAATTTTCTCACAGTGTAGTAGGCTGGAAGTCTGAATTCAGGGTGTCAACTCCAGGGGAAGGTGTTGTATATCAGCTCTGGATGAAGTTCTTTGCATCAGTCTTTGCCTAGTTAAGAAGCTTCTCAGGCAAAGGGACTTCGGGTCACAAAGACACGCTCTGCTTCCGGTGCTGCTTTATTGGTGATATGTGATTCCCAATTCTCTGCTCAATTTCCTTTCCTTTTATCTCTTGTGAGATAAAAGATGGTATTGGCCACACTCCAGGGAAACTCCCTTTGTATTGTCACAGGTATGCGACCTGGGTAAGTGTAGTATAGTCCCACCCTAATCCTCTTTAACGCAGTCCAATGTTACCACTTTAACCACAGGCAGACATTAGGATTTACGCCATATACAAGTATTACAATCACAAAATAGAAGATAACTACACAGTACTAGGGATCGTGGCCCAGTCAAATCGCTACACACGTTTTTGGAGGACACAGTTCAATCCATTACACCTAGTAAATATTTCCTATACCACAAAAGTTCAAGATTGGTAGTTATCTTAGAAGTTGCCTTCTTGAAATTCTCATTTCAAGAGAGCTGAGACCTAGAGACACCAAGTGGAATGCTTGCCTAGGGATTTCATAGCCAGCTACACACACTGCTCCACAGATCTAGCTTTCCTGTCTTTCAGGCCAGTATTTTTTCTTCTACAACAGTGAAGGAGCCAGGATCAAAATGTGAGTCTGTCTGATTCCAGAAGGCTGTGCTTTCTGGAAAGCACATGGAGTGTGGTGGCAGGGAAAGAGCTGTCTCCCCCTGTTCTTCTGCAAGATGTTCAAGGGCCCTGAGAGCTGAGTGGAGCTAACCAGCACAGACGTGCTGAAAACCTCTTTTCTGCCTGCAGCTGGCAAGTACCTCCTGCAGCCTCACCCAACTTCAGAGGCCTGGGATGCCACGCTAGGTAGTGAGTTTATTGTGCTTATTACATTCCATCGGGTGACAAGGGGTGGGACAGGAAACTTGCCTTTTCCAACCTTAATCAATCAGCCAACTTGGAAAGACACTACAGAGTCCATCAAGACAATCTGACAACAATAAAAGGAAGATTCCACTGCCCATTAAACATTTAAAATCTAGAAGAGCACACCCATCCAAACTGCCCTTGCCTTTAGGAAAGGTCAGTAGCAGTGTTTGCTGAGCTGTGGGTTCCTTCTGCTCATGGGTTAGAACAACATCCCCCAGGATCTGGGATCCACCCCCTCCCCAGCAGCCCAGCTCTGGCTCTTGTCACAGTAGGGACAGATGCTGCTTTCTTTACTTGCCTGATAATGATATCATTTACCTCGCAGGTTCCTTTGGCTGGTTTGTGTTTTATATGCTACAGGAGTTCTCAATTAGCCTTTCTCCTCTACCATCTGCTGATGAAAATGATGGTGTTCATGACAAGCATCTACAAAGGCTCCTTTCCCTCTTCACTCAGAACAAGGAGAAGAGGAGAAAGTCTGGGCTCTAGGTGAGAGCCATCCAGAGAAGAGTCCACTGTGCAGAGAACAGAGGTGACAGAGGGGGTTAGAGTCTGACATCTTACTCCTAGATGAGAGAATACACCACAGTTCTGAGGCTGGCTCATAGACCTGAGTCTTTCCCCAGCTGAGCTCCACCTGGAAAACCCAGCATCCCTCCACAATCCTCTTCAAATTTCAGCCAAGCAATGACCCTGGCACCAAATATGTCGGCTTTGCCAGGATGAGGATGGCAGCATAGTTGGTACCAACTTGCTTACTGGGCCCAATATTTGAGCCAAGTTTCCCAAATTGCATTCTTTAGAATGCTCATTAATGTGTGTTTTATTAAAATGTCTGCTAATAAGGGGAGGGGGGCAGGGCCCATGCTTTCAGGTGAAATTGAGGCCAATTGCCACAACTAGCACTTTGCTAATGAAGACTCTCTGCACCCCACATTGGTGAGTGGCATCTGGGGTCTTAAAAGCTGCCAAGCTGCCATCTGAGGGTACAGAAAATTGTCCCAGAAGAAATGGATGATCACCGAGGTCCACAACGACAGGGGGGAAGAGAACCCAGAAGACAGACAGACCCACATGAGTGAGTGTCTACATCAGCTTGTGACAGGAAGAACCAGATGGTGCCCAGCCACCACCAGTAATAGACATGATGGAGCTCACAAAGTTGAGTCTCATTGGCAACACAAGAATAAAAAGGAGTACACCTTGAGACCTCCACTAAAAGACTGCAGTTAATGGTCCAGGGGCTACTAGGTCCCCCTGTGAGCATGGCCCCTAGCCCTGATGCTGCCCCTGTCCGTAAATCATAATGAAGGCCAACTCTTCAGACAGCAATGGATTGGACTTGGCGATGCAGAGTGACCACACTTTGTGGGCACTTTATGGTTCTATGCACCTATGGATGTTGTCCTGCAGACCTGTTGCTGGAGGAAGGGGGAGTGGGTGGAGATGAGGAAACAGGAGACTGTTGGGAAGATAGGACATGTATGGAACAGTGAGGAAGAGTGTGCTGTCACCAGGCAGGGAGAGCAGTGGGAGCTGCATCTAGGTGAGCATGCAAATTTATATGGGAATGTACATTTTCATTCAATCATAATAAAAAAAGTCTGCTAATCAGGGGGGTTTGGCCAAGATAGCAGAATAGACACATGTCTCCTCAATGCCTTCTGAGAACTAAGGCCTAAAAAAATAATTGAAAGGAGCAATGTGAACATTCTGGGATCCTCAAGATCAGGTTGTGAGACTGGACTGGGTAACAGGAAGGGGGAAACTAACTCTCAGAGGCAAGGCAGTGGTGCACTGAATTCCACTTCTGCTGGCCCATCAGCTGAGTGGACTGCAGGTACACCTTCTTTGATAACCAGGAGGCTGGGACTGTGCCTACCAAGCCTGTGAGCCTGGTACAGGCTGGCTACTTTGCTGAACTGCAGTGCCTAAGTAAACAGTGTATCCCACAGCAGAGAGACTGTGCTTGGGACAGCCACATCTACAGAACGCAACAGCAGCTGGTGACCAAGGGTACCACTGTCCTTCCCCCCTCTTTTCTCTGAGCTGAACCACAGATACTGCTGACTCACTGCAGAAGAGGTAGCTGACCATCTTGGTCAGCTGAGAGTTGGAGTCAGTCAAGTATGAAGGCTCAGTTAGTGCTAATTCCCACACTGAGCAACAGTGCGTGTCTGAATAGTGCTTCTCCCAGCAGAAAAGTTGTTTTTATAACAATCCTACCCTAGAGAACATAGGGGTGGCTAGCAGTCAATTGCAACAGTATGCTATCCTCTCCTTTCTTTGAGCCACACCATAGCATCTGCAGACAGCCCATGAGGTGCCATCTTTGTTAGCCAGGAGTCATGGCCTGCCACCCCTGAGAGTCCAACTGTTATCAGCTGCTGCTGGTCAACAAGTCTCTCAGCAGAAAAGCAGCTTTTAAGATAAGAAGCTAGAGAATGCAGCGGTGACTGGAAGAGGAGTATAGTGGCACCCTTTATCACCACCCTTCAATAAGCCACATCATAGGGTCGTCTGATGCCCCCCCCCGAGACTCCATAAGTAGGGTACCATCTCTGCCAGCCAAGAGGTGGAGCCTATCACCCCTGAGAGCTTGGCTGCTTTTGGTTACTGCTGGACAGTACCCCTCTCAGCAGAAAAGCAGTTTTTAAGGTAAGTACATCTAGTGAACACAGTAGTTCCTGGCAGCTGAGTATGGTGGCATCCTTTTCTCCTCCCTTCCATGGGTTACACCATAGTCTTGACTGGCGTGATGTCAAAGAGTCAGCAGAAGTAGCCTGCCACTTTATCAGCCAGGAAGTGAGGCCTGCCGCCCCTGAGGGCCCAACTGGAGCCAGCCACCAAGCCAAGCAGTATTGTGGGGATTGTCAGAGTCTGTATTTCCAAAGAAGCTATACATAAGTCAGCTGCACCTAGAGAATGCAGTTGGCATTCAGCAGTTGGTAACCAAATTTAGCAGCCCTTATTTATCCTTTTCTTAGAACTACACCACAACTCCTGTTGGTGTAAAACTAGAGAAACTGAACAGCCTCTTGATGGCACAAAGAGGACAATCAATATCTAACCATTTAAAGAAGTAGATCACCACAGCTCTGGAAAACTCCCAAAATAAAGAATCAAAACATTTCCCAGATGCAGAAGCCTTTCTGAAATTATCAGAGGTAGAATACAAAAGAATTATGTATAGAACCCTTCTAGAGATTAAACAAAATGCACCAGAACAAAATGAACAATTAAGTAAGCTATATGAACTACTAGAACATCAATGATCTGAAATCCAGCATATCAATAATATAATTACAGAATTAGACAATTCAATGCAAAGCCAAAAGAGTAGGATTGAGGAAATGGAATGCAGAATTAGTGAGCTTGAAGGTAAAGCAGCTGACACCAATATTTATGAGGAGAAATGAGAGACAACAAATGAAAAAAAGAACAACAACAACAATTAAGAAGCATGTGGGACTCTATCAAAAGGGATAATCTATGAATAACTGGAGTAGCTGAACAGGCAGGGAGAGCAGAAAATACAGGGAGAAGTTTTGAAGAGTTGCTGACAGAAAACTTCCCTGACGTCATGAAAGCCAACCAAAGCCAAGTGCGGTAAAAGAGAATATATACATATATACGTATATGTATGTAGCCAGCCAAGCCAAGTACGTCAAGTTTTATTGAACACCACAAAAACCAGATCCCAAAAGAAAGACACCAAGACATATTAGAATCAAGTTTAATAAAACAAAACATAATGAGATGCTTTTAAAAGCAGCTAGGCTTAAAACAAAACTGACATACAAAGGGAAGCTCTGCAGGCTTTCCTCTGGCTTCTTGGCAGAAACCATGTTGGCAAGAAGGCAGTGGTATGACACATACAAAGCCCTAAAGGAGAAAAACTTCTAACCAAGAATTATGTATCCTGCAAAGCTCTCAAATGTGACAGTGAAATTAAGACATCTGCAGATAAACAGAAACTTAGAAACTGTTCAAAAATCAAACTAAAACTACAAGAAATATTGAAAGAATCTCTTTGTTTAGAATAACAATAACATCAGATATATAATTAAGGATTCAATGCAGGACACAGCATCCAGAATTTTACTCAGTTAGGGATGTCACAAAGCTCAACGAAAGCTAAAATATTAAAAACAGGGAACCAGAGATGTTGACATGGAAACTATGACATCATCACTTTATAAAGAGAGATATAGTACAGCAGTTATAACCCTTTAGATGGAGAGAAAATTAAGGAGATACACTAAAGTTAAAGTTTGGTTAAAACTTAGAACATTAAGGGGTGACCACAAAACAAACTAACAATGCTACATATCAAACAAGAAGCATAATAAAGGAGTCTCAACAAACACAAAACAAACCTGAAAAGGATGAAAAATAAACCCATAAAGAAAATGACCCAGAACAGAATATTAAGAGGGACAAAGAAAATATCAACAACACAAAACTAAAGGCACCAAAATGGCAGCACTAAACACATACCTGTCAATAATTACACTAAATGTAATGGAATGAATGTGCCAATAAAGAGTAGCAGCTTGGATCAAAAAACATCATCCAATTATATGTTGCCTACAAGACACACACCTTAGATTCAAAGACATGACCAAATTGAAAATCAAAGGATGGAAGAATATATACCAAGCTAGCAACATGCAAAGAAGAGCAGGAGTGGCAATACTAATCTCAGATAAAATAGATTTTAATGTAAAATCCACCATCATGGACAAGGATGATCACTACTTATTGCTGAAAGTTTCAATACATATGCAGGACATAACATTATTAAATATTTATGCATCCAATAGCAGGGCACCTAAATACATCAAATGCTGACAACACTGAAAAATGACAGATTGCTCCTCAGTAATACTAGGAGAATTCAACACTCCATTTTCAGTAATGAACAGATCATTCAGGAAAAAGCTGAGTAAAGATACAGAAGGTCTTACTGTGACAATCAACCAAATAGACCTCATTGACATATACACATCTTTGTACCCAACAACAGAGAAATATATCTTCTTTTTGATACATGACAAACATTCTCCTGAACAGACTACACATAAGGTCATAAAGCAAGTTTCAACAAAATCCAAACTATTGAACTATTTCAAAGCATCTTCTTGGACCATGAAAGCATAAAAGTTGAAATCAATAGCAGAAAAAAACAGGGGTAGAAATTTGAACTCATGGAAACTGAACAACACCTTGCTCAAAAATTCATGTTATAGAAGAAATCATAGACACACTAAATAAATTTATGGAATCAAATGAGAATGAAAACACATCCTACCAAAACCTATGGGATACAGTAAAAGTGGTGCTCAGAGGTCAGTTTACCTCTGTAAGTACACACATCTGGAATGAATAAAGGACCCAAACTAAAGAAATAATCCAACAACTTTAACAAGTAGAAATAAAACAACAATAAAACCCCTGGAGAAACAGAAAAAAACAGATAATAAAGATTAGAGCAAAACTAAATGAAGTAGAGAATAGAAAAACAATTGAAAGAATTAACAAAACCAAAAGTTTTTCTTTTTTAAAAAAAAAAGATCAACAAAACTGATAAAACATTGACTAAACTTGCAAAAGAAAACAGGAGAGGAAACAAATAACCTGAATAAGAAATGAGACTGGAGACATCACAACAGACACAGCCAAAATCAAAAGTACTGTAACAGAATGCTACTAGACTGTAGTCTAGCAGATTTGAAAACCTAGAACAAATGGACTGATTTCTAGATTTAAATCGCCTACCAAAATTATCACAAGGAGAAGTGGAACAACTTAGTAAGTCCATCACAAACAAAGAGATAGAAAACATAATAAAAAAAAAAACTACCAACAAAAAAAGTGCTGGCCTAGATAGCTTCACCAGCAAATTCTACCAAACTTTTAGAGATGAGTTAATTCCAATAATACCAAGGCTAGTTCACTGCATTAAAAAAGACAGAATACTACCAAATTCATTCTATGAAGACAGCACAATCCTGATACCAAAAGCAGGAAAAGATCCCACAAATAAATATATGTATATATATATTTCAGATCAATATCACTCATGAACCTAGATGCAAAAATCTTCAACAAAATCCTAGCCAGTAGAATTCAACATGTCAAAAAAATAGTTCATCATGACCAAGCTGGATTCACAAAAGGAAGGCAAGGGTGGTTCAACAGCAAAAAAGCAATGAATGTGATCAACCACATAAATAACTCAAAGGATAAGAATCACCTGATTTTGTCAACTAATGCAGAAAAAAGCATTTGACAAAGTCCAGTACCCATTCATGTTTAAAACTCTCAGCAAAATAAGAATAGAAGGGGAATTCCTCAGTGGAGTAAGGGACTTCTATGTAAAGCCAACCACTTACATAATCCTGAATACAGAGCAACTGAAAGAATTGCCCCTGATAACAGGAAGTAAACAAGGATGCCCGGTGTCGCCACTTCCATTCATCATTGTTCTAGAGGTTCTGGCCAGAGCAATTAGACAAGACAAAGAAATAAAGGATATCTTCCTATTTGCAGATAATATGATCATATACACAGGGAACACTAAAGAATCTATAAGTAAACTACTCAAACTAACAGAAGAGTTCAGCAAATTATCAGCATATAAGATAAACATAAGCAAATCAACAGTATTCCTTTACACTAACACAGAAAACTCAAAGAGTAAATCACCAAATCCATACCATTTACTATAGCCCCCAAGAAGATGAAATACCTAGGAATAAATCTAATCAGAGAAACAAGAGACCTATTCAGAGAGAATTACAAGACTTTAATGCAAGAACCCAAAAGAGACTCATGTAAGTGGAGAAATCTATCTGGCTCATGGATAGGAAGACCTAACATTGTGACAATGTCTTTTTTACCCAAAGTGATCTACGTTTACAATGCAATCCCAACACAAATTCCAGTGTCATTTTTTAATGAGACAGAGAAGCAAATCACCAACTTTGTTTGAGAAGGGAAGAAACTCCAGATAAGTAAAGCACTACTGAAGAAGAGGAAGACAGTGGAAGGCCTCATATCACCCTACTAGACTGCCATGGTAGTCAAATCAGCCTGGTACTGGTAAAAAAAAAAAAAAGAGAGAGAGACCTGCAGAACAATGGAACAGAATTGAGACATCAGAGATACCACCAGCCTCTTATGAACAACTGATATTGAAAAAAAGCCCAGAAAGTCATAAAATTGGGTAAAAACAGTCTCTTTAACAAATAATTAATTGGATATCCATCTGCAAAAAATTGAAATAAGACTCATATTTCACACCTGTTTTGGTCAGCTAGGGCCACTCTAACAGAAATACTACAGAGTGGATGGCCTAAACAAAGGAAGGTTTATTCTTACACAGTCCGGTAGACTACAAGTCCAAATTCAGGATGTCCACTCCAGGGGAAGGTTTCCACCTTTTTGGCTCTGGAGGAAAAGTACGATATTGCATCAGTCTTTGTCCAGGAAGCATCTTGGCGCAGGAACCTCGGGTCTGAAGGAAGTGCTCTTCTCCCGGTGCTGCTTTCTTGATGATACAAGGTTCCCAACTCTCAGCCTGCTTTCCTTTTATTTCTTCAGGCTGAAAGGATTAAGGGTGGATCAAGCCATACTCCAGGGAAACTCCCTTTATAGTGAAGCAGGGAGGTGATCCTATGAAGGGATTTACAGACCCACCCTAATGCTTTAACATACAGCTTAGGAAAACCACAAAGTGGAGGACAGTCATAAGATACTGGGAATCATGGCCCAGCCACACTGCTACACATATTTTTGGGAGGACATAATTCGATCCATGACAACGTCTTACATGAGAACTAACTCAAAATGGATCAAAGACCTAAATATCAAAGCTAAAACGATAAAGATCACGCAAGAAAAAAATAGGGTCAACAATGGAAGTTCTAATACACAGCTTAGACTGCAAAATCTGACCAACACTTCAGGAACAACAGAAAATAGATAGATGGGAACTACTAAGAATGAAATGCTTACATTCATCCAAAGACTTTATCAAGAGAGTTAAAAGACTACCTACCAAATGGGAAAAAAGATTTGTCAACTATATGTCAGATCAACATCTGATTTCCATAATCTACAAGCTACTATAAAATATCAACAAGAAAGAGGTAAATAACTCAATTAAGCAATGGGCATAGGAGACATCTTCACCAAATAAGACATCTAGGCAGCCAAAAGACACATGAGGATAGGCTCACAATCAGTAGCTATTAGAGAAATTCAAATAAAAACTACAGTGAGATACCATCTCACCTTAACAAAGTTAACAATAATCCAGAAAACACAAAACAACAAATGCTGGAGAGGCTATGGAGAGGTTGGAATGCTCCTATACTGCTGGTAGGAATGCAAAATGGTACAACCTCTTTGGAAAGCAATTTGGCACATCCTTAAAAAGCCAGAAATAGAAATACCATATGATCCAGCAATCCCATTGCTCAGAATATGTCCTAAAGAAATAAAGGCGGTCACACAAACAGATACATGCACATGAATGTTTATTGCAGCACTGTCCTCAATAGCAAAAAGATGGAATCAACCTAGATGCCTATCAAAAGATGAATGGATAAACAAAATATGGTACATATACTCAATGGAACACTATGCAATGATAAAGAATAATGATTTTTTTAGGAAATATCTCATAACCTGGTTTCAACTGGAAGACATTATGCTGAATGAAATCAGTCAGCTGCAAAACAATAAGTATTATATGACACCTCTGCTGTAAGGACTGAAAAATAAACTTATGTACAGAAAAAAAGACTTTTTGATAGCTACAAGTGTGGGGAGGGAGGAAGTGGGTTGGTCATAGATTAGATAGTTGATAGTAATTTGGTTAGGTGAAAGCAGTGATAGCACGCAGTAGAGAACAAATCAACGTAACTGGACTACACCATAATTGGACTGTCACAAACTGAAAGATTTTCTAAATTCAACTCAATATTTCAAAGGATAGAGTAGCAGGGACAGTGATCTGTGGTCAATTGACCTAACTAGTTTTTTGTTAAGAGAGACTTCTGCACCCCATATTGGTGAGTTGCATCTGTAGTCTTTTAAGCAAGCTGCCATCTGAGGTACACCAAATAGTCCCAACCCATCTGGAACAGATGATCACCAAGAATAACAAAGACATGAGGGAAAAAGAGTCTGGGAGACAGAAGGACCCATATGAATGTAAGATTGTAGCAACATGAGACCCGAAGAACCAGATGGTGCCCAGCCACCATCAAAGATAGCTGTGACAGGAGCAATATAAGGCAATACGAGAAAAAAATGTGTGCAGTTCAAGAGCTCTACTAAAATACCAGAAGTGATGGTTCAACACCCTGGAAGGTCCCCTTGGGACGTGACCCCTAGGCATGTTACTAGCCCTGATCAGAAACCAGTATTGTGGTCAACTCTTGAGACAAGAATAGACTGGACTCAGGGACACAGTGTGAACACATGGTGTGTGCCCTTTATGGTTTTACACAACTATAGGAGGCTGTCCTACTGGTTTCTTTCTAGATGGGAAAGAAGAGGGTTGAGAGTAGGGGACAGGTGCTCATTAAGAGGCTACTAGAAGTATAGACTGAAAAGGAAGAATGTGCTGTCACTGGTTGAGGACAGCAGGTGGAGCTGCAGTCAGGTAGCCATGCAAAATTGATGTGAATTGTATACTTTCACTTAATCACAATAAGTTTTTTTTACAAAATGTCTGCTAATCAAATAAACACTCCTGCTAGGTGTTTACCCAAGACAAATAGAAATATGTGTCCACAGAGACACTTGTACTCACATTTGTAGCCGTTTTATTCTTCAGGACCAAACGCTGTAGCCACCACAAATTCCATCAGCTGCTCAACAGATAAAGTGACGCACCCATACAATGGAACCCTGCACAGCACTAAAATGGAACAAACTACTGGGACCTACAATATGACTGAACCTCAAGAAACATTATGTTATGGGAAAGAAGCCAGAGACACAAAAGTCTATTTACTGTGTGACGCTGTTTATGGAGGTTTTAGAAAAGGCTAAACCATTGCTATTGAAAACAGGCTAGTGACCACCATGAGCTGGGAGTTGTGAGACAGGACTGATGGCACAGGAATGTCAGGAAGGTTCTAGGGCTGACAGGAACGTGCTATACCTTGATTGTGGGGCAAGTTACATGAGTTAATTTACTTGTCAATACTCATGAATCTCACCCTTGAAGTGAGTCAGTTTTATTGTATGTAAACCAAGCCTCAATAAAACTATTTTTAACAACAAAAACAGTTTTTTTAACCAATAGACTTCTGAGAGTCTTTAATATTCTGGTTTCTATTCTGAATCTTCAAGAAAGCACTACACTGTAGGGTTTCCCAGATTCACTGGACATCGAATCTTCTTTCTTAGTAGAATCCCAATTTGTAAGAAACAGGTAGAGAACACTGTGTTAGAAAATTACTGATCTGAATGGAGTCTTGCCCTCTTCATCCACTTCTGTTAAAACACTGCAAGAAAGGAAGCATGGCATCTTAGTGAAAACTGGTTTAGTAGATTTCCTTCTGATCAGAAGGCCAGGTGCCATCATGAGGACAATAGCTATGACAAATGACGTTGGAGAGGAAGCAAGATCTGGAACCTGACTGGCCTTCCTGTGTGGTGTGGCTGTCCATCCACCCAACTAACATCATTCATCCTACCACCAAGCACTTGGCGAAGGGCCAGGGAAATGAGTTTTCTCAAGGGGCTCCCAGGCTACTCACTCTTTCCAAGAGCTATTCTGTCAAAGGATTCCACTTCCTATCCTCTCCTCTGTGATTTGCTTTTCTCTTGTCTCATTGCCTCCTCCTGGTGGAGGGCAGGGGTCTCTGACGCCAGGGCCAGGTGCACTCCCACCTATCTCCAGTAAGAATGGTGGGCGGTTCACGCAGCAGCTCCTCCCCAGAATTACCGATCGCCAAAAGGGACTTCACATTGGCCCAGGGAGTTCCAGCCCATGGCAGCAGAGAAGAGAATCTTCCATCTCGTTTCATCTCAAGCCACATACCAATTCTATCTACCCAGTGTAGGGCCTGCCCTGTCTCTCTGAGCCATGGGAAAACCAGACAAGAGGGAGCATCATGAAGATGCTGCATGGAATACACCTGCTTTGTGAAGTGGCTGGAACTCTGGTCCAGCCATTTCTGCTCTCTCTGCCTCTCTTGTATCTGCCTGACAAGGCCATCTGGCACCTTTCCCAAAACAGCTGTTTTCAGGGAAGCAGAGCACAGATCCAAGATTGGGATCCTAGTCTGTGTGATTCCAGAAACTGAGCTCTTAGTTGCTGCACTGTACTGTTAAGTTCCTTCCCCTCTCAAGTAGGAAGGGAGGCAGATCCAGAGACTAAAAACTCTCCTCACCTCCTAGTGTGAAGTTTGCTCTGTATTCCTCATGACTGTCCATCATTCTGCCACAAAGATGCCTAAGCCCTCCAGCCTGGCAGTAAGAGTTCCCAGGAGGCTGAGCCAGAATTGATAACACATGACCACCCTCTACCTGTAGCCCCCCTGGCTTCTCAAAGGATGTATTTACATAGGGCCACCAGAGTCCCACAACATTCTCTGAGACCTGTGAAAGTCTTTGTTGCCAAGTCAATTCCAACTCAAAGCAACCTTATAGGACAGAGTAGAAGTGCCCCATAGGGTTTCTAAAGAGCAGATGGCGGATTCAAATCGCTGAACTTTTTGGCTCATTCCATGTTTAATGGAACTTTGCCAGGGTGTTTGGCCACCCATCAAGGGAAGCGCAAGTGCAGTTATCTAGTGTTGTTACAGCAGAAATACCACAAGCAGGGGCATTAATGAACAGAAAGTTCTCTTCTCACAGTTCAAGAGGCTACAAGTCCAAATTTATGGCACTGGCCCTAGGACAACTTTTCCCTTTGTCGGCTCTGGGGGACTGTCCTGTCTCTTTTCAGCTTCTATTCCTAGATTCTTTGATGATCATACGGCATGTATTCTTCCCTCCACTTGTGCCTGCTTGTTTGCTAGTTTAATCTACCCTTTTATATCTCTAAAGAGACTGATTTAAGACATACCCCGCATGAATACTGCCTCATTAACATAACAAAGAGCTTACCTTAATGACTGTTATCTGCTGTCAAGTCTGTCATGAATCATGGGGACCTCATGCTCCTCGGAGTAGAGCAGACCCATAGAGTTTTCTAGGCTGTAATCTTTACAGGGGTGGGGGTGGGGGTGGGGGAGTACTCTGGTGGCATTGTAATTAAGTGCTACAGCTGCTAACCACAAAGGTCAGCAGTTCAAATCCCCTAGGTGCTTCTTAGAAACTCTATGGGGCAGTTCTACTCTGTCTACAGGGTCACTATGAGTTGGAATCAACTTTATGAGAGCAGACAGAGCCTCTTTGGTGACTGCAAATCATCTACCTGAGGGTTACCAGCCCAGTGCTTAATAGTTGTGCAACCAGGGCTCCTTCCTCTCTCCCTTTGTGTTGTTCTTGTTCTTAAGTGCCATCCAGTTGGTTCTGACTCATAGTGGCCCTAAGTATAACAGAACAAAATACTACCCAGTCCTGTGTCATCCTCACAGTTGGCTTTGTGCTTGAGTCCATTGTTGAAGACACTGTGTTAATCCATCTTGTTGTGGATCTTCCTCTTTTTTGCTGACCCTCTACTTTACCAAGCATAACATTCTTCTCCAGGGACTGATCCCTCCTAATGACATGTTCAAAGTATGTGAAACAAAGTCTCACCATCCTTGCTTCGAAGGAACATTCATTCTAGTTTTACTTCTTCCAAGACAAATTCGTTCATTCTTTTGGCAGTCTGTGTTATATCCAATACTCTTTGCCAATTTCACAGTTTAAAGGCATCAGTTCTTATCTGGTCTTCCTTGTTCATTGTCCAGCCTTTGCATGTATATAAGATGATTCAAAACACTGTGGCTTGGGTCAGGCACACCTTAGTCCTCAATGCACCTTCTTTGCTTTTCAACACCTTAAGGAATTCTCTTGCAGTCAGTTTGCCCAGTGCAAATATTCCATCATTTGATTTCCTGGCTGTGTCCTTGAGTGTTGATTGTAAATCCTAGCAATTCGAAACCCTGGGCTACCTCAATCCTTTCTCCATTTATCATGATGTTGCTTATTGGTCCAGCTGTGAGGAATTTTGTTTTCTTTATGTTGAGGTGTAATCCATAAGGAAGTCTGTGGTCCTTGATTTTCATCAGTAAACATTTCAAGTCCTCTTCACTTGGAGCAAGCAAGGGCGTGTCATCTGCAAAAAGTAGGTTGTTAATCATCCTTTCTCCAATCCTGATGCACCATTCTTCTTTATATGGTCCAGCTTCTCAGACTATTTCCTCAACATACAGATTGAATGATGGTGAAAGGATACAACTCTTCACACATTTCTGACTTTAAGTCATGCGGTGTCCCCTTTTCCTGTTCAAATGACTGCCTCTTGAAGCATATACAGATTCCTCGTGAGCACAGTTAAATGTTTCGAAACTCCCATCCTCTGGAATATTATCCACAATTTTTTATGATACACACAGTTGAATGCCTTTGTGTAGTCAATGAAACGCAGGTAAACGTCTTTCTGGTATTCTCTGCTTTTAGCCAGGATTCACCTAACATCAGCAATGATAACCCTGGTTCTACATCTTCTAAGTCCAGCTCCAATTTCTGTTGATATACTGCTGGAGCATTCTGAAGGATCTTCAGGAAAATTTTGCTTGCCTGTTAAAAATATTGTTTGATAATTTCCACGTTCATTTGGATCTCCTTTCTTGGACACAGGTATGACTATGATCTCGTCCAGTCGATTGGCCACTTAGCTCTCCCCAAAATTTCTAAGCATAGATGAATAAGCACTTCCAGTACTGTATCCCTTTGTTGAAACATCTCAGTTGGTAGTCTATCAGTTGCTGGTGCCTTGTTTTTCCACCCAACGCCTTCAGTGCAGCTTGGATTTCTTTCTTCAGTACCTTCGGTTCCTGAGATTGTTTGCGTTCTATTGGAGTCAAAAAAATCAAACTCGTTTCCCTAGTCCCAAGGTCGCTGAGCCCAGGACATGGCCTAGGCTGGACTCCGAGTTGTTCCCATCCCAGACCTTACATAGGAGCTGGCAGCACAAAGAACCAAAGATGCTAGAGAATTCAGCAGTGGCAGTGGTGGTGAACACTGGGGTTTTCTGGGTTCCTCGATGGCAGTCACATCCGCACCATGCCTGTGCTGTCACCCTGGCAGCAGATGGCCTTCTGAATTTCCCATACTCTGCCAGTTTTCCATAGCCAATTCTGCAGCCTTTCTGCAGTTCTTCCCCTGGTAGCCCTTTAGCAGTGTCCATGATAATGAAAACACTGACTGACACACCATGAGAATACGATGCCTGTTTTCCCTAAACTAACAGCTCTCAAACTGTCATGAGACCCTTTCATACCTTGAACTTAAGAACTTCAAAAAGTTTGGTTCACGAACACATGAACACATGTTCATGTACCCACGGATATTTTTACATTAGGTAATAAAACTGACTTATTTAGGTGATTTTTATGTATTCTAGGTATGATTTAGTGTTATTTTAAAATAAGCATGAACTTATCACACTTTAACAGAAACTCATAACAGATTAATATAAAGAAAATGTTTTTACACCAATCTTTTTCTAAAAAATGAGTGAGCAGTGTGGTGTTGCTTCGTAGTTTGGCAAATCTCTTTAGTGGCTGGCTTATAGAAGACAGCTGGATTCTCACATCTGCATCTGCATTCAATCTGCTGTGACATCACACATCATGAAGCTTGTGGATCACTCCACCATACGCTCTTGACAAAGAGTGAAAAAGGAAAATCGTGTCCTGGTGTTGTGGCTGAAATAGATCTGCCCAGGTCGAGCCCACAGGACTTCCCAGACCATCATTTGAGAACTGCTACACTAAACCTTCAGAATTTACTTATAGGACTGAGTAACTTGCTGAAGACTAGCACTTGAGCTTGTTGAGGGACAGATGGCCACGCACTTTGGTGCTACTGTGAAGCAGAAGCAAGGCACCCTCCTATGTGAACAGAAGGTCCATGAGGGCAGGGAACTGATTCTGCTTTCTTTACAGCTCTATTTCCAGAGGTCCTAGTAGGTATTCAATATGCTGAATGAATGAATGAAATACATTAATAGGGGTGTGTGTGTGTGTGTGTGTGTGTGTGTGTATTTTTTAAGGACATACAAAAGTAAGTGGAACCTTGGTGGTGCAGTGGTTAAGAGCTATGGCTGCTAACCAAAAAGCCAGCAGTTCAAATCTACCAGCTGCTCCTTGGAAGCCCTATGGGGAAGATCACCTCTGTCCTACAGGGTACCTGTGAGTTGGATTCCGCTTGACAGCAATGTGTTTGGTTTGGGGTTTTTTTCTGGTGTTAAATAATCGAAGTCTAAAAAGAGACATTTTAAAATAAAGTTTAAAAATGAGAAATTTTCAAAAAGCTAAGCACAGATGCCTGACGTGATAAACTGTGCAATCAGCTGTCATCAATTCCAGCTCACATGGTGGATTCCTTCTGTTTTGGAGCAGAACTGTGCTTGACAGAATTTTCAATGACTGTGATCTTTCAAAAGTGTATCTCCAGGACTTTCTTTTGAGGTGCCTCTGGGTACATTCAAACCACCAACCTTTTGGTTAGCAGTCAAGCATTTAACCACTTTTGCCACCTGTATTAATCACCTAGTGTTGCTGTAACAGAAGTACCACTAGCAGATGACTAACAAACAGAAGTTCAGTCTCTTACAAACTAGATTAAAAGTCCAAATTCAGGGTTATCAGCTCTTACTAAGCTTCCCCTAAGCAAGGAACTTTCTCTGTGCAGAAACTCTGGATCCAAAGAATGTTCCCTAGGTGCTTCTTTCTTGGTGGCCTGAGATCCCCCTGCTTCTCTGCTGGATTCTCTCTTTTATAGCCCCAAAATAAGTGGCTCAACACACAATCCAATCTTGTAGATTGAGCCCACCCTCACTAACATAACTACCACAGTTAAATTTAGCTATCCAGAGTGAAAACAAGACACAGTGTGCTCTGATGGCTGGTCCCATGCCTTGCTCATCCCTAGAACCCTAGTGCACACTGGCAAAGAGCTCACTATCTAACAGGTGCTCGGGGTTGCTGAATACATGATCCCATGGTGGAGAGATAGCTTATCCTTCAAGCCATGCATGGGTCTGCTTGGCATGTCATAACACTGTAATTCTTTCCATTCAGATCTCCTGAAGAAGCATCCTCAAAGCCACAGAATCCTTCAGAAAGTTGAGGAATTATCTAGTCTAGCCATTTTCTATTTGTTTTCTCACAACAGAGTCTTGTCCTGAATGGAATCTAACCTCAGGTACTGCAGGTGAAAGTGGAATTGCTCCAGGTGAAAGCAGGAGGGAAGGCCAAGTCCCCTGCATTCTGCATTCCATTTCTGCCTCCTGCCCCTATGTAGCCCCCAGCCAGCCCTACCCAGGAAAGGCACTGAGATTCATGACCACATTGAGGCCTGCTTCCAGAGGTACAGAGGCTCAAGCTCACCCCCACACCCAGACTGTGTGAGATACCCCAGTCCCCACCCCCCATCCTTGGCCATTCCCTCTTTATTGCTTAAGCCAGTGTGAGGAAAGCTTTGTCACTTGCAACCAAAGCAGTCTGAGTATAGCTGATCTATTGTAGTCTTCCCACAGGTGCCCCTAAGCCTTTACCGCTTCACAGCACTCTCCAGACAGCCCTGCTGTGAGCCTATGGCTGAAGACAGAGAAGCAGCCAGCGATCCAACCTGTGACCTTCTAGCTGACCAGCATGTTAGCAGCCTACCGGGCAGAGACTCTTCACATTCACTGAAATCAAAGTTAACCCTTTATGTCTCTCCCAGCAAAAGAAAAAGGCAAAAAGAAAAAAGAAAACACTTTCATTCGGGGCAAGATCTAAATGCAATTATAACTCGGCAGATCTGTGAGAAAAATTGACAAGAGCCAATGCTTTGCACATGGTCTGCTCTGATTTCATGCTGTCAAATTATTTTTTAAAGGGCATTAATATCAGTAAGCTGATGACTTTTAGCCCTGAGCAAATGGTGCATTTTAATGTTTCTTTACACATAGCTCTCAGCCCAAGTGAAGTTGTCTTCTGCAAATCATTAGCAAACATTTATATTTCAAAACTCAACAGAAGGGTTGTTTTGGAGTTTTTCTTTTTCTTTTATTTTTCTCTCTCTCTTTTTCTTTATTTTTCTGTATGCCTGGACAGAAAAATCATATTTCATGTGTGAAGTGGTGTGTAGCACTCTATCTCTAACCCCTGGCATGCCGACAGAAGATTGTGGCACCTAGTTTTCAGGCCTACAATCTGAAGATTGATATTCAAAGGGGGAAAAGAGGTACTGTGATATCATCAAGCACCTGTACCTCTATGACAGGCAGGCATATTTTCAGGTCCTTTCTTCCTCTGCACAGGAAACGGCTCCAGATACCTGTTGCCCTGTGATGCAGGAGAGTCATCACAGGCTCCCCAAAGAGCAAACAAAGCCCAGGTGTTAGTGATTCTCTTTCTAGGTGGAGCCAAAGCCAGGAGGACAGTGAAGCCAGGGGCGGGTAAGAACCACTCGGGGTAGAGCATGCAAACTCTAATCAGAGAGATATAACTTCAAATCTCAGCTCTGCCACTTGCTAGCCGCTAGACCTTTTACAACTTCCTTAACCTCTGTGAGCTTCAGTCTATCCAGCTATATAATGGAATAATGAGATTGCTCATCTCATTTGGCTAGTATGTAGAGCAAATGAGATAATCCATGTGATGTACCTGACATGGCACTTTGCACATGATACAGGCATGTTAATAATGGCTGGCTCTCATCATCATTTCGTCCTAAAGGAAAATGCCTGTCTTAGTCACCTACTGCTATTATAACATAAATACTACAAGTAGATGGCTTAAACATAGAGAAATTTTACTATGTCACAATTTAGTAGGCTACAAGTCCAAATTCAGAGTACCAGCACTATGGGAAATCTTTCTCTGTTGGCCCTCGAGGAAGGTTCTTGTCATCAATCTTCCCCTGGACTGGGAGATTTTAAAGTGCAGGGACCCCAGTTTCTTTCTAAAGTACATTCTCTGCTCCAGGCACTGATTTATTGGTGGTATAAGATCCCTCAGCTCTCTGTTTGGTTCCCTTTTCTTTATATTCTAATAGATTGTCTCAAGACACAATATAATCTTACACATTTAGTCCTGCTAAAGCAACACAACTGCTCCCTGTTCTCCCTCATTAACATCATAGAGGCAGGATTTACAACATAGAGGAACATCACACCATACCTGGAATCATGACCTAGCCAAATGGCCACATACATTTTTGGGGGGACAGAGCTCATTCCATGACACTCTCCATCCACCCTCTCAGTTTTACTCTGTTGTCAGGATGGGCTGTGAAGCATAGCACAATCTCCTCCTATACCTTGCAACCCCTGCCAATAAACATTTAAGGTCACCATTTGGAGAAATAGGATAATTAAAACAACCAGTGTTCTAAAACTGGATTGCAGAGATCACTATACAATGATACATTTACTAAAAATCAATGAATTGGGCGTGCATAATGGGTGGACTTTATGGCATGTAAATCACTTCTTAAGGTCCCCGGGTGATATAAATGGATAACACATCTCAGCTACTAACTGAAAGACTGCAGTTCTAAATCTAACCAGAGGCACCTCAGGAGAAAGGCTTGGCGATCTACACCAGAAACATCAGCCGTTGAATGCCCTCTGGAGCATAGTTCCAGTCTGACACACATGCGATTCCCCTGAGTCAGGACTGACTGGATGCCAATTGTCCCTTTAAATTACTCTTCAATAAATTAATAACCAAAACGTCAATACTACAGAGGTCCCAAAGTGTTAGTCGACAAAAAATTAGCAAGTGGGTTGAAATCTCACCAATTTCTGAGAGTTACAGTCTGAGGGCAAATATTCTTGACTCCTCCTCTCATGCTGTTTAAATAAAGACCATGATCCTTTACATCCCTTAAACCCTCCGCTCTGTGCCATGTGGTTGGGACAGCTGATCATGACCCTTTAAGGCATGAGTCCCACCTCCTCTGCTCCCCAGAGAAAATCCACCATCCTGCTCATCCCCCCCTCTTTCCCTCCCCAGGTGACACTGATGTGAAGGAAGTCAATGGATATGAGCAGCACTGGAGACACGTTTGCCGAGAAACCAGACCCTGGAGCAGTCTTGTTACTGAGCTAAGGTAAAGCTACCAGGAAAACACAATCCATTTTACCTAATGTTCACTTGTCTTGACAGCTCATCTCTCCCACACACTCATTTCCCAAATATTTATCTATCTTGCTTCCTTTCCGGGTACACAATGGGCCCTGCTTGCAGTAACAGAGATGACATTCTCCTGAAAAACACCTTTCGCAGTGATGTCGGCATTCCATATCTGGGGAGAGGCAAACGTATGGATGGGGCTGCAGGATGGCTATGTAGAGTCCCCAGGGTATCCTTTAGGTGCAGAATGGCTCTGCTTCCTCTCTGTTCTCCATCTCTGTCCCACTGAGGTGGGCAAGATCCAGTCAGCATCAAGGTGCCCTAAGAAGAGGGAGGGGCCAGCTCTCCCCTGTGTCTGCAGAGGACACTCAGGGCTTTCACCTCTCTCCAAGCTGCCTGTTGTTCAGCTATCCTTCTGAGCCCCTGCCCATTTCCTTTGCCTTGTTCCCAGATTGCACCTTGAAGCTCACTTCCAAAGGATTTGGAAATTTGGCCTGTTTGCTTATGTCCTACTGAGTATTCTCAGAGATAAACAAAGTATAATTTCTGGCTGTGGTTTACAACAGCCTTCAGCAAATTTAACACAAGACAAAGGAAGAACACAAGTGAGAGTTCCACGGCAACCCCAGGAGAGGAGCTAAGAACGGCAGATTGCAATTACCCTCACTGGAGCCAGGCCAGCACCACGGCCAGCTCCTGGGCCAGCAGCACTACCTCAGAAGATTAAACTAGCAAAGTGCTCCAAGGGCTGATGAGGCCCAGGTTCCCACTGGAGACCTAGATTTCTCTCTTACTCCAGATTCATCGAGGAACTGGAGGACTTGGGCCAGCAGGCTTCAGCAGAAGTGGAGAGGTGGCGAATCCACCAAGGACAAAGAGAACACAGGCTTGCAGGTGCCCAGGAGCAGTCCATGGCCAGGGCTACCCTCTGGATAAGATTTTAGGGGAGCTTGGTTTACTGAGGAAACTCTGGTGGCATACTGGTTAACTGCTACAACTGCTAATCAAAAAGTTAGCAGTTCGAATCCACCAGGCACTCCTTGGAAACTGTATGGGGCAGTTCTACTCTGTCCTATAGTGGAGCTATGAGTCGGAATTGATTCAACAGCAGTGGGTTTGGTTTGGTTTTGGTTTGATTTACTGAACCCCTGTCTTTCCCACCTGAATGCCATATCACCCCAAATGTGTGCAATCTCATCTCATCTCAGAAGTTAAGCAGAGTTGAGGCTGGTTAATACTTGGCTGACTGCCTGGAAATGTCAGGTACTTTTTTTTTGGTTTTGGGGGGTTTTTTGAGCCCTAATGGTGCAGTGATTAAGAGCTTGAAAGATTGGTGGTTCAAACCCACCAACTACTCTGCAGGAGAAAGATAAGACAGTCTGCATCCCTAAAGATTACAGTATTGGAAATCCTGTGCAGCAGCTCCCCTCTGTCCTATAGGGTCACTCTGAGTTGGAATGAACTTGATGGCAATAGGTTGTTTTGTTTGTTTGCCTTCCCACCCCCAGGAACTCCCTCACCCCATTTTCTTTCCAAACAGAACAATCTTGCATGACATTTTTCAGGAAAAGAAATATTTCTTGCTTCCTGCAGTCAGGCCTCAGGTGTTTCTACATCCTGATCTTCTGAAGCACCTACAGGTTTGATGCCTTGGCATCTCTCTGAGCTTCAAGGCCAGTTCCATCATTATAACTCACCACCACCAAGGAAGGTCCCTCCTACTTTGGAAGCTGCCTTACTGGCTGTCCAAAATGAATCAGATGCAGATACAAAGTTTGGTGTTCTTACTCCTACTCAAGAGCTCACATGTGTGGTTATTTTACTCCAAAAGAGCCAGTCACAGAAGCAGGCAAAGGACCTCAGTGACTCTGCAGATAGAAAGAACTCAGAATGGTGTTAGATGCTGTCAAGTCAGTTCCAACTCATAGTTACCCTATGCACCACAGAGCGAAACACTGCCCAGTCCTGTGCCTTGCCCACAGTTGTTTTTATGTTGAAGCCTATTGTTGTAGGCATTGTGTCAATCCATTTCCTTGAGGGTCTTCCTCTTTTTTACTGAGCCTCTACCTTGTCAAGCCTGATGTCCTGACAACATTTTCAAAGTATGCAAGACATACTCTCGTCATCCTTGCTTCCAAGGAGCACTCTGGTTGTACTTCTTCCAGAACAGATCTGTTTGTTCTTTTGGCAGTCCGGGGTATGTTCAATATTCTCCAGCACCACAATTCAAAGGCCTCAGTTCTTTTTCTGTCTTCCTTATTTATTGTCCAGCTTTCAAATGAATATGATGTGATTGAAATTATCATGGCTTGGGTTAGGTGCACCATTGTCTTTAGGGTGACATCTTTACTTGCCAGTACTTTAAAGAGATTTTTTGCAGCAGACTTTCCTGGTGCAATGAGTCTTTTGATTTCGTGACTGCTTCTGCCATGGGCATTGATTGCGGACCCAAGTAAAATGAAATACTTGACAACCTCAATCCTTTCTCCATTTATCATGATGTCACTTACTGGTCTAGTTGTGAAGAGTTTTGTTTTCTTAATGTTGAGGTACAATCCATATTGAAGGCTGTGGTCTTTGATCTTCACCAGTATTTCAAATCCTCTTTCCTTTAGCAAGCATGGTTGTATTATCTGCATAACGTTCGTTGTTAATGAGTCTTCCTCCAATCCTGATGTCTTGTTCTTCATATATTCCAGCTTCTAGGATCATTTGCTCAGCATACAGATTGAAAAGTTATAGTAAAAGGATACAACCCTGACATACATCTTTCCCGACTTTAAACCATACAATGTCCTTTTGTTCTGTTTAAATGACTGCCTCTTGATCCACTGACAGATTACTCACAAGCACCAGTAAGTGTTCTGGAACTCCCGTTCTTTGCAATGTTATCCATAATTTGTTATGATCCACACAGTTGAATGCCTTTGCATAGTCAATAAAATATAAGTAAAGATCTTTCTGGTATTCTCTGCTTTAAGCCAAGATCCATTTGAAATCAGCAATAATATCCTTCATTCCACATCCTCTTCTGGATCTGGCTTGAATTTCTGGTAGTTCCCTGTCAATATACTGTTGCAGTCACTTTTGAATGATCTTTAGCAAAATTTACTTGCATGTGACTATTAATGATATTTCTTGATAATTTATATAGTCAGCAGGATCATCTGTCTTGGAGATAGGTATAAATATGGATCTTTTCCAGTTAATTAGCCAGTTAAGTGTCCTCCAAATTTCTTGGCATAGATGAATGAGCACTTCCAGGGCTGCATCCATTTGGTGAAACATCTCAGTTGATATTCCATCAATTCCTCGAATCTTATTTTTCTCCAATACCTTCAGTGCAGCTTTGACTTCTTCCTTCAGCACCATCAATTCCTGATTGCATGTTACCTCTTGAAACAGTTAGACATCAACAAATTCTTTTTGGCATAATGACTCTCTGTATTCCTTCCATCTTCTTTTGATGCTTCCTGCGTTGTTTAACATTTTCCCTGTAGAATCCTTCACTATTGCAACTTGAGGCTTGCATTTTTTTCTTCAGTTCTTTCAGCTTGAAAACACGGAGAGTGTTGTTCTTTTTTGGTTTTCTATCTCCCTTCGTTTGTACATGTCATCATAATACTTTGCCTTCTCGAGCTACTCTTGAAATCTTTAGTTCTTTTACTTCATCATTTCTTCCTTTTGCTTTAGCTATTCAACATTCAAGAGCAGGTTTCAGGGTCTCTTCTGACATCCAATTTGATCTTTATTTCCTGTCTTTTTAATGATGTCTTGCTCTCTTCATGCATGACATCTTTGATGTCATTCCACAACTCATCTTGTCTTCAGTCTTCAGTGTTCAACGCATCAAATCTATTCTTGAGACAGTATCTAAACTCAGGTAGAGTATACTTTGGCTTTCATGGAGTTGGTCTAATTTTCTTCAGTTTCAGTTTGAATTTGCATATGAGCAATTGATGGTTTGTGCTGCGGTCAGCACCTGGTCTTGTTCTGACTGATGATACCGAGCTTTTCCATCCTCTCTTTCCACAGATTTAGCTGATTTGATTCCTGTGTATTCCATCTGGTAAGGTCCATGTGTACAGTCACCATTTATGTTGGTGAAAAAGGTATTTACAACAAAGAAGTTGTTGGTCTTGCAAAATTCTATCTTGTGATTTCCAGCATCATTTCTATCACTAAGGGCGTGTTTTCCCACTACCAATCCTTCTTTGCTTCTGACTTTTGCATTCCAGTCACCAGTAATTATCAATGCATTCTGATTTCATGTTCGATCAATTTTGGACTACAGAAGCTGATAAAAATCTTCAACTACTTTATCTTTGGCCTTAATGGTTGGTATGTAAATTTGAATAATAGTCATATTAACTGGCCTTCCTCATTGGCCTATGGATGTTATCCTATCACTGACCGCACTGTACTTCGAGACAGATTTGTAATGTTCTTTTTGATCATGAATGTAACAATATTGATGTTTATGCATTTCATTTATTTTTGACAATTTTCCTAGATTCATGCTTTGTGCATTCCACCTTCTGATTTTTGATGGTTGTTTGTGGCTGTTTTTCCTCATTTTGAGATGTACCACAGATTGAGCTGCACCAGTGAAAGTCCTAAAAGCTAAACTCCATCCACATCACTAAGATCAACTCTACTTTGAGCAGGCAGCTCTTCCCTGGTGGTCTTCTGAGTGCCTTCCAACCTGGGGGGACTCCTTGTCTGGTGCTGCATCTGACAATGTTCCACTGCAATTGGTAAGGTTTTTCCTGGCTAATTCTTTTCAGAAGTAAACTGCTGGGTCCTTCTTCCTCATCTGTCTTAGTCTGGAAGCTCAGCTGAAACCTGTCTGCCACGGGTGGTATCTGAATACTGGTGCCATAGCTTTCAGCATGACACTAACGCACAAACTCCCACAGTGTGACAAACTGACAGACAAGCAGGGACTTACATCGGTCTAGACCTTACTCCCCTGGGTAGTGAGAATGGCTAACATGCTCGATTACTAACTAAATGATTGACAGCTCGAGTCCTCCCAGAGGCAACCTGGAGTAAAGGTTTGATGATACATTTCTACAAAATCAGCCACTGAAAGCCCTATGGGGTGCAATTGGACTCTGCCACACATAAGGTCACCGTGAGTAGAAACTGACTCAACAGCAACTGGTTTTAAACTTTCCTTCCCTGGATGATGTTTCTGTAATGTGTTATTTTGTAGACTTATAAACATGGCAGTCCTCTGCTCCCTTCAACCGGGTCTCTCCTCTCAACAAAACCCTTGGCTGACACAACTGTCATCCCATAAGGCTACTTAACACTTCATGGGTCCCTGGTCCCTGTGCCATCGCTGCCCCGGCACCTCTACTGCCTAGAACCCACTCACTGGGGGCCATCTCTGGATCCCAGGGGCCAGCCCTGTAGCCCTGAAGATCCACACCTAGTGTCACAACGCTTGTTTGTCAGTGAGTGACCCAGTTAGCTTAACATGAGATGTCCCTGAGGAATCCTTTGCCAGGCTCCCAGCAGATCAGGCAAGGCAAGGATGAGGGAGGTCCTGAGGCTCTCTGGCTATACGTACACATGTCTGAGAAGTCAGTGCCAGAATCTCAGAGACAAGAGGTTGGAGAGCAGTCTGGCCATTGGCCTTTGATCATCTCAGCCCTCCTCCAAGATGACTCACGAGCTAAGCACATGGATGCTCAGCATTCCCCCAACGTGTATAGCCACCAGCCTTCAGTGAACTCATTAGCTGCACGAGCCTGTGCTTGGCATCTGGGCAGCTGCCATCAGCTATCTCTTGGCGCTAGAAAGTCCTGGAGAACTACGTAGCAAGCTCAAGACAAGCCTCCCTTGGTGGCCCAGGCCATACCTTCTCCTCACTCTGCCCAGCAACAGGTGAAATGAGACTGCCATAGGAGCAAGGAAAGGCTGGCTCAGCTACTCATGTTTGTTCAGCCTCCCTTCTCTTGTGGTAGCAGGGGGTCAAAGTCGGCTCGACAGCAATGGGTTTGGCTTCGGTTTCCCCTCATGTGATCTCCTTTTGGCTGCAATTCTGACCCTTCAAGCGTTCTCCATTTCTGGTGAGGTATTAGTGGGGAAGTTCATACTGGCCAGAAACTGCAGTTGGAGCCCTGACTCCTTCTTTAATTAGATCACGTGTCTCAGATGTCAAGAACTGCCTACCACCCTTCCCAGGCCCAGGCAGGCATCACTAATGGATGGCTCATCACATGCTCTCCTACCTCAAGATCCCGTGCCAAGCTGTGCTCCTGGCAGCCACTACCAAGCAGCTGTAGCTGGCACTCAATCCACTCCCTGCTGGCCTCTCTGCCTGTGTGCGAGGCCTTCCACAGAGGTTGTGCGGCATATGCATGTATGGAGAGGGAAGAATGTTTTCCTGCCCTAAGAGGATCTGCTGTTTAGTTGGAAAAACTAGATTGACATGATTAAAATGATTTTTAACAGAACAGGACAAGGCATTTGTGTGTGGTGCTTAAGGAGAGAACTCAGATACACTGGGTGACCAGTACCTAAAGATTGCTTACACAAGGATGGGTGAGGCCTAGATATCTCCCTTACAGAGATCAGCTCAAAGAAGAAACCAAGCAGAATACAGAGCCAGGGGAGGCAGGGATTTTTGAATCACACAGATTTGGGAGTAAATCCTGGCTCTGCTACTTTCAAGCCATGTCGCCTTCTCTTTCCTAAATTTCAATGTGCCTGTCTGTGAAATTGGAACTATCTGCCACACAGCATTGACATATTAAATAAAAAAAAACTTAAGTGTCAAATTTATATCTCTAGCCCTGATGCCTCCTCTGAGCTCTGACTTGTAAATCCAAGTGTCCACTGGGCATCTCCATGTGGGCATGTGGTAGCGTCACACATTCAGCACGGCAAGAGAGAACACTGATCCCCTCCCCAGCCTGTTCCTCCCACAGCCCTTCTCCTCCGTGGGTCTCCCACCAACCACTCAGGGGGTCCAAGCCCCAAGCCTGCAGGCCTTCATAGCATCCGTTCCCTCCAGCGCCTGCACATCTCCCTTGTCAATTCTTCTTTCAGTCCTAATTTCTGTCCCTCCAAAATACATGCTGCTCCCACTCCCTTCTCTCAATCTTCTCTGAGGCCACCGCACTCCAGGCCACAATCACGTCGTCTCTGGACTCTGTAGCAGCCTCTCTGATGTGCCAGGCTTCCACCTCCACTGTCTGTTCCTCACAAAACAGCTACGGAGGTGTTTTTCAAACAGGTCATCCTGCTCCTTGGCTTCAAGCTCCCGTAACTCCCTGTGGCACAGGACAGACTTTCTGACATGATCTGCAAGGTCCTACGCCATCAGTCTCAGCCTACATTGCAAACGTAATATCCCATCACATCGTCGGTAAATGACGGAAGGGACAAGTGTCTGGCTTAATACACATAGTCTCCATCTCTCTTTGCTTCTTCAAGTAAACCGAAAGCATTCTTGTGATACCTCACAGTCTGATCGATGTCGCAACCTTCCTCCATCCCGCAGCCCTCTCCCACCTCCCAACTAATGTAAATATTAGGGTCGTCGCCTCCGCTATCCAGTCAATTTCCTACCTGGGGCTTAAGCTTGCTTTTCAATATAATTCTTTGTTCTAGTTTCACACTATTTCTTTTTAATTGTGTGGCTAATTGTGTACCTATTTGCTGCACAGCAAAGAACGCTGAAAAAGTGAGACACACATAAATAATTGAAACTCTTTGGCGCCCCCTTGTGTTTACGTCAAATTAGCCAGCTGAGAATTGGAAAAGAAGGAACGATTTCCTTACCCACACCTTTGAGGGGTGGAGGGCGAGGGGTTGGGGTGAAGAGGTAGGCTCTGGGAAATCTGCAAAGGGGCCCCTGAAACCTGGAAGAAAAATACTACTAGGCGCTAATCCTGGAGCTACAGATTCACATTCTGCACTGCCAGCCCTCCCCAGTGAGGAGTCTGGATTAAAACCCTTGTAACTTTTCTAAATCTCGGAAGCCTGTTTTGGTAAAAAGGATGCAGTAATTCGCCCCCAATCGTCCCATCAAGAGTGCTATGAGCCCACCATGAGATAATCCGTGCTTTTTTTGTCCCTTTCAAAGACTATTCTAGTTCTCCCACTGTGACACATTTCATAACTCCTCTCTGCCCCTGCACCTTTGCTTATTCATGTGAACTTTCTGTGATCACCCAGTGAGTCAGGCGGGACTAGAGCGAGGGTGTGTTTGAGATCCTGTGTGTGTCTGACAACGAGGGGCCCATATGCCACTCATCGTCATAAACCAATGTTCCGGAAAAAGAAAAAAAAAAATGCCAGTGACAAGACTTTTGCATGTGATGAGGCATAAAGGTGGGAATAGGGCGGTAGGACGGTGTTAAAATCTACCTTGGGGAAACTTAAGGTCAGATGCTGGGTTCAAGCTTTTGCAAAGCCAGGAGCCTGGGTGAAAAGTCAGGGGTACATGCGTAAAAAAATGAATGCGATCTTCTATGTTTCCAACCTTTTTTTGAGTTCCTGATTTAAAGATGCTCCTGTTTGCATCCCTTGAGCCTACTGAAGTATTGATACGAAAAAGGTATTCAGGGAGTAAGAAAAGCGTGGATAGAGGAAGGAAGAAAAAATGAAGCGGATCCTGAGGACGTGCGTGCCACCTCGACAGCCACTTGCTCTGATGCTGACTCTCCCGGCCTCATCAAGCCCGAGAACCCTGCTCCTGCCCCCGGGAGCCTTAGATCTTCTCTGCCTCCTTTTTGAGTCAAGTGAAGAAAGGTACATGGCTCCTTCTGTCATCAACGCCAGCATCTTTAAACACTTTTCCCTGCACAGGTGATTATTTTCTTGTCTGCCTATCGTGTTTTCTTAGTCTGATTAGAGCAAAACTGCCTAATTCAAACAGTGAAAGGGGTCACAGGTTTTCTCCACACCTGTAGTTCTTATCCGTGGCCGAATGAGCTGAGGGTGCTCACCTGCTCAGACACACACATACGTGCACATCTACGTCTATGTGTATACATACATATGCACACATGCACAATACCCAGGACCCATCCCGACAAATTAAGATCTGTCGGGGGTGGGGCCTGGACATCGCTATTTGTCTAGAGCTCCCCGGCTTGCGCTAATGGACACCAGAGTTAAGAACTAGTGCTTGGATGACCGAGTCTTTACCCAGAGAACAGACACACCAGTTGGGATGCATCATTAGACCCAGACCACGAAGAAAAGGAGGACCTCAAGCCCAGGGGTGGTATTGAGTTCCAGTTTTCATTCCTACTTGTTGATGGACAAGCAGGGGATGAGACACTCAAGAGCTGAATCAGCCTCACCCAGGTTGGGTAGGGACACAATCTGGGTTCAGGTTTGACAGCACCAGCGTGTGCCTTACTGTGGTCTTGCATGTCCCAGCTGGCTAGAGGGAGAGCCATGGTGGTGGGGTCAGGGTGAGGTCTCTGTCACTATGGGGTACTGCCTATGCCCAAGGAACCCACCAAACAAAAGAACCATGCATCGATTTCAACTCACAGTGAACCTATAGGATAGAGTAGAGCTGCTCCATAGGGTCTCCAAAGCTGTGAATCTTCACATATGCAGACAGCCGCATCTTTCTCCCACAGGGTAGCCAGGGGGTTCAAATGCTGACCTTTCAGAAAGCAGTCAAGTGCCAGGTCTCCCTCTAAGGAAGCACCCCCCCCACACACACAGTCATTTTAAATTCCACTTTCAAAACGCCACACACATATTTTAAACACAGAGCATGAATCTAAATTCAAATCTGCTGCATTATAATTTCCTGCTTTTAATTTAAGGCCCCTGGGCTTCCACTAATTTAAGGGCCAGTCTGGTGATGAAAAGTGGACTATCTTCTTACAAAAGTGCCATTACCATAGACACTGCTTTCCAAATTTGGAAAGCAAATCTTACCTACACTTGAGCCTTTTAAGCTGTGCACCCGAGCCATATCAAATAAAATCATATCCATGTACCGGGCAGCAAATTATGGCTGTGTCCATCTCTTCTATTTTGCAGTAAGTTATTTGTTCACTTAATGTCTCAGCGCTCTTAAACAGTAGACGTCTGCCTTTGAAACCAAAGAATAAACATGCAAACAGTTCATCACTTTGCCGCGTTCAAACAGCGAGCGGACCAACACCCTGCTGGCTCGTAGTGAGAACAGCAGTCATCAGTTCATCAGCAAGTCCCACAATGAGATCAGAAGCCCCCACCCAAGCACAGGGCACCGTTGCTCATCCATCACTGACGGAGGAGAGCACTGTCAGACCCATCCTTTGTGTCTGATGGAAACAGGGTGAGAGCCATCTTTCAGGGCCTACTGCAGGCAGCTGTGACTGACAGGCCAGGGAATTGGAGGGACAGCCTCCAAGAGAGAGGAGGCAGACTGGCATTTACCTTGATTGCATTGACTAGATCCAAGCAGGTGCTCTGAGGTTGCCACGCCGGGGTATCCTGCACAGGGTGAAGATTTTGGAGGACTGTTTACCCAGAGGGAAAAATAATTTACAGCCGCCAGCAGTGAACTTCAGAGAACTCACTGCCTGCATTCTGCTGCCACCTAGCCCGCTTCCCCAAACACTTGCCTTTTCTTCCCCTCACCCTGAAGCTCCCGCCCTCCCCGACTCCCTCACTGTTGTCGGGAAGGGCTTGCCATAGATTGTTGTTCTTAGTTGCTGGCCATTTGATTCCAACTCACAGTGACTATCTTAGTCATCTAGTGCTGCTGTAACAGAAATAGTACAAGTGGGTGGCTTTAACAAAGAGAAATTTATTCTCTCATAATCTAGGAGGCTAGCAGTTTAAATTCAGGGTGCCAGCTCTAGGAGAAAGATTTCTCTCTGTATCAGCTCTTTGGGGAAGCTCTTTGTCATCAGTCTTCCTCTGGTTTAGGTGCTCTTAGAGCAGGGACCCTGAGTCCAAAAGACATCCTCTCCTCCTGGTTCTTCATTCTTAGTGGCACATGTTCTCACTTTCTCTCTGTTTGCTTCTGTCTTCTATATCTCAAGAGATTGATGCAAGATTCAACCCAACCTTGTAGACTCAATCCTGCCTCACTAATATAATTGTGTCTAGTCCTCCCACATTGATACAATAGAAGTAGATTTACAACACAAAGGAAAACCATATCAGATGACCAAATGGCAGACAATCATACAATACTAAGGATCATGGCCCAGCTAAGTTGGCACACGTATTGAGGGACACAATTCAGTGTGAAACAATGACTACATGTGTGCAGAGTAGAACTGCGCTATGGGGCTTTAAGTCTGTAACCGTTCAGAATCAGATTGCATGGCCTGTCTTCAAATGTTCCCCCGGGTGGGTTTGAACTGTCAACCACAAGTCCAGCACTTTACCATTTGTGCCACCCAGGGATGCTTGCCACATAAAACCAAAAAACGAAACCTACTGCCATTGCTTGTGGCAACCCTATAGGAAAGAATAAAATGGTTCCACTGAGTCCCCAAGGAATGCCTGCAGGATTTGAACTGCCAATCTTCTGGTTAGCAGAAGTAGCACTTAACCATTACACTGCCAGACAGAGGGCACTAAGACAGATATTTGTAATGGCATTCCCAAATAGTGAATAAGCAATCCTTCATTTAAAAGTTAACCCATACAACAAGAAGAAGGAATGCAAGATACATTCTCCACTTTTACAAGAATTCTTGTACAGATGCTTTCATTCCTTTTATTTTTATTGTGTCCAGTATTTATTATATAAGAAAAAATTGCCATTTCAACATTTATCTGACAGGTACAATTCAGCGACATTGCTTTCATCTCATTGTACCACCATCACCGCTATCTGCTTCTAGAATTTTCCATCACCCTTAACAGACTTCCTCTTTTCCACTCCCTCCCGCCTCTGCTAACTACTAGTAGACTTTGGTCCCTCCACCTTAAACATCACTGCCTTGATAGGACTTTGTTCGCTCCCTACTAAGTAAAAAGAAGAAAAGAAGTTGCTGGAAGGACTCTTAGAAATTTCTTAAACAAACCTCAGTGTTTGGTAGACGGGAGAATTGAAAGCCAGAGAATGACAGGGACTTACCCATAGCAGGCTTTCAATCCATGCTGGTTCAGTGAATAACTGAACAGCTGAGCTGCAGGACCTGTGCCAAGACCTCCATCTCAAGCCAACATGCAGTCCAACGTACTAACTCACAGGGAAGTAAGTCAGGGCACAACTTCAATCACCTTCCTACTTAAATGCTGCTGAGTGGTTTTCACCTGTAGGTTTACACTGTAGCCCACTCCTACCTACCACTGCTAAGGCTTGGAGCCACCCAGCCTTTCCAGGATGGCGTTTGCAGGGTGCTGGAGACACATGGTAAACATCGCTAACTCTTAGGAAACCGAGACAAGTTGGGTGCTTGAAAAGGGTCAAAAGGAAACAACCTAAGGATCGACCTGCATTTTACCAAGAAGATCATTCCAAGTGAGATGTAAAGAAAGGATTTGTTGGCTAGAAGGAGTGCGCAGGGCTTACAACGAGTCAGGAACTGTCCCCAGTAATAGGGATGGGACGAGTCTGGGTGTCCTCCTGTCTCCTGAACTTCTACTTAAATGACCATGGACAAGTTTGGAAACTTCTTCTTGTAAAACCAGTCTGTACTAGAGACTTACCAGAACATTCTTATGGGCAGTGTAATACTGTCCTGTGAAAACCTTCCTCTGCTTCACTGGTCTTGAAGAGTTACAGCGCACCGTGGCATAGTAAAGGCTCTGAGCAGTCCTATAGTGGGAGAATCTATTTAATTCAGTACTACTTATCCTTGTTTGAGTGTGCAACTTTTTTCTAGGGAGCATCTCAAGGGATTATTTTATGGCAAACCAATTTGTCAAAATATTGAACTACAGCAATGGTTCTTAATTTGACTGATTTTACTACCTGGGGACACTTGGTAATGTATTGGAAACCCTGGTGGCATAGTAGTTAAGTGCTACAGCTGCTAACCAAAAGGTCTGTAGTTTGAATCTACTAGGCACTTCTTGGAAGCTCTAAGGGGCAGTATGACTGTTTTATAGGGTCATTGTGAGTCAGAATCATCCGGGAGATATATTTGGTTGTCACAGCTGTGGGAGAGGGAATGCTATTGGCATTTAATGAGTAGAGGCCAGGGATGCTGCTAAACATCCTATAATTCCAAGGATGGCCCCTTACAACAAAGAGTTATCCCGCCCAATATGTCAATAATACCAAGGTTGAAGCAGATGAAAAGCAGGAATACCAAAGGCAGGAGGAAAATACGAGCCCAGGAGATAGAAGGGTCCCTATAATTGGGAGGCTACATCCACATGAGACCAGAAGGACTAGATGGTGCCTGACCACCACCCAAAATGGTCCTGACAAGGAGCACAGTATACAGACCCTGCTGCAGCAAGAGAAAAGGGGACCACAAATCTAGAACTCTATTAAAAAGACCAGACTTGACTGTCCAACATCCTGGAGGGTGCCCTGAAAACACGACGCCTGGACTTGCTGCTAACGCAGAGCTGAAACCAGTACTGAAGCAAATTCTTCAGACAAAAATTAGACTGGACTATAAGACATAATGAAACCCTGGTGGAGTAGTAGTTAAGTGCTGCTTCTGCTGGCCACAAGATTGGCAGTTCACATCCACCAGGCATTCTTCAGAAACTCTATGGGGCAGTTCTACTCTGTTCTGTAGGGTTGTTACGAGTCAGAACCAACTCAACAGCAGTGGGTTTTGGTTTGGTTATAAGACAGAGTGATGCAGAGTGTGCGTACTTCTTGGCTTAAATATGTATATGAGGCCCTCAGACCAGCTCCTCTCTAGAGGTGAGAGGGGAGGGTGCAGAGGAGGGAAAAAGTGTTGGTTGAATAAATACTGGAAGTACAGAGTGAAAAGGGTCACAGGGTGAGGAGAGCAGACAGAGTTACATAGAGGCATGTGTTCGGGGTTTTATACGGCAAATTGACTTGGATTGTAAACTTTCACATAACTACAATAAAAAGAAAACAAACAAAGTACCAGAGTTGAGAAACCCTTGTCTATAGTCATTTATGCACTTTCTCACCATTGGCCAAGCCAAGTGCCGTCGAGTCGGATCCGACTCATGGCGACCATGAGTCTCATCATCTACTCTCCTCTTAATACCTGCTAGCGGTCCAGCTTTGCCTTCTTTAGTCCATTGCATACCATCCCAAAGGTAATATACTCACCACCAGCCCTGAAGCATTTTTCCAATTTTCATTCAACCAGACCTTTGTGTGGAAAGCATGGTGGCATAATGGTTAAGGGTTGTAGCTGCTGACCAAAAGGTCAGGCACTTCTTGGAAACCCTGTGGGGCAGTTCTACTTTGCCCTATAGGTTTGCTATGAGTTGGAATTCACTCAACAGCAATGGGTAGGTTTAGAGCTTTCTGTAACGTTTGGCATTTGTGAACACCGTGTTTTTCTTTAAACTCATTCCTTAACTTTTAAGACCTTCCTTCTAGCTCTTCTTTGACTTCTCTGGCTTGCCTATCTCTAAGTAAACACAGCTGTTGCCCACCAAGTATCTTTGTTCATCTGTTTTCTCTTGTGGCCCTTCATTTTCCCTAAATGACATGTACCTAACAATCACAGGACCCAACTACAACTTCTACAAAGATGAACACAAGCAGGACTCTGCTTTGGAGAGGGGAAAAAAAAACAGATGCCTCCCTATTTCATCAATAAAATTGCTACTGATTCAGAAGCCCTGGTGGTGTAGTGATTAAGTATTACATCTGCTAACCAAAAAGTTGGCCATGCAAATCTGCCAGCTGCTTCTTGGAAACTCTGTGGGGTGGTTCTACTCTTTCCTATAGCATTGCTATGATTTAAAATTGACTCAGCAGCAGTGGGTTTGGTTTGTTTTTGATAACCTACCATGTGCAAGAAAACTCTGGTGGTGTAGTGGGTTGAGTGCTATGTCTGCAACCAAAAGGTCAGCAGTTCAAATCCACCAGGCACTCCTAGGAAACTCTATGGGGCAGTTATACCCTGACCTCTAAGGTTGCTATGAGTTGGACCCGACTTGACGGCAGTGGATGGTTTTTACTATATGCCAGGTCCCAAAATAGACATAGTCCCTGCCCACATGGAATTTATAGTCTAGCGGGGGATACCAAACAATCAAATATAGAAGTATGAAACTGCTTCTGTAATGAGTGCCAAGAAGTAGAGGTACCTGGTAAGAAGTTCCTGTGTGAGGGTGATGGGATCTGGTCAGGGATCCACAGATGTTCAGGCAAGTGATACTTGAACTAGGATCTGAAGGATGAAGCAGAGATTATTTGATGAAGAGGTTGAATAAGACTGTGTTCTAGGCAGGTGGGAATTGTGTATGTAAACCTGTATGTAAATTGTTGTTGCTGTAGCATGCCATCAAGTTGATTCTGATCCATCACAACCCTATCAGACAGAGTAGAAGAGTCTTGTGTGGTTTCCTAGGCTTTAATCTCTAGAGATCCATTTTTTTCTCCCATGGAGCAGCTGGTGGGCTCCAACTGCCAGCATTATGGTTAGCAGCTAGCTGAGTGCTGAGCCGTTGTGCCACTAGGGTTCCTTAACTGTCCCATAGCCAGCAGATGCAGGAATGACCAGTGCAGCTGGAGCCAGGAGAGATGAGACTGGTCTTGACAGGGAAAGCATTGATGAGATCCAGACCCTGAAGAGCCTTTTGGGTCTTCTTATGCAGTTATAGATTTCATCCTAAGAAAATTGAAGGCCATTGAGGTTTTTTGTGGGGAAGTGGCAGAACATAGGTGTGGCATGGCACAATCAGATGTGTTTTTAGAAACAGACCGATTGGAAGAAACATTTTACTGAAAGAGTTCTCAGTGGCCGTGGCAGACTTAGATAGCATTAATAGTTACACAACCAGACAATAGGGTTGGCAGCTGGCTTCTTATGTCAATGCTGAAAACGAAAACTACAGGAGATTAACATTAAGCTCAAAAATCCTTTAAATAACCACTGAAAGTCAATAGACTGACATCTCCTCCTCATTTCAATATAGCTAACTTGAGAACAGATCATGGATTCTTCTATCAAGCCCCAGATGAAGTAATTTGTGGTCAAGGATAATGTTGTGATAGAAAAACAGACAGACAGACAGATAGACAGACAGACAGTCTTCAAAACTTGATCCCCATCAGCATAGAGAGATGCTAACCCTTCCGGAGGTCTGAGAGAACTGAACCTGGACAGGGAATCGCAGATTCACACCTTTGATTCCGTGCTCCCTCCAGGGTCCCTTCTCAGTGAGTGAAGAGGCAGATGAAATCTTTCTCTTTGCCCCTTTTCCCTTCATTTTCTCTCTCCCCCTTCCCTCCTTCTTTTCCTTCTCCTACACTCCCCACAGCAGGTAGAGTTGAATTATATAGGGTTAATGCATGCAAGTACGTAAGACGTTTCAGTGTCAATGTGATCCATGTTAGGTGAGTGGCAGGTACAGTAAATGTCTCAAGTTCAAAGAAGAATGAGCTTGTGAGGAAGTGAGAAGGCCCACAAGCAGGCAGGGTGGGAGGTTGACTTCTGAATGTGACTTTGGGCAGACACCAGGAAAAGAGGTAGGCATTTGAACAGAGGGAGCCATGGCGAGAACCAGAGATGCTGGAGTAGTTTGGATGTGCACAGAAGTACCTCGAACAGTGAGAGTGGTTGACTGCAGCAGAGGGTTCACACCGCTGAGGCCGGAGAGAGATGGGGATCCGGGTAGAGTTAAATTGGGTCAGATTTCAGAGAGCCTTGAATGCTAGAACAAAGCATTAGGATATTACACTGTAGATGTTGGAAATCCGTTCAGAACTTTGCAGAATAGGAATGGCATAGTGGGAAGAGGAGAATGGCTGCTTTATACAAGAGAGAAATCAAAGAGATATCATAAGGTTGCAAAGAGCTAGAGACCTGGGGTGACATAAGACTTCCTGCAATGCTCTGCTCAAAGTCAAGGTCAGAAATAGCTATTATGAGCTCAGTCTGAAACTCTCTCCCTGTCCCAATACAGTCTGAATCTCTCTCCCTCCAAATACAACCTTCACGTGATTCACCAGCTTCAAGCCACTAATCAAAACATGGAAAACCAACCTCATGCAGACAAAAATCAGTTCCTGTTTTGTCCATTGCTTTGCACACCATCTAGATCTTCCAAGTACAGCAGCAGAAATAAAGTGACTTTTTCTATACGATTATTTCATGCAAGAAACAGTCTTCTTTTCAATAAATAGCTTGAAACCATTCTCCCTGGTTTCTGAATCATACTACTCTCTGAAGATATATAAAAATCAGGTAACAGTTTTATTTCCTGTTAGTGGGGACCTTTGGTTTAATAAGGAGAAGAAAGGCAGAGTGATAGACTTTTGGAGACGAAGCAAGATCTATTGGATCATCTCGGTCACTTCGCTGGGACTGTCTGAGATTGCTCCCAGCTGCACTGGCGTATTCACTGCCGCTCAGGCTAGTCCAGCCTTAATGATTTACGGGTAATAAATTAAAGGCTCACGACCAGCTATAAAGAGGGGCTGCTTCCCAAGATGTTAGGAAAGCACGGCTGTCATTGTAGATGTATGCCCATGCTCCCAGAGGTTGGAGAGCACCTTGCCGCCCTTCAGGCAGTGCCACACCAGGGCCTTGGAAGTCACACCCATCCAGACAGTGGGCATCATCCAAGGAAGGGTACAACCGCTATATGCACTTATCAAACTCCGCAAGGAGCTACAGGCTGTAATGCTGAAGAACTGCATTTCTGCTTCCACTGAAACGTGATATGTATGCAAGGTGGAACGCTTACCTCAATGAGGCCGGACCCAGTCTTGGGGTGGTAGGCTGGCATAAGCAGACAGAGTCTCCTCCTCCTTTACCCTATCCAGAGTGCACATTGCCCCTACTGACTTCTAGGAATGCTTTGGAAATTCCTGGGAGTGATGCATCTCAGGGGGCCCAAGAAGCACGAAGATCCTAAGTCTTACACTCCCCATGTAAATAAAATGAAAATCTTCTGAATATGTTTTATCCATTTGAAAGCATTGATGGCATGGTCCAAGCTTAAAGATCCAAGGAACACATGCAAAGAGGTGGGGTTCTTCAACCAAAGGATGAGAAGCCATCAGTACTCTCTAAACAAGTCTTCACAATTACAGTAATCACTAGACTTAGCAAGCACTGTGCATTGGACACTGGATCACATGCTGTATACAATTTTTCACTTAATGCCAACAATCCTGGTGTACTTAGCATTAGTACCCGTACTCTAAAGCTAGAGGAGGTAAGGGTTAGGATAGTAAGTTAGTTAACTAATCACCCACTGAGCAGTACTATGGCTGCTCATATAGACCAGTTGTGTTCGTCTGCTCACGGGTCAATGAGCCACTGGTAGCCCCTGATGGGCAGACACAGACAGGCCAGGGTACCCTGTCATAGAATTTACCTCCTACAGAAGATGGTAAGAGAAAAATTAAGTTCTGATGAATATTATGACATAGATAGACCTTGAGAACATGATGTTGAGTAAAATAAGCCAGATACAAAATGACAAATATATACAATTTCACTTAAGGGAAATACCTGGAATAGACAAATGCCTAGAGGCCAAAAGTTCCTGACTGGTTACCAGGGGTGGGGAAGGGAGGAGAGGGAAAGCTGCTGTAAGGGGCACTGTGTTTCTGTCCAGGGTGATCCTGTTTAGAAATAGCGATTCTTGTTATGTTAAGTAGATTGTATCTGAGTAGGGTGAGTTCTAAATCTAATCACTTCTGAAGTATAAAAAGAACAGATGTGACACAGACATGCACACAGATTCCAGGTGAGAATCACCAAGGAACGCCCAGGGCAAATGACAAGGAAGGAACCGACACAGCCAAAAGGCTGATTTGGACTTTTAGCTTCCTGAACTGTGAGAAAAAAATTTTTAAGCCACCCACTTCTGGTACAGCAGCACTAGATAACTAGGACAAAAGGCAAATATTTTATTATTACATATTTTGTCACAGTTAAAAAAGTTACCTAATTTCAACAAACCATTCTTTGTAATAACTATGGGATAAACGTCTTCCAGTTGTTCGTATCTGATATAGCTGCCTGGCTTCTGAGCAACTGTTGTTCTTTTAGGTGCAGACATTACAAAAGTCTCAAATGCTGGTGTTTTTCTTTTCGTACTTGGCAGCTAGAAAGCTCGGGGACACATTTCTAGCTCACCTCCTGTGAAGTGCAAGATACTAGGCCGTATACTTGGGTACTGATACCACTGATATTGTTTCTTCTACCCATTATTTTCCCTTTCTCTCGCTTTCCTAACTGTATTTTCTCTTGCTGGCACTACTTGCATTTTCACAAGTCACCCCAAGAAATTTTTGAAATGAGATGAAATAAATGTTTAGAAATGAAAGGATTGGGAGGGTAGTTATAAAGGTGCATACACTTTGTGAAAATCTGTCAGTTCATCCAGCTGTACTTAGGAATTGTCTGTTTTTATGAACGTCTGCTATGCATCAACTTCACATTTTATTTACAGAAAGAAAAACAAAAAGCTCCCTCAGTCACTTTATGCACCACACGTTCATGTCTTTCAGCACAACGCAGACGCATGATGGATACACAATGAAGAGTGTCACCTGGACAAACGAAAATTTGAAGTCTACGTGTAAACTTTGGAGACTTGGAAGTTCATACTTCTTGACCGTTCATTAGCCATTTTTAAAAATGCAAACATGCTTGTTGGCTTAGTTGCTTTCCTAGCTTTTGTTTCTCCAGCTACACAAGCAATGCTAACTAGTTGTTATAAGAGACAAAGAATTGCCCACTGTGCCCCCACTCTGACTCCCAGCACCGCCACCTCCCACACTCACCAGTACCAGGTCCCCCAGTACCAGGTCCGCAGCTGTTCTCTCCGTGCTGATTCAAACAGCCCCACCTGATGCATGCAATCCCGTTGCTCAGTCATCACCCCGGACTTGGTATTCTAAGGGTGAATTATTGGTGCTTATATTCCTTTCCACCTCTCCTGGGAGATGGGTGGCCAAGAGGGAGTGGTTAGGGGATATTTTCCCAAGTCAAAGGAACGACATTTTAACTACTACATGCACTGTTTAATTACACAAAGTAGCAGTTTAATTTGAAACTTGAAATGAGAAAGCTTAAGTGGGTGAGACTTAGGGTACACCCATTCTCCCACCCCTAATTTATGTCTTTCATTATTTTGTAAACAACCTCATTCACCAACAGACATTGGCTGCCTCCCAGCATGGTTTCATCCCAAAGTATTTTATCTTTTCACCAGTTCAAAGATGGCATCATAACACCTTCTAATACTTATGTAGTTACTTATTTTGTGCCTTCCCCTCTAGCATATTACCTCCATGAGATAGAGACTTTTGTCTGTTTTGTTGACTGATGTCTCCCCAGTACCTAGCATACTGCCTGGCACATAGTAGGTGCTCAAAAATGTTTGTTGCATGGCTTTCTGTATATTGAGGCTCACGTGAAAGTTACTTCTCTTTAGAAAAAGTTGCAGGATATAAATCTGCATTTTCCCTTCTCTTTTCTTCTGTTTTCCCATGGATGGTACAGTCAAAGGGTTGGGGTGGACAGAAATCAGTTGGCAGGCTCTAGCTTTCCAGGAGTTCCCACTTTCTCAGTTTGTGGGATCCCCAATGAAGTTGCGAGACATGCATCGGTCCTTGAGAATTACTGAGGCTTCCCACATAATCTCTTTGGGTCCGTAGGCCATCTTCCAAGGAAGGCAGGGAAGGGGTTATCACCATTTCACACGAGAACATCTAAGAAGTCACTGGGTGACAGACGAGAGCTGGAACCAGAAGCCTGTCATCACTGTTGGCTGAGGATTATCTCTGCTGACAAAGAGAAACTCCATTTCTACCTCTTGAGTTCATGTTTTAATGCTTTAATATAACAAAAACCAAACCCACTGCTGTTGAGTCAATTCTGACTCATAGTGACCCCATGGGGCAGATCAGAACTGCTCCATCGAGTTTCCAAGGAGCACCTGGAGGATTCTAACTACCTGCCTTTTGATTAACAGCTGTAGCAGTTAAGCACCCTGCTACCAGGGTTTGCAATTCTGATTCACCCTTCTATCCTAGCAGGAGTTTTTCTCAAAGTTACCTTCAGTGTACAAAGGCAGAAACTCCAGTTTTCTTCAGAAGACATTGGTTTATCAGTTATTTTGCTAATTGTCCCTTAACGTGGGTTTGCGTTTTTGGCAAGAGTTTTTGTGGCACTGGTTGCTGTTGAGTCAGTCCCCGTGTCAAGTGTCCCTATGCACAAGGGAAGAAAATACGGCCCTGTCCTGTGCCATCACTATGTAATCCAGGGGATTTGTACTAAAACCCAGTGCCGTTGAGTCGATTCCAACTGATAATGACCCTATGGAGCAGAGTAGAACTGCTCCAGAGTTTCCAAGGAGTGCCTGGGAGATGCAAACCACCAATCTTTGGGTTAGCAGGTGTAGCACTTAGCTACTAGGCCACCAGGGCTTCCTGGGGATTTGTATTAGCTGATTTCAATAAGTAGATTGCCAGGCCTTTCTTCCTAGTCCATCTCAGGTGCACTGGGTAGGAATGAAACACAGAAAGTAAAAAGTCTGTCAGTGCCCACTTTGGAAAGACAGCTATGAAAGTAATGGTGTGTCTTCAGCACAAGACTGTTTGAAAGTGTCAAAGATCATAACAGACGAGGCTGGGGAATTGTTAGAGACTGCAGAAGTAACTACTAAATGCAATCTAGTGTCCCAGATAAGATCCTGGGACAGAAAAACTTAAGAGGAAATGCATTCAAATAAAGCCTGGAGTTAATTATATAATTGTTGTTGTTGTTAGTTGTGACCTTAACACAGAACAAAATGAAATGCTGTCCAGTCCTGTCCCATCTTTGTGATCTGCCATGCTGTCAGTTTGTAGTGCTCTGGTGGCTTGGGTGTTGTTATGAAGCTGGAAACCATGATACTGCTATTTCACACAGCAAAGCCGCCCACATTAGGCAGGTTTCAGCAAACCTTCTAGACTGACACAGATTAGGAAGAAAGGCATGGTGATCTGCATCTGAAAATTAGCCAGTGAAAACTCTATTTACAGAGCCAATGTCAAGCCCTTCATCTTGGTAGTTGTGTACTATTAGAAAAAAAAAGTCATTGCCATCAAGTCAGTTACAGCTCACAGCAAATCTTTAGGATAGATTAGAGCCACCCATAGGGCTGCCAAGGGGCAGCTGGTGGGCTCAAACTGCTGTCCTTTGGGTGAGCAACCAAGTACTTAACCATTGCACCAGCAGGGCTCTAACTGTACTATGGTTACATAAAATGTTAATATTAGAAGCTAGGAGAGAAACAGAGAGCAAAGCCTGTGTTGTTTTACAACTTTTTCTATAAGTTTAAAATTAGTTCAGAATAAATTTTTAAGGTCCTGGTTATTTGTTGTTCTCCATGCCTCTGTTTATCTGGAAAGAGGAAGTGAGACAGACACACAATCTTCCTAGCTCCTTTAGAGTCACAAAGAAACATGCTCCTACCCCCAAACCAAACGAGAGCTGAACAGCTCCAAGTAAGTTCTAGGCTCAGAATTGGATGAATGGACAGTTGTCCCTTCTTGAAATTCAACGACGATCCCTCTTCACCGATTTGATGTTTTGTTCCCATTGACTTAGTTGTACCAACAAAGGAAGCTGGATGGGCGACCCCAGAGTTAAAACCCTCACCTAGATCGGTAGTTCCTATTCTTCCATGTGCCTGCATGGCTACTCACTTCTTTGTACGCTGGACCTGACCTAAGCATACAGTTCTTCATAGTATGAGATTTATTCCCTACTCTTGGCCCTGACTCTGCCTCCCACTTAGGGTTGGCACCTTCTGCTATTATTTTGATGTGCCTTGTATGTGTGTGTGCACATGTACATATGTACACTAATAAAATTATCTAACCACACTGTATAATTTTCACACCAAAATATTACTCAAATTAATGTTTTGGTAATACTTCTGAATGGGAAATTGTCATTGAGTCAATCGTGAGTTGCAAAAAGCAAGGGACTTCCAACAAATCCTTAGACACTACAATCATTCTTTCAATAAATGTGTGTTGGCATTCTCTGTATATGGTACTGTGAAGTAACAGTGAGTGAATTACTTCCACTCTGCCTCTACAACCCAGAATAAATGAACTCTTCCAGGAGTCTACACCCTTCCCATGACCCTACATCCTTCCCATGACTCTACACACTTCCCATGACCTTACACCCTTCCCGTGACCCTACACCCTTCCCATGACCCTACACCCTTCCCATGACTCTACACCCTTCCCATGACCCTACACCCTTCCCATGACCCTACACCCTTCCCATGACCCTACACCCTTCCCATGACCCTACACCCTTCCCATGACCCATTAAGTGGCTGACTTTTAATCTTGATCCTTGGATGTACACATGAGTGGTACTGGATATGTGCATACCCACAAATACACACATAACAAAAGCTAGGATTCCTGTGACAGATGTTTTAAAGGAATAAACCAGGACAATTAGTTGTTAACTGGATACGCAGATGTCTGAAAGAAGAAAAATTCATACAGTCCATCCTCTATCCCTAGTTCTACATGCCCAAGGCCAGATTCTACTATGAGCTTTAGGTCTTTCATCAGGGAAGCATAAACCAACCTCAATCCCTTTTTCTTCCCATAATTAATTAAATCCTGGACCCATCCTTGTGGTGGAAATAATAGAATTGATTCTTACCCCCACCTGAAATGCACTTGACTTGTGTGATTCTAGACTCCTGTGAGGGAAGGGAGTGAGGAACACATCAGCTTTAGGAACAAACTCAAAGACCTAGAGCAGGTCTTCAGACGTAAGTCCATTTCTGTAGATACGAACATAAAGCCTCAGAGGACACTGCCCACACTTCTCAGTCCCTACTCAACCCAAGGCCACCAGAATATTTAGGCTGCTGCGTGGGAAAAGCGATGAGTCCATAGCATTCAGCCTCACCTTCCCTGAAGACCAGGAGGAGCTGTTTTTTATTTAGTCCTTAACAGGCTCTCAGTGTGAGTGAGATGCAGCCAGCCAGCTTGTTGCCCAACACTTTAGGGACTTGCAGCTGCCCCACATCTACTTGGCCTGTATTTTTAATTGCTTAATAATAGTGAGTGGGCTTCCCTCCTTCCTTCCAGCATAGCAGCGTGGGCAGCTTTGACATTCAGGGCTGCTATGTGGGCAGGAAACACAGATGAGGTTGGGGAAATGTCAACCTCCTACAGCTTCTCTCCTGATTAATCACCACACCATATGACAGGGCACACCTTAAATAAGGAGTACTGGGCTGGCAGGAGAGAGCACAGCTCCAGCCCCAGCTCCCTGACTCATTTGGCTGCGTGATACGGAGCAGGAGGCTCAACATGAGCCTCAAGTTCCTAAAAATAAAAACAAAAAGCCACTGCCATCGAGTCAGTTCTGACTCATAGCAACCCTATAGGTCACAGCAGAACTGCCCCACAGAGTTTCCAAGGAGCTCTTGGTGGATTTGAACTGCCAACTTTTTGGTTAGTAGATATAGCATTTACCCACTACACCACTCAAGTTCCTACCGGCTTCAGATTTTTTTAAGGGGATGGGAATCAGAGAAAGAGACTCTTTAAAGGATGGTTTTATGGGCTAGTCATCAAAAACATGATCTCAGGACTTGGACCACCCGGTCCACTCCTGACTTCACCACCTTCTGGTAGTGGGATCCCAGGGAAGTTACTGAACATACTTGGGCCACAGTTCCTTCAACTGCAAAGCAAGCATACCAGTAGTGCTTATAAAATTGTAATCGGAAAATGATGTATGTGTTAGGTAGTCAAAAAACGTTAGTTGATATTATTATATTCCAATTATAGTAATCTAATTTGATTCTATAGGGTAGCTATGAGTCAGAATCAACTCAACAGCAAACAGTAATTTGATTCATTCCAAATAAAAGTTTGGGTATGTTTACAGTTCCAAGGGAAATACTTTTTTAGATAAACACTGAATTTGCTCCCAGATACTCACAGTGTTGTCAGGAGACACAGAGATGCATAAAAAATTGAGGAAAGGGGAAAGGAGCGCCGCCTGTGACACACTCTGTACTGGAGATGAGTAATAACCATATGTTTACCAAGTGCCAGAAGTTCTCCCATTTAAGCCTCCTAGCCATCCTTATACATTGGTTCCGTTGTAGAGCAGGGCTCAGTCTCAGAGAAGTTAAATAATTTGACATAGTGCGCATGGCTTCTACATGGCTAAGGCAGAACTCAAACTGAGGGTTTAAGTCATTGCTCTTAAACTGTATTATTAAAGGATTGGATAGAATTTGGGAGGGCTTCACAAAAGAAATGTTATTTGAGCAGCATAAGGCCCTATATCTTTTACTATGGAAAAGCAGGATTTCTAGAGGGTCTTCCAGCAATGCTTACATCTTTGCTATGTGAGTTTTTGAGTCCCAGTTTCTTCATACCTGAATTAGCTATAACAGTGCCCTTCACAAACTGATGGGGAGAGGAACTGAGCTTATATACGTACAGCTTTTAGCAGAGTGCCCATCACCTGGTGAACATTCAATAGACAGTAGCTGGCACCATCTTCAAGGCTTAGATCCACTTCAGCTGACAGGCAGTTGGCACTGTTAGTGCATCAGAAGGAATCTCCACTTTGCAAAGGCTGTCAAGAGCCTCATCTGACTTCTTTGTAGAAGCTGACAAGCTGATGCTAAAATTCACATCAAATTGCAAGAGACACCGAAGAGCCAAAATAATCTTTAAAAAGAACAAAGTAGAAGGACTCATGTTTCCTGATTTCCAAACTTAGCATAAAACAAGCTACACAAGGATGAACGTGGAGATCAATGAAATAGAATTGATAGTCTAGAAATGAACCTACACTTCTATGTCCAACTGATTTTTGACAAGGATGCCAAGACAATCTGATGGGGAAATAATAATCTTTTCAATAAATTGTACTGGCACAACTGGACAGCCATTTGCGAAAGGACCAAGTTGAATCCTTGCACCACACTATATACCAAAATTAACTCAATGTGCATCAACGATCTAAAACTATAACTATAGTTAAAACTATAAAAATTCTTTACTTTTTACTTCTTTATTTTTTTATTTGATATGACTGAGTGAAAATGTACATTCCCGTGTAAATTTACATGCCCACCTATATGCAGCTTCCACTGCTCTCCCTGTCCAGTGACAGCACACTATTCCTCTCTGCTCCATACATGTCTCATCCTTCCAACAGTCTCCTGTCCCCTCCTCTCCAACCACTCTCCTTCCTCCAACAAGAGGTCAGCAGGCTGGTATCCTTTAGATATATAGAACCATAAAGTGCATCCAATATATGGTCACTCTGCATTGTCAAGTCCAATCCATTCGTGTCCAAAGAGTGGACCCTTGTTATGATTTATGAGCAAGGGCAGCATCAGGACCAGGGGCTATGCTCCCAGGGGAACCCCGAAACCGCTGGACCATCAACTGAGGTCTTTTAGTGGAGATCTCAGGGTGCACCCCTTTTTATTCTTGTGTTGCCGGTGAGACTCAACTTAGTGAGCTCCATCGCAGCTATCCCTGGTGGTGGCCGGGCACCATCTGGTTCTTCCAGTCCCAAGTCGATGTAGGCACCCATTCATGTGGGTCTCTACATCTCCTGGGTTGTCTTTACCGCATGTCATTTTGGTCCTCGGTGAGCATCTGTTCCTGCTGAGTTGGGACCATTTGCTGTGCCCTCGGATGGCAGCTTGGCAGCTTTTAAGACCCCAGACACTACTCACCAATGCAGGATGCAGAGAGCTCTCTTAGCAAAATGCTAGTTGTGCCAATTGGCCTGGATTTCACCTAAGAGCATGGTCCCGTGCCCCCTGCCCCAGCTACTCTATCCTTGCAATATCGAGTTGAGATGGAAGGAGTACTCAAGTTATGCTTAAGTCCACTTAATGTTGTTCTTGTTTCTAATGTGTGCTATCACCGATTTCTCCAAACCAGATGTCTAGCAACTATCTAATCTAAACCCTCCCCCCTTCGCCCTCCCTCCCTCCCCTCTCTTGCAGCTGTCAAAGAGTCAGTCTTCTATACACAAGTCTGTTTTTGAGATCTTATCGTAGAGGTCTCATACAATATTTGTCCTTTTGTCACTGACTACTTTCACTCAACATGTCTTCCAGTTGAAACCAGGTTAGGAGGTGTTTCCTGGAATCATCATTATTCTTTATCATGGCGTAGTGCTCCATTGAGTATATGTACCATAGTTTACCTATCCATTCTTCTGTTGTTGGGCATCTGGGTTGATTCCATCTTTTTGCTATCATGGACTGTGCTGTGATAAACATTCTCGTGCATGTGTCCATTGGTGTGAAAGGCCTTGATTCTGTGGGATATATTCCAAGTAGTGGAATTACTAGGTCAAATGGTATATCAATATCCATTTTTTTAAGGAAGCACCAGACTGCTTTCCAAACAAGTTGGACCATTCTGCAACCCCACCAACAGTGTAGGAGGGTTCCACTTTCTCCACAGCCTCTCCAGCATTTATTGTTTTGTGTTTTTTGGATCATGGCCAACCTTGTTGGGGTGAGATGGTATCTCATTGTTGTCTTGATTTGAATTTCTTTAATAACTAAAGATCGTGAGCATGTCCACATGTGTTTTTTGGCTGCCTGGATCTCCTCTTTAGTGAATTGTCTGTCCATCTCCTTTGCCCATCACTTAATTGGATGATTTATCTTCTTCTTATTGATATTTTGCAGTATCTTATAGATTATGGAGATCAGGCGTCAGTCTGACACAGAGTTGCCAAATATTTTTTCCCATTCTTTAGGTGTTCTTTAATCCTATTAATAAAGTCTTCGGATGAGCAGAAGTGTTTGATTCTTAATAGTTCCCATTTATCTATTCTTAAGAAAAAAACCATAGGGGTAATTCTTCAGGGGAGCCCCTGAGTGATGCAAATGGCTAAGTGCACAGCTACTAGCCAAAGTTTGGTGGTCCAGACTCACTCAGAAGCCCCTCAGAATGTGCACCTGGAGATCTACTCTGAAGGTTACAACCTTGAAAACCCCATGGCGCAGCTCTTCTCTGGACACATGGTGTCACCATGAGTCAGAATCAACTCCACTGCAACTTACAATGGCAACCAAGCTTCAGGACCTTGAATCTGGCAAAAGATTCTCAGATGCAACACTAAAAGCAGGAATAATAAAAGAAAAATAGATCAATTGGACTTCATTCAAAGTAAGGATATTTGTTCTTCAAAGGATACCATTAAGAAAGTGAAAAGATAACTCACAGAATAGCATAAAATATTTGCAAATCATATATCCAATAAGGGACTCATATCCAGATATATAAAGAACTCTTACAATGCAATAAAAAGACATGTAACCAAATTTAAAAATGGACAAAGGGTTCAACAGACATTTCTTCAAGGAAGATATACAAATAACCAATAAGCATATGAGAAAATTCTCAACGTTATTAGTCATGAGGGAAATACAAACAAAAACCACAAGATACCATTTCACATTCCCTAGAATCAAAAGTCAGATAATTGTAAAGGTTAACAATGATGTGGAGAAATCAGAACCCTCATACTCTGCTGGTGAGAATGTAAAATTGTGAATCCACTTTGGAAAACAGTCTCGCAATTCAATTCCGCTCCTAGGTATACACTCAAGAGAAAGAAAAACCTATGTCCACACAGACAAAAAACTTGTATGCAAAATGTTTATATAGCAGCCTTATTAGCCAAAAAGTAGAAACAACCCAAATGACTATCAGCTGGTGAATGGATAAATAAAATGTGGTGTATCTTATATCTTATACTATGGAATACTACTCAGCCACAAAAAGGAACGAAGACATGTTATATGATCAATGAAGTTTGAAGATATCACGCTTCATATAAGAAGTCAGTCACAAAAGACCACATATGATTCCATTCATAGGAAATATACAGAAGAGAGAAATACATAAAGGCAGAAGGTAGACTGGCACTTGCTTTGTCCCATTGTACGTGGCAGGGAGTGGATAGGGAGATGCAAGTGACAGTTAAGGAGTGTGGGGTTTCTTTTTGAGATGATGAAAATGTTCTAAGATTGACTGTGGTGATGACTGCACACATCTGTCAGTATACAAAAAAACTACGGACTCCTACACTTTAAATGGGTAAATTGTATGTGAATTATCCCAATAAAGCTGTTAAAAATAATTAAAATAGAGAATCCTCCTCCATTTTCCAATCAAAAGCCACTTCCTAACAGAAGCCTAAAATGTGACAATCAGCCACTTACTCCCTAGGGTTTAAGCATTTGTTCCATGCCTGGGGTCTCCTTGTAAATGTAAAAACCACCCAAAGTAACACATTCAATTGATGATGTTTTGTGAGTTAGTTTGTGAAAGGCCTATAGGTCCCCAGGAAGGATGGGGGCTGTAAGAGGGCTAGAAAGGTGGGACAAAGATAGAGAAAGGCAAGAGAAGGGCCACTCAAAAGGGGACTAGGAAGTATAGAGGGCAGAGTCAACCCCTGTCTCCTTCACTATTCCTGCAAGAGCTGCTCCTGCCCCAGCCTTCGGGCAGGGCGGTGTGTCAGCGAGGCCTTCGTGAGCATGTACTATCCGAGTCCACAGGGCTGAGTGACGGCTCCCCCAGAACGGCGGAGTGTTTGATGCAAGCTTGTCAGCTCTGTCATCCTTCGCTGGGACCTGGGGCCAAGATTCACATCCTCTGTCAGGCGCTCATCCAACACCTTCAGCCAGCCTCCACCAGGCTCCAATTTTACACTCTTTCCCTGGAATGGCAGGCAGCCTTTCAGGCCCTGGAGATGGTGAGACACACAGTAATACTGCCACTTTCTGTAGGAATAACTTAGGAGCTGAAGTCAGATAAACGAAGAAAAGAGGAAGGGGAGGAGGATTCAAAAGGAATGTGATAACCATGTTTTGTTTTGTTTTAACCTGTTTTCTACCATCTTGCTCTGATCCTCCCCTTAGCCCCAGCTTCGCAAGTAATCACACCCAAAATAACTGCAGAGGCAGGATATCAGGGATCTCAGTTTAAAACACTGGTTGGTTCGCCACCATAGGCAGCTGCCCACCAAGAGGAAAGGATGCTGTGACGTATCCAGATCAAACAGACATGAGAAATAAATGCTCAGATCAAGATCAAGCAATCTGACCTTGTTAGCTGGAAGCTCTAGGTTGTCTCTCCTCCGTTTTGTGTCTCACCTAATTTGACTTCTTCCCCTGCCTCTCCAATCTGTTAAGTCCATTTAATGTGCTAGAAAGAGAACTAGGAAATATACAACAAGAAGTGTGGCCAAGTCCCTTCTCCAGGGCTCACTGTTGTGGGCCAGTGACTGCAAGCCTGTCAAGGACAGGAACTGGAAAATAGAAAGGCTTAGTCTTGCCTGTGGCTTCCACAGTGGCACATAGCAGCTGTTCAAACAGCTGTCTCATCAATGCAAAATTTCAATAACATCTTCCCCCACAAAGTATAGACACCAGTGGGAGCCTTGTATGTTTCCCCTAATTGGATCCAGTTCGATGACACTTGGCTTGGCTTTACCTAACCTAATCTAGAAAGAAAATGTTCCTCCCATTTTGCATTAAGATTGGACGACACTAAAGATGCTACAAAAACTGACACCACATGCTTAGGCCCGTTGTCACCTTGCATTTGTGAAGCCCGGGTCCGGGAAGAGTTCTGGGTCAGAGGTCATGAGTCAGCACTGCCTCTGCCCTAGAGTGACTGCAGGGACCCCTCTAAGCCTGGGGACACATAGGGCTGCCTCTTCTACCAGATACAATATGATATGAGAGGCAGCAAGACCTCAAAATGCTTTAGAACAGGAGTTCTGAGCTGGGCTTTGTGGGTTCTTTTACCTAGATCTGGGAGTTACACCTGGTAACTCCCAGATGTGGATTTGGGGCCCACGTAGGGTTCTCAATAAAATCAAATTCATTCAAACATTAGATTTTAGATTTTAATACCTGTGTTTCCAGTTCTTACATAAAAAATATATGTATATATATATATCTGATAACTCTGGACCGAAGGCTTGGCATGAAAACTGTCTTCAGTAGCTGAAGAGTGGCTACATCACTTGGAGTGGTCACGTGTTCTCTGGGTGATCACAGTCCCCACCACAGTGGCTTTTTTAGGCTACCTCCCTGGAACTTGCTGGTATCTGAGTGGGTAATAACTCTGACCAGGTTAACTAGTGGTCCATGATAGCATGGGCACAACATGGTCTAAGAACTTGTTGAAATGTCATGGGGACCTTATCTGACTTCCTCCAACCCCACACGGAGGAAGAACCAAGAACAGCACAAAGCTGAGTCCCACACAAGACTCCTCTGCCATCTCTACCAATTCTGGCACCAGCCTTCCCTCCCACAGTACTCACTACTGGGTTGGATAAGTCAATGCAGTGGCTGCACAGAACTCACAGACTGCACTCACAGTTATGGGGCTTAGTAGGGAAATAACAGTTACAATTCAAGCTCAAGGACACTCAGGACATGAGTCTTCCATCGGGATAGCCTCTCCCCAGTTGTGCTTGCAGGCAATCCTCTCCCTGGCCTTCAATCTCTGCCCAAGGCACCCAGCTGTTACTTCTCCATGGGCTGGGAAGTCCACCATGCCATCTGCTGCTGCTGGGTCTCTTTCTTGGTATAGTGAGTTCCTCTGCTCTGGAATTGGCTCTTTAAGACATAAGTGACCATTCTAGGTTGGAGTTACAGAACTTGGCCAGAAAGCCCACATACACAAGTAATTAATCCACTGCAGAACTTAAAGCTACAGGCACCACATGGCCCCCAAAGAGAGTTCATTGCAGAAATGATATTCCAGCATATGGGGGGTGGGTTATAAAGAGGAAACAGGAGAGGGAGTCAAGGAAAGGAGCAAGAAGTGTGAAGCCCTACTGCTGGACCAAACCATTGGTGTAAGCCATTCAGACCAGAGCAGGGGTCAGTGCCGGGAATCAAAGGGATAAAGCTAGAGATGGTAGGTTGATTCCATACTGTGGGAAGGAGGGCCTTTAACACCAAGCAATATTCTCAGCTTTTCATGCTAGAAACTCCTGGTACAATGTGGGGCTTAGGAACTAAGCTGCTAGGCTCACCCTACACACACTTCTAAGCCTACTTTTATGACAAAGAGTTGAGGTAGGAGTCTGTTGTTGTCAGGCACCATCATGCTGGTTCCGACTCATAACAACTCTTTGTACAACAGAACAAAACATTGCCAAGTCCTGGGCCATCCTCACAATTGTGGCTATGTTTGAGGCCATGGCTGCAGCCACTGTGCAATCTCTCAGGAAGTGGCTTGTCAATGGATGGACTATTGTATTACCAAAGCACATAGGAGGTACAAGAGATCCTTATGGTCTGGGTAAGCCAAACCCAGTGACCTCTTACTGAAGGTACAACAACCATCCCTCAGAGGAGACTTGGAGGAAACCCTGGCATGTAGTGGTTAAGAGCTGCGGCTCCTAACCAAAGGTTGGCATTTTGAATCCACAAGGTGCTCCTCATAAACCACATGGGGCAGTTCTACTCTGTCCTATAGGATCACTATGAGCCAGAATCCCACTATGGCAATCGGTTTGGGTCTTTCTGGTTTATCAAGATGTGGAATTGTTGGAATAGTGATGCTCTGCCTGCTCTCAAGATGTCTCAGTGCTCTTGTTCCATAAAAGCGTTTCTCAAAGGATGGCTCATTTATAGCGATGGGTGATTAGGAAGGAGACATCTACACATTTACAGTGCCTGAGTCAAGAAATGTTTCTAAACTTAGTGCATTTAGATAGCATGTTGAACATCTGTTCTGCTCTCTTGACACCTCCACACCCACCCCCCCAAAAAAAGAGATCCTTGCATTTGGGACACAGGAACATATTTCCCCAAAGCTATGTTTCACAGAATGCTAAATGAAGTGGTTAGAATGCAGTGTCCTCTTATCTTTAGCCCCTTTTCATGTTGCTTGAGTGTCTGCTGGCCTTTAAAGGAGACAGTGTAACAGTGATAGTCCAAAGAGACTCTAATGAGAGAATTATCATCTTTGACTTTACAACTAAGGATTGGTGGTAGAACAGCCATCCAAGCACACTAAGTCCCAAGTGTTCCATCATCAGTTCATATGGAGGCTAAATGGGTGGGAAATGACAGAAATATGACTCTCTTTGACAGTGAGCCACATGGGCCGCACTTGTTATTCTTCACTGTCAATAGCTTCCTGCTGCAATGACTTGAAGACCACCAGAAGACCATCTGCCACGTATCAGTGGACTTTGATCGTCTCCTTTCTACATCTATAGACAATTCTGGCCATGTACATGCAAGAGGGGGAAGGTCATTACCATACCCTGGAACAGCTGTCACCTAGAACAAGTGGCACGTGATCGGACACCAAGCTGCTATGTCTCTAGAGCATTATGTGGTAACACAAGCAGAGCATGTGTAGTGTCAAGAAACTATCGATCCTACAGTCTGGGGATGTACTCTCTGAAGGTCTAGTATTGCAGCAAGTAGAATTAACCTTACGTCATCTTTCTCAGTGTAGTACAGAGAGTTCTATTTGCAAGCCCAGAAAAAAAATAAAGGGACCTGTGGAAGTGCAAGCCTAAGAACAAAGTTCTGACAGTCATGCTTATCCTTCACAAACTCTTCCTTCTGCAGGTTTCCTACAGCATCCAGAGGTGTCCCACACAGCCCCAGTGACAGGAGGGAGAAATTGGGCCAGGTTAAATTCTCCCAAACACCTAATGGGAAAGAATGGGAGAAAGAAAATGGAGAATAAAACCTTTCAGCTTCATTAACACTCTTGCTTAACAAGCTAAAAATAGAACTAATTGCTTTCACTATTCTAATGTGAAAAATCAGTTTTTAAGGATCAAGATTCTTTCCCTGGCTGGAGAAATCACTGAATCGGTAATAGACTGACTGCCAATGAATTATGAATGTCGTAATCAAGCCTTTTTGGAAGGCCAGGGACTTGGTTACAAATGGGTACTATAATTAGAAATAAGCCAAAGCTGCCTAAAGTGTACCCCTTTGTCATTTTTTTAAGAGAAGAAGCATAAGACTGTTCCTCATCAGGTGTTTGAACTGTTCTTGAACAATGCCTTGTTCTCACCCTTAGAGGAGGCATCTACAGATTAGAGCATAGAAACACCATCGCTGAACCCCTTTCCTTTCTGAAAAGCACCGTCGATCTCCTCCAGTACTGATTGGAAAAGTGTTTGAATTCTCTTCATCTACTTCTACTACCTAGGATTCTATAAGCTTAAGATCTCTAGGGCAGCAAGTAACCTCTTTACAGTTCCAAGGAGACCATGGTTTGGGTGAAGTTGCCAGCCATTCACAACTTAATGAGAATTGGTTTCATTCAGTCCCTTCCTTCTGCACAAGTAGTTGGTTCTGAAGGACTGAAAACTTGTAGGGATAAGGCACGTGTACTAGGGAAGAAGTGAGAGAGCAATATTGAAGGTGGGAGTTTAAGGGATAAAAAATGTGAGTAGGACTTTCTCAGAGGGACAGAGCTCCAAGCCCCAGTCAGAGCTATAAGGGAGGAAAAGCCTTCCCATAAAATCCAGACAACATGAAAAACCAATGTGTATTTGTCATGGATTGAATTGTGTCCCCACAAAACATGTGTGTAGCCATTTGGCTAGACTACCATTCCTGATGTTACTTAATGTTCCTATATGTCATAAGCCCTGACTCTATGATGTTAATGAGGAAAGACGGTAGTGGTTATCTTAGGACAAGACTCAGTGCGTGAGATTGTATTGTGCCTCGAGGCAATCTTTTAGGCTATAGAGAAAAGAGAAGCAAGCAGAAAGTTAGGGACCTCGTACCACCAGGAAGCAGTGCCAGTCCTTTAAAAGGAGTCAGATCCCTATGTATCAGAAGCTCTCAGCCCAAGGGAAGATTGATGATAAGGACCTTCCTCCTGAGCCAACAAACAAAGATTTCTCCGGAACTGATTCCTTGAGTTTGGACTTGTAGACTACTGGACTGCGACAGGATAAAAAAAATTTAAAGCCACACATTTGTGGTATTTCTGTTAGAGCAGCACTAGATGACTATGATATGGCCTACAGTAACATGTCACCCACCTCCATCCTTCCAAGAAATCTTCACACTTGAGAAGGAGTAACTGTACTTCGTTTGCTTGAGGATGGAGCCACTTTGAGCAAAATGTGGCTGAGAATTGCTGTCCTTTCCTCAATGGCTTCACTTCTGACTTGACCTCTAAATATGAGACAGTTCTAACTAGAAAGCCCCCTCAACAGGATCTCCTTCCAGGAAGTTATCTTCTCCCAGCTCTCAGTGGCCAATGGGAGAAGGTGGTCAGTGTCCTGCCTCGCTCTGCGCCCTGAATTGAAGGTGAGCCAGGATCATCAACATCTCATGCCAGATGGTCTTCATCAGTGTTTCTCAACCCTGATTGCCCATTAGATTCACCTAGGTGATTTTTAATGTTCATGCCCAGGTCATACCCCCAGATTCAGGAATACATTTCAAAAACACAAGATAAGCATGGTGCTTACCCTGCTGACCAGATCTGTAACGAACAATTCCACATTTTTTTCACATCAAAGATTCTGCTTCTAGGTATGGCTGGTATTTGCATCTCTCATAACTCCATAGCACCTTCCTACAGAATCAAACCTTTCCAAATTTACAGTCCCTGATAGGGATAAGCCATCTAGTCAGGAAGGTAAACACAGGCTTTCTTGTGCTTACTCATTAAATCTGTTACGACCAACTTCACATTATAATAAGAAACAGAATCTGCATTTTAACAAGATCTAAAATATGGATTCTGGTTCAGTATATCTGAAGTAGAAATACAAATTCTCAGAAGGGAATTGAACCAGAATGAACCAGTTCAAAGTCCTAGATTCTAAATGTAGACAGGGCTGAGAAACTCTGACTGAATTCTTCCCTTCCTACACCTGTTCTTCATCCTGCTGATTTTGCTGTCACCTCCCAGCCCTAGACTGGGGGCTTCACAAACATGCAAGGCTCTGGAAGTAGCAAGGCCTTCGTCTCTGAGGGTAAGTACTAGGTTCTGGGTCATGTCTTGCCAGCACCCTGGACAGCTTCCCCCAATCAGCCTTAGGTCTTAAGAGACTTCTTCTCTAAGGGTGAAAAACCACGATTCCCCCTCCTCCCCCCCCCAGCCAACTCTATTGGACCAGAAATGGCTCTCTGAGGCACTATATTCATAAAGCCCTTCTCAACAGGACATGTTCAAGCTCAGTGAGAAGAATGCCGTGTTCAATTATCAATGTCAGATAAGCAATCAGGAGAGGGAAACACCTAGCATTTGTCAAGCCCTTAAAAAAAAGTAAATGAATAAAAATAAAAAACTCATTTCCTTATATAGAAAGAGACCCAAAGACAAAAAGTGATTCAATTGATTTTACAGATATGTGCTGTTTCTAACAAGAAAGAATCTGCTACTAGAAATGTTGGCAGAGTATAGGATCAGTATAGCTGGGGTCTTGTCAGAAACGTAGAATATCAAGCCCCACGCAAAGCTTAGTGAATCTGAATCTGCATTTTAACAAGTTCCCCTGGTGACACATATACAGAGTCTGCAGAAGAAGATCAGAATAATACTAGGCTCAGGTGGGCAATAAAGGGCGTGTCTCAGTCACCTGGTACTGCTCTAACAGAAAATGCCACAAGCAGAAGGCTTCAGGAAGAGAAATTTTATTGTCATAGTCCAATAAGCTACAAATCCAAATTCAGTACAAGGAATTATCACAGTTTGATAGGCTAAGAGTCCAGATTTAACATGAGAGCATTCTGGCCCAGGAACCTCAAGTCCAAAGAACATGCTCTGCTCTCAGGGCCATTTTCTTTCTCTCTGCTTGCCTCTCTTCTATATCCCACAAGCGTGTAGCTCGAGTCCTATCTTACCAACATAGCTGTTTCCCATTCTCCCTCATCAACATCCGATTCAGGATTGACAACACATAGGGAAAATGACTCAACATTGGGACTCACAGCCCAGTGGAATCAATACACACATTTTGAGGGAGGGGGGACACAATGCAATCCATGACAGGGGGAAATTAAACAAAAAAACAATAGCATGCTCTGTACTGTAAAGGAATGGATTTGCTATGTGAGCCCAGAAAGAGGAGAGAGCCATGTAAGTGCAGAAGTCCAGAAGCGTTGATGCTTCCAGAGAGCGTAAGGCCTTTGGGTCAGATCTTACAAGATGGCTTGAGTGTAAATAGGCATAAAGGATATCTGTTACTCTCTGGTATTTCTCCTGCTTACCTCTGGGAGCACTGTCTCGTTCTTCCCCCACCACAGCTCTGTATATAGGCTATTTTTGGTGTACCCTGTCCAGCACAACAGGCTTCCCTACCCAACAGGACAGCAGTGATGGTGTCTCCTCCCTTGACCTTCTCTAGTTCATATACATACAGGACCAGTCTCACAAGAACCACTCAGAACATTTTTGGAATGAATTAACATGTAATGAAAGAAAGGTAGACAGACTGAAGCTAGGCCTGTAGAAACACAGCCTAGCTTCATTTTGATCCTTATGAACTCTAGCACTGCCCAAAAATGACTCAACGAAGTATAGGCAGTTGCTTGAAATTATCAAGCTATAACCAAAAAGAAGCAGAAAGAAGAAAACCTAAGTTAGAATCCCAAATTTCTGCCAAGTCTAGGTTGGCCACTAAGGACATAGGGTCACCTCACTCTGGAACAAAACTTTCTTGGCTCTGGGGTTCCAGTACTCGTGGGTGAACCCCAGAAGAGAGAAGCAAAGGATGAGAGCTGGAGCCACGATAACTCGCTCTGGAGGACCTCGGTTCTCCTTTAGTCAAGATTGCCCTCCAATAGAGCAACATTTAAAAGACTTGGCCAGCTGGTTCAGTAGACCTCACCCACTGCAGCTCATCTCATAGAGTGAATGTACACTGAATTCCTTCGGAAGAGAATAAAGTAATGTGCAATGTAAGCATCATTGTTGCTGTGCAGTGGAGGTCCTTGAAATGGAATCTTACATGTTTTCTACATGTTTATTCATTCACACGGTGCTGCGTTCATGTACACTGCAGAATGAGACAGTGCAGGCTCTGGGGTGAGACCACCTGTGTTTCAATTCTGACTCTGGAACTTTTTAGTTGTGTGACCTTGAACAAGTTACTTAACCTCTCTATGCCTCAGAGTCCTTACCAACAACACAGAGACGATGATGATAATGATGGTGGTAACATCAGGGAGGTGCTCTGGGTATTAAAAGAGTTGACACATACGTGAGTGTTCAACTTTGTCTCTGGAATGTGTTGTATATTCAATAAATGTGAGCAATTCCGATCTGCCTTTGGCCGTCACCACCTTGCCTTGTGGGGCCCGCTACGCTCAATACATCACCCTCCTTCCCACTCTATTAATAATGCCCCGATTGCCATAGACTCCCATGGACTCCACTCAGGCTTGACGTAAGGGCAGTATCCCATGCTGCTACCGAAATAAAAAGTACTGTGATCCTTCAAATTTAACATTCTTTTAGGGTATATCCTCAGCAAACTTCATAATCTAATACACATGAAGGTGCTATAGACTTTTAGTTGTCGACATTCCTTTAAAGATACAGAATTATCTGTTCTTTAAAAAGAAACCTAAAGATAGCAATGCCTCAACAACAAGGGATGAAGCATGAGGAGTGGCATTTCAGGCACAGTCAGATTACAGAGGTAGATGTTTTCAAACTGAGCAAAGAGGGGAAATGGATGCCTAATTTTGTGGACAATTCTCCTTTAATACAATACCAGAGGGCAGGAATACTCCAAAATTTCCAGGTAGATGGATCATTTAGTTAGCTTTACTGTTTCTGGACCTGGAACTCTCCTTTTTAAGCAAGAGCATCAAAAGGCATCTCTGTCTCCAGCATCTTTGTCTCTGGAATCTGCAGCAAGAAGAACTCCTTCTATAGCTCTATACTGTAGAGACCAACTCTGCCTCTAAGGTTAAAAACACCACTGGGATAACGGGCCTCATACGCTGATGGTCCCTGGCACTGTTAAAGCATGTTGTGGTGAGGCGCTGTTGAGTCAGTTCCAACTCATAGCAACTCGATGTACAACAGAAAGAAACATTTCCTGGTCCTGTGCCATCCTCACAATTGTTCTGATCGAGCTCAGTGTTGCAGCCACTGTATCAGCCCATCCTGTTGAGGGTCTTCCTGGTTTTCACTGACCCTCTACCTTGCCAACCATGATGTCCTTCCTCAGGGACTGGCCCCACCCAAGAATATTTCCAGAGTATGTGAGATGTAGTCTTGGCATTCTTGGCTTCTAAGGAGTACTCTGGTTGCACTTCTCCCAAGACAGATCTATTAGTTCTTTTGGCAGTCCATGGTATATAAAATATTCTTCTCCAACACTACAACTCAAAGGCCTCAGTTCTTCTTCAGTCTTTCTCATTCTCTGTCCAGCTTCCACATGCATATGAGACAGTTTAAAACACCATGGCTTTGTGTTCAAGGTGATATCTTTGTCTTTTAACACTTTAAAGATGTCTGTTGCAGCGAATTTGACTGCTGTTTTCATAGGGGTTGATTATGGATCTGAGTAGAAAGAAATCCTTGACAACTTCGAACTTTTTTACATTTATCAAGACATTTATTGGTTCAGTTGTAAAGATTTTTGCATTCTTTGTACCAAGGTATAATCCATACTGAAGGCTGCGGTCTTTTCAGCAGTCAGTGCTTCAACTCGTCTTTACTTTCAGTAACAAGGTGTTGCCATCTGCATAGCACAGGAATGCCCTCCTCCGCTCCTGATGCCCCCGTCTTCTTCTTGTAGTCCATTTTCTCAGGTTATTTGCTCAGCATACAGACTGAATAGGTATGCTGAAAGGATACAACCCTGGCGCACACCTTTCCTGACTTTAAATCACGCTGTATTCCCTTGTTCTGTCCCATCAACTGCCTCTTGATCTCTGTTCAGGTTCCTTAGGAGCACAATCAAGTGTTCTAAGATTTCCATTTTTTGCAGTGTTATCCATAATTTGTTATGATACACACAGCTGAATGCAGTTGCATAGTGAATAAAACACAGATAAACAACTTTCTGGTATTCTCTGCTTTCAGCCAGGATCTTTCTGACATCAACAATGATATCTCTCTTTCCACAGCCCCTTTTGACCTGGCTTGAATTTCCGATAGTTCCCTTTGATGTACTGCTGCAGTCACTTTGGGATGATCTTCAGCAAAATTTTACTTGTGTGTACTAATGATATTGTTTGATTAAGTTCCACATTTAGTTGGATAGCATTTCCTTCAAGTATAAGCCAACATAAATCTTTGTCTTCCCTCTCTCAAGGAAGACATTCTCCCTTCAGGTGCAGGGGCCATGGTCCTGCTTTCTCTAGGGAAAATCTTACGGGTCAGAAAACATGTAGGCAAAACCTGGAAAGACCAGAGAAAGCAGCGGGATAGTGGTAGGGCTGCTTGAGAATAGCATCTCAGGCCCTATTCAGGGTGTTTTCAAAGTCCAGACAAGAGGGAGGATTTTATTTCTAACTCTTCAGTCCCATTTGGTTCCTTCAAGCTCTCTCATTACCTCCCTGCCCCCGTCATGTTATATAGTTTCACATACATAAACAAGACAATCACAGCACACATACAACATACACACAAGACAGCAGTAGGAGCAGGGCCAGCCTGGAGTGGTGCAGATTTCTCCAGGGAAGACCTCTGAGGTGACAAGGTAAGAGCAGAAAAGATCAGATGGCCCAGCTCCCTGTAGTTACAGAGGGCTGCACCAAGTCTCAGTAAAAAGGCATCTCTTGCCCAAGGTCAGAGAATTAGTGACTAAGTGAGGATTCTAATTCCATTCTTTCATTGCTTTCTCCTGATGAGAACTCCTCTACAAGGTTATTTTGGGTGCTGTCTGATAATAGATACTCCAAGGACAGGTGAGCCTGTAGTTTGAAGGCTCCTTTTCTCACCTTGGCTTTATCCAAGTCTCTGGAGCAAGAAAAGTCTTAGATATTTCCATGTTCCCAGTCTACCTTGAGACTTTTACCAGTAAGGTTCCTACTATACCACAGACTCTGCTCCCAACCCACACTTCCCCTGCCCCCAACAATGGGGCAGGCCCACGTGGCTGCATCTTCTCCAGAATGCAAAGGCTTGTTTGCCCTTTGAACATTTTCCTAGTTGAAGAAACTCTATCTCGAAATTAATGACAACAGAAACACCTGGCCAGAAAAGGGTGAAGAGCACTTGGGAAAGAACCCTGCTAACATAGTTGTACCTGGCATCAGAGAAGGAGAGACAGCAATAGGGGAAGGAACTACGTCTCAAGGCCCTCAGCTGACAATGACCCTCAAATAACAGTCAGAAACTTCCATGCTTCCCTGTGGTTAAACACTGATTCCTTTTTGTATGTTACAAAAATGAAAGCCTATTCCAGAAAACTGTAAACTAACACATTTGTGTTGTTTTAAGCCACTAAGTTTGTCGTGATATGTGAGCACCGTCATAGAAAACTAACACATTTATGCTCAATGAATGACCCAATTTAGTTGTATAATGAGGATTTACTAAGTGTGAGTGATGCATTACCTTGAACCTCAACTTTGGCCATTATTTCAGATACCCATTTGAAAGTCTTCAGGTGGCCCCAGACAACAGGTAGCTGATATGAAAAATGATCAAGATAAGAGAGAAAATGAATAATACCTACCAGATGTGGAAGGTTAATGGAGAGGAGAATCACGGACTTGTAGTCTTGGAGCTTGTCTTGCAAGAAGCACAATGCTATAACTGGCAAAACCACTTCTGTGATGATCAATGTGAGTGGACCACTAAGAACTGGGTGAGGAGAACAACTTCAATCTGCAGTCTAGCAGTCCTAGATTGCGTTGTGTTCCCCTCCAAATGTGCATATCAATTCAGCTCAGCCATGAATCCCAATATGGTGTGACACAAATTCTGCCTCTGTGATGGTCATGAGGGGTAATGGGCAGGAACTGTGACTGTGAGGCAGGCCTCAGTAGACAAGCTTGGACTGTGGTGAGGTCATCCCTGGGAGATACAAGGAAAGAGAAGCGAGTGGAGTGTTGGGAACCTCATACCGCCAAGAAAGCAGCACTGAGAGCAGAGTGCATCCTTCGGACCTGAGGTTCCCGTGACAGGATGCTCTCACCTTGAGTATGGACTGTTAGCCTACTGGACTATGATAATGTCTCACATGACTTTGGATTTGGAGCTTCTAGGACTGTGACAATAAAATTTGTCCTCTTTAAACCTTCCATTCGTGGTGTTTCTGTTAGAGCACTGCCAGGTGACCAAGACACTAGGCAACTTAAATCAGATCTGGGAAGGAGAAGCTCTGTGTCACTTAGGTATCTGCTTCATTCTTGGAGCAGCTCTGAGAGACCTGACTATACTAGTGTATTTAATCCTTCCCACCCCCCTCCACACTGAACATGAGGGATCTGCAGAACAGACAATGAAGTCACTTGCCCAAGGGCACACAGCTAACAAGTGGAGAAATGGAGATAAAAATGGAAAATGCTGATGCATCCAAACCCTTGCTCTCCCAACCCTGCCAGCTTCAGGTATTAAGACCTAGATCCCTTAGGGAGCTCAAGACATTTCTGAAAGACTCAACAGAGATTCTAGAACCTGTGTCTCCTCCTGCACATCCTCCCTTCACCTAGAATCAATCTGGCCACTCTCCAGGAGGTCTTTAGAGCTTTCTACACGTAGCGACTTAAATTGGGATCCACTAGAAAGTCGCTGTCTCACCTTTAGGGCCCTTCTTTACATGCAAGGGGTCCCAAAACCTTCAGGCAGTGCCCTGGACAAGCCAAGGCCCAGTAAAGGTGTGAAAGGGTGAGTCGGGAACAAATTAGACAAATTAGACTGTCTGAGCACTGGGGGGCTCCAGAATTGCTGCTCTCCCTGCTCCAAGAGGGCTGAAATCACAGCTGCAAACTGCATATGAAATCCATCCCTCAGTGCTTCCAAGTGAGGCTGAAGGGGGTACTTTAACGTGAAGCTATAAAATGCTACAATAAAACTTCACCAGTTTTTATATAGGTTTCCAATAATGAGGGGAGATATTTCAGCAGCTGAGACTGTGTCATGAGAGAAAAGGAAATTTCCAGCACCACTGCTTTAAGGCAAGAAGCTGCCTGCTCCCACATGGTTCATAACCAGGAATTTTTCCCATTTAAAGAGGACTGCATCATGTTATGTGTCTCCCATTCCTTATACGGGTTTGCAATGATTCTTCACGTCTTCTCAATGAAAAGAGTTCATAAAATATAACTTTCCATTGGAGGTAGCTGGTGATTTTTTATGCCTCCAAATCTTGGAACAGCCAGGAATTAGAGCAACAGAGGGATAAGGAGGTGAGGGATTTGGACAAACTGGAGGAGCTGGAGTAGGAAGAGAAGAGATCTCTTGGAGTAATATCCACTGCCAATGAGTCGATTCTGACTCACAGAGACCCTACAGGACTGAACAGAAATTCCCCAGGGGTTTCAAAGGCTGTAATGTTTGCAGGAGCGGAGTGCCCCATCTTTCTTCTGTAGGGCGGCTGGTAGGTTCAAACTGCCAACCACTTGGTTTAACAGCTGCATACTTAACCACTTCATTGCCAGAGCTCCTCTGTCTTTGAGTGGTAGACCTCAGGAAATAAACCAAGGCTGTATCAAAGTACTGCTCCCCTGGAAGCGGACCTTAAGAGGCCATATCTCCTGAAGATGCCCAGCAACTTAAGAGGAAGTGCAGGAGAGCACTTTCCAGGATGACCGGAAAGTGGGCACAAATGAGGACCCAGAAAGAAGTGATTGGCCTCAAGGAAGGGGAAGGAATGCCCTTGAAGAGACTGGCAAGGGAACAGAGGAGGGGTAGAGGCCAGGGCAAGGGGGCAACATGAGGGAGGCTGGGACAAAGGCAATGAGCCCACCAACAGGCCAGGAAGAGACCAGCCTGCTCTCAGAGCCACTTCCCCACACTCCGGAAGGGTAAGCACTCTATCTGGGGAACTGATACCAGCCTGTGCTAAGCTGCCCTTGTGATCTGATGCAGAGCTGTGGGGCTTAATAGTGTTAACTGTTTAGTGGACATCATGTCAAACCTCGTTAATAGAAACATGCCTGCTTTCAGATTTGGGATCATTTGGACACAGACAAGACTCAAGTCGACATGTTAGCTTTCAGAGAAAATAGAGTTTGTTACACAAACCAAGAGTGTGAAATAATTATGGACCAAAACGCCACTGTCGTCAAGTTGATTCTGACTCACAGAAACCCTGAAGGACAGTGTAGACTGGGCCCTTAGGTTTGCCAGGGCTGTACCTTTACGGAAGCAGACTGCCGTGTCCTCCTCCTATGGAGCGGCTGGTGAATTCGAACTGCAACCTTTCCATTAGCAGCCAGTGCTTTAACCACTGCACCACTAGGGTTCCTTTAATCATGGGCAGGAGGGATGACCAACCTGTCTGGGGAAAGCCAACAGGTTTCTAGGACTTTGAATGACCCTAGTGCTTCTATCATTGCATTCGGAGAGTGTCACTTGCTAAGAATTGCTGGCTAGCTTTCTCATACAGGTCCAGGAGGCCCTCGGCCTCATAACACACTGTCAAACAATAATATGTGCTGCCACACACGCTTAAAATACAGAAAGGAATTCTCCCATTCTTAAAAAAAAAAAATGCAAACTCATTGCCACTGAGTCGACTCTGAGCCATGTAGGATGGTTTTCCAAGGAATAGCTAGTAGAATCGAACTGCTGACCTTTTGCCTGGCAGGCCAAACTTCAAAGTCCAGCCCAAATGTCCCTTCCTCCATGAGGCTGTCTAGGCCTTCTCAGTCCACACATCTTTCCCTAAAGCATCCAGTGTTGAGGCCATGTTTGTGCCATCTATGGGCTATCTTAACCATAGGTTCTCCTATTCTTCCCATGCCCAAGTCTCACAGCTCCAGCTGAACTGGAAGCAGCTGGAGCCCAGAGTAAGTCTTACAGAAGTATATACCCATTAGGTCATGAAGATCTCTGTGTTGGCTGAAGATAAAAGACACATTTTTTCCAGCAAAATTTTTATATATGAATACTTTGAAATATTACTGAACAATTAAAAAGAAAAAAATCAGAGCTACTCTGTATACATATATCTATCTGTTAACCCCATACTCATAGTGAAAACTTGATTACAGGCTATATACATTGTGTTATTTCATTTTTGCAAAGGAAAAAGTATTTTCAATTATTTTATCAGCATTAAGTGTGGCTGAGTGAGCATGGAGAAAAACAAGAAGAGAGGTGTACTGAGCTATTCATGTTTGTCTTCTGGGGTCGAGGAGTTAGGATTGTGGGTATGAGAAGCTTGCTTTTCATTTGTGTATCTCCCTGTTACTTGCCCTGCTACGTGAGCGTGCATTATTTTTTCCTTTGCAGGGGGAGGGAGACTCAGTAAACAGAATAAATACTGCCAAGCCAGGCTGTGCAGCCTTTCCCCCAACTAATCTAGACAACATCCCCTTTTGGCCACAAGGCTGAAGGTAAACCTTCCTAGGATCTTATGGGTCATCTGTACCTCCTACCACTCCATGAGGGCCTCCCCATGTGGCCTCCCTGAGGAGTTAGTAAGGGATCTTCATAAAATCCACACCTCCCTAAATGCCCCCTTCCAAAGTTCTAGTCCCATCTCTCTGTCTACTTTGAAGTAACCACAAGTAGAGTGGTTCACTGTTTCTTAACAAAGGAGACAGCACAAGAAAGCTGGATATTGCCTGTTTTTCCTTCCAAATTCAATTCTGCCTTCTCTAGTGACCCCAGGAGGTTGGCACCCAAGAACTGCATCCATAAGACTCCCTTCCTATGTTGGGTTCAGCCCATGGGAGGAAACAGCAGGGGATTACAGGACAACAGGAGAGAGAAGCAGGATCTTCACTCTCTGGCCGACTCACAGCCTAGCCGCAGGTTAGTGACAGCCCACAGGGGCTGCTAGTGGCCTCTTCTGCAGCTCAGCACTGTGAATATGCTTCCTGGTGGGGGTGGGGTACACCAGCAGCATCCCACGGTTACCAGTCCCAAAGTGTGTCATCACCCCTAATGGGTTCCCTTAAACTTGCCTACACCCTTGTGAGCTGTCCCTTACGTAAACCCCCTTTCAAGTGTGCCATTGCCTGCCCAGAATCTGAGCAGCCTCCCTTTTTGCTACCACCAAGGAGCCCTGGGACAGGGGCTATCTGTGAAAGCCGTACCTGCTGTGAGAAGCCTGCCAGCCCTGGAGACCCACACACCCTGGAAGCACCTCTGCGGCAGGCTTTCCAGCCTGCACTCAGGGAGGGCTTCACCAGGCATGGCCATGCTGCTTCTTTGTCTCACCTGCCAGGCACAGAGAGCGGGAAAGCCAGCCCCACTGACTCGTAGCATGCCAAGGGAACAAAGTGGCAAGCTAAAAGGTGGAAATCGCCTGCCTCCTCTCCGGAAACCATCAGAGGGGTGCTGTGAAGTCAGCCACTGCAGCCAAATGTCTCCTTTAGCAAAGTTACACTCCTGTGCCTCACCCAGCAGGTGTCAATCAGGCAAGGAAGAGGGAGAGAACAGATGCAAACAAGCTAACTAAAAATACACCCGTTGCAGACTTCATTCAAGGTGCAGGAACACCCTCAGTCCCCAGGGCAGTGATGGGGCCTTGGGACCTCAAGGGGCAGAGGATGACGGCAATGAAGGTAACACCCAACATAAAAACAACAGCAAAAAAGATAAAAATATATCTCGAGACCCAAAAAACCTGTTCAAATCCTGGGGGATACTGACACCTAATTACTAGTCAAACTGAATAAGAACAAGCTATGAGCTCTGCATCTGCTTCCTTTCACTGGCTGGAGTCTTTCATTATATCAACGTGTGCTATTAATCAAATGAACTCTGGGAGATGCATGGAAGGGAGCTCATCTTAGGCCAACTGTCAAAGCAATAGCAGACTCCCTCATCCCTCCCACCAAGGGGACCTGCAGGGCAGGCATAGACAATAAGCGACACATCAGCCCCTCTGTTACCGCCACCGCACTCCTGGGAGCCAGGAAGTGACGAGTGCTCCAGCTTTAGAACATTCTAGAGAACGAAGGACCAGTTTTCAAATCCACAAAGACAAGTGTGGTAACTGTGCATCATTCAGAACACTGGTTCCACATCCACCGGAGTGGATATAGTAGAAGTCCAGCTTAAACTGGCTTAAGCTGAAAGGGAGACTGATTGGCTCATATAACCTGCATAGTTCAGGCATGGCTGTATCTTAGGTGCTAAAACGAAGTCCCCATGAATCTCCTGCTATCTACCCCACAGATCTGCTTCCCTTGATGGTGACTTGATTCTCAGCTCTTGTGGGTCTGTATTCTAATTGGCCGTGGTGGGGAGAGACAGTTTGCACTGGTAAGAAAGAAACCAGGATGAGCTCTTCAGAACGACGGCAAGCCCTGTGGTGGAAGAGCAGGTCTTGCTCAGGGAGACGTGGCAGGAGGGAGGTCCGTCGAGGGCAGGCCTGGGAGATGAGGGCTAGAATGGGCCCAGGAAGAGCAACCAGAGGGCAGGCTACAGCTTCCAGGGTTTATTCTCTGCTGCAGGAACTCATGGTCACTTTCTGAGCTTGTCCATTTCAGTGACCTATCCTAGAAACAGCATCTACTGTTTCTTAGGGCATGTCAGTTCCAGTTTCTGATTTTGAGAAACCACTGGGGTCTCTCCTTTCCCAGCTGTGACTCCAGGAGAAAGCAATTCCTCTCCAAGGGGCAGGTGGTATCTGCAGGCTGCAAATCGCCCTTCCTGACTTTCAGACGTTTCCAGCAGCAGAGGCATAGCTGGGCTTAAGGAGCCAGGTTTCTCCACAAGCGTGACAAACTTGACTTTAAACTGATGACTGGAATCTACACGCTGTTCGTCCAGCGCCTGCCAGCAAACCCCGTTCTCTCCGCTGTTTAATCTTCACTTGCAGTGACAGAATTCCTATGCTCTTTCAGCCGCCGTCAGCAGCACCCGCCACGCCTTCCCAAGCCCTCTCCTGCAGCTGCCCCTCACAGCACGCACACTCACAGAACACGCACACGCTCAGACACATTCACTCATGTGCACACCAGCTCACACTCATTCTTTCACACAGACACACTCCTTCATTCACACACACACAGTCTCAGCACACTCATTTACTCAAAGATACATGCCACTCACACTCTGAAATGCACACACACTCACACATCTCACTCAGACACACACTCATTCACACATATATGCATTCACAAGCCTCACACACTCACCCACATGCATGCCCACTGACACACACTCATAGTCACACACACATAACATAACTGCTCTCCTTCCTTCTCTGTTTCTTTCCCCTCACCTGCTCCTTCCTCCTCCTCTTCTCTCTTCCTCTCCAGCTAGAATAATTCTGGAAATGTGCAACACTACTTGATGGAAGTAAATTCTGCACAAGGAAAATCTCTGGTTCCTGGTGTACTTTTATCAGGGCTTGCCCACTCTGCAGCAGAGCAAGTTCAGAAAGCAAAGACGGAGGGGCTTTATCGTCTCAAAGGGCTGCTTGGTTTGATGAGGGAGCCGGGCGGGTGCTCGGCAGCCTTCCCGGGGTAAGTGAGCAGCATCCGTCGGAGCTGGTGTGCTCCCTTCATCACCCCATCAAACAGCTTTACCACCAGGCTGGGACTCACAGATGCCAGGGCCAGGCACTTAACTGGCTGAGCCCATGCTAGACAAACCACCAGCACATGGGGTAGACCAGGGGCCCCACGTCACCTTCTTCGCTGTGTTCCCATCTGTTCCCTGCTCAAAGCCAATAATGAGCACTTAAGTGGCATCTGAGATCTTACATAAAATGATCCCACTGACTTCTTTAGCCTCTTCTGCCCCGGGAGCTGACCAAGCTGCACAGCTCCCAGTTTCCCTAATTTTCCTGACCTCTCTTACCTGTGTGTCTTGCCTTTCCTTGACGTCCCCACCAGGCCACCCTCCATCCCTCGCAGATAACAGCTCCGAGCGCTCTACCAACCCTTTAAACGCACATACCCACTTTCATATTGCCTTCCCAGATTCCCAAGCTCACTGTGCCCTTTCTCTGAACTCTTTGTGATACTGTTGGCACACTTAGGGACATTCATCCTATCCTTTTTTGTATTACAACAGGACAGCATAGAATCTAAGATCACACAACTTTGCTGTGTGACCCTGGGAAAATCAGTTAGTGTCTCTGTACCTTGATTTCCTAACCCACCAAACAGGAATGATATGCCTACCTCAGATAGTTGCTAATAACTGTGCCAATATTTTAAAGCATATACAGCAAAATTTGACGTATCATTGTTGCTAGGTGCTGTTGAGTTGATTTCAACTCCTAGAGACTCCATGTAGCAGAGGAGAACTGCTCTGCCGAATCTTCTGTAGTAATCGTTACAGAACCAGATCGCCAGATCTTTCTCCTGCAGAGCCAATGGGTGTGCTCAGATTGCCAGCCTGTTGGTTAACAGTCAAGCGCTTCACAATTTTCACCTCCAGGGTTCCTTTGGCATTCTACAACTTCTTAATAAATGCCAGCTGTATCATCACTGTTATGGTGATTTTTGCTATGATTATCTTATTTCTCCTGTTATACTGTTAGTTCTTTCAGGATACGATAATATCCTGGTCACACATGAATCAGCCTCATTGCCAAACACGCTTCCTGTCATAGAGCATGTTCAGAGTAGTTTGTAAATGAATGATCGAGCCAAAGTGCAAACTGTATAACCGTGGCTGCCTTGCTTAGATTAATTAGTATTTTAACTTCTTTTCCTATTAGTCCCTCCTTACATGCATATGAGGTCTGACAGTTAAATCCATGGACTTAATTTTTCTAAGTGCTACATACCTCACTGCTGAATATCACTACAGTCATATTTGAAGTGCTCCCGTTGGGAAGCTATACACAGACACCACGGCCTAGTCTACCTTTCAAAGCAATTTTGGAACTCTTTCTGGAATGGCCATTGTACATGGTGACACAGTGGCAAATTCACAGACTTAATTGTATAGTTGTCTGTGAGGGAGTTTTTAGCCAGTAAACAAGTAACTATATTGGAATACCCTCCCTGCTTATTTCATCTGGCCCCCAATGATTTTTTTTTCTTTACTGAAAGACAAAGGAAATATTGAAAGGAAGACACTTTTAATGACATTCAAGACATCAAGGGTAATACAATGACAGCTCTGTTGGCCATTTCAGAAGAAGAGTTCCAAAATTACTTCCAAGGGTGGACTAGGTGCTAGTATTGGTGCATGGCTTCCCAACAGGAGTACTTCAAAGGTGACTATAGTGATATTCAGCAATGACATATGTAGCACTTTTTCTAGGATGAGTTCATGAACGCACACATAGAGACATAGCATGCAGAGTGAGGCACAACTTCCTGTGTGATTTCAGGAAGGACTGCAAAGCTCCGAAAAGGATTTCCAGGTGCTGAATCCCTCGTCCTGTGTCCATCCAGGTTAAGGCACCAGCCTCACAGGCTCCTGGGAAGGAAAGATACCTCATGTCCTGCCCAATGTTAGCAAATATATGCACATCTTCTTCAATCATCTGCCTGGGTGGGGGGTGGGTTAGGTGCTAGGTGAGGGCTGCAGAATCTAGAAATGATGTTATCGCATGGGGTGGAATAGGGTGTGTTGGTATAGAAAAAGAAGCTGGTGGGGGAGCAGGGGTCCTCTGGCAGTGGGCCCTGGGGCACCTGCTTGTCAGCCCCTGCTGACTTTGACCCATTTGTTTCCTCCTCAACACAGGGCTGTCTTCAATGAATTTGTATCCAGGATAAATTCTCAGCCAGGGTCAACAAAACCCATCACTGGGTGGTGTTTGTGTCCATCATGGGTTATTGCAAACTGATGACATCCAGAGCCCTGGGCTTGACCCTGGGTGGGAGGGGGCAGGGAATGGAAAATGGCAGGGAAGAGGTGTTCCTTGTCATTGGACAGACAGAAGCAACACCTAAGGACATCCCAGACAACAACTGCATTATCACCAAGGGCACAAGGAAGGTTTCCAAAGTAGACACGTGACATCTCTGCTCACACTTCATCCTCCAGATGCAAATGTGCTGGTAGTGAGCTGGGCAGGGCTGATTGGTCCATGAAGGCTAGATTCCTGATGCACACAGAATGAGACTCTGCGTGCCTCCGTCTGTGTCTGTGTGTGTCTATACGCGCAAGGGCATGCCTTGAGACTGGCCTTTGGCAAAGGTATAAAGTCACTGACTTGTCCCTGCCTCCACTTGAATGCTCTCTCCCTGTTTTAGTCAGCTAAGGATGCTCTAACAGAAATACCACAAAGCAGATGGCTTTAACAAAGGAAGGTTTATTCTTACACAGTCCGGTAGGTTGCAAGTCTATATTCAGGGTGTCCGCTCCAGAGGAAGACTTTCCCTTTGTCGGCTCTGGAGGAAAGTCTGGTATTGCATCAGTCTTTGTCCAGGGAGTGTCTTGGTGCAGGAACCTCAGGTCTCAAGGATGCACTCTTCTCCCAGTATGGGTACCGCCTTCTTGATGGTAATGAGGTTCCCAATTCTCCTAGCTTCTTTTTCCTTTTATCTCTTGAGGGCTAAAAGGATTAAGGGTGGGGCAAGCCATACTCCAGGGAAACTCCCTTTACAGCAGAGCAGGGAAGTAATCCTATGCAGGAATTTACAGCCCCACTCTAATCCTTTAACATACAGTTTAGCGAAACCACACATTTTGGGGGGGACAAAATTCAACCCATGACATTCCCCATGCCATCAGTACCATCTTCCTTCCTACCTTCATCTCTATGCCCACCCTCAGTACACTAAGAACCAAAAGGACCCCTGCCACAGAGATAAGCCATTTGTTAGTGACTAAAGGTGTGACCTTTTACAGGGGCATTTACCTATACACTTAGATCAGGCCACACATAGCCCGCAGGACTGGATCTCTAGGGAGAGCAGGGAAAGGGTTTTCCATCAGCAGATGCATGAGCCCGTGTAAGCCTCATAACATGCCCAGGCTCAGTTATCAGAAAGAGAAACTGAGGCAGGCATTCACTGCCTCCCCCTCTCCCCTCCCCTCCCCTCCCTACACTCTCCTCCTTCTATCTCTTCCACTTTAAGAATTAATTAAAGAGTCAGGTGAGGTAGGATTCCTCGGCCCTTGTACCCACACCTCTCAAACTGAGGCTGGTTTGGGGCCTTCCTTAAGCAATTTTTAAGAAAACAATCTAAGCTGAATAGAGTGTACTTTCCTGCCTTGGAGTCATTTCTCTGGGAAATAATGATAATGAAAAATAGCCTCTAATTATTCAAAGGCTGCTCCCATGAATAATTCAGAAGCAAAGGAGTCTGGGATCCCTACCTGCTTGTCAAATCACCCCTTTTCCCCACTCCTCCCTTGCTCCTAAGGTGCTTCTTTAATTCTCCAGAAATGACTGCAGCTGTCTGCCCACCAAGACACCCAGGAGCATTTCTGTAAAGTAGGATCTGCTGGTACCCACGCATTTTGGACAAGCAAATACGGCTGAGTGAGGTGAAGAATTTGCCCAAGGTCATCTAACTAGAGCTGGATTCACACCCAGGAGATGCTACCGGGACTCTTCCCTCTGTGTTTTATTGCTGACTTCCCTTCTTGCAGAGGGAGTGGGGTCATTTCCTGGGCTGCATTCTGATCATCAAGCCCCCTCTTCTGGATTTTACTCTCCCCTCAGAAGCTGAATAGCTCCTTTGGTTCACTCCAGTGCTTAAGGGTGTGCACAGAATCATCCCTCTTCCTGGGAGATCAGTTGGAATCCTCTAGTTGACACTATGGGCTCTTCAAGAGACTCATTTTGTTGACAGAAAGGTAGAGCTTTCGGCAGCAGGAGGTAGGCTTTCCTTTATCTCAAGTCCAGCCTCTGACAGGAAACTGTTATAAAGTTTTCCGAGTAAGTTAAAGCAGCCCCAGCACTCACAATCCCCTCTTTCAATTGTTTGTCACTGTGACAAGCCCCACCCTGTCATCACCAACAAGAGAAGTAAGCTTGCAACAGAACTTGGAGTGTACTGATCTCAGATACTTGTTCTTAGATCTGCTCCCATTTCTTCCCTGTTCCCTGGAGACTGGACCCCTTGGTTTGCTGCTCTACACTGAGCACGGGGAAGGTACCCAAGCCTGCCAAGCTGGAAAACCAAAACCTCTGTAAGCACCAAATCGTGAGCGAAAAGTCTCAAATTGACTCTTTGTATCCTAAGTCAGGAGGGCCTTTAATAAACCTCATGGTTGAGACAGCCAGGGGACTCCTGGTCTCCATTCCATTCACTTCATTAGAAACAGAATCCCAAGTTTTATTCTGACATACTGTGCCCAGAAATAGACTATATCCTGGCCTCCTTAGGCAGCTAAGTTCTAATCCTATGAAATGTAAGCTGAAGTTTGGTGTGAACTTGAAACAAGCCTGCTTTAAAAAGAGAGGTCTTTCTCCTTTTTCTTGGCTGCTTCCCTACCTGCTGCCTTGATGTGGTAGCAGACAGCACAGCAGTTGGGGTCTGGGCCCAGCCAACCCAGAGGAAAGACAGCCTTCTCATCTCTTGTCCTTCTGGCTCCTGTGGACCCCTCATATTGTCCAAAGCACCTGGAAGATGGAAGAGGAAGTGCTGTGGTCCTTTGTGGTACGCAGAGAGGGAGAGGGTACTCAGAGCTCAGCAGAGAAAGCATCTGGAGAGGCAGACAAAGAATAACCAGAATAGCTAGTGTAAACACCAGCTACTCACAAGCTGAGGCCATTCCTGACTCACACCTAAGGCACAAAGGGCTAACAAAACGACTCCTGGGGCTTTCTCTTCACACAAGGAAATAAAGATGTCACCCCTGACCACTCAACAATGCTGAGTTGGAGGGCTCAGATAAGAAACCAATCAAGGCAGGCTGGATTCTCAGAAGCCCCCTCACCCAGTCCCTTCTTAAGGAGAACCCAACAGATCTCAGAAGATTTCTTTGAGCGCTCCCCTTCTTTCAAATCAACCTCAGCACTCCCAACAAATGACATTTAAGCCTGTAACCAATTTGTACACAGACACCGACCATTACTTTGTGCTTGCTGATTTGTTTTTCATCATTGTTGTCGTGACGTATTATGTGTCTGTGTGTGGTTTCCTCCACCAGACAATCAGCAACTGGAGAGCAAGGACTGTACCTTCGCTTACGTATGGTGGGACCAGGCATGGAAGCTTTGTCTGCTACCGTGCTGAAAGGTTAAAGTTATGATGGAGAAGCAGTGGGAGTGACTGAAATTTTTTGAGTAAGAGATGCATAATCTAGGTTTCGTTTTAAGATACTTAAAGTGACAGCAGCGCAAAGAACAGATTAGGTGGTATTTGATTAGAGGCAAGAAGCCAAGTTAAAAGGCCAAGGCAAGTTCAACACGTGTAATATGATGAGCACTGAAAGTGATGCAAAGGTCAGAGTGGGTCTCTGCTTGTGACTCTGGGAGGACAGAACAGAGCATTTTGCAGAATACAAGCTCATCCTCTCCTAGCTAAGAGAGCTCAGTGCATCACCATCAGACAGAGAGAAGGTCAAGTTTGCACCTCTCAGTTTCCCTATGTGTGTGGACTCCAAGTCAAGAATCAGTTGGCCTTCTGTGGTGCCTACTGCAAAACTCCCTGAAAGAACTCATTGCTCTTGAGTTAATTCTGACTTATAGTGACCACTGCAGCAGGTGTGAGATGGTCCCCTCCAGAAGCTAGGGATAGACCATCAGCACTGGGGCCAGGATCTGACTGCCCAATAAGCAAGATAAGTGGGAGCTTACTTGTGTTTACTTACTAATCGTGATGAACAATGTTGTATGGGTAAAACTGTCACCTGACAAAGCACCAGAGTTCGTGCTACCTGCTGCTAAAGTCAATCACAGAGATGGGTGCCTTGAGTAAGAAGGCAAATGTTTCATTTCTGTGTTGCCGGCACACAGGTAATCAAGAGGACATTTCCATGAAAGCCTGTTCCAAGTTGCCAGGCAAGCTTGGGGCTTTTAATGGAGAGGCCGGGGTAGGTGTCAGGGAGAACAATGAGAGCAATTGGGGCTGGGCATCCCTCCAGGAGAAGGCCAGTTGGAATGCACCAAAACTGAAATCCAAGAAGCGCTCAGTTGTCACCTGAGCCTTCAGGGTCCCTAAGCACCCTTCACTTGTTCAATCCTCCTAGAAAAGGAGCTGCAAAAAAAAAAAAAAGCTGCAAAGATTTTCTCTCAGTAGCTCTTGTAAGTTACTGTGTGATTTCTTGCCTGAGCCAGGCAATTCTAGGAAGCCAGAAATTAAAAAAAAAAAAAAAAAAAACTAGGTAAAGAACTAATCTTGACTGCCTATTTTAATCTCCTCTCTGAAAACAGGGCCTGAAGGCCCCAACTCAGTTTCAAAATTGTGAAAAACATGTCAAACTGTTTACTATAGATCAGTAAGTAAGCACAAGTAAGCCCGTGCTTACCTTACTCATTGCATAGTCCATCCCCATCAGGGATTATAAATGTGAAAACAGGTTTTCATTCTGTAGAAAGGTACTGTAAAGTTGGGAGACAGATAGATGCCCGCCATACAAAACAGCAGAATCTTTGATGTGTGGAAAAACTATGAAATAGTTCACTGCATATCAGTGAGTAATTACAAGTAAGCCTGGGCTTACCTTGCCTGTTAGAAAGCCTGGTGGCATAGTGGCTAAGTGCTATGGCTGCCAATCAAGAGGTCAGCAGTTCAGACCTGCCAGGCACTCCTTGGAAACTCTATGGGGCAGTTCTACCCAATCTATAGGTTCACTATGAGTCAGAATCGACTCAACAGCAGTGGGTACCTTGCTTGTTGGTTAATCCATCCCTGGCTGAGGCCTAGAGGAAGGCACAGTAGAGAGACATGCAACCCTGGTGGGAAGAGCCAAGAGGAGGCCAAGCTGGGATCTCTAGCAGAACTTGGGTTCTGAGAGTGATACCAGCCTCTGCCCTCTCCCTCAACCAGCAGTGAAGTGATCAGGGATCAAATGGCAAGAGCCATCACCATGGAAACCATGCAGCCCCGACAACTCCTGCATCCCATTCATTCACTGACTAATCCCTCCCTGTTTCCCATCAGAAATGAGGGAAAATGAGTGAAAGCAAAAGTACATTCTTCCACTCACTGGAAGGTCAGATTTAGAGTTCAAATGGAAAAGCTACAGGCCCTCTACCAGGAAAGGAGGTGTTCTTACTGCAGTACCTTTACCTCTGGTGTTTCAAAGAGGAGCCCATCACCAAAGGTACCTGACAGACACGGCTCAGCATGCCCTGACTGTACAGATCAGGGAGGCAAGGCCACACCCACATTGCACAGCTGTGGGGAGATGGCTGTGAACCAAGGAAGAATGGAAGGATGTTGGGAAGAGGAAAAGAGCCACTTCTTATGCAGCTTCAGGTCATTCGCTGGATAGGGTACATTTTTCCAATCACACAAAAGGCTCTACTCAGAGTAACTATTAGCCTTGATAAAACAAAGGCTTTGAGTGGCAAAACAGGGCTCTGGAAATCATCTGCTGTCCCTAATGGCCCAAAGTGAAATACCTCCATTATTCCCTATCATATCCCTGCACAACTCCCACGATATCTTAATCACCTAGTGCTGCTATAACAGAATTACCACAGGTGGATAGCTTAAACCAAGAGAAATTTTATTCTGTCACAGTCCAGTAGGCTATGAGTCCAAATTCAGGGCATCAGCTCCAGGGGAAGGCTTCAGTGGTTCTGGAGGAAGGTCCTTGTCATCAATCTTCCCCTATACGGTGAGTATCTTAGTTATCTAGTGCTGCTATTACAGAAATACCACAAGTAGACGGCTTTAAAAAGAGAAATTTTGTTCTGTCATAGTCTAATAATCTACAAGTCCAAATTCAGAGGATCAGCTCCAGGAGAAGTCTTTCTCTGTTGGCTCTTGTCATGGGTTGAATTGTGTCCCCCCAAAAATGTGTGGTTTCACTAAACTGTGTGTTAAAGGATTAGAGTGGGGCTGTAAATTCCTTTTTAGGATTACTCCCCTGCCCTGCGGTAAAGGGAGTTTCCCTGGAGTATGGCTTGCCCCACCCTTAATCCTTTCAGCCTGCAAGAGATAAAAGGAAAGAGAAGCAAGTGGAGAATGGGAACCTCACACCATCAAGAAAGCAGCACCAGAGAAGAGCACGTCCTTGAGATCTGAGGTTCCTGCACCAAGACGCTCCCTGGACAAAGACTGATGCAATACCAGACTTTCCTCCAGAGTCGACAAGGGGAAAGCCTTTCCCTGGAGCGGACACCCTGAATATGGACTTGCAACCTACTGGACTGTGTAAGAATAAACCTTCCTTTGTTAAAGCCATCCACTCTGTGGTATTTCTGTTAGAGCAGCCCTAGCTGACTAAAACAGCTCTGGAGAAAGGTGCTGGTCATCAACCTTCTCCTGGACTGGGAACTTCTGAAGTGCAGAGACTCTGGATCCTTTCCAAAGGATGTGCTCTGCTCTTGTCACTGCTTCTTTCCTGATGATATGAGGTCCCCAACTCTCTGCTTGCTTCCCTTTGGTTTGTACCCCAAAAGAGTGCCTCAGGGCACAATACAGTCTTACAGATTGGATCCTGCCCCTCCAACACAATCATCACCGATCCTCCTTTATTAACAATATAGAGGAAGGATGTAAAACATATAGGAACATCACACAGTGCCAGGAATCAAGACCTAGACAATTTTTAAGGGGACACAATTCAATTTATGACACATGGAACATCTGTTGTACTTACAAATTTACATTGATTTGTGTCAATATTTTTTCAGTGTTTGCCTTCTCCTTGGATCATAGTATCCCTGAAAGCAGGGTCTGGGGGGTGACTGTGGTGCCCTGAACAGTGCTTGGCGCATAATAGATAACAATGTCATAGTGGTTAAGTGTTACGACTGCTAACCAAAAGGTTGGCAGTTCAAATCCACCAGATGCTCCTTGGAAACTCTATGGGGCAGTTCTACTCTGACCTAGGGTGTTGCCAGGAGTCAGACCCGACTTGACAGCAGTGGGTTCAGTCCCAGCTCTGGGTCCTGTCAAACCCCTACAGAAGAACGTCTGTGCCCACATTCCTTTCTCCAGAGTTGAGTTTCAGTTTCTTGGAGAACTGCTGTGGATTAGAAGTAGGTGGGCAGTCTGATCTCACGAAAGAACACTTCCCACTTGTCCAGGCCTCAGCATGCTTTAGCACCACCAGATTTCAAAGACACAAGTTGTGTGAAAACTCTCCAGGCACAGAAAAGGGCGGAAACTCAATTAGGCTTCTTCATCTCTTGGGTCCCATCCCTTCTACCACCCGTACTGCTATGAGCTGACCAGAGAACCACATGACAGAATGATGGAAAAGTTCAATTTTCTCAAAGGCATCTGAGTCAGACTCCTCCTCTGAAGTCCACATACCCTTACACACACACAGACAGCCGTTATTGGAAGCCACAGAGTTGCTCACAGTAGTCAGCCATGGGAAACAATGCCTTCTGTACTAAGGGCAAATTGTGCTGCTTTTCAGAAAAGTCTGATACCTTTTTTTCCCCCACAAAAGTCGTCATCTTTCCATTTCCAACAGCCACAGCCTTGGTTTAGAGGTGAAGCTATTTGGGAGGGTGTTTAGCCTCCCCCACCTCCCTTCGGTCATTTGGGAAATAACCAACCACCTCTTCAAGGACCTCCTCAAGTCCCACTCATTCTTCCTATAGCATCCAGATCAGACCTTAGAGATACAATGAATACCACAAGGCTTTCTGTTTTTCAACCTTCCTTTCAGGTTAGCAATGTGATTTTTCAGCTAAACCAAACCAAACAGATCATACCAGTTGCCACTGAGTCAAATGTGACTCCTGGAGTCCCCATGTGCTGCAGGGTAGAACTGTACTCCATAGGGTTGTAAAGGCTGACCTTTCATAAGCAGATTGCCAGGCCTTTCTTCTAAGCTACCTCTGCGTGAGCTCCATCTGACAATTTGTCAGTTAGTAGTCAAGCCCTTAATGGTTTGTACCACCCAGGGACTCCTGCATAACAAACAACCTTGACATCTCAGTGGCATTCAACAGTACCAAATTGGTTGCCATCAAGTTGATTCTGACTCATAACAACAGGCATTTATTTTTCACTCACAAATTTGCAGGCTGGCTGGGGCACCTCTGCTCCATGTGTTTACTTTCCTCATCTTGGGCCAGGGTTGGGTTAGGTGATGATAATAGAACCAGAGGGAAAGTTAACTGCACATACATATCTCAAGTCTATGCTAACATCCCATTGACTAAAGCAAGTCACATGACCAAACCTGAAGTCAAAGGGTGGGGAAGTATAATCCACCTTTGTGAGAGGAACTGCAAAGTGGCATGAATGGACATAGAGAGAGGTAACCTTCTGGCTAGCAGCCCTGGTGGCCACTGGTTCAGTGCTCACCTGCTAACCAAAAGGTCCTGGTTTGAACCCACTGGCTGCTCCCATGACAGAAAAATGTGGCAGTCTGCTTCCATAAAGATTACAGGCTTGGAAACCCTATGGAGCAGTTCTGCTCTGTCCTACAGGGTCGCTGTGAATAAGAATCAACTGTAACTGAAACAGGAGAGAAGCTTTAGACACTCCAGTTTTAAAAAGGGAAGTTAAAATAGAGAGCCAGGATTTAATTCTTTTTGTGGAGTTGACTTTTTACTTGTGTTTTTCTTCTCTTTTCTTACAATTTCTGACTTCCTTTTTACCTGGCCCAGGAGGTCACACATTAACTGTCAGGAGCCACTGAGATAGTAATCGTTGCAGTTTTTTACCACTCTTTTTTAGGTATATCAAACCATGTAAAGGCCTCTGAGTTTGGGGTGCCAGCCAAGCAGGCTCAGGTGGCTGAGATTGCTCCAGGAGACAGCTGTAGTGTGGACCCCAGCTTTTGATATGCGTATTCCACCAGCCCTCTCTAGGGAACCCCTCTCACCTGCTCTTGTTGTTATTCTGACCCAGGCCCCAGCACTACCTTCCCTATAAAAACTTCTGCTTGTGCCTCCCCAATTCAGATAGGCTTGGATATTCAAATACTCAGTCTGTCCCCCATGTTTGTTTTGCTGGCAAAAACACAGTTAGTAACGTCTTTTGATCACTCACCCAAATACTATCTCAGAGATTGCCTTTGGGGGGCAGGTAAAGAAAATATGGAGTTTTGTCCAATAACACAATGAGCTAACTCTGTTAGAGATTGAACTGTGTCTATTCAAAATGTGTAGAAATTCTAATCTCTGTACCTGTTTCAAAAGAGTGGTTTTATTTCATGTTAGTGAGGCTGCACAGTATAGAATGGATCCCAACTCTAACCATTTCTGAGTGATGAAAAGAGCAGAATACACAGGACACAGAGGAAGACAGACTGCAGAGACAGATGCATCCACAAGCCCCAAAATGCCAAGGATTTAAAGCTGAAGTACACAAGGAAAGATCTCCCCTAAAGCCATGTCCTCGATTTGGAAATCTTCCAGAATTTTGGACAATAAATTTGTTTTTTAAAGAAACCCACTTGTGATATTTCTTTTATGGCAGTGCTAGGTACCTAAGATGCTCCTTTCCCTGCTGTCAACCCCAAATAAGTCATTTATCTGATATTTACTCTTTTGGAACCAAGTCAACGAACATTCATTGAATTTCCACTATATGCAAAGGACTACACAGCATCACAAAAGGAGCCCTGGTGGCACAGTGATTAAGCACTCTTCTGCTAACCATAAGATCTGTGGTTCACACTCATCAGCCACTCTGTGAAAGATGTGTCAGTTTGCTTCTGTAAAGAATGTTGTGTGCCATTAAGTAGATTGTGACTCACAGGGACTCTAGAGGTAAATCTTTATGGGCGCAGATCACCAGATCTTTTCTCCCACAGAACAGCTGGTGGGTTTGAGCCTGCCAATTCTTAGTAGTCAAAGGATTAATGTGCCACCAGGGCTTTTTTCCACAAACAGCACAGCCTGGGAAAGACCATGGGACAGTTCTACTCTCCTACAGGGTCACTACGAATCAGAAACAACTCAGTGGCAATGAGTTTGATATGGAATACCACACTGAGTTAGATCCAGTCCCTGCCATCAAGGAATTTACAATCTAACAAGAGAAAAACCAAACCAGTCCCATTGCTGTGGAGTAGATTATGACTTACACTAACCCTACAGTGTAGCCTAGAATTGCCCCCATAAGGTTTCTCAGCAGCAGCTTACAAACTTAAACTTAAAGAGACAATATTTGAATACAAAGGAAAGAGCTTTGGAGCAGGGGAGGAAGTGATGCTTCCTACCTGTGACAGTCAACGAATATTTTGCAGGAGGGACATCCGAGAGATGTGACCAATTCTGATAGATAGTAAAGGAAATGGGCCTTATCCCACCAAGAGCAAGGAATCCAAAATCAATGATGGCGTCTAATTTTGTGTATTTTTATGTCACAGACTTTTTAAATAATGTTAAATAATCAGAGCCCAGAGGATCCTGGGTTCCAATATGATACCTTTTGGAAGGATTGGAGAGGTCATACAATCTAAGCCTGTATTATGACCCCAAACTCTACCAGCTCTGGCAGTGCAAAGATCAATGATACACAGTTATCTTCTTCTTAAATCACTCGGCATAGATAAGAAACATTCAAGTGTGTGTGTGTGTGTTTCCATAATTGTTGGAAAGAAGCAAGATTGGTTAGTAACACCAAAACCACTCAAGACAAGGAAAGCGCTAACACAGTAGGAATCCCACGAGGCTCTGGTCAGAGTTTGAACTCTGCCCCTTTCCCTGGAAGAGGATCTGAATTCTCTCTCTGCTCAGGTGTCTGGAGTTGATTCCTCATAAAGCCCTCAGGCTCTGTGGAGCTCAAGTAAACCCTGAATATCTTCCCAGAACTTGGAAATGAGGAGTGAGATTGTGCTCTTGAGACTTGTCTGTTCTCAGTTACACTGGAGATACCAAGTCAGCAGAGCAGAGCCCTCTCTCACTGATGACCCAACCTAACAAGTGCTCGAGGGCTCGAGGGTTAATGTGGCACAGAAATTGTCCAAGTGGAGCCTAGGATAGCCATCAGGGAATCTATAAACACCCCGAAATGACACGTAGAACGTGCACTAGCGTCTGAGTGTGACTCTGAGGAAAGAGTTCACAGCTTTCATTATACTCACATTCTAGACACAGTTAAGGGCCCTTTCTCATGATAAAAATGTGGTTCACTCATTTTTTCATCTGTGTATTTATTTATTCAACAAGTACTCATTGATGTTGACAACACAGGGAGTGTGATGTGCCCAGCATGGAATACAAGGAAGATAAGAACCAAGACCAGGCTTCTTCAGGTAGGACCATCTGTAAATCACCCTGCTTTTCTGAGAGGCCTATTAAACAGACTGGCAGAAGGTTAAACCTTTTTACAACGTGGGGCCATCCTGCCATCTGCCATTATTCCTCACTGTGTGCTCAGTCTTTTCCCCTCCACACTATGCCTCCTGCCTTCCAGTCCCCAACAAATATTTAAGGAGTACCGCCTTTGTGCATGGCCCGAGGCCTGTGTCTCCCTTCCCTCCTGTAATCAAGCCTGAATTAGGCCAATTCCGAGGCTGTTCATCTCCGTGACAAAGCAAAAAAAAAGGAAAAGTCTAAAATCTCTCCTCTCCCTGCGACCCCCCGCCCTGCCCCAGTGAGGCAAAGCTTTGTTTTCTACTTGAAGAAGTCCTAATGAAGACTCCCCCTGCATTGTAGTTTGGGGGGGGGGAGAAGAACATTAGAGAATTGCCATGGTTACAGGCCCCGTTCTGCTTCCATTTGAGGACCAGAGGGAGCAGGAGAAAAGCACCAAGTAGCAGTTCCTGGTGCCACTCAACCCGGAATCATTATTAAAACTAAAAAAATTAAAAAGTTTCCTTCAGAGGAGAAATTGCTTCTCACGCAGCAAAGGGAAAACACCAAGTTCAATGAGATTGTTACACAGAATCTGGGTGGTACCGTTTCTTCCTTGCTCCTCATTCTCCTGTCTCGTTATTATTTAAGGTTGTGTTAAATCAGGCAAAAGGTACAGGTGACAAAAGAAAACTTCATGTTGGCAGCTCTGGAGGATATCCGGGTCCGGCTGGCCTCACAGCTCATCCTTGCCACTTCATCAACACCTCCCCGCAGGCCCTGCCTGAAAAGCAGCCCAGAGCTGACAAAATCAATCCCCCTCCTCAGCGGGCTCAGGCACAGCATTCAGACTCTGAAACTGAACCAGGCCAGGCTAGGACTGGGTGGCCAGGGTTCTAGTGCCTGTCCTGCTTCTAACCAGCTGTATGGGCTTAGGCAGTTCTCTTTACCTCTCTGAGTAATAACTGCTATTTCTTTAAAACAGGGCTTTAAACCACAATTGGCATTTTAACAAGTTGACAGGTGATTCTTATGTATCCCCCAGGTGATTCTTATGTATCTCCCAGTTGATTCTTAGAGAGAGAGAGATAAGAAGCATCTGGGGGTCTTGTTAAACTGTCCAGGGTTCACGTCTTAATTCTGCAGCTATCTAGTTGTATAGCACTCAGTAATGCGAACAGCCTTTCTATGCCTCAGTTTCCTCATCTGAGAAACAGGGGTGCTGATAGCACTTACTCATGGAGCTGTTGTTAGAGTACTAGCAAAGTAGGTGAGGCCACAGCAGATGCTCAGTAAACAGACACTGTCGTCTCTAGACCCCAACATGCTATGAACGTTTTCCTTCCCTCCTCTCTCCCTCCCTCCCCCCTCCCTCCCTTCCTCCTTTCCTTCCTTTCTCCCATTGTCTTGTATGACCCCACACGAAATACCTAGAATAGGCAAATGCATGGAGATCAAAGTTTACCAGTGGCTGCCTGAGGTGAGAAGGAGGGGGAGAGGGAACACCACTGCTTAGTGGCCCTGGGTCTCTGCTAATGGTGGTAGAATAACTTGGAAAAGGAGAACGGTGATGGTTGCACAACATGATGTGTGTAATCCACGTCACTAAGTCATACACATAAAAATTATTCAGTTGGCAGATGGTTTCTTACAGAGTCTTTTACCACAGTAAGAAGAAAAAAAAAATCAAAGGCAGCAGATTACCGTCTCCTTTGTTCATTTAGGCAAAATGAGCAATTGTAGAAAGTTTCACTGGGCAGCTTCCAGCAGCATTACTGTTCTTACAGGTTGGGCCATGGCCACACACATCCACAATCACGAGAAGGCTTTGCCTGTTTTTAAACTCTTGCCCTCCTGATTTTTATACCAAGCTAGAGACAGAGAAGGGTCTCACAGAGAACTGTCTTGCTCCCTTCTTTCAAAGGGCCTGGAAATCAATGCACTTCTTCAATGAGGAAAAGTGACTGGTCTGGCCACCAGCAACGAGGTGTCCTTTAGGCTGCCAGATAGCCCAGAAGAGGCTATTGGAATTAGAATAATTTCTTACCCTTCTTCCTTCTCCCTTCTGTGTCTACCCTACCGCTTCTGTCTAAATGAGTGCATGAATACGGAGTTATTGATGACCCAGCCATTAAATGCTTGATTGCTAGCCAATAAGTTGGTAGTTTGAATCCACCTGGCAGCTCTGAGGAAAAAAGATGTGGTGATCTGCTTCCATAAAGATCACAGCCGAGAAAACCCTGTTGGGCCATTCTACTCTGTCACATGGGGTCACGATAGATCAAGATGGACCGTGTAGCATCAAACAAGACCTGCTAGGGCTGCATGAGCCCTTGAGGAGAAGGTCCCTGTGTGTTAATCACCACCAGAGTGCAGAGCTTTGATAGACCTGGCTGTCTTCATTTCAAGTGCTCAGAGACAGATGTCTTTGGGGTGTTCCTTGAAGAGACAAAGCAAGAGCTAACTAGAAGGGGTCCCTATCGAGGTGAGCAGACCAGCTCATGTTTGTTACTGACAGTGGGGGCCATGCATTACTGCCTGCTGGCTCTGTGCCGACCAACAAAAGGCTAAGCACTGTGCTTGCCGTTTCTGCTTGGATATGCATACACCCTGGTCCTCTGAGACTGTATTCCAGGTAAGGAAATGACAGGCTAGCCTCTTGCCCAAGCTCATACAGCTTTGACTGTAGGGGAGTTTAGCACTGGCTCATAGCACCTCCACCTGCCATTTCCAAATATGAGACAGAAGAGCATTCAGTGATCAAAGTACTCTCTTCCATTTAGTGCTAAGCGTTATGCTCTCTATCCAAAACCAAACAAAACCCAGTGCCATCGAGTTGATTCTGACTCATAGCAACCCTATAGGACAGAGTAGAACTGCTACATAGAGTCGCCAAGGAACACCTGGCAGATTCGAACTGCCAACCTTACAGGTAGTAGATGTAGCAGTTAACCACTATGCCACTAGAGTTTTTGTTATACTTTCTGTGGGCACTATAGTGAGGGCTTTATGTACACTGTAGCATTTTCTCCTCACAACCACCTGATGACATAAATAACAGAATTATTCCCATTATACACTGGGAAGCCAAGTCTTGGAGAGGGTATGTAACCTGCACAAATTCCCACAGCTGTACAGTAGAAGAGGAAGTATTTAAACACATTGTGTAAACCTGGAAGCCACAGCCCTTCCTCTGTGCCTCACAAGCTCTCTCTACAAAGCAGACAGCGACAAGAATGGTAATAAAGCATAAGACAATATTGTCTGGCCCAGAGTCCAAGCTTTTAGGCATGAGACTAAGTTCCCTCCCCTTAGTCTAATCTAGGGAGAAGGCAGCTGACAAAGGCAGCTAGGCAGGGCTCTGAGTCCGCAGGTGAAGGATGAAGGTAGGAAACGGGGGAGCAGCTTGAAGAAGGGGCGTCCCCGTGGGCTGCCGGAAGAACTCCTGAAGGAGGTGGCGTTGGATCTGCTTGGATTGACTCATTAGAGCAGCACCACAGGAGGAGACAGGAATTCCCCGCGGGAACCAGGCAAAGCAGAGGCAGAGAGATGGGAATGGGCCAGCGGGGGGGCAGAGAGAAAAGAGAGGGCAAGTCCAGCGAGGGCACCGTGAGTGACAAGGCAGAGGAAGCCTCTTGCCTGGCTGTCGCCTGTGAGGAGTCTCAGGAGGACTACGTTGGGCATGTGATAGATTTCAGGGTCGTGAGTGGCTCTAGGAAGTCCAGAGCTTGATTCCCTCACTTGTTGCACGGTGAGGCTCTGGGAAACAGAACAGCACCCTCCCAGCCACAAAGCCCATGCTCCCAAGCCGCCACCCACTCCCGAAACCCTACTTGGAAGGCAAAGTAATTTTTCCATATTAATGTATCTGAGTCCCAAACCTGCTGACCTGTGAAAAACCCTTCCTAGTGATTTGTCTCCTCCTGCTAAGACAGCTGTCTCATTATTTTAAGTCACTCACACAGCAGAAGCTCATACTCCCTTTGGGAGTCAGGCTGAGCTTGCTATGGGGGCCAGACAGTGCCCAGAAGGTGCTCACGAGATCTCGGGTTCCAGAGAAGCAGTGCTCCCCAGTGCTATTTATACCACTCTGGTCCAGGGACCACAAGGAACTCCATAGAGCACCCCACTTCTCCTCCACTCCCCTTCTTTAGAGATTTGGCCTGAAGGGGCTAGATCAGGAGGCCCTCACTGGCCACCCATAAAATAACCTCTGGCTCCCCGTGAAACCGAGGGCACCTGCCTCCTGCAGACATCCTGGGAGAGCTATCGTGGAGTCCGCAGGGAACTCAGATGTGAACAGAGGGAAGTCTTGTGCTTTTTAAAGACCTTGCTTATCCTCAGCAAGAAAAATAATAAATAGCACTGCCCCACCCCCATTTCCTCCTTTGCTGGAAAGTGATCAGTGTTAGAGACGGTCAGATCAAAAACTACTCAGAAATGGAAAACCACTTCATAGTGGAACCAACATTGTGGTACACAGCTCTCAGACTTGCCAATAGGCATCCAAAGGAAGGGAGTAGTGGAAATACTCTCCCAACCATGCTCAGAGAGGCAGAGGAGTAGAAAGAACACGTACTCTGGAGTAGAAGAATATCTGGACTCAAAGCCAGGTTGGCTCCCATCAGTGTGGCATTAGGCACGTTATGCAACTTTTCTCCATGCTTCAATTTCCTCATCTGTAAAACGGGAATATTAACAGTCACAGTCAATATTCAATTCATGTTAGTTCTGTCCCTTCTTATCTCACTCATCCCACTTTGTGAAATCTTTCAAAGCTCACCTTTCCCTTGAAATATGAGCTGACTACCCCTTCCCTGCTGTAGCCTCCTCAAACGAAAATAACCCAACCCACTGCCATCAAGCCAGTTCTGACTCATAGCAAACCTATAGGTCAGAGTAGAACTGCCCCATAGAGTTTCCAAGGAGAGCCTAGCAGATTTGAACTGCTGACCTTTTTGTTAGTAGATGTAGCACTTAACCACCAAGGCACCAGGGTTTTTGAAGGTTAGCAATTCAAATCTACCAGATGCTCCTTGGAAACTCTATGGGGCAGTTCTACCCTGCACTATAGGGTCGCTATGAGTCGGAATCAACTCGACAGCAGTGGGTTTGGGGTTTTTCAAGAACTGTTTGGTGTCTCCAAATCTTTAATCATTTTACCAAATATTTTCAATACTGCATCCCACTGTTCTCAGTATGGATGTGCTGTCTCCTCAATAACGGGAGAAGTTTCTTTAGGAGAAGAGGTCTTTATACTTGTCACTGATTCATTCTGGGATCTAGCATAGGGTAGGAACTCAAGCAGGAGGTGTTTACCCAACCGGCCATGGAAGAAGAAAGAAACCAAAGTCCAGAAAATTAGCCAGCTGGACTGGCCAGGTAAAGACTGCATCAGTGTGCACTGAGGATGTGGCCTGCCCATAGGATGGATGGTTGGATGGATAGATGGATGCATGGCTAGAGTGACCTCATACTGAAGACATTTCTCTGGCAACACCTTGATCTTTTCAAGTCTAACTTAAAACTACCTTAACTTCCTTCCTCCTTCCCAGGCCCAGTCATTCTATCCAGGTTGTATCCATAGGCCCCAGAGGCAGGCTTCTAAGTTTTTTCACTTGCTTATCATATGGAAGTAAATAATATACGAACAACTCAGTGTCATGTCATCTCTATTTCTGGCAGTGCTGTCAGCCTCCTAATTAATGCCATTGCCAGACAGCCTGTCCCCCTGAGCTCCCTTTGAGTCCCTCACTGGTCATGCCAGGTCTGGTGCATCTTGCATCAAGCCCCAGTCAGGGACCATCTCCCCTCCCCACCCTGGAGACACAAACCGTTCAGACAAGTTCAGTGAGAGACAGCTCAGTGCTAACACATTCCTGGGGACTTAGTTACTAAAGTCACATCAGAAAATGGGCTCTGTCCTTGAGGAAATGCCAGGACAGACATGCCCTCTAGATCTTCCTCCCATGGTCTCAAATCTGTCCAGCCCAATGACCATCATCTATCTGATTTCTCAGTTCTCATTTATTGCGGAGGTCCGCCATCAGCCTTGTAGACAAAGTCACGAGCCCCTGTAAATGACGGGCTGAAGCACCTCACCTGTGACATGTTTTCTAGCCTACTGCCCTTGATATTAATTGGCTTCCTAATTAAATTTTCTTCAAAAAGATACCCCCTCCTCTCCTGGTATGGGGATCAGGGGAGATGCCTTCTGAGAGGGGCCCTTTACTACCCCCTTGGTTTATAAAATAATATTGGGAAAACCTGTACAGGAATTTCTGGGGAAAAGAGCTCAGAGGAATGATTTCTAACACAGCCAGCTTGAGAGCAGCAAGGCTGGCCCAACCCCTGCTGACTTCTCCCAGCTGCTCACCCCTCCCTTCACATGAGATTAGCAAGCTTGCAAGAAGGCCCCGAAGGGCTTTCCAGAGACAACTCCCCTTACTCTCTTTCTCAGCTCTTAGATAGCAAACATCTTACTTCAGGAAAATAACTAGATTCCCAAGTTTATTACATTTGGTATCGGCAAACAGACAAATACTAAAGAATTGCCTTTCTTAGAGTAGTTTAAGAGAAACGTAAAATAAGGGACGGTGAACAACCATTGTCCTTACAGGAAGAGATAAGGAAGGGCAGAAAAGGAACAAATAGAGACTGTATAACTTTTAAGATGGGTTTGTCCTCTTTTCCTGCTTAGGTAAAGTTAATAGAAGTCTACGATTAGTTTTGCTCCAGCTGTTAATTATAAATCACAAATATGCCTGTCTCAGACCATTCTTTAGAGGACCCTAATGGTTAACATAAAAAGGAATAACAAAGTGTTTGCTTTTTACTGTTGAAATGAGGAAGGGTGCAGTAAAAATTCGAGGTATTAAAGACAGCCCCAGGAAACAACTTAATAGCAGAAAATATAGAATAATCTCACCTTTGTCTTACAAAACACTGTCACAAGACAAGCCTGGGGGCAACCTTGCAAGTGACAGCCTGCAAGTGACCCCTAGACCTTGACCACATTTTACAACTAATAGGAGTTAACCAATCAATGTAAAGGTCAGTTCACCCTCCCTGCTTTGCAATCTCATGACTTAAATACTGGACGCTGAGGAAACTCGTCGTCGCCCCCTGCTCTGTGTAGCTTGGGGTGCATCCCTGGTGCACCAGTATTTTTCCTATTGGGCATATTTTTTAATAAAATTTAACCTTTAAAGTAACAGTGTTGCATCTTGAAAATCGCAGACCCTAACATACTAACTAACAGAGAAGACCCTAATAGTCAACAAAAGAAGAAGACCATTGTCTCTAACCATTGTTTAAAAGATCTTAATGGCTAACATGAAAAGAGACACTAGTCTCAGGCCATTATTTAGAAAACTCCAGTGATTGACGTGAAGAGACCACGAGGTACCTGCTTCTTGCCTAGCCAATCACCGATGTGGTCAAAGTACTATTGCCTTACCAACTATAAAAAGATAACAATAAACTAAGACGACCCTTCTCTCTTGCTCTCTGGGTCGGGCTGCCATAAACCAGAAAAGTCTTTCCTGTCTCCTTTATTCATTTTCCGCTGCGCCTCTCCCTCCCTCCGTGCGGGACCCCGAAAAGTGTTGGGACTGGCTCCCGGCAATTTATTAGTTTCCTATTCTAACATCTACAAACTTCTGTCTACTCAAAGGAGAAAGATAGAACTCAAATTGAGAGACCTCCTCAGCTCTTATTTCAGCCACTAGCCCATCAGAGATGAAATCTATTACTAGTTTTCTCCCTAAAGAAAAAGGACTTAATTGGTCCGAGTCTAGAACATTCAGTGGACCATGTTTTACTCACAGACAAAGTTACTGGGACTTTATAGGTACAGGGCAACCATACTCCCCATTCTCTTTCGTGTTCTAAAACTGGATGCTTTTTCCGGGTTGTAGGCTTGAAGCTTCCAGGATTTGTTGTTTCTACTGAATCAGAACTGACTCAATGGCAAAAAAAAAATGCTCTTCCCGTCCTTAAAATAAGAAGAGAAAAACAAACTAGAAGTTATGACTTTTCTTGAACTTATCAGAGAACTAAGATCTCAAGGAAGACTACCACCCCAAAAACCTGTAGACATGGGTGAGTATCATCACAGTCAAGAATAAAGCAAGGTCAAAGGATACACTGACATTAAAAAGTTGGTTACTATCCTACGTATCAGCAATAAATACTGGAATTTGAAGTTTAAAAAATTCTATCATTTATAACAGCAACAAAAAATTAAATACAGATATAAATCTATGAAAATATGCACAGGATTTATTTGCTAAAAACAACATGAGCATAATTAAGTGTTCTGGAATTCCCTTTCTTCTCAGTGTTCCGTAATTTGTTATGATCCACACAGTCGAATGCCTTTCTGTGGTCAATAAAATAGGTATCAAGATATCTTTCTGATATCTTAGTAATTTTTATTAAAATAAAGAATTTCAAAAAAAATTGTTCCACAAAAGACATTGTTAAGAGGATGGAAAGGTAAGCCAATGTATCTTTTCAAATGTATCCTTGTATTTGAAAACCAGCTTGTATCCAGAATATGTGAAAAACTCTCAAAATTCAGGAATTAAAAAAAAAAACACTCATTTAAAAAAATTGGACAAAACGTCTGAACAGAGATTGCACCAAAGAAAATATAGAGATGTCAAAAATGTATGAGAAGATGTTCAGTGTGATTTGTCACTACAGAATTACAAAGTAAAACAACTACCTCCACCCAAAACAAACAATCCACTACCATCAAGTTAATTCTGACTCATAGCAACTGCATAGGGTTTTTGAGGCTATAAATTGTAAATCTCAATGGAAGCAGACTGCCAATTTTTCTCTCCTGGTATCATGGGTGGTTTCAGACTACTGCTGATTTGATTCACAGCTGATTGTTTTAACCACTGTACCACCATACTCCTTAAAACAACTACGTACCTATGAATATGGTTAAATTCTTCAAGAAAAATTTGACCACACAAATTGCAGACAAGGATGTGGAGCAGTAACAACTTTCATTCTTTACTGGTAGGAATGCAAAGTGGTAAAATTAAGCACAGAGACTCAACAAAGCTAGTCTTAGCATACCAATCACTTTGCAAGACGGTTTGGCAGTGTCTTACAAAGCTAAAGATAATCTTAGTCTACCATCCAGCAATTAGGCTCCTAGGTATTACTTAACTGATTTAAAAACTAATGTCCACATAAAAACTTGTACCCAATTCTTCATAGAATATTCAGTGGATTCTTAACGGCCTAAAACTCAAAGCAACCAAGATATCCTTCAACAGTTGAATGACAAACTGTGGTACTTCCACATGATTAAATATTATTCAGTGATTAAAAGAAATGAACTACAAAGACATGGATCAATCTGAGTCAACTCGACAGCAATGGGTTTTTGTTTTGTTTTGTTTAAATCAGAAATGATCTTGCTCATAGGCTTTCACTGTCCACAGTGGTGGCCACTAGCCACATGTGGACTTTTTAAAATTTAAATGTAAATTAATAAAAATTCACTGAAGTTAAAAACTCAGTTCTTTATGACTTATTTCTGTTAGTCACAAGGTAGATCGTGGTCATCTTTCCAACTCCATGGGTTTGTCTATCAATGATCACCACAATAAATGTCACTAATATTGTAATAAATTCACTTCTTCAGCTGCACAAGCCATATTTCAAGTGCTTGCCATGAGACCAGTGGCTGCCATATTGGACAGCGCAGACACACAGTATTTCTGTCAACACAGAAAGTTCTATGGGACAGCACCGTGTGTAGGCAAATCTGTCTTGGTCAATAGAGAAGGAAATTAAACCTGTATATTACAAATTAACCAATTACATTTTAATTACAAAAATATACTCTCTGGTATGTGTATGACCAAATGATGATTGCATTTTTATGCAGAATGGCTTTTAGCTGAGCAAGGTGGGGTTCAGGCAAAATGAAAGAGGCAGAGAAATTATTTTCTAACGTCTCTTTCAAAGATGCATGAATAGAAAAATGATGAGATGAACACAAGAGAACAGATCCACCAGAATGAGAAGCTTTTCAGGCATGCAAGATTTACCGAAACGGAAAAGAGATGGAGCAACATGTTTACTCTACTTGATTCTTTAAAAAGAAAAGAAACAAGAGTGCATCAGTTAAAATGTGTTTTAACTACAGCACACACTTTGCAGCCAAGACTCTGAAGTTAATGCTGGCAGTGGGCGAATGAGATATTTAACCTGTCTGCTCTGACAAGAAAATTAAAGAGAACTGAGCAGGGCATTTAGCTTGAAGAAACAGAGCTGGAGTCTTGGGTTCTACCTGCTCCTCCTGAAGCGCCTAGCTTCAAGCAGACAGCTCCGTTTCCAGTTCACTCAAAATCTGCATACTAGCTGGATGTGAGTGGTTATGCAGAGGGCCAGAAGAATACGTGTGTGTGTGTGTGTGTGTGTGTGTGTGCAATTTGCTAACTGCTAGAAAGTTGACACTTTCATTAGAAACCAAAAAGATCATATGGCTTTGGAAGTATTGTCCTGGGCCTGAATAAAGAAGACCCCAGCCTCAAGAAGTAGTTCTCATTAGAAGTTTGCCACCACCCCACCCCTCAAGCCCCACCCCCCATCCCCAGGTAATGCTGATGCTTCTGATGGGGACACATTTTGAAAACCATTCAGTTCTCTACAGACAGCTCCAGACTTGACGGCCCTACTGAGGGCTGTGCTCAGTCCCGGCTACCCAGCCACGTTTAGACGGCAGAGGGAGGGCTTCCCCATCTGAGTACACACGGCTGCTGGCAACAGCCGCCTGGTCCAGGGCTTGTCCTTTGCTTGCTGGTTGGTCCCCAGGCTGCTCCCTCTGATGAAGGGGCTGAGGTTAGGATACGCCCAAGCAAAGTAGGAACCAAGCAGAGGGGGAAAGCTGCCGAGGTTCCCCTGGCGCACCTGTCACCCTTGAGCCCCGTGTTGGACTCCCCTCGCCCCCATCTTGAACCCACTAGCACGTGAAGACTACTCCCATTCGTGGAGAGAAATTCTCAGCAAGCCTGTTGGCTCCGATGGTTTTCCGAAGGGCTTAGTTAAAGATGGAACAGGTCAGCTTGGGAAGGTTCTCTCCACAGGCAGAGGTCAGGCCTAGGCAAAGCCAGTCTTCCCAAAGAGGAGACTAGAAAGTGGGTGGGACAAGAACACTCTGCAAGGCCTGGGTTCCATTCCTGCTCTCCATGCACTCTAGTACATTAAGACAGGACCACACTCTCAGCCCGAGAGTCAGCTCCCAGGTTCAGGGTGGTCAGCCTGGAATGGAACAGGGATTGAACAATTGCCTTGTGGGGTGAAGGGGCAGTGTTTAACTCAGGCTGCAATGAGCCTTTTTCTCTGATCTGCCTGCCTTTGCTGAGGTCAGCCTGCCAGCCTAAATTTGGGAACTCCATATTTTGGATTGAATTGTGTTCCCCAGAAAGATGTATTATAAATCCTAACCCATGCTCTGGTGGTGCACTGGTTAAGACTTCAGCTGCTAACCGACAGACTGGCAGTTCACATCTAGCAGCTGCTCCTTGGAAACCCCATGGGGCAGTTCTATTCTGTCCTATAGGGCCCCTATGGATTGTCTTTATTATATTAATAAGGCAGTATCGGTGCAGAGTGTGTCTTAAATCAATCTCTTTTGAGGCATGAAAGAGTAAGCTAAGCAGGGCTTCAAACTGGTTTGTTCCTGTTGAACCCTTTCTGAGAACTTGCATTTCTAACATGTTCCCATGTACTGCTCCTCCAAAATCTTCCCAATGCTCCCACTTAGGGTCTAATTCTGGGATCTGCTAGTGGAGCAATGGATCTCAACATTTATTATACATAAGAATCATCTGGAGAGCTTATTAAACTGTAGATTCTGCTTCAGTATATCTGGGGTATATATACAGTATGTTTGAACTGGAAAGAAGAGGTTCGAAGCCCTCAGATAAGCAAGCACAAAGGGAAGGAAAGATACATGTTACGTGATAGCCAAATTTGTTGCCATGAAGTCGATTCCAACTCATAGAGACCCTATAGAAAAGAGCAGAAGTGCCTCATAGAGTTTCCAAGGAGCACCTGGTGGATTTGAACTGCCAACCTGTTTGTCAGCTGCTCTTAACCATCACCCCCGCCAGGGTTTCCAACAATATAGCCATGATAGAAACAAAAGCTGCAGAGAGGTGAGGATTTGTGCCCAGGGCCGACACCAAGTGAGCTAGAGCCCTAAATTTCAACTTCCAGCCTCCTGACTATGAGAAAATAACCTTCTGTTTATTTATTTATTTATTTTTATTATGATTGAATGAAAATTTCAATAAAATATTTCATATAAATTTGCATGCTGACCTACATGCAGCTTCCACTGCTCTCCCTGCACAGCGACGGGACACTCTTCTTCTCTGCTCCATACAAGTCTTATCTTCCCAACAGTCTCCTACCTTCTCCTCTCCACTCATTCCCATTTCTCCAGTTTGAGGTCAACAGGACGACTTCCTATAGATGCCTAGAACCATAAAGTGCCCACACAGCATGGTCACTCTGTGTCACCAAGTCCAATCCATTGCTGTCCAAAAAGTTGATCTTCATTGTGATTTATGGACAGGGGCACCATCAGGGCCAGGGGCCATGCTCCCAGCAGAACTCCAAGGCCCATGGACCATCAGTTGTGGTCTTTTAGTGGAGATCTCAGGGTGCACCCCTTTTTATTCTTGTGTTGCCAGTGAGACTCACTTTGTGAGCTCCATCATGGCTATCACTGGTGGTGACCAGGCACCATCTGGTTCTTCCGGTCACAAGTTGATGTAGACACCCACTCACGTGGGTCTCTCTGTCTTCTGGATTCTCTTTCCCCCGTGTTGTTATGGAACTTGGTGATCATCCATTCTTGCTAAATTGGCACCATTTGCTGTACCCTCAGATGGCAGCTTGGCAGCTTTTAAGACCCTAGATGCTGCTCACCAATGTGGGGTGTGGAGAGTCCTCATGAGCAAAACACCAGTTGTGCCAATTGGCCTTGATTTCCCCCTGAAAGCACGGTCTCCGGCCCCTGCCCCAGCTACTCTGTCCTTGCAATATTGGATTAAGATGGGAGCAGTACACAAGTTGTGTTGAAATACTGTTAATATTGATCTTCTTAGTAATGTGTGCTGTCACCAACTTCACCGAACCAAATTTCTAACAACTATCTAATCTAAACCCTCCCCCTTCACCCTCCCTCCCTCCCCAGCCTTGCAACTGTCAAAGGGTCTTTTTTGTTATGCATGAGTCTGCTTTTAAGTTCTTATTGTAGGGGTCTCATACAGTATTTGTCCTTCTGTTGCTGACTACTTTCACTCAACATAATGTCCTCCAGTTGAAACCAGGTTAAGAGATGTTTCCTGCTATCATTGTTGTTCTTTATCATTGCATAGTGTTCTGCTGAGTATATATACCATAGTTTACCTATCTGTTCTTCTGTTGTTGGGCATCTGGGTTGATTCTATCTTTTTGCCGTTGTGGACTGTGCTGCAATGAACATTCGTGTGCAAGTATCAGCTGGTGTGAATGGCCTTGATTCTGTAGGATATATTCCAAGCAGTGGAATTACAGGGTCAAATGGTATATCTAGATCCATTATTTTAAGGTAGTGCCAGATTGCTTTCCAAAGAGGTTGCACCATTTTGCAATCCCACTAACAGTGTAGGAGAGTTCCACTTTCTCCACAGCCTCTTCAGCATTTAGTGTTTTGCGTTTTTTGGATCATGGCCAACCTTGTTTGGGTGAGATGGTATCTCACTGTCATTTTGATTTGAATTTCTTTAATAGCTAATGATCGTGAGCATGTCCGCATGTGTTTTTTGGCTGCCTGATTTCCTGTTTAGAGAAGTGTCTGTCCATCTCCTTTGCCCATCACTTAATTGGATGATTTATCTTCTTCTTTTGATATTTTGTAGTACCTTATAGATTATGGAGATCAGGCGTCAGTCTGATACAGCGTTGCCAAATAGTTTTTCCCATTCTGTAGGTAGCCTTTTAACTCCTGTGATAAAGTCTTTGGATGAGCAAAAGTGTTTGATTCTTAGTAGTTCCCATTTATCTATTTTCTCTTCTGTTGATTGTGGTTTGTTTGGCAGATTTTGAAGTCTGTCTACATTGTGTATTAAACCTTCCATTGTTGTTCCTACTTTTTTCTTGGATGAGCTTTATCATTTTAGATTTGATATTTAGGTCTTTTATCCAGTTTGAGTTGGTTTTTGTATAAGGTGTAAGATATGGGTCTTGTTTTAATTTAATGCAGATGGACATCTAGTTTTGCCAGCACCATTTGTTGAAGAGATTGTTTTTATCCGTTTAATGTCTTAGGGCCTTAACCTTCTGTTTATTAAAGTCACTGCTGTGTTATTTCTGTTACAGCAGTACTGGATGTTGAATGTACCACGGACTGCCAAAAGAACAAACAGATCTGTTCTGTAAGAATTACAACCAGAGTGCTTCTTGGAAGCCAGATGACAAGACTGAGTCTTACATGCTTTGGATATGTTGTCAGGAAGGATCAGTCCCTGGAGGATGACATCATGCTTGGTCAAGTGGAGGGTCAGCAAAAAAGAGGAAGATCCTTGATGAGATGGATTGACACAGTGGCCATAATAATGGGTTTAAGCATAAAAACAATTGTGGACATGACACAAGACTAGGCAGTGTTTCATTCTGTTGTTCACAGGGTCACTGTGAGTTGTAACCCACTCAACAGCAACTAACAACAACAACAACAGTACTGGATAACCATGACATTCCTCAAGCAACCATTTGTGTAGACAGAGTACAAACTTAGACTCAGAACCATTGAGTTCAACTATGATCATTTATAAGCTGGGCAAGATGTTTAACTTCATATAGCTTCTGACTCATCTCAAATGAGAGTCATAAGGTTAAAATTGTTGAAGTGATTGACTCTCTGAAAGTGTTTTTCTACATTGTTATATGATACAGGTTATGAGATTATCATTAGATTACTTATTTTTTGTTTTACCCATCAACATTGATGTTGACTCCACCACATGGTGACTCCATGTCTGTCAGAGTAGGCCTGTGCTCTACAGGGTTTTCAATGGATGATTTTTCTAAAGTAGATCTCCAGACCTTTTTCCCAAGACGCTTTGGGGTGGACCCGACCAGCCAGCCATTCTGGGAGCAGCTGAGCATATTAACCATTTGTATCACCTGCAGACATTACCATTAGGATTAACCTTAGCTTATCATTGCTGCTGATTACTAGGGTCATCTTTAATTAACCTTTATTTCCACAATACTGCTCAATATACAAAGTCCTTTTACATACATTTTCTTATCCAGTCCTCAAAGTGGGACCAGAGCTAGTGAGCTAGTGAGGCAGGCTTGTAAGCACAGGGTCAGAGCTTGTCTTTATTTAAAATTTTTATATTTTGTTTATAACGCATTTTTTGCATTGGTATTTGTTTTTTTTTAATATTGCCTTAAAATATTGTTTATCTTGATTACTGAGTTTTTTAGTATCTCTCCCCATTAAATTTTTGCTCTACAGTGAGTGACTTACTCTCCCTGCCTTAGCCTTGACCTTGGCTGCAAGTTAGTATAAAGATCCCTGTTTTATCCCCTGGTGACATAAGCAATTAAGTGCTGTGTCAGCAGTTCGAATCCCCCAGGTGCACTGTCCTACAGGGTCAATATGAGTCAGAATTGACTCAAGGGCAACAGGTTTGGTTTTGGGTTTTTTTGAGGATCAGAGATGTGGAATGACTTGCGAGATCACACCTAAGTGCACAGCCATCATTTAAACCCAAGACTTTTGATTCCTGAAGTCCAGGGCTCTTTCCTCTAACCAAATTAACACCTTCTGTTCAGTTGTGTCTCACTCATAAGCCTATTTTCATTTCTGCCAGGCTAATGGTGGTTGGCCATGATCACAGCCAGGTGTGTGTGCCCTGGAATTTGCAGCTCCTCCCTCTGCCAATACCCTCAGTCTACACCAGAGAGCCCTCATTCACCCTGGGGCTCTGAATCTTAATACTCAAATATAACAAGCAACACCTAGACCCAAGGAAGGTCATTGCTAACACTAACTAAACATTTACCATGTGCTAGGCACTTTGCAGAAACCCTGATATTAAAGAGGGTAAGAACTACAGATGCTAACTAAAAGGTTGGCTATTCAAATCTGCTGAGCACTCCTTGGAAATCCTATGGAGGTAGTTCTACTCTGTCTTATAGGGTCATTATGAGTCGGAATCGACTCCATAGCAATGGGTTTGGGTTCGGTAGGCACTTTACAGAAACCCTGGTGGCATAGTGGTTAAGCATTTGCCTGTTAACCAAAAGGCTGGCAGTTTAAATCTACCACGTGCTCACTGGAAAAACTCTCTGGGACAATTCTACTCTGTCTTATAGGGTTGCTGTGAGTCAGAATTGACTCAGTGGCAACAAGTTTGGTTTTTTTCCCCCTAGGCACTTTACCAAGGACCCTTGGTGGTTCAACAGTTACGTGCTCAGCTGCTAGAGGAAGGTTGGTGGTTCAAGCCCAGCAGCTCTAGCACAGAAACAGCTGGTGGTCTGCTTCCTGAAGGTTAAAACCAAACCCTGTACCCTCAAGTTATTTTCAGTGCATAACAATCTTGTAGGACTGAGTATGAAGTCCAACAACTAAGTCCTTGAACTTAATTGTTCTAAGTGTTACATGCCTCATTGCTGAATATCACTACAGTCACCTTCCAAGTACTCCCCTTGAGAAGCTATGCACTGATGCCAGCACCTAGTCTACACTTCAAAGCAATTTTGGGACTCTTTCTGAAATGGCAATTGAGCACAGTGGCAAGGTGACAAGTTCGTGAACTTAATTGTATAGTTATATGTGAGGGAGTTTTTAGCCAATAAACAAATAACTATTTTGGAACACTCTCCCTACTCACCTCATCTGGCCCCCAGTGACAGGAAATATTGGAAGGCAGACATTTGGATGACATTTAGAACATCAGGGATACTATGACAACAGCTCTGATGGCCATTCCAGAAAAAGAGTTCCAAAATTGCTTTGAAGGGTGGACTAGGCACTGGTATCAGTGCACAGCTTCCCAAGGGGAGTACTTTGAAGGAGACCACAGTGATATTCAGCAATGAGGTATGTAGCACTTTTCCTAGGATGAGTTCACAAACTTAATTGGCAGTCATCATACAATTGCCCAAAGGATTTTTTTAATTATGATTGAGTGAGAGTATACAATCCAATAGAAATTTGCATTCTCGCCTATGTGCAGTTCCCACTGCTTTCCCTGCCCAGTGACAGCACACTCCTCCTATCCATTCTATACAAGTCATATCCTCCTAACAATCTCCTGTGCCCTCCTCTCCACTCCCTCCCCCAACCCCACTAAGAAGTCAGCAGGACAACATCCTATAGATGCAGAGAACCATAAAGTGCACACACTATATGGTCACTCTGTGCCAGAGAGTTCAATCCATTCCTGTCTAAAGAGTTGACCTCCATTATGATTTATGGACTGGGGCAGCATCAGGACCAGGGGCCATGCTCCCAGGGGAACCCTGAGGACCCTGGACTGTCAATTGTGGTCTTTTAGTGGAGTTCTCAGGGTGTACCTCTTTGGGTTTTAAAGGCTGTAGGTCTTTACAGAGTCAGACTACTGCATCTTCTTTCCATGAGGTGTCTGGCTAGTAGGTTTGAACCACCAGCCTTTCAGCTAGCAGTGAGCACTTTAACCCTGCACCATCAGAGTTTGTTCTCATAACAATTACAATCAAGAAAACACCTTGGGGCTGTTCAGCTCTGTCACGTGGGGTTGCTATTGACTTCCTAGTACCTAATAAGAAGCACTTTGTCTATATGATTCTATTTTATCTTTATAGCAAGCCTGTGAAGTAGGTGCTGCTAACATCCCATTTTACAAATGAGGAACACCAGGTACAAGAAGGTATCTTTGCCCACAATCACAAAGCTAGCAAGATGTAGACACAGGTGACTCTGGGGCCTGGACGACCTGCTTCCAGAAGCTGAACCGACAATGCTTCCAGCCTACAAAGGAAGAATGTAAGGTCCTAGATCTCACAGGATACACACAGCATCTCTTTCAAATAGCTGTCCCATAAATTGGTAGTTCCAATTTCCTCTTTCCACCAAAGATTGTTTGCACACCTACTATGTAGGGGTGCAGAGTGAGATCTAAAGAGACAGGTCACAGTTCCACTCTGCCAAGGTTTTTACTTCTTTACCCCTTTCAAGCACGCTGGAGGCTAGTCTTTTCTGGATAACCCCAGATAATTTTTCTTAAGAAAAAAAGAAAAAAGAATGACACAGTTTTAGCAAGAAAAAAAGCGGTGGAAGTTAATTGCTTTGCAAATTACTGTAAGTTATAAACGGATCAATTATTTTCTCCCAAGTTGGAATCAACCGTAATTAGTAATATGCAAATTCCACCCTGAGCCCTTTGTGGCCCACAATGAAGGGGGAGGCACCCAAAGCAACCATTTGTATTCATTCCGAGGAGGCCAGCAAATACTTATTAGATGGAATTGGGCTGTGAACTGAAGGAACGCAGAGAGCACTAGGGCAAGCTGGAGAGCCAGAATCTGAGGAGGAGGCTGAGGATTCTGCCAGTCAGCTAGTTCCTGGGCCTGCCCCTCCACCTACCCTACAGCTGCTCGGCCTGATGGGGTAGCAGAGGAACAGGTTATCCAAGGTCTGGGTCTGCTGTGACTTCCACATATGCAGTGAGGTGGGACAGGACACTAGAGAAGTGTCAGGGTTTAACTTTAACATGGAACCTGCATGTCTGTCACCTGACAAGGAGGTTGTGGGTACTAGTCCCACCTTTGCACTACCAGCTGTGTGACCACAGCCAGTTACCTCCCCTCTTACATCCTGGTACCTTCATTTTTAAAATGAGAGGATTACACAAGATGTTCCTTGGGGTCCTCCCCTCCATTTATTGGTTCATTTACTACAAACACTTTTTCTATCTACTCTATGCCAACCCCTGCTGGTACAGTGGTTAAGTGCTATAGCTGCTAACCAAAAGGTCAATAGTTCCAACCTACCAGATGCTCCTTGGAAACCCTATAACGCAGTTATACTCTATCCTATAGGGTAGCTATGAGTTGGAATTGATTCAATGGCAGCATGTTTGGTTTTTTGGTTTTGGGATTTTTGATTTGATATGCCAGGTACAAACACAAGGAACAGAAACCCAAATAAAACTTGCTTCCACCTTTTGTGACTCTGTTTGCTAACAAAGGATGTGTAATCAGATCACTTTAAGGATGTATACGCTAAGTCTCCCAGTACACTTGTAAATAAGTTCAACCCAATGGAATCCAGGAAGCATTCCAGGGGAGGTGATATTTGAGCTAGGTATGCAGGAATGATACTGTAACTTCATTTCCCAACAATGTGGGTGTCTTGTTGAATCTAGGATCTTCCCGTCTTCTCCCATCAGAGGCCACATAAGGTTTAAGACAATACTTCTGGGGCTCCCATGAACACAGTAATCACTTAGGAGCACATTTAAATTGTTTGTTCCTGAGGCCCACCTCCCACAGATTCTGATCAGTTCATCAGAGGTTGGGACTGAGAGTCTGCATTTCAAAAGACTTGCCAGTGACACTGAGGCAATTGTTCAGTGCACTCCATTCAGAGAAAGAATTAGTTTAAGCCTTCTTGATTCTGTCCATGTTATCATTTTTTAAAAAGTCCCAAGAGGTGTTTTCAGACACTTAACAACAAACTTCATATTTGAGAACATTCCAGAAGCTTCTACATAGGTGCCTGCTCCCCAGAAGGAAACTGACAGCTTCTGCAGTAACAACGGTACTGCTAAAACAATACAAAGAGCTTCTTTAGAGATGAAGCCTCAAGTTTCACTCATACCTGAAGGGCCTCTGGCTCTGTTCTTCAGAGATGCTCTTCAAGCAGTCTGGGAAAATGTCCCCAGGCTGTCCCTACAGTTCTAGTACTTCTGGTTCCCTGCTGTGGACTAAAGACTGGCTCCATGACCCAGAGTTCTGTGGCTTTCCTGCCTTCAGGTTTCATCCTTTTGTTTCTGCCAACCCGATCAAAAATAAGGGTCTTCATCCTGCTTCAGTCTAGGAGGTACGAGGTTGAGAGAGAAAAGCATTGCATCCTGACTAGAATGCACAACCCTCCTGGATGTTCACCCGGCAGGGACTACTCTGTCTGTCAGCTTAGATGTCACGTCCTTAGAAAGGCCTTCCTTAACTGCCCACCTGGCATCCCCACTTTTACCCCATCAATCTCACCAGCCTCTTGTCTGACATACCTTCAGTAGTTGTTTCATTGGTCACCCCCATGTACCATGCCTCCTTGTACAGTCCCCTCTCTTGAATCTGGGCGATCCTGTGACTTACTTAAACCACAGAATGCAGCAGAAATGATGCTATCTCTTAATAAAACCTGGAAGCTTTCATTTTTCTGCTTGTGGAAGCCTGGAGTCCCAGTATAGGAAGCCCAATGCCTCTCCTGGAGAGACCGCATGGAGAAGTAACATGGAGATGGAAGGCTGGGACTACATGGAGAGAGACAGAGGACCAACTCATCTAAGCTGATCCCAGAGGTGGGCCAACCTCCCAGCTAAATGCAACAACACTGGAGACCAGCACCATGCCTGGCAAAAGAACCACCCTGCAGAGCCCAGTCCAGACTGTGAATGGTAAGCAAACCAAATGGCTGCTGTTTGAAGCCACTAAATTTTAGAGTGATTTAAGAGATACCCAGGTAGTGCAAACGGTTAACACACTGCTACCCTTTTGGTTGTAGGTTTCAGTTCACCCAAAGGTACCTCAGAAGAAAGGCCTGATGACCTACTTCTAAGAAATCAGCCATTGAAAATCCTGTAGAGTACGATTCTACTCTGACACACATGTGATTGCCATGAGTCAGAGATGACTTGATGGCAACTGGTTACCATGCAGAGACAGAAAACTGATACCACATCACTGTTTCATTTTCTTCACACCACCAAAGGATATCTGTCTCTCTCCTCCAGAAGGTAAGCTCCAGGAGGGCAGGGGTTATCCTGCACATTGCTGTGTCCCCAGCATCCTGAGCTTTGCCTGGACCAGAGCAGGAGCTCCCTCACACTGTCTGGATGAATTCACCAGCACTTCGTCTGAACTGCAGGCCAGATCAGGAGGAAAACGGAGGACAGTAATCAAGTGCCTGGCAGCCTTTGTGCTAGACCAAGAGCTGAAAACGCACGTTGCTTTTCCATTAACAAACTTCACACTAATCAAAGCAAACTTTGAAGAGAAAAGAACAGCCAGTGAGGGATTTTATGCTTGTTCAGAGGCTTCATAAACAGCTGGTTTACAAGCAGCGAGGGCTGCGTTTCCCTGGGGTCACAGGAGGCAGCAGCCAAGACCAAATGGCCCCGGTACCAATTCCTGCAGCACCCGGAGCCAGCATCTGGCCTCTGCGTTCCCCTTCACCTGGGCACACACTGAGCACACCTCCCTGACTAATGACGCTGGCCGAACAAAGGCCTGCTGCTGCCTCCGGCCCAGCACAACCAGCTGATGCTACAGGGAGCCAACAGCACTCTGCGGGGGAAAGGCTTCACTTGGGACAAAGGGAGACAGGGCAAACAGATGCTTTCTGGCTGCACTTTGCATGAACACGTCTTAGCACCAAGTTCTGGATGATCCCCCCTTCACTGGTTTTGGGTGTCTCCCACTTTCCTTCTCTCCTTCTGGGCCTGTTTGACCCTCTGTGCCCGTCTTTGTGAGGCTTCCAGGAGCTTTTCTCTGTATTGCTGTGGATTAAGTCATGTACTCCCCAAAATGCATGTTGGAACTCTAACCCCTAAACCTGTGGATGGAATCCTGTTTGAAAATAGAGTTTTCTTTGTTATGTTAATCAGATCATATCCAAGGGGTACAAAGGGTGGGTTCTCAATTTAATCACTTCTGAATTATAAAACAACCAGAATAGACACACAGATACACACAGATGGGGAAAGACACACCAAGTTGCGCTAAAGAACTCCAGTGAATTTCCAGAGCTGCTGACAGAGAAAGACCGCCTCCTGGACTCAGAGCCTAAGTTCAGACTTCCAGGCTTCTCAGCTATGAGGATATAAAGTCCTGTTCTTGAAAGCCACTCACTTGTCATATGTTTTGTTACAGCAACACTAAGTAACTGAGACAGTAAGGAAGTGAGGGAGAAGGCTGCCTGCTCGTGATCCCAATTTCCAGAACACAAATGAGACAATGGAATTTTAGAAGGGACACAGCCAATCTTCTTATCTTTAACCTTACATTCTCTGTCTCCTCTTTAATGAGGATCCTCTCAGGACTTGACCTGTGAAGGTTAAATGGAAGTTAAATTAGACACTGCTTAAAAGCAGGGCTTGAAACCAATGCTTTCTGCTTCAACCCTCTGCTGAGAATTTTCATTTCCTCCCCAGATATACTGAATCAAAATCTACATTTTTAACGAGATCCTCCGGATGACACTTATGATTCATGAAGTCCTGGCTTAAAGCAAAAAAAAAAAGAAAACCCAGATCCATCACCATTGAGTCAATTCTGATTCATAGCCACACTACAGGACAGAGTAGAACTGCTCCATGGCGTTTCCAAGGCTGTAAATCTTCATGAAAGCAGACTGCCATATCTTTCTCCTGCAGAGTGGCTGGTAGATTCAAACTGTGACCTTTTGGTCAGCAGTCTATCACTTACAAACACTGCAGCTACAAGGGCCTTATAGTGGTGATTCCCCATGTCAGCACGCATCAAAGTCACCTGCAGGACTTGTGACAGCACAGGTCAGGGGTCCCAACCCTGGAGTTTCTGAATCAGTGGATCTAGTATATTGTTAGGGGCCACTGAGGTGGTTCTGACTCATAGTGACCGTATGCATACAGGTCAAAACACTGCCCAGTCCTGTGCCATGTCCACAATAGTTTTCATGCATGAGCCTCCCCAAAATTGCATTTCTAACAAATTTCCAGGTGGTCTGGATACTGCTGTTCCAGGAGCCAATACTTTGAGAACCCTGATTTAACATAGTCAGAATGTAAATATGAATATCTACAGAGAAAGAGAGAATTTCTGGAGTTGTCCCAATTGTTAGTCAACGGAAATGTATAAATCATTTTAAACAGCCCCTACTACAGCCCTCCAGGAGCTGTCAGAGTAAAACAGCCTTACAGCAGAGTGATCGTGAGAGTGGTAGAGAGGGGAGAATAAATATTCCACAGCCTCGGAAATCCGTGTTCCTTGTACACCCAGAAAGGAGGCAGGGGTATGTCAAGGGAGAAGGAAGAAGAATTGTGCATCTTCTGAATCCGTTTTGCATGGAGCAATAATTCACTAGGCAGCAGCCAAGGAGGATTTTTAGGTAGAGGACTTTGGGGACAGGGAGTTGGTGTACCAGAAAGAACGAACATCCCTCCACTCCTAAGACCCATGGACCACTGTTCTGCAGGTCCCCAAGCCTCACTCCAGAGCTGCAGAAATCAGAGGCTATAAAGGAAACATCTGAAAATCTTCATTTAAGCAGGCTCTCAGGTAAGCCTTGTACACACTTGAGAAGTCCACTTTTATGGTGTCTGCTAATCCCAACAAAGAGATAAGAGTGTAACGGATCAATGAAGTTGTGATCTTAGTCATATGATTTATCCTGATAAAGTTGTCATAACATATTATATGGGGTGCAGAAAGGCAAAAGCCATGGAAAATAACGTTTTGAGATGCCCCCTGACCAGGTGAATGGGTAGTCCAATTCTAATAACAAATACTTCCAAATGATGAAAAGTGTCTTCAGGGTAGACAGGAGGAAATCCAGCTCTCTTTGCTCCTCTCCTGGGTTCCCCAAATAATACTTGGATGTACAATCCAGGCCTTCTAAGGACCACCTGAATCCAGGAGGCAATGTCCCCTGCAGAGGCACACGGCCAGCCTCAACACTCTGCTGGCAAAGCTTCCTGGTATGAATTTCCACAGCGGCATTCTGGTGCAAGCACAGACCTATCTGACCACAGCAGATCCACTTCCTAGAAACTCAATGCCCAGCTGACTAAAAAAGCTGAAGTTCTAAATCTGCAAAGCTAAGGACACAAGTAACTCTGTTATTGAGCTTTTGAGCCATTTCTGACTCACAGTGATCCTATATGAGAGTATAGAACTGCCTCACAGGGTTTCCTGGACTATTATCTTTAGGGAAACCCTGGTGACATAGTGGTTAAGAGCTATAGCTGCTAAACAGAAAGTCTGCTGTTCAAATCCACCAGGCACTGCTTGGAAACTCTATGGGATAGTTAGTTCTATTCTGTCTATAGGGTCGCTATGATTTGGAATCAATTCAACGGCAGTGGGTTTGGTTTCGGTTTTTGAATCTTTAGGAGAGCAAACAGCAAGGTCTTTTCTACTGTGGCCACTGGTGGGCTCAAATCACCAACATCTCAGTTAGCAATGGAGTGCTTAAACTATGGGAGCACAGATTCGGTGGGGTCTAGTCTGGGAACTGAACTGTCAACTACCTCTGCCACCAACCTCTAACTCGGTCCTTCCTACACACTCCTGTCTATAATGAAAGTGCAGGTTCAACCTGGAAAGTGCTCCTGTTTTGCCCAAGAATGGAAGACACGTTGCATCATTTGTTGCTTCTTTCTAAGCTCATCACATTTGTCTGTCAGACCCCATTCCAATCTCACATCCTCAGCAAAATCCTGGCTGAATTTTCCAAACTCCATCAGTCTCTCCACCTCTCTTCTAAATGCCTACAGAACTAGAATCAAGGATTGGACATTTAATTATGCTCCACCAAGCTGTTTGTGCCAAGAAAGGTACGGAGTTTTGTAAAAACCAATAAACAAACCTGTTGCCACTGAGTCAACTCCAACTTATGGTGACATCATATGTTACAGAGAATTGCTCCACAGGGCTTTCCTGGCTGTACTCTCGCCAGCAGCAGATTACTAGGTCTTTCTACTGAGGCACCACTGCCTGGATTTGAACAGCCAACCTTTAGGTTAATAGTCAAGTGCAAACCATTTGTGCTACCCAGGGACCTAGATGAGTTTCATAGCCAGTGAGATGTAGGTTCAAATCTGGCTGTGCTGCTCCTTGGCCGGGTAACCTTGACTCTGAGTCTGTACCTGTAATTGGAGGGTTTAAGTAACCTGGTCAGGAGAACTAGGAAGTGAAATATTGGAAGCTGCTGTGCCCAGCAGAAACACTGGGTGCAGTGGTTAAATTCTGTGGCTGCCAACCAAAAGGCCAGCAGTTCAAATCCACCAGGTGCTCCTTGGAAACTCTATGGGGCAGTTCTACTCTGTCCTATAGGGTTGCTGTAAGTCAGAATCAACTCAAAAGTAATGTGTTTGGTTTTTGGTTTGCAGTGCCCAGCACTGTGCAACTACATGGCAGATTACACCAAGCTCCAGAGGGTGAGGGACACGTATTCTCTTCCCTCTCCTGTGATTCTCAAGTCTGGCTGTATCTCAGAGTCTGTGTATAGTGTTTGATGCCCAGAGATCCTGGGGTGGGCCTTGAGTATCTATTTTTCCAAAGGTGCCCTAGCCACTTCCCAAGAGCAGACAATGTAATCTTGGGCTCAGCAAATTTTAGAGAAGGACTTAATAAATTGATTAAGTTACAGAGTTCTGTGATCAATATGATTGACAAGAAGGGACTACTCCTTACAGGCATCATTATTGTTAGGTTCTATTTTAATAGCGAGAAAAGCCCACAGCATATTAGATAATTCCAGACAAACATTAACTGGGCTGCCAAGCACTTGGTCTCAAGGCCAAGCGTCCCGACAATGTATGTGTTAGTAATTTGCATTCTACAGCAGTGTTTCTACATGGACTCAGACTCCTGATTAGGGAAACAAGCAGCGTCTTCAAGACAGTGTCTGCTGCAGCAGTGAAAAATAAAGGGTTCTGAGATGAACTTGGGGAGGAAGAGCTGAAAATCCCAGATGACTATAAATAGCTAGTTGAATGGTTACTAAATTTGACCCTGGAGTCATGTAATTAGAGAACAGGGGGAAAAACCTCATTAGCCACACAACCCATTAGTGGAGAAACAAAGACAAGGCAGGGTTGAAGGTGGAGGGATTGAGCTACCAAGTGAAAGCTGGGACTGCAGCTGTTGCGGAGTCTGTGGGTCAGATTGAGAAACAAGGGGCAGCACCGAAGAGCTGGTCAGCCCCCGCACCTAACCTGGGGTTTCCATAAAGAAAGTCAGGGGCTGAAGCTGTTCGGGGCACTCCAATGACCCCCGCCTCACCCTTCCAGTGTCTCCGCCCAGGGTTGCCTGTCAGCACTGTTGAGAGCACAGAGGGCTGCAGAAGTGTTCCTGGTCCTTTCCATTTCATGCATGGGCATGAGTTCTCCGTGGTCTGGAAGTTAGTTAAGGCAGAACTCAGAATAGGCCAAGGACCCAACCAAAGCTTGTCCCCAGCTATCTTGCTCTACCTCATACCTATTCCCTGAATCCTAGCCCTTTCTCCACTCATTGAGCCTGAGTTCTGCCTCTGACCCAAAAGGGTGAGTTGCTGGCTCCTGTCAGGCCCCATGACCTAAGAGGCAACTCTTCCCCTTGACTTGATTCACTCAAGTCAGCAATGCTGGGTAACAAGAACTATGCAGATGCCCAGTACTGTGGGAGCAGGGGAGGGAGAGATGGGGGGGGGCGGAAGTGACAGAAGGCCCTCCTTGCAGTGGGTGAGGCGGGGACTGGAGAGCCTGGTGGCCTGCTGCTCAGAAGAACCCGGAAATGTGTTCTGTTTGGCCAGCAGTTTTGTAGGGTTAACAGTGGGCTACCTTTTCATATGGAATGCCTAGTATTCCCTAGTGTGTTCTCACAGCCTGATTCACAGGCCACAGAGGATTTCTCATGTCTGCTGTGGAACGGAGAAGACCAAGAACACACCCTTCATCTGTCTCACCAACTCTTGCAGACCTTCAATTTGGGGACTGCACAAAAAGATCGTGGGACCCTAGTGAAAACCAACCTCTGCCAATGAAGTTACATCACAATTTTTGCTTTATTTAAAAAATGCAAAAAGGTACTATTTTACTTAACTTACTTGAAGATATACACCCATTCCTTGCTTAACCTCTCTGTGGTTAGGTTTCAAAGACCAGGTTGTTATACAATAATGGAGGATGACTATATCATTACGTAACTGTCAAACCACTGAGAATCATGGACTAGCCAAGTTGGTACATAGTCTTAACCATCACAGCCAGTTTTACGCTCACTTTGCACCTAATTTTCCAATACTGTCAGAAATACATCATTAACATGCAACATAGTGGCATAGTAGATTTTTTACTGTTGTAAATTTCAAATGTCAAGTAGCAACAGAGCAGTCAACAGGTAAGGAGTAAGTACATATTTATATATATATATATATACATTTATATGTAAATGTCACTAAACAATACACATTTAAAAAAAAGAACTCGTTGCAAGTTCTTTGCAAGGCGAAATCAACTCAAGGCGACCAGCTCATTTTATATATATACATATATGCATGTGTATGTATGCAGTTTAGACATATTTACATATGTAAGTGTGTGTGCCTAAACAATACATATAAAAATCATATAAATCTATGAATATTTGTAAACACTGAGACCACAGGTGTGGGATGTGCATAAGTTCTCCACTCCCACCCAAGCAGATTTGCATGTAACTCACAGGAGGCAGTCACTTCAGCCTACCTTGTTTAAGAATTCTCAGAAATACTTGAAGAGCATTTGGCAAAGATTGGGGTCCTGCGTTAACAGGTAGGGGTAACAGCTAGAAAAACACAGGTGATTACTAATGACATGTCCTGTTTATAACCTCAGGCTGTAGCAGCCTGGAAACTTATGTTAAATGCATGAGAGAGGAAGAAAGAAAGAACTTATCCCTAACCTGACGGTTTTTTTTTTTTTTTTTTTTTTGACAGTTTGGTTTCTTTCAGACCAAAAGCCCAAGTTAGGTGGAAAACAATTTTGCATCAAAAATCAAGATAATAGTTTCAGTTACTTAATCTTACTAGCATAATTTATCGCTGAAAATCAGGATCCCTGGTGGCACAGTGGTTAAGTGACTGGTTGCTAATCAAAAGATGGTGGTTTGAACCCACCAGTGGTTCTGTGGGAGAAAAGACCCATTGATCTGCTCCTGTAAAGGTTACAGCCTAGAAAGCTCTATGTCTTACATATCGCTATGAGTCAGAGTTAACTCAACGGCCAGTGGTTTTGTTGATGAGAACCGTAAACTTAATCTTTTCCCCAGATTCTAACCAGCCCCGTCCATCCAGGAAAATACCTATTAATTTCATGAGCAAAACCCACACCAAGATCTTTCAAGCCCCTGAGTGTATACAAGCCCATAGATACTGCCCACCCCTCCGAACACATACAGCAGAGACTCACCCCCAGATCACAGAGTCAACAAGGAGGGTGTTAAAGGCCAGGCCTGGCCTACCCCAGTAAACGCCAGGTGGAAAAGTTCTGGCTTGGCAGTGCCCTGTGCCTTCCACAGTCAGGCAGCCAAGCCAGCCAAGTGCCGTGGAGTCAGATCTGACTCATGGCGACCCTAGGGGCCAGCCAAGCCAAGCCAAGTGCCGTAACGATGACAAACTCAAGGAGAACTGAGCGCCTGGCCCTCAGGGGGAGCTGGAACAACTTCAAGTTGGAGGAGCAGAAGGTTCATGGGCAGAGGAAGGGCAGGCAGGTGTTCTCCAAAGAGCCATTTACTGGTGACTTTAGCTCTTATTCTAGAGATTATCTTAAAGCAGCATTCACTAAGCCTGATCATGCACGGGCTCTGTGCTGCTGTTGTCTCTCTCAGATAGCCACACTTTTGAAAGAGAAGAGGAATGTGTGGTGGTGACAGGCAGCTGATGCCAGGGGTGACAGGATATCACAGGATGTTTGCAACACCACATCATCCTGGAATGTAGAGACTTCATGTAATGATACAAGTGGGGCAGGGGAGGTGAGAAGCATCCTTTTACACTAAATAAACACAAGTGCCTTCTGGACTAAAACGTAAACTCTGCAGGAAATGTTCTTTATAGAACAGGAGCCTTTAGGGTTAGGGCGATATACCTGGATTTCCCTGGGGAGCATGGTCAGCGTCTTCTGCAATCAGGACTATTTCAGTGGGAAAGCAGAATATGATTTTACTTTTCACTCTTATCCAGCAACTCTGAAGACTGTATTTCAATATCTCTTTCTGAAATTAAAAAGGAAAAAAGATTCTTAATGGCTTACCTAGGGTCCTTGGGTGGTGCAACTGGCAAAGTACTCCATCACTAACTGAAAGGTTTAATCCACCCAGAGGCTCCTTGGAAAATAGGCCTGGCAATCTGCTCCTGAAAGGTCACCACCTTGAAAACCCTGTGGAAAAAATTCTCTGCACAGGTGGAACCACTAGGAATTAGAATCACCTGGACAGCGACTAACAACAGCCAACATGACTTGCCAGACTCACCCAGCTGATAACTGGGATGGAAATATAAGTTTGTAAGATTCCTATACTCCATTCAAGAAGGTAACTGGGAGAACTTAAATCCCTATCAGACTGTTGTTATACACCTTTAAGTCAATTCCAGCTCACAGGAACCCTATAAGCCCTGTAAGATGGAGTAGAACAGCTTCACAGAGTTTCAAAGGAGCGGCTGGTGGATTCAAACTGCCAACCTTCTAGTTAGCAGCCAAACTCTTAAACATAGTGCCACTAGGGCTCCCTCTGTCAGATGACAAGGTATTTAAGCTTATCAATTATTTCCCAGGTTTCCATGTGAGCACAGAGGTTATTGGGGCAGGCTGAGAGACCACTGTCCAGAAGACAGCGCTGGAGAGGCCCAGACAAAAACAGGTCATGAACAATGTCCAAAGAGCCACCACACTAGGAGAGATGTGAGGTGACCTGATCTTACCCACTGAGCCTGACGACTCCATGACACACGTAAACACTGCCCTTAGTTGCAGATCAGGTGTGGTGGACACTGGGTCATGCAGAGAACAAAGTATTTGTTAATTTTCATTTTTGCTAATACACTTAACATCACAGAAGCCCACCAGGTATGAAAAGCTGATTTAGATATAATAGATATATCTGCACATTTTCTAGGCCTTGGTGGAAACATTAAATTATAGTGATTTCCAGGTATTTCTGAAGATTAAAACACATAAAGCTTGGGTGAATTTTTACTTCATTGCATATCTATATTTCCTTGCATGTCTTCCAAATTGAAAGATATATTGTAGGCAGTGAAAGTGAGGTCTAGAGACTGCCCAGGAGGGAGCATGTTGCAAGAGTGTTGGGGTGGGCAGCGGTGGTAGTCCCATCCCTGGAGCACACGAAGTCTTCTTGTGCAGACAGCGCCACCAGCAGGCTATGGTCATGGGTAGAGAGAAGGAGAAGAAAGTAATGGCTTTGGAATTCATCTATTCAACAGGGAGTTATTACACCAGTTACCATTCGGGGTGCTGAAAGCATAACGTTGAACAAAAGAGTCAAAAAACTGAGCTCTTAAGGAGTAACAGACCACGTGCAAATTGTTTCTTCCAGGAACTGTTAATATTACTCTAGTGGTGGCAGCAGCAGACCCAATGGCAATGTTTGTACCAAAAGTAATTTAAAAAAACCAAAAAGCTGTTGGTTCCAATCCACGCACGGCAGAGTAGAACTCTTCTGGAGGCGTTTGTTCTTGTTGTTGACTTTTGCTTGCCTGAATCAATGAGGTAGAGTTGTTTCCAGCCTATTAGTTTGTTGTTGAAAACGTACACAGCAGAGCATACACCAATTCAACAATTACTACATGTACAATTCAGTGACATTGATGACATTCTTCAAGGGGTCAACCATTCTAATCCTCTTTCACAGAATTGTTCCTCCTCCAGTAACATAAAATCACCGCCCACTAAGCATCCCGTCTAACCTTTCAAGTTGCTGTTTTCCATTTGGTCCCAAACAATCTTCGAAAAACAGCATAATGCTGAGGACGGAACTTCTTTTTTTTTCTTCTTCTTTTTTTTTTATTTAATATGACTGAGTGAAAATGTACATTCCCATATAAATTTACATGCCCACCTATATGCAGCTTCCACTGCTCTCCCTGTCCGGTGACAGCACACTATTCCTCTCTGCTCCATACATGTCTCATCCTCCCAACAGCCTCCTTTCCCCTCCTCTCCACCCACTCTCCTTCCTCCAGCCAGAGATCAGCAGGATGATATCCTATGGATGTATAGAACCATAAAGTGCATCCAATATATAGTCACTCTGCATTGCCAAGCCCAATCTATTCGTGTCCAAAGAGTGGACCTTCATTATAATTTATGGGTAAGGGCAGCATCAGGGCGGGGGGCCATGCTCTCAGGGGAACCCCGAAACTGCTGGACCATCAGTTGAGGTCTTTTAATGGAGATCTCAGGATGCACCCCTTTTTATTCTTGTGTTGCCAGTGAAACTCCTCTCTGTGAGCTCCATCACGGCTATCACTGGTGGTGGCCGGGCACCATCTGGTTCTTCCAGTCCCAAGTTGATGTAGGCACCCACTCTTGTGGGTCTCTCTGTCTTCTAGGTTGTCTTTACCGCCTGTCATTTTGGTCCTTGGTGAGCATCCTTTCCTGCTGAGTTGGGACCATTTACTGTGCCCTCCGATGACAGCTTGGCAGCTTTTAAGACCCCAGATGCCACTCACCAATGTGGGGTGCAGAGAGCTCTCTTAGCAAAAAGCTAGTTGTGCCAATTGGCCTCAATTTCACCTAAGAGCATGGTCCCCTGCCCCCTGCCCCAGCTACTCTATCCTCGCACTATTGGGTTAAGATGGAAGGAGTACTCAAGTTATGCTGAAGTCCACTTAATGTTGTTCTTGTTTCTGATGTGTACTATCACTGATTTCTCCCAACCAGATTTCTAGCAACAATCTAAACTAAACCCTCCCCCCCCGCCCTCCCTCCCTTCCCTCCCTTGCAGCTGTCAAAGAGTCTTTCTTCTATACACAAGTCTGTTTTTGAGATCTTATCGTAGAGGTCTCATACAGTATTTGTGAGGACAGAACTCCTTCATTAACTGAGCTAAACTACAATTCCAAGTCTGGTAGTGACGTGACTAAGAGCTCTGGCTGCCAACCAAAAGGCTGGCAGTTTGAACTCAACGTCCTCTCTTTGGAAACCTTCTAAGGACAGCTGTACTCTGTCCCATAGTGTCACTATGAGTCAGAATCGACTCAGCAGTTCAATTTTCTTAATTTATTGTTCTGGAGATATTTTTGATTCAAGGTTTAAAGACGATCTCAGGGCAATAGTTTGGGGCATTTATCTTGACTACAATCTCTATGGAAACAGGTCACCAGTCTTTCTCCCATGGGCTCAAGCTGTCAAACTTTAAGTTAGAAGTCAGGCATAAATCATTTGTACAGCTGAGGAATCTTTTATTAGCAGTAGTAACTATTAATTTACTTCCCCTTTCTGCCTTTACTTAGTCCCCTAATCTGTAAATGAGAATGGCAGTAACAGCCATTATTACGAGGGTTATATATTACAAGGTAAGTTGTTTAAAATATGTAAAACAAGATTCACAGTCTTGCACAGTGCTGATAACATGGACCTCAGAGACCTCAGTTCAAGGATGTGACCTTGAAGCCAGTTGTCCTTTGAATTGCAGGTGAAATGAAAAAGTGCTTAGAACAACATCTGCCATATGTAAGTACTCCACACACATTGGCTTTTATTATTAACAGTACTAAAATTAAAAGGATATATAGCTGACTACACACCCAATGGCATTGAAGGTGCTCAGTGTGGAGGTTGTTAGATTCCTCCACTTCCTCATTCTGTCCCCAGCTGGGTGACAGAAGGAAGGTGGGAACACTAAATGGTAGTGAAAGATGTGCACCCAAACTCTGACTTCACTATGAAGCCAAAGAAAATAGTGGTTTCTTCCTTTGGCTTGGAAACCCTGGTGGCATAGTGGTTAACAGCTATAGTGCTAATCAGAAGGTCGGCAGGTCAAGTCTATCAGGCACCCTTTGGAAACCCCATGGGACAGTTCCACTCTGACCTCTAGGCTTGCTACAAGTCAAAATCAACTTGACAGCAGTGGGTTTGGGTGTTTGTTTGTTTGTTTGTTTTGTCCTTTGGCTTTAGCACCAGCTGTACCTGAGAAGAGCTGAGCTGGGCTGGCAACTGAGTCTCAGTGGTCTGAGGCCAAGCACAGAACTTGCGCTATTTTGTTTCCGTGCTCCCTTAAATAATCCAAACCACGGCCTTGAGATCCCTGTCGGATGGGGCAGCAGAAACAGCTCACCTTTGTACACAGGAGGAAAGGAAGAACAGAGGAAGAAAGGAGAGAGGAAAGGAGGGACAGAAGGACTGGGGGCACTGTGAGTTATGTCCAAGGGATTACAAGAAAATCAGATCAGCATGTGGTTCCCAAACAGGAGTGGGACCGGCTCCACCAAATGAAGATATTAACTAAAAAGCCCAGTTCTGGAGCACACAACCAGAAGGTGGAAAGAGAAACCCTGCCCGCCAACCCCAGCCCCTTCCAACCTAGGTCTTCGGCTGGAAAGAGGGGAACAGATTCCTAAAAGACACAAGGCAAAGGAGCCAGTTGAGGACCTGAAGGCAACAGATGTCTTGATTTCCCTCCCTGGGCTCTTTAATGCTGCTTTCAGCTTAATTAGCCAACTGCGCTTCCCTGCACATCTGGATGGAATCCTGGAGGGCTGAGTAAACCCCTACTGGTGCCCTAAATGGCCCCTCCATATGCTTTCTGTCCTCCAGGTTCTGTCTGAGCTGCAAAAACATCCCCCCACCCCACAAACACAGAACCTGTGGGTCCCCTGACCTAACTCCCTAGATGGCCCTACCTGCCCCGTGAGTCTCTGAAACCTGAGAGTCAGCTTGGGAGCCTTGAAAGCCCACAGAGGCAGGATCTGAAGGGAAGCAGGATGGCAAGACAGGACCATCCTTCCCAGATGCCACCTTGATACCTATCCAACCCAAGGTCCTTTGGGACAGAAGATTAAAATTCCAAAAAAGTAGCCTTCCACTCACACATGCATGGGGTCTCCACAACTCAGAATCAACTCAGCAGCTGGACCGGACCAGACTCGTAACTGCTAATGGTACATGAATTTATAGACACATCTCAATAACTTCCAGACACTGGAAGGCTTACTGGCCCACAGAACAGGAGTGGTACTACACCAGGAATTAACCTTTCACAGGCCATCATCAACCACATGTCCAGGGTACAAGCTCATATTAGCACTTGTTTGTCTATCAGAGGTGAAGAATGGCTTGCACCCCATATGAACTTTCCAGATAGTTGAAAATTCTCCTCATTTTAATGTTAGCAGGTTAATATATCTTGATGGTACTCTTCCTAAAAATATTTTACAATTTTCCCTGCCTTCTTAAGAGCACTCACAATAGAATTGAGTATTTTCTTATCAAACCAGGATCATCAAAATACAAACTTATTCACCATGTTAAATTGTAATACACTGTTGCATCCAGGGGCCACTGCTGTGTATTGGGATTTTTGTTCTTATACCAAACATCACCAGACTGCTGTGTTTTTATAGATGCCCTGACTATTCTTCATAGTCCTCTTTCTTCCAGTGTCAGTCACCCCTTTCTCACCACTGTCTGTGCATCAATACTTACAACCCACTGCCTTACAAAGCACTGCCAGTTCAGCTAACGAACTCATTCTAGAAAAAGTGCTGCATACCTCATTGCTGAATATCACTATGGTCACCTTCAAGGTGTTCCCCTTGGGAAGCTATAAACCAAGACCAGCGCCTAGTCTGCCCTTCAAAGCAATTCTGGAACTCTTTTTCTGGAATGGCCATTGCCCACAATGGCACAGCAACAAGTTCGTGAACTTAATTGTATAGCTGTCTATGAGGAAGTTTTTAGCCAGTATAGATCAAGTCAATCACACTCAGAAGACAGGCTATTGGGTTTGTTCACCTCATTCATTCATTCTTCCATGTGTTCACCAGTCATGGCTCCTAGAAAGTCAGTGTTCTGGATGGATGTTCAGTAGCTAGAAACTTGACCTCTGAAATATAGAAATGTGAATATATAAGGCACTGACCCTGTATACAAGAAACTTACCATTGAGATGAAGAAGCAAAGTCAAATGTGTAGAAGTTACATAACTAACTGTGCAAGTTGGTACATGGGAGAATGGAAACACCAGAGTTATGAATATTCAGACAGTGAAATGCCTGTGTCTTACTCCACCTATAAGTGTCCTCATATGGCAGACGCCTAATAAATATGTACTGAACCTACTGATGACACAATAGCAAGGAAAAATAACAAGAAGAAGAGCCTTGGAATACAAAGCTGAGCACTGAAGTGGAAGCCATGGGCTGGCTGACCAGACTCGACCTGGAGATGTTTGGTTTGACCCTTACCATGGTGCTAAAAGCAACGAAATAGGTTTTCCAACAATTAAAAACTGGGAGAGTTAACATCAAAATCCTGACTTCACCTCCTCTTGAAAAACCAAATGTGGCAATGTTCACGTGGCAACAATTGCCTGCAAAGCAGCACCCCCCCCCCCAACTTTTAGACAGAGCACGCCTCAGCCCCACTGTTCCACACATCCTCCCCAATTTATAGCCTGACAGTCCGGTGCCATTTCATACCAAGTCTGTGTTACGATTTTACTTACACTAGCTTGCTTCATTCATTTATATTGTGTGCTTATAAATGTATGCATTTTATAGGGTCCCTATGAGTTGAAATCAACTCAACAGCAGTGGGTCTGGTTTTTGGTATACAAAGACTGCCAATTAAGTTTGCAAATTGTCCTAGAAAAAGTGCTACGTATCTTATTGCCGAATATCACTATAGTCACCTTTGAAGTACTTTCCTTTGGAAGCTATGCTCCTATGCCAGCACCTAGTCCACCTTTGAAAGCATTTTGGAACTCATTTTATAGAATGGCCTTCAGAGCTGTTGTTGTATTACCCTTGATGTCCTGAATGTCATCAAAATGTCTTCTTTTCAACAGTTTCCTTTATCTTCAAGTAAAGAAAAAAGTCATTGGGGGCCAGATTAGGTAAGTAGGGAGGGTGTTCCGATACAGTTATTTGTTTTCTGGCTAAAAACTCCCTCACAGACAACTATACAATTAAATTTGTGAACTTGCCGCCTTTGCTACCATGTGCAATGGACATTCCAGAAAGTTCCAAAACTGCTTTGAAGAGTGGACTAGGCACTGGCGTCATATATAGCTTCCCAAAGGGAGTACTTCGAAGGTGACCATAGTGATAGCCAGCAGTGAGGTATGTAGCACTTAGACAATTAATTTCATAGACTTAATTGTCAGACCTCATATTTAAAGAAAAATGATAATATAATGTTTGAGAACATACAATTTGGTGTTGGTGTTTGCTCTCCAGTCGATTCTGACTCACAGCGACCCTATGTGTGCAGGATAGAACTGCTCTGTAGAGTTTTCAAGGCTGTCTGTAAACTTTCAGAAGCAGATTGCCAGGTCTGTCTTCCACAGTGCCTCTGGGGAGATTTGAACCACCTACCTTTGAGCTAGTGGTCAAGTGCGTAACCAGTTATGCCACGCAGGGACTCTTTCCCACGTTTTCAACTATGAATCCATTTACACCCCGGTAACAAATGCTAGAAAGCAAAGGATATTAATATTCTCCCGGAAATGATTAAGCTGAGTTACAGACAGGTTCGATAATATGCTAATGGTCACACAGCCAAGGAATAGCAGAGCTGGGATTAAAATCCAGGCCCTCCAGCTCTAGTTATTTGTATTCTTTACCAAGACACTAGGAAGTTGGTGGATGAGCTCAGCAGACAGCAGAAATAAATAAACATTTTTTCAGGTTTGCAGACAAAAATAAGGCTGTCATTCTACCCATCTGTCAAATATGCCCAGGCTGTGCTAAGCTACCCTAGAGAGATCAGCAGAGGTAGGGAATGTAGTTTCTACCTTTGAGAGGTTTGCTGTTTAATAACACTGCCTGACATCTGTCAAAATTTTACACATGCCTCATTACTGTTTCCATTTTACAGATAAGGAAAACTAAAGCTCAGAAAGAAACATGCCCATTCTCATATAAATAATAAGGCAGAGCTGGGATTTGGGTGTGGCTCTGAGTGCCTCTGGATGAGCTCTACCTATTCCTGTGCTAGGTGAAAAGGCAACACTCACTCAGGTGCAGGGGCCTATTGGAATGAGAGGACCACTCTTCATGGTGGTGCCGCAAGAGCCACTAGGCCAAAACTAAAACAAAACAAACCCATTGCCTTTGAGTCAATTCTGACTCACAGTGACCGTAATCTTGACAGAAGCAGACTGCTACATTCTTCTTCCATGGGTAGTTGCTGAGTCCAAACCACCTCCATCTAGTTAACACTTGAGCACTTAAGCTCTGCACCATCAGGGCTCTTCACCCTGGGCCACAAGAGCTCAACTTGGTCTCAGTCTCCACCTTAACTCCACCTGGACAAGAAACCAGAACTTTGAACTCCAGCCCTAGCCCTCTGCCACTTGCCTTTGCGCCCCTCTCTGCCAGGGAACTTCAAGCTCCCAGCAAGCATGCCTGCCAGCAAGGACATTCTCCAGGCTCCTAGGAGATGGGCACACAGGCAGAGGACCCTGATTCCCCCTGGCAGGCTATGCCTGGGCCTGCTCAGTCCCTAAACCCACCCTGTCCAAGCTCCCCAACTCACTACCATTGAGTCCAGTCTGACTCATAGCTATCCTAAAGGTCAGAGTAGAGCTGCCCTGTAGAGTTTCCAAGGAGCACCTGGTGGATTTGAATTGCTGCTTTTGGAACTGTAACATTTAACTGCGTGGCATGATGCCTTCTCCAGGGATGCTCTCTGTAATTTCAACTTTTTGTAAAAAGGCTACTTTGGGCTTTTTGAGAAGGCTCTTCTGCGGCTCCGAGACACCCTGAGATTTTTCATATTCACAGTCACCATTCGTTTTGCATTGAATCTGGCCTCTGTCCCCAAGCCCACATCTTGTTCCTTCTCACAAGAACTTAGCCAAACTCTCCAGGCTTACTCAAGCACTTTAACCTCCATCCGTAAAGGATCTTTGTCGCATAACCCCCAAGGGCTGTTGTGAGTATCAGTTGAGGTCTGGGCACCGGAGTCGCAGCACGGGCCTGGCCCGTGCAGAACTCAATCAGTGGAGCTCTTCCAATCACCATCTCACTTACCCTTCAAACTCAGAAATCAGAAAACCAAACAAAATCCATTACTCGGAATCCAAACCCAACTTTTAGTGACCCTAAAGGATTGAGCAGAACTGCCCCATAAGATTTCCAAAGTTTAAGGGAGCAGATGGCCGCATCTTTCTTCCTCAGAGCAGCTATAGGGTTCAAACCACTGATCTTTTGATTAGCAGCCAAGCGCTTAATCAAAAATGCCGTATATTTCTTTCTCTCATTTTAAAAAATATTTTATTGTGCTTTAAGTGAAAGCTTATAGTCCAAGTCAATCTGTCATACAACACTCTGCACATACACCACCATGCTACGCTAGCTGCTCTCCCGACCCTGTGATAGCACACTCCTCCTTTCCACCCTGTATTTCCCATATCCATTCAACCAGCTCCTGAGACTTCTACCCTCTCATCTCGCCTCTGGACAGGAGCTGCCCAGTTAGCCTCATGTCTATACTTAAGCCAAGAAGCATACTCTTCACAAGTATCATTTTATGTCTTACAATCTGGTCCAATCTTTGTCTGAAGAGTTGGCTTTGGAGTGAAACGCCATATATTTCTGATCGCTGATCATTAAGACCAACCCATAAAAGAGTATCAATCTGTAAATCCACACTGCTGTGGTCTCCCTTGCAAAACTCCGGTTTGAGGACAATCACAAACTCCTAGATGTTAATTGATTTGCTCAAAGAACATAATTAGAGATTTGGGGTATTTGTTAAGCTCAGTGGTTCTCAACCCTGACTGTATATTAAAATTAGCCACAGACTGTTTCAAATAATAGACTAGCTCCCAATCCTCACCCACACAGATTCTTATTAGTCTGCAATATTGTCATTAGTATTCTTTAAAAGTTTCTTTCTATTCCTTTTCCAGGCTGTCTCACTGTTCTGTCACTGAATCTATCCCATGCAAGCCACTGTCTGCCCTTCATTCTAGACACACGGGGATCCCTGCCTTCGGGAGTCAATCACAATCCACAAGGTAATTTATTGTTGTCAGGTGCCCTCAAGTTGGTTCTGACTCATAGCAACGCTGTGTACAACAGAAGGAAACACTGCCCAGCACGGCAACGTCTTCACAATCCTTGTTACGCTTCAGTCCGTTGTGGCAGCCACTGAGTCGATCCATCTCAGTGAGGGTCTTCCTCGCTTTTGCTGACCCTCTGCCTCGTTAAGCTTGATGTCATCCACCAGGGACAGGTTCCTCCTGATACGACGTCTGAAGTACGTGAGACAAAGTATCACCATCCTTGCTTCTAAGGAACATTCTGGCTATACTTCTTCCAAGACAGATTGTTCATTCTTTTGGCAGTCATGATATATTCAACAGTCTTTGCCGACATCATAGTTCAAAGGCTTCACTTTTTCTTCCATCCCCCTTAGCATCGTCCAGCTTCCCCACGCGTAAGACTGAAAACAGTGTCGGGGTTGAGCGCACCTTACGCCTTACAGTGATACTTTTGCTTACTAACGTTGTAAAGAATTCTTTTGCAGTAGCTTTTCCCACTGCAGTACTTCTTTGATTTCTTAACTGCTGCTTCCATAAACACTGATTGTGTATCGAAGGAAAGTGAAACCCTTGACAAACTTGATCTTCTCTCTGCTTATCATGGTATTGTTTATTGGCCCAGTGTGAGGATATTTGTTTTCTTTATGCTGAGGTAGAAGCCGCACTGAAGGCCATGGCCCTTGATATCCGTCAGTAAGCTCTTCAGGTCTTCGTCACCTCCAGCAAGCAAAGTTGTGTCAGGTCCCGACACGGGTTGAAAATATCTTCCTTAAATCCTGATGTTTCACATGGTCCAGCTTCTCAGATGATTTCTTCAGCATACAGGTTGAATAGGCATGGGGAAAGGATACAACCATGACGCACACCTTTCCTGACTTTAATCCACACAGTTTCCCTTTTTTCTGTTTGAATGACTGCCTGTTGGTTTACGTACAGATTCATCGTGAACAAAATTAAGTGTTCTGGAATTCCTATTCTTCTCACAGTTATCCATAATTTGTTATGATCCACACAGTCAAACACCTTTGCATTATCAAGAAAACATAGGTAAACATCTTCCTGGTATTCGTTGTGTTCAGCCAAGATCTACCTGACATCAGCAATGACGTCCCTCACTCCGTGTCCTCTTCTGAATCGGGATGGATTTCTGGAAATTCCCTCTTGATATACTGCCACAATTGCTTTAGAATAATTTTCAGCAAAATTTTACTTGTGTGTGACATTAATGATATTGATAATTGGCACATTTGGTTAGATTCCATCTTTGGAATAGGCATAAATATGGATTTCTTTCAGCAGACCGGCCAGGTAGCTGACTTCCAAATTTCTTGACACAGAAAGTGAGTACACCGAGCACCACATCAGTTTATTGAAACGTATCAAATTGATATTCTGTCAGTTTCTGGAACCTTGTTTTGCACCAATGTCCTCAGTGCAACTTGGACATCTTCTTTCAATACCATGGGATTCTAATCACATGCTGCCTCCTAAAATGGTTAAACATCGACCAGTTCCTTTGCGTACAGTAACTGTGTATTTTCCATCTCCTGTTGATGCTTCCTGTATCATTCAGTATTTTGCCCATAGCATTCTTCAACATTGCAACTTGAAGCTTGAGTTGTTGTTTGGTTCTTTCATCTTGAGAAAGGCTGAACATGTTCCTTCCTTTTGGTTATCTAACTCTGGGTCCTTGTACACGTCATCATAATACTTTGTCTTCCCGAGTGGCTCTTTGAAATCTGTTCAGCTCTCTCACTTCATCAGTTGTTCCATCCACCTTAGCTACTCAGTGTTTGAGGGCAAGTTTCAGGGTCTCTTCTGACATTCATTCTGGTCTTTTCTTTCTTTCCTATCTTTTTAATGACCTCTCACTTTTCTCATGTATGGTATCCCTGATGTCACTTCACAGCTCATTGGGTGTTGCATTATTAGCTTCCAGTGGGTCAAATCTATACTTGAGATGGTCTCTAAACTTTAGGTGGGATATACTCAAAGTCATACTTTGGCTCTTGTGGACTTGCTTTAATTTTCTTCAGCTGCAACTTGAAGCTTCATGTGAGTAATTGATAGTCTGTTCCACAGTTGGTCCCTGGCCTTGTTCTGGCTGATGAAATGGAACTTTTCCATCATCTCTTTCCATAGATACAGTCAACTGAATTCCTCTGCATTCCATCTGGTGAGGTCCATACAAGTAGTTGTCATTTATGTTATTGTGGAAACTCTGGTTGCATAATGGTTAAGTACTATGGCTGCTAATCAAAAAGTTGGTGGTTCAAATCCACCAGGTGATCCTTGGAAACTCTGTGGTAGCAGTTCTACTCTGTTCTACACATTTGCTATAAATTGAGAGTGACTCAACAGCAGTGGGTTATGTTGTTGAAAAAAGGTATTTGCATTGAAGAAGCTGTTACTCTTGCAAAATTCTATCATGCACTCTTTGGTGTCCTTTCTATCACTAAGGCAGGCCATATTTTCCAACTACCAATGCTTCTTCTTTGTTTCCAACTTTAGCATTCAATTTGCAGGTAATTATCAATGAATCTTGATTGCATGTTTTTAAAAAAATGCTAATTTACTGAGCATCTATTATGCTTGGGTGTCAGTCACTGTCCCGGGTGTTTAACTACTTCATTACAGGGAAATTGCTATTCCAGTTTCAGAGGTCTGTTGCAAAAAAAATATCCCATATTATACATCTTTGTCATCATTTTCTTCCAAAAGAAATGGGGGCAGCCCAGGCTCTGCATTGCAGTCTAAACCTTGGTGTCTCCTGTTCTTGCCAGATTAGAGATTTGCCTCTTTGCCTTCCAATTTTCCTTCCAAATGCACTTTCTGTCTCTTGGAGGGGAATCATATGGCTTCAGCACTAGCAAGTGCATGTTACATTTTTTAAAAATTAAAATTAAAATAATTTTAAATGTAGAGCAGAGGCATTTGAGTCCAAGCTTGCAAAAGGAAATCTCAGAGATATTCAAATTTGGGGGGGGGCAGGCCTTGATATTTTGCAGTGGCTTCACCTCTTCTGGGCATTTCTTGTTTAATCTGAGCAATAACAGTAATAATATTGCGCTGAAATAACAGTACTATCAAAGACTGATCTGGGGCACCAAACATTTGGTTGAACCAACGATGACCATTGATACACCTCTCCTGCGAATTTGACCTGGGGATGTTGAGAGTCAGCTGCCTGTAGCTGCTGATCACGGAGTATAGCTGCATCACATTAATAGCCAAAAGTCTGAGTATTCAGATCGACTGAGAGGCAACTCAGAAGAAAGGCCTACCGATCTGCATCCAAAGATCACAGTCTTGAAAATCACACGGGGCCCAGTTCTACTGTGCAACACAGGGGGGTCACTACAAGTCAGAACTGACTTAACGGCAACTAGCAATAACAGCAGTGCAGACTCCTCGTGCCAAGGCCAGGTGACTCCGCTGCCATCGTCTCAGGGAGGGCTGATTCCCACCTTCCCATGTGTTCCTTGTCTGGATGTCCCTTACATTCCAGCAGGCCCACAGACTGAGAATAGTCTTCCCTTTACTTAAACTGACTCTAGGGGATGTCTGTTTCTAGCAAATATATGATCTCCAAGATAAACTGCTTTTACTTGTTCAAAAAAAAGTACTTCTTTCACAAATAATATGGTAAATATTTTCTCCTGAGCTCCAGATTACACACTGATTATGGTCGCGCACCCTTCAGGCAGGTGGGTGTGTAGCTCCTACCACAGCCTAACCCTGTGGCTGAGTCTTGAAAAGAGACAGAGCCCTGAACACTGGCAAGACTTGACCTCTCCTATCACTTGGGGAAAAAAATAAAAATCCTTATGACTAGGCCAATAAGCAAGATCATGATAAACAAAGAAAATATTGATGTTGCCTAGAGGATGTTGCTTGGAGGATTTCCTTGTACTGGGATTCACAATTAATGCCCATGGAAGCAGCTGTCAAGAAGTCAGATGACATATCACACTGAGCAAAGCTGCTGCAAAAGACATCTTTTTAAAATGTCCAAAAGCAAAGATGTCACTCCGAGGACTAAGGTACACCTGACCCAAGACATGACACTTTTGATTGCCTCATATGACAAAAACTGGGCAATGAATAAGGGAGACCAAAGAAGAATTGATACAATTGAATTGTGGAGTTGGCAGAGTACTGGACATACCACTGACTGTCAGAAAAATGAACACATGTCTTCTGGAAAAAGTACAGTCAGAATATTCATTAGAAGTAAGGATGGCAAGACATCACATCATCTCATCTACTTTGGACGTGTTATAAGTGGGGACTAGTCCCTCCAGAGTGACCCCATGTTTGGCAAAAGTGAAGAAGACCCTCAATGAGATGGACTGACAGAGTGACGTCAGGTGACAATAGGCTCCTACATAGCACTGACTGAGAGGATGGCACAGGGTGGGGCAGTGTTTTGTTCTGATGTACACAGGGTCACCATGAGTGGTAACCAACTTGACACCAGTCAACAATAATACATCATTGTCAAGATCCCTGAATGGCACCAGCAGTTTGCAAGCAATTTGAACCATCTACAGGTTGGTGGTTCAAATCCACCCAGCAGTACAGTGGAAGAAAGGCCTGGCAAACTGTTTCCATAAAGATTACACTCAAGAAAACCCTATGGAGTACCTTCTACTCTGAAACACATGGGGTTGCCCGAGTTCCCATCAATTTGATGGCAACAAGTTTGGTTTCAATTGTTTGCTGTTTTCACTTTTTATTTTGTTTTGTTTTGTTTTGTATTTGTCGTGGAAGGCAGGGACAAGAATGAAAGCAGAAAGCCTGGAGTAGGCCCAGAGTAAAAGGGGCAAAAGGAACAGGAGTCCCCTTTTGTTCCACTCTGACTCCGTGCTTGCTGCCAGCTTTCTGGCTGCGGTGAAGACGTGCTGGATAGTGCCTGGGGCGGAGCGCTGCCTCTCGGGGGCTGGGAAGGAGGGTTCAAGCACCAGCAAACTCTCAGACTCCTCTGCAAAGCCAATAAACTGCAGTTCATGGGAAAGGTAATATCATCCAAGGACAGTTACCACAAATGAAAAACTGCAAGATACAGAAATCGCTTTTTTATAGCAGACTTAGGAGCCAAAATAGAATAACTTTTGAAAGCTTTACGTGTCTGTATATAAAGTGCATGTGTTTGTGTTTGCATGTGTTTGCACACACTTTCTTTTCTGAAGTAACTCTTTGGAAAAGTGAGGCAGCATAGCATTGTGGGAGAAAATCACTTACTGCGTGTCATTTAGCAAGCAACTTAACCTCTCTGAGCCTCAATTTCCTGATCCGTAAAAATGAGTTTAGTCCAGACTAAGACAGACTAGGAAAAAATGCCTGGTGATCTACTTCTGAAAGACCAACCAAAGAATACCCTATAGATCAACATGGTCTGTAGGGCTGCCTTGAGTTGAGGTCCAATTCGCCAGCAGGTAATGACAATATCTACCCCCTGTGGTTGTTGAAAAGGAGTCCTGGTGAAACAGTGCTTAACTTCTTAGCTGCTAACTAAAAGGCCACCAGATCAAACCCACCAGCAGCTCTACAGAAGACTTGACTGTCTGCTCCCACAATGTTGTAGCCCAGGAAATCCTATGAGGCAGCTCTGTTCCACCCTGTAAGGTCATAGGACTCAGAATCAATGCAACAGTACACAGCCACAACATGGTTATTGTGAGGATTAAATCACCTAATGTATCGGGAAACAAACAAACCCACTGCTATCAAGTCGGTTCCGACTCCTAGCATCATATGGTGACCCTAAGTGACACAGTAAAACTGCTGTAGTCTGTGTGAAGCCGACTGCCACATGTTTCTCCCGCAGAGAGGGTGGTAAGTTCACACTGCTGACCTTTCAGTTAGCGGCTTAACACTTACGCACTGTGCCACCAGGGTCCCTGACCTTGTTTATAATTCCTGGCAGATAGTAAACTCTTAAAAATAAGCAGTATCTGTTTTTTTTAAAAAAATTAATTAGACACAAGAAGTCGTGTCAGGTCCTAAAACAAGATTTGCCCAGCTCTCTTGCTGTCCGGGTAGGATAGATCATTACACCAGCATTATACTTGGAAAGCCTGCAGTATTCTCCTGGTATAATCTCTTTTCCTTTACAGAAAATCTGGTTGAGGAGAGTGGCAGAGGTGGAATCCGTAGGGATAAGGCTGAGTGACCCTCAGCACTTTCCGCCCTCTCCCTCCACCTCCCTGTCCCGGTCAGCTCCGCCCCACACACTGGTGTGCCTTGAGCAGGGTCCAAACCGAAGGTACAGGGACACTTTGTCTACCTAACAAAAGGCTTCATGTTCAAATCTAGCTGACATTTAAAAGTTAGATGTTACAAGTTTTAAAACTCCAGACCATTGATCCCTCCTGAAAGATAGCAATCAAGCCAGTAAGGGTGCTCCTTCCTCTGGGTCAACCACAGGCTGTGGCTAAGGAGCAGGTACATGCTTCAGTGGAGGTGTGCACTCTTCCGTTTGTCGGTTGCTGTCGAGTCAATGCTGACTTGTGACAAATCCACGTGAGCAGCATATGACTGTTTTCTAGGGTTTTCACAGCTGTGACCTTTTGGGAACAGATCACCAGACTTGTCTTTCCAGGCACCTGTGGGTGATTGAGCCACCAACCTTTGAGTTAGTAGTCCAGTGTTCAACCGTCTGTGCCAGCCAGATTGCCACAGTCTCCACCACTCCCTATCGCTTCATCCTTGGCCAGCTGTTTCCATTTAAATTGCTAGACAGGCCCCACCAGCATCAGCAACACTTGGTCTCGATCCACATACCTAACTACTTTTCAGACAAATCCTCACTCTCCATCGGCTCTTATCCTGTAAGAAGACAAGTGGCGTGAGTCCTGTGCAGTCTGGGGGTCTAGGAGGATGTCCTGCAGTCCTTAGAACAGGGCCCCAAGAAGAGGTCTGGGTGCTTCCAGACTCATTTCTTCTCCCACAGAAGAGCACCGGGTTGGGGGTCTGGAGCTAGTGTGTAGATTCTTCTTCTGTACTCCAAATTCTCCTTCAGTGAATTGAAAGAATTGCAGGAGAGGGACCCAGAGGCTTGTTTTAGCACTCACTTGTCCTAACACAGAGTCTGTAACCATCCGGTTGGGTTGGAAGCAGAACCATGTGATGACCTGAGGGCTCCAGCCCTCAATTTCCTGTTAGAGATGGGCCAAGCTAAAAATTCCAGGACTCTACAGCCAGCACTGAGAGGGAGATAAGCCAGAAACCTTTGTGGTTTTTTGCTATGATGGTTCATTTGCCACCCAAAGATGCATGGCGAGTGAGTGTTGGAAAAAGCACAGTCACTGGCTGGTCCCAGCAAAGCACTGAAAACTCAACATACAGAAGCTAACATTAAGAGGAGGAGGATGGGAAAGATAAAAGGAGGTGCAGAAAGAGGTTCCTTGTTAGAAACCTGCATAATTCTGGACTTAAAAAAAGGAAATTCAGACCTTGGGGAGAAACGGGAGGGAGCCTTAAAAATGGTCATCAACTCGTGTAGTGACTTACAAAGACTGACAATTAAGTTCACGAACTCATCCTATTAAAAAGTGCTATGTCCCTCATTGCTGAATATCACTATGGTCATGACCTTCAAAGTCCTCCCCCTGGGAAGCTATGCACTGACACCAGCACCTAGTCCGCCCTTCAAAGCAACTTTGGAAGTCTTTTTCTGAATGGCCATCAGAACTGTCATTGTATTACCCTTGATGTCCTGAATATCATCAAAATGTCTTCCTTTCAAGATTTCCTTTATCTTCAGGTAAAGAAAAAAAAGTCACTGGGGGCCCAATCGGGTGAGTAGGGAGGGTATTCCAAAGTTACTCGTTTTGGCTAAAAACTCCCTCACAGACAACTATACAACTGAGTTTGCAAACTTGCCACTGTGCCACCGTGTGCAATGGCTATTCCAGAAAGAGTTACAAAATTGATGTGAAGGGTGGACCAGGTGCTGGTGTTGGTGAATAGCTTCCCAACAGGCATGCTTCAGAGGTGACCACAGTAATGTTCAGCAATGTGGTATCTAGCACTTAGAACAATTAAGCTCACAGACTTAATTGTCATACGTCATATTACAGTGCCACCCAAGCTCCTGGAGGCATCTACAACCTGGCTGCTCACTTTCCCTGACAAGGTGGTCCCCTCTCCCAGGCTCTCTGTTGCTCTCCCCTCAAGTCCTGACTGCTTCCCAGCACCTCCTGATTTCCGTAAGTGGTTTCCACAGATTGCATCTAACAGAAGATGTTCTGCTAGAATACTGTTGTTTTCATTCCACCAAGTAAGAGATCTTTGAAAAAGCAGCCAAGCTCAGGCTGTTTCATAGGCTAACAGGTGCAGTACTAAGAGTATTTTAGCACAAATTTAAACAAACTGAAGTTCCAGGGAGGGGAGAAAGAGGGGAAGAGATAGAGAGAGAGAGAGAATACAGAGAGAGAGAAAAAGAACGGGCACAGAAGAGCAGGTTTGGGCATGCTTCTCTAGCTCACTGACACCTAACCTAAAGTTCAAGACAGGCTCTGAAAAAAGGAGTGCCCACTGCCTCCCCATCAACAAAATCCACAAAGAAGCTCTGGAATGATACAAAACCACAATAGCTAGTGCCTCAGACGAATGGCCCAGATGAGAAGGCCTCAGCCACCTGCTAGCTGGTCGTTCCCCTCTTTGGGGACCTATGTGTCTGTTTTCCACAGCAGGCACGAAGGTTCAACACTCACCAACCACACCTCCAGGGCTGCCACTTAGCCCAAGGCTGCATGTGACAGGATCAATAGGCCCAGCCAACTCATGGGTAGAGAATGGTCCTCCTCTGAACCTGAGTCCTGAAACTTTCTTTGGGAAGGTAAAGTGGAAAGGAATCATTATGTCCACTGGTGATGAACAGTAAAGGACAGCTTTGCTGCCGTCACTGAAGCGACTGGTGCTTAGCTGGCTTCCCACCGGCAGACTTGCCCTCCTCCGATCTACTGTCCTGGCCTCAGCCACAGAAGTGTCTGTCAAGCTTGAACCTGACTCCTCAGAGGAGGATTTCATCTGCTGAAAACCTTTAGTGATTTCCCAAGTCCTAAAATAAGAATGAAATGCCTAAACTGGCCTAAAAGGATGACCATAGCTTCTGTCATCCAAACTAAGACACTATTGAGAATAAAAGGCCAGGGAAACAGGCATAAATCAGAAATGTCCTAGCCAAACTGAGATCTCTACTCACTCTAAACAAAGACCTTGCATAGTCTGGCCCCCAATCTGTCACCACAGAGTGCTGAGCTGGTTTCCTTACTGGCTCCACATACTAGCTACGTTGGCCTTTTAATCCCCAGAATGCCTTGTGTTCCTTCTTGCCACAGGACCTTTGCACATGCTGATTCTCTCACGTAGAATCTCTTTGACAATCCCAGGCTTTTATTCTCAGGCACCTCTGGGTGGATTCCAAGTGCCAGTCTTTCAGTTAGTGGCCAAGCACTTAACTGTTTGTACCACTTAAGGACTCCTGGAAGACACCCACTGGTCATCTGGACACACAAGTAAGTCCAGTGTGTCCCTCAGATCTCAGCTTAGACACTTCTGAGACTTCCCTAACTCCTACTTCTTGCATCAGTCCTGGTCAGGTATCTTTGTTCTATACTCTTAAACAAACACGTCCCTTTCCTTCAGGTAACAGCATTTGATTGTATCCTCCTTTGCAGCAATCCTGACTGAGTTCCTGGGTAGTACTTTATCTCCCCAGTTAACGTACACTCAAAGAAAATGAGCCTCAGAAGTGACGTGTGTGTCTCCTTGTTCTGGCTCAACTCTCCACTCCAGTGATTTTTATTTTCCTGTCCCAGGCACCTGAGACATCATCACACCAGGTACCAGCTTAGTGAGTGAAAGTACACACTCAGGAAACAGGGTACACACCCCAGCTCTGACACTAGCTGGGTGGCCTTGAGCCAGCTGCTTCACCACTCTGTGTTCTCATTTGTAAAATGACAAATGCCCCACACTCACAAAGTGGTTAAGAGGATGAAATGAGTGTGCATGCGTGTGTGTGTGTGTGTGTGTGTAAAGCATTTAGAACAGGGTCTGACACACACTTGGTTTGCAATGAGCAATGGCTATCATTAATTATTAGGGAGCTCTTGCAGTGCACCGGTTAAGAGCTCGCCTGCTAACCAAGAGGTCTGCAGTTCAAATCTACCAACTTTTCTTGGAAACCCTGCAGAACAGTTCTACTCTGTCCTATTGGGTTGTGATGAGTCAGAATGGATTCCACACCATGGGTTTGGGTGTTTTTGTTCGTTTGTTTCTTTAGCTGAGATTCTCAGGGTTCTCAGCCAGAGTACAAAATCTCAAAAAGACACAGCCAAAAAATGCAAACCAGTCACCATGGAGTTGATTTTGACTCGTGTGTTGTATAAAGTTTCATGACTGTGACCTTTTGGAAGTGGATCACCAGGCTTTTCTTCCAAGGCACCTCTGGGTGGATTCACACCGCCAGGCTTTCAGTTAGCAGCCAAGCACTTAACCATTTGCACCACCCAAGGACTCCTCAGAGAGACTCACCAGTCATCTGGGTACATATTCTCCCTGTCCCCATAAATGTCCCACTGTGTAAAGCACTGCCCTAGAGGCTAGAGCCCGGTTAATGCCATGATCTTGCCTAGATCTGCTCCTGGCTTGGCTTCAAACCCAAACCCAAACCCAAACCCACCGCCGTCAAGTTAATTTAGACTCATAGCAACCCCAAAGGACGAAGAGGAACTTCTTCATAGGGTCCCAGTAGCTTCACAGAGAGAGACACTACCCCCTCCCGAGGCAGGTCATTCTTACCAGACAAGAACTCAGTCCTTCATTCATTCAATAAACTCTTGTGAAGACTCCAAAGCCTGGGGGAGGGGAGGGCTTCTTCAGGTCAAGGACCATGTCTGTTTATTCCATTAAGGTGTTCCCAGTGCCCAGCATGGCCCCAGCACATACTGGGTTCTGTCACTGACTTAGCTATCTTCCCCCAAAAATCTGTGTAGCAATTTAGCTAGGCCATGATTCCTGGTATTGTGCAATGTTCCTCAATCTTATAAATCCTGCCTCTGTGATGTTAATGAGGGTGGACAGGCAGCAGTTGTATTGGTGGGTCAGGACTCAGCATGTGAGACTGTATTGTGCCTTGAGGCAGTCTCTTGAGATATAAAGAAAAGAAGCTAGCAGAGAGGTCTGGGGACCCCATACCGCCAAGAAGCAGTGACAAAAGCTGCGTGCATCCCTGTGAAAAGACCAGGTCTCTGCACCTCAGAAGCTTCTGGTCCAGGGGAAGATTGACAACCAAGATCTTCCTCTGGAGCCCGGACAGGAAGCCTTCCGCTGGAGCTGACACCTTGAATTTGGACTTTTAGCTTACTGGACCGTGACAAAACAAAATTTCTCCTTTTAAAGCCTCTACTCACAATATTTCTGTTAAGGCAGCATTAGCTGACTAAGATAGTTTTCAAGAAACTTTTTTTGATGAGTTGACTACTTTGTGCCGGGCATTGATGTAGGTACAAGGGGATATAACAGTGAGTGACAGACACAGTCTCTGCACCCTGAGGCTTACCGGAAAGAAAAAGATGTCGATGGACCACTACACTGTAGGATGCAAAGAAGGGCATGGGGGCAAGGTAGGGTGCACAACGGTTCTTGCAAAGATCACCTAAGGGCATTCAGGGAAGGCTTCCTGGAGGAAGAGACATTGAATTATTAATTTTCAAATGAGAAGTATGAGAAGGGGTCATCCCAGAGAAGTTGGGGTGGTGGAAAGGCACTACAGGCAATGGGAACAGTGTGTGTGTAGGTTTAGTGCAAGAGAGAACTCAAAGAAATTTGAGAAAATAGGGTGGTTGGAGACAAGGGGCTGAGCAGCTGGCGGGAGCTTGGTGAGGAGGCCAGCCTGTTTATTCAGGACCTGGGAAGTCACTCTAAGGCATACTAGACTTTATCCCTAAAGCAGCAGGAAGCACTCAGCTGACATTTATTAAGAAACTACTAGGTGAGAAGACCAGGCTGGGTACTGCACGTGTAGACAGAGGCAGAGACACAACACTTGCCCTTACGACATCACAGTCGAGTGTGGGAACATGCACAGCTCCAACAACTACAGAATAAACAAGTCCACTACCATGTGGTCAGTAGGCACAGGTAGAGAATGGGCACTTAGGATGCGACCAGCGTGTGACTGAGAAACAACTTTCTCATTTTATTTAATTTTTGTTATCATAACCTCAAAAGTCAGTAGCCACAGGGGGACATCACAGACAAGAATTAACTCTGTTCTGAGAGCAGCAGCCAGCCTGGTCTCAACTATAAAATAGAGCAAGTGTGCCTGGGGAGGTAATAGGGTTAGGATCTCAAGGACAAAGTGGCAGATACCCTTGACTGACTTATCCCCAAACCGCCCCCTAATATGCAGTGGGAAGAACACTATACTAGCATATACAGCCGTGGGTTCTAGGCCTCGTTCAGTAACTAGACAACATTATACAAACCCCTGATTTGCTCTGAGCCTCAGTTTCCTCATCTGAAACATAAGAATAACTTCTCTGCCTGATTCCCAGAACCCTCACGAGGCTTGACTGAAAATACATAGGCAAATGGCTTTAAAAACTGTCTAAGTACCTTATGAATGTAAGACGTAATTTTACTGCCTGGTTAAGAGCTATGGCTACTAACCAAAAGTCAGACAGATGTTCAAATCCACCAGTCACTCCTTGGAAATCCTATGGAGCAGTTCTACTCTGTCCTATAGGGTTGCTAGGAGTTGGAATCAACTTGACGGTAACAAGTTTTTTGCTTTCTCTAATGACAAGCACAGAAACCCAGGTGGAGTAGTGGCTAAGTACTATGACTGCTAGCCAAAGGGTTGGCAGTTCAAATCCACCAGGTGCTCTTTGGAATCCCGATAGGGCATTTTTCTCTGCCCTATAGGGTCACTGTGAGTCAGAGTTGACTCTGTGGCAACAGGTTCATTACAAAGGCAATACATGTCCATTGTAGCACTTTGGGAAGCACAAGAAGATTTAAAGATGGAGAGTAGAATCATTTTAGCTGTCTTTTCAGTTATTTTTCTGCGTATGTGTGTATACATGAAAATTTCACTAATGACCAGAAGCATGCTTGGCAAGCTGTTTTGTGTCTGTTTTGTTCCCTGAGTGATACGTCATGAATCGTCCCACAAGTCACCAGTTTTCAACGACATGGCTTTCAGTGACTGCAAAGTGTTCCGTAAGTTGTCATTTTCCCTTCAGAGGCTATTACTTCTTTCACTAGCAGGTGGAGAGTGAGTTGAGGGGAGCTCCCTGGCCCCTGGCTCCCCCTCCTGCTAGAAAGCTGGCACGGGCCCAAGGATGTTGCCAGCGTATTCAGACTCCTCCCAGTGCCAGGCTCCTGGAATCCGTTACCTTGAAGCTCTGAACAAGGTGGATTGATGGCTAAGGAAGTCTCCTGGGAGATTCAGTTGGTCTCACCTGTATCCGCGTGATCTCTATCTGCCCCGGGACCCAGTCCAGCCCAGACGGCAGTTTTTCCAGATTCACCAGTAATTATACATCAGTCACCCACACCCAGTGTGGCAAGGATGGGACTACCTAGGGGAATGCCCCGTGAGCCTGCTGCTATGCCCAGCTATTTGGGAAACAGCTTCCTGTTTTATAACGGGTGAGCCTCCCTGGGCATCAGTATTTTTAAAGTCCAGGTGGCCCGAGACCCTCCAGGCGGCACTCCTGCTGAATTGGTTTTCAGACTATGCTGCTTTTAAACATGATTCAAGAAAAATTACCAGAGCTTCTGCTCCATCTGTCTCCGGAAATGGTCTTTGTGCTGAGATCATTTGCCAGTGACATTCCATCTCCACAATTACTTCGGCTGTTTTATCTTTATCTGTCTGGAACACTGAAGGGGAAGCAGCAGATAACGCTGTTATTTAAGCGACTTGTTGAGCTTAAACACTTGTGCAGCTCTGGGGTGTAAGATGTCCCACAGATGCATAGGTCCTGCCTGCGGTACAGGTCTTGCACCTTCTTTAGGTTTTAAGTGTGAGCTACAAATGCAGCCAAAGAAACGGTTCAAGCCAAACAGTGACACATCCCGAGGGAGCCCAGGGGCAGGACTGAATCCCCAGCCATAACTAGAACAGCCTCTTCACAGGCCTCTTGACACCCAGGTGGCCCCACAGAACAGGAAGGTGTTTTGACAACCCCCTCTTGGACTCATGTCACTTCTTTGTCACTCAAACTACACTGCAATGGACAAAGCTGCGTTGTGTCTGGAAGGTCAGGGAAGAGCCGGGACCAGACAGCAGGATGTTAACCCGCCTGGCTCCTCAACAGGTGTGTCCTTTTGTGCACTGTGTATACAGCCTATAGGCATCAAGGGGAAGAAAGATGCTACCGCCTGCCTTCTGCCTTCAGGGAGGTAAAACATAAAGAGATAATGAACAAAAACAGGCAGGTGGGGCTAGGTTAACAATAACAGGTAGCATTTATCATGCTCTTATTACATGCCAAGTATTCTGCTAAGCACCTTTTCTTATTCGTGCCTTGGACGTACCCTATGGGGTGCTACATGATCGCCATCAGCCTCATTTTTCCAGTGAGGACACAGATGACACACCCTGCCCAGTGTCACACCAGCAACCAGCACAGCCAGAGCTTTCTGCCTTGCAGGTAAGATGCTGTACTCCCAGAAGAAGCAGTTATAAGCAGTAAAAGGAGCCAAGTTCCACTTTCTAGTAAAGCCAACCCACGGGCCATTTCAAGTACTGATCCCAAAATCCCACAGCAAGGACACAGACAATGGATGGCAAACCCAGCTTTCCACCAGCCCCAGTATGTTCTGGGAACATATCCCTACAAATCACCCTTGATGTGAGGCCCTGGCAGTATTCCCTCCTCCTCTCCTTCAAGGGGTACCCTTTCCTTCTTTCTTTCAGTTCCTTTCTCTCTGAGAAAGAAGTTCCCATTCTTCCATTCAAAGGCTGGGCCAAACCAGCAGGATTACCAGTCACCTAGACCCGAGGAGAGAGGGTCCTGGGAGTCAAGCCAGGTCATCACCTGGAAAAGACCAATGCAGGGGTGAGGACGGCAGCGAGGACCCGCAGCAGTACAAGACAAGCCACACGGGACATTAGATCCAGCTGAAGAGTAAAGACAGAGACAGGAAACAAGCTGGACGTGAGACAGTGAAGGGATCTAAATGAGTTTGGGGAAGGTGATTTCAAGGAGCTGCATTCAAACGGTGGATAACCGGGACAAGGAAGGAGAGCAAGCAAAGAGAGGATACGGGAATAAGAAGTCTGTTATTTGAGGCAACTGGACCAAGGGGGACCACTGGGAGGTTGTATAGACTACACCACAGTTGTCCCCCCTGCAGGGTTGAGGAGCTGAAATATTTTACCCATCAACTGATTCAGGGTAGCAGCTACAGTTCGCTGACTCCCAGAGTTTTGGACCTGCCCTACCTGCTCAGATGAAGCAAGTTCCTACAGTCGGAGGAGGCCCAGAGGCAGTCTGAGGTGCTTGCAGAAAAACCTGGGTGGTAGAGTGGTTAACAGCTATGGCTGCTAACCAAAAGGTCAGCTGTTCGAACCTGTTAGATGTCCTTGGAAACTCTATGGAGCAGTTCTACTCTGTTCTGTATGGTTGCTATGAGTTGGAATACACTGGACAGTAGTAGGTGTGGTTTTTATTTGGTGTGTGCCTGGGGCTCTGAACCGAGACACTCAGTAATTGGGAGGGAAGGGGTATAAAAGCATAGCTCAAGTCTTCAGGACTGGAAAGGGGACAGAAGGAACAGGAGCCCAGCAGTGCAGCCCAGCTGCTGCCATGTGGCCCAGAGACAGGAGGGCTGGAGCTTTTGTTGTCCTTGGGCCGAGGATGACACAGCAGGCCAACTTGAGTTCAGGCCCCAGGAAATGGAACTGTCCTGCAAGTCCTTGGTCCTATCTGGCTTCCTACAGAATTCTTCATAGACATGCTTCCTAGCCAAGGGTGGGGTGCTTTTCCTGATCCCGTGACAGTGGCCCCAGAGCTGTGGCTCTGCAAACAATCTTGGCCAGGTGAGAGGGCCAAAGCCAGCCCGGGGATCTGAGACAGACATCTGTCATTTCATGTTTGGAAAAACCCAGGCCTTTGAGGAGAAGTACTATTTCAATTTTCTCATTCCTATTCTCCTTTAACCTCACGCAAAAAGGAGAATCTACCTTCATTGATTTGTAGACTGAGTTCTTAAGAGAGACAGCTCGTTCTTTCATAAATTTATTTGTCCTCTTTGCTCAGGGCAGATACCAGGGCCCCAAATGTGAGTCTGGCACCTCGGTCAGGTGGTTCGAAAGGCCAGAAGTTACGGCGGGGAATATCATGCTAACAATCCATCTTCCCTGCTAATCCAAAAGTCAGATAAGTCCACGGAGGGCTTTTTTTCTAGGATTTCAGGCTCCCTGCGGGCTAATTTCTCTGAAAGCTGCATTAAACTAATAGCAGCATAAAAGGCCCATTGCGAGCTGTAATTGGTTTGCAGGACTTTCCTATAAAAATAATAAAAAGACTGCCAAAGGCAGTTTCCAGAGGTCAATTTTCTTTGTGTTGCTTGAGTTGAGTGGAGGTCAGCCCCAGAATTCCATTTTATGGGCGTATCAGTCAAACCCCAGCCTGCCCTATCTGTCTGACCCCATCAGACCTCAGCCAAGTCACAGGTCCCACTGTTATGCTGAGCACGGAAAAGGTCCTTTGGGCTCCTCTTTCCCCAGGAAGACAATGGCCTGACACCACAGTCAATGCAGAACTAGAAGCTGAGATTTTTCAAGGCGGAAAGAAAGGGAAGAAAAGCTACGTGTTGACCACACAAAAAAGATGAAAGTCAATCCACTACCATCCTTCTGTCAGTTTTGTCATTCTGTGATGGCATCCATGCTGCTACGATGCTACCAGTGTTTCAAATACCAGGAGAGTTGTCTGTGGTGGGCAGGTCTCAGCAGGGCTTCCAGACAGACCAGGGAGAAAGGCCTGGCAATCAACATTAGAACATAAGCCAAAAAAATCTTACAGAACACAACAGAATATTATCTAGTATTCTGCTGTGAGATGACCAACGCTCTTGGTTGGAAGGTGTTACAAAATCATCACAACAATCGGTTCAAATAACAACCATGCAGAGGATGTAGAACCAGGCAACACTGAGTTCTGTGGTACCCTGCATGGCCACATGTCACAGCAACTAGCAACTCTATCTGGTGGAACACGTCATGTGCCTGGCTGTGTACATAGTAGCCCCTGTCCCCAAGGAGGTGGAGAACATCCTTCATCAAGAAGTAAAGAGGTGGTACAGAGGAAGGCCTATGGGCAAGTCAAGGGGTGCCAGGTGAGATGCAGAAGGACATTCAGAGATGCCACATGTGGGAAAGGCACCTGACTACAGTATCCAGACCAAGAGACAGAAAGGCATTTCTTCTGATGGGTCACCACTACCAATGTCTGTCTCAAAACTGGAGAGGGAGGAACACAACTCAGGGATTGTCCCTAGGTACTCATGACTCTCATTAAGTCCCTGCTGGTCGTAATGCTTCAATCCATTCGGCCAAAACCAATTTAACATAGCTAGGAACCTAAGGACGGCTGGATCCAGAGTTTCAAACCATGTTGTCTGTGCTCGCATATTCTGTCTCTGAACTGCTAGCCTCTGCTGGCATACAAGGACTGACAATTAAGTTCATGAACTCATCCTGGAAAAATTGCTATATACCCCATTGCTGAATATCACTACAGTTACCTTCGAAGTACTCCCCTTGGGAAGCTATGCACTGATGCCACTGCCTCATCCCCACCCTTCTAAGCACTCTTTCTAGGATGAGTTCATGAACTTAATTGTCAGAACTTGTACAATGACAGCTCCAACGGCTATTCCAGAAAAGGAGTTCCAAATTGTTCTGAAGGGTGGACTAGTCACTGGCATCAGTGCACAGCTTCCCAAGGGGAGTACTTCAAAAGTGACTGTACTGATATTCAGAAATGAGGTATATAGCACTTTTTCTAGGATGAGTTCACAAACCTAATTGTCAGACCTCATCTAAGCCACCGACTGGCAAGAAGGCATTAGGCTGCCCTTGTTTTCCACTGAGCTACCTCAGTATAAAACTTTTTGTTCTAGTGTCCATGTATCAATCCCAGAGGAAAAAAGTACCTCTGGTTAGCACTGTTCGGAGCACATACTCATCCCCAGACCAATCATTGGCGTCCAAGGGGTTACAGGAATGTGATTTGTCAAGCCTAACATGCCCACCCATGTGGCCGGGAGGTCTGGGGATTAATCAGACCACAATGAGCGAAGAAGAGGAGATTTCTCCCCCGGATAGAATGATACTGGCTGGCAGAAATGACATAACCATCCAAATAAAGCTATGCAACTTCAAATTTCACCCCACCAGTTTGTCTTGATCCAAATATTCCATTAATCTATCTATCCCTTCTCTTTTCATTCTTCTAGCCATCCAGGCAGTCAGCCAACCAACCAGCCACTGGTCTTCACATGTGTTATTTCAAGTACCCTAAGTTTCTAAAGGAATGAATTAACTGTAAGTCCTAGAGTCTACGAGACTCAATAAGTATACAAAGAAAAGTCTGGAAGGAAACATAAAAATATTAACAATAGTTATCTCTAAGTGGTATGTGTAGCTCCTTTTTCTTCCTGATTTGCATTATATTTCCTGTTCTTGTGGCAATGAAAATTTATTGCTTCTAAAATCTTTAAAAGGAAAAATAATGCTAAATATCTCAAGTTCGTTACCATGTCTGCATGCACCAAGCAACTTTCTGTGACTTAAACTAGTTCTCAGTCAACTTTTCTTAATGAACAGAGAATGGGCTGACCTTCCAGAACACTCTAGCTGTTTTCAACAGTTATAAAAATACCGAACCACGCTAGTTGACCAAGTTGTCTCTAGGTCTTGGGTATGGAACCCTCCTGAGAGCTTGCAGACCGGGTACTGACTCCACAGCTGGGCTCATCTCAGCCCAACACCCACAAGGCCCAGGAGCATAAAAGCATTTACCTTCTGACAATAGCCCCGCAGTGGCTGCCCGCCTCTAAGGCCAGCCACAGAGCAATTACTCATCAGCAGCTCAGTTAAAGCCAGTGTCTTCTCTATCATCTACATGAGGGGATGGTTTCTGGATGCAGTTGGTGACTGTCCACACTGGGGATGAAAGAGCTGTGCTGTCCCTGGGAACGACGGCACAGAGGTCCTAGGTGGGGTTGGAGGTGGCCTAACAAGTCATTTTCTGTGTTGGGAAGAGAAGTGGAAATTATCAGACCTTTATAACAGCTTACACTTAGATCTTAATATTTCAAGTAGGATCAAAGTGACTGGTATAGTACAGCATTATTCATGGAACTTTTTCTCACTGATATAAAGATACACATATATGTCAGTCAAAAATATTTTAAACTTTTATACCCAGGCTCATCTTGGAAGACGTAGGATTTTTTTACCAAATAAAGAATAAAATGATGAAAGGATGTTGGTTCTTCTTAGATCCGAAACTGTTAAATGACTGAAGACCAAGCTAGATATATAACGTTCATGTGGAGTCTAGATTGGAAATACTTTCCAAGGAAAGTGTTTCCAATATATACTAATATTTCCAAAATATACTAACATGTACTGTTCATCTCCTGTGATTTATATATATTTCAAGTAACTTACACCATGTTTTTGTTTTTTTACATTAACACACAAGAATAATAATTGGAAGAACGCAGATGTCTTAGTTATCTAGTGCTGCTATAACTGAAATACCACAAGTGGATGGCTTTAACAAACAGAAGTTATTCTCTCACAGTCCAGTAGGCTACAAGTCTGAATTCAGGGCCCCAGCTTCAGGGAAGTCTTTCTCTCTGTCGGCTCTGTAGGAAGATCCTTGTGATACATCAGTCTTCCCTTGGTCTGGGACCATCTCACCACAGGAACCTCAGGCCCAAAGGATGTGCTCCACTCTTGGCACTGTTTTCTTGGTCGTATGACTTCCCCACTCTCTGCTTAATTCCCTTCTCCTTCTATCTCTTGTCAGAGAAGAGGTAATGCAAACCACTCCTCAGGCAAACTCCCTTTACACCAGGTCAGGGATGTGACTTAACAGAGGGTGTTACAATCCTGCCCTATACCTCTTGAACATAATCCAGATCTTACCCCACTAGCCAAAGGCAGAGATTAGGATTTAAAACAGATAGGTGAATCACAATCACAAAACAGACGACAAGCATGCAATGTGGGGAACCACGGTCCAGCCAAATTCATACACACATTTTGAGGGGACACAATTCAATCCCTGACACCAGGTTTGACCCCATGTCTGTCATGACTCTGTCCCACACTTTCTATAGCACCATGTCCCGTTCTCAGCAACATCCCAACTATACTTGCACACCATATGTAAACCCACAGGCAACACACCTCCAGCAAACTTGTACAATGCTTGGGTGCCCCACTCTCTGCACCTACTACATATGAACTTGCAGGCAATGGAAAGAGAAACCAAGTGAAGAAAACCCAAATGAAAAAGTAAAATAGAAGGTAGAGTTAACTGGGTAAAGTCAATTTAACTTCAAAGAGTCCTGCCTCCACCACATAGGAAGCAGATTCTGAGCTGTCACTACTGACCAAGCTTGGGCTTTTACTGGCTTAAATATAATCTCCTCAGAGGAAATTTCCTAAAGTATCAGGTGGGCATAATTCTGAAATATAACACTAAATGTCAACAGGGAAATAAACCCTGTGGTGATAAATCCCATAAGAAAACAGTAAAAATATCACTGACTAGATCACGGCATGATACAGAAGTGTTCCAGGAAGACAAATCCAAGTGTATGTGCGTTGCTGTCTACTTTAAAGAGGAGGTAGGGTCAGATTCACCACGGCCGCTTTGCTGGGTCCTTCATACCCGTGTATGGGAAAGTTACCAGGCCCTGCGGTCAGTTCTCCAATCCCACTTTGGGGTGGGAGAGGAGGTTCAGCTAAACTGGGTTTATTTCTTCGAATGCTCAGACCCGGGAAAGAACAAATCTTTCTTTAGAGGTTTACAGAAAGCAAGACTAGCTTATTGAGAGTATGGCCCTTTTTGTTGTTCTTTACAATAACAAGAGGATTTGGATACACACTTGGATTTATGAGGAATAAATCCTGTTTAAATCTATTGAAGTTAAGAAGACGTGACAGTTCTTTGGAAAAGCAAACAGCACCTGTGTCAAACTCAACTGAGCAATGTTCTTTGTTGTTGTGAGATATGGATAAATCTCCAGGTCTTCAACAAGGAGAGTCAAGAATAGGAAACTCATTTCAAATCATATCTCAGGTAGGCGTCTCAGCTGAAATAAGTTGAAAGTCGTTCTTTTTTTTTTTTTTTCTATTAAGCCACCAAGCACAAGTGGAATGATTCTCTCCTAACTCTGAGCTGAAATCTGTTAAGGACAAGAGCCAAGATTCTTGCTCCAAACCTTCAGAGAACTACACAAAATTGTTCTTTTGCTTCTTTCCCATAACAAATACAACAAGGTGTGGACAAAACTGTCACTGACTATGATAATGCGTGCAAGCAGATATAATTAGCTTCTACCAGCATGCCCTTCCTGGTCTCAGATACCACTGATGCCAGGAAATCAGGGGGTAGAAAGACTACTTCACAGAAATACCTCCTCCACCTATCTTGACTTGATAACACAATGTTCCAGGTTCATTTCTGAATGGTTTCCCAAGCCCTCTTCATAAACAGAAAGAGCCACAAAGGTAAAATGCCTCCTCAGGCAAAGCTTCACATCTATAAACAAAAACACCTCTCTTTCTTTAACATAACCTAAACATGGATAACACCAGCAAGGCTACCAAAAGCTGGTCCTGCCATTCAGAGCCAAGCTGGGCAGTCTCTGACAGTAACAGACTAGCACTCAAGTATTTAACTATCTTGAACCAAAAACCACACTGCTACCCATCTATGTAACACCCCAAAATACCATCTTTAACAGGCTGTGTTTAGATGAGACTGCACACACTACACATAGCACACCAGGATTTCCTTGTATTCCAAAAAAATAAAAAAGAACCAAGGCAGTTCAATCAGAAAATAAAATCTAGGCACACAGTTTGCATAAATGGCAAGCATGATGGTCCTTTAACTGTATCATTCTCCTTCCCCCCTCAACCTTCTCTCCCATTCAGAACCAAGCGCAAGCTGCTTGTGGTGCCATTACCTTCTCTTGCTGTCCAATTTTCTCTCTACATCTCTGTCCATTTCTTTCCATCATCCACTGAAGCTTACATACGTCAATCACTTTACAGTACTCTTTATTTTACATATTTTTTTAATTGAAGGCTTCAGTGTGGTCTTCCTAGTATACAAAGTTATTAGGTATCGTGACTTCTTTATGAGTAGAATTATCGTTCCATCAACTTTATTAACTCTTCAGAAGAACAAGGATGCATGGTACTTCACCAGAAAGTGTTTCCTCCAATGACTCTGCTCCTTGCTTTTCTCCAGTGCACAAATCCTGTCTTTGAGAACCCAGATTCATGATCTTCTCTCTGCTGCTTAAATACTTTTGTAGAAAAGGTCATCATAGATAAGGCAATCTAATGCGTTTACCCAACCACAAACAACGACAGAACATTCTGCCTTACCTTTCCGGGAGATTCTTGCTGCAACTCCAGACTTAGATGCTAGTCCCCCTCTCAGTAGCTCCACAAAATACAGCATCTCCCCTCTGCCTTGGAAACTCAGACCAAGAGCAGACAGCAGCTGCATTCTTCTAAGCAGGAGGGGAGGGCTCAGGCTGCTACCAAAGCCAAAGTCACATGAGGTAGCTATGCAGGGACTGTGTGGAAACAGTGAAGGCTCATTCCAGGGGGTGAGCTGGAACATAGCACCCCATGACTACTGCCATCGCAACTGCAGATTCAGTGCTGTCAGACCTCTCTGATTTCCAAAAGAAATGCAAAATTTGGATTTATCTGTCAAGTTCCCACCTCTCTGAATGTTGGCAAACAACTCAGAAGCAATTTCAAACACCTAAAGTCCAAATGAAACATATCTATGAGCCAGATCCAAGCCACGGAACACAAGTTAGACTCTACTTCTCTAGAATCTTCTCTCCTCTGAACCAGAGGTGCTGAGGTTTAGATGACATGGGCAAATGCTGCTGAGTCCTTCTTGTCTTGTCCTACAGGTCGGCCTGCAGAAACGGTGAGCATCTTGCTGAAGGTGTGTATTTACATTTACCTAGAGGTTCTCTTTTTTCGAGTGTTTCAACCAAGCTAATCCCTCAGGCAAGGCTACCTACAGGAATAGGGGGGGTGAAAAAGGTTATTGTGGAGTTGATTTTTGAATCATGGTGACCCTACAGACAGAGCAGGACTGCTCCATAGAGATTCCAAGAAGTGCCTGGTGGATTTGAACTGTTAACCTTTTGGCTGGCAGCTGTAGTAGTTAACAATACGACACCAGGGTTTCCAGAATAGAAGTTAGATGCTAAGTTATTTATGCAATCAGCCAATATCATTAATCACATATACAAGCGGGGTCTTGGGAAATTAACTTCCCTGAGCCTCAGTTTCCTTACCTGAAAACCAAGGATGAAAAATACTTTCCTCGATGGAGTTTTACCACTACCACTGCTTCCCAGCTTCAGGGCAGGCTAGAATTACTGGCTCACTTCAACTACAGAATAGGGAAAGAGTCATTTTACAGTGGAGAAACCTGGCAAACATGACTTTAACCAAGTCATGAAGGTTAACATCATCAAGATATCTTGTGGAAATTGAGAAGCAGTGAGAAGGGCACTTCACCTCTGGCATTCTTTCTAAAAAAAATAACCACACACACACAAAAAAAAAATTACCACAATCTAATCATGAGAAAAACATCAGACAAACTCAGGGGACATTCTACAGGACAGTGTTTCAAGGAGGAAATAGTTGGGCCAAATGCTGATGAGAGATTTTATAAGGACAGGAAAGGTTCTACCGGACTTGAGTATCTCCAGATGTCTGCTGGATACCAGGGCTTCAAACTGGTCAGTCATGGCTGATTTAGCAAAACCATAACACATCTGAATTTTTACAATTTGGGTGAAACAGAACAGACATCAATAAAAAAGAAAATTACAGTACATCTCATGAATGTAGATGCAAAAAATATTTTGTACATTCTAGCCAACATAATTCAACAATGTATGGAAAGAAAATCATATACTATGGCCATCAAGTGGGGTTCATACCAAGAATGCAAGGATGGTTCAACATCTGTAAATCAATCAGTGTAATCCACCACATAAATAAAACAAAGGAAAAGAACTATGTGATCACAGCTACTGATGCAGAAAAAGCAACTGATAAAATCCAACACTTTTCCACTGTCAGCAAAATTAGAACAGATGGCCAGTGGTGGGGAACACATAATTTCTACCAGGAACCTCTTAGCCATGAAACATTTTAAACCGCTGAAATGGTGATTTTGTTTCTGAAACAAGTTGTATGATTTTTCACCACCGACTATGAGAGGAAAAAAAAAAAGCAGTGGTATGTCTTCATGGGCTGCTCTGCTATGGAGATTAGCATTAACTGCCTGAAGTCAGCTCATTTTGTTTAGAAATATATTTAAAATATTTTGTAAAAAAAATCCAACAACATATACAAGTAGTAATATTTTATAATCAAGTGGTGTCTACCCAAAGAATGCAAAGTTGGTTTAACATCTCAAAATCAAGGTACTTCATCAGAAGTACCTTTTTTCAACAGAAAAAAGAGAAAAGCCATGTGTTTATCTCAGTAAACCAAACTCACTATAGCTGAGTCCCCTCCAACTCAGAGAGACCCTACATGACAGAGGAGAACAGCTCCTATCATAGGGTTTCCAAGGAGCAGCTGGTAGACTTGAACAGCCTCCCTTTCCATTAGCAGTCATAGCTCTTAACCACTGCACTATCAGGTCTCTGATTATCTCAATACATACAGAAATCACTGATGAAATTCAACATCCATTTGTGACTGAAAACTCAACAAACAAGAATCAAAGGAAAGTTCCTTGACCTAATAAAGGGACTGTACAAAAATCTTACAGCTAACATCATACTTCATGACAGAAGCTCAATGCTTTCCGCCTAAGACTGAGAACAAGGCAAAGATGTTACTGTCACCACTTGAACCTAACATTGTACTAGAAATCCTAGACAGCACAAGTAAGTTGATAAATAATAAAGAAGCAAATAGTAAAAGGCATACCAACTGGAAACAAAGAGTTATCTTTATTTGTAGAAAATACAATTATGTTCATTAAAAACTCTAAATAGTAAAATTAATAAATTGATTTAGCAATGTCATAGAATACAAAATGAGTATACAGAATTCAACTGTATTTCCTTATACCAGCAACAAGCAATTAGAAAATACAATTTAAAACAATATCATTTACAATCGCATAAGACAATGCAAAATACTTAGCCAACCAAGCCAAGGCATAAAATTAACAAACCTGTAATATCTATACACTAAAAGCTACAAAAGTGTGCTAAAATTGTTTTTAATATAAATGTTGTTATTAGATGCTGTTAAAGTGGTTCTGACTCACAGTGACCCTACGTACAACAGAACAAAACACTGCCCAGTCCTGCACCACCCTCACAAATTGTTGCTACACTTGAGCCCATCATTGCAAGTCATTTTGACGGTCTATCTCATTGAGGGTCTTCCTCTCTTTCACTGATCCTCTACTTTACCAACCATGATGTCTTTCTTCAAGGACTGGTCCCTGTTGATAACAGGTCCAAACAGATGGGGATACATACCCTGTTGATGGACTGAAAGCCTCACTATTGTTAAAATGACAATTCTTCCCAAATCAGTCTACAGATTCAATGCAACAGCAACTAATATCTCAGCAGGCTTTTATTTTAGAACTTCTGAAGCCCATTCTCACTGTACATAGTATTCAAAGGACCTAGAATAAAAATTATTTTAAAGAAGAAAAAAGTTGGAAATCTTATACCACCCAATTTTAAGACTTATTTATTATAAAGCTATGGTTATATCAAGACAGGAGAGGTATAAAGCTATAGAGCAGAACAGAAAGTTTAGCAATAGATATACTCAAATACAGTCAACTGATTTTCTACCAATATACCACGGTAATTCAATGGGAAAAAAGCTTGTCTTCCACCCAAACAATACTCTGTAACTGGAAGTCCATATGGAACACCAAATGACCTCTACCTTCATAATCTCATGCCATTCAAGAAACCAACTCCGCACAGACCATATAGCTAAACACAAAATCTAAAACTATAGAACCTGTAGAGAAAAACAGCTAAAAAATCATCACATAATTTTTGGCCATGTGGCCTGATAAGGTATAAACCACATGGAAAAAATTAGGATAAATTGGATCTAATTAAAAGTTAAAATGTTTGTTCTTCCAAGTAGACTATTAATTAGAGGAAAGTTACAAAGCAAAAATATTTGTAATCCGTACGTTTGACAGAAATCCTGTATCCGAAATCCACATTTACAACATAAGACTGACAATACTAAAACAAAACAGCAAAACATTTGAAGACACTTCACAAAATAATACCTCTGGATGGCCACAATGCACATAAAAAGATGTTTAACATTGTTAGTCATCAGGAAATACAAACTAAAACCACAGTGAGGTACTGTACACCCACTAGAAAGACACAGGGGAGGAAAAAGGAAAAAAGAAAAACAGACACTACCAAATGCTGTCATGGATGTGGAGCCCTTGGAATCTATGTGCATTGCTAGTAGGAATATAAAATGGTACAATTAGTTTGGTAAAGAGTTCGGCAGTTTCTTACCAAGTTAAATATACACTTACTCTCTAATCCGGCAATTCTACTAAGCATTTGCCCAACAGAAATTATATGCCTACATAAAGACTCAGAAGAAAAGGTTCATAGCAACTGTCTTCATAATAGCTAAAATTTGGAAACAACCCCAAAGCACACAGCCAGGTGAGTCAATAAACAGTGTTATTTCCTGATCAAAGAATGTTACTCAGCAATAAAAAGGAATAAACTACTAAAACACACAACAGCACTGAAGAATCTCAAAAACATTATGCTAAGTGGGGGGAAAAAAAGGCACAAAAGAGTACATCGTACATGATTTCATTTACGTGAAATTCTAAAAAAGATATAACTAACCTATAAGGATGACAAGCAGATCCATGGGTGCTTGGGACCCAATGAGGGGCAGGAAAGACTGGCTGCAAAGGGGCATAGAGAATTTAGTGGGGGGTGATGGCTATGGGAGGAGTTACTCGGGCCTAGGCATTAGTCAGATTTTACCAAACTGTATGGTTAAAATATGTGCTTTTATTGTACGTAAAATTCTATCTCAGTATAGTTATATATACATACATATTTCTAACGATCTAGGAAGATACACTCTAAAGCAAAAAACTTTAGTATTTCAAAGGTAATATTCAAAATATTTAATGACTGGAAGCATTAAGTACAAGCATCAATGAATCAGAACAAAGAGAAGACTTGTGTTCACCCAGAAAAGCAATAGTTATCAGTGGGGGAGTATGGGTAGGGGGGTGAGATTACTGATGCCTTTAATCTCTTTTTGCTTATCTGTATGTTCTCATTTTCTATAACAATCAAGAACTTTAAAATAAGGAAAAAATCTATTTTTAATTATAAAAAAGAAAAATGCTATCCTGTTGATATCACATTTCATACTGTTATAAAATTCTAATAGGTCTCAAAACCCTAATGGAACTTTTAAATAATAGATATGAGAAATGGTATAGTAAAACAGCATTGAATTAGATGTTAAAAATGGATAATGCTATAAAAATATTTTCCATCTACTACAAAGAAACCAGTAAAACATGTATTTTAAGTTATTTTGCCACTTTAATATTTAAAATGTCTTCCCTTTTCTCCTATCCCAATCAGATCTCTCTATAACTGATTATACTTAAGAGAGTACTATCTTTCCTCAAATTGTCCAGGCTCTGAAATGCTATAACTGCTCAAAATTCATGAGTATTTTCTGATGGGTGTCTTGGCCTAGGTCAAACTTCAGAATCTGGCTGAGCTAGCAGGAAAATCAGACAACAATTATCAACCCTGGATAAATTCCAACAGGGAAATTACAGCTCACGACCAGGAGGATGGCTGTCATCTCCTCCTAGCACAACTGCCACAGTCGTGGTAGCTTATCACACTAACAAATCTTTGCTCTGAGCAACCCTTCGGAGGAAAGCATAATAAAAGCCTGGCTGTAACAGCCCTGCTGAGAATCTGGCACCAGCAAATAATGACCCTGGATTCCCCTTTATCACGTCTCTTTCTATCAACAGAGAAGCCCTATCAGCTCCCCGTCAGCCCAGTCGGGAGTCTGCGGATGGCTTAGCAGCATGATTTCTCTTGGAAATTCTAAAAACCCCAGGGTAAAATTATGCTACTGTACAATCTCTTAATGTAGCTTTACAATGCAGCACAAATTTGTGATTTTTAAAAGCATGTTGGCCCACTGTGAGTTCACAGTTATCTTTAATGATGTGCAAATCTCAGTGTTTTGAACAGCTCCTTTTTGTGCTTTGGCTACAGTGGTAACACCTGCACCTAAATAGTCAGTGCTTACAATACCCTGAGCTGTCAGGCTGTAGAGTAAAGGAGAGCAGTGGCACTGTCATCCACCTTGTTCTCGCCTTAATTGTCTCATCTTGCAGCTGAACACAAGCCTATTGAGCCTAATAGAGCCACTGTGTCAGCCCCCAGAGCCCTCTGTGATTCTTGCTTATGAGACCTCTGCCATCAGCAGAGGCAGGCCACACTGCTCTGCTCCAAGGAGAAGAACAGGAGGAAGAAGGCAGCCAGAGGACACTAGGGTCTCTCCGTCGGATGACCAGAGAAAGACGGAGATGGACGGGTGATTTCTGGAGGGGAAGGGTGAAACACTTCCCATATCTTAATTACAGGGAAAATATACGGAAGCATCTACGAAACATCCGATGTAGCATTTCTACCAGATATTCAATTGTAAATTACATTACCGAATCCAGCTTTATCCAGATGTGTGCTATCATCCATCCTCTAAAGAAGGCGTGTCTATCTGTTTGTATATTTTACTCTAAAAGTGATTCTAATCCTCATTTACAAGGTAGATGGCAGCACACATCTGGATACAGCTGGATTTGGTAATGTTGATGGAGCCCTGGTGACGCAGTGGTGGACAGCTCAGCTGCTAATCAAGAGGTCAGCAATTCAAATCCACCAGCTGTACTCTGTCTTATAGGGTTGCTAGGAGTCAGAATTGATTTCATGGCAGCAGGTTTGGTTTTTTAGCTTTTAATTGATAAAACAATCAGGTACTGGGGAGTAATTTTTATTCTTTAATATCAAAGCAGTAGGCATCTCTATTACTCAGTCCTGGTAATGGGGATGTTGTTTGAAGAATGACATGTGCCTGGCATTGTTCTAACCATGTTGCTAAGTGCCTTAACTACCATGCAGTGTTGTAATGAGCAAGATCTGAACCCACCATCTGTCTCCAGAACCTTGCTCAGCTTCACTTTGTCACATGGAGACAAATCAAAAGTCATGGGCCCCACTTCCCTGCAGAAGTGAACCTCTTCTAAAGCCACCCGAGGATTCAGGAGGAAGTAGATCCCAGCTATAATTCAAAAGGACCCTGGAGGGATAGGCAATTTCTCAATGTTGTAAATGCTATAACTGTCTTTTCCGTAAAAATTTTTGGCCAAACAGAATACAGTTATCTCTAGGTCAATACTTACCATCAATGATTTTTTAAAGATAGAAATGGCCTAGTGTGGTTCTTCAAAATCTTCTAGGTAAATTATATAGGGCTCATACCTATACCTCCACCATCTCTATATGGTGTCCAACGATCAGATGGTCACACCCCAACACAGTGCTAGCAGCAACACCAGAGGTCGATGTCCATCTGCAGGTCTTCTCTCAGCAGGCCAGTTAGGGAGATGCAGCAGAGGGTGTCACTTCTGCCCATATCCTCCTGAGCCCTTAACCACTGTCATTTCCAACGGCCAACATCTACAGCCTTTTTATCCAAGAGCTGCCACCAGGTTGCCAGAACCTGCTTTGTCTGCAGACAACGAGAGTCAGAAACGTCCCCTCCAAAGACACCCCTACCAGTGACTGATAGCATGCGGGATATAACACCACAGCTCCCTCACTTCGGAAGTTAACAACTCTGAGATGCAATTACACCTTCCTGAAGGATGGAGCTGAAGCTACCCTCCAAAGAAGTTAGCTTGAGAGTGTATCCATGCTTGACCTCTTTCCCTTCCCTAGCTCCCTTCCCCAGTCTTACTCATTTTCCTGGGATCACTTCATGATAAATCACCTTCATGGTCATCATTGTCTTAGCTGGCTTCTGATAATCCCAGCCTAATAGAGGACACTGACCCTTGGTGGACTGAGATTGGCATCAGGACATCCAGAAGACCTCTCTGAAGTCTCACCTCTCTGAAAGATCTGATCAAACAACTTGCATCTTTATCATTCCTGCTGTCATCGTGGTGGCAATCTTGGTCCCTTAATACAACTAGAATGTTTCAACAACTTTCTTGTATTGACTTTGTCCATCCCTGAGCTACTAACTCCTCAGTAATTTTAAAACACTGTAGGTTGACTTACTGTAAGGGACGTAGAGTATCCCCCCATAATATAACTGAATAAATACTCATAACAAAACAATATTGAAATGCTGCCCAAGTCACTGCAGCATTACCAAAAAGAGAACACGGTAGATTTAATGGCTCAAAATGCTGACCTTCAGAGAGCACCAATCAGAGTGCTTGATTTTACAGACATGGCACCTCTGAGTCCTACGTTCAACATTTCTCACAGTTTAAACTTTAATTACATACTCTACCAAAGCAAAAACTGAAATTGCTACAAAGGTTCTTTTAATTTTTTATGATTCAGTATTTATTAGTATGTCTCTTTGGAATAGATTTCCCTACCCCAGTCCTGAAAAGTGATTCCACATAGAAATCATTCGCAAAACATATTTTAAATACTTGAAAGTTGGTCCTTTTTTTCCCCTCATCTCATGCAATGACCTGTTAATGAGGAATGATTAACTGCTTATCAACAAAGTTAGAGTGGATGCACTGCATTTCAAAAACTTTTGTTTTAAGTATAAAAGCTTTCATGTACCAGCACCTACAGGGACAGAAGTGAATATCCACAGCTTCACGCACATGAAGTGTCTAGATATGGTGTGTTTCCAGAGAATCAGCACAGTAATAACAAAAGATCTGCTTCATGCAATGGCTCAGCCTGATTGAACAGATATAATTACAATCTGCAAATATGCACAGGGACAAAGTAAAACTTCATCACTCTTACATGTACACAACTATGACAGTTCCACATTTCTTTCCATCCTGGAAGAAGAGCACTGATTTCCCTAATTATCTGTTTGCAAAGATTTTGAAAGTGATCCCTCCAACATGTTCCAGAGCAAACTTCATGACTGGTTCAGCTGGACCCAGGCAGCGGCTTCAAGTCAGGACTTCACCTTGGAGAACCTGTTGAGGGGAAATCCACCCCCAGTGAAACGAGGGGCAGTTGGCTTAACCACAGAGAAGGTGTTGTCCATGGGTATTTCATCCTTGTTTCTGTAAAAGAGAAGAGGGGAAGAGAGTTAGAGTCCTTAACATCTTTTTCCTTTTCTAAGTTTGACATTCTGTAAGTTCCTCGGGTGGGGGAGCCAATGAAAACTGCTTTGATTAAAGCTTCCAGTATCAAGCAAGATAGGTGCAGAAATCTCATTAGGTTTGCACTGATAACATGTAGAATTAAGGAAAGCCACAATTAAGTCTGCCCTCCTACTATTGATCTCAGTGTGGATGGAAGACCTCATTATAAATCAAACACTGTGAACTTGGTGCTTTCTAACTTGTAATCATCTTTGGTTTTTATAAAATATTTGTTTTTTATAATGCCTTCCTGTATTTTGAAAGATCAGTCAGAAATGTCTTTCTCTTGGCTAAATTGGAAAGTTATTTATCAATGCTTTATATTTCAAAGTTCCCATGGCAGCTTATACACAAGGTATCTTCATCAAACTTGGAAATTTATGAAATAGAGTTAACTTTAAACAAGCGCTATTTATTACTAAAAACAGTTTAAGACACAAGAAAATTTAGTGAAGGTAAATAAGACAGTGTATTTGACAGTTAACACAGGATATTTCATCCTAAAATCTACGATGTTTTCTATATAGATGTCCTTTAAATACATGTACACAAACACACACACGCATCCAGGTTTCCTGCAGAGGCACCTTAGATTCACGCAAGAGATCTATTGAGTAACTAGGGGTCCTACAGTAAATGTCTGTGAAGTCCCTTTTAAAAAATAAAAACTAACCATTAAGATGGAAAGCAATTGTATTTAAGGAGGATGAAGGATTTCCCTCTGAGGGCTGAATGCCACCATTGGGTAAAGAGCGTGACTGCACTGCACACTTGAGACCAGTGTGGGGGTCCAGCAGAAGGAGGCTGGGGCAGGGAAGACCAGATCACGATGAAGGAGATATTTGAAGGAAAAAAAAAAAGAAAGGCAAAACAGTAAAAACGGTAAGAGTTGCTATCTAAGACAGGGCATGCATGGGGACAGCATCCACAGAGATTATTCCAGATTGTTCCATTTGGAAAGAACCTGTAGCAGATTGGTTAATGAATCCAGCTGTCTCTTAGCAGAACTGGTTTCATTATTATAAAAAAAAAAAAATCCTCCATAAATAGGACAAAAGCTTAGCTCTGAGTGCATCTAGCAAAGAGCATTCCTTCAAGTACTTTGGCACCTCGTCTGGCTCCTGACTTGTTAGATGCAGGCACTGCTAACCCTCCCGTCGTGTCCTCCTTGCCTTAAATAACCTAAACTTTCCTTTCCGAAGGAACTCCAGCTTAACGCTTCTGGCTTGGTCTAAGCTGACTAATGGGAATAATGTCTCCTTTATATTATCTTTTTAATGTATTTATAGACCATTGTAATGACTCCCTTTGGCCGTCTTCCTTCCAGTCTAAACCATCTCAGCACTTTTGTTCTTGTCTCTGCATATTTCTATTTAGCTCCTTAATCATTTTTGCTATTCTCCCATGAACTCATCTGTCTGTCTAATTCCACTTTATGGGTCCCCAACTACAAGAGAACCAACTATGAAACCTTAACCAGGCCAGACTGACTACAACTAATGAGCATTAAAGGGCAAGAAGAGGACAGGAAAGGACAAGATTCTAGAGCAGTGACAGCCATTAGAATTTTCTGTGATGATGGAAATACATTCTCTATCTGTGCTACCCAATGCCACAGCCACACATGGCTATTAAGCCTTGAAATGTGGCTGGTGTAACCAAGGAAAGGAGTTTTCAATACAATTTCACTGTCATTCATTTACACGTGAAGAGCCACAAGGAGTGGCATGTGGTGAGAGCATTTTAGAGGATGGGCCACGGGAACCAGAGTAGAGGCTCACCATAGTCTCTGTGTCCCACAAACTACCAAGGACCAGCGAGGTGTGAGGAGGGCAGGCCAACCCCAGAGCCAAGGCAGGTCAGTACATCAGCTATAGAAAGGCAATGACTGCACGAGTCAAGGTAGACCTTTGTTTACAACCGTGTAGGTTAGATCAATGATGTCCACAGGGAGCGCATGAACTTTAGAAGTTCAGTGCAAGTATCCACTGGGGTGGAAAGCATCCATTAGACTTGATTTACACTTTTGTCTTTAAAAATTAAAATTATGCTTTAGTAATAGTTACAACAGAAATACAACCAGAATATTCCTTAGAAGTGAGGGTGGCAAGACTTCAGCTGACTCACTTTGGCTGTGTCATCAGGAAAGACCAATCGCTAGGAAAGGGCATCATGTTAGCAGAAGGCCAGTGAAAAAGAGGGAATCCTTCCGTGAGACGAGCTGACATCACAGTCACAACAACGGATGCAAACGTACCATCAAGAGGATGGCACAGAGCCAGGTGGCACTTCATTCTGTTATACACACAGCTGCCAGGAACTGGAGCCTACGCCGTGGCAGCTGACAAAGTTACTAACAAGTTGACAAAGGTATTTGCATATAATTTGTAAGTTAAAATATATTGGGGTTAATCTAAAACTACTTTCAGATAAAAAGCTTATCTAAAAATATGTATATGTTGGGTGGTACAAGTTCAAAAGCATTTCACTGATAAGAGTATGCCATCAAAAAAGTTTTGAAGACCACTCAGCGAAGACACCTACCTTATGGGGAAATTAGCATTTTGACATTTTATAAGCATAATGAAGGTATCCTAAAAGAGACTTATAGTGTTAGCATGACAAAATTCACTTAGTTCATATCGTTGGTCAGTGATTTTCAAACTTTAATGCACATTTGCACGAAGTGTGTGTTAAGCCACAGATTCCCAAGGAAACCCTGGTGGCATAGTGGTTAAGTGCTACATCTGCTACCCAAAAGATGGCAGTTCAGATTCTCCAGGTGCTTCTCGGAAACTCTATGGGGCAGTTCCATTCTGTCCTGTAAGGTCACTGTGACTCAGAATCGACTTGATGGCAAAGTTTTTTTTTTTCCTTTATCCAGAACTTGCTGAATCTCAATACCTGCAGATGAGACCTGGGAATCCACATGTTTAACAAATCTCTATAGTGACTCTGAATCAGACAGTTGCAAGGGCTACACATTAAGAAAGAAGCATCTAAATTACAGCAGGATTTTATCCTACCTTTCGGTGGAATAAAACCAGCATCTAAAGGTGGAATGGGGGAATATTCTGATTCACAAGAAGGGCAGATTTTTCCCAGCAGATGAGTTTGTATCCTATTACTTTATATAGCGCTTTTCCACGAAAGGATCATAAATGCATTGAAACCATCCTTCACTGTGTCCTGAAATGTCCAGGCAGATGACAGATAGTCCGCTTTCCTTATCCACAGGTTCCACATCCACAGAGCCAACCAACCAGGGTCAACAACATTTGGAAAAAAAGTTTGATTGTTGCTGACATGTACCATGTAATTAGGCCTATGATGGTTGTGTCTTTACTGCATACAGAGATTTTTCTTGTCATTATTCCCTAAATGATACAGTGTAACAGTTATTTACATAGCATTTGCATTGTATTTGATATTATATAGAGAGATGATTTAAAGTATAGAGGAGGATGTACACAAATTATATGCAAATACTAAGCCATTTTACATAATGGACTTGAACATCTGCAGATTTGGGTATCCACAAAGGTTCAGAAACCAACCCCTCATGGAAACGGAGAGGCAAGTGTATCAAACATGATTTTCAACCCATAATGGAGTCACTAGAGAATTAACTAGATGGTTTTGGCCACACAGCCAAAACAAGTTTCAAAACTGCTAATTTATTTGGGTACCCTGCTCTCAACCTGGTACCAGACAAATGACAACGTTAGCCTGAAACCTGCATCACCCTCTCCTAGAAGTTAAATGCTCATGCTAACATCCCATGGCACTTGGCTTTTGGCAACATCCCACAGCAGGCACTGAAGACCATTACCAGACACAGGGATGGTACACAGATAGCATATCTAAAACAGAGGTGGAAACCGTTTGTAAACTGCTCATCATTACCACACACAGCTGCATTATCGGAAACAAGAGCTTTCCCAAGCCCTGCCTCCATGACAAAATTACATGTGATTTTAAATGTGCATTCGCTTCAGTTTGTACAAAGCAGACTTCGCACCTCAGTTGCAAACATAGACACGGCAAGACTATCTCCCAAACATGACAACAGTGGGGCAAAAGCTGCATTCTGCTTCCTCTGCTGGGGCCATCACTGAGCAGACACTAAGGCAGCCTTCCTAGGGTCTAAGGAGGGACGTCAATGTTAAATAAGACATTGATCGCACTCTGAACCTGTGACTCTGTTTGCTGTTCTTGTTGGGTGCTGTCAAGCCAGTTCCGACACACAGTGACCCCAAAGGACGAGCAAAACTGCCCCACAGCATCTCCTAGGCTGTCATCTTAACAGAAGCAGGTCACCAGGTCCTTCTTCCACGGAGCCACTGAGTAGGTTCCAACAGCTGATGCTCTGGTTAGCAACTGAGCACTTACCCTTGAGCCACAAGCACCCCTTACGCTTCATTCACCACCACGAAATTTGCAATTCTGACCGTGTCTGCCAAATGTTTTCTCATCAACAGGTGATAAGGACAACAGAATGAGAACATGTGAGTAATTCTTACTTTTGAATTTGCTCTTTACGTTTCTGAGCGAGGTATTTCTTCTTCACATTCAGCAGTTCACTGGCAAGTCTCTCAATCTCGTACTTATATTCTTGGCTCTGTGTCTCATACATATTCAACTCTGAAGACAAAACCTGACATTGCAAATCAGACAATATTGACATAACATGCTGTTAGACAACATTCATTTCTACAGATTTTCTTTTATCATTCTTACCTCATTGGAGCTAGAGATGCCAAGCTAGGTCTGGGTTTAACAGTTAATCTGCCTGCTTCCACCAGCTCAAGGTCACTATCTGGGTGAAAACCTGGCTGACATGACCAAGTTAAAATGAAACATCATCCCCCTGCTGAAAAGGAGACCTATCAGGCCACATTCAAACAGGCTCACCTATGAATAGTGTATTATACTTCACAGAATGTTGTGAGAAGAGAGAGAAACTCTCAAACATACTTGCAAAATTGCTTTTAAAACCTCAAAAAAAAAAAAACACAAGGAAAACATCACTAAGGAGTGTGATTCATCTGACAATTTTAAAAACTACTGTGGAATCACCCTGACGCCACCATTAGCCAGGCACTCAGTTCATGTGTTCTCCAAGGCTGCCGTTCTGCTAAATGTCTCTCACCTCTTCACTGTGTCCGTGGGGCCCACTCGCGAGTCCGGTCTTCACCCCAGCAATAGGACACTATCTGCCTCCTTCTATAGGAGTGCTCAAAAGACACTACTGGTCTCGAACTGGGCAAGAAGCATGCCAAAGCTAGAGTGTGCTCCTCACCAAAACCGAGGAGAGGGAAGGAAGGCTGCTGTACCATGGGACACGGACCAGACTATCACTCTTTCCTCTTGATCTCCATCCTAAAGATTTGTATAAAAGCGGGGTCTTTGTCTCTTGAGTGGCCATCTGCTTATGCACTCTTTTCTCTTAACTGCTATGAAAACAACTCTGTGACATCCTGGTTAAAGAACATGATTTTCACATTGGAAGAAAACCTGTCTCAACAGTTAAACTTTTAAGGACAGAGACCCTGTTACTAAGTCATGAATATGGAGCTTGGGAAAAGGATTTGAAGAATGAGGACAAACAGGCAGACTTGCTCAGTGTCACCCACCTCTGCTCCTCTTTCACAAGTGTCACATTTCATTCAAAGTGAAAAGCTAGATTTTAGAGAGGAAGGGTTACAGGAACAAAGGCTCTCCTGTGCTAGTCAGTGTGACCTGGAGGAGGTGTGGGTCTCTGGCAACAGATAGTGCAAAGACACACGCATGTTTTCTTAATCTATACCCATCCCTGAGGAGAAGAGCAAATAAGTTTTTGTTTGAAGTATTCCATTTTGTAAGGGAGCAAACATAATCAAAAGATTATATCTTATGCAAAACTCCAATTACGTGTCAGAATACTCACGTGCAAGGAATACCTATAGAACAGTAAGTTAAAAGTTAACATTCTAGTTAGATTTCAGTGTCATCTGCCTTAATTTTAAAGGAAAATGACCCACGTTTACAAAGTCTTTATAAAAAGGTCAGTACTATACTAGTGAAGTGAAATTCATTTGCCCAGAGGCAGAAGGGCAGTGATAACGGCCCTTGTCACCCAGGTAAGGGCCAGAATTTAGTTGGCATGTGCTGCATTCTCTGGTGGTGGGCATCACATTCCATGACATGCCAAGAATATCCAAGCCCTTGCTTAGAGAGTAAAGCTCAAAATACAGTGTGAACACACAGTTTTCGGCAAGCCTTTAAAGAGAAACACACGTAATAGTAAACCGCCCCCACCTCCCAACTGTCGTTCTTGCAGTACTTAGAAAGGACTGTGTGCTAACAATACTTCTGACTTTACTTACCGTTAGTGGCTATTACTTAACATACGATAATTACGCAAGGCCCTGGGGGCTGGGGAATAGGCTATGTTTTCTGTAGATCTTTTTCAGGTGGAAGAGGATCACAGAAACCTGCCTTTTGGCACAGTGGTGTGCTTCTCTTGTGGGACGGTGTTAAAACATTTCCTCTGCTCCTCTCCCACCCTCTGAGTCCTCTGAATCATCTTGAGATCATCCCTGCAAATCCTATCCCTGACGTTTTATTCCATTGCTGTTGTCCTTTCTCCAGCTCTTTTCCCCCTTGCTCGCCTGGCTCCTTCTAGAAATAGGGAGTCATGGCCTACAAAGAGAAAGCAACCTCTGAGATCTGCCCAGAACTAGAGTTCTAAAGAAACCAACCTTGGTGGAGGGCAGTGTTTCAGAGGCTGGCTCACTGCGCTTGCCCAGGTGTGGTCCCCAGAGTGTGACCTTGCTTGTGTAGGGAAAGAACAGGGGTCACCACTTACTTTGAGCTGTTTGGTCTTCTCCCGCAGCGTGTGTCGGTAAAGCTGGAGCTGCTCTGCAGCCTCAGGCCCCGGCTGCCGGGCCAAGACGTGCTTCAGTTCCACGTACAGTTTTTCTTTTTCCTGGTGGGAAGCATAACCACAGGGGTGGGGGGTGGGGGGCTGAGTAAACAGTGACATCCTAGCAAGGATGGTGCCTTTAACAGCACGGTCAGGACGGTCGGGAGCCACTCTGCATTACTTCACAGCTCACACGGCCTACCTCTTTCCCAGAAGCACGCCACCATTCACCACAGCTACCTGATCAAGGGCCTAGCTTGTACCCAGCATTAACATACAAATAACAGGACAAACGGCAAGAGAAAGTCTCTCTCTATAACCTTCTGCTTACCTGACTAGGAGAAGGGGCAGTAAGAGGAGAAATCAACAATGTTGCAGCCTATAAAGCAGATTGGAGTCCACTCTGGTGGAAGCAGTTAGGGAAGACTTCACAAAAATGTCATCTGAATTGTCTCTTAATGAATAGGAATTTCATTCCCAAGTAGAGTTTGAAAAGAAGAATTTTTTTAGGCAAAGGGTCAGCGACGGGACATGGGTGCAGTGTAAGTTTGGCTCAGTGGGGTGCAGACAGAGAAAGGGCTGCACTCAGGGGCTGGGACCAGACTGTGTATTGCGCACAGAAGGGTTTGGGGACCACAGCTTTAGGCAATGGAGAGCCATGGAAGACTCATGCCTCAGTTTGTCTGTTAGAGGGAAGTCCTAGCACAGAGCTGAGAAGAGACTGAAGAGACTGCTCAAGGCACTGGCACAAGCAGAAGAAGCTGAATCTAAGGCAACTAGGAAAGAGGATGGGTAAACATTTCTAAGCACACTTCTAAGACAGAACCAGCAGAATGCCGTAAATGATCAGACGAGATGAGAGAAGGGCCAGAAGCCAAGATGACTCCCAAGTTTCTCACCTGGGCAGGTGACAGCAACGGAGGCTAGAAAAGGTGCAGGCAGTGGGGAAGAGAAACGTGACTGCATCCTCTTCGGATAATCAGCAAGTTCAGGGTGTACTGAAAACCAAGGACCAAGACGGAGCTGGACACAGATCACAATTGGACCCACAGGAGTGGAACCGTCAGCCTGGGAAGGGTTACCTGGTGGCTAGCACAGCCAGATATTTGGGAGAACCAGTACACAAAGTTATATAAGTATACATGTAAGGGAACAAGAACAAGGGGAGTAACAGAATGTTTCACAAAACAAGAAGAGGCAGACAACCAAGACCCAAGGAATGACGGGAGTGTTGAGTGCCACCAACTTGAGTAAAGGAGGACAACAGGAGAAGGATAGGAAAAGAGCCATTGGAGTGAGTTATCAGGATGCAGCTGTTGACCTCAGCCACAAAAGTTGCAATAATATTTCAAAAACAAAAGTCACATCAATTAAAGAACAAGTCAGAATGAGGAAGTAAAGAAAGTGAGTTTTTTAAGAAATATGACATGGTATGAGATCTGAATTGCTTTGAGGGGTAGGTAAACTCCAGGAAAGCCAGGCCATGTGAATTTGTAGAAATAAAAGAAAGGATTTCCTAAGGAACCCAAACTTTAACTGAATTTGACCAATAAACAATAAGTGGCATGGAATTCCCTTTCATGCCCTAAAGTTTAACTGCTTGTAATGTGTTTTCAGGCCCTTGAACCAGAGATATCACATACAAGCAAAGATTTATTTCTAAGCCATCTCAATTCTAGATTCCTTTCTCTCTAAACTGTGATAATCTGCACAAACATTGATACAGTGCTCACTCATTTGTCTCTGTATGTATTCATTTCCTTACGGTAATTATGTTAAAAGAAAGAACATACAATCAGCACAAGCCCTCTCATTAAATAAAACATCTAATCAAATGCAAACTGACTTTTACCTAGAGCTAAGGGTTCTCAGTCATCAAAGAATGTGATTTTGACTGAGAACATAAAAGTCCTAAAAAAATAGGTGAAAGAAAATTCATTAACTAGCTACTGGACGGCCAGAAAAACAAACAAATCTTCTTAGAAGTACAGTCAGAGCTCTGTCGAAGCAAAGACAGCAAGATCTTTGTCTCTTAGAAATAAATCTTTGGACGTATTCTCAGGAGTGACCGGTCCTTGAAGAGGGACATCATGCTTGGGTCAGCGACAAAGAGGGAGACCCTCGGTCAGATGGACCGACCTACTGGCTGCAACTGTAGGCTCAAACACAGCACAACTACAGAATGGTGGGGGACAAGGGAGCGTTCCTGCTGTTATACATGGGGTCACTCTGGGTCACACCCAACTCTCCAGCACCTCACAGCAACAACTGTTATCATTTGTTGTAGCTTTCCCTTTTCCCTGGGTGAATTATAGAAGTTTTATTACAAACACTTTCACTCTATTTACAAAGGAGTATATGCAACTTATAAATCAGCTGGATGAATGAAGTTGTGGAGAAACTCATGAAAATAAAATTCTCCATTGAAGAAATAATTCCAGAAGTGACAGGGAAACCCAAAACTCCACACAAAAGAAGAAAACTTGAGCAAAGAGAATGACAAAGTGGTGATTTTCCTTGGCTGTTCACCGCCTCTTGTCACATTTTACAATGTAATCTTCACAGTAAATGTATGTAGCAAGCAAAGAGAAAGGTATTAGAAGGTGAGTTTGTTTTCTAAGGCCATTTAACGCCTGCTCTGTTGGAAAAACAATACCCTGACAAGGCTTTAAGATTCAATTTGGAGAGGGTAACAAATATATGGAGAAGCCCATTAACCCATTTGGTCCACTTCCTTCAGCTCACCTTTCTCTGTAGGTAAGTACAGGTAACTTTTAAAAGTAAAGAACCCACAATGTAAGAAGAAAGCAATCTGGTTTGGGATAGAATTATCTTTTAAAATGAAAAGATCACCTTACTCAAAGAATATTGAAAAGACAGAATTCTTTTTAATTGCCTTTGCGGGGTAGGAGGGAGAAAGACATAGAGAAGACAGTCTGGAAAAAAATGTGTACTGTTAGCTCACTTCATGAGTGAGAATCCCAAGGTGACAGGAGTGAAGGTATGGCCAAACCCCCTCAACAAGTCAAAAACCTGGTTGGGATATACTCAAGAATCACCTTTTCATGTGATACTTCCTATAGTACTTGAAGATGTGTTATAACCCTGAAAAAATCTGGTTCAAGTTGAACTACATTGCTAAAGACTACAGCATAAAAACATCAACAGAAGCCCCAGGTCAGATGGTGAAATCAGATCAAAGAGAGGTTGGAGAGTGTCAGAGGTAAGAGCAGGACTCAACTCCTCCATCTCCTGACCTCACCATCTGAATGAGCCCTGCCATGTCCTCTAATAAAATCAAAACCAAATCCACTGCCATCCAGTTGATTCTGACTCATAGCAACCCTACAGGTCAGGGTAGAACTGTCCCATAGAATTTGAACTGCTGACCTTTTTGGTTAGCACACATAGCACTTAACCACTACACCACGAGGGTTTCCTGTCCTCTGATGGGAAGTACAGTCTCTACACACAAAGTGGATGGTGTTCCATTTATCCTGGCATCTCTACCACTTCCAGTCCCTCCCCCAACAAGGCTGAAATGGATTTATTGTAAATTGAATTGAAATGGATTTATTCTAAAGAGTAACCAAGCAAATGAACAGTGGAGGATCCAGGAGTATAGAGAGGAGTTGAAGAAATTGAGTGAATTACCATTCAAACTGGCTGAGTGTTCAAAGTCAGAAAGTTCTGAGAGTTAAATAACCGAGGACAAATGATGCCTGTGTGTTCCTAGAGGATAGAATGAACACCAAACGAAACTACAGGGACGAAGACAACAGAATGCATGAGGAGCAGAGGGACAAGGACTGGAGCTGGGGAAGAAGGTCACAGTGGAGCACCAGGCTTCAGTACCCATCAATTACGGTCTGTGCTTACAGTAGAAAACATAACTGATAAAACCAACATCAAAGCAAGTCAGCACTGACATTCTAGCTGTGTGTATCATCCAAATTTGTATTTTGGGAGAACATGCTAGTAATTTAGATAAATATGGAGTGTTTGATGGATTAAAGGTCTTAAGTATGATTGTTTTCCAATTTATTTCTCTCTTAACCCTCTACAAGGGCCAACCAAGCTCTTCAAACATTGTGCAATGGTGTGTATAATAACCCCATTTAGAGACAAAGCATGCAATTCTATTATAAAGAAAATCTATCTTATGCAACAGAGACTCATTAGCTGTCCGATGTATATTGTCTCCATAAGCCAGCAGTGGCAGAAGCAGCTGCCTTGTAATACATATCTGTCCTTCTTCATTAAGCCTCATCCATTTCTTTTTAAACCTGCCCAAATAATTTGTCACTGGGTTAGAAGGACCATATGTCAATGAAACATTATAAGAAAATCATACATAGCTTATGATTTCCCTACCAACAAAACACTGCATCCTTGTGTTGGCATTTATTTATTCTGGTTTGTTCACAACACACATTACTATTACTCTGCAGCATATCTCACTCTTTACGTTACTTTATGAACTGCTATCCTGGAATAAAGCTGGATAGTTAACACGAAGAGTCTAGACATCTCTTTAACTGAGCATGTCTTTCAAGCGTTAACTGTACTGTGTCCATTCTTGAAATAATACGCTCTTCCTAGATACCCCTTTCTCTCAGCTGGACAGACTGTCAGGCATGATTATAGATTCTTTTGCTGCAACACACCCTGCCAAGCAATGCTTGATAACAGCACAACTCATTGTCAATATTGGCTGAGTACAGTGGTAAAAAATAATGACAACATTAGCTTCGAATAATGCCATCAGTATATGGTGACAGTCTGTACCTCCACATTAGAAACTCCAGATTCTTACAAGATAAACATAAGTCAATCAGTAGGATTCCTTTATATCAACAGCGAAATCATTAAAGAAGAACTCACCAAATCAATTTCATTTACTATAGCCCCCAAGAAGATAAAAAACCTAGGAATAAATCTAACTAGAGACATAAGAGATCTTTACAAACAGAACTAGAAGACCTTACTACAAGAAACTAAGAGAGACTTACATAAATGGAGTTATCTACCCTGCTCATGGATAGGAAGACTCAACACTGTGAAAATGTCTATTTTGCCCAAAGCAATCTACTTATATAGTGCAATCCCAATACAAATTCCAGTGACATTTTTTAATGAGATGGAGAAACAAATCATCAACTTTGTTTGGAAAGGGAAGAAACCTTGGATAAGTAAAGCCCTACTGAAGAAGAACAACACACTGGGAGGCCTCTCACTACCTGCCTTTAGAACCTATTACACTGCCACAGTTATCAAAACAGCCTGGTACTGGTACAAAAAGAGGCATATAGAACAATAGAACACAGTTGAGACTCCAGAGATGCCACCATCCTCCTATAAACAGTTGATATCTGACAAAGGCCCCAAGATTTTAAACTGAGGTAAGAATGATCTCTTTAACAAATGGTGCTGGAAAAACTGGATCTCCATCTGCAAAAAACTGAAACAAGACCCTTATCTCATACCTATACAAAAGCCAACTCAAATTGGATAAAAGACCTAAACATAAAATCTAAAATGATAAAGCTCATCCAAGATAAAATCGGATCAACAATGGAAGTTTTAATACACAATGTAGACAGCCTTCAAAATCTGACAAAGCACATTCATCAGAAGAGAAAATAGATAAATAGGAATTACCAAGAATCAAACACTTTTGCTCATCCAAAGACTTCAAAAGAATTAAAAGACTACCTACAGAATGGTAAAATATATTTGGCAACTCTATGTCAGACCGACGTCTGATCTCCACAATCTATAAGGTGTTACAAAATATCAACAAGAAAAGGATAAATAATCTAATTAAGCGATGGGCGAAGGAGATGGACAGACATTTCTCTAAAGAGGATACTCAGGCAGCCGAACAACACATGCAGAACTGCTCACAATCATTAGCTACTAAAGAAATTCAAATTAAAACTACAGTGAGATAACATTTCACTCCAACAAGGTTGGCCATGATCCAAAAAGCACAAAACAACAAATGCTGGAGAGGCTGTGGAGTGACTGGAACTCTCCTACACTGCTGGTGGGATTGCAAAATGGTACAACCTCTTTGGAAAACAGCCTGGCACTTCCTTAAAAAGCTAGAGATAAACATACCATTTGATCCTGTAATTCCACTGCTCAGAATTTATCCTTCAGAAACAAAGGTTGTCATACGAACAGACACATGCACACAAATGTTTGTTGCAGCACAGTCCACAATAGCAAAAAGTTGAAATCAACCCTGATGTCCATCAACAGATGAATGGATAAACAAACTGTGGTACATATACTCAGTGGAACACTATGCTATGATAAAAAAACAAAGACAATTTTAGAAAACATAACATGGTCTTGTCTGGAAGAGATCATGCTGAAGGAAATCAATCAGTGTCAAAAGGACAAATTTTGTGTGAGACCCCTGTTATAACAACTTAACATGAGAACTGTCCATAGAAGAAAATTACTGTGTTGGCTACTTGAATGGGTGGGGGGCGAGAGTTTATCATATATGAGATAATTGATAGAGGTTAGAAATTTTATTCTTTTATTGTAATTAATAAAAAATTTGAAAAAGTTAAAAAAAGAAAAGAAACTCCAGATTCAGAGTCACCCAGACTTCAGGTATTTATATTTTATCTGACAATAAATACAAGCCTACATTCTCAACAGTGTATGCAAACCAGAGGCAGTGCTATTCTGAGTACAATTCATGGGAAGAAACCGAGTTGCTCACAGAACTTCTCTCCCTACCAATCCACAGTTGTCTTTTCCGTGTCTGCTGATACTCCCTTGCACCTTCAGCTGACAACAGGAGGTAGTTCACATTCACTGGGTACCTTCACACTTCTTCTTCCTCAGCTCGCTATTCAAAGCAACAACTTACTGAGAGGAATTAATTTACTCTGTTTTAATCCGGATCTGTGTTTGGCAAATACCAGTGCATTGATTCTGCTCACCCTGAATTCATCAGTTTATTTGGGGAGAGTTGGGGATAACTGCTTCACCCATTCCATCAGCTGACTCAGAAGAAATAGGCAGCCTTCTCCTAGTTCAAAGGCCCACCCTTATCTACCCCCCAGGACAAAGGTCACCCACTCAGATGCTGGGGGTAACGTACTCCAAGGAAAGAGATGCCATCTCGTCTTCCCTCTAGACTCATTTGATGGGTTTAAGATAGCCTTGATGGGGGGGGGAGGAATCCCATAATCACTACTTCACAGAACATTCAGGGGAAAAAAATCTCTTTTCCAAATGTGAATGGAGGTCATGTATGTTGGCCCAGTGTTCAATCTTTATGAAGCCATTGTTTCTCTCCAGTTAAATCTTGGGTTGTCGAGGTGAGAACCAGGAAGGATCTCTCCACAAACATTTCAGAGCTGTTTTTGTGCTCCACTCATTCTAGGTGCTGAATAACTTTGTTGACTGCAATTTATATTATCAGCAAACCATGCTCATTATATTTTAGTAGAATACATCAACAGAGATACAGCTAAGTTTGTGTTGAGAACTTTTACTTGAATTAGACCATTGATCAGCATCTTCCAATTAGCAGAGCTTATATAATTCACCCTAGTGAACCCATGTTCTAATTGTTCAGCTAAGTTTTTTCACTGTGCTTAAAAGTCAGGAAATAGCTACGGTTCAACTTTTATCTCCCAGTTAAATGTTTACTGAGGTGTTCTAGTGGTTCAGATGTTTTTTTAGTTCATAAGACTTGCAAATATATTCAAATTAATTGACTCTGAAAACTACTTGTACGTACATGTACATACTGATACATGTTTAAGTATGCAGATACAAGCATAAATGTCAAACAGTATTCCTCAACTAAATAATGTGTCAACTTTACAAATAGGCTCCATAAGCACAGAAATCATAACTGTACACAAACTCTTTTCTAGAACTACAAAAAAAAAAAAAAAAAAAAGGCAATACACTTTTGTCCCTTTGCTGGGTTTCAGTCCTTTTCCCATTCTGCCACCCCATCGGTAATTCTTAACAAAAGAGTCAAGCTAGTTTTAAAATTTTAAGGAAAATTGCTTCTCTCATATACTAAAAGCAACTCCAGAATGTTACTTAATTTATCTGAAATGCCACTTTTCATTAGCAAGAAAATAAATTAGAAGCTTTGTAAATATATTTCATTTCTATCTGGCTTTGGAAAAGGGAAAAATAATGGCTAATACCTGGGGGCTTTCTTGTTTATTGGTTTTCTAACAAAAATGTCAGCTACACTAAACTCTGGGCCGTCTTGTTTATGACATCATGCAGTGGTAAGGCCCCCTTGAGAGAAGGGAGATGCTGGAATTAGGGATGAAACAGAACTACACACCTGAGTTGCTTATGAGCAGGGAACCAGCTGGCGGTGACAGAGTGGGTGCTGTCTTCGAAGGTAGATGACTAAGTATTTTTTGAGGCATACAAAAAATTTGCATGTGCTAACCTTCACCAGTTGTAACAATAGGAAAAATGCTTCTGGTGCTTTCTGATATGAGCAACATAAACTGTGAGAGATCTTTTTACAAGGGATTTTATTTCCAAAAGGCTATTATATATACTTGTGAAATCCTGTACAAAGTAAGTAATTCCCTAGACAGGCTTGAACTTCATCACTAAGGTTGTTTCTTGTTTTATCTTTGCGCATTACCTAGCAGTTTAGGGTATATGAGGAATTAGCACACATCAAATAATGATAGCACTGACTTTTCTTAAAACTGGTAATGAAACACATCCATAGAAACTGAAGTCAACTAAGTATCTAGCACCAGCACTGCAGACGTCATTGTGCCTGTTTTATACAAAGATAAGTCAGGCTCAGCACCAAAGTAAACTTCATGGAGTTGACTTCCCAGCTAAGGGAAAAAAAAAATAGAGAAGTCATTGGAAAACAAGACAGAGTGACACCAGGTCCCCAAAAAGGTACCAGGAGTAGGGTACAGTGTGTGTGCAGGTCCAAAGGTAGATATAATATCCCTTAGGTGGACCAAACAAGGGTAATAAAACCCAAACCAAGCCCACTGCTGATAAGTTGATTCTGACTCATAGCAACCCCAGAGACAGAGCAGGCCCCCCCCCCATAGAGATTCCAAGGAGCGCCCAGCAGATTTGAACCACTGACCTTACAGTTAGTGGACGTAGCACTTAACTACTACACCACCAGGATTTCCAACAAGGGTAACAGAGAGGGAAACACTCCAGCTGGGTCTCAGTAGTCACAGGAACAATAGCTGTACTCATGAGTCAGAGAAGGGCTTCACTAAGGACAGATTTTATATGTAAAGCTCATTTGACACCAATCCACTTAAAATTGTGACCGATTTCAATAACAAATAGTAATACAGAATTTTTTTAATCAAAAAAGTGCATTTGAAATTCATAAAGAGAAGTTTATTTTGTCTTATAATTAAAATGTTTACATTTTAACTGCAACAATGTACTAATTATTAGAAGTAGAAGAATTAATCAAGCGTTAACTGTGATTTGTTTTACATAACTGACAACTATGTAACAATGTGACTTCCTTCATATGTCTGGCTTCTCCAATACATTTTCCTATGTTTATTATGTGAAAATCACACAAAAGCACTATTAGTCACAAAGACCGATTCCTGGTACACGCTACAACATGAACTCTGAGAACATCCTGCTGAGTGAACTAAATCAATCACAAAAGGCCAAATATTATACAATCCTACTTACATGAAATATCTAGAAAAAGCAATTGCACAGAGACCACAGTTTATTAGTATTACTAGTGGTGGGTAGGAGGAAGGGAAAGGGGAAGCATTATTTAGGAAGCACTGAAATCTGTTCATGGTGATGGAAAACTTGACAACAGATACTGGTCATGGCTGTATATGCTTAATGTGATCAGTGTCACTGAACTGTATATGTAAACAAGTGCTGAACTGGCAAATGCTGATACACACACACACACACACACACACACACATACACAGGTCAGTAAAAAATTAAATCAAACAAAAGAGTACATATAGTATACCTAGCTATCAAGCATGACAATAAAACAAACACTCGTGAATCCATCACCCAACTTATAAAAGTACATTATCAATACCTCAGAGCTACCTGTACTCCCTTCCCTATCATATCCCTGTGTCTCAGCACCTGCCACTGTTGGTCAAGTTAAACACTATTCGGAATCCTGTTATTATTACTCCTTTGCCTTTTTCCATATAGTTTTATCATGTATCTATTATTTAGACTAGCTTGGTTTTGAGTTTGTTAAAAAATATATCCAGTTTCCTGAGACTTGCTTGTTTTACTCAAAATTGTGATTCTAAGATTTATCAACATTGTCTGTGTTCCTGGTCATGGAATTCATCTGACTTTCTATGGGGTGAGAAGTCCACAGTTTACCCAGTCTCCTGTCAGTGGACATTTGGGCTGTTCCCAGAGCTGTATTTTTATGAAAAATGTTGCTCTGTACATTCCTGTGCACGTTCCCCAGTCTCTCTGGATGCACAGTCTCTCTGGGATACAGACCTAGTAGTAGAATTGTTGTGTCCGAAAAATATGTTGAGTGTTCAGCTTTAGCAGATAATGCCAAATTTTCTAAAGTATTTTCTAGATTATTTTCCAAATTATCCCTAATAGTTCCCAAATTATTTTCTCAACTGTTGTAAAGACGGTCCCACAGATCTGTACCCTAGCCACCGCTTAGTACTACTGTCAGGCATTCCTCTGCAGAAGGTCTAGCCAAGCCTGGTCCAAACTCCTGATCTATAGAAACTATGAGACAATAGAATCTGTGTTGTTTTAACTGCCAAAGTTTATGGTGGTTCATAATCAAACAATAGGTAATACAGATATCTTAATTTGTACCCTTCTTAAAAAAAAAAAAACGCATTGCTATCAAGTCAATTTCCAACTCATAGCGATCCTACAGGACAGAGTAGAACTGCTTCCTAAAGTTGCCAAGGAGCTGCTGGTAGATTTGAACTGCAGCACCTTTTGTTAGCAGCAAAGCTCTTCACCACTTCACCAACAGGGCTCCCTCTAGAGCTGCACAGTGGTATTGCATTATAGTCTAATTTTGCATTTCCCTGGCTGTATTTTATTTTTAACGTCAGGTTTATTCACTATCTGTGTTTTCCCTTCTCAGAAACGGCTGGGGATTGTCTTTTTCTTAATGACTTGTAAATCTTTACATGTTCTGGATATACAAAGGTATACAGAGTTTGTGTCTTTATCATTTCTTTTAAGGAAGTTACAGTCTTAATCCATAGTTCTTTTATGCTTAGTGCTTTTTATAACTTATTTAATAAGAGCTGTGACCAACTATTTTTAAAAGATTTCCTTTAGCATAAATATACAAAGACTTTATTAATTTTCCCCAAATGCTCCCTTAATCCTTTGATATTTATAACATCTCTTTTGAGATATCTGTCCTTAAACTAGTTCAGTCTTTCCAGCCAAATCTTGACTTGTCATTGGCTTTGTGTGTAATTCCAACATTTTTCTAATACTAGTCTTGTTGACTATATAATATCTAGTATCTTTTGCAAAGTATGTGATTTTAATTTACAGTTGTTTTGCATTATATTTGCATTGTATTGTTGAACAGTAACAACAATGGACAATCTAATCAAGAAATACACCAATGATGTCAAGATGTGCAGGGATGAATTAGACGATGCTGGAAGAGGGATCTGAGTGAAGAATAGCCATCTAAGTGGCAAGCCCAATGGTGACTATTTTAATGTTATAACAAACTTCACTTTACTAAACACTCTCACAACTTGGGAGACCTGAACAAAGAATACTGGAAATGAGTAACAGAAAACAGTAGCAGTGGCTCTGATTTACAGAACAAGTTTTATATATGCACCAGTCTTGGCACTAAGCTCAACATGCATTTCAGTAATTCATCACAACAAAATGACAGCTAATTGCTTTTATCCCTATTTTCCAGATGCAAAAGTTGAGGCTCAGAAGTGTATTTGACTTGCCCAAATGAGACAACTAGAGAGTGGCAGAGCCAAGATTTGAACCTATCACTTGGAAGCCTGTAAATCCTTGCTTTTAACCACTATACAGACAATGGCATATTGTAAGTGGAGAGCAAGAGAAAAAAATAGTACAAAGACATGGGGGAGGAAATAAGGGCATAAAAGCATTCAGGAATTAGGCCAATTTGGCTACAGCTTGCAGTATAGGCAAGGGAGACCATAAGGGACTGTCTTACTAGACTAGAAAGGACAGTATGTGTCTAGAATGGTAGGCAGACGAGTTTGTTTTCAAGATGACAGACAGCAGGAAGCCACTCAGAGTTTCTTGGTATAAGTGATCAAAGTTAAATTTCGAGGGACAGTACTCAGGCACTAGAATTAAGGAATTAAAGTGAGAAGACAGGAAACAAAGAGATCAGATAGAAAATAATTGCTGTAATTCAAGTCACTAGTGTATAGATTTTTTTTAAATGAAATACATCCATGAATAAAATAATTTTAGTACATCCCAATGTTATATTTATTAAAAAAAAAGCCATCAAATCAATTCCAACTCATAGTAACCCTACAGGAGAAGTTAGAACTGCCCCATATTGTTTCCAAGGAGCAGCTGGGGGATTCAAACTGCCGACTTTCAGTTAGCAGCCAGAGCTCTTATATACTACGTCACCAGAGTTTCCATTATTTCAATTAAGAGGTCTCACAATTAAGTCTAACTTAATTGTTCTAAGTGCTACATAGCTCATTGCTGAATATGACTACAGTCACTTTTGGAGTACTCCCCAATGCCAGCACCTCTTCCACCCTTCAAAGCAATTTTGGAACTCTTTTTGGAATGGCCATCACACACAGTGGTATGGTGGCAAGTTTACAAACTTAATTGCACAATTGTCTGTGAGGGAGTTTTTAGCCAGTGAACAATGATGAGTTCAACCTTCAGTAGCCAACAGCACATCATTTTCATAAAACAAATATTAAGAAAGATGAGCCCCAAATGAAGGAGAGCCTAGAAAAGCCAGCTAGATGCCATCAACATAAAGGGGATAATTGAAGCCTTAATAAAGAATGAGGCCCTTGAAAGAGAGAGAGAGCAGGAAAAGCAATGTTTAAGAATATGCTTTGAGGAATGGTTAACATTTAAGAAAAAGGAAGAGAATAAAAAAGAGTCAGTGAAGAAGAAAGAAAGAAAGTCAGATAGGGAGAAGAATCAGCAATTTTCTGAGTCCTGGAAGACAAGAGAGAAGGAGAGTGTAAATTGTGTTTGATAGTGTCACAGGTGGCTGAAGTCAAAAAGGACTAGGATTGAACTCAGTCCCCTGGAATAGCTTGTTCACTACTTAAAGATAAATGCATTCCTTCACCCAGCCATTCACTCAGCCATTCACTCATCTCTACATTCAATGCATACTCATGGATCGATCAGGCACCATGCTACACTCCGGCATCACCATTGCCATTGTCATGGTTGAGCCCATAGTCACCAGTTATCATTTCTTAAGCAACTACAATAAACCACTCACATTTCATAAATTATATCAACTCCTCATAACAATTCTAATGAGCAGATACTATCTTCACGCTATAGATGAAGAAATAAGCTTAGAAATAAGCTTGGCCAAGCTCAAACAGTTTCAGAGAGGCAAAGCAAACCTCATTCCAAAATACACACTCCTTCAAGTAGACTATGTGATTCCTAGAGAATTTAAAGTTTACTGAGAGACAGACAAGTAACTCTGACAGCATATTTGATAAGCTGGTAAGTGATGCCATAAAGATCAGCAAAGGTCACCCCTTAAAAGAAAGCCCCCTGGGGTTCCATCACCAATAATGGTCCATCACTTCCTAAAGACTTCAGGGGCTCATCTCCAAATGCCTCCCAGCTAGATAATAATCTTTCTTTGCCCTGAACCTCTCCTTCCGGACGTTTGTGGGCCATCGCCTAGGGATGTGCTTCAGTGAAGCTCCTGTTCCTCGGTCCTAAAAGAGGTTCATTTCCCAGACCTTGCCTAAAGCTTCTAATTGAGGAGAACCTGAAGGCTCCTTGCAGTCTGGGGCCAGGAGCAGGAGTCAGCCTGTGACAGTCAATTTCCAGCATTCTCTCACTACAGTGCCACTAAAATAGGAAACAAGGAGATTTCTAAAACCATAGATAATTAATTAGTCCTGTAGCATGAACGATGATGGGGGGTGGAGGGTTTAGCAGGAGAAAGCAGAATGATTTCAAGTTTTCCTGAAATAGTAATGATAATAATACCTAACATGCATTGAACACATACCACAAGCTCTGAAAGACACTTCAGAGACATTTCACAGATGAGGAAACCAAGGCTCAACAAGGGTAAGTAATCTGTCCAAGATCACACACGTATGAATCATAGAGCCAGTATTTGAATCCTTACCAGCTATACTCAAACACATTTTTAGTGTCTCTCAATTTGTCGACAAACACCCTGTCTCTCCACCACTCTGAGAAACCAGGCAAACCAGAGGACAGCCAAGGCAACGAGAGTCAGGAGAGAACAAAGCAGCCACATGACATTCACAATGACAGTTGCATAGGGAAAGGACCTTATGCAGCCAATACAAAACTATGCAGTAGGGCTTAAGGAAATCTCACTAACTTGGAAGTCTTTGGAATAGTACATAGTCCTGAACAAGCCAAATTATATTATGAATAAAAGAAGTACTCTGACAGAATACATACTCAAGCTAAAATACTCCAAGTAGTTTGGATTTTTTATTAAATCCTAAAAAGCCTCCAAACAAGTATAAGACAAAGAATCAGGGAGTGGATTCTATCCTTGCTCTCCTTTCCTCATGTTCCCTAAAGTCCAGCTCACTAAATCATGGTCATCTCTGATCTAAACAGGTTCTTTCAAGCTTCCTTGCCTCTGCACTGGCCAATCCTTTCCCCAGAATGCTCTTCCCAGACTTCTACTTGTGTCCCTTGGCAAACATCTTCTCACCCCTCAAGACCTTGCTCTGAGTAACTTCCTTTGAAACAGCTTTCGAATTTTCTCAAATTAACTGCACACCTTGATGTTATTGCAGTGTTGTTGGGTTTTAACCTTAGGTTGATTTAATCAGACTCTTTAGCTCACAATACATCAGCACTGGTCTATGCAAGGCATCTTTAGCTGTCTTCATAGCATAAATAACACTGAAATAAACATCCTTAGTGTATAATATATACACATTATACACACACATACAAGTTGACTTACTTTCTCTGGGTTAATTCCTAAAGTATAATTTCTGAGTCAAAAAATTTACAGTTTGTATTTTAAGAGGCCTTCAATGCCTACTATCCAACTTTCTTCCAGAAAGTATACATCAACTTAAACTCTACCCACAGCGTACAAAGTGTCCATTATCCCACATTCTCACTAGCACAAGGGTCATCATTCTTTTTTCATTTTTGCCAATCTGATCAAAACCAAACCAAATCCACTGCCACTGAGTTGATTCCGAGTGACAGTGACCCTACAGGACAGAGTAGATCTGCCCCATAGAGTTTCCACGGAACGCCTGGCAGATTCATACTGCCAACCCTTTTGGTTAGCGGCTGTAGCACTTAACCACTATGACACCGGGGTTTCCTTGCCCATCTGAGAGGCCAAAAATAGATCATCATTATTTCAGTTTTCAGAACCTGGATTACTAACAAAATCAATATATTTTCATATATTTGCTAGCTGGTCATACTTATTCCTTTGTGAAATGTTTGCTTATGATTCTCCCCAGTTTATTCATTGAGGGGGTCATCTTTGTCAAATTGATTTGCAAAAGCTCTTTAAAATTAAGGAAATAGAATTTTTCTCTCTCATATCTGTTACCACCATTTTTCCTGGTTTTTTATTTTTCCTTCTATTTTCAAAGTGTTTTGCGCTATACTGATGATGTTTCAAACTTTTCTTTGTAGACAGAGCTGTATCACTCTTTTATGATTTCTGCCTTTAGTGTTATTTTGGTATTACGCTTAGAAAGTCCTTCTCCTACTTCTAAGTGCCTACCCTAGGGAGATCTTACAAATGTAGACAAGGAAGCTTGTAAAGGGATGCCCATGGAAACACTTTTGCAATAACAAAGGTTTGATAGAAACCCAAATGTCCATCATAAAATAACAGATAAGTGTAATGTGAGAACATAATAGAACCATCTACACCACTGAAAATGAATGAACAAGGATAGATTTCACATGAGTGGGACAAAAAAAAAAAGAAGGAAATGAAAAGTAATGCACTTGGCATAATACTATGTACATAAATGTAAAATACATAAAAGTAATTCTATATATTATTTTTAGATGCATCCATCTACACTAACAGCATTAAAATGTACTGAACAAACAAATACACATCAAATTCATGATGGTTGCTGCCTTTAGGAAAGACAGTAAAAACTGGGAATGTGAAGGAGTACAAAGAAGTCTTCAAGCTAACCTGAAAAATCAAGTCACTGTAATTTTTTAAATCTGAAACAAATTTGACAAAGCATTAACATTTACCATTCCGGCTGGACAGGGCGTGTACATGTTCTGGGTTAATGTGTTTTCCCAAACTGAAAAAAAAGGGAAGAGTGCTTTCCCCACCCCCAAGGATACACAGAAATTCATTTATATGGTATGCCACTTCTAGATAGGCTGCAAATGTGGAATACACAGCCAAGAGGGTAGAATCCATTCTAAAAAAGATGTAAAATATCACATTAATAACTTGAAATTCACTGGATACTGAAATGATATTTTGGATAAACTGGGTTAAACAAAATATATTACGAAAATGAATTGCACCAGATTCTTTTTATCTTTTTAATGTGGCTACTAGGAAATTTAAAATGACAGACATGGCTGGCATTCTACTTCTATTAAACAGCAGTGAAATAAAGCAACCATACTGCTTCAGATCTAAAATTGTAGAAGACATGTCCAGTTTTTACATATTGACTCATCTGAATGCAAGCCAAACCACTTCTTTATATAAATAATGGTGTGAAGCTAGATGAAAACGTACGAGGTTGGTACACCAGACAGCCAACAACACATGACTTGGAAAACTAGACCTTATACAAATTGTTCTATAAAGCACTTAATAAAATTTTAGAGAACTGGAGAATTTTGTATTAAGTTCTGTAATACAAAGTAGACTCTTCTTTTTTTTTTCTTAAGATCATCTCAGGCCAATCGTTGCACAAGTTCATCCACCTTCTATGGCTCAGAAAGTCTAGAGTCTACGAGAATTTGAAATTTTGTTCTCTGTTTTATATTTTTCCTTTTTGATCAAGATTCTTGTACAAAATCTTTGATCAAACTGTCCAGAAATAGTAGCCAGGCACCATCCAGTTCTTCTGGTCTCAGGACAAAGGGGACGGCTGTCCACTAGAGCAATCAGCCACATACTCCATCCACATCTTCCTCCTATTCCTGACTTGCCTTCCTCTGTTATTCCAGGTGAACAGAGACCCACTGTGCCTTGGATGGCTCCTTCTAAGTTTTTAAGACCCCAGGCACAACATGCTACGAGGCAACTAACACACTGACCACATTATTAGGCCAATTAAGTGGGATGTCCCATGAAACTGTGACCCCAAATTTCTAAACCAACGAACAAAATTCCATGAGATGCCTGGGTGTACATAAGCAGCTTCAACAGCTGCTCTTCTTTTCATTTTCTGTCAGCATTATAAATAAATCTATCACTGAATTTTTGCCACTTGTTACAGGTGTACAACTTATTACAATAATCGCCTGTGCAAGCTTACCTTTAATCAACGTGATTTTTCCATCACCATTAACTCTTCTTTTCACCCTCCCTTCCACCTGATAACCACTAATAAACTTGGATCTCTATACATTTGTCTTTTCTTGTCTTTGAATATAAGTGAGGTCAAAAACAATGTTTCTTTTTTTGGGATGGGCTTATTTGTGTCAGCATAATGTCTTCAGTGTCACCCAGATAGTAGAAGTCCTAAGATGTAACATCTCCTACTGCCTGTGTAGTATTCCATTGTATGTATATACTACATTTCATATATCCACTCATCTGTAAAAGAGCACTGAGGTGGTTTTCAACTTTTGGCTATTGTGAACAGTGCTTCAATGAGTTTTACTGTACAAGTCTCTGTTTAAGTGTCTGCTTTTAAGTCTTCAGGGTGTATACCTAGAAGTGCCACCGTGGTGTCATATGGTAGCTCTGGAAAACCCTGGTGACATAGTGGCTAAGTCTATGTCTGCTAACCAAAAGGTCATCAGTTCAAATCCACCAGGCATTCCTTGGAAACTTCCTGGGGCACTTCTACTCTGTCCTGTAGGGTTGCTGTAAGTCAGCATTGACTTGATGGCACTGGGTTCTGGTTCTGGTTTACGGTAGTTTTATTTTTGGTTTTTTAAGGAATCACCACATTGTTTTCCAAGACAGCTGTACTATTTTGTATTCCCATTAGCAATGGATAAGGATTCTAATTTCCCTACATCCTTGCTGACATTTGTTATTTTCTGATTTGTTTGTTTGGTTGTTTCTTTTTCTAAGCCATCCTAGTGGGAGTGAAACAGTATCTGATTGTGGTTTTGATTGCCTCTCTCTGAAGGCTAATGCCACTGAGCATCTTTTCATGTGTCTGGTGGCCATTTGAATGTCCTCTTTGACAAATGTCTATTTAAGTCCTTTGCCCATTTTGTAACTGTGTTACCTTTCTGTTGTTTATTTTTTTCCTTTCCCTTATTCTTTGTTTATTAGATTCTTGTCAGATATACGGTTTCCAAAATATTCTCCCTATCAGTAGCTTGTCTTTTCACTTTTTGGATAAAATCTTTGATGAACATTTTTTTAATTTTTATGAGGTCTAATTTATTTATTTTGTCTTTTGCTGTTTGTGTTTTTATTGTCATATTAGATAATCCACTGATGAAAGTTAGGCCTCATGGCATTGCTGTTGCTTGTTTCTCCAAGGATTTTATGGTCCTAGTTGGCACATTTAGGTCCCTAACTGTGGCGGTCAGAATTATGTCAACTTGGCTACTCCATATTGGGCTGCTGTATTAAGTGGCAGGGTGGGGTTTGTGGTGGCTTCCCGTCCCTCAGCTCTCATCTATGACCGTCCACTACTACTGCTCGTCTGCTCACGTAGCCAGGAGCTCCTGCTCTCTTCTTCCGGCATCTGGTTCCTGGACTTGAACTAGCAGCTGTTGGATTCATCAGTCCCTACAGTCAGCACTTAAGAGTCCTGCTCCCTGACCTGCCGATCCCGGGTTCGCCAGCCTCTGCCGCTCCATCTCGTCACCAGCTTGGGATCCACCGACCTACACAACCGGTGATCTAGAACTCTGGTCTCTGACCTGCTGACCTTGGGCTCCTCAGCTTCCGTGGCCACATGAGGCTTGTGCCAGAACTTGGGACCTTCAGCTTCTGTGACTGCGTGAGCTGCTTCCTATATCTATATCTATCTATCTATATTATAAATCTTTCCTTGTACCTACACGTGTTACTGTTTTTTCTTCCCTAGAAAACCCAGCCTAAGACACTAACCATGTTTCATTTGTTTTTGTGTAGAATGTAAGGTATCGGTCCTATTTCATTTCTCTGCATGCGGAAATCCAATTTCCCCCGCACCATTTATTGAAGAGACTCTTCTTTTCCCAAGAGTCGATTAATTTGGAAAAGATGACCACAACATGAGGGTAACATGGAAATCAGCAGTCACAAGGAAAAGACCTTTTGCTATCAGTGTCTTCATGTGGATCATCACTCTTTCAACTCTTTGTTATTTCACAGTCCTGCTGTGTCATGGACTGAGCTATATTCCCCCAAAAATGTGTACGGCAGTTGGGCTGGGCCATGATTCCCAGTATTGTGTAATGTTCCTTCACACTGTAAACTCTGCTTCTATGATGCTAATGAGGGGAGATGGGTGGCAGTTGGGTTGGTGTGTAAGACGGTGCTGCACCTTGAGGCGGTCTCTTCAGATATAAAAGAAAGAAGCTAATAGAGAGATTCAGGGATCTCATACCAGCAAGAAGCAGTGCCAGAAGCAGAGGATGTCCTCTGGAAAGGACCCAAGGTCACTGAGCATCAGAAGCTCTTAATCCAGGGGAAGATTGATGACAAGGACCCCGCTCCAGAAACTGGAAGAAAAAGCCTTCCCCGGGAGCTGATACCCTGAATTTGGACTTTTACCTACTGGATTGTGACAAAATAAAATTTCTCTTTTCAAAGCCATCTTTTTGAAGCAGCACTAGACGATGAAGACATGGTATTACTCCCTTTTTAACGCAGCTTCCTGTTGACTGGGTCGTGCTGATTGCAGTGTAGCCCAGTGAATGCTGGGCTCACGTGGTCCAGTCACCCAGAGGTAACATGGTCAAAGAACACGAACAACAAGTTCACACTAACCCAAGGACCTCATTAGCATCTCTCAGTCTTCACGAAACCAAAACCCAAAACCCAGTGCCATCGAATAGATTCTGACTCATAGTGACCGTACAGGACACAGGAGAACTGCCTCACAGCATTTTCCAGGGGTGCCTAGTGGATCTGAACTGCTGACCTTTCGGTTAGCGGCACAGCACTTGGCCACTATGCCCCCAGGGTTTCCATGCATCATGAAGGGGACATACAGTCCACACTAATAGTTCTTAAAAAGCCCTCTCCTTCAAAAACTACATCCACTCCCACATCCCTGACTTGGAAGTTTCTAGAAAAAAATCATACACTGTCCATCTACCCACCTGTCTCTGTTAACCTGATTATGTATCTCAGAAGCCAAGAGAAGCATGTTAGCAAGGACAGACCTCTCCCCAGAGTGCTAAGGGACAGCAGACACTGAGAAGGCAAAGCCAGCTCTCTCTCCCCAGCAGGCAGAAGAGAGGAAAGACTGCCAGAGCGAGGGTACTGGAGGAGAATAAGCTTATATTTTGTATCCTGTCTCAACCAGCAAAGACCAGCCATCTAAAATGGAAAAATATAGTGATTCTGTGCACAACTATGGGGTCAACATGGGCAGCTCAAAAGATTGAAAGACCCGGTTTTATAAAACAAAAATGACAGATGGTACTAAAATGTACCTTGAATCATTTTTACTTAGGTAGAATTCAAGTTGTGTGAGACCTTGCAGAATAGAAGGATTTCACAAGTCAGAGAGCAGCCGTAATAGTCAATAATCAAAAAAGGATTGAGGCTTCTCCAAACAGTTGCCACTCGGATATATGTCAGTCTTCAGAAATGACACGAGGGGGACTTTCAGTGGCAAGGACACTAAGATTAAAAAAAAAAAAATGCGGGGAGGGCACTGATATGACACAGTAGGCCCTGGCACATTTCTTGCTTTTATCTGGTTGACACATTATACCTGAAAATTCCACAGCCAGTAAATATGAACGCCAATAGTTCAAGAGCTGGTCTTGAACTGCTCTAATTCCACGTTTCCCTCTCTGAATACATTTTCCCAGCTGGTCATTTGCTCTCCGCCCTCACTGGGACATACCATCACTCAGCCCTCCCACTTGACTCGGCCCATTCGCCTCCTCCTGGCTTGACTATTCAGCTTCCACCACTTCAAGCCCAGAGTCAAACACTGGCCAGTGCCCTTTATAACACTTTCAGCTCCCGCTTCCTTATCTTCTGCCAGGCACACTGCCAGGCACATGTCAATGCGGCCTGTCTCCCACCATCCAGTGCTCAGCTCCCAGGCCACCCAATACTGCTCAAGAGCACTGTAGGTGTCTACAGCATGGGGCCACTACACATTCAAGCTCGGCACACTAACTTGTTCCTTTCCTCTGCTCAGCAATTCACATTTTAATTTCTTGTCATAGTCAGACATTGTCTTCTTAGCAGCCGCTTCACAGCTCTTTCTTCAAGATCCTAAGTCTACCTAGCCAAGACAAGTGCTGTTGAGTCGGATCTGACTCATGGAGACCCTAAGTCTGCATACAAAATTTCATGGGCTAAATAGTACACTACATACCCTCACCCCACAACTGCCTTCTCTAGGTCTCCACTTTGAGAAAAAGCTAAAGACTATAATGTCACATTAAAATTTCCTTAACTCTTAGTGTTGCCACACGGGCCTTCTTGTCAACCAAGTCTCTCTCTTTCTCTCTCTCTCTCTCTCTCTCTCTCTCTCTTCTCATTGTCATCAAGTTGATTCCAACTCATAGATACCCTATAGGACAGAGTAAAACTGTCCCACAGACTTTTTCCCAGGCTGTAAATCTTTATAGGAAGAGATGGCCACTTCTTTTCCCCAAGGAGTGTCTGGTGGGTTCAAACCACATACCTTCTGGGTAACAGTCAAATGGTTTAACCATTGAGCCATCAGGGCCTCTTGCTCTACATATACCCCTCCCTAAAGGGCAACAGCCCTGGGTCTACCCTTCTTGAGCTATCCCCCTCAGCCTCTCTCCTCTCCATCCCTCTCCATTGCTTCTTATGTGTGGGGAAGGAGCAAAGATCATGTCCTACCTGAACACAGATTTTAAAAATGAGGGTTTCAGTGGCCAGACAAGACACTCTACCTCATTTGCAAAGACAAGCAAGAAAGGCAAACCTGTTCAGAGAACCACAATTAGGTAAGGTTCAAGCATATGTGAGAAATTAATGTCGTGGTGGTCATTGTTGGGTGCCACCAAGTCAGTTCCAACTCACAGCAACTCTAACAACAGAACAAAACATTGCCAGATCCGATAACATCCTCACAATCATTGCTACGTTTGCTACGTTTGCTGCGGCCACTGTGTCAGCTCACCTGGTTGAAGGCCACTGTCTCAATTCATCTGACCTTCTGTCTTACCAAGAATGATGTCCTACTCCAGGGACTCATATCTCCTGATAACACATCCAAAGTATCAGACATGAAGTCTTGTCATCTTTGCATCTAATGAGTATTCTGGCTGTGCTGCTTCTAAGGATTTCATTTTACTTCTAAGACAGATTTACTCATTCTCTGGAAGTCTCCCTTATTCACTGTCCAGCTTCTGCATGTGTATGAGGCAACGGACAACACCATGGTTAGGGTCAGATGTGCCTTACTCCTCAAAGTGACATCTTGGCTTTTCAACACATCAAAGAGGTCTTCTGCAGCAGATTTGTCCAGTGTCGTATATAGTTTGATTTCTTGGCTGCTGTTTTCATGGGTGCTGACTGCGAGTCCAAGTAAAATGAAATCCTTGACAACTTCAATCTCTTCTCCATTTATCTTGATGTTGCTTATTAGTCCAGTTGTGAAGATTTTTGTTTTGTTTATGTTGAAATGTAACCCATGCTGAAGGCTGTGATCTTTGATCTTCATCAGAAAGTGCTTCAAGTTCTCTTTGCTTTCAGCAAGCAAGGCAGTGCTATCTGTATAGCACAGGTTGTTAATGAAGCCATATTCTTCTTCATATAGTCCAGCTACTTGGATTATTTGCTCAGCATATTTGCTCAGAAGTTAATGAATGTGAACATTAAATGAGGTGATGTTGGTGGAAGTGCTTTGCAATATGTAACTTGCTAGGCAAACATCAGATACTTCTATCACCACCTGTCTTATAGGGTTGTTGAAGACCCAATGAGACAATATATATAAAATTGCTTTGTCAACTAGAAAAACATTTATAAAATGTGACTATTATGTGATATTTTGCTTCTACCTAGATTAAGAGTAAGGCCAGACAATACTGAAGAAAATTAAAGAACCTGCTAGTTTCTTTTGAATCCATATTCCTAGACCTGTTTATAAACTGAGAATTCTAATTAATTCCTTGCCTCTCCCCTCTTCTCAGATGAATACACTGCAATTAATTTCAAATTCTATTTAACAATACAGTCAAGTTTGTAGTCACTGTCAATTAGATCACTGGACTTTGAATATGAAGTCATCTTTTGTGCCCTGTTCATAAGCACAAGGCCAGGCAATTTTCTCTCTTAACGTCTTGATTTCCTTCATTTCAGTTTCCTTTGGCCTCGTCACAACATGATTCCACTGAAGCAGCTTCCTGGTCATTCACTCTTTAGTTTCTCTGATTTCCAATTCATTCTTCCTACCAGTGCTTAAAAACCCAACATAATTTTTACTACTCCAACTAATTTGAAGGAAAAAACAAACATAAAGTGATAAGGCAGTAAATAAAAACAGATTTAATAACTACTGGAAAAAAGAACTGCCATGACTTCCTAGAGACAGGATGGTTGTATATACCTAGAAACCCACAAGAAAAGTAACAGAAAAGCTGTTTAGTATGATGGGTTGAATACAAACATGCAAAAATTGACAATTTTCCACTATATCAGCAGTAACCAACCAGAACACATAGTAAGTGGAAGATTTTTTTTCACCATAACCAAGAAACCCAATCAGAAGCGCAATCAGAATGACCAAATGGGATGAAAACATTACTAGAGTCTCTAGTTTTTCTGTAACCACTTGCAGCCTTTACGCGAGGGGGGGTTTCTTCTCCATTTTATTTTGGGTTTCTGTTCATCAAAATTTCAAGAATCGTAAGATCAAAGCTGCAGCCTGAGCAGCTGTGGGGGTCAAGTAAGATAGGGTCATGGTCAATGGGCCCCAAGGCAAGGGATCAACGGTATCAACCTTGGCGTTATTATTATCCATCAAGTTAAAACTTTGAAAGCCACTTTTGACTCTTTTTGCTTGACCTCAGATATTCAATTGCCAAGTTCTACAGGTTAGTCTTTTCAAAGCTCTCATGGATTTATGTCCTTCTCTTCATTCCCAGTATCTACCTCTTAACAACACCCTCAGTATCTTGGGCCCCAATGACCACAAATGCCTCTTTGCTGCTCTTTTAGCTCCATTTCCTGTCCCCAGCATTCCTCTTAGTCTTTCCTCTTTGTCCCTTTCACTGTGTTTTACCACCTGACTAATATACAGCAGAACATACACCTGGACGGTCAGTCAACTTTGGTTAAGAATACTGGTTCCAATTCTCATGGCAGATTGCATGAGTTCAAGCCCTGATGCTTCCATGGGTTAGCTGTGTGACCTCGACCACATTACTTAACTGTTCTGAGCTTCAGTTTCCTCATTTGTAAAACTGGCCTAAATCCTAAGTCATAAACTTACTGGAAAAACTAAAAAATAATGCACAATATATAGGGTCCATCACAGGATGGGGACTCAACGGACATTCACAACCTCTATCTATCACTACGGAAGTTGTGGTCCTACTGGAGGTAGTTTAAGGCTTGGCTTGGCTTTTTAAATGATTTAATTGGTTGCCACTGAACATAAGATACTAACATGCTTCGCCACACTAATTAGCCAACTATACGTCTCTGCTACCCAGTTCTATTCCCGCACCCCGCGAATACTCACTCCTGCCTCAGAACCTTGACTCTTCATCTTCCCTCAGCCTAGTGTGTCCTCTTCTTGTTTCTAAATATACCTTCACTTGTTTCTAAATATACCTTCTTCAAGAAAACTTTCCATTATCCCATGCTCATGCTTCCACGGGGCCTTTTCCAGACTACTGCCACCACAATACTATCTAACCCTCACTACCCTGAGTGTCTAGCTCTGTCCTGAGCATTTAAAATGCCGAATCTGGTCCTCTCAACAATCCTATGAGGCAGGTATTATTGCCTTCACTACTTTACAGATACAGTCACAGGAGCTCTAAGAAGACAAGTTCCTTGCGAAAACCAGGGCTCAGCATTAGTTCTGAGCTATCAATTCCTATGCCCACCTGCCTAACACGTACTGTAAGGCAATAGCTGGATGAATCCCTTTTATACCTCAAGGCCCAGCCCTATCCTATCTTTCTTATCTTGAGACAGCCAGTTCTTATTCATCTCCCCAGCTCTTACCCCTCTTGAGACTTACCAGCTGTTTTAAACAACAACTGCCTTATTACACACTGTCCTAGACAGTGGCTCTACTGCATAATTGGACACTTGCTCTTGTCAGTATCCACTATAATGTGATTATGTCTAATTGTGTATTGTTCACTAAGTGGAGACATAAAGTAATGCTCTGGATTTTCATATGCTGCTCACAGAGACCAGTCTCATTTCTTCCCACATTTATCTCAAACATCTTCTCAAACAGAATATAAATTTCTTGCAGGTAAAGACTATGCCTTACATTCTTTTGTGCCCCACAGTCTTCCACACACATTCTAAACCAGTCACTGTCAAGTCGATTCCAGCTCCTGGTAACCCCACCTATGTCAGAGTCTAACTGTGCTCCACAGGGGTTTTTTACCCTTTGCTTGGTGTGTAGTGGATATAATTATACGTAGCAAAACTTCGCTATTTCTACAATCTTCACTTAGACCCTTAACCATTCCCCAAATGAATCCATCATCCTTAACAGAAAGCAGCTCAGAGTTCCCTAAGCTTTGTGTCTTCCTTCCTCCTCCCTCCCACCCTCTCTGGTAACCACAAATAACTTTGGTCTCCACACATCTGCCTATTCTAAACACTTCATAGAAGTGGAATCACACACTGTCCTTTTGTGACCGACTTATTTCACTCAGCATAATGTTTTCAAGTTCACCCATGCTGTAACATGTATTGGAGGTAGATCACCAGACGCTTTCTCTTAGTAGTCTCTGGATGGACTCAAACCTCTTTTTGCTTTCCACTCAAGCACATTAACTGTTTGTACTGCTGATAAAAACACAAACAAAACAAAAAACAAATTCATTGCCTTCTGTTTGACTCCAACTCATAGTGGCCCACAGGACAGAGCAGATCTGCCCCACAGGGTTCCCAAGGCTGTAAGCAGACCTCCTCGTGCACCTCTGCACAGCAACTGGTAGATTCAAACTGCTGACCTTTTGGTTAGCAGCTGAGCACTTAACCAGGGTATGACCAGGGCTCCACTGCACCACCTACAGCTCTCTCAAAACACCTTTCAGTTCATAATTAGCCTCCCAAACAGATTCTTTCCAATGGGGTGGACAGATCCCCGGAAGTTCGCAAGACAAAGGAGATAAGACGGAACAGTTCTTCTACTAAGCATCACAGAACAGACAGCACACTGAGTTCCTATGCACACTGGGAAAAATGTTCCCAAGCATGAGAAGCCAAAAGCAAACTGGGTTTGATGGCACTAATGTAATGCATAATGTGCTACAGATCTGGCATCTACTCCAGAGGAGAGTGTGTGTCAAGAACTCAGAAAAGGTCTCCCGGGTGTATAGGCAGCACTGAGTCTGTCTCCTACAGATTAAGTACACTCAGTGTAGGGAATACACATCTTTAAATGCATGAAACATGAGCCATACTTGACACCCATCTATCAGAGCTGCTTTAAGGATAATAAAATCAGTGCTGCCATTATAAGGAGAGGAAACTTGATGACCCACTAGAGAGTTCTTCCATTCCAAATGATTCTATAAATTCCCCTAAAATCATAAAAAAGCAGATTAAGGATTCATGTAGGTGTTTGGACTATAAATACAAATTAATTTCTGCTCCAGCTGCAATTTTTCTCATCCCTGTAAGAAGCACCTCTACCTCTGAGCTATTTCTGGGTGATACACCAACAGGGGAGCTAAAGATAGACAGGGCTCCCTTGAGTTCTTGTTGGCAACTGTTTTCTTCTAATTTCACAAATACATCTGCATCTTGAGATGAACTGAATTGAATCTCGCTGCTGTCCAAAAGCATTTATCACTGAAAATCTGTTTTGTTTGGGGAGTAAGATATAATTGTGTACAGATTCAATAAGAATCTAAATATTCCACTGAGAAATTCTTTACTGAAAATGCTTTGTTTGGACTCTAACCAATCTATTTCCATTTTCAGTTACTAGTCATATTATTATTATTTGTTTTTACTAAAAAAGAAATTCCTCTTTAAATACTGCTCTTATAAAAAGCTTACATAGTTTCTGATACTAGAAACTTTTATTATTCTGCTTCTTACTTGGTTTTGTTAAATTTAATTCAAACTAACCCCTATACAAGACAAAAAAAAGGTAAGTTTTTTTTCCAGATTCCTATACCCGTTAAAACTCCATACCTATAAATCAAAAGAAAATAGTGAATGTTAACATTTTTAAAGATTAACCTATCAACTAATACATATTTGGCTCACATATACACTCTGATTTAATCAGAGACCAAAAGAGACATAAATAAGTGGATTGTGAATCATGTTTCCAAACACATGGGGTAACATTCAAGTCCCCTAAGGAAACATGCTCGGTTATGACATCACAGCTGTTTCTCCTATAAAAAGAACTATGTCCTGCAGCAAACTATAATTTCCCAAATAAAGGGAATAAAAGATTAAAGAAAAGAAAATCATGTCAGCAATAAAATGTAAGGGTAGCAACCAGATGCCAGGCATATTAAAATACCATAACTGACAAAGGATTTAAAAAAGAAATTTTGTACCACTTGAATGCTTAAAGGGAAAGTAATTCTTGAAAAAAAAAAGTTATTTCTGCTGACACACAACAAAGAAAGGAAGCTATGGTAAGCTGTTACAGTAATAACCTCTTATTTCTATGCTCTTAGAAAGGCTCTTCCCCATTTGCTTTGGACTTGACCATGTGACTTGCTTGGCCAATCAGACATTACCAAACATGACACAGGGGCTCAAAAACTGCTTGTCCTATGGAGTTTTCTTTCCTGTTGCTCACAGAGACCTTGAGACTGCGACCACTAGACAAAACCTCAGATAGCCAAGTGAAAACACATGGTTCACTATTCTATCAGCCCAGCCAACAGCCAACACCAATCAACAGCCAACACCAGCCACTGTACATGGGAGTGATGCCATCTAGATCAGTCAGCATCTAGATAATCACAGGCTGCCTGCAGAAACATGAGCGTACTCAGGCAAACCCAACAGAATAACAACCCAGCTGAGCCCAGCCCAAACTGCTGACTCACGGCATCATGACCTAATACATGATTACAGTTTTAAGCCACTAAATTTTGGAATGTTTTGTTACACTGCCAAAGTTAACTGATAACAGAGTCAATAACAGAAACCTAGTTCATGAGCACAACTAATAAGCCAGTCACCAGAGACGGAAAGTGGTAAAGGGGTCTATGCAAGTGAGTTCACATTTGTTCATAAGCTGCTATTTTAGAAATCCTCCTAAAATCTAAATCAAAAGTGAGATATCATGACAACAGCAGCCAACAGTTATCAACTGCTACTATATGTCAGACATTGGGCTATGTACTTAACAAAGATGATCTGATTTAATCTTCATGTGAAAGATACTATTATCATCTGCATTTTACAAAGAGAGAACTGAGACTTACGGAGGTTAAGGAAATTTACAGGGTCACACAGCATTGAAGAAGCCGGTACCAGGCCAGAACCACGTGTGATCTTCTGGTTCCAACTATAGGTAATTATTAGGCTTCTCCTCTTCATGAGAGAAAGCTGCCCTCCCGACACCATACCTGGTACACAGCCAGTATGCCGCCGTTTTCTGGAGAGAGTTACAGTGAAGAACCCAGGGCCTCCACTCTCTCCTGTCCAGCCATGTCCGTACATACACTGGCTTTCTGAGCCCAGGTACCTGCATTCAGAGGCTTCCTCATCGAGAGCCATGTTGAAAGCAGCACCTTGCAGGGGCCTCCCCCGAAATCTCATTAGCAGCCTGGGCTGAGACACTGGTCTCCACTTTGACTCAGAACCTTCCCACTCCTCACCCTTCCTCCTCTTTCTCCCTCCAGTACACAGGTCCATAAAGAGGCAGACTCTATGGTTGGGATTCCTCGGCAGTGAGACATCTGTCCCTTTCTGAGTCGATCCACCTGATCATCACCCAGTGCCATTCACAAAGAAAAACTGGAACACTGGGTAGATGGCACCACTTTCTGCCTCTTGCTTGCACTGCTGCAGTAAGGGGACAGAGGCTTGACTGTTACTTTCAGTTTGGCTCATTGTCCTAATTGTCCACTTCCCCAACCAAATGTACAACAAGCATCATAAGTGAGATTGGGTTCACAGAACTGATTTGCTCCAGAGTCCAAGCTCTTAAGCACCAATTCTGTACCTCACGACCACCACCACCTCTCACACAAGGCTTCTTGAGTCCATTAGGTGGGGAACTTTCTGGCCCTGGAGGCCTGTAATCTCTCCCTTGAATCTTAGACATCCAGGTGGAACAGGCCCAACAAGGCTTATGTACCCAGTCAAAGAGCAGAACTGGAGTGGACAGTGGACAGTGGACAGCGTGGGTCTTGTCCCAGCTTGCAGCCCACACAGAAGGCGAGAGATTCAGCAAATGGGTAGGGACTGTTTAACACACAAAGTGTGTTCTAAGTGCAGTCTAAGTTCCAGACCGTGACCAATGAGATGAGCACTTTTTCCTTTTCCAGTCATGTGGGATGTGCCATAGACGTGAGAAGAAAGGAGAGAAGGGTCTTGGAACAAAACCAAAAACCAAACCTATTGCCATCAAATCAATTGTGACTCATAGTGACCCTATAAGACACAGAGGAACTGCCACACACAGTTTTCCAGGAGCACCTGCTAGATTCAAACTGCCAGCCTTTTTGGTTAGTGGCTGTAGCTCTTAACCACTACGCCCCCAGGGCTTCTGCTCTTGGAAGGAAGCTGGAGAAATCATTGGCAAATTGGGTAGCAGCTCCTTACTCTTCATGGGTACAGGTAGTTTCCAGAAGGAGCAGGAAGAGGGTCCACATCTGCAGCACACCTAACATATGCCAGCCTTTTACTAATTAAACCTCTAGAAGCAGGCCTACCATTTTCTGGATTGCTGACCACCTGAAATGTCTCAACCCTAGCTCTGAAAATTGAGGTGAGAATGTAAGGATGAAAAAGAAGTTAATTCATACAGTCCCTTTGGAAAATTACTTGTTTCAAAAACCCTAACACACCAAATGACTAGACCGGCAGTCATAATCCACCTCTCCTTAGGCAGGCTGAAATTACAAGTGTTTAAGGAATTTTCGGTTTAAGGTATAAACTAATTTTGAACCTTCATTTGCCTAATTGAGCCTACCCAAGACAATCTCTTTTTAAGAAATTCTTGATGCTTGTTGGACTGCAATGCCGTGTGAAGTTATTTCTGCACATTTGTAGAGAACTACTGAGAGGGAATATGAGAAGGGAAGCAATAATTGAGCACATTAAGTATACCTAGGCAAGTGTGAAGGGACACAAGTTCAGAATTTTATTCACCTTAAATGAAGCTGAACACAGTTTTAAGAAAGGTCCAAAACATCTGCATATTAAAAGCCTGGCCCCTTACAGAGGCTAGAGTCCTACACAGCACTGCACAATCTACTGCTTTCTCAGGGCTGCCAGCAACGGCAGTGACATTTCCGAGGGTCCATAAATGTCTCCCAGCTTAGTTCCCCGATCTATTAAATAGGGTTGCTGTCAGTGCTAAGAGATAAAATAACAGTTCCTAAATTTTAGATTTTTTTGGACCTATACAATTGCCCTAAAATCTTGGAAGAACCAAGAAAGTCTCACCAAATTTTCCTTTGCTAATTTTCAACATGAAATCTTTTTAACAGAATAATCAATAGCACGTATGCTGTTTACTATATGCCAGGGGTAATTTGAAATGCATTATCTGTATCAATAAAATCTCCCCCAACAACCCTGTGAGATAGGTATGATTACTCCTGCTTTACAAATGTGAAAACTGAGCTAGCATAGAGAGCCTGAATAACGTGCCTGGAGCTGCAGAGCTAAAGGCAGAGCCAGGATTCAAACCCCAGCAATCTGGCACCAACGTCCACATTCTCAGCCAACAGGAAACCATCAAGAGCTCTTACCATCACGTCACAGAGAAAAAGAAAATGCACAAAAAAAATGAGAGAATGTCATTTCAGAAAAGAAATGATACTGCGCATCTCCAAAGTAAGAAAGAAGAATTAAAAAATAAAGCCAGCTTTATGTGAAACGGTCCTTATTACATTATTCTCATCACAGCCCAGTGTAAGAGCATAACTGGCTCTTGCAGCACTCGGTTCAGCATTCAGGAGCCTTACCATTGCTGCAGTGCCCTAGGACTAAGAGCAAAGTAAGAGAGGCTGCGGGCCATTTCTCAGTCCCTCCAGTCTCGGTCAAACCATCAAGTCTGGTGTTTTTGCTAGAATTTGAGCCTGCATCTACTTTTTTCCTGCTCCATCAGGGACCCTCCATTGTATTTGCTGTCAGGATGGTCACTGGTGTTAGCTAGACACCTTCTAGTCCTTTTGGTCTCAGACTGATAGTCTCTGGTTGAAGTGGCCCTTTCTGTCTCCTAGGCTAATATTTTCCTCATGTATTTGGTGTTCTTCATTCTCCTTTGCTTCAGGCAGTTGGGGACCAACTGATCATCTTAAATGTCTGCTGGCTAGTTGTTCAGACTCCAGATGCCACTCATCAAATTGGGATGCAGAACATTTTCTTAGTAACTTTGTTATACCAGCTGGCATAGATGTCCCCTGAAACCATGGTCCCCAGATCTCCATCCTGGCTACTCTGTCTAGGTGTTTGCTTTTATTCATGTGTCTTCCAAATCTTAATGCAATTTTTTTTTAACTGGACAACTGCAAAATGTTTTGGAGGAAAGGGCAAGAAAAGTAATCGTAGAAATGAAAAGTTTACTAGCTTTACTGGCAGGCCATCTAAAATAGTAGTTAATGACTGTTTTACAGTGACTAAAGTTTATAAGAGAGTTTGGCAACCTTTTGCAGCAAAGGGCCAGACAGTAACATTCTTAGGCTTTGTGGGCCTTAAAGTCTCTGTCATAACTACTCAGCCCCGCTGTGGCTGCAGGAATGCAGCCACAGACAACACATGAATAAATGCGTGTAGTTGCATTTCAACAAAAACTATGTTTACAGTCACTGAAACTTGAATTTTACATAACTTTCAGGTGGCACAAAATATCACTGACCTTTTCATTTTTAACAATTTAAAAATGTTAACATCTAGTGAAATAATTTGGAAATAAACTATCTTAGTTATTTAGTGTGGCTATAACAGAAATCACATGGGCTTTAACCAACATACATTTCTGGCTGTTTAGGAGGCCAGACGTCTGATTCGAGGCCACCGGCTCCAGGGGAAGGCTTTCTCTCTCTCTCTTGACTGTGCAGGAAGGTCCTTCTCCCTTTTCAGCTTCAGTTTCTTGGTTCCCTGGGGATCTCAAGTGGCCTGGCATCATCTTCCCTCACCTCTACCTGTTTAATCTGCTCTTTTTACATCTCAGGAGAGACTCATCTAAGACACACACACAAACTGCCTCATTAACATCAGAAAGAAACTCCATTCCCAAATGGGATTACAACCACAGGTATAAAAACAAAAAGCAAAAGCAAAAGCCACACAGGTATAGGGGTTTAGATTTACAACACATATTTTGGGGGACACAATTCAATCGATAAAACAAATCTTGTAATTACCATACATAATGAATATAATCACATCGCTGATTTGCATGTGTAAAAAAAAATATTGAATTGGTAAATGTTTTGTTATATATATTTTTTCTACAATAAAACAATTTGATGTTTTTTTAAAAAGTCAACATCATCTTAGCTCGCAGGACACAAAAACAGGTGGAGAGCCAGATCTGGCTCACCGTGGGCCAAAGCTGACAAGTCCCTGGTTTATAATACCAGGTCCAGCAAAAGGCTCACCACAGGGCTGGGCATATACTGAGCACTCAGTACAGGTGAACTGTTACTGTTCTTTCCCTCCACTCTTGAAAATTCTCTGCAGCTTCTGCCAAATTCATCCAGCCTGTCATCCAACAGGATCAAGGATTTTCATGCCTCTATCAACAAGGAGATATTCTAGATTGTTCATATTAACATCTACAGACTTCTAGCTGCCCTAGACCTGGGACGTGCTCATTTGTCAGTTTCCTCCAGGATTTCAAGAGCTGAGGACCAGGGTGTGAGGTTATGCTGTTGCAAACTACAAATAATGGTATTTTTGCACACCTCATAACCTCAAGCAGTGGGTGAATGCTTTCCCTGAATCTTCACAACAACCAAAGAAGACATCAGTAAGATGATAAGATACAGGTTTCGGAAAAGAAAGTGTAGGAAGGTTAAGTAATTAGACACCACCACCTGCCTAGTGACCAGGAGATATCAGGGCCTGTCTTGGGCCTCCAAGTACCAGGGCTCCTCCTTTGAGCACTAAGATTTGCCACAAAGAGAAGGGTGGCTGTCCTCTAGGCCCCCACCCCACCCCGCATACATCCTGAATGCCTAAGGAATGTTGAAATGTAGGTTCCGATTCATTAGGCTTGGACAGGTCCTGAGATGCTGCATTTCTAATGAGTTCCCTGGTAATGCCAAGCCACACTTGGACTAGGTTCTAGGTGCAGTGAGAAATGTGATTTTCTTCATGAACGACCAAGGCAGTCTGCCCCTGCTGAATTGATAACTATGCTATTTCCATACAGCACGACACGGTAGTGACTCAGAGCCCTCAGAGCCGGATGGACGAGGCTGCACTCAGCATCCGACCCTGGGACAGATCACCCAACATTTCTGCGCCTTATATTTCTTTGTCTATAAAGGGCAACAGTAATAGCTCTTACTCCGTAGGGTTGTAATGATGATGAAATGGTACGATATATACATAAGACATTTGAAGGAAGGTCTGACAGAGAAAGCATTCAATAAATATAACCAGGAGATCAAGAAAAGGAAAGATTTTTACCACAGAATGATCCAAAAATGTGCTACATGAGGCTTGTTCCCCCTGAATAGCTCAAAACTTATGCAGATCCATTCAAAGCCTGACATCATTCAAACCATTTTACAGTTAAGTAAACCAGACTTCCATCCAGTCAGTCATAAAATTAAATTAGAAGAAAAGTTCACCTTGAAAGGGCAGGACCCAGATGCCAACAGAGAAGCAGAGATTTCCAGTTGAGTTCACTGTTTGTTCATCTGAAGGATATATCCATTCCCTGGGCCCCTAGGCCCACGCAAGAGAAACAATCGAGAATGCATGTGACGATTTTCATGAGTAACACAACTCTGAACTCTACCAACGTCGTTTTCTCACTCAGATCATTTCAGTGTGCCGCTGTGCACTGGGTGGTGAGCTACCACGCATACAACTCCCGGAAGTAATTAACTCTGCTTGACACTACTTCTGCATAGCAAGGGATATGTCTGTTTTCTCATCTGTAAAACACATGTTCTACACGGAAAAATCCAGTGCTCAAGTTCTAGAAGACTAAGTTTGTTCCCTTCCCCAACATGGCACACCTCGCAGGGGAATCACACATCATCCCACTGCATCATCTCTTGAGCTAACACTCACTGTGGCCTCAACACCATCCCCCGAGGTCTATGTGACAGGAAGCACAGTGTCTGGCACACAGTAAGCCCTCAGTACAGGATGACTGCCATCACAATAAGACTGGGGCACCACTGTATAAGTGAACTATGGCATGGCCGTGCCACCTTAAGAGCTGGGTACGAAATAAAATGGCAGGACACGGGTAGACTTTGTGAAGGTCAAAGGGAACATGGCCAGGAAAGTAGCCACTGCATTTTCTAACCTAGGCTGGCAATTTGCAACTCAAAAGTGTAAGGGAGGAGAGCAGGTATTTGGGAGGAAAAGGGTCTACCATTTGGTGGTCAGAAAATCTGATCTCAGGTAGCAGACACTTAGGCTGGCCTGAGACTTATCTTCTCAGACCACCTCTAAATTTTAGCTACAGCTGAAATGCCTAGGTGCTGTGATGGCCCTCATCTCTCGGACACCTGGGAGCTCCTCACCCCAAGTGTACATGGAAGCTGTTTTTCTAAAAGAGCTTCCTCTGAATTGAGGATAGCTGAATTGCCATAAAGTCAATTCTGACTCTTAAGGACCCTATAGGACACAGTAAAACTGCCCCCAAAGAGTTTCCAAGGAGTGCCTAGGGAATTTCAACGGCTAATACTTTGGTTAGCAGCCAGAGTACTTAGCAACACCCTCAATTTGTGTTCAGAGCAGCCTGGACTTACGGCAGGGCAGGCAATGCCCTCAGGGGCAAATCTCAACCAAACGGGAGTCAATGACTTGATGTCCCAGTCTCCCCTCCCTGGAAGGTAGAATTCTGCAGTGGTTTTCATATAGTTCCTAGAAGAGCCCCAGTGGCACTGGGACTCAGACGTCCACAGTGGTGACCAGCTCTCTATCATCTTTACGGGCTTCTTCCTCCTTCCTTGACTCTTACCTGCATCCTCCCTCCATCTTTCTGGGACCACCTCCCACCTCGTGAATTATCTGTACCCAAGCCCTTGTCTCAATCTCCAATTTAGAAGGACCTAAACTGAGGAACTAACCATGCTAAAGTCTTGTTCAGCCTCCACATACCATCCTATACAGGATCATAACCCTTGTCACACTGCATGTGATTGTAGAACTAGGAGGTCCTTCAAGCCTGGGACCAAGTCTGTCTCATTCACCTGGAATCTTCGGCACCCGTACCACCCTGGGCATACTGGCGGTGCTCAGTAACTACTTGCTGAGCAGACGCTGTCAAGGCAGGACGTTTCTGCCACCCCCACGCATCAGAGCACGGTAGGCAACCTTTCAGTCTTTTTACTATTCAAGAAAAGTCCTTTCATGTTTTAGGAAAGTTGTAAAATAAAATTAAGGCAGAGTCATTATCAGCATTATCAGAAAAGGCACTTTACATAGGCCTTCTTTCTTGAAGCCCACCCACCACTACCCCACAGGACATATCCCAGGCATCTCCGCCTCTCTGCTTGCCTCCTTTGAGGAACTCAGCATCACTCATCTCTGATGGTCCAGCAATGCTGTATCGCCTGCAGCCTCCTCCTCTTCTTCCCTCCCTTCCTGTCTCCTTTTTCTCTTTTGATTCCAGGCTCAAGCTTCCATAAAGGAATCATTAACAAAGAACTACATCAAAGACACTGAAGCAAGCAAAGCTGATTGTGCAGCTGCTGCACTTTTAAACAGGTTACTCCCTTGGGCCTTGAAGCTACAGGTTGCCAACAAGTCACCTACAGGTCCTGTGTATATGACAGTCACATTTCTAAGAGCTCTTTGCATGTTCTTAAAGTTTTGCAATTCACTGTCAGTATTTAAAATTTTGAAGCTTGAACAGAAAGGTCCACATTTCCAGCTATCCTTGAAACACTAAAGATTTGAGGCCATGAGCGTGCATCTAGCTGGGGTGACACTATTTTCTAGGGACAGCACATGCAGTCCTCCTGTGCTGTCATTCACACCGCTACCTTATACTTTTGACGCTGAGACCCCTGGCACCTACCACTTGTGATCATGATCCACAAAGTCCACCTGCTGTTCCTGCCTGGCCCTGAGGGTGAGTCCATTTGAGCTTATGACACCTGATTTGAACACACTTAGTGGTAAAAGGAAACCCTCGAGTCAGAATCAACCTGACGGCAACAGGTTTGGTTTTCGGTTTGGTGGGAAAAAGGAAACCCTGGTGGCAGAGCAGTTAAATGCCACATCTGCTAACCAAAAAGTCAACAGTTGAAATCTGCCGGGTGCTCCTTGGAAACTCTATGGGGCAGTTCTACTCTGTCTTATAGGGTCACTATGAGTTGGAATTGACTCAGTAGCAGTAGGTTCAGTTTTGGTTTGGTGAGGAAAAAAACAAGTCCCAGATGCTGCTGCTGTTCCTTGTGTTTTAGGTATTCCTATCAAAACGTCACAAGTTCTAATTCTACTGCTGTGACACTGCTCATCATTTGGCAGCCCATCTTCATGATGATGACGCTGATCTACTGATACTCAGGGAACAGAGAGCAGTTAATTGTGCCACAGAAACCTGCCTCATCTTATAGATGCCTTTTTTAAAAAGAAGTCATTAATACTGAGGAATTTAGTAGGGATGAAGAACAAACAGAGCAAAAGCAGCGAGGCCGCCAGCAGCAGGCACAACCTCAGGCATGCTTCCATTGCTCTTGCTTCCTAGAAGGGATTGTATAGTAGACAAAAGAAATTACTCCCATGCCTGGCTTAGGGTCCAATTCTGGCAAAAATACAAACCCTTCATCTTATCGTTGAAGCTATAAAGTCAGGCTCAGGAACCATTTCCATGTTAACCCTGAGCAAGGGGAGAACTCTGAGCATCCCCACGTGAATCTGCCTGCTTCAGCACACAGAAAGGACACTGACAGTTCGCATCAAGTTTATGGGTCCATAAGCCTACAGTAAATTCCAGACTCCTGCAAAGTTAGTACTTAACTACAGGAAAAAAAAAAATGCTACAGGAAGAATAATGCCCACAGCCTCTCAGAGCTCAAAGACAGAAAGTGAATGACTCTGAGACACACCACTTGCTGAAGAATGACCGATCATTCTTCCAACAGTGAATCAGTCAGCAAACAAATACTGAACTCATGCTGACTGCGGGTGAGGAACCAGGGGTGCAGTGATCAGTCAGTCAGACACAGGCTCTGCCTTTGTGAAGCTTACGGTCTACATGGCAGTCATTAAACACACAGTTATTTTTAAAACTACAGGTGTGGGGAGTGGTGTGAAGGAGAAGTCAAGGTGTGGGAACAGGTACAAGGAGACCTGACCTTGTCAGAGGGGTAAAAGAGCTCCCCTGAAGAAGAAGCACTTAAACTGAGACTTCAAGGGTGGATAGGAGTTTCCTAGGATGTTGTCCAGTCTTAATGAGCACTTAGCTTACTATGTGTCTTTAACTGTGTCAGACACTGGGGCTAGAGAGGTGAATTACAAAGTACCTTTCATACAGGGAATCATAGTCACATGGCTACACCTATTTTGGGGGGGTACAATTCAGTCCGTGACAGTCTGCTCACCGACAGGTTGGCAGTTTGAATCCACCAGGCACTCCTTGGGAACACCATGGGGCAGTTCTACTCTGCCCTATAGGGACGCTGTGAGTCAACCAACTCGATGGCATTGAGTTTAGGTTTTTTTTTCCCCTCACAGACCTCACGGTCTAGTGGTGGGGAGAGTACAAGGCTTCCGAAACCTCTGATGCTTGGAAACGATGGGGCCTTTTTAACCACCATGTAACACATTAAACAGTCACTTAAAAATTGTTCTGATTCTCAGCAGAATTCAACCAAAAGTCTTCCTAATTGCAAAATGTTCTGTTGTGAGTACAGCGAACTTCTCTAATAATTTAAGAAAGCAGAAGAAATTGACAAACTGTCAAACCCGTGGAGCACCTGGGGCTTGACTGAGATAACAAGGCTCGTTGTTTGGGGAAATGCCAGCTGCGGGAGGAAACACACAGCAGGCATAGGGCAGCCCAACCATCCAAAAGAAAGGCTAAAGGATAGACTAGACAAAGGGGAGGAGGACAGGACATAAAACTCTGGAGGCCTAGTAAAACTGCTTAGTGATTGATAATACTAATAATTGTCATTAGGTTGTTAATCACCACCATAATAATGATCATGCCAGATAACTGCCTCTAAGTGCTCACACTGAACAAAGCACACTGCTAAGCTCTGTGTGTTCTAAAGACACGTAACTCTGGGTTCGAGTGATCAGCAGGATAGACACAGGCTCTGTATCACCGTTATTCCCATTTTATAGATGAGAAATCTAGTTGTTAAAACAAATAAGACATTTCTGTAATTGCAATATGACAGAATAAACAACCTGAAAACTAACCCCTATAAAGCATTATACATGATAGAAAAAAACACATTCTTGCAATCACAGAGTGACATTTGCAAAAAGTTTGATCAGAAGTGCCGTAATCAGAGGGAACTGCGTGTTAGAGCAGTAACTGGACATTTCAGCTATTAACAAGGAAGGGGAAGGCTGAGTACTGGGATTTTAACAGTGATAAAAGGACAAAAGATGAGGTTCTGGGCCTGTATAAAGTGGATAGCTGATACTGAGACTCCTTCACACAAAGTTAGAGACTTAGAAGATATACACCCGTGATTAAAAAATGCAACCGATAAAAATCCACCACTGGAACAGGAGAACCACAAGGAAATTCAGTTGTCACTTTTCATTTCTGGGTGGCGAAAAAATTACTCTCTGAAGAATTTGTGTTTTCTCACAAGAGTCTGAGGTTTGAAAATATGTTAACCAAATGGTCCATGAAGCCCAAAGGTTAAGAATTTAACACCAAAAAATGATCCCAAGCAAGTAATATCCCATGGGATACCTGTTGCGAAACATTAAGGAACATATCTTAGACCATTCCTACATCCCATAAAGCCCTTCTGAAAAGGAGATCATAATCTAAAATTACAAAACAGAAAAGAAACTCACCACAAATGAAAGTCAGCAGTAACAACAAACAGAAAAGACCGTGAAGAGCTTCAAATAACAGAAAAATCAGGTAAAGACTATAACAGTCTTAAATTTAAACAAGGTATTAAAAATCAGAGTCTTAAATTGAAATAAAGATTTGAGAAAAAGATCAAGACACCATCAACAAAGATCAGGTCTGTGTGAAAAAGAACCTGTATGAATGAAAAGTAAAATTACGGGAAAATAAAATCATGATGCATTGGCTATAGTTTAAGAGAAAACTGGTGGATAAGAAGATAAACCTGGGAAACTGTAGCACAAAGAGATAAAGAGAAAAAATATCCAAGAGGCAGCAAAGAAAGAAGAAAGCATAAGTAACTCCAACACACATCTAATCAGAGCCTAAAGGATTCTCTGAAAACACCACAAATTCCTAGATTCTGGAAATACAGTGAGTCCTAAGTACACAGAGTCGGACCTAACTGTACTGTGCTGCAACACAGAATATCAACAACAAAGCAAAGCTCTAACAACCAAACAGAAGAAAAGACAGGTTACTAGGAAAGGAACATTAATGATTGGACTAACAGCTGACTTCTCAGTAGCATCACTAGAAGCTAAAAGTACTCATATCTTCAAGGTGTGAACAGAGGATAAGCTTCTACATTAATCATTTATGAGTAAGAACAGCACGAAAACATTTTCAGATAAGCCAAGGAAAGTGTTAGCCGTTAAAATGCTATTACTGAAAGAACTAAGATGCACTTCAAAATTAAGAAGAATCAACTAAGATGGAAGGAGCAGAAAAAAAGTCAAAAATAAAAGAACTAATAAATATCTAGATAAAGATAAATAAATAAGGCTGATGACTAATGTTGCGAGGACTTCGGAGAGTAACTGAAGTTAAAAAAAAATCCCCAGTCCTTATTTTGCTTATAAAGATAAAATACTGAGGAACTTGATGCCAACTATGCATGTTAAAACTTTAGTGGACTCCACAGTGTGTGTGTGTCTTACATCAAACGGTCGTACGTAGTCAGAAGAAAAATAAGGAAACAGGGAAAAGGGAGCAGGGGGAGCTGAGTGGTACAAGGGGAGAAGAGGCGATAAAGAAAACTCAATCCAAAAGAAAGTAGGAACTGATTTTCCTTAAACAGTAAAAAACCAAGGTACATAATACAAAATAAGAAGACAGAAATAAATCTAAATTTATCAAAAAACATACATGGATTAAACATACCAAACAAAAGACAAAGATGGCCAGACTGACTTTTTTCTTAATTACAAGATAAAAAAAACCATTGCTGTCAAGTCAGGTCCAACTCATAGCGATCCTAGAGGTCAGAGTAGAAGTGCCCCATAGAGTTTTCAAGGAGCGCCTGGCAGATTTAAATTGCCAACCTTTTGGTTACTCACCTAAAATATAAGGACACCATAAATTTGACAATAAAAATATTTTTAAAGTAAAAAATAATAAAATAAAATCAGTGGGCAGGCTGAGTAAACACGCTGCTCCCTTGAACACAGAAAGCAAAAAAAAAAAAACACTACCTGAAGAAGCAGTTCTTTTTCCACTACTTCTTCCGTCTCACTGATGAGAGCTTAACTAAAATGTAAAAATGTATTACTAAGTGTTGAGGAGGGTCACTATTCAAAGGAAACCATCAGGAAGGAATAAAACGCCTAAATTTTTATTCACATGACCAAAAATGCACATTAAAAAGACAGAACTACAAGAAGAACTAAACAAACCTTCACATTTTCATCAGATAAATAAAACATCAGGAATGGCATAGATTTGGACAACGCCACTTAACACAGGTGTTTTAGGAAACATGCTCAGAATCCTGAACCGTGAACATCACAAGTGCTATCCTTTTCAAGTATATAGGCGTTGTTTATAAAAACTACTAGTTTGTCACAAAGCAAGTCTGAAGAATACCTGAAGAATCACCGTAACACAGTTCACAATGCAAAAAGTAAGAAATCAGCAACGGAAAGCCACCTTAAATACCTGCATGTTTGGAAATTTAAAGATGAACTTTTAATTATCATAGGAGATGTAGTGTAATTTTTGAGATTTCTAATTACACAGGAAAACTAAAAATGGAAAATATTTAGACTAAAGGGCAATAAAAATATCTGTATCTAAACCTGTGGAAACAACTAAAAACAAAAGTCATTCTAGAACATTCAGTAGCTATAAACGGAAAAGTGAACATTAACAAGCTCAGTGTCCACCTCAAAAGGCAGAAAAAGAACAGAGTACCCATAAAGCATATAAACCAAAAACCAAACCCACGGCCATCAAGTTGGGTCCGACTCATAGCGACCCTAGAGGTCAGAGCAGAACTGCCCCATAGATTTTCCAAGGAGTGCGTGGAGGATTTGAACTGCCAACCTTTAGGTTAGCAGACGTTGCACTAACCCACTACACCATCAAGGCTTCCATAAAGCATATAGAAGGAAAGAAAAAAAAAATTAAAGCAATCAAAGAAATATAAAACAAACTCCCAAAGCCAAGTGCTGTCAAGTCAGATATAAAACAAGCTAGAGGTTTCATATAAAGCAAACTCTGGATCTTGAAAACCTAACTAGCTGATGATGATGGAGAGGTGGCATAAAGTGGTGGAGCGGCCAGGCTCCGGAGCCAGCTGCCCAGCTGAGTTCCAGCCCCGCCACCTACTGGCTACATGGTAAGCGGCCTGTCGCTGTCACGGGTGAAACCACAGCTCAAACCCTGGACTGTTGGACCCTTATACCCACACACTAATTGGTTATCCTTAAAACAGGACACATAATTATATACTCTGCCCAGAGTACATTCCTCCCATAATGAAAATGGGTATTGTAATCCACTCCTGGCAGATGTGGAAACAGAGAGTTTCAAAACTATCAAGTGTTGGAGCTGTGATTCAAGACCAGAGCTTTCCAGCTCTAAAATGTGCCCTCTCCACCACCATGCTCACTTAGGAAAAAAGAGGAAAATCCCTGTTGGCCACACAGTAGTGACGCTCCTGAAGGCTTTTTACTAAACACCCACCTCTAATGGAAAATAATCTGTTCAGGTGGCACTTACAACAGGAGGGGCAGTCACCCCTAACTCAGCAAGCTCCTGCCCCTCTCCTCCTGGTAGGCCAGCAGTTAACACTAACAGTCCTTGCAATCAGAAAGAAGAATTGCTAATGTTTATTAGACTCTTACTTTGTGCAGAACATAATGCTAAGAACTCTGATGCCTCACCGCCTCCTTTTCACAGGCTCTGTTACTGTACCATGACACAGATTGAGAATCTAAAGTGCAGAGAAGTAAAACTGTCACAGCCACAACGGTGGAAACGGGATTCTCACCCTGGCCATCTAACACCAGATCTTACATGTTTATACACGCAGAACTCCTGGGCCTCAACTGCCTCATCCATCATTTGGGGATAACAGTACCCACCCCATAAACCTGAGATAAGGTAGACAAAGCCCTCAGAACACGTGCCATACAACAAGTGATGACGGTGACAAAAGAGGAGGAGAAGACAGAGAAAGCAGTGGCAGAAGAGTTGGTGGCAGGGACCACGGTTAATGGTGATGAAAACTCTTACTTGCAAAGACAAACTCATATGCCTAAAAGGACCTCACCCTTTCTAATTCTCCAGGCTAACTTACTGCATAAAATCCTCAGAAAGAAATCTTCCACTTCAGTCACATAAATCTGTAAGTGGCCAGATCACTTATGCTGTGCCGTGAGAGCTTATTTTCAAAATCAAAATCAAAATCACAGCATTTCACATTATACAAAGATATGAAGAAAAGTATTTAAAAGAATCTGACAAATGAAACCGCAGAGATGGGGGTATGGGAGAGTGCTGACATTATCGGATGCAGTAAGTCTAGCCTTGAACTTAATTTTCCAGAATTCTCAAGATAGCACAGCATAAAAGACCAATTAATCAGGGTGTGTTTGTTCTCCATGTGTGAGTCATGGCTGCCATCTACAGTTAAATATGGGGCACGCAACACTGCGAAGTGACTGATTCATTCTGGGAACACACAACTCTGGAGAAGGCAGGCTGAGAAAACACCCTGCTCCAGGGAATGCAGAAAGCAAAAAAACACTACCTGAAGAAGCAGTTCTTTTTCCACTACTTCTTCCGTCTTGCCGATGAGACGCTTCTGCAGGGTGTGAATTTTCTGTATCATCTCAAAGGTACTGGGGTCACTGGCCTGTCCAAGAGGAACAAAAAAGCAGTAGATGAAAAGTCATCAGTTTCAAAGCATCGAAGATCTCTATATAAAATTGTTATTCAAATTTATTGCAAACCTGCAGACTCAATACAGAGAGAACTGAAACAACAACAAAAGTGTAGCAGACGGGATGATCATATTCACTGCCGTTGAGTCAATTCTAACTCATAGCGACCCTATAGGCAGAGTAGAATTGCCCCCATAGAGTTTCCAAGCAGCACCTAGCAGATGTGAACTGCTAACCAAAAGGTTAGCATGGAAACCCTGGTGGCACTGGTTATAACCACTGTGCCACCAGGGTTTCCATGGTCACAAATACCTGCCCCTAAAAGAGCAGGCTGTGGTTTTCCTGATGTCTTATTTATGGGTCTACTTGGCCAATAAATTCAAAGTGAGTATGTTTATTCAACGGGACTACTAACGACGATGGCAGTCACCATGATCCCTGGGTCTTCAACACCATGCTAAGTGCTTTTCATACAACATATTTTAGCCTCAACCCTATAAGATAGTTTTAGTCTTCTCCTTTTACAAATAAGGAAACTGAGGCTCAGAGAAGTTAAGTCATCTAACCAAACTGGGTAAACTGGCATCAGATCTGAGCTAGATTCAAGCCCCGATATGCCTGGTCCCAGAGCCTATGGTTCTTCATCACTGTGCTCTGAGGCTTCCCCTACTGTCACTTGTTTTCAAGGAAATGAGACAAGGTTCCGTAATCCACCCCTGGTGATTGCCAACAAGAAGATTCATTACAGCCAACAATCAGGAAGGTTTCCAGGATGTGGACTTCAGCTAATAATCAGCAGTAGAATATGACCACGATATTTAGCTCTTAAAATAGAGTTATCAACCCATGGTGCTTTGATGGTCCTTCAGTAACTATCTGTGTACAATTCAAATATGATTTACAGTTATAAATCGGTAATTTGTCCTCTAGACTTTAGCTGAAGCTTCACTTTCAATTGTACTGACATTTTGAATTAATCTAACAGCTCAACATTCCGTGGCCTCCCAGAGTCTCTATTTTCTAATTTCCTACTGGAAGTTGACATGGAATTGAACACTTTGAAGATCGTGAAAACACATGGAAGAAATGTGACAGTAAATGGATTTAAAATCTTCAGCTTGACTTACTCAGACACGTCCATATTATTGTCAGTTTCATAAACAGTATCACTCTCAGAATCTGAAGAGGAACAAATGAGGGTCCAAAAGGGAAAGAAAAAAATAAACACATTCCATTGACTGCTTAAGAAATTCAAAGCAGTGCCAACTAATGTCTATATATTGGGACTAGACTTGGCATCTGTTCACCTGGCAGGGCTGGATGCTGTTCAAATTCAGGTCTCATGTTTTCATAACAATTTATAGTGTATTATCTTTAATGCCTTCTTCATTAAAAGCAAAAAAAAAAAAGGAAATGAAAAACAAAAACCTACTTGCCTGATTTTTTGGTCATATGTCATGCATTTTTTTATATCATATACCTATATTCTCCCCAAAACTCTATATTGTTCATTTAATCATTTAATTGTTTGTATCTGTTACCTGCAATGCTGGCAACAATGTCTGATGGGAAGTCATAAAAGACAAATGATTTATTATCCATCACCTGCCAATGGAATTTTGGTTGTATCCCCAGATCGTAACAGAAAGGGTTTGACTAACAAATGCTGGTCCTTTGAACTAGGGCTATTCTCCAGAGCACATTTCCTGTAGGAATCAAAGGGATGCAAAGACGAAGAGAAATATGGTAAAGATGCCAGTGACCAACACAGCTAAAGGCAATTCATAATCCAAGGCCAACAGGCGGTCAGAGGATAACTGGTTGTCCAAAAGCGATCAAAACAAGGAAACTGTCAACTGGTAAGGGCAGTTCACAGCTGTCACCGGGTCCTTTCTAGGCAGAAGGGATTCTGTCCCAGACATCTTAAGCCAAGCCCAAGTAAACCTTTTGGTTCTAGAGCAATCGGCTTATATTTGATACAGCCTTACATTTTTTGGTAACAGTTATAAGACCAGGCTTCTTCTTATTGCTTTAGGTTTGGAACTGCACGCATAGGGTAGAAGGATTTGGGACAGGGAAAGACGGCTTGACCGGATATTACCTCAAGCTTCCTCCATCTGTGCACGTTCATGGGGTTCTCCAGTTCTTCCTCCAGGGCTCGGCACCTTGTCCTCTCCTTCAAGAATTCTCTTTGCATGTGATAAAGCTCCTGCCTGAATGAGACAAATTTGTGTTTGCAAAGAAATGCTCTGCTCACTGGCCTATGGTAACTTCAGATGGTTATGTACAGATTAAGTCTTTAAAAAAAAAAAAACTACTGCCATCAAGTTGATTCTGTTTCACAGCAACCCTATAGGCAGAATAGAATGGTCCCACAAAGTTCCCAAGAAACATTTGCTAGATTAAAATTACCAATCCTTCAGTTACCAGTCATAGCTCTTAACCACTATGCCATCAGAGTTTACTTCGATTGAAAAAAAAAATACAAAACCTATTGCCATCAAGTTGATTCTGATTCAGAGAGGCCCTCTAGGACAGAGTAAGACTGCCCTGCAGGGTCTCCACGGCTGTACATGTTTATGGCAGCAAACTGCCACAGAGTGCCTGGTAGGTTGGAAGGACTGACCTTTCAGTTAGCAGCTGAGTGCTTAACCAATGCATCACCAGGACCCCTAAGTCTTAGATGGAAAGGCTGAATTAGGGAGGCTGCAGAGGACACTGAGAGCAGCCCCCTAATCTGGCCAACTCTTTCAGAGCTCAAACTGTAGGCTTAGCTTAAAAAAACCACCATACCAGGGCTCAAAATTCGGCTTTGGGATACTCTAAGAGTTTTAGGTACGTGGAAGGAATAGGGAGGAGCTGACCTATAAGAATTTTCATAATTTTTTTCTTTAATGTTTCTGTCTCTAGTAGCAGCAGCAGAGTCTATATTCCACCCAAATTCTGGCACCTTCCTGCCCGTATGGAGGCTCCGAGGATAACCTGAATTAGGGCAGTGTGTCTACACCCTAAGCACACGTTACCGTCAACTGGGGAGCTTTGAAAACATACCTTTGCCTGGATGCAACCCCTAGAGGGATATATCAGCTTTAATTGGTCTAGCATGGGGCCTGAACTTTGAAGGCGTAGAAATCTTTCAGGTAAATAATGGGCAGCCAGGATTGAGAACCACTGAGTTAGAAGTTGGGGCAATGTTTTATCTCATGTTCCACAGCTACACAGGTGGCTGAAAAAAGTCCTGGAGAAGCATCTCTGGCTCTAACACACTTCTGAAACCTACAGGCCTCTCTAGCTAACAGGGAATGGGCCGCAGACATCCTCAGTAGCCAGTGTCAGCCCCACTGCCAAATGGGAAGCTTCATTAGAGGGGCGGTGGAGAGGCAAGTATTCGCACTGATGTGGGCAATAAGGACCATTATTATCTGTCGTCAGCTGCTGCGGGTATACGGATTACTAATACTAAGCCATCTCTTTTACTTAATTGCTTCATTTAAACTAATAATACAACTTCCCCTCATTAGGAAGACAAACCATTAGAATTAACTGCATGATGTTCACTCAACAGGGAGCTCAGAACAAGCTGTTCTGAATTAAAAGCGTATTTTTAACACTTTCATTTTCTAAAGTGTCATCAGAAGACAGGAGTATAAGCTACCGCTATTGGGGGCTTATTTTTTAATGGACTCTGTGCTAGACACATTCCATTGCTGTCATTGTTTTAATTTTAACTACAACTTCAAAGCTCAGAGAAGTGAAGTGATCTGCTCAAGGTCACACAGCTTATATGAGGCGAGGCTGAGACTGGAATTCATGCAGCTTGCCTCCAATATCATTAAACTGCTTTCTCATTTATAAGAAAATAAAGTATTCTCAACAAACCAGCAATAATGACCACAAACAGGTAACATCTAGTTCTTTGCATGTGTAATAAAAATAACTCATAGCTGACGCGTTTAGTGATAGTCTTAGAGATCATTCAATAGCTTTTCAGGATAAATCCATTTGTCTCCAAAACATCAATCACACTAGATTTAGGTAGTAAAACTATGACGGATTTTCTAATTCTGCCTTTATGTTTTCTGCATTATCCACATTTTTACAATGAATCTGTATTACTTTCATTATCTGAAATACAAGTAACTCTTAAAAGGTATATACAAGTATATCCATCCTTGATAGTGGCAACCTCACTATTCCCGAATATACTCACTGCATTGAAATATCAAAACTCCTTTCTTATCCAATTAATTTGAGAAGCAGTCTTACTGCATCCTTGCCCCAAGGTGGCCAAGCATACCGTTCACCCACACGTCTCTGGAGAATAAGGATGGCTACAGAGAAACCACCAGACTTTTTATTTGGTTTCCTGCAACTGCCTGTATAAAACATTGTGATGCTTTCCCAAAGGGAAAGCAGATCTTGTGTAATGCAAGATTTAAAGAAAGAAGAAGGCGCAACTAAGCTAAAATGAACGCTGCAGGAGATAAATCAAGAGGGAGATGTAAAAGCTGGCCATCTTCTAAGGAAACAGTTTGCAAAGAGTGATTAAATTTTTTACCTCTTTTCATTCTAGATATAATTCTAAGAAAAAGATGTGCAAATGTTACCAAGATGAAATTTAACTACTGATGCTCCAGATCGTGCACACTGCCTTAAAAGACAGCCTGTCTGAAGAGTTCCTAAGGGGGAGGAACATCTTCCGAATCATAACTAGTTCGCTAAAGGGAGAGAAGACTGAGTTTGTCACAGGTTTCGTTTTACCTGGTTCCACAATCAACATGCACGGAACCAGCAGTCAAGAAATCAAAAGCTGCACTGTCTTGGGAAAATGTGCTGCAAAAGACCTCTTTAAAGTGCTGAAAAGTAAAAATGTCACCTTGAAGGCTAAGGTGCGGCTGACCCAAGACATGCCATTTTAAATCCCCTCACATGCAAAAGTTGGACAATGAATAAGGAAAACAGAAGAAAGAAGAATTGGCACCTCTGAACTGTGCTGTTGGAGGAGAATACTGACTGTACCAAGGACTGCCAAAAGAACACACAGATCTTTCCAGCAAGAAGTACAGCCAGAGTGTTCCCTAGAAGCAAGGATGGCAAGACTACATCTTACATACTCTGGATAGGATCAGTCCCTGGAGGGGGACATCACACTTGGTAGAGTGGAGGGTCAGTGAAAAAGAGGAAGACCCTCAAGGAGATGGACTGACACAGTGGACGCAACAATGGGCTTAAGCGTAACAATGACCGTGGGCATGGCACAAGACCGGGCAGTGTTTATTTCTGTTGTACACAGGGTCCCTGTGAGTCAGAACCAACTCAGCAACACCTAACAACAACTAGTTTTCATCTGGAATTTGACTTAAAGTTTTTTTTTCAAACTCCAGAATAGTTTATACTAAAGTCTTTGTGCACTCACTTATGCCCACCTGAAACTTGCTCATATTTGTGACATCACACGAATACAGTGCAGATTCTGTTCTTATTATTTGATAGTATTTTATTCATGCAAAAATTACTTTATATAACTTGATAAAGGCCTTCCACAGCCAACAAGCACGGAAACAGGGTTATTTCAAGAGTTCCAAGCAGCCCACCAAGCCAGCAACCCTGCATGGTCCCCCTACCTGAGCTCTTCCACATTAGCCACGCTCCTGGCAAGAATGCCCTTCTCCCTGCGCAGCTTCTTGATCTCCAGTTTGAGGATCCTCATGTCCTCCACCCGCTGGTTGTACTGCCTCTCGCCTTTGTTCAGCACCGACTGCTGGATCTTGATCTTCTCATACAGCAACGCCAACTCGTCATTGCGCCGAACGAGCTGAGACCCCAGGATATCCCTCTCACTGATGACCTAGAAAAATAAGGCAGAAAAAGGCCACCAGGGAAACATCACTCTCTGACCCAAAGTCTCCTTTTTTATTAAGGCAGCAGCATTTGTCCATCTATCCAGGAACAATGTGGAAATAGCCCACTAGACAACAAACACGGGACTCCTATCAGTGTTTCCAGTCTTATGGGAAGGAAAAAGAGTTCAGCAAATATTCCACAGTTCCCAGCTTTGGCCCATGAGTGTGTCATTTGACTGTTTGCTTTTCAGCATGTTATTTTTCAAATGTTTCAATATGAAGGACTTCATGGCAGGCTAGCTCTTGCCAAGTTGTACCACTTCCTAATATTACACTGGCAAACTTCTCCCTTTTTTTTTTCCCTGCCAGGTCTTAGAGTTTCTAGCCACCAAATTATGCACTGAGATTCTACGTCCCAAATAATCGATGACATCCAACCATGGAGTCCACAAACTGAATTGTTCTGAGTACTACATATCTCATTGCTGAATATCACTTACAGTGACCTTTGAAGTACTCCCCTTAGGAAGCTACACAGCAATGTCAACTCCTAGTCCGTCATTCAAAGCGATTTTGGAATTCTTCCTTGAACGACCACTGCACAAACTTAATTGTATAGTTGTCTATAAGGGAGTTTTTAGCCAGTAAACAAGTAACTATATGGGAACACCCTCCCTACTCACCTGATCTGGCCCCCACTGATTTTTTTCTTTACCTAAAGATAAAGGAAATATTGAAAGGAAGACATTTTGAAGACATTCGGGACATTAAGGGTAATACAACAATAGCTCTGATGGCCATTCCAGAGAAAGGGTTCCAAAATTGCTTTGAAGTGTGGACTAGGCACTGGCATCAGTGCATAGCTTCCCAAGGGGAGTGCTTTGAAGGCAATCATAGTGGTATCAGCCATGTGGTATGTAGCATTTTTTCTAGGATGAATTCATGAACTTAACTGTCAGGCCTTGTAATTCTTAGTTACTATTCTATACGAGTAATATATTAGAATGTAACTCCTTGAGAACAGGGGCCTTGTTTTCTTGTTTGCCTTATATATCCCATGTTGACAGTAGTGACTTAAACACTACACTTAAACTCCTACACGAGTTGACTAAATTAATATTTCATAGTTAATATTTCATAATCTAAAGATAGGCCTCTGCTACTATTCCTCTAACAGCGCAGGACAGAAGCACTTAGATAGGAATGAGGATTCCTAAAAAGGTGACTCAAACAGTGGCACTTCCTGAGAAAGGCAGCAGGTCTGCAGGTGCTCCTACCTGGTCTAATTCCTTCTTCTGTCTCAGCCTCTCCCCATCCGCCTCTGCAATGATTCGCAGGAGTTTTCTCTCTTCCGCTTCTTGCTTTTCAATGAAGTGTTTGGTCTCCAGGGCTTGCTGCCTCAGCTTCTGTAGCTCAGCCTGACAAAGAGGCAAAGACACAGACAAATTTCATTTGCTAACAGCACAAACCAGGACTACAGGGCCCGGATTCAGATAATACAGCTGTGCTTCTTACAGTTGCCTCTGATGTTTCATTTAACACGGTTTGATCACTCTCCCAAGCAAAACAAGCTTAACATACACACAAAGCTTGTAAGGAAACAGCAACACGAATTATGATGATCATGCTCATTCTAAGAGCTGTGCCCTTAAGAGATTTCTAGCAATTTTCTGTATCTGCGTAGCAGGGGCTTCGTGGGTACTCAACAGCACTTCATCTCTTACCAGCTAAACCCCGAGAGAGAGTACAAAGAGCACAGAGGAGAACATGGGGAGGACAGCTCCTGTAAGGGTCCTACCATCTCCAGCACATGAAACACAGGGCTACGGTTCCCTGCAAGCAAAAATCACATCAGGCAAAGGTGACAACTAAGTATCAGTCTTGTAAAACATTCTAATGGAACACATCAGGTTATAAAAGTTATAAAAGATACATAGATCGTGCCTCTAAGATGTTCCCAATCCAGATGGGTGGCTTAAGACATACAAGTATCATTCAAATATTAAGTCCAGTTAATATTTTTTCAGTACCTTTTTATATCATTGAGACAGTTAACTGATATTTCAGGAGGTTAAAGGAAAAGCCCACTGCAGACTAGGGTTGTCAGAAGCTTCCTGGGACAGCACAGACCTGAAGCTAGAACTTGAGGTTGCATGGAGTCACAAGAGTGATGTGGAATGGATATCACAAACTGGCAAGTTTTGATAGCAAGATTCCTCTTATCAAAGGACACAATCACTTTTCTTTCACATGTAAGTGTGTCGATTACAAATACCTTAGGCATGATACTAGTCATTTTGCACAACTACTAATATCCTAATTTTACAGACATACTTACAAAAAAAAGTCAATTTAACTTGCCCAATGTCACACTGTAAGTATCCAAGTTCAGAGTCTAACCCAGGTCTTTTGATTCAGAGGACTGTGCTCTGGCTACTACCACCATCCAATGCTCCAACTCAAACAGAGAAGATGCATAAAATTAGAGAGATTTACCACCCATGGGGGATGACAGACATAATCAACCATGCTACTCTCGAAATGCTACCCACCTATGTGACAAAGGACATCAGAGTACCTGGGATTTTCTACTTCTATCTGGGGTTTAGAGAGCAGGACCAGTTAGGGTCTTGGCAAGTGATGAGTATTGCCAAAATGAGCAGGCATGGGTTAGGGAAAGCGCTTTCCAACATCAGGCTTGCCTAAACAAAGGCATGCATCTGTTCAACAGATAGCAGAGCATCTACAGTCGCTGGATTATAAAGTGTGAGGTAAGCATTAGTAGGTGAGGCTGGGAGGGACTCTGCATGACATGCACCGTACACAGCATGCAATAGGGAGCCATAGAGTTAACCATATTAAAGGAAACAGGAATACAGGCAGCTCCCAAGTTATGAACAGATCTGTTCCTAGGCATGTTTTTAAGTTGAATTTATAGGCAAGCTGGCACAGGTGTACACAGTTCTTATTTTGCCTCACTTCAGTACAAGAAAAGGCTCAAAGTCTTTTCAGTGATTTAAGCCCTTTCAGAACCAGTGGTATATATAGCTACCACTTACTGTTTGTAGCTCTGGGGTTCACTGGGAAGCTGCTGGCTCACTGACAGTATGTGCTACAAGCAGGCAGGGCCCTATATAACAGTCTGAAATGGAAAAGGCATGCATGTGCCACAAACTACCGTTTTTACAAGGTTGTCGAATCACTGAATTTTTGATAGGGAAAACATGAATTTTGAAAAGTTTTATTTGGTACACATACGTCCCTCTGGACTCCAAGGGTACAATTTGGAAAAAGGCATAAAGCAAAATTCTTAGTACCTACCAAAATTTCAGACACCTTGAATGACCGGACATTCCCTCTGTTACTGACAAGCACATAGTCTCAACAAAAAATTAAAAGGAAAAAAAAATTGGTCAAGAAAGAGTTTATAAACTGCAAGTGCAGCAAGTGAAGGTGATTGTGAAGAATGTGCTGAAGTAGGGGACTGGTTCAATCATTTCAAAGTTGAGGGAGGTCAGTTCTACTCTGGTCCCTAGGGTCGCCATGAGTCGGATCCGACTCGATGGCACTTGGCTTTAAAGGGTGCATGAGTCAGATGAGTCCAGATGTGTTTGAGAGATTCCATGTTTAGAGGGGAAGGACAAATGGTATCACATAGCAAGTCAGCACAAGAAGAAACAATGAGAAGACAGAGCTCTGCTTTCACCCAGGCCTGTAGTCACCGGGGGAGATGACAAGCTGATGTTAAGACATCAACCTGCCAATGGCTTCTTGTCAGGCAAATGAGAGCAAAATAATAGAGGTTGTTTTCTCCTTCAAGAAAAAAGGTGAGAATTCTACCACTGCCTCCACTCGTTAAGACCAAGAGTCATTAATTCTATACCTCAAATTCATCCAAACCGCAGAAGATACAGCACACCTGGCAAAAGATACATGATTCTACAAAGGAAATGCAACCAGCTACTATAAAGCCCAGGGGTTATTTTATGACATTTTGTTTGCTTGTTCACGAAAGATGTTCTGGCCTAGGGGATAAGCAAAAGGAAATACCTACTGAGAAAGGATCTGACCTAGCATTTAGTACTTTAGGAGATTGCCTGTTAGGAAAGAGAGTGAAGAACCAGCCTTTCTGTTCCTATAATCATTTAAGATGACAGCGAAGACAGCAATAAAATACTTGTTTGGTTCATGCTTTCTTTAATAAAACTTTTATTTTCCCAGATGTGCAACATTCACTCCCCATTCCTAAGTGTCTAAGTGCCAGGAGCTGATCAGAATCCATCAGCAGAACAAAACGAAACCCCTGTTACATTAAAATGCAATCAACGGTGTGTAAAACTATCTGTCTGGAATGTAAAACCACCCATGCATTTGGCATTGCTCAGTGTTGGGTTTCTTTTTTTTTCTTTCATAATATATCAAAATTCTGAGTGGTCTCCTTGTGTCATAAATTTATGGGCTGTAAATAAGGTGGCATTAGATGCTGGCAGCCAATGTTAACATCTACAAAATACCTTGGGTCTAATGGTTTAGCAGCTATAAATCTGAGCTGTCTTACCCAGGAAAGATGGTAGCAACTGTTGTGTACCCAAAGATCCATCATCAAGTCATGTTCTGGTTGGGATCTGCGGTTTCCAGTAGCTATCGAAGTGTTACTGGTAGCATGAAGTTGTAAAGAGAAGACAGTACACACTCTTCAGTCACTGCCTCCTCAGTTAGTTTTGTGATACGTTTTTTATGGAATACACATCCTCTAATTTGGCTATGGGTGTAAATCAAATCTCAAGAATCATACTTATGGGAGTTTCACCATTCACTCATGATCCCAAGGCTCACTGGGTTTCACAGAAACCATCTGTTTACATCTAGCAAAACAAACAGGCCCATCTGAAGTCTTCCAGTCAAAAAATAATTAGGCTCTCTCTCTCACTTTCTGCAAGAGCTGCCCTGCCACGGCATCCTACAGAGTCCACTAAGTAAAAGGGTATGGTGCCCTGAAGCCAATCTTGAATGCAGTGCTGAACTCCGGACACACAGAATTTGCTGCTGAATTATTCACCAAGAATCAAAGTGCTGTCAGATTGATGTGAGATGACTGGGAGGTGACTAGACAGAATCAGGGGCTTATTAGGACCAGAAGGCACACACTCCAAAGGAGACGGTTTCTTCAGTACAGATGAAACAAGACCGGAACAGAATGGGCAGATGAACCCAACTGTAGCGACTTCTACAGAGAACGATCGATATTCTGTCATAACTATAATGTTCTGACGATGTCCAGAGTCTTGAGAAACGAGGACTTGGAAAGAACTGAAAACAGAAAAGAAATGTGGAAAGAGCAGGAGTTTTATGTTTAGGGGGACGAATGAGGATGTGGGTAACCTACTGTGGACACCCATTCATCTGTCAGCTTTGAGAAGTAGTAAATTGGGTTGTCCTGTCAAAAGATATCTCATGGTCTACCAAGCAGGCTAGGTCTGGCTCCTCCAGGAAGGATTTTGTGCCCACATAGCTTTGCAGAATTCACAATAATAAGCTAGCCTTCTCTTGTAGCAAAGTTACTGGAAAATCTGCCCTTTCCCCCAGGGGTTTGGTTTGCAAACTTCAGACACATGAATCTAGAGACCTGTGTGTAACGTGATTCAAACTCTTAAGCTGAAGAAGTCAAGAGGCTCAAACTCGACATCTGAGCTGTCGTGACTTCTCTAAAGAATGTCAAATGGGCTTAATGATAGGCCAGAATTATCCACTCGAAGCACCACAGCAAGTCACTCTTGGATAACCTCAAATAATAAATCAAGCAGGCATCCTTTCTCTGGTCTTCATTCTTGCTTTAATGGGAAATTCTGGGAGAAAAGCATTCTAGTTTCACTGTAATTCCAAAGCAACCATCTTCCTATAATCGATGACCCAAGGCTATTTCCCATTTAGAGGTGATTCTCCAAAACACAAGCTCTTTAATCATCCTTTATGTCAACCAGCTGCCAGTTCTGCTGACCCAGGACCTAACTGCCATTTAGTATACTCAGTTGTGATGACTGGGCTATACGTGTAGATGCTTGTTTACAAAGAGTATAATAAACCTAGATGAATTTTTACATAAGATGACTAGACTGAAACAAACAGTAATCAAAATAAAAAAATTTATGGAATTCAAAATAATTTATCTTTGCATAGTGCATTGCTTGCTTTAAATCAGGATTTTATAAAAGACAGTTCCACCTTGGTTGGGCTTCACTGTAGGGCAACAATAACTGTTTTTAACACAGTATTACTTGAGAAAGTAAGCCATCAGGATAGATGTCATTCTCTAAAAGGAAAGAGTTGATGTACTAGATAGTCTACAAATGGAATCACACTGTGGCCCATAGGTAAAGCTATGTTTGCAGAAAGATTCTTTTGCTTCGTTCAGCGACAAATAAGCCCCCACCCCACCCCAGGAATCAGAGTGGAACAAACTGCCTTTTATAAATTGATGTTTTTTAATAAGGAGAAAAAGGGCAAAGACAAGGGATATTTCCAATCTTAGAAAATACTTGTATGTTTATTTATATATAAACAAATTTTAATGCAGCTTTTTCTATTCTTTTTCTATCATAACTTGAAGTAGGGAGACAAAATCTCAGACAGGCAAATGCATTTATTACTGTATTTTTCTGAAAGACTTTTTTTCATATCTTAATTTTCTCGAACCAAGATGTGCCTTAAGTTAACAGTAGTTCTATTCCCATGAAAACCTATTAATAAATTGACAAAACCCATCATTAAATTAAGAGTGTATGTGTTAATCTACGGCATCTTAGGGTCAAAGAAATATGGCATTAAACCTGCCCACCACTAGATATACATGAGCAAGATACAAACTATGTTTGAAAGCTATTATGAGCAGAAACCAAGGTGAGTCTCTACTTTGTTGTAAATAGTTCCTGCAAGTAGCTCATAAGCATTCATAAGGATTCCTGCATATACATATTTTGAAAACAAGAGTGGCATCATTCTTTCAGAAATTCCTTTTTAAATTCTTTAGCCAAATGGATTGGCCAAGCCAGAAATTTATTGGATTGAACAGATAAAGGGAACTAACTACATTAGGTTTAGTGATGTATACAGTAAAACATATTTGGTTAGGGGATTTGAAATGAGGCAATCATTAGATGATGTATTCTCGAAAAAAGTCTTTATAATGATAGTAGCAGGCCTTCAAACCAGTTCATTCCAATTTGAATCCCTCCTGAGAATTTGTGTTTACACCCCCAGATATACTGATCAGAATTTACACTTCAACAATATCCCCAGGGGATTCTTATGTATAATAAAGTTTGAGAACCACTGCTCTGCTAGTGGTTCTCAGAATTGGCCCCTAACCAGCAACATTAGTATCACCTGGGAACATGCTAGAAAAGCAAATCCTCAGCAGGGTTTCAAACCAGAAGAAATCAGTTAGAAGTCTTAATTAGGAGACATAGGATCTTCTCACTTAGCAGATTCAAGAGGTGATTGCAAAAGCAGTATAACTGTGGAGTTCTTAGGCCCACAGAAATAAAATGAGCCATGAACCTGGTTGAGAGCAAGCCAAGTGAGGACAGGAACTGCTGGACCTGGATTAGTGATACTATAAGCAGAAAAGTCCTGTGCACACCAAAAAAACAATAATTAGGAGCAGAGAGACAAACAGCCTTGCCAGCACCATCGTAAAGAAGCCCCAGGGAAGAGTATGGGACAGCTGGATGTAGACATAAGGCTTGGACTTGGATTGGGAATGCAACGGGACCGTAGTGAGCCTGAAAGCTCACGGACTTCATGGGAACTGCCAGCCTGCTAAGGTCTCTTCCACTGATGTGATGATAGGCAGCATAACTGAGCTACAAAGTTCAACAATTAAGTCCATGAACTTCATTGTTCTAAGTGCTACATACCTCATAGCTGAGATATCACTACAGTCACCTCCGAAGAACTCCCCTTGAGAAGCTGTGCACAGACACCAGTGTCTAGTCTACCCTTCAAAGCAATGTTGGAACTCTTTCTGGAATGGCCATTGTGCATGGTGGCATGGTGGCAAGTTCATGAATTTAATGGTATAGTTATCTGTGAGGGAGTTTTTACCAGTAAACAAATAACTGTATTGGAACACCCTCCCTACTCACCTGATCTGGCCCCCAGTGACTTGTTTTTTTACCTGAGCCAAGCCAAGCCAAGTGCCGTCAAGTCAGAGCCGACTCATGGTGACCCTAGGGGCTAGGGTAGAACTGACTCCCAGAGTATTCAAGGAGCGAGGGACATCAATGCTAATATGGTAAAAGCTCTGATGGCCATTCCAGAAAAAGAGTTCCAAAATTGCTTTGAAGTGTAGATTAGACACTGGCATCGGTGCATAGCTTCCCAAGGGGAGTACTTCAAAGGTGACTGTAGTGATATTCAGCAATGAGGTATGTAGCACTTTTTCTAGCATGAGTTCACGAACCTAAACGTCAGTCCTCACAGGTATCTGTGTCTCTACATAGCCTGCCTTCCCCTGCCCATCCCATCAGGAGCACTACCTATAAAGAACACTGACAGGAGACGGAAAGCTCATCTTCCTGGTGCCTTCTATGGGCTGGCTTGGGTACCCATCACTGGTGACCACAGGCAGCCTTGATTGCTCTCCCTGCCCACTGCTGCCTCTAGGGACAGCAAAGTCCACCTCAAGTGGGTCAAGGAGCTAGAATATGGGTCTGCGGCTTTTCCTGTAAGCTCTGTACCTTTAATGTTTCCTTCTCCTTCTCTATCCGCTGCTGTTCCAGGTGTAGTTTCACAATAGCTGACTCTTTGGCTGATATTTCTTCTTTCAGCTGATCTACCTGATGGGTCATAATCTTTAATTTTCTCTTCATTTCTGTTATTTCATCCTAATAAAATAAAAGGTGAAATGTTTGAAAATGAAATAAATAGGCATTACTATCCACATGGAAGTTCAATACATATTCAAGAGTTTTTTAGGGTGGTTCTCTCAAATCAATGGTCTCTTGACCAATTAAAACTGGACTACTTCCTTTATATCTTGTGCCCATTAGACAACTATACAGCATTAATTTTTAAAATATTCCCTAAGACATGCACTGTCTCAGTTACCTAGTGCTGCTATACTAGAAAAACAAGTGAATGGCTTTAACAAAGAAATTTATTGTCTTACAGTCTAGAAGACTAGAAGTCCCAATTCAGGGTGCCAGCTCCAGGGGAAGGCTTTCTCTCTCTGCAGGCTGTGGAGGAAGGTCCTTGTCATCAATCTTCCCCTGGGATAGAAGCCTCTGAGCACAGGGACCCTGCGTCCAAAAGATACACTCTCCTCCTGGAACTACTTTCTGTCTCTCTGCTTGATTCTGTTTTATGTCTCAAAAGAGATTGACTCAAGAATACAACCTAAACTTGCCCGGGTTCATTAACATAAACTGTCTCTAATCCTGCTGTATTAACATCATAAAGGTAGGATTTACAACACAGGAAAACCACACAGACGACACAGTGGTAGACAACCACATAATACTGGGAATCTTGGTCTATCAAAGTTGCTACACCCTTGGGGGGCACACAGTTTGGTCCTTAACATACACTAAGTATACATAATGTATGAGGTAACCGTAGCGATATTCAGCAATGAAGTATGTAGCATTTTTTCTAGGATTAGTTGGCCAACTTAAGTGGCAGTCCTCGTATAAATCTCTCTGTCTCTCTCTCTCACAGACACACACAAGCATGCATGCACTTTATTCCTTATTTTACAGGACAAGAATTAGAAGCACAACAAACATAACTAAAAAGTTGTGAAGAAAAGCTAATTAAATGACAAGAGCACACTGCAGTTTTAAAAACTGAAAGAGGGGAATTATAATTCTATATAAGAATTAAAAGTGGCCCATAGTTACCACCATCGTATCGACACGTCATCTCCATCTCAAACAACCTCACAGATGTGTATAAACTGATCTTCTCTTCCAAGTGCATTCCGGCGGATTTCCTTCTGGATCCATTCCAAATTCTGCCATTAGGATTGCGGGAACGGTCTCTAACCTAGTGTGGGAAAGGGGGGCACGCAAAGACGCACACACGTCCTTTACCTGAGCCTCCACCAGATTCTTGCTGTACAGATTCCTGTCTGACCTCACAGCTTCATAAAGGTTCTGCTGCTGTTTTAGTTTCGTCTCGGATTCAGCTATTTTTTTCCTGTAGTCAAAAATCTGCATTTCCCGGACTTTTATGTCTTCCATGTTCATGAGGACCTGCAGGAGAACACACGAGTAAGGTGGGATGGCCATCCGTGGTTACCGGCTCACAACAAACTTGGAGACTTAGATCTGAGGGCTGCTGGCAGAGATGCTAGCTATCAGAAAATCTAACTGTGGCTACTTTCACTGTAATACAACCCAGAAATTCAGCCCCACTGATTAGAGACAAATACACATTTTATCTACTCCGGAGTTCTGCTCAGACATAAAGGTTTAGTGCAGTTATTCTGTGATCATAAGAGGGAGAAAATGAATTCTTTCAGTGCTCAAAACCTCTCCTGGCAATCCCCACGCACCAAAAGAGAGAAGGGAAAAAGCAAAAGCCGTGGGCTTACACAGCTCTTAACACAAAGCGCTAAGACACATAAGACGTAACTTCGCTGTTCAGCCAAAAACAGCTTCAAACAGTTCACCAGGAGAAAGAAAGATGGCTGTTGAACCCTAACAGCAACCATAGTTCTGTCTTGCCAATCAAACTCACTGCATCAAGGAGACAGAAAGGCCTTGGTGGAAACGCATTCTGTTATGCATGAAACACTTCTGGGAAAGATGGCATGCAAGAAAGACTGCCCTCTTTTTGCAACTATGAAAAAGCAAGGCACAAAATTCCAGTGAACTGATACCAGGAAACGAGCAATCCATACAGGAGAAATTATACAATCATGACTCAGCTGCAACATCTATCTATAGACACTGATTATTTTAAGGACAAATGTCTTTAAAAAAAAAAACTACTTAAGAAGAAAAATTGTAGTGGAAACCTGATTAAATCAGTAGAGCTAAGGGCTGCACAATAGCTAGAATACATCAGGAGAAAATTCTTAAGTAGACATCACTGAATGTTAGTGGGGTTCTCATAACTCATGTCTATAATCTAAGAAAATAAGCAGAGAATGTGACATTTTGCCTGAAACCTAATGGACCTTTGCCATGCTAATTACATCGTGATTTCGGTGTGGACTACTTGTAAACAGCATGTTCCCAGCCTAGTGGACTATGGAATCCTTTTCTCCCCGCTACTTGGGAAATTAATATTCCTGAAAACATACTCTGAGCAATCTGCTCTAGTATTTTCCCATCAGAATTGATGATGGCTGGCATTGAAACACATTTATCCTTTATATCTTTAAATAAGCATCTTTGAAAATTTTCTCATTTATATTTTTGTAAAATATTTGGGAGTACCTTTTTAGAATATATTATTCTACACTGTCTCACTAGATCTGTTAATTCTTATTAATTTTTTTACAATTTTTATTTGACTTTTATACATATCCTTTCAAGTCATAATTTCACATAAATATGTAAATATCAAATGAGCACTGATTTTCTTTTCCTTATTTACTTGGACTTTCCTTCCTGCCTCAACCACATCAGGCCCTCATTACACGCAACACAACCAGGTCAACAATTGAACATGCGTCCTTTCATATTTTTCTTTGAATTTTGCATATTCTATTTGGTTTTACAAATATAACAACCAACCGATGGCCATCAAGTCGATTCCAACTCTTAGTAACCCTAAAAAGGACACAGTGAAACTGCCCCATAGAGTTTCCAAGCAGCAGGCAGCATGTGGTGGATTTCAACTGCTGACCTTTTGGTTAGAAGCCAAGCACTTAACCACCAGAGCTATGTAAACAAATAAAAGTAAAAAAAAACACTGCCATGGGTTCTGACTCATAGTGACCTCTAGGACAGAGTAGAACTGACCCAAGTTTGCAAAGGGTCCCTGGTAAATTTGAACTGCTGATCTTTTAGTTAGCAGGAAACCTGTTAACCACTGCATCTCCAGGGCTTCCCCAGGGCTCCATAGCTAATAGTTATCAGGTACCTGCTTTGTACCAGGCACTTTACATATATTAAGTTATTCAATCTTCACAAAAATCCTGAGTTGTGTGTTATGATCACCCTGATTTTACAAAGAAGGGAACTAAGGCCAAAAGTATCAATATCATTCCCAAAGCTATTCCCAGTAAATATGCAGATACAGAGATTGGTGTTCCTTTGGTTTGTGTGTGCGTGTGTGCGTGCATGCGTGCATACACGCACACTTTGTAGTTTTTTGTTGGTGGCATTCCTTTTGTTTTGCTTTTTTTTCTTTTGATGTAGAGGAAGGTTGGCCAAATAGGATGCTATATATACATTCGTGCACCTTGCTTTTTTTACTCAGTAATACAGCTTGTGAAAATCATCTCTTATAACCCTAATTCATTCTCTTTAAAGATTCTAAGATTCTAAGATCTCTAAGACTCTACAGAGAGGATTACCATAATACAAGGTCCGACAATTAAGTACCCAAACTTAATTGTTCTAAGGGCTACATACCTAATTGCTGAATACTACTACAGTCACCTTCAGAGTGCTCCCCTTAGGAAGCTATGCACAGACACTAGCACCTGGTCCACCTTTCAAAGCAACTTTGGAACTCTTTCTGGAATGAACACTGTGCATGGTGGCATGGTGGCATAGTGGCAAGTTTGCAACTTTAATTGTATAGTTGTCTGTAAGTGAGTTTTTACCCAGTAGACGAAAAACTGTTTTGGAACACCCTCCCTACTCCCCTGATCTGGCCCATAATAACTTTTTTCTTTACCTGAAGACAAAGGAAATATTGAAAGGAAGATGTTTTGATGACATTCAGCACATCAAGGGTAATACGACGGCAGCTCTGATAGCTGTTCCAAAACTGCTTTGAAGAGCAGACTAGGTGCTGGTGTCAGTGCCTAGCTTCCCAAAACTTCAAAGGTGACCATAGTGACAGCAGTGAGGTATGCAGCACTTTTTCTAGGATGAGTTGGCAAGCTTAATTGGCCATCCCGATAAACTCAACTCTTCCCTTACTGATGGTATTAACTTTGTTTCCACTTTTCGGCCAGTATGAACAATGCTGCAAAAATTATTTTTGTCCATGTGTCCTCACGTACTCACACTTAATTCTGTGGGATGGATTTCCAGTAGGGTAGACAGCTCAAAGGACAGACATTTTTTAGCTCTTACAGATACGGCTAGATTGCTTTTCAAAGTGGCTCTAATACTTTATATTTCTAAACTAGCAGCAGGAGTTTTCTTGAGAGAAAAGTTTTCTTAATAGAAAACCATCCTTGCAGGTTCTGGATAAATCCTCTTTGGTCATACTGGATGACTCCTTTAATGTACTGTTGAATTTGGTTTGCTAGAATCTTATTTAGAATTCTGCATACATATTCATAGGAGACGGGTCTATAGCTTCCTTTTTATCTATAATTTAAAATCAAAGTTTCCGCAAGTCTCAAAGTGAACTGAGTGTATTTCTGTTCATTCATTCATTCACTCACTCATTTATTCATTCACTCAGTGAACACACATTGAGGACCTATCTATTGCCTCTTCAATTGAGTATTCAACCACCCCAATCAAGGATTCACCTAGGACCCCACACCCTCACCCATTATAATAAGAGAAAGCATGGGCTATACCAGTAAAGCAATGCCTATCAATATTACCCAAAATAACACAATACAAGGTACATGAGCAGCATTTTTTATAAATACACAAAAAAGTTTATGTACCATAAGAATTATCCGATTCTTGAAAGTCTGAAGGAATTCAATTCTAAACAATTAGGTCCTCAATCAGCACTGGAGTTAATTCTCTCAAGATTTTTTGGCAGCTTCCATACTTACTGATCTTTCTAAATTTTCCTTGAGTCACATTTTAATGTATATATTTTCTAGGGAATTTTCTATTTCATCCAAATATTTAAATTTATGCAACTAGAGTGGTACAAAAATATTTTCTTACTTGTTCTTACTGTCTTATCATTATTAGCAACAATAGCTATAATCTATGTGAAAAGAAAATGACACAGAGTTAGAATATACACAGACTTAGTGAGAATAGCTTGGATGATTGGTTGGTGCCTAGAAAAAGAAAGATCAGACAACTGAAGACAAAGAGTTTTGTGGAAGAGGCACGTCGATGGATCAGAGATGCAAAGAACCCCTAGTTCATTCTTTCACAGTTTCTTTGTTGCTGTTATTAGATGCCTTCCAGTGTTTTCAACTCACAGCAATCCCACTGTCTTTAGAATCCTTAAAAATCAGTTGTGGGTGACCTTTCAAGATACTGATACTGGCAACTAAAATGTATAGGTTAGGAAAACAGTAAAATCTCAGTAAGGTACCCATTTGTACACGGTTATTTTGTCTCATATGTTTTCAAAGACAGCATGTTAGCCTGAAGTTTAGCTTTTCTATGGGCAAGAAGAAACCTTGGTGGTATAGTGGTTAAGAGTTACATCAGCTAACCAAAACATTGGCGGTCTAAATCCTCCAGGTGCTCCTTGGAAACTCTATGGAGCAGTTCTAGGATCACTGAGTCAGAAGCAACTTCACAGCAACAGGTAAATTTGGTTTGATTTTTGGTATGGACAAGACATCACCCTTTGTGGGGTCAATCAAACTAATAGACTGAAAATACTTTGAACAGAACTATCCGCATTCAGAATATTAAGCAGCACACACATCAGAGAAAAGAAAAAATTGCTTGTTCAATCACTTTGAGAGACGTTATAACAAAAATAATCCTCTGCAAAGACAGCATAATGCTACAGAGAAAGGACACAGCCAAGGATGTCTCATTTTGGGGCATCCAACCAGCATGGACCATCTTTCTGCACAGAACAGTGCACAGAATCACAAAATTGCTCCTGGGGTCCTGAAGCTGGAAGTAATAAGAATCCATCATAATACTAAGAAGATCAGAAAGATTTATGTTAAATTGACAATGAAAAAAATTACCTAAGTATTGAAACTAGGGGAAAAGACAATTTACAAAGCAATTTATTTCTAAGTGTTGAGACTCAATTTACTTTGATGGAAATCATTCAAACCAATGCGACACAGAAGTTCAAATCCTGAAAATTCATAAAATGTGTAGGCATTAAAAAGTAACAAAACCTCTTGTCAGCAAACTGGTCCCTGTTTAAAAAATAAAAATCATATCTCAAAGGACAAGGGATACCAGCTGTGGAGTTGGAGCTTAATTAATTGATTACATTTTCAGATCCCTCAAACCAACTCGTGAGATAAATCACATTCAAATATAGAAAGGTTTATTACAGTCAGAGAGTTGAAGCTCTTGGCATTTGAACGGCCACTATGGAGGACCCCAGAAAACACTTACTAGGCACTATGAGGGCACAGTCCCAGTTTATAATCTACTCCTACCTTTTCTTTTTCTGTTAAAACAACCTATCGAGAGAAAGACAAGTGAGATAAAAATCAACAACATGGGCTGGAAATCTGCAGTATTGCCAAAACATCATACAGATTGAGGCAGAATAAAAAAGTAGGTTATCAAGTCTGGAACCCTTTAAGTTACATTTGATGAAATAACTTCTCAAATAAGTTTTTGACTCTGTGTCAGTGGTTTGAAAGTTGATGATGACTTTACCTTCATAACGAAACTGAAAAAACTCACTTTCTGAAAATAAAACACACGCATGTGCCCAGGCATGGGAAATTTTAAGTCGTTTTTGATTTATCTTGTTTTGCATACCTTCTCATTTTATGACAGCACTGTGGTTAAATGTTTGGCTGCTAACCAAAAGGTCGGCAGTTTGAATCCATCAGCTGCTCCTTGGAAACCCTACAGGCAGTTCTACTCCATCCCACAGGGTTACTATGAGTTGGAATAGACTCGGTGGCAATGGGTTTGGTGTGGTTTGTTTGTCTTTTTGGTATCCTGAATTCAGAGAGGTGTAGCTATGCTTCTATACCTGTGTTTATAACGTACAATATTAAAAAAATGAGAGGTATACGCAATTGATGGTCCAGGGGCTGCAGGGTTCCCCTGGGAGCATGGCCCATGGCCCTGATGCTGCCCGTCACTAATCATAACAAAGGTCAACTCTTCGGACAGGAATGGATTGGACCTGGTGATGCAGAGTGACCATATCATGTGTGCACTTTATGGTTCTGTGCATCTACAGGATGTCGTCCTGCTGACCTCTTACTGGAGGAAGGGGAGTGGGTGGACAGGAGGGGCTAGGAGATTATTGGGAGGACAGGACAAGTATGGAGCAGAGAGGAAGCGTGTGCTGTTACCTGGCAGGGAGAGCAGTGGGAGCCACATACAGTTGGATATGCAAATTTATATGGGAATGTACATTTTCATTCAATCATAATAATAACAATAAATGAGGGGCATAGTAGGATCTACCTCATAGAGTTATTGTGAGGGTTTACACAGTGAGAAAAATATAGATATATGTCATCACATAAGAAGTATCCAACATATAGTAACTTAATCACCTAATAAACAGTAGTGGATTACTATTACAGGTTATATTACATATTTTAAAAAATTGCCATCAAGTCAATATTGACTGATAGCAACCCTACAGGAAGAGCAAAACTGCTCCCTAGGGTTTCCTAGAAGCAACTGGTAGATTTGAATTGCCAGCCTTTTAGTTAGCAGCCATAGCTCTTAACTACCACTTCACCATAAACCAAAACCAAACCAACTGCCCTCAAGTCAATTTCAACTCATGATTCCAACGTACAGCAACCCTAGAGGACAGAGTAGATCTATCCCCACAGTTTCCAAGGAGTGCCTGGTAGATTTGAACCCCGGACCCTTTGGTTAGCACCTGCACCACTTAAACACTACACTACCAGTATTTCCTTATATAATATTAAAAAATCAAAAAACCCATTGCTGTCAAGTTGATTCCAACTCATAGTAACCCAGTAAGATAGAGTAGAACTGCCCCATACAGTTTCAAAGGAGCTCTTGGTGGATTCGAACTGCTGACCTTTCGGTTAGCTGCTGCAGCACTTAACCACTAGGCTCCCAGGGTCTACATAACATCAGTGCTTAATAAATCAATTTTTCCCTATAGACCAAATTCTGTTCTCTAGGAAAATAGACAGATACATAGTACATATCTTCCATTATGTTGCCAAAAGCCTCTAATTTGTATATCCCCCCTTGAGGCCCTCACAAAGGTTCTATCCAAGTGTATAAGTTCAAATTGACATCAAAAAGTAGGTGCTTTATTTCCTTATAAAGATATCTATCCAGTGGGCAAGGGGGCCCTGGTGGCGCAGTGCTTAAGAGTTAGGCTGCTAGTCAAAAGGTCGGCAGTTTGAATCCAATGGCTGCTCCTTGGAAACCCTATGGGGCAGTTCTCCTCTGTCCCATAGGGCTGTTATTAGTTGGAACTGACAGGGTAGTAATGAGGTTTTTTGTTGTTGTTGTTATCCAGTAGGCAATAAATATTTTTTATTAACTTCTGCTTTCTTCACTTCTTTCTAAGCCCATGAAAGTCCATTATCGCCCATTTCATTATTACTAATAGTCTGTCTAAAAGAGCTATTCCTGACACTGTAGTAACAGGCAAAGGAGCAGAACTACGGAAGCTCTATTCACAGATTTGTTGTGAAAGAATGCTGGGAGGAGACTGCCAGGAGTTTAATATTTAGACTGAAAAAGGAGGAGTCCTGAAATGAGCTAGGTGCATTGTATATAAAATTTTCAGCAGACTTAATAATTGACTAGAAATGATGCTATCTAGAATTTGTGGGAATTTCAAAAGGAGTACATAGAGCTGACCACAACTTAGGCTGCCATTCCTCATGCCTAACAAGTTATCTAAATAGTAAAATTCAGACTCTCGCAGAGACTATATCACGCTACTAAGAAGTACCAGACCCCTAAAGCGGATTAGCTTATGGTTCAGCAAACATTTATTCTCTCATCCTGTCCCCACAGCCTCCATAAAAAAAAAAAAAAAAAAAAAGTTCACTGCCACTGAGTCAATTCCAACTAATAGTGACCTTATAAGACAGAGTTGAACTGCTCCATCGAGTTTCCAAGGAGCGCCTGGTGGGTCTGAAATGCCCATCTGGTCAGAAGGTACAGCACTTAATCACTACATCACCAGGGTGTGCATTACAGCCTCCACAAACAAACTCACTCTCATCAGGTCGTATTCAACTCATAGCAACCCTATAGGTCAGGGTAGAACTGCTCCGTAGAGTTTCCAAGGAGTGCCTGGCAGATTTGAACTCTCGACCTTTTGGTTAGCAGGCATAGCACTTAACTACTACACCATCAGGGTTTCCTAGGAAACAAGAGAGACATGAAATGTGCTGCTTTGGTTGAGCTGGTCATTTGCACTCCTTCCATTCACCATGAGAAGAACAAGCATCTGGAAGGATGAGGAACACATGGACCAGAACTGGGCCTGACCCGCAGCCCGGAGCCAAGTTCCACCTTGGTCAGCTGGTGTGTAAGTGGGAAACAAGTGCTGATTTTTGCATGTCACTGAGACTTTGTGGTTGGTTATTACACAGCATTGCTATGGCAAATGTTGACTAAAACAAAGACATGGGAAAAGATTTGGGATTCTGAGCCATCCAATTCTGATACAAAAGGAAACATCCTTCTTTCTCATTTGCAAATGCCAAGTGAGATTCATAAAGTGAAATATAGGGCTTTTAGCATCTTGGATTTCATCTTTCTTTCTCTAAATCAGAGAGAATCAGAAGGCAAATGTTCATACTGTTTTTACAGTCCAGAAGGGAAAAGAGACCATGCCTGACGTCACTCAGAGCTAAAAATGTGGAGGATAAATTGGTTAAGTTCTTTCATCACGGTAACATGTCTCAAATGAATGTAAGGGAGGGCAGAACCATAGTGATATGTAAATGTATTCTTAAAGAAGAGTGTAATATAAATTTTTAAAAGTCAGTCATGCCAAAAAGCCACTGCCATTGATTCAGACTCATAGGACCCTACAGGACAGAGTAGAACTGCCCCGTGGAGTTTCCAAGGAGCAGCTGGTAGATCTGGATTGCTGATCTTTCAGTGCAGAACTTAACCACTGAACTACCAGATGTAGCACTTAACCACTACGCCACCAAGGTTTCATGGAACAGCTAAGTTAGATGTCTGACTATGCTTTTCATTTACTCTTTCAAAAAATATTTGACTACCTATTTAGTAAATCAGTATGATGATAAAGACCTCAAATGAGACTTGAGTAAGACTTGCCTTTCTAGAAGTCATTAGGTAGAATGAGGACAATATGCTGAATTGAAGAAACCTGGCCAGACTTCAACTCATGGTCTGTCTGTACAATGAGAGAGAAAGAGAGAGAAAGTGTGAGAGTGGCTGTCTGTGTGTGTGTGTGTGTGTGTTGAGAGAACAGAGACAGGGTGGAAAAAAACGCATGTTGCTGTAGTTAGATGCCCCTGGTACAACTGCAACTCAGAGTGACCCCATGTGACAGAGCTTTTCTAGGCTGTACTCTTTAGAGGAGCAGATCCTCAGGTGTTTCTCCCATGTTGCTGCTGGGTAGGTTCAAACCTGCAATCTTTCAGTTAATGGCTAAGTGCTTAACCACTGTGCAACCAGGGCACCTACCCTCAATACAAAGATGACACAAAGTCACTGTAGCAACTGATATATGCCAAAACCACAAACCAAACCTGTTGAGTCAATTCTGACTCATAGTGACCCTATAGGTCAGAGAAGAACTGCTCCATTGTTTCCAAGAAGTGTCTGGTGGATTCAAACCGCTGAACTTTTGGTTAGCAGATAGCAGTTAACTACTATGCCACCACGGTTTCCTGATATATGCCATCAGGGGTTAAGTAAGAGATCTGAAAGTTGTTGCTGATTAATAGCATATGAAGAACTTGTGCTCAGATTATTTAAGTGAGACTTTAATTCACACAGTTAAAATCAGACATATAAAAAAAAACAAACACACTCAACAGCAAAACTTGGTAACAGTGTTTCTCCTCTACATAAAAACCAAGCAATACAGACAAATCCTCTACCAAAATAAGTGACAACATGCTTTTTGCTGCTCAAAATATATCCATTTGTTTACAAATATTTCTGATACCTACTATGTTCCAGGATGCTGGAAATATATTCTAGAGAATGCTAATTTTTATTCTAGAGATATCAACAAGTCCTCATGAGCATAAAGTTAGGCACTGACTGTCCCAGCCTGACTCTTGCCCACGAAGATGAGCACTGAAGAATGAACACAAGTCTGCCACATAGGGAAGGTGAGAAAGAACTTCACAGAAGAACCTAGAAAGCTTTTGTCCCATAGGTCTGAGTACCCCCCCAAAAGCTATACCTCGCGTGGGTTACACACGTGTGCCAAAACATTGATTTGATTATAGAGCAGCCAGGTTGGTCCCCTCTAGTCCTTTGCTCCTTATTTCCATGTGCCATAGACACGTTATTTTCTGCATGTGCTGTAATAAAAGCAAAGCTGGGAAATACTGTCCCAGGGACCTGGGAGTTGACAGAGATTTGTAAGCCCAGGAGTAATAATTAGACCAGTTGGGGATTTACAAGAGTTAGCTCCAGTGGCGGTGTGATGGCAGCCCAGAGTGGAGACAGGCTGACTATCAGGGAGGGGAAGTAGACGGCTTCAGCAGACTGTATTATACGTTCCAATACATTGCTGTCCCATCCACTGGGCCCCTCCCTTAGGAGCACCATACTCCTACCCAGGGAGGTCAGGCTTGGCTATGTGGCTTGCTCTGGCCTGTGGCAGCAGAAGCTCCACAAGCCTCTCAGGGTTCCCCTCTTTCACTCATGGCCCTCTCTGCAGAGACCAGGACGCCCTAGATGGCATCAGCTGGGAGCAGACAGCACATGAAGCAGAGCGACAGCTGATCCTCAGAAGGCAATGACGTGAGCAAAATTAAATCTTTGTTGCTGTAAACCTCTGAAGTATGGAAAGTATGTGCTACAGATTAAGTTGTTTGTTATAGAGGCCAATGCACCAGTTCCACGCTAAAGAACACAAGAGTCTTAAGTGACCTCTGGCTCCCCAGCAAGTCAGTGAATCAACGCAGTTCCCAGAGTAAGTCAGAAGAGAACTGTGCTCTCTTCTGATGGCTCCCTGTTGTGGGTATGAGAGTCCTCTAGGGAATCTCTGCAGGGAAAATGTGTGTGGCCAGAGCTGGGCTTAGCATGTGTTCAAGTCCACGTTCTATAACCATCCGTTCAGCACTGACTTAGTCTAGGTGGAAAGAAGCTGGTTTCTCATTAGTAAAATTTGTTTCCCACTTTATAACAACTCAAATGTTGGCTATCTCCTTTTGAGATTCCACTCTGAAAAACAAAACTTAAGCATGCAAGAGCATTGACGAGCACTGTAGAACATACAGTACATTTCACTGAGGAGGCGGGAGACAGAGCTTATACTGAATGGCAGACATTTCACTAGAAAACAATACTCAGTGAATGAGGCTTTTCTCTCAAGCTCTCTTTTTGGTCTCATAACTGATAACATTTCCCCATTGCAGAACCACTGCTCCAAGGGACCTATGAACACACTAAAGTATGAATTTGACTTCTTGAGCTTAACATAGGTATTGTGCTAAAACAACTGAAGTAAATTTCAAATCCCTGAAATCATTCTTTTATTAAAATATTTTATTGTGCTTCAAGTAAAAGTTTACAATTCAAATCAATTTGCCACATTAAACCTCAAACACACACCACTATGTAACTGCAGCTGCTCTCCCCACCCACCACCCCATGACATCACACTCGTCCTTTCCATATTGTACTTCTGTACGCATCCAACCGACTCCTGCCCCCTCCACGCTCTCGTCTCGCCTCTGGACAAGAGCTGCTCAGACAGCCTCACACATACATTTAAGCCAAGAAGCATATTCTTCCCCAGCATCACTCTGTGTCTTATACTCCATTCCAAGCTTTATCTGAAAAGTTGGCCTTGCTATTGGTTCCTGAAATCATTCTTAATGATCCCGCCCAAGGGCTTTTTCCTCTTAAGCAGTTTAGAAGTAGAAGAGATATAGAACTCAGCTACTCAGTACATGGATTTCCACCCCAAGTGGGACTTTAAGTTCACAGTAAATAAAAAATAAAATAAGACACTGCCATGGAGTCAGTTCGAAAACATGGTAACTCCACGTGTTCCAGGGTAGAATTGCTCAGAAGGGTTTTCCTGGTTATCATAGTAACAGAAGCCGATCACCAGGTCTTTCTTCCATGGCACCACTGGGTGGGTTCTAACTGCCCGCCTTCACGTTAATAAACAACACAAGTTCTCGCACCACCCAGGGACCCTATTCCACAACAGGGTTTCGGTTTGTCTGTTGTTGCTTCCCGCCCGCCCCCCCCGACTTGTGCATTAGGTGAAAGTTTACATGCAAATGAGTTTCTCAATGACAAATGTACACACACTTTTTTTTTTCGTGACACTGGCTGCAAGCCCCACAACTCATCAGTAATCTCCTGCTTTCTGCCTGGGTTCCCCATCACAACAGTTTTAAAGTAAAAATGCTCTTTTAGTGGAGAGGGTGGAAGAGGGGGACAGGAGATTGTTAATAGGATATGACATGTGTAGAACCCAAAGGAGGAGTGTGCTGTCACCAGGTAAGGAGACCACAAGGAGCTGCAGATAGGAGGGCATGCAAATTTAAATATGGAGCACATTTCACTGACACCAATAGCCACTCACAACATAATGAGAGCTGATTTAATTAACAGCCAGTGGAATCCCGGATCTGAAGCAACAAGATTCAGTGACAGATGGGAATGAGAACACAGAGCCGGCTAGAGGGACGACACTGAGAGCCCAGCCCAGAAGGCAGGCTGCAGAGCAGTGCACCGGGACAGAGCAAAAGTATCTGCAGCACCTTATAGGTGGCAGAGGGGTCTAGAAAAAGGAAGTGTGGGAACACCCAGGTTAAGCCTTGTCCATCTCAGTCTGGCCCACAACCAGCTCTCTCTGGGGCAGCTCTGCCTCTGTTGACATCAGCCTTCTTAAACCTGTGCAAACCATAAGCTGAAATCTGAACAAACCATCTTTCCACTGGTGACAACAGGAAATGCAGAGGAGTGCACCTGCCTCTGCACCACAACATCGAGGCGGGGCTTACCTTCTGGGTAAGGTCACTTGCTTCGTTGATATACCGGTCTCGATCCTTTTCCAGTTGGAAGATGATCTTTCTTTGTTTCTGGGCCTCTTCCTTATAGTTCTGGATTTCTTCCTCCAGGTTCCTCTTGGCTTGTTCATGGAGCTTTACCAGATCCATCTGTTTCTGGGTTGCACTGACCGCCTTAAGCATATTCTAAAAATATGGACAGTATGACATTACTTACAGTGTTCTTGGATTTTTTTAAGCCCCTGGCACATCCCTAAAACAATTAGATACAGTCTTTTGGATGAATAAAACTATATTCTCCACAGCTTATTGAGAGCTGCTTTATGTTAATTTTTCACAAGGCACTTTAAGCACACATACAGACATACTACATGACCACAACATCCTTAAGAAACAGGTGTCATGTTCTTCCCATCCTACGGAAAGGAAACCAAAGATGAAAGAGGTTAAGCTACTTGTTTAAAATGCCTGAGGTCATACTACTGAGAAGTGCCACAATCAGGATTTGAACCCAGGGCTGAGTGACCCCAAGTTCATGCTCTCAATTTCTGCCTCACTCTAGCTTTTATGTCTATACATGTGTGTGTTAGAAGAGAGAGGTTAGGACAACTGAAACCAATCACGAATCTTGGTCTCTTACTAGGAAGTAAAATAACTAGAGTTTATTAAAATGCAGAAACCCAAGTTCCAACTCCAGAAATGCTAGATTCAATGGGTCTGGCCTGGAACCTAACCTGTATTTTTTTCAAACACTGCAGTGGCGATTTCTGATACGGAAACGGAAACTTCTCAGGTTGGCTGCCAAGCTCCCCAGAGGAACAGTTAGCAGTAATGTCACTCTGGCAGCCACGCTCGGGTAAGAGTGCCACCCCTCTGGGCACAGCTGGAAGAACAAAATGACCCTTTCCACAGAGCAGTCAAACAGGGCCTTCAGATTTTCACAACCCATTAGAAAATGGAAACTTAGCAGCTTTTGGTGGCAGTCATTTTTCAGGACTGAGAAACAGAAAAACAGAGAGAAAGAGACGGTATTCATTACAGAGAGAAGCAGAAACTCAGCATGAAGACTCATGGTGGAGAGAAGGGCTTTCTGTGCATCTCAAGAATGCCAGGTGCCTGTCAGTTCCTAAGCTTAGCATGAGACACCTCGTATTCTCTTTCCAAATCTCAAACAAATACAGGCCCACAGATCTGAGGTCTAAGAGCTCCTGAATCACCAACAGGTATAAGGCCAATTAAACCTCAATAGGGTGATGATGTTGAAAACAGAAAATGTCAACTTTATCTTCAGGTATTGCGTTAGGCATTTGTTTTGTAGAACACAAAGCAAAGCCACTCCAACACAACACTGAAGGAGCCCAAAAGGTGTTAACTTTGTTACCCGTCAAACCATGTACTCTTAGGTTCACAGAAGCGGCATCTCAAGACAAGAGGTAGAGAGTGTATTATTCCCTGAACGTTGACCGCAACCTACAGAGAATCCAGCACTAAGGTAAGGGCTGAAGACACAATGGTCATAAAAAAAAACAAAGAAAAAATTCCTGTCCTATCATGAGTACTCAAATCAAATAAATGTAAAATTACTATTGTGCTGTGTATCCCACAGTAGCAGAAAGCATGCTGGTTGCTTACCAGTACATATGAAATAAACATTAAGTGTTGTATGATTGAAAAATAAATTTAAAAATCTAAATCCAATAATCCCATTTATATATATGAATTTATAAAGGAACAGTTTCCAGGACTATGCCAAAAAGGAAAAACTTCAATGATTTTCTTAACGTGTCCTCAGCAAGTAACACTATCTAATTTCTTACCATGCCCTCAGCTTTCCTCAAGAGTCTCCTTTAAACTAGAGAGTAGTCTGTTTTGTGAGCATATATTCAATTCTGGGAAATGTAAAGAAATAATGAATGTCGGAATGAACAAGACGGATTGTTTCCACTCGGATGAAATGAAGACAACTTGGCCAAAAGCCAACAGATGTTAGCGAAGCCTTCAAAACCACCTGGCTACATCTGGCCTTTCTCTTCCTCTTCCCTGGAGGAAATCCTTGAACAGAGATATTTACCCTCATGCTTGAAAAGAAGTCAGTCTCCTTAAAGTGACTATCAGTAGACAGAATCCTTCTGGAAGATGCCAGAACACCCAGTCTTGAATGGACGGATCACGAAACCTTTACCTTCAAGTTCCCCCAAACCTCTCCTGAAACTTTGGACAATATTAGGCTCAGCAGCTAGAAGGGTTAAAGATCAACAACAAAAAGAAAATCTACAGTATTGAAAAGATGATGAAAATGCTAGAGACTGTTTATATCACCAATGGGCCATCCTTAAACCTAACACTTCAAAGTTGCTATTTTATTAGCACTCAGTTGTATTTTCTGGATTGGCAAAAGCTGTAGACTGTAGATATTAAATTCAGAAACTTTAACCAACTGCTTAGGATGCCAAGTAACACACCAGCCATAAAAACAGAATCCACAAAACACTCTTAAATCCCCTCTGCTTTATATGCTAATTCTCTGAAGTCCCTTTGTGTTCACAGGTGATAATGCCACCGTTCCTGCACACTGGCAGGGAACAGCAGACTGGAGGCAGCTATCATTTATTCTCCTCTACTTCTGTTTGCTTCCAAGTTTTCTTTCCCCAAACAACTGGTTATAGACAGACAGTACAGCACTAAAGAAAGGCCTTCATTTCCCAGGGTTGCTGTAACAAGCTCACCTTATTTAATATGTCCCTTTCTCTCAGAAGCTCATCCAAGGCCTTCTTGTCAAGTTCTGCTTGTTTCTTTGAAGTCTCCACCTCTACATCACCAGAGGAGGAAATCATAGTAAGTATAACATCCACCTAAGAAAGAATCTGCCAAGCCCACGGTAACACAAACAACACTGCTTTAAATGTTTACCTGTAGCTATAAAACCATGGCCATGAAATCAGTGCCAACGCACAGTGACCCCACGCGCATCAGAGTGAGACTGTGCTCCATGGGGTCCTCAGTGGCTGATTTTTCAGAAGTAGATCACCAGGCCTTTCTTCTGAGGGGCCTCTCAGTGGACCCCAACCACTACCTTTCAGTTAGTGGCCAAGCAAGTTAATCATTAGCACCTCAACTACTATCTATTGCTAAGTGATCTTCACTATACCTGTGATGTAAGTCTTACTATCCCAATAAGCAGACAAGAATTGAGGTATAGCAAGACTAAGCCACATGCCTGAAGTCCACACCCAGGAAGTGACAGGGACTAGAAGCTTGGTTTCTCTAACTCCAGCAAGCCCTTGTGCTACTTAACCATTTTCTTATATAAGTAATTAGAAATACAGAAAGAAATTAGAAACACTGATATGCAAAAGGGAAAATTTTTAAATTGACCTAAATCCACATAGTATTTTGTCTCTTTCCAGATTTTTGCCTAGGCAAATACGTGAGTGTGTGTATACACCAAAAGCATACTATTTTGCATGCTTTTTTCACTAATAAACACATAATAAATGCCTTTGTATATTATATACAGCTTCATGGTATTCCACAGTACAAAAATACACACTTCATTTTAGCCAATCCATTTATAAGTTGCTTCCAATTTTTTTTTGCAATTATAAGAAACACACCTTTGAAAGCACTAATGTATTTACTTGTCTAAAAGAGGAACTTCCTGATCAAGGGGGATGTATTATTTTTAGGAATTTCTTGTCTACTGACAATTTTTTCCCAGAAATTTAATAGCAATTTACGTCCACATCCATATCACCACTGGACATTATCATTCTCTTTCATCTTTAACAATGATAACTTTTTAAGTCTTTAATTTTATTTCTTTGATTAGTGACATTGATTGCTTTTTCCTGTTTGATAATCATTTCTATTTGCTTTTTTTTTTCTTTAATTACCCACATTTGCTCTTTACGCATAACTCTCAGGGCCTGTTTATCTTTTCTGTAGATTTGCAAGAACTTTTTACACCTAAGTATACTACTGCTTTGACTGGAATAATTTAGTGAATTTGCCCTTATAGAGCATTTTGCTGCAGTGAATTTTTACTTCATCAAATGTTTCAATGTTGGCTTCACGGTTTCTACATTTGGTGTTAACTTTATCTTACTATTTTGTGACTTTACTTTTTAAAATTTATCTTTTTCATCTGCTGAAATATAGTCTGAGAAAAGGAATCTAACCTCCTTCCCCAAAAAGTAGTTTATTCTCATTCATAGGATAGGTTTTTTAATAATCTGTATTTCTCACTGGTATGAAACACCACTTAAGTGACAATCTCGGGTCTTTTTCTGGCTTTCTATTCTTTTCCACTGATCTGTCATTTGGACATCATTGCTATACTATTTGATTACTGACACTTTATAATACAGTTAAATGCCTGGTAAGGCAAATGCTTCCCTCATCACTCTTCTTTTCCAGAGTTTTACAGCTGTTACCATGTTTGTTCTTCAGGAAGAACTTGAGAATCGCATTCACATTCCAAATAACTCTCTAAAAGTTCTATTGGAAAAATTAAATGCATAGATTAATTTGGACAGAACTTATATATTCATTATATTGAGTTTTCTCATCTAGCAACTTGGCATACCTATTTTTCAAGTCTTCCATAGCATTCTGTAGTTTTATCTTTATATCTCTAGGTCCTGCAGAGAGTCTGGTAATTTTATTCATAGATATTTTACTACTTTACTTGCTGCTGTAAAAGGGGTTTTCCCATTATAAGTTCTAAGTGATTCTTTGTATGAAAGAAAGCTATTGCTATCTATGCATTTATCTTAAAACTTGCCACCCTACTGAACTCCCATTAGGTCCAGTAGCTTTTCAGTTCATTTCCTTGGGTTCTGTAGTAGAAAGTCATATCACATGGATGTCCCACACACCCAACCGTTATGCCAAATGCCATTCTTTGATCAGGTGCATTAAAAGGAAGAGGTCCCTAGGAAGAAATGAAAATGCTGACCATATCTATAACATAACAGAAAGAGAGAACATGATGACTTCTGTAAACATGACTTAGGGATGGACAATTGAGTTCAACACTGAATAAATTAAGACAATGTTTTTTCAATGCTTAAAACTATTGCAAGCAAGAATACAGAAATTTAAATATGGGCATGTTTTGATAGTCAGTCACTTACAAAACATCTGATATATCCAGCTGTCTTCTTGTCAAAGGAAACATCAGATTGCAAACTCCTGCTAGACTGTAAACTCTGTGGGGGCAGAGATCTCTCCACAGCCAGTGCCTATGTACAGCCTGCCACAGTGTGCCCTCAGTTTACTGAGAGAAATTGTAAAGATAAGCTACAACTTCAAAGGGAAAATACCTTCACTTCTCAAAGACTTAGGTAATAAACAGTTCTAATAATCTTATCTAGAGGTTCAGATTTTGCCTGATATTTGGTGAGATGAATATAAGTTCAGATTTTGCCTAATACTTCGTGAGGTAACAGTGTGTGTACAACTTTAATGCATGTTATCACATTCAGTGATTTATAAACTCACTGCAGTTGGCATGGAGTCTATATTTTGACCTCACATACTTTGATGGAGTCAGAATTCATGTCCAGATCTTTGTCTCCAAGTCCAGAACTGCTTCTGCCACACCGTATTTGACTGGGATACTGTACACTACAGCATACTCTTATTCAGAAAGCAGTAATATCATGGCATAATAAAAGATGACACTTAATAAGCACTTACTATGTGCTAGACACTGTTCACAAGTGCTTTATGCGTATTATCTCATGTCATCCTCCAACTACCATATGTAGAGAGTGGAATCTGATCCAGGCAGATCTGACTCCGGAGTCTGTATCATTAATAACACTTCTAGATGATACGGCCTCCTATGACATTTAGACTTCCCTACACGTCTGTGTTATAGCTAGGTAAAATAAGGGTTAATCATACAGCAAAATACTTAATGGAAAAATTAAGTTAGAAGCCATTTATTTTTATCCTGCTGATTCTTGGTCTATCACTGCCCCCAAATACTGCTGAAGGGGGACACTCACTCTACTTATCCCCTCCTTTTCTATGGAAAAACTGGGCAAAAGCAACAGGTCATATAGACCTCAGAACCCACGAGCGTATCTAGGTATTTCTACTCTATTAACAACTACTGAAAATACTCTGAGCTAGATTTACACAGTGCTATTATAGGTGTGTGTGAGTGTATATGTATACATACATATATATTTTAACTTTTATTTTCTATTTAATGTTACTATGTTTCTGTTCTCTTCCAACTCACACCCCACACCTCACCCCCATATATACCAAAAGCCTACACCACAAATTCTGTTTTCAAAACATTAGCTCTAACCACCTGCTTTTCACAAGTACAAGCATCATACCCTCGATTTCACCACGATCAACTAATACATCTCCTATGAAAAAACTTTCTACCAAAGTTCGTTTTTCTCTCTATGTAAACCTTTCCCTGAGTTCTCACAGTAATGGTCTCACACAATACCTGTCTCTCTGTGGTTGACTCATCTCACTCAGCATAATGCCCTCCAGTTGACTCTATTGTGAGATGACATTAAGTTTTGCCAGTACAACCTACTAGAAAGACTGTGCTTTTCTCATGAGAGGGACTTTGGGCCCTTGTCAGAGATCAGGTGATCACAGGTGGATTTCCCTCTGGATTCTCCATTCCGTTCCATTGGACAGTGAGTCTGCCATTGTGCTGGTACCAGGCATCCTGGTTTCTAAAGCGTGTCTCTTGTAAACAGCATACTGATAGATTCTGGTTTTTTTTAACCATTCTGTCTCTCTCTGTCTCTTTCTGGGTGCATTTAGGTCATTTACATTCAGTATAATTATTGATAGATGTGAGTACAGTGCTGTCATTTTGTAGTTTTTTTTTGTTGTGTTGGTTGGATGGTTGGCTGGCTGGCTGGCTGGTTTTTATGATGCTGACATTTTCTTTGTTCTTGTCTTCTTGCTCTCCTGTGCAAATTCCCTTTGTTTGTAGATTTCTTGTTCAGTTATTTTGTTTTCATAGATTTTGTTTTCATTGAGACTTTAGGTTTTCCTTCTTTATTTTGATAAGTAGGTTTATAAACTTTCTTTGTGATTACCCTGCCTTGTCTTCCTTGTCTTCCTGAACCAGTCTCTTGTTACTTGGTAGTGCCTTGCCTTCAACTCCACTAGAAAATGCTTTATCTGTACCATTTGTTTTCTCTTCTGTTGTTCTGATGACATTGTTGTTTACAGATTAACCTCTCTGGTTTCTTGTTGTAATTCTCTTGGTTTCAAATAGTCCTTGAGAGTTCATCTCCTACGGTGATATCTGGCTGGTACAATATTGTATCAATATTGCATCCTAGATTCAGGCTGTGGTCTGATACTGTTTGGTCTCAGATTGGGGAACTCCATTTAATAATTCTGCTAAGTTTGGTTTGGTTTGGTTTCTTCCTTTTCGCTTAATTTCTGTTTGTCTGAAGATGACCTAATTTCACCATCATATTTGAATAAGAATTTTGTAGGACATATTATTTTGGGTTGACAATTTTTTTCCTTCAGGGGTTTTATATACATCATCCATTGCCTCCTTCCCCGCATGGTTTCCACTGAATAATCAGAGCTTAGTCTTACTGTTTCTTCTCTGTATGTAACTTTTTGTTTTTCTGGAACTGCTCTCAGGAATTTTTTTTTTCCCTGTCTTTGGTTTTAGCAAATGAAGTTATGATACACCTTGGTGATTTTCTTTTCAGGTCTAATTCCCACATGGGATTCCTTGAGATACGTGTGTGGTCAGATTTTCCTCTTTTACAATATTTGGGAAGTTTTCTGTCAGCAGTTTTTGAATAATCCTCCCCACGTTTTCCATTTTTTTCCCCATTCTGGAGCTCTTGATCACAGGCAAATTTTTGCTTTTGCCTGCATCCCACTTAATTCTCAACGTTTTTCATTTTTCTTTGTTCTTTTTTCTAACATTTCCTCAGAGATGTAGCCAAGGATTTATGTTCAATTTTGCTTACCCTGTGTTCCATCACTTCAAACCTGCTCCTCAGCCCTTTTGTTGACACTGTGCAATTCTGAAATCTTATCTTTTGAATTTTTAATTGTTTTTTGTATGATTTCTAGTTTTTATTGTCATTTTGTTTATGCATTAGTTTCATGAATTCTTCCATGAATTGTCCCTTTTTCTATGAATTTGTCTCTTTTTCCACTGTTCTTCCTCATTTTTGTCTGCTTTTTCCTTCAACTCTTGGATAGGTCTGAGTATCATGGATATGAATTCCCTATCAGGTAACTGCAGTGCCTTTTCTTTCACTGGTGTTTGATTTTGGACACGTACTAGAAATGCCCTGTCCTCTTTTCTTTACGTTTTGATGTTGTCTCCTGTCTTCAGCCATTCAGTAGTTAGTTTCTTTATTTACTGACTGTAGAACTGTTTCTTTCATCCTGCTTTTTTATTTTATTTGGTTACGTTAGAGCAGGCAGGCTATATGGAATTTGTTGTTGGCTTGTCTGTGATCACAATATTTTTCACTTCTTTGTCCAATACGGAGAGAGAGTCGCTCAGCTACTGTGCAGCAGAGCAGGCCCAGGAGATGATCTGTGTCCTGCTGAGAACTCCTGAAGGTACCTTGACTACTCCCTGTCTGCCAATCCCCAATTCACGTGTGTCAGGTCCCAATGGCATGAGTGCTGCACTTCGTGGGCCAGCTGAGCCACTGCAGCTAGCCAGGAGGCACTGGAGGTAGAGCAGCAGGGATAAGACAGACGGCAGGAGAGCATGCCTTGCTTGCCAACAGGTGCTTTGTCATTGGCCAAGACCTCCGTCAATCTGCTCTCCTGTGCTCCCTGCCTGCTGATCTTGGACCAGCATCCAGAATGGTGAATCCATGCTGGGTTTGCTGACAGAGAACTTTCTCCGCGATTTCTTCTCACTCTGTTTTCATTCTCCGTTTTTCTATTTGGTTTTTGGCTGAGATCCTTATCTTTTCATTTGACATTTCACATTCCAGGATTAACATTTACCTCTATTTTACTTAGTTTTTTGGGTCTTTGTTGTGGAGGCATAACATGAGACTTCTGTCTGTGGTGCTATATTGGCCCGAGATGTCCAACTCAGTATTCAAAATGATTTGTCCTCTGTGTTGGCTAGTTACCCGTAGGAACATCGTTTGTTTTATTAATTGCATTTGGCACAGTTTGTGTCTGTACACAACGAACCCTGGGTTGATAAATGATGTTAGTTACTAGTGAAACATTTATAAACAAGTAAAACAAAGCACAAATGCTTTTTGGCCTACCTCTCTCTAATCCTAAAATCTGATTTTTTAGGGTTTCCTTGTGTTGTTCCACTTCAGCCTTTTGATCTTCAATCTGGTGCAATTTCTTATGGATTTGTTCTCTTATTTTGCTAAGCTTCCCAATATCGAGACGCATTTGATGGATTTCTTCCTCTTTGGCCTGTAATTAGAGCAAGAGGATTACCAGGTACACTCAGTAAACAAAGGCCAGCTGACCGGACAATGGTAAACTCAGAACCAATAAAGGAAAATTCTTCCTATGCCTGTGCAAAGTTGTTCTACGGGATTAAATCAAAACACACACTGTTTGATTTGGAGAGAGAGTGAAAAATTCTATCCTCTGAATAAAAGGTGTGGGTATTTGAGCTAAAAATAATGAAAAAACTGATTAAATCTGATGTTTCAAGGTGCAATCTAACTGCTGAATCAAACAAAGTAAGAATGCTGAGGAGATGTATATAATAAATATGTAAATTGTGTGTACAAATACTGCACTCGAGTAGCAATTTTCATGGATTCACAAAATAGTATTTCTCAGAAGGTTACAAAACACTCAGTCTTTTGAACCCATGAGAACATGTAACACAACTGCCTACACTGGAGAAGATGTCCTCTTTCCTCAGAGTATTTTCATCTAGGGGTGTTTGTACAGACAGGTAGACAAAGCAATTTTAATGGAGAATTCTGCACAATAGCAAAAATGTACCCCCAAAAATTCTAACAAAAGAAAGCACAAGATTTTTATCTATGGACTGCAAGTTTTATGGATTTTAAAAATGTACATTAAATTCACTTCTTAAAACCTTTACCATTCTCAGAAATACCTGGAAAGGCAGCCAGGGAGTCTTCTGTAAAAGTTAGCAATTACATCAGCTTTAGATAATAAAGAGGCTAACGTTAGCCATGTCTGGTACCCTTGAATTATTGCTAGAAGCAGAATCCCATAGGTTTGGATCTGATAACATAAATATGCCATCTTTCAAATTGCCCCGGTCCCGTAACCAAAGGAGAGAATTAATAGCATAAGCATTTTTACTTCAATTTTGCCTTAGGAGCTAATATATTACTTTGTCCTGAGTGTTCATTTCATCTATACTCCAACCAGAAGCATTAGCTTTACAAAAATTGGTTTCTGGACTGCCTGAAATGTTCTTCAGCCTCCGATTCCATAGGATCCAAATTAGTTGACTTCAAGACTCCTTTTGATTCTAAAATGTTTTAATTCAGTAGTTACGAATCTACAGTTAGATGTCATTGTGAGAGTTCAGAAAACTTCCAGAAATCCAAGATTGCATGCAAAACACGATGCAGGCTGTGCGAATTAAGTGTGTGCATGTGTGCTTTCGTCAGATTATCAAAAGTGCATGTGATACCAAAAAAGTTATGCTGCATTGCTCTAATCTATGTGTTATTCTTGATAGGTCTCCTGTTTTATGCCCCATATTCTAACATAACCAGAGCAAGGAATATGGACTTTTCAGAATTAAAGGGATAAACATAAAGCTACTCTATTAGTATCTAGGCATACAATAAATATCCCAATATAAAACTGTCATCCAAACTTCCTTTGCAAGGCAGGGAGAAGAGGAAATGTCTTGAAATTTACACTGGACAAAGGTGAAAATCTTAGTTTTGCCTGCCCTGAAAGTAAGAAGCCAATTGTACCAGCCTATCCCCTCCCCTCCTATTCCATGTTCTCCACACAAGTAGAAAAATACAATCTGAAGTCTTTGCTCCCCTCTCCAGTAACTAGTTTCCGGCTCTAGACAACTGGTTATTCACAAGGCTAAACTACAGAGGGAATATCTGAGCTCACTTTGGAAAGCATTTACATAACTATACGATCAATCATCAGGTTTGCAATTTGACAAAAAAGAATGAGAGTTATCATGCTATCTGCCTCTGGCCATAAAGTAAGGACTCTAGGCTTGCACCTGCCTCTGGTGGCATCAAGGTCACCCAAACAAGAGCTCCAACTGCAAAGGCATCAAGGTCACCCAAACAAGAGCTCCAACTGCAAAGGCGAGCCTATATTAATAGGTGATGAGGGAGGGAATGTTAGTAAACAGGCTTATCACTGTGTGTGTACTTTGAGCTCCAACGCCTTCTGCTGGTTCTCCTGGGAAAGCTGCTCACAAACCAAACTGTGCTGTTCGTTCTCTTGCTGAAGTTTGGTATTTCTCATCTGAAACTGCTCCAGTTCCTTCGCGGCTCTCTCATTCAGTATCTGAAAGAAGTGGAATGAGCTGGTTAATGCCTTTTAATCTGATGACAGTATCTGCATACACACACAAGAGGCCCCACAAACCTCTGGGAATATAAAAGCAAGCAGAGTCGTTGTCTCTGTAGAAATTGTTCTTTATCCCTGATGAAAGCACGAACGCACTCCACTGTGATGAATGTTAAATGGCTGAGGAAAATGATGCCTTCTAATGAATAACACAGTGAGCATAATTTTTTTTTTTTTTATCAGAGAGCCTTGGAAAGTCTTGTTCACAGGTGGTGGATAAATATTTTAATGCCTGTTTGCCATTTGGCAGGTTTCTTGTAAGCAACAATTGCTATAATCATTGCAAATAAGCTAGAGATTCAAATGGGTTTTATCAGCCGTGGGGCTCAGAAGCTGCATCTTGAGAAGCAAATCCTGCATTAACACGCCTACAGCATTTTCTTCAACAATACTGTTCACTCACACCAACTCACAGCCACTTCCTCTTCAATCCAAATTAAGTTAAAACCCGGGGGCAGCAGCAGAGTGCTGCTGTATCAGAATCAGTCAGATTTTCTTCTTCCCTGCCCGATTATCTTTGGCAGATACATTTTCATAAAAACAAAATTAGATTTGGGGGAATATTGGGAAGCAAATGAGCCGAAATCAAAAAAGGAGAGAAGAGGGTTTAGGCACTTCTTTTGAAATGCAACTTCCACGCACACAAAAGTTAAATATGGAAAGAATCCATCCAGTTCTCTATCAACAGGTACTAAATAAAATGTAGCTAGCTACTCTGAAACTGTGTTTTATATGAGTTCTGGATAGTACTTGGTAAAACTACAGAATACTGAGAAACAAAGCACTATAGCTTTATCATGAAAATTTTATGAAAAGCCTCTCAAATTTCATCCTCAAAGATGTCTCGTGTTTTTCTCCTGCAGACTGCACTGTGTGTATTATTTACTTGCATAAAATTAAAAAAGCAACTGACAAGAGTTTTTTTCTTTAAGCAGAAAAATACTACATGACTTGACAATTCTTTGGAAATGAACTTTCTAAGAAGTCTTTTCAAGAAATCACCCTTTTTTCCCGTTACAGGAATTCTTCAAGAAGACAGATTAGAATTCTTAATATTTGCATTACCTAAACCATTATAATAGTGGAAATTTTTTTAATTACCTTATTAAAAATGCACAAAAAGTGAGTGTTTTTTTAACTTGAAACTTAATAAGCCTGCCACAAGTAAGTCATGTTATATTCATACAGTGAAATACTATACAGCAATGAGAGTAAATGGTCTGTAAAGCTACAGCCAACAGAAATGTCTACAAAGACGGGAGGCCTGTGACTGCACAGCCAGACACTGTATCCGTGAAATGGTGCCAGCACAAGTGAGAAACTGAATTGTGTACCTTATGTCATGTTAATTAATTTAAATTGAAATGTGTAGATAGCCATACTAGATAGCCCAGAATCTGTCATATTTTCTTCTTCCTTGCCTTATCCTGGGCAGATACAGTTTTATAAAATAAGATTACATATGGGGGAATATCAGGGAAAAAATGAGCTACCACATTTAGACAGCCCAGGTCTATAACCACATTGAAATAACCGGAGTGAATCTCCTATAAACATCAGGTTGGTCTTATCAAATTAGACACAAAAAAGTACAGTCTGTAACATTTCACTTCTGTAAAGTATAAAGACAAGCAAAACTAATCTGTGCTTAGAATTCAGGACTGAGATGACCTTTTCAGGAGATGGTGACTGGAAGAGGGCACCAGGGATGCTGGGGTGACGCTAATGCTCTGTTTCTTGAGCTAGGCGCTGGTCTATATATCACAATATAAAGCCTGATGGTAAAAATGCACCAGGATTTATATTGTGCTATATACCTATATATCTATATAAATAAATTCGGGAAGGAAGGGAGGCAGGGAGGGAGGGAAATTGCAAGAGACAGCATACCCACCCATAAGAGCCAAAGACCAAACTCAGTGGCAGGTCTCACTCTGTCAACATCAGGAGTGAAGAGAGTTTGTGGGGTTCCAGAGAAAATCCACAACGCTGTAAAGCGAGTGAACAAAGGCACCACTCTTGTTCTCGCGAGAACAGAGGTGCAGCCCGCCCCAACGCACCTTCTGCTCCTTCAGCTGCTGCTCCAGCTTCTGCAGGTCGTCCTTGCTTTTCTGCACGTACTGCTGCAGAGCCTTAATTTCCGATTGCTTGGAGTCCATGTCCACCTGAATCTGCTTGAGCTCTTTCTCTAGTTTTTCCTTCTTTCGAGATTCTCGCGAAGCTTCGTTCTGGCGTAGTTGGATTTCTTGTTGGAACTACAGTCACAGAAAAGACAGGGAAGGAAGAGATGCCTCACCATGGCAATGCCTAGCCAGCCAAGCCTCCCCCTCTCTGAAGTCTTTCATCTTAAGCACAGCCACATGGAGTAGCATTTCTCCAGTAGGGCAACCAACTTTGAGCACCGTCGTTCACACTTCTGAAGACCACAATATTCTGTATTGTCTCTCAGAGTTTTGATACCAAACACTCACCCTAGTGGTAGATAGATGACAAGTCCAGAAAAGACCAAAGAAATTCCAACTAAATATAGAAGCCCAGAGCTCTACGGAAGTCAAACACAGAATTTATCCTGTTATCCATCAACAGGAACTAAATGAAATGCAGTCAGCCATCCCAAGTATAGGAAGCCTGGGGGGTGCAGTGGTTAATAGCTGGGGCTGCTAACCAAAAGGTCAGCAGTTAGAATCCAGCAGCAGCTCCTTAAAAACCCACAGGGCAGTTCTACTCTATCTGGTAGACTCTGAGTTGGAAACTACTTGATGGTGATGAGTTTGGTTTAGTTTGGGGTGTCCTAAATACAGATTGGCTTGGCTTGGCAAATACAGATAGCCCAGGTGGTGAAGAATTGATTAAAGCGCTGGCTGCTAACAGAAAGGTCAGCAGTGGATCTCACCAAACCGCTCGGCAAGAGAAAGGTGTGGCAGTGTGTTTCAGTAGATTTACAACCTTCAAGCCTTGTGGGCCATTCTACTCTGTTCTACAGCATCGCTGAGTCAAGCTCCACTAGACGGCAGTGGATTTGGGTTTGGTTTGTATCTTAAATACGGAATTGTGTTTCCCATGAGCCCTGGATGTTGCTAAACAAAGCATTATAGTTTTATCACCATGTTCAAAATCTACGAAGTGCCTTTCTCTTAAATTTCCGCTCAAAGAAATCTCACGTTTTCTCCTAGAGTCCATACCTTGTTTATTACCTATTTGGCTTCTGGCTTTATATAAATATGTCCGTATGGATTCTGCTAGATGCCTTCCTTATAAGGGAGAAGGGCATCCTCTCTAGATGCAGGGCATCCTTGCCTCCACAGGGAACACTTTCTCAAAGAGAAAATTAAGAAAGAAAACTGCTCCTCAAGGAAGAAACCAGACTAACACTGGTTGGAACAGCAGATGCTTCACTTGGGCATAACACGTTGCCATCAAGTCATTCCAACTCATTAGGGACCCTATAGAGTAAAACTGCCCCATTGGGTTTCCAAGGCTATAAATCTATATGCAAGCAGATTGTCACATCTTTTTCCCACAGACCAGCTGGTGAGTTTGAACCACTGACTTCTTGGTTAGCCGCCAAGCTCTTTAACCACCGTGCCACCAGGGCTCCTTCACTTGGGCATAAGGAGATAAATTTGAGAGAGGACCAAGAGTTGAAAGGAGCCTGAGGACTGACAGAATGTCCTTCTAGAAAGTAATACACTTTCGTCTTGCCTGCCATGGTTAGACGGACCTGACTGATGCTTTGTTCAGCCTCTTCTTTTGATCGCTCTGTTTCTTGCTGCTGCTCAGAGATCTGAGCTAAGGACTCTCGTAATTTCAACACTTCTGTCAAGAGCTGGTCTCGCTCTTTTGTTACTTCTTCTTTGAACTTCAGTAAATCTCGGATGCTAAAAAAGCAGAAAACAGGAGTTAGACTAAGTGGCCACCAGCTCAGGGGTCCTTCTTACCGTCCTGTGAGCTCACTCTCAGGGAGAGGACTTCAGGGCAATGATTAACACTATTCAGGAATTAAAGAGAAAGATCTTTATACCCTGACCAGAATTGCTGCTTGCAATATATTAATTGAAAAGCCAAAGCCAAGTGCCATCGAGTCGCATCCGACTCGTGGCAACCCTAGGGGCCAGGGTAGAACTGACTCCCAGAATATTCAAGGAGCACCTAGTGGATTTGAACTGCCGACTTTCTGGTTAGCAGTGATAGCACTTAACCCACTACACCACCAAGAAGTTCCAGTAATACATGTCTAATGTCTCATTTTTTATTTTTAAGAAAATGTAATTGCTGTGTGTGTATGTGTGCGTGTGCGTGTGCGTGTGCGTGTGCGTGTGCGTGTGTGTGTGTGTGTGTGTGTGTGTTCTCTTTTAGGCATTTTTCTAGCAATACAGAAAAAATAAAGGCCAAAAATGGTAACTGTTTACCTCTAAGGAGTGGAATTCGGGGTGAAGTATTGAGGGGATAATTTCCATTCCTCACTTTCCACACCTCTGTATTATTTGGACTTGTTACAACAAAGCTGTATTATTATTGTCAACACTTGTAATTAACCCTGAAGAGATGTCAATTTAGGAAATTATTTAATAGAGCCACGGGAAGGTTATGATCACAGCTATAAAACCCAAATGCAGCCTAAGCATAAGTAAATAACATGTACTGCCAAATATTCTGTCCATCCACCCAAAAAGATTAGTTTTTCCCAAAGGGAAGCAACTGAAATAAAATGTCCCCAAGAACAAAATTAGGGAAATCATTCATAATGCCAATTTTTGGAAAGTGTATGATAATACTCACCTAATTTGAAGTGTAAACTAGTGACTTCATATTTCAAAAGCCATGACATATCATCTGGCTTGACTTTCTGAAGAATGAGCATTTTGAGAGTGGAAAATTTAACTGATATGACCTCAGCTGCAAAATTAGTCTAGAGCAAACTAGACAATAAGGAGCTCAGAAAGCAGAGAATTTGGATTCCAGAATCTTACAGCTGACAGTCATCAAACAACTGCTCAAAACACAGTAATTTGACAGTGTTTATTTACCAACAACTCTGATACAACATAAATGTTTAATAAGGAACCTTCCAAACCTCACTCAAACTCTTCTTTCCCAGAAACAACACCTCAAATTCTAAGGTTACTCTGAAGATAGCTTCAGCACATTGTTAAAGATATGATTCTGGATTAGACGATTTCTTCTGTGCTCTTTAAAACAAACGAACCAAACCCATTGCCACTGAGTCAATTCCAACTCATAGCTACCCTATAGAACATAGTAGAACTGTCACATAGTTTCCAAGGAGCAGGTGGTGGATTCTAACTGTCAGCTTTTGGCTACCAGTCTGTGCTCCTTATCCTGTTCAATTCTCGACAGAATGCTTACTGTCTAAATTAGTTGCTCTTAAGTATTGCTGAATTGCTCTGAATATGTTTGACATCTTTAATAAGAAAAGAGAGTCCATCATTATACAGATCACATTTTCTGTTGTTTTTCCTATTCTCGTCCTCTCTCCCAAAAAATGCACTGTCGATCAAAGTTGACTAGCCAAGCCAGCCAACTGCCGTCGAGTCGGATCCAACTCATGGCAACCCTAGGGTCCAGAGTAGAACTGACCCCCAGAGTTAAGTGTATCTAAAAAGCATAAACAGCCTACAGAACATTTAGATATGGTCAGGGATGCCCAAGGAAGTGAGTCTCATTCCTGGTTCACTACTTCACTCAGTGCTGTACATGCCCTGTACAGTGCTAGTCTCTAGGCAAGGAATAAAGGTATCTTCCTTCAAGGAGTTCACAGCCCAGTGAGTAAAAGAGCATATCAACAAATAATTTTAGTACAGTGTGATCTGTCCCATACTAGAGGTGTCAGGTCTTACATTGATTCTTCCTGCCTGGTCATTGGGCAGGGGCGAGAGTATCAGAGAGGCAAGGTTGGAACAGGAAAGTTGATGGTGATGAAGTTAGGTAGTGTTTGAAGTGTGTCTTGAAGGATCACTAGGAGTTTACTGTGTAGAGGATTTCATAAAAGCCATTCAGTGCATAGAAAACAGCATGTGCAAAAGTATGAAGGCATGAACAAGTATGGCATAATTTGAAATGAGGTGAGAGAGACTAGGTGGGGCAGGTCTATGAAGGGCTTTCAAAGACAAGCTTAAGAGTTCAGCCTTTATCCTTTGGACGTGGGTAGCTACCACAGGTGTTCACAGTGGCTATGGGTATATGTGGGTCTGTGTTTTGAAAGCAATGTGAAGGATGGAATAAAGAAAGACAGGGAGATCTGTTAGGAGGCTACTGCCAATTCCAGTAGAAAACAGGGGACACAAACCATAGCAGAAGCACTAGGAACAGAGAGGGTGGAAATGCCAAAGGGAGACTTAAAAGACCAAGTCAATAGCAATAAGCCTTAAGGGATGAGGGAACGCAGGGTGGAGAAAAACTCTGTGTTCTGGTCTAAAGCCTAATAAGAAGGTAGAGAGGAAGATGATACAAGCAATCATGGAGAGGGTATGGGAGGAGTTGTGAGTCTGGACAGAAGGATAGTCAGCTCCAATCTATACAAGTTTGAGAGAAATAAACATAAAATCTGATTCCTTTAGACCCAGGAGTTTAACATAATCACCAATTAGAAGTTCTTGACTGTGGGCATGGGGAGTATTACAAAAAAAAACCAGTAACGGACAGAAACCATCGCCAAGAAGCCAACAAGGAAGGAGAGTGCCCTATCATAGAGAATGTTCAAGGAGACATTGGCCTACCCCAGGCTCTCTGTTGAAGAAGGAGGCCTCTGCAAAGTTAAGTTCAACATACATCAAGAAGGCTATGACCTACTTGCTATCCTGGTTCATTGACAGTCCCGAACCTTGCTCGACTAGCTTGGTCAAGTTTACTATTTCCTCTTTGAGTGCAAGAATCGTGTCCTTTGCCTTCTGCTCCTTATCATAGGCTGAGTCCACCATCTTCCAGGCCTTTTCAATTTCCTAGAGAGGCCACAGGATGTCAGTGAAAAAAAGCAAACTGAGGTCCACTTCAAGATGAGTAAACAGAACAATACCATGACTGTAATAGTAGTAGTTATTTACAGGTAAAAATAATATATGATACATTAGATTTATATTAACTGAATTGCTCATCATGAGTTAGTTGACACTGAACAGTACACTTAAAGAGATGGGCAAATAAAGGGTATTTTTTCTTGTATAGGTGAATAGAGCCACAAGGAGCATGTACTGCATGACTTATGTCACCAGGGTGACTATTTCTAATAAAGATGTTATGATAGGCTTGCACAATTAAAAAGGAAAGCTTAATAAGCTTTGTCACATAAGGCATGGTCATAAATCTTAAGTCCAAAATTTTAAGCGCCTGACAGATTCCAAACAAAAAATATATTTTGTCTTCAGGGCTCAAGGGAGCTCCTAGATGGCAATGTGAGCTTTAGGACGATCCAGAGCAACACGGTCCTCTCTGTACGTAATTATGCACAACAGCCTTGGTAACTGCCATTCCCAGAAACCCATGCACAATGCTTGTGGGAGAAAAACAGAAAACCATAGCAGAGGCTGGAAACAACGACTCATGCAGCTTTCACCTCCTGACTGTTATGAAATACAATGTGGAATATTAAAATAAATACTTAAAAATGAAATACAGCCATTTGGGTGAGCACACACAGTAGTTGTGCAACAGCCTTGAATTTGATCCCACCACTTAATTTTCTTGCCAAATTTTGTCCAGTGAAATGTGGGTCTCTTATGCAAGCTTTGGGTACAAATATTCCCTTTTTATGCTCACAAGAAATAAAGTGAGTCAAAGACATTAAATTTATTAATTAATGTAATAAATCCTTGTCATCTATTTATAGTAGAGAAAGAGATGTAACTTAGTCAATGACAGCACTTAAATTAGTGGTTTGAAACAAAATGACAGTTTGTAGGGAATACTCTTCTGTAGCAACTCTTTGTGCTATTTCTGGGAAAAAAAAAGGATGTTTCAATGAAAATATGATTATATAAAGTTTTGTCCAAATCAGCTTCACCAATTAGATTTTGGTCAATTCTTCATTTTGAATGAGAAGTGGTGTTTTTGTTACTATCATGAAAATGAACTGAAGCTTCTTGTATTGGTTTTTTTTTATCAAAGAGAAGCAATGACAATACAAAGTTTAGCACTAACTTAAAAAAAAATCAGTTCCTCAAAAAAAGAGATAAGCCATATTTTGTACTAGTTTTGGAAATTAATTTGAATTGGGTGACATCTAATTTCATATCAAGGAAATCTCTAACAATGTTGTAAATTATCTCTTGTGACTAAGGTCTTAATTGTCAACTGAAATGCCTCAACCCCTTGTCACATTGATATTGATAATGAACATTATCAGCCATACTTTCAAAATAATATACTTGAGGGTTAAAAAATACATAACATATAAAATAAGACCACGTTTTCCCACTATCCCTATAGGCTGATCCCCTGTTCTCCCATACGAAGAACCGAAAGGATAAAGAGAGAAGCAGAGGAAGAGAAACCGTGATATTTACTCTCTGGGAATTCTGAAATTAATCTCTCCTAGAACTTTAGAGAAAGTAAAAATGGTTTGAAAATAGCTTTAACAAGCTATCATTGCACGCATTCAGCTACTCATCTTACATCAGACGACATCTTGAGATTCCTAATATTCCATTTATCTACAGTTCTTTTTGCTAACCCATTATCTCCTAGAAACCAAGCCAGTAAGGTTCTACATTATTTTCTGAAAGATGACATTCACCCAGGCTAATTATTTTCTTTGAGAACAAACATTATTCCCTAGACTTAATGAATATATAAATCATACACAGTTTTCCTTAGTAACTCACTTGCTACCAGCCTAGAGCCGCCAATATAATGAAAGTATGATGCTTTAAATACAAGAGGTACTCATGGCAGCTCCCTTTTGGTTTTGTGTCTAGAAGATCACTGACCTTCTTCAGGGACGCAATGGTGGACTGATCATCCTGAGACAGCTTCAGAGCAGTAGCGACTTTGGCAGAATTAACCACAATCTCTGCATTGAGTTCTCTGCATTTGGCCATCAGACGCCTCTCATTGTCATAAGACCTTTTCATTACAGCATGAAGCTTCTCATATTCAATCCTAAACTTCTCCAGACTTTTGTCTCCTGAAAGTTCATTGAGAACCTCCTGAAAATCCCTTTCGATTTCTTCAAATGCAGTTTCTTCCAGCACCATCTTTTCACTCTTTTCCTATAAAAAGAGCAAAGATGGGAATGTACATTCTGAAATTTCTACCATTACCATTAAGGAACTGCTATTATCACCCCATGAATGAAAGGCAAGAAGAAATTAACACTGTGGGTGGAGAAGGTTCTTTGTTCATTGATTGTTATATTAATAATTAATACTATTGAGATAATAATGTTTCCTACCTCGTGCAGTTATTAAGGATTACATTAAATGGCATTGAGTCATGTTAAGGACTTAGCCAAGTGCTAGAAATAGTAGGTGCTCAGTGAATGACAGCTATTATAATTACAAGCCTCGGTCGCTTTTCATTGCATCCTGCTTCCCACTGCCTCAGGACTGTACAAGGGAGCCATGACACATTGAGGCCAGAGGCAGAAAAAGCTTGGCATGAGTACTGTGAAATCATGAACATACAGTGAAACCCACCTGAAATATAGAATGGTCTCCTAACAGAAATGCCATTACTTTTGCCGCTTAAAATATATATATAGGCTAGGCCACCCCAACAAGTGTATTAAAGTATCTCTTATGCAATGCTCATGACCTTTGCGAAATCTGCTTTCCATGACGTAAAAAAAAAAAAACAAAAAGAAAAACTTTTTTTGTTGTTTTTGTTACAGAATCGATATCAAGTCACGAGGACTCTGTGTGTTACAGAGTGAAACTGTACCGCATAAGGTCTTCAATGGTGGTGACCTTTGAGAAGAACATCACCCAGTTTTTCTCTCAAGGCATGTTTGGGTGAATTCAAACCACCAACTTTGAGGTTAATAGCTGACTGCTTAACATGTGCACCACCCCGTAGCACTTAACCACTACACCACCAGGGTTTCCTATCCATAGTTAGCTGAGCAAAAATGTATTTAAAGATATAAGCCCAAGCCATGATGGGGGACACAATGTAGAGTCCCTAATGTAGCATGAGAAAAAGAGGTGTGCAGTTCAAGAGCTCTTCTAAAAGACCAGAACTGATGGTTCAACAACCTGGAGGGTTCCTTGGGAACAAGGTCTCTAGACTTGCTGCTGGCCCTGACCTAAAACCAGTGCTGAGGTCAACTCTTCGGACAAGAACGGACTGGACTTGGGGACACAGTGTGAGCGTGTGGTGTGTGTACTTTATGGTTTCACATATTTATAGGAGGCTGTCCTAGTTTCTTTCTAGATGGGAGAGGAGAGGGTGGGGAGGAGGGGAGGAGGGGACAGGTGCTTGTTAAGAGGATACTGGAACAGTGAAAAGGAGGAGTATGCTGTCACAGAGTGAGGAGAACAGATGGAGCTGCAGATAGGCGGGCATGCAAAATTGAGCTGGATTGTACACTTTCACTTAATCAAAGAAAAAAATACATACATATAAGCCCAAATGTGTGTGCGTGTGTGTGTGTGTGTAATTAAATCAAGTCTGACTATGGCTATGACTCAGATGAGAACCCAGGAAATAGTTATATAGGAATTCTTATCTCCCTAATTCTTTTAAATACAGCACAACAACAATAATAAAAGAATGAGTATGGTTAATATACTCATTCATTCAGCAAACGTGTATTGAACAGCTGATAGATGTGTAAGTTCTGTCATGATGCCTCTAGGAGATGCCAAGGTAGGGAAAAAACAGTGCTCCCATAGCAAAATTATGCTTCAGTAGCTGACAGAGCGTTTATGCAGATAATGTAAGTGTAGGATTTTATATCTGCTGTAAATGAATTCAAAGTTCTATGTGAATCAATAGGAAAAGGGAATTACTTGCCATAACAGGAATTAAAGCAAATTTCATAGTGGAGATGGTATTTGAGCAGGCCTAGAAAGAAGAGTGGAATTTTCACAGGCGGAAACAGAGAGAAATAGCATCCTGGTAGAGAGCAAAGTTTGAGCAAAGATTCAGGGTCAAGTAAGTATTCAGCATACGATATTGGTTAAAAAGCCCAATTTGGCTAAAAAAAAAAACCCCAGAGAATTAGGGACAGAGAGTGAAGGCCATTAATGGCATTCTACACAATATGGAGCACATTAGTCTGCAGGTCATAGAAAACCACTCAAGATTTCTGAGCAAAGGACTGATAAGATTTGTAAGGTTTTGCATATGTTTGCAACTTTATCCTTTGATATTCTACAAACACATATCCAAGACAGCTTTGGTATCAAAACACTATTGCTATTCAAAGAAACCAAGTGAGATAATCTCCAACAAAAGAGTAAAATTCCAAATCTCTCTGAAGATTTTGAGTAAGTAGTCTAGTCTACCCTCTTCTTTGACAAGTGTGCACATTTTTGTTTTCAAAAATAGTCACACAGTTAATTTAATCTCTAAACATGAGATGCAAGCAAAATACAGTCTTTGAAGATTATCCCTAAAATAAATGTGGAGTCACAAGCATATCTACAGCATTTCATATAACATGTTAATACTAATTTAGAACTAAACAGAGGTTTTCAGCCCAACTGAAAGCAGATTATTGCAATATAGCCATTCCAAAAAGGAGCAAATTTTTTATTAAGGAAATATGGTGGTATGCTGCTCTGTGCTTTCCCCATGAGAACACACTAGAATTTATCATGGCAGTGTTCTCAGCTCCATCTCTGTGAATGGTATTAATGTCCATACTTGATCACCAGCCCAATGATTTGTTGGTAGGTCAGGTTTTTCCTGTATACCTATTGCTTATCACAGAAATGGAAAATACCCCCAAAATAAAAGTTTTAAAGAAACTTTTATCAACAAAAGAAATTTTCTCAGATTGTCATTAAACACATGCTAATATTAAAAGAAAAATAATCAGTCTCTTAGTGGTGACCAGTAGACGACTGGTATCAACACCATCATAGCCCGGAATTGCACCTGTTGCAAAAGGATGATTACAACATTAGCTAATTAGAAAGAAATGGTAACAGTCTTTCTTTAACACTTGCTAACCAAAAGGTGAGCTGTTCAAACCCACCAGCTGCTCCTTGGAAAAGCTATGGGCAGTTCTACTGTGTCCTGTAAGGTTGCTGTGAGTCAGGACTGACTCTTGCGACAGGTTTGGTTTATTGAGTGCCTACTGTATGCCAGCCACTGTTCTAGGTGCTGCGAATACCAACCAGTGGGGAGAAGGAAAAGGAAAAAGGAGGAAATTGAGCTGCAACAAAAGCAGACGCCCAAGTGGAAACGGGGAATTGTGAAAGCAGAGGAAAAGAAAATTTGGTTGAAGTCAAGTAAGAAGAAAAATGGAACAAGGAAGAAACGAGAGGATATAACGAAAAGTAAGTTAGATTGGGAAACAGCTCATGGAATTGGTATTGGGGCTTGTGTATGGAAAACGAAGAACGGAATAAGCCAAGATGTCCAGTTGGAGAGAAAAGGAGGAAATACCCAAAGCAAACAAAGAAAAAATAATAATAATGAAGGAAGACTAGCAGGGACTGGAAGAGAAAATGGGACAAAAAGAGATATGCGTGAGTATGAATAATAAGGGGAAATAATAGGGCTACAGAAGCCAGGATGTCAGAGAAAAGTAAGAGTGATGGAGCCCCGGGAGTGAAGATGATGTAGGTATGAAAGGGACTGGATGATAAGAAAGGAGGGGGCTCGTGACCATGGAAAGATAGAGCCAGAAATGGAGGAGGAGGAATGATGAGCAGATGTGAATGACAGGGAGAAGACAAGATGAGGGACTAGAATAGGGATGGGAGTTGAGGGTAGTAGTGACAGCATGGGTTTCCAACCTGTGCAATCCCACAGGGGCACTGTGCTTAAATGGGTCTACCCTAGGCTTGATGCTCTGCTGTCTTTGTATACCTTGCTCAAGGGGCCTTACATTTTAATTTGGCACTCAGCCCTGCAAATTATGCAGCTGGTCCTGGCTGGGACTGACCATGATGGGGGAGATGGGGAAAAGGCAGGGAGGCCCTGATGCGATGGGTGTCAACTCGGGTAAGGCTATGCCAGTACAGGAGTGAGGGTTAAGGGTAGACGGAGACTAAGTGGCAGGTGAATAACAGGGTCCTGAGGTTGTCAAGGCCATAATGGACAGGGGTCATCGAAGTACTGCAGAAATGCCCCCTCATTAGTGAGGCTGAAGAACTGAATGGAGGTTACAAGACAGTAACACAGGGGTCAGTGAATGAAGAGGCAGTGCTGGCCCGTTGAAGTGCCCTTAACGAAGATGTGCGACAGCACGTGATCAGATTAGGATGGACAGGTCAGTGAGTGGGGGTGACAGTGGTATATATTAAGACTTCTTCCAGATCCCCTTTGTCAGGTGAATCATCTCCAGTATATTTCTGTGTGCACTTCTATTGTGGTTTCAACTTATGGCTCAAAATTTAGAGCTGGGTTCATATTCCGTGTGAGTCTGTGAACTCCTCAATTTCCACCCCGTCTAGCAGAGTGCAGGTTTAAGAACTGGAGAAGCTGCGAGGTCCAAAGAATCGAAGGGGAAGGAAGTAAACAGAATCAGAGGAACTGGAAAAAGGGAGTGCAACGGGAGGCTGACAGCGAGGGCCGATGTTGTGACAGAGACGAGTCGACAGGAGGAGAAGGTACAGTGGGAGGGACAAGCAAAAGGCGACAGACTGGGGCGCTGACTCCTGACCTCGGCCATCCTGATGCTTTCTGGGTGCGGCCTCAGAGGCTGCTATCGAGGTCGCAGAAACGGGGCCGCAGTCTGGGGAAGGGGCTGCACACTGCCCCCGGCGTCTAAAAACTGGCCACGTTAATCTGTAGCCCCGCCCAGCCGAAACCCGGCTCGGCGCGTCCTCCCGTCTCCTGGCAACCGCCACGCCCCCTAGGGGAGCTTGTGGAAGTTCGAAAGAGGCGGAGCGTGGAGCTTCTGAAGGCCGGACCAGGGCGGTTTTCCAGGGAGAAATATGCAAATAACCCCTAAACTGGGCAGGGCCAAGGAAATCAGGAGGCGGTGCCTCTGAGAAGCCAGGCGAGGTTCCCCAGGTGTGAGCAGAAATGAGAAACGCCCAAGGCCAAGAGGAGGGCGCAAAGGCAGAGGCGATCCGGAAAGGCCACGGTGAGGAGGATGTGGAGCCAGCAGTTGAGAGCCAAGAACGGACCTTGTAAGGAAATATGGGACGCAGGTTTCTGGGTGAGGGACGGACTGGCAGCTACCCTCTGCTCTCTGTGACAAAGTGACTTGGTCATGGGAATAAGAAATCCCTCTTCCCCCCCCCCCGTCCCTCCTCTTCCTCCTCCCTCTCCTCCTCCCCCCGTTTCTCTTCCTTTCCTCTCCCTCCTTGCCCTCCTCTTCCTTCTCTTCCCCCGCCCCCTATGGACTTCAGGTGCAGAGAATTGAAGTAAGGACCCTCCTTGGATCCTAAAATGTGAAAGGTCCCTCTCTTGCTTATTTTTCTCTCCGCTCTCACTCCCATGGACATCTATGCTACCGACATGTACTTTGGAAAAATGTATTTTTATGACTTTTTAAAATTATTTTAATAGTACTAGACTTTGAGGATCATCTTCTTTTCTACTTTTTTCACTGCTCATTCTTTGAGGATTTCTCCTTTGCAGTTGGTATTGTAAGACTGTTCTTGGCTTCCAACGACTGCACAGCATGGCATATTGTGCATCCCCAAGTGATGAACACCAAGGCCGCCTCCATCTTTCCAACACTGCAAACAATAGGGTGATCACCACATTTGTCTGTGGCCACTTATGAACCTATGTGCAAATTCCTCTGAATTTGCCTAGGAATGTGTCCTAGTCACCCAATGCTGCTATAACAGAAATACAAGTAGAAGGCTTCCACATACAGTTTAGTCTTTCACAGTCTAGGATGCTAGAAGTCCAAATTCAAGGTGTTAGCTCCAAGGGAAAGCTATCTCTATCGGCTCTCGAAGTGGGTCCTTGCCATCAATCTTCCTTTCCCTGGTCAAGGAGCTTCTCAGGAGCAGGGACCCAGATCCCAAGAACACATTCTGCTCCCAGTGCTGCTTTACTGATGATATGAGGTCCCCCGTCTCTCTGCTTGCCATCATTTCTACCTGTCTCCTGTAAGATAAAAAGTGATGCAGGTCACTCCCCAGGGAAACTGACTTTATGTTGGATCAGGGATGTGATCTGAGTAAGGGTGTTACCAGCCCGCCCTAATTCTCTCTTTTTTTTTCCTTTTTTATTGTGTTTAAGTGAAAGTATACAATTCAGATCAATTTTGTATGCCCACCTATCTGCAGCTCCTTCTGCTCTCCTTGCCCTGTGACAGCACACTCCTCCTTCCCATTTTATACTTCTCCTATCCTCTTAACAAGCTCCTACCTCCTCCTCTCCACCCTCTTCTCTCCCATCTAGAAAGAGACCAGTAGGACAGCCTCCAATAAATGCACAGAACCATAAGGTACACACACCATATGGTCACATTCTGTCCCTGAGTCTAGTCCATTTTTGTCCGAAGAGTTAACCTCAGCATATTTTCTAGACAGGAGCAGCTGCAGGTCTACGGGCCACAGTCCCAGGGGAACCCACCCTAATCCTCTTTAACAAGCTAATCCTGTCTTATTAAACACAAGTCGAGATTAACATTTACAATACATAGGAAAATTATAATCGCAAAATGGAGAAAAATCACACAATGCAGGAATCATGGCCTAACCAAGTTGACACATATTTTGGGGGAGACAATTCAATCCATGACAGAGTAGGATTAAGTCATAGGGCACGCATTAGGCCATTGCATTTAGTTTTGTACTTGTGTCCTACACAAGTACATCCACCCAGCTAAGGCACCAAACCGAAACTAAACTCACTGCCACCTAGGCAATCACTCTGTCCTACAGTGATCCTATAGGACACAGTAGAAGTGCTCCATACAGTTCCCAAGGCTGTAAATCTTTACAGAAGCAGACAGTCCCATCTTCCCACAGAGGGCTGTTGGGTTCTAACTGCCAACCTGTCCACTAACAGCCTAGCACAGGGCTCCTGGCTGAGGCACCAAGAGGGGTAGAAAAGCAGTCCCTATTCTCTTTTCTAAGCCATGTTCCTTGGCATATAGGTCTTTAATAACTCGAGGAACATGAGTCTTTTTCTTCCTATAAAAACTCAGGTTGCTACCGGTCATTAACCTGCAAGGCTGTGACTACACAAAGAATGTACTTTTTGTAGGTTCATCTATCTAGAGGTAGCATAGTGTTCCAAGGAGGTGATCTCAGAGGTAGCAAACAAGGCTGGAGAAGCAGGCTGAACTGAACTGTAAGCCAAGCAAATAGAAATGGGGAGGAGTGGGGAACAGCAACAGGACTCGGTTGTTTTGTGTGTTTACAAGAAACATGGTGACACACATTGGGACCACCAACTTGTGGAACCACCACGATCCATCCAGAGAGAGTCCATAAGTTTCCCATAAGTACATAACAATGAAGAAAGACTTAGAGGTCCCTGCTACCCATTTCTTGCACTGCTGTCTATTATAGGTTATGCATCTTCCTGGTTCCTAGGAATCTCCTAAAGGATCATTTCCTGAGCACATGGCCTGCAACCTGTACCTGTACCCATTGCCATCAACTTGATTCCACTTCCTAGCAACCCTATAGAACAAAGTAGAAATGCCCCATAGAGTTTCCAAGGAGCACCTGGTGGATTTGAAAGGCTGACTTTTTAGTTAGCAGCCATCGTACTTAACCACTACACTGGAAATCTTGGTTGCATAGTGGTTAGGTGCAATGGCTGCTAACCAGAAGGTCGCAGTTTGAATCCACCAAGAGTTCCTTGGAAACTCTATGAAGCAGTTCTCCTCTGTCCTGTTGGTTTACTGTGAGTTAGAGTCAACTCAACAGCAATGGAAGCGGCCTGCAAAGGTAGTACAAACTCAATCTAAACAAAGCAAACATGTTGTTTAGAACCTATTACTGGGCAGACAAGAGGCTGGCCACAGAAACCACAAAGTTGAGTAGAGTAAGGGCACTGCCTTTTACATCCAGTCTGGCATGGAAAGAGAGACAAAGGCATCTACAGTTAATTCTAGCCCAATGCAATTGTATTACTCAGGACATGCCAAAGGGACTCTAAAAGCTTGGGGAAGCTAGACATTGACACCTGAGAGCATCGCTTGTGATAGGACACGAAGACCCAGCACGAGAAGTCACAGAGTTGTCAAGAAAGGTAGAAAGGCATACAACATGCTCTACCACAGGAAAGCAATACAGGTTGGACTCAACATGGATGAAGGGATAGTTGGACAAATTATTTATGCTAATAGAAAGAAAGTACTTGAACTCTGATTTTCCAGGCTAGGAGAGACAACTTGGCTCGTTTTTGTTGTTGTAATAAGAAGCAGCGCTAGGTGGCATCATACTACCAAAAGCATATTGGTGAACACCATCCTCATTGCCTAGAGACTCTAGAAGAAACAACCACAGAGACCAGGTCAACCCCCTAACTTAGATGAGTAAGAGTGTGTCTATGAAGTTTACTTCCCCTAATACCCATTTTGTTTGTTGACTGAGCACCTACCACATACCCAATCCTATGCTGCACACTGTGCCCAGTACAAAAGAGGTTGAATACAGGATCCCTGCCCTGCAGGAGCATTAACCAAATAAAGGCAAACCCATTGCCACTGAGTGGATTCCAACTCATAGTGACTCTGTAGACCAACAATAGGATTTCCAAGACTGTAAATCTTTACATCAGCAGACTACCATACCTTTTTTCCATGCAGTAGATGGTGCGTTAGAACCACCAACTTTGTGGTTAGCAGCCAAGCACTTTACCACTGTGTTACCAGGTCTTCTAAGTTTCAAAGAGCATAGGGAGAAGCAAAGCACACATGCCACCCCTGCCTCTTCCCCAAAAAGGTTGAGAAAACAGTCCGAGGCAGGACGAAGTAAGCACTAAAATGGGGACATTGAGACATAATGTCTTGAGTAACTGAACCCCTTGATCTTTCAGTGCCTTCTCCTACCACTCACTCCTTGCCACACTGATCTCTTTCAATTCATTGCATATGTTGTCATGGATTGAATTATGTCCCCCCCATGTGTGTATCCATTTGGATGGGCCATGATTCCCAGTATTGTATGATTGTCCACTGTTTTGTCATGTGATGGGACTTCCTACATGCTGTAAATTCTTACCACCATGATTTAAGAAGATGGATTGCCAAAAGCCACTGCCTTTGAGTCAATTCTGACTCCTAATGACCCTATAGGTAAGAGTAGAGTGCCTGGTGGATTTGAACAGCCAACCTTTTGGTTAGCAGACTCAGCATTTAACCACTATGCCACCAGGGTTTCCAACAAGATGGATTAGCGGCAATTATATTGATGAGGTCTACAAGATTAGATGGTGTCTTGAGCCAGTCTCTTTTGACATAAAAAGAGAGAGAAATGAGCAGAAAGACAAGGAGACCTCATACCACCAAGAAAGCAGTGCCAGGAGCAAAGCGTATCCACTGGTCCGGAGGTTCCTGTGCTGAGATGCCCCCAGACTAAGGAAAGACTGATGCATCACAAGGACCTTCCGTCAGAGCCAACAGAGAAAGCCTTCCCCTTGAATTGACACCTTGAATACGGACTTGTAGCCTACCAGACAGTCAGAGAATAAATGGCTCTTTGTTAAAGCCATCCACTTGTGATATTTCTATTATAGCAGCATTAGATGACTAAGATACACATCATGTCAGGAATTCAGAAATAGTGATGTCTCTGGCTGAGATACTCAATCTTCCATCTCTGTATGGCTAACAATCATTCATCCTTCCTTCTGATTGCACTTCCTCAGGAAGATCTTGACTACCCTTTCAAATACCATGTATTTCTACTTCATGGAATATCTTATGATGGTAATTGTATATTCATGTAAGTGGTCACTTAATATCTGTCCTCCTTCTGAGACCATCAGACACCAAGAGGCCAAGGTTTATATGTGTCTTATTTAGTCCTGTTTCCAGTAGCTAGCACTCTGCTCAGCAATTAATTACTGAGTAAATGATTGCTGAGTGAGTTCTAAAATAAGGAAGACCACTTGAAGATGACATAGGAGGGAATACTATATGGTACGCATGGCTCTTGAACGTGACCTTAAATGACACATATAACTTGGAGACATGGAAGTAAATAGAAGGAATCCCAAGTATGAGAAGTAGCGTTAAGCAGATACCAAGGCAAGAATGCAAACATCAGGAAACAGTGGACACTTAAGTAGATAAAAGGCTGGAGAGTCTTAGAATAGTCAAGAAGTGGCTGCCAGGTAAAAGACCACAAAACCCCCATCAAACCTGTTGTCATCAACAGAGACAGTCAAAGACATGCTAATTTGCTCTACTGGATGACTTGAATATAGATCCTGAGCTATAATGTGTCTGCAAAGCTCTTGTTTGAACTCCAGCTTAACTGCCTCCTCTCAGTACCACCCAGGACCTCTAAGCTGTGAGCTATAATGCAATAATAAGAACAGCATTGTGTATCCTGGGCTCACCTCCTCAGAGTACCAAGTGAGGATATAAAGTGGACCCCAAGGGAAGCAAAAACACTGACATACAGCCCTACATGTAAATCTGCAGCCTGCCATGCAAATGAACTGTACCCTAAAACAAACCTGCTCCTCTAATAGATGAGAGACGACCTGGAGGTAATTTCGGGGGGTTGCACAGCTCACGGAAACCCTGGTGGTGTAGTGGTTAAGTGCTATGGCACTAACCATAAGGTTGGCAGTTCAAATCCACCAGCTGCTCCTTGGAAACTCTGTGGAACAGTTCTACTCTGTCTATAGGGTCGCTATGAGTTGAAATCCATTCAACAGCAGTGAGTTTAGTTTTGACCTTGGCATAGCTCATAATTCCCTTCTCTAAGACTAGTAACTGCTGCCCAGAAGTATGTGCTGCCTTCTTCAGGACCACAGCTGAATGGGTTAGGGGTAGATGGGACACTTGACACCTGACTCATGTGAAGACAAGTCCATTATTTCTCCTGGGAATTTATCACTGGAAAAAGAATAGTAAGTCAATCATCTCTGGGCGCTGAACCTGAGTTTGTGACACCCAGAAGAGGCAGAGAAGGAAGAATAAAGCACATGATCAAAGAGGGGAAAGCACAGCTCCAACAGATCGAAGGGGAGAGAGGATGGGATACCGCTGGTTGCTGATACCTTTTTGGATCCTGATAACAGTCCCTAGGGAGGCCCAGCAAGAACTGCTCTTGGGTTCTGCTAGTTTGCACGCATCCTCCTAAGATGTTCACCTTGTTTGTTTAAGCTAGCTGCGTTTCTATCGCTTGGGGAAAAAAAAAAAATTTAAAAACTCTGTCCAATACAGGCTCTGTTTGCATAGGCATTCTTGTGATATCACTGGATTTAGTATCCATGAAATCCTAAAAAGTGCATTTGGGTCCCAAGTGACATGGTAAAAACTGCTCTCTAGTCATCACATCTAACATTTCTCCTCTGGGCTGCTGGGAAGATTAAAAGCCCACACGTTGCAGACAATTGTTATCATTTATCAGCCGACCCTATGTTCACCTTAGATGACAGAGTCGAGTCCCAGCTGACTAGTGCTTTCCAAAAATGTTCAGGGCATATTTTATTCCTTTAATCTGCTCCTTTTCCAGCCTGCTGCAGCCCTAACTTAACAGAACATTTGTTGAGCATTTGACATCAGTTCCCATAGGGTCGCCATACAAATTCTCTTCCTGCTACCCAGGCAGCCCTGAAGCTTGGGCGGCTTTATTAGGAAGACTGAAAGGTCAGGTGTGAGGTGGCAGCCGCAGGTGCCCAGCACTGCAGGTGATCATTTTTACCAGGAGAAGGAAATCACAGTGTCACAACCACCCAGTCATTTTACCTGCCTTAAGTTCTACTGGCTTAACAGCAACTGCACTTCACCAGTCAGATTACTTCGGGATGTAACTAGGCTAGCTCATTCAGCTGGTGCTCAGCTCAAGAGGCCAAAGTTGCAATCGTAATGTTCCACTGTGGACTGATCAGGATTCGAGCAAACCAGTCCACTGACCAGACTGATTAAAAAGAGCAGGAGGCTCTGGCCAAGCCATTCTCGCTCCAAAAGAAAAGGAAAAATAAAACACAAATCCCCTTTATGATAGGTCAGTGCCATGTTTCCAAATGCCTCTAGACTTTACACAAGCTGGTCTTTTTTTTCTGGAATAGTCTGTCATCTTTGCTGAGCTACCAAATCTAAAACAAACCTATTGCTGTCGAGTCTAACTCATAATAATCCTAGTTATCTAGTGCTGCTATAACAGAACAAGTAGATGGTTTTTTAAAAAGAGAAATTTATTCTCTCACAATCTAGTAGGCTAGAAGTCCAAATTCATGGCACCAGCTTCAGGGGAAAGGTTTTTTCTTTCTGTCAGCTCTGGAGTAAGGTCCTTATCATCAGTCTTCACTGGTCTCGGAGCTTCTCAGTCACAGGGACCTGGGTCCAAAGGACATGCAGTGCTCATGGTGCTGCTGTCTTGGTGGTCCGAGGTCCCCACGTCTCTCTTCCTGCTTCTCTCTTTTATATCTCAAAACAGATTGGCTCGACACAATCCAATCCTGTAGATTGAGTCCTGATTTATTAACGTAACTGCCGATAATCCCATCTCATCAACATTACACAGACAGGATTTACAACACACAAATTATGCGAAAATTACATCAGATGACAAAGTGGTGGGCAATCACACAGTACTGGGAATCATGGCCTAGCCAAACTGATGCACATATTGGGGGGGGACACAATTTAACCCATGACTACAGAGTAGAACTGCCTCATAGGGTTTCTAAGGAGCAGCTGGTGAATTCAAACGGCAGATCTCTTGTTTAGCAGCCATAGCTCTTGACCACTGTGGCACCAGCGTCACCTCCTCCCCTCTTCCGTCCTCTGTGCTGCTAGGGAACCTGATCCTCTTTGTGTCGTTAGTGTTTCTCACTAATGTAGGCTCTGCAAAGCACACCGACTCTGGAGTAACACCAACACGGCCACTGTAGTTCAAAAGCAGCCAAAAGACAATCCATCAATAAACAGGGGTTGCTGTGTTCTGATAAAACTTCATCAGAATATAATCATGTGCTTTCTCTCCACCAGACTGTTTCCTTCACCAGACTGGGAAAACCAGTCTTTTTTCCTATGTCTCTGTGATGTTGAGCCAGAGGAGACACTCCAAATACAATGTCTGAGGAATGAAAAAATAAATGTATGAATGAGTGAGAAATGCAATTAACTTACTCAGATGATCAGCAATTACACTTGAGAGTGATGAGTGAGTAATGGAAGTAGAAGCAATTGGAACACAAACATTTAAGATTCTAAGGTAGTTAAGCCAAATCGTCTGCAAGCATACACTAGGGCCCTAAACAAAAGTATTAAGGATTACAGTAAAATGCATTTATCTGATTTTTCTTTCCAGCACCATATGTAGCCACAAATGCTGGCAGTTTGATTCTCAGAGACAGCAATCAATTGTAAAAGGGAACTCTGCCATGTTAAAGGAACAAACTCTTTTTTTTTTTTGGACTGTAGGTACGTTGTTTTCTTTCCAATCTCTGCTGCCAGATCCACTGAATCATTTCAGCAGCAGCAAATGCCTGCTAAGAAGCCACTGAGAGCCAGGTGCTCTCTAAAGCCCCATGAGGGAGGCAAAAATTGACTAAGGCCAGGACCAAGAAAACCAATTTAAAGTAAGCAGTAGCCTCCAGGATAAACCAGTCTATGACGCTTACCATTTTATTTTAGAAGCAAGTACTGGGGTATGCAAACCCTGTGAAGCATCTGATAGCAAATATTCTAGGCTTTGCAAACCATGCATTCTCTGGTATAACTACCAACTCTGCCATAGTAGTTCAAAAGCAGCCACAGACAGTACATCAGTAAACAGCGGTTGCTGTGTTCTGATAAAACTTTATTTACATTAATAGGTGGTAGTCTGGATTTAGCCTGCTAGCCATAATGCTTGGCATACAGTAGGTGCTCTATAAATATTTGTTGGCTGAATGAATGACAGAATGAAGGTCTTGCTAAGGTTACAGCATGATGGTTGATTTTCAAGGCTTGCTGTACCATTTTAAAATATTGACTACAGAGAAAGAAATAAAAACCTACTGGTGGTGCAGTGGTTAAGTGTTTGCTGACTAAGAATCTGCAGTTTGAATTCACCAATTGCTCCTCGGAAATGCTATGAAGGTAGTTCTTCTCTGTCCTGCAGACTCACTTGGAGTCAAAATAGATTCAAAGGCAACAAGTTTTTGCTGTTGTTTTTTTAATCAGAAATTGAGGAGTCCTAGCAGTGAAGTGGTTAATGTGCTTAGCTGCTAACCAGAAGGTTAGGGGTTAGAACCCACCAGCCACTCTCAGGAGAAAGATGCAGTAGCTTGAAATATATCCTACAGTAGCAACGGCAGTCATACAAACAGATACATGCACATGAATGTTTAGTGCAGCACAGCGACAACAGCAAAAAGATGGAATAACCCAGATGCCCAACAACAGATGAATGGATAAACAAACTACGGTTGTATATACTCAGTGGAACACTACACAATGATAAAGAACAATGATGATTTTAGGGAGCATCTCATAACCTGGTTTCAATTAGAAGACATCATGTCGAGTGAAATCAGTCAGCGACACAAGGACAAATATTGTACGAGACCCCTGTTATAAGGACTTAAAAACAGACTCATGTACAGAAGACTCTTTGATGGCTGCAAGGGAGGGGAGAGAGGGAGGGAGAGGGTTGGTTATAGATTAGATAGTTGATAGAAATTTGGTTGGGTGAAATCAGTAACCACACACATTAGAAAGAAGATCAGTTTAACTGGACTTTAACATAACCTGCAAACTCTTCCAACCTTAACCCAATATTGCAAGGACAGAGCAGCAGAGGTGGGGGTCTTGGGATCATGCTCTCAGGGGACATCAAGGCCAACCGGCATAACTAGTCTATTGCTAAGACAGTCTTCTGACTCCACATAGGTGAGTGGCATCTGGGGTCTTAAAAGCTTAAAAGCTGCCATCTGAGGTGCACCAAATAGTCCCAGCTGAGCTGAAACAGATGATCACCAGGGACAACAATGACATGAGGGAAAAAGAACCCAGAAGACAGGAAGACCCACTGTGAATTGGTGACTATATCAACATGTGACCAGAAGAACTAGATGGTGCCCAGCCACCACCAACGACAGCCATGATGGGGCTTACAATGCTGAGTCCCCATGTTAACATGAGAAATAAAAGGGTGCACTCTAAGATCTCTACTAAAAGACCACAACTGATGGACGAAGGCCTGGGAGTTCCCCTGGGAGCACGGTCCCTAGACATGATGCTGCCCCTGATCACAGATCATTAGTGAGTTCAACCCTTGCGATAGGAATGGAACAGACTCAGGGATACACAGTGACCATACTGTGTGTCTACTTTATGGTTCTGTGCATCTATAGGACGTCATCCTACTGGCCTCTTACTAGAGGGGAGCGGAGAGGGTGGAGAGGAAGGCACAGGTGTTAAGAGGATATGACATGTATGGAATGGGAAGGAGGAGTGAGCTGTTACCAGGCAAGGAGAACGGAGGGAGCTGTAGATAGGCTGGCATGCAAATTTGAATTGTACTGTAAACTTTTACTCAATCACGATTTAAAAAAAAGTATGTCTCAGAACCTATTTGATGGCACCTGTCTTAGTCATTTAGTGCTGCTTTGAGAGAAACAGTACAAGTAGAAGGCTTTAAAAAGAGAAATTTTGTTATCACAGTCTGGTAAGCTGCAAACCCAAATTCAGTATGAGAGCACCTCGGTGCAGGAGCCTCAGGCCCAAAGGACATGCTCTGCTCTCAGCGCTGCTCTCTTGATGGTATGAGGTTCCCGACCCTCTGCTCACTTCTTCTGTATCCACAAGCTTGTAGCTTGAGTCCTGCCTCACCCACCAACACAGCTGCTACCCATTCTCTCTTATCAGCATCACAGAGGCAGGATTCACAACACAGGGGGAAAGGGACTCAACACTGGGAATTATAGCCCAGCCAAACTGATACACACTTTTTTGGGGAGACACAATGCAATCCATGACAGCACATAACAACAAAAACAACAAATAATCTCTAAAGGCCTTACTGGCTTCAGCATTCCCAGGGGTAGAGGCACCCCAACACTGATCTGAATGAAAGAGTCAAATGAGAATCATCCATTCTGTTCAAATGACATCTTTGGGGTCTCAGCAAGGCAGCTAATTCCAGTGACGTGCTCTGTAAGCTAATTTGTTATTAATCCCCCCCGAGGGTGAATTCAGGGTGGTAAGCAACTGACGGAATCGAGGAAAATGCCTCTTTTCCCGCCTGCCTCAGACCCTCAGTGACTAGCACTGACCTCCTGTCTCTCCCATCATCCTGGTTTTAATCCCACACAATCACACAACGAAAGCTTGGGGTAAACAGGAAATCTGCCTACATAGATTTAACTTTTTTTATTTCCAGTATTTCTGACTGTAAAGCATGGGACTGGGCTGTCCTGCAGCTGGTCCAGTGTTTGTCACAAGTCCCCTCTCATTGTGGAACCTGAAGCCTCCCCAGCACCTACAGTCATAATATGGAAAGAAAAATCTCATTTATTTTCACATGAATTAATAAAAGAAAAGAAAGAAAAAAACAAAGTAGCCAATAGAAAAACTGGCAAGTTCTGACTGCTCACAAATAAAGACATAAAATAAAAAAGTGGCCAAGGGAAGAGAGACACATAGGCCTGAGTGCGTACTGACCTCCATTTCTTGGCCATTTGACCTACAGCGATCCTATGACAGAGCAGAACCATCCCACAGAGTTTCCAATCAGTGGCTGGTGGATTCAAATTGACAACTTTCTAGTTACCGTCGAACTCTTAACTGCTGTGCCACCCAGGGCTCCATCTGATCCTGTATTCCCATCAAATGTCCCTACCTTCGAGTGTCCTGTTGGTGTCTGCCACCTCAAGACCTCCCTCTCTCTCTTTCCATTGTTGATATATTTTGTTTAGCATTTCTGTGTTTCATACATGGGATCCATGACTCCTTGATCCATCCTTTTCCCATAAATTGAATCCTTCATACTTTCTAGTTTTTAAAAAACCCTTTCTTAGAATAAGGGTGCTTATAGAAACTCTGTTAAGTGGAGTGTGCAACCCAGGTGTGGGTATTCAAGAAAGACTTCCTAGAGGAGAAATTCTGAGCCCTGAAGATTGAGCACACATTAAACACACACACACACACAAAACACATTGCCATTGAGCCTATTCTGACTCATAGCAACCCAATAGGACAGAGCAGAACTGCCCCACAGAGCCTCCTAGGAGCACCTGATGGATTCAAACTGCCAGTCTTTTGGTTAGCAGCCCTAGCTCTTAACTGCTATGCCCCCAGGGCTCCAAGCACCACTAGCCCTGCAAAATGCTGTGTGTAGGCCTTGGCAGTGGCAGGTTGGAGCAAGAGGTGGGGTGAGGGTTGAAGGGCAAAGACAGACCATGTGTGAGGATCCAGCTTTGGGAAGAATGGTGTGTAACATTCTAAGAACCACAAGTTCTAAGAACTGAAAAGAGTTTTGAGTGGAGTGTGGCATGTGACATGGTCGGTGAGATAAGCAGAGGCTAGCCTATACAGGGCTGGGAACCCTGGTGGTGTAGTGGTTAAGTGCTATGGCTTCTCACCAAAAGGTTGGCAGTTCAAATCCACCTGGGGCTCCTGGAAACTCTATGGAGCAGTCCTACTCTGTCCTATAGGGTCACTATGAGTCAGAATCAACTCTGCAACAGTGGGTTTTGGGGGGCGGGTGTTGTATGTGCGAAGTTAGGGTGGTGGCATTGTCCTGAGAGTGGCGAGGTGGCTATCAGGGAGCAGTGCAGGGTATGACACAGAGGAGGAACCATCAAGTTTGAAAGAAAAATAAATCATGGTTCTGGAATCAGCACCAAAGCCCACTGCCGTCAAGTCAGCTCCCACCTGTCAGCACAGAGGTGCCCAATCCAGGGTGCCCAGACCTCCCCAGAGTGTCACCTGCTAACTTTGGAAAGAGCTGCTCTGGTGACACAGTGGTAAAGAGCACAGCTGCCAACAGAAAGGACTATGGTTCAAACCCACCAGCTGCTCTGGAGGGGAAAGATGTGGCCATCTGTTTCTGTAACGATTTACAGCCGTGGAAGCTCTGTGGAGCAGTTCTACTCGGTCCCACAGACTTGCTATGAGTGCCAACTGCTGGATGGCAATGGGTTTGGTTATGGTTTTTTGTGGGGTTTTTTTTTTTTTTTTTTTTTTGGTTTATTTTTTGGAGGGTGAGTATTCCATTCATTCAACTTACAGAAATGTGAGAAATGCACAGTTCTATTGAGGATATTTCCCTGGATCATCCCCTTCTCATCCCCACCAGCCCTCTCCAGCGTGTCTTAACTGAGTCTGACTAAGGAAAAGCCTGCCAGCAGCGGTAGAAGCTTGAAAACACAAACACCGGGGCCATTGGCCTGGAGGTCTATTTTTAGACATTTTGCTCTTTGCCTGTTTATCTTTTAGGCTCAGCCTGATGTCTTCCAGGCAAATGTTGATGCTAACTGCCTGGATTAAAAGAGGAAAGGAAGAAGGAAATCTGAGACCAAATAGCAACAGCCAGGGTGGGGATCATTCTGAAGGAATGGTCTCATTTCCCCCAGGGTGCTGTCTCTAGAGTTTAGTTTCCCTCTGAACAGCTCGATGTGGAATTCACTCAAGCCGTGTCAGCTCACTCAAGCCACTTCTACTGGCTGTGGGATTTGGGCCAGCAGCCAGGGAAAGACCATGCAAATGATAGGAGGCCCTGCTAACACAACCGCTAAGCCCTCGACTACAAACCGAAAGGTGAACTGTGGAAACCCACCCAGAGACTCTGTAGCAGAAAAGACCTGGCGATCTGCTCCCACCAAGATTTCTCCCTAAAACAAACGAACTGCCATCGAGTTGTTTGCGACTCACAGTGACCAAAGAGCACCTGGCGGTTTTGAACTGCCAACCGCCTGCTTAGCACTGTAGCACTTTTAATCAGAGGCCACCAGCGAGTCTGTGGGCAGTTTTAACCAGTTACATGTGGTCGCAATGAGTTTAAAGGCACTCGATGGGACTTAACAACACAGGTTTCCTACTGCTGCTGGCGGCATCTCTCCTGGTCTGTTGTCTCATCTCTAAAATAGAGGTACTATTACCAGACCTCTGGAAACTCTGGCGCTGCAGTGGTTAAGAGATGGGGCTGCTAACCCAAAGCTGTGCGGTTTGAATCCACCAGGCTCTTCGTGAAAATTCTAAGAGACAGTTCTACTCTGTTCTATAAGGTCGCTAGGAGTTGGAATCGACTCGAAGGCAACGGGTCACACTGGATCTAATTTCGCGGGGTGCGAAAATCATCTGTAGTCAAGATCTGGGAACTAAAGCGCCCTCTACAGATAAAAGCACGAGTTTATTATTGTCTCTGGGTCTCTACACTCGAGGAGAAAAGCAACATGCAATAGTTTATTATAAAAGTTGATGAGTTATTTGAATCCGCTCAAGCTGCAAAAGAGAAAAAAGCTGTTGCTGGGTCTCGATTTACAGTTTCCTCCAAAGGGCAAAACTGTGGCCCCAGGTGGCTTCTGGAATCCCACCGCTTGTAAAAACTGCTGCTGAAAAGGCAGAAACGCCGCGCTTAGGCTTAACCCTTCCGCGCCGCGGGCCTAGGACGACATTTAAGGGTGTCCTACCTGCGCCCCTCTCCACCAGTTCCAGTTTGCTCTAGTGCCCAAATCCTTTACTGCTTGGTCACAAGCCAGTTCCGCTGTTCCAACTGAGTGTCTGGAGGGGGTCACCAGGCAGACTGTCCGCGGAGGGCTGTGGGGCTTACCCCCTCTAACTCGCATGGTCCTCCTTAAGGAGTTTCCTAGCCTGCGATAGAGGCGGGTGTCTTGTTCTTTTTAAGGAGGAAAAAGTTTGTGACATTCAGGAAATGAGTAACTCTGGAGCATCATAGACCGCTGCTGATGGAGGCAAGAAGGCGGGAACGGGCCGGGACATCGCCGCTCCACTGCCTCTAATCGCCGCGTTGGACGCTCAGCCGCGGCCGCCGGCAAACCCTGCGCCTGTGCCCGCGGACCGGCGGCCCAGCCTCGGCTCGCGCGGGCTCCCAGCCTGGGAGCTGGGAACGAGAGTTCTACGTTAGGGTCGGCCCCAAGCCGCGAGGGTCTGCTGCTGCTCCGGTAACCTCGCGTGTTGGCTGGAAGGGAGGAGGGCGGGATGCACACGGCAGAATAGGCGACGCTGCGCGACATGGCGGCTTGGAACAGGGGCGCGGGGGACCGGAGGTTGGGGACTGACTTTGGAGATCCCCTTCCTTACGACGCCCCTGCAAAGGGCGGGTGCGTTGTCGTTTCGCGGAGAATGAAGTGCTCAAAGTCTGCATTCCAGCCCGGGCCTTGGGGACCAAGCGCGCTTAGCTGCCTAGCTCGGAGGCGGTTCTTTTTCGGGGCGCTCTGAGGGGGACCACGTGTATTTTCCTATTGCCCGACGATCCGTTACTTTTGATCGTCTGAGCAGAGTGACAGATCGGGTCTCCCAGCTCTTTAGCTGCCTTCCCTCCTCTCTAAGAAGAAAGACGCAGGAGTCAAATTTTTTCGTATTTGGTTTAAGGTAGTGAAGCTGCGGGGTTGCTTCCGGCCGTTTAAACCGGGACTGCTTCCTCTTTCAGAACTATTCTTGGAGGAGACCCCATGCTGTGCAGGACTTTTTTTTTTTTTTTTTTTTTTTCCTGGGCCTGCAAGTAGTTGCTGCCACCCACTCCTTACTTTGTGCCAAACCCCTTCCCACCGCTTCTGCCTTTTTTGGGTGCCAGGTGAAGGGACTCAAGCCCCAGGTCGGCCTTAAATGCTTCTTTCTCTTTAGAAACAAACATGCTGTCGACCTGGAAGGGAAAATACTTTCTGAACCAAGCAAGGTACTGCACCTCGCCTTTTGCCCGTCCGTCGGGTCTGTCTGGTATGAGAAAGGACCACTGTTCTCTGCGCGCCCCTTTTCCTGGTTCAAAACAAAAGCACCCTGTGCTGGCAACATTCTGAGTACAAGTCTTTGGGATTTAAATCAGTCTCGGGTCGTCTTTTCTTTTGTTCCTCCTTTGAATTTGACCCAGGCCCTTCGCCTTACACAGCCTGGCACTGCCTTGGAGAGGCTGCCCCTGAAGCTAAACCGTGGTGGTTGCTTTCTGGGACCTAGGTTGGTGTCAACTGAGACAGGTAGAATTACCGTCATTCACCTCCTAATTAATAACATAATGAGGTCGGGTTTCAGAATTGCTTCTTCCAGCCTACGTGCCTACATGGCTTTCATTGTTTGCTAATTCCCTGTGTTGCTGCTGCTGCTGCAGGCCATTCTGCGCTCCTAGTTCCCACTTGTGGGTACCCATTAAGTGGTTTTACTACTCTCCACTCTCCTTGGGTGGATGGTAAGGATTTTGTTCAAGTGCCAACCTGTAGCTTGGTAATTTTCAAAGATACAGCCGTTTCGTGCTTTAGACTTTCAGGGGGGCAAAAAGTTGAACTTTTAACCCAATGTTGTCCCCCCAGAAGTTGTCACCCTACCGTAACAGGCTTTCTCCTCCTGCATTAACAACAGAGAGAGTGTGTGGGGCAAAGCAGAGGATGGGGAAGAAACTTCTGCAGTAGAGGTTTCTGGGAATGTTGCCCACCTGAAAGGGTTTTGTCTGGGAGGAACTTACGTGGTTTTTTGTATCTTTCCCTCCTGGGACCCCATGGTGTCAGTAAAGAGGAAGGAGGGGCTTTCTGTCTGACGAAGAGAGCAGCAGGTCTGGGGGACAGTGACAAGCTCCCCACGCGTGGGGTCCCAGCACAGTGGAGTTGGATTGGTGCACCACACTAGCCCCGTTCTCAATGCTGCATCCTAAGAGGAACACTGCGGTCAGATCCGAACTTGTCCCGAGGAGAAGGGCTGGAGTAATGTGGCCGTGCTGAGAGGCTCAGCTCGTGAAAGAGAAGGGAATGAAAGGACGGTGTTTACCTGAGGATGAGAAGCCTGGAAGGGTGTGACTGTGACCTTTAGGTATCTCAAGCGTTGTCACTTGAGAGACAGAAAAACCTGCTCTACCAGGGCTTCAGAGACTCACTCTTAGGAGATGTAGGGAGGCAGAGCTCAGCGCAGAGTCAGACGAACCTTCTCCAATAGCTGGAGCTGCCCCAGTGGGTAAATACACCACCTGGCATTGTCACAGAAGCAGGTGGCCATCAACAAGTAGGAGAGGGGAAGGTCCCTTCAGAGTCTAAGCATCTGTGGTTCCATATTTGGAGCTGAGAGTCCCTTTGTTGGAGACAGATGGTATGGCTGTCTGAGGACTTTGGGGAAAGGAGTGTCCCATTCCACATGTGCTAGGGAGCTGACGAGAGGGACTTTCTTCATGGCTGAAACCAGTCCGTCCTGTCCCCCCAAATCCAGTCTTGCTAGAGAAGTGACATAGCCATCAGGATACAGAGAGCTGATCATAACTTCAGGACTGCTGCTAGCCTTTGGGTCCCTTGGGTGAATCAGAATAAGGTGCTCCCTCTGAGCAAAAGGATGGCACCTTGGTGACACTTAGAAAAAGGTCTCTTATCTGGGTGGACACAGCCAAGGCATAAGAGTAGGCAGGCAGGGTGTGGATAAGATTAATCCGTGCCCCCTCAGGGGGGGCACTTGAACAATATACCTCCTGTATACCCATTCTCAGCAGCCCTGATCACTGATAGTTACTGAGAACTTGACATTTGCCAGGTTCTTTTTCCTCCCAAAAGCATATAACCGGTATCTACCCGTTTAATCCTTACTATGAGGTCTATGAGGTCATTATTACTATCCCCATTTTATGGGTGAGGACACTGAGTCCCAGAGAAGTAAAGTGTTCAGGGCCCTGTAGGCAGAATCCAGTTACTGAGTATTCACAGAGTGAGAATCAGATTAAGCTAAAATGCTAGTTTGGTCAAGTGCCCTCGTGGGAAGTAGGGAAGAGCAGTTGTCTTTTTCTCCCCTTGTCAAGAGAAAATACAGCAGGAGAAAATATTTGCTGTATGTGCAGGCAGAGGAGAAATGGGAAGCTCACCTGGCAGGACAAAGATGCGGAATGGAAAGAGACAAGGCCAGCCTTGATGGCTGATGGGAGGCCTGAGCCAGACGCTGGAAGACTTTCTTCATTGCTGGGCAGTGTGAGGTAGTACCAGATCCAGCTTGGGGGCTGGCGTGACAGTGATGAGTAAGGGTCACCTGGACACAGTGCCAAGGCAAAAGGCCACAGCTGTATCCTGACACTTCTAACACCCCATCCCTGCACATGTCCTATATTCCCTTTTATGCCTGCATCCTGTTCACTTGCCAAAGTCCTTCCCGAGCTCATACATAAAATCTTTCCTGAAGTTCCACGTCACAGCTTCATGACTATGATCATTCCTTTTCCACACTGTGCATTTCAGCACTTCATTAGACAGAGGGAGCATTTTACTACTTGGGTATGTAAATGCTTTAAACAAAACAGGCTTCTCTGCAAAGGAGAAAGTCAGGGTGTCTCCTGGGAAAGGCTAGCTGGTGCCCAGGAGATTGCCCATAAAACGAAAAAAAAAAAGAAAAAACGTTGCCGTGAAGTCAGTTGTGACTCATAGCGACCCTACAGGATAGAGTAGAATGGCCCCATAGGCTTTCCAAGTAGTACCTAGTGGATTCAAATTGCTGGCCTTTTGGTTAGCAGCTATGGCGCTTAACTACTATGCCACCAGCGTTTCTGATTGCTCGTAGGGTGGCTTTTATCTGGATGGTCTTCCTGGTGCTAACGCAGAAACCCTCTCTGCAGTTTTCAGGATGATGTGAACTCACCTTACTGAGTCACCTTTAGAAAGCTCCCAGGAGTGAATGTACAAATCAGAAGGCCAGTTTAGTAGTTTGCAAGGGGACTCTGTGACCATCTTGCAGACTAGATGATATCTGTCCCTTGCTTCCTAGAAAAATGGCCTGGGAAATCAAACATCAGAAGATAGGTTGTTTGGTTGGCAAAGCTGGAATCACAGCAAGGTGGGGGTAGTGATGTTTAACAGTACGGGACTGTGTTCGCTTCAGTGGCGCGCTCACCAATAGAGTGATGCCTGGCCTGTGCAGGTGGACCAGAGACTTGGGTCTGCTTAGCTGTGGACATCTCTTTGGCTAGCACCTCATGGCAATATTTACCTGGTAGGATGTCTTCTTTTATTCTTTTGTAATTCTGTGGTTTTCTTTTTATTTACATTATTTTTTTAGCGCTTTATACACTTTGGCACTAATACATGCCTTGTATAGGTAGGTTAATGACTTTAATTGAAGGAAGCCTGGTAGCATAGAGGCTAAGCACACAACTGCTAACTGAGAAGTTGGAGGTTCAAACTGCCCCTCAGCAGCTCTGCTGGAGAAGGACCTGGCAATCTGCTTCCATAAAGACTAAAAAACCAAAAACCAAACCTTCTGCTGTTGAGTCGATTCAGACTCACAGCGACCCAGTAAGACAGAGTAGAACTTATCCATAGAGTTTCCAAAGAGCACCTGGTGGATTTGAACTACCAGCTTCTTGGTTAGCAGCTGTAGTACTTAACCATACGCCACCAGCATTTTCCCCAGAAAGACAACAGCTTAGAAAACCCTATAGGCAGTAACATGGGGTCACTATATGTTAAAATCAACTTGATGACACCTAATAATAGCAGCAATACTCATTTAAGTTATGGTCTGATTTGGCTGGTCTAGGGGTCTCTTAATAGAAGTTTGATCATTCCTATGCTGATCTATTACATGTTGTTGATTTCATAATGTAACTGTCAGGGATCAGCCTTCCCTCCTTCATTTCCAAGGCTGAACTGTCACTCTGGGATATGACTTCACTATTGGTGGTTCTTTGGCTATTTTTTTGCATATAAGTGCTCTCTCCACAAAAAGATTATAAGTGCTTGTGTCCCAGGGTGAAGAGAGCAGATGGAGTTGCATAGAGATGGGTGCTCAGGGTTTTATGTGGTAGATTGATTTGAATTGTAAATTTTCACTTAATCTCAGTAAAAATAAAAATAAAAAAGATTATGAGCACTTGTTTTCAGAACATACTCAGAATTAAGTGGAGAAGTTTAGAGAACATCTAACTCCACCTCCCCATTTTACAGATAAGGAGACTGAGGTACAGAGATTGGCCTTGAAGGTGTGGCAGACTAAATAATGGTCCCCTAAAGATAACAATGTCCCAATCCCTGGAACCTGTTACCATATATGGCCAAAGGGCCTCTACAGACGTGATGACAGCTCGTTAGCTGGGGAGATTATCTTGTATTATGCAGGTGAGCCCAGGCAGGCCCAGTGTGTCCAGGTTCTCACATGTCTCCTCTTTAGTGAATCACTGCCTCCAGATGAGGTAAGAAGAGGGTTGCCCATCTGGGCTTTGCAGTCAGACTGACTTTCTTGGGTCCCGGTTCCACTGCTCCATAGTTGGGTGTTCCTGGACAGTCACTTACCTTAACAGTGCCAAGCCTCAGTCTCATCATCAGTAAAATGGGGATAGCCTCTCATAGGACAGTAGTGAGGACTGAGCCAAACAATGCGTATAAACTGCTTAGCGCAATGCCAGGCAGAGAGCCAACAGTCTGGTGGGTGTCAGCCCTTAAGGACAATAGAGTTCAACAGGGACCCACATTCCCTATGCTACTGTTGCCAGCTCTGAGGTCTAGGCCTCAGGGACCCTAACCACCCCAGACGGTGGGAAGGAGAGTATGAGTGTCCTTCAGTTTGTTTAGAGCTGAGGGCAGAGCTGCTGCTCATCCTGACCTTTGAGTTGCCTGTGGAGAGGGAGAGTCAGGTTTGTGGCCTGGCCTGCGCCAGGCATCCAGAGGGAGAGGAGGATAAGAAGGGCTTCTGGGACAGGAAAGGGCTTCTTCAGAGTACCCAAGAGGCCAAAGGGATGTTCCTCAGCAGTTTGGTACCTGTGATGTTTTCCCATAGAAAGCACTTTCCCTCTCCGTTTGTGTGGCCCACCCCCATGATAATCAGCATAATGGAAGCACCTTGCAGGTGACATCACTGTTGCCCAAGGCAACGTCTCCACCTTAAGGTTGGCAGGTAGGAGCAAGGAGAACCAGGTCCAACTGTAAGATACAGGCTGGAGGAAAGGAGCCCAGACACGTGACATCCACAGGTGTGTTTCTTGGACACTGAGACCTAACGTTGGGAGAGAAGGAAGGTGGGCGCACTTTTGAGGTATGGGCTTTCAGCCTGTTCGTGGTTGGCCCGTAGGTCTTGAGGTGGCCAGAGGGCACAGAGCTGACAACTGTGGCCTTGTTGAGTCCTCTGAGCTGTGCCTAGGAGCAAGGAGCAGGATTCCTACAGGCTATCTTCCAGCAGCCTTCGCGGTATTACACCTCTCTCTGCAGCCTGATTCTGTGACGTTGTTGTTATTGGCTGCCATCAAGTTGTTTCCCGACTCTGGTACCTCCCACCCCGCCACACACAACAAAACAAAACACTACCTAGTTCCGTGCTGCCCCTATGATCGGTTATAGACAGGACCATTATGGTCCATTGGGTTTTCATTGGCTGAGATTTCAGAAGTGATTGCCAGGCCTTTCTTTCTAGTTCTTCAGAGTCTGGGAGCTCTGTTGAAACCTGTTCAACACCACAGTGACACACAAGGCTCCAGGCACGGGTGGTGATGGCTGTACATGAGGGACACTGACTGGGAATCAAACACCAGTGAGAACTGTACCACTGGGCCACCATTGTGCCTGAATCTGTCAAGAGGTATAAGGCAAGAACAGGCTGGATTAGTGACTAGACTAGAAAAGTTGGTCTTCCATCTTTATCCTCAACCTTAAAGGAGCATAAGAAACAGGAATGCCATGTCTTCACTATTGAACAAACAATTCAATAAAGTGAACCTTCACAATGCAAGGCACTGTGCTAGGTCAGTGGCCCCCTGGAGCCTCACAGCCAAGCACACACAGAGAAGAAGAATATATGGAATCTGTTGCCTGAAGACTCGCTGCTGTGTAGAAGTAGAAATGAAGTCCAGGTTCACATCTTACCCAGTTCTAGCATTCCAGAGATTTCGGGGTGAATTAGGTTAAACCTGTAGAAGCTCTTCCTCAGTAGTTCTTGCCGGGAGCTGGAGATGTGGGAGATCTGCCTGACACTGTGGAACTGGTGTTAGAGCTGTGGGTGTCAAAGCCCCACCAAAGGGAGACCCTCATGACAGCATGTGTATAAGGCTGAGCACTGTTGGAGATTCTGCTGCTGTTAATTTAGCAGCCTGTGGTTTCAGCTGCATCTTACAGGATGATGCCTGCTATTCTTCTGGAGTCCCTGGAGGGTATAAACCAAAGGTTGGAAGTTCAAGTTCACCGGAGACACCTTAGAAGAAGGGCCTGGCAATTTGTTTCTGAAAAATCAGTCACTGAAAGCCTATGGAGGACAATTCTAACCTGACACACACGGGGAGGGGGGGTGTTGGCACGAGTCACAATCTGCACAACTGCTTCTGGTGGTGATCGTGGTGGTACAAGTTTCTTAAAGCAGCAATTCCTGATTACTGTCCCGTGTCCACCCATGGCATGAAACATGCAGGAAAGGAGAATTCTGTGGCCTGCAAAGGGTGAAAAGCTGAATGACGTGGTGACTGTCTCTGAAGACATGTCAGTACAAGGACTATCCCCGAAATCCCTTTGTTCCTCCACATTAAGAAATGTGATGAAAGGTTTTTCTTCAGGCAGCTGAACACAGCGACTTCATGTGCTTTAACATGACCTCCCCGATACCCGGCGCATCTGTGACCAAAGTAATTGCTCTGTTTTTTGTATGAGCACAGCATGGTCAGGGTTATGAGTGAAAATTAGAGTACTGTCATTGGGTAAGATTGTTTGCAAACTATGCCTCTGTTTATATCTTCTCCAAATCAGTTGTCATGACCTTTAGTTCCTAAAGTAGAATAACCTTTTCAAATAACACTTGTCTCATTAATTGAGCACCTACTCTGAGCAAACCCTCCACCTGGGGAGCTTTGTGTGTGTGTATGTATAAAATTTGTTTGTCTTCCTCACGGGTAGGTATTTATCCCAGTTTTACAGGTAGAGAAATAGACTCAGAGAGGCCAAGAGACGTGGACTGTATCACAGAGCTGAAATAGCAGAGGTGGGACTCAAACCTACATCTGCTGCCTCTGGAGTCTTAGGCTTTTTCTGCCATGCCTGACCCGTGTCTGGATTCCATGTCCCCTGGTATGTGCAGGTGGTATAACAAGCCCCTACCCTGCAGTTTGGGTGTCACAGGGGAGCAGACAACAGGCCAGCTGGCGGCCTCTAGGCCTGAGCTGTCAGGTCTCCTCTTGATGTGACTCCCTGTATGGTATCAGCAGAGGAGACTCACTTCTCCTGTCTCTTTAATGGGGCTAATAATAGCCCCCGTATCAGCTAACATTTACATAGCACTTTGAGATCCTCAGATGGGGAAGTTTCTAGAAAAAACACAGAGCTCACAATTACCAAGTGACTCACTTCCAGGTATGTCACCCAGTGGGACGCTAACTATCTGGGGGAGAGGGGCTGGGTCCTGCCTAGGGCTTGCCTCTGTAGCTGCACCAAGCTGCTCCTCTTTGTCTCCCTGGATCACTTCTCTGCAGCAGATGCAGGGAGTCTCCTACCAACCTGCATCAGACCATAAGAGAAGGCGTTGTCAGAGCGCTGGTCCTGCCTGGGGTTTAATAAAACCATGTGCTCATAACAAACGATTCTCATGGGAGCCTGTTTCAATAGCCTTATTACCAGCAGGCAGGATGCCTGAAGTTCATGAAAGGGTCCTTTTGTTTTCCGAGACTTTGTTCTGGAGTGGCTGAGGAGGCAGGATTGCAACGTGAATGGGCTGGAGGGGAAGAGAGCAGGGGATGCCTGGGCCCCATCCCTGAGTGCTACCCAGAATGTCCTGTATACCCCTGCACTTTCTCCCTGATCCCTCCCCCAATACTCTGTGTCAAGAACTTCCTTCTCACTGCCTCCTGATCAGTGCAGAGACCACACCCTTCTTTGTGGCTGAAAAGCTGGCTCACATACCCCAGATCACACTTACTCAATCTCTGGCTAGAAGGACCCTCATAAGTAATTTCATTAAGTCCAACTCTGCTTCAAGCCTGCATTAAACCAAAACTGTTCCCTACCCTTCCATGAACAGCACAGGGAAGGAGAATCCATAGGTGCACGTCTAACATTTCACAGATACCAAGTCACTAAGCAGCCAGCATCACGCGAAAACTGTAAGCTTGAAAGTTACTCGGGCCTGGGACTGAATCCTGACTCTGCCCCTTAAGAGCTCTGTGATACAGGTGAGTAGCTCTCTTCGTGTGCTGATTTTATTGTCTAGAAATGGGGTAGTGCCTGCCTATTGAGGCCATAGATAGGATGACCCCTGTGAAGCATTTTGCACCACACCTAAGTAAGTGTAGTGTATTGGCTGCTGTTTCCTTAGCCCTCCAACAACATGTCCAAGGTCCTTAAGTAGCACGGTTTGTGCTCAGCTGTTAACCTAAAGGATGGCAGTTCAAACCTGCCGCTCAGTCTTTCAGAAGAAAAGGACTGGTGATCGGTTTCTGTTGAGATTATAGCCCAGAAAACCTATGGAGCAGTTCTACTCTGTAACGTGCGGGGTCACCATGAGTTGGAATCAACCTGATGGCAACTGACGACTCCTGGCATGTTGGCATGTGCGCCTGTGCCAAGGGTTGTGGACTCTTCGGTGATCCTTCTCTCACTCAGTCTCCATCAACTCCTATAATCCTCACTTTGTCCTCTGTGTCCGCAAAGTTCTCAAGGAACAAGAACTTGAGTGTCAAGGGGAGAGGCAGCTGGGGCGGCTGTAGTTCAGGTGCACTCACTGGCATGAGTCGGCCTGCAGCTTGATGAAGTTTGGTCCAGACCAGGAATGGCTGTCGTCTGTCTGTAGGTCTAGAAGTTTTTCTCACGTTTCCCACGTTATCTACCACTGTCCTGTTTTCACTGATTACAGAGTGCCTTCCACAAAGAAAAGACTTAAAAGTTATTTTATCCAAGACTTCCCACTTTACCCCTTTTCCAATTCCAAAGGCAAGCAAAAACAGTTAAGTCAGTTCCAAGTCAGGCTAATTCCATGTGTTGCAGAGTGGAACCACACTCCATCGTGTTTCACTGACTAAATTTTCAGACGCAGATCACCAGGACAGTATTTAGAGGTGTGTCTAGGTGACCTTGAACTTTTGGTTAGTTGTTGAGCACTTAACCATCAGCATCACCCGGGGGAACTCCAGGGGAGCAAAGGCAGCGTGGTGGTTTTGCAGTACTGAGCTATTCATTCATTCAGCAGGCAGTCGTGAGTCCCTGTTCCCTCTGGGTGCTGGGCGTTAGGGACGAACAACCTCCTCTCCTTCTAGGTGCTCAGAGCCTCATGGACGAGGTGTAGGTCTCAATGCTGCCAGGCTGTGGTGGAGGCTGAGCTGCCGAGGTCCCCAAACTTCCTCCTTTCCTAGGTCAGCCCCTGGGACTTGTAGGAGAATCCACTGGCATCCAGGCCAGCCAGGTGGAATTGGGAGCGTTCTGCTTGAGGGAAAGAACAAGGAGTCAGGGGATAGCTTAATCATTGTCATGGGCTTCTGGGAGAGCTGCTGGGACACTGGTCATGCCCCTTCTTGCCAGAGGTGCCCTAGAATACAACCAGCAGGACTTGAACAAACCCAAAGGGAGACCTGGACTTAATCCCCAGTAGCAATTGCAATGTCGATGTACCTCATGGGCAGCCACCACCTGTGTTTGCCTTGGATTCTTGTGTGTTTCTCTGATGCTAACCTGCTATCAGTGGAACTTCCGGACTACGACCAGAAAGAAAAGGCTGGCAATCTACATCCAAACAATGGTTTAGTCTACACCCAGCCTGGGGATGGCACAGAACTAGGCAGCTTTTCATGTCACAGTGTGTGTGGTCACTATGAGTCTGGGATCAACGTGACAGCAAATAGAGCCTAATGGTTAGGCCTCCATCACCTCTCTCCGTGCACACAGCAACACAGGGAAGCAGGCACGGTTAATCACCACAGGTGCTAGAGCCAGATTTTAAGCCCAAGCAGCGAGACATCGCAGCCTGTCCCCTGAGCTACTATCCTCTGAGATCTGCAAAGTTCTCAGCCTGAGTGTATGTGCTGGCTGAGGAGCTCAGGCTGTTTCTGGGTGGCCTTGGGGGCAGAGTGTATCCTTGTTAGCATGGCGCTATCTCCTGGCTGGCTGCTGCTTGCCCTAGCCTGACACAATCCCAGTCACTGGTTTGTGTACTCTCCAAAAATTTTTTGCGTGCCTATTTGTCTGGAAACAGTGGTGGCATAGTGGGTAAGTGCTGCATACACTAACCAAAGGGTCAGCAGTTCAGGTCTGCCAGGGGCTGCTTAGAAACTGTGGGGCAGTTCTGCTCTGTATTATAGGGTCGCTATGTGTCTGACAGTGGTTTGTTTTGTTTTTTCTTGGACTTGGCGTCCAGTACAGCCTTCAAGTAGCTATCAGGGCATATCACCTGTGTCACTGGTTGTCACTACATCCCTGTGGCTGGGAGGAAATGAAGTGGATGGAGGTAATGGTGATTTTGTTTTGTGTAATTCATAGGGAGTTGAGTTATGATATGTAGTCACAGGTAACTCTCAGAGTGATTTGATAACTGTCCCTAGCCTTATGGTCTAGGCCTGCAGCTTTCTCAGAGAAGGAGAACAGATGCCCCCAGACTAATGCTGCCCTGGAGTGGGAGGATAGGCGGACACCTCAGCTCCATTGTTCAGCCCAGATGTCCCCGCAGCTCAGAGCACAGGCAGAGAAGCTGACTGCAAGCTCTTAATTTTTTTACAGCTGGGTTGGCCTCCTTGCCTTTGTGTTTCTTGCTGATCCCCTTTATTAAGATGAAAGGGGTTTTCAGATCTTTATGGTTCAGGGCTGGCGTGTGTGTGTGCATGCAGGAGGCCGGGAGCACCTCCCTTCCTCTCCACCCCTCTCCCCCAGCCCAGCTGGGGCCCAAGCATTGGGTCAGATGCAGCCTAAGCCACAAGGGACTGGGGTGGGAGAACAGCCTGAGATTTCACCGCATGGGGACAGGAACTCCTCCTAGCCGGGAGGTGGGTAAGAGAGGGTGGACTGGGGTGGGCTGGACATGGGGAGGCCTTCCTATGGCCCTGGGAAAGTGCTGGGGGGGGGGCCCAGCCCTGCCTGTCCCCCTAGAAGCAGGTGGAGGACTCTAGCCAGGCTGTCTTTCTGAGCTGGCCTTTGTTCCCTTCCAGGGATCAAAAGGAAGGCAGTGAGGGGAGCTAGCAGTCTAGGTCCATCCTTTCCTGGTCATGACGGTAAAGGAGGCTTTGTATCCGCCTGGTTTTCCCATGTATTTCTTTGTCTCTCCTGCTCAAACTCCCCACCGCCAGTCAGTGTCTGCTGCCACTCAGGGCCTGGCCTTGCTGTAGGCTCCCCTTCCGGCCCCAGCGAGAAGGTGTGGTTTTTCCTGAACCTCTGCTGAGGGTGAGTACAGAACCCTGGGGAGAGAGCGGAACAGGACATGTTTGGAGTGCCCTGGCATACTCGGCCCTGCTTGGCGGTGGCACCTTGAGCCAGCTGTGGGTATGAGTATGCCTTCCATGCCACACACTCCCGTGGCCGAGACAGGGACAACAGAGGCAGAGGAGATTCTGTGAGGTAGTAAGCCAGGTCAGTATGTGGCTATGTGCAGGGCTGCTTCACTGCTGGACAGTGTTTCTGTCACTAGGCAGCGTGCTGTGGCTTCAGGTCTGGAAACCTGGGGAAGAAATCCCAAAAATCAGGAAGCCCTTGCGTGCACACTCACAGTAAGAAGTTCAAGCTTCTCACAAACAGTTGGTGTTTGTGTGTCTTCTGTTGAAAGAGAGGAAACCCTGGTGGCATAGTGGTTAAGTGTGACAGCTTGTAATCAAAGGGTGGACAGTTCAGATTTGCCGGGCTGTCCTTGGAAACACTGGGGAGCAGTTCTGCTCCATCCTGTAGGGTCGCTATCAGTTGGAATTGACTCGATGGCAATGGATCTGACTTCGTCCTTTGGTTGAAAGCAGGCATCCTCACACATGGTGGGCCCTCTGGGTCCCCAGGACAGTGTGTGTCCTGGCACAGCGAGCGGGCAGCCCACATTTGGTCTGCGCCAAGGCTTTGGCGATGTAACAATAAACAGATCCCACACTTACCCTGGAGCTGCTGTGGGCGGAGGAAGCGGGTGGAACAAGACAGGCCTGCAGCTGACTGATGAAAGTGCAGGGTGGGCAAAGGACTCAGATTCCATGCACTCTTCCTAGTTGCTGACCTTGAGTGAGTTACGTGACCTCTCAGGGCCTCACTTCTACGTACAAAATGTAGCTAACTGCATGGTCCCTGGGACTGCTGCATAGATTAAACAAGCTGTTTAAGAATAGGATGTGGGGGCTGTGAGCCTTTGTCATGTACATCTGTGGAGACATCCTATCTATACAAGACGCTAATTGCTTCCAGGGAGGGTTCGTAGATATGTCTGTCTCCTTGTTCATCTGCTCTTTTCTAGAAAGAACTTTCTGGAAGCCACTTCTGAACTAGGCCTTGCAGTGACATGGGTAGGGTTTTTGACCAGCAGAGGCATAGAGTGGGCGCTGCAGGAGATGGTGGGGATGTGCAGGTGTTCAGAGGACAGCAAGTGATCTGTAAATGGAGCAGCTGTGACAGGCAGGAAGGGAGTCCCCAGAGACTGATGGGGGCTGGCCCTCGAAATGTCTGGCTTAAAGTGTATGAACTGTATTGCGTGGAAACAGGAAACTACTGACTTGGCAAGGGGACCTCCTGGTTTGGGGCAGCCACTTAGCTGGATATTACCAAGAGCTCAGAGTTGCAGAACACTAGGACTGCCAATTAAGTTCGCAAACTCATCCTAGAAAAAGTGCTACGTACCTCATTGCTGACTATCACTATAGTAACCTTCAAAGTACTCTCCTTGGGAAGCTGTGCACCAACGCCAGTGCCTAGTTTGCCCTTCAAAGCCATTTTGAGACTCTTTTTCTGGAATGGCCATCAGAGTGATCATCTTACTACCCTTGATGTCCTCAATGGCATCCAAATGTCTTCCTTTTAACATTTTCTGTATCTTTGGGTAAGGAAAAAAGTCACTGGAGGCCAAATCCAGTTAAGTAGGGAAAGTGTTCCAGTATTTGTTTACTGGCTAAAAACTTCTTCACAGACAACTGTATGATTAAGTTCATGAACTTGCCACCATATGCAATGGCCATTCCAGAAAGAGTTCCAAAATTACTTTGAAGGATGGGCTAGGCACTGATGTAGGTGCACAGCTTCCCAAGGGGAGCACTTGGAAGGTGACCATAGTGACAGTCAGCCGTGAAGTGTGTACCACTTAGAACAATTAAGTTGTGGACTTAGTTGTCAGACCTCATACAATGGTCTGTGTTGGGATGAGCTGGGATGTGACAGCCCTGTTGACATGGAATCCCCAGGCTTTAGGGGCTGACAGGATGGCACTGCAGGGCAAAAGCTGGGTCAGAGATGGCTGGAGAAGTGGAGGTACCCGAACAGGAAAGGGAAAGCCAGGGGAAGAACTGGTTGGGAGAGAGGATGGTGCGTTGCTTTGTAGGAATGCTTTCACTTCCTAGGGCGCTATAACAAAGTACTACAAACTGGGTGTCTGAAAACCACAGAAATATATTCTCTTCCATTTTTCGAGGCCAGAAACCGGGCTCCCCTCTGGAGGCCCAAGACAGTAATCCATCCTTGCCTCTTCCAGCTCCTGGTGGCTCTAGGCATTCCTTGGCTTGTGGCTGCATAACTAATAAATGCCTTTGTCTTCACATGGCGTTCTTCCCTACACCTTCTCCTCTTATTTTTCCTTACAGACAATGGTCATTAGACTTAGAGCCCACCCCAGTAATTCAGGATGATCTCATCTAGGGGTCTTTGGTTTAAATGCATCTGCAAAGATGTTTTTTCCAAATACATCACAGGATCTGGGTGTTAGGATGTGAGCTCACCTTTTTTGAAGACCTCCATTCAACCTGCTGTAACCCTGGTGACACAGTAATTGAGAGTTATGCTAACCAAAAAGTCAGCAGTTCAAATCCACCAGCTGCTCCTTGGAAACCCTATGGGGCAGTTCTACTTTGTTTTGTAGGGTCGCCATGAGTTGGAATCAACTTGACAGTGACAGATTTTTGCTGTTCCTGTTTTATTCAACCTGCTACAAGGATGATTGTATTTGAGGAGCCTGGTGACAGCAGATGAGAGTGAATGGGGGTGTGGGCCAGAACTGGGACCTCTGCCAGGAGCTTGTTCCTTGTGTGACAGTGTTAGGCAGTGGCGGGATCTTTAGGCCTCCTTGCTACCCTTTCTCCCTTCCTCACAACCTAGCAATAAACACTGGGCTGCCCTCTGTCACAAGCTACTGTGATTTTCCATGACATCCCGTGGGTCAGGGCTCTGCTACTGGGGAAGCAGGCTGGATGGAAGGACACCGAGTGCCCAGGAGATTGATGGCTTCCCTGCTCCTCCACGTTGCTCTCTGAGGGACATGCATTTGCTGCTGGTGGAGGAGTGGGAACAGGAAGAAAGCGGGCTATCCCACTGGGACTCGGTGGATCCCCAGGCCACTGTCTTTCGTGTGCCTCAGCTACCTGGCCGCATGACTCCAGTCGGGAGGACAGCCTTGGCATCTTGAGGACTTTTGTGACTACCCTTCGCTTTTTCATGCATGGGCCTTCAGGGAGCTTGGTGCTTTTGGCAGGTGTCACTGGACACTTCCCTCAAGGCCAGGTCAGGGTTCCCCGATGTGGTGACCACAGTGGCTCACATTGTTAAAAGGCAGATAATGAAGGCCTCTCCCCTTCCGGCGTACCCTGTTCCCATTGGCTCACTGGTAGGTCCACTTGGACTGGGCATCTGGGGTCCACTCTCATTCTGTCCTGCTTCCCCACTCTGGGTCACCAGGTTCAAGTCTACACCCCTGAGCTGTCCCCAACCTAAGGCCCCTGCTGTCAGTCTAGGGTCCCCCGGAGGGAGGAGACACTCAGTCCCAGGAGCAGAGAGAGGACTCCGTCCCTGCAGGTCTTTCAGAATGTGGACCACAGACCTTAGTAGTACTGAGGGCTCTGTAGCGCATAACCAGGAGGCTCCAGATCTCTCTCTCTCTTTTCCTGGGCTCTGGAAAGGCCACGGGGAAAGAAGACAGTCCGTTCTGGCATTTATTTAAAGCCCCAAGCACAAGCCCAGCACATTAGCAAGCCCTCATGCTGCTGGTTATGATTTTTCTTCCGGATGGGGTGCCGTGGCTGATGGGAAGGCACCAGAATAGAATCTGGACTGTGTTTGGAGAGAAAGGTCAGGTCAGGGCAGAGGGACTTAGGGAGTCCTAATTGTAGAGGAGATGGTAGGTGATGATATTGCTGAGGTGGAACAGTGAGGAGAGGCCAGGGTCCAGATGTAGCCTCCAGCAGTGTTTCATTGAAGGATGAGGGGCAGCAGACCAGGGCCCACAGCTCGGAGTGGCCCTGTTGTGTTTGCCTCAGATGGTTTTTTAAAAATTTTGGATTAGCAGTCACCGTTTTACACATTGGGAGATTTCAATACAATCCAGATGTCTGGCTTCTCATGAAATGGCACTGGGGACCCGGTTAAGCGTGGAGCTGTATGTGGCACTGTGCTCTAGACAAGGCTCATGCCATCTAATGGACTGTTCTTCCCACCCTCCAGCTGTTCAGCATCTGCAGCCTTGCTGATTTATGCCAGGAACTGGCCCATGGATGCATTAGGTTTTATAATCCCTGTCCTCAGGAAGGGCAGTGAAGGGAAGCAGCCCAGTGCCCAAGCAAGGAGACAGGCCCAAGCGAGTTGAGCCTGGCTAGAGGCTGAGAGGGAGGTCCTGCCCAGAGAGAGAGCGGGAAGATGATTCGAGGCTGGTGGTGCGTCGCTGCAAAGATACTAAGAGGAGGAGGCGCTACAGCCTGGAGCCTCACCCCTTTTACCCACTTTCTCAATTGTGTTCTGTTGGTCTTCTTCCTTCCTCTTTCTTCACTTCCTTTCTTTGCCTGCCCTTCTGCCACGGCCCAGTCCACACCTCCAGGGCTGCTCCCTTTGGGGTGCAGGTAAACAGGGACCTCAACCTGAGATGCCCGGTGGTAGCCTATGGCCTTGCTCTACCAGGGGGTAGGCCGGCTGAGCCAGGCCTTTCTCCTCTTCTGCACACGGACACCATCCAGGGACAGTGGGAGCCACCGCGGCGAGCAGTGATATGAGGAAAGCCACTCTTGTCAAGTCATCTGTGCCACATCTGTGTGGCCTCTGACCCTGAGCTAGGCAAGGAGGAAGGAGTTTATAGAGGTATGTCACTCGCACAGCCATATCTACCCCTGCCCTCCCCTCCCACATTGTGATAAGTCAGCTCAGTGTGCCTAGCCTGGCGCATCGGGGATGGCACTTGGGGGAGGTACAACTTCTAGACCTCACTGGAACTGAGCATCAAGTTGAAAAGGGAAGAAAGAACGGTGATATGCTTTGGCCTGTAGTGGCAAGAGCTTTGAGAAGGCCAAAGTTGGCCTACACGAAAGGGCAAGCTCCCTGGAGCAGGGCTCTTGAGCCAGCCATGAAGGATGGGTGGTATTGGACTTGACCAGGAATCTGGTCTGACTCCACTATGGGGGCGATGGGGGAGACTCTGCTAGGGAAGAGGTGTGGAACAAGGGATGAGACAGGCATACTGGGCCGTGGAGAGGGAGTCTCACCCAGGCTTTGGACAGACTGTCCATGGGTTCTGTCTTATTTATCTATCTAGTGTGGCTATGATAGAAAATACCACAAGTGGGTGGCTTTAATAGAAATGTGTTTTCTCTCAGTCTAGTGGGCTAGAAGTCCAAATTCAGGATGCCAGCTCCAGGGGAAGGCTTTCTCTGTCAGCTTTGGAGGAAGGTCCTTGTCATCAGTCTTCCCCTGGTCTAGGAGCTTCTCAGCATAGGGACCCTAGATCTGAAGGGTGACCTCTACTCCTAGCACTGCTTTCTTGGTGGTATGAGTTCCCCCCATCTAACTGCTCGTGTCTTGTAAGTTTCCAAAGGGAGTGACTTAAGACACAACCTAATTTTGTGGATTAAGTCCTGCCTTGTTAACATAACTCACGCCTCGTGAACGTCATAGAGGCAGGATTTACAAAACATAGGAAAGTTATATCAGATGACAAAACAGTGGATAATCACACAATATTAGGAACCACATGGCCTAGCCAAGTGGACACGGATTTTTTAAACATGATTTAATCCGTAATAGTGTTCAAACTCCAAATCCAGGACCGGGTCAAACTTGAGTTCTTCGTTAAGTCTGCCCTTCCACACAATCACATTTATCCATGGTCTGGAAGGCCTGGGAGACAGCCCACCTGGCTGATTTTGGTGGTCACTGTTGGCAGTGGTGCCAGTGAGGGGTTCCTCGTGCATGGCTCACTGAGTTTCTACATCAGCCTCCAGGAGGCCTGTAGGGACAGCAGGGGGAAGGGACAGGTGCAGCCAGGAACCAGTATGCTCATGTACATACAGGCACACACTGCAGACAAGGGAGCCTTAGAATCGACAAGACCTTAGAGGCCACCCAATGAACCACTGTGATCTGTCAGTCTCATCATCTGTAAAATGGGGACCATGATGCAAGTACCTCTTTAAGTAATGTGCTGCCAGTTAAAACACGTGCAGGCACTTAGCTTTGTGCCTGGCTGGGGTACTGCTTCGTGTCTGCTGGCTGTTTGTGAAACCAGCATCACCTTCTGCTACACCTGTCTAGTTCTCGGGAGGAATTCCTACCAGACCCTGCCTGTGAGTGTCCACAGGGTGCTGCCCAGGCCTGCCTCTGACTGACTCCAGCCCACCTTCCCAGAGAAACATGTCCCCTCCTTAGCTCTCCTTTTCCTCATCTGTAAAATGGGGCTTAGATTTGTACAACTTTCCGTTCTGACTTTCCTCATTCTGTGACTTTGTTTCCCCCGTATGTCTTTGTATCTCGTTAGCTGGGACCACAAATCTCTAGGCACACAGTAGGGGTCTCCCTTAGCTTCTTTTCTTGGCAGACCCAGAGGCTAGGCAATGGAGAGGGGCCCCAAAGAGCCCCAAGCAACCTTGATAAAAGTGTGTTCTCTGCCTTCAGCCCACCTCCTCTGTTCAGCTTTGTAAAGGAAACACACCAGCTGCTCCTTTTGGCTCTGAAGATGGTGCTGAGACTGGGCTGCTTTTGCCGTTGTAATTAGCAGAGCTAATTGTATTTGAGCGGCCGGGTGTGAGGCAAGCCCTGGGCTGGGTGACACTTCAGAAGCCCCACCCTCCGCCACCCATCTGCAACTGGAGGGTGGCTTGGCTTGGGAATTGGTGGTTCTCAGACTTGAGCAGGCATCAGAACCACCTGGCGGGCTTGTTACAACACTGACTCTGGGCCCCACCCCTGGGATTTCCAAACATTAGGGTTTGCACCTAGGGAGTCCTGGAGGCGCAGTGGTTGTAGTATCTGGCTGAAAGTTCAGCAGTTCAAACCCACCAACCACTCTGTAGGAAAAGGTGTAGTAGTCTGCGTCCATAAAGAGTCACAGCCTTGGAAACCCTGCAGGGCAGTTCTGCTGTGCCCTGTAGGGTCACTGTGAGTCAGAATGGACTTGATGGCAGTGAGTGGTAGTAAGATTGTGTCTTAAGAAGTTGCCAGGTGATGCTGGTGCTGCTGGTCCAGGGACTACATTGAGAACTACTGTCCGACAGGGTTGCCTAGTGGTTAAATGCTACATCTGCTAACCAAAAGGTCAGCAGTTCATGTCTGCCAGGCATCACTTGGAAACTGTATGGGGCAGGTATACTCTAGAGTGTCACTGTGAGTTGAAATTGACTCAAAGGCAATGGCTTTTTGGCTTTGGTCCTGGAGGGAATACTCAGCTGCTAAGAAACGGGTCCAGAGTTAACTCAACCTGGGTAGGAGAAGAGGGAAAATGATAGGGCAGAAGGGATGCTGAAGAACAAGTTATGAGGCTGGACACGGCCTCCCTTTGTTCCCAGTTTATTTTAGGAATTGGAGGCTATGGTAGGTATCTGGAAAGAGGGTGGAGGAGGACATGGAGTTAAGAGTTGGCACACTGATGTCACCCCTACAGGTAGGGGAAGAGGGAAGATGCAAAGACAAGGAGTGGTCCCCAAAGGACATGAGTAAATCTCTGTCCTTCTTTGGTGCTTTTGACACCAATTGCTCCTAAGCCTCCTGTGTCTCAAACCTCATTTTGCTTGTGATGATACTTGGTGGCTGTCTGCCTCTTGCACGGATTACTGTTTCCATTGCTGAGGGTCATGTTGTAGTCATTGCTATGGGCCTTGTAGCATCCAGCATGTACCTTGTGCATAGTTGGTGCTCTGTAAACATAGCACACAGTGGAAAGAACTTTGGCTTTGCCATTGGGTTCAGAGAAAAAAGTCTTTGCCATTGGGGACAGAGAGAACAAAGTTGAATCTCAGCCCAGCCACTCTTCGAGCTGTGTGACTACAAAATGAGTTTGCCTCTTTGGGTGTTGGTTGCCCCATCCACGAGACATGGGTAACACCCATCTCCGGGGAGCTACAGTGGCGTACAGTGTTCATCCTGACGAGAGCTTGATGAATGGAAGGAAGCTTGTCATTAGACAATCCTTAGTGGTATTTGCTGGGTTATCCACAAGTGGGGGCAACAGAGGGGAGTGCTGTGGTGCTCTGAGGAGGCGAGACTGAGAAGATCAGTGGACAGAGCCATCTGGGGAAGCCCCAGGGTCTTGAGATTCTGACCAGCCTCAGAGGAAGGGTCTGAGAAAACAGCTGTCCTGTCCCGGGCACACGGAGGCCTCTGACTTCCCCAGCCTCTGCCACCCGTGACCCTGGTCCTTGGCCAGGCTAAGTTTAGCCGTGACCTGCAGGGGCCACCACCTCTCTGTAAGCAAGGCCGGGGGTGGAGAGGAACTCAGCGGATTTCCTGCCAGCTTCCTGGCAAGCAGACAGACAAAAGTGGTCATGGTGAGGTGACTCAGGCTTATTTTTAAGCTGAGCCCACCAGCTCATAAAGGTGGGAGCTTTGGGGACAAGGTACATGGGACATGCTTGGTACCACAAGAAAGCAGTCTCTTGGGAAGGAGCGTGCGTGCATGTGTGCAGGCACGTAGCTCATGGTTTTTTTGAGACACTCCCAGCCACTTGTGGTCTCTAAAGGCCCAAATGCCCTGCTCTCCTCCCTCTACTCTTCTGGCCCTTATGGCCTGAGTGGCAGCATTCCTTCCGTATGGCTCACCTTGGAGAGGGCAAATAGCAAAGGCTTTGAATTTGACCCTGTGTGGTGGGCAGCTGAGTCAAACTTAGCAGCAGTGGGTTTATTTTGTATTTTTTTAAAGTGGGCACTGAGATCCATAGCCCACTCCCCACCCTGGCCTGCCCTCCCTGCCCCATCCCCTCAAGTGCTACAGACAAAGCCACCCAGCTTTGAGTTTAACAAGGAGCAAAGTGTGATACCTGGGGTCTGGGCCCCTGGAGGGGAGGAGGAGATGGTTTAAGCAAGAAGGTGAGTCAGAGGGAACCTCCTGCTCTGACTCCTGACCGAAGAGGAGCCACCCTCTGCCAGTGTCTCCCCCTTTGCTGGGGGCCAGGGTGGGTGGGATGACAAGACAAGGCCGCAGTCATTCTGGCTCAGGTACAGAAACATTTTGTGCTTTCAAAGCACTTCTGAGCGTGGTGAGTTCCTCCACACCCCCGGGAGCTGGGCAGGGCTGGTATGTTTGGAAGGTGAGAAACCGGGCCACTGGAGGCTGAGGAAAGAGGAGCTGCTGTTTGTCAGGAATCGCCTCTGCCTGACACTGTGCTCAGCACCCGAGGTAGAATTAGCTCGCTTGGCCTTCGCTGCCTCCCTAGGAAGGAGGGGCTGTTGCGAGCCCCTTTTTGCATGTAAAGTGATAGAGTCCTAAAAGTAGCAGAGAGACTCACCCAAGATCACTCAGCAAGGGGCAGAGGCAAGATTCCAGCCAGGTCTGCCTGGCTCTACAGCCCCTGGCTTCTGGCCTGCTGCTTCCCTGTGCTTCTCTTGCATCTTGTCTGTAGCCCTGCTGTCAGTGACAGTGACAGTGAGGGCTGCTGACATCCCACCAGAGCTCCTGGTCGGGGTGTCTGTGTGGCCGTCTCCATCTTCTGCTCTTGTGAGTCGATTCATCTCCACAATCCCATCTCTCTGCCACTTGCCTTTTGTCAGGAAACTTGCTCAGAGCAAATGTTTTGCTAAGTGTATGCATTATCTCATTCAGAGTTTATAAGAGCAGATATTATGATTTCCATTTTACAGATTAAGAAACTGAGGCTCTGAAAAGTTAATTGTATTTGTCCAAATGCACATATTTAGTAGGTGCAGGTGCTGGGGTTCTAGCCCTGTGTCTACCTCCTCCAGAGTCCCACACAAAGGTGTTATCTCCAGTTGGCTTAGAGCCTGAACCTTGGCTGCCCAGGTAGAAGGAAGCTGATGCAGCCTTTCATTGCCTGGCTCCTACACACAGGATGTCCACAGGAGAGTGCTGTTGGGTCAAAAGGCAGGCTTCCCAGTTGTAAGACTGGGGGATAGCACCACTCCTTAGTTGGTGGCATCTTAACCTGAGTTGGCATGGAAACGGAAGTTTCCATGGGTTCTGAGTTGCCAGGGACTATTACTGTGACCAGTTGGGGCCTGCTGTGCTCAGAGGTGGTACCAGGGCCCTGAAGGCACTCAACCCCCTCCCCCCCAAATTATCTCCTACTGGCTGTTCCCTGTCAGTGTTCAGTGCCTTTACCACGAATCTCTGATCCACGCTGAGCAGCCAGCCTCGCAGTGTGACCATAGACCGCCCTGGCTTTTCTAGCTCTTCTAATGCTCTTTCTCTAATGTAGAACCCAGGGCTGACCTGTTTCTGCAGTTAACCAGCAAGCTGCTCCTTGGCTCGGAGAAAAACAGCCGCTAGCTGCCCCTGAAGTTTTTTCTCACCCCTTCCCGTCTGCTTCCTCAACTTTCACTGTCTCCTCTATTTCCTTCTCAGGTGGAACTGTCTCTGGGGAATAAACTGGTCTGTGGGCTGACCTCTGCAGAAGCCAGACTGCCTTCCTCTCAGCTCCTTTTTGGTTCTTGCTGACACGTCCAGCTGTGAACAGGGTGGAGCTGTCTGAGTCACAGCCAAGCAGCTGGCTTTGCCAAGTGTGGTTGGCTGCCAGCTGAGATCGCCTGGGTTTTACTTCTTGCCAGGGACAACCTGCAGAGGTGTCATCACTTGGTGACAAAGACCTGCACCTTGATGCCATTTGGGCAGGAATCTGGCGCTGAGATTGCCCTGGGTGCCGGGGAAAGGTGGGAGGCTGGGAGATCTGTGTCCAAATCTGGGGTGAAGAGAAGTTCACAGTGGTGTGAGTGGGAGCAAGTGCACAAATCTGCCACAGAAACAGCTAGTGTTCCGTGAGAAGATACGCCATGTGCCGCGTGCTTGGTGGGATCTAGCATCGTCTCCATCAGTAGGATGGCCTTAGTGCATCACTCGTTTACAGTAAGGGAGCTGGACCTCAGGCAGGTGAATTAGTGTGCCCAAGGTCACACTGTGGCAGGGACACCTTTGGGGCCCAGCCCTTTGTAACTACAAGGTTGTGCTGCACTGAGAGAAGATGGCATTCACTAGAAGGCCTTCTCTAGGCGAAAGGGCAGGGGTATTTTATTTACAACTATTTGGGTTTCAGATGCCAGAAAAAACAAATCAAACTGTTGTAAGCAAAAAAAAAAAAAAGAAAGGGGGGATGTGTATCGGCTTATGTGAGTGAAGATCCAGAGGTCATGGCTTCAAGCATATCTAGGTTCAGAGTCAGTGTCCTCAGGACCCAGCGCAGTGTCCTGTGTCCTTAGCTCTGTTTTCATGTGTTGATGTCTTTCTCAGGAAGGCTGCCCTTCATGGTGGCTTGCGAGCTACCAGCCCTGCAGGTGTCATTTAGCTCTCTTGGCAACCCAGGCAGCAGGCTGAGTCCTTCTCCCCGCTGGTCTCAGCCAGTCCTAGGCCTGTCTCCATTGACCTGAGTTGGATCACATGCTCATCCCTGAACCAATCACTGGGGCCCGGAGGGTAGAATAAGCAGCAGGTCTTGGGCCCGGGTTATATGCCAAGTCCACTCCCCACCCGAACTACAAGGACTGGGAGTGGAAAAGGCGGAGTTCCCCAGGCAAAAGGGGGTATTGCTACCAGAAAGAAGGATGGCCGGACAGACAAACAGATGCCACTCACAGTGGGTTGTTGAGTCAAGATCACCATTGTAGGGCTTTGGAGTTCCTTCTCTCAGGCTAGGCTGAAGCATGAGAGGAGGTTGCAGAGCGGGAGCAGCAGGTTGAATGGGAGAGCTTTAGGACACCCCCAGTGCTATGGGGCCTAGGTTGGTAGAAGACTCTCAGGAAGGAGTAGTGTGTTGAGGGATCCATAGTGTAACCACAGCCTCTCTTTGTTCCCAGGAAAGCTCTGGCCATGGCACTGGGACTCTTCCGGGTTTGCCTGGTGGTGGTGACAGCCATCATCAACCACCCACTGCTGTTCTCACGGGAGAATGCCACCGTCCCCGAGAACGAGGAGGAGATCATTCGCAAGATGCAGGCCCACCAGGAGAAGCTGCAGCTGGAGCAGCTGCGCCTGGAAGAGGAGGTGGCACGGCTGGCAGCCGAGAAGGAGGCCCTGGAGCAGGCAGCCACTGAGGGCCAGCAGCAGAATGAGACGCGCACGACCTGGGACCTCTGGAGCACCCTCTGCATGATCCTCTTCCTGATGATCGAGGTGTGGCGGCAGGACCACCAGGATGGGCCCTCTTCCGAGTGCCCGGGTGGTGACGAGGATGAGCTGCCTGGCCTGGGGGGTGTCCCCCTCCGTGGCCTCACCCTGCCCGACAAGGCCACACTCAGCCACTTCTATGAGCGCTGCATCCGGGGAGCCACAGCCGATGCTGCCCGCACCCGGGAGTTTGTGGAAGGCTTCGTGGATGACTTGCTGGAAGCCCTGAGGAGCCTCTGCAACCGGGACACGGACATGGAGGTGGAGGACTTCATTGGTGTGGACAGCATGTATGAGAACTGGCAAGTCGACAGGCCACTGGTGTGTGACCTCTTTGTGCCCTTCACACCACCTGAGCCTTACCGCTTCCACCCAGAGCTCTGGTGTTCCGGCCGCTCAGTACCCCTGGATCGCCAGGGCTATGGCCAGATCAAGGTAGTCCGGGCTGATGACACGCTGGGCTGTATCTGTGGCAAGACCAAGCTGGGGGAAGACATGCTGTGTCTCCTCCATGGCAAAAGCCACATGGTGCCACCTGGCAGCGAAATGGTCGACTTGCTGTGTGCCAAAGAGTCCCCGTACCTGGACACCATGCAAGTCATGAAGTGGTTCCAGACCGCCCTCACCCAAGCCTGGCACCGCATTGCCCGCAAGTACGAGTTCGACCTGGCCTTCGGCCAGCTGGACACACCGGGATGCCTGAAGATCAAGTTCCGCTCGGGGAAGTTCATGCCCTTCAACCTGATTCCTGTGATCCAGTGTGAAGACTTAGACCTGTACTTTGTCTCCCACCTTCCCAGGGGGCCCTCTTGGTGGACCCCAGCATCCAGCACTGACTGGCTTCTGTCCTTTGCTGTCTATGAGCGCCACTTCCTCAGAGTGACATCCAAGACGCTGCCCGAGGGTGCCTGCCATCTCAGCTGCTTGCAGATCGCCTCCTTCCTGCTCTCCAAGCAGAGCCGCCTGACGGGCCCCAGTGGGCTCAGCAACTACCACCTGAAGACGGCCCTGCTGCACCTCCTGCTTGCCCGCCGGGCCACCGACTGGAAGGCAGGGCAGCTGGACACCCGCTTGCAGGAGCTGCTTCGCTTCCTTGAGAAGAGCCTGCTAGAAAAGAAGCTCTATCACTTCTTCATTGGCAACCGCAAGGTGCCCGAGGCCATGGGACTCCCCGAGGCCATCCGTAGAGCCGAGCCTGTCAACCTCTTCAGGCCCTTCGTCCTGCATCGAAGTCTGTACCGTAAGACAGTAGACTCCTTCTATGAGATGCTCAAGAACGCCCCTGCACTCATTAGCGAGTATTCCTTACATGTCCCTTCAGACCCTGCCAGCCTACCACCCAAAGCTGTCATCTTATAGAGCATCCAGGACCCAGAGGGCCCGCGAGGCTGGAGGGCATCCCACCGTGTCTGTGCCCCTGTGGGCATCTGCAAGCCTGTCCTGGAAAAATGGCAGGCTTTGTTGGGAGCCAAGGATCGTCCTGCCAGGAGAGGCAGGTCTTGTAGAGCAGGCAGGATTCCGAGCTAGGGGCTGGTTTGCTCTTGTGCCCTGGAGCTTGTTGGTGAAGCTCTTGTTTGATCCTTTGCTGTTTGACTCTTAGATTATCACCAATGGCCGAGATGGTGTCCATGCCTGCCCCTGGACACTGAGTTACAGACACTTCAAACATCGACTTGGGTGTCATGTTTCACAGCACATGTCCAGTCTTTACGTGAATGTCAGCAAGAATGATGACGGAGCCAATGTTGAGATAGGCCTGGCACCCCATTCGTAGTAAGCCTTGGCCCCACGCAGCTGCAGCCAGAGCGCTGATAGGGACAGATGTGGAAATTCACAGCCTGAACAACAGTAGGATCCCGTGGTAGCTGACACTTTCTTACACTGTTTGGAGAAAAGACTTGGTAGAGATTCGAGGTCCCAAGTGGATAATGTCTCTGTTACACAGAGATGGGTACTTGGTGGCAGAAACTTTCAAAGTTGGCCACCTTTTCAGACAGACTTCTCACTCAGGGTCACCCCTTCTTACCCCATCCCCAGTGTGCTGCTTCCCAAGTACTGTGGGTGCCATAGATGGTGCTGTGAAAGCTCAGTGGCTGCACCCCTCTTTATTCTCTGTACAGAGGGGACCCCCTGACTGTTAGCGTGATGTGGGAGGGCTGGAGGGTGAGAGCTGATCCAGGGAAAGAGGCAAAGGTGCCTGCGACAAGCCTGGACTCAGGTGCTGGCGCCTGCCGTGCAGTCTGGCCTCTTGGTGCCCCCATTCAGCATAAGCTGCAGAGCTGAGAGACATGGGATCCTGCAGCCTGGGGTTCTCTGCGGGGTCCCAGTTCTAGGGTGTCCTTGGAAGCCAGAGCTGCTGCTTGGAAAGCCGGCTTTGGTCAGCAGCTTCCAGGCCCCTCTGCTCTTCACTCTGCTGGGGCATCTTTACCACACCAAACCCAGCCTCTCTGCCTGGGCCTTGTGGGCTGGACAGATCCAGATCTGAAGAGCCTAGCAGAGGTTCAGGAGACCAAGACCACAGAGAGACAGCACTGCAAGCACACCGGCATGCCATCGTGGGGGCTGCCATCACTCGGTGGGTGCCAGAGCCTGTGGCCTATGCTGCACTCCATCCCCAGGCCTGGTTCAGGAGGTTGGGAGGTCTCCGTCCTCTGCTCAGCTTCACTAACGCTTTGAAGTTCCCTCTTGTAGCATTGCCTTGTCCCTCTGTGAGGGCCAGGGAGCAGGCAGCAATGAGGAGGGAGATCACACCTTCCCTTTTCCCCCAGAGTTGAAGCTGGCTGTGCCCCTAGATGACACCCAGTTCAACAGGGGTGTCCAGGGCTCCTCGAGAACTAGAGAAAGTTTTTCCCTGCATCCCCCTCCCTGCCCCAGAGTACCCTGACTTAGGCTCAGAAAGCTCAAGAAGAGAGATGGTTTATGTTGGCAGGTTAATTCCCAGTGGAAAGACTCAGCAGTGACCAGGGCATTGAAGCCTGTAGAAGGCTTTCCCAAGGGGGCTGGAGTTCGACGGGGTGGTCAGGGTCAGCCCTCCCCAGCCCAGCAACAGGAGCCGTGCTCCTGGGATAGGCCTGCAAAGCATGTCCCCCAACAACCGGGACTGAACCCCCTTTGCATCAGGATTCATTTCCAGAATTGAGTTTCCTTATTTATTATTACCCAGGCCTTTCTTTTGCCTTCTATCTTTATCCCATTGTGCTTTGAAGAGACTCCAGCAACTAAGAACCGATCTCCAAAAGCCATAGTCATACGCCAATCTCCCTCAGCTTTCCCCTTTGCTCCCAGGAGGAAGTTCACTGAAAAACCACCTTCTGATTTCTTGTTTCTACCAAGACAACAGATCCCTGCAGGGAAATGGGATCTTTTATGTACCAAAGTTGCTTCTGAGCAGAAAAGGGAGAGCTCTTTGCAAACACTTGGTATTTCTTGCGGCCTTATTTATAATAAAGAATGAATTCAGTTCTTGCAAGGAGAAGTGGTCGTGGTGTTTGTTTATGACTTCAGGACATCTGTGAGCCTCCTAGGACAGGGTTGTGGAGGGGAGTGAATTTCCTATTGATGAACGGAAGCTTTCGCCACCTTTTTATTCTTAGACTTTCGGGAAACAACACAAATAACAAAATAGGGCATTTCTAGTCTGTCTTTGAGGCTGCTTTGTACACTAGCTGCAGAGCTCAGAAAAAGCTTTTGAAAGCTGGCTCTCGAATGGTAGTGGGAGCTACAGTGAGGGGAGAGATTATCTTTCTAGTCAAACAGTTTGTGCCCCCTGGGGCAGCATGGTTTTTCCCACTAGGACAGCACCAACCCTCTTTCTCCTGAGCCTCTGTTCCTTCCCAAGGTGCCTGACTTGGTTCAGCATCTGCATGCTTGCTGCACACAGCACCTCAGGACTGCCTTCTCTGCTCCTCTTGACAGACAGGGAGGTCCTGAAGATGATGCAATTTTTATGCACTCAACTGCTAGCCTAGAGGTCAGTGGTTTGAACTCCACAGAGGCACCTTGGAAGACAGGCCTGGCGATCTTCCCAAAAGTCACAGCCTTGGAAGCACTGGAGTGCCCTTCTACTCAGCACACACAGGGTCACCATGAGTGCGAGCTAACTCCAGGGCAGCTGACAATGACTTGACAAGGGTGAAATGAGTGGCTGGCCAAAGGTCCAGAGGATGGTTACACTGGGGGAGGGTCCTAGCTCCTCAAAGGCCACCCTTACCCCCAATTCATGCCTCTCTGAAGTGTAGCCTGGATTGAGAACCCAGAACTAGCTCACAGGGGTGTTATCAGAGTCACCCGGAGGATGTGGTCAACTGCCCAGACCCCACCTCAGACCTACACAGTGCCCCAAATCCACCCTTGGAGTGGCCAGGTAAGGCTTCGTTTGTAGAGGTCCCCAGGTGACAGATGGCATCCGTGGCTGAGGAAGGCTTCTCCCCACCTTTCCAAATAGAAAACGCAAGTGAACTGCTAAGGGAAGAGATGCCTTGGAGAAGCTGAGGAGCCTGCGTGGGATCTGTGAGCCAAACAGCATCAGCGACACCACTGTGTCCTTGCTTGTGCCCACTCACACTACTGATAGAGGCAGAGAGGATGGAGACAAGACTGACGATTTCTACATAGCAGATCACTAGTCGTCCAGGGGAGTTTTCAGGAGCCTAACATGCACGAGGCATTCTGGAAGACAGAAAAATGAGTAGAACCAACCGTGTGCCCTGGCAGGGGCAGAGTAAGGTTGGTTCCCAGCTGCTCACCTGTGAAGCCCCTGAAGAGATCAAAGCACCGTGTTGGTGGGCTCAAAGTGGAAGTCCCACTAGGGCCTGTTTCTCCCAGGGTGGCCCTGGATTACACAGGTTGGGTAACCTATCACCTGGATGCAGGTTCCTGGGCCACACATCAGGCTTCAGCAAAATCTCTAGGAGTTGAGCACAGTGATCTGCATGTGGCCATTACCCAGGTGATTCAGAAAGTCCAAGAACCACTGATAACTGACGGCAGTTAGGGAAGGCTTCGTGCGACGGGGGTGCTGCCTGATACAGATACTGAAAGAAGGGTAGGTGTGTGACCAGGAAAAGCATTCCAGCCAGAGCCATGGGATAAAGGTGGTGGCAGTGACAACAGTAGCTGCTGTCAACTCAGTTCTGATTCATAATGACCCTGTATACAATAGAACAAAACACTTTTAGACCTGGGCCCTGCCCACAATTGTTACGCATGAACCCACTGTGTTAATCCATCACACTGAGGGTCTTCCTCTTTGTTGTTGACACTCTATCAAGCATGATGTCCTTCTCCAGGGACTAATCCCTCCTGAAAACACATCCAAAATATGTAAGACATAGTCTTGCCATCTTTGCCTCTAAGGAGCCCTCTTTTTGTACTTCTTCCAAGAATGAGGGTGGAGAAGTGGAAAATCATAAGTAGGGAGCATTTAAGTAACTCCCACCACCTGCCAGACATCCTTCAACAAATATTCATGTATTTTTAACTCATTTAATCCCCATGTCAGCACTATGAAGTGGGTGTCCTTACTGTTCTCCCCATTCTCCAGGTGAGGAAATAGAGGCACAAGATGGTTAACTGGCATGTCCAAGATACTGTTGGTAGGTAGCAAAGCTAGGCTTTGAAGCCAGGCAGTGCTGACATAGACTGAAAAGTCAGCAAATAACTTTGAAAAGAGAGAGTGAGGCTAAACCAGAGAAACACTAAGCTTTGATACATTTGGACTTCACACAGTAAGCAGTAGTGAGCCATTGGAAATTTTTTGAGTGAGACAGTAGCCTGATTGGCCCCCAATCCTTAATTATGTGGTTGGTACTGTATTGGGTGCTGTCAGGTAAATGGCTGGCCTCCAGAGTGGGCTTGGTGGCAATTAGGGCAGCGGTCAGTGACCATCCAGGAAGTCTTGACATAAGTCACTCTGAGGGCTATGATTCAGAACATTCTCATGCTCTGTCTAGTCTCCACCTCATGGGACAGAGCTGGAAGGGTGTTTGGTTTGGCCAGGGTCAGCAAGCAGAGAGCCAAGAACCACATGGTGAAGGGAAATGGGTGCCTTCAAGTCACCTCATCCCTGACCAAGCGCACCCTCCTCCTCCTCACCTCCCACTCCACTCTGGGAGGGGACTGTTTAGAATTAACTTTTCCCACTGCGATCTAAAGATAGCTTATTTTAACTAGATTATTTTGTTGTTGTTATTTTAATAAAAATAATACACTCATGATAAAAAAAAAAAAAGACCAGTGACAGAAAACTTAAGTAAAAAGGTAAAAGAAACTGCCACTCCTGTCTTCTCAGTCCACTCCCTAGAGGTAACCAATATTAAATTTCTTGTGTATCCCTCCAAAACTATTGCATGGCTAGATAGATCATGAGTGTGTGTCGCTTTGTTCTTTTTTACATAAATGGCATTGTACCATCTCACTTTTCTTGGGCATCATTTTTTGGACATTTAGTTGTGCCTTATTCCTTAAAACAGTTGCTTAATATCTCATTCTCCATATGCACCCTAACTGACCCAATGTCTCCTCCCCATGTGTGTCCCCTACTCCAGAATCAGGGACACTCACGCATCGTCTCCACTTTGTTGCCGTTCCAAACAGCACTGCGGTGAACATCTCTGTGCACAGGAAGTATTGCTTCTTTCTAGGTAATCTTTATAGTCCCTACTCACCAAGAAGCCCTTGGCCATTGTAAACGCTGAACACATTAGGCTGCTAACTGAAAGGTTGTCAGTTCCAGTCCACCCAGATATACTATCAGAGAGCGGCTCAGTGATATATTTCACCAAAACCAGCCACTGAAAACCTTGGGGAGCGCAGTTCTATTCTGACAGCCGTGGACTCAGCATGAGTCAGAATCAACTCAGCAGCTGGGATTGGGATCCTGCTCATCTTCTTGTGTATATCGAGTCCCCACTGAGCATGTGGTCATAAAAAGAAAGCATTGCCTGGGATTTATTCCGTTGTCCTGACTCGAGACTGAAGAAAATGCATGTTAACCAATCACTGAGCAAAGCATCTGCACCCCTCCAGGTCAGGCACTGGGAAGTGGACAGAAGTATAATAAGACAAGGACTCTGTCCCCCAAGGAACCAAGTCTATGAGGAAGACAAGACTATGGCCACTAAAAAAGCCAGAGACCAATGAAGGTGAGTAATTGAAGGTGAAGTATGCGGGTTAGAAGCCTTATGAGGAAGAGGGTGAGAACAGCCAGATAAGCTTTGAGCTGTCCCAGATTTAACTCCCTTGCGTGGGAAAATGTGAAGAGCCTCCCCGAAGAAAGCCAGATCAACACATGTGCTGGTCTGTCTCTCAGATATCTGTGCTCTCTTCATCTCTGCACCCACAGCTGGTTTATTCCTTCCTGCACAACGTGGGGCCCCAGCTTTACAGGTGCAAATGGCATTTTCCATCCCTTTGATGTTCCTCTGCAGCCCCACAAAGAAGCCAGAAAATAAAATTGTCAACAGCAAATTATCTCCCAGCAAAAGAACCACACAATGGCAAGAGGGAGACATTTCTTGTTATCTTGATGGACAAAGGGAGGGCTTAAAAGCGCAAGTGAGATTTGTAGGCAGGGATGGTGTAGACACTTGTAGGGCAGGAGTGGAAGAATTTGGTCCAGTCAGTTTCTTTAAAGCAAACCCTGGTGGTGTGGTGGTTATGTCAGCTGGAACCCACCAGGTACTCATTGGAAGCTCTGTGGGGAGCTCCACCCCATACTGTAGGGTCACCATGAGCTGGAGCCAACTTGACAGCAGCGGGTTTGGTTGGGGTTTGGTTTCTTTAAAACCTGCTGACCGCCTGGTGACATTTTAGGTTTCTCTTAGCATAACTCGCATTTAAAATAGAGCAAGCAAAGACCCAGTTACTGTCACTTTTGACAAGCCTGTATTCTGAGCTGCTCAGGGCTGTCTCCCAGCCTCCTTGCTTACCTACTGCTGGAGAGTGGACTGAGCCATGCTAGACTGAAGGTATCCTAAGATGGTGGTTAGACCCCAACGCCCCCACCTCCACCGCCAGCAGCTAACCATGGCCTTGAGTCTCTTCCAAAAGGCACAGCTAATGCTGAATCAGCACCCCCAAGGGTATGGAACAACCAGAGCAGCCCTGAGACCGTTAGGCTAAGGACAACTAGCCAGCCCATGCATGCCCCTGCTCAAGGAATCAGGGCCAAGCCAGACTATAGCAGAGATCTCAGTAGAGCCAGACTCATGGCCAAGAGGCCTGGTGATGTTCAGCCCTCTTAATAGCCACACCTTTGCTATTTTCTTCCTAAGAAGCCCTCTCCACACATTTATTTCCTTCTTAATACATTTTATAATCTGGCCAGGCAGGAAAGCCACTGAAGCTCCACCCATCCAGAATGAGACAAGACTTCAAGTAGCCAGCTTGCTTGTGACTGCTACATGTGAGGTCCTGCCCAGTAGGCACCCAAAGTAGAAAGAGCATAGAAAGGGGCCAAAGGATTCCAGGAGAGAGTATAAAACGAGACCAGGAGCATCCAGAAACAGTATAAATAGCACTGGGCTCTGGGTTCAAATCCCAGCTGTGTCATGTCCTAACTCATCAAGTCTCCATTTTGGTAAGCCTCAGTTTCATTATCTGTAAAATGGGAATAAGATTGCCCACCTCATAGAGCCATTGAGGAGATTAAATGAAAGAGCACATGGAAGCCTGACAAGGAATAAGCTTATCAACGAAACTGGCACTGGTTATTACCATTGCCCTTAGGAAGGCTCCTGCCAGCCCCATTCCTATTTCTGGGCTTCTCCAGTGGTGGCAAGGCTGTCAGGAGCACCTCCCTCCACACTGACCACGCTCAGACTGCTTGGTGGTGTCTTCACAGAAAAGCCAGAGTCTACACAGCAACAGCAGAGCGAAAGCAAGCACACACAGGGGGACGCCCCAGCTTCCTGCAGACACAGGTACCTCTTCTGGACAGCAAGGCTGGGGGCAGGTGAGGAACATGCTACAGCTGTGACAGCTGCCTTCCTGGTGGGCTCCCTGAAAAGGGTCAGGCTTCCACAGCCCATAATCCATTCAGTTCATTCATTCACCCAATCACATATACATGCCTTTGCACACTCACAAACTGCCTTCCCTAACACTGCTGTGTATCAGGCACTGTGCCAGGCACAGAGTCAAAGAAGACTCTATTCCCACCAGTGTAGAGGAGAAAGTACAAGAGGAAGTCAGGGGAGGGCAGCAGAGGGCACAGTAGTGCTGGGCACGAGAAGGCACGGCAGTGCTAGGGGTAGGGGCTCCAGAGCTGACCTCCTGTGCTCATTACTGTAGCCATTACTGGCTGTATGACATTTGGACAAGTTACTTGATCTCCAAACCTCAGTCTACCTATCTGTTACATGGGAGTTGTTACTACTTACCTCACAAGGCTGTGAAGTATAAATAACATACATAAAGTGCCTGGGATATAATAAGTAGAAACACAAGGAGACATGCATGTGTGCACACACATACTTTCTTTGAGAGCTTTTCTAAGCGACTGAGCATAACTTACTAGTCTACAGCTCTGGCAGTGTAAAGCCAGACTTAGCAAAGGCTGTTGTTCTGCTGGAAACCCTGGGCGTAGTGGTTAAGTGCTACAGCTACTAGCAGAAAGGTTGGCAGTTCAAAGACCCCCAGTGCTCCTTGGAAACTCTAGCAGGCTGTTCTGCTCTGTCCCATAGAGTTGCTATGAGTCAGAATCAACTCAGCAGCAATGGGTTTGGACTTTTTTTTTTTTTGCTTTGTTTTGTTTTGTTTTTAACAGCCATCCATCCCTCCGCACTCAAACCTCCCAGCCCCCTGCCTAGTCCTGCCTCCCCTGGGGAGCTGGGACAGAGCCTGTTCTTATTACTCAGGGTTCCCTTAGCAGCAGTGCCAGCATGGAACCCACCTTGGCCCAGGAGAGGCTGGAAACGTCTCTTTCCTCTCTAGTCCTGGGAGCAGACTGTTACCATTCAGCCACACCCTCTGGAGGGAGGCCATCTGCTAATGACAAAGCGGGCTGAGGACTCTTGGTATCCGCAAGGCCATGCTGATGGTAGATCCTTGGAAGGAAAGGAAGGGGCAGAGTACTGTGCCGTTCGTGTCTGTGGAGCCTGTGAGTAACTGACCTTTCTGTGAGCCAGCAGCATCCACGTCCTGGGGTGCTGTAGTGGTCCATTCAGCACCCCAGCTGCTTGGTAACTAGGTCAGGCCTGTGGGCATTTCAGCTCCCTGGAACATTAAAGCTGGGAAGGAGATACCTGCTCCAAAAGCAGAGAAGTGAAATACTGACAACTTCTCCAGAGCAGGAGAGGGAATTTATCATCAGCAACATTGCAAGATATTATGATTCACAGTATTAAACAAGGCCTTGGGGTACATGGAATTGGGACAGTGAAAGGGCAAGAGTTTCAGCTTCCAAGGGCTCCCAGGTCATTTGAGACTAAGCCACACACACAAAACAGCCAGAAAACAACTCCAAACTCATGAATCAAGCTGCGGGCAATGTCAGACATCTTTTTCTACCAAGTGAGGGGAGAACGAACACAGAGTCTGATGCTTACTAAGACCGTCATCATGAAAGTATTCACTGCCATGGGGCTAAGGCTTGCATGGTTTATCTCACTGTTGTCTAGTAACTGTAGAGAACAGGTTCTTAGTGGTTCCATTTTACAGATAAGAAACTGAGGCTCAGAGAGCTTAAGCAGCTTGCCCAAGGAATTTCATGAGTGGCAGAGTCAGGTTCTGGGCCCAGTGCGTCTGGACACGAAGCCCTGGTCTTAAACACTGTGTCACACTGCCTCTATTTGCACGAGAAGAGTTGTGATCTGAACTTGGTGAAAGAAAAGGCTGCTTGAGAAAAAAAACAGTAGAGTGTTCTGAGGCAGATTACAGGGGAGGAAGTGGCGTTTAGAAAGACACAACGGGTAGAACAAGCCAGATGTGAGCAGAATGTTCTGAAAGGATGAAATGGTCAGCCCTCCGGGGACTCGCAGATGCGGATGAATGGGCGTGGGTCTGCTGTGTGGGCACCGTGTTCAGTGCCTGTTGGAAGGATCTGGGGGCCTGGAGGCTCATCACTGAGAACTCTCCTGGGTTGGCTGTTTGGCTGTTTGTGAAGACTAGATCACAACGAGAGGAGGCTGACAGGAAGTCAAGCTGGGTTCTCCAAATGCAACAGCACAAACTCTCCTCCATCGGGACAGCTAAGGACGTTGATGAGCAAACACGAACCAGGGATGATCTGAAAGTGAGACGTCAACGGTGAGATGTCCCACTCACCACCAGCAAAGCTCCAGGGAGCTATGCAGGGGAACACAGCTAGGCAGTCCTGCAGGGTTGAAAGGAAAGCTCTAGCTTGTGCCTTGTAATTTAGAGTAAAACTACTGTAACAGGCTCAGCTATTTATCTGAGATTAGAGAATCTTAGAGCTAGAAAGAATTTCCAGTGGCATTAGTCACCATCCCCCACCACTGCTGCCAGCTGTCCCTAGGGCTACCACCTCCCTGTTGGGATGTAAACGGGCTCAGTCCAGGCTGGGGTCTAGTTCCCAGCCTCCAAAAAAAAAACCACCAAACCCACTGTCATGGAGTCAATTCTGACATACAGAAACTCTACAGAAATGAGTTGAACTGCCCCATAGAGGTTCCAAAGAGTACCTGGTGAATTCAAACTGCCAATCTTTCGGTTAGCGGCTGTAGCACTTAACCATTAGGCCACCAGGGTTTCCCAACCTGTTGCCTTGAGTTGATTCTTACTCCCAGCCTCCCAGCCTCCAAGTAAGGGAAACTCACTCCACTCTCCCTGGTGGCCAGTTTTAATGACAACAGTATCCAGTACAATGCAGTTCTTTCAAACCCAGTGGTTGAACCTGATTTCCTCTTTTTCCAATCCACAGGAAATGGACAGCAGCTTTCACCTGAAATCCTAAGTTTCAAAAGGTTTTGTTAAAATAGACACCAAGTTATTAGAACTGGTTATCTCTGAGACATGAGATAATGGAAGACATTTCTTTCTTTTTTTTTTTTTTTTCTGGCATGATTGCACCCTTATAATCTATATGCATTCTTTCTGCCCTCTACTCTGTTGGGGAGAGAGTGGCACAAAACAGAGGCAGAGACACAGCAGCCTGAGGGTCCAGGGAAGTTTATTTGAAGAGAAAGAGAGTAGTGTCTGAGCCAATGGTGGTTCAGCCCATTTAAAGAGAACGAGAGTAAGGGCTGAGTCAAGAGGTGGCTCAGCCTGTCCCAGGCCAGTAGGGCAAGTTTTTTATAGTTTTAAAGTTTCAATGAGGTAGTGTGGGGTAAGGGGCTTTGTGGCTTGATAAGGAAATAATGTTAAAAACAGGAGAGGGAGTAGCAAGAAATTCCAGTGAGGGGATATATGACCTGATAAAGAAGAAGTGTTGATCAGAGGGAGAGGCATAAGGTTTGTTTATGGCTTTTGATAAGGGAAAAGTTTTGATGAGGAGGGTGGAAGAGGCAGGTATAAAGTTGTATTTATGGTCAAATTCCTGTGGGCTGTTTTTGGGTAATGGTGGGAGAGGATAGCTTTTGCTAAAGCTTCTCTGAAATCCAGGGACAGAGTCCTCTAACACTCAACCCAATAAAAGAAGAGGCGTTTTACCAGCTCTTTTTGCAGCAGTGTTCTCATTGTCTCATTCCTTCTTTTTTCCAGGCTAACTCCTTCTAGTTTCATCCAGAGGTTGAGACTCAGGTCTTTTTGAGGGTCACAGACAACATAACTGAGGAAGAAGTATAAGGCAGTGTAAGTGGTGAAGTCCCTGGGAGCTACCACTTCTTTTCTCCATCCTTCGTCTTCTGGCTCTGCATGCTTTGTTAGTTAGTTAAGTCTGTGGAGATCCAATGGCAGTCTCTATGGTTTTGGCCACCCAGAGATACGCCATCATCAGGTGTGTTAACAGTAGCTTTGTTCCCATGCCAAACATTCTCTAGTGCAGGATTTGTGCCTGCAAAGGCATCAGTCCTCTAAGTCCTACCAGAGGCCGTGGAGACATTTCTCCTCCTCCTCCTCACTAACAAAGATCCCAGGAAACAGTGATTCACACACTTCAGTCCACATTAGCTTGGTGCCATGGCAACAGAGTGCCACATCCTCAGCAGATGGCATGGCACACTACTCCTGGCATGCAGTGCCTGTTCTGGTGGACAAGGCCATCTCACTAAGCAGGCCTATTTCTATCCAACTGGCAAAGAGTACTACCTGGTAACTATTTACATGTGGCAAAACACACCCAAAGCCAACAGTTGGCTGGTTTGGGCTGAGTCAGAGGCAGGGGCAGTGAGAATAGACAGCTGAAAACATCACTCCAGCCTGGTCTCTTAGCATGACTGGCAGGCTGGGAAGAGCAGACACATTGAACAAAGCTGGAATGATCACAAGCTGATGGATAGCTAGACACGGAAGTAATGTGGCACTGGGTAGATTCAGTCCCACACTTATGCCGTAGGTGATAGTAAGCCCCCAGCCTAAGACATGGGCCACCTCACTCTACACCCTTCTTGGCTCTTATTGCCCTTACTGGTGCAGTACTTCCTGGCCCAGCTGGCAAAGGGACCATTTCTGGGTGGAGACTAGATCCCCTACTGTCAGCAACCCACAAGCTAAGTGGGAACTCAAGCCTCCTGTGGGCAGGGACAGTGTCTCTGTCATCTGTACACCCCCATGTGGCCCAAAGCTGGCATGCAACAGGCAACCAGAGGCATTTGTTGGGACAAATTTAAACAGTCAATGGTGTGTGATGCAAATCTAATAGAGGGACCTTTGCCCTTGATTGGGCTGGGGCATGTATTTTTTTTAAAAGCAGGATGTCAGCTATAGAACATTCTGTGAAACACCCTGAGCCCTGACAGCATCAAATTCTGACGTATTTCATCCAGGGTGATAAACTGGTGTTTCATTTCCTGCTTTGGAATTCTTTCCAGTCATAAGACCCTTGGTGTCTCCCAGGCCCACAGCCAAGATTTGAATGAGGATGAGAATCACATACGCCCACGTAAATAGCAGCTTTCATCTGCCAAATGGAGAACATGTAGAATTAAGAGTGTTTTCTTCTTCCTTTTCTGTCATCTATAGCCTTTATTTCACAAGGGAGGTCTTTGTAGGATACAGTCTGTAGTGACTAACATCACTGAGACGTAAGCCCTGGACCTCAGCATCAGCACTGGCACCGATAACTGGAGGACAAACTGAGATGAGAGTGCTCCCAAAATGTGCTTGGCTCACACTGGGCAGTTTCCAAGGAATCTTCTAGAAACTACAGGCTGGAGTCAGACAAATGATTATCAGAAAGAATACATTTTCTGATTCCATATTTATTGGGGGCATCAAAGAAAATGAACAGAGATTGACTGACCCCCCAAGACAATCCCCAGCACAGAATCACAAGATATTTGGAAGTTTGGGGTAGTGAAAGGGTGGCCTGTGAGGCTCAACAGTGTAATCCGTAGTCAAAAGCATCAAGGCTGTTCTGAAAATAGAGATTCAAGAAGCCCAGGAAAGTGTTCCTATCTACGAGAAGAGTACACACTGCAGGGTCCTGCTTCATGGCCGCCATCCAGAGCTTCAGAGTTGGGGTGTGGTCCACGCAGCTGCAGGACATGGGACAAGTATTAGCGTATCTGGAGTGGACGCCTCAGGAAAGGTTACAGGCATCCCTTTCTTAGATTTAAGGAGATACTATCGGGGGTACACACTAAGTAAACGAGTATGCTCTGTACCAGGTTGAAAGGTATCCTTCCAAAATGCAAGTCCTCCTTGAATCTCAGAAGGTGACTTTTTCGGAGAAATAGGGTCTCTGCAGATGGACTTAGTTAAGGTGAGTCATACTGCATTAGGGCAGGTCCTAAATCCAATGACTGGTGTGGGGCATGTGAAGACACAGGGATAAAGGTCATGTGACGGTAGGGGCAGAGACTGTAGTGATGCAGCCACAAGCCAAGAACACCAAGGACTGCCACGAGCCACCAGAGGCTCAAAGACGCAAGGAAGAACTCCTCCCTAAATCCTTCTCGGGGAACATGCCTCTGTCAACACTTGGGTTTCGAGTTTCTAGCCTCCAGAGAGCTGTGAAAGAATACATTTCTGTTGTTTTAAGCCACTCGGTTTGTGATGTTTTGTTACAGCAGCTCTAAGATACTAATATATGGTAGCTTGATCATATGATACTACGTCAACTTAAAATCAGAATATAGTCAAGAAAACCCAATGGAGCAGTGGTACTCTGTAACACAAGGGATGGCTGTGAGTCAAACTCTGCTGGGAGACAGCGGGCTTGGTTTTGATTACTATCAAGCAAGTAAAATCATTTCCTGGGGGAAAATCTTATTATTTGAATAGCTGGATGTGTTTCTGAGTTGTAAGAGTTGTTGTTGTTGCTTTTAACAATATGGTTAAAATACTGGTAATCTGACAGCGCTGGCGAATGCAGTATCTGCGCTTCATCGTTTACCAACAAGAAGACAAGCCTCAGAAATACCTGCTCTTTTGTCCTTCTTGGTTTTTACTGTAGGTAGTTTAAAAAAAAATAAAGACAAGTCACTTTTAAAACATTTTTTAACAGTGGATAAAACAAGCATCAGTCCTTGAAACAGTGGAGCTGGCAGGGCCCTTTCCAAGATGAATGAGGAAACTGAAGTCTAGCATATGTAAAGCGACTTGCTCAAGATTATACAACTGGCTAGTGAGAAATCCAAGGTTGGGAGTCAGTTTCCTCGCATGTGATCCAATACTCTGTCCTTGGAGGCGACAAGTGTTTGTGATGTTTGTGTCTGAGTCAGGATTTTAAACGACCAAAGATGTTATATCTGGTCTCGCCTCCGAGGCAGTGGGAGTCAGACATGCACAGACAGCTTTTGTGCCCTTATGTGGCTCCAGATACAGCTCTGCCTTGGCAGGACTGGATTCTCTAACCCAGAACTGCCCAGCACCCACTATCCTGGCCGCTGGGGCAGACACAAATCCAACACTGCCTCTGAGTTACCGTCTTCCGGAGTCAACCAGGCTTTTTCTTCTCAATAGTTAACGTGTTTGGCTGCTAAGTGAAAGGCTGGAGGTTCCAGTCCACCCACGGGTGCCTGGAAGGAAAGGCCTGACCATTTACTTCTGAAAAACACAGCCACCGGGAAACCTTGGAGTGCAGTTCTCCTCTGGTGCCAGTGGGGTCGCTGTGGGTCAGAAGTGACTTAGCCAGTTTTACTAGTAACATCCGATGCTTCTTTTGGTGCTCGGTAACTTTGTTTTGTTTGTTTGAATATTTCATATGTTACTTTTAAAATCCCGTCTGAGAAAAAGAGGCACGCAGCCCAAGAACTCTACTAAAAGACCTGAACTGATGGTCTGACAGCCTGGAGGCTCCCCTGGGAACATGGCCCCCAGCCCTGCTGCTGTCCCTGACCTGAAACCAGTAATGAGTCAACTCTTCAGACAAGAATGGACTGGACACGGGGACCCAGTGTGACTATTTGGTGTGCATACTTTACAGTTCTGTGCATTTACAGGAGGCTCTTTCTAAATGGGAGAGAAGACGGTGGGGGCAGGGGACAGATGCTTGTTAAGAAGATGCTAGATGCAGGGAGTGAAAAGGAGGAATGTGCTGTCACCACGTGGGGAGAGCAGAGGGAGCTGCAGATAGGTGGGCATGCAAAGTCAATTTAGATTGCATACTTCCACTTAGTCAGAATTTTTTTTTAAAAGGGAGAAAAAATCTTTTCTAAGGGTATTTCTGTCGGGGAGAGTTCCTCAGGGGAAGGAGATGTGACTAAAGCCTGTAGCAGCTGATGGGTGACTCAGCAGGACCAGGTTGGGGACCACAGGGAGCCGTAGACAAGTCACCAAAACATCGTGTCTTATTCAACTCTGTCTTTGGTTTCACAACCAGCCTGTGTCCGGGTGGGCTGCACACAGGGTCTCCGCAGCAGAAATACAGGTGAGGTTTGGGCCCACTGGTAGCGGTGTAAGAGCACAGAGGCATTTTTAACCGAGAAACATGCGGTGCTGGTTTAAAAGTTTGGCTTTGCTTCATGTACATCCCCAAAATCCCCCAAATCTAAACCAAACCCATTGCTGTCAAGGTGATTTCAACTCATAACAACCCTACAGGACAGACAAGAACTGCTCCACGGGGCTTCCAAGACTATCACCTTACAGAAGCAGACTGCCACACAGTTCTACAGAGGGCCGGCTTGCTTCAAACTGCCTAACTGCCAGTTAGCAACCAAGTGCTCAATCACTGTGCCGCTAAGGCTCCTTAAAAACGTTTCCAAAGGGAGCTCAGTGGCATACAGATGATTCTGACCATCGTCACGCAGCGTGACCCCTGGAATTCACTACCCCTTTTCCAAATGTCTTACTCAGCTACCCCATACACATCCAGCCGCTCAAACCAGGGCCACAGGAGGTAATCAATCATGGAGATACAGTGCCCGCCAAAGAAGCAGGTCTTCTGGTAGCAAAGAATCTAAAAACAGAAACAGAGCAAAACTCAGTTAATTTGCATACCTGCTGGCATAGTCATAAACACTAAAAGCACAAACATCAAATTAATTCTGAAAGAGGGAGAACTAAGGCTTTGATCCTCCTTCCTATTTGTTAGGAGAATGCTTCTTTCCTTTTCCCGAAGTCACCTCCACAGCAACATCCCTAGGCTCAGTGTCACCCAATGCAGTAACTCATGGTGTCATCCCCATCCCCATGCTAATTACCACAATACTGTCATTAACACACCAGAAAATCTGATACAATCAATCATTATAAAAACACCAAGCCCCAAAAACCGCTGCTGTTGAATCTATTCAGACTCATAATAACCCTACAGACAGAATAGAATTGCTCCAGAGAATTTCCAAGGAGCAACTGTAGGATTTGAACTGCCAGCCTTCTAGTTAGCAGCTGGAGTACTTAACCACTACACCACCAGGGTTTCCGTTAAAATACCAGTAGCAATGAAAACAGCAGTGCATGCTTGTAGCACACGCAGATGAAACCACGTGATTCCAAGCATCGTTGTTACTGGGTAACGATGGCAGCGCTGATAGGAGCACATTAGAAACAGAAGTTCAAAATCCCTTGTAGATACGCTGACGCATGTAAACTGGACATCTGAAAAATGTTTTTGTGTTGTAACTATCTACCCAAAACCAATTTTTAAAAAAACTGCCATTGAGTCACTTCTGACTCACAGTGACCATACAAGACAGAGTAGAACTGCCGCCAGAGAGTTTCTGAGGAGCACGTGGCAGATTTGAACTGCTGACCTTTGAGTCAGCAGACGTTGCACTTAACCACTATGCTACCAGGGTTTCCCAGGCATATTTTTATAAAAAGCAATAAATTTACATTGAAACACTGTACAACAATTTTATAACCATTTTGATGTCACCTTCTCTGACAGTATCACCCATTATTGGGCACCACCTCACACACACACACCCCCCCCCAGTGACACCACCAGTGTTCCTCCACCTCCTTTGGGGTCACACTTCTGATTGCACTCGGTTCTCTCCCCTGCCAGGCCCTGAGGTGCTAGCATGGCTCATCTGACGGAGAATTCGGAAGGACCATCTAGGCAGAGGCTACGTGGACCTTCCCTGTTAGTTGCAACAGGCTCCTCTGGGTGCTACACTTTCAAAGGATGAGCTCCGCCCCCAGGGGAGGGGTCTGGCCTCGGACGAGCACTGCCTGAGAGTGTCTATACCGAGAAATTTGTAAGACAGCTATCTGGCCACCCAACTAAAACAGATCCATATGTGTGCCCATTTTTGAAGCACTTACATGTAAGGAAAGAGAGAGAGAGAGAGAATTATTTCAAGGGAATGGCTCACACAGTTGTGGAGGCTGTGGGTCAGGTGTCAGGCTGGAGGCTTCTGTGACCCATGGTGGCATGGTTGCATGGTTACAGTGGCTGATGAACCACAAATCTGCAAGTGAGGCGGCAAGCTGCTGGGGTTATTATGAGTCTGAATAGATTCAACAGCAGCAGTTTTTGGGGCTTGGTGTTTTTATAAGGGGAAAGTAATTTCACATGTCCTGAAGGTTCTGCTTTGTATAGAAGTGAGCTCTATTAAAGTTCCTAAGCAGTTGAATGAACTTGTAAGGGTGGTCTATAAAGGGGTCAGCACTTGGTGCTAGTTTATGGGGGAGATATCTTTTATGTAGAGATTTTTAGACTTGCCCTATATGAAGTCTGGTGGATAAATGCTTGTCCAGGTTATGCCTTAAGAATCTCCAGCTGTATCAAGAACTCCCAAACGAGACACAGAGTGACCATATCATGTGTGCACTTTATGGTTCCATGCAACTATAGGATGTCATCCTACTGGCCTCTTACTAGAGGGGAGTGGAGAGGGTGGAAAGGAGGTGACAGGAGATTGTTAAGAGGACATGACACGTGCAGAACAGAAAGGAGAAGTGTGCTGTCACCGGGCAAGGAGAGCAGAAGGAGCTGCAGATACGCAGGCATGCAAATTTAAACTGGATTGTATACTTTTCACTCAATCACAATTAAAAAAAAAAAAAAACTCCTAAGTGATGGCCCCAAGTCCCCAGTGTATGTGTGTTTCTGGGTGGGAGGAGGGTACAGAATGGAGGGTAGCTGACGTCTCACCCATTTCAGCATATGCTCATCTTGACTTTTCATGTGACTTAAGTACGGCTTCATTACTTTATAAGTGTTTATGTAAAAACTGATAATATCCATTGACATATGTAGGATACGCTAGTGGCATAGTGGTTAAGTGCTACAGCTGCTAACCAGAAGGTCAGCAGTTCAAATTCACTAGGTGCGCTTTGGAAACTCTATGGGGCAGTTCTCTGTTTAGGGTCACTGTGAGTCAGAACCGATGGCAGTGGGTTTGATTCTTGAATATGACTGGTATTTAAAGACCTACTCCTACTTTGAGTAAATTAAAAGCTTTAAAAATATAAACTAAACAAATACCAATTACTAAGTATTTATTAAGTTTTTAAAATACTGGTTTACTAAAGGGCACACCATGAATGCTATGAAATGTGATATATATGTTGTTGTTGCTGATGCTGTTGAGTCAATTTTGACTCCTGACAACCCCAGGTACCATATAACATAACCCTGCCTGGTCCTGTGCCATCTCACAACTGTTGCTATCTTTGAGTCCATTGTTGCAACCAGTGTGTCAGTTTATGTCACTGAGGGTTGTGTTGGTTAAAGTTATATGCCAACTTGGCGAGGCCATGATTCTCAGTGTCAGGTATTCTCTTCCACTCTGTGATCTGACATAAGGGGAATTTTCTTGGAGGTGTGGGCTATACCCGATGTATACGGAAGTTCTGGCAAGGCTCGCTCTCCCCTCCATCCTGCATCCAACTCCTGCCTCTGAATTTATGAAATTACTTTCCCCTTAGGACCCTAAAAAATCAATACCGGAAGGACCTCCAGAGCGCATCTGTGTGACCCTCACCCCTCATTTTACCACTCTTTTATATCATGCTCATTACACAAAGGATTACAGAGAAAGGTACAGTGTAAACCATGTATACTATGAAATATTAAATATAATAATAATAAAATGCCAAGATCAGGAAAGATTAAAAACTAGGAACAGAAGATTAAAACCAGAGAAACAAAAACAGTATCAAGATATCAAGCCATGGGTCCTGCAGAGTCCCTTAAATAAACAGACTTTGAGCTTCCTGGCAGCCAAAGTGGAGAGGAAAATATGCCAATTCTGGTTGGCTCCCACATGTATGCACACCCATTCCTCAGGAAACCCTCCCTGTAGAGAGGAAGAAGCCCAGTCCCAGCCAAGGGGCTCTCTGGTTCATGTCCAGACCAAAATGAAAACACCATTTTCCTAATTTCCAGACTAGCGTCAACTCTGTGTCATTCAAATTCAAATATGTAGTCAAGAGAACTCTAATCATGTGAAGCTTCTTCAAGTCTCTTAAGAATTCTTTCCTAGCTCTTTAAGCTTGAGCAAAAATGCCAGGAACCAGCAAGATCTGAGAGTTTCTCTTCCTCTGCAATCAAGGACCAGCTGCTTGACTCTAAATGTCCCTGTGACAACATCCTCCCTCCTCAGTCCTGCCCTCTCTTGCTCTCTCACTCTATCAGGTGCACAGGACAATGCCCCTCACAGGGAAGGGAAGCATGCTAGCAGCTTATTGATACTCTTCTGGTTCTGTTTTTCTTCACAGATAGGAAGATCTGGCAACTTTAAAATAGTGCTATTCTGATCTCAGTTTAAACTAAATCCCTTGCATTCACTGGGAATTAGCTCTCTGGAGAAATTTTAGGAAAGAGTCAGAGGTAAAATAAACTGACAGATACTCATAAATAAAGTGTTCCTTTGTTTGATCTTTCCTAAGGGTTTTATCAGAATAAGAGAAATGGAAATTTAGCAGTGGTTATGTTAATATCCAGCAACACTGTAAAGAACTGGACTTTGAGTTCTTTCTGTCTCCCACCTGCCACATACAAGAAAGTCCAATTAAGTTCACGAAGTCATCCTAGAAAAAGCGCTGAATGTTCACTGCCGAATATCACTACAGTCCCCTTCGAAGCACTCCTCATGTTAAGCTATGCACCGACACTAGAGCCTAGTCTACCCTTCAAAGCAATTTTGGATCTCTTTTCCTGGAATGGCCATCAGAGCTGCTGTCGTCATATTACCCTTGATGTCCTGAAGGTCATCCAGATGTCTTCCTTTCAATATTTCCTTTATCTTCCGATAAAGAAAAAAGTCATTGGGGGCCAGATGAGGTGAGTACGCAGAATGTTCCAATACAGTTATTTGTGTACTGGCTAAAAACTCCCTCACAGACAACTACACAATTAAGTTCGCAAATTTGCCATCTTGCCACTGTGCGCAATGGCCACTCCAGAAGGAGTTCCAAAATTGCTTCGAAGAGTGGACTAAGGGGTGGCATTGATGTGCAGCTTCCCAAAGGACATACTTGAAGGTGACCACAGTGATATTCAGCAATAAGATGTGCAGGCTTAGAACAGTTAAGTTCACAGACTTAATTGTCAGACCTTGTATAACAATACTGACTATTTTTACGCTGAACAGCTTCTCTCACGCAGAATCCTTCCCTTTCAGAACTGTCTTCCTCTGCATCAGCAAGCAAAGGAGAAACAGCCTGCTTAGAGGATACCTGTCTTTAAGAGCTCCAGATGTCCACAAGACTCCCACAAGTAACTGTGTCAGGGAACTGAGGCTCTCGCGTCTAACTCTCACATTTTCTAAAATCATTAACACATCTCCTGCTCAGGCTAGAGAACTGAGATTTGCTTCTTTGGGACAAGCCATTTGATGTTCTGAGATATTAGAAAAATCTGTTTAAACTATTCTGTTCTCCACTTGACTAGTAAAACAAACAAACAAAAAGACTAACCCCCTTCTTTTCTTTCCTTGAATGCAACTAGGAGTTAGCAACACAAAGGAGGAATCAGTAACTGCTCAATAAGGGGAGAGTATTTCAGGACAAGATCAGCTTCAGTGGAGTCAGTGAGGCAGAGGCATACAATGAGACCATACTATCTAATTTTAATCTGGATTTCTAGACTAACAGCTATGTTTTTTGAGAAAAAAAAATGTTTTTCTTCAGTGGTCGAAACCAAGCTGCAAAACCATATGCCCCAAGGGGTCTTAACCAAGGAACCATCTGCACCCCTCAAAATACATACACTCTGGAAAAGTGCTGTCTGGGTACTATTGCCAGCAAGATGTTTTTGCAAGACAGACAAAGAAAAATATATATAAGCATTTTTGTGGCCATGATCTAAGCATCCTGTAAAGCTACCTCTAATCACTAATTATATTATTAATAATCAGTAACCAGAGGGTGGTTTTCCTGTAATTGCTCGCCCTACAGTTTAGCTCCTCTTTTCCACGGATGAGAACACTTGATACTGGAACTGCCCCCTCCACTACCCGGTCCCATTTTCAGTGGACTACTTAGTTCCCCAAAGGCAATTCTTTTACACCCTTAATAAACCTGCTTTAACTTGAAATAACGTTCAAGTTTTTCTCTACAACAAGGGTTCACTATTTTCACCCCGATGAACATGAAAAGCCTGGATGGAAAGGTCCTACCATGGGGACAGAAAGGAAAAAGCCAGCACTCTGAGGTAACTCTGGAGCTGTAGTGGAAACCCTGGTGGCGTAGTGGTTACGTGCTACGGCTGCTCACCTAAAGGTCAGCAGTTGTCATCCGCCAGGTGCTCCTTGGAAACTCTATGAGGCAGTTCTAGTCTGTCCCATACGGTCACTATGAGTTGGCATCCAAGCTAGGGCACTGCGTTTGGTTTTGGGTTTTTCAGAGCCTGAGTAGAAGGAAGCGGCACAGGGCTCCCCCTTGTGGCCATCGATGGTGAGCTGCACTGCTCATGACTCAACCGAAACGGTTCAACAGGGAGAAAAAGAAATTGCAAAGATTTTTGAGAAAGATGCAAGATCGTAGAGGAATGAACCCAGACTCATTCAAACAAAACATTCCACAAAGCTCTGATTTAAGCTCTTGTGATGTCGACTTCAGTCTCAATAATTCAGCTTCAAACCTTGAAGTGGTCACCCGTCCCTGATCATCAAAATTCGGGACCTCTGACCAGCAGAAGGGTAAATCCCTGTTACTGTCCTCTCTGAAGAAGGAAGGAAGAATTCTTCTTTCTTTTTTTTTTTAATTGTGATTGAATGAAAGTATACAATCCAAACTGAATTTGCATGCCCGCCTATCTGCAGCAACTTCTGCTCTCCTTGCCCAGTGACAGCACACTCCTTATTGCTTTATATCCTCCTGACAATCTGTTCTCTCCTCTCCACCCTCTCCTCTCCCTTCTGGTAAGAAGCCAGTACCACCGCATGCTGTAGATGCATACTACCATAAAGAAGTACACACACCATATGGTCACACTGTGCCCACAAGTCCAAACCATTCCTGTCCAAAGAGTTGCCATCAGTGATGCTCTCTGGTCAGGGGAAGCAGCAGGTCTAGGGGTCATGCTCCTAGGGGAACTCCCAGGCCTTCAGACCATCAATTATAGTCTTTTAGTAGAGTTCTTGTAGTGTACCCCTCTTTTTCTCACATTGCCACTGGGACTCGACCATCACGGCTGTCATTGGTGGTGGCTGGGCACTGTCTGGTTCTTCTGGTCACATGTTGATACAGCCATCCATTCACATGGCACCTTCTGTCTTCTGGACTCTTTTTCCCTGTGGCTTTGTTGCCCTTGGTGATCATCTGTTCCAGCAGAGCTGGGACAATTTGGTGTACCTCAGATCACAGCTTGCTAGCTTTTAAGATCGCAGATGCCACTCAACAATATGGGGTGCAGACGACTCTCTTAGTAATAAACTAGTTATGCCAATCAGCCTCGATGTCCCTTGAGAGCATGTTCCCCAGACCACCCACCCCTGCTACTCTATCTTTGCAATATTGGGTTAAGATTAGAAGAGTTTTCAGCTTATGTTGAACTCCAGTTAAATTGATCTACTTTCTACTGTGTGCTGTCACTGCTTTCACCCAAACAAATTTGTATCAACTATCTAATCTACGACCAGCCCTCTCTCTCCCTCTCCTTCCTTGTAGCCATCAAAGTGTTTTCTTCTGTACATGAATCTGTTTTTAAGTCCTTATAGTAGGGGTCTCATACAACATTTGTCCCTGCGCCACTGACCAATTTCACTCAACATAATGTCTTCCAGTTGAAACCAGGTTATAAGATGCTTCCTAAAATCATCATTGTTCTTTATCATTGCAGTGTTCCATTGAGTATGTATACTATAGTTCCCTATCCATTCCTCTGTTGTTGGGTTGATTCCATCTTTTTGCTATTGTGGACTGTGCTGCAATAAACATTTCTGTGCATATATCCATTTATGTGACTGCCCTTGATTCTATAGGGTATATTCCAAGCAGTGGGATTACTGGATCAAATGGTATTTCTACTTCCAGCTTTTTAAGGAAGCACCAGATTGCTTTCCAAAGAGGTTGTACCATTTTGCAATCCCACCAGCAGTGTAGGAGAGTTCCAATTCTCCACAGCCTCTCCAGCATTTGTTGTTTTATGTTGTTCGGATCATGGCCAACCTCGTTGGGGTGAGATGGTTTCTCATCTCTAATAGCTCATGATCGTGAGCATTTCCTCATGTGTCTTTTGGCTGCCTAGATGTCCTCTTTAGTGAAGTGCCTGTCCATTTCCTTTGCCCATGGGCTATTTACCTTTTTATTGCTAGTATTTTGCAGTACCTTGTAGATTACGGAGATCAGATGTCAGTTCAACATGTAGTTGCCAAATATTTTTTCCCATTCTGCAGGTGGTCTTCTAATTCTTTTGATAAAGTCTTTGGATGAGCCAAAGTGTTTGATTCTTAGCAGTTCCCAGTTATCTATTTTTTCTTCTGTTGATCATGCTTTGTTTGTCAGATTTTGAAGTCTGTCTAAGGAAGCATTATTCTTGATGGAAACAGCTCTTATGAAACAGAGCCTCCCCTGACCCCCCAAAAATGCACAAAATCATCTACTAGTCATCAGCAATGAGGGTCTTATTTAGAAGCAGCAGGAAGATTCTCAGCTCTTCACTGAAATCATTTAACTTCATAAAAAACAAGCAAAGTTTCTCAAGATTTTGAACTTCAGGTCCCTCTTGCATAGATAGGAAACCCTGGTGACTTAGTGGTTAAGTGCTACAGCTGCTAACCAAAACGTCAGTAGTTTGAATCCACTAGGTGCTTCTTGTTAACTCTATGGGGCAGTTCTACGCTGTCCTATAGGGTTACTGCGAGTCAGAATCAACTCAACAACAGCAACAGGTTTGTTTTTGGTTTTTTTTTTTTTTTTTTTTGGTTGCACCGGATACAGGTGAGGCTGAGCTGAGGAACTGATTCTCTGGAAAATGAACACAGCATACAGATAAGAGGATTTTTCCTCTAGAAAGAAGCCTTAGAAGTAGGGTCTGTGGCAAAACATTCTCCCTCACCATCAATGATAACCTAGATTGTCCTATGAAACACGCAGAATGTGACTAGTCAACTTTTCAGGATGAAAGACTTCTCTGAAAATTCCTCTATGCCAAAATCCCTTTAATGGGTTGGTCTTAGTTTCCTACAACAGAAGCCTATCGTCTCAGAGTTCTGGAGGCTGGTTGTCTGAATTCAGGGTGTCGGCAGAGCTTTGTTCTCTGCAGCGTTTGGGGGAAGAGCCTTGTTTCTGCCCAGTTTCTGGAAGCCACAAGAGTTCCTTGATACATAGATTTATCCAGCTGTCTTTCTGTTCTGTCTGTCAGCACATCTTTTCTTTCAAAGGACTGAGAACACATTAGGACTCACCCTCCTCCAGAATGACTTCAGGTCAGTTGGTAACACCTTCCAAGACTCTGTTTCCAAACAAGGTCAGGTTTCTAGGAACTAGCAGCTGGACTTTGACAAATCTTTCTAGAAGATACGAGTGACTCCATAACAGGGCTTAATTTTTTTGTTAAAAAAATATTTTTAAGAGAATAAGGGAGGGAGTAAAAAAAAACTATAGATGAATCTTGATAGGTCAACTGTCTGTAAAGGATAAAAGTACAAATAAATATTTATGAAATCTTTGAAGAGAGAGAGGTCTCTCCACACATAAATGAAAGAAATCACCACACAAAAGACTTACAGCACAGGTTTTTTTAAATGTTACCCTTCTGTATGTACAAAAACGGTAAGCTAAGCTAAAAGTTAAAAGAAAACAAAAAATATTTAAGAAGTAAATAACCTTTAGATATAAAGCCTCTTTAAAAGGAACTTTTACAGATCAGGAAACCCTAGTGGCACGATGATTAACAGCTAGTTGCTAACCAAACAGTTGGCAGTTGGAATCCACCAGGAGCTCCTTGGAAACTCTATAGGCAAGTTCTACTCTGTCCTACAGGGTTTCTATGTGCAGGAATCAATTCATTGCCGATGGGCTTTTGGTTTTACGAATCAACAAGGAAAGTCAATGAGGCCCTGATAGACAGACAAAGCCTCTGAACAATTTTCACAAGACCCAACAAGCTTTTAGACTCGACGGCACTTGGCTCAGCTGACCATCCCCTGGCAAAGAAATGCACATTTAACCAACAATGAGAAACTGTTGTTTATCTTCAAAATAAGCCAATGTCTTTTTCTAATGAAATTTCTAGACAATGGAAAGGGAATAGTGCAAAGGGTGTTACCATATGCTGCTGGGGGCAGATAAACTACTACTACTCTTCTGCAAAGCAATTTAGACTCAGAGCCTTAGACCTAGTAATTCTACTCCTGGAAGTCCAGCCCAAAGACATTCTAAAATAGAGACGATGCTTTTAAACAAGAAACTACTGTTCCCTGCAGCATAATTGACAATCAGGAAAGATCAGAAGTAATCTAAACACTGCTGACTGGTGTGCTGGATAGAGATCTTTATAGTTTATACACATGGCAATTCTGTAGATGTAAAAAGTGATGGCAGTGCTGTTATAGTTTTTCGATTTTTTTAAATTATACGTGGAGTAGAGAAATACTTTCTAATTATATGCATATAAAAAAATTCATCACAGAAAACACCTCACCTTTATCTTTCAAACTCCATTGCTATCAAATCAAGCAGATTCTGACTCACGGCACCCATAGAGTCACCATGAGACAAAACTCACTTGGTGGCAACTAATAACAACATATTTGCAGATGAAATCCCACTTGGGATTTCTCTGTTCTGTTAATCGATCCATATCAGTAAGAGCGCGGCCTAAATCCAATCAAGTCTTCCCTAGAAGCAGCAGCCTAGACACAGAGACAAACCAAACTGAAAACCAAACCCTCTGCCATTAAGTTGACCCTATTTGTAGTGACTCTACAGGACAGAATAAAACTACCCCATACAGTTTTCAAGGAGCAGCTGGTGGATTCAAATTGCTGACCTTTTGGTTAGCAGGTGAGCTCTTAACCACGGCATGACCAAGGCTCTTCCTTCAAGCATTTTATATCCCACCCCAATTATAAACTCCTTCCCCATGGTAACCATTGTCAAGAGTCTGATGTGTTATCTCTCCAGATATTTCTCTAGGCATCCATTTACATGGATATGTACACGTATACCCAATAGTCGTCTTCTTCCAAAAATAATTAGGATCATGCCATCAGCGTTACAGCATAATTTACTTAAAGACTTCTAGGTAATCTTTTCATGTCAGTGCAAATAGATCTCCCATGTCCATTTTTAACTGCTCTACAGTATTCTATGATATAAGCATGACTTATTTAATCTTCCCCTTCTAATGTACAGTAAGAGTTCTAATTTTACAAATGACACTGCTTTTTAAAATACAGTTCTCTAAGTCTTTCATCTAACAAACACCTTTATATACGTAAATATTTATGAGTATGTAAAAAAATATAGGAAAAATTCTTAACCATAAAGGTAACTGTGTTGTACAGACAGTACAATTTCAATCACATGAAAATATGTAGAGAAGAATAAAAAGAAAAAACACATAAATAAAAGAAAGAAAAAACCCTCAAAATATGAGGATTGCCAATTAAATTCACGAACTCATCCTAGAAAAAGTGCTACATACCTCACTGCTGAATATCACTACAGTCATCTTAAAAGTACTCCCTTTGGGAAGCTATGCACCAAAGCCAACGCCTAGTCCACTCCTCAAAGCAATTTTGGAACTCTTTTTCTAGAATGGCCATCAGAGCTGTTGTCATATTACCCTTGATGTCCTGAATGCCATCAAAATATCTTCAATATTTCTTTTGTCTTCAGGTAAAGGAAAAAGTCACTGGGGGCCTGATCAGGTGAGTAGAGAGGGTGTTCCAATACACTTATTTGTTTACTGGCTAAAAACTCCCTCACAGACAACTCCACAATTAAGTTCATGAACTTGCCACTGTGCCACCGTGAGCAACGGCCACTCCAGAAAGGGTTCCAAAATTGCTTTAAATGGTGGGCTAGGTATGGGCATTGGTGCATAGCTTCCCAACGGGACCACTTCGAAGGTGACCTTGGTGATATTCATCAGTGAGCTATGTAGCACTTAGAACAATTAAATGCACAGACTTAATTGTCAGACCTCATATTAAGAGAGGTGGTTTCTGGGTAGCAGGATTATGAGTCTTTTTTTTTTAATTAATATATTTTTCTGAATTTCTAAATTCCATCGAATGAACAAGTGTTATTTTTTAATTGGAGAAAAGTGAGGTCTTGACTTCCATGTTGGAGACCCAAGTTCAATGCCCAGCCAGCGCATCATAAGCACGAATACCGCGCGTCCATCAGCGAAGGCTTCCACGTTACTAGGATGCTAAACATAACAGCAGAGAGTCCAGACAAAGGTGGACTAGGAACAAAGGCCTGGTGATCTACTTTCAAAAACCAACCAATGAAAACTCTATTGGTTACAACAGTTAGATTCATAAGCACTCATGGTAACTGAGTAGGACCAGGCAGCATCTGTTCCATTGTGTATGGGGTTGTCATGAGTTGGGGGGCTGACTCAACAGCAGCTAAAAACAATGACAATTATCATTATTATTCGGTTATTCACATGATGGAAAAGGGTACAGCAGAAGGCTACTAAAAGAAATACAGCAAGTCTTAGTTCATCTAGAAAGTAGCCATCAGAATTGGACAACTAACAAAGCTTTTGAACTACAATGGCCCACCCAAAAAACTCTCCACTGGCTACCTTGAATAGAAGAAATAACTAGTTTAAATACCAGAAACCACAGTGGCATAGTGGGTTAAGTGCTACATCTGCTAACCAAAAGGTCGGCAGTTCAAATCCACCAGGCATTCCTTGGAAACTCTATGGGGCAGTACTACCCTGACCTATAGGGTCACTATGAGTTAGACCCAACTGGACAACTGTGGGTTTGGCTTTTTGGTTTTTAGTTCACTACTGTGAAAGAAATGGTGGTTATAACTAAAATGGTATGTTCGTACTGAATCAAAACACCAACTCGCTTGCTGTCGAGTCAATTCCAATTGGCATGTTAGTAGACATGCTCCATCAGGTAGCCAACAAGGAGAACTGGAAATGTCTGCTCGCACAAACGCTTGTACACAAACGTTCACAACAGCATCATTTGTAACAGTCAAAAACTGGAGAATGACCCAGATGAACAGATAAATAAAATGTGGTGCAGCTAGTCCCTGATTTACCAGTGGGTTCCATTCCAAGAACTCTGTCGTAAGTCAATTCTGACGTAAGTTGAATACTTTTTTTTAGTTTTCACTATCACTGCCTTTTATTATCAGTAGCTTTATAAACCCAGTCTTTCGTCTTTAAGGGTTGGAAATACAGCATATAAATGTCTGTTGCAAGTTACTCACTGCAACATTGTATGTAGTACACATTACTAATGATAAGATGCAGTTCATCATATCTCAAATACGTCATAAGTCAGGGACTACCTGTGTATCTATGCAATGAAATATTACTCAGCCGTAAAAAGGAATGAAGTACTGAGACATGCTATAATGTGGATGAACCTTGAAAACATTATACTAAGTGAAAGAAGCTCACATAAGCCTACGTGCTGTATAGTTTCATTTATACAAATGTCTGGAATAGGTCAATCTATAGAGACAGAAAGGAAAGCACGGTTTGCCTAAGCAGAGATGGGAAGGGGAGCAGGGAGGAAATGAGAGGGACTGCTACTAACTAACGGGGGGGATTCTTTTAATGAAGAAAATGTTCTGAAATTAAAAACCACTGAATGGTATACTTCAAAAGGATGAATTTTATGATGTACAAATTATCTCAATAAAGCCATTAACAAATAGCTATAATAATGGATTTAATTCCTAGACATGTTAAGCTAGTTAATAAGAATAAACTTAGTTTGTAAATAGTTTGCTACCCACAAAAGACTATAGAAAGCTATTTCCAATGAAGTATTAGCCATGTGCAAACTTTCTTTCATTTATGTCCTGCTGGCATCCAAGGAGAGACAATTAAACAATATATAAATCATTTCATCACAGAAATTAAGAAAAATTGAAAAAGAAAAACGTGAAAACACAGCTAAGGCAATTAATCTAATTAGGCTAAATTTTTTTTGCTTTCTGGAGAGGAAAAGAACAGATTAACAACTGACATTATGGGTATAATTTAGAATCAAGAAAGTATTTAACTACCGATGTTCCTACCTGATGCACACACAATTTATGGAAATCTGACCCACGCAATCCATTCTGTGGAGGTGAAAACTGAGCACAGGAATACACAATACTCCAGTGCAGGCCAATGAATGCCAAGAACTGAAGGCATAAAGTGTCTCTTGGATACTGGAAGTGAAGGCTTTGATTACCAGGCAGGTTCTCACCCCATGAGTGCTATTTCAGGGTTATTTATATTATTCTCTTTCTCACTCTCCATTATTGAGTTCTGCTGACGACTGCTAAGAGACTAAGTCTAGCCAGCAGGCTGAATCCGTTTATCCACCCCTCCATCTGTCAGTTTGTTGCACCGTGATGGCTTCATGCTGTCAGGCTGACAGCATGGCCACAGGTATTTTAAATACAAGGTAAGGTTACCCTTGGTGGACGGATCAGCTGAGCTTTCAGACTAAGACGGACTAGGAAGAAAGATCTGGCCATGTTCTCCAGAAATTAGCCAGTGATAACTCGATGGATAACAACAGAATATTGTCCAATATACTGCCAGTAGATGAGCCCTCCAGGTTGGAAGGCACTCAGAACATGCAGGGGCAGCAACAGGAGACTCCAGTATACCCAGAGTCATCGCAAAGATGGCACAGAACCGGGCAACATTTCATTCTCTTTTACAAAAATAACAACAAATAGTAAAGAACTGATGAACAAGAAAAGTGAGAGCAAAACCCCAAAGCATCAAAGAAATCTGACTGCTTCCTGCCTTTTATTGCACTTGGACTTGATTTCATTTCCACAATGAGATACTTTTGAATGAAGGCATTGGTAAGAAACAGAGCCGCTGAAAGGTTCTTCACATGCAAATCCAGGAAGCCAAAACAAAGCAGGGTTTGAGTGCTATTTTGGAATAAGAAATTCAGTGACAACATAAAAAATAAATAAAGCTAAAAAAAAAAATGTGAGCTGTTTTGATTAGTGAGTCAGTAAAGGCTAGAAATCTGTTCGAAGACTGAAACTGCAGTCAGAGAAGTGCCATACCCAAACACCAACGGCTTTAAAACTTACGCCAGTGTTCACAGCAGGAAACCATGCAGAGTGCTGTTGGTTTGATACTAAGAGCAGCAGAAATCTATCTCAAAGAACTGCAAAAAATATTAACAGAAAAGACGTGGTACTATAACAAGCACAGGAAAGCTTTATTTTGATGAAATTGGATTTTTCTAAGAAAAAAAATTAAGAAGGCCGATAGGATATTCATTTCAAAGGAAGAACACATCTGCAATTAAAGCCACAAAAGGTGAACTGAGCCTCCTGCTTGGGGATAACTTGGCAGAGGATTATACATTGACATCATAACCAACTTATCATTCAGAAATCCGTGAGTATTTCACCTGTTTTGAGCTCACACAAGATTCTGATTGTACAAAGCCATGCAGAGAAGTCAGGGGACCTTCTGTAGTAGAGTTATGCAGATTCTGTTTCAAGTGGGTCAATGTCGCTAGAATCTCCAAGAGTAAACAGACTGATATACAGAGGAAGGGACTGAATAATCTGAGTTCACTGGGAGTGTTTTCGGATTCTGATATTGCAAGCATTACAGTTACTGGACAGAAACCACTTCAACCCTCTTACAACAATGCCAAATATTTAGTGGCTCTTAAAAAGCAACAGCAATATCTACCTACACCTGAACTGGTTAACAACAGATATGTTCAGGACTCAGCTACTAAAGACCAAGTGAAAACATGTTACTCAATGGTGTCCTAGAGTTGGCCAACTGAGTGCCCCTGGAGGTCTCTTTTGTTCCTGTGTCCCAGTAGTGCAGTGGTTGAGTTCAGCTGCTAACCAAAAAGTTGGCAGTTCGAATACACCAGGCGGTCCTTGGAAACTCTGTGGGGCAGTTCTACTCTGTCCTATAGGGTCACTATGAGTTGGAACCGATTCGGCAGCAGTGGGCTTAGTAACTAGCTCAGCTGCTAACTAAGAGGTAAGACATTCAAATCCACCAGGCACTCAGCTGGATGAAGACGTGACAGCCTGCTTCCATAGGGGCTTATAACCTTGGAAATGCCTCCAGGGTTGCTGTGAGTGAGAATCGATTTGACAGCAACAGGTAGAATCTAGGGCAAGCTTGCACAGTAAGGCCGCTCAGATCTGTAAAGTAGAGATGGTGTCACAGATTGAATTGTGTCCCCCGAAAAATATGCCTAGCAATTTGGCTGGACCATAATTTCCAGTGCTATGTGATTGCCTCCACTTTGTGATTTTCTTATGCTGTAAATCCTAATCTCTGCCTGTGGTTAATAGACAGGATTATGTTAAAAAGAGGATTAGGGTGCAACTGCAACACCCTTACTAAGCGAGTTTCCCTGGAATTTGGCTTGCACCACCTTTTATCCTACAAAAGATGAAAGGAAAGGGAAGCAAGCAGAGAGTCGGAGACCTCATACCATCAAGAAAGCTGTCCCAGGAGTAGAGCACAGCCTTCAGACCCGAGGTTCCAGGGCCAAAATGCTCCCTGACCAAAGAAAAACTGCTACAAGGACCTTCTTCCAGAGGTGACAAAGAAGGAAAGCCTTCCTGTGGAGCAGACACCCTGAATTCGGACTTTGAGCCTGCTGGACTGTGTTAGGAATAAACTTTTCTTGTTAAAGCCACCCACTCGTGGTATTTCTGTTCAAGCAGAGCAGAGGACTACGACAGATGGTATCATTAACCTGAGGCAGCTGCTGGAAGCACGGAACGAGCTGGGTACACAAAGGCCTAGAGCCAACTCCTGACACAAAAATAGTGGTTCAGAGAAGAGCCCAGCTGAAGAAGTGGCCTCCATCACGTGTGTAGTCTACTTATTTAGTAACCTGTAGTTACTAAATCCATCATCCAAATGCAGAGTACGAGACAGACAGATTTTGAAATATTTTAAGATAATTCATGTTTTCAATTATCACTGAATTGCAAAGAAGCCATGGTGGCACAGTGGTTAAGCGCTCAGCTGTAAGCAAAGGTCAGCAGTTCAAACCCAGCAGCAACTCCACCGGAGAAAGATGTGACCGGTGACCACCTGTTTCCATAAAGACTACAGCCTTGGAAACTCCATGGGGCAGTTTTATCCTGTCCTACAGGTCACTATGACTCAGAATTGACTGAATGGCAATGGGTTCTGGACTCAAAAAATTTTGTTTCCTGGACCCTTTCTGTCACCCAGCCATGTCTGGGAAGGAGGTGACCAGGAATGATAGAATACTGTAAACTCATCTTCAGAATGAAAATCTTACAAATTCCTTATTCGCAGGAGTTTCCCAATTAATTTTTTAGAGCAGCAATGCCCCCCTCCACCCCTCTATCCCACAAATGATATCTTATTAGATGTTCTGCAGAGCAGGGCAGGTGAGGGCAGAGCTGGTCTAGGTGAATGCAGAACCTACCTATAGGCCACCCTTGCCCGGGTAATCCCTCTGCAGAACTTGGATGCTTCAAGCAATGCCCATTTCAAAACACTGCCTTGTTTTATAAATGGGGAATCCAAGGCCCAAAGTGATCCAGAGCCTTGCCCAAGGTTTTCTGATCCAGCCAAGTCAAGAGCAGGATCCCAGAATGCAGACTGCTTCCTCGATACCACACTGCCTCCATCAGGCAAGGACAAAAGGGTGGCATTTCTTACACATGAATACACATCATCAGCTAGTACTGCAACTGTACAAATCTAAGACGGGTAATGGACATGTAAATAAATCTGCTTCTAGTTGATCAGGGTCAAATAGAAGGCTTACAGGTAACATTAGCCATCCCTAAGGAATAAAAATAGCATTCTCTCACTGCCAACAGAGGGACAGTCCATCCACAAAAGGGAAATGGGAAAGATCAGGTTCTGGAGCAAAGACAAAGTCAGTCAAAGAACTGCCTTCTGGATGATTCTACAGGTACAGGGTAAATGGTCCCATACAGCCAGGCTAATCACTGACCTGCTGGCAAAGACTGCTCCTTGCCCACCCACAGCCACTTTCCCCTTCTTCTTAATTATAGTGCCCCGTTCCATGCAGAGTGTCCTTGGGTGAAAGACTACATTTCTCAGCCTCCTCATGAGCTAGTTATGACCTACAACCAAGTTCCAGCCAGTGAGATGTAATCAGTCAGTCACTGGGTAGCACTTCTGGAAAAGCCCTTTAAAGGGGAGTGGATTTTTCCCATTTTCTCCTTTCTATTCTTTTCTCTGCAGCCTAGAACTTGGATGTGATGGCTGGCGTTCCAGCAGCTTTCTTGTCACCTTTAACATGTAAACCTTGCACTAAAGATAACAGAGCAGAAAGACAAAAAGAGCCTGAGTTTCTGGTAACTTCACGAAGAAGCCATCAGGTTTAGCCCTGAACTGCCTACCTCTGTTTTTTTCTTTTTTCTTTCTTTTGATGTGAGAGAATAAACCCCTATAAGATACATGTACAGTAGTCTGTAAATTTTTTTACTAGCAATCAAATATAACCCCTAACCAACAGAAACACTGACCTCACTAGCAGATGCTACACAGAAATACTTAGGGAATGTGGTAATCTCAAGAAAGGAAGGGATTCACCCCAAGTCCTTGAGGATTCCATGCCAGAAGTTCATGAATAATTCCAGGGCAGGTTAGCAGAAGGCAAGAAACCAGAATCTGAAATCAAATGACTAGAGACTGACCTTATCAAAGACTGGCAAAAAGAACAAGCCTGTGAAAGCAGAGGTGTCAGGATCAGCAGGTGAGCAGTTGATACCGCATCACCTGCTCCACTGTACCTGCCCAGGAGAGGGGCCCTTTTAGTACCTCTTCCAGGTTGCAGAATTCCTGACGCAGGGCTGCCTTCAGGTCTGAGCATTCTCTCCTGTATCTCATTGCTATCAGACACTCCTTGGTCAGATATGGGACCTAATCAGAGGACACAGCTCTTAGTGGAGAAGACTGAGGGGATTCCGTTTTCCCTGTCTGCCTAAAAATGTAGCCAAAGCTTTCTAACTCCAACATGGGAGGCCAACGGAAACCCGGGTGGCACGATGGTTAAGTACTACAGCTGCTAATCAAAAGGTCAGCAGTTCAAATCCACCAGACACTTCCTGGAAACTCCACTAGGCCAACATTCACACACAAACTCCTACTCCCTTTGCCGGCACTAGTTGATCTCTGGAGCCCTGGTGGCGCAGTGGTTAAGAGCTCAGCTGCTAACCAAAGTGTCAGCAGTTCTACCAGCAGCTCCTTGGAGACCCTATGGAATTCTACTGTGACCTGTAGGGTTACTAGAAGTCAGAATCAACTCAGTGGCGATGGGGCTTTTGGTTTCTTTATCTCTGGCTCCCGGCATCCCCTTGTCACAGCACCCTGGTAAAACCAGGTGTTTTCAAATGGGGTTCTACAGCACTCCTTATTTGCTCAGCTGCTTCCGTGCTGTACAGTCTTAGACAGGACACTTACCCTCTCTAAACCTCAGTGTTCTCATCTGAAAAATGGATACAATAACAGTACCCACCTTCAAGGGCAGTGTGACAAGTTAACCAAATAGAGAAGTTAAGACAGTGCTTGGCACATGATAAGTGCTCAGCATATCTCAGCTACTGATATCATTGAGTTGCTTTTACTTCTTTTCCAAGGCAACTATCTTAAAATTTCTCCAACATTTTTTCTTCCATTCTCAACAGGTCCCCATTTGCTCTCTATCATCCCATTTCCTAGACATAAAGGACAATCCCCTTGCACACAGAATCGCCTTATGCCTCAGTATTTTTTTTACTGGAAGTCTGAGTAATTTTCCTTTTAAAGCATCACCTTTCAAGTTTTTTCAAATCCCATGGTCATAACATGTCATAACTATACCTCCCCAAACTGCTGGTTTGAAATGGAAAACAAAACGAAACAGACCTATTGGTTAAAACTTGAACCTTTAATACCAGTGATCACCAACCGCCCTTCCTTCTGCACCAGCTGTCCTCCTGAGACACTTCTGGGTCTTAAAAACAAACGATACCACTAGGGTTGTGGTTTTAAACATGGGTTGAAGTTTGGGAAAGAAAGGCATACAAAGTGAAACAGTATGTGGTCTATTAAAAAAATAACTCGATATACCTTACAGAATAGCTCCAGTAACATCTTCTGGCGAGCTCGCTCATAAGGGTCACACGGAAATAGCTTCTGTCCTGGATACATGTCATCCAGGTACTCACAGATGATGACAGACTCATAGACCAGTTGGCACTGACTGTTCTCCAGGACAGGTATTTGGCCAAAGGGGTGTTTTGTATAGAACCATTCAGGTTTGCTTTTCAGGTTAATGTTGACAACCTGGTATCTTAAAAAGCAAAAGGAAAGCAAAACAGAACAAAATAAAAAGCTCAGGAGGACAGGAGATTGTTAAGAGGATATGACACGTATAGAACAGAAAGGAGGAGTGTGCTGTCACCAGGCAAGGAGAGCAGAAGGAGCTGCAGAGAGGTGGGCATGCAAATTTAACCTGGATTGTACACTTTCACTCAATCACAATAAAAAATAAAAAAATAAAAAGCCCAGGATGGCTCCTCTCAAAAGTATGAGACAATCCCTTTATAAAATTAAAATTGCACTCAGTTTTTTAAAGTTTGACTTTTATATATATATACATATATGTACATACATATATATACACACACACACAAAAGTATGTAACACTATGCTTGCCTTCAGTCCCACAGTAAAATGTGCTCAGCGCCTCATCCAGCCTGTGCTTCATGATTCCCCTGGGAGTAGATTTATTCCAAAACCAAGCTCAATGCGTCTGAGTCAATTCTGACTCATAACAACCCTATAGGACAGAGTTGAATTCCCTGATAGGGTTCCCAGGGTGCAACTGGTAGATTCAAACTGCTGACCTTTTGGATAACTGCTGAGCTCTTCTCCACTGCACCACCACAGCTGTAGGAAGGATGTTTATTTCGTAGGAATTAAGGCTTGGGGAGGTTGAATTTTGTGCCAATGTCACTAGGGGCAGACTCACCAGTAAGCAAGATACGCACAGGTTTACTAGTAAGTAAGCATAACGAGCCCATGCATACCTGGCTTATTGGGTAATCGATCCCTGAACGTCACCCAGTGAGAGGCAGCAGAGCCACAATTGGAGGCTGGCAGTCTGATTCAGAGCTCATGCACTATAGTGTTTAATATATTTTAAAGCTTGAAAACACAAATCAGATAGTAACAGGTTACAACAGGAAAGGGTCAATTTTCACAGTTAGGAGCAGGGATCTGTCAACAGACTGCCTGAGGTCAAGGTAGTCTAGCTGTGAGACCTTGGCCAAACTCCTTAACCTCTCTGTGCTCAGTTTCCTTAAGTGTAAAATGGAGTTAACAATTGAACCCATCGCCTGTCAAATACATGAATATGGATAAAAAGTTTAGAACAGTGCCTAGTACATAAGTATGCAATAACTTTCTTCTTCTTCTTCCTCTTCTTCTTCTCCTTCTCCTCCCCCTCTCCTCCTCCTTCTCCCTCTTCTTCTCCATCTCCCCTTCTCTTTCTCCTTCATCTCCTCCTTAGTCTCCTTCTTCTTAATATGATTCAAACCTATAAAGTGGTTCTCAGTGAGTGACTTTGCTCCTCTCCTCAAGGGTCACTGGCTGAATACCTGGAGATATTTTGGGTTGTCACAATCAGGGGTGATGCTGAGTTCTGGCATCCAGTGGAGGAGGCCGAGAATGGATCAAGCTTACAACGATGCTTAAGGTAGCCCCAACCAAGGGCATATGACCCAATAAGCAAGGTAAGTACCAGCTTATTTGTGCTTACTTACTAAAGTGTAGCGCACAATTTCACTCGCTTTTCATTCCATCAAATGTCTTTCTTTTTTGCCACTTCTTTCCTGAAAAGGGCTGGTGGGTTCAAACTGTTCCCCTTTCCGGTCAGCAGGTGAGAGCTTAACCACTGTGCCCCGAGGCTCTTTTTATTGTTTGAAACTATTTGTTCTTTCATTCACCAAACGTTTATTCAGTACCTACCAGCACTAGGCTATCTTCTAGCCTGTGAATAAAATACAATGTCCCTGCTCTCAAGAATTTATATTTTGGCAGCTGTGCCGGTGGGTGCAGGGGAAGAGAGATAAATAAGACAGTGTTGGCTATGGATAAGCACAAGTGAGGGGGGAACAGGGTTGACTTGAACCTGTCTGGAGGGCTACATTCCATCAGCTCCTCAGAGGCAGCTGGTAGACTCCCTGTGCCCTTTCTTTACAAACATTAGGAGAGGAAAGCAGCTCTCCTAAAAGTTTTTTGTGCACAGGCTCTACCTCCGAAAGTGCTCTGCATTTCACTGCTGTGTGTTGAAGAGCTCGCCCTTTGACTAGGAAAAAAGGAACAAGGGGTCCCAGTCTAAAATCTCCGCAGGGCAGGTCAGATTTTAAACATTCACCCCTTCCCGCCCCCTTTCCGCCCCCTTCCCTGTGTGACTCGAGCTGCTCACTTGATTCCTTTGGCCTGGAGGACAAGGCGGACTCGGTGTGAGTAGGGACAGAACCTCATGCTGTAGAGGCGGACGATGCCCTCGGGGACCGGCCCTGGGGGGTTGCATCCTGGAAGGACACAGAAGGCAGCTTAGCTGGGCGGGAGAGCTCACTCTTCCAGGACCCCAGGAAAGCTGGGCTCTTACACTGAGTCTCAGAAAGCACTTGCTTTTGTGCAGGGAAACCCTCCCGGCGCCCCGTCTCCAAGCAGAGGCCGAACTAAGATTTAGTGGGTAGGAGTGTGCCCCGAGCGCCGCCGGATGAGGGGCGCTAACATGCAATCCGTACTGGCCATGGCAGTTTCCCTCTCCATCTGTGAGAAGAATTGCCATCTGTGCCATTTTGAGGCTTGTGCGAAAGAGCCACCGTCCCCAGGCCAGCAGCTCCCAGCCTGGTGACAGGGGTTGGGAGGACTCACCGTGTCTCAGGGTCTTGGTCTCATCTCCGGACATGGTTCAGTCGCTGTCTCGGCGCCGTGATGCTTACCGCCGCCCTTCGTGCTCCGAGGTGAACTTTTGAGCTACTGGACCCTGGATGGGTAGAGGGAGGAGGGATCTGAGCTTGGATAATAACCCGGGGAGACACCGCTTCGGATTAGAAGTTGAAGAACAGGCGTGGGTAAAATAAATAAACAAAAATGAAAAAACCCTGAATGGTCCCACTTGGTTCGGATATGTGGTTACAGCATTTAGTAGCCCAGCCATTGGAAACCCTGGTGGCGTCGTGGTTAAGGGCTATGGGCGCTAACCAAAAAGTCAGCAGTTCAAATCCACCAGGTGTTCCTAGGAACTTTATGGGGAAGTTCTGCCTTATTGTGTCACTGTGAGTTGGCATCAACTTGAATGCAACTTTTATGTTCTTTTAACATCAGGAATGCATGAAGAATAGGCACTTAACTCAGCACTATTTAAAAGCAAAACAAAATAGCCTATAACTAGACCTGTTGCCATCAAGGCGATTCCGACTCACGGCTCTACGATGTGTTACAGCAGCAGAGGAAACCTGCTCCAGAGGTTTTCCTGGCTCTAATTTTACTCAGGCAGATCCCCGAGCCTTTGTCCACAGCACCTCTGGGTGGGTTCAAACAGCCAAACTTGAGGTTAGTAGCAGAGCACAAACGCTTTGCCCATCCAGAGGGTTGAACAGAAGCCGACAGGGGTAACCTGACTTTCCGTTTCCATTACAAGCCCTCTGTGCTGCGTCTCTGAGACAATCGGCCCCATCCTCTATATGAGAAGTATGAGCTGTTTTTTTTAATTCCATTTAGTGACGCCAAACTTTCTGATAATACAGTAGAGAGGGAAGAAACATTTGTTAGCGTTGAGATCTTACACAACCCTGAAACTGACGGCTTCCTTCAATTTTGTACCTTCAGACACCTCACTTGCCTCCCCCTAGAACTGGCCCTGCTTGTGAGACCTTATACAAGCTCTGAAGAAAGCCGGTGATGAATAAAAACAAGATACCTAGAGGCCAAGAAAAATTGGGGACCCCACCCCTCCCTTCTACCCCCGCCTCAGCATAAATTGCTGCCAGAAAGAATCTTTCTAGTTGCTAAGGACACATTACCTAAATCAAACCAAACCAAACTTATTGTTGTCAAGTCGATGCCAGCTCTTAGCAACCTTATAGATCAGAGTAGGACTGCCTCATAGAGTTTCCAAAGAGCATCTGGCAGATTTGAATTGTCAGCCTTTTGGTTAGCAGACATAGCACTTAACTAGTATACCACCAGGATTTCCACATATTACCTAGCGTCCTGCAATCCAGGAGCCACTTGGACCATCCTTCTATCTACATGATAGATAGCCGGACTTTGTTCTGAACCAATAAGCTGAAATCTTGAATTCTGCTAGGTGGAAAGATAAATCCTTTAATTTTACAGGTTTGAGCTGAAGTGAGAATTGCTTATAAACTAATTTTATGGAATCGATGTATAAAGAAGGAAAGGAAAGCATTGTGTGGCTCACTCTGCCGAAATGATTCCTGTGGGTTACCTTACTAGATGCCCACAACTGCTGAGTTAGGCAGCTAGTATTATTTTATGACACAGAAGAGTCTTTAAAAAAGAAAGAAAGAAAGAAACTATTTGGCCAAAGCAACCAGCTAGTACAGCTGAGTAACTCTGAAAGTCCCAAGCCTCACTTATTGTCTTGGTCTCTAAAGCTGATACCAGCGTGGAAAGGCTGTGAAGAAGGAGCACCCGAAGGCTGCTTAACAAATAGTAGTTATGTCTAAATAACTGAAAGTGACAGAATTTAAGTAAGTAGTAGTTCGTGTGTTGGCACATCTCGCCTTTGAAACTTCAAGCTACTCATAACCTCTTGGATAACAGCATTGACAGTTTTGTTCAGCAAAGCAAAATGACCCAGAAGAACCAAGCAGATGCTGAAGAAGAACACACCTGGAGGACTGACACCACTAATGATACAACTACAGTAGTCGAAATAGTGTGATACCGGTGAAAGATTAGACACATAAATCAATGGAATAGAAAAGAGAGCCCAGAAATAGACCCACACAAATAGTGTCAGTGATCTTTGGCAAAGGAACAAAGGCAACTAAAGGGAGACAGGATAGTCTTTTCAGCAAATGGTGCTGGAATAACTGGACATCCACATGGAAAAAAAATAAATGAATCTAGACACTGACTTAGACCTTTCCAAAAGCTCTCAGAAGATCACAAAATGCACCATCAACCTAAATGTAAAGTGTAGAATGGTACAAATTATGGAAGACAATGTCAGAGAAAGCCTAGGTGAACTTGGGTTTGGAGATGAGTTTTTAGATACAACAATGAAAGCACTATCCGTGAAAGAAAATCTGCTATGTGAGACCGTAATAAAATTAAAAACATGCACTCTGCAAAAAAACACTGTTAAGAGGATAAAAAGAGCAAATATATTCTCCCAGTCTGTGGATGCTCTTTTCATTCTCTTAACAATGTTTTTTTTTTTTTGCAGAGTGTATGTTTTTAATTTTATTACAGTCTAACATAGCATCTTTATTCATAATTGTCAAAAATTGGAAGCACGCAAGATGCCCTTCAATAGGCGAATAAATAAACAAGCTGTGGTGTACCCATAAATGGAGTATTATTCAGCCCATAAAAAAAAGAAGTGAGCAATTAACCCACAAAAAAAGACTGTAGGATTAATGAAGGAAGCTTAAAATCCGTATTGCGGAGTGAAAGAAGCCAGTCTGAAAAGGCTACACACTATAGGACTCCAATATTTCAGAAAAGCAGGAATACGTGGTTGCCAGGGCTGGGGGTCGTGGTGGAATAAATAGGTGAAGAACAGGGGATTTTTAGGGCAATGAACCTAATCTGTAAGATACTCTAAGGGTGAATACATGACATTATGCATTTGTCAGAACCCACAGAACGGTACAACACAGTAAACCCTAATGTCAGCTGTAGACGTCAGTTAATAATAATTTATTGGTATCAATTTATCATTTCTGGCAAATGTTATCACACCATTGCAAAATATTAATAGTAGTAGAAACTGTAGGCAGGGGAAGAGAGAATATTTGGGAACACTCTGTACTTTCTACTCCATCTTTCAGTAAGCCTCAAACTGCCCTAAAAAATAAATCTATTTTTTATAAAAAAGAAAATTAAGTATATCTATATACCTTCCAAAACACATACCTGTAGGTGGGAAGTCAAGTTCTGAAATGCAAGTCTCTCTGGCAAACTTAGGGATGGACAGTCAGAGCGCATGGAAACAGCTCTTCCTCTGCGGAAGCAACCCAGTGTTCAGATTCATGGAACAGAGAACATCCTAGAGCCAGATGAGCTACTTGACATCTTGATTTGGGCACGCGGGCAAGCTACTTTATCGCTTTGACCTTCTACCTCAGCTGTAAAATGAGAACACTAGGAATACCTACTAGGCAGATTTGTTGTTCTTACGGAGTGACGTTGTGGTGGACACTGTCAGTACTCGCTACACTTGAAATTAACGGTAAACATTGACAACTAAGAACACACTTTTATTAACTGAGTGCATTCCAATTTTGTATCCATAAAGATGAAATGCAGTGCAGTTCAGTTTTGCCAAGAGTGTTAGAATTCAAATCCATTCACATCACTTATTTCACTAGTTCAGCGCCAACTGGTGGACCCAGTGCTGCAGGCTACCTTTCAGTAATGCAGTTTTTAATCTCACAGTATGGTTTCCCTGGAAAGATTTTAATTATGACCTTTCTGTTGATCCCTACTTCCTTTTTAAGACCCACTAAAGTACCTCTTAAAAACAGTCTTTGCAAATTTTCCTTCTATGCTACTATTTCATGTTTACACCTCTGTTATATTGACTCACTCAAGCAAGAAACATGGTAATAAGGCCGTATTAAACTTACTCCGAATTGGTTTCCAGCCACCTGAAATACAATCACATCTATTTTGAAAAGGTAAGGCTCTTTAGTCAGAGGTGATTAATTGCTTAAGCCTTCAAAGAAAAGAATGCCACCACAGAAATGACTTCTTTATTTCATTTAATATGGGTCTCTGTTTTCAGAGGAGGAGAGGAAGTAGAGTTTGCATTATACAAATTTTCAAAATTCTTTGCCATGCCTTTCTCTGATAGTGGCCAAAAAAACCAACCAAACCCATTGCCATCAGGTTAAGTCCAACTCATAATGACCCTATAGGACAGAACAGAACTACCCCATAGGGTTTCCAAGGAGCAGCTGGTAGATCTGAGCTGCTGGCCTTTTGGTTAGCAGTCGTAGCACTTAACCACTAGCCACCAGGATTTCCCCCCAGCAGTGGCAGTAACCTAGTTTATATGACAGATTATGTGGTTAGGTGTTCTGCACTTGTTCACCATGTGTAAGAGAGTGAGATAAGTGAGGGAAAAAAGACTCTTTTCTCAAACACATCTAGATTCAGTACTTGTTTGCAGGAAGTGAGGATTATAACAGAATCTTATATCCTAATGTAGATGTCTTTGGGACATATTAAGTAAAAGTACTAAACTTTCAAGAACTGATGGAACTAAAGGAAGTTGTCCAAGCTGCACTGAAAAACTGGGTTCTGGGAATTCACAGCATATGAACTGAGGTGTCTCAACACATGGAGGCAGCACCGGAAGTGCTCACACATCTGTTCCTAGAAATTTGGAAGACAGCTACCTGGCCAAGAGACTGAAAGAGATCCGTATTTATGCCTATTTTCAAGAAAGGTGGCCCAACCAATGCAGAAATTATCAAACAATATCATTAACATCACATGTAAGCAAAAATTCTCTGAAGATCATTCAAAAGCAGCTGCAGCAGTACATCCACAGGAAACTGCCATAAATTCAAGCTGGATTCAGAAGATATTAAACCAGGGACATCATTGCTGCTGTCAAATGGATCTTGGCTGTGAGTTGGAACTGACTCCACAGCACCTAACCACCACCACATAGTCCATCAGGGGAGGAACTTCTTCCCAAGCAGGCAAAGCAGGATCCAAGCGAGACTTATAAGTACTTGATTCTGATATCCTTTCCCTATTTCTATTTACACTTGAAAAATCAAAGACAAAAATTTAAACATTTTGACATAATAACATTTGAATAATCAGAGACAAGTTTTCAAGATCCTGAAACCAGCAAATATCAAAACTTCTGACAAGTCAAAACACGTCCTGTTAAATCCCAGGCATGATAGTGCTGATATGGTCAAAAAATCAAATACTATCTTCATCTGGTTCAACTTCTAAATGGTAAGAGTTGATGAATTTAGAGAGAATCATGGTGGCATAGTAGTTAAGTGCTATGGCTGCTAACCAAAACGCAAATCCTCTAGGCACTCTTTGAAAACTCTATGGGGCAGTTCTACTCTGTTTATAGTCACTATGAGTTGGAATAGACTCACTAGCAGTGGGTTTGGAATTGGTGCAGAAGTGTATATAAGCTCTTACCTCAGGAATAATCTTCCTAAACTATTATATGGGATGAAAGGGAGAAAGGCAACTTGAAAGTCTAGAGAAGGAACTTAGACAGCAGTGAGTTCATGTTAATCGTAGAGGGATATTGTACTTTTACCTGTTGCTATACAAAAAAAATAGCATATAGTATGCTTAAGAAAAACCTCAAGGGTGGGGTTAGCAAACAAACATAGGAGGTTTGCATTATTTTCATAGAAATATGGTAAGTCCATACAGGAACATGAGAAGGGTTGCACATCTTGAAGACTGTAATCATTGTCACTGAATTGTTGAATTCAGGGTTGTTGTTCAGTATTCAGGGGTTGCTGAATTAGTGTATGTTTTGCTGTGTACATATTTAACAACAACAAAAAGTATACTGCTGCTGAATGAGAGGTAATCTAGTGGTGAGTGTTCAGGATAGATTCCAGTCTCTTTGTCAGTACTTACTAGCTGCATGACTTTGAGTAAATGACCACTTTCTACCCCCTGGTGGTCTCATCTATATGGAGTTAATGGTACCAACATATAAAGTGCTTTGAGGAGGATTAACTCAGATACCAGAGGAGAAACATTTAATATTTGGTATATATCTAGTATTGCCTATTAAGCATTCAGTAGCTAGCTATTTTTCTGTTTATTATTACTTGAATGTTAACACGGAAGACTTACACAGCCTTCACAAAGACAGCCAACTCCCAGGGACCAAATCTGCCTGACTGCCAGCACCCTACTATGTAGTGTAGCTAAACCAACGGTGTCCAAAGCAGGGCTGAGAGCTAGTGGACTGCAGCAGCTTTCACCTCTTTCCAGACACACCAGAAAAACAAACAATTCAATGAGTAGGTTTTTTTTTTAAGTTAAAGCTATTTTGTTTAAAGTCTGTTTTTAATTCATACAGTGCTTTTTTTAAAAAAAAAAAAATGTTATTTAACTGTTTTAGCTTTATATAAAATTGCAAAAATAGCAGAGTTCCCATATACCCATACTTAGTTTCTCCTCTATAATTTGTATGGTACAGTTACTATAGGTAATAAACCAATATTGATCCATTATTATTACCTAAAGCCTTACCTTTCCCTAATTCCCTTAGTTTTAACCTAATGTCCTTTTTCTGCTCCAGGATTCCACATTACACTTAGTCATCATGTCTCCTTGTTGTTGTTAGGTGCTGTCAAGTCAGTTCCAATGCATAGCGACCCTATGAGCAACAGAACGAAACACTGCCTGGTCTTCTGCCATGTCCACAATCATTTTAATGCTTAAGCTCACTGTTGCAGCCACTGTGTCAATGCATCTCATTGAGAGTTTTCCCCCTTTTCACTGACCCTCCACTCTACCAAGCATGATGTCCTTCTCCAGGGACTGATCTTTCCTGACAACATGTCCAAAGTATGTAAGATGCAATCTTGCCATCTTTGCTTCCAAGGAGCACTCTGGTTGTACTTTTTCCCAAACAGATCTGTTTGCTCTTTTGGCGGTCTACAGTACATTCACCATTCTTCTCCAGCACCACAATTCAAAAGCATCAATTCTTCTTCTATCTTCTTTGTTCATGGGCCAGCTTTCGCACGCATATGATGCGACTGAAAAATACCATGACTTGGGTCAGGGGCATTTTAGTCTTCAGGATGACATCCTTACTTCTGAATACTTTGAAGAGGTCCTTTGCAGCAGATTTTCCCAATGCAGTGCGTCTTTTGATTTCTTGACTGCTGCTACCATGGGTATTGATTGTGGACCCAAGTAAAATGAAATCCTTGACAACCTTAACCTTTTCTCCATTTATGACAATGTTGCTTACTGGTCCAGTTGTTAGGATTTATGTTTTCCTGATGTTGAGGTGCAATCCATACTGAAGGTTGTAGTCCTTGATCTTCATCAGTAAGTGTCTCAAATCTTCATTTCCAGCAAGTAAGGTGGTGTCATCTGCATAACACAGGTTGTTAATGAGTCACCCAAACCTGATGTCTCACTCTTCTTCATATAACCCAGATTCTCAGATTATTTGCTTGGCATACAGATTAAAAAGATACCGTGAAAGGATGCAACTCTCACACACACCTTTCCCGACTTTAAACCATGCAGGGTCCCCTTGTTCTGTCTGCACGACTGCCTCTCGATCCATATACAGATTCCTTAAGAGCACAATTAGGTGTTCTGGAATTCCCCTTCTCCACAACATTAGCCATAATTTAGTATGATCCACATGGTCGAATGCTTCTACATAATCAATGAAACACAAGTAATCATCTTGCTGATATTGTTTGCTTTCAGCCAAGATCCATCTGACATCAGTGATGATATCCCTGGTTTCACGTCCTCTTCTGAATCCAGCTTGAATTTCTGGCAGTTCCTTGTCAATATACTGTTGTAGTCGCTTTTGAATGATCTTGCACAAAATTTTACTTGCATGTGATATCAACGGTATGTTTGGTAATTTCCACATTTGGTTGGATCATCTTTCTTTGGAATGGGCATAAATATGGATCTCTTCCAGTCAGTTGGCCAGGTAGCTGTCCTCCAAATTTCTTGGCACAGACGAGTGAGCACTTCCAGCACTGCATTTGATTGTTGAAATATCTCAATTGATATTCGGTCAATTCCTGGAGCCTTGTTTCTGGCCAGTGCCTTCAGTGCAGTTTTGACTTCTTTTTTCAGTACCATTGGTTCCTGACCACATGCTACCTCTTCAAATGGCTGACATTGACCAGTTCTTTCTGGAGTAATCACTCTATGTATCCCTTCCATCTTCTTTTGATGCTCCCTGAGTCATTTAATAGTTTCACTGTGGAATCCTTCACTATTGCAACACGAGGCTTGAATTTTTTCTTCAGTTTTTTCAGCTTGAGAAAGGCAGGACGTGTTCTTCCCTTCTGGTTTTCCATTTCCAGCTCTTTGCACATGTCATTATAATACTTTATTTTGTCTTCTCAAGCTGCTCTTTGAAATCTTCTGTTTAGGCCCTTTACTTCACCATCCCTTCCTTTTGCTTTAGCTGCTTGACATTCAAGAGCCAGTTTCAGAGTCTCTTCTGACATCAGTTTGGTCTTTTCTTTCTTTCCTGTCTTTTTAATGACCTCTTGCTCTCTTCATGGATGATGTCTTTGATGTCATTCCACAATTCATCTGGTCTTTGGTCATTAGTTATTGGCACATCAAATCTGTTCTTGAGATGGTCTTTAAACTCAGGTCGGATATACTCAAGGTCATGCTTTGGATCTTGTGAACTTGTTCTAATTTTCTTCAGTTTCCGTCTCAATTTGCATATGAGCAACTGATGGTGTCTCCTTAGGCTCCTCTTAACTGTACGAGTTTCTCATGTTTTCCTTGTTCTTGACGACCTTGACAATTATAAAGAATACAGGTATGGGCTTCATAGAGTATCCCTTAGTTGGACTGTGTCTGATGTTTTTCTTCATGACTACAGTGCGTTTATGGGTGAAGCAAGGCAGCCTCAGAGCTCAGCCCTTCTAAGAGACATCTACTCTGGCTTATCTTCCTACACTGACTAGAACACACCACGTTCTGCTGAAACTGTCCTTGACAAGATAACCACAGCACAGCCCAAACTGGCCTCATCTGGCTTTAAGAAGTTATCAATGCCATCTTAGCACTTCAAATGACCTATTAACAACATTACGAAGCTGTTCTACTCTGTCCTATAGGATCACTGAATTGGAATCTACTGGGCTGCAGTGAGCAGTGGTAGCTTATTAAGTGCAAAATACATATAAGCATGCCCCACTGCTGGGTGAAGACATAATGTGCTAATGAAGGAAAATCGATTCCATACTCCATCCTGGGGAATGGAAACTCTGGTGGTTTAGTGCTTAAGCAGAAACCCTGGTGGTGTAGTGGTTAAGTGCTGCAGCTGCTAACCAAAAGGTTGGCTGTTCAAATCCACTAGGTGTTCCTTGGAAACTCTATGGAGCCCTTCTATTCAGTCCTATAGGGTCACTATGAGTCAGAGTCAACTGGATGGCAGAGGGGTTGGGTTGGGTTGGGTGGGTGGGTGGGTGGGTGGGTGGGTTGGTTGGTTGGTCGGTCTGTTGAAAAAATGCAGTCATGCCCAAGGGCTGGACACTTGTGAAGGTTGATTCTAAATATTCATGAAAAATTTACATCTCCTTGTCTGCTCTGTAAAAGGCCATCCCCTCAAACTTCCTGAGAGCAGTCTAGCAGGCTGCAGCCCAACTGCTCCTTTCCTTGTGCAACAGATTAAAGGCGCCTTCCTATTATCCTGCAAACCCTGATGGCATAATGAGTTAAGGGCTAAACCTGCTAACCAAAAGGTCAGCAGTTCAAATCCGCCAGACCTCTTTGGAAACTCTATGGGGCAGTTCTACTCTGACCTACAGGATCGCTATGAGTCGGAATTGACTCGACGGCAGTGGGTGTTCTGGGGTTCCATTCTCCCACCTCAGCCTCTTGGGTTTTGGCTGTGAGGAGTCACAAGAGCAAAATCTGGGATTTCCACGGAGCAACACGGGGAGAGAAACCACGTAAAGTGCTGTATCAAGAAAAGACAATACTTGGTTGAGGCAGCGTTTATTAGGGTTCTCCACTACAGAGTTACTCCCCACCTCCACCCTTCCACGCTGCACTCTTTGTAAAGAAGTCACCAGGCAGAACCCACACTTCAAAGAATGGGGGGTTACGCTACACCTCCTTAACGGCACAGTATCTACATGAATTTTTTGGCATTCAGCTAGGGACACTTGTCTCTTTTCTCTCATTTATTTGTTTAGTCAATCACTTATTATCAATATGGTCTCGTGGATATTTGTTTTATATTCAGAGGATATACTTGGGGTTATAATCCAATACTTACTGTTTTAGCTCAAATTGTTTCAGCTTTGGAAATACTTCACTTGGTTCCTGCGCCCGTCTGACATTTCATCCAACATTTTTTAAGCACTCCTTTTTTCTATTTTTTTTAATGCTTATATCTTTTTTGATGTTTAAACTTTTTGTGAAATTTGCCAAAGGTTAGTAGTTGGGCTTCGTTTTAACGTGCCAGGCAAAAATAAAAAGTGTGCAATCCAACTCTGGCCCCGAAATTCGTTAAGATCCCAAGGTTTAGAAATGACTTCGAACTCCTATTCCGTTGAAATACTACCCAGTCCCAACTGAGCCTCTGTGGAGGCGAAAGAAGAGACGCGCCACTAGCGCCACCAGCGTCAGCTGGTGAAGGTGGCCGCAGTATGCGGAAGCACGGCCCGCCCCTTGGAACGTGCACTCCTACCCGCCAACGGCCTGCTGCGCAGAACGTCAGCCAATTCCCAAAGCGTTTGGTAGCCTCCCCACCCCCACCCTCCACCCCCGCCCATCAGGTCGAGCTGAGCCAATGGGTGGCTGCGTTACAGGCTCTTGGATACCGGTGTCATTGGTGGGTGGCAGTGTAAGGACTGCGGTGGTCGGTCGTGGCTCCCCCTGCACCTAGAATCACATCTGACTGGAAATCCGCCCGGAGGGTGGCCTCAGGGTTCCAAGGACATCCTGAAAAGTGCGCAGATGGACAGTGGCAGAATTGGACTTGCCCGGAGCCAGGGCACCCAAGGCTGCCATGGCGCTCGAGGATGTGTGAACGGCAGGAGGCCGTGTGTAAAGTCAGCATTTTCCTGGCAGTTTCTCTGTGTTCCCAGGCACCTGCATTAAGTGTGGGTGTCATTTCAAACACAGAAATCCAGTGGTGAGTCCTAAGTGGTATCTGTACACCCCTCATTGTAGACGTAATCATTGAGAGGTTTTCCTCACTGGCAAACTTTGCATAAGTACAAGAAAGCAGACCACAGAAGGGCAAGTGGACAGCTGCCTTAATTACAGTGTACTGGGTGTTTTGCCCGTCTTTCTAAAAACATCTCAAGATTTCACTTTACCTCTGGGCACTGGTTGCATCAAGTGTAGAATGAAATGCTGCTTTCTGACCTACCTTCTCATGGGGGTGATGCAATGACAAAAAAGAAATTGTGGGAAGCCCAACAGACTGTCGGAGAGATGGTGTAATTTTGAGTCAGGGCCCTTTACCCATTCCCATTCCAATGGAACAGATTCCAACTCACAGCTACCCGATAGGACACAGCAGAGTTGCCTTCTGGGGTTTCCAAGGGTGTAATGTTGTTTAGCCACCCAGCTTTCTACACTGGACTTGCTGGAGTCTTCATAGCATTTAATTATGTATCTGGGACATTTGGGGTCCCTGTGTGCCTCAAACAATTAGTGGTGGTTCGAACCTACCCAGAGGTACCTTCAAAGAAAGGCCTTGCAATCAGCTTCCAAAAGATCAGACCCCTGAAAACCTTTTGGAACGCAGCTCTACGTTATAATACATGGGGGTTGCTCTGAGTTGGAATCAACTAGATGGCAAATGGTTTGGTTGTTTTATTTTGGATGGGACACCTATTTTGTGCACAATGTGGAGATTGTGAGGAAGGATATGAAAGGAGCTAGGTATTGGAATATACCTCAACATAAGAGAAAAATCCTCACAGCTGGACCAATAAACAATATCATGAGAAACAAAGAAAAGGCTGAAGTTGTCACGGATTTCATTTTATGTGGATCTACAATCAACACCTATAGGAGCATCAGTTAAGAAATCAAACAGGACACATTGCACTTTGTGCTGAAAAGCAAAGAAATCACCTTGAAGAATAGGTGCACCTAACCTAAGCTAGGGTTGCCATGAGTCGGATCCAACTCGACAGCACTTGGCTGGCAACCTAAGCTGTGGTATTTTCCATTGCATCATGTGCATGTGAAAGGTGGACAGTGAATAAGGAAGATGGAAGAACTGATGCCTTTGAATTCTGGCATTGGAGACTAATATTGAATGTACCATGGACTGCTCAAAGAATGAACAAATCTGTCTTGGAAGAAGTACAACCAGAATGTTCCTTAGAAGCAAGAATGGCAAAACTGTTATCTCACATACTTTGGGCATGTTATCAGGAGGGATCAATCTCTGGAAATGGACATCACACTAGATAAAGTATAGGATCAGAGAAAAAGATGATGACCTTCCATGAGATGGACTGACACCATATCTGCGACAGTGGGCCTAGTCGTAACAATGATGGTGAACGTGGTACAGGACTGGGCAGTGTTTTGGTCTGTACTACATAGGGTCGCTGCTGGTCAGAACAGGGAAAATAAGAAGGAGCAAAATTAAGTCAATAATGGAAAGAATGAAGAGTTGAAAGTTTCTGGACTTAGAAGTTCAAAGAGTACAAATTTGAGAGCATCTCTTGAAGGGTATCTAGTGGATATGTCATCAGGCTGTCACAAATCTAGATTAAAGGACAGATCTAACTAGATCTGATCTGGAGCTTTCCATATAGACTAACGATAGTTGAGCCTACAGAGTCACTGAGCACCCCAGACAAGAGACGTAAGTGCAGGAGGCTTTGAGGGGACCCCACAGGCCATGTGAAATCAATCAGGGAAGGTGATCCCAAGAGAAGTGAGAGCCATCGGTAAAATGGAAGCATGTTACTCTTCATAGCTGGTATAGGATGTTCTAGAGAAAACCAGACAGGTCATTGCTGACACCTGCCCTCGTCAGAGCCCATAGTCACAGGCCTCAAGGCTGTTCTGCCTGTAGAGATTGAAGAAACCTCGGAGGGACTTCACATCCATGCGGACGGCAGAGACTGCAGGATCCTCACCCATGGCTGCCATCCAGAGCTTAAGTTTTGGACTGTGGTCTATACAGCTGCGGGAAGAGGAGAGAACGGACACGTGTGAGCCGGGTGACGTAGGAGGGCACTGTAAGCTTCCCAGCTACTGTCATCATCAGTCTGCAGTTTCATTTTCATTTCCTCTAGCCTTTAAAAAACCTTTTTTTTGAAGACATGTAATCATTGAGTGTTAGATCTGGAAGACGTATGTAAGGTCTTTGTTCCACAAAAGCGCAATCTGAGCCTAGAGAGAAGTGACTTGCTGAAGTAGTGTAAGACGTGGGGCTAGAACACTTTCTTGTCTAAGCTGAGAGCCTGATAACTTTTTAAAACGGCCAACATGAACAACAATGAGGAATATGTTAATTCTATGGCCAGATTGTGACTAACAGTACCTGCACATTGCTCTAAGAACTGGGAGGAAGCCTAGGTGGTTGCCAGCAGCCTGCCCACGTGGGCCCCTCAGGTCTCTAAAATTTCCTTCAAGACATGGAGTTTCGGAAAAGCAGTGTGGAAATCTTAAAGGTAAATGGGCAGTGGCATTAGCCATATAATCCACCCTTATAAATGGTCACATCCTTATGGCTTTAACCAGAAGGGACGGCATAAATGAGGATTAAGTCAGTTAAACCATTTCACTACATGCCACAGAACACCCTCCCCGTCCGCCGCCCTGCAAAGGGACAATGGCGAGTGTGGGTACATGACATACCCTGGAGAGTTTAAGACATGCATCTTGTCTGATTGCTCCCATTCATCAGTTTTATTAAAATTATGCACAAAACAGTCAAACGCCTTACTCAGATAAGTCCACTGATTCCAGCCGTTCAAACCAGGGCCATATGAGGTAATCAGTCATAGAAGGAGAACTGCCACCAAAGAAAGTTGTCTTCTTATTAGTCAGAACCTGGAAGTTAAACAGCAGAAGCAGATGCATCAGAAATGATACAGGCAAACTGATGACAGCAGGTCAGAGTGGCAGCTTTACTCCTGCCACACCCAAGGTGTCTTTTTTATTTTTGTCTATTTGGTCAGTTTAAGCTTTAGAATCCGTTGATTTGAGATACGTCAACAAACTGGGAAGCAGAGACTTCTAAAACAAGCCACAGAGGACATTTTAGTATATACAGGTACCTGAGAAAGGACTGGTTTCAAAACACAGAAAGAACTGGAAGTCAGTAAGAAAAAAGGAAAACAAAAAAACAGGCATGACTCTAATTTCACAAAAGAAGATGGCCAAATGGTCAATAATGATTTGAACAAATATTCACTGCCTTAGTCCTCAGGGAGATACATTTCTACCACAAGACAACACCACTGCATACCCACCAGATTGGCTACAGTGAAGCGGAAGAAGTTAGCAAGGTTGTGGAGCCACTGCTGATGGGAGCATAAATTGGTACAAATGTTTTATAGAAACAGCCAGTCCGTATCGAATGGTTTCAGAGATCAGAAAAGAGGGAAGGTTGCTCAACTCAGATTAGAAAATCCTTGAGACCAAAACCAAATAAAGACATGCTAAGAACAGGAAATTATGAGCCACTCCTAGTTGTGAACTCAGATGTAAGAATCATTTAAATATTAAACTGAGAGTGTATATGAAAGTGCACTGAGAACAAGTAGGTTTCATCCCCTAATAGTAAGATGGTTGAAGACCACAAAAATTTTATCAGGAATACCAAATTGAGATTAAAGAAAAAAAATTCTATGAACATCTCAGATGTAATACATGTAAGAAAAACCTTCAATAAAAATCAACACCACTCATGCCTTTATAAAAGACTAGCAAACCAGTAAAAGAAAACTTTAAGATGAAAAAAGTTTCTCACAAAAATTATGGTAAACTTCATACTTACTGATAAAACTTTAAGCTGTATTTCAATAAAAGTAAAAACTTCAGGTTGATTATGAATGGCATAGCTCAAATGCAAGGGGAATTCTACTTAAAGGCCCAAACGGCAGCTCTGCCCCAGTGCCTTCCCCAAGCATCTTCCCAAAGTCTTTGCTGTGGGTGTACCACATAACATCAAGGAAAGGGAAAAACCAGTGACATTTACGCTTTGACTAGAGTTCAATTTTTACTTATGGAAGCAAGCATAGAACAATGAAAACAGGTATCAAGTTGTGGAAATGCACGTGAAATGTTCTTTTTTTCCTTGTCATTTTAATGTCAGTGCAGATAAATATTTTGAAAACAAGTTCATGACAAAATATTTTTAGGTATTTTGGTTTGCTTACTAAATAGAGCAGCTAACTCCCATATCTTGTAAACGAACCGTTATATGGTATTATTACTCATTGTCATAAAGGGACCTGGGAAGTGGGTCTATGAAAAGCACAGAAGGAAGAGGAAGAGAGAAACAGTCTATCATTTACTTTGATAAAAAGTTAGAAGAAAAAAATGGGTTACCTCCTCTAGTTTGCTGAATTCTTTACGCAGTTGTTCTCTTGGGCCAGAGCGCTCTCCCTCGTCTCGCTTCATAATGACGCTTCCTATCAAGGACGGTATCTAGACGGAGAATAATTTCTTAGCTTATAAATGCAAGGCTAAGTATATCTTCCCCCTCCCCATACAGATGTGTCAGAACCCTCCAAGTTCCCGGTGTCGGACTGTTCTACAAGTATCATGGGTGCTGAGTCCTTAGGTTCACACAGGTCAGATCCTGATCTCAGAAATCATTTTGTAGCCTAAGATTTGCCCAACCTAAGATTTTATAAGTTGCAGTTAGTAGAACCCATTTTTGTGAGTTTGAGTCAAAAAATTCTTGAAAGGTGACTGACTGAGTGGCCCTATAGAATCATTGGGAGGCTGAACAACTAGGCTTGGAAATAAGCTGGAACATTCCAGAATCATGCTCAGAACTGGCCTAACAGGAGGTACCACTGCTGCCAGTACCTCAGCCAAGAACTAAGTACTAGTTTCTCTGGTGGCCCGAAAATGAACTCTTAAGGTTAACTCTTGTTAGTGGTCACTAAGTTGATCCCAACTCATGGCAGCCCCATGTGTGCAGGGAAGAACAGCTCCATAGGGTTTTCAAGCCTGGACCCTTCCAGAAAGAGATCACCGGGCCTGTCTTCCAAGGTACCTCTGGGAGGCTCTGAACCACCAACCTTTTCATTAGGAACAGAGAACTTCACCATAGTGCCACTCAGCGAGCCCAGAGGTGATTACTAATGTCAACAGCATGGATGCCATGTCTACTCTGGACTACAATCTTGCAACCAGTACTGTTCCTGAGAGCTGGGGTTCTGCCAGCTCTCTCAACAACAGCATCAACAACCCACACCAAACTTGTTGTCTCATACTGCTCATTTCTGAAGTCTGTTGCTGCTGTTAGTTCCTATGAAGTCAATTCTGACTCATATGCACATCTCATAGCAAGGGCCTAGGTCATAGGCCCTTTGCCCTAGATGCAAAGGGAGCTGGGAAAGAGAATTTTCCTAATTTCTACCTTGAGGAAACCATGAGAAGTATGTGAAAGGTGCTGACTACCTAAGACTTGACAGGTATTACAGATGCTTTAATGCCTGTGTTGGTGATTGTGTGTTTTAATACTCTGGTCTTTAATATACTGTGATTGCAAGAGACAGATGTCTACTTATCCCAGCTGAAGTAACGAGGCAGTTGTAGAAACATAGGAGAATCTCATGAAAGTCTACTGACGTCACTACAGCTTGGACTCCTTGGAACTGGAGGTTTGCAGTCAGCCCTTCAGACCACGTTTCTGTCGGGGCCTGCCTGGTTTTTCGTCTCTGCATCTCCTTAAAAGTATACTCGGTGTCATTTCCCATCTCTTAGGTCCTTTTGCAGTGCTCTTCATTTCTGCTTTCCTAAAACCTTGCGACATGACTCTTATGTCCAAGCAGCCTTGGTGCTGCGGTAGTTAAAGGAGGCAACTGCTCACTGAAGCGTCAATGGTCCGAAAGCGCCACAGGCTCCCCAGGAGAAAGCTGTGGCAATCTGCTCCATGCTGATTTACAGCCTTGGAAACCCTACGGGGTCACTAGCAGTCCAAACGGACTGGGCAGCGGTGAGTCTGGTTTCGTGTTTGGTTTGGTTTGTCAAGGCTCCAATGATGTGTCACCTCAGAGCTCCCAAGCTCCATGCCCTAAATGTCTGAGTCTGTAAATCTCCGTTCCAAGTTTTCAGGAATGAAGATGACTGGCCCAGTCTGGAGGAATAGTCCTTTTTTGGTCTAATCAGCTGTGGCTGGGAGGGATGGGGTCATGTGATACAGCGGCTACTTCTTTCCCAAATGTGTGGAGCGAAGGAATGGTAGACAATCTCCATCTTAACTTTGTAACTTATTTTCTTTCAAAACAGTACAGTGAGTCTCTTTTATTATTATTATTTTTAACCAGGCTCTATCTTGAAAATGTCACTTCCCCTTCCATCACATCAGACAGCAGCCATCTCTGCTGCTCTGTCACTCTCATCCCGCTGAGTCCGTTCCCTCTTCCTCATGGGTTTCACTTACCATGTCTCCTGAAACAATATGCTCTTCTGTAAGTCCTCCTGTCTTCTAGCTACTTCCTGCTCTACAGACAAGATACTCCTTTATAGTATGCTGACCATCCCACAAAGGTAACACGAGTTCAGGGATGTAATCTGGCATTACTATTCTTGCTGTCTAAACACACATCTCTTGGTTGTTTCTGATGGTTTAAACTAATCCTCAACACTGATGCCAATGAAGATACAAACCATTCTTTTGTGAGAACTACTTATTTACTTAGTCACGCTGAGAACTACTACCAACACACTGATAGTCACTAGGGCTACCAGAGCAAGAACTAACACTGAGTATTTACCCTGAGTCAGACTCTGCTGTGGGTGCTCTGTTTTTACTGGTTTTACTTTATGAGGTAGGAACCATTGTACCTATTTTACAAATGATAGAACTGACACACTCAAGAGGAAATAACTTGCTCAGAGTGCCATGACTAAAAAGTGGTAGAGCTGGTGACAAACCTAGGCAGTGAACCAAACGGTGACCAAAACATAGTCCTTACCCTGCAGGTGTCCCAGCCCTAGTGCAGGGCACATGCAAGAAGGCAGGCAGCCAGAACACATGGGCCTAGTGCCACCAGAGGGAACAGTCGGCACACTGTATGAACACAGCCCCTGGGCACTACGCAGTCTGGGCAAGCTTCTGGAAGGCAGCACTGTGGGCATGAAAGATGGCTGAGAGACAAGCAAAGTGACAAAGGAAAGGAATACAGAAGAGTCTTTCTGGAAGAAGTAAGAAAGAAAGTAGTGAATTTAAGAAAATGGAAGAAGTTCAGCATGACTGGTGCAGGAAGTAGAACAGAGAAGACTGCTTGTGTTTGGAAATGTCCACAGACTGGGTCAAGCAAGGGCTTCCGGGCATTTTAAGGCCGACACGAGTATCTTCCTGCTGCTCTTCCAGATCACTGAGCCATAAATGACAGCATTGATTTAGCTTAAAAAAACAAAGATTTTTCAAATAAGTGCTGGAATTTCTTACGTACACACCTGAGAAAATAACGCAAAGTCCATCTTCTGGCGAGCTTTCTCATAAGGGTCATCTGGCGACAGCTTCTTCCCTGGATATACTTCATCCAGGTAGTCACAAGTAACGGCAGACTCATAGATCAGGTGACCCTGACTGTTTTCCAGAACTGGTACCAGACCAAGGGGATTCTTCGTAAAGAACCAGTCAGGCTTATTTTTCAAGTTGATGTTGATGATCTCATGCCTATTAAGACACACCAGAGACCATGAAGAAAGGGAAACATTTCTGCACTTTTGAATAAATCCTTACCGGCCCTACCATCCTCTTTGCCATCAGATCCCCAAACCTAGAAATCTCAGCCTTCATGCCTCCCTGCCCACCCTCCTCGCACTCCTTTCCCCTCCCCCTCTGCCTGACACCCAGGTGGTCTGCCAGCTGGACGTCCATATCTGGACTCTGTCCACTCCTCAGCTTCACGGTGACCAGCTGGTCCAAGACACCATCCCTCACCTAAACCTTTACAGCATCCTCTCAACCAGCCTCTGCTTCCACTGCAGATTCCTTACTCTTCACTGGCAGCCAGGGCGAGCTTTTCATAAAAGTAAACGAGTTGGGCCACCCCCCTGTATAAGGCTTCTCAGCTGCTCTCTATGGCAAGGAGGATAAAATCCAAACTCCTTACCATGTCAAGACACACTGGATGGGGCCCTTGCTTGCAGTCTCCTCTGCCTTCTCCTCTGTTTATTATGATCTGGCTACGCTGCTGTTTTCTACATTCCCTGAATTGGCCAAACGTGGCCCCACCTTGGAGCCTTGGCACCTGCTGCTCCTCTGCCTGCAGGAGCTGTTCCCAGGCCGTGATCCCAGGTCAGTTATCGCACCCTCGGAAACATAGGCCCCCTCCACACAAGCTCCAGCGGCTCTCCAGGTTCCCTCTTTTACATGGTCACCTTGTTTCACTTTCTTTGTTAAACTGATGACATCTACTTGGAATTATCTTGCCCACTTACTGACACATTTATTATCAGTCACCTTCCCAGAATGTAAGCCCCTTGAAAGCAGGGATCTTGCTCATATTAATAAAATAATAAATATATACATGAATTTAAAATGTAAATGCTATGAAAATAAAGCTTTTAGATAATCACTTCATAAATATTTGTTGAGCTAATAAATGAACAAAGTGGAGATGAGTGTACTCCATTTTTGACTAAAAAGTATCTTCATTTTAAATGTTATCAGGCAACTGACAGAGTTGGGTCCAGTATACACTGTATGACAACATGACAAAATCCAAATCCTCTTATTAATTTGCATTAAAAAGGAAAAAAAAAAAAGCCTTCTTCAAAGAATATTAAGGAATCCTAAAAATCCACCCACCAAGTAAATTTTCAGATTAAATCTCCAAGACTTGATATTTACAAAAAATACTGGGTGGATAAGCCATTCAAAGTAAACCAAAAAGGAAGGTAACAGGTGAAGCTCAGGCTATATTTGGATTATAGTTAGGTGTCTTGTATGCAGCTTGAGATTTCAGATGAAATAAGAGAAAGAGAAGTTTCATATAACTGGTAAAACCAGGTTTATGTCACCATCAGCACTGGGTAATAGTTCAAAAGATCAGATTACTCAAAAATAATTATACCCCAACATACTTTTCATTTCCTATTTTCACATCTACAAGGGTGCTAGAACAGCACTGAGTTTTGAGATGTAATCCCCTAGGGAAACAAAGAAACACCAGTACGACCACTACCGTGTGTGTGTGTGTGTGTGTGTGTGTTTGTATTTTTGTGTGTGTGCACACGCACGAGCACTAAAAGGTTCAGGAATTCACAGAACACTGGGCAGAAGGCAGCCACTGCCAGGAAAACAAGGTTTTTATCGCTCAAGAATTATCAACATTATTTCTGAAAATGTATACAATGAAAACATAATGTAAATCTTGGGCCTTTGTGATCAAGAAGGCTTTTGGAAACATTCATTCTGGTAATCTGCCATTTAAACCAACAAGTCAAAACACCTATTTCAACAAGTTAAAAGAAGCACCTTTTTTAGAGAAAGACATGTTTTCTCAGGTTATATGGTAAGAAAATCCTGGTGGCGTAGTGATTAAGAGGTTGGCTGCTGAACAAAAGGTCAGCAGTTCAGAATCCACTACGCACTTCCTGGAAACCCTATGGTCAAGCCAGCCAGGTGCCATCCAGTCAGATCCAACTCATGGCGACCCTATGGGGCAGTCCTATATACACGGTTGCATGAATCTGAATTGACTCAATGGCAATGGGTTTGGGTTTTGTTTTCATCATGTAATAAAAATCTACTGCTTCATTGCTGAAAGTCTCCTGGGGCTCAAACTTATTACTGATTTATAAACACATAGTAAATATCTGCTATTTGCCTTTACCTAGCAGCCATCCCTCTCCAAACTTTTTGGGTAAATCCTTTCAACGCTCCTTTGGAAATGCACCCCAGTTATTAAGGTAGGGTTGTTTTCAACCTAGCATTCCAGAGAGGGGTATATAACACAAGATTTTGTGTCCCTGAATCCAACTGTGTCCTTGACCCTGGATTTTCCAATTATATGAGTAAAATAAATGTCTTTCTTCCACTCTAGTTTGAATTATATTTCTCTTACTCGCAATGAAAGATGCTCTGTACAGCAAATCGTGTTTTGGACACACTTAATGATGAATATTCTGCTATGTGTTCAGAGTCATGGTTTAATCTAAATGAGATAGCCAGCCAAGCCAAGTGCCATCGAGTCGGATCTGACTTAAATGAGATAAGCAAACCTTAATGAAGGGATGACTAATAAATTTTTTTTTAATTATATGTATTCTTTTCTTTAGAATACATCCTACATTTCTTTTAGGGAAAAGAACTGCCTGCCTAATCATTCTCTTCCTGAAAGACTAAAATTAGTTTACAAACTCTGAGCACAGACACGGACAATCCCTTGGAAATGGGGGCTATTTCCACCGTGCTTGCTACAACACATACATAAAATTAAAAAAAAAAAAATTGCTGTGGGCTCCCATTGACCCTATAAGACAGGGGAGAATAACCCCACAGAGATTCCAAGGAGTGGCTGATGGATTCAAACTGCCAACTTTTTGGTCAGCAATCAAACACTTAACCCCTGTGCCACCAGGGAGCCTCAGCACAGGTATATGACAAACATTTGTCTTACAGATTCCAAAGGTCACTTGGGAGGAAAGCCTTTCCAACGGATATGTAGTGGCAACTGAGAAAAGCCAAGCTGCTACTGCCCGTTTGCTGTGAATAATCCTGCTATTTTCACCAAGCCTTTGCCAAAAGCTGCATTTTTAGGCATAGACACTTTCCTTTATTAGACTCCACCAATAACGCATACTAACATGAGTCTCTCTATAAGGTCACCATGAACTGGCATCGACGACAGTGGGGTTTGGGTTTTTTATTTACTTTCAGTACTCTGCTAGAAGGGTAAGAGCTGGGCTCTGTCTCGCGTGGAAATAACTGCTCACTCGAGGATAACAGCAAACAGCTGGTACTGGTCTAATTACAAGAGCCGCAAACGCAGGACAAGGAGAGGCCACAGAGGCGAAAGCCGAAGGGTAGTGAGTGGCACAGGACCCCGGAGACCCACCACTGCTGTGGTTACCAGATAAGTGACACAGGGCAATCTTAGCTTTACTGAAGCTACCCACCTTTCCGTTCCTGATAAAAAATGTGGTCGGTTAAATGAGGTGACCTGGACTGGCTGATTAGGAGCCCTGCTAACCGAAACGCCAGTCACTCTGCCAGGAGAAAGAGGGTGCCATCTGCTCCCGCAAAGATCCACTGCAGCCCGGAAACCCTACGGGCACTTCTACTCACAGACCAAGAGTCGGAATCGACTCAACGACAGTGAGTTTCTTAGGCCAGTTGGGTCCACGGCACCCCACCTCTTAACCCCAGGGGGAGTGTCCATAACCTTTTATGCTCCCCAAAAGGCTGAACATAGTTTGTTTTGCAGTTGAAACACTCCCAGGCCAAGTCCAGGATTCCCACTCCGGCTGTCCTCAAGAGCACCCGCCCAAGTCCTCACCGGATCCCTTTGGCGTTCAAGACGAGGAGCGTCCTCTCCGCGTACGGGCAGAACCGCATGCTGTAGACACGGATCAGGCCCTCCGGGACCGGCCCTGGGGGCTCGCTGCCTGCCGGGGGTGAAGCAGGGACGGTTAAGGCCTGGAGAGGGGCCGGCCACCCCCCCCCCACCGCTGTCGCCCCCTGCTCCTTGGTGGAGAGGTTCGGCCCGCGTAGGCCGAGCGCTTTCCCCACACGTGGGAGCCTCACCGGGCGGCCTCACCCCGGAAGAGCTGTCCCCGGACTCGGAGCGCGGCGTGGGGGCGCCGAGATCACGCCGCCCGCGGCGCGTTGGGCAAGCCTCACCTTTCGCTAGGCTCCACGCGGACCTCTTCGACATCGTGGCGCCGCGCAAAATCCCGTCCAAGGCTTGATGACAACTCAGTATGTGGGGCGCTTCTCCCTTTATTTGCTGTGCAAAGGGCAGTGGGCCCGCGGGGCCCAGTGGGGACCGGCCCGCCCACTAGCTCTGGGGGCGACTCCGCCCAGCGCGCGCAGGCTCCGCGCCCAGGACTAGCGCCACTGCAGCCAGGGCGCGGTAGGAGAACGCCGCTGAGCACTCACGCCGAGGCGCCCTGCACAGACTTACGTGCTTGCCCGGCATGTCTCTTAAAACACAGCAAGTTATGGTTGTGCCAAAGTATATGATGCTGAAACTGACCAAGAGAGGCTGTCACGTCCAGACGCACACAAAAGGCTCAAAATCTTCAAAATCCTTCCTGCTCCCAAAGAAGGAGGCCTCCAGTCAGCCCCTCTCTTAGGTCCAAGCGTGACCAGACCCTCTTGGATCCCACAGCCTGCAACCCCAGACCAGAAAGTGCCTCTGACCGCCCTCTCAGAATATACATGCATTTTGATACGCTGGCAGTGTGAACCAAGTCAAAACACTTTCCACAAGTTGGAAGATGCATCTTGTAGAGTGATTAAGAGCTCTAACCAGAAGACGTCCAGTTAGAATCCACCAGCTGCTCCCTGGAAACTCTACGAGGGCAGTTGTACACTGTCCTATGAAGTCGTTACTGGTAGGATTAATCGCTGTAGAAAGATTCTGAGCTTCTTTCTTAATGCTTAAACCACCTCCTTGCCCTAGAAATGCTGGCACAGAAAGAAAATTGTGACCTTCCTTCTGATCAGTACTCAAAGATTTTGAGATTGTTTTCCCAGGCTATTCTTAACCCCTGACGGGACAGAGTGATGTCAGTTTGCTGCCCACTGTCCAAATAACCCTGGTTGCATGGTGGTTTGTGCTACATCTGCCAGCCAAAAGGTGGGCAGTTCAAATCCTCCAGGTGCTCTTTGGGAATTCTATGAGGCTGTTCTACTCTGACCTATAGGGTTGCTATGAGTCTGAACGATGGCAGTGGGCTTGGTTTTGGGCTTTACCCTATCTGGATCACTATGAGTCTGAATCAACCACTGCAGTGAGTATACAGATTAAGCAACACAGTTCCTGGGAAAAAAGTAGCCAATCTCCAGATGTCAAGGACAATTCATCTTGAAACAAACCATGTTGCTCCACCAACCTCACCTCCTTTGAACAGCAACATGTCTACCCCCACTTCCCTTTCTAAACCCTTCTATAAAACTTGCTGGCCTGGACTGAGACGTTAAGGTGGTTTTTAGAGTGCTAACCCACCGGGTTCTCAAGTTGCCAGCAATCCGAAAAGTGCTTTTAAAAAAATTCAATCTCTACACAAAGGGACCTCATGGTGTGTCTGCTTTATGCTTCTATACATCTACAGGATGCTGTCCTACTGGTCTCTTAGGAGAAAGGAGAGCAGAGGATTGAGAGGAGGGGACAGGAGATTGTTATGAGGATATGACATGTATAGAACGGAAAGGAAGAGGGTGCTGTTACTGGGAAAGGTGAGCAGAAGGAGCTGCAGATAGGTGGGCATGCAAATTTAACTTGGATTGTATACTTTCACTCAATCACAATAAAAAAAAGAAAAGAAAATTCCTGTCTCTGCATAATTGGTTTAGTAGTGGTAGGCAGCAGCAACATGGATATTTTCTGGCAACATAAGGAAAACAAACAAACACCTCTGGCTCTAATTTGAAAAAGTATGCCAAAGAGCTGCATTCCGAAAGTGAAGAAGTTATTTCACTTATCATTTCCTTTTATATGTGCACAAGATGGCCTTGGACTACGCAACACTCGCTTCTGTTATCCGTAAGACTATGCAGCAACCACAATATAGGCTAAAGACCTGTGGCTAAGTAACCTTAAGAGTTCTTTTATGATAAGAAAAAATTCTGTATAAATAAGCTTAAAAGCACTCTTTTAATAAGTATAAAATTGAAGTTGTGGTGAGAAAGGATTATACCATACCTAAATTGGTAGGTTTTTATCCATTATCAGTCCCCCTGATTTGGTGGGATCTTAAGTCAGATGAAATATAGTCAGTCTCCTTTACAGTCACCCGCCCCCAGAGTACTCACTGATGTGTTTCTCATTACTGTCTAATGTATTTTGCCATACTTATAAGCTTCATTTTTACACTGTAGTATCATCTCCTACAAAGCCTTTCTCTTACTTTATGTTTTACTGAAGTACATACAAGGTCTGATAATTAAGTCCATGAGCTTAATTGTTCTAAGTGCTATGCACCTCATTGCTGAACATCACTGCTGTCACCTTTGAAGTACTTCTCTGTTGGGAAGCTACGCACCAATGCCAGCACCTGGTCCACCCTTCAAGGCAATTTTGGAACTCTTTCTGGAATGGCCATTGAGCATGGTGGCAGGGTGGCAATTTTGCGAACTTAATTGCATAGTTGTCTGTGGGGGAGTTTTTAGCCAGTAAATAAATGTATACCAGAACACCCTCCCTGCTCACCTAATCTGGCCCCCAGTGAGTTTTCTCTTTACCCAAAGATAATGGAAATATTGAAAGGAAGACATTTTGAGGGCATTCAGGACGTGAAGGATACTATGATGACAGCTCTGATGGCCATTCCAGAAAAAGAGTTCCAAAATTGCTTTGAGGGGTGGACTAGGTGCTGGCATTGGTGCATAGCTTCCCAAGGGGAGTACTTAGAAGGTGACTGTAGTGATATTCAGCAATGAGGTATATAGTACTTTTTCTTTTTTTTGACATATTTTTATTGTGAATTAATAGCAATTTTACAGTCTATGTCATGTTACCACATAACACCCGGAACTTTCACGTCTGTTCTGTTCTAGCTGCTCACCCCCTTTTCCTCCGTGTGACAATATGCTTCCCCTTTTGTTCAGAACTTCCTGTGACCTTTTGACCAAGGTCTGGCCCTCCTCACCCGATCAACTCAGCTCCAGCCGAGTGGCCCTCAGACAACTCCGTGTATATTTTTGAAGGTTTGTTAGCCTCCAGTATCACTCTGTTTTGTATGGTCCAGGTCATTCTTTGTCCGCAGAGCTGGCCCCAATGCTGGATGCACTTTGGGGTTAGAGAGTCTGGGAGCCATGCTGCCAGGGGGCCCTCCATTCAGAAGGACCATTAAGGGTGGTCTTTTGGTAGAGCTCTAACTCTACCGTCTACTCCATCAGCCTCTGTGTCCGGAGCCCCATTCTGCCTACTGCATCCAAGCTGTCACTGGTGGTGGCCAGGCACCATCTAGTTCTTCTGGTCACATGTGGAAGCAGGCTAGCGCTGATGTGGTACCTTCCATCTGTGGGCTCATATTTTTTCTCCTATCCTCGATGTTCTCCGTTTGCCTCGTGTCCCCGTGGACTGGGACCATTTGATGCTATATAGATGGCAGCTTGCTAGTTCATAAGACCTTAGTCACCACTCACCCAGGTGGCATGTGGAGCAATACCTTGAGAGAGGGAGAGGAGAAACCTTAGGTATACCGATTAGTCTGGATGTCCCCCAAAAGTGTGGTCCCCAGATTCCAAGCCCTGTTTCCCTGTTTTTTAAAAAACGTGGTACACGTTACGGGGAAAATTTTGTTTTGAAGTTGAGTAGTTGTGGGTAACCCTCTCCAAGTGCATACTGAAACATCCTGTACCCATCCGTAATACTAATCACTATCTAATGTGTAAAAAAAAAATCCCTCTCCCTCCCTGCGCCCCACCCTTGTAACCGTAAAATACTGATATCTTCTGTATTTAAATGATTGGTTGCATCCTTTTAATAGTGGTCTCATAAAAAATTGTCATTTTGTGTCTGCCTAATTTTGCTCAGCATAATTTCCTCCAGATTGTCCCATATTGAGAGATATTTCTCTAAGCTGTCTTTGTTTCTTATCATTGTGTAGTATTCCATTGTATGTATATACCACAGTTTAACCATTCATCTGTAAGTGAGCATCTAGGTTGTTTCCAGCTTTTGCTATTGTGGAGAAAGCTGCAGTTAAACATTGGTGTGCAAGTATCTGTTTGAGTGGTGTTCATTATTTCTTTAGGATATATTCCGAGGAGTAGGATTTCTGGATCATATGGTATTTCTATTTCTAGTTTTTTAAGAAAGCACCAAATAGATTTCCACAGTAGTTGAACCATTTTACAGTCCCACCAACAGTGTAGAAGAGCTCCAATCTTTCCACATCCTCTCCAGCATTTATTATTCTGTGTTTTTTGGATTATTGCCAGCTTTGTTGGGTTGAGATGGTATCTCACTGTGGTTTTGATTTCGGATTCTCTGATAGCTAGCGATTGTGAACGTTTCCTCAAGTATCTGTTGGTGACCTGTATGCCTTCTTTGATAAAGTGCTTGTTCCTGTCATTTGCCCATTTTTTAACTGGGTTGTTTGTCTTGCTGAGGTTTTGCAGTATTTTGTAGATTAGACAGATTAGGCAGCAGTCAGAAGCACGGTGGGCAAATATTTGTTCCCACTCTGTAGGTAGTCTTTTACTTTTTTGATGAAGGCTTTGGAAGAGCCTAAGTGTTCAGTTTTTAAGAGTTCCCAGTTATCTGTTTTTACTTCTGATGATTGAAGGTTGTTGGTGGTTTTTGGTAGACTGTTCATGCCATGGGTTAGTGCTTCCTGTGTCTTCCCAATTTTTCCTTCCAAGAATTTTATTGTTTTATCTTTTGTATTTAGGCCTTTGATCTATTTTGAATTAGTTTGTGTACATGGTGTGAGAAAAGGGTCTTGTTTCATTTTTTTACAAGTGGATATCCGATTATGCCAACACCATTTGCTGAAGAGACTGTCTTTACCCCAATTCACTGTCTTTGGGCCTTTATCTAATATCAGCTGTTCCTAGGTGGATGAAATCACATTTGGATTTTCGATTCTGTTCCATTGGTCTATATGTCTGTTTTCATGCCAGTACAAGGCTGTCCTGACTACTGTGGCAGTGTAGTAGATTTTAAGGTCAGATTTTAAGGAAGGGTGAAGCCTCCCTCTTTGTTCCTCTTCTTTAGTAATAATTTACTTATCTGTGGCTTCCTCCCTTTCCATATGAAGTTAGTGATTTGTTTCTCCATCTCAATAAAAAATGTCATTGGGAGTACTCCCAAACTCATTCTATGAAGCCAGCAAAACCCTGATACCTAAGCCAGGGAAAGACCCAACAAAGAAAGAGAACTACAGACCAATATCACTCATGAATCTAGATGCAAAAATCTTCAACAAAATTCTTGCCAATAGAATACAACAACATATCAAGAAAATAACACATCATGACCAAGTGGGATTCATACCAGGGATGCAGGGCTGGTTCAACATCAGAAAAACAATTAATGTGATTAACCACATAAATAACACAAAAGACAAGGATCACCTGATTTTGTCCATTGATGCAGAAAAGGCATTTGATAAAGCCCAACACCCGTTCATGCTAAAAACTCTTAGCAAAATGGGCATAGACGGCAAATTCCTCAACACAATAAGGGCCATTCACACAAAGCCAATTGTCCACATCATCCTGAATGGAGAGAGACTGAAAGACTTTCCCTTGAGATCAGGAACTAGACAAGGATGCCCACTCTCACCTCTCCTATTCAACATTGTGCTAGAAGTTCTAGCCAGAGCAATTAGACAAGACCAAGAAATAAAGGGCATCTGCATCAGTAAAGAGGAAGTTAAAATCTCCCTGTTTGCAGATGATATGGTTGTATATGCAGAGAACCCCAAGGAATCTATAAGTAAGCTACTCAAACTGATAGAAGAGTTCAGCAAAGTCTCAGGATACAAGATAAACGTAAGTAAATCAGTAGGATTCCTTTATACCAACAACGAGACTGTTAAGGAAGAAATTATCAAATCAATACCATTTACGATAGCCCCTAAGAAGATAAGGTACCTAGAAATTAATCTAACCAGAGAAACAACAGACCTTTACAAAGAGAACTACAAGCCCTTACTACAAGAAACTAAGAGAGACTTAGATAAATGGAAAAACCTACCCTGCTCAAGGATAGGAAGACTTAACATTGTGAAAATGTCTATTTTACCCAAAGCAATTTATTTATATAATGCAATCCCAATACAAGTTCCAGCATCATTTTTTAATGAGATGGAGAAACAAATCACCCATTTTGTTTGGAAAGGGAAGAAGCCCCGGATAAGTAAGGTAATACTAAAGAAGAAGAACACACTGGGAGGCCTCTCCTCACCTGACTTTAGAACATACTATACTGCCACAATGGTCAAAACAGCCTGGTACTGGTACAAGAACAGATAGATGGATCAATGGAACAGAATTGAGACCCCAAAGATGACACCATCTGCCTATGAATAGCTGATATTTGACAAAGGCCCTAAGACATTAAACTGGGGTAAAAACAGTATCTTCAACAAGTGGTGCTGGCAAAATTGGTTATCCATCTGCAATAAACCGAATCAACATCCATATCTTACATCTTACACAAAAACCAACTCCAACTGGATAAAAGACCTAAATATCAAACCTAAAACGATAAAGCTCATCCAAGAAAAGGTAGGAACAACAATGGAAGTTTTAATACACAATGAGGACAGACTCCAAAATCTGTCAAAGAAACCACAATCAACAGAAGAGAAAACAGATAAATGGAAACTATTAAGAATCAAACACTTTGGCTCATCCAAAGACTTTATTAATAGAATTAAAAGAACACCCACAGAATGGGAAAAAATATTTGGCAACTCTATGTCAGACTGACGCCTGATCTCCATAATCTATAAGATACTACAAAATATCAATAAGAAGAAGAAAAAACATCCAATTAAGCAATGGGCAAAGGAGATGGACAGATATTTCACTAAAGAGGAGATCCAGGCAGCCAAAAAACACATGCGGACATGTTCATGATCTTTAGTTATTAAAGAAATTCAAATCAAGATGACAATGAGATACCATCTCACCCCAACAAGATTGGCCATGATCCAGAAAACACAAAATAACAAATGCTGGAGAGGCTGTGGAGAAAGTGGAATCCTTCTACACTGTTGGTGGGGTTGCAAAATGGTCCAGCCTCTTTGGAAAGCAATCTGGCGCTTCCTTAAAAAAATGAATATCGATATACCATTTGACCCAGTAATTCCACTACTTGGAATATATCCTACAGAATCAAGGCTTTTCACACCAACGGACACATGCACCAGAATGTTTATCGCAGCACAGTTCACGATAGCAAAAAGATGGAATCAACCCAGATGCCCAACAATAGAAGAATGGATAGGTAAACTGTGGTACATATACTCAATGGAGCACTACGCAATGATAAAGAGTAACGATGATTCCAGGAAACATCTCCTAACCTGGTTTCAACTGGGAGACATTATGTTGAGTGAAAGTAGTCAACGACAAAAGGACAAATACTGTATGAGACCTCTACGATAAGATCTCAAAAACAGACTTGTGTATAGAAGAAAAGACTCTTTGACAGCTGCAAGGGAGGGAAGGAAGGGAGGGTGAGGGGGGCAGGGTTTAGTTTAGATAGTTGAGGCGAAATCCAGACCAATTGGCACAACTAGTGTTTTGCTAAGAGGGCTCTCTACACCCCACATTGGTGAGTGGCGTCTGGGGTCTTAAAAGCTGCCAAACTGCCATCCGAGAACACAGCAAATGGTTCCAATTCAGCAGGAACGGATGCTCACCGAGGACCAAAATGACATGCGGTAAAGACAACCTAGAAGACAGAGAGACCCACAAGAGTGGGTGCCTTCATCGACTTGGGACTGGAAGAACCGGATGGTGCCCGGCCACCACCAGTGATAGCCACGATGGAGCTCACTAGGTTGAGTCTCACTGGCAACACAGGAATAAAAAGGGGTATATCCTGAGATCTCCACTAAAAGACCTCAATTGATGGTCCAGCAGTTTCAGGGTTCCCCTGAGAGCATGGCCCCCGGCCCTGATGCTGCCCTTACCCATAAATTATAACGAAGGTCCACTCTTTGGCCAGGGATGGATTGGACTTGGCAATGCAGAGTGACCATATATTGGTTGCACTTTATGGTTCTATACATCTATAGGATATCATCCTGCTGACCTCTGGCTGGAGGAAGGACAGTGGGTGGAGAGGAGTGGAAAGGAGGCTGTGGGGAGGATGAGTCATATATGGAGCAGAGAGGAATAGTGTGCTGTCACTGGACAGGGAGAGCAGTGGAAGCTGCATATAGGTGGGCATGTAAATTTATACAGGAATGTACATTTTCACTCAGTCATGTTCAATTAAAAAAAAAAGTCATTGGAAATTGAATTGGGATTGCATTGTATACATAGATTGCTTTGGGAAGTATAAACATTTTCACAATGTTAAGTCTTTGTGTCCAGGAGCAAGGTAGATTTCTCCACTTGTGCAAGTCATTTTTCGTTACTTGCAGTAGAGACTTGTAGTTTTCTTTATATAGGTCTTGTACAGCTCTGGTTAGATTCGTCCGCAGGTATTTTATCATCTTGGGGGCTATAGTAAATGGTAATAATCTTATGATTCCTCTTTGATCATCTCTTTGTTGGTGTAAAGGAATTCCACTGATTTATGTATGTTTATCTCATAACGTGATACTTTGTTGAAGTCTTGTATTAGATCTAGTAGTTTTTTGTGGATTCTTTAGGGTTTTCTGCATATAAAAGCATGTCATCTGCAAATAGTGATACTTTGACTTCTTCTTTGCCAGTTTGGATGCCCATTATTTCTTTATCATGTCTGGTTGCTAAGGCTAGGAGCTCCAGAACAATGCTGAATATAAGTGGTGACAGTGGGGCATCCTTGTCTAGTACCTGTTCTTAAGGGGAATGTTTTCAACTTCTCTCCATTAAGTATGATGTTAGCTGTTGGTTTATGTAGGTGGCCTTTATTACGTTGAGGAATTTCCCTTCTGTTTCTAATTTTGTTAAGAGTTTTTAACATGAATGTGTGTTAGATTTTATCAAATGCCTTTTCTACATCTATTGATTGGTTCTTGTCTTTTATTTTGTTTAAGTGGTTGATTAAATTAATTGTTTTCCTTATGTTAAACCATCTCTGCATTCCAAGTATGAATCCTGCTTGGTCATGATGAACTATTTTTTTTTGATGTGCTATTTAATTCTGTTAGCCAGGATTTTATTAAAGATTTTTGCATCTAAGTTCATGAGAGATATTGGTCTATAATATTCCTTTTTTGTGCTGTCTTTACCACAGTTTGGTAGCAGGGTTATATTAACTTCACAGAAGGAATTTGGGAGTATTCCATCCTTTTCTATGCTCTGGAATACCTTTAGAAGTAGTGGTGTTAACTCTTCTCTGAATGTTTGATAGAATTATGCAGTGAAGCCTTCTGGGTCAGGGCTTTTTCTGGATGGAAGCTTTTTAATTACCTTTTCCATTTCTTCTTTTGTAAATGGATTTGTTTAGTTGTTCTATTTCTGATTTCACTAGTTTAGTTATGTGGTGTTTTTCCAGGATATTGTCTATTTCCTTTAGGTTTTCAAATATACTAGAATATAATTTTTCGTAGTATTCTTCTATGATTTTTTTGAATTTCAGCAAAATCTGTTGTGATATCTCCCATCTCAACTCTAATTCAGATATTTGTTTCTTCTCCCGTTTTTCTTCTCTCAGTTTGGCCAAAAGTTTATCAATTTTGTTGATCTTTTTGAAAAACCAGGTTTGAACTTGTCTACTCTGCCAATAAGTTTTCCATTTTCTATTTCATTTATTTTTGTTCTAATTTTAATAATTTGCTTTCTTCTGGAGCCTGTTGGGTTCTTTGCTGAGGTCTTTCAATTTGTTCAAGGTGATGAGTTAATTCTTTGATTTTTCCCCTTCTTTCTTTTGGGATGTGTGCATTTATTGATATGAATTGGCCTCTGAGCACTGCTGTTGCTCTGTCCCATAGATTTTGGTAGGATATGTCTTCATTCACATTTGATTCTATGAATTTTTTGTTGCATTCTTGGTTTCTTCTATTACCCAGTAGTTCTTGAGCAAAATGTTATTCGGTCACCATATTTTGATTCAGTTTGCATCTCTTTTCTGTTGTTGACTTCTAGTTTTATGGCTCTGTAGTCTAAGAAGCAGCTTTGTATTATTTCAATATTTTGAATTTTGTTAAGTATTGCTTTGTGGCCCAATATGTGATCAATTCTGGAGAACATTCTATGAATATTGGAAAAGAAAGTATACTTGGCTGCAGTTAGATCAAGTGTTCTGAATATGTCTATGAGGTCAAGTTGGTTGACTGCAGCATTTAGATCCTCTGTGTATTGACTAAGCTTTTTGGGGTAGTGTTCTGTCCTTTACTGAGAGTGGTGTGTTGAAGTCTCCTACTATTATTGTGGTGCTGTCTATTTCTGTTTTCAGTGCAAATAGTGTTTGTTATATGTATTTTGTAGCCTTATTATTGGGTATATACATATTTAGTGTGGTTATGTCCTCCTGTTGAATTTAATCTTTGACCATTAGATAGTGACTGTCTTTATCTCATATGGTGGATTGAACTTTGAAGTCTATTTTGTCAGAGATTGGTATTGCCACTCCTGCTCTTTTCAAATGTTGCTTGCCTGATATATTTTTTTCCAACCTTTGAGTTGTAGCTTGTTTTTGTCTTTGAGTCTAAGATGTGTCTTCTGTGAGCAGCATATACATGGGTCATGTTTTTATGCAATCCTCTACTCTCCTCTTAATTGGTACAGTTTGTCCACTTATATTCAGTGTGATTATTGATATATATGATATTAGTGTTGTTATTTTGATGCCACTTTTGGGGTGTTATGGACAGACAGTTCCTCTATTGCATTCCATTTTCTGTGCTGAGTCTTTTTTCTTTATGTACTTTCTTTTCATGGCTTTCACTGTTCGTTTTCTTGAAATAGTGATTTTGTGTGTTGCTTTTTGACACGTAGAATTATGGGTTTCTTTTGTGGTTACTCCCTTAGTCTGCTTTATTAATCTAAAAGTAGTCCAGACTTCAGTGTTTGTGTATCTCCTTGTCTTCCTCCACATCTGGAAGGTCTATTTGTACCTTCCTTTGACCTTCTTTTTATATAATGTAGTTGTTGATTATATCCTGAAATCTCTGAACTTCTGTTTTTGTGATTTGGTTTTGGTTATCGTTTTTGGATTTTCTTTCCTAATGGTATCTAGACACGCTGTTGAGTGTTGGATGTTTAAGTATATATCTCAAGTTACTGAATTTCTAATCTAAGAACTTTTAATGTTTCTTGTAATTTTGGTTTGGTTCTTACAAATTCTCTAAATTTCTGTTTATCTGTGAAAGTCTTAATTTCACCTTCATATTTGAGAGACACTTTTGCAGGATATATTATTCTTGGTTGACAGTTTTTTCCTTCAGTGTTTTGTATATGTTATCCCACTGTCTTCCGGCCAGTATTGTTTCAGCTGAGTAGTCTGAGAATAATCTTAATAATTTTCCTTCATAGGTTATTTTTTGCTTATTTCTGGCTACCATTAGTAGTTTCTCCTTGTGTCAAGTTTCATTGAGCTTCATTATGATATGCCTTGGTATATTTCTTTTGGGATCTACCTTGAGTAGGGTTTGATGAGCATCCTGAATGGAGATCTTCTCATCTTTCATGATGTCAGGGAAGTTTTCTGTCAGCAGGTCTTCAACTATTTGTATTTTCAGTTATCCCACCGTGTTCTGGTACTCTGATCACATGAATATTATTTCTGTTAATAGAGTCCCATGTCACCTTTAGCACTTCCTCACTCTTATTGAATCTTTTATCTGATTTTTCTTCATATATGCTCATGTCATTTACTTTGTCTTTAAGCTCACTTAATCTGCCTTCCATGTTCTTGATCCTGCCCCTTTGACTCTCTATAGAGTTATCAAGCTTGGAAATTTTATTGTTAATCTGTTGAATTTCTGATCATTGCTGCTCAAGCATTTCTTGCAGCTTATTTAATTTTTTAGTGTGCTCTGCAGCATTTTGCCTGGCCTCTCTTCTGCTATTTTGCATAGCTCTGTACATCAATCTTTTGTATTCTGTCTCTGATAGTTGAAGGAACTCTTCTTCATCTGGGAAATCTATTGATGCTTTACTTTGGGAGGTTTTGGAAACCATGGTAGTCTGCTTCTTTAGGTGTTTAGAGATTGATTGTTGTCTCCAAGCCATCTAGAAGTCCTTGCAGCGAAAGAGACTTAATAGTTCAGTTGGCCTGACCAGCATCCCTCTGTTGGAGCTAGGCTGTAAATTCTCTGAGCAGTGAAGTGGTTGCCCCAGCAACTCTGTTGCTTGTTCTTACTGGCCTGCACTGGTCTGCTGCCACTGCTGGCACAGCCTCTGGGCTGGTGGGGCATCACTTGTGCAGGCACTACACTTTTGCATCTACCCCAAGGCAGGCAGGACACAAGAGCCACTGCTGCAGCTGCCTCTGATTTTGGGCAGATCCCTCATGGAGCCTCAGCCTCAGACTCAGGGCTAGGGAAAAGGGGTGGTCGCTGGCTTGTGCTTTCTTCCCTAGCAATTGCATCTGCTTGCCTCTGGTTTGGTTGGGGATCTCCAGGAATTTCCTTCAGTGGGTGTCTAGCCACTCAGGCAATCACTCCCTTTGGCCTGAGTCCCCTGAGCCCAAGCCTCCCAGATGCACTTGACTCTGCCGGTAACCTGGCTACCAGAGTGATTGCCTAACTCCTCTAGAGTTGCCAAGCCCAGGCCTCCCCAGCCCACCTGGTAGCAGTGGCTGCTTAGCTGCCGGGGCCATCACTCCCCTTCCCCTAGGTTACCGGAGCCTAGCCCTGCCTGGTACACTTGGCTCCAGTGGCTACCTAACTGCTGGGGCGAACACTCCCTCCCCTTGGGTCATCTGAGCCCAAGCCTCCAGGGCATACTTGGCTCCAGTGGCTGCTTAGGCTCTGGGGTGATCACCTGTTTCCTCTAGAGTTACCTGAGCTCAGGCCTCTCTGGTGCACTGGGCCCCAGTGGTTGTCTAGCTGCTGGATCAATCTCTTGCCTCCTCTTGGGTCACCTGTAGCACTTTTTCTAGGATAGATTTGTGGACTTAACTGGCAATCCTCATGTCAAACATGTGAGTATCATTCAGGTACCTTGCAAGGGGTGACCCTGCCATAACCCCCACACTTTAGAGGGTCCCATGTATCACAGACACATACAAATAAGTCTATTAAAAAATGTGGAGCAGACTCTGTCAGGTGGAATCAAGCATTTAACATTCCCCAACACAACTGTAAAGTCAAAGATTTGCTTTTGTGACTAACTCCTTCCCCACCCTAGAGGAATGCTTCCACATGCCTCTTGTCTCATGTCCTTGAAACAAATAGCTACTGTCTTTGAACACTGTGAGGTTTGTGGGTTGTGTCCCTGCTAACATCAGAGACAGACACTGCTTTGGGAGTGTGGATAGGATCTGAGCAACAGGAATGGTCTACTCTTTCCTTTCAGAGAGCGTGAATTATGTAAATTTCCTGGCAGAATCAAGTGAATATTTTCTTGCTTCTTTTTGGGTTCTAATTTGTAGTTCTAAGGGTTCTCACAAATTAATATACAATATTTGTATGTGGAGGCAGGGGGATGTTTTGCAAGAGAAAACAGTACCTGTAACTGTTGTTAGGTATCTGTTGTTAGGCCTCTTCAAGTCGACTTTGACTCACAGTGATCCCATGTGACAGAGTACATCTGCCACTGTAGGGTTTTATAAACTGTAATCTCTGTGGGAGCAGATCACCAGGTCTTTATCCTGCAAAGCCAATGGGTGGGTTCAAACCACCGTTCAGTAAGCAGCCTGATGCTTAACTGTTTGCACCACTAGAGCTGCTTTTCCTATGAGTAGTAACTATCACACACACACCTATAGTATCCTGATGCACCATGTATGATGTGTGAAACCAATTCTGTACTTTGGCAACTAGGTGAACACTGATGCTAGAACTGTAGCTAGTCTTGTTTACATAAAAATATTTAGTAAGATTTCATTAAATCTGAAGATTAAATGAAAACGTTTAGCTTTATTTAAACAATTTTTATTCAGTTTTTTACTTTCATTCTCATAATCTGCATCTTTTAACATTTAATAAATAATTTTAAATGATTGGACTAATAGTTTGTGAATCTTTATTTGTATTCTTGCCTCAGAATTAGGGGTGAGCCAAATGTGACACGGAGCCCTGGTGGCACAGGGGTTAAGTGCTGTACCACTATGAGCCCTGGCAATCTGCTCCCATAAAAATTGCAGCCCAGGAAACCCTAGAGGGCAGTTCTGCTCTCTCCTGTAGAGTCACTATGAGGTCTGACAAATAAGTTCATGAACTCATCTTGGGAAAAAGTGCTATGCACCTTGTTGCTGAATATCACTATGGTAATCTTCCAAGCACTCCCCTTGGGAACCTATGCATCAATGCCAACACCTAGTCTACCCTTCAAAGCAATTTTGGAACTCTTTTTCTGGAATGGCCATAGAGTTGTCACGTTACCCTTGATGTCCTGAATATCATCAAAATGTCTTCTTCTCAGTATTTCCTTTATCTCTGGGTAAAGAAAAAGGTCACAGGGTAGCTAGGTCAGGTGAGTAGGGAGAATGTTCCAATGCAGTTACTTGTTTACTGGCTAAACACTCCCTCACAGACAACTATACAGTTAAGTTTGTGAATGTCCATCGTGCCACCCTGTGCAATGGCCATGCCAGAAAGAGCTCCAAAATTGCTTTGAAGGGTGCACTAGGCACTGATGTTGGTGCATAGCTTCCCAAGGGGAATGTTTCGAAGGTGACCATAGTGATATTCAGCAATGAGGTATGTAGCACTTTTTCTAGGATGAGTTTGTGAACTTAATTGCCAGACCTCGTATGACTCAGAATAAACTGCACCTCACACACCAACAACAGCAAAATTCATGTTCTGACTTGTAGAGAACCTACAGGACAGAGTAGAACTGGTCCCCAGGGTTTCCTAAACTGTAATCTTAGGGGAACAGATTGCCAGATCTTTTCTGTTACCCAGAAGCTGCTAAGTTCGAACTTCCAATCTGTCAGTTAACAGCTGAGTGCTTTCACCATTGCACCACCAGTACTCTTTAATATGTCACAGACACATGCAAATATTTGAGGTTTGCAAGTAAAATCTGGATCACTCAGATTAAAGGAACAAAATAGTAACAGTCTGCCATTTTCAACAATGCTGACAACCCAGAATCTCCATAAAAATGTGACTTCTTCCCGTATCACTTATTCTAGAGGTTCTGGGAATTATGATAGATTCCCTATTACCCCTCCTTTTCCAGAAAAATGCTGTATTTTAACTAAATGCCCAACTCAATTTAAAATTTCCAAGTCTGAGCATCTCCTGTAAATTAGGATTTTTTAAGACAATAAAAATTGCCTGAGTTCAAATTCATTTGAAAGTTGTGATACGTGGGGCAAAGGCCCTAGACAGCGAGAAAATAGTACACGTCATGCAAAAATGTTAGATGCCAGGCAGGAAGTAGCAGCTTCATAAAAACTATTGTTATATTCATGCAGTACCACTGATTTGAGGGAAACCTTGGTGGCGTAGTGGGTTAAGTGCTAACCAAAAGGTCGGCAGTTCAAATCTGCCAGGTGCTCCTTGGAAAGTTCTACTCTGTCCTTTAGGGTCGCTGTGAGTCAGCCTCAATTTGACAGCACGGGTTTGGGGTTTTCTTGGTTTATTGATTTGAGAATAATGTTTTCCTCTGCTGTTCCTCTCTCCTTAGAAAATGCTTTATAAGTCACCCTCTGAGAACTTTGTGACCTGACCCACCTAGAAATGACTTCTTTCCTGACTATAGTTCACTCCCGTGCTTACACATGATGAAACAGTCACAAACTGGCCTGTAATGGTGACTCAGCTAGATAGTTATTCAAAAGGTTGCTTTTTAAAGGAGAACTTTAGGGTTGTTTTCTGTGTTGACTGGGTGCCTTCACAAAAAAACCTGACCTCACACCATAGTCAAAAATTAAACCACAGTGATCAAAGGCTTAAATGTAAGGGCAAAAACTATAAAATTTTAGAAGAAAATATAGGCATATATCTTCAGGACCGTAGAGGAACCAATGGTTTCTTATATAGAACACCAAAAGCAAAAGCAATGAAAGAGCCCAAAGGAAAATGGACTGCATCAAAATGAAAAACTTTACTGTCATGGATTGACCTGTGTCCCCCCAAAAATGTGTGTAGCAATTTCGCTGGGTCGTCATTCCCAATATTTTAGGATTGTCCTCCATTCTGTAATTTTCCTGTGCTATAAATCCTAATCTCTCTGCCTGTGGTTAATAGAGTGGATTATGTTAGAGAGGATTAGGGTGGGACTGTAACAGGCTTCCTAACGTTACCTCCCAGCTCCAATATAAAGGGCATTTCCCTAGAGTGTGGCTTGTATCACCTTTTATCCTTTCATCCTACAAGAGATAAAAGGAAAAGGAAGCACACAGAGAGTTGGGGACCTTATACTAACAAGAAAGCAGCACCGGGAGCACAGCACATCCTTCAGAACTGAGGTTCCTGTGCTGAGATGCTCTCAGACCAAAGAAAGACTGATGCAGCACAAGAACTTTCCTCCAGAGCCCACAAAGACAGAGAGGCTTCCCCTCAGACAGACAGTCTGAATTCAGACTTGTGGCCTAGTGGACTGTGCGAGAATAAGCTTTTGTTAAAGCCATCTACTCATCTCAAAGAACGCCATTGAGAAAGTGGAAAGATATATATATAATTCCATTTATATGAAATGTCCAGAATGGGCAAATTTATAGAGGCAGGAAGCTATCTGGTGGTCACCTGGGACTGAAGGATGGGGTTAGGAGGGAATGGAAGATGACTGCTAAAGGGTTTGGGACGTTCCTATATGTTCTGTAATGCATTTCCCCTCTGCCCATTCTCAAATGCCAAAAGTGTCAAGGTTGACAAACTCCATTTTAGTGGACTTGCTTGGCATGAAGTCTTCTTTAAGTGCCTAGAAGGAAGGCATTTTATCTGTTTCACTCGCTACTTTGGCTAAGTGGCTAGCACAATGCCTGGGAGATGCTCAATAGATACCTGAGAAAGAAGTTGTAGGAGAGTGCTATTCAGCTGTCAGCACTCCCCTCCTATGTAGTCAGTTTGCTGTTCCCCACAGCACGCTCAGGATAGACCCAGGCTAAAGTATAAGGCCGGGAGTGACATGACAGGGTCAGTGGCCAAGGCCAAGGAAAGCCATAGCAGAAAAACATCTGGACCTGAATGTGAAATCCCTAGGAATACTGACTGTCCAAGGATCTGGAAGAAAAACAAAAACAAAAACAGAAAATCTTGGCCCTAGCTGGAATGGTATGTAAATAAGCTTGTGTCCTTGCTAGGTGACACTGAAGAGGTACACTGGCTCAGCTACTGTCCTGGAGTGTCTCATACATAACTTCCCCTAATAAACCACGTGCTCCTGTCTTAGTCATCTAGTGCTGCTATAACGGAAATACCCACAGTGGATGGCTTTAGTCTTTTCTCACAGAAAAGCAGGCTAAACGTCCGAATTCAGTGTGTCAGCTTCAGGGGAAGGCTTTCTTGCTGGCTGTAGAGGAAGGTCCTCACTGTCACTCTTCCCCTAGACTGGCAGCTTCTGAGGCGCAGGGACCCTAGGGCCAAAGAACGCATTCTGCTCCCTGCACTGACCGATGGTCTGAAGGCCCCAACTTTCTCTTTGCTTCCCTTTCCTTTAGAGTCCAAGAGATTGCCTCAGGGCACAACATAGTCTTGGCGACTGAGTCTAACTGCCTCACTAACACAACCACCACCCTCCTTCCATCGTTAACTTCACGGAGGCAGGATTCACGGCATAGGGGAACATTACACACATTTTGAGGGATGGGGGACACAATTTAATCCATGACAGTCCCAATCGTTGGTTCCAAAATCTATCTTTGGTCTCTCTGAGATGCTGCCGACGCTGGGTCCAGATACTGCTGGGTTGTTACTCAACAGTTGGTGAGCCAGCCAGGAGACCAAGGAAACCTCTGTGAACTTGGACTTAGGGAGAAGAAAGTGACCATGATGGAAGGAATCCTGGCATGATTGTCCTTATCCTGCTTGGTGGGGTGGAAGGGATTGTCATGGTTATCTTGAATAGCTGCAGCCCACCATGTGCTCTGAAAACATCTAAGAATGTTGAGGATGTGCGGTGTCAGCCAGAGGCACCAAAGCAAAGCCACATTGTCGCACTACAGTGGCTAGTGTCAGGTGGCTCCTACCAGCAACCTTGAGAGGGGCAACCGATGGGGAGCTAGCCACTAGGGCCCAAATTAGGTAGCTGGAGGTAGAGTTGCAATTGGAGAAGGATTTGCATGCAGCACATGGCTCCTTCACCGAAACGTTAGTTCCTGGTGTCACTTGGGAGAATCCTGGGTTGGCCAGCAACCACCCTCTAGGACTGTCTGGCCAGCATGCTTTTCTGTAGAGGAAATCCCAGGCTGGCCACTGAAGTCCAGCCAGCTGCTGAAGCCAGCACAAGAGCTTTCTAGAAAGAGTTACAGAGGAAAGGTGTGTGCAGCAGTCATGTGAGGGCGAGACTGACATACACAGTGGCTGTGCCCATGAGCAGACCGAGCAACTAGAAACACTTGCCTGCAGGTTTGTAAAGATGAGAGCCAAGGGCTAAGGGAACAACCTCCTAGCCATTGCTCAAAGCCCTCCAACAAGGGGCCTGAGGATAGTTGGAGGGGGGAAGCAAGTTCCTGGCACTGAGGACATCCTGTAACACCCAGTGCAAAGCAAGAGTTTAAAACAGCAGGAAAGAAAGAAAAAAAAAGAGTAAAAAGTCTTTCAAGATAGCTTGCCTTGGGCATTCAGAGGCTCTCGCTGGAATTCTCTGATAGCTGTTGCTGCCGTGATAACTGTCATTATGTTGCAGTAATTTTAAGGGGAATACTACAGTAGGGCCCGTCTCCAGGTTACTAGGCAACTAGACTGCCCCCAGGCTTGCACTCTGTAGGGTGGAGGCCTGGCTTCACTAATGACTCAGGGCTGTGCTAACTTTCCCAGATCTTCTTTCAAAATAATTAAGACTGAGGATTAAGCCCCAGTCTCTGTGTCACCAGGGAGGACCAAAGGCTTAAATTTATAATTCAAGTTCAGTGAGGAAAACTTTGGGATCTGAGGTCACTGTCATCTAAACACCTGACTATGAAATGAGTCATTTGGGGGACCCTACAAATCCTGATTGTATGTACTGATGATGTTAATGTATTAATGCACACATTTATAAACTTTCACCTCCAAGTCTTGTTGGCAATTGTTGCAGTTAGGACTATTTATAGAGAGGCACAGAAACTGTGGCATGGACTATAGCTAATAGCCTGGTCACTCAGTTTGGCCACTGACAACCTTCAGATTGATACATAAAGCAAGCCTCCATAGAGAAATAGCCATGCACAATATATAATGTCATCTGCGAGTGGAAGCAAATCCTTATAAAAGGCCAAATTCCCCTTTGGTGGGAGCATCAGAACCAGACTAATACCTCTCACCTCCTCCGGGTGATGGGTTGGACCCATGACAACAGTGAGCTAGAACTCTGTTAGTTGTTGCCAGTAGTGTACTGAGTGTTCCTGGCTGGGAAACCAGGGCACATCATGGTGGTTTTACCCTTTGGCCCTCTTCTTGCTCCAAGTGGCCACTGCAGATGTGAAGTGGCAAACAGAGGCACTAGTCAAACACACTGCGGCTACATTTAGTGATACCAGCGAGCTAACAGCCTTTGAATGAAGAAGCTCAACACATACAGAAAGTAATCCTTCAGAGTAAGGTGGCTACTGACATCCTGACTGCCACTCACGGCAGCACCTGTGCTAAAAACTGAATGCTACATATAAATTCCTGATGTCTCTGAAAATACGTCTTTGAGTCTGCAGGAAAACCCTGCCGGTTAAATGCTAGAGCTGGTAATCAGAAGACTGGCAATTTAAATCTGCTAGGTGCTCCTTGGACTCTATGGGCAGTTCTACTCTGTTAGTCAGAATAGCCTCCATGGGTTTTTGTTTGTTTGTTTGTTGTATTTAAGCCCTACTCAGTTAAAATAAGTCAAATGACATATTGCATGGGCAAATCTCGAAGATGTCACTTTAGGGACTAAGGTGCAACTGATCCAAGCCAGGGTGTTTTCAATTGCTTTATTTGCATGTCAGAGCTGGCCAGTGAATTGGGAAGACTAAAGAAGAATCCATGCCTTTGAATTACGGTGTTGGCTAAGAATAACCCCTGGTGGAGTAGTGATTAAGTGCTAGGCTGCTAAACAAAAGATTGGCAGTTGGAATCTGCTAGGTGCTCCTTGAAAATTCTATAGGGCGGTTCTACTTGGTCTTTTAGGGTTGTTATGAGTTGGAAACGACTCTATGGCGGTGGGTTTGGTTACTGGTTGACTAGAAAGGCAAAACAAATCTGACTTGGAAGAAGTACAGCCAGAAGACTCTTAGAAGCAAAGATGACACGACTTGTCTCACATATGCTGGACGTGTTATCCGGAGGGATCAGTCTCCGGACAGAGACTTCCTGCTTGGTAAAATACAGGGTCAGTGAAAAAGGGAAAACCCTCCGAGTGATGGACCCACACAGTGGCTGCAACATGGGGCTCAGGCATAATAACCATTGTGAGGAAGGCTGAGGACCAAGCTTTGTTTCATTCTGCTCTACAAAGGGTCGCTGAGTCAGAACCGACAGGAGAGACGGAACAACGACAACAACTTTACAGCCTTGGGCACGTTACTCTTCTTACCCTCATTTTTCTTACCTGTAAAATGGGGGCAATGGAGGACGCGATGATTAAATGAAATAATGACCGCACGGCACTTGAAACAACATTTAGTACAGCCAGCACTCAATATTAATGTCAACTGTTTTTGATATTTATTATAAGTATTAGCCTGGCGCTGGGCCTCACACACCAAGCTCTGCTCTTCCACACCATCTTCCGCCACTCTGGAGTTCCGGTAGACCCTTCATTTCTCCCCGCTCGCCATTGGTCGAAACTCAGAAGCGCTTCCACCAATCGCTGCTAACAGGGCAGAGCCAATGGGAGCGGGGATTACGGTCTCCTGGATACGCATGTAAACAATGGAGGACTCTGGAGCGCGACCACCAGTGGCCGCTGAGTAACCGTTGCAGCCTGCTGGCGGCCCGGCTGAGAGAAGCGCGGCCATGGTGCACGTCCAGCATGGAGCAGACGCCCAGCAAAGCTCCCTGCACGTCAGGTGTGGCGCCTACGGCCCTGAGACTGGTGTTAGTCTTGCTGGGAAAAGCCTCCTTCCGACCTGCATCCTCCCTTTACCCTCTTCTTTCTCCCATCTTTGAGAACTATTCTTCCCCGTAACTTCGTAACTTCGACCTCTTCTCTGACGCCTCCCGAAACGCCATCCCGCAAACTCCCTCCCAATGCTCTCTTGTCTCCTATTCCCCCATCCAGTTATTCAATGACCCAGTCCCCAGTTGTTCTCCACATACCTTATTTTCCTATGACTCCGACTCCCGCTGGCTTACTGAATATTCCTCTTTGTACACCTCTCCATTTCTGCCCCTTCTTTCTGCTCAGAATTCCTTTCGATGATCCATTGTCCCTGATTTTTTTCTAAACATCTGCCCACATCCCATTGACGGCCCCCCTCCATCCCTGCGATTTCCGTCCCCAAAGTTAGGACAGTCAGTTCCTTTCTTCTAACTTTAGTCTGTTAGTTTTGGGTTTATTTCCATTTAAAGGAGGCCTCGAAAAGCATAAAGCACTGCATAAATATGTTTTTTTCTTTGCTTCCACGTTCTATTTTGAGTGTTGGCTGCATTCTGTTCCATACAGCATCCTCCCCTAGTCCGCTGTGTTCTCCAATATCTTGCGCCTAAAGCTTCATTTAATTTTTGTGCTGTCTTTAAGAATATATTTAATAGTTAAAAAAAAAAGTAGAATCTCCCATCATCTCAGGCTCTCCTTCCTTCTGGCATACACACACCACACGCTTCCTACTTAAAAAGATGTTCCTTCTGTGTCTTAACCTCTCTTTTCTCTCATATCGACTTCATTCTCTTCACTTTCTGCATAGGAAGTTTGGCACTTAAGTCTGCGAACTTACATGTTTAAAGTGCTGCATACATCATTGCTAAATATCACTATGGTCACCTTCAAAATACTCCTCTTGGGAAGCTATGCACTGATGCCAGAGCCTAGTTCGCCGTTCAGAGAAATTTTGGAACTCTTTCTGGAACGACCATTGCCCATTGTAGCACCAAGTTTGTGAACTTAATTGTATAGTAGTCTGTTAGGGAGTTTTTAGCTAGTAAACAAATAACTGTAATGGAACACCCTCCCTACTCACCTGATCTGCCCCCCAGTGACTTTTTTCTTTACCTGAAGATAAGGGAAATATTGAAAGGAAGACATCTGATGACATTCAGGACATCACGGTAATAGGACAGCTCAGATGGCTGTTCCAGAAAAAGAGTTCCAAAACAGCTTTGGAGAGTGGACTAGGCACTGGCATCAGGTGCATACCTTCCCAAGGGGAGTACTTGGAAGTTGACCACAGTGATATTCACCAATGAGGTATGTAGCACTTTTTCTAGGATGAGTTCATGAACTTAATTGGCAGCCCTCGTATATCTGTTTTTTTTACATCTAAAATATGGCTATTTTTAAAAGAAGCAATTTTCTCACTTACAAACAGAAAACATGCTCTCACACTTACTGCTGTTTTTCTTAAGTTTATTTTAAAAAATCAAAACTATTAATAAAAAGAACAGCCCAGAATGTATCCTGTTTTCTGTTAGGATAAAGTCCATTTCTCTGTTTTTGTTTTTCCTTCAGTTTTTCTCCAAACACACATGAGCCCAGCAATCCTTCTGAGACTTTCTCAAGTTTGAGGCAGTAAAAAAAATTCTCTGAAGAAAGCTCTTGAGGCTTCTGAACTTTATTTAGGTCTGCGTTTAAACCCATCTCACAACTAGAACTCTGTATTCTTTCATCTGAGAGATTGTTTTAGGCAGAAAAGGTGCAAAAGTGGAGTAGATGTGTTTCACAGCCTTTGATCACTTTTTGTTTGCTTTGTTAAAAGACAGAAAATATTTGAAATGTATTATACTTATGGTGACATATTTTTTCCCCCAAAGATGGGTGCATGGACTCCCCAAGCAGAAAGTTCACTTTATCAACAATGAAACGATTTGCTATCCTTCCGGGAATTACGTACTATTTATTAATATTGAAACCAAAGAAAAAATGGTAGTACAGTGTGCGACTGGAATTGTGGGCATCATGGCAACTAATATACCCTATGAAGTTGTGGCTTTTTCAGATCGGAAGCTAAAACCAGCCATCTACATATACAGCTTTCCTGAAATGACCAGAAGAGCCAGATTAAAAGGTATCCTGGTGGACCTTTACTGTGTCGTAAGTCAGGGATGTTGTCTAAGATGTAAGAAACATAGTTCATATAGCCAAGCCAAGTGCTGTCGAGTCAGATAGAACTCATGGTGACCCTAGGGGCTAGAGTAGAACTGACCCCAGAGTATTCAAGGAGCGCCTGGTAGATTTGAACTGCCAACCTTGTGGTTAGCAGTGGTAGGACTTAACCCACTATACCACCAGGGTTTGTAGTTCTTATAACTGATTTTTTTTATATATATACACATTTGAAAGAAGGAACCAAGATGATCACGGAAGATTTAATGAAGTGTACTAGAACTTTGCTACTAAAAATGTGGCCAGCTTACCAAAAAACTGGAGCCCTTGAGGCACACGGTGATGAAGAGCTCAACCAGTAAACCAAAGGGTCAGCAGTTGAAATCTACATGCTGTTCTTTGGAACCACTATGGTGCAGTTCTGCTGTATCCTCTAAGTTCACTATGAGTCAGAATTGATGTGACTGACAACGGGTTTGGTTTAGTTTTACAAAACAATTGGCACCACCTGGAAACTTGTTAGAACTGCAAAGTCTAAGTCCTCTCCGCATCTGTATTTTAACAGGATTCCTGAGGAATCTTCACACATTAAGTTGTGAGAAGCCCTTGGCTAGAAGACTGAGTTATAGCACTAGACTCAGTATGAAGCCCTTTTTCAAAACAAAGCCTTTTTTTCTCTCTCTCTTCTGATGATTTATTGAAAATTCAGGTTGATTGATGTTTGTCTAACTTCTAAAGGTGAATCTCTAGACCTCAGTTTTCTCGTTTATAAAAAGGGAATAATGGTAGTCCTTAATGTCAGACTTCCATAAAATTAATGCAGCAAATGCATATGGCTCACCTATTAGAGCCTCTAACAGATTTCTGCTTAGCAGATCCATGGATAGAAAGCACAGGGGAGCTTAAGTCTAGTTTTATTCTGTCACCTTGGGAGACAAATGACTGTTTGAAGACAAGCCAGGGAATTAAACTATAACTTTATAAATGCTACAGCATTTTATTTGTGGGGAAATTCATCTAGATTCTCAACAGATGAAGACAACTTTTAAGACCATCAGTCATTCCTATGTGGGGAACTGTCTGTGGACAGTGACTACCCACCATCTTTAAAATTTCCCCTCCTTTGTCACTTGGTTTCAGCCCTGTCTAAGTAATTAACATGAATTCAAACCAGAAACCAATGTTCATACTGAGTAATGAAACCAAAAGGCATTCACAATAAAATTAGGAATAAGTCCTCAGTGATACCTGTTATTACCACTGTTATTTACTGTCAATAAAGTATGAAAGTGGAAAAAAAAAAAAGCTATGGTAAAGAAGATGAAATTGTGGATTATGTGATAGCCTAACTAGAAAATTCAAGTAAGTATAAAAAAACGAAACAAACCTATTAGGAATAATGGAAACCCTAGCGGCATAGTGGTTAAGTACTATGTCTGCTAACCAAAAGGTCAACAGTTTCAATCTCCAAGGCACTCCTTGGATACTCTTATGGGGCAGTTCTACTCTGTCCTGTAGAGCTGCTATGAGTCAGAATCGACTTGATGGCAAAGATTATTACGGCCAATAGGAGAATGCTCTGTGAGGTGATGGTTTCAAACTGAATGCCCACACAATTAGAAGATTCAAATACTTATAAATTATCCAAAGGAGAAACGTGAGTGATCTAGATGAAGAAAAACAGAAATCATTGGTTTAAAAGAGAGACACGTTCCTAGATGTGAAGCCTCATAGTTATAAATAGATTTCTAATAGTCTTCACAGAAAATATTCATCAGTTTATCATGTGCTGTAGAGAAAAGGGAGTATTTAAATGATCCCAAAATTCATCTGAAAGACCAGTTGAAACTGAAAAAACTGTAGAAGTAATGATACTAGGGGAGAAGGCCTGTTAACACTAGGATGGGAGAATTACGAGTGCCATATTGGTGAAGGGGTCAGGAGGTGAGTGGAAAAGTTGAAAAAGACTGGAACAGAATCCAGAATAAATAAATAAATAAATAAAAACTTAGTATATCCTGAAAGAGTACACGTGTGCACACACACACACACACAGTAAGAAGGGGCATGAATTATTCAACAGTGGTATTAGAGAAATTGACTATTTGAACAAAAACATGAGGTTCTATACTTAAGGTTACTCTGTGCATCAAAGCATGCATCTGATGAAAATAGGAGTGAATATAAACAACAAAGCTAGTGTAAAAAAGAGGAAAACAAGGTAGAATATTGAGAGAAGAACTTTGCAAGCACATTGAAGAAAAGTTAAAAATGAAAAAATTATGTAGAAATTTAAAACATAAGCATCAAAAATAGCAGAAAAAAAGGCAAATCATAAGCTAGGAAAAAAACATTTGGAACAAATTTGATGATGCGATATTTTCAGGGCAGTTAGGCAGCAATGGGGAAAAGACAAACATCTCGTTCAAAAAATGGAAAAGGGACTTGCCCAGAAAAATCACAAAATTGACAAATGACCAAAACCAGCAAAAATTGTTCCATCGTAATATTAACAACAACACATGACGTTTAAAGCAAGATGCTATTTTCTTGGCTATCAAGGAATACAAGCTGGAAACAGAGAAGGATCAGTAGTTGGAAAATATGATCGTGGTGACAGCAACAGTGCCATAGATAGCATGAGGGAATCTTGCAAGACCAGTGACTTCTTCACCAACCTAAATAGCAACTATATACATGGGCCTCCCCAGATGAAATATACAGGCATCAAATCGACTATATCTGGCCAGGGGCCAGCTTCAAATCAGACCATTGGTTATTCATATGTCAGTTCATGTTGAAACTGAAGAAAATTACAACAAGGGCATGAGATCCGAAGTACAACCTTGAGTGCATTCCCCTCAAATTTAGAGACCATCTCAAGAATGGATTTGATGTATCGAACACTAATTATCAAAGACCAGATGAGTTGTAGGATGCCATCAAGGACATCACACATGAAGAAAGCTGGAAGTCATTAAAAAGCAGAGAGAAAGAAGACCTAAATTGATGTTAGAAGAGACTCAGACTTGTTCTTCAATGTCAAATAGCTACAGCAAAAGTAAAAAATGATGCCGTAAAGGAGATGAACAGAAGTTTCAAGGGGCAGTTCGAGAAGACAAAGTATTTTAATAACATGTGCAAAGATTCGGAGATAGAAAACCAAAAGAGAAGAACATGTATAGCATTTTGTAAGCTTAAAGAACTCAAGAAAAATTTCAAGCTGCAATGCTGCAGGATTCTGTGGGGAGAGTATTTAACAACTCAGGAAGCATCAAAAGAAGACGGAAAGGATACACAGAGTCGTTGTACCAAAAACAATTGGTTGTCACTCATCCATTTCAGGAGGTAACATATGATCACCAGTGATACTTAAGGAAAATGTCCAAGCTGCACTGAAGCCATGGGCAAAAAAACAAAGCTCCGGGAACTGATGGGATATCAACTGAGATGTTTCTACGAACAGATGTAGTGCTGGAAGTGCTTACTTGTCTATCCCAAGAAATGTGGAAGAAAGCTACTGGAGCAACCAGCTGGAAGAGTTCTCTATTTGTACCTATTCCCAAGAAAGGTGATCCAACCGAATATGAAAATTACTGAATGATATTATTTATATCTTGTGCAGGCAAAATTTTGCTGGAGATCATTCAAAAGTGGCTTCAGCCGTGTGTCAACAGGGAACTGCCAGAAATTCAAGCTGGATTTCATGTCTCTTTTAAAAGAGACATGAAATGAGGGATATCATTTCTGATGACAGGTGGATCCTGGCTGAAAGAAAAGAATAGCAGACTGACGTTTATCTGCGTTTTATTAACTAGGCAAAAGCATTCAGCTATGTGATCATTACAAATTGTGGATAACATTGCAAAGGATGGGAACTCCAGCACACTTGCTTGTGCTCACAAGGAATCTCTACGTGGATCGAGAGGCAGTTGTTCAAAGAGAACACAGGGATACTGCATGGTTTAAAGTCAGGAAAGGTGTGCATCAGGGTTGTACCCTTTCACCATACCTATTCAAACTATGCAACACAAATAATCTGAGAAACTGGCCTAAATAAAGAACAGGACATCAGAAAGGGAGGAAGACTCATTAACAACCTTCAGTATGCGAACAACAGACGCTACCTTGTTTGCTGAAAGTGAAGTGGACTTGAAGCACTTACTAATGAAGATCAAAGACCGTGGTCTTCAGAAGGGATTACACCTCCACATACAGAAAACAAAAATCCTCTCCACTGTACCAATAAACAAGATTGAGGCTATCAAGAATTTCATTTTACTTGGATCCACAATCAACATTCATGGAAGCAGTAGTCAAGAAATCAAAAGTTGTATAGCATTTGGCAAGTCTACTGTAAAATGCCTCTTTAAAGTATTGAAAAACAAAGATGTCACCTTTAGTACTAAGGTGTACCTGTTCCAAGACAAAAAAGCAGTACTGAGGAAAGGCAGATACAAAAGCCTAAAAAAACCAACCTACTGCCCTCAAGTTGATTCTGACTCAGTGAGCCTCTAAGACAGAGTGGAACTGCTGCAAGGAGTTTCCAAGGAGCACCTTGGGAATTTGAACTGCTCTGACCTTTTGATTAGCAGGTGTAACAACCATTATGCTACCAGAGTTGCCAAGCAGAAACAAGGAGAGGAAAAAAACAGAACCCCGTATGCAAGGAAGCACAGGCAGATAGTTCTCTTATTTTAGCATTTCACCATGTCCACTTTAAATACATTGTTGCTAAGATTTTTAAGCTATGTTGCATTCCCTCAACTATAGGTACAAATGGGAAGCAACCTTTTTGAAATTGTTCCAAGAGCTTGAAAACATTAAGCAAGGGCCAGACAAGTCCTAGAGTATAGAGAAAGGAATAAACTAGAATTATTATGACTCAAGGTTTCTAAGATTACTTGAGTACCTTTTCTCATTACAGTGTTTCTTATATTTATGGAATATTTTATGGCTCTAGAGGCATTTAAATTCATGCTGAGGCGTCTACCTTGAAGTCTGGAAATGATGACCTGCTGGTTTTCATTCACGCTACTATCTTTTAAAAATTGACCTTAACATTGCTCTTAGCTTTCTGTTTCTAGGCTTAGAAATCACTAAGAAAATCTCTTACTCCAAGAGCCAAATCCTTTCGAATTCTGTGAAACTAATTAGAAAAGGGAAGCAAACTCTCAGGCTACAGTTAATAAGAACCTAATAAAGAAGTCCTTCCAATGACTTTTGTGTTTCAGGCGACGTTCTTCTGGACTACACTTTACTTACCTTCAGTCACTGCGGCACGTACCTGGCTAGTTACTCCTCTCTCCCAGAATATGAACTGGCCCTCTGGTAAGCTGTAGCATCTCAGCTGAATTCCCTTCACTGGGCTACATTTTAATCTTATCCTTCTGTGTTTTATAAAAGGAAATATATATAAAAGATATGAAACATGGGGGGAAAAAGGTCCTAATCATAAGATTTAATGTAGTTGTTATGATTAGGAATAAAATTTGGCATTGAGGGGAAAAAGTTTATGACAGCAAAATTAACTGCTGTTTTTCTGTTTTTATTGATGTGTTGTAATATTTCCTGTACCAAGTGAAGAACACACTTAGTAACGCTTAAGTTTCATCTTTTTAAAAATAAGTGAATGAATAGTTTGCGTATTTTCCACTAATGTTGACATCAGATTGAATTACACTTCTGAAGTGCCGGGAGCCAGCCCCGGCAGGGTTTCGAGACCACGAAGGGGTGGGTACTGCGTCGGTGGAGGAAATGAGACTGAGACAGGAAAGAGTTTTGGAGAATGGCAGCCCGCTAAGGTCTGTTTGTCTTTATTTCTTACAGTCAATGAGGTAACTGCGCTTTGACCACGTAAGCGATTGGCTAGCAAGAAGTGGATACCTTGTGGTCTCTCTTCATGTTAATCATTAGGGTCTTCTAAATAATGGCCAGGGACAGTGGTCTCTTTTCATGTTAATCATTAGGGCCCTCTAAATAATGGTTCGAGACCATTGTGATTATAATCAACAGTCGGAACAAGGCTAATCCTGGAAGTCTATTGATTCTACCTATGCCTCGAGGTCAAAGGTGCAGGAAGAGAGAATAAACTCATCTTAAAAGGTTATACTCTGACATTGTTCCTTCTTTGTTCTTTTTTGTCTCTTCCTGTGGGGACAATAAGTGTCCACTGTCTCTCACTGTAAGCTTCTCTCAAGCTGCTCTAAGAAGGGTATTTCTTTAGTATTTGTCTATTTGCCAATACCAAATATAATAAACTTGGGAGCCTATCTGTCTTCCTGATGCGAGGAGTGGAGTATCTATATTCTAAGAGCTGTGGGGGAGGGAGGGTGGCCATCCCTGGGGAGCTTCCCAGAGCCTTTCTGCAATCTGCTTATCACCTGTGAAGGGGGATGTGCAGTTGGGAGAAGCCAGCAGGATTGGGCCGCTTCACTCTCAGGTGGGGCGTGCTGCATTGGAATTCATTCCCCCGAGCTCTTTTCTCTAGGAGTTCCCGGTCAGATTTTCCCAATAGTATTTCATAAGCCGAGGGGGTTGTAAAGCCCCTCTTAGAAGGCGTCTTCCTTGATCCTTGTGCCGGGAGAGGAGGGGGTATTTTTTGAGGAAGATTTAATTAGCAAGCAAAATACTATCAGGGACAGTAGGCTAAAAATATGTCACGGATGAGATGCCTCCGCCTGTCATGACATAGGCTTGTAACTTTGTTCACAGGGGCCTCTGTGGGTGACAGGCCTCGGCACTGAAGTCCAGTTTCAAGTCCAGTGAAACACGTGAGAGCCAGAACTCAATAAACTAAGTTGATTTTCCAGGTCTTGCAAGTTTTCTGCCTTTGATAGTGTGCAGTGTTACCACTTTTCTGTCACTCATTTTAAAGGAAAATATTTTAATTTTCCTTCTTTGATGGGTTTCTGCCTTACACAGTTTCCACTGTTCTCTGGTTTTACTGTAATTGTTTTTAAAACCAAATCCATTGCCGTGGAGCCTGGTGCCACTCATAGCGATCCTGTGGGACAGAATGGAAGTGCTCCACACGGTTTTAAGTTTGTAAATGTTTACAGCGGCAGACTGCAGCATCTTTCTCCTGCAGAGTGGCTGCTGGGTTAGCAGCCCAGCACTTGAACCACTGTACCACCAGGATGCTTAGGAATTATTTTGAGAGCCATTAAAAAAAAATTAGATGTTCAGCTGCATAGGAAATTCCTGTGCATAAGACCCATCCCTGACCTTTGCTGGCTGTCTCCTGCAGCCAACTTTAAGCCTGTGCTCCTTCTTCCCATAATACAAAGTCTTTCAGGGGAAACTGTATCTTATTAAGCAGAAATACAAAATGACCCAGAAATCATTGAGGATACACTTTACACATCACCATTCCTTACACAGATATGTAAAAATCTAGGTTCAGATTTAGTTTTTGCAGGTTATTTTTTTTAAAAAAAAAGCTATGTTGAGGTATAGTTAATGTATAATAAACTGCTTATATGTAATATATATTATATATTTGGTAAATTTTGACTTACATATACTCCAATGAAACTGTCACCACAATCAAGCTAATAAGCATATCTATTGCCACCAAAGTTTTCTTGTGCCCTCTGAGTCCCTCTTTAATATTTCTGGGTAGCACAGTGGTTAGGTGCTATGACTGCTAACAAGAAAGGCAGCAGTTCCAGTCTGCCAGGCACTCCTTGGGAACTCTATGGAGCAGTCCTACTCTGTTCTGTAGGGTCCGTATGCATCGGAATCGGCTGGACGGCAGTGAGTGGCCTTTGACTGCTTCTAGCCACACATGTTCTTGTCCATCTCACCCCTCACCCCCACTGCTCCCAGGGAGCCATTGATCCATTTTCAGTCACTCTGGATTAGTTTGTTTCTTAGAATTTCATGTAAATGAAGTCACACAGTATGTATCCTATTTTGTCTGGCTTTCCATGCAGCATACTGATTCTGAGGTTTACTTGTGCTGTTGTGTGAATTGATTGTTCCTTCCTTTCTGCTCTGTGGTGTGGTGTACCAGTTTGTTTGTTCATTACATGCTAAGGACATCAGCACTTTTTAAATTTGCCTTCCAGTTTTAAATTTGACTTCCCAGAATGAACAGGGAAGAAATCAGAAGTCTCATGAGGCATGGATGTTGGGAAGGTTTTTGTTAATGTTGTATTGGTTGTGCCCCGGCTTGCGCATGCTGGGTGCATACAGTAGGATACTGCTGGGCAGAGAAGACGAGCGCGTGCTAGGTTCTGAGGGCTCCTAAAGCGGAAGATTCCACTTGTCATTCAGAAATGCAGGCTATGAATATTAACAATGGCAGTGAAATGGAAAAAAAGCAGACTTTTTAGTGGAATGGATCTAGACCTGAATCCTGGCTCCATGAATTATGTGTGTAACAGTGTGTCCAACATACGGTATTTCCAAATATTCACTGAGTGAAAATATGCCCGATGCCCAACAATGCCTGTTACCTGAAATTTCTTTAAGTTGGAAGTTAAAAAGTTAATGACTTTTAGGCTAATTCTGGGCTACAGATGTGTTTTGAACAGGCCATTAAATATTTTTTAAATTGGGGAAAATTTAGAGGAACATTTATCTGTTGGGTTCCTTTTGAACATAGGCAATACTGGGCCTGTGTTCCTAGCTGGCACCAATCTGCTGTGGCCCCGTGGTGGCACACACTTTAGATGTCCATAGTGACTGCCGCCGTGTTGGACAGTTGGACAAACCATGGCCCAAAGGTCAAATCCAGCCCACTGTTTGTTTTTGTTAATGAAGTTTTATTGGAACACAGCTGCACTCATTTCTTTATGTACTATGTGTTGCTGCTTCCACACCACATGGGAGGAAGACTTGTAAAACTAAAACATTTTTACAGTATAAACATTTACAGTATAAAACATTTTACAGTATAACCCTTGATGGAGAGTTTGCCACCCCCAGATCTAGAGTTCTATATTCAGAAAACTGTATTCATCTACATTAAGTTCCAGGTACCTACAGGCATTTGAGTTTACTCAGTGGATTTATTCCTTCAGTCAAGTGTTTTCCTCTACTAGCTGCTCAGAAACCTGGGTAGTGCAGTGATTAAGTGCTATGACTGCTAAGCAAAAGGTCAGCAGTTCAAATCCACCAGGTGCTCCTAGGAAACTCTATGGGGCAGTTCTGCTGTGTCCTGTAGGGTTGCTAAGAGTCAGAATCGCCTCGATGGCAGTGGGTTTAGTTTTTCGGTTTATTAGTACAGTGGTTAAAAGCTCAGCTGCCAGTAAAAAGATCAGCAGTTTAAATCTCCTAGCCACTCACTGGAATCCCTGTGAGGCAGCTCTGTTCTGTCCTGTAGAGTCACTATGAATCAAAACCAACTCAACAGCAATGGGTTACTGAGTGCTGGATGTAAAATGTACTATTTTTCAAGAATCCTACAGTCTAGTGGGGAAGTCCAAGACTTCTATAGAAGCACGTTGTTGATAGGCTGAGCTAGAACTGAGACTGAGGGCAGACAGTATGTCTTCCTCACCCTACTCTTTCCCCCATATTTGTTTGTATCTCGTAATATTCATGGCCAGTTTGACTTGGGAAGTTTGAGTTGGAGAAGAGACAAGGGGCCAGGGGTGAGGAGAGCAGAGGAGGGCAGGGAGATGGGCTGAGCCCTGTTCCTCATCTGGTGCCCTTACCTGGATTTGCACTGCTGTAAGGAGGACAAATCACTACTGTCCTATAAGCAGATATTCTGTGATGCTCTGATGCATGCAGATGTCCTCTTGGACTCGATGAACAAGCATGAGCAGAGCTGGGTACCCCAAGGATCGAAAGCTTTGAGAGCGACCCTGCTGGCACATTGGGTTCTTACTATAAAATGTCTTGTGATGGGTGCCAAGAGATAAGATTCCCCCAAGTGACCGGGCAGGGAGTGGACCTAGATAAGAGGGAGCTGGCAGAAGGATGCATCTGGGCCTAGGGGTGGCAGACTCTCCAGGCAAGACTCCTAGAAGTAACTCAGTGATGGTTCAAAGGAGGGAAGCTTCTGGAAGTCAGATCAGCAGGAGCTCAAGTGCAATGATTTGACCCTGAAAGTAAATATGTCCAAGAAAACTTTCCCTTTCTTTACTATTATGTTTCAGTTTTTTTTTTTTTTAGAAACAATGGAATGGGTCCATATGTTACCTGTGTAATTAAAAACAGAAATTGTGGGAAAAAAATTAAAGTGAGGGGAGTGTTCTCATATTTGCAGTTCCAGGCTGGTGGGATCTGGGACATCTGGATCTCATGGACATGTTTACACCATAGGGCTGGCTAATGTCAAATCACTGCCACTGTCACATCCATCGGAGCACTGGTGGCATAGTAGTTAAGTGCTACAGCTGCTAACCAAAAAGTAGGCAGTTCAAACCCACCAGCTGCTCCTTGGGAGTGCTATCAGGCAGTTCTACTCTGTTCTACAGGGCCACAATAAGTTAGAATTGACTCAGTGGCGATGGTTTTGTTTAATCACTTCTATCAGAGAGACCTGAATTGAAATTTACATTTAATCCAGGAAAATGCCATGAGGTATCAGTCATGATCCTCATTTTAAGGACAGAAACTGAAGCGTAGAGAGGCTAAAATGCTAAAGCAGAATTTTAAAATAAATAGATTGTAAGCAACCAGAGGATTCTTTATGTAACTCCTTAATGAGGGAACCAGAAGGAAGACAAAAGAAGCTGGTTCTTGAGTGCTTAAGGAACACATACACACATGCACGCATACGTGCACACACACACCCCCCCCAGAGAATGGTATGAGTACACAAAATTGCTAAGTTGGGTATAAGAATGGTTAACTTTCCAAATCATAGCACCTTAGATTTAACAGAGTTGTAACAGGCAATCCCGTCTTACCATTGCATCAGTTCTAGGGTTAAACTCTGCCCTGCCCTTTATCAATTGTGGGCCACTAAATCATACTGTGAAAACAAAGTTACATTCCATGACATGTCAAATAAGGTGTCAAAGCACAGTACAAGTTTCCTTTTTTGTTTTTTCTGTTGGAAAACTACATCAGCATGATATCAGAAGTTAAGTGAATACTATTTTCCTGGTTGCTGTGATGGACAGTGGCGTTGTACTGGGGATGGAAGGAAATGAGACTAAGAGGAAACCGAGAGACAAGAGTAGCTCAATAAATATTAAATATTAGCTCCAGTTTCCTAATCACAGCTATGAATGGAATTCTGACTCCTTGTATGAAGGGATAGTGCATGTTAATTTTTTCCCACTTTCATTTTATCTGTCAAAGGACTTTGCTCATGGCAGAATTTCTGTTTATTCTTGTAAGCAGGTAAATGCTTCCATTTTGAAGTACTGAAAGTTTTATTTTAAAAACTCAGTGAATGTTTCATTGGCATTGATGGGTACAGTATACCCAGATCGATATGAAGCACTCATTTATTCAGAGATTTAGGTACCTACATTTATTTTTTTTCAGCAAATAAAGTGATATATTCTGTTTTCTTGGTTAAAACACTTTTATGTAGGATAATATCGCTTTTGTAACACATGACAGCGCAATACTTTAAAAAATACATAGCTATCATACTTTCTTAAAGGAGTTCACTATTATATACGTAACTACCTATAAGATATTCATACCGTAGATTTTTTGATGTATATCATACATTAAGACCCAGTTTATGTGAGTTGCTTCCAAATAATTAATGTTCTCAAGATATGAAATTCAAAATCTTTTTTTTTAATCAAATACTATTTTTTTCCAAGGAATTGGGAATCACAAGTCATTTTGTGCAAGAAGTCACAACCTGGTGTGGATGTGAGCCAGATGACTTTTAACCCCATGAACTGGCACCAGTTATGTCTGTCAAGTTCAAATGCAATTACTGTGTGGACCATAGAAAGAAGTAACCAGGACCATTACCTCAAACCAAGGTAAAAGCCTTTCTTACTATACAACACCAGAACTATAGTCTTCATTGGCAGACAGGTAGTTTTCATTGAGTCAACCTGATGAATTAAATGGCTTTGTATACACATGTTGTCTTAACTTATAAGATCTGTTTATATGATTAACTTGAAGTGCTTGATTTCATTTTAAAGGGGTTCTTTATTTTATGACTTGATTTTACACTGAGTTTCTTCCAAATATCAAGCTCTCCTAGAGCTTTTGGTCAACTTCGTTTAACTTTCCAAAATTGGATTTGCTCTTACTATTTCAAAACGTGCATGTTGTAGAAAGAGGTTAGTTGTGACTTGTTATGTTCAGAAATTGCACACATTGTACATTCAGCCACATTATCTAAAAACAAAGTGATAGTTGCATGAGGTGGAGGCAGAGAGGTTATCAGTTTAAACAGAATTACACCAAGGAGAAATTCTATGATTGATATCTTTGTAATGGTTGATAATAACAAGTACTTTTGTTGGGAAAGAGTTCGAAGTCCCATGGTGCCTGTAAAAACAACTTAGGGGCTGCATCTGACCTCTTCTAATTTCCCAGAATGGAGGGAGAATCAAGATCAACAGCCCAAGGCTGATTCCTGTGAGGCAGAGGTCAAACAGGTCTCCTCTCTCCACTGTCTTCACCGACTCTGACTCCAACCATCTCTCCCACAGCACTCTTTGGTAACCGAGTGCAGGGACCACACGGAACTCACAGACCATTCTCACAATTGTGGGTTTTATTGGGGAAGTACCAGTTAGAATGCAGGCTCAAGAATGTTCAAGATGTAATTCTTCCTCAGGATAGCCTCTCCCAGCTGTGCTTACAGGCACACCTCTCCCTGGCCTTCAGTCTCTCTCCGCCCAGAGAAACTTGGCTTTCTGTCTCCATGGGTCAGAAAACCTACAGTGGTATTTCCTATTGCAGGGCCTCTCCTGCTGGTCTGTCCTGCCGTGGTGAGGTGGTGGTCTCCTCCTGTCTACTCTGGAATTGGCTTTCTTTTAAGGCAAAACTGACCAGTTCCCTTACTAGGCACCAATTACTCTGTCACACAATCACAGAAGTAATTAATCTATGGCAGTGCCTCTGAGCTAACTGTTCTCAGTGTACTCTCTGCAATAAAAAACTAGAAGAAGTTGCACATTTACACCCTCGAAATTGCAATTTTTGGAAAAACTGCCTCTTTAAGAGAAATGCAAAGCTAGTAACTAAAGTTTTCTAAATGTAAAGCCCTCCAGGAAGCACTTGGTTCTCCCCAGTGCCCTGTGTGTCTCCTTCTCATGTTCACAAGCACACACTGAATAGTTAGATTTGTTTCTAGTCAGATTTGACAGTGCTGGACCTTCTAATAAAGTGGGTGATGTCTCTGACAGATCCTGGGCAGGGCAGGCCAGTAACTGATCACTGTCTTCTCTCTGTCTGCTCACTGCGAATGTTCTACTCCACTTCTGAGTACTGAATTGTGATTTTTCTGTAAGAAAATCAAGTGGGGAACAAAATGACCAGGTTGTCTAGGCTCATAAAGCAAGTGATTCTTAAGCATTAAGCCTCAGGTATTTTGAGTAGTAGATGATGTTTTCATGTAACCATTTTTCAAAATTATTTTTCATTCACAGAACAAACTAACCAGCTCTGAATTTAATGCATGAAGCCATGAATTCTTTAACGTTATGGGTTAAAAATAAATGTACAGTAATTTTGAAAACGGATTCTTGATGTCAGAAGTGACAACGGTAGCCAAACACAGCCTACATTTTTTTTTTTTAATTAGTTGCCAGCATGTAAAATTCCAGAGATTTCTCATGACGTTCTCTTGAAATTTTGGAACCAGAATCCTTGCATGTCATGAAACACTCTGGGTAGAGCTAAGTGGCACCTGTTTCCTGTAACAGGGACAAACACTTTACAGTTCACCTAGCTACATGTTTCCTGTCAGAACCTATTACATTTGAGTTTGTAATTCCTATTACATTTGAGTTTATAAATGCATGTATATGTTATACCTCCCCACCCTGCTGTCCACTCACATGAGTGGTTGGTTGCATAGGTGATTAGGTTTTATTAATCTTATCACTCTGGTGTCTTTTTTCTGTAGATCAGTGAGACTCCCTGCAGAAGATGGGTCCATTCTGGATGAAACAGACATCATTTTCTCCCACCCAAAGCTCAAGGACCCTATCTACGGACCCGTGCTCCCCCTGTCGGCCATTGCCGGCCTAGTGGGTGAAGAGGCAGAAACTTTCAGGGTAATTGACCTGCTGTTACCTCTTCCTGTTTGCATAAGGGTGTGAGGGTTAGGGAGCAGAATGTCATTTGATTCCCACGACCATTCCAGGAAACAGGCAGGATAGAGGATCCTTCTGATTTTTAATACAGTTTAGCCGTGGAAGCTGCAAGAAATGAAGGCTCTGAAGCTTTTGTTCGGATGACTGGAAACACAGTGCAGTGCCTATTAGGACACTTTAGTGGACACAGGGAGCCCAGACGTGAATTTCCATCTTGGACATCCTCATACTCAGTTCTGGGTGTCGGGGGGACATCCAGATAGACGGTGTGAGTGGAAACTGGCCAAGTGGACCTGATGTTCAGTGGCAGAAGGCAAAGATGGAGACACAGACATTAGAGTCAATCTCATAGATGAGATCATGGAAGCTTTGCAAGAGGTCGTGATAAACAGGAGAGAAAGCAGATCAGTACAGTGCAGACAACCCGAGAGGAAACTGACCACTAAGACGTGGGAGGAAGAAGAAGAGCCTGAGAAACAACAACCTCAGAAGCAGGAGGAAATGCAGGAGAGAACAAGGTCCTAGAAAACAGTCAAAGAAAGTCTCAGAAAGGGAGAGCTTGTCCACATGCATTCATTCAGAGTATTCATGGAGTTCCTTCTAAGCGGTAGACACTGCTTTAGTCAGCAAGGATCACACGGTGACGAGCCAAGCACAATCCCTGCCTCATGGATCTTACATTCTAGTCAGAGAGATAGAACTATAAGCATGAAAGTAAGCCAAATACATTAAATCTTTGCAAAATGTGATGATAATTATAACAGAATAAATAGGGGTTGAGAGAGTGACAGAGGCTGGTCAAAGAAGGTCTCTGGATAGGTGACACTTACAGTGAGACCTGAAAGATACTTAACTCGTGTTACCAGCAGGGTAGAGAGCATTCCACTCAAAGAATGGCATGTGCAAAGGCCCTGGAGGAAGAAGAGAGCCCGACATGTTTGAGGAACTGAGGAAAGCTCCTGTGTGGCTTGAGCATGGTCAACAAGAGTGAAGTTGGGTACAGGGCGATGTTGAAGGGGGAGACAGGAAGCAGGGACCAGCATGTGCAGGACCTTTGGGGTGAGTCTTAGCCTCTTAAACTCACACTCTGCTAATGCTTGTGGCAGAGCTCTAAGCAGAGGACAAAGGAAGTAGAGGGTCCAAAGTGTTTTTGACCAGTGCAGGGAAATAAGCTGTGGTTTTATAAATACAGTGCAGTGTGATAAATTCTTTAAAAAGTCTTTGTGGCAACCAAGAGACAAGATATGTTCTCCTGGTATCTCCTCTAATGGATGACAGTTACTCAGATTTTTTAATTATGGGAAATGGTTAATTTCTTCTGTAGCACAGGCCTTGGCCATGACAATATAACCATACTCAGCTATAATAAGGAAGCAAAGTAAAATCAAACAGATGAGCTATTCTAGTTTACAACCTGAACATTTCTTTGCCTAAAAAAAGAAAGAAACAGAAAAACCTGTTGCTGTCCAGTGATGCTGACTTACAGAGAAAGTAAACCTACAGGACAGAGTGGAACTGTCCCAAAGCTATAAATCTTTGTTGAAGTTGACTGCCACATCTTTCTCCTGCAACAACTGTCTTTGTTGTTAGCAGCCGAGCACTTTAGCTGCTGTGCCACCAGGGCACCTTATTTTTTTATAAAGTTAAACATAAAACACAGATAACAAACCCATTGCCATTAAGTGAGTTCTGACTCACAGAGACTCTGTCGGACACAGCAGAACTGCCCTGACAGGCTTTTCAAGGCTGTCATTGTCACCAAAGCTGATTGCCGCATCTTTTTCCCAAGGTGCAGCTGATGGGTGTGAACCGTCAACCTTCCAGTTAGCAGCTGAGTGCCTAACCACTGTACCACCAGGGCTCCTTTTTTTCCTTGTTTAGGACCCCAGATTTCCCATTATCTCAAATCTTTTTTTTGCGGTAAATGCCTAGAGAAGCTCTCATCTTTCACATTTTTTACCAACACGAGGCACCCTGCTTTTGTTTCAATACTCAACTGTGAGTTACCAGTTTTTTTATAATGCTTCTTAATAAATAGATATCTCCATCTTCTAGGACTTTTGCCCTCATTACATTGTAATCTTTTTCTGAAATCAGAAGTTTAATGATGTAGCATGACAGCTCTAAAATTTACAGGGAGTAAAAATAAGGCCTCATACGTTGCATCCAAGTTAGAAATGTTCTCAGTACTTCCCTTTCTCCCATTTTTTAGTTAAAGGAAGTGATAAGGGGCTGGGACTTTTATTCATGTCTGGACAGTAAGGGAAAGCGCAAACAAAAATAGGTCTCAAATGTGTTGATGCCGTTCTTCCCTTTAAATGTTATTTCTTTGACCTGGGTACCAGTGACAAAAGAATCAGTGATGCGTTGATCTACCCATGACCCTTGGAGCCCTGACTGCATAGTGGTAAGAGCTCAGCTGCTAACCATGAAGTCAGCAGTTTGAATCCAACTTGGGAACCTTATAGGATCACTGTGAGTCAGAATCAACTCAGCAGCAATGGATTTCGGTTTCTTTGGTTTTACGTAAGATCCTTATAAATGTACAAGTTTAGACTTTTGCAGAATTACAAGCATTAAATGCTCCCATTATCTTTTTTGAAGAGAACAATAGAAAATTATGTGATAGGTCTTTAAGTAGAACAGAGTCACATGATGCAACTCATTTAGGGTACATCCAGTAGTAAACCAAAAAATACCCAAACCCATTGCCATCGAGTCAATTCGGAGTCATCGCAACCCTCTAAGACAGCATAGAACTGCCCCATAGAGTTTCCAAAGAGGGCCTGGTGGGTTTGAACTGCCTGCCTCTTGGTTAGTAGCCGTAGCACTTAACCACTACACCACTAAGTTTTCACATGGGGAAGACCAAAGACAGATATTGTGTGGGCAGAAACTTAATCCAAGAAAATGAATATAATCTCTAGTCATCTTTTTCCACCTTTTTTTTTAAACAGAAGTTTCAAAATAGGAAATTCTGCATGGGGTTGCCATGAGTTGGAAATGGCTCGACAGCAGCTAACAGTGTTCTAAACTTAGGTATTCTGAAAAATATTTGGAAGTTTACATTTTCTAAAGCAGTAGAGTTGGACCCAAATTTTTCATGTTTGGCCTTCAAATGATCAAAATGTGTGATATATGATTCTGGAGGCCTGAAAAATGAAGCTGGTGCCATCCACTACTATTTTTAAACATCACTGGCATCATCTCTTTGAAAACTCTCAGAATTTTCAGAGCGGAAAGTTAGTATTTCTGCTCACATAACCTGTGTAGTCTCCTATTCATTTTTAAGTGACAAGAACATACTTATTGATGAAAGGAAGTCATAGGAAAATCAGCCCAGGTTTATCTTAAAGTAAGAAAAGCCACACATAACACTAAGGCCAGAAAGCATCAACTTTTTGTCCTTACCTCCAGGTTCTTTGGTGTTATAAAAATCAGAAATGTGGTTTTTTAAGACTGTTTGCCCATTTCCATCACAGGTGAGAATCAGTCCTTTTGTGATTTATAGTCTAATATCAGATGTCATCAAGACAACCCAAGAAAATTTTTAAAAACGTGATGATTCAGTGAATAGCTCTTTTTCTATGAATCACGTCTCAGTCAGACACCACAGAAATGTCATTAGTCAGCAGCAGTTTAATGCTTTTGGGTGGTTTGGCCCTATTTTCAGTTCACTGGGTGGCCAACTTGTCATTCAAGTATTTATTTTCTAAGTCTCGAAGGTTATGAGGGCATGAAATAGATCAATCATGCAATTAAAGTCAATCTCTCCTTTTAAAAATTGCCGTGGTCAACACGAGAATAAAGGGGGGGGGTACCCTGAGAACTCTGCTAAAAGACAACAATTGATGGTCCAGGGGCCTCAGGGTTCCCCTGGGAGCATGGCCCGTATTCCTGATGCTGCCCCCATCCATAAATCATTCCTGAGGTCAGCTCTTCAGACTGGAATGGACTGGTCTCGGCGACATAGAGTGACCATACTGTGTGTGCACTTTATGGTTCTATGCATCTATGGGATGTGGTCATACTGGCCTCTTACTAGAGGGGAGAGAGAGGGTGGAGAACAGGGGACAGGAAATTGCTAAGAAATATGACATGTATAGAACGGAAAGGAGGAGTGTGCTGTCACCGGGCAAGGAGAGCAGTAGGAGCTGCACATAGGCAGGCATGCAAATTTAAACTGGATTGTACACTTTCACTCAATCACAATAAGTAAATTAAAAAATTGCCGTGTTGAATGCTCCCACGTCTACATGCCACCTTAGTCATGTTTTGAAGTTCAGTCCAAAGGACATACCTCCTTTCCATGCTTCCCTCGCCCCACAGAGTTGCTTCTTCACCGATGTCCACATAATGTGTAAACGCACCTCTACTCTGAACTACAATGTTTTCTGGTATTTATTAATACTACTTCTTCCTTCAATAGGTGATTATCCTCTTGAGAAGAGGGATCCCTTAAGACATGGCACAATGCCTGGTATATGACTAACACCCGGGAAACGTTTGTTGAGGTGGTACCGATTTTGCACCAAACTTCTATCAGTCGATAACTTGGTAGACACAGTTGCTTTGGCAGGGCCGTACCTACTGTATCTAGAATCTGTGAGCCTCTCCTAAATTAAAAGCTGTATGTAATATATTATTCAAATAGTTGCATATTTATTAAAATGATGTTTGCATAATAAATCAGAGAATTTTGGGTAAAAAAATGGCTGTTTACATAGGCTTGTAATAGTCCCCATCTGTGAAAGTTATTCCAGTTATCCCTTTGTTTTTCTCCACACCCCTTATCACTGTAATATATTTAACATCTTAACTTACTTTTATGCTTTGTTTCCCCTTATCAGGATATAAGCTCCTCAAGGATAGAGATTTTTGTCTGTTTTGTTCCCTGTTATAACTCTATGCCTAGAAACCAAAAAACCAAACCAAACCCATTGCCACTGAGTTGATTCTGACTCAGTGTGACCCTGTAGAACAGAGTAGAACTGCCCTACAGTTTCCAGTGAGCACCTGATAGGTTCAAACTGCCGATCCTTCGGTTAGAAGTCATGGCTCTCAACCATTATGTCACCAGGGTTTCCTGATGAATGAACAAATGAAATAAATTTAGGGAACCTGGTGACTTGGCCTATAGCTTATTAATTTTTTTCTCTGTGTCTGGGGGTTTAAGGATGCCTAACCAAAGACATTATTGTCATAGCTAGTGCAACTGTGAATAATGGCACAACATTATGAAAAGCTCAGAAAGCATTACATGATGTGTTTCAAAAAAATAATAATAAAATTAAGCTAGTATGTGTGACTAGTTACCTAAGAGGAGGCAGTGCCATTCTGAATCTAGGATCATAGTTATAATAAGTGCTAGGAGGTGGCAGGACACATGCCCCAAAGTAGCTGTCACAGCTGCCTTGACCTCCAGAAAGGAGAGCAAGTAGTCATAAGCTTATGGGAGGGCTGTTCTTGCTGGGAGAAAGGGGCAGTGGTCTCTCTGCTCCTGGATGCCAGTCTGCCAGGAGCCGGTCCCAAAACTTTACAGAGTCCCGCACGGAGGGAGGGAAGGCGTCGGCGGGAAATGAACAAAGGAGACAGGAAAGACTTTTCTGGTTTAAGGCAGCCCCGACCAGCAGAAGATCTGTGTGTGTCGAGAGCTGTCGTCTTTATTTTTCATAGGTGAGGTGATGTAATGTTCACCCTATTTTCTTTATTATACAAACTACTGGTCAACAAGAAACTAACCTAACATCATTGGCTAACAAGAAACTGACCCCTCGTGGTCTTCTACTTCTAATTAATTGTCAAGGCCTTTTTGGATAATTGTCTGAACCAGGTGTTCAATGGTGATAAATGTCAGGGAACACAATTAATGGTTTTATTCGTACCTCAAAGTGGAAGGCACAGAGGGGTAAACTCCTCAAGGCCTAACCATTTGGCTGTCTCCATTTGTTTCTTTAAGTTCTTATTTATATCTTCCTGTGCAGATAGTAAGTGCCTGCCGTTCTCTAATTAAGCCAGCTGCACCAAGGAAGATGTTTCTTTACCAACTATAAAGAACCCAGAAGTTTATTTATTCTTTCTGTAACAGAGAGTAAGATGCTTGTGTAGTTTTAATGGCTATGTGGAGAATTGTCCTTGAGAGCTTCTCAAGGGTTAGCTTGTAAACCTGTGTATGTGGAGAAAAGGGAGGGGGGAATGCAGTTAGTGGGAAGCCAGTGAAGCTGGGCAGCCCTCGGTGCTATCAGGCATGCTGCATTGAAATCCATTCCTCTGATCTCTTTCCCCAGAATTTCCTGGTCAGATTGCCCCAATATAATCTAATAAACCAAGGGGTTGTAAAGCCCCTCTCAGAAGGCACCTCCTTGATCCTCATGTCAGGAGGGGATATCTTTTTAGGATAATTTAATTAAGAGGCAAAATATTATCAGGGGTAATAGGCTAAAAAACATGTCACAGGTGAGATGCTTCGGCCTGTCATTTACAGAAGTTTGTGACTTTGTCTACAATGACCTATGCGGAATGGCAGGCCTCCGCACCAGTCTTTGGGGCTGCAGGGGGAAGAACACCAAGGTATTATTAGGGCAAAGATGGGGTCAGCAAATTAAGGCCTGTCTTCTTTTTTAAATAAAATCTAATTGTGTCTGTGGTGAAGATTTACACAGCACTTTAGGTTCCCACTCAAAAATTTCTACACCCCTCATTCAGTGGCATTCTCATTATTTCCTTTCTGGTTGCTCCCTTTCTATTAATCTGGTTTTCCTTCCCCCCTTACATTCTCTTCTTTGTTTTAAAGTAATTGTTGGCTGTTTGGTCTCACATCGCTGATTCTTTAAAGGAGCACAATACTTACAGGTGATACTATTTTTGAGCGAGTTTGTTATCTAGCTACCAGGTAACCTCAAGGGTGAGTTTCAGTTCAAGGTTTTAAGAATAACTTGGAGAGTCCTCCAGTGTCAACCAGTCCAGTTCGTCTGGTTATTTTTATTGTTTTGGTTTGTTTGTTTTTTAAGAATTTGAGGTTCTGTTCCATGTTTTTATTCCATTCTACCCATCTATTGTGCTCTTAATTAGAATGGTCAGTAGTAGTAGCCAGGCACTGTTTAGTTCTTATGATCTCAGTGTATCAGAGACTGCGGTTCATGTAGATTATTTGTCCCATAGACTGGTTTCTTCTTTGAGTCTTTGGTTTCCTTCTTTATCATTTGCTCCTGATGAAAAGAGACCAATAGTCATGTTTTAAGTGGCTGCTCCCAAGCTTTTAAGACCCCAGATGCTACTCACCAAACTAGGATGTAGAACATACCTTTATGATCTATATTATGCTGATTGACCAAGACGTTCCACAAGACTCTGGTCCTAATCCTTTAAGTCCAGAAATCTGGTCCCACAAGGTTTTGGTTATGTCTAAGAAGTATCTGCAACAGTGCCCTCTATGTGCTTTAATATATATATTAGTATATGTGCATTCAGTCACTTAGATGCTTATACAGATACATATGCATACAAACAAAAAATATCTATAGATTATATGGATGCATGTATGTGGGCACACATGTATAGAAACCCATTGTGCTGAGTCGATTCCAACTCACAGTAATCCTCTGTGTGTATATCTAAAACATATATGTAAAACATATATGTCTGTATGTTTTACATATATGTATGCAAAACTTAATGTGTCTGTAAAACATATATGTCTACATATATATGTCTGTGTAAAACGTGTGTGTAAAACATATGTATATACAGAACATATACATGTAAAACATACACACAGGTTCACTATGAGTTAGAATCAACTCAGTGCACTGGGTTTCTATAATCTATACATATACTTTTTGCTTTTGCTGTTGTTTCAAAGTTACCACATTTTTATATTGACTCCAAGCTAAGGATGGTTTTACAGTTTTAAAGAGTGTGTTTTTTTTTTAAAAAAAAGAAGATCTACATGGCCCATAAATCCTGAAGTACTGTCTGGTCTTTTATGGGAAAACTTTGCCTTAGACCTTAGGCCTATATTGCTTTCAGTCCCCAAACCCAGACTTTCTCCTAGGTACACTGCATTTCTGTTTGCGTTTTCCACAGCCCTGAAGTAGTGTTAGAGGATATTCTTTGAACTGAATTAGAAAGGCCACCAGAATAGTTTAAGGGGTGCTTTTCTTGGTCCCCCAAAAAGCTACCTAAGCAGAAGGTCAAGGCTGATTCTCCATAACAGCTCAAGGAAGTCGCATTCCAGCCTCCTGAAGAATGAGAGGTGGGGATTGGGGTGGGAGAAGATTGGTAAAAGTGTTACTTAAAAAGGGTGATTCTAGCTAGACAATAACTTCCAACCGGAATTAGGTTCTGAAAAAAATCCAGCAAGAAATAATATAGAAATCACTACTCACTACTTTCATGATAATTTATGCCCCTAAAACTGTGAACATGCTGGCAAGAACACTTTATTTTTTCTCAGCAAGTTAAAATGGAGAGAGAGAATTAGAACGAGGTAGTAGAAGTTCACTTAGCTCTTGACAAATAACAGGACCAATGGATCTACACATGTCCATTTTTTTCTTTTTAAAAATTGTTTTACTCAGTATTTCTATTATTCTTAAGCCATGATCATTGTGTTAACACAAGGGTCTTTGTCTTTCCTTTAAGCCAAAAGATGATCTGTATCCTTTGCTTCACCCAACTATGCACTGCTGGACTCCAACAAGTGACCTGTATGTTGGCTGTGAAGAGGGTCATCTTTTAATGATTAATGGAGATACTTTGAAGGTGACTGTGCTTAATAAGACAGAAGAACCAGCACCCTTGGGTAAGAAACTGCTTTGCTTCATATTTCTAGAAGTATAGCCATACCTGTTTTTTGTACACACTTAAACAGCAAAGTCCTAGCCCATTTTTCTCTGTGTCTAGTTAGTTATCAGGCCCTCTGGAACACCTTAGAGCTAAGCCAAGGCCAAGTTTTAAGTATTCTGCTGTCCCATTATATGTGTATTTCATATAATTCCCAAAACAATATTATTAAGGAAATTGGGAGGTTAGGAAACATGCCCCAATTAATGTAACTAGTAAGCAGTGGAGTCGGTACCAGAATCCAGCAATATTCCCTCCAAGGAATCCAAATTCTTAGCCATTATGCTGTATCCTTTCCTTTCCCCCACGTCCCAGCCCAAATGCCACCTCCTCCAGAAAGTTTTCCCCAACTGCTCTGTCCCTCCTCTGCCCTTCTCTTATTCCCTGACTCACAGTTCAGTGACAAAACTGAGCTAATTATGCCCTTGGGAGCCCCCAAATCCTCTTAACTGTTCTCTGTGATCATCCCACCTTAAATCCAGCTGCCATCTTGAAAATCACCTTTGGGTTTCTTGGTTGGAATTTCAAAGATAAATCTGGTTTGGTTCTGTTATGATCCAAACATTCTGTGGCCAGGGCTGGGTCCAGGTCATGGGAACCAATATCTACATGGAAAGGGCAAGGTTTAGACCCTCTCAGAAGGGAGCTCACCAAGGCAAACTCCCCAAACTTGCCCAATGCACTCACAGTCTCTGCTCCAATTGCCCTTGTCACACATCTTGATTTCTGTAGCAACATTAGCCAGGTCTCACTGTCCCTAATCTACATTTGATCCAAACCAGGCACCTCATTACTACCAAACTGCCCTTCTTGAAGACCATTTTCGGATATGCAGCTAAAGGACTGCTCTGCTCTAATGTCAATGCCCTTCATAATCTACTTCTACTAAAATAATTAGTAGAAAGCTTCACAAACAGCTATGTGGATTCAGTAAGGTAAACCTTAAAATTTCACAGGTGGAGATATAGGGTGAGGAGTGTGGTAGGTAGAGTTTTTTGGCTATGGTATTTACATGGATAAGAAAACATGGGGAAGATTGAGAAACAAGAAGAGATCCAGTCTGGAGTATCCAGTGTTATAGGGGAATAATAGAGAATGAAGAGGCATTCATACTGTGTCTGGCTTTGCACATTAATTCAGCTGACAGTGAACAGACATCAAACACTTCTGAATGGGGATGTACCCATTGACTGGCATTGGAATTGTGAGCAGATTAATTTAAACACGGATCTGGAAAGGAAGAGCCTACAAGTGAGTGGCTATAAGCAGAAGTACCTAAATGAGAACAAGGACCATGACAACCTAGACTGTAGTGGCCCTCAGATCAGAAAAGAGGGAATGCCAGGAAAAGACAGCATCCTTTTGGCATCTAGTAAAACGCCAGGCATGTAGTACAGGGTAAACAATTTGTTGGATGTCACCCGACCCTTTGATTTGTAGTTCTTATGGTTTGTTCACATAAAAAGGTAATGTGCTTTATTTTTCCCTCAAGGATAGTGTTTTATTAATAACATATTCTCACAGAACTATTTACTTTCTTTTTAATTCATGATGTTTTATTTATTAAGCTATGTAATCATAAAATTCACAAATTTTAAGTATACAGCTTGATAACAATAGGATTTTCTGCCTTTTAAAATCTGGCAATTTTTTCCTAAATAAGATAAAATACATTTATTAAATAATTCTAGACTGTTTGTTGCATAGAAATGATGGTACAGAACTTCAAAACAATTGTTATTTATATCAATAATCATTGTTAAGCAGCTTTTATATCCATTGCTTGGGAGGCATCATAGCATGTATTCTAATATCAAGTTGATTTTTAGAAAGAATGATTCCAAAGAAATGAATAATACTATGAGAGTAAATGAGGAGCCCTGGACAGTTAAGAGCTTGGCTGTTAACTGAGAAGTAGGTGGTTTGAACCCCCAAGCAGCTTCATGGGAGACAAACCTGATGATCTGCTCCTATAAGGATTACAGATTGGGGGAGGGGCCAGTTGAGCCATTGGCAGACTAGTCAGTCACACTAGTCAGTCACACTATCCTCCTGCAATAAAGACTTGAAGAACCAAGTAAAACAAATACAAACATCAATCCTGGAACCCTGAACTTTAAATAAAAGGACAAAGTATTAGATTAGAAGTCACTGAGGAGAAGAAGAAACAGATAGAAAACAGAGAAGGAATAGAAATACAGAGCAGAAGTTCTCAGCCAAATGGCATGATTCAGCTTGACCATCTTAGAATAAAGCCAACAATGCCACACATGTAAAGGTACCAAGCAAAACCATGTTTCCTGTTTGAAACTCAAGAAGCCCAGATTCTCTCACCCAGTAATCACAGGAGCAAGCTCCTACATACCCTGCCTCTCTGGTGAACGGCAGCTACAACTACCCTATCTAACAGCACCAACTGCTGGGAACCACAGTACCAACTCACCTATTACCCTCCTCTGTGTAGCCCCTTCTGCCTCTGCCCTCATTCCTCCTCCTATCTCTCTCCTCTACCCTGTAGCTGTGGCCCTGAGGGGAACCAGTCTGCTAGCTTCAAACCCCTCCCACTGCCCACCACAGGCCTGAGGGGACCCAGCCTGGAACCCAGGCCCCTCCTCACTGAACACTACCCATTACCCCCATCTTCCCAGAGAGGATCCAGCTTGAACCCCACACCTCTCCCTACAACAGAGGATCACCCTCCTGCTGTCCCATAGCCTCTGGCCCAGTTCATGCTGCAGGCAAATGACACATTTCTGTCCCTTGGCCCTCTGCAGGACCTGCCGTACTACACTATAGCTGAGCAACCGTCCCTGCACACCTGGACAAGATGGTGAGAACTATCATGCTCACAGAAGTGCAAGCAACAAAGCACACTTGGAGGACCCACTCTGACATAACCAAATCAAGCAAAAAACAGGATGTCACAAACAAACCTACCATCAATAAATAAAATCATACCTAAATGTCTCTCAGACAGCAAAGAATATCAAAACATTTAACAAACAAGATAAAATTGCTCTAGTAAGCGATCAGAATAAAGCACCAGTTGACATTCTGGCAACAGAAATGGCACTGGAAGTGCCTGATAGGGAATTCAGAAGTCTAATATACAGAGCTCTCCAAGAGATCAGGAAAGAGATTAAGAAAAATGTAGACAAAATCATGGAAAACACAGACAAAAACCAACCTAAACATAGTCAAAATCAAGGAAAACACAGACAAAGCAGTAGAAGAATTCAGGAAAATAATATGAGAACAAAATGTTGAAATAGGTAAACAATCAGAAATCATGCAAAAGCAGCAATTAGAAATCCACAAAATAACAAAATTTCAGAAATATGCAGTAAACAGAAGGTCTTACGAGCAAATTGGAATCAATGGAAGATGGAATCAAAGACATTGAAGACAAATCCATGGAAGCCACTTTGAGAAAAAGAAATCAGGAGAAGCAATGAAAAAAGCTAAGAACTACATAGGATGCTTTTGATAGCAAAAATTTGCACACAACTGGATTTCCAGAATGATGAGAAAACTGAAAACACAGAGAGGATCATTGAAGATTTGCTGATGGAAAACTTCCCTAATACATGAAAGATGAAAAGCTGATTGTTCAATAAGCTGAACAAACTCCACGTAGGATAGACCCCAAAAGAAAATCACCAAGACATATCAAAAGCACACTTGTCAAAACCAAAGACAGAGAAAGAATCCTGAGAGGAGCTCAAGAGAAACAAAAAGTCACATCAAAGGAGAAACAGTAAGACTAAGCTCTACTTCTTTGGCAGACACCACATAGGCAAGAAGGCAATAGGGCATTATATATAAAACCTTGAAGAAAATTGCCAACCAAAACCTTCTTTCAAATGTGATGGTGAAGTTCAGGACATCTTTAGATAAGCAGAAATTAAGGAAATTTGTAAAAACTAAACCAAACTTAGAAGATTTATTAAAGTGAGTCCTTCAATTAGAGAACTGAAAATATCGGACAACGACTTGATCCTAGGATACAGGTTAATATCAGAAAAATACTAACCTAGGTAATTAATTCTCAAGGCCAAAACAAAACTAAAAGATTAAAACAGGTAACTGGAGATAACAGTCTGTAAATAACAGCAAGGTCAGAACAGCAGAAGGGGGACTAGACTGTGCAGGCAGAGAAGTTTCACAGGGAGAAGAAGTCAAGGCAATGTCAAGTCATAAAAGACTGGTTCAAACTTAGGAAGATAAGAGTAAATTTCAAGGTAACTACAAAGAAAGTTAACAAATCTACTACTCAAAGAAGAAAAGCATCAAGTATCAGCAAACCCAAAATCTATAATAATGAAAGAAATGAAATTTCACAAATAAAAATAACTCAGCACAGAGAATAGGAGGAACAAAATGTCAGCGTGCACACACACACACAGCCCAACAAATGCATAGCAATAAACTTATACCTACTGATAATCACACTGAATGTAAATCTCTTAAATACACTGTAAAAAGACAGTGACAGAGTGGATATAAAAAGACAAAGCCATCAATATGCTGCCTACAAGAGACATACTTTTGACATGAAGGTGTATGTTAAAAATCAGAGATGGAAAAAATTCTATGAAGTAAATAGCAACCAAAAAACAGCAGGAGTGGCAATCCTAATCTAAATACAATAGGCTTTAAACCAAAATCCACCATAAAAGACAAGAAAGGACATTACATAATGATTAAAAGGACAGTCTATTGTGAGGACACAACCATAATAAGCATCCATGCACCCAAAAACAGAGCTCCAAAATAAATCAGAAGAACTCTAAAGCAGTGAAAGGAGAAATTGATGTTTCCACAATAATGGTAGGAGATGTCAGTGCACCACTTTGGTAAAGGACAGAACATCTAGAAAGAAACTCAACAAATACACAAAAGATTTAAAGGCCACAGTCAACCATCTTGACCTCGTAGACATACAATAAACACACCACCAAACAGCAGTGAAATATACATTCTTTTCCAATACACACAGAATGTTCTTCAGAATAGAGACCACATCTTAGGTCTCAAAGCAACCATCAACAACATCCCAAACACTAACATAATAGAAAGAATTTTCTCTGATCATGATACTAGGAAAGTAGAAATTAATAACAGAAAGAACAAAGGAAAAATAATCAAACACATGGAAACTGAATAGTACCTTGCTTAAAAACCACTGGGAAAAGAATAAATCAAACATAAAATTAAAAAATTGTAGAATCAATTGAGAGTGAAAATACATCATACCGAAAACTTTGGGACAGAGTGAAGGCAGAGCTCAGAAGTAAATTTATAGCAATAGGCACACACATTAAAAAGAAGAAAAGAGAAGGACAATCAGCCCTACAACTTGAACAAATATAAAGAGAATAGCAAAAGAAACCCACAGCCACCAGAAGAAAGGAAATAATAAAGATCAGAGCTGAAATGACATAGAGAATAGAAAAACACTAGAAAGAATCAAGAAAACCAAAAGTTAGTTCTTAGAAAAGATCAACAAAATCAGACAAACTACTGGTCAAACTGACAAAAGAGAAACAAACAGGAGAGGAAGCAAATAATCCAAATAAGATTAAATGGGAGATAGCCATTTTTTTCCCTCAGTTTGTGGGTTCTCTTTCTACTCTTTTGATAAAATCTTCTCATGAGAATATGTGTTTAATTTTTTAGAATACATTTATCTAAGCTTTTCTTCTGGTGTTTGTGCATTGTTAATTATGGTTTGTATCCTAAATTAGAGATACATAGCACTTTTTCTAGGATGAGTTCGTGAACTTAATTGCAGGCTTCACATAGAATATTATTATTGTTGTTAGGTGCCATTGTGTTGGTTCTGACTCATAGCGACCCTATGAGTCACCTTGAAGTCACCCTGTGCTCACCTGGAAGACTAAAATGCAGGTGACCCACACCATGCTATTTTCAGTAGCATCACATGCATGCGAAAGCTGGACAACGAATAAAGAAGGCAGTAGAATTGGCGCCTTTGAATTGTGGTATTGGAGAAGAATGTTGAATGTACCATGGATCACCAAAAGAACAAACAGATCTGTTCTGGAAGAAGTACAACCAGAGTACTCCTCAGAAGCAAAGATGGCAAGACTATGTCTTACATACTTTGGACATGCTGTCAAGAAAGATCAGTCCCTGGAGAAGGACATCATGCTTGGTAGAGTGGAGAATCAGTGAAAAAGAGGAAGACCCTCGACAAGACGGATTGATACAGTGGCTGCAACAGTGAGCTTAAGCATAGAAACAATTGTGGACGTGGTGCAAGACCAGGCAGTGTTTTGTTCTGTTGTGCATAGGGTCACTAACCAACCCGACGGCCCCTAATGATAACATCCTATACATATATAGATATATATATATATGAGGTCTGACAATTAAGTTCACAACCTCATCCTAGAAGAAGTGCTACATACCTCATAGCCAAATATCACTACAGTCACCTTCAAGGTATTCCCCTTGGGAAGCTATGCCCCAATGCCAGAGCCTAGTCCACCCTAGTCCAAAAAGCAGTTTTGGAACTCTTTTTCTAGTATAACCATCAGAGCTGTCGTTAGCTCTTAATTTCCTTAATCTCATCGAAATGTCTTTCTTTCAATATTTCCTTTATCTTCTGGTAAAGAAAAAAGTCACTGGGGGCCAGGTCAGGTGAGTAGGTACGGTGTTCCAATACAGTTATTTGTTTACTTGCTAAAAACTCTTTCACAGATAGTGCTGTGTGAGCTGGTGCATTGTCGTGATGCAAGAGCCACGAGTTGTTGAAGAAAATTTCAGGTCATTTTTATCTAACTTTTTCACACAGCCTTTTCAGCACTTCCAAATAGTAAACTTGGTTAACTGCTTGCCCAGTTGGTACAAATTCATAATGAACAATCCCTCTGATATCAAAAAAACTTAGCAGTATTGTTGTGATTCTTGATTTGGACTGACGGAACACTTTTAGTCATGGAGGGTAGGCTGACTTCTGTTGTGCACTTTGTTTCAGGGTCATATTGGTACACTTGTATTTCACCACCAGTGATAGCATGGCCCAAAACATCACCTTGCCTCTCAAAAGGTCTTGGCAAACTGTGATTCTCCTTTGCTTTTGTACGTTGATGAGCTCCTTCGGGACCATTTTTGCACTCAAGGGAACAGGGAACATGGGGTGGAGGAAGAAGAGTGTTGACACATCTCAGGATTGGCAACCAATGTCACGAAACAATTTGTTAATTAACTGTTTAATGAGAAACTAATTTTCTGTCAGCTTTCACCTAAAGCACACATACCCAAAGATTACAGCCTAGAAAACTATGAGACAGTTCTACTCTGTCATTTGGGGTGACTACGATTCAGAATGTACTCAACAACACTGATCAGCAACATGAGAGCAAATGAGATTACTTTGTCTTCCTCTTTTAATTATCTGTCACCTGCCTTACCTTGTTTTTCTTTTCTAGAGGATAGAAGAAATATTATCAGTCCAATCACCTTGGCATATCGGAAAGAAGGAGTACTTGCTTCTGGAATAGTAATGCATTTTTTTTTCTTCAAACTTCATTATTTTAAAGAAAATATACGATTTTCTTTTGCTGCCACTTAGTATCATGAACCATATTTTGAGATAATCTGGTTCTGCAGAATATTCCATAATATCAAAAAAACTTTCATTAATAAGAATTTAAAATACGTTAAAAAAAGTAGAAAGAACAGTATAATGAGCTACCATATACCTATCTTTTTTCAGATAAATAAAAATATAATTTAAAAATCCATCCCCATTGACATAGCTAATATCTGTTACCCAGTTCCATGCCCATTTGTTTCCTTCATGTCTTAAGTTGTCAGATATGAATCTGGAACCTCTTGTCTAAGTTATGCTGCTCATTCAAGTTATCTTGATAATATTGTAATTGTTCCTGTTTGAATTAATATTAATAGTCTCCATTTACTTGTGCTTGCTTTATGCAAGACACCAGACTAAGGATTTTATTGCATTATCTTATTTGTTCTGACAAGAACCTTATCAAGTAGGGACTATTGATATCTCCCTTATACAGATGAAGAACTTGAGACTTCCAGCATTCGCCAGCAAGTAAGTAGAGGAGCTGGGAGTTGTATCAAACTCCAGAGTCTGTGCTTTCTCATTTATTACAATGAAAAGCTTCAGAAAACATGAAAAGGGGTTAGAACCATGGTTATTTTTCCAGGCTCTTTTAAGCATGGTTTGGAACAGACAGACCTAGACTCAAGTCACAGGTTGACTGGTAGGTACCTGAAGTCCACTGTCAGCTTTATCTCTTCTACTGCCACAGATCACATCTCCAGGAGGCTGGGTACAGCCAGGCAGGGACTTCAGGAGCCTAGGTAGAGCCAGGCAGGGCCTTCAGGTGAGAGATTTATCTCCACCACGAAGCAGCATCCTGGAGCTCAAATACCTACATTTAGTCCTTTGTGCCATTCCATCTATGTTTAATCTGCATTTGTGGCCTTTTGTGACACTTATCCTCTTCAAGTCCACTCCTGATGGTTTTTTTAACCTAGTTTAATGGAATTTTGGAGCATCTGGTCTTGTCAGGCATGAGAAATGATGCTGGGCTTGGTGAAGGCACCTTGCACATGTCCCCTCAGGTCCCAAGCATCTGAACCCAGCCATTTAACGAATGCCTATTCTTAGTCATTAGGGGGTCTGATCTAGAAAGGATGGGTAAATTTGCTCAAATCCTCTTCACAACTTGCTGAAATTAACTCAAATTCTTCTTGAGTGGTTAATTGATCCTAAGTATCTTACAGCCAAATAATCAATCACCCAACCTGTTTTATTGGCTACCTGTCATTCTCCTAGTACTATACATGAGGAATTGGAAAGAAAGATGCAAATGAAATTAGGGACATGCTCCTTACCCTTGGGTTATTAAGCGATATAAGAAATACATAGTGAATAAAGAATGATACATTAGGGCTAGTTGATTTCATTGGAGAAAAGGGCATTGCCGTACATAATTTACATAATAAACATTTACTTGTATAGATGCTGAAGAAGTGCAAAGAAAGAGGAAACTAGTAAAATTTTAAGTAGCTGAAAAATGTGTTGTAAAAGAGGCAAAACGGAAGCTTGACCAGAGAACATGGTTAAAAGTTGTCAAGAAGACAAGGCATTCTAGATAATATAAACACAGAAGAGGATTTCCGCTATAAGCAGTAGATGATAATCAGTAAGCCTTAACCTACCTAATGAGGAAAGTTAATTCTATGCGTTAACCGAGACTGATTTTCTGCATTTATCTCATCGTTTTTGATCTCTAGGATGGCTTTGTGTATTCTTTTCTTATTAAAGATTCAAATTATAAAGTACAGGATTTAACGGAGGTGGAAGAACCTGTGGCGTATTTTGTGTTTTCTCCCAATTACAAAATGTTGCTAATTCAAACACAGAAGGTATGTTAGATCGTGATTTCTTGACATGCAGTTTTCAGATAAAATTATTATTAATATTGTATGACATGAATGAAGGGCACAGTATTCTGCATAATGACACTCTTATTAATCAGGACTTTGGGTTGCAGATGAAAAAAAAAAATCCCAGTGTTGAAGAGATTTTTAACTTGTTGGTTTTTGTGCATGTGACTGGAAGGACCCAGGGTAGGTCTGAGCTCCCGTGGTGCCCCTGGGCCTGGTTCTCCTTCCAGCATTTGGCTTTGTTTCCTTTCTGCTGATTCCATTGCCAGGCAAACTGTCCCCTGTGATGCCAGGAAACCTCATGTGGCCTTACCTTATATTTCTACCCTCTTATTGACCTGGTGGGAAGATACCAACTGGAACAAATGTTCTAGAATTTAGACTTATTGGACAGACTTAAGGTGCCTGTCTACCCAGTTCAATCGTTATAGCCAGGAGAATTCTAAACTCTGGTTGTTCAGATCTGAGTTGCATGCCCATCTTTGGACTCAGGATAGAGTCAGTCCACCTAAATCCATAGACTGTGGTTGGGAGCATACATGGTTCTTTAAGGCATATGTGGAGTCTGTAAGAGGGGTGTCTTAGCCTGGGTTATCTAGAGAAGCAAAAACAGTGAAGTATGAATATACATATATGTTCTGAGACAGAGAGAGAAAGACGGACAGAGAGACTTATCTTAAGGTAATTTTCACCTAGTTATAGGGGCTGGCAAGTCCCAAGTTCTTAGGTCAGGCAGCAGGCTATAGACTTTTCCTGACTCTCATGGCTGTAGCGACTGGTGAACCAAAGATCACCAGGTCCAAATGGCAGGCTGCTGGCTCTCAGGCTGATGAGGCCAATGAATCCCAGGATTAGTAGGCAGTTTGGAAAGCTGCTGACTCAAGTACCAAACTATAGATAAGATTATGAGAAGCCAGATGGGGGATCCAAAGCAAGCAAAAGCCAAAAAACTTTGCCAGAATGTCCATATATATATACTGGACTCAGGCTACACTCCCAAGAAAACTTACCTTGCACTTGATTGGGTTGGCTGATTACCTCAAATCACATTACAGAGGTGATTACATTACATTGCAAAACGGAAGGTATTTATGTCATTACATGATTGTCTAATTGCATGATTACATAACTGCCAATATATATCATTACGTAACTACCCAACTGCATCATTATCTAGTTGCCAAACCACTGGGAATCACGTCTCAGCCAAAATGATGCGCAACCTTAACCATCACAGGAGGAAAATAAATGCAGTGTAAAAACTAATGTCTTCCTTAATGGGTGAACTCCTAATTAATGGAATGACCTTCAAAGGTCATGGTTAGTGGTAGTTTATATTGTTAGGCAAAAAATTCACAATGGATTACAAAGTTAAATGATTTTTTTGGCCTAAAAGAAACTTAAATCTAAATAAAGAAAGATACCAGGTTCCAGTCATTACTGAAATTTAAAACTGTGCTATGTTTTAGTAAATAAAAACAAAATATCCATCATAAATGGGAAACTATAAAAGGTAATGTAACCAAAGTGAAAAAAGAACTAAACATAATTTCTAAAATAGAAAAATACACTAGCAACATAAGAAATTCAATGGACATGCCTGATAGCAGATTGAACACAGCCAAAGAAATAATTAGTGAGTTGGAAGTTAGATCACAGTAAGTTATGCAGAATAGCCCAGAGACTCATAAGGGTAGGAAATGAAGAAGAGCAGATAAGAGACCTAAGGATACAGTGAAAAGTTGTGACATCTGTTTGACTGAGGTCCAGAGAGAAAAGAGAGTAAAAGAAAGCAATGCTTAAAGATATGTCATCTGACAATGTTTAAAAAAACATGTATTTACAGATTACTGACTAAGACTGATTAAAAACATATCTTTACAGATTCAAAAGTCCTAAGAAATTCCAAGCAGATGCACAAAAAGGTACATACACTTAGACTTAACAAAGTCAGAAAGAAAAAACAGATTACTTTAAAGGAATTTCATTTAGACTGGTTGACTTCTCTGTGGCAATAATGTAAGTAAGAAGTAGTGGAATGATAGGTTCACGGTAGTAGAGGAGTCAGGAAACTATGGCTTCTTAAACCAAAATTAGCCTGTTGCTTCTATTTGATTTTACAAATAAAGTTTTATTGGAACATAGAAAGACATTCTCATTCCTTTATATATTATCTGTGACTGTTTTTGCACTACAAGTAATTGTTATAGGGACAATACAGACTCAAAGCCCGACAGATTTACTATCTGGTCCTTTATAGAAAAAGTTTGCCAACCAACTCATGTAATGAAAATAATAACTACTATCTGAAATGCTACCTAATGAAATATCTGTCAATTATGTGGTGAAAAAAGATATTTTTTAGATATCCCAAAACTGTGAGTTTCTCAGCAGCAGATTCTCACTAAAGAAAATTCTAATGAACGTATTTTGAGCAGAAGGACAATGGTCCCAGGTGGAGGGTCTGTGATGCAAGAAGAGTGAAGAACAGTGGGATGTGTGTGGAGAAATGTAAATTAACACTAATTGTATAAAACAGAAAAAAATAATGTTAAGTTGGGTTCAAAATAGCATTGAATTCAAATTCTAGATGAACAGTGATGTGAGCTGACAGAAGGGAGAGAGGGGAAATGAAATTAAAGTGTTCCTAGCTTTTGCATTACATAAGAGGAAAGTAAAGCTTTAAGTGGCCTTTGCCATTGTTAAATATGCAAATTACAACTTCTAAGGGAACCACAAAAGAACAGAAACAGTAGATGAAATTTCCAAATTACAGAGGGGCAAAGTAAAACCTGAAAAAATAAATAAATAGACTGAAAACAAGCTAAAAGAAACAGGAAGGTGTAAAATGTTAGATTTAAACTCAAATATATTACTAATTACAGTTAGCAGTAAACAGAATAAATGGTATAGTTAAGACAAACACTGCCATGCTAGATTTTTTTAAGCAAAATCCAATGATGTACTATTTACAAGTAACCCAACTAAAGCATTAAGATACAGTAAGATTGAAAATGAAAAGATGGTAAAAGATATTATGAAAATATTAACCAAAAGAAAGCCAGTGGAGATGTAATAACACTAGACATAATAGGTTTTAAGTGAAAAACATTGCTAAAGATAAATGAACTTATTCCAGAATAATAACTATTAAATTCAGGAAGAAGAGGTAAACATTTAAATTATATACATTCATACACACATGTGTATGTGTATACATATCTATCTATAGAACAAATAGCACAGCTTTAAAAGATATAAAGCCAAACGTGTCAGAATTACAAAGAGAAACATAGTTGTGTTCTCCATGGGAGATTTTAATATAAGTCAGTACTTGCTAGAATAAACAACAACAAAAAATGAAACCCACTGCTGTTGAGTCACTTCTGACTCACAGCGACCATATGGCACAGAGTAGAACTGCTCCATAGAGTTTCCAAGGAGTGCCTTACAGATTCAAACCACTGACCTTTCAGTTTAACAGATGTAGCACTTAACCACTGTGCCACCAGGGTTTTCTTGGAAGAATAAACGGTATATTCTCCACACAGCAGCCAAAGTGAGCAGAACATTCACTCCCCTCCTCAGAGCCTTCCAGTGATTTCCCATGTTATTCAGAGTAAAGGCCCAAATGTGTAAGACCCTTGACAAGGCCTACACCCCTAGTCTTATCTCCTAAAGCTCTGCCTCTTGTTCACCCTGCTCCAGCCACCGCGGAGCAGGTGTGCTGAGGCAGGTATGCTCCTGTCTCAGTCTTCACACTGGCTGTACCTTCTGCCTGGAATGCTCTTCCCCCCAAATCGACATGAATCCCTTCCTTGGTCCCTTCTGGGTTTCTTTTTTTTTCTCATATTTCCACTAAAATCTTTCTTGGGCAACCCTGTTTAAAATTTCACACTCTCACTTTACCGTATTGTATCTTCCTTCCTTGTTTTACATTTTTCTTCTGATGATAATCTCGATGCAGCTTATGTTTTAGTTCTATTTCGTATTTATTGCCTGAATCCTAGTAGAATGGAAGCTCTATGAGGACAGGGATTTGGGGTCTGCTCTGTCTCTGATGTAGCCCCAGTATACAGAGCAGTGCTCTATACAGTGTATCTACTCAATATTGGTTGAAAGAGTGAATGAAATGTAAAATTAGAAATGTCAGCTTTCAACTCTACAGTATTTTTGAGATAGATAAAAAGTCTTCATGGTTAAATTAAGAAAATGTGAGGCACTTGTGGGCACAGGAAAGAGGACTTCTTATTTCTGGGCAAGGTTGTAATAAACATCTCAACTGATTGGTGGGGACAGACTAATTTACAGGGTAGTTTTTGTTTTTTGGTAGTAAACATAAATAACAAATCATTTGCCATTTCAGCATTCTTCACATGTATAATTCAGCAACATTAGTTATGTTTATAATGTTGTTTAACTGCTAGCATTAAAGGATAGTTTTTTGAATAAGTGAATTTGAGAGTTGAGACTGATAAGCAGCCCCTAAAGAGATAGCTGTGACCACACACCACCTCTTTCTATAGAGCCTTATTTAAAAAGTTGAATTTGTGTAGCTAGCATAGAGCAAGATTTAACTAATCTTAACAACTTTTCTGGTTTTCCACATTTCTCAAATTTTGTGCATAAACAGGTATCATTTTTGAAATTAGGAAAAACATTTTATTTTATAATTTAAAAACAAATGTCTGGAATTGCAGACAGAATAGGGTCCCATTTGCGGATTATGTCAAATGATGAATAAATAAATGAATAAGTAAGTTAGTAGCCAGACTAATCCAGCATCTAGATTTTACACTTCTCAAGTGAGCACAGTACTTCATTCACAGCAGGCACTTTTTAATAGTTTTTGAACTATACGTGTAGCAACTACATTATGTTTCCTCTTCTTTTTGTGTGTATAAACAGGGATCTATCTATATATACACTTTCGGTGAGGTGCCAGCCTTAAATAAAGTTGTAGCTTCTTGTGATGGGAATTTTCAGGCGATAGATTTTATCACACCTGGAAACGGTCACTTCATGGTAAGGAACATTTTATTGTTTCACAGTAGAATTTAAAGATGCAGCATATTAATATTTGCATCTGTATTCATGTGTAACTGGGTAGCTTTGGAAGTCCTGGTGCAGACTGAATGCAAATAGGAAGCGGAGTATGACAGAGACGTCAGTCACTTCCGTCAGAGAATCTTCTTCCCAGCTGGAATGACAGCATCGTATTGTCTTCATGATATGACATCTTTTAGAACTAGATGCTGCCCAGCCACCTCCAGTGTCTGCCTTGAGTGGCAATATGATGTCAAACTCCTTGGCACAGAGGGAGAAAAATACAGGTGCAGATCTAGAATTCTTTTAAAAGACTAGAGTTGATGGTCCAACATCCTGGAAGGTCACCCGAGAGCACGGCCCCTGGTCTTGTTCCTACCACAGAGATGAAAAACTAGCACCAAAGTCAACTCTTTAGGCAAAAATTGCACTGGACTGTAGGACGTGACTGGTGCAGCTTCCCAATAGGAATGAGAGGGGAGGGCAGAAAGGGGAAGACAGGACTGGGTGGAATGAATATGGGATTTACAGAGTAGAAGGGAGGAGTGTGCTGTCACAGGGCTGGGAAAGCACATGGAGTCACATAGAGGTCTGTGCATGTGGTTTGATGTGACAAATTGACTTCGTTAGTAAATTTTCACTTAGCCATAGTAAAATATTATTTAAAAAAAATAAGTCTTCTGAAAATGGCCAAAGTGATTGAAATCTTAGAAGCCATTCTGTTTTTAAATAATATTTTATTGTGTTTTAGGTAAAAGTTTACACAGCCAGTTAAGTTCCCATTTAACCATTTCTACACAAATTGTTCAATGACATTGATTACTTTTTTTTTGAGTGTATCAACATTCTCATTATTTCCATTTAGGCTGTTTCACTTCCAGTAATCTAGTTTCCCTGACCTATTACTGTCTCATCTTTGCTTTAGAATAATTGCTGACTATTTGGTCTCATACGGATGACGTTTTTTAAAGGAGTGCAGTGCTCTTCAGGGGTAGTCTTTATTTTAGGAAACAATCATTACAGGATAGTTTAGGTTCAAGGTTTAAAGGATATCTCAGGTGATAGTCTTGAGTCCTCTGGTCTCACCAGTCCAGTAAGCCTGGACTTAAGAAGCTGAGTTCTGCTCCACGTTTTTCTCCCATTCAGTAACGATTCATGTATTGTGGCCCTGATCTGAATGGGAACCATCTAATTCCTCTGGTCTCAGAGTAGATGAGGCCGTGGTTTGCTTAGACTATTAGTCCCGTAGATTACTTCCTTCTCCGAGTCTTTGGTTTCCTTCTTTCTCTTTTACTCATGACCAGTTGTTGTTAGGTGCCATCAGGTTGGTTCCAACTCACAGCAATCCTATGAACAGCAGAATGAAACACTGCCCGATCTTGTGCCAAATATCCACAATCATTTTTATGCTTAAGCCCATTGTTGTGGCCACTGTGCCAATCCATCTCATTAAGGGTCCTCCTCTTTTTCACTGACCCTCCACTGTACCAAGCATGATGTCCTTCTCCAGGGACTGATCCCTCCCAACAACATGTCCAGGGTATGTAAGATGCAGTCTTGCCATCTTTGCTTCCAAGGAGCACTCTGGTTGTGCTTCTTCCAAAACAGATCTGTTTGTTCTTTTGGCAGTCCATGGTACATTCAACATTGTTCTCCAACACCACAATTCTAAGGCATCAGTTCTTCTTCTGTCTTCTTTGTTCATGGTCCAGCTTTCACGTGCTTATGATGTGATTGAAAATACCATGGCTTGGGGGATGGCCACTTTAGTCTGACATCTTTTCAGTCCTGACAAGCACAGATCAGTAATTGGATCTTAGATAGATACTTGCAAGCTTCTAAGACTCCAGACTGCTCATCAAACTAGGATGCAGACTATAAACTTTATGAGCTATATTATGCCAACTGTCTGAGTTGTCCCACTTGACTATGGTCATAAGCCTTCAAACTCAAGAAAACCTATCCCCCAAGATGTTTAGCTATGTCTAAGAAGTATCTAACTGTGTGCCCTATGTGCAGGGAGATACACAACATGCAGATACATAACATATAGATACATCTGTATATGCACAGATATATGCATACGTACTTCTACACTTGTGTATACACTGAGGTACATATACCTATGTAACCACACATGTATTTTGGGGTTGTTTAAAGGCATCCTATTTAATGTATATTAGTGATTCACCAGCATTGAACTCATGGCCAGCAGTACTATATGAACTCATGGCTGGACGAAGCACATCTAACACATATATTTTTCTATCTACAGCCTTCTTGTGCCTAGAACACTAGACAGCACTTCAACACGGTGCTTGGGGGCCATTTTAAACAAAGAAATTACAAACGATGAACACAAACATACAAAAAATGTGGCCCTAAATAGACTGTGAAAAGACATTTGTTGACAGTGTGAGAACTGAAACAAGAAGGTGGAGAGTCACCTTGTTTGACTTCATTTGGGGTTGCATGTGTCAAGAGACTCAAAGTTTGTGCCACTCTGCACATGTTTGCAGATAACCACAAACTTGACATAAATTTTGATTTGGGGTTTACTAATAAATTTCAACAAGTAGACAGATTTGTGGAAATGGAACTAATGAATGAAGATCAACTGCAACTTCTAAATCTTGATTTTGCTTTTCTAATCATAATTAGTTATTATGCATCATGTAACCTGTGCTGAAAATAATAATTAATATTTGTTAAATAAGAAATATTGATACTGAAGTTGTAATTATTTATGCTTCACACAAGCAAATTGAAATTTTATACTAAGTCATCAAAGAAGGTGACATGCTATCAAGGGATTTAAAACATGCTTCTGTAGAGGAGTCTCTTTTTCAAACCAGAATTTTTTCGTTACTGTTATAGACACTCACAAGTTCAGGAGAAGTCGGCATTTGGTGGTTGGAGGATGGTTCTCCCGTCAGTAGGATTTCTCTAAATACCCCAGTAAGTGTGCTCAAATCTTTGTTTTCTTAATGTTGTATTCTCATCCAATTTACTTTTTCATATTTACATGGAAATATTTGTTATAGAGACTTGTGTTGCATTTTTTTTTACCTTATAGATTTAGAGTAATTCCTGTGTGTCAAGGATATTCCACAGCCTAGAGGATGAAACATAGCATACTGTATTGGTGTATAGGAAAGGATAAGTTTTTATGTGGCTACAGTTGCTTCTGAAAACCTCATGGCTTGTATCTCACTGATGCTGTAAACTGACTGTAAATTATCAGTGATCTTCAGCTCCATACAGACTCAGGGAGCCTGGCAGACAGATATTCCACCGACTTACTATAACTGCACTACCCGGAACTCAGGGGGAACTCAGTGCTACGGCAGGGGAAGGGAGTGCTGGAGGGTCTTGAATTAGCAATTAAGTTAGTTGGCTGAGAAGTGACACATCTCACTAGCCGTACCAATAAAGTATAGAACTCAGATGTATCTCTGTCTAGCAGCTCAAATGATTTAACCCAGGATCTTGTGTTTCTCACTGTCTCTGTGCCTTTATTTGCGTCTTACACTTCATTTAATGGCATCTAGACTACCACAGGCTAGACTTGTATCACACGGTCAGGGCAAGAAAGTCTCCTGCAACACAAAGAGGAAAAGAAAATAAGTTTCTGCTTTGCAGAAGGTCTAGTAACTATCTTCAAACACCTCAATAACATTTCTGAATTAATCACTACAGACAAGGAAATGAGAGATGTTAATTGATTTAGCTCACCCCTGTAAATGGAGGTCAGATCTTTTCCGCTCAACCGTGAAAGGGGGGAGGATGTTTTCTCTGAGTATAATCAAGAAATTTCCCAGAAGGTGGGTATATGGATGTTAGATTGCAAACCAAAGCTGCATGCAACACCTGTCTTTGTGAGATACCATTGTTTCTGTAACACTTCCAGTGATATTTTTCAATGTTGGATGCTACTGAGTTGGCTCCAACTCTTGGCAGCCTTGTGGACAACAGAATGTTTCCTCAACCGAGTGTTGTCCTCCCAGTCGCTGGCATGGTTGAGTCTATCATTGTGGCTACTGTGCCAGTTCATCTCATCAGGGCTCACCTTCATCCCTGGTTGGTCCTCCCCTTCACCAGACATGACGCCCTTCTCTAACAATTGATCTTTCCTAATTACATATCTGAAGCAAGTATGCTGGGCAGTATTGTGTTTTGATCAGGAATGTTTCCATTGGTTGATTTTTTAAACTAGATCACCAGGCCTTTCTTCGTAGTCTGTCTTGGTCTAGACACCCTCCTGAAGCCTGTCCACCATGGGTGAACCTGCTGGTGTTTAAAGCATGGTAGCACATCTTCCAGCATTATAGCAGTACTCCAGCCATCACAGTATAACAAACTGACAGTTGGGTGGTGGATATTATACATAAAAGAATGTAATAGAAAAGTAAAAGGACCAAGAAACAATGATAATATTACCTTTTTAAAACATTATTATCAGCCAAGTTGGCGGACTAGACACACATCTCCTCGATTCCCTCTGAGAACTAAGGCCTGGAATAATAATTGAATCACACAGCATGGACATCTGGGGAGCCCTAGGATCTGGCCTAAGGTTGTCAGATTGTATTAGGCACCAGTAAGGGGGAAAATACCTCTCTCAAAGACAAGGCAGTGGCATGCTGAGTCATGTTTTTGCTAACTCATTGTTTGGGAGGGCTGCAGGTACTGATGCATTCTTGGTTATCCAGGAAGCAGGGACGGGGCATGAGCTGGCTAATAGAATGAACTGCGGTACTTAAGCAAACAGTGTATACTGCAAAGCATCTTCTTGGACTATAAAGCCATAATAACTGAAATCAGTAGCAAGAAAAAAATAGGTAGAAATTTGAACTCATGGAACTTGAACGACACCTTGCACAAAAATCCATGGGTTATAGAAGAAATCAAGGATGAAATAAAGAATTCATGGAATCAAATGAGAATGAAAACACATCTTACCAAAACCAATGGGATACAGCAAGAGCAGTGATCAGAGGTCAGTTTATTACTTTAAATGTACACACCCAGAGTGAAGAAAGGACCCAAACCAAAGAATTAACCCTACAGCTTGAACAAGTAGAAAGAGGGCAACAAAGGAACCCCTCAGGCACTAGAAGAAAACAGATAATAAAGGTTAGAGCAAAACTAAATGAATTAGAGAATAGACAATTGAATAGAAGAACAATTGAAAAAAATTAATAAAACCAAAAAAAAGAAAAAGCTGGTTCTTTGAAAAGATCAACAAAGTTCATAAACCATTGGCTAAACTTACAGAAGAAGTATAGGAGAGGTAACAAATAAACTGAATAAGAATTGAGATGGGATGTGTCACAACAGACCAAACTGAAATCAAAAGTATCTTAACAGAATACTATGAAAGACTGTACTCTAACAGATTTGAAAACCTAGAGGAAATGGACAAATTTCTAGATTTATATCACCTAACAAAATTTTCACAAGGAGAAATAGAATAACTTATAAACATCACAAAGGAAGAGATTGAAAAAGTAATCAAAAACCTACCAACCAAAAAAAGTCCTGGCCCAGATGGCTTTGCTGGAGAATTCTACCAAACCTTTAGGGGAAAAAAAACCCACTGTCATTAAGTGAGGTCCAAATCATAGTGGCCTTAAAGAGAGTAGTTAATTCTGATAGTACTGAGGCTATTTCACAGCTTAGAAAGGGATAGAATACTTCCCAATTCATTCTATGAAGCCAGCATAACCCTGATACCAAAGCTAGTGAAAGATCCCACAAAAAAAGAAAATTACAGACCAGTATAACTCATGAACCTAGATGCAAAATCTTGAACAAAATCCTAGCCAATAAATTTCAGCAACAAATAAAAAAAAAGTTTATCACTACCAAGTTGGATTCATACCAGAAATGCAAGACTGGTTCAACCTTAGAAAAACAATGTGATCAGCCACATAAATAACACAAAGGATAAGAATCACCTGACTTTGTCAAGCAATGCAGAAAAGGCATTTGACAAAGTCCAACACCCATTCAAGCTAAAAACTCTCAGCAAAATAGGGATAGAAGGCACATTCCTCAATGTAATAAGGGGCATCTACTCTAAGCCAACTGCCTATATCATTCTGAATAAGGAGAGACTGACAGAATTCCCGTTGAGAACAAGAACTAGACAAGAATACCCACTCTCACCACTTCTATCAACATTGTACTAGAGGTTCTAGCCAGAGCAACTAGACAAGACAAAGAAATAAGGGGAATGTTGCACATCAACAAAGGAGAAGTAAAAGTCTCCTTATTTGCAGATAGCAGGATTGTATATGCACAGAATCGTAAGGAATCCGTAAGTAAACTACTGAAAATAATAGAAGAGCTTAGCAAAGTATCAGAATATAAGATAAACATAAGTAAATTGGTAGGATTTCTTTATACCAACAAAGAGATCATCAAGGAAGAAATCACCAAATCAATATCATTTACTGTAGCCCCCAAGAACATAAAATACCTAGGAGTAAATCTCACCAGGAAAATAAGAGACCTATACAGAGAGAATTACAAGACCTTACTGCAAGAAACCAAAAGAGACTTACATAACTGGAGAAACCTACCCTGCTCGTGGACAGGAAGACTTAACGTTGTGAAAATGTCTATTTTACCCAAAGCAATCTACATAGACAATGTAATCCCAATACAAATTCCAGTGTCATTTTTTAATGAGATGGAGAAACAAATCACCAACTTTGTTTGGGAAGGGAAGAAACCCCAGATATGTAAAACAAAGAGGAACAGCAGTAGGAGGTCTCACACTATGCAACCTTAGAACCTATTACAGTGCCACAGTAGTCAAAATGACTTGGTACTGGTGCAAGAAGAGACACATAGACTAAAGGAACAGAGTTGAGACCCCAGAGTTGCCACCATCCTCTGACAAACAGTTGATATTCGACAAAGGCCCTAAGACTGTAAACTGGGGTAAAAACAGTCTCTTTAACAAATGGTGTTGGCAGAATTGGATATCCATCTGCAAAAAACTGAAACAAGACCCCACCTTACACAAACGCTAACTCAAAATGTATCAAAGACATAAATATCAAACCTAAAATGATAAAGATCATGCCAGAAAGAAATAGGGTCAACAACGGAAGTTCTAATACATGGCTTAGATAGACTTCAAAATTTGATGAAGTACAATCAACAGAAAACAGATAAATGAGAACTACTAAGAATCAAACACTTTTACTCATCCAAAGATTTCATCAAAAGAGTTAAAAGACCATCTACAGAATGGCAAAAAATATTTGGCAACTATATGTCATCCCATGTCTGATCTCCATAATATACAAGATACTACAAAATATCAACAAGAAAAAGGTAAATAACCCAATTCAGCAATGGGCAAAGGAGATGGACAGACATTTCACTAAAGAGGACATCCAGGCAGCCAAAAGACACATGAGGAAATGCTCACAATCATTACCTATTAAAGAAATCCAGATCAAAACTACAAAGAGATACTATCTCACCCCAACGAATTTGGCCATGATCCAAAAAAACACAAAACAACAAATGCTGGAGAGGCTGTGAAAAGATGGGAACTCTCCTACATTGCTGGTGGGATTGCAAAATGGTACAACCTCTTTGGAAAGCAGTGTGTGCTTCGTTCAAAAGCTGGAAATAGGATGCACGATTTGATCCAGTAATGCTACTGCTCAGAATATATTCTACAGAAACAAAGGCTGTCATGTGAACAGATACAAGCACATGAATGTTTATTGCTGCACAGTTCACAATAGCAAAAATACGGAATCAACCTAGATGCCCATCAACAGACACATGGATAAACAAACTATGGGACCTGTACTCAATGGAACACTGTGCAATGATAAAGAACAATGATGATTTTAGGAAACGTCTCATAACCTGGTTTCAGTTGGTAGATATTATGCTGAGTGAAATCAGTCAGAGGCAAAAGGACAAATTATTGTATGAGACCACTGTTACAAAGACTTAAACAAAGACTTAGGTACAGAAAAAAAGACTCTGATGGCTGCAAGAGTGAGGAGAGAAGGAGAGGGTTGGTTATAGATTAGTTGATAGAAATTTGGTTAGGTGAAAACAGTGACAGCACACAGTAGAAAGCAGATCAACTCAACTGGACTTCACTGTAAACTGAAAGCTCTTCTAATCTCAACCCAATATTGTAAGGATAGAGTAGCAGGGGCAAGGGTCTGAGGACCACACTCTCGGAGGACATTGAGGCCAATTGCCATAACTAACCTATTGCTGAGAGAGTCTTCTGAACCCAGTATTGGTAAGTGGCTTCTGGAGTCTCAAAAGCTAACAAGCTGCCATCTGAGGTTCGCCAAATTGTCCCAACTCAGCTGGAACAGATGATAACCAAGAACAACAAAGACACAAGGGAAAAAGAGCCCAGGAAACAGAAAGACCCATGTGAATGGGGGACTATATCTACATGGGACCAGAAGAACAGATGGTGCCCACCCACCACCAAAGATAGTCATGAAGGGGCACACAATGTAGAATTCCTGTGGCAACATGTGAAAAAGAGGGCTGCAGCTTAAGTACTCCACTAAACGACCACAATTGATCATCTAAGGGACTGGGGGATCCCCTGGGAGCATGGCCCCTAGACCTGCTACTGCCCCTGACCAGAAAACACTACTGAGGTCAACTCTCTGGACAAAAATGGACTGGACTTGCGGACACATTGTGACCATATGGTGTGTGTACTTTATAGTTCTATGCATTTATAGGAGGCTGTCCTACTGGTCTCTTTCTAGATGGGAGAGAAGAGGGTGGGTAGTAGGGGACAGGAGCTTGTTAAGAGGATAATGCATGTATAGAATGAAAAGGTGGAATGTGCTGTCACTGGGCAAGGAGAGCAGAAGGAGCTGCAAATAGGCCAGCATGCAAAATTAATTTGGATTGTGTACTTTCACTTAATCACAATAGTAATAATAATAATAAACATTATCATTTGCTGCTTTACACATTCTAGAAGAGATACGGATCTTGGTAGTTGATAGAAAAGTTATAATCCTTCCATTTATAAGATTAAAATTTCAATCATAAAAGACTAAGCATCATACCTTAGGTAAGAGGATTATAGATTCAAAAGGTACATAATTCAGTGGAAGAAATAAAATTCACCCCAAAGAGAAAGATAAAAATTCTTACCTAAAAGACTGTGAACCATGAAAAGCCTATAAAATCTGTGTGACATCTGGTTCCATGTACTCATTTATAGTAGAATTACTAGAGCAAGAAGAGGTGTTTACGTTCATCTCATCACATCTCCATTCACAAATGAGAGGCTCAGGTTCAGAGGTATGTCACAACTCACGTGGGGGCTGTAAAATCAGGACTTACCCTGATTCTATTAGCCAAGAAGGAATATAAGCTACCACCATGACCCACTTTCTGATTCAGATAACTTCCCTTCACCTAACCAGAGGATGGGGATACAGGGCCAGTGTCTTAGTTATCTAATGTAGCTATAAAGCCAAGCAGATGGCTTTAGCAAACACAGATTTATTCTCTCACAGTCTAGGAGGCTAGAAGTTCAAACTCAGGGTGCCAGCTCCAGAAGAAGCTTCTCTGTCTTTTGGCTCTGGGAAAAGATCCTTAACATCAGTCTTCCTCTGTGTCTAGGAGATTCTCAGTGCAGGGCACCTGGGTCCAAAGGACACACTCCACTCCTCGGTCTTCTTGCTGGGTGGTAATGTGGTCCCTCTCTTCTCTGCTCGCATCTCTCTTTTAGATCTCAAAGGAGAGTGATTCAAGATACAGCCCAATCCTTTAGACTGCGTCCTGCCTCCTTAATGTAACTGATTCTAATCCTGCCCATTAACATTGTAAAAAGTTAGGATTTATAAGATGTAGGGTGACCCTCCTCGATGGCACTTGGCTTGGCTTTGGCAGGATTATCACATCAGATCACAAAATGATGGACAACCACACAATAGTGGGAATCTTGGCCTAGCCAAGTTGACACATATTTTGGGGAGCCATACTTCAATCCATAGCAACCACTTTCATAATTAATTTGGCAAATCTTTGCAGAGCTCTAAATGAGGCATGATGGTACACTCATGTGATACAGCCCACAGTGGGAGAGATAGTGATTTTCTGTGACCAGGCAATACCACTGCCTGATAGGGACTTGATTAGTGGACTCATCCAGCAGTGCTGAGGCCAGGCTTCCCTGCCTGTGCCTTGCACTTCATTCCTCTTGCACATTCTGTGGCTGTGGGTCTCAGGGGATCAGTCCAGGACCAGGACAGCAGAATGCCTGGACAGAAGCAGTTTCCCTTGATGGCACCCGCAAAGGTAAATCTGACCCCTCCGAATATTGCTGTACCACTCTATTACCCTCAAGTGGAAGATAGTTTCAACCAATTATTTGGGAGAAAGAAAAACAACATACTGAGAGACTTTCAGGTTTAAAAAAAAAAAATCACTCTTTCATTTCCAGTTTTATTCTGAGATACAGTACAATTATATCTAAAGACATAATTATCCAAAAACAAAAACCAAATCCATTACTGTCAGTTCCAACTGAAAATGACCCTGGAGGGCAGAACAGAACTGCCCCATATGGGCTCCAAAAAGTGCCTAGTAGATTTGAGTAGCCAATCTTTTGGTTAGCAGACAAGCTCTTAGCATGACTGAGCCCTGGAAAATCACCTTCAAAAACAAAACCCCATTCAACTAAGAAATCTCGATAATAAAAATTAGAGCAAAATTAAGTGAAATAGAGAGTAGAAATATAATCGAAAGAGCTAACAAGGCTAAAAGCTGTTTTTTTAAAAAAATCAACAAAATTGATAAACCTTTGGTCAAAACTTTCTTCATTATTTCTTCCTTTCACTTTAGCTCCTTTACATCGAAGAGCAAGTTTCAGAGTCTCTTCCAACATTCTTTTTGGCTTTGTCTTTCTCACCTGTCTTTTTAATGGCCTTTTGCTTTTTTCATGTGTGACGTCTTTGATGTCATCCCATAACCTGCCTTCCATCCTTAATGTTTGATGTGTCAAATCTACCCCTCAGATTGTCTCTAAATTCAGGAGGGATATACTCAAGGCTGTATTTTGTCTTGTGTGGATTTGCTCTCATTTTCTTCAGCTTCAACTGGAATTTCCATAGAGCAATCGAGAATTTGTTCCATAGTTGGCCCTACGCCGCCTTCTGATAGATGACGCTGAGCTTTGCAATGACAGTCTCTATCCACAGACGTAGTCAGTTTGATTCCTGTGTATTCTGTCTGGTGAGGCCCACATGGATAGTCACCATTTATGTTGCTGAAAAAAGGTATTTGAGATGAAGAAGTCGCTGGTCTTGCAGAATTCTATCACGTGATCTCTGGCATCGTTTCTGTCACAACGGCCAGTCCTTCTTTGTTTCCAACCTTTACATTCTAATCATCAGTGATTATCAGGACGTCTTGATTGCATGTGTGATGAATTTCACACTGCAGAAGATGGTAAAAATCAAGTTCTTCATCTTTGGCCTCAGTGGCTGGTGCATAAATTTGAATATGCTTCCCCTCCTGTTTTGCTGTGTTAGTCTGACTCCATCCTCCATTATGCCTCCACCCTCCATCTCATCTCCATCCTTCATCTGGTTTCCACCCACCACCTTAACTACATGCCAATTTCACCTCCACCTTCCATCTTGCACCATCTTCCATCTTCCATCCACCCTTCGTCCTGTCTGCACCTTCCATCCTCCTTCTTGTGTTCCTCCTCCACTTTGTCTCCACACCCTGTCTTGAATCCACCCTTCAAGTGTTATCCACCCTCTGTAGTGTCTCCACCCTGCAGCTTGCCTTTGCCTTCCGCCTTCCATCCTGTACGCACCCTCCGTCGTCTCTCCTCTCTCCATCCTGTACCCACCCTCCATCCTGTACGCACCCTCCGTCGTCTCTCCTCCCTCCATCCTGTACCCACCCTCCATCCTGTACCCACCCTCCGTCGTCTCTCCTCCCTCCATCCTGTACCCACCCTCCATCCTGTACCCACCCTCCGTCGTCTCTCCTCTCTCCATCCTGTACCCACCCTCCATCCTGTACCCACCCTCAGTCGTCTCTCCTCTCTCCATCCTGTACCCACCCTCCATCCTGTACCCACCCTCCGTCGTCTCTCCTCTCTCCATCCTGTACCCACCCTCCATCCTGTACCCACCCTCAGTCGTCTCTCCTCCCTCCACCTTGTCTCCATCCTCTATCCCATTTCATGACTGATTTTTAATAGACTTCATTTTTTTGAGAAGTTTTAGGGTTACAGAAAATCATGCGTACACAGAAGTCCCATCTGCCTCTCTCTCCTTGGCACACAGTTTCTTCTATTATTAGTCTGCTCATATTTTTATGATTCCAAATTTAGGATAAAAGAATAAGCTGTACAGATTTCTGTGATTTATTTTCCAATGGATTAGCTCAGGAAATGTGGCACTGCTCATTTTTCATACCGCACAATACTTGCCACTGCTGTCCTTCTGCAAGCTTTTCAGATAAATTGCAGAGCTCTTTTTTGGGTAGGGGGTGGTGACGGGTTGGCTTCATCTTCCAGTACAGACTAAATGTTTGGGGATTTATTTTAAACAGTCAACCGCTCTGGCTTGTTCTCCCTCCTCGTGCTCTGCTGCCGTGGGGACTGTAGGTGGCTCAGTCTACTTCCTTGATGTCACTGATGTCAGCTCCCCTCAGGAAGTTTACAAGGCCTTTCTGTCCAAAGCTTCTGTGCAGAATGTTATGTAAGTATTAGCACTTCTGACGACTACTTGGCCTGATCTGTCTGTTGAGACTTCTGGTGATTTCTTTTGATTTCAGCAGTCAAAAAGTACCAAAGAGTGAAAAGTTGCCCACCTCCGCCTCTTCCCCCACCGCAGTTTCCTGGAGACAGCTTATTACTGATATCTAGTGTCTCTTTCCAAAGATATTCACAAACAAGCCAATAGATAGCATATTTTTACACAAGTAGCACAGGACCTACATTTTTGCCAACAGTGCTCTCCTCCCTAACCCCAGTTATTTTTGTAAGCATACTGTGCTACCTTTTTTCTTTTTTACTTCATCATAATAGTAAGTTGTCTGAGGAACTGACATCTGTGTCACCATCTACAGCTTGAGGTGTTCTCACACTTCGTAGCTTTTTGAATGTGATCTACATAACACCATCCAGGAAGGTATTAGGTTTGACCCTACAAGACAAATAGGAGATCTCAAGTTCAAAGAGGTTAAATGCAGACTTTGCCCCTGATTTCACAGCTAGCGGGGAACACAGGTTTCTCCCTCTCTGCTGTACTCACTAAGTTCTTCCACCTCAAGCTCAGGATCTGTTTATCACCTCCCATCACTTCCCACCCTGGTCTTCTATAGGATGTTTTCTGGTCCCGCTTCTTCCCACTTTTTCCAATTTGATGAAGTTGCAGAAATATTTCACTACATTTTTTCCAGGTACCAGCTGCTAAAATGTCACAGCTATTGCTAATTCCAGAATTGCTTATTTCCATGGGATATATCAAAAAAAATCTACTGATGTAGTCATTCACTTATGATCAAACAGTTTGCCCTTCTTTACTGAATTTCTGTGTATTCATGAGTTGCAGTTAGGAAACAGCACTACTCCAGAGTGTAATGATTACCCGTCTGTGTAATCATGTGGCTTTTATAAAGTCAGATTGTGTGAAAAATCATCAACCATAGAAAGATAGGCTTTGAATGGTCATTCATTAAACTTGATGTTCATGCTATCAGTGAAGCAAGTTGAATCTGATCAGATTTCTTCCTTTGTAGTTATGATCAGCGAGGAATATATTTGTTAGCTGCCACATCCGAAGGATACATCTTTGTTATCAATGCCAAGCCATCAAGCTCATTTCAGGTTCTTGGATACACAGGTATCACATTAAAATTAAAAAATTTAATCCATTTATTCCAAAGAGCTTATGGTTGTGCAGATGAGATATGCTGAAACAGTAACAGCATGTTTTCTTAAATGAGAGATATTTAAATAACTGTTAAAAGTTATTTAGGTGAATTTCCAATCAGATTCAAAGGCATTTGGAGTATTAGAGTTATTTGCTCCAGACATAGTTAGTGAAAAATAAAATTTTCTTGACCCAATTAACTATTTAGTTAAGGAAATGATTCAATATTTCTAAGATTATTGTAAAGTTAGGTTGTAAGAATAAGTTAGGTTTCTCCCTGGGATAATTTTTTAAATAATATTTGATTTCTATTTAATTAATAACAAAAGGAAATTTTATTGGATGCATCTTTGATGTTGCCTCCTTTAACAAAATGATCCCCAGATTTTTTAGTAATGTGCCTCCAAATGCCCGCATAACCACAGATCTGGTGGGAGAGGCAACATTTTGGTGATAAATGGTCAAAACTAATACTTTTGTGTCTGTCTTTAAGTACCAAATATATATTTGTATTTAATTTCCCCAAGCATGGTTTTTAAATCCATTTGTTGATTTGTGAAAACTGTGTGCCTAAAACCAAGTCCATTGCTGTTGAGTTGATTCCAACTCATAGCAACCCTGTAAGACAGAGTAGCACCGCAGGGTTTTCAGTGAGCGGCTGGTGGATTTGAATTGCTGACCCTTTGGCTAAGAGCTGAGCTCTTAACTGCTACATCACCAGGGCTCCCTCATTGTGTGCTCACTGGGTGCAAAATGCAGAACCTAGGCCCTGCGCAAGGATGATAGGACAGAGGAGGTAATTTAGTGGAAGAGGAGCAACAGAGTACGATGGAGGTCCCACGACCAAGCAATTAATTCTGCCACGTGTAAGGAGAGAAGCAGTAACGTAGGGCAGGGGCACGGCAGATGACCTCTGGCAGAGCTACTGCTTTGGAATGGAGAGACTAAGAGGCTGAGAAGGAAACAGAAGTAAGAAAATGAAGTCAGAAAGTGGCAACTCTTATTTTAAGAAGTTGGCAGTAGAGAAATAAGAATTAGAAGGGCAACTTATGTGTAGAAGCAGATTTGAATCTTATATGAAGACAAGGGGAAACTTGAGGCCTGAATGGAAGGAACCATGGGAGACTCAAGAAAATACCAGGGGGTAACTGACAGCACACAGTCTAATGGAGGAGTGGGCTCGTGATCCCAAATGTCATAAAAGGTAAGGGGACGGTGGGAACAACAATGGCAAATGAGAGCGTGGACACAAAAGCTAAGGCTGAGCTTGTGTCAGCTGTCTGTAGTCTTCCTTGGGAAGGGTTGGTGTCAGGGCTTCTGAATGCGGGCCCATCCAGGACACCTGCCCAGGAGAGCAGGAGGGGAGAAGCTGGCCTGGGCTCTGGGCATGGCAGGCTTTGATGAGGTTAGTCTACCTGGATTCTGAAAGGAGCCGAACTACCGCAAGTCATGCAGTATTTCCACCGCACCCTCAATCCCTTAGCTGCAGATACAGAGAACAGATGCCTGAGATTCTCCAATATTGCTGTTACTGTTAGCTGCCGTCTGGTCGGCTGTGACTCACAGTGACCCCAGCATAATCGTACACGGTGATCCATAGTGTTCATTGGCTCATTTTCAGAAGGAAATCACCAAGCCTTTCTTCCCAGTCAGTCTTAGTCTGCAAGCTCCACTGAAACCGGTTCAGCTTCATCTTAGGGGTGGGAAAAAATGACTGGAGTGGATTTTCAAAGAACTGGAGCATGGAGCTTACTAATGAGTGTGGTAAATGGGGCGGACTATGCCAAGAGGCAGCTGCTTGGAACACGCCAACCAATCCAGGCACCAAAGAGAATATCCCATTCATTCATCCAGAATGTCTCTGCTACTTATGTGTTAAGTTGATTTTAAATGTCCAGTAAGTGAATATGGATTTAAAGGTTTATGGAAGGCAAGTCTATAACGTGATGTCCATGTCCTAATTAGGAAGACACAAGGTTCTTAAACTTGTCAATGATTTCTTGTGATGCTGGTTTCCATTTGTTTTCAGAAGTGGGCAAAAGCATTTTACAAGTATCCACAGTGTCTCTTTTGGAAACTGACGTAGTAGAAGTGATGGTGCTTATCCCACTTCCAAAGACAATGAGAAGCAGACTGGAACTATTTACTCTGCCTACAGTACTACCACAAGGTAAAGAAAGAACAAACAGCCCTGCCCTATGCCCACATAAGGCACTATTATGGCTTTCTATTTATTGCCAGTGATAGCATGAACCTGTAAAGAGTTAAAATAGTTACTCCTTGTGCGTGTTTACAAATTGAAGCTGATGTGACTGCTGAGTAGTGTGAAATGCGGGCTCTCCTCTAGGCCCGCCTTGTGACTCTCCCATGGATCTGTTTTATTAACAGAGACAAGAAACAGAATCTACTGATGCTTATATCGAAAAGATTTGTTAGTTTATGATATTTCTTGTCTTGTAGCTTTAAATGTAATATAATTCAGGTTATGATGTAACTACCTTCATGAAAAAGTGATAAAGAATGCTTTTCGGATCAGTAGGTATAGTAAACACTGTTTTCAATGACAAATATAGTTTTTATGGACATTTTGCCAGCATAATTATATATTGTTGTTGCTAGGTTATGTTAAATTAGTTCCAACTCACAGCGACCGCACATGCAACAGAATAAAATGTGATCCAGTCCTGCCCTATCCCTACAATCGGTGTTATTGTTGAGTCCACTGTTGCAGCCACTGGGTCGGTCCATCTCATTGAGGGTCTTCTACTTTGTCACTGACCCTGTACCTTACCAAGCATGATGTCCTTCTCCAGGGACTGTACACACATCCGAAGTGCATGAAATGAAGTCTTGCCTTCTTATAGGGTGTAAGAGAGCTGAAAGCCCTTTTATATTCATTGTGAACCCCCATACCATCATAGAGTTCATGGGTGTCACAAATGGTTAACACACTCAGTTTGAGTTCACTGAAGGCACCTCATAAGAAAGGCCAGATGATTGACTTTCAAAAATTCAGCCATTGATGACAGAAGTAGCCTATTGCTAAGAGACTCTTCTGTACCCCGTATTGGTAAGTGGCATCCTGGGTCTTAAAAGCTAGCAAGCTGCATCTGAGGTACACCCATCTCAACTGAATCAGAAGATCACTAGGGTCAACAAAGACATAAGAGAAAAAGAGCCAGGAGGCAGAAGGACTCACATGTATGCGTGGCTGTACCAACACGTGATCAGAACCAGATGGTGCCCAGCCACCACCAATGTCAGCCATGATGAGGCACACAATGTCACGTGAGTCTCAGTGGCAACACAAATATAAAGAGGGGTGCACCTCAAGTACTCCACTAAAAGACCACAAAAGACGATCTGATGCCCTGGGACTTCCCCTGGGAGCATGGCCCCTAGATCTGCTGCTGCCCCAGATCATTATTCATTATAAGATCAGCTCTTTCAATGGGAGTGGATTGGACTTGGGGACATAGGGTGAACATATGGTGTGTCCACTTTATGGTTCTATGTATCTACAGGATGCCGTCCTATGGGCCTCTTACCATAAGGCAGAGGAGAAGGTGGAGAGGAGGGGATAGGAGATTCTTAGCAGGATATAACATGTATAGAATGGAAAGGAAGAGTGTGCTGTCACCAGGCAAGGAGAGCAGAGGGAGCTACAGATAGGCAGGTGTGCAAATTTAACTTGGATTGTATACTACTTTCACTCGATCACAATTTAAAAAAAAAAATCAGCCACTGAAAACCCTCTGAAGCACAGTTCTTCTCTGACACACAGTGGACTGCTGTCACTTAGAATGGACTCAATGACAACTGACGTGGTAGGTAAGGTATAAACCATCATGAGGTCTTTTTAGTGATATGTATCTATTTTATTGACTAAATTACACAAGGCCTTACAGAAGAGATTTTACCCACTATTAGTCATGTAATACTCTAGTATTTCTAGTGGAATCAAGTTTGGTTTGAATACCTAGTAGCCTCTGCACAACGGAGCCCTGGTGGTGCAAGTGATTAAGCCCCCAGCTGCTATTTGAAAGGTCAGCAGTTCAAACCCACTGAACACTCAGCAGCAAAAAGATGTAGCAGTCTGCTTCCATGAAGATTTACAACCTTGAAACCCTATAGGACAATTCCCTCTCCTGTAGGGTTTCTACAGGACAGGTTTCATTAATAGGTTTAGCCTCTACAATATTAATTAAATACTTTAAAAATCTTATTTGACTTTTTGTAGTTGTTCATAATGATTAAAAAAATAAGATCAGTATATGATGCAAGTGATGCCTCCTCTTCCCCAAATCTCGTAGTTATCACAACCTTTGTTGATGAAAGAGGGCAGCTGAGAGATAATTTAATTCACAAGTACCTATATGAGATCGAGCATCCTCTCTGCTCTGCAGTGTTGGACTTCCAGAGCCAACGAATTTTTGGCTTCTGCAGTCACACACCATACATCTGTAGCTATCTTCTTCCCGAACAGGTATGCCAAAACTTAAGTGCTGTATAATTTATCTTAGAAATCAACAGTTATATGTAGCAATTAGACATAATCCTCTTAACTGCTTTAACATATGAGTCTAGTTATCAAATGGCTTTGTTACACATGTTAACATAATCTCTTGCCTTAGATATATGCTAGCATTATTTGTTAATCCATCATCAAATATGTTTGAACCATCTCACGTGTGGGTCACATGCATTATGCTTTCCATATAAACATGCAGGTGACACAGTGTTAGCTTAATGCCTTTGAGAAAACAATCTAGCATTAGGAAATCTGTTCCACAGGTGCCAGACGCTATAGAGTAGGTAATTTGCAGTGGAACTTTGTAGCTGAGCCCGAAGCAAAATTGCATAAAATAATTAAGCTATGTGTGGGACATCCTTTCATTCTCTCTTCAGACTTCTCCCACACATATCATGTTGTGCTGTACTGGCCCAGTGCCCTCCTGCCTGCTGCTTCTTAGCCATTCAGAGCACCCTACTGGTGTCTGTCCACTTGCCCCAAGATTGTCTACCACTCATCCTCTCTATACCCTTGAGTCACAGCCTTCCTCACCTGGAATATCAGATGAAGGCAAGGAATTAGATACAGAAGTTCAGAGAAGGAAGAAATAGTTTATAGCAAGAGAGAATCAAGAAAATCCTTATGGAAGAAGTAGTGTTTGCACTGACTAGGTCACATTTCAACATGGAACAATATTGTGAGCAGTCAGTCTTGGGGGTAGGAAAGGACATTGCATAGGCTTGGAGGTAGGAAAACATGTGACAGGTAGGGGGAAATGGACCAATTTATCTTGTGTGAGCATGGGGTATGTGAACATGATGAGTAAAAATTAAAAGTTGTCAATGTAGGCTAGTATCTTTAATGGCAGGCTAACACAGAAAGAAGATTTATTTGGCAAAACCAGACTTTTATTTGCAAACAAAGATGAAAGCAGTACCAACACAGGTGCCGATTTCATCATGTATCAGTGCATTCCCAGTGACTGTTTGCATGTGCGTGTGGCTATACATGCACATGGATCCCTGATGGTGCAGCAGTTAAGAGCTCAGCTACTAGCCAAAAGTTGGCAGTTCAAATCTACTAGTTGCTCCTTGGAAACCCTGTGAGGCAGTTCTGCTCTGTCCTATAAGGTTCCTATGTGTTAGGATTATCTGGGTGGCAGTGTGTTCAGTTTTTGGTTTGGTATCCGCACAACTGCAAGCCATAAAATGTGGTCCTCCTTGTCTTTTCTGTAATGTGATCATTTTCTCTGACTGGCAGGAACACACTGGTGTTTGCATTCTTAAACCATTCCAAAAGATGCAAAGCAAGCATTATGGACCTGGAAAACTGTATCTGTCTTCTCATGGCCTGTGGCTCTTAACAACAGCTGAAGGTGGAAGTCTGTATATCCGAGATGCTTATACTTTGGTAAACTTTTTTTTTTTTTTTTTTTATTGTAGGAAGTACATAATGATCTTATATAGGAAACAAAAACCTTAGAAAAAGAACTGGAATTCTGGAGCTCTTTTTTAACTAAATTGATTCATAACTTATCTACCACTGATGGTATTGTTCACTCTGGAGTGAACTTTAACCAGTAGAAGGAGATGTACAGATACAGAGCTCTGGGTCTGGGTACCAGAGATGAGCTCTAGCCCCACCTGCATCACTTCACTGTGTGTTGTCTTGGCAACACACAGTTGAGCTTCTGTGGGCTTCTTTAAGCACTCTTCTGCAAGGCTAGGGAAGCCACGGTCACTTGCTTTTTCTTGCAGGATTCTGGCGAGGGCCAATGGAGCAGTGTTTGTGACACTTCTTCAGAAATAGTGAATCATTGTGCAAACATAAGGGCTTGTTACTGAACTCTGCCTGTCCTGGCGGTTGCCCCACGCTGCTCTTGGCTGGATGCTGACAGAACAGAGGGAGAAGGGTGTGGTCCTCAATGAGTCTTCCACGTCCCTTGCATGTATCAGGGCCACCACTACCATTCATAATCTTTGTTTTCAGACCTCAGAAAGGAAAATGAGCTCTTTGTCCCAAACAGCCAGGGGATGTTTTTCTGGGCGCACTGGTCATCAGTGTAACTTAAGGTGGCCACGTTTCTACACCACACGCCAGAGGCATTGCTTTTACCAGCATGGCATGCTCCCTGGAGGTCATAGATGATCTTGATTCCCTCGCTCATCTCTGCAAGAAAGTATATTTGGAATACAGCTGGCTAAAAGTGATATCACTAATACGTAGAATAAATCTAGAATCTTCCAGAGATCGTTTTTATGTGAATTCTTTGTGCATTCAGCTATACTCTTTTATATGAACCTTGGTGGCACAGTGGTTAAGCACTCAGCTACTAAAAGAAGAATGGACAGCTCACACCCACCAGCAGCTCTGTGAGAGACAGATGTGGCTGTCTGCTTCTGCAAAGGTACAGCCTCAGAAACCCTATGAGATAGTTATACTCTGTCCTGTAGGGTCGTTATGAGTCATAATGGACTCAGCAGCAAAGGGCTTTTTATTTGGTCTACATCCTTTCTTACTCTAATAATTTCTGACATGGCAAGACATCAGAGTTATTCTAGACTGTTCTGTATCACTTGTACTTGTAGGAAAACACCTCATATAACAGACTGTACATGGCAGCACTGTAAGTAAAAGCTCCCTGATGTCCATTAATAGAGAAATGGGTAAATTAATAATGAGACATTAATAGTACACCAGCTGTTGAAAAGGAAACCCTGGAAGCCTAGTGGTTAAGTGCTATGGCTGCTAACCAAAAGGCCAGCAGTTCAAATCCACCAGGTGCTCCTTGGAAACATTATGGGGTAGTTCTACTCTGCCCTATAGGGTCAGTGTGAATTGGAATCGACTCACAGCAGTGGTGGGTAGTCGACTGCTGAAAAATAATACATTTTTTAAAAAGACAAGACACCATGGTTGAGAACCAGTGTGAGACAGAAACCTTAGCTTTTAGTCAAGGAGTTTGAACTGCTGGCCTCTGTACCAAATTTGTGCAGCTGTGTTTTGTTTGGCCAGGGAAGTATTTTAAGAATTGCTTTAACTAGAATCTTCCAGGTGGGATGTGTTACCTTCCTCTCTCAGCAGTGCCCCCCACCCCACCTGCCTTTGATGATCCTCAGCATCCTCACACGTTGACGGAATCACCAGACTCCTGAAGGCACCTGCACCTGCCGTTGTTTCTTGCCCAAGGTCCTTCCCTCACTGTGTAGCCTTCAGCAAGTCCGTCAACTTCTTTGTGTTTGATTTTCCTATGCAAATTGATAACAATTGCCCTCTTTTCCTATAACTCAAAGGCAGTTGGAGAATAAGTATTTGTGAACATATTTGGAACTAGTGATTTTCAGTTCTGTGTACTACCGTGCCACTATCATGCAAAATAACATGCTCATCACCAGTAGAAAAGAATTGGCAAAAATGTAAGTAGTCTCCTTAGAAAAACCATGCAACATGCTTGCACTTATAATTTCTGCATTTTGTTCCTAAAACTGTTTAGGAAATATTTGCTCAGTATCGGAGTCACTCTTATCAAGGGCAAGGGATTCAGTCATCGAAAGTTGCACTGGATGGAAAGGACATTCTGGTGAACGGGAAGAAGGATGGCACTGTCGTCGGCCTAAGCTGGAAGTACGTACAGTATACCGTAAGCAGCTCTACGAGGTGTGTCCTGATTAGCTCTCGGTTGTGGCTCTCTGTGGGCAAAGTGCTGGAGGTGCAAAGGGAAGGGCAGTAACTCTGAATAGCAGAAAACTTCAAAAGATCATAAACCAAAACCAAACCCCTTGCCGTCGAGTCGATTCCAACTCCTAGCAACCCTATAGAACAGAGTAGAACTGCCCCAAAGGGTTTCCAAGAAGCGACTGGTGGATTTAAATGGCCAACCTTTTGGTTAACAGCTGGGTTCTCAACTATTGTGCCACCAGGGCTCTGAAAGGATCATACTGACCTCTAAAACCCCTGACACATGTATGTGTATATATGTAGGCACACATATTTATTTTCTTAGTTAGATTTTACTTTAATATTAAATTATTTAGGTTTTCCTTAGGCTAGAGTAATTAAACAAATGCTACCCAGACATACAGATGACACCTGAGCAGTAGAGAGCATGCAGTGTGCTCCTGACGTGAAGAAGCCAGCCTGAACTTCAAAGGCTGCTTTGATCTGCAGATGGTCTATCGGATACTGAGCTCAATAGTCAAAGTGTAATTCAGTTCAGCAAAGATAATGTCTCATGGCATCTCCTGTGATCAAAGCAGTGATCAGGCGCTGCCTTTCTCAGTGACATTGTGAACCCATTCAAGATTGTCGAGCTGTTTGCATCCTAACAACATTGGTAGAACTTTATTTCAAAGACTGTCATGCCCATTTTATTCATTAAATCCAAGAATACAATGTTAACTTGTATGTCACTCTCTAACCTGTTGCCATCCAGTCGGTTCCCACCCACAACACGTGGTCATGTATGTGTGCCTAGTGGGTCCTTAGGGTCCAGTCATTCCAGGGACCTTCCTGTGCAATCACCAAGGCAGGTACAGAGGACACGTTGGGTAAGGGTTTGGGGAAAGCACGGGGAGAGGTCACCTCAGAGAAGTCTTGCAGTGTCCTACAGCCCGTTGAGGGGCTGTCCTACAAGATGACAAATCTTAGTCATTACAAAGCACTATGAAAAACTGTCCACAAGTGTCTTACTTTGTGTGAAAACTATTAGATATCTGGAAATAATACTGCTAACTGTGATGTTATAAAATTCTGATTTTGTTGCCGCTGTATTTTCTTTTTATTAATACAGGCATTATGGAGGAGTCTTGGCCACTAATAGTCTTGACCACTGCTTGAAACTTTTATCTTCTCTGAACAACACCATGGAGGAGGAGAATTCCTATCTACAGACAATGCAAGCAGGTTCCTTAGATTTGGGAGCAGATATTGAACCAACAGTTGAGTTCCAGCATAGTTTTCTTTCTCTTTTTAAATTAGAGATTAACTCACAACTTGTGGTTTTCTTTAAGCAGCCAGCCAGCCAGCCAGCCAGGTGCCGTCTTTAAGCAGATATTTAATAATATTCTTCTTTATTGAGGTAGTCTATGATTTTCAAAAAAAGGATGAGCTACTTCTGAGATTAAATATTCAGATTTTATCAAAGCAATCACCAATATTACATCTCGGATGTCATTCAAACCATAGTACAAAGATTTGGGTTTACCTGGGAAAAAAAAGTACCTTCACTGCTGGTGCTTTGCCAAACAGGTCTGTCTGTAATTCTGCATCACATATATTATTTAGGAGTCATCTCTGCATGGTGCAAACAGTTCACATAAACCAAAAAGACCCAACCTCTTGCCTTTGAGTCATTTCCAACTCGCAGTGACCCTATAGGACAAAGTAGAACTGCCTCATAGGATTTATAAGGGATGGCTGGTGGATTCAATGTGTTGTTCTTTGGGTTAGCAGTGGAACTCTTAACCCTTATGCCACCAGCATTTCCAACAGTTAGCATGCTCATTGCTAATTGAAAGTTTGGTGGTTTGAGGCCATCCAGAGTCACCTTAGAAGAAAGGCCAGACAAACTACTTCAGAAAAAATCAGCCACTGAAAACCTTATAGAGCCTAGTCCTGCTCAGATGTTCATAGGATTGCTGTGAGTTGAAGTCGTCTTGATGCCAACTGGTGTGATTTTTGTTATTTAAGAAACTTTTAGCCGGAAGGAAACTCTGGTGGTGTAGTGGTTAAATGCTATGACTGCTAACCAAAAAGTTGGCAGTTTGAATCCACCAGATGCTCCTTGGAAACTTCATGGGGCAGTTCTACTGTGTCCTGTAGGGTCACTATGAGTTGGAATCAACTCAGTGGCCATGGGTTTGTTTTTTTTTTTTTTGGTCCTAGCCAGAAAAACAACACTCAATCACTCCTTTACCTCAGGCAAAGGCTGATAAATAAATAAGAAAATGTTAGACAGTGACAAGTTCTACTCACCAAAGAAAAACAAAATTGTTGTGAAAGAGTTTGTCTAGACAGCCCCATTAAGAAGAAGGCCTTTAAGCCAAGATCTGAAATTTTAAAAAGTGTTATAGGATACAAGGATGGGTTTGAGGAGGCAAGAGTACTTAGAGCCAAGGTAAAAGACGTGAAAGGACTTGGTGTGTTTGAGGACCAACAAGGAGCCTGTAGAGTTGAAATCAGCAAAGCAGAGAGTAGAAGGAGATGGGCACGGAGCTGAGAAGAGACCAGGTAATGCAAGACTTTGTAAACCAGGCGAAGAGTTTGGATTTTATTCTACATGTTGTAAGAACTTGTTGAAGTGTTCTGAGCTGAAGATTAACAAGACCTTACTTACATTTTTAAAATTATTATTTGCTGCTATTTAGAGAGTGTTACCAATAGGAGAGCAAGAGCAGAAACAGGATTAGTTAGGAGGTGATGGCAGAGGTGCACTAGAAATGATGGAGGTGGCGGAGTGGCTGTCTAGAGGGAAGGAAGTGGTGGATTACTGATAGGCGTCGGTGGGAGAGTTGAGGGAACCCACTGATGGTTGGGCATCAGGGAAAAGGAAAAGAATGGACCAAAGGGTAACTCTTAGAATTTGGAACAACTGTGTAGAAGATGGTACCACCCATGGATGTGGAGAGGACTAGGGGAGCAGCTTTGGGCAGGGAAAGGGGAATTGGGAAGTCAGTTGTACCCACAGTGAACTTCAGAAGCCTATTAGACATCCCGGGAGAGACGCCAGGTAGGACATTGGATAGATGAGTCTTAAGTTCTTGGGTGATGTTAGGATTCAGGTTGTTGCTTTAAGATTCAAGGGCATATAGACTGCACTGAAGGTGTTCGTAGAAGAGTTAATGGCAAGAAAACAGACGAAGGCCAGGACAGAGCAACTTCTAGAGACTCCCAGAAGAATTCAGGGAAACAATGTAGACTGAGGAGAAGCAGCCAGTGAGGTCAGAGGATACACATCCCAAACTCTTTCCAGACATTTCATTGCAAAGGAAGAGTCTAGAAATGGTGTGATAGTTAAAGGGGGAAGGTGGAGTTCAATGGTAGGATAGTTAAAGGGGGATGTGGCATTCAATAGAGTGTAGTTTTCTTAAAGTACAAGGTACCAGAGCAGGTTTGGATCCAGCAAAAGGGAGAAAAGGAAGCGGCAGAGAGAGATGGGGTAGTAAGAAAAGTGTAGCGGTCTTCAGAAGGAGGAAGAGATTAGATCCTAAGCACAAACGGGAGGCCTGGGGGGCACTATGGTTAAGAGCTGAGCTGCTAACCAGAAAGTCAGCAGTTTGAATCCACTAGCTGCTCCTTGGAAACCCTGTGGGGAAGTTCCATTTTGCCCTATAGGGTGATGATGACAAGAGGTTTAAGCACAAATGTGGGGAGGGGCCATGCCTCGATAGTGTGACTTGTCTGGTCATTTCGACTTTCTCAGTTAAAACTGTGGCAATGTTATTAGCTAAGTGGGGCCTGCTGACAGGAGAAGAGTGCATAGGAGGCTTAAGGAGATGCAAAGATGTGAAACAGTCACTTTGGAGAGCATAAAGTGAACATGCTTGAGAAATACAAGATTTCTAGATGCTGTTACTTGCCCAGTTGAGGTTAATTGGTTAACCGTGTCCCCCAGTTTTCAGAGGACATTCCTGGTGTCTTGTCTGATTAGCACCCATTTTTCAGTCTCAGAAGTATCCCTGTTTGGACAACAAATGATGTGGTTGCCTAGTTCATGGCCATGAACTTCAAGTCAGGCTTCTTGAGTAGTGAGCTTGTCTGTAGCTACATTTATGAGCCCAATATAGGCATGGCATAGGTGGACTGTTGAGTTTAACAAAATATGGGGCTTTGCCAGGTGTGTATGCTGGAGAGGCAGAGATGGGCAGAGAGGTGAGGAGAGATTATTCTAGAAGCCCCTGGAATCTGACCTGGACAGAGAAGACTGTCCAGGGTGAAATTGGTAAAAGGTATGTGGTTAGACAGGGCAATCAGGAGGTCAAAGGACAGAAGCCTCTGTGAGCCAGAACACTTAGTTGCTGGGGGAAGAGTTCTGTGGGGCAGGAAGCTGTGGGCAGAGGGCAAAGGCATTGCAGTTGAGATTTTGGACGTGGTTGTAAAGAACAAAGGACATGGCCCGTTGGAGTGGATAGCTGCAATGGAGCAGACGTAAAATCATCATTATATTTGCCTAAAAGTGATGCCTCTTATTTTTGACTTTCTGGCTAACAAATAGGAAACTACTCAAAACTATTTACAACACTGATGGATTTATATTTTGTGAAACCCATAGACGACTTAAATTAGAAGTTAAGGCTATTCCTTTACCATCCATCAAGACTTAGGTCCAGTATCTGCATAGTCAAGGTCAGAAAGCCAATATAGAGATGAATGATGTCATAATCATTGAGATGACTGCATGTGGTATCATGCTGAGTGTTATCAGAACTAGTTTAATTGACCTCCAAAACCCAAACCAAACCCACTGCCACTCACTCAATTCCAACTCATAGTGACCTCCCCCATAAGATTTGCAAGGAAACCATGCTGGATTTGAACTGCTGACCTTTTGGTTAGCAGCCATAGCTCTTATCCACTATACCACCAGCACCTGGTGGATTTGAACTGCTGACCTTTTGGTTAGCAGCCCTAGTGCTTAACCACTACACTTCCAGGGTTTCCAATTGGCCTCCAGAAGTTTGCAATTTAAAACCAATTGTGATTACGTGGAATGACAGTAAAGACAGACTGGTAGAAATCACATGAACAAAACATACCGTCTTGGGCAGGAAAAGTGCTTGGTATTCCAAAAAACCATAGCAGGCACAAAGGAATTCAAGGCAGTTACAGGAAATAAGGTGGGAAGAGAAGAATTTGATAAATTGTAGATTAAGAATTGTCTGTCTTGTCTCCTGAGGCGCTGGGGACAAAGCAGCTAAGCACTGACTCCTCACAAGAAGAATTATTTGCAGCTCAGGACACGAAAGAAATTTCATGGATGGAAGCAAAAATTCAAAAGGTAAATAAAATGTGGAGTAAGTCTGAAATCATGCTCTATAGGTGTGCCAAACAGATTCGTTGCCTGCACAAACCTAGTGAAACGTTGCGAGGTGGAACAAGGTATCCCTTGTCAGAGCATACCATTCTACACAGATGACTTTCCTGAACGCAGATCAAGACCCGTAATGCAACCAAATCTTTGAAAGTGAGACAGATGAATGTTAAGAACTGTAACAGGGCTAACATGAAACCTGACATATGTACCCAGGTGAAGCCTAGGTAAGGGAAGAACTGTGATACCAACCCTGGAGTGATTTGCTGTAAGGCGTGCAGGGACAGGAGAAGGGAGATGTCAACTTCTGGCGCACAGGGAGGTAACGTGGATAACTGATTGATTGCAGTGTGTGTCTGGATTTAGCCTGCTTATCTAGGCTCATGAAAGTTCCCAGTAGTATAGCACATTGGTTTTCCTTTATCGGCTACTTACTGTTTAATTTTTTACTCCTTATTTTCTTTTTATTGACCTTATAACTGGCATCTGGTCCAAGCAGTTTCAGTGCTCACTTAAATAGTAGCAGTTAGACTTAAGCAAGATATTACTGTTGTTTTTTGGTTTTTGTTTTTCTTTTAATTTACATAACCTTTGTATTGTCATTTAAAAAATTCATTTGTAGAGAGGTGCTAACTATATCTATCTATCTCATCTATTGTTTCCCTTGTTTTGTTAAGTGGTATACTCATTTCAGGAAACCCTGGTGGCTTAATGGTTAAGAACTACAGCTGCTAACCAAAAAGTCAGCAATTAGAATCCACCTTGGAAACCGTATGGGGCAGTTCTACTCTGTCCTATAGGGTCGCTATGAGTTGGAATCGACTCAAGGGCAGTGGTTATACCCATTTCATTTCAGGCCATCAAGAAAGAGATTGAACAGTTCTCGAAGAAAAGGAGAGAGATAAAAAAAGGAATCAAAGCTCTCGCTAAAGAGGTAAGCATTGTCAAGCTTTTATACACTAATGCATTTGGCTCTTGGTCTGTGAGTACTCCTGGAACTGTATCTTCTTCAATAAAGCATGAAGAATTACACTTATTTTTTCTCTCTGCATATAACCTCAGTTTTCTAGGATATTTTAATGACATAGAATTTTGGCCACATCTCACAACATACAAGGACTGATAATTAAGTGTGCAAACTCACCCTATAAAAAGTGCTACATACCTCACTGCTGAATATCACTGTGGTCACCTTTGCAGTACTCCCCTTGGGAAGCTATGCATCAATGCCAGTGCCTAGTCCACCCTTTGACGCACTTTTGGAACTCTTTTTCTGGAATGGCCATCAGAGCTGTCATCATATTACCCTTAATGTCCTGAATGCCATCCAGATGTCTTCCTTTCAATATTTCCTTTGTCTTTGGGTAAGAAAAATGTCACTGGGGGCCAGATCAGGTGAGTAGGTAGAGTGTTCCAATACTGTTATTTGTTTACTGGCTACAAGCTCCCCTACAAACAACTATACAATTAAATTTGCAAACTTGCCACCGTGCCACCACAGGCAGCGGCCATTCCAGAAAGAGTTCCCAAATTGCTTTGAGGAGTGACCTGGCACTGGTGCATAGTTTTCCAAGAGGAGTACTTCAGAGGTGACCCTAGTGCTATTCAGCAACGAGGGATGTAGCACTTAAGATGATTAAGTTTGTGAACTTAATTGTTGGACCTCATATAAAGAGTGATTTTCTTCTCTGTCTTTCCCAAAGGCTGTATCTCACTTATTTTTTAATACTTTTTTTTTAATCAAAGTTACACAGGTATGTTTTCACAAATGAACTAGTACTGAGTTGCGTGATTAATAATAGTGTTTTTAAGGCAGCATCTCTACTTCCCTTTGATGTCTGCTCTCAAGGTGACTATTTTCAAGTCTTTCCATTTTTTTCTTAGGGTTTTTATCTCCATATTTCTAAATGATCTTCTTAATACTGTTGTTTCCTGATATTTGTATTGTGACACTAATTGTGGACTGCTTAATGACATCAGGAAGCTGAATATTTAGGTTCTTTCACCCCCCCCCACCATGACAACGTAAATCCACAGTCAGCACGTACTTTATTTGTATAAATTGTCTTCAGACGAGTCACATTGTATATTATGAATGTTGCCATTCTAGGTGCCATCGAGTCAATTCTGACTCACAAACCATGTGACAGAGTAGAACTGCCCCACAGAGTTTTCCTAGCTGTGATCTTTATGGCAGATCACCAGGGCTTTCCCCTGCAGAGCCATTGGGTGGGTTCAAACTGCTACCCTTTCAGTTAGTGGCTGAGCGCTTAACTCTTTGCACCACCAGGGCTCCTGTGTTACATATCCGTCATCACAACTTTATTTTCCCTAGAATTAATAGTTTTCTCAGTTTTGTGTTAAGCTTTTCTTTGTATTGAGTGGAAATCCTGGTGGCACAGTGGTTAGGAGCCAAAGCTGCTAACCAAAAGGTTGACAGTTCGAATCCACTAGGTGCACCTTGGAAACTTTATGGGGCAGTTCTACTCTCTCCTGTGGGATCCCTAGGAGTTTGAATTGACTGAATGGCAACAGGTGTTTTATTATGAGTACCCATTCAGACTCTCTCAAAATCCTGGACAGTTCTTCTCACTACACTCAAATACTTGAGCTCATCAGTCTGCCAGTGCATCTTTTTCTTGGTACCCTCACTCCTAGAGCTACCAGTCTGGACACCTTGCTGTCTGGAGCAAGTGTGTGCTATTGTCCTTGCAAGTTCTCTTCCCCCATGTTCCCAGGAATCCCTGCTCCCATCTGCCTCCTGAGTCAGAACCTCTGTTTTAATCACCACAGTAAACTCACAACTTAATTCTTTACTCAGTAGTTACATTTAAATAAACAGAACATGTATTTTTTATATTATAATTTATTATTGTCGAATAAGGCTAAAAAACCCATCTTTCTAAAGTTTAATTCTTTGCCACCACCCTTTCCTATTTTTAAATTCAGATTCAGAATATGATGGAAGAAAACGAAACATTAGATCACATTGCAAAATTAGAACAGCAGGAATTTGGCCTGGATCTTGATGAGTTGGAAAGGCTTCACGACGAAAGTGAGGAACAAGTGTCAAAGGTACGGGAAATCCTAGGTGAAGCCTCACAAAGTTCACAGAGGAGAAGTGAAAAGAAAGTGGGAAAGGAAAGTTTTCTAGAACAGTGCAAATAAACCAAAAACTTTTCTAGCTTAATGCAAATGAAACGAAGTTAACCCCCCTACATAAAGAAACCTATTGCCATCAAACCAATTCTGACTCACTGACCCTATAGAACAGAGTAGAACTGCCTCATGGGGTTTCCAAGGGGCTGCTGGGGGACTGACCTTTTGGTTGGCAGCCGTTGACCTTTTGGTGAGCAGCTGAGCATTTTACCAGTGTGGCCCCAGGCTCCAAAGCAAATCGGTACAGTGGGTCAGAGACTCATTGAACTGGGGGATGTGGAATAGAAGAGCATCTAGGACAGTGAGACATTTGATGCTTGTCTCTTCTCTGTGACATCCACACCAACCATCTTCTGCCATACGTTTAAACAGTTTTAGAAATCTCTCTGGCCACCTGGTGCCAATTTTGGACACTTCTCTCAGTAAGCCCTTCCCTTGTTAGAGTACAAATCTCTCTCCCTATGCTCACTCACCGTTCTGTTCCTTGAGCATCACTGCTATTAAATTAAAAAAACCACAGCCATTGAGTCAATTCCAATTCATAGCAACCATGTAGGACAGAGAAAAATTGCTCCATAAGGTTTCCAAGGAGAACCTGGTAGGTTCAAACTGCCAAACTTTTGGTTAGCAGCCATAGCTCTTAACCACTCCACCAACAGGGATTCCCTCTGTGGCCACTCTGAAAACGGTTAGAGAAGTGAAGCAGTTGTCATGGTCCCTGAGTACCTTCTCTTGCCTAGGCTAACTGTCACAGCTCCTGTGACCATTATATAATGTAACCTGATTGGCTTCGTCATGCAGTCTTTCTCTGAGTTCATTCTATCTGAGGGTAGTAATTTATCTACAAAGAAATGGGAGTTTCGATATGTCTTGTTTAAGAAAAGCATAAACTGAAGCCTCCGTACTCCTGTGAATCCATCCTTTGCATTCTGTTGTGCACTTGCACATTCATGTGTGTGTGTGTCACGTATTGTTTAGTCATACGGATTTTATTTTAGGTAAAAATCTCTAAGTGTGTTTTCCACCAGCTGTCCTTAAGATACGTCTTTCCTGCATAGTACGTTTGTTTTTCTGAATGCCAGGTACATTATATGTTAGGTGCCACTGAATCATTTCCAACTAATAACAACACAATGTACAAAAGAACACGACACTGCTTGGTTCTGTGACTTCCTCACAATCATTGCTCACTGATGCCACCACAATTTCAACCCATCTCAATGAATTTTCCTCTTTTTTGCTGACCCTCTACTTTACCAAGCATGATGGCCTTCTCCAGGGACTGGGCCCTTCTGATAATGTGTCCAGATGTCTGAAACTAAGTCTTACCATCCTGGCTATATTTCTTCCAACACAGATTTTTTTTTTCTTTCTCCTGGAAGTCCATGGCATAGTCAATATTCTTTGCCAACACTGCAATTCAAATGCGTCAATTCTTCTTCAGTTTTCTTTATTTGTGGTCCAGCTTTCACATGCATACGAGGCGACTGGAAATATTACGGCTTGGGTCAAACACACCCTATTCTTCAGAATGACATCCTTGCTTTAAAGAGGGCTTTTGCAGCAGATTTACCCAAAACACTGTTTGATTTCTTGACTGCTACATCCCTGGGTGTTGATTGTGGATGCAAGTAGGTGGAAATCCGTGACAACCTCAGTGTATCTGCATTTACCGTGATGTTGCCTATTGGTCCAGTTGTGAGGATTTTTGTTTTCTTTATGTTGAGGTACAATCCGTACTGAAGACTGTTGTATGATTTTTCTCAGTAAGTACTTGAAAGCTTCTTCATTTTCAGCAAGCATGGTTATATCACAGATTGTTAATATAGTCCAGCTTCTCAGATTATTTGCCCAGAATGCACACTATTAGGTGTGGTGAAAAGACACAGCCCTGGTGCACACCCCACCTGATTTTACATCATGCAGTATCTTCTTTTGCTGGTCACGTGACTGCCTCTTTGTCTACGAGGGTCTGACAATTAAGTCTATGAACTTAATTGTTCCAAAGTGCCATACCTGATTGCTGAATATCACTATAGTCACCTTCAAAGTACTTCCCTTGGGAAGCTATGCACTGATGCCAGCACCTAGTCCACCTGTCAAAGCAATTTTGGAACACTGTCTGGAATAGCCATTGCACACGGTGGCTTGGTGGCAAGTTCATGAACTTAGTTGTATATTTGTCTGTGAGGGAATATTTTTAGCCAATAAACAAATATCTGTATTGGAACACCCTCCCTACTCACCTGATCTGGCCCTAATGACTTTTTTCTTTACCAGAAGATAAAAGGAATATTGAAAGGAAGACATTCAGATGGCATTCAGGACATCAGGGGTAATACAAAAAAAGCTCTGATCAGATGACCATTCCAGAAAAAGAGTTCAAAATTGCTCTGAAGGGTGGACTAGGTGCTGGCATTGGTACATAGCTTCCCAAGGGGAGTACTTCAAAGGTGTCTATAGTGACATTCAACAGTGAGGTATAGCACTTGAACAGTTAAGTTCATGGACTTAATTGTCAGACCCTCGTAGCACTTTTTCTAGGATGAGTTTGCAAACTTAATTGGCAGCCCCCATACATACAGGTTCCGCATTAACACAATTAAGTGTTCCAGATTTCTGTTTTTGATGGTGTTATCCATAATTAGTTATGCTCCTTACTGTTGAATGCCTTTGCAGAGTCCATAGAACCCAGGTAAATATCCTTCTGATATCCCCTGCTTTCAGCCAGGATCTGACATCAGCAGTGATATCCCTTATTCCGCATCCTCTTCCGAATCCAGCTTGAATCTCTAGCAATCCCTGTAGAGATACTGTTGCAACTACTTTTGAATGATCTTCAGCAAAATTTCATTTGTGTGTGCTCTGGTGGCACGATGGCTAAGAGCTCCGGCTGCTAACTAAAAGGTTGACAGTTTGAATCCACGAGCTGCTCCTTGGAAATCCTATGGGCCAGTTCTTCTCTGTCCTGTAGGGTCACTGTCAATCAGAATTGACTGGATGGTAATGAGTTTGTTTGTTTGTTTGTTTATTTTATTATATCAGTGACATTATTCAGTAGTTCCTACATTCCGCTGGATCACCTTTTTTTGGAAGAGGCATAAATATAGATTACCTCCAGTCAGTTGGCCAGGTAGCTGTCTTCCAAATTTCTTGGCCTGGGTGGATGAGTACTTCTAATATTGCATCTGTTTATTGGAACATCTCAGTGGGTATTCTGACAACTCCTGGAGCCTTATTTTTCACTGCTGAGTTCTGTGCAACTTGCACTTCTTTCAGTACCATTAGTTCTTAATCATACACTACCTCCTGAAATGGATGTTGACTAGTTCCTTTTGGTATAATAACTCCTTGTGCCTTCTTTTGATGCTTTCTGCATTGTTCAATATTTTGCCCATAGAATCCTTCATATTGTAACTCAAGGTTTGAATTTTCAGTTCTTTCAGCCAGAGAAATACTGAACATGTTCTTCCCTTTTGGTTTCCTAACTCCAGGTCTTCGCACGTTGCATTATAATACTTGAGTCTTCTTGGGTCATCATGTGAAGTCTTCTATTCAGTTGTCATTTCTTCCATTCACTTCAGCTACTGAACATTCAAAGAGCAACTCTCAGAGTCTCTTCTGACATTTTATTTGGTCTTTTTTTTTTTTCCTGCCTTTTTTAGTGACCTTTGGCTTTCTTCCTGTATGATGCACTTCATGTGTCCCACAACGTATGAGGCCTTTGGTCATTATCATTCAGTTCATCCAATCTATTCTTGAGATGGTCTGTGAATTCAGATGGGATAAACTCCAGGCTATACTTTGGCTCTCAAAGACTTGTTTTAATTTTCTTCAGCTTCACCTTGACCATGCACGTGAGCGCTTGATGGTATATTATGCAGTCAGCCTCCTGCCTTGTTCTGATGATATTGAGCTTCTCCATCATCTCCTTGCACAGATGTACTCAGTTTGATTCCTGTGTATCCTGTCTGGTGAGGTCCATCTACATACTTGCTGTTTATGTTGTTGAAAAATGCCCTGAGTTGGTCTTACAAAATTCTGTCATGTGCTGTCTGGCATTGTTCTGTCCCCAACACCATATTGTCCAACTCGTGATACTTCTTGGTTTCCAACTTTCTCATTCCAGTCACCAGTAATATTCAATTCATCTTGATTGCATGTTTGATCAATTTCAGGCTGCAAAAGTTGATAACAATCTTTGGTTTCTCCAACTTTGGCAATTAGTGTTTGGTGTGTAAATTTGCATAGTAGTAATATTAACAGGTCTTTGTTGTAGGCATATGAGTATTATCCTGTCACTGACAGTATTGTGCTTCAGGATCAATCTCAAAACGTTTTATTTAACAACAAATGTGGCACTATTCCTCTTAAATTTGTCATTCCCAGTGTAATAGACCACGTGATTGTCTGAATCAAATGGCCGGCACCAGTTCATTTCACCTGACTGATGCCGAGAATATCAATTTTCAAGCATTCCATTTCGTTTCGACAACTTCCAATTTTCCTAAATTGTACTTTATACATTCTAGATTCCGGTTAATAATGGATGTTTTCAGCTGTTTCTTTTCATTTTGAGTTGTGCCACATCAGCAAATGGAGGTTCTGGAAGCTTCATGCGATCCATCTCATTAAGGCCAGCTCTGTTTTGACGTGGCAGTTCTTACCCAGTAGCATTTTGTGTGCCTTCTAACCTGAAAGGCTCACTTTCTGGCACCATGTCAGACAATGGCCACTGCCATCCATAAGGTTTTCTCTGGCCTGTTTTTTGTGATGATGATGATTGAAAATGTACATTGCCATGTAAATTTGCATGCCCACCTCTATGCAGCTTCCACTGCTGTCCCTGCCCAGTGACAGCACACTCTTATTCTCGGCTCCATGCATGTCTTATCCTCCCAACAATCTCCTATCCCCTTCTCTCCACCCACTCCCCTGCCTCCAGTAAGATGTCTGGCCAGTTTTGTTTTTTTTTTTAAAGTAAGTTGTTAGGTCCTGCCTCCTCATTTCTCTTAGTCTGGAAGCTCTGCTGAAACCGGTCCACCATGGGTGTCCCTGCTGGTATTTGAAATATGAGCAGCATAGATTCCAGCATCACAGCAACACACAGCCCACCACAGTATAACAAACAGATAGGTGAGTGCTGTATAAAAATATCCTCTGAACAAGAGAATGAAATATAGCTGGAATCAAGGACCTTTAAGTGGAGTATTATAACTGGCTAAACAACCACACCAAAAGGAGACTGGTTCTATGACTGCTATATTTAGGAGGAGAATTCCACTGCAGTGTCCCAGGACAATGTCAGCCGTGCTTATTAATGACTCAGGTGCAGGTACAGAAAGGAGGCAGGCTCGTCAACTTAGCGAGTGAGGTGAAGCTGGGAAGGAAAGGAAATCCATGGGATGACTGAATATGGACTGGAAAAGGCTCTCATCAGATTGACTCAGTCAGAGAAAACCCACCAGAGACATCATTAACCCGCTCACTCACTGAGTCTGCAGAGTTCCCTGAGCACCACCGTGCAGCATCTGTGCTTGGGGAGGGGCTAGGACAATGACCGGGAGGCAGATGGTGTCATAGGTCCACAGCCCACCCTGAGCCAGTCAGCCCCGACAGTGCGCCGGTGGGAGCTCCAGCTCATGCCGGGCCCTCCTTCTTACCCAGGGGGACGTCTGCCTCACACGCCACCTCTCACCTGTATGACCTGCAACAAAAGGGCAATGTTTCATTCTGTTGTGCATAGGGTCGCCGTGAGTCAGAACCAACTCAGTGGCCCCCAACACACACACACACACACACACACAGACACACACACACACACACACCCCACACACACACCCACACACACACATACACCTTTAGAGGCATATGTGTTGGCAGCTAGCTCTCAAGGAATCCTTCAGACATCAATTCCAGAAAATGTTTTCAAAGACAGATGCGTATTCTCCCCAAAGTGCAGGTCCGTGGGCTGGGGAGAGACCGTCAGATTCTGTCACTGTACGTGTAACAGTGACTCGTATGCCATCAAGTCAATTCTGACCTGTAGCAACCCTGTAGGACAGAGTCATGAGTAAATTTGAAACAAGATTTTTTTTTTAAGGAGCCACATGTTCATTTTTGACTTTTCCCTTCATCTTTGTTCTTCAAGATAAGAAAGGACACAGAGATGGATAACCTAGCCAAGAGTTACCTGGCTGCACTGATCAAAAAAGAATGCTGGGATGCCATGGCTGTGAAAGGTCGCGCTCTCAAGGTGACATATGACCCTGACATAAACCTGAACTGAAGACAATTTTCATTGCTGGAATTTTTAAATATATTTAAGAAAATCCACAAGGAGCCAAGAACTCAAAACTTCCCTTTTCCTATTCAGAAGTCTGCAGAATCCCACTGGGATGCGTCACTTACTTGGGTCCCCTGCTGTCCTCTCTGCTCCGTCCCTCATGTACTTCTTGGCCTGAATTGCTCTAATATTGCTCTTAACAGCCCTTTTCTTCTTCCCTCTGCAACTGAGTCTTAATATCTGTGTGTTCCAGAAGACCACCTCACTTTTTTCTATGCAGATTAAAAGCTAAACATCACATCGTTCACGTTTCCATCTGTCCCTGCTTTCTCATTCCCTAAAGGACTTTTATGGTACGGCTCCTCTCAGCACAGTCTCCCTCTTTCTGTAGCAGACCACAAACCAGAAGTCCCGGTCTATCCTGTGACCCTACAGTAACTACTAACTGTACCTCTTTCACTTTCAAAGATGCTGCTACTCTTGCTCGAGAACAAAGCTTCTCAACAGCAGCACCATTAACATTTGCAGCTAGATCCTTCTTAGTTGGGGGGTACTGTCCTGTGCATGGTAGGATGCTGAGCAACTAGACCCCGGTAACACCTCTCCACCTCAGTCATGATGATTGCAAACGTCTACAGACATCGCCAGATATCCCCTAGGGGTAAAATAAGTCCATTGCCACCAAGTCTATTCTGACTCCAAGCCACCCTATAGAACAGAGTAGAACTGCCCTGTAGGGTTTCCTAGACTGTAAATGTTTATGGAGCCGCATTGTCCTTCCAGGCGTCAGCTGGTGAGTTCAAACCGCTGACCTTTCAGCTAGCAGCCTAGCACTTAACTACTGTACCGCCAGGCCTCCTTAGGGTCAAAACAGCTTCTAGTTAGGAACCACTGCCCTGGAAACACATTCTTCATAAAAGCACAATATTGTTATACAGCGGTTATGCCAACACAAATGCAATATATTGTTTCATTTTAAAAGATGTTTTTGTTGCCTATTTCACTTACAGATGATACCCTATTTAGGATATTAATTTTAATAGGGGAGAATACCCTCCAGCTATGCACGATTGTGCTAAAAGTTTATTTATTTCATCTTTGTCTTGTTCTCTAGTGTTTTCACATACCCTGTGTGGTGGAAAACTTCCCGATGACAGAGCGCACAGCTGAAGAGTTGAAAGAACTCTCACAAGTTTTACGGCAAAAGAAGATGGAAACACAATGTATTAAAGTACCGTTTCAGATATATATATATTAACAAAGTATACATTTTATTTCAAGGTCTCTGCATAGATTTGGGAAACCATGGTGGCATAATGTGATTAAGTTCTGTGACTGCTAACCAAAAAGTTGTCAGCTTTGAGCCTACCAGATGCCCCTTGGAAACTCCACGGAGGGGTTCTGCTCCGTGCTCAGGTTGCCGTGAGTCGGAATCAACGGCAATGGACTTGGTTTTTTAATGGGTATAGTTTGAGGTGACATGCAATTTAAGACAAACTTAGATATTGTTTATATTTATATTTCCATTCTTTTAATTTATAGACTATACAAGGTCCAACAAATCTGTGAACCTACTTGTTCTAAGTGCTACATACCTCACTGCTGACTAGCACTATGGTCACCTTTGGAGTACTCCCCTTGGGAAGCTATGCACCAGTGCCAGTGCCTTGTTCAGCCTTCAGTGCAATTTTGGAACTCTTTCTGGAATGACCATTGCACATAGTGGCATGGTGGCAAGTTCATGAACTTAATTATATTGTTGTCTGTGAGGGAGTTTTTAGCCAGTAAACAGATAACTCTATTGGAACACCCTCCGTACTCACCTACCTGATCTGGCCCCCAGTGACTTTTATCTTTACCCAGAGATAAAGGAAACATTGAAAGGAAAACATTTTGATGGCATCCAGGACATCAAGAGTAATATGACAACAGCTCTGATGACCATTCCAGAAAAAGAGTTCCAAAATTCCTCTGAAGCATGGACTAGGCTCTGACATCGGTGCATAGCTTCCCAAGGAGAGTACTTCAAAGGTGACTGTATGATATTCAGCAATGAGGTATGTAGCATGTTTTCCAGGATGAGTTCACTAACTTAACTGGCAGTCCTCGTATTCTTATGAATATCTTGTATCCATACAGTAAGCCAGGGACCTGCGCCCTGTACAGCACTGGAGAAAACTGCTATTTCAGGACTTTTTCTTGTCCTGGTCAGAGGTCGTCTTCATCCATCCATAATATTTTTATCCTCTTACCACCAGCAATTATATTTTAAGATGACTGAGAAAGGATGTAATAGAAGCTATTTTGATGGAGTCAGTTTAACCCTAAACAAACCCAGCCACTTGAGCCGCAGTCTCTACCAGTCACTAAAGTACACAGGCTCTCTGATGTAGTTTTGTGTTAGCCGGAACTTGGCTTCTCCTCTTTTCTGAAATATAAAATGAAGGCATAGTCAGTTCTTTTTAACCTACACCCAGCAGTCATATGTGAGCTATATAAAATATAAAGAGAAGGTACACTTTTTAATGTTTCCAACAAAAAAACCAAAGCCACTGCGGTCAGGTCTACTCCTACTCATAGGGTCACCAGAGGACAGAGTAGATCTGCCCCACAGAGTCTCCAAGGAGCACCTGGTGGATTCAAACTGCCATCCTTCTGGATAGCGGCCATAGCACTTAACCACTACACCACCAGGGTTTCCTTTTGATGCTTAGGATCCAAGAAATACTGAAAGTACTCACAAGCAGTGGGATCCTGACACAAAAATATATGCATTATTACACATCAGGGACAATTTTTAACCTCATGATTCATTTGCAGTTTCTCAGTTTCCAAAGCTCTAGTCTGTTCTGTAACAGTTTCATGATCTATCCATCACCTTAAATTTAGCTGTTGGCAAGAGAATTGAATGTCTTAAACTGGTTGTTGAGATCACTGAGTTGTTTGAAATAAAATCCCTTTAGAGAATTCTTATTTTTTAGTAACTTCCGTGTCATCTTTCCTTATATTTAGCTACGGAAGGAAATCTTAGAGGAACAGTCCTCAGCTGCCGTGGATAAAAACCATCATGAAGATGAGGAGGAGGAAGAGGAAGAAGAGAAGGTGAAGGTGAAAGACACCAGCTTGCCCAGTTACCTGCTCGGCAGTCTGTGTACTGATTTTGGGGTGGATACCTCTTTTTTGTCAAAGCAGTTGGAACTTCATTCGAGAGAGGAAAAAATCAACCAAATTATATTACTAAAAGTAGGCAAATTTTCTCTCTATTCTCGAAATCTTTTAAATTACCACCAGCATGTGTTTTTCAAGAGCTCACATTGAAATCTAATGTCAATGAAATGATGTCTTTTAAGTACGTGAAGAAATCTACAGATGGCTGACTTGTGTGTCCTTGAGACCGTACCTGTGTACAGAAGTTGCAGTCATTTGTTCAGACCAGGTTTTATCATACCCAGGTTTCTAAATAACACCTTACACTGAGTAGTGCCACAAGCCATCATTCTTCTGCTTAGATTCTCAGTAAATCCAAAACAAAGGAAACCCTTGAATGCCATCTTCTGTGTAAGTCAGATGTCTGCTAGGATCTTCTTGCAAGACAAGATGTGATTGCGTATCTATCCCTTCAACCTGGAGAAGGAACAAGTTCCTCTCAAAGATTTCTATAAATTCTGGGGCTCGGAGGTAAGGGGTTAGGGTCCCTCTGGCTCTAAACTCCTATTCCTTACTTTCCGTCAAGCGAATCTGTCTCAGAGTACACCTGTATATAGAAGACCCTACTGAAAGTTTTTGAAAATGCAAGGACTGAGATTGTATCAATGCAGATAACACTGACATTGAAGGCTAGACAGTTCTGTTCCTGGAAGTCCTTCAGCTATGTCTGGAACTTAAGTGCTGGCCTATTATTACTCAGCTCTCCCTTCCTGTCCTCCTCCAACCCTTGAACATACTGTTCATTTATACTCAGAACTCAGAACATTTATACTCAGAAATGATCTCATTTATTGCTGAATGTCTCCTGACCCATGTCCTCAGGGTCTCACCTTCTGGCTCTTTTATTAAGCTGTTGTACTATGCAAAGTACTTTCTAGCCGAAGAGAAATTCTTGTGCTAGCAGTTAAGATTATTTTTCTACTCTGATCCAGTTGTTTCACTGTCGCCAGTGTAGATCTATAGATACTGACAGGAAAATAAAGCCTAGCTTGCGCTGAGCCATCGCTCTGTTCATCATCAGTGGTGGGAGCAATCCAGTTGCACTCACTCCTGTTTTAGGAACTGGCTAATCTAGCAGACTAGCTTAGGTTCCCTTTCTACTTGAGAATGACCTGCACAGTGGAAGAACATTGTGTGTGCCTGTGTTTTTCTGGGAGATTCTCCAAACATCCTGGAAGGCCATCTTCTCCTCTCCACATTTCCTGTAAACTAGGCTCCAAATAAAAGACATTTCCCAGCTAAAGTCCTGTGTACCAAAACCCCAACCAAGCCCATTGCCATCAGTCATTTCTGATTCATAGAAATCCTACATAGGACAAAACAGGACTGCATTATAGGGTTCCAAGAAGCAGCAGGTGGATTTGAGCTGCTGACCTTTTGGGTTAGCAGCCAAACTCTAAACCAGTGTGTCACTAGGGCTCCAAATATTGCTTTTAAAATATTTTATGATGAATTTTTAAAGGAAAAAATACATATATAGAAGTAGAGAGGAGAGCTTAGTGAGCCTCTAAGGAGCCATCAGCCAGCTTCAGCATTTACCAGCATACTTGTATACCGGGTGACAACTGACATCTCAGGAGTAGATTGTGGCATAACAGTCAGAGCCGCCACCTTACTTCTTACTCCAGTCACGTGTCACTGTAGGTCACTGAACTAACAAATGACTTACACAATATTTTAGAAGCGATAGTCTACTGATAACTGGTGGGATGACTTGGGAAGGACAGTGGGATTGTGGGATTATATTGCCAGTAAAGATATAATTTGTGACATGCTGCCAGTAACATATTGATGTTTCAGGATATCATCTACAAGGTCAAAACTGTTTTTAATAATAATTTTAATGCTGCATATAAGCAAAAAGAGTTTGAAATTGTGCGTGTGAAGGAAAGAAATGTAAGAATTCAAGAAATTATTTTAGAGCTGGAGTTGGGAGAAACGGTCTGGCAACCAGAATTTGACGACTGTGAGAAACCAGAGAGGACCCTTGTGGTGGAAGATCACGAGGTACTGGCTGGTTGGGTTAACCCTCCCGTCTGGTTCAGGACACTCTTCTGGCCTCCGGTTTGTTCTGCTTCTCGCTTCCACAGCTGGAAGTGATAGTCATGGGCAGCATTCTTAGTTACAAGTAAGACAGACTTGACACAGCCTCAGCAATATTGAGGTTCTTTAGAGCATCTCATGGAATCCAGAGAAGGTACAAATGCGGAAGCCACTGAGAAGAGAAACCAAAGACTAGAGCTTGTGGGGAGTCCAGAGATTCTGTCTCTTCATCTCTTAGCTCTCTTCTCTCTACCTTTCAGCTTCCTCTAGCAGTTGCTACTTTCTACCGCCCACACTGGTCTGAACTAGAGTCTCTTGGTCCCAGTTCCGGACTAGCCTGGGAATGGGCTCCTCGCGCAGTTTGTGTCCACTGCCTGTGCACAGGGAGCTTGGGTCACGCTGTGGAAACGACACTAGCAGAGCTCCAGCTACAGAGGTGGTTGCAAAGAAATCCTTAAAATTACTAAAATACTACTGCATTTCATTTTCCAAGAAAACTCTGCTCGCATGAAACCAAGTTGATTACTTTGGGACAAAAGATAATAGCAGCGCTCAAAAGGGGTAGAGTTCCTATTAGATGTCAGCCATGGTTGTAAGTGCTCCTGAATATACTGAGTCTAATTTATATTAGTGAAATCTTACAAGGTAGATGATAATGTTACCTCCATTATACATACGAGGAGAACAACTGATGCATGGAGAGATTAAGTAGCTTGACCACAGCGACAAAGCTAGTAAGTAACAGAGGTGGCGTTTGAATCAGGGGTGTCAAGGACAAGTGTCCATTCCCCAAACCTCACTACTAGGCTTGTTTAAGTTGTTTTTAAGCAGACTGCAGTCGCATGACCTGAGACTGACAGCCAGGCACTGGCCCCACCCCCTTGAGAAGAGCCTGCTCCACCCAGTTGCTTTGAAGGGGCACAGGTAACCTCACCCTAGTGGCTAATCCCCCCTGGCACTTTAGTGGGTTACGTGCTATGTCTGCTAACCGAAAGGTCAGCAGGTCAAATCCTGCAGGCACTCCTTGGGGAAACTGTGGGACAGTTATACTCTGACTTCTAGGGTCACTATGAGTTAGACCAACTCAATGGCAGTGGGTTTGGGTGGATTAGTAGCTAATCCATTCTACACTGCATAGAGTGGTCTTGTTAATAAGGCATAAAGTAACCTCTTCCTCCTCCAGCTTTAGCCCCTCTCATGGCTGCTCATTAGGAGAAAACCCACAAGCCTGGTCCCAGCTGCCCCCTCCCACCCTCCTTTTCCAGTTCTCTTCCCCACCTTGCTTTGTTCTAGGCACACTTATGCTCTGACAATTTCTTGAATGCCCCAAAGTCTTGACATCACAGGACCCTTCTCCTAAAGGATTTGGCTTAGATGACAGTTTATTAGAACTCCTGACCCTCTTCATCTAAATCAGGTTTTCCAATGATCCCTCCTCTTGGGTGTTACACAGGCTTTTAGAGCTAATAGAGAAGTAAAACTCTTCTCATTTTGGTTGGAAAATTTGCTTAACAGAATTCATCTTCATTTCAGTGTGGGAAATTGGATGGAAAATCTGGATAGTCCTTTTTAATCTCCTTACTTCCTTCTAACCTTCTCCCAGCATGTGGAAGGAAAGTTTGATTTCAGTTTTGTTGAGAATGAACAGAAAACTTGTCTCTTTCAGATTTCAGTTACCAAATATGTAAAACCATGGAAAAAGGCCAAAGGTGAATTTGTAACGACCCCCATACTAGAACGGTGGATGACAAGCCAGGTATGCAGAGTTGCTCAAACAAGACCTAAGATCTTCCTAATGTAATTGAATAGCTTTGTGCTTGTACTCCGTTATAGAGTGTCGAGGCGTTTATCCATTGTCCTCCTTCTCCTCTCCCTAGCCCCAATCCTAAATGTAGTCATTCTAACACTGGGGGAGTTCCTGCACCTGGCACCACCCACAGAGTATCAGGCTTCCATCCTAGCCACCCTCTCTGACCCCGGCTCTTTCCTAGATCTCTGACATGAGACGACGTGCCCTGATGGACATGATGGGAGGTGTTCTGGAAGTCAAGAAAGAAGATATCTTGAGAATGGTGAGGTTTGGGGCCATCGTCACAGATAATAGAATGCGGTGGAAAGAGCTACTTTGGTTGTCCCATTTTTGTCTTATATAAACCCAAGTTTTAGATAATTTACAGCAAGAAATACTACACAACCTCTTAAATCAAAACATATTGCCATCAAGTCAATTCTAACTATAGGACAGTAGAACGCCCCATAGGGTGTCTAAGGAGTGGCTGGTGGATTCGTACCACTGACCTTTGGTTGGCAGCCAAACACTTAACCACTGTGCCACCAGGGCTTCTTAAAACATCTTAGTGCCTTATAAACATATAACCCCAGGCAAATGAAAAGAACTTTGAAACTTCCAATCTGACAGAAAGCAAACAACCACAGTACACTGTGGTCTCTGCAGAAGACAGGGATGATGGTGTACCTGTCATTCTCTGCTTACACCAGGGACAGTTTCTTGATACCTGACATAGAAGTTTCTGGAGCTCAGGCATAGTTCTAACTGCAAAGCTATCAACACATACCTCTGAGTCTGTCATCTGAGGGTTTGGTTGGGTACATCCCAACTTCTGAAGCCACAGAAAAGCCTTTATCGATCCTTTGGTCAAGATGTCAGGTCATTGTCCTTGCTAATGTAAAGAACAATACTGTTTTCATAGGCTTTTTTTTTTCTGTAACACTAATTCTGAGCTCTGACTATACTGCTCCATTTATGTTTAAACTGGCTCATAAGCTTGCCCTTGTATCTGTAGGCAATTCCTCAGCCTGCATTCATGACAAAACCTGACGCTTTGTGGTCTGAAGAGGAAAGGAAACAATATAAAGAGTATGAGAAAAAGGTCAAGGAGCTGAATGAAGAACGAGATAAATACAGAAAGGTGAGAGAACAAGGAAGTCATATAACCTATGCTATCCAAGGTTGTATCTCAGTACATCTCAGTGTCTTTAGTAGTTCAAGGCATGGCTTTTCAGCTTGAATTCTCAAGAGAAATACATAATGGTTTCCATCATCTTGGGACACCTGAGCTGGGAAAATAGTCACTAAAAACCTGTCGCCATCTAGTTGATACTGACTCACTGTGACCTTGTAGGACAGAGCAGAACTGCCCCGTAGGGTTTGCAAGGAGTGCCTGGAGGCCACAATCCGCAGGACTCCTTCATTCCTATGAGACACTGGTACAAATATCTCAAGGAAATTGACATTGAGATGTGCTCCTTTTGTATTATGTTTTAATATCATCAGTAATGAAACAAGCCAACATTATATGTCTACTGATGAGGTACACGATACAACATGGCTTATGTAGCATTATTGCTAAAAATGTACAACCTGAGTCTAAATACCAGAAAACATTGGACTAATCCAAATGACATTCTACAAAATAACCTGTTTCCAAGCACCTTCAATTTTCTCTAATGTGGTTCGAAAAAGAAACATTCACTGTGGTATGGTCTATTAAGTCTACTTCTGCCTACATCATTAGCTATGATTAGTCATTTTTAACTTTTTTGTCCCCGGGTGTAATCTTTTTAACAACAACAACAACAAAATTTGTTTTAAGCTTTTTATTTTTTAAATTTTTAAGCAAAAATCTCTCCCACATACACTATATCAAACAGAGCCAAGTAAAACATCTCTGGCCATGTGCTGAGGGCCCAGAACCCTTCTCCTCTGTGCCATCTCAGAGAAAAACGTCAACACTGCTTCCTACAAGAATTTGATATTCTGAAATGTTAACTTTCCTATTGACTTCCTTTCAGTCGTTAGAAGCAGAACTGAAGAAACTTCAAAACAGTATTCAAGACAGCACACAGGCCTTTGATGAGCATTTAAAAAGACTCTTTGAAAAGAGAGTGAAGGCAGAGATGGTTGTCAACCAGGTAAATGAAAGCCTTGCTTAAGAAGACTTTTTCTTTTAAGGAGACTTCAAGGGCCTTCCCTTGTTCTTAGGATAAAGACTGCCCCCTTCCCCTTTGCAAAGGCCTACATTATGTGGACCCCAGCTTCCTCTTTGCCACCCTACCCTACACCAGCCTCTCTGCCTCTTTCAGTGACTCAGCATACTCAGTGTCCTCCTCTCTTAGTCTCTGCCACTTCTTGCCTTCTGGCCCTTGTCTATTCATCCTTCAGTTCCTGCTTCAAATTATTTCCTCAAACTGGGTTGGACCCTCCTGTTGTCTACTCATTCTTTTCCTTTGTATCACTTATTGCAACTGATTTTTAGTTCATGAAAGATTATTTTTTTAGTGTTTCTAAGATTATAAGTTCCATGAGGGTAAGCCTGTTTTATTCATCCATCTGTTCTAGCAACTGGCACTGGTCTTGGCTTACAGTATATGTTGATAAATGAATAATCCTCATCCTTCAAAGGTTCAGATGAAAAGCAGGGTATAATTTCATCCAGTAGTAGGAGTAAATGAAATATATAGTAACCCCAGAAGCAAAACCAAGGGAAAATTATTTCCAACACTGCATTCTATAGTCAGCCAAGCTGTCAACTGCTGTAGGAGGAAAAGCGTGGTATTTTGAGAACACAAGTTTTCAAAACTGTACCTCCCAAGACCCACTCTAGGGATCTATTAGAAGACATATTGCTCCAAGCAAGGGGTCAAAGCAGACAAGGTGGCGCAGCCCTGGAGAGAGGTGAAGGGACTCGTCAGCAGATCTGGCGTGTCATCAGGGTCCCAACAGAAACAGCACAGTGAAAGAGTCAAACTGAAGAGACGTTAATGAGAGGACTTTTTATAGAAGTGGGGGCAAGGTTAAAGGAAACAACAAGGGCTGGTGAAATACCTAGAAACAGTAGGAAGGCCAGCTGTTATCTCCCAGGCTGAAGAGCAGTGGAAAAAGCACCAAAGCCCCTGAAGAGGGTGATAGGGGGAGGGGAGTCAACATCCCAGCTCTCTCTCGGATTTCCTGCTGGTGGTGGTTCCCAGGAAGCCGGAGGGCGTGCAGCCTGGTTGACATGTTCCTTAGAGGTCTGGGGCACACAGTGTAGTGGAGAAGGCTGAATATGAAGCCGGGGGAGCACAGAGCAAAACCCTGCACGGTGATGAAAGGAGATCCCGGTCCAGATTTCAAGAAGGTGAAATATTCCAGAGGAGATAAGCCATTGCCATTGAGTCAATTGTGACTCACCGTAAGTCTATAGGACAGAGAAGAACTGCCCTGTAGAGTTTCCAACACTACAAAACTTTACATGAGCAGACTGCCACATCTTTCTCATTCTGAGCAGCTGGTGGGTCCAAACCACCAATCTTTTGGTTAATAGTCAAGCACTTAAACACTGTACCACTAGGGCACCCCTTCAGAAAGGATGTACCAAAAGACTCAAATTCATTGCCGTTGAGTCAATTCTAGCTCATAGCAGCCCTATAGGACAGAGTAAGAACTGTGCCATAGAGTTTCCAGGCAGCCAGTGGAGTCAAAGTGCTGACCAAGCTCTTAACTACTATATAACCAGGCCTCCTCCAGAACAGTTAGCCACCAAAATAGAAATCAGCAGGCTGCCTGATGCTTTAGGAATATATGAAATGGGATTTGCACTTGGTTGGAGTTTAGGAATGAATTATTAAAGAGGATAATTATTAATTGCAGGAAAAACAAAAGTTGTGGAAGGAAATGCAATAACAATATAGTGCCTGTTATGATAATGCAAAAAGTAAATACTGAGGAACTTTGAATTTCTGGTACAACATGCAAAGAGTTCAGAAGTTGTCACTCTCATCCCCATAGCAAGGCAAAGGCTGAAAAACTGAAAATCAACTGCCACCATGAAAATGCCTTCCACTAAAAACCACCACCCCTGAAACAGAAGAGACAGGCAAATGCAGAGAATCACAGCTCACCAATAGCAGAAACCACAACTGAAGCCTGGTAGGCATAGTTAAAGGTCGGTGGGCTGAATGTGAGAAATTAAGTGTGGACTGGCCAAGAAGTAAAAATTCTAGAAGCCTAGCTGTATAGAATGTGCCATGGACCGCCAAAAGAACAAACAGATCTGTTCTGGAAGAAGCACAACCAGAGTGCTCCTTGGAAGCAAAGATGGCAAGACTGCATCTTACATGCTTTGGACTCGTTGTCAGGAGGGATCAGTCTGGAGAAGGACATCATGCTTGGCGGATTAGAGGGTCAGAGAAAAAGGAGAAGACCCTCAGCAAGATGGGCTGACACAGTGACCGCTACAATGGGCTTGAGCATCAAAAACGGTTGTGGAAATAGCACAGGACTAGGAAGTGTTTTGTTCTGTTGTGCACAGGGTTGCCATGAATCAGAACCAACTCAGTGGTACCTAACAACAGTAGCAAAGCTGTATAGCGACTCAAATATGGCAAAGAAATAGCTTATCCCAGGTCTGGCAGATGATATGTGCAAGATGAGCTTAGAGCTTCAAAGAATACAGTCAAGAAAGTAAGAAGATAATCCAGAGAATGGGAAAAAATATTTGCAAATCCATATCTATATGGGACTTGTATCTGAAGTATATAAACAACTCAGCAATAAAACCACTATTAACCCAGTTTAAAAACGGGCTAAAGATCTGAACAGACATTTCTCCAAAGAAGATATGCAGTGGTCTCTAAGCACATGAAAAGATGCTCAACATCATTAGCCATCAGGAAAATGCAAAGCGAACCCACAAAGAGATTAACTTAACACTAAACCAAACCAAACCTGTCCTGCGGGGTCACTATGAGTCAGAGTTGACTCAGTGGCAATGGGTATGTCTTTTTTATGTTTCTCTGACTCAGCACTTCTGCTTCTAGCTATTTACTCATGAGAAACGAAAATATAGTTCCTAGCAAAAACTTGTATACAAACATTAGCAACATTATTCATAATAGCCAAAAAGTGGACACCATAGACATGCCCATCATGTCTGATAAATGGATAGATAAAATGTGATTTATACGTACAACAAGATAATACTTACCAGTAAAGACATGATATTCTAATACATATCACAACACGGATGACCCTAATAAACATTATGCTGATTGAAGAAGCTTGTCACAAAAGGCCCCATAATATATGATTCCATTTACATAAAGTGTCCAGGATAGACCAGTATAAAGGGATAGAAAGCAAGTTATTGGTTGTCTGGGGAGGGAGTGGAACCCTAGTAGTGCAGTGGTTAAGAACAGAGCTGTTAACCAAAAGGTTGCCAGTTCAAATCCACCAGCTGCTCCTTGGAAACCCTCTGGGGCAGTTCTGTTCTCTGCTAGAGAGTCTCAGTTAGTCAGAAGCGACTCCACTGCACCGGGTTTGGCTTTTTGTTTAAGAACATCTCGCTATATAACAAAATGCAATTACTACTGAAAATATCAAAAGGAGTCAGGAGCCTTTCTTCTAAGGCACCTCAGGGTAGGGTTGAACCGCCAGCATTTCGGTTAGCAGACACACCCGTAAATAGCACCATCTAGGGACTGACAGCGTGAAAGAGCTCCCCTAAATGAGACAATTGGGGCTTCGCAAAGGATAGTAATTGTAATTGATTGAAACCTATCAAATCTGTTTAAATTCATGTGCATATAACAGTATTTTAAATAGAAGAAACTAACTGGTCATCTACCAATTTATTACTAATTGAAACTAATAGATGGGAAGCATCAAGTCCCTACAGGAAACGTATCACTGAGAAACCAAATAACAGGTGGGAAGTGTCCCCTTATAGAAGTATTTCAACTAAGAGGTGAAAAGGGATTAATAGAAATAGAATGTCACCACTAGAGCTGAGCATTAGGCACTAGCAGCTAACATCACAAAAAGAAAGACGATTCTGTAGCACCTCATCACAGAATGCAGTATCACCTATGGCCTTCCTGAAAGGATCAAACATGGATCTGATCAAGCCTGTTGATCCAGCAGCACAGGTTTCGAGAAATACAGAGAACAGAGGAGCCTGATAAACTTCACCACAAGTGTGCAGTCAGTAAAACCCAGGCTAGGAAATGACAGAAGCTGTAGAAAACTACAGACACAATGGGAGGAAAAGAAGGCGAGGGAAAGGGAGCCTGTTGATAATAATTGACTTAGAAGACATGGCAAAGTATTCTGAATGAGCAAATTAGACTCCAGTGCCTAGGAATAGACATTCAAGTAACTATAAAGAAATATAGGAAGTCACTATTATAAAAGTCAGGATGGTGGTTACTGTTGGGGTTGAGATTAGGCTGAAACCCATGGAAGGGACTTCCACTAGTGACATGGTTCTATGTAACTGGCTGGTAGTTGCAAGAGTGTTCACCCTTATAATAACTCATTAAACAATGCATGTGTTTTATGTACCCTTCTTTAGCTTACAGTGAAAAAAGTAAAATATCTGACAGTGCAACCGTCTGCATTTCCTTTTTATTTAAAAGAATTTTTTAAAGAAAATGTCATGGACTTTTTCTAATACTGCCAAGTCTATGACTCCTGATAGACAATCCTTTCTCAGGACTATTGTTCTTTATGATGATGATTATTATTCCCACAGGAGGAATTGAAAATAGCTAACCTGGTCTTCTCTTTATTGTTGGATGAAGAATTAAGCTCCAGAGAATTATGTCTGAACAACTATCTTGCAAGAAGGCAGGAGGAGAAAGTAAGTGTAGAAGCTGATAGCCGGGTATAACCATTGTTGTGATCCTTGTCTATCAAGAGCTCCTTTGCCCTAGACCCTTATTCCCTTCCACCATGCCTACTAAGCCCTGTGCATTCCTTGGGTTTTTACTCTAGGACTGGGTGAAAACATCCATTCCAATAAGTTAATCAGGTTATGTGTTTTTGCATCCACATTCAAAAGAACCATGTAACCTGTGATGGGAATTTGGCAATTGGATACTGGTGACAGTTGCACAGGATTAATATAATTGATGTCATTAAATTATGCATGCAAAAAATGTTAAATTGACGATTGTCGTGTTATATGTCTTTCTACGACAATAAAAGAAGAAGAATCTAACTTTCTCATGACATGTGATTTATAAAATGAGACCACACAGCTTCATGGCTGAAATCACCAACTTTCAACCTCTGACTGGCGTGAGATCTCAGACAAGGTATATAACCTCTTAAGCTATTTCCAAGCTCTTCTTAAGAGGATATTGTTCTCTCTGGACTATTTGGCACTGTAGGTTTTACTAAGCAAATAAGCAATGGCAGTAAGTGGTGAGTTTACAAAGTGAAAAATATTGCTGTATTCAGAAAAATTCTACCTTATATGAACATGAAAGTATGATTCATTAAAGGAACAGTGAATAAAAAAAATGTCCACCACAATACATTTCAACAGATGTCAACTTTCATTAGTAGTATTAATAAAGTATTTTTGTGAAGGCATGAATTAATGTGTCATATATGACACATACACTTAATATTTGCTAAGAGTTTGTTAACAGCCCTGGTGGCACCATGGTTAAGTGCTCTATTCTATAGGGTCACTATGAGTCTGAATCAACTGGCAGACAATGGGTTGGGTTTGCTTTGAAGAGTCTGTTAAATGGCGTGTGCAAAACATCTTCTAAATACAATCCTCCTTATAAGAACCCTGAAGATTTCTTTCACAAATGAAGAGACAACCTTACAGAAGATGGATAATATGCCCAAATCACCCACTCAGCGTAACAGTACATGGCCCAGAACTGGAAAGAAACAAAGACCATCCAAATAAGACTAAACAATGGTTATATTTGCTATGTAGCAAAACAGCTAGCCACAATCATTCATGTTTGGCAAAGACTCAGAGGCAGGCAAGGAAATGGGAAAGCTTTATAGTAAAAAAAGGAGGAAGGCTTCAGGCATTCTCTCGTGGTGGTTGGGATGGGGAAGCTGGAGGCAAGTTAAATTTCTAGAAGTGGTACATCCTATGTGATTGCTTTGGAGAGCATATTTGGCTGTATCTGGTTGATAATGAACTGGAAATGGGCAAAAACTAATGAAGCCAGCCATTATTGACTAAGACCTGACTGTTTGGGGCTGGTAGCTTCAGAGATTGTGGTTTGGCTTTTCCATACTGATAGCTTCAGAGGTTGTAGGTCAGACTTCTGTTGCCATATATGGTCTGACCATTGTCTGTTCCACCACTCACTTGTCGGTTTGTAGTACTGTGAAGTTGCATATGAAGCCATGCCACTAGCATATCAAATACCAGTAGGGTCACCCATGGTGGACAAAATTTGGTGGAGCTTCCAGTCTAAGAAATGCTGGACAGAAGGACCTGGCAATCTACTTCTGAAAAAGTTTGCAGTAGAACATATGAATAGCAGCAGAATATTGTTTGAGTGCCAGAAGATGAGTCTCTCAGATTGCAAGGTGCTCAAAATATGACTTGGGAAGAGCTACCTCCTCAAAATAGAGTTGACCTGGATGATGTGGATAGAATCGAGTTTTGGGGACTTTCATTTGCTGATGTACAATGACTCAAAATGAGAAAAAACAGTTGCAAATACCCAGTAATAATCAGAAAATGAATGTATGAAGTATGAATCTGGAAAATTGGAAGTCTTCAAAAATGAAATGGAACAAATAAATCAGTATCCTAGGCACTAGTGAGCTGAAACAGACTGGTTTTGTCCATTTTGAATCAAACACTCATGGTCTCCTGTGCTGGAAATAAGAGGAACAGCATCACACTCATTGTCACAAAGAATGTTTCAACATTTTTCCTAAAGTGCAATGCTGTCATTGATAAGATAAATCCATATGCCTACGAGGAAGACCATCTTCTTTGTCCTCTCAATCTGCCTTATTATTATTATTATTCAAATTTATATAGCAACCATTGAGGCCAAAGATGAAGAAACTGAAGCTTTTTACCAACTTCTACATCCTAAAATTGATCAAACATGCATTCGAGATACACTGATAATTATTGATGACTGGAATGCAAAAGTGAGAAACAAGAAGGAAAATGGTTTGAAAATATGGCCTTGATGATAGAAACCACATTGGGGATGGCGTGATAAAATTTTGAAAGACCAACAACTTCTTCATTGCGACTACCTTTTTTTCAGTAACACAGATGGTGACTCTGCACATGGACTTTACCAGATGAAAAACAACAGGAATCAAAGCTGATTACTTGTGTGGAAAGAGGATAGAGAAGCTCATTGTCATCAGTCAAAGCACAGACTGGGGCTGACCACAGAAAACACCATCAATTGCTCCCAAATGAGTTCAAGTTGAAGCCGAAGAAAATTAGAGCAAGCCCATAAGAGCCAAAAAAAATGACTGTCATGGGTTGAACTGTATCCCTCTAAAAATATGTAATTTAGCTGGGCCAGGATTCTCTTTATTCTGTGATTGCTCTCAATTTTGTGATTTTCTGATGTCACAAATCCCTTCTCTGCCTGTGGCTAATAGATTGGATGATTATGTTAAAAGACAATTAGGATGGGACTGCCACACCCTTCCTAAGGGAGTTTCCCTGAATTGTGGCTTGCACTACCTTTTATCCTTTCATCCTGTGGGAGATAAAAAGAGAGGGGAGTGAGCAGCAAACTGAGAAACTTATGCCATCAAGAAAGCAGCACCGGGAGAAGAACGTGTGCTTCAGACCTGAGATTCCTGTGCCAAGATGCTCATTTAACAAATACTGTTGCAAAACAAGGACTTTCCTCCAGAGCTAGTCCCTCCTGAATTTGGACTTGTAGCCTACCAGACTGTGTAAGAATCAACTTTTTTATTTTTTTGCTAAAGCCATCCACTTTGTCTTATTTCTGTTAAAGCAGCACTAGCTGACTAAAACAATGACCTTGAATATATGCCATCTGAATCTAGAGACCAAATCAAGAATATATTTGATGCACTGAACACTAATGACTGAAGACCAGACAAGTGGTGGAATGACATCAAAGCCATCATACACAAAGAAAACAAGAGATCATTAAAATGACAAGAAAGAAAAAAAAAACCAAATTGGGTGTCAGAAGAGACTCTGAAACTTGCTCTTGAGCATTGAATAGCTACAGCAAAAGGAAGAAATGTGACACGAAATAAGTGAAGACTTCAGAAGGCAGATTGAGAAGACAAAGTAAAATATCATAATGAAAAGTACAAAGACCTGGCAGTACACAGTCAAAAGGGAAGAACACACTTGACGTTTCTCAAGCTGAAAGAACTGAAGAAAAACTTCGAGCCTCAAGTTGCCATATTGAAAGATTCTATTGGCAAAATATTGAACAACCCAGGAAGCATCAAAAGAAGATGGTACACATAGTACACATAGTCACTGTACTAAAAAAACTGGTCAGCAAACAGTCATTTTGGGAGGTAGGGTATGATCAAGAAGTGATGGTAATGTAGAAAGAAGTCCAAGCTGCCTGAAGTCACTGGCCAAAACACAAGGCTCCAGGAAACGATAGAATACCAACTGAGATGTTTCAACAAAGAGATGCAGCATTGAAAACACCCACTTGTCTATGCTAAGAAATTTGGAAGGCAGCTTCTTGGTCAGTGGACTAGAAGAGATTCATATTTGTACCCATCCCAAAGAAAGGTGTTCCAACAGAATGTGGAAATTATTGAGCAATAGCATTAATATCACACACAATTAAAATTTTGCTGAAGATCATTTAAAAGTGATTGCAGCAGTATATTCACAGGGAACTTCCGGGAATTCAAACTAGATTCAGAAGAGGATGTACAATGAGGGATGTCATTGTTGATTTCAGATGGATCTTGGTTGAAAGCAGAGAATGCCATGAAGAGTTTTACCCAGTGTTTTATTGGTTACCCAAAGGCATTTGATTGTGTGGATCACAACAGATTATGAATAACACTGGGAAAATGGGAATTCCAGAACACCTAATTGTGCACATGATGAACCTATATGTAGAACAAGAGGCAGCTGTTGAACAGAACAAGGTGATACAACATGGTTTAAACTCAGCAAAGGTGCGTGTCAGGGTTGTACCCTTTCACCTATTGATTCAATCTATATGCTGAGCAAATAATACAAGAAACTGGACTATATGAAGAAGAGTGCAGCATCAGGATTGGAGAAAGGCCCATTAATAACCTGTGTTACGCAGATGACACAACTTTGTTTGCTGAATACAAAGTGGACTTGAAGCACTTACTGATGAAGATCAGTGACTACATCCTTCAGTAAGTATTACATCTCAACAGAATGAAGACACAACTGGACCAATAAGCAACATCATAATAGAGAAAATATTAAAGTTGGCAAGGATTTAATTTTACTAGGATCTACAATCCATGCTGTGGAAGCAACAGTCAAGAAACCAAATGACATATTGCAATGGGCAAATCCGCTGCAAAGACCTCTTTAAAGTGTTACAAAGCAAAGATGTCCTTTGAGGGCTAAAGTACCCCTGACCCCAAACCATGGTATTTTCAATTCTCTCATATGCACATTAAAGCTGAATAGTGAATAAGGAAGACTGAACTGGAACTGACGCCTTTGAAATATGGTGCTGGTGAACAATACTGAATACACCATGGGTTGCCAGAAATACCAACAAACCTGTTTTGGAAGAAGAACAGCCAGAATGTTCTGTAAATAGAGGATGGCAGACTTCCTCTCATGTATTTTGCACGTGTTATCAGGAGTGACCTGTCAGTCCCTTGGGAAGGACATCATACTCGGTAAAGGGTCATTGAGAAAGAGGAAGAGCTTTGTTACACATTGAATTATGTCCCTCAAAATGTGCATCTACTTGGCTAGACTGTGATTCCCAGTACTGTATGCTCGTCTACCATTTTGTCATCTGATGTGATTTTCCTTTGCGTTGTAATCCTACCTCTGTGATGTTAATAAGGAAAGATTAAAGGCAGATATTATTAATGAGTCAGGACTCAACCCACAAGATTAGGTTGTGCTTTAAATCAGTTTCTTTTAAAATATAACAAATAAGTGAGCAGAGAGATACGGGGGACCTCATATCATCAAGAAAGAAACACGGGGACCATAGTGCATCTTTTGAACCCAGGGGTCCTGCACTGAGAAGCTCCTCAACCAGGGGAAGATTGATGACCATGAACTTAGCCCAGAGCCAAGAAAGAAAGAAGACTTGTCCTGAAGCTGGCTCCCTGAGTTTGGTCTTCTAACTTCCTAAATTGTGAAACAATAAGTTTCTTTTTGTGGTATTTCTGTTACTGCAGCTTGTGGTAGCTAAGACACTCCGCAACAAGATAAACTGATAAATTGCAACAATGGGCTAAAGCATAACAGTTATGAGGATGGTACAGGACCTAGCAGTGCTTCATTCCGTATGTATAGGGCTGCTATGAGTCAGAACTGAGTAGATGGCACCTAAAAACTGTCTGTTTGTACAGTGCATCTGTGTATGCAACCCAGGTCCATGTGACTCCCAACCTTTGTGTCTTCATCATGCCACAATGCCCTGCTAAGAATGTGACAAGCTCCGAAGACGTATAGTCACATGCAAAACTATCATACCTAGAAACAAGTGATTAGATGCTTCTTGTTTCAGTCTCCAGTTGGCTTACTTTCTTCTATAAATGTCATATGTAGTAGATACTTCACTGACATATATCTTGTGCTTGAAAATTCCTTGTTCCTTTTTGGCACCCCCAATATTTTTGTTTATCCTAAAAAAGTGTCTAATTTCAGAGAGGGAAAGGGCCACATACACCAGAGAGTACATCCACATGAGACCAGAAGAACTAGATGGTGCCCAGCTACCACCAATGATTGCCCTGATAGGGAACACAACAAAGATTTGCCGACATAGCAGGGGAAAAAGTGAGGTGCAGGACTTGAACTCTAGTAATAAGACCAAACTTGAGGGTCTGACAGACTGGAAGATCCCTGGAAGACATGGGCCCCACACTCTCTGTTAGCGCAGAACTGAAACCATTTCCAAAGCCAACCCATCAGACGAAGACTAGACTGGACTATAAAACTTAAAATGATACTGACGAACACTGTTTCTTGGCTTAAGTAGATACAAGAGACCAATCGGATAGCTCCTGTCCAGAGGTGAGATGTGAAGACAGAGGGGGACGGGAACTGGCTAAATGGACGTGGGAAGTACAGAGTGCAGAGGAAAAGGGTGCTGTCATGCTGTGGGGAGAACAACTAGGGTCACATAACAATGTGTGTGTGTACATTTTTGTATGACAAATTGACCTGAATTGTAAATTTTCACTTAAAGCACAATGAAATATAGTAATAGTCTCCAGTTTCAATCAGCTCTTCTGCTGTAACTGTAGATCCAGACTTCGGAGGCTATCCAGAGTGCTAAAGAAGACCTCGATATGTACAAGGAACACTACGACAACTTACTGGCAGAAGACAAAGTGAGTCATTGTCTTACCTACTTACTGGTGCAGCAGAGTTGCTGCTGCCTGGATTCAGGGAACATTAAAAGACATATAACTTAATGTCATCACAGATTTATTTATCTCCTTTAATTCTCAGTTATGGGTAAATTTAATTCCATGCCACTGTATGTTTCTGAACAATCAGTATATAAAATGAATTTTTGTAAACTTGTCTGGTTTAAGTTTTCTCTTTTTCAAAAAAGAGGAAATCATCTGCACTTTAGTGCTTTTCACATCACACTTCAGGCTATGGATCCCATTACTGAGTCATGAAATCAATTTAGTAGATTTATGTTTAATGTTTTTCCAATGGAATAAAACAGGGTAGAGTAGACTAGAATGGAAGAGAATAGAGTACCTTGCATATGTTTGGGAGTAAATGTTATTTTGTGAAACTTCTGTTTCATTTTGTATATGCTGGGTCTTAATATAAAATGTCATTTTTTGTGAATCTCTATAAAAGTCTGTGAAAAACTATTATGGATAATATATAAGGCCTCTTCAGCTACACAATTCTGTGAAATTACATTCTTAATGCACTGAGATACTTCCTATTCAAAAAATAAACAAATAACCTTTTAAGGAATTTTGTAATGAATGGTCACCCTCTAACAAGTCTACTTTCTAAATCAAGTTTTCATGGATTTCTAAATCAAAGCGAGGACAGTCTTGTATTCTGAAGAGCATGGTTAGTAAATAAAGGTTTTAGGACAAAGTTGGAATCTTAGCAATGATGTGTTTTGTTTGTTCTCTAGGTTCTGGATCGCAGCTTTAAAAAGGAGTTTAGCGAAATTCCCATGCATCAGGTGGAGTTACTCTACAAACTTTTTAAACGCCGGCCAAGGTATGTTTCTTCTTTCCTGTCACGTTTTAGAGAAAATGTTTGTAAATGAAGAGGGGTGTGATTAGATTTCTGCTTTTCCCTCCCAGTTATGAATGGAAATATCTATTGTCGCAGTCTTTGAGTGACAACGTTCAGGTGCCTTGATCATAATTCAGTATTGTCTGAGGGTGTACCTGTATCTTAAAGTGTAGCTCTAGACAGGGAAAAACAATTTATTTTCATCACATAAAAGTAGTTAAGTGTCTTTGTAAGCACAGGGCTATTAGAAGTTCAATTTTATATGTGAAAGCAGTTCCTCTTAAGGCGTACAGATTTATGAACTGTTTTGCCCAGGATCTGTTCCAATCAATAGGAGTCCTCTGTGACATGAAGCAGAATTACACATTAGAGACTTCCAGGATAAAGTAAGTTTGAATTTTAAAAAAAAGGAGAGGGCAGGTTTCTTGACTGCAGAATGTCCCTGAATTTGTTACTGACCTATGACCTCCATGTACAGGAAATAGAGTAAGTAAAACTAGAATTATAGTTAGCTCACCAGAACTAAATCTATAGATTTTCTAAAATGTTAAAAAAAAAAAAAGAAAGAAAGAAAGAGAAAAAAACAAGTAACAAAGGACAAAAAAAAAAAAAAAAAAAAAATCTGTGTGTTTCATTGACAAGAGCATTTGTTCTTTTGCTGCTTCTTGATTTACGCATTTCTCTCAACGACATACATGCCAAAAAATAAAAATCTGTAAATCCTGTGCCATGTCCATCTGGCTGGCATATATTTATTTGACCTCCAAGTATAAGAAACATTTCTTTTCCTAAGACGTTTTATGTGTTTATGTTTAAGAAAAGTTTGGAAAATGTCAGTTTAAATGATAGCAAATAGCCAATATTCAAAGAGCTTTAATATATCTGTTACATTGAAAGTAGCATTAGAATTGCACTTCACTGATTTTCAACAGCATAAATTCACATTTTCATAATTTTATTTGTGACAAAGATAAAGGATTATTCACGTCTGATATATCAACTCATTTTCTCGCCTTTGACATAATGTAGGCAAACTAACCAATTTAACCCATAACATGCCTCAGGTCTTGGTTTTCCCCTTTTTAAAGGGGTGAGTTATAACAAGCCCAAGTACACATATTTTCTTCATGAAAAAGAAGCAAGGCCACCTAACTCTATCATGGGAGGGGTTATATATCCTAACTCCGTCACATACCACACCTGTGGCCATGGGCCAGTTAGTTACTTGTTTAGAACCTCACCTCCTCATCTAAAGACAGAGGTGACAATACTAATCTTACAGTGTACCATAAAGTGTCTTAACAGTTAGTGTCTAACACAGTCTTTGTACCCTTCTTCCCTTCTCACCCACAGTCCGGAAGACAAAGCAAATCTATTAATGGTGAGGGGTGGGGAGGAACACTTCCTCAGTTTCACATACATCTGAACATATTATAGGCTGTTACCGGGTACTGTCGAGTCATTTCCAACTCATAGCAACCCTGTAGGTCAGAGTAGAACTGCCCATATTGTTTCCCAGGGAGCAGCTGGTGGATTTGAACTGCCGACCTCTTGGTTAACAGTTGTAGTGCCTAGCCATTATGTCGCCAGGGTTTCCTGTGACACACTACTTGCCTGTAAAAAAGTGTATCAACCAGAATGTGCAAGACAAACGCAGAGAACGCCTACACTTCTCTTGGGCATTTAATTGCTTGGTTACAGCACACTGAAGGTGGCTGTTTCCTAACTAAACTAAAGCTGCCAGAGCTGATAATGAGGGCAGTATCTAGTCCAGCCAAGGTCGTATCTGGATCTAGACAGTATGAAAGGACAAAGTGAGTACTTTTCTCTTGGGAATAAGCCACCCGCCAGCCCTCAAGTGCCATGCAATGTGTCATACCTATGTTAAGAGTCTTATTTAACATTGATGTTTTGTGTGAGAATGTGAGAGGTTGATGGTTTGTATTGGTAATCCCAGAACTCAGAAACAGAAAGTGCAGCAAGAGACACCCAGCATGACGCCTTTTGGAGATCGACCGGGATCTGACAGATTGAATAAGGATGCCTTTGCACAGCTAATGAAAGCCATGGATGAGCTGGACAATGTTAGCAACATGCCAGAAGGCTTGGATAGCTCCGTCTGGGAACACTTCTGCATTACCAGACGAGTGAAAGTGGAAAATGAACAGAAAGTATACAATCAAATTTCCATTTTATTACTGTAATAATATCAAATATATAATTTAAGATGGCGAGTGTTTTCAGAAAAGCTAATTATATGGGTTTTTCTAGTAGTTGGTAATATTAACAACAATAATGAAATAAAATGTCAACCTTTGTGCCACTGAGGGCTAAGCATAGGTTTGTCTGTGCAGGTGGAGAGCCCTGTTGTCCAGTGCGGAGGTTGACTGGCCACATATGGTCATACCAAAAGCCAAACCCAAACCACTGCCATCACGTCGGTTGTGACTCATAGCAATTTTACTTGAAATAAATGTGGCTAGTTTTGACTGAAATGCACCGTAGGTGGAAAATATACACCAGATTTAGAAGACTTAGCATGAAAAAAAGGATTTAAAATGTCTCAATCTTTGTATTTATTGCATGTTGAAACAATACTGTTTTATTATGTATAGAGTTGCTGTAAGTCAGAATCGATGTAACTTTTTTTTTGGTGGTTTTTTTTTTGATATGTTAAATGAAATATATTAATGAAATTCATTCCAACCTATTTCATTTTACTTTTTATAATGTGGCTATTACAATATTTAAAATTATATATATGCCTCACATTTGTGGCCTACATTATATTTCTCTTGGACAGCACTGTGGTAGACACTGCCTTTCTCTTCTCTTTGCCCACAGTTTTAGAGGAAGTCATCCTTTTGCATAGATTAGAATTATATTTAGCTCATGAGAACTAAATTTATAGTTTTGCTAAAACTTAAAGTACTGAAGAGCAAAAATGTGTGTGTTTAATTGACAAGAGAATCTATTTTTTTATTGCGTCTTAATTTCCCCATTTCCCTCAACCACACACATGCCACAAAAAAAAAAAAATCCCTAAACCCGATGCCATATGCATCTGGCTAGTACATATTTGTAAAAGTATCTATGATTATATCGTTTTACGTAAGGTAATGAGAACAAATTTTAAAGTAAGATGTAAGCAAAATTCTAGTTGCTTACATGCTTGGTTTTCATCAAGAAGCATATTTGATACTCTTCAAATTATTCATGGAATGTACCATGCAAAGTTTAAATATTTTGTAGTATCTGATGGCAGAGATGTAAACTTCTTTTTTCTCTTGGAAATACAGACTTTTTAAAGTTTTGTAACAAAAACGTCAAAAGATATATGTTTTCTGAAATTACTTAAAACCAGTTTTTATTTCTGAAGCTCCATATGTTCTAAGATGCTTGTGACTTGGTCTCTTCAGGTAAAGCAGAAATCAGCTGGCTTAATGGAAATGGTGGCTTTTCTTCGGAAGAGAATTGAGGAAGATGAAAAGGTGCAACGCGACATTGAGAAAGTGTTCCATGAACTCATCCTGTAATTTGAACTTTTCATTCATGTTCAATTATTCAAAATCTAAGCTAAAGCTAATTTAAGTTTGTTCTGTAATTGGGGGAGAATGCCTAAAAAGAGACCCGTCAGCTGACTGACAGGTGTTTACAACTGGCCCAGGCTTGACCGTCTCAGTCCTGGTGTTGTTCTTTAAAAATGCTCTTTAAAAAGAAAAAGACACTTTACAAGTTACAGGAGGCATTTCAGAGTGGAGCATTCCCACATGTTCTATTGTTCATATTACAAATAGAGAAGTTATAAAAAAATGATAGTATTTTTTTTATATCTGTCTCTCCCATATAAAAACACACAAAATCAGTTGCTGCCATTACATAGTTTCCAATTCAAGCCACAGAAGCATTTTTTGTGTAAAATTAAGCAGACGTCCAAAAAAATTCCATGTAAACATGGACCTAACTACTGTCTTTTCCTTTAAGGGAGATTGCTTTTTACTGGATACTGGCTTAACATCCTTGCTTCACTTTTGGGCCATAGTTACAGCTATATTGGTAGAAAATATATATTTATTTATTTATGTTATATGTAATAAATACATATACATGTATACTGCTCTGATGTTCCCACATTTATTATTATATATCATTGTAAGGAATATTGAATTACCTAGAAATAGATTTTTAAAATAGCATCTAGATAAATCTATATTAACATGCGTTAGCATGTTAATATAATATCAGAATTCAGTAAATAACATCAGAACTCTTATTTGTTATTTGATAACTCTATTTTCCTCATTTTTGTTATAACTATATTAATCTACTCTTAATCTTAAAGTAAAATTTTATAAAAGTATTTCTGTCCATACATTTTTTGGGTGGCCATATGTAATTCCATGCCAGTACAACAAAATATTGTAGATACCTCTAGAAAAACTCATCATTGGGAAAATGTGTCTACAGAATATTTTCCTTAAACTGGTTTGAGTTTAGTACTCTCAGATAGTAGGTGAAATCTGGAATATAAATAGATTAATAACTATTTGCTTTGGCATCTGTTTCATTTTTAGATTACAGGAAGAGAAAGTAGAATTCCAGTTGGATTTGACCATCCAGATTCTCCTTAAACAAGGACAAGTAGAAGTGGAGAATTTCCAATTAATTCTGGACTATTCTGATGCCATTCTCATCAACAAGACCATAATTGAAGACTTGAATTCTGTGATTCGGGTAATTATGCATTTTCAGAGAGAAAAAATATGTATATATTAGCTGCTGTATCAAATATTTTATGTTATTCTCTTTTCCATGATAAATCATTTAAATTCAGTTAAATCAGTGATTTCTAACTCTGGCTGTCCACTAGAAGCACCTGGAGAACTTTATGTATTAACTCAAACCTAGTTATTTTTTTAGAAGTACCCCAGACAAAGTACAGGACCGTAAGACTGTTGAGTTACATCTTCTTTTTAATATGCCCTAGTTTTGTTACCTTCAGTCTTCTCATCAATAATAACCTTAGACAGGCTTATATTACTTATTTTAGAGTTTACTTCTTTTCTGATATAAACATTTAATACTATAAATTTCCCTCTTAGCACTATTAGCCACATTCTGCAAATTTTGGTATTTTGTGTTTTCATTTTCTCTCAATTCAAAATACCTTTTCCCAAATATCCCCATGACTTACTGTTTGACTCATGGGTTGTTTGAAAGTATGTTATCTAAGATCCAAATAGTTGGAAATTTTGTGCTATTTGAGGATTATATATTACTGTCATACATTTTACAAATATAATAAACCCATAATACATTTTTGTAATTTTTGCTTTTAGGCAGTCAGTTATCTTTTAGATAAGAAATAAAGGATGAAAAGGATTTTCTATTTACCTTCATTTTTATGATTTCAAGAAACCTTTGTTCCTTTGAATAGATCCAGCTTCCTCATTAGTATCATATACTGCCTGCTCCAAGAACTTCCTTTAACATAACTGAAGTGCAAGGCTCCTAGTAATGAACTTTCTGAGTTGGTTTGGTTTGGTCTGAAAAGTCTTTAACTCATCTTTGTTTTTGGAAAATATTTTGCTAGAGTAGTTATCTAGATTGGCACCTCCCTCTCTCTCCCCTTTTTTCCTTTCTTTTCCTTCCTTCTTCCATCCTTCCCTTCTTCTCTCTTCCTTTCATCTTCTCACTTGAAAGATGCTCCTGTTTCTGCCTGACTTAGTTTCTCATAGGAAGTCTGCTTTAATTTTTATCATTGTCCTTCTGAATGTAACATGTCTGCATTCAAGGTTTTATCTTTGGTTCTCAGCAACTTGAACATAGTATGTCCGGGTGTGGGAGTGTGGGTGTGTGTGTGTGTGTGTGTGTGAGTGTGTATTTCCTGGTGGGAGTTCTCAGAGCTTCTCCAACCTGTGATTTAATATTTTTCCAAAAATTCTTAGTGTTTGTTTAAATATTTCTTGTGCCCTGTTCTAATTCTCTTCTACTTCTCGGATTCCAGTTGCAGATATGTTAGAATGTTTGATATTGTTCCACATCTCTGAATGTTCTGTTTTCTCTCTCTCTTTTAATTCTGTTTTCTCTGTGTGTTTCAGTTTGGATAATTGCTGTTGATCTATTAAGCAAGTTCATTGATTCTTTCTTCCACTGTGTCTAACATAATGATGAGCCCATCAAAGGCATACTTTATCTCCACTACCATAATGTTGCTACCTTGCTGTAATTGCATTTTTGTTTTGGAGTTTTTTGAGATTATCTTCGGGGTTTTCTATCTAGACAATCATGTCTTTCTATGAATAAAGACTGTTTTATTTCGTCCTTCCCAATCTATATAACTTTTATTTCCTTTTCTTGTTTTACTGTGTTAACTAGAACTTTCAGTGTGATGTTGACTAGGAGTGGCTGGGGGGCATCTTGATCTTGTTCCCAATCCCAACTGGAAGGAAAGCATCTAGTATTTACAACGTATGCACTGCCTGTGATGTTAATTGTAGGTTTTTCTGTAGACATTCTTTATCAGGTTCAAGCAGTTCTCTACTATCAGTTTGCTGAGTTTTCATCATAAATGAGTGTTAGATTTTTGTCAGATGCCTTTCTACATCAATCAGTACTGTCATGTGATTTTTCTTTTTTAGCCTGTTGATGTAATGGATTATATTAATTGGCTTCTGAATATTGTAGCAGCCTTGCATACCTGGAACAAAGTCTCCTTGATTGTAGTATATAATTGTTTTCATACATTGTTGCAATTAAGTTCTGGATATTTTGTTGAGAATGTTTGCATCAGTGAGAATGTTTTGTGGAAACATTGCTCTGTAATTTTCCTGTCTTGAAGTTTCTTTGGTTTCAGCATTAGGGTAATGCTGGCCTCATCAAATGCGTTAGGAGATGTTCTCTCTGCTTCTGTACACTGGAAGAGATTATAAAAAATTGGTATAATTTCTTCCTTAAATATTTGATATAATTCACCAGTGAAACCATCTGGGCCTGGTACTTTCTGGTTTGAAAGTTTACTAATTAGCTATCCAATTTTTAAATATATATCTCAGGTTATTTATTTCTCCTTGTGTGAGTTTTTGTAGTTGTGTCTTTCAAGGAACTGGTCCCTTTGCTCTAACTTACCACGTTTGGGGCATACAGTTGTTCACAATGTTTCTTTATTATCCTTTTAATGTTCATGGGATCCAGTGGCAGCATTAGCATTGGTGTCACCTAGTGCAGTAACTCACGCTGTCACTCCCTCATGCTAATTACCACAATGTGATAGCTAAAACACCAGAAAATCAGACAAAATCAGCATCTATAAAAACATCAGATTCAACTAAAACAGGGCATACTTGTAGCATGTGTAGACAAAACGTCTTGATTCTAAGTGTCATTGTAATTGGATAATAATGACAGGTCTGACCAGAGCACATTAGAAGGTTCAAACTGTAAATCAGCATGGAGTTTAGCCTTGTAGGTATATTGATGCATGTAAATCGAGCTGGTGAAAAATATTTCTGTTGTTGAAACTAACTGCAGGGGAGGGATAGTTTTGTTTTAAAAAGCAATACTTTCATCTGTAACACTGCCCTAGAATTCTATGTACAGTGATTCTGATGTCATCCCCTCTGACAGTACCACCCAGTGTTGTCGATGCCCCTGAACACCCTAGTGACACCACTGATAGGATCAGTAGAACTGGCCCCTCTTTCGTTTCTAATATTAATAATATCGTTACTAGTATTATTCTCTCCTTTTTCTTGGTTAGACTGACTAGAAGATTATTGGTTTTACTGGTTGTTTCAAAGAACCAACTTTGATTTCATTGGCTTTCGGTACTGTTTTCAATTTCATTGATTGCTGCTCTGATTTTTATCATTTCTTTTCTTCTGCTTGCTTTGGATTTAGTTTGTTCTTCTTCTCTCCAAATTCCTTAAGTAGAACCTTAGTTCAATAAATTTCAGTAAGTCATACTTTTATTTTCATTTAGTTCATAATATTTTTTATTTCTCTTGAGACTTCTGTGACCTATGTATTATTTAAAAGTGTGTAGTTTACTCTCCAGATATTTTGGACAGGTTTTTCTACCATCTTTCCATCATTGATTTCTACTTTAACTTTATTGTACTCTGAGAATATTTCTGTTCTTTTAAGTATGGTTAAGGTGTGTTTTATAGCCCAGAATGTGGTTTTTCTTGGAGAATATTTAATATATGAGTTTTGAGGAAAATGTATATTGAACTTGAATTTCCATAGTGCTTTATATTCAATTGTATAAAAAAACAACCCTTGAGAACATGAAGCATGCATTTATAATTAAGAAAGAAATCATGATTATCTCAGAATTAAGCCCCAAATTAAATGTTCCCAGGTTCCTGGCTTTGACAGGTGACACAGAATGAAGAATGTTGACCTTTTTTAAATTTAAAATGCCTATAAAACATCCAGAAACCTTGGTGGCATAGTGGTTAAGTATTATAAATGCTAACCAATAGGTTGGCAATTTGAATCCACCAGGTGCTCCTCAGAAGCTCCATGGAACAGTTCTACTTTGCCCTACAGGGTCACTATGAATCAGAATTGACTTGACAGCCATGGGTTTTGTTGGTACTTTATAAAACATCCCAGTAAATGTTAATTACCCAGAGATAAAGATTTAAGATTGATCTACTTATAGATAATTACATGAGTAATTATATATGTATATATAATTATATATAATATATATTATATATGTGTATATATAATTATATATACATAATTAAAGCCATCACATTGTGAGTATTCAGGAAGCAGATAGACGAGAAAAAGGTGTTCGAGCCATTGTTCAAGCTAGGACTCTTACAGTCCTAGCAGAGAAAGTGCCACCTAACTGAGAAGGAGCTGCCAATGAAATAAGAGGAAAGCGAGGACCTAATGACCCTAACAGTTCAAACAGAGGGACTTGACTGTTAGGTCAGTTACCTGACCTGAGTAGTCTCAGTAGAGTATCAGAGCAGGAGCTCAGTTGTTTGTAGTTGATGAAATAATTTGAAGTAAGTAAATAGTGGCTTATAAATAACTCTTACAAAAAAGTTGGCTGTAAGGGAGAGACAAAGAAGGTGATAGCTTAGACTAGTGTTTCTCATCCTCAGCATTACAGACATTGGACCTACATAACTCTTTTTTGTGGACAGATGTCCTGTGCATTGTAAGAACTTTTTTTCAGCCTCTTTGGTCTCTGCTTACTAAATACCTGTAACAACACACAACCCCTTTCCAGTTATATCAACAATATTTCCAAACATAGCCTAATGTCCTCTTGGGGGGCGTGGCAGCAATATTTCTCCCCAGTTGAGAACCAATATTTCAGAAAAATGATTGAACCAGATGTGGTGATGACAAGAACAGGGGTATGATCATGGGAGTGGAGCGGCTAAAGCAACATGCAAAAAAAGGTCACTGGAAGTGATAAATCAAGGAATAGAGGGGCCACGCAGTGATCTGGAGATGAAATTAAAAAAAAAAATACTAACAGGTGGTGTAGTCTGATGGCATGAACTAGGAAAGATTAGATTTTTTAAGACAGGAAAAGAGCAAAATGTTAGCTGATGGAATTCTTGCACAAATTTATGAGACACATAGGGATTTCACCTTTTGCAAGCTGAGAGAACAACTTCTATGAAAATATTCCTGAATTCATCTAGGCAATCAATTCCAAGTAACATACAAAAACATCTAGGTATTTGGGTGTAACAAATACTTTTTTTTCCCCTTCTTACTTCCTTCCTCCCTGTCTCTCTTCTCCCTTCCTTCCTTCCTTCTTTTCACTAGTTACCAACCAGATAACCCTGTGGCTAGCAGCATAAGACTATAAGCCTTCATTGATAGTGTCAGAAAGGAGGGCACAGTAAGGTAGCATACAGATTGGTAGACTAGGTGGTAACAAAAGGAGTCCCTGCCTAATTACTGACATATAAGTAAATGTGGCTTGCCATTTAAATGTACCTTATGCTCCCCACTGTTTAATGACTAACTTGTGATCAGATTTTGCTCAAGAAGTAAATACATTTTTTTAAAGACGATAGAATTACCTCTAAGTATAGCATTCAGCTTCAAATATTCTCCAATTCTGTATACAGAATCATATTATCTGAATATTGGAATGTGATTTTGTTGTTTAAGACTCAGGGACAAAAGAAAGTTACTAGCATGATGGAAAGTAAAGACATCCACAAAGGAATATTTCAGATTGAGTGGGAACATAAGAAAATGGAGATGGAAATGGAGGACCTAAATCAGAAGGCTTGGGATATTCAGATGCTGTTTTTTTCAAGAGATCGTCAAAAGGTAAGCTCCCTCTGCCCACTGTGCACTTTATTATTATTGTCGTTGTTTTATTGTAGTAAAAAATATATATGCTTAAACCTTGCCGTTTTAACCATTTGTGAGTCTACATTTTTGTGGCATTAATTATTAATTACATTTGCTATGTTGTGCTACTTTCACCACTATTTATTTACAAAAGTTTTTCGTCCTCCCCAAGCAGAAATTGAAGACTTTTTCCGCTGCAATTCTCACCCGGCCCTCCCCTGAACCCTCGGTAACCATTAATAAACTTTTGTCTCTGTGTATTTGCCTGTTCTAGGCATTCCATAGAAGCAGTGGGATCCTACAGCGTTTGTCCTTTTTTGTCTGACTTACTTCACTCAGCATGATGTTTTTAAGGTTCATCCATGTGCTAGCATGTATCAAAACTTTATTACTCCTTATGATGAACTCCATTGTCTGTATATGCCTAACTGAATCATTTCTTGCATAATAATCAGTACAAAGCTGGTTCCTGTGAGGCAGACGATGAAGATGTCCCAAAGGTCCCATTTTTCCAAGCTGTCGCACCGCTCCGTCATCTCTAACAGTCACTACCCCGCTGCCCTCCGTATGCTCCTTCCTGTCTTTGGATTCCCTAATTCACTGCAACTTCTCACAGAACTCATGAAGCATATAAAAGAAATGGCTGATGAGGTTGTAGAAGCTGGCAAGTCCCAAATTTGTGGGTCAGGCATAGCCTTCTCCAAACCCATGTGGCTGCAGGAGCTGAGGAACCCAAACCGGCCATTTGAGCCACAGACTGCGGGCTCACAGGGCTGCAGAGGTTGGTGAATCAGGTCACAGGACAGTCACACTCTAGGAAAGTGCATAATTTTAGTAAGGGTGGGGCTTGCGTTACACCTCCCTGCAATCATGGACACACCTTATGCTAATCCTGTCTCATCAACACACAGAGGTCAGGATCAACAACACATAAGACAAAGGACAACCTACTCAATACTGGGAATCCTAGCCAAGCTGACATATAACCCCAACCACCCCTGGTTCTACGTGCCTTATTTGCATAGTCCCACCCATCATTGTGTGTGAGTCACAGAAGACCATGGCGAGAAGAGCTGTATTAAGTAATTTATTACACCACAGTACCGTATTTGGTTTACCCATTCGTTGATTGATGGACATTTGGGTTGTCTTATATAGTCTTAATTTCATTCATTTAAACAATATTTAATAAAAAGCTTCTGTGATGTCAAGCATATTCTAGGCAGAAGTATTTCATAATGTGTGGATGGATTCTTTTTCTTCCAGGAGTTTGCATTTTTCTGCCAGTTTTTCATGGCTCCTTCAGGAGTGTGGTTCTGTCATGCAGTTTAACAAGGATTTCCTAATTGTGAAATCCAGCGGTCTTTTTGCAGTCATCACCATCTTCCACTCTGTAGAAAGTGACCCTCTGTTTACCCCTTTGGCCTTTACCAGAAACCTGGTGGTATAGTGGTTAAGTGCTATGTCTGCTAACCATCCACCAGGTGCTCTGTGGAAACTCTATCGGGAAGTTCTACTCTGTCTATAGGGTCACTGTAAGTCAGAATTCACCCAGTGGCAGTGGGTTTGGGTTTTTTTTTTTAGTTGGTTTCTATCACCTCTGTTTTTTTCCAACATGTTTCTTCCAACACGTTTTTCTTCTACTCTGCCTGTTTTACTGGTTTCTCTTTCTCTTTTAACCCTTAAATACAATCACTCTTTAAGAGTTGGTCCTTAACTTTGTGTATCCTTGCATGCCTTCTCCTTTGATGATCTCTATTTCTGAGTTTAATCTCTTCTAAAAGATTAATTCTCAAGCTCTCGCCTATGACCTCTTTCATGCTTCACTCCTGTTTCTGCTCCCAGCAGCTACTCTTCTTGATCTACTCATTTCTGTTCTTTATAGCCACTTGCCTAGCCTTCAAGTGTTAGACATTTTTGAGTTCCCTCTTTTCCTTGTCTTCCAAGTCTTGCTGTTTCTTCCTCATTCTAGATCCCTACCACTTGTACCCAGGTTCACTCTTCCATCTTCAATGGTTTCAACCTTTTTTTTTAATAAATAATAACCTAAAGACGGCACTTGGCTTGGCAATTGACTTTTTGACCTTAGGTGTTCCTCTTATCTAAGCTATGCTATGTGTTGCTCTCAAACTAATACTCCTATATAGCTCTAACATTACTACTCTGCTTTAAAAACTTTACACTGCTTCTTCTTACTTGAAAAATGAAATATGAAATCCTTAGGTGCACATTCAACCTAACTTTTTCAAAGTCATTACCTGCTATTCCTGCCACACATCAGTATTCTCAAACCAAACTGATTACTATTTTTCAGGATTCTACCTCTGCCTTTGCTGTTACTGGTTCTTCTACTTAAAATATCTTTCCTTTCCGCTCTTCCTCCTCCAATCCAAGCCTATCTATTTTTAAAAGACTAATTTAAATGTTGGAAACCCTGGTGGCGTAGCAGTTAAGTGCTATGTCTGCCAACCAAAAGGTCAGCAGTTTGAATCCAACTAGGTGCTCCTTGGAAACTCTATGGAGCAGTTCTATTCTGACCTATAGAGTCACTGTAAGTCAGAACAGACTCAGTGGCACTGGGTTTAGTTTAAATGCCATCTCCTCCATAATGACTTTCCTGATATCCCCAACCTGGAAAACTCACATTCATGGATCATTTTTGGATTTGTATGGCATTATCATATCTTCTAGCAACTAATCATGTCTATACATGGCCTCTTTTCTGAAGGCTAGGTCATGTTATCTATCTTTATAGCTCACTCAGTGTCTTTGCACTTAAGAGGAATACTTAATATGTTTGATGAGCTGAATAAATGAATGTATGAATGAATGAGAAAGTAAACTGTAGTAATTGTTAATATATAAGTGTATCAATAGTTAAATGCAAGTAAATGTTATGGCACAAAAGTCAAATCAATTTCAACTTATATAGAAATATAGATATTTATTATGAAAAACTGTCAAAACTCTATCATTATCTATTAAAAGAAACAGAAAAAATATTCTTATATATCTTATTTTTTCTCCCAAGTTCCTAAATGAACCACACTATGACAATCTAATAAGTATTCAGATTGGAATAATGGAGCAAACTATTGCTGTTTTGGATAAGGTAAGTCTCCAAGATATTGACCATTATATTCCAAACCGTTGTAAATCATGTGAGCAAAGTAATATTTCAAGCCAATAATCAAACAGAACCTAAATAATCTTAGTACTTTACTGATATTCAGGATCTAATTAGCAGTTTCAAAATTGGGTCTTTGCAACCATAGCAAGTGGTACAAACTGAAGCCCTTGGGAGATACCCAAATACAAGAAGATTTTTATTTCACATGATGACTTATGTAGTAGAAGTTTTGATAGTCTTTCCTTGACATTGTTGGCTTTGTTTTATTGTAATTTCTGAACAGATGCTCAGTTTTTATTATATAGCACATGTAGGAAGGAAACAGAGTAATCCTGAGGCCATATTTTCTTAATCATCTATCATTTTGAAGGATATACAAAGTTTAAAGAAAAGAAATTTTCTAGAATGAGATATTAGCATAACATTCTGTCTTTCAACAAATAATTTGAATGCCTACTATGTACAGGCATTATACCAGATACTAAGGATATGGTGGTAAGGTAATATTTTAATGATGATAATTCATTTACATTTTAAGAATAATATCTTTATAAAATATAATCCATTTTTCAAAATTATTTTTATGGGATGCCATGGGAACAAAAATTCTAGACTCACAAGAAGAATGTGGAAAACTGCAAAAAAATGCTCAGAAAACTTGGAAGGGTCAGCAGTTCCAAAGATGTAGCAAATTACACTCTAAGCTGCAATTTACGAGAAGAGTTGGTGGCTGTGTCAGAGAGAAGAGAAATCTGTAATGCAATTGGTAAGCATTTTTTAATAATTGACTGTAGGTTTCTTTAAAGAAGTAACCAGTATTCCTGACATCTATAGAATAGCTATAAAACCAAAACCAAACCCACTGCCATCGAGTCGATGCCGACTCATAGCAAACCTGTAAGATAGAGTAGAACTGCCCCATAGCCTTTCCTGGAGGATTTGAACTGCTGACCTTTTGGTTAGCAGACATAGCACTTAAAACCCTGCGCCACCAGGGCTATGATGTTATCAGAATTTCTCAAGATTTCCACAAGTTGTAACTCAGCCACTGGGTGCGCACTGAGTGCTCAGTCTGTATTTGAAGATACAAATAAAAATCCAATTTCTTTCTTTTTCATTTTTGGACAGGATCTAAACTAACTTGTGAAAAGATTGCCAAAGAACAATATGAAAACATGATGCAGCAACAGAAATTAACAAATATTTCAAAGCAACAAGCTAAACAGATTTCAATTCTGCAGGCTGAAGTTGAAAGATTAAGGATGAAAACATTTCCTGCTCTTGTTCCCATGTAAAAACACTGGCCAAATTGCCATCTGAAAATTCATTGTATTTGGTTAAAATGTTTTTTCTTCCTTTTGTATCAGAAAATTTAAGTAGATTCTCCTCTTAGCTGCATATTTTAAATAGCAAATTATTTAACTTTAGCCTTAATCATTATAAAATTTTTGTCCTGCATGAATACATGTGAGAAATATCATGAATTCTTGATTTTTTTATTCAAGAATGAGTAAGTTTTAAACTTAAAAAGTACTCAAGATCTCATTTACTCACTTGGTCTTAATCTGCTCAAAGATACTTTAAGTTTTATTACACAAAAAAGAATTATTCTTAACTATAACTACCATTCCAAATTTTGTAAAATTACCAGAAGAAATATGAGCTTATGGATTATTTTAAATACATATTATTTTCTGTATTTATTTCCCCAGTTTTCTTTAGTAAGCATTTCTTCTATAATCAGAAAAAAATTGCTGGAGCATTTACAGTTATTGTTCTGTTTTACCAATTGTGAAAGTAAATTGCTTACTTTAACCAAGCACTAGATCATTCTTAAATTGCAACATATCTTGAAAACATACTTTTCTATGTCTCATATATATTGTAAAAGAACCCAATTTTGTGAGCCAATCAGTAAGCTTTATTCCTGTTGCTGTTAGTTGCCCTTGAGTTCCCACTCACAGCAGCCCTGGTAACAGAAGGACACACTGCCCTGTCCTGCGCCGTCCTCACAATCTTTGCTGTGTTTGAACCCATTGTTTCAGCCACGTGTCAAAGGTCGACCCCTTTTTAACTGACCCTCTGCCCTACCCACCTATCTGATGTCCTTCTCCAGGGACTGGTCCCTCCTGGTAACATATCCAAAGTACATGAGATAGAGTCTCACTGTCTTAGGCTGGGTTCTCTAGAGAAGTAAAAAAATAAAATAAAAAATATCTACCTAGAGAGATTTATATCACGGAAATGGCTGATGTGAGTGTAGGATGGAACATCCCTAGAGTGTAGGTCAGGCTGGAGGTTTCTCCTGATTCACATAGTGACAGGGGCCAGTGAACCCTGGTTGGGAGGCCAGACAGCAGGGCTCTTGCTCACAGGCTACAAACACGGAAGTATGCCAAAGTCAGCAGGTCAGGTGCCAAACAAGAACCATATGTCAACCAAATGGTCTAGCTCATCTGGAACAGATGATCACTAAGAACAACAAAGATACAAGAAAAAAAGAGCCTAGGAGACAGAAGAACCCATGTGAATGGGTGACTGTATCAACATATGACCAGAAGAATCAGATGGTGCCTGGCCACCACTAAAGACAGCCGTGATACAGCGTTGAGTCCCAGTGGCAACATGAGAAAAAGAGGGGTGCACCTCAAGAACTCCACTAAAAGACTGCAGCTGATGGTCCAGCAGCCAGGGGGTTCCCCTGGGAGAATGGTCCCTAGACCTGATGCTACCCCTGACCACAAAACATTACTGACGTCAACTCTTTGGGCAGGAATGGACTGGACTTAGGGGCACCATGTGACCATATGGTATGTGTACTTTACGGTTCTATAGGATGCTGTCCTACTGGCCTCTTACTAGAAGGTAGAGAGAAGAGGGCAGGAGATTTTTGAGGATATGACATACATAGAATGAAAAGGACGAGTGTGCTGTCACTGGGAAAGGAGAGCAGAAGGAGCTGCAGACAGGCGGGCATGCAAATGTAATTTGAATTGTATACTTTCGTTTAATCACAGTTAAAAAAATGAAAGGTACAGAGAAACAGAGGGAGAGAGGGAGGGAGGGATGAAGGAAGGAAAGAAGGAAGGACCACATGTCAGATGAACAGTGCCGTCTTCAGGATTCTGAGCAAGCCAAAGCCCATAAGCCTTGCCAGAAAGTCCACCATATTGGCTGCAAGCCACACCCCCAAAGGATCTCCCTTTCAGCTGATTGATTACTCAAAGCAGAGTCTATCACGGAGGTGACCACATTATATCAAATTTCATCATGGAAGTGATCATATCATCACATGACTGCCAAACCACATCAGAACTGCCAAGTCACATCTGGGGTCTTAAAAGCTGCCAAGCTGCCATCCAAGGGCACAGCAAATGGTCTCAACTCAGCAGGAATGGATGCTTACCAAGGACCAAAATGACATGGGGTAAAGACAACCCAGAAGATAGAGAGACCCACATGAGTGGGTGCCTACATAGACTTGGGACTGAAAGAACCAGATGGTGCCTGGCTACCACCAGTGAGAGCCGCGATAGAGCTCACTAAGTTGAGTCTCACTGGCAACACAAGAATAAAAAGGAGTGCACCCTGAGATCTCCTCTAAAAGACCACAATTGATGGTCCAACGGCTTCAGGGTTCCCCTGGGAGCATGGCCCCTGGACCTGATGCTGCCCTTGCCCATAAATCATAACGAAGGTGCACTCTTCAGACACAAATGGATTGGACTTGGCGATGCAGAGTGACTGTATATTGGATGCACTTGGTGGTACTATGCATCTATAGGGTATCATCCTGCTGACCTCTGGCTGGAGGAAGGAGAGTGGGTAGAGAGGAGGGGAAAGGAGACTGTTGGGAGGATGAGACATGTATGGAGCAGAGAGGAATAGTGCGCGGTCACTGGGCAGGGAGAGCAGTGGAAGCTGCATATAGGCGGGCATGTAAATTTATATGGGAATGTACATTTTCACTCAGTCATAATAAAAAAAAAAAAGAACTACCAAATCACTGAAAATTATGGTCCAACCAAGTGGACACTCAGCCTTAATGATCACAGTCCCCATCCTTGCTTCCAAGGAGTACTCTGGCTGTTCTTCCCAGACAGATTTGTTCATTTTTCTGGCAGTCCATGGTATATTCAATATTCTTCACCAGAGAAGGATTTAAAGGCATCAGTTATTCAGTCTTCTTATTTTTTCAGCTTTTGCACACATGTGAGGGGATTGAAATTACTATAACTTGGGTCACGGATACCTTAGTCCTCAGAGTGGTATCTTTGCTTTTCAACACTTTAAAGAAGTTGTTTTTTTTTTTTTTTTGCTGCAGCAGCAGATTTACCCAGTGCAATACATTGATTTCTTGACTGCTGTTTCCATGGGCGTTGATTGTGGATTCAAGTAAAATGAAATCCTTGACAATTTCAGTCGTTTTTTGTTTGTTTATTTATCTTGATGTTGTTTATTAGTCCAGTTGTGAGGATGTTTGTTTTCTTTCTGGTGTCCTCTGCTTTCAGCCAAGATCCATTTGACATCAGCCGCTGACATCAGCAGTGATACCCCTCAGTCCATATCCTTTTCTGTATCCAGTTTGAATTTCTGGCAGTTCCCTGTTGAAGTATGTCTTAGGCTGGGTTTTCTAGGGAAGCAAAACCAGTAACACGTGTATGTACAAGGAAAGATTTATATATATATAAAGTACAAGAAAAGATATGTATGTATATATATATATATATATATGTAGGAAACAGCTCACACTGCAGAAGGTGAACGTCCCAAGTCCTGGCACAGCCTCGCATGGCCACCGGAGCTGGTGAACCCAAGGTCAGCAGAGGTCAGAGACCAGAGTTCTAGATTACCAGTTGTGTAGGTTGGTGGATCCCAAGCTGGTGTCACGACGGTGCTGCAGAGGCTGGTGAACCCAGGATCGGCAGGTCAGGGAACAAGACTCTCAAACACAGGGTGTAAGGGTTGATGAATCCAACAGCTGCTGGTTCAAGCCCAGGAATCAGATGCCAGAAGACAGCAGGAGCTGCCAGCTATGTGAACAGACTGGCAGTAGGTGGTGGAAGGCAGAGATGAGAGCTGATGGAAGCCAACACAGGCCCCGCCCTGCCACTTAATACGGCAGCCTCACATGGAGTAGCAAGGTTGACATAATCCTGACCACCACAATGTAGTACTGAAACCATTTTTGAATTATCTTCAGCAAAATTTTACTTGTTTGTGATATTAATGATCTTGTTCAGTCATTGATGCATTCTACCAGATCAACTTTCTTTGGAATGGGCACAAATATGGATCTCTTCCTATGAGCAATTGATATTCTGTTTGGTATTTGGCCCCTCCTCTTGTTCTTACTGGTAACCCTGGCGGTTAGTGGCTATGTGCTACAGCTGCTAACCAAAAGGTTGGCAGTTGAAATATACCAGGAACTCCTTTGAAACTCTATGGAGCAGTTCTACTCTGTCCTATAGGACTGATGTCAGTTGGAATCAACTTGACAGCAGTAGGTTTGGTTTTTGATCTTGTTCTAACTGATGATCCTGAGCTTCTAGATCATCTCTTTCCATTGGGGTAGTGGATTCGATTCCTGTGTTTTTCATCCTGTGAGGCCCAACTGTATAGTTGTCATTTACGTTGTTTAAAAGATATTTGTAATGAGTAAGTGGTTGGTCTTACAAAATTCGATAAAGCAATTTCCAGCTTCATTCCTATCACCAAGGTCTTGTTTTCCAACTACCAGTGCTTCTCTGTTTCCCACTTTTGCATTCCAACCACCAATTATATCTTTAAGCAATTTCAGACTACAAGCTTTGGTAAGAATCTTTAATTTCGTCATGTTTGGCATTAGTAGTTGATGCATAAATTTAAATAATAATCGAATCAACTGGCCTTCTTTTTAGGCTAATGGATGTTATCCAACCACCAATAGCATTGTATGTCAAGGTAGGTCTTGAAATGTTCCTTTTGAGGATGAATGAAACACCATTTCTCTTGTAATTTGTCATCCTGGCACAGTAGACCATATGATTGTAGGGTTCATAATGACCAATACCAGTCCATTTCAGCTTACTAATGTCTAGAATATAGATTTCTATGTGTTCCATTTCTTTTTTAATCAGTTCCAATCTTTCTGTATCCGTACTTCATATATTCGGTGTTTCAGTTATTAATGGATGTTTGCAACTGTTTCTTCTCCTTTTGAGTGATGCCACATTAGCAATGAAGGTGCTGAAAGCTTTCCTCCATCCACATCATTAAAGTCAACTCTACTTTGAGGAAGCATCTCTTTCCCAATCATATTTTCAGGGCCTTCCAATCTGGAGTGGGAGTAGGAGCTCATCTTCTGATACTACATCTGGCAATGTTCCACCACCACTCATAATGTTTTCACTGACCAGCTGTTTCAGCAGTAGACCACCAGGTCTTTCTTCTTAGTCTATCTTAGTCTGATAGCTCAGCTGAAACATGTCCACCATGGGTGACCCTGCTAGTATTTGAAATACCATTGGCATAGCTTCCAGCATCACAGCAACATGCGAGCTACCACAGCATGGCAAATTGACAGAGGTATGGTGGCAATGAGCTTTACTAAACAGGAAACAGTGCTTACCCTTTTCTGTGAAAGTGTGTTGCTTTATTCTTGCGCCTGATGATAGTCACATTAGAAGAAACCCATTAGAAGATAAACTGCTTCACCCTTTCCGTAGCCTGTGGACTACTGCCTTCCAAGGTGGTATCATTGGGATCACTGACCATAATCTCTGAGTTATGTCAGGGTCTCACTGTTCTGCAATTTATGAGTTAAATGTTCAACTTAATCCACAACATCATATCCAGTATACACTGGTGAAGGTAAAGCAATTGCTTTACCAAAGTATTACTTTGGAATATTTGGGGGTTTTGTTTTTGATTTTTGGTCAGGATAGTACCTTAATAGATTAGCCATCAAGTGATCAGTATTAGGTGAGGATGATGGGTGGTAAGGGAAATGATAAGACCAACATCATTTTGGTGACAACTTTCCTTAGTACTAGAATGACTTAAGTAGCCAGTAAGGCTTCTTCAGCAGGAAAATACTGTCCACACTCATTCAAAATTATCCCATTCTGTAGAGTAGAGGATGGTGTGAAGGGTAAAAGCACTTTATACTTAAGAGGTTTGTCTTACTGGTTTGAGTCAACCACCGGTGTAACCAGCTTGATTCTCCCACCACACCCCCAATACAAAGGACCACTGGTGGCAGTGATTAAAATGGTCAGTTGTTAACAGTAATGCTGGCAATTCAAACCCACCAGCTGCTCAGCAGGAGAAAGATGTGATAGTTGGCTTTCTTAAAGATCTACAGCCTTGGAAACTTGATAGGCTCATGGGGTGGTGGGATGATGGCTACATCTGCCTCCTGCCTCAGGCCCTGGTGCAAGGGCAGAGGGCAGATGGGGAGACTCCGGCTGACCAGTCCTATCCCTGTCCACCATCTAAGGGAGTGGGGACAGAGGGAAAGCACAGAGCTGGGAACCTGGGCAAGGCCCTTCCCCTCTACACCTTGAAACGGACAAGTTCAGTTGCAGGATGCTGTGCGCTCAGAGTGCATGTTCCCTCACCCCACATAGGGCTCCCCCGAGCTGTCATCTCTCTCATCCTTGGCCAGTGGTGATCAGTGAGCTAGAGTTGAGAGAAGGGCATCTTTTGGATCTTTTCATGCTCATACCCAGTCCCCAAGGCCCCCAAGGTGGGGTGTTTTCAAACCAGCCCTGTACCCTGTACCCTGCACCCCTCCCCACCACACCCTGGGTCTTGATCTGAGTAGCACTTGTTGAGAGTATCCCCAAGCACTAGGGAGAGGTGCCTACATGTCCGGATAAACATCCTTTGCCCAAGGGAGCAGTTCCCCAGACTTCTCAGATTTTACCAGTATGCTCAGTCAACCTTACAAGATAGGCAAGGGCTTCTCGAAGGGAACTAATCTCCCTGAAGGTCCTGGCTTGGCCATTGGGAGGCAGTATGGAATAGTGGTCCAGAAGGCTGAGGAGCCAGCTGCCAGGGCAAAGATCCTAGCTAGACCACATTTGGCCTTGAGGCTTGGGACTCACTGAGTAACCTCAACTTCTTCCTCTGTAAAATGAGGGTGAAGATAATAAGTACTTTGTGGGGATCTGTAAGGACTGAGATACTACTGTACATGATCCTGGTGTATAATATGAATTCAGTGAAGTGTTATTTTCAGATCTCAGGAGAGGCACTGACTTGATGCCATTGTGTTTGGACTTGGGGTTTTGGGTGGTGACATAGGTTTCTTATCTCATAAACCACCTGGGGTCTCCCTTGGCTGACAGCCAGTGCCACAGATGTCACTGGGTAACACTTGACAGGTAAGCCCTGGTGGCACAGTGGTTAAGTGCTACATCTGCTAACCAGAAGTTCAGCAGTTCAAATGTGCCAAGCATTCCTCACAAACTATGGAGCAGTTTCACTCTGTCCTGTAGGGTTGTTATGAGTCACAATCCATTAGATGGCACTGGGTTTGGTTTGGGTTTTGGTTAAAGCTCTAGACTCCCAGGTTTTCAAAAACCAAATAGCCTGTTGATTGCTATTTCTTAGTGTCCACTAGGGGTGATTCTGGAAACGCTGTTTGCTTAAGTGTCTCAGCTTTGTGACATGGATGAAGTAGGTGTTAGCAGGACCCTCTTGCCAAGCTACATGCCTGTGGCAGCACTCTTTTCATCAGGAGCCATTTGGGGAGTTGGCAGGTACTTTGGAAAGGCACAGGGGTCCTGTTCCCAACTCTTCACTTGACACAGTTCACGGTACTGACTCCTTTTAACTTGTGCTGAACAGCAATTACATTTGTATTAAAAAAATAAAAACATTGCCACTATGTCAATTCTCATAGCAACCCTATAGTTTTTATAGCTCTTTAAAATTGGGCGTGTTGACCTAACACTCAAATGAATAGTTTTAAAATTGGCACAAAGCAAATGTTATGTTAAATGTTAGTTTTTATTAATAAAAAAATGTGGTACTACTCAGTGATTTTTTAAATAAATGCATCCCATTAAATGGAGGTACCATTCAACAGAAATTGTAAAAATGGGGACATGCCCCATGGGAAGACCCCAAACTCTCCCACTAGTCCCATTCATCACCTATGACCCCCTTCTGTTGTGAGAGTGCCCTCCGTTGCAGAGCCCTGAGCCCCATCCAGTGCCTTTGGAATCCCCACCTCCACAGGCCATCTGCTCTGCCCAGCTTTTCCAGAACCAGAGTTCACTGATGCTGTAGTTCCCACAAGCACACATGTGAGGGTGACTCTGGGAAGCAGTAGTCTGCAGTAGGCAGCTGCAGTCTCTGAGGTTTAGATGAATACCACACATGTGCCCACCAGGGTGCCAGCACAGCTGACCTTCAGCACAAACACGTTCCCTGCCAGAGTTAGGCTCTCTGACCGAGGAACAAGCAGTGACGGAGACTGGCTGGTAGACACTAAAATGGCACACTCCCTCATAAGCACCTATCTTGGACATTCCAAGACCAGGAAAGGCCCCATGAGACCTAGGCCAGTCCTTCTGGATTCACAGAAGCCAATGGCCAAGGTATGAATTGGAGAAGGTAAGTATATTGACATGGTTACTCTATTAAGCAGGGTTCTCTAGAGAAACAGAATCAAAAGGAGACACACACACACACACACACACACACACACGCATTTATTTTAATGAATGGGTTCATATGATTGTGGGGACTGTAAGTCTTAAATCTGTAGAGGCAAGTAGGCTGGAAACTCAGGCAGTTGGTGCTGCACTTTCGAAGTATCATTTTTTGGGGGGGAAACCTTAGTTATTGCTCTTGAAGGCCTTCCAACTTAAAAAACCAAATGATTATACATGTTAACTGTATCTACAAAACATCCTCACAGTAGGGTACTATAATCTAGCCAAACTGACACACAAAAATTAACTACAGGCACTGACAATTACAGTGGAAGCACAGGGTGATGAGGTCCCTATTGTGCCACAGGGTGGGGAAGTATTAGACCAAGGAAGAGGGAAGTTGGGCTGAAAGGGGACTGCCCTTTGTGGGGGGGAGTGGTTTTCAGGGCAATGGTTATTCACCAACTAATAAGGAAGTACTTTTCTTCAAAAGCACGTTTCCCCCTAGTAAGTAAGCTGTTTCAGCCCTTAGGAGAAGACAAATCAGAAATCCAGCAATACCTCAGAAAGGACTGGAAACTACAACTAGGAAGCTACTACTAATCTAGAAAGTTCTATCTCCATCCATGATCTCTGCCTTTTTCTGAAGCACACATTACCCTTGAGCATACCAGTTTTTGCTGCTCCCGAGTTTACATATTAACAGTTATCCACATAGACAGACTTTCTTTTCCTGAGCTGAATTCCAAATTCTTAGCTTAGGCCATATCTCTGTGTATGCCATGATAATAATCAATACTGTACAACATAGCAGGCAGAAACCCAGGCCTGTAGATGAGGGTATGTTTCTGGCTGAGGAATCCCTGTGAACTGAGTATCAACTATTAAGTATAATCTAGCTTCACAGCTAAAGTGAAAAAGTTAGATGAAAGCTTGTTAGTATGCCATGATGCCTTGATGTGGAAGACGGGTGGTTTTTGTTAAGCAGCAGATGGTCATTTCACTAAATGAGATGAATACGAAAAACAAACAGAGAGAGAGAGAGATAAAGAATATAATTTTGGACAAAGGAGCTTAATTATCTGCTAGACCACACAGATGAAATAGATGGTAAATGGATGGAAGTAAGGATTATAAACTGAGGAAAGAGGCAGGATTTTTAGGATAGCATTTTTAGAAGACTTTGGGTTTTAGACATTCAACAAATTGGGCCGTTTTTAAACAATTATAACTTTTTTGCTATAATAAACAAAAAAATTTATTGAAATCATTTCCAGAAATTTCCCAAATTATTGTTACACAACTTAAGGATTTTTGTTTTTACACTTATTTAAATGTCTCCTTTTCTTCAGCAAATTTATATAAAACATTAAGTTTCTATTTCAGAACTTACTTTATATCTATGTAACAGGGTACCTTATACTGACAGTTCATCAGGATACCTTACTTGAGTCCCAGTGGTTTATGCCTTCCCTTTAAAATACATAAGGATCTTGTAATTAAGTTTTCATACTCCCAAGATAATCCTGGGAAAAAAATTATGAGTTAAACATCTATAAATTCTTCTTCACTTCTGTTATAATGTAACAATTTATCATCTAACCCATAGTGGTCTATCAAATCAGTAAGGCTTAGTTTGTTGTTCTCCTGAGACATGGCTGACTGCAACTCATAAAGCAACAGTTGGCTACAGTTTCTCCACTTCTTTATTAGCAACTGTAACTGAGAAAGGTCATTCTGAAACAGAAAGAAAAAAATTATATACATATATCCACGAGCATTTTTTGGAAGCCCTATAAGGCAGTTCTGCTCTATCCTATAGGGTCACTATGAGTTGGAATTGACCCAAGAGAAATGGGTTTGGGGGCGTGGGTGTGGGTGTGGACTGCCAATTAGGTTTACGAACTTATCCTAAAAAAAGTGCTACATACCTCATTACCTAGTATCACTACAGTCACCTTCTAAGTACTCCCCTTGGGAAGCTATGCAGAGATACCAGCACCTAGTCCACCCTTTAAAGCAATCTTGGAATTCTTTCTGGAATAGCCATCAGAGCTGTCTTCGTTATTTCCTTTGTCAACAAAATGTCTTCCTTTCAATATTTCCTTATCTTTGGGTAAGAAAAAAAGACATTGGGGGCCAGATCAGGTGAGTAGGAAGGGTATTCCAATACAGTTATTCATTTAATGGCTAAAAACTCCCTCATAAACAACTATACAATTAAGTTTGCGAACCTGCCACCTTGCCACCATGCACAATGACCATTCCACAAAGAGTTCCAAAATTGCTCTGAAGGGTGGACTAGGCACTGGCATCAGTGCATAGCTTCCCAAGGGGAGTACTTCAAAAGTGACTTTAGTGATATTCAGCAATGAGAGATGTAGCACCTAGAACAATTTAGTTCACAAATCTAATTTTCACACCTCGTACACACACACATACACACACAGCATATGTATATGTGAATATATATACATATAAATGTTTAACAGTGACTAGGTACTCATGCTATTTTCACATAACAAAAGCTGATAAATCAGATGGTGTGTGTGTTTAAACACTAACACATCTGGGGCTAAAGAGGACTTCTATCCACAGAAAAGTAGGACAGTTGTAAGTAGAATGGTTACAATGCCTCTCTGAGTTCCAGCTGTTTGTCAGTCCACACTCTGGACCACCCTTATCCACAGGGAAAACTCAAATTGCTAAGTAGGGCAAAAGCTACATAGTGATGCAATAATACAGGTTAAAAAAGTATAGCTGTACTTTAAAATATGACATTTTTAAATTAAAAATATTTTCAACATTCAAAACCTTAAAAAAACTCAAGTAATCATGTTTAGAAAAAGCCTAAAAGTTCAAGAGAACAAATTAGATACTCAAATGAATCATTCACTCCACACTACTGCATATACGAGTTATCTAAGTAATTATCCTTCCTAGTCCCAAGTTCTATTTAATTCCATTTACTTGAAGTATAAAATCTAATATATATTTTCTCAAACAGAATGCCTGGAACATTTTAATTATGGGGAGAAACACAAGATCATTACTAAAAATACTTTATATTGTATTCTATGGGCCACCTTTAGGTTTTTCACTCATTCACTATTAGCTGTCACTCCTGTCCCCTTGGTATTTGCATCTAATATTTCATGCTTCTAACACTGCTACACCCTAGAAAATAGAGAAAAAAAGCTTTAACTGACCACTAAGTATCAACTTCAGCTGGGACTTTGGAAAAGTTCTGTATGGTGTTTGGAGAGGGCTCTTCTCCAAATCTCTGACTGTATTTGAGTTAAGGTTATTCAAAGCCAGACTTCTGGAGATGTGACTTATTATGTTGAAATAAACTTTTCTGTTCTTGAAATTACTTTCCTGCAATTTATCTTACACAAATTTTATGCAACAGTTCTGATACTCTTCTCACCTTTGATCTATACATTTTGACTAGCTTTAACCTCCGAAGAAAGTCTTCTTTCTCCTCAATCTGCTTCACCAACTTTGCTTTTTCTTCCTTTAATCCTTGTTTGGGAAGGTTCTCAGTGACAAAATCACTTTGGAGGTCATTACATGACTCACTATCACGTGATTCAGAGTCACAGGTGTTGGTATTCTTAAATGTGTTTTTCAAATATGTGCCTTCTTCAAATTCACTGTCCATGTGTTTAAAAGCTCCTTGAGATTCCAAACAGTTTTCTTCTGTTGAAGAGACAGGTTTATCTGAAAAACTCTGATCACTTCCTTCATTCTCTACTTTAAGACGTTTTGCCACACTGTAACAGGAATTAAATGATGATCTTGTTTTCCTTAATCGTTCTCTAAGGGTTGCACTCATAGGCTAAAAAAGGCACAAAACATTTAAACCATTAACCAAGAAAAAGATTCTTGATGTATAAAATCTACCAGCACTTTACTGTTGTGGTTGTGTGCTGTGGAGTTGATTCTGACTCCTAGCAACTCTACGAGGTCAGAGCAGAACTGCCCCACAGAGTTTATAAAGCTGCTAGAAACCCTAGCAGTGTAGTGGTTAAGTGCTATGGCTGCTGGAAAACCTAGCAGTGTAGTGGTTAAGTGCTATGGCTGCTAACCAGAAGGTCGGCAGTTCAAATCCTCCAGGCACTCCTCAGAAACTCTATGGGGCAGTTTTACTCTGTTTATAGGTCGCGTTGAGTCAGAACCGACTCGACAGCAGTGTGTTGTGGTTTTTGATCTTTACTGAAGCAAACTGCCACATCTTTCTCCCTCAGAACAGCTGGTAGATTTGAACCTCCAATCTTTCAAACAGCAACAGAGTACTTAACCACTGGGGGGGAAGGGCTCCTTCTGTCTGCGGTAGATACTAAATACCTTTTTCCTCCCTATGCCTATAACTAACCATCACAAAAGGGTTTAAATCCCCAGATACTCCATTAGTTCTAGTCTTTAGAAGGATCAACATCCTTCTAAAATAATGTTGCGACACTAATCACAAATATTTGGTGAGCAACATGTCTGACACTGTCCTGGGTGCTTCAGAGTAAAACATTAAGGAAAAGATCTAAATCCCATATCCTACCAGCATTATAATGATTACAGTGCACATATAAAACTTTCTCCATTTGGAAGGATGTAATAATCTGATATCAAAACAAAACTTACTGACATGGAATCAATTCCAACTCATAATGACCCTTTAGGTCAGAGTTGAACTGCCCCATAGAATTTCCAAAAAGCACCTGGTGGATCTAAACTGCTGACCTTTTGGTTAGCAGTCGTAACACTTAACCACTATGCCACTAGGGTTTCCTTTGACCACCAGGGTTCCTAATAACCTAACAGGAAAATAACGTAATCAAGATGAAGATTTCAGGGGAAACAGTTTAAATATATTATTTTAGAAGAAAAACCTAAAAATACTTACTAAAATACATTTTCTTATTAATGCTACACATGTTAATTAACAATCTGCACAGACTCAAACCACCACTGCCACAATACTCAGAACCACAGAATGGCTCTCCTGGAATAACCAGGATTTTCACACCTGTTTTCTTGAACTATGTGTAGGAGGAGACGGTGGGATCTCGGCCTGTGGAGTCCTAGGTAATATCACAGCTGAGTCTGAGGGACTTTCCATCTTGAAAATGAAATCTTCATTTATCTCCAAAAAAGAAAATCACAAAATTAAAATCAAACTAATCTACCCTCTATGTATGCCTCAATTTTTATCAAAAAAGTTTTGGTTCGTTGTATAGAACACCTGTAAGTAAGCCAGTAATTCCCTCTAATTTCACTTAGTTGTAATTAGTTCTTGCTTTTTTGCATTTTGTTTTCCTTTTACCTTCCCACACATAACCAGCGGGTAATCTACTTTAAACAGGACTGTTTTTGTAATCTATCACAAAAAAACCCAAATCCACTGCTTTTGAGTCGATTCCAACTCCCAGCAACCCTATAGGGCAGAGCAAAACTGCTTCATGAGTTTCCAAGGTGCTCCCGATGCATTCGAACCTTTGGGTTAGGAGCCACAGCACTTAACCAGTACGCCACCAACGTTTCCTTTTATCTATCATAGTATCATCAAAATCTGCTACATGGGGAAAAAATAACGACTTTGGATAGTCAGTAATTCTTTGTCTATGATATCTTCATAATGAAATATAACCAAAATCTCGAGTCAAAATATAATCAGACGTGATTGACACACTACCCCGAACCCTAAACGTTGGTGACTAGAATCAGTGACCTTCCATAAATTCAACAAAGATGCACTAAGCCCCCCAACCCACTGTAATCTCATTTAAACAAGAAGGTTTTTTTAATCGATCACCAAAAAACCTAAATTCACTACCTTCAAGTCGATTCCTACTCCTAGCGACCCTAGACGCTAGAGTAGAACTGCCCCCACAGAGTTTCCAAGGAGCGCCTGGCGGATTTGAACTGCTGACCTTGTAGTTAGCAGACGTAGCACTTAATCCACCACGCCCCCAGGGGTTCCTAAAATGCACTAGAGGAGATACACTGACGCCAAGATTGCCGTTTTACTTTCAGTTAGCAGACAGACTGGGAAAGGAGAGTCGACTGAAGTCTGTTTCCCGGAAGGATCAAACCAGGGGGAGTGCTCCCTTCCTTACCACCACTGCAGAACACCCACGCTAGCCCTCGGGGGCTCCAGTCCTGAGGTGAAATTAAAAAGGTGCCCCACAGCGACCAGGCAGCTCAAAAAGACTCCATAGCAGACCCCGGGTAATGTCGTCTGAAAGACAACCACTGGGCACCTAGCATTCTACCTCATTTTCCGCCAACCCCAGATGGTGCAAGAAGCGCGGGGAGACACCACTGTTAAACGCCCGAGTTTCAGGAAATTTACATCGCGCGCGCGACCACCAGGCTCCGCGAGAGGTGCAGGGCAGAGCCACGCGAGAGAAGGAGAGACTCCTGATTGGTCAGATTGACCGACGCGCGCTGCGTTGCTCCGCCCAGCGCCCGGGAGCGGCTAGAGTGTGTGCGCGCGCGCCGGACGGAACTGCTGACCAATCTGGAAGGCCATGCGATTTTCTTTTGGGGCATGCGTTTTCCTTTCTGTCAACCGTCCAGCTCCCTTGCTTTTTGTGTGTGAAGTACTCCTGAGATTTCTGTCTCTGCCTCCCCTTTCAGTTGGCTCCTGTACTTCTCGCTCACCACAGTAGAGGCCCTTTTTCATACTTTTTAATTTACAGCTTGTAAACTGTCCTAATGTAGAGGTGAAATTTATTAGAAATTCATCCAGTAGTCCTGGCAGTTTCAGCTGAGCTAATTTCTAGCCGTCTTTGAGTTTTGACACAAACTGAGTTTTCTGCTTATATCTACCTCGAACTTTATATGTGACTTTAAATCTGAGAGAAAATTTAGCATAACAAATTTTGTTGTTATTCAATACAGGAAATAGAACAATTCCTAATTAAGACTGTACTGGTCCAGGATTTAGATGTTTGAGGCAGATACGGTCTTTGCTGAATACCAAGCATCCCTAAGTGTGTAATATTCCTTAGACTAAAATATTTACTTCGTTTCCGGTGTTGCGGTGTCCTGTTGCTATGCAACAACAAAGTTAACTGAATTGGGTGTGGCACTGGGTTTATGGGAAGTCAGTGGAGTAATTTCTGAGTCACCGGAAATTGGGAATTTTAAGGGGTGGTGTTTTCAGTTCTGTTGAATGCTTGCTTTATATGGTGACACTGCCTCTACGAATATCTGAGCTCTTTAATTGTGCCTTCGACTTCCAGTTATGTAAGGGGCCAGGGAGAAAGTTCTAAGAAAAATTGGTCAAATTCTAAGGCTGGTATTAAGAGTGTAAAGTAGCCAGATCCATAAGGCAGTAACTGAGTCCTGAGCAATCGGGTATAAATACAGCACCTGAAAACAACCTAATGCAGTGATTAAGGACTTAAAGGTTTGAGTTTGGATTCAAGTCCCGGTGCTGTTAATTCTGTGAACTTTTTAACGTAAAATCTCTGTGCCTCAATTTCCTCATCTTTAAAGTAGGGTAATGCTACCTAGATTCTAGAGACTGAAGGCTTCAAGAATTTATGAGAGCCACCTAAAGTAGCACTAGATAGCTAAAAACCCTCAGTTGTTGATTTACATATGCAAGTATAACATAGCCAAATTAATTCAAGGATATTTACCACACAGTGCTTCCATCTCTTTATTGCCCTCTCCCGCTGTTGCCAAGCCAAAGCAAGTTCCTTCCATCTGTCACTGTAGCCGAAAATTCAGAGATGGCAAGAGGTTCAAGGAATACTTTGTTAGCAGATAGCCAGCAAATCTGGGAGACAGGGAGAATAGTGCCTCCAAAAAACTGTCCTGCTTGAGTTACATTTCCAGCGGTTTTTATAGCCAGATTTCAAAGGGATGGACATCTGAAAATAATCTCTGAACAATAACTGGGAGGCACAAGATTCCATTACAACTTACCAAACAGTCTGAATAACCCAGAACTTCATTATCTCTCTGAGGTCTTAATTGATTTTACTTCCCCAGAGACAGAGAGAGGGATGCAGACCTGCTAATCCACTCTAGGGGTGATAGCTGAGGCAGAGGATAGAATGTAGTTTAATAACCTAAGTGACTTTTATTAGATTCTTGTATTCACCAACACCTCAAGGGCCTCAAGATCACTTTTCAAAGAGTGTGTGATTATAACAGTCTGAACTACAGATAGCAGAAACTTTGGTGCTTCACGTTGCATTAATAATGTATATTCCACTCCCTCTAAATTTGTTATTGATTACATAAATGAACCTGAAGGAATTTAAAAGTGGAAGAGAGAACTCATGACTTTTTGAATGATGTCAGTCACCTCATCAAGCCGCAGGTCTCATTCTGTATGTTTATTTTACCCTTTATTCATCCGTTGGCATCAGTTAATCTAACTGGGGGAAAAAAAAAAAAGAATGGTTTGTCCTGATACCAGATACGCAGTACAGACTCTGTGTGTTCTTTATACCTTAGGGCATAAGGGTGGGTTGTTTTTATGATTCCCTAGAGCCAGCTGCTCCCAAATCATTTTATCACTGCAATTTAATCTTAAAACTCTGTTTTTGCTGGCTATATAAAAGAAAAATGCTTGTCTTGAAATGTCCTGACTTGCTTAGTATTATGTGAACTACCATGTTAAAATGGAATTGTCTTGGCCAGATTTTCAAAGAACTTCAAAACAAGTACCCAGAAGAACATGTATTTCAGATATGTGCCTATGTGGGCTTGCATCTCTGACTTCTAGGCATTGTCAGGATTGAGCTTTCTTCCCGTCGGTGAGTTTGTATTTCACTAACTTGGTTCATATACCACTATGGAAGCCTGCCTTTCTCTCTCAACTTAGTGTAAGGGGACCGGAATCTGCTGCTGCTGTTCTCACTGTACCTTCAGATAAAGCCTTGAAGACGAGTCCATATCTTTAGGGGCCAGGAATCTACTGGCCTCTCAAGTTTGGTGTTTCTGACACAGGACACTCTGTGTCTCATATCAAACTTCTCAGGCAGGAAAAATTACTGTTACATTCAGTCAGAAGTCAAAGACTCCCAACCCTACCATAAAGAGAACAGTCTGAGCAACAACACTGGATAATAATCAGAATTAACAAGAATCTAGCCAGGGCTTTCTGTGTGTACCTGTGTGTCTAAATCTCAATGCCCAAGGCTACTGTCGGGCCACCTCATTATTCATCAGGGAGTGGTCAAGTGCTTCTTCCATCCTCGTCTGTAATTATTGTTGGTAGAGGGATGACGTGGACCTAAAGATCTTTATGAGGTTTTTCTTACTTTTCCTAGAAGAGTTTCTTGACTCCCTGCCCCCCCACCTTTCTCTCTCGTTTCCTCTGCCACTTTACAGACATACACGCACACACACAGTTTTCAGCCACAACAAAAAACTTTATTTTGGGTTTTTAAGTTTTTGAATTGAGTATTATTTGAAACAACAGTAATACCAGAATGACCTAAATTTCATATAATTTGTTGACTTTTCTGTATCGACCAAACTTTTGGGTACATGTAGACATAACTAGTATCTGTAATTATTTTTTTAAACAAAGATATGAAAGCATACTTTTAAAATTAGGATTAGGTCCTGTATGGGTAAGAATTTTATGTAAAATACAAATGATTGATTTGTAATGCCATTAGGACAAATTAAACAAGCTAAATTTAATATAGCTGTATAAAACAAGAAAATTAAATTTTTTTAGCTGGCCTTTAATAGTTCCTGTAACATTTGCATGTAAAAACTGAAAATTATCTTCAAAGCTCTTCTCTAAGTGCCTTTTGACACAAAATTCAAGTGGCATCCTATCGAAGTATTCATGGCAAACAACAAAAAAACCTGTTGCTGCCATGTTGATATGTTACCTGAAAGTCTTAGGGAATTCTGTAATGTGTAATTGCTTCAATTCTAGAGATTGCTGAAGATTTTCAGTGCCTCCTTACCAAATGGCGGCGTTTGTGAATAAACTGTTTAATACTCGTTAGCTAAGATAAGCAAAAGAGGGTTTTATTTCAGCCCCACGGTGAAGGAACCTCTGATTTAGCTACCAGGTGTGCCTGAGAAATTACCTCACTAAGTTGGATGGTAACTTAGAATATGAGGATGGTGGTCAATATTATTATATTGCCACCAATTCTAATTCATGGTGCCTGTATAAACAGAGTAGAATTGCCCATAGGGTTCCGAGGAAAGGCTGCATAATTTGAGGATGTGTCAACCTTCCAGTTAGCTGCCGTGGCTCTTAACCATTCACACCAGGGCTCTGCAAAGGTGGTTGTGTTAGGAGTGGGGTTAGAAGCCACACTTCCAAGAGAGACTGCAAACTGCATGCTGCATCTTATTAGGCTGCTAGGCCATTCTCATAGCAGGTAGTAGTATCAGTGAGATAAAAACCTTTCTGTAAAATGTATGGATGACTATACCAACATGTGGTCCGAAGAACCAGATGGTACTCAGCCACCATCAATGTCACCCATGATGGGGCACACAGTGTCGGGTCTCAGGAGCAACACAAATAAAGAGTGGTGCACCTCAAGAACTCCACTAAAAAACCACAATGGATAGTCCAATGTGCCGGGACTTCCCCTGGGAGCAGGCCCCTAGACTTGCTGCTGCCCCAGATCATTGTTCATTACTGAGGTCAGCTCTTCGGACGGGAGTGGGTTGGACTTGGGGACATAGGGTAAACATACGCTGTGTCCACTTTGCAGTTCTACATAGCTAGCAGATGCCATGCTACTGGCCTCTTACCAGAGGCAGAGGGGAGGGTGGAGAGGAGGGGATAGGAGATTCTTAGCAGGATATGACATGTATAGAACGGAAAGGAAGAATGTGCTATCACCAGGCAAGGAGACCAGAGAGAACTGCAGATAGGCTGGCACATAAATTTAGCTTGGATTTTATACTACTTTCACTCAATCACAATTAAAAAAACTTTCTGTATAAGACAACTAGAACGTTTACTTGGTAACAACTATCCAGGAAAGTATACTGAACAGACTAAACAGCTCCCTTCATCTGAAGTTCCTATCCTTTTCTTCTACAAGACATGGCAGTTTATCAAGTCCTTTAGAGAATGGAGAAACAAGAGTATCTGTGAGTCACTGCTGTTACTGGGTGTGTTCCCTGGGAGAAGAATAGAGAGATTCAGGTTAGATTAATAATGGTGAGGGTGGAATTAGGGAAAGGAGGGTATCGGGGAGTAGCAAAGGAATGAGATTGTAGAAGAGGAGTCAGGAATAAAAGTATTGCTCGGGGCCACATCCTTCCCAGATCCTTTATTTACTCAGAAATGTCATCCCAACATCTATTTGGAGTAAAAAGGCATTAGATGTCAGCAAATCCTTAAGCAACACAACATGTCTTGTAATCATCTTTAACCACATTGAACTTTGAGAGATAACAACCCCCAAGATAATTTCACAGTGTTGAAATCTGTTTGAAGTACCGGCATAAAAAGTTAACTTGGTTTTCTACCCTTACCTCTCATTACTGTTTAAGTCTAGAGGGTATGAAAGACTTCTTGATGTTTTCCAGATGCAAGAGAAAGGATGTCTAACAGTACCAGTGAAACAGAGTTAGACACTATTCTACCATGTTCTGGGACACTACTGATCTTCATCTTCCTGCTTTTTCATTCTTTGGCAAACTTTGATGATAAGTGTAGCTATAAAGAAAATATGAGAATTAGCCTAACGAGGACTTTTTAGTCCCAGTTCAAGATTTAAACACAGTCTGTTCCCCACAACTCCACCAGTCAGGGAAAGACACTAGGTCTCCACTCCCAAAGGTAATGTAAAATGTCTTAAATTTTCACCATCAATCTTTATGGGTAGTACCAAACCCACAGAATGGAGAGATTCTGACCCTGAATCCCCAGCAAGGGTTAGTGTGAGAAGAATACACGATGATGTGGGGGATGGTCTTGAGCAAAGCCACCCAGCTCTACCTTGATTTCCAATCCCTCTATTTCCGAGATTATGACAAGTCCTGATGTCCCTGATGGTGAAAATATGTTTCTTATGGATAAGAAACTGGAAAAGAAGCATAGAATGCAACTACATTCACCTTGGCATGATCCTCAAGGGTTTCACTAGCTACTTAGGAGCAGGCCCCTAGACCTGCTTTTGCCCCAGATCATTATTCATTACTGAGGTCAGCTCTTCGGACGGTAGTGGGTTGGACTTGGGGACATAGGGTGAACATACGCTGTGTCCACTTTGCAGTTCTACATAGCTAGCAGATGCCATGCTACTGGTCTCTTACCAGAGGCAGAGGAGAGGGTGGAGAGGAGGGGAAAGGAGACTGTTGGGAGGATGAGACATGTATGGAGCAGAGAGGAATAGTGTGAGGTCACTGGGCAGGGAGAGCAGTGGAAGCTGCATATAGGTGCACATGTAAATTTATATGGGAATGTACATTTTCACTCAATCATAATGATAAAAAAAAATCTATGCCCTTCTGTGAATGCATAGTATTTAAAACTCAGCCTCTATGTTGCTGAATATCTGTTGTGAGCAGAATTCACACCAAGTGCAACACTCACCAGCAAAGATGATCTTCTCAGGCTTTTGAAAGAGAGGCTTTCCATTTGGTAGACAACATCCCATGATTCCAAAGAACACAAGTTTGGTATTTGGAGGCAGGCACTAATCACATTTACATGTGTTCCTATGAAACTATAAATTATAGTTAGCTGCTTGTAGTTTTTTGTTGTTGTTGTTGTTTTAAGCAAGCATTACTACAGGTTGGCATTGTCTGGATTGCTTTCCCAGCCTAACTATGGGTCATAGAAATAGGGTATTTTGAACATGCAGGTACAAGTTTAAAACTCTTGTAAAGCTGCCAAAATTTTAATGTAACAATAATTAGGATAAAGCTTGTGCAATTAAAATGCCCTACGAAGAATGAGTTTGAGTCTTTAGCAATATGTTCCTCTTTTTAAAACAGCTCTTTTCGTCAGTATGTAGTATTTTCATTCAAAGCTATTTGTCTCAGAGTTTGAAGAGGCATAAAGCAGACTTTGTTTCATTCCAATAATCATCTACAGGGTTAGCCATTTACTTTCAATCACTAGTTTTCAGAGTGAATCTAACAATTTCACCCACCAATATGACCCTGTGTGCTATGAATATTTTCCATTTTTAAGTAAGAATTGGATTTCCTAGACCTGTCAAACCAGACAGAATTTTTCTAAGCTCTGTGTGAGATGAAACCACCCAAAAGAACACTGAGAATTCATTTCAGCAAAAAATTCCGAGATATGAAACAGGAGACATAGTGAGCCAGTACCTGAAGTGACTTGATTGTGAGGAGTGCAAATAGCATGTTATCACAGGTCTGCAAGATTACAGGTAAGAATTATGCAGGCTAATGAGAGTACTTATGATGCTGGAATTAAATATTTGCATACTAATTAGCAGCTCTCAAGGCAAGCCTTACAAGCCCACCACCTTTCAATCAAACTGAGATTAGAGGAAGCTTTGTGGACCACTACATTCTTGACTAAAGTCAGTTCTTATCAGTGTTCACACATTCATGGCCAAGAATTATGTAGAAGTAGAGGGGACAGTAAATCGGGAAATATCTTTGCTACGTGTTTCTCAACCTAAGGCAGAAAAAACATTAGCATTTTAAAACATCCTTTTTCATAAAAGATCACTGATTGCTAGGTTTGTTTATGGAGTACTGCAGGTTATGCTGCTGGTTTAACCTGAGACTTGAGATCCAAGTAGCAGATCAAGGACCATGATTCCTGTTGTTGATAGACGCCATCAAATTGGTCCCAACTCATAATGATCCCACATAGAACAGGATGTAACATTGCCCAGTCCTGTGTCATCCTCACAATCATTGCTATGGTTTAACACATTGTCACAGTCACTGTGTCAATCTGTCTCATTGAGGGTCTTCCTCTTTTTCACTGAACTGCCATTTTACCAAGCAAGAAGTCCTTCCTCAGGGACTGGTTCCTCCTGATAACGTATAGTTGAGATGATGTCTCACTATTCTGGCTCCTAAGAAACGCTCTGGCTTTACTTCTTCCAAGACAGATTTGTTCGTTCTTCTGGCAGCCCGTGGTATACTTAACACCCAAATTTAAAGGCATCAATTCTTTTCTGGTCTTCATGATTCATTGTCTACCTTTCACATGCACATGAAGTGATTAAAAATACCATATCTTGGGTCAAGCACATCTTAGTCCTCAAAGTGACACATTGCTTTTTAACACTTTTAAGAGGACTTTTGCAGAAGATTTGCCCAATGCAATACATCATTTGATTTCTTGACTACTGGTTCTGTGGGTGTTGATTGAGGATCTAAGTAAAATGAAATCCGTGACAGCTTCAATGTTTTCTCCATGTATCACGATGTTGCTAACCAGCCCACTTGTGAGGATTTTTGTTTTATGTTAAGGTGTAGTCCATACTGAAAGCTGTCTTCATCAGTAAGTACTTCAAATTGTCTCCACTTTGACAAGCAGTGTTTTGTCAACTGCGTATCACAGGTTAGTAAGATGTCTGCCAATCCTAACACTGCATTCTTCTTTATATAGTACAGCTCAGCATACAGACTGAATAAATATGGTGAAAAGATACAACCCGATCCCGCTGCATGCATTTTTTATTTTAAACCACAAGGTATCCCCTTGTTCTGTTCTAACAACTGCCTCTTCATCTATGTACAGGTTCCTCATTAGCACAATTCAGTATTCTGGAAATCCTATTCCTTGCAATGTTATTCATAATGTATTCTGATCCAGACAGTCGAATGCTTTCACTTAGTCAATAAAACACAGGTAAACATCTTTCTGGTACTCTCTGCTTTCAACCAAGATCCATCTGACATTAGCAATGATAGCCTTCATTTCATGTCCTCTTCTGACTCCAGCTTGAATTTCTGGCAGTTTCCTGTTGATGACTGGTGAAACTGTTTTTGAATTCTCATTAGTAGAATTTTACGTTTATGCAATATTAATGATACAGTTCAGTAAGTTCTGCATTCCATTGGACCAGCTTTACTTGGAATGGGCATAAATGATGGATCTTTCCCAGTTGGTTCATCATAATTCCTGGGCTCATTTAATTTGTGAGAAATTCTGAAACAGTTGTGATTTTCTTAATGAGAAATGTACACTTCATATTTTTAAGGCCTTTTGATGCAATTGAATAAAAAGGACTATGGAAGTTCAAAACTTTATGATTAAGAAGGGGAAACCGTAAACAGGCATTACAGATACACTTGCATGTTCTTAGGACTGATGGAATATTATAATAAGCAGGTTAAACCTAATTATACCCTGTGAATTAGACATGCCATCTTTTACAGTAGGGAGAATTTTGAATGAGTAAGGTTGCAAAGCCACATACCTTATTTGAGTTTTCTTTTTTATTCCAAATCTTTTCTTTGATTTTTTGTTGTTGTATGTAGTGATTGGGGAATGAAATGGACTGTGGCCACAAATCGTGAGGATGAGGTTGCTTAAATCGGTACTAAATGTGAGATAATCATGGGCTGTCAGTCTAAATTGAGGAAAATGGGGAAGCCATTTGGGCGTTTTGTTTGAGTACAGGTTTTGGTGAATACAAATGACACACATTGATGTTTACAACTTTTCCTTTTTTCCTCCACTGATTCATTTGTTCTGGTGGAATTATGGCTGCAACAGGGGATAGGACCGAATCAGAACATCGACCAGTTTTTCCGATCCTGCCACTAACGATTAACAAGCTATGTGACTTTGGCAAGTTCAATGCTACAGCATCCATTTTCTCCTTTGTGAATTCTGAAAAGAATGGTGATCTTTTCCAGCTCTGAGGTTCCTTAATTCCAATTTGGTACATTTTCGCATACTTGAAATTATTATTTTCCACTATACCTTAGTTTTCAGAGAGTTAAACAGCTACAGGTAAAATTCCCTGATGAAATAATTATTATGATGATACCTTGAAACATGTGTGAGGTACTATGGATAGTAACACAAGTATATATAAAAAGGACAAATGTGATGCAGGTATTTGTCACCTGCATTCAGGCAGGGTCAGTCCCAAGCAGTACTGTTAGAAGTTTCTGTTCTTTCAGTGTGCTCTCTTTTCCTTCAGTGTGCTCTCTGTCCTTTCAGCATCCCTCCCGTATTATCTCAGTCCTGCCTTCCCCAGCCTAGAGCTTCACGTAACTCCCACCACCCACCGCTTTGGCAGTGCACACGCCTCCCAGCAAGGCTGCTAAGTATTTTCAATGTCTTCTCGAACTCACGCCCTTGCATTTACTTGATCACCAACCCCTGATGCATGCAGTAAGTGCGCACTAAAGTTCTTTAGTGGATGCATTTAGGACTGAATGGCATAATTATTCAATGAGTAGCTTGAAAAGTAGGAATCCCCAACAAGTAAGAAGAGGAAGTGGCAGTGCGGCAGTCAGTAGCAGAAGGAGAAGCAGGAGCAAGGTTACAAGCATGCAGAACTTGAAGGGTGCCCTTTAAATTACTGACAAGGTCTGTCCCCTGAATTTATCCTCCTTTAAACAAAAATAGAAGACCAAAAGATGAACTGACTACAATCAACATGGCCAAAAGACTAACAGACTTAATGATGGGCTGGGTAAATTGTGAGTTTGGGAAGACTGTATCTTATTTTTAAAGATCCCCAAGGATGGTTATTCTTCTACATAAACAACACCAATATTTAACATTCTTTATGGAAAAACCTGTTCCTCGAGCCTAATCTAAGCCTATCGTGCATGCAGGACTTCTTGTTATTTTGTCACTGGATCACCATAGCAGATTTCTGTACTAAAACTGTCTGAGCTTTCTAGATGACCCTCCCAGTCCTCCTCGGAGGTAGTGCCTTGTCAGTTGCTTTATTTACAATGGGATGTGTTTTAACAGGTGTCTCTCTTTTCTCCTTCACGTGGTCCTCTGGTGAGAGGTGGAGTAATTTGCAGTCTGTGTAGTCAGGTAGTGAAGTGAAGGTAAGTCACGTTCATGAAAATCGACTCGTAATTTCAGCTTCAGGAAAACCAGTCAGCTACTATAGCAGCCGGTAATATACGTTGGGTAAAATACAAAAGATACTGATTTAGTTTATTCTGCTAACTGCACTGTGTACCTTAGCACAACTTCCCAAAAAGTAGAAGACATGAATCTTTTCAGAGATGACATAAAAAGGCAAATATATTTTACTTATCTGGAAAAACTGACACTTCTACTTTTTTAGCCCCATTTGCTTACTCGTTTTATTTGGCTGAGTATGTTCTGTCTCGTATCCCTTCTCCTTGACTGCCGTCCCACCGCCTGAGCTTGGCCTCTGCTGCAGATGCCCACAACGGATTCCAGGCTGTCACCATTTTCTCCATCCTCAGCCCTTCACCCACTCCCGTCCTTTCTCCACCTTGCTGCCAGAATGATCTAATGACTGAACTACTAGAATCTTCTGTTAATGGCCCACCATCTTCAGCATAAAATCCACTCGTTACCAAATCACTCAGACATACCTCCGTCTTCATCTTATACCACTCCCCAGCACACACCCTGCACATCCAGTTTCTTGCAATTCCCAGAATAAGCCAGACTCCTTTCCTTCTTACATCTTGCTTGTTCCTCTGCCTGAAGAACAGAGGCATGGATGCACACACACACACACACACACACACACACACACACCTTCCCCACCGGCTCCCACCTGTTGTTGTTATCTTCTGCTGCTATAATGGGAACACCACACATGTGCTGTGTAACTAAAGCAAGTTCACTCTGCCTGTCACTGTAGTAGAAAATTCAGAGACAGCAAGGGGCTCAAGGAGCACTTTATTAGCAGATAAGATGGCAAATCTGGGAGACAGGGAGAAGAGCTCCTCCCCCAAAACTGTCCTGCTTATGTTACATTTTCAGGGGTGGTTTTTATAGCCAGAATTCATAGGGATTGACATCTGTAGATTGTCACAGAGCAATAACTGGTACTCACAAGATTCCATTACATCTTATCAAATGGTGTGAATTATTCAAAATTTCATTCTCTCTCCAAAGCTTTAATTGAGTTTTACTTCCCTGGAGATAGCGAGCAGAATGTAGAGCTGCTAATCCAGTCTGGGGGTAACAAATGGGGCAGAGGATGGAATGTAATTTCGCCACCTAAGTGACTTTTGTTAGATTCTTATATTCACCAGCACGTGGGTGGCTTTAACAAACACAAATTTATTTTCTAACCGTTTAGGAAGCTAGAAGTCTGAACTCAGGATGCTGGCTCTCAGGAAAACTTTCTCCCTCTGGTGGCCCTGGAGGAAAAACAAAAAAACCCAAACTCAGTGCCACTGAGTCAATGCCGACTCACAGTGACCCCATAGGACACAACGGAACTGGCCCATAGCGTTTCCAAGGAGTGCCTGGCAGATCTGAATTGCTGACCTTTTGGTTAACAGCTGTAGCACTTAACCACTATACCACCAGGGTTTTCCCCTGGAGGAAACTCTTTGGTTTTTTTGAGGTTTTGTTCAGGGAATCTTCATGTGGCTTGGCGTCTTCTCCCCCAGCTCTGCTGCTTAGCTTGTCTGCTTGACTTCCTTTATATTTCAAAAGATATTGACTCAAACTACGGCATCTGCTAATCCTGCCTCAGTAACATAACAAAGGCAACCCACTCCCATGTAGGATTATAACCAGAGGCATAAAAATACCCATTTGGGATCATGTATTCAGGGGATGTGGAGGCCAATTGGCATAACTAGTCTATTGCTAAGAGAGTCTCCTGTACCCCATGTTGGTGAGTGGTGTCTGGAGTCTTAAAAGCTAGCAAGCTGCCATCTGTGGTACACCAAATGGTTCCAACTCATCTAGAACAGGTAATCACTGAGAACATCAAAGACATGAGGGAAAAGGAGCCCAGGAGACAAAAGGACCCATGGGAGACTGGATCAACAGGAGACCAGAAGAACCAGATGGTGCCTGGCTACCACCAAAGACAGCCGTGACGGTGGACACAATGTAGAGTCCTTGAGCCAACACAATAAAAAGAGGGGTACAGCCCAAGAACTCTGCTAAGGGACCTGAATCGATGGTCCGACAGCCTGGATGCTCCCCTGGTAATATAACCCCAGACCTGCTGCTGTCCCTGACTGGAAACCAATAATGGGTCAGCTCTTCAGACAAGAATGACCTGGACTCAGGGACACGGTATGACCATATGCTGTGCATACTTTATGGTTCTATGCATTTACAAAAAAGTAGTCCTACTGGTCTCTTTCTAGATAGGAAAGAAGAGGGTGAAGAGGAGGGGACACTAGAATTATTGAATGGAGAAGAGGAGTGTGCCCTCACTGGGCAGGTAGAGCAGAAGGAGCTGCAGATAGGTGGGCATACAAAACTGATGTGGACCACTTAATTGCAATTAAAAAAAAATACTCATTTGCCATCAAGAGGACTGGGTAGAACTGTTTCATAAGATTCCCAAGGATCAGATTTGAACTGCTGACATTTTGATCAGCAGTCAAGCTCTCGGGTGTCTTGTCACCAGGAATCCTAACCAGAAGCATAAAGGTTAGAAATTGCGGCACATATTTGGGGAGGACACAACTGAGTCCACGATGCCACCTCAACACTAAGATCTAGAGTCAAAACCTCACTCTCACTTTGTTGCCAGAGGCCTGGGCTCTTCCTCTACTCCTCTTCACCTCCCCACCTTCTAGAATGGGGTGCCCCTCCTCTTCCACAGCACCCAGTGAGTTTCACAACACATATTTCCTCTTGAGTTGTTGGAGAGCAGGGAAAGTGTTTTTGATCTCTGTGTCCCCAGTATCGACACAAAGAGCTTAACGTATTTTGGGGTTCACTCAGGAGATGAAGCATGAAGAGTACAAGGAAAGTGCAAGGGAAGTTCAGAGGCTCAATCAAGAAAGTGTTCATGGGAAAACAAGCAGCCTTTGAGCTGTTTATTATTTTCACAACAATCCTGATGGAATCTTGGTACTTGTTTTCCAATCAATGTTTAAAACATAGTCAAATGATTTCTGAAAAATATACCCTATGAACATACACACTTGATTACAGGACACATATTCTCCTTCAGTAACATGATAATAAATTTGTAATGAAAAAGTTTTTAAGAACTTGAGTGAGGGGCTTATGAATACAGTGGGTTGATGCTTTCTATTCTTGTTGCCATATATTGGTTAGTAAGAAAATAAAGTGTGCTTTGCTTTAACATCCATAGCTTGTATCTTAACCTTTTCCCCCCCTATTCTCCCTCTGAAAGATCGCATTAATCTCTCAAGCTTCAATTCAAGCTTCCCTGAAAATCTTACAGGAGGAAGTATGGGGTAGCAGTTAAGAGAACAAAGTCAGACATACTTGGATTTAAATCTCATCTGTGCACTAATTAGCTCTATTGATGATAATCTTACTAAACTTCAGTTCGCTGATACATAAAATATGATAATAGTATCCACTCCTTTAAATGTGATGATGCAGATAAAGTGCTTAACACGGAACTTGGTGGGTAGTGACACTCGACATGATGATTATAGAGGTGGTGGTGGTTTTTTTAAAATCTGGGAGGGAGGCAGGTGGCCAGGGGCAGTACAAGACAGAAGTTTGATGAGACAAGTTTCTCATTCCTTTCATTTGGATGATTGTTCTCCAGTTATATTTCAACAGAGAAATGATGTTCTGTGAGCTGGTTCAGTGTGTTTTAGAGGTAAGATCAAATTAGGATATTCCCAGCGGTTAACTGAAAGGTTGGCAGTTTGAGTCCACCACTCCTTGGAAACCCTGTAGGACAGTTCTCCTATGTCCTATAGGCTCACTATGAGTCAAAATCAGCCCTATGGTAATGAGTTCGGTTTGGTTTGCAGTTTGTAGGGGAAAACTTAAAGATTTTACTTCTTTAAGCTATTCATTTTTTGTCCCATGTACTGTTCTTAAAACTACTGGATATTAGCAGGCAACAGAATGAACAGGGAGCAAAGAAATATTAAGAGGACAGATCAGTAAACAGACGTATTCAAAATATTTATTCAACATTTAACAAATAGCTTTATACGAGATTTCCTTACTTTTGTAAAAACTTTGTATACATAGAGTTTGGTCACTTTTCTTTCTGATGCTATTTTTCCTATGCAACAGAATTAAACATGGCTTTATTCTACACTCTTCTGCAAAGAATGCCATGGGTTCCCACGCTCAGCCATCTGCAGAAGCGCAATGTTTGTCACTACCATCAAGCTTTGGTGTCCTGGTTTTTAGGGCACCCTTAAGACTTCACTACAGAATCCACGGAGAGCTTAGTCATTCCTCTCTTAATACCTTGTCATATTAGCAGGACACTGCTTTGCAAATGTATTTAGGAAACCATAATCTTGGTTGATATATACTTTTGTTTATTTGTGGTATACTCTATGAAGATAGGAGTATATGAGGAAGAAACCTGTTGTCCTAGAGGCTAAGTGCTATGACTGCTAATCAGAAGGTGGGAAGTTCAAATCCACCAGGCACTCCTTGGAAATTCTGTGGGTCAGCTCTACTCTAACCTATAGGGTTGCTATGAGTCAGAACGGAATCAATGGCAGTGCTTTATTTGGTTGTTGTGGGCTTTTTTTTTTTTCATATAGGAGGAGTCACTGTTAATGACGGTGTCTAAAAGAGTTAGAATAAGAAGAAACAGGAAATGTGAAGCAGACAAGTGGCACTTTTGCCAGACCTTGCACCAAACATCTTTGGGTTAAAAAAAAAAAAAAAACTGCATTCACAGGTAATTAATGAACAAGGCAGCTGCTGAAATGGTGGGAAATATAGATGATTAAATCTTGACTCATCTTCCTCTCAGAAATCCTCTGAGACTCCAAGCAACTTATTTATTGCTTGTTCTTGAATAGTAGCTTAGTCCAACACATTTCTAGGTATTGACTGACATGACTGATTTCTGAGGAGCCAGCCTGCCAAATAGCCTTAAGCAGCCTTCATCTCATGATGTGGCCCAGTGTTATTTCTTCCATGTTTATTAAAAGGTGTAGAAGAAGATGAGCTGGACATCTCACTGTTATTGTTAGTTGAGAGTCATGGTGATCTTACATATGGCAGAATGAGATGTTACTATTTGGTTCCATATTTGTGACCATTGGTAAATCTCTTTATCTAGGCACAAATAGAATGGCTCAAAAAAACATGGCATGAAGTTTGGGACCCAAGCCTGAGTCTCACCATGCTGAAAGTCTGATGATAAACAGTTTGGGTCAAATCTCATTTTGCAAATAACGCTTTAGATTCAAGGAGCGATCATACTTTTAAACTTAGTTTTTTGTATTTTTTTATTAATTGTCTCAAGTGCTGGATTCGTTGCTGTGAAATGAACCTCACATGCTGACAAATACCAAGAGTAGTGTTAGGTATTGAACTGTGTTCCCAAAATACGTGTCTCAACTTTAGTAGTCCATGATTTCCGGTACTGTGCAGTTTTCCTCCGTTCTGTGATCTAATGAAATTACTTGTGTGTTGTGAATCCTCACTTCTGTAATGTTACTGGAAGCCATGGTTTTGCAGTGGCTAAGAGCTTGACTGGTAACCCAAAGATTGGCAATTCAAACTTGCTAGCCACTCCCTGAAAGCAGTAGGGGCCAGTTCTACTCTGTGCTTTAGGGTCACTGTGAGTCGAAATTGACTGGGTGGCAAAGGGCTTGGTTTGTTTGGTTCTATGATATTAATGAGGCAGGATTAGAAGCAGGTATGTTAATGAGGCAGAATACAACCTTTTGAGATTGTATCAAAAGGAAGAAGAAGAGAGGTCAGGGACCTCATTATTACCTAGTAAGAAAAGTCAGAAATGGAGTGTATCCTTTGGACCTGGGGTTGGTGTGCTGAGAAACTCATGGACCAGAGGGAGATTGATGACAAGGACTTCCCTGAGAACTGACAGAGAGAGAAAGCTTTCCCCTGGAGCTGGGACCCTGAATTCAGGCTTCCAGCTGCCTAAACTGTGAGAGAATAAATTTCTTTCTGTTAAAGCCATCCGTTTGTGGTGTTTCTGTTATAGGAGCACTAGAAAGCTAAGACAAGTAGCAATCTATCTTATTAAGGTTTCTGTACTCCTACCACTGTTGGATTTAAAAGAAAATCTTGATGTTCAGCTTTAGTTTAAAATTAGAAAGTTTCCAAAGTCCCCTTGGAAAAAAATTCCTGGAAAACTCTTCTTACTGTAGTTACGTAAGCCTTAGTGTTGAAAAACATCACAAATAAACCCTAACATCCACAAAATCTTTCTCTACAATCTACCAGGTTTGAGCTTAAGAAACTACAATCTGAAGCAAACAAATCAGGAAAATTATAAAAGAATGCCCAAACAAGTTTTCTTGTAAGAATGCAAGACTAGTTCAGCATTTGAAAAGCTGTATACATTGCTATAATAAAAGAATTAAAAAAAAAAATCAGATGACCATCTATACAGATGCTTAATAAAAAGCATTTGAGGATGATGAAAAAAATTGTAAGTGTAATTGATCATTAATTTTAGTTTTCAAAACAGTTCAAATGGCTAATTTTTTAGTTACATTTCATCATAATGAAATTTTTTTAAAAAATAAGCATTTGATAATGAAAGAATTTTTGATTAAAAAAAGAAAATTTGTAAGCAGAAAGGAACTCTATTTGATGAAGGATTTAATTTTACAAATGTGACAAGTACATTTAATGGTGAAATGTTGAAAACTTTTCTTCTGAGATTAGGAATGAAAAGTATGCACAGTATCACCACTTCTATTAATCATTGTACTAGAGTCTCTACAAAGCACAATAAGACACAAAAGAGAAATAAAAAGTATGAGGATTAGAAAGGAAAAACGAATGTATAATTGGGTATACAGGCACTGCTGGTGGGAAGGTAAACTGACTAAAATATATATGTATATGTATATATATATATTTCTCAATGTGGGAAATCTGGCATTATCTACTAAACATGTACATCATATATTGCTCAGCAAACCCACCCTTAGGTATATATTCAGGAGGAATGTCATGTATATGTTCAACAAAAGACATGTACGAGAATGTTTGTAGTAGCATTATTGATAATAACCAAAGTCTGGAAACAACTAAAACACCATCAACATAGAATGGACAAACACAATGTAGTCTTTTCACACATTGGGAAACTGTTGCTGTTACGTGTCAGTTCCAACTCATGGCAGCCCTGTGTACAACAGAACAAAACACTGCCCAGGCCTGGACCATGCCCACAGTTGTTGGAATGTTTGAGCCCACTGCTGCAGCCACTGTGTCAATCTACCTTGTTGAGGATGTTCCTCTACTTTACCAAGCATGGTCTCCTTCTCCAGGGACTGATCCCTCCTAACAGCATTTCCAAAGAATGTAAGACATAGTCTCTCCATTCTTGCGTGTAAGGAGCACTCTGGTTGCACTTCTCCCAAGAAAGTTCTGTTAGTTCTTTTGTCGGTCTGTGGTGTATTCAGTATTCTTCTCCAGCACTGCAAATCAAAAGCATCAATTCTTCTGTCTTCCTTATTCATTGCCCAGCTTTAATATAAATGATGTGCAATTGAAAATACCAGGGCTTGGGTCAGGTGCACCTTAGTCTCCAAAGTGGCATTTTAGTTTTTCAACACTTCAAAGAGGTTTTTTTACAGCAGATTTTCTCAGTGCAATGCATCTTTTAATTTCGTGTCTGCTGCTTCCATGGGCGTTTATCATGGATCCATGTAAAATGAAGTTATTGACAATCTCAATCTTTTATCTGTTTGTTATGATGTTGCTTATTGGTCCAGTTATAGAGATGTTTGTTTTCTTGATATTGAGGTATAACCCACACCGGTAGCTGTGGAATTTGATCAGCAGTGTTTCAAGTTCTCTTCACTTTCAGCAAGAAACGTTGTGTCATCTGCATAATGCGGGTTGTTCATGAGTCTTCCTCCAATGCAGATGCCCATTCTTCTTCATATAGCCCAGCTTCTTAGACTCTTTGCTCAGCATACAAATTGTATAGGCTACAATCCTGATGCACATCTTTCCTAACTTTAATCCATGCAGTGTCCCCTTGTTCTGTTCAAACAACTACCTCTTGATCTGTGTACAGATCCTCACGAGCACAGTTAAGTGTTCTGGAATTTCCATTCCCTGCGATGTAACCTTTAACCTGTTACCCATAACCTGTAACCACACAAGTAAGCATCTGTCTGATATTCTATAATTTCAGCTAAGATCTATCTGACATCAGCAATAATATCCCTGGTCCCACGTTCTCTTCTGTATCTGGCCTGAGGTAGTTCCTCGTCAATATGCTGCAGCAGTCACCTTTAAATGATCATTAGCAAAATTTTACTTCAGTGTGATACCAGTGATACTGTTCAATAATTTCTGCATTCAATTTGATTACCTTTCTTAGGAATAGGCATAAATGTGGGTCTCTTCCTACTGGGTAGGCACGTAGCTGTCCTCCAAATTTCTTGGCATAGATGAGCGAGTACTTCCAGTACACCATCTGTTTGTTGAAACATCTCAGTTGATATTCCATCAATTCCTGGGAACTTTTTTTTCAGCAGTGCTTTCAATACAGCTTTAACTGCCCCACTCAGTACCGTCACCTCCTGATCAGGTGTTACCTCTGGAAATGGTTGAAGGTGGACCAATTCCTTTTGGTTCAATGACTCTGTGTATTCCTTCCATCTTCTTCTGATGCTTCCTGCATAGTTTAATGTTTTCCCCATAGAATCCTTTAGTGTTGCAACTCAAGGCTTGAACTTTTTCTTCAATTCTTTCAGTTTGAGAAATGCAGAGCATGTTCTTCCCTTTTGTTTTTCTATCTCTAGCTTTTTGCACACATCTTTATAGCACTTTGTCTTCTCAAGCTGCCCTTTGAAATCCTCTGTTCAGTTCTTTTGCTTCATCATTTCTTCCTTTCACTTTAACTATTCGACACTCAAGAGCAAATTTTAGAGTCTCTTTGGACATCCGATTGGGTCGTTTCTTTCTTTCTTGTCTTTTTAACGACCTCCTGCTTTCTTCAAGGATGATGTCTTTGATGTCGTTCCACAGTTCACCTGGTCTTCAGTCATTAGTGTTCAGGGCATCAAATCTGTTCTTGAGATAGTCTTTAAACTCAGGTTGGGTATACTCAAAATCATATTTTGGCTTTCATGGACTTTTTCTAATTTTCTTCAGTTTCAGTTTGAACTTGTATGTGAGCACTTGATGGTCTGTGCTGCAACAGGCACCTGGCCTTGTCATGACTGATGATACTGAGCTTTTGCATCACCTCTTCCCACAGATGTAGTCACTTTGATTCCTGTGTATTCCATTTGACAAGGTCCACATAGGTAGTCACTGTTTATGCTAGCGAAAAAAAGGAATTTGCAATGAAGAAGTCATTGGTCTTAGAAAATTCTATTGTGCAATCTCTGGCATTGTTTCTATCAGCCAAGGCCAAATTTTCCAACTACCAATCCTTTCTCTTTATTTTCAGTTTTTGCATTCTGTCATGGATTGAATTGTGTCCCCCCTAAAATGTGTGTAGACATTTGGCTAGGTTGTGATTCTTTGTATTGTGTGATGTTTCTGTATGCTATAAAACTACCTATATGATGTTAATGAGAGAGATGGGAGACAGTTGTGTTGGACAAGACTCAAGGCGTTAGGTTATAATGTGCCTTGAGGCAGTCCCTTAGGATATAGAGAAAAGAGAAGCAAGTGGAGGGTTGGAGACCTCATGCCACTAAGAAGCAGTGCCAGGAGAAAAATGTGTTCTTTGGAAAGGAAATGGGGTCCGTGCACCTCAGAAGATCCGGATCCAGAGGAAGGCTATCAACAAGCGCCTTCCTCCAGAGCAAACAGAAAACAATGTCCCCTGGAGCTGATTCACTGAATTTGTACTTGTAACCTACTGGGCTGTGACAGAATAAATTTCTCTTTGTTAAAGCCATCCACTTGCAGTGCTTCTGTTGCAGCAGCACTACATGACTAAGACACGTTCCAATCACTAGTGATTATCAGTGCATCCTGGTTGCATGTTCAATCAATTTCAGATTGCACAAGCTGGTAAAAATTTTCAGTTTCTTCATCTTTGGCCTTAGTGATTGGTGCATAAATTTGAATAATAGTCACTGTAACAGGTCTTACTTGTAGACATATGGGTATTCTCCTATGCTATCACTGACAGCATTGTACTTCGGGAAAGATCTTGAAATGTTTGTTTTGGTGATGAATGCAATGTCATTCTTTGAGTTGATATTGCTGGCATAGTAGACAGTACGACTGTTCAATTCAAAACAACCAATACCAGTCTTTTTGACTGTACTGTAATAAAAATAAATTACAAACAATATGGATGAATCTGAGAAAGACAATGGTGAACAAAACGAGTCAGACTACAAAAGATTACACACTATATGACTCTTCTTATTAGTTTCAAAAACAAGCAAAATTAATTTGTAATGTTAAAATTTTCTCACCAGTGAGTTTTCTGAGGTGCCAGTAGTGTTCTATTTCTTACCCTAGGTAGTGGTTTCATGGGCGTGTTCATTTTGCGGTTATTCATTGAACTCTATGTTTGTGATTTGTATGCACCTTTCTGAGTCTGTGTTATTCTTTCATTAAAAAAGTAATTAAAACAACACAGTAGCCCATCAACCAACAATTTTCTTTACATGTTTCAAAGTTTATGCTTTTTTTTAAATTCAGAAGCTTTTGAGACAGTCTTCACTATTACTATGTGTTAGTTACATTATTATGTATTTATTGAACAGGCTTTTAAATTCTGTTGGAGTTTGATTTCTTAGCTTCATATTGTTTCCTTAATGATTACTATTCTCCATTGCTAAATGCTTTTTCCTCTTCTTCTGAGAAAATCAAAACCAAACCTGTTGCAATCGACTCAACCCTGTCTCTCAGTGACCCTGAAGGACAAAGAAGAATTGCCCATAGAGTTTCCAAGCTCCTGGTGGATTCAAACTTTTCACCTTTTGCTTAACCACTATGCCACCAGGGTTTCCTCTTCTGAGAGAAGGTGTAACTTTTTCTTACCCAGTAACCAATGGCTTACGTAACAGCTGGATAAGGAGGTAGGGCTAAGTCCTTGGGCAAAAGACGTTGTTTCCCAGGCCTGAAATATCAGGGATAACCTGCCTTTCATTTGTCTTTGGCAGTTAGTCGTGTCAGCATTCCAGTGAAAGATTCCGTTACAGTGTCTCAGAGAAGACCTGCTGTGGATCATTCTAACTTCAGCCCTCATGTTGAGAATTGGCGAGTCATACTCTGAATGTGTCATGTGTAAGACATGAGCCAGGATGGGCAAGTTCCTGCAGCTGGCACAGTCATCTCAAACGGCTTCAACACACTGTCAAGTCACTTCTGACTCATAATGATGCTGTAGGACTGAATAGTACCGCCCCATAGATTTTCTGTGGGGGCAGTTCTACTCTGTGCTATAGAGTTACTATGAGTCAGAATCAACTTGATGGCAAAGCATTTGGTTTTTTGGTTGGTAGCTGTGAGGACAATACAATATGGAAGGTGTCTTGCTCGGGTCTTCCAGCTGCCGATGGGGAGCAGGTCTTCCAACTGGTTATGATTCACCTAATTCAGCAGTAGTTACATAACTTGTTTATAACCTTGAAGTTTCTATAATTGGCGATCAGTCACCTTTATGCAAGATAGTATGTAAAGTCACTGCACCATAAGGCACCGTATTTAGCCATTTGCTGCTACCTAAGATTCTGTGCTGCCTTGCTGTGCCTTCACTCCAATAAGCCTGCTATGAACACTCCCTCAGAGTCTCTGTCCTTACCAAGTCTGCCTGAATCCCAAATCTGTATCCCTGGTCTTGAGTACCTGCATTTGGACAACTGGTGTATTCCATGGCAGGATTTGACACAGATCGGTATGGCAACAGAGGGGAGACTGAAAGGCTGGCCACCTTCTAATATGTGGCACCCAGTGGCAAAGATTCTGGCTGCATGGTCCCTGCCCCAGGACCAGCCAGAGGTGGATGGGATGCTGGCTGGCATAGAGAGAGCCCTGCATGTTTGGGGGGAGACTTTGGAGATGAGGGAGGCCCAGGCTGGTGCCAGGGCAGTGGGTTGGATCTATTTACAGCCTCGAAAGCAGCTACAGAGGAGGTACAGGCTGCAGCAGTAGCGGTGCAGGCTGATGTGGAGGGCCTCTGAGAGTGACATCAGGAGCACGTGGTGGCTTTGGACACCCACTCTTCCCCACCAGCTTCCCTGGTACCTCCAGCAAAGAGACAGTTCCCTGCCCCTAAATTGTGGACTCCTGAGGAGGAGGAGGATGAATCCCTGAGAGGAAGGAGTTTGCACGCCCGTCCTCTGGTAACCCAGAAAATGAAGACTCAACAACCCCGATGTGGTGATGCCACACCTGAGGTTGTGGACCACTCAATTGTCCAGCGCTATACTCAGGTGGAGCTGAAGAGTTTGGCGTGTGAGTTTCACCAGCAGGGGAGTGAGTCACTAGCTGCTTAGCTGCCAAGGCTGTGAGACCTGGGGGCAGACACAATCATGCTGGCTTGGGAGGAGATGGAAAACCTGCTTCCGTAACTGTCCAGCCCTCTGTCTGTCAGCATTTGCAGCATCTGCAGGCGAATGATAATAATGTACACTCCTTGATGGAGTGGCTCACGACAGCAACCTGGGTGGTGTGGACCACTGCTGGTGGCCTGCCCAGAGGACCTAGTAAGTGACAGTCATATGCAGAACTGCAAAATGTTGTATGGGAGTTAGACATGAGAAATATCATCTACCATTATAAATGCCGGGGACTGGTCACCTGATGAAGAGATGTTTACCCCAGCTATGCAGGATTCCCTCTTGCAAACAGCTCCTGCTCCCATGTTTGAGTCCCTGGTGGCCTTCTTGGCCCACTACGCTAATCGACCCATCACTGAGGTCACTCGAGTCATAGCAGATGCTGGGAAGGCTGGTGCAATTCGACAGAGAGGCAGGGTGAGGTCCCTGCAGGCCTCAGATAAGGGACAGCAATCCCAGAAAGGGAAAGAGCCCCCAAAGGTAACCCAGTCCCAAATGCAGATTGATTACTGACAGCAGATGTCAGCCATGTAAAGGTGGACGGGAAGCCTAATAGTGTGTTGTTAGAACTCTAACAGCAGCTGGAGCCCAAGCAGCGTTATGTTGCTTTCAAGTCAAGGAAGGTGGAGCAAAGGGAGACCTAGCCAGACAGGCCAGGGAGCAGCGTGAGCTGCACAGCTCCAAGACTATCAGGAAGACTCCAGCAGCCTTGGCAGCTTGACTGCCCTGCGGTTCACCTACAATGCAGGTCAAGGTCTCCACAAACGGGGTGGGGCTCCTAATGGGGTCTGGAAGCCCTAAAAATTAGCCAATTATTGGTCCTCCTCAAATGTCCAATGTGTGAATGTGACAGTGCCAATAGTCCTCAGGGAATTTAGACTATGACAAAAGGCCGTAAGGATCAGACTTAGGGGAGGAGGTCATGCCAAGTGACCCCAGTGGAGCTGCCTGCTCCAAGTTATAAATGTGAAACAGTATGGTCTTCTAGGGGGACATAAAAAATTCAGGGAAACTATTAAAGAATTGCACTGAGTGCAGATATTGAGGTTAGGCAGAGCCTCTTCAACTCTCTATAGTGGCCGGTGAAAACACCTAATGGCACTTGACATATGACAGTTGACAACTGTGAGTCAAATAAAGTAGTGCCACCCATACATACAGCTGTGCATGCCTAGGCTGTGCCGTGTGCTGCAGGCAGACGGGGGTGGGGGTGGTGACAGGGACAGAGAACCCTAGAAAAACTGCTGGCTTAGAAAGCACCTGCAGACACATGACAACAGTGCTGAAGAACTGCAGACACTGTGAGCAGAGCAGGAGAACCCTCTCCCCATGGCTGGGAGCAGGGCCACAGTGGGGGCAGCCAGAGCTGGGGTGGGCAGCAGCCAGAGCCTGAGGGGACAGCGTAGACAGATCCCACGCAGGGGCCTGAGGCCAGAAGGAAGATAAACACCTTCCTAGGACAAAAAAACCAACAAGAAAAGCTACAAGAGGCCATGAGACAGGCTTGGAGCCTGCCAGTCATGCACCAAAAAGTACGGCAGGTGACGGACACCTGCCAAGTGTGCTCTAAAGAGCACCCTCAAAGGGGGCTGAGCACCCCTGAACAGATTTGACAGGGGCTGTGACCCCTGAAGTGCTGGCAGGTAGATGTGAATGGCCCCTGAAGATTACAGTAATCCTTCCTGTAGATACTCCCACTGTTATTAAAGATGCCTTCGTGCTAAGATCTAATATGAAAGATCAGGGAGATTACCCTTGCCATCAACTCTCTCGTCCTGGGGTGGACAAGTGGCTTTTATTTTGCCAGGTGGAAAAGATCTCCCTCTATTGGTGTTTTTAACCTCTCTCTTTGCATCCATAGGCTAGTCAATGGAAACATTTTGTTTGAACTCACACCCTGACAGAGGTCTCCAACCAATCAGCCTGTTGGGTTTGCACCGAGATGCCACTCAGTACACGGAAGCCTCCTATAAAGAATTGACTCTACTACTAAAGAAAACTGGACATGGTTACACCATGGGGACATGATGGCCAGTCACCTGGGAGCACATGAAGCTCCTAGTGAGGGAACAAGTGAGACACGACCAGCCTTAGACGGGATATGCTGTCTGGGACAGCCTAAGACGGCTTACAGCTGTGGCAGTCAAACTCCAGTACAAAGCCCTCTTACGCACGGAACAAGTGATTACTGGAGGACCCCGCGTACAGTGGATCCCTGAGGGCCGGTATCATAGTCTTGTCCCACAAAATGACACTATGTGATGAGGGCACAGCAGTAGTTGTCAACAGTAGTTGACAGAAAAGGAGGGCTGGAACCCACCTGATGCCTTGGGGTGGTTTATGTGTTTGTAGCTCCCACGGGTAGCCCTACTTAAACTTTAATTGAACTGGCCACGGTATATGGGACTGGCCATATGTGCCAGACCACATCTTGAAATCTCTGCCCGAGAGCCTGGCAACTAGAACACTTTCCAGTATTGACACCGGGTAAAATGCACTGCGTGGTGGTGGTATTACCCACTAGCCCTGTTCATGCCCTACATGGCTGCTACAGTGACCCAGACACAGGTAACAGCCTTAGCACGGGGGCCCCGAATGCCACACACCAGGCCCTGACACTGTTAGAGAAGAAGGTATATCATCTTCTAAAGGTAGACTTACAAAATTGGATGGCCCTAGATGCCTTGATTACAGCCCAAGGGGGGACATGTGCTCTTGTCCACATGAAATGTTGCACCTATATCCCAGATGCTCATAACACTATCAGCCAAGCTCTAAAACAGGTAGCTGAGGAGACACAATCTGTGACTAGCCTGAGTGTAGCATAAATAGGGACTTCATTGACACGCCACCACGATTACTACGTTGGGGATGGCCTGTGGGTTTGTACTCCTTTATTGTTGCCTAGCTTATACAATGAGCAAAATACCCTTCAGGGTGGAGTGCAGGGACGATACGGTATGGAAGGTGTCTTGCTCAAGCCTTCCAGCTGCCAACCGGGAACAGGCCTTCAGGTCAGCTGTGATTCAGCTAATTCAGCAGTAGTTATATAAATTGTTTATAACACTGAAGTTTCTGTAACTGGCAGCCAGTCATCTTTATATAAGATAGTATACAAGTTCACTGTGCCACAAAGTACTGCCTTTGGCTATTTGCTGCTGCCTGAGGTGCTCTGCCTTCGCTCTGACAAACCTGCCATGAGCACTCCCTCAGAACCTCTGTCCTCGCTGAATCTGCCTGAATCTCCAATTTGCATCCCTGGTCCTGAATATCTACACTTTGACAGTACGGTTTCTAAAGCGGTTAATCTTTATCAAGGCAGACTGACACCTCTTTTTCCCATGGAATGGCTGGTGGGCTTGAACTACTGATCTTTGGGTTAGCAGCTGGGCACTTAACCACTGTACCACCAGGGCTCCTTTTCTCAAATGGCTTAGCAGACATTACTACAGTGATGTTGACCATACTCAACCAGAAAGCATTCTGGAGGCAGATTTCTTCTCCTGCTCTCTGTCTGCGCTCCTCGGTGCAGCTCAGATGTGACTAATACGCAGAAAAGGAAGATAACTGTCCTCACCTTCTCTCCTGTGTAAAGAAAAGGGCAGTAACAGCTTCTGGCAAATACCTAGGACTGAAGGACTATTTAATGGACTGCATTTTGGACTTTGAGTGAATGGAACTATGAGCACTGGATTAGCACTAAACTCACTTTTTAGTCACTGAAAAGAACAAACAGGAAGTGTTTATTACAAATTGGAAGAAGACGAAATAGGCACACTCAAATGTTGTTTACAAACAACTAAAAAAATGTGTTAGATAAACACAACCCATACATACCCATCGCCATTGAGTTGATTCTGACTTGTAGCAGCCCTACAGAAAGAGTAGAACTGTGCCATAGGATTTCCAAAGACTGCCTGGCAGATTTGAACTCCCAGATTCCGGTTAGCAGGCATAGCACTTAATCACCATGCCACTAGGCTTTCACAATCCATAAACAGAACCAATGAAATCCAAAGTCTGGAGCAATATTAAAGGCAGAACAAAGTTGTATTGTTTGCAAAGTTCTCAAAGAATCCTAAATTATATATTTTTTTCCTCTATTATCCTTCTTTATTGTTATTTAGAGATTTCTATCAATCATAAGTCTTTAAAAATAACAAAGATGTACAAGAATTATCCTTTTCTGAAATACTCTTAACTGGTAGTACATCACGATGTACAAGTTCAGGTGTGACTGCAAAGGTCACTGAGATACCAATAGGACTCCTATCCTGAGGTCAAGCCAAGTCAATCCTCTAATGATATACACTTTAGCTGCTTCCTGAAAGGCAAAGTTTGCAACCATGCTTGAGTAAATAGAGCTCCACAAATACAAACACTGGTAATGGAACCCCGATTCGTCGTGAAGTTGGCATGTTTGAGGGAAGGAGGAGTTGTGGAATATTGTTGCTGTCATTCGGTGCCATCAAGATGCTTCCAACTGATAGCAACTCTCTGTATAACAGAATGAAATACTACCCAGTCCTGTATCATCCTCACACTTGTCATGCCTCAGCCTGTTGTTGCAGCCACTGTGTCTGTCCATCTCACTCTTTTTTACTGACTGTCTACTTTCCCAAGCATGATGTCTTTCTCCGGGGTCTGGTCCCTCCTGATAACATGTTCAAAGTATGTGAGATGAAATCTTGCTATCCTTGCCTTTAATGAACGTTCTGAGTATTCTTCTAACAAACTTTTTCAATCTTCTGGCAGTCCATGGTATATTCAATACTCTTCGTCATTCTCCAGCTTTTACATGGACATGAGACGATTGAAAACACCACAGCTTGAGTCTATCATCTTAGTTCTCAAAATGACATCTTGGCATTTTAGCACTTTTTAAAGGCTTTTTGCAGCAGATTTGGCCATTTCAGTGTGTCTTTTGATTTCTTGACTGATGCTTCCATGGGTGTTGATCCTGGATCCAAGTAAAATTAAGCCCTTTACAACTTCTATCTTTTCTCCATTGATTATGATGTTGCTTATTGGTCCAGTTGTGAGGATTTTTGTTTTCTTTATGTTGAGGTGTCATCCACACTGAAGGCTGTAGTCTTAGTTTTCATCAGTGTTTCAAGTTCTCATTTTCAGCAAGAAAGGTTGTGTCATCTGCAGATCACAAGTTGTTAACGAATCTTCCTCCAGTCCTGATGCCACATTCTTCTTCATATAGTCCAGCTTTTTGGATTTGCTCAGCATACAGATTGAATAAATATGGTAAAAGTACACAACCTTGACGCATAGCTTTCTTGACTTTAAACCACAAAGTATCCCCTTGTTCTGCTCGAATGACTGCCTCTTGGTCTGTGTACAAGTTCTTTGTGAGCACAATTAAGTGTACTGGAATTGTGAACTACCAGGACCCATCCAAAAAAAGCTTGTACTGTCGTGAATTTCCTTTGCTTTAATAAAAATAAACTTGCTGCTCTATGTGAAAATGATTCTTGTCTCTGGCCTCTCATTTTTAGGGGGATTCTTTGAATTTTACAAGATTATGTTGAGCCCTGATCCATACAACTGTCTAATTTCGTTGTCAACACCGTGCCTGAAGGCACCAAGCTATGTCGTGCTTCAATATTTCTTTTTATTAGAAATCCATAGAAAACTCTTAATAGAGTTCATATGGTGTAAATTATTTATCTCTATGAGTACTACTTTGTTCAAAAGATTGCAACGAAGAATATGATTCAAGCTGGTAGGCTATGGATTTCAGCTAGAAAAGACCTCTTGCTATTGGTTTTCACAATCCACCTCATGTGCCAACTAAAGGAGTTAGCCTACAAACTCTTGCCTGTTTATATTTCAGTAATACTCTCCTTTCTAACTTAAAAACAAAACAAAATAACCTCTGCCAGGGATGCCAGAAAACTAGAGGGTACAGATGGGTACTCAGCAAGTAAGAACAACTGCCTTAGGAATAGCATGTCAAAATCACAGAAGTCTTCTAAGCTTCTTTTTGGAATAAGTGATAAAAACAAAATTTCACTAGAAAGAGATCTTGTCATAGTCTAAGGACCCTTCAAAACTGTCAGAGATCAGCATGATTTTCCCAACCCCCTACAACGGTGAAATATTTCTAACACCTTCCCTGTGGGCTAGAATACAACTCCCACAAATAGAATCAAGGAGTGCCTCTATCTTGCCTTTACCTGAAAATGTCTTGGGGTTGCAGTTATGACATGCCATCATTCAGAGACTAGAGCACCAAACTTAAAATATGCTGGCAAGAGAATTCCAAAAAGAAAACATACAATAATTTACAAGGCTGTAAAATTGCCAGGACCAGAAGAACAAGTGAGACCTTGTCCCTTGACTTACCTAAGGCTAGACAGGGAATCGTTCTCTACGAGAAAAACAAGTAAACCTCCACCCCAGGTCTTCATTGCAGAGGCTTACCTCAAGAATTATGAAGTTAATCATGAGAAATCTAATCACACACTTTTGCCAACTATTGAACAGAGTTGTATTTCATAACAGAAAATGGCTTCACTGCTGACAGTATGTGTGTGTACAGGGAAAGACTGAAAAGCTTTTCCCTTCACTGTATTCTCAAAATACCAACAGTTTAACTCAGATTAGATACAGTCAAGAAAATGCTTAAAAGACAATGGAATAAGATGGAAAAGGTTTTTAGTCCTTCTGTGGAGAGTTTTAAATTTATTCTACCCCTTTCTGATTTTGTGGAAAAAAAAAATTCTAAATACTTGTCTCATCCTGCTGTCCTGTATTCTTTTCTCCTTTCCTCTCCTCCCTTCTCCCTTCTCTTTTTTGTTGTCTTCATGACTCTTTTTTTATTTTATTATTTGTTCTCATCCTTTGCTAGTCTTTTTCCTCACTTCTCTCCTCACTCAACTTTCAATGAATATTTTCTGGAGACTTACAGTGAACCAGATACTGGCAAAAACATGCAGACACAAAGATGAATAGAACACCAGAGTCACGGCAGGGAGGAAGAGAGAGAAACAGTAGGTCAGATATTTTACATGTTGAGTTTGAAATGTCATCAGGACATTGTGTAGTTCTAAAATGTATATGGAAAAACTAAGAAAATAGAATAGACGAAATAATTTTGGAAAAGAAATTAAAATTGGTGAATTCATGCTTTCTGATTTCAAGACTTACTAAACAGTAACAGAACTCAAGTGAGTGTGGTGTTGGTAAAAAGAGTAGACATACGTATCAATATAACATAATGCTGTCAGATGCTGTCGAGTCAACTTTGGTTCATAGGGACCCTGTGAACAACAGAACGAAACACTGCCCAGTCTTGAGCCATGTCCACAATCATTTTTACACTTAAGCCCATCATTGCAGCCACTGTGTCAATCCATCTCGCTGAAGGTCTTCCTCTTTTTTGTTGACCGTCCACTGTACCAAGCATGATGTCCTTCTCCAGGGACTGAACCCTCCTGACAACATGTCCAAAGTACATAAGACGCAGTCTGACAGTCTTTCTTCCAAGAAGCACTCTGGTTATGCTTCTTCTGGACAGACAGATCTGTTTGTTCTTTTGGCAGTCCATGGTATATTCAGTACTCTTCTGCAACACCACAATTCAAAGGCATCAATTCTTCTGTCTTCCTTCGCATCGACCAGCTTGCGTATGCATGTGATGTGACTGAAAATCCCATGGCTTGCATCAGGTGCACCTTAGCCTTCAAGGTGACATCTTTACTTTTCAAGACTTTAAACAGGTCTTTTGCAGCAGATTTTTCCAATTCAGTGTGTCTTGATTTCTTGACTGCTGTCTCTATGGGCGTTGATCATGGAAAAAAGTAAAATGAAATTCTTCACAACCTCAGTCCTTTCTCCATTTATCATATCGCTTACTGGTCCAGTTGTGAGGAGTTTTGTTTTCTTGATGCAGAAGTGCAATCTATACTGAAGGCTGTGATCTTTGACCCTCATCAGTAGGCGTTTCAAATCCTCTTCACTTTGAGCAAGCAAGATTATGTCATCTGCTTAATGCAGGTTGTTAATGAGTCTTTCTCCAATCCTAATGCCTTGTTCTTCTTCATATAGTCCAGCTTCTTGCATTATTTGCTCAGCATACAGATTGAAAAAGACTACAACCCTGACACACGCCTTTCCTGACTTTAAACCATGCAGTCAGTTCTGTTTACACATGTTCTGTTTACACGACTGCCTCTTGATCTATAAACAGATTCCTTAAAAGTGCAATAAAATGTTCCAAAATTCCCATTCTCCACAAGGTTACCTGTAATTTGTTATGGTCCACACAGCCAAATGCCTTTGCATAGTCAATGAAACATGGGTAAACATCTATCTGTCATTCTCTGCTTTCAGTCAAGATCCATTTGACATCAGCAGTGATATCCCTGGTTCCAAGTCCTCTTCTGAATTCCAGCTTGAATTTCTGGTATTTCCTTGTCAGTATACCATTGCAGTCACTTTTGAATGAGATAAAAAATAGACCTATACTTACATGATCAATTGAGTTTTCACAAATTTGCAAACACAATTCAATGTAGAAAGGTCAATCTTTCCAGTAAATGGCAATGGAACAACTCAACATTCTCATTTTAAAAAATAATCTTGATTTGCTGTGGGGCCCATGGTCTTAGGGAACATCTAGCTCACTTGGTATAACATAGTTGTCGTGGATTGAACTGTGTCCTCCAAAAATGTGTGTTAATGTGGCTGGGCCATGGTTCCTGGTACTGTGTACTTGTCCTGTATTTTGTGACTGTGGTTCTATAGGCGTTACAAATCCTTATTCCTGCCTGTGGTTAATGGGGCAAGACTGAATTATGTTAAAGAGGATTAAGGTGGGATTGTAACACCCTTGCTACGGTTACATTCCCTAAAGCAATCCCTGGGATGTGGCCTGCAAAACCTTTTAGCTTACAAAAGATAAAAAGAAAGGGAAACAAGCAGAGAGATAGGGACCTCACACCACCAAAAAAGCAGTGCTGAGAGCAGAGTGCATCCTTTGGACCTAAGGTTCCCGTGCGAAGATGCTCTCAGACCAAGAGAAGATTGATGCATCACAAGGACCTTCCTCCAGAGTTGACAAAGAGAAAAAGCCTTTCACTGGAGCTTGGGTCCTGAACTCAACTTTTAGCCTACTTGACTTTGAAAGAATAAACTTTTTTTTTAAGCCACATACTTGTGGTATTTCTGTTACAGCAGCATTAGATGACTAAGACAATAGTTTATAAAGCAAATGTTCTACATACTACTTTTGAGAGTGGTATCTGGTGTCCTAAAGGTCTTGTGAGTGGTCTCACCCTTCAGAAGCAAGTGAGAATGAAGAAAATGAAAGATGCAAGGGAAGGATTAGTCCACAAGATGCTAGACTACAACCAGCACAACCTCCACCAGACTGAGTCCAGTGCACTTAGATGGCAACCAGCTTCCACTGCTGACTCCTCTGTCAGGGGTCACAATAGAGGGTTCTGGATAGAGCTGAAGAAAGATATAGAACAAAATTTTAATTCCAAAACAAAAAAAAGATCAGACATACTGGCCTGGCAGAGACTTGAGAAATCCAGAGAGTATGGCATTTAGCTGGACACACATTTAGCTCAGTAATAAAGTCACTCCTGCGGTTCACCCTTTAGCCAAAGATTAAACAAGCCTAGAAAACAAAACAAGACTAAATGAATACACCAGCCCAGGGGCAATGATGAGAAGGCAGGAAGGGACAGAAAAGATGACAATAGGAAACCCAAGGCTGAGACGGAAGAGTATTGACACGTTTTGTGCGGTGAAGTTTATAATCAACGTCACAAGACAAAATGTGTTCTACTCGTTTCACGAGAAGCTAGTTTATTCTGTAAACCTTCATTTAAAATAATTCTTAAAAAGCCTTAATGTAAACCTTACACTTTATTCAGAAAATAACCAAAATAGATCATAGACATAAATATAAATCTAAAGATAATTAAACTTCTAGGAGAAAAAGCACAGGAGAAAATCTTTGTAACTTTGGGCTACGCAAAGATTTCTCAGATAAGACAACAATAACTACCCTCCCCCCACAATAAGAAACCCCAGTGGTGTAGTGGTTAAGTGCTACATCTGCTTACCAAAAGGACAGCAGTTCAAAACTGTGAGGTGCTCCTTGGAAATGCTATAGAGAAGTTCTACCCTGCCCTATAGGGTCACGGTGAGTCAGAATCAACTTCACCACAGCAGTGATTTGGTTTTCTGTTCATTTGTTTGTAACAAGAAAAAAAAAGACAAATAGGACTTCCTCTTTGGAAATCTTATCAAAAAAATGGAGAGTCTGTTATACATAAGCAGCCATGAGTCACAGTCAAATGCACAACCCAACAACAGGTAGCAACAACAAAGCCACGGACTACAAGACAACATTTGCAAAACACCTATCTATTAAACAGTTTCTATCCAGAGAATAGAAATCTTAGTGGTGTAGTGGCTATGGCTGCTAAGCAGAAGGTCAGCAGTTCAAATCCACCAGGCGATCCTTGGAAACTCTATGGGGCAGTTCTACTCTGTCTACAGTGTCGCTATGAGTCAGAATCGACTCAACAGCACTGACTTTGGTTTTGGCTTGTCCAGAATATACAAAGAACAATCAAAATTCCACAATCAGAAAACAACCCAATTTTAAAATTTGCCAAAAGGCTGAATAGATACTTCACCAAAATGGCCACTAAACACATGAAGCTATGATCCCCACTGTTAGTCAATACAGAAATGCAAACTGAAGCCACGCTGAAATGCCACTCTACACTAATGAGAACAGGTAAAAGTAGACAAGCTGACATACATGGCTGATGGGAAGGTGAAATAGTACAACCACTTTGGAAAACACTTTGCCAGCTTCTTACAAAGTTAAATGTACACTTATCAGAGCCACTTCTTGGTATATAATCAAGATAAATGAAAACTTACATTCATGCAAAAATCTGTACATGCAAGCTTGCAGCAACTTTATTCATAACTGACAAAAACTGGAAATAATCCAAATGTCCATCAACGTAAAAGGCGTAAACACATTGTGATCTAGAGAAAAAAATCTGCTGCAAAGGACTGCTTTAAAATATTCAAAAGTAAAGATGTCACCTTGAAGACTAAAATGCCCCTGACCCAAGCCATGGAATTTTTCAATCTCATCATATGCATACAAAAGCTGGACCACGAATAAAGAAGACAGAAGAAGAATTGATGCCTTTGAGTTGTGGTGCTGGGGAAGAATGTTGCATGTACCGTGGACCACCAATAGAACAAGCAAATAGGTTCCGGAAGAAGTACAACCAGAGTGCTCCTTGGAAGCAAAGACGGCATCTTATACACTTTGGGCATGTTGTCAGGAAAGATCAGTCTCTGAAGAAGGACAACGTGCCTGGTAGAGTGGAGGAGGGTCAGCGAAAAAGAGGAAGACCTTCAACAAAAGGGATTGACACAATGGCCACAACAATGGGTGCGAGCATAAAAACGATTGTGGACATGTCACAATATCAGGCAGTGTTTCATTCTGTTGTTCATAGGGTTGCTATGAGTCAGAGCCAACTTGATGGCACCTACCAACAACTTGATGGCACCTAAAAACAACAACAACAATCTACAGAAACAGATTATTACTCAGTAATGAAAAGGAATAAATTGAGAATGAGTCTCAAATGTTAAGTCAAAAAGCTACATAGTAAATGGTTCCACTCCTGTGATGTCTGGAAAAGGCGAAACTATAGGAATAGAAAACAGGTGAGAAGTCACCGGGCATGCGGGGAAGGACTGCGGTGGGACACGGGGGACTTGGGGGGGATGGAACCGTTCTGCATCTTGAGTGTGATAGCGGTTTCATAACTATGTATTTGTCAAAACTCTTAAGTTGTAAGGTAGAAAGGTTGAATTTTACCGTATTTAAATGACATTTTAATAGACTTTAAAAAATAAGCCCTGTCCCAAAGGAAAAACAAAACAAAACAAAAAGAAAAACAAACCTGTTGCCATTGAATCAATTCCAGTTCATAAGCCTGTACAACAGAGTAGAACTGTTGTAGAGTTTCCAGGGAGCACCTGGTAGATTTGAACTGCTGACATTTTGGTGAGCAGCTGCAGCACTTAACCACCGCGCCACCAGCGTTTCTAAGGGGGAAGAAAAGTCTCATCTAATTCTGGGAAGTGCTTAAAACAACAGGGTACTCACTGTTGTTATGTCAGGTGCTGTAGAATCTGTTCTGACTTATGATGACCGTAATACAACAGAATCAAACAAAGCCCATTCACATGCCATCCTCACAGTCATTACCATATCTGAGCCCATTGTTGTGGCAACTGTGTCAGTTTGTCTCATGGAAGGTCTTCTTCTTTTTCTTTTTCTTTTTTTTTATTATGACTGAGTGAAAATGTACATTCCCATATAAATTTACATGCCCACCTATATGCAGCGTCCACTGCTCTCCCTGTCTGGTGACAGCACACTATTCCTCTCTGCTCCATACATGTCTCATCCTCCCAGCAGTCTCCTTTCCCCTCCTCTCCACCCACTCTTCTTCCTCCAGCCAGAGTTCAGCAGGATGACATCCTATAGATGCATAAAACCATAAAGTGCATCCAATATATGGTCACTCTGCATCACCAAGTCCAATCCATTTGTGTCCGAAGAGTGGACCTTCATTATGATTTATGGGCAAGGGCAGCATCAGGGCCAGGGGCCATGCTCCCAGGGGAACCCCGAAACTGCTGGACCATCAACTGTGGTCTTTTAGTGGAGATCTTAGGGTGCACCCTTTTTTATTCTTGTGTTGCCAGTGAGACTCAACTTAGTGAGCTCCATCGTGGCTATCACTGGTGATGGCTGGGCACCATCTAGTTCTTCTGGTCCCAAGTCTGTGTAGGCACCCACTGATGTGGGTGTCTCTATCTTCAAGATTGAAGTCCTTCTCCAAGGACTGGTACCTTGAGACAAAGTGTTGCCATCACTTCCAAGGAGCACTCTGACTATACCCCTTCCAAGACAGATTTGCTCATTCTCATGCAAGTCCGTGGTATATGCAATATTTTTTGTTAACACCGTGATCCAAAGTACCGATTCTTCTGCAGTCTTCCTTACTTACTGTCCAGCTTTTGCACGCATATAAGACAATTCAAAACCCACGTCTTGGGTCAGTCACGTTTTACTCCTCAAAGTGATGTCTTTGCTGTTGAACACTCTAAAGACAGTCCTCATCACGAAATGATAAAAGGAAACAAAGTCCTGCTGCATTCCTCGGTATGGATAAGCCCCAAAACATTATGTCAAGTGAAATAAGACAGCCACAAAAGGACAAATACGGTATGATCACATGTGTGTGTGATAAGGAAATAAATACATAGAAAACAAAGATGATTACTAGTAGTTATCAGGGATGAACTAGAAGGCAAAGAGGGAGTTTTTGCTCAGGGGACATTAAGCTTATGTTAATGGTGGTAGAATAATTTGAAAAAGGACAGTGATAATGGTTGCACAATATGAAAAACGCAAATGTTATTGAATTTTATATGTAGAAATTGTTGAATTGGCAAGTGTTTGGGTATGTATATTGAATTAAAAAAGCATACAACACCAGGATCCTCAACACACAGCTCGGCAACACCTGGTACAACAAGAGTTCAGAAACTTTTAGATGAGAGTTTTAATCAGTAGACTGTTAAGTCAGTGAGTGTGTCAGGCAACGAGGCCTGATTTTCAGCATGAGTCTCCGAGCTGGAGGTGTACCCACAAGGAAAACAGTGGCAACCACAAAGCAGATAACAGGGTGCGGTCTCCATTTCAACGAAGACAGTCCTTGTATCGACATGTCTTGTAAAAACCAAGCCAGTCTTCTGAATCATGGCCTACAGTGCAAGAGAATGCTCAGCACCTGAAGCAGGCTTTTCACATCTTTGGGCGAAAAGCTGTTAAAATCCAATAATAAATCCAGCTGTCACATGGCTTCCTGCCGTTTTTGTTGAATTGTTTATGTTGCTCCCCAATAGGGAACTGAGCTTTGCACAAATTTTGAACAACTAGTCTATTTATATTAAAGAATTCCCTTTGCACCCACATCTTTTTCTGTGATTACGATCAAGCTTTTAATCTCCTTGATGCCTCTGGCATCTCTCCTGTGTCACTTCTGAGCAAATCAAACGCAGATCACATGGTTTGCCCTAGTTCACTGAGAAGCTTAATCCTGCCAGGGTGAGCAGGTAAACACTGGCAAACATAAATCTAGAAATGACCTCCCACACTGAAAAGAGAACTTTCATTTCGTCCATTAATAGGTAGGGAATCTTTTGGAATCCAGAGAATATTTTTGCTGTAATTATGAAACAATAGCCACTATGGTGCTGTATGTAAAGGCTAACCCTTCACATATATTACCTTGGCTCACTGTTGTCTCTTGATAAAGCTAATCTGTAAGTGGAAATTATTAGAAACAAGTTACAGATAAGTGAGAAGGGCATGTGCTAGCAATGGAGCCCTGCTGGCACAGTGGTTATAGTTCTCAGCTGCCAACCAAAAGGTCAGCAGTTCAAACCCATCAACCTCTCTGTAGCAGAAAGACGTGGCAAGCTGCTTCCCTAAAGCTTGACAGCCTTGGAAACTCTACAGAGCAGTTCTACTCTGTGTACTCAGTTGGAATTAAGTCAGTGACAACAGGTTTGGTTTGATTTTTGAGTTTTACAAATAATACATGGTGGTTTTAAGCTAATTATACTTATCGGGTGATACATCCTAATTAAGGTGTACTAATATCCAAATTCTTCGAACATAACTATTCTTTTTTTTTTTAAGTCTCTCAGTCATATGGTGTTACAGGTAGCAAGCACAGAGTAAGGGAGAATGCAAACCAAAGGAATAGTCTTTTTCTTTCCTTTTTTCTTTTTTGTACACATTCTCCACCAGAATGTAAATTCTAACAGGTGGATTTTTGAAGAAGGTAACTTGGCAAAGAAGAAAAGGAAGTTACTGTGGACAATGGTTTGCTTGGAAAAATCTTGGCAACATCCTAGACCCACCGTCTCTTTCATCCTAACAGCAAAGGTTCACTGAGTGTCATCGTCTCTGCCCAGCCTCTCCGGCGTTACCCCCTCCTTCTCTTTTCCTTCTTCTTGTTTGCCTTGCTGTAGTTTAGATGCTCATTGTCTTTCACCTGAACTATTGCCACTGAGCCCTCATCATTCTCCCTCCCTCAGATCTCTCTTTTCCAGCCCACTGTCTGCACTGCTGGCAGATTAACCTTCGATGGGCAATGCTCTCATCATTTCATTTTTTCTACTTCCCGTATTGCTCCTTCACACCTGGAATGACATGGCTGCTCCCCAAACCGGCATTCCAGATCCCTCCCATGATCTGACCAACACACATCCCATCCTTCCAACCTCTCTCCATCTACCTGCTCCCTCACACCAAGCTTCAGCATTCCCCAAGCCTACTCTTCTTTGCGTCTGTGCCTCTCATATTGGACTCCATGCTTGAAACCCCATGTCCACCTTCCACCTCTTAGTACAACCCCTCCTTTAAGAGCCAGCCCAAATGCCAACTCTTTCATAAAGTATTGGCTGGTTCCCACAACTGGAAGTGAATGCCGATGGTTCTTAACTCTCTTACGGTACAGTGCATTCTTCCCTATGTTGTAATTATTTGTGTATGTGATGAATGTATCGATATGTCTGGTTTTGTTTTTCCACTGTGCATTCCCTAATGGCCAGTTTTATCCCTCATCCTCAATTATATCTCTAGATCCAATGCTTTTCTCACATAGACATTCCATAGAGTTGTTTATGGATATGGATAAATGAATGAACAGATCTAAAGCTGGAAATGGAAGGAAGGACATGAGGTCATTTGCTATTACACTGAAGGCAGCAAAGAACACAATCAGGAGGCTATTCAAGAAGCAATACAGATAGGAAAAGCAGAATGAGGCCTTAAATCACATGTGAAGGGCAGGACCTGGCTAGTTCTCAAGTGCCATCTTTACAAAAGCCCAACTGCCGCATAAACAGTAACATGTGCTGTTGTAATTGTTCCTTCCATTGCCTTAGAGTCTATTCAGGCTCATGGTGACTCTGCAGAACTGCTCCACAGAATTTCCAAGAAGCACCTGGTAGATTTGAATGGCTAACTTTGGTTAGCACTCGTGGCTCTCACCCACTATACCACCAGTGTTTCTAGTTGTTTGTAAGGAAATCTTATTATCCAGGCTAACTGAAGAGAAAGCCCAGCACAAGCACAATTTTCTAGCCTTAGAACTATGACAAATAATTGTTGTATTATATCGACATTAATATGTAGTGATTAGCTTTCTTTTTTTAACAGTGGATTTGGTGTCTGACAAAAGAGATGAATCAACAATTTTAGAAACTGAAATTACCTTACTAAATATAATTTTTTTTCCACTTCTCTTTCTTGGTAAATTTTATTTTATACTGCCTCTTGGGAAGGGGAGACGTATGTCTCAAAGCTTTAGATTTCTGGATTAAAATCTCATAAATATGTTACATCTTTTTCATGTGATGCTATTTTATGAGTGGAGGGTCACAGAGTAGGTAGAAATCACTTCATAGGGTTTAAACTAAACAAAAGAAGAGAGAAATTTACAGTTGTAACAGTTAATGAAATCACTTAACAAAAACCCTCACCCCGATCATTAAAAACTGGATTCACACATGACTTTTCAGAAGCACATCAGCCTCATTACGTGGGTCCAGCTGTACTCATGTTGCTCAGCAAGTGATCTGGTCATTTGCTGCCAATGTGCCACATGCGAATAGACAGCCCTCTTCCGTCCCCAATCTGTTCAGCAGTCAACTGATGATTTCACAAGTATGCATACTTTTCTGTTTGCCTGTTAAGAAAATGTTATGTCTAGTTAATCAGAAGTTGATTAGGTGACTCATTAACACAGCTCCATTCAGACAGGAAGCAAGAAACACCTTTCCGGTGTCTTAATCACTGTTGTCTCCTAAATCTGACTCTTTGCTCCTTCATTTTAGTGAGAATTGGGCTGTTTTCTGGCTTATTTAAAGCATTAGTACCAGGCACATGGTAGGAGTTTAATACATAAATGTTGAATGAGCATATGTTTTCTTTCTCTCCGTTTACTAAGTCTTATTCTTCACAGGTTTGTCAAGCCCAATAAACTATGAACACTGGATAACTAGAAAGAAAGTGTTTGAATTCTTTCTATTTTCTTTGTCCTCAAAGTTCCTAGCACAAGGCTCTGCAAACAGCGCTCACATATACAAGTATCAACATGCGGGAACACGCACGCACATAAGCTACTAGCTACTGAGTTCCTTCAGAAGGTCCAGGATTAGTTAGCTTTGGTATTTATCTACCACTAGACTTTCCCGTTGTACTTGGAGAATTCTGATATGGAATCTAAGAGGATATAGAAACCATCCATGCTAGTTCCAAGTGAATATTGTTCAGGAATGTTGTTCGGATTTATGCAGTAGTTAATAATTGGTTGGTTTATGGTTTCAGAGTCCTCATGGACAGATCTCTATATAAAATCATCAGTCAATTATGCCAACACCACAGTGCTACTGATTGAAACCATGCTCATTGTTCAGGCAATTTTTAAGTTCTTATCTTAATTTTAATTTGTCCTCAGCCTGATTTGATTTTGATTTTGATTTTCTTTAGTTCAAGCTGTCAAAAAAAACCTGTTGCCACCAATTCAACTCTGATTTCTAGTAACTCTATAGGACAGAGTTGAACTGCACCATAGAGTTTCCAAGGAGTGTCCAGTGGATTCAACTCACCAACCTTTTGGTTAGCAGCTATAGTACTTAACCACTGTACCACCGGGGTCTCCTTAGTTGGGACTACAGACATGCTTGAATTTTAATAACACACAAGGTGGTGGGAAATGACAGCTCAAGAATCGAGAGGCATATAGACTCCCACTGCCACTTATTAGATGTTAAGACTTTGGCCTGATTCTTAATCTCTCTGAATGTCACTTCCCTTAGCTATAAAGATAATAGTAGTACACACCTCTCAGAGTTACTGCTGAGATTAAATGAGATAATGTATGTAAAACTCCCCTCATATAAAAGACCTTAAAAAGCGTTAGTTCCACCCCCCTTGCTTTCATAGGGTCAACAGTTCAAACTCTCAGACAGTGCCTCTTTCAATTAAAGAACCAAAATACTTCCCTACCATGACTATAAGGCCATGTATGATCTAGCCCCTACCTAACTCTCCAGCCTCTCTTCCATGTCACCTTTCCCATGCACTTTGTATGTTGGTCTCATCACTGTTCTTCACCGCACTTCTTCTACCTCAGAGCCTTCTGTAATACTCTTTCTTGTGTCCAGACTCTGGAACAATCTCTCCCGTGACCTGTGTAAGTCAACTTTCAGCTATGCGCCAACATTACTACATCCAGGTAGCTCCTAAAAACTGATGCTTACCTCTTCCAATTGTTCAACATTTTCTATCATTAATATTTTATTACAAATTAGTCCCTCAACTGTTCTCTCCAGACGGCCTTGATCTGTTAAGTGTCAAAATGGGGAAAACAGGATATGAATAGGGGAAACTGGTCTTAAATAGAGCGAAACAAACCCACCACTGATGAGTCAATTCCAACTTATAGTGACCTTATAGATAGAGTAGAATCACCCCATAGAGTTACCAAGGAGCACCTGGTGGATTTGAACTGCTGACTTTTGGGTTAGCAGCCACGTCACTTAACCAGTACACCATGAGGTTTTCTGGTCTTAAATATAAGTCTGGCGAATTTCACGTTTTTTCTAGAGCTTGAGCACGTTGATCCAGGTCCTCCAAGTGCCTAGATAAATCATAAACCACACACCTTCGAACTTGTAGTATCCCATGATACCAAAGAAGAGGAACATGAAATTGTGGCAGTTTTGCAGCTATAGAAGATGAAAAATAATAAAGGCATTTCCTTTATGCTGCACCTTTGCTCCCTTTTCTGTGTGGGTCCATCAGTGGTTAATCGACCTACACTGGCAGGAGTAGTTTCTGTCTCATGTAAAGTTTGATTCCTGGAGGCAGATTTTTTTTAATCCAGCAAGTGTCAGATAATTGGAGGGGTGGAGTAACGCTGTAAACCATGACACACCTTTGTCAAGACTTGTTTGGAAGCAAAGAACTGAAAGAAACAAGGGCGAGAGAAGGAGAAGTGAACATTTTTGAAAGATCACTCAGCTTTAACACACCTTGGTTGGTTCTGAATAAAAAAAAGTGTGAGCTGAAAAGCTTCTGGAGGAAAACATCAGGGGAAGAGAGAGGAGAGATTTATCCAAAGTTACCTACTCCTTCAAACTCTGAAGCTAGGTAAGTAACAGGAGACTTTGACTTGTCTCTTTCCATCCTAGACTTTGATTTGAGTTTGACCTTTAGTACTTAAATGTTTACTGGAGAAAATAAGAAAAAACACTTGTTTAGTTTCCAGTGTTCTGATTGACATGATCAACTGATCATAAATCATTACTTTGATTTGTGCATTCTACTTAGGGTAAGTCGTTTAAAGGAGCAACAAAAGAAAGATCCATTAGGGTGAAACAGAAAGCTAGCTAAGATATACTAGGCTACTGTGGGAAGAATTTTTTTTTCTTTTTTTTGACATTAATTTTCAGTATCATAAAATGACTTGTGGTAAGCTGGTTTTATTTAAAGTATTAAAAGGGCTAAGGATTCCTTCTCTCTCAGTGTCATTCTCTCTCTCCTCACTTATTCTCCTCTTCTCCTTCTCCCCAGTTGAAAGCAGAGAATAGCTCAGAGGCGAAGGTCTAGGTTAAGGACAAGCCTCTTAGAAACTGCTCCGAGCATTGCGAAGAGGTGCTGCGCTGCAGGGTGTCTGTCTGGCAGGTCTCATTAAGCTCAAGGGCTGGGCAAGAGCTTTGTTTATCATACTCTGAAATTACTACTCCATAAAGATGAATCTTGGGAATAATTAACCCAGAAATTTCCTGAAATCAAACTTGAAAGAAAAAGAATGAGAAAGAAAGTTTTGTCTATGTACATACTCTGACTGGCCATCTTGAGCCAAACAGAACCTCTTTGAGGTGAGAATTACCAGCCAAGTTATCAAACCCAACAACATTAATTGAGGAACAACTCAGCACCCCTGCACTTCAGGTAAAGTCTCAGGCACATCACTTCAAAAACTTCAAAACAGTTCATCAGTAATAGGCCAATATTTGGATTTATGTCCATAAAAATTAGTGAAATTTTAAAAAGGCAATCCCCTGAAGAGCAGAAATATTTCTTTGCTACTGGCTTTATCTTAGAGCTAAGGCACATATCTAAGAGAAAAAAAAAAATCTAAGCCAGAACTAAACTAAATGAGATGTCCAGCCTCCAAAGGACATCCTTCAGAGACTCAGAGACTCTTCTCTCTGTCCCTGTGATCAGAGTTTACATGAGGTCAATTCAAGTGAGCAGACCTCCTTTGGACTTGAATCAAAACTCCTTGGGTTGGTGAAACTGATCGCACCTAAGAACCCACAGGTTTCTAGACTAATGCTGATCAAAACAGTCCATCTACATTGTTCGGCTTATTTGCCGTTAATAATGAGAGCAGGGCTTAGTCAAAACCATTTTGAACAAGATAGCATAATCACAAAGCTGGTGACCTATTCCCCATCAGTCATGAAAATCAAGGGCGGGAAACATCCCAAGCAGTTGAAGCCGTTTCTGGGATGTCACAGAGAGAAAAAGCCTCTGAGACAACCCTCCCTAGAGTATTGGCTTTGCTGGCTGCCAGACTGCTTGGACTTCAGTTTTGTCACTGGATAGGTTTTCTCACATGCTGGCAATTATTTTTCTGGTTTGTTTTCAAGTTTAAAAATGTACAGAGACTGGTATAGCAAAACCAAAAAACCAAAACCCACAGCTATCAAATCGCTTCCAACTCATAGCAACCCTACAGGACAGAGTAGAACTGCCCTGTAGAGTTTCCAAGGAGCTCATGGTAGATTTAAACTGCTGACCTTTTGGTAAATAGCTGTAGCTCTTAACCACTATGCCACCAGGGTTTCCAGAAACATTTGATCTTAAAATAAAAAATAGAAAACAATCTTTTCGTTCTCTTTGCTTGTATCAAGAACCAGCTGTTGTATGTATCATGGAAGTAAGATGATTTAATATGAACAGCAATGGTTTGTCTTTTGTTTTTTGTGTGTAAAGCCACGTTATCATCACCTGAGGAGCAATAGGCAGATGGAACACCATTTAAAGTAGAAAGGAAAAAAGAAAGAAAAATGGTTTTAATTTGTGGCTTTTGTTTGTGTTTTGCATTTCAAAATCAGAATTGTGTTTCAGTCTTTAAAAGAGCATTAAGTATGAAATAAACCTAGAGTAGCACATGAGAGCCATAGCTGGGAATTTGCGTGTTTAGAATTGCAACCTTTAATGATGTGCCCGTCTTATTTCCAGTGAAGTGCCTAAACATTCAAGAAGTTGAAATCTTACCGTGTAAATTGTGGTCTTTGATAATGTTCCCATTAATAATACTTTTGGAAGATGAGGGTGTGGTGACCGCTATTAGGGCAGACAGGATCAGGCACATACCTGGGCATGGAACTTTCCCCTCCCTAACACTAGTTCAGAGCCAGTCATACTTTTAAAACTTCTAGCACCTAAAATGCTTAAAAAGGAAGTCCTGTGTAGGTCCACGAGATGAGCCTAGCTGGTCCAGGCTTGTATCTCAACCCATCATTCTCCATCTAATAACTCACTCACAGAAGTTTTCTCCTGTGTTTGGTTTAAAGGAATTCCACCAATACCTCACTGCTACCCCGGGCTATCAGTCTGGCAGAATACTTTGGCAAAGCTGACCAAGGTCTGTTCTGTACACTTCTGGCATGTAAAATAGTTTTGCATGGCTATGGGACACACAGCTGTTTGAGTGGCTTCAGGCCCAGAAAAAGGCAAGAGGCCCATCTACCTGCATCCTCAGGGTAGGTGCATCCATAGGGCACCTTCCCCAGGTCGAGCCCACCAGCCCTGGAGAGGTTCATCAGATTTCCTAATGGGCTATCTCTTCCAGTCTTCTGGAAACTGAGAAACCCTTGGCTTCTTGCTATGGAAATTGCAGTGCCATCGCTAGTGTTAACAGAAAAAATGGGAGCCTAGAAACATCTATTATTTTTCTGGGAAAACAAAGAACAAGAACCCACTTGTCAGGTTTGCTGCCTGGGGATCGAGAGTCTTGCCAAATGGGAATCTCATCAGTCAGCCGTACTGCCTACAACTGCAATAAACCCAGCCAGTGGCCAGCCCCGAATTTATAAGGACCAACAGTGACCTTCAGGGAAGGTTCACAATTAGGGGATAACTTGCGGGAATCCAAAGTGTCTACGGACTTCTGTAACCAGTTGCTTTCAGAGTAATAGTTCATGAAAGTGAATCACTTCTCCACCAGAGGCCAGCGCATTTAAATATTTATCTCTGAAATGCCTTCTAGTCCACAGCTAAGGACCAATTTGTTTTTTTAAAAGGCAAAGAGAGTTTTTTAAGGCCCCAAAGAAAACTAAAGCTCAAAAAATTTCAAAACAAGTATCCAGTTGCATGTTGGTTTGTGTGACCTAAGTTATACTGGTTACAGCTGGAAAGCAGACATAGTCACAAGTTAGTGTGACCTTCGAAGGATACTAGACACCCATATTTAACCGTTTGTGGAGCCCTCTTCTTGGCTCTGGGAAACGTTTTTATAAAGACATTCTGTGGCTTTCAGATCCAGTCAGGGCTTCTTCGTTGATGTCTCATTCTTGCCTTGAGCTGCATTTCAGAAGCAGCAGTGAGCAATAACTTGGCACGTTTAACCAGGCCCTGAAGCTAACTCTGCCAGTCTTGGTTAATTCTACCAACAGTTGACCAGGCTAGCTATATTGTGGTCTTGGTTTTTGTTGAAGAAGACCTCTAGAACCATCTTATGACTTCCGTGGGTGCTAGACATTTGTGCCTTTGTGGGCCCCTTTCCACATTAAAAAATACATATATGTTTATTTATTTATTTGCAACTGCATTAATACAAAAAATAATACAGGTTGGTTTATTTCTTTTACTTCTGATTTTAAAAGAAATTGAAGCATTCGTGTGGGCCGCTATAAAAATCATTGTCTTACATACTGTGCCCGCTGTGCCAAATGGGCAAACTGGCCCTGAAGTTACCAGGCAGGGGAAGAAGGTCAGAAGAGAGATCTTCAAGCAAGAGCTTTCCTGGGCAGACATAATTGTCCCCAGAATCGAGAATCTAATTCCACTTGCCACCAGAAGATTAACTAGGAGGGACAGAAGTTTAATGGAGAAGAGAAAATTGCAGAAAAAGTCAGATTTCAAGTCTTTCTGGGACCAGGCACCAAAGAAAAGTATCCTAAGTGGGACATGGACCCTTGTTGTGCTTTTGTGCGTATTTAAGTCTTAGCACCACTCCCCCAACCAACACCACTTCCTTATACCGACCGTGCTTGAGAGGACTAAGGATGAAGGGAAAACATAAATAACACATACCAATATGTATCAGCCTACACGTCTCTGTAGCTCTTACCCGTATTGTCTTCATATATTTTTCCTGCTTACGTCTGTGTATAAGCAGACTAGAGCAGGTTCAGTATAAAGAGAGAAGTTCATACCTTGAGAAGTGTAGAATTTTATACCAATACCGTATATGACAGTTATCAAGATTTTTATCCTGATTTAAATCTATCAAACCTTGTTACTACATCCAAACTCCAAATCATGAAACATGAATTTCTTATATTTACAGAGTTTCCTATAGAATAGCAAACATTATAGGATACATCAAAACAAATTAAGTGATAACACTAACTGCCTTGGCAGATATCCTTCAGCTGTTTATTACGCTGGAAAAAGAAAGGAGATTTTATAGTCAAACAAAGATCAAAGGGCCACATCTGCTGTGTGAAGCCGTTTGATGCTTAGCAGCGGGAAGCTTGACCAATTGTGTTCTAGGCAGGAGAGGGAAGATCTTAGTACTGAGGACTAGAATCAAAAGTGAAACTACGACATTATTCTCTATTAAAGCTAAGGACAAGAAACGGGTGTTGTCGATTGAATCATGCCTCCCCAAAACAGGTGTCAACTTGGTTAGGTCATGTCCTCTATTTTCTGATTGGTGTAATTTTTCTGTGTGTTGCAAATCCTAATCTTTGCCTATGGTTAAGGAGGCCAGGTTTGATCGTGCTACAGAACACTAGGGTGGGATATAAACCCCTCACTCAGGCCAGATCTCTGATCCAATGTAAAAGGAGTTCCCTTGGGATATGGCATGCACTGCCTTTTTATCTTATAAGACACAAAATGCAAGGGAGGTAAGCAAAGAATTGGGGAGTAAATGTAATCAAAAAACAAGAGCCAGGAGAATGGTGCTTCCTTTAGACCCGGGGTTCCTGTGCTGAGAAACTCCTGGTCCAGGGGAAGGTTGATCGTGAGGCCTTCCTCCAGAGGTGACAGAGAAAGGAAGACTTCCCCTGAGCTGACGCCCTGAATTTGGACTTAGGCATACCTGACCATGACAGAATAAACTCTCGTTTGTTAAAACCGTCCACTTGTGGTATTTCTGTTATAGCAGCATTAGATGACTGAAACAGTGGGTGTGACTCACTTCTAGGAATCCAGTTCCTGAGGTTTCGTTTGAACAGCAGAGACACATTAAAAGCTGTGGTAACAGGCATAGTTATTGATGGTTTCTGGATTTTTCCCACAGGTGGCTATGGTATGGATGTGACAAAGAAAAGCAAACGAGATGGCACTGAAGTCACTGAAAGAAGTAAGAGCTTCAAGATTTTTAAAAACTTGTTGTTTTGTTATAAAATTAATAAAATATTTGGGAACAGAGTAAGTAAACCACCCATATTTTCATCACAACTACTATATGACTTTCACTATTTCCCTAAAGGAAATCTTCCCTCCCTTAAAATAGATTTTAATGCTTTTGACTTTAATATTCTGTGATTGAAACGTGCCCTACTTTTTCTTCTAAGATAAAAATTGGACACCATTCTGATGTGCAGTTTTTATAATCAGCATTTTTTAATATATATTTTATTTATTTATTGTGATTGAGTGAAAGTGTACAATCCAGTTTAAATTTGCATACCCACCTATGTGCAACTCCTACCGCTCTGCTTGCCCGGTGACAGCACACTCCTCTTTTCTGTTCTATACGTGTCATATCCTCTTAACAATCTCCTATCCCTGCTTCTCCACTCTCTCCACTCCCCTCTAGTAAGAGGCCAGTAGGACAACATCCTATAGATGTATAGAACTACAAAGCACACACACAATATAGCCACTCTGAGTTGCCGAGTCCACTCTATTCCTGTCCAAGACGTTGACCTCAGTAATGATTTATGGACAGGGGCAGCATCAGGTCTAGGGGCCATGCTCTCAGGGGAACCCCGAGGCCTTCAGACCATCAATTGAATATAACTGGTATTTTCAATGGATGTATAATATTCTATCAAAAGGCTTTGCTGCTATTTATTTAACTATTTCCCTACTTAAGAATATAGGAAAGCAAAAATCTAAAAGTATAATATTCTAATTACTGCAGGGGCAAAGTTGGAATGACATCAGTATCATAGTTAAAATCTACACTGAAAGTTGAAAACAGACACATTTCTTCTACGAAACTGTCCAAATAAATTTAAGAACATTTAAATTGTCAGCTGGCAACTCTAAGTTAAATGCATGAAAGCAAAGCCATTGCCGTTGAATCAATCTCAACTCATAGCGATCCTATCGAACAGAGTGAAATTGCCCTATAGGGTTCCCAGAGAGCCCCTAGAGGATTCAAACTGCCAACCTTTTGTTTAGCAGCTATAGCTCTCGACCACTATGCAACCAGGATTTTCCAACTTCAAGTTAGGAAACTTGTTTCACTTATTCTGAGACTTTTATGTACTTCCAATAAAAATAAATGAATAAATAAATAAATACTGACTCTCCAGACTCTGTACTTTCAGTTAGGTAATAATTTATTTTCACCGGTCAAAGAATTTCGAAAGTCTCCGAAGTGGGAAGTTTAGTGAAAGCACAGGACAGTTGTTCAAATCAAGCTCCCACTTTGGTCTAAAGAGCTATTCCCCTTTACACATTGAACACTGTTTCTGTTGTGTTCATAACCCCACGATGTCCCTGATAGGACACCCAAACTAACCAGGAAACCGCCATGTGAAGAAGGAGAGGAGAGGCAGCAGGCTGGTATGTCAGGGACCACATGCAAGTCAGCAGAGCTTGAAGTGGTCCAGAGCAATCCTGCACGGCCTGCTCTCACCCTCTTTATTGTCCGTCACCTCCACCGATACTGATATGTATGTGCCCGCTATACTTAAAAATGCAAGTAGGGACACACGTACACACACATGCGCGTGCATACGCACATACAGTCTGCCTTCTATCATCACTACTTACAGTGATGCGTGTGACCATCACCCTTACAAAAGCAAGCAGGGACACACACACGGAAAGTCTACTTTCCATCATCCTTATCCACACTGATGTGTGGGACTGTCACATTTACAGATGCAAGTGGGGACACACACACACACACACACACACACACACACACACACATACACGCTTACACAAGAGGTCTACTTCTAACATCCGCTAGACAGGTGCTCTTTTATGTCCAGCAGGGGAAGGGGAGTGTTAACCGGCAAAGTCAGAGCACTAAACCGGCCTCTGTGGCCTTGGGAATCTACCCACCTCCCAATGCTACTGCAGGACCAATTAGAGAGTAACTCAGGAAGGCCCAAGTTTTTTCTTAACTAGTATTGTAAAAACATCTCATGCTTTTATTGCCTCTGTTGAGACTCATCATTACCCAGAGTTTAGGGAAACTCAGTTTTTGAAAGCAAAAGGGAAAAAGCACTGGTTCCTCAAGTATGTCTTTACTGTCCTGTACTAAAATCTGTCTGTACTGCACTGTACTAAAAACAAAGTAATTACCACTTCACAGTGAGAGCAGACAGCATTTCGTGTAGCAGTCCCAGCTAGCCTGGGTGACTGTTTGGAAGGAGCAGTGCAGGAAAACAAAGGGACTCAAATAGAAGGGTCTAGTGCTCCTTCAAAGTCAAACTGGGCTGGATGCAATCGTTGGATGAGACATTGACATCAAGCCAAGAGGACTTCATGTTTCAAATCAGAGTACTTCTGATCCAAAGGGATATAAAGCTATTTTCCAGCTACATTAATATTCACCACTATTGCACAAGTTTTCATGTAAAGTAGGTCATACCATATGTCTCAGACCATGGGTATACAAAAATTTATATTCAGTGTAATTTTATGTGCTCAGTTAACAGATATCAGACCTGGTCAAATGCAGGGATTTCAGTGTATTACATAAGATCTCAGTTTCTTTGTCTTTTTCTAGTTATCACGGAAACAGTAACTACAAGACTTACATCCCTACCACCAAGTAAGTGACTCTCAATAGCTTTCTTCTCAGTAGGTCACGTGTGTAGTACTCTACACATACCTCCTGCCCTTGGCTACTGACTCACCAGGTGAGCAACTCTAAGTTATCTGAAGTCTTTTTTTCAATAGCTATATTGAGGTAAAATTATGTACCATTATATCTACCAGTTTTCATGTACAATTCAATGATTTTAGTATATTTGTAGAGTTATGCAACTATTATTACAGGTTAATTTTAGACCATTCTATCACCCCCAAAAGAAACCTCATGGCAGTTACTCTCCGTTCCCCCTTTCCTTCATCTCCTAAAAACCACAGATCTATTTACTGTCTATAGATTTGCCTGTTCTGGGCACTAAATATCTGAAGTCTTATCCAACCTGAGAGTGAGTGGAGGGAAGGGGAAAGAGGATGGCCAGGCAGGCCTCTGTCTGAGTCTGCCAGGATGGTCCTTAGGTCTAAGATATTCTATAATTAAGAGATCTGGCCCCTAAAGCTCTGTCCAGGGAGTCTGCCTCAAGGGTGGTGGGCAGAGCCAGCCCATCGGCAGGTGAGCTTACAGAAGCAGTGGGTCATCAGCAAGCTGGAGCTATCACTGGACCTTGCCTTGGGCTGTGTCTGGAGCACCGACCAAAACTAAACAAACCCACTGCAGTCAAGTTGATTCCAACTCATAAAGAACCTATCGGACAGAGTGAAACTGCCCATAGAGTTTCCAAAGAGCCCCTGGCATGTTTGAACTGCCAGCCTTCTGGTTAGCAGCAGTAGCTCTTAACCACTATGCCACCAGAGTTTCCCAAGTGTTTGAAAAAAAAACAAACTCAACTTGGGTCCTGGCCTCAGGGAGATTTTCATCACTCAGCTGCCTTTTCTAGTATTTAAACTTTACAAATGAGTAACTTGAACTCTATGGGGTAGTTATGCTCTGACCTATAAGGTCCCTGTGAGTTGGAATCTACTCAACAGCACTGAGTTTTGTTTTCACAAGTGACTTGCTATGCTCCATCCAGAAGACTTTCCTTTTAAGTATGGTAGACTAGTTATTCTTAATACTAGTGTTAAAATAAACAAATGAAACTGGAGTCTGGCAGCTTACGTCCTGGGTGCAGGACAAAGCAGCCCTACAGAGAAGACCACAGACAGAGAAAGTCCTTAGTGAGAAGCGAAGGAAGACTTCCCTGGGTCAGGGACGAGGAGGTCTGCGGTTCTGACTCCACTGTTAAATTACCACTTGTTTCTTGTTTCTGACAGAAGGGGGGACCGGCAATGGTTATCCTAAGACGGGCTCTCTTGGTGGAGGGAGCCGCCAGGAGAAGCAGAGCCTGCTGAATGGCAGCAATGGTTACCTGAACTCCAGTAAGTGCTGGTGAAAGGGACTATGGGCAGGCAGAGTGCAAGTCTCGCAGAGGAGGTGGGGTGGGCAGGGCTCTGAAGCACTGTCAGGAGAGGGGTGATTACAGCTGCTCACCATCAATTCCAAATGCCTGGAAAGCCACCAAGCAACAACTCAGGGAGAGGGTGACCATGAAATCATCAGCATTTGAAGCCTACTTAAAATGTGATCAGTTTCCACTGAGTACCCATCAGAAATAAACTGGCTGCTGCCAAGTCAGTTCTGACTCGGAATTATGTAGAAGGGGTAGAACTGCCCCGTACGACTTCCGAGGATCAGCTGATGGATTTGAACTGCTGCCCTTTTAGTTATCAGCCAGTTCTCCTAGCCACTGTGCCAGCAGAGCTCCAAATTACAGGAATTAACTAAGAAACCTTCATAGAGAGCAATGGCTTTCCCACCGAATCTCTCCCTTTAAGTCAGAGAAGGGTATGCACATCCGAGGGTTTATGATTCAAATGAATAACATCCAGCAAGGGAAACCTGCCTGGGTTACTGTCCTAAGGGAATCTGGTGATGTACGATCCCACACCGTGCGTGTTTCCACTCGGCAAGCACCCAACACGCGTCCGTCATTCCTAATACTACACATTCTTTCATGGTAGTTTTGAAACTAAAAGAACACAAAGTGATGTAGGACAGATACAAAAACAAACGGAAAACAAGCACACACACACACAATCCCTGCAGGCATTTTTAAAAACTTTAGTGTGAAATTAATAGAGAAGACCCAAGACATATAAATGACCAGATTGACTGAAAGAAGCACCTGCCATTGTTTACTGAGAGACACTTCCACACCTGGTAATGTTCTAGTCCATTAAAGCAGTAATCTACAATTAAACGCCAAGTCTTAAAGAAAAACCCAGCTAAGTCCTCTCTGTTCCCTTGCGCTGTAACCCGGTACCTACAGGACGTTCCTGCCTTTCGGTGGTCTGTTGGGGCGGGGGCAGAAATGCTACCTTTCCGTGTCTGAGCAGCCCTGGGAACTCCAACTCTTCCACTTGGGGTCTCCTGACCTCCGCTAACACCTCCTGTACCCAAAAAACAAATCGACTGCTGTCTAATTGATTCCAACTCGTAGTTACCCTATCTAGAGACAAAGCAGAACTGCCTTATAGAGTTTCCAAGGAGCACCTGGTGGATTTGAACCGCCAAGATTTGGTTAGCATCAGAGGGGTTTCCACCCCTTCCGTAGCCCCTCCCAGAGTCATAGGCAGCCTGAGTGCACTTGGTCGCTGCGATTGGATTTCAGGAGCCTTGTGATTCATCTCTGATGAAGTTCTACTAGGATTTACAATTCTCCCCACTCGTAGGTGGAAGCACAAGAGGTAATGCCTCTACCTCCAGTTACAGGAGGGCTCATTCACCCGCCTCAACTCTGCCCAACTCACCAGGCTCCACCTTTGAAAGGAAAACCCACGTCACCCACCATGCAACATATGAAGGTATCAATCCCACACACCTTAGAAAAGACCTGTTCTCTTCCCCAAGTAACTGCACTCAACCTGCGAAGACTGAAGGAGAGGCCACCTGTGTTCACTTGTGTTTACCCTCTTACCTTTATCTCCACACTTCCTTCACTTATTTTATGGACCCACTTTACTTGATAAGTTTTGGTTCTTTGTCCATCCCTTTAAGTGGTTCCTTCACCCAACTAGTATTTTGTCAGATATCTATCATGTGCTTAGTACTGTGTAAAATATCTTCATGGGTGCTTAAGTGAATCAGACATGGATCATGCCATCAAGGCATCTGTAGTCTGATAGACAACTTAAAGGGATAAAAATAAAACTATAACACCAAGTGGAAGGAGGTTACTATTTGCAGCAGAAGAAATCAAGGAAGACTCTTTGAAGGAGGTGAGCATTTGAGCTGAGCTGTCATGATCCGTAAGATTACTCAGATGGAAGAGATGGGACATGTCAGGCTGAGAGAGCATCAGTATAAGCAAGCAGAGGCAGGGCTTCAACAGGAAGCAGCAGCAGGTATTTATGTGAATAAGGATTGAGGGGCCCAGATTAAGTGCAAACTAGGATGTCTAGACTTTATTCCCTATGCAATGGGGAGCACAAGAGGCAGACATATTTGAAGTGCAGAACTCGAACTCTGGAGGCTATGTGCAGGATGGTCTAGTGGGAAAGAGACTAAACACAGGGTGCCAAGCTAGAAGGCTCTGTGCACCAGCTCCAGAGCGAAAATTTGCCTGGGACTAGAATGGTAACAAGGAGTCCTGGAGGCACAGTGACGAGGAGCTCAGGCTGCTAAGTGACAGGCCAGCAGTTTGAATCCACCAGCTGCTCCTTGGAAAACCTATGGGGCAGTTCTACCCTGTCCTATAAGGTCACTAGGAGTTGGAGTCAACTCAGCTGCACACAGCAGTAACAACAGCAAAGTGGTAGCAGCAGAGTGGAGAAGCTGGAGGTGGGAGGTATAGTTAGGTAGATTCGACGGGTTTGGCAACTGGTTGAGTCAGGTATTCCACTGAGGTTCCAAACACAGCTGGCTGGGCTCATGGTGGTATCATCAGTTGAAACAGGACTCCACCCAGGTGAGTCAGCTATTTCATCCTGAAATAGAGCTCCTTGCACAGCATTCAAGGGGAGATGACAAGCAGGCAGCAGGACACATAGGACTTAAGCTCAGGGAAGAAGTCAGGGCCAAGATGCCCAGTTGGGAGTCATTCACAAAGAAATTAGTAGGAGGCAGGGAAATGAAGGACTTTGCCAAGGACAAGAGTATAAAGTCAGACAGGGAGCAAAGACAAAGCTGGTGAGAGGAGACGAGCCGCAGAATGGAGGGAGAAAGGGGGAAGGGTGTGGACGGGGAGCCCAGGAACATGCGTCGTCTTCCTTGTTGAAGTCAGTACAGACAGGGCTCAGGGTCAGCGAGGGAGAGGTCTAGAAGAAGACTTTGGGGTTCCATTGTTATGATTACTGCTGTTCCGGTAGTCTGCAGGAGCAGTTTTGCTGGGAAACTGACAAGCCAGATGGCAAATGGGGTTTAATAGTGAGCCGAGATGAGCACATCCTGTGTGCAGGACTAGAAGCTAGACAGCCCAGTGAATCACTTAGGTGAGCTGGAATCCCAGACCCAGAGGTGCTGCTCCGCTGTTTCAGGAGGAGAGATGCCAGAGGGTGTTGGAGCCTGAAATCCAGGCAAGGTGCCGCTGACCACACAGTGTCACTCCAGTGCTTCCTGATGGTTTGGCCTGAGCGGGAACTTGAACTTCATGTTAAGAGTCTACATTCGAGACAATCACCCCAGAGTCAGCAATGTCCCTGAACATTTATTTGGTTGAAAAGTCACCTGCACTAGCTCTAGTACAGGCCAAATGCAGTTGAGGAAGCAGGGGGAAAAAAACAAAAAGGAAGGACAGAACAAATGAATGAATGAAAAGAAGGAAAGGGGGAGGGAGAAAGAAACCTCTGGCTTTCCTTTGTTCCTGCCCTGTCCCACTGGAAATAGACCAGTGACCATAATGAAGCTACAGACATGCCCAAATAGGCAAGTCTTGTTTAAAATCACATGCCGCATTCATCTGAGATGTCCCCTGATTTGCCTCCTGAATGCCAAGGGCTGTGGAGGTTAAGATAGAGATGACAGGGCACTCCCCACCCTCTTGGATGTCTTGTAGACCTATACATTCATGTGTATGGCCTTATCCTCTCTCCAGGGAGCTCCAGCGGAAACTCTTCTCCGGAGTACCCTCGGAAGGAATTTGGTATGTCCTTTCCTTATTTCCTGGAGAAACGTCAAGTGAGGCTCTGGGAAGATGCCTAGGGGACTAGGGGACATCAAGAGTTAAATGGATTCTGCTGAAAGCATTTGACCTCTGCAGAGCTGTTTTCCTTTGCTCTCTATCCTGAAGCATCATAAGGGAACTGTCAGCCACATTAACTTGCTGTCATAAGCTTGTGACACTATTGAAACAGCAAGTTATTTATTCAAAGCTCAAGCTTAGACAAAACAGCCCCTGTAGCTGAACATTTGTGGTTATTTTTCCTTCCTCAGGATTTGCAGAGTCCTCCCCACAGTGACGAGCAGTGTGAGAACACACAAATGCCAAACCGCACAGTACCTGCCCTGCACCTTGCCAAGTCAATTCCAATTCCTAGAAACCATACAGGATCTGACTCCTAGCAACCCAATAGGACAGAGTAGAACTGCTCCATAGAATTCCCACGGAGTGCCTGGTGGATTCAAAACTGCTGACCTCTTGGTTCACAGCGGCAGCTTTTAACCACTATACCACCAATGCTTCTGCTTGCTTCAAAGGGGCACATTTTAGGCCTAGCTAAATCCTAGGCTGTATCCACACTTGGTTTTGAAGTCCTTGGTGTTTCATTGTGCATATGAGTTAATGATATGACCATTAATTGAATACTAGTTATAATTTTATCTATTTATCTATTTATTTATTTGCTTGCAGGAAAACCAAGGCAGTCTCTAACAAAAACCTAAAAGGAAGATTCGGCAGGCTTTTGAAATATTTGATCCATATAGTTATCAAGTTCAAATGGATTGTGCTCCCGCAGGGCTTACCTGACCTGAAAAACCGTTTGACACCCTACTAGGTCACCTGCCACGTGCTCTTTAGAAACTCTACAGAGCAGTTCTACTCTGTCCTATAGGGTCGCTATGAGTCAGAATCAACTCCACTGCAGTGTACATTATAGGTTTATACATAAAGGCTGCTATCTGCATGTAAACATAACATGAAAACAACCTCCCCCCAAATATTTCTATCTTCATGCCAAAACTACTCAGCATGTCACCCTTTACACATGCCTAAGATTATTTTTTGCTTGCTTTTTTCTCAGCATCTTCTTCAACCAGAGGACGGAGCCAAACACGAGGTAAGCTCCATCCCTGGGTTCAGTGCAGTTCGTTCCACAAGTATTTTTTCTGAGCACATAGTCATGTGTCCAACCTTGAGCTAGGAAGTGTACAGAAGAATAAATATGAGACAGTTTCTGCCCTCAAGGAGCCGCCAGTATCCTGGGAATCAGGTACTGACTCTATTAGGATGGGAAGGGTAGTATTTGACAGCAATCCAAGCTCGCAGAGGCAAGGTCAAAGCCCATGTGATGACCTAGGGGAGATGCTTGTTGTGCTGTGGGTTATCTAGATACAGACGCCATTACTAGTTTCACTTCTAGTCTCCCAGTTGACTTTAACAAGACATGCTTCAATTGCCTTCGTGTATCAAAAGTTGAACAAAACCCCCTCTTCTTCAAACTATTCCAAAGTGTGGACAAAGGGCTCCATGACAGTTTTGCAGTTTCCCCAGCAGTCCATGGACAGGCACACAGCAGAAAAATGCAGTCCTGGAAAAAGCTGCCCTTGATAAATTTGGGTGAGGCTGTGCTAAAGAGCTAAGGCAGATCTTGGGTGAGCAGCCCCGACTTCCTGCAGGCCTTCTTGTCATCAGTAACTTGAGCAAGCATCCACTATGTTAGGCTGAAAGTTCTATAACTAAAGCCAACGAATAACATGGAACTGTGAACTTCTAGCCCTTCCCATTTCTAAGTAGTCTAAGAAGACTAAACACTGTAGACTTTGTGCTTTTCTCTCCAATGGCTGAGAGATCAGGAGGCAAGAGGGAATTTTGCTTCAAGGAATTGTGAAATAAGTAATACAGAGAGGGGTTGGTCACTGCTGATGGAAACGGAACTTCTTGGGATTTCATTAGAACGTCCTCATGTGGCTGGGAGGTGTGTGATTGGCAGGTTGGTGGCAGGAGGGCTGTCTCTTTTAAAGCAGTGCTCTTTCTGGGCACACACTCAGAAGTGTCCTGTTCCCAGGACAGTGATCTCAGAGCTGCCCAAAGATTCATCTGCTCTCAGAACTCAGTCATGGGGTCAGGATGCAAGCAACTTCATTCACGGTCTCCTCAACCTCTTCCCTTGTACAGAGAGTGAAATCCGAGTGCGACTGCAGAGTGCATCCCCATCTACCCGATGTAAGTAGTTACTCTCCTGCTAAAAGGAAAGATGCACGGGCTACCACCTAAATGCTAAAGCTGTGTGTGTGTATGTGTGTGTGCGCGTCCACGCGTGTATGTGTCTGCATGTGTGTGTACATGCGTGTCTGCACATGTGCCTATGTGCACGCGTTCACTCCATCACAAAACATTCTCTAAGGCCTTCTGTGAGTCAGACCCCTGGTTAGGTGCTATAGGTAAGAAGCTGAGTAAGTCACGGTCCCTATCACCTATGGTTCACAGGCTGGTAAACCAAAAACCAAACGAAACTCACTGCCATTGAGATGATTCTGCCTCATAGGGACCCTGTAGGACAGAGTAGAACTGCCCCATAGAGTTTCCAAAGAGCGCTTGGTGGATTTGAATCGTCAGCGTTTTAGTTAGCAGACGTAGCACCTAACCACTACGCCACCAGGGTTTCTACAGACTGATGAGGAGACAGCAAATCAACCACCCATCACAGAATAGTGTGACAGAAATCAGCTCAGCGTGGGGAGAGGGTGCCTTTAAGGTATCTGTAGAGGTGAGAATGGGCACAAAGGGCCAGAGAAACCTTCCTGGAGAGGGTGTCACTTGAAAAAGACTGAGTGGCAGATCAGTGTTAGGTTCAAAGTAATGAGCCAGCAGGGGACATCTGAGGAACAGGGAATTTGGCACAACTGATAATGGTTAGGTACTACAGCTGTTAACCAAAAGGTCTGCAGTTAGTTAACCAAAAGGTCCACCAGACGCTCCTTGGAAACTCTGTGGAGCAGCAGTCCTACTCTGTCCCACAGGGTCCCTGTGAATCAGAACTGATTCAACAGCAGTGGGTTTGGTTTGGGGTTTTTTTGGATGAGAAAAGAGCACGAGGGGAAGTGCTGGGATAGTTAGGATGGGAGAAGGGTCAGAAGCCATGCAAGGCGCCACACCCTGAATACATACAGAACTTGAGCTTTATCGCAGATGTCAGGGATTCCCCAGTCACAGTCCATCAAAAATAGTAGATACTTGTTGTCCTTGTCAGAGGTCACTTGACAACATCTGGAAATGATCCAAACTTTTAGGGCTGAAGCCAAGTACAAGGAGTAGGAGAAAGCTTGGTCAGACAGCTCAGGAAACAGAGACTCGGGCTCGCCCAGAGAGCTCCAGGCCTGGCCTCCTGGGAGCTAACTGCAGCCCTGATGCTTTCTCACCTGAGGCCTTCCAGGCTTGGGGGTGCTGAGTCCCAGGGAGTGAGCCTTCGGTGGGAGACTTACTCAGCACACGTTGTCTGCAAATCTGTTTGTCCCATTTTCCACTCTGCTCTGCACAGTCCCGCCATCCCCTCGAGTTTGCCTTGCACTGGGACCTTGCTCCTCTGATCCACATGGCCACATGTAATATTAGCCAGACAGACTTGAACTTAAATCACATGAAAGCAGCATAACATTCAGAAATTATGGGCCACAGATTCCTTTTGACACTCCCAAGTATACAAGGCCAGGGACCTGCCACCTGCCTTGTCCTGTGCAGGCACTGAGACTACATTTGAATCATTTGTTTTAAGGGACCTGGTTATTTAACTGCCCTGAATGTAAATCTCTGTCTCCTCTCCTTCCTCAGTGCAGGATGACAGTGTCTTCCAGCCACAGACTCATCCTTGTGGCATCTGATAAGATCTAATTAGGAGATAGCTGCCAAGGACTTTGACCTCCTTGGGAAAGACCTATATTTATGAGGCCATTAATATTACAAAGTGCCAAATTGATAAGTGCTATAAATTGGCAAAATGCAAAGAGTGTAAGGCTAGCCAAAAATGTCCCAGGGTGTCAAGCAGATACTATCTTCCTTAACGTTCACAATGTCATAAATCTGCCCCCACTTCCTACAGACGCACTCAGAAAGGAGTCCTGGGCCTAGTGGGAAAGTCTGAGGGTTCTTTTACAGGGACAGAATTGGATGAGGTCAAGCGTTTGCTCAAAGGAAGCCGATCAGCAAGCACAAGCCCCACACGGAACTGTTCCAACACACTCCCCATCCCCAAGAAGGGCACCGTGGAAACCAAAACTGTGACAGCAAGCTCCCAGTCAGGTAAGTCCAACAGCCCAGATCTGCAAAGGAGGAAACGGAGCAAGGCGGCAGGTTTGCCTGGGCCCAAGACTGTGTTTGGCAGGCCTTTCAATCTAGGGCAGGGACTTCACAAAGCTCTGAGCGTCTCCTCTTCAAGCAGCAACGTGTGTCCTTCTTACCCCTGTCTGGTCAGCCATGCCATCTGCGCTCTGACATGCCTCTAGATTCTAGGCATTTCTATACCAGGAGATTCTTGATAGCAGCGTATGCTGACCAGGTTCCCCAAGTGAAGAATCGGAGGGAAAGTTGTAATGTGTGCATTCACTCATTCAACAGATATTTATTGCATACCTACTGTGTGCTGAACCTGGCACTAAGGAAAAGCAATGAACAAGTGAGACATGGTCACTGCCCTGATGAGACAAGACTCTCTGGGGGGAAGGCAAATAGTTAACCAAGAGATCACAGTCAAGTAGATGAGTGATGCTCAGCACAGATACCATGCATGCCAAGGGCAAGGTCAGTTCTACGAGGGGCAGAAAGGTGAATAACACAGATTCTTGGAGGCAGACAGGGCGACAAAGATGACAAGAGAAGCCAGGTTTGCTGAGGAGGGGACGTACACTCTGTGCCTGCCACACTGCCTAGAGTTCCACTGTCAGCCATTTGCCCCAGGCCTCATTCACTGTTTCTGAGAGGTGCTCCTTGTCATCTGGGAAGGTGGACAGTCCACAGGGGGTTAATAGAAAGACCATGGATGCAGTAGCACACCAGAAGGTGGGGAGAAGGCCTCAGAAGGAGAAAAGAGGAGACTCCAGAGCAAAATGTAGCTGCCTCACATCTTATCAAGCGCTAGCAAGAATTTCTAATTCAAGAGATTGTGTTTTCACGAGGGCCGGCATTTCAGGCAGAAGTGGGATGACCAACTTCCCACTTTGCCAGGGACTGAGGGGCTTCCCAAGACATGAGAATTTCAGTGCTAAAACCAGGAAAGTCCCAGAAAACTGGGATGAGTTGGTCCCCCGAGTGCAGCAATGCTGGTTTTCCTTTCACTGAGGGCATGCACGCGTCTGTTCCCAGTGTCGGGTTCCTATGATGCAACAGTTCTGGATGCCAACCTTCCCTCTCACGTGTGGTCCTCCACCTTGCCCGTGGGGTCCTCCATGGGAACTTATCACAACAACATGACAACCCAGAGCTCCTCACTCCTCAACACCAACGCCTATTCTGCAGGATCAGGTATGTGATGACACACACTCCCTCCCACCGTGTGACCTTAGACTGCTTTATCCTGGAGTTGAGTGATCTGTCCATAGCATACCATCTCCAGAGATTCCTAGAGAAACTTTTTGTGGCCAAACTATCCCAAGATTTTTCACTGTAACTCCAATTCAATCCAATCCGCAAAGCATTTCTCCTGATAGATTCTCTATAGAATGGAATGTATAGTATGGCTCAGTGTATCCGAAAAAATGTGATGGACGAGAACAATGAAAACTAAAACAGGAAATGTAGTTTTACTCTATGTGAATTAGCTGTGTGACCTTGGGCTTCAGTTGCCTTCTCCGTAAAATGATGACACCAACAGCAAAGAGCCTTTGGCTGCACCCTGCAACCGCATGAGGTCTTACGGTTCCAGTATCACGCCTTGGCTATAATCAAAGTCCACCACAGCTCTCATTCAACTCTGCAAAAGACAAAATTAATCCTAAAATCAAAAATTTAACAAAATATGAAAACTCAACCCTGGCATCTGTTCTGGCTGTCCCATGATATCCGAGTCTCTGCTCATAGTCTGGACTGGACAGCTCTCTCACCAGCCTTACTTCTCCCCTGCAGTCTTTGGAGTTCCAAATAACATGGCATCCTGCTCTCCCACGCTGCACCCCGGACTCAGCAGCTGCTCCTCAGGTCAGTGAGGAGGTGCCTTTTCTAGGTGGTTGCCTTAAAAATAACAGATGCTGTCTCTTGATGAGGAAGTAGTTTCTAGAGAAGCCATCCTTTCTGCCCAAGAGCATGCGTGACTTTCCTCCATGCACACTGCGACCTTGGAAGCAGAGGCAGTGGGCCATATTCAGAGATCCTGCTCGTGGTCACAGATAGATGTCTGTACCTCAAAGGAAAGTTCTAAGGAGAGGGACAGAGGGAAGGGGGCTCAGAGACCAGCCTTCCATGCTTATTCTGGGCTGACACCTTTATTTTCTGTGAGAGTTGGAGACATAGAAGTAAAAGGCCTACATGGGTAATGTCTTAGGACACTTTCAGGTAAAAACAGTATTAATTCAGAAGGATTTTACTTCATGTCTTTTGAACTGAAATAACCAGTTACAGATATAGTAGTCCAGTGGAGTCTCAACTAATGTTACTGCTATTATTATCTCGTTGCAAACGTATGACCTTTCACTGTGTTTCCACACACATTGTAATGGCCCTAGAGTAAATAACCTACCAGCCTATTTGTTTTTTCAAAGGACTCTGCCTTCCCCCTCTGACACCATGGCTAATAAATACAGTGATGTGTGCCTTCTTAACTTATTTAGATGGCATATTCCAAGTATAAATTTAGCCTTCTGATTTTCAACACCTTTAATTGACTAGAGTCCCACCAAACCCAGAAGATGCCTGGCTCATGCTCGGTTTCTTCTATCTTTTCTACTCTTGCAAAGTACAGACTGAACCAGGTCCTGAGGAGGGATGTGCTGGTCCTGTGCCCCAAACACAGGGCAGGATAGAATAACGGAAGCTACAGAGTAGGGAGGGAGGAATGAGCTTATACAAGTCATCATAAAAAAAATAAATAAACCACCAGCTCTTGAAACTATGAGGATGAGCTGAGTTTTTTGTGTTTAAGAGTCAGTGAATTTATCGCCGTTGGGTAGATTCACAGCGGCTCTGTAGGACAGGTGTTCTCCTTGGAAACTCTACAGGGAAGTACTACTCTGACCAATAGGGTCACTATGAGTCAGAATCAACTCAGTACTCAGTGACAGTGGCTTTGGCTTTGCTGGCTATAGGACAAAGTAGAACTGCCCCATAGGGTTTCCAAGGCTGTAATCTTTACGGAAGCAGGCTGCCATGTTTTTCTCCCATGGAGTGGCTAGTGGATTCGAACCGCCAACTTTTAGTTAGCAGCCAAGAAATTAACCACTGCATGATCAGGGCTCCTGAGAGTCAGGGAGAGGAGAGGTTAGAGGTAAAGCTAGTTTGGCCAAGTCAGTGCCACTCCAACCACCAGTATGTCTATATCATATGCCCACTATCCCCAGACTGCTGTGTATCAAGGCTTCCCGGAGTGCCACAGTGAACAGAAGTCCCCTGGGACATTTTAAAATTTTGAGGGAGACAGCAACATCTGTTAGATACTGTGGGAAGTATGACCCAACTATTCAGTAAACAGAACTGGCCGTGATTTTTGAGCGGCCTGGGGTCGAGGCGGGGGACGTGCAGAAAATAAGTGAGTGAGGCACTAAGGGTACCAGAAACTGAGAGAGTTTGGGAACCCCTGTCAGATACAAAGGCTTTGACCATGAAGGTGGCTTAGGGGCTCAAGACAGCCTGCTCCTGAGGGGCCTCCCCTCTGGGCTGCCCCTCTACTCACCCACTCCCTACTTCTTTCACAGTGTTTGGCGTGCAGAACAATCTGACCCCCAGCTCTACCACCTTGTGTCATGGCACGAACGCCACCTCCACAGGTCAGTCATCTGGATTTAGAGCTCGGGGAGGGGGGTGCTGCAGAGTAATACCTCTTTATGGCTGTGACTCACAATGTCCCTCCTCAACAGCTGAATTAGAGGGACCAAAATGTTCCTTAAAAACTATTGACCTTTCCCATCAAACAAACACATTCCTCTCCAGTCTAGAAATGCCAGCCTTGATCATTCGCTGGCTCAGACATGAGATAAATGCAGAGAGAAGCCCACACTTTCAACAGCATCTGCATCTCATGGGCTGTCACCTGTCTATCCCTTTGTTCTCTCACAGCCAGAGTGGCTGGCCGGTGGTCTTCTCAGCTCACTGCTGTCTTTGACAGCCTATTGTTGCTGGAAATCAGTGGCACGTGGATTTTATGGTGTAATTCCCAGGCCACTACTTCTGTGCAGACCTGCGGCTAGGCGACAGGGGTACAGTTCAGAAGAGATGTGAGGCCCGGTATTTGCCCTCAACTTGCTGACTGTTTCCCTGGGGTAGAAAGTCTAACATACACAAAGCAATTCAGGGATCTCATAAGTCACTGAAGGAGCCCTAGTGGTACACTAGTTATGCACTTGACTGTGAACCAAAGGTCACTAGTCAAACTCACCAGCCACTCGAGGAGGAAGGGATCTGATGACCTGTTCAGGAAAAGATGCAGCCTAGGAAACCCAGTGGGACAGTTCTACCCTGTCCTGCACGGTTGCTGTGATGGAATCAGCTCAGTGGCAATGGGTGTTGGTATAAGATCACATAAATGAAGTGATATGCTGTGCAGAGCAGGTGTTACGAGATGCAGGAGTTCAGAAGGAAACAGGATGAAGGCATATTCAGAAGAACGTGAAGAAGGTAGCTTTCGTCTAGGCCTAGAAGGATGAGAAGGGAATGACACCAAAGCAGACTCAGTCTAAGCCCTCACCTCTGCCCACCCGGCTGGAGAGAGTGATTTCAGTGTCAGCTTCTCAACTGGGGCAGCTGATTCTGCACCAGGGCTGAGCAGACTGCTTCTAACTGCATGGAACCAGCATCTTGGTGGCCAGGCTTACTCCCTGGTTCCTCTCTTGCAGCATACAGTGTGAAGAAGAACGTGTCGCAGAGCCCCGCCGTTGTGAGCACTGGCACGTCCACCTCTGCCGGTGAGTGTGCCACCTCAGCTACCAGAGGTCAGGGCTACAGTGGATGCATGGCACATCAGAGTAGGGACATAACCCCACTGGTAGTCTGAAGTCAGCAACGCACCTCCCTCCAAGAGTCCCTTGGATGTTTCCATGAGTGCGCCAAGAAGAAAACCCACCTGACCCCACCTCGGCTTTCCTGTCTGAGGGATCAGGGGGCTTCCCCCTCCGCCTCCCTCGCACCAGCCACCACCCCTGTCTGGCAGCCTCTGGCCTTCTCCTGGTATGTGTAACTCACCCCAAGAGCCAGGAAACCCCTCAGAATCTGCCAGGCACCCTCCTTGCTTTCTGCAGACTGTTGGTCTTCTAGGGTTCACACCCTGATGGTGGGCTACTTCCTTGATTGCTCTGATCCTCGTATGCCTCTTCCACTCAAGAATTCATACAGAAAATATTGACTGAGTGCCTACTTTATAGCAGACACCCACCTATGGAAGTACAGGGGTGAACAAAACAGGCCAGAGCCCTGCCCTCGCCAAGCTAGCAATCCCGGTAGGGGAGGCAGATGACAAACAAGTAGACAAACCCGGATATATGATAATGACAGAAAATAACCCATTTTTAAGTGTGTGTCTGAGACGAGGTGCTTTAGATGGGGTGGCAGGAGAAGCCTTTCTGAGCATGCTACATTCAAGATCTGAAAGATAAACACGAACCTGCCAAATTAATAAAAGAAGAGGCTGCCTGGCAAGAAGGACTTCTGCCTGTTTGCTAAAGATCCCGTAAATCTCTAGGTTGGAGGCAGCCCCACAGGCCAGTGCCCTGCACTGTGACATTTTAGCCAGCTGCCTGATGACCAGACTAAGCCACGCAGGGGAGAGGTGTCTGTGGCCATAGTTACCATTGTCGGTGACAACAGGAAGTCCTCATACACATCTGCTCACACCTTCCTTTTCCTTCCCTCTCTTAACGATCCCTGTTCTGTTCAATTCTTCCCCAACCCCTCACCCTTTTTCTACCACCCGCCTTCTGGCACTTCTCCCTTCCTCTTTGCTCACTTCTTTCCTCTCCAGCGTCCACCACAAATGTCCAGCACGATGACCTTTTGCACAAGGACTGTAAGTTTCTGATCCTGGAGAAGGACAACGTGCCTGCCAAGAAGGAGATGGAGCTTCTGATCATGACCAAAGACAGCGGGAAGGTCTTCACTGCATCCCCAGCAACCATCACGGCAAGTAAGGGCCTAGGGACACTAGGGACACAGGGGCAAACAAGAGAGGCAAACGGCATAGGAGGCCAAATGTCCCAGCACAGCGGTTTGTGACATTTTCATAATGAAACAGCAGTCACCTCTTTGCAATGGAAAATGCCTGCCAGACTCGGGTGTCCCTGGATCTGCCTTGCATGCAGGTGAACCTGGAAAATTGAGGCTCAGTGCTCCCCAAAGGGCCTTTGGGCCACAGCAAGTGTCCCACCACACTCAAAGGTGGGAAGGTTAACCCCTGCACAATGGCCTTCCTCTTGTCAGGTTAATCTTGCCCCTCTCCCAAAGCAGGAGAGGATACAGGCAGGGCTGGGCAGAGGTGGTGGGGAGAGCACAGACTGGATTATCATTGGTTGGATGCTCAGCTTCTTTTTCAGAGGACACCCTAAAAAAGGAAAAGCAAGCCGCCTACACTGCTGACACGCCCCTGAAGACGGAAGTGAGTGGTAAGAACAAAGCTGGCAGGTGTCCACCTCGGCTTCACCAATCCACAGCTCATTTAACTGTCCCCTGAGCCCTTGATACCCAAAAGTGGTCAAGGCTGAGCGGCCTTGGCAGCGCCTGTTAGCATGCCAGCTCCCCGTCCTCACCCAACACAACCTACTAAAACCAGTCAGAATTCTAACCCGCTTTCCAGGTAACGCCTGTGTGCACTGTGAAGGCCGAAGCCTTCCTTTGGTATCTTGAAAGGCTACAGTGTTTTGTTACTTTTTTCGTTTTTGTTTTCTCCTCACTAGATGGCCCATAATTTTCAGAACTAATATGGGAAAAAGAAAAATCCTTTGCAAAGCACTTGGTAGCTTTATTTATTTTCTTCCCGCTTATCCGGATCCTTTCCTGGATAACGGCATTCCCTCAGGGCTCTGAGTCCAGACCAGACCCAGCCATGCAGCGGAGAGGTGTCTGTGGCCATAGTTACCATTATCAGTGACAATAGAAGGCCCTCGTACCCATTTGCTAACTTCCTCCCTTCCCCTCCCCAAACCACGGAATACAAAGAGGTCAGTAAAGTAAAAGAAAGGTGAAGACATAGAACATAGTTAAATAAGTGCCAAATTAAACCGCTTGCAATTCTGAGAAGGCAGGAAGATTGCACCCTGAAGAAGAGGATCTTCCAGATTAGTGGTTTACATTTTAGGGATGGAGGTGGGGCTGTGGAGCCAGAAGACTCTCTTCAGAATCTGATGAAAGCTATAGACAATTTTTCCAGAAAATTCTCCCACATGCCCATGGACACTCAACTTTTAGTAACCTCAGAGACTTAAGCACAATCCCCACCAAGCCCAGCTGTGCCTTCCAGTTCCTTCCACCGCGCATTAGGAAGCTGTGTTCAAAGGGCCAGTGACCAAGAAATCAGTCATTTCTCACAGTTATCTTTGGAATGCAAAGGAAATCCCTAACAGTCCTCGGAAAATGTTTTGTGCTTTAAGAATCTAAGGTCAGAGACAGTTAAAACACTGCTTTTTCCACCATTAATTGTTCACCAAACCATGTCTTCCTGGGTGTAATTAGTGCAAATATCTGATTATGAGGACTGAATTAATGGAACTCCGTTACTTTGCTGCTCTGTGAGATGCCAGGATTACTCACTGACCTTAAGCCTTCCGCAGATCAACCAGTGGGCAGTCTTGGGACTCCTCTGGTTTAAATGCTTAAGGGAAAACCTGTGTCTTTGGTGTTTGTGCTTTCAGGAGACGTGAAGACAGCATCCCCCAAGGGCAAGACCGCCTATGCAGGTAGGTGAGAATGACGTCCCACAGTGACGGGACCCAGCGGGTTGTGGTTTAATGGTACCCTAATAGCTCCCTAGCCTAGAAACTGCACAAATCAGCCCCACATCATCAGCCCTGGTGGTGCAGTGGTTGACAGCTCATCGAAAGGTTGACAGTTCGAACCCACCTGTTGCTCTTTGGAAACTATGGGGTTTGGATCTTCTGAGCACACTGAAGGCCCAGAGGGATGGTGAGGGGTGGGCAGGGAAGTGGGCTGACTGTGTGCTTAGCTCAGGGGATGGTGCTTCAGGGACCCTGCAGCCTCCTCCTGCTGGGCACCCACTACACAGAGTCTTAGGTACAGGGTTTCCCAACAGGGCTGAAGAAACGCATATGAATAGCTATGTATCTCTGCAGAACTTCCCAACACAAGCTTCCCTAAGAGTTTCCCCAAAAACTTCAATTCAGAACTAACATATGAGCCAGCACTTCCGCTCTTAGGAGTACACCCAGCAGACCTGAAGGCAGAGATTCAAATACACGCCTGTACACCAGTGTTCACTGCAGCATAATCCACAATAGCCCCAAAGGGAAAACATCCCAAATGTCCATCAACAGATGAAGAGCTAAGCAAATTGTTCTAGACACACACACACACAGACTAACAACAGACACATCTCTAGCCCTTTATGCTTTGCAGAGGCTTAGCTCCTCCTCACTTTCCTGAGCCTTGGGGTTCTGGCAGGTCAAGAGATACAACCTCATGTTAAAAAACTAAAAGTTCCTTTCATTAAAAAAAAATAAGTTTATTGTGTGCCCCACTGTGCTGAGTGTATTTCTAGACATATGGGGGTTACAAAGAAAGGATTGTGTGAACTGAGACATGGAGACAGGTCTTTAGGTACAGGTTTAATTTCATGTACGGGGTTGTGGCAGATCAATACACTATTAATCATGAAGTTTTTAAACACGTGCTATGTGCTGCAGCCTCTGCTAACGACTTTATATTCCTCATCTCGTGGAACTCAACAACCACGCTATGGACTAGGTGATCCTTTAACCTCATTTTCTAAAAATGGAAAGAGAGGGTCCCAGAACCAGAGTCCGGGATGGCCTTAACAAGCTGTGGCCCTGCGTTGGCTCCAGGGGCCAGCCCCATCCGTCGCGGATGTGCCAGAAACACAGAGCCCACACTCGCATACACGCAGGCCCACCGGAAGTCACCAACAGCCAGGGCGTTTGGAGGGAGAAGAGCAGGAGCTGCGTGGACCCTCCTCACCCTTCTCCTCTCTTCCACAGAAATCCACGGCTATGACCGCAGCGGTGTCGGCATTGGTGGTGGCGGTGGTGGTTCCAGTAGCAAAGGCCTGTGGGGGACAGCGCCAGCCTGGTGTCCCTGCGGCTCCTCCTGTAGCTGGTGGAAGTGGCTGCTGGGCCTGCTGCTCACCTGGCTGCTTCTCCTGGGACTGCTCATCGCCCTCATCGCTGTGGGTACGAGGAGGCCAGAAGGGTGGGAATCTGGGAATGGTCCCCAAGTGTCAGAGGGGCCTGGAGACCTCAGTGCAGACTGCTCCAGATGAAGACATTGGGACTCTAGGAGGCACCTGGCCAAGGGCAATCAGCCACCTAGTGGGAGAGCTGGGATTCAAATTTATCTCCTGATTTCCAACCCTGAGCTCTCTGAACCCTGTAGCAACCTAAGCATTTATCAATAAGGCTATGTCTTTTCAGATAGCTTTTTTTTTCCAATCTTTTAAAAAACATACGTATGTGTCTGTCCAATGGCTCTCACTGCACCTGTCAGGGAGTGAGAAGGAGCTTCGTTACCCATCTCAGATAAGAAGACTGACTCCCAGGCCAGGCTCCTGTTACCGAGGCTCTGTTACCTTGTTAGGATTCCACTGACCACAACAGATTTGTCTTGGTATCAGTATTCCAGCAAAATGCCCCAGCAGCATAAAGAAGCCACCACAAACCCCAGTACCCCCCAGCAGGTCCCCTGAAGAGTAACATTTTGAAAGGCACCAGGTCCAGGCCCTTCTGGGTAAAGTTGTCTTTTACCTGTCCTCTTCAGGGGAGAAGGTGAGAAAGCTGAAAGTTCGAGTGAGTGAACTGGAGAGAGTCACGGCCAACATGATCACTTTTGAGGAGAAGATGGAGAGGAGCAACAAGGAACGTCTCCAGGCCATCGCACCCGGGGTGGGAATGGACCTGGGGACAGAAGGACTGGACAGTTACAATCAGGAGGCACTCTGGACGTTTGTGAAGAACAGGCTAATGAAAGAACAAGAAAACGGTGAGTCGGAAATCGCTGGGCCCTTTGCGTGGGTGAGGAGTGAGCAGTGTGCTCCTGAAGGTGCTCAGACCTCTAGCCTCCTTTCATCCCCTCAACGACAGCCCTGGGAGGTAGGCAGGACCAGTACTGCGATCCCATTTCACTGTCGGGAACACTGAGACCTAGAAGGGTGGCCTCTGCAAGATCTCACAGGTAGAACAGTTTAGACCCTGAGTCCTACTCTTAGTCTTGGTTTTCCCGTATTTGTATGTGTGAGGAACACAGAAGGAGAGAAATTAACCTAGGAACTGTTGTCTCTTGCAGGAAACCTCCGAGGAAGTCCTGGCCCTAAAGGTATTGTGGCGGGTTGGACCCTTCCTGCTCTCATTTCTGTAACTGGAGCTTGGTTTCCTCAAAGGAGTAGAAACTCTCTGTTTTCTTTTCCCCCCAAATCAAAGGATGAGAAGCTGAATGATTTTACTGTACCTGTTGGGAGGGCTGGGAATTGGCTTCCTAGTCAGAATCTCTCAGCACGGGACGTACCTGAGGGATCACGTGTGGAATCTTGTTTTGTATCTTGTTAAATGGTTTGAAGATGCTAGAGAGGGAGTAGTCCTTCGGTACCTCATCTCATAGTTTCTGTCTCTTTCTGATTTTAGGTGACATGGGAAGTCAAGGCCCTAAAGGTAAATACAACAGGGAAATTCAACCCTTAAATGTGAGGTGATAGTTAAAAGCAATCGGTCAGTGTCAGGAAACCCACCTCACGCTCCTCCTGGTCATCTCCTCTCTGTGGTAGGACCCACAAATAGCAGGGCAGTCCCAGACCCTCAGGGAGTGAGGTGATGGGAGGACTGCATGACAGCAGGGCTGTGCGTCTCAGGGGCAGCCCAGGCCCTGCCCCCTCTCAGGGCTCCAGGACTCCCAGAATCAAAGGCCCTGAAGTTGCCTCTGTCACGGGCCCTCATCTCTTCAGATCTGTCATGGACCCCCATCTCCTCAGGCTCTAAAGGGCAGCCTGAGGACCTGCTGTGTCACAACCACCTGGGGGGATGTCTCATCAGGCAGATTCCAGGGCCCTGCCTCCACCCGTCTGATTCAGACTTTATGGGACTGGACTCCTTGGGTTAATTCTGAGGAACCAGGCCAGGAACCACCACTCCAGTGAGCAGCTGGCCCTCAGAGGTGTTAGCTGTGGGAGGTGGGGAGGTAACTCTTCTGGGGAATCCAGTCTGAGCAATGTGACCTGTCTTTAGGGGCCTTGCAGTGTAGCAGGGGAGGTGCAGCATACAAGAAAAGGTATCCCACAGTGTAACTCGGGGGACAGTCACACACTTATGCATGACTGGTATCTTTCCTCAGAGAAATGATCAGGCAATCGATGGGCCAGGCACACGGTGAGGGAGGGCAAGGTTTCCACCCTCAGTGACCCTCTCCTGGCCACAGAGCAGCTACCTCTTATGAATCTAGCTGTCCAAGGTTCTCAGTCTCCAGGGTGAACAGGAGTTGCCAGAAGATTCTGGGCCCCACCTGGAGCCTCTGATTTAGCAGGTGTGGGCAGGGCCAGGAATCTGTGTTCTTAGTCACCTGGGTATATGATCCACACTGAGAATCACAGCTCTTGGTGACAAGGTTGTCCCTATTTCCCCGCCACTCCCCTCTCCTTCCCAATAAGTCCCAGTGGAAGAAAGAGAGTCCTACAGTGGCCTTCCCTGTTGCTTTACTTTCTCTTTATGATTTCCCAGCACCCTGCCTGATGCACACATTGTGGGCCACCGTCCTAATACCCGTCCCCAAGTCACCAGCTTGGAAGCCCACCCCTCCTAACCATACTAGAAGAGAGGGACTGATGGTTCCAGATGGTCCCAGAGCCCCTAAATCTAGTCAGCATTGCCAGATAAAATACAGGACACCAGCTAAATTTGCATTGCAGATGAACGAGGAATAAGTGTTTAGTATAAGCAAATTCCATGCAATATTTTCTAGCATAAACAGACTATGCAATATTTAGGGCATACTTACACTAAAAACATGTTCCCTGTTTATCTGCAATGCAAATTTAACCAGGTGTCCTGAGTATTTTGTTTGCTAAAGCTGGCAGCCCTCCCTGAATTCTACCCGAGGTCCCTTTAGGGAAGTGGGTCTTGGTCTTCGGGCTGACTTTTACTTCTGTACCTGCAGGTGATCGGGGACTCCCTGGGACTCCAGGTGAGTAGCAGCTGATGACCCCTGACTCACTTTATGAAACAGTGCTGTGGGTGGATGTGGCGCTGCAGATTGCTCAGTCCTAGCTGCCAGCTTCTGGGAGGCAGCTAGAAGCTGAGGCGTTCTGGTGTATCCACAGGTATCCCTGGGCCTTCCGGCCACCCAGGTCCAGAAGGACCAAAGGGACAAAAAGGCAGCGTAGGTAAGAACCATTTTTTTCCCTCCATGCACTTATTTGAAAAATCTTTATTAAGCACCTGCTCTGTGCCAGGCCCTGTTGTAGGCACTGGGGAAACATCAATGAACAAAACAAAGCCCTGTTATCATGAAGCTTATATTTGGGGGAGGAGAAAAAACAATAAGCAGGATAAGTAAGTAAAGTAGTAGCGGCGTGTTACGAGGGGAGACCGGAAATGGGAAGGGCAACGGTGGCATGTTAGGAGGGGAGGCCGGAAATGGGAAGGGCAGCGGTGGCATGTTAGGAGGGGAGACCGGAAATGGGAAGGGCAGCGGTGGCATGTTAGGAGGGGAGACCGGAAATGGGAAGGGCAGCGGTGGCATGTTAGGAGGGGAGGCCGGAAATGGGAAGGGCAGCGGTGGCATGTTAGGAGGGGAGACCGGAAATGGGAAGGGCAGCGGTGGCATGTTAGGAGGGGAGACCGGAAATGGGAAGGGCAGCGGTGGCATGTTAGGAGGGGAGACCGGAAATGGGAAGGGCAGCGGTGGCATGTTAGGAGGGGAGGCCGGAAATGGGAAGGGCAGCGGTGGCATGTTAGGAGGGGAGACCGGAAATGGGAAGGGCAGCGGTGGCATGTTAGGAGGGGAGACCGGAAATGGGAAGGGCAGCGGTGGCATGTTAGTAGGAGACTGAAAATGGGAAGAGCAGTGCCTGGCAGTGACCTTGGGAGTACTGATGAGACATTCACCAGCAGCGGGGAGCCCAGGGACGGCTTCACTCAGGAGGCACCTTTCCCGCAAAGTGCAAAGACTTGAAGGGAGAGAGGGAACGAGGGGGTCAAGATAGTGAGGCAGCAAGACCCTGGAGACCTGGAGGAGCATTCCAGGCAGAAGGAGCAGCTTTGGTAAGCACGCACCCAGCAGGCTCAAGGAGCAGCAAGAGGCTAGAGCAGAGGAGTGAGGCAAGTCACGTGGTACCTCAGAGGGCATCATAAGGGCCTCGGAGGGTATCATAAGGACCTCAGCTTTCACTGGAATAAATCCAGAGGCCATTTGCAGGTTTGGAACAGAACTGGGAAATGACCTATTTACATTTAAAAGGATCATTCTGGCTTCTGGATTGAGCCTAGGCTAGAAGGACAAGAGTAGAAGCAGGGAGATCAGTGAAGAGGCTCCAGGAAAGCATTTGCCCAGGGAGATGTTCCCAGGGGAACCCCCAGCCAGGCCTGGGATCAGGATCACAGCTCTGAGGTTGGCTGACCTTCTTTAGGAGAGCCTGGCATGGAGGGACCCATGGGCCAGAGAGGACGAGAAGGTCCCCCAGGACAACGCGGTGACCCAGGGCCTCCTGGGTTTGGTGAGAAAGGAGACAGAGGTAAGAGGAAATTCCTTCATAAAGAGGGTTAGTTATATCCTCTCTTCTCTTCGTCTTTCTCTCTCCCTTCTTCCTTCAATGACTGTCATCCAGTACCTGTCTGGAGCCAGGTCTGTGCTAGGCCCTGGGAGACAGTGAGTTACTAGTGAGTCACCAGCCTAGCTGGGGCTCCAGCCTGGGGTTGAGAGCCAGTTGGCCTCCCTCCAGATCCATAAGGAAAGTGGTCGTGGGGAGAAGCCCTTCTGTCCAGAGTAGGGTAATTAGGAAGAGTGGGAAGTCATGGGTAAGATGGAGAGAGGAGGGTGGCAGGGCTGGATGGCAGGGTTGAGTGGGACTGGCCTTAATGCCTCTCGAGGTTGCAGTCTGGGAGGGAAGGAGAAGCCTCAGAGGCTCAGACTCTGCTCTGGAGAGGGTCTTGGAGCTTTTGAAACTAGATTCTTACTCTTGCATCTATCAGTGGAAACTAAGCACAAACACCAAGAAGTCTCTCAGCACCAAAAGGTTGTCCAGGAAATCTGCTCAACCAAGCAACACGTTATTTCTTGAGTGCTTGCTAGATGCCAGACTCCATGGAATATAAAATCTCCTGGGTAAAAACAAATGAAAGATGTTTTGCTGACCTCTTAAAAAAAAAAATCCTAGTGCCATCAAGTCAATTCTGACTCAGTGACCCTATAGGACAGAATAGAACTTCCCCATAGAGATGTCAAATTAATCAGAGACCACTGGCAGGAAAACACCACTTCCAAACAACGCAGCCAGGCTAGGAGGGTAACTCAAACGTGGACTCTCACAAAGTGCCAACTCCACTGTTTTCCTTCAGGGCCTGTTGGGGAGCCAGGACCTCAGGGCCCACCTGGTGTTCCAGGTTCTGTGGGCCCCAAAGGTAAGTCAAGAACCCAGAATAGTAACCAAGTTTCCCAGGGAGGGACCACATCCGGGGTGGATCACAGAGGTCCAGGCACTGGATCGCAGACAGCCCTGGTTCCATGCCTCTGGCCCATCCAGGAGCAACTGTTCCTAAGCAGTGGATGGGGCATTCAGGAAATCAGAAGTTAGGCACCTGACTGGGGCCCAGATGAACGTATCTGACAGCAACTTGTCTGGACAGCCAGGAAGAACAGACTCGTCTCATGGCGTAACGCCCATCTGGTCTCCTCTCCTTCCTACCCCCTGGCCCAGCCCAAATGTCTCACTCTGATAAGGAAGGGGCAGGGGGCCTCTTGATCCAGCTTCCTCCCTAAGGAGGGCTTTGCAGTGGGGTCACACCTGGACCTGCTGACGTCAGGGTACTGGCAAGAACCCACACCATGTGGGTGACACAGACACACGCAGTCCTCACTGAAAAGTGACTGCCCGCTCCCCTTCCCACCTGCCCTTCGGAGCACAGCTGGTATCAGGTGTTCTGGCCAGTGCCTGACCCCTTGGCTAATCACTGTCTCACTCTTCTTCTCAGGTTCCAGCGGGTCTCCTGGCCTGCAGGGCCCCCCAGGTGAGTACACCTCTGCTTGTAAACACACGTTATTTGTGAGGCAAAGAAAGTGATCTTAAAGGAAAAACAAACATATGTAAGACAAAAATAAAGTCAATTATAAAGAGCTTCCTAAAGACACAAAACTTGGGTCTGCCTGTGTGCCCTCTTGTGACTAGGTCTGGGTACACTGCTGGGTCATATCAAGACCCATTCTCATCCTGTGTCTTTGGCAGCAGGGAGCCCTCATCCTGCCTTAGTCTAAGCTAGGTGTTTGCTTCTGCCTCACTCCCTATGAGCCAAAGAGCTTGTCTGCTGTCTTGAGAACTTTAGCCACAGCCAGCAACATGGTGCAAGCCAACATCCCTGCCAGAGTACGACAGGTGTCCCTACGCCCAGGGCCTACTCATCAGCAGGGGCAAGGAATCTGGGCCAGGACAGTTTAGTACTCTTGTGGAGAAAGAAAAAGCAGCCCTTTGACTTTTCACTCTAGAGTGTGTGCGTGTGTGTGTGTGTGTGTGTGTGTGTATTGTGCGTATTCACTCCTTTCCAATCCAGTGATTCATCCATCTGTATGGTTTCCTCTGCTTGGCAGGTTCTATGGGTCTCCAAGGGCTCCGAGGTGAAGTGGGACTCCCCGGTGTAAAAGGTAAGCTAGCAGGGAGGTGATGTCACCTTGTGTATGCCTCTTACTCAAGCAGAGGGGTTGGGGGGACAGGGAGGGTCTGATGGACACGACCAGCAGATCAGGTGAGTGAAGGGAAGATGAGGCTAGGACAGCGTGGGAGCTCGTCTTCAGAGACAGATGCAATCTCTTCTCCATCATCCCCTCTAAGGCCCTTTATTCTAAGGTGTCTATTTCCTTCTCAGGTGACAAAGGACCTATGGGACCACCAGGACCCAAAGGTATGTTGCTCCTAGCTGCTGCTCAGTCATCACTGTAGCCTGCTTGGCTCCTGAGAGCCTGGGTGTGAGCCCTAACCCAGCTTCAGAACACCCTGACGTCAGCCCTCCCCCCGTGTCGGAGAACATGGGTGACTCCAGCTCCATCACCACGGAGTGGAGAGTGATCTCACAGCTCGTTGGAGTCCAGCCTCACCAACAGGGAAATTGAGGCACAAAGAGGGAGTGCAACACACCTAACACCGTAGTTGTGTGGTCCTCTGGGTGATGAAGAGGCAGCAGGTTAAGGCATCTGGCCTTGGGGCCGGTCCTCCGTGCACTCATAGACCCCATTTGTGCAGCACTGGGGGCTGGTGGTCCGTTTGTGGTGGAACTTGGCCTTGAGAGAGATCCAGCCAGCTCCTTCAATTTCACTAGTGCCATGCTCTTGCCCACGTTCTGCTGGCAGGGGATAATGGTTTTCAAATACGACGAGACCTATTTCTCACGCCAGCGATCCCCGTGGCTGGGTGCAGTTGTTTTCTTGCTCCCAGCTGATGTTCCCTCTCTCCCTGGCCCCGTCATGCCTGTTTTAGGTGACCAGGGTGAGAAAGGATCCCGAGGCCTCACAGGTGAGTCCTACATGGAAATCAACGGAATTTAATGACTTTTGGTAAATCTGCAGAGCACAGGAAGTGGGGTGAGAAAGCCCCCAAGACATACAAGTCAGGGTCTTTTTCTAAAAACCTTCAGGGAGCTTGCAATCTAGAAAAAAGATAAGATAAAATAAAGCACTGAGTGATTATTAAGAAAGAAAAAATAAACTTAATGTCATCAAGTCGATTCTAACTCACAGTGATACTACATGAACAGAGTAAAACTGCTCCAGAGAGTTTCCAAGGAGTACGTGGTGGATTTGAACTCTGACCTTTTGGTTAGTAGAAGTAGCACTTACCACTATACCACCAGGGTTTCTGAGTGTGTATAACCAAGCCTTGAAACACATAGTGCAGAGAGTACACATTTGGGGCAGCAAAGGAAGCTCGTGATTGTCCCTGTTTCTTATGTGTAACTGAGTTGAGAAAATTAAACTCTTCCCAAAGTAGCAGAACATTTGTACCACTTGCATGATCCCAGCCACTTACCTCCTACCAACTCGTCCAGTTGAAAGGGACATTAATGGTACTGACATTTTGGCTACAAGGGGCATCTTTCTGCTTCCTAGGAAATAAAACTCAGACATTTGTCCTTCCAGACCAGACGTGACTTCTGGTAGTTAGTCCAGATGTACTGACGTGGGAGTCAGGTGGCCCCAAGCCTGGAATCAAAGCAGAAGCTGTTTCCCCATTGTCTGGCTGGCACCCAGTATCCTGGGAGAGGTGGCGGGTTCTGGGGTAGCGAGGGTTGATGGGAACACTCGACCACTAATGAAGCACTCAGAGCTTAAAAGCCCCTGACCAACTGCTCCCTTGTCCTTTGCAGGAGAGCCTGGCTTGAGAGGTTTGCCCGGCGCTGTGGGCGAGCCTGGGGCGAAAGGAGCAATGGGTAAGTGTCCCATAGAAGCACACGGGTCTGCCCCGTTTGCGTAGTCCTCATGGCCCTCATGAGTCTAAGACCCCGCTTCTCAGAACTGACCCTTCTCTTTCCTGTTCTCCAACCTGCCTACCTCCTGGGAGAGCCTGAGTACACAGGTCTTTTCTGGGGTCTGGGGTCTCGCATGCTTCTTGGGGCTCAGTGCTGTAGGTGTCCCTATCAGCTTCTCAGTGCTCCAGGTGGGGCTTGGTGGGGCACTGATCTGTCCACCCTGGTTCCTGCCTCTAAGCTTTCTGGCAACCTGGGGACGACAGAGAAGCGTCAAGGTCCTTTGGGACCCCAGTATCCCAAGCACAGCTCTGGGTACCCCAGAGCCAGGCTTACAGCCAGATCCAGGTGACAGCCCTTTTTCTGACATTTACTGAGGTACCTCTCAGCCATGACAAGGAAGGCTGGCCAAGAATGTTCAGAGGGCCAGGTGTTTAGCATCATGTCCCAGGTGGGGGTCGGGCAAGTATTTATGCTATCATTCATTGACCAGACAGTTAGTAAGCACTAACTATATGCAGGAAACCAGGCTGAGCCAGTAAGATTCTTTAACTCCTTCTAGGGTAGATAAAACTTGTATGAAGCCAAAAGTACAAGTGCTATGAAACGACCAGTGTATCTAAGGATACAGCAGAGTGGAAGGTTTCTTCCAACTATGGTGATGAGCAATGTCATGAGAAGGCAACCATTCGGATGATCCTGGAAGTTTAGGAAGAGTTTCGTGATGGCTAGAGTGAGAGGCAGCGTGAGAAAAACCAAGAGGGGGCAAAATGCAGGACCTGGTCACAGAAGGACAGCACTTTGACCAGACCCTAGAGTAACACGTGAATAGTACATACAGGAACTCAGAAGACCCTGAGTGCTCCAGGCAGAGGACTGTGACATAACTAGCATTTGGTCATAGTCCACAGATGTTTCTGCAGCATCTGGCAAGAGCTGAGCACTGAACAGGCATTGGAGAAGTGGTAGGGAGTCACTGAACAATTGCTAAGTAGGAAAATAGACAATTGTCACAGGAGAAAGGGGCAGGGAGGAAGCTACAGCCAAAGATTGTAACAAAGACAGGGCTCCCCCCTGGTTGATGGTGTCAGTAAGGGCTGCCGTGGGCTTCCACCTGGGAGACAACTTGCTTGGAGACTGTTGGGACAGCAGAAGGGAGGGAGGCACAGAAATAGCTACAGGAAGGACTGACGGCCTTGGTTCGGCACCCTCAGGTCCCGCTGGCCCAGATGGACAACAAGGCCCAAGAGGTTAGTCACTGACCTGCTCACCTCACTCTCCCCACCTCCTCCTGCCCGCCAGTCCATGCCCTGCCCACTGCCCAGGGTACGGTCCCCTTCCTCTTAGCTAGAATGCAGAGAGGCATACGCCATGTGGAAACATACAGGGTCCAGTTCGTGTCCCCACTTCTTTCCACCTGCCAGCAAGTCAGTTGATAAAACCCCTAGAAACCATCAGGTCAGGTGTGTTAACCGGTTCAGCTCCCCACGTTGGTTGTGCTCTGTCCAGGTGAACAAGGTCTCACAGGGATGCCTGGCATCCGTGGCTCACCAGGACCTTCTGGAGAACCAGGAAAGCCAGGTGAGAGAGCAGAAAGGAAAAGCCACAGCTCTTGCGGTGGGGGAGAGGGGGAGATGGTGTGCATCTGCGTGTGCACCCTGTGCGTTCCTTATTCCGTTTTCATCCACCAGCTCAGCAGGAAACTCCCACAACCAAGGGGCTAGGAATGAGGTCTCATGCTGTATGCAGGGACAGTAGGTCTTAGCAACTCTGTGTCACCAAGTCTAGAAGTCTGGAAGAAGGAGACTAACAGCTGAAAGCAGAGTTACAGAAGGAGCGAGGACGTTCTGAAACATTGCAGAGTTGGAAGTCAGCTCAATACCTGCTCTCTGAACCTGTGTCCTCAGCCCAGCTCTCCTTGGCCCACACCTGGGCCCTCACTTATACCCTCTGGATTTACAGCCTCCATCAAAGGCAAAGCAAGAGCAAGTTCTCAGGGCTGCAGTTATAGCAAGTCAGAGCAAGCACAGACCAGGCAGCCATGAGACGGGAGGGAGCCTTTGACGCCTGGCTGGAGCACAGACGGGACGTGCTAAGGCGGGCTCTTCCTGGGGGAGCTTAGGGAAGCACTGGGAGTCTCTGTATGTGTGGGTTTTCTGGGTTCTGAAATGGTCTGAGGCCACAAGTAGGCAAGAACCCCCATCCAGTGGGGCAGTCGGTCACTTCCCTGCAAAGCTCAAGGAATGGCTCCTTGTCCAGTGCTGGGAGGACACTGAAGTCTGGCTGCCCGGTCCTGGGGTGTAGTCTCTTGCAGCCCCGGCCTTTCACTGCTGTGCAATCACCTGCCCCTGCACTGAGGGTGGGGCTCCTTGAAGTCCTCTCCGGTCTGTCATCTCTTCGTCATGTTTATTTTCTGTAGGTCTCACGGGACCCCAAGGACCTCAGGGTGAGTCAGCAGTCACTCCCACCTCCAAATGCCACCCGCCAGGCCTCCCACTTCTTCCTGAGACAGCCACTACAGCAAATGCTTTTCCTTCAGTCACCTAGGGCTCCTTCTGCCTTCCCACCCTCCGCACCTCCCTACCCCTAGCAAACATAGGTTCAGGTCCTTTTACTGTGAGTCTCAAGAAACACCTTGGGAAGAACAAATGTCCATGCACACACAGGACATTCCAAAGCCATTCTAGTAGAAGTGACTTTAAATCATCTGCTGAACCTCCACCTGTGCCCCATTGTCACTGGTACTAAACCCACTCCCATCGAGTCAGTTCTGATTCATAGCAACCCTGCGGAACAGAGCAGAACTAGAACTACCCCATAGGGTTTCCAAGGAGCACCCGGTAGATTCACACTGCCTATCTTCTGGTTAGCAACGGTAGCACTTAACCACCATGCCACCAAGGTTTCTGTCAGTGACGCAGGAATCTACAAAAGAAGGTTCTGGACTTGTGAGGATAGGCAAGCCCTTCAACCCCACAGATGTGCACTCTCTACTGGCTTGACATCCCCCTCATTCTGAAGGGCCTAGTTTCTCTGGACTGACCTTGGTGTTAAAGCCTGTCCTGTCATTGGACCACTGTGCATCCATTTGGATTTGGGAAACTGTCACTACATCAGCCCCAGCTCCTAAAGGAAACAGGGCAAAGATGCAAAATGAAATCAAGCAGCAGGCCCCCAAATTATCGGCACAGTGACATACTTCAGACATTCTCTGTTGAAGACTACAGTCAATTCTGCAGGTGCAGCCTAGCTCCAGGACCTGTACTGGGCCCTAAACCAACTAGGTTGCCAGTGAGTGGATTCCAACTAATGGTGGCCTGGAAGTAGGTCAGGCAAGGAGAGAGGTGCTGGGTTATATGCAGGAGGCCCAGCCACTACTCTGTGGGGGAGATTTACAGGCTATAACCAGGCTCCCGGAACAGAAGGACTTGAACATGCCCCAGAGTTGACTCCACGGGCCTCTGCCTTCCTCAGGCCCAGTTGTTTCCCCTTTGCCTGGAATCAGACCAAGAGGTTCCCAGAGGGCAGCCTGGACCAAAGCAAGAAAGCCAAACCTGGGAGAGGCTCAGGTCTCAGCTGACAACTGTGGTCATGCGGGGTGACCAGGACTCCTCTGGAAGCTGGAGGGTCTCTGGACTTGCTGACACTGGTCATTCTGACTTTCTTGTTTTTAACTTCATCAGGACTTCCCGGTAGCCCTGGCCAACCAGGGACTAAAGGTATGTGATTTTCCTAATTAGTCTTTGTATTTTGCTCACCGTTTTGGTAGCAGGGGAAGGGGTTGGCAAAGCCTTGCTCTGGCAAGCGCCTGGATCAACAGTGGCATCTAGTGGCTCCAGCAGAAGGCTCTGAGGGTGGGGATCCCAGGGATTTGTTCTGAGCAGCTAAGCCTTGAACTCCCCACACCTACCCTCTCCACTCACCTACCCACTCCAGGAAGCAGAGCCTCACTTTGATAGGAACTGTCCCCCCAGCTGCTATTACAGGAGCACCAAGAAGGATGCTGCCCTCTGCAAAGCACTGTCTTCTCCTGGCTTGCCTCTAAAATGTCCCCAATGTTGCTTTATCACCCCAAGCTTAGGCTTGACTGTTACCCAGGGTGGGGAAACACACCAGAGGTGCCAAAGTGGTGGACCCTTTCTGACAGGCAACTTCAGTGCAGAGGAAAAAAAACAAACACTGCCATCGAGTCAATTCTGACTCAGAGTGACACTATAGGATAGAGTAGGACAGCCTCATAGAGTTTCCAGGGAGTGTCTGGAGGATCTGAACTACTGACTCTTTGGTTGGCACCTGTATCACTTAATCACTACACCACCAGGGTTTCCACGCAGACAGAGAGGAGTAGGGGATGTGCTCCCATGGGGACAAAAGTCAGAGTGCCAAGAGGGGAACGAATGACCTCAGTGATCTGATTGGGGCCAGTGTGGTGACAGCAACACACACAAAGACCCTCTTAGTCTGTTCTGCTCCTCTGCCCACTCTCCAGTTCAATACCCTCAGACCCCAACCCTGAGCAAGGCCACAGATACCTAAGTGTTCAAGGGTGGCACTTCTGTTACTGTGACACCATGTCCCTAAAACACAGACCTTCTATGGAGCTGCGCTCTGTCACAGACAGTTACTGTCACCTTTGGTAGGATCAGAGGAATAAAATTAGGGGGAGGGGACAAATAAATGTAGCATCAAGATAATGGTAAATGAGTTCACACATAGCAGGCAAAAAAATAATCTTTGGGTCCATAGATCCATTCATGGACTGATGCTTCCTTCATAAGAGACCAGTAGGATTTGAGAGTCCTAAAGATACAAGAAGGCCTGCCCTTCTCAAAGACCTGTGCTTCATACCCTCCCTAGATTATGTACCCAAGAGGGGACACTTTACCAGTGTTGGGTTGTGAGCCAACAAAACATACTCAAGTGTCTCTCCTCTCTTGGCCTTGACTCCCAGCTGGGGGGCAGTGAGTGGCAGTCCTCCTTCCTCTTCCCCTAAGAGGTAAATCAATACCACCCTTTCATTGTGTGAATCATTTAATGGCTCATAGACCTTGTGGAATGTGGAATAACAAGCAAGGTCTCAAAAAAGTCCCCCAAGGAAGAGCTTTGTTGTCCTCTGCTCCTCTTGGTTTCCAGCCCCGAGAGATACTTCCTTGATGCTTCGATCAGTTTGGGAACGTGTGAATGCGCTGCTCTCTGTCTTGGAAATCCTCTACTCACATTTCATTTCCTGAGACACAGGGCAGAAAAGAGATCTATTAACCTTTATTTGCTTATTCTGACTCACAGGGATCCTTCCTATAGGACAGAATAGAACTGCCCTATAGAGTTTCCAGAGTGCAGATTTCAAATGCTGACCTTTTGGTTAGGGGCTGTAGCACTTGACCAGTATGCCACCAGGGTTTCCCTATTGAATTCTGCCCCTACTGCTGTGCCGGGAAACTAGACTGCTGCAGAGCTCCCTGAGGACCCCTCTACCCTGGCCTCCCTGCCTCTGTCCTTCAAGCGTATGCTAACTTTCCCACCCAAAACAATTCTCGGTAAGACTCCTGTGCCGCTCATTTTGAGAGAAGATAGAGTTTGGAAATTCAAAGGGAACTCAAGCTGGCTCTTTCCTGGCCTCACTGCCAGGCAAGCTAGGCACACTGTCAAATGAGCTAAGTCCTTCTGAGTCCCGGCTTCCTGCTAATATGGACAAAGGAGATTGCCACTCCAGCCTCCAGAGGGGCCTGAGAGATTGGCCCCTATCGCCTCCTGCTTACTCGCCTCCAGTTCATTAAAATGCCTGTAGCCTGAGTGTGAAAGACCCAGAAGTGAGTCTCTAATGCAATCAGGAGCCTTCGAAATGACCAAGCCACTAATAGGTCCTCAGAATAACCGTTTGCCTTCCCTCCCTCCACCGCCAGGTGAACCAGGAGCTCCAGGCAGAGTTGTGACCGCAGGTAGGCCAAGGGACGGGTCTTGCACCACACGGTTGGGGCCATCTGTCTTGTTTCTGCCTGTCAGCCTTTAAAAAGCACCTACTGCAGACACAGTGCTTTGGGGGTGATGGAGTGGTGAGCTCTTTGGGCCAGAGGTGGTGGAGGTTAATCTTCCCCCACCATGAGCTGACCAGAGGGAGTGCCACTGTACCAATGGCTGTACTTGGGCCCCAGAACCTCTGAAGCAGAGGGTGGCTCAGCCTTCCATATGCCTTCTATTTTCAGAGGGAGCATCAACTATCACTGTCCCAGGCCCCCCGGGGCCCCCTGGAGCTATGGGACCCCCAGGACCTCCCGGTTCCCCAGGTCAGTCCAAGTTTTCTTGCTTTGCCCCAGATCAGCAGCAGGTCTGGTTGCATTAGGCTCTAGCGGTGTTTGCCTAAATTCTGAAATGAAGGGTGGCAATCAGAGGACAGTAAGGACTGCTGAAGAAGCAAGGCTATCTTTTATTTTCAGACAGTGAGGTAGGTACCCTTCTGCCATAACCACTTGAGCCTTGATCTGCAGAGAAAGTCCTCTGAGCACCGGGCAGGCACTGCTTCCCTAAAGCTCTCAGCGCTGCAGGAGGTCGGTGCTGCTATCTGTACTTACATCCCTGGAAACTGAGGCTCCAGTGGGTAACCAGCTTGCCTAAGTTCACACAGCTAACAGATGCAGAGTGACGATTAAACCAGTTCATTCCACCTTAGCCAATCAGGACACTTGACCCTCAAGTCCTTTCCATTTGGAATACAACTTGAAAATGCACATCACGGCAACAAAATGCTAGAAATCTACTTGAAGAAGATACTCCAGAATTGCCCAACAACAATGAAATGGTTACAAAAATATGAAGATTTTGAAACAAGTTCCCAAAAGATAATCGTATTATTTTTAAAAGCAGGATACTCAAATCATACATGCTATGAGATTAGATTATAATTGTATTTTTTACAAGAAGCAAGAAAAAAAGAATGGTGAGAGGAAATAACACGAAAGCCTCACATGTTTAGGAATTATGGGTAATAGGTTTCCAAAATGCCTATTCTTTTGTGGTTTGTATTCTTTAATGACCTTAAAATGTACATGTATAAATGAAGTACACAACTTAGCATGACCAGGGCAGCCTTCTCTCCCGGTAAGCTTCAGTGAGAGGAGGGCAGTGGGGACCCTTAGAAGAAGCCTCTGAACACTGAAGGACAGTGTCAGTGAGGACACTGCTGCCTGCCCAGGGCCCTAGTGCCTGTCAGTGGTGTTCTCTCCAAGATGGACCAACAGCTGGTCTTCACTGCTCCTTGCTCTCCAAAAAACAAGTTGACCTCCTTGGGCCACTGTTCCATGCCTGGTAGGGAAGCCACATGTATACCCAGATACCTGCCTTTCCTTCAGTTCTTTCTGGTAGTGCGACCCTAGAGACATGATTTAGCCTTTTGTATTCCAACCCCATTTCCAGGTCCTGCAGGCCCTGCTGGTCTCCCGGGGCTGCAAGGTAAGTCGCACCCTTAAAGAAGGCATGGCTGTGGGATTGGTCAGGAGGGTATTCTGGCCATTAGAGGAGGGAAAGGTGCATAAAGGGGACAACAAGGCTCTTCACCAAGGGCCTTGTAAGGTCTCAGCTGTTAGGGTAGACACCTCCTCTCAGCCCCTTCCGTGTTTCTGAAGACACAAGGATACTCTGGAACCGATTCCGTTAGCTGTACCCCCAAAGGGAAACTAAGGCTCTGGGGCACCCTGCTTGGGGTTGGGCTGGTCTGTTCTCATGGGCCTCTAGTGTCTCTGACCAGTCCTTGGTAATTGAGCCACTGCCCCTCAGTTGGTCCAAATACCAATAGACGGGCTCAGGAAAAGCTGGTCCACTCCCTGCTGCCGTCTTTGACTGCAGACAGGACTGCCCACAGCTGACTCGCTGGCCCCGCCACCCCCCGCCATAGCTAGGTCCCAGCCTGCACCAGGGTAACCTCTTTAGAGGAAAAGCGCTAAGGGCTGCAGTGGGCAGGGCCCACCCTTCTAACCCGCTGTCACCACAGGCCCCCGAGGGGAGCGAGGGCTGGCCGGTGAATCCTTCTTGGAGAGCAGCACCTCCATCTCCGAGATCCTCTCTGCACGTGAGTACCACCACCCTGCTCTGCAGGGCAGGTGGCGGTAGGGGTGGGAGTGGAGAGGCAGCAGCCCTGTGACAGCTGCACCAGTGAGTCATCTCAAAGGTCCCGATGTGAGGATGACCAGCTCCCTTGAATGCAATAAAAGCCGAGAAGAAACAGCAGGGGCTTTGTCTGGTGTGAGAGGGTGAGTCACTGGGGACAGGGCAGCTGTCCGAGCAGTTCTCAGAATGCCAAGAGGACCAGAGCCGGACAGGGCCTCTGAAGTGAGCCAGGCTTGTTCATACTGCATCCCACACCGAAAGAAAGCAATGAGAAGTGTCCATGGTTCTCAGCCACAACCTAGCCAGTGAGGGCTGACTTCTGGGTCTTCTTGTTCGCAAAGTCTTTTAACAAGCTCAAGAAGAGATGTCCTGGGCCTCACACCTGAAAAGCTGGACAGCAGTGACAATAGCCAACCCCTGCCACACACTGTGTGTCAGACGCTGTGCTGAAGCCTTGGTGCTCATCAGCATCTCCCTGAGTCCCCACGACACGTAATGATATGGGTCTGATTGAGCAAGGGGAAGACGAAGCTGAAAAGCTGAGAACTCACCTGAGTCACCAGCCAGAAGAGGTAGGGCAGGGATTCGATCTCAGGCTATCTGACACTGAAGCCCGTAACTACCTATACCCAAGTCAGACAGCAGAGAGTTTGCTGCAGCCCCACTGTGCCTCTTTATGAGGGGCCCCCTACAAGGGGAACTGAAGGGTCCCATGACAGTGACTCAGGGCCTGCTGTCTAGGGTCTAGGTGCAGTTGGGGTCCCTGGGACTGATGATTCTGGTGAGGGGTAAAGTATATAGCAGAAACGAGCCGTGTGTAGACTTTGTTCATTTCTGCTTTCTTTTTCCTATAGGAGGTCTTGATTTACAAGGTCCCCCAGGTCCACCTGGGCCACCTGGGCCACCAGGTAAGCATTTCCAGGACCTTTAAAGGTGGTGAGTCTGTGGGTGACAAAGAACCCCAAGCACTCTGTGAGGAAGCAGGACAGGGTCAGCTCGCTGAGGTCAGCATGCATCTTCTCCATTCTCTTCTTCAGGACCTTCTATTCCAGGCCCTCCTGGACCCCAAGGCCCAGCAGGTGAGAGCTGAGCTCCCTAGTGGGAGGTGGGTGCCAAGACCCAAACTCAGCCTTCTCTGGACTAACTTTTGGGAAAGAGCTTCCCTGCCACGTCTCCTGGACAGAGGGTTCCCAAGCCCACCTTTTGACCCTAATGAAGTCATGGGGTTTCTCTTATCTAGGGGAAGGATTGCCAGGCCCTCCAGGCCCACCAGGAGCTATAGTTTCCAGTTCAGGTAATGTTGAAAGTTGGGTCACACCTGTTCTGTACTGCAGCCTCCGTCCTGGTACACACTGTGGTCGCAGGCTTGTGGGATTCCTACCCTGCTCACCAGGCTTCCTCCTTCTGACCTTCACGCCAGAAGTGTGTTTATATAAGCACCCTGCTACCAGTGACGTATGAGGAAAATAAAAGATGCCAGCCCAGGCACCCTGGTGACCTGGCCTGAGCAGAGTACTCACTTCTGCTCTCAGGGAGGCTATGGCCTCACTGAGGAGACACAATTTCTACCCCAGAGAACCCAGGTCTAATAGGCAGGATGTATGCACACGAAATGAGATTAAGTCTAGCAGTACAATATAAAAACATATGGAAATAACTTTAGAGCAAACATTGGCCCAGAACCTGTCCCTACTGAAAAATCCACCCATCCATCCACCTGTCCGTCCATCCATCCAGTTATTCATTCATTCATTCAACCAGTGATTCGTATATCCTTCATTTCTCCTTTTGTTTCATTTATCCTCTATGCATCCATCCAACCATCCAGCACCCAGCCATCCACCCCTGCGGTTGACCATTCACCCAACCGTCCATCCATGCATCCACCCATCACTGGGTTAAGTAATTACTGAGCATCTACACACACTATCAGACTGTGCTAGGTGTGGTTCGCTCACAAATGTTACTTGGTCCTTAGTCGAATGATCTCTTTCCTCTACAGAAACGTTAACTGGGCCCCCAGGCCCACCTGGCCCCCCAGGCCCCAAGGGAGACCAAGGTAAGAACAGTGACTCAGACCCAGGAATCCATATGTGTCCTTGCATACTCAGCTGTTGACTGGGAGAGTTTGGATAGGGCTCAATGTCCTGGGGTGTTTCTTCATTCTCTGCCCATATTCCATGAGGAGCTCGGCATCCCAGAGCACAGGGAGTTTTTGGTGGAGTAGGTTGAGCGGAATAAGGGAGAAGGATGGCACATTGTCAGAAGCTCTACAGAGAATTCCCACCACTGTCTTGGTCTGGTAGGAGAGACACGAAGGGCCCCAGCCTCTGTGTCTTCTGCATCACTGGAGCATTCATCCCCTCACCCAAGGGTCCCCTGAAGCCCCAGCACCTGGTTGGTACAGGTTTACAGCTCTCTGCCTCCTTTCCACAGGGCTCCCAGGTCCCCGAGGACACAAAGGTACAGTAGAATTAACATCAAACAAAATATGAGGTAGGGGTTGGATAACAAAAGCTGACCATGCAAGAGCCTTGAGCTTCTTGGAAATGAGTTTGGTCCCTAAAAGTCCAAGTAGACAAGAGGGTGTGTCTCTTTGTGCGGCTGAGATTTCTGTGTGTGTGTAATGATGTAGGTGTGTGTGTGTGAGTTTCTACAGTGAGTGTATGTGGGTGTGAGTGTGCATGGGCACACATGTGTGCAGCAATAGTTTGGGTACCGCACATAGGGCAACATAGCCCCAGCAATCACAGGTCTTGGGAGCGTCTGGATGGGAAGTGGCAGGGCCGAAGCATGGTAGAGAGAAGGGTGACTGTCTCACTGTGTTGCTCCTCAGGTGAGCAAGGCCTCCCAGGGTTCTCAGCATCATCAGGTGGGTACCAGTTCCCCCAGCCCTTCTCACCTTCACCATGCTGGCAAGAGCCGCCCCACCCTGGCTGACTGCAATATCTTACCACTGGCTTGCAGGTTCTGGTTCTCTCGGATTCAACCTGCAGGGACCTCCAGGCCCTCAGGGGCCCAAGGGTGACAAAGGTCAGTAAGGGAGGAGTCCAGAAGGGGGTGAGCAGTAAGAGATGAAGGGGCACAGCAAGGCTGGCTCCTAGAGCCTGAGTCTGAAGAGAAGGCAGCAAGGACTCGCCTAGATAGAGGTTTTGGAGAGACTGGAGACTGAAGAGAGGAAACGCCAAAGGGAGAAACAAATGAGGAGCTTGAGACACAGTCTCTGCCCGTGGGGAGCTTGCGATGTCACTGGAGAAAGGATCTTAAGAGCCATGGGATAATCGTTGAGCAACAAGCAAATGAGTGTGGTTGGGCTCAACCAGGGAAGACTTCCTGGAAGAGGTGATACAAACAGGACTTCTCATTTTGGATTCCAGGTGATCCTGGTGTTCCAGGGGCTCCTGGCATTCCTGGTGGTCCCTCTCGAGGTAAGAACCTAAGGTAACCAAAGTCCCTTTCTTCAAGCGAGGCTGGTCATTCCAGTGGGGCTATTCATCCTTTCATTTCCATGATTCAGTATTGATTGGGTACTTTCTCCATGTGCTAAGATCTATGGCTACCTGTAAGGAGGTCAGTGGGGGTGAGAAGGATAGGCCCATGTGTATAGAGAGAGAGCAATACCAGGGGATGAATGGTGGAGAGCAGGAGACCAGACCCTGGATGTTTCAGGTGTTTGTAGAGACAGAGACCATGTGGGGTAGTAAGCAAGTTGCTGAAGGCCAGGGACAGCATGGCCTGGGAGAGCTCCCATCTCTGTGCCCTCTCAGATTGCTACAAGCACTCCTGTCCTCTTCAGGGTCCTCTTTTTGCCCCATCCCATTTCTCCCACCAAGTGAGAACAAGACCCTCGCTCCTCAGACCGTGGAAGTGATGTCTGGGCCCTCCTTTGTCTGATGCCTAGGCTGGGAAATTGGCTCAGACCCTTTCACTCTCCTGCAGGGGCATCGTACATACCTGGTCCTCCAGGCCCACCGGGGCCTCCTGGGCCACCAGGTTCCAGCAGCAGCACGGACCGGGAGATTCAGCAGTACATCTCCGAGTACCTGCAGAGTAAGTGGCGGCACCCATGGGGCTGGGGTCAGAGTAGGGTGGCGAGAGTGTGCTAGGGTCTGAGGGCATTCTCTGTGGCAAGGCCAGTGCCCCTGGAGCAGGGCTCCATGTCCATGAGCTCCCACAGGTGAACGTTCCCAAGAACCACCTGCCTTCTCACACCTGCCACACACATATCCACACCTCTGCCCCGCAAAGAGGCTCACACTCTCACAGATTCATCTATCTGCATACACAGTGCACACACACCTTTCAGTCTCTGATGTGCTCCCCTGGACCTCACCCCTGTGTACCTGTGAACATGGATGTGATTCTCACAACTGTGCACCCCAGAGGTTTGTCAAATGGGTGACGTCATGTTGACTCATACCTCTCATGCTGCCAGACTCAGCAGAGGTCTCTGCCTCAGTTTCTCTCTAAGAAGGGAAGTCTAGGCTCCCCGCTGGCCCTGCCTTGGGTCCATCTTGGTGATAGGGTAGGTACTTAATCCTCTGACTTCAGGGCAACTCCATGGGAAGAACTTACTGTGCAGGGGACAGGCTTAACTTTGTTTCTTTCTTTTGGTGGCAGGTGACAGTATTAGATCTTACCTATCTGGAGTTCAGGGTCCCCCGGGCCCACCTGGTCCCCCAGGGCCTGTCATGACCATCACAGGCGAGACTTTTGACTACTCGGAGCTGGCGAGCAGTGTCGTGAGCTACTTACAGAGTAAGCCTGTCCTCATACTGAAATGGGAACATCCCCCTGAGGTTCCCTCTTGTCGACAGAGCCTCAGCTCCTGGTTGCTGTTTGCTTTACCGTTCTCCTGAAGGAGGCGGTTAATCCTGGATGCTTGGTACCCAGGCCCCTAGGCCACAAGGCCCCATCTTCATAAAAGGGTTGTTCAGATTGAGACTCGAGGCCACGCTGTGGCCCTGTCCAGTGAGCCTTCTAGCATCTGCTCAAAGGGGTCCTATTGAAAGACCCGCTGTCTCTGTTCTTGAAAGCTGATCCACCAGGTTGGCAGTGTCTGTGGGGAGCTGGGCTAACACATTCCTGAAGAGAAGCTGCATTTCCTAACAGAAAAACAAAACCAACTTTTGGCTGTTCCCAGCTTCCATAGGAGCCTCCTTATGACACCCCGCACTCCTTCCCCTGAGCGGAAATAACCGTTTGGTAGGGCCTCTTGGTTCTGAAGTACCAGTGGTGTTTGCACAGCCCAAACAAACAGGTAACCCGAGGTTTTCTTCCCAACAGCCTCAGGGTACAGCATCGGTGCAGCCTCTGTTTCCTCTGAAGACATCCTGGCCGTCCTGCGGCGTGAGTCTCCAGGGTCAGCCAGAGGGGGGAACCACTTCACCCTGTCCTGCCATCACTTGACAGGCACACTTTATCCACGTTGGAGCCTGGCAAGGGCAGCAAACAGGAGGTGGTCTCTTGGACCGCAGAACTACCCCTTGCTGCCCAGATAGGCCTTCTGAGTCAGCAAGCTGACTGGACAGGGGCAGCAGCTTCTACCATGCCCGCCAGTGCCAGGCAACCCACAGGTGCCCCTGTGGCTACCTGGAATCCTGCCGATTTCCGGCTGACCAGAACTCAAGAATACCACTCCAGAGCCAGTCACGTGGCTGGTCAGGCTGTGGCCTGAGTGGGTCCATGCTAACGAGCCTCTCCTCTCCAGGGGATGACGTGCATCAGTACCTACAGCAGTACCTGACAGGCCCTCAGGGACCACCAGGGCCACCAGGGCCACCAGGGGCCAGTGGAGATGGCTCCCTCCTGTCTCTAGACTACGCAGAGCTGAGCAGCCGCATTCTCAGCTACATGTCAAGTGAGTGTCACAGGCAGGGGTGGCCTGGGGTGGGGACTTGGATGCTGAACTCCCCTGAATGGGCCCGGTGACCCAGGTTGCACCAACCCAGCAGCAGTGGATACAGTGTTCAAAGTGATTCAAGCCTGTGACCGCACAGCAGGTCAAGGAGCATTACGAGGGAGCCAAAACAACTGTCTAGAGCAGTGTTCTATGTATGCGGTGTTTGCACACAACTTACACACACACACACATACTCTCCTGTGACAGAAGGATGTGCGTAGTTGTCAACCCATACTCGTAGCACCTGAGGACCCTGGCATTGGTGTCCTTACACAGAACCATACCTGTGTCACCCTTTTCTCTTGTCTGTCACCCCTCTCTTCCTTTCCAAGTCCCCACTGCTGTCCAAACCCCTTTAGTATCTGCCCCCCCTTTATGTGCCCCCACCTGCCTTTCCCTCCTGCTGATCTGAATCTTCACACATGGGATTTTACTTTTCAGGCACTGGCATCAGCATTGGGCTTCCTGGCCCTCCAGGCCCCCCTGGCTTGCCAGGAACATCCTATGAGGAGCTCCTGACCTTGCTCCGAGGTAAGGCTGAGTAGGGGACATGTGTCCATGCAGTGTGGGATGGAAGGTGACACTTCTGGGCCTAGGCCATGACTGTTTTTCCTGGTGTCTCAGGGTCTGAATTTGGAGGCATCGTTGGACCCCCAGGTCCTCCTGGGCCCCCGGGGATCCCAGGCAATGCGTGGTCCAGCATCAGCATGGAGGACCTCTCATCTTACTTGCACAGTAAGGTGCAGGGGAGCAGGGAGGAGAGTGGAGGCCCACAGGGCAGTCTCTGGGCTTTCATGGGCTTCAGCAAGGGCAGCATGGGATGATAAATCACCTCACCATTCCCCAGTCCTCAGGGAGCACCTACAGGGTGGGCCCAGAGTCACCTACGGCTCTTCTTGCCTTGGCAGGGGAAGAGGTCGGGAGAGAGTTCTCCCAAGTGCAGCCAGAGAACCCACGAGCCAGCATGTGATTGGGGGCCTGTGGGGCTCTGGCTCCCAGCAGACAGAGGCCTTGGGAGGAGGGGGTGTGATCTGGATTGAATGAAGCTCAGAACCAGGAGTGAAATGGCCAGCCAGTAGTCACTCCCCAGTGGTGCTGGGGAAATGGGCTTGGCTGCAGCCTCACCCAGGAGGCCCAGTCTGGTCCCCTCCTTTGCCAGAGCGGCCCGAACTGGACATTCAGCTTCACCAGTGAGACCTTTCTTTCTTGCCTTTCCCACTCAGCGGCTGGCTTCTCATCCATCCCAGGCCCTCCAGGCCCTCCTGGTCCCCCAGGTCCTCGAGGGCCCCCAGGTGTCTCAGCAGCTCTGGCGACCTATGCATCTGAGAACAGCGACAGCTTCCGGAGTGAGCTGATCAGCTACCTCACGAGTGGGTACCCCTAGCTTTGAGATCCCCTGCATGCTGCCTTCCCATGACATTTCCCTTCCCTGTAAGGGGGCCAGCAAGGTGGGAGAAGGAACCTGGGAGCCCAAATACATGTGAGCCAGCAGTACAGCTCAGCCCAGCGTCTCCCCACACCAGCTCTCTCCTGCCAGGGTATACAGACCCCTGTTTACATCCATTGCTAAGGGGCTTAGAGACACTGGGAGAGATCCCATGAGCCCCACTTCTCATTCTCCACCAAGATCTGAACTCCCATTAACACAGCTCCTCACCCTCAGGTCCTGATGTGCGAAGCTTCATTGTCGGTCCCCCAGGCCCTCCAGGGCCCCAGGGGCCCCCAGGAGACAGCCGCCTCCTGTCAGCGGAGGGCTCCTTCACTGGGGAGAGCAGCTTCTCCTCACGCAGCTCATCAGTCCGACGGGGCGCTTCCCACAGCTCGTCAGCCGGCATGGGAGGAGCCAGCAGGGGCTCCCTGGGCGAAGGGGACGGGGGCCCCTACGGCACTGACTTCAGCCTGGGTGGAGGCTACGGGGCAGCAGCAGAAGGTGGCATGTACGGTGGCAGTGGCGGATCCTTCGGGGCTGGCTTTGCCAGAGGCCTGGATTACAACGAGTTGGCTGTTCGGGTGTCGGAGAGCCTGCAGCGTAAGTGAGGGCACTGAGGCCTCTGCGTTGGCATGTGAGCCCCTGAACGTCTGGGTTCCAGAGACTCACTTTCTCGTCTCTGAGCTCCCAGGCTGTGAGGACAGCAATGCTGGAACCAGAGAGGCAGGGAGTGAAGACTGGTGGCCCCAACCTAGTACTCATCAGCCAGCTCAGGGGGTCCAAGTCATGGGGCCTAAGCTACAGGAAAGAGAGCAAGTTAGCCTCTCTGCACTGAATTCTGCATCTCAGAAGAGTAGTTACAACCAATGGTTTTCTGGTGGGACTAAAGGAAGGTTGCTGGGTAAGAAGTCCTTTCTCCCTGCAGCTTGTCTGCACATTTATACAGGCCCAAAGCGCTTGGGGAATGCCCACAGCAAACAGAGACCTGCGCCAGACTCAAGGGCATATGAAGGAAGTGAGCGGGGCTTTGCCCTCACTGCCCTTGGCCTAGTGTAACTGACTGCCTTGGGAGAGAGGCAGCCAGGGGGCACTCTGAAGGCGGTGTTGACTGAGCACTGCGGAGCATGGGTCCTACTGCCAGTTTTGATGTTTTCCAGGTCAGGGCCTGCTGCAAGGCATGGCCTACACTGTGCAGGGCCCGCCAGGCCGGCCTGGACCCCAGGGACCTCCTGGAATCAGCAAGGTCTTCTCCGCCTACAGTAACGTGACTGCAGACCTCATGGACTTCTTTAGAAGTGAGGACATTCCTGATTGTCTTCCTAATGCCCAACCGCTGCCTGGAAACCCTGATGGTGTAGGGATTAAGAGCTACAGCTGCTAACCAACAGGCTGGCAGGTCAAATCCAGCAGGCACTCCTTGGAAACTCTATGGGGCAGTTTTACTCTGTGCTATAGGGTCACTATGAGTCAGAATTGACTCGATGGCAGTGAGTTTTGTGTTTTAACCGCTGCCTAGTCTCACGTGGTGCCTGCTCCACAGAAATGAATCTCTTGAAAAGCTTCCAGTTAGCTTGATAGTGAATTCTAAACTGTGCACTCCTCTCATCATCACAGACCTGACCACCACCTACCTGTGCTACTTTGATAACTAGACTTCCCAACTGCAGGCCATCTCCGATCTAAAGCCAGTTTTTTCCCACCTCCTGTAGTTTATGGCACCATTCCAGGACCCCCTGGACAGAAGGGAGAGGTGGGCACCCCAGGACCCAAAGGTAAGCCACCAGGACCCTAACCAGCTCCCTTCCTAGGGCTAACTGGGTGTCTGCCACTCCTTCAATCCTCACATTCGTGCGTTAGTCACCATCCCTGTCTCCTTCTAGGTGAGAGGGGCCCTACAGGACCACCAGGACGGCCTGGCCCCCCTGGCCCACGTGGCCACAAGGGAGAAAAAGGAGACAAAGGTAAGTCCTGGCTGCCACAAGAAGCCCTGGTAAGCACAGCAGTTAGGTGATCGGCTGCTAACTGAAGGTGGGTGGATACACCCACCGGCAGCTCCACGGGAGACAACTGTGGCAGTCTGTTTCTGTCAAGATTTACAGCCTTGGAAACCCTATAGGGTCACTATGAGTTGCAGTGGGCTTGGTTTGGTTTTGGGCTTTGGCTGCGAAACTGGTGCTCTGGAGAAGCAGGTGACTGGTTCCCGAGCCAGCCTGGAAAAGGCAGGCCAATGCCAAGCCCTGAAAGCAGACACTGCCAAGAATATAATGTGCATAACCACCGAATTACCAGCTAGAGAGATGAAGGGGAGTACCTGAGCAGGCAGGAAAAGGGGACTGATCTGCTAATAGAAGAGGTTAATGCCTTCAGTTCCCTGATATGAAAAATTTAAACTTCCACGTTACCTTTGCAGTTGACACAGTGGCCATAATTGTCTGGGCACATGTGTTTAAAACAAAAGGTGTTTTGTGTTGTTTTTTTCCCCCCCTCAAAGAAAACCTTCCTACTCATTCTCTTTCAGGTGACCAAGTGTATGTGGGGCGGAGACGGAGAAGTATTGCCTCCAAGCCGTGAGCTACTTTGGCTGAACTGCCCCCTGGAACGGGTCTTGCAATGGCTCATGGTGCTTCTGTTAAATTCTCTCCAGAGGGTGGGCTAACTTCCTACCACAACAACATAGCCAATAAGCAACTAGCAACACTTTAGACTGGAACAGTATTTACGTGTATCAACCAGACAACTTGAAACTGCTTCACTGGGTGGACTTGTAAGTGTAGGTGCCTTAGAGTGAGGCTGGCTTCTCTGCTGTCTAGATCTGAGCTCCCTGGGTAGCTAGGAAAGCCAGGCTCAGGAGTCATTGTTGAAAACTGGGCCCAGAAACTGGCACAGTGGGAGTGGGGCACCTTCCTTCAGGTGACATTTGATAGGGTTGTGTTTGCTTGATGTTTCAAGGCTAAGCTTGCAGCACCTTCCTCTTGGGTTCCCTCTGTAATCTCCAGTCATAACAAAGAGTTGGCTAAGAAGTCACTCTTGGAATTGAAGAAATTCACTTCCCCCGTAGGAGGTAACAGAGTTTCTCACTACGTACCCTATTGCCACTTGCTTTGAAAGTTCATGTTTGTAGCTATGCTCTGTATCCATGCTGGGGTTTATAGATTTGTTTTACACTGAGCTAGACTGCAGCCTAGACTGCAGCAAATAGGCAAAGAAGGGTAGTGGGCAAGGGAGATTTAGAAGAAGGGACCAACAAAATGAGTACCTGATGCTAGGAAGGACAGCTTCACCTGGACATACCACCTTCTGGATGCACGTAGGAAACGGCACGGGGACCCCGTTTTTTACGTACTTTTCAATGTCTAAAAACATCTGTGGTCTATAAGATGCAAAGTCATTTCAAGTGCAAAATTTCCTGTTAAGGTTTTTTTATTCCTTTTTAGCATCACATTTAATATGATCCACCTGGCCAAAGAAAAGTTAAAATACGTATGTATGATTAATTGGGCCTGACTCCGGAACTATTTTTTATAAACACAAGAAAGCAGAAATTGCTGTATTTTGGGAAAAGTTGCAGTTTCTGGCGTTTTGTTTAAAACATCACTGAGATCTTTACAAGCAGATGTCCCTCTGTAGGTGCTAACTGAATCTAGCCATTTACAAAAGCATCTGGAGGGTTCCCCTGAGCATGTTACTTGAAATAAACTCATACACAACAAAAGAGCGATTTATTTACAATCACTGTAGTGATGGATCCGAGGACAAAGCCACTGTAACGGTAGGGTGAGTGGTAATAAACAGGGCATCAGAACGCCCGTTATGGAGGAATGGCCCACAGAAACACTAATACAATCAAGCACTCAAATTCAGGCCAACATATAAATTGTTTCCATTTTTGCCTCTCAATTTCTAGGCAGTAAAAAATGGGGTTAAATTAAATCTACTTCTGCATCTCTTAAAAGACGTCAAACTGTTTATTTGCCCACGTATTACACTGGAAAAACCTCTCCATGGCCTATTTGCCTCCCTTACTAGATATTCTGGTAGCTACTTGGCTATGAACCAACCTGAGGATTTTTTTTTTTATTTTAAATGAGCTTATAAGGCCATATAAGCTTTGCAGACTTTCAGAACACTTAAGCTTTACTGCAAATGAACAACTTCAACATTACTGTCTGATGAAAACTTACTCCTGTACATATGCCTTATTATGATTTGTTTTTTCAAATAAAATTCATCAGTTTTATCCAAAGTCGGAATTGACTTATTTTTCTAATAGCAGTCTCATGGACTCACGTATCTGTTAGTAACAATTCTTCCTGGGGTTAACCAGATTTAGGAGTTCTTCCCTAGTTGCTAGATTTACCTGACTAGGATATCCTGAAGCCTTCATCTGGTTCTATGCCCAAATGAAACAGGGCAGAAGTCCAAACCTGCTACTTCTCTGGACAGAACCTAAAAAGAGGACATGGGCAGATATGTACGCAGCTAGACAGAAATGATCTCAGTCTCTCTTGTTCCATTAAAAAATAAAAAGGCACTGAATGAGCTTAGTAGCAGGCAATGTTCCTAAATTAGCATCATCCAGGGCTCCCTTCGGCAAAGCTGAACCCGGGCCGGAATCTGCTGCGTCCGGTCTACTGAATCTGGCCTGAACATACCAGTGACAAAAAGAAGTGAGTTTAGCAGAAGTGAGTGCAAAATGTTGTGAGCTGCCTGGTGAGAAAAACAATCCACCCCAAGGGAAAAACATGAAATAAAGTCTGTACATGAAATTCTCCTTCACTCCAGACTTTTTGGAGCCAGGGAGGGTGGATGAACCCCCAACACTACTGCCCTCAGATAATCTTTCAACATTAAACCAAACATATCCCCTGAAGCCATCCTAAAACTGAACAACAGCTTAGCTTAGCTAGTGAAAAAGGCCTGCCTTGAATATTATGCTCTTTTGAGAACTATCCATATCAGAGCCGACTAGAAGTAACAGCAACTCAGAAGATGAGACAGGAACCTTACAGGGCAGTGGATTTATGTTAATGAAGGAGGAACAATTCAGAAAGATGAGAATGTTGTTTAGCTTGAAGAATGTAATTAATGTCACTAAATTTTACATGGGAAACCCTGGTGTCATGGTTGTGTGGTGGCGAAGTGCTACAGTTGGTAACCAAGAGGTTGGCAGTTCAAATCCACCAGGTGCTCCTTGGAAACTCTGCGGGGTAGTTCTACTCTGACCTATAGGGTCACTATGAGTTGGAACCAACTCAACAGCATCTAACAACAAATTTCACATACAGAAACTGCAGAACTGGTGTATGCTTTGCTGTGTATATTCTCAACAACAAAATAAAGCTTAGAGGAAAAAAGTATGTACACATCCACACTGATGGAAATACTTTAAACACTTCCCAAAGAAGGGGTTTGCATGCTGAAAGACACACCCCTTTGAATTACCTGTGGAAACTCTCTGGAGGGGGCTGTGGGGGATGTTGACAACAGCAGAAGGCTGTGAATACTACTAAGTATGGTAGGAATGAAAGAGGTGAAGGACTGTAATGAAACCACTGTTCAAACCCACACAGAGGTGCCTTGGAAGACAGGCCTGGTGATCTGTCCCCAAAAGGTTACAGCCTTGAAAATCCTACGGAGCAGTCCTCTACACACAGGGAGGAGTAATGGACTCCACAGCAACTAACAACAACAAGACCAAAACAGCTGCAAAGTGTTCTCATGCGGGAAGTCTCCTCTCAAAGATTCACAATAAAAGACGGCCTCCCAACATAGATAAAGAAATAACTTTATTTTTTGTCTGTCAATCCCGTGACTAAAAAGACATGTTTGCTCCCAAATAGACAAGAGGCATAATATGAAACAACATTCTTTCTGAAAATTTAGCTTGTGAAGCTATTACACCGCCAATCAGAGTAGATCACAAAAAGCTGCAGCCAACATTTAAACCCTGCTGCACACTCAACCCAAGCTTAGAGCAGAAATGTTAAAGCTGTATCAGAAAGCTACCGAGGAGCAACGACACAGGCATTCTTACTGTGTGCCTTCAACGGAGGAAAAACATTTAAAATATCATCCCATTTCATTTCAGAGATATTTTCCAGAAAAGAACTGATTCATTTACTCAAATGGCTATTAGAACAGGAACTCATCTTCTCTCCCACCTCAGTTCTAGGTTTTTCTTTAATTGATGAGACTGCTAGTTAGTAGGTAGAGAGAATTTGGCTTCTCAGAAGAGTCTCTGTCATTTAAGCACAGTGTGGAACCCGGGGAAAAAGTGTATAGTTATACAGAAACTAGAAGAGTACAAAAGACAGTAACTTCTGGAACTCGCTGATGCTCAAGAAATCAGAGACCCTCCATTAAAGTGGGTCTCATGTGCCTGAGAGCTTTGTGCTTGAGAAAACACTCCTTAGAGGTAGCTCTGGTTCTGGTTTATACATAAGTAAAATCTATTTTCTCCTGTTACAGGAAGGTTCTGATATTTTCAGCAAAGGTAAGCACTCCAAATTACCTTCTTACCCCTTCTATAGCTTCTTCATAGAAAAGGGTAAGAAGCAGCTTAATTGTGACTCTGTACGAGAGTAGCAGCTAATTCAGCAATTTACACCCAACTCTGGATTGACAGGACCAGGAAAGGCAAGCTGGTGCAAGGAGCTCTGGGTACTAGACCTGCATAAGTGTAGAGATGGTCTGGTGTATTCACAGCACTTGGGGGGAGAAAAGAAACTGAAAAATTTGGGTGTACATACAGAAAATTTCTTTTAGAAATTTCATGGCACATGCTGCCACAGCAACAAAACCACCAATGAAGAATTAATTTATCTGCACTCTCAGGATTTCAAACAAGTCTGGTCCTCTCCCCCACTCCCACCCACACTTAGCTAGAAAGATGGCTATTATCTACTTGAAGAGAGGGCAGAACACACAGTAGGCAGGTACAGGGACAAACAGCATACACTGTAACAAAACACTTCTTGAAAACATGTCCATAACCAAGTACTCAAGTGAGTGTCTCCCCTCTGAGCGGGCTTCGCTTTACCGTCCCCCACCACAGGAATCTGTCATCCTGGGAAGGGAACTCCCGTGTGAACACTGAATCCACAGGGCAGTTTCAGGGCAGATGCAAGAGTTGTAAAAAAAAAAAAAACAAACTTACCCAGAGTGTTAAACCATGCCACTCTGAGCCTTTCTACTTTTTCAGTAATCTGAATGTCAAGTTGAAAAGAATAAAATATTCAGATCAAATCAATGATTTGCCACAAACAGTTTAGCACACAAAGTATCACCTAAATGATACTGAAAAAAATGTCTACTGCCCCAAATACTAATTTTTAAATAGCCAAAAAATGAAACTTTCAAAGAAAGTGAAGAAAATCTTCCTCCCCTCTCCCTAACCAAATAGATCATTAAATATACTGGTAACATTATACTATCATTCTTATCATAACAATATAAACAATCCCCATCATCATCCTGAATTACTTTATAAAGATATATATTTTAAAAGGCTTTCAAAAAACATTTTTTCCAAACCAGCATTAGAGAATAAAGCATTAAAAGTTTCATATACAGTAACACAACCATGTGGTAAGTGTATGAATTTACAACCACACATTTTATATATATGTGTTTGTATGTATGTATGCATATGTATGCATGAAAAACAAACTTGGCCAGAACGTAAGGCTAGTTACACAGTTGTCCAAGTAAATATGCTTATCAAAAACAAGTACAAAATTAAAATCACACATGCATTTTCAAATCATCTAAACCACTAGCAAAATAAGTTTCGGCATTCAAGGTTTTACAGTTAACTGCAAGAAAGTGCTATATAGACATTTACATTTTCTTAATACAAATCAGTGTTCCCGCAAAGTTCATTTAAATTCTTCATCCACCTCAAGTGAAACACACCTAAAAACTGAACCATTTACAATTTGGTGCCCAGCACTCCCAAAGGAGAACAGGTACCAAAGGACAGGGAGCGAGCATCATTTGCAAACATGCTGCCTCACAAACCTAAGAACAGCTGTTGTTAACACTGCATGACCTGACAGCTGGTTAAGATTCTAAGCCTCCAGAGGGACAGAGAATGAACAGTTCATCAATAATTACACATATCAGCAATCCCATCATAAAGGTTTATGAATTTTCCCACAGAAATCAAAGTAATTTAAACTTGGAACAAAATAAAATCAAAATATAAGTGACCTCATTTCAAATCAGTAACAAAAAATATTTCTAACATGTGTCTAAATATTTAATTTAAATACTTCTTTTTAAAGTATTCTCAATAAATGCTTCTTTTAAGATTGATTTCAGAACATACATTTATTTATAAATATAAATTCAGCCTCTGAGCCTCTGTTCTCAACAAACAGAACTGGCTAAGATGGGGGCAAGTCATTTAACTAGCTCATGTATTATTGTAGGAAATAAACTAGGACAGCTATCTCTACATAACTTTTAATTTGTTGACTTTTACATTCCTACTTCGACATGTTGCCCTTTTTCTGTTCCTGTTCATATTTCTAAACTTTGAACAATACATACTATAGGATGAAAATTTCTATCAAATATATTAAGTGCAAGATTTTTAAAGACAGTAATGCTTAATATGGGTATTTTTGTCCCCCTGTTGAATCAGAAAAGAAAATCCTAGTTTAAATTTGATTGAAATTTAGTGTTTTAGGCACTGTATTAAAAAAACTAGCACCCTTAATTATTAGCTCATGCCTAAAAAGATAATTACTTTAGATAAATTAATGAAATAAATTTGTTCCTATGTTTAGAGATAAAATACATTTATTTACTGAGTCAACAGCACTATTTTGAGCCACTTATAGTTTTCTCATGAGAGCTGACTCACCAAAAGAAAGTTCCAACTCTCGACCGCATAGTTTCAGCTACAGAATTTAGGCATCACTGAGGCATTAGATCAGATAAAAAGATATTTATTGATACTAAGTGGTATAACAGTTCTTTCATCTTTTTTGTTTTTTAATAATTTTAAACATTATTTCTCAAGTAATAGTGTCTAAAGAACAAAAATGTTTAGATTAATATACAAAATCACCTTAGGGAATTACTGCAAGATGCCACTTTACCAGCACGGCCCAGCATCTATCTGTCTTAGTTCCATTCCCCTTCATCTTTGCTTTAAAACAAACAAATGAAAAAACACCTAGAAGGTGAGGCAGGTGATTGTCTCCGTGAACTATGTGACACAGACTGTGGCAGAAGATGAAGAGAACAGAATGACATATTTTAAAAAGCCAAACCCAATCACAGAATGCTTCCCATTGTTACGATCCTGTGGAATGCAAGCTAGGAACAGGATAGAATTTGGAAATCCGGCTCTGAGCTGAAGGGTTAAGGCATTCAGACTCCCCAGTCATTTTAAAGAACACTTCCTGTTCCTGCAGTTTCCTGGCAAACTCATCTTCCAGAGTCTTGAAAAGGAAGGGGAAAAAGAAGCTGTTATGTGCTAATATTACAAATGTAATTTACTCTGACAGCCAAGATAAAACTACTTGCTCTAAACATTTTCTATCACCCTAGGGAAGATAGAACTGATCAACAGTTAAGATCACAGGCTTAGCACAGCCCTAAGTTCAAGCCTCAACTCAGCCACATGAGCAGGGCAACCAAACAACACACTGCCAACAAATTAACTCATAGCAACCCTGTAAACCTAAACCAAAACCAAACCCAGTGCTCCCAAGTTGATTTCCAACTCACAGTGACCCTACAGAACAGGGTAGAACTGCTCCACAGTTTCTAAGTAGCACCTGGTGGATTCCAACAGCCAACCTTTAGGATAGCAGACACAGCATGTAACTACTACATCACCAAGGTTTCCTGTAAGAAACAGTAAAAATACCCCCACAGGATCTCCAAGGCTGCACTCTTTACAAAGGAAACCCTGGTGGCAGAGCGGTTCACGGCTATGGCTGCAAACCAAAAGGTTGTCAGTTCAAATCCACCAGGCACCACTTTGGAAAACCATATAGGCAGTTCTACTCTGCCCTTTCAGATCACTGAGTCAGACATAATTAACTCAATGGCAATGCATTTGGTCTTTGACTACTCTTTACAAACAGAAATTGCTGCATCTTTCGCTCTTGGAGCAGCTGATGGGTTTGGACCATGAACTTTTCCATTAGCAGCTGAATGCTTAACCACTGTACTACCATTAGACTTAAAATGTCTCCCCCTTCCAAATGAACCATCTGCCTAACAAGCTCTTACTGATCCTTCAAGCCTTACCTGGCTTACAAGGCACTTCCTCACTAAAGCCTTCTCTGACTTCCCCAGGCAGAGTACTCCTCTTTCGTGCATTGCTCCCCCTTCCCCACTCTTAAGTTACATTAACTGCTTCACAGTAGATCCTACAGACTGTTAATTGCCTGTCATTAGATCCTGAACCTTCTGGGGACTTTATCTTTTCATCTCAGCATCTCTTACACCTGACACATAAGCAGTAAGAACCAACGGCTGAGTGTAAGGATGGATGAATGCAAGCATATAATTTTTAGCAAAGCTTTTCAAATTACCTTTTTCCTAGGTCTCAGTTTTTCTCTCCACTCCTTTAATTCTTGGCTGTGTTCCTCATCTAACTCCTTTAGTTTCTGAGTTTCATGCTCAACTAATAGGTGACATTTTTCATTCTGAAAATAAAGTATGGATTAAAAAAATTCAGATCAACTAAGCAACTTTTCACAAATACAATCATCTTCTAAAATAATAAATTTGTCATTACACTATTACTGAGATTAACATTCCCCTCTAAAAGCCAAGTGTCAAGAATTATGAAATGAGTCATAACTTCATTTTAGCAAGTTTCGAAGTTGTATCTATTAGTTACCCTATAAAAAGAACTTACACAGAAAGCACAAGTCTGAGTCCTTATTTATCCTTTCTAAAGTTTTCTCTTAAAACTGATACCTCAGCAGACAGCTTGCATGCATTTTATCCATTGGTACCAAAATGTGGAATTAGTAAATTAAACAAGTGTACAAAATACCACAGTGTTTTCGTGGTACATAACTTCACTACTCTTGAAATTGTAAACTTTTTACGCTAGATACTAAGAGGGCTAGAAAATCCACACAGAGGTCACAAAAGAGTCCTCTCTTAAAGGAACCTTTAAAAATTCCTATATGTACTGGTTCATCACATTTTTTAAAAAGCCTAAAAGAAAATGAACTCTCTAAATGCAGAGAATTTTAATTCAAAGCCTAACAAAACTGCAAACCTTATTTTGAAAACTTTGTATGTCTATTTTGCTAAGCATGCTAAAAACAACACCCAATACTGCCTTTGAAAGACTCAATTTCTTAGATTATAATTTACCACATGTTTACATTCCTCCTGGTTATATAAAATCAAAACAAGTGCTTCTGATACTAAACTGATCTTCACTTGGGACCACAAACGGGAAACTTAGCTTCGTATCCCCGCATTTTCATGAGTCATGTGCAGTTCGCTTTGGTTAGCTACTGTTTTCCCTGACTGGTCACCGAGTGGCCCACCCGCAGGCTGCCTGTACGTCATGCGACCTCACCTGCAACTGATGCAGTTCTCGGACATTGGCTTCACACTGCAACTGAAGATCCCGCATCTGATTCTCATGTTTTTGATGCTGAGCCAGTCTCTCATTTTTCTGCCTCTTTTCTTCTTGAGTAGCAAACTACAAATAAGAAAAACAAAAGAAAAATCATGGTTGACGAGCACTGCAAGTTGTATATATTCCAAATGCAAAATTAAGAAATTTAACAAACTTAAAAGTACAAGATACTAAAGCTCACATCATCACATTCTGTTATTCAAAGCTGTAGTTTACCTCACGGCTTTAGGAAAGATTTCTGATTAAAATTCAGATCCTTCTATCTGTCTGGTGACATCAGTGAATTTGTGTATGAATCTGTGACTGCAGAAGTATCATAATGAGGCCATGTATTTACTTAAAAATCTGCTCAAGTCATCTCATTCCCAGTGTTGGACACAGTACCAGTCTAGCCCAGAATCTGGTGCAGGGCCACAGGACAGAGGACTTTGCCCTTTGTCGTTACTGTCTTACAAAGACCAAGTTGGTATCTGCCACACAGCTAGCCCTGCATGCAGAACTGAACAGAAGGTCAACAAGTACAAGGTGGCTCTAAATATTCACAACACAATTACACAGTATTTCCAAAAGCCACTTAAAATTTTAAACCTTGAAAGAGAAGAGAGGAATTAACTTATTTACTTGTTTAATTTTTTCACGGTCTTGATCTGGTGTGGCTGTTGAGTTAATTCTCAAGCTTTTCTTAAACATGGCCATTCGAGTCTTGGCATCACTGCGCTGAATCTTGGGCAGTCTTGCTCGTTCCTGAGTCTGTCTGTTTTTCAATTCTTCAATAAGCCGTTGATTGTAACGCTGCATTTGTTCTGTTTCCTAAGAAAGTTTTAAACAGAATCTAGTGATGTAGATATAATTTAATAATGAGTATATAAACGAATGTGGAGATACATAATTTTTGTTGTTTCCCAAAATTGCCCTCTCTCGTTGCACAGTGACCACCAAAATATCAGCAAAAAAGAATTTACCAAGAAAATAAAAGTTATTAGTGTTAAGAGTCTTATACCAGAACTCTCTTTTGTTAAATACATAAATGCAGCCAATACATAAATGGAGATACAAGATGCAGAGGACAATGTATAAGAGACCTTTAAACATTGTTCTTAGTTATCTTCCTTATAATTTGAGAAAAGAAGTATGCAGTCATGATCAAGATATAATTTATTATTCCAAACTTCATCACAGAAATAACAGGATAAAAGAAAGAAAGAACTTTAAAGTTCATTCTCTAAGAAATATAAACAGCAAAACTGAGTAATTCTGCAATCTTTAAAATGAACAAAAGAGGGAACAAATTTCATTTCATTAACCTTCTCATGGCGCTTAAGCAGCTGATGTCTTTGCATGAAATACTGATCTTTAAGCTGCTGTTTGAGCATCTGGTGTTTTTCTTGTAAGTGTCTTTCTTCAAGTTCCCAAATTGCAGCTTCTCGAGCTAGAAGAAGAAACAATTTCCAGAATGTCACTTTGCTCTTTTTACTAATGTACTGTTGGACTTCAATATTTACACAAAAGTGTTCCATATACACTAATTTATACACACACTGACACTCAAAGCTATAAGTGAAATTTTACCAATGTAAAGATAGGCATATCTATTACATTCTACTTTCCATTCTACACTAATCTCCTACGAACAGTAAACACTCCATCCCCAACACGAAGATTCCATTTAATCATCTTAACGAGAAAGAAAATAATCCAAGATAAATTTACAGGGGAAGTGCTTTAAAATCTCATTCTATCATGGAACCAGTAAGTATGCCAACCATTAGAAGGCATAATGAGTACACAAAACTATCCAAGTATATTTCTAGCCTCATCTGGACAAGAAGTTTTAAGGGTTACATGTTATGTTCACTTCTACAGTCATAAAATAATTCTGTATCTTGCACAAATAATTCTATCTCTAAAGTTTTTTCTCTTATTTACCACAATTTTATCCTTCTCACCACCAGCCTAGCAAAAAACCAAACCAAATCCATTGCTATCGAGTCAACTCCAACTCATAGTGACCCAACAGATCAGAGTAGAACTGCCCCATAGCTTCCAAGGAGTGCCTGGCAGATGTGAACTGCTGACCTTTTTTGGTTAGCAGGCACAGCACTTAACCACTGTGCCACCAGGGTTTCCACTCTAGCAAAGTATTTCCCAGTAATATCTTAGCAATGGTTCTGAGACATTATCTTACACATGCACACACGCAGCATAGTTCTGTATACCTCTCATGAGCTGCTGCTTGTTATTCAGGCACTCTCTTTCAATATTGGCTAACTCTGCCTTCTGTTGTTGGATGATCTTTTTCAAAGAGCCATCTAATTCTTGCTGCTGCTTCTGAACAAACTCTTGTTCCTGTGAGATACAGTTAACCATCAGTTAGTAGTATGCATAAACAACCACTTATCTGTATGAATGTACATATCAGTGGTTAACAAGAGTTCCAAATCAAGTTTGCAAAGTTTACTGAATTTAGAAATCATCAAAGTATATAGCAGATATGTAGCATAAATGCATCAGTCACCTAATTCAAGGCCAGAAAAACACTCACAATACATAATATTTTAAAATTACTGTTAAGAATGATATATACAAAAGAAGTCTATATTCCACTCATAATTAAAATGCCCTGTTATTACCCTGGCAGTTTTGGGAAAATAAAACATTGACAGCTTCTAAAACTGACTATTCTGCTATGGTTTGGATAAAACAAATCTCCTTTTAGAAAAAAAGGCAATAAACAGCTAATAAATAAAGCAAATATTAGAATTTTAAACCTCAGTTTTTTATGAACAATTAGGAGAAAATACTATGGTTACACTAACACAGAAAGATAGTTTCTGCATCTACAGCTTATGTCTAAAAATGAAGCCAAGTGTTTGAGCCCTTAATGAAAATTAATGCATTACAAGAGAAGGGTGAACTAGGAATCAGACAGGAAACTTACATATTCTAAGTCTATTAACAAACTGCTGCATTTCTGCTAACATGTTTTCTCTGGGATTCACTTTCATCCAAGTATCTGAATATATACTATTTGCCCAAGTATCGAAGTTATGCTTTAAAAACAGTCTCACAGCTACTGTATAAGAAAAGGAAATGCTAAAGTGACATGTTTTTTATGCTAGATCTTGTATTTACAGAAAGAAAAGAACAATATTCAAGCAGAAGACATGCAAGTCTTGCCGGTAAATATTTGAATCCCCATTTCTCTCTTGGTAGTTATACCAGTTTGTGACGAACTCAACAAACAGTGAAATCAATTTGCATTTGGAAATTAAGACTATTCTTAGGCCTTAGACAGTCTGCCATGATCTGGATCACTACCAACCTAGTCTTTGGAACACAAAGGAGTGAGTCTAGCAATGCTCCTCAAGATGTTTGCCTTTGTACAGTATTTCTGGAGTCCCTGGGTGGCACAACCAGCTAAGACTTGGACTACTAACTGAAAGGTTGGTAGTCTGAATCCATCTAGAGGCACTCTGGAAGAAAGAACTGATGATCTGCTTCCTAAAGGTCACAGCCTTGAAAACCCTACAGGGTCTGGTTCTACTCTGCACAGATAGGGTCCTGATAAGTCATCAACTTCTACAGCAACTGATTTTGATTTGGTACAGTGTTTCTGGTGCTCACAATCAGTTCCTTACAGTTCCTGCTAGCTTTGTTACAGTAATCTGGAGTTACAGATGCTTCATCTGCTTCATTAGCATACTATTTTACCATAAATACAAATACATACATTGCCAAAGATTAATATATTGCCTCCATAAAATAACCTACGTGACTAGTCACCTATATAACTTTACCACAACCAAAGAAACTCAGTGAATATTTAAATTCAACTACCTAGAATAAAGGCTTCTCAGTTTTGTTTATATAGATATAAAATCTCCATGACTATGTTTTAAGCCATTATAATAATATAAATTGTTCCAGATTCTTTATATTATTTTATTTTCCTACAGTACTTATTATTTGTAATAAAAATTATTTTTCTAAGTCTGTTGCAATATCTCCACTGGTAAATTTATTTCCTAAATCTAATATAACCTGTATATACATCAAAGGACTCTCTTTTGTTCAGTATTTGTACTACTGCATCAAGGGTTTACAATATATATATACAGGTATATGTGTAGACAGGAACAATGGGTCCAAATTAACTAGTATAAATGCAACTTTCACATTTAGAGTCAAAGAAATCAACTGCAAAAGTATAAAACAGGAGGAATAAATTCATTATGCTAAAACAAAAGTCAGGGTCACTACAGAAGTGAATACGATTTCTCATCAGTGTAATTTTTTATCGTATTACTATAATATACCCACTCCTCAATTATCAACATGGCTAGGTTCCAAAGATCAGGTCACTGTGCGATAATCAGTATTACGTGAAAACAGCAATTTTTCTTTCTATCTTCAGACCATCAATTTGATTTACAAAATACAATCCCAGAAATACTAATAGCTAAGATATACCAATGTGCTTCTCAGCAGAGGTGAAGGCCTGGAGAAGTCTAAACTGGATCCTGTCAGGTTTGTGGGACTAGAAGCCCCGCAGCTTAACCACTTCACCTTCCTCTGGTGCTGGCTCAGAGCTTCCTAGCAGAGCCGTCTGCAGGGCTCCCCTTTACTCCGAAAGCTCTGCCCTCACCCCATGGAGCCTGCTCTGCCCTCTGGGCCTCACAAATCATCAAGGCTCAGGGCTCCTGCAGATAGCAAGGGAGTTGGGAGCCTGGCCACCCACCAGGCCACAGAGAGACAGAGGCTTTGGGCCCACTTCAATTCACTATGTGATGTCATTAAAGTTCCACACATTCTTCCAGAATCCTTTCTTTCCTCCCTTCCTACTTCACAGGGATTTTGAGCTACAGTCCTCAGGCCACACATGAGTAGGGAACCCAGAACAGGGGCCCGCTTGATGCTGTCAGCGGGTCGCCCAGAGGCCGTGGTCATGGAGATCAGCCTCACAACAGGCAGCTGGATGAGGAGTCCCTGTCAACAGGAGGCAGTGGAGTGCACCAGGCAATGGAGTACACAGCCTCCAGAGGCTGCCCAGAGACCAAGGAAGGGGATGTTGTAAATGCATAATGTCGGACAATGATACAGTCAATAAGTAAGGAGCAGGAGTACATTCATATCTAGACTAGGCAATGTTAAGAGTTCAGTTCAAAGAAAACCTTTATTAAGCACTTAGGAAATGCTGGGTATAAGGGTTACTAGAAAACAGTTTTTTGTCTTTAAGGACATTCTGTTTTATTAGCCCCAAGTACTTTTTTGTATGTCAGACCACACAGAGTAGTAGGTCCCCTAGTACCACAATTTTTTAAGTTCAAAAAAAAACCACAGCAAACTTAAAACTGGAAATAAAGAGTCCAGAAATGATGGCTCACAGTGAATGACCAGAAGTACCAGGGAATCATGCCCTGAAGCAGCTAATACACAGGGGGAACAAAAAAGCTAAGGCTTATTTTATACAGAAACAGCCAGATCAAGAGGTAAGAGTCAAAGCATGCAAACAGAGCCTAACATGCGGCAATGCTTCCTAGCAATCAGGCCTGGTAGAGAAACTAGCGGCCCTGCAGAGCTCTGGACTTAAAAACAGTTGAGCAGAGTCTGAATGTTTATGCAGCCAAAACCAAAACACTGAACCCACTGCTGTCAAGTTGATTCCATCTCATAGCACCCCTCTAGGACAGAGTAGAACTGCCCCACAGAGTTTGCAAGGAGTGCCTGGAGGTTAGCAAACATAGCTCTTAACTACTATACCATCAGAGTTTCCATCTATGTAGTAGCCAAGCCAGCCTAGTAAGGGATACTAAATAAAGGATTTTTATATTAAATCCAAGAATTATCTGAAAAATCTCTTTCATACTAACACATTTTATCACCACAAGCGAAATTAAAATATGACTTTCCATTAAATTTCTTAACTTCAAAACTCAAGGAAATTGTTCACAATGGAATCTGTAATTAGAAATTACTCTTAAAATTAAAAGACATTTTATGTTCCAAAAGGATTCAACAAATACCATTCACCTTAAAATTAAAAAAATAACAGATTTGATCACTAACAGCAACAAATAAAAAATAACAGAATCCAAACTATTAAAGGCAAAATCATTTTTAAAAATGGACACATAAACTTTAAAATGAGTTCCCTTTAAATATACAAATGTAAGGAATTTTATATTAATCAGATGACTATAAAAATTAAAAATATGACTCTGGCTTCTAGAAAACTGTAAGAAAATATTATGATACACTGGGCTACTTGCAGAGAATCTGACCATTTTAATGTAAAAGCAAAAACCAAATCCATTCCACTGAGTTGATTCCAACTCATAGTGACCCTATAGGACAGCGAAGAATCACCCTCACAGAATGTCCAAGGAACACATGGTGGATTCAAACTGCTAACCTTCTGGTTAGCAGATGCAACTTTTAACCACCATGCAACTGGGGTTCCCTTTCATGCAACAGAATGGCTAAAAATGGTAATGATCAGGAAAGTGAAGGTAATTCAGTTTCTCCCTCTCTTAAAAAAATCGGTAGTTTCTTTACTCTTTTAGAAAGCTATCAAGGAGTTCCACAACTGCCAATAACAAAAATGTGTAATTTCAGAAGAGGGAAAAGGAGAGGTTGGAATCAAGCTGTATTCTATCTACTCCAGTTGTGTATCAAACATCACAAACCAAAACTACCATGTTAAATTAGTAGTCAATTCCCTATGGAAACTGTGAGAAAGAATACAGCCTGGAATTCCAGACTTTATTTAAAATTAAAGTAAGGAGAACAGCAACTAACTCACTATTTATTATTGAGAATTCGAAAAAATGACAACTGGAGTTACATGGAAGTAAAATTACCATGTTTTATATGGCTTTTCTGGCCACATCCATAATTAAAATATCTACATAAACATATATGCAATCAAAATGTCACATCACACACAGATAAAAATCTAATCACAGCATTCAACTGCTCACATGTGCAGAACTTACAAAATACTACTGAGAAGGTATTTTGGTTTTCTTGACAAAGATAAAAATCACATATTAAAATTATGTGAAGGGTAGATAGAGAACACTACATTGGAAGTGTTCTAGTTTCAGCTCTACCATTAATCTCTTGTGTGACTTTAGACAGATCACTTAGGTCTTCTGTGCCTTGATTTCTTGCTCTGTAAAACAGACACGAGCCATCTCTTCATTAAGGTGGTGGCAGTGACAACCAAATGTGACAATTCTTTGAAGAATACTGCATTACAAAAATCTTCTAGATTTTAGCAAATGATCAACAATATAAAGGCACATGTGAGTCACAGAAACACAAGACAGAGACAACATCCTCCTACAGGCACAAGGGACTTACATCCTGCATTTGGGGGGCGTTGAAGACTGCACAAGATGACAACTGAAAAGACTGAATCATGACCTGAGCAACACCCTGTGAAGCAGAATACAATGCACCTCCCAGGTGAGAACATATCTGAACGACTTTTTGTAAATGGACAGAAGAATAATCACACAAATGCTGAGTTTCTCCAGGCCTGGAACAAGTCAGTTAATAGAAGGGCCTCTTTCTCTTTTTAAAATGAAAGATCTGAACCAGAAAAGCAGTTTCCAAACTAGTGTGCTCTGTTGTTTTTCAACCAGCAGAACTCCCTTAAAAAGAAAACCCACCAAATGTTTTCAAAACAAAAAAGGCAGTGCTGTCTTCACTGAAGTAGAAGCAGCAACCCTGTGCCCCACAGCCCTCTCTCATTTTTGCCAAACCCAAGAGCTCCTGGGAGTATAGGTTGAAAAACCACTGGACTAGGTGATCACATACATTCTAATTCCAATACTACATAGCTGTTATTCACAAATTACATTTATTAAGTAGAGATACCAAGTTTTAGGAGCTTCATCAAAAGCTGCAACCAAACAGAAAGACTCCCGAAATTTGTTAATTATGAAAGTCTTCATTAAATATACAGCAATAAATTTAGCTGGAAAAGGCAGGCAGCCCCCAAAATTACATGAAAAACAAACTACTGACAAAGTCTTACAAAATTATAAGATCATCAGTTCACTCAAAGCTAAATTCTCAGTTTCAACTCTAGTGTTTGCTATACTATCTTTTGGAATTAAAAAGAAAAAAAAGTTTATATATAGTCCTTTAAAAGTAAAAACTGTATTGTTATCTGGTTTGAAATTCAGAATTATCCCAAGGTAGGTAGTCAGCAAGGATCCCTTTCTTCTTCATCTATTAACAAGACACAGCCACCAACCACTGGGTCAAACTGAGTTAGCACAAAGAATAGAATTTGAGTGTCAGGAGAGTCAGGAAGCAAGGTATGGGCATCTTAGTGTATCAACTGTGGATGCCAATTTCCCTGGATGCAGATCCTGGCTCCACCACTAATCAGAGGTGTGACTTTAGGAGATTCACTGAACATTCCTGTGCTTTAGTCCTTTCACCTGTAAAATGGGAGTAACAGGAGTAATCACCTCCACTGCTTGTCATCAGATAACTGAGTTTAGACATGGAGAGCACTTAGAACAGTACCTGATACCAAGCCAATGTGTTGTTTGCTACTATCACCTTAAATTAACAATCCTCATACTGGCTCAAGATAAAATTTATACAGGTTCATGCCAGGAAAAATAGAAACTAGATTTATTCAAAAAATTAGTTTTATTTAAATTTTAAATTTGGAAATTACCTTTTCCTTAGTGTTAAAAATATTCTCTCAATCACAGTGACAAGTAAACGGAAGTTTTCAAATATACTTAGTTGGCAAAAAAAATTTTAATGGCAATCCATATGTCATAGTTTTTGTTGTTTACTGTTATTGTTTTAATGGATCTATAAAATCTAAGTCTAGGAACCACTTTTTGAATTACATAAAACCATATTACAAAGATAATTCAAAACAGCAATTAATATATAATCCATGTCTCTTCTTCTTTTCATTGACATATTAACTAAAAATTAAGCTTAGTTATCTATCTTCAATTTCAGGTTGAATGTGAACATACTTAAAAGATTCACTCTCCAAATATGAAAACGTGTGAAACAGTTCTAGAAAATTTTGCTGAAAATACTAGTTTTACCAGTTTTTAAAATAACTTACTCATCTTCATCAGTTTTACTATAACCCAGAATCACGTTTACTTGACTCGACATAGGTAAAAACAGTTCATTCTTCTAACTGTTCAATTATTTATACTTCTGAATCAAAAAGAAAAACACATTCAACACCTGGTTTCACAATTTATGTAATCAAGTTTAAAAGTAAAAAACATCTGAGCTACCAACTTAGGTTACCTTTTACCATCTTTCTTCTAACTTTGAACTCAGTAGAAATAATGGCCTTTTAATAGGCATTTATTTTATATGGACAAGGATTATATACTCACCCTCTATTTTTATGTCCTAAAAGAGTTCATTCAAACACTGGCATTACTACTTAAAAACATAAGCTTCCATGATACTAATACCAGATAACAGCAGATTATATGTTAACATTTGTTTATTTCACCTGCAGTCAGCTTTCAGAACATTCCATCCACCTAATTACATATAAGTAACTTCAATGTCACCATTAGCATGAATTTAGTGCTACATAAAGAATATCCTGGGTTCCTCTGAATGGGGAGAAGTCAACATCACATCATAACTGCAGTTAAAATTTCCCCTTCCACATGGTTTACGAGCTGTGAGAATAACGCTGCTTTCCGTTTTAGTAGCATTAAGCTGCTGCTGTTACCTGAGCATGCTGGCTTTGCGCAAGCTCCTCTTTCCTGCGTTTCATGAGCTCTTTTCTCAGCTCTTTGGGTGCTTTCTCCACTTCATTTATAACCTACAGTGTATAAGCATGCAGGAGGTGGGGAAATACTTTCTCCACAGCAAGCGTTTATGTGAGCAGACAAGCTACAAGTTAAATATTAAAGTTGTTAAAAAGTTCTTTCAACATGCATTAGCACAGGTGTTAGTCTGGTGAAAAAGAATGAAAGGACAGAACATGCTTAATCTCAGTGCAGAAAGAGACATACACCACGTAAAGGTTAATTAGCCACTGAATTATCCCTATATAGCAAATCATCTCTTAAAGGTCCAAAGACAATCAGTAAAGAATTACTGGCAGTGTTGATGCTGAACTAAATGGAATCAACTCAACTGACCTTCTTGAAAGATCATAAAATGGCAAACATATATATTGACATTGTTTGAAATATTGAACATAAGGAAAGCTAATGTCATTTATAAATGTGCAGAAATTTCATAAATGGCCTGACAGTACCAAAGAAAGATGTCTTTGGTACTGTCAGGCCATTTATGAAATTTCTACACCTAATGAGACCAAAAAAAAAGGGGGAAAACAACCTTAAGATACACAAAGGAGAAATAAGTGGATACTAACTTTTATTTTGTTTTGTTTATAAAACACACCATTTTTTACACAGTGTGATAAAAATGAATACAGACGATTTTGTGCAGGGAATTTTCCTCTGCTGACAATTAAAGGTAAGCTTAATTGTCAGTTACAAACTTGGCAATATAAGCACTCTTAAAATAAGTTTAGTACACTATGACTTATTATACCAGATGAAGTGTAAGACAAAGAATATTTCAGGGCTCCTTCTTTTAATCAATTCGAAACTCTAAATGTCGAATCTGTCTAACAATTCACTATGAAAAACAATCATGTGTTCACAAGTAGAAGCACCAAAAGAAACCAGATGCCAAATCACCACATGCTACTGATGGTCCATTAAAGAGGCTGATTTTGATTTAACATAGTGTATTTAAAATTTCCCACCAGTAAACCCACATGAAACCAAATCACCATTAAAAGGAAGAAACTCCCCAAATGCAAGTAGTTTAGTGATAAAGAAAAAAAACATAATTATTTAAAATATATGTATCGTGATCTCAAACACATTCACAGGCTAAAACTCTCCTAGTCTAAAACAGAAATAGTAACTAGAGACTTTGATTCATTTAGGATTAAATCATTTATTTACCCATAAACTTCATTTAATTTAATCTGATATAAAGAATAACCTCTTAATAAAAACTACCCAGTTTTAAGAAAATAAGCATATAGTCCCAGTAAAGTCATATATCATAGTACATACAGCATTTCTATACAAAATATAATAAACAGTAACAAAACAGGAATTTTTAGAAATGGCAGCCACATCAAATAAAATTATATACCATTTCAGTACCCTCTACATAAAGGTACTATAAAATGCACTGTATTTTAGATCCTTAAAGTTCAGCCAATATGTTAAACTTTCTTTATAATTTGAAAGTTAAAGTCAATGAGAAATCTGAGATATGTAACAAAAGTTAGAATGCATTTATTTGCTCAGATGGTATTTTTTTGTTGTTGCAATCCTAACAGAACTGATACCGATTACTGCCCCTGGGGTCTCCCTTATAATGAAAAAAGTAAATCCTCTTCCTACACTAATGGTACAGAAGAAATTATTATTTCTGAAAATTACCTACATGTAAAGCTCTTTTAAGTTAGGGACAAAAAGGCACACTAGTGTGTAACATGCTCCTTGGAATGAATGGCAATCTTTTACAGTAAATAATACTACAAACAGATTAAGTAACAATATGGTACAGTTTCAGGAGAAATGAAAACACTCTGAATCAAATGATTTTACAAGTATTTTCTACCTGTGACTTTTCAAAGAACCTCACAATCTGATGAACTTACAGATATGTCACATTTCAAGTTACTCAACTTTTGTTTTGGAAAAACATTCAAGAAAAGCAATCAAGTTAATCAAGAGAAAAGACTTAAAATTTTCAAAGATGACTAATAAGTAAGTAAAATGAATTAGTGCTGCCACCTTTGAACACAGCATAGCATGTTTTCTTCTAATAAATATTTCTGTATTTAAGGCTTTAAATGTTGCATTAACAAAGGAAAAATGGTAGAATGGCAGAAAGATGGGTTAGACTCGATTTGAAGAGTTGGCTCAAGGTTTAGCTGAGCCCTTACTGGAAGCTTTGTGAACTTGGGCAAGCCCTTTAAACCTCTTTTATTTCAGTTTTCTTGGCAATAAAGTGAGACAACACTTGCCCTTACTACTACCCTACACGACAGCTGGGAAGACCCAGTGACAGAAAGAATGAGTTCTATTTAACTATTGAGTACTGGTTCCTTAGTTAATCCTAAGTGTACAGTAAACTAGTAACTAAAATCAGTAGTTACACTTACCTCCTTCTTTCGATTCTTCAGCACATTCTGAAATTTGGACAGCTCTTTTTCTTGCTCTCCTTTAATGCGTTTGGCTTCATCTCGTAACCGATTTGTATGTTCTTGTTCTAGACGTTCAATGGTCTGTTTCTGCTGTTTTTCTAGATTCTCAATTTCTTGGTCATATTGTCGTTTTTTACTCTGTAAACGAAGGTAGCTCAAGATCATTTCACTTTCTATCATACATTATTAATTCATTATGCTGACAACATTCACCAGAAGCACAAAACTAGCATTTAGTGACATGATAAAACTTTTACAATACTTAAGAAGTCAAATTTAATTCCTTACTACTCAGGTCAAGATGTACTAAAAAACCTTCTGTGATTTTTAAGAAAGGTTAGTAGTTCACTGTCTTCTAACAGGGAAAATATTTTGTCTATTGTACAAGTAATAAAATGAACAAATATTTTAGGCAATTCTGCAAAATATCTGGCTGCTATAAAGTACTAAAGTAGGTGAGAAGAAAGTAAATACTTATCCAAGAGAAATTTTGAGTAAGCAAGGCCATACTTAGTCTATTTTAATAATAGAACATGACTTGTCATTTGCAGTTCTGTTACTCATTGAGATTCTTAAAATAAACATCCCATTACACTGAAACAAACCTTTCTACCTGATAAATCTACTTTCAACAAAAACATTCCTGCTTACATAACACTGCAATTCTAGATACAAACCCAAAAAACCAAGCCCATTGCCATCAAGTCATTATAGGACAGACCAGTACTGTCTCATAATGTTTCCAAAGAGCACCTGGTGGATTTGACCTGCCAAACTTTTAGTTACCAGCCACAGCACTTAACCACTATACCACCAGGGTTTCCAATTTTAGGTATAAACCCACTGCTGTCTAGTCGATTCCAACTCATAGCAATTCTATAGGTCAGAGAAGAACTGTCCCATAGAGTTTCCAAGGAGCACCTGGCGGATCTGAATTGCCAATCTTTTGGTTAGCAGATGCAGCACTTCCACTACGCCACCTGGGTTTCCACTTTTGGATATACGTGTAGTTAAATATTTAGAAAGGTAATTGCTTTTATTTAAAAAAAGAGATTACAAATTAAAATATTTTAGGAAGTGTTTTGGCAGGAAAGGGAACACAGCGTCAGTAAGGTTCTACAAAACAGACTAGAAGTACTGCAGAACTACTCAGTGAGAACAAAGGATTTTCTTAGCAATTCTACGTTATGACCCAACAAATGTAATAAATAATGATGCATTAACACAAAACCACACTTATTACTGAATATTTCAAGAACTGTATTCAAAACAGAACTAGTGTTACATTTCAAATGATCTTTTTTTCTGGCTTATGTTAAGCTAAATGTTCAACATATGTCATCAGGAGTTTTAAATCATGACCTTGCTCCTTTTCCAACTTTGGCCAAAATAACAATTCAAGGAACTCAGTGACAATTACCCTTCACTAGTCAATACTAGTGATTCATCATAAGAAGACCACAATGGAAGATTCTTTCAAGTGAAAAGGTCCACAGGGAATAAAAAAAAAAAATGCACCTAGACCACCAAAGATAGACAGACCAGAAATACATCAATGAGCCAGAGACGCCCCAGTAATCAGGAAAAAAGTTCTAAAACTTGCTGATGTTTTTGCTTCATTTTTTTAAGCACTAAAATTCATTATTAAAATGGTACAAAAATCTAAAACCTTACCAGCATTTCCTGCTCAAAGCGCCGGAAAATCTGTTCTCGTTGCTGCTGCAGTTTACTATTGAGCTGCTGCTGCGCTCTTTGCTCTTCTTTTTGCAGAAATCTTAATTCCCGAAGTTCCTGACGTCTGATAAAGGTAATGGCAATGATAAAGAGAGCAAATATTAACTTCTGAAGTAATGTTTTAAGAAATGTTTATTAAAAGACCTAAATATCAAATCTAAAATGATAAAGCTCATCCAAGAAAAAGTAGGAACAACAATGGAAGCTGTAATACACAACGCAGACAGACTTCGAAATCTGTCAAACCAACCACAATCAACAGAAGAGAAAATAGATAAATGGGAACTAATAAGAATCAAACACTTTTGCTCATCCAAAGACTTTATTAATAGAATTAAAAGGCCACCTACAGAATGGTAAAAAATGTTTGGCAACTGTACGTCAGCCTGATGCCTGATCTCCATAACCTACAAGGTACTACAAAGTATCAATAACATAAAGATAAATCATCCAATTAAGCGATGGGCAAAAGAGATAGACAGACATTTCTCTAATAAGGAGATCCAGGCAGCCAAAACACACATGTGGACATGTTCACGGTCTTTAGTTATTAAAGAAATTTAAATCAAAACTACAATGAGATACCATCTCACCCCAACAAGGTTGGCCATGATCCAAAAAACACAAAACAACAAATGCTGGAAAGGCATTTGTTGGTGGGGCTGCAAAATGGTCCAGCCTCTTTGGAAAGCAATCTGGCACTTCCTTAAAAAAATGGATATCGATATACCATTTGACCCAGTCATTCCACTACTTGGAATATATCCTACAGAATCAAGGCCATTCACACCAACGGATACATGCACAAGAATGTTTATCACAGCACAGTCCACGACAGCAAAAAGATGGAATCAACCCAGATGCCCAACAACAGAGGAATGGATAGTTAAACTATGGTACATATACTCAATGGAGCACTACACAATGATAAAGAACAATGATGATTCCAGGAAACATCTCATAACCTGGTTTCAACTGGAAGACATTATGTTGAGTGACAGTAGTCAGCGACGAAAGGACAAGTATTATATGAGACCCCTACGATAAGAACTCAAAAACAGACTTATGCATAGAAGAAAAGACTCTTTGACGGCTGCAAGGGAGAGGAGGGTTTAGATTAGATTAGATAGTTGGTAGAAATCTGGCTGGGTGAAATTGGTGATAGCGCATATCAGAAACAAGAACAATATTACGTGGACTTCAACATAACTTGAGTACTCCTTCCATCTTAACCCAGTATAGCAAGGACAGAGCAGCTGGGGCAGGGGGCTATGCTCTTAGGTGAAATCGAGGCCAACTGGCACAACCAGCATTTTGCTAAGAGGGCTCTCTGCACCCCACATTGGTGAGTGGTGTCTGGGGTCTTAAAAGCTGCCAAGCTGCCATCCGAGGGCACAACAAATGGTCCCAACTCAGCAAGAACGGATGCTCACCAAGGACCAAAATGACATGGGGGAAAGACAACCCAGAAGACAGTGAGATCCACATGAGTGGATGCCTACATCAACTTGGGGCCAGAAGAACCAGATGGTGCCTGGCCACCACCAGTGATAGCTGTGATGGAGCTCACAAAGTTGAGTCTCACTGGCAACACAAGAATAAAAAGGGGTACACCCTGAGATCTCCACTAAAAGACCACAATTGATGGTCCGGTGGCGGCTTTGGGGTTCCCCTGGGAGCATGGCCCCCGGCCCTGATGCTGCCCTTGCCCATAAATCATAACAAAGGTCCACTCTTCGGACACAAATGGATTGGACTTGGTGATACAAAGCGACCACATCGTGTGTGCACTTTATGGTTCTACTCATCTATAGGATTATCATCCTGCTGACCTCTGGCTGGAGTAAGGGGATTGGGTGGAGAGGAGGGGAAAGGAGACTGCTGGGAGGATGAGACATGTATGGAGCAGAGAGTCACCGGGCAGGGAGAGCAGTGTAAGCTGCATATAGGTGGGCATGTAAATTTATATGGGAATGTACATTTTCACTCAGTCATAATTAAATAAATAAATAAATAAAACAATGTTCAAAAAACAATTCTTTTTTCCATATGGAAAAATGATAAAAATATGATGAAAAATTAAGACAAGAATTTACACTGGTTTATCTAGTCTTCAGATTTTGCAGAGACTGGAAAGAAGTAACAAGTACAGTTTGAACAATGTTGTTTCTCTACTCACCTAAGAAACCTCAATTCTTCAGTTTTGGAATCACTATCGGTAACTATCTTTGAAGTTGTTACACTCACTTCTACACCATCAACAACAAATTTGCGTGTCTTCTTCAATGTTTTCTTTTGTCTTCTTGTTTCCTGACAGAGATGTGATTTTAGTCTTTATATACAGAACACTCCAAGTAGAAAACATATTCTTCACAGAAAAAGTGAAGAGCCACAGGAATATGAACATGACACATACAAAGCATGAATATAAAAGCAATAATCATCATCTGTGGACTCTGGTAGGACACTGGTTAAGCTCTCGGCTGCTAACCTAAGAGTGGATGGCTCAACACCCCCCAGAGGCTTCGAGAGACTAAGACTTGGCAATGTACTTCCATAAAGATTACAACCAAGGAAACCCTACAGAGCAGTACTTCTCAGTCACATGGGGCCACTGAGTTGGAACTGACTCACCAGCACCCAAAAGCAACTCATCTGTGAAATCAGTTATGTTACCTTAAACTGTATGTCCACTGTAAAATTTTATACGTAAAACCTGAAAATCAAATAAAACTTCTAAAAGGTGAAATATCCATTTTGATGATGTACATATATTCACAGCGCCGTATGATGGTGAGGCACAACAGTTAGCAGCAATTCACACAAATGACTAACTGGTCCAATTTTTACATGACAATCATTTTTTTCTTCTTCTTTTCACTTTTTAAGTTCTCAGGTACTCTTTGCTTTTCATAGTTCTCTCATCACTGACAAAAACATTTCAGAAGAATTCCTGGGGCTCAACTTTCCCAGAATGCAAATCTGTTATGTCTGGAAATCTGAAATTTGGAAAGGATCCCCAGGTGATTTTTAAACACTGCCAGAACCAGGAATTCAGAATCTATTTAACCTGTAAATAATAGTATCAACTGCCCTCCTTCATCTCCAGTAACTTCAGAGTTATGAGAAAAGTAGGACTTCTACTGTACTCTGAAAACACCAGACCCCACTAGCTACTGCTGAGAATTCTTTATCAGGTCCACAACTCTTTCCCTCAACTGGTATCCAAAAGCTTTTAAATGCAAAGAAGTGTAAGATGCCTCCAAACAGTCTTGGTACACATACAACTGTTGAGAATATGTGATTACTTGTTTTGATACAGATGGAGGGGCTACAAAGGGCACAAAATGGAAAGTGAAAACACTAAACTCAGATGCACTAGAAACTGACAGTTTGTCTCTGACACCTCCCAATCACCTGTCTGCAATCTCGCATTCTATTCTCCATGCTCTCAACATTCTCATACTCTCTCTCTAAGCTCCATGGTACCCTGTGTAGGCTTGCTCTAAAATCTACTGTTCCATGTTCCAAAAACTATATCTACCTCTCCTTACCTTGCAAACTTTCCATTTCTTCAGTAAGAATATTCACAATTTAATTCTCCCAGAAGTATCTGCATTTTTAAAAGAGCTATTCACTGAATGACTTGGATTGGTGGAATTTCAACCAGTGAAACAAAGCAGACAATGAAAGAAGAAAAGACAGGCAACAGGTGTAGTAACCCAGAGAGACAAGCAGGCTGATCAGTCATGTCCTGGAGTCCTGTCCCAGAAAGGCCAGTGTTCCCAGATTGTTTTTCACTTTTCTCTTCTACTACTTACCAACTCACAGTCTGGGAGAGGTACTTTTCAAAGCGTAGACCACTTTGTATCAGAATCCCATGGTATCTTGTATTACAAAAAATTCTTGGGCCTTACCCTACACTTACACACAGCCCGCTTTAGTAATTCTTAAGGAGCCCTGGTGGTCCACAGGTTAAAGGAAGCACTGGACACTAAACTGAAGGGCTGGTGGTTCAATACCACCAGCAGTTCCAACAGCAGAAAAGACGTAGCAGTCTCCTTCCAGAGAGATCTGCAGCCCTGGATACCCTATGGGATCACTGAGTCAAAATCAACACTATGGCACTTGGTCTGCTAATTCTTAAACACACTCAGATTTGGTAATTTTGAGAATTTCATTCTAAAAACTCTGCATTTTCTGGGCTTTATCTTTGGTTTTGTTTGTTTCCTCCATAATGGTTCTCATGGTGGTAGCAACAGCTGTGACCGAGGCAGCAAGAGTGGTTATTCACAGGGGCTGGTGGTAAATCAAGAGCTGTTTACACCCTAAAAGTTCTTAAAAAGAGATCACTCAATTTCTCAGTTCTTTCACCTACTACTGATTTTTACTAAAACAGTCTCCAAATATGTGCAATAAGAGAACTCAATGCAGCCAGGTAAGGGACAAGTTTGTACTGTTCATCTCTACCAGCAGCTGGCAGACAACAGGTACCGGTAGGAGTGGCCACCAAGTCATTCTGACTCATGGTGACTCCATGTCACAGTGTCACAGGACAACTGCACTCTATAGAGCTTTAAATATCTAATTTTTCAGAATTAGATCACCATGTCTTTCTTCTGAAAGGCTTGGGTAGACCTAAACTGCCAACCTTTTAATCTTATCAGAAAATTTAAAGATTACATCCAGACACTGTCTCCTTAGTTCTTTTTAGTTCATTGTCTTCACAGGTCTTACAAATCTTACAAATTTTAATACTACATTAAGTGCCATTGTATTTTCAAAACATCAGTTTATACACTCTACACTGCCAAAATGACAAAACAAAAATAGCCCAAACAAGGACCCATGTGGACTTACTTGTAAAGATATTGATCCACTGTCTTTAGTTTTGCTTAGGAAGCTAGAGATGGATAAATTCAAGTCAATGCTGCTATTATCAGCAGTAGAACCAGTGCCTGAATCTGTATCATTTTCCTTTTGATTCTCAGATTCTGGCAGCAATATGGTTTCAGTTTTTGATAAAGCATCTACTTCTCCTTTATTTTCTGCATCTTCAGAGTTGATACTGATACTGGGTACTGGAACAGTTTGAGGCTCATTGGGCTGTGAAGCTGCAGTAACTTGCGGCTCTGTTTTAATTGGCACTTCACACGGAATTTCTCTTTGTTTTGTATCTATCTGAGTCGTGGCTTTATGGGCATTGCCAGTTTCACTTCCTAAAGTCTTCTCATCAGTATGAATCACTGTACTTCTGACCTCTATTTCCTCAGTGCTGCTTGATTCAACTTCATTTGCCCCTGGTTCCTCATTAGTCTTCAATATGTTCCCTGAACTGTTGACTGATTGTTCCTTACTTCTACTTTCTAGAGATTTTTGATCTCGCTCACTAGTTTCAACTACTTTTTTAACAGGAACCTCTTCAGTCTTGCTAGTGTCAGGACCCTCTTGGGGCTTATTTATTAATTCCTCGTGCACTTCAACCACTTCTTTCCCATCCTTGTTCTGAGCATCCTCAGCTTTGTTTTCAGCTGCCTTCTGATCCACATCCACCACCTCATCTGCTCCTACCACACTGCTTATATCACTGGTCACATCTTTTTGAGTTTGGTCATCTTTTCCCAGTTTCTTTTGGGTGTCTTCCTCTGTAAGCTTAGCTTCCTTGTCAATTGCCTGAATATCTGCCTCTTTTTCTCCAGTCTCTTGAGAAACTAAATCCACTGTTTGAGTAATAGTATCTGTAATTTCTTCAGATTTTATGAGCTTATTTTCAAGTATAGGTTGTTTTTCCTGATCCCTTTCTTCCTTAGGTTTCAGATTGTGTTCAACATTTGTTTCTAAAGTTATTATATTATTCTCTTTTCCTTCATCAATGGAATTGATATCCATCATTTCTTGGTCTTCTGTGTCAGGTGGATTTTCAAGCTTAGGTCTCTTTTCCTCCCTCCCATTCTCCTCGATTAGTGTGGTTATACTTTGGAGTTCCACTGTCTCTTCTGAGTGAGCACCATTAATGCGTTCACTGATACCTTCCACTGCTTTTTCAGGTTCATCAATAGTGGGCTTTTCATCAAGAACTTTGCTGCTAAATTTATCTTCAGAAGTATTACGCTCTGTTTTTTCTGTGACTGATTCCAAAATACAAGCATTTTGGGAAAGCTTATCTTCTTCAGAGCTGGCAATACTAAGATCAGATGAAGCACGCTTACTTGCAGGTATTGGCTAAAAAAAGATTTTAGTAAGCAAAAAATGATTACTAATCATCGGATGACAATTAGATATACATATACACGTTCTGGTGTGAAACTGAGATCTCAACATGATAAGCAAAACAATGTGTGTATACACACATACAAATAAATCATTTAGTGTCTTCATTCAGTAAAAGTTGCTGAAGTTATCAAATAATTTAAAGAACTGAAAAATCTTCGTGTATTATAAATAAGATGAAAATATGTAGCAAAGAATAACCTTGTCATTAGTCTTTATCTCTGAAACTGGAGGTTTTGTATTACTATCCACCAATCAATCCTTAGATATGGGTGTAACCATTCTGTTCTGCAGGGTCACTGTAAATTGAAACTGGCTTGACACAATGGGTTTTAGGCTCCACCTCAACTGAAGAACACTGGGTTCTAATTAGCAACTAATAGCAACAAAAGGCTCATAAATTATGCCTTGTTTTCATTTTAAATTATTAAATAGATGACAAAATGCCTGAAAAGACATTCATAAGCATGTTTATATATAAGTCTATAGTCCAAGCCATTTAATCTAAAATGTTTATTTCTGACAGATCATAATGAGTATTTAAGTACATGAAGAACAGTTTCCAAATTTTTACTCAGTAAAATTTTCTGTTAATTATTATAAATATTATAAATATTAATTTTAAATTAATAGTTTCACATGGGACATATAATTTACCTTATGTTTAAATAAACTTTAGAAGTAAATGACATTTTATATTGAAAATAATGTACAGCTGACAGAGCATGAGTTTAAATAATCCTTCAAGCAACTCCAAAAAATACTTCAAGTTTTCTTTCTAAATACTTCTTAAATACTGACCAGAGAATTTTCTGTCTCCTCCTCCTCCTCATCTTCTTTGCCATCTTCAACTTCTTCTGTTACTTCGGCCTTTGCCTCTGCAATCAGTTCTCGGATTGGTTTGTTGGAATCAACAGTAACAAATGGATGCTGTTGGTCATTAAGAAGAGAATACTCAAGTTAAGTTTCAAAAATATAAAATACAAATATTCCTAGTGTGGAAACCCGATGAGGCAACTCTGTTCTGATGGGTGGCTCTGAGTTAGAACTGACTTGAGTTCTATGGGGTCACTGTAAGTTGGAATGGGTGTGGTTTAAATGTGGTACAAATGTAAACATATGGAGAGAGAAAATATGAACAATTTCAGATAGTGTTTCCTCTAAGAGGGGGACTAAGCAGGGATAGGGTAGGCTGCCTGCAACTCTACCTGTAACTTTTTTTTTTTTTTTAAATGAATCCGAAGCAAACCTATCAAAATGATAACAACTGTCATACCAGGGTAGTAGTAGGTCCATATAGTTTTATATATGTTTTAAATTTTCATAATCTACTCTTGAAAATACAAACTTTAAAGTAAGTTTCAAGTCAGTATATTCACCTAAAACCAAACCAAACCTACTGCCACTGTGTCAATTCTGATTCACAGTGACCCCACAGGACAGAGCAGAACCACCCTATCAGATTTCCGAGAAGAACCTGGTGGAACTGAACTGCCGACCATTTGGTTTGCAGCTGTAGCACTTAACTACTATGCCACTACAGTTAACAATCTATATAAATCCTGCCAATGTCTCAATAAATGAATTTAAAAAAGCTTTAGAGTTCTCTTACAAGTCTCCACAAAGACCCGCTTATTGGACATGGTTAAAACAGTTCTGAGAGTGAGAAGACATTTTATTTATCTCTGTATCCTCAGCCTGTAACAATTTCTGTCACAGACTAAGGCCTTCAAATGTAGAGGGAATAAATGAATAATACAAAGTGCATCCCACAAATACCCTTGCTGCACATAGCAAAGAAAGTTTTCCTGTCTTTTTCAACAGAAAAAATGGTCAATCTAAAACCCAACAATGTTGGAGTTACACAACTCAACAGTAACTGCTTTGAGATCTGCTATTCCATTTATTCACCTGTAATATTATTTGACAAATTTTTATTTCAAATATTATAAACAGATCCTGCTAAAAACAAAATTAAACTTACTCAATCACACACCATTTTTAAAAAGTCACCAACGTCTTACTGAATACTTAATCTTACTAAAAGAGACATAAAAAATATAATTAAGCACCTGCCCTTAAGATGCTTGCTTTATAATAAGTAGAGAAAAGATGAAAACAACTAACAGTATGAAAAGAATGTAATAAACTGAATCAAAAGAGCACAGGATGAATGACTTACAAGCTAAATGTTCTTCAGTAATAGCAACACATATGTTTGTACGACAAACATTAACTACCAAGTTATTCTGGGTTTCCAAAGGGAAACTCAAACGGAAACAGAGCATGCTCTACAAGTCTGAAATCTGATTCTTCTTACAAAGATGTGACACAGTCAGAAGATTTGTGACTCTCACTGTTCTCATCTTACCTGCAATAGCTGAGATGTAGTCCACCTGGCATCCACATTCTTTTCCAAGCATTTCTTTAGAAAGTCCTTAAAATTCGAAGACCTTTAAAATAAAATTTTAAGACATTCTATTCTACTTTGTGTCATTAAAAACAAAAACTTCTTAGTAAATTATGCTTGTTTCATTAGCTACATAATAGTATTAATTGCACACACAATACAGTAATAAGAATTTAAGGTCTTATAATACTTATTCATCTGTAGTTACATGTTTAACACACATGTATGTATATAGTTACAGTCACTGAGATAAAGCTATATATTCTACAAGTATACCAAAATTACAGTTCTTTTAAATTCCATAAACAGAGGTCAACCATGTAATGCTGCCCTGTCTCAGAGTACAGACAATATTTCTGCACGCAAAGATCACTCGTATTTCCAAGAATATGAGAAAAGTTAGTCACAAGAGTTTGTAGGTGTGCAAGTCTTGAAAGTATACCAAAAATCAGTTGTCTAATTCATGTAGTCTTTGTATCATGTACCCAAATAAACCTCAGAAATCTTGAATAACACAAACTTTGCTGCTTCAAAGGCTTTGGTGAGAGTATTTTACCATCTTGATGGCTGTGCTAAGGCGGGGGGCTCAGATTTCGCTATTTTCAGCAACACTCGCATTGGGTTTAATTCATGATGAGGTGGTTCTATCTCAGCCATTTCTATTAAAGTGATGCCCAGGGACCAAACGTCTGCTTTGTAGTCATATGGTCTGTCCTTAGATGTCTCGCACATGACCACTTCAGGAGCCATCCTGTGAGGACAGGGACATGTAAGTTAAGATGTTTAACTCAACATCAGCAACTGCAAACCACACAGAAAATAAACAGTATATTCAACTACATGGCCAAAATGAATGAGTAGTAACTGCTGATATGACTGATACTGTGATTCATAAAATTGAATACATACCAATATGGTGTACCGATAAAGGAATCTCTTCTTTGAATTGTTCTCGTGTTTTTAGCTGACACTCCAAAATCCGCTTTAAATAAATAACCATATGAAAACATTAATAACAGCTTTTAAGCAGAGTTCACTATATTCTACAAAAGGGTTGAGGAGAGAGCATTTTAAGACTTTAATAGTGGTACTCTTATGAAAGAGGAAGCAAAACAAACCGCTTCGCTGCTATTCTCATTCTGGCCACTCTCTGTCAACAACCTCCCCGACCCCCAACAAAATTTGTCAAAGAAAAGATCCCATCATAAACACACCTTCCTTATACATCTTTAGCTCACAAATTATCCAGAACTGGCTAAAAGAAAAAAAAAGTAACTTTAAAACAGAAAACAGTCTATCTACTTCAAAATAAATGCTGACTGATAACCCAAACCAACCCCCCTGCCATTGCGTCAACTTCGACTCACAGCAACCCTATAGGACAGAGCAGAACTGCCTCATAGAGTTTCCAAGGAGCAGGTGGAGGATCTGAACTGCCAAACTTTCGTTAGTAGCCATCACACTGAACCAGTACACTATCAGGGTTTTCAAATGCTGACTAGTGCTACATATTTCAATTAAGAAGCATAAACATTATTTTCTGTAGTGTGAAAAACAGAAACCATACCAAAGCAGCCTTTCTGGCTTAACATACATCTTAACTTCCTTCCTCATAAAATTACATTACAAAGAAAAACACTGGGAACCATATGTTTTCAGACTTAAATCACAGAAGATGTAACACTATAGCCTTATCAGTTGTTAACCCTACCTTCTCTTCTCAGCTTGGAGCTCAGATAACCACTGACATCAATACAAAGCATTATTGTTGCTGATGTGTGCTGTTTAACACAGCTCATTCAGGCCCAGTGTCACAGAGTAGAACCACCACACAGGGTTTCCTAGGCTGTAATCTTTACGGGAACTACTGGTGGGTTCGAATCATGAACCTTTCAGTTAGCAGCCAAGAACTTTAATCACTGCACCATGAGGGCTCCTTAAAGTGCTCCAAAAACCAAACCCACTGTCGTCAAGTCCAACTCATAGCAACCCTACGGGGCAGAGCAGAACTTCCACATAGTTTCCAAAGCACACCTGGTGGATTCAAACTGCCGACCTTCTGGTTAAGAGGTGTTGCATTAACTACTATACCACCAGGGCTTCCACCTTAAAGTGATAATGCAGCATAAATTTACTCACGTCATACACACATAAACTTCTAGTTTCGTGTTTACATCAGTCTTTAGTGCTCTAGCCCCACGGCCTAGCACACAGAACATACTCAATAAATGGTAGCTATTATTATTAACCATATCCAGTATTTCAACTTTCATGTTATTTTGTTGGCAGAACTCTTAAACCATTCATTAAATCCTGCCTTATATTCTAACTGTTGTGTCTATCTTACGATTCTTGAAGGATGCTGTTATGTGTCTTTCAATCAATTATGACTCATGGTGACCCTCTGTGAAGGCAGGATGGTTTTAAACAGGATAGTTTTTTGTGTACACCTCACAGGGTGTCACAGAAAGGGAAGGCTGTCTGGAAGTATTTGTGAACCAATAAAGCACAAACTACAAAAATTTTAATGTACGCAACACAAAACTATTTTGGTATTCACAAATCTTCAATGATGTATTTATTTTTACTGGTCTGACAGACAGGTGAGGGGTATCTAACAACCTACCTACATAATCATACATAGGCTTTTTTGGTTGTTAGTACTGTTGTTGCAAAATTTATTTACAGCCTTTACTGAAATTGTCCCTTATTCCCACATACCTTTTACTGTGTCCATTTACAATGGACAGGTTGCATGAAATTCACTTGTATTAGGTACTGCATTGCTCCTCATCAAAAATGACTACTGTCTCCTACCTAGAGAGTGATTTCCCCTTTCATCTCTAGTAACCACCAAAGAACAAAGCTTCCTGTTTGTATACCTATTCTTGTGTCCTTTTGCAATTGACTTACTTCACACATCAAAATGCTGCCCAGATTCAGCACTGTTATCAGATTCAACAAATTACTCTACACAGGCACACAGTATTCCACTGCACGTATGCACAATTTATCTGTTCATCTGTTGATGGGCACTTAGGTTGTATCCTTTCTTGCTGCTGTGATTAACACTGCAATAAACACGGTACACGTCTATTTGTGTCACTCCTCTTGCATCTCTAGAATATATGACTAAGAGTGGGACTGATGGATGACATGAATATTTCTACTTCTAGCTTTCTGAGGAAATGACAAACTGTTTTCCATAGTGATTGCACCATTTTATAATCCCACCAGCAATGCGTAAGAGTCCCAGTTCCCCCGCTATCATTTGTTGTTTTCTGTTGTTTGATCTTTGCCATTTTTCCTGGGGTCAAACAGTATCTCACTGTGATTTTGAATGGTTAATGATTACAAGCATCTTTTTGTGTATTTGTTGGCCATCTGAACATTCTCTTTGGTGAAGTATCTGTTCATGCCTTTTGCTTATTTTTTGAAGTGGACTGTTTGTTTGTTGCTGAGCTGCTGAAGTTGTCTATATATTTTAGAGATTTGACCCTTACTCCGTTATGTCATTAGCAAAGATTTTTTTCCCAGTCTGAAGGTTCTCTTTTTACGCTCTTGACAAAGTCTTTCAATGAGTATTAAGTACTTAATTTTTAGGAGGTCCAAGATATATCTGTCATCTGTAGTTCATGCATTTTTAGTTTTGTTTGATAGCTTACACTGAAAATTAGGCCCCTTAGTTTTGACCCTGGGTTATCTTCCAGGAACTTTATAGTTTTAGCTTTAACATTCAGATCTTTCAACCATTTTGTGTTAGTTTTTGTGCATAGTGTAAAGTATAGATCCTGACTCATTTTTCTGCATGGATATGCAGTTTTGCCAGTACCACTTGTTAAAGAGACATATTTTTTTCCCCTCATGAATGGACTTTGATCCTTTGTCAAAGGTCAGCTACCCAGAGATGGACGAATTTATTTCCCAGTTCTCAATTCTATGCTATTGGTCTATGTGTCTGTCATAGTACCAGCACCAGGATGTTCTGATTACCATGGCTGTACTCTAAGCTTTGAAACAGGCAAGTAAGAGGCCTCCTACTTTGTACTTCTTCAATATTGCTTTAGCCATTTGACTCTTCCTTCCTTTGCATATGAAGGAAACCCTGGTATCATAGTGGTTAAGTGCTGCAGCTGCTAATCCAAAGGTTGGCAGCAGTTCAAGTCTACCAGGTGCTCCCAGGAAATTCTGTGGGCCAGTTCTACTCTGTCCCATAGGGTTACTATGAGTTGGAAACTACCTGACAGTAATGCATTTTTTTCGGTTCCATATGAAGTTGAAAGATTAGTTTTTCATTGTATTGAAGAATACTGTTAGGATTTGGATCAGGATGGTATTATATCTACACAATGCCTTTGGGAGAGTCTGACTTTCTTTTTAAAGTGCCTTAATATTAGGAAGAAACTCTAGTGGTCCAGTGGTTAAGTGCTATGTCTGCTAACCAAGTTTGGCTGTTCGAATTCGCCAGGTACTCCTTGGAAACTCTATGAGGCAGCTCTACTGTGACCTACAGGTTCACTCTGAGTTGGAATCAACTCAACAACAGTGGGTTTGGTTTGGGTTTTTGTTAGGATTCCTGTACTTAGAAATCTTAGGAGTCAATGAATAATTTATCTAGTGGAATACTTTAAAATCTTTAAATGAAGCAATTCTTCATGCTTCACTTATCTGAATATTAACAACAATAATAAATCACACATACTTGGAAGCAGGAGACAGAGTATAAATTTCAGTGCTATATTTAAATGAATTAACTTACCCAATTTAATATCTCCATCTAAGGTGAAAAGAATGTTGCCCGCCTTTAGATCTCTGTGGATGATTTTATTATCATGCAAGTAGTTCAATGCCTCTAAAGTCTGTTTGCAAACTACTTGTATTTGTGCCTCAGTTAAGGGCCTCTCAAGTTCTGTAAGGAAAAAGTAAACATATCTGCATTTTTATATAATCAAAACATATCAGCAGGCTATATACCTTTATCATCACTGTCAAGGGTCATATATAGTGAACATATTTTAGAACTAAATATCTACAAAGATTACTTGTCTGTCATATTATATTAGACTCTTATTACAATTATCCAAGAATGTAAAAATATAACTGATTTAATTTATTGAATTTCACTCAACAGTAAGCTATGGCAAATGTTTTAAATCTTTTTATTAAGCATATTTTAAGATATAAATATAAAGGATGAAAAGGTATTTACCAAGCATCACAGCATCCACCGCTCCACCAGCACAAAATTCAATGAGGATCTGCACGCAAATAAAAGAGCATGTGTCTAAAAATTGTATTTGAGTGTTTTTCCTCTTCAATTTAGCAGTAAACATAAAGAAATAGTTGTCAAATAATCTAGACTATGGAAATACCATGCTGAGCATGAGCACTGTCTTTGTCAAGAGTGACATGTCTTAAACGATACAGATCCACAAAGAAAGCACACTGTGTAAGTACGTGCTTTTTGCTAGTCACCATTCTTAGTGTCCCTGCCTCTTGAAAATTTCAGTCACAAATCTTTTATTCAGTATAGCATTATATACCAATTTCATCACCAAAGATTTTACTGCTCTCATTTATAGGGTAATTACTGTGATTTAAGAAATCAAATATATGTAACATTATTAAGAGGATTAAGTCTGAATATATATAGACAGACTTTAAGAAAAACATGGAAAAAAAATACAGACAAAATCTTCAGATCCCACCTGAACTGCCACTTCCTAATGAATGCCTCCCTTGACCTTTCCTGCTAGCTGTGATACTACTATCCATGTAACTCTCCTTCTTAACCTTTATCATAGTTGTAACTTTGCATTTACTCTGATTCTTTGATTAATGTCTCTCTTGAATGTTCTCACAGTTTTCCAAGTTTTATTTTGCAATGGTCCAAACTAAAGATGCTATCTATTTAGTAAATTATTTACAAGTTCATTTTCATTATAATTTCTGGAATCATTCTGCTGCAGCCCTGAACTATAGATAATTTTCAAACTAACATACTGTAACAAACTGTGTAGCTTCCCGTACAATAGTGATTTTATACGTACTTATGAATTAAAAGTTACATAAACAGGCTTATAAAAGACTGAGTTATCCAAATTGCTAATTGACAGAGCCACGATCCAAAACACAGGCCTTCTGATTTCTTGTACTACCTACTCTTCTTCCATCATAGCACTCTGTTTCTACCTTCCAGAAAAACTAAGACTATGTTTTTAAAAGCATTCCTGATTAAATCAGGGCTGGTACAGAGGGCATGACTAACTTGCTCTTATACTGATTACTGATATTTCATTTCTAATATTTTCCCAAAATGAAAAAAATTTTTACAAACAGACTTGGCTACTGCATTATGTACCCAAGGTGAAAGTGGTAATATATCACACACATTTAGTATTTCTAGGAAGCATTTTACAGCTTATTACAGGAGTTACAAAAAGTTGAGGGAAAAATATTACTAAAAATTTCTACGAAAACCAACTTCAGAAAGTGTAAGTGTTTAAATTTAAATTACAAACAAGAAAGGCCCACCTTATTTCACATTTTAGGAAATTTAAATATTCTTAAGCAAGTTCCTCCATTCGAGTCAAATGTCAAACACTCATGATGAAGCTGGTCCACTGTGAAAAACACACCTGAGTATCTACTGAAGCTGAGGACAACTATGCTGTTACATACAACCCTCTCTCATCCAGATAAATCCTTCATTCAAGTAACACTGGTAACTAACAGAAGCAGTGCATATAATATGGTCTTTCGTAATTCATAAAACTCCTTAGCACAACTAATTTTGTCCATTAGATCAGTAGAAATGCTTACCCAAAGATTGTTCTCATAATAGAAGGCATCTAGGAGCTTGACTATATTTGGGTGATCACAAGATGCTAAGATATCAATCTCAACCATGTAATCTTCAAGTTCTTCTTCAGATTTGGTGTCAATGACCTTTGCAGCAGCTAAAACATTAGTCTCTTTATTCTGAGCCTAAAAATGAAAGTATCAAGGTTTAAAATGCATACTTAATTTTCTAAAACGTAAACATAAAAAAGCCTAAACATAAATTAACCAATGCATGCTATCACTGTGCTAAGTATGTGACATACACATAGTACAGCATTTCAAATCACAGGCTGTACCACATTAGAGTCCACCCTGGGCACACAAGTGATTAAGTTGTAGACTAATAACCAAAAGACTGGCAGTTCAAACCCAGTGAGATCTAGTTACCATATAAATCCCATAATACACAAACTGGAAATAAAATATTCTCTGCTTTGTAAGTAAAAATTAAACAAGATATCCCAATTTGGGATGTATTTCTTTAAAACAGAGACACTAAAAAAGAGCATATAAAAAAATGCATTAACTTTGGTTACACTTTTTTTGAGTCACGATATAAGTAAAAGAGTCAAATATTTTTACTTCTAAAGTAAACACTCAAAATAACTAATATCTCAGCACTAACATATAAGAAGTGTGAGTTTGTAAACTGATCAACTGGAAAAGGTGAACATAACAAAGAAAAGAACAAGAGACACAAAATATTCTGTTTATATTCTCTATACATACATTTAGCAGCTACATCTTTACAGATAAAAACAGAAGGCAAATAAGCAACACATGGATGTACGGCGATTTTAAGTACTGGTCTTGACATTTTTCCCCATAGCTTGATGACAAGATTATCCACTGAAAACTAATTTTAAAAATAATTCATCTTTAGCAATAAGAAAAATTATTCACTGAAACTTAGATTCGTATCTTCCATTAAAATTTGCTTTAAAATCTCAAAACAATCTCGATTTTCATTTTAGTGCTAAAAAATGATATATATTTATATCAAAGGCACAACATTTTATATAGCAATAGCATTTTATATTCAAGCAGAATTACATGCTAGCATAGACTAATACCGTGGGCAAAATAAGAATGAATTGCTTGTATTATGGCACTGGCAAAAGATCTGTGTACACTAAAATACAGATATTCAAGAAAATTAAATGGGAATATAGTATTACTTCACTTATCTAGAAGTCAGCACATAGATAACCCTCTGGTTCAAAACAGAAAACACAGAAAGCTTTTAAAAGACTTTTATTCTGCCATACGTTTACTATGAAATTCACTAAAATCTCAAACATTTCCACCATCAGACTACTTAAAATCGTTCAGAAAAGGTTAATCAACATAATTAAACATATGAAAGAAACAAGGAATGTATTTGACAGAAAAGAACTTCAAGAGTATAGAAGGAAAACCTAAAACAAGATGAGGGATACATGGAGGACTAAAGATCAAGTGAACAGCCCCCACTTCTCCGTCAGGGAGGCTTGCTTGTTACTGTGATGCTGGAAGCTATGCCACTGGTATTTAGATACCAGCAGGATCACCCATGGTAGACAGTATCCAACTGAGCTTCCAGACTAAGACAGACTAGGAAGACAGAACCAGCAGTCTACTTCTGAAAAGAATTAGCCAGGGAAAACTTTATAAAGAGCACCAGAACACTGTGAAATACTGTGCTGGAAAACGAGTCCCACAGGTTGGAAGGCACTCAGAAGACAACTGGGGATGACCTGCCTCCTCAAAGTTGAACTTAATGACATGGACGGATTAAAGCCTTCAGGATCTTCATTCGCTGATGTGGCATGACTCAGAATGCAAAAAACAGCAGCAAACATCCACTAATAATTGGAATGTACACAGTATGAACCTAGGAAAATTGGAAATTGTCAAAACTGAAAGGGAATGCATAAACATCAATGTCCTAGGCATTAGTGAGCTGAAATGGACCAATACTGGCCACTCTGAATCCAACAATCATATGGTCTACTATGCTGGGAATGAAAACTTGAAGAGGAACAGTGTTGCGTTCTTCATCAAAAAGCACATTTCAAGATCTGTCCTGAAGTACAATGTTGTCAGTGAAAGGATAATATCCATACGCCTGCAAGGAAGGCCAGTTAATAGAACCACTATTCAAATTTATGCACCAAACACTAAGGTCAAAGATGAAGAGACTGAAGATTTTTACCAGGTTCTGCAGTCTGAAACTGATCATCAGGATGCACTGATCATTACTGGTAACTGGAATGCAAAGGTTGGAAAACACAGCTTTGGTGACAGAAATCATGCTGGAGATTGCATGACAGAATTTTGCAATACTAATGACTTCTTCATTGCAAATACCTTTTTTAACAAACACAAATGGTGACTGTACACATGGACCTCACCAGATAGAATACACAGGAACCAAATCAACTACATCCATGGAAAAAGATGATGGAAAAGCTCCATATCAGCAGTCAGAACAAGACCAGCTGCTGACTGAGGCACAGATCACTGACTGCTCACATGCAAATTCAAACTGAAACTGCAGAAAATTAGAACAAGTCCTAAAGGGCCAAAGTATGACCTCGAGCATATTCCTTCTGAGTTTAAAGACCATCACAAGAATAGATTTGATGTGCTGACACTAATGACCAAAGACAAGAGGAACTGTGGAATGACATCAAAGACATCATTCATGAAAAGAGCAAGAGGTCATTAAAAAGACAGGAAAGAAAAAAAAGTCTAAATTGGATGTCAAAAGAGACTTTGAAACTTGCTCTCAAACATCGAGCAGCTAAAGCAAAAACAAGGAATGGCAAAGTAAAATACCTAAACAGAAGATTTCAAAGGGCAGCTCAAGAAGGCAAAATAAAGTACTATAATGACATGTGCAAAGAGCTGGAAATGGAAAACCAGAAGGGAAGGACACGCACATTTCTCAAGCTGAAAAAAAACGATGAAAAAATTCAAGCCTCGAGCTGCAATAGCCAAAGGCTTCTACAGGGAAATATTAAATAACTCATGGAGCATCAAAAGAAAATGGAAGGAATACACAGTCATACTAGAAAGAAGTGGCTGATGTTCACCATTCGAAGATGTAGCATACGGTCAGGAAACAGTGGTACTGAAAGAAGCTGAAGCTGCACTGAAGACAATGGCTAAAAATAAGGCTCCAGGAATTGAAAGAGTTATCAACTAAGATATTTCAACAAACAGATGCAGCTCTTGAAGTGTTCACTCATCTATATCAAGAAATTTGGAGGACAACTACCTGGCCAACTGGCTGGAAGCAATCCATATTTATTCCCATTCCAAAGAAAAGTGATCCATCCGAATGCAGTAATTACCAAACAATACCATCAATTATCACACACAAGTAAAATTTTGCTCAAGATCATTCAAAAGTGAATGCAACAAGTATATTGACAAGGAACTGCCAGAAATCCAAGCTGGACTCAGAGGAGGATGTGGAACCAGGGATGGCATTGCTGACGGCAGATGGATCTTGGCTGATAGCAGAGAATACCGGAAAGAAGTTCACCTGTGTTTTATTGACTATACAAAAGCATTCTGTGTGGATGATAGCAAATTATGGCTAACATTGAGTAAAATGAGAATTCCAGAAAAGTTAACTGTGCTCTTAAGGAATCTGTACGTGGACCAAGAGGCAGCCATGCAAACAGAATAGGGGGACACGGCATGGTTTAAAGTCAGGACAGGTGTGCATCAGGGTTGTATGCTTTCACCACACCTGTTCAATCTGTACGATAAGCAAATAATCTGAAAAGCTAGATTACAGGAAGAAGAACAAGGCATCAGGATTGGAGGACGACTCACTTACAACCCGAATTACACACACATCATCACCTTATTTGCTGGAACTGAGGAAGATCTGAAACACTTACTGTTGAAGATCAAGGACCACAACCTTCAGTATGGATTGCACCCCAACATCAAGAAAACAAAAATTCTCACAACTGGACCACTAAGCAACATCATCATAAATGGGCAAAGGATTGAGGTTGTCAAGGATTTCATTTTTACTTGGGTCCACAATCAATACCCATGGAAGCAGCAATCAAAAAATCAGAAGACACACTGCACTGGGAAAGTCTGCTGCAAAGCTCTCTTTAAAGTATTGAAAAGTTAAAGATGCCACCTTGAAGACTCAAGTGCATCCGACCCAAGCCATGATATTTTCAGTCACATCATATGCATGCAAAAGCTGGACAATGAACAAAGATGACAGAAGCAGAACTGACATCTTTGAATTGAGGTGCTGGAGAAGAATGCTGAATGTACCATGAACAGATCTGTTCTAGAAGAAGAACAAGGAGAGTGCTCCCTGGAAGTAAAGATGACAAGACTGCATCTTAAACACTTTGGACATGTTGTCAAGAAGGATCAGTCCTTGGAGAAGGACATCACGCTTGGTAGAGTGGAGGGTAAAGCAAAAAAGAGGAAGATCCTCGACAACATGGACTGGTAAGAATGGCCACAAAGATGGGCTTACATGGCACAAGATGGTACAGTATTTCGTTCTGTTGTTCATAAGGTCACTATGAGTCGAAACTGACTCGTCAGCACCTAACAACAACAGCAGCTCAATCATAACTCATAATCACCCCACAGTGTTTCCGAAGCTGTAAATCACTATGGAAGCAGACTGCCATATCCATCTCTGGCAAAGCCACTGGTAGTTTTGAACTGCTGACCTTTCAGTTAGCAGTCAATCTCTTTAACTACTGCACCACTAGGGCTCCTTTCTGGATAGAGAGATATGTAATAAAAGAGATATAGCAAAATCTTAAAAACTACAGAATACAGGTACCTGATACATGGATGTGCACTGCTAAATTCTTTCAATTTATCTATATAAGATAGAAAAATTTTCACAATAACATGTTAGGGGAAAATATCAAGAGAATTCAGTAAGGTTAACAAATCGCAGAATTAACAGTTAATAACTTTCTTATATTCAAGCACTAATCACAAAACATTTGAGAAGTACATCACTGAAAATAGCAACCAAATAGACAAAACACCAAGACAAAATTTTAACAAGAAAATGCACAACTTGCATGGGAAAACATTAAAACTCTTTAGAGATAATATTTTATTGACGCTTTGTGGTAAGCAAAAATAAATGTTTTTTCAATCTGTCATATGTACCTGGAAGTCCCTCCTTTAATTTATTTTCGGTCTTTGCTTCCTAATAAACTCAATTTTTATTTTAAAAATGTCTGAGACTTAGAAAATAGAATAATTGAAAAACGATCCAGACTGTCAGCAAAGGACTTTAAGCCTAAAAACCATTTTAAAAAAGATAATGTTGCTGTTGTTGTTGTTTTAATTTTTTTAATGGGTAAAAGAATAACACATGTGAACATTCTAAACATTGTGCTCAAACAGTGATTCTCAATCAGGGAGATACTGCCTCCCAGGGGACATGTGCTAATGTCTGGATATTATTTTTCATTGACACATGGACAGGGTGCTACTGGCTTCTACTGGTGCAAGATCAGAGTTGTTATATATCCTACAATGTACACACAGAAAAAAAAAGGTAAAGCTGTAGTTCTGGGTTTCACAAGACAAGTCTAGGGGTAGAGTCACAAGTGTGCATTCAGATGGTAAATGAAGTCAAGGGAAAAGACGGGCTCTCCTAGGAAGAGCATAGCCTACATCCAAACCCTTTAAAATACCAACATTTAAAAGTCAGGAAAGAGGAAGAAGAGTTAGCAAAGGATGCTGAGGAGTAAATACAGAGATGGGAGGAAAAATCAGGAATGTGCTGACCCAAAAGTCAAAAGATAAGCTTTTTAAAGAATGGCCAAGTGTCTCCAATGCTCTTGAGAGGTAAAGTAAAACAGGAGGTTACTAAGAATTCTCAGACTATGACAACATCCATTAACAGAGAGAATCAAACAGTACAAGAAAATGTCTTTGGATGGAAAGGTACAATCAAGAGCCCAATAAAATGAAAGGGGAGTGGAAAGACCACATTAAGGTATATCATCACAACCAGGAGACAAAAAGAAGATCTAAATCAAGAGAAAAAGATCACAAAGGATTAAAAAACTGTATGGCATCACATTTTCTACAGAATAACATGGTACCAAAATACAATGAACAGAACGAAGTCTCAGAAATTCTAAGAAAAACTTATAAAAAACTAAGAAAAACTTATTTTTGGTGTATTAAGTATTTTTATACAGCACATTTGTAAACTCAATATTTTTGTATGCAATTTAATGATATTAATTACATTACGTTCTGCAACCTTCACCAATAACTGCTGCCAAAGAGAAAACCTTAATTTTGAACCAGAACTCTATATCCAAATCACACATCAAATATGACACTATAATAAAGACATGCAAGGTCTCAAGACAATGTACTTTCCACAGATCCTTTCACAGAAGGCTACTAAGTGCTATACACAACCAAAAGGTAGTGTAAATTTCTGTAAAAAAAAAAATTCGCTACCAACAGTTCTTTGGAGAAAATTATCACCCCTATTGAGAGGTAATAAAACAGACCTAAATATACTTCGTGGTTTTACACATTTATAGAAGGCTGGCCTACCGGTTTCTTTCCAGATGGGACAGGAGAAGGTAGAGAGGAGGGGACAGGTGCTCCTTAAGAAGACACTAGAAGTACGGAGTAAAAAGGAAGTTGTGCAGTCATTGGGTGAGGAGAGCACATGAAGCTGCAGGCAGGTGGGCACACAAAACTGATGTGGATTGTATGCTTTCACTTGATCATAACTAAAAAAATTAATTTTTTAAAAGACCTTAATACAGATATACCACATAATAGGTGGAAATACTCAGTATCACACAGACACTAATTTTTCCAAAGTTGATTTACAAATTCATTTAAATTTTCCCCCCAAAAAATCACAAGTTTGGGGGCATTTATCTTGTTTTGGTTTTTGTAGCTGTTTTTATGGAACTATAACTTTAAAATGCACATGAAACTTCTAGGGACCAAGAATACACAAGATACTGCTGAAGAAGAATAAAGGGAAGACTTACTCCAGAAGAGACTTATTATAATGATTTCTTAATTAAAACAGTGGGATACTGGTACAGAGACAGACAAGATCCATGAAGAAAACAGTCATCACTAGAAGAGACACACGTTACGGTAAAGCAGTGGAAAACTTTTCTTTTCCCCAGTGAATGGTGCTGGGACAATGGGTAGTTGAGGTAGGCAGAATAGTCTATGAGGAAACATACTATGTAAAGTCTACAGAAAATGCAGTACCTCTTTTGAATCAACAGTTGGTAGTAAGACAGACAGCCTGATGGTCTCTGTATATAATGTGACCAAAAACTACGAACAAGTAATAAGGGATAAAAAGATCCAAAGATTAACTATAACCTGGGACACTGAGATGATTCCCCAAACAACTGCATAAGCCTCTTCAAACTTGTTTTTCAAAAGGAAACTGACAGAACCAACTCTGGGGACATGCACAGAAAATCCCACTTTGACTGCTATGTGTCCTTCCAAAGGGGGCATCAGAGAGCTACAATTACAACTGGGAATCAAACCAAGGGAACAAGAAACTGCACGTGCACAGCATCCTCTGCTACCAGTCCTGAAAGCCCTGTATGTAAATCATCTTGAGGTTTGCCTGCGTCAAAAACCAAACCAAATTCACAGAGCTGCAGTCCGGTCCGACTCACAGCAACCCTAGGGATCAGAGTAGAACTCCCTCATAGAGTTTCCAAGAAGAGCCTGGCAGATCTGAACTGCCAACCTTTTTTGTTAGCACAGGTAGCACTTAACCCACTATGCCACACCCTGGGCATAGATGGGCCAAATCCCAAACTTGCTCAATGGTGTAGCCTGCAGAAGCGCTATACACTCTGCTGCTGGTCCACCTGGAAGTAATTTACTTTCCAATCAAGATTTCTCTCACAGTTCTGACAAGGACCCTGGAGGGTCTACTTAGACCCCACCCCCATCCCATCCCATATTACTATGTAAAAAAAAAAAATGAAATTCGACCTCTACCTCATGCCACATACAAAATCTATTCTAGGTAGATTGCAATCTAAATGTTAAACATAAAACCTTTATGAGACAGATCATCTTCATGATCTCAGGTTACAAAAGGAAGTCTTAAAACAAAAAGCATTAACTAGAAAAGATTGATATTACATCAAAACCAAGAACTTCTTGTTTATAAAAAGACACCATTTACAAAAAGTAACAGGACAACCTATAGACTAGGACAAAATTTTCCACAACCATATACCTGATAAAGGTCTAACATCCAAAATATATATTATTTTTTAAAAGTTTTCAACTAAACACAAAGGCAAGCAACCCAATCAAAAAATGAGAAAAGGACTTGACTAGATATTACACCAAAGAGGATATTCAAAGGGCCAACAGGCTCATAAAAAGATGTTCAACTTCACTAGCCACCAAAAAAAATAAAAAAATAACAAATCCATTGCCCTCAGTCAATTCCAACTCATAGTGATCCTACAGGACAGAGCTGAACTGCCCCACAAGGTCTCCAAGGTGAACCTGGTAAACGTGAACTACTTACCTTTTGGTTAGGAGCCACACTCCTAACCAGGATGCTACCAGAGCACCTCACTAGCCATTAAAACCTGGTGCTATCCGTCTGGGGTCTTAAAAGTTGCCAAGCTGCCATCCGAGGACACAGCAAATGGTCCAAACGCAACAGGAACGGATGCTCACCGAGGACCAAAATGACATGCGGTAAAGACAACCGAGAAGACGGAGAGACCCACAAGAGTGGGTGCCTACATCGACTTGGAACCGGAAGAACCAGATGGTGCCCGGCCACCACCAGCGATAGCCACGATGGAGCTCACAGAGAGAAGTCTCACTGGCAACACAAGAATAAAGAGGTGCATCATGAGATCTCCATTAAAAGACCTCAGCTGATGGTCCAGCGGTTTTGGGGTTCCTCTGAGAGCATGGCCCCCTGCCCTGATGCTGCCCTTTCCCATAAATTGTAACAAAGGTCCACTCTTTGGACAGGAATGGATTGGACTCAGCAAGGCAGAGTGACCATATACTGGAAGCACTTTATGGTTCTATACAGCTATAGGATATCATCTTGCTGACCTCTGGCTAGAGGAAGGGGAGTGGACGGACAGGAGGGGAAAGGAGACTGTTGGGAGGATGAGACATGTATGGAGCAGAGAGGAATAGTGTGTTGTCACCGGACAGGGAGAGCAGTGGAAGCTGCATATAGGGGGGCATGTAAATTTATATGTGAATGTACATTTTCACTCAGTTATGTTAAATAAAAATTAAAAAAAAAAAAAAAAAAACCTGGTGCCATCAAGTTCATTGCAACTTATAGTGACCCTATAGGACAGAATGGCAGAGCAGAGTGGTCCTAAAGTGCTTCCAAGACGTGGCTTGAGGATATGAATTGCTGAACTTTCGGTTAGCAGGCAAACTCTTAATCACTGAGCCAACAAGGGTTCCAATTAACTATTAGACAAGCAAATCAAAACTATAACAAGATACCACCTCGCCCCTATTGGAAGTACTAAGTGTTTTTTAAAAAAGGACAACAACAGGTATTGGCAAAGTTGTACAGAAACTGGAACCCTTGTCTACTAGGAATATAAAAATGGAGCTGCCAAGGTGGAAAACAGTTTAGCACTTCCTCAAAAAGTTCAAAGTTATCTTCAAAAAGTCACATGGCCCAGCAATCTCAATTAGGTGTGTACCCAAAGAACTGAAGACAGAAAAACATACAGAAATCCGTCCAGCAATGTTCACTGCAGTATTTCTTCACAATAGCCAAACCTGGAAACAACCAAAATGTCATCAACAAAAGAACCAGTAAACAAATTATGGTATACATACACAATGAAATACTATTTAGCCACAAAGGGACATGAAGTCATGATGCATGCCATAACACAGATAAGCCATGAAAAACTGAAAACATGTTGCTGAGTGAAGTCAGTCAGTCACAAAAAGATAAACAGTACATGATCTCATTTATACGAGATAAGCAAATATATAGAAGCCAAAGATTATGAGTGGCTATGAGGTGTGAAAAGCAAGGGAAAGCAGTGAATTTTTTATGAGTTTATGCTAATGGTTTTGGAATGGTTTGGAAAAGAACGGGAAGAGTGATTGTACAACATGAAAAATATAATAAATGTCACTGAGTTATACATGCAGAAGGTGCTAAGATGGCACATGTTCTGTTGTGTATATGTTCACAATTTAAAAAAAGACATGAAGAAACAAGCCTTAGAGAGAGGCTACAGCAACCACAGCAGCAAATGGTTAAAATTCAGAATATGTATACATAACACTCTACAAGTAAGAAAAATGCATTCAATGGAAAAATAGACAAGAAACTTGAACACAAAAGAACTCCAAATTAAGGAGTATTCATAAATTAAGCAGTAGATAGGAATTGGCTTAGGTGAAGGCAGTCAGAGTAGGCAGTGGAAGAGACCTTAACACAGCTGGACTACTTTAAAAGCTAAGAAATTTCCTAAACACAATCTAACATTTTGAATGACAGTGTAGCAGGGGCCGAGGTCTGCAAATCTTGGTTTCAGGGGACATCTAAATCAACTGGCATAACTAAGTTCTTTTTTAAGAAAATATTCTGCATCCCTCTATGGTGAGTGGCATCTGGGGTCTCAAAGCTAGCAAACAGCCACCCAAGTAGCAGCAGTTGGTCCCAATTCACATGGAAAAGAGGAGAAGAACATCACAGATATGAGGAAAACATGGGCCCAGGAAAAAGAAGGTACCATACGATCCAAGTGACTCCATTAGTACAAGACCAGAACAACTAAATGGTGCTGGGCCACCACCAATGACTGCCCTGACAGGGAACTCGACATAGAATTCGACATAGAATTCCTGACACAGTGCAAGGTAAATGGGTGTGCAGAACTAGAACTCTGCTAAAAGACCAGACTTATAATAGGGTACTATGCAACTAGGATAATATAACCACAGCTAGAGGTGATAAGGATGAATGTTACAAACATAATGCTAAGTTTGAAAGAAGCAAGACACAAAAGAATGTAATCAATGTGATTTCGTGGATAAAGTTCAGGTGCATATCAAACTAAATTTATAACATTTACGATACACATTTAGATGGTAAACTGTAAATAAAACCAAAGAATAAATAAATAAAAGATAGGAAAGTGGTTTCCTTTAGGGTGACAGAAGGGATTCATTCAAAAACAACAGGGAAGGAATTTTGGAGTGCTAGTAGAAATTCTTGAATCAGAGGGTTGTTAATATCAGTTCACTAGATTGTTATCTGTTACATGTAGATATACATGTCTTTTGTACTTTTCTGTGCCCCAGGGCCCCAGATACATAATACTGTATTAAAAAGTAACAATAAATTTACCCTTTTGCCCTTTTTTTTGTATTATAACTGAGTGAAAATGTACATTCCCGTATAAATTTACATGCCCACCTATATGCAGCTTCCACTGCTCCCCCTGCCTGGTGACAGCACACTATTCCTCTCTGCTCCACATTAAATTTAAAACTGAAGATTTATCAGGCAAGAAAGCAACTGTTACAGAGTGGTGCAGTGTTAAACTGAGTGGACAGAATAAACACATATGATGGACAAATGTTTCCAATAAACATACACTGACAGCCTATTTACAATCTAATCTTTGTAACAGTTACTAATTTTCAGAAAATGCCAGACCAAAGCCTGGAAAAGTTTCTACTGTATATCACTATATACAAAGTTAACCTTTGACAGTTTTTCTCTCTACACTGAAGGAAGTTTATAAATTTAAAATTTCTAGGGAATCTTGAAAAATAAAAGCTTTTAGGATAAAGAGGCAAAATAGATCAGAAATAAATTTAGATGTTCTTTTAAAAAATCTCTTAAGCCTGTTCACTGGAAGCATGAAGTAGTGAAATGACAGTCAAAGAACCATCTCTTCAAATACTACACCACAACATAGTCATCAAGTCCACAGAAATTAAACCTGACACAGTTTTACAGTGCTCAGCAACATGGAGTCTCTTATTTTTCAGTAAATTTTTTATTGATTTCTCACTATAGGAAGATACTTCATATTAAACTACAGAGCACGTATTAGGCTACACAATCTGCATCTGCCATGAGAAACTCCCCCAAAAGTTTACAATCTTCTCAATGCCTTTTCCCGATTCCTCCAACATCCTGCTGTTACAAGCTCTACAAGCAATTACAAAAAATTTCTTTCACTAGCTCAGCCCTTCCTACATACGTTATATTTCTTACCTCCTTGAATCCTCATATGGAAACCCTGGAGGCAGAGTGCTTCAGAGTGACGGCTGCTGACCAGAAGGTCAGCAGTTTGAATCTACCAGGTGCTCCCTGGAAACCTTATAAGGCAGTTTTATTTTGTCCCATACAGCTGCTTTGAGTTGGAATCAACTTGTTGGCAATGAGTTGTAATACTCATACAGTGAGGTACTGATAAGGAATAAGAAGCACTGAATAACTTGATCAAGGTCACAAGCTATTAGTGGTGAGGAGGCCAAGATGTATTCTCAGACTCCATATCCAATGTTAATACTACAGGCTGAGTGCTGTGGGGACCATGGTCTCCAGGAACTTCTAGCTCAATGGCATAACATTGTTTATAAAGAAAATGTTCCACCTCTACTTTGGTGAGTAGCATCTTGGGTCTTAAAAGTCTATGACCAACTGATACATGCACATTAATGTTTATCATAGCACAGTCCACAATAACAAAAAGACAGAATCAACCCAGATGCCCAACAACAGAGGAATGGATAGGTAAACTAATGGTAATGTACTCAAGGGAACACTATACAATGATAAAGAACAACAATGATTTTAGAAAACATCTCATAACCTGGTTTCAGTTGGTGGACATTATGCTGAGTGAAGTAGTCAGCAACAAAAGGACAAATATTGTATAGGGCCCCTACGATTAGAATTTAAAAACTGACTCATGCATAGGACAGCTGCAAGGATGGGGGGAGGATTTAGATTAGATAGTTGATAGGAAATCTGGTTGGGTGAAATCTGTGACAGCACACATTAGAAAGATCAATATTAACTGGACTTCAATATAGCCTGATTACTCCTCTCATCTTAACTCAATACTGCAAGGACAGAGTAGCTAAGGCGGGGGACTGGGGACTATGCTATTGGGGAAAATCGGGGCCAACTGGCACAACAAGCATTTTGCTAAGAGAGCCCTCTGCACCCCAATTGGTGAGTGGTGTCTGGGGTCTTAAAAGCTGCCAAGCTGCCATCTGAGGGTATAGCAAATGGTCCCAACTCAGTAGGAAAGGATGATCTCCAAGGACCAAAACAATATGAGGGAAAGAGAACCCAGAAGACAGAAAGACCCATGTGTGTGAGTGACTAAATGGACTTGTGACGGGAAGAACCAGATGGTACCCGGCCACCACCAGTGATAGCTGTGATGGAGCTCACAAAGGTGAGTCTCACTGCCAACACAAGAATAAAAAGGGGTGCACCCTGAGATATCCACTAAAAGACCACAACTGATGGTCCAGGGACCTCAGAGTTCCCCTAGGAACATGGCCCCTCGCCCCGCTGCTGCCCCTGTCCATACATCATAAATGAGGTCAACTCTTCAGATAGGAATGGATTAGACTTGGTGACACAGGGTGACCATATCATGTGTGTACTTTATCATTCTATGCATCTATAAGATGTTGTCCTGCTGACCTCTTACTGGAGGCGTGGGAGTGGGTGGACAGGACGGGATAGGAGATTATTGGGAGGATAACACATGCATGGAACAGAGAGGAAGAGTGTGCCGTTACCCGGCAGGGAGAGCAGTGAGAGCTGCACATAGGTGGCCATGCAAATTTATACGGGAATGTACATTTTCACTCAATCATAATATTAAAAAAAAGCCTATGACGAAATCGAGGCCAACTGGCACAACTAGCATTTTGCTAAGAGGGCTCTCTGCACCCCACATTGGTGAGTGGCATCTGGGGTCTTAAAAGCTGCCAAGCTGCCATCCGAGGACACAGCAAATGGTCCCAACTCAGCAGGAACAGATGCTCATCAAGGACCAAAAGACATGGGGTAAAGACAACCTAGAAGATAGACAGACCCACATCAGTGGGTGTTTACATCGACTTGGGACCGGAAGAACCAGATGGTGCCCGGCCACCACCAGTGATAGCCACGATGGAGCTCACAGAGACGAGTCTCACTGGCAACACAAGAATGAAAGGGTGCATCCTGAGATTTCCACTAAAAAGACCTCAATTAATGGTCCAGCGGTTTCAGGGTTCCCCTGAGAGCATGGCCCCCAGCCCTGATGCTGCCCTTACCCATAAATCACAACGAAGGTCCACTCTTTGGACAGGAATGGATTGGACTTGGCAATGCAGAGTGACCATATATTGGATGCACTTTATGGTTCTATACATCTACAGGATATCACCCTGCTGACCTCTGGCTGGAGGAAGGAGAGTGGGTGGAGAGGAGGGGAAAGGAGGCTGTTGGGAGGATGAGACATGTATGAAGCACAGAGGAACAGTGTGTTGTCACCGGACAGGGAGAGCAGTGGAAGCTGCATATAGGTGGACATGTAAATTTATACAGGAATGTACATTTTCACTCAGTCATATTAAATTTAAAAAAATTGTAAAAAAAAAAAGCCTATGAGAGACCACCTAAGTAAGAGACTTCACTTGTCTCACCCCTCAGGGAGCAAGAGAGAACAAAGAAAACTAAAGATACAAGAGACAGATTAGTCCAAAGGACTAAGGGACCACATCTACCTCGGCCTTCAACAGAATGAATCCAATACAACTAAACAGTGCCACTGACTGCTCTGACAGGGATTACAACAGAGGGTCCCAGCCAGAAACAGAGAAAAATGTAGAACAAAATTCTAACTTACCAAAAACAACTAGACTTACTGGTCTGACAGACACCCTGGTGGTATAGCGGTAAGCGCTACAGCTGGTAACCAAAAAGTTAGCAGTTTGAATCCATCAGGTACTCCTTGGAAACTCTATGGGTCAGTTCTACTCTGTCCTATAGTGTTGCCATGAGTAGGAATAGACTCAACAGCAACGGGCTTCTGTTTGGGTTTACTGGGTGGACAGTGACTGGAGAAACCCTTAGTATGGCTACCACACAGACACCGTCTTAGCTCAGTATTGAAATCACTCCTGAGGTTTACCCCTCATCCAGAGATTAGACAGCCCATTATACAAAACAAGACCAACGAGGCACATCACCCCAGGGGCAAAGACTGGAAGGCAGGAGTGGACAAAAAAGCTAGTAATAGGGAACTCAAAGTCAGGAAGAGGGAGTGTTGGTACATTGCAGGGCTGTTAACCAATGTCACAAAACAATATGTGTGCAAACTGTTTAATGAGACCCTAGTTTGTTCTATAAACCTTCATCTAAAGCATAATAAAATAATACAATTTCTAGTCCATCCCTGCGGCACTGTGGTTAAAACTTGGCTGGCAACTGCAAGGCCAGGTTATAGCCTATCAGGCACTTCGAGGCAGAAACGTATGGCAGTCAGCTTCCATAAAGACTGCAGCCTGAAAACCCTACAGAGCAGTTTTACCTTGTCCTATAGGGTTGCTATGGGTTGAAGTGGATTTCGTCCATAAAAGAACATACTTATACCACGAAAATTTGGCATAATTGCCCACCTTCTTTTAACTACAAGATTCCAGATGTCTTAAGGATTTCTTTTTGATTTGTTAGCTGTGGCAATCTATTTCCATAAAGATTATGGCCTTGCAAACACTATGAGGAAGCTCTATTCTGTCCTATAAGGTCGCTATGAGTTAGAATTGACTTGACAGCAATAGGTTTAGTTAGCTGCATTCCCAAAGAATGCTAAAAGATGAAGGAATCTAAATGAACATTTTGCAGCTAAGAAAACTAAGTCAGAAAAGTTAAGTGTTTTGTCCAAGACCACAAAGCTGGTTTGTGACAGCCAGGACAAAAACCCAAAGCTTGGCTCCCAGGAGTGGTCTTCCCACTTCTTACCATACCAGAAACCCGCTGCGGTCGAGCAGATTCCATGCATAGCAACCCTACAGGACAGAACACAACTGCTCCACAGGGTGTCCAAGGAGCACCTGGTGAATTGCAGACATACTAAGCCACCAGGGTTTCCTCCTACTTTACAGCCATGTGGTAAATGCCTGCTGAAACACATCACTCTATCCTCCACATAAATATTAAACCTCACTTTGCCAACTTTTGCATCATACTGACTTCAATAACAGTTATATGTAATAGCCACACATTAATAATAACCATACATTCTTTCAATAAATATATAGAAACAAATCACGTGTGAAGGCAGAGGACAGGACCCAACACGTGCCACTGTGTTAGCCTGTGATCCTACTAGAGAAACATAAACACACTAACCAAAGATGTGACAAGTGCTACACTAGCCACACAAACAATCTGTTTGGAAAATACACAGGAGTGGATATGTCTACCTAGATAAATCGGAATGGTGACAAAGATGCATGTGAGACAGGACAAAGGCACAAAGAAGTGACAGTGCTCAGAAACCAGAAGAAATGCTATTATTTCTAAATACAGGGTCATAAGACATAATTTCTAATCCAGGCTCTGACTGGTGTGACTGAAGAGTTTGAGTCTCACAGTCCTCTGGTGGGAGATGCAGACACTACTACAGACCTGCCCACCTCAAAGGATTTTTCAGAGGGTCCAATTAGGTGAAAGTGCCAGAAAACTGCAACATTGTGAATAAACACAAGTTATTATTTACCTTCTACCCAACCTGCAACATTCTGAATAAACACGTTATTATTTACCTTCTACCCAACCTCTATGGGCCCTTTCCCCTAAACTGTGTCTCATTAAAAACTTCACCCTCCCAGGATGAAAACATTCCAATGACATCATACCTATCTATGCTCCTTAGGTGACAGTAAATAGTTAATACTAAGGTCTTCAGGTTGAAACCCCAAACATCTTTTTATTAAAATAAATATGTATAAATATGTGTGTATCTGTGTTTTACTTCTTAGGCATCAGTATGAACTTCCAAAGCTATTATATTTAGTAGAAACTAGGACCAGAGGCAAATTCTCTTCTGGAAATTTTCTATCAGAAAATTCCATTCCATCCGAAAATGCTGTCAAGCAATTCACTCAACAACAGTCAGCCAGTAGCAAGCCTTCTGCTCTCATCGGAAAAGAGGACCGGACTGTGTCAGCGACATGTACCCGTCGCAGTCGAGTCGATTCCGATTCACAGCGACCCTACAGGATAGAGGACAACTGCCCCATAGCGCTTCATAGCAGCGGCCGGCAGAATCGAACTGCTGACCTTCTGGTTGGCAGGCGAGCTGTTAACCACTGCGCCACCACAGCGCCGTCTCGGGTATAGCTACCACCAAATATATGGCCCGGACCCTTAAAAAAGAAACCATCTGAGTGTCAGCATTCACATTAACGCAGTTAGTAAACGATCACTACAAAACCCAGCAAAAAGGGGTTGAGTTTCAGATGCTGAACTATCCGAGGGACCTAACCCAGCTCCCTTTTTAATTCAAGAACGCGCTCGTCTTCCTCTCAAGTTTGACCAAGTCGACTGTGTGACCTTGCCTCCTCTGAGCAACCCCTCTCGAAAGCACATCCAGACCCCCATCTCGGCCAACCTTAAGCTCTATAGTCTACGCCGCTCCTGGGATAACAACCTCGACACAGTTCCAGCCCTCGTTTACAAAGTCAAACGAAGGGGCAAGAAACAGGAAAGAGACGAGGAGCGAGCAGCTCTGGAGCCACCGCGGACGAGGGGCTGTTCCACCGACCAAGTGCAACTTCCCGTTCCCTCCTCTTACCTTGTACACTTTTCCAAAAGCTCCGTCGCCCAATTCGCCTATAATTTCCCAAAACTCCTCGGGGTTCAGGTCCCTCTTCACATGTTCATACTGCTTTTTCTTCTTCTCGCTCCCCAACTTGAAGATCTTACGGAAATTGAAGAAGGACATTCTTCCTCCCTACAGAGTTCCTCGCACTTTGGAGTCCACACAACAATAAAAGGCAAAGTTTCTCCTACCGCCCGTCTCGCGCGGGCCCGGGAGGCGCGGGGGCTCTGGCTCCCGCCGCTCGTTTCCAGCCGTCCCCGGGGAAGGCGGGGCGGCGACTCCGCTCGGGCCGCGGGGGGGGGGGGCTGCGCGGGCGGCCCCTCCCGCCGAGCCCGGCCGCGGGCAGCGCCGGGGCGCCTCGTCCCGGCCGGCCCTCGGGGGCGGCACCTGCGCGGCCGCTCGTCCCACCCGGCCCGGCCTGGCCCGGCCCGACGGGGGCAAGGGTCCGAGTGGTCAGGACGCCCGCGGCCGCCGCGGCTTAGGCCCGTGTCACAGCGAGTCTCCAGGGGCGGCGGCCGCTCCAGGCGAGGGGAGCGGACGGTGGCCTCGGAGGTGGGCTGTGAAGAAGCCGAGCTCTCCTGCCTCGGGCCCTGGGCCCGGGGTCTCCTCGGCAACCGTCTGCTCCCGCAGCTCGAGGCCCGCGCGTCTCCTCAGCTCTGGGGCGCCGCCGCCGCCGCCTCACTGCCTCCACAGCCTACCCTGCCTCGGCCTGGAGCGCGCGGTGCCGATGCCGCCGGGCGCGCGCGCGAGCGCGCCCTGCTGAGCGCGCCCGCGCAGGGGCGTCCCCTCTGGCCCCGCGCACGCGCGTTTGGCCCCAGACGCTGGGGGCTCTGGTGGGGTAGCGTTCTGGTGTTTTCTGCACCCTTGCATTGCAAAATCCAGCTCGTCATCGGTCCGCAGTTTTGGTGGAGTTGCTCCAGTGAACATGACGTTGTTGGTTGTGCCAGGAGTTGTTAAGTCTGCATGTGGAAAATCCAGAGATTAAAGGGTGAAAAATTGAGCAGTCCTGGTTGGGGTCCGGAAGTGGACTTTTCCGGTCCCAAGGGGCCCCAGGGTACAGTGAGGGGGAGTGAATGTGGTGAATGGAGTTTAGGCTTTGGATCCAGAGCTTCCTTGCTCTGTGACCTTGGGCAGGTAACCTCTCAGAGTGTTGCTTTTCTCTTTTGTGAAAAGAAGTAGCTGAGGGTTTGTGAGGAGGAGTAAATGAGGCTGTGTGTGAGTCCTTGGCTGAGTATCTGAACCGAGGTACAATCAACTTTGGCTCTGAATATTATAAATGGTAGAGGTAAGGTAGATTTATACCCACACACACACACATATATATATGCTCACTTTTCAAGTATTAAGCCCCACACTCCCTTGAGGGTAACCTACCTTCTGGCCACATCACAGCCGTAATCCTGGTGTCACTATTCTTGAATACCTAAAATACTTCCAAAGGCCCTTGCTTTCTAATGTCCCTCCGGTCCCCTAGGGCAGCCCAGTGGTCAAGGTTTGCTTCATAGTGATGTGAACGTTGTCTGGGATCTGTCAGATGGTGACCTACCTTCCGCTTCTTCCACCAGATTGAAACTCTTCAGAGGACAGTGGCTTGTTCATGACTTATCAAATACTTGATAACATATCTGGTACGTGGTAGGAAAGCATGTCCTCTGAATCCAGTGAAAGTATATCTGAGGCAGAGGTGATACTGCTATTTACGAGAGGGCCTCTGAGCCTCCCAACCTTTATGCCCCACTCCAGCCCCAAATTGATGTACTAAAAGTAAAATCTGTCTCCCAGTAGGAGTGTTATGATCATTAAACAGTCTCTAATTTTTTAACTGGTTTATTCAGGTATAGTTAATGTATACTACCAGTTGACATCAAGTGGATTCCAACATCTAGGAACCCTGTAGGACAGAGTAGAACTACCCATAGGATTTCCATGGAGTGGCTGGTGAATTCCAGCTGAGTTCATAACCACTGAACCACCAGAGATGCATAATTAATATATAACAGGTTGTAAATATTTAAAGTGTAAAATTTTATGTTTTGACAGATGTATACACTTGTAAAAACAATATCATAATTTATGTGTCTTTTTAATTAATAACATTTATGGAAGTGAGACTCAGTGTAAAGACAATACATGTTCATTGTGGACAATGTAGAAATGTACAAAGGTATTGTAATTCTGCCATCTAAAGATAATCATTGGGAAGATTTCATTGTATTTCCAAAGAAGTTTTGTTTGGGGTGGGAAGTATGCTTTAATTTTTTTTTTTTTTGCATGATGAGTAATACTGCGTATAAAAGTTTTTATCTAGAACTTTTATGTTCCAGTATGACTTAATAATTCTATCCCATCACAAGGTGGATTACTTACAATTTTTCTTTGTTTTAGGTAAAATGTTGGTAAATATCTTTGCTATTTTTTCTTCCCCAACCAACTGCACCTCTGTTTATTTGTACACAAATCATTTTCCACATCCATAATCATTTCCTTAGAATAAAATGGCAAAAGTAGATTTGTGTTTTCCTTTTTTCGTTGTTGTTATTCTTTTCAAAATAGAACACTCTTCATTGTTTTCTCAGATTAAAAGGTCATATACACTTGTTTTTGTGGAGCCATGGCGGCACAGGGAACAAACTGTTAGGCTGCTAATCCAAAGGATGGCAGTTTGAATCCACTAGCCACTCCTTGGAAACCCTATGGGACAGTTCTACTCTGTCCTGTAGGGTCACTGTGAGTCAGAATCAACTTCATGACAAATCAAGTAGGGAAACTTTATACACTTGTGGTAAATAATTCAAGCAATACAGGAATAATAAGCTAGAAAGTTGTCAATAATTCTTTTCCTTCTCCCTTTGTCTGTTAAAAAAATCAAGCCTATGAGCGTGAAAGAACTTTTGGGGCTGATACAAAAGCTTTAAAACTGGATTGTGATGATGGTTGCATAACTGTATGAATTTACTACAAATCACTGAATTGTAAACTTTCACTTAAAGAACAAGAAAAAATTGTAAGAAGTCAGAACCTAGTTCATCCTTCAGCCAAAAACTAGACAGGCTCGTAAAACAAAATGAGGCTCAATGGGCACGTGAACTCAGGGGCAAGGATGAGAAGGCAGGAGGAGACAGGAAAGTTGGTAACAGAGAATGCAAAGCCAAAAAGGAGAGAATGAAGACACGTCGTGAGGTTGGCAGCCAGTGTCACGAAACAGTATGTGTGTTAACTGTTTAATGAGAAACTTATTTGCTGGTTTAATCTTCATGTAAAGTATACTTTTTTAATTATGACTGAGTGAAAATGTACATTCCCATATAAACTTGCATGCCCATCTATATGCAGCTTCCACTGCTCTCCCTGCCCAGTGACAGCACACTATTCCTCTCTGCTCCACACGTCTCATCCTCCCAACAGTTTCCTTTCCCCTTCTCTCCACCCACTCCCCTTCCTCTTCCTGCCAGAAGTCAGCAGGATGATATCCTATAGATGCATAGAACCATAAAGTGCATCCAATATACTGTCACTCTGCATCGCGAAGTCCAATCCATTCCTGTCCGAAGAGTGGGCCTTCCTTCAAAGTATACTGTTTTCTAAGTTAAAAAAAAAAAAAAGTAACAATAATATTACCTGATACTTTTATGTAAAAAGCTGGTTTTTCTGCTTTCAATGAATTGTGGACCTCTTTCCATCCCAGTGGGAACCCTAACGGCATAGTGAGTTAAGTGCTGTGTCTGCTAACCAAAAGGTCAGCAGTTCAAATACACCAGGCAGTACTTGGAAACTCTATGGGGCAGTTGTAATCTGACCTCTAAGGTCACTATGAGTCGAAAGGGACTTGAAGACAGCGGGGTTTTTTTTTCTATCCCAGAACAAATGTGTCTACCTACTCTATACTGGGAAGTCCCAGTATATAGTGTGCCATAATTTATTTAAGCATTTCTCTCCTGATAAGCATTTAAGTTGTTTCCATTTTTTTGCCATCATAAACAACACTACAACAAGCATGCATAGGAGAAAGCATCTTTGTGGATTTATCTGATAATACTTCCTTGATATCAATTTCAAGAAGTGAAACTGCTGAGTTGGAGTATTTAATTTTATTTTTTTTAACCTTTATTGCCAAATGTGCTCTAGAAAGGTTGTACCAATTTAAACTCCTAACAACAAAATTGTCAAGAGTTTCATTTTACTTGGATCCACAATCAACACCCGTGGAAGCAGCAGTCAAAAAATTAAAAGACCCATTGCATTGGGAATATCTGCTTAAAAAGACCTCTTAAAGTATCGAAAAGCAAAGAAGTTACCTTGAAGATGAAGGTGCTGGCCCAAGCTAAGTTATTCTCAATTGCCTCACGTGCGCGTGAAAGCTGGACAATGAGTGAGAAAGAAGAATTGACTCCTTTGAATTGTGATGTGGGAGAAGAACCTGATGATACCAGGGACTGCCAGAATAATGAACAAATCTTTCTTGAAAGACATACAACCAGAATGCTGCCTAGAAGCAAGAATGGCAAGCCTACGTCTTACGTACTTTGGGCGCGTTGTCCGGAAGAATCTAGCCCTAGAGGGGGACATCATGCTTAGTGAAGTAGTGGGTCAGCAAGAAATAGCAAGACGCGCAACAGGATGGGTTGACACAGTGGCTTCCACAGTGGGTACAAACATAACAACTGTGAGGATGGCTCAGCACCAGGCAGGGTTTCGTTCTGATATACGTAGGGTCGCTATGAGTTGGAACTGCCTCAACAGCACCTAACAACAACAACCATGAACACAAGTTTTGATGCACCCCTAATAACAGCAAGGTATTATCCATTTATTTAATCTTTGCCAAAATGACAGCCCAAAGTAACCTCTCATTTGAATTCACAATTCTATGTTAGTGATACAGTAATGTATTTTCATATGTATATTATCTACTTCTATTTCTTATTTTATGAATTGCCTCATCATGTCAGCGAATAATATCAAATGATATTGTGAATGTTCTATAAATGAGGTAACCACCCTAACATACTTTGATAAGATGATCATGAAGTTGATAATAGCTTATGTATTTTGACCATGAAATTATAGAAACAGAAATTATTTCGTAATGTTGGGTGACATGCCATTTAAACAGATTCAGACTTACCCATCAATGACCATGGTATCTAGATTTTTATGTTATTTGTAATCATAGTTTATCTTCCCTGAATGTTCAGGATTTTAAAAGTTTAGTAGCCATATAAAGTATTTAATACACAATTTTTTTTACCCTGCTTACATTAAAAATAGTCTAAAACATTCTTACTAAACAGCTTGGTGAGGGAGTACTATCTGTCAATTTAACTGGTATGTAGCCTTTGTTAATAAGGATATTTAAAAGTAAAATTTTAGTATGTATCAAGTGTTTACCCAGGTACCATGTTAAATGATTTAATCTTTTATCAACTTTTGAGGTAGGTCCTGTGGTAATCCCCATATTAAACAGAATAAAACTGAGGCAGAGAGTTAAATAACTAATCATTGCTTAAAAGATAGTAATGGCAGATTTGGACTTAAATCCTGATGTTCATAAATTTAACTCCCTAGCACTGAGCAACTCAACTAATACTGCAGAAACCCTGATGGGATTAAAAAGCATTTAAGTGCTTTGTCCACTAACCAGAAGGTCAGCAGTTCAAATACTCCAGGAGCTTCTTGGAAACTCTATAGGCCGCTTCTACTCTTCTGACTTACAGGGTCCTTATGAGTCTGAGTCAACTCACCAGACTGCTTCCTTAACCTCCCTGAGCTTCTGTCGTAGTTGTCTCACAGGATTGTTGTCACTGCTCTTTCTCCTTTTCTCGAGTTAAAAATGTACTCTAATGTCTCTGGTTAGCTCCCAGTGTGTATGTGTGTGAGTGTGTGTATTTGGGTACACATGCCTTGTATGTATGGGCATTTGTGTGTAAATATGTATGTTAGTGTGTATATATGAGTTTGTGTGATTGTGTTTGAGTATATTTGTGTGTGTGAAAATGTATGTGTATGTGAGCATGTCAGTACGTATTCAGTGTGTGTTTGTGTGAAACTGAATATATGGGTATGTGTTTGTGTGTGAGCATGTGTATATATGTGCAGGTATTTGAAGGTGTGTGTTTCTCCCCCTAAGAGCACTTTGAGAGCAAGGGCTGTGTCTTGCTCCCCCTTATATCTCATGACTTAAATGAATGAATGAAATTAAAGAACATAAGACCTGTTGAGAGCAAATTACCTGCCAATTCCTTTCCCCTTCCTTTTTTCTAATTTAGACAGTGAGATTACTAGTCATTTCTTTAAATACTGCTGTGTAGGTTAATTAGAAGTAGTAATATTCTTTTGATGTACAAGAACAGTGATATAAACACATTTTCCTATCCTTGTGGGATTACATTTTTTGTAAAGGAAGTTTTCAGGTATTTTAAGAAAGTAACCTATAATTATGACAAATTTTTCCTAAAATAGAATTGTGTGTCATTTAGAAAATTCAAATCAGATTTTGGTCTTTTTTTTTTTCCTATTTTAAAAGGAAAAAAATGTGAACAAATCACTTGATTTAAGCTTCTTTGTTTCAACTCGACAGCACTTGTCTGGCTTTTGTTTCAAAAAAGGAATCTAAAAATATCTCCTAATTCATCTTTCTTTCTGCATCATGCAGAATTGTTGTATGTGCATGCACACACACACTTCACCCTCTCCTCATCCCTAGCTACTTCTGCTAAAGTTAATCATAAATAGTTGGCAGTATAATAAGATTGCTTAATATATTCACATCTTGGGAAATTAAGAAAAAAACTGTATAGTGATAGTTATTTTATAATTGGTATTGAAATTCCAGCTTAAAATCTAGACATCATAATGTTTTTTAAACTTCAAGTACTTGAGTGGTCAGTACTGAGTATGCTTTACTGAGGCACTAACTAGGAGTAACCCAGTCTGGTGTCAGCAGGAAGCCAATCCTGTGAAGGTGATAAAAGCTGTTATGTTATTCCGTCTCTCCCTGCTTTCACATATTGCATTTATTCTGTCTCTTTCATAAAACATATGTCCAACACAATAATAAGTTTACATACAAAGATCGTTGGTTCAAAATGACTTGTCCTGTCATTAACTAGCTCTGTGACCTTGGGTACGTTGTTTACTTGCCTAAGCCCTGTGACTTACATGTGTATTTCAATTCTAATAGAAGTGACTGCTGGGAGGTGTAATAATTTAGAATAACCTAGAAAATAGGGTAACTTGTGAGGGAAGATTTTTGTAATACTTTGTCTCAATGACTGTACAGTCTCTGAGAAATTGCAAAATTTTATTGACTCAATGGCACATAACAACAACTAGTTTTATTGTTTTTGTTAGTTGCTGTTGAGTCAACTGTGACTCAGGATGACCTTGTGTCTACAGGGTAGAACTGCACCACAGGGCTTTCGAGGTTGTGACCTTTCAGGAAACAGATCATCTAATTTGTCTTCTGAGATGCTTCTGGGTGGGTTTGAACTGACAGCCTTTTGTAGCAGTCAAACACTTAACTGATTGTGCCACCCAGGGAATCCTACCCCTAGCTTTAGTGGCCTCAGTGTGGTAAGGTAATTGTGTCCATTTTTAGAATGAGAGTGAGAAAGGTAAGTAAAAGTAAACAGAACTTCAAAATGTCCTAGTGTAAAAACTTTACAAAGTTTAGTAAAGCAAAAATAAGCTTTTATTCAGCATGTATTCAGAGAGGCCAAAGTGGGCAATGGTCAAGCTTGCTACAGAAGCCATGTCTTTCCTGTCCACAGATTACAGGCTAGGCAAGAATGGAAAAATGGACAGGTATGCTGCCACAGCCATGACTGCTGCAGTCCAAAGAACATGATGGAATCATCAGTTTATATTAATATTACAAATGGGCAAAACCATTGAGAGCTTCACGTTTTCACAGATTGGCTACAAACTGATGCTACGCTTTGAATTGTCTTTCTTAACCATCATTGGTATAGGTTTCAGTAATGAAAGTAGGTTCTTCTTGGTCCAATAAAGTTTACTATTCACTAAATGCTAATAGAAAAAGATAAGAGTGGAAAGTCTGTGAGTCTTCCATGTTGTTTATGATTTGTTTGTATAAAAAGTTTCCCAAGAGATGTTTTCCAAGATTGTCCTATTGTCTTTTTTCCTTGGGGGTTAAGTTGACAAGTCGTTGTGAGTCTTCCTGGGATCTTGTAAGTCCATTTCCTGCTGAGTCACATTCTAGGACAAGGAATAATGGTTCCTAAATAAAAAATGAAAAGCTCTTCTATTAAAATTCATTGAGAACTCTTATTTCCATTCAAAACTGTTCCTAGAGTAAACTCCTAAGAAACTTAGCTTATAAGGTGGGGAAAGCCTGCCACTTAAGTATAGGTAGGGTGCATAATATTAGTGGCTACCTTCCAAAAGAAAATTACAGGTTTTCTCTGTAAAGAAAGAGTGTTCCAAGTCCTTACTACCTTCTCTCCTCTTTGAATCCCTTAGTACCTAGCACCTATCCCAGTTTCTTAATGAAATCTTTGTATTACTGCACAGTCCTCTTCTGCCAAGCTATCACAGCAGTTACAAATGACAATTTGTGGCTTATTACAGTAAATCATTAACACAGGTATGAGATACTGCCTATTTGTCCGACAAGGCACAATCTTTGATATTTTCATGGCTCCTATTTCATGTTGCAACAGAAGGAAAAAACCAATACAGATTCCTACGAGAGGCACGCATATGTGCTTGTCTTACATGGATGCGAGCATCATAAAATGGTGATCTCTAACAAAAATGAACCAGATGATGTTTGACTGAGGGCTCAGTTGAATGCAAAAATAAACATTCTGAAGTTGACTCCTTAAATAACTATTTAGAATTGTCACTGTTAAAAAAAGAAAAGACAACTTCTGCCCTCAAGTCCAACTCATAATAACCCTATAGGACACAGTACAACTCCCTCATAAGGTTTCCAAGGCTGTAATCTTTACAGAAGCAGATTGCCACATCTGTTTCCCACAGAGCAGCCAGTGGGTTCCAGCCACCAATCTTTTGGTTAGCAGCCTAGAGCTTTAACTGCTACACCACCAGGGTGCCTGGTTGCTGATATTAGTTGTCTTTTATTCATTTACTCACCCTATCCATCAATCAACAGATACTCATCAGTGTTCTACCACATCCTAGTCAGTATACTAGAGACTGGGGAATCAGTCACAGGGAGACAAAAAGAAAACCCTGCAGCCTCATGGAACTTATATTCTCCTGATTCAGTGGGGTTTAGATAAAGAATAGGAACCATGGCAGTGAAGTAGTTAAGCACTTGGCTGCTAATGCAAGGGTCTTCAGTTCAAACCCACTAGCTGCTCTGTGACCTGATAGAATCCCCAGGTTCTTGCACAGTATGATTCATGTTAGCCAGTAAATGAGAGATCAAGGAGTGAGGACAGGAAAGGAACAGATACGTCCTTGTGCAAGCAAAAGAAGTCATTTGGAGCTGCTGCTGTCAAGGGCAGGAAGGTTGGTCACTCTTAAAATGTTTACCAATAGGGACTTGATACAAATTACATCAGCAATACTCTTAATCATACTCCTGCAGGTGCAATGGGGTTTACATTGAATTCAAACACAAAGCTGGGGGAAGAGAGCCAAGCAAGGAAGACAAGATTTTTGTTACAGTACTGTGGGGGCTATCTCAGCTCTGCAGGAGAACACTCTGGTGGCAGCTGGATTCCCTAATGATTTACAGCTTTGGAAACGCTGTGAGGCAGTTCTACTCTGTCCTAGAAGGTTGCTATGGGTCAGAATAGACTGGATGGCAGCATATTTGGTCTTCTTGGTTTTACATAAATACGTAATACTAAAAAAAAAAAAAACCGTTACCAGTGAGTGGATTCCAACTCACAGCAACCCTCTAGGACAGAGTAAAACTGCCTCAGAGGGTTTTCAACCCATTAAATCCTTAAAGATGTCAACTGCCACAACTTTATCCCATGGAACAGCTGGTGGGTTCAAATGGCCGTTTTGGAGCAAAGCACTTTAATCACTGTGCCACCAGGGCTCCTAGATAACTAATAAGGGAGAGATTTTGTTTCCTAACCCAGTGATTTTCAACTGGGGGTAGTTTTGCCCTCAGGGAATTTTTGGCAATGTCTGGAGACATTTTTGGCTGTCATAACTGGCAGGGAGGAGAGGGGTTGCTATTGGCATCCAGTAGACACAGGCCAGGGATACTGCTAAACATCTTCCAGTACACAGAACCAAATCAAACCAAACCCACTACCGTCAAACAGATTCTGACTCACAGCGATCCAATAGGACAGAGTGCAACTGGGTTTCCAAGACCTTAATCTTCACAGAAACAGACTACCACATCTTTTCCCTGAAGGGCAGCTGGTGGGTTCAAACCACCAACCTTTCAGGTAGCAGCTGACCACTGATCTACTGCAGCTCCAGGGATCCTTACACATGGGACAACTTCTCAAAATAAAGTATTATACACTGCAAAGTATCACGGCACTGAAGTTGAAAAACTCTATGCTAACCTTTGATACTAGAGGTCTGAAGGTGGTTACCCTTAAGCGGGGTAAGGACAGAAAGGTAACAAGAGGGTATCTTCTGAATCTGATTACATGGGTGGTATATTGTGTAAAACTTCACCATACTTATAATTTGTGCCTTCTGTATGTATAATTTAAAATACTCAGAGTGCATTGATACCAATTCATGGTGACCCCATGTGTTACAGAGCAGAATTGTTCTGTAAGATTTTCTTGGCTGGATGCATTCAAACCAGGAAACTTTAGGTTAGTAATCAACTGTTTTCTCCCCCAAGTCAAAGCCAAAGCCATTGCTGTCTAAGTCAGTTACCACTCTTAGTGACTCTACAGGTCACAGCCCAAGGACCTGTAATTGTAAATGATTCCTAAATTCTTTGAAATGCCTTCCATCAGTAGGTAGAGATCAATGCTCCCTCCCCTTGACTTTTGGATCAGTGACTGCTTAGTAAGTAGAATACAGCAGAAGTGACATTGTACCAGTTGCCAGTCCTGTCACTTGGGACACACTCTTGGAACCCAGTCACCATGCCCTGAAGAAGTCCACAAAACCTAGAGATGCCCAGGTAGGGAGATCAGTGTGAAGAGGAATCATTGCCTTAGGCCCTTTGTCCTGACTCAGCTTTAGTTCAGTGGTATCAAGAGGGAGAGTGAGGGAGATTGTGAACTGCACTCTGACACTGCCAGAGGGGGTGACACCAAAATGACCTCAGGTTCTATAGCAGCAGGAAAGCCAGTGCAGCAAGGGAGTGGCATCACTAGGGTTGATGTCATTCCTCAAACACCGTGGTAACTGATCACTCCCCCGCAAGGTGACACCAGCCACAGTTAGCATCAAGTTGTTATTCACATAAAAGAACCATCTTGAAGGTGATCTTCCAGGCCCTGGATGGGCTACTCATTGGGCTGATGCCAGGTAGAGCAGCAGTTCACTTTGGTAGAAAACAAAAGCAAGTCCACTACCATCATGTCCGTTCCAGCTCATAACAACCCTATAGGACAGAGTTGAACTGCCCCATAGAGTTTCCAAGGAGGACCTAGTGGATTTGAACTACCAACCTTTTGGTGAGTAGCTGTAGCACTTAACCGCTATGCCACCAGGTTTTCCTTGCTTTGGTAATAAAGCGAAATACCCTAAAACTGTACAAGATTTTATAAATTTCACTAATGAAATTTCCTTAAATGCTTGACAAGTTTTAGAGTTAAGGAGCTTAGACAGCACTTCAGAAGTTACTGAAAAATCCCTGAGGTCATAATAAATGCCTATGCAAGTTTAACAAGAGGAAAAAATATATATAAATTCTTCTTTTACTTGGAAAGTAATAGCAGTAGTGTATACTTTGATCTCAAAGTTAAATGTTAAGGGATGTTTTCCACATTTCCTTAAATTCTCTCTTGATCTTAAATTGAACTAGACAACATATTTCTAATACACTGCTTATCTATTTGTTTAGGCCTTAAAAACTACATGGAACTGAGTGGATAAATTGAGAAACTGAAGCCTGTCTCATTTCTGGTGAAGCTCGAGTTCACTTTATTGCCATCATCCAAAATCAAATGGAGGTTTTGTTTCAGTTTTCTTATCAAAGACCAAGTCCTAACCTTCCCACTCACCTCCACATTCAGTATCCCTGTGTCTCAGTTCAGATATGTAAGTTCAACATGAGGGAACTTTAGAATAGAAACCCCACGGAGTCAAGGTACAACTTTATGAAGGCTAAAATATTGAACAGTTGTCCAAGTACCTTTGTCATCCTTCTCCTTTAGGCTTTGAGATTCTCCACTTGAATCTCACCCTTGGAGACACAAGGCCTCTTTTTCCCAGCCATATCCTGGATCAGCAGTGCCAAATTTTCATCCCGTGCTCTCATTGTGAAGTCTTAATCTGCTCCTGGGTTCTGGAAAAGTTATTTTTTGTTTGCACTTTTGTGTTTCAGTTGTGCTCACTATAATCACCACACTCAAACCAAATGAGATAGGAATTCTGGTTTCTAGATTTCTCCTCGGCTGTAGCAAGACTGCTGTAGCAAGACTGTTTGCATGTCTTTTGTGCACTACACAAAAGCACACCAGCAATAGGATAAGAGAAGACTGAAATGTGGTTCACATCTCATTAATCAGGCTGAGGCTCTGTGAGTCCGTGTCTGCCCAGAAAGGATACATTTTTCTAGCTTATACGAAAGTGATATAAGGAAGGGGGCCCTAGCTTGTGACATAGACCTCAATTTAGTCATCAAAGCATCCAGGATGTTCTCTTTTTCTTTTCTTTCTATTGTCTTAGGCTCTGTTCTGTTTTATGGCATTTCGGATATGTCCTTTAAAACAAGAGGGACTAGACTCTCTCCACATGCTAAGACTAGAAGTCTGTACTCTGTTGTTCCTATCTCTCCTGTCTGTAAGGACTTTAGTGTCCCACCCCTTCATTTCTGAGGCTGTTGTCTAAACCCCTGCTTCAGGGCTTACTCGGAATGACCCAGATGTTACCTCCTTTTACATCAGCCTTGTTTAGGTAGAGATGCCTGAACATCTCTTTAAAGGTAAACTCTATTGTTGTCATTACAACTTTTAGAATATGGAAATCTATAATCACTTTTTAAGGCAGTCATTTATTTATTTTAAAAAAGCCCAAAATAATCGTAACACATTATATGTCCCTCTCGTTTATGTATTTTCTCTTTGGTGAAAGTTTACACAGCCAAGTCAGGTTCCCATTTGCCAATTTCCGTATCAATTGTCCAATGACATTAATTACATTTATCCTAACATATCAACATTCTCTTTAATCGTGTTGTTTACCCCAATTCCGGTACTCTAGTTTCCCTGCCCTCTTATCATTTCTTCTTTGCTTTTGAGTAATGTTGACTTCTGGGTACTGTAAAGATGATTTTTAAGTGCAGCACTGAATTTACAGGTAAACCTTGATGTCAAGGCCAACTCATAGCAACTCTATAGGACAGAGTAGAACTGCCCCATAGTGTTTCCAAGCAACACCTGGTGTACAGGAATTACTGACCTTTTGGTTAGCAGCTGTAGCTCTTAACCACTATGCCAACAGGGTTTCCAGGTAATACCTACTATTTTGTGCGTCACTCTGCTATTTCACTAAAAGATGATCTCAGGGCAAAGGCTCAGTTTCAGGTTTAAAGAGTGTTTCAGGGCTATAGTCTCAGGGAATCCTCTGTTCTCTACTGTTTTTGTTTTGTTTCTGTTTGTTTTGATTTGGTTTGGTTTGTTGTTGTTTTGAAGAATTTGAGTTCTGCTCAACATATTTCTCCCATTTTATCTGAGATCATCTATTGTGATCCCACTCAGAATGGTAAGCGGTGGTAGCTGGGCCGTATCTATTTCTGTCTCAGGACAGATGAGGTTGTGGCTTGTCTAGACGTCTTAACTTGTTTCTTCTCTAAGCTTTTGGTTGTCTTTTTACTGTTTTGCTCCTAGTGAGTAGATACCAGTATTTTACTCTTAGACAGTCACTTGCAAATTTTTAAGACCCCAGCTGTTATTCAACTCACTGGGACATAGATCATAGATCATGATTCTTGTGAACTGTGCCATGCCAGTTGTCTGAGTTGTCCCACAAGGATATGATCCTAAGCTCTCAAACCTAAAAATCAACCTTGGAATGTGTTTGGTTATGTCTGAAAAGTATCGTATTTGTGTACTCATGATATACGTGACTACACCCACATATTTTTATTTATGCATATTATAGATACTATGGAAACCCTGGTGGTGTAGTGGTTTAAGTGCCACATCTGCTAACCAAAAGATCAACAGTTCAAATCCACCAGGTACTCCTTGGAATCTCTAGAAGGCAGTTCTACTCTGATCTCTAGGGTCACCATGAGTCAGACCCGACTTGATGGCACTTTTTTTTTTTATAAATACTATAGGTATAGGTATAGATACTGTAGATACTGACAGGAAAGAGGAGGTAGATTCCATGTAGATATCTACTGATATCTATAGATAACTATAGATACCATAGGTATAGGTACAGATGCTATAATCCAAACCCACTGTCGTCTAGTCCTGCCTACAATATGGAAGCCACTTCGGTGGGTTTCTATACCTGTAATTAGCACTGGTAACTACATTGAGATTTTAGAACATTTAGTTTCTGATAGGTACTTGCTCAGTTCCACAAAACACAGACTTCAGTGAAACACTGAGTTCCTTGCTCCCACAGAAACTTTCTACCTCACTCAGGAGTCCACCCTAATTCCAAGCTACAGTTTGCCTTTCAAATGTTTGCTGGTTCACATAACAACAAGGATTAGGGAATTATTAAGGGATCAAGACTGCTTTGAAGCCAAGTATTACGGCCATCAGCACCAGAACTGATCTTGCTACACCAGCAAACTTAGAAGCACTAACTGTCTTTCAAAGAGCTTTCTTTTGTCTCCCTCTCAAACCACATGATTTCGTTTTCCAAAGGGAAGTTATGTTCCATTATGTATTGATAGCATCCAGATTCTCCAGATAAGCTAATTTGCAATGTGGTACACTCCTATAAACCAGCCCAACTGAGTGATTTTCAAACTGCCCACTCCCTGATTGAATTGGCATAACAAACTGGCTGGATTATTAATCTAGAGGCTCTGTAAATTGATGTGTTTCTTCAGTGTCAGTAACACATTATTTTTACTAAAGAATGAGGGTTTCCGTGGAGTCAAAGTGTTGCATATTTGTGGGCTACCCAGAAGAAAAAGTTCAGCATCCCCTTAATTCTCAAGAGCTTGCGGCATACTAACCAAAGGATTTGTTTTTTTTTAAAGCCCTTCAGTAAGAGTTTCAAACAATGAGTGGGTGGAAGCGAGATTTTTCTTTTTATTATTTTAAAAAATAGACCCATGATGTTTCTGATAAAAATGACATCTTATCTTTTAAAATTTGCTAGATATGAGAAGTTAAACACTTAGGAAAGTTAGCAATTAAGCGATAATTGTCACTTTTTTAAGTATCCAATGCCAGAGTCGAAGAGTAAAAACCAAAAGCTAGTGTTGTCCTTGGCTATTTTATCAGCTGTCTTTAAAAGGGAGCTTTGGGAACTCGCATAGCGTAGCGGTTAAGGGCTAGGGCTGCTAACCAAAAGGTCGGCAGTTTGAATCTGCCAAGTGCTCCTTGAAAACTCTTTGAGACACTTCTACTCTGTCCTATGAGTAGAGTGACTGTGTGGACTGTGACTGAGTTGGGATTGACTCAACGGCAATGCATTTGGTGGTTGTTTTTCATTGGTGGTGTTGGTGTGGTTTTTACTAATGAGTTTTAAATTGTCATTTGGCCTGAAGAAAATAGAGCTTGTAGTAGAAGTGGTGCTTTTAATTCAACACTCAGTTCCCCCTCCGGGACTGAAGGACTCATTCCTCTAGGTAAGGGAAGAGAAGCCTCTTCAGAATTCCATCACTCCGCCTTCCTTAGGCAGTGCTCACCCCGCGACTGGCTGACCCCTGGATGTATCTACACCTGGCCCTCTCGCTTTAGTTGAGGAGAACTTTGAAGGGACATCACAGCTTTGGAGATCGCTGCGGAGTCCACTGAGACCTTTGCTGAGGCTGTTTTACAGCCCTACTTCTGTTCACTCTTGCTGCCTGCCTTCACCTTCTAGAGGTGCTAAAAATAAGAATAAAAAAAAGAAAGGAAGCAAAGAAACCCACTGCAGTCAAGTCGAGTCCGACTCATAGTGACCCTAGAGGTCAGAATAGAACTGCCCTATAGAGTTTCCAAAGAGAACCTGGCGAATTTGATCTGCCGATGTAGCACTTGACCCACTATACCACCAGGGTTTCCAGACCTGAGAGTACTCACCAGTACATAAACTTTAAGCATACTCATCTCTCTCTGACTCTGCTTCTCCCTAAGCCATTGGTTTTTTTTGTTTGTTTGTTTTTAAAGAGAATGCCCTCTCTCAAGAGAAGCTCCTCGGAAGAAAGACCTGACTGTCTATGTCTAATACATCAGCCCCTGACAACCTGGGGACACAGCTCCACTCTGACACAGTTTTGCTACGAGCTGGTGCTGACTCGGCAGCAATAGATTTTCTCTCTGTCTAACCAGGGGCTGCCAAAGAATGCACAAATCTATTTTGGAAGAAGTACAACCAAAATGTCTCTTAGAAACAAGGAAGGCAAGACTAGGTCTTACATGCTTTGGACGTGTCATCAGGAAGGATCAGTCCCAGGAAAAGGATATCATGAAAATGAGAAGACCCTCAGTGAGATTGGCACAGTGGCTACAAAAATGGGCGTAAACATAGCAGCAATTGTGGGGACGGCATAGGACCAGGTGGCGTGTGGTTCTGCTGTACATGTAGGGTCGCCATGAGTCAGAACCCCGTCGATGGCACCTAACAATATCAACAACAACAACAGACTTTCTGTCGATTTGCTGTGCTGTGGTGGCTTACATCGCCACGATGGTGGAAGCTGTATCCCCAGTACTTCCACCACCAGCAGGGTCACAGGGGTTTTAGAGGAGCTTACAGACTAAGACAGGCTAAGGAGCGAGACCTGAAGATCTACTTCTGAAAATTAACCAGTGAAAATCATATGGATGGTATGAAATATTGTTCAATTATAGAAGATCACGGCGATGGTTCACAATTGGACAACATTTTGTTCTATGTAGAGTCACTACAAGTGAGAGCCAACCTAATGGCAACTAACAACAAATAATTATCTACCTACCTACTTATCTATCTGCCTCTCTCTTTCTCCACCTATCCATCCATCTATATCTATACAGACAGATGTTACTAATACACACGTCATATTAATATGTATCAGATGTGAGTATACAGATCTCATATTGTTTTGTAAATTTCCCTTTTTTCCATATATTACATTCACACACATTTTCTTACCTGATAGCTTTTAAAAAGAGCTGAATCAAAACTGAAAAGCCACAGTGACTTAACATTATTTGGGATTCTGGTTACTGGCCATGTTTGCTTCTTGAACCAGTCAGGTGGTCACAGATTAAAACAAAATAATGATAGATCTTCTTCACTGCAAAGTACTAGCTTTCAAATTTTAATTTTTTATAAGAGCTTTAAGGCTTGATTTTGGCAAAGATTGTTGGTGAGAAAATAGCATCTGATTTTTTTTTAATGTAGTGATGTATTTCCTAAAAGCCCCGCAGTGTGAGTGCAAAGTTGGAGCACATCCAAACAGCAAGAAAAGATGGGTATCCAGGACTGCAGTGAAACCAAAAATCTTTTCAAGTATAAGATGCTTGTTTGATAAAAGATACTAAGCTTCACTGATCAGCCAACTCTTCATAAACATTTCATTCCAGTGACATAGTCCTTAAATTTCTATCTTTAATCTCCAAATTTTGTGTATTCTAGGGTAAAATTCCCCCCCCCACATTATTCTAAGTAGATTAAAGACTTAAAAATGAGCAGACTTTAAAACATTTAAAAGGAGATACACGGAAATGTCTTTGTGCCTTGAGAATAGAAAACAATTCATAACTAAGGCAAAACAAGAATAAGATTGACAAATTTAAACTTTGTACACCAAAATCCTTAAAGCAACAAAGAAGCTACAGATTTGGAAAAAGAGTTTCTTCTTCTTTATATGTGTCTATATGTACAAGATTTTCATAACTACTTTTTAAAAGGGTGGAAATGAAGAGAAATTAAATCATTTGTCTAGGGCTAATCCATCACACTTCTGTCAATTTGGTACACTGTGATGGCTTGCAAGCTGATGTGGTACTGGAAGCTATGCCACTGGTATTTCAAGTATCAGCAGGGTCACCCATGGTGGACAGGTTTCAGCAGAGCTTTCAGACTAAAGAAAAACTGGGAAGATGGACCTAGCCATCCACTTCTGAAAAACCTGTCCACTGAAAACCTTATAAACAGCACCGAAACATTGTCTGATATACTGCCAAAAGATGATGGAAGGAAAGAGCTGACTCCTCAAAATAGAGTTGAACTTGACCATGTGGTTGGAGTGAAGCTTTCAGAACTTTCACTCGTGGATGTGGCATGACTTAAAATGATAACAACTGCAAACATCCACTGGTCATCAGAAAGAGGAATGTATGAAGTATAAATCAAGGAAAACTGCAAGTCATAAAACATGAAATGGAATACATTAAGATCAATTTCATAGGTATTTATGAACCCAAATAGACTCATACTGGCCATTCTGAATCAGATAATCATACAGTCTACTATGCCAGGAAAGACAAATTGAAGAGTAATAGCATTATTTTCAAAAAGAACACTTGAAGATCTATCCTGAAGTAAAACACTGCCAGTGATAGGATAATAGCTATACGCCTACAAGGAAGGTCAGTGCAACTATCATTAAAATTTGCACACCAACCACTAATGCAAAAGTGAGGAAATTGAAGATTTTTACCATCTTCAGCAGTCTGAAACTCAAGAGGCACTGAAAATTCCTGGTGATCGGAATGCCACAGCTGGAAACAAGCAGAAGGATCAGCAGTTGGAAAATATGGCCTTGGTGATAGATACGATGCTGGAGATCAAACAATAGACTTTTTCAAGAACAATTGTCTCCTCATTGGAAACACCATTTTTTTTCCAACAACATAAATGGCAGCTATACACACGGCCTTCACCAGATAGAATATACAGAAACCAAATCAATTACGTCTGTGGGTAGAGACAACAGACACTCAATATTATCAATCAGAACAAATCCAGGGGCTGACTGCAGAAAAGATTGTCAATTGCTCATATGCTGGTTTAAGTTGAAGCTGAAGAAAATTAAAATAAATCCACAAGAGCCAAAGCTCAACCTTAAGTATATCCCACCTGAATTTACAATTTCAAGAATAGACTTGACACATTGAACATCAGTGACCAAAGATAAGATGAATTGTGAGATGTCAAGGACATCATACTCAGAGAAAGCAGAAAGATGTGAAAAGAACCAAAACTGATGTCAGAGGAGACTTTGAAACTTGCTCTTAAACACAGGGTAGCTAAAAAGAACGGAAGAAATGATGAAGTAAAAGAGCATTGAACAACAACATAGCTACAAAGTGTTGAGTCTGGGGCTAGAACTTTCTCAAATACGCTGCCTCCTTGAAGAGCCAACTCCAGATATTGTATTCAAACTATTTGTTTAAGAAGTATTTATTGAATTTCTGTTATATTCCTTCCTTTAAGGAGAGCACAATCCAATGATGGAAGATAGAGGCACATAAAGAAATCATTATAAACAAACATGAAGCAAAAAAAAAAAAAAAAAATGAAATGCCCCTAACCATTATAACCTGGTAACATCTTCACTGGAAACTTCTTCATGGTAAACTTGGTTTCCAGAGAATGTCACAGTGTTCTTTATTTAGCAATGTAATCTTCAATTATGAGAGCTTAACTTTTGTGCAGAGTGGCTTCAGGAAATGCCTGAAGTAAAACTTGGCCACAGAGTCTGCCTCACCCATACTGAGCCTGTACAAACTTGCCAGGGAGGTGCAGCTAAAACAATACAAACTCCTTCAACCATGCGTCTTCAAATAAGAAGTTCTTTGCTCTTCTACATCAAAACAGAATGGAAAAACAAGTTCCCGATAGAAAGAGAATTGCTCAACTTCCTGGTGCTAACATTTTGTGTCCTGTTAGTGGAGTCTCTAAGTGATGACCCTCTGTATGAGGTTATCCTGTAGAGGTCAGAGACTAAAAGACCTAGCATATTTTCTAGCTCCTCCTATGTGACCAAGTATAAAACTGCTTCCTATAACTCACCTCCTTACATTCTCTTCAATGTTGTTTTAAAATATTCCCATTGTCTGTATTATAAAAACCAAACCAAACCCATTGCCATTGAGTCACTTCTGACTCATGCCAAGCTATAGCAACCCTATAAAACAGGCTAGCACTACCCCACAGGGTTTCCAAAGAGTGGCTGGTGTAGTCAAACTGCCAACCTTTTGGTTAGCAGCCTGGTGGGATTTTTGTTTGCTTGTTTGTTTAAACATTTTTGAGAGCTTTAAATGAAAATTTACAACCCAAGTCAATTTGTTATAAAAACCTTAGACACAGATTGCTATGTAACTGCAGCTACTCTCCTCGTGATACTGTTAAAATGAGAAAGCTGAACAACCAGCGGCAGGCAAAAGCACCACCACTTACTTACATGCCAAAAGAACCAAGAAGCTGTTAGTGGCCAGGGAAAACAAAGGCAACAACATTTGCCCACCAGAGAGGACAAATGCATTAGAAAGTGCCCCACCAAGAGGACCCGGAGCTACCTAATGCTAAATCATCCAATAATTCAAACCACCAGAAGGGACCAATGAGCACCAAGAACAAAAATCTTCCAGTAATGCTGTGACAGCACATTTTTCCTTTGCGCCCTGTCTCTTCCGTGTCCATTCAACTAGCTCCTGTCTCCCTCTGCCTTTTCATCTCACTTCTGGACAAGAGCTGATCATGTAACTGCTTAAATCAAGAAACACACTCTTCACTAGAATTATTATAGGTCTTATAACCCAGTCCAATCTTTCTCTGAAGAGTTGGCTTCTGGAGTGGTTTCAGTTCTGGGCTAACAAAGAGTCCCAGGGCCGAGTCTGCTGGTGACACCACAGCCTGTTGAACCATGAGATATGGTCTTTTTAATAGTGTTTGAGTTCTTTACACCCATTTTCTCCCACTCTGTCAGGAACTTTATGTTGTATACCCTGTCAGAGGAGTTTTGGTGGTGGCTGAGTATCGTCTAGTTCTTCTAGTCTCATGCTGATGTAGTTTCTGGATTATGTGAGCAGCCGAGTTCGTAACCACTGCACAACCAGGAGTATACTTTATATGAGTTCTGTAATACAGGATGCTCATTCATTCATTCATTCAATAACAAACTTTGAGTGCCTATTCAGTGTGCACAGTGGTTAAGCCCTCAGCTGGGAACCAAAAGATCAGCAATTTGAACTCACCAGCCACACTGTGGGAGCAAAATGTGGCAGTTGGCTTCCATAAAGACTTACAGCCTTAGAAACTCTATGGGACAGTTCTACTCTGTCCTATAGGGTGCTCTTAGTTAGAAGTGACTCAGTGGCAAAGGATCTTTTGGTTTGTATGTTTATTTTTACCATAGGTCAGGCACTGGGTGTATATTGATGAGCAAAACAGACATGGTCCCTAACTTCATGGAGCTTATAGTTAGTTGGGGAAGTAGACATTAATCAAGAAAGTACACTAATAAATATTTGTCTTGTGACAAGAACTATGAAAACATTTAGTGGCTGTCGTAGAAGCACAGGGGTGACAGGAGGTCCTAATTTAGAACGGAGGCAGTGGCCAGTGGTGGCTAGGGCATGGTAAAGGGAAAGCTCCCATACATAAGAATTCCAAATAGTTTATGTGTATAATCCTCCCCTCGGTGAGGTGGGAAAAACACCCCACTCACTGAGTGTGAGCTATGCTTAGTCACCTCCTTCCAGTGATTACATTATGGAAAAGGAGCTGGAAGGTAGTAACTTCACGGTGGAGAAACTTGATAAACCTCACATCATCCAAGTGATCAAAATAATATCAGTGATCAGCTGATAACATGAATCCTTGATATGACGCGATGAGAATGGCAGGTCACTTCTCTGCTCTTCCTCCCAGAAACCCATAAGCCCAGTCTAACGGTGAGAAAAAATGTAAGTCCCAAATGAGGGAGATTCTACAAAATACCTCCCCAGAACTCCTCAAAACTCTTGAGGTCATCAAAAACAAGGAAAATGTGAGGAACTATCAAAGCCCAGAGGAACCTGGGGAGACATGTCAACTAAATGTTCAGTGGTGTCTTAGACAGGATCTTAGAAGGGAAAATAGAATTAGGAGAAAATTGAAGAAATCTGAAGAAAATGTGGTGTTTAGTTAGTAACAGTGTATCAGTACTGATTCATTAGTTGTGACAAATGTAATGTAGTGATATGAGATGGTAAAAGCAGGGGACACTGGGAGTAGGGTGCATCAGAACTCTGTACTACAAGGACTGCCAATTAAATTCATGAACTTGTCCTAGAAAAAATGCTACATACCTCATTGCTGAATATCACTATGGTCACCTTAGAGGTACTCCCACTAGGAAGCTATGCACTGATGCTAGTGCCTAGTCCACCCCTCAAAGCAATTTTGTAACTCTTTCTCTGGAATGGCCATCATATCTGTCACCGTATTACCCTTGATGTCTTGAATATCATCAAAATGTCTACCTTTCAACATTCCCTTGATCTTTGGGAAAAGAAAAAAATCACTGGGAGCCAGATTAGGTGAGCAGGGAGAGTGTTCCAATACAGTTATTTGTTTACTGGCTAAAAACTCCCTCACAGACAATTATACTATTAAATCTGTGAACTTTCCACCATGCCACCATGCCCAATGGCCATTCCAGAAAGAGTTCCAAAATTGCTTTGAAGGGCGGACTAGGTGCTGCTGTTGGTGCATAGCTTCCCAAGGGAGTACTTCGAAAGTGACTACACTGGTATTCAGAATGAGGTACGTAGCACTAAGAACAATTAAGTTCACAGACTTAATTGTAGAACCTTGTATCTTTGCAACTGTCCTGTAAATCTGAAACTACTTGGGAAAAAAGTTCATTTAAGTATGAAAAATACGATGAGTCGGCAGAGGAATGGACTGAGGGACGCTACGTAATGAAATCGCGGCTGGTAAAATCTAGGTGGTAGACGTACAAGTGCTCACTGAACCGTCCTTTCAATTTTGTTGTACATTTGAAACGATTCATCATAAAATGCTGGGAAAAGACAGTACTGTAACAAAGATATTAATTTTAATTTTGTTCTCTTTCACACTTTCATATTTGTTATTTATTTACCAGCATAATTTTACATACAAAATACAAAACCGGAAAATTTTTACTGTTGTATTTCTCTTCTGGCCATTACTACTACTTTTTTTTTCCATGTTTACTACTGAAAATAATTTTATCATGTGGAAGATGTTTGTTTTAGTCAGTTAGTGCTGCTCTAACAGAAATACCATTGAGTGGATGACTTTAACAAAGGAAAGTTTATTCTTACACAATCCGGTAGGCTACAAGTCTAAATTCAAGATGTCCACTCCAGGGAAAGGCTTTCCCTCTGTTGGCTCTGGAGCAAAGTCCGTGCATCAGTCTTTGTTCAGAGAGCTTCTTGGTGCAGGAACCTCAGGTCTGAAGGACGTGCTCTACTCCCAGTGACAGGGTGAAGTTCCCAATTCTCTGCTGCTTTCGCTTTTGTGTTTTCTCTTGCAGGATGAAAGGATAAAAAGTGGAGCAAGTCATACTACAGGGAAACTCCCTTTACAGTGGAGCAGGGAAGTGATCTTGTGAAGAGATTTACAGTCCCACCCTAATCCTAACACACAGTGTAGGAAAATCACAAAATGGAAGAAATCATGTAATATTGGGAATTACGGCACAGCCAAAGGTTACGCAAAGTTTGGAGGGAACACAGTTCAGTGCATGACGGTGTTTAAAAATGTTCCTTCTGTGCATCTAATCAGTAGACAGCCACTGCTGAGAATAGCCCAGATGTATTACACAGAACACCGTGCAGCCCAGCTGGTGTCCTGGGGGAAAGTCGGTGATGGAAAAAGAGTCAAGGCCATGAAGGCAGTTTTGCTCAGCAATCTGTGGGCTGCTGAGAGCCCAAAGGGCAGCAGCTGCAGTGGCAGCAGGGGGCTGGCAGCTTCTTGCCAGCTTCAGCATGGGCATCTGCAGGAAAAACAGGCCCAGGCATGGACAGCCTAGGTCCAGGCAGAATCCCAGGGAGCTGGAGCAGAGAGCTGGAGAGGGGACATGGTGATGCCACCTGGTACCAGGGAAACAGCCAGAGAAACAGGATTTTGTTTTATAGTGGTAGCACTGTGTATAACAAAACATTTGCCCGTTCTACATTTTTGACAAGTGCAGTTCAGTGTCCCTGTTACATTCATTATGTTTGTAACTTTCAGCACTATCCATTTCCAGGTTATTCTGCCCCTGTTAACAGAAATTCAGTGCCTCCTGATTTAGAAAATCATATTGTAATTAATCATTATTCCCTGCCCTCGAGCACAGAGAATGTGATCCAGCTGAGGGTGGGCCCACAAGGCCTCATGAGGACACATCAACTAGCCCTGAGATAAAAACAATAAAGGGGCCTATCTTGGAAATCATCTTTGGGGGAAGAAAAATATGTTTTAGGGAAACTTTCATATAAAGCCAATCAAATACTGTTATCTTTTTCTATCAGCATTTGCAGAAATTTGCTGGCCCAGTGAAGACTCTCTTGACAGTCCTTATTGAAATCTCTACCAATGGTTGTCAAGAAACCCAGAAAAACCCAGTGCTGTCAAGTTGATTCCGACTCATAGTGACCCAATACATTGGAGTAGAACTGCCCCATAGGGTTTTCAAGGAGCGCCTGGCAGATTTGAACTGCAGACCTTCTGGTTAGCAGACATAGCACTTAATCATTATGCCACCAGAGTTCTCGGTTGTTAAGATAGACGATTCAAAATGAAAGATCACAGTTTCTAGCCAACCAGTGAAAAGGTGAAACTTTCAATGATTCTACCCATTCTGTGCTGATATGTACTGATGATTCTGTACCCTTCTTAGGATTTGGGCGGACGCTAGCTTTGGGAACATGCTTGCCAGCTTCCCACTTTGAATATATGCCAAGTAAAACTTTCCTTTTGCTTTACTAAACTTTGTGATTTTTTTCCCCCTACAGTATCCCTAAGCAAAGACTTCCCTCCTCCCCACTCCCCCTCTAGTAACCACTGATAAACTTCTGTCTCCATACATATGCTTATTTCGAGTTAGCGGGATTGCACAGTATTTGTCCTTTTGTGTATGATTCGTTTCACTCAGCACAACGTTTTCAAAGTTCATTCGTGATGTAGCATTATCTGGACTTCTCTTCATGGCTGAGTAATATCACATTGTATATATGCACCACGTTTTGTTCTTTCTTCTGTTGATGGTCATTTAGATTGTTTCCTTTTTTTGGCTATCGTGAACACTGCTACAATGAACATTGGTGTATGAGAAATGAGACTTTATAGCTGATAGAAATTTTATAACAATCTTATCTCCCTTCTGGCATACTCAGGAAACATGGGTTAAAGCTTCAGCAGTATCTTTATAGTTTCTATGCAAATTGTTTGAAAACAACTGTAAATAGCATTGCTATAATACAGTGATGCCTTTTATAACACATTTTTTTAAACAACTCCTCTTACCTGCTTAATTTCCATAATGATGAATTAGATTTGTAACCCGAAAGTCAGGCTGGGCCTCCCTGCCTGACTCGTCTAAGTATTTTGGCTAAAATTTCCTTCTTCTCTGAAATGTCCAGGGGTACTTAGCTTCCCTGTTGCCTGGGGATTGTGCTTCCAAGTTACACATTCTGCTTCCTAGCACAGAAATCAGAAAGTGAAAATCCACTGCCCTAAGGGCCCACCTATGGGAGAGGGGAACAGAGGGACTAATCTTTACTAAAGATTTTAGGGGAGTGATGAGGAGACATTTACACAGCAATGCAGAAAAAGTTCAGCTGCACCCCATCCCGTTGCTAGGACAGCCGCGGTGGTAGAGCTGCTCTCTGTCTCCTAAACCTGCCGCAAGGCCCACGTCAGAGTTGAAAGGCTTCTCAATTACCCAGAAAAGGTCCAAAGCACTCCGCCTGAGTGAGGAAAATTCTACCTCCAGAACCCAAAGAGGCTTACCAGGCATTGTGTTTCCTTCTTAGTAGCAGGAGACATGAACTGCAACAATTTGTCCTTTATTTGATGAGGAGGTTCCAGTGTACCCTGCCCACTACACTCCTAAAAGTAACACGGATGTGGCAGACCCCCAAATCTTTGTAGGGTTTAATATAAACACTCTGAATCACAAGTGGCTTAAGAACACCATCCGTGTACCTGCCACTTCGGGTTTGCCTGATCTGATCAGCATGAGATTGATCATTGATACAGTTGAACCAATGTGGCTTGCTATTCTCTCGAAGTTTCTAAGAGCCACCCATACAGGATGAGAACACTGTCTCCCTCACTGATACTCCCAGGAGCTGGGGGTGAGGGGTAAGTGCCCTGGTCCTGAGTAGGGATCCAGGAGTGAACTCCTGTGCCCTGGGAGAATGCTCTCTTTATCAATAAATCCTTCCTTCTCCAATTTTGGAAACCTTGATGGCATGATGGATAAGCGCTACAGCTGCTAACCAAAAGTTTGAATCAGAAGTTTGAATCTACTAGGTGTTCCTTGAAAACTCCATGGGGCAGTTCTATTCTGTCCTATAGGGTCACTATGAGTCAGATATGACTCGATGACAATTGGTTTGTTTGGTTTTTGGTTTTATCCAATTTTATGTTCCATCCTCCTTGATCATGCGCCATCAGGATCCAATCCCGTGTATATTCTTCCTACTTCCATAAATACATGCTGGGTAGGTCCTGTAGCTTCTTTGAGAAATAATCTCTTATCCCTTAACAAGCTCATCACTTATTTGGTGACATAACCCTACTTAATGGTTTGGAGAGAAGAGTTTAAAACTCTGTAGAGGAGAGGGTGTTTTCTTGCAAGGCAAATACTTCTGTATCAAACATCCATCTAAGTATCAGGATCTCATTCTTTTCTAGTTAGGGTCATGACTTCAGCAGTAAGAATCCTGTCTTCCCTGGAGCTCTGAGCTGACTCTGACTTATGGTGACCCCTTGTGTGTTAGAGCAGAGTTTCGTTCCAAGGTGCCTCTGGGTGGAATCGAACTTCCAACCTTTTGGTTACCGGTTGAGCAAGGAACTACCCAGGGATCCTGCAAGAGATCTATTACCTTATAATTTATGTTCTGGGTCTGATCCTCAAGTGATCTGCTCCCTGGCTGCAGGAGATGAGAGTCTCTTTATTTGTTGCCCAGGAGGCTTTCTGGCTTTTATATCCAGTTTTATATTGATAATTAATCACTCATGGTCTTTCATTGTCTTTCTTCAATGCACGGATAATGGCTGCAAGAGGGATGTCATTTCACTGTCCTTAAATTACTACTTCCCCTGAACCTCTCCTATCTGAGGTATTTCACCCACCAGCCAACACTCAGGACTGTTAACTGCTTCCTGATGCACTAGTGATGAAGTCATCGTTCCCAACCAGTGAGCAAGTGATCCAGCTCTGAAGTCTCGTTTTCATGCCAGCTTTCTAGGACCATCCCACTACTGTACCAACTGTAGGTCAGTTTCTTCCAGACTGTCAGACTCTGAGATAGTCTTGTAGGGAAGGCTTGTGGGAAATGCAGGAGGTGCAGCAGCCTTGGTAGTCCAATGGTTAAGTACTTGGTTGCCAACTAAAACATCAGCAATTCAAACCCAGCAGCCATTCTGCAAAAAGGATGAGGCAGTCTGCTTCCATAAACATTACAGCCTTCTGTGGTGCAGTTCTACTCTGTCCTATTCCATCAGGTCACTACTGAGTTGGCATCAATGGTAACATGTTAGTAGCAAGTGCACCTATGATTAGTCAGAGGATACAGGTGGATTATAGGGCAGCTGTGATAATGACCTCAGCTAACCCCACAGGAAGCCTAGAGCTGGGAATGCCCTTCAGAAATGCCCTGAATTCAGGACCAGCTGTGCTTTGTACTCTTGCGTCAACTGGTTACTATAGATGGGCTGTCTGTCTCAGGACAGAACGTAGTTTAAGGTGAGGCAGTTTGCTTTAGCTGAGGGCAGTTTCTGGGAGGGACTCAACTGTGAGCTGATACTCCCAGGAGCTGGGGGTGGAGGGTAAGTGCCCTGGTCCTGAGTAGAGATCTAGGAGGACATGTCCTAAGTGGACATCTACTACAAGTAAGGTGACTGGGTGCAGCTGGGACTTAGAGTGCAAGATCTGGAACAATCCCAAGGAAACTGGGGCAGCTGGTCACCCTAGAAGCCCTGACCTTAAAATACTAACCACCACCAGCAGTTGCCATGGAGTTGGTTCTGACTCACGGAAACCTCAAGTGTGTCAGAGTAGAGCTGTGCTCCACAGAACTTTCATTTGTTGATTTTTCAAATGCAGATCACCTGGCTTTTCTTCCACAGTGCTTCCAGCCTATTGGTTAGGCAGCTGAGTGCCTTAACTGTTGCACCACCCGGGAACTATGGGTGTGCAAATTTGCCAACAACGTTTTTCTCTGTAAAGTTAAATATGGATTAGTAGAATGTGCATCAATAATTGATAGGCCGAGTGAATATTCAAAGAGCCGTTTAACTACAAAAGGCTACAGAGAAAGGCAAAAAGATGGATGAATGCAATTGCGGACTCCAAGGCTAAGAAAGGGAACGTTTCCACATGTCATGGGGCAGGCAACTGCTGTCGCAAAACAACATATGTATTAATTGTTTAATGAGAAACTCATTTGCTCTGTAAACCTTCATCTAAAACACACACACACACACACACAGAATCACGTATTAAAAAATACAACAAGGGCTGTGAGACTATTTGTGACTGGTACTTATTTGACTTGTACTCTCAGCAGGTGAGTCATTGGACTCTGTAAGTTATTAACATCTCTTAAATTAGGTCCTTGAGGTGAAACAGTCCAAGTTGCTCAAATAAAACTACAAGTAGAGGGTCATATCAGAAAAACTAGAAACCGCATGGGCATTATATGGGCTAATAACAGCACCAGAATCACCCAGGGACCTTATGGTAAATGTAGCATCCCACCAGCAAAATGCTAATTTGACACATCTGGAGTGGGGGAAGGGTGCATCTGGGAGCTTTCTTTTTAACAGGCTCCACAGAGGACTCTGGTGCAGAGACACCAGACTACATTCGGAGAGACACTGCATTGTTTCAATCATCGACTTTTTTTTTTTTTAGCATGACTGAGTGAAAATGTACATTCCCGTATAAATTTACATGCCCAGCTATATGCAGCTTCCACTGCTCTCCCTGTCCGGTGACAGCACACTATTCCTCTCTGCTCCATACATGTCTCATCCTCCCAACAGCCTCCTTTCCCCTCCTCTCCACCCACTCTCCTTCCTCCAGCCAGAAGTCAGCAGGATGATATCCCATAGATGTATAGAACCATAAAGTGCATCCAATATATGGTCACTTTGCATTGCCAAGTCCAATCAATTCCTATCCAAAGAGTGGACCTTCATTATAATTTATGGGTAAGGGCAGCATCAGGGCCGGGGGCCATGCTCTCAGGGGAACCCTGAAACCGCTGGCCCATCAATTGAGGTCTTTTAGTGGAGATCTCATGATGCACCCCTTTTTATTCTTGTGTTGCCAGTGAGACTCCTCTCTGTGAGCTCCATTGTGGCTATCACTGGTGGTGGCCGGGCACCATCCTATTCTTCCAGTCCCAAGTCGAATCATCGACTTTTTTAACCCTTTGAGCAATCCGTCAACGATGCATTTAATATTTCAGCACACTGAGTTGCCAGAGAAAATACAAGACACTCAGCTAAATTTCAGTTTCAGAGAAACAACGAATAACTTTGCAGTGTAAGATGTCTCACAATGAAGTCCAACAACTTAATTGTTCTAAGTGCTGCCTACCTGTTTGCTGAGTACCACTATGGTCACTTTCGAAGTACTCTCCTCTGGTAGGTATGCACTGATGCCAGCACCTAGGCCACCCTTCAAAGCAATTTTAGAACTCTTTCTGGAATGACCATTGCACATGGTGGCACAATGGCAAGTTCGTGAACTTAATTGTATAGCTGTCTGTGAGGGAGTTTTTAACCAATAGACAAATAACTGTGTTGGAATACTCACCCTACTTAGCTGATCTTGCCCCTGATGACTTTTTTCTTTACCCAAAGATAAAAGAAATACTGAAAGGAAGACATTTTGATGATATTCAGGATATCAAGAGTGATACAACTACAGCTCTGATAGCAATTCCAGAAAGAGCTCCAAATTGCTTTGAAGTGTGGAAGGCACTGGTGTCAGTGTATAGCTTCCCAAGGGGAGTACTTCAAAGGTGACTGCAGCGATCTTCAGCAACGAGCTATGTAGCAGTTTTTCTAGGATAAGTTCATGAATTTAATTGGCAGTCCTCAGAAGTGTGTCCTATGGAAACATTATTACAGTAAAAATACTATGAATCATAATGTGGGTCATATTAAATTGATTTAAAATATTATAAATAATATTTGATTAAAATATATCATGTTTAATATCACATATAATACTAAAAAAAAAATCCTGTTGCCTTCAAGTTCATTCTGTCTCATAGTGACCCTATAGGATCGAATAGAACTGCCTCATAGAGTTTCCAAGGGGAGCCTGTTGGATTTGAACTGTCGACCTTTTTGTTAGCAGCCATAGCACTATGTTTCTAGGGTAACCAGCGTAACTATGCTTTATTCACTCCAGGTCTACAAAAGTCTCTGTGTGGAAGCTTTTGCCCACTTCCCTTCACTCTTTAATCATCAGAGCCCAGAGCAGCTGTCACCCATCAAACTAACACACATCAAGCACTACTGCAAATTACACCATCAGAATTGATTAGTTCCTGACCAGGTCAGCATAATGGCTATTCAGCCTTCTCTGGGTGACTTGTTAATTAACCTATGGAATATGCTTTGACATCCTTAGGGAGTTAGATTTTCCTTGATTGAAAATAGCCTCAGGGAAAATTACAAATTGATAATAGAAATAAAAATTGTATTGAGTTGGCCAGCTTTATGCTAATGATGATGAAAAGTCATCACTACCTAAACTTACAGGCACATGTCAGACAATTAAGAAAATGCAGGATGATTCCATAGATTATGTCTTGAGTCACATTGACCATTTAAGAGACTATTTTTTTATGTGTGTGACAATGATTCAAAATGTACAGTGCTGAGTGTTTAAGAAGTTTTTACTTTTAAATTCCTTTAACTTTAAATGCAACCTCAAACACTAAGGATGCAAACATGAAAAACATACCCCAAACCAATACCCGAACCTGAAGCTAGTACCCAGGAAACCCCTCACACTCCCTTCAAGTTACCACCTTATCCTCTCCACCCCCACCATGGTAGATACTTTCTAACTTCTCATGACACAGAATACTTTTGCCTGTTTTTTGTACTTTTTATAAATAGAATAATACAGCATGTACTGTTCAGAATCTGGTTTCTTTCACACAGCATTACATTTATGAGATTCAAGGGATGCCATTTTTAAATAATGTTTGTTATTACCCAAATAATATACACTTGACGTTTAATGGTTGGAAAACACACCTTCATTTTCACTTATTTTTAAAGTCGTATGTATGTCTGTATGCAGTTTATTTCATCAAGGTTATAAGCATTTATAGAAGTCCTGCCTAAGAAGAAAGGTACCCATTGAGTGGAGGCATATCGAAGTCGTTTCTATATTTTTCTGGAATTAAGTTAATATTAATCTAGTTTGTGATAAATTAAGATTCATGTTGTAATCTTTCAGTTACAATACCTGAATAACCAAAAATAAAAGCAGAAATTAACAGAGTAATTTAACTGATACACTAAAAAAATTAACATAAAAGAGAGCAGTCAAGAGGAACAGTAGAACCTAAGAGAAGAGATATATGGAAAGCCAGCCAAAAACACATAGCAAAGTGGCAAAGATAAAGCCAACTATATCAATAATTACAGTAACAAAAATAGTTTAAACATCTCAGTCAAAAAGCAGATAATGTCAAACTGGTTAAAAGGCAAGCTCTAGCTGTATACCTATAAATGACCTATCTTAGTTTTAAAGACACGAATAGGTTGAAAAATAAAAGGATGAAACAAAATATACCATTCAAACACTAACCATTAAAGAAATGAAGAATTATATTAGTATCAGAAAAAATATAAATATTGTTGTTAGGTCCACCAAGTCAAGTTCAACTCACAGAGACCCCATGGGCCAGAGTCAACTGTCCCGTAGGGTTTTCTGTTCCACAATCTCTAGGGGAGCACGTAGTCAGTCCTTCTCCTTAGGAACCAAAGGGTGGGTTTGGGCTACAACCTTCTATTGTGCCACCAGAGATCCTTAAAATAGAGTTTTAGACACCACATATTGCTAGAGACAAAAAGGATCATTTCATCGTAATAAAAGGGCCAATACTTCATACCTCATAAAGATATTAAAAAAAAAATTGTCACTGAGTCGATTTCTGCTCACAGTCACCCTGTAGACCAAGTAGAACTGCCCATAGAGTTTCCAAGTAGCACCTGGCAGATTTGAACTGCTGACCTTTTGGTTAGCAGCTGTAGCACTTAACCACTACGCCACCACGGTTTTCCTGATAGAAGTACAGCAATTATAAATACATAGATGACTGAACTACAAAATATGTAAAGCGAAGAGTGACATCTATCTCCAAGATAACAAGGTGAAGAAGGAAGTGGCAAGGTTACTGTCTCCAGATCTCTGCCAACTCAGGTCCCTCCACCGTATGCTGCCAAGGTACGTACTCTTTATCATAACATGCTGTGATTAACTCAGAATCTTGTTTCCCTTTGAAGAATCCATATAGAGCAAATTTTTAGCTGATGTACAATAAATGTTTCTGAATGAATGAATAAATTAGTTAGGGAATGAATAGATGAATGGCATCGCAGGCAGATGGAGGGAAGCAAAAAAAAGGGGGGGGCATATTGTATGAACCATAAATTTTCCAAAATGCCTTCAGAAGCATTGCCTAAACCAAATTCCTGGAGTTGCTACAAGGTATTTAGTGAAAAGCAACAGTTTGATACTCAGCCTTTACCGTCTATCACCTTCTTGGATGTTCACAATGCATTTGTGGGGCAGGTGTGTGTGTGTGTGTGTGTGTGTGTGTGTGTGTGTGTGTGTGTGTGTGTGTGTGTGTGTGTGTGTGTGTGTGTGTGTGTGTGTGTGTGTGTGTGTGTGTGTGTGTGTGTGTGTGTGAGCACACACGCGCGTGCACGCATGTGCGCTTGGCGTTTAGATGAAAGCTATAGGCCAAGGTATTTTCTCTGTCAAAAATTTGAACACACACTGTTATAGGACCCCAGCTGCTCCCTTTGTAATCTGATAGCACATTCCCCCTTTGCAACCTGTATTTCCCGTATCCATCCCACCAACTCCTGTTCCTTTCTGTCTTTGTCGTCTCAGCTTTAGAAATGAGCTGTCTAGTCTTGTGTATCTACTTGAACAAGAAGCACACTCTTGAAGAGTATAATTTTATTGTGTTTTATAGTCCAGTTTTATCTCTGAAGCGTTAGCTCCAGGAATGATTTTAGTGTGGGGCTACCACAGAGGCCAGAGTCCGAGTCTTCTGGGGTTCCCCTAGTCTCAGTCAGAACATTAAGTCTGGTCTTTTTACTAGAATTTGGGTTCTGCACCCCAATTTTCTCCTGCTCTGTCAGGGACTTTCTTTGTGTTCCCTATCAGGGCAGTCATTGGAGGTAGCTGTGCACCATTTAGTTCTTCCGGTCTCAGGCTGATGGAATCTCTGGTTTATGGGGACTTTTTTGTCTCTTGAGCTAGTATTTTCCTTGTGGCTCTGGTGTTCTTCATTTTCCTTTATTCCGGGTGGGTTCGGACAGGTTGATTCATCTTAGACGGCCAATTGCTAGCTTTTAAAACTCAAGACACAGTGAACCAAAGTGGGATACAGAACATTTTCTTAATAAACTTTGTCATGCTAGTTGACCTGGATGTACTCTGAAACCATGGTCCCTGTACTCTTGCTCATGTTCCTCTGTCATTACAGTTGTTTGGCTGTATTCAGGAAACTTCTTAGCTTTTTGTTTAGTCCAGTAGTGCTGACTTTCCCTGTATTATGAATTGTCCTTCCCTTCACCTGACATAATTTTTGTCTAATAATTAGTCAGTGAATTCCCCTCTACCTCTCTCCCCACCCTTGTAATTATCAAAGAATATTTTCACCTTTTCTTGAGTTCTTATAATAGTGGTCTTATGCAATATTTGTCCTTTTGAGACTAATTTCACTCATCATAATGCCTTCCAGAGTAGTCCATCTTATGTTTCAAAGATTCATCATTGTTCTTTATAGTTGTATAGTATTCCACCGTGTGAATATACCACAATTTGTTCATCCATTTGCCCACTGATGGACACCTAGGTAGTTTCCTTTTTTTTTTTTTTTTTTGCTATTATGAACAGTGCTGCAGTGAACATGCATTGCATATTTTTATTTCTACAATGCTGTTATTTCTGTAGGATACATTCTGAGGAATGAGACTGCTGAATTCCATGGTACTTCTGTTTCTAGCTTTTAAAGGAAGTGCCAGATCGATTTTCAAAGTCATTGTACCATTTTACATTCCCACCAGTGGTGTTTAAGTGTGATATCCTTTTCTGTTCTCAGTCTACACAACCTCTCCAACATATATATATGTATATATATGCATATATTTTTGATTAATGCTAACCTTGTTGGGCTAAGATGGTTCTCAACTCAAATTATTATGTTTAAATCTATTTTACCATTTTCGTAAATTTATCTGACCAGATTTTTACTATCTTGAGGAAAAGCTCCTCAGAGCATTGTTTAGGAGATGCTGATGTAGGGTGTCAGAGAGCTGTAAGATCTGACTCATCCTAGAAAAAGTGCTTTATACCTCACTGCTGAATATCACTATGGTCACCTTCGAAGTACTCCCCTTGGGAAGCTATGCATTAATGCCAGTGCCTAGTCCACTCTACAAAGCAGTTTTGGAACTCTTTTTCTGGAATGGCCATCAGAGCTGTTGTCATATTACCTTTGGTGTCCTGAATGTCATCAAGATGTCTTCCTTTCAATATTTCCTTTATCTTTGGGAAAAGAAAAAAGTCACTGGGGGCCAATCAGGTGAGTAGGGAGGGTGTTACAATACAGTTATTTGTTTACTAGCTAAAAACTCCCTCACAGACAACTGTACAATTAAGTTTGCAAACTTGCAACCTTGCCCCTGTGCACAATGGCCATTCCGGAAAGAGTTCCAAAATTGCTTTGAAGGGTAGACTAGGTGCTGGCATCAGTGTGAGGCATGTAGCACTTAGAGCAGTTAAGTTCACAGACTTAATTGTCACAGCTTGTATCAGGGGTGGGTAGGAGATGAACCTGAAGAGGTAGGTTATAGACAGACCACAGGAAATCAGGTATGAAAGGCTAAGGAATCGGAATTTGATTCTGCAGATAGCCTAAATCCATTGAGAGATTGTAGACAAGGGAAAAGCATTTTCACATTTGCATTTTATAAAGATCATGCTGGCAGCGGTGTAGATGATGAATTGGAAGAAGGCCAGGCTAGAGAAGGAGGAACTAGTCAGAAGGTGGTGGCAGGAATCCAGGCAGTAAATGATGAAACCTGGACTAAGGCTATGGCCAGAGGAGTGGAGAAGAGAGGAAAAATTTAGAAAGTGTATTTAGGAAGTAGAATTGACACATCTTCATGACTGAGGACATCTAAGAGTGAGAGAGAGGGAGGTGTTGAGGAAAGGTTCCAATTTTCTGGCTTAGGCAACTGGATGAGTGACAGTGACATTTATCCTGACAGGGCGGAGAGGGGCTTAACTGAAGGGGAAGAAGCTTGGTTTCAGGTTCCCATGACAATGCAGTTGTAAATTCTGATGTGGGGCTCGGGAGAGATTTCTGGGCTAGATGTGAGGAGATGGGAGACATTGGCATATGGATTGGGTTGAAGTCATCGGTCTGGGTAAGGTCACTTGGAGACAGCACGTAGAGTGAGAAGAAAGGAAGTGAGCAGTGATTGAACCATAGGGAACATCAATGTCATGTGAAGGACACACTGAGGAAGAGCATGTGAAGGAGGAAGAAGCAGTGTGTAGACTGGGAACCAAAAAGGATATCACAGGAAGCAAAGGGGGGAAGGGAGACAACACGAACAAGTCTACAGCAGGTGCTAGAAAAAAATCACACAAAAAATATCAAAAATGATAAGAAAAGGAAAGTATCTATTGCATTGGAGAATGTGAATGTAACTGACAGCCTTTAGGAGAACAGTTTCAGTGGAGTGGTGGACCCGGCTTGCGGTTGGTTTAAGATTATAGTGAGTCCAATTACGGTGAGTTGAATTAGAGACCAAATAGTGGGAACATCTGAAAGGAGAGAGCTAGAGGGCAGGAGTTAGATGGATGGGCAGCTTCGGAGAGGCTGTGTTCTTAAAGCTGGATAAGACTTCCAGAGAGAGAAAGAATAATTTTATGAGCCCAGGAGAAACCAGAGAACGTGGAAGGCGGTCACCACGGGAACTGAGCGAAGCTGTTGAAAAGGCAGGTGGAGAAGCAGTGCAGACAAGGCCCACAGCAATAGGCCCACTAACCTGTCCTTTATCTACTTTTTCTCAATCGTGGTGAATATAAGACAACTTTTGGACAGACTTGGTAAATTAGGTAGCATCTTACTTACTTATCTAGTGTTGCTATAACAGAAATACCACAAGTGGATAAGTTTAAAAAACAGAAATTTATTCTCTCAGTGTAGAAGGCTGAAGCCTAAATTCAGGCACCTGCTCCAGGGAAAGGCATTCATTCTGTCTGTGTCCACTCTATGGAAAGGTCCTTGTCTTCAATCTTCCTCCTGGTCTAATAGCTTCTCAGCATACAAACGCCACGTCCAAAGGACATGCTCTGCTCCTGGCTCTTTTTGCATGATGATAGTGAGGTCCTCTTTTAGAACTAATATCTCTGGGCTTTGCAGAGCATAGGGTGGTGGGGATAGAAAGAAAAAGTGTTTTGAATGGGTGCCTAGGGGTGATAGTAAGTGGTGCCCCTCCCGTTAGTGTTGATTGACTACTGGCAGCCGATCCCATCATGGAGGTGATTGCATTATATCAGAGTTCGTCGTAACTGCCAAACCATTGAGAACCACGCCCAGCCAAGATGACATACAACCTTAATGATTACAGGTAAAGACCACTTCCTCCCGTACTATGTTAGAATCCCTGAAGGCACAATTAGTTATCAAGCTTCAGCTGCTTACTAAACTGCTGGCGGATTGAATCCACCCAAAGGCACTTCAGAAGAAAAGCCAGGCAATCTTTTCCAAAAAATTCAGCTGTTCAAAACTCTGTAGAGCACAATTCTACTCTGACACACACGAGATTGCTATGAGTTTGAGTAGTCTTGAAACCATAGCATGTTAGATTATGGCAGGCGTCACTCAATTTTTAATTCATTAAATTGTTCCTCCAATCAATAAGCAGCCGTGTTTTGCTCAATAATCATTTCTTTTTTTGCTTACAGGGGATGAACGTTGAAGCTGATCGAAGCCCTTCAGAATGCAGCTGCATTTTGAACTCTGATCTCGTCTCTTGTCTTTTCTACCACACCTGCCCTCTCCAGCCAGGCTCCCTGTTTGCTTACCCAGAAACACTCCTGCTGCTTCTGTCCTGCTCCCATCCCGTCACAATATCATCTCCCTCCCTTTCTATACAATGAGATGGAGAATAAAACCTAAATTGACAGTGGCCTCCAAGGCCTCGTGTGAGCTACCTTCTGCCTGTCTCTGCAATGGCATTCCCAACCACTGTTTTCCTTGAAAAAAGTGCTTTCCAGCCTCCAGGCTTTGCTTTTACTGAGATTACCAAGGGAATGGGTACTTTGTTTAGCACTTTGGCTGGTTGTCTTCTTCTGGATCTGCAGATTTCACCTTGAATGTCACTTCATCTCACTGCAACAGATTTTCATCTGCAAAATAGATCCCCAACCTAGTTATTAACAACCGATCTATTAACTTTATTTCCTTCCAAGCACTCATAATGTTTATTGTCCTCCAACTCCCCTAATGGAATGGAAGCTTCAGAAGGACTGAAATCCAATCTGTCGTGTCTCCTTTTTATCCCCAATCTCTAGTATAGTGCTTGACATGAACTTGACAGATACATGGCAAATATTCTTGGAATCAATGAATGGCTACTCCACAGCCTCAAGATCCAGGTTAAATCTCACCTCTGTTTAATACTAATACATATATTGAGTGCTCACTGTATACTACAGGTTGTGTATATTATTTCAATTAATGAGACCAAGCATTTACTTTCTCTAACTCCTACAACATTTACTTTTCAGGCCACTCATTCTGTATTTGATCATAAGTTTGTCTCTTGCTTTGTTATTTGATATATTATATGCATCATTCCTTTTGCCTTAAAGAAGTGTAGACACTTAGTACCACCCCCCAGCACAGCAACAAGGACAACAGGTGTTTAATGTGTGCTGAGTGACCCAAAATGATATCTTTGTTAAAAACTTTGAACAGAAACACTAACGCAACTATACTTCCTAATACTTCGTATGTTGTTGTTGTTAGGTGCCATTGAGTCCATTCCAACTTATAGCAACCCTACAGGTCAGAGTAGAGCTGCCCCCATAGGATCTCCAAGGAGCATCTGGTGGACTTGAACTGCTGGCCTCTAAGTTAGCAGCCATAGCACTTCACTACTACACCAGCAGGGTTTCCAGACTACTTATAAAGATGTCAAAATGGTTCAAGTGAGATAGTTTGAATTTTGACATCTGAGATGTCCAGTTCAACCCCTCACTGTTCAGAGTATTTTGCCCAAGATTTAACTCACTAGAGAGGACTGACTGTCTAATCTGCAAAAACTGCCTACTAAAGCAAGTGATTTCAGTGTGAGAAGTGACAAGAAAGTGTCAATTGTTGGGCTTTGGGTTATCTGCTTTGCAATGCTGGGAAATCCCAAGCTAAAGAGCCCTTCAGTGTTCACAGTAACTTCTCGAGCTCCTTTGCACATCTCCAGATAGTGCTCAGGGAATCTGGATCTATCCTAAAGGAGGCTGCAGGGGAAAGGTTCTTCCCAAGCTCCTCTAGATGATTCTGTGTCTGGAAATTCTGCTCCTACACCTTGTCTAGGGTTTCAGCTGCACCTTCCTCCTCCAAATTTTAAGCTCAGAGAAAGGAATACCCAAAGGCCCCAAAGAGTATTCCCTTTGTTGTGAAAGATGATACTAGGGGCTGTAAACAACAACAGAAAAAGTCAATTCTGACTCATAGTGACCCTATAGGACAGGGTAGAACTACTCCATAGAGTTCAAAAGAAGTACCTAGTGGATTCAAAATGCCAACCTTTGTTTAATAGATGTAGCACTTAACCACTATACCACTGAGTTTCCTAGGGGTTGTAGACATGACTTTACACTATCTAGGTGTGGCTCTCCAAGGTTGACAGTTAGCTAGGAGTCCCTTAGAGCTCCTACCTGCAATATTCTATTTCTGAGAGCTCTCATAGTCAAACCTTAAAAGTCATTTTGGGCTTTGAGTACTCCCAACTGCTGATTTTCTACTTGGGCAGGCTCTGCCCTGGAGTAGACATGTGCGGTTTGAAAATGTGATTCAACCTGTCTCTCTCCATCTGACGTGTCACGCCTAGCACCTATCCTGCTAAGTGTGCTTCCTATGAGAGAGGACGTCTTCCCTTCACTCTTGAACTCTGCAGACCCAGCTGCTCATTGCAGTAGAATCTGGGCAATGCTGAAGTTTTCCAAGGACTCTGTTTTTTAGCTTCTTCATTGGCAGACATAATTAAATCCATCATTCTAATTACACACATTTTCCATTCCAGCTGCTTGAAGTTCTTTCCCTGCTAAATTGTTTAACAATGATCTCTTCGGGCACCAACTGCTGGAATGGCCTGTATTTCTGTCATTTTGTAGAGTCTCGATAAATTAAAAGGAAATGGTGGTGGTGTGATGGTTAAGTGCTATAGCTGCTAACCAAAAGATCAGCTGTTTGAATCCACCAGGTGCTCCTCAGGAAATCTATAGAGAGTTCTACTCCGACCTATAGGGTGGCTATGACTTAGAATTTACTTGACAGCAATGGTTTTTCGTCTTCTTAAAAAACAATAAATTAGGAAGAACTCCTGTCATCTGCAGTAATGTCATGATGTAGCTTATTTATTTACTCATGGGAGTGGCATACAGCTGTCTTTTCTTGTTTTAAATTAAGACCAATGGGGACAAAGCTCTACCAAAGTGGTCCTGGTTTACCAAAATGTCAAGTTTTCACGGGTCTTAGGTGTATAACATTCCACACTGTAGACCAAATAAGAAGAAAGGAGCCAAAATTTATTGTCAGGATCTTTCAGGGATGTTCTTGGGCAGGGCCCAAATCTCACATTCACATAAGGTCTCAAATATAGATACTGACACCATCACCAAGTGAGACTATGTAGTTCTAAAGTGTGTGTATGAGTGAATACATCATTTATAAAGTGTAAATAAACATATGAAGTACACCACAGTGTTAACTGCCTCCATGAACTGCCTTCTTTGCCATGAGACCAGAGACAGAAGATGGTGCCTGGCTACCACTTCTGAACATGTTGCTCAAAGATTCTGTAGGAGAGTCCTGAGTAAAAAGGGGAAAAGGCAGAATAGAATTTTAAACTTTCATAAATTTCAGACTGTCAGAAGTCCTGGAGGATAAATGAACCCTGGACTACTTTAAACCTTGAGGTAATCTTTAAACCTTAAACCAAAAATACTCCCTTAAGTCTTCCTAAAGTCAAACAATAGGCTTAACTAGTTAAAACTGTCTGCCTTGATCATTAAGAACCATCTATATGGGATTAGGAAACTCTGGCAGGACATACTAGTTAAGTGCTAGGGCCACTAACCAAAGTAATGGCGCTCCTTGGAAACTGTGAGACAGTTCTCTTCTGTCCTATAGGGTTGCCATGAGTCAGAATTGACTCGATGGCAATGGTTGCTTACTTTTTTTTTATATTTTTTTATGAGATCAAACTGATAGCAACTGGAAAGATTAGATAGAAACCTGAGGTGGGAGTGCGTTTAGGTGGGGGGGCGGGGGGGGGAGAACGGTCGCACTATTGAAAGTAGGTAATCAGTATCACTGAATTGTACACGATGTATAAACTGTTGACTTCTATGCTTTACTGTGTGTATTCTCAACAATGACAGAAGAAAATTAAAAGTAAATAAAAAGAAAATGTACCACAATGAAATCCTGTTGACATTGCTTTATTTATATCTTTGCTTAATATATCGAGCCAAAAAAAAAAAAAAAGTCCGAGCCTGTCCCAACCTCTACAGGCCCTGTCTCAGCTCCTGCCATCACCTCGGGGGACTGGAGGAAAAGATGACTTGAAAAGGGATTTATGAGCGGCAAGAATAAACTCAGCTCCCAGACCTGTGCCACTGGAGACTTCAGTTTAAACAAGAGCCGTGCTGTGCTCAGCGTGACTTGCAGCTCAAGACCAACGCTGAGGAGTCCGGAGGAAGGAGAGGCCTAAGGGTTGTACGGAACGAGACAGCAGCAGTACAGCGCGATGCAGGAGGCGACAAAAGGGCCAGATACCGCGGCGCTGGGGCGAGCTGGGCGGAGCCTCTGTGGCTCGGGCGGAGCCGCCGCGGGCTGGGCGTGGCCGCAGGAAGGAAACGCAGGGGCGGAGAGACACGGGTTGGTCTCGTCCTTGGGGGCGGAGTTGGGCGATGCCGGAACTCTGTTCACGGAAGGAGACGGCTACCAGCGGCTTCACGGGCTGGCGGGGTGGTGGCTGCTTTTCTCGGTTGGTTGTCCGCGCTTGCAGCCTTTGAAAGTCTGGAAGGCCGCGCTTCCTGGGAGTGGCCTGTCCGCGGCACGGTAGCGCCGGAGAGGCTTCGTGTGTGTCCCATTTTTCATTTTTTTAGTTTCGGTTAAAAACGGAAGCTGCAGGGGCAGATCGATTGTGACTCATCCACTCTTCCCCCAACACGTGTAGGGCCACGAGGGCCCACATCCCTCCTGGACCTCACCCATTAAAGGGCTTCTAGGGTATGCTTGTGTGGACGTATCTCCCGAAGATAAAAGTGTTTATCTGTCTCGAAGTTAGTACTTTTGGGGAAGGAGAAACACTCTGGGACAGAGGGCAGTTGAGGGGGAGGACCACAGGGAACTCGTGGGTCCTCAACATGAGGAAAGCTTCTGTCTTCACTCTTAGATGTTAGTGTCCAAAGGCTCTTGACCTCTGAGTTTACCCCTGTCTGAACTCTGCCCACCTGGAACAAATTCGCAGCCGAGTTAAACGCCTTGCGTCGTCGTTTTTTAATCTCATCCAGCCCCTCCATGGGAGTGATGCAGAGACTTTCGGGGTCACCTGGAAGCCACAGCCTCCGGATGCAGTCCGAATCCAGTCGATGTGAGGAAGAGGAGACCCCTCCCCTCTTATGGGGTCTGGATCCTGTGTTCCTAGCTTTTCCAAAACTCTACATCAGAGATATCCTGGACTTGAAGGAGTCCCAGCAGGTGCCAGGTAGGTGCCTGGATGGATGTCTTGTGCTGCCTCTGCATCAGCACCACCCCATCTCCAAAGCTGCGGAAGGCGGGGCTGCGGGGTTTTCCCCCCGAGAGCCTTGCCTGTGAGAATGATCTACCCTCGACCCTGCTGTTGGGTCTCGTTGAGTTCATTTCGACTCGTAGCGACCTCTTGTGACAATTGCCTGTAGAGGAGGTTCAGTGTTTGAATTAACTCCAAAGCACACAACAGTCTTTACAGAAGTTTTACAGTAGCTGTAGAGTGGGTTGAAGACACCAACCGTTTTTTTTAGCAGCCAGGCTCTTAACTGCTGGGCTGCCAGGTCTCCTTGGCCTGGATCCTAGAGTGAGTCAACTTCTGTGCAAGTTAAAAATAGTCTAAATCGTCGTTAGTTGTTTTTTTTTTAGTGGATACTTGGCCGAGTAAAACCTCTGGACTGAAGGAGTGTTTTTATCTGAGACTGAAGTTTTCGTATTTTAAAATATTCAGTTTTTCTTGTCAGGTCTTGGTGGAAAGATTGCTGGACCAGGATCCACACTGTGCCACTTACCTGACCTGGGTTATGACTAATCTGCAAAGTTTGGAGCCGTGGTGGTGCAGTGGTTAAGAGCTTGGCTGCTGACCAAAACGTCTGCAGTTCGAATCCACCAGCCACTCCTTGGAAACCCTGTGGGGCAATTCTCCTTTGTCTTACAGGGTCATTAGGAGTCGAAGTCAACTCCATGACAGTGGGTTTTGGTTTCTGCAAAGGTCCTTCTTCATAAAAATGTGGATTAACAGTGCCTGGTTTTCTTGTAAGGTTTTACTTTGAGTTAATCAGAATCAAGTTATGTAACTACTTGAGAGGAAGGATGTAAGCTTCTTGTTCAGGGTAATCCCTGCTCAGAATAGTGCCTGGCATGTAAGACCAGAGCATTATAAATGTAAGTTTAAAAATTTTTTATCGGACTATTAGTTACCAAGGAAACCCTGGTGGTGTAGTCATCAAGTGCTATGGCTGCTAACCAAAAGGTCAGCAGTTTGCTAGGCCCTCCTTGGAACTCTACGGGGCAGTTCTGCTCTGTCTTATAGGGTCGTTGTGAATCAGAATCGACTTGAAGGCAGCCGGCATTGGTTTCTAAAAATAGGTTCTTCATAACAAAGAGTATAACAAATATAGTTTGGTAAAGATTTAAATAATTCATGTAACTGTAGGGAGATCTTCATGTGGATACTAGGTATGTGAGAAGTTTGCATAGACTTTGCTGTTCTGTATGACGCCTTCCAGTCAAGGGCCTTTTGAATGGCAAAGTATGAGTCAGAAGTAGTCAGCAATCTAAAGTATCCAGAGTTTAATAAGGTGAGGGTTTGTTTTTCCAGTTCTGTGTGCAAATATAGTTAGGTGACCTTATACTAAAGGCTTTGTATGAATTTTTCTTTTGCCACACCCTTTTTTCCTAGTTATCATTAGAAACGGTCTGTTTTTTCCTTGGGAGCCGGCCAACCTCCCCCACCATTGTCTGTTTTCCACAACAGTCTGATATTCTTCAAAGGTCATCTCCTCGGGAAGAAATTAATTCACATGAAATGACAGCTGCACTGAAAGAGCTTCTGTAGGTGCTCAAGGAAGTAGCAGGGACAGGAGAGGGTCCTGTGGGAAGAGTTTAACTTGCTCTGGACAGAAGACCTTGTGATGCATTCACAGAGACCGAGGAAAACTGGTACTGGTGACCTTTGCTATGTCACTGGGGATAATTTCTCAGATTTTTTTTTCAATGCAATATCCTGGTTGAAACGAACTTTAGCCATCTTTTCGCAGGATAATCTTTATCCTGTTGACTTCTAAAGGTCCTTGGTTGGCATAGATGCTTTGTGCCTGGCTGTTGGCCAAAAGGTTGATGATTGGAGCCCATCCAGTGGTGCCATGGAAGAAAGGCCTGGCCATCTGCTTCCATAAATATTACAGCCACAAAAGTCCAGTGCAACTCATTTCTGCTCGTGGGCTGCCGTGAATTAGAATCAGCTTGATGGCAATGGGTGTGGTTGGGAGGTTACAAGTTATTAGGAACCAAGCAAAAGTTGCATAAGCCGATCTAGGGAAGTAAGGTAGTAGTACTGAGGTTCACAGAAGGGAAAAGCATCAAGAGCTAGAGCAACCCTGGGGCCTCATTGGAATCAGGCTCACCACTCCTAAGAATCCCATCTGGGTCCTCCTGTTCCAGAGTCAGAAAAAGTCTCTATGTGTCTGTGGATAGGGTTCACTTTGCTGTTTCCTCTCTGCTGAGACAATGACTATTCACATCTGTAACTGAGGGGTTTATTTTTTTTTTATTGTTATTCAGTGAAAGTGTAGAATCCAAGTCAATTTTCCATATAAAACCCTGAGTACCTGCCTCTGTGCAAGTCTGTCTGCTCTCCTCACCCTGTGACAGCACACTCTTCTTTTTTCACTCTTTATTTCCAGTATCCACTCAACCCACACTTGTCCCCTCCTCTCCAACCCCTCTGCACCTCTCTAAAAAGACACCAGTAGGACAGCATCATACACATATTAAGCCCTAAAGTACACATACCTGTGCGTCACTGTATCTCATAATCCAATTCATTCTTTGTCTGAAGTGTTGTAATCAAGGATTTTAAAACAGTTCTAAAGAGAGTCTTTTGGATTGTAATTGGCTGGCCACAAAGCAGTGTTTTATAACGTTTAAGAAAAAAAATATTGCCAATTCATAGGAACGATGCCTGGTTTCTTAGAAAAGCATTTGCAGGAAACGCCAAGAAGTCTTTCTCACAGTTTGTTCTCTCTTTCCTTTTTTCCAGTCTCTCAAAATATAGTACAAAGTCTGCTCACATAATATAATGACTGTTTTCAGCCTCCTCTTGTGCTATAAGAAGCTACATTGAATTTTTACAAGTGGAAAATAGGGTAGCCAAATCTAGTTGGGAAAAATTGGTTTTCACTTTTTTGCGCTAGTGTAAGCTTCTTTAAAGTGAAACTTTCTACTTACGGTCCTTGGCAGGGCTTGCCATCCATCCAGGGGCTGATCCTTAAATCTGGAATTGCAGCAAGCAGCATGCCACTGACTTTTTTTTTAACTACCCCCACCCATTCCCCCAACACAGAATTACCATTTAATAAAGCAAATAATGTACAGGTAGTCCTGACTTAGGACTTATTCAGACTACATTGTTATGGATTGATTTGTGTTCTCCCAAAAATACATACTGTAAATCCTAACCTCTATACCTGTAGTGGAAACCTTGGTGGCATAGTGGTTAAGAGCTACGGCTCCTAACCAAAAGATCAGCAGCTCAGATCTGCCAGGTGCTCACTGGAAACTCCATGGAGCAGGTCTCCTCTGTTCTGTAGGGTCGCTATGAGTCAGAATCAACTCCAGGGCAGTGAGTTTGGTTTTGGTTTATGTCTGTGGTTATAATCCATCTGGAAATGGATTTTCTTTGTTATGTTAATGAGTCAGGATTAGTATAGGGTGTATCTTGGATCAGTCTCTTTTGAAACATAAAAAGGATTAAATGCATGCTAGCTAGAGAGAATGGAGAAGAGAGATGCTTAACTCCCTGAAGACTGCCCAGGTACAGAGTCTGTGAAGAGACAAGGATCTCCCTCCATAGCTGACAGAGAGAGAAAGCCTTCCCCTAGAGCCAGTGCCCTGAATTCAGACTTCTAGCCTCTTGAACTGTGAAGAAACAAATTTCTATTTGTTAAAGGCACTCATTTGTGATATTTCTGTTATAGCAACACTGGATCACTAAGACACGCAGTAAGACCATCCTTTTTTGGGGGGTGCGTCTTACTGCAGTGTTGAAGCTTGTAATTTGCTCATGTTACTATTTTCAGATGTTCACTTGCAGATGCTTAATTTTATGATTTACTGTTCCAAACACTACTGTGTTTTGAAAGGAAAACTAAAAAAAAAAGAGAGGTATTCAAGTTATGTCAGGCCAACCCATGACAGTCATCAAAAGGGAACCCAGTCACAAGTCAAGGACAACCTGTACTCATAAAATTTTTTTTCTTTTTTTCTTTTTTAAAATTTCAGGTATCTTTTTTTACAACGGTCATCCAGTAAAACAGGTAGATGTCTTGGGAACAGTAGTTGGAGTGAGAGAAAGAGATGCTTTCTACAGTTACGGAGGTAAGAGAAATTGTGTGCGAGATTTAGTTTATGTGGGAAGCCCAGGTGGCACAGTGGGTTAAGTGCTATGTCTGCTAACCAAAATGTTGGCAGTTCAGATCCTCTTGGTGCTCCTTGGAAAGTCTTTGGGGCAGTTCTGCTCTGACCTCCAGAGTCACTGTGAATCAGACCTGACATGATAGCAGTGAATTTGATTTTGGTTTTGTTTTATAAGGACCCCACTTAGATGAAGGTTGAATTTTAAGCAGTCCTAGCTTTGGGGAGTAGCTGGATGATTCTTACAAAGCCCTGCACTTGACTCTTTTCTAATCAAAAGAATGAGGCTGTGTGAGGACTTCAGTCCTGGCCCTAGACCCAGGTCAAGTACTAGGTCTAGAACCTAAAGGGACTTCAGTTAGCCCCCTTTCTCATTATAAAATGATTTCAGTGTGACTGTTCCTCATAGCTCAGTAAACATTTCCCTCAGAGCTGGTGTTCTGGAACAGGAGACGTCTGTGGGACTCAAAAAGCTAAAGGCATCTGAATGATGAATTAATTGAGAATAGAAGTGCTTTTAACTTTAAACTCTGACTTCAGTTGCTGTGCAGTCCATTCAAATGAAGAGCTCTCTCCCTGAGGTCCTCCAGCCATAACTGACTCTTGGGCCACCTGCCAGGCTGGCTATAGCCTTGCTCTGCCTGACTCACTGCAGGCCTGGGCTGGGGATGCTTCCTGCTTGTGCTGTCTGACGGGGCGCTGCAGCTAGAAACACAAGGCCTATAGACTCAGGGGGCTCTGTGAAGGATGTGGTACTGCTCAGCCAGAGAGGATGCTATGCAGCCCTGCAAAGCTGGTCATCTCTGGGCTTTCCCACAGTCTGACCTCTGGGCACCTGCCACAGGCTCTGTGCGGAGAGACAGAAACCAGTGGAAGTCAAGAGTTTGGTGGCAGTGCCCAGGGTGTACAGAGCAGCTGGCAGCAAATCCAGCTCGCACCTAGAACCCTAGGAGGCTGCAGTCGAGGCAAGAATGACCTCCCATTTTCTAGAACAATATTCATGGGTGCTCTTTCTCTGTATTGTAAATGAAGATTTTAAACTAGTCGGAGGAGTAGTGTACCTAGAGGCGTCATACATTTTTTAACTCAGAATACCCATTGATTTTTTACTTGTTAAAATGGTACTTAGTCATTACAAACTAAAGTTTAAAACTGGAGTAAATTCAAATCATCTATATAAAACCCTACAAACAGGCAAAAAATTCTATCAATATTTAAGTTATAATCCTTCCAAACTTAGAAGTCTTGAATAAGTGTAGGTGAGCTGCCCTAGTCATCTAGTGCTATAATAGGATCACCACAAGTGGATGTCTGTAACAAAGAGAAGTTTATTTTCTCATAGTCTAGTAGGCTAGAAGTCCAAATCCCACATGCCGGCTCCGAGGCAAGGCTTTGTGTCTCTGTCAGCTCTGGAGGAAGGTCCTCCCCATCAGTTTTCCCGTGGACTGGTAGCTTCTCTGTGCAGGAGCCTCATGCTCAAAGAATGCACTCTGCTTCTGATGCTTTTTTCTTGGTGATGTAAGTACCCCAGTTCTCTGCTTGCTTCCCTTTCCTTTTATCTCTTGATAGGTAAAAGGTGGTGGAGGCCATATTCCGGGGAAATTCCTTTATATTGGATCATGGATCTAACCTTAGCAAGGATATTACAGTCTCACCCTAGGCCTCTTTTAACATAATCCAATCTTGTCCCATTAACCACAGACAGAGATTAAGATTGACCACCAAAAATTACAATTGCAAAATAGAGGACAACCATGTAATACTGGGAATCATGGCCCAGCCAAATTTCTACATCCATGTTTTGGAGAACATAATTCAATCCATGACATATGCCTTATTTCCCCAGTACTGTTTTGCATATTTCTTTCACTTCTTGATATATCTATAATTAGGCTTATTGTCAGGGTGTGTGTTGAATGTGAATACTCCTAAAGAAACTCATATTAAGCAAGACTTGTCTTAAAATCATTGCTGTTAATATATGCTATTTAATATTGTTGTATATAAATTGTATGATATACTAGTATATAAGATTTTTATTTTACAATGAGCAATGAATATCCTGGAATAGCAATGAACATAAGAGCTTTATTTTAACTTTTTATTTTCATACCCTATTCTATCATAACCAATTCCATTATTTATAAGCATCTCAATTATCTCTAATTTTCAGTGCCACAGGCAGTATTGAAATGAACAGTCTATACAGAATGCGTATATTTGTGTACTCTTTTGGTTTTTCTGCTCAGGATAAATTACTGGAAATAATTACAAAGTCAAGTTTCCAAATTTGATAATGTTTCCAAGCTTGCTCTTCACAGAGTTGGTACTAATACTCACTCCGGCTAACAGTACATGGAGGCAGTAATACTTTCAGTATTTGTCATTGATGTGACAGAAGGAGCCTAATACTGCAATGGTTAAAGCAGTCGGCCACTAACTGAAAAGTCAACAGTTTTAACCCACCTGCTGCTCTGCAGGAGAAAAAAAGCTGGTGATAGGCTCCCTTAAAAATTTAAAAAGAAAAAAAAACAAACCTGTTACTGTCAAGTCGATTCCAACTCATAGGGCAGAACTGCCCCACAGAGTTTCCAGGACACTCCAAAGAATTCAGACTGCTGACCTGTGCTGCTGGGGTTTTCCCTTCAAACTTACAGCCGAGGAGACCCTGTGGGGCAGTTCTCCTCTGTCCTCTAGGGTCACTATGGGTCAGAATTGACTCTAGATACACAACAACAAACAAGAAGTAGTGATATTTTTAAAATCTGCTTTAATACCCTAATACCTGGTAAGTTTACGTTCTTTTCATATACTTGCTGATCAGTTTTATGTTTTCCATGAATGGCACAGTCTTTACCATATTTTTTATGGTTCAGATATTTTGATTAATAATATGTAGGAACTCTTTGTGTGTTAAGGCACTAACTGTTATTTGGAAAATTGCTGTGTAGTTTTGGTTTTTTGGTAGCCACATCTATTAGACTTTCCTTTCTAATGAATTCTGACATTCAGGTCCTGTTGAAAGAAGTCTCCCCCCATGAATTATAAGCCCAAGGTTAAACAATATTTGCCCATATTTGCTTCTTCTCTTCTTAGTATTCCATTTAAAAAAGTAAAATCCATCTAGAATTTATTTTACTGGGCTCTTGCTTTTAACATGGATATCATTACCTCCATGGTTTAATTGTACAATCAAAAATTTTTACCTAAAGTTTCTTCTAAATTATGTGTGCCTTTATGAGTCTAATTGATTTTTTAAAAATCTTTAGGCCTGCTGATTCCATGCTTAGCAACCTCTCCTCTGAGTTCATCAGAAGTTAGGCAAAGAGAAAACACACATCATATCATAGCAAACATTTCCAAATTTCTCTACAGTCCCAAAACCAGCTCCCATGGGCATTGTTTTGTTTTGTTTTGTTTGCACTAGGGATAAAATAAGCTAACCCAGTATTATCTCTATGGCCAGAATATAGTTGCTTTTATTATGAAGCTCTGTGACTTGCTTTGTCTTACTGACAGCCTTACGATGGTAAGGACTGGGCAGTTGATCTTCTACAAAGAAAAGCCCAGGCTCAAAGGCATGGAATACTGTATGGTGGCACGTTAGCCAGCTAATGAGGGAGCAGACGGTGACAGAAGGCTGCAGTTCTTACAGTGTGCCTCTGACCACAGACCACAGACCATGTGATGTTCAGAGGAGAGAAGGGCTGACTGTCAGCTGTCATTGAGCTTGAGTACACCATTTTTAGGAGAAAAGGGTAGACAAGAGTTGTTAGTACCCTCGAGATAGGGTAAGTAAAATGCTGACTGCATTATGTTGAACTCGTGTATAGCATTGGTATGTGCAGACTGTCAGTTCGCATTGGTGTGCGGTGGGAGAGAATTCCTAAAGGTAGAAGGGAATTTGATACAGATTTGGCCCACCAGGCGATTGAGAACTGTCATCTTTTACTGTGGCAAATGCAGTGACCATGTGCTGGTTCACCAGGAATGCCAAATCTGTCTTCTGCCTTTGTATGCTTTTCTTGCAGTGGATGACAGCACAGGAGTTATAAACTGCATCTGCTGGAAAAAGCTGAGCAGTACTGAGTCTTCATCAGGTAATTCATTTCAGTTGCCATGCTTGATTCTGTCTCAGGTCTCGGTGGGCATTACTTGTGGTAGTCATCTAGTGCTGCTATGACAGAAATACCACAAGTGGATGGCTTTAACAAAGAAAAATTTATTTTCTCCCAGTCTAATAGGCTAAAGTCTAACTTCAGGGTGTCAGCTCCAACAGAAGGTTTTCTCTCTTTGTTGGCTCTGGAGAAAGGTCTTTGTCGTCAGTCTTCTCTTGGTCTGGGAGCTTCTCTGTGCTGGAACACCTGGTCCAAAGGACACACTCTGCTCCTGGCACTGCACTCTTGGTGGTATGAGGCCCCCATTCTCTGCTTGCATCTCGTTCCTTTCCTTTTATTGCTTGTAAGATAAAAGGAGGTACAGGCCACACTCTAGAGAAACTCCCTGTACACTGGATCGGGGGTGTGACCTTAGTAAGGGTATTATGACCCCATCCAAATCTTCTTTAACATGAAATTACAATCACAAATAGCAGACAACCACACAGCAGTGGGAGTTATGGCCTAACCAAGTTGACACATATCTTGAGGGTACACAGTTCAATCCAAGGCGTTACCCAAGGTAGCTCATCACAAGAGCTATAGAGCTTCAATTTTCCTGTTTATCCCCTAATGAATTACACTGATCCACTTGAAGCATTGGACTCAAAGCTTTGGCTATTGTGAAATCTGATTGCATGATGGGAAGCCAGTTTTACTCTCTGCCGTCTCTTTGGTGCTCATTTCCTTCTGAGTCTATGGTAATAGAAATAGTATAGTGTGATGTTTCAGTCATTCATTTTTACCGTGCCAGCTACTATGTAAGTCATTTGTCAGGTTAGAACTCGCTCCCTCTGAGCATGCCAAAGAAGATTTCAGATACTTCTCCCACGTGGTTGCCAGTAATTTCTACATTGGCATGATCCAATTTTCTACATTCTCTGATGGTCAAACAGATATAAGGAATTTCAAGCTTGGTGAGAAGGCAAAACAAATTTCCTTTGGAAGTTAGTCATTAAATCATATAAATCAAAAAAGAACTTTAAAATTGTGTGTTGAAGACATTGACTATAACTGAAACAGCATATGATATTACTTGAATACATACTTATATTAATATTTCTTAGGTTCCTTTTCAAGGAGCCCAGGTGGCACAGTCCATGAAGTGCTCAGCTGCTAACTGAAAGCTTGGCAGTTTGAGCCCACCCAGCAGCTCTGTGGGAGAAAGCCTGGGCAGTCTGCTTCTGTAAAGGTTACTGCCAAGCAGACCTCCCGGGGCAACTTTATTGTGTCATGTAGGGTTGCTGTAAGTCAAAATTGACTTGGTGGTACCCAGTGAGGTTCCTTTTCAAATTACTTAAGGTCTGAGGTCACAGTACTAGAGAAAATATGTTGTGTTGGTTCTAGAGGAGCTACAGAAACTGGGATCTTTTTTTCTGTTCTAAAACAGGTACAGTATGGCATCTCACGTGATGGATGTTTGCAGGTGTTTCTACTCATTTTGAGTCTTGCCACATCAGTGGATGAAGGTCCTAAAAGCTGTACTCCATCCATGTCATTAAGAACTCTGCTTTGAGGAAGCAGCTCTTCCCTAGTCATATTCTGAGTGCCTTTCATCCTGAGGGGCTCATCTTCTAGCACTGCATCGCGCTGCTGCTAGTAATACCATTTCTACGGGCCAGTATTTTTAGAAGCAAACTGTCAGGTCCTTCATTCTAGTCTGTCTTAGTCTGGAAGCCCTACTGAGACCTGTCAACCATGGGTGACCTTGGTGGTATCCGAAATACTGACGGCATGGCTTCTAGTATCACAGCGACATATCTGCCACTACAACCAATGCCCAGTGAAGCAGCAGTCAGGAAATCAGATAACATATTTCGTTGAGCAAATCTTGTCCAAAAGACCTCTTTAAAGTGTTAAAAAGCAAAGATGTCACTTTAAGGACTAAGGTGCACCATACCCAAGCCATAGTATTTTCAGTTGCTCACATACAAAAGCTGGACAGTAAGGAAGGCCAAAGAACTGATGTCTTTAAATTACTGTGTTGGTGAAGAATACTGAAGAACGAACAAGTCTGCCTTGGAAGAAGTACAGCCAGAATGCACCTTAGAAGCAAGGATGTCAAGACCATGTCGCATGCTCTGGATGTGTTATCAGGTGGGGCCAGTTCCTGCAGAAGGGTATCATGCATGATAAAGTAGAGAATCAGTGAAAAAAGAGGAAGACCCTTAACGATATGGACTGACACAGTGAGTGCAGCAGTGGCTTCAAATAGCAATACCGTGAGGCTGGTGCAGGGCTGGACAGTGTTTCCCTTGTACGCGGGGCCGGTGTGAGTTGGAAACAACTCAGTGGCACTTAGCAACAATAATATATTGGAATCATTCGATAAATGTAGCTTATTCTAGTATCTAACTTTGAATATCTCCTTGTGTTACATGTGGTGAGAATGTCTGACACTTAGAACGGTTTCTTCTTGCCTTTTGCCATTGCAAAAGGAGAGTGTCAGCTTCCTGTGTTGACTATACTGACTGACATAATGCTCATTTGCTTAATTTTCTCACATATTTATATTTAGAATCTGGCCGTAGGTTTCACATAGCTTTGATATTCCTGTTTCTTAATTTGGAAACATTTAAACCAGTGGCACCAATTTACCTAGGAAGGTTTGTAGTTAAAAAATGTAAAGGGATGTCAGGTTTTCATGCAAATATCTCATAGGTAAAACATAAACCTGTTAGATAATCCAAAACCTACTGCCATTGAGCCAGTTCTGACGTATAGCTACCCTGTAGATAGCGTAGAACTACCCCATAGAGTTTCTAGGGAGTGCCTGGTGGATTTGAACTGCTATCCTTTTGGTTAACAGCTGTAGTGCTTAACCAGTATGCCACCAAGGTTTCTATTAGATAATCCGAGATTCAAATTTTCATATATGGCTGTGGTATTAAAATCACTTGCAGATTTATGGTTGTATCATTACAATCTTTGATCAGAAGGTGTAGTTTGATTTTACGTACTTACTTCAGAGTGGGGAGCATGAGTAAACTTTTTATATAAAAGACCAGGTAACAGATATTGTTAGCTTGTTGAACTATATAGTTTTGTCTCAACCATTCAGTTCTGCTGCTATAGCACAAAAACAGCCACAGACAGTAGGTAAGCAAATAGCTATGACTGTGTTCCAATAAAACTTGATTTACTGGAGAGCAGAAAGCTAGATGGACCCTGATACAATGGGTGAGAAATGCAGAACAGACCTCGGATTCTTACTAAGTCCAGACTGACTTGACCAGTTGAGACTAGAGTGCTTCCTGAGACTGTCACTCCTCAAATACTCTATTTTCTTTATTTTAGTTTTTAGCTATATTTTGAAGGTTTACAGAGCAAGCTACCTTCTCATTTAACAATATGTGTATTGTTTTGTGACATTGGTTGCCAACCTTGGGTTCCCGATTACCAGCTGTCCTGTCCCCTCCTGCCTTCTCATCCTTGCCCCCGGGCTGATATGCCTGTTCAGTCTCGTTTTATAGGCCTATCTAATCTTTGACTGGAAGATGAACCACAGGAGTGACTTCATTACTGGGCTAAAAGAATATCCAGGGGCCATACTATTGGGGATTCTGCGGTGTGTGTCAGACCAGCAAGTCTGGTCTTTTTTTATTTGTTTCTTTTTTGTGAATAAGAATTCCATTCTACCTCTTTTTTCCAGCATTATCTAGGACTCTGTTGTGATCACTGTCAGGGCAAGTGGTGGTGGTAGCTAGACACCAACCATCTAGTTGTGTTGGGCTCAGCCTGGTGGAGGCTGTGATACCTGTCCTCTGTTAGTACTTCGGACTAATCTTTCCCTTGTATCTTTAGTTTTCTTCATTCTCCCTTTCTCCAGACGGGGTGAGATCAGTGGGAAATCGTAGGTGGCTACTTACAAGATTGAATACCGCAGATGCTACTCACCAAAGTAGAATGTAGAACATTTTCTTTATAAACTGTGTTATGCCGCTTGAGCTTGATGTTCCTGAAGACCATGATGCCCACAGCCCTCAGCCCAGTAATTGGGTCCCTCACAGAGTTTGGATATATCTATAGAGCTTCCATTACCTTGCCTTGGACAAGTTGTGTTGGCTTCCCCAGTAATGTGTACTATCTTATCCTTCACCAAAGTTACCACTTATCATGGATGGAATTGTATTTCCTCCCCAATATCTGTCAACTTTGGTAGGTCGTGATTCCCAGTATTGTATGAGTGTCTACCGTTTTTGTCATCTGTTGTGATTCCTCTGTGAGTTGTAAATCGTATCACTGTGATGTAAGTGATGTAGTGAGATGGGTTAGTGGTAGTTACAGTGATGAGATCTACAAGGTCAGATGGTGTCTTAAGCCAGTCTCTTCTGAGGTATACAAGAGAGAAGCCATAAGAGACGGGGAACCTCCTACCACCAAAAAAGCAGCACCAGGAGCAGAATGTGTCCTTTGGACCCAAGGTTCCTGTGCAGAGAAGCTCCTAGGTCAGGGGAAGATTGATGACAAGGACCTTCCTCCAGAGCCAACAAAGAAAGCCTTCCCCTGGAGATGAGGCTGTGAATTTGGAATTCTAGCCTCCTAGACTTTGACACAATAAATAGCTCTTGGTTAAAATCATCCACCTGTGGTATTTCTGTTATAGATGACTAAGACACCACTTAATCTTTTGCCTGTTCAACATTTGGTTCTTACCTCCTCTCTCCTCTGGTAACCATCAAAGTTTGTTTCTTTTCATGTGTAAACATTTTTATGAGTTTTTGCAGTATGATGTCATATATAATGTGTCCTTTTGTGATTGACTTATTTCACTCAGTGTAATGCTCTCTACATTCATCCATGTTGTGAGATGCTTTGCAGATTCTTCATTATTCTTTATTGTTGCATAGTGTTCCATCATATGGTTGTTTATTCATACGGTTGTTTATTCATTCGTCTGTTGATAGCCATGTAGGTGGTTTCCATGTTTTTGCTATTGTGAACAGCGCTGTAACAAACATGGGTGTGCGTATGCGTATTTGTGTGATGGCTCTTATTTCTCTAGGATATATTCTTAGAAGAGGGATTGCTGGATCATATGGTACTTTATTTCTAGCTTTTTAAGGAAATAACCTTATTATTTTCCGAAATGTTTCTGCCATTTTGCATTCTCACCAGCAGTGCAAGAGAGTTCCAGTCTGCCTACAGCCTCTCCAACATTTGTTATTTCTTGTCTTTTTTTTTTTTTGATTCATGCCAGTCATGTTTGGGTGAGATGATATCTCATTGTAGTTTTTTTTTGCATTTTTCTAATGGCTAGTGATTGTGAGCATGACTTCATGTGTCTGTTACCTGCTTGACTGTTTTCTTTGGTACATTTTCTGTTCATGTCCTTTGCCCATTTTTTAATTGAATTACTTATCTTTTTTTTGTAGAAGTGATGGATTTTCTGAAGGATTAGAGAGAGACCTTTGTCAGATTTGTTGTAGCCAAAATTTTTTTTTCATATACTGTAGGTTCTCTTGTTATTCTGTTGGTGAAGCTATTTGATGAGCATAAGTGTTTAATTTTTAGAAGATTCCAGTTATTTTACATATCTTCTGGTGTTTGTGTATTGTTAGCTATGGATGGAATTCTGTTAATACTGTGTGTTAGGACCTGAGATATTCTTTTAACATTGAGCTGAAACTATTCTTGAGGTTACTTTTAAATGAAATAATAGATTGGAACACAAAGGATATTATCTGTCAGTATGGTCCTGCATTTAAAAAAAACCTGTATATGAGATGAAAAGGTGTCGATGATTACAATAAGGCAAAGATGAGAATGTAAGGAAGCAGGGAAACTAGAGTACTGGAAACAGAACAACCAGAGTGTAATGAAAGAAAATGTTGACACATTGTGAAAAATGTAACCAAACAATTTGTGTAGAAATTGTCAAAGGGGAGCATAATTTGCTAGGTAAACTTTCACCAAAAACACAATAAAATTATTAAAAATTTTTATTTACTGAAGTAAGCTATGGGCCACCTTGGTCCATGGCTGTAGTTTATTGACTCTTGTTTTAATATTCAAATTAACCTTTTAAAGGGAATCTTGTCATGAATATTGTAAAATATATATACTAGCTAATGTTTTAGGTGAAACAATGCTAATAGTGAGAATGAGATAGTAAAAATATCACTAAGTTGAATGAAGAGTAATCCCAGTGGATAACCTTGATTGGAAATTATTTTGAGAATTAAAAGAGAGTAAAAGGAGAAAACCTGAAAATGATTTACCTTATGTTACGTATGAAGTAGTGTTTTAAATTGTTCCCCACTAGCCCATTCTCTCCTTTTAACTTAATTGCCCTCAATTTAAAAGCTTTCCATTGAAAAGTGGCCAATGAAGACTCATTTTTAAAATAAAATTTAGTGTAAGTCAAAAATCATGTTCCAGGCAAAGTGTAAGAATATAACGTTAACTCATAAATGTCATGTTGAATGTACCATTTGGACTCAGCTTTAAGAGCAGAGTTAAAAAGCTTGATTTTTAATATTAGAATTTTATAGGAAGTTTATCTGACAGGGTAGAATAGGCTGCTTAAAATGAAAGCATGTCAGGCTCCAGCCGTCTGATTATATTCGTTCAATTACACAGCTTGACACCCTCTTTTGGCAGTTTGACTCACCCTTGAGATAAAAGCTGGAATGGTTTTTCTTAGACCAGCAGTCAATCTGTTAATTTCAGTGGGGCTGTAGGAAGCATTTCTCACCACCAGTAATTTCTGGATAATCGCATTGAAATTGATATTTTTAAGTGTCTTTAAAATTCAACTGAGAAGTAGAAAAGAACTTGAGGATAGGAACACAAATGGAATAGACTTATTTTAAAGTTATTTATTTGTTGTTGTTATTGAGAATATATACAGCAGAGCAGAACATACACCAGTTCAGCAGTTTCTGCATGTACAATTCAGTGACGGTGATCACATTCTTCAAGTTATATAGCCTTTTTTGGACTGGTCCGCCCCTTCCCTCCATTAACATAAACATACTGCTTGTTGAGTTTCTCATCTGTCTTTCAGGTTGTTGTTGGCTGGGTTACATATAGGTAGATTTTAAAAGAGCACAATGCACAAGGAAGATTTTCTTTACTAGTTAAGTTAAAGCTGTTATTGTTTGGTTTTAAGAAGGCTTCAAGGGAAGTCTTTGGTTTAAGATTTAAAAGATTATCTCAGGACAATAGTTTGGGGGTTCATGAAGCCTCCATGGCTTCAGAAAGTCTGAATTTCATGAGAATTTGAAATTGTGTTCTACATTTTCTCCCTTTTGCTCAGGATTTGTTTACAGACCCTGATCAAAACATTCAGTAATAGAAGTGGGGCACCATCTAGTCCTTCTGGTCTCAAGGCAAAAGAGGCAGTTGTTAATGGAGACAGCCACACAGTTCCATTGCTTCCTCCTATTGAGGACACTCCTTCTTCCTGTACTGCTGCAGGCATGCAAAGACCAGTTGTACGTTGAATGGCTGCATGCAAGCTTTTAAGAGGCCAGGCCCTAAGCAATGAACTAGGAGATGGAACAAAGAAGCACCAGCCACAGTATTAGGTCAGTTAACTGAGATGTCCCATGAAACCAGGACCCTAAACCTCTGAGCTAAGAAACCAAGTCCCATGAGGTATTTGGTTATCTGTAAGCAGACTGAGTAGTTGCTTTTGTTGTTGTTGTTCATCCATTGTTGTTGTCCGTCCATTGTTGTAACTATTATCTATCATGCAGGAATAGACTTTTCAAATGTAATATTTCTTAAGGCAGTAAAAGAGAAGCCATGGACTAGGAGAAAATATTTGCAAAACATGTCTGCTAAAGGACTTGTGGCTAAGTCGTAACACTCAACAATAAAGTAACAAACAATATAGTTAAAAAGCAGGCAAGACTCGATGGAGCTCACTAAGTTGAGTCTCACTGGCAACACAAGAATAAAAAGGGGCGCACCCTAAGATCTCCACTAAAAGACTGCAATTGACGGTCCAGCGGCTTCAGGGTTCCCCTGGGAGCATGGCCCCTGGCCCTGATGCTGCCCTTGCCCACAAATCATAACGAAGGTCCACTCTTGGACATGAATGGGTTGGACTTGGCAATGAAGAGTGACCATATACTGGATGCACTTTATGGTTCTGTGCATCTGTAGGATATCATCCTGCTGACCTCTGGCTGGAGGAAGGAGAGTGGAAGGAGAGGAAGGGAAAGGAGACTGTTGGGAGGATGAGACATGTATGGAGCAGAGAGGAATAGTGTGCTGTCACCGGGCAGGGAGAGCAGTGGAAGCTGCGTATAGGTGGGCATGTAAACTTATATGGGAATGTCTCAGTCATAATAAAAAAAAAGAAAGGGGGAAGAAAAAGCCTTAAGTGCTGATGTAATGTATTTGGCTGACTTGCTTGGTGCCTGTTATGCCCCCTTTCCCTGCTATTTCTGCTTATAATGGAAATGTCTACCTTGTACCTACCTATTCTGCCACTGTATTTTGGAAGCAAATAAATTGTGTTCGAGATTTCACAGTTGAAAAAAAAAAGGCAGGCAAGACAATCTGTATAGGTTCCATTGATTCATGACAACCCTGTGTCCAACACAGCGAAATACTGCCTGGTCCTGCAGTTATCCTCATAATCATTATTGTGCTCCAGACCATTGTTGCAGCCACTGAGTCAGTCCATCTCATTGAGCGTCTTCCTTTCTTTCACGGACCCTCTACCAAATATGATGGCCTTCTGCAGGGACTAATCCTTCCTAATAACATGCCCAAAGTGTGTGAGACATAGTCTCACCATCCTTGCTTCTAGGAAGCATTCTAGTTGAACTTCTTCGAGGACAGATTTGTTCATTCTTTTAGCAATCTATGGTATATTCAGTATTCTTCACTAGTATCACAATTCAGAGGCATCAGTTCTTCGGACTTCCTTATTCATTGTCTAGTTTTTGTGTGCATGTGAGGCAATTGAAAACACCCCGGCTTGGATCTGGTGTGCCTTAGTCTTCAGGGTGACATCTTTGCTTTACAAAACTTTGAAGAGGTCTTTTACAGTAGATTTTTCCAGTGCATTGTGTCTTTTGATTTCTTGATTGCTGCTTCCACGAGTGTTGATTGTGGATCCAAGTAAAATGAAATCCTTGACAACCTCAGATTTTTTCTCCATTTGTCATGATGCTACTTACTAGTCCAGTTGTGAGGATATGTGTTTTCTTTATGTTGACGAGTAATCCATACCAAAGGCTGCAATCTTTGATCTTTATTTATTAGTGAGTGTTTCAGGTTCTCTTCATTTGCAGCAAGCAAGGTTACATCATCTGCACAATGCAGTTTGTTTAGGAGTCTTCCTTCAATCTTGATTCCTGTTCTTCATAGTGTCCAACTTTTTAGGTTATTTGCGTAGCATACAGATTGACTAGGTATGATGAAAGGATACAACCCTAACATACACTTTTCCTGTCTTTAAACCATGCAGTATCCACTTGTTCTTTTTGAAGGACTGCCTCTTGATTGATGTACAGGTTCCTCATGAACACAATTAAGTGCTCTGGAATTCTCAATGCGTTATAATCCATGTAGTCAAATGCCTTTGCATGGTCAATAAAACACAAGTAAACATTTTTCTGATATTCTCTACTTTCAGCCAAGATCCATCTGACAGCAGCGATACTATCTCTGGTTCCACATCCTCTTCTGAATCAAGCTTGAATTTCTGGTAAAAACCCATTACTGTTGAGTTGATTGTGACTCATAGAAATCCCACAGAGCAGACTAGAACTGCCCCATAGAGTTTCCAAGGAGCACCTGGTAGATGCAAACCACCGACCTTTTGGTTAGCAGCCATAGCATTGAACTACTACAGCACCAAGGTTTCTGAATTTCTGATAGTCCCTTGTTAATGTACTGCTACAGCTGCTTTTGAATGATCTTCAGCAGAACTTTACTTGAATGTGATATTAATGATGTTGTGCAATAATTTCCACGTTGAGGTGGAACACCTTTCTTGAGAATAGGCATAAATATGGATCTCTTTCAATCAATTACCGAGATAGCTATTTTCCTAATTTCTTGGCTTAGATGAGTGAGCATTTCCAGCACTGTATCCATTTGTTGAAAACATCCCAGCTGATAGTCTATTAACTCCTGGAGCCTTGTTTTTTTTACCAATGCCTTCATTACAGCTTGGACTTCTTCCTTAAGTACCGTTGGTTCGTGATCATATACTGCTTCCTGAAATGGTTGAGTGACAGCTACTTTTTTTCAGTACAGTGACTATGTATTCCTTCTATCATATTTTAATACTTCCTGTGTCTTTCTATGTGATTCCAACTGTATATAGCATTATGGAAAAGGCAAAACTATATAGATACAATAAAAAGGTCACTTTTTGGCTAAAGTTTGGGAAAGGAGAGAGGAATAGCTGAAGCACCACATGGCATTTTATGGAAAGTAAAACTATTCTGAATGATAATGTAGTGATGGATACATAACATTATGCCTTTGTCAAGAGCCATGGAACTGTACAGCTTGAAGAGTAAACCCACATATGAACTCTGGACTTATAACCTATCCATATTGGTTCATAGTCTTTGGACATGTTATCAGAAGGAATCAGTTCCTGGAGAAGATCATCTTTGGTGAAACACAGGGTCAGGGAGAAAGAGAACACCCTCGGTGAGGTGGATTGACACAGTGGCTGCAACATTGGGCTCAAGCAGAACATTGATTGTGAGAACGGGACAGAACTGGGCAGTGTATCGTTCTGTTGTACATTGGGTTGCCATAACTTGAAATCTACATGGCAGCACCTAACAATAACGTCTCAGTTCATCAGCTGTAACAAATCTATCACACTAATGGAAGATATTAATAAAAAGAGAAACTGCGGTGGGCAGAGGAGGTATGTGGGAATTCTGTACTTTCTACATAATTTTTGTATATGCCTATAAGCATTCTGCCAAATAATGTATCAAAAAAAATAGTAATACTTTAGTCCTTTCCAAAGAAACCCAGTAAATGGAATCACATTAGTGCTAATGATATCTAGATTCTTAGTTGCTGGTTACTAGGTACACAAAGTTCTACAGGCTCCCGAAGTTGCTGTTTCCCTTAGTATAATAAAAACAAAACAAAACAAAAAGCAACTGAACTTGTTGCCGTCAAGTTGATTCCAATTCATAGTGACCCTGTAGGACAGAGTTAAATTGCCCCTTTAGGGTTTCCTAGGAGTGCCTGGTGGACTTCACTGGTGAGCTTTTGATTAGCAGCCAAGCTCTTCACCACTGTGCCACAGGGTAGATGCATTTAAATTAATGCCTCTGGACAGTACAAAGTGATGGTTATCAAACCTATAGAGGTATTTGCTCTGTGATAGAAACCCTGGTGGTGTAGTGGTTAAGTGCTACATCTGCTGACCAGAAGGTCAGCAGTTCACGTCCACCAGGTGCTCCTTGGAAACTCTACCACACCATTTACTCTGACCTATAGGGTCCCTATGAGTCTGAATCAACTCAACAACAGGTGGTCTGTCTTCAGTGGGTTGGGAAGCCTAGTATACGAGAGACTAGAACTACTACAACAGTCAGTCGCTGGGTGGACAGATGGTTAACATGCTCAGCTGCTAACTGGTCAGTTGGCAGTTTGCTCACCCAGAGGCGCTATGGAAGCAAGATTTAGTGATCTGCATTTAAAACATCAGTCATTAAAAACTTTATGGGGCACAGTTCTACTCTGATACACATGGGTTATCATGAGTTAGACTGGACAGCACTTGATGGTGGTGATAGTATTTGGTATATACAGCAGTGGAAAATAAATTCGCGTTTAACAAGTGTTGCTGGTTTTCGTAGATAACAACAAAAAAAAGGATAGCTTTGATCTCTTTGTTGCAGCATACGTGAAATAACCTAAAGAAGACAGAGTTGATACGGGGTTAAATATGTTACCAAAACAAACCCACTGCCATCAAGTTGATTCCGACTCAAAGCTACCCTGTTGGACAGAGTAGAACTGCCTCATAGAGTTTCCAAGGAACACCTGCTAGATTCAGACTGCTGACCAGCTGGCAAACTGCTGGCAGCTGTAGCTCTTACCCATTACATCATATGTTTAAGTTCCAATAAATCCCTAGCTGTCAAAGTGTTGAAAATTATTATCACTTGTAAGTCAGATGGACTGAAAGATTTTTTTCAGACTTTAGTGTACCCAGATGAATCAAACAAACATTTTTTAAAAAAAGCAATGGGATGGGAACATAACATGGGTAATAAATATAACTGATATGGCTTCCCTAAAACTTTCAAGAAATTAACATAAAGTGGTGAAAGGAGATGAACAGCTGCCATCTGAAGAAATAGAGAGTAGATCATCTTATACAAAATTACGTAGTCTCCCTTATAATTTAACTATAAAATAAAATCCTGTGGAATTATTATGTATTTAGATCCCTATGACTGCTGTAATAAAGATTCCACAAGTAGGTGGCTTTAAGGAACAGAAGCATATTTTCTCACAGTTCTGGAGGCAAAAAGTCCAAATTAGGGCCTCTGCCATGTAGATTCACTCCTGGATTCCTTGGCAATCCTCATGACATCTGTTTTCCTCTGTGTGAGTGCATATCTTTGTGTCTTTGCTGCTCTTTATATAACTCAGAAGTGCTTAGGCATAGGATCCACCCTACACTGGTATGGCCTCAACTGATTGGTTGATTCCATTGACTGCATTGTGGATGATGATTACATTATACCACAATAGCTGTGGTGATTACATTACATCGACAAGTATAGAGGTGAAGATTGTAAACATATTTTGGGAGGGAATACAATTTCAATCCATAATATTATGTGTGTTAAACTATTAAAAATCAAAATGACTAAAAAAATTTTTTTAAAAATCCAAACAACTAAAGCCAGAGTAGGAACTGGCAGTGTGTGTGTGTTGCTGGTACCATGATGTAAAAGGAATGTAAATAGAAAATATTGTGACAACATATTTTAAGCTGTAAGTTCCTTTGTACTCCTTCATCCAGTATTACTCTCAAGCTATCTTACACATGTTCTGTGGGGGTTGTGTTATAATTTCTCTCTTTTGTTCCAGCCCAAACAGCTACAGCCACTCCAGGTGCACCAGAAGGTCTGAGCTTAACCTCACAACTTAAGAAGTTGCAAGAAGCCATTGAGCAGAGAACAAAGATAGAAATTGGAGACCTCATCCGAATCAGAGGCTACATCCGCACGTACAGAGAAGAGAGAGAAATTCATGCCACTGCATATTGTAAGCACAAGATATTTCTGCCAAATCTGTTTTTACTCTGAATGTGTGCCCAATAGACTATTATTTAACTAAAAGTCAAACTTTGCAGAAGTTCACAGGAGAAAATTTAACTGTTTAGTGGCAGAAATTATATTGCATAAGATGCTTTCTTTAGAAATGTAGCATTTCTTAATTTTGTTTTGAAGAGTTTTAATTATGAAAGAAAATGAGTGACTTACATATATGTTGTTTAGCTGTAATTTCAGCAACCTAATGGAGTTCCTATACATTCTAAGTAAATTTGGAACCCAAGAGTTTGAGGTTCCAAGTGTATTCCATTAGAGCAAAGTATTCATATTCCTCAAAATGGTAGCGATTTCTCAAATACCAGTAAGTTCATTTACTTTGAAAGAACAGAGAATCAGAACTATTGAAAGTCTTATATCATCTGAGTGATGCCCTTTGCACTGCTGCTTCTTGTTTTTAGTTTAAAATCTCAAGGTCCATGTTGTCCAGCAGAATAGCAGAGGGATGAATGCGTTAACATGCTCTCCCTCATCCCGCACTGCTCCCCGGCAAAGCCTTGATGTCTACAGGATCTGGTTCCATCTCACTGAGTGACTGAGAACCACTTAGTGGATCTCAACTGGAGTGATTCTTGGCTTCCACATGGAAGAGACCCGCCAAGCACCCCATTTCCTGTTGTCCTAGCAGGAATTTGGACATAGGAAAGAACTGATTTTTGTGTAACTTCTGTGGCATATTTTCCCCTGTGGCTTGTTAGATAAAGTGGACGATCCAGTGTGGAATATTCAGATTTCAAGGATGCTTGAGCTACCTGCTATTTACAGGAAAGTTTATGACAAGGCTTTCCACAGCCCAAACTTAGAGAAAGAGAAAGCACTAAGGTAAGTTATGACTTATCACTGCTAAAACGGACCAAAGCCGTAATGCCAGGTCTTGGGATAAGCCTGAGGTCAAATCCAGAAATGTCTACTTAGTTTTCTCATCCATGAAGATAATAATCGTATAAACATTGTAGGGTTATTGTGAGGGAAATTAGTGTATATATAATTGTAGCCCCTGAAAGAGTGGGAGCACAGAAAAAAATATTTGAAGAAATAACAGCTGAAAGTTTTCCAAATTGCACAAACACTCAAAACACACAAATCCAAGGAGCTCCACAAAACCCCCAGAAACATGAAGAGAACAAGTCACATAGTAATAATAATAAACTACCAAAAATGGCACCATAAGTTGTAAGCCCATCAGGAGACATTGGTAATGTCTGGAGACTTTTTTTCACGGGTTGAGGGACGCTATTGGCATCTAGTGAGGAGGGGTCAGTAATGTCGCTAACTATCCACAATTCACTGGCCAACCCCCACAACAAAGAATCATCCAGTCCCAAAATTTCAGTAGTGTTGAGGTTGTGACAGACTGGGGGGATGCCATCATCACAACATTTAAAACCAGTGCTAAAGAAGAATTGTACAATCATTTTATTGTTACGTGTTCTTTATTGCTCAAAAATATGAAAAGTGATTGGCACAGGAATGTATGAGTTTTTGTAAATCAGTCACCATGTTGCCTGCCAGATGGCATGGAACACCTGGAAGTAAGGGTACCTGGACCATCGGAGCTGCATAGAGTAGCTTGCATAACCGCGTACCCATGTATATGTTGTTAAATGGTGCTTTAGGCAAAAAGTTGACAGAGCAAGTGAGTTTCTCTTTCAACAACTTATGTACAAATTGTTTTGTGAGTGTGGTTACTCTCTGCATTATGTCAGCGCTATTGCCCTTTTCTTTTTCCCTGGAGTTCCCTGGTTCCTTTGGTCCAGTGTTCCTGTCCCTTCCTGCCTTCTTGTCTTTGCTTTTGGTGACGTGGTGCCCATTTGGTTTTGTTTGCTTGACTGAACTGAGAAGCGCGTTCCTCACGTGTGTCATCGTCTGTTTGATACGCCCGCCTAATCGCCTAATCTTGGGCTGAAAGGTGAACTCTAGGAGTGGCTTTGGTTCCGAGTTAGAAGAGTATACACGCATGTATTTTGTGGGTTGCCATTTGCTTGTTACAAAACTGAGCCCATACCTGCATACCCTTCTGCAACTTAACTGTTTTTTGAACTCGTCATGAATCTCTTCGTTAGCTCCCTTATTTTGACTCATCCTCTTAAACACCCACAGAGTGTTCACTGTATGGATTACCTTTTTTTCTAAAAACACACATGACGATAAATCAAAAAACAGCCCGAACCCATTGCTACTGAGTCAGTTTTGACTCACAGCAATCCAATAGTGTTGCATATTCTGGCTCAATTTCTGTTTTGTGTATACCAAAAAGGAAGAAAGGTGATGGCTTTCTGCAGGTATTTCTGAAACTTTCCCCGACAGCAATCCGGGCACCCTGGACCTGGCCAGCCTCACGTCTCTGCTGAGTGAAAAAGCCAAAGAATTCCTCATGGAGAACCGAGTGCAAACCTTTTACCAGCAGGAGTTAGAAATGGTGGAGTCTCTGATGGCCGTTGCCAACCAGCCTGTGATTCACAGCACCTGCTCCGACCAGGTAAGTGCAGCCCGTCCACATGACAGCTCAAGCCTCTTGCTCTCCATCGGCGGCTTATGAGGCAGGTGGCTGTGACTGTGGGATAGTGACTCACAGGGGTGGACCCAGGGATTGGAGCTTGTGATTCTGGCACATGTCATTTCTGTTCTGGAAAGGTCACTGCCCACTGAGAATGTGAAATGAGCAGTGCACATGCCCCTTTCCCCTCTTTATTTAAATTAACCTCATTAACTTAATCTTTAGGTGAAAAGAATAGTAATATAGCCTAAGGTTCTTAGTACTTAGTTCTTGGAACCCACTGAGATAGGTGTTTAATCTTGGTAGGAGCTAAATGAGGGGGGGTAGTAGGCAGGAAGCTTAAATAACCCTTGTACAATTTTTTATTGATCAGCAAGATAGTCTTGAACTTGAACCAAGGTTTTTAAATGACTGTCCCTTCTTCAGAACAGGTTAATCTGTCCTGTTTGGGGAGTTGAAATAAAGACCTAGTTGTATTCAGTAAGTAAAAATTTAAAAGTAAATGTTGCAAGTTTTATTTTTTAGCTGTCTTTCATCATTAGTGTTATAGGTTAATTTAAATTGTGTTGTGTTTTATTAATTTGCTTGGAACTGTGAATTATTTGAGACTTTGCTTTTCAACTTTCTCTTTCAAAGCCATTCTCAAGGCTCTTTTTTGGTAACACAACTTACATTCATTCACTGGTTCCTTTATTTTATTCCACCAGGAATAGTCTCAGCTTCAGGGTCATCTCCTTGCTCTCCCTGCCATCTGCTCTAATAGCCACTCGAGCCTTCATGACGTGTCACCCTGCTTTACTGCCATACTATGTCACTGATAGGATTTGTTGGCTATTCCTCCCCCGGAATTAGGCTGTGTCAGAGCAAAGGTCTTGCAGTCTCTCTGCTCTGTATCCAGCACCTACACGGGGGCTGGTATAAAGGGAATCTCACTCGTTATCTCTGATTGAAGGAATGAATGTTTTTTAGAAATACAAATGATTTTAGAAAACACTAGGTATCGGTGGTGGTAGAAATTTTTGCAGTGGATACTGGTGATGGCGCATATAACATGATGAATGTAATCAACATGCCTGAACTGTACATGTAAAACATGGTGAGTTGGCGATACATATCTTTACCACAATTTTAAAAAAATTCAAATGATCCTAGAAACTATATCATTTACAGTAAAGTTTCTTCCCAGCCTCTCTTCTGTCCCTGTCCCATAGAGACAAGCATTACTAATTTCTTCAGTACCCTTCTGTAGAAGATCTGTGCATATGGAACTATAAGTAGTATCCTTTTCTTTTGAACACAAGTCATAGTGTGCTAAACAGTAATCTATGCCTGGCTTCTCCTTGAAAGGTCTAACTTACAGATCCATTCGTAGCTGTACATGTGGATTTACCACTGTATACATAATAATCTTTCATTAATATGTAGCATACTTTATTTAACTAATCTCACTGTTGCAGGGCTGGTGTTTTTCAGTCTTTTGCCATCACCAGTGGAGTTTCTCAGCACACCTTTGTCAGGTCACATAACTAGTTCTTCATGATTCTGGTGGAACAGATATTGAATCACCATTCCAACCTCCCGAGCACCCTCACTACTTCTCAGTTTCATGAGCACACTTCATTACCTCTTTCTGGCAAGCTGTGTGCTCAGTGACCCACGATTTCTACAGGGAGATGAGGGATAGCATTTCAGGAGAACAGCCGGTGTGGAGGGTCATGACTGGGCCCTCGATCGTCTCCCACATTGCTTCTAAATAGCTGCAGCCCTCAAGCTGTCTGCTGACAGCAAGACTGACCTTCTCCACATTTCATCATTTAGAGGGGCCTCACTGCCAAGTTCACCTCCCAGGGCATCTGATGACTCCGTTGGCATGTTTGGAAGGAAACGAAAGCTTAGTGAAGACGACATGCATCTTGTGAAGCCAGCTCTTGCTACAGTGATTTCTGTAATTAAGTAGAGACTTACGACTCTTGGGAGGACTGACAGGCTCTTCTATTTAGAATAATCCATGGGCAACTTTTGGCATGCTGTGTGGTATCTCTTCAAAAACACTGAGGGCAGAAACTGTTTCAAAAGACGTGAGTTTACTTTGGCACTGCAGTTCTTTTGTCTTTGGAAGCCGCTTCCCAATCAATTATGAATTATTCCCTCACATTGTGCTTTGAGGGGAGGTCAGTATCATGCAGTTAAAGGCTGTTCATGGAGCCCTGCAGCTTCCCAGCAATGAGGAAACCCTAGATCTTTTGGTGTTTTTTGTTGACATATAGATAAAAGCCTAGCAAAAAAATAATGGTGATGGTGTTATAATTTTTAGGCAGGGGGAGAGTAGGCTTGAATGTTGACAACCCCCTTTCTTCTTTTTCCCACTGTGCCCTTTTTAGCAAATCCAGAAACGTGATAAGCAAAACTTGCAAAGCCATTGCTTCTGTGACAGCTGGGTGGATGCCAAGTTTATTTGGGAATGAAGACTATATAGACCTCAGAGATCCACCCAGTTCCTGACCTAAGACAGGAGAGACTCGGTCAGGCTCAGCAGGTTCAGCTTGTCTCAGCTTGTACCTGGGAGCAATTTCAGTTCCCTGAGTCAGACAAGTCTGTCACTGCTCTGTAAACAAAGACAATAAGGACATCAGTCTCATTTTAGTGTAGGAAAAAGCTACTGCTTAGAAGACTGGAGACTTCACCCTAGGGACTATGGTCTTTATAACCAGGCCAGGGAAATATGGCCAAGGTCAGCTGAGGCAAATGCTTTTGGAAAGGAAGACTCACATATTGTTTATATTTACAGAGAGCTTTTTCTGTTGAGCCCTCCCTGTTCACAGCTGAAACTCTACTTTTCATCCCCCAGGCCCAGAGTGCTCTCTTCTCGCTACTTGGTATTTTTGAAATCTGGGAGGCAGCAGCAGCCTTTTTAGTGGTCTGGGGATAGCCAAGAGTAATTTTTAATGACAGTAATAATTGTGTATGTGCTCCTGTTGGTTCAGTGGCAGAACTCTCACCTTCCATGTGGGAGACATGGGTTCGGTGCCCAGCCAGTGCACCTCCTCCACAGCCACTCCCCATCCATCACGGAGGCGTGTATGTTGCCATGATGCCGAACAAATTTCAGCAGAGCTTCCAGACTGAGACAAACTAGGAAGGAAGTCTTAGTGATCTTCTGAACATCTGCCAGTGAAAACTTTCTGAGTCACAATGGTCTGATCTGCCACTGGTCCTGGGGATGGAGCAGGACTGGGCAACATTTTGTTGTACTGGGCACCAGGTTGCTGCTCAACAGCAGCTGGCAACAATAATCATGTGACAGTCACTGCTGGTTAGTTTCCAGTATTTCTATCTCATTGAGACATGTAATAAACTCAGTCTGAAGATTCTTACATTAAAATAAGGTAAGATGGCAAATCTTCATGGAATGATGAAGATTAAGTAGTCGTTACAAAGGTTTTATAAGGAGTCTCTTCTGGGTCTTTGTGCTTCTGCTGAGTAAGAGCACTGATGTGTAAAATGAAAAATAGCTTTGCCTTAAGCCTGCTTTGAATCCTAAGATGTGTGGCTGAAGATTACTAGGCGAGGTGTTTGTTCTAAACACACCCGCATAGCTTTTCTCCCTGTGGGAGTCATTGACTATTTCTCAGCCCTCATCTCCCTACAGAGAATTGGTGCTAACTTTTAGGTCCTAATGCTGTAACGATCCAGTTCTCCAGCTTGTTCTGGTAAGGAAAAACATAGACAATTAATTTAATTAAGAGTGTTAGACTGTCATCTTCAGCCCAAAGAACATATTTGTGTAACATCACCAGGATCTATTAGATTAAGAAAATATCTGTTTGGGAGACTTCTTCTAGAAAGAGTACTTAGGAGCAGAGTTGTCAACACTGGAGACCATTTAGAGGAAATTTTTTGCTCTGCCTACTCCTTAGGAAAAGTGTCATCAGCACATCTCACTCATACTGTTTTTCAGCATCTGTAGGTGCTGCTACCCAAACAAACGCCTCTTTGAAAAGTAAAGATGTCACTTGAAAACTTGGGTGTGTCTGGTGCAAGCCATGGTGTTTTCAGTCACCTCATATACGTGCAAAAGCTGGATGATAAATAAGGAAGACTGAAGAAGAACTGACGCCTTTGAATTGTGGTGTTGATGAAGAGTTTTGAATGTACCGTGTACTGCTGAAAGAAAGAACAAATCTGTCTTGGAAGAACCAGAATGCTTATCTTGTACAACCAGAATGCTTCTTAGAAGCAAGGATGGCAAGACCACATCTCTCACATACTTTGGACATGTCGTCAGGAGAGACAAGTTCCTGGAGAAGGACATCATGCTTGATAAAGTAGATGCTCAGTGAAAAAGAGGAAGACCCCTATGCGATGGACTGGTACAGCGGCTGCAACAATGAGCTTGAGTATAACAATTGTGAGGGTAACACAGGACCAGGTAGCATTTCGTTCTGTAGTACCCGGGGTCACTCTGAGTCGGAGAGCTGACTTGACAGCACCTAACAACAACAGTGTGGGTGCTCCCCCAGGCAGCCCCAATTTGTTTCTTTTCACAACAGATAGGACTTTGCCTTTAAATACTTTTTTGCACATTCGCCACTTTTCTTTGGAGCTCTGTTCTTGATGACATTTTGACAAATTTCTTCCACATTAAAAATGGATGTGTAGCTTATAGGACAATTATTTTGTCACCATTTTGTTTGTTTTGAGAACTGAACATGCCCAGTCGACTAACAGTATTTCTAGTGGAGTATTTATTTCCGTTCATACCACAAATCTTTGTTGGTTGCCCCCACGTGCCTGGGAAGAGTTGACCAAGAACAGATGACTGAGATGAAAACGAAGTGCTTGATGAAGAAGATCATAGTTGAGTTAACCATGCAGGACATAGCTAATAACTCCCTCCCTGCATATGTGCAGCACAGGCCGTATTGGGAAGAAGAAATAGGGTGGCCTGGTACTTCTTTGAGCAAACTCGTCTGTCGCGAATTGAATTGTGTCCCCTAAAAATATCTGTCAACTTGGCGAGGCCATGATTCCCAGTATCGTATGATTGTTTCTCTCTCTCTCTCTCTTTTTTTTTTCTTCCAACAGGTGGATTTTAAGAATGACACCACTTCCCAGGCAATTCATAGTATATTTAAGAATGCGATACAGCTGCTTCAGGAAAAGGGACTCGTTTTCCAGAAAGAAGGTGGTTTTGATAATCTATATTGTGTAAGATACCTGCATCTTATTTTTTTTTGTAGCTCCAATCACAAATATGTTATTTAAAAATTTCCATGGAGACACAGTGGTTCAAACCTTGACCTCTGACCAACAGATGGGCAGTTCACTTCCACCAGCCACTCCTTGGAAACTGTTCTACTTTGTTCTGTAGCATTGCTTTGAGTCAGAACTAACTCGATGGCATCAGGTTTGATTTTATTTAAAAAATGGTCATTAAGGAAATATATAAAACAATAAGCAAAAGCCACCCTTACCTCTCCTAGAGTGCTACTTTGTGATGATATATCCTTCTAAAGATGTGTCAATGCATTTATTTACAAATGCACATATACAAATATATGCTCCAGTGGCTTTTTTGTTTTACAAAAATATGGCCTTGCTCTAAATCAGAATTTCTCAACCTCAACTCTGTGGGCATTTGGGGCTTGATGAGTCTTGGTTGTTGGGGACTACTCTGTGTAGAATTTTTAGCAACATCCCTGACCTCCCAGCTGTGACAACCAAAAATGTTTCCAGATATTGACACATGTCCCCTGAGAGAGTTGAGAACCACGACTCTTAAGTCATGTTCAGCAACATTTTTGGCACCAAAATCTCCCATCATAGACATCTTTACATATGGGCGCTGATAAAGACACCTTGTTTTTAAGCATTTACCTGGTATTCTAATTTATTGATATTTGCTGTAAGTTTTTAACCTTTCCTATTTTAATAGGCATTTAGGTTCTTATTTTTGCTGTTAAATACCATTGTGCAGCTCTTTTGGCACAATTGCCTTTGTGCTCTTATCTAAATATTCCTGTAAGAAGACAGGGGAATTCCTGGGTCGAAGGGCATTACATTTAAACTTTTGGTCCACACAACTTGTTTGGCCTCCTAAAAGGTTCTTTGGCTGACATTCCCAAATGCTTGTTTTCCATATATTATAGCATAGTGGTTAAGTGCTATGACTGCTAACCAAAAGGTTGGCAGTTCAGATCCACCAGGTGCTCCTTGGAAGCTCTGTGGGGCAGTTCTGCTGTTGTAAAGGGTCGTTATGAGTCAGAATTGACCTGATGGCAGTGGGTTTGGTTTGGTATAGAGTTAAAAGATTCCAACTCATGGAAACTCTGTGGGTGTGAGAGTAGAACTGTGTTCCATGGAGCTTCCAGTGGCTGAACTTTCAGGAGGTTACCAGGCCTTTCTTCCAGGGCACCACTGGGTGGACTCAAACCACCAACCTTTCAGTTAACAGTGAGGGCATTAATCGTTTGCACCGTCCAGGACTCATTCATAATCTCTCACTAAAAATACCAGAAAACCAAACTCATTGCTATCAAGTTGATTCCAACTCGTAGTGAGCCTATGTGGCAGAGAAGAACTGTCTCCGTCGGGTTTCCAAGGCTGTAAGCCTTCACTGAAGCAGATTTACAGATCTTTCTTTCTCCCCCAGAACAGCTGGTAGGTCAAACTGCTGACTGCTCAGTGGGCAGCCAGCTACTTAACCCCTGCACCCCCAGGCTCCTCACTGCTCACAAAAGAAACAAAACCCACTGCTGGCTCCCTGCATACCTTGAATATTGGGAGAGCCACGTGGAAAGCTGGCATCCTTGTGACCACTGGTGTTGATGGCGTGTTTAAATGTGATTCTCCTGGAGACAGAATTAGAGCTCTGAGGCACTTCAGAAGGCACACTACTTCTAAGGAGTCTTCCTCTGTAGGGCATTTTCCTGGTGTAGACTTGCCTGAGTGGTTCCCAAAGCTAGAGTTTTTAAAAAACCAGAGTGTGGTTTAAATACTCTTTGAGTACATTTTGAAAGCGGAAATTCCAGTCTGTGTCAGGGGTGAGTGCAGTTCGTCTCCTTCCAAGATGGGGCAGGCATGGTGGGAGTCAGTCGCCTCCTGTGAGGTGGCCGAAGCTCCTGCCACACAGCCCAGCACCCAGTCTCCCCTGGGACACACATTCCCTGCAGCTTCTGGGCGGCCACCTCATCATCTGTAGAGGGGACTCTACCAGAGGAGTGGCAGGGCGGCAGGCCACAGGCCAGGGCCAAGGTGTGGCAGGGCTGGGCCACTTCCTTCTGTGAATCACTGTGAGTTGGAATGGGGTGATCTAGCCATAATCTTTCTTTTCCCAGCGTGGCCAGCCGCCTTTCTGGGTTTACTCTTCTTCCACCTCATTGGCTGGCCTTGTAGGTTTCCTTTCTCCTGAGGCCCTGCCTCCAGGAAATTGTTATCATTTAATGTCGGTACTTCTGTTTGTTTAGTGCTTTCCAGCTCTCAACACACCCCACCATGTGTAATCTGCGCAGTGACCCTGTGAGCCGAGCAAAGGCAGACACATTGGCATCCCCTTTGTATAAGTCCCGTCACACGTGCATTGCCAGGCTCTGCCTGTATGGAAACTTACAGCTGTGTCTGCGTGTTTCTTTCTTCCTCCTCTTTTCTTATTAGATTTGCACTGAATATGAAGGTAAAACCCACTGGGTTGCTGAGCTGGTTGAAAAAGGAACTAGGTTAAGTTGTTTTTGAGAATAGCAGGTGACTGCGTGGGTAGGCGGTCTATCCTCTGGCCAGCTTTTCCTTACCTTTTTTGTTTGTTCTGTTTTGCTTTTCATTGTGTTTGGGAGAAAGAAGAAAGGCCGTGAGTTACAACACAGATATCAGGGGCAGAGGAAGGGGTCCTCTGGCATGAAGAGCAAAACTGTGATCATTGTGCCTCCCTCAAATGTCTGTCTGTCTGCCTGCCTGTCTGTAAGTCTGTCCTATCTAACCAACAAATAAGAAAATTTTGATGAATGTGTCAGGAACATTTCAGAAGAAAGTTGTTTCCTAAAAGTACACTTCCGGTTTGCTTTACAGCAGAGCCCCAGTGCGCTACCTCCTGTAGGGTGTGCCTTTGGCTCTGGGCCGTGAGCTGCTTAGGGACAGAACTGGCTTGACAATATGCCAGGTATTGAAAACTGCGTTTTTGGTGTGGAAGGATGATTATTATCATGAAGTCTTCACAAACTTTCCTAAGTACCGATTTGGGGTCTGAGTGACACAGTGTCTGTTGTTAAGAATACTTTGTCTCAGAACTGTTTTTCTTGTCCAGGTAACCAGAGAAGACAAAGAACTGCACAGAAAAATCCACCGTATCATTCAGGAAGACTGCCAGAAACCAAACCGTAAGTGGTGGTAACATGCATGATGTCCTCGTGCTCTGGCAGGGGACGGTCCCTCTCAGTGGATGGCGAGCTGGAGCCCTGAGGCTTTCTCCCATAGTGACTTGGGGTGGCGGGTGATGAGTCAAAGTACCTGTCTCCTCTGAGGCTCAGTTTTCCTCCTTTCTCTGATGAGTGCTGGGCGATCACAGTTGTTCTGACTGTGGCTACAGACACAATTCCATTTTGGAGCTTTTTAAACATAAAATTGCTCAGGCCATATCCCTGGGGATTCTGATCAGTAGGAGTGGGCGCGGAGGGCTCGACAGGTGGACTCCCTGGGTGAGTCTGGTGCAGGGTGGTAAGCCACTAGGCTGCAGCATCTTGATGTCCCCCTGCTTCTCACATTCTGGCTGCTTTGTGCTGATTCCGTGTAGCGCTTGCTCACTGTCTTTGATTTCAAAGGTGACCTTGCCCTCTCTTTTAAAATTAAGACCCTTCAGTGTTGTCAGAAACAGCTCTAAGTCTTCACTTTGTCGTCAGTTTCATTCAGCCATCTTAGAAGCCGATGATGAGCAGTTTCCATGGCATTGTGTCAGCCCCTAGTGGTTAGAAATTCAAACTGTAGGTAGCGTGACAGAAACACGACTGTTTTCACACTAATCAGAAAGACAAAAAAGCACAATTCCTATCTACTTGGTCATCCAGTTGATCTTAAAGGTGACTTTTCATACACTATCTTTTGCAAACACATCCAAGTGGTGGCTGTTGGCCTGTGTTGACCATGACGCTGAAAGCAAGTGGAAACGGCTGGGAATGACAGCAGGTTTCTTCCAAGAGAAGTCCACCCCTAGTGGACTTCGCCCACTCATCCCTGAGGCCTGGGCTCGTCCAGGCCGTGTCAGCAGGTCGAGCTGGGCCAGGGCTCCGGCCGTGGCATTTATGATACACAGCCCTGTTTGACCTTTCAGAATCAGCAGGGTCAGATCCCAGGATGGTATGACAACAGGTCTTAAAATAAACTTGAAGCAGTCTACTATTTTAATGCAAGGCTCTCTGGCTGCCCTTTGGGTTCATTCAGATCCATACAAACAAGCACCCTTTAGTTTATTCAGAGGCCATCTACCACGGTTTATTTTTTAAATATTTTATTGTGTTTTAGGTGAAAATTTCACAGCAAACTGGGTTCCCATTTAACAGCTTTTATACACATTGTTCCATGACACTGGTTAGTTTCAGTAATGTGACACAGTATGTCAGCATTCCATTATATTCTCTGCGTTTGTTCTGCTTCCATTGATCTAGCTTTCCTGCCCCTTTGCTTGTGGGTAAACGTTAACCCTTTGGTCTCATGTAGGTGATTTTTTTAAGGGAGCACATTCTCCATGGGGGATAGTGTTTGTTTTATAAGCCAATCTGTTAATTTGCCTGAAAGGAGACCCCCAGGACTGGCTGCAGCTCCTAGTTGAAAGAGTATGTTAGGGTGATAGTCTTGGGGGTTCCTGTAGTCTCCACCAGTCCAGTAAGCCTAGACCTTTTAGGACTTTGAGTTTTGTTCTGTATTTTTCTCCCATTGCTTCTGGGACCTCGTACTATGTCTGTGGTCAAAGCGGTTGGTAGTGATAGCCCAGCGCTATCCAGTTTTTCTGGTCTTAGATTAGAAGAGGCCATGGTTCATGTGGGTATCTGCCTCAGTGTAAGGTACATTTAATGGCAATGAATGTGGGATTTCTCAGTTGAGAAGGGTTGAGAGGTAGTTCTTGAGACAATACTGGTGACCAGGTCATTGGGTTGGACTCTTACTTGCTTTGCAGTAGGAGCAGAATTGATTGACATAAGCCTAGGGCAGATCATGCAAATAAATGGAATTTATGCCTCATTTCTTAGGGGAACCAACAAGCTGTATGACCTGAGGGACCGTGAAATTAGCAGGTTTTCTATCTACATCTAATGAATGCACAGACCAGCTCCTGCTCGTGGGAGCATGTGTCAAAGCAGATAGACTGTGGCCTTCTGTCTGTCTGTGGACTCTGCCTCTGAAAGCCATAAGCCAGTCACCAGGAGCTGATGAGCTCTGGAGCTGATGTGGAGTAGGAGTGACTGAGAATGCCTATAAAAATACTTTCGACTGTGTCCCTTGGAGGCTTCTGCTACTCCTTCTTTTCACAGGAAACATCTATGGCATTAGAAAAATTGTTTTGAGTAATAATATCTCTACACAGTAAAAGGTCAAATGGTGCCAAAGTACACACAGAAATTTCAAATTTCTTCCCAACACTGGGCCCTGGTCTTTTAAGTTCCCTTTTCCAAAGCCTTGGTTTGGTACTAGTCTCTGTCTCTTGCATAGTGTATATGGATTGGTTTTCCTTTTTGAAAACCCCAATAAAAGTTAGCATACAGTGTTCCATACCTAACAATTTTAAATCTAATATTGGCTTCTAGAGGCTATTGGGCAGCTACCAGGAGTTGTTGGGGAGCTGACTCCCCCTTGTGGAGACCCCATATCTGTGAGAGTGGACATGTGCTCCACAGAGTTCCCAATGGTTGTTTTTTCAGAAGTAGGTCACCAGGCCTTTCTTCCAAGGCACCTCTGGGTGGACTTGAACTTTCATCCTTTCAGTTAGCAGCCAAGGGGGTTTATTGTTCACACCACCAGTATACAGGAAAGTCTAACAGCTGTACAGTACTCCATTATCTGTATAGAGAGATATCCAGGCACTTATCATTTCCTGATTGGTCTTTAGTTTATTTCTAATATTTCATACAACAGTATAACCCAAGTTTGTCCTTCTTTGGGTGGACGGTCGAATAACTTGAAATCTTTTGACATTGATGAGCCTCAGCAAAAGCTACACCTACAAAAATGGAAGACTGTGAACATCTGTGTTGGTACCAGGTTTGCGTTAAGACAGGCAGCACGGCAGAGTTATGAAGAGCTGGGGTCTGGAGCCACTGTGCCTGGGATTGAATCCCTGTCTGGCCACTCTTCACTGTGATGCTTTGGATATCTTTGCCTCAGTTTCCTCGTATGTAAAATGGGAATAATAATAGTACCTACGTCATAGGTGGTTATGGGGATTAAGTAAATTGGTGTTTAAAACTGTTAGAAGAGTTCTCAGCATGTAGTTAGGGCTGTAATAGTCTAAAAATAGGGCTAAATAACTATAAACTTTTCTCTCCCAGTGGCACAGGTGGTGGCCCTTAGGTCTAGCACAGAGACACGGAGGTTCACTCTGTGTAATTTAAAACTGATGTTGAAGCAAGTACTTTTAGGTAGAATCTGTGTGGATTTTGCTCTATTCCTCTTGGGCTAGTGTTAAAGATCTAAAATTTGGTGTTAGATGTGGAGTACAGCGGTGGCATGTTATCCAAAGAAAAAGAAATTCCGCTTTGGAGATAACCATTTTACCTCCAACTTTTTATTCTGAAAATGTCCCAACCTACAGAAAAGTGGAAAGACTGGGAAACACCCATATACCCTTCGGAAACACCCATATACCCTTACCCTTGCTAAGAACTTCAGCTTCTGTTTCTTGAAAGTACGGAGATTGTCTGTTTTACACCTGCAAAAAGCAGCATTTGGTAGCTCCTGAAATGACAGCATTTCTGTAGATGATGCCCTTAACGATTAGCTTTTCAAGAAGATTCATTCTGTGCCTCAGGTAGCACAACTGTTTTGTATGGAAACTGAGTATCATATGGCACTGCTCATGTTGGAATGACTTTTATTGAATTAATTATAATCTTTTAAGATACCATTAAGCATTTACCTAACCTTTCATAGTAGGTTGCATCCCAAAGTTTATCTTAAGATGATTGAGATCATTTGAACATCGCTGATATTTGAACTTGAGGAAAGTTACATTATCAAATGAAGCTATATAAAAATATTTGAAAATGTAAGGCACAGTTAAATCATTGCTACTTGAGATTCATTTTAAGATAACCATGTCTGTCTGGCCAGACACCTTCAGAAGACTCAGTCTTCAGATTATGAAGTTGTCTCAGAGAGATGAATCATGTATCTGTATTTATAGCTAGGAGCTCCAATTTCCTGTTTTGGAATCACTTTTACAGCTTTTCCTGTTGGAATCTGTTCTAGTATGTGAAAAATGGTCTAAGTTCACATTCCCCGTGTGACTGCAAGGTCACTCTACTGACCAGCCTCAACCAGACAGCCCGCAGATAGCAGAATGGCCTTCCCAAAGGAAGAGCTTACAGCCAGTGGGAATCACTCCTTGGGCCTGTTTTAGTCAGCTAGGGCTGCTCTAACAGAAATACCACAGAGTGCATGGTTGTAACAAAGCAAAGTTTATTCTTACATAGTCTGGTAGGCTTCAAGTCCATATTCAGGGTGTCTGCTCCAGGGGAAGGCTTTCCCCCTAGTCGGCTCTGGAGGAAAGTCCGGTATTGCATCCGTCTTTGTCCAGGGAACATCTTGGCACAGGAACCTCAGGCCTGACGTGCTCTTTTCTGGGTGCTGCTTTCTTGATGGTACGAGGTTCCCAATTCTCTGCCTGCTTTGCTTTCCTGTATCTCTTGCAAGATGAAAGGATTAAGGGTGGGGGCAAGCCATACTCCAGGAAACTCCCTTTACAGTGGAGCAGGGAGGTGATTTTATAAAGAGATGTACAGTCCCACCCTAATCCTTTAACATACAGCATAGGAAAACCACCAAATGGAGGACAGTCACAAGATACTGGGAATCATGGCCCAGCCCCATGGCTACACATATTTTTGGGGGAGACATAGTTCAGTTCGTGACAGGGCCCCACACATGCATGTCAGTCATCTTGTTTCTGTGAGTCTTTCTTCCCCAGAGATTTGAAAGCTTCTTTAGAGCAGTGACTACCTTATGTGTGCCTACTTAGGTTATGGGTATTATAATTGTGTTAATTCTGTTATGCAAGATGCTTCCACCAGAGTTTCATTTCATCCACACAATCACCTTCTGACACAGGTTATTTTGTGCCCATCTTGGAGATGAGAAACAGGAGTGAAGCAGTTGACCCATAGCAGAGCCAGGCCTGGAGTTCAGGTCTGGCTCCAGAGTCAGCTCTCCACTGACTGCTGGCCAGTGCCTCCTCTGCCTTGCCCAGCACCACACACAGAAGGTTTTCACTAAATCTTTATTGGATGAATGTTGAAGAGTGGAGACCAGTGGCCTGCCAAGTTTGCCGCCAGTAACCCCAGCTGGGAGGAATAATGAGTTGACGTAACCACTAGAGGTCAGACTTGAGCAGTCGTGTTAGCCGAGATCACTGCCTGTGAACCTCAGAGCTGGAAGGGACCTCACACTTGGTGTCCCCCAGACCACCTCTCACACATGAGAAAACAATAGCGAATCATGCCTTGCCCAACACCACTGTACCTCTGAGCATCTGAAAATAACACGTGACTGTCTGGTGTAGCTTTTTAGGGCAGGGTGCTGGTGTACAATGGTCTGGTTTGGTCATAGTGCTTTCAAGTGTGGAGACTTGGAGGGTTTCTTTTTAGGAATCAGGTCTGACTTTTGCTCTGAGTTAGAAATCATTTTACATCCTGACCCAATAAATTAATAATTACATCCCACAAGTAATATGTATATGTATATTGGAAATAAAAATGTCAAAATAACATGCTCTTCGTAAATATAATACAGTCCATTTGGTACTTTGTTTTAGTCTGTTGGGTGAGGAAAAAAAAAGGTAAACCACAACCCAGTAAACTGATTGCATTACCCACTATAGAGTCTGCATTTTAAAACAAGCCCCCCCGGGTGATGCTGCTGGGGCCATCCTCAGTCTACACGTGGAATAGCAAGGAGCTGATAATGCTTCCACTTGGAGGGGAGGAGAGAGGCCCCCGACAGGCCTGCCTGAGCTTGGCCACCTGCCTCTTTGCCTGCAGATGCGGAGAGGGGCTGCCACTTCCTGCACATCTTGGCCTGTGCTCGCCTGAGCGTCAGCCCGAGACTGAGCGAGGCTGTGCTGCGGCAGGTGCTGGAGCTCCTGGAGGACCAGAGTGACATCGTCAGCACCATGGAGCACTACTACACGGCATTCTGAGAGGCACGCCGCCAGCCCAGGGCAGGCAGTCAGCTGGCCAGCCCGGAGCTGCCTGGGGAGGAGGGGGGGGGTGGCCTTCCCTCCCAGGCTCTGATTTTAGACATCTTGTAGGACTTTCGTATCTGGGGGAAGCCACCTCACGATAAGCTATAAAGTACAGTCACTGGGCACTGGGACTTGTCATGAATGCTTTAGACTGCAAACCCTCCCCGTTGACCTGGCAGGACTGGTATCTCTCATGAAGCAGGATGGGGAAGAAACAGTGTTGTCTTAGTCACCTGGTGCTGCACCAACAGAAAATACCACGGGTGGAAGGTTTCATGAAGAGCAGCTTTATTGACACAGTCTGGTAAGCTGTAAATCCGTCTATCAATTCTAAGTCCATTCAGTGAGAGAATTTATCACAGTCCGGTAGGCTGAGTCCAAATCCAGTGAGAGCATCTCGGCACAGGAACCTCCGGTCCAGAGGACATGCTCTGCTCTTGATGCTTTTCTCTTGGTGGTATGAGGCTCCCAGCTTCCTGTGCTCACTTGTCTCCCATAAGGGAGCATGTAGCTTGAGTCTTGCCTCACTAACACAGCTGCATTCCATTCTCCATCATGAATCTCACAGAGGCAGGATTCACAACACATGGGAGAAAGGGCACCATATTGGGAATTATAGCCAAATCAACTCAACACATACATTTTTGGGGGGACACAATTCAATCCATGACAGCAGTTTAATCAGTATGTTGGAGTTGGAGATTCCGTCGTGATAAAGGGGGCAGCTCATGTCCTGCAGAAACAGAGGGGCAGAAGGCCAGATCATAGACTTCTAAACTGTTCAACTTCATACTATCAGATACACTCTTGTGGGCCTGTTTCAGTGCATGAAACACCAGGTGGAGGGGAATAACCCGCCCTGGATCTGTGTTGCTTGCCACATTGCTTTGGTGTCAAGCACCATGTGTGTCCTGAATCCTGGATTCCCACTGTGTTAGAGCCCAACGAGAGGTAGGAATAAAAAGACATACAGCATGGCTCTGCGTTTCTCATTTTCCTTATTTTCTTCTGAGTCAAAAGGTTCCTCAGTACCTGTCCCTGCAAAATTAAAGGTGTGTGACTTAATACATGGTCCCATAATGCCCTTGAAGATAGCAAAGGGAGGCAGCCTGGGGAGCTCATGGATGTTATGTTCAGGGTTGTCACTGAGAATGCAGGATGTGCTGACACGCTCTTGTCAAGGGTAGCCAGGGAACTTGTTCTCTGCCACTGCAGACTTAACATATTTTGCTCCAGAATCTAACATTTTCTAGGGTTAACAAAGGTCGTGGTTTGCATCATAGGCCACACACAGTATGGATAAGGTTACCAAGGGCCCCTGATTTGCCACTATCAGCAGCTCTCCCTTGCAGTTTGTGATGCAAATGTAAGTTCTTCCTTGCAGTTGTGATGCAAAAACAACAATTCCTCTGGGCAGTTGTGGCTACAGGAGCCTCAAACCCAATCAAAAACCAAGTTACTACCTCCCCTCCCATCTATGACATCATCCCTTGCTTTTGCCAATAAAAAGCACCCCGAAAATGTGTACTGGGTCTTTTTCCACTGAAGGAGAAGGACCTGCTCCCTCTTTGAATTGTCCTTTCCCTTAATAAATTTTTGCGTCATTTGCCACCAAAAAAGATGCATCATCATCTGCTTTAGCGGAGGGGAAGCCCAGTTTGCCACCCGTTGTGAGACCGAACTTACTAGCTTGATCTCCAGAACCTGAATCAGGTCACTCAGGGTCTAGTCAGTTACATGATGTCGACAGTCTGGCAAAGTCTCAGTATGTGCCCAGACAGGTGACGGAGTCATGCTTTTGCTCAGGATGGTGAGGTCAAGGGAAAACAATCTGAGCTGTGCAGTAAGCTTGTTCTAACAGCACAGTGAGAAACCCAGCCAGCAAACATAAGTGTGAAGACCTGGACTTAATTATAGTAATTTCACAAAGGGCGCATTTGCTGTTGTCTGCTGCCATCTAGCCGAGGATGACATTTGTTCCCTTCTTTTGTTGTTTTTTTTAAAGAATATTCTCTTTTAAAAAAGAGGTGCATCATGAGATCTCCACTAAAAGACCTCAATTGATGGTCCAGCGGTTTTGGGGTTCCTCTGAGAGCATGGCCCCCGGCCCTGATGCTGCCCGTTCCCATAAATTATAACAAAGGTCCACTCTTTGGACAGCAATGGAATGGACTTGGCAATGCAGAGTAACCATATGTTGGAAGCACTTTATGGTTCTATACATCTACAGAATATCATCTTGCTGACCTCTGGCAGGAGGAAGGGGAGTGGACGGAGAGGAGGGGAAAGGAGACTGTTGGGAGGATGAGACATGTATGGAGCAGAGAGGAATAGTGTGCTGTCACCGGACAGGGAGAGCAGTGGAAGCTGCATATAGGGGGGGCATGTAAATTTACATGTGAATGTACATTTTCACTCAGTTATGTTAAAAAAAATAAAAATAAAAAAAAAGAATATTCTCTTTTAGATAAAAGTTTACATAGCCTCATTTCCGCTTGAACAATTCTTCTACAGATGGTTCCGTGCTGTTGGTTACAGTTTTTACCGTGCGTTACCATTCTCATCATTGCCATTCTGTTGCCACTGACCTCTCACTTCCCTTCCCCTCCTTACTGTCCTACCTTTCCTTTGGTCAGTGTTGCCTGTTTGGTCTTATGTAGTTAATTGGAATTAAGGGAGCACATTACTCACGGGTGATTTTGTTTATTTCATAAACCAGTCTGTTGTTTGGCTGAAAGGTAAGTTACAGAAATAGCATCAAATCCAAGTTCAGGAGTTACCTTGGGGATTCCTCTAGCCTTTATTATCAGTCCACTAAGTCTGGCCTTTTTAGGAATTTGAGTTTTGTTGTATATTTTTTCTCCCATTCTATCAAGGACATTCTGTTGTTTCCCTGGTCAGGACAGTCATTAATGGTAGCTAGGCACCATCTAGTTCGGGTCTCAGCTTAGAGAAGGCTGGTTCTTGTGGGCTGTTAGTCTCATGCACTAGTTTCTTCTTTGAGCCTTTATTATCAATTATCTGGATTGTCTTTTGCTCCATACAAGTGCAGACAATAGTTGTATCTTAGATGGCTGCTCTCAAGCTTTTAAGACCCCAGGTGCGACTCACCAGTCTAAGATGAGCCTATTTTATGCTAGTTACTACTTTGTTCTCAGAGACTTTGGTCCCAAGACTTTAAACACAGTAGCATTTGCTCTGATGCAGTAAGCTCTAAGTGGCTCTGCTGGAGATCCACTGGCCTGGAAGAAGTTGTTTGGCTGTGTGTGGAAATCGCATGATTTGTACTCTCAGAAGCTGCGTCTGGCACAATGTGTCATGCTTGTGCTGGCAAAGCCTGCTGTCTGCCTCCCATGTCTGCCTTGGTCTCTGTCTTCCGTGGTTTGGGTCTGGGTGCAGACGGAAGTCTCCACACTGACAGCCCGGTCTCCACTCTGACCTAAGGAGAATTGTAGGTCTTCCTTTTATTCCTACTCTGGAGGTGATCCTTGCTACTGTTGGGTGCAGTCCAGCTGATTTCGCCTCAAAGCAACCCCATTTATCAGTAAAGCTTCCCCACAGAGTCTTCTTGGTTGTAATCCTTAGAAGCAGGTCACCAAGTCTTTCTCCCCTGGTGGTTCTAACCACTAACCTCTCAATTAGCAGCTGAGTGCTTAACCATTTGCACCAGGGCACCTTGCTGTGACCTTTTAACAGGATTAATTACCTCTTAAGTGACGCTTCTTCTCCAGACAAAACCCATTTCCTCCAGAGGATTCCGACTCATAACGATTCTATAGATAGGGGGCAAATATTTGTTTTGATCTATAAGGAATGGTCGCAGCCCCTCCTCCTTCCTTTCCAAAAGCTAATGACAATAGGGATCAAGCTGGGCTAAGCTCGGGTTTCTGTGACACATCCCCCTTTCGTCTCAACGGGTCCTGTCTTCACATCTTAGGAAGTAAACACAGCTGGTGATGCCTGGAGATGATCTTGGCGTTGTTTTGTTTACCGTATTGGAAACATAATAAAAGTACCCGGAGCCTGTACCAACATTTTGGAGATGCTAGGTCAGGTACCATCACTGAAGAGAGGGAGGAGGAAGGGAAAAGGTGACTGAAAAGGGCTTAATTTGAGCACTGGAGATTTCCAGGCTGGCTCCCAGGACCTTGGGAATCCAGCTCCGCGGTCTGTTGAAGGAGGAGTCGAGAGTGCGGAAGACCCGTTCAGCTTCCACTGCGCAACCGTCGCACGGCCGGTGGGGAGGGGAGGGGCGGGGCGGGGCCATGGGTGTGGCCTGGGCGGGGAGTGGACCGAGGAAGTGTCGGGGCGGTTCTGGCCGGCCGGAAGTCGGGCCGCTAGAGGCGTGGTTGACCAACCGTTCCTGAGATTGTTTGGCGGAAGCCGCGGTGTCTGAGTCCTATTTTGCAATTTTGCTTCCTTTTCCCCGTCTCAGACCTAGAAACGGGAGGTTTAAGGGATAACGGATGACCCAGCCACTCTGCCGCCAACTGGGGTAGGGCCAAGAGGGCTCCCGTTCCTCCATGTACTTCACTCATTAAAACTGTTGTAGGGTACGCGTGTATGGACGTATCCCCCAAAGGTAAAAAGCTGATGTTTAGTCATCTCGAAGTTAGTATTTTTCGTGAATGAAGAAACTGTTGTGGTTGCAGGGGATATTACAGCGGAGGACCAACAATTCATGGGTGCTTGCATGATGAACATCTTTTTCGTCAATCCCTGTGACGAGAAATGGACAGGTGGTTTACCTCCGGGTTTATCCCTCCCTGACTCTGGATGCTTACCCGAAACAGATTTCATGGCCATGTCAGTTTTTCCCAAGTTAAACGCCTTGCATCCTGGTTTTCGGGCTCGCATCAATATCCTCTGCTGGAGTGTTGAGAGCCTTTCGGCATCACAGCCCGGCCTCCTGAATCCCTCCCTTGTGAAAAGCGGGAGACTCTTTCCTCCCCTCTTATGAAACATGGATTTTGTGGTTCTAGGCTTTGCAGAACTCGACGTTAGAGATATCCTGACCTTGAAAAGTCCCGGCAGGTACCAGGTAGGTGCCTAGATGGGTGCACTGTGCTGCAGCCTCATGACCACCACGCCTTCCCCAAAGCTGCAGAAGGCGGAGCTGGGGAGATTTCAGAAGAGCCTTCTCTGTTGCAGGCTTTGAGAATGATCTAGCCTGGATCCCAACACCTTGCCATAGAGTCGATTCCAACCCATAACAGCTTCCCCATAGGGCTTCCAAGACTGTGATTGAGAGCTGACTGACTCCTCGTTCTGTCAACAGCCTGGTTAACTGTCACTAGGTCCCCTTGCCTGGACCCCATTGAGTCCAGAGAGTCTATGCAAGTTAAAAGCAGTCTCAATCATTGTTTGGAGGAGTAACCTCTGTACTGAAGGAAGTTTTTTTAAAAATTTTTGTTAAAGGCTTTATACATTTGAAGACACTCGGCTTTTCTTTGGGTCTTCTCTTGGTGGGACACGGCCTTAGGGGATCCAGTCTGTAGCACTTACCTGGCCCTGGGTCATGACACATTCTCTTTAAAGCTTGAGTTTCTTCTTTGTCATTTTCGCTAGAATCAAATGATGGAGGTTTCTAAGAGGATGAATGTGATCTTCACCATTGTAATCCCAGTATTCAGAACAGTGCCTCAAGAAATAGTTATTGAAGGAGCAAAGCATTACAAATCCAAGGTTAGAAAAATGTTACCAGACTAACGAGTACTAAAGAGAGGTTCTTGATATCTAAAGATACTGGTGGTAAATTGAAATAATTCAAGGTAGAAATACTTCGAAATCGATTTTCACAAGGATACTGTAGGGTTGTATGAGAAGTTTGGTTAAACGCTGCCAGTTTAAGTTTTCCATTTGTAATGAGGTGGTAATTTGTGTTTCAGCTCTGTGCACAAATACATTTGGGTGACTGTAGCCTTTTGTAGAGATGTTTCATCACACCTTTCTTTCCTAATTATTGTTGGAAATAGTCTGGGTGTCTTTCCTGGAAAGCATCCAACCACCCCAACAGTTGCCTGTTTTCCACAACAGTCTTATTCTTCATAGTTCATCACCTCAGGAAGAAATTAACTCTCATGAAATGCCAGCCTTGCTCAAGATCTGCAGATGCTCAGGAAAGTATCAGGGACATGACAGGGACCTGTGGCAAGAATGTAACTGTTGCTGTCAGGGACAGGCTACCTAATAAGCAAGGTAAGCGTGTGCTTAGAGCATCAACCAAACAGTGTACCAGTGGTCCACAGCAGAGACTGAGTTCACTGACTCTTTGTTGTAGGATTTATGGAGTATTCTTTTTGTAGAAAAATGTTTGTACTCCACATCCCCTAAAAATTTTATAATGCAGATCATCTCATTCCACTAAAATAGTGTGTGTTGCTTTGGTTTTAAATGGAACCTAGTTGAAACAAACACTAACTGTCTTTTTCCCAGAGTTCTCCTTATACTGTAGCACTCTGAAGGGTGGGAATTGCCAATATTCTAGGTTTTTGTTCTTCGTAGATTTTGTGTGTGTGTGCTTCATTTTTTCATTGTTTATTTGTTTTGCCATGAAGAAAACTTTTAATTTTGACTACATAAAATATAGGAACATTTGAACAGCAAAGAATATCCTAAACAAAATAGCAGAGATTAAAATAATCACAAAATAAGAAGCAAGTGATTGCAGAATGTCAACTCACTGAAATGAATCTATGAGTTTAGGACTAAGCAAATGAAAATATGAAGTTTGGAGATTATTGTTGAGTTTTTTAGGCATCATTTTTTAAAAGCATAATTTATTGAGTTTTCTTAATAATAACTCTTAAAAATTTCTTCTGATAGCTCAGAAAACACGTTGCCATCCAGTTGGTTCCAGCTCATAGTGACCCTATAGGACAGGGTAGAACTGCCCTATAGGGTTTCCACAGAGCAGCTGGTAGACTCAAAGTGCTGACCTTTCCGTTAGCAGCCACCAGGGCTCCAGCAGCTCAGAGCATCCAGAAATGGTCTCTGTCCACATCAGATTTCAATAAAAAAGAACCACTGCTGTCAAGTCGGTTCAGACTCATAGCAACCCTAGATGTCAGAGTAGAACTGCCCCATAGAGTTTCCAAGGAGTGCCTGGTGGATTTGAACTAGCTGACCTTTAGGTTAGCAGACATACCACTTAACCGACTACACCACCAGGGTTTCCTCAGATTTCAGTAGTGGTTGAACTATGTCAATCAAACTATGGTACTTAGCCTGTCTAGTTCTAGAGAGTCCAGTGAGTAGAATTAAGAACTAGGTTAATCTGTATTTGAAAAATACCTTTGGAATTATGCAGTCAAACTTTAGTACAAGTAGTTGCTGCATCAGTTAAGTTACAAGAGTTAAACTAGGAAGAGAAAATGGGGCAGGTGTTGCCTGTGGGTGTGAATGTTCAAGCGTCAGCTCCCATAAACAAAATCAAACCGTCCTGTCACCCTGCATCCCTGAGCACTCTCGGGGTAACCCTCCTCCTTCCTTGGGGACCTGATGAACCTCTGGCCTCTGAATTGCACATGGAGCAGCAGGGCCAGATGAGCCACTGGGGAAAATTGGAACTTCAACTCTGCTGAAGCAGTATTTGCTGTTTGTGATTGTTTTCTTAACTTGCTGTGCTTTGTTTTCTTTCATTTGTGACTGACTTTGGAACCACCTGCACAGCTAACAGACCCACTTGCTACTTAGGTGGTACCCTGTAAAAAGCTCTGGATTGGCCAAAAAACGACTTGGTTTTTAAATGGTCATTTCAAGGTGAATAGACAGCAAGCGTTCCATTTGGGAAGTTGCCATGCTGATCAGAGAAGGTAAAAACAAACCAGTTGGGCTTAATTGCAAGCTCTTTGTCCTTAGGTTTTGATTTTACCAACTCATGAGTTATGATCAGTGTCCTGGCCATAAGGTGAAACAAAAAGGCAGTGGAAAACTGGATTGTTATAAGATACCTATTTGGGACACAACCATGAAGAAATTACTATGGGAATTTGAGGAGTACATTGAAACAGAGCATGGCTATTCCTATCAGAAGAACCTCCTTCTAGCACTGGAAGTTGATTAGAGCCAGCAGGTAGACAGCCACATACGCTCTCTTGAAATGGCCGCTTGGGTCCATGCAGTGCAGAGAAGGACTAAATCTCAACATATTCCTTCATACCTGCTGAGGCACAAAATGCCACTAATAACTTGTCTAACCACAAGAGAGAAAGAGGCAGCTGGTTAAGGAGCAGGTTCCTCTCGGGGAAAGCCCTGCACCTGGCTGGCAAGTTGGACTGTTGCCAGTTGCCCCAGGAGACTGAGGATGAATTCTGATAGAAATAGATACTCTAGAATGGGCTTTGCTTGCTCAGTGGTAGAGGCAAATTCTCCGTGCTATGAAGGAATGCTAACAGAGGATACTGTACCAGACTGGACCACTGAGTCACATTTCTTCAGACCCAGGAACACACTTTGACCCTAAGAGGAAGGGCTTGATAGAGAATTGGAATGGGCATTGAGATACTGGTGGCCTTAAAGTGGGAACATAAGGGCACGAAGGGGTGGCTGTCGTGTCTTCACGAGTATGTGCTCACAATCAACATGAGCAGGGCCAAAAAGGGATCCCCGGTGGTTGGATTTCCCCCATTTTTCTGGTGGATCTGGGGACAGGGGGACTGGGGAAGAAGGCTGGTATTGCTACATGGCTCTTCCTCATATCATTTCAACTTTTCAGAATTTTTCCACCACCTCCCCTCAACTTTTTCTCCTTTATGATGCAGTGGTCCTGGGGCTAGGGCAGCAACTGCAAGTAACAGAAGCGGAGGACGGCTGCTATGCCAGAAACTGTGACGGAGCCTTTGATAAGGGCCTGATGGGGCAGGTTGTGCCTCACCCCGTCTGGCAGGATTGGGGCTAACATTGAATGCATTGGGGCTACATCGACTATGTAGCCCTACTCTGTGTGAATGCAACTGGACTGAAGAGCAGGAATTTGCTAGACTAGTATTGCTGTCAACAGTCTAAACCACTACAGTGGCTTCCAAAAGTGGTAAAGTTTGCATATAAATGGACAGAAGAAGGCATAGTAGCTTAGGTTAAAGGAATGGATAAATGGGTTAGGCACCAATGAGGGAGATCCTATAACACTAATATCTGGGATGAGGCTCAGAGCAAGAGGTGATCCCATTTTTGAGCTCAGTTATGCCAGATGACTAAAAGAGTCTGCGTCTGCTTTTGGAACCTAATGAAATTGAAGAGAAGCCTGCAAACCTGAGTGGTCATGCCCTGGAAACATCACATGATATGGTGATGGACTGGAGTAATTGCTAGTGACTGATTGAGACTATTTTTTGGATTATTTACACAGCACTTCCGTATGATGTAATACTATCAATAAGATTATAACACTGAAATTGATGGTCAAAGATATTGGGAAATTGAGTTCAAGCCAGCTCGGGATTTAATAAGCCACTGGCCTGGAAAGGAAGTGATTTTAAATAACTGCACAAAACCAAAAAACCAAACTCATTGCTGTTGAATTGATTTTGACCCATGTGTTACAAAGTAGCACTGCTGTGTAGGGTTTTCTTGGCTGTAATCTTTACAAAAGCAGATTGCCAGGCCTTTTTCGTGTGGCACTACTGGGTAGATTCAAACCACCAGCTTTTAGGTTAGGTCTGATTACAAATAGCTTTTCCCACACAATGTGGTTAGTTTGTGGATTGGGAGGTAAGGTGGAAGAGATAATAATCCTCTGAATGCAAGGTACCTAAAAGAAACCGGTGACCAAAGACCCAGGAGTCATCTGTGGGGTAAGGATTATTTGACAAATAATTTGGTTCTTCATTCTCGTCCCTGGGAGGTGGTCTCTAAACCCTTCCAATTTCCCCAGTGATTGGTAGATTTGGTGTTCCTGATGGAACCCAGACCCCACCTACCTGACAGGTTATACTAATGAGCTAACTGCTGTAAGGGGGCTAGCTGAGGGCTCCAAGGCCCGCTAAATGGTGCCAGCCCAGTCATGAGAGATTGGAGGTAGAAACTTCTTAATCTGCCTCCCGAGAAGTAACCTGTTCAGATACTGCGCTTCAAGATAAAGAAATAAAGATCAAGAACTTCAGTAAAGTAGAAAAAGTAAAGGGGGAAGAAAAGTAAAATAGCATTTAGACTTTGAAGCTGTATGCATGTAAGTCATGTTTACTACACTGAGCTTGTGAGTGACGTTATCCAGGTGTGGCTGAAAAACTGAAATGAAAGACCATTCAGAAAACACTGCCTTCAGCCTGTGTAATAATTGCCTTATTTTTCATGTATAGACAGGTGTACATGTAATCAGAAAGCGTTGCGTTAACTACACTCATGATACTGTGCCCACCACCAATAGTGTCTGTTTCCAAGATTCTTCATCACCCCAAACAGAAACTTTGTGCCCGTTAGGTGTTGATTATTCCCCATTCCTCTGTCCCCCCAGCACCTGGTAACCAACCACTAATGTACTTTTATCTTTATGCATTTGCCTATTCTTGGTATTTCTTTTAAGGGAGATCACACATTATTTCTCTTTTTGTGTCTGCCTGACTGACAGCTTAATGTTCTCAAAGTTCTTCCATTTTGTAGCATGTAAGAACTTACAGGAATTAATTTTTCAAAATAAAATCTTATATTCCCACTCCAGAGTTCACTAATACTTTAGGGTATCCCTCCCCCACACGACCCAACAACTAATGCCATAATTATAATTTTATGTTTATTTGTGTGACCTACAGTGCACATGTCCTCGTATAATGTAAAACCACATAAGAGCAAGGACCCTGTCTTGTTTGCCACCCACTCTAGACCTAGTTCATAGCAGAGTAGGTGACACATGTTGGTAACTTCCCAAAGAGTAAATGAACAAATGAAGGAAGTCCTTGAAAAAGGACTGTATTTGGGGTTGCACGGTCAGCTTAGATTTACCCTATCTATTTCTCTGAAATTAATCCCCAAAAGGGTTGGTTAAGATACCCATGTTTGTGTTACATGACTCCACCCCGTGACAATAGATGGGACTGTGCAGGCACAAGGCCTGCAATGGCCCAATCTCATTCCTTATCCTGGTGATTGTGTATTGGATGACAGTCTTCGTCTGGAATTGAGGGACTGGTGAACACTTGGGCCAAGTGGAGCTCCTGCTGTGTGGACGGAGGAGCAGAGAAAACCGGTCCACGTCAGAAGAGAATTAAGTAGACACACGCAGTAGGCAGATGTATACCCAACCAAACCAAACCCACTGCAGTCAAGTCGATTCTGACTCATAGCGACCCTATAGGACAGAGTAAAACTGCTCCGTAGAGTTTCCAAGGAGTGCTTAGTGGATTCAAACTACTGACATTTTGGTTAACAGATACAGCACTTAGTCACTGTGCCGCCAGGGTTTCCAAGTAGATGCATAAGAGATGGGAAAAACCATTGTTAATTTTCTTGAAGAACTGATACTTCTTGCTTGTCCTGCTTTGAGAAGGCCTGGCATGGATTCTATGAGACACCATTGTGTGTTGGGGGAAAAAGCTCTTTTTTTTGTTTTAGGCTAGTTTGACTCAATTTCTAGTGCTTATAAGCTAAAGAATCTGGTGTCAGATGTGTTATGTATTAGTAGGCATGCTTAAGAGCCCTGGTGGAGCAGTGCTAAGAGTTCAGCCACTAACTAGACCGTGGACAGTTCAAGTCCATCAGTTACTCCTTCGAAAGTAGGGCAGTTCTACTCTATCTTGACTCAATGGCAATGGATTAGGTTTTGGTTTAGGTATGATTGATTGAGACGATAATGTACCTGCTTAGAGCAGTAACTAGTTGATGACAGTCCCAAACCCAGACAGACTCACCTATGTGGGAAACCCCAGCCAGCTGAAGCCCTCTCTGCCAGCTGCAGTCTGTTGGGTAAGAAATGAATCAGCTACCTGGCCACCTTCTGCTTTAGCAGAGAATAAGCTGGAATCAAAGATGTGGCTTTGAAACTCTTCAGTCTTTCACCTGAAATAAATACATAGATTCAAATAGAGTAAAAAAAAGAACCATAATTTCTGTAACATTTCTAAATAGAGAACTGAAGAAAGGGTGGCGTGTTTCAAAACAAAGGCAAGCTCATCTTTGGTTATTTGTGGCTTTAGGCTGTTTAAAGAAACTGCCTTTGACCCCCTTCCCCCATTGCTGTTTTGTAAATCACCAGTGGCCAGGATTTGATGTCTTCTGGAAAACGTAGGCGGTTTTGAAAAAGAAAATTTGTAGTGGTTTAGGTTTAAAATGTAAATATACAGACTGATCTTTTATATCTAGGTGATGCTGGTTGCCCCTGCTAGGCAGGGATACACTTCAAGGCAAGTTCAGTAGCTGAGTCTGAGGGTAGGAAATCATCCACATTCTTGTTCCTGGAAAGTCATAAAACACAGTGGGTTAGTTTGGGGACCAGGTGTCTGGTCAGGGTTAGTGCTGTAGCTGTAGGAGATATAAAATAATACTTTCCCCCTCTGTGAATCTAATTGTGTCTCAGAGGTCTTTGGCTACACAGGCTACCAGGTTTCCCTCTGATACTCCAGTGGTATGGTCATTTGCTAAGGTAGAATTTCAAACAGTTGGGTGAGAAAGGATTTTGGACAGGGACTTCAGCAGAGTCAAGGCTAAGCTGGGAGGCCATGGCTCTCAGTAACACTGTGAAGAAGCGTGTTGAGATTCCATGGACAAGATTAATCAATGGGAGTTAGAAGTCACAAAGCCAACTTCCACTACTCTGGTGCTCATCATGAGAATGGCAAGAATTAGTTAACCTTGGGGCTGAGCAGACAGGAGCTTTCCAGGGGCCATGTCCTAGTCCCACTCCCCAGCTACCAAGGAGAGGAGAAGCTTAGCCAGAAATTTACTTCCCTCTGGGAAAAAAATGAAAACTCTGCCTTGCTGACTACTCTAAATTCAGGAGGGACCATCCTCAACAGACTCCCCAAAACTAAGTCCACTGAGGTTAAATTGTGACAGAAAGAAACCCAGGCGTTTTTTATAGATGATGCCCTGTCCTGCTTGTTATGGCAGAGGTCAGCCAGGATGTAGAAGGCATGGTACCCTGGTCAGCTGCTGGATATTATGTTATAATCACATGAAATCCACTGTGTAACACATACCTACTGGGATCTTAGCTCATTGGCAGAAGCACCCTGTCTTAAAGATGAGAAAACAGACTGAGAGAGTTAATTTGCTCTAGTTGTGGAGTCAGAACTTGAATTCAGGTCCAACTGTAGAGTCAGCCTTCCACCTGCGGCTCTCTGCTTGCTTCCCCTCACTCAGCAGCATACACATTATTCATCTTTACTGGATGAGTGCTGAAGGAAACAACCTGTACGTTAAGAGACCAGTGGCGGTGGCAAGTTTTCCAACCAAAAACTAAAAGCCCGTTGCTGTCAAGTTCATTCCAACTCATAGTGATCCTATAGAACAGAGGAGAATTGCCCCCTCAGAGTTTCCAAGGAGCGCCTGGTGGATTGGAACTGCCAACGTTTTGGTTAGCAGACAGAGCACTTAACACTACAGCAACAGGGTTTCCATGGTAATCCTAATTGGGAGGAATAATGAGATGACATAGCCACTAGAGGTCAGTATTTAGCAGATCTTGTTACCCCTAGGCCCGTGAACCTTAGAGTTGGAAGGAACCTCGGAGGTGGTGCCCTCCAGACCACCTCCCACACATGAGAAAACCAAGATTCAGGAATAGTGTGGCCTGCCCAAGGGCACAGAAGTCCATTGAATCACTATGCTTTTCCCAACACCATTATCCCTCTGAGACCCTGAAAATAACCTGTGAGTGTCTCGAACAGCTTTTTAGAGCAAGTTGCTGGAGTGTGCAATGATGAAATCCCAAGCTTGGCCCTGTGACAGTGTTTTCAAGTGTGATGTGCAATGATGAGAGCCCAAGCCTGGCCCTGTGACATGCTTTCAAGTGTGGCGACTTGGAGGGTGTCTTTGTTGGAATCAGGTCTGACTTTTACACGAAGTTAAAAATATATTTTACATCGTGACTCAGTAAATAAATAATTACATCCCACAAGTAATAGGAAGTCTGACAATTAAGTTCATGAACTCATCTTTAAAAAAGTGCTACATACCTCATTGCTGAATATCACTGTGGTCACCTTCAAAGTTCTACCCTTGGGAAGCTATGCGTCGATACCAGTGCCTACTCCATGCTTCAAAGCAATTTGGAAAGTCCTTCTGGAGTGACCATCAGAGCTGTCATCATATTACTCTTGATGTCCTAAATGTCATCAAAATGTTTTCTTTTCAATATTTCCTTTATCTGTGGGTAAAGAAAAAAGTCACTGGGGCCAGATCAGGTGAGTAGGGAGGGTGTTCCAGTACAGTTAATTTGTTTACTGGTTAACAACTCCCTCAAAGACATTACCAGTTAAGCTGGTGCACTGTCATGACACAACAGCTTTAAGTTATTGGCGAAAAGTTCAGGTTGTTTTCATCTAACTTTTTCACACAGCCTTTTCACTGCTTCCAAATAGTGAACTTGGTTAACTGTTTGTCCAGTTGGTACAAATTCATAATGAGCAATCCCTCTATATCAAAAAAGGTTAGCGACGTTATTTTGTCTCTTGATTTGGACTGACAACTTTTTTGGTCATGGAGAATTGGCTGATTTCCATTGTGCAAATTGATACACAGAGTCATACTGGTACACTCATATTTCATCACCAGTGATAACACAGCCCCAAACTTTGTCTTGCCTCTCCAAAAGGTCTTGGCAGACTTCCACTCTCTTCGCTGTTGTTCATCAGTGAGCCCCTTTGAGACCGTTTTTGTGCACAACTTTCTCATGCCAAGATTTTCAGTTAAGATTTTTTTAACTGTTTCTGGTTTTCTTTGGAAACCCTGGTGGTGTAGTGGGTTAAGTGCTACGTCTGCTAACCAAAAGTCCGGCAGTTCAGATCTACCAGATGTTCCTTACAAACTATGCAGCAGTTAGTTCTACTCTGACCTCTAGAGTTGCTATGAGTCACACCTGACTTGATGGCAGTGGTTTGGTTTGCTGTTAACTGTTTCTCTATCAATGTTTACTTGGTCTGCTAGGATTTTCACAGTCAGCCAACAATTTTAATGCACAATTTGATGAATTTTTGCAATGTTTCCATCAGTTCTGCTCATTACTGGCTGCCCTGCTCTCCATCAGTGATACTTTCTCTCTCCTCAGAAAAATACTAAATCCATTTGTATACTGCCGTTTTCTTCATGGCATTATCCCCATAAACTTGTACTAACATATCCCTGATTTCACTTCCAGTCTTGCCAGATCTAACAAGAAATTTAATGTTTGTTCTTTGCTGTAATCCAAGCTCCAACATTCTAACGATGGCTCACAAAAGCACACGACAGTAATGAACACTGCTCAGCAAGACACCACCACATGTCGACACGAACACAGCTGTGAGACACTGACACAGCATGGTTGTGAGACCTTACCAAGTTGTTTGTACAGTGCTGATAACATATGCTTGTGGTGGCCAGTTCACAAACTTGTCAGACCTCTTATGTGTGTGTGTGTGTGTGTGTGTGTGTGTGTGTGTGTACACATACAGGTAATTGAAATAAAAGCTTCAAATGTGATGCTTTTCCTAAACACAGTGTCGGTACATTCCCTGTTTTTTTCTGTTTCAGTCTGTTGGGTAAGGAAAGGGACACAGTAAGCTGATTTCATGACCCACCAGTGATCACAACCCTCGGTAAATTCTACTGCCCAAATCAATGCTGTCAACTACCAGGAAGAAGTTACTGTTTTAGTCAGCTAGTGCTGGTCTAACAGAAATGCCACAGTGTGAATAGCTTTAGCAAAGCAAAGTTTATTCTTACACAGTCTGGTAGGCTGCAAGTCCAAATTCAGGATGTCCGCTCAGGGGAAGGCTTTCCCCTTGTCAGCTCTGGAGGACAGTCCTTGTGCTGCATCAGCCTTTGGTCGGGGAGCATCTTGATTCAGGAAGCTTGGGCCTGAGGGTGAGCTCTTCTCGTGGTGCTGCTTTCCTGATGGTGGGAGGTTCCCACTCTCTGCTTGCGTCTCTTTTATCACTCACAGGATGAAAGGGTAAAAGGTGGTGCAAGCCACACTCAAGGGAAACTGCTTTTACAGTGGAGCAGCGAGTTGATACCGTGGAGGGATTTACAGTCCCACCCTAATCCTCTTCAACATATAGCATAGGAAAATCACAAAAGGGAGGGCAATCACGGCCCAGACAAATTACTATACATATTTTTGGGGGACACAATTCAATCCATGACTGTTACTAAACCCTGAATTTATATCACTGTAAAACACGTGGTCTCAATATTGGGTAAAGGGTGAGAGTATTTAGTATCCAACCATCAGAGGTAAGACTTCTTTACCCAAGGAGAGGAATGAGAACAGGCCAAAGGTAGGAATCCCTCTGGTGGCCTAATCAAGTCAAGACTTACAGAAAAGATGATGGAGTCACTTGTCACCCTGCTCTGCTGAGAATCTTCCCACCTGGGAAGCTTGGGATTGACACTGAACAGATGCACTTATACATATCACTGCATTACATGACTGTTTTAGTCAGCTAGGGCTGCTCTAACAGAAATACCACAGAGTGGATGGCTTTAACAAAGAAAGATTTATTCTTACACAGTCCGGTAGGTTGCAAGTCCATATTCAGGGCGTCTGCTCCAGGGAAAGACTTTCCCCTTGACGGCTCTGGAGGAAAGTCCGGTATTGCATCAGTCATTGTCCAGGGAGCGTCCTAACGCAAGAACCTCTGGTCTGAACGACGCGTTCTGCTCCCGGTGCTGCTTGCTTGATGGTAGTGAGGTTCTCAAATTGTCCTTGGTTGTTTTTCCTTTTATTCCTTGCAAGCTAAAAGCATTAAGGGTGGGGCAAGCCATACTCCAGGGAAACTTCCCCCATAGCAGGAATTCACAGCCCCACCCTAATCCTTTAACATACAGGTTGGCAAAACCACACAATGGAGGACATTTCCAAGATACTGGGAACCATATCCCAGCCACATGGCTGCACACATTTTTGGGGGGACACAATTCAAACCATGACAATGACCAAGGACTAAAATCCCACTGGATATAAAATTTATTGGTATTCTTTCGAGGTTGAAAATCTGAATCCCAAACAGTGACTGGTGAAATGGGACTAGCCAAGTGCCGTTGAGTCGGATCTGACTCATGGCGACCCTAGGGACCAGGGTAGAACTGACCCCTGGAGTATTCAAGGAGCGCCTGGTAGATTTGAACTGCCGACCTTGTGGTTAGCAGTAAAGTTATATTTCAGTCTTCATGGTCTGACTGACTCTGCAGGGAACCCTGAAGACGTGGCCCCCAGACTCTGTTAGCCTCAAACGAAAACAATTCCTGAAGCCAGCTCTTCAGACAAAGGTTAGACTGGACTGTAGACGTAAAATGATGCTTGGGAAGAGTGTGCTGCTTAACTCGATCAGATGTGTGAGACTAACTGGGCAGCTCCTGTCCAGAGGCAAGATGAGAAGGCAAAAGGAGACAGGAGGTGATTGGATGGACACAGGAAGTACAGAATGGAGAGGAGAATGCTGACGCATTACAGGCAAAGCAACTAGTGTTATGTAACAACGTGTCTACGAATTTTGTATGAGAAACTAACTTCAACTGTAAACTTTCACTTAAATCACAATTTTAAAAAAAGGCAAAAAAAAAAAAACCCATATATTTGCTTTGTTTTCATTGTATTTTTGCTGGAAATCTAGGCTGATGTGTCTCAAATTCAGACTGCATGAGAATCATCTGGGGAACATGCACGTTCTGATTCAGGGGTGTCGGGAGGGCCTGAGAGTCTACATTTTAAAACAAGCCCCCCGGGTGATGCTGCTGGGGCCATCCTCAGTCTACACTTGGAATAGCAAGGAGCTGATAATGCTTCCACTTGGAGGGGAGGAAAGAGTCCCCCGACAGGCCTGCCTGAGCTTGGCCACCTGCCTCTTTGCCTGCAGATGCGGAGAGGGGCTGCCACTTCCTGCACATCTTGGCCTGTGCTCGCCTGAGCGTCAGCCCGAGACTGAGCGAGGCTGTGCTGCGGCAGGTGCTGGAGCTCCTGGAGGACCAGAGTGACATCGTCAGCACCACGGAGCACTACTACACGGCATTCTGAGAGGCACACAGCCAGCCCAGGGCAGGCAGTCAGCTGGCCAGCCCGGAGCTGCCTGGGGAGGAGTGGGGGGTGGCCTTCCCTCCCAGGCTCTGATTTTAGACATCTTGTAGGACTTTCGTATCTGGGGAAAGCTATCTCACGATAAGCTATAAAAGGCAGTCACTGGGCACTGGGACTTGGCATGCTTTCTATCTGCTGTATCCTTGGGTAAAATGGGTTTATCTCAGCCACGATGCGTGAACCTCCCCCGTTGACCTGGCAGGACTGGCATCTCTCATGGAGCAGGACAGGCAGGAAACAGTATTGGCAACTTAATCAGCATGTTGGAGTTGGAGGTTCCATTGTGATAAAGGGAATGGCCCATGTCCTGCAGAAATGGAGGGGCAGAAGGCCAGATCAGAGACTTTTAAACTTTTCAACTTCAGACTATCAGATATACTTATGTGGGCCTGTCTCAGTGCATGAGAACCAACTGTAGGGGAATAACTGCCCCTGGATCTGTGTTGCTTGCAGCATGTTTGTGGGCTCAAGCACCAGGTGTGCCCTGAGTCCTGGCTGCGTGCTGTGCTAGAGCACGACTAGTGTTGGGAATAAAAAGACATAAAAACATGGCTCTGCCTTTCTCATTTTCCTTATTCTGAATCAAAAGCTTTCTCAGTACACTTCCCTGCATTTAAAGATGTGTGTGACTTCATACATTGCCCCATAATGCCCTTGAAGATGGCAGAGGCAATCAGCCAGGAGAGCTGGTAAATGTTATGTTCAGAGTTGTCGCTGAGAATGCAGAATGTGCTGGCACCATCCGACAGAGACTCAGTATGTGCCCAGACAGGTGATGGAGTGATGCTTTTGCTCAGGATGACGAGGTCAAGGTAAAACAATCTGAGGTATGTAGTAGGCTTGTTCTAACAGCAAAATGACAAATCCAGCCAGCGAAAGTAAAGTGTGAAGATCTGTACTTAATTACAGTTATTGTGCAGAAAGGCACGTCTGCCTTCATCTGCTGCCGTCTAGCTGTAGATGATGTTGGCTCGGCTGGCCTGGAAGACTTGTCCTGCTCTGTGTGGAAGTGGTACCGGTTCATAGGCTCAGAAGTCAGATCCAGCAGTGTGTCAGGCTGACAGATAGTACCAGCAGGTTGCCTCCTGTCATAAACTTCTCTGAATTGATGCAGACCTCTGCTGTGTTTCTAGCAGCAATTGTCTAGGCTGCCCTGTTTCTTCTTTTGTTCAGAGGGTCCCTGTGGGATCTCCCTTGGATGACCTTCCAGTAGCTCTTCCTTGACATCAATGGCTGTTTCTTGCTCAGTAGGACTCAGATGGTGGGTGCTACCCCAGAAAGGTGTTTGGGTTCACTGCATGCCTGAATCCCACTTCTAGAGATTTACACAAGTGTGAAACGATGAATACACAACCCGTCCATCACAGCCTGTGAAAGCGGCTTGGGGGCAGTGTCTGACTTCGTATTACTTTACAAGGGGAAAGGAGAACCAAGGTTAACAGCCTAAGGTTGATACCCATTAGGCAGAGGTCAGATGTGCCTCTTCTCTGCCTTCCTTCTTAGTTTTGACACCAACCATCTGTCCCACAGCACTCTGTACTGGGTTAGGTAATTCATTGCAATAGCCACACAGAACTCACAGACCATACTCATAATTATGGGGTTTATTAGAGTAGTAACGGTTACAACTGAGGTTCAAAAACACTCAGGATATGGGTCTTCTGTCATGACAGTCTCTCCCCAGCTGTGCTCGCAGGTACATCTTCTCCTGGCCCTCAGACTTTGCACAAAGGCACCCAGCTTTCTCCGTGGGTTAGGAAGTCCACCACATTGTCTCCTGCTGCCAAGTCTCAGCTTTCTTAGTGGTAGGCTTCTCCTCGCTGCTCTGGAATTGGCTCTTTTTTAAGGTAAAACTGACCAATCCTCTTGGTAGGCCACAATTACCATATTACACAATCCCCTGCTTGGGAGTTAGAAGACCAGGGCTAAAAGGTCACACACCAAAGTGATTAACCTACCACGTTGTCTAATTTAAAATCATGTAATTGGCAAAAACTAGTATTTTTCAGTAGGTTCAGTGTTAATTATGACCCTGTATTCCATGAAGTTGTATGCAATCATTAGACTGATGGAGCCGTCCTGTATTAATTGCCATAGAATACTAGTCCCAGTAGATTTGGTGGGAAGAAAATATAGAACATTTTATGTAGTATAATGCTGTTGAAACAAAATTTAGTAGTATAATGAATATATACATGTCTGTCTATAAGTGTGTGTGTATATAGATAGTATGTTTCTAGGTGTGTGTGTGTGTGTGTGTATGTGTGTATATGTAGTGCTGCATACACATACAGTTAGCTACCACTCTGTCCTAGAAATACTACTGCACCTGGCTTTCAAGACACCACGCACTCTCTTCACTTGTTGAAGCTCAGGGCTCAGGCCCAGACCTCTTTTCTGTGTACTTTTCTCCACTGGAGATCTCAACCAGTTTTATGTCTCCCACCATCTCTAAGCTGACAAAATTCCCATAGTCATTTTCGGTTAGACCTTTCCCCTAAACTACAGACTCATATGTAGCCCCACACGTCACCCTGCCGCACTGTGGTGGCTTGCATGTGGTTCTGATGCTGGAAGCATCACTACTGGTTTTTCAGACACCAGCAGGGTCACCCACAGTTGACAAGTTTCAGCCAAGCTTCTGGATTAAGACAGGCTAGGAAGAAAAATCTGGCAGTCTACTTCTGAAAAAACAGCCAGGGAAAACCTTATGAACAGCAGTAGAACATTGTCTGATGTGATGCTAGAAGATGAGCCCCTCAGCTTGGAAACCAAAAGAAAATCAAACCAAACCCATTGCTGTTGAGTTAATTCTGATTCATAGTGATGCTGTAACACAGAGTGGGACGGCCTCATAAGTTTCCAAGAAGCAGTTGGTGGATTCCAACTGCCAACCTTTTGGTTATCAGCTGAATTCTTAACAACTATGCCACCAGATCTCCCTCAGGCTGGAAGGTACTCAAAATACAACTAGGGAAGAGCTGCCTCCTCAAAGTAGAGTCCTTACTGACATGGATAGTGTCAAACTTTGGGGATCTTCATTTTCCAGTGTGACACAACTCAAGATGAGAAGAAACTGTTGTAAGCACCCACTACTAATCAGAATATGGAATGTGTGAGATATGAATCTAGAAAAATTAGAAGCTATCAAAAATGAAATGGGACACATAAACACTGATATCCTAGGCACTGGTGTGCTGAAATGGCCTGGTATTGCCCATTTGGAATCAGACAATCATACATTGTATTATGCTGAGACCGACCAATTGAAGAGGAATAGCATTGCATTTGTTGTCAAAAAGAACATTTCAAGATCTATCCTAAAGTACGCATTGTCAGTGGTGGTATAATATCCATATACCTCCAAGGAAGACCAGTTAATGTGACTATTATTCAAATTTATACACCAGCCATTAATGCCAGAGATGAGGAAACTGAAGATTTTTACCAACTTCTGTAATCTGAAATTTATCAAATATGCAAGTATGATGCATTGATAATTACTAGTGATTGGAATATGAGAGCTGAAAACAAGGAAGGGTCAGTAGTTGGAAAACATGGCCTTGCTGATAGAAATGACTGTGGAGATAACACGACAAAATTCTACAAGACCAACCACTTTCACATTGCAAAGCTATTTTTCACCAACATAAACAGTGACTATGCATGTGGACCTCACCAGATGGAACAAAAAGGAATTAAGTTGACTATGTCTGTGGAAGGAGGCAAAGGAGAAGTTCAATATCATCAATGAGAACAAGATCAGGTTCTCACTTCAGAAGAGATCATCAATGGCTCATGAGTAAATTCAAGTTGAAGTTGAAGAAAATTAGAACACGTCCAAAAGAGCCAATTTATGACCTTGACTATGTTCCACCTGAATTTAGACACCATCTCAAGAATAGATTTGACACACTGGAACACTAATGACCCAAGACCAGATGAATTGTGGGATAACATTAAGGACATGATACTCAAAGAGGTCATTAAAAAGACAGGAAAGAAGGAAAAGACTAAAATCGATGCCAGAAGAGACCCTGAAAATTGCTCTTGAACATCGAGTAACTAAAGAAAAAGAAATGATGAACCAGAAGAGCTGCACAGAAGGTATCAAAGGGCAGCTCTAGAAGGCAAAGTGAAGTATTGTAATGAAATATGCAAAAAACCGAAAAGAAAGAACACACTCAGCATTTCTCAATGAGAAAACCAAATTAAAAATTCAAGTCTTGCATAGCAGTATTGACAGATTCTACTGGGAAAATATTAAATGATACATGAAGCATCAAAAGAAGATGAAAAGAATGCACTGAGTCATTGCACTGAAAAGAATCGGCCAGGCTCAACCATTTCTGGAGGTAGCGTATGAACAAGGACAATGGTACTGAGGGAAGAAGTCCAAGTTGCACTGAACACATTGGTGAGAAATAAGTCTCTAGGAACTGATAGAATGCCTATTATCTTTGTTATTTAGTGCTGCTATAACAGAAATATCACAAGTGGATTGCTTTAGAAAACAGAAGTTTATTTTCTTAGTCTGGTAGGCTAGAAGTACAAGCTCAGGGTGTCAGCTCCATAGGAAGGTTTTCTTTCCTGTGTTGGCTCTGGGGAAAAGTCCTTGTCATTGTCTATGAGTTTCTCAGTGCAGGAACCCCTGGTCCAAAGTATGTGCCCTGCTCCCAGGGCTGCATTCTTAGTGACGTGAGGTCCCCCTGTCTATCTGCTTGCTTCTTTGATATCTCAAGAGCTTGACTCAAGATACAACCTAATTTTATAGATTGAGTCTTGCCTCTTTAACCTAACTGCCTATAATCCTGCCTCATTAACATTATGGAGCTAGCGTATACCACACATAGGAAAATCACATCCAATGACAAAAAGATGGCCAGTCACACAATAATGGGAATCATGGCCTACCCAAACTGACACACATTCTGGTGTCACAATTCATCTGTAACACTAATTGGGACCTTTCAACAAACAGATGCAAAGTTGGAAGTGCTCACTCACCTATGTCAAGAAATTTGAAAGAAAGAAATCCGTATTTGTGCCCATTCTTAAGAAAAATGATCCAACAGAATGTGGTAGTTATTAAACAAGGTCATTAATATCATATACAGTAAAATTTTGCTGGCGATCATTCAAAAGTAGTTCTATCAGTACTATGACAGGAAGCTGCTAGAAATTCATGCTGGATTTGAAACAGGCAGGGTAAAATAAGTGACTGTGTCTTGAGCATAACCTGCACCGTTTTGTTTCATAATTCTGTCTCCAAGCGCAAATTCCAAGTGTGAGTCCATTGTTTCCCTTAGTTTCTCTCAAGTTATGGCCCAATATATGTTCTCTTTAGGACTGTGGTAAAACAAATTATAATAATCTACAACTAGAAAGGATGAAAAGGAATTTACATGACAGCCAGACTACTGCCTGGCCCAAAATACTAATTAATAGATTAACACATCTGGGGCGTGAACACTGTGAAACCCAAAAAACTGACCTTCTACAAATTCCTAGGACTGCTAAAACCTTATCCCCCTTTTCTATAAAGCCTCCAGCTAGTTTCCATTTCAGGGAGATGGACTCTGGAGGAATCTATCCCCTCTGTCTCCTTATGTACTTGTACATTATAAAACCTCTTGCTTCTCCTTGCACCCCTGTGTCAAGGATTGGCTGTTTGCGGCAGGCAACATGAACTACTCCACTTAGGTTTGTGGTAACAGATTCAGAAGAGGATGTCGAATCAGGGATATCTTAGCTGATGTCAGAGGGATCTTGACTGAAAGCAGAGAATACCAGAAAGATGTTTGCTTGTGTTTATTAGCTCTGCAAAGGCATTTGACAGTGTGGCTCATAATAAATTATGGGTAACATTGAAAAGAATGGGGATTCCAGAACACTAAATGGAGCTTGTCTGGAACCTTAACAGAGACCCAAAGGCAGTAATTTGAATAGAACAAGCAGATACCGTGTGGTTTAAAGTCAAGGATGGTATGCATCAGGGTTTATTCCTTCAACATACTTAATTCAATCTGTGGAAACCTTGGTGGCATAGTTGTTAAGAGCTATGACTGCTAACCAAAAGGCCAGCAGTTCAAATCTACCAGACTTGCCTTGCAAACTCTATGGGACAGTTCTACTCTGTCCTGTAGGTCACTATCAGGTGGAATTGACTTGACAATAACAGGTTTAGTATTTGGTCTTGCAAATACTCTGAGAAACGGGACTACATGAAGAAAAATACAGCATCAGGTTTGAAGGAAGACTTATTAACAACCTACAATATGCAGATGACACAACCTAGCTTGCTGAAACTGAAGAGAGCTTGAAATACTTATTGATAAAGATCAAAGACCACATCTTTAGTATGGATTACATCCCAACATAAAGAAATCAAAAGTCATTACAACTGGACCAACAAGTAACATCATGATAAATGGAGAAAAATTGAAGTTGTCAAGGATTTCATTGTACTTGAATCTACAATCAATACCCATGAAAGTGCAGTTAAGAAATCAAAAGATGTGTTGCATTGGGAAAATCTGTTACGAAAGGCCCCTTTAAAGTGTTGAAAAGCAAAAATGTCACTTTAAGGACTAAGATAGGCCTGACCCAAACCATGGTATTTTCAGTCACCTCATATGTGTGTAGAAGCTGGGTAATGAATAAGGAAGACCAAAGAAGAATAGATGCCTTTGAATTTTGGTGTAGACAAAGAACAACATGCTACAGACTGCCAGAAAAATGAACAAATCTGTCTTGGAATAAGTAGAGGCAGAATGTTCCTTAGAAGCTAGGCTGGTAAGATCTCATTTTACATACTTTGGATGCGTTATCAAAAAGGAGAAGCCCTGGAGAAGGACATCATGCTTGGCAGAGTGTCAGCAGAAAATAGGAAGACCCTCCGGGAGACAGATTGACACAGTGACTGTAACAATTGTCTGAAGCACACGGAGTCTGAAAACTAAGTTCGCGGACTTTATTTTTTTAAGTGCTACACACTTCATTGGTGAATACTGCTACGGTCACCTCTGAAATACTCCCCTTGGGAGACAATATACCCATGCCAGTGCCTAGTCCACCCTTCAAAGCAGTTTTGGAACTCTTTTTGGAACGGCCATTGTGCACAATGGCACAGTTGGCAAGTTCATTGACTTAATTGTATGATTGTCTGTGAGGGAGTTTTTAGCCAGTAAACAAATGACTGTACAGGAATACCTTCCCTACTCACCTGATCTGGCCCCTAATGACTTTTTTCTTTACTCGAAGATAAAGGATATACTGAAAGGAAGACATTTTAATGACACTCAGGACATCATGACAACAGCTCTGATGGCAATTCCAAAAAAATAATTCTCTAATTGCTTTGAAGGGTGGACTAGGTGCTGGCATTGGTGCATAGCTTCCCAAGGGGAGTACTTAGAAGGTGACTGTGGCGACATTCAGCAATGAGGTATGTAGCGCTTTTTCTAGGATGCGTTCGCAAACTTAACTGGCAGTCCTTGGAAACCTTGGTAGTGTAGTGGTTAACTACACCATCGGCAGTTTGAATTCTCCAGGCACTCCTTGAAAACACTATGGGCCATTCTACTGTGACCTGTAGGGGTCACTCTGAATTGGAACTGACTCAGTGGCAGTGGGTTTGGCTGTTTTGGGTTTTGGAACGACAGACATGAAACCCGCACTGGTTTCATTCCATTGTACGTACATTTGTTCTAAGTCAGGTCCACCTCGACCGCACCTAACACAACAACAACATATCCAACTTCCTAAATGACATTTCTAGGTATGTCCTAATAGACATACCAATCTTAATATGCCCCAAACAAACCTCTCATAGCCTGTGACCCCAAACTTGCTCCTTTTAAGTTTTTTTCCATCTCAGAAAAAGGTAGCTCCACTTTTCTAGTTGTTTATGCCAAATTTACTGATTTCTTTCTCTCTCTCACACCACATCCAATCTGTCAACAAATCGTTCTGGGTCTATTTTCAGGCTATTTCTAGAATCTAACCTCTCGCCCCTCCTCTACTCCTACTGCTCCAGAGCATTGCAGTTGCCTCCCAACTCTTCTCCCTGGTCCCACTCCCATTCCCACCCCTCTTCAGTACAGTCTCAGCACAGCTGCCAGAGAGCCATCCTGTTGGAACCAAAGTCAGATTTGGTCACCCTTTGTCCCAAATTCCTGTTTTCCCTCAGTTAGGAACCTCAGGCGTCCAAGAGGCCAACAGGTTTGCTCTGCTGACCTTGTTTCCCGCTGTCCTTCCCCTCACCTGCCCTGCTCAGCCACACAGGTCTCCCTGTCCTACGCACCACAGCCATGTCACTGCCTCAGGGACTTTGCACTTGCGTTTCCTCTGCCTGCACCATTTTTCACTCAGATGACCATGGAATGTGCTTCCCCCTTCTCTCCTAATGTTCTAAAGCGAAGACTTTCCTGATCTCTCTTCTGCTGATTGTAACCAACCCCTTCTCTCTCCTTCCCAGAAGTCCTGATCCCCTTCTCAGTTTTATTTGTCTTGTACTTGCCACCACCTAACACACTTCACAGTTTCTGATTGTCTGTGTTTGTGGTCTGTCTTCTCCACAATAAGAAGAAAGTTCCATGGAAGCAAAATTCTTTCTGTTTTGTCTCTTGCTGTATCCTCAGCGTCTAAAGTAGTGCCTGGCACATTTTTTTCTTTTTAATTGATTGATTTTTTTTTTTTATTTAACATAACTGAGTGAAATGTACATTCATGTATAAATTTACATGCCCACCTATATGCAGCTTCCACTGCTCTCCCTGTCCGGTGACTGCACACTATTCCTCTCTGTTCCATACATGTCTCATCCTCCCAACAGCCTTCTTTCCCCTCCTCTCCGTTCACTCTCCTTCTTCCAGCCAGAGGTCAGCAAGATGATATCCTATAGCTGTATAGAACCATAAAGTGCTTCCAATATATGGTCACTCTCCATTGCCAAGTCCAATCCATTCCTGTCCAAAGAGTGGACCTTTGTTATAATTTATGGGAAAGGGCAGCATCAGGGCCGGGGGCCATGCTCTCAGAGGAACCCCAAAACCGCGGGACCATCAATTGAGGTCTCTTGGTGGAGATCTCATGATGCACCTCTTTTTATTCTTGTGTTGCCAGTGAGACTCATCTCTGTGAGCTCCATTGTGGCTATCACTGGTGGTGGCCTGGCACCATCTGGTTCTTCCCGTCCCAAGTCGGTATAGGTACCCACTCATGTGTGTCTCTTTGTCTTCTCGATTGTCTTTACCGCATATCATTTTGGTCCTCGGTGAGCATCCGTTCCTGCTGAGTTGGGACCATTTGCTGTGTCCTCGGATGGCAGCTTGGCAGCTTTTACGACCCCAGACGCCACTCACTAATGTGGGGTGCAGAGAACTCTCTTAGCAAAATGCTAGTTGTGCCAATTGGCCTGGTATTCGCCTAAGAGCATGGTCCCCCGCCCCCTGCCCCAGCTACTCTATCCTTGCAGTATTGGGTTAAGATGGAAGGAGTACTCAAGTTATGCTGAAGTCCACTTAATGTTGTTCTTGTTTCTAATGTGTGCTATCACCACTTTCTCCCAACTAGATTGCTAGTAACTATCTAAACTAAACCCTCCCCCCCTCACCCTCCCTCCCTCCCCTCCCTTGCAGCTGTCAAAGAGTCTTTTCTTCTATACACAAGTCTGTTTTTGAGATCTTATCATAGAAGTCTCATACAGTATTTGTCCCTTTGTCACTGACTACTTTCACTCAACATAATGTCTTCCAGTTGAAACCAGGTTAGGAGATGTTTCCTGGAATCATCGTTGTTCTTTATCATTGCGTAGTGCTCCATTGAGTATATGTACCATAGTTTACCTATCCATTCTTCTACTGTTGGGCATCTGGGTTGATTCCATCTTTTTGCTATCGTGGACTGTGCTGTGGTAAACATTCTGGTGCATGTGTCCATTGGTGTGAAAGGCCTTGATTCTGTAGGATATATTCCAAGTAGTGGAATTACTGGGTCAAATGGTATATCGGTATCCATGATTGATGTTTTTTAATACACTGTTTGCGAAGTGGGGAAACATTTCCAGCTACAGAGTCAAAAGTGTTCCAAAGAAGAAAGAACTTTCAAAGACTCTTACACCTGATCTCATCCCTAGTAACTATACATTGCCGTAGAAATAGGGCCAGAAGAGAATTGATAAAACAATTTGTAATCATGTAGGATTTTATACAGCATGTTCTTTTAGAACAGCTAAAATAATTGCTGACTAACCTGGAAACATAGCTTCTAGTCTGACCTTTATTCAGTTTCTGTTGGACAAAAGTGAGGACACAGATAATTTTTTTAACAGAGTACAGTGCCCAAGGCAAACATTTGTTCTAATTAACCTGAACAATTGTTTGACTTAAAGATAACTTTTAAAACTATTTCAGCTGGGGACAGGAATGGATTGGACTTGGCGATGCAGTGACCATATATTGGATGCGCTTTATGGTTCTATACATCTATAGGATGTCATCCTGCTGACCTCTGGCTGGAGGAAGGAGAGTGGGTGGAGAGGAGGGGAAAGGAGGCTGTTGGGAGGATGAGACATGTATAGAGCAGAGAGGAATAGTGTGCAGTCACCGGGCAAGGAGAGCAGTGGAAGCTGCATATAGGTGGGTATGTAAATTTATACATGAATGTACATTTTCACTCAGTTATATTAAATAAAAAATTAAAATAAAAAAAAACTATTTCAGCTGGAATTTTGAGGTCCAGAGATTACTTTAGGGTGATAAGTTGGATGGGTTACTTTTCCACCTGGATCACTCCAGAAAAATCTGTCTTCCAAGGGAATGAAAACCTCTGCTCCTCAGAGGAGAGATGAAAGTACAGGCAGCTTGTGTTTTCCCCCACCCTTTGAAAATCTGGAGTTCCCATTACAGTCTTCCAGACCCTGCAGCCAATTAATGTTTCTAGCCCTTGCCTGTCACATACCTAAACCACAATTTCCTAGGCTCCAGCCTTCAGACTCCAGCATTTTCTTATTCTGGATTCAGGGATCCAGCCCTTCTCTCCCCACCCTCTCAAATCTAGTAGTTCAGACTCCCAGCCCCTACCTTCCTCAAACCCTAGGAGTGTGACCTTCAGGTCCAGGCACCAAGGAGTTGTGATCCTGGCTTTGGCCCCTAGGGTGCTAGACCTATCTTCACAGGGGGTTTGGTGGTATACTTCAGACAGCACCCTCTGTAGGAAGATGAAGGAAACACCTCTGTGGAAGACCATTTACAAAAAGGCTGGCACATCTTTAAGCATCCCCACTTCAGTGCGTGTGCCTGGCATTGTAAGAAGACAACCAGAAGCTCTTAGAAAATGCTCTAGGACTAACCACAGTCGAGTCACTGCTTGTGTGCCAGAAGCTGACCAAAGGTTCCCCCGAAAAGCAGGACAACTGAGCAAAGATTCTTTCTGGTGTCTACATGCTGAAAAGTGTGCATGGCACGTAATATACATAGGCCAGAAAGCAGACAGGGATACTGCTTGACCAAGAACTCATTTCAAGATCCATAAATATCCACATCTGGTAAGTTACCAGTGCTTCTTGTCCCTGTGAGACACTTCTAATTATCTTCCCACTCTGATGGTGTGCCAGGACTCCAGTTAAGAGAAGCCAATTGGAAAGAAGTCTGCCCAGCAATGAGGAGCCCACTGCTGAGTGCCAAGGATGGAGACCAAGCAAATTGGTAATTTTCCTTTGGAGAAAACAGCTACAGTTTTATTGGTGTGATTTCTTCTCTATAATTGGCATCAAAGCAATGGCCCCGAAGAAACATCTCGTTGTTCCCTGACCATATGCACGTGAAACATCGGGACACACTCAGAAAGACCGTGAGGAGGGCTGTGGAGATGCCGGCAGTGGGCGCGTGGGGAGAGGCTGCATTGCCTTGAAGGGAAAGTGGCTTCTGTGGATAAAGAACCTTGCAAGAGTGGTCCCTTAGGTAGATGGAGAAACTGGGGAGTGAGTGCATCCCTGGGGAGAGTAGCTCCATAGAGAGGTTTTTTTGTTTTAATTAAAGGGAAAAAAAATGATATTGTTTTCTATTTAAAACGAGTCCAGTCTAGCAACAAGGAAATAAAGATAAAGGTAAAAATGCCCATGCTCCTCTTCTCTCTCTACTTCATCCCCACCTAATCTTCCTCAGAGGTAACTACTATTAACAGCTTGCCTGAATTTCCCCAGTCATCTGTAATACACAGATAGTACAATTCGTATGTTTGCACACATATATGTATTTAGAGACACAAAAAATACATATTAGATGATGTTATTCTATACTTTGCAGGAAGCCCTAGTTGCATGGTGGTTGAAGGTCAGCGGTGTGAGTCTGTCAAGTGCTACTTGGAAACTCTATGGAGCAGTTCTGCTCTGTCCTATAGGGTCGCTATGTGTCGGAATCGACGTCACAGCAGTGGATTTATTTTATTCATTTATTTTTATGGTTGCTTTGAAAAAAAAAGTATTGGGCAGTGTTACAATTCTATAGCTGTATAATAGATTATTGCAAGTGAATGTCATAAAAACAACCATTTTTTTTATAGTCACAGATTTGAGGAGTCAGGGTTTAAACAGAGCACAGTGAGGATAGCTTATCTCAACTCCACAGTGCCTGCATCCTCAGCTGGAAGATTCAAAAGCAGGACTTTCAAATCATCTGGAGTCATGTTCACACAAATCTCTGGTGGTTGGCACATCAGATGTCTGGGGGCCTCGGTTTGCATTCACACGGGCCTCTCCGTGAAGTCTCTCCCCAGGGACCCGGTTAGGAGTCCTCTCAGCATGGTGGCTGGGTTCCCAGGGTGAACAACCCAAGAGAGAACACCAGCCAGATGGATGCCATCTGGCTTGTTGTTACCCAACCTCAGAAGCCACACAGTGTTGCTTTCTCTGCATTCTGTCAAGGCAGTCAAATTATCACACTCAAGACAGGGGTGGGGAGTGGGGTGTGAAGGGGTGGGGGTCGGGGGCTTGGGAATAAGTTCCAATGGCTTGATGGGTAGTTACAAGGTTCTAGAAGGGGATCTAGAGCCATTTGGGTAAAAATACAGTCTGTTACAGACATTTTTCAACTTTTATGTGCTTCCAGCTTCACTTTTTGAGGCAAAAAGGCCAAAACAGGAAAAGTACAAAGAAGCAAAGGAAAAATGGTCTACTGTTTCCCACGTAAACAGCTTACATATTTTTAAGCCTATATGCACACTATTGGAAAAATAGAGTCCTTATATGGCTCTAGCAATCAAGCACCTGACTACCAGCTAGATGGTTTGTAGTTCAAACCTACCCAGAGACAGCTCAGAAGAGAGGTCTGGAGATGCTCTTCCAAAGGTCACAGCCTGGAAAGCCCTATGGAACATGAGTCTACCCTACACATATGGGGTGACTGCGAGTCAAAATCGGCTCAACAGCAACTAATGGGGGAAAGATAACCATTGTTAGTAGGATTTTGTATATTCTTCCAGGAAGAGAAATCAGGGTTTTATATGCACTCAGCCTTTTTATTTGATCCTTTATTTTGCCACATTCTTTCAGATAGTAACACAATTCCATCTTATGACTGTCCCATAATTTATTAACCAGACCCTTGTTGAGGGACATGTAATTTTTTTTCCAATTGGTTGCTGTTACAATCTGTTCTGCAGGACACATCCTCATACATTTTTCTTTTCTTGGCATACATTTGTGAGTATATTTGTACAGTAAATTCCTGGCAATTAAACTGTTAGGAGAAAGGATATGACTGTTAAAAATTTTAAAAGACAATGACAAATTACCTACTGACAGATTTATCCATTTTACACTGTTATCAATCACCTCTGAGTCTATCTGTTCCCCACAAGCTCCTACTGTTTGTATGATCAATGTTTTAATCACTGTCAATCTGACAAAAAATAAAATAACCTGTTGTTGTCGAGTTGATTCTGACCCATGGCAACAGAGTAGAAGCAGCTGGTGGATTCAAACTACAGACTTTTCGGTTAGCAGCTGAGATCTCAAAGACTGTGTTACCACAACTCTGTCAGTGTGCTAGATAAACACATGCTCTAGTTGTTGTTTGAATTTGTATTTCCTTAGGTAAGAGTGATGCTGAGAGTCTGTTCGTTATGGGCAACCTTTAGGCAAGGGAGGTTCTCCTCTGGACAGTAGCCATTGCTTCCAGCAGAGGCTGAGAACGGCTGGGTTATCTGTCCTAGCAGTGCAATCAGCTGTAGAAGTGAGTCTAGAGGTTGCCCACAGAGGCCCTAGTTAATACACATCTGGAATAAACATCCTGAAGAACCCAAACCTCCAGATTCCCATCTTGCTATTTCAAGTGCTTGGACTGAATCCTGTCCAAACATTCCATATAATAATACAGAAAGGCTGGTGACTATTTGAAAATCCATCACTGTGTTACTGTCTGTTACCTCTCAGACCAGACACCATTCAGCAGCCGTTCAGTGACATTGTCCCCAGTCAGATTTGTATTTCCAAGTGCTGATTAAGAGAAGAAGCTGTTTTTAGCAACAGAAATGGTCTTGATGCTGCTTCCACTTTAATCAAAATAGCCTAATTACTATAATAAACTGATGTTTGTGGTTTCATCATCAACTGTTTGGTATGGTTGCTAGGGACATTGGGCAACATCCCTTTCCATAATCTTGTGTGGAAATTGTTTCCTTGGGGAGGAGGGTTTTGTTTTATTTAAAGTTCTAAAGACAATCAGTGAATGCAGGAAATAAAGGTCGGATGAGGCCAGAGTATCCTTGCGTTTTTTTAGCTCTACTACAGTGCAAGCAGTAGTGTGTTGCATACACTCTGAGGTATGGCCCACGTAATTTGTGACAAGTGGTTAATGGGCTGAAATCTGCGAATGTTGAGCTTATCCTGATATAAATTATGTAGCAGGGTAATACATTGAGCTGCCAGTGCAGGTTTTGCCATTTTCCTGCATTTTGTTCCTTCCTTCCAAGCAGCAAGCCAGTCTCACCACAGGGAGGTTTGGTTGAGGGGCAGGATGCAGAAGTTATTTGTGCAGAAAACCTAGTGACATTTTCTGGAGGCCTAGAGCCCCAGGAGAGGTGTGAGATGAGTGAACACGTGCCTTGCAGACCAAGAGCTGTTTCTGGACAGTGCCTGGGCAGGTAGCAGCATGGCTGGACCCTCTGGAAAGGTTTTATGGTATTTCTCAGACTCCCCAGGTCTAGGACTCCCAGCTCAGTCAAGATTCCTGTGCCCAAGCTTGGAACTGATGCTGCCAGCAGCCTCTTGCTCCGAAGTCTGGAGATCTGGGGTTTGGGGCAGAGACCTTGGTCTCTGGAGAAGAGAGGCTTTGTCCCTAGTTTCCAAGTACCATGAAACCTGGATTGTCAGACATCCCCAGAGAAGAGAAAATCCACTTCACCTGCTACCACCAATATTAATTACCTACCACCCCAGACGTGAGTGCCAGAGGTCTAATGTTTAAGAGCTCAGCTGCTAAACAAAAGGTGGGCAGTACGAATCTACCAGAGGCTTCTTGGAAACCCGACTCTGTCCAACAGGGTTCCTATGAATGAGAATCAACTCGAGGGCAATGGGTTTTTACCAGCACAGAAGAATGAGGGCTCCAAGCCTGAGTTAAGTTGAAATAAAGAAAAAAAAAGTGCACTTAGAGACCATAGTTTTGGGGGACATCTAGGTCAACTGGAATAACAAAGTTTATTAAGAAAATGTCCTAGTCCCATTTTGATGAGCAGCATCTGGAGTTTTAAAAGCTTGTGAGTGGCTATCTAAGATACATCAATTAGTCCCATCCCTTTTGGAGCAAACAAGAATGAAGAAAACCAAAGACACAAGGAAAATATTAGCCCGAAGGATAAAAGGTCCACATGAACCAGAGACTTTACCAATCTGAGACCAGATGAACTAGATGGTGCCCAGCTACCACCAGTGACTTCCCTGACAGGGAACACAGCAGAGAGTCCCAGACAGAGCAGGAGAAATCTGTAAAACAGAAGGCAATATTATGTAAAAAGCCCAGACCTAAAGGTTTGTCAGAGACTGGTGGAACCCCTGAAACTGTGGCTTCTAGAAAACTGTTACCCTAGAACCGAAACCATTCCCAAAGCCCACTCTTCAAAGATTAGACAAGGCTATAAAACAAACAATAATACACCTGAGGAATATGCTAGTTATTTCCATCAGCTATACTAGACCAAATGGGCAACTCCTGTCCCAAAGCAGGATAAGAAAGCAAGGAAGGGGCAGGAACTGGCTGAATGGACACAGTGAACCTTGGGTGGGAAAACAGAAAATAAGAAAACAAGCACAATGTGACGAGTCTTGCCAACTACACAGTTAGAATACATCCAAGGCGTATCTTAGCACGTCATATTTCAGTGGCTTGCGTTCCAGGATGCTGTCTTGAGTGGGAGAGAGAGAAATGACGTTACGATGCGGTTCCAGGGAAATCATTTATGACCTTCCCCCAACCCAGCAGTGTGCTGTGTACGGAAACCATCTGTCCTGTGTCACGGTGTCACGGCAGAAACAGAACTGAAAATCACTGCCTCTGGGGATGTGGGGAGAGAAATATGAAAAGTTTGTGCCATTTCCTCAGTGGGGATCACCTCACTGTGAACTGAAAAAATAACCCTGTCCAGCAACCATCGTGCATGCTCACCAGTAAGAGGCAACTGGTAGACGGACACAGGCCTTGTTTTCAGGCCATGCAAGAGTGGAGGATTCAGGGGAGTCAGCAGAAGGAATCTAACTTATGGGCAGTCCCCAGAACACCTGAGCAATGAATCATACCCCAGCATGAAGACACTTGAAAAGGCCTTACTCGTTCCAGCAGCTAGCCTGACCCAGCCCAGTCCAACCCAGCCGATGGCCTCAGGAAGAGTCAGCAAGCCAGGCCTGTGCCTGTGTTTTTCTGCTCCTGTCCCAGCATGCCGTGCATTGTGGAGGGCAAGAAACAAGAACTTCCCTCCTGGGAATGACAGCTGGTTGGGCAGTGCTGGTGTCAGCAGTCTGGGGTGAGGCTGTTAACACAAGCAGACACCCCAGCACAAGCAGGCCGGATGACTAGACATGATCTGTTATTTCTATCCCTGTGTTGTCACAGCAAGTAACCAGGAAAATGTGGGAGGAAGGTAGGTGTGGAACCTGTAGCTAGACTGGTTCTGAGTGTGTTCCCACAGGATCTCACCACCACACTCTATACCCCTTTTATTTCCTCCGGAGTTGCCCGTGTCACAGTTTATACAGCCGTCTCTGATATGCCCCCTGGTTAGTCACAGAATAGGTGCTTTACAAGTGTGTAAGTGGGTGATAGCATATTCACTGAGTGCCAGTTGTGTGCAAGGCATCGTGTCGAGTATGGCAGGGGATGCCAAGGCAAAGCACAACTCGTGTCTTCAGGGAATATCAGTCAGTGGGACATGAAGTACATGCCTGCTTGACCCATAACCCAGGGCTGCAGATGTGTGTGTTTGACCCTCAGGGTTTTGCTTGTGATTTTTTTATCAACATAACAACAACAACAAAAAAAGTCGACCATCCATTTTAAAAAAGGTATTGTGTGTATACATACACACATGTGTGTCTGTGTGGTGTGTGTGTAAGGACACACAGGAAGCTGATAACATCAGTGGTCTCTAGAGATAGGGAGTTGGGCCCTGGAGTGGGTGGGAGACATTGCAATGTTTTATGCTTATTTTTTTAGTGGTAAAATGTAATAATTTTAAAAACAAACAAGTGATGAAGAATGAGAGGAGGAAACTGAAATAGAAACCCATATTTATTTCTGGCTTTTTTTTTTTTTTTTTTTTTTTGACAACTCCTAAGCTCTAGCAGGGAGTCCTGGGAACACGTGCTGCTGTCTCTGGCCAGAGCTAGGACAGGTTTTCCAGGAGGTAATACCAGGAATGAGTATTAAAGCCCAAGTGAGTTGGCCAGCAAGGAGATGACGTCAGGCTGCAGGAAAGCATAGTGAGGATCAGCATGGCCAAAGTGCAGGCTGCATGTAGGGAGACAGCAACGGGGTCAAGCACTGGTAGGGATGGCTGGTTCACAAAAAATGTTTGTGTGCCTCTGGGAACACTTTGCATTTTATTCTGGAAACAGTGTAGGGGTGGGTAATAAGGGGCACTGAGGAATTTTAGGTGGCAAGGTGGCATCAGATTTACATTTTGGAAAGAATATTTTGGCAGGAGAGTGGAGGAAGCATTGCATGGGGACAAGACTAGTGACAGGTAGACCAGAGCAATGCTGTCTGCAGTAATTCAGGCAAGGACGAGGAGGGGCCCCACTGGGACAGTGTTGGGGAGACAGATGTCACAGGCATCTGAGTGAAATAGAATCAAGAGGTAGGTAACCAGTGTGGACGTGAGAGAATGGAAAGACTAGGGTACCCCCCCCCGAGGTTTCTGCGACCTTGACCTCGGTGAGTACCATGGGAGCTTTAGAGCCACGGAAAGCAATGGGGCTTAGGACAGGTAGGTGGGGGGTCTGAAGTGGAGACAGCAGAAATGCTGAAATCGTACCTCTCCTAAATCCAAGGACAGGTCACACATGATATAAACTCTCAGGGGTACTTAGCTCCTCTCCCCCATTCCAGGCACCAGAGGTGTCTTAGTGTGTGAGCAGATAAGATGCCTTCTCTGGAGAGCACAGCACAGGAGAACTAGAATGTAAAGCTTGCTGCTTGCAGACAAAGGAGCACTAACTGGAAAGTAATAGAAATCATCTTCCTTCAGGGAATGCATTTTCTTAGATTTGTCTTCATCCTTGACAGATTAATTTGTCATTGCTAATGCCCTTTTGGGGTTACAAAGCTGCCAGCAGGGTGCTGTTCCTTGGAGAATTACCTGAGCAACAAGTCCCAAACAGCAACCTGGCACGACAACAAACAAGGCTGCCCTAGCAACAGGACTGCCTAGGAGGGGCCACTGTCCTTCCCTCCCGAGCTCCTGAGGCAGGAGCAGGCGCAGGAGCAGGCACAGGAGCAGGCGCAGGAGTGGGAGCAGGCGCAGGAGCAGGCGCAGGAGAAGGAGTAGGCGCGCAGGACCAGGACAAGAGCAGGAGTGCAGGCGTTGGCCCCAGGCTTCAGTGGTTCCATTTCCCTCAGTGCAGGGTCTTTCACATAGGACAAAACCACTGGTTCCTTGGAGGCAGGAAAAGGTTCTTGTTGCCTGTGTGTCTGAGACTGTGTCTGATAACATTAGCTACTTGATTCAGAGTTGGAAGTATTTTTGTTTTGAGACTCAGTGGCCAGCTGCAAATTTAGTAATGCCATGGCCTCAGACTTATTCCATGATCTAAGAAAGATATTTAAAGTAAAATCCAACAAAATGTTAATAATAGCTAGAGACTATCACACAGTTATATACCAAACACTTAGCATACTTAAATCTTTACAAAACCAAATAAGCAGGTGCTATTGTCCTTCTCAGAAACCCTGATGGAGTAGCGGCAAAGTGCTACATCTGCTAATCGAAAAGTTGGCAGTTCAAATCTGTCACGTGCTCCTTGGAAAGTGTATAATGCAATTCTACTCTGTCCTGTGGGATTGCTATGAGCTGGAATCAACTGGATGGCAGTGGGTTTGTTTTTTTGGTTTATTATCCTTCTCATTTTGCAAAAGAGGACACTGAGATTTAGGTTTAGAGACTAAGTTGCCCGAAGGCAGACAACTAGTTAAGTGGTAGAACCAGATCCTAAACCAGTGAGTTTAACCTCTAAGTTAGATTGCTTTCAGGGTTAGAAAAACCTTCTTGCTGGTACTGTGAACTGTGAACCCACCACAGACTCTCATTAAATTTGGGTTAGTGTATGTCTTAACTATCTAGTACCACTATAAAAATACCACAAGTGGATAAATGGCTTTAACAAAGAGAAATTCATTTTCTTATAGACTAGTAGGCTAGAAGTCTGAATTCAGGGCACCTGCTCTGGAGGAATGCTTTCTGTCTCTGTAGGCTCTGGAGGAAGGTCCTTGTCATCAATCTTCCTCTGATCTAGGAGCTTCTCTATACAGGGACCCCAGGTACAAAGGACATGCTCTGCCACTGGCACTACTTTCTTGATGGTACGAGTTCCCCCATCTCTCTTCTTACTTCTCTCTTCTATATCTAAAGAGATTGACTTAAAATACAGTCTAATCTTGTAAACTGAGTCCTGTCTCATTAACATAACTGTCTCTAATCTCACCTCGTTAGCATCCTAGTGTTAGGATTTACAACACACAGGAAAATCATATCAGATGACAAAATAGTGGACAGGCACACGATAATGGGTGTCATGGCCTAGTCCAGTTGACACACATTTTTGGATGGATACAATTCAATCCACCACAGTGTAAACTTTTCTTTTTACCACAGCTGAGGGTACAGTGAGAATGGCACTTATATGGCTGAAAGTCCCCAGGGACGCTGGGTGAGACCAGAGCAGAGGAGGACAGACCCCAGGAGGAGTACAGCACCCACCTCCCTCATTTAGGAGTGAGGTGGTCCTCAGGGCAGCAAGGAGGAGAGTTGGGGCAGGCAGCAGACTCTCCTACCTGAACCACAAGCCCTGTGGGGAGACCAGGAGTGGGGTCAGTAACCTCCAATCGGTTCTCTTTGGCTCATTGATTGTTGGTCTTCACAGGCTTTTTATTTTTATTTTTTAATAATGTTGTTAGACGGTGCCAGTTGGGTCAGACCCATGATGAGCCTATGTACAGCTGAATAAATGTTTGCCTGGTCCTGTGCCAGCTCTATGATCATCGGTATGGTCAAGGTGTATTTTGGGTGCCTTTCAACCTAGGGGCCTCATCTTCCAGTAGTGTATCAGGTAGCATTCTATTGTGCTCCACAGGGATTTCACTGGCTAAGATCACCAGGTATTTCTTCCTAGTCTGTCTCTACGTGGCATCTCCACTGAAACCTGTCCACCAGGGGGAACCTGCTGGTGTTTGACATCCTGGCAGCATAGCCTTGTCACAGCAACATGCAAGCCGCCACACAAACTGACAGATGGCTGGTGGTTTTCAATATTTAAAATGTTTAATTATGAAACATTTCAAACATGCAATAATAAAGCAGAAACCTAGTGACCACTGAGATGAAGTAGTTGCTAACATCTTCCCATATGTGTTTTGGCTCTCTCTTTACAGGAACACAAGGTTAGAGATACAGGTACAGCCAATCCATTCCCTCTGGGCCTCCAGTGACAACAGTCTAGAGGATTGGTGTGTTATCATTCCCATGCAGATTAAAAAAAAAAAAAAAAAAACCAGGAAAAAATCATTCCAGCATAACTTCTATGTAGTAAATTGTACAAGTGTTAATTGCATAGCTTGATGAATTTTTACTTATGTATTTGCATGAGTGTTGAATATACGGTGGACTGCCCAAAGAACTAACAGATCTGTTCTGGAAGCAAAGATGGCAAGACCGTGTCTTAGATACTTTGCACATGTTGTCAGGAAAGATTAGTCCCTGGAGAAGACCATCATGCTTGGTACAGTAGAGGGTCAGTGAAAAAGAGGAAGACCCTGGCAAAGATGGATCGACACAGTGGCTGCAACAATGGGCTTAAGCGTAAAAATAATTGTGGACACGGTGCAAGACCGGGCAGTGTTTCGTTCTGTTGTTCACAGGGTCGCTATGAGTCAGAACCGACTCAACGGCCCCCAACAACAACAACAATACACCTGAGTGGTTAATTTTTACACGTGGCTTTTTAGATGAGCTTCCTCTCCATCCCATAGGCCTGGCAGGGTGGGAACACATGTAGCTTTTGGTCAACTCTTTCTTGAAAGAGCAGTCTCTGCTTTGCAGTGGGACCTGCATTTTGGGAAAGGTGTGAGCTGGCGAGGGTAACAGGTGAAGACTGATGAACCAAAGCTGGTATGAATCTTATCCAAGCAGGTTGGAACGCTGGGTATGTAGCTGCTGTCAGCAAAGAGGTGATTGTCACCTAGTTACCACGTCAAGGCTTTCACTGAAAAGGTGTAAATCAAATCTCAGGGGGGCGGGGAGGTATCCTGGAATGGGAAACTGGAAGATGTCACGCTGCACTCCTTCCACTCTGTGTGGGTTCATTTGCCACCTCTGTCGTAGGCCTGATGCTATGGCGACAGTTGCCATAGATACTTAAATGCATGGTGGAAGCCAGTCCTCAACCATATGTCAATCATAGGTTTTAGAATGGAGATTTTCAAAGTCTATCCCATAGAACTAAAAGGTATTCCTAGGATTTCAGAAGCATTCAAATCAAATTTCAACTAAAAAGATTGAAAATGTTTTACTTTTTTAACAAAAAAAATGCATTTGCTTATTTAGAGAAACCGAACAATTTACAGTATAGCATATACAGTATAAAGCGTATGCTCAAATTTCAGTTGTGTCAATGACAGAGCAGCTTCCTGTGAGTAACAACTATCAGTTCTAGTCACGATGTTAAAAAAAAACAAACAAAAAACCCACAAAACTGAAAGCACTGAAAAGCAGCAACCAGTCAGTACTGGAAAGCAAGAGACTTGATCCTTGAGAGGTCATGCTGGTTCAGAACCACCTTGTATCGTTTTTCCTCTAAGGCAGCGGTTCTCCTGCTTTAGCACACACTGCATCTCTAGAGAGCTTGTCAAAAATATAGATTACTAGATCCCGATTCACTGGGTCTGAAGTGGAACCCCCAAATTAGCATTTCTAACAAGTTCCCAGGTCCAACAGACTCACTTTGAGAACCACTGCCCTGAGGCCCTTCCACCCTCTGCTTGCTCAGAGCATGGGGAATTGGGAAACTAGAAACAGAGCATAAAACCACAGATTTCTTGGCTAATGAGTCAGAGAAGGAGTTTGCCATTGGTTGAGGGGCATATGGGTCTGGGGATTCAAATGCCACAAAGATTCTCTGTCGTGCATATCATTCTCAAATATCTCTCTGAGAACCGGCTTTGTTCTCTCCCACTGTTCTGTATGGCAAAGGTCCTGACTGAGATCACCTCTGGGTCTACAGTCTCTTTGCTATGACAGGAAAGTGGTCTGTTTCCATAGCACCAATCAGGAAAATTCAGAGACGGTCAGGGTGTGGGGTATTATTAACGGCTTGCATCAGACCCCCAAACCCAACCAGTCACGGTGGCCAGGGTTGTTGTTCCCGTTTCAAAGGCAAAGAGGTCTTCAAAAGGAAGAAGAGAACATACATGGGGTAAACAGCAGAACTGTTGTTAGCTGGCCAGTCACTTCAATTTGTGCCTATGACACCACTATCAGAAACTCTGGTGGCACAGTGGCTAGGTGCTACAACTGTTAACCAAAAGGTCGGCAGTTCAAATCCACCAGGTACTTCTTGGAAACTCTATAGAGCAGTTTTACTCTATCCTGTAGGGTTGCTAGGTGTCAGAATCAACTAGATGGCTCTTGGCACACCACTGTCAGATAGGTATGAATCTTTTCCTGTCATTTTTTAAAAAGAGTTTATATATGTATTTATATAGTCTCTTACTCTGGACTCCCCCCAGAGGAGACTCAAGTCAAAGATTTGGATGCAGGTCATTTATATGGGACACCATCTGAGAAAGTGTGGTGAGGGTGTTGGGAAATGAGTCAGGCAAAGGAGAAAGCAATGCAGAGGTGAGTGTTAATGAGCAGGTTGACACTTCGGACAACTAGGGCTCAATCCCACTGTGACTTTCTGAAAGACTGTGTAGAACACAGCTCAGATTTATCCCACTGAGGGTCAAGGAAGCTAGGGGATTTATCCACTGACTATAGTCTCTGTTTCGTTGGGACCATAGCTTCTCAACTGGTGTGCTTCTACAGCCATAGAAAACCTGCAGGCAGATACACAGGTGCTTGTGGGTAGAGGCTAACAGCACGCAAGGCAACTGTCCACTGAAGCTGCAGGTGTTCTCTGGCGTAGGCCAAGGGAGATGGGCAGGGCACTGTCAGTGCCTGCTGCACATATGGAAATCTCTGCATAAATCAGATCCTGTCACATGTTGGTTGCTATGCATCTGAAATGGGCTTGACAGCAATGTGTTTTGTTTTTGGCTACGTGTTGAAAACCCTGGTGGTGTAGTGGTTAAGTACCACAGCTGGCAATCAAAAGGTTGGCAGTTCAAATCCACTAGGTGTCCTTTGGAAACTCTATGAGGTGGTGCTACTCTGTGCTACAGGGGTGCTACCAGGCAGGTCTACTAGGCCCTATAGGGTTGCTATGATTTGGAATGAACTTGATGGCAGTGGGTTAGGTTACATGTTATTCTGCAAAAATTATTTATTCAAAGATGTGTTTTAATTGTAGTTAAAATTGAAAACAAACAAGCAACAAACCAAATAGAAACACTTTGGTGGCCACAGGGCTGAGGCACGCAATAGTCCTGTGATACTGGCAATCACCGGTTTATGTATTTTACTCCTCATCAAGGCTCTGTCCTATCACAGCTGTTAGACACCAATACTTGAATAGCTAGTAACTGCTAATGTAATATTCTCTCCAAGTGGAGTTAAACAATTATCCTTAAAATTAAAAATGGAAGAGAACTCAGAAGACAGAAAGACCCGTATGAGTGGGTGACCAGAAGAACCAGACAGTGCCCGGCCATCACCAGTGACAGCCGTGATGGGGCTCACAAAGTTGAGTCTCAGTGGCAACATGAGAAGAAAAAGGAGTGCACCCTAAGAACTCCACTAAAAGACCACAAATGATGGTCCGAAGGCCTCGGGGCTCCCCTGGGAGAGTGGCCCCTAGACCTGATGCTGCTGTTGTCCACAAATCATTACTGAGGTCAACTCCTCAGACAGGAATGGATTAGACTGTGGCGTAGAGTGACCATATCGTGTCTGCATGTTATGGTTCTGTGCATCTGTAGGATGTCATTCTACTGGCCTCTCACTAGAGGGGAGTGGAGAGGGTGGAGAGTAGGGGACAGGAGATTGTTAAGTGATACGACATGTATAGAACAGAAAGGAGGAGTGTGCTGTCACAGGGCAAGGAAAACAGCACTAAGCTGCACGTAGGCAGGCATGCAAATTTAAACTGGTTGTAACTGGATTGTACACTTTCATTCAATCACAGTAAATAAATAAAAATATATATATATTTAAAAAGAAAATCAAAAACAGATTACACTGGTAATAAAAGAACATAGAAGACAATTTGGTGACAGGTGTGGTAAATTCGATCAGGATAAGAGATCACGTAGTCTACCTCAGACCCACTCTTGAAAGTTGCCGCCTCACTGCAAAAGTGAAACCCATGTGCTAAGAACACTCACACAAGGTCACTCAAGGGTGAGAGAGAATGATGACACTGAGCTGTTTAGGGAAATCACCTTCTACAGCAACCTGAGTTCTAAAGTTTCATGCAATAAAAAATTCAAATTAGCTTTATAGATCCTGCCGAGTTGCAATGCCATTTTGAGATGAAACACAGTGGAGCACGAAAATGAGACTTTCAGTTTCTTTACTTGGAACGAGAACAACTTAATGTTTCTGCCAGTACATATGCAAAGAAGCCTGGCAATAAAAATACACTTACAGTGCCATGCACAAATGACGCTTGCACAGGAAGGAGAACATACTCAGAAGAAAGGAGCCTCGGTAGCACAATAGTCAAGAGATCAGCTTCTAACCAGAAAATCATGGGTTCAAAGCCTCCCGCCATTCCTTGGAAACCCTTTTGGGTGGTTCGATTCCATCTTATAGGGATGCTATTGAAAGCTGAGGAAGCATCAAGCTATTAGTAAGACCACTGTGCAAGAGCAAGAAAAACCACTGCTAGATTATTTGGCCCAGAGAGAGGATCCAGAAATGTACAAATTTCACCAGACAGGCAGACTTCCCAAGGGCAGGCCCTGGACCTGTCTTATTCACAGAGTAGATGCTTAGTAGTTATTGACTGAATAATGGAATATAGCTGGCTTAATGTTTGAAGGTTAAAGTTATATAACATCATTCTAGTTCAGCAGGACCAGACAACAGATGGTACTTCTTTTAATAAATAACAGTCAGGTAACAACAATAAATGGCTGATATCTGCTGAGGACTTACCAAGTGCCTACACTGTGCTGAGCATTTTACATGAATTTTCTCAATTTTTGACTAATAAGTTCTTCATAAAGTAAGCATTGTTATCTCCATTTTACAGGCAGGAAGTTGATGCTTAGAAAGGTTGAATAGCTTGCCAAGTTCACATACAGAATGCAGGGCAGAGCAGGAACCCAAACCCAGATGATCTGAATGCAGAACCTACACTCTTCCCCCGCCACACGTCTTTGCCTGGTATGCATCAGAAAAACTGGTACAAGGAGAATTCTTGACCACACTGTGAAGTAACCTGGCAATAACGTAGCGGTGGTGTGTGGTGTGAGAAGAGTGAGAAAGTAGTGTCTTCCATCAGGTTGTACCTACCACGTTGCCTAGGAGTGGTTTTTCTTGCGCTTGCACAGCAGTCTGTTCATTCCATATTTTTGTTGCCCTATTGCTTCTATCAGGTCACCCCTACCAGGCACAACCTGTAACGGCCAGGTGTCAGCTGTCGTTACATGATATGCACATTAATCGTTAACTGTTATAAAAAAAAGTATCATCTTCCACTGTGTTGGATATGCCATTTCAAGAACGCTGAGGTGCAGGCTTCACATGGCAGACTTTGCAGATGTTTGAGGATTGTTGTACTAATATGAGCAGTGAGATCCGGAATTTATGTTTGGGGTTTTAGGCAGAAGCAAGATAGTGGTGATTACTTCAAGTAATGTAAGAAATTATGCTCTCTCTTGTTAAATAAAATCGATTATTAGCTAGGTACCTCTCACATTTAAAGTGAAAGCCCCAGTTGATATTTTTACAAACCTGAACAGGTTGAATTTGCATTGCATTGCTAATATTTTACAGTGCTAACAACTTCAAGCATTAGCCATGAAATAAAAATTGCCTGGACTCAGTATTTTAAAAAATTCTGATTAGGAGCTTTGAAAACTATCTGACACATTAAGGTTCTAAGACATCAGATTTCTTGAATGACACCCTCGAACGTCTCATAGGTTAGAAAGTATATCTGAAAAGTATTTTTTGCTGAACGATGAAGGTAAAAACTAGCAGAGAAACCCTTCACTGACCCACTGGAAATGGAATCAGTTATAGAATGTGAGCAGTTGCTGAGCCTTTTTAGTAGTTTCACTTTGAAACAAAGAAACAAAACACTTGCTACACATCTTTCAAGTTTCTGAATCAGATTCACTGGAGAGTGTCCAAACACTGGAAGGCAACTTAAAGACTGTTACACTTTGCAACCACTTCTCTGTGTGAATCAGGGGTTAGTTACTAGTGTACAAGGTGAACAAAATAAACAGATTGCTGACACTGGTATAAAACTGGAACTGACATCCATCGCCACCCGCTTCTGATTGCTGTGCTTATCCAAACATGCTCATTGTCCCCACTGGTTAATTTCATCTAAAATTATTTTAAAGTCACAAATATCGTGAGCATCATTCATCGCACAGAGTAATATGATTTTTTATTTTATTTATTTTAACAAATGCTAACATCTTGCCATATTCAATTTATTTTTTAAAGCCATAATACTATTATACTATTTTTGTGCATTTTTTAGCAGACATATGTAGTAACTTCTCTTAGATACACACTTAGGTGCTGAATTACTAGACTATAGACTAGCCATACATTTGGCTTTTAGAAATACTGTCAGTTTTCCACCAGCAATAAATGTGAAGTCCAGTTGCTCTAAAGCTCCCCAACTCTTGGTGTGGTCAGTCACTTTTATTTTAGACTAGGGGTTGGAAAACTTTTTTTCTATAAAGGACCAGATAGTGAATATTTTTTACTTTTCAGGCCACACGTGTACACTGTAGTCTCTGTTACAATAACTCGACTGTGTCTTTGTAATGCCAAACTAGCCATAGACAACACTTAAATGAATGATTGTGGCTATATTCTAATAAACTTTATTTACAAAAACAGATGGTGGCTGAATTTGGCTTGTGGGTTGTAGTTAGCCAGCACTTGTTTTATGCTACTTTATCCTTTTTAACTGATCACTATTCTAGTTTAATAAGAAAATATTACATAATGTAATATAATGTAACACAATTTAACTGTATATTTTATCCATTGTCCTATTAATGGCTATTGGGTTGTTTCCAATTTTTCACTGTTACAGACTGTGCTGCAATGGACATATCTCCGTGGGCGCCCACTTGAGAGTTTCTCTAAGATATACACCTAGAGAACAACAACAATAGCAATTGCCTGATTGCTAAGTGCTGTACTCCAACTAGCAGCTAACATCCCTGCAAACACTTGATATTGTCAGAATTAATTGTTTTGTCAATCTTATTGATGCTATCTCATTGTAATTTTAAACTTCACTTTCTTAATCGTTCATCGGAAACCCTGGTAGCGTCGTGGGCTAAGTGCTACGTCTGCTAACCAAAAGGTTGGCTGTTCAAATCCACGAAGTGCTCCTTGGAAACTCTATGGGGCAGTTCTACTTTGTCCTATAGGGTCATTGTGAGTTGGACCCGACTTGACTGCAGTGTTCTGTTCTGTTTTGTTTTTTTTACTTATTCATAAAGGAGCTTTGGTGGTGCAGTCGTTAATTGTTCAGATGCTAATCCAAAGATCAGTGGTTTGAATCTACCTGCCACTCCACTTCTTGAGAGCAGCATGCAGCAATTTGCTTCTGTAAACATGTACATCCTTAGAAACCCTGTGGAGTAGTTCTACTCTGTCCTATAGGATTGCTATGAGTTGGAATCAACTTGAACAGGTTACGTTTCACATTTGAGCTTTTTTGTATTTTTAGTCAGGTGGTGCTTCTTTCTAAATCCTACCTGTTCATATCTTTTGCCTAATTTTTTGTTGATTTGGAGAACTCCAGGTGATTCTTTTTATAGCCTAGATAGTAAAACTTATCAGCTGTATGCATTAAAAAAACATTTCCCATGAATCTGTCACTTGCTTTTTTCATTTTAAGTTGTCTTTTTCTGTAAAAAAAAAAAAAAATTAATTTTAATGTATCCCAGTTTATCTTCATTGCTTTCATGCTTTGTGCTTTTTATGATTTATTTAAGAAATCCTTTTATACCCGGAAGTCATGAGGATATTTTCCTAAATGTTCTTCTCAACACTGGTGGTATAGTTGTTAAATGCTACAGCTGCTAACGAGAGGTTGGCAATTCAAATTCACTAGGTGCTCCTTGGAACCTCTATGGGGCAGTTATGAGTCGGAATCTACTCAACAGCCTGAGGTTTGGTTTTTGTTTTGATTCTTCTAAAAAAGTTAAAAATTTTGATTTTTGTATCTTGGTTTTGAGTTCATCAGGATTTTATTTTGTATATGATGTGAAATATCGAGCTTTACTCCTTTATATGTGGATACCTAGTAGTCTCAGCTTAATTTATTGTTGAAATCCCCCCTTGCCTAAGAATTTGTAAAGCCATTGGTTTCTTAAGAGAAATAATTTTCTATTGTGCTTCTGGTGAAAGTTTACAGAGCAAATTAGTTTCCCGTTAAAGAGTTGGTACATAAAGTGGTCCGTGACACCGGCTGCATTCTCCGCAATATGGCAGCATGCTCCCATTGCCTTTCATCTGCATTTTCTGCCCCTTTCTGCTTTCTCATCTTTGCTTTTGGCAAATGTACTTTTGATCTTGAATAATTGATAGTTCTAAGGAACTTGTTCTGCTCAGGTGTTATTATTTGTTTTATGGGCCTGCCTATGGTTTGGCTGAAAGGTTGTCTCTGGGAATGGCTTCAGTTTCGGGTCAGAGGAATATCTTAGGCATAAGGAAAATAGGAGCCCAGGAGACAGAAAGGATCATATAATCCAGAGATTACATCAGCATGAGACCAGAAGAACTAGATGGTGCCCAGTCACCACCAATGACTGCCCTGCCAGGGAATACAATATAAAGTCCCTAACATGGTGGAGAAAAAGTGGGTATGCAGAACTAGAACTCTATTAAAAGACCAGACTTGATGGTCCAATAGACTGGAGGGTCCCCAGGAGATATGGCCCCTCAACTCTCTGTTAGCCCAGAGCTCAAACCAGTCCCAGAGCTATCTCTTCTGATGAAGATTGGCTTACACTATAAGACATAAAATAATATTGGCAAATATGGCTTAAGTACATACATGAGGCTAAACCGAGCAGCTCCTGTCCAGAGGCGAGATGGGAGGGTTGAGGGGGACAAGAAGTGGTTGAATGGACACAGGAAACACAAGGTAGAAAGGAGAAGCGTGCTGTCACAGGGTGGGGAGAGCAGCTAGGGTTACAATGAAGTGTATGTGCAAGATTTTGTAAGAAAAATTGACTCAATGGTAAAGTTTCACTTAAAGTACAATAAAATATATATATTTTTAAAAGGAAGAGTGTCTTGGGGCCATACTCTCAGACACTCCTCCAGTCTTGTCAGGGCAGTAAATTGGTTCTTTTTTTGTAAAGTTGATTTTTGTTCTACATTTTGTAAAGCCCCTGTTGATATAATATCACTGTTATCAAGTTCCCATCTGTGTGCATATGCTTTAGAGTTTTCAGTTCTGTTTCGCTGGCTGATCTGTCTCTGCCTTCTACCTCATCTCCGGTAAATTCTTATCTTCTTCCTTCTTCACGACTGTCTTGGTGACTCTTGGCCCTCTACTCTTCCTCATGGATTTTTTAAAATCAGTATTTTTGAGATATAATTTACAGGCAGTAACACTTATCCAGTTTAAGCTGTCACTTTCGTGAGTTTTGATACCTGCTTGCACAGTGGTTAAGAGCTTGGCTACCAACCACAAGGCTCCTTGGAAACCCTGCAGGGCAGTTCTATTCTGCCCTATAATGTTGCTATGAGTCAGAATTGACTCAACAGTAGCAAGCTTAGAATTTTTTTATACGTACATTAATGAATAGAACTTTTCCATCAGCCCAGAACCTTTTCTTGTGTTCTTTTAGTCACTCTGTCTACCTTTAGCCCATCATCAGTGATCTGTACATTCATTTTGCCTGTTCTAGAATTTCATACAAATAGAATTATATAGGATATACCCTTCTGGGTCTGCAAGTTTTCCCTCAGTTTATAGCTGGTGAGGTTCACTCATGTTGTTGTCTATGTCAGCAGGGCTTTCCTTCACATTGCTGAGTAGCATTACATTGTTCCAATTTGTTTATCCACTTACCTGTTGATAGATATTTGGGTTTTTTCCAATTTGGCTTTTATGAACAAAGCAGCTATGAGGATAGATGCAGAGATACATTTCATTTCTCTGGGTTAACTGCCTACAGGTGGAATTGCTGGGTTGTATGGAAAAGGTGCATGTAGTCCTGTGAGAAACTGTCAGACTGCTTCCCCAAGTGCTTGTATCACTTTGCACTGTCATTTGCAATATATATGCATTCCAGTTGCTACACAACTTTGCCAACTTTTCTTCATTTTAAGCAACTCTGGTAGGTGTTGGAAGTCTATGATTGTGGCTTCAGTGTGCACTTCCCCAATAACTAATGATGTTGAGCACTTTTTAATACACTTGATGGCCCCTGCAAGACCTCTAATTAATGATCCCCACCCTCTGATCCTTCACAAGGTGACCAAAGCAATCCTTCCAAGATGCAAATTAAAAAACAAACAAACCACAAACGCAGCCTTTTTATTGGAACAGAAGCAGGACTTGTGTGTTGTAGGGAAAAAAAGCTTTAAAGTAAAAATATAGAGAAATGTGTTTTTAAAAATTAGAACATTCTTACTCCCAGAGATCACAACCATAAATACCTGAAGTGACTTGTCATAATCATAATTTTATGTTGGTTTGTACGACTTTATAAGCAATGTATGTCTCCCCCGACAAGATGTAAAACTCCGTAAGGATAAGGACCTCATCTGTTTGCCTCCTATGCTAGCCCCAGTTCCTAACAGAATGGGAGACACATGTTGATACTTTCACAAGTAATTGCTGAATAAATAAATAAACCATAAAAACCAAACCCACTGTTATTGAGTCAGTTCTGACTCACGGTAACCCTATAGGACAGAGTAAAACTTCCCCATAGTATTCCTCAAGGCCGTAAATTTTTACAGAAGCAACATTCCCTCTCTTTCTCCCATGGAGCTGCTGGTAGTTTTGAACCCACAAACTCTGGGTTTGCAGGTAAGTGCTCTAACCTCTGTGCCACAATGGCTCCTGAGTGACTAAAGGAGCCCTCAGTGGATTTAAATGAAAGTATTTTATTCATTCCAAGTCTTTGAAAAACTAAGCAATAAGCTAGTAGCCACATTTCTACTGTATGTGGCCATCTCAGACACACCCTCTTTTCTCTGAGAATTAATCCCCCAACTGAAAGGGGCTGGCTCATGACACTCCTATTGGTACTGCTTGACTCCACCCTGTGACAATAGATTGCATCAGGACAGGCACATGGCAGCCCAAACTGGCCCCATACAATTCTTTATCTGATGCACTGGGTATCAGACTGTAAAGGCTGCCGGGGAGTCTGAGTGAGTCTGGAACAGAGAGGAACTGGTGAACACTTGGGGGGTGTGGGACCCTTGGTGTGTGGCTAAAGAAGCAGAGAAAAAGTCCATAGTCAAAGTGGAAGAAAACAGATGCAGAGCACTATAAGCAGATACATAAGAGACGGAGGAAATTACTGCTCACGTACTTGATGGTTTGCTATTTCCTCATTTTTACTTCTAGAAGCTCAGATGTCTGTGGATTCTGAGAGGTTGCTGTATATTAGAAATAAGATCCCCTTTCCTTTTAAAAGAAATCCTAGTGGCTTAGTGGTTAGGTACTAGGGCTGCTAAACAAAAGGTCAGCAATTTGACTCCACCAGGCACTCCTTGACAACTCAATGGGACAGTTTTATTCTGTCCTATAGGGTCGATGTGTGGTGGAATTGACTTGCCAGCCACTGTTTGGGTCTCCTTTTAAAGCTAATTTGGCTCAGTTTCTAGTACTTGCAAACCAAAGAGTCAAAAAACTAAGATATTATGGATTAAATTGTGTCCCCCAAATATATGTATTCTATATCCTAACCTCTGTGCTTGTGGTTTGAATCTCATTTGCAAAGGCCTGTCTTTGTTATTTTAATGAAGCAGAATTATTATAAGGTGTATCTTTAGTTGGTCTATTTTGAGATAGAAAAGAGAGTAAACAAGCAAGCTAGGAAGCAGAAGTGAGGGAAGAGAAATGCCAGGCCAGACAAAGATGGCCTGGGAGCAGAAGGTGAAAGAGGCAGGGACATTCATCCAGAGCCAGCAGAGAGAAAAAGTCTTCCCCTAGAGCTGGCACCCTGAATTTGGATGTATAGTCTCCTAACCTGTGAGAATATAAATTTTTGTTTGTTAAAACCACCCATTTGTGGTATTTCTGTTATAGCAGCACTAGATGACTAAGACATCAGATATGTTCTATTCATATGTTGGTAGGTATGATTGAGATAATAAAAGTAACCTGTTTCGAGCAATAGCTAGTTGACGACAGTCCTAATCCCAGACAGATTCAGCTGTGTGGGAAATCCCAGCTGCTTAGGCTTTTTCCACCTGCTCCACTCTGTTGGGTAAGAAATGAACCACCTATGTAGATGGATATCTTCCGCTTTAGACGGAGAAGGCAAGGAGTGAGCTGGGATTAGTCTTGCAACTTGGAAACTCTTCAGTCTTCCACCTGAAACAAATAGATTCAAACAGGGTGAAAAGAACAGTCATTTCTGTAACATTGGAAACCCTGGTAGTATAGTGGTTAAGTGCTATGCCTGCTAACCAAAAGGTTAGCAGTTCGAATCCACCAGGCACTCCTTGGAAGCTCTATGGGGCAGTTCCACTATGTCTTATAGGGTCGCTATGAGTCAAAATCAACTCGATGGTAGTGGATGCCGTTGTTAGGTGCTATTCAGTGATTCCGAATCACAGCGAGCCTGCAGACAGCACAAGGAAAACACAGCCAGGTCCTCTACCATCCTCACAGTCATGACTGTGTCCAGGCCCACTGCTGCAGCCACTGTGTCAGTCCTTGTCTCTGAGGGTCTTCCTCTCTTTTTGCTGACCTTCTGCTTTACTAACTCTCTCCCTGACAGACATCCCTTTCCAGGGATCAGTTTCTTCTAACGTATCCAAAGTATGTGAGATGATGTCTCTTAATCCTTGCTTCTAAGGAGCATTTCTGGCTGTATTTCTTTCAACACAGAGTTGTTCATTCTTCTGACCAACTATAGTCTATTTCATACTCTTCACCAACACCATAATTCCCAGGCATCAGTTCTTCAGTCTTCCTTATTCACTGGCCAGCTTTTGCATGTATGAGATAATGGAAACCCCCCTGGCTTGGTCAGGTACACCTTAGTTCTCAAAGTGGTATCTTTGCTTTAAACTCCTTTAAAACTTTTCTGAACAGAGAACTGAAAGAAAAAAGGAAGAGGTGTGGGGTCATACCAAAAACAGACTCTTATTTTCAGTTACTTGTAGGTTGAGACCATTTAGAGAAACTGCCTTGATTTACCCAAGGAATTTTTTTTCTATTCTTTTTGTCATTCAACAGTCAGCCCAGAATTTACTGACTTCTGGAAAGTCCAGGGGATTTTGAAGAAAGAAACTCTGTGGTGGCAGTGGGTTACAAGGAAATATACAGACTGATCTTTCAAGCCAAGGTTGTGCTGGTAGCTCCCGCCAGGCAGCAATGCACTTGCAGGCAGGTTCAGCAGCTGAGTCAGAGGGTGTGAAACGTTCACATTCTCATTCCAGGAAGGTCATAAGACAGTGTGCTTGTCTGGGGACTAGATCTCTGGCTACTGTTAAGGATGCAGCCTGGAGCTAACAAATAATAGTCTCCCCCTCTGTGAATCTAACTATGTCCCCAAGGTCTTCGGCTGCAGGCTACCAGGCTTCCCTCTGATGTTCCAGAAGCCCAGCCCATTTGCTAAGGTGGAATTTCCAAAGGTTGTGTAAGAAAAGTTTTTGGATAAGAATGTTCAGGAGAGCCAAGGCTAAGATGGAAGGCTGTGACTCTCCATAACAACGCGTGAAGAAGCATGTTGAGATTCTGTTGAAGAAATTATTGTGTTGGGAGTCACAGAGGCACCTGGTGGTTTTGGCAAGCAAGAGTGGGGGATTATTTTTGTGGGCAGAATTACTGAACAGATGGGATGAGTAGACAGGGCAGTTCCGGGGCCCCATCCCAACTCCATTCCACAGCCACCAAGGAGGGGAGAAGACTGGCCAGCACTTATATCCTTCTAGAGACAACGCAAAGTCAACCTCACTATCTATTCCAAATTCAAGTTCAAGAGGGATCATCATCAAGACACTCCTGAAAGTTCCTTAGTACTGATTTTTGAGAAAGAGAGAAAAGAAACTGGCTAGAAAAGGAAAGAGGAGGGGAGGGGAGACATAACCCCTGGACCGGCTGTAATTTGTAAAATGGCAAGTCATTCCTACCATGCTGTCCTGCTTGTCCCTGCCAAGAGGTCCCCCAGGGTATAGAAGGGCTGTAATTCTGGTAGGCTGTTGCAGCCGGAGCTGCTAAAAACACTTTGGCCAGAAGGGGGCCCCAAATCTCACTCAGTTTGCACTTTTCTGGGTGACAGTCTAGTTAGACCTGTCTTTACACAACACTTAGCATCCTAGAGCGTGGAAGGAACCAGAAAGACCACCACAGAGTCGGAGATGGGAACTAAATTCAAGGCCATGAGGCTGGGCTACGGTTGAGCCAGGACTAGACCCCATATTGGGTAAGTCCCACTACGGGACTTTTCTCCAATCTTCTCTTTCTTCTTAGTCACCACTTAGCACCTACAAATATTGGCTGAGATATTTAAACAGACAATTATTTATAGAGTGCCTGGCACGTATAATCCTGTGCCAGGTGGGGTGTGTATGGCAGGTGGCAGGCAGTGAGTGGCAAAAGGAGTGGCAGACACAGATGCTGTGTGGTGAGGGTAGGGAAGGACAGGATGGTGTCAGAGTCTAAGTTCATTGTCCTCAAGGCCCTCACTTGGGGACTGGTTTAGAAGGCATGACGGAAGCAGAAGAAAGGTAAATGAAAAAGTGAGTAAGAGTCCAATGCAGAGGAGACAGAGCTGTCACCATTATCTTGATGCCACCAATCATGTCATAAAGTAAGATTAGTATTCAAATGAGTGGTTAGCAGTAGCCCTGAATAGAAGCCCTGGTGGCATACTGGTTAAGGGCTATGGTTGCAACCCAAAAGGTTGGCAGTTCCAATCCACCAGGTGCTTCTTGGAAACTCTGGGGGACAGTTCTACTCTGATGTACAGGGTCGCTATGAGTTGGCATCGACTTGATGGCAGTGGCAGTTGCCATAGAATTTCTGAGCAAGAGAGAATTATACTGTGCCTTTGAATAGCACTCGGCTGTCTCCAGTGCTTTTCCTCATTTGCAGCAGTTAATCAGGTCCTTCTTTGGAGAAGTGGGTTCTATATGCTGCCCTGAGTAGCTGATGGGAGTTACATGTGCTCAGAAGACTCAGAAGTTTGGTGTGTGGAGAAACACACTGCCCAGCCCTGGAGGAGAGTCCAGCCAGCTCGTGATGCTCTTGTGGATGGAGAATTGGAACCGAGAGACTAGAGACACAGGGCTCGGAAGGGAGAGCAGTGTCTGCGTGTGTGGGTGTTTGCAAACGCACTAAAGGTGTGCTCTGTGAATTAACTCTCCTAGCCTGTGAATGGGCATATGTGCCCGGGAGAGGAGAAGGTTTGCTGGTCTGGGACTAAGTAGCTGTGTGACATGAGACAACTAGCTTAGCTTCTCTGAGCCTCAGTTTCCCCTCTGTAACATTAGAGGAGAAGCAAACAACCTGTCATCTCTTCTAGTTGATTTGAAGTATTCTACAATTATATTTTGAAAAATAAATCAGGAGTCCTATTCCCTTATTTATCCTTTTATTATTTGTATTTTTGCAATTTTCTTTTGTCATTTGTACTTATACAGTGTCCTTTGAGCAAGAAAACAGATTGGGGCCAACTCCACTTCAGACAAAACCAAAATACCAAACCCACTGCTGTCAAGTCAATTCCAACTCCTAGGGACCCTATAGGATGGAGTAGAACAGCTCCATAGAGTTTGTAAGATGCGCCTGGTGGGCTTGAACTGCCAACCTTTTGGTTTTATGTAGCAGACAGAGGTCATGAAATAGCAGTCTACGTAATCTTCTCTAGCAGTGAGTGATGAACTTGAGAACAGATGTTTTCAATTCAGGCCAACTGAAACACCCTATTATGTGCTGGGCACAGTGGGAGCCTTCAGCTAGTCTCATTCAGTTTGGTGTGTGCAATGCACAGGTGAGGCCCTTGGTGAATAAATGCCTTTAGAACAGGAGGGAATGCCTAACGGCACCATAGGCAGGAAATCTGCATGGGGCTGAAATGTACCCAGGGACAAAGGGAAAGTCAGTGCCATATGTCCCTAATAGAGAAAGATAATTTTGCCCAACTAATACCTAGAGCTCTTGGTACTATATGGGGTACTCAGGCATTCCATAAAACAAAGGTAATCTGGGGACAGAGAAGGTAGTCAGTAGTACTCCTGTTGTTAACTACAGTGAAGTTAAGATGTGACAGGGTGTCTGCCTAGAGTTTCTTAGGGTGGAGGTCAAAATACACCACTGTTTTATCCAGACCATTGGGAGCATGGAGCGTTCTCACCTACAGACTTCTTTTGCCCAAGTTCATGTTCACTGTGGATCCTGGTCTACCAGGTGGACCGTGGGTAGGAAACCTCCAGTACCTACCTGTCTTAGATGAGTTGATTGCTCCGACTCACAAGGCAACCCAAGGTAGGCTAACCTCCTCTTCTTCTTTCCCTCTAACAGCTAAATACCAGCTCCCCTCCCTAAAGCCTTCTTGGATTTAATTAGTGCTTCCAGAACCTCTGGGATCCACATACGAAGGGCAGCCAAGTGCCATTATGAATCATTTTATCATGAACTCATAGGCTGTCTTGAAGCATCGTGAGAGAACTAAGAGATGGGTCTGTGCCCTCTTTCATTCCCATAGCTCAGCCCTCCTTTGAAGAGGGGGGCAGATATTGAGGGCCTCTCCTGGGTGCACCTCCCACCTCACGCCAAGAAGGGCCTTGCCCTCTGCCTCTTCTGATACCCGAGCCCCACTGTGAGGTCACCTTCTTCCGCACATGACCACTGGCTTTCCGTTCTCTTTCTAGATGGGAAAGTCCTGTGCCTAGTGTCCAAGTGCCTCACCATCTGAACCTGCTCCCCATCCAACTTGATCTGTTCCTTGCACATCTCACCCCTTTCCCTGATCTGTCTTCAGGTGGGTGCTGTTCTCGGTGCATCAGCTCACAAATGGGACTTCTTGTCACTTCACCTTTTCTTCTCCTTGTAATCATTCTTTCATTCATTCAGCAAATTCTTCCAGAGAAACTGGTGTATAATGGATTCTGCTTAGTTGTGTGAGGAGTGCAGAGGGGTATAACTTATAGCTGTCCCTGCACACTGCATGCTTTCAGGGGAAATAATGTGTATTATGGATGCATGTCAGAGCAGCTCATAATAAGTGGGGCTGAACTAGAGGAGACCAGAGTAGATACTTTAAACTCAGCAGATCGTCCAGGGCTCAGCCCAGTTGTCAGCCTTCTCCATGAAGCTCACTTTGATTCTTCCAGGCCTCTATTTCTGGGGTCCTAATCACTACGGAAACTCTGGTGGCATAGTGGTTAAGGGCTACAGCTGCTAACCAAAAAGTCGGCAGTTCAAGTCTGCCAGGTGCTCCTTGGATACTCTATGAGGCTGTTCCACTTTGTCTATGGAGTCACTATGAGTTGGACTCCTGTGGCAGTAAGTCTGAATTCACTGGATGGCAATGAGTTTTGTTTGGTTGGATTTAGTTTGGTTGTGATGCACATTTGGAAGCCCAGGTGGCACGGTGGTTAAGAGCTCCAATGAACTATGGCTGCTAATCAAAAGGTCAGTAGTTTGAACCCACTGCTTAGAAACTCTATGGGACAGTGCTACTCTGTTCTGTAGGGTTGCTGGAGCTGGAATTGACTTAATGACAATGAGTTTGTTTTGTTTTGACCCACACTTTGGAGCCTTGGTGGCACAGTAGTTAAGAGCTTAACTGTTAACCAAAAGGCTGGCAGTTCAAATCCACCAGCTGCTCCTTAGAAACTGTTTTGGACAGTTCTTCTTTGTCTTATATGTTCACTATGAGTCAGAATCAATGTGATGGCAATGCACATTTTATAGCACCCAGTTTTATGGATGTCTCTGTTTCCCAAATGTACTGCCCATTCCTTAAGGAAAGAAACAAACACCTGTCAACTGGATTCAGTTTTTAGTTTCACAACATTATCTCAATTTTCTCTCTTGTGTCTCTTAATGCCTGATCAATGATCACAGAATAGTAGATGCTCATTTAATACTTAAAATTCTGAACTGTAAAACTAAGTTGAGCACCCACTATTTCTGTGCTCATTTACAAGTTTCTTAAAATTCTAGAGTCATAGAATTTTAAGTGTAAAGGAATTTTTTCAAGTCAACATGCATGCATCCTAATTTCAAACTACAAATTAAAAAATGTGTCCACAAGAGTAAGAATATAGAGTGTACATATGAAAGCATCTTAAAAGATCAACTAAATCAGAACCCTGCCCCCAAACCCATTGCAGTTCAGTGGATTCCAACTCACAGCAACCTACAGAACAGAGTAGAACTGCCCTATTGAATATGCAAACAGCACCTGGTGGATATGAGCTATCTACCTTTTGGATGGCCGCTGTAGCACTTAACTACTACACCACCGGGTTTCCAGAACAGCACCCATGTCTTACAAATGAGACCATGGAGGTGACTGTAATCCCTGAGGCATTCACTCAAATGATTTGGTGGAGGTCAAATTTTTAGGCAGTTTGTTGGAGGAACAGTGGGTTCTGTGCAGCAGGCAAATGCGTGAATAAGGTCTTAAACTAGTGCATGAATTCTGACGGTGCAGAGAAGACACGAATACAGTTAGGTCACAAGAGTACGAGGACTGCCAATTAAGTTCATGAACTCATCCTAGAAGAAGTGCTACATACCTCATTGCTGAAGACCACTATGGTCACCTTCGAAGTACTCCCCTTGGGCAGCTATGCGCTGACTCCAGTGCCTAGTCTACCCTTCAAAGCAATTTTGGAACTCTTTTACTGGAATGGCCTCAGAGCTGTCATCGTATTTACCACTGATGTCCTGAATGTCATTAAAATGTCTTCCTTTCAATATTTCCTTTATCTTCGGGCAAAGAAAAAAGTCACTGGGGGCCAGATCAGGTGAGTCGGGAAGGTGTTCCAATACAGTTACCTGTTTACTGGCCAAAAACTCCCTCACCGACAATTATAAAGTTCGCAAACTTGCCACCGGCACAATGGCCATTCCCAAAGGAGTTCCAAAATTGCTTTGAAGGGTGGACTAGTCTCTGGCATCAGCGCAAAGCTTCCCAAAGGGAGTACTTCGAAGGTGACCGTAGTGATATTCAGCAATGAGGTACGTAGCTCTTTTTCTAGGATGAGTTCGCTAACTTAATTGTCGGGCCTCATAGTCTCCATGTCAGATATTTCACATCGGTTTATATTCACAAAGCTTTATTGTGATTGTGAAACCACTGAATTAGTTGTAAACACACTAACTCTTTGAATACGTAAAAGTAGAATGGAAAAAAATGTTGAAATGAATGCGGGGGGGTTGGGGCGGGAGGGCTAAATTGAATTAAATCGTAACTTTGCTTCCAAGTCCAGGGAGCTCCAACAAATGGCTTTCAAAGTTGGATTTCCAGACCAGAGGGAGGGGTGGTGAGAAACCCAAGGGCTGGGGATGGAGCTTGTCCCCAACCCAGTGGGTTTCTCTACCTTTGTAGGCTACTTTCCGTCGTTACCACCCCTCTTTCCGGGTCCCAGGGGAGTCCTGGCCTGAAAGCAGTAGTATTACGCAGCGTCTTGTAACTTCACTGGCAAACGATGTCACAGGTTAGTTACACAGGCCCGGATCGATGGACAAATCAGCTAACGGATCAATCCCATTTCTGCTAAGTCGCCCTTTGTGACCCGCAGGGTTAGGTGTTTTCTCAAAAGAGGGTCTGGCTTGAAGGATTTAGGCTGGTCCCCTCCCCATTCCCGTCTCCTCCTCGGGGGCCAGGGCAGTAGTAATAGCAGGGTCATAAAGCACTATTCATTAAAGAGATTGGGGAGATAGGGATAGGAGGCGTCGTCAAGTGGGGGGCGGGGAGGCCCAGCTCTTCTCCAAGATGGAAAAGCTGGAGACTCTTGGAGCCAGGATGGGGGCACGTTGGGTTGACCTTCCCGGATCCTTCCTGCCTTCGAAGCCACCCAGGGTTTCCTGTGCCAGATAACTAGCCCAGGACTCCCGGTGCCAGGCCGCAAGCTGCGCTCTCGGCTCTGGTGGGGGCGCGCCGGCCCGCCGCCGCCTCTCGGGGCGGCTGTAGCCCCCTCTCGGTGCCCGAGCCCCTCCCCCGAGCTCGGAGCCCCTCCCCGCGCGCTGCCCCTCCCCCCTCCTTCCCCTCCCTCCCGGCCCCGGCCCTGCCTCCGCCTCCTGCGCCCTCAACCTCCGTCAGCTGCGAGCCCCTCGGAGCCCGAGCGCCGCCAAGAGGCGCCGCCAGCCCCTCCCCGCGCGCTGACAGCGGGCCTGGGCCCCCGCCCCTTCCCCCGCCGGCGGGACACACCCCCGCCCCCTCCTCTGCTCCGCCAGTTCCCGCCGGACCCACGGGGCGGCGGAGAGCACAGGCGGCCGAGTGAGCGAGCCGGAGAGCGGGCAGCGCGGCGGCGAGGGGCGCGCGGCAGGCCCACGGGGAGCCACCCGGGGCGCACGGAGCCCACCTGCCCTGCAGGACCGTTCTCCGCCCCGGGGCCGTACCTGCGGGCGCTGGGAGCCCGGGCAGCGGCGCGGCGCGCAGGGTTCGGGTGGCGGGTGGCCCCGGGGACTCGGGAAGCAGAGGAGTCGGAGCTTGGAAGGGATGAGAAGGTGACGCCGCCGGGGGGCGCCACTCTCTTTGTGGGGGAAGATGCTCGCCTACTGCGTGCAAGATGCCACGGTGGTGGACGTGGAGAAGCGGCGGAACCCCTCCAAGCACTATGTGAGTTGTGCCCCCACCTCACCCCTGCTGAGGCCTGGCCACGGACCCTCAGGAAAGGTCCCTCCGCCCCTGGTGGCCTCGCGTTCATACCAAGTACCCGAGCTAAGTCCCCACAGGGCAGCCGGGTCTGCGGAGTTTCTTCGCAGAGCTGTGATCACCAGGAAAACCTTGTCTGTGCCTCTTCCATTCCCTCTCCCTGTTTTCTTTTTTTGGCATTGGAATTGGCAAGTGGCTGCCCTTGTCTGTTATACACTGGTGAAGTCATCTGTCCCCCTGAGCTTTGATGGATGAGGGTCCCTCCCCCAACCCAGAAGGGGGGCGCATTTGTCAGACTCTCCGTGAGAATCTCCGTTGGGAAAAGCGTCTTTCTCGGCCTTCTCTGGGGCTCGGGTCACTCAGGCTCACGCAGACCGCGAGGCTTGTAGAGGCTGGCTCTGGCGAAGCCTCACCGTGCCTCCCGTGCTTGCCTTTGCTCCAGTCTCTGCCTTCCTAGGCCCTGTCTGGGGGCAAAAGGAAGTTGCTGCATCCCCTGCCCCACCTCCACCGTCAGCCCTGAGCTTTGATTTCCTCCTTAAAGTCATTGTACCCGTCAGCGTGAGGAGAACTGTGGCTTTTCCTTTTATCCCTCCTCTGGACGTGACCCTTAACCGGGTTCATTTCCTCTTAAGTGATGCTCCATCTCCAGACGGGAGGAGGCAAATGTGTGCTGTGGTCTCTGAGGAATGGTTGCCGCCCCTCCCCCTGGCTCTCCAAAACTTAATGAGAAGGGGATAATGTGGGCCGAGCGCCGGGGTCTGTGTGACACGTTTCCCTTTCATCTCAGGGGGTCTTGTCTTCCCATCCTTCTAACCTTAGGAAGTAAACACGGTGTCCTTCACGCCTGGGGACACCTGGGAACTCCTGTCTGAGCATCTTCGCTCTTGTACTTGAGAAAGAAGAAACACACACAGCCGAGTGTCAGTCAAAGCACAGAGGACGCTGGGACATCGGGGCTGCATCTTATTTGCAAATTAGGCATTTAAAGGGGAGAATTTACAGTGCTCAAAGCATTAATTTTAACAATTAAAACAGGCTGTTGGCTGCTGCCCTAGACTGCACATTGAGTACTGAAGTGCCTTTTATTTCCCTGTTGGAAGGGGACTGGTTTGTACTAATCTCAGCCTCAGGCTACTGTTTGTACCTTGATCACCAATAGCCCTGAACTTTGGGTTTCTTTACTATTGACCCAGGGGGGCTGGGGAGGATGTAAACCTAGAAGCTGGTCCCACTTCCAGACAGAGCTAGGTGACCAGTGAATATGTTCCCTGGCATGATCAGTAAGTTCTTCCTTCTGTATTACCTGGCTGGGCAAGCGTCGCCCACTGCCGTTTCAAGAAAGCTTCTTTTGGAGGGTTTGGTTAACCAGGTGGCCCTCCTCTGGGGACAGATGTGTGTTTCTGTGCTGTTAGGCCCAGCGCATCAGCCTCCCTAACTTCTCAGATGTTGGAGGCTGTTTCTCTTTCCTAGTCTTCGGTTAAGATTGGCCCTGCTTTCAGCTGATGACACTCTGCTCTGAGACCCTCTGCTTCTCCAGCTCTGAACACTTGGTGAAACATCAAATTTGAGCTCTGACCAGTGGTGTCCAGGGTGGCTGATGCAGGACAGGCTGGCAACAAGCTAGGAGTGTTGCCAGGGTGACCAGGGACTCACTGCAGGTCACAGTGAGAGGTAGTAAAGAGGTGGAATGCAGGAGTTAGATGGGCTTGTTCAAAGCTATTCTGCCACTTAGTGGCTGTGTAATCTTGGGCAAGTCATTTAACCTCCCTAATTTTTAAAAGTGAAGATAATAACAGTACCTACTTCACAGGAGAATTAAGTGAGAATATCTCTGTTCATCACATAGGCCTGTTCTTGGCACATAGTAAATACTCATTAAATAGTAACTTATTATTCGTGAAATTGTGACTAAGAAAATCCTTTTCAAAAGCAGCTATTCAAGGGCTGGCAAAAAGGAAGACAGATTTTGGCTTTTAAGATTGATAATAACTTGTTCAGTGTGAAAAATACAAAGGAAGTCCTATCCAGTTCCTTTAAAATGATCATTTCCGTCCTTTTTATGCATACAGGGCTTCCTGGGACATCTCTACTTCCCATGTGGGAATCAATGACATTATGTTTGGGCAGGGAGTGATGTCACTGAACAGATGGGGCCATCCAGAGCGCTGAACTCTGGTTCTGGAAAACCGTTAGAGAGAGAAAGTGTTACATGTTGTAGAATCATGGAGCTTGCAGGGACACAATGATTCTCTGGGTCAACCCTCTGATTTTATAGATGAGGACACTGACAGCCAGATTGGGTATTGCGTTTTGCTCATTACATGTACCCCAAGAGTGGCAGGGGTTGACTAGGAAGACAAATACTTGGTAGTAAAAAGGTTCCTATGCGCTTGGGTCATTAATGCATAGCATGAGGAGAGGGTGCTAGATAATAGTGTCCAGCAAAGCTGACTGAAACCCTGGTAGCTTAGTGGCTAAGTGCAGTGCCTGCTAACCAAAAGGTCAGCAGTTCCAATCCTCCAGGCGCTCCTTGGAAACGCTGTGGGACAGTTGGATCTCTATGAGTCAGAATTGGCTCTACAGCAATGGTTTTTTTTTCTTTTTTAATGAGGTCGGCAGGGGCAGAAGGAACAAGTTAAGGGAGGCCATGGCTTCCAAGGCTTAGGCTTGCCTCTTCTCTTGGCCCTTGCACAGTGGACACCACACACCAGAAGGCCATGTCTTCTGAGTAAGGCACTCTGCTGTGGTTAACTGGCAGGACATGCTGCCCCCAAGTCGCATATGTTCTGGAAGCCCTCTACACTTGAGGATCATGCTTGCTTCCCTCCTCTTTTCCACTGATGGCAAGTTCTGCGTCTGTGGTCTGGTAAATTGCAGAGTGGAGAGGTTTTACGGGATGCGCATGTTAGCCAGAGTGAGTTGATGAGAGGCCTGGGGCCCAAGCAGGAAGGGTTCTACCGGTTCTAAAACTCTGGGAACACACTGCCAAGCTTTTCTCGTGACATCAGGCAAAGGGTATGGTATGCTGGTCCCCAGGATGAGAAGAAGCCGACTGGTCACCAAGGGTCTGTGTTCTTGATCTCTTTATGAAAAGATTGGCAAGTGACCTCCATCATTTGGATGGTATTCTGACTTCTTGGCTTCCTTCCTCTTTGCCAAACCTGTGCTTGGAGTAGGAGTGAGGAGACAGCTGCTGGTTAAGTCAGGTTCTCTGGGCATGTCTGCTAGCTGCTATGAGTTGTCCCTGGAGAAAACTTAGATAAACTGGCTTTGGCATCAAACCACTTGTCTTTAAAATAGTGCTGAATACAAATGATAGACTACTTCACAGGAAAGTTTTCCCATGGGATGTATTTTTCAGGTCTACATAATTCTTTACATGCCTATGGAGGTGTATGCCAGGTCACATGGTGGTGGGGATAAGCTCGTTTATCTAAAACAAACAAGAAGTTACTTCTGTTTGGATTGGAAGGGGTTGTGCTTTCACAGTTGCTTCCTTTCCTGATTGTTTATTTCAGACAAATACCAGTCATGAGTACGCTGATCCTCCATGGGACCCTTTAGGGAATACAAAGATTGGCCAATGGTGGCCGTCACCATCCCAGCGCCGGGAATGGTGCTGAAAGCTTAACAATGGTCATCTGACAGGATTCCTACAGTCCTGTGGGATGCGGTCTGTAGTTCCTTTGTCCATAGACTGACGATTAAGTTTGTGAATTCATTCTAGAAAAAGTGCTACATACTTCACTGCTGAATGTCACTATGGTTACCTTCTAAGTACTCCCCTTGGGAAGCTATGCACCAATGTCAGTGCCTAGTTCGCCCTTCAAAGCACTTTTGGAACTCTTTTTCTGGAATGGCCATCAGAGCTGTCATTGTATTACACTTGATGTCCTGAGTGTCATCAAAACATCTGTCTTTCAATATTTCCTCTATCTTTGGGTAACAAAAAAAGTCACGGGGGGCCAGATCGGGTGAGTAGGTAGAGTGTTCCAGAGCAGTTATTGGTTTACTGGATAAAAACTCCCTCAGAGACAACTATGCAATTAAGCATGTGAACTTGCCACCATGCCACTGTGAGCAATGGCCATTCTAGAAAGAGTTCCAAAATTGCTTTGAAGGGTGGACTAGGTGCTGGTATTGGTGCATAACTTCCCAAAGGGAACACTTCAAAGGTGACTGTAGTGATATTCAGCAATGAGGAATGTAGCACTTAGAATGATTAAACTCACGGGCTTAATCGTTAGACCTCATAGTTTGAGTAACCAAGGCATGGGGAGATAAGTCAGCTTGTTCAGGGTCTCTCAGTTAATACAAGGCAAAATTGGGATGTGAACTCAGTTCAGTTTACCTTCAAAAGAGGACGTGAAACTAAGATGGGGACCTTCTCCTCAAATGGCATCTGGCTGTGGAGGCCAGGCTCAGGCCTGTACACCACCACAACAGCAGTGTAGGGTGATATCGGAGGACTGTCTTGTGGTCTGAGACATTCACTGAGTGCCACGTGGGTGATTCTGTGATGGACAATGGAAGGAGGTCACGGTGGGACAGGAGGCAAGGAGCAAATCTGGGATGATATCTGGGCCACTGATACTTGGGATGATAACTTTAAGGGTTAACTGTGTTGAGACCTGGAAATCCTGGTGGGTAATGGTAAGTGCTGCAGCTGCTAACCAAAAGGCCAGCAGCTCAAATCTACTAGGTGCTCCTTGGAAACTCTACAGGGCAGTTCTACTCGGTCACATAGGGTTGCTGTGAGTTGGAATTGACTTGATGATAGTGGGTTTGGTTTAGTTTGGATGTCGAGATAATACATTCTCCTGTGTGTTTAGATCATCACAAACTTTGGTCTTGGTCTTGAGACTCAGAGCTAGGTTTTTAGAAACTTGCCCAGACTCATTCATTTCTGCGTCCTTCCTTTTTTCGTCTGAAGTGTTGCATTCTGAATTCAGCCCCCACAGGAATTAGGCAGGGGCAGCATGCAAAGAATCCTCTTCAGGGCCAGCTCCATTGTGGGATGAGTGGAGTTGGCAGGTCAGGGATCAAAGCCTGCCTCTGGTACTTCCTAGCCATGTGACCTTGGGCTAGTCATTCTGAGCCTCAGTTTTCTCACCTATAACCCCATAGGGCCTTTGGGAAGTTGAACTGAGATAATCTGGGGAAAACATCTACCCAGTACCTGGCTCCCATCATGGAAACACACCATTTTAGAGTTTCAGTCCTGTGTCCTAGATCACCAAGACACTGAAGTATATTTAGGACCTGGTAGGTAAAGCTGAAAGAAAAGGGAAGACTGAGGCAAAAGAAGGAAGGCCCAGCTGTTCATAGTCTGATGGGAAAAGTGGGCCACATGCCCTATGGAAAACACCCAGCATGCAACCCATAAACAAGGAACAGCTGTTCAGACCTGGAAGGGTTCCTGGAGTTAAGCATTGGGATCTAGTGGTGACCTTTTGGAAGAGGTAAGTTGGGACAGGGAAGAGAAAGAACATGAGTTGGGAGAGAAAGGTAGAAAGGGTGCTACAGGTAAGGTCAAGGTCTCGCAGGATCCTAGTGCTTATGTCAGAGGCGTCCTTAAGTCAGCACTCTTTGCTGCGTGCATTTTCTCCCTGTCACGCTCTCTCAGACACACAGACACATGCACACACTCAAATGGGAACAATTTCTTCTTCTTCTCTGGGGAGGGATGTGATCTAGAGGTGATTCACAGGCTTGACAAGGCTCATGGAACAACCAACCACATCCTTCAAACCTGTTGAAACAGGGAGCTCAACCAGCCATTTATCATGGCCTGGTTTTGGCTGAGTGAGGGTTTTTTGAGGGGCAAATCAGGGTTGGAATCACTGTGTGTGGTGGCAGGCAGAGGGAAGGAGGAGGGAAGGGAAAAATAAACCTATTTGATGTCATAGGAGACTGGTTCCAGCTCCAGAAATATAAGCGCCAGCTGCTGCATTTTCCAAAGAGATGTTCTGGGGCCAGCGTGAGTTAACGGACAGGGGAGGCTGGGGGTGGGGGTGGGGGTGGGGTGGGGGTGGGGTTGTGAGGGCTTCTGACTTTGGGTCTGAACAGTAGTCCCCTGGAAATTGCCTTCTGATTTCCTTAGCCTGAGTCACTGACCATCATGTTTCTTGGCCAAAAAATAAATCTAACAGGCAACTCTATTCTCTTTAGCCTTTTAATTATGCAAAAATGAAACAAATACTGGAGTTGTAATCATACTTACTCTTGAGTTCTGAGAATCCAGGAAAGGAATCATGGCTCAGGACAGGGACCCAGGGAACAGGAAGGACAAAGGGTGTGTGGGGGAAGTGAGGTGGAGATACTGGCTTTGGAAATAGATTCTGAGTGAGGGCCAGAGAGGTCTCTGCCATGGCAATTGCCAAAAAAAAGAAAGCGTCCAACGAGGGTGACTAGCTTTTCACAGGATAGTTTCCCGGAGTCGCGAGTTACTTCCTGCCTGGGTCAGTCACAGGAAGACAGGTGAATGGAAAGGACAGGGGTCTGGACATGAGGGTGGGGTGTCAAGCCATAGGAATGCCCCTCTCATGCCCTTGGCTAACTGCTTGTGCTTATAGGATCTAGGGGCAAGTGGCCACATCAATGACAGGGATTGGGCCCCTCCTGTGTGTGGGGTACCAACCAGAGAGAATCCATCAAGGATGTCAAGAGCCATGGTGAGGAGAGAAGGGGAAGAACTAACATGAGTACCTACTGTGTGCAATACAGAAGGTAGCTTACAGGAAACCAAACCAAAAACCCTGTGCTGCTGAGTCAGTTCCCATTCATAGTGACCCTGTAGGACAGAGTAGAGCAGTGCTGTAGGGTTCCCAAGGCTGTGATCTTTTAGTTTTATTTATTTTTTTAAATTATACTTTAGATGACGATTTACAGAGAAAACTAGCTTCTCGTTAAAGAATCAGTTGTTTTGTAGTATTGATTGCCAACCCCATGATACATCAACACTCTCCTCGACCTTAGGTTCCCCATTACTGGCTTTCCTGTCCCCTCCTGCCTTGTGCTGCCCCTGGGCTGGTGTGCCCATTTAGTCTCGTTTTGTTTTATGGGCCTGTCTAATCTTTGGCTGAAGGGTGAACCTCAGGAATGACTTCATTACTGAGCTAAAAGGGTATCTGGAAGCCATAATCTCGGGTTTCTCCAGTCTCTGTCAGACAGTAGGTCTGGTCTGTGTGTGTGTGTGTGTGTGTGTGTATGTGTATGTGTTTGTGTGTGTGAGTTAGAATTTTATTCTTCATTTTTCTCTAGTCCTGTCTGCAGCCCTCTATTGTGATCCATGTCAGAGCCGTCAGTGGTAGTAGCTGGACACTATCAAATTGTGAAAGGCTATAATCTTTTTTTTTTTTAATTATGACTGAGTGAAAATGTACATTCCCATATAAATTTGCATGCCAGCCTATGTGCAACTCCCACTGCTCTCCTGCCCGGTGACAGCACACTTCTGCTCTCCGCTCCATACGTCATATCCTAACAATCTCCTGTCCCCTCCTCCCAACCCTCTGTGCCGCCTCTAGGAAGAGGTCAGCAGGACGACATCCTATAGATGCATAGAACCATAAAGTGCACGCATACAATTTGGTCACTCTGTGTTGCCAAGTCCAAACCATTCCTGTCTGAAGAGTTGCCCTCCATTATGATTTATGGACAGGGGCAGCATCAGGGCCAGGGGCCATGCTCCCAGGGGATCACTGAGGCCCCTGGACCATCAATTGCGGTCTTTTAGTGGAGATTTCAGGGGGCACCCCCTTTTTATTCTTGTGTTGGAAAGGCTATAATCTTATTGGAAGCAGACTGCCATGCCTTTCTCCTGTGGAGTAACTGATGGGTTCGAATTACTGAACTTTGGTTTGTTTAGCAGCTGAGCACTTAACCACCGTGCCACCAAGGTTTATAACTTGTGAAACCCGTTGCTGTCAAGTTGACTTCGACTCCAGCAACCCTATCATACCGAGTAGAACTGCCATGTCCAGCAACCCTATCATACCAAGTAGAACTGCCATGTATGGTTTCTAAGGAGCTTGATGTGGATTCAAACTGCCAACCTTTTAGTTAGCAGCCATAGCTCTTAACCAGTATGCAACTGGGATTTCCACCAAGACTTACAGAGGGGATTTTGTTTGAGCCTTGTAACAATTACATGAGGTAGGTAAGCAGCATCATTATCCCCATTTTATAGATGTGAAACTTGAGGCTGTGAGAGACTCAGTAATTCATTAGCAGGCTGATATTCCTGTGCCTGTGAGCATGCTGCTTTCTTCCCACATCAGAGTTGAGGAGAGAGGTGCATGAGTCAAGGCAGGCCCTTCTGAGAGCGTGAGAGGTGTGTCAGGCAATGGCTGTGTTGTCGGATGTCGGGCAACGGCTGTGTTGTCAGAGAGCACGTGTGTTGTTGGAGATTCCCGGGGCCAGAATCCTGTGTCCACCGACTATGTGCCATGGAATACAGTGCGAATTCTTGTACCTCTCTGAGCCTTAGTTTCTTCATCTGTAAACAAACAAACAAACAAACAGTGTGGAGAAACAGGAGCAAGCTCATAGGGTTGCTTAAAATAGATCTGGCAGGTAATGAGGGCCACCAGAGTGTTTGCTATAATGATGATTAAGTCCTAATGCTATGGATTAGAATCAACTCGAAGGTGGTGGTTTTAAAGCAGTTCCGAGAAGGAAGGATGCTCTGAACTGGAGTTTTCATGGCAGACTGTCTGGAGAAGGTAGGCTTCATCGTCGACCTGGAGGGCTGAGTTAAGGTTTGGGTGGGAAAGAGATTTGGGAGAGGGAAATGGCATTCCAAGCAAAGGAAAAGTGAAGGTACTAGAGGGGGAATATGCAAGGCAAACAGAGGGGAATGTAGGCAACGTAGGGGAGAAGGGCGGAGAGGAGACCTTAAATGCCGGCTGAGAGTGCCGAGTTTACTGCGGAGCTGTCTCTGAACCTTTCTTTCCTGTCAAGGGGTGTGGGTGAGTCGGGGAGGCTGATTGCCGCCAGCAGCCCTTTGATGGGCTCCAGGCTGGCTGTAGGGTTGCTCCTGCAGCTGAGGCTGGAACAGAACTAGGTGAGGACTGGTTGTGCTCTGGGGCTCTTGAGTTGGCTGGCCCGAACCCAGCCCTCTGCTTACAGCTTTTACTTTGAGGGATCAGGCTGCCTCATGAAAACTGATTGCACCCTAGAGGTCTCCTGGAGACCTTGAGTGGGAGAAAAAGGGAGGACAGCGGAGAAGGTGGTGTTGGTTGCTTCTGGCCTCAAGCAGTGCAGGGCTGTGGCAGGAGGGCCTGATGCAGCTGTATTCACTGGGTGGGCTAGTGCCCACCCGCTTTCCCCGTCATGAGGAGTCAGAATAGATTCCGAGGCAATGGGGTGTTTTTTTTTTGTTGTTGTTGTTTGTTTGTTTCCCTATCACTGGCACTAAGGTAACCCTGTGGCAAGAAGGTAATCTCCTGTCCTTGTAGGACTTGGAAGCTGATGCTGAAACCCGAAACATTCATGCGAATTCTGTCTTCTGCTACAGGGTCTATTCATCCGTGCTGATTTTAAACACAACGCTTCAAACTGCCTCTTCCTGCAGCTCTCACCACACCCCGAGACATTCTAGTAAACCTGATATGTTGTTGTATTGCTAGCCTGGTGACATTCTCTGTAACAGAACAAAAGATGGACTGGTCCTTCGCTGATGCTGATTGTGGGTGTGTTTGAGTCTGTTGTTGTGACTTGGGTTGATCCATCTCACGGAGGGTTCCCTTGTTCCCTCTACTTTACCAAATGTGGTTTCTGTCTTAGTTATGTGGTGCTGCTATAACATGATATCTGTCTATCTAGTGCTGCTATAACAGAAATACTACACATGGGCGGCTTTAACCAGCAAGTGTGTTTTCTCGTAGTTTAGGACTATAAGTCCACATTCACAGTACTGGCTCTGGGAGAAGGTCCCTGTCTCACTTCAGCCTGTTTCTCAAGGTTCCTGCGGTCTGCATCTCTCTTTCACCAACTGTACTTCCTTGCTTCTGTGCTTAATCTTGTATATCTCAAAAATGAGAGGTTTAAGGCCCACCCTACACTGCTATGGCCTCGTTATCGTGACAAAGAAAACTCTGTTCCCAAATGAGATTCCATCCAGCAGGTAACAGCTTTTGAGGAGGAGAGGGGGACAGACACCATTCAGTTCCTAACAGTGTCCTCTCTAGCATTTGGCCTTTTCTGATGGCTCTAAAGTGAGCAAGCCAAAGTCTTGCCATCCTTGCTCTAAGGAGCATTCTGGTTGTATTTCTTCTAAGACTGGTTCATTAGGGAAAATGTCATCATAAAAACACCAGCTAACACTTCTGAGTGCTTTCTTCATGCTAAGAGTTTTACATGGATATTTTCAAAACACCCCCTTGAAGCCTGTACTTACTGTTCTCCCCACATTTTATGGGTGAGGATCCTGAGGCTCGGAGATTTTAAATGAGTTGCTAAAGGTGGCACAGCTACTCAGCTGCCTGTGCAGGAGCCTGCGCTGATCTGGGCCTGCCAGCACCAAATGCCCCGTCCCCACAGAGACCCAGCAGGCCCTAATGACGTGTGTTTAGAGACTAAGCCTCCAGGAGATTCAGCGTGAAGCCTGGCTGCGGGACAGCTTCTCAAGCGCCATATCCTTCTATATGTCCCCTTCCACACATCACCTTCTCCTTCCAGATCTCCATGTGCTCATCTGGAAAATGGGGCCATTGCTGCCCTTTTGGCCTGCCTTGCAGACAGAAGATAACAGCTCAGGGGGAAGGTGGGTATGAGAGCTGCGTTAGAAACCACTAAGTCCAAGGAAGAGTTTCCAGGGGCTGTAACAGTTCACACATTTAGCTGCTAACCAGCAAGTTAGAAGTACAAGTGTACCCAGGGGTGCTTAGGAGGAAAGACCTGGCCATGTACTTGCAAAAAACAAACCTAGTCATTGAAATCCCTATGGAGCACAGTTGTGGGGTTACTCTGAGTCCGAGGTGACCCCGTGGCAACTGGTTCAGCCCAGAGAAAATAGCAGTGTGAGGAGCTCCAGGACTCCTCAGCCTGGTCTCTTAATCATTTGGGCCCTTGACCTTCAGGGAATTTTTAAAGTTTCCTTCCCTGCTACTTGCCCCAAGAAGCCTCGTAGCCAGGGCTGACTCAGGACACCCTAGTCCTAGCGAAGATGTCCCTGCAGAGCACCACCTCTGAGAACTGGCCTTTGCTTCTTTCCAAATGGACCATTTTTGTGAACGGAGAGAGAGTCATTTCCAGTCCCATCTCTCCCTGCTGTTACCTGAAGGGAAGAAGTGACATCCAGGCTGCTGAGCTAGCAAAGGGGAAACAGCTGTGTGTTCCGCACCTCCACTGGGCTGCTTTTTCTGGCCCTTGACTGTCGTTTCCTTCTGAATGGTGAGGAAGCCATCCACCCTCCCCAAGCCTGGGTGGAGGCACATGGGGTGGGATGCAGGCAGGATCGCTTCCTCTGCTCCATCAATGCAGTGTAAATCGTGCAGTTCTTCAGGGCCACCTCATCTGTCCCAGCAATCCCTGGAGTGTGAACTTCAGACCTGCGGAAATTGATCACCCTTATCAGATCCGAAGGCAGGAAGTAAGGGGTGGGGCCACCGCCCATGCTGGTGGTGAACTTGCTGGGGGTACCAGGTGGGGTATGGGACGGAATGGGTGTGGGACAGTTAGCCCTTTTGCCATCCCAGCATGGTGCCGGGTGGAAAGCTGTTGCTGTTTCTTTTTGCTAGGCATATGCTTGCTTCTCTGTTGCTGATGGTGTAGTGGTTAAGTGCTATGTCTGCCAACCAAAAGGTTGACAGTTCGAATCACCAGGCTGTCCTTGGAAACTATGGAGCAGTTCTGCTCTGCCCTATAGGGTTGCTGTGAGTTGGAACCAACTCAACAGCACTGGGTTTGGTTTTTGTGTGTGTGTGCGTGTGATTCTCCCTGCTGTCACTGCAGCCACCATGAATGGAATTCCTGTTATTTTTGCTGGACACTGCTAGGCATCCTGTTTATAACCTCTAATCCTTGCATAGCCCTGAAGATATGCATTTATTTTTACTTTTTCTTACAACTTTTCAAAGATATCAAGTTTTACATATATGGAGACTGAGGTTCAGAAAGTTTAGGTCGCATTTTTAGTACATCACAGATCCAGGTGTATGGAACCCTTTGACACCCAGCCCATGTCTGGCTTCGTACTGGCACTGTGCCCCTCACACTTTAAGTTGCTCCATGGGCAGCGAGGGCTTCTATTGGCCCAACCTGGTGTCATCCTGTGGAATGGTGTTCCTTGTTGAGAACACCTGGTTGCTTTTGCCCACCTGAAGTTTCTGAGCACAAAGGGATTGTCCTTGTCATTTAAAACTGGCTGCTTTGTAAACTCTTTCACGGTAGGCCTGATTCTGACCCAACTTTATTCCATTTCCTGATGGCCCAGGCCCAAAGCGCTATTTTAAGGGACTTGCCTGTGTGGGAGAATTTATCCCAGTAACAACAGAGGAGGACTGGCAGGCTTGGCATGGTGCTGGCTGTAGGGCTGTGAGTGAGGGAAACACGTCCCTGAATTCTGCCTTGCTGGCTATAATTGATTAACTGAGCCCTCAGCGTAGTGTCTGGCTCTGGGAAAGGACTCTGTCATTTGTCGGCAGGGAGGATAGTGGCTGCCCAGGGATTCCTGCCGGTCTAGTTCCCGCAGTTTGGTGAACTAATCCATCTCTTGCATTTAAGGTCTGTAAAAGAACCACGGCTGAACTTGGATTTCAAACCCACTGCTGTTAAGTCGATTCTGACTGATAGTGACCCTATAGGACGAGGTAGAATTTCCCCATAGGGTTTCCAGGGCTGTAAATCTTTATGGGAGCAGACTGCCAACATGTTTCTCCCATACAGTAGCTGGTAAGTTTGACCGAGTGACCTTTCGGCTGGTAGCCGACTGCTTAATCGCTGAGCCACCAGGGCTGCTAAGCCTCAAATGGTTACCCTAAAAGGTGAGAGATTACTGTCATCTCTGTTTTGTAGATGAGGACACCAAGGCTCAAAGAGGTGCAGCACCATGCCTGCTGTTACTGGGCAGTTGTATTGTTTGTATTTCTTAGGCTGCGATAATGAAATACAGTAAACCCTGCAAAAGCTGGAAACTGTAAGGTAGAAACCTGTCCGAGAAGGTTTCTTCTAATGGAGAACTACAGAAAAGTGATGAGACCACATCCTGTCAAAGGCAGAAAACTTGAAATTCCCAGAAAATAAAAGGCAGTCCCGTCAAGTTCTGGTTCTCCCCAGTTTCGCTGTACTACAGAGTAGGTGGCTTATAAGAAGAGAAGCATGTTTTCTGATGCGTCTGGCAGCCTGGAGTCCAGATCAGGGTGTCAGCTCTGTTGATTCCTCTTGAGGCTCTGGGAGAGGAACTGACTGTTCTGTGAATTTCTCCCAGCTTCTGGCAGCCCATGACCTTGGGCTGCAGCTACAGTGTCACATGTCGTCCTTCTTTTGTCACCCTGCCTCTGTGTCATCTCCTTTTTTATGACACCAGCCATGTAGGATTATAACCTACTCTGTTCCAGAATGAAGGAGCCCCAGTGGTTCAATGGTTAAGCACTCAGCTGTTAACCAAAAGTTGGAGTTTGAACCCCATTCCCGCCACCATGAGTCTGCAGGAGAGAGGCCTGTTGCTCTGTTTCTGTAAAGATTACAGCCTAGCAAACCCCGTGGGGCAATTCTGCTGTCTCACATGGGGTCACTGTGAATCAAAAATCAACTTGACGGCATCTAAGGATGATGGCAACAACTCCTGCATGATCTCGTGTTAATCTGACCGGTAACATCTTCAAAGACCGAATTCCTAAATGAGATACTTTCAGCATATCTTTTGGGGGAATACAATTCACTCCTTAACAGCAGGAAATGGAAGAGTCAGAGTTTGAACCCAGATCTCTGCAGCAACAAAACCTGTGGTCTTTCCACTGTGATCCCTGGAGATTTGATGGATCACCCAGCCCAGGAAGGTCAGGTAGCTGGGTTTGAATTCTTTTGTTTGCTCTGTCCCCAGCTAGAAGCAGCTACATGTCAAAATTAGTTGCATGCAGCCTTTCTTTACTCTCAGTGGCCCCCATGAGACCATGGGGCTGTTTTTCTCCCTCTGCTCCGTGCTCCTGTGGGGTCCTTGGCCCTGATTACTAGCTCTGGTAGGGTCAGGAATGCTGAGACCACTGCCCTGGGCTTTTAAGACATGGAATAAGCAGGAGGAGGGTATAGTGCAGTCGGTATCCCCATAGAAGGCTGAGGACCCCCTATTTTCCTTGACAAACTCTCAGCTTGTCATATGGGTCACCAGATAAAAGAGTCTAAATGAAGCCCTGCATCACCTGGCCATTGAGCCCTGGTGATGCAGTGGTTAGGAGCTATAGCTGCTGATCAAAAGTTTGGCACTTCAAACCTACCAGCTGCTTCTTGGAAGCCCGATGAGGCAGTTCTACTGTGTCCTGTAGGGTCACTATCAGTCAGGATCAACTTGAGGGCAATGGGTCACCTGCCGACTCTGGCCTTCCTCTCCAAGTCCCTCCATTAATAGGTGAGGTGCCTGGAGCTGGTGATTGGATCCAGTCTAACTACTGCAATTGGACTGTGACAAGGTCTGGTCTCTGTTTTGGGATTCAGATTTTTATTCCTCTTGAGCACTCGTCCAGGCCACTTTTGAGGGCCTAGCCCTTCAGAGACTCTGGCTGCCAAAATCTCTATGTCCTCCCCAGGCATGGTGGATAGAATAGCACTGAGCCTGCGAGTAGGTGGAGTTTAGTTCTCTGGCACATTCAGCCTGCTGCTTGCTGAGCAAAGCCAGGCTCACGCAGCTAGAGTAAGCTCCCTTGAAGGGACTCAGGTGCTAGCCAGTAGCTGTTGAGGGCAAGAGGATGTGGGCAGGGCACTGATGGCCTCTGCTACAAGGCTCTGGATGTAAAGCTTGGTATGAATTACAGCTCTGCCTCTTACAAGCTTGTTTGACTTGGTCAAGTTTCCTTACCTCAGTTTCCTAATCTGTAAAATGGGAATACTAATACTTGGCTTAGAAATACAACCTAGCCCATGGAATTGTCAATTTGCATAGTGCCTGACACATGGTAGGTGTTCGATGAATGCTATGATAAATCTCTGGACAAAGACTTCCTTTCCTGAAAGAGTTCCATCCACACAACTTTTACTTTTTAAAGTACCACAGCTTCTGACTTAAAATTTGGAACTAGAAATATCTGTTGCTCTTCCAATTACATTGTAGGTTGTGTTAAGATTCTCAGGCCAGCATGCACACGAATGTTAATTGCAGCACAGTCCACAATAGCAAAAAGATGGAGTCAACCCAGACACCCAACAACAGAGGAATGGCTAGGTAAACTGTGGTATATGTACTCAGTGGAACACAATGCAATGATAAAGAACAACGATGATAGCAGGAAATGTCTCCTAACCTGGTTTCAACTGGAGGACGTTATGTTGAGTGAAAGTAGTCAGCAACAGAGGACAAATATTGTATGAGACCCTAAGATAAGAACTTAAAAGCAGACTCATGCATAACAGAAAAGACTCTTTGATGGCTGCAAGGGTGGGGAGGTCGGGAGGGCGATGGGGGGAGGATTTAGATTAGATAGTTGTTAAAAATTTGGTTGGGTGAAATCGATGACAGCACACATTAGTAAGAAGATCAATATTAACTGGACTTCAACACAACTTGTGTACTCCTCTCATCCTAACCCAATATTGCAAGGACAGAGTAGCTAGGGCAGGGGCCAGGGACCGTGCTTTCAGGGGAAATCGAGGCCAATTGGCACAACTAGCATTTTGCTAATGAGGTTTCTCCACACCCCACCATTGGTGAGTGGTGTTTAGGGTCTTAAAAGCTGCCAAGCTGCCAGGAATGGATGACCACCGAGGTCCATAACGACATGGGGGAAAGAGAACTCAGAAGACAGAGAGACCCACTTGAGTGGATGTCTACATCAACTTGTGACCGGAAGAACTAGATGGTGCCTAGCCACCACCAGTGATAGCCACGATGGAGCTCACAAAGTTGAGTCTCACTGGCAACACAAGAATAAATAGGGGTGCACCTTGAGATCTCCACTAAAAGACCACAATTGATGGTCCAGGGGCTTCGGGGTTACCCTGGGAGCATGGCCCCTGGCCCTCATGCTGCCCCCTGTCCATAAATCATAGTGAAGGTCAACTTTTCAGACAGCAATGGATTGGGCTTGGCGACGCAGAGTGACCATATTTTGTGGGAACTTTATGATTCTAGACATCTATAGGATGTCCTGCTGACAGAGGAGAAGATAGGAGACTGTTGGGAGGATAGGACATGCATGGAGCAGAGAGGAAGAGTATGCTGTCACCGTGCAGGGAGAGCAGTGGAAGCTGCATATAGGTAAGCATGTAAATTTATATGGGAATGTACATTTTCATTCAGTCATAAAAAAAAATCTCAGGCCAGTCCACTGAAACCTCCTCATCCATGGGATAGATGAAATTACAGCACCAAGAAGCAGACATCTCCAGTTCACCTCCCTTATGTCTGAAGAGGTTTGTGTGGGCTAGTTTGGGAACCTAAACTATCCAGGGACACTGTCTGCCAATGTTCACAGTGAGAAGGAATTTCAGGACTCAATCATAGCAGCAACCAACACTTACATGGCACCACTTAGGTGCCAACCAGTATTCCAAGCAGTTTTTTTTACAACAATGCTGTAAGAAAAGCACTATTGTGGTCCTTATTTTCTGATGAAAAAGTGGAAGCACAGAGTGATTAATTAATTTACCAAAGGTCCCAAGAGAGAAGGACACAAGAGCTGGGTTTTAGAGCCAGGCTTCTGAATTCTTGGGGATGCTTCTGGCTCCCCTGCCTTCGGAGAAGCTTTGTCACAGCCCAGGTCAGCTGACTTTAGACCTCATAAGGTGTGGCAAGAGCAGAGTTAATAAGTCAGGGAACCAGAACCGCAGGTGACAAGCGTGAGCAGTGCCCCTCTTTTCCGCTAGACAGGAAAAACCGTTTGTTCCTGGAACCTGACCCTGCAGGGGGTGGGCTTGCTCTGTGTGGTTGTCTTCCTGGACCATTTACAAGTCAGGCACAGGGGGCTAGGGAGGGGGCTAGATGGGGAGACAGGGGCAGGGTGTTTATTGGAGGAAGCCAGATTACCGGCGTCTGGCAAGATGCTTTTGTCACTTTGGCCATGCAACTCTCACTGAATCCCAACAGGTGGCCGGGGCTGTTGCTTTAGCTGGGAGGGGGCGGCCTAGCCAGCCTGTGCTGTTCAGTTTATTGTTGGAGTGAGATGAGTTCTAACCAGTCTTTCCCTCTTCCCTGTCCCCAAAATAAATAGCAGCTGTTGTCAGCTCTGCTGTCTCTGCCTGCTGCCCGTCTGTCAACAGCCCCTGGCTCTCCCTTGGCCCTCCCCTTTTTGGGATTTGATGGCACTTGGGGGCCTTTTGGCTTTTGCTCTGTGGAGCCTGCCTTGCTGGCCGACTGGTGTGCCCTGGCTTGCGCTCTTTCCCAGGCGGCTCCAGCTTGTTGGCTCCTTTCTGATGCTGTCCCCCCCGTGCCCTGCAGTGAGGCAGGTCCGTGTGGTAGTGCCAGACTCCAGGTGCTGGTTTCAGACTGTGTGCTCTCGGGCAGGCAGCTTCACTCTTAGCCTCAGTTTCCTTATTTGTAAAGTCAGCTCTTGGTGTCTGTATCACAGGTGGTCACTAGAATTAAGAAAAGTGGTGTAGAGACAGCTAGAGTGGGTGGTTGGAAGCTAGACTGCCTGAGTTTGAGCTCCGACTTTGCCACTTAGGAAACCCACGACCTTGAAAGAGGTACTCAAGCTCTCTCCACACTTCAGTTTTCTCATCCGTATAAAGGCGAGAATAAAAGCATCTCCTGCAGTTATGGTGAGGATTAAGTGGGTTAATAGTGTGAATTGCTAGTGTGAAGCAACAGTGCCAGGCACGGACTAAGAGCATAATGAAGGGGACAAAATGTACCCCCCTTGCCAGATGAGGCAGACAGAACCAACGTGACTTCCGACATCCCTCAGAAGAATCATTTGTGCGTGCATGTTGTGGAGCTGACAGGATTATTATCCTCCTAACATGCCTTTTGGATCTGTGTGGTTGAGCTAATTTACTTGGCTTTGTTTCGAGCCTGTGATCAGAACTTCCACTTAAGGGGGTGGGGGTGGGACTGGTTATAAAACAGTTGGGAGGCATGGAAAGGAGAGCTGGGATTTCTGTCCCACTTGGCAGCCGTTCTGCTGATGTAATGTAAGAAATGAAAGGAAGACGATCTGGGCTGAGGACTGCTTTAGCTGGGGGCAGATGGCCCCCAAGGGGTCTCTCAGTTATCTTGGTAGAGGCACGAGCTAGCGAGGATGTTCTTCCGCAGGGTCCCCACTGCCTCCTGGAGCGCCAGCAGCTGCAGGCTCAGTCACTTTGGCTTTTCCTGGCTGTGTACTCTGGGAAACTCTGTTATCTTTGGTTTTTCTTGCCTTTTCCCTCTTTTTAGAAAGATTACACTGGGAACCCTCCTTAGAGCATCCAAACTGAAAAGTCATCCTTCTCCCAAAGAGAAAAAAAGTGTTGGCCCACACTACCAGGTGCCACCCAGGGCACACCAGCATCCTGGTAAAGAGACCCCCCGACTCGGGAGCAAGCATTTGTAGTCCCTGCCCCGCACCCCAGCCTGGCCCTTTAAGGAGGGAGGCTGAGCATGTTGTCTTGTCTCCTTGGCTTGTGTCAATTCTAGTCCAAGAAGAAAGGGCAGTGGTGGTCCTAGTCTTGACAATGAGCATGCTGCCGTCTGATGGAGGTGGGAGGAAAAATATCTAGCACAGCAGTGTAGAGCAGGGGGTCTAGAACTCCACTGTTTATTGCTGTGGAATTCCCGCTGGTGGTGTAGTGGTAAAGTGTTATGGCGCTAACCGAAAGGTCAGCGATTTGAATCTATCAGGTAGTCCTTGGAAACTCCATGGGGCAGTTCTGCTGTGTCCTGTTGGGTTACTATGAGTTGGAATTGATTTGACGGCAGTGGGTTATATATGTATTAGTTTATTGCTGTGTGTCCTTGCGCAAGTCAGTTGACCTCTGTGTGCCTCAGTTTCCTCTTCTATAAAAAAGGGACAATGACAGTACCTTCCTTATAGGATTCTAGGGGGGATTAAAGTAGGTCATGAACAGCAGTTATAACAGTGCCTGGTACAGAGCTAGTCACCTGAGCCGATACACCAGGTGAAGTTGGCTTCCCATCAGGCTCTGTCTCTGGGCCCTGCCGGGTATGTATGTTTAGAATTCTTCGTATAGGGCCGTGTGATGTTTGCGACAGCAGCATCTCTGCTGAGCGTATAGAGTGTGCTCAAGGAAAAGGCAAGTGCAAAGATTCGGACCAGCAGATGAAAGCCCATCTCTACCATGCCATGCGAGGGAGTCCTTTCACTGCTGTCAGCTCAGGCCTTGTAGGGTTGTTCTGAGAAACAGAGAGGGTGTAAGGCATCTAGTAGTCACTTCTGTTCACAGCGCCCATTTAAACAGGCGCATGCTAGGCTTAACGACCGGGCCTCAGATGCTCCCGGTAGAGATCTGCTCGTTAACCCTCCCTTTGTTGGCCTTTATCTTTTTCTTGTCTCGCTTTCCTCACTTCCTCACTCGGGTTTCCTGGGATCCCCTCTGTAATACATCATGCAGCCCCCAGCCCTTTTTTCATGGCTTTAGGAGGAACCCAAGCCGAGGTAGGAAATTTCTGATAGCGATTAGCAGAGCTAGGACTAAAAACCTCTGTGACTCCCAGTTCCCAAGTCGTGCTGTCTTTCTGGAGGTTTCTGGGGTTCTCATTACAGAGCAGTCAGGAAAGAGTCTTACTGATTGCAGCATCTTTTTGCTACTAAGAAGGCAATTCTGGAGTGAGAGTGTACAAGGCTGAAGAATACTTGTTAAATATAAGAGCTTCTGGGGAAGCATCAAGACAAGAGAGTCAGTCAATGCAAACATGATTGGGGAAGCTGGGCCTTTGAAACATCGGAATCTGACCATATATAGACTTGTCCCAGAGAGGACATAAACAAGGGGCTTATAGAGCAATAATGAAACCAAACCCAACCCACTGCCTTCGAGTCGATTCTGACTCATAGCAACCCAACAGGACAGAGTAGAACTGCTCCATAGAGTTTCCAGGGAGTGCCTGGTGGATTCGAACTCCTGACCTCATGGTTATCAGATGTAGCACTTCACCACTATGCCAGCAGAGTTTTTTATGGATAAATAGAACACTAATATCTTTACCCATCACAGGCCAGGCTGGGAGGAGCAGTGTTAGTGTCTGAGAAAACATGGGCAGAGGGAGCCATGCTGGTCATTGTGCCCAGGAGCATGGTTACCTAGACGAGAAAGACACTGCTTGCTTGCCATGAAACTCCTGCCCATTGACTCTGGGCAGTCATCAGGGAATTGGGCATCAAGAATGTTAATCCTTTTTATAACAGTGTGTAGAGAGACGAGATGTCCTTATAGATGGTGAAGGGGTGTTTAAGAAAATAAAGGGAGAAAAGGAGGGTGTGTGTGTTATGTGTGTGTCTGAGCGTGTGTGTATGTGTCTGTGTGTGGTGTGTTCACAGGGGTATGTATAGCAAAAACTGTTGGGTCATTTCCCATCCCGTGTACCCCTGGGGTCACTCTTTAACCTTGGGAGCTCCTTATGATCAGGCTGGGTACCCAGAAACATTTCGATTTTAGCCTTCAGAAAGTCTCATAGATACTCACATGTATACTTGGAATAACTGCCAGAAGGTTTGTGTAGGTCTCTTTTTACTCTCACAAAAGAAAGATTGTATTATTCACATTTGGTAGGTAAGGAAACCGAGAATCAGAAAGGTTAAGTTACTCGTGGTTTCTCAGCTAGGAAGTGGCAGTGCTGGGATCTAACTATCCTCTTAGTGCCGTTCTCTGCTGCTGCCTGGAGCTGTGCTGGATGAGTTGAGGGGTGACATTCTGCCATGGCTTTGCATGTACAGAAAGGGCCTCCCTCTCGATGCAAGGCACGTGCTCTGGGGACATTTGGCTTTAGTCGAGGCCAGGGAGGACGTGCTGGGGACCAGGAGGGCTGGGCTGCATGACCTAGGCTGCTGTAGGCAAGTTGGGAGGATCTGATTCAGGGGAGAAGTTGTTCCAGTCCAGAGGTGGGTGAAGATGGAGCCGAAACCTCGAAAAAGCAAGCGAAGATTTGGGGAGGGGCAGGGAGAAAGCTACAGAAATTCTTGAGGTTACCTCCCTGGGCCTCAAAGACAGGATATTGTAAAAAAGAAAAAAATATTTTGGGGTTGGGTATGGAACCTCATGCCTAGTTTCAGTCCCCTGAAAGCCAGTGTCAGTTGCTCTAATGTTGAAGAGCAACATTGTACGGAGGTGACTTATTCATGTGAGTGGAGCACTCTAGATTCGTGTTGTCTGGGAAGTGACTTAATTTCTACCAAGGGAACAGGCAGAGACACAGACCTTCCCACCCTGGGTTCCTGGAAGGAATAGAGGGTAGACCTTTTGCAGTATCGGTTGTTGGCAGGTGGAGGCCGCAGGGCCGCTGGGATTGCCTGCGAGTGTCACGTCAGAGCAGTGAGAAATCCCATGGAAGCTGTGATTCCAGACACATGCCTGCACAGGGCATTTGGGATTGGCTCACAGGGCTCAGATACCCTTTGGTTGCCACAGCTGCTGAGAAAGGGCCCCCTCCCCCTGGGGCCTGGCTAGCTCACTATTTCTGAAAAACTTGGAGCAGACAGTTTCTGCCAGTGTCCCAGGACTTGATAAAGGTCACCTCTGCCCCACTCTTCTGCCGCCACTGTCAGCTCAGGTGAACTCTGGGAAGCAGCAGGCAGCCTCACTCCAAGGCAGCCCAAGCACACAGGTATTTAAAAGTTACCCTCTGGTCAGTTCCCTTCCCCAATACTGACACCTCATACAAGGTTACCTGTATGTATTGGAAGATTCTGGTGGGGTAGTGGTTAAGTGCTGTGTCTACCAAGCAAAAGGTAGGCAATTTGAAACTGCCAGGCACTGTTTGGGAACTATGGAGCAGTTCTACTCTGTCCTATAGGGTCGCTATGAGTTAGAATCAACTCCACGGCCGTGGGTTTGGTTATTTTTTGGTTTGTGTGTATTGGCTTGGCTCTCTGCTGACTTAGATTAGGATGTGGTATGATGCAGTGCAGTAGTTAGGGGAGGCCAACTTCTGGAGCCCCTGCTCGGTCACCTGTGAGTCTGCAACTTTGGCCAAATCACTTAATTTCCCAGAGCCTCAGTTACCTCCTATGTAAAATGGGCTAATAACCTGGCACCGCAGTGTGATGAATTATTTAATAGGGCCTTTCTTGCCATAGTTTTGTAACTTCCACTTAGGTGATTCAGTGAGGTAGTGCAAATAAGATAATTGTGGCCCATCAAGGGGGTTGGTCAGTTTTGCGTTAAAACAGAACCAATTGCCGAGTGGTAGAAAGAGAGCCCACCATGGCCAAGGAAGGAAAGGCCTGCAGAAGAGACCCATAGGAGATGGTGCAGTGGTCTGGAGGCCACGGAAGGAGAAAGCTGAGTGCCTCTGGGCAGAGACGGAAGACCAAAGAAAAGCCTAAGCCTAACCCACGAATCTGGGACCAACCAGCCTTACAACCCCATGAGCATTTCCTTTATGGGGTTCCTGAGTTCTGGAAGATGTTGTCGCCATTAGGGGGCCCCAAAGTGGGAGGGAGGCGGAGGGTAGAGGGAGTAGCTGATGTTGGAGGAGATGCCTAGTACAGCAGCCTGGCAAAGTTGGACCTTGGAGACATCTTTAACCTCTGCTTCTGAGGAACAAGTTTTGTGCTGATCCTTGAAAAAGAAGTGATTCCTTTAGGCACAAACTCGTGGAACTGGTGGCTATGAGAGAAGCAATATAGTGGTAAAGAAATAGGGAACCACGGGGGCTTGGCATCCTTGCTGAGCCCCCTGAGTGATGGCAGCACGTAGCCCATGTTCATGTGTCATCGCCACCTGCTTGGGGAAGGGCATTGCTGAGATCTAATTCACGTGCCATACAATTCATGCTTTGAAAGCAGTGTAGTTCAGTGGTTATTCACAGCAGTGCCACCATCACCACAATCAATTTGAGGCTATTTTTGTCGTTCCCTCTCTAAAAACCCAAACCCATTAGCAGTTACTCTTCATTTCGACTTCAGCCTTCTCAGCTGTAGGCAGCCACTAATCTACTCTCTGCCTCTGTGGACTGGCCTTTCGTGGATCCTTTCTATAAATGGAATCATATACCATGTCGTCTTCTGTGTCTAAAACAACATTTTCAAGCTTTGTCCACTGTCATCCCTTTCTTTGGATGGCTTGTAGAGGTGAACTTGATTCATTCCCTGTGGTGGCCGGGGAGACCTGGGCACAGACCCTCACCTTGGCTCCCGGCAGGGCTTGGCCCATGGTTCTGAGCCAGGTTCCACCACAGAGCACTTCCTCCCCTGCTCTGCCCATGTGGATTTTCGTACCTGCCTCACCACCTTGAAGCTGGCTGAGGAAGAGCCTTTCAGGAAAACATTCAACTCATCAGCAGTTTATTCCCAATACTTCCTCTGGTCTGCTCAGCAACTTAGGGGGAAGGGTGGAAACTGCGGAAAGCCTTTGCTGATCTGTCTCCTGAGACTCTTTCCTGGAGGGGGTAGGGAGAGAGACCAAAAAGCGTCTTCTATTTGTTTTAAAATGTTGGCTAACTTCCCAGCTCCTTACCAAGTTCTGGTGAAAGTTGCTGAGTTCCTGGTCAGGCTGTCTTCCCTGGAGACACAGGGTCATGGGACTTCCCTCTTGGGGGCAGCTGATGGAGAAATTGCCAAGGGCTTTGGAGATCTCTGCATGTGGATTCAGACTGTTATTTTTCCTCTAACTAGGACTGCTCCCTTGTAAAGCAGTTCAGAGGCGTTCAGCTGCAGGTAACAAAATCCTAGCTACAACTGTCTTAAACTTTATGGAAATTTACCATCTCAGGTGCAAAGGCAGTTCAGTGGCTTGAGTGGGCTTCAGGAGGGATTCCGTGGTTGAGTGTTCTTTCCATGCCTCCGTTCTGCACCCCCACTATGTCAGCATCACCCTCAGACCCGAGCAGTGAAACTGATAGTTCAAAGGCTCACTGTCCAGGAGAAACATTCAGAGAAAGGTGTGAAACATTGTTTCCTAATGTCCTCTTTTGGCAACAAGGACATTTTCCTTAGAAGCTCCCAGCACAGTTCTCTCTGTGTCTGGTTGGCCAGGATGGATCATGTGGGTTTCCTGAAGTAGGATCAGGGATGGGGTTATCCTTGGACAGATCAGTCTGATGGTAGAGCTGGCTGGGTGTCAGCTTCCCAGAGGGACACGTGGCTTCCAGGGGAAATGGATGCTTGTGCCCGTTAGAGTGGACAGCAACCCACTTGTTATCCAGACTTGCTGGTGGAAACTTCATTCACATGAAAATATATATCGCTCAGTAAGAATCTTCCAGAGAGATCATCCTTTTCATAGGAAATAAAACCTAGAACACAAGAGATTAAGGATTGAGTCTTGTGGTGGCATTCTAAGCATGTTCTTGTATACTTTGGAGGAATTCTATTTTTTAAAAAACTACCTCCGTGGTAATATTTCTAAATTACTTCTATTTTTTTTTTCCTTTTTACCGTTGTCAGCAATGCAGCTCTAAGTATCCCTGTATGTCTGTTGGAAACTGAGCTACTGGTATCATAGTATAAATTAATGAAATGTTGCTGATGGGTTGGAGAGTTTAGGGTTTATGTCAGGTAGCAAGTACTGCAGAGGAACCAAACCCAAACTCAACCCAACCCACTGCTGAAGTCAATCCCAACTCACAGTAACCCTATAGGGCAGGGTAGAAGCGCATTAGACAATTTCCAAGGAGCACCTGGTGGATTCGAACTGCTCACCTTTTGGTTAGCAGCGCTTAACCACTGCACCAGTGGGGTTTCCCATGCTGAGAGATAGAATGGGAATCTTTACTGAACAGCCGTAATGTACCACTTGGAACAATACAAATGCCCATGAAAGAGGGATGGATAAACCAAGTATGGTATATTTATATGATGTAATTCTGCACAGTTAAAATGCATGATTTATGTAAGAGACTTGTACTGATGAACCAAGAGAGTGTGGTTAGCACCAGAGGGGTGTGATTGCATTGCAACTGGAGCTTGAAATGTGGCCTTGTGACAGTTCTCTGTCCTAGTTTTTCCCACTTCTCGTATCTTCTCTAGTTTTCTTCTAGGTTTTCTGCTTCCTAAACATAGTTCCCCAGATTCTTTCCAGTCTTTGGAATTCTCTCCTTGGACCCTCCTTTTCCATTTAACTTGCAACCCCTGGGCAGATTTGTCATTGTAGCAGGGCCATCTCCTGTCTCCAGCCAGCTGGACCCGTCCACTTGATATCCTGTCGGCACTTTCTCCCTAGAGAAATCCCTCTCTCCCTGTGCCACCTCATCTTACCTCACCCCACTGATTTCCTAGCATTTAAATTAATGACATCACAATATTTCCACCCTTAGAATAAAAATCCTGTTGTGGTTTGGTGGTGTCCGGTTGGTTCCAGCTCATAGTGACCCAGTGCAGAATAGGGTGAAATACTGCCCCGCCTGTGCCACCTTCAGGGTCGTTGTTCTTCTCGAGCCTGTCGTTGCAGCCACTGTGTCAGTCTATCTCATTAAGAGTCTTCCTCTTTTTCACTGACCCCCGTACTTGACCAAACACGATGTCCTCCAGGGACTGATCTCTCCTGATAGCATGGCCAAAGTATGTCAGCTGCTTTTGTTTTTTTCCCCTAAGGTTATTTTGTTTTTGTTGAGAACATACACAGTGAAAAAAAGACCAGTTCCACAGTTTCTGTATGTACAATTTAGTGACACTGATTATATCCTTCAAATTAGGCTCACAGACCTCTAAACTTCCTATCTCATCTTTCAAGTTGCTGTTGTCACTTTGATCCCATATAAATAGTTCTTAAAAGAGCATACTGCGCACTGTAGACTATTTTTATTAGTTAAGCTGAACAGTGGTTTGTAAGATGAAGTCAGGGGATATTATTTTTGGTTTAAGTTTTAAAGATTATCTTGGGGCCATAGTTTCACAGAGTCATCTACCTTTCATGGTTCCAGAAAGTTTGGAGACCATGAGAATTCGAAATTCCACCCCATGTTTCCCTATTTTAGCCAGAATTCTTTTATGGAATTTTTGATTAGAATGTTCAGGAACAGTAGCCAGGCACCATTCAGCTCTTCTGGTCTTGGGAAAGGAGGCAGTTAGTCTTCAGGAGGCAATTAGTCACACATCCCATTTCCTCCTCATCTTCCTGACTCTCCTGCCTTTTTGTTCCAAGTGAGTGGAGACCAATTATGATGCCTTGGATGCTTGCTCGCTAGCCGTTAAGACCCCAGGCACTAGACAGCAAACTGGAAGGGAGAACGGAAGCACTAAACATGGTATTAGCCCAATTAATTATGATGTCACAAGAAACCATGACCCCAAACCTCCAAACCAAGGAACCATATCCCTTCCCGTGAGATGTTTGGTTGTGCATAAGCAGCCTCAGTCGCTACTTTTCCTTTTTGTCACTGCTGGAAATATATCTGTCTCACAACTTTCACCAATTCAGTGTTTTACAAGTGTACAACATATTGACAGCAATTACAATAATTGGTTGTGTAACCCTACCCATAATCAGTGCGACTTCTCCTTTGCTGTTAACCCCCCTTTCCTCCTCCTTCCTGCCCCTGATGACCACCTAAATACTTTGCCTTTTGTCTTTTTTAAAAAGTGAGGTTGTACAATATTTGTCCTTTTTCGATTCACTGATTTTGCTCAGCATATCTTCAAGCTCCATCCATACTACAGCATGGGTCCACACTCCAGTTCTCCCAGTATTCCACTGAATGAGTAGTACGAGTAGTATTCCACTATATGTGCCGCGTTGTGTTTATCCACTCATCTGCTGATAAGCATTCACCTGGATCTTCTTTTGAGTTCTCTCCCCACTGCCATTTGAATTCTGTGTCCCATTGACAGATGGTTCCCGGATCCATCCAGGAAGCTGGTTGAAGAAGTACTTCCTCAAGGTGTCCATTCTAACTCTGGAGGCTGATTCATTGTTTAGTGAACTTGGGCTGAGGTTCATGTCTTTTTCAGGGTTCCCTTGGAGAATCTGATGAACAGTGTGGAAGTACTGCGCTGGGTCTACTTCTACTCTGTCTGATAGATTGACTAACTCCTGTTTCCACCTTGCACGCCTTTCTTCATCACCCTACTTCTTGGCCACACTGTAGCCAGCCTAAACTAGAGCGCTCTAGTAGTCACTCAGCATCTCTTTCTGCACCTTTTCCCGAGCCATTTCCATTGCCTAGAATGATGCCCCTCAACCACTGAAATCCTTTAAGGCTCAGCCCGTGTGTCTTAATCTAAAGTGTGTTTCAGATTTGCTTGGGGCGGAAGGGTTTCCTCCATACTGATCTTGTAATAATCATTGGTCTACATATCTCTTTACTCTGTAAGATTAATGGAACAAGCATGTGGACCAGGCTTTTAGGGTAAACAGAGGACAGATAGAGTCCTGCCCTTGAACATCAGCAAAGGAGACACTAAGTGTCTCCAGGGCAAAGACCCTGCCTTCTAAGACCCTTCGTTGCCTGCGTGGGCCTTGGGTGTAAAATTTAGTCAATATTTGCTGATACTGCCCTGTATGATGGCCTTTCCTACTTGAAAGAGAGGCTCGCATGCTGGTTTTTCCCACCTTGGGTACAGCAAATTCATCACATATTACCGCCATCTGAAAGCCATCCTCTTATCTCTGTTTTCCCTTTGTCTCTAATTCTCGCTCTCCATCCGTTTTCTTCTCAGGCATCTAATCTGTTTGGCGTAAACCCTTAGAAAATAGGTTGTGCCGTTTGTGTGTCTGGTTGTAACCGGTATAAGTGGTCTTATGCTATAGCTTTTGTTTGGTTCATTTTCCTTTTTACCCAGTTCTGTGTTTGTGAGCTCTGTTGACACTGTGTGTGTCCACCGACCTTATTGCTTCCATCTGCTGCACAGTGTTCGACACTGGCGTCCAATGCAGTTGATTATTCACAGCCCTTCTTCACGGCACCAGTGTAGCCTCACAAACATCTTCATGTCCTTCCCACCCTCTGTAGAGATTCTGCTGGTGTGTGTCTGCGGGAGTGGGACTGCTAGAGTGTAAGGCCTACACAGACTTTGTAGACTGCTTTCCAGATTGGCTGTACCAGCTTATAGACTTACCACACATGAACAGGGCTCCCATCTCCCCACATGCTCGCCAACACTTGGCGCTATCCGGTAGAGTAGAGGTCATTTTTCTCACTCCCGTTCAGAGAGAACCTTCCAAGCTGTTGGCCCTTCTTGAGGACCAATCCACCGTAGGTTGGAAGACATAGTGAATTTCGATCTCTTCATATCGCTCCTTCCTGGCCTGTCTCCCGTGCCTGTAATTAAAGTTCTTTTTATAATTCCCTACCGGGTTCTCACTAATGGGACCAGAAACCTAAAACCTTCCTCTTAAGAATTTGGCCAGCATTTCAACAGTAAATCTCCTTTGTTTTTCAACATAAGCTGAAATAAGCCCCTCTTATCTGTTTCCTCCCTTTACTATGTGCTTGGAAGCCTCCCGCACGGGTCCTCCTGTGTGTTTGGCCTCAGGAGTGGCACCTGAGAGCCAGCCTCTGGTGGAGGGAAGCCGGGAGCTGCAGGCGCTCTGCAGGTGGTAGTCCAGTCACAGAAGCCAAGTTTGGGGTTTAGCTCGGTTTCAGCGGTGGCCTACATTCTTGTTTCTAGAAGGAAGTAATTGGGCTTTTTGCTGGGTGTGTTTATAAGAGTCCCTGGGTGGCACAAACAGTAAGCGCATCCAACTGGTAACCTGAAAGTCGGCCACTGGCATCTGCCTAGAGTTGCCTTGGAAGAAAGGGCTGGTGCTCTGTTTCTGAAGAGTCAGCCACTGTAAACTCTGTGGGGCCCAGCTGTACTTGGACACACATGAGGTCACCATGTGCTGAAGTCCACATGACAGCACTGCTTTTCTTTTTTTAATTATAGGAAAAAGAGTCCTCCTTAAGACTACCCAACTTTGGGCCTAAATCATTCAGTGAAGTTAGTCAGAAGGGTATCATGGTATCTGTATTACTGGAGTAGAAACCCCGGTGGAGTAGTGGTTACGTGCTATGGCTGCTAACCGGAGAGGCTGGTGGTGTAGATCCACCTGGCTCTCCTCGGGAACTCTGTGAGGCAGTTCTCCTCTGTCCTGTAGGGTCACTGTGAGTCGGAATTGACTCAACGGCAGTGGGCGAGATATTATTGAATCAGAAAACCTGATGGCGACGTGGTTAAGTGCTACATCTGCTAATCAAAAGGTCAGCAGTTCACATCCGCCGGGCGCTCCTTGGAAACTCTATGGAGCAGTTCTACCCTGTTGGATAAGGTCACTGTGAGTCGAGATTAACTCAGTAGTAGTGTTATTTTGTGTTGTTTCTTAATCTTACTGAATGGGACTATTATTGAGGGCCTATCTTTTGTATCTTTCTGTTTGCCTTGTCTTATTAAACATGGCGTTAGGTTTTCTGTACATGTTATGTGTTTGCCTTGATTTTTCCCATTACATTAAGTGCTCTGTGAGGGCAGTGTTAGGGTCTCTTGTACCCTTTCGGGTTCTTCACAGGGCCTGCCCCTCCCCACTCCTTCTCCATAGCTTTGCACTTAGCAGGTGCTCAGTAAATACTTGCTGGGTGGCTGACACAGGATTGCATGTTAATCCATCAGCTTCAAAGGCTAGAACCAGACCTTCTTAAAAAACAAACAAAATCCTTCCTCTAAAAAGTGACCTTACCCTCTTACCCTCACAAATGTTCATTTTAATCTCATTTATTGCTTTTCCAGGGGATGCTTAGGGGAGTGACTCAGGGAGCCTCTTTCACTTAAAACGGGGATAATAAATCACACTCTTTGGGAAAAAATCAGGTGCCTGTGTGGGTCCCGGAAGTGGTTTTAGGGCCCAGCATTCCACGAGGCACCTCTGCTCAACTCCCCTGCCCCCTCACTGCTGCTTGTAAGGCCTGTTTTCCACAGCAGTGTGGGGTACCCCACAGAGCTTGGCTAAATAAACAGTCCCTTGTGCAAACACAACATAAAAAAAAAATAGTTCTCTCTATTGTATCAGGGGAGCTAAATATTATGGAAAAGGCCAGATATTTCCACTGTGTTAAGAAAATAAGAACCCGGCAGCATGGAACTTCCCAGTCAGCGGGCAGAAGAAGTGGTGGAAACTTCAAAAGGAGGAAGAACTCTGAAGACAGCAAGGGCTGCAAAGGGTGACTGAACCATGTAAAAAAATAGTGTATGCGTGTGTATTCCATATGCAGCTGCAGAAGTTGCCACATCGCCTTTCACCTGGGAAGTAAATTTAATGCCCCAGTGTCTGTATCAAGGCTCACCCAGACAGTCTGTCCGGTTGTGCCTCCGGCTGGGGGTGAGGTTTGGAGGAGGAAGTGTCAGAACAGAAACGTCCTTTGTTCTGTAAGGCCTAAGGCAGGATCATCGAAAAGCCTCCTCTTCAAGCCGCCTCCTCTGAGTCTGAAATGAAGAGGGACACTTCTCTAGTCCCTCTCCCATCACTAGGTTTTGGTGGTTAAGCTGGGGAAGGCTGTAAACCCAGGCAACCTGAGTATTATGGGAAAGAGACCCAGGAACCGTCTTGCTTTCATTACAAAGTTAGACCGGGTTATGTCAAGGCTGTCCCTGAGGAGGACAACGCTTCAAAGCCAACCTGCATCTGAGCTGCTAACCTGCGTGCTTTGAGGAGCTGGGGTCAGCTCATCTGGGAAGTAGCAGTAAAATTGCTTACAGGACTTGCAACATGAGAATGTTGTTCTTGAACCTGAGAATGTTGTCCGTGAATCAGTGCACAAAGCTCCCAGGTGTGGAGAAGGGACTTTTGTTTCTTCAGTTGATAGGGGATCTGGCAGTCTGGCTCGCTTCCTCTACTTACCCAAGTCTTCCTGCCTATGGGTCTGGCTACCAACACATCAGCTCAGCAAGTTGGCCTGACCCAAAATGAAGAAAGAGAGAATCGTGACATGTTGGTACAAGGACTTGCCCACATTCCCAAAGGTATGTCAGTGCCCCTGCATGCTATGCCAGGCCCTGCAGTGATGACAGTCCTGGCCTGCAGCTTTCAGTGAGTCATGACTCTGTGACCGGGACTGTGCTTTTCACATGGAGACTTTGGGTTAAGCCCCATAGCTATCTACTCTTGTTATCCCCATTTTACAGATGAGGAAACTGAGGCCCCAGGAGGCACAAACCCATGGTGTCACATAGACAGTAGGTGGCAAAGCTAAAATTCATACCTGAACGCTGTGACTGCAAGGCCTGTGTTTTTCTACACTGCTGTCTAAGGGCTACGCAAAGACACAGCCCTGCCCTCAAAAATCTTGGTTTAGTTGTAGAGACCTCCTTGCATGGAAAGATGATTCATGGGTCCCAGCAGAACTGGGTATCCAAAATTCCATGGGAGTTCCAGGCAGGTGCTGGAAGGAACTATGGTGCTTTGAGCGTACTGTGTTGCCTGGCACCATGCTATGTGCCTTATAGTCATGACTTCTTTTAATTCTCACGACAACCCAGTGAGGTTCATTTAATAAGCACTAGGTCTGAGGCACCTTAGACATGTTGTCAGGAAGGATCAGTCCCTGGAGAAGGACATCACACTTGGTAGAGTGGAGGGTCAGCGAGAAAGAGGAAGACTCTTGACGAGATGGATTGACACAGTGGCTGCAACAATGGGCTTAAGCATAGAAACGACTGTGGACATGGCTCAAGACCAGGTCATGTTTCATTCTGTTGTTCCTAGGGTTTCTGTGAGTTGGAATCAACTCGACGGCACCTAACAACAACAGGTCTGAGGCTCAGAGAAGTTATTATGTAGCTTGTCCGATACCACACAGCTCAGGAGTGGTGACACTGGCCCTGAAACCAGAGCTTTCTACGTCCAAAGTTCTTTCTTTGTGTGATACCCTGACAGAAACTATGTTTAAGTAGAAATGTTGGGGAGGGAAAGTGGAAAAGGATGAGTTAAGAGGTGAGAAGGGAGATAGGAAGGGCCAAGCATTCCAGGCTGCAGGAAGTGAAATTAGGGGGTAGGGTGGGATGGGGAACAGCAGGGAATCTACCAGACCTCCCCCTACCCAATCACCGTGGTGTCATCACTAATGAGATACTTGGCTGCTGAGGACCAAGTTCTTCCTCCCCTCCTTACTCTCTCCACCCAGATCCCTTGGTAACTCATTAGATGTGGTCATCTGTGATGGGTGTGGGCCTGTCGGAATGAAGGTTTGGCCCTGGAACTTCTCAGCTGGAAGGAACTAGATTTATTCCTTGATCACTTCTGTGCTGTCTGCCTCTCACTACATCCTGCTTAGTCTGAAAACATCCCCCGAGTCCCTCCAAGCAGCATCTCTCATTACCTAATGGGGACCATGCTGACCCCTTGTATTTGCCTAGCTCCACTGACTTTGTATGCCCACATTCCCTGTTTCCTCTGATCTTTCATTCTTCCAGCAAACATTTGTTAAGTGCCTACTGTGTGCCAGGAAACCCTAGAGGCATAGTGATTATGTGCTATAGCTGATTACCAAAAGGTCAGCCGTTCAAATCTGCCAGGTGCTCCTTGGAAATGGTGGGATAGCTCTACTCTGTCCTGTAGGATCTCTGAGTTAGAATCAACCCGATGGCAGTGGGTTTGTTTTTTTTGGTACTGTGTGCCAGGCACCATGTCAGATATTCCGATTCCTGGTTGAGCCAAAATGGTTACATCCCAAGAAAAGTGAGACTTACAAGCTGAGGAGAGTGACCAGCAATCATGGACTGAATTGTGTTCCCCTGAAAATCTGTGTAGTGGTTTAGCTAGATTATAATTTCTGGTATCGTGTTCTGTTCCTGCATGTTGTAAATCTGCCTCTATGATGTAGATGAGGTAGATAGGCAAGGACAGTTGTGTCAGCGGGGTGAGACTCAATGTGTAAGACTGTTTGGAGCCTTGAGGTAGTTTCTTGAGATATAAAGGAAAGGGGCTAGCAGAGAGATTTGGGGACCCCATACCACCAAGAAGCAATGCTGGAAGCTGAGCGTGTCTTTTGGGAAGGACTGAGGTCCCTGTGCCTCAGAAGTTGCCGGTCCAGGGGAAGATTGATGACAAGGACCTTCCTCCAGATCCAGCAGAGAAAGTCTTCCTGTGGAGCTGATACCCTGAATTTGGACTTTTAGCATACTGGACTGTGATAAAATTAAGTTTCTCTTTTTAAAGCCATCCGCTTGTGGTATTTCTGTTAGAGCAGCACTAGCTGACTAGATCTGACATCTAGGGTCGCTATGAGTTGGACGCGACTCGATGGTAGTGGGTTTTTAGCTGACTAGAATACCAGCATTACCGTGAATGGACGTGCAGTGACAGACTCATGCAAGGAGCTGGCGAGAAAGGAGCAGGACACTAGAAAGCATCATCAGGATGTGGCTCTGCAAATGTAAAAAGAAGAGTCCTCTGGGCAGAGGGAGCAAGCTTTGGCCAAGGCCCAGTGGTGGGAAGGAATGAGGCACTTCAGATCTTCACCACAACCCTGAGGAGTTACTTTCTTGTTGCTGCTGTAATACCTGTCTTACAGGTAGTGAAGGTAAAGCTCAGGAGTGAACTTTTCTCCTGAGCTGAAGGCAGGGTGTGCTTTGTTGGTAGACATTGAGCAGAATCGGGCCTAGGCTGCTGCCGTGTTCTAAACTGTGCCTGAGGTACCAGAAGGACCTATGTTCACTCAGGAAAAAATCCTGGCATTGGGCGCTGGTTCCACCAAGATCTTCAACTGCTGTCTATTTCTTAGGGCTCTGTTACATTTCCCAGTAGATGTGAAGCTGCCTGATCAGAGACTGGGGGATCTGGGATAGGGTTTTAGGCCCAGTCCAGAGAAGGTGTGAGTGGGTGGAGTGTTGCAAAGTACTGAAACCTGAAACGCAGCGTCACCCAGTGGAAAAAGCTGGAGTTTTGGAGTCTAACTGACCTAGGTTCACCATCAGGTTTACACCTGAGTGACTTCAGGCAAGTCATGTAACTTTTCTGAGCCTTTGTTTAATTTGCAAAGGATTTCTTGTTTTATAAAAAAAATTTCTGATGATTCTTTTATGCAGAGAGTTCCTCTTAGGGTTTAAAAAATAAAATGATTTGTTGTCCACAATTACGACTTACCTGTGGGGTTGCTAAGAGTTCAGAGTTGACAGCAGTGGGTAACAGTAACGTCTATTGTCAGCTTCATGCAAAACTAAATATGTCAGTGTTGACCTCAGGGAGACTCTCAAGGGTATGCCGCAGGACCCTGTTCTCTGTCCCTGACTATTATGGATTAAATCATGTCCCTTAAGAAGATATATAGAAATCCTGGTAGCATATTGGTTAAAAGCTATGGCTCTAACCAAAAGCAGCTATGGCTGCTAACCAAAAGGTCAATGGTACAAATCCATCAGGTGCTCCTTGGAAACTATGGAGAAGTTTTGCTGTCCTACAGGACAGATATGATTTGAGGTGGAATCAACTCGACAGCCATAGGTTTGTTTTTTTTTTAAGAATGTGTTCTGACATCAGTCCCTGGTACCTGTGAACATGACCTTGTTGGGAAATACAGGCTTTGAAGATGTTACCAGTCAAGTTAAGATAAAGTTGTACTGTAATATTGTGGCTCTTACTGCAGTATGAGGGGTGGCCTTGTACAAGAGAAAAAGAGACAGAGAGGACAGCTGTGTGAAGACACGCAAGACTGAAATTAGGCATCTGTCAGCCAAGGAATGCTAAAGATTGCCAGGAATTACCAACAGCTAGAAAGAAGAAAGGAAGGATCTTCTCCTGGAACCTTCATGGTCCCACTGACACCATGAACGCGAGTATCTGGCCTTCAGAACGATTAGACAATACATTTCTGTTTGTGTAAGCCACCTACTTTCTGATACTTTTAACAATAGCCTTAGCAAACTAATACACTGACCAAGAATGTTTGTCAATGGCTTGGATGGGATTTTGATGTCTTCCTTCTCATGTTGACAGGTAACACAGGGAGGGAGGGGAGAGAGTGTTTTAGGTAACAGGCAAAAGAAAAAAAAAAAAAAGGAAAAAGAAAAAACCCAACTGCCACTGAGTCAACTCATGGTGGCCCTGCAGGGCGGAGTAAAACTGCTCCATAGAGTTTCCAAGGAGTGCTTGGTGGATTCGAACTGCCAGCCTTTTTGGTTAGCAAACATAGGACTTAATCACTATGCCCACCAGGGTAGCTTTCAAAAACATGGAAGTTTGAAGTAGAGTAGAAATGAATGTCATGTTTTGTGATCCAAATCAGTGAATCAAGTACCCATGGCAGGAGATTGGTTTAAGGCATCAGGGGTGTTAGATTTCAGGGTTTAGGGTGTCTGACAGCTCAGCAGAAGCCAGCGGTGTGTGTGACTCCCCTAATTCTGGAGATACATTCACAGAATCTATATTCCTGGGGATGTATTCACAGAGGTGTAGGGTCCAGAGAGGAGGAGGTGAGAATCTGCTTCCCTAATCTATCTTCTCAGGCTGTCTGCGCTGGAAGGTTGTGTTCAACTCTGGTGCACACTTGACAAGAGCGGGCTCAGAGGAGGGCAGCTTGCATAGTGGGAAGACCTCAGACTGGTGACTAGGAGCAACAGGATAAAGTGGGAAGTTAGCCCAGAGAAGAGAGCTGGTCTGAGAGGAGGAGTTTTGCCTGTTTGCAATGGCCCCAGGGGCAAAACTACTGAGTATGGGTGAGAGTTTGCTGGAAATAGGTTCAGTTTAGTAGAAGGATGGACATTTTCATGGTCAGAGCTGCCCAGATGTGGAGTGGACTCCTTTAGTAGTGACTTCCCCATGGCTGGCCACATGTAAGCACAGGGCAGGGATCATGACATCTAAGTTCCTTTCTGACCCAGAGAGCCTGATTCTTTGTTTTTCACTTGGCCAACACTACCCCCTTCCAGTTGTGGTTGAAACTTGTGCAACATGGCACTTGTTCCCTGGGATCCTGTTGAGATTCCCATTTGTGTAAAACAACAGTTATGTGTCAGTGGCTGGGGATGGGAATAGGCAAAAAACTAGCAGCCCATTTGCTGGCTTGTGGAAGGTTTCCTTGAGAGTGGTAGCTTCCTCTAGAACCCAGGCCCTTCTGGACCCAAGGTCACATAGCCTTTGTGTGACTGAAATGGGCGTGAACTGCAGCCTCTGACTCCAAATCTCTTTCCCCTTCCAGCTGACCCAGCCTCTGTGCTGGAAGCTGGAGTTGCCTGTCGCAGAGTTTCTGGCATGCTGTAGCTGTCCTCTAGATGAGCCTTTACAAGCCAGAGAACTGACACCAGCAGTTGTGTCCCAACTCGCCCCTTTCCTTTGTCTTCGCATTTTGAAGACAAGCTAAGGCCCCTAGTGACAAAGTGGTTAAGTGCTACAGCTGCTAATCTAAAGGTTGGCAGTTTGAATCTACCAGGCACTCCCTGGAAGCTCTGTGGGGCCTTTCTACTCTGTCCTATAGGGTCACTGTGACTCAGAATCAGCTCAGTGGCAGTGGGTTTTTTCTTTTTCTTTTCTTTTCTAAGGCCTAAAGAGGCCAAGTGATTTGGCCAAAGCCATTCAACAGAACCAAATTCCATAACTGGCCTGTCTCCTGTCAGGGTCCACTGGACCCCCTCCTTTGTCCTTGGGAGATTTTCAGCAGGAGGAGGAGGGTGTCCAGGTCTTAGACTGTCTATGGGCAAGAGGTTAGCCAGGAAAGTGCCATTCTGGGCACATTCCACAGTGCTTCAAGCCTTCAGCATAGCCCTGCAAACTGCGATCTTTTTTCCCTAGAAACCAGACAGTGGCCGCCAACTGGCAAGGGATAGCGTGAGGGAACACTCTTGGGGGTAAGGGGGAGCTGAGATATTACTTTTCATCACTCTGCTGGAGTGTGTGAGGCTTTGGCGAGCCAATCTGTGGGTGTGGCTGTCCCAGCTGAGGTCTGCCCAGGGCAGGAGGTCTGCTTTCCTTCCCTCAGCCTCCCAGGAGCCGGTGAGCTGTGCATCACAAGGTGGGGCTGGGATCCACGCTGTCCTACCTGTTGGCAGTGAGACCTTGTGAGAATGAACCACTCACCCTCGTGAAGCTCAGTATCCTTCTTCTGTAAAGTGAGGGTAACATTGGTACCAGCGTCCCAGGCTTTATGTATGGGTTTCATTGGCTTCAGTGCACGTGGCTTTCAGCATAGATCCTGGAGCGTAGCACTCATTTCCGGGATTTCCTTCTCTTTCCCAGGTGCCGTGGAAATGCTGTGCTCCATGACTTGGCCAACAAGGACCACGCTCCTAACCCTGTGGAGACAGTGGTTAGAGCTGGGCCTGATAAAGGGCAGTGAGGTGGGAGGTTTAAGTGCTGAAGCTCCTTCTTGAGTCAGGAATGACATCTTTTTGCACAAAGCCAGCCCTGCTCAAATAGGATTTATGCAAAAGGGATGAGTTTTTCTGTGCCTTGCTTTTCCCATTTCACACTTGGAGGAGTGCCTCTATCAGCATCCTGTGATGACCTAGTTTTGGGGATAGTTGCAGAGTATTTAATTCTGAGAATGTGCCCGAACAACGTGGAGACTGCTCCCCCAAACACCTTCAGACATTTAACCTAACCTATTTGTGAGTTTATCCTCAGGATAAATTTGTAGCAGGGAAATTCATGGGTCAAAGTGTTTGTATTTCTTGTTTTGGTATAGATTGGCAAATTGCCCTTCTGAAAGAATTTGCTTCCTTCTCCTGGTGTATATGTGGCTATTTTCTCATCGTTTCACTTGCCCTGGTTCTTACCACATGTGAATGCTTTTGCCAAACAGATGAGAAATAACATCTTGTTGTTCCGATTTGCTTTTTAAAATTACGTGTGAGGTCGAGTATCTCTTCATTTATGGATTGACCATTTGTGTCTTCCTTGGGAAACTGCCAGTTTATATTTCTTGGCCCATTTTAGGTTTCACTGTTGAGTGTTCAGCTCTTTAGTTTGTATTTGGAGGATTATTTCCTGGGGAGAGGAGGTAGTCTCCAAGGGGGCTGGTGGCATTTAGGTCAATCACCTTGTGGGACTGTCAGCTGTATATCAGGCTCATCACCCGCTCTGGGAGGAGGCTGGAGCTGCCGTGGGCTTGCTTTGAGCTTTCTGGTGTTTCTCAACCGTTGACGGGTGTACAAGTGCTGTGTCTCCCCCTCCCCCAGCAGTGGATTTGGGCAGAGCCTTGTGACTGGAAGCAGGGTGGGCTTGGTGCCCAGATCCACTTCTTCTGGGATGGGGGCGGGGGTGCATCTTTTGATCCAAGGGAAAAAAGAACGTGTATGTGTGTGTGTGTGTGTTTATGGCTGTGACAGAGAGTTGTACACTTTCTGTGATAGGGAAAGTTTGGGCAGCTAGCAGCTTTATCTGCATAGGAAGCATCTTGTTTTTGCTTTAAGGGTATATTCTACATAAAAAACACCAGTGGACTGAAAGTTGATTTTGTGCACAGTAAAAATTCTAACACTGAGAAAAGGTCAGTTTTCTGTTAAGAAAAATAAAAAATAAGGAAGGGTGAAATAGATAATAAAATGATAATAACAGAATGCTATTTGAATTTGGAGCTGGCTGGTGGAAATTGTGATGGCGGGGACTACACTTTCCTTGGCCTTGCCACTGGTGTTAGGATTCCCAGGAAATCCAAGAAACATAAAGAATTAACTACCACACACTGCGTGCTGCAGTGGGCCAGGCTTGGTGCTAACTCAGCCTGCATCATGCCGTTTAGTCCTTCCTCAAGCCATCTAAGGTGTGTACTCTTACTACCCTCCTTGTTCAGGTGAGGAAATAGAGACTCAAAGAAATTAGATTATTTGTCTAAGATCTTACACCAAATGAAAGGCAGAGCTGGGATTTAATACCTGAATCTGTTTGTTTGATGCTGCACACTGGGCTTTCTCTCTTTTCTCCCCAGCCCCTGACCCTGCAGTTCAAGATAACAAGAGAGTCCACGGAGAGGGTGGATAGCAGGGGCAGCAGTGTTCTGGCCAAGTGCCCAGCCCCCTGCAGCCCAGCTGGCATCTCAACAGGCGGGGCTGGGAGGGGCAGGGCCTTATTTGGGGCCTTGGTGCAAGGCCCGGGAGGGCTGGAATCTATAGCTCACGCCTTTCCCTGCATGGGCCTGGGTGTGAGCAAGGCTGTAGGGAGGGGGCTGGCTCCCTGAGGGTGGGCTCTGGCCAAGCAAAACACGCTTAGGTCAGAGGGAGGGGGCCGCTCTCCCCGAGGAAATGCCTGGATGACGTGACTTTGGGGGGAGTGTTGGCGGGAGGAGGGTGTGGGTTTCAAGTCTCACCTCCGAGCCTCGGCCAGATGAGGAATCGGGGAATTGGCACGGAAGTCCAGCCAGATGTGGCCTCTGGCAGGCTTCCCTGGCTGCCACGCGAGGCTCCTCTCCAGCCGTTTTGGCAGGTTCCTCTTCCCCCTCCCCACAGGGATCTGGAAGCAAGGGATGTGTTGGAGTTGGCTATGGCAGAGGAGGGTCTCAGGTCACGCAGCAGAAAAGGGTAGGGAGAAATGGGTAGGGGGCCCAGAAGTTGTGATCTGGTACCCCGGCTCTTCTCTCCAAATTCCAAATACTGAGCTATGGTTGCAGCAGAAAGGGGGGTTTTGAAAGGTTTGCTCTAGGTTCCATAGCCTGGGAGAGAACTGGGCATAAAACTAAGTCTTCAGCTTGTAGTTCTTTGTCCGCTGTCTTTTTCAAAGTTGATTATATCTTTTCTGTGTGGAGTTTCAGGCTTCTTCTCAACTGTCCAGCGGTGAACAGAGAAGTATTTCTGAATGTTGGGGACCCTACCCCGACCCTACACCTAGAGCTAAAGATCTGTGCCAATCCCTCCCTTTGCTTAAGTTCACCTGGGGACCTAGAAACCCTAGGGGCAGGATTTCCCCATCTTCAGATGTCCTCTTGTAGTACCTCTTGTGTCCTATCCCTTCCTTCATGGACCCTTCACGTTCCAGTGCCTACCTTGTCTCCTCACCAAGCCTGGCTTCACCTGCTTGTTTGTCCCTTGCGAGGGGGCCCTTCAAGCGCTGAGTTCCTTCACCCTCATCTCTTTCTCCTTTAGTCTGTAGATTGTCGCCACACATGCTCTTCCCCCTCTCCCCCAATCCTTCCAATCCATCCAAGCCCTGAGAACTGCCAAGTGTCCCACTCAAGAAAGAGTTGAGTTTGATGCCCTGTTGGTCTTCACCTCTCTTCTATCCCATCATTCCCATCAGCCTCAGAGCCCGGCAGTCTTCTGCCCCTCACTGCCGTGAGCATACGGCTCCAGCTACCCAACTGCTCCTGCCCACTCCACTGGCTCAGGCTACCTCACGCCCCGTCCCCAGCCTTGCCGGTACCATTTTTTCTGCTCAGTACACCTTCCAGCTGCTGCACCCCTCACTTCTTCCCCCAGCGTACCTCCTTTGTGTGCACCCTTCTTCACCTCGCTGCCAGGATCACCTCCCCCAGAAGCCACCTTGGCTTGGTGCCGCTCGTCTGGGTTCTGCCGGGATCATGCACGTGTCCCAGTCCAGCCTATGCAGCCAATGACCCATCCGTCAGTGCTGCTCTTTGCCACTAGCCCAGAGCTGCTCTGTGAAGGGGCCGTGTTTTATTTGACTTTGTGTTGTCAGGGTCTAATGCAGAGCCCAACACAACCACTCAATATATGTTTACTGGACTGAGCTGAATTTTATCCGACAAGCAGTGTCTTTACTGAGGATCTCCCATATGCCTAACCCTGTCACATGCTATAGGCAAAATAAGAGAAGTCAGGGGGAAATATTTGCTTTCAAGGCATTTATGACCCATCGAGACTGAGGCTGGGGACAGGTCACCGGAATGGATGTGCATGAGATTGGCAACCTGGTTCTGCAGGGCTGTAGTGGGTGCTTGGGCTATGGGTGTTCCTGAACATTTAGAAGACTCTGCTGCCTGTAGTGGAGAGAAAGGGTAGATGGAATCCATTTTTCTAGAAGGCTGGGCCAGGCTCCAGAGTTAGGGCTGCAAACACAGGGCAAACTAATTTGCTAGAGAAGGTGAACAGATTTCACCTAGTTCTGCGGTCATTCCCTTTGTGGGATTTTCCGATGTCAGGGCAGGGTTAGTGGAGTTTAAGGGCAGTTTCTCTCTCATGGCAGCCAAACAGGAGCTGATGGTGTTCCCAGTTTTGCTGCTTGATTGGGAAATTTTGCTGCATGCCAGGGTCTGCTGTGGCCAGTGAACTCTGCAGGCAGAGAGCAGGATGTTTTAGCAGTTTTCCAGTCCTAAGTGCAAGAGAACCTGGATTTTCATGCCAGGCCTGGGGGACCAATCTCAGGCCAGGCTTTCTCAGTCAGTCGGTTGCACCTACCATGTGCCAGTCAGTGCTGGCAATCTGCAGTGAGGAGCTGGTAGAGTCCCAGGGTGAGTTTCCTCCAAGACTAGCAGACTTGATATGACCCCTACCCACAAAACTGCCCTATGTACCAGATGAGGGGACAGAGGGAACCCCCAGGCCTGAAGTGGCCCAGGAACGCTTCCAGGAGGCACTGGGTCTTGCCGGGATGTTGAAGGAATTAGCCTGAGAAGATGGCAAGAACCTCTTAACCAAGCATGACATCTTTCCCTTCCATTTATTTTTAAATAATAGCTTTATTGAAAGACAGTTCACTACAGTATGATGATGGCTGCACAACTCTTCCAGTATACTAACAATTATTAAATTGGTATACAAATTGGTGTACAATGTAATAATGTTTAGTATGTTGAAAGAGTTGTGCAGCCATCATCATAATCTATTTTAGAATGTGTCATCATCCCCAGTAGAAGTGCTGAAGCCATTAGCAGCCACTGTAGATGTTACTTCCAAAGCCTCACCTCCACCACGGCCACGCATCTAGTTTCTGTCTCTATGCCTTTGCCTATTCTGGACATTTCCTACAAAGCAATCATACATTACATAGTGTTTTGTGTCCGATTTCTTTTGCTTGCTGCTGTTGTTGTTAGGTGCTGTCGAGTTAATTCCGATTCATACGGATCCTCTGTACAACAGAAGGAGACACTGCCCAGTCCTGTGCCATGCCCACCGTCGTCATTATGCTTGAGCCCATTTTTGCAGCCACTGACTGTGTCAAGCCATCTTGTTGAGGGTCTTCCTCTTTGTCGCTGACTCTCTTCTTTACTTTTGCTGCTTAACCCTTAACTATTGCCCTGGTGGTGTAGTGGTGAAGTGCTGCAGCTGCTAACCAAAAGGTCCGCAGTTCAAATCCACCAGGCACTTCTTGGAGACTTGATTGGGCAGTTCCACTCTGTCCTGCAGGGTCACTGAGTCAGAAGTGACTCAGCAGCAATGGGTTTGGGTTACCTGTCGCCACTGAGGAAACACTGGTGAGTTGAGTCCAATTCCCAGAGATTCTGTAGGAGGGAGTAGACTATCCCATGGGGTTTCCAAGGCCATAAGCCTTCATGGAAGCAGACTGCCACATGTTTCTCCCACTGAGTGGCTGGCGGTTTGAATTGCTGACCTTTTGGTTAGCGGTAGAGCACTTAACCACTGTGCTACCAGGGCTCCTTTTCTTTCTTTCTTTTATTTTATTATTTATTGTGATTGAGTAAAAGTTTACAATACAGTTCAAATTTGCATGCCCACCTATGTGCAGCTTCTGCTCTCCTTGCCTGGTGACAGCACACTCCTCCTTTCCATTCCATACATGTTATATCCTCTTAACAATCTGCTATCCCCTCCTCTCCACTCCGTCCACTCCCCTGTAGTAAGAGGCCAGTAGGATGACATCCTGTAGATGCATAGAACCATAAGTGCACACACAATATGGTCATCTTTCTTTCTTTTTTAAATATTTCATTGTGTTTTTGGTTACTAGGTTCTCATTTAACAATTTCTAAATATTGTTAAGTGACGTAGGTTATAGTCTTCACAATACATCAGCATTCTTGTTTCCATTTTGATCATTTTGCTTTTCTTTTACTTGGCATGTTTTCAAGATCTGTTCACATTGCAGTATCTAGCAACATTGCTTTTTATGGCCAACTAGTATTCTGTGTATGGGTATGCCACATCCTACTTTTTCAGTGCTGCTAAGAATGTTTGTGTACAGGTTTCTTGTGTATATGTTTTCATTGTTCCTATTTAGGCACTTAAGAGTGCAATTGCTGGGTCATATGGTAACACCATGAGACCTACCAGGCTGTTTTTCAGAGTAGCTGCACCATTTTACATATCCTGCCCCCTCCAACAGTGTATGAGAGTTCTAATTTCTCCACATCCTCATTAACAATTGTTATGTCTATGTTTTTGGTTTTAGCTATCTTAGTGCATATTAAGTGGTATCTAATTGTGATTTTAATTGTATTCCCCTGATTGGTAAATGGTAATAGGCATCTTTTCACTTGTGTATTGGCCATTTGTGTATCTTTGGAGAAATGCCTATTCAGATGTTTTGATCATTTTTGGTTGGATTGTCTTTTTATTACTGAGTTGTAAGAGTTTTTCAAATATTCTAGATGGAAGTCCCTTATTAGGTATATGATGGCAAATATTTTCTCCCATTCTGTGGGTTGTCATTTTCTTTTCTTGATGGTATTATTTGAAGTACAAAAGTTTTACATTTTGATAAAAGTACAGTTGATCTGTATTTTTCTTTTGATTGCTTGTGCTTTAAGCAGGACACCTAGCTAAGTAACCACTGCCTGGTCTGATGCCACAAGGATGTATGCCTCTGTTTTCTTCTGAGAGTTTTACAGTCTAATCTCTTCCATTTAGGTCTTTAACTCATTTTGAGCTACCTTTTGTATATGGTGTGAGGTAGGAGTTTAAACTGAGTCAGACTGTAGCCCAACCTACCTACCCTGTTGGCAGAGGTATTTTGTTCTCAAACATCTCTTCAGAGAGGGCTGCCCTGACCATCTGAAAGTTTTGTCCTGAAGTTGCCCCAAACCCTTCCCTATTCCTTGCACTCATTTTTCACTGCCTTTACAAAAAAAAATTGATTTTGCTTTAAGTGAAAGTTTACAATTCAGTCAATTTATCATACAAAAATGAACACACACATTGCTATGGAACTCTAACTACTCTCTCCACAGTGTGACAGCACACTTGTCCTTTGCACACTGTATTTCCTGTATCCATTCAGCCAACTTCTGTCTCCTCTGCCCTCTAATCTTGCCTCTGGACAGGAGCTGCCCAATTAGTTTTATGTATCTACTTAAGCCGATTAGCACACCCTTTATCAGTATCATTTTATGTCTTATAGTTCAGTCCACTCTTTGAAGAGTTGGTGTCTCCCCACTTTTCTTTAGATGCAGTGGAGTAGAAACTGAACCTCACATGTTGGTACGTCTTTAACTATCTGAAACCAGCTGTTGTCTGTCTCTGAAATGTCTCCTCTGGGCTGAGCACTTCTAATTCTTTCAGCTGTTCGTTCTGGAGCTGAGAAGGACTGGAATCTGACCCCGTAGTATCTGCAGTAGGCCCCAGTGGGGTGGTCACAGACTGCGAAAAAACACTAAGGCACAGTCACCACTCAGAACTAATAACCTCAGCCTCTTCTTTCCTTTTCTCCAGTTCAGCTGATCAACTCCAAAACCAGATGGAGCGCTGAGAGAAAGCACTGAGTGCAAACTTCATAACTAGATCCTTTAAGGCATAACTGAATCTTAAGAGTTCCTACTGTACTATAGTACGGCTTTCCATTTAAAGAATGTTTTCCAGCTGGTTAAGTGGTATTTTTTTCTACGTTGGTCCAGCTTAATGGTTCTCAACCCTGTAACAACCGGTATCATCACCTGGAGAACTTGTTTTAAACGATGACCGACTTTCCTTCCAAAGACGTATTGTTTCAGAGCCAGGCTAGTGGCACTCCAGGGGATTGTAATCTGCAGCCAGGTCTGCAAACCTCACCTTCAGGAGTTCAACACTGAACTTAAAATTCCCTACAACCCCACAGGAATGAGCAGATCTTTCTCCCAAATAACTACTGTTAATAGTTTAGTGTATTTTTTCCAGACTTTCTTTTATGTGCACGTACATGTGCACATACTAATCATCCATGTATATGCACACTGCATACATACACCAAATAAATGCAATCATACTGTACAGGCAGTCACCCAGTGATGGATGAGATCCATTCCTGTATCTTTAAATCAAATTTGTAGGTTAATTGGAACAGGTGTATATGGTTCTTAGTTAGCCTTACTTCAAATCAAAACAACCAAACCCACTGCTGTTGAGTTGCTTCCGACTCCTAGCAACCTATAGGACAGAGTAGAACTGCTCCATCGAGTTTCCAAGGAATGCCCGGTGGAATTCGAACTGCTAGCCTTTTGTCTAGCATTCCATAGCACTTAACCACATGTCACCAGGATGGCATTTTATATATGAATCATAATTTATTTAAAAGTTTTCTTTTTTAAATCAATGGATATTGAAATAGTCCTATTTTTTACTCTTACCAACATTTCTACAGTGAACCTCTTTATATACTTAAATACATATATTTGCATACCTGTGTGAGTAAATTCTTAAGAGGTGAAATTGCTGAGTCAAAGGGAATACAAGTTTAAGGCTAGGGATTGCCAAAATGCTCTCAAAAATATTGTTCCAATCTACTCCGTACAACAAAGTTTCTAATGATTGCTCTTTGCGTGGTGTCACAAGTTGAACTTCGCTGAGCACAGCAGAGAGGAAGGTTTGAGTGTGTCAGATGGCAGGGAGGAAATGCTGGGGTCGCTTCCCCTGCAGGCAGTATGTGGAGGAGTCCGCTGGCCTCTGGCCTCCCTGGCTGCTGTGTTTCCCAGGAAGAGGAAACTGCGCTGTGTCAGTTAACCTTTGCCTTGCCCTCCAGGGTGTGACGACAGAGTTCACAGGATGTGTGTGTCGGGGTCAGCAGGTCGGGCTTGTCACTGACTTGGAGTGTGTGGAGGGAGAACCCTTCTTTCCAGTCCTTTCCTAGATCCGTTAAGTTGGTCCAGACCCTTTGCAAACCCAGGAATGTCACTCTTTTGATGGTACAGGAGAGAATATGTTTGTTTCAAGTTTTTAGGACTGTCAGCCCCTGGATGTCAACCTGCCTGTAGTTTTTCTTGAGTGAGCCTCCTTCCTCACCTGGGCACATTGCCACACTTTCTGGGTTCCTGGGCATTACTCAATACTTTGCTGTCCATGGCTGGGCCTCTTTGTTGGAGCACCTGCTGGTTCAAGGTGGTAAAACTGGTTTGCTCTGATAAACTGGGGTGGGACCATGGACAGGACTGGGACTTGCCGTCAAGGTACAAAGGTTCAACCACGTGCCCTTCAGGTGCTCTGGAGGGTGTCCCAGTGAGGAACGAGCCCAGAATTCTGGAAACTCAAGGGTGCTCCTTTCCAAGACTCCAGGGCTAATTGATGCCCCTCAAACCTTGTAGGGGATGGTGTTAAAACTCTTAGAGGGCCAAAGACTCTTCCAGGCCCTTTGAAAGGGGAAAAATGAACTAGGAAGGAGAACAGCATGTATTGAGCAGCAACAGTATCCCACGCACTGTGGTTTAAAGTTCTGAATCTTCACAGGTATCATTGCCCCCATTTTATGGATGGGGAATGGCATTCAGAGAGAGTAATAACTTGCCAGGCAATTGATGTGATGGATTCTAAGCCATGTGGAATAGATCACTGTCTACACACAGGTGTCTTTACCTGCTTGCCGTGTGGGTGGCCCCAAATAGTCACCTACACAGAAAACAGTTGAGAATGTAGCAGGTTGAAAGCTGAGGACAAATCCTTGTGGGCGGGACCCAGTCTGTTGCAGGTGGTAAGGTGGGTCCTCAAAGGGGGTGGAGTTGTCAGGCTGTGCAGTCAGCAGCCACCTCTGGACTTGCTGTCCCTTTGACCTCTGGCCTTGGTCTGGAGTTGATGACAATGTTTTCTTCGTAGAATTCTTGTTAAAGATTAAATGAGATCATCTGAATACAGTGCTTAGCAATGCCTGGAAAGGAGTGATGTGCTCAGAAATGAGTGTGGCTGTTTTTGCTCCTTGATTCCTAATGAAACCCATAGCTTGTGCATATATGAAAAAGATTTGTGAAAACGGACCCTCTATGCTGCTTTTCTTTCCGTCTGGTGACTGTCAGGAGGGCACTTTGACAGATGGATCTTTTTCATAAGGTCCACATAGGGTCTGTGAAGGAACCCTGGTGTTTATGTGCCAGGCTGCTAACTGCAAGATCAGTGGTTCAAATCCACCAGCTACTCCACAGGAAAAAAGACCTGGAACTCTGCTTGCTCCTGTAAAGATTTCAGCATAGGAAACCCTATAGGGCAGTTCTGCTGTGTCCTGTACGGTCGCTGTGTGAGTTGGAATTGACTCGACAACAGCAGGGTTTGTGAATTCTGGGAGCTCCTGGTTTATATACTCATTTCCCCTCTAGGAAACGTGAAAAAAGAAAAGAAAAAAAGCCTCAGACCCCTGAGGAGCCTGCCACACCAAGTCCATCATTGTAGCGGGTGCTCCTGAGGATGGCCATTGTTTTCCTGGCCCTGGGAAGCAGAGTTGTTTTTGCTCTTTGACTTTCCCAGGCCTGACTTGTTATGCATAGCTGTATGCGTGTGTGTTTGTGTGTGTGTCTTTATATGTGTGTGTGCTTGTCCATGTCCTGGTGTCCTATTTCCTGCTGCCCTCCTGCTCCTGTTTATGATGTCATGCTCTGAGGCTCCCTCCCCGGCTCATCTCCTGCTCTTGTTCAGCGAGGACTTACCATGGGTCAGGCCCCATGCTAGGCGTTCATGTGCGTCATCGTATTTAATGGAAAGCATCCATTATAATCCTCCCTTTACAGCAAAGGAGAAACCCTGGTGGCGTAGTGGTTAAGTGCTATGTCTATTAACCAAAAAGTTGGCAGTTCAGATCCACCAGGTACTCTTTGGAAACTGTGGGGGCAGGTCTACTCTGTCCTGAGCATCACTGTGAGTGGGAATCTACTTGAGGGCAGTGAGTTTGCTTTTGGTTTTCGGTTTATACCGAGGGAAACCCTGACTCAGAGAGGCCAAGCAACTTGCCCAAACTCACAGCAGAGGAGTGTTGGAGCTGAAATTCAAATCTGTCTAATGCTTTCAAAGGTGTCTTCCTCCTCTGTGATGCTAGCATTGCTTCAGGTCCCCTCTGAGTCCTGCTTTTTGGTACCCCATCACTCTGTCTTACACTGTTCCCTGCTGGATGTGTCATTGTGCATCTTGCTGCTGCAGTCTGGAGCCTGGGAACTTTGCTTCATCTCTCTTTATAGTGGTGCAAAACTGGACACTAGGTTAGCAGTCCCTTTACTTTGTGTTTGCCTGGTTCATTCATTTATTTAGGAAGCACTAGTGAGCGCTTCTTAAATGTAAAGTGTTATATGCCATAGCTCTGCCTTCAGGAAGCTTCTATTCCAGTGGCGCTTGGATGGTGGTAGTAGGCCAGGTATTAACTCAGTCCTCTCCGTAGCCCTAGCGGGAAGGTAGCCATTGATACCGTTTTAGTCAGCTAGGGCTGCTCTAACAGAAACACCACAGAGTGGATGGCTTTAACAAAGGAAGGTTTATTCTTATACAGTCCGGTAGGCTGCAAGTCCAAATTCAGGATGTCTGCTTCTAGGGAAGGCTTTCCCCTTGTCGGCTCTGGAGGAAAGTCCGGTATTGCATCAGTCTTTGTCCACGGAGCGTCTTGGCACAGGAACCTCAGATCTAAAGGACGCGCTCTTCTCCGGTGCTAATTTCTTGATGGTGTGAGGTTCCCAACTCTCTGCCTGCTTCCCTTTCCTTTTATCTCTTGTAGATGCAAGGATTAAGGGTGGTGCAAGCCACACTCCAGGGAAACTCCCTTTACAGTGGAGCGGGGAAGTGATCTTCTGAAGGGATTTACAGTTCCACCCTAATCCTTTAACATACAGCATAGGAAAATCACGAAATGGAGGACAATCCTAGAATACAGGGAATCATGATCACATGGTGACACCTGCTTTTGGGGGTCACAATTGAATCCATGACATACCCCCATTTTCAGAGTAATAAATGGAGTCACTACTACAATGGAGGCTTCCCCCAGACCCTCTTGCATAACTGCTGCTCCCCGAATTAAATTAATAATGGAGCCCTGTGATTCACGCAAACATCGGCAGCTCTGAGGGTTATGGGTAGTGTAAGCACTCAGATGGTGCTTTGTACAGTAGAGGGGTCTGTTGGTGGCCACTTCCTCTGAGTCTCTGTCAACAGGCCTGTTCGCCCAAGAGAAAAGACTGTTCAGTTCAGGCCTTCAGTGACTACTTCTGTGTTTTAGGAACTGCTAGACTTGAAGATCTGGGAGGAGGGTTCTTCGAACACAGAGCCACACTTCCTAGAGCATTTCAGGGGTTCACTTCTCTGTAAACATTAGATCTAGTGGGAGCCTGGTGTAGGGGTGGTCTATGGACTGGGAAGTCTCTGCCACACTTGGTAATTGGTCCTGTAGCCAAACTATGAGTGTGCATGTTGGAGATGGAGGTTACTCTCCAAATCCAGGGTCTATGTGGTGGTTGCCCCCCAAAATCTGTGTCACCTTCCTTCTCACTGTAGAAGGAGAGTGAAAATTTTAATAGGGCTATAGCTTAGGGGTGCTAGTTTTCTCAGACTGAGATTAGAAACCAACCAAGTGGTCGCAAGCTTATCAAACTTGGTTGTCTTGGCAGGGTTTGAGGTTGGCAAAGACCCCTGCACTAAAGCCAAATGTGCTCTGCTACTTGATCATTGGGGATTTGCTTGGGGTGGGGGCAGTCACCAAGTGTGCTGCCGTTGAATTTTTGGTACTTTAAACTCTGTAGATTTTTGTTCATTAAAGTAAGTGTGTCCAGCCTGCTGGCAGGCCTCAGGGGACAAGGGGAAGATAGTCCTTGCTGATAGGGAGACTGGGCATGGAGACAGAGAGACAGACAGGCGTGTTTAAAGTGCTGGGTTGTTTTAGGCCACCCATTAACAAACAAAGGCAACTATAATAACTGGCTGATTGTGAAAAATAGCCTGGAAGTACCGTGAGGGCTGGGCCCAGCTTTGCTCAGCTAGTAGGACCCTGGGTCAGTGTTGGCATTCTGGAAAGCTTTCTGTTTGGGTATAGCCAAGAGTTGTCAAGAGGGGTCTCAATACCCAGGATCTCCAGCGGGATTCATTAGGGACCCATCAGGGTGGAGATGGGTCATTGGCCAGTGTTCTGTGTTGCTATTGCACACCAAGCAGGAGCCCCTGGGGGCCCGTGCCCTCCTAGGTGGCCCAGAATCCTGAGGATCAGCCTGGTATAGTTTGAGACTCATGCCCCATCCCCCTCCGTGACAGGACTCAGTACTTGGGAGACTAGAGCTGATTAGTACCTTAGATGGCCTCATCTTTTCAGGGAAGAGGAACTAGGCTGAAGAACTCCGGTAGGAAGCCAAGCAGTAGGCATACCCCAAGGTGTAAATGTTACCGGACAAGACTCCAGGTTATTACCTGTCCCAAGTAGCCAGTCTCTGAAACAGGTTTTGGTAAGTGATTGCAGACGAAGTTTATCAACCGTGTGCTGCTGGCTAGAATACAAGGAACAGACGTATTTGAATCTTGAGTGCTGTCCAAATTGAGCAGGCCGAACCCGGGGTTATATGTGGAACAAAGATCCCCCAAGAACAATGGGGGCAGTTGGGAGGGGCAGGTGAGGGTAGAGGGCATCTGCTTCACAGCCTGGCAAGCCGTCACCAGCCATCGAGGAAACAAAGTGGTGCTAGACGTCATCTGGCCAGCAATCTAAAGAATGCTTAAACACAAGTTACTTCTCTGTCCCCCCTGCCTAATTCATTTATTGTTAGTTAAGAGTTCAATTATCAAAACAAAAGGAATCATTTATTGCCTATAGTGCACTGAATCTATAGTGGTGCCTTTGAGGGCCCTACCCTAGTGTCCTCACCTGGGGCTTGTGGAATGTGGAGGTCATGTCTTTCCCTGTGAATTGGGGATGATCTGAAAAAAAGCCTCTCATGGTCCCCGATCTTGAGCACCCCTCACACGGAGGTTTTCTCGGCCTCTGGTTTCATAAACTCCCCTTACTGGCCATAGGTTTGTGTTGATTCTGACTTCTGGGGCTATTTTCCTTAGCACTCAATCCCAAACATTAGGCATCCCTCCATCCCAGGCTTGAGAGCATTTGGGGAAGTAGAAGAGCTGGATCCTGAGGAGAGGCTGTGATGTCAGGGGCCCTAAAAAGCAGTGACAGCCCACCTAGGGGAGCAAGATGACATGTCCTGGTCAGAGCCCCTACTAGCCCACAGGATGCCCATGTACGCATTAGGAAAAGGGAACGCTTTCTCTGCATGGCTGCAGCCTCAAGCCGAGGTAGGCAGTTTGCAGGGCATAGCACAGGTTAGGTTTCAACCCCTCCTTTTATCCTCTTGGCCAGGCAACTTGCCCAACTGTGTGCAGTGGCCCCAGTCTTAGCCAGCTGATCCCTGCTTCATGGTGGAGCAAGCAAATGAAGGAAGATTGCCATTGGGTTTCCATATGGCCTAGGGCTAGGGATTATTGGCAGGGTTCCAGGGAAAACAAGGCCTGCATTGGTACACCGAACCACAGTGCCATGGGAATATAGGATTCTATCCGCAGCTCTTAACTCCTTTGCCTCTAATTGCACTTTTCATCAGCAAAGGGAGCAACAGATACTTACTAGCACTTTCTAATTAAACACAGAGCAGGATTTAGGCCTTCCAGGAATGAGAGGCTGTAAGTTTGCTGGGTTCATTGGTCGCAGACTAGGTGTGATCGTAGATATATGTCCACCGGAACAGGGCTGGGCTTCATTCTCCATGCTCTGAGTTGAGCAGCCGCCAGATGTGCATCAGGACTATTTTCTTGTTGGAAAGAGCGAGGTTAATAGAGGATAGAGGTACTGACGGGGAGAACACATGTGGAAGTCTCAGCTGTCACTGAGCCCAGTGATCTGAGTAGACAGAAGGTGGCCCAAGATGGCCTTAGAGTGGGTGGTCTGGTCGACAGAGGTGTGGTGATGGGTGTTTAGTGAGAGTTTACATGGTTGTACCCTCGATGGAGATCCTCCTTCATAGAGGGTGAGATGGCAGGGGATTGTGAGATTCTGGGGCTCCTCAGGGTTGGGTGACCCCGGGGAAGCTGAAAGCAGTTTGCTGGTCTGTAGCGAGGCTTCCTAGACGCCTGCCGTCTGCTTGAGATGGCGGAGATGATGGAAACAGAATCCATGGGCTTTTAAAATCCAGAAGGAAGGGAAACTCCACCCGGGAAACCTAACCTCAGGGAGAATGTTGGAAAGCAGGATGTTTAATTGCCAAACGTTTCTTGAGACCCAGATGCTGAGTAATGTTATCTCACTGCTCCTGCAGGCTGAGGAGCGTTTATCTCGCTCCTGACTGAGGCTCGGTAAACAGAACTGGCTTCCTCAGATGACCCCTGCCCTGTTCCCCTTCCCTACCCGATTCTGCTCTGTGGTTTATCACTAGCCAGCTCAAGGGAGCTTGAGAAGCCGTGATGTTGGGGCTGGGGTGAGGAGAAGGAGTGTTAGCTGGGCTGGAATTTGTGTATCTGTCTCGCATCTATAGCAATAATCTAGGATGTTTGAGCTCTGGAAGAAAGCAGACAAGCCCAGATAAGAAGGAAGGGGCCTGGAAACTGTCTGTGTGCCTCTGAGCTTACCTCCAGGGAGGCCCCCGTGATATCCTCGACCCAGCTTCTGGACTGTTTGATCAGGAGGGTAGGCTGGGAGCTTCTGGCAAATCCTAGGAGAACCTGGAAATAGGGGTTAATTTTCTGCTCCCCATTTCTAAGTCATCATCACACCTGCTGAAGGCATAGGACCTAAAACCAAACTCCTTGCTGCTGAGTTGCTTTCAGTTCACAGTGACCCTGTGGAATAGACTTGACCTGCCCCACAGAGTTTCCAAGGAGCACCTGGTGGATCCAGACTGCCAGTCTTTTGGTTAACAGCTGTAGGTCTTAACCACTGCACCACCAGGATGTCCTAGAGGCATAGGAATTAGGGGTGCAAAACACTATCAGGACCAATCCTTTGCACAGCTGGAAAAGAAATGCTTGTGTGGGGAGGAATGGGTAAGGCTTGGCCATATGTTGGAACCAAATGTAATTGGTAGTTGTGCTGACAAGGGTCACATGGATGACTCTTGTCACCCTGATGACTCTTGTCACCCCTTCACTCTGCCTTTTTGGGGAGTTAGGTCAAGGCCTGTGGCTGTTTCTCCCAGTGGTGTATCTTTGGAGTGGGTTCGACTCCCTGTGACTTTTCAGACTATTTTGGAGAGTCAAGACTGGAAGGACTTGTCAAAGGGGGTCATGCTTGGCCATGCGTGAGTGATGTCCTAAACTGGGAATTGAGAGAGGTCTGGGTTCCTCTCCCGGTGCTGCTACTAACTGGGTGAGCAAACCTGCCAGTCAGGCCCAGCAGCCCTGAAATGTGTGCCCACTGCACCAGGGAGGAGCCTGAGGGTCTGGGAGGCTTGGCTGAGGTCTCACAGCTAATGAGGAGGGGCCTGGGAGTGTAACCCAGGTGTGGTTGACTATAAAATATGTGCTGCCATTCACCTGGATGTGCCCCAGCGTGGCAGATCACCACCCCAGGCCAGAGGTTCCTCTGCGAAACAGGAGACCTAACTCTACCCTCCCAGCTGCCAGGGGTGGTGAGTCTGTGATTAATTCTCCCTGGGAGGTAAAGGGAAGCCCCCTAATTACTGGTGAGGATGGAGGATGGATCCTGTTAAGCCTCAGTTAAGCCCTTCCTCTGGGCTCCGCTTGGCTGGCCTGGGAGAAAGGCTGCTGTCTAATGGCCAGCAAACAAGGGTCAGGCTCGCTCCAGGGCGGGCAAGGCCATTTGGAGCTCCTTGTGCTACAGCTGTGGGGGCAGAGGGCAGGCAGGCAGCACCTTGTGAGTCCATGGCATCTGCTCCACCGCCTGGGACCAGGTGGGAAGGGGAGTGCAGATGGGAGGGATGTCTCCAGCAGGAGTTAGGCGTCCAGGAGCTGGGAGCCAGCACTGGGGTGTTGTAGTTATTATTAGGTGCCATCGAGTTGTTTCTGACTCATCGTGACCCTGTGTGTAAGAGGACAAAACACTGCCCGGTCCTGCGTTGTCCTCTCTGTCATTATTGTGCCTGAGTCTCTTGTTCCAGAGGCTGTGTCCGTCCACCTTGTTGAGGGTCTGCCTCTTTCTTTGTTGAGCCTTCACTTTATCCAGCATGATGTCCTTCTCCTGCTGTTTGTCCCACCTGATAATATTTCCATAGTATGTGAGGAGAAGTCCCACCATCTTTACTTTTAAGGAGCATTCTAGCTGTACTTCCTCCGAGACAGGTTTATTCGGTCTTTTGTCAGTCCGTGGCATATTCATTATTCTTTGTTAACACCCTAACTCAGAGGCATCAGTTCTTCTCTGGTCTTCCTTATTCATTGTCCAGCCTTTCCACGCATATGGGAAAACACTGTGGTTTGGTTAGGCATGCCTTGGTCCCCAGAGTGACATTTTTACTTTTTAACACTGTAAGGAGGTCTTGTGCAGAAGATTTGCCCAGTGGAATATGTTGTTTGATTCTTTTGGCTGCTGTTGCCATGGATGTTGATTCTGAATCCAATTAAAATAAAATCCTTGACAACTTCAGTGTTTTTTCTGTTCATTGTGATGTTGCTTATTGGTTCAGTTGCTAGGATTTGTTTATTTATGTTGAGGTGCCGTCCATATAGCAGTAGAGTGGGGTGGGTTAAACCCCTGATGAGATCCCAGACTGTCCCTGCCACCGTAGTGAATGTGATTGTAACTGAGGGGTCCCTCTGTACTGGTCTGGTTTTGTAGCATTCCTAACTGTTGAGTTCTGTCTGGGGCCCCAAGTGCAGTCTTGTCTCGGTCTCAGTTCTCCCGTGATCTGCTAGGTGCATTCCCTAAGCTAGGAGTATACAGACTTTGCAGACAGTCCTAAGCTCTATTTTAAAAGATGTCATTTAGTTGTAATGGGATAGTTTTATTTCAGTGTTGACACTCCTAAATTTACATACAGGGAGATGGTTCAGTATGGTTAGGGGCTCGGAATTAGACTCAGCTAGACTTGAGTTCAGGTGCTTTGCTCCTCATTTACTGGATGTGTGACTTTTGGGCAAATTACTCAGCTTCCCTGAGTTTCAGAGACTATTGGACTGCGGGTTAGATAAGCTAATGTGTATGACTGCCTTTCCTTGTGCTGGCATGTAATAGCTATGAACTGTGTAGTTTCTGCAATTTACGACGTGAAATCTTTGCTTATGTAAGACATAAAGCAAGACAGTTACCCTCTGTTTATTATAATAGTCAGCAGTTTATTTGGGGCCAATGAGGATGGGGGTGGCCTTTTACTCTCCGTTCTTGTTGTCAAGGTCATATAGAACAGGTCACCAATGCCCTGTCTTAGGGTGCAACACTCAGTCCTATTTGCTTGACTTTCTGGGGTTGGATTTTAGAACAAACACTCCCAACAGGACTTAGAGATAGGGGGGAGAAGGCAGTAGAGTCCCTAGAGGGGTGCAGAGGGTGTAGACCCTACCAGGTGATACTGTCAGAGAGGGTAACACCAAAAATGAGAGTAAAATTTTTGTGCAGTGTTCAGCAGAATTTTTTTATTTTTTGTAAAAATATCTCTGTAGTTTGTCATACAACAAAAACATCTTTTGTAAGCCTGGTGTCTTAGTCGTCTTGTGCTGCTGTAACAGAAATACTGTAAGTATTTATGTCTTAACAAAGAGAAGTTTATTTACTCACAGTCTATCAGGTTAGATGTTCAAATTCAGGACATCAGCTCCAGGGGAAGGCTTGCTTTCTCTCTAGGCTCTGGAGGAAGGTCCTTGTCATCAGTCTTTCCCTGAACTAGGAGCTTCCCTGCACAGGAACTCTGGGTCCAAAGAATGTACTCTGCTCCCAGAAGTGCTTTGTTGGTTGTATGAGGTCCCTTACTCCCTGCTTGCTTCTTTTTCCTTTTATCTCTTGTAAGCTAAAAGGAGGTGCAGGTCGTACTCCTGGGAAACTCCCTTTACACTGAATCAGAGCTATGAGCCTAGTAAGGTTGTTACAATCCCACCTAAATCATCTTTAACATAAAATTACAGTCACGAAATAGAGAACAAGCACGAATGGAGGAACCCATGCCCTAACCAAGTTGACACATACTTTAGGGGGACACAAGTCAATTCCTGGCACTCAGCTTACATGTATCAATATTGCTACAAGGCTAAAACTCTATGCTAACTTACTTTTTGAGCCTTCTGAAGCCTTTCCATCAGACAGAGCTGTCGTCATCCAATTACAGTGACTTAAATTATTGTCTGCACGGGGCTACAAGCATGTGCTTTGTTTTCCTTGCTGCTGGTGTCAATGATTTGTTAAAATTTCTAGTGTTCTAGCTACAGTACTGTGGTAATTAGTAATTGTGAACCTACACAATAACTTTTTTGAGAATGAAGTAGTCATTAAAATAAAAGGAAGTCATTATGATTTATGAGTAACAATAGCACAAAAAACATTACTAAGCATTCTCTGTGGTCTGGTCCTGGAAGAGGTTCATCACCAACCCTAGTGATGCCGCTGGAAAAAGGGACTAAGTTCAGAGGTCATTTCCTTGGACAGCCAAACACAAAGCTTCACCACCCTGTGCACAAACCCTGTGCTTCTTGGAGAATTCAGCTCATCCAGTGCCAACATCTGACTATTCTTCTTCTTTGCTAATATCTTTCTGTCATTGTGGTCAAGACCCCTGGCCTCCCTGGCCATCTTGTGCTCTTCACCCCTGGAGTCCCCCTGGACCTACTAAGTCAGAGTTGGTAGACAGAGGCCCAAGAACCTGACTTTTTACAAGGCTCCCTGATGGACAGCTGTGGTTTGGTGGCTGTCCAGCCACTGTGGATGTGCAGCCCTTGTTCTTCTCTGAGGGAAGGAGGGAGGCAGGTCTCACTGTCTGTCCTTCAGTTGTCTCTCTAACCACATACTTGGAGATGACACAGGAGACAGCACAGGGCTTCACCAGGATAACCCTGAGGCTGTGTGATGGGACCCAGACCTCTAACTTAGGCCTCTGCTGGGGAGATGGCCTTGGGTGTGGGTAGAGGTAAAACTGACAGGAGCTGGGGGAATTTCTCATTGTATTGGGTGTTACAAGTAATCAAGAGATGATTTAAAGTTTATGGAAGGATGTGTATGCCATTTTATGTAAGGGATGTGAGCATCTGCAGATTTTGATATTCATGGGCATCCTGGAACCAGTCCCCCATGGATACCGAGGGATGACTGTATGTGTATACTTAGACATGTATATGTAGCACCTACATGGTACCTAACACTGGGCTAAGCCCTGTGACAGCCATGGAGTCCCCACCAGTCAGGTTAAATAATGCCTCTTAGAGTTTGATGCCAACCTGTGGTCACCTGCTCTCTTACCTTTTCCCTGTAGGTCTACATCATCAATGTGACCTGGTCTGACTCCACCTCCCAGACCATCTACCGGAGGTACAGCAAGTTCTTTGACCTGCAGGTAAGTTTGCCTGAGCTCTGGTGGCACACAGGTTCACTCGGCACAGCCAGAGTCTCTGGTGGACTGGCCCCCTCTCCTGTCCTTACTAATCTGAAGAGCCCTGCCGGAGCTCAGGATCACAGGTTGAGGGGAGCAGAAGGGCAGATGGGGGAATCTGAGGGCTGAGCTGGCTTGTCTCAGCCTGGAATATTGCAGGCAGACACTTGCAGCTTTGTTGGCGTCCTCAGATGGTTGTAACAGTCCTCGCTTTGTCACCCTCCTCTGCCTGAGGGCTAGGAAACCACAGTGGAGAAGGCAGGAGGATGGCTGTGGGTGCTGCGTGCATGAGCAGACATGTGTCTGTAAACATCTGGGTCAGACACAAGCCACCACATCATTGCAGGCAAATAAAAGCAAACACCCAGAGAAAGCTAGAACAGAAAATAAGCAATTTCTTGAACTGCAGACACAAGCTGGACATAATACTATGTCTGTCTAACCAGAAACGGTTCTTGCTTCGATGTTAGTACATGTGTGTTGCACATGTGTGTATGTGTGTGTGTCTGATGTGAATGTCCTGCCACTGCCTTTGTGGATACCTACCTCCCTTGAGGCCAACTACTTTGGTTAGGCTTCCTTTGGTCACAAGTAGCAGATTTCTACACCTGTTGGCTTAGGCAGAAAGGGGATTCGGTTGAAAGAATACAGTGAAGAAGGTGATGTAATTGACCAGGTGGCGAAGAGGGTAGTGAGAGGATGGGCTTCAGAAACACCTAGAACCAGGGCCTGTTCTTTCTCTGTCTTGTCCCTGCTTCCTTCCTGGCCATGTCCTGAGCTGCTTGTACCTCCTACCCTTTCCCCCACAGCCTGAGCACTTGACTACTCCTGAATTTCGTGGCTTGTGGCTGCCAAGAATAGAGACACTGACTCCCAGTTCCAAATTGAAAAATCCCAAGAAAGACTGATTGGCTGGATTTGAATCTGATATCCTCTCCGGACCAGTCAGTACGGCCAGAGGTAGAGCGTCCTGTAGCACAGACGTGGTCATGCCACCTCAGTGAATCAGAGGTGGGTACTAGAGAAAGGAGAGTCATTGTGAGTTGAATAACAACCCTTCCTGTACTAGGAAGGAAAAGCCAAGTAGTTTTACATTCTTCCTTAAGACTCTGGGTGTGGCTTAGGCCAATTAAAATGCAAAGAGATACCAATTCCTGATACCTCACAACCAGGGTTTCACACTTTCCTGCCCAAAGACTTTGGTGGTGGTGAGTCTTTTTGGAGAGACCAGGCCTTCTGTGTTTGCCTCCTAGTACTTTTATACCATTGTTCTCTGAGAAGAACCAAAGTTAAGCCAACTTCCTGTATTGAAAATCTTCTCTTAATTGAACAAAATAGGATTAAAAGCCATTCCTCCTCTTCTTGCTTTCTTCCTCTTTGCCTCTTAGTTCCTGTCCAGTCTCCTTGGGTCCTTTAGGCATCAACTGGTAGGATTTGCTGATACTGCATCAATGGGTATAGTGTACTGGACAGGAAATGATAACTCAGCTGGGGAGAGGGAACCCTGAAAAGACTCATTGATGAGTTGCAGGGGTCCAAAATTAGCGGAAACTCTCAAATCAGAATGTTTCTTCCCCTCTTTCCGTTCCGGCCCCCCACCCCCTCTCTAGTTACAGAATCTCACAAGAAAAGAATGCACCCCACCTCTCCCTTGCCCGGAGGGCTCGTTTCCTGTGTGTCAGTGGGGCCATATAAGCAGAGAGCAGCTTCTGAGATGTGCTGGGCCCTAGCCTTGGCATTGGCATGGGTGCAGTCAGGCCTGCCTCCCTGCAGATGCTGTGTGGGAAGGGGTGGAAGGTGGCTCTTTGGAATGTAACCTTTGAGTCAAGTAAAATTTGTGGGAACCCATTTTACAGAACTCATGCCATGATGACTTTAGTGGTGTTCAGGTTGGAAAGCCTTACTTATTTTTCAGGGTTACTGATTTCAGTATGGTGCTACCTATAGAGGACTTGGGAGCATTGGTGGCAGAGTGGTTAAAGCACTTGACTGCTGCTCTGTAGGAGAAAAATGTGGCACTCTGCTTCCGTAAAGATTTACAGCCTTGGAAATCTGCTCTGTCCTGTGGGGCCCGAGTCAGAATCAACAGCAACAGGTTTGGTTTTGGTTTTATTGAGGAGTTGGAAACAGATTAGCTCATTCTGTTTCTGGTCATTGATACCCTCAGTATTGGAGCTTAGCTTTCCGAGAGGCTATTTAGGAGACTGGCTTAGAGCTTATGTGCTGGGGACACATGAGCTGGAGCTGGCTTCTGGCTCTGTCACTGTATGCCCTTGAATAGATTACTTCCTAGGCTCAATTTTTTCATCTGTAGAATGGAGATTTTGAATAGTACCTACCCAGTAGCATTGTTGTGAGGATTAAGTGAGCTAATGCACATTTTTCCTGATGCTTAGTTGTATATTGAGTTACCCTGGTATTACCAGATGAAAAAGACGTTGGGCTGCACCGTTGAAGGTGTCTGGGTCCTGAGCACCTATTATCATGCTGTTGACTTGTTGTTTCCCTCACTTTGTTTCACTGTACTGAAGAGACACCCCAGTCTCAGTTCTGTCAGAATATTCCAAGTCATGGAAGCCTCTTACACTGTGTCTGGAGTTTGCCTTTGGGCAGGATGGGAATCTGCTGGGAATGAAGTATGACCCACAAGACTGATGCTCTCAGTAGCATTTTGGGATAAGACTTACCCTGGAACCCTTGAAGTCCTGAGCCTGCTAAGCCAGCTTGGAGGAAACTGCTCAACTGGCTTCACGGACTCTGTGATTCACGGGATCTGTGCGCAGATTCACTGTGACTTGGACTAGCACACGTCCCATCTGGTGGGACAAATGGGGAGGTGGACAAGCCATTCGCTCCCCTTCTTACTCCATAGCCAGTGAGTCCAGAGAGACTCAGGCACCCAGAAAGCATTGGAAAGGATGTTCTTTTACAGAGCTGATAGCTGGTTTTGTCATTTCCATCCACGTAGATTCCGTCCCCTGTGTGCAAACTCAGATTTGAAGCTGAACGTTACTCTGAGTTATCATCTTCAAAGCCAGGACCTAACTGCTGTGTGTGGAGCTTAGGAATTCCTTAGGAATGAACAAGCTAAGGAGCACTCCCAGGCAGCCAGCCCTGAGGGGCCGCAGATAGGAGGGAGGCCAGAGCAGAGTAGGTTGGGAGGAGAGCTATTGTCCCTTTGAGGTGATGCATGGCATAGATGAATCCTCAGCAGAATACTCAGAACTGTCATAGAAAGGCGGGGAGCTATTGATGTGGTGGGAGGAGAGTTAATGGGGGGGGGGCGGAAACAGAGATAACCTGGTAACTGCTCATTCCACCCTTATCTGAAGTTTAGGACTATACAGAACAGATTCATTTATCTCTGTATTCTCCTCCCACCCTCCACCCCCAACACTTGACTGACTAGCTGTCTACTGTGAGGCGTTGGGTTAGGGTTGCCAGATAAAATACAAGATGTGCAGTTAAATTGAATCTCAGAGAAACGATGACTAATGTTTCAGTTAAGTCTGTCCCCAAATATTATATGGGATATATTTATGCTAAAAAAACAATTACTGTTTCTCTGAAATTCAGAATTTATTTTATTTTTTTAATTATGATTACGTGAAAGTATACAATCCAAATCAATTGTGTATGCCTGCTCGCCTGCAGCACCTTTTTCTTTCCTTGCCCAATGACACCAGACTGCTGCTTGTCATCTATACTTATAGTATCCTCTTGACAAGCTCCTGTCCCCTCCTTTCCACCCTCTTGTCTCCCATCTAAGGGACCAGTAGGATAGCCTACTGTAAATGCGTAGAACCATAAAGTACATACACCATATGGCCATACTGTGTCCCTGAGTCCAGCCCATTTTTGTTCACAGAGTTGACCTTAGCAGTGTTTTCTAGACGGGGCAGCAGCAGGTCTAGGGTCCATGCTCTCTGGGGGTCCTCCAGGCTGTTGGACCATCAGTTGTAGTCTTTTAGTAGAGTTCTTGAATGCAGCCCTCTTTTTCTTGTGTCACCACAGGGACTCTACATTGTGTGCCCCACCACGGCTGTCTTTGGTGGTGGCTGGGCACCATGTTGTGTTTTTGGTCACAAATTGTGGAGTCCTCCTATGGTCTTTCTATCTCTTGAGTTCTTTTTTCCTCTGTCTGTGTTGTTCTCAGTCATCATCTATTCTAAATGAGTTGACACTATTTGGTGTAACTCAGGTGGCAGCTTGTTGCCTTTTAAGACCCCAGATGCCACTCATCAATGTGGCATGCCATGGGCTAGTTGTGCCAGTTGGCCTCAGTGCCCCTGAAAGCATGATCCCCAGACCCCTGCCCCTGCTACTCTATCCTTGCAATATTGGGTTGAGATGAAATTCAGAATTTAACTGGGCATCCTGCATTTTCACTTGTTGAGCTGGGTGATCCTGCTCCAGCTGTGAGTGTGGGAGCGGTAAGGGGGAAAGTGAAAAATGAGTAGTTGAGGCCAGCTTGGATGAGTGGATTGGCCAGTGCTAAGAGCTCTAACAAATTTGCTCTTTGGAGAGCAGAAGGAGAGAACATGCTGGAGAATGCAGAGTTCAGAAGGGCAGGTGCTTCCTTCCAAGAGTCTCAATTTAAAGGGGAAAGCAGACATTTAAGCATTTAAGTCCACTATAAATAAAAAAAAAAATACTACATTGAAGTACATGCAACATGCTATGGAATGAAGAAAGGTGAAAGAGTTCTTTTTAGGAGGGGAGACAAAGAAGAGTCAGTCTTAAATGATATAGCCTCTACACCCTGTTTGTGGGGCTTTTCTTTCCTTCTTTTCTGGAAGTCGTGGTTATCAGGGTAAAGTGTGTCCCTGATTTGTTTGTTCCGTCACCCTTCCCTGCCTGCCATCCATCCACTCACCCATCCCTTGCTCACTTCTTTCCCTCCCTCTCTTCCTCCCTCAATATTCAGCGCCTCTTTTCTGTGTCCAGGCAGTGTGCCAGGCTGTGGGGAACCAATATGAGTGAGCAACTTAGATCTGCTTTCTGTCTTTATGGAAATTAAACAGCTTGTTTAGGGAGGAAAATTTTAGTTTTATATGTATGTAAAATGCAGACCCTGATGGCCTGGTGGTTAAGTGCTGTCGCTGCTAACCAAAAGGTCAGTAGGTACACTTTGGAAGCTCTATGAGGCAGTTCTTCCCTGCCCTATAGGGCTGCTATGAGTCCAATCGACTTGATGGCAGTGGGTTTTTTTGCGGGGTTATATATACATACAGACACACGCACATATAAAATTTTATACAACTCCAAATGCTGCATAGAAAGGTATCATAAGATACATTATAGGGGAACCTGATACTTGGGAACAGGGTAGCCTTTGCTAAAGAAGCTAGTGTGACTGATAGATCCGTGAGTTATTTTATCTTACTTTGCTTTTGAAATGAAGAATTGTTTAGAGTTCTTTTGATTCTAATGAATGCAAAAGACTCTCCTCCCTAGACCAGTGCATGAGTGCGCATACACAATTCTAATAACCTTCTCAGTTATTCCCAACACGCTGGAAATCTGTCCAGGGCCACCAGGATAAGACTTTGTACTGCTCCGTAGACTGGCTTCTCTCCCCGTGTCTTCTGCCTTGACGCTTCAGAGCCATCCGGTGGTTCTGGTTCCTTTGCCCGAAGAGCCCAGCCCGTGTTCTGCCGTCTGGGAAGCACTGGGTTAGAGGCTTTTAGACCTGCACCCGTTCAGTGCCGAAGCCACTAGCCGTAGTGGCCGTTTAAATTTTCCATTAATTAAACTTTAAATCGTACTTCCTTGGTTGCACTAACCATGTTGCAAGTGCTCAGTAGTCACAGTTGCTAGTGGCTACCTGGTGGGTATTGCACATATGTCCATCATCACAGGAAGTTCTGTTGGACAGTGCTGGTTTAGACCCTCTGGGGCTGGGACACACAGAAGCTCCGTCCAGATTGATGCCCACCCCAGAGGGTTCTGCTCCCAGCCCTCCTCCCCAGTTACCGTCTGTAGTCTTCTGAGGCCCCAGTAGGAGGAGACTGCCTTCCAGCATGGTACACTCCATCAGCAGAGTGTTTCAGCTTGACAGCTTTCCAGATACCTCTTCTGGAAACACGTCAGTCTCTAGAGAGGGCTTCTAGGGCCGTTTCACATGCCAACTGGGAAGACGCGAGGCTCTTGGTCTCTGAGTGGAGGTTGATTTCTTCTAAAAATAATCAAACCCTCACCCATATCTGATCAGGCAAGGAACCTGACCCAGAGGGAGCTGGTCAGGTCAGGGTCTGATGTTGAGGCCTGTTTGATTATAAAGGGGATGGGTGGCCTTGGGGCCCAGTTAAGGGAAGAAGGAAGAGGAAGAGGAGGGGCTGCAGAAGACCTTAAGTTTCCTTCTTATTGGAAGCTAGGCCACATTTCCAGCTTCTGTCAAGTTCCTCACACAGCCCCTTCACTGTTAAGTGTCTCTTCCACAACCTGGCCCCTGCTGAGGAGTGACCGGAAGGCTCTCAGAAGCCCGGCTCTGTTGAGGGGTGTTTCACAATCTGACCTACAAGCCGATGGGCTGGACTAATTGCTCTGCAAACAGTGGCTCCAGGGTGCTGCTGGCTCTTTAGTCTGAACCCTGGCCAATTAGTGGGCAGGGTCAATATTTGATCAGAGGCAGGAGAGGCTCTTTTTGTTCCCCCACGTTGCTTGGAAGATAGAATTAAGAGGGTCGTTCAGATCTGTTCATTGGCTGAAAAGGATTTAGCCTATTTTAAAGAGCTTTTCTCTTATTCATCTCGCTAGACTGCCACTCAGCTCCACCCAGGCACACTTTTCAGCTCTCAGATAGCCAGGCTAATGATGGACGAACCAAACTGTGATCCTGAATCACTAATAACTGGCTTTGGAATGTGTGTGTGTGTGTGCGCGCGCGCGTGTGAGTTATGATATACCATAGGTGGATTTATAGGATCATTGCATTTTTAGAATTAGAAGATTCTTATCCAAAGCTCCTCACTTTGCAGGTAAAGAACTGTGTTAATTTTTGTAATCATTAAATTTATATCAGCATTAATTTGGTTTAATGTCCTGAGCAAGCCTCCGCTGAAGTCACGCTGGAATGATTTCTGGTATGTATGTGCCAGAGATCAATCCGAGACTAGACAAGCGAGAAAGGGTCTCCCTAGCAGGCATGCTGTCTTATCATTAAGCAAATCTCTATTGTTTGGGATCACTGACCCTAGTCTAAAGGCTAGGGTACCAAAACTTGGGTGAGGAGGTAACTTGCCAAGAGTCAAGAATGATTTTATACTGAGGGTTCCAGAGAATTCTGATACCCCACTACCGGTGTGGGCAGTTCCCGTTCTGAGTGCTCTGAGTCACTGTGATTTGTCACACCCCCTGGACAGAGAAGAACATCCATCTTGACTAAAGTTGGTCACAAGTTCTGGGAAGGCGCTGAAAGCCCCAAGTTGTTAGTCGTGAAGAGTATGGGAAACAATCTAAATGACCATCCACATAGAAGAGCTAAATAAACTGCTGTTTGCATGCCACTTAGTACAGCAGTTAAGACCAGAGATGGCGCCGTGGAGCCAAATGTAATTCTGTAGTTTGCTGTTCAAGAAATGTTGGTGAATAAACAATACAAGTTGTAAAACAGTATTTACAAAGTGATGGCAATTATGCAATAAAATCTCTTAAGATATATATATATTTGCAGACACATAATGCAGAATATCTGGTAGATATTTTAGAAAGGTCTAGAAGAATATACTCCAAGTTGATAATAGAGTTATCTTTGAAGGGGGCTTAGGGTCATCGGAGGAGTGTGGGACTTGGTTGGAGGGGAACATTAGCCTTATCTGGAATGTTTACTTTTTTTCAAAAAGGGGAATGTACTCATATATTATTTGCAAAATTGAAAATGTATAATTAAAAGGATACCTATGGGGCATATAGAAACCATGGTGGTGTAATGGCTTAGTGCTATGGCTGCTGACAAAAAGGTGGTCAGTTCAGGTCCACCAGGTGCTTCTTGGAAACTCTGCGAGGTAGTTCTCCTCCACCCTATAGGGTCGCCACAACTTGACAGAAGTGGGTTTGGTTTGGGTTTTTTTATGGGGAAGTTGGAAAAGTAAGCGATCTAAAGTAAAATATGCATCTGATGGTCCTTACAGTAAACTGGGACAGAAAATGCACAGACCAGAAAAAAAGAAAAACAATGAGAAAGAGTTATTGAGGACATAGGTTATGAAGAAAGAAAATGAAAATAATTATTTAAAGCACAGCATTATCTCAGATTTTGTGGACTGTCATTCTGGGTCATTCTTGTGGAATGCCACTGGTTAGATCCCATTACAGCAAACCCCAGGGAGCTGTCCAAATTATCTTGTCCAAGTGGAGTCTTGTATTAGAATATTGTTGAAACCATCTGAATTATGTATTGGGGTGTTTCTTTTGTTGTGACCAAATGACATAATCATGGAAATGTAGTGGTTAAGAGCATGTGTACTGCAGAGCCAGAAGGGTTGGTTTTAAGGACCGGTGCTTAACTTTGGTGAGTTACTTAACCACTCTGCCTCAGTCTTCTCATATCTACAGTGGAAATAATAAAAAATACCCGCCTAGTAAGATAATTGTAAGAAAGAAATGAGGCAACCCATGTAAGTTCCCTAGAATAGTGACTGGTGTGGAGACTCTAGACCTGAAAAGTCTTAACTTCAGGGGCAAGGAGCTGGAGATCCCCTGACTGGGGATCAGAGGTTTCCTCCTGTGTCCCATCGGTGCACACCCCACTTTCACCAAATAGTGCTCTGACTGTCCCTGGGCTGGAGTGGCAGATGGCAGTGGTAAGGGTCTTCCCCAAAGCAAACTTCCTTCCAGCGGAAACCCTGGTGGCATGGTAGTTAAGGTCTATGTCTGCTGATCAAAAGATCAGCAGTTCAAATCCATCAGGTAGTCCTTGGAAACTCTGTGGGGCAGTTCTACTCTCTTTGTCATGTTGAGTCACCATGAGTAGGAATGGACTTGGTGGCAGTGGTTATTTGTTTTTTTTTTCCTTTGGGCAGTACAGATAGGGAAACACTTTCTTTTAAAATAATTAACTGGTCCAACAGCTCTTCCTGGCCTCCAGAAAGAGGCATCTGATAGAACCCAGAGGGTTTCTACGAGAGCTCTGTTGTGATTCCAGCAGCTCCTGAGGATTTAGAACTGGCTGGGGCTGGTTCCCTTTCATCTTGTCCATGTAGTCCAGTATCTCTCCACATTTTCCCTTTCCTGGTTCCCACCAGGAGTGTTGGGGATGGGTCGAGTGTCCCTTCCAGAAAAAATGGTACAGTCAGGATGAGGCCGGCTCAGGATGTGAAAACTGCGTGTCATTTGGGTCAGAATCCTGGGATTACTTCCTCTGGCTAGAGGGCCCTGGGAAAAGTTGGGTTTATTTTTTTCCCCTCCTAGCAGATAGAGTTTCCAAGTGTGTGGTGATACCTTCCTGTACAGTTTGCCCAACCCTGTGGGCTTTGGAAGAAACTGGCGCACACAGGGTACTCAGGACCCAGCCTTGAACAGATGGAAAGAGGTGGTGGAGGGGGTGGTAGCAGAACGACACAGTATCTGGCAGGGGGAGGGGTAGTTACTGCACCTCTGCATAAAGGGAAATAACAAAGTGAGCACGTGCCCTGACAGTCCTCCTCACCGCGACAGTAATCAGAACGTTATAGCCAGGCAGAGCCTGAGACACCGACTGAGGGAGAAGAAGAGCTTTCTGGACACTAAAGCAGCTCACAGTTTGGGATATTGGCCATACTACAGGCTTGCTTGGGACATTCATTGTTCCTACATAGATGGCAGAGTGGCTGGTGGCTGGTGGTGGAGAACCTGGCTGCTAACCAAAAGATTGGTAGTTCAGATCTGCCAACCACTCCTTCGAAACCCTATGGAGCACTTCTCCTTAGTTCTACAAGGTTGCTATGACTTGGAATTGACTCGATGGCAATGGGACACAGACAAGTGCTCAGTCTGTGAGCCCTCACTGGGGTACCTTTGTGTACTTGGGAGATGGCCTGCAGGTGATCCGGGAATTTAGTGACATCCATTCCTAACAGACATAAGATTCTGTGAGGTCTGGCCCGTAGGTATTAATTCTTGGTAATTTATTGGCTCTAAACTTCTGTGTGAAGTCTTGTAAGTGTGGGCGCTGTGGGACTTGTGGGCCGATGAGAATGTTTCTTGAGATGGAAGAATCTGCTATTTGCAAACATCTTACATATTTGCCAGCTGGCATTTATCATGTTCACTGAGGAGTCAGCTGAACCTGTAAAGTTTTACCACCAAAAAGTCTCTTAAAGATCATCTGCCAGAACAATGAGTATCTGGCACTCAAACTGCCACTGTCCAATATGTTGTTCACAACAGACATAATTAATTGATCATGCCATTCCCATGCCATGTTCCTGGCAGACATTATCAATCTATCCTGAACCCAGTGATGGTCTCAGACTCTTCTGAAAATCAAAAACAGATTATCTTTGGGCATTTACTGCCAAGTGGAATTGATGCCTGGAGATGAGACTAATTGTTCATTCTCTGATCTAATCCATTTCCCTTATTTGCCAGATAAGGAAGTGAGGCCCCAGGAGGAGAAATGGCTTCTCCAAAACTACACAACCAGTAAGTCACGAAGGAACAAGAACTTAGGTGCTCTAGCTTCTAGTTAAATCTCTGGAATTCTAGCCTCCCACCCAGTAGTCCTGGTTCTGTTTTTGGCTCAGGAGGGCAAGTAGCTTTTGCATTATCCAGAGAGCTCCCTCCTGGCAGGACGAGAAAGCATGCGTCCTCCCTGGAGATGAGTTGCTGGTGTGATGTGTGGAGGTCTCCTCCCCAGGAGGGTTGGATGGCAGCTACTTGACAGCTTTGAGCTGCTGCCTGGAGCTCAGCCCTCAGCGCCTGCCCGGCTGCCCCCCTTGTTGTTGGATGGTACACCCCAACTCTGCCAGGGGCAGTGTCTGAGTCAGGTCACACCCAGTGGCATGACTGCTCAGAGCTGTACGCCTTGTTTTCCCAGTGCAAGAGAGTCATGTGTTATACTTCACATCAGGACGGCCTGGGACTGGAGTTGTCGCCTGTGTCACCTCTCTCCTCCTCTGGTCCCAGGCCCAAAGGTCTGACATAGAAAACCCAGCTCTGCTCCCACCGGGCCCCCGTCTAGTCATCTTTGGGTAACCAGCTGGGAAGTTGGCTAGAAAGTAGAGGGGACAGTGTCTCCCTCCAAACTGAACAATGAAGGGGAGAAAGCTCTTTGGCAGCAGTCAGGTGAGTGCTCTGTGTGTGTGTGTGCGTGTGTGTGTGTGTGTGTGTGTGTTTAAGCTCTGCGAAGCCTTCAGTCCTGACCAAGTGACTGCTGTCCTGCAGAAGTCAATTTCCAGCCAATCTGGGCACCTTGTGAGTGGTACCAGCTATATCCTGGCACCAAGCTTGGTACGACAGACCCAGTAGGGAAGAAAATCAGGGTCATCCTGAGTGGAAGAGCCAGGTCATGGCTTTGGTCACAGCTGGAGCTGTCAGATGGTCGAGAAAACTGGGCTGGGCAGGGCAGGGCAGGGTAGGGCAGGGCAGGGCATAGGAAACTGAACTCATATTAACCCTTGTAAGCAACCCAAGGTCTAGACCGCCACGCCACAGTTGCCATGCCCTGAGCATTCCATCCAGCTTGTCGAGGCAGCTCCCCAGTGTGGGCCCAGAAGGCTTGGCATGCCGTCCTCCCTTTCATCCCCCTCCTCATGTGGCAATAGTTGGTTTTTCTTCTGTCTCTAATGGAGTTAGGCATATAGGACAGTTGGGGTAAGCTGTGGGAGCCTGAGCTATGACCTTGTTTGAAGGAAGAGAAGACACTTCATTCTTTCTTGTGGAGGCAGGCAGTCTGCTATCAGCAAGGTGGCCACAAATTGCCTGCTGCAGTTGTTCCCCTGGTCAGCTCTGCCACCCTAGGCTGGACCTCAGCCCCTGTGGTTTTAGGGCCTGAGATCCCTGTGTCTCAGAGATGCTGGTTCAGATAAGGCCATTGCGGGAATTGCTGGAGAATTGGAGCTGTTTCCTCTAGAGCCTCAAGTTAGCTGAAGTCAAGAAGAAGAGATCTCAGATTGCTGGGAGACCTCCGAAGTGGAGTGAGCAAAGAGATCATGGTATACTTTTTGCCGATTCCCAACTTCCTGAGTAGGCCCTTGTCTTGCAGTGATGGAAGTGGCAGGCTTTGTCATCACGCACTTACCTGCATTTGTGCCGGCCCCACCTCTTACAGCTGGGTGACTCGAGGCAGTTACCTAACCCTGAAGAATCCCAGTCTTCCCATTGAGAGGATGGCTCTAATTGCAGAACCTGCCTCGTACACTAGATGGGAGACTTCAAGGAGGTACGCATGTGAACCCTTAAGGTGCACCTGAGGCAGCTCTGAATATGATTATTATCAAAATTGTGTGACTCCTTCTGGCCTGTCTGGAGGAAGGAGGGGGCTCTCACTTCCTCCCTGTGGATATCGTACCTGCTCGACCTGGGCTAGATGAACATTTGCCCAGCCTGTCCAAGCTAGAGGAAATTAATGCTCTTGGGCTGGCCAGCAGACAGACCCCCGACACTGGCCAGGGTTTGGCTCCGTCTGCTAATTAGGGAGCGTTTATCTGCTGCCCAGCAGAACAAAGTGGCCAGTTTAGCCACACTAAAAGTCTGAGCTCAGCGCTGGTGGGGGGCTGGGCAGGAGGTTAGGAATGGGGGTGGGGGGGGTCCCTGGGGCTAAATGGACTACATTCAGATATATCTTAAAAAAAAAAAAAAAGAAATCAAACCAAACAGGAAGCAAGAGGCTGTGTGTATGGGCTAGCGCTGGGATGCCTGCTGAGAGGGTGGTTCTGCATGGTGACAAGTCAGCCATTCTTTCCACCCAGACAGACGGTGCCCGGCCCACGTCTCCCAAGGGCATCTCTGGTGAAGGCTGGCCTGTCTTACTCTCCAAGGAGATGTGATTGTTTTTGTCTGGGAATCTTTCGAGGAGGAATCCCCAGTGGGAGGGTGGAGAGAAGACCCGCTGTGTGTACCCTGCGGGGTGTGTGCTGAGCCTCCTCCTCTTTCCCTCCTACAGGGCAGTGTATAAGAGGGGGGAGACCAAGACTCAGACTAGCTGGGAGCATGGGGCAGACAGGAGAGAGCAGGGGCTGAGAAATTGGGGATGGGGAGCTCAGGCTTGAGAGCAGAGGGGCAAGCGCAGTACAGAGCATGCCCAGGACTTGTTTTGACGTGGTGCACCTGGACTAGCGCACCCTGCTAAGCTCGCCGGCAAATCCCACGGCAATCGCAGTGCCTTGGCTCAGCAGGTCTGGAGCAAGGACTTGGACTCGCGTCAGTCTGGGTTCACACTGAGGCTTTGCTTCTTTGTCGGGGTACCATGCAGCATGCATAGTTACTTTTAGTCCCTCAAGCTCATCCCTTCATCCTTCTCCATTCTTCTCTGGGCCCCCAGAGCTACATAGTAGGGCTCCTTGTCCTGCACGTTTTGGTTGTATTGGCCAGTAGGAGGCACTAGTAAGAAACATAGGAGGAGAGGGTTCAGGGTGTTTATCCCCCGCTCCTGCCTGCTGAACTCAGGGTTGGCAGTGACTGTGCTCAGGCCCAGCTCCTGTGGAGGGGTCCACTGCTGCAGATACTCTGGGTTCCAGGAGTCCTTGCCCCTTGCCCCTTCAGGCCTGGGGTGGTAAGGACCCCGCTGTCGGCAGCCTGAGCACCGCACTATGGCTCGTTGGTTTCCTTCACTTTGCTCGGCACTGTTAGCAGTCCCATCTGAATGCTCTGCAGTTACTCCTTCTGAACATGGCATCTGTTTGTTGCTGGTACCCTAACGGATCTGGGTGACTTGGTCAAGGTCCCCGGCCACTCCATGGCCATATCTCCTCATCTGTGAGATGGAGCTGCTGGCAGTACCTACTCCATTAGTCGTGCTGTTGTTTTGAGGATTTATTGCAGCCGTCACTGTGACATGTCTGTTGGCTTTGACATTATTAGCACTTAAAACATCGTCTGTCGGGGTTATTATAATCATGTACAGAATCAGGTGACATCTTATTTTAGATTCTCATTAGAGATAAGCAATAGACATGCCTCAGTGTCAAGAAAATAACATAGGAGAAGGATTCAAAATTGAATCAAATAGGGTAAAGACTGCCACTCCCCAAGCCTGGCTTTTGGGACACTTTGGGCTAGTTTGGACCACTTGGGTTTCTTGGGATGTAGTTCAGAAGCAGGAAGAAGGCAGAAGCGGGGCTACATGGGGCAGTGGCTGCTCAGGATCAGCTGTGAGCAGGGGGTGATTAAAAGCCAGTCCAGATTCTTAGCCAGCCTTGTCCCAGCCGCCTGAATCTGACTGTCCGGGGCTGGACCCCACCTCTGGAGTATGAACAGACTTGATTCTGACGTCAGCAAGACTTGAGAACTGTGGAGTCTTGAGATGAGAAGAGACGTTCTTGGGGCCTTGCGTTCAAGGAGAGGTCCCTCTGCCGTGACCTGGTGATGGTACGCATCAGTCCTGTTTTGTCAGGTCCCCACCCTCAGGGGTAACTCAGGGCCAGCTCTGTCCGCATGTGCCTAGGGTCTGGAGGCCAATGCCCTCCCTCATCTCTACTTTCTTTTCACCTCAGAAAGATCAGGAAGGAAGGAAAGAGCCCAGTGGCAAATCTTGACTTGTTTCCCTTGAGGCAGGGGAGGCCAGGGGAGGGTGCTGAGTGGGACCTGAAATGGGGTGCTATGGTGGTCGTCAGCCTGGCCTCCCAGGACAGACCCTGGGATTCTTCTGCAATGGGAAAGCAGCCCTTACTGTGGCCCAGGCACCGTCCTAGGCCCTTCCCCCATGTTACTCATATGATGCTCACCTCCTGCCCTGTGTCACTGCCACCATTGCTCATCCCAGTTTGTTTTACAGACAAGGTGTGGTGTGTCAGCTTGGAAAGGCCAGTTCTTTAGTGAAACACTTGATTGCCACAAGGGTCTTTGTTGGATGTGGCAGACATCGATCATCAATTCACTCTGAGTAAACACAAGCCTTGGTAATAGAGATGGGCCTCTTCTAATCAGTCAGAAGACCTTTAGAGCAAAAACTGAGATTTCCTGGAAAATAAGAAATTCTGCCTCAAGACGGCATCAGCCGACTCCCTCTGAGTTGCTAGCCTGTCAACTGCCCTGCAGGTATCAGACTTAGCAGTCTCCTCAGTCGAGTAGGCCAGTTTCTTAAAATAAATCACTTCGTACGTGCACGCATGCACACACACTCTGTTGGTTCTGTTTCTCTGGAGAACCTGACTGATAGGAGGGAACTGAGATCATGGAATGTGTCCAAGCTCGCACAGCTGATAGGCAAAGGAGCCAGGATTCAGATCGGGCGTTCAGAATCTGGAACCCATGCACTAACCCCTCTGTACTCTAGTGGGTGACTTTGATGTGGTCATATGTGGCCAGAGCGCTGCAAATTCAGCCTGGGAGACCCCTCCAGCTCCTCAAAGAGGAGAGGTGTCCTTTTTCTTCCTTGCCAAGAAAGCTGGCCTGGCCACTTGAGGTGGCTGCTACCCTGACCACCTGCCCAGACTCAGTCAAGGTTTAGGGTGGGCATAGAGAGAGAAATTGTTAGTTATGTTTCTTTCTTTTTCTCTGTGAGTCTAGATACCCTGTGGTGGTCTGTATCTGTGAAGGTGTTTTTCTGTCTCTCTGTCTCTCTCCAAGAGCTTCTGAGTCTCTCTGAGTGTGACTCTGTTGGTCCCTGTAGACTTTTCTGGAAGCTTTTCCCTCTTTCTCTGGCTCTGTGTCTGTCAGTCTGTGGGTCTCTGTCATCAGTGTGTCTCAGGATGTGGCCACGTCCCAGGCAGGAGTCTGAGAGGGTCACGGTGGGAGCCTGACACTCCCCAGAATGGGGTCACTGGCTGGAATGAGTATAGAGGTGGGCCAGTCTGTGCTTTCCAAGGCAACAGTGCTTTGTGGGGTTCTGTTTTCCTTATTCTTGGAGCTTTGGGGCCTTTAACCTTTTGCCCTAGCATGGCTCACATGTAGGCGTTCCTTTTGCCACCCTCAGGGAGAGGTCACCCTGCCTCTGGAGGGCACGTAGGATGGCTAGCCATTGTCCTTCCCCTCCACCGAGAAAAGGTGGGATTGCTTAGGCCACAGCTCTGTTTGGGGCCCCACTGCTGCAGAGGCTGGCAGTACTGTCAAGCCGTGGCCCATCACCCAGCCTCCCCTCAAAAGGCAAGTCTGTTGGGCCCTGTGAGTAGGCCTGGGAGTATGGAGGGCAGGAGCCAGGGTGGTTCCCGGGTCTCATCTGTCCTGTTTGATTGCCTGTGCTCCCCATGGTAGCGGTTCCCCTAGAGTCATGCCTGCCCTGGACTGCCCCTGCTAGGAATGGCTCCTAGGAAACGTAGGCTGGCCCCAAATCACCCCCCCCCCAGTCTAGTCCAGAGAGGGCATCCGAAACAGGTTCTGCCAGGGCTTCACTCTCCCTTGGGCATCTTTTCTCAGTGAGGAGCAATTTTGTTTGTTTGGTTCAGGCCTTTGCCATCAGCTTGAGTTGGGGGGGTGGGGGCACCTGACCGTGTTTGCTGAGCACCTGCTGGGGTAAGTCAGGGCTGTGTTCGGGCAGGGCTAGGGCGTGGAGACAGATGACCTGTGAGCTGACCTACAGCTGTCTATCCGGGGACAACTCCTTCTAAGCTGACTTTACTGGACAGTTTCAGTTGGAAGTCACTCATGCACTGCCCCCTCTGCACGTTCTAAACTCAGCCCCCTGTCTAGACCCTTGTCCACACACTGCTGCACGTCTTCTCTTCTGTGTCTGTCACTGCACCCTCTCTTGCCCCAGCAGATGCGTCCCCTCGGCCAAGCCCTCTATTCCTGGCTGGCACCCATGCCTCAGTGTTCTTCCCAGGACTGCCCACCATCTGGTCTGGTTCCTTCCAACTGCTTCTCTTCTGTTACTGTTTTTTGTTTTGTACAAACACATGTAACACATGTTAAGGTGTTTTCCATGTGTCTAATGTGGTGATGTCAGTTACATTAATCATGTTGTATCATCATTACCGTTATCTGTTAGTGATTTCTAATTATGACAGCTTTCAGTTATGTGGAAAAGGACAAAACAGGCATCAGTGGACCTAGCTCCCAAATTTAACTGTTTTGCTTTACTGGCTTCAGATATATATATATATATTTAAAGAGACAGAATGGTGCAGTTGGAGGAGGTGTCCAATAACTTTGGGTTCCCTAACTCCTATTTTGGGGCTATCAGGGCAGGCTGGAGCTGCCAGGGGAAGTTTTACTGAGAAGGTGGAACTGGAGGTGGATCTAGGAGAATGGCTAGGATTATAGGGTCACTACAAGTTGGGTTTGAATCAGTGGGAACGAGTTTGGTTTTTTGGTGTAGAAGGCATTCTGAGGCTTTGGTGTTCGGTGGTAAAATTGTCCCCTTCCATGTGGGAATGCTGAGTTCAGTTCCTGACCAGCTTTCTGTCCATGGGTGTTGCTGTGATGCTGAACAGATTTCAGCAGATCTTCCAGACTGCAACAGACTAGGAAGAAAGGCCTGGAGATCAGCTTCTGAAAATCAGCCCTATGGATCACAGCTGTCCGATCCTGAGCCATTCATGAGAATGGCAGAGGACTGGGCAGTGTTTCTGTTCATTGGCCATAGAGTCAGTGTGCATCAAGGGCAGCTAATGACAACAGGTGGCATTGCAGGCAGGGAGGTCAGGGTGACAAAGGTGTGGAGGTGCTGCTCAGGACACACGCACAGGCCTGGAGCCGAGAGGATGGTGTCTGGGAGGGAGCAGTCGTGGAGGATGATGCCTCAACCCTCTTTAGCAGCCAGTCCTTTCTCTCCTGTGCTGCTTCCTCGGTCCCTTGTCCTAGGTGGGCAGGTGCCCCTGTTGATGAGGATAGGGGAGGAACCTATCACCTGGGTCACCTGCTGGCTGCCACATGGAGAAGTAACTTCTAGCTGGGCACCGGGGTGGGCTGGGAGACACCACGCTCTGTGGGGGAATTCTTCCTGCTGCAGTTCCTCGTTTCCTGGCAGGAGTCATGTTTCCCCCCTAGGAAACCCTCATTAAAGGGAGCTTGCAGCAGGGCCTGGAAGGGCATGCAGCCCTGGGTGGTTCTCCCCGCTGCGTGGGCTGCTTTACAAGGCTTCCCCTGGCAACTCTGCTCAGGGTTTATTTTTCGCTTCAGGAATTTTTTTTCTCTGTTTTCCATCTGGGCTCCACTGTCTCTTCCCCTTCTCCTTCCCCCACTGTTTCTTTAACCCCAGGAAGCTCTTAACTTAAGGAGCCTCCAGAAAGGAGAAGTTACAGGAAAAGACTCAGATGGGCTACATGACTGACTCCAGTGACCAGGGAGGAGGCCTTCTAAGCATCAGTGCTCACTCAGTGCCAGCCCCCGAGGCCGTTAGGTCAGTTCAGGGTGCCGGGCTGCCTGCAGCAGCTGTTACGAGCACCTAAGGTGCCCAGTGAATTCAAAACCAGGTGAAGCTGGTACTGCTAGTCTGAAGACTACACTTAAAGTGGTAGGGGCATCGAATCTTGGAAAGATCATTCAAGGCCCTGGGTAATTGTCTTCTCCATTTCCTTCTTTCTTTTTCTTCCTTTTGTCCAAGTGTGGGTTTTCTCCCATTTGGTCCTAGGTGGACCCTGGACAGAAAGGAATTTGGCCAGGTGAGATTAGGCTTTGTGTGGGGAGCACCGCTCCAGTGCTTCCCAGAGGGGCTGGGTGCCCAGTCAGTGCTTAAAAGATCATGTGTCAGGGTGTTGATCCCTGGGTGGCGGGGGAGGAGGCCTGCCCTACAATTCAGCGTTGTATAGTGTGTGCTGTCTGCAAACTTGTGGAACCAGGAGCTCAAGTTATGGCTCATTCACCTATGGTGACTGAAGGTCATCTGGCAAGTGCTCAAGTCCTACCTTTTTCAGTCCTTCCCTGAGAAGCCTGGCATTCTAAAAAAGTGTGGTTTGGTTGGTCATGCTATTGTATGTATGTGGAAACAAGGTGTATGGTTGGGAATCAGCTGAGTCCTGTAATGTCTGACTTGATTGGACCTAGGGATAGAGTGCTTGAAAGTGTCCTGTATCCTGTATTAAGTCTTCCTTCCTTCAGTTTGGTTCAGCAGACATTAATGAATGCCTTTGTATTAATCAGTATAGGCTAGATGCTGCATAACAAACTCTCCATGGTTTAACATAATACAGACTTATTTCTTCCTTATGTCATGGTCTAGAATGGATCACTGGAGAGCTCTGCTCCAGGGAGTCATTCAGGAACCTGGATTCTTGCATCTGGTGACCCCATCCTCCCAATGTAACCAGCAGGGGAGGGAATAGAGTGTTGAAGATTGTAGGGAGAGTTTCCGGGTTGTACCTAGAGGAGGTGCAAAGCATTCCTGCTTATATTCTATGAGAGAATTCAGTCATGTGACTGTACATCCCAGCAAGGGAGTCTGGGAAATGTAGTCTAGTTGTGTTTCTGGCTGTATATCAGACATTGTAATGGACAGTGGGAATATCAAGGACAGATGGTACATTTAAGAAGCTCACACGCTTTTGAAGGGAAACAATTTTATAAGTAAATGCAATGCAGAGTGGAAGTACAGTCCTAGAAATGTGACCAATTTACAGAAGCAACCTAGGAGAAAACAAAATCAAAAACAAAAACAAAACCTGTTGCCATTGAGTTGACTCCAACTCACTGCAATCTTAGAAGACAGAGAGAACTGCCTCTGTGAGTTTCCAAGAGCATCTGGTGCATTTGAACTGCTAGCCACTGTGCAACCAGGGCAACCTAGAGGAAGATATGAATGAGAAATAAACATGTGGCAAAGGTCTCACAGATGGGGCACCAAGGGATCATATGGGAAAGGCATTCCAGATAAAGGGAACAGAATGTGCAAAGGCACAGACCTATAGGACAACATACTGTGTTTGGGCAGAACAGTAGGCAGGCCGTGCAGTACATGGGGTAGTGGGGATGTGTGGCAGCAGGACATGTGGGTGGATAGGTCATTCTGGGCCAAGGTCATAAACAGACTTGAGTCTCACAGAGGCAGAGAGCCAATGCAGGATGTAAAGCCAGAGGTGAAACTAACAGTGGAAGCAAATTGCAGTAACCTTGGAGACTGGTGCGTACTTAGCACTGTCCTTGTGGCACCTTCGAAGAAGCTTCATGTGTGTTTTGGTCTCTTACACTCTCAGGTTCCTAGCTAAGAAGGAGAGGGGTTGTCTGTCTTAGTGATCTAGTGATGCTATAATAGAAACACCACCAGTGGGTGGCTTTAATAGAACAGAAATTTATTTTCTGACAGGTTAGGAGGCTAGAAGTCTGAATTCAGGGTGCCAGCTCATAGAGAGCCTTGTCTGTGAGCTTCCACTCCTAGGTGATTTTCATGTGGCTTGGTATCTCTCTTCTCACATCTCTGCTTCTTTGATTTTTTTCCCTTTCTCGTAAGAGATTGGTACAATACCCTACACTAATCCTGTCTCGTTAACATAGCGAAGGCATCCGTTTTAAGCATAGGTGTAGAAGTTAGGATTTGCAAAACATTTTTGTTTGGAGATGGGACATAATTTAATTTATAATGTTCCACCCTTTGATACCCTGAAATTCATATCCTGCCCCATGTAAATAGTCTGGTCCTGTACAAACCACATCTACCCTATCACATCATCCTGTAAGTCATAAATCAACTTCAAGTCCAAATTATCTTTTGAAATATCTAAACAAAACATGGGTGAGACTTCAGGCTTAATCCATCCCAGGGCAAAATTATTCTTCATCTGTGAGCCTATGAAATCTACAATACAAGTTATCTGCTTCCAAAGTACAGTGATACATCAGGCATAAGATAAGACTTTTCCATTACATATGGGAGAAATGGGCAAGAAGGGATAGTAGGCAACAATAAAGTTTAAAACCCAGCAGAATGATTTACGTTCACTCTCAAGGCTTCAAAATAATTCTCTGCTTTTTGGGACCATTTGGGCAAATACTTTGCCCATCCATGCTCTCTGGATTTTGGGTGTAAGTCCCTCAATCCTGGGCTCCACCTTCCACGCCACTGGGATAGCGACTCTGCTCCCTTGGGTTTCGGTGGCCCCTAGTTTATCTGAGTGGTGATCCCTCCCTCTTGGCCCCAGCAGTCACTGTTCTTCTGCTCATTGGTCATGGCAGCCTTGCCCCCTAAGATTTGGGGCAGCGGCCCCACCCTTTGAGGTCCGGAAGACCATGACCCCACCCTTTGAAACCAAGACCTCTCTGCTTTCTGTGCTCCATCCAACAGTTCTGCTGATCTCTGAGATCCTCCAGGAATTAAAAAAAAAAAAAAAAACAACAGTGCTATCGACTCAATTTCGACTCTTAGTGACCCTGTAGGTTGCACAGTAGAACTGCCCCATAGAGTTTCCAAGGAGCACTTGGCAGGTTTGAACTACTGACCATTTGGTTAGCAGCCATAGCACTTAACCACTGTGCCACCAGGTTTCCCCTCCAGGAATAGTCCTTTTCTTGGAGGACAACAGATGTAGCTCCTTTGATCTCTTCCCTGCTTGTAGACTTGCAAGATGCAGACAGCATTCTTTCTTTTTCTTTCTCCATCTCTTTCAGTCTAAGCTGATGGATTTTCTGCTGTGGTGATTGGTTAGATCCATCAGTTACAGCACTCTCTTTAACAGAAGATTGTACAAACAAGTTTTGGTGAACATCCTAGGACACAGATCATTAATTTGTATAACAATTTGTATGACAGAATTTTCCAAGTCTTTTTTTTCTATTCAAATTTTCTTTTTTTAATTGTGATTGAGTGAAAGTATGCAATCCAAATTAAATTTGCATGCCCGTCTATCTGCAGCTCTTTCTGCTTTCCTTGCCCAGTGACAGCACAATCCTCCTTTCTGTTCTATATATGTTATATTTTCTTAACAATCTCTTTCCCCCTCCTCTGTATCCTCTCTTCTAGTAAGAGGCCAGTAGGACAGTGTCATATAGGTTCATAGAACCATAAAGTACACACACTGTTTTAGTCAGCTAGTGCTGCTCTAACAGAAATATGATGAGTGGATGGCTTTAACAAAGGAAAAGTTTATTCTTACACGGTCCAGTAGGCTACACGTCCAAATTCAGTATGTCTGCTCTGGGGAATGCTTTTTCCATCGTTGGCTCTGGAGGAAAGTCCTTGTGTTGCATCAGTCTCTGTTCAGGGAGCATCTTGGTGCAGGAACCTCGGATCTGAAGGACATACTCTTCTCCCAGTGCTGTTTTCTTGATAGTGTGAAGCTCCCAGCTCGTTATTGCTACCCTTTCCCTTTATCTCTTGCAGGATGAAAGGATAAAGGGTGGTACAAGCCACACTCCAGGGAAACTCCCTTTACAGTGGAGCAAGGAGGTGATCCTATGACGGGATTTACAGTACCACCCTACTCCTTTAATGTACAGCATAAGAAAATCACAAAATGGAGGACAATCATAAAATATTGGAAATCATGGCTCAGCCACATGGCTACACATATTTTGGGGGGGGACAGAATTCAATCCATGACACACACCATATGGTCATGTTGTGTCCAAAGAATTGACCTCAGTTCTGTTTGCAGGTAGCAGCGGGTCCAGGGGCCATGCTCCCAGGGAAACCCCCAGGCCTTTGGACCATCAGTTGCAGTCCTTTAGTGGAGTTCTTGAGGTGTACCCCAGTTTTTCTCATCTTGCCACTGGGACTCAACATTGTGTACCCCTACATTGCTGTCTTTGGTGGTGGCTGGGCACTTTCTGGTTCTTCTGGTCACATGTTGATACAGTCACCCTTTCGCCTGAGTCCTTCTGTCTTCTGGATTCTTTTTCTCTCATGTCTTTGTTGTCCTTGGTGATCATCTGTTCAGCTGAGTTGGGACCATTTGGTGTATCTCAGATGACACCTTGCTAGCTTTTAAGACCCTAGATGCCATTCACTGATTAGGAGTGCAGAAGACTCTCTTAGCAATAGGCTAGTTATGCCAATTGGCTTACCTGTCCCCTGAGAGTATAGTCCTCAGACTCCTGCTCCTGCTACTCTACCCTTGCAGTTTTGTTGAAGTCCAGTTAAGTTGATCTTCTTTCTGCTGTGTGCTATCACTGCTTTCACCCAACCAAATTTCTGTCAACTAATCTGTGACCAGCACTGTTCCTCCCTTCCTTCCCTCCCTCCCCTCCTTTGCAGCTGTCAAAGAGTCTTTTGTTTTGTACATGAGTCTGTTTTTAAGTACTTATAGTAGGGGTCTCATACAATATTTGTCCTTGGCTGGTGACTGATTTCACTCAGCATAATGTCTTCTAATTGAAACCAGGTTATGAGCTGCTTCCTAAAGTTGTCATTGTTCTTTATCATTGCATAGTGTTCCATTGAGTATATGTACCATAGTTTGTTTATCCATTCATCTGTTGTTGGGCATCTGGATTGATTCCCTCTTTTAGCTATTGTGGACTGTGCTCCAGTAAACGTTGATGTGAGTGTATCTGTTCATATGACTGACCTTGATTCTGTAGGATATATTTTGAGTAGTGGAACTACTGGATCAAATGGTATATCTATTTCCAGCTTTTTAAGGACACGCCAGATTGCTTTCCAAAGAGGTTGTACCATTTTGCAATCCCACCAGCGGTGTAGGAGAGTTCCAATTTCTCCACAACCTGTCCAGCATTTGTGTTTTGTGTTTTTTGGATCATGGCCAACCTTGTTGGAGTGAGATGGTATCTCATTGTAGATTTGATTTGGATTTTTTTAATAGCTAATGATCATGAGCATTTCCTCATGTGTCTTTTGGCTGTCTGGATGTTCTCTTTAGTGAAGTGTCTGTCTATCTCCTTTGCCCATTGCTTAATTGGGTTGTTTACCTTTATCCTCTTGTTGATATTTAGAACTTAAAATTGGGCTTGAATTTAGAATATTAAGGGGGATCATAGGGGCAGTCATAAAACACAATAGCAATGCAACATATCAAAACCAGAAACGTAATACAGGAGTCTCAACAAACACAAAACCAACACTGCAGCACATGCTGTTCACTTCAGCACTGCTGCTTGGCATATCAGCTGGCTAATGTCTATCCTCCACTTACTGGCCAACAAAAAGAAAAAAGAATTAAAAGCTCTAGTAGCTTCAGTCCATGCAAGCAGCAAGTCAGCAGGTGCGGAGGTCAGCAAGAGAGAGGAAGTTTCTCATTTAGTGGCATGTAGTCTAGTCTGATAGCCCTATGCCATATCCTAGGGCCCACTGGGTGTCCAGAAGACTCCATGCAATTATCAATCCAGGCCTTAGTTTTCAGAGGGAATTAAGGAGACATATGTCTAGTCTGCCACGTTGGCTCTGCCCCCACCCAAAGTATAAGTTTTGTTTTTATTTTGGAGTTTGTTTTTAAGTCCATCTCTTTCCTCTCTAATTTTGGTTTAAGCAGCAAGGAGAACCTATGTAGGCTGTTGAAGATCTTATTTAGAAATTTCCTAGCCAGAGCAATTAGAGAAGACCAAAAAATAAAGGGCATCTGCATCGGCAAAGAAGTCAAAATCTCCTTGTTAGCAGATGATATGATTGTATATGCAGAGAATCCCAAAGAATCTATAAGGAAACTACTCAAACTGATAGAAGAGTTCAGCAAAGTCTCAGGATACAAGATAAACATAAGTAAATCAGTAGGATTCCTTTATACAAACAACGAGACTGTTTATGAAGAAATCATCAAATCAATACCATTTACTATAGCCCCTAATAAGGTAAAGTACCTAAGAATTAATCTAACCAGAGAAATAACAGACCTTTACAAGGAGAACTACAAGCCCTTACTACAAGAAACTAAGAGAGAAAAATATCAATAAGAAGAAGATAAATCATCCAATTAAGCAATGGGTAAAGGAGATGGACAGAAGTTTCTCTAAAGAGGAGATCCAGGCAGCCAAAAAACACATGCAGACATGTTCACGATCTTTAGTTATTAAAGAAATTCAAATCAAGACAACAATGAGATACCATCTCACCCCAACAAGGTTGGCCATGATCCAAAAAACACAAAACAACAAATACTGGAGAGGCTGTGGAGAAAGTGGAACTCTCCTACACTGTTGGTGGGGTTGCAAAATGGTCCAGCCTCTTTGGAAAGCAATCTGGCACTTCCTTAAAAAAATGGATATTGATATACCATTTGACCCAGTCATTCCACTACTTGGAATATATCCTACAGAGTCAAGGCTTTTCACACCAATGGACACATGCACAGGAATATTTATCACAGCACAGTCCACGATAGCAAAAAGATGGAATCAACCCAGATACCCAACAACAGAAGAATGGATAGGTAAACTATGGTACATATACTCAATGGAGTACTACACAATGATAAAGAATAACAATGATTCCAGGAAACATCTCATAACCTGGTTTCAACTGGAAGACCCCATGTTGAGTGAAAGTAGTCAGTGACAAAAGGACAAATATTATATGAGATCCCTACGATAAGATCTCACAAACAGACTTGTGTATAGAAGAAAAGACTCTTTGACATCTGCAAGGAAGGAGAGGGAGGGAGAGTGAGGGGGGGAGGGTTTAGTTTAGATAGTTGCTAGAAATCTGGTTGGGTGAAATCGGTGATAGCACACATTAGAAACAAGAACAATATTAAGTGGACTTCAGCATAACTTGAATACTCCTTCCATCTTAACCCAATATTGCAAGGATAGAGTAGCTGGGGCGCAGGGGACAGGGGACCATGCTCTTAGGCGAAATTGAGGCCAACTGGCACAACTATCGTTTTGCTAAGAGGGCTCTGTGCACCCCACATCGGTGAGTGGTGTCTGGGGTCTTAAAAGCTGCCAAGCTGCCATCTGAGGGCAGAGCAAGTGGTCCCAACTGAGCAGCAATGGATGCCCACCTACGTATGACCAAAATGACATGGGGTACAAACAACCCAGAAGATAGAGAGACCCACATCAGTGGGTACTTACATCGACTTGGGATTAGAAGAACTGGGTGGTGCCCGGCTACCACCAGTGATAGCCGCAATGGAGCTCACTACATTGAGTCTCACTGGCAACACAAGAATTAAAAGGGGTGCACCCTGAGATCTCCACTAAAAGACCTCAACTGATGGTCCAGTGGTTTCAGGGTTCCCCTGGGAGCACGGCCCCTGGCCCTGATGCTGCCTTTGCCCGTAAATCATAATGAAGGTTCACTCTTCGGATACGAATGGATTGGACTTGGTGATGCAGAGTGACCATATATTGGTTGCACTTTATGGTTCTATACATCTATAGGATATCATCCTGCTGACCTCTGGCTAGAGGAAGGAGAGTGGGTGGAGAGGAGGGGAATGGAGACTGTTGGGAGGATGAGACATGTATGGAGCAGAGAGGAATAGTGTGCTGTCACCAGACAGGGAGAGCAGTGGAAGCTGCATATAGGTGGGCGTGTAAATTTATACGGGAATGTACATTTTCACTCAGTCATATTAAAGAAAGAAAGAAAGAAAGAAATTTTCTAAGCCAGATATCCAAATTTACCATTTCTAAGTTCTACCTTCCACCAAACATTTGAACATGATTCAGACAAGTTCTTTGCCACTACATAAAAAGCATTGTGCTTCCTCCATTGTCCAGTTACTGTTCATCATTTTCTTGCAAGGCTTCTACCAGAAGCACATGCAACTTCCACGTTTCTAGCAACGTTGTGTTACTGGTGCGCTATGTCTTCTCTAAGACAATAGTAGAGACTTTTTCTGTAGTTCTAATTTCCTTTTGAGTCCTCAGCAAAGTTAACTTTGATGTCTGTACCTCTCAAACAGTCTCCTCAAGGCAATCTAGGTGTTTATTAATGGGCATTTTAAGAGTCTTCGAGCTTCTACTTGTTACCCAGTTCCCAAACCACTTCCACATTTTAGGTATCTGTTGGAGCAGCAACACACTCTTCTTGTACCCAGTTCTATCTTAGTGATCTTTTTGGTTAGTAGCTGTAGCACTTAACTGCTAAGTTATCTATAGCTGCTATAACAAACAAACAAATTTAAAAAAACACAAGTGGCTAGCCTTAACAAACAGAACTTTATTTTCTCACAGTTTAGGAAACTGGAAATCTCAATTTAGCCTGTCAGCTCTTAAGGGAAGGCTTTCTTTCTCTGTTGGCTCTTCAGTAAGGTCCTTGTCTCTTTGCGTTTCTGTTCCTGGGTGATCTTCATGTGGTTTGGTATCTCTCTTTCCCCAATGCTCGTTAATCTGTTCCCTTTTTGTCCTGTAAGAGATTGACTCAAGACGTACTCTCTCCTAGTCCTGTTTCATTGACACAACAAAAACAACCCATTCCTAAATGGAATTTTAACCACAGATGTAGATGTACACAAAATTTGGGGGGCACAATTTGATCCAAACAGTGTCTTAGTTTCCTAGTGCTACTGTAGCATAAAATGTGTGGTTTTATGGGACAGAAATTTGTTTTTTCATAGTTCTGCAAGTTGCAAAGTGCCAATTCTTTCTGTGAGCTGCTCTGTCCTGGTTTTTCGTGTCTGCTGGCTGTCCATGATGTTCCTTGATATCTGTTTTCTCTCTGTATGTGTCCCTGCATCAAGTCTGCTTTTTCTGTAACTCATAAGTGATTAGGTTTAAAACCCACCCTCCTCTAGTATATGACCTCATTCATATAAGAAAACTGCTATTTCTAAACAGGATTGAATTTATAGTGACAGGGGCCAGGATTTCAACACATATTTGAGGAGGCACAACTCAATTCCTAACAGTGGGAGAGGTGACATCTCTTCAGTCATCTGGCATGGGCAGCACTCCTGACAGACACCAACTCAGTTTGGCAGGCCTGCCTAGCTTTTGCCTGGTCCACCTGGCAGCACAGGCCTTTGATGGCAGGCTCTCAGCTTCTTTGAGGATGCTGTCAGTGCCCTTTCCTGAGCTTTGAAATGGCCTGGCCAGCTAAGTGTTGTTTCCAGGGAACACTGAAGAGTCTGTTGCTGATCACCATTGTCAGCATCATTGCCAGCAGAAGAGGCACAAGGTTTTGGAAAGCAAGGGTTCCATATTGACCACACTATACTCTGTCCACTCTACTCCAGATGCATTACTTAGCCTATTCTTTCGTTTTCCCTTTTGCACAAGACTTTGGGAGGTGTGCTTTGAGCTGTTTGGACCAGAGAAAAAAACTGGGGAAAGGAGATGCTTGGAGCAAGGAGAAGAAAAAGGCAAGGCTATTGGCTGGTCCTTTAGAAGCATCTCTGCGTAGTTCCTCTTTCTAAGGAGCCCCATCAGGGGATCATGTTGGGGACCAGGTCTGGAATCTCATTGCCTTGAAGAGCAGCCTAGGGCCTAGACCAACAAACGTCTGCCTTGGTCTCTTCCCCCTAAAGGGTGCTGTCTCTTTGTTTCAGACTTTGACTTAAAGTTGATTCCATGCGGGGCACTTTAGGAACCATAGTTCTGATCTGTATAGAGGAACAGTCAGGATAAGAAGGATTAAGAAAAACTGGGGTTTGGGGTATAGTTCAGCTAGAAGGAGAAGGCTAAAGTCTGTTCTCCTTCCCTCTTCACCCCTTCTCCAGGGCCCCTTGCTTTTTTTGGATGGGCCTTGAAGGTCTGTGTGGGAGAGAAATGTGTCAGGCGGGTTGGGTCAGAGAAATCTTGGAGGGGGTCTTGGTGAGACTAGGGGATAGCTAGGGACACCTATAAGTGCCTTTTCTTGTCACTTACCCTCATACGTCTTCTGAAGGAAGCAGGGTGACCACAACCAGGGCCCGGCCAGAAAACACCCCCTGTGTGGGCAGACTTATCCTAGGGCAGCCTTGTTCTCCATGGGGGAGTATCACCGCCAGCACCCGGCCTGGTGCCAGGATTTCTCCGGTGCTCTGTCCCACACACAGATGGCTTGTTCACCATGGCTCCATTTCGTATGCTGGCTGGATTTATTTTCTTGAATCCCACATCCACAGCCTCACTCCTCTGCTCAGAATCCTCCAGGGGCTCCCTACTGCCCAGAGGAGGAAGTCCAAATTCGTTGTCTCAACCTCAAATGAACCCTCTAGCCCTTTACCTTACACCACCCAGCAGGCACTCCCCCTGCCCCAGTACCAGCTCCTCCAGCCCCAGCACCTTCCTGGGGATGGAAGGGGTAGCAAACAGCCAGGGGCCTACTCACTGGGGTGCTGAGGGGGAGAAGGGGATGCTCGCTCTGATCTGAGGGTGGAAAACCACATCTTGGACTCTGAGAGTCACGGGAAAGCTCTGCTGGTTCTACCGGGAACCACATTAGCAGCTGACAGAATCTGAGTCGCAGGTCACCAGCCTTCCAGGTGGGGCTGCGTTGGCATTAACCCCTTTACTCTTGCTGAAGGGGAGCTGAAGTTGCGTGAGTGAGCTCATGTTGTTGGGACAGCTCAACAGGCTTGGGAGGTCAAGGATAGTGAAATTACAAGGGAAGGACTGAAAGACCTGTCAGTCATTGCCTGTGGGGGCTTCATCAGTCTGACTTGAACCTTGAAAATGGCAACCCCATTTACTGAGCGCTTACAGTGAGCCAAGCTCACCTGTACAATCTTATTTCATCTTCACACCACCACGAGCTGGTCGGTTTTTTTTTTTTTTTCACTTATGACTTTGGCAGAGGTGGCTAGGAAGGGAGGGATCAAGTTGGAATTATGGCTTCAGATAGAATGTCTTATACTGAACGGTAATAGTATAGCAAAAGGAGAGACCGTAGCTTCTGATGGTTCCCTTTGTGCCTGGAGTGTGTTCAAGTGTCTGGTTGTTGTTGTTAGTGGCTACTGAGTTGATTCCGACCCATAGAGACAGTAGCAGTGCCCCTTTAGGGTTTTCTGGGCTGTGAACTCTATGGAAAGAGGTTGCCAGGTTTTTCTCCAGCAGCACTGGAACTAGTGACCTTTTGGTTAGCAGGCTAGCACTTAACCATTGCTTCACCAGGGCTGCTTAATGTGCTTTACTAGATACTTTCACTTTTCAGCCTTGTATCAGCCTCTCAGGCTGGGGAAATACAGGCTTGAACCCATTTTACAACCGAGTAGATTGAGCCTCAGAGATATTGAGTAGAAATAATTTCTTCTGGCTTTTCACAGCCCTTTCTTACGTATTGTATCCCTGTATCGCCATCCTGTTAAGACTTGTAGGAGACAGACACAGTAGGTATTTCATAGATAAGGCCGCTACCACCCAGAGAGGTTAAGCCACTTACCCCAGTTGCCCAGCAAGTTGCTGGTGGGCTGGAACCGGAAACCTCCTCATGGAACTCCCATCCAGTGCTCTTTGTCCTGCACAAAGGCTGTGGGTCAGCACAGTAGGGGTGTGTGGAAAGAACCCAGTTGGGTAGGTTCTGGGGGAGGCTGGATGGTCCACCTTCTGGGCCTCTTCCAGACGTCATATGCATTTGAAGAGGTTCCCTGTGGGAGAGCGTATCTTCGTGTTCACTCTGTGTGTCCCTTGCTGTGGGTTTGGGCCATTAGTCCAGGCCCCGTCGTGTATAATATAAAACATGTTCCCACCAGTCCCCACAGACTGATGAACTGCTGGAAAACCCGGGAGCATCCTCCCAGAACCCAGCCCACGCACACCAGCTGGGCAGCTCCCCTGGGGTTCCTGGACGCTCATAGCGAGGCCAGGCCAGGCCAGGACACCTCCCAGACTGCCTCTCACAGCCTCTCTGCTGCCTCCTGACCTCAGGATTGTAGCTTCCTAAGCACTTTCCCTGACATATTGTTACTGTCCTGACAGCAGTGATGATGAGGACAGTAAAGATAATTAATGATAGCTATGTGTATGGGGCACTTAGGCTGTGCCAGGCTCTGTGCCAAGTACTTACACACATTATCTCATTTACTCCTCCCGCCAGGCAAATTTTGTTACTCTTCCCATTTTTGCAGATGAGGAAACAGATTTGAATTCAGGAGTGTCTAGCAATGTACCATTTATTATTCTTTACGTTTTCCAGAACCGGGTACAGGTCTCACTGTAACCTCAGGAAGTGACTTTTGGTGATAAATGGACAAAACTGTATCTTAGTAGTTTTTTTTGAAAAGTGTTAGAAAAAATATATATGTGTATATTTAAGTGCACCAATAAATTTATGACTTTATGATACTGTTTTAGATGTGGCTAAAATAAATACTAAGCTTTTTTAGTGAGGGGGTCAACTTAAAGAAAAATAATGGTGGTGATGGTGGAGCTGGGGTCGAGGAGGCCTGTGCATGCGTTCGGACACCCCATGTGTGCCACCCTCCGAGGGGAAAAGGCACAACTTGGGAAGCCCGGCGACTTAGCCTTCTGCCTCATTACTACCTTGCTGTGTGTTTTGGGGCAAGTTTTCTAATTTCTCTGTGTGTGTTGTGTGTGTGTCTTTTTTAAAAAAATTAAATACGAGTTTAATTTGTAGGGCGTTAGAGGTCATCAGAATCACCTATTAGTCCAGTCTTGTAATTTTACAAATGAGGAAATTTGTATCTGAAGAGGTAAATTGATAATACCAAAGTGACACGAGGGAGAGCTGTGCCTGTAAGTTAGATCTCCGGATTGCCCAGATTCATTTTACTCAGCTAATCATACAGTTACAAATGAGCAGACACCTGTGTTTCTTGATAATTGGGCATCCTTAGAAGGGTGAAGTCACTGTGTCAGACAGGGAACACTTAATTAGCCCTATTGGTATTATATCTTGGGAAAGCACTCTTTAGTAATTGGTAGTAAGTAACACACTGGAATGAACACTCATTTAGATTCAGTCCATGACTGAGTCCTGTTCACTCACCCTCATCTTCCCTGTGCTTTTAATGTTGCAAAATAAACAGCAAACCAAACCATTTGCCATCCAGTCAGTTCGTACTTGTGGTGGCCCTGTGTGTCAGAGAAGAGCTGTGCTCCCTAGGGGTTTCAGTGGTTGCTTTCTTCAGAAGTAGATTGCCAGGCATTTCTTCTGAGGCACCTGAGTGCTCTCAAACCGCCAACCTTTCAGTTAGCAAACAAGCGCTTAGTGATTTGCGCTGCCCAGGAGGAATGTCTCCGAAGGGAAAGGGCCTAATAAAATAAGTTAGAGAGTACAAAGAAAGATTTTAAAGAACAGAAAAAAAAGACAGCAACTTAAAAAATTGTTCTTTAGGTGAAAGTTTACAGCTCAAGTTCATTTCTTATACAAATATGTATACACATATTATTATGTGACATTGTTGAATCCCCACAATGTAACAGCACACTCCCCCTTTCTACCCATTCAACCGGTTTCTGTTCCTTCTGGCTTTCCCCTCCTGCCTCCAGACAGGAGCTGCCCATTTGGTCTCCTGGTCTGATAGAACTAAGAAGCATACTCTGCACAAGAGTTATTTTATATTTTATGGTCCAGTGTAGTCTTTGTCCAAAGAGTGGTTTCAGGAATGGCTTCAGTTCTGGGTTAACAGTGTGTCTGGGGGCCATGGCTTTGGGGTTTCCTGCAATCTCAGTCAAAAGAACATTAAGTCTAATCTTTTTATGTGAATTTGGAGTCTGCTCTGAACTTTTATCTATACCTGTATCTGGTTCTGTCAGGGCAGTCATTGATGTTGCTGAGCACCATCTAGTTCTTCTGGTCTCGGTGCAGCAGTATTTCAATGGAGTATTTTATTCTAGTTCTTAAAATTTCTTTAAAAACATTTTGGTACAATGCCAATTTTCCTACCTACTGGCTTTTTTCCGTCCTTCCAGATAGAATGAAAAATCTTCCAAGTGCCAATGTGAATCAATATGTAAGTCTCTTCATTCATAAGTCATGAGGCTAATCAAACCTATCTTGTGAGAGTTTTGATGATTTGCCTACTACACCACACATTTGCCTTTTTATTGTTCTGTTGTTTGTGTTTGTTATGCTATTCTGTTGTTATTATAATTTTACTGGATAGTGACATTGCCGTTGGTCATACCCCCGCTTGGTTGGCTGTGTTGGGTGCAGAGACGGGGGCTTCTCGTGAAAGTGCTGCCCACCCCAAGCCTTGGGTCTCTTTAGTCTTTAATCTCTCATGCTCCTAGCATAGGGTCTGAAGAGTTGGTCCCTGAATCAACCCTTGCTCAGGAGTATGTGGTCATGATTGTGTTTCTCCACAAGGATAGGAGCGGCCTTTTCCCAGAGGTGACCTTGGGATGGGCAAAGCCAAATTGGTGTATGTGGACTCCCTGTATAGGCTAATGATTTGACATTCCCCTCAAACCAGTATTGGGAACCCTGGAGGCATAGTGGTTAAGTGCTAGGCACCTACCAGGTTCCCTGGGAAACACTGTGGGACAGCTCTGCTCTGTCATATAGGGCTGCTGTGAGTTGGAATCAACTTGATGGCAATGAGTTTGTTTTAGTTTTCAAACCAGAGTTCTTTAAGTACATGTTTAGAGGGTCTTCAGCATTGATCGTGCGTGCTGTGGGGAGGTGGCGAAGGAACTTGGTCTCCCTGAGAGCCTTGCTTGCCTCTGTTGTCCTGAGGGTTCATTTCAGACTCTCAGCAAAGCAAAGGACCAGCCTGTCACCTGACCCAACCCCCAGGGTGTATTGAACGTTGGTTGTCATTTGAGCAGGTACCTCAGGTATCTCCCTTGGCCCCTCCTACCCTGGAGACTCCATGTCATGTCATACTGTCCTCCAGGAGAGTTCTGGGACTGACGCTTTCTCCACTTCATTACATTTAGGGTGACTTCAGATTATGCATTACAAAGCTCCCCTTGTACAGTGACACATCAGCTGTCTGCCTTATCCTGCTCTGATGCCACCTGTGTGATTATCCTAAGTCACTGGAATAGTCAACGGCCGTCACTGTGACTCCACCCCTTCTCTGATACATGGCAGCATTTCGCGGATTTCATGAATGAGTCAATTCACCTCCCTTTGAGCGTTTACTTCATCTAATAGTCCCGAGATTCCTGCTGCCCAATCTTTGTACTTGCCCTTCCTCCTGCTGGAATGCCTTCCTCCCACTTCTCCAGCTATCCTTTTATTCAAGACCTAGCTTTCTTGTTTCCTCTGAGACACCTGCTTTGCCCTCCAGCCCCAGCGATCCCATTCTTCCCCTGAACTCCTATTCCCTGGCTCTGTGTGCCTCTCAACAGGCTGACACACTCGCCCAACGCTAGTAGATAACCTGTCGTGAGCACAGAGGCGACAATCCTCAGCAAAATACCAGCAAGTCAAAGCCAGCAGTTCATAAAAAGATAAATAACATTGTAATCAAGTAGGGTTTATCTCAAAATGCAACTTGGTTTCACAGTCCAAAACCAGTCACTTGAGTTCACCAAATTAACAAAGCAAAGGAGGGGAGGAAAATCATATCAGTAGAGTCAGTAAAAGGATTTGACAAAAATCAACACTCGTTGATGATTAAAACAAAAAATGCTTCTTACTTATATGTTTACCACAGTTAAAAAAAAAAAAGGAAAGAAAGAAAGAAAAGTCCTCAACCAGAGTGTCTACCCAGAAACTCTACAACTAACATTATACACAAGAGCAAAGGCTAAATGCTTTCACCCTAAGGCTGAAAACAAGGCCAGAATGGTGTCCCTCTTACCTCTTTTATTAATCCTAGCCAGTGAAATAAGACAAGAAAGGAAAATGAAAGACATCCTGTAGAAGACACTTTGTCATAGAGTTATTACGTGACCCACAGTTTCACTCTTAGGCTTATGTTCAAGAGAACTGAAAACAAATAATCAAAAAACATAACCGAATTCATTGCAGTCAAGTCAATTCTGAGTCATAGTAACCCTATGGGACAGAGTAGAACTGCCCTATAGAGTTTTCAAGGAGCTGCTGGTGGATTTGAACTACTGACCTTTTTGATTAGCAGCCATAGCACTTAACTCCTATGCCACCATGGTGTCCACTCAAAAAAGATACTATGTACTTGCATGTTCATAGTAGCACTACTCACAATAGTCAAATGATGGAAAAAGCCCAAATATCCACCAAGGATGAATGGACAAACCAGTTATGATATACTCACAAAGAGGAAGATTATTCAGCTGTAAAACTGAGTGAAATACTGATACATGCCACAATGTGGATGAATCTTGAAAGCATTATGCTAAGTGAAAGGTGGTCACTAAGGACCACGTATTGTATGGTTCATTTTATGTGAAATGTCCAATTAAGCATGTCTATCAAAACTGGAAATAGCTTAGTGGTTGCCTAGAATTTGAGGTACGGATAGGGAGAATGGAGGTTATCATTGAAGGATGCAGGGTTTCCTTTTGAGTAATGACAACTCTAAAATGATTTGTGATGATGGTTGTATAACTCTTTGAATGTGCGAAAAGCTGTTGAACTGCACTGTTGAAATGAGTAAGTTATGTAGCATGTGAAGCCATTTTTATTAAAAAAAAAAAGAAGAAGAAAAGAAAACATGGCCATAGAGTGCTTCTTGATGGGCAAGCAGATTAACGTGTACAAGAGGGTAGACACCTAAGAATGCATAAAGTGCTGAGATACGAAATACAAACCAGGAGTGCTGATGACATTCAGAGGAAGGAGGCTAGGGTTAGGCTGGGATAGTCAAAGAAGGCTTCCCAGAGTAGGCCTTAAGGGATAAGAACTTTTTTTAAAAGAAGAGCCGCACTGTCATTATTGTCCATCTCTGTCTCTTTTATGGTCCCTTGTGTACCCCCAGCATCTAACACGCAGCCCCTAGCATGTGGTAAGCCCTCAGTAAGTATGATGGGCATACGAATCTTGAGGTTTCACTTGATTTATCACCATCCAGGGAGAGGCTGGTTGACTTTGCTTCTTTTGAAGAAGAATTGCTGGGTCAGGAATAATCCCACCCGCCTCTTGCAGTGATGTTCATTTATTCCTGAGATGGAAATGGTCAGAGGACTTGAGGATGAGACCCCGAAGCTGAGGTCGCTGGCATCTCCGCCCTCTCGAAAGAGCGAGGAGTCAGCCTCTAGGGTTGCCGAGGTGCCCCAGCTGGGCTTAGGGGGCCCGCCCTCTTCCTTCCAGTTTTTATTGCTGCTGAGCCCTGCCCAAGGATAGCTGCCGAATCAGCTTTCTCTGGCTGAGGCTGACTTTTGGAGGCGAGCTGTCCTGTATCTCCGCACCATTCACCCTTTAGATAAACACCCCCACACACTATGGAGCTCCCACATGGTTGCAAAACGCTCCGTTTGCCAAACTCCTCTCACTCCAAGGGGGCCCCTGGCAGTGGGCCCTGCTTTGTCTCTAGCCTGAGTGAGGCCCTTGCTGGAGGGACAGGAGAGCCTGAAAAGGTGGTCACAGCAAAACTTTCTGCTGGGCAGAGTCTTCCTTTCTCACTGTCCATGCAGCCAGCCCTCCTCCTCACAGAAGGCCTGGTCAGGCACATTCAGGCTTTCAGATGATTGCTTTATTGTACCCAGCCCTCAAAATTGGGCACTGACTGGGTCACAGGACCTGCTTTGCAGCTGGCCCACTCCCTGAGTAGGGTGGCATTTGGACTGTAGATCAGACATGGCCGTGGATGTTTCTTCCACCACATACTCTGCCATGCTGTGGAGCCAAGATGCTGAGCTAAGGTGCTGAGCTGTGCGGCCTGGGAGCCCCCACATACCAGCACCAGGGAGTCAGCTCGGCAGGGCCGCCTTTGTTTGGCTTTCTGAAGTCTGAGCCAGTAGGGGGGGCTGAGGGGTGCTTTCTTTGAAACGTGACCTGTGGACAGAGAAAATGTCACCAGCAGCTGGTGAGCTGTGTTCCCTTTTCTCCTGGCTGGTGGGCCATGGGGGTGACAAGAAGCGCAGATGCTGAGGTTCTGCCGGCTTAGCTGTGGTGGCAGGATTAAGTGATGGGTGTAGCTGGCTCACCACCTGGGGACAGGGAAGCAGGTCAGCTGGGGGACTCAGGGCTCTGCAGAGGGCCTGTTGACCCAGCACTAGACAGATGAACTTGTCTTGATCTCAGAGGGACCCAGACTAGACCAGAGGCAGGGAAGACGGAAATCTGTTATAGAAGGAGTGGAAGAGGCTCCCTGACTCAGAGACCTCCCCCTGGTTAGAGGAAAGCTCAAATCAATCCCCTTATTCAAAGGACTGTCGATGACTCTGGCTCCCTAGAGGCGCATGAACCCATTAAGGAAATTCAGACTGCCCTTTGGCAGGGAAGGCACAGAGCGTGAGTGCTGTTCTGCCACAACACTGCTGGCTTCACCTCCTCCAGCAAGTCCTCTCTGGCTTCTTTTGTCAGGTCCTGATCATTTGTCATCTTCATTCCCATCACACGAGAGTCTGCATACTTGTTTCTGTCTCACAGTTCAGAGGTTCACAAACTCATACACTGAACACAACTGTGTTTTGAAAATTTTGAAATAAATTTTGAAAAAATAGAATATGGATGAGGCAAGATTGAATACAGAAGTTCTACTCTTTGCTGGTACTGAATTTTTAAATCCTAAATACAAGTTTATGGTCTCACAATCCAATGGTTAAATTTACACCTACCAAGCAATTAGTATCTGCTTGAGAGGTGGATTTACAGTGTCAGGGTTTGGAAACTCATGAGCCAGCTTTTGTTAAATATAAGTCTGTACTGAGGGAAGTGAAAGTTAATAATGGGGCAGTCTCTGTCTTGTTTTGAGTGAAATCCAGTGACCCACCCTTCATATGTGGGCACCGAGTAGCCTATGTGTATTGGGTAACAACTGTGCAGAAGAGAAGCCTCTAATCATGTGTTAGAGCTGGCTGGCTAGCTGGGGATAGAGATACGTAGATATAGACCTGCCTCCAGTGCCACCACCTCGACCTTAACAACCATCTCTAAATTGGTCTCCCTGTTTCTATTCTATGGCCCATTCACTACCCTGTAGCTAGAGCCATATTTTAAAAACATGAATTGGATCATTTATCTTTAATGCACAAAGCCTTCCAGGGATTTCATTCTCAGTCAGGATCAACCCAGAGTCCTCGCCTCAGCCTCCAAAGCCTTCTGTGACCTGGCCTGTCCTTCCTCCTGGATCTCATTCTCTATCCCAGTGGCCTTCTTCCAGTTCCAGCCACACTGGCCTTTCCAGGCTCTTTGTACTTCCTGGAACTGCCCCTCCAGTGTCTACGTGGTTTGCTTCCTCACCTTCTGTGGTCTCAGCTGAATCGTCATCTTATCATTGGTAAGGCCTTCCTCACCACTCTATATAAAAGAATGACCCTTGTCCTACTCCAACACCTTATCCTACTTGATTTTCATCATAGCACTCATCCTCTCTTGCCAACAGATGATGTATTTGCTATTTGTCTCCCTCCACTAGAGTGTTAGCTCAGTGAGGGCAAGAACTCAGCAGTGAAAAGCTGCTGGCACATCCATAGTGCCAGTGCTCTAAGTAGGTGCCCAATAAATTGATGGACGGATGGATGCATGAATGGATGGGTGGATAGAGAATGGATGATGGATACAAGGGTGGGTGGGTGGGAGGATAGATGATCAGTAGATGGATGGATGTATGGATGCATGAATGGATGGGTAGATGGAGAATGGATGATGGATACAAGGGTGGGTGGGTGGGAGGATAGATGGATCAGTAGATGGATGGATGTATGGATGCATGAATGGATGGGTGGATGGAGAATGGATGATGGATACAAGGGTGGGTGGGTGGGAGGATAGATGGATCAGTAGATGGATGGATGTATGGATGCATGAATGGATGGGTGGATGGAGAATGGATGATGGATACAAGGGTGGGTGGGTGGGAGGATAGATGGATCAATAGATGGATGGATGTATGGATGCATGAATGGATGGGTGGATGGAGAATGGATGATGGATGCAAGGGTGGGTGGGTGGGGGGATAGATGGATGAATGGATGGATGGATGAATGGATGAATGATGGATGGATGGGTGGGTGAGTGGATAGATGGATGGATGGATGGATGAATAATGGATGAGTGGGTGGGTAGGAGGATAGATGAATGGATGGATGATGGATGGGTGGGTAAGTGGGTGGATGGATGGATGGACAGATAGATGAATGAATGGACTTCAGATCACGGTACCGATCTTCCTCATTTTATTGGTGGGCCCACCGGACAAAAGTTAAAGCTTCCCTACAGTCTGGAGGCCAGGGCAGCAGGAATAGATCCTGGCTCTCCACACTCCTGCCCTGTCTCCTGCCTGTGCCTTGGAAGGGAGATGAACTACCCACACAGGGGCCCTTGCCTCGTCTGTCCTGTCTCCTGTGTGTTTTTCCAGTTTATCCAACGTTTCAGCCCAGGATAGCAGAAGAAAAAACAGTTGTTTCACCAGACTCTTGGAAACTCTTCTAATGGGTCCGTCCCTGGGAAAACAGCAGTGACCTCAGGGTGGGAAGATAGGAAACAGAGGAGGGGGTCTTCCAGCAGTAGAAGCAATGGGATGGATTTGGCTTTGCAATTAAAATAACATCTGGGTCTGTTTCCACAGAGCAGTTCTAGAAGGTGGGTGGTCTGTGTGAAGTATCAAATGGGCCTTGCTCTGTCCTGTCCCAAGAGGACTTGGGAGGGTGGGTGGCTGAAAGGCTCACCCCAGCAGTACGAAAGAAAGCAGCCCCAGAGAAGCCTCTGGAAACCCCACCCGCAGCCTGGTCCAAAAGCCTGCTAGGCCCTCCACTAGCCATGCTCAGGGCATCTCCAGATGCTGACTATATCCCCCCGCCCCCCTCCAGCGGATAGTTCAGACAAGACTCTGAAGTGCAGAGAGCCTCTGGCCTCACTCTCAGGCCCCGTGTGGTTTGTTAATCGTCTGTGAAATGAGAGATTTGAGACTTCGCTCATCCATGTGATGCCAGTGGGCCCTGAGCGGGGCCCTGTGGTGGGGAGGGGCTGCTGAGGGACAGCTCTCCAGGCTCTGAATCCTCTCTGTTTGGCTTCTCAGATGCAGCTTCTGGATAAGTTTCCCATTGAAGGTGGTCAGAAGGACCCCAAGCAGAGGATCATCCCCTTCCTCCCAGGTAAGCTAGGGAGGGGCATTCCTTAGAAAAGGTGTCTGACAGCCAGAAATTCTGGTCAAGGGTGGGCCTATGAATCTGCATTTTAATAAGTCCTCCGGGAGTTCAGAAGCCCCTGGGTTTGGAGGCCACTGTCCTCAAAATGGCTTTTCCCACCTTGTCAGGTCCATCTCTGCTGGCCCTTGGCCATGTAACTTCTGGGAAGTTTTTCAGGTTCTCAGAATTTGTCTTCTCTATTACAAAAAGGGCAGAGACCTAGTTCTCCTATGAAGGGCTGAAGAATGACTAGGGAGGAAAACTAGACTGTTTCTGCCGACCCCCACCCTGATCGTGTTGTTGTGTGCCAGCCATCAAGTCGATTGCAACTCATAGTGACCCTGTAGGACAGAGTAGAACCCTTGTAGGGTTTTCTAATGCCCTAGTGGTATACTGGCTAAGAGCTCAGCTGGTAACCAGAAGTTTGGCCGTTCAAATCCACCAGCTGCTCCTTGGAAATACTATGGCAGTTCTACTCTGTCTGGTAGAGTTGCTGTGAGGCAGAATTGACTCTGTGGCAATGGCCATAATATGTAATCTTTACTGAGTCAGATCACCAGGCCTTTTCTTCTGCACAGCAGCAGGTGGGTTCAGACTGCTAACATTTGAGTAGCAGGCAAATGCGTAACTGTTGCAACATCAGGGCTTAACCGAAACCGAAAAAAAACCAAAGCCACTGCTGTCGAGTCGGGTCCAAGTCATAGCAACCCTAGAGGTCAGAGTATAACTGCACAATAGAGTTTCCAAGGAGCACCTGGTGGATTTGGACTGCTAACCTTTTGGTTAGCAGATGTAATACCTAACCTACCATGCTACCAGGGTTTTCTCAGGGCTTAACAGACAGCCCTAAGTAGGCAGGCACACTCCCTTTGGCTAATCTCTAATCCTCATGATACCATTATACAGAAGAGGCAGCTGAGGCTCTCACAGTTTACATAACACAGCTGATTGGATATGAACCCTTCTCTGTTTGGTTATTAACCACTATACCACTTGAAACAATGTTTAAAGTAATTGAGTATATTGTGTGATTTACAGGAAAACTTCTCTGGTATATTTTAACATGCTATGTTATGACATCTTAACATTTGTGGAGAGATTCATAATTCAAAAAGTGCTCTTTTTTGTTACATATAAATCATCATACTAAGGTGTGTATTATAATATCCTCTTGAGACATAAAGATGTTAGAGTTCAGAGAAGTTAGGCGGCTTTCCCAGGGTCACCCAGTTTAAAAGCAGAGCTTAGACATGAACCCAGCTTCCTGCCACGGATCTGATGTTGTTATCTTGAACCGTGTGACCATGCTGCCTCTCAGCTCTCTGCACCCCTGCCTCTCCCTGAGGTAGTGGGCTAGGCTGTGTCCCAAGGGAGTTCCCTTCCACAGCAGGCTTTTGCCACCTGAAGCTGCTTTACCCTGGTGACTGCTGGCCCCTGGACTTCCGTAGAACAGCCTCCAAGTCAAGGGCAACTAGCAGCACCTTTGCAAGAAGCAGGTCTGCAGCTAATTAGACCCTGGCACACTGCCAGCCTGGGGTCGATACATGCTAACTGCCTTGAAGACAAACCTAGGGGCACCTTTCTGGTGGTTTTCATCTGAAAAGTGGCCCTTACACTTCTCCCCATCCTCAAAAGGAGTGAAAGAGAAGAGCATGTACTACTTGCTGTCTATTCTCAGAGTCTATGCTGAAGTGAGAATGAACTTTGCTGTGACTTCCAGATCGCATGGTTTGGGTAGGACCAGAGCTAGTCAGTGAGAGGCTTGGGGAGGCTCATCCCCTGTGCTCCTTCTATGGAGACAGAGAACTGCCTCTTTCCCTGGGTTGGGGGAATATGAGATGTCTTTAGGACCTTGCTTGGCTTTGCACTGAGTCTTGAGGGACTTTGCAACATTCACTATCCTTATAGAAAGCCCTGGTGGTTTAAGAGTTAAGCGCTATGGCTAACTGAAAGGTCAGCACTTTCTAATCCACCAGATACTCCTTAGGAACTCTATGGGGCAGTTCTGCTTTGTCCCCTAGGGTCACTATGAGTTGGAATCAATTCAGTCGTGATAGGCTTGGTTTTGGTTTTTTAACATCCTTAGATGTTTGTAATACCCTCAGATATTGCTCCAACACAGTCCCACAGTCTACCTGAGGGCCTGGGAACTCAGCTCAGATGCCATGGACAAGTGGTACAGAGCCAACCCAACGACCAGTGGTCCCCTGTTGGCAGCAGAAGACTTGGCCTGGGAGTGTGAGGGCTGCCTGTTTGCTCAAGAAGAACAGCCCCCTTCTCCTGCTCTTGTTCGGTGCCCCAGAAAAAGAGGACCTCATTATCAACCAGTCACTGGGTAGTTGTGAGGGGCTTGACCTGTGCCAGGCCAGGAATAAGTACCCAGGGGTGAAGACTGAGATGGCGTGACAAGTCAGGGAAGGAGTGAGTTTGTTTCCTTCCCTGAAACAGCTCTCTGGCTAGTGAGACAGAGGACCTACTTCATCGTCAGAGAACAATCTTTGGCACCCCTGGCTGCAGGCTTATGGTTGGCAGTGCATCGTAGTTTGAGTGGCTGGTGGAAGTGCCAGAGAAAGCAAAGAAATTAGGAGAAGAGAGAGAACCCATGGCTTGATTGCGCATTCATTTGTCTGTCAAATCCTGGCAGAAAATCCTGCCCATGAGCCATAAATCTTAGGATCTATGATGCAAGTTTGTGGTATGTCAGGGTGGTGTATGGCCGAAGCTCAGGGTCAGCCTGTGAGCTTAAAAAGTGGTGAGGGCCTGCCTCTCCTGTGGCCAAAGTCAGAGACACCAACCTGCGAGAAGCCATCCTGGGGACAGAGAGGGTGTTCTGCAGGAGTGTGAGGGTGATGGGAGTGGGTTCTGTGGGCAGGGCCCACAAGGTGGCAAAGCGGGGCGCCAGGACAACTTCAGGACCTGATGTTCTAGAAAGAGACTAGGGTCTGACTTGTTGTGTATCAATACAAATCCTGTTTAAAGGTTTGTAGAGGAACTGCCCTTGCTGAGGGTCTCTGGCTATTTTCACCAGGGCCAAAACCTGTTTTCTGATTGCTGGGAGTGAAGTGCCACTGTGCCTTAGACCATCAGTCCCTGGGAGACCTGCAGAGCCTGTAGGAAGGGCAAAGAGAAATTATGGGCTCTGTATAGAACAGAGAGTTATCTAGCAAAGCATCCTGGGAAGGAAACTGCTATTATTTTCTTGATCAGGAAGGGTTAGAGAATTACTCCAGGGCCTGGACGCCCTAGGGGTGGAGGTGAATGTAGAGAGAAGAGGAGGGACTCCTTTCTGATCTGTACCTCTGAGCCCCACATTATGTGAGAGTGAGGGAGACATCCTGTCCCTTTTGCTGACCTTTGGGGCCTTCCTTTGAGACAAGGCCTTTATTTCTTCTCTCACATTTCTTTCATGGGACTGGACATGTAGTAGGCGATTTGTTAAGACTTATCACTTGGTCACGAATCAGGCCTGTTCTCCCTTACATAGAGATACCCTTTCTTGAGCTGCAACTCTGTGCCAAGCCTTGCCCTCCTATTTGCTTTTCACCAGAATGGGTGGCATTATCCCAGTTTCAAGAGTGGTCAAGTCACTTTCCACCATCAATTAGCCATTAGGTGGCAGAGCGGGGATGCTACCTACCATATCGTGTGGGCAAGGAGGCTTTGCCACCGCTGGGTGCACCTGGACTCTGTCTTTGCTCCTCCTTTCTCACCACCATACCTGCCAGTTTAGGGACCTGGGTGGTCCTCCCTCTTCAGCACCAAGCACTCCAGTCGTCCCTCTGGCTGCTGTTGCTGTCACCTCCTTCAGGAGTTTACTCTTTGAGGTTGGAGAGTGACTTGAATGTGAAGGGGACTCAGTGACCTGTAAGGGCTCTCTCATTCCACTGAGTAACTAAGGTCACTGGTGCTGAGTAATCTGGTTTTATTTTTGGCAGTTTCAACTTTTTACTTCATTATTGTTTTAATGTAGTTACAAGTAGGGTAGCTCTAAGGCCTTCAGTTTAGTTATGAATTGAACAAGATAGGTTATCTCATTTCCTAAACCACAACATACTTTAAGTTTTTTTATTTTGAAATAATTAGATTCAAAAGAAAAGGTGTGGGAATACTAGGTGATCTACATACACCCCCTACAATGCCACCACCGCACTGGAGAGTAGATGACATTATGCCCAGTTGAAGGAGAGGTCAAATTACTTCCCACCATCATGTAACCATTAAATGCTGGACCCCTCACTCAGCTTCCCCCCATGGTACATTCTATACAACCATCGTACATTATCAAAACCAGGAAATTGATGTTGGCACAGTTCAATGAGCTCAGCTACAGACTTGAGTAGTTGGCTTTTTTGTTAAGGAGGTGGAAAATGCTATTAGACGAACCTGCTAGCTGGTGTTTAGGAAGGAGGCGATGGCTGCATAACAGTCCCTGAGAAAATCCACTGTCAGGCCAGATCTGTTGGCGTTTCTACTGCCGACAGAAAGATTGGTTGAACCTTGTTTTATATGATGAAATATTCCGTAAAACTTCTGTGTAAATCAGCTCTTTGGGACAAAGCATATCTTCTTTTAGGTGTTCTATGTAGTTTTCTATTTATAAGATGCATGCACTAAATCTTTTTGTAAACAAAAAAAGTAACTCCTCTCTCCTTCCTTAACATAAATTTTGATAGTTTAGGACTTTTCCAAGTTTTCTGGAAGCAGGGCAGATTGGGAGCTTGGGAATCTAGGCAGTGACATTGACCCCAATAGTAGCAGTGCCGTCAAGAACAGTGAAGGAGCTTAGATTTTACCCTGCTTGTAAACCAGTTAGGTTAGCCCAACACAGTTTCATGGGTGCCTGAGAAGAAACGAGACACCTGAATCAGAGACAAAAGACTATTATGGCACAACAAGCAGTACGAACATTGATACATTTGCGTCTGTTCTCATTGCCCCCTGGGTCCCATGGAGGTAATGCAGAGGGATTCAGATGGGTGCCTTCACATGCAATTGGCTACATAACAGGAGAGGAATCCAGATCTTAAGGAACCCACATCTTTTATAATGGACAATAAACAAACCTGCTCCTTTGTTCCAGAGAACCAAAACCAACTCCCTAGCCATCAAGTTGGTTCCAACTCATGGCAACCTTCAAGACAGAGTACAACTGCCCCCATAGGGTTTCTAAGGCTGTAATCTTTTTTTTTAAATTTTTTATTTAATATAACTGAGTGAAAATGTACATTCCCGTATAAATTTACATGCGCACCTGTATGCAGCTTCCACTGCTCTCCCTGCCCAGTGACAGCACACTATTCCTCTCTGCTCCATACACGTCTTGTTCTCCCAACAGTCTCTTTTTTCCCTCCTCTCCACCCACTCTCCTTCCTCCAGCCAGAGGTCAGCAGGATGACATCCTATACATGTGTAGAACCATAAAGTGCATCCAATATATGGTCACTGAATCGCCAAGTCCAATCCATTCCTGTCCGAAGTGTGGACCTTCGTTATGATTTATGGTCAAGGGCAGCATCAGGGCGAGGGGCCATGTTCCCAGGAGAACCCTGAAACCACTGGACCATCAATTGAGGTCTTTTAGTGAGGATCTCAGGGTGCACCCCTTTTTATTCTTGTGTTGCCAGTGAGTCTCAACTTAGTGAGCTCCATCACGGCTATCACTGGTGGTGGCTGGGCACCATCCGGTTCTTCCGGTCCCAAGTCGGTATAGACACCCACTCATGTGGGTCTCTTTGTCTTCTGGGTTGTCTTTCCCCCATATCATTTTGGTCTTCAGTGAGCATCCGTTGCTGCTGAGTTGGGACCATTTGCTGTGCCCTCAGATGGCAGCTTGGCAGCTTTTAAGACCCCAGACGCCACTCACCAACGTGGGGTGCAGAGCGCCCTCTTAGCAAAATGCTAGTTGTGCCAATTGGCCCCGCTTTCGTCTTTTGGCGAGAATTTTGTTGAAGATTTTTGCATCTAGATTCATGAAGGCTGTAATCTTTCTGGAAGCAGACTGCCACATATTTCTCCTGTGGAGCCGCTGGTGGGGTTCAAACTGCCAACATTTTGGTTAGTAGCTGAGCACTTAACCACTGTGCCACTAGGGCTTCTTTTGCTCCAGAGAGAGACACCATGTCTTTCAAGACTATAAGCAGACCTACTGTTTTGTTCCAGTACCTGTATCTGCTACAACTTTCTGCTATACAAATAATTTTGAAAAGATAGTGCAAAAAGAAAGAGCAGTTAATGCCTTGCTCATAAGACATGCAGAAATGAGAGACATCTATATGGGAGAATTGTCTCCCAACAGGTACATCCTGTGCCTTATGGAGTCTGTTGCATTTTGGAGACCTGGGCAGAAATGCAGTTCTTTAGGACATTGAGTCAAGTGTGATGGAGTGCGCAGCATCTCAGGGCAGCACACTGTTTTTATGTGGAACTTTCAGCCTTGTTTGAAAAGACAGTTGTGAAAAATCCATCTCCTGTTGCCCAGCTTCAGATTGGAGTAAATTTCCTGTGTATCCTGAGTTTGTCGGCTGGAGGAGGCAGCCTGGGAGGAAATGGTCCTTGCAGAATGAAGTCAAGTGTGTAGCTGCCCATGTGAAAAGCAAACAGCTGAGACCAGGGACCGAGGGACTTTAGAAGCCAGGCAGCAGAGCTGAAAGACTCTGACTCGTTTGGCAGAGGCTGTGCAAGCTCTCCACCCGCTCCCAAGCCATCTGTGTCTCACGTTGACTGGAGCTGAGCTCCTAGGTTTTCAGAAAGCTGCCTCACCTAAACAGTCAAGTCAGTCCCTGCAGAGCCATGCCTGTCCCGGGGCTGGTGAGTCCCGGAGGAGCTAGCGCTCTCAGGGAGAAAAGTGAACCTATAACTACAGTCAAGGTAGGCGCCGCCAGCTTGCAGGCAGCCTCATCGCCACTTGTGCTCGGAGGGGTGTAGTTTTACAGGAGGGGTGTAGTTTTACAGGAGGGGTGTAGTTTTAGAGGAGGCATGTCTGGTTCTTCTGCACCAGTCCCGCCCTCTAATAAGGAGACAGTTTGGAACCACAGTGCAGGAGGGTGCCAGTGAGTTGCCGGCACCCTCTTTCTCCAGGGCCTTCCTCTCCCTGCCCGCCAGAGCCCCGTCAGCAGATCCGGTGTTTGTTTGAGTGCTGAAGGAAGCAGGGGGCCGGGACGACTTTAGCTAGAGCAGGTCCAGGCGTGAGGAAGAGCTGCCCTCTCCTTGGCCGTAGGCAGTTCTGCACGTCCCCACCAAGTCTCCACCAAGTCCAGTCCTGGGAAAGCCCTCCCCGAAGGGTCCCAGAAGCACTGAGACACTGGCTGGCACTGTAGCCCCCATGGGCCTTGCTGGTGACCTGGGTGAACCTTCTATGCGACAGAGAAGGAAAACTAGGGCCTGCTAGTTCTGCCGGGTTTTTAAAAAGGTCAACAAGATTATAGGCTTGGCAGGCACTGTGTGCCTTCTTAAAAACAATGTTCCTCCTGCCTCCTGTGGAAGTGTAGATCTTCTCTTGCTGTAATTACGCCCCCCTCCCCCGAATGATTCTCCAGCGCTATAATCTGGGACAGATGATCCTCGGGGCCTGCTGTCGGCAGCGGGCCTTGAGCACTGCAATGGAAGAACCACGTTCATCCTGCTGCAGATGTTTGTTGAGCCCTGACGATGTGCCTGGCCAAGCTATGGGCACTGCGATATAGCCGAGACAGGCAGACCATTCTTCTCAGAAAGTTCCCTTTCCAGTGAGAGAGTATCAGAAAGCAGACCAATAAATGAGTAATTTCCAGTAGTGGTAAGTGCTAGAAAGAAAAATAACAAGGTAACATGACAGGTGCCTTGGGCATTCTGAGATCAGGTGATCAAGAATGACAGCTCAGCAGAGGGGCCACCTGAGCTGAGCCATGCCTGATAAGAAGAAGGCAGGCATTGGCAGATGGGGGCCAGGCTGAGGACAAGAACAGTGACCTCAGTGGGACTAAGTATGTGTGTTTGAAGAACAGCGGCAACTGGAGAAGGCTGACTCACCACCTAAAGAGCTGGGTACACGGAAGGAGGGAACCCCCAAACCCCAGAGGGTGTCTCCTGTGGCAGAGGTGCCCATTAAGGAACACAGGAGGGCTATCCACATAAGCCATGCATGTAGTTCTGGCCTAGGCAGTTTCATCATCCGTCAGATGGGGTCATCATGGTTTGGGGTGACCTTCCAAACAGTTAATGTGTGAAAAGCACCAATCAGTCTGCAGAGTTAGGAGGCGCTAGTGCTGCTGAAAGAGGGAATTCGCCTCTTCTGCCTTCCTGCTGCAGGTCACACGTTGGATATTCTCTTTGCTCCACGGCCCTCAGCCTGCCCTCCCTCGGTGCTGACTCAGTCCTTCCGACTACCCTTCAGCTGCAGCGCCTGCTTCTCTTCCCTTGCCTGTGTGAACTTACAAAGCAACAAGGAGCTTGCTTCTGGAAAGTTGGTGATGCAGATGGCTGATGTGGACAGCTGGGTGGGGAAGGGGCTGAGTGACCCTAGCCCCAGTGTCAGGATGATGTTATCAGGATCACCAGCTCCCCAGGCTGTATGTTTCAGAGCGGCCAGGTCTCGCTGGGAATAATGGGCCTCTGCAGGAGGTAGCTACTAAGGGACCCTTTTAGCTTTGGAAAATACATGTGGACTGGGCTCCCCCAAGCCCTTCCCCCCTGTTGTCTCTGTTTCAAGATTGGGCAGGTCAGGTCACCTCCTTACAACTTACTGTATGTCTTCTTTGTTTAGAGATAAATCTAGAAGAAATCAACCTTCTGAACATACTCCCCAAATAGGGTATATCCTGGCATATCTTCTGCAAGAAACCTCTGATCTCGGCAGATGTGGTGTCATGGTCACAGTTGACCTGTGTAATTTAACATTTAGAAAAAAGTGCCTTGGCCTGGGAGTTCAGAGACCCTGGACTCTGGGCCACAGCTCTTGCTAATAATCACTGTGACACAAAATTGAAGAAGTTAAACTAGCAAGTAAAATCCTTTCACCCCATGCTTGGAAAGGACAGTTACACTCTGTTCCCTGGGAGTGGTGGTGTCTGTAAACTCGTAGTTGAATGTAGATGACTCACAGGACAATTACCTGAACCCACGTGTTAATAAGAAGTGAGAGAGCAAGAGGCAGCTGAGATGGGAGAAGGAAGCAGGTGTGAGGCCCAGTGGGGTTGCTGTGAGAAGCTTGCAGTATGGCAGCTGCAGAAAGTACCAGGCAGGGGTTGGAGGGAGGAGGCTGGAGAGCCCAGCAGGCCAGGCCTAGCCTGCTCTCATAGGCTGAGCAAAGGGGTAGGAACTTTATCCTCAGTGTAGCTAGAATTCTGTAAGGTATTAGGCTGAGGGGCAACGTGTTTGCATTTCTTTTTGTAAAGGTGACTCAGGCGGACATGGGTCAGATGGGCTGGAGGGGCAGGGGAGTGAGTGTTAAATGAATTGACCATTGGGAAGGCTGGGAAGGCACGATGCTAAGAGAGAAGGTGGCTTGGCCTAGGCTGGGCACTGGGGTGGAAATAAGTAGAGAAGATCAAAGTACTTTTAGAGAACCACCAAGAGTGATCTGCAAAGTTGCTGGTGGATTGGAGGTAGGGGTAGGAGAGAGATCCAGAATGATGGTGTCTATAGTTTTGTCTGGGTAGCCCTGGCCAAGAAGGCAGAACCAGCATTTCACACCCTGTACTGTTCCCCAGTGGACTTCCACCTCCTCCCTGAGATAGCTAAAGCCTTTGGTGCATGTGAAAGATGCCTAGTGATGGTGAAGTTTCCTCCGTCAGCCTCCTCCTCAAGGGCCTCCGAGCTCTGGGCACTCTGTTCTATAGGGGGCAGGGGGGGAGTGCTGGTGCTGGAGGGAGAACACTGGGGTCCATTGAGACTGAGTCTGACCCCTAATACTTCTTAGGAGGTGAAGGGGACAGGTGCCAGGTCCCCACAGTGTCCCTGTCTTGGCCTCCTCTGCTCTCCAGAATCACCTCCAGCTGGAGTTAAGCCCAAAGCCAGAGCCCCAAAGCCAGAGCTCTTCCCTGGCAGGGATGGAGTTGACTCTTTGAGACACCCCAGGCCCAAATGAACTGATGTGCCATTCATTCAGGGGGCACCTGGCATCAAGCAGAGCAGTCACTTTGGCCCTGAAAATGCCACCCCCTTCACTTCCACAGTTCCAAGGACTGATCTATGAAGGAGGTCCCAAGATGCCCAGCTGCCTGGCCTCCAGACCACAGTCTGCCTGAAGCAGAAGCAGCTGGCATGGCTTGAAAATAGAGTCTGTTCCCCTGAATATCCCTTCATGAGGAAGGAGGGGTGGTGGTCGGCTGGCAGGACTAGCCCACCTCCACCGTTTGGGGACAGCGGGTATGGGAGAGGCCCCACAGGCTTTAGCAGCCAGGACAAGGTCTCTGTGATGGGGAAATGGCTAGGTTTCTCTTTCTCCCTAGGCCAGAACACAAAGCATTTGATTACACCTCATAGTGAGAACAGATGGGCAGATCTCAGGGAGAACTTCTAGAATGGCCCTTCCAAGAGAAACTGTGTAATTTCTCAGCTCTGCAAGCCCCAGAATGTGGTGGTGCTGAGCCCTCGCTTTGCAGTCAGACAGATCTCAGTTTGAATGTGGGCTTTCTACCTGCTACCGGTCATCTGACTTGAAACTCGGTGCTTTCTCCGTGACGGAGACGGGTAAGCATTGTGCTTAATAAGCATGAGAGGCCCTAGAGCCAGACAGACCTGTGTTTCAAATCCAGACTGAGCCTCTAAACAGCTGTGTGACCCTGGACCTCCATCTTACCTGGTATCTCTGCCCTTCTGGCATAATCCATACCTGTGAAATACCTCTCCGGGTTGTTCGGAGAATCAAATGAGCTGTTACCAGAGTTCTCAAAGGAGAGGCAGAGCATGCTGTAAGCATTCCAGTGCGTTGGTGATTTCATGATTATGAGCACTGGGTTCAACACAAAGTGGTGAGCAGTCTCTCTCTTGCTGGGGTGGTTTGCATGTAGGCCTTCCAGAATCCTTTCCAGGAGCCAGGCTTCCCCGCAGAAGCTTGCTGCTCAGAATGTGGTTCTCAGAGCAGTGGAATGGGCATCCTCTGGAGCTTGCTGGAAATGCAGAGTTGGTCCCACCCCAGGCCTCTGAAGCCCCAGTCTGTGCTTGAACAAGATCCTTAGGTGACTTGTTCAAACGCATTTGAGAAGCACTGTCTTAATTAAGGCTATGTGGAGGCTATCTATATGTCTTTAGGTCTTTCTCAGGGTTTGGTTGCATTCAGTCCATTCACATAATCTAAACCACTGAACTTCCATTGGTAAATCAATACCAGTCCAAAGGAGAGGTGCTTGATGCAGGTAACTTGGAGGGGACTGTCTCCTTGATCTCACATCCCTCCATAAGTCTGGGCTGCCCAGTTGCTTTTGGCACCCTGTGGGATGGGGCTGAGATAACAGCTCAGCCCTCCATCCTAGGTCACTAGCCTAACAGGAGGATACTCTGGCCCTAGTCGCACATCCTCCTCAGGATGTGTGTTGGAATGTTCCCTCTCCCCTTCCCTCCAAAACGAGGTAAAGTTTTTGGCCAAAGAGACTGCTAAGTTTTTAACTCAGAAGTGTCTCTGATTGGAGATGGGAGACACTGACCCACTGAACTATCTGTGGTTTGCAAGAAAACATGACATTGTCTAAAACTTATTGTGCTCGGTTATGTTATACTGTTAAGAGAAAAAAAAGATTCTGGTCTCTTTGGGGTAGTGTCTGCCAAAAAGGTTAAGGCTTCCTGCCCCGCCCCCCATCCTAAGATTTTAGAGGCACATCTTTTGCTCTTCTGTATAAAATATGAGGTCCAACATTAAGTCTGTGAACTTAATTGTTCTAAGTGCTACATACCTCATGGCTGAATGTCACTATGGTCACCTTTGAAGTACTCCCCTTGGGAAGCTGTGGACAGACACTAGCACCTAGTGCACCCTTCAAAACAATTTTGAAACTCTTTCTGGAGTGGCCGTTGGGCACAGTGGCAAGTTCACAAACTTAATTGTGTAGTTGTCTGTCAGGGAGTTTTTACTCAGTAAACAAATAACTGTATTGGAACAACCTCCCTACTCACCTGATCTGGCCCCCCAGTGACTTTTTTTTTTTTTTACCTGAAAATAAAGGAAATATTGAAAGGAAGACATTTGGATGACATTCAGGACATGAAAGATAGTGGGACAACAGCTCTGATGGTCATTCCAGAAAAAGACGTCCAAAATTGAAGGGTGGAGTAGGCACTGGCATGTGTGTGTAGCTTCCCAAGGCAGGTACTTAGAAGGCGAGCATAGCGATGCTCAGCGATGAGGTGTGTAGCACTTTTTCTAGAATGAGTTCACAAACTTAATTGTTAGTCCCCGTAGTTATTACAGAACTAAGCTTTAAGATAAGAGAGCCAGGTGGGTACAGGGGTGGATTGACAAGTGAGTGACTGGTAATTTGATGTCAGGCAACTCTTCTCTGGTTGGCGTATTTTTTACTCCCTGCCTGTTGTTTCTGATCTGAAAGATGAATTTATAAGTTTAACAAAATTCAGTTGATGGTTGGTGGAGGTGGTTTAAGTAAGGCCTGTGTGGTGGGCAGGGCATTTCTCTCTTAGCTGAAAGGTTTGCTCTTGAAAGAGTGAGAGAGTGGAATAGTTATTCACAGCATGAGCCAAGTGGCCCAGGGATAACTCTTTGAAGATTGGGCAGCAGGGGAAAAGTTGCAAGCAACTTCCTGAAGGAGTGTGGGTGAGGTCTGGAATCTTAACTGATGAAACCTTTGTAAATGAAAGCAAATTGCTGCTGAGGGTTCTATCCTTTACTTTTTGAACACATATTTTTGCTGGGTATTTTAAGTGCTTATCTCGTTCATTACAGTGATCTCTCTTTACATGTGAAGGCTCCCAGGCTAGAAAGGTGTGAAGCTTGTCCAAGGCCACACAGCTAGTAAGAGGCAGAGCCTGTATTGAAACTCAGGGTCCTGCCCTTCCAGACAAAAGCTCTTGACCACTGTTCTCCATGTCCTGGAAGTGCTTGCTAGAGAATCAGACAGATTCAAGTTTTGTAACCCTAAGGATAATCGTTGAGACTTGGTGTAAAGCGGTGGCTATGTCACCGGATGTGTCCGCAAGCCAAAATGTGGGCAATTGAAACCCACCAGGCGCTTCTTGGAAACTCTGTGGGGCAGTTTTGCTCAGTCTTATGGTGTCTCTATGAGTCAGCATTGACCCAAAGGCCCTCAATTTTGTTTTTTGGTTGGCATGTCACCTGCGGAAACCCTGGTGGCATGGTTAAGTGCTATAGCTGCTAACCAACGAATTTGCCAGGTGCTCCTTGGAAACTCTATCTAGCAGTTCTACTCTGTCCTATAGGGTTGTTATGAGTCAGAATCAACTTGATGACAATAGGTATGTTGCCTGCAATAGGATGGTTGCAAAGTAAAACCTGGTTTGCATTCTGTGTCTTATTTATTTGTTTTTTATTATACCAGTTAGGGAAACCCTGGTGCCATAGTGGTTAAGAGCTATGACTGCTAACTGAAAGGTCAGCAGTTCTACTAGGTGCTCCTCGCAAACTCCATGGGGCAGTTCTACTCTGTCCTATAGCATTGCTATGAGTTGGAATCAACTAGAGTGTAATGGGTTTTGGATTTCTTATGCCAATTAGAGGCTAATCAATGCTGTCCTGTTAAAAAACACTACATTCCTATGGTAAAGATTTTGTCTGAGGTCTTCTTTTCTCAGTCACCACCCAGTTGTAGCCATCCACCTAGTGACAGATGATGGAATTGCAGGCATAGTGCCCAGAAGAAATTAATTTCTGGAGGGCTGGCTTTGGAAATCCAAACCTCTATAAGGAAACCAGAAACTCTGGTGGCGTAGTGGATTAAGTGCTACATCTGCTAACCAAAAGGTTGGCAGTTCAAAATCCACCAGGTGCTTCTTGGAAACTCTGTGGGGCAGTTCTACTCTGACCTCTAGGGTCACTATGAGTCGGACCTGACTCAACGGCAGTGGGTAAGGAAACCATGTATGTGGCAAGCATCACAGACACTATTTCCTAAAGAAAGATTTAACAGGGGACTAAAAATGAAGGAGAAAGAAGTATACGTGGCTCCGACTTTCTATGTGATACTGAAACCAGAAAGCGTTTGTTGACAGTACCAAAGTTGAACCTTCAGAGATGTCATATGGTTTCACCTATTCAAGTTCCCAAGTTACTTAGACTTGGTGAGGCAGGAGTTCTGGGCTAGCTTTGCTGCCCTAGTTTCTTTTGCTGTGCCTGACAGCACTTCTTGTGACATTGAGATGGTCTCATAAGTACTATAGTAAATTTTCATTCATTCAGTTTGGATTCCTCCATGAAGAGGACAAGTTATACTTTCTCACCTAAGAAATACAAGGATTGGACTTGGCATTGTCTGGGTTATTTCCCGGATCCCACGTTTTATGATCCTAAAGCTCTTCAGACCAAAGGAATAGATGCCTGATGGTAGAATATTGTGCAGAAGAAAAACATTTTAGGAGAAAAGAGGTCTTCTAGGCCTTTCTCAAATCCCATTGCATAGGTAAAATGTGGCTGCCTTAGTATAAGCCCAGCTTTGTGCCCTTCCCACCCACTCCACACTCCTACCCCTTTTATTTCCCTTGGAAGGTGTAGAAAGCCCCCTTGTCTTGAATGTTTCCCCTCAAAGGACTCCTGCTGTTCAGGCTGCATGCACAGCCAGAAGTTTGACCTTCACCTTTGCCCTGACTTACTTGGTTAAAAAAAGAATTCTTATCCTTCCCACTCTAGGTATTGGAGGGGATCAGCTAGGGTTAGCAGGAATTCAATGAAAATATAAATAGAAACACAGTCTATAAATAACGCTTCCCCACAATATCTGGGGCATGAATACTAGGCTAGCAGCAGACAGTCACAAATCATCAAGATCTGGACAGCAAGTGTGCATTACCCAGTAGCTCTGGTGTCTCTTGGGATGTTTCAGACCTGCCAGTGGGGCCTGGAGAAACTCTGTTTCTGCACTCCAGAAATGCCCTCCTTGTTCACTGCCCTCACTTCGTCTCCTGCAAAACCTTCTTTGTGAGCAGACATCTGTGGTGGATCAGGAACACTACTTGGAGTCAGACCTGGCTTCTAGTCCCAGCTCTGTGTAACTGGGAGAAATTCAGAAGCTAGCTCTGAGTGTCAGTTTCTTCTTCATCTGTGGTCATGGGTATTGAAACACTAGAGTTGTTGGGGGTGTTAGTTTCCTAGTTGTCTGTAATAAAGTACCACAAGTGGGGTGACTTAAAAGCATCAGAAACGTCTCACAGTTCTGGAAGCTAGAAGCCCAAACTCAAGGTGTCGGCATGGTTGGTTCCTTCTGCATCCTCTGAGAGACAGTCTGTTCCACACGTGTCTCCCAGTATCTGGAGGCTCTGGACAATCCTGGACGGTTCTTAGTGTGTAGCTGTGTCTGTTCAATTTCTGCCACTGTCATCATGTGCATCTCTGACTCTGGGTCTCGTCCCCCCTTTTATAAAGACACCACTCATACTGAATTAGGACTCTCTCTACTCCATTAGGAAACCCTGGTGGTGTAGTAAGTGGTTAAGTGCTATAGCTGCTAACTAAAAGGTCAGCAGTTCAAATCTATGAGGTGCTCCTTGAAAAAAAACCTCTGAGTAGTTCTGCTCTGTCCTGTTGGATCTCTATGATGTAGAATCAACTCAATGGCAATGGTTGTTGTTTTTTTCCCCCCTCTCCTTTTTGGTCTACGCCATCAAGAGCCTTTGTGGTGCTATAGTTAAGCATTTGACTGCTAACGAGGTTTAAATCTACCAGCCGCCCCTTGGAAACACCATGGGGCAGGTCGCTATGAATTGGAATCCACTCGATGGTAAAAGGGCTACTCCGTTAGACCTTGTATTAACTGAGAATATTCCAAGACCCTATTTCCAAACAAGGTCACCTTACAGATGCTGAGGACATTAAGGATGGAACTGTGTCCCTTAAAAATATCTACTGTAAATCCTAACCATATACCAGTGGGTGTAATCCCATGTGGGAACAGAATTTCCTCTGTTATGTTAATGAAGGAGTATTAGTGTAGGGTATATTTTAAAATTGTCTCTTTTGAGATATAAAAGAGTAGATGAAGCAGACAGGCACTACATGATCTCCAAGGAACCCAGGGATAGAAGCTGGAAAGAGACAAAGACCTTCCCCATAGCTGACAAAGGGGCAGGGTGGGGAGGAGAGAGCGAGGGAGAGAGAGAGCTTTCCCTTAGAACCAGCACCCTGAATTTGAACTTTTAGCCTCCTACACTTGAGAAAATAAATTTCTGTTTGTGAAAGCCACTCAGTTGTAGTATTTCTGTTGCAGAAACACTAGATAACCAAGACAGAGGGTTAAGCATTTAATGTATCTTTTGGGAGGACACAGTTTAATCCATAGTTCTGTGTGAGTGCTGGCGTAGAAATTAGAGGAGGCAGGAAAGACAGCCGAGTTGTGGCCCCTACGAAACATGGCCTGTGACACAGAGGCCGCAGTACCCACCCCTGGACCCGGGTGTGTTTCTGAATCTGGACTTGGTCACTACCTTGCTCTGTGAAGTCAGGCACGGCCTAGTCCTCCCTGAGCTCACCTTCAATTGCAGGAAATGAGGAAGCTGAGTGTGATGACCTCTGAGGTCTCCTGGTTTTACTTCCGTGACCCAGGTGGGCTACGGTGGATGAAGACACTGATGAGACCACAGATTTGAGCTTGTGCTATGCTTTTCCTCCCAGGGACCAAGCCCCAGTGTGCTCTCCCACCTCCTGACCTGCGATTAGAACTTGAAAAAGAAGGGCATCAGGCTGAGTCTGCGGATGCTTAGTGTCCCTTCAGGTCAAAATTGTGGTCCTCAACCTTGAAGGTTCATGAACTCAGGTGTATTCTGAAATACATGACTTTAATGACTCTACTGTGTCTAGATGGTCCATGGGATCACACCCCTATTTCCTCTCCAGCCTCTTCTTGTACCTTTCAATCACACTCCAGTAACCGCCACCACCTCCCTTCTCTCCAGCTACAGTGAACTGACTTCAGCCTTTCAGGAGTGCCATGGACCCTTGTTTCCAGACCTCTGCTGAGGGTCTTCCTTCTGCTGAAACATCCTTCCTGCCTCCCTTTGTTTGGCTTGCTCCTGGCACTTCTTCAGGACTGTCTCTTCTCCTGGGTGTACCCATGGCTTTCTGTGTGACCGCGGGGTAACCTATCACAGTGTAGCACAGTGCCTGTCCAGCTGTTTCTTCCCCTAGAGCCTGTGTCCTTGGTGAGGGCGGGCACTGTGTCTGCCTTGTTCACCATCGCATCCTAGGTCCCGATTCCGTGCCTGGCGTGTGGTCAGCGCAGAATAGTTAGTGAGTACATAAATGGTACATGATGGCCATGATCATGAGATTGGGGCAAGTTTGTGATGTATACCTGGGAACCAAGCGAGTGCATGGCCCTGGCTATGGGGAAAAGAAAGAATATAACGAAACAATGAAGAGCCTAGGCACTTCGTACTGCCTAAAGAGACCGTGGCACATCAAATCTTCCCCAGCTCCACCACTCCCTAGCTGTGTGACCTTGGGAAGATCACTCAACTTTTCTTATTTTCAGTTTACCCATCTATAAAATGGGAATAATAGTCATACCTGGATCATAGGTTGTTGTAGAGATTAAGTAAAATAAGTATAGAGTACCTGAACCAAACCAAACCCACTACCGTCGAGTCAATTCTGACACATAGCGACTGCCTCGATCCGCGGGGCGAATCAACGGAGGAAGGAGGGGGAGCCTGTGAAAATGAAGGTGGGGCAAGAAAGACGCGAAGAAATGGAGGCAAGACAAAGTTCTGATCAAGCCTCAAGGTTTTATTGTTACAGTGCGGTATATATAGCAGCGGGAATGGAGGGAGGGATCAAGTGACGTAGGGATTGAGTGACATTTGGAGTGAGGTAGTTGTCGGCTGGGGATTGGGTATACATAAGAGTAAGGCAGTGACATCAGGCAGGAAGTTTTTGCGCGCGGGGGCCTTTTGAATTTCGCGGGCGCGGGCGCGGGCTTTTTCAACCCTTCAAGCTTCCTGTATGTTGGGGCCTGGGGGCTTACCCATGGCTCCCGACAAGCGACCCTATAGGTTGGAGTAGAACTGCCCCACAGAGTTTCTAAGAAGCCCCTAGAGGATTTGAACTGCAGATGCAGCACTTAACTACTACATCACCAGGGTTTCCAGCAGAGTGCTTAGCACATATGGTGAATGGTATATATTCTTCTTGTAGAAGAAGATGGAACCACAGAAAATGTTGGTGGGAAGTTGCTGAAGACAGCTGGCTGTCTTGAATCATTTCTGCCAAAAGAATCAAATGCCAAGAAAAGCAGGCTTTAGGGGACAGCGTCCACTTCAAGGGAGCCAGGCAAACTTCCCTGTGTCCCCATGGCTGGGCTGAGGCCACTGGCACAGCCCTCTGCATCCTGGGTTTTTCCTCTGCTTCAGAGCATCATTAGATGATGCTGAATAAGTCCCTCTCAGTCTCATCCCTCTGAAAGAGGCCTGCCCTGTGCCTGCGCCCCGGTCTTCTCATCCGGTGGGCCATCCTTCTATGATTCTTCTGCACCCTAAAGGCCCCGCACCACAGCAAGAGGCTGCCAAGAAGCTCTGCCCAGTGCTCTGTCGTCCCCTTCCTGAGGGTGGCCTCTCTTGGACAGGAGGCGCTGAGGCTTCAGGGCCTGAATGGGACCCTTTATACCCACACTTCCACAGAGAGCAGCCCACCATCCCCCCACACCCATACCCACACAGAGTGCGGACGGCTTGGTGTGACACAAGCCTCTGAGTTAACCACACTCTGGCCCCACTCTGTCTGGCCCCAGAAGGTAGAAGGCACTTCAGAGAGTCCACTCCTGGGCCAGCAGACCCCCATGTCTGGGAGCAGCTGTGTGTGCTGGTACCCTCAGGTGTGTGTGTGTGTGAGGGGGGAACAGTCTAGAAGGAGATCCTATAAACATATACGCTTACAGTTATTCCGTTCAGCAGTTATCAGCTGTGTGTCACTGTGCCTGTCCAGTGCTGGGCACTGAGAACACAGGAGAGGCAAGAAAGATGACTTCACTGACCTTACCAAAAAACCAAACCAAAAAAAAGACCCTTGCCAGTGAGTTGATTTCAACCCATAGCAACCCTATGGGAAAGAATAGAACTGCCCCGTAGAGTTTCCAAGGAGCACCTGATGAATTTGAACTGCTGAACTTTTGATTAGCAGTCATACCACTTAACCACTACACAATTTAGGGAGCTTAAATTCTGTGCAGACAATCATATAAAGAGGAGGATGAGTAAGACAGTTACCATTTGGGAATTTAAGGAAGGGAAAGAGCAGAAGAGGCCCCCTTACTTGCAGTGGCCTGCCAAGGCGTCCCTGATAAGGTAACATTTACACTGAGATCTCAGCTGGAGCCATGAGAAAGACGGCAGGAGCTGGGTCCCGGGAGCAGCACAGTGTGGGCTGCGCAGGTGTGGGGTGGATTCTGGATTCTGCCACTGAGAGGAGTTGAGAGTTTATTCCCAGTGCCCTGGGAAGACACTGAAAGGTTTAAGTAAATATTGATAAAATTTCAAAACCTTATTCTGGTTGCTGGTTAAAAAATGGATGAGCAGAGAAGGAGAGATTGGGAATCAAGACAGACAGAAGGTTGCTATACAAATCAGATGGCCATTTGGCCAATTGTAGTGACTTTGGCTTCCCCAGTAGATATCTGTTATTGAACCCTCAGGCAATCAACACTGGGTGTTGTTTCTAATCCATATTCCAACCCTTTGGTCCCATTTGACGTATGAGAAGACTGATACTCAGGAAGATGAACATACGTAGGACACACGGTTTTAAAAGGCTGGGTCTGTCACCTTCACACTGATCCCACTGCCTTGAGCTGAAAGGACCTAGGTTTTGACTTTCATTTTGTCTTCCCACTAGACCAAGAATAGAAAACTGCAGCTGAAGGGTGAAACCAGACTCAGCGTGACTGTGGCTGTGAAGGGCAGTGGTCCACAGGCCTGTGGCCTTCACCAGCTGTCCAGCCATTAGTTTAGGTGATGTGTTATACAAGTTTGCCAACCGTCTGCTAGGATGTGCTCAGCCTTGTGACAGCTCAACTCTGAGTGAGACCATGTCTTTTGCCGTGTGGCATCCAGGTGGCTTTTGTCCCCAGCTTGGCTACTTAAATGTTGTTAGTTTTGATGACAGAGTTCTATCTCATCTCTTGGAAACCCTAGTGGCCTAGTGGTTAAATGCCATAGCTGCTAACCAGAAGATCAGTAGTTCAAATCCACCAGGTGCTCCTTCGAAACGCTATGGGGCAGTTCTTCTCTGTCTGTAGGGTCACTATGAGTTGGAATTGACTTGACGGCAGTGGGCAGTGAGGGATCCCATCCCTCTGAGCAAGGGATAACAAATTGGCAAACTCAGGGGTCTGGTTTGTGTTTATGCTGATCTCACCAAGACTGATCCTAGAGACAAGCAGTTAGCCCTTGATTATAGTAATTAGTACATCAAAACTGTGTCCATCTTTCATGAAAATAGTATCTCATCCCAGGGACCAAATCATCTAACATATTATTTAGTAAGACTTGAAAAAAAAAAAGTAAATACAACTGAAATCAGTAAATGTGAGTGCCCCTTCTCTGCTGTACACTGCCCAGTCCATATAGAGTTCTGTCATCCCTGTCAGTACCAGCATCCTCACAGTCCCCGTGTAGTCTTCTAAAAGTGGCTGGCAAGGGCTTCTGGGATGTAAGTAATGTTCTTGACCTGGGAACTTGGCATGAGTGTGTTCAGTGTGTGGAAATTCTTAGAGCTCTGCGCATGCATGCGTACTTTTCTGCATGCATATCTGTAAAAGGTTGCTTTTTTGTTTTTTCTGAGAAAATGTTCTGGTCCCACAGTTCAGTAAGGCTGCTTAAAAAACTTTCAATTCCATTTGGTTCAGCAAAGATGTATTGGGCTGTAGGCTGTCCATGTGATTTCAGTGGCAAATACCCCCATAAATCCCCACTGACCTTGCTGAGGACGGGGGAAGAAAGATTTTCTTCTTTTCCATGTGCAGACCTGGCTCTGTGTGCTGGGTATGGGAAGCTCTGAACCAGAATTTGAAAGCTGTTTTTCCCTCCCTGTGTATTCTTTATCTTCCTTTAAGACTGCTGTGGTTCCAGGCAGGATGACATTTTTATGACCTGTGCCATGACCCCAGGGGGGGTTTTGCTCTTCTGTTTCCCTGGTGTGTGGGGTAGGGGCGGATGTGGGGAGACTCACCTATGAGTCATTCTAGAATGCCACAAGGTGGGTGGATTCATCGGGCTGACTGGCCACTGTGTCACATCCTATGCAGTTTGAATTGGGTCACTGGAGGAGTGCCCCTCCAAGGAGAAATGGTAGCTGTTGGGGAGACGTGGTTGGGGTGGGGACTGAATCAGGCGGAGGGAGTTAGTCTTTGGCCTTGGAGAGTAAGCCAGGTAAGTCCTGGTGCCTGGGAGATGCAGTGGTGCCTGTATTCCACAGGGCCAGGAGGAGACAGGCAGGGCCAGGTTTCTGCCTCTCCACCCAACTGTTTAACCTAGAATTGTGAGCTAAGAAGAGGTTCTGTTTGTTCAGCATTTGTTATGGGCTGAGTTTTGTCTGTGTTACATGCTTTTGTACACTAAGTTCCTACATTCCTCACAATAACACTTTGAAATAGGCATTATTATGCCCATTATAGAGTTTGATGAAGTGAGATTCAAATAGGTTGGAACTTAGTTCCAGGTCACACAATAGTAAATGGCAAAGCCAGTGATAGTAGTCAGAACTCTCCCCTGGTTACCAGAAATAGACCTGTCTCAATCTGGCCTAAGAGAAAAAGGGATCTGTATTGGCTCATGTAACTAAAAACTTCAGGGAATGTTGTTTCAGGCATGGCTGGATCTGGGTGACCAAACCTTGTGGATAGGAATCTGTGTCTCTCCAACTTTCAGCTTTCTCTACTTCTCTGTTGACTTTGTTCTCAGAAAAAAAACAAAAACAAAAAAATAAACAAACCCACTGCCATCAAGTTGATTCCAACTCATAGTGACCCTATAGGTCAGAGTAAAACTGCTCCATAGAGTTTCCAAGGAGCACCTGGTGGATCTGAACTGTTGACCTCTTGCTTGGCAGACATAGTACTTAACCACTATGCCACCAGGATTTCCTTGTTCTCAGATAGGCATCCCCCAGATGGTGGTGGCAATACACAAAGATGCCTCCTAACAACTGGAGCAGCCCCAGTAGAAAGAGGGCTCTGCTCTCCCTAGTGTTACAGCAGAAATCCTAAACTTATTCTCACTGGACGAGTTTGAGTCCCATGCCCATGACTGGAGTACACTGATGGGTTATTCCTGAGTTTGATTCTTGAGATAGGCCCCACTGAAATCACATGGACTGAGAATGAAGGAGAGTTTACTTTCCAAAAGAAAATCAGGGCACTGTAATAAAAAGCACTGCCAGGCAAATCCCACAAGTACCTACTATGCCAGACTTCAGCCCAGAAACAGCATCCTGATGTGGAGCTAAATGGGAATCAAAACTCAGGGCATGGAGTCAGGATCCCCAGGGCAGCTAACCTCCCTGATCTGGGCCTTCTCCTGCCAGACCCTATGTGCTTCTCAGCTTCCAGCCTCACCCCTCCCAACGGGCTCCTGTGTTTGCTGATGAAAGCAGAGAATGAGCAAATGAGAGATGCAGGACTAGGTGTGGGGTGTCTTCTGAGCCAGGCTCAAGGTCACAGACATCTCAGCTGGAGCAGCCAGAGCAGAGGCTGAAAGCAGCCCAGCAGGCAACCAGGTGGACTGCTGTTCCCAGGTGACAACAGGTCAGAGGTGGAATTTTAGCACCTTCAAGGGCAGCACCAGGGAGACTTGGCAGGGCCTGCCCACCAGCAGTTCAGGTTAATCCAGGTGAAGGCTGGGAGGCCACAGCAACAAGAAATGCAGCTGAACTTCAGGGGTGAGGCCACCTTTCAGGAGACAGGGTAGTCAGCAAAGGCTAGTATTGACTTTGTTTCTCCGTTCATCTTCCCTCTGCCCCTGAGACCCCTTCCACCAAGGCCTCTGTGCTCTCTCCACTAGCCAGACTGTTCTCAAGTAAGGAGTGAATGTTGAGTCATACTCAGGTGTGAGTTCTTAATAAAGCTTTACTATGATGTTTTCCAGGGAGAAGTTTATCTATCTTAACCAGAATCTTAGATCCAAAATAAATTCTTTGAATAACAGAGTCTCTGATGTAGAAGGAGAAAAATGGATGTGTAGAAGTAACCCACCCACTGCTATCAAGTTGATCCTGACTCATAGTGACCCTGTAGGACAGAACAGAACTGTCCATAGAGTTTCCAAGGAGTGCCTGGAGGATTGGAACTGCCCACTGTTTGGTTAGCAGATGTAGCACTTAACCACTGTGCCACCAGGGTTTCCATGCAGAACTAGAACTCTGTTAAAAAGATTAGACTTGATGGTCCAACAGACTGGAGGGTCCCTGGAAGACATGGCGCCCAGAGTCTGTTAGCCCAGAGCTGAAACCATTCCTGAAGCCAATTCTTGAGGCAATGATTGTACTAGACTATAAGTTGTAAAATTTTACTGGTGAAGAGTATGCTTGGCTTGAATATATACCTGGGCAGCTCCTGTCCAGAGGCGAGATGAGAGGTGGAGGGGGACAGGAGCTGGCTGAATGGACATGAGAAATACCGGGTGGCAAGGAGCAATGTGCTGTCACAGGTTGGAGAGAGTAGCTAGTGTTACATAGCAGTGTGTGTGTATGTTTTTGTATGACAAATTGACTTGGATTGTAAACTTTCACTTCAAGCACAGTAATTTTTTTTTTTAAATTCAATTCTTCAAGTCCAGCACAACTAGATAGTACCTGGGTATCACCATCAACAGCTCTGACAGGGATCACAACAGAGGGCCCCAGACAGAGCTCGAGAAAAATGTGGAACGAAATTCAAACTCACATAAAAAGACCAAACTTACTGGTCTGGTATAGACTAGAGAAACCCTGAGAGTTTGGCCCCCAAACATCCTTTTAACCCGGTATTGAAGTCACTCTGGAGGTTCACCCTTCAGCCAAAGATTAGACAGGCCCATAAAGAAAACAGTAATACCTGCAGTTTAGCCTTGTATTCAAGACTAAACGAGCAATCCAGACGCAAGATGAGAAGACAGGAGGGGACAGGAAAGCTGGGTAAATGGAAATGAGGAACCCAAGTTCAAGAAGGGAGAGTTGACACATCGTGGGGTTGGCAACCAGTGTCACAAAACAATATGAATTGTTTAACAAGAAATAAATTTACTCCGTAAACTTTCATCTAAAGCATAATAAAGAGTAAATTAATCTGGGAAACACTACTGAGGTCAATTCTTTGGACAAAAATGGACTGGACTTGGGGACGCAATGTGACCATGCGGTGTGTGTACTTTATGGCTCTATGCGTTTATAGGAGGCTGTCCTACTGGTCTCTTTCTAGATGGGAGAGAAGAGGGTGGAGAGGAGGGAACAGGAGATTGTTAAGAGGATGTGACAAGTATAGAAAGAAAAGAAGGAGTGTGGTGTCCCGGGGCAAGAAGAGCAGAAGGAGCTGCAAGTGGGCGGGCAGGCAAATTCATTTGGATTGTACATTTTCACTTAATCATAATAAAAAATTTATTAATCTGAATAACCACCTCTCTCCCCTGCAAAAAAAAGTAAACTGTAATTCTATAATCTTAGGCTTTAAAAAAAGTAGACTACAAGCTTAGTTAGTTGGTTATTTAACTAGTTTTTAGAAGAGGATATTCTTAGGACTCATTATAGAATGCCTTATGTGTGGCTGCTTGTTGTAAGCTGTGACTTATTTTTCGTGGTGAAGACTTTGGTGGAGAAGGAACCTGCTTCAAAGTCTAAGACACACGCACGCACGCACACACGTACACACGAGACTTGAACCCAAGGCTACTGCCCCTTAGACACTTATATGCCTCATCTGCCTGTTTCATCTGCCAGCACAGCCCAGAGTGGCAGGAAGAGAGACTGCCATCGGCATGCTTTTGACCCATTTACGTTTCTTCTTTCCATTCAGGAATGTGTTAAGTCATCAGGTCTGTTTCATATCTTGTGTGTAATCTTCCTTATCATGCTTATTTATTTCTGGGGCAGCATCTGCAGGGCATTGAAGCCAGTGGCAGAAGCTGAGCGTCACTGTAAATGGGCTGAACTGTACTGACAAGGGGCCCTTGATGCTTCCTTAATGGAGACTTTCCTTCTTTTTTTCTCTCCTTCTTAATATGGTCACCGGTTTGGCTTTCACAGTGCGGTTTGGATTCCCGACAGAGAAGTCAAAACCGTAGAATCCCTTCCAGATCTTCCCTCCCTGTCTCCCTCTGGCCAGCTGTGCCAAAGCCCCAAGAAAAGAAAATGCTGCTCCTGTCAGGATTTCAGCAAGAAGAGGGAAACCCTGCTGGAATTCCGAAAAATCCACTAGGAAATGGCTTGTACAGAGAAATTCGTCTCTGATTTTGCAACTGAGCAAAAGACTCTGAGTCTTGTGGAGGGGACTGTGCGGCCTTAAGCCCAGTGGCATGGTGGCCTCGCTTGCAGAGGGTCACCTGCAGGGGCCACCTCGGGGTTCCATGCTCGGGAACCCACATAGGCAAGGGTCAGGCAACCCCCCCTCACCTATCCCCGCATCTCACCCACCCGCATTCCTCCCTCTGTAAACCTTCTGTAGCTTATGGAGGCTTTCAGTGGTTCCTTCACTCTTTGTTTTCTGTTAATTCTGTCTCTGCAACCTGAACAGGGGTTATACATGCGTGCACACACGCACGTACCCACCCACCCACCCACACACTCACACAGAAGTCCCTGAGTTAATGCACTTAGCTGTACGCCCAAAATTGGAAGTTCAAGTCCACCCAGAGCACCTCAGAAGAAAGGCCTGGTGATCTAGTTCTGAAAACTCAGCTACTGAAAACCCTACAGAGCACACAGTGCTACTCTGATACAGGGCTGCCTTGAGTTGGAACTGATTCCATGGCAACCATGTTTGTTCTTGATACCGTATAGATATACACAGAGCCTTGGAACCCCGAGGTGGCCCCTGCAGGTGACCCTCTGCAACTGAGGCCACCATGCCACTGGGCTTAAAAGCTTGCCTGCTAACTAAAAGGTCAGAGTTGGAATCTACCAGCTGCTCCTTGGAAACCCTGTAGGGTTGCTGTGAGTCAGAATATACTAAATGGCAACTTTTTTGTTTTTAGATATACGCACAAACATATATCAGACAGTTAGAGATGCAAGGTGCAGTCAGGCTTTTGGCCTGCCTTGACATGGGGGATTGGGCCAGGGGACCCTACTGCTCTCCCTGTTGCCATCCTTTCTGGTTTTGTTTTCTGATGAGATGAGGCACAGCAGGAGTGCTGTTTTTTTAATAATGAGGCTTCTGTTCCTATCAGATCTGTGTGCTCTGCTCCCTTTGATGGTCTCTTCTTGTCTTCCTCTGTTAGATAGGTCCTTCAGGGTACTGATGGACACTGCTTGACTGCTGGAGACACTGCATATCTTCCTTATCTAGTGCTGCTACAACAGAAATACCACCAATGGGTGGCTTTAACAAGCAGAAATTTATTTTCTCTTAGTTTAGGAGGCTAGAAGGTCAAATTCAGGGTGCTGGCTCTAGGGAAAGGCTTTCTGTCTGTTGGCTCTGGGGTCAAGTCCTTATTCCTTAGCTTGTTGGCAATCTTCATGTAGTCTGGTATCTTTTTTTCCCATCTCTGCTTCCTAGTTTAATCTTTTTTGTATCTCAGAAGAGGTTGACTCAAGTAATGCCCTATGCTAAACTGCCTTGTTAACGAAACAAACATAACGTGTTCCCTAATGGGATTATAAATACAGGCAGAGAGGTTAAGGATTGCAGCACATATTTTGGGGGTCATGATTCAACCCATGTCACTGGATCTGGTTAACCTCCAGTCCTGACAGATGACTGACCCAGGAAGGAGGCCCGGAATTCTCGTCCCAGGGCTGCCTGCCGTTTTGTCAGTCCTAAGAGGGAGTTTCCTGACACCACACGTTTATTTTTACATGACGCCCCGTAGCCGTTCTTGTGGTGTACAAGCAATAAAGTGACAGTCAACCAAAAAAGGGTAGGAGGCAAAGAGGCAGGGAATACCAAATCTGTGACATCGTCTCCACATTGAAGCGGTTATCTCCAATGTCTTGATAAATCATGTTTTATCTCCTTTCAAGAAGAACACTGGCAGAGTCTGTTTATCTCTTGACACTGTTCAGTCTGCAAAGTGTTGTATCTTTGACACGGATCTGGCCCCTCTTCCTGGCTTCAGAGACAAACTGAGGGAAGGCTAGCCCGAGGAAGATTCTAGCCAGTAAATGACCAGTAGGATTAGTTGAGTGTCTGCTATATAGACAGCCTTGGGCTTGTGGACAGCATGTGGCAGAGAGGAAGAACGGGCTGCAGACGGTAGCCTCAAGTTTACAGTGTGTTTGGAGAGATGAGAGATACAGATAGTGTCTTAGTTATCTAGTGCTGCTGTCATGGATTGAATTGTGTCCTCCCAAAAATATGTGTAGCCGTATGACTGGGCCATGATTCCCAATATTTTGTGATTTTCCTATGCTGTATGTTAAAGGATTAGGGTGGGACTATAAATCCCATCATAGGATCACCTCCCTGCTGCACTGTAAAGGGAGTTTCCCGGAGTGTGGCTTGTACCACCCTGAATCCTTTCATCCTACAAGAGATAAAAGGAAAGGGAAGCAAGCAGAGAATTGGGAACCTTACACCATCAAGAAAGCAGCACCGGGAGAAGAGCTCATCCTTGAGGCCTGAGGTTCCTGCGCCAAGGTGCTCCCTGATCAAGACTGATAGCAACACAAGGACTTTCCTCCATAGCTGACAATGGGGAAAGCCTTCCCCTGGAGCGGACAGCCTGAATTTGGACTTGTAGCCTACTGGACCATGTAAGAATAAACTTTCCTTTGTTAAAGCCATCCACTGGTGGTATTTCTGTTAGAGCAGCACTAGCTGACTAAAACAGCTGCTATAATAAAAATACCAGAAGTGGATGGCTTTAACAAAGAGAAATTTATTTTCCCACAGAAAAGTTGGCTAGAAATCCACATTTAGGGTGTCAGCTCTAGGGGAAGACTTTCTGTCTCTGTCAGCTTAGAGCAAAATCCTTCTCACCAGTCTTCCCCTGGGGCGGGTGCTTCTCCATGCAGGAACTCTGGGTCCAAAAGTCACCCTCTGCTGTCACCTGCTTTCTTGGTGGTATAGAGTCCTCCTGTCGCACTGCTCACTTCTCTCTTCCATATCTCCAAAAAGGTTGCTTCAAGACACAAGCCAATCTGATAGATTGAGTCCTGCCTCACTGACACAGCTCCTGCCCATGCCCTCTCATTAACATCATAGAATAGGGTTTATAACATACAGGAAAATCACATCAGATGACAAAATTGTGGACTGTCACACAATACCAGGCATCATGGCCCAGCCAAATTGATACACGCATTTTGAGGGGGAACATAATTCAGTCCATGACAGACAGGAAGCAAGTCACACGCAGGGTGATGCAGTTGCTATCCCACTGCCTAACTTAAGTCAGGGATGGTTGTGGCAGCTGCTTTCAGTTCTTTACCCCTGTCTCCTCTCCCCATTCGCCTCTACCTGCCCCAGGCTACTTTGTCAGAACAACTGTGACTCTGTACCTGAGGGCTTTGTTCTAGCTGTGGGAGCACACTGCACCAAAAGTGCCCAACTCAAAGCCCTTGGAAGCAGCCCTCAGTGACAGCTTGTACCTCCAAAAGCTAGTATATAGATATTGCAGCCTCCTCACCCTGAGTTGAGGTACCTCTTCTACAGCATCTCCCAGAGTTCCCTAGCAGCACAGAGCCCCACTGGTTCACAGTGATTAACAGGCTTGATAATCCTTCCTTCCCTTCCTTAACTTCCCCTCTTCCAGTGGTAGTTCCTGGAATCATCTCCCAAATAAATGACTTGCACCCCAATCGTCGCCTCTGGATCTGCTTCTGGGGAACAGTCTAAAGTGAAGCAAAGGACTTTCTGAGTACATCATGTGGACCTGCGCAGAAGGACCTTACGTGGATTAACATGCAGCTACATGTTTCTTCACATGTGATGCAAATTATATTCATGAGGATCTTTTTAGAACAAGTGATAACAAATGCAACTCTAACTGGTCCAAATAATAAAAAGAATGTTTTATGTAAGTGAAGAATTCTGGAACAGACCCTAGATTCAGGAACAGCTCTAGCCAGCTGCTCAGTGTTAAAGGAATCTGCTTCTTGCCACAGCTTAGTTCTGCCTTTCGGTGCTTTAAGAAGCGTTTGTTGAACACCTAACATGTGCCTTCCTCTCTGCTGGTTTCTTCCTCAGGTGGTGATCGAGATGACTGGGAGCTCCTCAAGGAGCCCTGGTGACACAGTCCTTAAGTTCCCAGCTGCTAACCAAAAGCTTGGTGATTGGCACCCCCATTCCCTCTGTAAGAAAGAGATGTAGCAGTCTGCTTTGGTCAAGTTTACAACTTTGGGAACCCCCCGGGGGGCAGTTTTACCCTGTCCTGCAGGGTCATTATGAGTTGAAATTGATTAGATAGCCACAGGTTTAGAAACTAGCTCAGCAGCTGTGGGAGAGAAGAGGACAGCAGCAGAAGCCTCAGGGCTGACTCTCATTGACCCCTCCTGGGTCCCCTGCCCATCCCTGAGCCAATTACTGTGACTGGTTGACCTGGTCAATAAGGATAGGCTGGGTCACGTGGCTATTGTTATTGCTGGGGGGTGTGGTTCACCCCATTCAAACCACAAGGGCTGAGAAGAGACGGGGAGGTTGTCCAGAGGAAAATCAGGTGAGCTTGGACAAGGGATGTCTTTTATGGCTGTGTAAAAGCTAACTGCGGGCCAGGCTCTGTGGACCTAGGATGAATCCCACAGGCCCCTGCTGGAAGGGTGCTCTGTGCTTATAGCTATAACACATAGCAGAACATGGCGAGTAGCTTAGGGATGGACAGAGTGTTAAGCAGGTTCTGCAGAGGGAGGTTACTCTCAGTTTAGCCAGTAAATCAAGGAAAGTCTTCTGGAACGGAGCATCAGCCCTGGAGAGTAATAGCCACTGGCCACAGAAGTGCCAGCTGTGCCAGGCTGTGAGTGTCAGATTAAGGAGTTCTGATTCTAAATTTGACAGACTGTAAAGGCCTCTGTTGTTGTTAGGTGCTGTCGAGTCGCTTCGTACTCACAGTGACCCTCTGAACAACAGAACGGAACACTGCCCAGTCTTTGCACCATGTCCACAATCGTTTTTATGCTTAAGCCCATGGTTGCAGCCACTGTGTCAGTCCATCTCATCAAGGGTCTTCCTCTTTTTCACTTACCCTCCACTCTACCAGGCATCATGTCCTTCTCCAGGGACTCATCCTTCCTGACAACGTGTTCAGAGATGTAAGAAGACACAGTCTTGCCATCTTGGCTTCCAAGGAGCACTCTGGTGGTACTTCTTCCAGAACAGATCTGTTTGTTCTTTTGGCAGTCCATGGTACATTCAACATTCTTCTCCAACACCACAATTCAAAGGCATCAGTTCTTCTTCTATCTTCTTTGTTCATTGTCCAATAAAAGTCTAGGCATCAAGCTATTTGTTATGATTGAGTTTAGTCAGCTTGAAAGAACCTGCTGGGAAGTTTAAAGGGGCTGGTGTTTCCTGCAAGCCTGGCCCATACCTTTAGAGGGGTATGCCAGCCCAGCTGGGCAGTGCCAGTGTGGCCGGAGGCTGGGGAGCCTTCAGACTGGGGCAGCCAGGCTTCCCTTGGCTTTGGCTTGTCCCTGCCCTAGAAATAGCCACCCACCTAAACTAAGAAGAGGAATTCCTGCCTGGCTGGTACAAATGAACGCCAGTTTCTCAATGAGGGATGGGTCTGGAAACAAAACACAGCATGTGGGCTGGGCCATCCTTTGTCTTTATTTGTGAAGTCACTTGAGAGCTGTGGCTGCATTGGGGCACTGATCCTGTGTTAGTGCCAGGCAGGGCGACTTGGCCAAATTGTTGATGAATGCAAGCCCAAGATGGCAGCTTCTGGGGCTCCTCGTCTGCCGAGGAAATACCAGGCCCTCAGCCTTGGGTGCCTCCTGCCCTTCGGGAGAGGTGACCACTTTTCTTTTGTCTCCTTGACCCTTGGTAGAGAACGTAGCTGAGGAGTTATGAAGCCAGGCAGAGGGGAGGGAGAGGATGGGCTCTTTAGCCTCAAACCACCCAGCTCACGAGCATTTCTCTTCCAGGCAAGATCCTCTTCCGGAGAAGCCACATCCGGGACGTAGCCGTGAAGAGGCTGAAGCCCATTGATGAGTACTGCCGGGTAAGGGCGTGTCTAGGCACATCCTGTCTGCCTGTCAGGGAGTCTGCCCATCTGTGAAGGAAGCTGTTTGTGCAGCAGCCTCAGCTGTAGTTTAGCAGATGCATACTGCATTTTCTGGCCAGAGGGGTGGGGGTGGGTGTTTCTCTGGGAGGGGTCACCCTGTGACTGGGCCATGTCTGGGGCACGAAGGCCGTAGGCTCACAGCTTAGCCTCTACTGCTTTCTAGACGTGTCCGCATTTACTGAACTTTAAAGCACTTTTCCCAGTCTCCTGCTTAAGGGATTCTGTATGTGCCTTCTGCTGGACATAGAATGATTTCTTTGAATTCTTTATGGGAAATTGTTGGAATCAGCTGAGTTCAGTAGCATCTGAATTTCACATGTGCGTATTCACATGAGTCTTTCTGGATGCAACTGTTCATTTATACATCTTTATATATGCAAGTGCTCTTGGACACACACGTGTGCACGCACACACACGGGCCTACATTAAAACAGTGCTTAAGAGCAGACAGGAGAACAGCTGTGTCCAGAATCAGAGTCGGTTTCTCTTTCTACTTTGATTAGAGCCTAGGGTCCATGCAGTGAGAATAAGCCGTCCCAAGGTCAGGGGCCTCTTTGTGTGGCCTCTGGATAGTCAGACTTCCTGAGTTTGAACCAGTGCCTAGTTGTGCGAATTTGGGCAAGTTACTTAACTTCTCTGGCTTTGGTTTCCACATCTGTGCAATGGGGAGACTAGCACTTCCACAGAGGAGGGCTGAGGGGTGGAGTATAGCTTTATGTTATTATTATTACAAGGTGCAAACAACTGAATGTAAACTGTTGACCTTTAATGGAAATGGACTTTCTTGTTGAAACAACACCTGCTGTGTAGTCTGGCTCAAGAATCTTGAGAGGCAGATGTGGTATGTTTTGTCACAAGTACTGATATTAGAGTGAGACAAGATAGGGTCGGATTCTAGTGCCTCACTTACTAGCTGTATGACCTTGGGCAAGTTACCTTCCCTCTCTGAACCCTAGTTTTCTTATCTGTAAAATGAGGATAAAAGGAATTTTCTTACAAAGTTCTTGAAAAAGATCAAGTGGGAAACTCGTGACTTGCGAGATGCTTTGTGCTTACACAGAACTGTTACCCATGAGATTTCTTCTTGCTCCAGTACTTTATAATTCTGAACCATAATGCTTGGGAAATAAAAACAAGGACCAAAGTGCTAAATTTATTGACTACTGTTCCTAAGCCTGGAGGAAGATAAGCCAGTTGCTGTTGAGTTAGTGCCGACTGGTAGTGGCCACTGTGTGTCAGAGCAAAACCGTGCTCCATAGGTTTTCCAGGGCCTGCTGTGTCAGAAGAGAATTGCCAGACCTTCCTTTCAAGGCACCTCTGAGTGGACTCTAGCCTCTAATCATCTGGTTAGCAGCTGAGTGTGTTAACCATTTGCATCACCCAAGAAATGCTGTGGGAAGATGAACATTCCCATATACTCATCCTTGAACTGGAGTTTGGTTTTAGCAACTTCAGATTGCACACGGACCCATTTTCTGCCTTTTCCTAAAGGATGCCTCAGTGATAGATCCCCTTCAAGCTAGAAGTCCTTTTTCTTCAGATCAATATTCATTTTCCTCTTTAAAGCATATTCGCTGTTTTCATCTAAAATTGATGGCTGCAGACAGACCTTTCATTTCTCTTTGTGCATTTCCCAAGAAGTTAAATAAATGAGCAGAGCTAATGGAAGAGGGGGCAAAGGGCAGGAGAAAGCCTTTTCCAGTCAGGATTTATGGCCCAAGTCAGCCTGGGCCTCCCTGCGCTGCCGGGGCCTGAGGCATGTGCAGTTGGGCTCCGTGGAAATGGATGAAGCTGATAGCATCTTATCTTGTAGGTTCAGGCTTTGAACAGGACTCCTGAATCAGCATCAGATTCAGGGGAGCCTGGGACCCCGCTGCTGCTGTTGGTGGCTGGGGCGCCATTTAAGTGGGCTCTGCAAAAGGAGGGGGTTCTTAACCCGATCAGCACAGACAGGAGCTGCTGAGAGCCAGGCCGCAAGGAATGGTGGTATGGGTTCACCTCACAGACAGCTGTTCGCAGGCTGTGATTTAGTCTAGGGTGGCTGGGGTGGTGCACACAGGGGGAGGCAGGGTGGTGCAGGAGTGACCTTTAATTCTGCTGAACTAGAACTCTGTCATCTGTGGCCCAGTTGTCTGAAAAACCAGCTGGCCTTGGAATGGCCATGAGGGATGGGCCAGTGGTAGTCCATGGCTGCTACCACCCAACACTGCATTTCGTACTCTGCCACCGAAGGGTCCACCCTGTAGCTGCTCAGCACGCACCATCTCATTCAGCAGTACTGCCATCCAACAGCCAGCTTTAGGGCAGTACCACGTGCAGTCCGCTCAGCATCCCTGGTACCCACAGCCAACCTCCCAGCCAATGCCAGACAGCAGTCCACATTGGCCTGCCGTGGCCAGCCCTGTCCTTGTCTCTACCTGCCCTTGAACACACTCTGCTGAGAGCCTCTTGCATCTTTATTTACAGTGCTCTGCATCACAGCTCTGCTTGGCTTGCCAACATCTTCCTTGGACTGCACAGTCAAACGTTGGCCCAAGGCTGGGATCTGGTAGAGATTCAAATGCATCCAGAATTGTGAAACTGGCTTTGCACACGGAACAGCCAGCTCCTCCATGTAGGACTCAGTTGTGGAAAGTCTGACCATACAGTGGACCTCCCCAGAATTCAGGCTGCCTGCCTCCCTGGCTAGCCAGTCCCTCTGCCTGATGGCAGTCTCACAGTCCAAATCTCAGTGCTCATTTGAAACATATATGGAGCAGATTGGATGAGCATTATGGAAAATTTGCTGAGCACCAGCCTGGGTGATTGTTTTATGTGGCACCCGAGGGCTGGGTGTCTATTAAGAGGGGTTGCAAAGGCGTTTCTTTAACTCCATAAATTAATTTAATGGGCGACATGGTTATGTGGTTCATATTTAATGGTTCTTTGGCCTCGAGAAGTTGAAGGCTTTCATCTTGCTAACAATCATGTGCTTTACTGTAGGGCCTGGGTTAGTCATTTTTATTAGTGACTCCATTTACCCTGTTGCTGTGTGTGAAATACATGTTTGCAGTGTTTGTCCGGCAGATAAAATAAATACCGCTGAGGGGAGGAGTGGGGAGAAGTGAGAGAGTGTTTGAGAATGATCAACTCACCCGTTTGCCATGTAAGGACCTTTATACGAGCCTACACTTTGTGTTAGGTGTGACTAGATTTTTTTTTTCTGCTGTCCAGATAGCTGAGCGTGTTCCTATTATTTTGCTACCCATGACAGACTTGCTTTCAGGAGTCAATGTCTTTCTTTGTGGTTGGGATGAAGGACTGGGCACAGTCACATTGAGGGCAGGTCGTGCGGGCCCAACAAGGGGGGACAGCACTGAAGGTGTAAGATCTCTTGACCCTCCTCCTCTGCATCTTCGAGACCCATTCATTTTTATCCCCACTTTCCAGATTAGAAAACTGAGGGTATTACCTGGTTGAGGAGGCGAGGCCCAGATGTTATGTCTTCTGCTGTGTCATTTTTCCGCCGTAACCTAACATTGGCTCTCACCTTAATAAAGAGAGAGGTTCATGTTGTGACCCTAATAGGCTCCTTCAGGACCTCCTGAAGCATGCAGTCACTACAGAGGGGTACAGCCTTGCCCTTGCGGTCCTCATTCTGAGTCTGAGCCAGTCTGAGCCAGTAGTGTTTCTCACGGGGTAGACTGAGGCAGAGAGCCAAGGCCAAGTGGTCTGGGACTCTGAGAGAACCCAAGCAGCAGAGTATCTCTGTCTCCTTTGGCCCAGACAGAAACAGGAAAAGGAGTTCTGTAAAGACTCTCAGAGGAGCCCGACTACCCACAAGAATGTTGGTTCATCCCAACCACCCATGTTGTGTGAGGGGCACCTGGAACCCCCAGCTCTCCTCACAGCCCTGTGGTCCAGCCGGCCAGACTCGTGGCCACTCCTACCCAGCCATGCCTTTGTAGGCCTCCACCCAATGGCCTGCGCTGGTACCCTTCTTGGGGACTTGATCTGCACCCACAGTGGCCCCTTCTAGAAGCCTCCTGACTCCCCAGGAACTCTGACCACCCCCGCTCAGCTGCTCCCCTGAAAACTTTGCATCATACACCTCCATCTTCTCCCCAGACGGGGAACACCTTGAGGGCCATTTACCTTCACCATCAGGAAGCCTGACCCCAAGGGTGCTCTGCCAATGTCTGATGACCAGACGAAAAGATCACAAGTAGGTGAAACCTCCCCCAGAGGGTGACATCTCTACCAGGTGCCAAGGACTAGGAGCCTTGTGCGATGGCTTAAACTTGACAGTGAATTAGAGACTATTTATGTTTCACAAAGATCCTCTACTTAGATCCTGTAAAAAGAGAACCTCGTGTTTGAAATGCCCTGATTTATGAAAGTTCACTGAGGCTCCAGCTTTCTAGACGATGGTCTAGGGAGGACAGTCAGGGCAGGGTAGAGCAGAGGCCACCCCTGGGGACAGCACGAGATGCAGTAGGAGGCCACACTGGAACTCTAGCACCCGACCCCACCCCTAGCAGCCAGGGTTTTACATATAAGATTTCCATGGATTAGAAACTAAAATGACCTGCTTAAAAAGAGGGGAAATGTTTGATCTCCTGTGAAGAGCAAGACATCCATGGTGGTTTTGCCCGATGGAGACTTTGTATTTTATCTGGGGCCAGACGTTACCTACAGTGGTGGGCTTTGTAGAAGGTGATCGGTTGGCTTTGTAGAGGTGGTTGGTTTTGAAGCAGAGGGTCTGACCATGGTCTGCCTGGTGCCTCTCCCGTACCCCCTTGTACTTTGCAAAGACCAGGCTTGTGCCAAAGCCTCTGGGTGGAGGTCTCAGAGACACGCAATGCAGCCAACCCTCAACCTTGTCAAATTCTGTGCCAAATGGGATGACGATACCTGGGTGCTGTTTTAGTTGTCTGGTACTGCTCTAACAGAAATACCACGAGTGGATGGCTTTCACAAAGAAAAATTCATTCTTACACAGTCCAGTCAGATACAAGTCCGAATTCAGGGTGTCTGCTTCAGGGGAAGGCTTTCTGTCTTTGTCGGTCTCAGAGGAAGGTCCTTGTGTTGCATCAGTCCTTGGTCAAGGAGCGTCTTGGCACAGGAACCTCAGGTCTGAAAGATGCACTCTTTTCCCACTGTTGCTTTCCTGATGGTATAAGGTTCCCAACTTGCTGCTTCCTTCTCTTTATTTTTTATCTCTTGTAGAACGAGAAGATAAAAGGTGGTGCAAGCCACTCTTCAGGGAAACCCTCTCTACCTAGGAGCAGGGAGGTGATTTTAGGAAGAGTGTTACAGTCCCACCCTAATCCTCTCTAACATAATCCATTCTGTTAACCGCAGGTGGAGATGAAGATTTACAGTATAATGCAAAATGGAGTGCAATCACACAATAAAGGAAATTATGGCCTAGCCAAATTACCACACATATTTTTGGGGGGACATAATTCAATCCATGACAGGTGCTAAGTGGTAACCCAGCATAAGTCCCCAGAATATAGCCTTGAGAGGGCAGGAACCAGAGCCTTGAGGGCAGTTTAGGACTGGAGAAGGGGAGATACTGGTAGGACTGACTGATGGTGAAATTTGGGGGTGTTCTTCAGTGCCTCATTATCAGGCACTTCTCCCCAAGCCCTGGGTACCCAGTACCCCAGCCCTTTCCTTGCCCTGTCTCTCCAGATCTGCTGTCAGCCAGTTCATCAATCCCCTGATCACAGACCAGCAGAGCTAGAAGAGGGGCGGCAGGCAGCTCAGCCAGCCTCTCAGAGGGGCATGCTCCAAGCAGTCCCATAGGCAGGGCACCTTCCTGGATGCTGAGAGTTGTGAGGTCCTGCTCATTCCAGCCTGCCTCCAATAGGGGCCTCCAAGACCCTCTGACTCACCTGCTGCGGAGCGACCTTAGAAAGGTCCAGTTGGATGGATAGGTCAGACACATCAGTGGTGTTTGCAATACTACAGCCAGAAACTATGGAGCTGGAAAGAATTCCAGAACATCCCTAGTCTGGATTTGCTCCAGGGATGTTCCACAGAAGAAAGCCCTGGTGGTAGAGGTGTTAAAGTGCTCAACTGCTAAGTGAAAGGTCAGCAGTTCAAACCCACGAGCCACTCTGCCGAAGAGAGATACGGCAAAGATTTACAGCCTCGGAAACCCTCTGGGGCAGCTCTGCTCTGTCCTTTAGGGTCGCTACGGGTCAGAATCAACTTGCTGGCAGTGTGTTTACATTCCATGGGATGTTACTAGAAGTTGTTTGGAAAGCAGTTCTGTGGTCAGACACGTGTAGGCAAGAGACAGTAGAAGGTGCTCGATCAGACAAAGTGGAGGCTCTGGACTCAGGCAGCCTCATTCAAATCATTGTTTCTTGCTAGTTGTGTAATCTTGGAGAATTATTTAACCCTCGTGTGCTGTATTTTTGGCTTCTGTAAAATTGGAATCCAGTTGTACCCGTCTCTTGGTTGATGTGATGATTATATGAGTCAGTCCCCCAGGATGTCATTATTAGTAATAAATGTTGGCCCAAACAAAGCCCCACAGGATTCTTTCCTGCTAAGACTTCTCAAAGCCTTTGCTATACAAATGAGCTTAGTGATCTCCAAGGCCAGGATGGGGACATCTATCAGGTACCATTCCATATTGCCCAGAGGATTCATCTTACCTCATGGGGCAGGTGTTCCATGAGATGTGCTTGGGAATTCTAGACCTAGTCAGTTTTGTCCTAGGAAAAAGGACAAACAGAGAGGCAAAGTGAGCAGAACGCAGTCACACAGCAGGTTCGAATGGCCGAGCTGGAATGAGAATTAAGTTCTCCGGACTCCTGTTCCAGTGCTGTTTCTAGTGTGCACCACGGCTTTTATCTAAAGAATAACGATAGCAGTAATGTAACAACTAAGATTTACTGTTTACTCTGTGCCCAGGCACTGTGATAGGCTCCTGACGTTCTTGATCTTATGTTTATTGTCTCTTAACAGTTAGGTAGGTGCTGTATCAAACCACTATGCCAGGCTCAGAGAGGGAAGGTGACTTGCACAGTATCACACAGCCAGTGAATGGCAAAGCTAAGATGCAAACTTACATCTCTCTGGCCAGCACCAGTCACACGCCAATACATGCATTGTGAATGTCTAATAACAGAATTTTAGGCTTGAGCCAGGGAGTGGTACCCCAGAAAATATTCATACATCTGGTCCCCACCCTTCTGTTCTCAGGACAGATGGGTTTAGAGGTTTCTGGCTCTGGCCTTTGCCTCTGGCCCAGGCCTCTGGATGGACAGTTGCGCTCGGCTCTCCTGCCAAATGGTTTTGGCCAGAATGGGGCCTTGGCGACAGCTCTGATGTCAGCCACTCTGCGCTGAGAGCCTCTTGTCAGCCTGACATCAGGACGAGTCCTCAGTGCTGCTCCCCCTCAGGGCTCCCTGTTTAATAAAGATGCTGTGGGTTGTGCAAAGCGAAAGGCCTCTTTGTCTGAAGCCTGCCCAGCCCACATGTCCTCTGCCCCCGGAATGCCCGTCTCTGTCAGCGTGAAGAGCCCCTCTGTTCCCCGCTGGCCGCAGGGTGAGCAGTGGCTTGGCTAAGGGTCTGTGCCAGGGGTGGGTGGCAGTGCTGAGCTGGGAGGGCTGGCTGCCTGGTCCTTGCTGGAAGTCTACCCATCGTCTCTTCCCCTTCCTTTCAGGGAACTCACCCCGACATCAACTCTCTGCGTACTGTCTGGAGCCCTGGTGATAGGCTCCCTCCTGCCCCCCATCCGTCCTGACCCTCGAGGGTCAGAGTTCCCTCCTAACTTCCTCTCCTTCTTTTTCTACTGCATGTCATTTTCGTAGTGAGAAAGCAGCATATACCATAGGTGCTCAATGAAGATTCGAGCATTTGGGGGGCAAGTTCAACTCATTCCTACTTTCTGAACACAGGGATTAGATTCTGCCACTTAACCTTAGTCATGGTTTCTGTCCCAACACCCTCAGTGTCCCCACTGTAGATGGAGGCAATGGGCTCCTCCCCCAGGGCACAGTGAGCTGCAGATAGGCAAGCATGCAAGTTTGATTTGGATTGTATACTTTCACTTAATCACAATTAAAGAAACAAAACCAACAAACCAAATAAAGCTATCACTCTTCTGCAACATATCATTCTACTAATGGAATCCTAGACTACATTTTTTTTTTTACCTTATCATTATGACCTACTGCTTTTGGGCACTGGACTTTATGTGCACTAAAACCCTTGTTGATTGGTTTAAACAAATATCTGTGGAGTGCCTGCTTTGTACCAGGCACCGTTCTAGGAGCTGGGGATACAGCAGTTGACAATACATACTAAAGCCCCAGCCCACACGTTCTAGTGAGGCCGTTGCTACCCTTGGTGGGTGCCTGTGGGCAGGTCATATGACCTCTCTGAGCTCTTGTTTCCTCATCTGTGACATAAGGACAATAATCCTTACAAAGACCATCATGAGGACCCAGCATGCTGGGCCCATGGGAGTCACTGGATCAGGTCACTTGCACCTAAAGCTAGTCCTGCTGTGTAGAGTTGACCAAGAAGCTCCTTATCAGCAATTCCTAACATTCCTGTGTTTGTTTATAGATTCCTCTGGTATCGAGTTTTCCTCTTACTTCTCCTGACTCTTCTTGGGGTGTTTGGTAGCCTTGCTTTGGCACTGACTTTCCCTATCGGTTTGGACCCAGGGATCATTTCTTGTTCCAGCACTTTCTCTTTATCCTGAATTGAGGGACCCAGAAGGCTGGGTTCCATCTGACCTCACGCTACATCTAGGATTATTAGATTGGAACGTGTCAGGGTCTCATGTACCTTGGCTGCTGGGTGTGGAGAATATGCAGGTGTTATAAACTGTCCTTCACACAAAGTTCTCCATTGTTCTACACTAATCCCTCACTCTCAACCCTCCTTAGATGACAAGTTCACAATTTGCCTGCAGTCTTGTCTTGACCGGTACCCTCATAGGATGCCCACTTCATCTCTTTGCCTATCCAGATCCTGCAAACTCCTCTAGCCCACCTCATCCTCGCTCTTCTGAGAAGCTTTCCACACTCCTTCAGTCTGTACTTCAGGCATCTTCACCTCGGCCTAAATCTGGCTCCTGCCCACTTCCCATGTCCTGTGTCCCTTCCTCTGCATGTTCCCACCTCCCTGACCTTCATTCAGCTCCTGGAATCACCGTGCTTGACCTCCCTGCCTCCACCTTGGCCAGTGAATTTCCACACATCCTTTGGAACTCAGCATCATAGGTGCCTTCTTAAAAACCCACTCCCAATCTTCCTAAATCCTTTTAAACTCTGTTATAACATCCTATTCTCTTCCTTTGGTAGCAGTTAGCAACTTGTCGTTAGGTAGTCCATTATACAGCCCGTGTTTAGGGAGAGCGAATATCTGGCACAGCTAGAGTGTAAATACTGGGAGATAAGGGAGATAAGACCTGGAATTGTCAGGAGCTACTCAGTGAACTGGGAGATTCCAGGGTTCATGCTGAATGACTAGTTCCTGAGTTCCCCAAGATCTAGGGCTCACTGGTCATTACTTCATGTTAAGTTGACTGTTGAGTTGGTTAACTGGATGATCAGTTGGTTGCATAGTTAACTTGATGGTTAATTGTGGGTTGAAGAGTTGACTGGTTGGTTAGTTATTTTTATTACTGGGCTAGTGTCTTAGTTATCTAGTGCTGCTGTAACAGAAACACAAATAGATGGCACCAACAAACAGAAGTCCTTTCTCTTACAGTCCAGTAGGCCAGAGGTCCAAATTCATGACACCAGCTCTAGGAGAAGGCCTTCTCCCTCTGTTGGCTCTAGGGGAAGGTCCTTGTCATTAATCTTCCCCTGTCAAGGAGCTTTCTGCACAAGAATCTTAGATCCGAAGGATGCCCTTTGCTCCTGGCACTTATTTCTTGGTGGCTTGAGTTTCCTCTGCCTCTCTGCGTGCTTCTCTCTTTTATATGTCTAGTAAGATAAAAAGAGATGCAGGCAACACCACAGGGTAACTTCCTTTCCATTAGGTTAGGTATATGACCTGAGTAGGGGTGTTACATTCTACCTTTATCCTCTTTAACATGACCGTCTTTGACCTAACATCAACCACAAAACAGAGGACAACTACACAGTACTGGGAAACATGGCCTAACTCAATTGACACACATTTTTAGGGCACAGTTCAGTCTGTAACAGCTGTGGCTAGTTAGGTGACTATTTGGTGGTTGGTTGTTGGTTAATTGACTGGATAGATGGATGAGTAGATGAGTGAATGGGTGGGTGTTTCATTAGTTGGCAGATTGTTGATTAGTTGGCTGGTTGAGTGGGTAGGTAGTTCGCTGTGTCTTCCATGGCACAGCCTTTAAGATTCTCCCGTCACTGTTGACCTGAGTTGACTCTGCTTTTAATTTTCCTATTCCCAACCTCATCAGGCCTAATGCTCTTTCTTCCTATCTTTCCCCAGGCGCTTGTCCGACTGCCTCCCCACATTTCACAGTGTGATGAAGTCTTTCGATTCTTTGAGGCCCGACCAGAGGATGTCAATCCCCCAAAAGAGTAAGTAGAGCTTAGGCCCCTTCTGTGTGCTTGAGAGATTATGGATCAAAGCTGAGACCAGCCTGGAGAGGCTGGGAAGGTGGGAACGCAGGCAGAGGGAAAGCTATCTGGGCCAATCAGGCTCAGGAAAGATGGGCTAAAGCCATAGTAGACCATTATTCACCAGAATCCTATTGCCGAACCCAAGTTTACTCCTCATTTCCCCTCACCTCAAGCTTGCAATTGAGGAGTAAGTTTCCCTGTACTCTTTCTAGCTTATGGGGTTATTATAAGGAGCAGATGAGGTAACAGGAGACAGAGTGGATATGCTGTTCAGATGTCCAAGGTTAGCAGCTGTCCCTCTAATGGTTAACGCCGTAAGGCCTCCTGTAGAAATGCAGATAGAGTACACGTGCTACCTAGACTGAGTGTCTACCTGCAGAGCAAATCAAGCATCCCAGGTTGTTGCAGCAGATTCTGTAATATTCAGAATAACAATGAGTGTGTATGGAGCATCTGCCAGATGCCTTTATCCCATGGCATTTTATGATAGACAGTAAAAAATGAAAACCAAATCTGTTGTTGTTGTTAAGAGTTGGTTCTGACTCATAGTGACCCCATAGATAGAGTAGAACTGCCCCCATGAGTTTTCCAAGGAGTTGCTAGTGGATTTGAACTGCTGACCTTTTGGTTAGCAGTCAAATGCTGCTCAACCACTGTGCCCCAGGGCCCTGTGATAGATGTTAGTAGCCCTGTTAACGGGGGAGGAAATAGAGGGCTAGAGTGATTAGGTGATTTTCCCAAAGTCATACAGCTGTTTGAGTAAGCAAGCTGCTGGACACCGTGAACCTGAGTATCTGATTTCTGGAGACCCTGTGCTGGCTGATGTTTCCCCATTGGGTCATCTCATGTTAGAGAGAGGCGGGGAACCAAGCAGGGCTTTTCTCTCTCTGACACCAAGAAACTCTGGGCCTGTAGGTGAAATGTTCTGCCCAGCTGCACTGATTTCTGTCATGCAGGACCACACTCCATCGTAACAGCCCCCCTTTCTCAGAGAGATACTGTCACCTGCACTCCACAGTATAGGCTCTTAAGAGAGAGAAGAAATGTGGTTTCAACCCTGGAGGTGGTGGTGGAAGAAAGCAGCCAGGCAGGGGGAGGGGAGGGCACTGCAAAGGATGCTCACTGATCACTTGATTCCTGTATCTGTTCCCTTGAAATCTTAAAGCACCAGGGTGGACACAGGAGAGACAGGTGATGTGGGTGCCACAGAGGGCAGAGTATGGGACAGAGGACATATCTGGGAACAGTGGGGAGAAGCAAGGGATCACCCGACAATGGGGAGGAGAAAGGCTGAAGACAAGAGTGCTGCTTTGCATGGTCCCTAGGGTGCCACTCACACTCCACCTCGGTAGGGTTTTGCAGAGTTGTAGAGTTGTAGACAGACAGTTGTAGAGGAGCTTTGTAGAGCAGATGGACAAGTGCCTGAGGAAAGATAGGCAGAAAGAGCATTAGGCCTGATGAAGTTGAGAATAGGAAAATTAAAAGTAGGGTCAACTCAGGTCAACAGTGATGGGAGAAGCTTAAAGGCTGCAACAGACAGACAGTTGTAGAGGCTGGCAGAATTGTGGAGTGCACAGCCTGCACACCCATACATGACAGTCATGCCTAAAGGTGCCCCTTTCTGTTCACCCAGGTTGTAAGACTAAGAGCTGAATTGGTGTACAGCATTTGAGGGGAAAAGGTACCGCTGGGGCAGAGACTCACCCGGCCTGACAAAGGACATTTCCCTTGCTCTCTACCACAGGCTTAAGAAACAAGGAAAAGCCACAAACCATCAGAACCCAACAGTGACTTGGTTCATAATGCAGAGTATTGCGATGGTATCAGGATGGAAGGTCAGGAGTTCAAGTCCCAGGTCCATTGTTAGCTGCATAACTCCAATGGATCACATGCATAGCTTCCCCACGCCTGTGTTTTCTCATCTGTAAAAATCAAATATTAATTGTTTTAGTCAGTTAGGGCTGCTTTAACAGAAACACCACAGAGTGGATGGTTTTAACAAAAGGAAAGGTGATTCTTAAACAATTTGGTAGGCTACAAGTCCAAATTCAGAATGTCCACCCCAGGGGAAGGCTTTTCCCCTTGTCAGTTCTGGAGGAAAAGTCCGGTATTCCATCAGTCTTCGTCCAGGGAGCATCTTGGTGCAGGAACCTCAGATCTGAAGGACACACTTTCCTTCTGGTGCAGCTTTCTTGACGGTGTGAGGTTCTCAATTCTCTGCTTGCTTCCCTTCCCTTTTGTCTCTCGCAGGATGAAAGGATTAAGGGTGGTGCAAGCCGTACTCCAGGGAAACTCCCTTTATAATGGAGCAGGGGGGTGATCCTATGAAGTGATTTACAGTCCCACCCTAATTCTTTAACATACAGTATAGCAAAAGCACAAAATGGAAGACAATCACAAAATATTGGGAATCATGGCCCAGCCATATGGCTACACATATTTTTGCGGGGACACAGTTCAGCCCATGACAGTAATTAATCCCTGCTCTGGCCACCTCCGGAGCCCTAGTGGTGTACCACTTAAAGAGCTTGACTACTTACCAAAAGGCTAGCAGTTCAAATCCACACCAGCCACTGCTTGGGAACTCTATGGGGCAGTTCTACTCTGTCATATAGGGTTGCTATGAGTCAGGACTGACTCGAGGGCAGTGGATTTGGTTTTTTGATGTTGTCCCTTCCAAGACTAATATGTGAAACTTGGGTGAGATAAGGTTGGCAGTGAGCTTTATAACCCACAAAATGAAATACAAATGTTGGTTCCCATCAGAGGGAGATGTGTGCCGTCATACCTGCTGTGGCAGGCTCCTAAGAGGTGTGGACCAGGAGTTAACGCATTCTTACCCCAATGCTATAGGTAGGGACATGGAGGCTCACAGTGGTCACTGGGACTTGAACCCAGAACTTTCTGACTCCGAACAGGACACTTGTATTCTTTTACCTTCTCCTGACTACCTCCTGATTTGGGGAGGACCCGGACTGTGGGTCAGTGCCTCCTTTCTGTGCTCCCCTCTCTGGGATCCTGCACACCCTTCTCCACCTCCCAGGGCAGATAAAGGAAGCAGAGGTCCTGGGTTCATACCTGCCCCTGCCCCTCCCAAGCCTGAGGCTCAGGATGTGGGGTCCACAGTGGCCAGACAGTTCTGAAAGGCTTCCCTCCCGTGGCCCTGCTATCTGTGTTGTGTCTCTAGAATCTGTTTAGGAAGACCTATGCCCCTGCAGAATGTACATAAAGGAACGCAGACTCTGTGCGTGACCAGCAGCCAACAGACAGGCTGGCCGTGTGTTAGCCGAGACCCAGCAACTCCTTCCCTCCGGGCTGCTTGCACCCTCCCAGCCTGCCGTCCACTTCTTCCTTCATCCTGAACATAAACAGAGGATCAAGTAACAGCCTGTTTTGACTCTGGGGCAATGCTTGAGTGGCTTATCAAATTATCAAAGCCTGTGGATTTAATTGGAATTTTACAGATAACCCCGGGGCTCTTTCAAGTGAGCCGCTGCAGGGCCCTGGAGAATTCACCAGGCGAGGGTGGAGGAGACGGAGTTCCTTTTCCATCTTTCAGGGAAAGGTGGGGTCTGAGGCAGCCCAACCTGGCTGGTGGCAGCAGGGAGCAGGCTGGGCCCCTCGACTTTGATCCCAGGCTCTGACTTCTGTGGGAGTCGGCTGATCTCTGGATCTGTGGCTGCTCTTCAGATCACTGGCCCAGCATGGAGAGGGTGCGTCTATAGTCACCTTTGATGGCTTGGCTCAGGCCAGCTCCGGCGGTCTCTTGCAGCCGCTCCGAGGAAGGCTGCAGATTGGTTCGGTCTTTGTTCCTCTGACCAACGCTGGCTGAGGCGATTGTTCACTCTACAGAAGAAATGCTGAGCTCTCCTTGGGGTACCTTGCTCAGGCCCCGAATCCTGGCCTAGTGTAGAGTCACCTCTTTCCTCGCACCCCTGCCTTCAACTCAAAGCAAGTCCCGTGAGTGCTGCCTTTAGGACACACCTGACTGACCACGCACATGTCACTGTCTTCCCTACTCCTGTCCCTGGCCAGGCTGCCATCATCTCTTGCCTGCCTTAGTGCTGTGGCCTCCTAGCTGGCCTTCCTGCTCCTGCCTTTGTCTCCCATGGACTATTTTCAGTACAGCCGTAGGAACCACCACTTGTCAGCTCGTGTCTCTGCTGACAGTCCTCCAAGGGGGGCTCCATGCCACTCAGAGCCAAAGGCCCTGCTCAGCCTGCCCCCCCGCCCCCACTGCCTTGTGATGGCACCTCCTGTCCCTGCCAGGTCTGTTCTGCTCCAGCCACACTCACCTGACTGCTGATTCTCAACCCCCTTCCCCAGTCCTGGCCCCACTTTGGGGGCCTGGGCACTGGCTGTTCCTCAGCCTGGAACGTGTCCCCGTCCCCATGATGGCCCCTCAGCCTGTCCCTTCTGTCTGCCCAGATACCTTGGCAGCACAGCCCTCTGTCCCTGACTTCCCTGGATCACATCGTCACCCCTCCTCTGGCTCCCTTCCCAGTTTGTCTGTCCACATGCACCTCTCACATGTAACCTGTTTTCTCACTGGAACGAGGTCCAGCGGGGCGGGGACTTGGGTGTACTGTCTTCACGCTCCGTGTCCAGTGCCCAGCACAGTGCCTGGCCCATAGCTTGGGAAGAGTGTTGAATGACGACTGATCTCACCTAGACTTCACGGCAGATTCACATGATAGGTGTGACTGGGGAGTGACTGACAGAACTCAAGACTCCGAGAGATGAAGGGCTCCCCGAAAGTCAGCCAGCTGGTGGGTGGCAGGGCCGTGGCCCAAACCAGGCGTGTTGGCTGTGGACTTCAGCGTTTAACCACCACCCTGTGCCATCACTTACAAACCCTGGCAGTGTAGTGGTTAAGTGCTGTGGCTGCTAAGCAGAAGGCTGGCAGTTCACATCCACCAGGTGCTCCTTGGAAATTGTATCGTGTAGTTCTAGTCTATGCTGTAGGGTTGCTACAAGTTGGAATCGACTCAACAGCAGCAAGTTTGTTTGGTTTTGTCCCATCCCTCAGCTCATGGCTTCTAGGGTTTTATAACCTGCCAGCCCCTTTGACATTTCTTGACCTCCTGAAGATGATATGTTCTTGGAAAGCCAACAATTGCATAGGAACCTGTGTCCGTATGTGTGTGTACGTGAGTGTGTGTTCATACATGTGAGCACATTGATGGGAGAACAAGAAGGAAAAGGAGGGTGTTTTCCTTCTTGGCCGCCTCTTCTGTACTGTGGGCAGCAGTATCCATTCCAATCTCAGGATGCCCCAGAAAGTGGTCATTATCCCCGTTTGATAGATAGGTGGGGAACATGGAGCCCCAGCCCTTAGGAGGCTTGTCTCAGCTCGCATGGGCAAGAAGTAGAGGACTCTGTGAAAACCCCAAAGTCCCACTTCTTGCACCAAACTGTAGGGATCAAGCAGGTGGGTTCAGCCACAGCAGTTCGCCACTGCTGTCCTGACACCAGCACCAAATGCAGTGCGTCTTCCTCTGACCCTGACCCCCCAGAGCTGGGTCGCACCTCACGAACTACAGGGCACAGCTCTGCAGACTGGCCCAAGACGTCAGTCAGCAGCCACAAGCTTGGGAGTCCCCATGACATGCTCACTTCTGCCTACTGGCTGCAAATTTGGGGTTTTCCCACTAGCCCTTCAGGGAGCCAGCTGTAAGCTCAGGGGTCCCCAGGGCTCCTCCTCACTTCTGACCAGCTAAGTACAAATTCAGGGCTCCCTTCTGCCCCCTCAAGATACTAGCAGAAAACTCAGGTCCCCAGCTCCCCCTCACTTCTGACCTGCTGGCTCTCATGGGCTTGATAATTCTCCACAAAGACCCGTAAAACTCTGGAAGGCACTGTCCTTATGATTATGGCTTTATCATAACAAAAAGGATGCACATGAAAGACCCGCTTAGGACAAGGTCTTGGAGGGTTCCCAGGGCTAATCTTCCAGTCGCAGAAAGGGGTGCACCCACCTTCCCGGGAGAGGAGCTCTGGTAGTGCACTGGTAAGCACTCAGCTGCTAAGTGGCCATCAGTGGTTGGAATCTACCAGCAACTCCACAAGGAAAAGACCTGGCAATCTGTTCCCATAACAATTACAGCCTAGGAAACCCCATAGGGCAGTTCTGTTTTGTCCTGTAAGGTCACTGAGAGTTAGAATCCACTTGACCAGCACACAACAGCAGTCCTACCACTTGCACTGATATCTTTCATTCACCAGGAAGCCCATGGAGCTTCTGGTCTCCAGATCCTTTGTTGAGATCTTGTTATATTCTGCTGGAGGCTGGTGGCCCAGTGGTGAAGAACTCAGGCCGCTAACCAAAAGGCCAGCAATTCAAATCCACAAGCAACTCATTGGAAACCCTATGGGGCAGTTCTGCTGTGTCCCCTAGGGTCACTATGAGATGTAATCAACTCCATGGCACTTGTTTATACCTATGTGTATACCCCCCCACATATATATGCACACATATATATATGCTTACTACCGTTGAGTTAAGTCTGATTCATAGCAACCCAATAGGTAAGAGTAGAGCTGTCCCATAGAGTTTCCAAGGAGCACCTGGTAGATTTGAACTGTCCATCTTTTGGTTACCAGCTGTGATACCTAACCGCTACAATACCAGGGTTTTCAACCAGTTTGGTAAGCCATTATGTAGACCTATGATTGGTTGACTCATGCTCTGCCTCCTCCATGAGGTAGGCTGTTACCCCTAGGTTGTTTTTCTCACCTGGTCACCTCCCACCTCAGTAACATAAACTTTCAGTGTGAACTGGAAGCCTCAGGAAAGATACTTCAATTATTGATGAACTTTGTAGATTTTAAAGGAGCTAGGGTAGCTCCAGAAAACCTGGTGGAATCATGGTTAAGTGCTACAGCTGCCAACAAGAAGGTTGGCAGTTCAAATCCACCACATGTTCCTTGGAAGCTGTATGGGTAGCTGTACTGAGTTAATAATGGACTCGACTGCAATGGATTTGGCTGGTTTGGGGTAGTCCAGTGGTTTGCAGTCAAACTTAAAGACACAGTGGTTGGAAACCACAGGAGCTGTATGGAAGAAAAAGACTTGTTGATCTCTTTTAGTAAAGATCACAGCCAAGGAAACCTGTGGAGCAGTTCTACTCTGTAACATATGAGGTTGCTGAGAGTCAGAACCCACTGGACAGCAGCTGCCAACAGAGGTTCTCTCTTGTTATCTCTCAGGAACCCAGGACAAAGATCACATTCTTTGGGCAGAATGAAATTCTTTCCTCCCCAGGGAGGCAGGACTGGGACCCAAGTGGGCCTGCTTTGGAAACCTGGTGCTGTCCTGTCAGACATCCACTTCCTGCCCTACCCTGTGGGAGTTGAGCACCAGTCTCCCATACCCCATCGCCCCAGAGTAAGGGGGATGTAAGCAAGGGTGGGCCAAGGGATTCAGTGAGGGAACCCTTTGGCATCCTCCATGTGGATTCCAGGCAAGCCATGGGGCGGGCTCTGGGAACTGCTGAAGGTGCTCCTAAAGCTTGAGGGAATTCAGTGGAGGATGTGTGGCTGGAGGCTGTGCACGCACACCAGCTGCGGGGCTGATGGAAGTATCCTGCTGTGAAGGCCTGAGCGCTGGCGCCGCATCCATGGGGCCACACTTGCTGACTTGGTCCCCCTTCCCTGACTGTTTGAGCCCCCTAGAAAGAATTCCTAAATGGGTACCAGGCCTGGGTGCCAGGCTTTAGCTGGCCTAGCTTCCATGGCACCCTAGTAATCCTCCCTCTTGTGGAGCCAGGCTGGCAAACAAGCCACAAGCAGGCCCTGGCTCGGGCAGGACTCCCAGTGTGGCCAGCTGTGTGGCCAGCCGCGTGACACACACAGTGCCTTGCTACTTCATTTTAAAGTCTCATGTAGTTGAAACCGTAAAGGTCAACATTCTCTTAGGAAGACCTAGGAACTTAAGATTCTGTCCTGAGATGGCCCCCTCCTGGGGTGGATCACATTTCCATGGGAGGAGAACTTGGATGTCAGGACAGCGCAGTGCCACGTCCAAGTACTCTGCGTCCCACCTCTCCAACCTCATGCTTAGGTGCCGAAAGCAGGGGTGCGTCCTGGGTTGTGCGGTTATGTTTCCAAACCACTGCTGTCCCCTCCACTTGGAGCCTGCTCCTCCCCACCTACCCTGAGTCCTCCTCAGGCTCAGCTGGGGGCTCAGTAGCAGGAGAGACTTTTCCAGAAAGCCCTCCCTGAAGCTGGCAGGCTGGCAGCCTCGAAGTTGCACAGGCCCCACGTCTCTGCACCCCAGGCTGGCACCTATCAGCATCGGTTGATGGGCCAAGTGAGCCAAAACGTAGCCAGGGAGGCTCGTAAATTGAACTGTGCACCCTCAATGCATGTGGAAGTGACCAGCCCTGAAAACCTCTCTGGAGTTAGGCCCCTGGGTCTAGAGTCTAGCTCTGCCTTTGCCCCAGGCCAGTCACTTCTCTGGGCCTCAGTTTCCCTTCCTAGTATAGTGGGAGTAAGGATGGTGCCAGTCTCTGAGGGTGGTTGCGAAGGGAACACTGTAGCCAGCACTTCGCAGAGCTCAGTCTGCTGCTGGTTGGTCTGGCAGCCCCTGGATGGGGAGGCACGGTGAGCTGCTCTGCGTCACCCACCACCTCTTCACCCCGCCTGGAAACCACAGACCTTCCTGTCGCAGCCAAGGGTGGGTGCCTCCTCCTCCTGCTGCCTGACTCCTGCTGCCCTCTGCTGTCTCTGCCCCACCCTGGGCAGGTGAGCACACCTGTTGGGTCACCTGTGTCACGGAGGAGAAAGAGGCCAGGGTGGGTTTGGGTGTGCTTCCCTCTTGTCATGTCATGTCATTCTGCTGGTCAGACCTGCTGTGACAACCCACTGGTTGGGAGCCAGTGGCTAGCAAGGACTGTCTGTCTCTTATTGGACTTGGTGCCCGTGCCTGGTGCCAGTGGCCTGTAGTGGGCCCATACAACATGGCTATGGACAAGCTGGAACCCAGAGTCTCCTCTTGTCTCTTGCTACCCCCTGCCAGCTCCAGGCTGGGACCTATCCCCAGCTCGTGGCTTCCTGCTGCAGCCTGCCAGGATCCTGGTTAAATTCTTGAAATTGCTGGAGAGGAGGGAGTCCTGCTCAACAGGTTCCTGTTCTTCAGCTCCAAGGCCCACAGAGCTACCCTGTGTTGTGGCCTGGAACAATGCCCCAATGTTCTGGGACCTGGGACCAGATCAGGACCATCCCCGTCCCAGCCTGTCCACAGAGCTGGCTTCCGTCTGGCCCGGGGAGTGTTGGTGGAAAGTATCCGCCCCAACCGATCCCGGCACTCCTGGGATCTTCTACCGGATTGTACCCCAGCGTCTCTGCTCTCTGCACTGCCTGTGCACCCATGGGACACTGGGGCAGGAAGTGACGCAGCCTTACAACAAGGCCCTGGCAGAGCATGGGGCTTGGGGAGGATGGTCAAGGGAACAGAGGGGCTAACTTGAAGGATGCTGAGAGTCTTCCAGGAAGGAGGCCTAGGACAAGGACAGCAGCTGCTTTGGGGCGGGGTGGTGAACGTGAAATCAAACCCAAGGAGACGGCCTCCTCTGCAGTGACTCTCCGCCCCCTTCCCATGCATATTTTGCAGTTGGCCCATTGTCCCGGAGCAGGTGATAGATGGCATGTGGGGAGGAGAGTAGGGGAGGCAAGGAATAAGGGGAGCCGACAGACTTTTCCAGCCCTGCTTCGGAGACCCAGCAAAAAGATGGAGACTGTCGTATGGGTGAGATGGTGTATGACCATGTAACCCAGGACAGGACTGAGAATTTGCGGAACCCCCTCCAGGAAGCCCAGATAGCCTTAGTCCTTAATTTCAGGTCTGGCCTGCTGTGGAAGGCTAGTCAGCTGCTTTGCAGTGTCTGGCTGCCATTGTCCTGGGTGAGAACACAGGCTGTCCCGCTTGGGTTGGTGACCTAGCCTTCCCGTCTCTGCGAGCCATACCCACCTCCTTGGGTGCTGGCAAGGATCGAGTGAGATGTGGTATGTGGAGCTCAGTGAGTGCTGCATCACGGGGACCCTCTTCCCAGCCCTCCCTCTTTCCTGCGAGGCCAGTGGAAGGGACCAGGACCAGGACCAGGACCAACAAGAGTCAGGACACCCAGCTCCGCTAGTGGCCTTGAATAAATTGCTTCTTGTCTTCGAATCTCCATGTCCCCATCTTAAAGGGCTGTCAGCACCCACTTGGCAGGGGAGTTGTAAAAACACCGAGTACCTTCAGGTGCCCTGTTGCCACAGTGGTTAAGCACTCAGCGGCAGTGAGAAGTCGGCACCAGCCACACCGGGAGGAAAGATCGGATGATCTGCTCCTGTAAAGGTTACAGCCCGGGAAACCCTATGGGGCAGTTCTGCTCTGTCCCATGGGGGTGCTGTGAGTGGGAATCCACCCAGCAGCAAGGACTGCCTCACCCATCACAGATGCGCAGTAAATGGGAACCTTCTGTTCTCATTTCCTCCACTGGCCCAGGCCTGAGCAGAGAGGAAGAGTGTGCCACACACAAACACACACACACACAGAGTCATCAAGTTGATTCTGACTCATAGCAGCCTCATGTGGCGGGGCAGAACTGTGCTCCCTAGGATTTTCAGTGGCTGATGTTTTGGAAGGAGATTGATCACCAGGACTTTCTTCTGAAATGCCTCTGGGTGAGCTTGAACCTCCACTTTGGGGTTAGCATGTAAACACATTCATTTCACATCATCTGAGGACTCCAGGTAGAGAATAAACAACATTGTTGTCAGGTGGGTTCCAGCTCATAGTGACCCTGCAGGACAGAACAGAACTACCTCGTGAGGTTTCCAAGGAGTGCCTGGTGGATTTGAACTGCTGACTTTTTGGTTAGCAGCTGTAGCTCTTAACCATTGTACCACCATGGCAGGTACAGAGTAGCCATTTAATAAAATCTGGGTGAATGAATCAGGTACAGCCAGCTGAAAGTGGAAGCCAGGCTGAGGGTCTCACCAAGCCCATCCTGGCTGTGGGAGGCCTCGCTACAATGGGCTCTGACTGTGCTGTCTCTTCCGCCGGCACCACCGACACCCCACTGGTGCTCTTGGGAACCACCCAGGCATCCTTGTCCCTCTTTAAGGAACAGGTGGCATGGGAATTGGGAATTGGAATGGAGGGCCACCCCAAACACTTGGTACACTTCCTCCCATTCTTGGCAGGTCCTGGTCAGACCCTCGCCAGTGGGGTGCCTCTCTGCACCCTGTCAGGCCCTGCCACCACCCATCCCTCCAGGCAGGTGGGCCACTCTATCCTTCCACTCCTTTCTGCCACCAGCTGCACAGATGAACCTCTTTTTGCTGGTGGATGAGCGAGCCAGCTGGACCTATAGGCTATGGGGCCACTGGGGTGGGAAAGCACAGAACTCCAGTTAAGAAAACCCTGCCCACCCCCTTCCACAGCTTTTTTCAGCCTGGACGGGCAGGTGGCAGGTAGCTGCCCACAAGAAGCTGTATCCAACCCACTTGAAAGGACAAGGACTCCTGAGGTCTGGGTCGCAGGCTAGTAGGAAGGAGATTCAAAGGCCATGGTCGCAGCTTGCAGAGGAAGGGTAATTGCCCAGATAAAGGGTGTGTGGTGGGCTGGGCCCCCATTACCCTCTCAGGTCTGCACTTTCTAGGTTTCCCTGAACCTCTGCCCAGGAGAATGGCTCTGGTGTACAGGTACCCACATCCCTGGTGTGTCCCCTTCTCTTATACCTAAGGCTCACAGTGCCCTTTGGAAGCTCCGGCTAGCAGGGTGAGCCGCTCTCCAGCTCCGAGCCTGCCGTGCCATTCTGTCGGTTTCAAGGTAAGGCTTAGCTTCTGCCGTTGTGGCCAGTGCCCTGGTTAATTACCCTGTGCACATGGGGTCCACATTTGAGCTGAACCTCAAACCAGGCCTGCCGCCTCCTAGATCAGAGCTGCTTCTGTTTGTATCAAGGGGAGAAGAGCATAGCTCTGTCCTTGCCTGCAGTGATCTTGTGGCCTAAGAGGGAGGAACCACCTTAGAAAGCACACGTGGGGCTGGCCTGGCTCCTGTGGCAGGTAGGGACAGAACACTGACTCCTCCACACATCAGCCACGGCGCTGGGAATAATTTAAACTCCCAAAGCCTTGGTGTTCTCACCTGTAAAATGGGTCTAATGGCTGCAGATCAAATTACACTTCAACATGAGATTCAGATGGAAGATCATGTGGCCTCTTCCCCTTCACAGGCCCTGTAAATTGGGTGTTAGGGTTGATTGGGGGAGTTTACAGCAACAACAACAAAGTTTGAGTCAATTCCAGCTCAACCCCATGTGTGTCAGTACAGCTGTGCTCCGCAGAGTTTTCGATGCCTGAGTTTTCCAAAGTAAATGCCAGGATTCTCTTCCAAGACCTTTCTGGGTGGACTCTAAAACTTCTAGGCTTTCAGTGAGCAGCTGGATTCATGAATCATTTGCCGCCCCCTGGGACAGCTGGTGGGGAGATTGGGCATCGCTGAGCTTTGGGTCCGGTCCAGAGTGCTACTTCATGAATTCTGTGTGTGCATGGCGCCACCTAGTGGTCAATGTTGTATACTACCGATGTCCACCTCCCCCGGCGGGTGCCTGCAAACTCGGCTGAGATTGTGCCTGGATGCTGAATGGGACCTGGAGAACTTATCCATTAGTACAACCCTGTGAGGTTAACGTGTCTTTTCTAAAGATGGTGAAACATAGGCTCCGAGAGGTTGAGTGTCTCATCTAGTGTCAGAGGCTGGATTGAAACACTTTCGACTTCAAGTCTCATGCTCTGCACCCAGGCTGATGGCATAGGGGACAATGGGAAGGGGTTATCCTGGAGAGAGAAGCCCTGGGGCTGTGGCCAGGGGTACTGCAGCTTCTGAGTTACAAGCTGGAACTTTCATCCGACAAAAGGGCAGAATATTTTAGTGGGGACCCCATGGTTGCTGTGATCACTGGTGGGGTGGGAGGGCACAGTTGTAGGGACTTTCTACATTTAAGTCCTGTTAAGGGGAACCTAGACTTCTCAGTAGGCCATATCTCTCAAAGGTACATGGCTCAGCAGGCCCCCAGAGCTGGTCCAAGCTTTTCTAGGGCAGCCTTCTGAGATCCTACCCCAAGCCTTGGGAGTCTGCAGGAGGGAGCTTCCTGCCCTGGGTTGAGACCTGCAAGGAGGGTGCTGCCCTGCAGTGCAGGCTTCTTCCTCTGACCACATGCAGAGAGGCTGGCTCTACAAGTACCCCCTTCTTTCCCCCCAAACAGTAGACTGAAGGCTCTAGGTGGAATCTGAGACCTGACCTTGGCCCTGGGTGTCTAGCTGTGACTGTCCTAGGCAGAGCCCTTAACTCCTCCCCTGCCCCCTTATCACACAGGGAATCATGAATCCAGTGACCGTGCAGATGGCACATGTAGAAACCACACCCACAGGACACACAGTGCAGAGCTCCTGGGAAGAGAGATTTTTGCCAGAACCTGGCTCAGTGATTTGGGCCAGAGGGAGATTTTAAAAACAAAATTATTGAAGTATAATTTATGCACTATAAAAGTCACTCATTTTAATTATGCAAGTAACTCAATAATAATAAATCTACAGAGTTATACAGCTATCACCATAATCCTGTTTTTGAACATTTGCATTATCCAAAAGATCTCAGAACCTGAAAAAAATACCAAGCCACTGCAATCGAGTCAATTGCAACTCTCAGTGACCCTACAGGACAGAGTAGAACTGCGCCATGGAGTTTCCAAGGAACACCTGATGGATTTGAACTGCTGACTTCTTGGTTAGCAGCTACAGCACTTATGCAGTATAACACCAGCATTTCAGAGGGGGCTTCAGTTGTTTCCAAATCCAGGATTTAGAGTCCCATTGGTGTCCCTTCCCTCTGCTCCTCTTTGCTCCCAGGACTGACCATCCTGCTCTTTGGCACTCTGTGACTCTCTGGCTGCTGCTTTGGCATGCGCAGATGACGGGGCCTGCTTGGCTTTCTCGATGCAGCTTTGAGGTCGACTGACCGTGGAGTAGGCAGAGGGGTAAAGGCTTCCATTCCAGTGGGCACCTTCCCTGCCCACCCCAGGAAGTACACAGAGTTCTGCTGCCCTGATTGGCAGCAAGGCCACTGCCACTGCAGTCCTATTGCCCGCCCCCACCTCCCCATGCATCTTGAGAAGCCAGAGGGCACAGTCAAAAGACCCAGAAGCAAGTCCACAAAGAGGCCTCAACCATCTAAGCAAGGAAGTTCCCGGCACTCCTGTGGCAGCCCGTGGTCTAGCAGAAGGAAGAACTGCTTGTCACCTTTGGTCTTCACAGTCGTGTGTCTTCCCTGGATGCTCTTGGGCAGGGAGGAGGCAGGGTGGTTAAGAGCGGCCACAGATCTAAGGTTAAGTAAGATCCTGCTTCTGCCCCTTACCAGCCATCTGTCAGGTAGCCACTGTGTCAGTCCATCTCCTTGAAGATCTTCCTCTCTTTCACTGACCCTCTACTTTACCGAACATAAAGTCTTCACCGGTCAGTTTTTCAGAAGTAGACTGCCGAGTCCTCCTCCTTAGTTTGGAAGCTCTACCAAAATGTGTCCACCGTGGGTAACCCTGCTGGTATTTGAAATACTGACAGTGTGGCGTCCAGCATCACAGCAACACATAAACTACCACAGTGTGAGAAGCTGACGGACGAGTGGTGGAGATTGCCGTGGGCATTCAATAAATGTGGTTGGATGACTCTGTGAACCTTATGTCCTCTGGGGAATAAAATAGGGACGATGTTACTGTAATACTTGACATCGTTTTCTCAAGCTGCCCTTTGAAATCTTCTGGTCTTTTAGTTCATCAGGTTCTTCCTTTTGCTTTAGCTACTCAGCATTTAAGAGCAAGTTTCAGAGTCTCTTCTGACATCCAATTTTGTGTCCTTTTTCTTTCCTGTCTTTTTAATGACCTCTTGCTTTCCTCACGTATAATGTCCTTGCTTAACTTTTCTTCAGTCATTAGTGTTCATTGCATCAAATCTGTTCTTGAGATGATCTCTGAACTCAGTGGGCTGTACTCAAGGTCGTACTTTGGATCTTGTGGACTTGTTCTAATTTTCTTGTTTCACTTTCAACGTGCATACAAGCAATTGATGATCTGTGCCACAGTCAGCACCTGGTCTTGTCTTGACTGCTGATATGGAGCTTTTTCATCCTCTTTCCACAGATGTAGTTGATTTAATTCTTGTGTATTCCATCTGGTGAGGTCCATATGTAGAGTCACTAGTAGGAAAAGGGTATTTGCAATGAAGAAATTATTGGTCCTGCAAAATTCTGTCATATATATCTCTGTCATCATACGTCACCAAGGCTGTATTTTGCAATTATTAATCCTTCTTTGCTTCTAGCTTTTGTATTCCAATCACCAGTAATTATCAATGCATCTTGATTGTATGTTGGATCAGTTTCATACTGCAGAAGTAAAAATCTTCAATTTCTTCATCTTAGTAGTTGGTGCATAAATTTGAATGCCAGCCAAAGCCAAGTGCCATCGAGAATAACAGTCATTTTAATTGGCCTTCTTTGTAGACTTATGGATGGTATCCTGTCACTGATGGCATTGTACTTAAGGATAGATTTTGAAATGTTCTTTTTGATGATGAACACAACACTATTCCTCTTTAAGTTTTCATTCCCAGCATGGCAGACTGTATGAGTGATTAAAAATGGCCAGTACCTGTCCATTTCAGGTCAGTAATGCCTAGGATATTGACATTTATGTGTTCCATTCCATATTTGATGATTTCCAATTTTCCTAGATTCATACTGCATATATTCTACATTCTAGTTACTAGTAGATGTTTGCAACTGTTTCTTCTGATTTTGAGTCATGCCACATCACAGATTTAAGTACTGAAAGCTTTACTCCATCCACATCATTAAAGTGTACTCTAGTTTCATGGGGCAACTCTTCCCCAATAGCCTTTTGAGTGCCTTCCAACCTTGGGGGTCTTGGTCACTGTGTCTGATGATGATCCCCCCGTATTCATAAGGTTTTTGCTGCTTAGTTCTTTTCTGAAGTAGACTGTTGGGTCCTTTTTCCTGGTCTTAGTCTGGAAGTTCTGCTGAAACCTGTCCACCACGAGTGACCCTGCTGGTATCTGAATACCAGTGGCATAGCTTCCGGCATCACAGCAACACACCAGCCCCCACAGCACAACAAACTGACAGGTACAAGGGGGAAGAACAAAGAGGAGAACACGCTCTGCATTTCTCAAGCTGAAAGAACTGAGTTAAAAAACTCAAGCCTTAAGTTGCAATAGTGAAAGGTTCTACAGGGAAAATATTAATGTAGGAAGCCTCAAAAGAAAGTGGAAGGAACACACAGAGTCATTATACAAGAAAGAATTGGTCAATGTTCATCCATTTCAGGAGAGAGCGTATGAGCATGAGCCAGTGGTGTGGAAGGAAGAAGGTGAATCTACGTTGAAGGCATTGGCGAAAAATAAGACTTCAAGATTTGATGGACTATCAATTGCAATCTCTCTACAAAAAGATGCAGCACTGAAAGTGCTTACTTGTCTGTGCCAAGAAACTGGAAGATAACTACTTGGTCAACTGGAAAAGATCCATATTTATGCCTATTCCCAAGAAAAGTGATCTTACCAAATGTGGAAATTATCAAGGCTAATTAATTGCACACGCAAGTAAAATTTTCCTAAAAGTCGTTCGGACACAGCTGCAACACTGTGTGACAGGGAATTGCCCGAAATTCAAGCCAGATTCAGAAGAGGATGTGGAACCAGAGAGATCATTGCTAATGTCAAATGGATCTTGGCTGAAAGCAGAGAATAATACGAGAAGATGTTTACTTGTGTTTTATTGACTATGGAAAGGCATTTGACTGTGTGGAACATAACAAGTTATAGATGACGTGGCCGAGAATGGGAATTCCAGAACACTTAATCGATTACATTGCTCATGAGGAACCTGTATTTGGATCAAGAGGCAGTTGTTCGAACAGAACAAAGGGACACTCCATGGTTATCATCAGGAAAGATGTGTTAGGGTTGTATCCTTTCACCATAGCTGTCCAGTCTGTATGCCAAGCAGATAATCTGAGAAGCTGGACTATAAGAAGAGTAACAGGAGATCAAGACTGGAAGAAGACTCATTAACAAGCTGTATTTCCTTGCTGAAGGTAAAGAGGGATTGAAACACTTACTGATGAAGGTCAAAAACCACAGCCTTCAGGATGAATTACAGTTCAACATCAAGAAAACCAAAATCCTCACAACTGGATCGGTAAGCGACATCTTGGTAAATTGAGAAGGGATTGAGTTAGTCAAGGGTCTCTTTTTACACCCTGGAAACAGCCATCAAGGAATCAAAAGACATAGTGCAGTAGGAAAATCCAATGCAAAAGAACTGTTTAAAGTGTTGAAAAGCAAAGATACCATCCTGAAGACTAAGCTGCCTCTCACCTAACCGGTGGTATTTTCAGTTGCGTCATGCATACAAAAATGGACAATGAATAAGGAAGATAGGAAGAATTGACACCTTTGAATTATGGAGTTGAAGAAGAGTATTAAACATACCATGGACCATCAAAAGAACCAACAGATCAGTCTTGGAAGAAGCACAATCACAGAGCTCCTTAAAAGCAAGCATGGCGAGACTACATCTTACAGACTCTGGACATGTTGTCAGGAGGGTTCAGTCCCTGTAGAAGGACATCATGCTTTGTAGCAGGTCAGTGAAAAAGAGGAAGACGCTCAATGAGATGAACTGACGCAGTGACTACATCAGTGGGCTCCAGCGTAACAACGATTGTGGGCATGGCACGGGATGGGGCAGTGTCTCATTCTGTTATACATAGATAGGGTTACTGTGAGCTGGAACCAACTCTGTGGCACCTAACAACAACAACAACGATTACTGATGCTTCACGGGGTTATTATAAGGACTGGAATGCTCATAATAGCTCGTACATGGATTGAATTCTTCCCATATGCCAAGGCACTCTTCCAAGCAATTTACATGCTATATGTAACTCATTTCATTTTTACATCCATCCCACAAGGTGAGTGCAGTTATTTTCCCCAAGTTTAAGATGACGCCCCTGAGGGACAGAAATGTCACCTGACCTGCAGAGTTGATGAGTGCAAAAATGGGGTGGAGCCCCATAGACCGGCAGGAGAGCCTGACTCTTACCCTTCATGCCATTCTGCCCCCAGCCCCAGTGAAGCCCATACAGTGCTTAGCACACAGCATGGCATGTGGTGGTGATAAAGTGATCTGGTGTCAAGGTTGTTCTTTTTGAGGGGCATAATAGGTGCTAGGCGAGAAGGAAGGGGCCAGGCAATGCAGTGGTTAAGCACTTGGACACTAACTGGAAGTCTGGTGTGGTTCAAACCCACCAGCCACTCTGCTCCCATAAGAGTTCACCGCCTTGGAAACCCCAGTGGGTGTTTCGGCTCTATCTTACAGGTTCACTATGAGTTGGACTCTACAGCAAAAGAGTGTTTGTTCAGGGGAGAAATAGATGGCCTGGCTAACCAACCCCATAGACACTCACCCTTCAGCTCACAGCTACGTGGGCTTGGGGTTTCTGGGCCTGTGGCATCAGCCTCTTCTTCCATCCTGGCTGCTCCTCGGTAAAAGACAGGAGAGAAGCTTGTTCCTCTCTGGCTGGCAGAACCTGGCACACCAAGACCTCTTCCAGCTCTGCCCTCCCACTGTCCCCGTGGGATCCAAAGCCATCTGTAGGAATTTGGGCAAACGATGTACCTGAGGTCACCCAGGGAAACTGGATCAGCGCCGGGTTTTGTGACTCAGGATCAAGAAGGAGCTCGTTCTGGTCTAGGTGACGGCAGCCTCCACAGTGCTGGTGCGGAGGAGGCGTCTGGAGGCTGCACTGGTCCTCCAGAGACAGGATGGAGGAGGGGGAGGCCGGGAGGCCGGGAGGCTGGAGCCGGCTTGGCTTTGGTCGGGTCTGATTAAGTTAGGCGAGACTGCCTCCTGATTGAGAAGGTGGGGCCTGCCAAGCCAAGCAAGTTGAAGGTGAATGGCCGGAGTGTGCCGGCCTCATCCTAGCTGGCTCCTACATGGGCCTCTAGCGTCAGCACAGGGCACCCGGGAGCCTGGCTTCTGTGGTTAGTGACCAGAAGAGACCTGTACTTCAGACACCTACCTCTTACCCCCTCAAACAGAGGTCGTCCTCTGGGGGTCCACACCCAGTAAGGTCAACTTCCAGGGTGCTGGGGATCAACCAAGCAAGCACACTACCTGGGGACCTGGTGCTGGAAGAGCAGGCCGAAGGGTCTTTCCCAGGAAGCCTTTGCATTTTCTTCACAGCTCTTGTCCAGTTTAGGGATTTGCTTACTGTTCCCTGTCCTTTCCTACTGGCGGCTCCCCAGGGGCAGGAAGTGACCTTGTATCATTCAGTACTGTGGCCGCAGCACCAGGCACATAGTAGGTACTGAGTGAATACTTGTTGGGAAAGGAGGGGAAGAGCCAATTATGCTGCAAGGAAAACAGAGAAGAGAGACAGCAGCTATGGAAATGGCTGTGGGCACTCCCCACTTCCCAGTTGGAGGGGGCAGTAGGGCTGAGGCCATTGGTTATTAGGCACTAAGGCTCTGTAACAAGAGTCTGGAGACTGACCCACTATGTACTGTGACTTGCTGCAAGATCTGAAGTCAGTACTGATTTAAGTTATCAGGGAGGCCTTCCTGGAGGAGGTGAGGTTGCAGCCCAGCCCAATCCCACTTGTTGATCTTCCTGGGAGGGCTGCATAGACCAATGTCTAGGGCCAGATGTTGAGCATTGTGAAGTGATAGGGAGTCAGGTCAGATGGAGATGCTTGGACCGGGAGTACAGGGGTCTTGGAGAGGAGAAGAGACCTGCAGGATTGGGCCATGCAGATGTATCACAACTGAGCACATGTGGCCCTGTTGTGACTCTGGCCCTAGAAAGACACTGCAGTCCAACTGGGAGGGGAGATGCATGTGAAACGGTGACCTAGGGTGTTAGCAAGGACTGGGAAGTGGGGGTGCTCAGTGGTGACTCCACCAGGCCTGGACACTCCCTCCCTCCCCCACCCCATTTTGTGTCTGGATTCCGTTGGTTTATGCCTGTCCCCAGGCCTCAAGGGACTCCTCTCTCTGTGGCAGAGGCTCAGAAGCCATGACATCACCCAGGATGGAGGTAGCGCAGGCCTCACATGCTGGGATCTGAGTGGGCATCCCAGTGGACAGGACTTCTCCCTGACTGGAGGGCTGGGACACAAAGGTGCTGCCCAAAGGTGGCAGGTGACTCCCTCTGTTGCAAGCAGGACACAGGCCTGTCTGGAACCTGTAGCTGGAGTCTCTTTGAAGGGCCCAGTCTAATGCTCTGATTTTTTTCAGTCAGGGAAACTGAAGCATCACCCAGGTCATGCCATCAGGTGGGCAGGGCCCAACCTGGTCCAAAGTTTCGTGACCCCCACACTGGGCTGACCCCGGTGTGGTATCTCTCAATTCCTCATTAGGCATCCTTCTTCATGTGGACACTCAGGGAAGCAGTAGCCAAACCCTTGGGAAGCTCCCAGCCCACCCTTGGCCCACACTGGCCTGGAAGGCCACACCAAGTTTCCTGGAGACACAGGCCCTTGACTGAGAGGTTTCTTTGTCCCAGACTTTAAGTGCCTGCTGTGAGGAGTGTGGCAGCCGCCTGCCCCTTTGGAGCGGCTTCAAGAAGTCGGCACTTGGCCCAGCAGTGAGGGGGATCCAGACTTGGCTGTCGTTGCTGTCGTCTGTGACCAGGGAGGGCCTCCGTTAGCCTGGCAGCAGAGGGGATTCCTGGGAAATGTGAGGGCAGTTAAGAGCCCAGTCATTCAGATGGATCTTCAGTCCAGCTCTGTCAGCCATCGGCTGTGTGGTCTTGGGGAAGTGGCTTTACCTCTCTGAACGTGGGCTTCTTCATCTTTAAACAGGTGCGACAAGCCTTGGTCCACCCCCTTGGTACCAGCCAGGCCAGTCTCCCCACGTCTTTCTCGGATTTCCTCGCTACGGCAGCCCCACAGTCTGTCCGGTCTCCCTCTCATGCCTCCCTTGGCCAGCCCAGCCTGTCCCAGGTGGTTCTCCTATAATCTCAGCTAGGAGCCTGGGCTTCTCCAGAGACAATCTCCTCTTCTTCCCTGTCCCTGGTCTCTGGGGGATGGGCACATGAAGGATAAAGGTGATCACTTACCATGTCAGCTTCTTCATGTACATTCACGTGTTTTCTCCCCAGCAGCCCAATGAAGTGGCTCCTGGCAGCCTCTTCACTTTACAGAGTAGAAATGAAGATAAGGACCCTTGTTTCCATCAAGGTGACCCCAACTTGCAGCGACCCTGTAGGGCAGAGCAGAGCTACCATATGGGGTTCCCAAGGAGCAGCTGGTAGATTTAAATTGTTGATCTTTAGGTCAGCAGCTGAACTACTGTGCCACAATGAAATGAAGATGGACCTCAAATAATCTGTGTGGCAGAGCCGGGGTGTGAAACCAGGGAGCTGCCTTCCAAGGCTGACACTCTTAACCACATTGCTACAGTGATTCGCACTGAGGAAGGTTGGGGACAGGGCTGAAAGGAGGAACAGAGTATGAAGGATGGATAATCAGGTAGATGGCTGGATGATTCTCCCAAAGGAAGATGGGAGATGAAGGGAGACTGACCCATGCCCTGCTCTGGGCACTCTTTTCAATGGAAACTCAGGCAGGACAAGCACAGCTGGGCCTTGGACAGACTCCTGGGCCTCCGTGGGAAGCAGACAGTCCTTGGCCCAAGCTCCCAACTTTCCAGCCCCAGCTGGAAATTAGGCTATAGCTGCAGAGTCAGGAACACATAGCCAAAGAGCAACCCGGGAGGTCTGCCTGGCAGTGAGGCCGTTGGTGTCTCTCTGTTTCTCACACATAAGCAGGTCTGTTTTTGCAGATGGGGCCAGCATAGCCTAGGAAGCAAAGCAGTCCTCTGTCTCCTTTGAAGCAAGTCTCCATTGCAGCCCAGACAGAGAAAAAGAGAACCTGGTGGCAAGCTGATTCTGTCATATAACTGGTGTGATCACTTTCCAGAAGAAAAAAAATTCTTGGGGTATAAACATCACCACTGGGTTTCTGCCACCAAAAAGGCTCTTGGAAAACCTGAGCCAAGTTCCTTCACTTGTGATCTGACCCCAGCTGTGGGGCCTGCCCCCCGCCCCCAGGCTGACCACCTCCTCGTCTCCTAGCCTTCTGCTCCTAAAGCATACAGACAGACACACATCCAATCCCACTATGTTCCTGCCTCTACACCTCTGTCACGTCATCCCTTCCACTGCATACTGCCTGTCTCTGCTCTACTTTCTAAATATCCCTCACCTTCCCAGAGGTACCTGCAGTGCACCCCTCTTCTAGACACCCCGCACCACTTTGACCTCTGCTGCCTGGGGTGCCTATAGAAGCTGTCCATCTGACCAGGCTCGGGGCCCTTATTCACAAAGTGACTTCCATGTTTTCCTGTGTGCATGTCCTGTCTCTCCAATGAGACAGTGCAATCTCTGAGGACAGAGACAGTGTGTCTTCTGCCACTCTCCTGTGTCAGACACAGGACTGGGTCTACACCAACTCCTCAGTTAAGACATGGATGGTTAGTGTTTTAGCCATCTAATGCTGCTCTAGCAGAAATATCACAGAGTGGGTGGCTTTAACAAAGAAAAATTTATTCTTACACAGCCCAGTAGATTATAAGTCAATTCAGGATGTCCGCTCCAGGGGAAGGCTTTTCCTCTGTTGGCTCTGGAGGAAAGCCCTTTCGTTGCATTAGTCTTTGGTCACGGAGCATCTTGGTGCAGGAGCCTCTGAAGGAAGCTCTGTACTCCCTGCGCTGCTTTCTTAATGTATCAGGTTCCCAATTCTCTGCTTAATTCCCTCTCTTTTTATCTCTCTTAGGGTAAAAAGACAAAAGATGGTACAAGCCACACCACAAGAAAACTCCCTTAGCAAGGGTGTTGCAGTCCCCCTTAGCCCCCTTTTAACAGAATCATTGTATCTATTAGCCACAGATGGAGATTAGGATGTATAGCATAGGAAAATCACAAAATTCTGGGGATGATGGCCCAGCCAAATGGTTACACACAGTTTTCAGGGGACACAGTTCAATCCGTGACAGATAGGTAGATGGACAGATGGACAGACAGACACATGGACTTGGAGAGATATAGGGAAAGCCTCCAAACACGGAAGACCCTCCCTGTCCTTCTTTCATACCTCATAGTGGAATCCCATAACCATGTTTTTTTGTTGTTAAGATTTTTGCTTTTGATGAAATTATATACAACAAAACATGCCCATTCAACAATTTTTACACATAGGGTTCACTGATGATGATTATGCTCTTCACAGTATGTCACCATTCTTGCTGTCTCTGACCCTGTTTTCCACCGCCATTAACTTAGACCCTTGGTCCCTTAGTGTTCTCCTCTATGGTTTAGAGTGACCGTTGTTATTTCAGTCTCACAGAGAGGATTCTTCAATAGGTAGCAAAGCTCACAACAGATATTATCTTTAGGGTTAATTGTTATTTGGCTTAAAGATGAGTGCATGAGATAGTTTTGCCTCCAAGTTCAAACAGATAGTTTTCAAATAGATAGTTTTGCCTCCAAGTTGCTTCCAGGCAGTAGATTCGGGGATCCTTCTAATCTCGGTATCTTCAGTAAGTCTGGTTTCCGATAAGAATTTGAAGTTCCATTCCTCAGGTTTTCTCATTTCAATTAGGATTCATCCATTGGGTCCCTGATCAAAGTATTCAGTAATGGTAACCAGACACCATCCATATCTTCCAGACTCACGATGAAGGAGGTAGTCATGGAGGCTATTAGACCTGTGGCCAGTTCCTTCTGAAATTCCTCGTCTTCTTCCATGACTACATTTTGTCACTGCCCTTCTGTGGTCCTCCAGGTCTGGCTTGCACCCCTCTGAAGTCCAGGGAGCCGGCTCCCATCTCCAAAGGCAGTCTTAACAGGGTAGGACACAGATCAGGCACCCTGTTGGGGAGCTCCCAGCACTCCATGGCTTGTTGGGCTGGGCTGGCAATCATGTGTCTTGTATCCCCCTCTTGGGAATCAGCACCTTGTTTCTGCCTCCCTAGGCCCCCTCTCAAGGAGCAGTGCTTGTGGGAGTCTGGGTGGGACCCCCGTGGAGTGCACGCAGGGGGACCCAAGCTGGTCTGTTTCCATTTCTGACTGGCTCTGACTTGGTACCCTGCGTGTTGGTGCCAGCATCTTAGACTCATACCTGTGAGTAGGGGCCAGCCAGCATCTCTTCCATCTTGCCATCATCCATACTCTAAATCTGTGAGCCCAGGTTGTTGGGCCAGGCGTCCTTTCCATGTGCCAGTCACCATACTAAGCACTTTGCCCATAAGCTCACATAGTCCTCGCAACTCTATAAGGTAGGACCTGTTGACCTGTTTTTATCCCTTCTTACAATTGAAGGTGCAGAAAGGGTAAGGAAGAGATTGTCAGTTTGCCTACGTCACACACTGCTAAGTGGCTGGACCAAGGTTCACACTGCCCATACTCTGAATCTCTGCTCTGACACCTGGACATGGTAGGACCCAACCCTAGACTAGGACATGCTTGAGGTCTTGGTTCACATGATGGGTCAAGTCAGAGGAGATGGACAGACAAATGGCGCTTTGTCCTTATTCTATGGATGCAGCAGTGGCAGACCCTCTGGGATGCTAGGAAGACAAGCAAAATGCCTGGAGAGGGGGCTAGTTCCTGGGGTCTGTGACGGCCATGGGACACCAGTCTGGAAGGGTCACGGATCCCTTCCCAGGAATGCCAATTTTTGCCTGGGGCATAAATTCTGGCCTCTTTTGGGCTGTCCGCATGTTCACAATGGGACCCATTCTCAGCACCGTGGAAAACAGAGCCTCTGCAGAGAAAGAATGGGTCCTTGTTGGACACAAGAGGCCTCAGTGCAGCAGTTTAGACCAGGACACGAAGAGGGGCAGAGAGGAGCATTCATGGCCCTTGTCTGTCCTGCTGGAGTCACTGCCTCTGAGATTCTTCCGTGCAAAGGCTCTCAAGAGCCAGAACAAAACACCCAGCTAGCAGTTAAGTGGGGTGGAAAACTCTCCAGCCTGCTGCAGACCTCAGCTGATCTGGAGCCCCTTGACCCTGACCTCCTCACTCTGCTTCTCGATGAACACGTCAGTGCCCTAACAGCCTCATTCTGGCTGTGTTGGTTTCACAGAGGAAATTCTCACAGCAGCCTCGAGGACACTTGGAGAAGCCTTGTGTTAGGAATGAGGAAACTGAGGCCCAGGGAATTTGTCAGGATTTTAAAACTTTGTGCTTTCGATCCACAACAAGACATAAATTTTACATCTTAATCCCACACGGATGGATTATGTATGCATGGGGGCATAGGTGCGTGCACGGATGCGTGCACAGATGTGTGCATGGAGTGAAACATCTGAGAACCAGAACTTGACAGGATTGCCTTGTTTTTCCAGGTCTTGCAAGTTTTCCACCTTTGACAGTGTACAGTCCTACCCCTTTTCTATTGCTTCTTTTAGTGGGAAATACTGATTTTCCTTCTCTGACAGGTTCTGGCTTTTGTAGGTTTTACTGTAAATAGATTCACAAAACGGTAGTTAACCTACCTCTGGGTAACTCACTGTGCCTTTCTAGTACATGCTAACTTTTTAAAATACTTCTTGGAACTCATTAAGCAGATATCAAACTTCTTATTGGGTCAGAACCTGTCATTTGAAAAACACGCTTTAAGAAGCTCGCCTGGCACCCCAGCCACTGAGGGACAGAGCTGGGCCCGGAACCCAAGCCTGTTGGCATTCAGTGCTGGACTTGTCACAGCCCGCCTCCTGTTCCCCACCTCCGGCCGCGCTCTGACCACGTGGCTTCCTGATTCTAAAATCTGGATTTCAAAGCCAGACACCCAAGTCATTCCCAGCCTGGCCGTTCCTTGTCTCCGTCTGCTCGACCACCTTCCCCAGCTCAGCTCCTCCTCCTTCAGAGCTGCCCTTCCTAATAGCTCATTCCTGCTCTTGTTTGGGAACTTTCTCCCTATCCTCTCCATGGATCCAGCCACCTGGCCCCACCCATCCTTTGAGGCCTTGCTCAAGACTTCCTCCTCCAGGAAGCCACCTTGGATGCCCTGCAGTCCCCAGGATCTCCTTTCTCTGCACTTGGAGTGCGGCCTCCTCATGTGATTCTGCATACGTTGTCTCAGATGACAGCTGTTTCGTCATGTGGTTTTATCCTCCCAGCCTCTCATACTTGTAGGCTAGCAGCCTATCCCATACTTCTCCTGGCCTCAGTGCAGACTTCCTAGGGCAGCTGACAGCAGAAGCTGATCAAGTGCTTGTTGGTTGGTGACAGAGGTGGGAGTCATCGTTATATACCCCAAGGGCTCAGTGTCAGCTCCCTCACCAAGCTTGCAAACCAGCGTTGGCCCTTCATATTCTAGGTACCACCTAGGCTCCTTGTGACCACTGGGCCTTCAAGGTCACCCTCAAGTCAGCCATCTGGCAACACAGCCAGCTCTCAAGCAGTTTCCAGCACCACCAGGCCCCTGCAGACCGGTGTCCTGGGCTAAGTGGCCAATGTCAGCCAGCAGACAGCAGGTGACAGCATCAGGCTGAGAGTTGGTGTGTGCGTGTCCTTCTCTGCCAGGGCACTCATGGGTGGGGTGGGGTGGGAGGGGGGTGATGGCAGGCAGAGAGGGTGCAGCGCCTGCAGCTTCATTAGCATACCACTTGGCAGAGCTCAGCGTTCTGCACGGGAGCCAGGCTTCCTCTCTTCTCGGACTCAGCAGCTCCTCCTGACTTTACCTCTCGTCTGGGACCAGTAGGACGGTCACCTCCTTGACCCATCAAAAACCAACACCTGCTGCTTGTATGTCTCCTCCTCCTACCCCAGAGCCAAAACCTGTGCTGTCAAGTTGATTCCCACTCCTAGTGACACTATAGGAACAGTAGAACTGCCACATTGGGTTTCCAAGGCTGTCATCTGTAATGAATCAGGCAGTCACATCTTTCTCCCATGGAGTGGCTGGTGGGTTCAAACTGCCGACCCTTACGTGAGCGACCAAGCGCTTGACCACTGTGTCACTAGGCCTCCTTCAGAGCACTGTCAAATGCCGAGAGTGTTCAAAGCAGGGTGGGGAGTGGGGGGAGAGTGGGAACATGTGAAGAAACAGGTGGCCAGCGGGCAAGAGTGTTAAGTGCCTCTCCCCGCCCCTCCCACTGGCCTCTCCCTGTTGGCTCTCTCCAGCACCAGGCCCTCCATTAGAACGAGTGGTGGGGTGTCTCCCCAAAAGAAAGAAAAGACAGAACAGTGTGAAAAGACAGAGCCCCTATAGGTTTGGAAGCTCTGGTGGTGTAGTGGTTAAGGGCCATGTCTGTTAACCGAAAGGTCGGCAGTTCAAATCCACCAGGCACTCCTCAGAAACTTGACAGAACAGCTATACTCTGACCCTGTAGAGCTGGTTTTTGTTTTTATGTAGGTATGCCGGTTTGGGCTCTGAGAGTTAGCCATTCCTTGGCAGGTTGAATTTGTCCCGGTAAATGAGTCCAAGCCAGTATGCCAATCCATTAGATCAGTCATTGTTACCCTGAAAATATGACTCTTTTTCTGAAGAGCTCTGTTCATGTTGTTAGCAGGCAGGAAGAAGCCTTGCTGGGTGCATGTGCTGCACAGAGCCCAGTGGGGGGCGGGGGGGTGGCAGATACCGTGTCTGTGAGCTCCCAAACTCTGAAGGCAGGGTTAAAATCTCCCTTGCTGGGGCCTGAGCTGGTGACATCTCAGTGAGGTCTTTAAGAAGCCTGTTCCTTTTGTTTCAGGGTGCTCTGCAGGTTCCAAGTGCAGGGCTTTTCTGTCTGGGTAGCAACTTAGATGAGATCAGATGGGTTCCAGTATGGCTAATAAAATAATAACCACAAAATTTATGTGACATTTTCTTTACTGGGCATGATGTGGAACTCTTTATGCATACTGTACATGTCAACTTCCTCAGACTCGAAGCATCCATACTGTTATAATCCTCATTCTGTACAGACAAAATTAAGGCTTAGGAGGTGAGAGGACTAGTTCGAGATCACCACCCAGCAGTCAGCAGTAGAGATTTGAATGGGGGACTGTTGATTTCTAGAACCTTGCCTGGAGCAGACTGCATCACCCTGTGAGGAAGAGCCAAGAGATGAACTATTTATAGCATGTGGGGTGGGGTGGGGTGGGTGTGTCTTAGGCATCCCTGTTACCATGGAGGAGAGAATGGGATGCTGAGTCCCCAGGGAGGCTTCTTCCTCAACCAGTCCAGACCTGTGGACCAAGAGGGGAACCAACCATGCCTGTTTACTGGGAACTTTCCCATATGATCCCTGACAGTCCCACACCCCAGGTAGATGGTGGATGGTTGATCACTATGTTGAAGGCCCTGGTCCCCCTTGGACTCATCGCAGAGAAGCTGTGGGGCCTTTTGGGTCAGGGTGCCCCCTGGGAGGCCTTTTCAATTACATTAGCTTCTGGCAGTGCTAGAGGGAGACTCTAGCCATGGCCTCCCCTGCCCTTCTTCCTGTGGTTCCCCAGGAGGTGGTGATTCAGCAGGCTAGACTGTGACCTACCAGGAGTCACCAGCAGGACAGGCTGTCAGCAGCAGCTCTGCCCTGGGGTGCCTGGGGTGGCTGGGGAGGGAGACTGAAAGGGTTGGGGAAGGGGTTCTGAGCTGTCAGGGCCTTGTTGCCCTGCCAGGCCAGGAGTGGCTGTAGGTCAGTGGGCGATGGGTGAGCTGGGGGCAGAGGCCAGGGGAGCTGTCCCTTCATGCCCTAGTACATGAGGGATGGAGGAGTCCCAGCTGCTGGATGCCTAAGCTGCTTCACAGATTGTTCAGCAGCTAAAAATATGAAATGGCTTTGTGAAGAGATGCCCAACTGGAAATCTCCACAAGGTTTCCTGTTCGGGCAGTTCCGGCTCAGGTGGAAGACCAGAGGCTGTGTGAAGGATCCCGGTGCCTGTGATTCCCACCATTGAGTCACAGCCTGACCGCCCCACACCAGGACCTCTGTCTTCACCCATTACCCCTTGGGCTTGGCAGGCCCCAAGTCCCCCTTCCTCCAGGGGGTGGTCGTGTTAGGACATCTGTCTAGAACTCAAAGCAAGGACTGGGTTCTCAGTGCCCAATCCCAGCCTTCATTGCACTCTGTAGGGCCCTGAACAGTTGTGTTCCTTCTGTAAGCTCTTCTCACCTGCACAGTGAGGAGACCATGGCCACCTGCAACGGGATTCAGAAATCTTGGGTGGGAAAGACTCCTACTGTTCTAGGGGTGGGCCAGGGGATTTATCCGGAAACTTCCTTGGCCTAGCAAACACTCTGTTCTTAGCATAACTGTTTATGAATAGAGGCCAGTACTGTGATGAAGATTATTGTGGGGGACCTGGAGCCCCTCTTTGGGGCCACCCGTACCTGACCTGTCAGGATTATGGTGGGGGAGGGCAGAGACTGGTTCTCTGCTAAGCTGGCCCGGTCTGACTCCCCAGGGGACCCTGCTGGAGATGCTGGCAGTGTAGCAGGTTGGGCTGCTGCTCTCAGTCTGAGTTGTTAATTGTTCTCAAAGATAAATCCAAAGAGTGGCCAGGCTGTGGGTCACTGACACTGCCTGACCGGGGGCCTGCTCAAAGCAGCCCATGTGAATCATGCCTCACTGTGGCCTCTGTGTCACAGGACCCTGCCTGTCATCCACTGGCACAGACAGTGGAGGAGAAAGTGGCCTCAGTCTGCCACTTGGACCAGCTGAGCCCTTAGCTTGCCTATTCCAGGAAGCCACCCCTGTCTGAGCTAGTGGCTGCCAGCAGGATGGTCAGTGGATTGTTGTGACCTGAACCCCAAGGCCTTATCTTGCTAGGCAGGGCCAGCAATAAATTGGTGCAGGGAAGGGCAGCAGCTCTTTGCCACCTGTTCCCCACATATTCCTTGCCCTGCCTGTGCAGCCTGGGTCTCTTTCTGCAGGAAAGCCTGAGAAACAAATTCCCTCCCTGGGAGTGAGAAGTCTTCTGGGCAAGGCTGCATAATACCTCCTTCTCCCTGCTGGGAATTCTCCCCGAGTTAAGCTTCAAGGGGGCACAGCCAGGCACTCTGGGACGTGATCTCTCCCGGGTCTCTAGCTGCCTCCCGGGAAGACAAAGGTGCCTGTGCCAAGGCCTTCCCTGAACTGTAGTGGGGAGGGGTTTTGCGGGGAGCAAAAGGGGATGAGAAAGCCATAAGCAGAGATGGACTATCCCATTTCCTGACTCTGGAGGCCCCAGATTCTCCGTTCCACCCTCACCCCCATCCCCACCCTCACCCACACCCCAATGGTTGTTATCCCTCTGGTGTGGTTTATAAACTGCTGGAGGCTGACAGGAGGAATCTTCCACTGTGGCTGAACTTGTTACCTCATCTGTAGCATGGGGGTAAGGGGACCTTCCTCAAAGTGCAGGGTGAGGATTGAAGGAGACATGGAATACCAGCGGGGTTCTCAAACAAGAGGGAGTATATATATATCAGAAATACAGCTTCTTGAGCCTTGTGCTTGGCATTTCAGTTCAGTGGTTTCTGAACCCAAAACTTTGAGAAATCTGGGTGCCTAGGAGAAGGCAAGCCCCTCATGTCTCTCTGGCTGGGCAGCCAAAGTATCTCAGAGCTTAACACCACCAGCAGCAGCCCAGGCAGCCCTAGACCTCCAGAATCTGAATCTTGGGGAGTCTCCATGAAGTTGAGTCTTCCCCCCTCCTTGTGAACTGCTTGTCCCTTTCTCCGTGAGACTCCCTTTTGTCAGCAGGCGGACCTTGCTGGCCGAGTCCCTTAGACCAAAAATGGGTACTTGGCTTTTCCTTTGGACCTGGGAGAAATGGAAGGCAGGTCCTTCCAGGCTCCAAACTGATCTTGTCAACTCCTGAGTACTTAGAGGAATTCCTAGCATTTTAGGGGCATGTGAGGCTCAGGTTAAGGGAGTGGGTTCACCTTTCCCTGTCCCCTTGATGGTAGGGATGACTGGCAGGTGGGAAGGGATCAAAGCCAGGAATAGGGCCTTGAAGGCAGAATTTGGGAAATAAGCCTCATTCTAGCTGGAGGCAGGGCCTGCTCAGGGTCCAGGTAAATGGAGCCCTTGAGGGACTAAGTGCTTAATGCCACCTGCAGTGATTCTCAGCCAGGTGATCTTGCATTCAGACGCTCAGGGTGTGGAGTACAGACTTCAGAGGGTCACAGAAGTTGGTGCTTATGAAGAGGCCAACAGGGAGATCCCTTGTATAGGAGGGGGGAGGACTTTAAGAAAGGCAAGTTGAGGAGGTGCCCCTTCGCTGGGGACTTAGAGGCTGAGTGGGCGGAGCCGAGAAAAGAACTGAGGAGGGGAAGGGGTGGGGGGTGGGTCGCAGGAACCCTGCAGGGGGCAGGGCCTGGCATACTGCAGGTTCTAGAGATCATCCTCCCGGGGCCTCAGTTTCCCTATTTGCAAAGTGCGTAAGGCCTGCCTCACCTTGCAGCCACTGAAGATTGGGGCGCGATGCCTGGGTAGCACCAGGCAGGAGGGGCCAGCGAGCCCCTCACATCTGGGCGGGCCAGGGTGGGGCGGGATCGCGGGGACGCCTGCGGCAGGGCAGGCGGGGCGGGGCGGGGCGGGTCCTAGCGCCTGGAGGCAGGGACACGGCGGGCGGGCTGGCGAACACGGCGCGCAGTGAGCGTGCGGTTGCGGAGCGGCGCGGCTGCCTGGCTAGGCATCACATGAGCAGCGCGCCGAGGACCGACCGCAGCTGCAGCCCGCACGCCCGCGCCCGTCCCTAACCATGTCTATCTGTTGTTGCTTCTTTTTCAGGGACTATGGCAGTTCCAAGAGAAAATCAGGTAAGGGAGCCTCCGGTCGTTTTTACCTCTCACGTTCTTCCCGCGTCCTGTACGCGCTACTCCGCAATCGGTCTACTCCTGCGGAGGACTTTTGTTGGGGGTCGCCCTTGCCTGCCTGTACCTCCTTCAGTAGTCCCTCTTCCCCATCCCAAGCCCCCGAGGTCTGTAGAACTTGCACCTTTAACCCCCTGTCCCCAGTCCCTCAGATCCCAGGCTCTCCCATTCCGGGGTGGGTTGCGGGTGGACGCATGGGAAGCGGGGATTTCCGTGAAGGGTCTAAGTCCTCGAGGACAGCGTTGTTAGATGCAGCTTTCATCCCCGGACTGCAGTGGCCACTGATACGCTCTATTGGGACTTCTCCCAATGTTTCTTCCCCCGGGGAGCGAGGAGAGGTTGGCAGTGGTGAAGGGTTAATGGAGACGCAGGGATTTTCCTGGCTTGGAGGTGAGAGCCAGGTCCCCAAGGGGACTGCGCTGGAGTGACAGTTTTCAGCGCCTGCACCACAGACCTGTGTCCTCCCCCACCCTCCTCCAGCTCTGAGCACGTCCTTCTTGCTGCGGGGGTGGGGGCTCGGCCTGCTGGCCAGCCCTAGTATTTGCCTGACAGGTGCCAGCGCCCACCCACTTCGTGCAGGAGGTGGAGACAGGGAGATGCGGGGTAAATCCTCAGACATTTTGGGCTGCTGGGCGCTGTTGACTGGGGGTCGCAAGAATTCTTCCTGAGTGGGAGATGCTAGGCTCCACAAATCCGTAGTTTATAGGGGGGAGGAATTTCCCCCTGGGAATTAGGGATGGGGGAGCTGTGTTGCCTGTGTTTATGAGGGGGCTGTCTACATGCAGGCATCCCAAGCTCTGACCCTTGGTGTATGGGGAGTGTTACAAGCACATGGCTCAAGGTATTGGTACATGTGCTGGGGGTGGGGGTATGTTTACTTGTTTGGATACGTAGGGATGGGTTATGTGTGCCAGGTGGTGGCTTGTAGTCTGTGTTCCCGTCTGTCTGTGTTACCTGCTTGGGGCATGCCTGCTATGGGTAAGACGTGGTGCAGTCAGCTGGGCAGGGGGTGTCTGAGGCTTGCCTGCTGCAGAAGCCCACCTTTTCTCCAGTGAACAGTGGAGTGAGGTCACCCAATGAATGAGAGACATCACCTGTCAGCTCCGGGTGGGAGGATTTCTGCCTCTGCCTCCTTTACTTAGACCTTTGCCTTTCCTCCCAGCCTCTAGCCATTCCTCCCAAGCCCCCATACTCAAGCGTCCTTTCGTCTCTCAGACCAGAACTGGACAGAAGGACAGAAGTGGAGCTGTCTTCTGTCATAACCACTACTCTCAACCCTGAAACATGCCCTGGCCCTCAGAGGTGTAGTGTAGTGGCTGAGCCTGGCCTCGTATCCTGGCTGTGTGTGACCTGAGCAGGTCCCACAGGCTCTCTCTGCCTTGGTTTCTCATCTGTAAAATAGAGATGGTAGTAGCATCTAAACCAAAAACCAAACCCAGTACCATCGAGTCAATTCTAACTCATAGCAGTCTTACAGGGCAGGGTATAACTGCTCCATAGACTTCCCAAAGAGTGCCTGGTGGATTTGAACTGCCGACCTTATGGTTAGCAGACAGCAGTTCACCACTAAGCCACCAGGGATTCCAGTAGTAGCCACTGAAGGTCAGATAAGTCAGTGTGGAGCAGCCCCGGCACCTGCTACTGGGAAAGTATCAGCCCAGCAGCAGCATTACCTTCTGAAGCCGAGTGACCTACTCCTGGTTCAGCTGCTAGTTTACTCCCTGTGTTACCTTGGGAACATCCGTTCTTTCTGGGCTGTCCCCTTGTAAAGCCAGCGGCTAGACCAGACAAGCTCTTAGGTCACTCCCCTCCCGCAGGCGTCTCTGAGACTCAGGGTGGGTAGTGCTTCCTAAGCAGCCCAGGGCCCCACCCAGCCTGCCTCTATATCAGGGACAATTTCCCCTGGTTTCACATTCAGGCCAGGAAAAGGATGGAAAAAGATGGCTAGAGAAATTGAATTTAATGTACTTATGATAATGGCCACTTAGTGTCGCATGTAAAAGTGCCAGCTCTGGAGCCAGACAGCAGAGTTGGAAGCCTGGCTTCTGTTTTCTCTGACCTTGGGTGGGTTTCCAACCATCTCAGTGCCTGTTTCTGTAAATCAGGGATAATGTCAGACTTGTCTCATAGGGTTATAAAGAAGGTTAGAAACCCCAAACCACACCTGTTGGCCATTGAGTCAATTGTGACTCCTAGCCAGCCTGTAAGACAGAGTAGGACTGCCCTATAGGATTTCCAGGGAGCACCTGGTGGATTTTAACTGCTGACCTTTTGGTTAGTAGCCAAGTTCTTAATTACGGTACTACCAGGGCTTCTGTAATGAAGGTTAGGTAAGCTAATTGATGAGAGTGTGCTGGGAACACTGTCTGCCACCCAGAAAGCTCCTGTGACTGCTTACTGAGCATCTACTGTGTGCTAGAACTTTACATGTTTCATCATTTGCTACTCAGCGCCACCTTGTATGGTGGGTGGTGAGATTCCCATTTTACAAATGAGAAACAGGCTTGGAGAGGGTGACTGCCCACCGTTTGTAGCGAGGGTGGTTTTGAATTAATGGTTAGGGCTCTGTCCTGCTCTGTAATGAGAGGACTCAACAAAACTTCGTAGGGTTACCCCAGCCAGGGACATTGGCACGGAGAAAACAGTTGCTGTTCCCTGGTCATCACTAAGTATGGAACCAAGCCTTGAGCCCAAGCTTGGACAAGGGAGACCAAGCAAAGGAAGAAAGTCAGTCCTTGGGCTCAGGTAGCTTTCAGTCTAATGGGGGAAGAAGATAGGACAAGTGACCTTGAACACCGGAACGCAGTAGTCTGAATTTGTCTCTCCTCCTTTCTGCTGAATCTGTTCCTTCCAGCACCGTCTCCATCTCAGCAGCTGACACCATCCACCCTGTTGTTCAAGCCCAGCCTCTGGAAATCAGCCTTGGTTCTTTCGTCTCTCTCACCTGCCAGCTTGGCTTCCAGACCTGTCCACTTGTCTACCTCCTCCATCACACTGTATAAAGAGCCTTTTGCTGTCTAGGGAGACACATAGCTTTTACTTTGGCCTTTCTACATGCTGTTCTCCATGTAGAATGGCAAGAGCCTTCACCTAAAACTATTTACCAGATAATCTACTTCTCTGCTTACATTCCCATTAAGGGCTTCCCATCCTGCTTAGGATGAGCTCCTTATCCTCAACTGCAGAGCCCTATGTGGTTTGGTTCCTGAGTGTTGCCAGCTGAAACTAAGATGGAAGGGCTCCTCTTGACCTTGGCTTATACCTGTCTTGTCCATTTTGCCACCTCTGGCATTCCCACCTTGGCACTCCGCCTAGCCCCGTGGTTCACTTTCTGTTCCTTAAACAGATTGAGTGCGGTTCTGGCACCCAACATTTGCACGGCTGTTCTCTCTGCCTGGAATACTTTTCCCCAGTCTTTCACAGGACCAGCTCCTCCTTAAGATTTCTGCCAATTATGGTCTTCTCAGAGAAGCTGCCCTGATCCTCTGCTGTCTGGCTGTCGCCCTCCTTCCTTCTTTTTGTGTCTGTTACACTACTTGCCCTGTATTTTCTTGTTTATTGGCTACCACCGAAATGTCAGCTCCTTGAGAGCAAAGACGGGCTGCAGGGCTCACACCAGTACTGATGCCCACTCGTACTCTCTGAATGGGTGGGTGGATAAAGGGGTGCCTGCATGCATAGATAGCTGAATACTTGCCATAACTGTACTTCACGTTAGGAAAGAGAAGTCACTACTAACTCAAATCAGGAGGTAGGAACTAGACAAGCCACAGAGGTACTGCCTTTAGAGGGGTTTTCATAGATTAGATAGTTGATAGGAATTCAGTTAACTGAAGGGAGTGACAGCATGCAGTAGAAGGGAGGTTAGCACAACTAGACTATACAGCTAAAAGATTTTCTAAATACAACCCAACATCTTAAGGAACAGAATAGCAGGAGCAGGGGTTTGGGGACCATGGTTTCAGGGGACAGTGAGGTCATTGTCATTGGCATAACTAGTCTTTTTCTAAGAAATTGTCCTGCATCTCATATTGGTGAGTGTCGCCTGGGGTCTTAAAAGCCAGCAGGCTGCCATCTAAGGAACATCAGTTGGTCTGAATCCACCAGGAGCAGGTAAAAACCAAGAACATCAAAGACATGAGGAAAACGTGAGTCCAGGAGACAGAGGGGTCCATATGATTGGGAGACTACTTCAGCGTAAGGCCAGAAGAACTAGGTGGTTCCCGGCCACCACCAAAGACTGCCCTGACAGGGAACACAATGTAAAATTGCTGATGTATCAGAAGAAAAAGGGGAGTACAGATCTAGAGCTCTGTTAACCAGACTTGATGGTCTGACATCCTGGACGGTCCCCTGAGAACATGGCTCCTAGACTTTCTACTAGCCCAGAGCTGAAATCAGTACTGAAGTCAACTCCCCAGACAAAAGCTGGACTGGACTATAAGACATAGAGTAATGTGGGTGATGTACTTCTTGGCATAAATATATGTACTTGTATATATGTGAGGCTGTCCAACCAGGAGGGGACAGGTGTTGGTTGAATGAATACCAGAAGTACGGAGTGGAAGGGAGGAGTGTGCTGTCACAGGTTGTGGAGAGCAGAAGAGTGGCACAGAGGGGTGTGTCAGGGGTTTTACATGGCAAATGGACTTGGATTATAAACTTTCCCTTAACCACAATTAAAAAAAAAAAAAGTTACTGCCTTCCAGTTGATTAGAACATACAGTGACCCTATAGGTCAAAGTAGAACTGTCCTGTAGAGTTTTCAAGGAGCACCTGGCCGACTTGAACCACCAGCCTTTGATTAGCAGATGTAGCACTTAACCCTTGCACCACCAGGGTTCCCGAAACTGGACAGAGGGGAGGTTTTTCTGGCTTTGGGTAATCCAGAAAGCGTATGGCCAAAGTGAGACCAGGACTGAAAGGTACTGAGGTTACAGGAATGTGATTTTCTGCTGTCAGGGAGTTTGCAGGCTTCTATGGGTAATGAGGCACTCTGGTGGCACGGTAAGAGCTTGGCTGCTGAACCAAAGGTTAGCGGTTGAAATCCATCAGCCACTTCCTGGAAATGCTATGGGGCAGTTCTCTGACCTGTAGGGTCACTGAGTTGAAAGCAACTGACAGCAATGAATTGGGTTTTGAGGGAATGGATAATGAAGGAGCCCTAGTTGCCCAGTGGTTATAGCCCTTGGTTGCTAACTAAATGCGGTGTATTTCACCGCATTTCTGTGGGACAAAGGTGTGGCAGTCTGTTGCCCTTAGGATTTACAGCCTTGGGAACCCTGCGGGGGCATTCTCTCTATTTTCCAGGGTCATTGAGTCAGAACTGCCTCGGTTGGCAACGGGTTTATAGCCTAGCCTACCCAAACTGACCATCACACCTGTAAAGTGGAGTGGGCAGCGCAGCAGTGACCTGGTAGGCAGGTGTGGAGAGTTCAGGGAGTGTGGTACCTGGCAGTAGGAAGGGCCTGTTGTAGTTAGCTGTGGTTGCTACCCCAAGAGGAGCACTGCCCCCAGGGTCCAGAGGGGCTGGGGCAGGCTCCGCGGAGCAGGATGACTCCTCAGACTGGCAGCGTCCTCCACTTGTCCCACGACTGCCTTTCTCCAGCGCCCTTAGCTGAGGAGTTCTGAGGAGTGCCAGTAGGGGGCGCGGGCAGCCGAGGCTGCTGTAGGAGGCTCACCGCCCTGGGGTGGTCGCCGGGCACCGCGGCTGACGCTCCACCCCCCACCGCGGGTCTTGTGCTGAGCTCCAGCTCCTTAAAATGCAAATAAGGTTGCTCAAGATGGTTGCGAGTTTGTTCCTTTAGGCAAGTGTTGACGTTCCTGGTGCAATCCTGTTTAGACTTTTTCTTGGAAAAATGGTGAACTCAGCGGGGTTTCCATGTATAGTGATTTTTATCTACGTAAGTAGGGTGGGTCGATGAGATCAGCTTTATTCTAGTTCCACTGTGCAAAAGCACTGTTGCTTGTGGTTGAGTTTTAGAGTTAAACAGAGATTTGAACCTCACCTCTGCTCCAGGTAAGTTCTGTGACCCTGGCAAATTACTTAGCCTCTCACCTCTACATCCCCATATGGAAAATGGGGGCAAAATAGTGCCTATCTGGATTGAAAGTAAAGATTGAATTAGCAGAATGCGTAGCATGTGGCAAGCTCCAAATAATAGTAACGGCCATTGCTGTGGAAACCCTGGCAGTGTAGTGGTTAGTGCTACCTATGCTACCTAGAGGGGTTGGCAGTTCCTCCTTAGAAACTTCATGGGGCAGTGCGCTGATCTCTAGGGCTGCTATGAGTTGGACCCGACTCCCCGGCAGTGGTTTTGGGTTTGGGGCCGTTGTTGTTAAATTTAACGATGCATAGATTATGGAAGTCGAGAAATTGGGCCTCCCTAAAATATGACTGCCCAAAGATTTAACTGAGGTATTTATTTCTATTCTCTGAGCTTTGGACCTGGCCGCCAAGGAGACAGGACCTTTCCTCAGCAGCTGCTGAATATTCTCGGAGTTGAGAACGTAGACTGTGGAGCCAGAAGGCCTAGTTCTGTGCCCCAGTTCTGTCAGCTGGGTAATCTGGGTCAAATTCCTAACCTTTCTGGGCCTCATCTGTAAAGTGGGCATAGTGGTATATAGCACCTCATCAGGTTGTGTTTTGAGGATTGAATGGGCGTTAACACATGAGCAGTGCTTAGCACTCTGTCTGGTACACACTAAAGGGTCAAACCCACCACTTGTCTGTTAATCTGTCATACTGTGGCATCTGTGTTGCTGTTGCTTTCTGCGTTACTTTGAATATGTTGATCAAGTTGGTAAAGGAGGGGGTCGGCAGAAAGGAAGAAGACCCTCAGCGGGTGGACTGATGCTGTAGCTGCCGCCAGGGGCAAAAGCGTAGCAACAGTTGTGAGGATGGCGAAGGACCTGGCAGCGTTTTGTCCTGTTGTATGTGGTTCTCTGGGGATCAGAACCAACTGCATGTGCCTGGCCACACCATCAAGGGTTAAGCTCTTTCCATGATTCATAGGAGGCTCTTGGAAATGAGGAAGCCTTGCCTTAGGCTGTTGCCTTCCTCTAGCAGTGACTTTTCTCTCTTTTTCTCTCTCATAAGTAGGAGAGGCAGAGCAGGCACCATCTCATAATCACCATGAAGCTTCACAGCCTAGTTTAGTGGTCTTGTCCCCATTCTGTAGAATACGAAAAGGAGTTTAAGTAACTTACCCAAGGCCACCCACCCAGGCAAGCACAGGATTCAGATCACGTCCTTCAGACCTCAACGCCTTTCCTCTGAAGTCTTCCCTCCTGAGCCCTAGGGACCTCTAGGTGACCAGAACTGTTGCGTAGACTGGGACAGGTCCTGCTCCAAGAGAGCCGCTCTGGGGTTTCCAGGAGAAGGAGCCCATTGATCACAAGGCATTCTTATTTGGGTAGAGAACCCTTATGCAGGAAGCCACCAAAAGACCCTTAATTTCCCTTTTTAGGAGTTGATTTTCAGTAAAGTGGGTTTGCATAAAGCAAGACCTGCCTGTAAGTCCTGGCTACTAGAAAAATTTAGTTTCCCCTCCTCCTTTTACAGATGAAGCAGCTAGAAGGCTGCTACCTGCCCAAGGTGAGCAGGGGACAGACCTTGGTCTCCTGTTTCTCATTCCCACCAAGTCCCAGCTACAAGGCAGTAGGGAGCATCACTGTGAGGCCAAGAAGGCTGCCTCAGTTTCCCCAAGACAAATGCCCCAGCCTCACAGAGAGCAGAGCTCAACTATCTACTTCAGCCCCAGCCTGCCCTGCCCATGGCCGCAGTGGGCAGTGGGTAGGGCTGCAAGGACAGCAGCAGCCTCAGCTCCACTGCATTGAAAGGTTCCAGGAGGCTTCCATGCTCTTAAGCAGTTGCTGGCTCCTGGCCCCACAGAGCTCACAGTCCAGCTGAGAAGGCAGGACCAATTCAAGGATCTATCCGTCAACTAATACTGGGGAGGAGGCTGTGATCCAGGGCTGCGGGCATCAAGTGAGGGAGGACACCAAGATGAGAGAGCTGGAGACGTGTCCTGGAGGGCACAGGAAGTTGTGATGTGGAGGGGTATACAGGGCTGGGACAGAGAGATGAGACATCTAACCTGACAGGAGGGAAGAGAGGACTAGAGAAGGAAAGCAGGAGCTGAGTCTGCAAAGGAAGCTGGAGAGTGCATCAGGAGGACCTTTCGAAACGATTGTCCAGGCTCTCTGGTCGGCCTGAGCCGCCCATCCTAAGTGAGAAAGGCCCAGGATGCTTTGCGAACATGGCCAAGATATTCCTGGCACCCTCCAATGGCTGTTCCACAAGGAAATGTGTTGCATGGAGGCATCAGCTCCTGGCACATCTCGCGCGGGATTGAGTTTTTAAGCAAGTTTTATTTTCATGTTTCTGGGTCCTCAGCCTGAAATCACCCCTGGAATCCAAAGCCATCAAGTTGGAAATGAAAAGAGGCTGGCTGATTGACTTGGCAGCCCTGCCACCAGCCTGTGTGGCAGGGAAGTGATGGAGGGAGTGAGCAGGCTGCTCGCACGAATCTCTGTGCAAGGCTTCTCTGTCCTGTGGACCTGGATGCAAAGCTGGGGGGAGGGTCCTGACCTCCCAGAATTACACATCCCGTCTCATCTCACTCGCAGGAAGGAGGGAGCCAGCTGGTCGTCTAGATTCCCTCAGCCCTGCTTTCTTGGCTGAGTCCTTTGACTCAGCATCTTTAGGGCTGGGGCCCTGGGATGCTGATACTAAGCAGAGTTGAGTTTTGGGATGGGTTTTTGGGTTGGTGGTAGCATACAGGGTAGACAGATAGTGAGGCTGACAGGAGGGAGCATCTGGCTTCTGGGAGAAAAGGGACAGGAGCTGTCGTGATTGATGGACCTGGTGACTGGACAAGACTGTACCTTAAAGATGCGTCTGATCATCTTCTGAGTCAGGTGTGTGCTACACAGGGCTGGGAACAGAGGCCACTCAAAGGATGGTGGTATGTCATACTCCTGGCCTTTGAGGTCTTGATAAATGGTACCCCTGACCTCTCTGGCCTCCTCAGGAGGCAATGACGAGACATCCTCTGCCTTTTCCTTCCACACGCCTTTCGGGAGGGGAGGAGGAGAGCACCCACGTGTGGTCCAGCAAGGAACTGGTTCCCACCTCAGCCCTCAGCCAAAAAGTGACTTCCTCCCGTCAGCTTTTTGGTCTGTAGGCATGTGACGAAAGAGGCACCATTTCCAGTCGTGATGAAGCCAGTGGAAACACCAAGATTTCAAGAAAAAGTGTTGTTTATTGTTTTAGCACCTTTTTCTGATCTAAAGTTAACTTTGTTTAGAAACAGAAATGTGGCATGTGTAACTGAGTTGGCACATGACATTTGTGTAATCGGTCGGTTGTGAAATGTGAGGAAAAAAAAATTTTTCCCCAAAGTTTCAATAAGAGTTTGCAAGAAAAAGTGTTTTTCCTTGAATCTTTCTGCCCTGCCCCCTGGATATTGTCATTGCCACGTGTGTCCCAGGCAGCTGGTGGAAAAATGGATCTCATTAACATTAGAACCAGAGTCTTGTAGCAAGACAACTGGGCCATGTCAGAAAGGCTTGTCACATGCTATGCTCAGAAGGAAGGGCCCCCCTCAAGTCTCTGGTACCGCCTTTCCTATTATTCAGGTATCCCCAGCTCAGCCTTGGACCACCTGAGACTCTGACTGGTTTTTGGTAGGAGGGTAAGGTAAAGCAGTGGTGACAGACCAGTGACAAAAAGCCAAGGTAAGACTGTCTGTACATGGGCAGTGTCTTGCCTCCTACCTCAGGAAAACCTTGCAAGCATGAAGATATTAACACCCTTGTCCCAGACCTGCCTGGTGGCTGCCACACACCATCCCACCGTCCCTCCCTCCAGCCCAGTGGCTCCAAAATCCCTCCACTGAATTCCTCTTCTGTATTTATCTCCAGGTTCTGAATGAGAGAAACCTTCCGCTGGCTTTCTTGCCTACTTTGGTTGCTCTCTCTGCTCCAAGCCCACAGCTGTCTCCACAATAGTAGCAGCTTTCTCCTGGGGGCAGGAAGGGCATCCTTGGAGATGGTACTGATGGGAAGCAGTTTCCGAGTAGAAGCTGGTGATAACCAGTCCCTGTTTCTAGACCACTTCCCTCCTCCCAGGTTTAAGTGATTTCTGCCAGACCTCCTGGGACTTTCCTGGCTCTGGCCGTGGCTAGCTCTTCTAGGTTTGTTCAGTAAACACCTTGAGTACCTACTGTGTGCCAGGCCCGGTGATGGAAACCAGGGGATACCAAGATGACTGTGTTGATGTCCTTGCTTCAGAGGACCACAGTGGGATAGGGACGATAAGGAAACAGTTAGGATCAGTGTTGGAAGTACCGTGATGGGGAGCGGAGGCAGAGTAAATCAGGAGCTTCTGGGCCAGGCTCACAGCCCAGCTTGGGGTTGGGGCCTAGCAAGGCCGGCCACGTGTCATCCACTGAGGTTTTTAAATGCACCAGCTGGATGGGCAAGTAGAGGAATCACACACGGAGGCCATCGGGTCAGCCCCGGCATGAGCTATCGCAATGTACCCCATCTTCTTTTATTTTTATTTATTTTGTTGTTGTTGGAAACCCTGGGGAGCCGTGGTTCAGTGCTACGTCTGCTAACCAAGTGTCAGCAGTTCAAATCCACCAGGCGCTCCTTGGAAACACTGCGGCAGTTCTACTCTGACTTGTAGAGTCGCTGTAAGCTGGAATCAACTTGACCTCAGTGGGTTTTGGTTTTTGGTTGTTGTTGAGAAACATAGACAGTAAAGCATACACCAGTTCAGGCTTTTCTACGTGTAGAGTTCAGTGACACTGATGGCAGTTTGGGGTTGTACAGCTGTTGTCACCCTCTTTTTCTAGTAGTTCCTCCCCCACAAACTCACTGGCCCCTAAAGTTCCTGTCTAATCTTTCCAGTTGCTCTTGTCAGCTGGATTCCATATGGTTCTTAAAAGAGCGTAATGCTCATGGCAGACATTTTTTACTGGTTATGTTAAGCTATTACTTGGTTTTAAGAAAACTTGAGGGAATATGTTTGGTTTAAGATCTGGAGACTAACTCAGGGCAGGGGAGGGGGTTCTTTCAGTCTCTGCGGCTCCAGAAAGTCAGGATTCTGTGAGAATTTGAAGGTAGTCTGCATTTTCCCCCTTTTGATCAGGATCCTTCTAAGTGTACCACATTAGGCATCCCTTCACATCCTCGATATCTTCCATGTAGTGCTGTTACAGAGATGCTATTGCAGGTTGCCACTAGTGTGCTAAGATTGTCAATGTTTTAAAAGTTCTAATTCTAATATTAGATCTCCTGGGTTGGAAAGAGCTTGTCCAAGGGGGTACCTGACCCTTTCCTTGTTGTTAGGGGGACTCTGGTCTTACTTTCTTATCTATAAAAGGAGGATATAGATCCCGATTCCATGCAGTTTCAAGGCCTTAGCCCCTCAGCCAGTTGTGTAGTACTGAGAGGTGCTTATGAAATAGTTGAGTAATAGGCTGTAGTCTTATCAGGTAAAAGGAGTCTCTGTCCAGTGGCAACTCCCTAGTGATTGGTGGTGGGGTTGACAGGACAGTGCATAGAAGGGACCTGGGAAACTGATGACTTAAGCCCAACCTTCCTATGATTGTGTGGTGGTGCTGGGACAGGTCCCCGTGAACACTAGTTCTCCTTTCTGGCTTCTAACTTGTGATGGAAGCTCAGCACTGGCTAGAGATCCTGAGCAGTGATGCAGTGATCCTCAGAGAGCTCGAGAGCTCACATGCTTCTGACCCATCCCTGTCCTCTGGGTCTTCTCAGCTGCAGCCTGGGCATAGCTCCATCACGTGAGAGCCAGATGTGGGGATTTCCCAAGCAGTCATATGTGTGCGTGCGCACGCACTGAGGCCTCTGTATGTATACAGTGCTGTTTACGTGGCATCTGAGAGCTCAGGGATTGGTCCAGAGCCATGTAGAACAGGGAGAAGGGATGGAGCTCCCCACCAACAGTGAGGGGGGCCTGAGCCAAGCTTTGCTGAGCTCTGCTCACACCTAACCTTGTAGAACATTATAGATAAGCAAGCTGTTCCTGCTCAGATGTTCATTTCTTGCAGAATTCATCTTGCCAGAAAGCTACATTAGTTAAGGATCCTTTTTTAAAAAATCTCTTTGAAGGGCTTTATAGCATATGCTGGAAGCCAGCAGCCTTTCAGAGATGTTCTGAGCATAAGGGCCGCTGTCAGCCACAGTGTCCAGCATGAGATTGGTGCAGGATCTCTCTGATTTGTGGCTCAGGAGGCAAAGCTGGGACTAGAGAGAAGGCGGGTGCCAAGCAGGCTTTGACATGGGGCACATCAAGGCTCAATTTCCCTGTGAAACCCTTAGAACAGAGAGCAGTGGGTGTTCGTCCTTCAGCCACCAAGTGCCATCAAGTGTGTACTGTGTTCCAGGTGTTGATGGGGCTGAGACCTGAAGGAACTTCAGATCTGAAGGAGGAGAGTTGTAACCAAAATTTATTAATTTTATTGTAACAAAATTTTATTGTTTTACTCTGTGCTAGATGGAGCCCTGGTGGTGCAGTGGTTAAGAATTTGGGGATGTTCTGCTGACTGTCAGCAGTTCAAATCCACCAGATGCTCTTTGGAAACCCTATGGAACAGTTCTATTCTGTCCTATAGGGTGGCTGTGGATGGCAACAGGTTTGGTCTGGTTTATGTACCAGACACATTTGGGTTTCTGACTAGACATTCTGGAGATGAATGGTACAAAGGTGCGGCAAGATGAAGGGACAGCAAAACAGGAAAAATGGGCAGCTCTGAACCTCAGATCAGGAGCAAGCTGTCTCCCCAGCTTCTACCCATTAATGACTCATCCCTGCCCCCTCTCACTTCTATAAGAATCTGCCCTCCACAGTCTGACCCCTCTCCTGCTCCATCCTTGGCAGGGTCCAGCCAGATGTCAGCTGAAGTCTTTTGGGTCCTACCTGAAAGATGGGGTCCAGTTACAGATCTGAGGCCTCTAGGACACCTAGCCCTGAGGCACACCTCGACCTTAAACCCCCTGGAGCCCAGCCTGCTGTGTCTCATGCTCAGCCTGCCTCCCGCGTGAGGCTGGGCAGCCCTGGAGAGTAAGAGTGGACAGGTGTGGCGGCCTGGTGAGCTGTCACACCGTCTCACCTTTGTGGGGCTCTTGAAGCAGGTGGGACTGCATAGAGAGTGTCTGTGCTTGTAAATATCTGTGCCCCTGTCTCTGAGGATGGCAATAACTGGGAGCCCCCAGCTGTGCATGTAGTCAGTGCTCATTAAGTAGCTGGTAGTTAAGTCATTGATAATCTGATAGCAAGTCTGGAGAAAACAAGGCATTCTGCTGCTGTAGCCTTGGGATGGGAATGTCAGTCCAGAGTCCGTGGCTCTTGGCTCCATTGTTTTGTCTGTGGAGACTGAGCCCAGGAGGGAGGGGCTGCAGGTTGGGCTGATGTCATCCTGCTTCTCTGGCCCCTGTTTCTACGGCTGCTGCTTCTTCTCTGTGCAAACACAGATAGTGCCTTTGACTGGAGCTTCTGGGGGAGCTGGTGCAGGGGGAACTGGAAGGGGGATAGCACAGTAAGTGAAGGCGGACCACCAAGGCAGACCACCCTAGGGAGGGGGCTAGCTGAGAACTTGGAACTCTGAGCAGGTTTGGGATTGTGTCTTCTCTGCACACAAACGCCCAGGCTTCAGGAAAACCTGAGAACTGAGGGGGAGGCCATAGCTCAAGGGGCTGCCGTGGGATCAGGCAGCAGCTGCCGAGAACGCCCCCTGCCTCCCCACCCAGCCAGTGCCCCATCGGTCCGTAGCGCCCCCGACTGACCGCAGCGCCTCTGACTGACCGCAGCAACTGTCTTTAGCCAGGACGCAGTGGACCTCCTCAGCAGGGAAAAGGAAGGGTGGCAGTCTGTCCTACAGCCCCTGCCAGGACAGTCCCTTTGGACAGCTGCTATACTCCCAGGGACATCCTTGGCCTCTCCACCCACACCCACTTGGGCTGGGCTGACCCTTGTGGACCCACCCACCCTGTTCCCCACCTGAGCAGTGAAACTGACTGTTCCCTGACCGCACAGCTCAGTGGCCCAGAGGGTCAGTGCTTCATTCCTGTCCTGGGTTTGGCTGCCCGCACGTGTACTCTGAATTTCGGGAAACAGCTGCTGGAAAAGGAGGCAGGCCTCTTGCTGAGAGCAGAGGAAGCAGGAATGTGGTTTTGTTTAGAACCCCAGGAGAGACAACTGAGGCCTTGGTCAGTGCCGGGACCATCTCTTGCATCAGCACCCTTGTTCCCAGTTCGTGGTGACGTGCCGGTCTTGACTGCAGCCAGGTTATGGACAGACACCGAGGAGCAGGCGCCCTGGAGTCAGCCACCTGGGCTTGGGTCTGGCACCGTCACTCCTTCTTTGATTTTTTAATATTTTATTGTGCTTTAAGTGAAAGTTTACAATCCAAGTCAGTTTGCCTTCTGCTTCCGCACCCTGTGACAGCACAGTCCTCGCTTCCGCCTTGTATGTCTCATGTCCGTGTTACTAACTCCTGTCCCCTCTGCTCTCCCATCTTGCCTCTGGAAAGGAGCTGCCCACTTAGCCTCATGTATCTGCTTAAGCCAAGAAGCACACTCTGTGCCAGTATCATTTTATGTCTTACAGGCCAGTCCAATCTCTGTCTGAAGAGTTGGCTTCGGAAATGGCTTCAGTTTGGGACTAACAGAGTCTGGGGGCTGGGCCATGTCTCCTGAGGACCTCCAGTTGTTACACCATCGAGTCTGGTCTATTTCATAGAGTTCAAGTTCTGCACCCTGTTTTTCTTGGTACCATCACTTCTTGCTGTGGGGTCTTGGACAAGAACCTTAACTTCTCTGAGCCTCTCTTTCCTCATCTGTAAAAAGCAGATTGTTGTTAGAAAGATGGTGCTCGTAAAATACTTAGCATGATGTCTAGCCTGAATGCTAAGTGAGAACTGGTGTAATTATTCTAACCCCAGCACTGCCCTTCACTGGCGGTGTGGTCTTAGCGAAGTTTCTTCCCCTCTCTGGGCCTGGGTCTGCATGGCCTCTTTCTATTCTGTGAGGCATAGCCGAGCAGAAAGAGTTGTTGGGGGCAGGAGGAGACCTGGAGACCATCAACAGCCTAAATTCCCACTTGGGATTTCCTTTCTGTTTTTACCGAGATGCCCACCTGAAATTCAGCCCTATTCAGTGTCTTCATGAGTACTTTTCATTTGTGTGTACTGGCTAAGAAATCTGGTCCAGACCCTGAGGCTTTGGGCAGGACCAACTAACTGATTGGCCGAACCGAATACAAAATGACAACGCTGGGCTTCTTGTTCGTAGATTATTAAGGATTTCGACACAGTGACAGCAGAGGATTAAACCAAGCACGGGGTCCTTCTAAGCATGAGACACTGACACACAGGTTACATCTCTACAAAGCCAGCCTCACTCGGAGGCCGTGACTAGAGGAGGCAGTCTGGGCTCACTGCTCTGGCAGCCTGAGCTGCTTCCTCTTCTTAGTATGGGGGCATTACTATTTTGTGACAACCTGGCAACTTCTCTTTAACCCAGAGCAAACTACATGGAGCTCCCTGTGTAAAAAGTACTCATGTGCCAACAATTGTACCGCTCCAAACTTTCGCCCGTGTGACTCTTCATTCACAAGTCGTGTTTGGACTCTTGTGTGTTCTCTGCCGTGGCCCTTTTAATTTGTGGCATGGCCAACCCTGGTGGCATAGTAGTTAAATGCTGCTTCTGCTGACCAAAAGGTCAGCAGTTCAAATCCTCCAGGTGCTACTGGGAAACTGTGGGGCAGCTCTGCTCTGTCTTATGGGGTCAGTATGAGTCAGCATTAACTCCACAGCACTTCGGTGTTTTTTTTTGTTTGTTTGTTTGTTTGTTTTTGGTTCGTCTTGATAGGAGTTATGTTACTTTCCCTGCTGTGTCTTTGTTTCTGCTGCTCTGTGTCGGACAACTTGTATCAGCCCTCCTAAAGTGAATAGCAGACTATCCCAAAGATGCACTCTAACTTCAGTGAAAACCCTTCCAACAGGTTTCACCCAGCACGATAACAGAAGCTTTAGGTAGATATTTTAACTTCATGTATGACTCTTCAAAAAAAGCCTCTGAAATGGCTGATGGGTATGGTCCATTTAGGCAGTAAACTGAAAAATTCACTGTCCCTTGAGTCACTCCAACTCATAGGGACCCCATAGGACAGAATAGAACAGGAGCGGCTGTTGGATTAAAACTGCTGACATTTTGGTTAGCAGCCAACTTCACTGTGTCACCAGGTCCCTTTTATTATCATCTTCATCATCGTTGTTGAATAATAGCAGCTGCTTGGCCCTGATTACTGCACTTGGGCACTGTAAAGTAGTAGCTGAGTTTCCTGGTAGTCTTGTCAAAAAGGAAAAGAAGCGTATAGTTTCTAGAACCTGAGACATCTAGCCTTGTGCAAAGTTTGGTTGCACAAAGGAGGAGAAAGAACTAGAATATAGCAGATAATTAGAAATCAATTGGAGACTGCAGTGAGGGCAAGACCATAAGAAAGTAGAATTCCCAAAGAAATCTTATGTGTCTAGTAAGCAGAGTTCTTGAAGGATGGAAGTTCTTGGAGGAACTGGGGGTATGCATTCCATCTGAAGCTCCTGGCAGGGTTCTTGCTTCTCCTCCCCTCCCAGGAGCCCAGGGCAGGGCTGTGTAAGCTGATAAGGCAGGTGACCCTGCCCTGGTCCCTCAGAGCTTTGGTCCAGTTTCACTCTCTGTGGAGTTTGTGCTTCTGGCTGTTCTCATTTCTGTCTCTCCCAGCTGGGCTTGCAGCCCGCTCTGGATTTATTCATTTGGATGGGTGGAGCTTGCCTTACACCAGGGAAGGATTCCTGGAAATGTGGTTTGAGACTAGATTTGGGTAAACTGAACCTGACTGTCATTGCTCTGAAGTTAACTCAAGGTTGAAACCTTACCATGAAGTTATAAGGAAAGACTTCTTGTCCTGACGCAGTTCTCTCCAGTTATTTTTTATGTAGGACTTGGGAGTATGTTCTTGGGATGGGGAGCATCCTTAGAGGTAAGAGCAGCTGTGTTGCTGGTCTTTCACTTTTCATAACCACCTCAATCTGAAGGATGGAAGTTCATATCTGGCATCAGAGTACCCACAGGTCACTGGATTTGGCCATGACCTGCAGCCATCTGGTCTTCTCTGGTCCTCGATTCTGGCAGGTCTTACAAGCAGGAAGAAGGGATGACTGTGGCAGGGACGTGATCCCATGAGATGGCCTAGCGAGGAACCCTGTCTGCCAGCCTCCCTTCTTTCAGGTGTTACTATTGACATCACCAGCTTTGCTGTTCTTCCCCACCCCTGAGGTACCAGAGCCAAGCTCTACTCCTCCAGACCATCCATAGGTGTTAAGCCATCTTTGCTTTACAGTAACCCTGCAAAGAAGGTGATGAAGGTTTTATAGACAAAGGAGAAGAGACTCACGATCTACTAAAGTAAATTGCCCAGAGTCAGCAAGCTAAGTGGTAGAGTGAACACGTGAACCAAGGCTTTTAGTTTTGTTATTATTGGTCCACTTCTCTGCCCTCGGTGCCTCCTGAATCTTTTTTTTTTTTTTGACTTGGGTTTCCACATAGTGAGTGTGTGTTAAAGTGGTTTCTCTGGAAAGGAAGTCTGTTTGTCTGGAAAGATTCATTTCAGCTGTGGTACGCTTGTATTATGGAGACTTCCGAGGTTTCTCCTGGGGAAGTCTAGAACAACAGACATACCTTGGACATCCATAGGCCAAAGGCTCACTTACACAGAGGTGAGCGCTGAGGCCCAGAGAAGTTAAGCTACTTGCCTAAAGTCACACAGCTAATTCCCAGCCCCGATGCCCCTGCTCTGTAGGACCATCCGTTCTTTGTAGACACAGAGGGAGGTGAAGGCAGCCCAAAATGCAGGAGGTACTTGGGTTCATACCAGTCACAGCTGTACCCTTGGCTGCACCCTGGCTCTCTGGCTCTCTGTTCTCCCAGCCTGGAGCCAGAAACCTTATCTGCCTGCTGGCCAGAGGGCCAGGGTGTTCCAGCCAGGGACTCTCCTCTGTGCATTGTAATAAGGCAGAAGGGGTTCCTTCCCACCTGGGAGAGGGCTTGCTAGGATAGGCTGGAGAGAAGAGACTCTGAAGGGGCTGGTTTGGGGTGGGAGCTGCAGAAATGAATTAATTACATGCATCCAGGGTACTGGGAAATAGATCATGTTTTTTAAAATAAAACTTTTTAAAAAGGCTTGTTTCTGGCCGGCTTCCCATTTTCCTTTGGAGGAGGAGGTGTGGAGGCCTGGTGGTGGGGGGCAAAGAAGACAGAGCTTGGCTTGGTGATGTTTGACACTTAGCCATGGGGACTCTGGTTCCAGGGACTGATAGGACTTCTGACAGCCAAGCCTGGCAAGAGACTCTGGCTTTAGGCCAGCTCCTCTTTGCCTCTGGGTGACGTCTCCGGGAGTCCCTGTACCCTAGTTCCAGCTGAGCTGGTGTCTGCAGATGTCTGTGGGAAGCATCTCTGCCTACATGCCAGCATCTTCCCAGCACATCCAGTATCAGACACCCCTGAGCTCTCATCTTTGCATTTCCAGAATGGTGAATTTCAGGGTGCCCCCCGAATTACTTGAACCCAGGGATCCAGTTTCATGCTGACCGAGCTGATGGGAGATGCTGATAATGGTAGCTAACCATTATAGAGCACTGCCTGTGTGCTAAGCACTGCACTGAGCACCTAATTATCTTACATCCGTTCATTTTCATAGCAGTGTAGGAAGTTTACAGTTTTTATAAGCCAGGAAACGGGCTCAAAGCAGTTAAGTAACTTCCCCAAAGGGGCAGAGCCAGGATTTGAACCCGGGCAGTTAGACTCCATAAACCAAGACCAAACCCCCTACTGATGAGTCAGTTCTGACTCATAGCAACCCTGTAGGTCAGAGTAGAACTGCCCCATAGAGTTTCCAAGGAGCACCTGGTGAATTTGAACTGCTGACCTTTGGTTAGCAGACAAAGTGCTTAACCGCTACACCACCAGGATTTCCAGTGGGCCTCATTAAACCTCTGTCAGAGGCCCCATTCTGTTGGTTTCCAGTCAGAACTAGAAGGCCTCCCAAGTTCCTCATGGGAGCCAACATGTTAGGAGGTGGCTTGCGGTGTGAGTGGGGGAGAGTCAACTGCTTTAAATGGTAGGTGGCATCAAACTCATATCACCTGAAGTCTGTGTTATCTCCTCAAGAGGCGGACACTGTCCTAGCTGTGTGACCTTGGACATGATGCTTTAACCTCTCTGCTCCAGTTTGTCTGCCATATGGATGGAATAACAGTCCCTGACACTAGGTTTGTTGTGAAGAATAAGTTAATATACCGGTATGCTCAGCCTAACAGTTGATTCTGCCCATGCTGTGTGAATGTTTGCTGCTGGTAGGGTTGTTGTCTCTGCCCACTGCTGGGTAAGGCAGTTCTGCAGGCTGGCACTGGGTGGGCAGTGTGGAGTTTGCTGCTTGGAATTACACCTCAGTGTTTCCTTTTAATTGTCCCTCCTGCAGCCAGTGCTGTTCTCCTTTGGAGGCAGTGAGCAGCCCAGCAGAGAAAGTGCCAACCTCGGGGTCCCCCAGATGTGCATTTCTGGCTCAGCCACTCTGTGATTGTGGGAACTTGGGGTCAGTTAATTCTCATGCCTAAAGTCAAATGCTTGTCTATAAAATGGGGCTAAAAATTTCCTACCCACCTCATGGGGCTGTGGTGGGGAAAATGGGCCACTGTAGGTAGACCCTATACCTGTTACATGGCGACCCTCTGACAGTCTAGAAATCTTTATACCATTGATCAAGCTAGAGGCTTCTATGTTAATGGTACTGTATTGTACCTTAGAGTCATATGTTCTTTTACAGAGCTTTGATTTTTGCTCCTCTTGGCAGGAGAACAAGTTTTAACCCCATTTCACAGATGCAGAGACTGAGGTTCATATTGGACACCACTGTAAGAGCCTGACATAGAGAGCCCTTATCTCTTCTGGTCTCTGAAGTCCCCTGCTGTTTTAGACCAGAAGAGGAGGGGTACAAAATTAGGGATTCTCTGAGAAGAGGCTTCTTTATATTCTACCAGGGCTGGCTAGTCTCCCTGGGGTGGGGGAGCAGGGACAGGAGATGAGGCCCAGTGTCCAGACCCAGGGCCTGGAAACTGGCCTAAGCATTCAACTGCAGTCCTGATGTTTGAGGTTCCAGGTCCAGGCCCTTGAGCCTCCTGGGCTGCGGGTGGTCCTCAGAGCTCCCAGGCCCTGTGGGGCCAGGCTGCCTTCTCTAGGGCGGCAATAACCATGGGCCCTATTCCAGAGAGGGGTGGTATAGGATTCTCTGGGCTCCAGAGGATTCCTGAGTTTCGGCAGGCACCTCATTATCCCTGTCCCAAGCGGCTGTGTCCTGGCCTCTGTAATCACACAGGCCCACGCCCAGCGGCCAGCCCAGGGCCAGGAAATCACTCCCCTCCCCTCCCCCGCCTTCCGCCGCCCAGCCGGCCCATTGCTGGTGGACCTCCTGCCTGCCTAACTGTTCCTTTTCCTCCTCTGATTCTCCTCTCCTGCCGCTGCTTTCTGTCGGGGGACTTGGAAGTGTGGCTGTCCAGCTGGGCTGAGTCTCCCAAGAAGGACGTGACAGGTACTGCCCAATATGCATGTGAGCGCATGCGTGTGAACATGTGTGCCCCAGGCACGTGGGAGTGGGAAGCTGGTACCACAGGCTGCTCCTGCCTGCCTCTCTGTGATGTGGCAGTTCTTTTTCAGCATGTTCGACCTCTTCCCTGCTCTCTCATGGCCTTCGGCTCTCTGTGCCCTCCACTTTTCTAGGCCACCCGTTAGGGTCTGATGTGCAGCCGTGGAGACCTTTGTTGGGGGTGATGACCACATAGGATACTGTGTAAGAAGAGCATGTGGGTTAGTGTCCTGGCTCTGCCACGTGTGCCTTGAGCAACTTATGTAACCTCCCTAAGCCCTTGGTTTCCTCATCTGTAAAATGCAGATGTAATACCCACCCCTTGTGGGGAGGCCGTGATGGGGCTGGGCACTGTCATCGTATTTGTCTGTTGGGAGCTGCATCCTTATCTCAGTGGATCATCCTAAGAGATGGACCAGCCCAGGGCTACATGTATCCTGTTTTCACAGAGATGAAGTCCCTGATTGCTGAGCCTGGTTTCCAGTGGGGCAGGGCATGCAGGAGTCCTGGGACTGTGTGACTGAGGGGTGGGTCACAGCTCCCTCATTCTAGTTACCCAGAGCTGGGCACTGCCTCTGGCCTCAGAGGGCTTTGGCCAGGCTGGACCAGAGGTCAGGGCTGCCTATTAGACTTCGGTCTTCTTGGATAATGGCAGAAAAACCTAGAGAACTGAGCTGGTAGAGGGAGATGGTAATGGGTGGGTTGTGGTGGATTTCCAGAAATGTTTTCCATGGTGCCTCTCCATTTCCTAGCATACTGCCTAATGCTCCTCCCTGAGACCCAAACCCAGAAAGAAATTGAAAGCAGAGGTTCAGGCTGGAGCTGGGGGGATGAGGGGTCAGGGGTCAGCCCTTCTTCAGTGAATGGGAGGGAGACATCCCTGGAGGGGTAGGCTGGCAGAAGGCAGCAGGGGTGGGAGGGCCCCTTCCTTCTCCTGCCTGGCCCCTTGCGTTCGTTCTCCTGGTGTTCCCTGTGACGATGGCTGTGCTGAGCTAATCACTGGGCTCGTGTCCCTTTTTCCCCTCTCTGTGAGCCAGTGAGCTGGAGCCCACTTGGCCCACAACAATACATTTTATTCACCAAACGTATAGCTGGGCTGCCTGTGGACCTATGGAGAGACAAGCAGGCCCAGCCCAGCCTGGGAGGATCCAGTTATAAGAAGCAGGAGGGACCTTGGTAGATTGCCCAGGGTTTGGGGGTCGTGGAGAACATGGGGAGCCTGGTGAGGAGGCCACCACAGGGCTTGGCCTCTTGGAATGGGCCCAGCTGTTTGGAGCCAGAGGCTCAAGGGAGAGGCAGTATGGGCCAAGGGCCAGGTGGGGGCGGGGGGGGCACCTATCCACACTGGAGACCACGGTCAGAGCCTCAGGCAAGGCAGACCTCTTTGGGCCCTGGTTTCCCCATCTGGCACGTTGGAGCATTTGATGAGACAGGACACTCAGAGCGGAGGGGCTCATGCCAGGGATCCTCATAGATAAGGGTCCTGGGCTGCCCCATTGCCCACTTGTAGGTGGAAAGTGCCAGGACAGAGCCACGGACCCACTTTCCCAACCCTTTGGCACCTGTGACCTTGCCTGGAACCTCGTGTCCCTTGGCTGTGGAGGATCACGAACACATCCATCTTCTCTCCAAATTTCCCTCTTCCTCTATTTGCTTTATAGACTGCTGAATCCAGTTTTACAACAAGGCATTCACCCATCACTTCATTCCATGTTCAAAACCACCCTCATGAAGTAGCCACTGTTACTCTTCCTGCTTAGGGATAATGAAGCTAAAGTTCAGAGAGGTTAAGTGTCTTCCCCAGGGTCACATAGCTAGAAGCAGCCAGAGCAAGACTGAACCTGAGACCCCCTCCCCCGACTCTTAATTTCTGTGCTTTCTGCTTCTCTGAACTCTGGACAGTTGCGCTTCAAGAATCTCAGGTAGTTCTTGCGTCTAGTGCCACGTCCTGAAGTGCCGCAGGCCCTGGGGCATCTGTCCTTATCAGGGAGACACTTGTCAGAAGCATGTGGTGTGGTAGGCAAGCGAAGCCCGGCAGTTTGTCTAGGAGAAGTCACTGTCCTGGCTGGGTGATCAGCCAGCCTCCTGGAGCCCAGATGGGGAAAAGAGATGGGGTAGAATTGGGATTGGTAGAGAGAAGGAGGGAGGGCATTCCATATAGGGGATACAGCCAGGGCAAAGGCTTGGAAGTAAGAACCTGCATAGACTAGGTGACTGGCATGTAGTGGGTGCTTGATAAATGTGTGTTACATCACAAATGTTGCCTGAGATGAAGGAGTTGTGTGTCAGGGAACTTGAGGAAGCTTGGACTTGATTTTGGCCTTGAGGTAGCAGGGAGCCATTGAAAGTATTGAAGCAGGGGAATGACTTGGCAAAAGCTAAATTTGGAAGTTGAAATTGGCAGCCAGGATCAGGCAGGAGTTGGGGCCCCAGGTGCTGGTTAGAGGAATGCAGGTGTGCGGGGAGGGGTGGAGCAGGCCTCCAGGGATCCCCCGGCTCCAGCAGGCCTGGCCAGGGGCTGTCATGAGGCTCAGGGTCTGCCTCTGGACAGGATCCAAGCTTTTGCAAAGTCCCCTTCCAAACCTTCCTCTCTAGAAGGGGTACCCCCTCCTCCATGCTTTTGCTAGACCCGTCTGATCTGAAGACAGAGGCACCATCCACTGTCCCCTTCTGCTCTCTGAGGCTGACTCCTCTGCCCCCAATTTTCCGAGCCTTGGCTGGGAGGGGATCCAGAGCAGCTCTGTGGGATGACGTCACCAGCCACCCGCCCGTTTGACTGCCGAGTGCTTTCTCATCTGGATACCTGCTCTCAGCTCAGGCTGCCTGGACAGTCCTGGGCAGACAACACTCTAGAAGACAGATGCCAGAGAGAGCCTATGGGCCGGGGGAGGGGGGGGCAGCTAGGAGGGCAGAGCCTCTGTATACATCTGTCTGTCCCACAGGCTGCAGAGTAGCCTCTAAGCAGTGTTGCACCCTGTGTCTGCTCTTTAATGCCTGGAGAATATTTACGTGCTTTTCTACCTGTTTTTCAGAGTGTCAGCCTTCAGAAAGCTCAGGCCAGCTTTCCAAGAAGCGTGTGTGTGTGTGTGTGTGTGTTTTCCCCCTGCTTGATATCCTGTCTCCAGTATTCTTGGTTTGGATTCAAAAGAGCTGACATTTCTACCGTTCCCCACCACCCCCTGGTCTGTAGCGTTTTCTGGCTACAAATCCATAGTCCTAGACTCAGTTTCCCCATTTCCTCTCTTTCTCTGATCCTTTCTTCTTGCAAGTTCAGACATCTAGTTTTCCCGTATTCCAAAGATGAGGGCCTGCGTGTTTATGAGTATCAGTAAAAGTAAACTATTCATCATTCGGCCTACTCATCCGCCTGTTCATTTCATCCACTGATTCCACAAACACCTACAGAGTGTCTGCCACCTCACGGGCTCTGTAGTCTGGCCAGTGGATACGGTAGCAGGCAGCAGGAAACCTAGAACTCCTTTGCATATGCTAGGTACCAGCATAGATTGAGGCCTGGCCCTTCACTTGGAGACCAGTTGTCAGCAGCCCTCTGAAGGCCCTGTGCAGTACAGAAGTCAGGAAGGCCAGCCATGGCACCAGGCAGACTGGGGTTCAGGTCCCAGCCCTCGTACATGCCAGCTGTAGGACCTTAGAGAACTGGTATGAGCTCATGCGCTTGTTTCCCTGTGTGTAAAATGGGCACAAACAGGACCTTCCACGTGGTTGTTTGGAGGATTAAGAGATGAAGGAGTTGAGCACTTGGGTGTAGTAGCCGACACCCTACCCTGCCATCCAGTTGTTTTTGATTCAGAGCAACCCTATAGGACAGAATAGAACTGCCCGGTAGAGTTTTCAAGGAGCGTCCGGTGGATCCAAACTGCTATAATAGACTTAACTGCTGTACCACCACCGTTTCCAGCCGAACTGAGTAAACGCTGATAGCGGCTTGCTGTTATTACTGGTATAGTCTGGGCACTCTTGAGGATTAGGAAGTGCTCCAGCTTGCTGAGGACGGCCTCTCTTCTGTTTGTAACTTGAGTTTTTCTTCTCCACCTTCCTCATCCCATTGCTGTCAAGTCAATTCTGACTCATAGCGACCCCATAGGACAGACTAGAACTGCCCTATAGAGTTTCCATAACCACCTGGCAGATTTGAACTGCTAGCATTTTGGTTAGCAGCTATAGCACCTAACCACCACACCACCAGGGTTTCTTTATCCAGTGACCCCCAAACTGGGAAGGGAGCCCCCGTGCCTCAGAGGACAGGGGCTTGCCTTTTTTGTGCTGAGAACAGTTAAGTGCTCTTGGCTCCAGATGTTCCCAAGTCCCGAACTCCCTGGCCAAGGTCCCCAGGACAGGTACTGACCTCGACCCAGGGCACAGTGGGAGATAGTCTCTGTCGGCACCACTCACAGCGAGGCCACTGCCTGGCCGCCACGGGGCAGGTGTGGGAGCTGGCTGCATCTCAGTGTGGGGACCAGCGGCCCTGCTGCCCTACTGTCCGGCTGTTGGTTGCGTTTCTGCCTGAAAAACGGTCCTGGCACTAGGAGGGTAGGGGATGCCTGGAACTGTCCATATGGCCCACTTTCCCTTCCCTCAGGTCTTCAAAGGGCTATAGTGGGACTGCAGGGCCCACAGCCTCAGGGGAGGAAACTGCCAGGGCATTGGGGTTTTTTTTCCTTCCCAGGAGGGAGGACCATACTTCCCCAGGGATTTCCTATAATTGTTTCCATCACCCCCTGCCCTGGGTTGAATGGAGCTTCCTCTCCAAGGTAAGGACCCAAAGATCTAAGTGCTGTTTCTTACCCCTGGCTGCACCTGAGAAGTAGGGCCAAGGGAGCATCTGAAAAATACCCACAGCTAGGCCTCACTCAGACCCATTAAGTGCAGCTCCTAGGGGTGGAGCCCACACATCTGTATTTTTTTTTTTAATATGCAAGTTCCTTTAGTGATTCTGTGCTACCAAGGGGAAGATCAGTGTGCTACAAGGGTGGGCTCTGTGAAACCGAAAAAGGAGGCAGTTGGTCTGTAACCCAAAGAGATGGGCTGAGTCTAGACAGTGAGTGAATTTCCATCTCTCATACTAGCAGTGTGAGCCCTTCTGCTCTTCAGACCTCTGATTTGTCTTTTATGAAAGAGGGATGTTGTGAGGATGAACTAGGACAGTGTGTCTGTCTGGCACATAATGTTTGTCAAATCATACCTGGGCGTATAGGAACTGTGACTATAAGCTGAGACACCCAGGGGGCCATACTGATCCTGGAGACCCCCCTCGGCTGTTTTTATAGCCAAGCAGGTGGTGTGAGGCCCCCGGCTTCCCAGGAGGTAGGCAGGTATAGAGGGTGGCAGACATAGTTTAAAAAGTACACTAGGTATTCTCTTTCAGTCTAAGAAGGCTTCCTGTAAGAGGTGACTGATGTGATGGTAATAACTGGAGTACAGAGAGGTTTGGGGGCAGCTTGTCCGATGCTACATGGCCAGTAACCTGAGATTGGCACCCCGTCTGTTCACCTTTCAGCTTAATAAGAGGTCCATTGGTTGAGAAGGACAGAGAAAGAGCTTGCTCCTGGAAACCTTGGCCCGGCCTGTCCTCCCTCTGCTGTTTCTGACTGGGAGAGGGCAGCTGGAGGCTGTTGGGTGCTGACCACATGCCCCAGCGTTTGAAGGCAGGAGACAAAATATGGCTGTGTGGCGGCCGAAAGGAGCCAGGCCAGACCGATGCCTGCTCTGGACTGGGTGAGCAGGCCTAAGGCTGGTCCATCTGCCGCAGGCCTTGGGCTCCGCAGCTCTGCCTTGTGAATGGAAGGCCAGAAATGGAGCCGAACTTGAGGAAAAGGGGGGGGGGCTCCAGCCCTGGCGCTGGGACTTTCTTCTTGGGTTTCAAGTAAACAGTCTCAGCCCTCCTCCCCCTCTCCTGCCTCCACCCCCGGCTCCTCATTCGACGGGTCTCATGTGTTTCTATTTAAGGGTTGCGAGTAAACCCCAGTGATTGGCAGCCTCAGACCCTCTTGACTTCTCGCCTGGTCCCGGGCTGTGGGGAAGCTCTCTCCTGCTCTCTTTCTCCTGAGGGGAGGACGCTGTGATTTTTCTCCTTGGGGGTTTACGGGGGTGGGGGGGTGGGGGCAGGAGCCCGCCTCCTCGCCTTTCCCTTCCCCTCTCCTCCTCTCTGGCCTCGGCCCTCATGGGCCGCCCACCGGCTCCCGGCCCTCCCCTCGCGCCCCGGCCGGCTGTGGAGTCTGGAGAGACCACGTCGGCCCCGGGCCTCTCCTCGGACTCCTTCATGCCAGGCTGGGACTAGCTCATCACAGCGGAGGGCCTCGGCCTCTGAGCTTCCTGGGCCCCGCTTCCGTCTCTGTCTCTGTCTCTCCTGTCCCCTCGCCCCCTCTCCTCTCCGGCCCCCTCCCTGGCCCCTTGACTCCCCATGTCCCCCGGTCCCCGCAGTCCAGCGGGCCGGTGTGGGGTCCTGCTATATGGCCCATCCTTGGGGCCCAGCGAGCTGCAAGCCCTGGCTGCGGGCTACCCCTGGGAGCAGCACTGGCGACGGAGCAGCCTCCCCCGAGGCCGATGGACAGGGGGCGCCCCGGACGTGGGGCCATGGCCGGCCGCTGGCTCACCGCGTGCTTTCTGCCCTCGCCAGGTGCCGACACCAACGCCGAGCCCATGATCCTGGAACAGTACGTGGTGGTGTCCAACTATAAGAAACAGGAGAACTCGGAGCTGAGTCTCCAGGCTGGGGAGGTGGTGGATGTCATCGAGAAGAACGAGAGTGGTAAGTGCCCCAGCGTCTGGCTGTCCACTCGGGGTTCCAGCCTGCCGCCTCCGATGGGCTGGTTTGTGTTCCCCTTCTCCTCGCCCCACCTCTGCAGCTATACGTTATTTCCATCTGGATGGAGAGGGCTGTGGAGGCTGAAGTTTCCCCTGTTGGTTTGGGCTGCAGGCCAGCAGTTTGCCTGGTGGTAGAAGAATGTCTCCCCACTCGGGGTAATTAACCAGCTCGTGTTAATGTCAGGCCAGGGGGCCAGGCTCCACCGTAACCATCCGGCTCCTGCCCAAGGCCCCATGTCCCCTGAGACCCAATGGGATGAGCTTCCCCCTTGGGGCCATATTCCAAGCCAGGGAGCAAGCAGGGCCAGGAGAATTCAACTGGCTGATGAGGAAGGCAGGCTGTGATGTCACTGTGGGGGGCCCGGGTGCGCGGGGCCTCTGGCAGGTTGCGTGTGGAAGGTCTAGGCTTTTGGGAATTGGCAAGTGGCTGGGTGGGAAGAGGACCTAGACAGGGGATGGAGCCAGGTCCCATGCCAGGGGAGGTCCTGCAGCAGCAGCCACTTTGTCACTGAGAGCCAAGGTCTTGTCTTGTATTGGGGCTGTGGTGATGGCCGCCCATCAGGGATGCCAGCTCCAAGATTCTTGTAAAGTAGGCTATAGTGTCTCAGTGTTCTTGGTAGCAGGGGTCTAGCTGGCAGGTAGAGTGAGAAAGGTGGGAGTCTGTCAGTGCAGGGGCAGGCCAGTATAGCACCCTGCAGGGCTGGGGATGGGACTTGGGCCCAGGACGTCAACAGTCTTTCCACAACCTACTGGGGCTTGAATGAGTTCCTGGGGTGTTGTCTTTCACTTTCAGTTTGTTTCCGTTAGCTGGGTACCACAGCCTCTCTGGGCTGTGCTTATAGGAACCTCCCAGAGGGGAGGAGCCTGTTCTCTCCATCCCAGTCTGTTCCGTTTCCTTATTCTATTTGAGCCATGAAAGGAAAGCATACTGAACCACTCCTGTGCCCATTTTATAGATGGAGCAACTAAGGCACAAAGTTACTCAGGGGAAACAACTCACTTGAGGCCAAAGGCAGAACTGGGCTTATTCAAGGGCTCTTGGTCCCTAGGCCTGTGAGAGGAAAGTAGTTGTGGAGGTGCTCAGAAAATCCCCACAGGCATCTTGGGGAGGTGGGCTCAAGAGCCCGCTTGCAGGATACTCAGGAGCTGTGCTCCCAGAGAGCAGGACTGTGATGTGAGCCTAGATTCCCACAGCCTGTCCCCATCTCAGAGCTCAGGTCTGGAGTTGTGAGCTGTTTGGCAGTAGCCATCTCCCCCAGGCAGGGCCGTGTCCGTGCTGCGGGACACCGGCCCTTCACCACAGGTGCGTGTAGTGGACGCCTCCTGTTTCCTCTGTAACTTTGTGCGCAGCCTTTGTCGTAGAACTGGCACCCTCCCCCTGCAAACGGCAGCTGGCACTGGATATTGTCATGGGGGTTTTATTTGAAAACTCTGACACCGAAAGAAGGGAATATGTAATGGTGGAAAGTGAAATACTAGGGGAGGGAGCTTGCGCCAAAGAAAGAATGTGCCCCACTTTTTATAAGGTCTCTGGCTTAGAGACCCTCCTATTGCCTCACCTTCCCTGTCCTTCCACGTTGTAACTATGTAAGCCTGGAGGCAGTGAGGTCTTGTAACTTGGTGTCAGGATGGCTGAAGAGGAGACACAAAAGGAAATCACTTCTGCTATAAGACTCCAGACTCCATGATTTCCAGGGATGTGCATGTCCTCTACCATCCCGTCCCATATGTAGGACCCAGGAACACTTGGAGTCCTGCCTAGGAATGGGAGAGCCTCAAAAAAAGTTCTGTATCAGCATCTGTCTCTGGAAGTAGGATTCTGCCCGCCACCGCTGACTGAATAGTCCCTTAATCACTCTGGTCCTCAGTTACCCGTCTGTAAAATGGGATCACCTTGTAGTTTCTTGGAAACGGGCTGGAACAGATGACCTTCCTAATACCTCTTTCAGGTGTGAACACTGTACTGGGTTCTCAGCAGAGCCCTGGATTGGAGTGGGGAGAGCCTCCCTGAACATGGTTCCCCAGAGGGGTGCTTTGTATCTTTACCCTGGGTGGAGACAGCTGCCCAGCAGCAGGTGCTTCCACAGGGACCATGGAGGGGAGATCAGCTAAACCAGAGAAACTAAGGGGGTGGAGAGGAGAAAGGAAATGAACCAAACTGCTGGTTCTCGCACATCCGGCAAGCTGCAAGGAGTTGGTGAGTGAGGGTTTTGAACTTGGGAACAAAGACCCAATTGTGATGCCTTTGACCTTGGACCTGGTGGGTGTGTTAAGGCATTTCCACTTGCATTGTTAGAAGATGCAGACCCAGTCAGCACCATCCCCGCCTCTAGGGCCTCATCTTGTTCACTGGGTTCCAGGGCTCTCTGCCTGTGTCCCTTTCAGCCTGGCTGGGAACATCTGTAAAGGAATCCAGCCATACTCGGCTCCCTTGCTTATTAGAGCCCTCTGGCTAGGACTGTAGCCACCAAGCGATTCGGAGGCATGTGTGCACCAGCAGCCTGTGCTCTCCCTGGTCCGAGGAGGGTGTGTCTGGCAGGCAGATGGGAGTCTGTACACAGTAAGCTAGGACCTACCGCACATGCATTAGTTACTGGGGTCATGGACCACTCCTACAGCAGTAGAAGGCACCTGGACCATTTTGTGAGTGAGATAACAGACTGAGGTTAACTGATTTCCAACAGCTGAGACCTCTCCTCTATAGGACATTGGGAAGGCTGGTAATGTGCTGATCCCAGTGGGAAGCAGGTGGCAGCCCAAGCTGGTAATAGTACAGGTGTGGCAGACATTGCCTGGGCAAGATGACCTGGGTGGAAGGCTGTCTCTGGATCCTTCCTTCAGCGTGGTGCTCACAGGTAGTGGGAATTAACGTTATTAACTGATCCTTTGAACTGGAGGGAAGCAACAGCTGATTAGTTAGGAGGAGGAAGGTATGTCCCCAGCGCCAAGGACAAGTCTGAGGACAGAGATGTAGATGGACAAAAAGCCAGAGATGCTCAAAGTGGTAGAATCTGAATGGTTTTTTTAACTGCAGTGAAAGAAATATAGCATGGCATTTGCTGTTTTAATGAATTTTAAGTAGGCAATTGAGTGGCATTAATTATATCCACAACATTGTGCGACCATCACCACTGTTTGTTTCTAAAACTTTGTCATCATCCCAAACAGAAGCTACGTTCCTACTAAGCATTAAGTACCCATTCCTCCCTGCCCAGCCCGTAGTAACCACTAACCTCCTTCCTGTCTTGATGTATTTGCCTGTGTATAGATATTTCATGTAAGTGGAATCATACAGTGTGCATTCTTTTGTGTCTGACATATTTCCCTTGCCATGATGTTTTCAAGGCTCATCCGTGTTGTAGGGTTTGTCAGAATTGTATTCTTCTCTATGGCTGAGTAATAATTTCATTATGTGTAGTTGCTACATTTTGCTATCCATTCATCTGTTGATGGACATTTGGGTTGCTTCTACTTTATGGCTACTGTGAATAGTGCTGTTAGGGAACACTGCTGTCACTACATTTTTGATCAGGCAATGGGTCCCAACCAGAAGAGGACCATTTTTCTCCATTGATCAACAAGGACAAACAGAGCAAAAAGCTTCACCAGCTTTACTAACCTTGTCAGCGTGCTAGGGCGTGAAGCAGACTGATGCATCTTTCTCCCAGGGAGCAGCTGGTGGGCTCAAAGCAGAGCTCTTACCCACTGTGCCGCAGGATTCCTTGTGTTGAGCAAAGCTGCCTCCAGTTGTCCAGAGTCGCTTCCTTCTTCTCTGAGTCTTGGCTTCCTTCCTGGCACCCAGTTATTCACAGGGTGATCCTGCTTCCTTGGAGGCACATAGCTATAGGTCCTAAGATTAAAGAATTGTGCTGACAAGGAATTTTGAGCTCCTGTGATCCACCTACTTAACTGACATGTGAGATAATTAAATATTAGGGAGTTGGACAACTTTCATCCCTGCCACAGTCAATCCTTCAGTCCCAGTTGAGGTGTGAGCAGAGCCCAGAACTCAAGGTTTGCTCAAGGGATCATTGAAAGAATATAGGAAAATTCCACTGAACCCATGGGAAGGGGAAGTACATCCTGGATTCATGGTGCTGAAACTGAGAACCAGAAAGTCAGCAGGAACCAAAGCAGTTTCTCTTGTCTTTCTCCATCTCTTGGGGACCATGTGGGCTTAAAGCACAGCTGTATGCTTCTATTTGCAGACCAGCCTTCATTCTCATGGTTTCTCTTCAACCGTAAACAGCAGCTTGTTCATGTGGTGTTGGTTGTAGAGGCCAAACTCTGCTTAACTTTTCCATTGAGTCAGTAGCATTAACGGAACAGTCTCTGATTCTCTGAGTTCAAACTTTGGTGTTTGAATGTGGTTGGTTCTTGGCCACCCAATGAAATGATGCTTAGGTCAGGTGTCCAGTCCTGGACCAGTCAGCCGTGGCCAGGAGCTGGGTCACAGAATACAAACAGAACTATCTAGTCTGGCTTTTCAGCATTGGCAGTTGGGGGCAGGTTTCAAATCAGGGAAACAATTAAAAGTGGAGTACCCCAAAACATGTTGGCAGCAACCATTTTGCCCATTTAGCAGCTGTGCATTTAGTAGAGAGAGCAGAGAACCTGGAATCTGATGAACTTAAGTGGTGTAAATGGGATTCACTTGTTTCCTCATGCGTTAAAATGGAGCAGTGATACCTGTGACATCAGCTTTTATAAGGGAAGAAGATGCTGTACATAGTATTTATTCACTCAGGAGCCCTGGTGATGCAGACAGTGAAGCTCTCAGCCGCTAATCGAAAAGTTGGCTGTTGGATCCTACCCAGCAACCCCATGGGAGAAAGACCTGGCAGTAAGCTTCTATAAATATTACAGCTAAGAAAACCCCATGGGGCAGCTCTACTATGGGGTCGCCATCAGTGGAAGTCAGTTGGATCACACCTAATAACCCAGTAGCATTCACCCACTCATTCATTTATTTAGGAATACTTGGATGGCTCCTTTGAATCAGGTGCTGTGCTGGTTGGGTGTACCGTCCAGCCTCCATGGAGCATAGAATCTAGTTAATGTGAGCATTCTGGGGGTTGGAGTGGGGCTGTGATAGCATCATAGACTTCTCTTCACTGCCTTAAGTGGACTTCTTTTATCCCTTCTGTGTCTGTCACTCAGCTTCTGTACTTCCCAAGGAACCATCTCATTACTGATTAAGACTCCCAAGTAACCCTCCTCCTGGAAAAGAGATGTCCCAATAAACATAGCAATAATAGGCTGTTCCTGGAAACCCAAATTTATTGCAGTGTGTGTTGCATATACACGTCACTTAGCACTCTTAGATCTGCAACAGCCTTTGAGAATTTGGTTCTTACGAGCCAGGCCCTGTTTGGATGTGGTGACCCCGCAGTGGTAGTGACTGCCTACCATGTGGTCCTGAGCCAGCCATCAGAAGGTCTTAGTCTCTGAAATCACTTCTCAAGTGCAGTGCACATGTGTGTCCCTGCTGTGTCAGCCTGACAAGCAATCCTGGACCATTCTGATCCAAGGCTCTCCAGGGTGTAGCTGTTACTCACTTCATGAAGCTGGCAGGAGGGGAAGGGACCAGGAACATAAATCCAGAGGGTCCAAGCCCAGGCGGGCTCGAATTCTAGTCCAGCCTTGAGCCACTCAGCCCAGTTTCCTTCGCTCCCAGCTAGAGATTATGTGGAGAATGAAACTACAGGATAGCGTAGCAGGTTAATAAACCTTGATTTTAACCTTGGCTTAGTTATTCATGGTGACCATGTGAAGTTACTTGGATCTTACAAGCATCAGTTTCCTTAAATGTAAAATGGGCGTACGGGGACCTGTACCTGTAGGGTTAGCATGCACTGATCAGAAGGAATTCAGTGCTTAGTACTGGGCACGGCACACAGTGAGGGCCTGGCACGTGATAGCCATTAGTAAAACCACAGGACTGGGACACTTCTGCCACAGATATACCTCAGGGCCCACAGCAGACCAGTTTCCCTCTCAGGGCCTCAGTTTCCCTACCTGGTCAGAAAATGAATTATACTCAGTGGTATTTGAGGACTTTCTGAACTCTGAGGGTCTGTAAAGAGGGTGTTTACTGCAAGGCAGTGAGGCTGGGATAACCCCTCTGGGGTCCAGAGACAACGCCCTCCCCCGAGCCTTTGCTTCGGGAGCTGTAAAAATGGCACGGTCTCCTCGTCTGAGTCCACAAGGGAAAGGAGAGAGAACCATAGTCAGCACCAGTAGCCTGAAGTGGATGCCAGTGAAGCCGAGGTCAGATTGTTTCTTCCAACCTTTTAACCGATTGTGACAGCAGCTGTCCGTCCCACAGCACTCTCTGATTCTCTGCTGGGTTCCATCATTTGTTGCACTGGCCGCACAGAACGCACAGACCATACAGCTACAGGGTTATTAGGGATGTAACAGGGTGTAACTCAGGATCAGAAATGGATTAGAGTAGAGTTCTTCAGTTAGGGCAGCTTCTTGTCAACTGTGCCCTCAGGCTCTCAGCCTCTGCCCTGCTTGGGCAAGTGGTGCGAAGCTCCTCTCTCTGTGGGTCAGCAAGCCCTGCTGTAGCCATCTCTTAGCAGTCTCCTGGTTTATGCTGTTTCACCGGACTGTGACTCTTCCTATGGCTGCACTGCCGTCTCTCGCTGTTTTCCATGTTCCAGCTGCTCTCTTACCTGAACCTGGGAGGTTCTCAGAGCAGGGAGCTCAGGTCTACTCCTAGGTCTTTTTTCTTTGTAGTGAGATATCCCCTTTCTGCCTCTGAGATGCCTCATATTAAGCCTAGCAGCATAGCAGAACTGACCAATCTCCTCATTAGGGTTCCACGTTCATGGTCACACTCCCACAAGGGTACCATGCACCTTATTTGCATTATGTGCAAGCTATCCAATCCCCTTGGTGGGCCACAAGCACCTTATTTGCATTATTAGCAAGCTATCCAATCCCCTTGGTGAGCCACAAGCACCTTATTTGCATAGTCCCGGGGAATCATTTGGTGGGAGTTACAAGACCATGGTAAGAAAGGTTGTATAAAAGCAGTACCTCTTATCACAGCAGCTATCTTTGTCGTCGTCTGTGACAGAAAGAAAGGACAGAGGCAGAAGCCGAGGTCCCCTTGGTAGCCCCCCAGTAGCCTCAAGGAAGTAGGACTTTAACCAGGCTGGGGAAAGAAGAGGCCCACCTGGGATGCCCCATTCTGTGTGATACATGCTGGCTCTGTTTTGTGGGACAGAGCTGAAGTGCCAGGGGCAAAAGCTAGCATGGTCGCAGAAGGCTACTGCAGGAGTCATAGACGTTGAGCAGGGTCTTGGAGAATGAGGGAGCTAAGGTGGGCAGAGAGGGGAGAGCACCCCAGGTCCACACAAGCACAGTTGTGGGCTGAGACAGGAGGCAGACATCTGGTTGCTTGGAAGAGAAGGGACTTGCAGACACAGAAGTAAAAGTCCCTGTGGGACGGATGGGGCCACAGAAAGTGGGTGAATGGTAGAGTAGTCTGAGAATTGTAGCACTTGAAGCAACAGGGTACAGGGGAAGGGGCGTCTGCGGACAGGGAGGCCCTGGAAGTGGCCTGAGTGGCTTGAGTTAGACACGCGAGATCTGTTTATTGGGGAGGCGTCCAGGGGCTAGTCAGCACCAGGCACTGCCAGGCACCTGGTGGGCTGAGGACACTGGGCACTCCCTTTGTCTCATTGCCCACTCTGCTCAGTATGGGTAAGTTCGGTCAGTCAGCAGCTCTGATCTGACATTGGCTCTGAGGGTCTGTTGCGTTCCAAACTCCTGAGGCCATTTTCCTTGACTGGTCACTTGAAGAGGCATGTGCAGCCTTGGAAATCCGACTGAAGTGCCAGAGTGAAGACAGCCACTCATCTCAGCCTCAGTCCCAGCCCCATGGCAGCACCTGGCTGTTTTTGGGGAAACAGACAGATTTCCACAGAACAATCATCTCCAAAATGCTGCTTCTCCGGATTTGAACTCCAGGGGCCTGTTAAAGCACATGCTGCCAGGACTCCCAGCAAAGCCAGCCTTCAGTCGTCTGCTCAGTCAGTAGTCACCAAACCCTTATTTGTTGGCCACTTGCTAGGTGAGGGCCACTGAGGTGACTGAGGCAGACAAAGCCCTGCTGTCTTGCATTTAATGGAGAGATATCTTCTAAATGAGCAAACCAAGAAAATAATGAAGAAGAGTACAATAGCTTGATAAACGTGCTGAAAGAAATAAGCAGAACATGTTGCTGGAGAATAAGGAAGGGGAAAAGTGAGACAGCGTGTGGTCAGGGAGGGGCTCCCTGTGAACGCCAAGGACAGACAGTACCTGGTGGATGAAGGGAGGAGACACAGGTCGGTGGCCTCGTGGTGAGTGGTAAACAAGAGCAGGGAAATAGGTGGGGATCAGGGATATTATCCTGGGAATGTTGTTGGGTGCCACTGAGTCGATTCCAACTCTTAGCAGCCCATAGGACAGAGTGAAACTCCTCCCCTGTGCTGTTGCTGTTGAGTCGATTGCCTGCACATAGTGACTGCAGGGTTGAGTAGAACTGCCCCATAGCATTTCCAAGAAACATCTGGTGGATTCAAACTGCTGACCCTTTGTTTAGTAGTGATAACCCTTAACCACCTCACCACCAGGGTTTCCAAAGCTGCCCGACAGGGTTTCATAATGTGTACTCTTGACCAAAGCAGATCACCAGGTCTTTCTCCTGCAGAGCTACTGGGTGAGTTCAAACCGACCATTTGCTTACCAGCTGAGTGGTTAACTTTTGCTCCAGCAGGGTTCCTATTCTGAGAATAAGCCTCACCGTATCCCCAAGTGAACCCCTTCAGTGGAGTCAGCAAAAGGCAACCTGACTCCCCCAACCCAGACGTACCCTCACACAGGTGCCAGTGGGCAGGCAATGCTAGAGACCTCACCCCCCACCACCCACAGACACTGCCTTTGTCCCCAGTAGAAGTGACAGGTCTCATGTGCAGCTGAAGTGCAGGGAGCAGCTCTCCCCTGGTGCACGCTGCAGCCCCCATCCTCCGCTCTTATATAACAGGTTTCCACCATGGTGTGGTCCACAAAGTGTAAAACAAACGCTTTCTGGGGAGTATAGTAATTTGTCAGGACCCGAGGGAATTTTGGTTGAGAAATTGCCCCTTCTGTGTACTTTCCCCAGACTGCCCTGTGGCCGTGTGATATTACACACTTCAGCAGTTGGGTTTACAGTAATCCTTCTGGTAGGCGGGGATGACCCAGGGTAAACCATCGTTGATTCTATCAGCATCTTTTCAGATTCCATAACCTCATCCTCTGGGCTCCCAGAGCTGACCTAGGATCCCTGGCCTCTTAGTTAGGGAATTATGAGGGTGACCCAGTTAACTCACATGCCGTGTGAAGGCTGATGGGAACCAGGGTTCAGTGGGCACCCCATCCTTGGAGCAGAGCTGTCGAATCCTGGGAAATGGAAGGAAACTTCTGGTTCAGATAACCCTTGATTCTACTATGCTACCTATATTTGAACTATGTGTATGCAATTCTTGTTGGCTTCCTTGCATTTGGTTGTCTCGGCCCCACCTCTGCCTTTCCCCACTCAGTCGGGTATCTTTTGGGCTCTCACTAAAATGCATTGGCTCTCCTAAGCTTTTATTGGATCGGGTTGTAGGGAAGTAGTCCAGGAGAGGGGGGAGAAAGCCAAACTCAGCTGAAGTCAGGAAAGGACTAGCCATAAAGTGAGTGGACCAAGAAAGGGACTCCTCTTGCAAGCTGGCTCATCAGCATATTGCTCCATGGCTCACCATGTTCTGGAACTTTGTCTTTCAGGGAAAGTTCTAAGCATGATCAGAAGTCTGCATGCCCGTACTCTTAGACCTCTGCCAGTAGAGTCCTCAGAGAAGTCAAGTCTATTCCCACTAGTGTGGGGTTTTGGGACAAGATATAAGATAAACTCTTGTTGAATCATAACACTTTATGCTTTACAAGATATAAAACCATGCAGCTTATAAAACATCCGAAGGAGAAAAGCAGGGCAGAGACTGGCATTTTCTCTGTCCAAGGAGGAAATCAAAGCCCAGCAAGGTTAATTAAGTATCCTGCTCCAAGATCACATGCCCGACAAGGGGGTGTAGGCTTCAAACACATGCGACTTACCCAGTGCCTTTGGTTGGAACTCCAGATGTTTGCATTTTCTTCCTGGTGGGTTTTACTTCTTTGGAAAGCCAGGCTGCAGAGTGCCCTGAGGCCCAGAGAGCAGGAGAGCAGAAGAGCAGAGGTTTGTCCTTCTGCCAAAGTCTCGGCTGGGGTAAGGGAAAGGCCAGGGTGTACGTAAGCAGGGATAGGATAGGGAAGAGAGGTGTGCTGACTCAGTTTCTTAGAAAATAAGTTGGTTGCATGAATGTTCCAGCTTTTGGCATAGCTAGGTTCACAGGGTGGGGCAGGACTGGGTGGGTTGGGGCATCTGTGACCTCCCCTGAAATCTCCTCACTGGGGCCTGGCACAGCCTGGTCTGGTGCTGCTGGTCAGGCCTCAAGCCCACCTTGTCCCCTTTATCCAAAGAAGACACCTGTCCCAGTGCTCTCCTCCTAACCCCTACTTCCAAGGCAGTACCATGCCACCCTCCCTTTGCATGTGTGCCAGCTGAAGAACAGAGGAAGAATAAGCGTTTTCAGTGAGTGCCTTGCTGCAGCCCTTCAGCCCATTCCCAAAGCTCCAGCCTGTGGGGCAGTGGGGCGAGGCTGCCTGCACGTCCTCCTGCACCATCCCGACCCCCCATGCTTAAAGAGACTAGTATTCCAAACCGGTAACTTCCCTGCAAGATTAGAGGAACCAGCTTGAGAGGACAGACTCCCCAGCTGAGCAAGGCCACTTTCCAGGGCCAGGGGCTGGCTGGCTGGAAAGTGATGATGTGCTCCAGGAGAGGTAAGGCTGCCCACCAGCTGACTCCGGTCTGCCCCTGGACTGCCCTCAGCCCCTGGTGTGCCTCTTCCCTCCCAAGAAGGGAGTGAGGGCCCGTTGAGGTTGACCAGCACCCTGACCTGGCCTTTCTGGACAGTGTCTGTCCCTGTTTGTTTGTTGTACCTCTAGTCGGCACTGTCACAGGCCGCAGACCTCTGTCTGCTCAGCGTGCACTCTGTCTTTCAATCAGGGCTGGCTTTGCGTTGCTGTGCTCTGCTGCTGTATGTGGGTGTGGTGGTGAGGACACAGGGCAGGGGTTCCTAGGTCCTACACTGGCACCTGGAGGCCTGGCTCTAGACTTCTCCCGTGCTAAATGACCTCCCTGTGCCCTGGCGTGGCTTTCTGCCACTTTCAGCCACCCACTTCTTGCTCGAGAGATTGGGTCAAGGGATTGCCACTTGGCCTGGTGCTCTGGTGTCATGTTCTCATGAAGAGCAGCAGCATGCTATCGTGGGAGGAATGCCAGGCTTTGCCTAAGAGATCTTGGTCAGTCAAGCCTCCAAGCTCAGCAGCTGATGACCTCAGGCAGGTCAGTTCACCTGTCTGAGCAACATCTTTCCCCACCTGCACAATGGCCAAGGCTGCTTTTAACATCCTAGGTTTCTCTACTACCCTGACCCCCGTGCTTTTACCGAGCTGGGATAAGAGCAGACCTGAGATCCCCTCATGCCCCTGGGACTCTGAGAACAAGCCAGTTTGAATTCAGAGGGGGAAGGTGAGGGGATTGGACCGTGTTGGCGTGTCTTCAGCCAGTTCTCCCCAAGCAGCCAAATGGGTCACTGGTTGCAAACATCCCTGGGTTTGTAATGGCTCCTAGACACCTTTTGAATGGGCCTTGGGAGGCCAAATGCCTTGCAGATTAAGGTTCCCAAGAAGGAACAGCTGAGTAATGGTCTTGTGCTTCCCTGAGCCACTTCTGTGCTAAGACAGCAAAAGGGTGTGTATGTGTATATCTGTGTGTGTGAGTGTGTGTAGGTATATGGGCATGTGTATATGCGTGCATGTGTGTGTTTTCTCCCCTAAGTGAGGACTAAGCCAATGAAGACAATGGTCCAGTCGTGTGCTTCCCTCCCTCCCCTCGTTTGCATCAGCCAATGGAAGGGCTGGCACCATTTGTTTTCCAGGATAGTGCTGTGTAACAGAAGGAATATGATTAGTGTCGTGGAATTTTATGGTTGGGGTTTGGGGTGGCTTTCCCCCGCCTTTTTTAAAATAATGTTTTGAAGAGTTGCCCTGGAGAGCTGCTGGCAGCAAAGAGGCTGAGGAATGGTTTTGGCCATGTCAGATGAGGACAAGATTATCCAAGTGGTGGGGGAGCTCTCCCATCAGCCATGCTGTGGGACTCCGAAGCCGCCCTGCCAGCGAGGGCCGTAATCACAAACAGGCTGGGATCGGTTACAACCAGAAGTATTACTTTAGACTCTTGGCTTTGAAGGGGAAGAATGCAGTTTTCCTTGGCCCCCATCCCCTGTCCTCTGGAGTCAAACAAGATCTGTGAAAGCAATAGTGCTGGGCTTAAAGAGAGGCCAGACTTCAAGCCAGTTAGGGTCTCCAGGGTTCAGCATCCCAGAGCTCCACTGATCCCCACTCTTACTGGGGCCGGGGTTAGTCTGCCCCGTGTGCTCTCTGTGTTCTCCTTGGGGTGAATTGGAGAATGCTGTTTCCCAGAAGTCTGTCTTGTCTACCTAGGACCCCTTCATCCTTGTCTTGCTCTCTAGCTAGATGTCTTAAGCCTCCTTCATATTTTTAAGTTGTGGTAAACATATGTGTAACAAAACATTTGCTGTTACAGTGCTCTGCACATGTACCACTTGGTGACATTAATTGTGTTGATCATGGTGTGCAGCCATCACCATTATCCATTTCCAGATTTTGCCATCACCTTCTTCATGTGTTAAGTTGTCATTTTCTGCCATGTAACCATGCTGTGTGTGTGTGGGAAGTGGGGAGGAGGCCAGGTGGCCCAGCTCATTAGAGCAGAGTTAACTAGCCTCTGACGGTAACACGATACCTGAGGTGACACCCGTTCTGTCCCCTCCGCAGACTGGGGGATCCTCTAGTTCATCTGTCCTCCCTTCCCCCGCCTCAGCTAGCACCTTAGACAGACCTTGGCTTACTGGGTGTAAATAACACTGCTCCCCTGAGACTTCATATTGTGACAGACCTGCTTTACACTGGCATCGGTGATAGGAGCCAAACCAGGGTTGGCATGTGGCAGCCTTACCACCAGCGTAGCAGGATTTTAACTCCCTCTTCTTGGGAAGAGAAAGTTCACATTGCCTTCAGGTACCTGGTGAAAAAAGCCACCCAGAGGTCCTGCCTCAGTGCCTCCCATTCTGCTGTTTCCAGACCCCAGCCCTGAACAGCCTTGTATCCCTGCCTTACAGCACCTGGGTCCCTGTCACTAAGGTCCAGACCCTGCCAGGAGGCTGTCTTCTCAGGCATTTCAGGCTGGAGCTCTGGCCCTGGCAAACACCTGTGCTTAAGCTGCTGGACTGGCACATCGCCCAGACTCCCCAGTCTGTCCCAGGAACAACAGGAGAAACCCCTGGAGCTGATGAGTAGGGTGCAGAGCTAGGAGGTACACCCAGAAGGCCTGTAGCTTCTGAGTTAGGTTCTCACAGTGGCTGCTGGGATCGCCTTTGAGAATTAAAGAATTCTAAAGCAACTTTTACTTGGGGTGGCAAGGTGAAATCTGGCTAAGGGGAACCTGTGGTTGAGGGGCCCTTCCTGGCATGGGAGGAAGTAGCCAGAAGTGATCTCCTGGCACAGTAAGAGTGATGGACACATCACCCCCCCGAGGACTTTCAAAACACATCAGGGCTCACTGTGTAGCTAGACAAACTCACCTCCCTGCATTTGAAAGGCAGCCTCTACTTTTGGTGGGGACAGAGCATCTTGGTGCTGAGGTGACAAGTGGGAGAGGATCCTGGGCCCTAGGGACCCTGACCACTCCTCACCACCATGGTCTTCCTCCCAGCTTGGGCAGTAGCTCGGATCCAGAGATCAGGACAGAAAAAGGGGATGTTCACATTCCAGGCTGAGAGACAGGCTGGAGCCAGGGAGCTGGAGCTGATGACATGCTGTTGCTCACTTCCTGGGGAGGGAAATTAGAGCCTCTCATGGCTAAGGCCTGGGGCTCAGCTGGGGGCGCTTTGGGCCTATCATTGCCAAGGGTTTGTTTTTTTTTTAAAATATTTTATTGTGCTTTAAATGAAAGTTTATAATCCAAGTCAATTTGTCATACAAGCCGTTGGACACACTCTGCTGTGTAACTCTAACTGCTCTTCCCACCCTGTGACAGCACACTCCTCTCCAACCTGTATTTCCCATGCCCATTCAACCAACTCCTGTCCCCCTGCATCCTCTCATCACGTCTCTGGGCAGGAACTGGTCAGTTAGCCTCATGTACAAGGTCTGACAGTTAAGTACGTGAACTCATCTTACAAAAGGTGCTACATACCTTATTGCTAACTGTCACCACGGTCACCTTCAAAGTACTCCCCTTGGAAAGCTATGCACTGATACCAGCACCTAGTCCACTCTTCAAAGCAATTTTGGAACTCTCTTTCTGGAATGACCATCAGAGCTGTTGTCGTTATTACCCTTGATGTCCTGAATGTCATCAAAATGTCTTCCTGTCAGTATTTCCTTTATCTTCAGGCAAAGACAAAAGTCACTGGGGGCCGGGTCAGGTGAGTAGGTATAGTGTTCCAGTACAGTTATTTGTTTACTGGCTAAAAACTCTCACAGACAACTCTACGGTTAAGTTCACAACTTGCCACCGTGCCACCGTGCACAGTGGTCATTCTAGGAAAAGTCCCAAAATTGCTTTGAAAGTTGGACTAGGCGCTGGTGTCAGTGCATAGCTTCCCAAGGGGGTTACTTCAAAGGTGATCATAGTGATATTCAGCAGTGAGGTATGTAGCACTTAGAACAATTAAGTTCATGGACATAATTGCCAGGCCTCGTATCTCCTTAAGCCAAGAAGTACACTCTTCGCCAGTATCGTTTTATATCTTATAGTGTAGTCCAATATCAATCTGAAGAGTTGACTTTGGGACTGGTTTCAGCTCTGGGCTAACTGGAGAGACTGGGATCATATCTTCTAGGGACCTTCCAGTCCATCAGACTGTCAAGTCTAGTTTTTTAGTAGAGTTCTAGTTCTGCACACTCATTTTTCTCGTGCAGCGTCAGGGACTCTGTGCTGTATTCCCCGTCAGGGCAGTCATTAGTGGTGGTGGTGGGCACAGTCTAACTCTTCCGGTCTCGTGCTGACATAGTCTCTGGGTTAGATGTTTGCAGAATAGAACTGCTCCTTAGGGTTTTCAAGGCTATGGCCTTCAAGAAAGAAGTAGAGGACCAGGCCTGTTTTCCAAATGCCCCTGGGTAGGTTCAAACTGCCAATGCTTTGGCTCATAGTTGAGCACTTAACTGTTTCTAGGGCATCGGAACTAGGGTAGGGTGTGGTTGGAGGGTAGCCTTTTTTCCTTGGATTGGAGTAGCATCTGCATGAGACCACTTCTTAGGAATGAGGACGGCTAGGTGGTGGCCAGAGTGGGAAAGACAAGAAGGCAGATGGGGCAGGAAGGAGCTTAGTGAAAGAACCTCTTGTGGAACCACTGCAAACCCAGCCATGATTCCAGGATAATTAGTCCAGGAGAAGAGCATTTGGGGCTCAAGTGAAACCCATTTGCTGCTTTCTGTAGGCTGTAAATACCAGCAACTGACAAGAAACTCAGGAGAGAGATTATTGAAGCACTTACTATGTGCTAGGCCATGAGCTAAATACTTTTTTTTTTTAATCAGTTGTACCGTGAAGTACTTTATGCATGAAAGAAAGCTAAGGGCCACAGAGTTTAGGTAAGTAGCCAGGATCTTTTCCTATACCCTGATGCTTCCTGGTTAGTCCCAGTTGGTCCTCTCTCTACAGGCCCTGGGTGAGTATCATAGTAAAACCCACTGCCCTCAAGTCAGTTCTAACTCATAATGACCTTATAGAACAGAGTAGAACTGCTCCATAGAGTTCTGAAGGAGCTCCTGGTGAATTTGAACTGCTGACCTTTGGGTTAGCAGCTGGAGCTCTTGCCCACTACACCACCAGATTTTCCTAGTATGATTTTTGGCATCTTGTCCAACTACTCTAGCCCTATAGGGAACAAGTCTCTGGAGCCCCTCATTCCAGAGCCCCTGCTTGCACCCACAAGGAGCAGGGTTTTATTTGTGTCCTCTGTATGAAAAGCAGTGGTACCAAGATTTCCAGTGGAGGACTGCAGCCAGCTGGTAGAGCTAGTTCTGATGGCTTGGGGAGAGGCTACTGCTGGTGGCAACCCTCTACTGTTCTCCAGGGTTCTTACCCATAGTATGGCCATATTCCTTTTGATTGGCTGTTCCATTCTGGGGAAAGGGGAAGGCCTGGTATGAAAATAGACCCAACCAGAGCCCTGGGAGGCAGCGGGGAGTATGGGTGTCAGCTTACTGGATGATCTTGGGCAAGTTAGACAGGATGCAACAGAAATCTATGAGCCTCAAATGTCCCCCGTGGGTAAACTTCTTTAAGAGTACTGGGGTGTTGTTTTGTGAGTCAGAGGTACCCCTTCTGAAATTGGGGAGCTGGAAGAAGTCATGCTGCCCAAGGGAGAATGGCTAGCTGCCTTGAATGCTAGCACAACAGAAATCCCTGAGGCCAGAGGGATGAGAGCTGGAGAGAAGGTGTCCAGCATTGAAGCCAGGGAAAGGGAAGGAAAGCCTCACTGCCCTCTGTCATTGTATGTCATGTACAATAGCTCCCCACTGAGCCTCTTCCTTGTGCAAAGCACTGAGACAGGCAGTCTTGACAGGATGCCAAGATGAGCAAGGCTTGACCTCTGTCCTTGTGGAAGGGCCGCCAAGCCAAGCCTGAGGTCAGGCTGCTGTAGGAATGCGAAGACAGGAGAGCAAAAGCTTGAGTAGAAGTGGTTGCAGGAACTTGACAGAGGACATGGCTTTGAAGATCAGAGAGAACAACACAGTTGTGGGCTTCTGAGCCCGGCTGAGTATGCTAAAGAAAGTAGGTTGGGGGCATGCCCCTTCCAGGCCGCCCTTCAACGATTTGCATTCATATCTCAGTCTACCACCGAGTAGCAGGTATGTGGCCACTCCCCTCCTCAGTTTATCTTGTAAAATGGAGATAATATTTCAAAATCCATATGATTATTTGTAGGGTTCACTGTGAAAGAAAATGACCTATTTTCTGGCACATTTCATGTCCCTTTTCTCTAGCCAGGGATGGGCTGCCATCCACTCTAGATAGTCTGTTGGGTTCATAAAAATGCTTACGTTGTAACCCTTATTATCCTCTGTCAGTCTGGAGACTTCATCTGTTGTTTTAAAATATACATATATATAACACAACATTTGCAAAGTCAGCATTTTTTTCAGGTGTGCACTGTAGTGATACCAGTTACATTAACCATGTTCCAGGTGGGAGACGTCAAAGCATTTCTCCCATTGTATCAGCAGTTGTGAGGATGGCACAGGACAAATATTCCTTCTGTCACACATCGGGTCATCTGAGTCACAGCAGCTCCGTGGCACCTACCAGTAACAGTTACCTCAGAACAGTCCATAGGGGTAAATAGGGCAGGTGGCTGTTTCCTTTTTTTCAAATGACGAAACTGAGTTTCAGATGGTAAGTGGTTTTGCTCAGACCTCAAAGCTTGAGAGTAGCCAAGCTTAGACTTGAACCAGAGACAGCAGATTGTTAGCCCAACGCTCCTGCTGGAAGATAGATGTTTCCCAGAATGTGGCTCCTACGATAGCAGGCACTGGGTGGATGCAGCATTAAGTGGCGTTGAGTCTTGTCATGAGAAGGTTATTTCCTATTCATTTCTCTCCCATTCTCTTTGTGGTCAAGGGGAATATCGCCATTTGGGGTTCCTGTGCTCGTAACCCCCATTTGACACTTACTGACTTCCTTCACTTGTTCGTTGGACTAACAGATCAGCTGGCCCCAGGTTTAGCATCTTGCTAAAAGTTGCCTTAAATATCTTGCTAGAACTTCATAGCAGAGTTTTGTTTTTGTTTTCGTTGTGTGTATTTTCGTAGTTATACTTATGCCAAGGGATACTGGCTTCTCTTTTAGCACAGCATAGCAAAAATATTTGTTTGTGCTTTAAAAAAATAAAGTCAGTTGAACTAAAAACACTGAGAAAATACTAGTACAGGTGCTATCAGATAGGTTAATTGGGTTCCAGAATGCCTGAGGTTTGGGAAACAGCAGAGTTATAGGCCCGGAAAGGGAATACTCCTTCCTGGGCACCCTCTACCTCCCACAGCCTCCTGGGGTGGGACCAGTGGCTCCCAAATTCCAACTGGGAAAGGAGCCTGGAAAAGCATGGGCATTCGTGGTGGCTGCCCCCCTCCATGTCCCCAATACCACATAGAAGAATCCACGTTGTCAGAGAGCTGTTGACGTCAGGCGGTACAAACTCTTGCAAGCCCTCTATTTAAAATTCCCCAGAAATTAAATAAAGAGTGTTTGGAGGAAGGACTGCCTTCGACAAATTGTGGAGTGGGTTTGTTTTGTTTACAGAGATGGTCTTTAAAGTTGAAACTGCCCCCGTTTTATTTTTGCCCCAATTGAAGAGGGGCTGAACTCAGCTGGACTAGTTGTCAGCCTAAGGCTTTTAGCTGAAGCCAGCTCAGTTCTGGGGCCAAGAAACCTCCATTTTTAGCAACGAGAGAAATGGGGGAAAAGGCATATCCTCATATACATATTCCTCTTAAGCACTGGAGTAAGCTCAGGTAAAAGAAGAAGGGTAACCTCTTATATTTAAGATGGTCAGCAATAACCACAGAACTCTTTTCCAAACTGGGAAAAAGGGGTCCAAGGCACCAGGCCCTCTGCTGGGGGTTTCCATTCATTTCCTGTCTTCTTATAGTTGCTTTAGAGTCAGCTGCAACTCTTAGCAACCGCACTACAACAGAAGGGAATGTTGCCCAACCTGGCACCGTCCTCCGGATCGCTGATGTGCTGGAGTCTGTTGTCGTGTCTACTGAGGGCCTTTCAGCCCATGGGGCTCATCTTACAGCACTGTGCCAGACAACATTCTGTTGTAACCCATAGAGTTTTCATTGGCTGATCTTTGGATTAGCTAGCGACCACCTGCAGGGTCACCATGAGTTGGACCTGACTCAGTGTCAGTGGTTTTTTTTTTTTTTGTTAATCTTTGGAAGTGGATCATCAGGCCTTTCCTCCCAGTCTGTTTTAGTGTAAGAGCCCCTTGCTGACCCTTGGGGTATGTGACAGACCAGTGGCATAACTTCCAGAATCATAGCAACATGCACGTCCCCATCGTGTGACTATGGCTTGGTGGTGGACAGCCCGGATGGTGCCTGCTGTTGAACATCCCCGCCTCACCAGTGAGGACACAGCCTTTCCCCTCAGTCATTTGGAGTGACTGGGTATCATTCTCGTCCAAGGCTAACTCGTTGCTGTGGAGTCTCTTTCGACTTGTGGCAACCTCATGTGTTACAGAGTAGAGCTGCTTCCTAGGGTTTTCATGGTTATCGTCCTGACCAATCATAGACCTTTTTTCTAGGGTGCCACTGGGTGCCTTGAACCTTTGGGTTACTAGACAAGCACAAATTGTGCTAAAGGTTTCCTGAATGTGGCCCATACACGATCATGTTCCACAGGGTTGTTTTAAGTGGTCCACAGAGGCAACATTACATTTTTCTGCTTACAGTCTTGAGAAAAGTTAGTCCTGTTACATCTCTCTTCCAAGCCTTCTCAGTTCTCCCAGTTTGATGTCCAGATGCCTTTAACCCATCTCTCATTGCCCTTTTCCACTCAGAGAGAAGAGATTCAGTCTGTCTAGCAGCACAGCAGCTTGAATTCACTATATGGCTTTGTTCTCTTAAGTACTTTTGTGTTGGGGATCTGTTTATTCATGGTGCTGTTGTGAAGTTTCCATAATAAGTGACTTTCTTAAGTTGCTTTAAATATACAGTGAAACTTGTGAGAGCTGAAACTCTGCAGGACTACCTTGGTCTTCTAGGTCTTGCAAGTCTTCCACTGGGAAATATTTGTGTTTTCCTTCTCTGACAGGTTTACTCCTTACATGAGTCCCAGCTTGCATAGGTTTACCTTTTTATATTATGTGAATCACAATAGACATAGTTCAAGGATATGGCAGAAGTCATATGCACCCACTGCTGTTAAGTTGATTCTGACTCGGTGACCCCATAGGACAGAGTAGAACTGCCTCATAGAGTTTCTAAGAAATGTCTGGTGGATTCAAAGTGCCAGCCTTTTGATTAGCAGCTGTAGCACTTAAGCACTGTGCAACCAGGGTTTCCAAAGTCAAATACGATGTCCGAATAGCTGAGGTTTGAGAAATGCTGATCCAGAGTTACTCCCCTGGCCCAGAGTTGGATGAGGTCTTGCTCTGAGTGCTCCTGCCTGGCCCTGCCATGTGGGCTCGTGGTGAGGGAGGGGCAACTTGGGGTACCTCTGGGAACCACCTGTCAGCCCATTTCTCTGGAAGAGGGAAGTAAAGGGGTATAAGCCAAGCCCGTGACTCTGCTGAGGATCAAGTCTGCTGTACGAACCTCGGTGGAACGGAAGAGAAGCAGGCAGTCAAGTGGTTTTGCTGGCTCATCTGTGAGGTAGAAATGTGGGGAGCTAATAGAGTAGGCACTGCTGGTCTCTCTCTACGAAAGAAAGGACGGCTGGAGTCGTCTGTAAGTGTTTTTTAAATGAACATTTGTCATAGATGTTACTTACCCAAACAAACATGTTGACATCAAGTTAATTCTGACTCATAGCAACCCTGTAGACAGAGTAGAACTGCTCTGTAGATTTTCCAGAGAGCACCTGGTGGATTTGAACTGCTAAATTTTTGATTAGCAGCCATAGCACTTAACCGCTACGCCCCCAGGGTTTCCAGATGTTACTTATCTCATTAGTTAATGAAGGAATCAGTAATAAGACAGTTCACACCAGTTGCCATTGAGCAGATTTGCACTCATAGGACCCCCTGTGTCGGAGTAGACTGTGCTCCGTAGGCCTGTTTGTAGCTGAATGAACATTGTGCAGGAGTCAGACCTGGGTGCTAATTCTGGCTCTGCTGCCTTTTAGCCATGTGGCTCAGGTAAGTCGCTTACACGCGGCATTTCCTGACACAGCCTAAGATTTCCCAGACTTGGAAGCAGACCCCTCCCAAAAGATTATTAAGTTTATAGTCACAGCAGTTGCTGCTGCTTTGTGTCCTCACTACTCGGACAACCTACCTTGCCCAAAATACTCTCAGTGGGTACCAGTTGTTGTTATTGTTAGGTGCCATCAGTCACTGCTGACTCCTGGTGGTCCTAAAGGGCAGAGTAGAACGGCCCAGTGGGGTTTCCAAGGAGCAACTGCTGGATTTGAACTGTTAACCCTTTGCTTAGTAATGGACCTCTTAACTAGTATGTCACCTGGGCTCCTGGCACCTATTAGTTTGGCATAATTATTAATAGCACCCCCACTCACCAAAGTTTAGAAAATCAAGTGTATAGTCCCTGCGTAAGCCACGTCCATTTGTCTCACTGTTAATAACTTTTCATCTAGTCACATTTGGTCTGTTGTCACCATCTGCATGGATTTTTTGGCCCCTAATCCTAGCACAGCTTTGCTAGATGAGATGGTGCCACTATCACAGCCTCTCTGTCATCTTTCTGGGACTAATTATGACATCCAACAGGACAGGTTCCCAATAGAAACCCTCTTCCACATGGCTCCCGTGAATCACCACGCCCTTTTTGGACGAGGTCAGCCATCGCCTGTGACTTAGTGCAGCCTGCAGCCTCCAGTGTCCTGGGGCTGTCAGCCATGAGACAGCCGTGACCTGCCAGGTCAGTGGTTCACTCGTTGTCAGAGTCCAGGGTGGTCTGGCCCAGGTCCTCACTGTTGAATCCTCCTAATCAGCACTGCTTTGTTAGGCGCTCACATCCCTTCCAGGCTCTCCAGCCTTTCATTGGATAATCCATGTTTTGCTTGATCAGGACCAGCATTAAGGTTGCTAATCTGGCCTTCCTCCACCTCTATGTCCTCCAGCATCGCTGATGGAGGCCTGGCAGGCTCGGCAGCCGTGGACGGATATCCAGCAGGCCCATTGCCTCCCCTGTCTGCATCCTCCCTCCCCCAGGAGAGAGGCTTATCTCTTTGTCTTGCCTGGAACATGAGGGAAAACACCCTTTTGTCACCCTTAGCATTTGGGAGGGGGCTTAGCTTCTGAGAATTGACTCTTCCTGATGTGAGCCATGGTGAGGGATAGCTGGTTAAGGAGCACACTTGGCTGCTAGCCAAAGGGCTGGAGGTACAAGTCTGCCCAGAAGCACCTCAGAATAAAGGCCTGGTGGTGCACTTCAAGAGGTTGGGCACTGAAAACCCTGTGGAGCACAGCCCTGCACTCTCACATGTGGGTCACTGAGTCTGAGGTGGCTCAACAGCTGCTGCCAGATGTGAGCCTTTGAGGTTCACACCTCTGTCAGTTCTTGTCTTTCTTGGCTGCCACTCCTCCATCTGTCTTTGGATGTCTCACTGGAGAGTTTCCCACCTTCTCCTTCCTCCTATTTCTGTTGTTGGAATTGAACTTGTCCTCTATCTGTTGCGTTCTTTCTGAGCCACCTTCTGTTCAGGACTCTGTGGCCACAGGCTGACGCTTTAGTTCTCCACTTTGTCGACAGGTGGGTGGGAAGACTGGGAATGAGACGGCATCTCTCGTCTTCACCTGGGAAAAGCCCCACCGCGAAGCATCCTGAGTGTTCTCAGGCGGAGCCACCTGCCTTCCCGCCATGCTGCCTCCACTCATGGCACTCCTCTGTCTAGAGTGCCTTTTTCTCTCCTCTCCAGATGTCACCTGAGGTTCAGTTCAAGCCTCTCCTCTGAGAATTCTTCCCTGACTCCTCAGTGTCTTCTCTGGGCGTCTGCAGCACTCTTGGCAAACCTGTGTCAACAGCCACAGAGCTGTCCGGTCCCCGGCAGCCCTTTCCCCAGCAGTCTCGTGCCATGACTCACCTCCTTTGTGACTGCCTCCCCACCCCCGGCACCGCTGGAGGGGCCCCAAGCCGCCATCTGTTCTCTGCCTCAACCTGCCCCCAGGCAGCCGGCACAGAACCAGACCCACAGGTTTTCACTGGAGGCCTTCTGAGGTCAAGGCCGAATGGCAGAGAGTCTGTCTCTACTTGAGACATCAGATACCTGGACCCACCTGCCTCCCTGCCCACTCCCTGGCACCAGTCATTGAAGGCTCAGTTTCATCTTTAAAATTCCTTGTGGTTTGTGCTTACACTTTAATTACAGCTCCTTTTTTTTGGCAGCATGCTAGAGAGCCAAGTGCTGCTCTGAGCACTTTTCACGGATTAAGTCACAACAACACTGGGAGACCTAACCCATTGCCATCGAGTCAATTCCAACTTACAGTGACCCCGTAGGACAGAATAGAACTGCCCCATAGAGTTTCTGAGGAGTGCCTGGTGGATTTGAACTGCCAGCGTTTTACTTAGCAGCAGTAGCACTGAACCATTGCACCACCAGGGTTTCCACTGGGAGATGTAGGTGCTACTGCAGGCCTGTTTTACAGATGAGAAAACTGAGAGCTGCAGAGCTGGGATTTAAATAGGAGTCTGGCTCTAAAGCCCTTGCTTAAAACCATGTGCTCTCTTCTGCCTGTCACTTTATCACATGTCCCTTTGCCTGCAAATGCTCATTTGTTAGGCTCTCTCCTAAGATGTCTCACCTGTGGCCAAATCCACACTCACCACACCTCTGCCTGCCCAGGCCTGCCAGGCGTGGCTGGGGCCCCTCCAGCGCGGTGGGCAGGCTGGAGAGGAGCAGGGGGATGGGGGCAGCAGCCCAGCTCTTGCTGTCTTCTCACCACGGACTCCACAGGGCCCTCCGAAGGGTGACGTAGCAGTCTGTGCTAATGGTCTTGGAATCCAGGCCTCAGGCACCCTGGGGAGTTTCTTGGGCTCTGGAGGTTGGGCCCTGGTGGCCACTGAGCCCATTTGATGGAAGAGGAGGCTCTGGGCAACTGAGCAGGGTGTACCCAGAGGTAGGCGCAGACCAGGGGATCAGGCAGGAAGGCAGAAGCTGTGTGTATGTGTACAGGACAGGGCTGCTCCTCCTGCTCCTGTTTGCTTTGGAGCGTGAAGGCCACATGCTGTGAGCTAGAGTGTGTCTTGGCAGAGACAGCACTGACAGAGCCTTCTGACCAGGGGGAGGCCTGGCTAAGGGTGGGCAGCCTTTCGCTGTTCTTAAAGGCACAGCACGCCATAGGCAGCCTGCCTGCCCAGCTCCTCTAGGTCCCTCCCAGGAAGAAGCCTAGGAACTGCCTCAGGGTCATTGGAAGGGGGTCAGGAAGGTCCAGGGCAGGAACAACCCTCTTAGGGCACAGCCTTGAGCAGGGTATGGCCGCAGGCCAGGCTCCATCCCCTTCCTCGTGGCTCTCCATCCTCTGTCTCCCCACCATCTGTCATTTGCTACTTGTATATTCTCATCCCACCCCTCCCCTGACATGCTCCATGGAAAGAGCACAGTAATGTCACCCTCCAAAGAGGACTGAACCTTGAGCCAAGGTACAAGTTGTTAGGGGAGGCATTTCGAGCATTAGATGAGGGTGGTGGGTGAGGGTCTGGGAGACTTTGTAGCTCCTAGAACCTATTTCAGCAAGACCTGAAGGCGTTTGATGCCTGAAACTGTGACTTCGACTTCTCTTCACCTCCTGGATCCCAGAAGCCCTAGTGCAGGTCTGCATGGACAGCCAGTGCCCCACAGAGGTGTAGCTTTGAGCTAAGGGCCTTAGGCACTCGAAGAGCCTGGAATAATTTAGGGGGAAAGGAGAAGCAAAGTTCAGGAATCACCTGAACGCTGCTGGGTTTTCCCCAGCTGCAAACTGTGAGTCTCAGCCTGTCTCCATCCTGTGGGTTTTTGCACCCATGAGTCTGAAGCCCAGGCCTGCACTGCTGGGCTGTGGGAAGGTTGTGGAAGGGCGCCTGAGTCCTGAATGTGTGGCGTTCTCTGCATGTGCCCAGGGTGGCGCCTGGCACATAGTACTTGCTCAGTCAGTACTTCCTGGGTGAAGAGCACCTGGGCATTGCTCCCTGACTCGGGGCAGCTGTAGGCAGATGCCACTATTATCACAGTATACCGGAGAGGTTGAGGAGGCAGTGACCTGTCCCAGGTCACCTGGGTGGTATGGGGTAGAGGCGAGGTCTGAACCAAGGTCTGTGGAGAGAGCACTTGAGGGCTGGATCTTAGAGCATGCAGGGCAGGCCTCCCTGGGCCAATCAGGGAGGCATCTCTGAACACAGCGAGGAATTGCAGGGAGAAAGGAAGGAGCAGGATTCTGCCCTCCCCTACCAGCTGTTGTGTTCTAGGCTGAGCTTGACCTCAGAGGACTTTATTAACGTCCTGATTGTATGCAGCTGGCCTCAAGCTGGCCCTAATGAGCTCATTATCCTCCCTGGTTAAGGAGGCCATTGTGGCTTGGTCACCGTGGGGACAGCAGTGGCCTGGGAGTACTCGTCACTTCCTGTCACTTCCTGCCGCCCTCGGCCGGGTTCGGGCCCCCCTTAGAGTGTTTAAGGCCCCCAGTCTGTCTCCGTGCTGCTCTCTTCCCATCCTGGTCCCTCCCCACCACCACGTACGCACCCAGCCTGTCTCAGTCTCTGACTGTGTCTCAGTCTCTGCCCGTGCCCCGTCCCCCATGTCAGCAATGGGAGGGCCCGTTAGGGTAGGTTTGAAAGGGCTTTAGCAGGTGGGTCCACTGTGCCATTCTCTGAAGACCTGTGCCAAGCCTGACCCATTCCAACCCAGACAAGCCATTTCGCTTGCCCACCCTGAGCTTGGTGCTGGTTCGGCCACCTGGTGTCATTTTTTCTTCCCCTCAACCCTGGGCAGTAGGAAGATAAGTTATTCCCAGCTTTGGATAACAGGGGACATATCTGTTCATGTCCAGCTGGCTGGGCCCTGGCGTGGCTAGCTCACGCTTCTCCTGCTTCTGCAGAGACATGGTCCTCACAGAGCAAGATTGGGCAGCTTTCAGGGCATGGCCAGGTTAGGAGTCTCCTAGATGACTTTGCCAGCCTGGGGGCTTGGCGCAAAGACCAAGCTTAGAGACCCCAGAAGAAAGCGACATGTCAGGTGTGCACGGGGTCCTCAGGATCCCTCTACAGCCAGCAGTTCACAGTGCCAGTCAGGGAGGGAGTGTGATGGCCCTTTTCTTGTCCCTCCTCCTTTGGGAGAGGTCATCTCAGGCCCAGGCACTGAGGAGGGGAGACCAGCCTTAACACTAACCTGGCAGTCAAGACAAGCAGGCATCCTGGAGCATGACTGCCAGGCTGGGCTAGGGGGTGTGCTGAGAGATAGGCCAACCCACTCAGGCCCCAGAGGGGTCCCCACCATCTCCTACCACGAGATTCTTTGTCTTCGTCCTTCTCTCTGGAAGCCAGAGTTGACTTCTCAGGGAAGCAGCCCTGGACTGGCAGCCAAAGAACAGCTACCTCACATCGAGACACAGCTGTGGCCGAAATTGATGGTTTTCCTTTTCCCAGGAAAGGAGATTGGGCAGGTGGAAGAGGTGGGCTAGCAGGGGCCAGCATGGAGTGTGGAGCTGTCTTCCTGGTTATGAAAAGTGCAAGAGGGAGCTCATCCTGGCCCCCACGTGTGCCTGAGTGCTAGCCCCTAGCCACCCTTGGCCTGAGTGGCTTATCGTCCACACAGTAAAGCTCATACTCTTGAGTGGGTACCTGCTGTGTCCCAGACCCTGTGTGGTGGTTCTTATCTCATGTAATCCTCATACCAACCTGAGAGGTGGATGGTATTCTTACCATTTTACAGACAGGAAACTGAGGTTCAGAAAACTGAAGTCACTTTAATAAGGCCGCAGAGTACCTAAGTGGCAGAGATGGGATTTAGACTCAGGTCTTTGGTTCCAAGGCCAGTGCTGTGTGCCTCGGTTTCCTCATCTGCCTGCTAGACTTCACGCTGCATGCTCAGTTCTGCCATGAAGACAAATTAGACATAGAGTGTTGATAATCACAACAGACCAATTGACAGCTTGCACAGCAGCGAAATTGTGGGGTTGATGGTGGATACTGCTGAGATTTGGAGATGAGTCACGGCAGGCCACAGCTGTTATCAAGGAGGGCTTCCTGGAGAAGGATGCATTGTGGACTTCAAAAAAAAAAACTACTGCCGTCAAGTCAATTCTGACTACAGCAACTCTATAGGACAGAGTAGAACTGTTCACAGAGTTTCCAAGAAGCACTTGACAAATTTGAGCTGCCAGCCTACTGGTTAGCAGACATAGCTCTTAACCACCACAACACCAATGGGTTTCCTGTGGACATCAAAGGATGAATTAAATGAGGACAGGAAAGAGGTGACTGCAGGACCTCTGTCCTGGGGAGCTTTGTGTGCTGGAGGTAGAAGCCAGGCCAAGGATGCCGTGAGACATTTTGACCAAGAAGGAAGTCCCCAGGAATAACTTCCTTCCAGACTGCAGCATTCCCACCATGCCTTGCTGTCTTGAGTTGCTTCAGCTGAGGAAAGAGTAAGACATGTGTCAAGGCACACCTTTCCTCTGGAACACTCAAAAGCTGCTCTGCAACTCTACAGATGAAATGCCAGGACACGAGCACACACATCCAGTCAGTTCATCACCAGGATGTGTTCAGTGTGCTCAGGGGCTCACGGCCGCCACCAACTGATAGCAGCTCAGGTTTCCGGAGCCCCTGCTCTGTGCTGGGCACTGAGCTAAGCAGCTTACATGCGTTGTCTCATTTGTTCCCCTCAACAGCCTCCAGAGGTAGGCTCTATAATTTGCCTAATGGAGGAGAGACTGAGGCCCAGAAAGGTTAAGTAACTTACCCAAGGTCACATAGCTGGGAAATAGCAAGCCACACACACACACACACACACACACACACACACACACACACACACACACACACACACACACACACACACCCCCACACACACACACACACAGACAGACAGACACACACACAGACACACACACACACACAGACACACACACACACAGAGAGAAAACCCACGTTCTGCAACATTGGGCAGATCCACTCAGAGACAGGTACGTAAATGTCAAGCACCAATATGCAGCAACATGTGTTCTCAAGGATCACTGCTTCACCCTCACGCATACGACAGACACGTATATGATCCACTCATATGGTGGCTAAGGATATACGTCCCAGTGCCAGGTTGCCTGGATTGGAATCCTGGCTCCATCTCTTCCTAACTGTATATATCTTTGGGGCAGTTACTTGGTCTGTTTATGCCTCAGTTTCCTCATCTGTAAAATGGGTATCATGGTAACAGCAGCACCTACTTCCCAGTGGTTGAAGATTAAATAAAACTAGTTATGTGTCTAGCTTAGCGACTGACGCTGAGTGCTCTCCTCAGTATTTGGTTGTAATAATTATTATGTGGAATATATAGAGGTACAGATGCATTTTTGTGTGCTTTAGATGATGGTTTACAGAGCAAATTAGTTTCTCATTAAACGGTGCATGTTTTGTGACACTGGTTGCCAACCCCACCGTCTGTCGACACTCCTGTTCTCGACTATTACTAACTTTCCTGCCCCCTCCTGCCTTCTCCTGCTTTCCTCTGGGCTGGTGTGCACATTTAGTCTTCTTTGTTTTATGGACCTGTCCGATCTTTGACTGAAGGGTTGAATCCCAGGGGTGACTTCAGTACTGAGTCAAAAGGGTGTCCAGGGGCTATACCCTCCAAGTTTCTCTAGTATTTCAGACCAGTAAATCTGATCTTTTTGTGTCTGTGAGTTAGAATTTTGTTTGACATTTTTTCTACCTGTGTCTCAGACCCTCTGTTGTGATCCCTGTCGGAGCAGCCCATGGTGACATCCAGGTGCCGTCTACCTGTGCTGGACTCGGTCTGGTGGGGTCTGTAGTAGTAGCTGTGGCCCATTAGTCCTTTGCACTAATCTTGCCCTTTTGTCTTTGGTTTTCTTCCTTCTCCCTTGGTCCAGATGGGGTTGGTGCACAGACACACTTTTCTTCCATGTGCATAGACACCCTCCCACACATAGATGAGACTGTGTACCACGTGTATGACTCACCTCCATTTACTTGGAAATACAAACTTTTGTCTATACCTGCCCTCAGCACATACCCACAGACTCTAGGAAAGGCAGTAACGCCCGTGCCTGCATTGGATGTGAGCTGGATTGCCCACAGGGTTCTTGGGCTGATATCTGAGGCTTCTCAGCCAACTAGACACACCCAGGGGTGCAGGTTTGGTTGATTCTTGCTGCAGCAGTGGTGACTTCGGTCAGAAGCCCTGGTTGCAGCAATTGACGTCTGAACTGCTGGCATGTGGGAGAGGCCTGTCAGCAGCTGTGTCAGGAGCTGTGGATGGGAGCAAGCCCAGGCGCCTCCCAGAGAGACATGACTGGGTGACACGTGCCAGTGTACCCAGGAGCTCCGTGTAAACCCGTGCAAGCAGCCTGCCCACCTCTGTACACATTAACTTAGACCCACCAGGAGGTCTTTGAGCTTTTTTGCCTTACTAAGTAGAGGTACCCACAGCCAAGCCAGCAGAAGCTTTTCTCTGCAGCCACTGTCTTCTGGTGTCAGCAGAGCCTGATTAAGGGCCTGGGATTTGAAGCCACAGAGCCCCAAAGCTGCACCTGTGTTGTTGGGGGCTGGGGTGGAAACCCAGGCCATTGTTCTTAGGCAAGGTGGCAGGCAGGGACCACCAAGACACAAGGACCACAAGAGAGTCTTAGCCCTGGGCAATGGTGGAACAGGAGGATAGGCTCCTAAAGTGGCTCTCCTGGGGTGAGAAGATGCTTGTGGTGGCCAGTAATGTAGCCTGGCTTCCCCTGAAACTTTGGTAACAGTGGAGATTTTGAGGCCGAAAGGACTCAGAGTCAGCCCAAGCACGTTGGGGGCACCTCAGCAGTGTAAGGAAGAAGCATCATGCCTCTCTGCACCTCCATGCAAATATACCCCATCTCAGTGCTTGGTGTGGCCACTTCTGCCAGCCCCTCGGCCCCTCAGCCAGCCTACGCCCAGCCTGCTCTGCTGTGTGCCACGTAGACAGAGGTAGGAGGCAGGACCAGGCTGTCCTGCCTTTTGGAGCTTCCGTGCTGCTGATGAGCCCAGATTCCTCCCTCTATCCCGATTCCTTGCTCCAAGGGAAAGAGAGGGAACAGCATATTCATGGAAGCGTTTCTAAACCCCCATAAGATGGGAGGAACACAGTGCTGCCAGTAGAGAAAGGGCCAGAATCCTGGGATTATATGGCCCTTGGAGTCTTGGAGACAGATCTCTGCAGGGAACTGGTCCACTAGATGGCGAGGGAGTGGGAGCATGAGGGTGGAGGTCAGCAGGCCCCTGTGTGAGGTCTGACAGTTAAGTTCATGAACTCATCCTAGAAAAATTTCTGCATATCTCATTGCTAGATATCACTGTAGTCAGCTTTGCAGCACTCCCCTTGGGAAGCTGGGCACTGGTGCCAGTGCCTAGTCCACCCTTCAAAGCAATTATGGAACTTTTTCTGGAATGGCCATCAGAGATTTGTCATGTATTACCCTGATTGTCATCAAATGTTTTCCTTTCAATATTTCATTTATCTTTGGGTAAAGAAAGAAGTCATTGGGGGCCAGATCAGGTGAGTAGGGAGGGTATTTCAATACAGTTATTTGTTTAGTGACTGAAAGCTCCCTCATAGACAACTAGACAAGTAAGTTCATGAACTTGCCACCATGCTACTGTGTGCAATGCCATTCCAGAAAGAGTTCCAAAATTGTTTTGAAAGGTGGACTAGGTGCTGGCATTGGTGCATAGCTTCCCAAGAAGAGTACTTCGAAAGTGACCGTAGTGATATTCAGCAATGAGATATGTAGAACTTAGAACATTAAAGTTTGTGGACTTAGTTGCTGGACCTCATATTTTCTTCATAGCAAATCAGGCATGGATGACAGTGATGGAGAAATTCTCCCAGAAAAGCCTTCCCCAGAGGGAAGGCTCCCAGGCCCATCTGGTGTCCAGGAGGGTCAGCTGGCTCTATCATTTATGCTGAGGGTGACTTTGCAGTGCAAATTCCAGAGGTAGAGAGCAGGATTAGAAGACCGTGGTCCCAGCCACCCAGGAAACCACCATGTTACCTGCTTTCCTGGGAAGCTGTGGGCTCGCATGAGGAAAGGGAGTGAATATTCACCTGCTGGGGACAAGTCAGGAGAAAATAGGTTGTTGTAGAGAGTGGAACTGGCAAGGAGAACATCTTGGTGGAAAAAAAGAGGCAGAAAGGGGCTAGGCTTGGAAGGATCTTGGCATATCCTCAACAAGACATGTTTCCATGTTGCTTGAGGCGTGTCCCAAGGACACACCCAGTGACAATAAAATCCCTGGCCCCCCCAGCCCAGGCCCTTCTAGGGAAACCCTGTCATTGGGGAAGGGGAAGAACTCCCATCTGTGACAGGCCTTCAGGAGCCTGGCTTAGGTTTGGGGTGTGGACCTAGAGCGGTCAGATTAGGGAGGGTCTGGATGAGATAGTGGAACCAAAACAGAGTCTGCCTTTGGGATTGCAGCCTAGACTTGGGAAAGGCATGTGAGATCCTTAGTGTTCAAGAACCTCTGGAAAGTGATTCCAAATTGGCAGTGTTGTATGGGACTCGTGAAGGCTGGCCTGGTGAGCAGGGAATTGGGGAGTGACTGCTTGTCCAGAATGGCTCAGAGGATCAGTCCTCACCTACTGAGGTATGTAGTAATAGCTGCCCACTTGGCTGTTATTCATTCATTCATTTACTATGATTAAGTGAAAGTATGCAATCTCAATTGGTTTTGCATGCCCACCTGTCTGCACCGCTTGTCTGTTGTCTGCCAGTCTTGGATCATGACAGGGGAACCTTTGATTGGGATCTTTGGTGATTTCTGGTTAAGGACGGCATTGGTGAGGACTCTCTGAGTTTAAGTGATTAAAATCCAGCTCCGGGTAAATTAAACAGAGCAGGAAATCCATTGGCTCATGTAGTTAGAGAGTCCAAGAAGTAGTCTAGTTTCAGGAGCGGCTGGAACCAGGAACTCAGGGATTGACTCTCTCTCTCTCTCTCTCTGTCTCCCCATCTCTTGACTTTCCTGCATATTTACTGAACTAATTCTCAGGCAGGCTCTTAGATCAAAGCATCCGTGTAAGTGCCTGCAAAAGCCCTCTGAGTAGCCTTGCTTTGGGTTTCTGACCTACGCCTGAACCATGACAATGTTCAGGGAGATGACAGACACTGATTGGCCAGATATGCCTGTGTCTTGTGGTTTGGAAGGCAGTCATAGGACGGAAAAGCCCTGTGAATGGGGACAGCTCTGTCCTGTGACCTCCAGCCAGGGTCTGTAGAAGAAGAGCTAAAGCTGGTACTTGTTGGAGCTGGCAGAGACTGTCCTCATTTCTGAGAAGACTTCTCAAAAGGCTGAGAGAAGGATGGAAGACTTCTCAGGAAATGACCCCTGCAAAACTCGTGGCCTGGTTTGGGGAGCTCCAGCAGTCACAGCCTCTGAGCAGCCAAACAACCTCCACCGTTGCCTCACATGTGATAGGCTCAGAAAATGCAAATGGCTATGGCTGGAACGAAGGTGGCCCATACCTATCTGCTTGGAGGAAAGAGAATGGAATGATACCACAGTTCAGGTAGTATTTGACCAACCTGAACCTGGCAGAAAGAGGCATCCATCCCAGGCCTGGGGCCTCAGAGCCCCTGAAACACTCCCTGTCCTCACTGACCACTCCTATGTCCTCTCCCTGAATGGACAGGCCTTGGCCACCTGATTCCTGCTGACCATCTGTGGGCAGAGTAGACAGAGGACCCTTCTTGGGCCTTATTAAACAGAGCCCTGTGACTTCTTGACTAGCTTCTTTCTCAGTAGATATAGAGCTCATGATCTTCTGGGTGAAGGGAGGTGGGCACTACAGCGCCTTCCACCACGTAGATGAATGTTGGTCCTGCTGGCCTTCTAATGGCCAGGAGCCGAAGGAACAGCTAGCTCTTGTTTACTTCTGTGCCCCCTATTCTTCCTGACTGTGATAGTGACTCTCTGGCCCTAGCGTACTTGTTTCAGACTCATGGAGGCTGTGTGTTAAGAGGAAAAGCCTGCCCTTGAGGGCCTCGGCCATGAGGGCTAGTGGGCCCTGTGAGACGGAGGCGAGCCAGAGGGTCAAGCCTGGGGTTGGAGATAGAGCACTCTGGTAATGAGCAGGAAAGAGAACCATGCCATATTACTTTGGAAGACAAAGACATATCAGAATGGAGTAGGGGGAGAATACAGGATCTCATAAAGAGTTCTTCCAGGAAAGGATGAAAGGCAGTTAGTGGAATCCCAAGACTATGTGCTCATCATCTGGGCACTCCTCTGCCCCTTGGGCTTCTGCCACCTCCCCGCCAGAGCACCCATAAATCTCTTGCCAGCCCACTGCTGTCTTCAAATAGCAAAACCTACCTCTGCTTTGACATGCTCCCAGAGGGCCTCTGGGGTCCCTAGAGCACTCACTGTCCATGGAGTAGATGGACCCAGGGCAGATACCTTTCAGTGGCACTTACCAAAAGCAGCGTGGGCAAGTCTTCCAGCTGAACCCACAGCTTCCTTGAGAGCAGGGTCTCTGACCCCTTCTGTCCTTGGTTGCATGGAGGGATCTGGACCTCTGCCCATCCATGCTTGGTCTCTCCCTACCCTTCAAGCTCACAGTCCCCTCATTCAGTTGACTTACCCATGAAATGAGAGGAACGATGGCTGCATGAACTTGCCTCACAGGGCAGTCTGAACAGATCAGGATTCTTTTTCTCAGAGCAGCTTCTCCCAATGACTTTGCTCAGCCTAGAGGCCATCTCGTTCTCATTCTTGTATTTCCCAGAGTGATTTGCTAAGTCATCATTTGTTTGACTGATGAGCAAATGAATGAACAGGTGCAATGAGAGAGCGTTTGTCATTTGGCCGTGACGATTAAGGGTCCCGTGAGAATGCAGGGCCCGATAGCCGTGGTGCGGACGTTAGCCCACTTGAAGGATGGTGGGGAAAGGGTAATGGTTGACCCCTTAAAAAGATCTGTGAGGTCGTGAGGCCTGGATGCCTTTGAAAGGAGAGAAGCAGCCCGACTCCAGGGCAAACCAGTGGTCCAGATGGGTTTGAAAGGCCCTCAGTGGCCTCTCTGCTTGTCCAGGGCTCCTCTGGCCTTTCTCACAGGTAGCATTCCACACACTGGGCAGAGCATTGTTTCTGTTTCGTTTCTTAGTTTTTTCACGGGACATTGGTAGATGTGCACCTCAAGGCTCTTCAGGCCCCTCGCTCACGGAGCGTGTCATCTTTTCCTAGGGAGCCCTCTTGGATTGGCCCTCATGGCTCTGCTCTCTCTTGTTCCCTCTGTAGGCTGGTGGTTTGTGAGCACCTCTGAGGAGCAGGGCTGGGTTCCTGCCACCTACCTGGAAGCACAGAATGGCACTCGGGATGACTCAGACATCAACACCGCCAAGACTGGGGACGGTAAGGCCTACGGGTCCAAGTGGGGAATGAAGAGGCAAGGATAGGGGGCTGGCTATCCCGAGGGACTGGAGATGGGTGCCAGCCCCATTCCTGCACCTAGGAGTGACTCTATCCCTCCTCAAAGGCAGCGCTCACATGTTCCTCCCTGTAACCGTCTGCCACTCAGGATCCCCCGGCCCCTTCCCTCAGGCCCCTTCTCACTGAGGAGACTCACATGCTCATCACCCACCCAGACCTCTCTCCCTGTGGCCCTGCCAAAAATAGAAGAGAATCTCTGTGGAGTTGTGGCTTTCAAGTCTTAGCAACTTTTAGATAGAGACTGGGGAGAACAATCCAACAGCTTGGGCACCCCACCCGCCCAAAGCTCCTTCCTCCCAGAAAACCTGGAGGACCCCATGGCGACCTGCCATTGCCTCTGTGCCCCCTGCAGCCAGGATGGTCCCACAGTGCTGGATGTACACCTTTCTGCTGTGTGGTCATGCCGCACCGCTATCAGATTGGCTGGGGTACAGATGCAGAAGGCAGGTCTGTTGATCCTTTCGCATATCCCAGGAACTTCAGGGTGGCTGAGGCCCTGGCAGACCCAACCCTCTGATTAGTTCTGGCTCAGCTTCATTGGGGGCTGTCTTGTTGCATGTCAGAGAGCCTGCCTCCTCGTGCCCTCCTCCCCGCAGGCCAGCCCTGCCCTGGCTGTGGCCTTAGGTGCTCTCCAGAGCAAGCTGCCAGAGCTGAGGAGTTTGAGCCACCCCGGTTCCTGGCTGAATCTCATAACTTCCAAGCTTCCCATGTTCTGGCAAGCAGGAGCACTCTCCTAATGGTCAGTGGAGACGATCCAGATGGGCCTGTCTGAGAGCTTGGGGATGCTGGCCTGGCACCAGGCGCAGGCCACCTCCAGCCTGCCTCTCCACTCTCAACACCCCACCGCCAGGCCCAGAGCAGCAGCCTGCTAAGTGCCGGCACCTTATTCATCCTTTTCCTAAATGTCGGTTACTCAGCAGGCCATTGGGCTCCACCCTTCCTTCTGCTTCACTGAGCTTCTTGTCTAGAGCTGTGGCTCCCACAATGGCCTTCCACTTTTTGTGATAGGTTTCCAGAGGCTAGGCCCAAGGTGGACAGACCAATGTGTGAAGGCTGTTCCCTGAGCCCACATGTCCCTGATCCCTGTCCCTGGACACGGTACCCACCAAGGCTCTTGGTCTCTGAGCTGAGTCTGCTCTAGCTGGTCTCCCAGGCCTTGCCTCCTACCTGCTTCCACATTCTAGGAGCTTCCCAGCTACAGTATGCTGATGTCTCACCAACTGCCAGGTTCTCAGCTTGGTGCCTTAAATGCCATCACAAGTGCCCTGGGAGGACATGGGTACCACTCCTGCCTTTTCAGAAGCAGGAAATGAGGTGTGAACTCCATTCCACCTCTTGCCATGCTCCTCACCAGCACGTCATACCCTTTCCTTGGAGTGTTTTCCTTGGAAGCAGTGAGGGCAGCCCTGGGCCCCGCACTGGGAGGTTTTGTGCGTGGCAGTAGGGCCCCCAGCTGAAAAGACTACTCCGGGGGGTCTGAACAGAGATGTTGGGCAGGTAGTGGAGGACTAGGGCACTAAGTGGGCATGAGGCCAGGGCAGAAGAGAGTCTGAGAGGTATATGGGCAAGGAGGCCAGCCTGACTGGATGCTTTTGCACAAAGCAAGTGGTACCCAGGCAGGAAGATTTGGAACTTGATGGCATAAGAACTGGGAGGCCCATGCAGGTCTGTGTTCAGAGAGTGTGTGTCTGTGTCTGTGTCCACGTTTGTACCCAATGTGACCAGCCTTAAAATAGGTTCCTCCATACTTTCAGTGTGCCCTGTGACCACACTCAGGCAACTATGATTTCTGCCATCACACCTACAGACCCCGTGGCCCCAGGAGTTTTGGTGTGCCCACAGGTCTGCCCCTGCAGCCATGTGCCCATGAGATCAGCCTAGTCTGGTCCTCTCTCTGGCCATCTCTGCTTCAGCCCCCTGAGCCCTGTAGACAGAAACTGGAGGCCTTCATCTGGTAAAGGCTGCCTCGCACCTCGTGCTTCATTGCTTTGCAAAGAAAAGAGACAATTGGTCCTTTGAGATGATTTCTGTTCTCAGACATGAGTGGATATTCCTGTTTCTCAGGAAGCCAGATGTGCTACATAGAATTCAGAAATGTCAGCCATGGGGGTTGGGGGGCTTGCACCCTCTTACATGCTGACAGTGGGAGCATGCTTACCAGGCAGGTTAGAACACTGTCAGACCTACCACTCCCATGGGTGAGGAAGTAGAGGCCTGCAGAGTCCCCTGTGAGTCTGTGGCAGAGACAAGGCCAAGTCCCAGGTCTTTGCCAGAGTTCCTGTGGCCTGAAGTTTCATGACTGGGCTTCCGCCCAGGACTGGGGAGAGCAGGGAGCTGTGCTACAAACTATACCCCCTGCAGCTGGCAAGTTTCCCCAGCTCGAGAACCTGTCCCCACTATCAGGCCTTCTGCATCGTCACTGGCAGGTAACTTTTACATCCCTGTTCCTTTGTTTTCCCGTCTGTTAAATAGGAACATTACCAACTTTTGTGAGGCTTCAGTTAGGTGACACTTGGGAATGATTTAAACCAGACTTGACACTGCAGAGCCAGTGTGAGTTAGATTAGGGTAGCTCCCTGCTTGTGCATCAGCTGAAATGCCTGCTTCCACAGAGAAAGCCTACTTTCCCCCTCCCCCAGCCAGCAGGCCAGTGTTGGGAAGGCCTGTCGGTCTAGTACTACACAGGACCTGGCTGTGTTCCACTGGTTGTGTTCCTTTCAGTCCCTTGTCTCTCTGAAGCAAGGGCAGGCAAGACACCCCATGTGACGGAGGAAGAAACAGAGGCTCAGAGAGGTACAGCCCACCCCAGGAGACACTGAGAGCTGGCAGTGGGCCTGGACTAGAACCCATATCTCCTAACCTTGTACCCTGCCTCCTGCTTGCAAGAGGCAAGTCAAACGACCACTTTCTTCCTTCTGAGAAAGCAGATACCTTCCAGAAGGCCTTGATGGGATTTGGCTAGGGTGTCTGGAGAGTTCACTTTGAGTCGCGATGGTGGCCTCCCTCCCCGAGACCTGGGCAGCCTGGCACTCTCTCTTCTGCTGCATGCCAGGAGGTGGGACCCATCAGGCACTCTGGAGCCCTGGTCTGGTACCCACTCCACCTGGGAGTTGTGTGGGAAGGCAGGGTTATCTGGAACCGGGCAGCAGCAACCCGAGGGCCTGTGTGTGATGTGCCCCAGTTAGGGTCATGGCCTTGGCATCACCTGAATGGGTACTTATGGAGGCAGATCAGCACCAAGGCCTGCATGTGTGTTTCACTCAGCAAATGTCTTGGGGCCCAGGCCCTGGGCTGGGACCTTAGGATCCAGAGATGAAAGGCAAACAAAGTCTTTAGCCTCACCAGACCTATCCACAGGGTAACCGAGAAAGCAAAGATATACACAAGACCCAGGGTGGAAGGAGCTAGAAGCACTGAAAGGCAGGAACCCCAAGTGTCTCTTAGACTTAGTTACCCTTCTGCCTCAGCCCTGGCCTGTGGTACATGCCATCAGTGAACACGTGCTGTGTGAGTAGATGCAGATCCGGGTTCTAGGGGACCAAACCCAGACCCTTCGGGGAGTTAGCACTGTCCAGCATGGGGGGAAGACAGATCTCCCCATTACTGGGGGTTTCTTGGCACTGGAGGTGCTAGGATTCTGAGTTCTTTAGCCCCTCCTAGGCTTGGATGCAACCTCCAGGATTTGACTGGGGTTGGGTTTTTCCCCAAATGTTGGTCACCTGGGATGTGGTCCAGGCCTGGGAATGTGGACCACTCATCCCTCCCGCCTGCCCTCCCTCCATCCCTTCCTCTCACCCACCCCACCCCACCCCATCTCATCTGCATCTCCATTCTCTCCGCTGGTTCCCGTCGGCCACCTGCTCCATCGCCATCTCCCACACCAGTGTCCAAGAGACGAAAGGCCCATCTGCGGCGCCTGGATCGCCGGTGGACCCTGGGCGGGATGGTCAACAGGCAGCACAGCCGAGGTGACCGCGGGAGCGGCCTCTCCTAACCTTGCAGCTGGCACCTCTCTTACTCACACCTCTCTCGCCTCCAGGCTCTGCTCTCCTCTGCCTCTGCCTGTCTCACCCAGATTCATGGGCCAGACTCTTTTCTTCTGCTGTGTCTGGGAGGGTGGGGAGGGCACTTGGGAATGGAGGCTGCACTGGGGATGACTCTGGCTTCTGACAGCTTCTTGGGGGCTTGGGGAGCAGGAAATAGTGGGGACTTTCAAAGCAGGACATGGGGCCCAAAAAGGGAGATGAAGGGGCTCTAGGAAAGACTACATGTGGCCTGGAAGCTGCGGACTGAAGGAACTGAGCTTGTCTAAAAGTGGGTGCTGCAGTCATCCCCACCTTGCGTTTCCTCCCTGATCAAAAAGAGGGCTCTGTAAGCCGAAGCTATCCTGGTGGTTGCTTGGGAAGAGAGCAGGAAGAAGGACCAGCCCACGGCCTCAGCCAGCTCCAGGGAAACTAAAAAGGGGGGGAAAAGCAGAGTCAGCTGGCACCAACCCAGCTGTGATGGGAGTCAGTCCAGCCAGGTACCTCTGGTATCTCCCAGCACTGGATGTTGCCCTGTCGAGGACATAGCAAGAGCACACCTAAAGCCAAGGTTAACGGAAGCTAGGGGGGCTGGGGCAGCCTCGCGGGCCTGGGCTGGGATGCAACCCTGAGTCTTGATGGCAAAGGACATCAGGGAACAGGCCCAGAAAACCATAACAGGACAAAGGTCTGCCTTCCCCTGCCCTCCCCAGCATCTACTCCAAACACACACGGACCTCCAGGCACACTTCTATTCACTGCCAAGTGGCCCCGACCCTGGAACCTGACATGTCCAGCTGGCCACCACTGTGCAGGGCCCTAACAGCTATAGGTGTGACTGCTGTACAGTTACATCTGGCCGACACACACCACTACACCTCCTCCACACCATGTGTTCCCACACACAGGGCACATGCATGACTCCATTTACACTGCTGCATGTAGCCACCCCACATAGGTTTTCTTATAGTAACAAATACACCGTACATAGAACTGGCTGCTCGTGGTCACACCGCATCCACAGCTCTTTTTAGCAGCAAGTACATATAGCCCTTTCCATACAGTCTCACATAAAGACCAAACCTGTTGCCAGCAAGTGGATTCCCAATCATAGTGACCCTATAGGACAGAGTAGAACTGCCCTGTATGGCTTCCAAAGGTATAAATCTTTATGAAAGCACATTGCCGTATTGTGCTCCCCTAGCGCAGCCAGTGGGTTCAAAACACCAGCCTTTCTGTTAGCAGCTGAGCATTTAACCACTGCCATGAGAGCCCCTACAGTCTCACATACGCGGCCCCGTGTGCTAACCTAACGCACACAGGCAGTCACTGTTACACATACACTGAAGTATGGAGATACAAATATCCAACCAAATGTATAATTCTGGGATCACTCATACTTATGTAAATACAAAACAAGCAGAATGTTAGCCCACAACTGTGGGCTTGCTCTCTTCCTCTCTCTGATGAGAGACCTAAATATCATTTGCCAGTCGTAGTTGTATGGGTTAAGTTAAATCTGGCCGCCAAGAAAAACGTGGAAGTTGGCTGGGAGGACCTTGGCTACAAGCAGCAGTGCTGATGTGGGGGGGGAGACAATAGGTCATCGGCTAACCAGGCGAGAGAACAGCCATGTTTCCTGGGGACTTTACTCCCCTCCCCTCCCCTCCCCTCTACCAGCTGGGCCCCTGGAATCAGAAGGCCACTCGCTCTGGGGTTGGGTAGGTTGGAGGGAGGTGCAGGAGGGAAGCAGGGAGACTGCTGACGGAGGGGAAAAGCATTTGGAAAGAGGAGGCTTCTGTGGTTTGGAAACTGCAGGATGCTCCATCCCCCGCCTCACAAACCGACACAGGCCTGTCTACCTCCCCCACAGCGCCCCCCACCCCAGAGCTTGCTGGTGGCCTGGTGAATCCTCCCAGGATGACCATGACTTCCATGCTTCTGAGAAGCCTGAGGAGCCCTGCAGCCCCTCCCAGGCTCCTAGCCCCCACTTCTTCAACTTCATTTCCCAAGTAGTGTCTCGTCTAGAAACCTCAGCCAACCTGAGTGGCTCAGCCAAGGCTGAGGCCACATCTATCCTTCGGGCACAGCCAGTGGGGCATCCTCGCGGCTTTCCCCGTTGGAGAAACCTGGGAGTTTAGAGTCCTGGGACGCCCCCATGGCCCGTCTCCAGAGGGAGGTAATCCACAACTGCCACCCAAGCCAAACCCTGGCAGAAAACTGAGCTCTTGGACAAGTGAAAGAGCCGGTCTGATAGCACAGTCCACCTGGGAGCAGTGCTCTGGGTTCTCATCACCTGGAATCTGCATGGTGACCAGGCAGGACAGCTCCTGAGCCAACTCAGAGTACTCATAGACTCATGCTCACAGCAGCCCCAGGGTACCCCAGAGCAGGACCTTTTCCAGGGAGCGGGTTAGCTCAAATGACATTCTTGGTTCTGCCGACCCTGCGAGGGTCAGGAGAAAGCAGGCCCTTGCATGGCCTGTGAGACTATTCTTATCAGACACTCAGGGAGGCCACTCCTGGAGCCTGGCAGCTCCAGGAGGCTGAGCCCTAGGAGATGGTCGTGAACCCTCTTCTCTGACCTGAAGGCAGGGCAGGTCTCCTCTGATCCCACCAAGAGAAGGACTGCCCTTTTTCTCTGCAACCTTGCCTAGGAAAACTTTAATGATGGCTTCCTGCTCAAAACACTGGCTTTTAAAAATAGCCCGGCTGAACAAAGGCAAAATGTGGAGTCCAGGCCTCGCCTCACCCTAACCTCAGAACCTTGGATCCCTGGGGCCTGGTGTTGCCCCTCTGGCCACTGCCTGGGCTGGGGTTTGCTGTGCCCCACTGGGAAGTGGAGCTGGGCCTGGAGCCAGGTGGGAGAGCAGAGGGCTGCCCTGTTAGACTGCACTTCTGCAAAGGCAGAGTCAGAATCTGGCTGCCTGGCCTTCTCAGGCATCTTTGGCAGCTGCCCTCAGCACGGCTGGGAAGCCGAAAGCTCCCAGAAGTGAGGCCCTGCCCACATCCGTGCTGAGAAAGGCCTGCCCTGGAGAAGGGCCTGCTGAACAGCTTTGGGGGCTACAATGGCACATCACCACCTTCTGCCTGCTGGCAGCGTTGTGGGCCTGACCGTCAGTTCTGCTCTTGCAGCCTGGTGGACAGCTGTCTCCACCCCAAAGGGAGCTGCTGTTGGCCCAGTACAGGCTGCAGACAGGGTCCTGATAACCCACAAGGACTAGCAGATGGCCTTCCCAAAGCAGGCCGCCCATCAGGGTCCAGCAGGGAGTCCAGGGGGAGACTGTCACAGCAGGAGCTGGGCTGGAGAGGCATCTGCGTCAGCATCCTACTGTTTGGAGCTCACAGAGAGCCTCTGACAACTGCCCCTGCTCAGCACTACCTTTCTTTCTACACTGATGTCATTGATTGTCCTTTTGGAGCACCTACTGTGTGCCCAGCCGGCTCAGCCACAGGGTATCACCTGGGCTGCAGAGGACCATGCAGGCTCAGGGCAGTCCCACAAAGGGTGGAGCTCCAGTTTAGGACCATTTCACTGTTGTACTGTCCCGGAAGATGCGCGTGGTTAGGTAGTTTCCTTCCTGAGCCCTCGAGGGGCTCTACCAGGTCATCAGAGGCCTTTGGGGCAGAGCCAGGGAATGCCCAGCTGTGAGTCTCCCTGTCACAGGCTTGCTAAGGGTGGACATAGCTGGGCCTCTGCAACAAGAGAAGAGGCAACTGCTTAGAAACCAGAGCAAGGATCCAGGGGAGAGGTCCCAGAGCCACCTGCCAAGGAGGAGGTTGAAGGATCCTGAGATTCCACAGGGTGCCTCATTCATGCCTGAATAGACGAGCCTAGCAGGCACATGTGAGGACAGAGCAGATGTGGGATGAGAGCAGGCAGCAGTGCACCCCCAGCAGACAGTGCTCTGAGAGGCTTGGTTGTGTTCTACTTCTTAGCTTTATTTCCACTGCTTATTTGACCTCCAACCCTTTTCATAACAAAACACACCTAACTGTTCCAGACCTTGTGACCTGTGAATTCTCAGGTATTAATGAGCGGACCGGTAGTCAGGGGAGGCTTCACCAAGGAGGTGTCCTTGGAGCCATCTGCAGGTCAGATGAGGAAGCTGTGAAGAGGTAGAGGTGGGGGAAGGGCTAAGACTGCACATCTGGGACACAGAGGGAAGCGTAGCATGTTCAGGGAAGGAGGGGTGTGCCAGGGGACAGCAAGAGCTGGTCTCAGACTTTATGACTGGACTCCATGAGGACAGGCTCTTCCAAACCTTGCCATGAGCCCAACAAACTTCTGGGGCCCTGTAGACCAGGTGCCAGCAGTTAGCTGCCTGGGAAAACTGGGGTCCTGGCTGGCTTTAGCATGTAGTGTACATAGCAAGGGCCCTAGCCTTGTGACTTTCCTGCCTCCACCCCCGATGCTGGAGCCCTCCCTGGAAAAGCCATAGGCCAACCCGGTGCGTCTCTGCAAGAAGCTAAGCCAGGCAGGGGTGGTGGCAGGGACAGGAAGGAGGACTCCTACCCTGACCTCCGATAACGAGGCTTTCTTGCTTCCTTACCACCTACAGAAGAGAAGTACGTCACTGTGCTTCCTTACACCAGCCAGAGCAAGGACGAGATTGGCTTTGAGAAGGGCGTTACCGTGGAGGTGATCCGGAAGAATCTGGAGGGCTGGTGGTACATCAGGTAGGAGTGCTGGCACAGGAGCAGGGCCTTTTCTCTGCCCTGTCCTCCAGGCCAGGCCCAGGGGCCTGGGCCCAGGATTCTAGTGCAAAATCCAGTTAGTTACCACAGCAGCGTGGCACACACCCCGGGGGCCTGGTGGCTGCCGCTGTGCCCGGCTGAAAAGTTGGCCTGACAGTGTTCGTCTTGCAGTTTGTCTCCTGGGACACGTGGAGCAGAAGCTGAGCGGCAGCCAGCAGAGCACCGGGGCCCCAGCTCGGCTTGCAGGCTGTGGTGCAATCCCTTCCCACACATCTGCCAGAAGGGCCCAGCACATCTGAATCTGGTTTTCTGTGTCCAGCCTGGGCTGCGTGGTGTGCTCTGCAGCCAGGGCCGCCTGGAGCCCTGGCATCGGCAAGCCGCACTGCCGTCCCAGGAGGCAGCCTGCTGCCTACGGCCTAGCACTCAGCCCCAGATGTGGGCTTCTGGCTTCAGAATCCCAGCGGATGCAGGCGGATCCCCAGCTACTCTGCTCTGCTCTCCTCTGCTTTGCAGGGCTGGCTCACTTGGTGGTTAGAGCTGGAGCGGCAGCCTAAGGCCTGAGCCCATTGCAGGCTCAGGTCATCAGAGGGCTTTTCCTCCTCCTGCCCTCTTCTCCGGGACCTGTTGCTCACACTTGGCAGCTGTGAAACCCATTTGGGGGTACGAGCAGGGAAGTGGGGTGCTTCCCAACCCTCCTGGAAGCAAACTAAACTCTGTGGACTTCATTCACCCTTACCCTACAAAGGCCAGCCAGCTGCCCTCCTGGGGGACTTGCTGTCAGGAATGGCTTTTGGTCCCTTTGGAACTGGCTTTGCTGTCATGACTTTGCCCAGCTTCTCCCTTCTGTGCCTGAAACGCAGCTAACGGAAACGGTCCGTTCCTAGGTTCTGAGGATGACCTACCAGCCCACTCTCCTTGTGAGGAGAATGTGTGTTCTGAGGGGTCTTCCCTGACAGGGACAGGATTGTGCTGTGGTCCCCTTGGACTGAGGGGAGGCAGCTGCTTATGATGCAGTAGACTATGATAGTGTTAGAGATACTAAGTCTCTGTTGACAAGAAGGCCACCAGCTAGGTGGAGACTGAACCCTAGTGTGACCTTGTATGATGAAAGACAGCCTTTATCTCTCTGCCCTTTCTGTCCTGGGTAGAGGGGGCTCACAGCTACTGCCCCCAGACTCAGGTTTGAAATGGAAGAGAGTCTGAAATGGAAATGCCAGCAGGCATTCTGGCAGGCTGATAACCTAATTCACATGGCTAGAAGTTACCTACAAGACTGCTTTGTTTTGTGATTGTTCTGAAATGACCAGCAAAGTCACCCTGAGCTGCTGCTTTTGGTCAGCCCTACTGTATGGCCTAGTCCAGTAGCCAGCAGAAACTGGGGCTGAGAAGGTCCTGCTAAAAGATTCCACCTTAAGAAAGCTACCAGACACCCCCTTAAATATGCCATTTCCCAACATTCCAAGCTCTGTTGATCCTCATTTCCTGTCTTTCTCCCATCCTCCCTCCACCACGCACAAACACACATATACACACACTCGCTCTCTCTCTCTCTTCCCCCCTCTCTCCCCCACCCTCCCCCATCCCTCCTTTTCCAGTTTGCTTCCCTCTGGAGTCATTCCATATTCCAGAACTGGAAAGCAGATGTGAGCACATTTTGGTCCCAGACACACACAACACACACACACACAGCCTCTTATGATTCCCTGTGTTTCTCAGCCTGAAATCTGATTTTATCCCATGCAACACTAAAGGAACACAGAGAGGTTTGAAGTGCCCAGCACAGTGAGCAGACCTGACCACCAGCCTCACTAGAGCCCTGTCTCTGAATCACTGCAGTGTTGTCATAGAGAGGCCACTTCCAGGGCTGGCTGGTTGGTCTGTCTTTTCTCTGGGATACAGGACCCCTGGGCTTGGCCAGGTGCCGCCACAGCCCAAGAGAATGACCCTCTGCTGCTAGCTTTACTTTTCTGAACTGTGGCTGGCTTATCGATAAGGTTATGAGTTTTTACTAGTTGCTTGCATCCCCTCCTCCCCATCCCACCCCCGCAAAATCTTGTACCTCTGTCTACACCCATTACCTTGGAAAGCTGCACTAGCCCCTGGTTTCCATGTATTTGTCCCTGATACCTGCCTTGCAAACCCGAACACCAGGATTGATGGGCTAGCTTGCAAAAGCCTGCCTGCAGTGTGAGCACAGGAAGCCACCTCCTACCTCACATTTCCAGCAAAGCTTAGACCTGTCAGGAGGAGCTTCAGCTTTCGCATGTCTTGACCCCCTTCCACATCATGGGCACCCGAGAGTAAGATCAGGTGGGGGTGGGGGTGTCAGACATCTGGCATGGAGGAGACACAAACCGTTCCAAAGAACCAGATGTGTCCCAGGGAGCAGACAGGGACACTGGAAACCAGACTCCAGGGCACTGGCCAGCGACTGCTGGACCAGAAAGGAAGTGCTCAGTAGATTTGGGTAGCAGCTCAGCACCATGGGGAAAGAAGGGAAAAGCTTATTGTAAGAAATCATTGGATTGTCTAAAATTAACTCAGCCCTGTCATTGGCTTTTCGCTTTTGTTTATGGACTTCGGTTTGGTTTTGCCATACCAGATTTTAATCTTCTCCGGCTGCATGCGTTGGTCTTCTCATTTATGGCTTCTCAGTTTGGAGCCCAACTTGGAAAGACTCTCTCTACCCCCAAGATCATATAAACGGTCAGGATTTTGATTTTTTTTTTTTTTTTTAATCTCGCTATAGGGTGTGAGGCCAGGACCTCATTTATTTGTTTTTCCTAATTAGGCGATAACCGAGACCAAACCTGTTGCCATCGGGTTGATTCTGACTCTGACTGACTCTATTATAGGACAGTGTAGAACTGCCCCATAGGGTTTCCCGGGAGCACCTGGTGGAGTCAGACTGCTGACATTTTTGGTTAACAGCTGTGGTACTTCTTCACTGTCCCACTAGGGTTTCCAGTTAGACAGGTTATCCCCAAATCACTGATTGAATTATGTAGCCTTAACCCATGAATTTGAAGTGTTACCCTTTAGAGGTATGCCCTGAGTGAGGTCTGTTTATAGACTTATTCTGGGTCCTTGATCTGTCCATCTGGCCCTGCAGTAGTGCCAATACCCACCCCACTCAGTCATTCACCTTTATAGGCATCTTAGTTACCCTTGAAAACCCTGGTGGCGTAGTGGTTCGGTGCTATGTCTACTAACCCAGAGGTTGGCAGTTCAAATCCATCAGGCACTCCTTCTAAACTCTGTGGGGTAGTTCTACTCTGACCTACAGGGTCGCTATGAATTGAAATCGACTCGACGTTAGTGGGTTTGGTTTTTGGTAAGTTAGCCTCCCTGTGTTCTTCTTCTGGATAAACTTGAGGAGGTACTCTAGCCCTGAGAATAAACTGAGTTCCAGAGTGGTGACTTGTCTAAGGTACCATACAGAGACTAGAACTCAGATTTCCTGACTGACCTCTAACACTGCCTTGTATCTATAACAATACTTTTCTTTCCTGTGGAGCTTTAACTGTATTACTCTACATTCACACCTTCTCATTTCTTATCTCTAGAATTACTCTCCACTGATTATGAGGTGGGCAAGCCACTGTGAAGGCTTCCATTTGGATAACTCATATTTTGAAGCATTTTCTGATCTCCAGGTCCCACGTCTGCCTAACTTTACAGAGAATGAGAGCCCACCCCAGAGGGAGCAGAAAAGTAAAAAGGAGTTGGAGAGGAAGAAGCAGTGTCCTGGGTGTCTTTACTCGCTCCCGTCAGGTCCGATAGTGGAGCTGCCGATTCTCTTAACAGCATGTGGTGGAGAAAGCAGCCAGTCAAGGCTAGAGGATGGGGCCTGGTAGTAGACATAGAGTCACTGATCAGAGCTCTAATTACAGCGTGTCCCAATCTTCCCCACAGATACCTGGGCAAGGAGGGCTGGGCACCAGCATCCTACCTGAAGAAGGCTAAGGATGACCTGCCAGCCCGGAAGAAGAATCTGGCAGGCCCAGTGGAGATCATTGGAAACATCATGGAAATCAGCAACCTGCTCAACAAGAAGGCGTCTGGAGACAAAGACGCTCCACCAGCTGAAAGTGAAGGCTCGGAGGCCCCCATCGCCAAGAAGGAAATCAGCCTGCCCATCCTCTGCAATGCCTCCAATGGCAGTGCCCTGGGCATCCCTGAGAGGACTGTCTCCAAGCTGGCCCAGGGCTCTCCGGCCGTGGCTCGGATTGCCCCTCAGAGGGCCCAGATCAGTAAGAGCCTCTCTGACCTCTGGGTCCCCACTGCAAGGCTCTCTATAAAGTGGCCATAGGGTGTCATATTTTTCATGAGATACAGAGTGATCCCTGACCCCAACCTCAGTCAGCTGACCCTCACTGTCAAATCATGTGACGCTAGTCACAGGAGTGGAAGACTTGGTGGCATAGTGGTTAAGTGCTATGGCTGCTAGCCAAAGGGTCTGCAGCTCAAATCTGCCAGGTGTTCCTTGGAAGCTATGAGGCAGTTCTGCTCTGCCTTCTGGGGTTGCTGTCAGTCGGAACTGACTTAGTGGTACTGGGTTCAGCTTTTTTTAGATAGCTGTGGGAGTGGACAAGGCAAGGAGTATGGACAACTGAGTTCTTCCCAACTCTTCCAGTGAAGATGATGTATAGGAGTGTATGAGCACATAGTGTCCTTCTTCTCATGCAGAGCCATTTTACAGATAAGTTTAATTCCCAAAGCAAAAAGCATTGCTCTCTTTTTCTCTGAAGTGAAGGCTTTATAAATCAAGATAGAAGGTTTATAGTTAGTTTTTTCTCCCTTTGGGCTGTTTCTTATGGACCCTGTGCACAAGGCTGCTTTATGGAGTGACAGCCTGTAGGAGAGCATCTTTCTGGGCCTTGCCTACTCCTTCCCTTCCCCCACTTCCAGTTACTGGTAACCTGTAGAACCTGGAAACAGGACTTTACTGGTCCCCACAAGCAAATTCCCAGGAGTTCTTACACTCTTGGGGAAGCCCAGCTATTTGGTGCTCCCTAGATGTGCATCTCCATCCATCTCAGGCACAGCAGTGGCTTTGGTTGAAGACTTAAACTGTTACGTAGTATGGGGATGGGATGACCACCTTCGTTTTGTGCCTTCAGAAAAAAAGTCCAGCCATTCTTAAAATCTGGAGGAAATCTACTTTTGTTTCACTCTGGACTCTTACGCCCGAAACCTTTTGGTCAGTGACATGGCGTATGTTTGTCGGCCACCTGCTTGGACCTGACGTTGTGCTAGCTTCAAAGGACTTTGTCATAAACAAAACAGAGGCATGGTCTCTGCTCTTAACTTTGAAAGTCTGGTAAAGCTATATACTTTTCCTGAAAAATACCTGGGTGTCCAGACATTTTTTAATGTGGATTTAATTTTCAAAGGTTCACAGATCCCCCAAAGCACAGCCAGGGAACCTCAAAGGTCTGTGGTTGCTGACTGAGAAAGCCCAACTGAAGTCCCTGTAGTGATCAGAGTCCGATTGTTTGTAGACAGAACAAAAGCGTGAACTTGGGAGGACCAGGGGTTGGTCACACCTGGGGCAGGCAGGGCTAGGCACTGTTGCCGTTGCTGGCTGGGATTTCTGAGGCCGTGTTTCTTCTTCTAGGCTCCCCAAACCTAAGGACAAGGCCCCCACCACGCAGAGAATCCAGCCTGGTATGTGTGCTCGCTGTCTTTTCTCGTTCCTTTTCTGAGGGTGCCCTGTAATAGCCCCACCACTGACTGTCTCGCTGCTGGAACCATTGCTCCAGAGGTTTCCAGGGCCCTGCTGGGACTTGTAGCTTTGTGGGAGGTGGTGGCAGGGAGGGAGGCCTGTGGACTGCAGCCTTTCTGGGGGCCTGGCTGGACAGTCTGTAATCTGGAAACCCACCACACTGCAAAACTAAATAAATCCATGCCTAGCCATTGCATTGGCAGACATAAACATTCAGGCTGGCCGGTGAGAGTGTCCAAGCAGGGTGTTGCCAGGGGCTGGAAGCGAGACTGCTGCCCATGCTGACCGGGAGGCACTTCAGCTCTGCCTTGCTCCAAACTGCCCAGCGGATGGAGCGCAGTGCCAGAACTGCAAAGGCAGAGGGCCAGCTATCAAGGTGGCGAAGGCAAAGACTGGCTCCTGTAGACTCTGATACTCTGGGGTCCCTGGTCCCTGTGGATGGGGTTTCCTGGGATTCAAACCCACAGACATGTACTCAGGAGCTGGGGTTTGGGGTGGCAGCAATGCTGCTGGTAGGTAGGTACAATAGGAAACTGCTATCAGGGCCAGTGGGGTACAGTGGAAAGGAAAAGGCTGAAGGCCTGCCAGGCATGAATTCATATTCTGCTTCTAACCCTTAGAAACAGCAAGACCCTGAGCAAGTCACTCAGTGCTCCACAAGCCTCTGTGTCCTTATCTGTAAAATGGGGAAAGTACCAGCCATTGCCTGTGGCTGTTGTAGGGGTTGCATGAAATGATGATGTGTGGAGAGCATGATGCCAGGTGCAGGAGAGGGGCTAGCACAGCGCCTAGAAGAGGCCCTCTGTGAGCATCAGATGCTCCAAGATCCAACCCCTGAAGAGAGCCTTCCTTGTCCTGGTCCCTGGCCCCACTGGAGTTGTCTCTTGTTCCCCCTTGGGTTTTGCACAGCTAAACAATGAGTTCTACTTTTCTCCCAGCTCATTTTTCCCAGGCAAACTTGATTTTGGCAAGAGGAGGGTCATTCCTTCCACACTCACCCAGTCTAGGGGTGTTGGGGTCAGGCTGCTGCTCCCAGTTGGCCGGGATGAATCTTACCTGGCCAGGAGAGGCCAGGCTGGGGCCATGTCTTCTCCCGGCAGCTCTTCTCCGGCAGCTGTGCCAGGCCGGGCACTGACCAGGGTATGGAGAGTTGGCTGACACACAGCCCAAAACCAGGTTTATCCTGCCGCCTGCCCACTCTGACTCAGGGCAGCTCACGTATAGCTGAACCTTGAAGGACAAGGAGAGAGAGATGAATTTAGAAGTGCGTTCAGCTTCGGCTCGTGTTCATCCAGCTCTTCTGTGCCCTACCACTGGGCCAGAAGTTGTGTCCATTCTCTCTCTGAATCCTCTTACTACCGATTATTAGTTCACTTTACAGGTAAGGGAACCAAGGCTCAGAGAGGCCAGAGACCACGCAACAGAGCCATGCATTGCTGAGCCAGGATGGTGCTGGCATCTGTCCAGCCCCAAGGCAGAGGTCTTCCAAGGTCTCACTACATCTTAGCTACTTCGTGCTCTACCCTACTTGTTAAAAATTGTTTTGTTTTAACCCTTTGTTGACAAGAACAGTACAGGGAGGAGTGGAAGGTGTAAAATCTACTTTGGCTGAAACAGAGACTGGGAGAAGCTAGGGTGTATGCTCCATGAGAGGGGGCTGTGTCCTTTGGTTCACTGCTATGTTCACTGCTATGTTCACTGCAGTGTCTGGCTCCCAGCAGGCCCATAGTAAATGTTTGCAAAATGAATGAGGCTAGCAAATCATGGACTGAGGGCAAATTATAAATGTCCTGTTTAAAAATTGATGTGCCAACGTCTGAAACATTTAGGCTTTCCAGTGAGTCCCATCCTTCCCTGCTCAGAAATAAAGGATCTGAGTTTTTTCAGCATTTGCCTGACCATTTGCATCGTTGTGATGACTGACAGAGGGCTGTTCTCATCCAGCCCCACAATCTCCTACGCACCCACCCCATGTAGAGCTGGGTGCACTGCCTTGCCCAGCCTCTGTGCCAGATGTCACGCCTGCAGTCCCTCAGACTTAGCCTTAAGGATGGTGACTCTCCCGTCTGGCAGGGCAATGTACGTGGGCTTTTTTACAGCTATTCCTGTGCTTCTTAGTGTTCATTTGCAGACCCAGCTGTTGAGGCATCTGGAAACCCGTCTCCCAGAGAAGTAAAAAAAACCAGTTGCTGTGGAATCAGCTGTGACTCATGGCAACTCCTTGGGTGTCACAGTGGAACTGTGCTCCACAGGGGTTTCAGCAGCTGATTTTTCTTTTTTTCCCTGAAGTGGATTGCCAGGCCTGTCTTCCAAGGTACTCCTGGGTGGACTCAGACTTTGCACTTTTCCATTAGTAAACAAAAGCATTAACTGTTTATAACACCCAGGAGCTGCTCAGAGATGTAAGGGCAGGAATGACTGAGTTAATACCAGCTGTTCAGCTATTTTGGACAAGTCTCGGGTAAATCCTACATGTTATTAGAAAGCCTCCATGGGATGGCAATCTCATGGGCGTGTACCGTACTCTCCTACCCAGGTGACAGATACAGCCTGAGGCCAGCTGCTGTCCAGCTACACTCACCACCTGAGCAGTGAGCATGACCAGCCCCCTGGCATTGTGCTGTCCTGGTCAAGTGGGGTTTGGCTCACAGGGTCCTTGTCTGTTAGGGGTTCCAGCTCCCGAAGCCGCCAGAGCCCCCTTCTGTTGAAGTGGAGTATTACACCATTGCTGAATTCCAGTCCTGCATCTCTGATGGCATCAGCTTTCGGGGTGGACAGAAGGCCGAGGTAAGCCCTGAGCTGTGAGGCCCAGTGTTTCAGATCCTACTGGTCAAGGCCAGCACATTTGTCATTTTATGTCAGGCTGGCAGCATTCCTGTGGGAACAGGGAAAAAGGCGAAGACACAAGACCCACAGGGGTGGGAATTTGACTACAGCTACTAAGTACCACAGCCAGGACTAGAACCCAGGACCCCTGTCTCCGCCTGGTGCTCCTTGTACGTCCCATGTGCTTCCGTCATAGCCGTGTTTCCAGTGTCTCACAGAGCTGTAATGGGGGTCCCCTGACATAGGGGTCTGTGGTTAGTTAGCACGGCGGTTAAGAGCATGATTGCTAACCTAAAGGTGAGCAGTTTGAATCCACCAGCTAGCTGCACCTCGAAATCCTACAGGGACACTGTGGGTCAGAATTGAGTTGATGGCAACAGCTTTGGTTGTCACATGACTTTGAAGGACAGTGGGTTAAACAAAATCCAGCCAGTATTTTTGTTTTGGTCGCAGGGTTTCTCAGAGCCTGTGCACGGTAAATCTCTGAGGACACCAGAATAGGCAGTGCTCCCAGATCCGCATGGCGCCAGGAGCGCTCGGGACAGGATGCTGTGGAACCCACATTAGGAAATGCTGTGGTTGGGACACGGGGTGCAGGCAAGACGCGCAGTGAGGTCATATCCACACCACAGTCACCTTCTTCCCCTAGGCTGTAGGCTTGGATTGTTTCTCTCTGCAAAATGGGTAATGGACCTCTCCCATCCACCTCGTAACATACCTGAAACTCTGTGCTACTTGACCATGGCATTCCAGGGGACAGAGAATATCTGGGACATTTCTCTTCAGTCGCTTTGTGTAGTAAGTGAAATCCAATCAGTAGCTGTAGAACCAGGCAATTAATTGGACAAGTTCTTTTTTATTAAAGGAGTAATGTCTCCAGTGCAAGTGTTTGAAATCACATGGCTGGAACTTGGAACTGAGTTTCTAAGAGAAATTATTCACTCTGATTTCTGGAAGGACCTTCCAGAAGCTCTTAATAGAGCAGAACTGTCATATGTAGGACCTGGCTGAGCACCAGTTTAGGTACTTGAATGAGGCAAGGTGATTTATGGGACCTGGGACCAAAGGAAGAAGAGGAGGCCTTTCTTTTCTCACGGGGGCTGCAGAGTTGCCGATCACACACACAGTTGCCCTTTGCACTCTCTGTCCACTCTTCTTCCTTGACCTGCTTTCTGTGGTGCTGGTATTTTCATGCTGTCCTTCCTGTTCCCTGAGACCTCTTCCTCTAGGTGTCACTTGTTCCAGAATTACCTTCCATATGTTCTCCAGTTCAAAGGAACCCTGCCCCAACCAGTAACCACACACCTGGTTTCTAGCCAATCTCAAATCTTCTTGAACTACTTTACATGACTGAGAGCCCAACACCCTTCTGGCAGGAAGCCATTGTGACCAAAGCAGTCCCTTCAGGGACTGGTCAACAAGGGAAATGACCGCAGGCAGTGGGGGCTCGGAGGAGATGCTGTAGGGTAGGCCCTGGCCATAGGTCTCTACCACCCAGTTTACTCACCTGTGTCTTCCCATGTTCTTCTAACCCAAGAGACCCTGTCACAATTCTGGACTTCACTCTAAGGACTTAGCATGATACTGGGGGTGGTAGGATGACAGGAGAAGTGGCATTTTGTACCTGTGAGCCCTTGGTGAATTGGATCTTACAGGGTTATGCTTTGAAGTGCAGTAGCTAGAAGGGAGGTGGGCAGGGAGGACCGCTAGAGGCTGCCAGCTTGACTTGGGGGACCAGAGAAAAGAGACTTGAAAGAGGACGTTCTCTTACAACACGAGATGACAGACAGCTGGGTTTGAGTTCTGGTCTCACCACTGACTGCAGAGTCTCCTAGGCCCATTCTCTGGGGACTCACATTGCTCATCTGTAAAGCAGAGATAATGTCTTCTAGAGCCAAAGTATGACTTGCCTACCCTGGCGCATCTCCGTGTCCCAGTCATCCTCCCAACTCGTAACCTCTTGCCCTCTTCTCTCTAGGTCATCGATAAGAACTCGGGCGGCTGGTGGTATGTGCAAATCGGTGAGAAAGAGGGCTGGGCCCCCGCATCCTACATTGACAAGCGTAAGAAACCCAACCTGACCCGCCGCACAAGCACACTGACCCGGCCCAAGGTACCCCCACCGGCTCCCCCCTGCAAGCCTAAGGAGGCCGAGGAGGGGCCGGCAGGCACCAGCGAGAGCCAGGACTCCCCGCTGAAGCTCAAGTATGAGGAGCCTGAGTATGACATCCCTGCCTTTGGCTTCGACTCCGAACCAGAGCTGAGTGAGGAGCCCACAGAGGACAGCGGCTCAGGGGACAGGCGACCCACCCCGCCCCGCAGGCCCTCGCCGGCCTCGTCACTGCAGCGGGCCCGCTTCAAGGTCGGTGAGTCTTCGGAGGACGTGGCCCTGGAGGAGGAGACCGTCTATGAGAACGAGGGCTTCCGGCCATTTGCAGAGGATGGTCTGTCAGCCAGAGGCTCCTCTGGGGACAGCGACTCCCCAGGGGGCTCTTTGCTGTCCCTTGCCAGGAAAAACTCCCCCAAGTCAGGCTCCCCCAAGTCCTCGTCACTCCTGAAGCTCAAGGCAGAGAAGAATGCCCAGGCCGAGCTGGGGAAGACCCACTCCTCGGCCTCCTTCTCCTCCTCTGTCACCGTCAGCACCACCTGCTCCTCCTCCTCCTCTTCCTCCTCCTCCTCTTTGTCCAAGAACAGCGGTGACCTGAAGCCCCGTTCTGCCTCGGACGCAGGCATCCGCGGCACTCCCAGAGTCGCTGCGCGGAAAGACACCGACCTGAAAGCTAGCCTGTCCTCTTGTGCCCGGGCCAAGCCATCGGTCCTCCCCAAGCCGTTCCTGAACCGAGCAGAATCGCAGAGCCAGGAGAAGATGGACATCAGCACTTTACGGCGCCAGCTGAGGCCCACAGGCCAGCTCCGGGGAGGCCTCAGGGGCTCCAAGAGTGAGGATTCAGAGCTGCCCCCCGCCTTGGCCTCAGAGGGGCCCGGTGAGGGGGTGAGGAGGGGCTCTGCCGACCTCATTCCCCTCCCTGTTGCCACCCCCTCAGGTCCTCCCAGAAAGGAGCAGGAAGGGCCAGCCACCTACGTGACATGCAGTGCCTACCAGAAGGTACAGGACTCGGAGATCAGCTTCCCCGCAGGCGTGGAGGTGCAGGTCCTTGAGAAGTTGGAAAGTGGGTGGTGGTACGTCAGGCTGGGAGAGCTGGAGGGCTGGGCTCCGTCCCACTATCTGGTGCTGGGTGGGAACGAGCAGCTGGAGCCCTCTGGCTGTGAGTCGGATCTAGTGACCGCCAAGAGCAAGCAGAGCGAGGGCAAGTCTGACAGCTTGGAGAAGATCGAGAAGCGGGTCCAGGCACTGAACGCTGTCAACCAGAGCAAGAGGGCCACGCCACCCGTCCCCTCCAAGCCACCTGGGGGCTTCTGCAAGACTTCGGGTGCCGGGGCGGTGAAGATGCGGAATGGTGTGCGGCAAGCAGCCGTGAGGCCTCAGTCGGTGTTTGTGTCCCCGCCGCCCAAGGACAACAACCTGTCCTGTGCCCTGCGGAGGAATGAGTCCCTCATGGCCACCGACAGCCTCCGAGGTGTCCGCCGAAACTCCTCCTTCAGCACTGCCCGTTCAGCTGCCGCAGAGGCCAAGGGCCGCCTTGCTGAGCGGGCTGCCAGCCAGGGCTCCGATGCAGCCCTGCTCCCCGCCCAGCGTAATGGCATCCCTGTGTCTCCTGTGCGCCCCAAACCCATCGAGAAGTCCCAGTTTATCCACAACAACCTTAAAGACGTGTATGTCTCTATTGCAGACTACGAGGGGGATGAAGAGACAGCGGGCTTCCAGGAGGGCGTGTCCATGGAGGTTCTGGAGAGGAACCCCAATGGCTGGTGGTACTGCCAGATCCTGGATGGGGTGAAGCCCTTCAAAGGCTGGGTGCCTTCCAACTACCTTGAGAAAAAGAACTGAGGGTCTCAGTGCACTGCTGCAGCCACCCTGGGTGTGGGGGACAGGGGGTGAGCAGTGCAACAAGGGGGAAGCGGGAGGGGGGGACAACTCTAAACCCTACACATGTGCCGCCTCGAAGATGCCCCCTCCAGGCTGTGACCCCAGCAAGAAGGGGGCTGTGACAGGGGCCTGCAGTGAGCAGGGATAGGAACAGGCAAGAATCACGGGTTGGGCCATGAGAAGAGATGCTGAGATCCCCATGGGCACCTTGATAACTTGGCTGATGGATTACACTCCATTTGGGACCCCCCGTGTAGGAAATCCCAGCGTTGCATCTGCTGCAAATCTGGAACAGAGGCAGCACAGGTGGCCCCCCTGTTCTGTGCCCTGCCCTGCTTTGCCCAGCCTCAGCGGCTGGCGTCTGGATTGCTGGAGGTGGCCCTGGTAGCGTCCTTGTCTCTGTCTCCTGAACTGTGCTGGACTTTCCGGGACCTGCCACCTCCACCATGGGTATATAAAGGTAACCACTGGCTCTGGAGCGTGGAGGGCTCTTCTGTGGGTTCCGCCAGTCCCGGGGCCAGGCCATGGTCGGTGTCTATTAGCTGAAGACAAAGTGGTTGCCCTTCTTAGCAGTCCCCACCCCAGCACTCAGTGGGTCCCCACAGAGGTCACAGAGAGGGAGCAGAGCCCTTGGTCTGCTCAGTCTGCAGAGTTGAGTCGGCATATTTACGGGCAGCCAGTTTCTTCACACATTTTGGGAGAGGTTTATCGATTGGGAACTTATATGGTAGGTCGTTGGTTTGGGTTTTACGTTAGGGTTATTTGGGGGCCTCAGGGTAGTTGCCCTGGGAAAGGGTGGGTCGTGATTTGGGCTTTCCTGTTACACTCTTGTGGGGGTTGGTTGTTTGGGTTTCATGGTATTCCCCCCTCCAACAGCCAGAGTTGTTCATTTGGTTTCCACTGTGTGGACAGTATGGGGACATGGTGCTCGCCAGAGGGACCTGGGGCTGGACCAGCCTGGATCCTAGACCTGGCAGAGCAGACACTGCTCTTCGGGTTCTTGCCCCACCGTGGTGGAGTAAAAACTTCATTGGAACGAAGGGGTGCTGTTCAGGAGCTGGATTTCCAATGAGAAGGCCCCTGGGCTGCTGGGTGACCGCTGCTGTGAGTGTGCCTGCCACCCAAACAGGCCTGGAAGCCTCATGGGTGCGGAGCAGCAGCTGTCATGGCCAACCTGGCCTCAGGGGCCCTGTGGGCCAGGCTGGAACCACCAACACCAGGAGCCACTCCCTTTAGCCTGCGGGCAGGGCCACAGGTGCCCAAGGAGGATTTCTGAGCCAGGAACCAACCTGGTCTTCCCACGGGGCAGTGCCCCAGTGAAGAGAGAAACAGAAGATTAAAGTTGCCTGCAGGTCCCGTGTTGTCTTGGGGTTGTGCTTTGGAACTGATGACGTTCCGGAAGCTGTACCGGCTTCCCAAGGACTCCCTTTTGCTGGGAGTGGATATCCACATGTGCCTTTTGACTTCAGACAGGTCAGACTTCACAGCCAAGACTCAGCTGCCAGAATTCCTGGACTAAGGGTTGGTGTTTTCTGCGAAAAAGGAAAGGCCCTCCCTCCACCCCTGCTCCTTGGCCTGAAGACACGCACGGGACCTCGAGTCTCTGCGCCCTCCAGGGCCCGTCTATCCTCCCAGATCCCAGAGGCCTTGCCTGTGGTCTCCCACGTGCCCTCACCCTTCGCCATACACTGATGCCCGGCAGCTATAGACCTGCTTGTGTCCTCTGTCAAAGGGCCATGTCGAGATGGTTTGCTTTTGTTTGTGAGTTTGTTTAAAAATGGAAAGTAGCTATTTTCTTCTGCTGGACAGTATTAAATAGAGCCGGATGTTGAGTTAATCTGCTAGATTGCAGTACTAATGCTAGCAATGTAGTGTCTTCATAGAAATATTATTTTGACTTTAGTTGAACAATAATGATAAAGAAGTGGTTCATTACTTTTTAATTAATGCACTTTAGTAAGGCGGAATGGGAAGAAACCCAGAGAGCAAAGTGCATTACTTAAAGATGCAGTATATACTTCTCATTGTTAAACAGCACATATTTATTAAAAAGAAAAAAAGTAATTTATGATTATTTAAAATAAAATTTAAAAGTAGCGTGACTGTTGGGTTAAAGGACCTTCGGTGTAGCTGTCTCCCAGGGGGAGGGCCCTGGCGGCCTCGCTCCTCCAATGTCTGCACTGAGCCAGTTCGATCATTAGTGTGCCAGCCAGGTCAGGGAGGGGTGCAGGACATCTGCTGAGCACAGAGCATCTCAGTCGGACTGGACTACAGGATGCCCAGAGCCTGCCTTCCCTGCCAATCCCCTTCCCCTTGGGGTTCACCACAAGCTGTGAGGCCTGCTTTCACCCGACCCTGCCTGCCCCTCCCCAGGACCCTCTCCTTCATCCTCAGTGCTCTAAGTGATAGTCATTAAAAAGGCAGGACTGGACAGGACCTCAAAGGTCACTCTATTCCACCCTCTCCTATAACTACAGCCAATGACTTGCCCAAAGTCACACAGCTAGTTAATGGCAAAGGTCCCCACTGCAGAAACCCCTGTGCAGCCCCTCCCCTGCCCCTTTTGTAGTTTATTATGTGGTCATCATGTTTACATTGTGACATCCAGCCCTAAGAATGGCTGGGAAGTTGCTCAGGCATCGGGATACGTGGGGAATGCTGCTGCCACCTGGTGACAGCATGTAGATTTGGGCAATCAACAGTGATTGCCATGCCCCAGTCTTCACACCTCTCTCCCTCGCTACACCCCCTGTCTGCATAGCACACACCGTGCGAACCCAAAGAGACTCTTAATACTTGAAGCAAGAAGGGCGCATGCCAGCCCCCAAGACACGACATGGTTAGGGGGTGCCAGGCCCTGTGTCCTTGACTCCTAGCCCTTTACCTAGAGCTACTGAGCTGCTTTGTGATATAGGAGGGAACTGCCAGCTGGTGGAGGAGGGAGGGGGCCTGTGGCTCTGACCCATCTGGAGGAAAACCGGATCAGACTCAAAAAGGAAAAAGAAAAATGAAATCTCAGCAGTGTCCAAACCTAGTTTCCCATTAGTTGCAATTGAAAATGTGAAATGACATTGTATTGCTGTATACTGCAACTTTAATCCTAATGAGCCCTTCTGAGGTCATTATTGAGGTTCATATAATGCCCGAAGATGCATTACCTGGTGCTTTGTTTCTCTTTCAGTTTAGAAACCTTTTTCTTTTTACTACAAGGGGAAAAAAGGTTTTATCACCCTGCCACTTCATCCTTCTTTGTAACACCTGGTCTGGCTGGGCTGCCTGACACCCTCCAGGATGTGGGACCCTGGGGACAGCCCCTGAACAGCACGTTGGCTGTCTGACCTGAGAAGTTCTCCCCTGTGCGCCACCACAACCGGGGCCCAGCCTTCTTCCTCTGTAGCCTCCCTCTTGACGAAGGCATTATATAGAACCCTTTTAATCACTTTCAGGTATTAGAGCGGCATATTTTACCGGCATCTGTATCCATCGCTTTCCTCAGCAAGGCATGTTACTACTTTTATCATCTAAGGAAAAAAAGACAAGGGAACTTTGGTCAAGCATTATTTTCATATTACTAATATTTGCAGAGTAGGCGTAGAACTATTTAAGTTTAGACCTTGGTTTGTTTTGTTTTTAAGGGGAAAAAAGATAAAAAAAAGTACCCCCTACTTTTCCTGTTTTTTTTATTTTGTATTTAACATATTTCTGTAAGGTTACTCACCCCACCCCCAAATACTTTGCATTCTCAATCGAAAAATGAAAACAATCTGAGACAGAAAAAGTGCAATATTTTCGAGAGGGATGCCAGGGCTCATTGGGAACAGCGGAGGAGTGCAGGAGAGGGGGCTGCTGGGAGAACAGTAAGGAGCCAGTGGGTGGGCCAGTGGGTTTTGATCTCTTTCCCCTCCTCCCCTCTCCTCTTCCCCTGGCAGGATGGCAGAGGTTCCCACCTGAAGGTGGCTCCATCTGTCTGTTGGGTGTTACCCACTCACAGAAAGGGGCTCAGGGAAGTAGCAGGAGATGTCTGGACTTCCCAGGGCTCCAGCCCCGGCAGAGCAAAGAAATCTAGGAACCAGTCCATGTTTTTGCTTCAGCTTGACAGCCAGCTGCTCAGAAAGATCTGTCCCGAGTTTATTCCCAGCAGCCCTCTCTCACCCCAGTCTCCTGATGTTTGGGCCATGATCCTTTTGATATATCCTTTCTAAAACTAAGTAACCTCAGTTCCATGTATGGGCAGGCACCCTAGATGTCCCCAGATTATCCCGGCGGAGGGTAGGAGCCCTGAGCCCGAGGTACCCCAGTGAGACACGGCCCCCACAGGCTCGCAGCAGGGCCTGGTGCTGAGCCTGGGCCACCAATCATCTCAATGACTTCAGCCAGAGGAGTGAGCCCTGCTGCCTCAGCCCTCCCCCAGACGGTCCCCAGAAGGCCTTGGAGAAGAGTCTGCTCAGGTCTGTCTGCAGACAGAACTTCCCACAGCAGGTACCAAGCAGGCCTCCCTCCATGGCACTGGCAGAGAAAGCAGCAGGATGGCAAGTCTCTGGGTTTCCACCCTTGGAGCTCTGCCCCTCAGGGCTAGCAGGGCATCCTTGCCAGCGTGTCCCCTCCACCTCCAGTACTGTACGCTTGCTGTTCTAACCCCTCTGGTGAATTTCTGTGCAGATACAGATCTGTATGCCCAAAGCAGGACCGTGCCCCTGTGTGGCTGGCTCTCCCTGGAGGACCTATGTTGTATATCCAGTCTTCGAGAATCTTGGTGCAGGGCTCTCCAGAAAGAGAACCATCCACATTGCTAAAGAATTACAATTCCCTCACTTTTTTTGAGGGCTATGTGTTGCGTATGTGCATGTGTGTATGTGATGTGCATGTGTGCTTGCACACACATGTATGTATGAGTGTTGGTAATTTCCCACTTGAACTAAATAATATGGGGTTAGAGGAAAAAACACCGGGCAAGCTGTCTCCACTGAGTGAGTCCTTGGCATTGGGCAGGTCCCATGGGACTCAGCTTCTGGCATCGAGTGTGTGTGTGATTCACACACATAATTCTGGCTGGAGAGTGCAATGTGTCTTTTTTTCTTTCTTTCTTTCTTTCTTTTTTTTGGTAACTGTTATTTCTTTGGAAACTTCACACTGGTTTAACAGATTTAGCAGAAGCAGCCTAGGCCATTGTCCCTGGCCCCACTGAAGGTGTGGACAAGAGATGCCACTGGTGGTGGGTGCTGAGATGTTCCAGTCGGGTCACCCACCAGCAAGCCAGCTCCTGCCCATTACTGTCCATGTCATCAGTGTGACAGTCCCTGTAAAGCCAAAGAGCTTTAGCTTCTTGGTTCTAGTGTTTCTGAGACTGGGGCCAGCTGGTCAGGATGAGAACGTATTCCTGTAAGCACAGCAAGACCCATGCCTGTATGTGTGTGAACACTAACCTGTAGACTGTGGGGCCAGCTGGACATTTAGAGGGAGTACTATGGAGGGCCCTGCCTGGTGGACCCTAGTGAACATTTTGGTTAAACCATCATCCCTGTTGGGTGCAGTCTCATGCCTGTGGTTCCCAGGCTCAGTGGTCAGAGGCAGTGAGAGGACAAGATCAGTAAGCATTAGCCTCATTTCAGGGAAACAGCCCACTGGTTTTAGTTAACTTCCCTCCTGCTTTGTCCTGCCACCCATGGGTATCCCGGCCTGAAGGTGGGCAGGCCAGGTAGACCCCAGACTGGTTAGAAGACTGTCTTCCAGGGTCTTGATCCAAGGTTGGAGTTACCATGCAACCCTCCCACAATCTTTAATCTTGAGTTTGCACTTGATCTGGACAATCGGTCCTCATCCCTATCAGAACCCTAGAACTTAGTGGCCGTAGAGAATAGGGTCCTGTGTTGATGGTCCCAGTCTTGCTTCCAGTTTCATCCTGGCTAGTGGGCTGGGCCTCCCTAGGAAAGCTTGCTGATTCAGAGCAAAGGGTTGACTGAGCATGTTGGAAGTGGGCAAGAGGCATGTCAGTGAGATGAGTGTGTGGACGTTTGCAGTGGCTGGGGCTTACTGTCCTTTCACCGGGAGGGAAGCTTCCAGAAGAGGTAGTTGTCATTGGGGCAGGAAAAAGGAGGTGTGAGAGGCTCGGAGAGGGTTTGGAAAGTTGTGTTGTCTTTGCTAGGAAGCAGGAATAAGTCTGTTCAAAGCGTTTCAGAAAGGAGAAGAGAGCAGGTGGATTGAAGTTTAGTAATTCCACACCCAGAAGTTAAGCCAGCGTAGGCTGGAAAAGCCTCCAGATTTGGCCATTTAAACAGCTGGCTAGAGAAAAATTGCTACTTGCTAGGTCACAAGCTGGGTCCTCAGTGGGTGGCCATTGATTGAGCAGCAACACACCAGTCTTGATCAGAGTTTAGAGACCCTGGCTTGAGAACATAGATCTATCTCCCAGGTTCATAGCTGGTTTTTCCTACCCATTGACTGTCCAGTCCAGAGCCAGACTTTCAAAATTGGAGTCAATCAGACACCCAGTGACTATGATGCAGCAGGGACCCACCATCCTAAGACTAGAACCTCGGGGCCCAGGCTCCATCAGGGAGATGTAAGAGGAAGGCAGCCTCATTTGTTGTTCTCTTAGTACTAGCTATTCTCAAGGCTACTGCTTGTGGTTCCCAGTGTGCCGAGCCTGCCTCCATGGTGTGCATTGGAAGACCAGGTAAAATGCAGACTCGTCCGTGGGATGCCCTGTCCGTTTCTAGTGGCCTGTAATCAAAGGCACACTGGTCTTAAGAGTTTCCTTTTGGAGAAAGAAGTGTCAGTGGAGCCACTGTCCTTGAATTGGAAACTGGTGGTATAGTGGTTAAGTGGTATGGCTGCTAGCCAAAAGATGGGGAGTCTGAACCCACCAGGCGCTCTTTTGAAACTATGAAGCAATTCTAGTCTCCTGTAAGGTCACTATGAGTCAGAATCAACTCCACAGCAGTGGGTTGGGTTTGCAATTTCTAAGCTTGGCAACAAGTTTTCTTGACTCCAGGACACAATGGGAAATGAGCTTCACAGCTAGTTACCAGGAGGTCTGCAGGAAGGTGGGCTGCTGAGCGAGGCAAGTGTGAGTGGCAGGTTCCCGAAGCATGGGGATGTGGACTGCATGGCTGGACGTGAAATAGTGGACATCTCTGGACTGCAGACCTTTGGGGAGTTCCTTGTGGTGTCCACTTACCCCTCCCCCCCAGCTTGTAGCAGCTCAGCATGGCCAGCAGGAACCAGAGCCCCATGAGGCCTGGGGGAAGCCCACCTTTAGGGTGTGCCCTTTCCCCACTCTGCAGGGAAACTAGAGAAAAGGACGTAAGGTTTAGGGTGGTCAGTTTAGTGTTAAAAAATTCCTTGGACCAATGGTGGTGCTAAATAACTATCTTTGTGTTTCTAATACTTTTAATAGTGGTTTTTTGTTTGTTTTTTTTTAAATCTCATCATGAAAATGCAGCATCCTTGGGGAAGGGACCCAGCCCCTTGGCCTGCCACTTTCCAGGTGTCCTTTATCACTTTGACGGGACTCTTTGGTCTGCAGAAAATGCTCTGTCTCGGCATGCTTCTAGACTGTAAGATTTGGGTTGTTTTGTTTTGTATTTTGTTCATGTTTACATGCATTGTATATTTCCCTGAAAACTAAATAAAGTTTTTGGCCTTTTTAACTGAACAGAGTCAATTATTCTCCCTGCTACCAAGAAACCAATCCCTAATAGCAAAAACCACATTATCCCAGATGTGGCATGAACTCCACAGAATACTGAGGCCTGCTAAGAGGATGGGGCTTTGGCTGGGAGGGAGGCAGGGGTGTGTGGTCCTGGTGGAGGTCGCAACATAGCTGCTCAGGTCCAGGCAGGTGCTGGGCAGCCAGAGGACCCTCCATGGGGGGGCGGGGCAGGGACCCCATGTGTATCAGAGGCCTGGTCCCAGCAAATGAGAGATGACACCGCTGCCTAGGCGTGCGGCCAGGGGCCTGTCATCTTCAGCAAGTTTCCCTAAAGGTTTCTGTTCAGAGATCCCTCTTTTTTCCAGCTGTGCCACCCGTTTGGTACAGGCCTCTGCACCCACCATGAGGACGCAGCTGAGCTCCCTGCCAACAGCAGGGGTCTGAGCCTGAGGACAGTGATGACTAGGCCTGCTGCACTGTGGAGCTCAGCACTGCTCCAGCCAACCTGAATCGTGGGGCCTGCCATCCACTGGCCCCTAGGTGGCACTGTGCGGCCACCGTAGGCTCAGCTGGCACAGCTCCCCACAGCCTGGGGTGTGCAGAAGGGCAGTGGCTTCTCCCTTTCTACCCACAAGAAGGCTCACCTGGCATTCTTGTCCCTGCTGTACCTGTCAAAACCCCGGGTTATGCATGCTGCAGCCCTTCTCCCACCAACCCAGGGAGGCTTCTGTGATTATTCCAGCTCACCTGGGGGGCTCAGAGAACCACAGTTATCCCCAAGGCCAGGCCCATGCCTGTAGTGGACTCCCTTCTGTCCAGGACACCTGATCCTACACACACACAGACACAGCCCTCAAGGTGGTAGGAAATCACCTTTATTCACAATCACAGAGACCAGAGTTGACAGAGAGGCAGGGCTGCTCCCACTCCCCTCCCGACACTAACAGCTGTAATGGGATGCATGACTTCCTCTTCCTAGTCTGCAGGCCACAAAGCCCCTGCCTTGGAGACCTTTCTTTGCCTCTGAGGTGGGTCACCTTCCGTGGGACTGAGTTGACTACCTAGTGCTCTCCTGTCACCACGCCAATCGCAGCCTTTCCCCAAAGAACTCCTGGGTCACCACGTCTGCCCCACAACCATTTTACAGAAGTGGAAGCTGAGGCTTGGAGGGGCTCTGACCTGATCCAAGCCACACAACTGGTCAGTGGCCAGGGCCACAGTGCTAGTGACCTGACCACCAGCTCTGTACTCTGCCCAGTGAAGAGAAAAGCCAGTAAGGGGGGAAAAGGGGGAAAAGGGCTTCAGGAGCTGAAACCAGCCCCGAGGCAATCGGTAAAGGGCAGGCAAGGCTGAGATGACTGCACCCTAACGGTTCAGGGCATTCACTTACCCTAGAACCAGGTATATGGACCCAGGGCTGTTAGGACTCTGGTCCCTTCTCATCCTCCCAGGATGGACAGCCTTCTCTAAGAACAGGCCCCCTGCCCTCCTATGACAAGCCCCCACCCCTAGCCCTGTTCCTGGCTGCAAGCCAGGCTTCCCTCATCTGAACCAACTGCAAAGACCCTGCTCCAGCCCAGGTTAGAAGGGCACTTTGTGGCTCCAGGTGACCCTCCAAAACTCCAGGACACTAAAGGGGCCCAGTGTGCCTTTCTACAAGATAGACACAATTCATCAGGTCTCCCATCTCAGCCCCTTTTTCTAAATCCAATTCATGCTGGAGTTCTAATTCATGGTGAACAGGTTTTGGGGCTGGAGTCTGGGGAAAGTTGTGAGTAACTACCCCACTGGAGCGTCTCCCCCCGACCAAGCTCACCAGGTACCCCCAACAGGGTAGCATTTCTGGGGGCCGCAGGTGATGGCAACTCAGCCACCGAAACAAACAAACAAGCAAACCCACAAACCTAATAAATAAATAAATAAAGATAAAAGGAAAGGCTGATCTTCATCCAGGGAAGTCGCTCTGCCAGCCCAAGACCCTGGCCCCGCCTGGGGCTGCGACAGCCACCCTGAGCACAGCCCAAGCCCACTCTGAGATGTGGCCGGACAGGTCAAATTAGGAGGCTGCTAGCCTGTTCTGGGAGACCCTGTCAGCAGACAGACCCCAGCCCTCAGCCTGCAACAAATGGCCTCCCTGGGGCAGTGGCAGCCGGTGAGATGATGGGGAGAGAAAGGCCACAGCCAGGATGGGGGCTCCCCTCTCAGCCAGGGCAGGGGGTCTGAGGCCCAAGATCTGGCGCCTGCTGCAGCCTGTGCGTCCACCCAGTTTCAGTGGGTGGAGGGAAACACGGCATGGAGGCCGCAGCCTGCCCAAGGGTGAAGGGCACTCACTAGTCTCTGACCCTTGGTTGGCAGGCCCAAAGGGTACAGAGGAGGGGAAGGAGGAGGTGGCAGAGGTGACCAAGCTTGGGAGCTGCCTGCCCAGGAGAGCAGGCTGTGCGAGTGCAGCTGGTGGAAGGAGCCAATGAGACTCAGTCTACACTCCAAGAGCCAAGTACATCTGCCCAGAGGAACGGGAGCTTTTTGACTCCTCACAAAGATGCCACATAGACTAAGGGCACCTCCAAGAAATCAGCCCCAGATGGGCCCAAACTAGAACAGGCTGAGACTCCAGCTCCGCAGCATGCGGGGGTGGAGGGGGCTAGTCGGGTGCAGAGAAGGGAAAGATGGGGGCTCCCCCTCTTCCTTCTGCCAGGCAGTTGGCATATGCCTCACCTCCCTGTCTGACACCACTCCCCACCCCCGTCTCTCCAAACCCTGAGGGCCCTCCATTTCCTGTGTTTAATGGAGAAGGAAAAGAGTTTCCAAAATGCAAAAGAAAAGAAGGGGCTGTTGGCTTGCCCCTCAGCTGGAACTGAGCCAGTCTGAGGACACGGGCATGTGGGGCAGGGCATCGCACTGGGCTAGGAGCTGCGGTAGGTCTTGATGATGTCCTTGATCGGGCGGCGGCAGATCGGGCAGCAGGCGTGCAGCGCCTTCTTGAGGCGCAGGCCGCAGGCGTAACAGAGGCACATGTGGCCACAAGTGTAGATGACTGTGTCCACCGCATGCTCATAGCAAATGGTACACTCATCGCTCCACTGGCCCGTGCCTGGGGTCAGGGGTGACTCGGGCAGGCTCACTGGCGAGTTGGGGGTTGTGCCTGGAGACAAGGGAGTATCTATCAGGAAGGCAGGCTCAGCCAGGCTCAGGAGTCCCCTGGCCTCTTGTCCCACCTACATTTATCAGGATGTCCCTGGTTAGCCTGATGACCCCACTTCCTGGGTAGGACAATGCAGAGGATACATGTCCTAAGGAACCCCACTTCTGGTTCACTGATACCTTAGATCAGGGGCAAGGGTGGCTGTGAGGCAGTGAGAGGGAATAATGGAAGACAGGGTGAAGGAAGGGCTCGTGCCCACATGTTTTAAGACAGTTCTCTCCTGTGCCACACTCTGGTGCTCCCTCCCTGGGTGCTGAGAACACTGTCCAGCTAGCAGACAGGATGGGATAAATCCCAGAAATCACCACCACCAAGTGCTCGGTGAGCCCTGCTCAGCAGCTCCTGATACAGACACTGCATCATTCCCCAACCACATGGAGATGGGGGGGTGGGGGAGACAGCATACGTACCCCCAGTAGAGCTACCCAGAGGTCCCGAGCTGCACGTGCTGAGCAGGGGCTCAGAGAGGTGGCTGCCCAGGGCACTGGGCGAAGTTGGTGTGGATGCAGGAGAGCAGGGGAGTGATGGGGTACCCCGTTCTGCCAAGATGGTGGAGCCTGCAAAAACAGACAGAGAGAGGGACACGCTAGCTCTCTGGGAACATCCCCTGCCCTCACATCGCGTTCCCACAACAGACAGTGGTGGTTCTGCCGGAGCTGGCAGGCTAGCCACTGGGCTCGGCTCAGGGCTTCAGAGTCTGGCTTGGTGCCCTGCCCCCAGCTCTCTGTCCCCACCTACAAGTTAAGGGCTGCATCAGCTTCTGCTCTTACTGCATCAGCAGTCTCCAAAGTAGCCCCCTGCCTGGGATCCCACCTCCACCTCCAAGCTTTCACTTCCAGCAAATCCAGTCCCCATCCCCACCTAGCTCGGCCCCTTACACCCTAGCCTCATCCTCCGGCTCCAAGCAGTCCTTGCCCTTCATAGCCCCAGGAGCCACCCACCTTCTCTTCTGTGGTCATACCTTTGAAATGCTCTTCACCCTCACCCACACTTGCTCTACAGGCTTCTGTTCCTTTCTTCTCTCACTGCCTCTCCTACATGCTCTTTCTCTCCTTATTCCTTCAACCAATCCTTACTAAGGGCCCACTAAAGACCCACTGCCATAGTCAATCTCAACTCATAGCGACCCAACAGGTCAGAAAAGAACTGGCCCATAGAGTTTCCAAAGAGCTCCTGGAGGATTTGAACTGCTGACCCTTTGGTTAGCAGACACAGCACTTAACCACTAGCCACCAGGGATTCCAAGGTCCTACCAGGCACAGCGCCTACATAAAGCAGGAAGCCAACAGACCCAGTCCTGCCTGGCTCCCAAAGAGCTAACGGTCCCGACCGCCTCTTGCAGATGGATGTACTCAACTCCCTCCTCTGGACAGCCTTGACTCCCTCAATCTACAGGATTCTTATTAGAGCACCGCCCAACCTCACCCCACACAGGACTCAACAACCACAAAGTGGGGGTGTCATTTGTTCTTTGCTCAGGAAGCCAGCTTTGTTTCCTCAGTTAAAAGGTGTGCTTCCTCACAGTGTCCCTGACACTGCAGGAGAAAAATAGGTGTGCAGAATTAGAATTCTGTTTAAAGACCACACCTGATGATCTGTCAGGCTAGAGGGTCCCCTGAAGACATGGCCCCTGAGATCTCTGTTAGCCCAGAGCTGAAACCAGTACTGAAGCCAACTTTTCAGACAAAGACAGGGCTGGACTATAAGACAGAGTGATGCTGGAAAAGAATGTGCTTCTTGGCTCAAATAAATACAGGAGGCCATCTGAGCAGCTCTTGTCCAGAGGAGAGATGAGAGGGTGGAGGGGGCAGGAGTTGGTTGAAAAGATATGGGAAGTACAGAGTAGAAAGGAGGAGTGTGCTGTGGCAGTGTGGGGAGAGCAGCTGGAGTTGCACAGCAATGTGGGGGGGGGGGTTTATATGGCAAATGGACTTGGACTGTCAACTTTCACTTAAAGCACAATGAAAACTTTCTAAAAAAGATGTGTGCCTCCTGAGAGCAGAAAATCCTATTCCCTTGTGGCTCTCCCCCCAGGCTCTAACAACATGCCCTGCACACCAAAGGTGTTCAATAAAACTGAACTAGCAACCACTTTTATTCCCATTTTGGAGAAATGGAAATTGAGTCTGAAAAAGTTCATTGCTGGTGGAAACCAATTTTTTCCCTTTTTTAAGTGGCCTTTGGGGAGTGTGTATCTGGGCTGTTTATGCACCTGTGAGAATGTAGGTCAATCTGATCCCCAGAGTGTATCTCCACAGATTTGAAGACCACTCTATTGCCAAGATCAAGCACCGCTAAGAAATCACTTTCTGGGTCTGTGAATGCACTAACAGGCCATAATACGCTAGCGGGAAAGAAGGTCGCCCTTTTTTCGCTGACCCATTGGTCCCTCCTCCTGTCTCCAGAAAAGGCAAGATGCTGGGTATCAAGGGGAAACCCTGGTGGCATCGTGGTTGAGTGCTACAGCTGCTAATCAAAAGCCTAGCAGTTGGAATCCACCAGGCGCTCCTTGGAAACTCTATGGGGCAGTTCTACTCTGTCCTCTAGGGTCGCTATGAGTAGGAATCGGCTGGATGGCAGTGGGTTTGGTTTGAGGGGGTTGGGGGCTGGGTATCAAAGAGGGAGGGTGAGGGCCAGCCTCAGGTGTCCCGGTCCCCTATTACCTCCAGAAGGTCGTCAGGGGAGGCCAGCTCACCCACTGGAGACACTCACCGAGGATGCGGATCTGCGTGACGGCCCCGTGCAGGCTGAAGAGCATCCAGAGCGGCTGCGATATGTCCACGCACAACTGCATGCCGGCGGCGGCGCCGTTGTGGCTGAGGTGCAGCTCGCCGTCGGCGTTGACCACCAGGCCCAGGATATCGCCACTGTGCAGGGGCCCCGGCACGCGGCACACGGCCCAGAACTCCTTACGGTCCACCAGGGCCTCGGGGCTGAAGGGCAGGTCCGCCGGCCGCAGCGTGCCCGGATCGCACGTGGTGACGCCGAAGGACAGAGCTCCGGGCCTCGAGCCGCCCGAGCGCGTGACCTTGACGAAGATGGTCTCGGCCACGCGCACGGGCCGGCTGGTGAAGACAAGCGCCCGCTCGTCGCGCCCGTGCTCCAGGCGCGCCACCGTCTGCTCGTCCAGGATGCGGACGTGCGCGCCGGCGCGCAGCGCGTGGAAGCGCAGGTCGCCGTCGAGCTGCGCGGGCAGCGCGCGGCTGTGCTGCGAGTTGAGCGAGTTCTGCGGGATAGGACAGCCCGCGGCTGGCGCGCCCTCGTCGCCGTCGGCGCCTGGCACGTTAAGGTCGCACAGGCTCACCGAGAGTCGCGCGTCGTCCGCCTCGCGCCGCAGCGACGGCCGCCGCAGGGCGGTGAAAGAGCGTGGCCTCAGGCAGTCTGGGAGCACCAGCTCGCTATCTGCCGCCGGGAGACGCGGAGCCGACGAGGGGAGGCCGCGGAGGGAGGGGAGACAGAGCGAGACAGAGCAAATGGTCAGACGGGAGGACCCACGGGCTGCTTGTCTGTTGGGGGGGTGAAGTGGGCGACCCTGGTTTATGGGCCCCCTACATTCTTTCTCTTTATTTTTTAAAGTATGCACCATTTAAACACCAAATATTTAATGGCCTAGAAAATGCTTATGACATGACATTAATGAGAAGAGGCAGGCTACCAAGCTGTGCAGGACAGCTATTTGTTTAAGCAAAGGACTAAGATTAGGAACACACCAAAATTAAACACACATAATTGCTTTTAAATAATAAGCTTAAAACAAAATAAATAAATAAATAAAAAGTTGCCGTTGAGTCAAATCTGACTCAAAGCAACTGTAGGGCAGAATGGAACTCCCATAGAGTTTCCAAGGAGCACCTGCTGGACTCGAAATGGCAACTTTGGACAGTCGTAGCACTGTCACCAGGGTTTCCCTATGTCACCAGGGTTTCCAGAAAATAAGCACAGAGATGCTTATTATTTACATAGTTACTGTCCTATTTTCTACTGTATTTCTCTCTCTTTCTCTCTCTCCACACACACATATATATTTAATCCTGGAGCCTTTTCTCTTTGCTTCCAGCACCTAGAAGAGCACCAAACCCAGTGCCATGGAGTTGATTCTGCCTTATAGCAACCCTACAGATCAGAGTAGAACTGCCCCATAGGGTTTCCAAAGAGTGTCTAGCAGATTTGAACCGCCAACCTTTTGGTTAGCAGATGTAGCACTTACCCACTACACCACCAGGGTTTCCTCGGTAAATATTTGTTAATGAATTGCCAACATCCTAACTAGAGGAGACCAAAGTGAGTACACCTCCTCCTAGCCCCTCTTTGCACAAATGCTCTCATCCGGTCCTACAAAATCACCTTCTGAAGTTATCATTGCTACATAGGGCATTGAGGCTGAGGGGGAGTTACATAAACTTATCCAAGATGTCCTTTAGAAGTGACTTAGCTGGAAAACAGACCTTTCCTCTTTTTAATCATGCAAGTAAAACAGACTCCTTGTAGAAGATACAGTTTAGCAAAAAAAGAAAATTAAAACACCTGTCAGGCTACCACCCAGAGAAAAGCACTATTAATATTTGAATTGTGACCTTTCAGATGTTTGCAATGCAGTTTTGTTGTTGTTTTTCTTTTTTAATGGTGTTGTGCCATATAAATGGCAGTAATTTCTACACTTGATCTTAGCCAAAAGGCCTAGAAGAGGTAAACATCAGTGGTTTCTAACCTTGTAAGGGTAACAAATCCCTTTGACAATCTGATAATTTTGACGTCTCTCTCCAAGAAAAAAAAAATTCTCACCAAATTCTGAGGATGATTTCACAGCATTCCTAATCCAGGCAAAGCCCATCCTACAGATGTGGACCCAGGCTTAGAACCATACTGCACAGCTTTCCTTTTCCACAGCGAGCTTTTTCCACATACTGTGTGCTAAATGGACATCCTGGTGGCATAGTGGTTAAGTGCTACAGCTGTTAACCCAAAGGTTGGCAGTTCAAATCCACCAGGTGCTCCTTGGAAACTCTATGGGGCAGTTCTACCCTGTCTGTAGGGTCGCTAGAGTTAAAATTGACTCCACTGAAGTGGGTTTCATGCGCTAAACACCTTTCTAACACTGTATCTCTTTTTAAGGGCTGTAATATGCCCTACTTTATGGATTCCTATAATTTATAATGAGTAATCCCTGTGCCACGAGTAACCTCACATTTATTTCAGCCTTAAAGCAGCCCACCGAGGTAACCCATTTTACAGATAAAGCTCAGAGATATGACGTGACAAGCACCAGGTGATGGATCCAGGATTAAAGCAAAGCCTGGCCAACTCTTGACACCACATTCTTCACTTCCAGGCCCTCCTTGTTGACTGAACCCCTACCCACCCCTGGAGTGGAAAGCTCCTAGTTTGGCTGATGCCACCCCTGGACCACTCCCTACCCAGAAGCCTTCTCTCTGTGCCTCTCTTCAGACTCCCCCGTTGCTTCCTGTCCAGGAGCTGGGGAAGGGGTTGAAGCCTCGATCCTGGTTTGGTGTCAGCAGAGCCCAGCATTCAACACCAGCTAGACTGACTCGCTAAGGCCTCCTGCTTTTGCTCTCCTCCTGTCTCCCCTCCACCTCCAGGCACTGTGTCGCGGTGGGGGGGAGCAGGCAAAGTGAGGGTGCTGGGCCCTTCCCCAAGCCTCCTGCCCCTCAGGAGGAGCCTCCTGGGGCCTGGCTGGTTGGGGTTTCCCGGCAACATGCTTGGCGGGGAGGAGGGAGTCGACTGGAAAATGTGATTATTCCAGGGAATTGACTCGGGAACAGTTACGGTACAGAGAGGCTAGGGGGCTGTGGAGAGGCCAGGAGGGCCTGTGTGGGAGGGGGAGGTGCCCAGACAAGAGAGGGGCCGGTGGGCTGACTGGGAACCTGGGAACAAGCCCGCCTGCCCTGCTCCTCAGGGATTCCAGGCATTGGCCTTTGGGGAATCCAGAAGGATGGAAACAGAGAGGGAGGGACAGCAGGATGAGGAGGAAAAAGGAGCACAGAGAGACCCAGCCAGAGATGCTCGCAGGTCTACAGGGTGGTGCGCCTACACACGCACCCCCACGCTTCACCCTCAACACACATACCCTCAGGACAAGCAACCCAGAGCCTGCTGGAGGTGGGCAGGCCCTCAGCACAGATTTCTTATTGGGGCTGGGTGTGAGCTACCCCTGTCTCTCTGCCCTTCAGGAGCCCTTGTCTTGAAAACACTCAGTAACAGGTTCTCACCCTTCCCTAGGCGGCCTGTTCGTCACTGGATTAGTCTGTGTTTAAAACATGCTTTCTTATCTTAAATGGAAGTCTACCTCCCTGTATTTACATTCTACCCAATAACTACCTGGTGGCAGTCTGAATCCACTAGCCGCTCCCTGGAAACCCTATGGGACAGTTGTACTCTGTCCTGTAGGGTTACTATGAGTTGGAATTGACTTGCCAGCATTGGGTTTGTCTTCAGCTACCCCTGAGGCTGCCTCTCAATCATGTATTGAAGATGACACTCCTCGGAGAATCCTCAGGCTTCCCACATGCCTTCCCACCTCTTAGGCAATGAACAGGACCAGACTGAGAACTCTAGGTGGGCCTGACCAGCCCAGGGTTCAGTGTGGGTGTCACTGTCCTGTTATAGACATTAACCCACTGCCATCAAGGTGATTCTGACTCACAGTGACCCTGTAAGACAGAGTAAAACTGCCCAAGTCCTTAATCTTTATGGGTGCATTGCATTGGGAAAACCTGCTGCAAAGTATTGAAAAGGAAAGATGTCACCTTGAAAACTAAGGCACACCTGACCCAAACCATGGTATTTTCAATGGCATCATATGCATGTGAAAGCTGGACAATGAATAGGAGACAAAAGAAGACCTGTTACCTTTGAATTGCGGTTTAGAGACGAATATTGAATGTCCCGTGGACTGCCAAAAGAACAAACATCTGGAAGAAGTACAACCAGACTGCTCTTTGGGAGCAACAATGGCAAGACTGAGTCTCACATACTTTGGACATGTTCTCAGGAGGGATCAGTCCCTGGAGAAGGACATCATGCTTGGTAGAGTGGAGGGTCAGCAAAAAAGAAGACCCTCCATGAGATGGATTGACACAGTGCAAAAATGGACTTAACCATAAAAAGGATTGTGGACATGGCTCAAGACCAAGCAGTGTTTCATTCTGTTAAATACAGGGTCTCTACGAGTCAGAACTGACTCACAGCACCTACCAACAACAACAACAATCTTTACAGAAGCAGACTGCCACGTCTTTTTCCCACAGAGTGGCTGGTGGGTTTGAACCATTGACCTGATTTCAGTTAGCAGCTGAGTGCTTAACCACTGCACCACCAGGACTCCTTTGATAGATACATATGTATTTCTAGTGATGCAGCCTAAGAGTACTTTAGCTTTTCAGGTTTATTTGTTTGTGTGTTTGTTTGTTTTAGTAACCAAAATCCACATACTGGCAGGCAGAGTGGGAGCACAGGTAAATGCAAGAACTTTGAAGTCATCACCTGTGTTCAAATCCTGACTGTCATTCCCAGCTGTGTGAAATTGGACAAGCAGCTTGAGCCCTGTGGGTCTCTCTTCTTCAGCAGGGAAATCAACAGGTACAGGGGTATCTGTATTCTAGCACTCTGCTTAGAATGGATGCTGCGAAGCTGAAGTGGAGTGATGATGTAGAGTACCTAGGAGAGTAGTCAGCATGCCCTAATCACCAGGTTAACATGAGCCATTAACATCACAGAAGCGAGGAGGGGCAGACTAAGTCTCACATACTTTGGACATGTTAATAGGAGGGCCCAGTCCCTGGAGAAGGACATCATGCTTGGTAACAAGAAGAGGGTCAGCGAAAAAGGGGGAGACCCTCAATGAGAGGACTAACACCATGGCTGCAATACTGACCTCAAAAATAGTAATGACCATGAACATGGCACAGGACCAGGCAGTGTTTCATTCTGTTGTACACAGGGTTGCTGTGGGACGGAGCCAACTCAACAGCACCTAACAACATTATCATTTAGATGCCAGATGACTCAGAAGGAAGCACATGGGGGCTTTGGGGTGGCACAGGTCTGGGTTTAAATCTATTATCTAACATTTGGCTGTGTGGCTCTCAGGCAAACAAATTTCCTCCCAGCCTCAGGTCCATCTCCTGGACAGCAGAAATAATAGTCCCTGCCTTGTGGTATGGCTGCAGCAACCCTCGTGGTGTGGTAGTTAGTGCTACAGCTACTGACCAAAGCAGTCATCAGTTCGAATCCAGCAGGTGCTCCCTGAAGCTCTACGGGGCAGTTCTACTCTGTCCTATAGGGTGGCTGTGAGTCAGAATCAACTTGACGGCAGTGAGTTTGTATTTGGTTTGTGGTATGGCTGCAGGTGTCAGAGACAGGACGGGAAGTGCCTGACATCTAGAAGGTACTTGATCAACTCAGATATTAGCATTTGTCGGGTTGGATTTTCAACCCAAGTTAGGACCTCCTGTATGTGGACAACTGACTTTTTCAACTTTTATACAAGACTATCAGTCACAACGAGCACTCAGGAAATATTTTTGGGGTGACACTACTCCCTAAAGACCAAGAGGAAGAAGGTAAAAATGGAGATAGAGGAGAAAGAAGAAAGCAGAAGCAGTGGGTGTGGGGAAAGAGGAGAAGGGGTAGGAAAATGACCCCTTTGGCCTTGCTGGAAATATTGCTGGAGTTGGGAGGGGCGGTACAGGAGATACTGGGAAACAGCTAAAAATGGAATCCCTGGGGCCAGTGTCCGGCCCAACTCTGTCTTCTCTCCCGCCCCTTTCACCCTTAGGGTCAGGAGCAGCTGCAGGCAGCCAGCAAGCTCCAAAATGGCCCTCCCACCAGTGGGGCCAGCTTGCAAAGCCCTGAAATAGATGAAACCCGAGCTGGAGGAGCTGGCCAGAGCGCCCTCCACAGAAAGGACAGCAAAGGTCGCAGCTGAGTGAACTGGTGCCAAGTTGGAGGTCAGGGAAGGGGTCAGGCCCCTGAAGCCATGAGAGAACATCATGGCACCAACTCCAGGACCCAAGTAAGCACTGGGGTCAGGTAGGGAAATCCAGATGAGCAACCTGTCACCCAAGCAGTGGGGTGGCCCCAGATTTTGAAGCAATAAGTTATGTAATCTGTGACTGGGACACACGACTGCCCGCATTAGAGGTATTTATGATGGTGAAAGGGGTGTCACAAAACATGGGAGGGGGCGGAGGGGATCTGCTAAGCTGGATCCCCTCACGTGCCCGTTCCTTCGGGAAGGAGATTGTCAGTCTTCAGCGTCTGCCTATTCTGGTCCCTGGTAAGCCACACCACTGCCGTCAAGTCAACTCCAACTTATAGCAACCCTATAGAACCCTGGTAGGGGCTCTACAAACACCTGGGGCCAGAGCAGAAGTAGCCTGGCCCTGTAAAAGGGCAGAAAGGGTGTTTCTCCCCTAGAGGAGACTTTGAGGGTAGGCATGCAGTCCGCACTCACTCACCTACCCCGTGCCCAGCCTTAAACCCTGGGGAGCCAGCAACCAGTGGAAGCCTCAACACTTGGAGTCATGAAGCTACTTGAAATACCATTTAGTTACAAGATTGTTAGCACCTCATGCTGGATGGGAGCTTAGAGGTGATCTCAGAAGTCCAACTATCCTTGCTAACTTCTCAGCCTTGGCTAAATCCTGCCTGGGTAGCTCACCTCTGCCCAAGACTGCCATCCTCTGTCTTTGTCGAGCTATCTGACTGTTAGAAAAATTCTCCTTGTCTTGATCCACAATGTATCCTCCTGCCACACTCCAGGGCCCCCCTCCGAGTCTTGTCTTCTTTAAGACAACTATCCCCAGCCCTTCAACAGAGTCTGAGACCCCACCTTGATTCAGAGTGGGCCAGGGTAGGCATCCCAGAAGAAACAAGATTTGATCTGGGCCATAACACAGAATGGAACGGTTTTGGATGGACAGAAGAGAGAGGGAACTTGGGGTGGAAAACTGCCTTGACAAATGCCTGGAGAACAGAGTCAGCAATGTCAGGGAAAAGAAGGGAAAGGAGGAAAGGGGGGTGCAGCCGCTCTAAGGGGAGGGGAAAGGGAGGGCTGTGCTGACCAGAGGCCAGCCCAGCCTTGCACGTGTTGCCAGCGTGTCCGGGAAGTTGAGGCAGAGGGGTCTTAGTACGAGCACGAGGGATACCTTTGAAACAGGGCCTGCCATCAGCCTGCAAGTCTTGTTTGTTTAGACTCTCACATCCGGCACGCCGGGTAATCTTTAACCAGGGGTCAGCCTGCAGCCGCCGGGCTGCCTGCCGGGTATCTGCTGGCCAGCAGCTGCTTGGAAGGCGCTGCCAGCCCATTCAGTGTCTCCATAAACATCCTCCTGCCAGTCCGCAGCTGGCACCAGGCAGGGGAAGGAGCCAGGGAGGCAAGGGGTTTCTCCACCCCTCTGGGCAGTAGCACCCTGAGACCCACGCCCACCTCCACCCTCTCCCTATAAACTGGACCACAGGAAAGCTAGCAGAAAGAAACGTGCTTTCTGAGGCTCACAGAGGGATGGGCGGGATGTCTCAGGGTCACTGCGAATCTCAGAGGCTCACACTGATAGGATGACTGACATACATTCTCAGAATCAGCTGGGGTAGTGGTTCTCAAAAAAAAGAAAAAAGTGTGTGTGTGTGTGTGTGTGTGTATTTTAAAAGCAGTAGAATTCTTCTGTTGAACGGAATCAAAAGCTCTTGAAGTCTAGGGAATAGACACAGAGCCCTGCCCACTGGCCCTCCTGCTGCAGAGAGGCCTCTGGGGAACCCCAGCATTCCAAGGAACCCAGTTGGGGAACCAGTTCCAAGAACCAGTTTCAACGACTCAGCTTTACTTCTGTCCTGATGCAGGGACTTTGTTTAGGGGCTCTCTCTTCTGGCTGGAGGACTGGCTGGCGGGGGTGGGGGTTACCTTTTTTTTGGTGGTGCTTTTAAATTAGGGAAAAATCTAGTGGAGTAGTGGTTAAGTGGCATGGCTGCTAATCAAACGCTGGCATTTCAAATCCACCAGGTGCTCCCTGGAAACTCAGTGGAGTAGTTCTACTCTTTTCTGTCAGGTTGCTGTGACTCAGAATGGACTCAGCAGCAGTCAGTTTGGGCTTTTTGTTTTAAACTAACTATTCTTCTAAACCTAGAGACAATAAACTTTCCTATTTGTATAAACACTTTTACATAACTGTAAGCCACACAAGCATCCTGCGAGGTCAATGAGGCAGGTATACTGGGCCCAAAAACCAGATGAGGAGTTTGTGGCAACACAGAGGCTGAGAAACTTGCCCAGAGTTAGTGAGCAGCCACATCAAGTCTTGACGCAGTCAGGTCTCCTGCTTCTGATGTGAGACCTTCTTCCCCAATACTGCAAGGCCCCCGCTGGGGGTCTACAGATAAACACAGATAAATCCCCCCACTGGGGGTCTACAGGTCTCTCAGAGATCCTAAGAAATGTATCTTATGCCAAGAGACAGCAGGCAGAACAGTAAGAATTGGTCATTTTGTGAGTTAAAACAGTGCAGTATCAACAATCTCAATACGGTTCAGTTGTATATGTTTGCTCGGTAGAAAGTTAACATGCCCCATGAATAGACCAGACACAGCCCTCAGGAGTCTGTAGGGAACTACGATGTACACAGACCCACCCTGGTTACTGAACTGGGGACCCTGGGTGCCCTAGCGCCTCTCTTCCCCAGGCTGACACTACAAACCCCAGGAGATTCTGTGCCTCTCTACACAGGCCCAACATGTAGGCTGATCCCTGCAGCCTTCAACTCTAGCTAGCTCTGTTCTGGAAGACATAGGATAGTCCCCACCCTGGGGAGCTATCCAAACTTAATAGGGATCCAAGATGGACTTATACCTAGAGAAGCTGAGAGGCAGTGCAGCCCAGGCTGCCGGGTCCAAATCCCAGCTGTGTGACCAACTACCAGTTGTGTGACCCTGAGCAAATTATGGAACTTCTCGGGGCCTCTATTCACTGTAAAATTAGTACAGTAACAGCCTTCTTTAGGGTTGATGTGAGGATAAAACGAAATAAAGTGCACAGAGGCCTCATACAGAGCCTGGACATAGTAGGTGCTCTGTAAACTACAGAGAGAAATATATCAGCAATATATACAATGGAGAGATAATGATTAGCATAAGTACCCAGAGGACATAGAGTGTTTTCTTAAAGAGCAGGACAGTTCATGTTGGAGAACTGCTTATACCACTTAGACCCCCACAGGAGACAAAGGGCCATCGATCGAGGACAGGCGAGGCCAGAGCAGGCTTCCTAGAGGAGGGGAAGCTTGCTGTAGAACCCTGATATGGTTGATAGAATTTGGGGTTGGGCAGAAAGGAAGGGCCTGGAAAAGCCTCTAACACAGATGATCAACAAGATTTTTTTTTTTTTTTAATTAAGAATAAATGAAAAAAGTCAAAGAAGAAGAAATCATGATCAACATCTCCAACTTCCTCCATCTGAAGAGCTTGGCTCAGGCTCCTTAAACTAATATTTGCCTCTCGGCCCCTGGCAGCCACAGTTGAGAGTAAATATTGGTTTAGCCTGGGAAGCAGAAGCCCCAGATGGCAGCGTGGGCCTTGGCCAGGGACTGTTCACACTGTCAACGCCACCAACCTGGGGCACACCCTGGACAGGGGACCCGATACAGGGGGCTCATCTCCCAGTGGGCCTTGGTCCCTCCTTGCAGGGCTGGCCTGACACCTCAGAGAACCAGCCCAGCAGCCGCTTGGCCCTCAGGAAGCTACCCGGGAAGTCTCCATCCGGAAATCTAGCTCCTCAGTAGGCTGGTGGGGACTTCTACCAAGATCTAGGAATCCACATGTAGGCAGGGGCAAAGCAGAATGGCCTTTGGGAGCCCACTGCATGCCCTCGCCATGCTCTCATGAGGTGAGCCATTACCAAGTGATATGCCAGCAGGTGTCCACTTGCTGACCTTATCCCAGATCAGTCTGAGAGATCTGAATTCCAGTCCTGACCTGGCTTCTGAACACCTGGGAGGATTTAGACAATTCTCTGGGCCTTGCATTTCTCAATTATCACCTGTAATTCCTCCTACTGAAGAACCTGACAACACGGAAGCTTCCAGAAACTTTCTTTCTCATGGTTCTCTCCCTGGTAGTGTGTGCACACCTATCACCACCCAAAGAGACCCAGGCACCCGGTCTCTCTCCACTTCTTCTCCCCTCAACTTCCCAGGATGCTGTGTGTCATGGGGTTGATTCTCACTCATAAGAGATCCTGTAAGACAGAGTAGAACTGCTCATGGGGTTGCCTAAGCAGTAACCTTTCTGGGAGCAGATTGCCGAGTCTTTTCCCCCATGGCGCAGCTGGTGGGTTCACACTTCCAAGACAAGTGTTTACCCCAGCTGGGCTCCCCTTCTGACTCCTAATTCTCACTTCTGCCTCCACACACCCCTCCTCTCTGGCCTAAAAAGTTCCTCTCCATCCAATATATTCTCTTTGCCTCCCCTGGTTCCTGACTTGAAATTCACCTCCTATAGGAAGTCCTCCTGGATTGCTCTCCAGCTGCACTCCTAGGGTTAATCTTCAGCCTGCACTTAAGTGGTATATGGAATGTTCCCCAGGGTAAGGACAGAGTATGGGTTTCCACACTTTCATTTCCCCAAAATCCTGCATAGTTCTCAGGCCCTGGTAGGCTCAGAGGGGTGCTCAGGGGTGTCTTGTAAATGAGTCTTGGCTCACCAGCCTGCTGCTAGGACCCACAGCTGCTCTTCCTGAGCCCATATTTCTGAGAGAAGCAGGAAGATCATGAAAAATTGAGATAGCAGCTTATCGCTCCAAGTATTAATCACCCCATAAAACTTGTGTTTATTTGGTTGCTGGTAGGTCCTTCTTCCTGGAGGGTGGGAAGCTGTTATTCTTGGAGGTACTAGCCCAGGCTTGGGCCATGGCACCCAAGGAAAGCAGGTGATCTGCCCCAGTCCATGTCAGGGACCACAAGGAGCCTGGAAGGCCCAGAGATGACCTGCTGGGGCCATGGATTAGAGGCAGGGCCTTGCGGGCAAGCCTGTGGGAGGTACCAGTCTGGGAGAGACATCAGCCCCTGCCTCTCACTGTCTGAGGAGATAGCTGATCATTCCGTGGCCTGCATTTTCCTCTATGGGCCAGGGATCCCAGGAAGCCTCTGATCTGAGGGGTAGACACAGATCAGGTGGGCTCTTGGAAGCCTTTGGTCAAGTTTCCAGACAGAAGCAGGTTGGAAGGGAGGTTGGCTCAGCAGGAAATCCTTTAAGATCAGACACTGGTTTGGGGGACAGTCACCCTAGGAAAGGCTGGCCTATCCTCAGAGTCAACAAGACAGAAAGCTACTTTTTTCAGGGGATAGAGAAGGTTGGAGGTAGTGGCTGTCAAGGAAGACAGGACTCAGAGAACAGTCCTGAAGGAGCCTCAGCCAGAAAACCAGGGGCAAAGGAAGAGACCAGCTGCCACCCTACCCCCAGCCACAGAGGAGAGAGAGAGAAGGAGCAGCGGGGAGACAGGCCCAGAAAGATACAGATGTCTTCGAATGGAGTGACTCTGGAGGGATGGGAAGAGAGGAACAAGGAGAGGAAAAGAAATCCACTGGAGACTAGATAAGACAGCTGCTAGGGTCCCAAACAGCAGGGCCGGGGAAGGAGGATTTCAGCAAGACCAGCTCACACCTCAGGAGACAGGTTACGTGAAGCTCTTCATTGTTTTTTTGTTTTTTTAAACAAAACAAATTTATTTGGGAAGAACAAAATGAAGAGATATTTTAATCTGCTAATTGAATTCAGGGGCCATCAGCAGTGTTTGAAAATGCCCAGGGATTATGGTGATTTACAGCCGGGATAGAAATCACTGGGGGCCTTGGCCTTATTGGGTGTCCGAAGAGGAGCCTGCTAAGATATCCAAATGGAACTGAAAATACTGTAGGAAAATCCATTTATAGTCACACAGGGGGAACGGACCAGACCAAGTCATGCTGCCTAGGCTCTGGCCCCAGGGTAGGGGCCCTTCAAATTACTCTCCAGGCCCCTGAGAATTGGAAGCCTCTTTTCACCTAGACTTTCTCCTTCATTCCCATACACCCAGACCTTCCAAGAACTTTTAAGCTAAGCTCAAGTCCCCTCTTCCAAGAAGACTTTCTGGATTATATATTCCCTCAGCTTCCTCTGGCCTCCTGTGGGAAAGACACAGCTTTGGGCATTTAGAAAACACAATTCAAGTCCCAGTTATGCCACAGATCTGCACAGGCAAGCCAGATCTTCCAGGCACCTCAGTTTTCTCCCTACCAAATAGGGACAAAAACCACTCCCTCAGGGGATGCTGCTGGAAGGTTAAATGGGATTAACTGGACGGACGTCATCTCTGGCAAATGGCAGGGAGTCTGGGATCACAGACTTTAGCGATTTACTGTCTTCACTTGGGTTATGCCCTGATTGTGTCTTGAGTATTTGCTTGTCACCCCAACCCACCCCGCAAACACTGAGCAGCCTCCACTCACCAGGCACAAGATCCCACTCTAGAAAGGAACCAGGTTGGGTAAGACATAGACCCTTCCCTTAAAGCCCTCACCATTGTGGGGGGGACCCAGACACCGGGATGGGTGGAGGTGCAGCTGACGCCTCAGTGCTGAGAAGGTGCAGCACCGTGTGGTGGACACCAAAAAAGGAGAATAAAGTTCGGCCTAAGGAGGCTTCAGGGAGGAGGGAGCTTTTGAGCTGGGCCTTAAAGTCAAAGTGGGATTTTGATCCTGGGGGACTACTGGGAAGGGTACTCCTGACTTAGAGAAAAGCAAGAATGTTGCCCTCCACCTGAGGTCTTAAAAGCCAGCAATCCACCATCTAAGGAACATCAACTGGTCCTGACCTACCTGGAGCAGATGAAAACCAAGACCATTAAAGACATGAGGAAAATATAAGCCCAGGAAACAGAAGGGTCTATATGATGGGGAGACTATATCAGCATGACACCAGAAGATCTAGATGGTGCCCTACCACCATCAAAGACTGCCCTGACGGGGAACACAGTGTAGAATCCCCGATGAAGCATGAGAAAAAGGGAAACACAGATCTAGAACTCTATTAAAAGACCAGATTTGATGGTCTGACATCCTGGAAGGCCCCCTGAGAACATGACCCCTGGACTTGCTGCTTCCCCAGAGCTGAAACCAGTACTGAAGCCTACTCTTTGCACAAAGATTGGACTGGACTATGGGAGCCAGAGTGATGCAGGTAGTGTGTGTACTCTATGGTCTAATTTATATATACGAGGCTATCCAACTAGTTCCTTTCCAGAGGGGAGAGGAGAGGGTGGAGAGGAAGCGACAAGTACTGGTTGAACGGATACTGGAAGTGAAGAGTGGAGGGGATGAGTGTGCTGTTTCAGGGTGAGGAGAGCAGACAGAGTTACACAGAGGCAGGTACTCAGAGTTTTATACAGCAAATTGACTTGGATTGTAAACTTTCACTTAATCAGAATAGAAGTAAAATTAAAAAAAAAAAAATAATGTTACCGTCACTTTCTTCAAGTCTCCTGAGCTGAGCCCTGGGCCAAGCCATAGTGCTCACAACCACTCTATAGGTGAGAAGACTGAGGCTTAGAGAAAAATGGGCAGGCCAGAGCTGAAACTCAAGTCACGGGACACCAAGTGATGGAAATGTCAGGCTGTGAGGACATCTGAGAGGTAGGAGGCCACTCACTTAAACTGGAAGTTACGCATTTCCTCTCCAGAATAAGGGGGAATGACTGACAGCAATCAATGACTGACTATGGGTCAGATGCTTCATATGATCCTTCACAAGAACCCTGAGCAGAGTCAGTGTTACCCCATTTTACAGATAAGGAAACTGAAGTCTTGCAGAGAGTACTAGGGAAGGCCAAGATCTGACCTGGGTTTGTTGGCCTTTACAGACTGTGCGCATAACCCTTTATGCCTCTGGCAGGTAGAGGCCCTGTACATGCACCTGTTTCACAGACATATGGACAGACAGAATGAAAAGTAGACAATCTTTCTCAGCCTGGGCTCCATTCTTCAAAGGCCGACCCAGCAACAGCCTGGGTGTTCCTAACACATTAGTGTGAATGTAGAAACCCTTTTGTTGAGTTAGAAAACAGAATGCTCCCCAACTGTTTAAAAAAAAAAAAAAAAAAGTACCATCGAGTTGAATTCAACTCCTAGCGACCCTAGAGGTGAGAGTAGAACTGCACCATGGAGTTAACAAAGAACACCTGGCAGATTTGAACTGTTGACCTTTTGGTTAGCAGCTGTAGCACTTAACCCACTACACCACCATGGTTTCCCCCAAACTACTAGTTAATAAAAACAGCCTTCTGATGTCAACAAACAGAAAGGCTCTGACAATTACTAGTTTTTTTCTTTTTACTTTCATTGTCGTTTTACTCAAATAAAGATGCTTTGAAAAGAAGAGCTTCACTGTTTCTAGGCCACCTCCCAGACAGGGGAAGGAGGGACCAGGATGGGGACTGGAGGGAACAAGCGTTGGCTGAGCATCTACTTGGCACCCAGGACCACGACAGGCACTTCACTCACAGCCTCTTTAACTGCATTTACTCTTCCAATCAACCCATCTTACAGATGAAGAAGCTGAGGCACATGCAAGCATTGCATGAAGACAGAATCACTTTGTCTGTGGGTTGGTTTACATCCAGAGTGTAGGTGTGCGCACACTCATGCATGCAAACACACTTGCTATATGCACAAGTGTAGCAAGACAGAAAGAATCCTGGACTGGAAGTCAGGGGACCAGGGTTCCAGTCCAAATTCAGCCATCAACTCATGGGGCAACCCTTGGAAGTTTGAGCCCCCCATACCCGATGGGACTTAGCAGTCAGATCACAGCACGTGGAGGCTGAGCAGTATGCCCTGAACCCAAGGAGCCAGAGGGGTGTCACTCACCAAGCAGCTGGACACCCTGCGTGAGGCCATAGACATCCACCAGGGCCCAGAGCGGGTCGGCTGTGCGGACCCCGTTGAAGAAGAGCATGGCGGTGGAGTCATTGATGCGGTAGAAGACACGGCCCTTCTTGTCCACCCAGAAGGCAATGATGTTACCTTCATTGGCAAACTCCTCGGGCAGCGCCTTGGCCCAGAAGCCGCTCTGGGACACCAAGTCAGGGCAGGCGTACTTGGGCAGCGAGTCAGGGTGGATCCGAGATGGGTCCTTGCTGGTGAAGCCCAGCCGCAGGGCCCCGCTCCAGCAGCACTGCTTCTTGATGATCTGGGCAGACAGAGGGCGGGCTCAGGCAGCCCCCAGCCCGGCCAGGCCTCCGCACTCCCCAGCAGTCAGACCGAGGGGAGGTATGGGGCCCTTCTCTGCCGATCACCCTCGGGCAGACTCCCAGCTCACCCACCAGGAAGCCTTCCCACCAGTCTGCTGAGAGCCAGTGGGTCCCATGGCCAGCTTACTTCACTGTTCCTTCTTGGTCACTCAAGGACGGTTGAGAAAAGAGAAGAAAAGAATAAGGAACAGGGAAGAGAGAGTAGGGGGAAGAGCGGAAGTGGCAGAAGAGAGGAAAGAGAAGGGGCAGAGTAGTAATGGCGGTGACAGAAGGCAGTGAAGAGAGAAAGCTCAGAGACTCGGGGGAAGGCAGCGATCGACGGCAGGGAGGAGGGCCCACCTTTAGCCTGACTTGCTCGTAGATGAGGACCGGGCGGTTACTGAAGGTGATGGCATTGCAGAAGCTGGCCTGCCTCTTGACGGCCTTGTGGCTGAGGTCCATGAGGATCTGGGAGCCCTTGGTGTGCGGGTGGAAGAGCAGCGGCGTGGCTGGGAGCCCCCCGCCAGACAGCACCGGTGGGCAGTGCTTCTGCTTGTGGTGGCATCGGTGGGAGGTGACAGGGAAGGGGCCACCAATGGAGTCTGCAAAGGAACAAGCCGCAGTGTCAGAGAACTTGACAGGTCCAAGAGCTGGCCCAGGGTCCTGTGGGAAGGACAAAGGGTACAGGCATCCTGCTACCACTGATAGCTGTTTCCCATTTGACCATCTACAATACCGTCTACCACCACCTGCACCCATCACCTCCCAGAATCCTCATCTACCATCCTTCTTTACCCAGCACCTCCCAGAATGTCTATCCCCTATATCCTTCACCCACCACCTCCCGCCACCACCACTTTCCACCAGCCTTCTCCCACCACACCCCCACCACATCCTTTGCTCACCGCCTCCCCTGACCACACATTACCTCCCAGCACTGCGATTATAATAAATTATTTGCTACCACCATCCACTACCATTCACTGTCATCCACTACCTCCATCGTTTCCTTATTCACTTATTTTATTCACCAACTACTCATGAACTATCTGCTGAATACCAGGTCCTGTCCCAGGCACTGGAGATACAGGTATGAAACATGCATGAATCCTGTTCTCAAGGTGCCAAAGTTCAGGAAGAGAGACAAGGCACAGACAGAACTGAACTACCAAAAAAAGCAGACAGTGATTTAATGGGCACAGACTAACAGAAATCGTGAGAAAGTTCACACATGGTGAAGAATGTAACCAATGTCACTGAGTAACTGGTGTAGTAACTGTTGGATGGGAACCTAATGCTGTGTAAACCTTCACTGAAAACAAAATAAAAATATTATTTGAAAATTAAAAAGGCAGACAGTGATATACGCCAAAGGCAGGTCACTTCTCAGAAAGGCTCCTGGAGGAGGAGGAGGCACTGGAGCTTGGGCTGACGAGGCTGGGCAAGGTGGACCCTGGATACCAGGAAGGGAAAGGGTGCAGTTTCTGCAGCATCAGCCCCAGAAGCATGCCCTCCCCCTCCTCTGCCCGCAGGCCTCCTGCCTGCTTCCACTGTCCGCGCCTGCACCACTTTAGACTTGCGTGGGTTCTGCCTCATCCAGACTTCCTATGTGGAAACTCAGATTTGCCTCAAGCACTTCTGGCTGGAGAGATGAGTTGCCTTCTCTGCAGACAGCTCTACCAGTTGCCACTGAGTCAATTCTGTCTCATGGCAACCCCATGTGTGTCAATCGAGTTTTCGAAGTCTGATTTTTTGGAAGCAGATCACCAGGCATTTCTTACACGGCACCTCTGTGTAGACTTGAACCTCCAACCTTTGGGTTGGCTGCTGAGTGCATTAACTGTTCACACCAACCAGGGACTCCCCAGACTGCTCTACCACACCCCACAATGGGATAGAGTACAGGTCTTCATTCAGGAGACTGTGCTTTACAAAAGCTTACAGTTAGCATCCAGAAGCCAGAGCAGAGAGGGAAAAGAATCCCAGACTGGGTGTTGGGTGGCTTGCATTTGCCATTAACTAGCTGTGTGACCTTGGGGATGTCACCTCTCTAGCACAATGGGTGGCCTCTACAGTGTGGCTCTAAGGTCTATCAACAAAACTGGCAGCTTTAATACAGTCTTGGGGGCAGAGGGCCCAGGCAGGGAGGTGCTCCCTTCTTCCCCAAGATTTGCATCTCAGGGTCAAGGAAGGGAAGCCTTGGGACCATTCTGTCATCTTGAAAAACGACATGGAGGATGGGGGCGGGGATAGAAAGCCACAAAATGTGACTGAGTCTTCTGAGATGTTTCCAATTGTAAGGCAGGATTTAATAATGCAGAGAGTTCAGTAGGCTGAGCCTGCACAGAGGCCTTCTACTCCCTAAGGGGGAGGGGAGTTTCCCCAGGCAGAAGACAGGAGGAAAGGACGGGAAGAGAAAGGAGGGAGGGATCCCAGAGTGGGCTTGCTCAGACCCCTATCCAGGCTGTGTTTGCATTGGTTTGCATCACTTTGCATTCTTGCTTCCTCCTTCCCAGACAGTCTCCGTAAACGTAAACCAGGGCAGGCCTCATCTCATGGGTCTCCAGGCCTCTCCAGGGTGGCTTCCAACAGCTCAGGGCCAGTGACCGGATGCAGCACAAGGAGGAGCCAGTGTTGGTCTTACCAAGGAGACAAGGCTGGAATCACTGAACGGTGCACAGAGGCTCTGGAGAGCCTTCTTACTGTGAGGACTGTAACTGTTCTGAGGAAACCCAGACAGTCCGGGAAGGCTACCTGGAAGAAGCAGACAGGCCTCTGGGCAATGGAGGTCATTCCAGGGAAGAGGGCACTCAGGGCAAAGGGCAGAGGCTAGCACTGGTTACAGGCACCATGCCTAGAGAAGGTGCCTGTTGGAGTCAGGCCAACTTCAGATACCTTTTGACTTTTGCTTTCCAAAAAATGCCTGCTGGGGAAAAGTAACATTACACATTGTCTAGAGATACATAAACCCAAACCAAATCCATTGTTGTCCAGTCAACCCAGATTCATGGTGACCCTACCAAACTGAACAGAACTGCCCCTGACGGTTTCCAAGGAGCCGCTGGTGGATTTGAACTGCCGATGCTTTGGTTAGCAGCCATAGCTCTCAGCCATGGTGCCACTAGGGCTCCAAATGAAAGCATAAAGAAAAAAGATACCTGCTAGGCAAGCAGAGGACAAATTGTGGCACATCCACACAACAGACAACAGCAAAAAGGATGACCAACTGATATATACAACCAGGTGGATGAATTTCAACATAATCATGCTGAGTGAAAGAAGACAGGAAAAAGGAGTCACAACTATGGACCAAACCTCTTCTTGTGCCCTGTCCGTGTTACCAAATTCCAGAAAATGCAAACAAAGCTACAGTGATAAAAAAAGCAGGTGGATGTTACCAGGAAGTGGTGAGGGGAGAAGGAGGACTTGCAAAGGGACATGAAAGAATGTTCAGGGTTAATGGACATGTTCATTATCTTGATTGCAATAGTGACTTTCATGAGTGTATGAAAACTCATCAAACTGTACTCCTTAAATCTGTGCGGTTTAGTGTACATCAGTCATGCCTTAATGAAGCAGATGACTAAAAACCTGCTGGTCTCAGCAGCTGATGACCAACTCTCCTCTGGGGCCTCCCCTCCCCTCTGCAGCACCCACCCAGCATCCAGGGGACAACTGCAGGGCCTCAGTTCCCTTAACAGCACATCCTCTTCTTCCTAGCCCAGTCCCCTGGGATACTGGGGCCCTCAGAAAGGGTCCAAAAAACACTGGTTCTGGGTCAACATGGTGGAGGAGACACTCAGAGCCAGAGACCCAGACCCCAGAAGGGCCATTCCCCGGGGCCAACGCCTAGGTCCAACCCTAGCCAGGGGTGCAGATCCCCTGCCAATTCCAGCATTGGGTAGCGGTCAGGGTGGGGTAGCACAGGCCCAGCCAGCCTAGCTGATCCAGAGCAGATGGAGAAGGTGAGGGAAGGTAGGTGGATCCCAGGTCCCTGGAGACAGAAGATGCATCCAGACCTGGTTTGAACAGTACACATGAAACACACCCAATGTACACGGAACATCTAATGATAACGGCAGCCATTTATCTACCAAGTGTTTCCACGTCAGACTCTGAACTGCTTTATGTACACTTTCCCATCTTATTCTGACAGCAAGCTTATGAGGTAGAGAGGGATACTATCAGTCCACCTTACCCACAACGAATCTGAGCCTCAGAAGGCTTAAGTGACTTGCCCAAGGTCACACAGCCAGCAGGAAGGAGATCTAGGAGCAAACCTAGAAAATCTGACTCCAGGGCCTGGATCATTAGTCATTAAGCATTCATATCCAAGAAAATATGGGTTTGGTATGCTGGATACATTTTTTTAACGCAAATTAAAACATAGTTATTACTATGGGGGGGGGCCAGGTGGCACTGTGGCTAAGCATTCGGCTGCTAAGCAAAAAGTCAGCAGTTCAAATTCATCAGCCACTCCTACAAAATCCTGTGGGGCAGTTCTACTCTGTCCTATAGGGTTGCCGTGTGTCAGAACTCAAAGGTTTTGGTACAGGTTTTTAGCTTGGAGGGACGGTGAGTTCATGTTGATGAGGGAGAAACGGAGGGTAAGAAGGATTGTACATCTCAAAGAACACAATCAATGTCACTGAACTGGACGTGTAGACGCTGTTAAGTTGGTGTGTGTTTTGCGACACACACAAAACGACAAAATAAATAAATTTATAAAGGAAAAATGTGGAAAAAAGGGAAGAGTTCATTCACGCGTGCCCTACAAGCATCTCCCAGAGCACGCGGAGGGGTACACGGTACGCTATTCTTTACAGCCTCCACAAGACACATGTGTGTGCCACCAAAACACAGAAATGAAAACCATGTTCTCCACTGTCATACATTACTGGTGGGATGGAAAGCGGTGCAGCCAATGTAGAGAATGGCTTGGCAGCTTTCTATAAACACCTATCGTTATGACCCAGCAATCCCACTTCTGGGCATTTACCCAAGAGAAATGAAAACATACATCCACACAATGACCCTTATGCAAATGTATACCAGCTTTATTCAGAACAGCCTCAAACTGGAAACAACTCATCTGTCCTTTCACTGGCGAATGGATAACAAAATGTGCTACATCCACACAGTTCAGTAGTGTTGTTCCAACTCACAGTGACGCCATGTAGAACACACCTAAACGCTGCCCGGTCCTGCTGCAAAAGATGTCTTTAAAGATTTAAAAAGAAAACATGTTACTTTGAGAACTACGGTGTGCTGGATCCAAGCCATGGTATTTTTGCTTCATGTACATGCAACAGCTGGACAGCAAACAAGGAACACTGAAGAAGAATTGATGCATTTGAATTACGGTGTTGGCGAAGAATACTGAGACTAGCATGGACTGCCAGGAGAACAGACTCCTTCGCCTTGGAAGAAGTGCAGCCAGATTGCGCTTTAGAAGTGAAGACGGCAAGACTTTGTCTCACCTACTTTGGACAGGTTATCGGGAGGGACCAGTTCCAGGAGAAAGTCATCACTCTTGGTAAAGTACATGGTCACTGAAAAAAACAAAGACCCTCGACGTGGGGACCACCACAGCAATGATTCTGAGAGTAAATATTACTTGGCAGTGAAAAGGAACACAACCGCTGACACACAAAGCTATAGAGATGAACCTCGAAAGTGTTGTACTCATTGCAAGAAGTCAGGATGGAAAACTGTGTATTGTAGGATTCCATTTGTAGGACAGTCTGGGAAATGCAAACTACAGAGACAAAAAGATCAGTGGTTGCCAGGAGCTTGAGGGAGGGGAGAGATGTACTGTGAAAAGACACCTTTTATGGTGGTAGAAATGTTCTACATCTTGATTATGGTGAGGGTTACACAACTTACTAATCATTGTTAGCTCTTTTTGGTCCCCAGATGATGGCAGCCTCATCCACAACAGAGCAAAATGTTGCCTGGTCCACCTTGCCTGACCAGGAATCAGACCACTACGATCTACAGGGTTTTCATTGGCTGATTTTTGGGTGTAGACCACCCAAAAATCTTCCTAGTCTGCATTGGTCCGGAAGTTCTACTGAAAGCCATTCGGCATCACAGCCACACTCAAGCCTCCACTGACAGGTGGGCAGTGGCTGTTGCATGAGGTGCACTGGCCAGGAATTGAACCTGGGTCTCTCACATGGGAGTCGAGACCTCTACCACTGAGACACAGCATCCAGTGCTAGATGACAGGCTTAGTGGGGAAAGGCTGCGTGGAGGAGAGCTGGGCATGCTGGCTGGGGGAGCAGCAAAGGGCCATGATTGATGTTGAGCCTGTGCCTTGTACAACTGGTCTACCAGTTGCAAATGGTCCTGAGCTGCCTGGCTTGCCACCTCCAGGGAGGGCCACCTAAGTGACAGCTTTACAAGCTTCTCAGGAGCCACAGTAGCGGCACCCCACCCCAATCAAGGCTGCTGCTGACACAATGGAAATTCCCCCTCACAGCACCATTCCTCCCGGGCATTTATGAGCTGCCAAACACAAGCCTGGCCAGCCCCCAGGGTGACCCTCAGCCAGCTCTGGATCATATTCTCGCCTCTCAGTGGGGTCCCAGGGGAGACGGCTGGACACCAGCTGCCTTCAGAGTGAACTTCCCACTGCCCCCACTAAGACGCTCTGCCCCAGAGCCATCCTGGCAGAGTCCCAGGGTGGTCTCAGTTGGGCTGACATGGAAAGACAGGAACCAGCCTCTACTCAGCTTAAAAAGTAGTGCCTTACTGCACACCCCCAGTGCCCATGAGACAGACCCTCAGAAGTTAGATTACATGCCAAGGTCACTTGGTCACAGTGAAAACCCCGTATCAGAACCCAGGCCTTGCTGCCTCCAACCCAGCACCTAGTTGGCCATGCCATAGGTTCGAATCCTGGCTCTGATCGGAGGAAACCCTTCAAAGGTTTCTCGTGAAGACTAAATGAGATAACGTATGTAAAGCTGAGTGCGTGGTTGTTGTTATTACTGTTTCTCTTGATAATACTCCATGATTTCCTGCCCCCAGGTCTTTGCCATTCCTCCTGTCTCTCATAGCTTCTCCCCTTGTCCTGCCTGCGCCTCTCCAAATTCCACCCATTGTAAGGCCCAAGTGAACCCCACGGTGTTCAAGAATACTCTCTGGGGCTCCTTAGCCTTCTGGGTCACCTTGTACTTTTTTTTTTTAATGTTTTACTGTGATTAAGTGGAAGTTTACTATCCAAATCAATTTGTCCCCCCCCCCACACCTCTGTGCAACTCCATCTGCTCTCCCAACCTTGTGAAAGCATACTCCTCCTTTCTGCTCTGTACTTTCCCATACTCATTCAACCAAAATGCGTCCCCTCCTCTCACCACTCCCATCTCGTTTCTATAGAGAAGCTGCTCTGACTGCCTCGTCTTATAGTCCAGTCCAGTTTTTGTCTGCAGAGTTGTCTTCCATACTGATTTCAGCTCTGGGCTGGCAGCAAGTCCAGTGGCCATGTTCTCGAGGGATCCTACAGGGTGCTGGACCATCAAGTCTGGTCTTTTAATAGAGTTCTAGCTCTGTTTTTCTACCATTATGTCAGAGAGTCCATGGTGTGTTTCTTATCCAAGCAGTCACTGGTGGTGGCTGGGCACTATCTAGTTCTTCTGGTCTCGTGTTGATGAAGTCTCTGGATCTTATGGCCCCTTCAGTCTCCTGGGGCCAAATTTCCTCTTCTCTTTGATGAGGGTGGCCTTGTTCTGATCAAAGGTCCTGATTAGCAGAGCTGACATCATCATTTGCATCTCCTACCAGGAGGCTCATCTCACTCGACAGTGGGGCGGGGCAAAGAACAGGAGCCCTGGAGGAAGGAGGTCCTGTTTTCAAATCCTGACCATGCCACAGACTTGCTGTGTGACTCTGGGCAACTCACTTCACCTCTCTGGACTTCTGGTTCCTTCTTTGTTAATTAGAACAACCATAGCTGCCTTGCTCACCTTTCAGGGCTTTTGTGAGGACCCAGTGAGTACAGAGACGTATCAGAGTTTTGCAGAATGGCACATCTGATTCCAATGTAAAGCTTATTCTTTTCTTATTATTAACAACAGAAACACCACTGCCACCACAGGACATGATCAGTTCATCCAGTGAGCTCCATATGAGACCAGACACTTCTGTCTTATCTAATCCCAAAGGCCCTAATCCCAGATTACCAGGGTGGCCCTGAGTTGATCTTGCTCATGTGTATTCTTCGAACAGTGCCACTAGGGAGGAGGGGGAGAACATGAGAGGCAGAGGAGGGGTGGGGAAGACAAATCTCGAGGGGGCTTGGGTGACAGAGATGATTAGAGAAATGAACTTTTCGGGGGTTCTTGAAGGGGCCCACCTCCCTCACCTCCCTCTTTCCTCTAGGCCTTGGCCCAAGTCAGTTTCTGTGCTGAGAACCTTTCCTTCCTCCTTTCTACCTAATTTCCTACGTTTCTCTCACCCATTCTTCAGATCTTGATTTTAAAACCCGCTTTCTCCCAGTAGCCTCTCTGAGGCCAAGATTAGGTTAGAGGCCCACTGTGGACCTCCAGGTCGCTCTGCAACAGAAAGTCCATCATGGGCAGCCTTTCTCAATGTCCACTGGGGCACAGAACTAAGCACAGATGTCCTGAGGTAGCCATGGCACCTGCTGCTTAGCTCACCCCTCGGCATGGAGAACGGCGCTGGTGGGCACCATCCTCCCAAGAAGTGACAAAACCATCACTTCTAGCATTTTCTGTGTTCTACAGTGTGGCTTCCTGTCTGGGAAAGGCAGAGGTATGCTTTACGTCTGCCTGTCTTTCTGAGGGACTGTGAGATCCTGAAGGTAGACAGCATGTCTGTCTTTGTTCCTGCTGTTTCCCCAGGGCCTAGCTCAGAGCACAGAGCAGGTGCTCAGTGAAAGTTGGTACAACTGCCAGTATTCCATTCTTTGATCTACTGATCAGTTGGCAAGTATCTAAGGAGCACCTACTTTCTGCCCTGTGTCCTGTGGAGAAATCAGAGACAAAGAGAGCAGTTTTCTTTGCTACCTAGCATTAAGATCCCACTGTACATGCCTTAGAACACCACTGCTTGCTCAAGAACCTTCCATAGCTCCCTAATTGCCTATAAGAGAAAAGAAGGGAGGAAGAAAGGCCTTGGAGATTGATTCCTTGTGTATCGGACATTGCACCAGACCCCTTTCAAATACAGCCCCAGCTCACCCTTCCAACTCCCTGAAAGGTAGGTATCTGGGAGAGAAGCCTCTAAGTTGGCCGCCATGATCCCCATCTCCTGGCATTCATGCCCTTATGTACTCCCCTCCCCTTGAATGTGGGCTGGATTTAGCAACTAACTTCTAACAAATAGAATGCAGCAGATGAAATGTAATGTGGCTTCCAAGATGGGGTTATAAAAAGATTGTGGCATCTGCCTTGGTTACCCTATCTCTTGTTCTTTCTCAGATTGCTCCCCCTGGGAGAAACCAGGTATTATGTGAGACAGACCCATGGAGAAGCCCATGTAGTGAGGGACCAAAGCCTGCCAGTAACCATGTGAGTAAGCTTGGATGTGGATTTTCTCCAGTTGAGCCTTCAGATGAGACCCCAGACCCAACCAGTAATTTGCCTGTGACCTCATGAGAGACAGAGGTATCAAGCTAAGTTGTGCCTAGATTCCTGACCCACATAAACTGTGAGATAATATGTTTGTCGTTTCAAACCACTAAATTTGGGGTAATCTGTTATGCAGCAATAGATTAATACAATATCAATAGTCCCATTTTACAGGTAATTAAATAAAGGCTCCTGGAAGTTAATGATTTACCCAAGGTCACACAGCTGATAAGCAAATCTGTGCTCCAAATGGATCTGTCTCACTTCACAGGCCTCCGCAGAGGGCCCCAGCTAGTTGGCTGGTGTGCTCAGTTCCCTCTCCGCTATACTACCCAAGACATCATCCAGGTCAGTTTCTTGAGGCTTCTGTAGCCCCCATGTATGTTGCTTTGTCATTTCTGGCCTGGGCTTAGAGGCCTCATTAGCACCCTGTCATCTCCCCCTGAGTGCCCGGCTATGCACACAGCAGCTCCTGCTGCTCCTTGGATTGAATTCACAAGGATGAGGTATCGAGGGAGGGTGGCAGAAGGTCCACAGAATGGGCATCTTCAGAGCCAAGTTCATCTCCAACCGAGCTTCCCACTCTCACTCACACAGCAACATCCCAATCTCTGACATTTTCTACAGCCAGATGTGCACACAGCTGTGCCTCCCAGCATCCTTTCTGCTGGGAGAGGGACCAGCTCCTCCTCCTCCCTTCTCCTTACGCCACCCTTAGATTCCAGGAAGGGATGCCAGAGATAACTATTTTGGGCTCAGCTTCTGTCCCTGTCTTCCCATACCTTCTTGAAAGCCCCTCAGGGCTGGCAATGAGGGTGAGCTCAGCCCAGGCTTAGTCAGATACAACCAAATGCCACACAGACCATTACCTTGAGTTCCCCTGACACAAATCCACACTCAGCCACAGGTACATGTGTGCACAGACACAGATAGTGGGTGAACATTCAGTCCTGGGGGCCCAGCCAGGGCTGGGGGTGCAGAGGATAATTAGGGTCCTTGGAGGCAGCCAGGGGCATGAATGTGGGCACTGACACCAGCGCACGCGTGCCTGGAGAAGCCTCTGTGAAACATCCAGAAAACTGCCCTCCATTTACAGCGTTTTCTGTGCGCCAGGAAACCGCCCTCTGACTCGCTCACTTCTTCCTGTGAGCCTACGAGGAAAATCTTACCATCCTCAATTTACCGAAGTGGACAGTGAGACTCAGGGCAGAGGCAGGGACTGACCTAGAGTCACACAGCCAGCCACAGTGGAACAGGATTCACACTCCCGTCACGAACATCTGCTTCCCTTTCCTATCCTCTCTGTGCCTGGCCTGGCCTCAGTGCCAAGATCAAGTCTCATCTGATGGCTCCTTTCCACCTGCCCCTGCAGCCCACCTTCAGCTCCAGCTTCCACATAGTCCAGCAGGACACAAGCCCGCACCCCACACTTGTCCTTCTCACCCACTCCCCAGGCACCTCCAGCATGCCATGTGTGCCAGGTACGGGCTGAGTTAGGGAACACGGAGATGAATCAACCTGAACCACCTGACCAGAACCCACAGGTGCTCATGGGCGTGGGTGTGAGCACACATGTATATTGGTCCACAATCACATCTTCTAGGCTCCGGAGCTGCTGCCAGGAGATAGGCGGCTCCTTTGGGGCTAATCCCAAGTCCCATGAGGGCCATATGATGCCTCCGCCCCTGCTGCCTGGTTAAGAATAGAGGAACCCAGAAGCAGAAGTGCGGACCAGCCACGGCAAGAAGAAGACCTGGCTTCCCCTCTGAGCATAACTGGGTCAGCTGTTCCCTATCCCCTGTGCCGCTGCACCCCTCTTTGTGAAAGGAGAGAGTAGAAACCCATCTCCAAGGTCCCTGTACCCTGACACCTTTCATTCCTAGGTTTTAAATCCAGAGACCAACCTGGAGGTGACATATGTCTCCACTCATGTACTTGGCGCTTCTGAGTATGTCACCCATACACAACCCCTCTGCCCTGGAAGGAGTGTCCAGGGAGGCAGAAGAGGGAAGGGAAGGGGGAGGGGAGGGGGAGGAGGAGAAAAGGGTGAAGAGGAGGAGGAGAGCTCCGATCGTAGCCCTCAGTGTACTCCCCGCCTCCCGCCATCCCGCCTGAAAGACTGGGAACAGCGGTGGAAATCTGCCGGATGACAGACATCAAGCATGTAACTGCCGAAACCATTTTTCAAATGGGAATTAATTTCTCCCATTGGTTCCCTGCCAGGCTAGTCCCAGAGGAACCCAGCGCCTCCCCACCAGCCCAACCACACAGCACGTACACAAGCGCACACAGACATAGACACACAGACACCTACAATACAACGGGGACAGTGACAAGCACAGAGAGCCCTAAATGTGGCTGCTCACACAGAAACACACACCCAACAACACAGATAGATATGCGCCACCCAGGTACACAAAGGGAGATGCCAGACACACAGGCACACAACCCCCCAGAACAGGGACAGATAGCCAGACACACACTAGATAACCCTGCCCACGGAATCCTGGGTCAGCCGTCGTCACCCTTCCCTCACCTCTCACTTTAACTCAGCAATCCAAAGACCCTGGGAGCCCCAAGGAAGGAACAAAGCGCCTCTCACTTCCCCCACTCGCCAGCCACCAGGAGGAAACCGGAGCAGCTGGTGTGCACTGATCACACGGGTGTGGATGTGGGTGTGTTCGCATGAGGACAAACACGCACACAAGGGTTTAGGCTGCGGGCATAGGTGACCACCTCTCACAACCCTCAATCCCTGCTTCCTGTTGGTGGACTGAGGCAGAACCCAGGGCCAGCATAACAGAGGCTAGTCACGAGAGTGATCCTGACAAGGGCGTGGAGGCCAGTGGAGATGGCACATTGGATTGTTCATCAATAGCTACCCAGCCTGGGGGACAAATTCCTAGAGCTCTCGGTACACCCCAAGCTATCCTCCTGTCCCCAAGGGGAAGAAGGAGGCCAGATGACCCCTACCTTAGAATGCTTTTCTAAGCCTTCTTGATTTTCCCATGCAAACTCCTCTATGCATATCATCTCATTTAATCCTCATAAAAGTCCTAAAATGAGGGTACTATTATTAGCCCCATTGACAGATAAGAAAACTGGGGCTCAAGAAGACCCACTCTCATTACAGAGCAAAGAAAGTGGCAGAGCCAGGAAACTGAACACAGCTGTCTACTCCAGAGCATGGGCTCTTGCAGGCCATAAGCCAGGGGTCTCGGGTCCTCCTCCACTTGGAAGCCTGTGCTCTGAGGCAGCCATAGGCAGTATGCTGTGTCCTGATCCCACTTTGAGGGCTGTTCTCTGTCCTTCCCAGGCCACGGGCTTGTCCAAGTCTGACTCCAGCGGAAAATGCCAGTCTGGTCCAGACCCTCTGCCAGCAGTGCTCGCTAGGGCCAAGGAGCTTTGAGAAGAGTCCCCACCTCACAGACAAGCAGAGTCAGGCTCAGGTCAACTCAGCACGAGTCTCGGGCCAAGGCCTCGGCCGCTGGCACTGCCCCTGGCCTAGCTCCGGATTATGTGTCTTCCAGGGCCTTCCATCTGCCACTTAGCCCTCCAAGCCCAAATAAAATTCATTTCCTTTTAAGAGAGCCAATGGTTTGTTTTTCCCGGGTCTCCTTCTCTGCACTTTTTTTGTTTTTAATTAGAAATCACTCTCCCAAAGTCCAGAACCTGGAGAGAAGAAGCCACCTGCCCACCATTCTCAGCCAGAGCTTCCCACCCCTTCCTCTGCCACCCTCCTTCTTCCTGGCCTCTCCTAAACTCCTCTGCCCACTAGGCTCAGCCGATGGAGGCTGCCCCAGCTCCTAACACCCAGCCCAAGATGGGAGGAAGGGACTTGGGGGAATGTGGCAGGGACTCCCCAAGGTCAGTCCATGCTGCTGGCACCAGCCAGTTTGTAAAGGAACCCAGCTCCTGGGGCCCAGTAATGACAAAACAAGCCCCCAGGAGGGCCCTTCTGGGTCTGGTACCATAACATCATGTTGACCCCAAAACATGCCATCTGTGTGGGGGGTGGGGCCCAGCTAGAGCTGGACAGGCCTATGAACAGCGGGGGCCTCAAGGGGACACCACACGCACCCTTCCCTGTGCTGCTCTTTTCCAAGCTCAGACCTTCCCTCCTTTCCTCCAGGATGACACTTCCCCCCAAGATGGGAAGCAAAAAGACCACAGCATTAGAGCCAGAAGGGAAAGGAGACAGGAGCAGGGACAAGCAGGCACCCTGCGAATGGGAAGCCAACCAGCATACCTCCCTTTGCCCTTCCACCTGCCTGCTGTCCATGTGTGTGACTGGGGACATGAACCCTGGAGTCAGAAGGTTTTGTTCTCCCAGGCAGAGCACACACTTTGAGAACTGAAGTCAGACAATGTGGGGACTGTCACTTACACACTCGTGTGCTATGCACAAGCTGGTACCAGTATACCCTACAGACACTTCTTACATACATTCACAATAGACACACAAACACACACATGCACACACGCGTGTGTCTGCACATCTCTCCATGGCTCCACCATGGAACACAGCTCTGACCTCCGCATCCCACGTCCCAGGCTCCACACATAGGTCCCTCCAGCTGTCTAAGTGGCCTCAGTCTAAGGAGAGGGGATATAAACACCCAGGACCTCACATCCCACTTTGCGGCTTGTCAGCACCACAGTAGGGTGAGAAGGCAAGGAATCTTCTTAGGGAGACTTAGCTGCCTGACCTCACATGGTTGTCAGGGAAGGCCCCCCCTTCCTGCTCTCCCCAGCTTCCCCTTATCGTCTCTCTCTTCAGTGCCCACTCCTGGAGCCCATCAAGGATAGAGGAGGTGGAGGGGATGAGCATGCCCCCCATCCCCGCCCCACCCCAGGGCCCCTCCAATCTAATCTCCCCAGGTGGTCCCGGGCTGGGGGTGGGCGGACCCACAAGCATCAGCTGGGGCCTTACCGTGGAGGGTGTTCCGGGTGATCTGTCCCCCCATCGCGGGCAGCGGGTAGCACGGCCACCTCCGTTTGGCCGGCCAGCCTCGTCACCGAGCCGCCCTGGCTGCCAGCTGCCCTCCTCCTCCCCCACGGCCAGCGGCCGGCATGGCAGGGCTAAGCTGCAGCCCCTCCCGCGTCCCCACGCGCTGCCGCCCGCAAGGCGGCCCCACACGCATGTACACCCCTCTGGCCCGCTCCCGCTGCCTCGGAGCTCCCACCCACTCCGGAGCCTCCCCACCTCCCAGAGCTGGTACAGGGGATGGGATCTGTCATGTTTATTTACATAAGGAGGAGGAGACTGGAGGCTTCCTGAAATAGCCAGCTCCAGAAAGCACTGGAGATGCCCCAGCCCCAGCAGACACAGACACACACACAGACCGCAGGCGCACCCCATCATACATCTCATCCCCTACACACACACCCAGAGATGGAGTGACACGCTTATGTCTGCCTCCCCAACCCACCAGGCCTACACACGTACTCATTTCTCGCTTGCTTTCATGCACCTAGTACACACGGACACTGGGCTAGGCGGGAGGGATGTCCCGGTGAGCAGTGCAGACTCCGGCTCTGCCCTCACGGGGTGTACAACCAGCCAGGGGCTAACAAGGTGCTACCGCCCTTTCTCCCTTCTGCCAAACAAATTTCCAAGTGCTCTGCATGTATTAACTCCTTCAGTTCAGACCTCACAGGCTGAATAATGGGAGCAGCACTATTGTCAGTATCAATAGGTGCAGTTATTGTCATTGTCTTACAAACGAGAAAACAGAGACAAAGAGAGGTTACCTACCTAGAAAGGGACAGGGCTGGGATTTGCACCAAGGCAGTCTGTCACCTGCATCCCTGCTTTTACTCCCACACCAAACTGTCTCTTCAGTCATATAGCCTGCACACACACCCCAGCATACACCATGTCACCTGCATACACACAATCACAGGCATTCATCATGATGTACCCTTAGCCACCTGCCACTTAACCAAACAAACACACAGGCTGGTTCCTTTAGCCCTAGGCAGGCCCCCTGGGAGCCCAAATTATCCTCAAAGAGCAATGACCAAGCACTAAGCCTTCCCTGTGTACGAGGCACTGTGCCTGCACCACTTGGTTTCTATCCTTTTGTGGTGGGAGGGGTTACTATTGCACCCATTTTACAGAAAAGAAAGTGGAGGCTAAGGAACTTGCCTAAGGTTACCCAGCAGGTTGCAGGCTCTTCTCAGAAGAAGGTTCTCTCCCCAGACGACAGGACAGCTCTCTCCTCCCAGCCCCTGGCCCTGCTCCCAGCCCCTGTCATCTGGGTCAAGAAACTGAGTTCCCAGGGAATTATCCGGGTAGGGAGGGAAGGCCAATGGGTGGGTGGGAGAGCAGAGCCTTGGGGGTGGGGAAGGAGCATGGGAAAGGCTGTGGCTGCCACTTATCAGATAGAACTTAGAGGCCTGGGATGCTGTGGGGAGACAGGGGATGGACGCTGCCCTGAGCCCTCAGCAACAGCCACTCTGCATAGACCTGGGAGAGGAGCGTGGGGAAGCAGAGGGACATTAGGGCCTGCCTGGGGTCATTAGACAGAGTGCTAGGCAGCCCTTGGTGGGAGAGCCACAAGCCCCCTGTGCTAATCCTGCCCCTAGACCAGAAGCGTGCCTGTGAAGCCGTGACAGTTCCAACAAGGGGGCCCCCTTTCTAAGGCACCTGTACCTCCGGCTGTGCACAGTCCCCTGTGCACACAAGACACACCTGCTGGCATACATTCCTGACTCACCTGGAGGGAAAGGCCAAGTTAATCTGACCAAGAGAAAATAACCCAAACTCCTTCTGCAGACTAAACATCATGAAGCCAACAGCAAAAAATTATGAGGTCTTACTGTGTGCCAGGTACTGTTCTGAGCATGTTACACATACTAACTTCTTCAATCCTAAGAGATTAGTTGTATTATTATGTCCATTCTATGGATGAGAAAATTGAGGCAAAAGAGGCTGATCTGAGGCTGTTCCTGCAGCAGTGGTGCCACCCCATCATCATGCCTGCCTTTTGACCGTGTAGCTGGGTTCTGCCCCACCCGTGTCATATGCGACCAGCCTGGTCTTCCAGAAGTCCAACACCCACACACGAGCCTCCTTCCCACCTTGTTTCCTGCCTTCTCCCTACTGGAACCGTCACCTTTCAGTCCACCCAGCACTGGGAAGCCTCGTGGTGCCCCAGGTACAGAAGTTCTTCTTGGAGCCTGTCTCTCCTATGAGCCCCTGAGTGATGCCTCTCCCAACTCATGTCTTACTCTACCCTACAAGGGACAGCCATAGCATAGCTGTGGCCTTGTCTGCTTGTCCGACTTTTCCTGGGTGCATGTCAACAATTCATTTCATTTCAGCTGCCATTTACCTGTCACGTATCTTGCACCAGACACCAAGCCTTGCACTGGGGATGCAATAGTGATTGACACCAGGCAAGCCTTGGCTGTCACAAGCTTACGGTCTAGAGGGAAGCAGGCACCCCTTTAGGAGTTACAAGCATCCCTATCTTGCAGGCTGTAAAACTGAGGCTCAGAGATTTGTCATCTGCCCAAGGTTTTACTGAAGGGAAGAACCGAGCTAGAATTCAAACCCAGATCTGCCTGACATCAAAACTCATGCTCTATCCGGAAAGGGTCAAACAGCTACAGGAACAGCCCCAGAGCAGCCTCTTTTTACCTCAGTTTTCTCATCTTTAAAATGGGCATAATAATATAATCTATGTCTTAGGATGGAAGAAGTTACTATGTGTAACATGCCTAGAACAGTGCTTGGCACACTCTTGCTTGAGAAACAGAAAACAAGAGGATGATGATACATCTTACCCTTCAGGAATCAAGAGGGTTTTACGTGGAGGCAGTCTACTGTCCAGTGGAACAAGGGTGGTATCCCATGGAGCTTCAATGGAAGTAGAGGAGACCATGAACAGGCAGGCATAAGCTAAATTTCTTGTTCACCCATAGATGACCAAGACCAGAGCTGGAGATCCTGTCCTAGAAATTTTAGAGAAATCAGAGCCTCTCAGCAGAGGCCGGAATACTTCTAAGTCCACAGTAAGGAAAAAAAATAGGGCTGACAGGGCTGGATGTGCCTTTGGGGAGCTCCCTAGATTGACAGATACCTGCCAGGTTTCAGAGAGAAAACCCCTACTGCCTGGTGAATTTTTAGCTGCCTCCGCCCTCCGTCTTCACCTGCAGAACTCGGTCCCCTGGGCTCTCAGAGCCTACCCAGCTCCCAAGCCCTCGTCACCAGAGTCTGCCCCCCACTCCCTGCCATTTCTCTGTCTGCTGACCCCTTTCCACTGGCTGCTCTACCCTCTTGGGTGCCGTCTTGGTTTCCATGCTCAACCCTTTCTTCACCCAGTCCTTTCTCATTCATGTTCCTCAAGGACCAGTCACAGCACACCCTCATTCCAAGGCTGAAAACTGCCCTCTCAGAATTTAAAGTCTAGGGCCGACCCAGAGACTGCAATTAAAAGAAAAAAAAAAAAGGAACAAATCCAGGGGCTAGTGGAAACCATCAGAATCACAGACTCCAAGCTCTCTGAAGAGAAGGTTCACTTTCTGCCTTCGGGCAAGCAAAGAAGTTTCATGCCTATTTTACAGATGTAGCAAGGGAGGCCTGGTAAACAGGAAAACCTTCCCCAAGGTCACTTGAATCCAGGTTTAATGTCTTGTAGTACTATGCTTAATGACATATAGATCAGGACATCAGGAGGCAGGGCAGGTAAAACCGGACAAGGATAATGGATAACTTCATTTGTTGGGGTGGGGGAATGCTGATGTCGGGAGAGGCTCAAAAAGAGAGGTAGAGAGGGAAGGGGCCCACTGGGGAAGAGCTGGGAGTCAGCTCCTGGTTGCTGTCGTGTTTTTCGAATCAAGAACAAGGGATAATTTGATTGAGCTAACGAGTCACCTGGCATTTGGGGCTTAAGGCCAGAGTCATCCTCCCTGCTCTTTTAGGCAGACTTTCAGTCCTCAGGCTGGAGAATGGGGAAGTGGGGAACCCTACCCCAAGGCTTCCTCCCACACCCAGAACCAGGACAAGTATGGAGGCTGTCGCCTAGCTTCCAGAAGAGAGAGAGATGTGGATATAGAGAGGACAGAAACAAAGAGACAGAGAGAGTGTGAGCTGGGTGCTGCAGAGAAACTGGAGCCAGGGAGCCCGCAGGGTGTCCTCTGGGGCTGGGACAGGTGCCCCAGCAGTGACAGCTGCCAGCCGCCCAGGACGATGGGAACACAACAGGTGCAGAGGCAGGGGCGGAGCCTGAAGGGGAATCTGAGAAAAAGCCTGGAGCTGGGTGCCCCTCCCAGCTCCAGGCCCACTGCCAACAGCCCTTTCTCAGACCCTCAGGACACAGACACACCTGCTCAAGCCCCCAGGCCTGGGTAGGCCAGCCAGCCCTGCCCGCTTCCCCTGGATGGAAAGGTCACCGTCTATGCTGAGCAGAAAGGAAAGCACAAGGAAGAAATCAGGTTTCTGTTCCCAGGATAGTGCGTGGGACAGCCCACACCCAGAGAGCCCCCAACTGGAAGCAAACATTTGCCTGTGATAAGATCTGTGTCATCAGCCAGGAAGGGTGGATGGATGGGCCCACCTCACCCAGGTAGAGCCTGGGAGTTTAGCCTTAAGTTCAGACAGGCAGGCTCGACTCTTGTGTGACTGGACACAACTAGTGAGCTTCTCTGAGCCTCGGTGTCCCCTTCTCTAACACAGAGATAGCATGCTTGTGAGGACTGAGTGACAATGTCCATAATGCACAGTGCTTAGCTCAAAAAATAATAATAGTCATTTCTGCTGAATTCTCCCTTTCCACGCAGGGGGCCCTAAAGACAAGCGATGCCCAGCCAACACACCTCATGCACAGACGCCAGCCATCCATCGGTAGAGGCACACGTTTTGCTGTAATGCACAAACAGGTTTCACTGGAGCTTCCAGACTGTAACAGGTGAGGAACAAAGGCCTGGCGATCTAATTAGAAGATTAGCCAGTGAAAACCCCGTGGATCACAAGGCTCTGATCTGCAACCGATCAGGACAGGCAGCATTTCATTCTGTTGTGCACGGGGTGACTGTAAGCTGCCAACTCAGTGGCAGTTAACATTTCTGTTAATGTTGCTGGCGGTTCAGAGCCCCCCAGGAGACTTCAGGAATCCAGGTAGACGCTGGAGGGGCTCAGTTCCCTGGCCCAGCCTTTGAGGGGAATGACTTAGGATACAGGACATGAATGACTACTAAGGCAGGAGGTAAGTACATATGTTAAGCTAAGGAGAAGAAACAGGAGCATTTGCTTTAATAGTTACTAACTAACCTACCATCCTCCTCATCCTAATGTCTATTCAGCACTGATTAAGCTTGCACCAGTCAGCACTCTAAGCTTTAAAGGTTATCATTACACACACCTTAGACACAGATGCAATAAGAGAATGCTAAATAACCTTGGAGCCCTGGTGGTGTGGTGCTTAAATACTGTGTCTGCTAACCAAAATGTCAGCGGATCAAATCCGCCAGGCTCTCCTTGGAAACTCTATGGGGCAGTTCTACTCTGACTATAGCATCATTAAGAGTCAGAATCGACTCAATAGCAGTGGGCTTTTTGGGGTTTAGATAATCTTAGTGCTGCTAAGTAAGTGGGCTAGACATTGTTCTTGTCACCTGGTTAAAAAAAAAAGAAACATTGCTATTGAGTCAATTCTGACTCACAGCCACTCTACAGGACCCAGTAAAACTGCCCTATAGGGTTTCTAGGGAGCGCCTGGTGGATTTGAACTGCCAACCTTTTTGCTAGCAGCTGTAGCTCTCAACCACTGTACCCCCCGTGTCACCTGGTAAGCAGTTTGTTTTTATTTGGGTGCAGAGAGGACTTGAAGGAGCCCTGGTGGCCCAGCAGTCAAGAACCCAGCTGCTAACCGGAAAGTTGGTGGTTTGAGCTCACCTACCAACTCTGCTGGAGAAATACGTGGTGATCTGCTCCTGTGAAGAACACAGCCTGGAAAAGCCCCGAGAGCAGTCCCGCTCTGTCACTAGGAGGTGGTCACTAGGAGGTGGAATCTACTTGTCAGCACCCAACAACCAGAACAACAGAACAACAGAACGAATTTTAAACCTGAAACCATCCCTTGTTCTAATGACAACTGATAAATTACCAGGATCTGAATTCCTGAGGTGAGGAAGGGCTGACAATGCGGGGAGGAGAGGCAGAGAGATGAGGAAACCCAGGTTGACGCAGGAGACAGGACACAAGTGTGGAGAAAGACATGAGCCTTGTCCATTGGAAACGCATAAACACACTCGACTGATCCCGGCTGGACCTGCCCAGATTATGAGAAAAGCTGGTAGGGGATGAGAGGAAGTTAAATCCTCCCACTGCAGGCAGAGATACCCCTCCCCCAGTGCGCTGGCTCTCTCTCTCTCTCTCTCTCTCTCTCTCTCTCTCTCTCTCTGACACACCCCTCCTCCCCAGAGACACACAGCTCCCTGTGTCTGGTGCCTACCCGGGCCAGCCAAAGCCACCCCTTGGCCAGGAGGCACCTGGACACCCTTCTGCCCGCCTCCTGCTTCCTCCAGCTCTCTCAGGCCCAGCTTGCAGAGGGATTCAGAGCCCAGGACCAGCTGACTTGGGCCTCTGCTTCTACTCCCCTGCCCCAGCCCTGCTCCGCACCCACTGCTGGGGCCTTTGCTTCCATACTGGGCATCAGTGGGTACGAGAAAGTGATGGTGCAGGACTCGTCAGGGGCTCAGGCCCTGGGCGCTCCCAGGAGGGCAGCCAATGACCTGACAACACCAGCTATTAGGGAGTGTCATCTATGCTAGACCCTTCACAGTACAGATGGCAGCTGAGAACAGGCTTTGGAGGCAGACGACCTGGGCTAGAATCCTGGCTCTACCACCTGTCTATGTGGTGTGTATTTTCTCATCTGTTAAATGGGGTTGATAATAATAGGGCTATTGGGAAAATTAAATTAGTTGATATCTGTAGTTGCTAGTAACAGTGCTATATATATGATAGTGCTGTTGATGTGATGATCACCCTGAACTCTATATACTAGGCCATATCTTTACTCTACCTCACGGATGAGGAAACTGAGGACAGAGCTGGGAAATGAGAGAGCTACCAGAGCTTGTACTCTAACCAGTGCATAGTGCAGCCCCAGGAGAACCGGCAGAGGATGCAAGCCACTACTGCCAGCCTCTGCGGGGACTAGATTGGGGACCACACTGGATTCAAGTGAGATCAGGCTGCAGGGGGGAGAGCAGTCTCTGGAAAGCCATTTGTAAGATGGAGAGGCTCAGCTGTGAGCCCCAGGGGCTCTCTGAGGTCTGAGAATCCCCAGCCCAAGAGAGAGGACTCTGCCCAAAACTACTCCACCAGCTGTCGGGGGCTGCTGTCCCCTCAGAGCCTTTCAGTGCCACTGGGCCTAGACAGAGACACCGGTAGTCTCTGACCTGGCTCCCCCCTAAAGAGCCTCTAGTCTAGCAGTAGAAGCCCCAACACATGTCTCATGCAAAAATTAGGCAGAAACTAGTACTCAAATCAATTAAGAAAACTCCATCTGACAGAGAGTCCATATGATTGGGAGACTACCTCAGCATGAGACCAGAACTAGATGGTGCCCAGCCACCACCACACAGCCCTGATAGGAGAGACAAGGTAGAGTTCTCGAAGCAGCATGAGAACAAGAGGTGTACAGGACAAGAAGTCTATTAGAAGACCAGACTTGATGGTCTGACAACCTGGAGGGTCCCTTGAGAGCTTGCTACTAGCCCAGAGCTGAGACTAGTACTGAAGCCAACACTTCCAACAAAGATTGGACTGGACTAAGGGACACAGAGTGATGCAGGTGGTGTGTGTACTTCATGATTTAATATATATATGAGGCCGTCCAACTGGTCTCCTTTTAGAGGGCAAGGGCGAGGTTGGAGAGGAGGGGACAAGTGTCAGTTGAGTGGATACTAGAAGTAAAAAGTGGAGGGGATGAGTGTGCTGTCACAGGGTGAGGAGAACAGATAAGAGTTGCATAGCAGCAGGTGCTTAGGGTTTTGTATGGCAAATTGACTTGGACTGTAAACTTTTACACAATCGCAATAAAAAAATTAAAAGAAAAATGAAAACTCCATCTACCACTGGCACTTGAAACGCGTGCTCTGGGCATCCCAGAAAGAGGACAGCACTGGGATCTCGGCACCTTGGTTGGGAAAACTGAGTTGAATATTGAGCCCAGGTCATACAGCTAATAAACAGCTAAGCACGTGTATCTACCTGACATCTAGGACAAACTTTTCCCCTCCACCACGTGACTCTCCAAATAGCAACCTGGCTCTTCAAAGCCACAAAACCATCATAACTTTCTGAGTGCCCTTAGGTAAATCAATCCCTTCTCTGGGCCACAGTATCCACACCTGTAAAATGGGCACAGTGGATTTATAGCTTTGAAGCAGGGTGCATGGAATCACGGATATGGCAGGCATCTCACTTGGGGAGAAATGATCAGGAATTCTTGCTCAGCCTGAAGCTGCAGCCCCTCCACCCTCCCTCTCACAATTCCACACAGGTCTAGTAGAGAGTTCAAGGTGGCCCTGCACACTCTTAGCTGGGTATCACTGCTTCTGACTCCTCTTCCTGACCCCTCTCTACACGGGTAGGTCCCCAAGGCCCCTTGAACTTGGTATACTCCTTGAGTTCTACTGTCCAGGCCAGAAAGCTGGGTGTGACCTGGACTCCCATAGCCAAGCAGTCACATGTCCTCAAATCTATGCCCTCCTTTCGTTCCTTAGCCACACCCACAGCTGAGGCCACCAGTGTCACTCCAGTCTGGACCATTATTCCAACAGCCTCTGTCCTCCTGTCTCTGCTTCCAGCTACCAGAGTGACCTTTCTGCCTGACTCAGAGCCCACAGTGGCTCCCAAGCACCTGCACAATAAACTTGACCCTTCTTTGCGGGGCATTCAAGGCCCCTGTGAACTGCCCTCATCTGCATGGGAGGAAGTCATGGAAGGTGACACTAAGACTATGTATGCCCGTGAGTTTGGCCTCACCTCTCATGACTTCCCTAACCTGTCTACCTGTGCTTCCTGACAGTGACCACATGTGTCCTAAGACACAGCATGCTCTCGAATGTCCGTGGCAATTGAACACTGCTTCTCCTTCTAGAATGTCCTCTCCCCATACTGGCCACTCAACCTGCAAACTCCTCCCCTACCTGCCCAACTCAGCTCAGAGCCTCTTTTCTTGGAGACCACCCCACTGCCCCAGAGCAGAGGAGACTTCCCTTTTCCCAGGCATGTTCAGCCCTTCATGCAGCTCCCAGCACTGCAGTGACCTGGCTAGATCACAAGGGTCCCCTTCCCATACTGGGAGCAACCTGGGACCAAACAAGTGTCCTTCTGTCTCTGGATCACCTGCACTTGTTAACGGTGGACACTGATTAATGCTCAAAGTATATTTTATGAGGGATGAAGGGAGGGGCTGATGGGACAGGGTCTTTATTTTGTCCCCATCTGTTCCTTCTCCAAGCCTTAGCCCTAAGGTCACCCTCCCAGCTTCGATGCCAGTGGGACCCAGTGGGATCCGAAGTGACAGCCTGCCCAGCTCATGACCTCCAAGCCTCCCGGTTCTCTCTGCACTCTCAGCAGCACCAGCTGGTGCTCATTCAGGAGGAAACAGCCAAGAAGCCAAGCAGCCAGGTGTGTCCTGGAACACCGAGGGAGCCTAGGGCAGAGCCTTATCTGACCGTCTTGCCTGGAGGCCGCAGGGGGGCCTCCGTGAGCCCCCAGCCGTCCACTGCAGGACCACAGGGAGGAGATGCCGGAAGCGGTGTGCCTGGCTCCCTCGCAGCCTCCCCTGGGTTTCTGCGGCAGGAGGGAGACCCCTGCCAACTCATTTGCATAGGCCTTTTATAGCAGCACATTCAAACCCACGCCTTCCAAGAAGGAAAAAGCCCACTGCAACTGCCTGGGGCTTCCCAGCCTGCCATTTTCCTTCTGCTGTAACGACAGGAAGCCGAGCTCAGGTGCAGTCTCCACCCTTTGCTGCTCCCGGCAGTGGAGAAGCTGGAGACGCTGAGTCTTTGCTCCCCTGTGAACACCGAGAAGTAGCTACCCCTGGGGCATCAGTGATCATAGTTCACAGAGCTGGGGAGATCCTTCACCTCATTTCCTGGTAACCACAGGAGGTCATTATTGAGAACCTCCATTTTACAGATGAGGAAACCAAGGTTTAGAGAGGTTATGTAATTTGCCCAAGCCACACAAAACTAGTAAGTGACTGTAGTGGACATGGTGGCTGACTCTCGCGCCCCCCCTCTCGCCCCAACATCTATTCTACCCCATATTAGCCGTCATAGAAGTTGATCCTGACTCAGGGCTGTCTCACGCACAATGAAACAAAATGCTGCTAGGTCTCGGACCATCCCACGAACAGCTGGGGATCTGATCATCATGAATCAGAGGGTTTTCACTGGCTGATTTTTAGAAGCAGATCACCAGGCCTTTCTTCTTAATCTGCTCAGTCTGGACTCTCTGCTGGAACTGTGCAACAACATACAAGCCTCCACCGACAGGGCAGCAAGCAGGAGGTGCACTGGCCAGGGACTGAGCCCAGATGTCCCACGTGGAAGGGGAGAATTGTACACTGAGCCGCCACCGCTGTGTCACATGCCCGATCCAGTGGCTCTCACCCCTGGTACACGCCGAAATCACCTAGGGAGGTTATGAAACCGCAGATGCCCAGGCCTTGCTCCAGACCAGTGAATTGAGAAGTTCTGCAGCTGAGAGCTGGGCAGGGGGTGGGAGTGGGGGTGTGAAAGCTCTCCAGGTGGTTCTAACATGTGCCATCAGGGCTGACAGTCTCTGGTTCAAGCCAATCACACTGCCAGTGAATGGGTCCAGAATGCCATGTGTCTAGCCAATGAGGCACAGCAGGAAGTCTGAGCCACCTCTGACAAAGGTTTCCTTGCTCCTCAGAAAGAAACATGGGACATGTCGTGTCCGGTTTAACTGCTCTGGTCATCACGCTACCAGGAGAAAGCTGTCCCAAGAACGGCAGAGAGACATGGAAATCACCTCATCCTTTGACCTCAAATCCAGGAAAGCCTCATGGCATAGTGGTTAAGTACTATAGCTGCTAACCAAAAGGTCAGCAGTTCAAATCCACCAGGCACTCCTTTGAAACTGTGGGACAGTTCTCCTCTGTCCTATATGGTCACTGTGTGTCAGAATTGACTGAGTGGCAGTGGATTTTGTTTGTTTTGGTTTCTTTGACCTCTTCTTAAAGCCCTGATTCAGTCTACCCATACAGGGGTTTGCAAAGCACTTAGCTAGTCAAGGATCCAAAATATGTAAGGAATTCTAGAAAATCAACAATAAGAAAGGTATTTTTTGTTTCTTTTTTTTTTTAATTTAATATGACTGAGTGAAAATGTACATTCCCGTATAAATTTACATGCCCACCTATATGCAGCTTCCACTGCTCTCCCTGTCCGGTGACAGTACACTATTCCTCTCTGCTCCATACATGTCTCATCCTCCCAACGGTCTCCTTTCCCCTCCTCTCCACCCACTCTTCCTTCCTCCAGCCAGAAGTCAGCAGGATGATATCCTATAGATGTATAGAACCATAAAGTGCTTCCATTATATGGTCACTCTGCATTGCCAAGTCCAATCCATTCATGTCCAAAGAGTGGACCTTTGTTATGATTTATGTGCAAGGGCAGCATCAGAGCCAGGGGCCATGCTCCCAGGGGAACTCTGAAACCGCTGGACCATCAATTGAGGTCTTTTAGTGGAGATCTCAGGGTGCACCCCTTTTTATTCTTGTGTTGCCAGTGAGATTCAATTTAGTGAGCTCCATTGCAACCATCACTAGTGGTGGCCGGGCACCATTCAGTTCTTCTGGTCCCAAGTCGATGTAAGCACCCACTCATGTGGGTCTCTCTATTTTCTGGGTTGTCTTTACTCCATGTCATTTCAGTCCTCGGTGATCATCCGTTCCTGCTGAGTTGGGACCATTTGCTGTGCCCTCGGATGGCAGCTCGGCAGCTTTTAAGACCCCAGACACCACTCACCAATGTGGGGTGCACAGAGCCCTCTTAGCAAAATGCTAGTTGTGCCAATTGGCCTCGATTTTGCCTAAGAGCATGGTCCCCCGCCCCCTGCCCCAGCTACTCTATCCTTGCAATACTGGGTTAAGATGGAAGGAGAATTCAAGTTATGCTGAAGTCCACTTAATATTGTTCTTGTTTCTAATGTGTGCTATCACCGATTTCACCCAACCAGATTTCTAGCATCTAATCTAAACCCTTCCTCCTTCCCTCCCCTCCCTTGCAGTTGTCAAAGAGTCTTTTCTTCTATACATAAGTCTGTTTTTGAGATCTTATTGTAGGGGTCTCATATAATATTTGTCCTTTTGTCGCTGACTACTTTCACTCAACATAATGTCTTCCAGTTGAAACCAGGTCATGAGATGCTTCCTGGAATCATCATTATTCTTTATCATTGCGTGGTGCTCCATTGAGTATATGTACCTTAGTTTACCTATCCATTCTTCTGTTGTTGGGCATCTGGGTTGATTCCATCTTTTTGCTATCATGGACTGTGCTGCGATAAACATTCTTGTGCATGTGTCCGTTGGTGTCAGTGGCCTTGATTCTGTAGGATATATTCCAAGTAGTGGAATGACTGGGTCAAATGGTATATCTATATCCATTTTTTTAAGGAAGCGCCAGATTGCTTTCCAAAGAGGCTGGACCATTTTGCAACCCCACCAACAGTGTAGGAGAGGTCTACTTTCTCCATAGCCTCTCCAGCATTTGTTGTTTTGGGTTTTTTGGATCATGGCCAACGTTGCTGGGGTGAGATGGTATCTCATTGTAGTCTTGATTTGAATTTCTTTAATAACTAAAGATTGTGAACATGACTGCACGTGTTTTTTGGCTGCCTGGATCTCCTCTAAAATTAAACATACACCTACCACACGATTTAGCCATTCCACTTCCGGGTACTCACCCCAGTGAAAAGGAAATGAGTGTCTACACACAGACTAGTATACAAACGTTCTTAGCAACTTCGTAATTGGAAACAACTCAAACGTTCATCAGCACACGAAAGGATAAACAAACTGTGGTACATCCATACAACGAAATACTACTCAGTAATAAAGAGGCGTGAATACTGATAGACACCACAACCTGAGTGAATCTCAAAATAATTATACTGAGTGAAAGAAACCAGACCAACAAGAGAGTACATACTGTATAATTCCATTTATATAAAACTCTGGAAAATGCAAACTATAGTGACAGAAAGCAGATCAGTGGTTGCCTGAGTGTGGGGAGGAGTGGGAGAGAAAGATTACCAAGGCCATAAGGAAACTCTCAGGAGCAATGAGAATGTTTCTAACTTAATGGTAGTCATGGTTTCAGGGCTGTAGGATACATCAAAACTCCTCAAATTGTGTGTTTTAAATATATGCAGTTTAAAACCAAAGAAGAAAAATAAACCGGTGCCACTGAGTCCATGTAGACTCACAGCAACCCTATAAGACGAGCAGAACCGCCCCATAGAATTTCCTGGTGGATTTGAACTGCCGACCTTTTGGTTAGGGCTTCCATACACAGGTCAGTGTACATCAACTATATCTCAAGAATACTTTAATAAAAAAATTATTAAATGTGAGTGTGAGAGGAGGGGGTGGTGAAAGAAAATTGTTGTTTCTACAAAAACTAAGCTGAATGCTTTGAAAACATGTACTAAATGCTGATCCCTGAAAAAGAAAGAAAGAAAGCTGTTAAATTACATGCAGACAAGGCAACTGTAAGAGACTCAGACAAAAATCTGGAAGGATTTTCATATGTAAGCATCTGTAGAGAAATCAAAACTGAAAACCAAAAAGTGTCCCTTATGAGAAGTTCTGCAAGACAGAGACAGGGGAACTCCGTTCTACAGGTCTTACATCATTATCAACAGACTTCCTAATAAATATAAATCTGTGCATCTTGGTTAAAATATTCAAGCAATGTATGTATCATTTTATAAGATTCCCTAGATTAAGCCATTTGCTTAACCAAGCAATGAGGCTTCTGCTGTGACTGTATGCAGTAAAGAGGACATCTATGTGAAAACAAAGACAGAAAAAATACACCAAAATGTGAACAAAGACCAAAAAAAAAAAAAAAATTATTGACATTGGTAGTTTCCGAGTGTGTTTTTACCTTTTGCTTTATGCTTTTCTGGATTTTTCCAATTCTACATCAAAAAGTCTCTGTTTACTTTTATCATCATTTGGGCAGTAAGCCACATTTTTAAAGCAGCTGTTGCAGGTGGTGGCAGAAGAACTGACAATGGTGACGAAAGTGGTGAGGAGGATGTGATGAGGAGGGCAGAGGGCCCAAAGCACACCCAGGCTCGGGGAGGACTGGGGGTTTCTGGATAAATCCTTCAGGGGTTCCTTAGCTCTGCGGATAAGCCACACGCAGCCAGTCCCCAGCATCCTGAGCGGTGATGCCCCGTGGTACCAGTTCACACAGGGCATCAAGTGGGTGAGCCTAGGATTTGTCTGAATCCCATCCTCCACTATCACGGGCTTTTAGATACCAGGAAACCCTGGCGGCTCTCCAGTACTACACCTGCTAACTAAAAAGTCAGCAGTTCAAGTCCACCAGGTGCTCCTTGAAAACTCTATGAAGCAGTTCTACTCTGGCCCATAGGGTTGCTATGACTGGAACAGACTTGACAGCAGTGGGTTGGGGTTTTTGGATACGTAACCCTGATCTGGGCACTGGAGGAAAGAGTGAGAAAAGGAAGAACAATTTATCTTTTACTAAGCACCAGACACAATCACTGGCCATTTTGTGTCAAATATCCCAATGATTCCCCAATAAAGCTCATCAAAGTATCGATTTGACCCTGCAGACCACTCTTTTGTGGGAGAGGGTAGACGTATAAATGTTCTTTTTTTCTTTTTTAAGTTTGAACTATAAAATCAGTATGTGTTGATTATTTGAAACACAAAACAGTAATAATGTGTATGAAATAAAAATAAAAGCATCCTATCCCCCTGCTTCTTCCCCTCTATCCCATCCTAGTCCCCAGAGGTGGTCACTGGTAACAGCTGATGGACATCCACTTAGCCTTAGTCTCTGTTTGTACAAACACCATAAATATGGATGGGCCATAAATAGAGGCATAAAAAGGTAGATATCAACTTAGCGAGCCACAGCCTAGATAGCTGTCCCCTACTATCTGCATGACTCACTTCCTCACCTTCCGTTCGTTCTCAAACGCCATCTAGCCTTTCACCCTATTTAAAAAATGTAAACACCCTGCTCCCTCAATCTACGATTTCTTTCTCTCCATAGCACTTTTCACCACCTGACACCCCATATGTCACCTACTTTTTTTAAAGCTCTCCCTCCTCACAAGAACATAACTCAGAAGACAGGGATTTTGCTCACTATCATATCCTGGCATCTAGAACGTTCTGTGGCACACAGTAGGCCATGAGTAAATATCTGCAGAAAGAAAGAAGGGAGGGGGCGGGCAAGGAGAAACACAACACTCTATATACAAGCAGGATCATACTTTATACACTATGATGCAATTTTCTTTTTTCTCTGATGGTAGACATTTTCCATCACCACACCTCATCAGGAAACCCTGGTGGTGTAGTGCTACATCTGTTATCCCAAATGTCGCCAGTTAGAATCCACCAGGCGCTCCTTGGAAACCCTACGGGACAGTTCCCGTCTGTCCTACAGGGTCACTATGACTCAGAGTTGAATCGATGGCAGTGGGTTTGGGTGGGTTGGGTACCTCATTAATATGAAAAACTCTGATGGTTACACAGCATGGTTAATGTAATTGATGTTACTAAATTGTACACTTGAAAACTGAATTGGTAAATGTGTTGTACACATTTTTACAACAATTAAAAAAATGGAAAAGCAAGCAAGAAAGAAAAATTGCAAAATATTCCTTCAAATGGAGGTGCCATCATTTACTCGACTCAATCTCTCCCTCTTGGAATTCTGTGAGGCCAGTAAGTGCAGAGGGGGCACTTGGCAATAAAATTTCCCAAGACAATCAGTCTATGAACTTGATAGTCATGGATTAGAGTAGGCAAACAGTCACCAGATCCGGTGAGACTTAGACAAGATTTGAATGAAAGTATTAACAAATTTAAAGAAAAGACATATTCACTGGAAACCCACTAATCAGTGAAAAAGGGGTATCACTGAGTAGAAACACAGTGGGACTCATGGGAACACAGTCTGCAGAATGGTATCTTGACAGGCTGGCCCAAACAATGGGTCCACCTGCTAGGTGCTTCTCTGTTGGTACACTGACCCAGGCAGGGCTAAGAGCCCAAGGGCACAGAACTCTCAGGCTGTGTCCCTAACCTCCCCGGCCTGATGCCAGGTATCTTAAACATCTAGTGCTGGTATAACAGAAATATCACAAGTGAATGCATTTAAAAAGAGAAGTTGATTCTCTCAAAGTCCAGTAGGCTACAAGTTCAAATTCAGGGCACCAGCTCCAAGGGAAGACTTCTCTCTCTGTCAGTTCTCTTGGGGAAGGTCCTTGTCATCAGGAGCGTCTGATCCAAAGGATGTACTCTGTTCCCAGCACTGCTGTCTTGGTGGTATGAGCTTCCTGTGTCTCTCTGCTCACTTCTCTCTCTCTTTTATATCTCAGAAGAGATGGCTTCAGACAGCATCCAATCTTGTTGTTGTTGTTAGGTGCCGTCGAGTCACTTCCAACTTATAGTGACCCTATGAACAAGAGAACAAAACACTGCCCAGTCTTGCACCATGTCCACAATCATTTTTGTGCCTAAGTCCATTTTTGCAGTCACTGTGTCAATCCATCTCATGGAGGGTCTTCTTTTTTTACTGACCCTTCGCTCTACCAAGCATGATGTCCTTCTCCAGGGACTGATCCTTTCTGACAACATGTACAAAGTATGTAAGATGCAGTCTTGCCATCTTCGTTTCCAAGGAGCACCCTGGTTGTACTTCTTCCAGAACAGATCTGTTGGTTCTTTCAGGGTCCATGGTACATTCAACATTCTTCTCCAACACTACAATTCAAAGGCATCAATTCCTCTTCTGTCTTCTTTGTTCATGGTCCAGCTTTCGCATGCATATGATGCGACTGAAAATACCACGACTAGGGTCAGGGCGCATTTTAGTCTTCAAGGTGATATCTTTACTTTTGAATACTTGAGGTCCTTGCAGCAGATTTTCCCATTGCAATGCATCTTTTGATTTCTTGACTGCTGCTGCCATGGGCATTAATTGTGGACCCAAGTCAAATGAAATCCTTGACAAACTCAATCTTTTCTCCATTTATGACGACGTTGCTTACTGGTCCATTTGTGAGGATTTTTGCTTTCCTGATGTTGAGGTGCATTCCATACTGAAGGCTCTGGTCCCTGATCTTCATCAGTAAGTGTCTCAAATCTTCTTCATTTCCAGCAAGTAAGGTGGTGTCATCTGTGTAATGCATGTTGTTAATGAGTAGTCCTCCAATCCTGATTGCGTTTTCTTTTTCGTATAATCCAGCTTCTCAGATTATTTGCTCGGCATACAGATCAAAAAGTTATGGTGGAAGGACACAACCCTGACACACACATTTCCTGACTTTAAACCATGCAGTGTCCCCTTGTTCTGTTCACATGACGGGATCTTGATCGTATACAGATTCCTTAAGAGCACAATTAAGTATTCTGGAATTCCTGTTCTCTGCAATGTTAGCCATAATTTAGTATGATCCACACATTTGAATGCTTTTGCATAGTCAATGAAACACAAGCAAACATCTTTCTGGTATTCTTTGCCTTCAGCCAAGATCCATCTGACATCAGAGATGATATCCCTGGTTTCACATCCTCTTCTGAACCCAGCTTGAATTTCTGGCAATTCTTTGTCAATATACTGTTGCAGAATGATCTTGAGCAAAATTTTACTTGTGTGTGATATCAACGATATTGTTCAGTAGTTCCCACATTCAGCTGGACCATCCAATCTTATAAACCTCATCAACATAACTGCCCCTAATCCATCTTACTAAATTGTAGTGACAGAATTTACAACACATAGGAAAATCACATCAAATGACAAAACAGTGGACAATCATACAATACTGGGAATCACAGCCCAGCCAAATTGCTACACACGTTTTTGGGGGGACACAATTCAATCCATGACACTCTCCAATCCTCTTCTTCTGCTTGGCATACTGATGGGATCACTGTTCTCCCAAACCCACTGTTGTCCAGACAACTCCAACTCACAGTGACCCTAGAGGACAGATAGAACTGTCCTATAGTGTTTCCAAGGTGGACTTAAACCTTTGGATTAGCAGCCAAGCACTTAACCACTGTGTTACCAGGCCTCCTGCGTCCCTCTAGTCACCCAGAAACCTGAACACCACGGTGGATTCTTTCCTCTCCCTCATCATTCACTCACCTGCACTGCCAATTTTCCCTCTTCAACATGCGTTAGATTAGTCCCTCGCCCTCTTTCATCATGACCATGGTACAGGCTTTAGTATTCTTTTCCTAGACAACTACGCAGCTGGCATAATTTACCTCCGTGTCTCCCATCTAAGCCACTGCGAGCAGATCAATTCTGACTCATGCCAACCCTTTATGGCACAAACATTAAGTACCTAACTACTCACTGAAAGATTGTAGTTTGAACTCACCCAGAGGCATCTCAAAAAAAAGGGCTGACAATCAGCTTTGGAAAGATTACAGCCTAGAAAAGTTTATGGAGGGCAGGTCTTCTCTACACATACAGAGTTGCCATGAGTCTTCCTCTGGACCCTCTAAAAGCCATCTTCTACAGGGCAGCTAGAGTGACCCAACCAAAAAGCCAGCCTTCTGTGGTTCCTACTACGGAGACACCAAGGGCCTGCGCGGAAGCTAGTCGTATGTCAACTCATTTCGCTTTCAACGCTGAGCTAAATATTTCACTAAACGGCGGTATACTCTTGGCAGCAAGATGGTCTTTTGTAAACGAGTGCCTCATGAACCATGGAAAAGCAAAAGTTTAATGTACCTTTATAAACAGTCTTGGATAATAGTACTAGTGTGGCTGCTAAAAGAACAGTGAATGGAATTTTCATAGTAAACACTGCAAGGCTCCTGCCCTAATTTCCCCAGCACCAGGGGCCTTCTAGCTAGGATGTCTCAGGCCTGCACTGTCTAGCATCCCTGGTTTCCTTTTTAGTCTCAGTAATTCGTACACGGGTCAGTCTTGGCTTCCTACGTCCCAGCTGTGTCTCCTCTGATGCAAGAATAAGAAACGAGATGCTCTTTTTGAAGGATGTTCACAGGGAACTTCCTCTAGAAAGATCTAAACAAGCTTTTGCTATTTCTCTAGTAGAGAGCTGAGGCAGAGCTAGAGAAGCTGGTGCAGAGACTGCCTCCAGGCCGAGCTATGGAACCAGAAGCTCAAGCCACACCTGGGCCAGCTCATGCCCTGGCTCTGGAGATTGGCGGGGGCCATGCAGGATTCCTACCCAACTCACCACCCTGTTTGGTACGCACTCAGTGTTTGAACACGGGATTTTATGGCATTCTTGCAACAAACCTCACTGCTCTGGGGAGCAGAGCAGGGAACCAGCGCCCCATGTTTTCAGGTCTCTACCCCTACCTAATTAGCAGCCCAGTTAATAAGTATCAAAGTCAAGATATGAACCCAAGTTCTGTCTCTAAAGCTCATGTTCTGTGCACAGGGCCGGGGTGATGCTCTATTCCTCTACCACTCCTAGCCTTCTCTGGGGATCTGAACAGGACGACTCTTTCCCCAGAAAAACATCCAGGTGTGAAGTGCGTGACCCTGCAGATTCAGGGTTCAAGAGACAGGAGAGGCCCAAGGACAGACCGCCCAGCCTGGGGCAGGAGGGCAGTCGAGGGCCAAGAAGGTCAGACAGAAACCTCGTGAGTAGTCATTATAGGGAAGGGGACCTGGGCACATGGAGGAACAGTAACCCGCTCACCACACCTAAAAAGCATCCTCAGACCTTAGTTCATGCCCGGCATCCATGGTAGGCCCTGTAAGATGATCAGAGAAGAGACTGAGCCTCTTGGATCAGCGGGGAAACCAAAGCCAAAGAAGGGATTTGAGGCCCCAAGTCACAGCCACCTTTCCTTTCTTCTCTTCCCTCTTCTCCTAGCCCCCCTCCCCTTGGCTCACTGCCCCAGGCCTCCACACCTCAATGCTGCCCTGAAGCCCTGGAGGACTGGAAGACTGCAAACCCTGTCTACTCAGATTCATCCACACTTCACCCCACCATGCCCTCTGCACCAGCTGCTAGGCCAGAGGCATCAGGCCCACAGCGCAGAGGTCTAAGAGCCAGGGACCCGAGCTCCTGGGCTCCAGACCTCAGTCTGCTTCAACTCACCCTGCCACTCTGGGCCCTGGGGTTTTCTCCTTTGCAAAAGGGCAACGTGGGGTACCATAGCCCCAGACACTCCATCCCTGAGGCACTGGGTGGGGCTAGAGGCCTGTCCCAGTCTGTCAGCCTACTGGAGATGTCCTGGTGCCAGTTTCTGTTGCACTGACACCTTGGTGACCCTTAGAGGAGAGAACCAGGCCACATTTTGGGGAGGGGGCCCAGCTTGGCTGCCCCAAAGTCCCCCCTGCTTTCCAGTGAAAAAACAATGAATTTCTCTCCAAATAAGGGAACTTACAGCAAAGTTTCCTGCCACGGCCTGGTTCCGGCTGGTTTATGTTAACTGGACAAGACTAAACAGACCTTCACATTCCCAGTGTTAAGCACTAAAAGTGAAAAAGCGACTGCCTCTGGAGCACTGGGTGAGGGAGAGGTGGGTGCTCCTCTGGGGCCCCTCAAGAGGCTCAGCAGGGCTGGTGGGGGATTCATGCAGGTCATGGGGAGGTGCGTGCTTGAGAAGGGCCGTGGGCAAGGAGCAGTGAGTGGTAAGCTCAGGGAGACAGTGCCTGTGCGGGGCGTGTGGCTTAGGGGCATGGACAGAGGGGGCCAGGTGGTCCTCAGTGCCAGAGTCCTGACCAGGAGAAACCAGCCTGTAGAGCCAGGAGGGATGGGGAGCAGGTGAGAGAAGGATGGAGAGAAAGGGAGAGTAGAGAAAGGAGGAGTGGAAAAAAGGAGGACAGACTGGTAAAAAGACACACACAAGCCAAGACAAAGGGAGACAGAATAGCAGGGAAGGAGAGACCCAGCCCCGAATGGAAAGACTCTAGAAGGCTCTTCATAGGCTGTCCCTTCACCATGACCAGGAGGCCGGGAGGGAGGGAAGTGTCCAACCACTCCCTGAACAATGCTCCACCTTTGTTCCAGCGGCCCCATGTGCCTCCCACAGTGTGGACACACCAAACCTGAGGTAAGAATTTAATTATTTACAAAATAGACAATCCTGAAGCTGAGCTGGCTTCCTGCTTTCCCACAAAGACAACTCTTCTACCTATACCTGTCCTTTAGCCTGCCCACACCCTGCAAGGCTGGCCTCCATCCTCCGTTATGAGGACATCCTCTTTTACCCCTTGCCTCACAACAGTACAGACAAGTAAGCAGGCCTTGACAATTAGAATGATCAAGGATGGGCCAAATCCAATGCAGTAATCTGAGAACAGCAGAGATCATCCAGCCCAGCCTGGGGTGGGAGGAGTAGTCAGGGAAGGCTTCTGTGAGGAGGTGATGTCCTAACCTGAGATGTGAAGGTTGACCCTTGTGACGACTACAATGTTGTCATTGTCAGCTGCCATCCAGTCAGTCCCAGTTCATGGATACCCTGTGCACAATGTGATCTGATTGTTGTGATCCACTGTGCTTTTGCTGGCTGATATTTTAGAATAGGTCCCTAGGCTCTTCTTCCGACTGCTAGTCTGCAAGCTCTGCTAAAACTCACTCAGCATCATAGCAACATGCAAGTTCCCTGTAACAGGTGGTGGCTGTGAATCAGTGCACTGGCAGGAATCAAACCCAGATCTCCCACATGGAGCCACCACTGTCCCCAGTGACAAGAATAGCTATTATTTATTAACAACTTATTGCTAGTAAAACATTATCTCAAACAAGGGATTAAGGTACAGAGAAGGTTAAGCCTCTTGCCTAAGGACACGCAAGCAGCAAAAACAAGTCTGACTCTGAAGCCTGTCCCTTCTGCTTCAGTGCATTCTGCCCTGACTGCTGTTTCTCTTCCTTGCAGCCCAAGCATGACTGATGGGCCTAGGTCTACCCAGATGCCTTTTAGGAATTCCAGAAGCCTGCTGGGCCACACCAGAATTCAATGTCTGGGTTGAATTTCCACAGTCTAGCAGACCCCCAAAGCCCCCAGCTCCCTGCATATCTTGGCTAAGCCTAGAGAGTGGGACCTGGAGATCCCTGCAGACCCAGACAGAGCCAACCCTATATCCCTGGCACAGACTTAGTATTGGAGCAATGTTGCCTGCAAATGCCAGGTGCCTGAGTTTCTTGGATGACAGGGAAGGTACTCTGTCCCAAAGAAGAATTTTTCAGAAGCATTAAAGGAATTGTCCCAAACCTGGAACCCATCTTCTCACGTGGCCACACCCTGACACCTCAGCACCATTCACTACACTCCCCCCACCAACTTGGGTAGAAAGAGGAAGACTTTTTTTTTTTATTGTGATTAAGTGAAAGTATACAATCCAAATCAATTTCGTATGCCTGCCTATCTGCAGCTCCATCTGTTCTCTTCACCCTGTAACAGCATAATCCTCCTTTTCACTCTATATTTCTAGTAGCCTCTTAACGAGCACCTGTCCCCTCCGCTCCACCCTCTTCTCTCCCATCTAGAAAGAAACCAGTAAGACAGCCTCCCAAAAATGTATACAACCATAAGGTACACACACCATATGGTCACACTGTGTCTCTGAGTCCAGTCCATTCTTGTCTGAAGAGCTGGACCTCAGTACGGGTTTCCAGTCAGACCCAGCAACAGGTCTAGATGCCATGTTCCAAGGGGACCCTCTAGGCTGTCGGACCATCAGTTGTGGTCCTTCAGCACAGTTTTTGAGCTGCACCCCTCTTTTTAATGTTGTCTCAGGGACTCTGGATTGTTTCCCTCACCACGGCTGCCTTTGGTGGTGGCCAGGAGAAAGAGGACAACTTTTGAGTCAGGGAAGCCCAGTAGCGGGAGAGGTAGAAGGGGGCCAGAAGACCCCCATGGCAGGAGAATTCACTCAAGGCCACTGGCTAAATGTGTGTGTCCTTGGGCAAGTGAGCACTGGGAACATTAACAGTGCTCTGGAAAAGTCCACCCAACTGGATCTGAGGCCACTCCTCCAAGAAATAGGTCCAAAACCATATGTCACACCAATCTCTTGGAATCTTGAATGAGACACAGGAGGAACAAGGGGTAGGGGCTTAATAACAAAGCTGAAAGCCCAGGACAAATGTGATGCCATCTTCTTTTCCTCCCAGGAACTTTGGCTTAGAAAAGGATCTAAGCACATTGGAGGGGGTGGGAGAGGGGAGTAGGGTACTAGCCCATTGCAGACAAGGATGTTTCTCAGCCCACAGCCCACGTAGCCCAGTACAGGAGAACTGGACCACCCCTCTGTATCTTGGAAGCTCCACAGAGCACAAGTGAGACAGCTGGGGACTTTCAGATCGCAGTTTACAGCATGTTTTCACCCCCCACTGGCGCTGTGTGAGAGCTGGCCCACCAGGGAGGGAGGCTGTTGGTCCAACCTGGCCCAGCTCCCACCCTTCCAGAGCCATGTGCCAAGCCCCGGGGACTTAGATTTAACATCTTCTGCTCTGTGTGTGCGCCCTCTCCCTAGAGGCCACTCAGCACGAGTTAAGATCCAATTGGCACTAATTGGGCCAAGCTGGCAATGCCCAGGGCAGCTTGAATGCTGTCACCATAGATTTCACTCACCAAGCAAAGTCCACTGGGGCCTACGGAGCCTGCCATGAATGTCATCTCAGGAGGAACAAGAGAGTGTGGACGGTGCTTTGGAAGTCACCACCACTTATCTGCCCCAAGCAACATACCCACAGTCTTACATCCAGGCAAAGGCTGGAACCTTGGTCCCCCTAACATGAGCTCACAAGTCTCTCTTGGCTTGTTGCTCTGCTGATGGTGCCAGAAAGTCTCCTCTGGAAGAGAAAGGAGGTTCTAGCTGTTCCCTTCCTCCAAAGACAGAAAAGCTCCATCCTAAGAATCAAGCCCCAAGTCCGAGAAGGGAACCTCAACTCCAGTTTTATAAAACTGAACCCCCAAATGGACTTGGCCGCAAGACTTAAGTCTCAACTGCAACTATAAGTACATATCCTGGGAAACGAAAAGCTAAACTCCAGGAAAGGAAACTTCAGCCATCATGAAATGCAGACCCCCAAACAGACACCTCAGCTCCAACCCAGAATCTGGCCATTTCACCCCAAAATAGAAACTTAGCACAAGACAGTAAATACCACTTTCAGGAAAGGCCCTGAATCTCGGGAAGCTCTGTCCCCTTGGCAGCAGATCCAGTCTTTTTTATTTTTTATTTTTATTTATTTTTTTTATTATGATTGAACGAAAATGTACATTCCCATATAAATTCTCACGCTCACCTATATGAAGCTCCCACTGCTCTTCCAGCCCAGTGACAGCACACTCCTTCTCTCTGCTCCATACATGTCCTATCCTCCCAACAGCCTCCTTTCCCCTCCTCTCCACCCACTCTCCTTCCTCCAGCAAGAGGTCAGCAGGATGACATCCTATTGATGCACAGAACCAGAAAATTCCCACAAGATACGGTCACTCTGTGTCACCAAGTCCAATAAATTGCTGTCCAAAAAGTTGACCTTCATTATGATTTATGGACAGGGGCAGCATCAGGGCCAGGGGCCATGCTCCTAGGCGAACCCCAAAGCCCCTAGACTATCAATTGCGGTCTTTTATTGGAGAGCAGATTCAGTCCTTTCTTGTCTTTTTTTTAACACAATCTTGCCTCAACTTGGGGATTAGACAAGGAAACTCAAGCTCCATATATATATATAATATATGTATATATACATATATATATTTCTTCACATTTTACAGTGGAGGAATCAGGCCCCCTTATGGAACCAGAGCCCCAATTTCCAGCTGGGACTGCTTTCTGAGTGCAGAAATGTCCAGTGAGTGGCAGGCACCCTGGTCACTTACAGCGTCTCTCAACCACATCATCCATCCCCCTGGCTCCATAGCACAGCCTGGATGTCACACTCGTTTTCTCAGCCGCAGAGCATCTGTCAGCAGGCTCACCACAGAGGGAGGAGCCACTTGTACCTCTCCTGTATTAGTTAAGCTCTGTCTACTCTGCAAAGAGATGATTTCGGGCATGCAGCTTGAGGGGGCGTGGTTAAAGTTCTACGAATCTGGCAAGGAGGGAACACCATTGCATCCAAAATCTGTCTGCTTCCCTGAAAGCTGGAAGAGTTCAAGGTGTTCAGAGGCAAGAAGAGGTCTTGGCTAGTATCCTACTAGGGTGAGGATGGAGGTTCCTTACTTACCCATCCTGAAGGACATGGTCAAGAATAGGTGTCACCCTCATGCTGACTCAAAGGGGTCACATTAAGAGGCCCAGAAAGAGCCTGGAACAAAATTCACAAGTGCAGACCTTTCACAATTCCATGGCGATCTGGGCCTCAGTTTCTCATCTGGAAAATGGAACTATGAATCCTTGTCCTTAGAATTAAATGAGATCCAGGAGGAGAAAGCAGGAGAACGTTTATTGCTGTTCAAAAAGCAAAGACACCAAACCAAAACCACTTCAGTTGCCATCAAGCCAGTTCCAATGCATAGTGATGCTGTGTGTGCACAGTGGGACTGCAGGCTGTGATCTTTCAGAAGCAAATCACCAGGCCTTTCTTCCAAGGGCCTGTGTGGGGAGGGTTCAAACCTCCAATCATTCAGTTAGTAGTCGAGTGCTTAGCTGCTTGTTCCATGCAAGGACTTCATAGAGGGTACACAGCCTTGTGCAAAGTCCCGAATCCCAGGGGCAGACAAACAGCTCTTTCTCTCTTCTCTGCCCTCTTCTTATCCCCTGGCTCGCTCTGCAGCCCGTATCTCATGTTCTGTTTTACGATATAGTCATCCATTTAGTTTCCCTCTTTTGACAGTTTAATAATTTAACAAGACTTGAGGCCCAAAATTGGGGGCTGGAAGCTTTGATTTCAACCCTGGGAAAGTCAGCCTCCCTGGCCTGCTCAGACTGATTTATGGCCACCTCTCAGGGTTTGGATGTACACACCAGGGAAGCTGGCACTCATGCCAAGGAGGTGGCCTGAGAAAAATGGGCCAGGTCAGGGCTGAAGGCTCCTCACTCAGGGACCAGTTTGAAGCCAGGCACACATCACATCACTGCCTGTGCCCTGTGGGAGTCACCTGTGACAGGCAAAAGGAACATGAACTATTGATGGTATTCTAGGTGGTAGGGATGGAATCAACAGCTCAGTGCCAGCTCAGCCCTGCACACCTGGCCCTGCTCCTGCCTCCCAGGCCTCATGCCATGGGCTGGGACACAGCTCCCTAAGGGAGCACCCACACATTAGCACACACACCCAGTGCATCCAAGTACTTCCAGGCCAGCCACTTGGATGCCCCACTGAGTACTGACCCATAGCTCAGAATTCCCAGAGATGCATCAGACCAGACACCCCCTCAGCATTTTCCTCTCTTTTATCACCCACATGGTCCCCAGGTCCCTCAAGCTGACCTTCTGTAGTCCCTCCTAAATCAGCCCTCTTGCCTCACTACCCATTGTCCCACCCTGGCAGAAGCCACACCTCTCTCACCTGGAGGACCACAGTGGCCTCCTGCTGGGCCTTTTCCACCCCTCTCTTGCCCTCAAGGTTCATTCTGCACACACCAGATATCTAAGTGACCTTGTCACTCTTCTTGTTAAAGTCCTTCAATCACTTCCCTTGGGGCAGACACTCTGGGAGGCAGGAATCCATGCCACTGTTGGGGCAAAAACTCATCCCTCTCTGGGTGTCCCTCTGGAGTCAGCTCTCCCAGGCGCCTGAGAGCACCATCCTGAAAGGTCAGCAATGTGAGATCTCATCATCGCCACCATGCCCAACCTAGCTGTATGTTCCTGTCACTTCCCCTGTCTTGGACTCAGAGGGCCTGGGATGAGAAAGGAGGAAGGACAAAACTGTCTCTATAAGACATTTCAATTCTGACACTGAAAGTCAGTGGTCACTAGTCCTTCTACTTGGTACCACGTGCACCTGACCAGAAGACAGTCCTTGTCCCCCTCAGGAAGAATGGATCCAAAGGAATATTTGCTGGGAAGATTAGGGAAAAAGAAGGAAAAAGCACAGAGAAGAAGGGTTCCAGAACCTTCTGCCCATACACACAAATATCCGAACTGGACAGTACTGGGCCATGAGAATCAAACCAGAAACCATGCCCAATATCCACCTCTCAGTTTTCTGTCCCCAACACCATGCCTGGCTCAGAGCTGGCGTCAACACGTGAAATGAATCATTTGGAACTTTCTCAGTTTCACTCCACTCTGACCAGGTAAATTGACTCCTCCCATCTCTCTCTGGGGCATCTGGACACCCCCACTTGGACAAACACCCCGTAGGCTAGCCCATCTCCCAAGAAAGCATCAACCACACCACAGATGCTGAGCAGAGTCTGGGGCAAGCCAAACGGAAAGACAAAGGTGGAAGCTAGGAGCACATAAATCTGCCACCACCCTAATCAGAAGTCAGCACCCTCCTGTTCTCCCTTTCCTGAAGAAAAGCCACGTCAACCTCTGCAGCAGTGAGAATGGCATTCTGGAGGCAACAGGTCCAAAGAAGGCCATCCAGGTAGGCCAACACACATGCTCCCTCCCTCCCTCCCTGCATCCTAGGAATGGCCCTCTCTCCTGCTGCCTAACTCAGGCACAGACAGCCTTTGTGACCAGTGATTTGCATCCATGGACAGAGTAGGAGGGGGCCGGGGCACCTGTGAGAGGACAAGGAGCGCTGCTTAATGATTTTCTGATGAAAGTTCCTTGGCCAGGAGCGATGGAATGACATTGGCTTTGACTCAGTCCCTCTGCAGTGGTGGAACCAGTCCTGAGCTCTGTCCTCAAGCACAAGACCTTTGCTTATGCTTGCCCCTCCACCAGGAACACCCTTTACCACCTTCCATAACCAGCTCAATGTGCTCAACTAGGAGTGGCACTGCGCCCTCTAGGGTGCTTTTAATAATACAGGGGAGCTTTATCTTAAAAAACAAGCAGTGACACTTTGGGTGGCATTCCATAGGTAGGGGCTAGGGATGCTAAGTGAAGAAACAAGTCCATGCTCACCACACCAGCTGTGCTCCCTTAAGAAACAGTAATACAACTTTTATTCATTTGCTGGTCGCTCACCTAGAAAAATCTGTATTGCCCTCCCGAGAACGGTCAAGTCCCCCTGTTAAGGTTCCCTAATATCATTCACATCCTTGTACAAACAACTGCTGGGATAAGTAATTGAAGAAGTAGTTGAGCACATTAAGGAGTGACAGCATAACTCTCCACCCCATAAATGTGGGCTGTGCTTGGTGACTTTCTTCCAAGGAGTACGGGGCAGAAGTTTAACTTTACAAAGCAGAAACCAAATAAACACAGCCAGAGCCAGGTGGTCGAGGCCAACATCAACAGTGATGTCATAGGAATTATTTTAGGTGAAGACAGAGACAACAGCACAGTAGAGAAGTAAGCACAAATGGACTAAACACAAAGCTTAGACGTATTCTGAATAAAACCAGACACTTGGAGGGATGGAGTAGCACTGTGGGAGGTCTGGGGACTACGGTTTTAGGGGATATCTAGGTCAACTGGCATAATACTTTTAAAATGTTCTACATCCCACTTTGGTGAATGGCATCTATGGTCTTAAAAGTTAGCAAGCAGTCATCTAAGAAGCATCAATTGGTCTCAACCCACCTGGAGCAAAGGAGAAAAAAGGGCATCAAAGATACAAAAACAATGTGATCACAAGAGACAGAAAGGGCCACATATACCAGAGACTACATCAACATGAGACCAGAAGAACTAGATGGTGCCCAGCCATGACTAAAGACTGCCCTTGTAGGAAACTAAACAAAGAATCTCTGACAGAGTGGGAAAAACATGGGGTGCAGAACTTGAACTCTAGTAAAATGACCAGACTTGATGGTGTGACAGACTGGAGGGTCCCCAGGAGACAGTGCCCCTGGACTCTCTGCCCAGAACTAAATCCATTCTGGAAGCCAACTCTTCAAAGATTGAACTGGTATATAAGGCATAAAATGATACTGATGAAGAGTGTGCTTCTTGGCTTGGCTAGATGCAGGAGAGTAAGTGGAAAGCTCTGCCTAGAGGTAAGATGAGAGGGTAGAAGGGGACAAGAACTGGTTAAATGGACATGGGAAATACGGGGTGGAGAGGAGGAGCGCGCCATCACAATGTGGAGTGAGCAGCTAGGCTGATACAACGAAATGTGTGTAAGTTTTTGTATGAGAAACTGACATTATAAACTTTTACTTAAAACACAACAACAAAAAAAAAAAAACATGAGATCATGCTGCTAGCATGTACCCTTTATAAGATGTCATGAAAGCTGTACTTCTGTGATCTTCTTCCCGAAAACCTGTAACCCAATCTAATTATGAGAAAAGCACCAGGTAAATCCCAGTTGAGGAAGGTTCTACAAAATACCTCAGCATTACTCCTCAAAACTACCAAGGTCATCAAAAACAAGCCTGAGAAATTTGTCACAACCAAAAGGAACCTATAAGGAGACACGACAAGATGTCATGTGGTATCCTGGATGAGATCCTGGTGCAGAAAAAAAGGACTTTAGGGGAAATTTGAGGAAATATAAAGTATCTTAAAACCAAACCCACTGCAGTGAGTCAATTCCAACTCACAGCGACCCTATGGACAGAGCAGAACCATGCCGTAAAGCTTCCAGGGCTGTAACCTTCATGGAAGCAGACCACCACGTCTTTCTTCCATGGAGCAGCTGGTGGGTTGGAACCACCACCCTTTTCACTTAGCCACCTAGCTCTTAACCATGGTGCCACCAAGGCTCTAAAAAAAGCACTGACATTAGTTAATAATAATGTGCTTTTAATTAACAGTCACAAATGGTCTATACTAAAGTAAGATGTTAATACCATAGGAAACTGCTGTGGGACATGCAGAAATTTTCTAAAACTGTTCTAAAATAAAAAAGTTTTTTTAAAATGAGGAAAGAGTAGTCGCTCCACAGACAGAGAGACCTTGGCTAGAATCTCAGCTCCACATCACACCAGCCAGACAATTTTCTGCATGGTGCTTAACTTTAATAAGCTTCAGTTTATTCACCTGCACAGTGGGGCTGGTACTGGTATCTGCTGCACATGTTGTTGTAAAAATTAAATGAGATGATACATGTAAACAGTTGAGCATGGGTCCTGGCACACAGCATGTTAGCAGTTATCATATTCCAACTCCAGACATTTTTGTTTCCAGATGCCTCTCCTGATGGAGGGAACTGACTGACAGCTGTATCCTCATGCCTAGGAGAGTTTCTGGCCCATCAGGGATCATTAGTTGATTGGTATACATTTGTTAGGCAACAAAATACATTCTCCACTCACCTCTCCCCTCTTCTCCTTTGACTCTCACCCTCTCTCATCCTTGGGAAATTTCAGCTCCCCAAGCCCCCTGAGCCCAAAGCTGGCTAGAGCCCAGAGAAAGCCAAGGCTCCCACATTCCTCCTAGTGACTCAGGCTGATTCCTTCCACCTCCTCTCTTAGCCCCTCTTTCTCTGTGCTCCCCCTCTCACCCAGTCTCAACACCTGCTCATTTCCAGAAGCAGCAGGATCCAGGTAATGACCCCGTGATAAGCATCTTTTAATAAATCCTGGAACCGGATTTGTCATCCAGAAGCTAAGAAGCAGTCCCCCCACCCCATCTCCTCCCACTTCCTGGGTTGGCCCACTAGCTCCTCTGATCCAGAAGGTGCATCTGGCCAGGCAGGCCCCAAGCACCACAGTCTTCTGGACTTGGGTTTGCTGGGGAATGGCCAACAGGCAGCCCAGGCTCTGAGGTAAGCCTGACCCTCCTCACATGTGTGCTCAGGGTCTCAGCAATGACCCCTCTCTGCCTGTGCCACCCAGCCTGACCACTGGCCAGTTGTCTTCCCTCCATCCCTGCAGGCAGGTTTCCCAGGCGTTACCAAGGAGACCACTTGTATCTTGCCCGGGGTTGCCAAAGCAACCGACTCAGTGAGAAGCAGCCCCTCAGCCTCTAGTCCCTGCACATGCAGGTCCAAGAATGGTATCATTACAAAACAACAGGAAAGAGAACTGTGCAGCTGGCACACCAGGGCAGAGATGGCCCTGGTACGCTGGGCAGGCCCAGCTCCTGACTTTCTTCCTCCCCACTCTTTTCTTCTTCCTGTTACCTCCTTCACCCACCCTGCCTCACCTCTGGCTCTGATTTAGAGCCAATGCCCAGCCTCAAGGGTAAACATCTCAAAAGTGGGCACATGTCCCCTCTCCAGAGGGTCAGCAAAAATAAAGCCTCAAAGTTCAGAAAACCTCCCATAAGACCAATTTTCCCCATGGGCTCTGGTGTCCTGAATAGGAATCTCACCTCTACTACTTCATTAGTGCTTCCAGACAGCAGTCTAACAACATTTGTCTCAGTTTTCTCCCCTATAATATGGGACTAACAATGCTTACCCTGCAGGATTACTGGGAGAGTAAATAAACTAACCTGTGGGAATGTACCTAGCATGGCACCTGGCTTCAGGACTTATGCTTCTTAAAAATTCCTTTTTTAATTGATAAGCAGTGGTCCTGCTGACTGGAGTGTTAGGGTCAGAAATGAGTCCAGATTTGTGCATAGAAGCCCCAAAATGAGGAGGTCATCTTGGTTGTCCTCCGCCAGCCCTTTCAGCTTAGGCTAGAACTAGACTGTAGTCTCCATTAACCACCCAGGAGCTCAAGATGCTTCACTGCCTCCTCTCCTGGCCTATCTTCCACTGCCACTGTTGCTGTTTAAATAAAATCACTAGACTCTTCTGCTCAAAAGCCATCCTAAGTCTCCTACTGCCTACAGAAGAAAGTCTAAATTCCTCACCTTGATATGCAAGGCCCCCCAAGGTCAGTCCCAGCCTACCTATAAGCTTGACCTGTTAACATCCCCATTGGAGGTCCCACATTCCAGGCAGGAGAGGCAGCTCATTGTCCCTGAACAGACCTTGGGCTTTTCTGGTCTCCATGCCTTTGCTACCACGCCCCTCATCTCAATGCCTTTCTAGTTTAACTCTTCTCTTTCCAACTCCAGGCTCCCCTACTTGGAGAAGTCTTTCCTGATCTCTATCCTCCAACTGTTCTGGGGTACAACAGCTCTCAGACCACTGAGCACATCAGAATGACTTGGGGAGCTTATTAAATATGCACATTCGGAGGCTCCATCCCCAAGAAACTGAGTCAGTAGATCTGGGCTGGGGTGGTGGTGGCTAGGAACCCACATCTTAGATCCTCCAGCTGATGTCAATAGAGGTGATGGAAAGACTTTGAGAAACACTGGCCCAAAGGAATCAAAGACTTGCTGAAAGTATTTACCTGACTAAAATCCCTACAAAAAGTGGTACTGCAGGGAGCAATAAAAACTCTGTTGCCATCAAATCGATTCCAACTCATAATCACCCTACAGGACAGGGTAGAACTGTTTCCAGACAGTTTCCAAGTTGCAGCTGGTAGATTTGAACTGCTCACCTTTTAGTAGCCATAGTGCTTAACTATTGTACCACCAGGTTTCAGAGCCTAGGAATTCCAGACTTGAGCCTAGCCCTCTTGGGACTCTGGTTGACCAAAGAAAGAAGCATTAAGACTCCCCCAAAGTACATCATTTGGGAGGAGACAGTGAGAATGATAATACAACATGAAGGATGCAACTTCTGTCACTGAACTGCACACGTAGAAATTTGTTGAATGAATGTCTGGCTGGCTCTGCGTATTTTCACACACACACACACTACTCCCTACTCCCTTTCTCTCCCCTGGGCACTGTCCAGAGACCAGGAGAGAGCTCCCCAGCCTTTCCCACAATGGAAGGGGCCGAATTCTGCAGGTGCAGGATATAGTGGTCACAATGATGAATTCTAAAGTCAAAGTGACCTGGGTTTGACTTTCAGCTCCATCAGTTACTAACTGCACGATGTTAGATAAGTTAATTCCCTTCCTGAGCCTCTGCCCTATCTGTAAAGCAGAGGCAGCAACACCGCTCTGAGTAGACTGTTAGCAGTAGACTGTGGCACTTGGCACACACTAACCACCCAACACAGGGTGGTTATTATAAATATCATCGTTATGATTACCAAAACGGGGTTCAAATGCAACACTACTAAAAACACCAGGGCGTGCAGGATGAGTGTCCGACATCCAGGATGGGGTTGTTTCGTCCCACCCTCTCTGAAGTCTCAAGGTGGCACCCCTAGTCTGCCTGCGCGGCACTGGGAGCAGAGAGTTGGATGAGCTCACCTAATCTGCAAGCACCATGACAACCAAGAAGCAACCCAGACAGGAACTATGGGAATATCTGTGGGTTGGCCAAAGAACGGAAGCCTTAAATAGCTGATTCAGTCAAGCTCATGAGAAGCCTTGGAATGCTGTTGATAAGGGGAGGGGTGTGATGAAGTTAAGCCCCTGGAAGGGTGACCCTGGCAGCATCAGGGGGACTAGAGGCAGAAGGCCAATTAGGGGGGCAGCCATTATGGTGTCCGGGGTGGGGGAAAAGGAATCCATCAGGGAAGAAGCAGCAACAGTGTGAAGGCAAGAAGTGGCTAGGACCTAGTTCTAGGAGGATCCACTCCCCACCTTTACAAAGGACAGTGAGGAAGTCCAGGCTCTGCAGAGACATGTCCCTGTAGCTCACTCTGGGCCACCTGAAGGAATCAAGGCCCCGTGGCCAAGTTTAGCAGCTTCTACCCTCAGCCTGAGCTGTATCCTCAGCCGTCATGGAACAGAGTCTCTGCAAACAACAGGTGTCTGGCTGGCATCACAATGGAAGGAGATGGTCTCCTGGCCAGTGACAGGGCCTAATATAAGAACATCACTTTTAAAAAGATGGGAGGTCCCTCCTAGGTATACACCCAAAAGAACGGAAAGCAGGTGTTCAAACAAAAACTTACACACAAATGTTCACAGCAGCTTTCTTCACAAGAGCCAAATGTTGAGAACAACCAAACGTTCATCAAGGGATGAACAGGAAAATAGAATGTGGTATATCTATACAATGAAATATTATTCCACCATAAAAATGAAAGACTGATTCATGTGACATGAAAGAACCTTCAAAATGTTATGCTAAGTGAAAAGAAGTCAGACATAAAAGGCTATGTATTATATGATTTTATTTAAAGGAAATACCAGAAGAGGTAAATTCATGTTGTTATTGTGCGCCAGCAAGCAGATTTGACCCATAGTGACCCTATATGACCAAGAAGAACAGCCCCATGAGGTTTCTTAGGCTGCAATCTTTACAGGAGCAGATCCAGGGGCCTCTTCTCTGGTCCTATTTGTTGGGGGTTCAGACCACTGAACTCTGGATTAGCAGCTGACAGCTTAATTATTTCACCACTGGGACTCCTGATAAACCGAGAAAGACAGGTAACAAATCACTGGCTTCTAGGGGCTGGAGGAGAGAGAGAATGCAGAGTGACTACTCGGTACGGCGATAACAATGTCCTGCAGCTAGACAGCAGTGATGGTTGCACAACACTGTGAATGTACTAAATACCACCGAACTGTCCAATTTCAAATGGTGACTTCTGTGTCACAGAAATTTTACCACACACACAAAAAGATGGAAGGTGGCCCATCCAGTTCTGCATCTGTGGGTGACCACTGGGGCTGAAGATCTTTGCTCAAAGGCCACCCTAGCACCCTGCCCCTCAAGAGATAGCACAGAGGAGGCAAGCACTCAACCAAAAGCTCGGAAAGGGGCAAGATCTCTATTCTTTACATTTTTCTCCACGCAGCACGAAGCCCCTGTTCCTGTCTCCCCTCACTGTGAATAGATACTCACACCACTTCATTCTTCTCTCCTAGCCTCTGCTGTCTGTCCCTCACCCTTCCCTCCTGCTCACACCCCAGGACTTCCCTGCCCTCTAACCATTTCTGCAGTTCCCTCTATGTCCTGATTGTCCATCTCTGACCTCTGCCCACAGGGAAAAAAAAAATTGCTGTAAAGTCAATGACTCATAGCAACCCTATAGGACAGAGTAGAACTGACCCATAGAGTTTCCAAGGAGCACCTGGTGGATTCAAACCAGCAACATTTAGGTTAGTAGCCATAGTACTTAACCACTATCACACCAGGGTTCCCACCTCTGCCCACACATCTGGAATTTCACCAGTCCAACCAAGCACTTGATTGCATTTGCCCCCTCTGGGACCTTGGGGTGTTTCAGCCTTGCCTTTCTAAGTAGATTTTCAGTCCGGGAAAGTCCAGGGGTGCCAGAGCCCTCAACTCTGAGCCAGGAACTTAGCAGCTCCTCCGTAACTGCCTGTTGGTGCCTAGAGCCCACACTCTACCACAGTCCTCTGGATGCTCTTTGGCCAGTGCTGTTCAGACCCCAGTGGTAATCACCAGTGGGGGACTGAGGCCGACGTGTCTCCAAGGAAGACCAAAGTCTACCACCCAACAGGTGATGGATGAGCCCTGTCTGGCCTGACAGCCAGACCAATCTTAGATCTCCAGTCAGTCCCAGAGTTCCCCATTACACCAGGTCTCTTCCAGTTATTTTAATTAAAATGGCAAGGAGTCAATAAAGACTGCAATTATAGAAAGAGGAAAAATCAAGACAGCTGCCCCCCACACACCCCATCCTGCTGCCCCTGCAAATTTCTGGAAGGACACTGATAAGAATCACAGCTGAATTCTCAGTAAATGCAGAAGCAATCCTAGCAGAACTCTATGCAGACAATCTTAGAATCACAGCCAGTATCATGATCCATACCAATTCAATTAGAATGGGATCCTGGGTGACCCTGATATGTAAGAAAAAACTCCTAGATCAACACTGATACACTTCAAAGGGAATCTGCAGAGAACACTAAACAATTACAGGAATGAGGTGATTGTACTATTAAACATGGGGGTGGAAACCAAAACCCCAAAGCCATTGCCATGGAATCAGTGCCAGCAACTGCCCTACAGTTTCCAAAGAGCACTTGGTGGATTTGAACTGCCAGCCTCTTGGATAACAGCTATAGCACTTAACTACTATGCCACCAGAAATCAGGCTGAGAAGGAGGATCAGTGAACCCCAGATAAAAGACAGAGAGCACTCATAGGTGGCTTTCATGGTCACCCGCTGTCCTTCATCTCAGGCTTGCGAGGAGTAGAATCAGAAGTCCCATGACCAACTCCAGTAGGCCTGTGAGTGGTGGCAAAGGAGAGCTGGTCCTAGTAAATCAAGCCTGAGGGAGTCGGGCCATGGGAGGGAGACTTCTGAGGACACAAGTTCTCCACCATTTACTGCCACAGAAAGAGAGCTGATCTCTGCAAAGCATGGAGGCAACAAGGGAGCGCTTCCCCAGGCCACAAAGATGGGGACTTAGTCAGTGAAGGGGGCCGGAGTAGAGGTGGGGAGGTGGGACGGCCTCAGACCCTCTCCTCCTACAGAGACCTTCAACCGCTGCAACATCAAACTTTAGACGAAAGGAGGTAGAATCAACGAGGCCTCTGCCTTCCATAGTGTCAAGAATGGGGCAGAGTCTCCTCAGCGGGCACTCTGTGGGCATTAAAGGGCCAAGCCCACTGGCTGGCCCCAGCTAACCCCTGCCCCGGGAGGACAGAGCCTGGCTTTGCCACTTGACTGACCCATCAGGTAATATGGGCAAATTGCTGTCCTTCTCCCTCACTCTTTTCCTTTGTAAGGGAGGAGGTTGAAATGGATGATGTCTTTGGGTTCCTCCATCAAGACCTTCATACAAGCTAGCAACTCATAGCTTATTTCTGCTTATAAAATTAATACTTGTTCATTGTAAAAATTTTAGAAAAGAGCAAAAAATAAGAAAGAAAAATCGCATGACCCCATTGTCCAGAAGAAAACATCATTAACCTTTTGAAAATTACAGATTTGTTATAAGTTTTTGTCTTGAATTCACATCCTTTTTAATAGAACTGGGATCATGTCATCTAGATGATTTTGCATCCTACTTTTTTCACTGTCATTAGGCTGTCAGCATTTTCCCAAGTCATCAAACATTCTTCAAAAACATCATGGTAGTAACTGCATGATACTCTACCAACAGGATGTAGCATGGTTACCAGGAAATTTTCTAGTATAAACAATAATACTGTGAACCCCCTGGCCTAAACCATAAGTATCTGTCTGTGTCTCCGTTTTGTTAGAAGCTGTTCTTTGAAGTAGAATGACAAGGTCAATGAATGATATTTTCAAAGGACCTCCCCATGTAGCGCCACACTCATTTCCAGAAAGACACAACAACTCATAGATTTTCTCGAGCCACACAAGAGCTAAAGTTTCAAAAGAGTTGGAGTTAGAACGCAGGACAGTGGTCCTGTCTCCCCATTTCTCCCCAGTCTTCAAGGTTAACCATTCAATGAAAACTAGCCAGAATTCCCAACCAGAAGCCATGAGTCTGAAGCCTAGCTCTCTCACTGTTGCTGGCTTTGGGCCCTGGAACAAGGCTTGGTTCTGCTCAGCTGTAAAATGGGTGTGATTAGCTCTGCTCTGCTGACCATCCAGAGCAGTGTAAGCAGTCACATAAAAAGGTATTTGTGAAAGTTCTTTCCAAACTTGGATGCTTTCTGTTAAGGAATACTATTATTCTCATAACCTGGTTAGGGGTGGAGGAACATGACAAAATGGGTTGGTCTTTGTGAAAGTCCAAGGGGCTTCCCCTCCCAGCCCTGAGAATATCTACAAGATACTCTTTATTTTTTTAATGACTGAGTGAAAATGTACATTCCCGTATAAATTTACATGCCCACCTATATGCAGCTGCCACTGCTCTCCCTGCCCAGTGACAGCACACTATTCCTCTCTGCTCCATACGTGTCTCATCCTCCCAACAGTCTCCTTTCCCCTCCTCTCCACCCACTCTCCTTCCTCCGGCCAGAGGTCAACAGGATGATATCCTATAAATGCATAGAACCATAAAGTGCATCCAACGTATGGTCACTCTGCATCGCCAAATCCAACCCATTCATGTCCAAAGAGTGGAACTTTGTTGTGATTTATGGGCAAGGGCAGCATCAGGGCCAGAGTCCATGCCCCCAGAGGAACCCCGAAGCCGCTGGACCATCAATTGCAGTCTTTTAGTGGAGATCTCAGGGTGTACCCCTTTTTATTCTTTCTACAAGATACTCTTAGCTATCAGAACACCCAAGACAAGTGTTGCTGGCTCTGATGGTTACAGAAAAGCTGTTTACTGAAGGAATTAGTGGCTCATGAAGGCCTGAGAGACCCACAGTGTTTGCCAAAGGTCAGAGATGGTCATGGAAGCTACGAAGCCATGAGGCTGGACCTAGGACCCCCAGGAGGTGGCTGGGTGGGTGGGTGGGGGTACTTAGAAAGCAAAGATTTTCCTGGTAAATGTCTCTTTGTTTCAAAGGACCCAGCCCTTTCTTTCCAGAGTTCCAACTGGACATCTGGTCTTGGAGGAAACGCTGATTCAGTGAAGGCTAAAAGTCAACAGCTGGAAAGGACCCCGCAGCTTATCAGCTCTGGTCACTTCTCCTAGGTTGCTGTTCAGTTGTTTCTGGATTTTTAAGACCCTTAGACTGAAAATGCAACTATTGCTTCCAGCCTGACCTGTCCACCGTGGGAAGCACAGGTGGCCGGCCTTTTATCCCGCCCCACTCCCCTCTCCATCAGGCAAATGCCCTTCTTCCCCTTGCCTGCATGCTAGCCTCGAATCACGCCCGGGAGGACTCCAGTGACGTTCCCAGTGTCAGCAGGGAGAACTGCGCAGACCCCACCGAACGCCAGCTTCCTGGCTTCTCCCCCACAACAGCAGCCCCTTCAGTCTACCCCCTGACCAGATTTTCATCTCCTGTCACAAAATACGCACAACAGGTGGCACCTGCCGGTCTCCCCGTTCCACGCCTCTTCACTTGCCCCTCCACCTGTGCCCCTGTCCTCCAGCTGCGCCCCAACCTCTGGCTGAGCCTTACCTTTGAGGTTCTGGGGGTGGCTCTGCGGTGTCCGGCTCGGGTTTCCTCGAGGCAGAGAGGGGATGCTGGAGAAGTTGTTACCCATGGCATTCGGCCCCAGGGCGGGTTAGCGCTAGCGGGGGGAGGCAAGGCTGGAGGAGCTGTATGAAAGTGGGTGCGCGCGCCGGTGCGCGCCGCCGGGGGAGGGCCCCGCTGGGGCTGCGGCCACTCTGCCCCTCTCCGCCCTCTCTCTGGGCTTAGCGGTCCTCAGCGGGTCCTGCCCGCTCGGAATGGCCCGGCTCGAACCGGCTAACTACCTCCCATACCCCGCGGCGAGGGCGGGGGCCGCAGGTGGGCCCCTGAGCCGGGGCCCGCAGGGCCCCTAGCTCCCCTCTTCCTCCGGCTGGAGCCCGGGTTCCGGCTGGTGGTGGGCGGCGCGGGGGCTCCAGCGCGCTCCCCCGGGGCCATAGAGTCAGGGCCCCCCGCGAGGGTGCTCAGCGGCGGCTCAGCCTGCCCGGGGCTCAGTGGCAGGGCGGCAGGCTCACTCCCCGCCCGCGGGGACGGCCGCTGGGGTGGCGTGCGTAGCCCCCGTCCGCCCGCAGGTCTTCAGGGAGCGGGACTCCGTGGAGCGCGGAGCGGGCTGGGCGCTCCCGCGGTGCTTGGTGTCCCCCGGCCGTTGCCTCGAGCCCCCACCCAGTGCCTCCCGCGACTGCCACCCCTGCCCCCGCCCCCAAGCCGTCGCCCGCGTTCCGTCGCTCCGGTTGTTATGGTGACAGCTGCGCCGGTGAATGAGCGTCTTAGTGACACGCGCGCGTCCGCCTGACCAGATGCAGCCTTGGGGCGCGCCGCGTTCTCGTCCATCACAAGTTCTCTGCGGCGCTAGGGGTTACCAGCCTGTGGGGCTGAGACAGGCTGGAACTGGGGCTCCAGGGGTTGAGTTTGTTCCTGTCCTAGAATTGTAGAACCTGTTACTGAAGCAACAGCAAGCATGTTGCGTTGCCGGGGGCTGAGAGCCAGGAGGTAACTAATTCACAGCTATTTCCCTAGTACCGTGAGGGGGACCCAAGGCACCAGAAACTTTTTTAAACGGATGGATAGATGGACGGATGGGTGGGTGGGTAGGTGGGGAATAGGAACCCCACCCAGCACTTGTCTTTCAGTCCATCCTTGGTGAGATCTGCAGGATTGGAACAGGGAGCTCAGAACAAGAATCCCTAGCTGTGCAATTACAGGATAAATAGCAATGGGGACCATTCTGTGCCTACAGACCTACAAGAGTGGGTCGCTGGACAAGCTGGAGGAACAGACAACAGGTACGAACCACCAGAGAACCACCAACTCCCAAATAAGTATTCTGATGGCTGAGAGAGATCAGAAAACAGGGCCTGTGTGGTCTGTAGCAGTCAAAGAAGGCTTCCTGGAAGAAGAGGGCTTCAGCAAGTCCCCTGTTCACATGATTTTTCCATCTGTGTAGCCCCCTTAGAGAAGAGCTCAGCAGTGCTACCAGGGAACCTGCAGGAAGGGAAAGGGAAGTCATTCTTCTCCTATCTAGATACGGGATAGTTCCTTCTCCCAGGTTATGGAGAGCAGCAGCTGTACCAAGATCGCCTAGAGAGAATCAGCCTTTCTGCTCCTCTAGCTCCCTGCTGTGGCAAAGGCAGCCCTGACCCAGATCTAGAAAGGTTATGGGCTGCCAGTAGTCATCTCAGCCACCGTCTCATGGAAGGTTCTTCCCACAGGTCTCCAAGTGGCAGCTCTACATTATTCACGCACAATTTGTGTTACCTCTTGGTTGTCTTGGCCCACCCCAACTCAATAACCCTCCCACTTTCCATGCCATCATTCTGTTTTCTTCATCATTTTAACATGCAATTAGTTTGAAAATAGTTTTCCCTTCTTGTTAATGTTCTTCTTCCCCCAACAAAATGCAAGCTGTGTGAGACCAGAGAGCCAATCAAGCTTGGCCACCGTGGGGTCCCCAGCCCCAAGGAAAGTGCCTGGTCCATTACAAACTGTCAGTAAATACTTGTGGAGTGGATGCATCCCATGCCTGCTAGAGGGACTCTGCTAAGATCCCAGGGAAGACAGCCTTCGGAGCTGCCCTTTATTCGCCACCCCTGGCCCCCACCCCATTCCAGGCATCACACCCTTAAATGTCTGGGACACCATGCGAGCCAGAAATATCTGTGACAGCCACTCACTGAGGTCTGGAGGGAGAGTCAGTCCCCCACCTGGCCTCCAGCCTCTTAGATGTCCAGTCACGTGTCGGGCCAGCTGCAGCATGGACATGGCAGGTCAGGGCATGCTGTCTTATTTATGAGTGCTATCTTCCCAGCTCACTCCCAACCGATGACTCATGAGCCAGAAATCCATGGGCTCCGAGTGGCAGCACACTCAGGCGTTTGCTCACACATCTTGACACTATCTCACATACGCATGTTTACACGAGCACACACCTTCTCACACACACACACTTGCACACACTTATACACCCCTCAAACCCTGCCAGAATGAGGTCATTATGCATTGTCACTGGCATCAGGCCTTTTATGAGACTGAATAAATCTGAGGACACTATAGACCAGACCAATTCCCCTGGAGTATGTGTGAAGGGCGAGGCCCTTGGGAGGATCTGCAGAGGGCGTCCAGAGGGATGGTGATGGCCCTTTCTTGAGTAGTCCTACCTGTCCCTCCTCCACCCAAGGAGAAGGAGCTGGGGCAAGGGTAGGCACATGGAGGGACAGGCCCCAAAGGTGGGGGATGGCAGGGATGGCACAAATCTCTCTTGGCCGAAAGCTAGGGGTGTGGGGAAAGTGGGGCAAAGATGGAGAAGGTTGCAGGGAAGGAGGGTGGAGGGGGCCAGGACAGGGTGCCACCTGGGAAACCAGAGGCAACAGACAGGGCTCTGCAGGACAGGGCAGAAGACACAGGACAGCGTGAACTGCGGGAGCCCCAAAGGAAGGTGAAGGCCTTCGGGGACAAGATGAGGCAGGACAGAAGGTGTCCCAGCCCCAAGAAGATGGAGGGGATAGCTAGAGTAGCAGTGGATCTGGGACTAGGGTGAGACAGAGGAGAACCCCTGGAGTAAAACATAAGGAGGCAATCCCTCTCAGTCTTATGCAAGTGCTGGTCCTGTGCTTGAATGAGCCCGGGAGTGTCTCCTTAAATTTTGCATCCTAGGCTACCTCCCTTGCCTCATTCTAGTAGAAGCCCTTACTAGCAAGAGGACCAGGGAGAGTGGGAGGAGATGCAGGCTCACCACTATTAAGTACCAGCTGCATTCGACGGCACTTGGCTTGGCTGGCATGCAAGTCTCTAGCCAGGCAAGGACCTGGAGGAAGTGGGTGCAGCTACATGGGGCCCCGAGAAGCTGATGGTGACCCCTCTGAGGGCTTCCATCTCCCAGAAACCCTTTCCGGGCAGGGGTGTCCCTGCAGGTCAGAAGATCAAAGAACTCCAGCACCCTCCTCTCCTTGAAGTTGGAAAGAACCCTCTAGATCCCCAAGCCTTCTTTCACTAGACAGTTGCCAGGAGGCAGAAATGTGGCCCTTTCTAATCTCATCCTGGAAGGAAGGAAGGAGGGAACAATTGCCAGGGAGACAGGGGCTAGATGAAGTCACTATTTTGGTGTCTTCAACAGGAAGCCATTAATACCCACAAGCTGGTGCTCCAGCACCTGTCACCGTGGCAACCCAGGAAGCAATGCAGATCCTGAGGGTGATGCCCCAGTGCGCGGGTGTCAGTGTATGTGTGTTTGTGGGTGTACACATGCATCCTGGTGCGTACAGGCATGTGCCCTGTGAGAGCTCACACCAGCATGCAGGAGAGAGAGGGCTCCAGGAAGAGGCCCATGGGTTCTGGGGCTCCTTCAGCTGGCCTCCACTCTCCCTTTCTCCCTTCCTCCTTCCATCTGTTGGCTCTGCTTTTCTCTCTCTCTTTCTCTCTTCCTCCTTTTGTCTCTTCCCCTGCTCCCTGCCCTTCTTTGCGTCTCCCTACCCTTGTGTCTTTCTCTCCTCACTGTTGCTGTGCTTTTCTTCCCTCTCGCCGTCTCCTCCCAGTTCACCTCCTTTCTCATTTCCTTCTCAAGTCTTGAAGAGTCTCTCATGCTGATAAAATGACAAATCTGATTGAGAATCTATTTTCTTCCTTCCACAAGCTCCTGGGTACTGAGTCCAGAAGTAGTCATGGGGACCAACTCCTACCAGGTAGGAAGGGCCAACCAGTGCTCCCCTGAACTCGAGGCTACCATAGTCAATGACATGACACCTCTATCTTTGTCAAGAAAGGAACCTTAGAATAGGAAATAGCCACAACCATTCCCAGGCTGGGAGAGATACATGGCAGCCATTCTGGTACCCAAGGCTCTACCCAGAGTTAAGTCAGGCTACAGAAAACATAGACAGTGTTGCCCTGGCAACCTGAACTCGGGAATAGTTAGACATGTTGGAGGGAGAGGTCCCAGAGCACTTCACAGACTAGATGCGCAAGGAATATTTTGCAAATGAATCAATGACTAAAGACATGGATTAACTAATAGATCAAGGCAGCCACCCAACAAGCCAGAGTCTTGCTCATGCCTGCCCGCTTTGTCAGCTCCCTTCTTTGAACCCCAACAGTACCTTTTCCGCAAAGTTTTCCCCAAGGTTGTGTCTTCCCTCTGAACTATAGGAAGATTGTCTGTGCAGCCCATTTTAGCCTGGAATGGGTACCATACTGCCTTGCTCCCAGGTGCTTTGTGATTCAGCCTCGCTGGTTGCTTGCTCCAGAAAACCTGTTGCTGTAGTGATGAAGTGCTACATATGCTAACCAAAGGTCAGCAGTTCAAACCCACCCAGTGCTCCTTGGAAAGTCTATGGGGCAGTTCTACTCTGACCACAATCAACTCAATGGAAGTGGCTTTTTGGGCTTTGGCATTGCTTTTTTCAGGGACCATGTCTTAATCTCCAGCTACATACCTGACCAGTACTATAGGGGAGCTTGCCCCCCCTTCTTTTTTTTTTTTGCATTCTTGTCCCAGTCTGCCTCTCAGCTCCCAGGGCTACACGTAGGCCTGAGAACTGAATGCATAGCATATCCAAATAAGTACTGCTTGTGTAGCTGGTCACTGGCTCTGGGCTCCAAACTTTTTTTAATCATATACTGCTAGCAGTAATAATTTTTTAAGCACATACCCCAGTATAGCCATATGTATTTATAATCTCTATATATGTTCTGTTAGTGAGATGCCATTGAGTCCATTGCAATCCACAGCAACCCCATGTGGCAGAGTACCCCACAGGGTTTTCATGGCTGTAACCCTTACAGAAGCAGACTGCCAAGTCTCTGTGCCACAGAGCCACTGGGTGGGTCTGGGTAGCAGTTAAACACTTAACTGTTTGCACCACCAAACGCCTTATTGCCACAGATTGTATTCTAACTCTTAGTTACGCTACAGGAGAGAGTAGAACTGCCCCATAAGGTTTCCAAAGAGGGGCTGATGGATTTGAACTGCTGACATTTTAGTTAGCATCCTGAGCTCTTAACCACTGTGACATCAACCAAAAATCTGCACCCCTTGCCACTGAGTCTATTCTGACTTATAGTGACTCCTACAGGACAGAGCACAACTTCCCCATAGAGTTTCCAAGATGCATATGGTAGGTTTGAACTACTACCTTTTGGGATAGCAAGCAGCTGTAGCAAGCATGGTGGCACTCATGCCACCAAGTTTCCTTTGTACCCCAAAACCCATTGCCGTAGAGTCAATTCTGACTCATAGCAACCCTATAGAACAGAATAGACCTGGCCCATACGATTTCCGAGGAGTGCCTAGTGGATTCAAAAGACTGAACTTGTGTTAGCAGCTGTAGCTCTTAACTACCACACCGCCAGGGTTTCCTTGCACTGCAAGTGTGTATACTACTAGCAGCTATGCAAGAGAGAAGACCTAGCAATCTGCTCCTGTAAAATTCGCCGCCTAGAAAACCCTACAGGGAGTTCTCTCTGTCACTTGAGGTTCCTATGAACTGAAATAGACTTGACAACACACAACAACTCTATGTTAATGTTACGTATTTTATGAGGTATGCACTAAGTAAAGAAATTAGAATTTAAAATAAATCAACATATTTGTTGTTGTTGTTCAGTGCTGTAGAGTTGGTCCTGACTCATAGTGACCCTGTCTACACTAGAACAAAACACTCCCTAGTCCTGCTCCAGACTCAAAGTTGTTGTTGTGCTTGAGCCCATTGTTGCAGCCACTGTGTCAATCCATGTTGTTGGGGGTCTTCCTCTTCACCACACAGCACACACATTTCAACCATAAGTCCATCAGAATCATCTGCTGGGGTTGAGGGTGGGATGAGGAATTTATGAAAGCACAGGTTCCCGAGCAACAGACGCAGAGATTCAGTAGAATCTGATACAAGTCATTCACTGATCACACTTGGAGAAATTGCTCCATTTGGTCACACGCTCTAATTGAGAGGATGATGTTTAAAGAATAGCTTATAAGCTTCCCCAGGGGAAAGCTGGGTGCAACACAGGGCCAGAGAGGTACAGACTGCTACCCAACCAGGGTTAGTCACATTGGTAGGTATGGCAGGAGGTGGCTATAAGGAAGAAGGGGTCCCAACCCCTTTCTCTGCCTCACAGACAGACTTGATCTCTGGAAGGCAGCCGCTGGGTCCACTATCAATGGTAAGACCTTCATTGACCTCCAGACTCTTCTTTGGAGCCTTAGTCCATCAGGTTAAACTTACTGAAATGGACCACATCCCACATTAAATATAATTTTCTTGCCTAAAACATTTTGAAAGCATTTTCATGAGTCCGGCTTTTGGAATCACTGGACTTGGAACTCCCTGAATTTACAGTTTTATTTCTAAGCAATCATGCATGTGCTGGACTTCCTGCCAAGCGAGAAAAACTGATGATTGTCTTCAAATATAATGAAAGTTTATGAGCATGACTTCCAACAGTTAATGAAGTTGACACAACGTTAAGTTTTGTAGGCATTTAAACATTTATTAATTGTCATTTTGACATTGTAACATGGAATCTGTCACATTTTTTTCTGTTCCTGGATGAAGTAAGTGGTTAAGCACCCATATGTGAACTGAAAGGTTAGGAGTCTGAACACACTCAGAGACACAGCTTGGAAGACAGGCTCATGAACTGCTTTTGGAAGGTCATGGCCTTGAAAATCCTGTGGAGCAGCTCTGCTCTACACACCTGGGGCTGCCAAGAGTAGGAACTGACCCTACAACAACTAACAACAGTAACGTCTTTTCCAGTCTCAAGTAAGCCCTTGAAAAGCCCACTGTTGTTATTGTTAAGTCCATTGAATTGATGTTGACTCATAGCGACTTCAAGTGACAAAGTAGAACTGCCCATAGGGCTTTTTCTAGGCTGTAATCTTCAAAGGAGCAGGTTGCCAAGTCTTTACCAACGAGCTGCTGAGTGGGTTCCAACAGCCAACCCTTCTGTTAGCAGCCAAGTGCTTAATAATTGCGCTGGAATATTGAATCCTTGAAAAGCCCATAGGCCTAATTACTGGGGCTGTAGTGCCTATGGGGGAGGCCAAGCACACCTGTACTTGCATCTAAAAGGAAAGGTGAGGGTCCCTGCAATAAGCAGAAAAACGTCCCACGCCACCAAGAGGCCAACATGCACTGGATCTGGGGAACAGCAGTAGTGACCTAGAAGTCTAGTGTCCCTTGACCCACCTCAGAGCTACTTGCTCAAGTAATAATGACAGGTGATGTTTGCAGAGCACTTAGCCATACCTGCCAGCCTTGGCCTAAGCACCTCGCATGTATTACTAGTCCATTTAAGATCAGCAACAGCCCTGTGAGGTAGGGATTGTCATCTCCGTTTAACAAATGTAAATCCTGAGGCTTAGGGCAGTGACGTATGTCACTTGTCTTGGAGCTGGTAAGCGAAACACTGGAGTTCAGCCCTAGGGTGCTCTGAGTCCAAATCCGTGGGACACAGCTCTCCAGTCGTGGATGAGACTCCCTCAAGTTCTCAGCCTGAGGACACTGCCTGTTAAGGAGACCTCCTCCTTGAGTTCCTGGACCCTTGCCTTACTGCCTGAGAGACGCCTTCAGATTCACAGGGACTCGGCTCTCTGGAAGTTAGCCAAAGAACACACAGCCACTAGTGAGCACAAAATACATTTAAAATAACAAAACTGAATATATATATATATATATATATATATACATATTTGAAATGGTTGTAACACCCCTCTCATAAGACATTTAAATGATCTTTACTTGGCAGGGAAACCGTTCCAAGAATGCTACAGAATCCAGAAAATCATAAAGGAAAGGCATGGTAAATACGAGGTCCAACAATTAAGTTCACAAACTCATGCTAGAAAAAGTGCCGGAGGTGTTCACCTTTTTTTCTGGAATGGCCATCAGAACTGTTGTCATATTACCCATGATATCCTAAATGTCACCAAAATGTCTTCTTTTCAGTATTTCCTTCATTTCTGGGTAAAGAAAAAAGACACCCGGGGCCAGATCAGATGAGTAGGGAGGGTGTTGCAATACAGTTACTTGCTTACTGGCTAAAAACTCCCTCATAGACAACTAGACAGTTAACTTCATAAACTTGTCACTGTGCCATGGTGTACGATGACCATTGCAGAAAGAGTTCCAAAACTGCTTTGAAGGGTGGACTAGGCACTGACCTCAGTGCATAGCTTCCCAAGGGGAGTAGTTCGAAGGTGACTGTAGTGATATTAGCAATGAGGTATGTAGCACTTAGAACAATTGAGTTCATGGACTTAATTGTCGGACTTCATATGATTACATAAAAAGTTAAAATGCCTTCAAGGCAAACAGCTGACAAACAGGAGTCAGGTGGCACATCCCCAATACGCTAATCGTCTTAAATGACTCCAAATACCTTTCATCCCTAGACTCAGAATAGGGAACAGGCATTTCTCCTGTTGCTGCTGGCAGTGTGACCCTTTGCTTCCTGTTACGCTTCCTAACAGGTATACCAGAGGTGCTCACCTGTATGACCTTGACCCAAAGACACCTCTTGGGAGCTCTTCACAGGCGAAGGTGGCTTGTAGGAAGGTTTCTGTCAGCAGGGAGAGAACAGCCTTGTGTCCAACCTTCCCTCTTTTCTCTCTTTACCACTCATTTTTCTCTCTGCCACTGGCTGGCACCCCACCCACCTCACACACCTCACCAAACCACCACTAGGTAGCACTAGAACTCTGTTCTCAGTTTCTTCTACTGACAAAACCATTGTTGTAGAGTCGATTCCAACTCATAGTGACCCCTAGGACAGAGTAGAATTGCCACAGCGTTTCCAAGGAGCACCTGGTGGATTTGAACGGCTAACTTTTTGGTTAGCAGCTGTAGCACTTAACCACTAAAGGGACTAGGGAGGAACTGCGAAACAAGAAAAGTGTCCTATATTCTGAATCCTGTAGAATGGCAGCCTTAAGTGAGGAAGAATACTGGAGTCTGAGCCGTATTTTTATTTTGTGGAAACCCTGGTGGCATAGTAGTTAAATGCTATAGCTGCTAATCAAAAGGTCAGCAGTTCAAATCCACCAGGAGCTCCTTGGAAACCCTATGAAGCAATTCCACTCTCTTCTGTGGGGTTGCTTTAAGTCAGAATCTACTTGACAGCGATGTGTTTGGTTTTTGTCATATTTTAAACCTATTTTTAAAAATATTTATCTATTTACAGATGGACACATTTAAAACTTCACTGACCCACTGCTCAGTTAACCTCTGTTAATCTTAGAAATTGAAGTCACATATACACATTGTCTGAAAAGTCAAACCCACAGAAAAATATAAAGTGGAAAGTGAAAGTCTCCCCTTCTCCCAACCAGTTACCAGAAATAACAGCTCACATTTTTGGGGTGCATCTTCTCCTGGAAAGTTGTATGCATTTATCAATATTTTTACATATGTACATCTTTTTATATTGTGTGACTATACCATGCACAGTATACTAAGCTATGCTATGCTGTTTCACTTTATCAGACTGTTAGAGGTCTTGTATGAACATACATAGATAGGTTTGCTTCATCCCTATAATGACTGCACAGATCTTTTTTCTTGGTTCTGCTATAATTATAAAAGTTTCCTGTCGATGGAATTAGGTTGTTTCCAGTTTTTTGTGCCTTTTTTTTTTTTTTTTTACATTATAAACAAAGTTACAGTGAACAGCCTTGTTTATTTATCTTGGCTACTTCTGACAATCTATCCATGGGACAAATTCAGAACTATGCAATTATTAGGTCAAATGATATATGTATTTAACTTTTGTTATGTTTAAAATTTTTATTGATGTTGCCAAATTGCCCTTAAAAACCCTACAAATTTGTACTGTAACCACCAGTGTATGAAAGCAACTGTTTCTCCAAGCCTTCATCATTAAAAAAGCCAAACCCAGTGCTGTTGAGTCAATTCCAACCCATAACGAGCCTATAGAACAGTAGAACTGCCCTGTAGAGTTTCCGAAGAGCACCTGGTGAATTTGAACTACCAACTTTTGGTTAGCAGACGTAGCATTTAACCACTTACTATGCCACCAGGGTTTCCTCACCAACACTGGGTGTTGTCAATCTTTTGATTTCTAGCAACTTAGTAAGTTTTAAAAGGGATCTAGTTGTTTAGGTTCCTATTTAATAATAAATGAGAATTTGTATCCTTGCATGATTGTTAGCCGCTTGTCTTTCTTTTGCTGTAAAAAGCTCATTTGTGTGTCCTTTGCCAATTTTTCTATGGGATTACTTATCTTTTTCTATTGATTTATATGAAACCCATTGCCATTGAATTGATTCCAACCCACAGCAACCCTATAGGACAGAGTAGAACTACCCCCATAGTCTCTGAGGAGTGCCTGGTAGATTTGAACCACCAACCTTTTGGTTAGCAGCTATAGCACTTAACCCACTAGCCACTAGGGTTTCCTGATTTATCTGAGAACCCTGCAAATTAAAGAAAATAGGCCTTTGTGTGACATGTGGTGGCAAACACCTTTTTTTCATTTGTTACTTTTTTCCTTACTTGTTGGTATTTTGCCCACAAAAACTGCTAATTTTTATGAGACCTACCTTACCGGTCTTCTCCTTCACAGCTATTAAATTCTGAGCTCTGCTCACAAAGGCCCTCCCTGGGCCTACCCTGATTGTGAATGGACTCACCTACATTTTCCTGTAGACTTTTTATGATTTTAATTTTTATATTTAAATCCTTGAGCCACCTGGAAGATAAGTTGGTATAAAGATGAGGTAAAAAATTCAGCTTGTATCTTTTCCTGAATGGTTAGCCAATTGTTCCAGTGTCATGTATTAGCTAGGTCCCCTTGCATTTTCTTTCTCTTTCTAGCCCTTTAGGATAGCATAGATGGTTTGCTCTCAGCTACTAACTGGTGACTAACTGAAAGACTGCTGGTTCCCATCCACCAGCAGTGCCACAGGAGGCATGACAACCTATCTCTGTAAGACGCGAAAAACCAAACCGCTGAAAACTGTAGAGTGCAGTTCTACTCTGACCCACGTGGGGTCACCTTGGGTCAGAATCTATAGCAAAAGAAGGGGCTTTGTGGCTCTGTGTCATTACTGGAGTAGAGTCCACATGAGTGTCACACTGCTGTCCCACGGGCCAGCCAGAGACGGACTGGAGAGACCTGTCACCAGGATCCCACGGAGGCTTCTAACAGGGTAACAGAGAACCAATTCACTCAGAGACGGAGAGTGTGTCACTACTCTGCTAGATACAGTGACTGAACAATGGTCTCCCAGTCCTGAGAGAGAAGTGGGACACGCATCCAATGTCTTTCCTTTGAGAGAAAAAGAAACTTCAGGAGAGAATGTACTCACTAAATACCAAGTAGAAACACACACACGCACACATTATGCACACGCGCCTCACATACACCAAATACACTCCTACCACATCACACACACACATACACATACAGGTATACACAAATACACACACACCTCACCTGCACTCAAGCATGCATGAGCACCACACCTCACGCACTATTCACATATAAGGTATAAAGAGTTTCTCCAATAGGGGGCATCCAGGCCTAAGAATCTCTGTTAATACTAGTTCCATGAAGAGCACAGCCAATGTTTCTCAAATAAGGTCCAAAGTCCTTTTAGATGAATAAATAAATAAATAACTTTAAAGGATGCCCAAAAATGTATCTATAAGACCCCAATTCAAGTGAAAACAAACTAAGATGCCAAAATCTTACCCTATGACCCCCCCAAAAGCCAAACCTAGAGCCAGTGAGTCAGGTCTGACTCATAGTGACCCTAGAAAGTGTCTTCCAACAGGAAGTTAACACATGTCTGAAACTGGTGAAGAAACTCAGGCGGTATAATGGTTAAGATTTTGGCTGCTAAACTAAAGATCAGAAATCACACTGGCATAGCAGTTAAGTGCTATGCTGCTAACCAAAAGTCAGCAGTTCGAATCCATCAGGCGCTCCTTGGAAACCCTGTGGGGCAGTTCTATTGCCCTCTAGGGTTGCTATGAGTTGGAATTGACTCAATGAGTTTGGTTTGGTTTCTTTATTATTATCATTACAATGAAAATGTGCATTTAAGGAATTCTCCCAGAATTAAAAAACCGAGAAGAACACGTGTACAGAGCCCCAGGTTGGGATGGGGAACTGAGAAAGTCTGTCTTAAGGTGTTGTCACATAACAAGTCTGCTACTGGTTAGCTTTCTACATGTGTAAGTCAACGAACCTTTCTCCTTCTGTTCCTCCGTCTCCTCGTTTAGCAGGTAGGCTGTAGGAAACAAAACATTACCTTCTCCACCTCACCTTTTCCACCTTGTCTCTTCTTCCCATTAAGTCTCACCAACAAATACACTCCGTGATTTTAATTGGTAAGTATAAAGAGTTTGTTTATTATAAAGCAAGCAATTTAGAAAACATGAAAGCGTATCTGTTGATTTTTAATTAAAATCACTCCCTCGGCTTCGAGGTTGTGGTGGCTTCCTTCTTGGGTCTTTGTCTTTGGTTGATTGCTTCACAGTGAACAGCTAGCAAGAAGGTGGCCCGGGAGAGACCTTGACTCAGTCTGCTTCAAACTGTTCTCCCACAAATGGCATTTGTTTTTTTCCAGCACTCCCAGGGTTAGAAGCAGCTGAGCAGGGAGCATCAGGCCACCCTAACCTAAACCTGTTTCCATAGAGTTGATTCCAATGCATAGTGGCCCTACAGAGCAGTGTAGAACTGTCCGACAGGGTCTCCAAGGAGTGCCTGGTGGATTCGAAATGCTGACTTTTAGCTCTTAACCACTGTGCCACTAAGACTCCCAGGCCATCCTTTCGAATAAAAAAAAAATGTTGCTATCAAGTCAATTCCAACTCATGAGGCCATCCTAGCCCTCCCCAAACCAGAATAGCACAGAGGAGTCCTCCCCACCCGATTTTCTCCCCGCCCTGTTCCAGGGTTCAGATGCAAGGCCTGGGGGCAGTCAGCTCCCTTGTCTGGTCAGAAGCCCTGTGAGTGACTGCAGTTGGAAGGCACAGGAGGAAGACGCCAGCTTCCTCCCTGATTCTGTCCCTGCCTAGCCATGTTACCTCGGACACCACACCCAGCCTCTCTAAGACCCCCTGTCCAACCAGAGGAATGCGAGGTGGTGATCTGCCCTATTGAGGAGATTAGTAGAAAGAAAGGAGACCCAGTTGCCCAGTGGTAAGAGCTCAGCTGCAAGCAGAAATCTTCTCTGTGACACCTGTCGTGGATTGAATTGTGTCCCCTCAAAAATGTGTGTAGCCGTTTAGCTAAGCCGTGATTCCCAGTATTGTGTGATGTTCCTGCACGTTGTCAAGACAGCCTCTTATGATGTCAGTGAGGGATGATGGGCAGCAATTATGTTAGTGAGGCAGGACTCAGCTGTAAGATTGCATTGGTCCTTGAGGTAGTCTCTTGGGATATAAAGGAAAGGGAAGCAAGCAGAGGGCTGGGGACCTCATTCCACCAAGAAGCCAGGAGGTTGAGTGCATGCTTTGGAAAGGACTTAGTGTCACTGTACCTCAGAAGCTACCAGTCTAGGAAGATTGCTGACAAGACTTTCCTCTAGAGCCAGCAGAGAAAGCCTTCCTCGAGAGCTGACCCCTTGAATTTGGACTTGTAGTCTATTGAACTGTGAGACAAAATAGATTTCCCTTTTTAAAGCCATCCACTTATGATATTTCTGTTACAGTAGCACTACATAACTAGTACAGCACCTAACCCCAACCACTAATTACAGGGGAAAAACATCTTCCGTTTCCTATACTTGCATGTGACAGTTACAAACGCAGGCTAAAACACGTGTGCTGTATTAATGACACAAATACCTGAAATAGCCTAGTTATAAATGATGTATGGGATGTCTAACAAGTCTGTAAATGCAGTTGTTCTAAGTGCTACATACCTTGTTCCTGAATATCACTATGGTCGCCTTTGAAGTACTCTCCTTAGGAAGCTATGCGCCGATGCGAGCACCAAGTCCACGCTTCAAAGCAAATTTAGAACTCTTTCTGGAATGGGCATCGCACACGGTGGCAAGGTGGCAAGTTCGCGAACTTAATAGTATAGCTTGTGAGAGAGTTTTAGCCAGTAAACAAGTAACTGTATTGGAAAACCCTCCTTACTCGCTTGATCTGGCCCTTAGTGACTTTTTTCTTTACCCAGAGATAACGGAAATACGGAAAGGAAGACATTTGGATGACATTCAGGACATCAAGCATAATACAACAACAGCTCTGAGGGCCATTCCGGAAAAAGAATTTCAAAACTGCTCTGAAGGCTGAACTAAAGGCTGGCGTTGGTGCATAGCTTCCCAAGGGGAGTACTTTGAAGGTGACATTCAGCAATGATGTTTGTAGCACTTTTCCTAGGATGAGTTCATGAGCTTAATTGTCAGATTCATAATCTTCCAAAATTGTGAACAACTCTTATTTGCCATGATTTCTTTATTCCTTTTAGACACTCTCTGTGTGATGGGGTTAATAGCTGTAGAAAAATTCTTAGCTAGCTTGTTTCTTAATTCTTAAACCCCCTCTCCACCTCGGAATGCTGGCACAGAAATTGTAACCTCCCTTCTGACTGATACTCACAAAAGATTTTCCAGTTTGTTTTCGAGGCTCGTATTCTGATAACCAGACAGAGTAATGCCAATTTGCAGCCCACTTCCATCAGAGGAAAGTAACTAGCCTGCAGACATCAAGGACAGCTCGCCTGGAAACAAAGAAGTTGTGTCTTCTACAACCTTGCCTTCTCTGCACACCTGCATGCCTGCACCCCTCGCCTACCCCGCCTTCCCTTACCTAAACCTTTCTGTAAAATTTGCCAGCCTTCATCTGGGGTCTTAAAAGCTAGCAAGCTGCCATCTGAGGTACACCAAATGATCCCAACTCAGCTGGAACAGATGATCACCACCAACAACAATGACATGAGGGAAAAAGAGCCCAGAAGACAGAAAGATCCATGTGAATGGTTGACCATATCACGTGACCAGAAGAACGAGAAGGTGCCCAGCCACCACCAAGGATGTTGAGTCCCATTGACAACATGAGAAAAAAAGGGGTGCACCCTAAGAACTCCAATAAAAGACCACAGTTGATGGTCCAAAGGCCTGGGGGTTCCCCTGGAAGAATGGCCCCTAGACCTGATGCTGCCCCTGACCATAAATCGTTACTGAGGCTGACCTTTTGGACAGGATTGGATTGGAATCAGGAACACAGAGTGACCATAATGCGTGTGCACTTTATGGTTCTGTGCATCTATAGGCCTCTTACTAGAGGGGAGTGGAGAGGATAGAGAAGAGGCGACAGCAGATAGTTAAGTGGTTATGACATGTGTAGAATGGAAAGGAGGAGTGTGCTGTCGCTCGACAAGTAGAGCAGAGGTAGCTGCAGATAAGCAGGCATGCAAATTTAAATTGGATTGTACCCTTTCACTCAATCACAACTAAACAAAAAAACTTGCTGGTCTGGACTGAGATGTTAACGTGATTTTTAGGGTGCTGACCCACCATCTTCTCAAGTTGCCCACAATCTGAATAAAGTGCTTTTAAGAGATTCAATCCCCATCTCCATGCACTGGCTTAGTAGTGGCAGGCAGCAAGAGTCTGCTACCGGGTTCTTCCGTCACATGTGGACATTTGCCGGCAATGAGCCGCAGAAAAGGTTTACCCTCAGCTACTAATCTAAAGGTTTTCAGGGCCAATCCACCTGGCTGCGCCACACAAGAAAGGCCTGGCAATTAGCTTTGTGAAGATTACAGCTCCCAAAATGCTGTAGGGTAGTTCTTCTCTGTCATGTGGGGTCACTGTGAGTTGAAATTTGGCTCAAAGGCACCCAGCAGCAACAACAAAAGAATGTAATGAGTTTGAAGGGTTCCCTCTTCCAGACTACGTCTACAGTACCACACCTATGCCAAGCCCAGTGAAACCCAACCAGACAGAGGCTTGCAAAATAAAGAATTGCACTGGTAAGTACTGTGCTCCTTTAAAAAGTCATCTATATGAGACCAAACAGTCAACAACTATTTTAACATGAAGACAAGAAGATTAGAGGGGCAGGGACACTGGATTCATGAAAATGGGACAACCAGAACAAAAACAATGAGGACATTCACGCATCCTGAAGAATGTAATCAATGTCACTTAACAGTTTGTGTAGAAGTTGTTGAATGGGAACTGAAGCTGCTCTATGAATCTTCACCAAAACACAATAAAATATTAATGTAAAAAATAAAAATTAAAAAGGCCCGGGATACTGATACTCCTCTCCATCCCTCCCTCAGCCTCTCTTACCCATTTGCTCATTTATTCCATGGACATTTACTGAGCACCTACTGTGTGTCATAATTTACTCTAGGATCTGGGGACACAATAGTGAGAAGGTAGAGTTTCTGTGCTTGTGAAGTCTCTATTCTAGCAGAGGACACAGACAACAAATAGGCAAATACACATGTAGGAAGACAGTGAGAGAAGAAAGCAAGACCAGGGCAGGGGGCTCTGTGTTGGAGGCCAGGGGAGGCCCAAGGGAAGTGACAGCTTTCAGAACCCAAAGGAAGTGAGGATATTAGGGACTGCAGGGGGAAGGACAGGTGCCAAGGCTAAATCAGGAATGACTGAGGCTGGTTTGGGAACAGCAAGGGCACCAGTGATGGAGTGTGTAAAGAGGAGAGCAGTGGAAAGCGAAACGAGCAGGGACCAGGGTGACAAGACTTAGGCCCATGATAAGGATTTCCACTTTGTGACTGTATTTCAGCGTAAGGGGAAGCCATCAGCAACTTGAGAGCAGGAGAAATGAGATCCCCGCTCCCAAAGGCCCCAGAGCACCTGGTTAGACTACATTGTTCTTCTTTGTCTAGATGTCTACCTCCCCAGGTGACAGGGGGCTCCTTGCTCCCACGGGAGTTTCTCATGGGCACAGGTCTTTCCGTACCGACATGTAATAGATGTGCAGCAAGCATTTGTTGCCAGAATGAAGTTAGTGAGTGGACTGCCTCAGCCTGGCAGTGTGATTTTGCTCCATTTCCCCTAACTTCTGCCAGTCTTTGCCCATGTGAAAATAATAAAGCCCCATTTCTTGAGTGCCAGGCTCTGTGCTGAGTACATGCTGGGCATCAGCACATGTTGTCGGCACAGTAACTTCACACTGTTACCATGTTAGCTCCGTTGTATAAGGAACCTAAAACACAGGCTAGTGGCTTGCAGCATCCAGGCTAGAATCCAGCCTGACACCAAAGCCACACTCCTAATCCCCCAGGGGTGGCAGAACCAGAATCTGAGCTCCAGGCTCTTCTTTGCTGCTGACTTCTGTGTAATCTTGGCAGAGTAACTATACTTCACCCCGCTCTACCCCAAGCATCAGTGCCTTGCAGACATTGGCAACAAGGACCAGCTAATGTTTTCTCAGTTGGGCTGGATTCTGCATAGTTCACACACTCAGCATTGTATGTATAATAAAGGACACTGAAGAGAATAAGGAAACTCTGACGATGTGGTGGTTAAGTGCTACAGCTGCTAACCAAAAGGTTGGCAGTTCAAATCCACCAGGCACTCCTTGGAAGCTCTATGGGGCAGTTCTACCCTGTCCTATAGGATCGCTGTGAGTCAGAATCAACTCAACGGCATGAGGTTTTGCAAAGAGACATAACAGCCAAATGCAGCGCCCAAACCTTAACTAGTTTCTGGTTTGGAAACTGTAAAACAGCTATAAAAGATATTATTGGGACAACTGGAGGATTTTGAATATGGACTACATATTAAGTAATTGTGTTTTATCAGTGTTAAATTTCCTGATGGTGACAATTTTAAGGAGCCTGGTGATACAGTGTTTACTCACTCAGCTACTAACTGAAAAGTTAGTGTTTCAAACTGAAAGGTCAGTGTCACTCTGCTTCCACAAAGATTATAGCCTTTGAAACTCTACGGGACACTTCTCTGTCCTATTGGGTGGCTTTGAGACAGAATCTGCTGACTGGCAATGTGTTTCTTTTTTTGTTTGTGTTTATTTGGTGGTAACTGTGCCATAGGGTGACTTGAATGGAAAGCAGAGGAGGCTGTGGGAGCCCCTGGTCACCACTGAGCCGTGGAGTGATACAGTGGAAGCTGTGCTTTAGGGACACCTGGGCTGGTTGGTGGCCAGACCTGGGAGGCAGCAAGCAGAATGCAGGAGAGGACTGCAGATGACCACTGACCCCTCCAGCCCTCTTCTGACCCCCACCCTGCTACTTCACTCACCAGCAACCCCAAACTGCTGGTCCCACCAGTAAGTTTCTTATCCCATGACTTTGCTCACAGAGAATCCTCTACCTAGAAGGCCTTCTTCCTCTTCTAAGACCTGTATCACTGGCCTTGTTAGCTACCCAGTGCTGTTGTAAGAAATGAAATTACAAGTGGTTGGCTGTAAAGAACATAAATTTATTTTCTCAATCTTTGAAGCTAGAATTTCAAATCAGGGCTTCAGCTTCCAGGGAGGGACTTTCCTTGTAGGGAGTTCCTTGTGGTTTCTTGGAATTCCTTGACATTCCTTAGTGTTTATCATCCCTCTGTCTGTGTCTCCTCTGGTGTTTCATAACTAAGAAATAATTAGTTTCAGGATTCACCATACTCTGGCATGATTTCTGTTATGGATTAAATTGTGTCCCCCCAAAATATGTGTATAAATCCTAACTCTGGTGGAGTGGTTACAATCCCTCCTGGGAACAGGTTTTCTTTGTTATGTTAATGAAGCAGTCAGTATTAGTATAAAGTGTGTTTTAACTGAGTCTCCTTTGAGATGTAAAAGAGCAGATTAAGCCAACCAGCACAGAGGAGACACTATCCCCAAGGATTCTAGGAATAAAAGCGGAAAAGAGACGAAGACCTTCCTCAACAGCAGACAGACAGAGAACTTTCCCCTAGAGCACACTGTGAATTTGGACTTCTAGCCTCCTAAACCATGACAGAATAAATTTGTTTGTTAATGCTGAATGCTGAAATTACTGAACAATATCCTTAATATCACATACAAGTTAAAATTTTTCTCAAGATCATGCAAAAGTGAACGCAACAGTATATTGACGAGGAACCACCAGAAATTCAGGCTGGATTCAGAAGAGGACATGGAACCAGGGATATCATTGCTGATGTCAGACTGATCTCGGCTAAAAGCAGAAAATATCAGAAAGATGTTTACCTTTGTTTCATTACTACACAAACATATTTGACTGTGTGGATCATAACTGTGTGGATCATAACAAATTATGGCTAACATTGCAAAAAATGGGAATTCCAGAACACTTAATTGTTCTCTTAAGGAATCTGTACATGGATCAAGAGGCAGTTGTCCGAATGGAACAAGAGGACATTTCATGGTCAGCAAAAGTTGTGTGTCAGGGTTATATCCTTTCACCATACCTTTTCAATCTGTATACTGAGCAAATAATTCAAGAAGCTGGGCTATATGAAGAAGACCGAGAGGCATCAGGATTGGAAGATGACCCATTAACAACCTACGTTATGCAGACGATACTACCTTTCTTGGTGGAAGATTTTAAACTCTTACTGATGAAGATCAAAGTTCACAGCCTTCAGTATGGATTGCACCCCAACATCAAGAAAACGAAAAATTCTCACAACTGGACCAGTAAACAAGTTAGTGGTAAGTGGTGAAAGGACTGAAGTTGTCAAGAATTTCACTTTACTTGGGTACACAATCAATGCCCATGGAAGCAGCAGTCAAGAAATCAAAAGACCTGTTGCACTGGGAAAATCTGCTGCAAACAACCTCTTTAAAGTATTAAAAAGTAAAGACATCCATCACCTTGAAGACTAAAGCGTGCTTGACCAAAGCTATGGTATTTTCAATCGCATCATACACATGTGAAAGCTGGACAATGAATGAGGAAGAGTGAAAAGAACTGATGGCTTTGAATTGTGGTGCTGGAGAAGAACATTGAAAGTCCCATGAACTGCCAAGAGAACTAACAGATCTGTTTTGGAATAAGTACAACCAGAGTTCCTCTAGGAAGCAAAGAATACATGTGGTCAGGAGGGATCAGTCCCTGGAGAAGAACATCATGCTTGGTAAAGGGGAGGGTCGGTGAAAAAGAGGAAGACCGTTGATGAGATGCACTGACACGGTGGCTGCAGTGATGAGCTTAAGCATGAAAACGATACTTGACATGGCACAAGACTGGGCAGTGTTTCATTCTGTTGTGCGTAGGGTCACTGTGAGTTGGAACCGACTTGACGGCACCTAACAACAACAACTTGTAATATCTCCGTCATAGACAAAATCCAAAGCCAAACCCATTACTGTCCAGTAGATTTGGACTCATAGCAACTCTACAGGGCAGGGTAGACCCTTAGAGCAGCACTGGATAACAAAGACAACCTCATTAACATAATAAAACACCCCTGTTTGGAAACCCGGCAGCATATTTACAGGTACAGGGGGTTAGGATTTCAACTCATATTTTGGAGGACACAATTAAATCCATAACACTGACAAACACAGACAGGTGGTTTCAGCCTTCAGACAGGGTTAGAGGCTTCCCTATTTGACTACCAGCCAAAAGATTTGTACCTTGAGCCCACCCTAGAGGCATCTTGGAAGACAGCCCTCTTCATCCGTTTCCCAAAGGTCACAGCCTTGAACACCTCCTGCAGCTCATCTGCTCTGCACACAGGGGGCCACCATCTGTCAGATTCCACTCCATGGCAACTCATTTCCAGAACTCTCAGCACATCAGTCAGCATGAAAGTCTCCCTGGGCCAGGCTGAGTCAAATCCTATTTTTGATCAACCAAAACCAAACCCACTGCCACTGAGTCAATCAAGTCAATTCTGACTCATGTGACCCTTTGGTCAGAGCAGAATTGCTGCATAGCATTTCCAAGGAGCACCTGGCGGGTTTGAACTGCCAACCTTTTGGTTGGGAGACATAGCACTTAACTATAACCCATCAGGTTTCCAGGACCAGAAAATGTAACTGGGCCTCCACCAGCATCTTTGCGTGACCACACCCCAAATTTGCCTGTCCCTCACTAAAAAGCCCCACCAGCTGTCTGGCCAGACAATCCAAACCCTGAAGAGAGGAAGGGGAGGGGTGAAGAGGGGTAGGGTAACAAGGCGGAGCCCATTTGCCTAGAGGTACATTGCGCTGGCCGGTCACTGAGCAGTGACTCATTCCCCCAGAGACGAGGCAATTGCCTTCAGGGGACAATCAAGCTGAGCTGACCAGGGGAGTCTTTGTGGAGAGCTAGCCACAGCCTTAAGTTCTCTGCTGACCCCTGGGGCACTGGGTTAGGATCTCCTTAACCCCCTCAGGCCTTTGGAAGAGCAGAGAGGCCCTCCTGTGGTCCCCTAGCCTTGCCCAGAGTGTGGCCTGGCATTGACCAGAGGCAGTGCTGTCCTGTTGAAGACTGCTCCCACCCTCCCGGCCAGAGCCATGGATAAATTCCGCATCCTCTTCCAGCACTTCCAGTCCAGTTCAGAGTCGGTGATGAACGGCATCTGCCTGCTGCTGGCCGCGGTCACAGTCAAGCTGTACTCCTCCTTCGACTTCAACTGCCCATGCCTGGAGCACTACAACGCCCCGTACGGCCTGGGCCTGCTGCTCACTCCTCCGCTCGCCCTTTTCCTCTGCGGCCTCCTTGCCAACCGGCAGTCCGTGGTGATGGTGGAGGAATGGCGCCGGCCCATAGGGCACCGGAGGAAGGACCCAGGCATCATCAGGTGCGCTCCCACATCACCCGGCTAGCTACCCAGAAACGTTGCCAGGGGCTCCCCAACCTCCCTACCTGCGTAAGTGCTGCCAGGTGCACCTCCAAATCCCAACCACCCAGCTACCCAGGGGCTCACCCACCCTCCAATCACTCTTCCCGACAGGCACTTTCAGCTGCACACCAAAACCCCAACAAAAGGCCCCCGGGTGGTGCAGTTTACACTTGGCTGGTGACCAAAATGTTGGCTACTGAAACCCGCCCAGACGCACTGCGAATGTGGCTAGCAATCTGCTTCCACAAAGATTACAGCCTGCAAGGACTTACGGAGCAGTTGTACTCTGTAACGGTTGGGATCTCTCCGGAGTCACACACCAACAACACAACAAAACCCAAACCACCCTCATGGGCCCCTACCTCTACGGGCACTGCCAGCCGCACCCCTAAACCCCAATCAGCTTGCAGGGGTGTTGTCAGGGGTTCCTCTAACAACCCACCCTGCAGCACTGCCAGCTACACCTCAGTCGCCCCCCACGGGCATTGTCAGGGGCCCCTTCAGCTGCCCACCCCACAGCACTGCCACACGGGCCCTTCCTTCCACTGGCCATGGTCGGCTTATGGAGACCCAGCTGCCTGTTTTTTTCTCTGGAACCAGATGTTTCTGTTCCTGACATTGGTCACCTTTCTGCGTCCAGTGCTGTGGATGGTCTATCTGTGACACACGAATAATACAGAATTCTCAAGAATTACTCAGGTGACATGTACCACACTGACCACGGATTACAACTCACCACACACGCATGAAGTGGCATGGCATGACATGTTTTCCATCTGTAGTGAGAGGTGATGACTTCATTTGTTGATGCCTGCCCTTTGCTGTAAATTCCCGAGGACAGGGGCCTCATCTGTTGGCACCATCGTGTCCTCAGAGCCTAGCTCATGGTTGCTACTGTGCCACCATCAGTTAGTGGAGTTAATTCGTGATTCATCATGCTCACTGGCTCTGTGCCAAGCGCTTTATGTGCTCGACCTCTCTGAATCCCCACCTCCACCGGAATCTGCTCTGTTATTGGGCTCCCTTTAACAGATGGAGAACCTGAGGCTCAGAGAGGTTGAGTAACTTGGGCAAGGTGCCACAGCTAGCAAGTGGCATTGCTCAGTCGCAGATATTGGCTCTCTAACCCCACAGCCCAAACTTGAACCACTGCCTAAGTTTTTGCAGACAGTAACTAAGTGCTGGAGACCCGTGGACAGTGGCAGGAGTGGCTTGGTGGCCTTTAGATCACTCATGGTCTTCTCCTGTCTGCTATTCTTTGATATGGACAACTGAGGTTTTCTCAACGGGATGGACTGGAGCTCCATAACAAGTCCCGCAGTTCTGCTTGCTAACCTCAGTGCCTCTCTGGAGAAAATGTTGGAACTAACACTGCCTGCAGAGTACTTATAATTCATACCTGGATAGGCTCTGCACATGTGCACATGTAGCATGTGTGCACATACGTGTGCACGTGCACGCGCACACGTGCACGCGCACACGTACACACACTGTTTTAGGCTTTGTGTGTGATCCAAGTTCAAAACAACATCTGTATCCCATGCTTATGTAGCATTGTTTTTCTGCCCATGGGGCATATATGTTCCCTGTGATTTGACCTTGCAGGGTAAGTCACGTGTCCTGGGTGTGCCCTTTGTCTTTTCCTCTGGGATGCAGTGAGTGCAGCTGTCTCCACCTACCTCCTGTTCTGTGACCAACACCCAATCCAGCTCACTAAAGGAGCAGAGTTGTTCTGCAGAGGCACCTGTGGCCGGGCAGAGGGACAGCCCCCCAGATACTGGGAGAGGTGTTTGACATGCTTTCTGTAAGAGGTTATTGGGCAGGGCTGTCTTAGTTCTGGCTCCCCCAAAAGACTCTGGAAAGAATGTGTTGAGTGAGTCACCACTATGGGCACTGAGGGTTGCCTCCTTCCAGGGACCCTCAGACAGTAAGCATAGAACAGACCTCAGCGTTGTCCCACCGAGAGACAAGGAGGCTGGGGTGTTTATCCACTGGGTCCTGTCCCTCTTGGGTTGAAGGTTATCTTGGGGCTTGTTTTAGTCATCCAGTGTTGCCATCAAAGAAGTCACAATTAGATGGCTTTAAAAAAGAAATTTATTTTCTCATAGCAAAGCAGGTTAAAAGTCCAAATCAGGGCACCAGCTCTAGGGGCCATCCTTCTCTGCTGGCTCTGGAGGAAGGTCCTTGTTCTCAATCTTCCTCTGGACTGGGAGCTTCTGAGGCACCCAGGGTCCTTTCCAAATAATGCACTCCGCTCCTGGCACTGCTACTTGGTGGTACGAAGTCCTCAGCTCTCTGCTAGCTTCCCTTGCCTTTATGTTGTTGCTGTTGCTGTTGTTGTTGTTGTTGCTAGGTGCTGTTGAGCTGGTCTGACTCACAGCGACCCGGGTACAACAAGACAAAGCACCACCCAGTCCCATGCCATGACCACAGCCGTTTTTTTATGCTTAAACCCATCCTTGCAGCCATCGTGCTGATCCGTCCTGTTGAGGGTCTTGCTCTTTTTCACCTCAAAGCACACTACAATCTTACGTATCGAGTCCTGTCCATCTTTCTTTGGTAACATCACAGAGGCAGGGTTTGCATCACGCAATACCAGGAATCAAGGCCCAGCCAAATTGCTACACACATTTGGGGCGGGGGACACAGCTCAACCCATGACAGGGCCTGTTAACTCTCCAGCACTTCCTTCCTGTCCCTCAGTAGGGCAGAGAACACTCCCAAGTCCTCAGGCAGAGACAGGTGTCCCTCACATGGAGGGGAACTATCCATCAAAGCTGTATATGCCTCTAGCATGGGCAGGGTACCAGGAGTACCTCAAGAAGAATCTGAGCCCCGGTATTCCAGTCCCGACATTCCTTCCTCTGTCTTTTCCTACTGGGACCCCTCAGGTTGCAACCACTCCTGGTATTTCTCATTCTTCCAGGGGAAGTCCATCTTTGTATCTTCCCTATAGCTCTCTTGCTGCAGCCGGATCTTGGTTGCCCTCTGTGACCTCCTCTTTCCTCTGCTACCAGGTACATGTGCTCCTCCGTGCTACAGAAAGCGCTGGCTGCCCCTCTTGTCTGGATCCTGCTGGCCCTCCTTGATGGGAAGTGTTTTGTGTGTGCCTTCAGCACCTCTGTGGACCCTGAGAAATTTCTGGATTTTGCCAACATGACCCCCAGCCAGGTGCAGCTCTTCCTGACTAAAGTGCCCTGCAAAGAGGATGAGCTGGTCAGGGACAGCCCTGCTCGAAAGGCAGTGTCTCGCTACCTGCGGTGCCTGTCACAGGTAATTGGGGTGGTGGTCACCATTGTGGTCCCCTTCATTGAGTCAGTGCTGGAGCCCAAGACTAGAGGGCCTCAGATTCCCTTCACAATCCTGGCCCCAACTGCCTCTCCCAGGCCGGGCAAACGTCCTGCTTTGGTTCCAAAGAGGTTAGGGTGGGGCATAAATGATTTCCTGAGGACTCTCCCACTACTGGGGACAGGCAGTCCTGGAGGGAGTGAGAATCAGGGTCATGATCTGCTCACAGGACAGGGTTGGACCTATGCCACCTCCCCATCAAATCTGACCCACTTGGGGCAGAGAACGGGTCCCAGGCCTTCCAGGAGTTGATTATGTCCATCCCCAGGATGCTGGGGTGCAGGATAGAGCCAGAGAGTTTAGGTCTCTACTGCTCTGCCCCACCCAATAGCCCCCCCCCCCAAAACACACCTCAGAAACAGTAATAACTGCCATGTATTATGCACTTCTGTGTCAGGTAATGTGTGGAGCATTTTATACACATTGTCATTATTGTTAGGTACCCTCAAGTCAATTCCTTTTCATAGCAGCCCCACATGACAAAGCAGGATGGCTCCACAGGGCTTTCTTGGCTATAATCTGTTTGGAAGCAGACCCCCAGGTCTTTCTCCCTTGCAGCTGTTGGATAGGTTCAAACCATCATCCTCTGGGTTAGCTGCCGAGCACTTTACCATGTAAACTGCCAGGGCTCCTTTTTATATGTATTCTTTCATTTAATTTTCAGGAAACTCTATGAAGCTGAGAAATCATTGCCAGCCCATTTAACAAATGAGAAAAATGAGGTCCTGAGCGTTTAGTACATAAGGCCAAACTAAGTCATACAGCTAGCAGGAGGCAGGGCAGGGATCCGAGGGCACGTGTCATTACCTTCCACCCTCTCTAACCACCGCTCTACAATGCAGGTTCCCTAGAGATGCCTTCTCCACGGGGCACCAACTCCATTTGCCTGACGCCAACCCTAGCCTCACCCTGGGCTCCAGATTCTCCATCTTCCTCCTCCCTTCCCTGGGCTCGGTCCACCAAAAACTACTTACAGAAATCTACTGTATAAAGGGGAACCCTGGTGGCATAGTGGTTAAGTGCTAACCAAAAGGTCAGCAGTTTGAATCTACCAGGCGCTCCTTGGAAACTCTATGGGGCAGTTCTACTCTGTCCTATAGGGTCATTATGAGTCAGAATGACTCAGTGGCAGTGGGTTTGGGTTTGGTTTGCTGTATAAAGAGTACCACTCAAAGGATGCAGACAATAGAGACAGAATCTCTGCCCTCCAGGAGGCTGAGACTTGTTCATGAAAGATGCAATCTGGTTGTACAGTCGAGAGGAGACCAGAGGGCACACATGACTATGTCCAGTCCTCCACCTCTGGAGCCCGGTTTCTCCTGTAAAACAAAAGAGGGTTTTGTCTCCTCCACCCAGATGGTCCTTGTGGGCTTAAACACTGTGCTCTCACTAATCCAATAGGAAGGGCACGGGATATACAGTCAGAGAGACCAGAGTTTGAATCTCAACTTAGCAGTCCCATCAAGTTTAGCAAGTTGCTTGATTTTTCTGCTCCTTGCGTGAAATTACTCAGCTGAAAATCTGGTGTGTGGTCAAATGACAGAGCTTTGTAAATTGTTGAAATCATCTACAAATGATAAGGATTCGAATACATGTTTGCTTGGACTTCAGAAGAATGATTTCTCTGCTTCAGGTCACATAATCCCTCCAGGTGTTAAACCAGGCCGGGAAGAGACTATAGCTTTGGAAGAGTACAGAGGAGGGAAGAATCTGCCAGGTGTGAACTTCAGCTTTTGAGAACTGTTTCCACTTTTTCCTCACCCTTGCACCCACTGGATTCCTGCCTGGAACACTGTTGCCCTCTGGTCTCCTCTCGACTGTACAACCAGATTTTATCTTTCATGAACAAGTCTCAGCCTTCTGGAGGGCAGAGATTCTGTCTCTATCATCCGCATCCTTTGAGTGGTGCTCTTTATACACAACTTCAAAGGTGACTGTAGTAATAGTCAGCAAAGAGGTATTGTAGCACTTTTTCTAGGATGAGTTCACGAACTTACTTGTCAACCTCACATAACTGTTACTGGAACTCTGGTGGCACAGTGTTTTAAGAATTACAGCTGTTAACCAAAAAATTGCAATTTGAAACCACTGGCTGCTCCTTGGAAACCCTGGGGGCCCATTCTACTCTGTCCTATAGGGTCACTGTGAGTCAAAACAGACTCAGTGGTAATAGGTTTGGTTTTTTGTTTGTTTGGTTGGTTGGTTTGGTTTGGGTTTGGGTGGGGGTATAACTGTTACTAATCCTTTAGATCTCAGCTTTAACGTCACCGTCTTCCCCGAGCCCTCCTGTTCAGGGTGGATGTCCCTCCTCTGGATTCCTATGTCCTGCTGTACTTCCCTCCTGTGGCACTGAGTCACTCATTACCTGTTCAGTTGTCCACTTCCCCCACTACAGTGTAAGCTCCGTGAGAGCCTCACACAGTGCCTACTTTAAAATGTAGGATGAAGGAACGCAGACACGGATGTGAACAGATGGATGAAACAGATAGGAGAATGGGTAAAGGACTGAATAAAAAGAGGAGACAGTGGTGGATGGGTGGACAGACAAATAGGAGAAAGTTTGGGAAGATGGACAGATGGGAGGATGAATGATGGACAGAAGGAACAATGATTGGGAGAAGGACTGTAGGAAGCTGATCAGTAGATAACCAGATGACATGGATGGATGGAGACATGGCTGGATAGATAATGGATGCAGGCACGGGCGGATGAATGGAAGGGGGAATGGGTGACTAGGCAGGTGGGTGGAAGGAGGGACAGATGAGAGAATGGTTGGGCTGAAGAATGACTGAATGCCAGGATGGATTCATTTCAGAAAGGCAGGGCAGGGGGTGCTGAGTGAGGGGAAAGGGGAAGAACTTTGGGGCACGTTTATTACACCTTGGAAACCCTGGTGATGTAGTGGTTAAGAGCTACAGCTGCTACATCAGCAGTTCGAATCCACCAGATGCTCCTTGGAAACTCGACGTGGGCAGTTCTACTCTGTCTTACAGGGTTTCTATGAGTCGGGATCTACCAGATGGCACTGAGTTTGGTTCTGGGTTTTTGTTACACCTTATACCTGCACCAACCTTGTGCCTCCCTGCCGCCCAGGCCATCGGCTGGAGTATCACCCTGCTGCTCATCATCACAGCCTTCTTGGCCCGATGCCTACAGCCCTGCTTCGACCAGACAGTCCTTCTGCAGCGCCGGTACTGGAGCAATTACGTGGACCTGGAGCAGAAGCTCTTCGACGAGACGTGCTGCGAGCATGCGCGGGACTTCGCTCACCGATGCGTGCTGCACTTCTTCGCCAGCATGCAGAGCGAGTTGAGGGCGCGCGGACTGCGCCAGGACCCTGCCGGCAGGGTCCTGGAGCCCCCCGAGGCGCCCGAGCTCCTGGAGGGCCCTGATGGCGGTAGCGGGAAGGCCCACCTGCGCGCCGTCTCTAGCCAGGAGCAGGTGAACCGCCTCCTGAGCACCTGGTGCTCCAGCAAACCACCCCTCAACCTGGCGTCAGCCCCCGGGCTCTGGGGCGGTGGCCTGAGCCACCGTGCCCCCACGGTGACTCCGGGCACCAGGCTTTCCCAGCACACTGACGTGTAAGGAATCCCCCCAGGCCTGAACCACAGCAGTGTCCCTACCAAAAAGCTCACAGGGGCAGGCTGTGGGCACCCCAAGGCAAGATGCCTAATTCTTGTTGGCCTCCTTTCCAAAATGTCCCATCCCTCCCCTGGCTTCCAGGTGTGGTCTCTTGTTGGCTCCATCGCATACTTCTCAATCTTTAATGTGCTCACCATCCACCTGGGAATCTTATTCGCTGCAAGCTCTGATTCTGAGCACCCAGGACTAGATCTGAGATTCAGTGTCTCTGATAAGCTCCTAGGTGATGTTTCTAGTCAGTGGACCACACTCTGAGTAGCAAGAATCTAGATAGATCTGCAGCGGCTTCTGGGTCCTAGATGTCTCGATTCTAAGTACTCATAATAAACATCTGCTTATGTGGTGGTTCCTGTGTGCCAGGTGTTAAGCTAATGTCTTTACATATATTAACTCATTCAGTCCCCATGACAGCCTAGTGAAATAGATATGGTTAGTCCTACTTTCTAGAAGAGAAAATGAGACAGACAAAAGTTAGGTTGTCGACTGTACTCACAGCTACTATGTTAGTCTAAGGTCCAGCTGTAGCGCCTGCTCTGAGCTACTGTGAGAGTCTGCTCTCTGGACAATTTTGTGTACTTTTTTTCAGTATTCTGGTTGGCTTTCCTCCAACTTCCAGCAAGTTTGTCTCAGCTGTTCTGGCAAACTCTGCTTGTTGGGTTCCTCTGGAAAGTACTAGTTAGTGCCTCTTCCTGGCTACTGCAGATGAATATTATAATGTTATATTTATGTTTTCCTATTGACAGAATTTTTCTGGTTTTGAATATTAAGGGGCTGACCCAGCTCCCATCTTCCCAAGTTCCACTCATTCTGTTTCTGGACGACCGAAGCTGAGCAGCTTACCTCATCCATTCTCCTTCAAGACTCAGAGCCTGTCTTAGCTCACAACTTTCTGGCCTTCTGCCAACAGGTGGTGCCTCCTGCCTTCCAGTGGAGCCTCAATGACCACCATCCCCACCGCGTAAAGCCTTGTGCTGACATTGAGCTTATCCCTTTCCTAGGGATACCCCCTCTCCGGCAGGGTCTAGCAATCATCTTACCCTAGACCTTCCCAGGGGTGTCTACGTACTGCTCGTAGCAAGAAGTTGGCATCCTGGTGAGGATTTCCCTGGGTGTGTGGTCCTTATGGAGACTCTGGGTAGCACAAATCATGCTGGACTACTAAGTGAAAGACAAATGGTTTAAACTCCCCCAGAGGCATCTCAGAAGAAAGTCCTGGCAATCTGCTTCCTAAAGATCACATCCATGAAAACCCTATGGAGTGCAGTTCTACTCTGAATAGGTGGAGTCCCCATGAGTTGAAATCAACTTCATGGCAACTGTTTCTTTTTTTCCTTCTTTCTTTTTTTTTAAATAGTCTACATAATCAGTAGGAAACCCTGGTGGTGTAGTGGTTAAGTGCCAGAATGCTACATCTGTTAACCACAAGGTTGGCTTTTCAAATCCACCAGGTGCTCCTTGAAAACTCTATGGGGCAGTTCTACTCTGACCTCTAGGGTCACTGTTAGTCAGACCTGACTCGACAGCACCCATGTATAAGAGCCTCTGAGCTACAATGAGTGTGGGACCTAGCTCAGGAACAAAAACCTCTGAAACCCTGAGGTTCAATCTGCTGGAAAACTCATTCCTCAATCTCTGGCAGACGAAAGAGGAAGGCTTTGGGGCTCTGCTCCTCCCTGATGACTCAGACACACATCCTATTATAGCCTCCACCTGCACAGATGGAAGCCACACATATGCAGACCTGGGGTTTCCCCAGGCTCTTCTGGTCCTCAGGGCCTCGGGGTGCAGCCCAGGAGCCCCTGGCTAGCCCCCTGAACTCAGTGGCCTCCGTCTGCTAATCTCAGCTCTCCTGAGCTCTCACCATCGGGCCCTGTGAGATCAGACAGTCCCTGCAGTTGAACCTCCCCCATCTACCAGCCTGTGGTCAGACCATGCAAATGTCCGAAATGGCACTGGGGTGGGGCAGGACTTAGGCAAAGTTAGCAGCGATGGCGTAAACAGGGCGGAGGAGACCGTGGAGGCAGTCCAGCTGGCATGAGTGTGCCCCCAGCCTGAGGGGGGGGCAGGGGCTCCACTCTGGGCTGGAAGGAAGCAGTAACTTGGCCCAGTTTAAAGGCCACTGACTGCAATCAAAACTCTTGGCTCCTGCTAAAGAACTCCGATTGAGCACCGACTGCATTGACAGCACATGCCGGGGATTATACGATAGAGAATAGAGCATATACAGATAAAGGGGTTCCCCCAAAAGGAGCTCACTGTCCTGTAAGGGGCACCTAACGGAGGACACAGCTGAGTACAAAAATAATTAAATTCAAAGTGAAAAGTGTAAGTGCTGTAACTGAGGCAAGCCACAAGGGTGCAGCAGAACAGTTGCTCCAAACTGGGGCATCCTGGAAGGCTTCATGAGGGAGGTGCTAATTGAGGGGTTCTTGAAGCATGTAGAGGGCTTTGACAAATGAAACTAGTTGGAGGGGGACAAATACACCAGGAGAGGAAACAGCACGAACAGAGGCATGGAAGAGGGTACAGTATATGTTACTTATTCAGTCAACTAGTGTTTATTGGTTGCCTAGAGTCTCGAAAAGGTAAGACAGATGTTGTTGTTAGGTGCCATCAGGTTGGTTCTGACTCATAGTGACCCTGTAGGACAGAGTAGAACTGCCCGATGGGGTTTCCTGGGTTGTAATCTTCAGGACAGTAGGTCACCAGGTGTTTTCTCCCTCAGAACGGCCAGTGGGCTTGACTCACTCGCCTTTCCATTAGCAGCTGAGTGCCTTAACCATTGCATCACCAGGGATCCAAAGTCCACAGAGTCCTGTCTTAATGGAGTTTCTAACCTGAAAGCAGAAATAAAGATGTGAGCGAGTAAACAAACAAGGGAAGGGGTGAGTAGTCAGGCTAGCCTGGCAAAGCAGCACACCTTGGCCTGAGGGCTGAAGAGCCCCCTCCAAGTGACCCACCAAGCCATGCACACCAAGCCCAGCACCCAGTCACTTGCTCTCTGGGTCCTCTGCCCTTGACAACCTTCAAGGACATGAAGACATTTCTCCCACCCTACTGGTTCTCTCTTTTCCGGGCCATGCCTCCTCCTTCTTTTAGCCACTCCCCAGATGATATAGTTTCAAGCCCTGAAACCTCTTTGCCAGCACCCACCCGTATGTTCATTTGTTCACCCCCCACTGAGAATAAGATGCTTGGGATGGTGCAGGCCACACACACACACACCCAGACTGAGGGACTTGAGTCAGAGGTTTCCACCTGGCTTCTAAGGACCCCCCATTCCGAGTGAGCATCTGCTTTGAGGTTCATACCCCAAACCTCAGCCATGCTGGATTATCGTGCTCCTGACCCAGACCTGTGCCTGGGACATCTCTTCGGAGTGACACAGTGGCCATTTGGCCAATTCACAGATGTTCTAGAAGAGGAGGCACTGGCTGTGCCTGGCCCTTCCCATGCTGTGACTGGCAGCTGTACCCCAATCCCAGTCCATTCTGCATGAGGGGAGAAAGATGGAAGAAACCTCAAGGATTTGGCTCAGGATCTCGGACTTCATCCTGCCTGCAGTTGGGGATGAGAGACAGGCTCTTAGGGGCAAGGTAGGGAGAAGGGATGATACTTGGAGTTAATTCCCATGATGGTGACACCTGAAGCTGGAGGAAGGGATGGGGTCAACAAGGGAGACAGGCTTGAGAGAGAAGAGGAAGGCCAAGGTCTTTAGCATTTCAGGGGAGGAAGAAGAGCGATCACAGAGGCAGAGTACAGAATGAAGAGAAGGAGAGAAGCTCAAGCGGGGAAGGGTAACAACTAACCCAGCGCTTCAGAGCCATGGGGCAGACTGAGGGAAAAGTACCAGTTATTGACAACTGCTCCCGGCAGAGAGCTGCTCACCGGGGAGGTGGGCCAGGACAAGCAAGGGGCTGGCTTTTTTTAAGAGTCACTCGATGTAAGTTCCTGGACACCTGCCTTGCCCAGGGGTGTAAAGGATGACTAAGAGACTTGGAAGCTGCCCCACTTTATGATATTTATATGAGGAGAACCTTCAGCCTCCCTCTGCGGGGAAGAGTACGTGGACCCAAAGGGTATAATGAGCAGAAGAGGGATGAGGACCACTGCCGAAGATCTCACGGAAAATGAGGGCGTTCTCTGCTCTCTCCACCCAATTCTTTGAGGCCAAATAACATGATTTTTTGCCTGTGCCTGACCGGCTTTAATGGGGACACCAGAGGGAACAGTAGGAGAGGTTGGGTGCCCCGAAGATCTAGAGAGGAGTGTGGGGAGACAGCCTGGAGTGGCATGTGGTGGCATATCAGAGATGATATGGGACTCCCTAGCAGAGTTGGAACATCCACCAGCCCTTCCTGCCCAGATTTTCCCCCAGCTTCCCCACCAAAATAAGAGAACCTACTCTTTTGCTCTCCCCACTCCTCACAGAAACGAGTCCTGGAGGGAAACCCAGAACCAGAAAGGTGGGTACTGTTTCCTTCTTGGGTTGTGATGGAATTCCTGCCTCCCCACAAACTCCTCTAGCTCCCAGGCTTACTTCTTTAATTTTTTTTCTTACTTGTGCATGTATTTACTCAGCACTTACTAACTGAGCATCTACTATGTACCAGGTACACAGTGCTAGGCATCGGGAACACAGTAATGAACAAAATAGATTTGAACCATTTGGGCTTTATGGGGCAATGGGAGGCCACAACTATTGAACAAACACCCCCCTAAAATAGTAAATACAATTGCAATGAGTATTTGTGAAGGGGAAGGACATCCAAGCTCCTACAAAAACCTGTATCAGCAGGATCTGTCTAAACTGAGGAAAGCTCTCCCAAGAAGTGGCCATTTAGCTGAGATCTGAAGGATAAATAGGAATTTTCACAATGAAGAGTAGAGGGGTCAGCATTATAAGAGAAGGAACCAGACCCCCCAAACAAAACTCATTGCCACTGAATTGACTCAGACTCATAGCAACCCTATAGACAGAGTAGAACCGCCACATAGAGTTTCCAAGGAGTACCTGGCAGATTTGAATTGTCAGCCTTTGGGTTAGCAGACGTAGCACTCAACCACTAGGTCACCAAGGTTTCCCAGGAGAAGGAACAGCATGTGCAGATGTCCCGAGATGGGAGGCATTTGTCCTGCTCAAGGAACTGAAAGCAGACTGGTGAGGTACGGACAGCTATAGACAGATGCTGGGGGAATGTGGCACCAGGGAGGTGAGGGAAGAACTCGTTTTCACGGCATCATAGAGGCCGTATTAAGAATTTGCATTTCTGCCTTTGAAGGAAATAAAGTAAGGAGAAACAAAGTCAGATGTCCACTTTCAAAAGAGCTGGCAGCCACAGCCTGAGAGTGGCTTAATAAGGGACGACTGTGAGCCGCAGGAGGTGTACAAGGGTTGGTTGGTTTAGGGTAGAGATGGAGAGAATCAGCAGATTAGAGGCACTTAGGAAATAGAAAGTGCTCAGGGTGCAGAGCTACATCTGCTAACGAAAAGGTCATCAGTTCAAATCCACCAGGCCCTCCTCGGAGACTGTAAGGGGTGGTTTTATTCTGACCTATTAGGTAACTAGGAGTTGGCACTGTCTTGGTCTCTCTCTTAAATGTGGTACATAGAGCAGACCATACTGTATTATCAGGTGAGGCTGGGCTGCAAAAACATGGTTTAACACAACAAAGATAGATTTCTCACTCGAGCAAAGTCTAATGTAGGTAAACGAGGGGGAAGGGATTGAGGGAGGAGGCTGTGCTCCACTTAGCCACTTGAGGACCCAGAAAGTGCCACCATCTCGACATGCCACGGAGGCACACAGTGTTTCCCAGAAGCAGCTGTTGAGGCAAAGATGTCAGTGCAAGCAGTTTATATGGAAGTCACTCCCCGGGAAGGCCAGTAGGGGACAGAAGAAGGGGTGTAATAAGAAAGAAAAGAAAGTCAATAAGAACACATACAAGAGCAAGCCAGTTACCACTGTGGGCTACTGGAGTCCAGTCCCACTAGGGAACTCTGAGGGATTTTGTGGAATATGCCTTGGAATAATCCGACCAAAGAGTGAAGAAGGTGAAGTATTTAGTCACCAATAAATAATATCTGCCATTGGAAACGCTGGTGGTGCAATGATTAAGCGCTGCATCTGCTAACCCAAAACGTCATCAGTTCAGATCCACCAGACACTCCTTGGAAACTATGGAGCAGTTCTACCCCGTCCTATGGGGTCACTATGAGTTGAAGTTGACTTGATGGCAGTGTGTTTGTTTTCTTCCTTTTGGTCATTGGTCAGGGCGCTAACACTGACACCTCTGCTTTGTGTTGGGCCCAGCGTAATCCCAAACGAAGTTAATCCCCAAACCAAAAAAAGTCCTATCACATGAAGGTGTTGAGAGGAATGGATGGAGCACCAAGGCATCCATTACTCATGGCTTCTTGTACCAGCGAGGCAGAGGCAGGTTAACCAGTAAGCAAGGTACACACCGGTCTGCTTGTAGTGCACAGTTTGCATGTTTTTCACCATGTAATGTGCATTATAGATAGTAGAACAAGGAAGCCCGTGTGTACATTGCTTACGGGGTAACTCATCCCTGGAGCAGTGGACATGGTACAGGGTAGGGAGACTTGTGCCAGACCTGGATGTGACCTGTATCACATCTACACGTTCTCCATCGACCAGAAGTCAGTCACATGGCCCCAGCCTACATGGAACAGATGCTAGGAAATATAAGGAAACACGTGGAATATACGATGAGCACTGCCACTGTCATCATGATAGATCCCTTGTCATATAGTTGATTCTGACTCACCAAGCTGCTGGTGGCTTCCAACTGCCAACCTTTTGGTTTGCAATTGAGCACTTTAACCATTGTACCACCAGGGCTTCTTTGCAATGGTATAGGGTGGCTGACGCAGAAGAGACTAGCCCTATATCCTTCTTAGGTAAAGATCTCATACCTCTGATAGCACAGCCTGACACTACAGAGTTTCCCTTTTTTAAAAGTTTATTACGCTTTAAATGAAAGTTTACAATTCAAGTCAATTTGTCATACAAGAACTTATACACACATTGTTATGTGGCCCTAGTTGCTCTCCATAAAATGTGACAGCGCACTTGTCATCTCCACCCTGTATTTCCCGTGTCCGTTCAACCAGTTCCTGTCCCCTTCTGCCTTCTCATCTCACCGTCCATTTAGTCTCATGCATATATTTGAGCCAAGAAGCATGCTCTTCACCAGTATCATTCTATGTCTTACAGTCCAGTCTAATTTTTGTGTGAAAAGTTGGCTTCAGGAATGGTTTTAGTTCCAGGCTGACAGAGAGTCTGGGGCCATGTCTTCTGCAATCTCTCCACTTTATGAGACCATCAAGTCTGGTCTTCTTAATCGAGTTTGGGTTCTGCATTCTACTTTTCTCCCACTCCATCAGAGACTCTCTTTTGTGTGTCTCATCAAGACAATCATTAGTGGCAGTCATAGACCATCAGGTTCTTCCAGTCTCAGGCTGATGGGGTCTCTGGTTTCGGTGGCCCTGTCTGTTTCCTGGGCTCATGTTTTCCGTATGTTGTTGGTGCTCTTCCTTCTCCTTTGCTCCAGGTGGGTTAGGACCGATTGATGCATCTTAGGTGGCCGCTTGCTAGCTTTATGACCCTCGATGCCACTCATCAGAGTGGGATGCAGAACATTTTCTTAATAAATTTTGTTATACCAATTGGCCTAGGTGTCCCCTGAAACCATGGTCACTAGTCCCATGCCCCTGCTACTCTATCTCTTGAACTGTTTGGTTGTATTCAGGAAATTTCTTAGCTCTTGGTTTAGTTCAGTTGTGCTGACTTCTTCTTTATTGTGTATTGACCTTCCCTTCACCTAAAATAATTCTTGTCTACTATCTGGTTAGTTGATACCCAACTTCCTCCCTCCCCACCCTCATAACCATCAAAGAGAGTTTTCTTCTGTGTTTAAACTTTTTCTTGAGTTTTTATAATAGTGGTTTCATACAACATTTGTCCTTTTGTGAGTAATTTCATTCAGTATGATACCTTCAGATTCTTACATGTTATGTTTCACAGATTCATCATTGTACTTTATCGTTGTGTAGTACTCCATTGTGTGACTATGTCATAATTTGTTTATCCACTCATCTATTGATGGACACCTAGGTTGTTTTCATCTTTTTGCTATTGTGAACAGTGTTATAATGAACATGAATGCACATGTACCTATTCGTATGATGGCTCTTCTTTCTAAGATATGTTCTAAGGAACAGGATACTGGATTGCATGGTACTTCTATATCTAGGTTTTAAGGAAGCGTCAAATTGATTTCCAAAATGGTTGTACCACTTTACATTCCCACCAGCAGGGCATAAGTGTTCCAGTCTCTCCACAGCCTCTGCAACATTTATCATTTTGTGTTTTTTGGATTAATGCTAGCTTTGCCAGGGTAAGATAGTATCTTATTGTAGTTTTGATTTGTATTTCTCTAATAGCTAATGATCTTGATCATTTCCTCATGTATCTGTCAGCCACCTGGATGTCTTCTTTGGTGAAGTGCCTGTTTATCTTAGTCATCTAGTGCTTCTATAACAGAAACACCACAAGTGGATGGTTTTAAAAAGAGAAAATTATTTTATCGCAGTTTAGACTCCACAGAATGGAACACTATGCAGTGATAAACATCCAAACACAGGGTGTCAGCTCCAGAGGAAGGCTTTCTCTGTTGGCTCTGGAGGAAAGTCCTTATCAAGAGTCTTCCCCTGGACTGGAAGCTTCTGAGGTACAGGGACCCACGTCTTTTTCAAAGGCTCTTGGCACTGCTTTCTTTGTGGTACAATGTCCCCAAATCTCTGCTTGCTTCCCTTTGCTTTACATCTCAAAAGATTGCCTCAACTCACAGTGCAGTCTTACACATTGAGTCCTCCCCCAGCAGCACAACTGCTGCCCACCCCCATTAACAACATACAGGCAGAATTTACAACACGGAGGAATTTACAGCACTGGGAATCATGGCCTAGCCAAATGGCCACATACATTTTTGGGGTGACACAGTTCAACCCATGACACTGTTCATATCCTTCGCCTGTTTTTTATTTCAGTTATTTGTCTTTTTTGTTGTTGAGGTTTTACAGTATCTTCTAAACTTTAGAAATTAGACACTGATCAGATTTGTCATAGCCAAAGATTTTTTCCCAGTGTGTAGGTTGTCCTTTCACTCTTCTGGTGGTCTTTGGATGAGTATAAATGTTGGATTTTTATGAGTTCTTGGTTGTCTGTTTTCTTTCCTGGTGTTTGTCCATTGTTGATGATGTTTTGTGGTCTGCTTATGCCGTGTACTAGGGCTCCCAGTGTTGTCTCTATTTTTTCTTCCACTATCTTTATCACTTTAGATATTATATTTAAATCGATCCATTTTGAGTTAGTAGTTATGTATGGTATGAGGCATGGGTCTTATTTCTTTTCTTTCTTTTTTTTTTTTTTGCAGATGGCTATCCATTTATGCCAATACCATTTGTTAAAAAGACTGTCTTTTCCATAGTTTACCAGCTTTGGGCCTTTGCCAAATATCAGCCACTTGTAGGTGGACAATTTTATTTCTGGATCCTCAGTGCTGTTTCATTGGCCTATCTATCTGTTGTTGTACTGGTAACAGTACAAATCTTGGCAACCACATCTCACTGTTGTCTCCTGCACCCTCCATTACCCTGTTCTCTGGATGCCCCAACAGCTGCTGGTTGAGGGCAGTGCCCACTGGAGTACCATATACTCACGCTCTCCCAAACAAATTAGACATTTTCCTAAAGACGGACTGCCTGCTCTCCCAGGGGAGACCTTTACATGCCATTTTTCATGGCAGCCTTAACTCCTCCAAGTCAGGGGGGACTCATGAGCCGCAGCATGGGTGCCAGGACAAGAGCCTTGAGAGCAGGAGGCAGAGGAGCTGGTGCTGGTGCATGTCCCACAGTGGTGGCTGTGGGTAAGCTCACTGTCAACACTCTGAAAAGTGTGAGTGGGGTCGTGACATCCTGCTTCTCATTTCCACTTAGCATTGTGCTCTAGGAATCACAAGGGAGAGGTGGAGAAAACACGAAGCACCACAAAATACACTACGAAAGTCTTTTGAAGTGGACAGCATAATGACCCTCAAGGTCACCCACCTGCAAGCCCTGCAGCCTCTAAATATATTATCTCATGTGGCACAAGGGACTTTGCTAATGTGATGAAGTTGAGGATCTGGAGATGGGGAGATTGCTAGATGATCTGGATGGGTCCAAGGTAACTATATGGGTCCCTACAAGAGAGATAGGAAGGTCAGAGTCAGAGGAGACATGACAATGGATAGAAGCAGAGGGTTCGAGAGATGCCAGACCATGAGGCAGAGAACATGGAAAAGACCATGAAATGAATTCTTCTGTAGAGCCTTCAGAAGGAAGACAGCCCAGCAAAGCCGTGATTTTACCCAAATGACATCATTTTCAGACTTTTGGCCTCTAGAATTGTAAAAGAATATATTTATGGAGGTTTAAGCCACTAAGTTTGTGGCAATTTGTTACAGCAGCAATGAGAAACTAATTCGCATTTTCTAAATGCCCTACTAAAGCTCAGATGCAGAGATAATAACCAGTACTTTTGCAATGTTATAACAATCCCTGGCCACCGTGCATCTGGGTCTGCACTCTTTACCTATATCATCTCATTGAATACTCACAACCACCAGAAGGGTAGGCAAGCTCCATTCTTCTCTCCATTTCACAGATGAGAAGACTGAGGCACCCAGAAGTTGCATTACTTGCCCAAGATCCCTGGTTATAGTGTGTGGCAGCGTTGATACTTGTACCCAGGTCATTGATCAAATTGCCCTTAACCATTCTGTGACATGGTTTCTTGCTAAGAAAAAAACTTGACTAGTCAGTGAATAAAACACTGAGTGCATGTGCAGGGCTGTAGGGTAGACTAGGATGGGCAGAGTGAGGGAGACGGTAATTCTAGGAAAATGACACCAGAGGCTGGGAGGTCTCCTCAGACAGGTACTCCTTTGCAATCTGTGTCTCTTCTGTGATCACTGACAGCGGGGTTTCTTGACCCCAGCTGGGCCTCAAGAAGGCAGAGAGACTCCTCTCTCATCTTCTCTGCCATCCTTACTGATATGGATTGACTTATGTCCCTCAGCATGTGTGTCATCTTGGCTATGATGTGATTCCCAGTATTGTGTGATTGTCTACCATTGTGTCATTTGATGTGATTCTCCTATGTGTTGTAAATCCTACTTCTGTGATGTTAATGAGGCAAGACTAGGGGTAGCTACGTTAACGAGGTAGGAGTCAATCTCTTTTGAGACATAAAAAAGAGAAGGGAGCAGAGAGACAAGGGGACCTCATACCATGAAGAAACAAGAGCCAGGAGCACAGTAGGATAGACCTTGATCTAACATGACTTGTGTCCTTGTAAACAGACAGAAGAGACACAGAGGAATGAACAGAAGCTGAGACTGGAGTGGTGCTGCCACAAACCGAGGGCCACCAGGCCACCAGGGACCACAGAAACTGGGAGAGGCAAGAAAGATCCTCCCCAAAGCCTTTGCAGACAGCATAGTTGTACCAATGCCTTGAACTGGGGCTTCCAGTCTCTAGGACCATGAGAGATTAGATTTCTGTGGCCATTTGTTACAGCAGCCCTACCCGTACCATACCTGCACCCATTGCCACCGAGTCCACTGTGACTCATAACAGTCCTTGTAAGACAGTGTAGAGCTGCTGCATACCATTTCCAAGGAATGGCTGGTTGTATTCAAACTTCTGACCTTTTGGTCAGCAGCCAATCTCTTAACCATAAAGCATCCAAATGAAATTGTCTGAGTCTTTTTAACATAACAAGTTTGAGTTTACTTCGTAGAACCCAACTTTTTGTTTTTCCTACCTTTTTTTGTGATTGCATGAAAATGTACAGTTCAAATTCGCATGCCTGCCTATCTGCAGTTCCCTCTGCTCTCCTCGCCCAGTGACAACATACTCCTCCTTTCTGTTCCATACATGTCATATCCTCTTAACAATTTCCTGTCCCCTCCTCTCCACCCTCTCCACTCCCCTCTAGTAAGAGGCCAGTAGGACAATATCCCATAGATGCATAGAACCATAAAGTGCACACACAATATGATCACTCTGTGCCCCTGAGTCCAGTCCATTCCTATCATAAGAGTTGACCTCAGTAATGATCTATGATCAAGGGCAGCATCAGGTCTAGGAGCCATGCTCCCAGGGGAACTCCCAGGCCTTTGGACCATCAATTGTGGTCTCTTAGTGGAGTTCTTGGGGTGCTCCCCTTTTTCTCTCATGTCACCACTGGGACTCAACATTGTGAGCCCCATCACGACTGTTACTGGTGGTGGCCAGACACCATCTGGTGGTTCTGGTCACATGCTGGTATAGTCACCCATTCATGTGGGTCTTTCTGTCTTCTGGACTCTTTTTCCCTCATGTCATTTTTGTCCCTGGTGATCAGCTGTTCCACCTGAGCTGGGACCATTTGGTGTGCTTCAGATGGAAGCTTGCTAGCTTTTAAGACCCCCGATGCCACTCACCAATATGGAGTGCAGAAGATTCTCTTAGCAACAGGCTAGTTATGTCAGCTGACCTCTATGTCCCCTGACAGCATGGTCCCCGGACCCCTGCCACTGCTACTTTATCCTTGCAATATTGGAGAACGCAACTGTTTACTATCAAGCTTTATGCATAAAATGACTACATGTAGTATTTAATTCAAGGCCCTTTAATAATGTCTTCAAATACATGAAGCATTCACTGAAGTATCTGATAAATTTAGAGCTAATTTTTACAACCATGCAAAAATTTACAATAGTTTGGATGACATTTAAAAGCTCTAACACTTCTCCTTTACCTTCAGGGACAAATGTTAATGAGAATGATGGATTTAGAATCTGACCAAACTTATTATTAACGTCAAGTACTATTAAATAATCTTGAAGTCTGAATTTGCAGAGCCAGCATGTGGGATTAGAGCAGGTACCCTACAGCCAGTTTGTGCCTACCAAAAGGGCACATCAGCCACAAATGATGAGCTGTGTCCAGCAGAAAAGACAGATTCTAGGCAGCCCCAAAGTCTCCCTCCTGGTCACCCTGCACCGTCTCCCACCCCAACATCCACCACACTTTGGGCTGTACCAGGCTCTGGCAGCAGTTCAGACCCCTTGTCAGGACACACACTGACAATGCAGTAGATTCCAGGGCAGACACTTCCTTGGTTGGATCTTTCTCATCCTGCTCTCCACCTCTGGGTGCCCCCCAGGGGGCCCCTGACATAAGTCCTCTGGGAGTTACCAGCCTGTGGGCTGCAGCTGCCCAAGCCCAAACAGAGGGCTGAGGGGAGCGATTTCCTTCCCCACCTGTCTCCTATTTTTGACATACTTGAGTTTCTTTCTACAGGGATTAGTAGATACAACAACCTGATTCAGCCAGAAGAAACCAAAAACCAAACCCATTACAGAGCAGAACTAGCCCACAGAGTTTCCAAGGAGTGCCTAGTGGGTTCAGACTGCTAACTTTTCGTCAGCAGTCATAGCACTTATTAACCATTCTGTCACCGGAGTTTCCTCAGTCGGAATAGAAAAGCCCAAAACACTTCTCTACTCCTTCTTCCACTCCCTAGACCGCAGCAGGGCCAGCCTGGGTTCAAATTCCACTCCTCCTCCATCTACAAGCTGTGTGTCCTTTAGCTACTAACTTACCCTCTCTGAATCTCAGTCCCCACCTCTGTAAAATGGAACAACAGCATTATCCCATAGAATTATACGAGATGATGCATGTGAAGTGCCCGGCACAGGGAAAGTCTTGGCAAATGCCAGTTCCTATAGGTCACACACAGAGACACAAACACAAAAGTCACCAACATGGTTACAGGCACACACACACAGGCCAGAGGCCCAGAGGCACAGCCAGCTCACACATGGGCACACACACAGGATACACAGACATGTGGATTCATGGAGACACACTGTCTGGGCCCTACCTCAGCCTAGCCCCACTCCTTGCCCACAGGGGCCGTTTGGATACAGCTGGACCTGCCCTGGCTATCGGAAGAGCGGCCCAGGCATCAAAGGCAGCCCTTTAAAGCCCTCCCGTTTTGATGAGTCTATGTCAGCGGCTCCTGCAGATCATTCTAGTGGCCCAAGCTCCAGGCATGCAACATCATGCCTGTGGTTTGCCTTTGTTTATCATCTGGGGGGTAGGAAGTAGGAAGAGAAGCCAGGAAAGGGTTTGTCATCCACAACCCACAAACACAGAGACACACCCACAGGGACAGGCCAAACACAAAGACCCGTAAAATCTACTGCCTTCCAGTCCATTCTGACTCGTAACAACCATTTAGGACAGAGTAGAACTGCCCTGTAGGATTTCCAAGCCTGTAATCTTTACAGAAACAGACTGTCACATCCTTTTCCTGTAAAGTCACTGATGGGTTAGAATCACTGAACTTTGGGTTAGCAGCTGAGTACTCAACCACTGCATCACCAGGTCTCCCGAACACAAAGACACCTAAGTTCACAGGATGCAGTTCCCCATCCCACAAGGAAGGGACCTGATAGCCTCTCAAATCCAATCTTTTTACTCCATTGCAGGCCTTTTTTCTCCAAGCCATACCCACGTGGGCACTAACTCTGTGACCACCACTGCCACCGTCCCATATTACCAGTATCACTACACTATCAACATCATTACTGCTACCACCATCCCCACCATCACCTTCATCAGCATCATTACCCACCATCCTCACCAGCACTCCACCAATATTACCACCATCCTTACCACCATCATTACCATCACCTCCATCAGCATCGCCACCAGTCTCACCATCACCTCCATCAGCATCACCGCCAGTCTCACCATCACCTCCACCAACATCACCATCATTCTCATCACCTTTACCATCACCTCCATCAGCTTCACCACCATCCTCACCAACACTCCACCAGTATCACCACCGTCCTTACCACTGTCCTCACCATCACCTCCATCAGTGTCACCATCATTCTCACCATCACCTCCATCAATATCACCATCATTCTCACCACTGTTACCATCACCTCTCTAGCAACTTCACCACCACCCTCAACATCGCTACCACCATCACCAACTCTATAAGCTTGACCTCCATTAACACCAATCCCGCCACCAACACTATCACCTCCACTATGGTCACCACCACCACTGCCATCACTGCACCATCCTACCTTCATTGAGCTGATGGAGGAGCCCTCTTGGACTGCGAAACAGTGTGGATGGGCAGGAGGAGGGTGATAAGCATCCAGGAGCCCAGAGGTTCAGGCTCAAGAGCTCAGGCCTCTGCAGCAGCCCTGCTGGAGACTGTCTTCCAGGCTGCGTATGAACCTGACCTCTCCTTGCTCCTTCCTTTCACACCTCCATCAGAGACCTGGTCCCCATCAGGCGCAGCTTTGTGGTTTCCCAGTGCCGGAGGTGGCTCTACGGAGAAAGAGAACACCCAGGAGTGGTGAAGAGAGGAGGAGCAGAACTCTGGCTGTGCCCACAGGATTGGCTGACCTGCACCCTCTGGGCCAGCACCTGACTAGAAGTATCCTCAGAGGGACAGTGACCTCAGCCACTGCCTGGAGCCCTGCCCATCTCAGCTAGGAGGGCCCGGAGTCATGAGGTGGGCACCCAGTGGGCAGGGAAAGCCACGGGGGCCGTCCGTGAGGCCGTGGTGAGGCAGGGATAAGGCCGTGGTGAGGCAGGGATAAGGCCGTGGGCTCCTCAGGGGGAGTGATGGATAAGTTTCGGATGATCTTCCAGTTCCTGCAGTCCAACCAGGAGTCCTTCATGAACGGCATCTGCGGCATCATGGCTCTGGCCAGCGCCCAGATGTACTCCGCCTTCGACTTCAACTGCCCCTGCCTGCCGGGCTACAATGCAGCCTACAGTGCCGGCATTTTGCTGGCACCTCCGCTGGTGCTGTTTCTGCTGGGCCTGGTCATGAACAACAATGTGTCCATGCTGGCTGAAGAGTGGAAGCGGCCGCCGGGCCGCCGGGCCAAGGACCCAGCCGTGCTACGCTACATGTTCTGCTCCATGGCCCAGCGGGCCCTCATCGCGCCTGTAGTCTGGGTGGCCGTCACGCTGCTTGACGGCAAGTGCTTTCTCTGTGCCTTCTGCACAGCCGTCCCTGTGGCCACCCTGGGCAATGGCAGCTTGGCCCCTGGCCTGGCTCCCCAAGAGCTTGCTCGCCTACTAGCCCGGGTGCCCTGCCCAGAGATCTATGACGGCGACTGGCTGCTGGCCCGTGAGGTGGCCGTGCGCTACCTGCGCTGCATCTCCCAGGTGAGGGGGCCAGATGGTCTCGGGCTGGGACTCCCTCCAGCAAGCAGGGTCCTTCCAGAAGAGGCTCTGTCTCTGCACCCCACAGCATGGCACTTCCTTGGGGTGGTCATATCCTCCCCTTCCCTGGTCTATGAGGCTGGAGACCCCCAGGCTGGTCTTGAGTTTTCATCCCCAAAAGCAGCTCTTTGGGGCTGATCATGTTTTCCCAGCTCAGACAGGGCTTCTGAAGGCCTGGTAGATCTCGTCCCTCAGATACCACCTGGGGCAAGTACCATGGCTCCCTGAGGCCAGAAGCTTCTAGAGAGCAGGCCTGTCCCCTGTCCTGTCCTGAGGTCTCCAGAGCTGGCCCCTCATTCTGAGTCCTGAGCACCAAGCTTAGGAGAATTTGCATCCTTTTCCTCTTTCAGGCTGAAGCAGTGGAGATGCTGGTAAGTGACGGGGCCATTTGGGTACATTTCCCTGGCAAATGCCTCCAGCTGGAGTCTCCATGGTTGTGGAGTGGGAGCTGAGGGGTCCAGGTGCTCTGGAAGGGTGGCATCAGTGAGGGATATAATCAAAGCCAGGGTGGGAGTGCTCAAGCCTAGACTCCAGGTCCTCCCAGCTCCACTCCCCATTTTTTTGCCCTTCTGGGCCCTCACTAGTCTGGGCTTCTCCGGCTGCCCCTCCAGGACAACGTGCACAGCACACTCATGCAGCCAGAGACAAAGGGGCTATAAGGGAGAACAGACAGAGGCCCAGGCCTGCCCTCCAGGAGCTATAGAGACATATACATTCAGACAGCCCTGGCTTCTTCTCTCTAGCCTCGACCTCTCTCACACTAGGTCTCCACCACTACCTCCCTCTCCTGGGTCTCCTATGTGACCCTCACAGCTTGGGTGTCTAACACCAGGCTCTGCTTCTCCCCACCCTTCATTTCCTCTCCTGTAGGGTATTTGCCCTGTTATCCCAGGCCTGGAGTCCAGAGCAACTGGCCCTTTACCTGAACTTAAAACTGTGACATCATGTACAGCCTGGTGCCTGGCTGTTACCACCAGCTGTTCTGAGACAGATCAAAATAGAGGGTCTTGGACAAAGCTGGAGAAAAATGTAGAACAAAATCCTAACTCACAAAAGAAGACCAGACTTACTGGTCTTAACACAGACTGGAGGAACCCCAAGAGTACCGGCCCACAGACATCCCTTCTAATTCAGTACTGAAGTCACTCCTGAGGCTCACCCTGCAGCCAGATTAGACAGGCCCATGAAAGAAGGAGATTAAATGGGCCCATCAGCCTAGAGTCGAGGGTGAGGGAAGGCAGGAGGGGACAGGCAACCTGGTAATGGGGAACCCAAGGTTGAAAAAGAAAGAAGGTCAACATGTTGCAGGGTTGGTAATTGATATGGCCAAACAACATGTGTGTTAACTGTTAATGAGAAACCAATTTGTTCCATAAACCTTCATCTAAAGCATAACAAAAAGCATTTTTTAAATCATGAAATCATACATTGAAAGTGTCCCCAGAGGTCCCAGCTGCCTGACCTATAGACCAGTTTCATTTGGCCTTCAGTAATGGTAAATTTTAGAATTACTTGACACATCTAATAACCAGAAAATTTTACAAGAAAATCAGCTTCATTTCACAAGAAAATCCAGCTTCATTTGAAACCTCAGAAGATCCATGTGCCCACATGTCCTCATGGAATGGTACTGGGATAGTGCCCCTGACTCTGAAGGAGCACGTGCTCTCCAGTGGCCCTCCTGAAGTCAGCATTGCCAGCACTCACCTGTCCCCCTATTGCAATCCAGCCATACGCTTCTCTGTGCAGATGAGGGCGTCACTCTGGATCCTGGGTCATGGGAGCTTTCCATCCACATCCAGAGCTCAAGTCCATTCACCCCATGCTCTTCAGCACTGAGTTTGAGCATTTGAGTCCCAGAGGGCCCAGCTCAGAGCCCAGCACCGAGTATGTGCTCAGTTAATGCCTGGAGAGTAAATGGTTTTCAGCACTAGGAGAGGAAGGACAGCTACAGACTCAGAGGAGGAAGGGTCCCTGTTCTAATTATCTCATGCTGCTATAACAGAAATACCACAGGTAGTTGCCTTTAACAAACGGAAATGTATTCTCTCATTGTTTAGCAGACTAGGAGTCCTAATTCAGGTCCCAGGGACAGCCATCTCTCTGTTGGCTCTGAGGAAAGGTCTTTATCATCAATCTTCCCATGGTCTGGGAGCTTCTCAGCACAGGGTTCCCTGGTCCAAAGGACATGCTCTTCTCCTGGTTCTTCTTGCTTGGTGGTAATGAGGTCCCTCTCCTCTCTGCTCTCTCTTCTCTTTTATGTCTCAAAAAGAGATTGACTCAAGATACAACCTAATGCATCAGATTTGTGAGCTGCTCTATTAATGTTACTGCCTCTAACCCAGCCTCATTAACATCATAGAAAATAGGATTTACAACACAGATGACAGTCACATCAGATGACAAAATGGTGCACAACCACACAATACTGGGAATCATGGCCTGGCCAAGTTGACATACATTTGGGGGAGACACAATTCAATCCCTAACAGGCCCTATGGCCTAGGGTGGTGAACGAAGGCTTCCTGAAGGAAGAGGTGCGGTCAGCAGAGGCCTGGGAGCATCATATGTCTAATGGCTCCTGAGTACTATGAACCAGGCATCTTGCCAACTGAATTATCACATTCAGTCCTCACAGCAACCCTATGAAAGACACAGTCATCAGCCCCATTTTACATATGAGAAAACTGAGTCACAGAGAAGTTAGGTGCCTGTTTCCTGGTCAGCTGGTAAGTAGAGGAGACGTGACTCAAATTCCAAGTTCTGCCCACTGAGGACCAGGCCTAAACGCCATATGTTTTTCATACAGGATTTCCTCTCCAGAAGGTGGGCTCATCTACACCCATTTTACAGACAAGAAAATGGAGGCTAAGAGGGGAAGTCATGTGCCCAGCCAGTGTTCTTTTCCCTAAGGTCCATGACGTAGTGCTTTTGGGCTTTGGTCAGATGTGGGGGGCAGGTGGGTAGTGCTAGCTGACTCTCTGCTCTGCTCTGCAGGCACTGGGCTGGTCCTTCGTGCTGCTGACCACACTGCTGGCCTTCGTGGTACGCTCAGTGAGGCCCTGCTTCACACAGGCCGCCTTCCTCAAGAGCAAGTACTGGTCTCACTACATCGACATTGAGCGCAAGCTCTTCGACGAGACGTGCACAGAGCACGCCAAGGCCTTCGCCAAGGTCTGTATCCAGCAGTTCTTTGAGGCCATGAACCAGGACCTGGAGCTGGGTCACACCCACAGGGTGCTGGCCACAGACACTGCTGCCCCAGCCACCACCGACAGTGCCGGGGAGGACAGGGAGAAGCTTCGAGGCATCACTGATCAAGGCACCATGAACAGGCTGCTCACCAGCTGGCACAAGTGCAAGCCACCACTGCGGCTGAGCCAGGAGGAGCCGCTGATGGGCAATGGCTGGGCTGGGGGTGGCCCCCGGCCCCCACGCAAGGAGGTGGCCGCCTACTTCAGCAAAGTGTGAGCCATGGTCAGCCAAAGAAGAGGAATGAGAGTCTGAACCCACAGCCCCACAGACTCCCAAATCAGATGGAAAAACAAAGGCTGCAGGTGCTGGGCGGTAGGCCCCTGGAGAAGACGCACATGCCCAGGCCTGCCCATTTGAGTCAGAAAATTTGGATGTAGGCACTGTGACATTCCCTGGGTGGCCCTGGGGCGGGGGGCAGGGGGCCAAGGGCCCTATTAGAAGAGCCCTGAACTGGCTTGGGGATTACCATGAGAGATGGTTCCCACCTGTCTGGTTGCTCATTGGGCCACTTTTAGAGCCCCTGGTCTATCATCCCTGGTTCACCATCTTCTTTCAGGTGTTGGGAGGGTCCCTGCCCCGATGTCCACACTCGTCCACGGCTTTTTAGGGTCTTGTTCCCTTGTGCTGTGGGCTCAGGGAGTGGAACAGCTTCTGGCACTTGCATGACACAGCAACCCTCTGATTTTAACCAAAGCATCCTGTGGGAAGACGAGTAGGCTTGACCCAGGTAGGCTGCAAGAATACAGCATGTGGCCTTATTTGGCGTGACTACCTGAGATGACAGGTGACAGGCGACAGACAAGATGTTGGAGGCCAAGTCCGCGAAGCCAGAGTGTAGTCATTATGGAAGTCACTTAGCAACTGTTAAGGTGGACTGCACATTTATTCAGCACTGAGCACCAAGCACCAAATCACCCCCCAACGTAGGGAAAATTGGGAGGGGTCCTGGAAGAGCACCCTAGTGCCACCTCACACCCAGGTAGCTGTCACTAAGGCGGGGAGGGGTCAGACCACTCCTGGGGCTTGAACAGCTACAGACAGAAGTGATGCCTCCTCATTTTCTCAAAGACGACACCTCCTGGAGTGAGGACTCTGGAATGCTAAGACTCTGCCCTGAAGTAGGTGTGCAGGTGGGTGGACAGGAGGTGAGTTACCCAGAGTGGAAATAGCATAGACTACAGAATGAGACAGAACTGCGCCACGTGCTACTTCTGCTACTTACAAACTGTGTCCTTGAGCCAGCTGCTTCATTTTCTGTGTCTGTTTTCTGATCTGTGAAATGCGGATGAAGCCCACTGCCTCCTAGGGTTGTTACAATCATTAAACCTTTGAAGTGCATACAAGAACATGGAAAGCATCCAGTAGTGGTGGCCGATGGGTTGTTGATTCCTGACCCTGAGAACTGCCTCCACCTTCAGGCAGAAGAGGAGAACGGAAGAAATGGAAGCAACCCAGGCCCTCTTCCTGGAGGAGGAGGAAACCAAGGGCCAGATTAACTTTCCTCATCTTGGATGTCTTTGAGACAGAAGTCCAGCCATCCCAGAACTCCTCCATCTCAGTCCTTCCTCTTGCACCTTCCCTCGATTTCTACTCTGAGACCCAGTGTCCCTCCCCATTAATCATTTGGAAGGAGGGAGCCCCTGTAGGTCAAAGTGGGCTGGGAGGGCTCCCCCAGGAAGTGGGACTTGAGTGGACCGCAAGGGGAAGGATTGGTATTGGTTGTGTTGGTTGTGGTGGGGGAGGCGATAAGAAGGCCTGGAGGAAGTAGGCAGTACAGGTGTGAAAAAAGAGCAAAGCTTCCAGTCCTGCTGGGCTGGGTTCAAATACTCAAGATGTAGGTCCTAAGGCAAGGCACCTAACTCCTCTGAACCTCAGTTTATTTATCCATGAAATAGACAAAAACAGCTGCTTTTCAGGATTATGGTGAGGCTAAAGGGAGATAAATTTGGGGCAAGGATCTGGACTGATAACTGAGGCTGGGGCTCACATAGCCTGTCCTTGGACAGGACACTGCATTCCTAAGCTGTGACTCTTCAGCCACACTTACACACTCCCACACACAGGAAGCTCAAGACCACCTTTTGGGACAGGCTGGGCAATGCTCAGTGTCACCAAAGGGCTTCCTTCATAGGTGTGCCTCCTTGTAATTTTCGCCTACCATTTAGAGCCAGCCTTGGGGGCCTCAGAGACTCCCTGGACTCTGGGATTCACTTGTAAGTCCTCCAAAGAGCTGAAGCAGTGCCGGGGTTCCACTGAACTATGGAGGGAAGAGCTGGCAGAGGGGCTTTGTCCAGGCAACAGCAGGACAACTCTGAGAGAAAAGCCTGGGAAGTCCACAGGCACAGGTCCCCTGCTAGGGGTCAGTCTCAGTCTGATGGCACCTCTCCCCTGACCCTACTGGGTTCTCCTTCTAGAAGCTTCTACCTGGTGGGGGCCAGGCATGGGGTGCTCTTGAAATTGGCTCAGAGGGCAGGTATGGGGGCCAGAGCTCCTTGAAGGCCTGGAGGTCGGGCCCTTGCTGACACCCCGACCCTACCCCTTCATTGGTCCCACTGGAGTAGAGCAGGGCCGAGGGTGGAGGGTAAGCACTGCTTAGGATGATGAGCAGGCCCAGCCCCAGCAGGCAGCACGGGACAGACACAGCTGCCAGCAGGCGCCTGCACTTCCTCCCTCACAGCTCCTCCGCCTCCTCTCTCTGCAGGCAGCGCGGAGGCTGACTTTCCACTCACTGCCGCGCGTTCCATCCCACGGTTTCCTTCTCTCTTTTCTGGAGTTAAACTTTTCTGAAGGCACCACCAGTCCCAGGCCTGCTGGTCTCGGACTAGTTCCTGTGCTGGCGGGAGAAGCAGAGAATAGACTGTAGGGTGGAGCAGGCAGCAAGATCCATCAGGCTGGGCCAGCGACCGGCCTAGGAGAGCCACACCCGGGGCTCCAGGAGCCCAGCCCGGCTGAGACCCAGGCCACAAGAGCCCGAAGCTGGCTCCAGGTAAGCAAGGGCCCCTCCTTGGGTCAGCCAGGTACTCTGGGAGGAAAGCAGACTTAGTTCCTAGTCGCCCAAATGGACTGCCATGGAAGAAGCTGAGGCCCCCACTGGGGCAGGGTCAGCCCAACTGGAGTGGGTCCCAATCAAGGTCTGGTTGGGGCCCTGCCCTGGCGTGTGGGGCCCCTGCTTGTGTGCAGGCCTCCAGCACCAGCCTTAGTTGAGCGCGTGAATCCAGGACTCCCAGCCAAGCTCATCCAGAGCCTTGAAGCCAGGAAAAGAGGGAGGGGAGGTGGGTTTGCAGTTAACCGATTCATCCCCTGCAAAACTACAAACTCCGTTTCTTGGCAAGCAAAGCTGGAGCCCTGGACCTGTGAGGTGGGAAAAGTCAAACTGTGAGGTGGGGAAAGTCAGACACCTCCACTCCCTCCAGGTATATGGTGTGGTGGTATGGCTTTGCCCGGGCCGTCCTGACAGCCCTGAGATAGTGGCGGTGACAGAGATGAGGACTCAGAAGGGGACGTGGGCAGATCTTCCAGTTCTGCTCGCTGCTCATCCCAGCCCTCCTCTCCCTGCTGTGCTCTGGCCTGGGGACCTTTGTTTTTCAGCACTGAGATGGGGAGAAAGACATGGGGCCACACCCAGGGCTCTCTGGGTCTGTGTGGGTGGAACCTGGGAAGAAAGCTGGAGCGGCCATCTCTGGGGTCTCAGTCTGTGACCACTTCCCGAGGGGTGGCCAGCACCACTGCACCCTAAGGCAGGGATGTCTCAGTGTGCCAATGAGCCTTCACCCGACTCCTGTCACTGGCAAGCAAGTCGGCTTGATGGGAAGAGGCCATGGCTGGGGAAGGAGAAAACACGCCGGGGCTTGCCAGGCTCCCAAGGGCAGGCAGACAGAGGTCAGCAGGACAGAGAAAACGGAGGGCTCACTCAGCCAGCCCTACCTCCCCACATCCCACGCCTCCTTAGGTCCTGGTTAGAAGTTCTGCACATTTGAATGGCCTCAAGCAGGGCACTTCCTCTTCAGGTGGAGCTTAATTTCCGGATCTTTGCAGGAAACAGAATCCCCCTCCCCCTTCCAGTCTACCAGTGTCACCTCTGGAGGTGACTGCAAAGACCCAAAAGGTGTACAGAGACGGAGGAAAGAGATGGGGGGTTTCACACAGGACAGTTATCAGGCATCATTTGTTGCATTTCTTTTCCCTCCAACATCCACAAGAAAGCAAGGACCAGAATGACTCATCTTCTTTTCACAGTTGAGGAAAGTGAGGCCCAGACCAGTCATGAAATATGCGGAAAGCCAGAATCTTACAAACCAGTTCAGAACCTAAAGTTTCCGAATGTTTCCAGGGAGGCTGTCATCTTGCTGTGTCAGGCTAACTGCTGACTGGAGGCCCATACCTTACCCCATCCCACATCCCAGAATTAATTCCAAGTCTCCTATCTGCTGAAACAGCCACTCCAGCTTTCATAGCATGGAGCTAGAAGGCCTGAAGATACATGCCCCCCCAAATATCCAAGGTCCCTCAGCACATTAGAACTACCTGGAATACCAGGGGAAAAGCCTGTCAATATCCCACATTCGTCAACACCGTATGGCCATTCCCAACTTCTACCCCTTGGGAAGTTTGTGGTGTCAAAAGGAACATGTGTGTTTGAGGCAGACAGACCTGTGCTGAGCCCCAGTGCTACCACTTGACAAATCATTCACCCTCGGTGAGTCTTCCCTTTCTCTTATATATGACGGAGACACTAATACAGCCGTCTCATGGGGGTGTGTGAGGATGAGCAGTGAGGGGTGGAATTCCATGAGCAGTGTTGTTAGATGCTGTGAGAATGGCACGGTAGAGGCGTGTGACTTCCTCTAACTTTACAAAGGGGAAGGAGAATCAAACCCAAAAGTCCAAGGCAGACTCCTATTTAGCGGCGGTCAGACATACCCCGTGTTTACTGACCTTGACACCAACTGTCCCTCCCACAGCACTACTTCTCTGCTAGATTTGAAAAGTCACTGCAGTGCCAACACAGAACTCACAGACAGTACTCACCGTTACAGGGTTTCCTGGGGAAGTGTTTTTTAGGTGTTTTTAGGTGTCGTCAGTTCAGTTCTGGCTCACAGTGACCCTGCGCACGACGGAGGAACACATGGCTGGGCCTGCACCTTATCACGACTGTTGCTGCGCTTGAGCGCACTGCGGCAGCCACTGTGTCAGTCCATCTCGTTGCGGGTCTTCCTCTTTGTCACTGACCCCCTGCCTTACCAACATGATATCCTTTTCCGGGAACTGGTCCCTCCCGATAACGTATCCGAAGTATGTGAAATGTATTCTTACTGTCCTTCTAAGGAACAACTCTGGTTTTACTTCCTCCAAGACAGATTTGTTTGTTCTTTTGGCAGTCCATGTTATATTCAGTATTCCTCACCAACAAGACAATTCAAAGGTGTGGATTCTTCTTTGGTCTTCCTTATTCACTGTCCAGTTTCTGCAAGCATATGAAATGACTGACAACACCATGGCTTGGTCAAATACACCTGAGTCCTACAGGTGAATTCTTTCCTTTTTAACACTTTAAAGTGCTCTCTTGCAGCCAGTTTGCCCAGCGCAACGTGTCTTTTGGTTTCTTGACTGCTGCTTCCAAGGGCACTGATCGTGGATCCAAGTAAAATGAAATCTTTGACAACCTGATCTTTTCTCCATTTATCATGATGTTGCTTACTGGTCCAGTTGTGAGGATTTTTATTTTCTTGATGTTGAGGTGTAATCCATAGTGAAAGCTGTGGTCTTTGATCTTCACCAGTAAGTGCTTCAAGTCCTCTTCTCTTTCAGCAGGCAAAGTTGTGCCATCTTTATAATGCACGCTGTCGATGTCTTTTTCCAATCATGAGGTCCCATTCTTCTTCACATAGTCCAGCTTCTCGGATCATTTGCTCGGCTTACGGATTGACTAGGATATAACCCTGATGCACACCTTTCCTTACTTTAAACCACGCAAAACATCTCCGAGATCAAGACTGCCTCTTGATCCATGTATAGACTTTTCATGAGCACAAATTAACTGTTCTGGAATTCCCATTGTCTTCAACGCTATCCATAATATGTTATGATCCATATATTCACACACCTTAGTACAGTCAGTAAAACGCAGGTAAACATCTTTCGGTATTTTCTGCTTTCAGTCAGGATCTCCCTCACACCAGCAATGAAGCAACAGGTTACAATTCATTCAGGAAACACTTAGGATACAGTTCTTTGACTGGGAGAGCTTCTCAGCTGTGTTCACAGGTGGGTCTCTCTGTGGCCCTCAGCCCCTTTGCCTAGCATCTGGCCTGCTCAGGCAAGTGTCACCAAGTTTTTCTTAGGTCTGTCTTTTAAGTGCCCACACCTCACTCTGCCAGTAAGCCTCATGCCCCAAGGCATTCAGCTTTCTTGCTTACATGGCCAGGAAGTCCAACTCACCGTCTCCTGGTTCGGAGGCTGCTGTTTCTCTGCCACTGCTTCTCATCATCTCCAGTGTTACAGCTCTCCTTCTCAGTCCTGGTTCTGTCGTCTCTGCTGCCTCCGTCTTCTGTATTACAAAACTTTCTCTCTCCAAAACTGACCAATCCCCTTAATAGGGTCCCATGCCCACAAGGGAGCCCTGGTGACACAGTGGTTAAGCATTTGACTGCAAACTAAGGCTGGCAGTTTGAATCCACTAGGTGCTCCTTGGACAATTTGTGATGCAGTTCTACTGTCTTACAGGGTCACTAGGAATTGGAATCGACTCAATGAAACAGCAATGGGTTTGACCCCGACAAGGGTGTCGTGTACTTTATTTAAATTAAAAATAATGTAATTTTTTCTTAGCAAGCTATCCAATCCCTTTGATGAGCCATGAACACTTCATTTGCATAATATCACTTGGTTATTTGGTAGGAGTCACAAAGACTATGACTAGAAAGACCATCTTTAAGTAATTAATACCTTGTACTGCAGGCCACTCCCCGGCTCTTATAGCCATTGACTCATTCACACTTCAAGGGTTCTGATTTTACCACCCTGACTCATGGTGTTCCCATGTACAACAGAATGAGATGTTGTCTGGTTGGTCCTATGTCATCTTCGTGATCATATGTTCAAGTTCAGTGTGACAACCACTGTGAATTTTCAGTGATTTCCCACCTAGGGTGCTTATCTCCCAGCACTGTATCAGACAATATTCTGTTGTGATCCAGAGAGTCTTCACTGGCTAATTTTCTACGGAGACTACCAGGCCTTTCTTCTTTGTCTTAATCTGCTAAAATGTGTCCACACAGGTCACCCTGCTGGTATTTAAAATACCAGTGGCACAGCTTCCAGCATCATGGCAACATGCACACACCACAACAAACTGACAGTGGGTGGTGGCAACGAACAGTGTTGACCATCATCTCCCCCAGTCCCATGGCTCCCCCCAAATTCTTTCCTTCCTCATCAGCCTGGCCATACAAGCATCCTTGTTAACCTCCTTAACACTTCTTAACACTTATCAGCCATCTGCTATTCCATAGGAAGCACCAGGCTAACCTGTGTAAGAGTTAAAATGACGAGACTGTGCCCTGCCTTCAGGTGCCCAAGAGCCTGCGTGTCTTCCTAGTCCCACCAGGAACCATCACTCCCAGCCTCCTGCCTCCAACTTGCAGCCGTCACCATGGCAGCCCTGATTGCAGAGAACTTCCGCTTCCTGTCACTCTTCTTCAAGAGCAAGGATGTGATGATTTTCAACGGCCTGGTGGCACTGGGAACAGTGGGCAGCCAGGAGCTGTTCAGTGTGGTGGCCTTCCACTGTCCCTGCTCGCCAGCCCGGAACTACCTGTATGGGCTGGCAGCCATCGGTGTACCCGCCCTGGCACTGTTTCTTGTCGGTGTCATCCTCAACAACCACACTTGGAACCTAGTGGCTGAGTGCCAGCACCGGAGGGCCAAGAACTGCTCAGCTGCTCCCGTCTTCCTACTCCTGAGCTCCATCCTGGGCCGTGCAGCTGTGGCCCCCATTACCTGGTCTGTTATCTCCCTACTGCGGGGTGAGGCTTATGTCTGTGCCCTCAGCGAGTTTGTGGACCCCTTCTCACTCACAGCAGGGGGAGCGGTCTTCCCACAAACCCATGCTACAGAAATCTTGGCCAGATTCCCTTGCGGGGAGGGCCCTGCCAACCTGTCCGATTTCCGGGAGGAGGTCAGTCGCAGGCTCAAGTATGAATCCCAGGTAAGGAGCTGTGTGCAGAAGGAAACTCCCCGTCTCTCCCGTAGGTCGTGGTTGGTGGGAGGAGGGCCAATTCCAGTTCCCAAGTAAGCCAGTCAGTTTTAAAACATTAAAGGAACATTCTGTGGCTCAGCCTCGCCATGATCCCAGATTAAGTCCTTTACCCCAGCTTGGACCCCCGCAAACCACCTTCACTGAATTGTGATGGGCTGAGACGATGAGGGAGGAGGGGTGGGCCCTTGGGACCACAGGAATGGTGGCAGAAAATGCAGAGGCATTCTAAGATTGGCTCTTAGAATGAGAGATGGCACAGAAGGCGTTCAGTGGGGTAAGGAAGAAGCAGTGGAATCCCATGTGCAAGGGTCAGCTCCTGTTTCAGAAGCAGAATCTGAGGCTGGGGAAGTCATACAGACTGGAGACCTGAAGTCCAGGTCCAGTCCAGCCTATCGCTTCTGACCTGCTACCACTTCTTCGGGTGACTGGGGGCCCAGGGAGCCCCTTGCCCCAACTCAGTCCTGCCCACTCCCTGGCCAGCTCTTTGGGTGGCTGCTCATCGGCGTGGTGGCCATCCTGGTGTTCCTGACCAAGTGCTTCAAGCATTACTGCTCACCACTCAGCTACCGCCAGGAGGCCTACTGGGCGCAGTACCGCACCAACGAGGACCAGCTGTTCCAGCGCACGGCCGAGGTGCACTCGCGGGTGCTTGCCGCCAACAACGTGCGCCGCTTCTTCGGCTTCGTGGCGCTCAACAAGGAGGATGAAGAGCTGGTTGCCAAATTCCCAGTGGAAGGCACACAGCCGCGGCCACAGTGGAACGCCATCACTGGCATTTACCTGTACCGGGAGAACCAGGGGCTCCCACTCTACAGCCGCCTGCACAAGTGGGCCCAGGGTCTGGCAGGCAATGGCACAGCTCCTGACAATGTTGAGATGGCCCTGCTAGCCTCCTGAGGGTCCTGTTCCCAGCTCTGTGAAAAGGACATTACTGGGTACCAAACTGAACCCCACTACCTACACGTATCAGGATGGGACATTTTTAAGCCACAGCTTCTTAGGGTAACAGGCCAGCAGAAAGGAACCCAAGATGCCTTGGGGTGGGGAGGAGAAATCTAGTAAATCTAGTAAACAAGTTCTCAGACCTGAAGAAATCCCCTCTCCTGTTGCTACCAGCTCACTCAGTCAACAGGTTTAGGGAAAAGACTCCCCGAACTGGTCCTTTGTTCAGTGACGACGACCTTTCACTGGTGGGCCTCCAGCCAGGCACAATGACACCATCAGGCTCCTTGTGCAGTTAATTTGTGTCTAACTGCATATGGAAATGACTGAAATGCACAGCTGAGAAGCTGCTTTTCAACAATGTAAGTCAATGGCCTCGTTTTATGTATTTCAATTTTTGATAAAGCTTTTCTTAGTATAAAGGACTAGCTTGGTGTCTCCATGTTTGAATGGCTGTGGGAAGAGAGGGGACAGGGAGACCCTGGGCAGGACTGCAAAGGGCTGAAGGGGCAGGCAGGGTGCAGGAGCATCAGGTACTCCCACACGGGACAGGGGCCTGGGGCTGACGACCTCCTGCAGCTGGCCTCCTTTAGCTGACAGCATCAGAGGGACGGGGCCTGGCCTTCCGCAGAGGGTGGTTTGACTTGAGATGTCCAGTCTTGCTGTGATCCTACTCTCGATAGGGCAGAACCAACTCCTGTAACTTAGGGCTAATGCTCGATAACTGCTGCTCCTCCCTCCTGTCCCAGCCCTGGCTGATCACCTTGGCCACTCCCCATGAGAACCTTTGCTATTCTCTGTCCCTTGGGAGACTTGGTTGGTTTCCCATGGAAAAAAGCCCTTCAGCTCTCAGGACATTTCAGATGCTGCCAGAGAAAACTTTCAGTCCCCCTGACACACAGCCAAAAAGAGAACAGCCTTCACAACTAGCTGGAGCTGTGTTAGTCTCCAAGAACTCTGGCACATAAAGGAGTGTCATGTTATCGAGGAGGGGGTGGTGCGGAGGGCTGCTACAGAGAGGTTTAGGGTGCCAGTGGACCTCGTCATGCGTTCTTGCACTCACGAAGCCCATCAATCCACCCTACCCAGAAAGCTCTCCCCACAGCAGCTGTAAAGACCACAGGGAAACTGTGTGACACTCCCCAAAGCCACACAGTAAGTCAGCCCCAGGGCCAAGGAGGGAGATTAATGTTATGCAGCAACGTCTTACCTGCCACACTCTGTGGCAGTATGTGACATGTATTTTCTCAGTTAATCCACACAATAACCCTTAAAGGAGAAATTTTTTAACTCCATCTCACAAATGAAAAAACAGTCTTAGAGAAGTTTGGTAATCTGGCCAAGGAGGGTCTGGGATGAGTCACTAGCTGGTCTAAGCCAATACCCATGGCTTACCTCTTAGCTACCCAGGTTTCCCAATTTTCCCTAACAGGCTTAGCCTCTGTCCTTCTGCCCCATTTTGACATGCCCCGTCCCCACAAAAGGCTCAAGGTACTAGCTGAGCTAAATCCAAGAGAATGTCTGCAGACTCTGAGATCTGACAGGAATAAGGAGGGTGAGCAGGGAAGAGGGCCTGCTCAACGGGCCCCGATGATGCCCTCTGGCTGGTCTGAGATCTGGCCAAAAGGGGAGCCTGGCCACAAGAGCCTGAGGAGGCAGCCTCTCCACTCTAACTCCCCAGGGAACTCCCAGGCAGGAGAGACACAGCTCTTCAAAGAGCCTCAGAGCTTGTCTGCCTCAAAGAGAGACAAGATTAAATAAAATGATACTCCAAACAAAAAGGAGTTACAAGAAATTATAAATTCTTTCTCATCCTGACAGGATTACTCAAAGCACACTACAAAAAAAAGCAGCACTTAAATACTGTCCTCAGGCAACAGAACTTCCCACCCGCCCAGGCGCCTGAGGCTGGGCAGGGCGGGGAGCCGCTAGTCCTCCCACACCGAGCTCTTGGCCTCCACGTACTCCAGGGCCTTCGCCTTCACTGCCTGCACATCCTTGTCGCTGCCATGCTGCTTCTCGTAGTCCAGGTAGCGCTTGAAAAAGAACTTCATTCGTTTGGGGGCCAGGCTCAGGTGAATGACCCGCTCAAAGATATCCCTGTGAAGAAGAGCAAGGCATTAGCCTCTGGGTCCCAGGCCACACGACTCCTGGCTGGCGCACACACATGGGCTCTGCTTTGACTGGGTCCCGGGCCCTCTGTTGCCCTGTAACCCTACTTCTACTTTTATTTTCATGACCATTATTGATTTTCATGACATTCCTGGTGAAAGAGGTAACAATACTCCCATTTTCCAAATGAGCACAACATTCAAAGATGTCAAGGTACGTACTTGCCTGAAGTCACACTGCCAATCTGGGCAAAGCTACCAGCTTGACGATAATGAGGTGTGGTTTTGGAAAAAGCACTGCTTTAAACCCACAGAAGCACCCTGAGCCCTCCAAGGCACCTCCTATTCTTTCTGGACCTCAGTCTACCTGTTGCTAACCTTTCCTGCCTTGTGAACATGCAGACAGCCAAAAGAGAGATGATGCTGTGTTAAGTCCCCTAAAATGAGAGCCAGGCACAGCACTAAATTATGAGGAAACCCAAGTCTCCCAGCTCCCAGACTGGGGCCCGGGCTACTTCTCTCTGATGCTCCAGACACCAACCAAGCAGAAGCCAGTCTCTGAGGCAGAAAAAGAACTTGAAAAAATGAACGCCATAGGATGTAATGCTTCATGTCAAAGTAGCTTTTTTAGGTGAGTAAGAGAACTGCAGAAGCTAGGAGCTACTCCAGGGTGAACACGCAGCTCAGTCACTGCCTTCCTCTCTGTGCAGGGGACCCAGCCTGCAGTCAGCCCCTCTTACCGGACCTCCTTCTGGCTGCCATGCTTGATGGTCATGTCAATGTACACCGACCACACATCCGTGCGCTTTGGGTAGGTGCTCAGCGTGTTCTCGAAAATGGCTTTGGCCCGCTCGGCATCGCCCAGCTGGAACTCAAGCTGAGCAAACTTGGCAATCACATCCACATCTACAAGGAAAGGACAGTTCAGAAACAGGAAGCAGACAGACTTCTCCCGTAACACACTGGGCTGTGGGGCAATGGTCAGCCAGGCTTCCTGCTCCCAGGTTATGACAAGCAGAACAAATCCTGAACAGGACAGTGGGGTGCATTTAGGGCTAAAGGACAGTATGCAGGTTGGCAGTGACCTAAGACTCCCACTACAGACACCGCATCCTCTTGTTCAGAAGAGGTGGTGGAGGTGTTGTCCTTCGGGGCAATTCATGGGTTTTGTTCCTCTGTCCTTTAAGTTCTTTTTCGTACTTGAAATCCAATGCACATTCTTAAGCTCATGAGAACATGGCCAAGAAAGGTAACTGGGTATCCCTCTTAAGGTTGTCCTAACTGAGGCAAACACCACGGAGGATGAGAAGACCCCCATTTATATTCCCAGACTCACGAGACATACTCAGAAACTGGGCCAGCTGATGGGAATGAGCACTTACGCTCCTTCTGAGGCAGGCACTCCAAGGCTCGCTGCATCAGGCGGTGACTGGCACCAGCCTGGCCCCTCCGCAGAAGGAAGGAGCCATATTTGATCCAGACTGCCTTCTCCTGCCGGAAACGCTTCAGCATCCGGTTATAGAGTTCACCAGCTTCCTGAAGGAAAGGACAGGGTAAACTGAAGAGAGAATAACAATGGTGGCAGCAAGAGGGACGGGCAGTGACGCACATGCGATTTCAGACATGGGCTCTGACGCTTAATTGCTAGGCCTAATTCTAGATATCTGACAGAGGATGCTCAGGAGAGAGCACGAGAGCCATAAAACGGGACGGGGGTCTCCCTACTAACTCTGTGCCAGTGAACGACTCCAAGACTAGAAGGGATGTGACAATGACAAGAGGCTATGAGAGACAGAAAAGGGAGCAGTGGACCAGTATATCACTTTCTGCCTACAATGCACTGGCCGGCAGCCCTGAGACACACCCCACAGGTCCAGGGCCACCACCTCGCTCATTGTCACTCCACTGTCATCACGTGAAGGTGAGGGACATGGCTGCCTTCACCTGGAAGATGAGTGAGCTGGGCCCAGACATCCCAAAGCAATCCTGAGGCAGGACTGGATCCGGAGCCCCAGACCTCCCCATGAGGCTGCAGTCTCCGGGACTCGGGAGTCAGGCTCTGAGAGGCCAAGGCCCCCCAGCAGCTGCCCAGCTGGCCTAGAGCATCACCTGGAATTTCTCTGACTTGGCATAGATGTCAGCCAGGTGCAGGAAGACCTTGAGAGGCTCGTTGTACTGCACAGCCCTCTCGAAGGCCTTGGTTAGTGACTCCTGAGAGCCGTACATGTTCTCGAGGTTCAGCAGGGCCACCCACACGTTCAGCTTCTCCTGCTCCTCTCTGGAGGAAGAGCAGTCAGCACGTGAGCTGCACGACCCAGCCCAAGGAGCCTCCCAGGGATGGTTCCTACAACCACTTCCATGTCCCCAGGCCCCACCCGAGTGCAGGCACTGAGAGACCCTGTCCCCAGTGCCGCTTACATAGAAGCGGCAGCCACCACCCTGCACTCCTGGGCCAGTGGCTCCCTGGTTCCTGCCTCCATCGCTGGGAAGGAAGCCTACAAAATACCAAACTAGAGTTTCAGGCTGTAAGGAACAGGACCCTATGTCTGATTATCTCCCCAAACCACGAGAATGAGGCAAAAGATCTGCCATCCCTCTTCTGCAAACTAACCTGACTTTCTGCCTGGAAAACTGAGGGTTTTCACAAAGGTGTGTGTAGAGTTGTTTTTCCCACTCTGCTCTACACCAAACTAGGTGCCTTATTTACACGTGGGGACTCTGGCAGATGTTATCTGTAGCTATTTCAGTGATGACCATAAAATTTACATGAGCAAAAGGATCTATTTCACAGATGGCCACCCGGTGAGATAAGGCCTAGGAACTGTGGGCCCTGGTGGCAGCCACCCAAACTGCAGTCAGCCTGCCTAGAGGACCCACAGGCAGCCAACTCTGCAAGCCTAGAACCTGAGAAGACAGATCTTTCCTGACAAGAGGGCCCTCTCTGGAGCAGCTGGGGCAAACTCCAGACCTGAAGGAGATAGTCTTGAGAGCCCGCTCAGCCACAGCACGGGCCTTCTCGATCTCCGTGGCCTGCAGGTGGAAGGCCATGTACTGCAGCCACAGGATGGAGCTGTTGGGGGAGCTGAGCACGAGTCGGTCAAAGTCATCTGCTGACTCCGGCTGTCGCCCAGGATCCATTAGGGCCTCTTCGATGCGGGATAGCTCTTTCTCCGCCTTCTGCTTCTGCAACACCTTCTCCTTTCTGCTTTTCTTCTTCTGGCAGGGAAGGCAGAAAAGGGAGTGAGACCCCAGGCGAGGCTGGTGGAGCCAAGGAGGAGCAGGGCAGTCCCCAGGGTCTATCAGTCCTCCCTGGGAGGACATCGAGGCTGGGATAGAGCACAGGAGACTGGTTCCAAGGGTTCCCTGAAAAAAGCACTAAGCCCTGGAAAATACAGCACCGTGGCTTCATGTGGCTTCTCGTCTTCTTCACTGTCTGAGCTTTCTCCTCGAGGCGGCAGGGCTGGAGTGAGAGAGTCTAGCCCCACGTCCCACATGAAGCCTGAAGACAGCTGCAGCCGCGGTGCTTCTGTCGGCTTGGTGGGCTTCTCCTGCAGGGTCACAGAGGCACGTGAGGCAAGCACTTGGCCCTGGGGACCCCTGCTCCCCAGCCTCACCCCACCTGATGGAGGGAGACTCCCACTCTGCCCAAAACACTTGCTCTTCTCTCAGCACCACATTAGACTATGTCATGTTATCTTGTGACACAAAAGTCTTCTTTGTAAGTAAATTTACATAGCTAACAAATTTTACTACTACATAGATATGCATATGCTGGGAGACAGATATCACAAAAAATCTGAGGGTTGTTGAGCTGAAAAGTGCAGGGAACCTTGTTGAGCTGTAAGCCCATCCAACCCAGGCCTCTCGGCTCAAGTATTCTCATTGCTGTTGTTTTGTTTCTGACACACAGCAACCCTCCAGGACAGGGCAGGACAGAGCAGCCCATGTTTCCAAGGCTGTAATCTTTATGGCAGCAGATGGCTACACCAATCCCCTGTAGAGCAGTTGGTGGGTTCGATCCACTGACTTTTCAGTTAGCAGCCAAGGGCTTAACCACTGGGTGACCAGGGTTCCTTGGCTTAACTATTACTGCCCCATTTTTCAGAGCAGAATGCAGGTTCAGAAAGGCTAAGCCTCCCCTTTATCAGACCCACCCCACTAACTGAATGCAATTCTACCCAATAAACACTAAACTAGAAATTATTTTATGCAGACCACTCTATAGGTGAAGCAGGTCTCTGTCCTCAAAGAGCTTATGACCAACTAAAGAAATAAACAGTTCCATTACCTACCATTTCACAGGAACTGAGGTAAAAGAAGACATGCTCTTAGGCAGGGCACCAAGTCCTTCCCTCCCCCAAAGCAGCCTTTTGTCCTCTACTCAGTGTCCCTCACCTTGGGCACCACAGTCATCTCTTGTATGTCCTCTTCTCCTTCCCGGTAATAGACTTCAACACCACTATCATCCTCCTCTGTCAGAACAGCTTTTTTCTGCTTCTTGGTCACTCTTTCCTAAGATGACAGGTAGGAAAACCACTAAGCCCCCCTTCTTGCCCAAGAGCACCTCTGGCAGTCCATGGCCAAGGCCATCCTTCTGCTTCTCCTGGCCCTATGCAGGGCCCAGCCCCCAGACTGAGGTTGCCCTTGCTCCCAAAGAAGACTAGGCAGCTGCCTGGCTGGCTTTTACAGTGCGCTCCCTTTTCCAATGAGGAAACGCTGTACTCTGAGGGGCTTACCTGCTTACTCTCAAACTCGGGATGCTCCCGCTTGCCTTGCTTCTTCACTTGCAATTTCTGGGGCTCACTCTTCTCCTTGCTGGGCTGCCTTGCCTCCTCCTGCCTTTTCTGGTTTTTCTTTGCCTCCTTCCCTTTTTGGTCTCCTCTGTCTGCCTCTGCTTCACCCTGCTCCTGCTCCTGAAGCAGCAGTCCTACGGAGGCAGGAAGCACGTCTGGTTTCCCAGTGTCGCTGGGGAGGAAAGACAGCCTCACCAGGCTCCTCTTGTGGTTCAGGCTGTGACAGGGAGTGATAGAGGGCAGGAAATGAGACCACACCACACGTACACAGTGAGGAGACGGTAAGGGGGGTGACTGCTCACTGGGATGGGTGTCCTCCGGAGGTGATGGAAACGTTTTCAAGCTAACTAGCAGTGGTGGTGCCCAACACCGTGAATGCACTGAATGCCACTGAGTGGCACACTTCCCAACAGTTAATTTTATGTTGTGTAAAGTTCACCTCAATTTTTTTAAAAAGTTCAAAGGATGCACCAAGCAGCCCAGGACTTACCTCCCCTTATCAGCCCAGTTTTGGGCCTTGCTTCTTCTGCCTAGAGAAGGCAACTCACCACTCTTAGGAATGAGGTGCACGTTTTACAGGGTACAGCATGATGTCTCTCCCTGCCCAGCCCCAACAACAGCAGCCTCTCCAGAGGCAAGTTCACACAGTGACTTAGAGAACACAGGCTGGGGCTCAAATTTCCACTCATATGAACACTACATTCACCACAATGTAAACCCCTGTGTTCAAAGTTTACCTCCAAAACCTCTTCCCAGAGCTCCCAAAGAAGGAGGGTTGATCTACATCACAGAGACAGAGGAGAGAAAGAAAAGGCACCTACCTTAGGATTTTTGCTGTGAGCAGCTTCCCTTCTGGGAGGTATCTGCTATACAGGTCCTTCTTAGACGGGCTGTACTGGGAGACACAGCAGTACCGGGCCAAGCCCACAACAGAGGGGCCAAGGCTGAAAGAAGAGAGACAAGGGTCCTGAGATCATAAAAACTAGAACAGAATCCTCAACAACCCCGGGGACTCCACAGTCGTATGAACCCAGGCTGTGACAACGATTTACAACAGGTATTAATTCCCTGGCAATTAACAGCATCAAGAGGTCTTTTAAAATGATGAAGACTAACGGATTTTTTGGGGGGCCCCGCATCATAGCATCACAATATATAAATCACAGTCTGCCAGAGACAACGCAGGGAAGGCTGCACTATCTGGTAGTTGCAAACATGATAGCAACTCCCAGAACATCTGCAAATCATGATCCAACACTAAATCAAAGAAAATCCAAATGCACTTAAAACTGAAATTTGACAAGCCACCTTCTGTTCAAAAGGCCAAACAAGAAAAGAATACTTTAAAACTTCATTAAGAGATTAAAAGACTTTTAAGAACTGGCAGAAACTTCTAGACTTTCCCTCCTCCATATTCTCTTCACAGAAGTTGACTGAGGGACACTCTAGATTCCGGCCCAGCACAGGTCCAGGGAAGGACCTCAGGGCGGGCCCAGCGCACTCACCTGACGAGCACACCATGCGGCTCAATGGCCTTCACGTAGCCCCGCACGAGCTGCCCCTCCTTAATGTCCCTGATGGAGTTAATCTCAGGATCTTCTATTTTGCTTTTTGTCTCTGGGTTTGTTCTAAAGGAATAAAAAAAGGCTTACACACATATTCCTAACGCCTTTCTTTCACTCCCCTCCCAATACACCTACAGTGATCACACTTGGTACATAAGAACATGACCCCAGACCATGATCTCAGGGAACATCTAGCTCAGTCGGCATTAACAAAATTTATGAAGAAACAGTTCTACATTCTGCTTTGATGAGTAGTGTCTACGGGTCTTAAAAGCCTGTGAGCAGCCATCTAAGATAATGCACTGGTCTCACCCCTTTGGGTACAAGGGAGAACGAAGGAAACTAGAGACACAACAGAAAAATTAGTCCAAAGGACAACTGGACCACATCTACCAGGGCCTCTACCAGACTCAGTCCAGTGCAATTAGATGATGCCCAGGTACCACCAATGACTGTCATAGTAGGGATCATAATAGAGGGTCCTGGACAGTTGGAGAAAAATGTAGAACAAAATGTGGGAAATGTGTTAACTCTCTTGACATGACTGCAGCCATCTTGACTGCCATACTGTTGCTTACTTCAACCTTAGAGAACCTTTTGTACTGAGAGCATGATTATCAATTATCTTGACTTTACCTTGTATCTAGTAATCAAGGTGTAATGTAGGAACACATCCAGATAATGAGATAGGGCATGTAGGAACACAGAAAACCGTGACAGCACAATGGGGAGCGGAAAACCACTCCGATCTTAACAACTAGCTAGGTAACTGGATGTTTCCAACTCCTTGGTTTCCAAGATACTAATTGCTCTTAGTGGATGGTATAAATACATCAATAAAACCTGATTCTGGGCTCTCGGCAGGATAACCGTTAGCCCTCTGCTCCCACTTTTCTTTGTCTGTCTTTTCCTTAACCTCGATGTCGCCCCCACCTCTGACCCTATTCATCAGAGAACTCTCTGACTCCAACAGCTGGCGTCCGAACAGGGACCAGAGGAGGAAGAATCCCTCAGACGGGACCACACAATGAAATAACAAGCCGAGGCGCCCCAGAACAGACCCCGGGTTGGGGAACCAAATCCTATAAGAGGTTTGTGCATGCTCGAGAACTAGGTATCACGGGGTAACAATGGGAAATGATCAGTCTCACCTTGGGACTTACAAGCTTTTGCTTAAACATCTCCTTCACTCAGGAGGAATGAAAGTTAGCTCTTCTGACCTCACTCTGCTCTTTAATCTCATCTGTCAGCGTGTCCTCGGTTGCCAGAGGAAGGGATGCTGGATGCCCAGGTCTGGCATAGGGTTGTGTCTTGCCTTAAGCGGGTACATCAACAGGGAGAAGCTATTCCAGTCTATATTTGGTCTTTGTGTACTCTCATTTCTGTAGCTTTAGAGCCCCTATAATCAGAGGAGGAGCTAGAAGGTGATGACAGCAAAGAGGGAAAAAAGGGCGGCAAGACTCAGAGAAGCCAAGTGGCCCCTCTGCAAATAAGGCTGCTCTCTCCTTGGAGCCCCTTCTGCTCTGCCTGAGGAGGTACAGCTTCTGCCGCCACCTCCTCCTGCGCCTCCACCTTCTCCTATTCTTTCTAAGGGCTTGAAGCCAAGTCCACAATCTTTTTCTGCAGTCGCGGAAGGTATTAGAAAGGCCAGAGTAGCAGGAGACCTGGATGCCTATCTGTTTCCAGTGATAGTCACAGAGGTGACTCCGCCTGGGCAGGATGAGGAAAATCCGGATGGGGTCTATCATAGTAGTCATCACCCTATCCCTTTCCCTGTCTTAAAAAAAATTAAAAAACCTGTCAGTCAGTATGGTCCCACTGCTCCTTTTGCTATGGGAATACTAAGAAGATTGGCAGAAGAAGAGCGTCTCATTCCCCTTGATTGAGAGGCGCTGGTGCGGACCTGCTTATCTTCAGGAGAGTATTTACAGTTTCGAAGATGGTGGTCTGATGCTGCCCAACAACAGGCTCAAAGAAATATTCAGGCTCAAATTAATGTTTCTGCTGAACAGTTGTTAGGAGTAGGAACCTGGGCTGGCGTCCAAGCTCAGTTAATAAAGAATGATCAGGCCATATCTCAAGTTAGGTTTGTCTGTTTAAAGGCTTGGGAACAAATCAGTCGAACAGGACAGGAAACCCCCACATTCAGCTCTGTGAGACAAGGAGCTGAAGAGCTCGAAGCTGACTTCCTTGCTAGACTCAGGGATGCTTTGCAGAAAACTACTGAGAATCCAGATGCCAGGGATATGATTCTACAAATTCTGGCATTTGATAATGCCAACCCAGACTGCAAGAAGGCCCTTCGCCCCATTAAAAGACAAGAAAGTTTAAAAGACTGTATTAGAACTTGTCAAGGTGTTGGATCTGAGACTTCTAAGGCTGCCGCCCTGGCTGAAGCAACTGGCAGCATTACACATAAAAGACAGACGCCGCTTTGGCTGTGGCGAACTAGGCCACATAAAAAGGGATTGCAAGAAAACTGGCACAAAGTTCAAACCATATACTAAAGAGAAGACACTAAGCCTGTGTCTCAGGTGTAAAAAGGGAATCATCAGGCAAGTCACTTCAAGTCTAGATTTGGTAACGAAGGTCGGCCTAGGCTGATGGGAAACTGGAAGAGGGGCTGTCTCCGGGCCCCACTAAATCAAGGGATTTACCCAGTCCAACAGCTGGCACCCATAGTTCAACACTTCAGCCCATCCTCTACCTCTTACTAGCTACAGCCGGAAGTGTAGCTGTAGACTTTTGCTCCTGTGTTCCTATTTCTTTGTATCCTAATCAACCACCCTATGAAGTTCCCACGGGAGTTTGGGGGCCTTACCCAGAAATACAGTAGGCCTAATCTTAGACAAAAGTGGTCTTAATGCCCAGGGAGTTCAAGTCCATACAGGAGTCATTGACTATGATTATACTGGAGAACTGATAGTTGTCATGACCTCAACAGTTCCTCTTCAGATTAAAAAAGGTCAGCAGATAGCTCAATTTCTCTTGCTTCCTTACATCATGATTGGTCATTCCAATCAAAGGCAAATGGGAAGATTTGGAAGCATCTTGCAAGCAGTATTTTTACAACAATCGATTTCTAGGGACAGACCTCAACGCACTATCGAAATTTCAGGAAAATCTTTTATAGGATTATTTTTATTACAAGTGAACAACACTGGCCATCCCAATGGCCTTCCAAACTGGTACTGACACAATTACAGGGAATAGGTCATGCCCCTTATGTTCATCAGAGCCTTCACATTTTGCCCTGTGAAAGCCCAGAGTCCAATCCAAAACAATTCCTCCTTATATAACAGATATTCCAATTAACTTGTGGTGCAGAGATCTATTAGAACAGTGGGGAGCAACTCTTACTTTTCCAAAAATGTCACCCACTATCACTAGTGATAAGGCTTATCAAATTATGTTAACTATGGGTTACACTCTTGGTAAAGGACTGGGAAAACATGAACAAGGCGTTAAGCAGCCAAAAGAACTAAAACCTAATAAAGGAAACCAGGGGTTGGGTTACTCAAATTTATCATGAGGGCCACTTCTGATCAAGACTTTACTTCATCCATGTTGCTAAAATGACTGACAACAAAGCTGGTTATGGGCAGAGCAATGGCCTCTTACTAAAGAAAAACTATCAGCCTTACAGAATCTGGTATCTAAACAATTTAAAAAAGGCCATGTAGAACCTCCTTTAGTCCTTAAAATTCCCCTGTATTTGTAACAAAGAAGAGGTCTGGTAAATAGAAGATGTATTAACAGAGCTTCGAGGTGTCAACGTGGTTATCCAGCCTATGGGAGCTTTACGACCTGAAATGCCTAGTCCAACAGCCTTACTGCCCAACTGGACACTAATCATAGTAAATCTCCAAAACTGTTTCTTCACTATTCCTCTCCATTCTTGTGACTACAAAAAATTTGCTTTTACTATTCCTTCATTAAATAATCAAGAACCTACTAAAAGATATCATTGAAAAGTTTTGCCTCAAAAAATACTTAATAGCCCCACAATTTGTCAAACCTTTGCTAACAGAGCTCCATCTCCTGTGAAAAAATTTTTTCCACAATGTTGTATCTTCCATTATATGGATGATATTCTTTATGCTGCTCCTAATCAACACATGTTATAATCAGTTTATACCCATACAAATATATATACAAAAGGCTGGGTTAGTCATTGTTCCAGATAAAGTACAGTTGTCTACTCCTTATTCCTATCTTAAACATAAGCTACTTGAAACTAAAGTGCTCCCTCAAAAGTTACAAATCTGGAGAGACAATTTAAGAACTTTAAATGATTTTTAAGAATTACTAGGAAGATTAACCGGCTACGCCCTACTTTAGACATTCCAACTTAACAACTGACTCACCTCTTTCAGACACTCAAAAGAGATCCTCAACTCCACAGCCCAAGAATAATAACTAAAGAGGTTAAAAAAGAACTCCAATTCGTAGAACAAAGGATCCATGAGGCTCAGTTGGACAAGACTGACTCTACACAAACTTATCAAATTTTAATCTTACCCACTTCTCACTCTCCTACTGGAGTTACAGTAAAACAACATAAGATTGTAAATGGTTTTTTTGGCCTAATATTAAAGCCAAAAGACTAACTATATACCTAAATAAGATGGGGAAATTAATTTTTATGACCTGAAAAACGTTGCAAACTTTTGTCACCTCAGATACCTCTGAAATCATTTTGCCCCTAACTACTGATCAAATACGAAAAACATATACTAATAACTTGAAATGACAGTTAAACTTGTCTAATTTTATTAGAAGGCTACATAATGCCTTCCCCAAACACAAACTTTTTCAATTTTTAACAGACATCTTAGATACTTCCCAAGGTTACACATTCTAAATCTACTGCTGATGCTGCCACCTATTTTACTGATACAAGAAAAAAGGAAAAAAGCTAGATACCATGATAAATTTGATGAAGTGTGGCAAACACCTTATTCATCTATACAAAAGGCTAAATTAGAAGTCAAACTATTACATGATGAGCCCTTTTCTCTTAATATTATATCTGACTCACAATATGTAGTAAATACCACAATAATTATTAAGACAGTACCCTTGTTTCTTGATTTAAAAAAATACTGAACTTGTTACTCTATCTGTTTACAAAACTCCATTCGAGCTCACTCTTGTCCTTTTATATTATACATGTAAGAACACATGCTGGCCTCTCAGGGCCCTTATCAAACAAAAATACAATTAGTCTCCTCGGTGGCCTCGGTTTTCCAAGAGGCTCAAGAATTCCATTCTCTCACTCATGTTAATTCTAAAGACTTAAAAAACAATTTGCCATTTCTAACCAACAAGCGAAAGATACACTTACTTCTTGTCCAATTTGTCAACAGTTCACAACAACTCACTTTCCTTCAGGCCAAAACCCAAAAAGAGATATGCCCAGTAGTTTCTCACAAATAAATGTTACTCATGTGCCTTCTTTCGGTAAACTTTCTTATGTTCATGTGTGTATTGACACATTCCCTAACTTTATTTAGACAACAACACAGAGCAAAAAATCTACCCAACAAGTAAACCAATATCCCCTTCCTGTTTTACAGCGATGGGTAAGCCATCTTAAATCAAAACAGACAATGCCCCTACATACACAAACAACTCTATACAAATCTACGCTCGGCACAAAATTCATCACCTTACAGATATTCCATGGAATTCTCAAGGCCAAGCCATTATTGAGTGCACTCATGCGACTCTCAAGATACACATTAAAAAATCAAATAAAAAGGTGGGAGACGCCTACCCTCCCGCAACAATCCTACAACAGACACTGTATACTCTTAACTTTCTGAACATCCCTCAAACCTCCACAATTTCAGCTGCTGAAGCTCATGGTCTCATATGTATAATTCTCAAAAGATCCCAAGGTAACCTATATGGTGGAAAGATGTATCAACTAACACCTGGCAAAAGGGTGACGTAATTACCTGGGGAAAAGGTTTCGTCTCTACAGGTTCTGGGATTCACCCTATTTGGGTCCCATGAAGAAGGATTCGCCTGAGATATGGAGCCCCCAGCAGAAAAGATGGTGAGGATGACACTGAGGTGGACCTTGGTGCCAACCTACTGCACACAAGACGCTTGTCCACCAACCTGGAGACAACTAAAGAAGACAGTGCAGGAGGCGGAAAACCTACCTCATCGTACCGACACTCCTCGTTCCCCATCTCCCTCTTCCTTGCCATAATCACAGTTGTCAACCTAACCATATGTATGGGGGACCCTCTATTAACACAGGCAGAGGGATTCTTGTCAGAAAAGGAAGGGTCGTCAATTGTCCTACATTGTAAGATATCAAGACTATGGCCTATAGAGCCAGTGAAATGGCTCAAAAGTATTAATCATAATGAAACAGTGATTTGGGAACAAAAGAGGTTCAACCCTTACATCACTCCTTTAAGAGATCAAACAATTTGTGATAACTTAGATTTTTCAATAATTATAGAACCCTTGATTAAAAAAGATGAGCACACCTATTTTTGTGCAAAATATCAGAAATCTAGCTCATATGACCAAATTCCATCAAGGGGAGGTGGAGTTCACCTGTTAATCACACCGCTGCCTGATGCTTGGGATTGGGCCTTAAGTGGTCTGGTGTCTGTCTCTCCATCACTAGCTAAGTGAGCCGATTGAGAAGTTGTTGGATCTGCGGCTGTATCCCTAAATCAAGAGCATCTTTGACAGTTCCTCTAACTAATGATACTTTTTGTTCTATTTATAAAGATGACAATGATTGCCTGCCACTAAGGGCTTGTAAAGTCACCTATAAATGTACAATACAATGTATAACTTTGAATGGCAGTTCCTCACAATCTAAGAATCTAGGACTAATGTCTCATTGTTCAGAAGAACTCCCTAAACCAAATTTATAAAAACCTTACTTTTGTGTGCTGCCTGGCTTAACTTTTCTTTATGGTGGCGCTATGCCACCTTGGTCATGGGCCCTACAATCTTGTGTTAAGTATACAGGCCAGTGTGCCACTGGAGTCCTTATCTTTCCTTTACATGTTCAAAGAAATATATCAACCACTCCCTTTAAAGTGACTAAAAGGGATGCCACTTCAAATCCTTTTACAGAATATACTGGATTTAATTGGTGGCTCCTGAGAACCATCATTCCTGGGTTGGGAATGTACCAACTCGATATGACAAAACATAACTTATCTGACACTATCCATCTATTGACATCCAGTACAGAAAAGACTTTAAGAAGAGAACAAACTTCTTTAAATCCACTGGCCAAAGATGTCTTGGACGTATGGCGCTGGATACACTTCTAGCCAAGACAGGGGGGCGTTTGTGCCGTCATTAATAAAACCTGCTATACCTGGATTAATACCTCTGATGAAGCAGAAGTAAGTCTGAATCCAATACAACATGTGGTTGATCAGACTCAACCCAACACACACTGGAAACCCTGGAGCAGTTGGCTTGCCTCTTGGTTTCCTAATTTTGGATCATTCCTGACCCCACTACTCATAGGTGGGGGATTTCTTGTTTGTTATCTAGTACTCACTTTGATGAAAACTTATATGAAAACCACTGACTCTATTTTACATGTGTAATATTGTCTTTCCAGTCGAAGACGATGAAAAGAATCCTTAAAGAACTGAGATGGTAATGAGAAAGCCCTTGAAGAAAGAAGACTACTGCTTATTAAATAAAAAGGGGTGAGATGCGGGAAATGTGTTCTCTCTTGACATGACTGCAGACATCTTGGCTGCAATACTGTTGCTTACTTCAACCTTATATAATCTTTTGAACTGAAAGCATGATAATCAATTATTTGACTTTACCTTGTGTCCAGTAACCAAGGAGTAACGTGGGAATACATCCAGATAATGAGATAGGGCATACAGGAACACAGAAAACCATGACAGCACAATGGGCAGTGGAAAACTGCTCCCATCTTAACAACTAGCTAGTTAACTCGATGTTTCCAACTCCTTGGTTTCCAAGATACTACTTGCTCTTAGTGGATGGTATAAATACATCAATAAAACCTGATTCTGAGCTCTCAGCAGGATGACCGTTAACCCCCTGACCCCACTTCACTCTGTCTGTCTTTTTCTTAACCTCGGTGTCGCCCCCTCCTCTGACCCTGTCCATCAGAGAACTCTCTGACTCTGACAACAGAATTCTAACTTAAAAAGAAAAGACCAACTTACTGGCCTGACAGAGCCTGGAGAAACCACAAGACTATGATCCCAGCTCAGTAATGAAGTCCTCTCTGAGGTGCGTCCTTCAGCCATAGATTAGACAGGCCCATAATACAAAATGAGACTAAAGGGGCACGCTAGCCCAGGGGAAAGGACTAAAAGGCAGGAAGGAACAGAAAACTTGGTAACAGGGAAGCCAAAGCTGAGAACGGAGACTGTTGACATGTCATGGCGTTGTTAATCAATGTCATAAAACACTACACGTACTAACTGTTTAGTAAGAAACTGATTTGTTCTGTAAACCTCTATCTCAAGTGCCATCACCAAAAACAAAAAAAAAAAGCTGTCAATAGGATTCAACCTTCAGAGCCCACACCTATCATCTCCTAAAGTCCTGCCAGCCAGAGCATGCACATGTGAGACATCTAAGCAGAAAAACAGGGAGTCTGACAGAGGCAGAGAAGTGTCAGGCACAAAGCACTGGCCTTCTATAGGTATCCATTTTTAACTGTGGAGCAGGGAGACCACACGCCTACTGCTCCATGTCACACTCGCACCACTATTCACAGAGCAAGCTGCACACATGCCGATCTACTACATGCCACACTCATTCACACTATAGAATTCTGAGGGCTAAGTCATCTCCTCTTATTAGGGTCACCATCCTGCAACCTAAAACACTTGCTTTTGAATGTTTTAAGCTCTTCCTGGGGAAATAATAGACTGAGCAAATGGGATTCTTCTAAGATCCTGAATGTCCTCAGCTTTTCTGGATAAAAGAGCAGTTAGGTATGGTATGGGTGGACACAGAACAAAGGCTGGGTGCCCAACATCCTGTGTCAGACACACACAGCCTTCCTTCTTCCCTCCTTCCCCTCAAAACACAGACACTCACCTGGATGATCTCAGAGACAAAGTCAACATACGGTTTGCAGTGGACAGGACACAACACCTGAAATTAGAACAAAGAAAAAGCTAAAGTCTGAGCATCTCTGGAAACAACAAAGGCCCTCAGCCTCCTTTCCACAACACTGACCAACAGATTAAAGCTAGGTTCTGGTCACCAGACCTGATTTCTGGTTCTTCACTCTGTTGACAACCTGCTAAGGGAATCCAAACAAGACATTTTACTTTGCTGAGGCTCAGTTTACTCGTCTGTTGAGTAAAAATAACTCTACCTACTTTTAACATCCAAAGAATGTCCTGGGAGAAGGACTAAGATGAGACATGAAAGCCCTCTAGAAGATCCAGAACGTTTATGAGATGAGCCCAGCCCTGTGTTAGGTCCTGGGAGTATCTGATCTCAGGGGAGTAGCAAACTAATAACCCCCAGGAAACAATGACAAAGGATGACCTGGGTACCACTAATACCGTGCAGGAGTTCAGAGGACAGAGGCAGTGAAGTCTGCACACAAGGAGCTTCAAGTAGTCAAAAGCAGCTATAGGCATGTAATCGTAGATAGAACCTCAGCAACAATGACACAGTTCAAATGTTTCCTACCACACATATCTGCCTTTTGCAACATGGCAGTACAGACGTTTGAACTACAAGTCACCTCAAGGGATCTTCTACCTTAAGGGAAGTTAAGATATTATTCATACCAGACAGACATGGAATTGGAATTTAATGCTACTCACAGGTTTGGACATAACAAAATGTATTTCAAATAAATAATTTTTCTGAAAAGCACAACCTCATCTTTTAAGCCTCAAGACACAGAACAGAAAAGATCCTGAATTTTTATAGGACTCAGTCTTTTTCTTCTCCCAAGTCCTGGATATTTTTGTGCTGTTTAGCTAAGTGTTTAAGAATACAGGCAGGTATCTGGGTGGCTGGGACACCTGACATACGAAGGGACAATTTTTCTGCCTCCTGAAGGCATCCACTCCATTCTTAGAACTAAGTTTTCACTGTCTCAAACTAACATCTGCCTCTTCAATGCTGGTTTATCCAAGCTAAAAAAAGCTTTCAAACCTCAACTGAGGTGGGTTCTTTTTTGTACACCTGAAATAGTTCATAAAGAAAGCTCCCAACTGCAAAAAGTCACCGTCATTTTTAAGAGAACACTTACAGATGATTAAAAACATTCAAACAAGATGAATACTTCAATACAAAAATGAGCAAGCGAGAGAAGGAAAGCACTGAACAAATGTGACACCTAATAAACACAAAACATGACCAACAAAACAAATGCAAATTAAAACGAGATACCAACTTCTGCTTACTCAACAGCTAAGAGTAAAAATTATTATACAGCATCAGCAGAGTCACATTTATTGCTAAAGGGAAGACAAATAAGCACAGTCTTCTTAGAGGACAATTTTACAAAAGCACCCATCAATTTCATTTCTAGGAATTTATTCACAGATATACTTGTGCAGCATGCAAATACATATACAAAAATAATCACTTCAACATTACTATCCATCATCAGAGAACTTGTTAAATAAGTTATAGTTAGAAAACACATAATGAGATAATAAAAATTAACCTTAAAATTAAGGTTAAAGAAAGAACAAAGCAGCTCTAGCTATACTAGCATGAAGAAAAAAAATCTGATAAACTGCTAACAGAAAAACTTGCAGAAGAACGTATAAAATCAAGCTTTATCTATCAAAGAAAATCATGCCCATACATATGCTCATCTGGAAAGATAAACAGCAGAAAACATGGGGAAAAAAAACGATAAATTTTTAATTTTTTCTTATCCCCAATTATGTATTACTTCTATTAAAGAAAAAAAATTCCACCAGTTCTACAGATAGCTAAAAAGAGGAAGAAAACTTGTTTTACCTGACAATCTGCTGGGGGACAAAGTCTTCCAGGGGTGTCTCAGAGTAGGAGTCACTCAAATGAAATATACTGGCTCTTCCAAACTTCCCAAAGGGGAAAGAGACAGTCAGCCCCTCACTGGGAATCACCTTCACCACACGGCCCATGGCCACTTCCCCTTTCTCAAGCTTGTGAGGACCTGGTGGGAGATCGGTGAGGAAGAATCTGATTCAAGGAACAGAAAGAGGCCAGAAACAAGCAGTGGAGGGTGAAAGCTGCCTGGGCTAAGTGGGCTACAGTGACCATAAAGACCGACCACCACCCTGAGCTGCCAACAAGTCCAGGGCCCTGTGGTGGACAATTCCTTCTGAGGGACCTAAGAAAACCAACTGTGTGTGTAAAGGTCTCAGACAGTAGTAGAGTGACATCGGCCACAGAGCAAAGTCCCAAGAGAACAACCGTCCCAAGAAGGCGTCAAACTAGGTTTCCTGAGGACTTCAATCCCAAAATTATCCTTCCACCTGGGCAATGACTGAGGACCCCACCACTTCCCATACCTTCTCCCCTTCCCTTCCCTGACCAAGTACTATTTCATCACCACACCTATAAGTGACAGACACAAGAAGGCTTTGGAGGAATCTGGACCAACCACGGTGGCCTGAAGAGCCTGGCCAATCTGAAACTTCTTATCTGGATGTTTCAGAACCTGGAAGGACAAGAACATTCCTTTGGGTTTTAAAGAAGCGTTTGTCATTTATCCCAAAACACAGCAGTTAAGCCTCCACAGCATGTATTTCCCAAGCCAACACCTAAAGTAGGAACGCAGTTCCTCACTCCCACTGTGAACACATACCCTAGACACTGAATCATGTTTAGGGAGCCTGCATCTCCTTTCCAGATACCAAGACACTGACCTTGAAGCTAAGAGAAGTGAGCAACAAGGGAATCCGCCCTCTGACATCCGGAGCAATCTCTACTTCAAGCCACTTCTTAACCACGTTGTACTAATGGGAGGAAAGGAGAAACGGAACAGGGCAAATACAAACATCTCTTTTATTACCTCTGTTAAAACAATGATTCTCCTCAGATCACAAGGCTGAAAGGTCCTAATCCCACATTCTGCCAAGGGACAGGAACCTAACTCGATACAGGACTGTGGTACCCAACCTCTGGGCTTTTCACTAGTACCTCTCCCATTACCTCAGCTGATCATGGGGCAAAGAGAAGACCAACCTCCCGACCTCTGCACCCTTCTCCAAACTCACCTACACCCACTGATTGTTAACCATCACTAGAAGCCAACATCTTATTTTTAAATCAACATCAGATTTTGAGCCTTCACTGACTACAATGCTCTATCCTGAACATACATCCCAGTTTTCAAGTCCATTCAATAAAACACTTATCAGGCAGTCACTATGCACATGGCATCACAGTGATCAAGAAAAGCCAGGCCCTGCCTTCAAGGAGATTACAGTCTAAATCAAAAGAGCATGCAAGTAACTAGAGTATCATGCAACACGTAGGAGGGACAAAGCTGTAAGAACACGTAAGGGCCACTGACGGGGATCTGTGATGAACCGTGACAGGTGGCAGGCTACTTCAGATGTGGCAATCAGTGTGAGTAAAGACGCGAAACAAAAAAAAGACACAAAAGACACAGTGAGTGAGTGGTACACAAGGTGCATAAAAGGTCAGATCATGAAGAGCCTTAAAAGTCCCTCTGAGAAATACAGAGTTTATGTCTCTAGACAGTGGGTAACTAACGGTACCGACAATCAGCTACATGCTCTGGGAGATGCCTATCAGAGAGGAATCTGGCAACAACAAAGAGGAACTGCTGTTCAAGGTCAAGTCCAGTCCAATCTCATCTTTAGAACATGTCCCACGTAAACAGTTCAGACTGATAGCGTCCCTTTTTGAACTCCTGTTTCACTTAGGGTTAAAGCACAAGCTCTGGCACCCAAATGCTTATTATTTTGCATAGCAGCTGAATTTTATGGAAGGCTGCTGACTCGGTGCTATCATGTCAATTTTCAACTCACGGTGACTCCATGTGACAGAGTAGAACTTCCCCATATGGTTTTCTCGGCCGTAATCTTGACAGAAGCACATCACCAGGTCTTTCTCCCATGATGCCACGTGGTGGGCTGGAACCCCCCACCTTGCAGCGGGCCACCTAGTGTTTATTCATCTGAGCCAGAGGGCCTTTTATGAAAGGCACGAATCAAAACTCCAGTAATGCTTTAAAGACTTTTCCTGTGATACATTTTTCCTTCTTTTTTTGTAAACTTAAATGACTTGTATTTAGTTTAAAATCTACAAACATGAAGAATCTGGAGTTGCAAGCTAATTGTTTCCTATCCCATTACTTTAGCTGCCCAGTTAGACCAGGAGTTTCCTACAAGCAGAGGCCATGTATCATTTGTCACAAACCCAGCATGGTACCAAACAGACTCGAATAACCAGTGTTAACAGCTTTTGTCTCCAGTTTCTTCCCCTTTTCTTCTCCAGGAAGGACGTTCTAACACTGTAGGATGTGTGCCACTCACCTTTTTCAAGAAGCAAGTCACAGTCTGGCCCACCTGGAACTGCTTAATCTTTTCTGAAGGGCTAACAGAGTGAGTGTTGAGAGCAGTGTGGCCATCATTCTCCAGCTCACTGTTGGCAGAAAGACAATGGAAACAGGAAATGAAACTCTGAAAAAGGCTTCTACTCTGAATTCAACTCCCCTTAAGTGGCTATTTTCTCAGAGAACTTTAAAGCAGTCTGATGGGTGGGTTCATCTACTTCTGTTCTCTCCATTAAAAAGTCCAGCTGTCAGGACTGACAGGCATCTAGCTACACATGACTGAATCAGCCCTGGGGTCCATCCTTTTCAGAAATAATCCATTTTTATTCTGATCCCTTCAGGACGGAGACCAAAGCTTATGCTCTGAAAATGACCTTGAAGGCCTTATGATAGCAGCCCTAGACACAAAACACTAACAACCAGGGTGAGGAAATGACCCCAGAGAAACTGGATCCACTACCTGGAACTAGTGAATTCTCCCCTGTCCAGAATCCCTCACGGCACACTCTTCTCTGCAGAAACCTCCAGACCAAAGCACCACGTAAAATTTCAGCTCAGCCACCAGTGACCAAGCAGTAGTCTACCCTCAAAGAACAGCTACTATGTGTCTTTTATTTACGGAATGACTGAGTTCTAGAAATTTGAGTTGAGAGCAGAAATGCTTCTGTTTTGTGGATGCTGACAGAAAGCTACAACCATTCCTTACACTGATATTAAAACTCTGTATAAAGCTTCTACTTTTATTTTCATATAATTCCTCTAACTAGTCCTAAGAAGGCAAGACAACTGTCCCTATGAAAGAAATGAGACAAACTGGACATAGTTGACAGAAGTTATAACATCTGTTGATTCATGATTAGAATGGAGGTTTCCTGATTTCAAGGCCTGGCCTCTTCCCATGAGACTATGCTGCTACCGTTGTCCTCACCTTGGTCGAATGCTCAGCTCTGGGATGGTTCGTATAAATCTGGGGTGACTTATTGGGAGAAACCTGTAGAAACAAGATCAAATCATTTCTTTTATTCACAGTAATATCTTAATCCAGAGATCGTAACTTCTCTCTATTCCACCTCAAGCCAAGTTTACTAAAGAAAACCACCTTGCTTCATCATACCACCATCCACTGCCTGGGAGATGTTTCTTGGGGGTTCCATTCTCATCCTTCAGAGTAAATGCTAAGAAGCTAGTTCAACTGATCTCTTAGGAATGTCATATCAGATCATGAAAACAACATCCCTTATGATTATACACTCCAACACCTTCATTTAAAGATAAATAGGTCTAAACCAAAAAACCCACTGCTGTTAAGCTGATTCTGACTGACAGCAACCCTATAGAACAGAGCAGAATTGCCCACAGAGGTTCTTAGGAGCGCTTGGCAGATTTAACTGCTGACCCTTGGGTTAGCAGTTGTAGCACTTAACTACTGTGCCACCGGGGTTTCTGGAAACAGGTCTAGAAAGGATAAATGACTTACTAAGATACTAGTTAGTGACTGACATTAATATGCAAATTATTGGCCAGATTTTGAATTCTTTATTTTTCCCCATTAAATCACAAATCTCTCCTACAATGATACATACTGTAACTAAAGTGAGTGAGTATAACCAAGGAGTGCAGTTGACAATGGATTGTAATCACTGCTGACACATACTTAGGAATAAGCACATACCAGGCAACTAGCAGGCACATTACATGGTACATGCCCTCTTTCAGTCTTTGCAGCGACCCTACAAGGCAGTCACTACCAGTACTCTGGCTTTGCAAATCAGGAAAATAATGCTCAGAGAGTTAAGTAACTATTAGCACACAGTCACATAATTTTTAAGTGGCAAATGTGAAATTCAAACACAGGTAGAACTTTAAACCTACGCTCTTTACCACTATATTCCATTTCTAAAAATAATTATGAAATACAATTCTTTAGCATCTGTTGTTGAAGAATGTGATTCATACACAGCATGTTGAAATCTGCCTATGGGGAAATCTGCCTATGGTCCCATTCCTTCTTCCACAATTACAATCTCCCCTCAAAGACTGACCAACTCCACAGCCCACCCCTCCAGAGCCTGCATACTTGAATGTCTTCACGTCTCGCCCTCCAATCACCCGGGCAGTGACTGTCTTCCCAACTTTCAGCTTGCTAGTAGGAGAGGTGCCCACTGGAACATCATCGAGAATGTGGGAGGCATGGATGCAGCCAGTGACACCATCTTCCAGAGTCACAACCACATGGGTGGGCTTAACGGACTTGACAGTGCCAGTGACCATGTCCCCAGGGGACAGGGTATGCTTCTTCACAGTCCCGACAACCAGCGCTGGATCCACTTCCTCATCTGCATCCATCATCGCAGAATCCTTCTGGGTCTTTCTCATGGTCCTCTTGGCAGCTGGCCCCTCAACAGCCAAAAGAAGACCTGTCACTCCCGGCTGTGTGGTCCTGAGGGTCAGAGAGACACCCTGTCCCACCTGCAACTTCTCTGAATCAAAGCGGAAGGTGTCGTTGAGGTGAGAGGTCAGGGAGAAAGCTGCCAGCTGGCCAGTCTCTAGCAAGGAGGCAACAGCAAAGGACTCCTCCAGGTGTTGCACTGTTGCCTGGTATTCACCGCCTTTCTTGAGCTGGAAAACAGAGAAGATCCACCACACCCACCTTCCTTACATGCTCACTCCTTCATGGCCCCACTGCGCTGGAGGAGGGGCAGGACGGGGAACTCCTCTGCAGTCCGGGGGACCCAAAGCTGGTCTGAGCTGTAATACACTAGTCTTCACACCTTAGTTAGGCCCAGCCTTCTTCTTCTGTAAACTGAAATGGCTTGAATAAACCCACAGCTCTACATCAAAATCACCGAAGTTAGTTTTTGTTTTGCTTTGCATTCAGATTTCAGGCCTTAACCTAGAACCAATGAATCAGAATTCAAGAGGTATTTTGGTGATTCCGACACACAGCCAAGGTGATTTCCAACACAATTATCAGCTTTCACACACTATAGCCCCTGACTCTCTTCACCCGGCAGCTCTTCACCCAATTTGTTCACTCTCTGATTCATTCAACAAGTAGTTACTACTGAGAACTTACTGATTACAAAGCACTATGCCTATCTTCCCCTACATCCAAATTGTGCAGGATCAGTGTTGTTCTCTACTCTGTCTTTGTCTCTCTTAAAACCAAAAGCTAAGGATTATATCTGTAGGATTCTCTGTCCCATACTCTAGACAATTAGGTGCTTAGTGATGACCAAACACATACATCATCCAAAGAAAAATACTGATTTTGAGGTTTCCCCCAAACCCACTCCATTGTACATCAAAGCGTACAAACGGTAAGACAGGAGATGATACGGACGAGCAGCCTGGAGGCCACAGCCACCTGCAAACGTTCTGTTTGGTTCATACACCACTTTTTTAAAAAAACAATAATAAATCAGTTTTCTGTTCTGCCATGTATATTCTCAACATGAATTATAAAAAATACATACATACATGCAAGTTCATTTTCAATATTCATAAATAAAATCACTTTTAAAAAAAAGTTCTGTTTTCTCTTAAAAAGCAAAGACTTAGGAAAACTGAACCCAGATAAGTTGGCTTGCCAACACCCAGATAAAGCTGAGTAGTCTCTGCCCCTTGCTGGCAGGGCATGGAGTCTCCAGCTTGTCAGAGTGCCAGTTTCCACTCCCTAACTAACCTGGACACTTTACCTACTTACAATACCTGTTTGATCCTAAGGAGAGAGTGACCGTGTCTTTTTATTATTTATCATGTGCACCAGAGCACATGGTGGTACTATCAATAACCACACCAGGCCAAGAGGCTAAAACTAGGACTGTCCCTGATAAATCCAGGCATAGGGTCACCCTACCTTCAGGCATCTGAGCCAAGGATGTGGTGTTGAACAGGTGTAATGTGAAGGCAGGGGAATGGAAGAACAGAAGTGATGAGCAAGCTTACCTTTTTATGTTTTCTACTGACCAAATCCGGGCAAAGGGAAACATGTACTTCCAACTTCAACATATCAACATTTAAGATTACAGCCTTCTTTTTCTGCCCAGGTTCCACCTCCTGCCCTGCAGTACAGAGCCAAACACAGCATTATCACCCTCCTGGGGCCGGGTGAAGGGAGAACAGCAGAGCTCTACAACCCCTTGGGATTTTCCAAGAAAGGAACAAAGACATATATCCTTGGTCTATGGGAAACCCAGGGCTACCTTCCATTGTTCCAGCTCAGGTTAACACCACTTTATGCAACCTGATAGATAAAAATCAGGATTTATCCCACTATGGCGGTAGCATGCTGTCAGTTGTCTTGATTTTCGTTCCCACAAGGCAGGCACAGCATTATTTCTATGTATTTGGAAACTCTACATCCAGGAGAGAGCAATGGGCAATGGGTTTCCCCACAAACCCTAAAGGGTGGACACAGAATGCCAGCACTCACCTGCCCGGTGATATTTGCTGGCCCTCAAGACCAGGCCGGGCACTGGGCCCCCACTGAACACCACAGAGCCATCTTCCAACACTTCCTGTATTTCTAGGTCAAGGATCAGTCCTGGAGTCATCTCAGCCAGTGTCTGGATCAACACAGACTCTGTTAGGCAGACCCAGATAAAACAGGGATTAAGAAGAGAAACAACACTCTCACCCTCCTTTTCCTTTTAAAGGTATTGTCACCATGAAGGGTAATGACACACTGGAACACTATCAAGGTACAATCACTTGTTGCAAAAACATACAGCAACCATGAAAACTCCTGCAGAAGCAGACATTTACACCCCTTGCTGATCCTACCTGGCCACAATTTGTGAAAACAAGACAGCAAATATCAGAAACACAAGCTCTCCCCTGGTTTCACAACTTCTGTTCTCTTTTAGAATCTAGCCCCTCAAGCTGCTTACTTGCAAATCCTCATTAGGACTCCAGCAGTCCTACACAATGGCGCTAAGAGGTTCAGAATACTGCCTCCTCAATAACTTTTCTAGGAGGTTCCTGTTCCATGTTATCATCCAACATGTATTTGCTGAGTAAAGGAATGACAAATGAAGTAAATGAATTCACAGCAAACACGAACCTGAGGCCACAGAAGTAAGGGAAACATAGATCCTGGACTGGGAAAGAAACAACGGGGGAACTTCAGGGATGCTGGTAGAGCTTCAAACTACTCTGGGCGGTACTTAAATACGGGTAGTCATTTTATCAGCATTTACTGGCTGTATAGTTAAAGATTTGTGCCATACTTTTTTTTTTCCTGAGGAGCCTAATAAGTCACTTGAGTAACAGACAGGATCAATTTAAACACACATCCACCACCTGAGCCCATCCTCTGCCCCCCTGCACCCCTCAATAGGCAGCCCACCTCGGTTGCTCATGAGGCTGCGCACCCCCTGCAGCTCCTCCAGGCACTGGCTCAGGAGAAGGAGGCTGGCAGGTGCCACATCCGCCAGAGCGCAGTCTGACAGCCGCAAGGACAACAGCATCCGCTGCTTCTCTTCATCCACGTTTGTCACCTTTGCAACCACTGTCTGCCCCTCAACGAAGTGATCACTTGTGGAAGTCACAAATTTGTCACTCATAGCCTGAAGGGAAAAGTGGACAGAAAATGAGAAAAGGAAGCACCCTGCCCCTTCCCACCAACCCCACGTCCTATGACCCTCTTCCTCAGAGGGTCTCTGAGGAGACAAGGTCCATGTGCATACTGCTCAACTTACAGCTTTGGGGGCCAGTCCACTAAGACCTGAGGGAAACTGGACAAACACTCCGTAGTCCTTGATGCTCTTCACAAACCCAATGAGCAACATTCCAGGATGAATTTCTGAGAAGCTCTTGGGGTCCTGGCCACCTTCTACTGTGGAGACCAAGGATGGCTTCCTGCAAAGCAGCTGGAGGCACTTTATCAAGGAATGCTCCAGGACCGGCAGATGCCCACTGTGCCCATCTCGTTCTCCACTCTACACCTGCGCTACTTCAATGATTCTCTAAGTGTGGTGCCCACACTAGCAGCATCAACAACACCTGGAGCTTGCTGGAAATACACATTCTCAAGCACTGCCCCCAACCTACTGAATCACAAACTTCAGGGGTTGGGCCTGACAACCTGTGGTTCAAGAGACCTTCCAGGTGATTCCCACGAAAACTAGTTTCAGAATCATTGTTTTAAAGCTTTTGTTAGGAATTCATCTGCAGGTTACTGGTGGAGACCAAAAAGGGAGTATCTTGATCCTGTGGTTTGACAACCAACCAGCTTTGACACAACCTCCACTTGTCCCTACCTCCACTGGTTGACCCCACTTCACCTCCTCTGCCTATCTTCACTCTAAAGAGACTTGACTTCACTACTGGGTGAGAAAAGATACAACATCCTCTTTTGCAGTGCTCACACAAAGACCAAAGGTAATTATTTCGGACCCACGCACTCTCAAGGGGATAGAAAGGGGGCAAAGGAGGGCAGCAGCTACTTCATTATTGTCCCAAGACAAGGGACAAGCACTGGAGGCCCAGGAGGCTAGAGATGCTCCCAGGAGTATCCCAAAGGGCCTGGCATGCTGTCACCTCATCCCCATACCCAGAGCAGAAGCTCCTACTGGGCTCCCACTTTCCTGAGGCTGTTCCAGCTCATTTGGGCAAGACTACCAGCAATTGCTGGCACCAGTGCCTCAATCCTGCTCTTACTTCCCACCAAAGAGACTGGAAAGCACAGACTTGGTCACTGGTTTGGCTTTGTGAAGGTATTTCTGTGTTCAAGTGACTTTTCTTTCCCACCAAGTCGCCAAATAAGAACAGACCCTGACCCAGAATTTCCCATTGAAGGGCCCAGGACCCTCCCGCAACCCCCACCTTCTGCTGCCCCACAGATGCCAATAAAGGATACAACACGACCCTCACTTTGCAGACACAGGACCCTATGGAGGGTGTCACCCGCCTGGAGCCAGTGATACAGCAGTGGGCCATTGGGGACGTGGTCTGACAGGTGAGGCGTAGGTAGGAAAGCAGGGACGTTGTGGGGCAGGACAGCCACCTCCAGCCCATCTTTGGTCTTTTCTACAACCTTCACATCCACCAACTGCCCAGGAAGGAGACAGACAAAAAAATACCATTTGCCTTGAGCAGAAAGCACTCTACTCTGATCTGTCAGACTTCAGAGACACTCAACTCAAGAGGATCAGTGAGAAGCCAAAAGCAGAGAAGCAGCTTTCTACAGCTGTTGCCCACAAGCCAGCAAACGTGCACATACATGTACACAGCAGGCCCGTCTGTGGACTCATATGTATTGCTCTTCTCCCCAGCCCCTCCAGATCTGTAAGCTGGCCCCAGGGACTCGAGAGGAAAGTGGGCCACAGTCCATTACTGGAAAGTAACAGAGCCTTCCTTTCCCGATAGATTCCGTTTGGTCTGACACACAGGAAAAGACACGTATGAGAACCCCTCCAGTCCCGGGATCTCATCTAGCTACCTCTGTCTTCCCTGCGTGGGTTCCAGCATCCCCATGTCGGGGTACCCTGTATGAAACAGCATGTCTACAGATGTCCAGGTAAGTACCTGCCCAACATCAATGGCTCTTCTTTTCTTCTGACTCCCTCTCTCATGTCCTCTCTTTGCCTCTGGACCACTCAACAGCTTGCAGGATAAGAACATCCTCTCTCTGGCTGGTTCACAGTTGAGTACCACAACCTTCATCACCTGGTGAGAAACCCACATACCCTTGGCTAAATAGGCCACTCAGGCCTGGAGCATGTTGCCCTCTACCGGTGTTGCAGTGGCCTTGGCAAATCCACCAAGACCCTTAAGGACAGCAGAAAGGAGAGAAAAGAAGAAATGTACAGACAATGACACAGAATCTCTATAAATCAACCTTTCGCATAAAATGAAAACAGGAACAAGTTTGGGATAAGTCCAAGTTTTAAAAAATTATTTTTCCTAGACCAGCCCAGTATCACTAGTTCTACCACACTGCCCCCTTGTGGTGATAGTGGCCTCAGAGCAAGTTCTGATGTGAGGGACCCCCAGTTTATCACAGGTAAAGACAAACTTCTTTTGTGTCATGGGCCTGAGTCCATTAAACTGCCAGCATCCACGAACAGCCCTTAAAGGTTTCTTTCTGTTCTGTTCCCCAGTCCCTCCACTTAAATGGCTTAAGCCCCTTGCCCCACATGCTCTCTTCTTCAAATCTGCATTCATGGGGTCACCACGGACAGGGGGCTTTCCAGAAGGGTTACCTGGCCAGGGTAAAAGACCGTCTCTGGAGCAGAGATATACTCAGCACTCAGCTCATGCTTGGGCACCAGCCCCTGCACATCATTGTAGAACTTCACAATGCAGCCACAGTCCTTGACCCTCAGGACGAAGCCATGCGTCTGCAGACCAGGCTTGGCATCAGCGTAGCATGTAAGGGCAGGCAGTCTGGACTCCACCAGGGTTTTCTTCAGGGTCATCATCAATTTCCTGGCTTCAGGATCACAAATCAAAACCTAGGGGAAGGATACTGGCCATCATCAAGTTTCCTGTTACTGTGAGACCTTTCAAGCTGGTCTCTGCAACCCACTAAATTAAGAAGACCATGGATCATTCCCCTAAAACCTATCATTCTCCCCTGAGATTACTCTCAACTGGGGATCCTCCACACTTAATGCTGATGACGACACTCTAGAGAGTATTAACCTCTATTTCAAATGCCCTTCCTCCAGGAAGTCACTGGAAACTTCTCCCTCTTCACCCTGCAGCAACACTCATTATCCACGCACCTCCAGAGTCCAGCTTTCTTCTAGATGAGTTTTCCATCAAGTTTAATGGCATGAATGACTGACGCCACTAACCATCTCAACACTGTTTTTCATTAGCTATACACTAGGACATCCAACTGTCCTTTAGAAGATCATCTCCTCTATTTACCACACTCAATCATCACTACCCTGTGAAGCTTCTCTTGGGCCCAATATTTTGTTACACATCACTCCTACTTCCACAGCTTTGTCTGGGCTATTTCTGGGCCTGAAATACACCCTCTGCTCCTCCCCAAGCTTCCAAATCTACCCAAACTTCATAGCTGAAGGTCCACCACTGACAGTCTCGAAAGCATTCTTGTCCCATTCAGAGACAAACTGAAATTGGCTCTGCCAAACGAGGCTAACAGCACCTACTTCACACGGTCGTCTGAAAGATTCAATGAGATGATGTGGGATCATGTGAGAGCACACGGCACACAACACATCTCACATGGTAGTTGCTATGGATATCACCCAAGATTCTTGCTGTTACGTTTACTCTCACCTCCCCTTTCTGAGATATGACCACAGCAGATAGCCCACACCAAACCACATGGCAAAAGCCACACAATGGCTTGTTCTCCCTTCATGTATAGGCATTCTGACTCTCAACAGTATTTCATAATTCTCAAAAGCAGGAATCTAGCGTTCTCGTCCCAACGCCAGGCACAATACTAGACACATATCAGACTAAGCATTCATTTTGTGGCAAAAGGCAAAAACCCCAGCTGAGAAGTATAGCTCTCTTCCCATCTGGCCCAAATCCCAAGACCAGACCTTGAATAGGTAGGAGGCTTACCCGGCACTTGACCTCATCCCCAATGTGGTACTTCTTTTCTGGATTCTTCATCATGATATCAGCCAGGTGCATGGCAGGTACCAGGCCCGTGATTTGCTCACACACCTTGACCAGCATTCCATACGGCTTTATGGTCACAACTGTACCCTAGGCAGTCCCAAGAAAAGAAGCTATGATGCCTTCAGGATTGTCCTTCCTCCATCTCTTACGCACATGTCACACCACTTTCAAAACCCACCTCCCTGGATTTACTGGCTCTTATTCCAGATCTCAAATTGGGAAAGCACACTGACCTGGATATAGTAAGGTTTTATGGGAATGTCACATCTTTTTATCTGAGCATGTACTTTCCATCTGCCTTATAAGAAAATTCTCTAAGAGAAGGGACTGTCTCCTAAGAAATGAACACTATTTATCAAGGAGTATGCTCATTTACAGCTGAACAGCTGGACAGGGAAGAAAAGTAAAACTAGTTTCTTACTAATGCTTCATATACCTTAATCAACACAGGACATTTAGCCTGGTCCAATAACCACCATCAAATCCAGGCTTTATGATCTACTGCCTCTGTGTAGTTGGGCAGTACTAATAAAACTTTACTTAAAATTAATTATAAGTAGCCAAGACAAGACAAGGGAATTCTAGCTAGCAGGCAAAAAGTCAAGGAATACAACTTTAAATGTGCTAACTGAGGGTGAACTGAAGAATGGCTGAAGGCAGGGAGTACCTAAGTACACAGGTGTGCTCTTACCTTTACCACTGCTCCTGGCTTGAGGTCATGATAGCTAAAGTACTGGGCTTCAATGACAGATCTATAGCAAAAGGAAAAACACAAGATTACATAAATTATGGCAGAGGCTGCCTGAAATTCAGGACTACCAAAACCATGCTGGCAAGAAAAGAAACCCTTACAGAACAAGGCCAGGAGACACTGAAAGTGACCATATGCAGGAGCACACCACACCACCTCCCTTTCCCAGCATGTGAAAATGACAGACTTACGTCCTCAGAGAAAGCAAGACCAACTCATCCATTGGGCTGTAGTCAATGATTCTACACTTGTGAGTGTTCCCAGGCTTGAAGATCTCAGGTCTGAAGAGGTGTTTAGAATCAGAGAGATGGCTGAGCTAAAAAGTACCAACTGATTAAGCACAAGCCAAAGACAACAGAGCCGAGTAACAAAGCACACTAAAACAACCCAACATTTATCACCTACTACAAAAATACCTGCCAGAACAGGAAAAACACACATATATGTGCATATACAATGTATGTACATGCATGTATATAAATATGTGCATGTGTATGTATCATTCTTTAACATCACAGAATCTCTGTAAGGTCAGAGAATAATCTAAACCAGGGGTCAGGAAACTACAGCCCATGGTCTGGCACCTTTTTTTGTAAATAAAGTTTGACTGGACCACAGCCAAGCCCATTCATTTACGTATTGTCTATGACTTACTTCATGTTGTAACAACAAAGTTCAGTAAGTTACAAGACCATCTGGCCCACGAGCTTAAAATTTATACTATCCAGTCCTTCAAGAAAAGATTTCCCAAGCCCTGATCCAGATGCTCATCTATTCTTGTACCTACTCACTGACCAGATATCAAACATGGAAAGTTAATTCAAAAGCATTCTAATATACAATAAAAACTATTCCAATCCCTATGAACAGTCTGTCGTAACTGGGGACATCCAACAGTGGGAAACTAATACTGCATGCTGAAGGAAGCAGTCGAGGACCCAGGGGCCCCTAAAGCCTCTCTAGTGCAAAGATCCTAACCAAAGTGACCTCCTCACCCGGGCAAAGGCCAGAGTGCCATCCTTCAGCTTGAAGGTGGCCCCAGCCTTGCTGAAAAAGCTGTGGACAGGAACATCATCCAGCACAGCTCCAAGCTGCTGACAGGAGAGCCGGGTGAGGGCATGCCCAGGTTGCAGGAAGACAGGGTGCAGGCTCAGCCGCACAGCTCTGGTCCGTGGATGAATGAAGAGGATGCAGGCTCTTACCTTGACAAGGGAAAGGGCATAACGAGCAGAAGGAAGCACACAGGAGCTAAAACACCCTGGAGCAGACTCTCCACATGCTAAACAGGTTGTGTACATAAGCACAAAATGGGGCTTGTGTCATCAAGTAGCATGGGGAAAATCCAAACACAACGTCCCAGAGGGACTACATCTCACTATCTTAACACTTAAATAATGAGAGGGTATTCATCAGAGGTCCATCTGAAACACTTCAGGAAAAGCCTGGTCTGATTACAAGCTTCACACATCAAAATGTCTCAACCATGTAAGCAAATATGACTCCTGGGGAGAAAAACATGGCTAGCAAAAGACTCATCAAAATGTGAACAGTGTTATCACTGGGTTGTGGGAAAACAGAAAGCAAGCATTTTAGGCTTAAATTTTTTTTTCTGAATGACATATTTTGGCATTTGCTTCCCATATAACCATGTTCACTATAGAAAACTTTAATATGCAGATGAGGAAATTGCCTATAGTTGATTACCATTAACAAGCAGTCACTAATTTTCTAGTATTTGAACCATGTGCGCACGCTTTTTTACCTTTTCTTCCAAAACTGGGTCCACGGTCATTTTAAAAGCCATTTCCCTATTTAAACCTTATTTGCCTTATTCACCCTGTGTTAAATACTCTTCCAAGACATTTTAAATTATGAAAGTAGAAGATTCACTACCAAAAAAAAACAAAAGAAAGAAAAATATGAAGTAAAAACTACAAACTGTCTTCTCCTTCACCTGTTGCTTCTCTAATTTTAATCTCCACACGCAACTACTGGTAGTTTTTTATGCTCCTTACAAGGCCGTTTTTATTCCCCAACTGCCTCTCTGCACACCCATACACCTTCAATCCTAGGACGTGTCCTGTGGCTAGCTAGCTCTGACACTGGGCAGCTGATTGAAACCCAACAAGAATCAAGACAAAGATAGCTGCAACACTTCTTACTGCTTGGTTTGAGAAATATGTTCCAGTTTTCTTGGGATCCAGGTGCATAAAGTCAACCAAGCCCGTGAAGAATGAGAGGAAGTTTACCGTGAGGCCAAGCGGAGTCACCTAGAAATAAACAGAATAAGAGGCTATAAAAAAACATCTTCCTGAAGCACCCAGGAATGTGAGAGGTGCTGTTCATACCACACTGCTGAAGGCCCAACACTCAAGGCCACATTATCCTCATAATTGTGTCTCTTCTCCTCCAGCTAACCTTATCCTTTTTCTTTTGGTAAAACTGGCTAGTTCTGTTTAATAAGCTCACTTCCCTTTCAGATTAAGAGAGGCCATCAAGCCTCCTGTTGCCTGAGATTCTCAATTGGAGGAGGGCACTTTGCACAGCTGTCCTTGGGAAACTGCCAGTCTGACATTAACTTCGCTAAATTGCTGTTAACTTGGTTATTTGCCCGGACTGAGACGATAAAATCCAATGCCTGCATAAGTGAAATGACCAGGAGCAATCCAATTAACCCTACAAAGTCTCAAACCATTGAGGAATTAGAAGTGACAAGGACCACAATAGGCAATTGAGGTAGGTGTCTGAAATCAGAAAAAATGACAGTCTGATCACAAAGTAGTCAGACTGCAGTTCCTCCCCCTCACCCTACCACCTTTCCCACCTCCACAAAAAGTGAGACTCATTTCTGGGAAAACTATATCAGGCTTAAAGCACACTAAGACTGCAGCAGTGGTCAGAAAATGAGAATTAGGCAAATCTATAAAAATTGTAGAAGGAAACATCTAGCCCTTTCTACTATCTAACCCCTAGACTTACAGCCTCCTGAAAATACTAGGACCTTTCCAGAGAAATCTAACAGTGCTAAGGGAGGCATGTATCAGTGACACTTACAGGCTCCTCAAAAAAAAAAAAAACTAGGTCCAGCGGTTTCAGGGTTCCCCTGGGAGCATGGCCCCCGGCCCTGATGCTGCCCTTGCCCATAAATCATAACGGAGGTCCACTCTTCGGACACGAATGGAGTGGACTTGACAATGCAGAGTGACCATATACTGGATGTGCTTTATGGTTCTATGCATCTATAGGATAGCATCCTGCTGACCTCTGGCTGGAGGAAGGAGAGTGGGTGCAGAGGACGGGAAAGGAGACTGCTGGGAGAATGAAACATGTATGGAGCAGAGAAGAACAGTGTGCTGTCACCAGACAGGGAGAGCAGTGGAAGCTGCACATAGGTGGGCATGTAAATTTATACAAGAATATACATTTTCACTCAGTCGTAATAAAAAAATAAATAAAAAACACAAAAAACTACAGTAGCTCCTCATCACCTACAGTAAAGTCAACCAGTCTCACCTACCACAGACACTAGCTTTTTAGTCCATCCCACTTAATATGACAGCCAACACAAAGACTCAACAGAGAACTGGAATTAAAGACGCTAAATTCTCCCAGAAAGCAGAATACAGACACAGACACATCCCAAGACAAAGAGAGGAAAAGACAGCCCACTGCTGTTGTTAGGTGCCATCCTGAGTAGCTTCTGACTCACAATGGCCCTATGTACAACAGTGCAAAACACTGCCCAGTCTTGCGCCATCCACATAATCACTGTTATGCTTCGGCCCACTGTTGCAACTACTGTGTCAGTCCATTTGTTGAGGGTCTACCTCTTTTTCAATGACCCTCCACTTTACCAAGCCTGACGTCCTTATCCATAGACTGAATCCTTGTGATAACATGTCCCAAGTACAAGAGACAAGGTCACACCATCCTGCTATACTTTTTTCAAGACAGTTGTTTATTCTTCAGGCAGTCCATGGTATATATTCAGTTCTTCACCAACATCATAATTCAAAGGCATCAATTCTGCTTTGGTCTTCCTTATTCTTTGTCCAGCTTTTGCATACATATGAAAAGACTGAAAATACCATGGTTTAGGTGAGGGGCACCTTAGTCCTCAAAGAGACATCTTTACTTTTCAGCATTATAAAGAGGCCTTTTGCAGTGTATCTGCCCAATGTAATACATCACCTGGTTTCCTGACTACTGCTTCCATGGGCACTGATTATGGATTCAACTAAAATGAAATCCTTCACAGTCTTAACCTTTTCTCCACGTACGATATGGCATACTGGTCCAATTATCAGGACTTTTGTTTCATGCTGAGGTGCCATCCATACTGAAGTCTGTAGTCTTTCATTTTCATCAGTAAGTGCTTCAACTCCTCTTCATTTTCAGCAAGCAAGGTTGTATCACTTGCATATCACAGGTTGTTAATAAGTCTTCATCCAATCTTGATGCTGCATTCTTCTTCAGAGTCAAGCTTCTTGGATTACTTATTCACCATAGAGACTAAGTAGATGAAAGGATGCAACTTTAACACACACAATTCTCCAGATTTTAAACCACACAGCATCCCCTTGTTCTGTTCAAGCGACTGCCTTATGGTCCATACACAGGTTCCTCAAGAGCACAATTAAGTGATCTGGAATTCCTATTCATCACAATGTTATCCATAATTTCTTATGATCCACACAGTTGACTGATTCTGCACAGTCAGTAAAACACAGGTAAACAACTTTCTGGTATTCTCTGCTTTTAGAAAAGACCAATCTGACATCAGCAGTGGTATCTCTGGTTATATATCCTCTCCTGAATCCAGCCTGAACATCTAGTACTTCCTGCCAATGTCACGTGGCAACTATTTTTGAATAATTTTTAGCAAAATCTTACTTGCCTATGACAGTAATGATACTGTTCGGTAACTTCCTCACTGAGTTGGACCCCTTTCTTTGGAATGGCCAGGAAGCTGTGTCTTCCAGATTTCTTGACACAGATGAATGAGCACCTCCAGAGCTGTATCTGTTTGTTAAAACATCTGAATCGGTATTCTGTCCGTGCCCAGAGCTTTGTTTTTCACGTTTCCCTTCAGCACAGTACTGTTGCTACCTGATCATATGCTGACTCCTGAAAGGGCTGAACATCAACCAGTTTTCTTTGGTATAGTGACTCTGTGTACTCCTTTCTTTTCTTTTGATGCTTCTTGTGTCACTCTCCATTTTTCCTATCAATTCATTCAACATTCCAACTCAAGACTTCCATTTTCCCTTCAGTTCTTTCAGCTTGAGAAACGCCAAGTGTTTTCTTCTCTTTTGGTTTTCTAATGCCAGGTCTCTGCAGATGTCATTACACTACTTCACTTTGTTTCTCAGGCTGCCCTTCGAAATGTCCTGTTCAGCTTTTATTTCATCATTTCTGTTTGCTTTAACTATGTGATGCTCCTCAGCAAGTTTCAGAGGCTCTTCTGACACTCATTTTGGTCTTTCCTTCTCATCTCTTGATGACCTTTTTCTTTCTTCATTGACATAGTTTTATTTTTTTACCATACATCCGTCCATCTGTTGTACTGTGGTACATTGCATCTGGAGGTGATGCTGGAAGCTGTACTACCTCTATTTCAAATATCAGCAGTGTCACTCATGACACTGAGGGTTTTAACAGAGCTTCCAGACTAAGAGTAGGAGGAAGGACCTGGCAGTCTATTTCTGAAAACCCTGGCCAGTGAACCTTATGAATAGCAGTGTAACACTGTCTGGTATAGTGCCGCAAGATAAGCCCTTCAAGTTAAAAGGCACTCAAAACACCACTGGGGCAGTGCTACTGTCTCTTCAAAGCAGATGTGTCAAGCTTCTGAGACCTTCATTTACTGAGGTGGCATAATTCAAAATAAGAAACAGCTACAAACAAACATTAATAATCACATCCTCTAAAATGGCCATAATAAAGATAGATGACAACAAGTGCCAGTGAGAATGTAGCGAAACTAGTATCCGCATACATTGCTGGTGTGAAAAACAGTTTGGCTGTTCCTCCAAAATTAAACATGGTTAACACATAACCCAGCAATTCCACTCCTAGGTTACTGTATGGCCCAGGAGCTCCACTCCTACATGTATCACGAAATTTCAAGGTAGAAGAGATAAACAAAATCCTTAAGCATTTCCTAAGGAAAAAAGCACACACAAAGGAAAAGAAATCAAAATTGTATCAATTGTATCAGATTCTTCAACAGCAACAAAGGTCAGAAGATGGTGAAGTAATGATTTCGAAATATGACTACGCTATTTCAACCTAGAATTCTGTATGTAACTTAACTATTAATCACATGTGAGAGAAAAATAAAAGATATTTTCAGGTCTGCTAGGTGTGCACGAAAGAGTTAACACAGCAGGCCTCAGCCTGTGACCCTTAGAAAGGTCTGCCTGCAAGGCTAGCTTTTGGCTGACGTCTGGGAACTTTTCATGAGGGCTCCCACCATTCCCAGGACTGATAAGAGTGGCCCACTGAACCTAAACTGTTTGTGATAGGAAAGGAATTTAACAAATGACAAAACAAAGCTGACTATCAAGTCCACAAAAAAAAAAAGAAGAAAGTTGTTCAACAAACAGTTGTAATAGTTTCTGCTTGGGATGATGAAAAAAATTCTAGAAATAGGTAATAGTGATGGTTACTCACTACTGCGAACGTACTTAAAGCCACTGAATTGTACATTCAAAAATATTAGTGACACATTTTACGTTATGTGTAATTTGTCAGTTAAAAAACAGTTGTATTACCTAACTTAGCAGTATTTGTAGTCATAATAAACACCACATGTTAATTTAAGCAAAACTGCACCTATGTTGGAAGGATGGGGGAGCGAAGAAGAAAGTAAAAGAGCCAAATTTTCATTCACCTTAACAAGAAGTTAAACTCAGCGCTTAAAACTGAAAAACATCACGTAATGCCATTTGACCTTTTAGGGTCCCACCATGCAACAGAAATACAAGTCACATGTGTTAAGTTTTCTAGTAGTCACATTTTTTGTAACTACGAAGTGCTGACATTTTAATAATGTACTTTATTTAACTGAACTGTTACAGATTGGGAAACCCTGGTGGCACATTGGATAAGTGCTATGTCTGCTAACAAAAAGGTCACCAGTTCAAATCTGCCAGGTGCTCCCTAGAAACTCTATGGAGGAGTTCCACTCTGACCTATAGGGTCGCTATGAGTCGGGTCCAAATCAATGGCAGTGGGTTTGGTCTTTTTTTGGTTATGGATTGAACTGGGTCCCCAAAACTGTAAGTCAAGTTGCTAAGGCCATGATTCCCAGTGTTATGTGGATTCCTACACTTTGTGATCTGATGTAACATCATATGTGTTGTAAACTCTATCTTCTACCACAAGGTTGCTGAGCTGCAAACAACTCAAGCTGCAGGATGAAGTTAACAAAGCAGGATTGGAGAGTTATAGTAATGAGGCAGGACACAGTAAAGGATTAGGGGGACCCTAGTCAATCTCTTTTGAATTATAAGAGAAGTGAGCAGAGAGGGGAGAAACAATCTACCACCAAGACTGAAGAACCAGGAGGTGAACACATCCTTTGGACATATATGGTCCCTGTTCTGAGAAGCTCCTACACTAGGCAAAGACTGATGACAAGCACCTTCCCCCAAAACTGACAGAGAGAGAAAATATCCCCCAAGAGCTGGTGCCCTCAATTTGCACTTCCAGCCTCCTACACTGTAGAGAGAATAAGTTTCTCTTTGTTATAGCCATCCACTTGTGCTATTTCTGTTACAGCAGTATTAGGTAACTAAGACATCAATATATCCAAACTATTATTATTACAACATGGGGTACAGCTACATTTCAAGTGATCAAAACTCACAAGGGACTAGTGGCAACCCTACTAGACAGTATAGTTTCAGGTATGTATACACCCTACTTTAACAAAGACTGCATTTTAGAAATCAGCAGCAGCAATGAACCGCTTACCTTCTGCACTTGGGCTCTGACCACCAGCCCTGGCAGCAAGTTATTAAGGGTCCAGTGTTGCTCCTCAGTAGCAATGGCAGCAGACACTGCAGAACGACTAGCAGACAGGGTAACAACTCCTCCATTGCCTTTCACCTCTTCAATGACACAGTTCAGGTACTGACCCACCTTCAGTGTAGCACCTGGAAGCCCAAAATCAACCCCCAAAAAGAAAACACCTCCATGAGAAGGACCTTTTAACTTCGGCTCAAGCAGTAGCTGAAGAGATCCAAGGCCCGGCTGCCTAGCTGTCATCTAATACTCCTCACACCGCCACTCTCTACGGGGCCAATTATGAGAAAAGAATGAAGTTACCCTAACTGATCTGGAGTCACCTACCCCACAAAGCTACGAAAATCCCAACAAGCCGGAGCAGTGCTGACTCAGACGTCCTGGGGGCCCAAATTTCAGTGATATGTTCTAGGTGACCAAAACTGAAACTAGTCCATCAGTTCTTAGTGACAGCCTGCCACTCCCTGCCCTTTCCGTATCTTCCTTTGCCTAACAGCTACAACTGACTACCGATTTTACCAAAACCAAATAGCTTCAAAGGTCACCATTCTTCATTTTACTCACCAAAGTGGCATTTCAACAACATCCCTACATGTACCACCCCACTATCATGACTAGCCTCTCTTTTCCTCCTCACCTTTGTTTTTCTGTCGGGTGTCCTCCTGGGCTTTCTGTAGTGGCAGAAAAGCTCTGTTTCCACTTACACCAATGTCTACCAGGTAGCCATGGTCTTCCAGGCTGGACACAGTGCCTGTGAGCAGCTAGAGGAGAAGAGAGCATCTTCAAAAGCTTGAAAATCAAAAGTAATGAGACTCAAGGTGGAGTCAAGATGGTGGACTGAGCACACGTCTCCTCATACCCCTCTGGAAGCCAAGACCTGAACTGATAATCAAACGGAGCCTTCTGGTCACCTAGTGAGCCCGAGGACACAGCACAGGGCTGTTAATTTGGACTTCATACCACTGAACAAAAAACCTCCTCTCTTTCGCTGACTCCTGCTCCTGGCTAGCCCTGGCTCTCATGGACTGAAGGTAAATGCACCATTTTGACTTTTTTTTTTCTCTATCTTGGCCAGTGGGCGGAGCTGGATCTTGCCTAGTGGACTAGTGGGATAGGTAGGTGAAATTGCCATGTCTTGAGAGCCAGGCTTAGGACTCTGTTCATCTAGCCACTTTGGACCTGTCTTTATCACTTCCACAGCATGGTTTGTGCAGAACTGCAGTGACTGTGTGCGGGACGCCATGTTGGATACGGAGATTTTGGTAGGATCTAATTCTTAGCCTAAGAGCCAGCACCTGCAAACAGCACAGTGCTTCTCTGACAGAAAAGCAGTAGTTTACACAGTGTCACCTATGGTGGGGGCCCGGCAACAGAGGCGGAGGACTCACTACCTCTCAGCACCTTTACCGTCTCTATCTGATGACCGTGTGGAGGGTGCTACCTTAGATACGGTGGCCACAGCTGGACCCATTTCTTAGCTTGGGAGCCAGAGCCTGCCCACAGGAGAGCACTTTTCTACCAGAAAAGCAGTAGTTTACACTGTCGCCTAAGGCTGGGTGGGCCCTGTCAGCAGAGGCCAACAGGACAGGAGCATTGCTGTATTTTGAACTAGTTTGTATCATCTGGGGTTGGATATAGAGGAGCTTACTTTGCCAGTTGGGAAGAGGGACCTCTACATCTGAAAACCTGACTGACTTGGGAAATAGTCAGATACCTTTTGTTTTACATTTTAAGACAATCTAGAGAAACATCTGCAGTCCACCCTCACAGTATCTCTCCCAGTCTCTACTTACTCACATGGGACCCAAAAAGCAACAGACACGTGTGGCATACAAGAAATGACTCACAGCTTCAGAAGGCTCCCAAACAAAACAAAAAAGGAATTTTCCAGATGAAGAACTTTTCTGAAATCATCAGAAGGTGAATACAAAAGGATTATATAGAGAGCCCTTCTAGACCTTACACAAAATGCAACAGAACAAAGGAAAAATTAAGCAAGCTGTTAGATCTGATGCAACAACAGTACTCTGAAATCCAACACATCAATAACAAAATCAAAGACACTGAAACTTCCATTCAAAACCAAAGAAACAGAATGGAGGAAATGGAAAAAAGAATTTCTGACTTGAACGACAGAACTACTGACGCCAGTGTCTATGAGCAGAAATCAGAAAAAAGAAACACGAAAAATGAAGAAGCATTAAGAAGTATGTGGGACTCTATTAAGAGGAACAACCTTCGATTAATTGGAATCCCTGAACAGGATGAGACACCTGAGAACACAGGGAGTATTGCTGCTGAGCTGCTGACAGAAAACTTCCCAGAAATCATGAAGGAAGAGAATATAGATATCCCAGATGCATGTCGTATGCTACTTAATATACATCCCAAAAGAAAGACTCCAAGACATATTATAATCAAGCTTAACAAAATGAAACATAAGCAGCAACTCTTAAAGGCAGCAAGACTCAAAGCAAAGCTAACATTCAGAGGGAAACTCCGTAGGCTCTCATCAGATTTCCCAGCAGAAACTGTGCTGGCACGGAGACAGTGGCATGACACATTCAAAGCCTTGAAGGAGAAGAACTTCCAACCAAGAGTTATACATCCTGCAAAACTATCTTTCAAATATGAAAATGAAATTAAGACATTCCCAAATAAACAGAAACTCAGACTTTGTAAAAACCAAACCAAAACTACAAGAAATACTGAAAGAAGTTCTTGGCTTTGGCTTAGAAGAACAAAACCACTAACTTTATATTTTAAAACGACACATTATTCAGAATTCTACTCAGCTAGGGAAGGCTCCAAATACAATCACAGCTTTAATACTGAAAGAAACAATCCAGCGATTATCACGAAAACTATAGTGTCATCATATTAAAAAGAGAGATGTACTACAGTCACTATAGTCCTTCCAGATGGAGAGGAAGATGACAAGACCAGTAGTAATTAAAATTGGGTTTATATATAGTTTATTAAGGGGGATCATAGTGGCAGCCATAAAGCACAACAAAGATGTAACATGCCATATCCTGAAATGTTACACAGGAGTCTCAACAACTACAAACCCAGCTCTGAAAAAGGTGAAAAATCAACTCATGAAAAAGAACGTCCCAGAACAGACTAATAAAAACAACAGAGAAAACATCAACACAAAAATAAACATATCACAATGGCAACACTGAACACGTATGTACCAATAATTACATTGAATGTGAATGGACTGAATGCTTCAGTAAACAGACAGCAAGTCACATCTTGGATCAAGATATGACCTATCCATATGTTGTCTACAAGAAAGTCACCATAGACTTAAAGATAGGAACAAACTGAAAATTAAAGGATGGAAGAATATATATCAAGCTAACAATGAACAAAGAAGGGTGGTAATTCTAATCTGAGACAAAATCAATTTTAATGTAAAATCCACCTTCGTGGACAAAGATGGACACTATTTACTGTTGAAAGGTTCAGTACACAAGCAAGACTTAACTATATTAAATATTTATTCAGCTACTATCAGAGCACCTAAATAGGTTGAAGAAACACTGACTACACTCAAAAAAGAGTTAGATGACTCTACAATAATAGTGGGAGACTTCAACACTCCACTCTGAATATTGGACAGATTATCTAGAAACAAGCTCAATAAAGATACAGAAGACCTTATTGCCACAATTAACCAATCAAACCTCATCGATATATACAGAACTTTCTACACAACAGCGGACAACTACACCTTCTTCTCCATTGCACATGGAACATTCTCCAGAATTGACCATGTTAGGACATAATGGAATCCTCAACAAAATCCATACCACGGAATTACTGCCAAGCATCTTCTCAAATGATAAAGCCATAAAAGTCTACATCAACAGCAGAAAAAACAACTCTTGGAAATTCAACATCTTGCTCAAAAAACCATGGGTTATAGAAGAAATCAAGGATGGAATACAGAAATTCATGGATTCCAATGAGAATGAAAACACTTCCTACCAGAACCTATGGGATACAATCAAGGCAGTACTCAGAGGTCTGTTTATCTCCATAAATGCACACATCTGGAAGGAAGAGAGAAATCAAATCAAGGAACTAATCCTACAGCTTGAACAAGTAAAAAGAGAACAACAAAGGAACCCCTCAGGCACCAGAAGAAATCAGATCATAAAGATTAGAGCAGAGCTAAATGAATTAGAGAACAGAAAAATAACTGAAAAAAGTCAAAAAGACTAAAAGCTGGTTTTTTGCAAAGATAAACAAAATTGACAAACCACTGGCTAAACTTACTAAAAAAAAACAAGAAAAGAAACAAATAACTGAAATTAGAAATGACAGAGGAGTTGTCACAACAGAGCTAACAGAAATCAAAAATACCGTAACAGAAAAAAACTATGAAAGACTGTACTCTAACAAATTTGAAAACCTAGATGAAATGGACAAATTCCTTGACTCATACCACCTACCCAAATTATCACAACGTGAAGCAGAACAACTTAATAAACCCATCACAAAGGAAGAGATTGAAAAGGTCATCAAAAAACTGCCAACTAAAGAAAACCCGGGCCCAGATGGCTTCCCTGCAGAATTCTACCACGCTTTTAGAGAAGAGTTATCTCCATACTACTGAGACTATTTCACAGTATAGAAAGGGATGGAGTACGCCCAAACTCATTCTATGAAGCCAGCATAACCCTGATACCAAAGCCAGGGAAAGACCCAACAAAAAAGGAGAACTACAGACCGATATCACTCATGAATCTAGATGCAAAAATCTTCAACAAAATTCTTGCCAATAGAATACAACAACATATCCAAAAAATAATCCATCCTGACCAAGTGGGATCCATACCAGGGATGCAAGGCTGGCTCAACATCAGAAAAACAATTAATGTGATTAATCACATAAATATCACAAAAGACTAGAATCACCTGATTTTGTCCATGGATGTAGAAAACGCATTTGATAAAGTCCAACACCCATTCATGCTAAAAACTCTTAGCATAACAGGCATAGACAGAAAATTCCTCAACGCAATAAGGGCCATTTATACAAAGCCAATTGCCTACGTCATCCTGAGTGGAGAGAGACTGAAAGATTTTCCCTTGAGAACAGGAACTGGACAAGGATGCCCACTCTCACCTCTCCTATTCAACATTGTACTAGAAGTTCTAGCTGGAGCAAGTAGACAACACCAAGAAATAAAGGGCATCTGCATCGGCAAAGAAGTCAAAATCTCCCTGTTTGCAGATGATATGATTGTATATGCAGAGAACCCCAAGGAATCTATAAGTGAACTACTCAAACTTACAGAAGAGTTCAGCAAAGTCTCAGGATACAAGATAAACATAAGTAAATCAGTAGGATTCCTTTATACCAACAACGAGACTGTTAAGGAGGAAATCATCAAATCAATACCATTTACTGTAGCCCCTATGAAGATAAAGTACCTAGGAATTAATCTAACAAGAGAAATAACAGACCTTTACAAAGAGAACTACAAGCCCTTACTACAAGAAACTAAGAGAGACTTAGATAAATGGAAAAACCTACCCCGCTCATGGATAGGAAGACTTAACATTGTGAAAATGTCTATTTTACCCAAAGCAATCTACTTATATAATGCAATCCCAATACAAGTTCCAGCGAGATGGAGAAACAAATCACCAATTTTCTTTGGAAACAGAAGAAGCCCCAGACAAGTAAGGTACTACTAAAGAAGAAGAACACACTGAGAGGCCTCTCATTACCCCACCTTAGAACATACTACACTGCCACAGTGGTCAAAACAGCCTGGTACTGGTACAAGAACAGACAGATCGATCAATGGAACAGAAATGAGACTTCAGAGATGACACCATCTGCCTATGAACAGTTGATATTCTACAAAGGCCATAAAGAATTAAACTGGGGTAAAAACAGTATCTTCAACAAATGGTGCTGGCAAAACTGGATATCCATCTGCAATAAATTGAAACAAGATCCATATCTTATACCTTATACAAAAACCAACTCCAACTGGATAAAAGACCTAAATATCAAATCTAAAACAAGAAAGCTCATCCAAGAAAAGGTAGGAACAACAATGGAAGTTTCAATACACAACACAGACAGACTTCAAAATCTGTCAAACAAACCACAATCAACAGAAAATAGATAAATGGGAACTATTAAGAATCAAACACTTTTGTTCATCCAAAGACTTTATTAAATATAGAATTAAAAGGCCACCTACAGAATGGGAAAAAAATATTTGGCAACTCTATGTTAGACCGACACCTGATCTCCATAATCTATAAGATACTACAAAATATCAATAAGAAGAAGATAAATCAATCCAGTTAAGCAATGGGCAAAGGAAATGGACAGATATTTCTCTAAAGAGGAGATCCAGGCAGCTAAAAAACACATGCGGTCATGTTCACAATCTTTAGCTATTAAAGAAATTCAAATCAAGACTACAATGAGATACCATGTCACACCAACAAGGTTGGCCATGATCCAAAAAGCACAAAACAACAAATGCTGGAGAGGCTGTGGAGAAAGTGGATCTCTCCTACACTGTTGGTGGGGTTGCAAAATGGTCCAGCCTCTTTGGAAAGCAATCCGGCGCTTCCTTAAAAAAATGGATATAGATATACCATTTGACCCAGTAATTCCACTACCTGGAATATATCCTACAGAATCAAGGCCATTCACACCAACGGACAAACACACTAGAATGTTTATCGCAGCACAGTCCACAACAGCCAAAAGATGGAAACAACCCAGATGCCCGATAACAGAGGAAGGGATAGGTAAACTATGGTATATATACTCAATGGAACACTATGCAATGATAAAGAATGAAGATGATTCCAGGAAACATCTCATAACCTGGTTTCAACTGGCAGACTTATGCTGAGTGAAAATAGTCAGCGACGAAAGGACAAATAGTGTATGAAACCCCTACGATCAAATCTCAAAAACAGATGTATGTATAGAAAAAGATTCTTTTTGGCCATGATCCAGAAAATACAAAACAACAAATGCTGGAGAGGCTGTGGAGAAAGTGGAACCCTCCTACACTGTTGGTGGGGTTGCAAAATGGTCCAGCCTCTTTGGAAGGCAATCTGGCGCTTCCTTAAAAAAATGGATATCGATATACCATTTGACCCAGTAATTCCACTACCTGGAATATATCCTACAGAATCAAGGCCTTTCACACCAACGGACACATGCACCAGAATGTTTATCGCAGCACAATCCACGATAGCAAAAGGATGGAATCAACCCAGATGCCCAACAACAGAACAATGGATAGGGAAACTGTGGTACATATACTCAATGGAGCACTACACAATGATAAAGAGTAACGATGATTCCAGGAAAAATCTCCTAACCTGGTTTCAACTGGGAGACATTATGTTGAGTGAAAGTAGTCAGCGACAAAAGGACAAATATAGTATGAGACCTCTATGATAAGATCTCAAAAACAGACTTGTGTATAGAAGAAAAGACTCTTTGACAGCTGCAAGGGAGGGGAGGGAGGGAAGGTTGGGGGGAGGGTTTAGTTTAGATAGTTAGTAGAAATCTAGTTGGGAGAAAGTGGTGACAGCACACATTAGAAACAAGAACAACATTAAGTGGACTTCAGCATAACCTGAGTACTCCTTCCATCTTAACTCAATACTGCAAGGATAGAGTAGCTGGGGCAGGGGGTGGGGGACCATGCTCTTAGGCGAATTCCAGGCCAATTGGCACGACTAGCATTTTGCTAAGAGAGCTCTCTGCACCCTACATTGGTGAGTGGCGTCTGGGGTCTTAAAAGCTCCCAAGCTGCCATCCGAGGGCACAGCAAATGGTCCCAACTCAGCAGGAACGGATGCTCACCGAGGACCAAAATGACATGCGGTAAAGAAAACTGAGAAGACAGAGAGAACCACAAGAGTAGGTGCCTACATAGACTTGGGACCGGAAGAACTGGATGGTGCCCGGCCACCACCAGCGATAGCCACGATGGAGCTCACAGAGAGGAGTCTCACTGGCAACACAAGAATAAAAAGGGGTGCATCATGAGATCTCCACTAAAAGACCTCAATTGATGTCCAGCGGTTTTGGGGTTCCTCTGAGAGCATGGCCCCCGGCCCTGATGCTGCCCTCTCCCATAAATTGTAACAAAGGTCCACTCTTTGGACAGGAATGGATTGGACTTGGCAATGCAGAGTGACCATATAATGGAAGCACTTTATGGTTCTATACATCTATAGGATATCATCTTGCTGACCTCTGGCTGGAGCAAGGGGAGTGGACGGAGAGGAGGGGAAAGGAGGCTGTTGGGAGGATGCGACATGTATGGAGCAGAGAGGAATAGTGTGCTGTCACCGGACAGGGAGTGCAGTGGAAGCTGCATATAGGTGGGCATGTAAATTTACACGTGAATGTATATTTTCACTCAGTCATGTTAAATAAAAATTAAAAAAAAAAAAGAAAAGACTCTTTGACGGCTGCAAAGGAGGGAAGGGAGGGAGGGCAGCGGGGGAGAGTTTGGATTAGACAGTTGGTAGAAATTTGGTGAGGTGAAACTGGTGATAGCACACATTAGAAATAAGAACAATACTGACTTCAACGTAACCTGAATAATCAATCCTTCCATCTTAACCCAATACTGCAAGGACAGAGTAGCTGGGGCAGGGGGCAGGGGACCATGCTCTTAGGCGAAATCGAGGCCAACTGGCACGACTAGCATTTTGCTAAGCGGGCTCTCTGCACCCCACATTGGTGAGTGGCGTCTGGGGTCTTAAAAGCTGCCAAGCTGCCATCCGAGGGCACAGCAAATGGTCCCAACTCAGCAGGAACGGATGCTCACCGAGGACCAAAATGACATGGGATAAAGACAACCCAGAAGATAGAGAGACCCACATGAGTGGGTGCCTACATAGACTTGAAACCAGAAGAACAGGATGGTGCCCGGCCACCACCAGTGATAGCCACGATGGAGCTCACTAAGTAGAGTCTCACTGGCAACACAAGAATAAAAAAGGGTGCACCCTGAGATCTCCACTAGAAGACCACAACTGACGGTCCAGTGGCTTCGGGGTTCCCCTGGGAGCATGGCCCCTGGCCCTGATGCTGCCCTTGCCCATAAATCATAATGAAGGTCCACTCTTTGGACATGGGTGGATTGGACACGGAGATGCAGAGTGACCATATATTCGATGCATTTTATGGTTCTATGCACCTACAGGATATCATCCTGCTGACCTCTGGCTGGAGTAAGGGGAGTTGGTGGAAAGGAGGGGAAATGAGACTGTTGGGAGGATGAGACATGTATGGAGCAGAGAGGAGTAGTGTGCTGTTGCCGGGCAGGGAGAGCAGTGGAAGCTGCATATAGGTGGACATGTAAATTTATATGGGAATGTACATTTTCACTCAGTCATAATAAAAAAAAAAAGTAACAAGACTCAAACATTTACATCCTAACATGAATGCTGTCACTGTTAATCTCAGTACACTCTCCTTTACTCATTCATAAAATGAAACCCACTTCCGTCGAGCTGACTGACTCATAACAACCCTGTAAGACAGAGTAGAGCTGCTCCACAGGGTCTCCAATGCATGGCTGAAGGAGTCACACTGCCAATCTCTCGATTAGCAGCTAAGCTTTGGCCACTATACCACTAGGGCTTCCCCTTTACTCACATTAATGTTAAGTCTCTCAGGACTTAAAGGTTTCCAGACTAGAGGAACATTATACACACCTGAAAAATGACAGAGAGCCTCTCCCTTAGAGAATTTTCGAAAGAAAACCCTTTTATACTATACAGAAAGGGATGAACCAGATGGCCCCGCAAGGTCACTGCCAGACCCAGTACTAGCTACAGAATCCAGAACTATCCATCTAGTTCTCGTCAGGTCCTTTCTAAACATCTCCAAGACATCAGAAATACCTGGCCAACTTCCTTTACATTTCATTGAAAGCAGTGTGGCATTCCAATCTGGCTGTGAAACTAGCCATACAGTCTCTGGAAAGTCACTTAAAAATACTGTGTCCCTTTTCTCACATGTACAAGGGGCTCACAGGGTTGCTACAAGGATTTCCTCACACAAGTGCCTAAGCCAGCATCTACCATACAGGAGGCTCTCCATGCCTGGCTTCGTTTCATTCCCCTCTCTGTCCAGGTAAATCCTACCCAACTTTTAGTATTTATTACCAATCCCACTATTTCTAGTTACAAGATCATACTGATCTCCTTCCTCTTAATCACATGAGTACTTACATGACTACAGTTTACTGTTACATCCCCATTGGACCATAAGGTTCTACACTAGGACTAACTTCTAAATCTCCATAGGGCTGCACATGCGGCAGTAGGATGTCCATCAAAATAGCTGATAGACTAAATGCCCTCTCTACCCTACCTTCTGCTCTCAGGGGAGCAGTCCTGAACTATTCTACACAAATACCAGATGGCCTGTGAGAAAAGATGTAACCTGTGAAGAAACGTTGACAAGTAAGGCACTAACAAGGAATTCCTCTTCACCATCAGCCAAATCTAAGACTCCTTAGATATACTTTTCTTTGCACAGTAAATCTGAGACTTTCCCCTTCTTCCATCCAGGGTGATATGATTAGGTTTAGATTCATGTTTCCAATTTCCATTAAGTATCCTGGAGACCCTCCCTCCCAGAAAAGGCACAGCCTTGTATACAACAGTCAAGCTGGAAATAAACAGTGGACTAAGGTCACACTCACCAGAAGGTGGAGAAGGAAGAAGGCATGTTGCCTGCTCCTATTCTCTATTCCCAGATACTCACCATACCAGGCTTCAGGGCCTCAGCACTCAGCACTCCATTGACATTCCTGGGGTTCAGAGACAGCTTGACACTCTTTCTGCCCTTCTCTGTGATGCCCAGACTGCTCACCACACATCTCACCAGCATCCCAGGTGAGAAAAGCTCAGGCAAGCAGACCAAGTCCTACATAATAGAAATGAAAAAGACCTGCTATGTACCCTTCCCCTGAACCAAGAATCCATGTCCTGCCTTGGCTCAGTGTCTCTCCATCTAAGAATCCAAAACGTTGGTCTATAGCCAAGTCAGTCTTGAACTTCAGCAAAATGTCTCCAAATATTACCATATAATGGGCAGACATGAAATAACTTGTTGAAAGAACTGTCTGTGTTTACAGTCTCCATTTCTTCTACTTGCCATTCAGTTTCCTCCAGTCTGATTTCCACCCTTCTCACTTACTACTTCTCAATAGAACCACCAATGATCTACTGATCACTAAATCCAATGGTCCATTTGCAGTCCTTCTCTCACTTAACTTTTAAAAAAGCATCTGCTTAGCCGTGATAGGGCTCACAAAGTTGAGTTTCATTGGCAACATTCTCGAGAATAAAAAGGGGTGCACCCTGAGAATGCCACTAAAAGACGCAATTGATTGTCCAGGGGCCTTGGGGTTCCCCTGGGAGCATGGCCCCTGGTCCGGATGCTGACCCTGTCCATAAATCATTACTGAGGTCAGCTCTTCAGACAGGAATTGATTAGACTCGACAACACAGACTGACCTTTATGTTTCTATGCATCTATAGGATGTCATGTGTACTGGATGTCGTCCTGCCAGCCTCTAACTGAGGGCAGGGACAGGTGAAAAGGAGAGGACAGGAGATTGTTAGGAGGATATGACATGTATAGAATGGATAGGAGAAGTGTGCTGTCACCAGGCAGGGACAGCAGTGGGAGCTGCACATGGTTGGGCATGCAAATTCATATTAGATTGTACACTTGCAATCACAATAAATAAAAGAAAAAGAAAGAAAGAAAAATAAAAATCCATCTATTGACACTGCTGACTGCTGCTTCCTTCTTTAAACACTTCCTCCCCTGGCTCCCAAGGCCCCTCATTTGTAGTATTCTTCAATATATGGTTGCTACAAAGTAGAATCAACTCAATGGCAGCAGGTTTGTATCGGTTTTCTTTGTACCTTTCGCCCCTTCTGTTTCCCTTGACAAAGACGCTCCACCTATCCAGCAGTTAGGAGCCGTGGTGGTACAATGGTTAAAAATTCAAGCTGCAAACTCAGAGGCTAGCAGTTTGAACCACCAGTCACACCTTAGAAACCCTATGGGGCAGTTCTACCCCGTCACTGTCACAAGACAAAATCAACTAGATGGCAACGAGTTTGTTTGCTTTGCTTGACAATTAAAATCAATGTTTGTTACAGGTTCAGTCTTGCAGTCTCTCTTCACTCTATCCACTATCTTTGAGCAACTTCTTCATTCTTAGGTTCAACTACCACCTATAAAAAGAAGTCTCACACATTTATGTCTCCTGCCCAGATTTCTGAGCTCCTGAATCATATCTCCATCTATCGTCCCCATATCAAAAAGTAAAAAATCACGATCCTCTCTCTCAATCTCAGAACAAATTACCTACTGTCAAGTCACTCATGCTAGAAACCTAGGACTCATCCCAGATAATCCTCTCTGCCTACAGCTGATCTAACACTAAGCACTGACTTTATTTCCTCAGTCCTTGTTACCTCCTGAATCCACATTCCATCATTTTCATTGCCTGGACCACAGTTTCTTAACTGGTCACTATGCAACTACCTGTGCCTTTCCAATCCATCTGTTATGCTGTTTGGGTCAACCACCCCAACAGAACAGTCAAGGGCTTCCTACTGACTACAGAAGTAAAACCCAATCCTTACTTAACATGGTCTACAAAGCAGTGCATGATCCAGACTCTATCTAGCTCTCAACTCCATCCCACAACACTCTTTCTTGCTCACTCTGTTCCAGTCATACTAGCCTTCTCTCTGCTATATTCACAGCTGTCTGCCTGAACACCTTCCTTCTTTAGCCAGTGAATGCTCGTTTTACAGATCTGAGCTCCAACATCACTTCTTCACAACAGTCTTCCTCAGTCCCTGGACTAAGCTGTTGGGTGCCAACAAGTCAATTCCCAACTCACAACAATCCAGTGTGACAGACAAGAAATGTCCCCATAAGGTTTTCTAGGCTATAGTCTTTATGGGAACAGATCACCAGATCTTTCTCTGCACAGTGGCTTGGTGGTTTGAAACCACCATCCTCTGGGATAGCAGCCGAGTGCTGAAACACTACATCACCAAAGCTCCTTGGACCCAAACCAAACCCAGTGCTAGCAAGTAGATTCCGGTCACACAAAAGTACAGAACAGAGCAGAACTGTCCCACAGGGTTTAAAAGGCTGTATATCTTTACAGAAGCAGACTGCCACATCTTTCTTCCTTGCAGCAGATGGAGGGTTCAAAGAGCCAATCTTCTGGTTAGCAGCCAAGTGCCTAACCACTGCACCACCAGGGCTCCTCTACCAAAAAATATACCAAACTCACTGCCATCCAGTCAATTCCAACCCATAGCAACTCGACAGGACTTCTTGATATTCCTTTATCATGATAAACTCTCACGGCACCTCACACCTTTCCTTTTTAGCCCTTCACAAAGCTTTAATTTTATATCTGTTGGTACACCACGTTATTTTCAGTCACAGATCTCACCCAAGTTTTCCATACCTTCAGAGGTTCTTCTTGTGCCACCTGTTCATTCAGCATTTTGGTGTAGGCATCACAGATTTCAGTCACTTGCACATACCCCTTGAGGCCATTGGGGAGACTAATCACCAGTTCCAGATCATTTACCTCTTTCACACAACCCAAAATCCGCATCCCCTCACAGAGAGTCTGGAAGAGACAAGCGGACATGTGTACAATAAGGGAGAGAAGGATGACTGGGAGGTGAGGGATTCTGACTTCTAGTACCAACTCTAACATAAAAGCTACACGAATTTCATAAAAGAAAAGGAATATGTACATGTAAGTTATATATGTCAACAGGGAGTGCCGGTGGTGCACCAGTTAAGCACTCGGCTCTTAACTGAAGAGCTGACAGTTCAATCTGCAGGAGAACGATGTGACAAGTAAACATTACAGCCTTGGAAACCCTATGGGCCAGTTCTACTCTGTCCTACAGGGCACCTATCAGCTGGAAGTGACCTGATGGCAGTGTGTCTCACATAGCTAGGTCAATGCACATGTGAAGCATCTGACTGAGAGCCGTAAAAGGTTCAGGCTACACAACAATGCTGTGATAGCACAAGGGTACTAGTAGAAGGTATGTGCGTTTTCACTTCACTCCAAGCAGTCCACACTCCAGTGGCAGGCACCTGGCAACCAACACAATGTGGGAGGCACTGCAGACAGAACAGTCTGGAGCACGTACACGACATCTAACCACTGTTCAGCTCCACAGGACCACTCACAAGAGAGAAAGCACAGGCTCTGTGCTGTCTGCACTTGCAAATTTCCATGAAAAAATAGAAATCACACTTTTATGTGAAAGCTCTAATTTTCTAATGTTGGAATAAATCTAAAATTTTTTTTGTCAGTTCTTTATACAGAACAGTATTTCTGTAAGCTGAATCTGGTACAATCCTGGCTTCTCACCAGTCAGAATACCTGGATTTTTATTTTTATTTTTTGGCAACTAACATACATCAGGACTATAACCCAAAATATTAAGAAATACAGTAAGACAACTTTACTTCCCTGAGATAATTTCCACATTGATGAAAAAGTTGAATTAGTGATTATTATACACTATACATTAAGATACACTGTATGTGTAGTTATTGCCAGTGCTAACCTTGTACCAAGCCTACGAAAACACTAACGTCAGCAAGCCACAAGTTCCATGGGTACTCAAAGCCTCATCAGGGACTCTATAAGCCCCACCAGCTAAGAAAAAGCATAACTCCCAAGTGGTGGTTGATAACTGAAGAAAATAATGCTCAATTCTTAGCACCCGCGGCAAGACACTCCACAGACAAAAATAAAAGGAAAGGAGAGAAGGAGGTAAGGAAGAACACACACAAACTTAAATAACAAAGCTAGTCTGTTTAAAGAAAAACCAAATTTCAACAAACCTCAACACTAAGAATTTCAAACTTCTCTTTTGCAGGCTTGATGTTTTCTCTCTTTTCAGTTTTCAACCTTTTTGTCTTTGCTGGCCCTTTCTGGCTCTTTTTCCGTTTGGTGGGTTCCTCTTCAGTAGAAATCTAAAAAAGGGGAAAAGGGAGCACCCCACAAAGATCCAAAACAATGAAAAGATGCACTCTTGGCCTTTCCCTTCAATTTCAAGTCATCTATCACCTTGTTTTGTATACTCCTCCACTGCATCCCATCTCTAAATGCTCCTTAATTTCTGCTACAATCCAGACGCTCCCCTTCTACCCACTATGTCCCTTTACCGAGGTCTCTTCTGTGTACTCGAAAGCCCCTTTTCTCCAGTGTTCTTCATTTCATCCCTTGACTGGGAGGGTCACTGGGATTTCCCAGCATGAGAAGTAATGTGCAACAGTACATGAAGATGGAAGTTACAGTCACAGCAACCTGAGTTAAAACTCTGGATGCCACCATAACAAGTGGTATGGTTTCAGCTAAGTTATATAATGGCTTTGGACCTCAGTTCTACATCAAGGAGTGGCAATCTTTACTTCACAATATAGTTGGAAAGATTACATAAAAGAGGCATAGGGCCACACACTCTGTTAGTTTCATTGCCTCTGGCATTTAGAGGACAGCTATTCTACCTAAAGACCATGGATGCATAGTGCAAATTATGACTATGACTTCTATAGGTGACAAGGACCACATTAAAAAGACATGACCAAACAACGTTCTATCTTTAATCAACACAGCAGGGAGTTCAGCAGAAAGTAACAGCACTTCACTAAATACTGTGCTTCAAAAGAAAGAGACTCATGGTAGTATGGCCTCTCCAACAAGTCTGACTTGCAGAAGTGGACTCCAAAAATGAAAATCTGGAAAATAACACATTCTTGTAACCCTGATAACTTACAACATGTTTTCCCCTTTTCAAAGCACATAACTAATACCATGATACTTTAAATAATCCGTAAGTATTTATTACTGCACCAGCTATTCTGGCCTTTGCACTGGCCTCCTTCCAAAGGGATGCAGAGCCCCCTTAGCTCCTTTGACCTTAGTCTCCCTCCTCGTCTTTGCTCTCATAAGAAATGGCCTTCAGACTAGAAAATAGCAGCTAGGAAGGCTGCCTGGCATTTTGTGTATCCACAACTTTCTTGTTCCTTTTCTCAGAGTGAACTCGGCAGGCTAGTTTCACTAGCTGAGGAATTTTTGTATAAGTTTTGTCTCTGCCTGTCACAAACATGAAGGTTAGAGTCCAGGTGTCTGACATACATATCTGTAGTTTAACAGAGTTTCTGGTGACTATTTTGTGAAGTATACAGTTATCTGTGGACTACATGCTTAAAAATATGAAGTATTTCTTGTTGAAAAATTGTTTTTGAGACTCCATGAAGAACAGCCTGCATTGCTGTCGAGTCTCTCTGGTGATATCATACCTCCTAATATACCTTCTTCCTCTTTCTAACTTGGAGTATGTTTTATTGGCTCGACTGCTCCAGGGCATGGACCCAAATCAGGTAACATTCTCAAGCAAGGCTCATTCCTCATACAGATACTAAAGAGAAACCTTCAGTGACTCTCACCAAATAAGCACATCACTTACATCAAATAAGTTGTCTTGTTCAACTGACTGCTGGAAAGTTTTCTCTGATTTGTGGGCCTTTTTTGTCCCGCCTCGGGGGAAACTTTCTTCCAGGGTTGCCATATTTAGTCTCCTAAAAACAATGCAAAAAGTAACATTGAGCTGTAGCCTTATCAGTCAGCTGTAGCAGATGTCCTAAAGACGATAATCACTGGCAAGAGACAGGGCCTTCTACCTCCAACGTGCTTGAGAGCATTCAGGAACAAGACACAGATGACTTAAACATCAGGCCCCAATTAATTCGTAATTCATTCTTCCAAAGGTCCCACCTTCAAAATCACAAGTCCACAGAACTTCCTCCAGGAAAAGTCAGACATTCAATGTAGTATTCATTGAACAATTACTACGCGTAAAACACTTAAGTTAGAAATACACAAATACATAACTTTCTATCTTCAGAGAAGCTGCATACTTTTAAGAAGACAAATACACATATAATGCAAACTCCACATCAGATTACAAGTGTCAACAAGAAGGTGGGAAGTAACTTGGGGCTTCAGGTACAGGAGGCAAGCTTCTCAAAGATGCTTCCAACTGAGTATAAAAAAATAAATAGAATTTTGACAGGTAGGGAGAGAAAGGCAGGAGGAACATCAGAAAAGGCAGAGGAACAGGGGAAGCCCACTCCATTCAGTAAACATCAGCATGCTGTTTCCTTTCTTTGAGGAAATGTTCATCTAGACTACAGACAAAATAAAACATAAAAACTGGAATTAAACTTTAAAAGACGAGTTTTGCAAAAGATCTTAAATTAGACAGGAGTAGTAAATGTTTGGAAATCATAGTAGCATAGCGGGTGAAGTGCTACATCTGCTAACCAAAAGTCTGGCAGCTCAAATCTAACAGGCACTCCTTGGAAACTATGGGGCAGTTCTACTCTGACCTATACGGTCGCTATGAGTCACATCCAATTTGATGGCAGTGGGGTTTTTTTGGTTGGTAGTAAATATTTACTTTGACAAATTAGAGCCTTAAGCAGGAGAAGAGATAGAACAGTGATCAAGACTAAATATGGAAACCCTGGTGGCCTAGTGAGTTAAATGCCGCATCTGCTAACCAAAAGGTCAGCAGTTCAAACCCTCCAGGCGCTCCTTGGAAACTCTTTATGGGGCAGTTCTATTCTGACCTCTAGGGTCACTACGAGTCAGTCAGCACGCTGGTTGTACTTCTTCCAGAACAGATCTGTATGTTCTCTTGGCGGTCCACGGCACATTCAACACTCTTCTCCAACAACACAATTCAAAGCCATCAATTCCTCTGTTTTCTTTATTCACTGTCTAGCTTTTGCATGCCACTAAAAATACCACGGCTTCGTATCGAATCCACAGAACCTAACAACAACATAGATTGGACAGGAAGGACTGAAGACACGTAAACTGGTTAGGATGCTACTGCAGTACAGAAATCATGAGAATTAGAACTAGGTATAAGTGTGAACTGAAGACAGCTGAGGCTGGTTCCTGAGACACACTTATGAATAAGGATCTATAGATGAGATTATGACTGAAAAGTTCAGGGTTTGGAGTAAAACGTAAGTGGGTCCAGTTTGCTGGGAATTCGAATCTTAGTCTCGTTTCGGACAAGAGGAAACTGAAGTTTCAAAGAGTATTAAGGAGAGTCAGCGACAAAGGGACTTGGGTCGCCGCCCAGGTAAACTAGGTTTCGAGAATGGGGTCAGGTGGCCAAACCACTCACCCGGTATGGTGAGGGGTACATGGCCCTGGGGCCGACCTGGAAGCTCTCTGGTTCCTTTCCTCCCGCCTCGGCCCTCACTCACCAGCCCTGCGACGCAGACAATCACCTCACTATTTCGGAGCCCGCGTTGCCCTAGCCACACACGCGGAGACCAGTAAATTCAGATTCCAACATTGCTCTTCCGGAAGCGTGGGCGGGCTCAACTAGCTACTTCCGTTACTCTGTGGAATCCAACCCCGCGGGACATTAGGAGGCAGGAAGCGGAAGGGTGGGATTTCAAGCCGCAGCCAATCGACGTAGAAGGCCGAATCGCTGTGGCTAGTTGAACGGGTGCGGAGGAGGCGATTTTTTCCGGCTGGGCAGAGGGGTGGCTACAAACCTTCAAGGACACAGGCTGTGGAATTTGTTTTTGGCAAGGTGGGTGAAGCATATACTTGAAGCTCGCGCCTTCGCTTTGCGGGGCCGGCTTGCAGTCTGGCCGTTCCTGGTCCGGAAACACCACGAGGCCTTCTGTTGGCTGGTCGAGATCGGTGGGAATTGGGAAAGGAATTAGAGAAAACTAGGGCTGGGAGGCGGTGGGGCGGGGAGTGGCTGGGAGCATCGGGGCGAGGCAGACGGGTTCAAATCCTTTGAGCCTCTACAGTCCCTCAAGGCACATAGGTTGCAATTTCCAGTGAAGAAAAAGGAGGCCCGCCGCGAAAGTAGTCCCGCAAGGTCACCGGTGACGTAATATTTGGCGAAGATTGAAGCTTTTGACCCCGTCTCTGGTCAAATTTATCTCTTTTCCGCGGAATGTCCGTAGCTGTTTGTTTCTTTGAGTCGTGCTTAGAGAGCTGCTTGCCAGGTTTTTAGATGCCCTGCAGCCTTTGTCAAAGAGGTAGTGAGTGTGGCCGGTCCCTGCAGTTCACCAGACACGTCAGATTTCAGTTTATGTTGGGTCAGCGGGAAAGCCTTTCCTAGGAGATAACCAGAACACAGCTATTATCACCTTGAAGCGGGAAAGGCTGCTTTTGGTACCCAAGCGGCTGTCACTCGCTTTTGCCTCCCTTACGTCATGATCTCACCGTTCCAGGTAGGTGTCCAGTCATAGAAGAACAGCAGAAAGTAGCAACGGCAACAGGTCTCTTTAGTTCTTTTCTGAAATAACCCGTTTTACAGGTGGAAAGCAACATGAAAGTGTTCGTTGTATTGAGTAACAGTTTATTTTCCTCCCCAGTCCTCTTATACTTCCCCACAGGCTACCATTTAACAATTCTAAATCGCAATTATAAATTTTCCCCCTTCCTTAGTGTATCTTTCTACACTCATGTGACTCAAAGAAAAGAATTTCAGTGTAATTATACCACAAAGTGATTTCTAATACAAGAAGTTCCAATCTTTGCCCCAAAGTAACCTGCTGTTTGCTAAAGGGTGTAGACCCAAGTGTTTCCAGGCTTTTTTCCCATTCTTTACCTCACCAGCAACACCCCCCTCCCTACTCCACTGCAGATTCTCAGAAGCCTTCCTCCCAAGACTGCTGAATTTCAGTTCCTGTTATATTTGGGGACCCTGGTGGCATAGTGGTTCAAAGCTACAGCTGCTAACCAAACGGCCAACGGTTCAAGTCCAGCAGGCACTCCTTGGAAACTGTATGGGGCATTTCCACCCTATCCTGTAGGGTCACTTTGAGTCAGAATCCACAGCAACCAATTTTATACTAACTGTGGAGCCTTGGTGGCATAGTGGGTTAAGTGCTATATCTGCTAACCAAAATGTCGGCAGTTCAAATCCACCAGGCACTTCTTGTAAGCTGAATGGGCAGTTCTCCTCTGACCCCTAGGGTCGCTATGAGTTGGACCCAAATCGATGGCAATGAGTTTGGTTTGGGTATGGAGCCCTGGTGGCATAGTGGTTAAGGGCTCAGGCTGCCAACCAAAAGGTTGACAATTCGAATCCACTAGCTGTTTCTTAGAAACCATGTGGGACAGTTCTACTCTGCCATACAGGGTCACTGTGAGTCAAACTGACTTGACTATAACGGATTTGTTTTTTTATTCCATCTATGCCCTTCAGTCATAATCTGTGGAGTATTGCAGGCATCATTCTTCTTCTCATATCATATAAAGAAGAACTTAAAATACCAGTGGACACCACGTCCTCCTAAAATGTTTGTTAAACACAAGGTAGAGAGGTGTTCACTAATAGTGTTATCAATTAATAACTTGACAAAGCTTTTTGTACTGGAAACCTACTTCATGCTGTAAAAATCCAAAAATGAATGGGGAAAACATGCCTTTAATAAATTGTGTAAAATGAAGCTGTTAGTATAAAAGATACACTGTAAAGATTTATTGCAATGGAGAGATTTTCCCACTTGGGCCAGACTGGTCATGGCCTCTTCAACTATAGGGGCCCAAGGAAACTTGGATTTTCTTCATTGTTCCAAAGACCTTTGTGAAACAATGTTCAAAACTGAGGTCATTTGTCTCAAATTGTCATTGCCAGTTCTCTGCACATACATACCTTGGAATGGTAAACCTGAGAGGTCATGCTACTTTCTATAGCAATGGCTTCCTCACAGATGTCTCCCTCTTCCATTTCATCAAGAGCCAGCTGAGTGACGCCACTGCCTGCCGACCTCGACCGGACCTCGACCGGCTCGTCTGTGTTGCCAATCGACTCGGCGTGGCGTCGGTCGTGGTAGATAGGCGGTCATACATTCGAATTTTCTACTGTTGGGGCAACCTTTGACTATAGCTTCACTGGTTTTTACTACCAAAGCAACTCATACTGTAGTAAAATATACAAATACTATAGATGTGATTTCTCTTAAAAAGTTGTCTATTCCAAATAATAATTACTAGTATGTATTTTATCTTCTATTTGTTACAACAGCGGTTTTTAAAGATCTTGCATCAGAATCACCTGGAGGGCTTACTAAAACAGATTAGTAGACGTCAGGATTTTTGATTCAATAAGCCTGGTTAGTAGTGGTGATGGTTAGGTGCTTTAGCGGTAGTTCCAACTCATTGTGACCCCACTGTATACAACAGAATGAAATGCTGCATGGTCTTTCATTATCCTCACAATCACTGCTACATGTGAGTCCACTGTTACAGGCACCTTGTCAATCTATATTATAGAGGGTCTTTCTCTTTTTCACTGACCCTCTAACAAGCATGATGTCTTTAAACAGGAACTGGATCTTTCTGATAACATGAGACTAAGTTCTTGCCTCTAAGGAGTATTCTAGCTGTACATAATTCTTCCAAGACACACTTGTTCATTTTTCAGGCAGTCCATGGCATAGAGCGTGAGGATTTTTATTTCTAACAATTCCTAGCTATTGATGCCCTATAGGACCAAGAACTAGGTCCTTGAGAACCACTGGTGTACCTTGTAATGTTCAGAAATATTTTTTATATTTAACAATATATGGGGAAAAAAACAGACATAAAGAGATACACACATGATATTCCATGCAACTTATCAGTCTCCTATAAATGGACTTTTAGATTTCCTTTTTTTTTTTCACTTTGTAAGCAGTATTTCAGTGACCATCTTAGAACAGTTATGCGGCCACTCTGTAATATATCTATAAGGAAAATTCCTGAAGAAAAAATGAGTGAACCTACTAGATAAAAAGGTATATTCATTTTAGGTTGATTGATATTGCCAAATTGTACTTTAAAAGTTGTACCAGCTTACCTGTTTTCCTAGTACTTGTACTGATACTGCTTATTACCTTATTTTATATCTTGTATTTTTTAAACTTAATTGTGATGTTACCTTTTTTTTTCACCTTTGTACTTCTGATACGCTTTATAGAGATTTTCCATTTCCTGAGATGATTAAAAATGTTTGCCCATGTTTTCTTCTGGGCTGGTTGGTTTTACTATTTACATGTAAATCTTTAAATCTGTCTATTTAGGTGTAAGAAGTTAGGATTCTAGCTCACAATTACCAGTTGCTATCAGCTCCATTTATTAAATAAGCCTTTCTCCCTCCTCCCCCCCATGGAAATCCAGAATTATTTGTAATGGGGAAAATTGTAAAAGAGTTGCAAATTGAGGTGTCTCGTTGGCAGTCACCCTTGTGAAGGAGCTTGAAAAAGTATCACAAGCTCCCAACTGAAGTCTCAGTCTGAAAGCTGATTAATACAGTGTACAGTGCACCACAGTATAGCTAGAGCCAGGAATGAAAACATTAGTCTCTTTTGGGTTATACGGTGGACTTGGTAGTGACTGCTCTGTTTTCTTCCTGTGCTGAGTGATTTGACTTAACATTGTAGAGTATATATTCTGGAGTGTTCATGTAATAGTAACCAAGGTGAAGGCCTACTTCCAAAATTGGTTTTTCATCAGTGGCTTTTACTATCTTTGCTATTGGCTGTTTGGTGAAACTTACATAAAATTTACCATGTTTCTGTGTAATGACTTCAACTTTTTAAATTAAAAGAAATTACTTTCTTTTAAATTGCATCCAAATCAATTTACTGTTGCTTTCTTTTTTTAAAGATTGAAATCATGGCAGGTCCAGAAACTGATGCTCAGTTCCAGTTCACTGGTATTAAAAAATACTTCAACTCTTACACTCTCACAGGTAGAATGAATGTAAGTATTAATGATATCTTTAAGGAGTTAAATTTAAAATAATACAGGTGTGACAGTAATTGTGTTTATCTTTTCCTTTCTTTGCAGTGTGTACTGGCCACATATGGGAGTATTGCGTTGCTTGTCTTATACTTCAAGCTAAGGTCCAAAAAAACTCCCGCTGTGAAAGTAAGAATTGAACAACACTTAAAATTTGGGACTTGGTCATTTTGATTTTCACTGCTCTAGAAAAATCTTGCCAGAGTTGATCACCGTGACAATTTTCTATGAACACTTTGGTTTAGCTTTTTTTTGTATGTGTGTTTAAGGATACATTTCACAGTTGAAAGCCACTAGTTTGCTAGAGTCACAGTGAACACTTTTGAGCCAGAAATCTGTCTCTCTGATTTTCTTAGGTTAAAGTGCTTTCCCAAAGGATTGTGCACTCAGTGGTGTAAAATGGTGTGTCTGTTTTGCTTTAGAAAGTGAGGAGCAGTTATCAATTTGATTTTTGCTAATTGGATGAGTAACAAAAATTTGTGGCTCTTACCTTTTTTTGCTTATCATTTGTATTTTTCTTGATGTTCTATTCATCTTGTGTCAGTGGCCTTTTTTTTGCTAGGTTTTTTTGCTAGTTTTAAATTTGTATATAGTCAGTTCTGTCTTTTCCTTAACTCAGCATAGACTTGATTTTCATTCTTCTTGTTACCACAAACCCTGTTTGTCCATGGCAGTAAATAGCTGTTGTGCTGGCAATAGGTGATGTGTGGAAAGCCCAATATCCAGATTTTAATCTGACGTAGATCTTCACAGAAAGGAAATATTCTTTCTGCACTTAAGAGCTTTTCCAGTTCCCAAAACTGTTGATATTAGGGGACTACATATCCCAGAATGCAGTGTGGTCTGTGGCGTATGCCTCACAAACAGGTAGTGATTTGCCGTTTTCCGTATTAGATGCTTCCTAGTGTTTAGAAGGTAGTTATATTCCCACTGGAAAAAATAGAGAAATTGTGTCTCAGGTATTACGGAACAGTCTGACATCTGTTTTCTACAGTTATTTCATATACTAAATTTCCAATGGTATGCATTTAAGATCATGCTGAATTATTGGCAGCTTTTTTGTTTGTTTTAAAGTGGAGGTGTGGGTTAAATTATATTAATCCAAGTGGCATTTTAAGCTTTCGGGGTGATTCATCTCAGAGTGTGATAAATACGTGATTATCCAAATTTTGCACTCCATTTCGGGGGTTCATGGATAGTCATAACATACTATTCATTGAATGTCTTGAAAGTGTTAAATACATTTCTGTCTAAACCATTTTTTGTTTTCACAGGATTCTAAACTGTCTTAAATCTCAACTGCTGAGTTCTCATGCCTGGAGAAGCTAGTATCAAATCATCATGTGATAGTCAATTTATACAATAAATTATGAACCTGGAAAAGCTGGTTGTCTTTATTTACAAGATATCAAAAATATAAAAACTGTACAAAATGAAACAAAGGCAAAAAACTGGCAGTGACTTGGTCTTTTAGTTTACCAAAGCAAGGCTCAGTACTAGAGGTAAGCAACTGAAATGTCTGTCTGACTTCAAGTGTACTAGGTTGTATATATCTGTTAGCTGAAGTAAGAACATGGAAACCTGGTTTATAGAGTGTTTAGGTGCACTCAGTACTAACAAGTGTAAAATCAGATGTCAGTAGATGGCTGTCCTTCATGGAAATGTAGTTCACCCTACTCAGTCATATACATTGTGGTAATCATGGGCCAATAAAAAATGTTAGTGGATCTACTTAACATCATACTTGAGTGCCATACAGTAATGGTTTTACAGCAGAAACATACATGCTTATAGAATTCTTCAGCTAAAATTTAAGGTGGTATTATATTACTTAGTTTGAATCTTCTGAAGCAGGATGACTTGAAATCGATTTTTTTTCCAAACATAATAAATTAAAGTATTATTTGAACAGAATATGCATAGTTTCCACACAATCCAAAGCACCATTAATGTCCCCTCCACGAACATAATACCTCCTATTCAACTAACGGAAATTAGTTAAAATGTGGTTGCTATAGAAACGTGGAAATGTCCTGTTCATATGTTCCAAGCAGCATACTTCCAGATCCATATAGACAAAACATTCTTTGTAGCTTAAATATTAATCACTGAGGTATTTGCTTTTTAGTCTCCCTTTTACAACAGTAGCTTCCAAAAGGTCTTTAGTACTGACAACAGTTTATTGTGGACTATAAGCTCCTGCAGCTAGAACCAAGTTTCTTCGAGTAAAATGGAGGTGTACAACTGGTGTTGATTTGGTCATATATGTTCCCAACAATAACTCCTGTGAATTCTCAGGTAAATTTATATGGCCAGTGGCTGTAGTAAAGTCATCGGTCTCTAAATCTTCAAATGCTTTGATGGCATCCCACAACCGGACCGTATTATCCATTGAACCTAAGGGGCAGTTAAGGAAAGCTGTTCAGTAGCATTCATCATGTTTAGATTTTGACATTTTATCAAATACACTTTATGTATGTACTGTCTACATCTGGTACAAAAAAAATCTAAACAACTGTCGAAAGAGTATTTCAAACAGTAGTTTAAAGAAGTTACAACATACATGTACAGTGACGGCTAAAGAGAAGCAAAACCTAAAAGAACCCATTGCCATTCATTCTGCCTCATAGTGACCCTAAAGGACAGAACAGAATTTCCTCCATGGGGTTTCCAAGGCTATAATCTTTATGGGAACAGACTGTCAAGTCTGTGTTGTCCCATGGAACAGCTGGTAAGTTCAAACTGCCAGCCTTTCAGTTAATAGCTGGTTACTTACCACTGTGCTACCAGGGCTCCTTAAACAGAAGATAGTAGGACTTAATTTTTCAATTCCCAACACCCAGTATTTTTTTTACTATTATTATGGTAAAAATATATACACTGAAACATCAGCCGACAACACTAGCTCCCATACTTTGCAGTTGAATGCCCAGTGTTTCCTTCTAGCATACCATTTACCCTTTCCCACAAAGTCATTACTAGTCATTTACCTGATGCTAAAATTTCACCATCTCTACTAAACCTAAGTGAGCAGACTGTATCTGTGTGCCCTTTCAGTTCTCCAACCATCAAACCATGTCCAATATCCCAAAGGAGTACTCTGCCATCTGTTGCTCCTGTAGCCAGGAATCTCCCATTGGGAGAAAATGTCAAGGAATGAATTGGTCCCTAGAAAAGAGTCAGTGGAAATAATCAACACAGAGCTAAATATATATAACAAGATACAGTTAGAATTTTAAAGTTTAGTGATATGAATACTACATAATGTAAGGCTCCTTGTTAAAAAACAGTTTTATCTTGAAGGCAATTTTATGTGATGGAACAATGATAGTAAAGATTACCTTGTGTCCAGTGAAGATTCTTACACAGTTCCCATTCAGGACATCCCAAAGTCGCACAGTTCTGTCTGCAGAGCCCGTAGCAACATAATTAGAATTTGGATGGAATCTGGTACAGTTAACATCAGCAAGATGTCCAGCAAATATCCTTAAAGGCTGATAGTGATCCGTAGCCCAGAGCCTTTTTAGAAGTGATTGAAAGCAAAAGATGGTAATGATTAACTCTGAAATACCAAAATTCTATTCAAAAATAAATATAGAAGCAGCTATGTCAAATGTTGGTTCACTAGTTAACTTAGGGGAAGATCAATAGGACTAAATAGCTTCAGAGTTAAGCCAAGAAAAAAAAAAATTGTTTCAATTCCATATATCAATCTTCCCCAATTCTCTTCCACCCCAACTCCTTGTTAAACCAAAGAAAAGAATTTTCCCTTAGTTTTTGGCCACTCAAAGTTAGTTTCTAAGCTGATCTACCTCACACTAAATTTTTACGGAAATACCAGGGAAACCAAGATACAGTGATAGTAGACAACAAGTTTACACATGGAAGGAGAAGGAGGCATGGTAATAAGCTGACTTTAGAAAGACAAGCAGGACTCAGCATAAACATAATTGACAGACAATGTAATATTCCCATCCAATTCATTTTCAAGTGTGAGGCTCTAAATGCTGAGTAACTCAGTTCAGAAGAATAAAATCAAGACATCAATATCCTTGCTTATGTAACCCTGACTGATTAACATTCTCAAAAAGTTTCCCTGAATATTGGAGTTTATAACTCTGAAAGAGAAAACATCCTGCTCACTGAACAGATTCAGCTGTAAGATTACAGTGTCCTTACCGAGCTACTCGGTCATGACCTCCTGACACAAAATAATATCCATACGGAGAAAACTGAGTGTCCCATACAGGATAGTTGTGTCCTTTATACCCCACCAAGCAAGTAAAAGTTTGAAGACTCCACAATCGAACAGTTCCATCTTCTGAAGAGGAAAGAAGGTAGTTCCTAAGAGAGGAGAAGATGATACACTGTATTCTCAAAATAATTTTTGGTGACCTGCCCAAATACTCCATGTATCTGAATGTATTAAAAGCAGTTACATCCTACATCTCTTTTAATATATACATGGAACTTCATAGTAGAGATCAGAAGCTGAGAGTACTAATTGGCTGTGTGAACTTCAAAAACACAATAAAATGTTTTTTTAAAACACAGCTGAAAGTACTCATCAAATTATTTTTCACCCTCACAGTCTACATTTACTGCACATCTACCAAACGAGGTAAGATTATAAAAAGTAGAGTCTACTAGGGGAAAAAATGCACGATTCCTAATAATACTAAGGGGTAATGAGAAAAAGCATTGTAGTTAAGCTCATTTTTAAACCAATAAACCCTGGAATTTTGTACCTTGATTCTGTAAATTCAAGTATGCGTTTAAGTTGCCATTTTTGTATCCCAGTATCCCAATATGAATTAGCAAATAGCAAGACTCTTAAAAGATAATGAATGACAGGTAACCATGAGATATTTCTAACCAATCCTTTCCCAGTATGTTCATAATATTTCCAGTATTTAACTTTTATAGAATCTCAACATAATGTAGCAATATTTAACTTTTACTGCTTGTATTTTACCTATCTGGACTGAAGCTGGCTCCATAGACAGGCCCACTGTGACCATACAAAATCTTGAACTCACTTGCTGTTTTCTCATCCATGATTCTTTCTAAGACATCATCAGATTCTTTGTCTATGAGGCTAAGATCTGAAATGGTCCAGAAATACTGATTTTTAAAGGTACATTCATCAAAACAGTTTAAGGCAAATTACATTACAGTTTAGGAAAGGAACTAACATTTGAACAGTTTTCAATGCCTCTAAATTAAGTGATGTTATCCTAGTTGTATAGGAGAGGAAAACAGAAAACTCAGAACAGTCAATAATTCACTAGGTGAATAATTCACAGCTATTCACATTGAAAACAGGACTGAAACTCGAGTTTGCCTACTATTCCACTGTTTAACAAAACCAAAAACTATGAAAATACTAAAGTTCTTTAAAATGTATTACTTTGTTTAAACAAGAAAGTAAGAAATTTTCTTCAAAATACAGACTTACTCTCTTTTTTTAGCCATTTTTATGGCTAAAATAGAATGTCTTCTACTATTAAAGGTTTTTGAAAACTCTCAAGCATAAATAGATTTTTAACTTTAGAAGTTTTCTAGCCTATACCCAATTTTATAGAGAACTGAGGGCCACAAAAATTAAAAGCACCTAGTCTAGCACTCTAGTCTCCTGACCATTATTCAACATACTTTCCTTTGTGTTGGCATCTTGAGTTAAGGTGGAATCAAGTGAATTTCTGCTAAGATTATAAGCTCTTGTGTGTATTCCATGGAACCAAGACTGGTAAAAAACTAATGAAAACCAAAATGTTTACATCCACTCAGGTCATCTGAGTTACCTGTGGCTTGTTTCACACTGCGAAGCTTTTTGGGTGTCACAGACCACACTCTGACAGTTGAATCTGCAAAACCTCCAGCAATCAGACTAGAATCATCAGTAACATCCACTGCAGTAAGGCCCTGCCAATAGAAAACATTTTATATTAAACAATACTGTTTCAAGAAAAATGACAATAAATGTTATAATCACGGTTTATTGTTGTCGTTAGGTGCCATCCTCTCGGTTCCAACCCATAGCGACCCTATAGGACACAGTAGAACTGTCTCATAGAGTTTCCAAGGAGTGACTGGATTTGAACTGCTGACCTTTTGGTTAGCTGCTAAGCTCTTCAACACTATGCCACTAGAGTTCCAATCACAGTTTAGAGAATGCATAGTGAGCACTCTTTTTCTTATACAAGATTATCTGATCTTGCGTTTACTGCCCTAAAATATTCTTTAAACCTTGAACCAAAGCTATTGCCTGAGGTCACCTTTAAGTTAACTAACAGACTGGCTCACAAAATAAGGAATATTACCCATCTTTAAAAAATCATGCATGAAGCCAAATAGTCTAAAATTACCTTAAAAGCAAACATGAGAAGGAGGCAGGGAAACTAGATTATCAGAAACAGAACAACCAGAATGAGAATGCTACCATGTCACCAATCTGAGTAGAAACTACTGAATCACAATCTAATCTCCTATGTCAGCTTTCACTGAAACACAATAAAATATTAAAAAAGAGATCATTTGAGATTCATTCTCCTATGATTTTTTTAAGTTAAAAACCTATTGTGTGAAAGCACTTATTTGACAATGCCATCATTTAACCCTCTTTTGCCTTCTAAATTTGAAGCATGATAGGAAGCAAATGTCAATCATTTTTGCACTTTACTAAATATATTCTCAGCAGCCTCTTATAAAATACAATTAAAAAAAAAAAAAAAAACTGCCAGTGAGTGAACTCCGACTCATAGCCACCCTACAGGACCCCATAGTTTCCAAAGAACACCCAGTGGATCTGAACTGCTGACCTTTTGTTTAGCAGCCATAGGGCTCAACCACTGATACCACCAGGGTTTCCAAGAGGCTATAAAGACATGTACAATGTTTAATATAAAAATTATTAAGTTTATAAGAGTATTTAAACCAAGTTCAACAGAGATGAATCACAGTTAGTCCTGTTTCTTAACACCAGCAGAATTCTACTCAATGGGACAAAAATCAAGTTTAAGTTCAGATTCAGGTACGTGCAAGAGGCTAAAGGTCTCTAAGCAGCATCCAGTCTCTTTTCCTAAATGCTGTCTTCATATTTACATTGAGAGTTTAAATTAAAAAATGTACATTTTCATTAACATAGTAAGTGTCTTTTAACAGTAAATCACCATTTCACATGACTTTCCAGGCAGAAATCACCCAGTTATTTTACCAACCTGGTAAGCATTGAGGAATGTATAGAAACAGATAGACGGTAAGCAGTCTGGACCAAGGCGCACTCGTTTGGTGGTTTCTTTCATATTCATTATCTTATCCAACTTATCAGAATCTTTCAACTCAGGAAGAGGGATTCTGTGAAAGAAAAACAGCCTGGAAATTACCTGTTGAATATTAATGACCTTGTACCATCTAGAACATACTGTCTCACACCCTCACACAAGTTCCTGAAGGCTCTTCCCTCACCTGTTTTGAGGTGGAGCATTGGGATCTTGTTTTTTGCTTTTGGATCCAATACTATCTCTTTTAGGCTTTTTCTTCTTAGGCTTTCCTTCTTCATTTTCTCCTTCTTCATCTTCATCATCCAAGGGTACCTCAATTTCTGGTTCTTTTAATAAGCCAAAAAATACCTACAAGTCAAAAAAAAAATTTTTTTTTAAATTAATTTTTACACACTAATACATACTTTCTACATTCTTATAGGATGAATCCCAATTACAATATATTAATTTATACCCCGTGGCAGATTTTGTACTGGTCTACGTAGGTGCCATTCTCCCTTTTTCAAATCTTACTAACAGAGCCCTGGCTTTGTTGGAGCAGCAGTGTGCTCACTTAAATCACTTCTGTTCCCAGGCTCCTGTGCTCAGTGAAATCATTTCTGTTCCCAGCTCCCTTGCAGCTAGGAATGGCCATATAATTCTGACCAGCATATCTCCACAGAAATATACTGGGTAACGATTTTAGAGAAAAAGACTGTTTTGCCAGTAAAAAGGGAGAGATACAGCAGGGCTAAACCCTTTGCCCTTCCCCTTTTTCCTCCCTAAAATGCAGTTGCAATATTGGAGCTGCAAAAACCATCTTATGAGCACAAAGAAGAAAGTTACACTCTCAAGGGGATGGAGCAAAAACACAGTAGGAGCCAGGGTCCCTGACGGCACTGTGGAACCCCAATGCCAAACCCAGAGGCCTTTCCACTGGAGGTGGTTCGATGCAGCACGGGGGGAGAAAACTGTTTCAGCCACTGGGTCAGGGTTCTATTAAACACAACCATTCCCAACTCTAGAGTGTACCTTGTCATTAGAACATGAAATTTAATCTTGCCACCACAGTTATACAGTAAAATTATTCCCAAACTAGCTACAAGAAAAATGTGCAAATTATGTAGCTGGAAATGCTACAATTCTCATAATCTGTATTATACAGTTCTTAGGTTTATTCCCATACCTTTGATTTGTTTGCCTCTCGTTTAGCCTCTCCTGCCAAACTTCCCACCATCGCATCTATCTGCTGCTTACTACGCGGCATCCCATCAAAGATGTCAATGTAGAGGTGCTCCTGAACTATGTTCCATATCTGATTGTTCTGTTTCTCCTGAAGATGCCTCTTCAAGAGTTGGTACGAGTCACGGGAAATACGCAGAACAAATTTACTTGTTCGAAAATCCAACATGGTCTCATTCCCTTTCATGTGTTCCTTTTTGGTAAGACTAGATAATACTCGTAGGTCATCCTGGTAATAACATTCCTGATCTCCATGGAACCTGTTTCAGTGATTTTAAAAAGTCATTTTTCAATGTAATCATTAAGGGATCCGCCTTTCCCCCATATATTTATAAACCATCCTAGAATATTTTCAAAGCAGTAGTTTGAATAGTTCTGGACTGTGCTGTAGGATCAGAAGTCAACTCATTTAAAATACTCCAATTCAGTTTCTGAAGTCATCCTTATAACAACCAATTATCTAATGAAACACATCAAACATTTTGAGAGAAGAGTTGAAATAAATACCATAAATAAAGGTAAGAACCATCATCAACAGTTTCTTTTGAATGCCACCTCTAGTAGTCATTTGAAAATATTACAACCCTTGCTTTACTAAGTTTTACATTTTTCCAACTCATGACTTTTTTAAATTATAGAAAATTTCAAATGTATACAAAAGCAGAAAATAGTATAATAAATTCAGTGTATCTATCAGACAGCCACTCAACAATTATCAACACATGACATTCTTATAAAACCCGTAATTGTGAATGACTTCTTATATCCTTAATACCAGAAATAGTTATTAAATATCAGTACTTTAATACTATGACTAAAAAACAAGTCAGTGTCGATACCAAACAGTATTTCTATTAACTTGTTATCACCACAACCTTCAGCATTGAAGACAATTAGTAAATTCAGATGTATTTTTGTTTCTATGAATTTTTGTTTTCCTGGTATAAAGTATAAAGATTATATATTGGCACTCACTAACAAAGACAATCAATGCAAACCTACTCAGAAAATAATGACTAAATTAGGTGTTTAGCTCTGATAGATAGATATCCATCTATCTGTTAGGTGTCCAGCTCCAATAGATACATAGCCAACAGATTCTTAAACTGTTACCTTTGTTACTTTATTATGACTCATCAATACATGAACTAAGGGTTTCTGTCCAAGACTTGAATGAAATCAGAATTCTCAGCTTCCTGGTGTTTTTATCAGTCACCATCCATAACCTCATGTGGGTATAGGACCTGGCAAGTGCTGAGACTGATCAAAACAGGAAAACAAACTCTTCCCATGCTGTCTGTTCCAGCTTCCCACATGGGGAGACAGCTAAGTCCTAAGACTGGAAGAGCAAGAGGTGTTGTGGTGACAGTACTGTAAGAAAAACTTGAGTGGAAGCTCTGTCATCACCAGCCTTTTTTCTTTTTTTAATTCCCAAATACACTAAGCCACAGAAGACTTTGCTTTACATATTTTCTATTAGGCACCATGATATAGAGAAAAGCACAATGGCATTAAAGCCAAACCAAAACCCAAATGCACTGCCATCAAGTCAATTCCGACTTATAGGAACACTTTAAGACAGAGTAGAACTATCCCACAGAGTTTCTAAGGAGTAGGTAGTGGATTTGAACTGCCTACTTTTTGGTTAGCAGGTAAATCCTTAACCACTGCACTAACAGGGCTCTAGTTAAAAAGCCAGGAGTTCCAAATTCCATCCTTTCTCTAATATCATTATCTGTATTACCTGACAAATTCTGACTTGAGGCTCTAGTGCTTGTACTTTGTACTAAAGAGCTCTCTGTCAAGTACTGCATCCTTCTTAAACACCCACTGGCCTCTATATCTCAACATTCTTCCTGATTTTCTTCCTACTCTCGGGCTTTTCCTTTTATCTCTCTTCTACTTGTCCACTAAATGTTGGAGTTCCTCACCACTCAGAACTAGCCCTTTTATTATTTCAAACTCTTCCCCTAGACATTCTCATCTATATCCATCAATACTGAATAGGCTCTAGTCCCTACCTCTCCTCTGAGCTCAAAAGCCTCCATATCACCCACCTACCTACTTGACATTTGTTAAATGAGTCAAAAGCACATTCAAATTAGAACGCAAAATTATTTCATGATCCAATAAACTGTGGTCCTCTTTCAGGGTTTTCTATCTCTGGGAAAGTTACTCTTTTCCATCTGGGAGAGTGTGAACCTTGGCATCATCTCCAACACCTCCATCTCCCTTGCCCCCATATCCAATCTATCACCAAGTCTCTACCAACTATCTCACCAGTCTGTATATCTCTCCTCGCCTCCCCCACCATAACCTAGTCTAGTATTTCTTAACACGTGTTACTAGCATTTGGAGCAAGAAATGCTTTGCTAGGTGGGACTACCTGCACATATTAGAACACTTACTATCTGTAAATCACAATCGCATGCCCTCTCCCCTGGTGACTGTGACAGTCTGAAACACTTCCACACATTTTCAAATGATCCAAGGGAAGGAATATTACTCTCATTTGAGAACTACTGTGACAGCCTCCAAAACTGGTCAACCTACAATTCCTCTGTCCCCATACCATTAATTTTCCAAACTGCAAAAAGTCTTTCAAAACCAAATGATTTCTGTAGCAGAAGTATCAGACTATCCCCAAGTATCATTTTTTGTTTATTATTTCTTCCTCCATCATATCCATGAAGAAACCTATTACTGTTGAGTCATTCTGACTCATAGGAACACTACAGGACACATGGGAACTCCCTCGTAACCTTTTCAAGGAGCGGCTTGGTGGATTCAAACTGCCGCTCTTTTGGTTAAGCAGCCTGAGCTCTTAATTCCTGTGCAGCCAGGGCTCCTCCTCCATAATAGAACCTGTAAATATTAGCTGTGCACACAGACACTTAAGTAAAGACCATACTTCCTACCTTGCTTGCAGCTAATGTAGCCAACTGGTCAATGTGAAGAACTGTTCATTTCCAAGAAGGATGCGTGCCCTCCCTGCTAACTATAATGCCAATATGAAGGTTTAGAGATGGAAAGCCCTCTTGTGCCATAAGATGAAAGCTGCATGGTAAGGACAGCATAGCAGCAAGATAGAAGAATCCTGAGAACGCATAATCAAGGACCCACATATGGGTCCTGGATGGTCTACTTTTGTGAGAGAGTGAAACCACCTTTATGTAAGCCACTATTGAGACACTCTTGACAAATCTAAACCTACCTAACAGAATCTCCTACTGCTCTTTGGATAAACAAAGATCATCACCCTGGCTCAAGGACCTGTATGTTCCAGCCCCTGAGCAACTCTGCAGCTCTATGTTATACCACACCCTTACCCCTATCCTGTGCTCCAGCCACTGCAGACTTGTTTCAGTCTCTGCACCCGTCATACTCCCTCATGCCACAGAGCTTCCACACATGATTTTCTCTCTTATCTTCATTTGGTTAACTCCTATATATTCTTCAGATCTTACCTCAAACATCATTTCCTTGGGAGCCTTCCCTGACTTCTCCAAATAGACCAAACTCCCCATTAGGCTCTCATAGCACCAGGTACTTCTCACTCACATGGTACTTTTTGAGCTGTGATCTGATATTTGTGTGGTTACAGACAGACAGACAGACACACACACACATACACACATTATGTACAGGCACACATTAGATACATAGGTTTATAAATCACATACTTCTCAAAGAATGATTTTGCTTCATTCTCATGTTGATTGTAGACTAGCTCCAAGTACATATGCACAAAGAGAGGATAAAAGAGTTGAGACAGCTCTGCCCGATGGCAGTCCAGAGAACATTCAATGAAATGTTTAAGTCCACTGTAATATTCTTCATACATGGCAGGATCTCCTTGTTGGTTGTAAGCTGAAAGCACAGCACTAACATCCGGCTGGTCTTCCACAGCTACACTGCCAACTGTTTAAAAAATGTAAAAAAATCTTTCAAGAAAATGACCTGATGATATGTACCACGTGTCTACAGCTATTTTGCTCTAGTTCAGAAGTGAGTTGTTGCTCACATATGCTTGTCTCTCCTCTCTGTCTCTCTCCTCCCAGTGTAATCACAAGGTCTTTTAGTGGGAGTTTTTATGTTGTTTCATTCGCCTGGGCCCAAACCTCGTATTTAGTATGTCCATATCTTAAGACAAAACTTGAAAATCAACAACAAAATGATTTGATATTTTTCCTGTAGTTACATTAAGGACAAATTTTACAAAAGATGGTATGTATAAATCAAACAACTATGTTAATCTTATCCCAGGGCTCAGTGCAGATGGCATACTGAGCTCCCTGCTTCCACCACCACCATCACAAGCCATGGCCTGGAGTGACAATCACAGCTCTCTGTGCTAACTACTCTGCAACTGTCCTGTAACACATCATATCACATAATGTAAGCATTTTAAGGATGAGAAAGACCATGCCTTCCTCTGAAGATAATTAACTCAAATGTGTTAAAACAATTTCAATAATTACCACTGCAAAGAAGAAAACACGACTCAAAGCACATTTAAAAAAAAAAAAAAAAAAAAACCCTGTAACAGCAATACCAAATTATGTATCTGTCAATTTAATCAAAGTTTAGTTGTTGGAAATTTACGTAAGTCTCAATTATACTACAGGTACGCTCTTTACTGCACAAATAATTTCTTTTTTGCTTACTCTCATGGCTTATTTTATTCTTTATTATTTTATCAGTTATGATCTAAAAACAGGTCAAGTTTCTGGAGATTATAGCAACATAACCAACAGCATAATGCATCTATCTTAAAGTCTGTTAACAAATTCTTAATTCACACTGTTTAGAAAAGACTCTTCTCTATCACATTTTTACAATTTATATTTATAGAGACAATGTTATGCATTCATTCTTCACTTCCAGCAATGATTAGGTCTCCTAAAGACAAATTAACAAAGCTAAAGGCTCTGCAGGAAACCCTCGTGGAGTAGTGGGTTACGAGTTACCAAAAGGTCGGTAATTCAAATCCACCAGGCACTCCTTGGAAACCCTGTGGGTCACTAGAGTTGGAATCCACTCGATGGCAACAGGTTGTTTTTGTTTGACTGTTTTAGAGGCTGTGCACTAAATAACTTAATTCAATAAAGACTGGTTCCAAGATCATCTTGAGAACTTACACTGTGTATCAGGTTTACTGCATGGACTTTTGTGATAATAGTTGCTTGGGGGAGGAGGTGAACGGATTCTCAGGTGTCAGAGATGGACACTAAGGCATACACCTATCAGTGGCAATCATTTTACATATATCTGATCCTCACAATGACCCATTTAATAGAAAAAAAATAAATTTTAGGGAAAAGAGCAACACACAAGAAACAAAGCAGAGACAGAATTGGAACTCAGGTCTCTGTTAAAGTCTTTAAAGAAACATTCTCAAACTCTGCCACACATGGAGGCACTGATTTATAATGCACATTCCCAGACTTCACCTAAAGACAAACTCTGGACACACAGCGACCCCACAGGATGGAGGAGAACTGCCCTCACAGTTTCTAAGGGGAGACTGGTAGATTCCAATTGCCAATCTTTTCGTTAGCAGATACGTTTCCCCTCTAGAGGTTCTAATTCACTAAGCCTAAAGTGATGCCCTGAAATCTGCACTTTAATAAGCATCACCAAAAAATATATAACACTAGTGGCACTTTGCTCATATTTTGAGAAACACTGCATACTCTATGTTCCATCATTTCCTGATCCAAAACCAGCCCCTTGACCTTTCTCAGTCTGTTTCCTCGTCTCTACTATAGAGGCAATGTCTACTTCACAGTGGGACTGTGAAATTAAGTTATGTAATTTAAAGTCCTTTTTAAGTTACACCAGTAGGAAACTGTACAAATAGTGCTGCTGTAGAGCTGCCCAAGACTCAGGAGCCCAAGTGAGAAAAGACGGATCCAAAGCCCCCGCTTCTCCGCGTCCTCTGTCCCTATACAGCCTCAGTACAACAGCTCTCCTCGGTATCTAGCTGAAACTGACAGCTCGGGAGAGGGTTTGACTGCGCAGCCGGCGCACCAGAGAAAGGGGCGGGCATGTGGTCCTAGAGGCGGGCCCAGGAAATTCAAAACAAGCCCGCAGAGGTGCAGGCCTGCCAGCCCCTGCATTTCGGACTTGCTCCCTTCATGCCGGCCCTGTTTCCCCAGGACTTCGCGGCTCACCTTTCCCTGGAGCCGCAGGACCTGAGGCTGAGCCTAAGACGGCAGCAGCCCCCGGCGCGCCGGTACTCGGAGGGTCGGGGGCTGCCGGGCCAGGGACCGAGGCAGTGACCCGGCTGAGAAGCGCGCTAGCCGCCTCGGCCCCGGTGCCGTCCGCTTCTCCTGGGGCTCCGGAGCCCGCCACTGCCTCCTCCAGTAGCCGGGCTTCGCGACGCAGAGCCTCTTCGGCCTCGCGGAGGTTGCTCTGCCGCAGGAACTGCAGCACAGCTAGCAGAGTCTGCCGGTCGTGCGGAGCACCGACCTCCGGAGCTGCGGCGGATACCGGGGCCGCCCCCGCTGGGGCTGCGGCGGAGACAGCCACCACGGGCTTTGGGGTCCCGCCATCCCCACCGGCCGATGAGGACGCCGCAACGTTCCCGCCGCTGCCGTTAGGGCCGCTGTTGGTAGTGCCGCCGACACCCTCGCCAGCGCCATCCCCTGCCTGCGGAGGTAGCAGCGTTGGCGGTCCCTCAGGCTCTAGCTTCACCGCCACCTCCGTCTGCTCCTCCGCCAGCGCCGCCATCTTGCGGCTGAGCCACTTCGCGCCGTCAAGCGTGATTGCGTTTTCGCCACATGGAGGGCGGGGAAGGAGGGTTTCACGACAACTCTGGCTGGCAATTTACGGCAGTGGGAGGAGCGAGACAGAATGACTAGTAGCGAAGAGCAGCTTTCAAAAATTACAAGAAAGGCAGGAAGTGCGGGTTGATGACTGCGTGTTACACTTTGAAAAATATTTATCCTGTAATGCAGACCCAGCTATATCCACGTACTGTAAGAGGTGCTTTACGTTATATGACTTCGTTTAATTCAACAATCTTATACCATTTTCTGCACGTTGCAGGTGGTTCAGTAGACCACCAAAGAGTTTAAATGGCTTGCAGAAGTCACACACAGCAGTAAGCGATAGTGGCAAGATTCGAATCCAGGTCTTTAAGTCAAAAGCAGATTTGCCAGAGAGCGGCTTCTAAAATACAGATAATATTTTGTATTTTGACTTGGACAGTGGTTCCTTTTGTTTTCTGTTTTTAGCCAGTTTTTTTATTTTTTTAGGAATTAATCAAGCTACATACTCAAGATTTGTGAACTTTACAGCATATGTTATATTTCAGTAAAAAAAGTTTTTAAGTACCTGAATTTTGTGAAACGTGTACATTGTGTATCCAGTGATCCATTACTACAAATACACTACATTTATAACTTTATGCTTCAAACAACATTCCATTTTGGAATATGCATCATAAGTTATAAACCCCTGCTATTTATTTTATTTCATTTTAGCCTCACAACTCTGTGGGATAGGCACAGATGAGGGATGTGAGCCTGGGACCTTAGGGTGATCAAGCACAATTGTTTAGATCATGGGTTTTGCATTCTTAATGACTTTGTTTGAATCCCTGCATACCTCTTACTCGCAGAAGCAAGTTACTTAACTCACCATACCTCAGTTATCTAATTCCTAAAATAGTGATGGTAATACCTACATCATAGAAATGTGGTGAGGATTAGATGAGAAAAGGTATATGTGACACCTGTTGTTGGTTGCCCTCAAGTTGATTCCAACTTGTGGCAACTCCGTCTGTGTCAGAGTAGAACTGTGCTCCATGGTATCTTTAAGGCTGTGATCTTTTAAAAGCAGATCATCAGGCCTGTCTTCTGCAGTGCCTTTGGATGGGATTGAACTGCCAACCTTTCAGCTAGTAGTCAAGCATTTAACTGTTTGTGGGACCCAGGGACTCCACATGACACACAAACCAAAAAACCAAATCCACTGCTGTCAAGTTGATTCTAACTCATAGCAACCCTATAGGATAGAGTGTCTAAGGAGTGCCTAGTGAATTCGAACTGTCCACCTTTTGATCAGCACTGCAGCACAATACTTAATAAATAAAGTGCATCTCAATTCCAACTCATAGCAACCCCATAGGATTTCTGAAGCTATAATCTTTACAGAAGTAGACTGCCATAACTTTATCCTACAAAGTGGCTGGTAGGTTCTGCAAATCTTTCAGCTAGCAGCAGAGAGCTTAAACCATTGTGCAAAGAGGGGTCCTGTTACATAACTAGTCTTTGGTTGTTTTTACTTTCATTAAAAAGGTATTCTGCAAATGTCTAATCAAGAAAGTCCAATGACAGTGTTTAAGATGTGATCTTAAGACTGAACTATAAAATAAATCTAACTGAATATCCTAAGTGCAGATACAAGACACAGAGTATAAAAAAGAGCCATGAGCAATGATTGGCTAGCCTTTCTCTACTCAGACCCGGCCAAGAGGGCAAGCCTAAATCTGATAGGAGACTCTTGTGAGTTGGGGAGAATTCAGCCTTTTTCTCAAAAGCATTCAACTCATTTTTCTGATTCAGTACTCATTATTTAACTTACTTTATTAGTTTCTCAGGCACTAGATAGATGAGAGATAACAAAAATAACAAGCGACAGTGTGCTCATGAGAAAAGATGTTTCACTCAACTGTGAATAATATACTAACATTCTCATGTATACATTAGTCTTGTGAATCAGGTCCTGGGAACTGGACCCACTTGGACCCAGTACTGGGTGCCACAGAAACAGCCACATCCTACACCCCAAGCTTGTGAGGTTTACCTCTTCCCTAGCTTCCGCACTTTACTTCCAAAAGATTTAGATTGGTACTTCTGCTAGGTTACTTACTCCAAGTGCAGTGATTTTGCTTACACCACAATAGAGATAACTTTATTTAGTGTCTGCAAGGCTCCATTTTATTTTGTTTCTCATTTTCCCTTCCTTCCTGTCCCCTACTCCCATTTTCCTCCCACTGTCTTTCCAGAGGCTTTGAGAAGACTCATCTGCAATTTCTCCACATCCTCACCAGCATCTGAGTCTTGAATTGCAGATAGAAACCCTTTCTTTTCACCCATGTGTTCTTCTAGAGGAGCCAGTATGGTTTTTTGGTTGGTTGGTTGGCTTTCCAACTAGATCTCTAATCAATTTGGGATTTAATCTTTTGTATGATTTGAAGTATAGATTTAACTTAATCTTTTTCAAATATGTTTCAGATGTTCCATGACCTTCTGATGTTTAGCAGTTCACTAAAAGTACTCACAAGACTTGGTAGCAGGTCATATTCATTTTATAGCAAAGGGTACAGAGCCAAAGCAGCAGGAAAACAATATACATTAGCGAAGTACAGAGAAGCCAGGCACAGGTTCTGCATCTTTCCCATCCAGGGCCTTCCAGGACATGCTTTCTCTCTAGCAGCCAGCTACATGGACCCATGTAGCATGTCTCCGCCCAGAGAAGCCTGTTTGATTTTTACAGTCTGAATCTCTTATGGAGAGCTGGTCATAGGGAGGAAACCCTAGTGGTACACTATTGAAAGCATTCAGCTGTGAACTGAACAGTTGGAGGTTTGAATCCATCCACCAGTCCGTGGTATAAAGACGTGTTAGTGAGCTTCCATAGAGATTTATTAGTCTTAGAAATGCTATGAGGGGTTCTACTCTACCCTATGGAGTCAGCATGCGTCAGGATTGACTCGATGACAATGATTTTGGTTTGGGTCATGTTGGGGAATCCCTGAATGGCATAAATGGTTAATGCCTTTGGCTGTTCCACCCAGAGGTGCTTCCAAAAAAGATCAGTCATTGAAAACCCTGTGGAGCACAATTCTATTCTGACCCACATAGGGTTGCCATGAGTCAGAACAACTTGACAGCAAGTGGCTTTTGATCACATGGGTAGTGTGTCTTGCTACACAACCAGTCACGGTAACTGAAACTCAGGACCCAAACAATGAAACTAGTTACATGCACATTATCGATCTTGATGTTTGTGCAAAGCAACCTGACAGTTTGGAACGACCTGACCCATTGTTTCTTGTGTACACAACAAAATCATCTATCACCGACATAAAAAAATTCCAAGGGCCATTTCTCGAGGGCTGGCCAAGGGTTAGTTATGGTTTCAGAGTTCCTTGGAGACAAGGAACAAGGAGCTAGATCTTCATCAGCTCATTTCCCACAAAACAACCACTTTTCTCTAGCAACTAACACAAAGTCCACCTTCACCTCAGTGATTTGAGATGCTACTTTTACCATATTGTGACATTCTGTGGGTACTTGCATCTATTTCTGGATTTTGCATTCTATTTCTGGCTTGTACACACAAATATTTTAATTTAACAGGCTTTAGAGTATATCTAGTGTTTTGCAGGGTTTGTCCATCCTTGTAGCCTTTCTTTTGTAGTGTTTCCTAGCTATTCTTGCATGTCTATTTTTTCTTAGGGAGTTAAACATCAACTTGTCTGTTTCCATTAAAAAAAAAAAAACTTATTTTTAACTGACTTTAAATACAAGAGTTCTTCAGGGCTGGATCCAGGATCCTTTTCTTTACATTTTTCCCCTAGATGATTTCACCCATTATGAGACTTAAATACAAATGACTATCAGACTTGTATCTCTAGCTTGCACCTCTCTCCTGAACTACAGGCTGGGCAGGAGCTGATACTTCTGTGCACAGTAGGAATTTGTTCTTCCCTAGGGTAACCTCAGTTTTGCTCTTAGGCTTTTCAACTGGCTAGATGAGGTCCACCCAGGTTATTTAAAATCAACTGACTGTAAATATCATCACATCTACAAAGTACTTTCACAGCAACATCTACGTTAGTGTTTCATTGAATAACTCGGTACTAGAGCCTAGATATGGAAACCCTGGTGGTGTAGTGGTTCAGTACTATGACTAGCAACTGGAAAAGGGGCACTTCAGATCCACCAGGTGCTCCTTGGAAACTGTGGGACAGTTCTACTCTGCCTCTAGGATTGCTATGGGTCAGCGTCACCTGAATGGTAGTGGGTATTGGTTTATAGCCTACCCGTGGAAACACTGGTGACATAGTGATTAAGTGCTGTAACTGTTAACCAAAAAGTTAGCAGCTCGATTCCACCACGTGCTCCTTGGAATCTCTACAGGGCTGTTCCACTCTGCCCTGTAGGGTTGCTATGAGTCAGAAGTGACTCAACAGCAATGAATTTGGGTTTTGGGGTTTTATAGCGTGGCCATGCAGCCCTAGTTGCAAAGTCATTAAGAATTCAGCTGCTAACCAAAAGGTCAGCAGCTCAAGTCTGTCAGCCACTCATTGGAAACCCAATGGGGCAGTTCTGCTCTGTTCTATAGAGGGTTATGAATCAGAATGAACTTGATGACAATGAATTTTCAAAGAGTAATAGGCTAGGCACAGTGGTTAAGAGCTCAGTTGTTAACCAGAAGATCAGCAGTTCCAATCCACCAAATACTCCTTGGGAACCCTATGGGGCAGTTCTACTCTGTCCTGTGGGGTCACTGTGAGTCAGAATCAACTAGGCAGCAACTAGTTTGATTTTGGTTTATAGCCTAGTCCCTGGATGGTGTAAACGGTATGCACTCAACTATTAACCTAAAAGTTAGTGGTTCGACTCCACCAAGCAGCCCTGTAGAAGAAAGACCTGGCAATCTGCTTCTGTAAAGATTACCTCCAAGAAAACTCTATGGAATGGTTCTACACTGTAGCACATGGGGTTGCCACAAATTAAAGTCAGCTTGATGGCTTTGAGTATGTTTTTTTGGTTTTCATAGCCTACCTTACAAGTTGACACACAAAACTAACCATCATACCATAGGACTGACAAAAATCTGCAGATATTTCTCTTACCAACTAAACAAGCATCATTCAAAGGCAGTAGTACAAGTTCATAATTCACTCAGCTTGCCAGCTTTGAAGACGTGCAATTCTTTTTTTCTCTCTTTTTAAAGTGATTAAGTGAAAGTATACAATCCAAATCTGTTTGGCATGCCCACCTATCTGCAGCTTCTTCTGCTCTCCCCACCCAGTGACAGCATGCTCCTCCTTTCCATTCTGTTCTTCTGGTGTCCCCTTGTCAAGCGTCTGTCCCCTCCTTCCCACCCTCTTCTTTCCCATCTAGAAAGAGACCAGTAGAACCACCTCCTATCAGTGTACAGAACCACACAGTATACATGCTGTATGGTCACCCTGTGTCCCTGAATCCAGTCCATTCTTGTCTGAAGAGTTGACCTCAGTACTGGTTTACAGTCAGGGACAGCGGCAGGTCTAGGAGCCATGTCCCTGGGGGAGTATCCAGGCTGTTGGACAAATAAGTCAGGTCTTTTAGAAGAGTTCTTGGGCTACACCCCTCTTTTTCATGTGTTGGCTCAGGGACTCTACATTGTGTCCACCATCATGGCTATCTTTGATGGTGGCCTGGCACCATCTGGTTCTTTTGGTCTCATGTTGATACAGTCTCCCATTAATATGGGCCCTTATGTCTTCTGGGCTCTTTTTTTCATCATGCCCTTGATCATGAAGATATGCAATTCTCAACTACTATTTTTTTTTATTTGAGGATTTTCAACATTTGACACATAAAGCTTTGCTAATATTTTCATATTATACTACTTTAACTATATAAATAAAGTGCACACAAAATACACTATTAGATGTTCTTCTTTTGCCAGGTAGTTCTTACTATGTGAAAGATTAGACAGCTGTGACTTCAGTGTTATCATGAGAAGGGTCTTACCAACTTAGGCTTTTGGAAGGAGAGTATCTCCTGTGTGTAGGTCTATCTCTTTCAGTCTTTCTCACTCTTCAACCATCCTGTTCTGCCAGTTCTTAACTTCCTCCCCATGTGATCTACACCACTGCATGTGAAAAGAGATCTTTCCTTGCTCCCTTTTTGGGTCTTGAAAGCTCCAATATCTCAGGCATAATCAGACTGTAGAGAAGGGATGTGGGCCATGGTCAAGGAGCAGTGGAGTCTACCAAACCTGGCTCAGTTTTCCCAAAACTAGAATTAATTGATTTCCTTATTGATTGAAGAATTGATTGAAGGAAATTGATTTCCTTAGCAGGTCTCTAAGAAATAAGTTCTTAACCAAATCTGTCATGGATTGAACTGTGTTTCCCCAAAACTGTGTGTAGCCATTTGTCTGGGCCATCATTCCCAATATTTTCTGATTTTCCTATGCTACACATCTTAATCTCTGCCTGTGGCTAGTAGATAGGACGATTATGTTAAAATAGAATTGGGATGGGACTACAGCACCTTTACTAAGGGAGTTTCTCCAGAGTGTGGCTTGCACCACCTTTTATCCTTTCATCCTGTGGGTGATAAAAAGAGGGGGAAGCAGCAGAGAGGGAACATCATATTATCAAGAAAGCAGCACTGGGAGTAGAGCTTGTCCTTCAGACCTGAGGTACCTGTCCCAAGATGCTCCCTGATCAAAGATGGAGGCAACACAAGGACTTTCCTCTGGAGCTGACAAAGGGAAAGCCTTCCCCTGGAGCAGGCGTCTTGAATTCAGACTTGTAGCCTACCAGACTATGTAAGAATAAACTTTCCTTTGCTAAAGCCATCCACTTGTGGTATCTTTGTTAGAGTAGCACTAGACAACCAAAACAAAACCCATTGCCTTAAAGTTAATTCCAATTCATGCTGACCTCACATTTTGGAGATTAGAACTGCTCCATAGGTTTTCTTGACTGTAATCTTGACAGAAGCTGATTGCCAGGCCTTTCTTCTCAGTGCTTTGGGATAGGTTCAGACTGCCAGCCTTTGGGTTAGTAAGCCCAAAAAACCAAAGCAAAACCACTGCAATCAAGTTGATTCCAACTCAGCCATCCTATAGGACAGAGTAGAACTGCCCCATAGAGTTTCCAAGGATTTGGTGGATTTGAACTGCCCACCGTTTGACTAGCAGCCATAGCACTTTAGATTAGTAGTCAAGTGCTAATTATTTGTGCTTCTCTGAGACCTGTTAAGAAATAAGCACACTACTCCCAAATTAACATTCATTTTACTCTGACAACACAATCTTGTTTCAAACGTGAGTTTTGATGTGATTTTGCCCTCAACATTTTTGTAATTAGGAGACCTGGACTCCCTCCTGAATCTGTCTTGCATGAATAACGACATTAGCTAGAAACCGTGGTAGTGTTGCGGTTAAGTGCTACACAGCTGCTTAGCAAAAAGTCGGCAGTTCAAACTGCCAGGCGCTCCTTAGAAACAGTATAGAGCAGTTCTACTCTGTCTATAGGGTTGTTATGAGTCAGGATCGACTTAAGGGCAGTGATCTTGGCTTTATTCCAATCAGCAATAAGCTATGCCAACTCTATATCTCTTAACCTATTAAAAATGGGGAGAGAGAGCGTGTGGGATGATTTCAGGTTCTGCTACAGTAAAACCAAAAAACCTGCTGCTATCGAGTTGATTCTGACTCATAGGAAGCCTACAGGTCAGAGAAGAACTGTCTCATAGAGCTTACAAGGAGTACCTGGTGGATTCCAACTGCTACCCTGTCGGTTGGCAGCCAAAGCACTTAACCACTACGCCAGGATTTCCCTTGCTACAATAGACTCTCAGTAACTGTTCAATTAAATATAATTAGCCTTTCTTTATGTGATGGAAAATCATGGAAAGTCTTTGCAGATCAGATTTCCATCTATGGTTACACAAGACAGAATTCTTCAAAGTAATAGTTTTACATATTTCAAAATATAAACTTTATACTTAAAAAAATCTTTTTTAACTTTTGATTTTTCAGAAGTAGATCACCAGGCCTTTCTTCCAAGGCACCTTTGGGTGGACTCCAACCTCCAACCTTTCAGTTAGTAACCCAGTACAGTGAACATAACCCTTGTAAATTTACAACCAAACTCTGAGTTATTATTTTGTAATGCAAACCAGGTGAGGCTTGGGGCCTTTGGGCTGCAATTAGGGTTACTGAACTGTGCAACTGTGCTTTTGTATACTTTGTACGCTGGTGTCTTTGGAGATACTGATGAGAGAGGGTAATGGGACGAAGGCTACATGCTGCCAAACTGTATGGCTTATTTCTTATGTCTATATTGTGTACTTTTTTCCTGCTCCTTCCTCACTAACTGGCTGTCACTTACCATTTTGGAACTTCATACCTCTTAATGGAGGTAATCTTTTTTATTTTTCTTTTCCTTTATTGTGATTGAATGAGAGTAGTATACAATCCAAGTTAAATTTGCGCGGCCGCCTATCTGCAGTTCCCACTGGTCTCCTTGTCCAGTGACAGCAACTCTTCCTTTCCGTTCTATGCATGTCGTAATGGAAGTAATCTTGATGGAGGTGATTTTCCACAGAAGTGCATAATCGATACTCAAATTGAAGTCAGTATCTTTCGTGATACAGCATCCTTTTAGCACCTAGTTCAGTGCTCTGCGAATGGGTTGACACAGGCAGAAAGTTATTGCCTTCAAAGGCAGCAGTTTTTCGTTCCTTTGAGGGGCAAACCTCTCAAAAGAAAAATGAGGTGAGTTCTCTTTAAGAAGGTAGAGTGCGCTCGCCCCGCCCGCGGTACCTGAGGTGCGCCTTGAGCTAGGTGAGGAACTTTGAACCACATTTCCCAGCGGGCCCTGCGGGCCCACGCGCCTGCGTATTGGCAGGGAGGGCAGCCCGTGAGCTCCCGCGCTAGCCCGCCACCTCGCCTGAGATCGCTCGGTCTCCGTCGGGGACATGGAGGGGGTCGCAGCCGGTAGCACGGGGGGCGCCAATGCTGAGGGAACTGTGGCGACGCCGCCCCCGCCTCCCGCCTCCCCGCCGGCCCTCACTCCGGCGCCCACCGCCGCCGAGGGCTCGCCGCCTTTGCCGGAGGCGGGGGCTCCCTGCTGCTCGGGCTCCCGGCCCCCTGAGCTGGAGCCGGAGCGCGGCCTGGGTCGCTTGAGAGGCGGCTTTGAGGACGAGGACGAGGAGCTGGAGGAGGATGAGGAGTTGGAGGAGGAAGAGGAGGAGGAGGAGGAAGAGATGAGCCACTTCTCGCTGAGGCTGGAGGGCCGGCCGGACTCGGAGGATGAGGAGGAGGTATTTAGAGCCCCCGCCTGCCTGGCCAGGCCGGCCTGAGTGCCCCTTCCTGCCGAGGCGTGTGGCGCGGACCGACCGGTCCCGGCCGCGTCTTTGCCGACTAGTTTTGTGACGTGTCTGCAGTCATTTAGGTTCTCGGGTCCTCCAGCTCTCTCATTCCGTGAACAGTTACTGAGGGCACTCTAGGGTCGCTGTGAATGGGAGTCGACACGACAGCAGCAACAATGTGCCTGGAGGTCGAGCGGGCGCCGCGGCTACGGTGGCCGCGCCCTCGGTAGTCAGACTGGGGAACCTGTAAACGGCTCGTTTCTGCAGGGTGGTGGGAGGGTGAGAAACCATTCCTCACTTGTTCCGCCCGTAATTGGAAGGATTTTTTTTTCCTTCTTTCTCTTAATGTGGTAGCGCATGCTTTATCAAGCTAGATAATAACACCTGTCCGAAATTATTAAACTTAAGCATTAATATCTGGAAAACCAGGTCGTTTTATAAGTAACTCATAAAGTAAGATATCCTTTATTTGTCAGTTTACGTTGTACGAGATCTGACAATTCCAGGAACTTAATTATTCTGAGTGCTACATACTTGACTGCTGAGTATCACTATGGTCTCCTTCGAAGTACTCCCCTTGGGAAACTATGCACTGACCCCAGTGCCTAGTCCACCCATCAAAGCAATTTTGGAACTCTTTCTGGAATGGTCATTGCGCACGGTGGAAAGGTGGCAAGTTCCTAACCTTAATTGTGTAGTTGTCTGTGAGGGAGTTTGGAGCCAGTAAACAAATAACTGTATTGGAACACCCACCCTGTTCACCTGATCTGGCCCCCAGTGACTTTTTTCTTTAGCTGAAGAGAAAAGAAAAACTGGAAGGAAGACATTTTGATGACACTCGGGACATCAAGGGTAATACAAGGACAGCTCAGATGATCAGTCCACAAAGAGTTCCAAAATTGCTTTGAAGGGTGGACTGTACGCTGGTGTCGGTGCATAGCTTCCCAAGGAGAGTACTTTGAAGGTAACTGTAGTGATATTTAGCAGTGAGGTATGTAGCACTTTTTCTAGGGTGAACTCAGTAGTAGTCCTCTTATCCAGGCTTCTTTTGAAACATTGATTTATGTGGGCATTGTAACTTGAGTATTTTGAAAGATTGAAGGTGCATGTTTTCCTGTTGCAAAATAGTGACACATTGTAACAACGTTTGAAATTATGGTTTAAGAATTTGAGAAGGCAAGGACTTGTGTTTTAAGACTGTTCCCATTGCATTTGCAGCGCCTGATTAACCTCTCTGAGCTAACCCCGTACATCTTGTGTTCCATTTGCAAAGGGTACTTAATAGACGCAACTACCATTACAGAATGTCTTCATACCTGTAAGCATATGGTTCACATTTCTGCATACATTTTCAGTTTTAGAAAAGTCTCCCAAGCATCCTAATTAAAAATTTTGTGTTTCAACAGTTTGTAAAAGCTGCATTGTAAGACATTTTTACTATAGCAACAGATGTCCAAAATGCAACATAGTGGTACATCAGACACAACCTCTTTATAACATAAGGTAAGACGAATATCTAAGTAAAATTTATGTTTTAAATATACTTTTTCTGAAAGCTTGTGACTATGTAGTTGGAAATAAATTCTCAACCTACCTTAAAAGAAGGGATACTGCTTTTTCTTATAAGAAACAAATTTATATAGACAGTGCTTTCTATGTACCAGGCAATGTGCTTTCTATGGGGGGGACTGTTTTTAAAAAATGTGAAAAAGGGAGTTTGATAATTTTAATCCTATTACTCAGGATAATTAAGCTAGTTTAGGCTTGTTATTTCAGTATATTAAGAATTAACAATAACAACAACAACAAGAAAAAGTAATACTCGAAGCAGCTAGTTCCTCTTTAGAAAACCCTATCTGTCATGGGTCATTGTGGGTCGTTAATAACATTTTCAGTTCCAGAGCATCAAATGCACAGTTTGTGTTCTCAGGGAGGACAAATCCTACAAATAAATATTGCATTAATTCAGCAAATACTGTTACCTTTTTACAATCTTAATGAAAGAATGCATTGCAGATTATACAAAGAATATCTTTGTATCTGATACAAAGATATGATACAAAAATATCTTTGCCTTCAAGCTCACATTCTTATGGGTGGTTTTAAGACCAGTACATTTCAAACAATTTAGTGAACTATTTAGGACAGTTCACGATTATTTGTTAATTTATAATTACTTGCAGTTCTCTCAGGTGTGCTACCTATAAGTAACTAACCTCTGAGAAAGCAGATATTCACTCAAGAGAAAACACTGTTACCTACAAAGATCATTTGCTCTGTACCAAAATATATTTTTCTAAATTCTAAGGTGTTTTCCATCCTTTCTTTTCATTAGATTGGATCGACAGTTGCAAGACATAGTATACAAATTAGTGGTCAATCTAGAGGAAAGTAAGTTTCTTTTATTCACAGTTGTGAATCCCAGAATCTGCTGACTCCAGTTAATTACATTTACAGTGTAATTTAGTTTATGGTTTATTGTTTTTTAGGAGAAAAAAAGCAAATGCATGACTTCTATAAAGAAAGAGGTCTAGAAGTGCCTAAACCTGGTAAGTTTGGATGTAATGCCATAAGATATTCATAGATTAAGGAGTACTAAATAAAATTTACCCCCTTTAAGGTTCTGCTTGATGATACCTAGTTATTGTATGATCAAAGATAAAAGAGAGATTTTTGAAGATAATGTTGTAGTATATTCAGTTTAATTGTTTATAAGAATAAAATAGTGCAGGCTTTGGAGCTAGATTGCCTGACTTTGATTTCAGCTCAGCACCTTACTAGCTGTATGACTTTGGCCGATTACATCAATGTGTGTGATTCTTCATCTACAATATAGGGATAATGATGTTTTTTATAAAATTGTTTTAGGATACATTTAGTAACATACAGCACTTTAAACAGTGCCTTGCGTGTAGTAACTGCACAAATGTTAGTTTTTAAGATGATGGTAATGTCACAACATGAAAGGTTTGATCAGATTTGGGTATATTCTGGCTCTTTTAACACATGGATGACTTTACGCAACTTGTCTAATCTCACTAAATCCCAGTTTTTTTATCAGTTAAAAAAAAAAAGGAGCAGCAGTGTCTCCTATATGGAGTGGTACGAGTGGTTAAGAGCTCAGTTACTAGCTGAAAGGTTGGCAGTTTGATCCTAGTCAGGCACCTCGGAATATAGGCCTGGCAGGCTGCTTCTGAAAGGTCAGCCTTGAAAACTCTGTGGAGCAGTTCTGCTCTGCACACATGGGATTGCAGTGAGCAGAATCAACCTGATGGCAACTAAAAACAGTCACCTGTATCATAGCATTATAAGGAGGATTCAATGAGGTGGTAAATATGAAGTACTGAGCATGAGCCCTGGCATGTAATATTCCTTGTTAAGGTTTGTCTGCTACTGTTGTTGGTGTTATGATGAGCTCTCTTTCTCTATGGCTTTTTTATGTTAGCCACATGCAGAGGGGTCCCGAGTCTTGTCTCTCATTTCATTGGCTTTCACTGATCAGCTGATATTATTAATAAAAGGGAGATTGATGTCTTAAATAGCATGTTTGTGATACCTATATAATTGTTTTTCAGAGCTCTCAAATTATGAAATTTTTGTTCTTACTCAACTGTTTTATTTGCCTGTCAAATAGCTGTTCCACAGCCAGTTCCTTCAAGCAAAGGAAGAGCTAAGAAACCCCTGGAATCGGTGTTTCGTATTCCACCTGAACTTGATATGTCTTTATTACTGGAGTTTGTTGGGTGAGTGCTCTACAAGTCTACTTCTTAACCTTCAAATAAATTATTTTTAAGTCCCAACAAGAATTCTTCCTGAGCTCAGGTAAAACTAAGATTTTCTAACATACCTTTAAAAATTACTTAGGAATTAAGATGTAGAAAAAGGTGTAAGAGTAGTACAGTAACCACGTGCATAACCTCCATCTTGCTTAAGTCATAAACCATTACTAATACAGCTGAAGCCCCACGGATCCCTCATTCTTTTCACTATATCTTCTCTCAGAGGTTAACAACTACTCTCCTTGCATTTCTTTATATGTTTATGACGTGTGTATCTATTCTGAGCAACATGTACAATTGGTTTTGCCCAATTAATATTTAAATAGTATCATACTGTTGTGTTTTGCAACCATTTTTTTCACTCAGTGTAGTGATTTCATCCATATTGGAATTCTCACTATTACATGATATTCCTTTAGAATGAATACACCACAGTTTGTCTTTTCTTATACTGTTGAACACTGAGAGTCTTTTCTGTTTTCTGTTTTGGTATTATAGACAGTGTTGCTATAAACATCTTTGTACATACCTCCTCATGTATGTGTAGTGTGGTTTCTCAAGGGTGTAGACGTGGTGAGTCTTAAGATTTGTTCATTTTCAACTGTATTTTGTGAAAGTAGTTGGACATCGTCTTAATACAAATAAATGCTTTTTTTAAACATTGTAGTATATGATAGTCTATTATGCTGTAAAATCATTAAACAGTCTGCCATAGTCACAAAATTGCCATGTATCAAGCTATAGTTGCTCTTTTTCCCCCGCTTTGTTAATAGATGAAAACCAAACCCGCTGCCGATGAGTCGATTCCAACTCATAGTGACCCTAAAGAACAGAGTAGAACTGCCCCACAGAGTTTCCAAGGAGAGCCTGGTGGATGTGAACTGCTGACCTTTTGGTTAGGAGCTGTAGCACTTAACCACTACACTGCAAGAATTTCCAGTTAGTAATAGAAACGACTTTATTTTTTATAAAACTTTGGTATGGCAAAATGCGGCCATTTTATTGTCAAAGACGCTGGATGAAAGTTCTGGCGTAACATTCTTGTAGATTATTTGAATGGCCATATGAATTCATATCTCAAACTGTATCAAACTTTAGAGATTTTAAATAAAAATGAAATCTTTATTATGCATACTAAATAGCTACATTGTAGTATAACAATATCTCAAAGGCTCATGACACACACATGTATATATACACACATTCTAACTCTCCAGGCAATCTTGCAATGTAGGTATTATTGTTCCAGTCTATAGATGAGGAAACTGAGGCTCAAAGTTGTGTAAATTGTCCAAGGGCATAGTGCTCGTGAGGGAGGGAGAGTTTAAATGTAAGCCCAGTTGTGGGTGGCACCAAAGCCCTACACTTTTCCTATGCCACATACTTTTTAATGAAAAGATGACTTGATAATATAAAATTTGTATTTCTTTAAACTTCCTTCTTTCAAAAAGCATTAGAGGCAATTGTAACAAATATAAAAACAAGGCACTTAAAAGTGAAAGCTAGTTCAGGAGAGTGGATGTTAAGGTGGTGTGAGTTATTTAGCAGAGTCCTCAATTTAGCTCTAAGCATCCTTCAAGCTATGGTTTTTAAAAATATTTATAGTTCACAAAATAAAATGCTTTCTTAGAAAATCTAGATATTCCTTTTTGTGTTACCAGTAACTATTTTACTTCTCAGTCATTTCCTGCTCATAACTAGCGCTAGTTTGCCAGGTCACTTACTTAATACCTAGTTTGTGCTGTATTGTACGTATCTCTTGACCTTTTTATCTTGTTTTCATAATAATATTAAGAACCTCTAAGAGGCAGGAAACCTTTCTTAGGCCTCTGTGAAGCCTCAGAAGTTACCATATCATAGTGGTGATGAAATGATAATGAAATGAACATCTCTTTGGAGGGACGAGAGAAAAACTGTATAATTCCAAAATTTAGGTCAGCAATTCACGTTATTAAAGAGTGGGTTCCAACTTAAGTGTTCAAAAGGGAACTGGTTAAATTTCCACACAAGAATAACATAGTATGTTCTAATGTTAAACAATACTAATATATATTAATACATTAGTGTTAATTATATGTTAGCCAAAAAAATTCAAACCCATTGTTGTCAAGTCAGTTGTGACTTGTAGCAAACCAATAGGACAGAATAGAACTGTCTTGTGGAGTTTCCGTGGCTGTAATCTTTACAGAAGCACGTTGCCACATCTTTCTTCCTCAGAGTGGCTGGTGGGTTCAAACTGCAGACTTCTAGTTAGCAGCTAAGCTCTGAACCACTGCACCACCAAAAACAAAAAAAAGAAAGAAACCAAATCCACTGCCATCAAGTCAATTTTGACTCTTAGCGACACTATAAACAGTAGAACTGCCTTGTAGAGTTTCCAAGGAGTCACCTGGTGAATTCCAACTGCCAGCCTTTTGATTAGCACCTGTAGCACTTAACCAGTGTGCCGCCAGGGTTTCTACTGCATAACCAGAGCTCCTTAATTATGTATTAGTCTATATGAATCTAAGAATATTAAGTGAAAAAAATGTAGAAGAGAATATATAGCATATGCCTCTGTGTGTATTTTAAGATAATGGCAGAAAATATGTGCATATACGAAGTATGGCAATTAAGTCCATGAACTTAATTGTTCTAAATGCCACATACCTCATTGCCGAACACTGTGGTCACCTTCGGAGTACCCTTGGGAAGCTATGCACTGATACCAGCGCCTAGTCCACCTTTCAAAGTGATTTTGGAACTCTTTCGGGAATGGCATGGTGCACAGTGGCAAGTTCACGAACTTAATTGTGAGGGAGTTTTCAGCCACTAAACAGATATACCTGTATTGGAACGTCCTCCCTACTTAACCTGATTTGGCCCCCAATGACTTTTTTTTTACTCGAAGATAAAGGAAATGTTGAAAGGAAGACATTTTGATGGACATGCAAGACATCAGGAGTAATGTAACAGCAGCTCTGATGGCCGTTCCAGAAGAGTTCCAAAATTGCCTTCAAGGGTAGACTAGTTGCTGGTATCAGTGTATAGCTTTCCAATGGGAGTCCTTCGAAGGTGGTCATAGTGATACTCAGCAATGAGGTAAGTAGCACTTCTTCTAGGATGAGTTCACACACTTAATTGGCAGTCCTCATGCATGTTTTCTTTACACGCAAAGACTGTGCCTAAAAGGTTATATGGGAACGTGTTAATAATGGCAGTTGCCACTAGAAAAAGGTACTGGAGTTTCAGTGTAAGATAAGGAAAAAGTCTTAATTCTCATGGTTTGAATTTTACGATGTGACTTGCTAATTTTTTAATAAATATAATTAAAATTTTTAAGTTGAAAGGAATTATATTTTCTAAAAGTTTTGGGGAATGTGACCTTTTCTATTAATACACAGTACCGAATAAAAAAAAAAACAAACCAAACCTGTTGCAGTCAAGTTGATTCCAACTCATAGCATGCTATAGGACAGAGTAGAACTCTGCCATGTGGTTTCTGACAAGCACCTGGTAGATTTGAACTACTAAACCTTTGGTTAGTGTAGCTCTTAGCCACTGTTGTACCAGGGCTTCCAGTGTACAGTAGGAATCAGTAGGAATCATCAGTTCAATTTTTTGTGTTGACTGAGAGGAGACATGCTGTTACGCAAGGATCAAAGATACAGAGGGATTATGCCACAGCAGGAGCCCTGGTGACACAGTGGTCAAACGCTGTAACTGTTAGCAAAAAAGGTTGGCTGTTCAAATCTACCAGCCACTCCTTGGAAACCCTGTGGGGCAGTTCACCTCTGTCTTACGGGGTCACTGTGAATCAAAAGCAACTCAACAGCAGTGTGTTCGGTTTTGTTTGGTTTGGTGCCACTATTACCTCATTTTTTGCCCACAGTAAAAATCCATAATTAATCATGACTGGCTTTCCTGATGAGTGAGACTTGACCACAGTGCTGAAGGCAGTCTTACTGGTTACCAAAATTGTCACATAATTATCACAGTCTCTGCTGTAGTGGAAAGAACTCAGACTTAGAATAAGACCACTTGATGTAAGTCCCAGCTCTGCTATGTTCTGGCTTTGCAGTCTTCAACAAATCACCTTTTGTTTATTCATAAGATGTTTATTGAGGTCCTGCTGTGTATCACCACTGCCAGGTGCTGTGAAATGTATAAGTTAATTGTATAATTTAATTGTATAAGTTAGCCATGGTCCTTGCCCTCATGGAATTTTCAATTTTAACCTCTCACAGCTTCAACTTCCCTCTTTGTAAAATGAGAGGATTGAATCTTAATGTTTGATGATTATGATGGGTATTTTGTCTGCCTAATAGTGTCCATTATCTCTTTTCAAATGTTTATAAACCAAGGCAAACCTGTTGCCGTATCAATTCCAAGTCACAGTGACCCTATAACACAGAGTAAAACTGTCCTATGGGGTTTCCAAGGAGAGACTGATGGATTTGAATTACCAACCTTTTGGGTAGGAGCTATAGCTCTTAATCACTGAATACTAGGGTTCCCCAGATAGCTTTTGGGAGCAAGGGTCTTAAAATGGCAAGAAGTCTTTCTGAAGTTAAGTGTTTGCCGAGTTAAGTCCTCAAATTTTCAATACATGGAAAAACGTAAGTGTTACTTTAAAGTCAGGCTACTAGGGGTAACCACAGAAAGCTCTTCCATGGCAGGACAAGTGGCAGATGAAGTTCTGCCTGAACTGGCAAATTTCATTCAGCTCTTGATTATGCATAAATTGGAGTAGAGAAACTGAAATTGATTCACCCTGTGGGCAATAAGTTTTCAGCCACTGGAATGTGGAATCATGTTTCCCCCAAATCACATATACATGTTTTGTGATCTTAAGATAGTGTCTTTTGTCTTTCTGTTCTTTAATTTTTCCATATAAAGTAGAGGATAATAAAAAGAAATAACCCAAGGCAGTGTAGCATATAAAAAGAGTATAGGCTTTGAAGATTCTTAATTCAAGGTATGTAACCTCTGGGATATGGAAACCCTTTTGGCATAGTGGGTTAAAGTGCTACATCTGCTGACTAAAAGTCAGTGGTTCAAATCCACCAAATACTCCTTGGAAACTCTGTGGGGCAGTTCTGCTCCCACTTCTAGGGTCACTAGGAGTCAGACCTGACTTAACGGCAGTGGGTTTTAACCTTTGGGATGTAGCTTAATGTTTCTAGTCATTTGTTTCCATAAACTGGGGATTATACAGGCAGCTCACCGGATTGTTGTAAGAATCAGCGTATAGTATTTTTAACATGGCTAAGCTATTACCAATATATAAATATTGAAATGTTGCAGTATCATTAAAAATAAAGGTTAAAGTAGTCCGTGGGTCCATGTACTAACATGTACAACTTCTATATCCTAAATAAAATTATCTCAGATAAGGGATATGTCTGTCAAAAGTGGAATACAGTCTTCGCTCAGTAGTATAATATCCCACTCCGTGTTTGTCCAACTACAGTTTTAAGGGGGTGTGAGTGAATTGAGGTATAACTGGAATAATAAAAGGTCAGAAAACTTGTCATATGTGGTAGTGGAAAGAACAAAAGATCTTTAGTCTGAAAAAGAGAAATCATAAGTCACACAAGTTAACTTCAGATCTTTAAAGAATTACCACATAAAAGAAAGGATGGATTTAACTCACAAGAATACCCGAAAGCAAAACTAATAACCGGTAGGTATAAGTTACAGAGAAACATACTTGGTTCAATATAAGCAAGTAATTTCTAACAGCGTTGCCCACAAATGGAATGAGTTGACTTTCTTTAAGTATTCAAACAGAAGCTTGATGCCATTTTTCATGATGGATTCTGTAAAGAGAATTCTCATAACAAAGTATGTTCTATAACTCTTTTAGATTTATGTTCATATGTATGTTATACATTTCTATATAAAGTTGTATTATTACATGACTATTATGCTAAAACTCTATTCTTCACAACATAGTACGGAAGAAAGAACATAGGCTTTGATGCTAGGGATAGTTCAGTTTGAATCTCAGCTTTATCGCTTACTAACTAGCTCTGTAACCTTAAGCAAGTTATTTTTTATTTTTTTAATATATATATTTTTATTATGACTGAGTGAAAATGTACATTTCCATATAAATTTACATGCCCACCTATATGCAGCTTCCACTGCTCTCCCTGCCCGGTGACCACACACTGTTCCTCTCTGCTCCATACGTGTGTCATCCTCCCAACAGTCTCCTTTCCCCTCCTCTCCACCCATTCCCCTTCCTCCAGCCAAAGGTCAGCAGGGTGATATCCTATAGATGCATAGAACCGTAAAGTGCATCCAATATACGGTCCCTCTGCATTGACAAGTAGAATCCATTCATGTCCAAAGAGTGGGCCTTCATTGTGATTTATGGACAAGGATAGCATCAGGGCCAGGGGCCATGCTTCCAGGGGAACCCCAGAGCCGCTGGACCATCAATTCTTAAGCAAGTTATTAAATCTCTCTCAGCTAGGTTTTTCTAATCTGTAGAATGGGGATACTGATGCCTAATTCACAGGGCTGTGGTAGGTAGCCTAAAAGCTAAATGAAAAACATGCAGAATACATGAAGACTTATACTTATTTTGTAGTAGATGCTCAACAAAGGTCGATGCCCCTTATTCTCCTTTGTGACATAAAAAACAACCGATTTAGTCAGGAAATCTCTTTTGGCTTCTAGGTAAAAGGCAAACGAGTAAAATCATGACCCAGTGATTTTTCAGCAGGTGAAATAACAGGAAATACAATGGGCTTTGTATAATAAATCTCATAAAGGTTACAATAAACAAAAAAACTCACTGCTATAGAGTCAATTCTGACTCATAGTGACCCAACAGGTCAGAGTAAAACTGCCCCATAGAGTTTCCAGGCGGTGCCTGGTGGATTCAAACTACTGACCCTTTGGTAAGCAGACGTAGCACTTAGCTGCTATACCATCAGAGTTTGCAGAGGTTATTATAGATAAGAAGTGTTTTCATTATGATATTTTTAAAAAGAAGTTAGATTTCAAGTTGGAAAATGTGTGAATACCAATAGTGGAGCCACCTACCCAAACCCACTCTGTCAAGTTGATTCTGACTCATAGTGACCCTATAGAACAGAGTAGAACTACTCCATGGAGTTTCTAAGAAGCACCTGGCAGATTTGAACTGCTGACCTTTTGGTTAAAAGACGTAGCATTTAACTGCTACGCCACCAAGGTTTTCAATAGTGGGGCAAAATCTAAATATTAAGACTTTAGTTTTAATTGCTAAAATTAAACATTAAAGGTGGAAATGCCAGAGAAAGCTGTGACTTTGTCTTACCAGTAGGTGGCAGGAATGACAAGCAATTAACTAAATTTTATTTGCTAAAGGGTTAGGTGACTGAAATTTTAAAATAAATTTATTTTCCTCAGATATTATTTATATGTGTTATATTATTTTTATATCATGTAATTAAGCACATAATTTGAATTTTAAATATTGATTAACTTTGCTCTCATTTTTCAGTGCTAATGAAGGTACGGGACATTTTAAGGTATTTTACTTTCATTTTTCATTTTCATTCATTTCACAAGAGGACTCTATAGCACAGAAATTTCACAGTTACATTAGCAACTGTAGGGAAATTGTCTTCAGTTACAGTAAAGAATATTTTGTACATAAACATTGAAATTTGAAATAAATTCAATAATACTCTCTTACAATGGATTTATAAGGAAACAGACTTACAAACTAGGGATTTGTTATTAACGCTGAACAGTACTCTAGGAAAAAAGAAATGAATAATTTTTAAAACTCTACAGTCAAATACGATGTTAATTTGATGACAGAATATTTCAAAGCATTTTTTACATAGTTGACATTTAGTGTTAATATGAGCTTAAAAATTCTATTTGCGTGTAATATAGTTGGCTCAAGTTAGCCTGCCCTAACTTGTTATTTCAATCACTGAGTCAGATTTTAGAGGTAAGAATGAACTGTTGTGTAACATAACTAAAGTTCAGAGTTGTCTGAAAGACTCCAGAATCATAGGTGCTGTTGTACAGTGTTGCTGCCGCAGTATGAGTTGTTTAGGAAGAGGCCGCTTTTTTAAAGGGGACAAAGCACATCCTATAGTTATTTCAGATCATAAATATGTAAAGAAATAGGTAATTTTGATCTTTTCAGATTTTTAGTAGCTTTGTCAAAGTTTATACTAAAGTTGAGTGAATTTTACCTGGTTGAACATACTGTTTTGTTAAAGCAATATCTCTGGATAAAGTATATGATAGCTGTCTTCCAGAGATATGGGTGAGAGAGGGAAGGCAGTGTCAAGTGAACCCCATGGTTTTTGGTAAAATTGTAAAATATCAAATGAATGGTGACAGAATTTACAAATTTATTCCATGGCAGTATGGTGCTTATGAAAATAATAGATAAATTTCTATGTAGGACAAGCATCATACTCCAAAAACCAAAACAGGTGCTGTGAAGTCAGCTTTTAATTTGTGGCAACACTGTGTGTGTCAAAGTAGAACTGTGTTCCAGAAATATCCCCTGAATTCTTCTTAAATCAAACCACAGATTAGTTTAATTAGCAAAGAATGTTTGTCTTGAGCATTGTGCAGCTTTTAAAGACCTGTCTATAATGGAACACATTGCCAATGGCAACTTGAAAGATGGGAATCTTAGGAGGCAGTGAGTTGATGTTAGTAGAGGAAGAACAATTTGGAAAAGGGGGGTGAGGAATGGCTGTACGACTTGAAAAGTGATGTGTGTCACTGAATTGTATGTGTAGAAAATGTTGAATTGGTGTATGTTCTGTTTATATTCTCCATAATAACAAAAAGAAAATCTATTATTAAGACAGAAAAAAGGGACATGAAACTCCAATGCATATAATGATGTGAATGAACTTTGAAAATATGATGGTAGGTGAAATAAGCCAGACACAAAAGGACATGGATAATTTTACTTACATGAAGTAGCTACAGTAGGCAAGTGTATGGCAACTAAAGTCAGTGGTTACCAAGGGCTGGGGCTGAAGAAGAAGGAGGAGTCATTGCATAATGGGTACTAAACTTCTGTCTAGGGTGACTTTTGGGAATTAGTAATGATGATGGTGATTTCACAGCAAGATGAATGGTTAAAAATGGAAAATTTTATGTTACATATGTAATAAGAAATACCTTACAGGTTAATGTGAGAAAAAATTTCATTGTAATAAGTGATAAAAACAAGGTGGCAGAACTTGTAGATTAAAGGAGTATAAAGGGACATAATAACTAAATTTAATGTGGTTCTTCATTAGATCCTGAGTTGAAATAAGAACAGCTTACAAAGAGTATTGTAATTTAAATATGGGTGCATGTAGATAGTAAATTTCTTTAATACCTCTATAAATTGGTTGATACTTGCCGTTATATAGGGGAATGCCATTATTCTGAGATGATAACTGCTGATGTGTTTAGGCATAAAGTACCTCAGTGTTCAAGAAAAACAAACGTGTGCCAGTGTGGGTATATGTGTAGGTAGAAAATAATCAAAATACAGCAGTACATCAACAGTTGATGGGCAAGGTGAAGGGTATTTGGATATTCATTGGACTATTCTTATAAACTTTGTGAATGTATCATTTTTCAGAAAGTTGGAGGCATAGAATGAAAGAAAAATTGACAAATATCTAATCACTGTTCAAAGTTTTAATTGTCTTAGTTGCTTGGAGATCTTTAAATCTGTATGTGTGTGTGTTTTCTTGCAGCTTGTTGTTGAAACCAAGGCATTTGGCCTGTAATTTTCTGTGTATTGAATTTGGCTATTGCATCTGTGTGGTATAATTTAACATGTTCTTCTATCCTCTGTCTTCCCCATAAACTGGTAGTTAAATCTGAGTATTGATGAGATTGTGGTTTGATTTCAGAGGAGCAAAAGTACTTAATAGGTGATGGTGCTTTGTTTTCACTAGGAGGGGACATAATGTCTATCATTGCTTTGTAGGGTTAGCAGCCACTGATGTTTAATGTGTAAATTTTGATTTACTCAGGGTGGAAAAGTGATGCTTTTCTTCTTATTTTATTAGTTAAATTACTTCTGCAAAGAGAAACTTTTCATTATTTAGTTACCCGGTGGTATAGGTCTTATAGGAAAGACATGATAAATGTTTTGATTATTTTTACCCCTTTGTTTATCAGCTTTCAAAATGATGAGTGTTTCACTGGCATACTCCAGTTGCGAATAATTAGATTTTGTTGTTTTGTTTTTAGCTTACTGTAAACTCACGGATTTAAACATGTTTATGATTTAATGTATTTCAGTTATTATCTTTATTGATGTTCAGATCAGTCTATTAAAGATATCTGAGTGTGTGGTAGCTGCCTTGTTATCTGATATGATAAGATGTTCCATGCTTAACTTGTAAATCTCCTACCCAGATCATGGAGTCAGTCATTTCTTCAAATCCTAGTTCCTTTCGTAAACCGTCATGGTGTAGTGGATAGGAACTACAGCTGCTAACCAAGTGGTCAGCAGTTTAAATCCACCAGGTGGTCCTTGGAAACCCTATGGGACAGTTCTGCTCTGTCCCATAGGGTTGTTGTGAGTTAGATCCACTCACTGGAAATGGGTTTGGTTTGTTTCTTTTATAATTCCTTTTGGCCGTGATTGGTATTTCAAAATCACAATCTGGTCCCTAGTTTGCATTGCTACTGGGTTGGTCAGTGTTTCTAGCCCTCTTCAGTTGACAGGGCTAGGAATTTTTTCAAGGTAAAATATATCATGAGTTGATACTGTTTTTTAAAACATGTTTCATGAGTTGATACTGTTTTTTAAAACATATTTCAGTTACATACATTATAACAGAAATAACCTTTTTTTTTTAAATTTCCCTGTACTTCTTAAACTAGCTTATTACTTCAACTTTCTGATCAAAAAACTTTTTGTATTATAGATGACAGGAACAATTGCCATACTTAATTTCAAAGACATAAAATTCTTCTGTGGGGCTTCTTTTCTCTTGTTTGTTTGCAGATAGTAGCAGGCTGCTAGGGGTACAGAAAAAAATAATGAGTTGACCTTCTAGTTAAGAACTGGTTTTATAACCTTTGGTCGAAAGAACAAATTGTCTTTTAACATAGCTGAGTTCAAATTAAATTGTAGAAAATACTTTTGTTAACTTGTGAGAATAGGCTATTAGGACTAAGGTTAACAAGGTAAGAACCTTAGCTTTGAAAACCGAGACAAATTCTTTTTTCTTTCAGTTATTATTATATCTCAGAATTCTGTTCTGGATGATCTAAGAATTATAGCTTAAAGTAAATTAGATTAATTTTGACAAACACTTGGAATAAGGTAAGAATTAAGAAAGAGAAATTGTAGTGTCCTCTGCAGATATACCTGAAGCCTACTATTGAGATGGCAAACTCTGGACATTGACCTTCAGAAATACACTGATTGGACATCAGGCATTTAGCTAGGGTATCCGAAAGATGGAGCTTCTCAGGGCATTTGATAGAATTCTCATGTTAACCAGCAGTGTCACCTGCCATGAGGGTACTTTAGTTGTGGCACTGCTGATTCCAATAGTGAATCGTATGTGTTTTAGTCATCTAGTGCTGCTGTAACAGAAACACCACAAAGTGGATGGCTTTAACAAAGGAAAACTTATTCTTACACAGTCTGGTAGGCTGCCAGTCCGAATTCAGAATGTCTGCTTCAGGGAAAGGCTTTCCCTTTGTCAGCCTTGGAGGAAAGTCCTTGTGTAGCATCAGTCTGGTCGGAGACCATCTTGGTGCAGGAACCTCAGGTCTGAAGGACGTGCTCTACTCCTGGTGCTTCGTGATGGTGTGGTGTTCCCAATTGTGTCCTTGCTTCCTCTTCCTTTTATCCCTTGCAGGATAAAATGATAAAAGGTGGTACAATCCACACTCCAGGGAAACTCCCTTTACAGTGGAGCAGGGAGGTGACCTTAGGAAGGGATTTACAGTCCCACTGTAATGGTCTCTAACATAATCTACTCTATTAACCACAGACAGAGATTAGGATTTACAGCATCAGAAAATCACAGAATGGAGAGCAATCACAGAATACAGGGAATCCTGGCCCAGCCAAATTACTCCACATACTTCTAGGGGGGGACACATTTCAATCTATGACACTACACTTGTATTAAAAGAACATGGGCACTTTGCCGTTTGTATCTAAATCATGTCACTGTCCCATGTTGATAACTGGCCTCCCTTTAAGAGTTAATATCCTTCACATAAAGAGCAAAATAATACAGATCATCTTAGACAAACTGGCTCATAGTACAGCAATAATAACTAAGGGCATACTGTTTACCAGCAATGATTCATAGGCATTTACATATATTAACTCATTTATTCTCATGATAATTCTGTGAGATAGATACTGTTATTAGCTATATTTTGCAATGTGGAAACAAAGATTTAGCAGCTTGGCCAACCACTTGTAGCTAGAAAATGGTAGAATCAGGATTTGAACTCTGGCAGTCTGTCTCCTGTGTACCTGTGTGTAACACCTGTACTGTTTGCTATGCTGTGGGAGTATGGGACAGATATGTGTAATCAGGAAAGGTCTTAAGAAACCAAACTACAGATAGTAAAGCTGAGTATTACTATTACTATTTTAAAGGTAGCCATTATAGACAGTTTCTGCTTTACTGTTGTTACTGTCAAGTCAGTTTCAACTCTGCTGGTGCTAAAAAAATATTGCCTAAGTTTTTCTAGAAGGTGTCTTTTAGTTCCCTTGATTATCTCATATTTTCATTTACATAGACGGTAGTATGTGAGAGAGAGTGGCTAGATGAGCACTACTTTCTATTTTTAAACCCAGTCAGTTGAAGAAACCAGGTTGTTGTAGACATTTAATCTTAGGTGTTCTGTATCTGTTCTACAATTGTAAAGTAAGTGCTTAGGTTGAATAAATTTTACTCATGAGTTAAGTTTTATTTTATTTTTGATGAGGTATTAAACCAACAAGCCTTTCTATTTAAAAAATATATATATATTTTGCAAAGAGGGGAAGCTGAACAGAATTTTTTCTTTGATAGATAAGTTAATTCAAGTTTTATAGTAATTTTTCTTTCATAAGCCTTATTAGGTCATCTTTGCTATAAACTTTGACTTATGTTTTGTACATTTTAAATACATATTTAGTAAGAAAATAGTTTAATTTTCCTTTTTTGTTGTTTTTTATAGCCATTGGAAAAGAAGTTTGTTCGAGTTTCAGGAGAAGCAACTATTGGGCATGTAGAAAAATTCCTCAGAAGAAAAATGGGCCTTGATCCAGCTTGTCAGGTATAGTATATATGTGTAAAAGGACAGGTAGAATTATGAGATTACCTTTAGCATATTGAAGGGATAGCTGTCTATGGGATTGTTTTTGTGATATGGTAGACACTGTAACTATAACTGAATGTTGGCACACAATGCTTCTAATCCCCAGCTTCAACCACATTTGGCTTGTTGGCTATTTGTCACTGCCACTGATAACCGTCTGTTGGCATCACAGAAAAGCTGGGATGCAAGAAGTCATAAAGGACTTCAAGGGCCAAAAGTTCACCTCTTTCACTTGTGATGACAGAAGTCAGAGTGAAAGATTGCTTGTCATCCACTTCTCTTCAGAGGACATCCTTGCATTGTTATGTTTGTTCAAATATAGCAAGCAAACTCAAGACAACTAGAAAGTGAAACTGTTTATCTAATATAACCCCTATTAGGTTGTTAAGGATTGAGAAAGATTGCCTGTTCCAGATATATATTATTTTCTTGTTATTCTAAGACAACCCTCAAAATTCAAGTATTAATGAACATAAATTGTGAATTACTCACAGTTCTAAGTTCTGGCGACATAGTTAAAATGGCACATTTATGTAACTTTACCTTTTTGTTAATTAAAAGAGAGTTTTATTATTTCCATCACTGTAAATTTTCATAGAGTAGTTATTATCTAAAATAACCTGTTCTTGGTTAAGTTAATGCTTTAAAACAATAACTGAAATTTTGCTAGTGTTTTCAGTACTAATATGTCTATTGGCAGTAGATACATATTAGATACACATTAAATTCACTGAAATATGACTTACTGGACTTGCCACAATGCTTATTGTACCAACTAAAAACTAGAAATGACGTAATCATCATTTTGTAGGCACAACATAGCGGAGGTTATTCTGTCTTTTGGTTGGAAATAGATGGCTGTTTGGGGAAATCTTGGACAAAGTATTGTGAGTGGTCATTTCTAAACCAAAACCAAACCCACTGCTGTTGAGTCAGTTTGCAATACATTGCAGACTAGAGCTACCCCATAGGGTTTCCAAAGCTTTATAATTTTTTTTAATTGTGCTTATAATTCAAGTTAGTTTCTTGTATGAAAATTCATGTATACATTGCTAGATGACCTTAGTTGCACTTCCTGTAATGTGACAACACATCCCTCCTTTCCACCCTGTATTTCCTGTGTCAGTTCTACTCAGATTTTGATCCATTCTGCCTTCTCATCTTGCCTCTGATCGGGAGCTGCCCATTTAGTCTCATGTATCTACTTGAGCCAAGAGGCACACTTTTCATAAGTATCATTTTATGTCTTTTAGTCCAGTGTCATCTTTGTCTGAAGAGTTGGCTTTGGGAATGCTTCTAGTTTTGGGCTAACAGAGTCTGCAGCCATGTCTTTTTCAGTCTCTCCAGTGTCAGTTAGACCTTAAGTCTGGTCTTTTTATTAGAAATTGAGTTCTGCACCCTACTTTCCTCCTGTTCTGTTGTGTTCTCTGTCAGGACAGTCACTGATGGCAGCCACACACCATCTAGTTCTTGCCGTCTCAGGCTGATGGAGTCTGTAGTTTACATGGGCCCTTTTTGTGTCTAGGGCTCATGTTTTCATTATTTCTTTGGTGTTCTGTATTCTCTCTTGCTCCAGGTGAGTTGGGACCAAGTGATTGATGCATCGTAGATGGCTACTTGCTAGCTTATAAGACCCCAGACACCACTCAGCAAAGTGGAATGCAGAACATTTTCTTAATGAACTTTGTTATGCCAGTTGAAATAGATGTCCTCTGAAACCATGATCCCCAGAAGCCCACCTCTGCTTCTCTGTTCTTCAAAATATTTGGTTGTATTTAGGAAACTTCTTAGATTTTGATTGGCTTGGTCCAGTTGTACTGACTTCTCCTGTGTTGTGTGTTGTCTTTCTCTTCACCTAAGATAATTCTTGTGAATACCCCTCTCCATCCCTCTCCACCCTTGTAACTGTCAGACTTGTTTTGTCTGTGTGTCTATCTTGAGTTCTTATAATAGTGGTCTGATAGAATATTTCCTTTTGTGACTAATGTCACTCTAAAGCCATAAATTTTTTAGAAAGTAGACTACCACGTCTTTTTTTTTAAATAAATTTTATTGTGATTAAGAACAACTTTAACTATCTATATCGATTTGCATACAACACCCAGAACTTTCACTATTACTCTATTCTAACTGCTCTCCCCTCCCTTCTACCCCCCTGGAACAATACACTTCCCCCATTTATCCAGAACTTAATGTGATCCTTTGACCAAGATCTGACCCCCTTCACCTTATCATCTTGGCTCTGACAGTGAGCCTTTAGAACAGCCCCGTGTACATACTGAAGTCCAAAGGTTTATTCCTCTCCAGCTGCACTCTTCTTCTATGTAGACTAGTTCAGTCTGTGTCAGGAGAACTGGCTACAGTGTTGGATGCTGTTTAGGGTTAGAGAGTCTGGGGGCCACAGTCCCCAGAGAGCCCTCTAGTCTGGCAGACCGTCAAATGTGGTCTTTTGGTAGAATTCTAGCTTAGCCCTGTAATCTTTTTCCCACTGTGTCTGGGGTTCCATACCATGTGCATGCTTCGGGAACTTACTGGTGGTGACCAGGCACCACCTGGTTCTTCTGGTCCTTGCTGAAGCTGACACTGGCTCAAGCGGACCTTCCACATCTTTGTCCTGCAGAATGACTAATGGGTTTGTAAGGACGTCAGAAGATTTGTTCCTGATTATTTAGAATAACTGAAAAGTAATACCCCAGAAGGTCCTTTCTAGGCTGTTGATTACTTCCTGTGTGGTTAGATACTGATCAGAGCACTGATAACCATTCTAAGTCTGACATTTGGTGTTTTAAGACATTTGATTGCAAAGCTCTAAGTTGATTGTATTGTGTAAAAATGTGAATTTCTTTCTTCCTTGTATCACACAATTCAGGGGGTTTAACATTTTGAAATAAAGTGTTACAAAATTTATTTCAATGTTTACTCTGTCACCAACTCAGGTACCACATAGCTGGTAATGTTGACAAGTTGCTATTTTCACTAAAATGTTAAAGTAATGATGTAGAAAATTATTGAATAAGCAGGCTGTGAAATTATTTAAGCCTTCTAAAGACAAGAGAGAATAAAGAAGAATTATTTCTAATGTAAATAAGACATTGAATTAGTTAACTATAATCAAAATAAAATTCTTGGCTTTCTCAGTCGTTTGAGCTTGCTGTTAAGCCAGTTAGTCCAGGTAGGGAATATGTTTATAGCTATGTGACCTATATACAAGTTTATTTACCAGCTGGAATAAATGATTTCCAGGGTCTTATGGGGAATATTAAGTGATAAAGGACCTTTAAGTTATTTTGGAAGATCAAAATAAAGAAGAAAGACATTTCTGGGGGAAAAATACATTTCCTGTGTTTTTAGAAGGGACTTAATTCAAATTGAGAGATTAATACTCATCTGAATGGATTTCTTTCACATAAAAACCTTAGTATTTCTGGATTACCATGATTGCTTTAGCAGTGTTTTAAAGTTATGGATGATGCCGTATTGCGTTTTGTATTATAAACAGTTAACCCTGATGTTACTTGTGTTGCTCTGTGTGTTGTTTGATCTTCAGACCTTACTTTGCTTTTATGAAGTGAGATTTAGAAAACACATATCACATTAAGAGCTAAAAATTCTTTAAAAATTTTTTTTATTGTGATTAAGTGAAAGTTTACAATTCAGTTTTCCATGTAAAACCTCGATGCCTCAAAGCCTCTATGCAACTCTGTCTGCTCTCCTGACCTTGTGACAGCACACTTCCAGTATCCATTCAGCCAATACTTGTCCCCTCCTCTCCACCTTCTCCTTTCCCTTCTAAAAAGAAACTAGTAGGACAGCTTCATATATGTCTTAAACCATGAAGTGCAGACATACCACCTGCATCACTCTGTGTCCCATAGTTCAGTCCATTCTTTGTCAGAAATTTGGTTTCAGTACTAGTTTCAGCTCTGGGCTAGCAGCAAGTCTAGGGGCCATGTTCTCAGGGGACCCTTCGGTTATTGGACCGACAATTCTGGTCTAAGCGCTAAAAATTCTTTTTTGGGGGGGAGGTTTGATTTTTTTTTTTATTATGACTGAGTGAAAATGTACATTCCCTTATAAATTTACATGTCCACCTATATACAGCTTCCATTGCTCTCCCTGCCTGCACACTATTCCTCTCTGCTCTATATATGTCTCATCCTCCCAACAGTCTTCTTTCCCCTCCTCTCCACCCACTCTCCTTCCTCCAGCCAGAGGTCAGCAGGATGATATCCTATAGATGCATATACTTTATGGTTCTATGCATCTATAGGATATCATCCCGCTAAAAAAAAAATGATACCATATTTGATTCTATTGTTAATCCTACTGTAATAAATTCCATCTTAAAAGATACTCTTTTTCTTTATTATTACTTGATATATGACTTTAAACCTGCTATCAAATTTGGTTTCTGAATCATTAAAACAAAACACTTGGCTGTATGATACAATGTGTGCCTATCATTCATTTATTTAGTAAAAACTCATTGAGCATTTGTATCCTTGGCCACAGGAGTACAAAGATGAGAAAGAAATTCATGTTGTCAGCGACTCAGTTTTGTAAGTCCATGATGAGTACAAAAATAGAAATAGCACCAGAGTGAGTGCTTTAACTCTGGAAGGCTCAAGAAATGGATTTCAAGCATAGTCAGGAATTTGCCAGATGGACAAAGGAAAAAACAAGTTTCTAGCAAAGGAAAGAGTGTGTATGAACAAAGAAATGAACCAGTGTGACTTAAAAAAATTAATTCAGTGAAAATTCTATCATGGAAGCACTGGTGTGATCTTTCTTTTAACAAGATAAGGGTTTCTCTTTCCTTCATAAGACTACCTTCACAGTCTGAGTTCTGCTTTGATGTCTCAAAATGCTGTTGTACTTTATGGAGTATGCTGGATGTGTCTTCTGTGGACTGAAAAGAGAGAGCATAGTAAGCCTATACCTGGATTTCTCCAAACTCTGCCTACATCCAGTGGTTCCTTTGATCCTGTGGTCATCTTGCAGGTCCCCAAAATAGACATGTAACTTTCTGTTTGAATTAAGTGATTTAGGAGATATTTATAGTCAGGTAGCTTTAAAAATCAGCATGTAAAATTGGAAGCAGTTAAGCTGTTTATCATTAGGAGAATGGATATATACATGATGATATACCTGTACAGTTGAACAATTTGCAGCTGTTAAAGAGAGAGCTAATTATGTACTCCAAGAGATATGGTATATAGTTTTGTTTCTCTTTAGGATTTGTAGAACAATATATGTAGCATGATTCCATGATTGTCAAACAAGCACCCCCACCACAAGGAAAAAAACCCACAACATCTAGGACCATACACGTCAAATTCTTAGTAACTGCTGAATTTCTTAGAATTGTGATTAAAGTCTGGGAGGAATTATTTATTTTAATTTGTCATTATACACCCATCTATGCTATTTGGATTTGTTATAGTGAATTGTGACAACAACAACAAAATTGAAAAGAAAAATATAATAACCAAATGGTGAGTGTATACTATGTAGTGAAGCCCAGTAAGAAAGATGGTCTGAGTTCCTGAATGCTTAATAAAACTATAATGATAGTTGATAAATTTTTTAATTTTTCATGGATTTAAATTCTTTGCTCAAGATCTGGTATTTTAAATCATTTTCAAAACAAGTATAACTGACAATTTTAAAACTGGTAAAAGTAAAACACAAAAATTGTCGCTAATCTAAGATTATGTGATAATCTGATATATTCATTATGAAACAGAACAGAGGTTGGAAAACTATGACCTTGGGATCGAGTGTAGCCCACAGCCTGTTTTCATAAATAATATTGTATTGGAACAGAGCCGGACTGGCTGTTTTCATGTTACAGTGGCAGAGTTGAATAGAAGCAACAGAGAACCCATGGCCCACAAAACATAAAATATTTGCTATTTATGCTTCATCGAAAAATATTCCCAACCCCTTAGATAGCACTTAGACTTTGGGGGCAGACACAAGCTCAGAGATGATCTTGTTACTTATTACCTTTGTTACCTTAGAAAATTTTCATGTCTTCAGTGTCTTTATATCCCTAACTGTCAAATGGGAATTATAATACCTGGCTTATAGGAATATGAGGATCACATAAGACACATCAGATACGCATGTATAGCATATGAGGTCCAACAGTTAAATCCACGAACTTAATTGATCTTAGTGCTACAGAACTCATTGCTGAATATCTTTACCTTTGAAGTACTCCCCTTGGGAAGCTATGTACTGATGCCAGCACATAGTCCACCCTTCAAAGCAATTTTGGAATTCTGGAACGGCCGTTTGTGCACTGTGGCAAGTTTGTGAACTTAATTTGTATAGTTGTCTGTGAGGGAGTCTTTAGCCAGTGAGCAGATAACTATATTAAAACACCCTCCCTGCTTACCTGATCTGGCCCTCAGTAACTTGTTTTCTTTACCTGAAGATAAAGGAAATACTGAAAGGAAGACATTTGGATGACGTGCAGGGCACCAAGGGTAGTATGATGACAGCTCTGATGGCCATTCCAGAAAGAGTTCCAAAATTGCTTTGAAGGATGGACTAGGCACTGGCATTGGTTCATGGCTTCCTGAGGGGCGTACTTTGAAGGTAACCGTAGTGATACTTAGCAATGAGATATGTAGCACTTTTTGAGAATAATTTCAGGAACTTCAGTGTCAGTCCTCGTATGATACATAGTTGCTGCTAAATTAAATGGCAACTGCTTTTACTACTCCTTCAGGAGCATACTGAGGGCTGTAGGGAGATGGATGCATTAGCAGCATGTAGAATTTATTGGAATAAACAGTATGAAGGTAGGAAGTCTGGTTGGGGGTGGTTTCAGTGGTTTAGGCCTAGGGGTAGCAGTTGGAAGGATGATATGGACTTAATGCTATGAGAAAAGAAACAACAGGACTTTATGACTGATTTCTTGTGGAGAAAGAGAAGAATCAGAGGTTATATTCTAGTTTAGAAGACTCAAATTTCATGCTATATACTAAATAGGGACAAGGAGACTGAGCTGGTTATGAGATGTATATTAACCAAGTGTTGAGGACCTGACCCTGTTTCAAGCCAATGGAAAAGGAGTATTTAGTGAGAGATTTGCGTTTTTTTTTTTTAGCAAGTAAGTATACTGGAATCTTACTACATTACAGCAAGTAACTATATATTATAACAACATTCTAGAAAGAATTTTATATAAAAATGCGTGCACCTTAGCACTTCAATGTCAAAAGGACTAAAAAGACCTGAGGTTGTTCCATCTGTAAAACAGTTGCCTTTGTGAGCCTTAAGGCTAGGTTACGCCTAGATTGGCTTACAGTATCATTGGAAAATGAGATAGTCTGCAAAAGAGAATTTTTTCAGATAATTGTAGGTTGCCTTTTTAAGCATGAATACCTTTTTGTACCATTTTATCATGAAAACTTTTGAAAATTTCGCCATGAGTCGGATCCGACTCGATGGCTCTTGGCTGGTTGTGCGTTTTTATATTGAGTAATTGAATGTGATTTAACTTGTTCTCATAGATTCAAGGGAGTGCTTTTGAACATCAGTTATGCTGTGTGCTGTAGTGCTACTGTGCCCTCTAATGCTCTTTGCACATTACCTTATTTCGTTTTCATGAGTCTTGAAACTCCTCTTGATAGTGTTTAGTTAGCCTAGTTAAATAGGAAAATAGTCTAGAATAATTATGGTGGTTTTTCTTCATATGTTTTTTAGACGGGTTTTTGAAGCAGAGAGACAATCTGACCTTTGTATTTGCCCATAGGTAGATATCATCTGTGGTGATCACCTGTTGGAGCAGTACCAGACTCTAAGGGAAATCAGACGTGCAATAGGTGATGCAGCAATGCAGGTAGGTCTCATGCCTTTGCCTGACAAGTAAGTTCTGTGATGAAAGGACACAGTTCCATGTTACCAGTAAAATTTCAATAAATATTCCACAATCTTCTTAAAATTCTATGGACTATGGATAGTAATTGTAAAAAACCATTGAATTTTACACTTGAAAGGAGTAAATTGTGTGATATGTTAATTACATCTCAGTAAACCTAGATTGACACATTGGCAGCAACAGTGGGCTCAAACATTTGAGCCTCAAAAATTGCCTAGAGGATGGTGAAGGATTGGACAGTCTTTGTTCTATTGTACATAGGGTCACTATGAAGCTGATGAGTAACATAGTACCCAGCAACACCATAGCTGTCATTAGGACAAAAAAAACACTAATCTATGGTAGAAAAAAATGAAAATAGTTCTTGCTTTAGTGCTAGGGACAGGGATTAACAGGAATGGGGGCATGGAGACACTCTGGGATGATGGCAGTAAACTGTTTCCATGAGGGGTATGAGTGATGCCAGTATACGCATTTGTCAAAACTCATTTCATTATATATCAATACATTTCTGAAATTTCATACTGATAATTTTTTTACTGTGCTTTGAGTGGAAGTTTACAATTCAAGACAGTTTGTTATACAAAAACTTACACACACTTGTTACATGACCCTGGTTGCTCTCTCTGGAATGTGAGGGCCCACTCTGCCTCTCCACCCTGTATTTCCCATGTCTATTCAACCAACTCCTGTCCCTTCTGCCTTCTCATCTTGCCTCCAGGCAGGAGTTGCCCGTTTACTCTCATCTGTCTACCTGGGCCACGAAACACACTCGTCACAAGTACCATTTTATGTCTTCTGGTTCAGTCTAATCATTGTTGGAAGAGTTGGCTTCAGGAATGGCTTTAGTTCTGGGCTAACAGAGTCCAAGAGCAATGTCTTCAGGGACCTCCCAGCCTCCGTCAGAGCATCAAGTCTGCTCATTTGCACTACAGTCTTGAATCTACACCTAGCTTTTCTCCTGCTCCTTGGCTGACTCTGTTATGTTCCCTGGTAAGACAGCCATTGGTAGTAGCCAGCATTACGGTGTCATGCTGATGTAGTCTGGTTTAAGTGGCCCTTTTTGTCATACTGATAATTGGTATTCTCCATAATTAACTTAGTTTTCCGTGTAATGAGTTTGAAAGACTAGGAATATTACTATTATGTCACCAAAACAAAACCCGCTGCCATTGAGTCAAATCTGATTCATAGTGACCCTATAGGACAGAGAAAAACTGCCTCAGAGTTACCAAGGAGTGCCTGGTGGATTTGAACTGTTGACTATTTGGTTAGCAGCCATAGCCCTTAACCATATGCCACCATGGTTTCCAATTGTTGTATATAAGTCACTAAAAATAAGTTTTTTGTAACTAAGCTTTTTTTATCATCACAAGTTTTTACAACACTGGTGGTAGAACATAGTCTAACTGAGCATTGGAGAGGTATGTTACTCCAGGGCTTATATTATATACTGTGGGATTACAGTGTTATGCATCAAGTTGATTTCAATTCATAGTGACCCAGTGGACAACAGAATGAAACTCTACCCAGTCCCAGGCCATCCTCACAATCATTGGTATGTTTTGAGCCTGTTACTGCATTGTTGCAGCCATTACATCGGTCCATCTTGTTGAAGGTTTCCCTGTTTTTTTTCACCGACCCCCTACTTTATCAAGCATAATGTCCTTCTTGAGGGACTGGTCCCTGCTTATCAGTATGTCCAAGGTATAAGAGATGAAAATTTTGCCGTCTTTGCTTTTAAAGAGCATCCTGGTTGTAGTTTTTCCAAAACACATTCATTCATTTTTCTGGTGGTCCATGGTATATTCAGTATTCTTTGCCAGCACCATAATTCCAAGCTGTCAGTTCTGCTTTGGTCCTCCTCATTCTTTGTCGAGATTTCTATTGTGTATATGCTGCAATTGAGAATACAATGACTTGGGTCAGGCACACTTCAGTTCTGAAAGGACTTCTTTGCTTTTTAACACTTTAAAGAGATTTTTTGCAGCAGGTTTGCCCAATGCATGCACTGTTTCACTTCTTACCTGCTGTTTCCATTGGTGCTGACAAGTGAATTCCATAGGTGAGTCCAAGTAAGATGAAATCCTTTACAACTTCAGTCTTTTCTCTGTTTATCATGATGTTGCTTATTGGTCCATTTGTGAGGACTTCCATTTTCTTTTGTTGAGTGTTATCCACATTGAGGGCTGAATCTTTTATCTTCATCAGTAAGTGCTTCAAGTCCTTTTCACTCTCAGCAAGAAAGGTTTTGTCGTCTGCATATCACAGGTTGTTACTGAGTCTTCCTCCAGTCTTGATGCTGCAGTCTTTTTCATAAAATCCAGCTTCTCAGATGATTTGCTCAGTATACAGATTGAATAAGTATGGTGAAAGGGTACAGTCCTTCACACACCTTTCTTGATTTTTAACCACATAGTATCCCCTTATTCTATGTACATGTTTCATGTTACATGTTAGCACACTTCAGTGTTCTGGAATTTCTGTTCTCCACAGTGTTAGCTAAAATATCTTATAATCCACACAGTTGAATACTTTTGCATAGTCAATAAAAACAGGTAAATGTTTTTCTAGTATTCATTGCTTTCAGCCAAAGTCTATCTGACATCAGCAATGATAACCCATTTCTTGCCCTCTTCGGAATCCAGCTTGAATTTCTGGCCATTCCCTGTTGATGTACTGATGAATTGTCTTCAACAAAATTTTATAAATTTAATGATACTGGTCAATAGCATCCATATTCTGTTGAATCACCTTTCTTGGTAATGGACACAAATACAGATCTATCTTCCAGTTGGTTGTCCAGGTAGCTGCTTCCAAATTTCTTTGCATAGTGAACACTCTAGTGCTGAATGTTTGTTGAAACATCTCAGTTGGCATTCCATCAATTCCTGGAACCTTGTTTTTTTCCAGTGCTTTCTGTAAAGCTTGGACTTCTTCCTTCACACCATCAGTTGTTGATCACATGCTGCTTCCTAAAATGACTGAATGTTGACCAATTCTTTTTTGGTACTGTAACTGTGTATTCCCTCTGTCTTCTTTTGATGCTTCTTGCAGTGTTTAGTATTTTCCCCATAGAATTCTTCAGTATTGCCACTCAAAGATTAATTTTTTTCTTCAGGTTTTTCAGCTTAAGATAAGCCAGTTGTGTTCTTCCATTTTGGGTTTCTAACTGCAGGTCTTTGCAGATTTTATTATTGTCCTTTGTCTTTTCAAGCTGCCCTTTAAAATCTTCTTTTTGGCTCTTTTACTTCATGATTTCTTCCATTTGCTTTACTAGCTCTGTTTCTTTCCTGTGTCTTTAATGACCTTTTGTTTCTTTGTGTATGATGTCCCTAATGTCATCCTACAACTGATCTGACTTTTAGTCATTAGTGTTCAGTGATTCATATCTCCTCTTGAGATTTCTAAACTTGGATGGGCCATAGTTAAGGTCATACTGGGACTTGCATGGACTTGGGTTAAATTTCTTCAGCGTCAACTTGGACTTGCATATGGAGCCATTATGTTTCTCCTTAAAACTTTACTCTCTAGTTTTTAACAGTCATTGATGGATCTTTTTGCAGAGAAGGGAACAAAAGCCTGTTAAGTAACTTGCCCGGGGTCATTTGGTTGGTTAATGGTAGACTCAGAATTCACCTGTTGAAAAAATATAAGTTAAAGCCAAGACTTGTAACAGGAGATTAGTTGATACTCTTTTCTGGTTTTTTTTTTTTTTTTTTTTTAACCATTTTATTACATGTTTTTAAAAATACAGCACTTTATCAGTAGTCTGCATTTTAATAACAGCAAATTCAAAAGGATCTTCATAAAGTATAAAAGCAGAATTGTTTTTTAGCCAAGTATAATATATTTAGAGGTAGAAATAAAACATATCCTAAATATTTTATAAGATCAGACTTGAGAAATCTTAGAAAATGATGATTGCCTTATAAAAATTAAACTTGATTAGAAATGTGAGAAACTGGGAGTAAAACCTGCAAGTTAGTGAGCACTACTCCAGATGGATTCCAAGATGAACAAACCCTGGAACTCAAATAGCCTGTAATACAAAGACCTTCCTGCTAGGAATGGATGATCACCGAGGACCCAAATGACATGGGGTAAAGACAACCCAGAAGATAGAGAGACCCACATGAGTGGGTGCCTACGTAGACTTGGGACGGGAAGAACCGGATGGTGCCCGGCCACCACCAGTGATAGCCACGATGGAGCTCACTAAGTTGAGTCTCACTGGCAACACAAGAATAAAAAGGGGTGCACCCTGAGATCTCCACTAAAAGACCGCAGTTGACGGTCCAGTGGCTTCAGGGTTCCCCTGGGAGCATGGCCCCTGGTCCTAATGCTGCCCTTGCCCATAAATCAGTGAAGGTCCACTCTTCAGACACAAATGGATTGGACTTGGAGATGCAGAGTGACCATATATTGGATGCACTTTATGGTTTTGTGTATCTACAGGATATCATCCTGCCGACCTCAGCTAGAGGAAGGAGAGTGGGTGGAGAGGAGGGGAAAGGAAACTGTTGGGAGGATGAGACATGTATGGAGCAGAGAGGAATAGTGTGCTGTCACTGGGCAGGGAGAGCAGTGGAAGTGAAAAAAAAAAAAAAGACCTTACTGCTAAACTAGGTTTCATAGAATCTCCCAAAATCTCAGTTGATCAGTAATTGGTTATGAGTCATAATCAATTCAGTGGCAACAAGTTCGATTTTTTTTTACAGGGATATGCTAAGTATAGGATGATTATGTGTCAGAATCAACTCAGCAGCAGTGGGTTTGGTTTTGGGGTTTTAGTAAGTACAAGAGAAAATGGTTGCAAAGATCTAGGCAAATGTTATAGGCCATGATAAGACCTTTGGAATTTAATTAAGAAGGGAAGCTATGGGACTGAAGTGACATGATCTTAGTTTAGTTAGATGGTTAAAATTAAGAACACTGTAAATAATAGAGGGAAATATGTGTGCATGTATATATATACACATATATATAATTTATGCATTCATTTATATAAGATGTAGACATTTGGATATAAATTGTTGATACAAGTAATCATTTCATTAAATGATAATGCATTGAAATGGTTTTGAGATTTTGAAACAGCTAGCAAACTATACTTTCAGTTTAATATCTGCGTATCAGTGTAGTATTTGGAAATTTACTTTTATTTGTGAAACACATTTACATGCAAAAATTAATATTCTGTACAATGTACAGAATATTGGATGCTTATATTAGTGGAATCTATCTGTGTTATAATAAAAACTCATAATTACTTTGATTAGCCCGGTTAATCTAGAAGAGTTCTGATAGTCCATGGGCCAAATATGGTATGGGATCATGCTTTGCTTGGCTTATTCTGTGTTTCAGATATTTTTTAATTTAAATTCTTTTAGATAAGGCATCTGTTCTATGGTTTACTACAACTTGCCAGTGTTCCATATTGACTCACACACTTAGCTCACGTATTCATGTGTGTTACTTTCTTGGCACCAGTCAGCATTTTAATTTTTGAACTGTTTTCTAGAATTCTGGCAAGCTTTCACTGGAGTTGCCAGGCACAGATGTCAGATTACTGTGATTTGAGTAATGAATGAGAAATGAGACAGCAGAGCCATGAGAAAGCCTAGGGAAGAAGCAGGGAGAAGCAGAGCAGGATTGGAAATGCGCGACTCACTTCTTGTGTTGCACAAGGCAAGACCATTGCTCATGGCACACTTCCCAATGAGTCTTACTTGTTTGTTACCTTGTTTTCCAGTCCATGTTAGATTAGAAGTTGTACTTCACAAAGGACTGCTTGCTCCATGCAGTTATGGTAGGAGCACAAAGAATTAATTAAGGCTTGATATCAAGAGAGGAGACAGGAATCAAAAACCAGGAGATTAAAGAGTTGAGGAACACAGCATTTGGCATCATTTAGTGTATCAGTGTGTCACAGTACTGTATAAATGTTCATAATGATGACTGAGTCATCAAGGAAAGGTTCAGCTGTATTGAACAGTGTTGCGGGAAAGCACAAAATCTGTGTTACATTTTAGATTTCCACTAGAGAATGTCTTAAGTTTCATCACTTAAAAGAGTAGTAGCTGTATTTACATGGAAATGAACATTTCATTTCTTGACAGATCTATGATACATTATGATAATGAAGTCTTTTGTCTATTAAATAGTCTTTCAAGAAGGGAAGGTATATATATTTTGGGAGAATTGTTTAATTGTACATAATCCTGCTTCTGAGAAATCATTAAAAAGATACATTTACAAGGAAAGTGGTGATGAAGTAAATAAACAAGTATATTTATTTCAGATTCTTTATTTTCTTTAAATAAAATTTCACTTTACTGTTAGGTATAAAAGAAATAAGTTTTCAACTTGGTCACTTGTATAACTGGTTTTCAAATAACCACAAAATGCCCCTTGTTTTTCTCCCCAGGATGGTTTGCTTGTTCTTCATTATGGTCTTGTGGTTTCTCCTCTGAAAGTAACCTGAAGATTGTAAGTGTTATGAAGGAGACAAAGTGAGGAGGCTGCTGTAGGACTGCCTTGCACCAAAGATTACCAGGAAGCATGTAATTGCTACTACTTTGTGCCGTTTGAGTTACAATTTATCTGTTTTCAGCACTGAGAACCATAGCATTTATAAATACAACTTAGAATGATGGAATGCACTGTTTTACTAGAGACACTATAAAAACATCCATAGCTCAGGGGGAATATTCCAAAACATTAAATTTTAAAATTCCTTTTGATTTAAAATACTTTGACAATGATTTTGTTTCTTTATCTGTGAGGCCTGTCAGTTACTGTGTTCTTCGTTGAGCCATATCCCTTTCAAGCTGGTGGTAGGGATTCTGCTTTCAGGGGGGCATCAGTTTGTCAGTCATCCTTTTGAAAAAGAAGAATGCTTTTGAACTGAAGATACAAAATCAGTCTTTGTTAAATTGCAGGGTGTGCTGTCATACGAAGACTAAAACTATCAGCCCCTTAGTATGTTACCATCGTATTTCCAACTTGTATTTTTTTTCGTAACAACAACACTACTAAAGAGATGTTAACTCAATTCTGAAGTGAATCAATTAGGATTTTTTTGTGTGAAGAGACTGGCTTCTGTTGGATTTATGGCTCATATCATAGCCTTCATTAAAACTTCTTTAATATAGTCTACAGCACAGTGACTGTTTGCTGCAGTTTATGAATTTGGTTACCATTTCTTTGATTCCCTATGGTGGTTCATCGCTTGTAATGGCACAGCTTCTGAAAGCAATAAAAAAATAAGGTGAATTTGAGAAGTTTACAGAATACATGCTCATTTGTTGTTACCTCATGAGTGAAGTTACTGTTCATTTTCCCATTTTTTTATTCAATAGCCATTGAATAAAAGATACAGGTGTTTGTGAGCCACCTCGCATGCAGACTTCTATTTTAAACATTATTTTGTCTAAAATAATTGTGATGCTTTCTAAATAAAGTATTTTTTAGATTGTTTCACAGCAAGTTTTCAAGTCTATTAGATAGAAATGCTTATGAAATCAGACAAGGATTGGCAGTTGTTTTATAAAGAATTTGTTAATTGTATATAAATCTCTTCTAACATATAAATAAAAATTTATTTTAACCTATTTTGAGATGTTAATACTTACTGTGGACTTTTTTTAAAACAACCAAAGCCCTTTAAAAGACAGAGTATCTAAATCAAAGTTAAACTTTACTGTAAGGTAGACTTTTAATAAGCATCATTGGAAACCCTGATGGTGTAGTGGTTAAGAGCTACAGCTGCTAATCAAAAGACTGGCAGTTTGAATTCACCAGATACTCCTTGGAAACCCTATGAGGTGGGTCTCTTCTTCCCTGTGGGGTCACTGTGAGTCAGAATCAACTTGATGGCTCCAAGTTTGGTATGGGTTTTTTTCCCTCCAGCATCTTTACCTTCATTGATTGTACTGGGTGCTGACAGAATTACAGTTGTGAAGTTTATTGTCTCTTAAATGTTTCTTACTGAAATTACATAATATTTATTTTTACCCTGAGATTCTACAGATACAATGCAATACTGATTCAAGTACCAGTAGCATTTTTTTAAATGTCTTTTATTGTGCTTTAAGTGAAAGTTTACAGTTCACGTCAGTTTGTCATAACAAACTTACATACACATTGTTATGTAACTCTAGTGACAGCACACACCATCTGTGTTTCCTGTGTCATTTCAACCACCTGATCTTGAAAAAAGGCCTAAAGTCTGTTAAATGAGAAAAAAATAGTCTTCTCCTTTCTCATCTCACCTCTGGAGGAGCTGCCCATTTAGTCTCATGTATCTGCTTGATCCCAGAAGCACACTGTTTGCCAGTACCATTTTATGTCTTTGGGGAAATGGGTTTTGCTCTGGGCTAACAGAGTCCAGGGACCATGTTTTCTGGGGACATTCCAGTCTGTCTTTTTAGTCGGGTTTGAGTTTTGTACCCCACTTTTCTCCCACTCCATCAGGGACTGTTTGTTGTATTTGCTGTCCGGGCAGTCACTGGTGGTAGCCAGACACTATCTAGTTCTTCTGGTCTCCTGCTGATGGAGTCTCTGGTTTACATGGCACTTTCTGTCTCTAGGACTCATGTTTTCCTTATTCGGTGTTCTTCATTCTCCTTTGCTCTAGGTGGGTTGGGAACAATTGATGCTTTTTAGATGGCCACTTGCTACCTTTTAAGACCCCAGGTGCCATTCACCAAAGTGAGATGCAGAACATTTTCTTAAAAACAGTTTGATATGCCAGTTGAGTTAGATGTCCCCTGAAACGGTGGTCCCTAGACCCCCACCCCTCCTACTCTGTCCCTCAGAATATTTGTTCGCATTCAGGAAACTTCTTAGCTTTTGATTTATTCTAGTTGTACTGACTTCTGTATTGTGTGTTGTCCTTCCCTTCATCTAAAATAATTCTTGTCTACTATCTAGTTATTGGATACCCATCTTTTTCCTTTGCCAGCCCTCATAACCATCAAATAATGTTTTCTGTGTTTAAACCTTTCCTTTAGTTCTTTATAATGCTGGTCCTATACAATATTTTTTTTCCTTTTGCAACTGATTTCACTTAGCATAATCCCTTCTAGATTCCACCCATGTTATGAGATGTTCCACAGGTTCATTGTTATTGTTAATCATTGCAGTGTAATACTACATTGTAATATTCCCTTGTGTGAATGTACTACAATCTGTTATCCATTCATCTGTTGATGAGCACCTAGGTTGTTTCTAGCTTTTTGCTAGTTTGAACAGTACTGCAGTGAACATGGGTATACATTTTTAGGATGTATTTCAAGAAATGTGATTTCTGGGTTGTCTGGTATTTCTAGCTTTTTAAGGAAGCACCAAATTGATGTCCCAAGTGATTGTACCAGTTTGCATTCCTACCAGGAGTGTATGAGCCAATAATGTTCTTTAACAAGATGAAAAAAACTAGTCATCAACTTTATATGGAAAGGAAAAAGGCCCTGAATAAGTAAAGCATTACTGAAAAAGAAGAAAAGTAGGGAAGGCCTTACACTACTTAACCTCAGAGCCTATTATATAGCTATGGTACTCAAAGCATAGCACCTGGCCAATGGAAGACAATTGAAAACCCAGATGTAAATGTATGTATCTAAGACTACCTGATCTGGAAAAAAGGCGTAAAGTCTATTAAATGAGAAAAAGACAGTCCTTTTTTTTTTTTTTGTAATCATGATTAAGTGAAAGTACACAAATCAATTTTGCATGCCCTGATATCTGCAGCTTTTGCACTCCTTGCCTGGTGACAGCACACTCCTCGTTTTCATTCTGTACTTGTATCCTCTCAACAAGCTCCTGTGCCCTCCTCTCTATCCTTTTCTCTCCTTTCTAGAAAGTGACCAGTAGGACAGCATCCCATTGTTAGGGTCCGGATTTCAAGACGTGATGCAGTTTCTCTTTAAAAGTTAAGTTTTATTAAAAATTGTGCCCAATAGGAAAAAGACTGGTGCACCAGGGACACACTGCAAACTACGCAGAGCAGGAGGTGACCCCAGGCTTCCTTAGCGCGCAGCATTTAAGCCATAAAAGCACAAAGTAGGGAGGGGGAGCTGGTTTTTGCATTGATTGGTTGAGGCCATATGGAATTTCTGCAAGTTGCAAAATGTATCTGTTGGTGAATGTTTCAACCAAATGGAATTTCTGGAAGTTGTAAAAATGGATGTTTCAGTAGCTTGTGGTTAGAGTTGGCTCCAGGGCTTATTTGTAAGGCTGTCTCCAGGCTTTGTCTTTTGCAAGATAAAGGTGAAACCACTCTAGCGTATTTCCTGTTATTTTCTGCTAAGTTGTTTCCTGGAGCCTTCTACTCTGAATTTTCACTGCCCTTTCCCCAGATGGAATCTGGGGCTCGAAATGGAGTTAGTTATGTCTTATTTCAACATTATAAATACATAAAACCATAAAGTACACATACCATGTGGTCACATTGTGTCCCTGAGTCCAGTCCATTTATGTCTGAAGAGTTGACCACAGTAGTGTTTTCAGGTCAGGGCAGCATCAGGCCTATGGGCAATGCTCCCAGAGGCCCCGCAGGCCATTGGACCATCAGTTGTGGTCTTTTAGTAGAGTTCTTGAGCTGCACCCCTCTTTTTCTCATGTTGTCTCAGGTACTCGACATTGTGAGCCCCATCACGGCTGTTGAAAAAGACACTCTTCTTAACAAATGATGCTGGCAAACCTGGATGTCCCTTTGTAAAAAAAATGAAGCAGGACCCGTACTTCACACTGTGCACAGAAACTAATTCAAAACATATCAAAGACCTAAATATAAAACCAAAAACTATAAAGGTCATGGAAGAAAAATAGGTCAACGCTAGGGGCCCTAGTGTACAGCATAAACAACATACAAACCATAATTAACAATACACAAACACCGGAAGGTAAGACTTCCCTTAAAGACTAAAAAAAGCACCTACAGACTGGGAAAAAAATTTTTTTGACTATTGCATGTCCAACAGAGGTGCAATCTCAAATCTATAGGAAAATTCAACACTTCTATAACAAAAAAACATGGATAATCCAAATGAAAACTGGGCAAAGAGTATAAGTAGACACTTCTACGAAAGAAGATGTTTATGTGGCTAACAGATACATGAAGAAATGTCTCAATCACTACCATTCAAAAAAGCACCAAATACATTGCTGTTGAGTCAATTCTGACTCAGTGACCTTATGGGGCAGGGTATAACTGTCCCATAGAGTTTCCAAGGAATACTTGGCGATTTCAACTGCTGACCTTTGGATGAGCAGCCAACCACTGTGCCTCTAGGGTTTCCCATTAGCCATTAACCAAAAGAAAGGAAAAAAAAAACATTGGCATCAATAAAACCATTAGCCCATCTACCTCCATCTGATGAGACTGACTCAGCTGTGTTTGAAGAGCCTCTGTCTGAGTAGCCAATCAGATATTTCCTTGGGCAACATCTGAGTCATTGTTTGGAGAGGCATCTGGCTTTTTGCCTGGGGCATCTCCTAAGGCAGATGCCTAACAAGAGGTTGCTGAGTGTCCTCAAAACATGTCCCCATCATCCATTTCTGCTACAGCTATAACTAGACATAAGTCCCAGGAGCCCCAAAAGGTGAAGTGCAAAATGTGACCCAGGAGGAGGTACACTACACTCCAAAAGAACTGCTTGACTTTTCTAATGTGTATAAACAGAAACCTGGGGAATAGATACAGGAATAGAGGTGGGATAATGGTGTAAGGAAGGTAAAGTTAGTCTGAGTTTATTGATATGGGCCCACTAAGCACAGATTCTTCAGTGTTCCAGCTTCAGAGATGTCGCAGACTAATTTATGTCTCCCAGAGTATGTGTGTGTGTAGCTATTTGACTGGGCCATGATTCTCAGTATTCTGTGATTGTCCACCATTTTGTCATCTGATGAAATTTTCTTATGTGTTGACAGCAGTAGGGTGGAGGATTATAAACCATTCAACTTACGATTGAAGAAAATTAGGACAAGTCCATGTGAGACAAGTATGACCTTGAGTGTATCTCACCTGACCATCTCTAGAACAGATTTGATGTGTTGAACACTAATGACCAAAGACTAGATAAACTGGGGGATGACATCCAAGACATCTTCCATGAAGAATGCAAGAGGTCATTAAAAAGACAGGGAAGCAAGAAAATGTCAAGGTCCTGTAACTGATTAGACCACAAATGACCTGGTTTGGGTTCTGGAGATTGCCCACCACCCCTCCACTCACCCCTTCTTTTAGGTTAACTAGTAACTTCTTAGCCTTTGTTCTGGAGATGGACCATTTTGAATTTTATTTCTCACAAGGATGCAGCCCTTTTGGTAGCAAATGCTGGAAAAGGTTATTAAGGAAATGTATGTTCCAAAGAAGAAACAGGCTAGTTTTCATGAGTGGAGAATGACTTTGTATAGGTTTAGGGACTCTTATATACTGATAAGGGAGGAGGTTAGTGGCACTGTTCCTGGTTCTGGTGGTGCTGTAGCTCACAGATCTGAGTTTTGGGTCATACCTCAGCAACTGCATGATGGGTCCCCTTTCAAACAATATGATAATGACATACAGATAGGATGGAAATAAGGGTTGGTTCATTTCTAGTTCTCCTTCCTTCATAGATGTGGCCACATCTCAACTGCCGGAAGAATCGTTACATCTGTATCACAACTGTCAGGAAAGAACTGTTATATTTGCATTATGAACTGCCAAGAACAAACTAAGGTGTCTGTACCTATCCTTCTCAAGTGGCAGTGATCAGGCTAGCTAGATAACTTTGTCAGACCAAATTAGATGTTGGAAGAGACTCTCAAACTTGCTCCCAAACATCAAGCAGCTAAAGTAAAAGGAAGGAATGATGAAGTAAAAAAACTAAACAGAAGATTTCAAAGGGCGGCTACAGAAGACAGAAGTATTATAATGACATGCGCAAAGAGCTGGAAATAGAAAACCAAAAGGGAAGAACACATTCTGCATTTCTCAAGCAGAAAGAGCTGAAGAAAAAAAAAAATTTTTTTTATAAACACCTTTTGTAACTTTATTTATTTTCATAAATAAAAAAATGAAAGTATGCATACTCTGTGCTTACAATACAGGGTTAAGAGAGGAGGAGTACACAAGTTGTGTCGAAGTCCCGTTAATATTGATCTTCTTACTGATGTGTATTGTCACCAATTTCACCCTACCAAATTTCTAACAACTATCTAATCTAAACCCTCACCCCTTGCCTTCCCGCCCTTCCACCTTTCCCACCCTAGTAGCCATCAAAGAGTCTTTTCTATTATGTATGAGTATGCTTTTAAGTTTTTATCGTAGGGGTCTCATATAATAATTGTCCTTCTGTTGCTGACTAGTTTCACTCAACATGATGTCCTCCAGTTGAGACCAAACTGAGAGATGTTTCCTGCTATCATCGTTGTTCTTTATCAGTGTATAGTACTCCATGGAGTGTATATACCAAAGTTTACCCATCCATTCTGTTGTTGGGCATCTAGGTTGATTCCAACTTTTTGCTATCGTGCACTGTGCTGCAATGAACATTCGTGTGCATGTAGCAGTTGGTGTGAATGGCCTTGATTTTGTAGGATATATTCCAAGCAGAGGAATTACTGGGTCAAATGGTATATCTATATCCGTTATTTTAGGTAACACCAAATTGCTTTCCAAAGAGGTTGAACCATTCTGCAATCCCACCAACAGTGAAGGAGAGTTCCAATCTCTTCACAGCCTCTCCGACATTTATTGTTTTGCCTTTTTTGGGTCATGGCCAGTCTTGTTGGGGTGAGGTGGTATCTCATTGTCGTTTTGATTTGAATTTCTTTAATAATTAATGATCGTGAACATGTCTGCATGTGTTTTTTGGCAGCCTGGATCTCCTCTTTAGAGAAGTGTCTGTCCATCTCCTTTGTCCATCGCTTAATTGGATGATTTGTCTTTTTCTTATTGATATTTTGTAGAACCTTATAGATTATGGAGATCAAGCGTCGGCCTGACATAGAGTCGCCAAATATTTTTTCCCATTCTGTAGGTGGTCTTTTAATTCTTTTGATAAAGTCTTTGGATGAGCAGAAGTGTTTGAGTCTTATTAATTCCCATTTATCTATTTTCTCTTCTGATGAATGTGTTTTGTTTGTCAGATTTTGAAGTCTGTCTATATTGCGTATTAAAACGTCCGTTGTTGACCCTATCTTATCTTGGACGAGCTTTATCGTTTTAGCTTTTATATTTAGGTCTTTTATCCAATTTGTGTTGATTTTTGTATAAGGTGTGACATATAGGTCTTGTTTCAGTTTTTTGCAGATGGATATCCAATTATGCCAGCAACATTTGCTAAAGAGACTGTTCTTACTCCGGTTCCAAATCTTAGGACCTTTGTCAAATATCAGTTGTTCATAAGTGGATGGTGGCATCTCTGGGGTCTCTACTTTGTTCCATTGGTCTGTATGTCTCTTTTTGTACCAATACCAGGGTGTTTTGACTACTGTGGCAGTGTAATAGATTTTAAAGTCAGGTAATGAGAGGCCTCCCACCATGTACTTCTTTTTCAGTAGTGCTTTACTTATTCGAGGTTTCTTCCCTTTCCAAATAAGGCTGATAATTTGTTTCTCCATCTCATTAAAAAATGTCGCTGGAATTTGTGTTGGGATTGCATTATATAAGTAGAGTGCTTTGGGCAAAATAGACACTTTCACAATATTGAGTTTTCCTATCCATGAGCAGGGCAGATTATACACTTATGTAAGTCCCTCCTAGTTTCTTGTAGCAATGTCTTGTAGTTTTCTCTGTAAAGATCTCTTATTTCTCTAGTTAGATTTATTCCTAGGTATTTTATCTTCTTGGGGGCTATAGTAAATGGAATTGATTTGGTGATTTCTTCATTAATAATTTCATTGTTGGTATAAAGGAATCCTACTGATTTAGTTATGTTTATCTTGTATCCTGATACTTTGCCGAATTCTTCTATTAGCTCTAATAGTTTACTTATGGATTTCTTTGGATTCTCTGTATAAACAATCATATCATCTGCAAAGAGGGAAATCTTTACTTCTTCAGTGCCAGTACAGATGCCTTTTATTTCTTTGTCTTGTCTAATTGCTCTGGCTAGAACTTCTAGCACAATGTTGAATAGAAGTGGTGAGAGCGGGCATCCTTGTCTAGTTTCTGTTCTCAAAGGGAATTCTTTCAGTCTTTCACCATTCAGGATGATGAAAGCAGTTGACTATGCATAGATGCTGTTGATTATATTGAGGAATTTCCCTTTTATTCCTATTTTTCTGAGAGTTTTAAGCATGAATGGATGTTGAACTTTGTCAAATGCCTTTTCTGCATCAATTGACAAAATCAGGTGATTTTTATCTTTTGTGTTATTAATATGGTTGATTACATTAATTGTTTTTCTGATGTTGAACCAGCCTTGCATCTCTGGAATGAAACCAACTTGATCATGATGCATAATTGTTTTTATATGCTTTTGAATTCTACTGGCTATAATTTTGTTGAAGATTTTTGCATCTAGATTCATGAGTGATATTGGTCTGTGATTTTCTTTTTCTGTGGGATCTTTCCCTGGTTTTGGTATCAGGGTTATGCTGGCTTCATAGAAGGAATTTGGAAGTACTTCATCTCTTTCTATGGTATGAAATAGCCTCATTAGTATTGGAGTTAATTCTTCTCTAAAAGTTTGGTAGAATTCTCCGGTGAAGCCTTCTGGGCCAGGACTTTTTTTGGTTGGTAGATTTTTGATGACTTCCTCAATCTCTTCCTTTGTGATGGGTTTATTAAGTTGATCTATTTCTCTTTGTGACAGTCTTGGTGAGTCATAAGAATCTAGAAATTTGTCCATTTCCCCCAGGTTTTCAAACCTGTCAGAGTATAGCTTTTCATAGTATTCTTTTATGATATATTTTATTTCAGATAGGTCTTTGTAACATCTTCCAACTCATTTCTTAATTGGGTTATTTGTATCTTCTGTTGTTTTTCTTTTGTAAGTTTAGCCAATGGTTTATCAATTTTGTTGATCTTTTCGAAGAACCAGCTTTTGGTTTTGTTAATTTTTTCAATTGTTTCTCTATTCCCTAATTCATTTAGTTCTGCTCTAATCTTTATAATCTGTTTTCTTCTGGTTCCTGAGGGGCTTCTTTGTTGCTCTCTTTCTACTTGCTCAAGCTGTGAGGTTAATTCTTTAATTTGTGTTCTTTCTTCTTTCCGGAAGTGTGCATTTATAGAGATAAATTGACCTCTGAGCACTGCTTTTGCTGTATCTCATAAATTCTGGTAGGATGTGTTTTCATTCTGATTTGAATCCATAAATTTCTTTAATGTGTCTTTAATTTTTTTTATAACCCGAGGCTTTATTAGTAAACTGTTGTTCAGTTTCCACAAGTTGGAATTTTTACCTGTGAATTTTCTGTTATTGATTTCAAGTTTTATAGCTCTGTGGTCCGAGAAGGTACTTTGCAATAAATCAATGTTTTGGATTTTATGGAGAATTGTTTTATGACCTAACATATGGTCTATTCTAGAGAATGTTCCATGTGCTTTGGAGAAGGTATATTTATCTGTTGATGGATGAAAAGATCTGCATATGTCAACAAGGTCAAGTTGGTTGATTGTTGTAATAAGATCTTCTGTATCTTTACTGAGCTTTTTTCTGGATGATCTGTCCTTAACTGAAAGGGGAGTGTTAAAGTCCCCAACTATTACTGTGGAATGATCAATGTAATTTTTCAGTTTTGTCAGTATTTGTTCAATGTATTTAGGTGCTTTGGTATTGGGTGCCTAAATATTTAATATTGTTAAGTCTTGCTTGAGTATTGAACCTTTCATCAATAAATAGTGACCATCCTTGTCCATAATAGTGGATTTTACATTAAAATCTATTTTATCTGAGATTAATAGTGCCACACCTGCTCTTTTTCGTGTATTATTAGCTTGATATATATTATTCCAACCTTTAATTCTCAACTTGTTCTTATCTTTAGGTCTAAGATGTGTTTCTTGTAAGCAACATGTAGATAGGTCATGTCTTTTGTTCCATGATATTACTCGCTGTCTCTTTACTGGAGCATTCAGTCCATTTACATTCAATGTGACATCATTGCAATATGTTTATTTTCATGTTGGTGTTTTCTCTGTTGTTCTTATTAATCTGTCCTGGAACATTCTTCTTTATGGATGGTATGAGTTTTGATTTTATATTTATTGAGACTCCTGTATTGTCATTTTTCGTTTCAAATGGTATATTGTTAATCAATTCTATGGCTACATACCTAATCCCCCTTAATGTATAATTATTGAAATCAATTTTAACTATTTTAGAAGTCAGAAACTGTCACTGCATCAAAAACAACTGTAACTATTGTAGTGTATCCCTCTTTTAATGTGATGATATTATAGTTGTCATGATATGATCATGGATTCCCTTATTATAATATTGTAGTTTTGGGCTTGGTTTGGTGAAGTTTTGTGCCTTCCTTAACTGATTAGAAATTTGGATGAAGTGCCTTAAATTATCACCTAAAACATGTATTTAGGGAAGAGCTTCTTTCAATATTTCATGTAATTTGGGTTCAGTTTTTATGAAGTCTTTAAATTTCTCTTTATTTTCAAAAGTCTTAATTTCACCATTGTATTTGATGGACAATTTAGCGGGATAAATTATTCTGGGATGGAAGTTTTTCTCATTCAGGACTTTGAATGTGTCTGCCCATTGTTTTCTTGCCAGCATTGTTTCAGCAGAAAAGTCAGATGAAAGAAGAACATGGTGGGAGGCCTCTCATTATCTGACTTTAAAACCTATTACACTGCCACAGTAGTCAAAACACCCTGGTATTGGTACAAAAAGAGACATACAGACCAATGGAACAAAGTAGAGACCCCAGAGATGCCACCATCCTCTTATGAACAACTGATATTTGACAAAGGTCCTAAGATTTGGAACTGGAGTAAGAACAGTCTCTTTAGCAAATGTTGCTGGCATAATTGGATATCCATCTGCAAAAATTGAAACAAGACCCATATGTCACACCTTATACAAAAATCAACACAAATTGGATAAAAGACGTGAATATAAAAGCTAAAACAATAAAGCTCGTCCAAGATAAGATAGGGTCAACAACGGACGTTTTAATACGCAATATAGACAGACTTCAAAATCTGACAAACAAAACACATTCATCAGAAGAGAAAATAGATAAATGGGAATTAATAAGACTCAAACACTTCTGCTCATCCAAAGACTTCATCAAAAGAATTAAAAGACCACCTACAGAATGGGAAAAAATATTTGGCGACTCTACGTCAGACCGACGCTTAATCTCCATAATCTATAAGGTTCTACAAAATATCAATAAGAAAAAGACAAATCATCCAATTAAGCGATGGACAAAGGAGATGGACAGACACTTCTCTAAAGAGGAGATCCAGGCTGCCAAAAAACACATGCAGACATGTTCACGATCATTAATTATTAAAGAAATTCAAATCAAAACGACAATGAGATACCACCTCACCCCAACAAGACTGGCCATGACCCAAAAAAGGCAAAACAATAAATGTCGGAGAGGCTGTGAAGAGATTGGAACTCTCCTTCACTGTTGGTAGGATTGCAGAATGGTTCAACCTCTTTGGAAAGCAATTTGGTGTTACCTAAAATAACGGACATAGATATACCATTTGACCCAGTAATTCTTCTGCTTGGAATATATCCTACAAAATCAAGGCCATTCACACCAACTGCTACCTGTGCACGAATGTTCATTGCAGCACAGTCCACAATAGCAAAAAGTTGGAATCAACCCAGATGCCCAACAACAGAAGAATGGATGGGTAAACTTTGGTATATACACTCCATGGAGTACTATACACTGATAAAGAACAACGATGATAGCAGGAAACATCTCTCAGTTTGGTCTCAACTGGAGGACATCATGTTGAGTGAAACTAGTCAGCAACAGAAGGACAATTATATGAGACCCCTACGATAAAACTTAAAAGCATACTCATACATAATAGAAAAGACTCTTTGATGGCTACTAGGGTGGGAAAGGTGGAAGGGCGGGAAGGCAAGGGGCGAGGGTTTAGATAGTTGTTAGAAATTTGGTAGGGTGAAATTGGTGACAATACACATCAGTAAGAAGATCAATATTAACGGGACTTCGACACAACTTGTGTACTCCTCCTCTCTTAACCCAGTATTGTAAGCACAGAGTATGCACACATAATAAAAGTAAAAATAAAACCATAAAAAAAGAAAGAAAAAATTCAAGCCTCGGGTTGCAATAGTGAAGGATTCTACAGGGAAAATATTAAACAATTCAGGGAGCATCAAAAGAAGATAAAGGAGTACACAGACTCATTATACCAGAAAGAACTGGTTGATGTTCAGCCATTTGAAGAGGCAACATGTGATCAGGAACCAAAGGTACAGAAGTAAGAAACTGAAGCTGCATTGAAGGCCTTGGCTAAAAACAAGGATCCAGGAACTGATGAAATATCAGTTGAGGTATTTCTGCAAACAGATGCAGCACTGGAAGTGCTCACTCACCTATGCCAAGAAATGTGGAGAACAGCTACCTGGCCAACTTATTGGAAGAGACCCATATTTATGCCCATTCCAATATCATTAATATCACATGCAAGTAAAATTTTGCTCAAGATCATTCAAAAGTGGATGCAACAGTATATTGGCAAGGAACTTCCAGAAATTCAAGCTGGATTCAGAAGAGGACATGAAATCAGGGATATCATCACTGATGTCAGATGGATCTTGGCTGAAAGTAGAGAACACCAGAAAGATGTTTACCTATGTTTTGTGGACTATGCAAAGGCATTTGACTGTGGATCATAACAACTTATAGCTAACACTGTGTGAAATGGAAATTCCAGAACACTTGTGCTCTTAAGGAATCTGTACAAGGATCAAGAGGCAGTCATGCAAACAGAACAAGGGGACACTGCATGGTTTAAAGTCAGGAAAGGTGTGTGTCAGCGTTGTATCCTCTCACCATACCCATTCAATCTTTATGCTGAGCAAATAATCTGAGAAACTAGATTATATGAAGAAGAAAAAGGTATCGGGATTGAAGGATAACTGATTAACAATCTGTGTTATGAAGATGACACCACATTACTTTCTGGAAGTGAAGATTTGAAACACTGATGAAGATCAAAGACCACAGCCTTCAGTACAAATTGCACCTCAATATCAAGAAAACAAAAATTCTCACAACTAGACCAGTAAGCAACTTTGTCATAAATGGAGAAAGGATTGAGGCTGTCAAAGATTTCATTTTTCTTTGCTCCACAATCAACACCCATGAAAGCGGCAGTCAAGAAATCAAAAGATGGATTGCACTGGGAAAATCTGCTGCACAGGACCTCTTTAAAGTATTGTAAAGATGTCATCTTGAAGACTAAAGTATGCCAGATCCACACTATAGTATTTTCAGTCACATCATATGCATGCAAAAGCTGGATAATGAACAGGGGAGACAGAAGAAGATGCCTTTGAATTGTGTGTTGGAGAAGAATATTGAACGTACTGTCAACTGCCAAGACAACAAACCGATCTGTTCAGGAAGAAGTATAACCAGACTGCTTCTTGGAAGCAAAGATGGCACCATCATATGTGCTTTGGACATTTTGTCAGGAGGGATCAGTCCCTGGAGAAGGACATCATGCTTGGTAGAGTGGAGGGTCAGTGAAAAAGAGGAAGACCCTCGACAAAATGGATTAACACATTGGCTGCAACAATGGGCTTAAGCATAAAAACGATTATGGGCATGGCACAAGACCAGGCAATATTTCATTCTGCTGTGCACAGGGTAGCTATGAGTCTGAAATGACTCAATGGCACCTAACAACAACAGTTATAGTGATGAGGTCTAAAAGATTGGATAGTGTCTTAAGTCAGTCAATTTTGAGATACGAAAGAAAGAAGCAAGCGGAGTGTCATGGGAAACCTCATACCACCAAGAAAGTAGAGCCAGGAACAAAGCACATTCTTTGGACCTGAGTTTCCTATGCTGAGATGTTCCTAGACCAAAGGAAGACTGATGCATCCCAAGGCCTTCCTCCAGAGTTTATGTCCTAAATTTGCACTTGTAGCCTGCTGGACTGTGAAGAAATAAAATTATTAAAGCCATCCTCTTGTCATATTTCTGTTATAACAGCAATAGATAGCCAAGACAAGTGGTTTGGAAAGGATCTAATATTTTAATATTTTTTTGGTGGGTTCATTGAAGCATGGACTATGCAGTGGTCTACCATAAATTGAACTGAAGTACCAGACTTACTTTGGTATACTGTAGAAGAAGGCATCCAAAGACTTAGGGAAATTGGCTTGTTAGAGTAGATTTATTGGGTTAGATCCACATGTGGAGTGCCCAGAGAATTCAAATTTTACCACAGTGGTATGGAGCAAGTTAATGAAGGGAGTTCCAGCATACTTAATTAAAGACTTCTGTGATTGCTATTTTACGTAAGTCTGATTTGATAGTGGGGGTTTCCCTAACTAAATTAAGACACCTAACTACAGTGAGGCTGATCAGACCCCATGGTGGTAGGGGCCAAGTGACTGCACTTGACTGACAAACACAGGTAAGGTGGTTACTCTAACAGACAGTGAAGTCAAAGCAGTAATCAGAATAGTATGACTTGTATGGACTTATGATGTTGGCTGCTCAGTCACAGTGTACCTAGGAGTGAAATGGGTGAGAAATCTACTAAATATTTAGTTGATCTGTACAAGCAGAAGAATTCTAGGTCAAGTGCACAGAAATCTAACTCAAATTACCAGAACTGAGAGACAAGACCACTTCATAAATTCCCAGATTTGAGTAAATTGACAGACCTGCAACACCCTGAATGATGGGGAAGCTATATCCCTTTGGGGAAAGATCCCACTATGCTGTCACAAATTTATACTGTTAATTCTTCTCTCAGCCTTCCCCAGGGGAATCTACAGACTGACTAGAATGGCTGTTCACTGGAGAAAAAGAAATGATTGTACTTTTCAGGGATTACTGGATACAGGCTCTGAAATAACCTTGGTTCCAGGAGACCCCAGACATCACCAATCAGAGTGAGGGTATATGGAAGTCAGGTTATCAATGGGAGTCTTAGCTCAGATTCCCCTCACATGCCTGTCTGTTTGTTGCACTGTGGGGACTTGCATGTTGCTCTGATGCTGGAAGCTATGCCACCAGTATTCAGATACCAGCAGGGTCACCCATGGTGGACAGGTTTTAGTGGAGCTTCCAGGCTAAGACTAGGAAAAAGAACACTGCAATCTACTTCTGAAAAGAATTAACCAGCAAAAACCTTATGGAGAGCAGTGGAACATTGTGTGATACAGTGCTGGAAGATGATTACTCCAGGTTGGAAATCACTCAAAAGATGACGGGGGAAGAGCTGCTTATTCCAAGTAGAGGTGACCTTAATGACATGGATGGAGTCAAGCTTTTGGTACCTTCATATGCCGATGTGATACAACTCAAAATGGGAAGAAACAGCTGCACATATCCATTAATATGAATCCAGGAAAATTAGAAAATGTGTAGAATGAAATGCTATGCATAAACATGGATATCTTAGGTATTAGTGAGCTGAAATGGACTGGCACTGGCCATTTTGAATCAAACTGTCATATCATCTACTATGCCGGGAATGATAGCTTGAAGAGGAATGGTGCTGCATTCAGCATCAAAAAGAACATTTCAAATGTTCTGTTGTACTATCCTGAAGTATAGTACTGTCAGTGAAAAGATAATATCCATACATCTAGAAGGAAGACCAGACAATACAATTATTATTCAAATTTACACACCAACCACTAAGGCTAAAGATTATGAAATTGAAGATTTTTACTATCTTTTGCACTCCAAAATTGATCAGACATGCAATCACAATGCATTGATAATTACTGGTGATTGAAGTGACGAGTTGGAAGAAAAGAACAAGGATCAGTAGTTGGAAAGTATGGCCTTGATGATGGAAACTATACCCAAGATTGCATGATAGAACTTTGCAAGACCAACAACTTCTTCATTGCAATTACCTTTTATCACCAACATGGACCTCACCAAATGAAATACACAGGGATCAGGTCAACTACATCTGTGGAAAGAGACAATGGAAGAGCTCGATATCATCAGTCAGAACAAGATCAGGGACTGATTGTGCAACAGACCATCAACTATTCATATGCAAGTTCAAACTGAAACTGAAGAAAATTAGAACAAGTCTATGAGAGCCAAAGTATGATCTTGAATATATCCCACCTGAGCTTAGAGACCATCTCAGGAGTAGATTTGGTATGTTGAACACTAATGACCGAAGACCAGGAGAGTTGTGGAATGACACCAAGGATAACATACATGAAGAAAGCAAGAAGTCATTAAAAAGACAGGAAAGAAAGAAGAAACTAAACTGAACATCGGAAGGCTCTGAAACTTGCACTTGAACACTGAGTAGTTAAAGCAAAAGGAAGAAATGATAAAAGAACTGAATAGAAGATTTCAAAGGTTGGATTGAGAAGACAAAGTATGATAGTGACATGCAATGAGCTGTAAATAGAAAACCAAAAGAGAAGAACACACTTGGCATTTCTCAAGCGAAAGGAACTAAAGAAAAACTTCAAGCCCAAGTTGTGATAGTGAAGGATTCTACAGGGGAGATATTAAATGACATAGGAAGCACCAAAAGAAGATGGAAGGAATACACAAGAGTCATACCCAAAATAACTAGTCTGTGTTCAACCATTTCAAGAGTTATCATATGATCAGAAACCAATGGTACTAAAGGAAGAAGTCCAAGCTGCATTGAAGCCATTGGCAAAACACAAAACCTCAGTAATTGTTGGATATCAATTGAAATATTTCAACAAACAGATTTTGCACTGAAAATGCTCCCTCATCTATGACAAAAAATTGGAAGACAGCTACCTGGCCAACTGACTGGAAGTGATCCGTATTTTGCCTGTTCCCCAAAAGAGGTGATCCAAATGAATGCAAAAATTATGGAACAACATCATTGATATCACACATGAGTAAAATTTTGCTACGGATCATTAAAGTGGCTGTAGCAAGCATACTGACAGTAAACTGCCAGAAATTGAGGCTGGATTCAGAAGACGTGGAACCAGGGATGTCATTGCTAATATCAGACGTATCTTGGCAGAAAGCAGAGAATACCAGAAAGATATTTACCTGTTTTGTTGACACTGATATTGTTTTATGGATAACATTGTAGAGAATGAGAATTCCAGAACACTTAATTGTGTTCATGAGGAATCTGCACACTGCATGGCTTATATCCTTTCACCATACTTTTCAATTTGAATGCCAAGCAAATAATCAGAGAAGCTGGACTATAAGAAGAATGGGGCATGGGGTTGGAGGAAGATTCATTAACAACCTTTGATAGGCAGATGACACAATCTTGGTTGCTGAAAGTGAAGAGGACTTGAAACATTTACTGATGATGATGAAAGATCATAGCCTTCATTATGCATTATACCTCAATGTCAACAAGATGGAAATTCTCATGACTGGACCAGGAAGCAACATCATGACAAACAGAGAAAAGAATTTCATGTTCCTTGCATCCACAATCAACACCTGTGAAAGCAGCAGTCACTAAGTCAAAAGACACTTTGCATCGGGCAAATCTACTGCAAAAGACCTCTTTAAAGTGTTGAGAAGCAAAGATGTCACCTTAAAGACTAAGGTGCACCAGACCCAAGCCATCACATTTTCAGTTGCATCACATGTATATGAAAGCGGGACAATGAATAGGGAAAACAGAAGAACTGACACTTTGAATTTTGGTGCTGGAGAAGAATATTGAATGTACATGGACTGTCAAAAGAACGAACAGAACTGTCTTGCGAGAAGTACAACCAGAATGTGCCTTAGAAGCAAAGGATGGTGAGACTGCATCTTATATATGTTGGATATGTTGTCAGCAGGGATCAATCCCTAGAGAAAGACATCATGCTTGGTAAGGTGAAGGGACAGCAAAGAAGAGAAGGACTCTCAACAAGATGGACTAACACAGCAGCTGAAACAATGGGCTTAACCATAACAATGATAGTGGGCATGGTGCAGGACCAGCAGTGTTTTGTTCTGTTGTACATAGGGTTGCTGTGAGTTGGAAGAAACAGCACCTAACAACAACAGCTCAGGTTCATCTCACAGCAGTTTTGGAATTCTTTCTGGAATGGCCATGTACATGCTGGTAAGGTGGCAAGTTTGTGAACTTAATTGTATGGTTGTCGGTGAGGGAGATGTTAGCTAGTAAAGAAATAATTGTATTAGAACACCCTCTCTACTTACCTGATCTGGCTCCCAATGACTGTTTTCTTTACCCAAAGATAAAGGAAATATTGAAAGGAAGACATTTTGATGTCATTCAGGACATTAAGGGTAATATGATGACAGCTCAGATGGCCATTCCAGAGAAAGAGTTTCAAAATTGCTTTGAAGAGTGGACTAGGCACTGGCATCAGTACATAGCTTCCCAAGAGGAAACATTTTGAAAGTGACCATAGTGATATTCAGCAGTGAGGTAGGTAGTGCTTTTTTTAGGATGAGTACATGGACTTAATTGTCTGACCTTGTATAGTCTATTACCATATTCACCTATGGTCCCTATGTAGTCACTTCTCAGACTACTATGCTAACTTAACACCTTTCTAATGAATCAGGGAATCCTTCATGAATCAGAATCAACTCAAAGACAAAGGGTTTGTTTTTGTTTTGGTACTTGTTTTAGTCAGCTAGGGCTGCTCTAACAGAAATATCACAGAGCAGATGGCTTTAACAAAGGAAGGTTTATTCTTACACAGTCCGGTAGACTACAAGTCCATATTCAGGGTGTCCGCTCCAGGGCAAGGCTGTCCCCCTTGTTGGCTCAGGAGGCAAGTCCGGTATTGCATTAGTCTTTGTCCAGGGAGCATCTTGGCGCAGGAACCTCGCGCTCTTCTCCCGGTGCAGCTTTCTTGATGGTGCGAGGTTCCCAGTTCTCTGCCTGCTTCTCTGTCCATTTATCTCTTGGTAGGATGAAAGGACTAAGGGTGGGGCAAGCCATACTCCAGGGAAACTCCCTTTACAGTGCAGCAGGGAGGTGATTCTGTGAAGGGATTTATAGCCCCACCCTAATCCTTTAACATACAGTTTAAGAAAACCACAAAATGGAGTACAGTCACAAAATACTGGGAATCATGGCCAAGTCACATGGCTACACGTATTTTTGAGGGGGACACAATTCAATGCATGACAGTACTACAAAATCACTATGTTGAACTATTTGTTTATTTCCTTTTTCTTTCTTACACATCACTTGGCATCCTTTTATAAGTGACTGGGAGGGGATGGGTAGACAACTTGATGATTAACATCTCAAACTAGGGAGTCAGACCTAGATTATGCTTTCACCCTTAATCTAATGTTGTCTTTGTTGCTTCTATTTTGAAAACTAGATTAGTCCACTGCCAGACAGTCTAATATCCAGAAAGGCATTTATTTCGCTGAGTTGAAGTCTGGCTTAAGATAAGGATTTTCTAGCCACAAAAGATGTCAGAAATTCTGTATGTTGTATATGAGTCCTATGCCAGGAAATCATGGGAGATGGACATTACCCCTCTTGTTAATTTATATTTATGCCATAGCAGATGAATTAATTTTAATAATATACATCCAAGAATCTGCTGCTGAATATATTCCAAAGCTTCAGCCCTTATACCAATGATTTCAGTTACACTCTGCTGAGTACATTTCTTTTTTATTGTGATTGAGTGAAAGTATACGATCCAAGTTAAATTTGCCTGCCTGCCTATCTGCAGCTTCTTCTGCTCTCTTTGCCTGGTGACAGCACACTCTTCCTTTCCGTTCTATGCATGTCATACTCTCAACAATCTCCTGTCCCCTCTTCTTCACCCTCTCCACTCCTTCTAGTAAGAGGCCAGTAGGACAGCATCCTGTAGATGCTTAGAACCATAAAGTGGACACATCACTTTGTGTGCCTGAGTCTAATCCATTCCTGTCCAGAGCGTGCAGAGGTGTAATGGTTAGTTCAGCTGCTCACCAAAAAGTCAGCAGTTCCAATCATTAGCCAGTCTTTATGAACCCTATGGGGCAGTTCTACTCTCTCCTATAAGCTTGCTAAGAGTCAGAATCCGTTTGATGGCAGCGAGTTTGGGATTCTAAGAGTGTGTAATTAAGAGTTTTGGTGATGCAATAGTTAAGTACTCAATTCTTAACTGAAAGGTCAGTGGTTTGAACCTATCAGCTGCTCCAAGAGAGAAAGATGTGGCAGTCTGCTTCCATAGAGACCTTTATCCTTGGAAACACTATAAGTTGGTTCTGCTGTGTCCTATAGAGTCACTATGAGTTGGAATTCAACTCAAACAGCAAAGGGCATGGTTTTTGGTTTAATAGGATGTGACAGAGACAGAATGAAGTATCTCAGACTTACTATAGAACAGAGACTGCCTCCCTTGTCAGGGGGAAAAGAGTCCTTTGATGATCTACAGTAATTAGTCAATGAGAAAGGAAGCTTAAGACCCCTCAAAGTCTCTTTAGTTTCCTTTGTAGCATGAGCTTTGTAATGTAAGTTTTCACTATTTTTCATTTTATTTGTGATCACTGAGGCACCGCGGAAGCATAAATCTTTAAATATCTGCAGTGTGACTCACTCTGTTTTATTATGATCCTGTATGTGTGTGCATGTGTGTTTAAAAGGTTTGCAAGAAAGGGTTGATAAATCCTAGCTTGTCCTCACCCCCACCTAGTAAGCTTGTGAAATATCAGAGCACAAAACATGGGGGAAATCAAATCATCTTCTAGGAGATCAATAGAAGAGAAGAGAAGCCCTTCGATCTACATACTAAACATTTTCTTTACCCTTTAAGGATGTGTAGCAGAGCATGGTAATGTAATAAAAGCAGTCTTTTGTTTGGCTGCATTCAGGGTCACTCATCCCATCTGCACATGGCCTATCCATTTGAGATATTTGAAAATAGCAAAATGTATGATGACATTAATCCAACCTGTGCATTAAATCTGAAAATTCAGCAAAGCCAGAAGTGTATGGCCTACAAAAGGAAATAAAATATAAAATACAAATATAAAATATAAAATAAAGGCCAAAGACCTCCTTCTGTTACTTCCATTTTTAAATTACTGTGTTACCTCTCATGTACACTCATTTATATGGTTCTAAGATAATAATAATCTTATGACTTAGATATTTTTCAGGACCTTAGGGACTTTTTGCTAATACAATAATAAAAATAAAATTAATAGTTAGAAATCAGTGATGAGTGCTCATTAATATGCAACACTTTCAGATGCTTTTTCTTTCCGGAGAGATTTCTGGCTTTTTTATCTGGGCTCTGTTCTGAAATCAATACCCTTAACTAGATCTGGCTTATGTTGCCTTGATAGGATTCCTTCTGAGATGGACCCAGGTGGGTTGTACACAATGGCCTCAGCTGGGACAGAGGGTACAGTGGACTCTCATGATTCTATTTTTCTGATAGTTCTACAAACACCCTACCAATGGATTTTTAAATACATTTTTGAAACTGTTTCATGCTTGTTCCTACAACCACGAATTGTTCTCTGCTTGCATTTGTAGCAAAACTCTAGAAGTTTACCTCCAGGACTACTTGTGATTTGCTTTGTCTGTCTGGGGCCGAGATTTAGACTCTACCTTCCAGACAATGGCTCATATCTTGCATTTTTCTTTAGCTAGGGCAGTAAAACATATTCTGAGCATTCTGGGTGTATCACGCCTTAAGAAATTTTCCATTCTGTAATTTCAGGCCCCTTGATGCTAAGCTGCAGAATTCCGATTGCATAATGGTAGGAGAAAGTCCTCCCTGCTTTTATAACATAAATAACTCTCAAATTCCATCAAATTTTTAGCAGAAGCAGAGATGACTCATGATTGGATGGGCTCAGAGACCAGTTGTGAGCTGCCTCCACCTCACTGCAATGCAGAAAGGAGAAGGCACAGAAAATCTGCAAAGTGCAGCAGCTTCCTATGGGACTTGGTGTCACCAAAAGTTTCTGGGGCACAAAACTTGAAAGTGAAACCCAGTGAGGAAGAGATTTAAAAAAAAGAACACACACACACACACACACACACACACACACACACAAAAGGAAGATTTCTAGTCCTTCAAGTGAGGGGACTTTCTTTTACATAGAAATGCAACACTGGAGAGAAAAGCACTACAGAACCAGATCAAGACTGAAGTTCAAATCCCAGCTCTGTCACTTCTTGTGGGACATCAGATAGGGGCTTAACTTTGTCATTCTGAGATGTCACCTCTTCATGTGTAAAATGGGTGTACAAATACTTCCCTCAAGGAGTGGTTGTGAAATTGAAATGAGGTAATTATATGTTTATTGCCTAGTACAGTGCCTGACAAAGTAGGCATTGGATAAATTGTAGCTCTTGTTAATAAGTTTCAGGATGCAGAGGATCTGGGTGTTTAATTAATCTGAAAGTCAAACTGGGTATCATTAATATGTCACACAGATGGGCTTTGTCACAGCTTCAAAGACTCATGTTGTTATCTGGTTCTGTTAAAATACTTGATGTTGCTTCTCCCCCTTCTCCTCTGAACATACCTTCCATGTTACCTATTGTTATGATCTGAATAATTTATCAATTTTGTAAGAAGCTTTTAGTATCTTTCTTTTATAGAAGATTTTATGGTAATTAGTGGTGACTTACTGCAAGTAGGATAAAGATACAAATCAGAGATCAAATGAATAAAAGAATTTTGGTTTTGCTTACAGAAGGACCATAAACCAAATAGAATCCTTAGAAGCGGTAATTAACATCTCTATTGCAAACCCATGTATTGATGAGGTTATTGTTCCTTAAGAGGTCTTGAAACGACCTAGAATAATTCTTCTCTTTAAATATTTTATTGTGCCTTAAGTGAAAGTTTACAATCCAACTCAACCTGTCATACAAAAACTTGCATGCACACTGCTATGTTAACTCTAGCTGCTCTCCCCACACTGTGGCAGCACACTCCTTTCTATCCTATATTCCTGTGTCCGTTTAACCACCTCCTGTTCCCTTCTGCTTTCTCATCTCACCTCAGAACAGGAGCTTCCCACTTAACTTCCTGTATCTACTTTAGCCAAGAAGGCACACTCTTTGCCAGTGTCATTTATGTCTTATAGTCCAATCTTTGTTTGAAGAGTGGGCTTCAGGAATGGTTTCAGTTCTGGGTTCACAGAGATTCTAGATCCATGTTTTCTGGGGGCCCTCCAGTCTGTCAGACTATTGAGTCTGTTTTTTTTTTTTTTTTTTTTAAACAGAGTTTGAGTTCTGTTACATCAAGGATGCTGTGTTGTGTTCCCTGTCAGGGCATTCTTTGGTGGTGGTTGGGTACCATGTAGTTCTTCTGGTCTCATGCTGATATAGTCTCTGGATTATGTGGCCATTTCTGCCTTTTGAGCTCATATTTTTAGACTAATTCTTATTACTATTGGCAGACTGACAGATTCCTCTTGATTGGCAGTACTATTGATGTATCTTGGAGTATCAGACAAATCGAAGAGAACAATATCCTGCAGCAAGCCCTAGCTTCAACCAGCAGCATCAGCTCTGAATTGAATCCGTCTTTGTTCTCCATACTGGTACATAATGCACGGTGTTAGGGAACCTCAACTTCATATCCGTGGACTTATGGATGCCACCAAATAGTCTTAGAAGTCCTTAAACTTGTCCCAAGTTTTTTTGTGTGTGTACTTTCCATGGGAAAGGGTTCATAGCTCATCAAAGGATGTGTAACTCCAAAAGGCTAAGAATCACTGCATTGAAGAAAATTTCCACTATTGATGCCCATGTTCTCCCTTAATACCTTTGTTCTACAGAAGCTGGACTAAATTAAACCTGTTGCTGTGGAGTTGATTCCAACTCAACAGTGACCCTACAAGACAAAGTAAAACTCCCCCATAGGCTTCCCAAAGAGTCCCTGGTGGATGCAAAATTGCCAGCCTTTTGGTTAGCAGCCATAGCTCTTAATCACTATATGCCACTAGGGTTTCCAGGCTCTGCACAGGTATACCCCCTTTCCAAAGAAGGAAAAGATCTTTATTTTGAAGCATTCTTTATCATGTGATGTCTACCAGTTCATTCTCAAGAAATGTTTTTCAGTTAAGCTCATCAAATCATTGTCCAGGCACATAATGATTGCTATTTCATCACTTGTTTCCATGCTCCCTGCCGTGAACTCATCCACTTGGTGCACTATGTGTTGCTGACAGGACTATCTGAAACAAGGCTTCCACTGAACAAATATGGATGTACCGACCAGAGAGCATATTATTTCTGAATTCTTTGGGTGGGGGGGAGTAGTTGTCTTTCTGAACCAGAAATAGTGTCAGTGACACAGCAGAAATCACAGAACACACATGATGTGGGTGGAATTTGTGTGACTTTTATTTCTTATTTTACTAATGCCTTAGTATGAGGAGGAAAGACAGAGGAGGGGGGAAGAAGAAAAGTATCTTTCAAGTTTCTTGGATTATTGAGGCATGTGCTAGAATAAGAAAGGTCAGTAAAAGCATCCCATCCTTATCACCCCAGAGCTCTCAGTGGAGATGTGTAACAGACATGGGAAATTCTCTAACACTGCTAAAAGTGACTGCTGACAGAGAACAAGCCCTGTATTGAACTTGGCACACATCGGGGACTGGGCAATGCACCGCTATACAGTTGGACAGATGAAGATAACTCTCTGGAAGCTACTTCTTAGCAAGTGAGTAGGGGCACGAATACCCTTCCTCTGCTCTGGGTGCCTCTTCCCCTCCAGCAGGGAAAGCAGACCCTGCCAATTGTGTAGAAATGTGGGACATGTTGGCAGACTCTTTTCGAAAAGAGAAAGATTGCTTTTTTATATTTGCTGGTGGCACTAATTGACCAGAAATGGTTGTGTGTGTGTGTTTTACTTTTGGGTACTAGCATTGTGTCTTGGTGATGAAATATCCTATGCTTAGCACTCTTAAAAGGCATGAGAGAGTGGAAACAAAGGCCTCTTTAAGACCTTAAGTCTAGTGGGAAGAGGAAATGTGGATTCTAAGGGTATGAACATGAAAAAGCTAATTCTATATCACCACAAATGAACTGACACAAGACAGATAAATGAGGCCTTGGCTTTTCCCATTCACAGAAATACTCACCTCTTCTAACTTACACTACTAAATCTAAGATCAACTTAATCACAGCTCGGGATCACTATTACTGTGCTTCTAAAGTTAAGGTGAAAACTACATTCTTAATAGTCAAATTTTTTTTCTAATTAACTGGATTTGAATAACCTCAAAGCCTAAAATCTAAGGACTTGTCAGTATTTTATTTGTTTTGGGGACAACCCTTAAAACACATCACTGCCACTTATTTTCTTTTTAACCTACAGGATGGAAGGATATGACATGAGTAGGAATAAGTCATTACACAAATCACAGAAATGGTCAACATGCATTTACTTTTACCCATTCAGCAAGGATAGTTCAAGGGGGTAAGATCTTTTGAGAACCTAAAATGTGTTTAAAAGGGAAGAATGCTACTGTAGTTTTTTTTTCTTCTTCTTATTCCATAGATAGAAGAAAAAGACATACAGAATTGAGGTGTGAGGTGGAAGGGAAGATGTCCATTAAGCAAACACCTATCATTTATGGAATAGTTCTATCAGAGTGCAGTTGGATATGAACCATAGGTTATCTTTGGCAGTGATCTGATGTTTTAAGTACCTAAAGTGAGATCATATAGCTGCGTAATGGCTGGGTATATTGAGTGAAGGTAGGTTTTAACTTCTATTCACAGCAAATGATGATGATCACAGATTTAGCACCTTGGTTTGTACTTCCTCTGCACCTGAATCATCTATCGCTATGAAGCCTGAGCTGTGGGTGAGAAGCCTGTATGCTTAGATTAACTCTTCTGTGATTGTTCCAGGACTGTAGTTTGCTCCACTCTAAGGGGTGAATTTTTTTACTAGAGAAAGTATTCAATACTAAGTATGAGACTGAAGCTTTGAAGATATTTGATAGTGGTGACAGGTGTTTTGGTTCAGGAATAGGCTGTTTTAACAAGTCAAATGCATATTATTCCCTCTTAAAGCATTCATTATTTTTTAAAGCAACTGAATTAGATTTTTGGGCTTGAAATAGTGCTTTCTTCTATATTGGATTTCTCGGTTTTCTTAGTAGATATTACTGTCTCCTCCAATATTTCTTCAAAACTTTCCCCTATCTGGGATGTTTTCTTAGAGGCTACCTTGGAAGCCTCCTCTTCCTCCTCCTCTTTCTTAAGTGACAGCCCAGTAGATGAGACTTTGGAGGTTGTAGAACTGAGGATTCTAGGTGGCAGCAGGTAACTTGGGTTGGAAGGTGGATTCAGCCCTGAAATGCTTAATCCACTGGTACTAAAACGGGTTTCTTCACCTTCCAGCAGTTTCCTGTAAATCCAACAGAGAAAAACTCTCAGGCAGTCCACTTGAAACTTTTTTTTTTTTTTAAAAAAGAACATAGCCCTCCAGGACCTATTCATTTCAGAGAATGAGACCAAAAAACACTGAATTCCAAGGCTCAAACAGTTGCCATGTGTACACACACACACACACACATGCATGCATGCACGCACACGTGCACAGGCACTGTGCTGAGTACTGTCTTTGTTTAAACGATTATCAAAGGGAAACATAACTCCCCTTGGCCACATCACACCCATTAATGCCACTTAGAGTCTCTGAAGCTCTAGGGTGAAGTAATTTTGCTAATTAACACCTTAAATCAACAGGGATAAGGAGGTGAGAAGTGCCCAAAGAAAGGAGGAACCGTATCTGTTTTCCTGAACTTGAGGTTGGTGCTTTTTCAATGTACAGTGGAATAAAAGGAAGGGAACGTGCAATAACAAATAACTAGTCAATGAACCAAACAGTAGACTTTTTCTCAGCCTGGCCTAAACAGTACCTTATTTCTCATAACTCCAATAATTTTCTTTTTTTTTCTCTTTAAATCAGAAAAATCAAGACACTATCAAACATTTTTGAAACTTTGTTTTGAAGTAGTATACATAGTGTAAAGAAGAAAAGCACTGGGGGGGTGGATAGTTCAGCTAGATCTGGGATTGAATCTGAACTCTGTCCCAGTACTGTGACTTTGGGCACGTTACACCATCTGTGGTTTCATTTCCTCATCTGCAAACTGGGAACATTAAAACCTGATACCTGGAAAATGTATGCAAAGTATCTAATATAGGCCTGGCACATAGTAATCCTTCAAAACATGGTAGCTAACAACAACAATAACAAAAAAAAACCATGGCAACTGCTGCTACTACTTTTTTTAGGTAAATGTTCACTGAATATTGATTGCTTTTGTAGTCTGGTGGGATGCCTCACCCACTAGAACTTTCTAGTTGTATAAGCTGTATTTTTCAAGGTAATCTGATGGGTTTCACTTCAACCTCTGTGTATTCATATTGTCCCTTTAAACCCTTAATAGCAGCACTAGTAAGGTGAAGCTAGGAGATTATCTACCTGGATGGACAGAGGGGTCAGCTCACCTGGAAAGTACCAGTTATGTCCTTTCTCATCCTCCCTCATCTTTCAGAAACCAGAGAAACCAGAACCACTCCTTTGGGTAGCACTGCCCCCAGTGACTGGATCTGCCTGAGTGAGCATGCCCTTTTAATTACCTGTACGCTGCTATCTCAATGTCGAGAGCCATTTTGACATTGAGCAAGTCCTGGTATTCCCGAAGGTGGCGAGCCATCTCACTCTTGGTGTTCCTCAGATCATTTTCCAGCTGCCCAATGCTATCCTGGAAACAGACATATCCAAACTATTCAGGCCAAACCAGCTTACATTTCCACAAGGCAAGGGTTTTTAACCCTTACTACACATTAAAAAAAAACCCAACCCACTGGCATTGAGTCAACACTCACACATAGCGACCCTATAGGACACAGTAGAACTGCCCTATACAGTTTCCAAGGAGTGCTTCATGGATTCCAACTACCCATCTTTTGGTTAGCAGCTGTAGCTGTTAACCACTATGACCCTAGGGCTTCATGACTACACACTGGAACTTTTAAAAATACTGACAGCCACACCTGCCTTCACCTGAGATTCTGATTTGTCTATTCTAGAGTGCAGTCCCAGCATCTTCATTCTTCACAAAGGTCCACAGAAGATTCTGATGTACAGTGAGGGTTAAGAAGCACAGGACACATGTTCTCAGCTGAACACTGAGGTGTCTTTTTTTCTTTTTCTCAATTTACCATCCCTTCCTGCTTATTGCATTGCCACTAAATACCTAATTGTTACATATCCTTTCCAAAACCCAGAGACTCAGTTTAGGTGCATATAAGTCAGGAAACTTCAACCGGGGAAAGCAGAGAAAGGACAGCAAGCCTTCTGTGCCTCCATTCCATGCCTTCATTCATTCTGATGGTTTTGGAACCTTTCCTGGAAGTCTGCTACTCCATGACTTTATTGAAAGCATTTTACATGATGGATAAGGAGGAAACAGACCTACTCAACAGATTTTTTTTTTTTTTAATATCCAAATGGCAGATAGAAATTAACTGAAAAAAGAAACCAATTTTACGTAAGACTTGCTTCATATTCTTCCAGGTACAAAACCTAACATGGATTTAAAAAAAAATGCCTTCACATTTGTGACTCTTCAGCAGCCAGAAGGATCTTTTAAAAACAAAGCATGGATAAGTAAGGTACTACTAAAGAAGAAGAACACACTGGGAGGCCTCTCATTACCTGACCTTAGAGCATACTACACTGCCACAGTGGTCAAAACAGCCTGGTACTGGTACAAGAACAGATAGTTCGATCAATGGAACAGAATTGAGACCCCAGAGATGACACCATCTGCCTATGAACAGTTGACATTCGAAAAAGCCCTAAGACATTTAACTGGGGTAAAAACAGTATCTTCAACAAATGGTGCTGGCAAAATTGTGTATCCATCTGCAATAAACTGAAACAAGATCCATATCTTACACCTTATACAAAAACCAACTCCAACTGGATGAAAGACCTAAATATCAAACCGAAAACGATAAAGCTCATCCAAGAAAAGGTAGGAACAACAATGGAAGTCTTAATACACAATGAGGACAGACTCCAAAATCTGTCAAACAAACCACAATCAACAGAAGAGAAAATCGATAAATGGGAACTATTAAGAATCAAACACTTTTGCTCATCCAAAGACTTTATTAATAGAATTAAAAGAACACCTATAGAATGGGAAAAAATATTTGGCAACTCTACGTCAGACCGATGCCTGATCTCTATAATTTATAAGGTACTACAAAATATCAATAAGAAGATAAATCATCCAATTAAGTGATGGGCAAAGGAAATGGATAGACATTTCACTAAAGAGGAGATCCAGGCAGCCAAAAAACACACGTGGACATGTTCACGATCTTTAGTTATTAAAGAAATTCAAATCAAGACGACAATGAGATACTATCTCACCCCAACAAGGTTGGCCATGATCCAGAAAACACAAAACAACAAATGCTGGAGAGGCTGTGGAGAAAGTGGAACCCTCCTACACTGTTGGTGGGGTTGCAAAATGGTCCAGCCTCTTTGGAAAGCAATCTGGCACTTCCTTAAAAAATGGATATTGATATACCCTTTGACCTAGTAATTCCACTACTTGGAATATATCCTACAGAATCAAGGCCTTTCAACCAACGGACACATGTACAAAAATGTTTATCACAGCACAGTCCACGATAGCAAAAAGGTGGAATCAATCCAGATGCCCAACAACAGAAGAAAAGATAGGTAAACTATGGTGCATATACTCAATGGAGCACTATGCAATGATAAAGAATAACGATGGTTCCAGGAAACATCTCCTAACCTGGTTTCAACTGGAAGACATTATGTTGAGTGAAAGTAGTCAGCGACAAAAGGACAAATACTGTGTGAGACTTCTATGACAGGATCTCAAAAACAGACTTGTATATATAAGAAAAGACTCTTTGACAGCTGCAAGGGAGGGGAGGGAGGGAGGGTGAAGCAGGGAGGGTTTAGATTAGATAGTTGCTAGAAATCTGGTTGGGTGAAATCGGCAATAGCACACATTAGAAACAAGAACAACATTAAGTGGACTTCAGCATAACTTGAGTACTCCTTCCATCTTAATCCAATATTGCAAGGATAGAATAGCTGGGGCAGGGGGCAGGGGACCATACTCTTAAGTGAAATCGAGGCCAACTGGCACAACTAGTGTTTTGCTAAGAGGGCTCTCTGCACCCCACATTGGTGAGTGGCATCTGGGGTCTTAAAAGCTGCCAAGCTGCCATCCAAGGGCACAGCAAGTGGTCCCAACTCAGCAGGAACAGATGCTCACTGAGGACCACAACGACATGGGGTAAAGACAACCCAGAAGATAGAGAGACCCACATGAGTGGGTGCCTACATCGACTTGGGACTGGAAGAACCAGATGGTGCCCGGCCACCACTAGTGATAGCCGCGATGGAGCTCACTAAGTTGAGTCTTACTGGCAACACAAGAATAAAAAGGGGTGCATCCTGAGATCTCCACTAAAATACCTCAATTGATGGTCCAGCAGTTTTGGGGTTCCCCTGGAAGCATGGCCCTTGGCCCTGATGTCGCCCTTGCCCATAAATCATAACGAAGGTCCACTCTTCAGACATGAATGGATTGGACTTGGCGATGCAGAGTGACCATATGTTGGATGTACTTTATGGTTCTATGCATCTATAGGATATCATCCTGCTGAACTCTGGCTGGAGGAAGGAGAGTGGGTGGAGAGGAGGGGAAAGGAGACTGTTGGGAGGATGAGACATGTATGGAGTAGAGAGGAATAGTGTGTTGTCACCGGACACGGAGAGCAGTGGAAGCTGCATATAGATGGGCATGTAAATTTATACGGGAATGTACATTTTCACTCAGCCATATTAAATAAAAAAAACAGAAAACAAAGCAGATTCTGTTGCATCTGCTTAATACCTTCCAACAGTCTTAGAATAAAATCCAAACTCCTCAGCATAACCTATACATTTTCCCTTGTTCAGTGTGCTTGACTCACCCTAAACTGTTTTGCTCCTTAAACATACAGAGTTCAATGCTGCCCAGTCCCTTTGGGATTGCTACTTTCTGCCTGGAATGCTTACAAGGTCTTTACATGACTGACTCCTTGTCACATAAAACTTTTTAAAATATTCTCTCCTTAACAGGTTTTCTTTGGCATCCCATTTAAGATATCTTCCCCCTAACCTATCCAGCAGATTACTTTGCCTCAAGCCGGGCAGCTGCTAGCCCATGCAGGGACCTTGTGCCAGTTAGAAAAAAGCATGCCCACACGGTGGGCAAATTAGAAGTACCCACTCAAAAGTGGCCATTTTGCTCTTAGCTTTTATCACTATCTGAAATTGTCTTGCTCCTTGATTCCTAGCTTACTTTCTGCTTCCCTCTTTGGTAGTGGCGTTTCTTAATCTTAGCACTGTTCTTTGTTGGGAGCAGCTTTCCTGTGCATTGTAGGATGTTTAGCAGCATCCCTGGTCTCCACCTACTGGATACTACCAGCAACTCCCTCCCTTCAGTTGTGATCACCACAAATGTCTCCAGAAAAAAAAAAAAGTAAAACCAAACTAGCTGCTCTGGAGTTGAGTCTGATTCACAGCAACCCTATGGAATAGTTCCAGCTGTCAGCCATCGAATGCCATATAAGGTTTCCAGGGAGTGGCTGATGGATTGGAACTCTGGCTTTTACGTTAGCAACCAAGCCCTTAACCATTGTGCCACCAAATGTCTCTGCAGATTGTTAAAGGTCACCTAGGGAGCAAATTCATTCCTGGTTGAGAACTACTACTCTAGAACGTAACTAATATGAAAGCAGGAACCCCTTCTGTCTAGTTCATCTCTGGGAACCCAGGGCCTAGCACAATGCACAGTGCAGATGCTCAATGAATAGTTATTAAATAAATGATGCTACATAAATGCTTTGTTTTTTTAATGACCTAAAAAGGTGTGAGCCAACAACTCACATAATTTGGCTGTTTATCTACAGAAATGAAGAGCACAGTAACTGAGAAATTTTTCTGAAATATTATCAGAAACCTCAAGAAAGCATATGCTCCCTTATTAACACCCCTTGTGTGGACCTAGTTTTAGTCATGGTGAAAGGCACAGCTGATCCACCAAGGAGAGCAAACTTCCAAAAAAAGAGAAACTGCAGAGAGAATTAAAATTCAGGCCACCTACCTGTTCTATAAATATTGACAGGAATATTGCAAAGGAGAGATACGACTAACTGATGGTGGAGAGCAACGGACGACAGGAAGTGGTGAAAATACATGACACAGAGATGGAACTACCCCAGTGTGCATTAAAAGATCATAACGGCTTAAAAGGATTTTCACCAAGCAATTTTACCTGATGGTTGCTACAAAGAAGTCTGTTATTGTTGGATTAGGGTTAGAGAATACTACCCCTGTGGTAACCAGGAAAGGAGTTAAAGATTGAGGGGGGAAAAGAACAAGAAGGGGAAATATCACTATGCAAAGCAGCAGGAAAAATGGCATATGAGAAAAAGAAAGGGATTTCATCAGAATCTTGGGTTGCATTTCTTGCCCTGACACAATCATCCAACAATACTCTAGTCAATTTCCTAAATTTTAGTTCTGGAAATCTTTAAAACAAAAGAAAAATTGAAAACTTTACAGAGCAAATCAAGTTGCTATATAAAACCCTGAACACATATCACAATGCAACTCCAGCTAGGTCTCTGTGAGAGCTAGTCTGCCTTTCCCCGCTGTACTTCAGGCATCCATTCAATCAACTCCTGTCCCCCTCGACCCTCTCATCTCACCTCCGGACAAGAGCTGCTCAGACAGCATTACGTATATATTTAAGCCAAGAAATACATTATTTGCCAGCATCACTCTATGTCTTATAGTCCAGTCCAATCTTTGTCTGAAGAGTTGGCTTCAGCACTGCAAAGCTTCCATTTCTGCATATGGAAGATGATGTTTACTCATTTCTAAGGTGTTCTGAGATCCTCAAATTTGGATTCCAGTTTAGTGAACATCACATTACTATAAGAGAAATCCATTATCTCTTAAATTAGGTAACAGAGGTTAGAATAGCACTTGACACATGAAAAGCACTCAATAAACGTTACTAATTTTTATTACTGCTAATTTCATACCATGTGACTTTCTACCCTTTTGATGGTATGGACAGACTACTCAGAAGCTGTCAGTATACCCACTTAGAGGACTGAGAAAAGCAACATGTAATAAAATTTTAATATTGGATCTCATTGCCAATCTAGTCAAGTCTGACTCATAGCAGCCCTAGATGGTAGAGTTTAACTGTTCCTATAGGATTTCCAAGGCCATAGTCTTTACGGAATCAGACTGTCACATCTTTTGTCCCTCAGAATCACTGATCTCTATATAAGCAGTTAAGGATTTAACCACTGAACTACTGGGGCACCTTTAATGTTGGATAAACCAAGTCCACTGCCATTGAGTTGATATGAACTCATAACAACTCTATATGACAGAGCAGAAATGCCCCATGGAGTTACCAAGGAATGCCTGGTGGATTCAAACTGCTGAGCTCTTGCTTAACGGATGTAGCTCTCAGCCACTGCATCCCCAGGGTTTCCAGGTTTAATATTTGGTAGGTGGAGGCATATCTCTTAAAGTACCATATTAAAAAAAAAATTTTTGAACAGAAAAATGTTTCTAAGTTGGTGTGTATCACTCTTACTTAAAACATTAAACATGATGAAACCTTTCTTAGGTGGTCACATGAACAGATATTTGCACATGAATGTTTACTGCAGCACTGTCAACAATAGCCAAAAGATGGAATCAACCTAGACACCCATCAACAGATGAATGGATATACAAGCTATGGTACATATACTCAATGCAACACTATGCAAAGATAAAGAAGAATGATGATTTTAGGAAGTATCTTATAACCTGGTTTCAACTAGAAGACATCATGCTGAGTGAAATTAGTCAGTGGCAAAAGGACAAGTACTGTATGAGACCTCTGCTGTAAGGACTTAAAAATAGATTTATGTACAGAAGACAAGACTGTTTGGCAGCTACAAGGGTGGGGAGGGAGGGAGATAGCTGGTCATAGATTAGATAGTAGATACAAATTTGGTTAGGTGAAAGAAGTGACAGCATGCAGTACAGAGCAGATCAACATGACAGGACTACACCATAAACTGAAAGGTCTTCCAAAGTCAACTCACTATTTCAAAGGATAGAGTAGCAGGGACGGGGGTCTGGGGAGACCATGTTTTCAGGGGACATTAAGGCTAATGCCACAACTAGTCTCTTGCTAAGAGAGGCCTCTGCACCCCACATTGGTGAGTGGCATCTGGCATCTTAAAAGCCAGCAAGCTGCCATCTGAGGTACACCAAATGGTCCCAACTCATCTGGAACAGACGATGACCAAGAATAACAAAGACACAAGGAAAAAAGAGCCCAGCAGACCGAAGGACCCATGTTAATAGGAGACTGTATCAACATGAGACCAGAAGAACCAGATGGTGCCTGGCCATCACTAAACAGCCATGATAGGGGACACAATGTACAGTCCCTGAGGCAACACATGAAAAAGACGGGTACAGCTCAAGAACTCTACTAAAAGACCACAACACATGTCTGATGGCCTGGGGGATCCCCTGAGAATATCACCCATAGATCTGCTGCTGACCCTGACCAGAAACCAGTGTTGAGGTCAACTCTTCAGACAAGAATGGACTGGACTTGGGGACACAATGTAACCATATGATGTGTGTACTTTATGGTTTTATACATTTATAGGAGGCTGTCCTACTGGTTTCTTTCTAGATGGGAGAGAAGAGGGTGCAGAGGAGGGGACAGGTGCTCATTAAGAGGATACTAGAAATATAGAGTGAGAAAAAGGATTATGCTGTCACTGGGTGAGGACAGCAGATGCAGCTGCAGATAGGCAGGCATACAAAATTGGTTTGGATTGTATACTTTCATTTAATCATAACAATAAGAACAAAAAAAACATAATCAAACCTTTCTTAGCAATTAAGGGTCATGATAGATGATCAGTTATTTTTCTACAATTTGATTAGTTTTTTATGTTAACAGACATGTATTGAGCTCTTTACGTCTATCTTTAAACAGTCCCAAAGAGCAACATTTGAGTTAGTTGTTTTCTTTGTTGTTGTTTTCTTTTAGTTGTTTTCTTTGTCCTTCAAGTTGAATTATCTGTTGTTACTCATTCCTGACAATGTCTAATTCTAGTGGTCCCTCTTGTCTTTCCTCCTGCTGCAGGCTCAAGAATCAAATTACAAAGCATTTTAGAATCATGTAACTTAAGAATGCTTTTATGGTAGCCCTGGTGGTACAGTGGTTAAGAGCTCAGCTGCTAAACCAAAAAGCTGGCAGTTTGAATCCACCAGCCACTTCTTGGAAACTGTAGGGGGCAGTTCTACTCTCCCATGACTCTGGAATCAACCTGATGGCAACTAATTTTGGCTTGGTTTTGGTAACATGAGAATGAATTGGCCACGGGCATTGGAGGAACCAACTTGTACGTATATAATGTAGAGACGGGTGTTTTATCTCATTAGCAGGTTAGTTAAGTCTTTTTTCAAAAGTTACTTTTGCTTCAGTGCTGTTTCCTGAATACAAGGTTGTTGGTAGCTGAGTTCTAGATAGATGAGATTTCCTTCAACTTTTATGTTACATATTTCACATGTCTATTTATGGATAAGAACAGACAAAAAGCATGACTTTGCTCCTTTCAGAAGGAATTGTGCCACCTTCTGACCACGGCTCTTCAAAGTCTCAGTCTCTTTGTTTGCTTTCTCCTCCTCATACCAGGCTGGGTCTTGCATTGCCCTTCAAAAGCCCTGCCAAAGATGGCCTCCAGCTCGAAATCTGAGCAGAGCACTGCAGTCTGCCCCCTCCCCCAACCACGCAGCAGCTGCCGGCTTAGCCTGAGGGAGCGGGTAAGGCACTCCCAGCTCTAGCCAGGGTCTCTTCAGGAGCAGCTGAGACGTTTGCTGAGCATCTTCCCCAGAGCGGGAAGAATGCTGTCTGGGAGGAAAAGAAAGAACAGGCCACACTAGCATCTGTAGTGGAGATGAGCAGGATAAACAGTGTGTGATTTCAGCACCCTCAGCCAGACCAGCAGTAGCAAGGCACCATCTGATTGGAGGAGGACATCTAGAATTCCTGCTCAGAACAATGAATTTAGGTGGGGACAGAGAATTTTTATATATGGTCCACTGCAGGTTACTATGTCTGCCTTATTCACGCTTCTTTGTCTCCATCTTCCCTCCACATTTTAAAATTTTGCATTGTATAATCTTCAGTAGTTGCTTTCCATCAGAAAACATGATTTAGGTCAGTGAATTCTCCAAATCAGTCTAAGGACCAACAGACAAGATGCAGCACTTCTTGCTGAAAATGCATATTCCTGGGTCCCTGCCTGAGAATGCCCTTCTTTGGGAGTGGGCTGAGAACCTTTTTCATTTTTAAACCCCAAGTGATCTTGATGTGCCATTGGGTTTAGGACCACTAGTTTAATTTTATTTCTGTAATGATGCAATCATGGTAGTCCAGGTGACAGTAATCCAGTGAAAGTAGAGAGGGGTAGGGGGGGAAAAAAAACTACATGGAAGAGTTAAAAAACAAGCAGATTTTTTCTTAAATTTCAATTTTGAAATGGATCTATCAAGCAATAGATTTATATTCAGCCACTGCCACCTTCAGTCCCCAAGGGGCAAGACCCCTCCTGCTATTTAATTAGGTTGTACTCCAATCTCATATTGGAAGGAAGATGCCAGACTTGGCTCATCTCCCTCGAGAGCATTACCCAACAAAGACTCTGATGGCTCAGCAAGATCTTTCAAGAAAAGCTTCAGCTTTCCAAGACCAACCACTGTGCAGGGCTGGGCCCTAAGTACCCTCCAAAACCATCCTTAGACATCTTGGCAGAGGTGGGGCTCTAACGGCACTAAAGCTGCCTTCCAGGAACCTGACCTACTCTGAGTCAGAAATGGGAAAGTCTCCACTTTAAGAGGATGGGTGCATTTGGCTTTTGAAGACAATAAGCTTTTTATTATCTCTTGTCTCGCCTGACTTGGACTCTCTCATACACCACTGTGTATTCATTATGTCACCTTGAATCAGTCTTTACTGTTTCAAAAGGGTAAGCTTCCTCTCCTCAGATATGCTGCCTGTTCTCTGGGGCAGGGAAAATGTGTCTACCAGGAGGTCAGCAGTATGAATTCACCATCAGCTCCTTGGAAACCATATAAGGTAGTTCTGCTCTGTCCTATAGGGTTGCTATGAGTCTGAATTGATTTGCAGTGGGTTTTTCTTTCTCCTTTGCCTCTTCAGAAGGTGGCAAGCTTGCAAAGTAAGTGGGCCTCCCAGTAACCTCTGAGCAGAAGAAAGAGAACAGCCTACAATACCGCAGTGAAAGGGGAGGGGTGGGGTTACAGGGCATGAAAACAATGGCTGAGTCTCACCACGGAGAGTAAGGCTTTTTATCTTGATCAGCACTGCTGAAATTGTTAGCAAGAACAACCAGAGGACACCCTTGTGGTTTCAGGCTTTCAGAACACAGGGGAGGTTGTGAGTCCCACCTAAGTCTTGGGTCCCAATGGGTATGAAACAGCTAGCTCTCTGTTGTCTGACCTCCTCTTCCACTCCCACCGTCAGGTCCACTGAGCCTCTGAAGTCTGAAACTGATGGGGGCAGCACTGCAGAGACACAGATACCGCAGTTTCTGTTGTTTTTTTGTTTCCTGTACACTATATCTGGATGACCCTACCATTGTCTAACGCTAGAAAACCTTTTAAGCCAAACAAAACAAGCCAGACAACATAGTCACCACCTCTTAGAAAGAAGGGGCTATAACAGGCAAACACAGGACACACAAAGTCTAATTCAGATGGCAGATATGGGTAAGTTACCCTTTTTGTAGAAATACTAACCCTCCAGCTGACCATCTAGCTCATTCTTTGAACCTTCCAGAAAAAAACATGAAGCCTCAATGAACCAAATGTGATTTACTTGGCACTAAAATAGTACTCTTGAGATTCTGCTCCTTTGTTAGTTCTAGTAATGTATCCAAGCTCTACTAATTTAATCAAATGTAAGCTTTCATCCTAGCCAGGTTGAGCTACTGCAAATTCCCGAATTATTAGCATTCTGTCCAATGGAACTTTCATTATACCTTGAAGTTGAACTATACTATTGAGATTATTTTCTACACTCTTCATTTGCCCTGTCTCCTGTCTCTATAACCTTTGTGGTCATAAACCTGGAATGCCCTACAGTAAAAAAGATGCACTGGCCTTTGTTGGGATAGAAAAGGAAGTGCCAATCAACACTTTCACAGGAGCTTAGAAGGCAGGCCAAGATGGGAAAGACAAGTGGCCTGTAACAAAGAGAGACTTCATCTCTCTGACTAATTACATGCACTCCAGATGGAAAAAATGTTTAGGAAATCGGCATTTTCAAATGGGATCTCACAGCTGCTCAGCAGATTAAGTGGTTTTTGTTAACTGCTAAGCCATCCATGAAAGTGAAAATTGCCGCTGTCCAGGAGGTGACCTTTGATTGCAGGTAGCCACGCCTGATTTGTTAGTATTGCGGCAGGAGGAAAAAAAAATCAAAGCAGTTAATTGTCTAGAGAGTCATAACTAGGACACGAGACTAGAGAAAACAGAGAGAGGAAAAAAGAGGAGAGGGAGGTGGAGAGGAAGAATTTCTGAGACATGAAGACGTGGCCTTGGTTCATTTCACGATCAGCACCGCGGACAGCGCCCCAACCAATCTTTTTTCTTAAGGGGGTCTAAAGCTTCATTGTGAAAAAAAATGTCCACAAGGGAATCTTACATGCGTGCGGGTGGTAGAATACCGTGGGTGTTACTAGCCCCACTACCTAGGTGTTATTTAGCTCCCAATCCCCACTCCTTTGCAGGCAAAAGTCAAGAAAATGGATTAGGATGTTTCCCCGTTGCCTACAGCACTTTTCCACTAATCCTGGGACCCGAGATGCTCCCTGAATATCAATTCCAGGGCCCATGAAAAGCCTTTCAAAGTCACCATACAAGCTAGACAACCCAGACACCACTGCTGACCAAGGAGAAGCTGTAATTCGCCTCAGTTGGGTTCTCTGCCAATTTACAGTGGCGGACTATTCTCCAAGTCGCCAATGTGTGTCCGTCCACTTTCTCCCAAGGAGGCATGAGTTAATTTTCACACAATCATATTGTATGATTCTGAAGAACAGGAGCTTAGGGCTTCTTTGTTACAAGAGCTAACGCACGAAAGTGAGGGTCAAGGGAAGAAAGATTTCAAGCCCCCTAAAGTAACTTCGGAGACTCCAGGACTTTCTGTTCCTAACACTGCTGTCCGCCCTCCTCCCCCACCTTTCTTCCTTTCCCCACCACTCCCCTTACTTCCTACAGCCAGATTTGCTGAAGAGCATGGGTAAGCTCGAGAAGAGACAGGACACACTTCCCTTTGCACCCTTACCTGGTAGCCGGCCACCTCAGCGCTGTGCCGCTCCTCTAGCTCCAGGATCTGCCTCTCCAAGGACTCGTTGGCCCCGCGCAGTCCCTCAATCTCGATGGTGCGAGCCTGCAGCTGGCGACGGTACTCGTGGATCTCCTCGCGGCTGGCCCGGATAGCCTCGGTGCTGCGTGCCGCCTGCTCATTCAGGTTGGCGAACTTGGACTTGTACCATTCCTCGGCGGATTGCAGGTTTTTGGCGGCCAGGGACTCATACTGGGCGCGGATCTCCCTCAGTGCCGAGCTCAGGTCTGGTTTAGCTACAGCCACATCTACCTCAGCCGCAGCCTGGGACGACGCCTGCAGCGTGGCCAGCAGCTCGGCCACCTCCTCGTCATGCACCTGACGCACGAAGGCCAGCTCATCCAGCAACGACTCCACCTTCTTCTCCAGGTCCAGACGGGCCAGTGTGGCACCGTCCACGTCGCGCTGTTGTGCCTTCAGGGCGCGCTCGGCGCCTTCGCGCCCGCGGCTCTCCTCCTCGCAGCGTGCCCGCAATCGCTGCACCTCTTCGGCCAGCCCGTCGCGCTCCAGCAGGGCCTGCGCGCGCGCTGAGCTCGCCTCCTCCAGCTGCGCGCGCAGGTCGCGCAGCTCGCGCTGGAAGAGCTCGCCGACGCGCGACGGCTCAGCGTGGCGCTGCCGCAGCGCGGCCAGCTCGGCCTCGAGCGCGCGGTTCTGCGTCTCCAGCTGGTGCACCTTCTCGATGAACACGGCGAAGCGGTCGTTGAGGCCCTGCAGCTGCTCTTTCTCGTTGGTGCGGATGATCTTGTACTCGTTGGTGCGCGCTGCCGCCTGACTCAGGTCCAGTCCGTCGGACGCCGGCGGCCGGCGGTAGGCCAGGCCTAGACCGAGCGAGGAGGCCGAGGAGCAGGCAGCCGAGGAGGCCACATTGCCGCGGGACAGCGACTGCGAGCGGAAGCTACCTGCACCGCTGGTGCCGGAGAGGCGTGTGGACAATCGAGAGCCATCCCCGAACACCTTGCGGTAGGAGGAGGAGGCGCACAGGTAGTGCTCGGAGCCGTAGCTCATGGTGCCGGAACCAGGACCGGGCTTGCGGTTGTGGCTAGAACTAGAGAAGAAAGGCGAGGTGCGCCAGGCGGGGCGTGTCGGGCGGTGTACGCGGGGTTTTAAGGCACTGGGGGCCGGGGCGGTGCGTTAGGGGCGGAGCTTCTGCTCCGCGTCTGGCGGGGAGAAGAAAGGGGGGCGTACAGGAGCGGGGGTGGGGAGGCGCAGTGACTACTGCAGCTGCGCGCGAGATGGAGCTGGGACGCAGGGACCTGGCCATCTGCGTAGGAACCACCCCTTGTTCCCAAGAATTGACTGCGTTGGAAGCTAGTTGAGCGGAAAGATGCCTAAATGACCGAGGTTTCCCATCCGTAAGCCACACAGCTAGTCGTGCCCCTTGCCTTTGACTCTGTGCTTTCCCCCCGCCCCCTGTAGCCCGCCTCCGGTAGTTCATGGTTTTCTAGGTGGTGGTCCTCACGCCCATCTCTACCCTGGAGTTACTGTGGGCGAGGCCCCATTTCTTCAGTCAGAGTGGGAACTCCCGAGGTGAGGCTTTGTCTTCATCCGCAGCCGGCTCAGTGGGTTTACGTCAGAGACCATCCCTCTGTTCTCTGTAGGTGGGGTGGTGGTGGAGAGGAGGGTGCCCAGGGCCGGAGACCGTCTGCAATTCAGCCGATGTCCGGGGTAGAAGGGGAGGTCAAATGAGAGTTGTGCTGAAAAGTGGCAAGAAAGGACAGTGGAGAGGACAAGGTGCAGGACTGGGAACAGAACCCCTGGGAGGTAAGGGGACCCCTTGCCAACAGTGCAAAGCACCACACGGGACTACGGAACAAGCTGGTGACAAGGTACTGCAGACTTTTATTTTTGAAACCTTGTGTTTTAAAATTTCAGAGTGAACATTTTAAAGCATTTCTTCTAAGAAGAAACTGGATTTCTGTCTCCTAAAAGTGGAAAGAGCTGGGATGGGCACACTGGGCAGAGCTGAGTCGCCTCTGACATTTGTGTAGGCAAAGTGTGCTGTCAAGTTTAGCATAGTACACCTTATGCTTCATTGATCCCACCTTCGTAATTCTGGCCCTGTAGGTATTGGACACTTAAGTTTGTGTATATCCAGCAGGAGAGATCCTCCTCTGGCCTGGGAGGGCCCATTCCTGTACCAGTTCCCTTTTTGGACAAGACTTGCCTGCAAACAGACTGCACTATAGAACGCTGGTGGCTGAGACTCTTTTATTTACCATGGTGGGTGAAATCAAAGAATGGGGTCTGGAAAGACAAGGCTGGAGGCATCATTGTGGAGTCTGTGCTAAGTATAGAGTTGACATTGCAGGAAACTTCCCATCATATTCTTGCCCAGACCTCTAAGCTACCCCTTAGAAGAGAACACAGCCAACCTTAATTGTTTGTGGTAACAGAGACCAGCATGAGGGTGGCTAAGTGGATAATTAGATTTTAATTCTGGGCTGTAGTTCCAATCTCATTTAAGTTCTCAGGTGATTCTGCTGCAAAACTTAAATATGACAGTTAGAAGATTTTACTTCTGGGCTGTCGTTCCAACCTCATTTTAACTGTGTTGTTCAGAATTACTAAAAATAAATAAAATGTTCTGATTGGAGTTTCACCTTCTTTTCTCTTTCCATCTTCCAGTAGAAACCATGCCCGAAAGGCAAAACAAATAGAGTATCAGAAAGTGAGGCAAAAGGCCTCAAAAATCCAACAAAGGGTAATGGCCCTGGAAATTCTAGAGTGGGTTCTGTTTTGCACTTTATGAACTACTTACCAAGACTCCAAACTGAGCTTCTTCCACACCACTTCTACATCTCCTTTCTTGGCACCCTATGCCAAGGCCCAGATGTTTGTTTGGTAATTTTAGCACAAGGGTATCCCATAAGAAGGAAGGATCTTGGCTGAACCTCAGTCTGTATCTCCTTCCAGCTGGCTGAGTTTCTTGAGGGAATGCCCTGCTGTCTGCTAGGGCTGTATCTTCATCTTCTAATGCCAGATTTGGGTGCCAGACACATTGGTTGGACATCCTCTGTAGCCTCTCTGCAGCATTTGGCAGTAACGACTACTCTCCTTCATTTCAAGGACTCACTTCTTAGCCTTTTTTATATATTGGGGCTTCTAAAGGCAGGGTAGCTCCTAGTAAAACTCTCCCTGCAAGATGTAGTTTGGCATTATGGTTCTTCCTAGCCATGTGACCTTTAACAAACCACTTTAATTTGCTGAGCATTAGTTTCTTCATCTGTAAAATGAAAATAAAACCATCTCTCATACTGCTTCCCAAATTAGAATTACCTGGGAACTTAATTCAGATTCTCAGTTCTTACTCTAGACCCACTGACTCTAGGTTCTAGATCTCGTGACCTAGCTCTTGGGAGACTACTTTGAGGATTAAATGAGATAATATATACATAGTGGTGTTCCACATTTCATGAACACAGATGTCATGTTCTTCAACAGTAAATAGTTAAATAAACTGTGATACATCTATACAATGGAATACTACTCAGAATTAAAGAGAATGGATTGCTGATACACACAACTTAGTTAAATCTCAAGGGAATCATGGCTGAGTGAAAAAAAACTGATCTCAGAAGTTCACATGTTTTGTGTGATTCCATTTATAGAGAATTCTTTCAGTGACAAAATTATAGTGATGGAGAATGAATCAATAGTTGATGGGGTTACTTTTGGGGGAGGATGTGACTGTGATGATGGAATAGTTCCATTACTCAAACCTAAACACTTGTTAAAAAGGTGAAGAATTCTATACCAAAAGACAGACAGGGGAAAATGTAACAACTAGGGAAATCTCAATAAGGTATGTAGTTGAGTTAATAACATATCAGTGCTTCCTGGTTTTGATAATGTAAGATACTACATCAAGGGGAAATGGAAGCCCTGGTGGTGTAGTGGTTAAGTGCTATGACTGCCAAGCAAAAGATCAGCAGTTCAAATCTGCCAGATGCTCTTTGGAAACTCTATGCGGTGGTTGTACCCTGTCTATAGGGTCACTATGAGTCAAAATCAACTTGATGGTAGTAGATTTGGCTTTTTGGCATTAATAGGGGGAAACCAGGTAAATGTTTCATGGGAGTACTTTGTACTGCCTTTTGCAACTTTTTGTGTGTCTTAAACTATTTCAAATAGGTACCTAATTATAGGCAAATGTTTTTAGGAGATATGTGGGAGGGAGGAGATAAAGAAAATGTGGCAAAAATCTAGGTGAAGGGCATACAGATGTTTATTGTGTTAACTACTGCTTTTTCTAAAGGTTTGACTTTTTCAAGGTAGTAAGTCAGGAAATGTTATTCACAGATAATTCATTAATAGTGATCTATGTTTTATTATCATTTGTGGATAGTCAGGAAACTCTGGTTGCTACAGTTGCTAATCAAAACATCAGCAATTGAAATCCACCAGGTACACCTTGGTAACTCCATGGGGTACTCTGTCCTATAGTGTCTCTATGAGTTAGAATTGACTCGATGGCAGTAGTTTGGCTTTTGCTAGATAGACAGTTGAATAAATATGTAGGTAGATTGGGCAGAAAAAGTATTACCCAAATCTGGGATTGAACCAGAGACCTTCAATCTAACATTCTCCTAACCTTCACTGGTTGTAAAATCCTTTCCCTCTTCCCACCCACCCAACAATAGGAATTTTCTGCTTGTTTTGCAGTAACAAGAAGAGATCAGGATTCCTGCCTATTGGGGATATTTTAATACCACCCTGAGTCCTTGGTTTGCCCTAGTCATTTAACAGTCATTTACTGAGCTCTTGCTTTATGCCAGCAGCTGGAGTAGAGATGAATATGTCTAGAAAAGATAAAAAGTCACTTTCCTCAGGTTAATCTATATTTTTTAATAGACTGAATCACATTATATGCATTATTGCAGCATGATAGATTGCTTTTATATGGCCTTTCTCACCGTGGTCTTGTAACTCTCCCCTAGGTGATTGGGTGACACTATAAAAATAAGGTAGTTGTTGCCCACCACGGGAATTGGATAGCGTTCTAATAATGTAAATACAGTTCATGGCACCTCTGTGGGAGTAGAACGATGCAAATAAGGTCTGTGGAACTCTAATGAAGGGATTGGTCAATTTTGCCATCTTACTGCTCTTAAAATTAGCCATCCTAGAGGCAAGAAGAGAGAGCTGTAACACTGAAGATGGGGTGAAATAGTGGCAAAGAAATGGTAGGAGAGACAGGCAGGAGGCAACTCAGGAGCTTCTCATAATGAAAGATGAGTGCCTTTGGGCAGGGGACGCACTGCGGGGAGGAGTAGGGTGTCTCTAGGCACTTGGTGGAGCTGGGGTTTCGAATCCACAGAGCTAAAGCTGAATGTTTTTCGGCAAGCTTACTGGCAGAGTGGGGCACTTAGGGACAGTTATTGGCAGAGCTAAAAGAACTTTGTAACATTTTCCCAAGCAGGGCAGAGGCCAAGGGACAGAGAGGCATGCCTATGGGCATGACTGAGAAGAGGCTGTCCTGGTGGAAGAACTAATATCCTGAGTGTTCTTGAATCTGAGCTATAACCTGTTACTTCCCTAGTAAACCTCATGATCATAAGTATTTGTGAGTTCTGTGTGATCACTGCAATGAATTGTCAAACCCAACAGCTAATTTCATGATGGGTGTCAGGATTGGTAATGATGGCAGAGAGAAGTAACAAATGAGCCTTGGACTGTTCATAGTGATTGTTCTTCCACCTTGTGAAGTTACAGGAAGTCAGATGCAGCTGCCATACCATTTTTACAATTACATACCATTGCACAGTTTTCTTATTTTCATTTCATAAATCTTGGATCTTTTCCCACATAAGCAATATAGATCTCTTTGCTTCTTTCTACAGTTCAATGTAGTGCTCAGTTGTATCACTGTGCCACAGTTTGTCTGTTCTGTATCTTCTTGGACTTTCTGTGTTGTTTCTAGTTTTTCGATATTTAAAACACCACTAAAAAGAGAGAGAGAATACATTACTGGAATGAAATCCAGCCTTTATTCCCACTTTCCCTTAGTCAGTCAACCAAAAAACATTCCTTGCACACCTACTGTGTGTCTGTGTCTAGCTGCCTGCTAGGTGCTGTGTGTCTGTTTGTGTGGGGGATGAAGACAGGAGACATCGTCACTGCTCCTAAAAAGCTTGCAATCAATTGAGGGGGTATGGCTAATTTGTAAAATATTAAGGATGGCCTTAAGGCAATGAATATTTGATTAAAGACTGTATACTCTGAAGGGTGATGCCCACTTCTTCTCTGCATCTGGTTTTAGCCAAGTTTGTTTAGTCTTCATGATGAAAAGATCCTTGCATGAGCATATCATTAAGGAAGGTGAGAAGGATAATGCCATATTAGTAGCTGAATGAAACTTGAGAAAACAAAACATTAAGCTACTTATGTTCCTGTTTGTCCTTTGTCAAATAGTAAACTAAGTGTAACTACATAGAAGGCAAAAGCAAAGAATTCTGAGTCCTTTGGTATAATTTAAATCTAAGTGGTTATGATTGCGTTCGTAAATTTGTGTTTACCCAACTTTGCATTGCTTTATGCACAATTTTTTTAATTCACCTGTCCCATATTTTTGTCTAAGGCATTTGGGGTTTCTTGCTAACCTTTATTATTTGAAAGCAAAGTCAAAGAAAAGTTTTATAGGTTTTTTTTTTTTTTTTGCCTTTGCAATCTCTTGGAGGTTAGGCCTATACAGAAGGCTCTGTATGTTTCCCTTTTTCTGTCTAGATCTCTCTTTCTCCTTCCGTATGTTCCCCCTCCTGTAATTATTTTTTCCCTCACTTCTTCTCTCACCTGAGGCCAAGTTTAACCAGAGTTGCCCAGGACCTTAGGATTAAACAGGAGGCTAACCTGCTTGAATACTCTTCAGCACCTCGGACAGTTCCCCAGCTTCCCTGAGGGTGTTACTTTTTAAACTACTGGGAAAGTTTGAATGGAAATGAATTTCAGAAGCTATTTGGTCCATCCCCTGCTTTTTGCTCATGCCCAAAGACAGGATGCCGGTTCCATCAGCAAAAGAAACAGCCTTTTGCTGTTGAGTCAATTTCGATTCATAGGACAGAGTAGAACTGCCTCATAGGGTTTGCAAAGCTATGCATTTTTATAGAAACACACTGCCATATCTTTCTGCCACTGTGGCTGATGGGTTCAAACCACCTGTGTTTTGGTAAGCCGCCAAGTGCCTAACCACTGTGCCACCAGGGCTCCCTGGCTGGACTTCTTTGTTAAAAAATTTTTTATTATGATTAAGTGAAAGTATACAATCCAAGGCAATTTCGCGTACCCGCATCTCTACAACTCTATCTGCTCACCCCACGCTGTGACAGCACACTTCTCCTTTTCACTCTTAGTATCCTCCATCCCCTCCTCTCCATCCTGTCCCCTCCCATATGGAAAGAAACTCATAGGACAGTCCTCTATAAACATATAAAACTATGAAGTACACACACCACATGCTCACTCTGTCTGCAGTCTACTCTTAGTCTGAAGTGCTGACCTCAGTGCTGGTTTCAGGTCAGGGGTAGCAGCAAGTCTAGGGGCCATGTTCCCAGGGGAACCTCCAGGTTGTCGGATCATCAATTCAGGTCTTTTAGTAGAGTTCTTGATCTGCACACCTCTTTTTTTGGTGCTACATCAGGGACCCTACATTGTGTCCCCTATCAAGGATGTCTTTGGTGATTGCTGTGCACCATCTAGTTTTTCTGGTATCATGCTGATACAGTTTCCCAGTCATATGGGTCCTTCCATCTCCTGGGCTCATTTTTCCTCATGTATTTGATGTTCTTGGTTGTCATGTAGTCTAAGTGGAATGGGAACAGTTGATGTTCCTCAGATGGCAGCTTATTGGCTTTTAAGGCCCCAGATGCCACTGACCAACTTGAGGTGCAGAAAACTCTCTTTGGCTGGGCTTCTTGATATGTGCTGTCAGATTGGTTCCAACTCATAGTAACCCTATGGGACAGACTAGAACTGCCCTGTGAGACTCCCAAGGATTGGTGGGTAGATTTAAACTGCTGACCTTTTGGTTAGCAGTTGAATGCATAACTACTCCATCACCAGGGCTCCTTTACTGAACCTTATATACAATTGAGAATCTCTGGACTAAAATACCTCATGGCTGTTAAAAGATTAAGCCCAAACTCAGTGCTGTTGAATCAATTCCAATGCATAGTGACCCTATAGAACAGAGTGTAATTGTCCCATAGAGTTTCCAAGGAGCACCTAGTGGATTCAAACTGCCAACCTTTTGGTTAGCAGTTATAGCATTTAACTGCTATGCCACCAGGGTTTCCTTATGTCCCTTAGTGATAGAAATTTGCTGTTTGCTTGGTCCTTGAGTCAGTTAGTGATTGTTTCCACAGCTCCTTTCTGATCTGGCACTTCTTACCCCGTAAAAATAACTCAGGTTTTTGCTGGCTCTGGATTTTTATCATCTCAGAGACATTCTATGTTTTCTTTCTTTTAGCCTTTCATCTCTCACTCTCACTATCTTCTGACAAACCTCCAAAAATCTTTGGTTCTGTTTTCTGATTTGCCTGGTTACTCTCCAGTTGTCTCATTTTGTACTAATGCATAAGCTATCTGCCACCCTAGAAGCTGGTGGCCCTTGAGTCAAGCATCTTCCCTTGCTCCAATCAGCTTTTGCCAAGAGCAGTAAGTCACATGCCATTGAACATGGTTCCTGAAGACATAAGCCTGTCATTAGGAGACTGGGAGCATGGCAGGCAGGTAAGCACCCAGGATTTGATCTTTGACTTCATCCCTCTCCCATACTCTGCTATTAGGCTGTGTATTATTCTCAACCCTGTGGCCTGGATCTAATTGTGTGACTTTACAAGTCTGAGTTGAAGGTATTTTTGTGTGTGTGTGTGTGTGCAGGTATTTTTTTATGCAGGTGTTTTTGCACATGTTTTTGGATTATACAAATAATTGCAATATGATGCTGCGTAGTTTGGAATTGCTTGAAATATTCTCAGCTTACTTAGTTTCTGAATGCAGCTGTTTCTCTCAAGACTGAAAAATCTGTGTTCAGTTTTCTTGCCAACACTGTAGTATCAGAAAGAGTAACATTCAGAACTAGTAACTGTGGGAAACTGAGGTCTTAGTGAATTCATGAGGTGGATCCTACTTCCTGTATGCTGCAGGAAAAAGGCTTGGATGGTGGGAATCGAGTCTGTGACTATGGCAGACAGTGTAGTATTCACCAAATGTCACATAAATATCTCATTTCTCAGGCATTCTGCCCAGGGGGCTGTGTGAGTTATGTGCTATGTGCTCCCCACACTTGGAAGGTTGAGTTAGTACAACCGACAAGATATAAGCAGGCTGGACCCTTGAGTCATTATTTGGACACCAAAGACACAAGGAAAATATTAGCCCAAAGGACTAAAGGGCCACATGAACCAGGGGTCCCACCAACTGAAGACCAGAAGAACTAGATGGTGTCCAGCTACTGCCAATAACTACATAGGGAGCATGACAGAGACTTCTGGACACAGCAGGAGAAATATACAGAATAGAACTCAGATTGACATAAAGAGACCAGCCTTAATGGTCTGTCAGAGACTGAAGGAACCCCTGAAACTATGGCCCCTGGATGCACTCTTGTTTTCATTTTTAAAATGTTTTTTATTGTGATTAAATGAAAGCTTACAGTCCAAGTCAATTTTCCATATAAAACCGTGCATACCTACATCTCTGCAACTCTATCATCTCACCCTGTGACAACACACTCTTCTTTCTCGTTCTTTACTCCCAGGATCCACTCAACTAACATTGTCTCCTCCTCTCTGCCTTCTTCTCTCCCCCTAAAAAGAAACCCGTAGGACAGCCTCATATATATATGTTAAACCATAAAGTGCACATACTGTCTGCATCACTCTGTGTCTGTAAGTCCAGTCTATTCTTTGTCTGAAGTGTTGGCTTCAGTGCTGGTTTTAGCTCTGAGCACTAGCAGCAAGTCTAGAGGCCGTGTTCTCAGGGGACCCTCCAGGTTGTTGGACTGTCTATTCTGGTCTTTTAATAGAGTTCTTGATCTGCACACCTCTTTTTCTAGTGCTATGTCAGAAAGTCTACATTGTGTCCTCTATCAGGGCTGTCTTTGGTGGTGGCTGGGCACCATCAAGTTCTTCTGGTTCCATGCTGATGCAGTCTCCCAATCATGTGGGTACTTCTGTCTCCTGGGCTCATTTTTCCTCTTGTCTTTGATGTTCTTGGTTGTCATCTGTTCCAGATAGGTTGGAATCAGTTAATGTTCCTCCTACGGCAACTTGCTGGCTTTTAAGACCCCAGATGCCTCTCACAATATGGGACACAGAAGACTGTCTTAGAAAAAGACTAGATATGCCAGTTAGCCTTGATGTCTCCTGGAAACACGGTCCTTAGGCTCCTGTCACTGCTTCTGTATCCTTTGAAATGTTGGGTTGAATTTAGAAAACCTTTTAGCTTATGGTGTAGTCCAGTTATGCTGACCTGCCTTCTACTGCGTACTGTCACTCCCTTCGCTTAACTGAATTCCTGTCGACTAACTATTAATAACCCTCCCCCCCACTCTTGTAACCATCAAAGAGTATTTTCTTCTGTGCATAAGTCTTTTTTCTTAAGTTCTTATAGTAGTGGTTGCATACAGTATTTGTCCTTTTGCAACCGACTGATTTCACTCAGCACAGTGTCTTCCAGTGGGTTCCAGGTTATGAGATGTTTCCTAAAACCATTATTGTTCTTTATCATTGAATGGTGTTCCATTGTGTATATGTACCATAGTTTGTTTATCTGTTCATCTGTTGATGGAGACCTAGGTTGATTCCATCTTTTTGCTATTGTGGACAGTGCTGCAGTAAGCATCCATGTGCATGTATCTGTTCATGTAACAACCCTTATTTCTGTAGGATATAGTCTAAGAAGTGGGATTGCTATATCATATGGTATTTCTATTTCTAGCTTTTTAAGAAAGCACCAAATTGCATTCCAAAGAAGTTGTACCGTTTTATATTACCACTAGCAGTGTAGAAGAGTTCCAGTCTCTCCACAGCCTCTCCAACATTGGTTTTATTTTTTTGAATTAGTGCCAACCTTGTTGGAGTGGGATGGTATCACTGTAGTTTTGATTTGGATTTTTTTAATTGCTAATGATTGTGAGCATTTCCTCATGTGTCTTTTGGCTGCCCGTGTCTTCTTTGGAGAAGTGTCTGTCTGTATTCTTTGCCTATTGTTTAATTGGGTTGTTTGACTTTTTCTTGTTGATATTTTTCAGTACCCTGTAGATTATGGAAATTAGATGTTCATGAGATATGTGGTTGACAAATATTAGATACACCCTTAACTTGGAACTGAAACCATTCTGAAGCCCACTCTTTAAGACAAAGGTTAGACAGGACTGCAAAACATGCAATAATACACATTAAGGAATGTGTTTTTTAGTTCAATGAGATACATGAGACCAAATGGGCAGTTCCTGTTCAAAAGCAGGATGAGAAAGGAAGGAAGGGACAGGAACTGGTCGAATGGACACAGGGAACCTAGTGTGGAAATGAAGAGTGTGCTGTCACATTGCGGATATTGCAACTAATGTCACAAAACAACGTGTGTAAATAAGAAATTAACTTGCACTGCAAACTGTTACCTAAAGCACAATAAAAAAATAAAAAAAGAATACATGACTTTAATGGTTGAAACACACGAGAGAAACCTCTGTGTTCTTTTCAGAAACACATCACTTCAGTCTGATCATTAGAACAAACCTGACAAAGTCTAATTGAGGAGCAGCCTACAGAATACTTAACCAATACTCTTCAAAAGTATTAAGATCATGAAAGATGAGGAAAGACTGAGAAATTGTCGCAGATTGGAGGAGACAGAGGAAACATGATTACTAAACACAATGTGGTATCCTGGATTGGATGCTGGAACAGAAAAAGGACAGTAATGCAAAAACTAGTGAAACCTGAAGGGTGTCTGTAGGTTAGTTGATGGTGTTATGCTAAGGTTGATTACTTAGTTTAGATAAATATCCCTTTACACTAGGGGAAGCTGGGTCAAAGTTATGCATATCTTTGAAATTATTCTGCAAATAAAAATTATTTCAAAATAAATACTTAGGAAAGAAAAACCTGAAAGGCTGACATTGAATGTCACGGGACCTGAATTGGTGGGGCTTTCAAATTGTCTGACACTTCTGTAAGTGTAGGTAGCAAGTCTACTTGGAACAGATTTTCTCTGTCCAGTGTCCATCTGAGCACCCTCTCCCTGCTCGTAGTTATATCAGTGGCAAGGAGGCACCCACTGCTGTAGCGCAAGGTTGTACAATGGAACCTTTTTTGCAGTGTAACAAATGCACAACAGGGCAAGGGGAAGTAAATCTGGGCAAAATAAGAGTAATAGAATGTCCTGTAGAAGTGAGGGTTTCGACTCCAGTTCCTCTTTTGAGAGTCACTGTTACTACTATTTCTCTGATGAGTGGAGATGGTCTTGAATAAGGTTTACTGACAAGAAAGGAGAATCAACTGAGAGGCGGGATGTTAGGGGTGTTTGGTGTGGGCTGAAATCCCTGCTGACACGGCCATTTCCATCCCACCCCAGGAACAATGGCCAGACATGTGAGTGTGACCTTGGGAACCCAGCATGGAGTGTCACCGGGATCCAGAGCAGCAAGGTCCCTGCAGCAGAGGACAAGAGTATGCTGGGCTTTGTAGGATGAGTTTTCATCAGCCACACACGATGGCAGAAGCAGCAGCTGTCCCACGTGGGTCCTCTGGTGAATGCAGATACATCTTCAGTCCTTTGTCATCGAAACAGCAGAAGCACAGTAGATCCCTTTGGATTCAGTAAACACCTGGAATGTTGCACAAATTCAAGGGGATGAGAATAGGAGATTCTGCTCTTTTGACATGTGGTGGTCAAGCAGGTTTTATTTTGGAAAAGAGAAGAGACATGGCCTTGTTTGTGCCCCACACCAGTGATTCAGATTGTTACCATGTTGTGGTGGTTATATAAATTAAAGCTGGGCTTCCGAGAAACGATTTTTGGCATGTCTTTTGTCATTACCTGTTACTGTATTCCTTTGGAATCAGGATTGGGATAGAGGAAAATAGGAACACTGAAGTGGATAGAAGAGTCCTTATCTATCAGGAGGGGCCACTCTGTACCCCTATATGTGTCGTGTAGAATAGGATCTGTGTAGAATAGGACCATACCCCTACTGCCTAACACAGATGTGATATTTTCTCCTCACTTGAGACAATTTATTTCTCACTCTTTCTTGCTGTACTTTTTCAGTCCTCACAGGAGGACACATGGACGTTGAGTGTTCTGTAATGAATGATGAGTGATCCATTGTTCTCTGTTGCTCAAACAAATTCATTCTTAAAGAAATCAATTAAAACAGACCATTCCTGTTCCAGGAGCTTGTGATTAATGACTGTGTGCATTTAAAGTGCTTCTGGACATACAATGTCAGAGCCTAATTCAAAGGCTTGCTTTTTCTATTTCTCCATTAGGAACAACCCTTGCTTTCTCTCTCTCTCTCTCTCAAATAAAAATAAGCTGTTTCAGAGATCCAATGGAGTTAGGGCTTTTATGATAATTAGAGCAGTAAATCTTAGACCAAGCTTTCATCTAGCTTTGTGAAAAGAACAGTGGTATACTTCTTTTCTCTCACTTTTTTGGCTATAATTCTGTATTCTGCTCTTTTTTAATTTAACTTTCATTTTGTATTTTTATGTGGCTAGGGTCTTTAGGTATTTTAAAAATTATTATTTACAATAAAAAAAAAAAAAAGCCTGATGCCTTCAAGTAGATTCCAACTTAGGGTGATCCAAGTGAAGAACTGGTCCCTAGGGTTTTCTTGACTGTAATCTTAACAGAAGCAGATCGCCAGACATATCTTCTGAGGTACTGCTGGGTGGGTCCAAACTGTCACCCTTTAGGTGAACAGTTGCATTGAAATTGTTTGCAGATATTAGCTACATTATATTACTCAGTCATTTCTCAATAGCTAAATATTTAAGTTGACTCTTTCCTTGAATTTTCTTTTTTGCCTTTGTAAAAAAAATTATGGTGAATACCTTTTGGATATATCTTTTTCTTCTTTACTGTTATTTACTTAAGGCAAACTTCCAGAGCCAGAGTTACTGTCAGAGCACACCAACACACAGAGTATTATAATTTTTTAAAACTTCGCTAACTAGAATATTTATTTTTGTTCCCCACTCCTTAATATTTTTATTATTTGTTTTGTTGTGGTTTAGTATTTCCAAATTTTTATTTTGAAATACTTCAGACCTTCAAAAAAAGTTATGAAAGTAGCCAGTGAGTACCTGGAAACCATTCACTTAGATTGAACTGTTAAACACTTTGCCATAATTGCACACACATGCATGTATTTTTTCTTGAACCGTTTGAATTAGTTGTTGACTTTATGACACTTAACTACTAAATACTTTAGCAAGTATCTCCTAAGAACATGGGTGTTCTCTTATATATAGCTACGACATAATTATCACTCTTGGGAAACCTAACGTTGGTACAATATGCTGTCTAATCTGTATCCATATTCAAACTTCCCCAATTGTTATAGCTGTTTATAGTGTTTGTTTTAGCCAAAATCCAATTAACAATCTTTTATTGTGTCTGGTTTTTTTATGTTGCTTCAGCCTTTTTTCCTTTAGAACAGTTCTCAAGGATTTTTTTTTTTTTTTTAATCTTGGTATTTTTGAAGCATTCAGACCCATTATTTTGTCATTGTGTGAGTCCTTCCTCGTGTTTAGATTCACAGGAGCTGGCATGAGAGATGAAATTTTCTGTGGATTTTAATCAGACACACATGGGTTTAAACCTGTATGCCACCCTTGGCTAGCTCCATGACTTAGGCAAGTCACTTAACCTTTTTGAAGCAGAGTTTTGTCATTTATAAAACTGAGGTAATATCTAATTTGCAGTAGAATTGTGTTAAGATTATCAGGAAGATTGATGGAGAGCGTTATGAAAAAGTCCCCAGTGCTGGATTTGGCTCTTGTCGGGCACTGAAAAGTGAATCACTTTGGCCCATGCCATGAGGATTATTAGGAAAACCAGGAAATGACAACAAGAAACCATGCTTTGCGGGGAACTATCAACAGTGTATTATCAAGCACAGGCTATTAGTTCTGCAGAGGTTAAAAAAGGATGCTTGGATCCAAATGGATTCCCTCAATGGTGCAAACCATTAACCCTTTGAGCTGCTAACCACGAGATTGGAGCTTTGAGTCCACCTAAAGGTGACATGGAAGAAAGTCCTGGCAATCTACTTTACCAAAAATCATCCATTAAAAACCTCGCAGAGCACATTTCTGCTCTGATACACGTGGGTCGCTATGAGTGTGAACCCATTGGAGAACAACTGGGGTCCAAGTGTGAGACAGTAGCAGGGCTGGACCCCTGGTTTCCAGGTCCTAGCTCAGTCCTGCCGACAGCTGGGGTGACCTATGTAGTACAGCATCCAGGGCACTAACGGTTCAGCCGGCACATGGAAGTTCCTCCCCTGTTTTGTAGGTCACCAGAAGTGGGATTGAGCATGTCAAGTGTCTTCCTGAAGTAGCACCAGAGAGCTGAGTTAGGTCCAATCCATTTCCCTAAGGAGATGGTCATCACCTGCACGTGGACCAAGAGTGTAGGCATCCCATGCACACTGTGTTTGTGTAAAATGATGGCCAGTGTGCTGACACTCCACCCTTTTGCCAGTGGCAAGTGATGGCTTAAAGAAATAAAAAAAGGGGGGGGGGGCGCAGAGTGTGGTGGGATCTTGGCTGGTGTGATTCCTGGAGACCCAAGGAGATGACGGTTGGGTGGGTCTGAGGCGACTTTGGATCTGGTGAACCTTGGCGGAGCAGTGTGAGCGAGAGCAGAAGAGGTCAGAGAAAAGTCGAGAGCGCGGAAAGAAGACCCGCCCCTGCGGAGCAGAGGATTCAGCCCCAGAAGCAAAAAGACGATTGCCACCTCCCATTTTCTTCATCTTGGTCTGAGTGGCTTTCAGCTCACCATTTTTCTGTCTGTCTCTCTCTCTTTTTTTAAAATTGTGCTTAAGTGAAACTATACATCCAAATCAATTTTGCATGCCCGGCTATCTGCAGCTGCTTCTGCTCTCCTTGCCCGGTGACAGCATTCTCCTGCTTTTCATTCTATTCTTTTTTTTTTTTTAATTTTTATTTGACATGACTGAGTGAAAATGTACATTCCCATATAAATTTACATGCCCACCTATATGCAGCTTCCACTGCTCTCCCTGTCCGGTGACTGCACACTATTCCTCTCTGCTCCATACATGTCTCATCCTCCCAACAGCCCCCTTTCCCCTCCTCTCCGTCCACTCCCCTTCCTCCAGCCAGAGGTCAGCAGGATGATATCCTATAGATGTATAGAACCATGAAGTGCGTCCAATATATGGTTACTCTGCATTGCCAAGTCCAATCCATTCCTGTCCGAAGAGTGGACCTTTGTTATAATTTATGGGAAAGGGCAGCATCAGGGCCGGGGGCCATGGAGGAACCCCAAAACTGCTGGACCATCAATTGAGGTCTTTTAGTCATTCTAGTTGTATTCCTGTCCCCTCCTCTCCACCCTCTCCTCTCTCATGTAGAAAGAGCCCAGTAGGACAGCCTCCTATAAATGCATAGAACCGTGAAGTCAACACACCGTATGGTCACACTGTGTACCTGGGTCCAGTCCATTCTTGTCGGAAGAGATGACCTCAGTAGTGTTTTCTGGTCAGGGGCAGCACTAAGTCTAGGGGTCGTGCTTCCGGGGGATCCTCCAAGCTCAGTTCTGGTCATTTAGCAGAATTCTTGTCAGCTCACCCTTCTGAGTGTGCCCAAGCCAGCCAAGTGCCGTCGAGTCGGATCCGACTCATGGCGACGCTTGAGTGTGCCCAAAGTGATTCCCAAATAGGAATCTAGGACGGCCAAAATTGAAGGTGCTTGTGCCAGAAGCATGATTTGATCTGACAACGCTAATAGGGAGGTGAAGGGATGGAATGGTCTTACTACTGGGAGAAGAACGATAGTGTGGTTTGTACAACGTGTTTACGTGCGGAGTCTTCACTGACAACCGTAAAAGAACAGAAAATCTACAGGTGGAGGTAGAAAAAAGCATTCTAGGGCCAGAACCCTGGGTCTCGCCGGCGTTCCCAGCCCCGCCCCTGTTTTTAGCCAATCAGCGAGGAGCACCGGCGAGGTTAGAGATGTTGCCCGTTCGTGACAACCACCAGGGGGCAGCATAGCACAACGACTCGACGTTCCCTCAGCTTATTCAGAATATTTTTTAAGTTCGTGTCTTGTCCACCAGCTGCGAGCCGAATCAATTCGACAGCAACGTTTTTACTTTGTGCCAGGAATCAGAAGCTTAAAAGTATCCGCCAATCCGACGTCCTGATGTTTGTGGAGCGTTTTATATGGAGTTTGCAAACTGCTTTGCCATCAGGGATCTCGTCATCAGTCCTAACCACAACTCCGAGTGATCTCTGACCGACGCAGAGAGTTGTAAGTGGCTGATCTGAAGGAGAATCGGGACTGGAGTCTCCACATTGTGCCCTTCACTGCATTAGACTGCCTTCTGTCAAGGAAATAGAGTGAAAAGATGTAATACATAATTACACTCACTGAATTGTAAGTGCAGAAATTGTTAACTCGGCGGTTGTTTTGTTATGTCTACTTTCACCGGAATGAAAAAATTACTGTAAGGTATATTAATAATTATTAGACACACTGAGGGAAATTAAACCAACATCATGGAACATTTTATGTACAAATTATCGAATGGGAAACTACTTTGCTATATCAACTTGCACCTAATGGAAATTTAAAAAATGTTTTTTGAAGTTAAAAAATATACATGAATATTCATAGAAGAATTAATACTTTTTGGCTATCACAAAACAACCAAACATGCCCATCATCCAATGAATGAATGAATAAAATGTGGTATAAGTCATACAGTGGAATATTACCAACCATAAGATGGAATACTTCTGATACATGTTAGAGCATGGACAAACCTTGAAAACATTATGCTAAGTGAAATAAGCCAGCTTGAATGACCACGTATTACATGATTTCCCTTTTATGGAATATCTAGCCTATTATGGATTAAATTGTGTCCCCGCAAAATATACAAGGTCTGACAATGAAGTCCACAAAACTAATTGTTCTAAGTGCTACATACCTTGCTGCTGAATATCGCTATGAAGCTATGCATCAATGCCAGCATCTAGTCCACCCTTCAAAGCAATTTTGGAACTCTTTCTAGAATGGCCATTGCACATGGTGGCACAGTGGCAAGTTTGTGAACTTAATTGTATAGTTGTCTGTGAGGGAATTTTTAGCCAGTAAACATAACTGTGTTGGAACACCCTATCTACTCACCTGCTGTGGCCCCCAATGACTTTTTTCTTTCGTTACTGAAACATAAAGGAAATGTTGAAAGCAAGACATTGTGATGACATTCAGGACATTGGGGTAATGTGATGACAGCTCTGATGGCCATTCCAGAAAACAAGTTACAAAATTGTTTGGAAGGGTGGGTTAGGCACTGGCATCGGTGCATAGCTTCCCAAAGGGAGTACTTTGAAGGTGACCATATTGATATCCAGCAATGAGGTATGTAGCACTCTTTCTACAATGAGTTCACCAACTTAATTGGCAGTCCTTCTGTATGATGTTGTAACCCCTGATGGAAATCCTGATGGCCTAGTGGTTAAGTGCTATGCCTGCTAACCAGAAGGTCAGCAGTTCAAATCTGCCAGATGCTCTTTGGAAACACTATGGGGCAGTTCTACTCTGTCCTATAGGATCACTATGAGTCAGAATCAACTCGACAGCAGTGGGTTTGGTTTGGTTTTGGTTAACCCCTGATACCTCTGAAAGTGCCTTTGTTTGGAAAAATGGTCTTTAAAGATGTTATCAATTAGATCAGACCAGAAGAGGATGGGTCCTCGTTCAGTCTGAGTGGGACCTTGTAAAAGAGGTAGACTGAGGGCAGACAACCATGTGACTACAGACTTATGCTGCAGCTGCAAACCGGTGAACACCTGGGGTTGCCCAAAGCCAGCAGAGTCAAGAAAGGACCTTTGCCTAGAGCCTTGGGAGAGAACATGGCCAGCCCAATATTCTCAATCTGGACACCTAGCTTCTAGAGTGTGAAACAATACATTTCTGTTCCTAAAAAATATTATTAACAAGCGGTAGCCACTATTATATAACATTTTTTGTTAACAATAATGTTATGTCTCTGCACCCCACATTGGTGAATGGCGTCGGGGGTCTTAAAAGCTGCCAAGCTGCCATCCGAGGACACAGCAAATGGTCTCAACTCAGCAGGAACGGATGCTCACCGAGGGCCAAAATGGTATGCGGTAAAGACAACCGAGAAGACAGAAAGACCCGCAAGAGTGGGTGCCTACATCGACCTGGGACCGGAAGAACCGGATGGTGCCCGGCCACCACCAGTGATAGCCATGACGGAGCTCACAGAGAGGAGCCTCACTGGCAACACAAGAATAAAAAGAGGTGCATCATGAGATCTCCACTAAAAGACCTCAATTGATGGTCCAGCGGTTTTGGGGTTCCTCTGAGAGCATGGCCCCCGGCCCTGATGCTGCCCTTTCCCATAAATTATAACAAAGGTCCACTCTTTGGACAGGAATGGATTGGACTTGGCAATGCAGAGTAACCATATATTGGAAGCACTTTATGGTTCTATACATCTATAGGATATCATCTTGCTGACCTCTGGCTGGAGGAAGGGGAGTGGACGGAGAGGAGGGGAAAGGAGACTGTTGGGAGGATAAGACATGTATGGAGCAGAGAGGAATAGTGTGCAGTCACCGGACAGGGAGAGCAGTGGAAGCTGCATATAGGGGGGCATGTAAATTTACATGTGAATGTACATTTTCACTCATTTATGTTAAATAAAAAAAAAAACAATAATGTTATATATTAGTTGTTAGATGCTGTTGACTGCATTTTAACATAGTGACCCCGTGTAACAGATATAGAACTGCACTGTGGGGTTTCCTAGATTCTAATCTTGATGGGAAAACCCTGGTGGCATAGTCATGAAGTCTTATAGCTGCTAATCAAGAGGTTGGCAGTCCGAATCTACCAGGTGCTCCTTGGAAATTCCACGGGGGCAGTTCTACTCTGACCTATAGGGTCACTGTGAGTCGGAACTGACTCTACAGCCCCTAACAACAACAGTCTTTACAGAGTGATCTTCAACGGTCAGCCTTTCAGTCGTGCCACGAGGGGTCCTTTTTATATTAGGCTACCTTTTTAGGCATCTATAAATTCACTAGTTATTTAATGCTCACAATCACCCATCGGGATAGGTACTGTTATTATCCCCATTTAACACATAATTTAATCACCTGGTCTGCCCTTGCAGCCCCACACCTCCATCTCCAGTGTAGGCTGTGATCTTCACCTAACTTGGTCCTTGGGCCCCAGCACAGTGAAGTGTGACAGAGTAGAAAGGCCATGGGCTTTGGAGTTGACCTGAAGATGTGGGCACTGCCACTTCATTAGCTGAGTGTTTTTTCAAAAGTTACTTAATCTGTCTAAGCCTAAATTTTAATTTGTGAAATAAAGGTAGTACCTTTTGTTGGGTGCCGTTGAGTCCATTTTCACCTCGTAGTGACCCTATAGGCAGAAGCAGAAGTGCCCCATAGAGTTTTCTAGGCTGTAAACATTACTGGAGGAGCTGGTGGTACAGTGGTTAAGAGCCATGGCTGCTGACAAAAAGGTTGGGGGTTAGAATCTATAGAAACTGTATGGGGTGGTTCTAGTCCATTCTACAGGGTTACTGTGAGTTGAAAGTGACTCGACAATGGTAGGTTGTTTGTTTTGGTCTTCTGGTAGATCAGTAATGGAAACCCTGGTGGCATAGTGGTTCAGTGTTACATCTGCTAACAAAAAAGTTGGCAGTTCACATCTGCCAGCACTCTTGGAAACTCTATGGGGCAGTTCTACTGTGCCCTATAGGATCACTCGATAGCAGTGGGTTTCGGTGGGGTTTAGCCACTCCTGAGAAACCGTATGGGGTAGCCCTACCTTGTCCTGTAGGGTTGTTATGGGTTGGAATTGACTTGACTGCAGTGGATTTGGTTTTGGTTGAAATCTTTACTGGAGCAGATTCTCAGGTCTTTCTCCCTCCCGTGGAATGGCTGGGTGGCTTCAAATTGCCAGGCTTTTGGTTGGCAGCCATATATTAACCGTTTGCACCACCTACATTGTTGTAGTGAACAAATACGATAATGTATGAAAGTGAAACGCTTAATGCAGTGTAAGGTGCTCAGGAAATAAACAAATGGATGGACGTATCTTGAAGGTACCTGAAACTTCTCCTGGCCCTAGTGGAGGGGAGCAGTGTTGCTGGGAGGAGTATCCAGTTGGCTTAGCTTGTGGATAGGACCCTTAGCCGTCCATCTCCATCATTTTACAGAAGAGGAAGCTAAAGCTAAAGAAAGGCAGTCGTTTTGTACAAAGTCATCCCTGAGTGCCAGTCAACCAGGAAGTTACCCTGGGGCTCAGTCTAGTGTGGTAAGAGCTGTCAGCCTGTGGTCAAGCCTGGGTGGTGGCGAGTTAAGCCTGGGTGGTGGTGTGAGTGTCTTGTTTAGCCAGCCCCACCCCTCCCTGTAAAACAACTGGCTGCATCGAGTCCCTCCAATTCTGTGGCTCTCACCTCTGCCCAGTTTTCTGAGCAAGAAAATCATGAAACTAGGCAATCAGCATTTTCCACCAGTCTCTGGGGCAGGGGGGATGGGGAGAGAGGGAAGCAGGGGGGCCCTGGACATCCTGCCACAGCTGTATTGTCAGTTAGTATTTATTTGTTCCCCTTCCCCAGCCTGGAAACCCAGGGGAAGCCAGCAGCAGCTTGTGAAGCAAGGTCTCAGCGATTATGAGAAGCTGGTTCTTGAGTGAGATGACTCAGCTCAGTTTGGATCTGCAGAGCCTTAGAGCAGGGTGCAGGCCACCAGGGCTGCTTGGGGGAAATACTGCCTCTCAGGAGACCGGGAATGCCTGGGTAGCCCCCACTTTGTGAGTGAGCAGCAGTGCTGGGGTCCGTTCTGGTTGCACTTTCCTTCTAAGAGGCTGCTTGTATCTTGCCTGGTGTAGCAATCCTCACCAGGCCCTCTGCAGCAGTGGCCAGACTGCTTTCTAAAATGGGCCTCACTGAGCCATTTCCAAAGGGTGCCTTGTTGCCTATAAACAGAACTCCAAAGTCTTTCGCATGGTGCTGACCAAAATTTCTGCTTCATCCTGAATCTCTCTGTCCTCCCACCACAAGCCCTGTATTCTAGCCCGGGGTTTGTCAGTGTGAGACATGGATTACCTTTTTCAGAATCAGAGACTCACACTTGTTTGAAAGTGCAGATTCCTTGGCCTCAGACTTACAAAACCCTGTTGCTGATGGCACCTGGGAACCTGCATTTTAGAGATGTCACTGCTGATCCCTGTGCAGACCAGTTTAAGAAGCTCTGCTCTGCCAAATGCATGATTTAATGCTTCTTGACTATCTCTGCAGCCCTGAGGGCATGGTGGTTAAGTGCTCAGCTGCTAATCAAGAAGTCATCGGTTCAGATCCACCAGGTGCTTCTTGGAAATCCTGTGGGGCAGTTCTGTTCTGTCTTACAGGGTCACTGTGAGTCAGAATCAACTCAACAGCAGCGCGTTTGGTTTGGGTTTTGACTGTCTCTGGGCAGTCACATCTCAGTGCCGGTTTTCATGCTGTTCCTTTTACTAGAATGCCCTTCCCACACATCTCAACCTGGTGCGTTCTGTCCCTCCTCCAAGGTACACCCCCACATGACAGGTCTTCTGTGCAGCTTCCCCCAAACTCTAGGTCCCTTCCTTTGTGTTTGCATGGTCCCCTTGCACTCTCTGCTTCCTTTGGCTGTGAAATGTTTGCACTGTGTCAGGTAACTACTTTAGCTATAGAATGTTTATATTGTGTCAGGGTTGGTTATTTGGCTCCTTTGCTTCTGAGCTCTGTAAGGACCACAGATAATTATTTTTGAATTCCCAGAAAGAAGGCATTTATTGCATCTTTGATGAATGAATGAATGAATGGAGGCCAAGACTCAGTTTAACTCAGAAAAGTAGACTTATTGTGCAGCTGGCAGAGCTGGGATTTGCTATGCAGGTTCCTACTTCAGTTTTAGTTTTTGATCTTCCCTTACTAGCTTGACAATAGTGTAAGAATTTAGATTAGCTATGAGTTAGGACTTAATACATATTTTAAAAATCCCCAAGTATATTTCTTTGGGAGACTGAGGAACTGCTTTCTCCTGACCTCTGTGAGGGTAGAACCTACAGGGACTTTTTCTCCATGCAAGGCCTGAAGATCACCTTCTCTGAATTAATTCTTGACCTCTTAACTTGAGTTACATAACTGCCATCATACCCTACTTGGACACCCTGGGGCACACCTTAAAGGCTGTCATGACTGTTCCAAAACAGCACACTGGTCTCTGGCCAGACCTTCTGGAAACCTCTCAGGTTTCCGGCTCTCTGATAGAATGCCACCCAAGCTCTTGAGTGGCCTCTTTTCTTCTTTTCTTTTACAGGAGGCCAAACTCTCACCAGGTGCTGGACTGTATCCTGTCCTGTCCCTAGGCACTCTGCACTGGCATCATCGCCTCCCTTTCCTTTCCCTGTAGTCTCTCCTCTCTTGCTTTTCCCCTGCAGAACTTAACCTAGTCAGACTTCTTCATCTTAACGAGCTGAATGCCTCTAGCTACCAGCTCATCCTTCAGGTTCCCTGCACAGTACAAGTTCCCTGGGTGATGCAAATGGTTAAGTGCTACAGCTGCTGACCGAAAGGTTGGCAATTCAGATCCATCAGATGCTCCTTGGAAACTCTATGGGACAGTTCTGATTTGCACTATAGGGTCACTATGAGTCGGAATGGACTCCATGGCAGGAACAGACTCCATGGCAGTGGTTAATGGTTTTTATCCACCTGAAGGTTGGTGGCTTGACTGTACAGTGGTGCTGTCAAAGAAAGGTCTGGTGATCTGCTTCTGTAAAGATGACCGCAAAGAAAGCCCCACTGAGCAGTCCTACTCAATAACACATGAGGTGATCATGAGTAGGAAGCAATTTGATGGCAACAGGTTTCTTCCTTCTTTTTTTAATTGTCATTGCGTAGCTTGTTAAAAGAGAAGGTCCCATTTGCTACCTACTTAGTCTCAACCCCATTTCTGTCCCAAGTACCCTACTGATTCTTTCCAAGGCCACAGCAACTTCCTAATTGCAAAATCCAACAAGTAGTCGCTTGTGCTTTCTGTGACATATGACCCTGTGAGTCACCCTTTTTTTGAGTCTGTTCTTCCTTGGTTTGCGAAGCACTCTTTACTGCCTTCTTCCTCTTTCTGTTCTCCTGTTAATATTCCATGCTGTTCATTGTTTAGCTCCTTTACCTTATTGCTTTGTTTTGTTTCTCTGATGTCTCTGTTAGTGTAAAACTTTGTAAGACGTTCAGCATCTCTGAGTCTTACACAAGAAGTGCAACTCTTATATCTAAAGGGCCCAGCAAAGGGCCTAGCGTGGAATAGGAGACTTCAGATTCTCTGAATGTTAGCAAATGGTGGTGGTTTGGTACTTGGCCATTAACTTTCGTGAGACCTTAGAGATACCTCAGAACTTCTCTAGGCCTCCATTCCCTTGTCTGTAAAATTAAGGGCCTGCACTAAATAGATCAGAAGTGACATAGTTTTGGTGAGCTCGCTGTCATTCCTTGTTTGGGTGTTCATGTAGACGTGACTACTCGTTTGTGGCAATTTGCTTGCAGAGTCTTGATACATCCTGAGACTCTTTCAAAATGACACTTCGACCAGTCATGAGCTATTGACTGAAGACGACTCAGAAAAGTAGCTCTGAGGGCACTGGACAGGGTTGTTGGTGTTGTTAGGTGCTACTGAGTGTCAGTGTCTTAGGCTGGGTTCTTCAGAGAAGCAAAATATATGTACACACATATACATAGGCATGTCTACATACATACATGTTGTTGTTAGGTGCTGTCAAGTTGGTTCTGACTCATAGCGACCCTACAAACAACACAGTGAAACACTGCCTGGTACCTTCACCATCCTCACAGTCATCGTTATGCTCGAGCCCACTGTTGCAGCCACTATGTCAAAAATCCATTTTATTGAGGGTCTTCCTCATACTGTACCAAGCATGATGTCCTTGTCCAGGGACTCTTCCTTCCTGATAATGTGTCCAAAATATGTGAGATGTAGTCTCGCCATCCTTGCTTCTAAGGAGCATTCTGGGTTACTTCTTCCAAGACAGATTTGTTCGTTTGTCATAGTCATCTCGTGCTACTATGACAGAAATACACAGGGATGGCTTTAGTAAAGAGAAGCTTGTTCTCTCACAGCCCAATAGGCTAGGAGTCCAGATTCAGGGCTCTGGCTCCAGAGGAAGGCTTTCTGCCTGTTTGCTTTGGAGAAAGGTCCTTGTCATCAGTCTTCCCTTGGTCCGGGAGCATTTCAGCACAGGACCCTCAGGTCCAAAGGACACACTGTGTTCCCCGCAGTGCTTTCTTGATAGCATTAGGTCCCTAACACTCTGCTAGCTGTGCTGCCCTTTCCTTTTATCTCTTGCAAGATAAAGGGAGGTGCAGACCACACCCCAGGGAAACTCCCTTTACATTGGATCAGGGGTGTGACTTTAGGTATTACAGTCCTCCCCTCATCCTGTCTAATGTAATCCAATCTTGTGTTATTAACCATAGGCAGAGATTAGAATCTGCTGCATACAGTAAAATTAAAATCATGGAATAGAGAACAACCATACAATGCTGGGAACTGTGGCCCAGCCAAATCGCTACATATGAGTACATTTTTTGGTGAATGTAATCCAATCTATGACATTGTTCTTTTGGCAGTCCATGGTATATATTCAGTATCCTTTGCCAATGCCAACACCACAGTTAAAAGGCACTAATTTTTTTTCAGTCTTCCTTATTCATTGTCCAGCTTTCATATGCATGTGACATCATTGAAAACATGGCTTGGCTCAGGCACACCTTAGTCTTCAAAGTGATACCTTTGCTTTTCAATACTTTAAAGAGGTCTTTGCCACAGATTTTCCCAATGCAGTCCATCATTCGATTCCTTGACTGCTGCTTCCATGGGTGTTGTAGATCTAAGTGAAAGTAATTCCTTGACAACTTCAGTATTTTCATCATTTACCATATTTCTTATTGTTCCAGTTTTGAAGCTTTTTGTTTTCTTTATGTAATCCTTTGTTCTTCATCAGTAAGTGCTTCAAGTCCCCTTCACTTTTGGCAAGAAGGTTAGTCATCTGCATATTCAAGGTTGTTAATGAGTCTTCCTCCAATCCCTATGCTCTGTTCTTCTTCATACGGTAGTTTCTTGGATTATGTCACAGCATACAGATTCAATAAGTACGGTGATGCAACCTTTTCTGTTTTTAAACCATGCATTATCACCTAGTTCTGTTTGAACTACTGCCTCTTTGTCTAGGTACAAGTTCCACATGAGCACAATTAAATGTTCTGGAATTCCCATTTTTTACAATGTTATCCATAATTTGTGATGATCCACACAGTCAAATGCCTTTGTGTAGTCAATAAAACACAGGTAAACATCTTTTGGGTATTCTCTGCTTTCAGTCTTTGTGCTTATTTACCAATCTTTAGTTAACAATTCCACATGGGTTTTCCCTACATCGTAAGCCTGTGTTTCCCTTGCTTACTGGGTCCTGTATCCCTTGCCAAGATCTTGCTGACATCAACAATGATATCCCTATTTTCATATCTTCTAAAACCAGTTTAAATGTCTAGCAGTTCCTTGTCAATGTACTCCTCAACTGTTTTGTAATTACCTTCAGCAAAATTTTACTGGTATGTGATTATTAATAATGTTGTTTGATAACCCCTGCATTACCTTTTTTGGTATGGGCACATATGTGGATCTCTTCTAGTCAGCTGGCCTGATAATATTTTCCAAATCTCTTGGCATAGATAAGTGCGTAATTCCAACACTGTGTCTGTTTGGTGCAACAGCTCAGTTGGTATTCTCTCAAACCCTGGACCCTTGTTTTTTTTGCCACTGTCTTCAGTGCACATTGCATTTCTTCTGTCAGTACAGTCAGCTCTTGATCATATGCTAGCTCCTGCACTGGAAGATGAACGAACTCTCCTCAAGCAGTCACGGTGAAAATCTGAAGTGGCCTGGGCCTCTGTTTTTCCTTCTGTAAAGGGAGAGATTTGATCGGAACCACTGATAGCAGTGGTTCCGCAACAAGCCTGCACATAGGAATCAGCTGGGAAGCTCTCACTGATACCGACGTCGGTCCCTCCCCCAAAGAGTCTGATTTAATTGGCCCAAGGTGCAGCCTGGGCAGTGGTATTTTTTAACAGCTCCCCTGGTGATTCTAATGTTCAGCCAAAATTGAGAAACACTGATCTAAAGTTTCTTCTTGATGTAATGCAGTAGAAAGTTGAGCTACCAGGACTCCTTGAGGCCAGAGACACGGAATGTCTCCCAGCATTCTTCTGTGTAGTTTAGCAGGAAGCATTTATTGAGCAGGCTAACCATGCTGGAATTCTGAGAGTTCACAGATTCTTGCATGTTTAATACTTAGGCACCCACACCGTCCTAGGAGACTAGGAGAGCAGGGCTCAGAGGAGAGAAAACATTGGCTCTTCCCTCCCCCTAAGGCTGTGACCTAAGACCTGGGAGTTTGGATGCCCTGCAGTCAGACTGAAGGAAAGAGTGGAGGGAAGGGTTATTAGAAACTTACTGGAGGCACTTGAACCCTGATTTAAAGGATTTAAGGGGCTGAGAGTTATAAACACCCTTTACCACTCTCCAGTGCTTTAAGACTGTGTTCACAGCCATTACTAATTTGATCCCCCAAACAACCTTGAGAAATCCAGAGCAGGTAGGTACTACTTTCCCCATTTTTCAGATGAGAAGACTAAGGCTTGAGTGGCTGTCAAAGATGATATACTGAAGCAGCAGCAGGGTCATCATGAGAATCCTTATGTCCTGACTCCTTATCCTGGGTTCTCTCACTGTGTCTGGGAAGAAAATCTCTATACACCAAGGGAGCTCAGAGTCTTGGTCACTTTGAATTGGAGCCAAGATTCTCAGTGACCATATCAAATGCTACAAGAACAACTAAAATACTTTCAATCCCCACTGTAGTCCATCAGCCTCTGCTCTAGGATCATTAGCAAATGACTACAGCTTTGCAAAGTCTATAGTGTTTGAAGTATTCATTTCCAGCTTTGCCTGGGTACCAAGGGCAAAGTGTCTCCAGGAATACTCAGAAAGGCCCTGCAGATCAGTGGTAACCAAATGCTGGGTCACAGACATGGACTAGCCCTTGGTCACTGACTCAAGATGAAATGAAAAACCCAAAATAGGGTAGTGATTCTTTTCCTAAATTAAGCTAAATTTAATTAATTTAAAGCTCCCTGTCTTTTGTTGAGAGATTTATATCCTTATTTTCTGGGGGAATGTAAATGGCTTTCATGAAAGTATAATAATGGATAGCAGTTTATTTTAATTCCTGAATGACAAAGTTAAAAGAGGACCACACTATATAAATCCCCCAAATTGCTTTAGAAGTATTTCTGATCCCAGGAACCCCCAAGTCTGGTAACCAGTCACTACTGTGGGGGGCCAGGAGTAAGACCAAGTGACCCTGGGCTCCTCATAGGTGTGGGAGCCATACAGAGAGTCTCACTTTGAGATGAGGGTAGTGGTGTATGTGGAACAGTAAGAGAACCAAGATGCCCAGGGTTGGGCTATACTACCCATAAGTTAATGTGAAATCATAGTACCATTGCCATTGTAGTTTTATTTAAGCTTATGTTGTACTTCCTAGATGCCCAGCACTGTCTCAAGTGCTGTAAAAATAGGATTTCATTTAACCCTCATCAAGTGTATGAGGTAGATGCCATTATTGTCTCTACTCCCACTTTAAAACTGAGGAAACTGAGACATGGGGTATGAAGACACTTGCCCAAGGTCACAGCTGCTCTGAAGCAGAACCACGAGCTGAAGCCAAGGAGAGCCTGGCTTTGGAGTCCATGCTCTTAATCCCTATACCATGCTGCCGATTAGAAGCAATTTAAGGCCTTTATGGTGTGTAATGATCTATTTTCAGCCTCTGATTCCGGAGACAGAAACTGCCTGTGAACCTAAGCGGCCCAATCTGTGTGGAGCTGCTGCTGTCAGTGATTCTTTTTCAGGGCTCTCCACCTCACCTCTGGGAGAACTGGAGCAGGCAGACCAGCCCTTTGACAGAGCCTCCCAAGACAACACCAGTGTCATAGGCATCTAGTGCTGCTGTAACAGAAATACCACAAGCAGATGGCTTTAACAGGGAGGAATTTTTTTCTTCACAGTCAAGTAGGCTAAAAGCGTACACTTAGGGCATCAGCTCCAGTGGAAGGCTTTCTGTCTCGTCAGCCTTCTCATCAATCTTCCCTGGGATTAGGAGCTTCTCTGGGCAGGGACCCCGGACTTGAAACAAGTCTTCTGCTTCTGGGACTGCTTTCTTGGTCCTATGAGGTCTCCATGTCTCTTTGCTCCCTTCTCTCTTCTATGTCTCAAAAGAGGCTGGCTTAACACTAATCATATAGATCTCATCAGTATAATTGCTGCTAATCCATTTTATTGCATCATAGTGATAGGATTTGCAACCTAGAGGAATATCACATACAGTTGGATAATCACACAATACTAGAGATCATGGCCCAACTAAGTTGACAGATAGTTTGGGGACATAGTTCAATCTGTGATAACTAGTAAAATCAATAAATTTTGTATAAGGTTAGCAAGCCTTTGCAGCTTGGCATCTAAGCCTGTGCAAAGGCCTTGGGAGAGGTTATTTTTTAAAGCAGCCAAGCCCCCCCCCCCTTTTTTCTTCTTCTTCCCAAATATAGGCCTAAGAGTATTTCAAAGAAGAAATAAATAAAGGACATCATACTAACTAGGAAAAGTTTTTGGCTCCAACAAATCCAATCCAATCCAGTCTCCAAAATCTGCAAAATACTCTAAAACCTGAATAACAAACAGACTAATCCAATTCTAAAAATGGGCAGAGAATGTGAACAAGGCAGTTCATCAAAGAAGACATCCACAATGCTAACAGATACATGAGAAAATACAATCATCAGCTATTAGAGAAATTTAAATCAAACCTGCAATGAGATACCATCTCACCCCAACAAAGCTGGCATTAATCCAAAACCCAGAAAATACAAATGTTAGAGAGGCTGTGGAGAGACGGGAACACTTAAACATTGCTGGTGGGAATGTAAAATGGCACAAACATTCTGAGAATCAATTTGGAGCTGTCTTAAAAAGCCAGAAATAGAAATACCATCTGATCCAGCAACCCCACTTCTTAGAATAGATCCTAGAGAAATAAAGGCTGTCATGTGAATACATGCACACCAGTGTTTATTGCAACAATGTCTACAATAGCCAAAAGATGGAATCACCCTAGGTGCCCATCAGTGGATGAATGGATAAACAAACTGTGGTGTATTCACACGATGGAACACTATGCAATGATAAAGAACAATGCTGAATTTGGGAAACATAACATGGAGGAATCTGGAAGGCATGCTGAGTGAAATTAGTTGCAAAAGGACAACTATGTTATGAAACTGCTATTGTAAGAACTCAAGAAATGGTTTAAACACAGAAGAAAACAGTCTATGACGGCTACAAGGGTGGGAAGGGAGGGAGAGGGTAGTCATTAGTTAAATAGTAGATAAGAATTAAGTTAGGTGAACGACAACAGACAGTAGAGAAGTCAGCACAACCAAACTAAACCAAAAATTCAGAAGCCTCCTAAATATAACCACATACTTCGAAGGATAGAGTAGCAGGGGCAGGGGCCTGGGGACCATGATTTCACAGGACATCTAGGTCAACTGCATAACAAATTTTTTTAAGAAAGTGTCCTGCCTATAAGACATGAGGCTGTCGGAGCAGCTCCCCAAGAGTAATGAGAGGGAAGGGTGGAGGGAAGAATATGGGAAGCACAGAGTGGAAGGGATAAGTGTGCTGTCACAGAGCTAAGATAACTGATGGAGTCACACAGAGGTTTACATATGGGATTTGATACAGCGAATTGACTTCGTTTGTACATTTTCACTCAGCCATAATAGAATATTGTTAATAAAAGAGAGCATACTGCATCCCACTTTGTTGAGTGGTGCCTTGGTCTTAAAAGCTAGCAACTGGCCTTGGAAAAAGCATCACTTGGTCTCAACCCACCCTGAACAGAGGAGAATGAAGGACATCAAAGACAGAAGGAAAATATAAGCCCAAGAGACAGGAAGGTCCACATAATCCAGAGATTACATCAGCGTGAGACTGGAAGGACTAGATGATGACCAGCTAACACCAATATCTGCTGTGATGGGGAACACAACAGAGAGTGCCTGATGAGGCAGGAGAAAAATCAGATGCAGAACTTGAACTCTACTAAACAGACCAAACTTGGCGGTCCAACAGACTGGTGGGTCTCTGGAAGACATGCACCCCAGACTCTCTGTTAGCCCAGAACTAAAACCACTCCTGAAGCCAACACTTCAGACAAAAATTGAACAGGACACTAAGACATAAGATGATACTAGTGAAGTGTGCTTCTTGGCTTTTGTCCAGAGGCGAGATGTAAGGGCAGAGGGGACAGATGCTGGTTGAATGGACACAGGAAATGCTGGGTAGAAAGGAGGAGTGTGCTGTCACAGTGTGGGGAGAGCAGCTAGAGTTCTATAGCAATGTGTATGTAAATTTTTGTATGACAAATTGACTTGGATTGTAAACTTGCACTTAGAGCACAATAAAATATTTTTAAAAGTGAAAAAAGATAGGCTGATAGATATGGAACTCTAACATAAAACATAAAAGTGAAGATGTTGTGTTGAAGCACAAGTGGGTCTTGGGTTGGCCTTACCTTCATCCTTCAAGGAGTATTCAGTCACCACCTGGGACCCTAGAGGTCTGAGGGACACAGTCTGGAAACCATTGATCCAGACTAGGGTTTCCTGAGCGTGTCCTACAAAATACTAGTTTGAAATATGCTTCGTAGACAAAAAAAGATTCATGGGTAAGTAAGGCTGGTCAACCCTAGATGTGCTATTCTTGTTTTGATATTCATATGCTTGGTTGTTGACCAAAACCAAATCCACTACCATCAAATCAGGTGCGACTCATAGTGACCCTATAGCTCAGAATAGAACTTCCCCAGAGTTTTCAAGGAGCACCTGGTGGATTTGGGCTGCTGATCTTTTGGTTAGCAGGCGTTAGCACTTAACCCATTACGCCACCAGGGTTTCCTTGTTGTTGATAGGTGCTATCAAATGAGTTCTGACTCACAGTGATTTTATGTACAATAGAATGAAATACTGCCCAGCCCTGGGCCATCTACACAATCGTGTTATGCTTGAGCCACGGTGTCAACCTAACTGGGTGAGGGTCTTCCTCTTTTCTGCTGATCTTCCACTTCGCTAGGCATGATGTCCTACTTCATGGACTGGACCCTGCTGATAACTTGTCCAAAGTATGTGGGATAAGTCTTGTGTCTTTGCTCGTAATGAGCTCTCACAGATTGAATTGTGTCCCCCTAAAACCGTGTGTAGCAATTTAGCTGGGCTGTGATTCCCAGTGTTGTGTTATTGTCCACCATTTTGTCATTTGATGGGATTTTCTTACGTGTTGCAAATTCTATCAGTGTAACTGAAGAAGATAGATTAGCAGCAGTTATGTTAAGGGGGTCTACAAGATTGGATGGTGTCTTAAGCCAATCTCTTTTGAGCTATAAAGAGAGAGGAGAGCAGAGAGACACAGATTTTTCATACCTAGATGTTCCCAGACTGAGAGAAGCCTGATGAGAGGGACCTTCCTCCACAGCTAACAGAGACAGAACAAGTTCCCCTGGAATCAGCCCCCAGAATTCTAACTTGTAGCCTACTGGACTATGAGAGAATAAAATTTTCTTTGTTAAGCCCACCCATTTGTATTTCTGTTATAGCAGCTACTAGGTGACTAAGACAGGAACTTTCTGGCTGTAGTTCTTCCAAGACAGATTTATTTGTTCTTTGGACAGGCGATGGTATACTCAGTATTCTTTGCCAATACCACAACTCAAAGTCATCAATTCTTCTTCAGTCCTCTTCATTTATTATCTAAATTTTGCATGCATGTGAGGCCATTGAGAGCACCATGGCTTGGGTCAGCACACCATAGTCTTCAAGAAGACATCTTTGCCTTTCAACACTTTAAAAAGGTCTTTTGACAGAGAGACCCACAAGAGTAGGTGCCTTCATTGACTTGGGACTGGAAGAACCAGATGGTGCCTGGCCACCACCAGTGATAGCCACAATGGAGCTCACTAGGTTGAGTCTCACTGGCAACACAAGAATAAAAAGGGGTGCACCCTGAGATCCCCACTAAAAGACCTCAATTGATGGTCCAGCAGTTTCAGGGTTCCCCTGAGAGCATGGCCCCCGGCCCTGATGCTGCCCTTTCCCATAAATTATAACGAAGGTCTACTCTTTGGACAGGAATGGATTGGACTTGGCAATGCAGAGTGACCATATATTGGTCGCACTTTATGGTTCTATACATCTATAGGATATCATCCTGCTGACCTCTGGCTGGAGGAAGGAGAGTGGGTGGAGAGGAGCGGAAAGGAGGCTGTTGGGAGGATGAGACATGTATGGAGCAGAGAGGAATAGTGTGCTGTCACCGGACAGGGAGAGCAATGGAAGCTGCATATAGGTGGGCATGTAAATTTATACGGGAATGTACATTTTCACTCACTCATGTTAAATAAAAAAAAAAAATTAATAAAATAAAAAATAAAAGGTCTTTTGCAGCAGATTTTCCCAGTGCAATCCATTGTTTGGATGTTGATTGTGGATCCAAGTAAAATGAAATCCTTGACAAGTTCAGTCTTTTCTCTGTTTATCATGATGTTGCTTATTATTCTAGTTGTGGGAATTTTGTGTTCTTTATGTTGAGGTGTAATACATCCTCAAGGCTGTGGTCTTTGATTTCATCAGTAAGTGCTTCAAGTCCTCTTCACTTTTCAGCAAGCAAGAGTGTCACTGCGTACTGCAGGCTGTTAATACGTCTTTCTCCAGTCCAGATGCCACGTTCTTCGTATAGTCCCACTTCTCAGATTATCTGCTCAGCACACAGACTAAGTATAGTGAAAGGCTACAACCTCAACACACAGCTTTTCTGTTTTTAAACCTTTCAATATCTCCTTGTTTTCTTTGAATGACTGCTTGGTCTATATATAAATTCCTCATGAGCACAATTAAATGTTATGGAATTCCCATTCTTCACAATGTTATCTATAATTTGTTATGATCCACAACAGTCAAAAATCTTTGTGTAGTCAATAAAACAGGGATAAGCATCTTTCTGGTATTCTCTGCTTTCAGCCAGGATCCATCTGACATTAGCAGATGGACTCCATGTCATCTTCTGAATCCAGCTTGAATTTCCAGTAATTCCCTGTCTGTGTAATGATCTTCTATAAAATTTGTGTGCAATGTTGAAGAGTGTGTTGTCACAGGGTGAGGAAAGAAGATAGAGTTGCAGAGATGCCAGTACTCAGGGTTTTATATGGAAAATTGGCTTGGATTGTACACTGTCACTTAATCACCATAAAAAATTTTAAAAAAATCCGAAAGTACAAAAAAATTTGTGTGTGATATTAATGTTATTGTTTGATGATTTCTGTTGGATCACCTTTCTTTGGCATAGACATAACTATAGATCTCTTGCTATCATTTGACTAGGTAGCTGTTTCCCAAATTTCTTGGCATAGATAAGTGAGCACTTCCAGTGCTGCATCTGCTTGTTGAAACGTCTCAGTTGGTGTTCTATCAATTCCAAGAGCCTTGTTTTTTTGCCCGTACTTTTAGTGTGTCTTGGACTTCTTCAGTACTATCTCCTGAAATGATTGAACATTTACCAATTCTTTTGGGCACAGTGACTCTCTGAATTCCTTCTGTGTTCTTTCGATACTCCATGTGTTGTCTAGTATTTCGCCCATGGAATCTGTCGCTATTGCAACTCAAGGCTTGAACTTTTTCTTCTGTTCTTTCAGCTTGAGAAATGCTGACTGTTCTTCCCTGTTGATTTTTAAACTCTGTGTCTTTGCACATGTCATTATAATACTCCGTCTTCTGGACTCACCCTTTGAAATCTTTTGTTTAGCCCTTTTACTTCATTGTTTCTTCTGTTTAGCCACTTGACACATGAGAGCAAGTTTTGGTGTCTATTCTGACATCTATTTTGGTGTTTTCCTTCTTTTCTGTCTTTTAATGACCCCCTACTTTCTTCATGTATGATGTCCTTGACGTCACTCTACAACTCATTTGGTCTTCAGTTACTGGTGTGTAGTGTGTCAGATCTATTCTTGACATGGTCTCTAAATTTAGGTGGGATAATTCAAGGTTGTACTTTGGCTCCTGTGGGCTTGTTTTAATTTTCTTCACCTTCAACCCGAACTTGTGTATGACTGATGGTCTGTTTTGCCATCGGCTCCTGGCCTTGTTCTGACTAATGATATTGAGCTTTTCCATTCACTCTTCACATAGATGTAGTCAACTTGATTCTTGTGTATTCCATCTGGTGGTATCCACATACATAGTTGCAGTTTATGCTGTTAAGAAAAGGTATGTGTCATGAAGAAGTGTTTTGAAAATTCTGTCATACAATCTCCAATGTCATTTCCATCACTGAGACCATATTTTCCAGCTGCCAGTTCTCTTCCTTGTTTCTACCTTTTGAATTCCAATCGCCAATTATTGTCAATGCGTCCTGATGACATATCTGATCCACTTTAGACTACAGAAGTTGGTAAAAATCTTCAATTTCTTCATCTTGGGCCTTAGTGGTTATTGCATAAATTTGAAAAATAGTCTTATTATCTGGTCTTCGTTGTTGGCATGTGGTTGCTGTCCTATCACTTACAGCATAGTACTTCAGAATAGTTCTTAAAATGTTCTTTCTTTTCTTTTTTATTATGACTGAGTAAAAATGTACATTCCCATATAAATTTGCATGCCCACCTATATGCAGCTTCCACTGCTGTCCGTGCCCGGTGACAGCACACTATTCCTCTCTGCTCCATACATGTCTCATCCTCCCAACAGTCTCCTTTCCACTCCTCTCCACCCACTCTCCTTCCTCCAGCCAGAGGTCCTATAAATGTATAGAACCATAAAGTGCATCCAATATACGGTCACTCTGCGTCGCCAGGTCCAATCCATTCTTAAAATGTTCTTTTTGATGATGAATGCAGTGCCATTCCTCTTCAATTTGCCATTTCTAGCACAGTAAAAGACAAACCAACCCCACTTCCATCAAGTCAATTTCTGGCTCACAGCAACCCTGTAAGGCTCAGAAGAATTGCCCCATAGAGTTTCTAAGGAGCAGCTGCTGGATTTGAACTGCTGCCCTTTTAGAAAGCAGCCAAGCTCTTAACTACTGTGCCACCGGGGCTCCCCCCCGGCATGGTTATCTGATTCAAAAGGGACAATACCAGTTTATTTCAGCTCACTAATGCCTAGGATATCAATCTTTATGCATCCCGTTTCATTTTTTTGACAACTTTCTAGATTCATATGGAGTATATTCCATGTTCCTGTTATAATAGCTGTTTGCAGCTTTTCCTTATTCTGAGTTTTGCCATATCAGCAGATAATGATCCTGGAAGCTTGACTCCATCCACATGATTACAGTTGACTCTACTTTGAGGCATCAATAACTGATGATTGGAATTCAAAAGGAAGAAGCAAAGAAGAGAATTGGTAGTTGGAAAATACGGTCTTAGTGATAGAAATGACATTAGAGATTGAATGACAGAATTTTGCAAGACAAAAGACTTCTTCATTACAAATACCTTTTCTTAACAGCATGAACCACAACTATGTATGTGGACACTGCCAGATGGAATACACAAGAATCAAATGGACTACATCTGTATGAAGAGTGAATGGAAGAGCTCAATATTGTTAGTCAGATGAATGTTTCCCATTCATCTTTTGGATACCTTCCAACCTGAGGGGCTCATCTTCTGGTGCTATTCAGACAGCATTCTGCCGCTGTTCATAAGGTTTTCACTTGCTAGTTTTTTTTTCAGAAGTAGACCACCAGTTCCTTCTTCCCGATCTGTCTTAGTTTGGAAGCTCAGCTGAAACCTGTCTGCCATGGGTGACCCGGTGGGTATTTGAATACCTGTGGCATAGCTTCCAGCAACACAGCAACATGCAAGCCCCCACAGTATGGCAAAGTAACAAATACGTGAGGGTCACAAAGTCTCTGAGAAGGCCCGTGAGTGGGGGTGGAGAGGACCCCTCTGTGAGACAGACCATTGCACTGGTGCATTCTTTACCTGGCTTCCTCCCTTATAGTGTCCTATTACAAAATTGTTTCCTTTGCTGGCTCCTCTACCCCAGCTTTGCATTTGAATCCTGCCTTTGCATGGAGGTTATAGGTAAATCCCCATTGCACTTGCATAGTATGATTAGGAATGTTGCTGATGCAATTTTTGTATTAACTCCTTACTTGTAAACGCCTTTAAAATGAACTTGCCTGCCCACCCTTCGTGAGCAGTCTTGGTAACAACAACTGACTGCATTTTCCTTGTGCTATGGAGAGGATGCCCTTCTTGTTCTCCCAGCTCCATCTTTGGCTCATTTAGCCAATATGAGTCATACTGAGTAAGAGCCCGTGACTTCCAACTGGTAACATCTTAATCCACAGTTCTCCTTTAGTTTTTTTGTCTTTTTAAAACTTTTGTTGTTGTTGTTGCCTGGTTAGGGTCTGTGCCCCGAAGCAGTAGAGCCAGTGAAACATTCTCCAGGCAGGAAGGGTGAAAAAGTATATTTAGGAGGTGTCCTCTCCCGGGGATCTAATAGCCGTGCAGAGTTCATGGACAGCCAGAAGCAGTTTTACTTTAGAGCTTACAGATACTTTTTACAAGAGTTAGAAGTGTCCTTGTAGCTCATGGATGGCAGGCCAGAGGAGTTATTTGTTACAAGACAGTGATAACAGACTATCAGACTAAACAGATACAGTTGGACATCTATCAGGCTAAAGATATACATGTCAGACATCTGGGCTCTAATCTCCAGGTGGAGGGGTGTCTTAAGTCACAGGTGGTTGGACAGAACAGAACAAAGTCATCAGCAGCAGATCAAAACAAAATCATTAACGAAGGTATGCAGAAAAGAGAAAGTAGGTAAAGGAAGGAGAAAAACTTACAGGGTCATCGTGGTGTTAGTCCTGGCAAGTTCTCAACTGCCTGTTTTGTAAAAAAAACACAGAACAAACGAAGTCTAAGAAGCGACTGCATCTTGAACAAGACCTGTGCCATTTTGTTTCTTAATGCTGTCACCAGGCAAAAGTCTGTTGTTTCCCTTAGTTTCTCTCAAGATAGGGAGTGATCTGCGCTGTCTTTAGGACGATGGATAAACAAGTGATAATAATCTGAAGTTCATAAAAGAAAAGCAAAGGAATCTTCCTCAAGATTATTTGATTGCCAGACTACGTCCAGATGTATCAACACATCTAGCACATGAGTGTTGTGATCACCTAAAGATGGTTAACATTCCTAGAACCCCCAACCTTATTCCTTTCTCCTGTAAAACCTCTAGCTAGTGTCCATTGCAGGGAGACAAATTTTGGAGGAACCTATTCTCTCTGTCCCTGTACGTACCAGTATGCAATAAATAGCTTGTTCCTCATCTCGCCCCAGTCTCAAAACTGCCTGTTTGTGGCAGGTGGCATGAACTCTGCTTAGAGTTGCGGTAACCAACATGCTGAGGAGTATTAGAATCACAGTGTTTGTTTTCATCATTATTATTTTTTTCTTCACCTATTTTAAATTTTGCTTTTATTGTGATTCAGTGCAAGTTTACAATCCAAGTCCATTTGCCGTATAAACCCCAAACATACGTCTCTTTGCAACTCTAGCTGTTCTCATCACCCTGGGACAGCACGCTCCTGTCCCCTCTGTTCTTCTGGTATTCAGTCAGCCAGCACCTGTCCTCTCTTCTCCACCCGCCCCGCTCATTCCTAGAGAGGAACTCGTCAGACAGCCTCATATATATATTTAAGCCAGGAAATACACATGCCAGCTGCTTCGCTCTGTATCTTATAGTCCAGTCTGACTTTCATCTCTTCACCTTTTTTAAAATGAGCTTTGAAATAGATATGCTATAAAAATATTTGTTGTTTCAACCAGTCTTGAGTGTAGAGTTCAGTGACATTTATCACCTTCGCCATGCTGTACAACCATTGCCACTTTCCATTTCCAAACATTTATCACTTCAAACGGAAACCCAATACCCCTTAAGCATTACCTCCCCACACTCCTCTTCCTCTGTCCTCTGGTAACTTCTGATAAACTTTTCTTTTTTCATTGCGGTAAATATATGTGAAACAAATCATTTGCTGTATCAGCATTTTTCACATGTACAGTTCTCCACTGATAAAATTTTCTCTATGCATTTGCTGTTCTGGATATTTTATATGTGCTCACAAACCTAAAACTGAGGCGGTGGCCATAATGCAAAGGCTGATATGAAGTCAGAATCAAAATTCCATCTCATTACAAGCTCCTGCTTCTGCATTCCTGAGAATGTAACTTTGAATTCATCCTGTTCACGTGCATATGGCCTTGGGCCCCAGGTTGGAAGGGGCCCAAAGATGCTGGCCCCTTATCAGCCATCTCGTTTAACTGGCCTGTCCCTTGTCCTAAGTCACTCAATGACAGAGTGGGGCAGGAATGAGGGTTAGCGGCCCTTGTGAATAAGGGTGGGGTCAGGAATGTGACCCTAGGAGAAAGAGATTACTCAAGATGTTTCAGGAAGATAGTTAAAAATATGAGTTGCTGATGAAATATGCTCCTTATGTCCTTGTGACCTTGTGGCTATGAAGCGCTCCCCTCCCTGTCTTTCCTGTAAAGGCATGCCTTTTCCTCCTTGCCTCCAAGCACTTGGTAGATTCTTCCTGCCAACTGGATTACCCTCAAAAATTTCTGTTTTTACTTTAAAACAGTGAGCACTCTTACTAGACCATGTATAAGTAGAATCATACAGTATTTTTCCTTTTGAATCAGACTTAGTTCACTTAGCATAATATTTTCAAGGTTCACTCATGTTGTAGCATGTATCAGGACTTCATTTCTTTTTATGCACGAATACTGTTCCTTTGTATGTATATATTTGTTCATCCATTCGTCTGTTGAAGGGTGCTTCGGTTGTTTTATGGTATCACTCAAACTGAGCCTTCTGTCTCCTTCCACATTTAAAGACCACTGTGATCATATTGGACCCATCTGGTAATCTAAAATAATTTCTCTTTCTTAAATTGGGCACTCGGCTGGCTTGGCTTCTTAAATTCATTTGATTGGCAACCTCAGTTCTGCTTTACCTTAAATTCTCTTTGCCATATAAGTTAATGTATTTCATAGGTTCTAGGGATTTGGCAATTACTCTTCCTGTCACATTCTGCTAAGTAATTGGATGCAGATCCTAGTACTTAACCAATCCATTGTCCCACTGGCAGGGACTTTTTTTCAGATGGTTAGTATGTGACTAAACAATTAGTTGAGACGAACCCTTATAGTTTTGCTAAAAGTAAAAGTAATAAATTCAACTACTCATCATTCACATAAGAGTTTTATTTATTTCCAAAAAACACCTATTACAACAGGAGAGATACAGACATCAGGTAAGAGAGAGCCCTGGTTTGTGGTAGGCTTGCAGACCATAATACATTTATAATGCCAGTGAGATACAGTCAGTGTGGTCTAGCATCTGACACCTGAAGTGGGGCCCAGAAAGGAGATAAAGAGGCTGGTGCTCTGCAGGAAAAGTGAGGAAGAATCTCATGCCCTACAACCATGAATCAGTTTCTTTGGGTCAGCTGTGTAATTTTGCAGTGCTCTGCAATATAGACTCTGGAGTAACTCTGCAGTATTCTGCAACACAGATTGTTGTTCAAAATGGCTCCTGGGTCTTGCAGAGGAGGAATAGACCCAGGAAATCAGCTGTTGCCTGGGCAGCAGGCAACAGAGGGTTGCTCAGATTGGTGTTGCCATAGCAACATTGACTGCAATCCAGCAAGCATTAAGTAGTTACCATTGTCAGAGAACATACAGTCTGGAGCCTGTCTCAAATGCCAAGTCCCAGGCCACTGCTGGCCAGAGACTGATTCAGAATTGAACTAGTATAGCGTTTGGAATTGGCGTCTTAGAAAATTCCCCTCGTACTCTTTATGAATGGTAAAATTTGAGAACCACTGGTTCAGTAATACTTCCCTGTTTTATATCTTTGGTTGAAGCCTGCCTTCTTTGGTTTGAGAGCCAGGGCCTCTTTCTTTCTTACAAAGGCCCAGACAGTAAGTAGTAGACATATATACTGTCTACTACCACTAAAAGACATAGCAGACATACTGTCTCAGGAATTTATGAGAAATTCCCAAATGGTGTATGTGCTAAGTGTTTAAATGGACCTTTCATGAACATGGAATTTTTTTTCCAAGGAACTGTTATTAACGTCTCACAGAGCTAGTCATACCAAAATATACTTTGGGAGCCACAAGGTACATGTCATGGGTTGAGTTGTATATCCCCAAAATGTGTGTAGCGGTTTGTCTAGGCTATGATTCCCATATTGTCTGATGTTCCTATATGTTGTAAATCCTGTCTCTATGATGTTAATGAGGGAGGATGGGTGGCAGTTGGGTTTGTGAGCCAGGACTCAATGTGTAAGATTGTATTGTGCCTGGCGGCAATCTCTTGAGCTATAAAAGAAAGAAGCTAGCAGAGAGATTTGGGGACCTCCTACCATCAGGAAAAGAAGTAGTGCCAGGAGCAGAGCATGTCCTTCGGAAGGGACATCAGGTCTCAGTGCCTCTGAAGCTCTCAGTCCAAGAACTTTCTCCAGAGCCCAAAGAGCCTTCACCTGGAGCTGAGACTCTGAATTTGGACTTGTAGCCTACTGGACTGTGACAAAATAAATTTCTCTTTTTAGTCAGATCTGACTCGATGGCACTTGGCTTTGGCTTTTGTTAAAGCCACCCACTTGTGATATTTCTGTTATAGCAGCACTAGATGACTAAGACAGTGTGTCTCCCAAATTGAGAACTGTTGCTCTAAATCATTTTGAAAGACTAGGGTTTGGCATGAACCAGGACTAAAGAGGATGGCTAAGATGCAGGACTAAGTCCTGAATTCTACTGAGAAATACCATTGTCGTCTTAGGAAGGAGGGACTGCAGTAATACCGGACCACAGCCCTGTAAAGAGCACCACCAGGAATACAAGCTTCCTGTATTTCTGAGAGTCACTGCTGTTTAGGAGCCCCTGTTGCTGACGGGAATGTGTTCTTGGGTTAAGAACTAGTAACCTACAAATGGGTGAGTCCCTATTCACAGTATTGTTTTTGGATTCCCTAACAGGCCTTTTAACTCAAAGTCTGGGCATATTCTGGTTTGCTAATTGTAGTGGATATTCTTGACTGCTATCTTTCACCCCTTCTCCCTGTCAAAAATCCCTGTTTTGCTCAGATATCCTCTCCATTTCCTACCCCAGGAATGAATCTGGTCCATTGGTTCATGATCCTTCCTTGGCAATGATTATTGGTCCAGGCAATCTCCATATGTCCTAATTCATTCTAATTATGTAGACCGAAGGGAAGGCTTTAGAGAGTCACGAAGGAGAAGTATCTGTCTTTTGCTGACATAAACAGGGAACTTAGTCATCCCACATGCACAAAGGGAATTTGTTTCAGGATGAAGTCAATTCTGAGAACACTGGGGTAGAAAGATAAAACCTGTATCTTGATGGCACTGTTGGCTACTGACTCATTTACCCTGGAGTCTACCATACCTCTGGACTTACTTATTGTTAACGCCTGTTTGACTGAGATTTCTGTTAATCATAGCCAAAAGTCCCCAGTGTCGATGGCCATTGGTTTTCTTTGCACTCTTTTGTGTATATACTTAATATATAAAATATTAAAAACAGAACAAAACAAAAACCAGTAAAAAGCAGAGAGAAGCCTTTGGGTTGTGGCCTGAGAGAATCAGTGTTCTGTGGGTAAAATTTATTCATATTAAAGCACTTTGTCTTAGTTCTCTAGTGCTGCTATAACAGAAATACCACAAGTGGATAGCTTTAACAAGCAAAAATTTATGTTTTCATACTTTAGGAGGCTAGATGTCTGAATTGAGGGCACCAGTTCCAGGAGCTGTCAGCTCTAGGGGAAGGTCCTTGCCATCAGTCTTTCCCTGGTCTAGGAGCTTCTCAGTAACAGGGACCCTGGGTTCAAAGGACATGCTTCATTCCCCACTTTGCCTTACTGGTGTTATGAGGTCCCTGTCCTCTCTGCTTGATTCTCCCTTTTGTATCTCAGAAGGGACTGACTCAAGATACAACCTAATCTTGTAGCTTGAGTCCCGCTTCCTTAACGTCACAGAAGTTAGGGACAGCGCATAAGATAATCATATCAGATCACAAAATGGTGGGCAACCATACAATTCTGGGAATCACGATCTAGCCAAACTGACACACATTTTGGGGGACACAATTCAGTCCAACTATTGTACACTGCATTAATGGAATAAAGGAAAACAAAAACTGGAAGAAAGAAAATCTATGATCTTCTCAGCTGATGCATGTGATGGTTAAGGTTGTGCATCAACTTGTCTGGACCGTGGTTCTCAGTGGTTGTGCAATTATGTTATGCTGTTGTTTGGCACTTTTATAGTGATATCATTTGGTAGTTATGTAATGATGTAGTCATCTTCCATGATGTTATATGATGTGGTCAGTCAATCAGTTATGAGGGAAGTTTCTTCAGGGGTGTGGCCTGTATCTAATATGTATATGGAAGTTTGGGCAGAGCTCTCTTGCTTTCTCTGATGCTGTGTCCAACTCGTCCTTGGGACTTGAGCCAGCTGCCTACCATATTGCTTTTGATGTTGGGATTCATTAGCCTCCACAGCCTGTGAGCCAGCAGCCTGCCAACTTACCTGCCAGTATTGGGATTCCTTGGCCCCCATAGCCTGTAAACCATGGCCTAGTGTCTGATCTGCTGATCTTGGGTTCATCAGCCCCTGAAGCTACGTGAGTCAAGAGAAGCTTCCAGCCTGATTCCTGACTCATGAACCTGGGACTTACCTGATTCTGTAACTGTGTGAGCCATTCCCCTGAGCTAAATGTGTCTCTCTCTTTGTCTCCATCTTCATAGGTTTCACTGGTTTTGCTTCTCTAGAGAACCCAGCCTAAGGCATTGCACAAAAGGCATTTAACAAAATTCAACAGGCCTTTATATTTAAAAAAAAAAAAAAAAAAATCAAACCAAACCCAGTGCCATCAAGTCAATTCTGACTCATAGCAACCCTATAGTACAGAGTAGAACTGCCCCAAGGAGCACCTAGCAGATTCAAATTGCTGAGCTTTTGGTTAACAGCCTTAGCACTTAACCAGTATGCCACCAGATTTTCCTTTATAATAAAAAACTCCTAGTAAATTAGGAGTAGAAGAGAATTTCCTCAGGTTGACAAAGATCACTGTATTAGTTACCTAGTGCTGCTGTACAAAAAATTCCACACATGGTGGCTTTAAAAAAACCCCACACTCACTGCTGTCAAGTCAATTCCAGCTCATAGCGAAACTATAGGACATAGCAGAACTGCCCTCTGGGATTTCCAGGGCTGTAAATCTTTACGGAAGCTGACTGCCCTACTTTTCTACTGAAGGACAGCTTGCAGGTTTGAACCGTCTGGTTAGCAGCTGAGAGCTTTAACCACTGTGCCATCAAGGATCCTTCTTTATAGGGCAAAATCAATTTTCTCATAGTTCTAGGGGCTAAAAATCCAAACCATGTTCTTGGCAGAGTTGATTCCTTCTGTGCATCTCTCTTCTAGGTTTTGGTGTCTGCTAGCAATCCTTGGTATCCTTGTGCTTATAAACAGATCCTCACATGGCGCTCATCCTTCCCTGTGTGTGTCTGTGCCTATTCTGCTCATTAGACACCTCTCAGAAATAGCTAGGTTTAGGATCTACCATACTCTGATGTGACCCCACTAACATAACAAAAGAGCCCCCTCTTTCTAAACAGTTTCATATTTACAGGTACGAGGTTAGGAATTAAAAAAAACTCTTAGAAGAAAACATGAGGGCAAATCTATATGACTTTGGATTGGCATTGATTTCTTAGATACAATACTAAAAGCAAAAATGTCAAAAGTGTGATGATTAAGGTTGCTTGTCAACCTGGCTGGGCCATAACTCTTAGTAGCTTGGCAGTTATGATGTAGTTTGGCGGTTGTATCGTGATAGAATCACTTCTATCTATATAATGTGATCACTTGCGTGATAGGATCTGCGGTGAACAGACAGTCGCTGGAAGAGGAATTTCCTTGAGGGTGTGGCCTGCATCCAATACAGGTAGACTTTCCACCAAAACTACTTGCTTTTGCTCACTCTGGATGCTGCATCTGACTGCTGTTCATCTGACCTCTGGCAGCTTGCCTGCCGATCTTGGGATTTATATCAGCCTCTGTAGACTGAATCTTGGGTTCACCAGCCCCTGCAGCTATATGAGTCAGGAGGAGCCTCCCACCTGGCCTACAGATTTTGGATTTTACAGCCTCTGTAAATGCATGAGCCATTTCCTTGATATCTTCCTCTCATACTCTCTGTCTCTAGACTTTTGATTGTTTTTTCTTCTGTAGAGAACTCAGCCTAAGACAGAAAAATAGACCAATTGGACTGCACTAAGAAGAAAATTTTTTTGTGCATCAAGGACACTATCATGAAAGTGAAAGAACCACCTGAAGAACAGGAAAAAATGTTTGCAAACCATATGTCTGATAAGGATTTAATATCCAGACTATATAAAGAACTCCTACAACTCAAAATCAAAAAGACAAACAACCTAGTTAAAAAGACTGAAAAGTCATTTGATTAAAGAAGATATGCAGATGTCAAACAAGCACATGAAAAAATGCTCAATGTCAGTAGTCATTAATCATAAAGACACCAATTGCCATTGAGTCGATTGTCACACTCAGTGACCTATAGGACAGAGTAGAACTGACTCATAGAGTTTCCAAGGAATGCCTGGTGGATTTGAATTGCCAACCTTTTGGTTAGTAGCTGTAGTTCTTAACCACTGTGCCCACTAGGGTGACTACAATAAAAAAGACGGACGATAGCAAGAGTTGCTGAGAATGTAGAAAAATTGGAACCCTCACACATTGTTGGTATAAATTAAAATGGAGCAGCTGCTATGGAAAACAGTTTGGCAGTCCCACAAAAAGTTAAACATAGAATTACTATATGATCCAACAATTCTACGCCATGTATATAACCCAAAGAACTGAAACAGATGCTAGCATGTTAGCGCTCCTAGAGGCATCACGCGCAATATCTAAAAGGTGGAAATAATTGAAATGTCCACCAACAGATAAATGGATAAACAAAATCTGGTCTGTACATACAATGAAACAAGATCAGCTACAAAAGGAATGAAGTTCTGATACTAGTAATCTTGAAAACATTATGCTAAGTGAAATAAGCCAGCTATATCTGGACAAATACTGTACGATTCCACTTACTGAAATATGAGAAGTGACAATCAAGTTTGCAGATCCATCCTAGAAGAAGTGCTACCTACCTCATTGCTGAATATCACTATGGTCACCTGCGCAGTACTCCCACTAGGAAACTATGCACGAAGGCCAGTGCCTAACCCACCCTTTGAAGCAATTTTGGAAGTCTTTCTGGAATGGCCATCAGAGCTCTCATCGTATTACCTGATGTCCTGAATGTCATCAAAATATCTTCCTTTCAGTATTTTCTTTATCTTCAGGTAAAGAAAAAAAATCATTGAGGGTCTGATCAGGTGAGTAGGTAGGGTATTCTAACACAGTTATTTGTTTACTGTCTAAAATCTCCCTCATAAAACTATACAATTAAGTTCACAAACTTGCTACCTTGCCACTGTGCACAATGGTCATTCCAGAAGGAGTTCAAAACTTGCTTTGACGAGTGGACTAGATGCTGGCATCAGTGTACATCTTTCCAAGGGGAGTACTTCGAAGGTGACCATAGTGATATTCAGCAATGAGGTGTGTAGCACTTAGAACAATTAAGTTTGCAGATTTGTCATATTTTGTATATAGAATTGACAAAGTCGTAGACACAGAAAGAAGATGAAAGGCTGCCAGGAAATGAGGGAAGGGTAGAATAGGAGTTATTGCGTAGTTAGTATAGTTTGTTTGGAGTGATTAAAAAATATTGGAAATAGATAGTAGTGATGGTTGTATAATATGGTGAATATAGTTAATACCACCGAACTGTATGCAAAAAAATGGTTCAAGTTGCAAATTTCATGTTATATATTATGTCCTAGTCATCTAGTGCTGCTATAGCAGAAATACCACAAGTAGCTAGCTTTAACAAAAAGTTTATTTTCTCACAGTCCAGTGGGCTTGAAGTCAGAATTCAGGGTGCTGGCTCCTGGGCAACACTTTCTTTCTGTGAACTTGGACGAGAAAGGTCCTTGTCATCAATCTCCCCTTGGTCTGGGAGCATCTCAGCACAGGAAACTCAGAGCCAAAGGACACACTCAGTTCTCGGCACTGAGATTCCTGTGTCTCTCTGCTTGCTTCTCTCTTTCATGTCTCAAAAGAGATTAGCTTAAGACACTATCCAGTGTTACATACCTCATCAGTGTAACTGCTGCTAATCTATTTTATTAAATTACAGTGACAGAATTTACAACACATAAGAAAATCCCATCACATGAAAAAATGGTGGACAATCATGCAATACTGGGAATTATGACCCAGTGAAATTGCTACACGTATTTCTTAGGAGATACCATTTAATCCATGACAATGTATTTTACCACAATATAAAAAAAGTAAAGCAAAACAAACAAAAAGTTGTTGTGAGTTGTTTGTTTCCTGTGTTGTCCAGTGTCTTTCCGTTTCCTGAAGGGTCTACATCTGGAAAACAAATTCACTAAATCTGCTTCTATTTGCATTTCAAGTCTCAAAAACAATTGTATGTTTGTTTAGCTTCCTGTTGGCATGGAAAATTGTTTACTGAGGTTGACATGGAATATCAAGAAAATTAAATCAATTAGGAAATGCTTTCACTGACTAAGGAACCCCTGATGGCATAGTGGTTAAATGTTACAGCCACTAACCAAAAGGTTGGCAGTTCGAACCCACCAGTCACCCCTTGGGAACTCTTTGGAGCAGTTCTACTCTGTCCTGTAGGGTCTCTATGAGTCAGAATTGGCTCAATGGCAATGAGTTTTTGTTTTTCTTTTTAACTGACTAATGACAGCTTAAACCTATACATACTTATCAAACAACTGGCTTTGGAAATGAGCAGGTGAATGTTCTTACTCTGACGTAGATTTGCCTCCCTCTTTGGTCCTGACATGGGGCTGTTTAACCAAACCTGTGAGATGCTCAAGCAGGCTTGACTGCTCTGGAGAAGGGTATGTGGGTTCTGGTGCCAGAGTGAAGAGGGGTTCAGAAACTTGGTTCTTAGTTTCCATTTTAAGTGTAACAGCTTATCATTTATTTAGATGGATCTTTGGAAACTCTGGCTGATATATCAGATCTAGTTGGAAATAAATGAATAGGATCTTACTCAGGTTGCTGCTTCAAGAGGCACAGATGATTTCATAGATTAAAGGGACGTAAGGATGAGAACCCAGGTTTTCTTCCTTTTTTAAAAACAGAAATTTAATTAAATTTACAGTATTATAAAATGTTAAAGTAAAATCTGCTCACAATTTACACATTTATTTATTTAAATATGAACCTATATATTGAGTCCCCACTATGTCAGACTTGGACTAGGGACTGTATGCCTCTCAGTGGACAAGACAGATGCTGTTCCTGCCTGCCTGTGGCTTATGAGGAGGCAGATATGAAATAATCACACACACACACACACACACACACACACACACACACTTATTCAGTGCAGCTGTGGTGAGGGTAGGGAAGATAAAAAGCAACAGGAAAGAAAGTAACAGAAGGACTTCCGTTAGGTTGGGTGAGAAGATTACGGAAGGTCTCTGTAATGTTTCAGCTGAAACCCCAAGAATGAATAGGAGTTAGCAAGCAAAGAGAGATGTGAAGAGAGCTTTTCTGAAGAGGAAAAGGTATACACAAGGACAAGGAGACTGGGACATCTTAGAAACTGGAAATTGGCGATTTGGGGAAAGCTAAGTCAACAGAGAGGTAATGGTCCTATTGACGTATTTTATTCCGGCCTTTCTGTCTCCTCAGGAACCCAGCTGTTCTGAAAGCCTGAAGCTCTTTGGGGTCACTCACCTGACGTGATACTTCTAATGGTCTGCCTTCGTATTTTCATATGCTGGCTAACTTCCTAAATCCATGTTCAGCAACAGAAGCTCCAGGGCAGAGGGTGGGTATGTGTGGATTTGAATTTCCAGTGTTTACCACTTGGTAGGTGTTCAGTGATATAATGATTGTAATAAAGATTGCAGAATTTTTCTCTCTCATTATGTAAATACCCAGTGAGAATGTTCAACAGGCACCTAGGAAGTTTTTGCTTGATTCAAATAAATTCATTTTCATGAATGTGTGAGGTAATTGATTGGCTGGTTATACGTCACTCGTTAACACTGTGAATCTGATCCCTGCTCCTCCCCTGTTTAACTCTCTTCAATTACTCTCCACTGCTCTTACAGTAAAGCTCCGGATCATAAACATGACTTACAACATGTTTGGCCTGCCTCTCACCCTCCAGGCCCATTTTTTACCACTTTTTCCCTTTCTCTCTAAGCTTCCTGCCAGTCTTCAGATACACATAAGTCCATCCCTACCTCAGGACCTTTGCACCCGCCACTTCCATTTTCAGCAGTTCTCTACGCCATCAACCAAGCTCCCTTCTGAGTCCCTGCCTGAGTCCTACTGGTCTTTCAGGCTTCAGGTAAGATGTCCTTTTCTCAAGGAAATGTTTCCTGACCCTCTTCCTACTTCAACCTCAGCCTTCTTGTGTTATCCCTCCTAGCATCTTGTAATTTTCCCTCATAGTACTTATCAAAATTTTCATAAAATAATTGCTTATTTAAAATCCATATTCCCAAGCCATCAGAAAACTCCATGAAGGTAGAAACTCATGTCTGTAGTGTTAGGCACATGAGAGTGTTGTAGGGTAAAAACATCACGATGTTTGTTGTTGTAAGGTACCGTTGAGCTGGTTCTGACTCAGTGACCCTGTGCACAACAGAAACAAAACACTGCCTGGTCCTGCACCATCCTTGCAATTGTCTCTGTGCTTGAGGTCATTGTTGCGGCCACTCTGTCAGTCCATCTGTCTGAGGGTCTTCTCTTTTTTGCTGACCACCTTCTTTGGTAAGCATAATGTACCTCTCCAGGGAATGATCCCTACTGACAGCATGTCCAAAGAATGGGAGATGTAGTCTTGCCATCCTTGCTTCTTTACAAAGTTGAGTAAAGCAAAAAGAAAGGTTTTATTTGGCGTATGTTCAAAGGGGCAGAAGTGGGAAAATGGACAAGCTTGCTGCCAGAGTCATGTCTGTCCGAGTCCAAGAAAGAACTGCACAGAATAGGTAAGAAAGGGAAAACGGACAAGCATGTGCCAGAACCATGTCTGTGCGAGACCAAAGAACATTACAGAGTAAGCAACGATGGGGAAACAGTCAAGCCTGCTGCCACCGCTGTGCCTGCTAAAGTCCAAGACACAGTCACAGACTCATCAGTATCCATTAACATTACCAATGGGCAAAACCTTCCAAAGCTTACCGTTTTACAGCTTAGCTGTGAAACCGTAATCCTACATTTTGAATTCAGTCCAGTGAGGAGGGGCTTCACTGGTCCAACAAATTGTCTATTCACTAAATGCTAATAGAAAAAGATATGAGTGGAAAGTCTTTGGTGGTCTGTTTGACTGGCTTATGTGAAAGGTTCCCTAAAAGGTATTTTCCAAGATTATCCTAGTCTTTACACCTTAGAGCCCAGTCTTTTGTGTCCTTGTAAGTCCTTGTGAGTCGAGCTCCAGGTGGGATCACATTCTGTATGCTTATGGATGGGGAATAATGACTCCAGTATTGAATCATAAGTCAGTAGGAATCACTGAATAGTTGTCAACAGGTGTAGGTGCTCCCAAATCTTTCATGGACACCCTGTCTCTTGAGTTGGACTAGATATTTTCTAATTGATTGTGCCCTTTATAACGTCTGTACTGAGCACTCTCTCTGCAGTGATTGGTGACCTGATGCTGTTGGAGAAAGGAAGACAAACAGGAAAGGGGCCCCCAAGCTGCCTAATTGAAACTTAAGACAGAAAACTTCCTGGGAGAAGGATTTTTGGGTAGCAGGAAGCTGTTTCTAGGCCCGGGGCCAGGGTGTTGAGTAATGCTTGTGTTTCTCGGAGAGCTTCTGCCAAGAAGCAGAAAAACTGATAAGTGACCTGTGAATGCTGCTTACATTCTGGGTGATTCAGAGTTTATGGGATTCTGGGGAAAACTGTTGATGAGAGATGGAGAACAGCCATGTGGTTGTCTGGATGGGAAGTTAGGGGAGAGGCCATCTAGGGCCATATAGTAGGGTGGCCTTCCTTGCCAAGCAGCTCTCAGTTCTTCAGTTCATGTCTAAATAGAAAGCCAAAGCAAACTGCTCATGTCTCCTTATTGCCTCCTCAGGCTCCAGAGCTTGGTTAGAAGGTTGTTTCATAAGTTAGTATGACTTGTCTTAACCTATGAAAGTTATAAGGCCAAATGTTCTGTCCTTTACCTTTCTTTTGCATTTTTAAAAATAAATTTCTGGTTACAAAAGCAATACATAGATACATTTATCCTCTAACACACTTCAAATCATTACACATATACCTAATGCTCCCTTTACCATTAGCCTATATTAGGGTGAAAACATCACAAAGTTTAGTAAAGCAAAAAAAAAAAAAAAAAGAAGTTGTCTTTTGCTTTTAAAAATTGTACCTAGATGAAGGTTTGTGGAACAAAGTGGTTTCTCATTAAGCAGTTAGTACACATTTTTTTTATGATCTTTGTCAACAATCCCATGACATTCTCCCTTCTCGACTGACCATGGGTTCTGTGTTACCAGATTTCCTGCTCCCTCCCCTCCTGCCTTCTAGTCCTTGCCCCAGGCTGCTGTGGCCCCATAGTGTCCTTTTGTTCTAATCTTGGGCTGAAAGGTGAACCTCAGGGGTCACTTCTTTACTCAACTGAAAGTGTGTCTGGGGGCCATACTCCATGGGTTTCTCTGGTCTCTATCAGGCCAGTATGTCTGATCTTTTTCTTTTTGTGAGTTAACTTGTGTTGTACATGTTTCTTCAGGTTGGTCTGGGACTCTATTGTGATGCCTGTCAGAGCAGCCAGTAATGGTAGCCAGGTGACATTTAGTTTTACTGAATTCAGTCAGGTGGAAGCTGAGGTACCTGGATCCATGAGTCCTCTGGACTAATTTTTCCCTTGTTTCTCTAGTTTTCCTCATTCTCCTTTGCTCCCAAAGGGATAAGACCAGTGGGATATCATAGGTGGCTGCTCACATGCTTTTAAGGCCCCAAATACTACTCACTGAAGTAGAAAGTGGAACATTTTCTTTACACGCTATGTCATGACAATTGAGCTAGATGTTTCCTGAGACCATGGTCCCCATAGCCTTCACCTCAGCAATTATGTGCCTCAGGGAGCAGAACTGACTCCGTGGCAATAGGTTTGACTTTTAGTTTTTTGATATGGAGCTTCCAAGACCTTGCCTGTGCAAGTTGTTCTAGCTTCCCTGGTACTGTGGACTGCCTTACCATTCCCCAGAGTTATAATTAGCTGTTGTCCATGTTTTGTTTTTCCATGTCCACCTTTTACCCCCCTCAAAACAATCAAAGATTGTTTCTTGCAAAAAGTTTTATTTGGCATATGTCTCAGTCATCTAGTGCTGCTATAACAGAAATACTGGAATGAGTGATTTTAACAAAGAAAAGTTTATTCTTACACAGTCCATTAGGCTGGAGGCCAAATTCAGGATGCCAGTTCCAGGGGAGCACACTCTGTCTCTGTTGGCTCTGGAGGAAGGTCCTTGTGTTGGATCAGTCCTTTAGTCTAAGAGCGTCTTGGCACAGGAACCTCAGAGGTCCAAAGGACACGCTGTGCTTTCTTGGTAGTATGAGGTCCCCAACTCTCTGCTTGCTTCCCTTTCCTTTATATCACAAGACACAATACAGTCTTGTAGACTGAGTCCTAACACAACCACCACCTGTCCTGCCTAACAAGGATTTATAACATATAGGAACATCACACAATACCAGGAATCATGGCCTAGCCAAACTGCTACACACAGCTTTTGGGAGACATAATTCAATCCATGAGAGCATATGTTCAAAGAAACAGACAAATATGCTGCTAGACCCATGTCTGCCCTAGTCCAAGAACATTGAAGAGCAAGCAAAAGTGGGAAAACGGACATGTATGCTGCTAGAGTCCAAGGAACACTATCGAGTCAGTATATATTAACGTTACAAAAGGGAAAAACCATTGAAAGCTTCATCTTTTCACCAATTGGCTGGAAACTGTGATCCCACATTGTGAATTGTCTTTCTTAACAATCACGGGTACAGGTTTCAGTGAGGACAGTCAGGAACACCTTCATTGTTCCCACGAACTTTCTATTCACTAAAAGCTAATAGAAAAAGAGTGAATAGTCTTTTGTGTTCTGTTTGATTCACTTATGTGAGAGGTTCCCTAAAAGATACTTTTGAAGATTATCCTGCTCTTTATACTACGGATCCCAATTGATGTGTCCTTGTGAATCCAGGTCCAACTGGGTCACATTTTAGGACAGGGAGCCATGACTCCAATATTATCTCCTAAATCAGCCAGATCTTGATCCTTCACAATTACCCCAGAGATAATGTCTGGTATGTGTTTGACATGCAGTCTTACAATCTGTTTAAAAAAATCTTTTGCAAACTTTATGCACGATGATAGGAAATAATAGTGCTGCTTGTGTTTTGTTAAAATTTTTTATTCTGCAATAATTTTAGATTGATAGAAGAATTGCAAAGACAGTATACAGAGTTTAGTATACCCTTCACCTCACCTTCCTTAATGTTAACATCTTACATAACCATGGTCCAATGATTAAAACGAAGAAATTAACATTGGTACAGTACTGTTAACTAAACTACAAGACTTGATTCAGATATCACCAGTCCTCCCACTAATACCCTTTTTTTGTTTCAGGGTGCCATCCTGTGTATCACATTGCATTTAGTCTCTTCTGGCCTGTGACAGGAATCCCTCATGGTGGTAGTGATTAAGTGCTACAGCTGCTAACTAAAAAGTCAGCAGTTCAAATTCATCAGGCACTCCTTGAAAACTATATGGGACAGTTCTACTTTGCCCTGTAGGGTTGCTATAAGTCAGAATCAACTGGATGGCTATTTTTTTTTTTTTTTTAAAGAAAACAAAAACGTGACAGTTTCTTGGTCTTTCCTTGTCTTTTATGACCTTGACATTTTTGAAAAGTACAGGTCAGGTATTTTGTAGAATAGTTCTTAATTTGAATTTGTCTTATATTTTCTCAGGATTAGAATGAATTAGGCATTTTGAGGAAGAGTTCTTTGGAACATGAATACTACATATGAAGTTTGTCAGTTAGGCTTGTGAACTCATCCTGGAAAAAATGCTACAGACCTCATTGCTGAATATCACTATGCTCACCTTCGCAGTACTCTCCTTGGGAAGCTATGCACCAACACCAGCACCTTCAAAGTAATTTTGGAACTCTTTTCCTGGAATGGCCATCAGAGCTGTTGTCATATTACCCTAGATGTCCTGAATGTCATCAAATTGTCTTTCAATACTTTCTTTTGCCTTCAGGTAAAGAAAAAAGTCACTGGGGGCCAGATGAGGTAAGTCGGGAGGGTGTTCCAATACAGTTGTTTACTGGCTAAAAAATCCCTCACAGACAACTATACAATTAAGTTCACAAACTTGCCACCTTGCCACTGTGCACAATGGCTATTCCAGAGAGTTCCAAAATTGCTTGAGGAGTGGACTAGCACTGGCATTGGTACAGAGCTTTCCAAGGGGAGTACTTTGAAGGTGACCGTAATGATGCTCAGCAGTGACGCATGTAGCACTAAGAACAATTAAGTTCACGGACTTAATTCTCAAATCTGTATATCAACTTGCAGCTTGCTGTTTTCACTCAGTAATATGAATCAGATATATCTATGCTGATATATGTAGATCATTTTAAATTTTATAGAAGACCATCACATACATTTTCTACACTTTATTTAGTATTCCCACATTGGTGGGCATTTAGGCCAATTCCAGATTTTTCTTATTTTAAGTAATACCATAGTAGTTATCTTTGTATATGTCTCCATATGCACATGGAGTTATGGAAGATACATAGAAGTAGCATGCTAAGACATAGATTTAATAGATGTCATTCAATTGCTCTCTGAAGTGGTTGTGTCAGTTTATATTCTTTGACATTATGAAGCTTGACAGTAGTGTTGCCAATCTGAATTTTAATTTGCATTCCCCCCCCGCCCTTAAAATGAGGTTGGGCATCTTTCTGTATGTTGACTGGCAATTTGTATTTCCTTTTCTGTGGCTTTTCTCTTTACAATCTTTGCTCATTTTTCTAGTGGATTGTTTTTCTTACTGATTTGCTAAGAGTTCTTTATATATTGCTGATGGTTAAGATTGTGTGTTAACTTGGCTGGGCCATGATTCTCAGTGTTTTGGCAGTTATATAATGTTGTGATCACTTCCCTGTTGAAATTTGGTATGTGATCAGTGCCTCCCCTCAACCCATGATGGAATCTGCTGAGTGGTACTGGTGGGGGTGGGGTCTGTGTCCTCACCACCTCCTCAGCCTTCATCTCTCCATCTTCTGCTGCCCACACTTCCTTCCTACTTGCTTTGCCAAGGTTTCTGGCTTATTCTGGATTCAGCAGCTGGCTGTTGTCATCTGACCTCTGGTTCTTAGGACTTGAGCTAGCTGGCAGCTGACCTGTTGATCTTGGTATTCATCAATCTTCACAGCCTGTGAGCAAGAGTCCTGCTCCCTGACCTGCTGTTCTAGGGTTTACCAGCCCTGCAGCTACATGAATCAGAAGAAACCTTGTGGTCTTACCTGTTGATCTGCAGATTCATTGACCTTCACCCTGTGAGAGGGAGCTCTGCTCTCTGACCTGATGATCTTGGGTTCACCAGTTTCTGTGGCTATGTGAATTGGTAGATGCCTCTATCAGGACCTACAAACTTGGGTTGGCTGTATCCTTGATATAAATCTCTCTCTCTCTATAGTTATATACCTGACTAGTTTTGCTTCTCTAGAGAACCTGGCCTAAGACAGTATTCTAACTATAAATCCTATATTATTACAAATATTTTTTACTACCCTACTGTATGTCCTTTAACTTTGTTTCCCATTTTCCTTTATTTCTCCCTCTGACTTATTGTTTGAAACAAAAGTTCTTGATTTTAAAAGCAATACAAGATAGAAAATTTGAGAAATTTGTAGACAAGTATAAAAAGAAACCATCCAAATCTTATCACTGATAGAAAAATCACAATTAACATGTTTAATTACATATTTCCTTCTAGCCCTGTGTGTGTGTGTGCACAAGCATGTTTAACATATTAAACATGTTATTCACTCACTACATGGTCTCTGGATACAAACCGTGGCTTTTTGTTTTCCCAGATGCACTGGCTCAAAGGGGTGAACAAGACTTTAGGCTAACTTCCAAGTTCTATTCCTTTTTTCCACATACCCTGACGAATCTAGAAGGTGAGAGGCTTAAGGCCTATCCTCAGCTGACCTCAACTGAAATTGGCTCAAAAACATGAGAGGGAGTAGTAATGCTGGAACAGAGCACTTACTAAAAAGACTCAGTGTTTTAGCTGACCGTAAGCTTAGTATGAGTCAACAGTGCAAATGCCAGGAACCTTATTCCTACAACAAGACAGAGACATTCCTGCTTTGCTCTGATGGCCCGTCATAGGAGACATACTTTAAAGGAGTCATGATCAAGCCCACCAGGTACAAAGAACAATAAGGAGGGCTGAAAAAACTCACTGCCACAGGGTTGATTCCAATGAGAGTGACCCCGGAGGACAGAGAAGAACTGTCCTATGGGGTCTCCAAGGCAGTCCTCTTTACTGAAGCAGACCACCGCATCTTTCTCCTTGTGGAGCAGCTGGTGAGTTCAAACACCAACCATCTGGTTAGCAGCTGATCTCTTAACCACTGTGCTGCTAGGGCTCCTTAGGAGGAGGGCAAAGACCCTCTAAACCAGGTGAGAGCAGGAGCAATGGAAAGAATGGGAAATCCTGATCTTAAATAAGAGAAAACTTCAGGCAGACTGGGCAGAAGTTTTGAAATATCTGTAAAGTAGAAGACTGAAAAGAGATTAGACTTGTTTGTTCTCTAAGGCTCAAAGGGCTGGACTCTGGACCAGAAAGTGGAAGCTTCAGAAATGCTTTCTAACTGGTCAGATTTGCTCTAATGAAATAAAGCAATGCTCTAGACACAGCCAGCTTTCTGTTATTGAGGAGTCTTCATGCAGACTGACTTAGTGGTGGTGGTAGGTGGAAGCAATCAAAGAAACCAAGCCTGTTGCCCTGCAGCTGATACCAACATATGGCAACCTCTTGTGTGCTCCCCAGAGTTTTTAAGGCTTTCACCTTTTCCAGGCCTATTCTACTGAAGGGCTTACTGGGTTGATTTGGGCGAGCTACCTTCTCCTTTAATACGAAAACACCCCAAACCTGTTGCTATCAAATCAGTTCCATTCCTAGTGACCCTTAAGGCAAGTGCTTAACTGAGTACTGTGTGCTAGGACTCTGCTAAGAGTCTCACCTATAATGTTATTTCATTGTGTCAACACCCTCTGATGTAGATTCTCTCATTATCCTTATACTATAGATGAAAACTCTGGTGGCATTGTGGTTAAGTGCCACGGCCACTAACCAGAAGGTCGGCAGTTCAAATCTGCCAAGCACTCCTTGGAAACTCTGCAGGGCAGTTTAACTCCATCCTACAGGATTGTAGTGAGTGGGAATCCACTCGACGGCAGTGGGTTTTGTACTATAGATAAGGGAACTAAGTATAGTGAGGTCAGGTAACCCTCCCAAAATCATGCAGTTGAAGCCGCGTTTTTTTAATCACTAAGGAGATTTCGGAAACTCCGGTGGAACAGTGGCTAAGTGCTACTGCTGCACACCAAAAAGTCAGCAGTTCAAATCCACCAGGCTGTCTTCGGAAACTCAATGGGGCAGTTCTACTCTGTCCTATAGAGTCCTATGAGTCTGAGTCAACAGGTTTGGATTTTTGTTTTAAAGAGATTCCAGCGTGGTACCGGGTCTTGAGATCAGTTGGATTCAAACACTTAAAAAAAAAAACAGTGCGGTCGAGTGACCGGAAAAAGGATGCTCCCTCCTACTAAGGGAAAGCATCCAAGAATCCTCAGAGATGCAGTGGAGAGATAGCCTCTGGCCTTCGAAAAAACCTGGGCAGAATGCCAAGGGGTGGAGAACTAAAAGATGTGGAAGGGTTGTCAATGTGCGTCACCGCATATCTGGCAAACAACGGATCTTCTGTTGTTTGACGATTCCCAGGCCCCTTTAAGGAGCCCAGGCGCCAGTGGTGATAGCCCCGCCCGACCTACAGGGCGGCAAGGGAGCGTCACCGCTGCGGGGTTCTGCGGCCGAGCAGGGGAACGGAACAGCGCGCCGGTCCCTGGCTCGGCGTGAGCCAGGGGGCGGGGCCAGGGAGGCAGGGGCGGGGAGGGCGCGCCTGGGCGGCTGCGGCAGTTGCGCTGTGGGATTGCAGCCGTGCGGTGGGGTAGGTGAGTGCGGTGGGCCCCGCGGGCGCGGGGGGAGGGAGTGGGTTAGCGAGCGAGGGAGGGAGGGCGAGCTGTGGGGCGCGCGACCCCGGCTGGGAGTCGCCGCCTGCCCCCGTCCCTCGCCTCTGGCCCCCAACTCTCTTCTCAGCCCTATCTCTTGCCTGCGAACCCGCGGACTAGGCATCCGCCTCTCTGCACCGCACGGCCGCCACTCCTGGGCCGACCCCGGCCCCGCGCAGCCCCGTCCTCCCCGTCGTGGCGACGCCCCCGGTCACGTCACGCCCGCGCCATTGTCTCTCTGCGGGCGGCTTGTTCGGACCCCGCCTTACCGTTCGGAACGCGGCCCTGTGTCGGCTGAGGACCAGCATCGCTGTTGGGTTTTGCTCGTCCCTTTCCTGTCCCGCTGGGGAGGCCAGCGCTTTTCGTCCACACACACTCCTTTGCCGAGTTCTGCTTATCTTTTCCGGCTGCCTTTCGGCTTCCTCACGTCCGCACCCACCTTTCCGCTCTTCTCACCCGGCCTCAGTGCGGTCGCCCCCCTGCCCACACCCTGCGCTTTCCTGTTGACTCCGGGAAACCCGAGGTCCCTTGTGATAGGATGCAAGGTTGGCAGCATTTTAGGACGAGCCACGAAAACCGCCAACTTGTTAGCCCACCTGCCAGTTTCCAGCGCTTCTTGGAAAGCATCAGATTGCAGGCCGCCCCCCAAAACATGTTTATCACTTCCAAAGGGCTTCTGTGTCAGGGATCTAGCTGTCCCGTGGCCCTCTATTCTTTTCTTTTCCTGGGGGGTCCCTGAAGCAGGTGAGATCCGCATATGAGATGCAGATCTGAGGCCTGAGCCTTTAATTCTAAGCCTAACGTTTTGGGGGTTTGACTCTGGTAGGCTCCAGCTTTTAAAAGCAGTAGTTAGATTTTTGATGGCTGGTTTATCACTTTCCTGTACTTTAAGCTTTAGTGCCTTTGTGTGTGGGACTTTGTATTGTAAAATACAGTGCTCTTAAATGACCCTTTACAGTGTGTGTGTGTGTGTGTGTGTGTGTGTGCGCGCGCGCGTGCGCGCGCGTGCACTCTCTGATGTACAGGTCCTTCCTGATAGAACTAGCTTCATGTCTATGGACTGAATGTGCCTCCGATATAGAGGTGTGTGTGTACATGTATGCGTGCTGCTAGCGCTCCTCCGCCTCTCGGTGCACATGATTTAATTAGCTTTATAGTGTCTATGAGCAAACTCTGCTGTCAGTGCAAGGTAAAAATACCAGAATAATGTTGTTCACCGTAGGCTTGTATGGAGAAGGCTTTCAGTCTTAAATATTTGCCACCATGCTTTAAAAACTGTTCAGAATTTATCCAGATGAAGGTGTCCAGGTTTGTAGAGGTTACGTTCTATTAGACACACCAAACAAGCCCACTGCCGTCAAATCGATTCTAGCACATAATGACCTATGGGATAGAGTAGAACTGCTCCATAGAGTTTGTCCAAGGAGTGCCTGGCTGATTCTAACTGCCAACCTTTTGGTTAGCAGATGTAGTACTAAACTAAACTGCTGCCACCAGGGTTTTCAATTAGACACAGGTAGATAGTAGTTAAAATCTGAGTTCCACATGCTGGGCTGATGCTAGCACACACGGACTGTATTTCCAAAATGCAATTCCATTGCAATATAAGCCATTACATTAGATCAGGATAGGTTGTAGTATTAAATGAATTGGCCAAGAATTGAGAGTCTAGCATTTAGTAAACCAAGTAATCTGTAAAATGATATGTTCAGAGTTTCCTTTGGTTTTAAAATATGATTCCGTAGTAGTACAGAAATTTTCATTTAGTCTCAAGTTCCCAAAGGTTTAGCATTGTAGGAAGATTCATACAGGTATTATGATAAGCTGTACTACTGATAGACAAGAGTGTCTTCCTTTTATAAGGAAAATTACAGCCAAATTTAAGCCAAATTAGTATAATGTTAGCCGGAGGGACACACCTCTGGTCTGTTTCTACTGTGTTATGAGGAAAGGAGCACACAGAACTTTTTAAAAATGTATTTTTATTGATTGATTAACTTTTACCAAAGAGCTTAACTTGGTGAAATAGTAAAACGCAACCCAAGTTCATCATGTCGTTTATGCGCTTTTCCAATTCTTACATAACCATGGTTTTTAATCTTTTTATAATCGCTGTGTACAATAGTGCTTTGAGTTTTGCACTTAACCGCGTTTCTGGGACACCCATGTACCTAGGGAGTTTATTGCTTTTCGTTGTAGAGGCCATGTGGTTGTTGTTTGCATTTGAGTTGATTCTGACTCTTGGTGACCCCAAGAGTAGAACTGCCCCATGGGGTTTTTAAGTCTGTGACCTTTTGGAAACATATTGCCATTCCGGTCTTCCAAGGCGCCTGTTGTGCGTAGCTGTTTGTGGCACCCATTCACCCAGCAGTTAGTGATGCCTGGAACACAGACTCTCAGTAAGTTTCTGTTGGAAGGAGATAATATTTTGAACTGTTTGGACAACATCTACTAACACAAATGTTAAATATGTCAAGGCACATGCTAAATGACATGTGAGCAGGAAAGATGCAGCCATGGAACCTGGGAGAACTTCATCAACCTTCGAGAACCTTACTCAGTTTTTCTTGCCTTAAAAAACAAATTTCACAGGGTTGTGTGGACTAAATGGGTTTAATTCCACTGAAGGAAATGAGCACAGTTGCTCGCAGACCATTGTTCTCTGTAAATGTTAGCTCTTGCTGTCCGTGTGTGTCCACGCCCCCTCCTGTACAGTGGAGAGAGATTACTAGAGGTTAGTTGCTATCGGGTGACACTTGGGAATAAGGAAAGCTTGTGAGAAAAAGTGCTTGTATTGAGGGTATAATGAATAGATTGCTCTCACTAAAACAGAGGGCTTGGGAGAAGTATAATCTGATAAAATTGGACAGAGAAATCCTGATGGGCCGTTTGTAAAATATGCTATTCTTGCACACAGAGCAGAATTAGTGAATTTAGAGAACGGTTTCTTTGTAAGTTGGTGTTTTTGTTTTATGCTTAGATTTGAAAAAGTTATTTCATGTAATGAAGTCCATAACAAGTTGTTAATGGATTCTAAAGTCCTTGTCATTTGATACAGTTTTATGACTTTTTACTGTTTGAAATCAGATTGCATTTTCATAATGATTGGTTACAATTGTTTGCAAGTGGCTTTTTTTGTTGTTTGCTTTTAATGGAAAACACCTTTTAACAAAAAGCCAATAAAAAAAATATAAAGACAGCAAAATGGCCTGCAGGGCAGCAAAACTGCCCCGTTTTTAGGCTGAATACAGAATTAAAAGGATTAAATTGACTTGGTGAATGATCAGCTAGATTTTATCTGGCTCTCTTGGTTAGGAAACATTGTCAGAAATATGAGAAGAAAAATTCTGCCATGGAAAGAGAAGACTGCAATCAGGTATCTGACATTGGCCTTTCCCCCGTTAGCAACATTAAACTAGCATGTTTCTGTGTTAAACGTGGAAACCCTGGCGACGAAGTGGTTAAGTGCTATGGCTTTAACCAAAAAGTCAGCACTTCAGATCTGCCAGTCACTGTGACCTATAGGGTCTGTATGAGTCAGAATCCACTCAATGGCAATCCCACTGCCATTGAGTCAGGTCTGACTCATAGCAAGGTCAAGCTCAATGGCAGTGGCTTTTATTTTACTTTTAATTTTTTGGTAATGTTTATGAGGGATCCCTGGTGGCCTAATGATTAAGAGCTATGGCTGCTAGCCAGAAGAAGGTCAGCAGTTGGAATCTACCAGGCAGTGCTTGGCAACCTCCTGGAGAAGTTCATCTCTGTCCTGTAGGGTTGCTGTGAGTCGTAATTGACTCGACTGCGTTGAATTTCATTGTTTGGATTAAGGTTTATGAGGCTGACACAGAGCCAGACCGTGTTTTGTTCTCTTGTACATAGAGTCTCTGTGAGTTAGAAGGGACTCAACAATACCTAACAGCAACACAAATAAGGTTTGTTGTTGCGTATTTGTATAGTCTGGATATTAAACCTGCTTTGAATACATAGTTCTCAAATCTTTCTCCCCTTCCTGTATATGTCTCTTCACTTTCTGAATAAAGTCTTTTCATTCACAAATAATTTCACTTTGATGATGTTCAGTTTGTCTGCTTTTTTCTTTTGTCGCCCTTCCAACACAGAATCCATTATCAAAAACAAAGTGTGGTGTTCACTTGACCCGGAGAATTTGGTCTTTGTGTTTGGCTCCTGAGAGGCAAACCTCCAAAACCTTGGAATTTCCCCAGTATTCTAAATGTCAACAGCAGACTACACCAACCAAACAGGTTATGCTAGTGAGGTGACTCTTGCACAGGGGCTGGCCAGGCCCAGAGACCCACCTCCTGATATCAGATGACCTCAGAGGAGAGAGGCCGGCGCTAGAATTCTGTAATGAGACCCCCCCATGAAAGCTGTGGACAGGGAAGCTCCACAGGCTTCTTCATTAATGAAAGACCTCAGTGCAGGGAGAGTGGTGATCTCTGGAAACCCTCTCAGCCAGTGCCTTCTGTGTCTTCATTTGTATCCTTTTTATTGGAATAAAGCTGTAATCATAATGATAGCTCTTTCTGTGAGTTCTGTGAGTTGTTCCAGGAAATTACGGAACCTGACAGCGTAGTGGGAGCCAGCAGGTCAGAACAGAGAGGGGCTGCAGGCCTCTGAGTTTATGGCTGGTATCCCAAGGGGATAGCCAAACCCAGTGCCATGGAGTCAGTTCTGATTCATAGCGACCATCTATCTAGGGCAGAGTAGGACTGCTCCTTAGTTTCCAAAGAACACCTGGTGGATTTTAACTGCCACCTACTGGTTAGCAGACATAGCACTTAACCACTGTGCCACCAAGGGTTTCTGAAGAGGGAGACAGAACCCTAAATTGGTAACCATTAGGTGAGAAATGAGGGAGCTGTACCCCTATCCCAGCTTGCATCTGGTATCCTGAAGGGGTAGTTGAAAACCCCTAATTTGTAGCCAGAAGGTCAGAGGTGTCCTGGGAACTCGCAAGCTTGTGGCTCTGGTCTGATGTCTTGGGCTGACTTGATGGTCTGCAGGACTGTACCTTTAACTTGTTGGTCTGACGTAGCTCCGGGTGGCTTGAGTCAGGAAGAATCACTGCGTGTGCAGCTAGTGTCTGAAAGAAAGTGAAGCAGAAGGGGAGAGAGTGGATCATATGTTTCATTGATTCTTGACAGTTTGGTGTCAGGAAAGTGGCAGTTTTCCTCTACATGGATTATCGTCCTTGTACAGAATCTTGAAATTTTAACTCTGTTTTTTCCTAAGACTTTCAGGCCTATAGGTAGGCCATCGATCCATTTTGAGTTAATTTTCATTTATGGTATAAGGAACCGGATGTATTTTTTTCAAGGAAACATGTACAGATGCAGTTGAGGCTCATATGAATCCTTGCTAATTATGTACCCTTCTCTTGCTTTTCTTAAGAAAGACTGCCATGAATTCAGTAATTACGATTGCCATTGTATTTTTACTAATATGTATATATCCACAAGAGTATATATATGCTTGTTTAGTATATTGGGAACCCTGATGAGTCAGAGTTGACTCAAAGACAACTTTTTGTTTTTTAGGTAGCTCAGTGGTTAAGAGCTTGGCTGTTGACCAAAATGTCAGCTGTTTGAATCCACCAAACTGTTCCTTGGAAACACTATGGAGCAATTCTGGTCTGCTCTTTGGGGTTGCTGTGAGTCAGAATTGACTAGACAGCAATGAGGTTTTTGTTTGCTTTTGTATATTGTACAAGTAGCCCTGGTAGCACAGTGGGTAAACGCTTGACCGCTAACCGAAAGCTCAGTGATTCAGACCCACCAGCTGCTCTTGGGGAGAGAGATGTGGCAGTCTGCTGTGAAGATTTACAGCTGTAGAAACCCTGTGGGGCGGTTCCTGTCCTGTAAGGTAACTGTAAGTCAGAATGACTCAGTGGGTACTACACTTTTTTTGTGTAACACTGGTTTTGATGTATATTCCCATTGATGGATGTTATCTAGTTCATTTCATTGTTCTGTAGTATTCCGTTGTATGGATGGACATTCACAAGTTTCTGACTTTGCTATTGTTAGTGATGCTGTGGTGACTGTTCTTGGATGTTTTGTGTTATTTACATGTGAGAGTTTTTCTAAGCCTAGGAAGTTCTTGCATGGTAGGGTCTGAGCATCTTCAACTTTATCAGAGAATGCCAGATTACTCTTCAAAATGCCAATACCTGTCAGATTAAGAAACATTTAGTGTTGTCAGATTTTTAAGTTTTTGTCAGTCTGATGGGTTGTTTTAATTTGTTTTTCCTTCCTTATTAGTGAGATTGAGCTTCTTTATGTCCATTTATTCTATATTTAAGTTCCTTTCTTTTTTGTAAATTGTCTATACACAGGCATACACAAATCCTCTCTTAGGGATTATTGCAGATATCTTCTCAGTGTATAGTTTGGTTGTACAAAGTTCTATATTTTTAATCATCTTTTTATTTTGAGAAATTTCAGTCTTACAGAAAAGGACAAGGCTAGTGACTCCTTGTTCTAACTCTGTACATTTAAGAGTGCAAGAAACTGAAGTAGTTATGTAATTTGCTCAGTCTCAGAGGCAGCTGGTGTTGGAGGTGCATTTTGAACTCAAGTACTGTGGCTTTAGAACCTCTACCCGTAGCCACAAGTATGAGGTGTGACAGTTAAGTTTGTGAACTTACTCTAGAAAAAGTGCTACATACCTCATTGCTGAGTATCACTGTGTTCACCTTCAGATATTCCCCTTGGGAAGCTATGCACCAACACCAGCGCCTAGTCCATCCTTCTAAGCAGTTTGGAACTCTTATTCTGGAATGGCCATTTAGAGCTGTCTTAATATCCTTGATATCCTGAATGTCATCACAATGTCTTCCTTTTTTTTTTTTATTGTGATTGAGTGAAAGTGTGCAATCTGTTTAAATTTGTATGCCTGCCTATCTGCAGCACCTTCTGCTCTCCTTGCCCAGTGACAGCACACTCTGTCTTTCTATTCTGTAGATGTCATATCCTCTTAACAATCTCCTGTCCTCTCCTCTTCACCCTCTCCACTCTCTTCTAGTAAGAGGCCAGTAGGACAACACCCTACAGATGTGTAGAACCATGTAGTACACACATGCTGTGGTCACTCTGTGTCCCTCAAAATGCCCTCCTTTCAATATTTCCTTTACCTTCGGGTAGAGAAAAAAGTCACTGAGGGCCAGGTCAGGTGAGTAGAGAGGGTGTTCCAATGTGTTTATTCGTTTACTGGCTAAAAACTCCTTCCCAGGCAACTATACAATTAAGTTCGCAAACTTGCTACTGTGTGCAATGGCCAATCCAGAAATAGTTCTAAAATTACTTTGAAGAGTGGACCAAGCACTGGCATCAGTGCATAGCTTCCCAAGGAGAGTATTCAAAGGTGACCATAGTGATACTCAGCAATGAGGTATGTAGCACTTAGAGCAATTAAGTTCTCAGACTGAATTGTCAGACCTCATATAATTCTATGCTCTTGGCCAAGTTATTTAACTTCTCTGCCCTGTTTTCTCTTTTGTAAAATACGGCCAGTAGTATCTTAACTCATAGGATTGTTGTGAGAAGTCGGTTAGTTAAAATATGTATAGCACTTGGGATAGTGATTGAACAATAATGAGCGCTCAATAAATATTTCCTATTATGTTTGCATTATTAAGGCATTGAACTGGTGCTTACCTCTGAATTTTTACCAAATAAGGTGACTAGACTGAAATGTGAGTTTATATACCAAAAGGTAGAAAGGACTGTGATGCTTATGTCTGCCTTTTTAATTTGTCTTTTTGTTGCTAACAGCAAAGTTGAATGATGTGCAGGAGCATCTTTTGTTAAGAGAATAGTTTGTTTTGAAATAAAGCAGAATTTTTTTATGTGCTTTTTAAAAATAGAAATATGTAGATCATTACTAAAGGCACAAAGTGTTATGTATTGGTTGAATGTAAACACTCTTTAGTTTTGTCCTTTTATGCTTTTGAAGGAACTTAGTTAATTATAGCAGTGTTTTGAAGAAATATATCACATAATACATGTCTTCAAACTCATTCATTTAAAATATTTTTCTTTACATGCTCTCTTGTTCCATTGTGTCAATAAACATATTGCTATTAGAGATGATGATATTTCTATCCAGTTAAAAATAGACTTAATATGCTGATATAGAATATACATGTATCATTCTGTGTGATATGGCAGAGATAACAAAATTCTAGCGGCCACAGAATGTTTAAGAGAGCACAACGTAATTCAGGTCTTTTTTTTGTGTATTTTCATAACCTTAGGAACAGATGAACTACATTCCTATTTTTTGGTGGCAGTTTCAGACTAGAGAAAGGTACCTGCTGATGCTTAAAGATGAAAAACAAGTTGTCAGGGCAACAGGTGGTGCATTCCTCACTTGACAAGCTCTCTTCTCAGGTGTGCTATTTTCCAGTGGAGAACAAGGAGCCTTTTATTCCAACGCCTGTTTAAAAATGCTAGCAAAATATTTTTACATTAATACAGCCAGGAAACTTAAGTGTTTCTGCGCCAAGAGTAAGATTTCGCAAAAATTCAGTACAGCGTTAGAAGAAACTTCTGCAATATTCTTGCCTTCTTGGGCTTACACAAAAACTAGTTTTTGAGAAAGAGCCCAGATGTAGAGGTTTAGTAGTTTATTCATTTAACTAATTCTTAAATACTGAGTACTTACCAAGTTTTCTTTCCTGGGTGCTAGGGATGTTAACAGCCGACAAATTAAGTGACACATTCCTAGAGCTTATATTTTAGAGAGAGGGACTAACACAAACCATCAGTTATGTCTGGAAGTCTTAAATGAAATAAAGAAATTTGAAGCAGGGTAAGAGAATAAGGTATGTGTGGCTCAGTAGGTAGGATTTGTTGGCCATCTGCAGCACTTGGTTGCATGGACTGTGAGTGTTGGCCTTTGGCAGGAATGTATAGTACACCTCAAGGCATGATACTAGGGACACTGAATGGCAAGAATGAAGTGAAAAGTGAACACAATCTGTGTTCATCGTGAACTGTTTAAAAGACCAGTGATAGTGACTTGTTTGATACAATCTTAACACAGTTTTAAGAAGTCTTCCTTTGCTGGTAAACATGATATTCCTGCATCTTAAAATATCTTGTATTATTATTTCCTTCTTTGTATTTTTATGATGAGAAGGATGGCACAAAGCATATAAAACATGTTAAAAGCTATAGTTTATTTCAGAATTAGAGGTAACACTGTTAACAGTATATAATAGGAAGTGATTTTCAGCAGTATCATTAGGTGAATTAATCTGTGTAAACTTTCATCTAAATGTATTTGTAAGTAAGTTGTTTTGTGGTCCTGTTACAGAGAATCAAATTTGGAGAGGACCCCTGAGCTCAGCACAATGGTAAAACCAGTTGGCTAACCATTTTGCTTCCTTAGTTTTGTTTGCTCGTCTGTGAGGGGTAAGCATTAGTTGTCAAGGGTTATGTATAAGATCTGGCTCTTCAGTTCAATACCAGGCCACGCAGATGGAGGATTTAGCTTTCTCAGTATATTTAACTTTTCTTTTCCCTTAAAGTAAACTAATATGTATCATGGCAATTCAGGTTGTATTTATGAAGACCAAAATAAATGTCAGGCTAATGAGGAAATTTGGAGAAACCATTGAAATTTTTAAGATTCTGAGCAGTGTTCTTAGAATGAGAGTGGCTGATTATAAGACTTAAAAATTCCAAGTTTTGTATTTTAGAGATGAAACAAATTCTAATGGAGTAGTAAAACACTTGATGTTCATATTTACCTGCTGGTATCATTACCCTGTTATGTACTTAGACACAGTTATTTAGTGTATTTGAATACAAATGCATCTGTTTGGTTCAAACTGTCATGTGTTGAACACTTTGCCTAATAGACTGTGCTGTGTATTGTGTTAATGTGTGCTTCACTTCTTTCCAGTTGATTTACTGACATGACTTGAAATAAACATTTAAAATGGCTTTATAAGAGAGACTTTGCCAAGGGATTAATCTGGACTACTTCACCAGGTTTCCTGTATTATTGTAGTAAATCATAATTCTTAGTGTTTCTTAACATTGTGTTATCGGTAAGTATACCAAAACTACCAAACCCACTGCCATCGAGTCAGTGCTGACTCATGGCGACCCTGTAGGACAGAGAACTGCTCCATAGAGTTTATGAGGAGCACCTCTTGGATTTGAACTATCAACCTTTTCGTTAGCAGACGTAGCACTTAACTCCTGTGCCACCAGGGTTTCCATGGTAAGTATGGGGAGTGGGCAAAATCTTTCATTTGATTGTGGTTTTAAAATAGTGGTTTTACGACATGTGACCATTAACTTTTTTTGTGTGTCCTTTTCTAAGGGAAGGAGTATTCACGGCTGATTGCCAACCATGCTTAGCTTACAGTTCGTTACTCTGAGCTTCCTGTTTTGAGCAGTTGCCTGGAGTTGTTGGGCAGCTGGTTTCCTTTCTTTAGGAGAGGGGAATGGTGATGATTTAAGAGTACTAGGTGTGTTTGAACTATGAAATGTTTTTAAGTGTGAAATTATACATTACCATATGAGATTATTTTCCTAAATGTACTTGATAAAAAACACAAATCAAACTTGTTGCTGCTGAGTTGATTGCAACTCACAATGACCCTGCAGGACAAAAGAGAACTGCCCCATAGAGTTTCTAAGGAGTGCCTGGTGGATTTGAACTTGCTGACCTTTGGTTAACAGTTGTAGCTCTTAACCACTACACCACCAGGGTTTCCAGTGTACATGGTAGCACCATATAAAATGTTTGGTATTTTGAACCCACCAGTGGCTTCATGGGAAAAAGATGTGACAGTTTGTTGCCGTGAAAATTACAGTCTTAGAAACCCTATGGGGCAGTTCTACTTATATTGACCTATGTGGTCAATATGACTTGGAGTCAACCTGATAGCAATGACTTTTATAGGATTTTTTAGGCTGTAATCTTTATAGGATTAGATAGTAAACGCATTTATAGTGTTAGATACGAAAGTCATTATGCAAAAATCAGCATTACATGAAAATGGGGAATGACCACGTCAGATCACAAAAATGAAGGATGATTGCATTGTTGCATACATGTCACGTTGCATCGTTACATAACTGCCAAACCCTGAGAATCGTAACTGCAAGCCACTGAGAGTCTTGGCCCAGTGAAGTTGACACATAACCTTAACCATCACAGACAGTGTTAGTCTTGCCTTGCGTTTGTTGCTGCCAGGTGTACATCTTAATGTGCAAAATAGATAGTAGATTTTTCTTACTGTTAATATAAATGCAAAATGTGAGAGACAAGGTAGTTGATGAGGGAGGAATGGGTGTGTATATCTTTACAGGAGTATATCACCAGCTCTCGCCGTGGAGCTGCTGCTGGGTAGGTTCAAACCACTGACCTTTGGTTAGCGACTGGGAGTCCAGCCACTGTACCACCAGGGCTCCATTTTTCTTAAAAACACTTTCTTTTTGTGTTCCATCTTCTCCTTTGGGGGCTTACTGAATGCTTTTCTGGCTGCCTGAAATATTTTGCAACTCACAGATGTTCTGTGAACTTTATTTTAAAGTTAATCTTTTCTTCAGTAATATCTTACCTGCCATTAGTCTCATCAGATATATTTTTCATCTTAGATATAATAGTTGTCATCTCTAGACATTTGCTTTAGGTCTTTTTTATATCTTACATGCCTCTGCTTAACAGTTTCACTTGAACATATGAAATACAAGTATAATAAATAGTGCCTTTGAGTACTAATTTTATCATTTGTGTCATTTACGGATTTGTTTTTATTGATTTTCTCCTGACGTGGGTCCAATTTTCCTGCTTTGGAAGCTGTTCATGTTTTATTAGATGCCAAACCAAACAACAGACCTTGCTGTTGAGTTGATTCCAATTCATGATGACTTTATAGGACAGAGTAGAATTGCCACATGGGGTTTCCAAGGAGTGGCTGGTAGCTTTGGACTGCTGACCTTTTGGTTAGCAGCTGAGCTTTTGACCCCTGGGCCACCAGGGCTCCTTAATATCATAAATAATGCTAGTGTTTTTAGAATTAGAAAGGGTAGGTTGCAGATATTTTTACAACACTGCTGTTTTAAATAAAATGTTAATAAACTGCTTAATGTTAAAAGAATAGTTTTCACACTTATTTTAAGCTATGTACAGATAACTTCAAACATAGAAGTGAAGCCAAACAGTGCCATGTGTCAACAGCAGAGACACTTTGCTGCCCACCTAGTTTTACATGTTTATGCTAATGTGATGAAAGTTTTTCGTTTATTTCTTCTTCCAGTCCTTACTGTTTAATACTGGCTGAAAAATAATTCAGTATGGAACAGTATGCCAGCCAGCCAAGTGCTGTTGAGTCGGATCTGATTCCTGGCGACCCTAGAGGCCATAGTCGAACTGGCCCTTAGAGTATTCAAGGAGTGCCAGTGTAAAAAGCGTAAAATAACTAGAAACCAGACATTCAGTACTGTATCTGGTGGCACCAATTGATTAAGCTTAGTGTGTTGATCAGAACTGAAGAGTTGCTTACTTCACACGTTTTGAAAGTATGCATATCTTAGTCATCTAGTACTGCTATAACAGAAATATCGTGAGCGAGTGCCTTTAATAAAGAGAAATTTTGTTCTGTCCCCATCTGGTGGGCTAAGAGTCCAAAAGCATGGCCTAGCCAAATGGCTACACATCTTTTGGGGGGACACAATTCAATCCATGACATTCCACAGTTAAAATCACATCCTTGCAACATGCATAATATGTTTACCTCATCATAGCGGAAGTCTTAAGTCCAAGTCCAAAATCCAGAAATTCCTCTTCCAGCTGTGAAATCTAGAACACAGGTTATCTGCTTCCAGTGGTACAATGGCAGAACAGGCATAAGCTAGACTTTCCCATTACCACTGGGAGAAACTGTACACAAGGAAGACGTAACAGGACCAAACAAATTAGCAGAACACATTGTGTTACCCCTTAAGACATTGAAAATAATCTTCCGTTTTCTGAGACAATTTTCCCAATAGCCTTGCCCTTCAGACGGTTGGCATTGGCTATGTTCTCCAAATTGTGAATGGAAGCCCTTTGGCTCTGGACTACAATTCCACTTTCCAGGCCCACTGGGACAGTAGCTATGCTTTGTCAGCTTTAGGTGTACCATTTCTCTACAGTGTATCATTTCTCTGTCAGTGGGGTAGCAACTCCACCGTTAACAAACACCAGATGTCATGGCTCCATCCGTAGAAACCCCTGAGGTAATGGTCATATCTTTTGAGACTGAGGCATCTCAGTTTCTCCTGTGCCTTATCTCTTCAGCTTCTGCTTCCTACGGCCTCTTGCCACCAGCTTCAGGCTGGCATCTGCTGGGGTGAGTGTTGGAAAACTGTGTAGCTTCAGTGTTGAGTGCCCAGAGGCTCCCCACTCTCCCAGGAAGTCTCTTGCACACAAGTATGCAGCTGTCTCCCCCTTGAGTCGGCCCCAGTGCTGTGTCACACAGGTCTGCTGGCTTTGAGGCTGCCCACCACATGTGCCTTCTTCAGTGTTAACAGTTCTCCGTGGTTCCTTCTGAGTCTTCTGTCCATTGACGTTTTCAGACCTACCTTCGTATCTCAGGTATCTGTTACAGCAGCACCCAACTCTCTCAGTCCGAAATTCTGATGTAGTCATCTGGTACTGCTCTAACAGAAATACCACCAGTGGATATCTTTAACAAAGAAATTGTATTCTGTCATAGTCCAGTAGGCTAAGAGTCCAGATTTCAGGGCATCAGCTCCAGAGAAAGTCTCTGTATCTGTTGGCTGTGGAAGAAGATCCTTGTCATCAACCTTCCCCTGGACCAGAAGCCTATGAGGTACAGGGACCCGGTGTCCTTTTCAAACGACATGCTCTGCTCCCAGCACTGCTAATTTGCTGATAGTATGAGGTCCCCAAATCTCTCTGCTAACTTCTTTCTTTTATACCTCAAGAGATTGCCTTAAGGCACAGTGCAGTCTTACACACTGAATCCTGCTTCATCAAGCCAACTGCTGCCCATCCTCCCTCATCATACCCAGTGTGGTCAAGTGGATTCTGAAGTCGTAGCGACCCTATAGGATTCAAATTGCCAACCTTTAGTTAGCAGACACAGCAGTTAACTACTGCACTACCAGGGTTTCCCATTAACATCATAGAGGCAGGATTTACAACCTATAGGAATGTCACACAATACTGGGAATCATGGCATAGTGAAATTGCCACATACTTTTTGGGGGACACAGTTCAGTCCATGACAGTATGAATTTTCACAAAGTTTTGTGGTCTCAGTCTGTTTTCTAGAACCTGGGTTTAAAGTCAGGGATTGTCAGTTGTTGCTAAGTGCTGTCGACTTGCTTCTGACTCATGGTGACCCCAGGTATGACAGAAAGAAGCATTGCCTGGTCCTGTGCTGCCTTCGCCGTCATCGCTGTGCTGGAGTCTGTTGTTGGACCCACTGTGTCAGTAATCATGCGTCATTATTGGAAAGCGATGGATGTGATCTTTCTGGATAGAAATTACCATAGGAGATTACTAAGGATGTGTGGTGTAGACACATCAGTGTATTTTTCAGGCTATTTATCCTGTTCGGCACGTTTTAATAGATACTTAACATCAAGCAGTTTGCAGACTAGAATTTTTCTAGTGTTTTTAAAAAAATCTTACATGATTATACAGATATGAATATTAACATAGCTAAATTTCTGCCTTTTTCTTTTTTCTCTAGTATTCAGCATACATTTAAAATAAAATGACAACCTCCTGGAGCGATCGGTTACAGAATGCAGCAGATATGCCTGCTAACATGGATAAGCATGCCCTGAAAAAGTATCGGCGAGAAGCTTATCATCGGTGAGTGTTTTGTCTGTGTGTTCCTCAGATCAGCTCTTTGAAGTGGGTATATATTATCTTCATTTTACAGAAGATGAAATTAATGTACAGAGAAGCAGTTTTATGCCAGATCCTTTAGCTATTTTGTGATTCAAACCCAATCCAAAGTACAGACTTTCAACTATTAACTATACCATATAGCTTGTTTTATCTACTATAAAGCCCTCAAGAGTAGAACATCTTTAGCTGCTAAAAAATTGTACCTTAGTTAATAAGAAAGAAAAATTTAATTTCTGTCTGTTAACATTTACCACCAAATTGATGTAACTTTTAAACAGATTTAATAACTGCCTGTTAACATCTGTGTGTTGGATTGATTATGAGTATCTCTGAGTATTATCAAAGCTTTTTTGTATTAGTTTAGACTTTAAAATTTTCCCTTTGGAAGTTTGAAATATATATGTTTTAATTTGCTTACCATTTCATATATATTCACTCTACTTAAATCTTAAGTAGCTAAGATACTGGAAAGTGAACAGTATATTTAGGAATCTATTATTGTAGGCAGAAATTAGAAGTTTACACTTTCAGTGAATATATAGCATAGAAAGATCTGGACCTTCCTAGAATTACCTCTGTCTTCTACCCAGGAAAGCTCAGGAATAAATAGAGATGCCCATGTATTGGCAGTGCTGAAGGTTACATGGGGACTCCAGAAATCTTAGAACAACCGAAAGTTGCTCTTCTGTTCCTAGTCTTAGAGGAAAGAGAAAATAAATAATACTATTAAAATCTTAATGGAAAGATGGCTATATTAGTTTGTACAAGCAAGTGTTCTAAAGCAGACAGAAGCATAATTCTGTTTTTACTTTTCTCAGTATAGAAAAGCTAGGTCAGTATTAGGTTAGCATTTTAGCGTTTCAGTGAGTACTAATATTTTGAATAAATTTAGTTACTTGATATTGAATATTTTGAAAGTTAATGTTATCAGTAGTTGGTTGTAAAGTAGCCTGGTGCTGTCTGCCTGATAGTAGGCCATTGTATGGGTCTTCTAGGTATTTAGGCTGTTGTTGCTTCTTAAACCTTGAAAGAGTATGTCTGCTTGATAGTAGGCCACTGTATGGGTCTTTTAGGTATTTAGACTGTTGCTGCTTCTTAAACCCTGAAAGAGTAAAAAGAAAACACTGTTTTTCCATCAAGGTATGAAGTCTCAAAATCAGTCACTGAGTACTAATGATCCTCTGCCGTGTGAGACATGTTACTAGATGCAGCATGGGAATTAAAGGGAAAGCAGGACGTTCATCTGTGTCTGTGTAAATAAAACACGTATTTCTGGAAGAGTCTGTATTACATGTGTTATTAGCTGCTGTCAGGTTGGTCTCTAATTCCTGGTGACTCCGTGCACAATGGAACAAAACGCTGCCTACTCCCCTGTCATACCCATAATCATTTGTGGATCGGAACATGTGATCCATAGGGCTTTCATTGGCTGAGTTTTAGAAGTAGATCACCAGACCTTTCTTCCTAGCAGTAGTTTGGAAGCTCTGCTGACATCGCTTCAGCATCATAGGAAGTAACAGGCAAGCACCGACAGGTCATGGCAGTGCATGAGGTACACTGGCTGGAACTTGAATCTGAATCTGCTACATAGAAGGTGAGAATTCTGGCCACTGAGCTACCAGCCTCTTCTGGGTAGGGTATTTTATACTTTGTAGCCCATTTTTTATGTTCAGTTCTTTGCTTAGTCTTTTTGCTATGAGATACACATTTGGTTAGCCTGCAACTAACATTTTTAGGAGTAGAAATACAGGCTAGACTTACGCAATGAAGACAGTTCATCTAGTAAGCATCTAGTGTCCTGATTGTATTTAATATGTCATAGCCTGAATGTACCTCTGACTCATCAGGTATACTAATCTTGGAAATTCTTCATCTTCCATTCATCACATAGTGGGATACAGTCTGAAACAAGAGAAACAAAAAGCATTTTCAAGGGTTTGAATTTTTAGGTCAACTTAAAATATTTTTATAAATATTTAAATAATATTTATAAATAAATATTTATAAAAAATGGAGTTATTAAACTTGGAACTGCTCTCATCAATTACATGGAAACTATTTAGTAGAAATTAGGTTTCTGGTCAGGTCACTTTGTATTCTGTTTCCAGGACTTGTGTGTGTGTGAGAAAGAGAAAGTATATATAATAAAACATTGGCCATTTCAGCCATTTATACATGTACAATTCAGTGACATTAATTCTGTTTACCATATTGTGAAACCATCATCACTGACTGAATTTATTCCTCACCTTTAAGCAGTAACTTCCCTTTCCACTTCCTGCCTGTCCCTGGTAACCAATGAAAACTTTTGTCTCTAGGCATCTGCCTATTCTAGGTATTTTGTACAACTGGGGTGATACAGTATCTGTCTTTTGTGTCTGATTTATTTCACTCAGTGGTTTATCCATAATGGGAGCATGTATTGGAACTTCTTTTTCTTTATGGCCAAATAATATTCTGTTGTATGTATACACCACATTTTGTTTATCCATTCATCTGGTAATGGACACTTGGGGTTGGTAATTTTCAAACATTATTGTGAATGATTTTGCAGTGAACACTAGTCTACAAGGATTTGTTTGAGTCCCTGCTTTCTGTTCTTTCTAGTATATATCTAGTAATAGAATCGCTAGGTCACATGACAATTCTGTGTTCAACTTTTTACGCAACTGCCAAGCTGTTTTCCGCAGTGGCTGTACTGTTGTACAGTTGGACCAGGGTTTTTATTTTTTTATTTTTTTTATTAAAGATTGTTTATTTTAGGTGGTAACTTATTATTGTTTAAATTAGGCAGACTCATGATCATTTATCATAAACTGTACATATGTAATGCTTTAGAATTCTCTTTTCAAAGAAATTGTATATAGATACCTCTTAAATATTTTATAGTGCTCTAAGTGAGAGTTACAATCCAGTTTGTCTGGCCAAAATATACACACACACTGTTGTGTAACTCTGGCTGCTACCTGCACCCTTTGATAGTACGCTTTTCCTCTAAGAAGTATTCTTAAATAAAGATCTAACATCCAACTTTTTCCTTGCTTGGTGTTAGTTTTCTAAATGTCAATGAGGAAATGAAGGTTATGTGTCATAATTAAGAAACCAGCATTTAGAATGTATGACTGTTGTTCCTCCTCCATTCCCTTATTATAATTGTTGAATGTTCTAGGTGGAGAAGAGTCACTGGACCAAACCCTTCATTAGAATGTGTTTTGCCAGTTGGTCAGGAAATAGAGTTGTACAGATGTCTTAGTGGCTTGAAGGAGGCAGGCCAGAAAATTACCTTTTGAAATATTCCTTGTTTAGCACCTAGAATCTGGTATTTGTCAGCTGGGATCAGAATTTGTGTTTACTACATACAAGAATGGAGCAACTAGGTTTTCCATCTGCTCATCTCTGTGCTGAGGATGCTGAAGTCAGGTATTTGGTTTTAAAGTTTAGAGTTCTGATAATTACAGCACAGCCAGAGTTTAAGAAAGTGAATTGGTTTTATTCTGTATAAACACAGCTTATGAATTTAGCAGTATAATTTATCATGTTGACCTGAATTAGATAAGCAAGTGGGCTTGTGACTTTTTTGGTTAACCAGTCTTTTGTCTTGTTCTGAAGATACACTGAATTCCTTTGTTTTTAGTTCTTTGTATATGGATCTCAAGTTAATTTTTTAAATTGGAATTTAGATCTCCAAAGCTATACCAATCTTCATTTAAACCTATTAAGTTACAATTTCTTCTCAAAGTAAATTTATTATACTTGTTCATGGAGTGTACAGGAATTTGTATACATGTATAAAATGATTTTGTAGAATCTGTAGCATGGCATACTGTGTAGAGTTAGAAATGTTTGTGATTTTGTTTTAAATCTCAAGAGTGAAGATCGGCTTTATGCAGAGATAGCCAGACTGATAAACCTTCTTTCTCCCTTAGCTATTTGTGAATATCACAAGACTATCACTGAGCTTTTAAGTTGTGTCATCAGTCAAGGTGAATAATCTGCCACTTTAATGCAAATACAAATATTCAAATGGGTCATTTGTTAAAATTTCTACACTCTTTGTTTTTTTATTGAGGTGAAAATACACACAACAAAACATTCATCAGTTTAACAATTTATGCATGTATAGTTCACTGACATTAATTATAACCATTATATCTGCCCTCTTCCAAATTATTCCACCACTGTTAACAGAAACTCAGTGACCCCTAAGAAAAAAATTCCCCTTTCCCCCCGCCTTTCCACCCTTGTAACTGTTAGCTAGCTTTGGTTTCTATATAGTATTTGCTTGTTTCATGTGAGACCCTACAGTATTTGTCCTTTAGTAGCTGACTGAGTTCGTTCAGCATGATGTTTTCTGGGTTCGTCTGTGTTGTATCCATCAAGACTTCATTTCCCTAGATGTCTGAGTAATAGCCTATTGTGTGTATGCACCGCATTTTGTTCAACTGTGCATCCGTTGATGGATGCTTCACTTCTTTCCATGTTTTGGCTGTTGTGAAAAGTGCCGCAGTGAACACTGATATACTGATTTCTGTTTTCACTTCTGGTTGTATACCTAGGATTGTGATTGATGGGTCATCTGGTAGTTTTATGTTCACCTTTTTGAGGGCCCATCAAACTGTTTTCCATACAGGCTGAGCCATTTTACATTCACTGGCAGTGAATGAGGATTCTAGTTTTCCTAAACCTCACCGGCACCTGTTGTTTTCCATTTTTATTCATTGTTGTCATTCTAATCAGGGTGAGGTGGTATCTCATTGTGGTTTTGATTACATCTTCCTGATGACTAAGGGGAAACTTCATGGTGTAGCAATTCCATGCTACTACGGCTGCTAACCAAAAGGTAGACAGTTCCCATCTCCCAGGTACTCCTTGGAAGCTTTGTGGGGCAGTTCTACTCTGTTTATAAGGTCTCTGTGAGTCACAGTTGATTCATTGGCAGCAGGCTTCGTTTCAGTTTTGGAATGACTAATGGAAGGAACCTGGTGGCTCAGTGTTTAAGTGCTCAGCCGCTGACTGAAAGGTGGTTGGTTTCAACCCACAGGCTGCTTCTTGGGAAGAAGACGTAGCAGTCTGCTTCTGTGGAGACTGCCACCTTGGAGAGCCTATGGGACAGTTCTTCTGTGGGGTCACTGTGAGGTGCAGTCTACTCAATGGCAACAGTTTTTTATGAATTTGGTTTTATCAACTAAAGACTTTGGACATCTTTTCACATGCTTGTTGGCCATTTCACTATCCTCTTTGGTGGAATGATAGTTCAAGTCCATTGCCCATTTTTTGATTGGATTGATTGCTTTTTTGTTAAGGTGAAATTTGGATGTTAGACCTTTGTTGCACCTATGGTTCCTGAAAAATCTCCCCCAGCTTCTAGGTTGTTTTTTCACTTTGCTAATAAAATTCCTTGATGAATAAAATCAATAGTCTGTTTGTGAGTTGAAAAAAATATGAAAAATAGAGATCCTAAGAAATGTTTCTGTGTCATTCTAATGCCTTCATTAGTGTTCCATATTGCTAAGGAATGATTAATGTGAATTCAGGGACTGGCAAGATTTTTTTTAGCATATTTTTCCTCTTAACAGTCTATCTATGGAATATTATTTGGCAGTAAAAAAGAATGAGCTATTGCTATGCACAGTACCTTGGATGTGTCTCAGGGAAATTATGCTGAATAAAAAAAAGCCAGCTTCTAAATGTTATATATGATGTGATTTCATTTCTGTGATATTCTTGAAATGACAAAATTATGGACATTGAAAACAGATTAGTGGTTGCCAGGAGTTTAGGGATGGGGTGAGTGGAGGGAGATGGGTATGGCTATAAAATGATGGCATAGGGGATGATGCTCATGGTGATGGGCCTGTTTTGTATCCTGGCAGTGGTTGTATTAGTCAACACATGCACAAATTCACATACACTAAATACATAGACAGTGCAAATGTGTACATGTATAACTGGTAAAATCTGAATAAAACTGGTGAATTGTATCAGTGTCAATTTCACTGTTGTGATATTTGTGATGGTAATGTATTTTTTTGGGAGAAACTGGAGAGAGTATAGTTGATCTCTATTATTTCTTGCTGCTGCGTGTGAAACTGTCTCAAAGCAAAGTTTAATCAATTAAAAAAAATTATTTGACTCAGTGGCGCTTGGCTTGGCTGTTTTATTAAACCTCTTACATCACATACATTCATTGTCTAGGTTAGACGCAAGCTGCTCTTTATGATATACAGTGATGCTACTTTCTGGAGCACAGGTTTCTTGAACTTCATTGTTCAGAAGAAGACTGCTGTTGCTAGCTGCAGTTGAGTTGGCCCCTAAGTCATGGTGACCCCGTGACCAGTGGAGTGAGACACTGCCTGGTCCTGCATCGTGTCCATGATGGTTGTGGACCAAACTGTTGTGATTCATAGCATTTATCCTGGGTGACTTGGGGAAGAAGCTTGCTAGATCTTTCTTCCAGGTTTGCCTTAGTCTGGAGGCTCTGCTGAAGCCCGTTCAGCATCATGGCAAACGCAATCCTCCACTGACAGAGAAGTCGTGGCTGTGCGTAAGGTGCACTGGCCGGGAATCGAACATGGGCCTCCCACCTAGAAGTTACGAATTCTGCCAGTGAGCCACCGTTGCCCTCAAGAAAACCAGTTGCTGTGGACTGTAAGGTTTCAATGGCTAGTTTTTTTGTAAGTAGATTGCCGGACTTTTCTGAGGCACCTCTGGATGGACTCGTAACTCCAGCCTTTTGATTAGCAGCTGAGCGTGTTAACCATTTGTATCACCAGAGACTCCCAAAAGAAGCCGTTAAATCTGAAAACATTCTTCACTGTGTTTCTGTGCCCTTTCCCCTCTGAGCTGCTTCTAAAAACAGTAGCTCTACCTAGTAATAAAATGAAAGAGAAAAGTAGTTGTGATGGTGGTGTCTGGAAGAGAAAATAAAAGAGAGCAAATCTTAGATTTAATGAAATTCTATAATAAGAAACTTACACCGAGGAAGTATTATTAATAATCTAGGTAGCACATTTTATCTTAAAAGATTCTTTTTTTGGATGGCTTCTTGTATTCAGCGTGTCTCTGAGATTCATCCATGTTACTGCAAGTACCAGTTATTTCCTCATTTTTATTGCTGTGTGATACTCTCTCAGTTTTTAGCTATTAAGAATAAAGTTGTAAAAAAAAAAAGAATAAAGTTGTTACAGAGTGAGACAAAACATTTTTATATTAAATAACTTAGATCATATATTAAATATATTATATATTATATATATAAATATATATATTAAATATATTAAATAACTTAGATCCCAAATATATTAAGAACTTAAAATTCAGCAATCTAAAAATAATTCAGTTAAGATATGGACAGAAGACATGTCACTAAAAAGATAATACAGATGCTTATAAGCCCATGAAAATATATCTAATGTCTTTAGCCATTAGGAAAATGCAGATTAAAACCTTGATAATAGGACACCATATGCCTATTATAATGGCCAAATAAAGAGTAGTGGCAATACTGAGTGTCACAAAGGATACAGAACAAGTGGGAGCCTTGTTGCTGGTGGAAAGGCAAATGGTGCAGTCATTCTGGAAAACAGTTCAACAGCTTTTATGAAGTTACACGCGTTTACAACATGATCCAGCAGTCACACTCCTAGATATATATTCTAGAGAAATGAAAACTTGCATTCAAAAAATTGTATGCAAATATTCATAACACCTTCGTTTGTAATTGCCCAAACCTAGAAACAGCCCAAGTGTCCTTCTAGTGAATGCATTAAAAAAAAGCACCAAAACTACGTGAGTCTATTCAGGAAAAAGGGATGAGCTATTGATGGAGCCCGGGTGGTGCAGTAGTTAAGAACTGTAGCTGCTAATCAAAAGGTCAGAAGTTTAGACCTACCAGCTGCTCTTGGAAAAACCCTGTGAGGTAGTTCTGCTCTGACCTGTAGGGTCACTATGACTTCATGGCAACAGGTTTGAGTTATATATAAACATAGTAAAACTGGCCCCATACGGTTCCCAAGGAGCAGCTGGTGGATTTGAACTGCTGACCTTTTGATTGCAGCCGAACTCTTAAACACTGTGCTGTCAAGCCTCTATATGTGTTATTGAGAATAATTCATATAACATAAGTTTGCAGTATGCAGTTCAGTGGCTTTTAGTCTATTGACAAAGTTTTGTAACCAACAGCACTGTCTAATCCTTGAGCATTTTTATTACCCGAAGAAGAAACGCTTGTACCCGTTAGTAGTTTACCTCCCATTCTTTACTCTGCCAAAATCTGGGAACCAGTAACGTACTTGCTGTGTCTGTGGATGTATCTGTTCTGGAATTTCATGTAAATGGAGCCATGTAATAGGTAGCCTTTTATTATGTTTCTGGCTTCTAGCATTATATGTTTTAACATGTGTTAGTATGTCGTTCCTCTTTTATTGCCCAGTGATACTCCATTGTATACCATATTTTGTTTTATTCGTTTATCTGTTGATGGACATTTGGGTTGTTTTCGTTTTTTGACTGTTAAGAATAATACTGCAGTGAGCATTTGGGTACAAGTTTTTGTGTGGACATGTGTTTTCACTTCTCTTGGGTGTAGACCTGGGAATGGAGTTGCTGGGGCATATAGTCCCCAAGAAACCCTGGTGGCATAGTGGTTAAGAGCCGTGGCTGCTAACCAAAAGATTTATAGCCTGAAACCACCACGTGCTTCTTGGAAATTGTATGGGGCAGTTCTACTGTGTTCTGTAGGGTTGCTGTAAGTAAGAATAGACTAGATGGCAGTAGGTTTTGGGGTTGTGGTAACTGTGGAAATACAGTGGCACAATGGTTATGAGCTATAGCTGTGAACCTAAAGTTTGGCAGTTTGAATCTAGCAGGATTTTCAGAAAATCAGCTGCCCTGTATTCCAAGACACCTCTGGGTAGGTGTGCACTGCTAAAAAAACTTTCCAGAGTGTGACATTGAGAGGAAACACGTGAAGAAAAATACATGAGAAAGGATAAGAGAAGCAGAGAGGAAAACATGTGTGAGTCTAACATACACTTAATAGCAGGTGCTCCTTGGAAACCCTATGGGACAGTTCTGTTCTGTCCTATAGAGTCCCTGTGACTCGAGGGCAACACAGGTTTTTTTATTTTATTTTTTAATGGTAACTTTAATTTTCAAAAGCCAAAACTATGCAAAAGGCATATCGTAAGTGTTGCTGCCTCCCGTGTTCCTCCCAAAGTTGGTAGGCAACCAACTTTGGATTTTTTTTTGTTGTTTGTTTAACTTGGTTGGAATTTATTGCACTTAGTAATGTCTGTATTCATCTGTAATTGTTTTTGTAAAATTCTTGGTCCTTATCTTTGCGTGTGTCGCCCCCGCCCCATTCTCTCCTCCCCTCCAGAAACGCTAGTAAGTGTATGTAGTCTCTGCTTCTCTTAGCCTTTCTCTTGTATTTTTCGTCACGTGCTTCCTCTCAATGTCACATTCTGGAAAGGTTTTTTAGCAGTGCACACCAACCCAGAGGTGTCTTGGAATACAGGGCAGTCGATTTTCTGAAAGGTCACAGCCCTCAAAATCCTGTGGCGCGCTCTGCACGTACAGGGTGCCCACAAGTCAGAACTGACTCAGTGGCGACTGGCAACACCCTTTGAGTTTACTAAATCTCTTTTCAGTAGATCTGATCTGTTAAATCTTTTCATCAAATACTTGATTTTATAATTTGTCAATTTCAGAATTTTACTTTGGGATTTTTTTTCAAATTTGCTGTGTCACTTTTAATATAGTTTTAACTTACATATTAAACATTAAAATCTTGGCTTTAATCTTCCTAACTGGAGGAAGCATGGAGATTTTACAGTCTGCATTTGATTTCTGTCTGATGTGATACCCCTGTTTCTGTCATCCATGCTGCTTGCTAGTTATTGTTTGTATTGTCTTGTTGACTCATACATCTAGTTATCTTTGGCTACTGTACATTATTTTAAAAATTATTTGTAAAGATAACTTGAAGTCTGGGATAAGGATCTCTTCTCTGTCAGGCACCTTGGGGCACTAGCCATCTGATAATCATCTTAATCGAGTCCCAAGATTTGATATTATTCTGGGCATTCTAGAAGACTTGAGGCAGGACCAGAGTCCATATGGGGACCACTTCACTTCTGTTTCATTCTTACTCCTGTTGAGAGGCCCTTGGATTGTCACCCACAGCTCAGGGTGTTTGGCAGGCCCTTTACTTCAACTTTTCAACCCTTTGACCCTTTGAAGATGTCAAAAGTGCCACTCAGCTTTCTCTGCATCAGAAAGTGCCCATGATTTTGGGTCTCATCTTGAGATTTTTTTCTTTCTCAGACCTTGGTTTAGTAATTCCTTAGTATATACTATTATCTCCATAATTTTCAGGAAAAAAATTTCTTCTAGTTTTGTTTAGTGGGAAATTTGGTGCAGGTTAGTCAATTTTGGAAAGGAAAGTCTTGAGAAATAGCTGATGTTAGATCCAGTGTTGTCTTGAGACAGCTTTGGAGATGAGTGGTGAGCTGTGGTCTAAGAGTTAAAAAAAAACCCTGAAATTACGGTATTGGCTGTATTTCCAGCTACCTCTTTTAGAAAGGTTTTTAAAAAAGGATTTTAAATTGTTACTTATATGAGTTAGGAAATTAAATCATCTAGGAATATGACTCCATAGCTCCCCAAACTGGGGAGATGGAGTGACATGACGGCTGCATCGTGGAACTCAAACATGGCGTGTGCATGCACACATACATGCACACACACAGACACATGCTGACAGCAATCTCTTAGTCCTTTCTAGATTCCAACTTTTTATTCCTGCTTCATAACTGTCCTGGGCTACTACAGCATTTCCCACCTGCAGCTTGTCCTCTTGAAATCCGTTTTTTAAATCATGTTGTTACCTACCCTGCTTGAAACCTGTCAGTAGTGTCATGGAGAGTGTGGTACAGGATAAATTCTAGGTTCTTGAACACAGTATTTGAAGACCTTCTAAGTGGCATAGTAGTTAAGTGCTAAATCTCCCAACTAAAAGGTCAGCAGCTCATATCCACCAGGTGCTCCTTGGAAGGGGGACGGGGATGGTTTCTGCTGTGTACTGTAGGGTTGCTGTGCATTGGAGTTGACTCCACGGCAGTGGGTTTGATTTCGTCTGAAGACTGATCCTTACCTTTCTACTTTCACCTTGAGCCACTCCCGGCCTCAGATTCTGTTCCATCATTTTTTCGCTCACTATTCTGTCTTCGTGTCTGTGTCTCTGCTTTTGTTCATGATTTCTTTTCCTTGCTTTCTACCCCTTCCTACCTGCCTGGCTTTGTTAACGCCTGCTAATGCTTTTAACACGGTCCTTAAGAGCTGAAGCTGAGGGTTAGCATTTTGAAGTATGCCGTTTTCTATTTCTTGAGAATCACAGAATTGAACTTCTGTAAATCTTTTGTTTTCTCATATGTGAAAATGGAGCAATTTCTTACCTCTTAATTATTGTATTAAATGAGGTAGTAGACATATGAAGTGCTTGGCACACTGTCAGCTTTGAAAAAGCAACGTGGACATCTTGTTTGCCAATTAGACTCACTGGAGAGACTGTATAGATGCATCTCTCTGTTGTACCTATCTCTGAGACTTCAGCTACATACCTCTTTATTACCGTTTGTGAGTGGACCTCCTTCAGTAGACTTTGAGCTCATTAAAATCAAAGACTGTCATGTTTTTATCTATGGTACCTGGAACGTAGTTCAGTAAATATTTTTGACTGTATGAATGGAGGGTGAAGGAGCTAGTCATCTTCAGAAAAAAGCCTTATCTTTTACACAGGAATCAACTGTGAGTCGTGAAATCTTAAAATAGTAATTACATTCATTCCCACCACACTTAGCTTTTATGCCAGGAAAGCTATGAGAAATTGGTATTCTTAAGGTTTAGACCATTTAGAAAAATATATATTCAGTTTGTATTCATGTTTCACTGACTTTGGTTTGAGACAGTTAGTGAAATGCCTTCAATTTCATTTAAGATTTGCGATTTGGGCTTAAAAAAAAATTTACTGTGCTTTAGGTGAGAATTTACAGCTGAAGTTAATTTCTCATATAAAAATGTATACTTGTATTGTTATGTGACATTAATTCCAGACCCTATAAGGTGACAGAATACTTCCTCAAGATTTGTATTTTTTAAAAGTACTTTTTAAGAGACACGATGGTCGGATAATGCTTGACAATTCAGCTCCCCATCCCTGTTCTGCCCAAAATGACAATGGTTCTTAGAGTGCTGAAATATGACGGACAGCAACCCTGCTAGGTTATTATCCCTCTAGATAAAGAAGGAGCCCTGGTGGCTCAGTGGTTAAAGTGCTCAGCTGCTAACCAACAGGTCACCTGCGTGAGCCCACCCACCAATGGCTCCAGAAAAGAAGGGTGTGGCAGTGTGTTTTCATAAACATCACTGCCTTGGAAACCCAGGGCGGAGAGTGGGGTGGGGGGACGACAGCAGTTTTATATTGTGCTATAGGGTCTCTTTGAGTCGGAATCAGCTCAATGACAACAGCTTATGAAGAATCTCAGTCTTAATTTAACTTAACTTCTTCAGGGTTCTGTAGCCGGAAGGAAGAATAGCTGATGTTTAAATCTAGTTCTGTCAGATTCCAGTGCCTGTGCTGTTTCCGTCACATCATGACTGAAAATAACCTCAGTTTGATTTTGTAGTATTTAATAGTGCTTTGAATTCCTCGGTGAATATTAAAATATTTTAACTAATAGAAACCTTTATGGTAAGATATGTAGTAGTTAGAGGGATAAAGATTTTTTGACCCAGGTGGTACCTCTCTAAGATATGTATATCTTCTTTTTAATTGGAGTCACCACTGGGAGGATTATCTGCCACATCGCTGTTCCCTGACTCTCGCAGACTTGTGTATTCTTGCCCTGTTCCATAATCCCCATGCATTACGTCGGTCAGAAGGCAGGAATGTTACAGATGTTTTTCTTTCAAACCTCATCATGTTGTGAGATTTAAAATGAACCTTCAGAACGTTCTGGGTTTATCCCCCACATGTCAAACATCTTAACATTTCTTTTCACATCAGCTGAATTTTCCTAGCAGTTGAGTAAAATATTTGTGAATACAGATGTCCTTAAAAGTGGTTAATGAAATGAGGGAAGAAAGATCTCAGTGTGGAAATACTTCAGGTTCTTCCTGTAATATGATCAGCCCAGAAATACTTGTACTTCACGTTGTTCATTTTTTAAGGGAAGAAATAACTAAAATGATAATTAAAACATAAAATTAATTTACCCTGTTGGCCGCCTCCTTCCCCCAGAGTTAACTGAACGATTTGGGCCAACCAGGACCGCTGTGAGACCCGCATTGTTTGCATGCTGTTGGAGGGCCTCATTAGGGGGTAAATTTGCTTTTTCTGTGTTTTTGCCAGTAACAATTCCTGTGTTTTACAGAGACTTGCCATTTAGATTGTCTCCTTCCTAAACTGAGCACTCTTGGATGGTTCAGGCCATTAGTTATTTTTTTCTGCTCTTCAATTTTTAGAAACTGTTGTTGAATTCTGAAGGATTTAAAACTGAGGCAATTGGTCACCGAGATATTGCCTGGGTAGGGTTCGGCTGTGTGCCTGAATCTGCTGGGCCTCAGGGCCCGAGGTCTGTGTGCTTTAACAAATGAGCTGCAGTTCTCTAGAGGATCAGTGAAGCCTGTTTGTGGCTCCTGTATTCTCATCCAGAGGAAGGAGGTCTTTCAGAATGTCTAAGGAAGGGTAAGTGAGTTTATTATTCTCTCTCCTTTGTCAGCCAGGAGTGGTGGTCTAGTCCTGAGTCAAGAGCAGTAAGCAGTGATGCTAGACTGAGAATGGAGGTAGAGGCAGAGACCGAAAGAGTTTAGTTCAAAGCTTATAGCGTTTTCTGTGTAATCCATCTGTTGTATAGTTAATATTGCTGTTTTGAAAAGCACCACTGAGGATGGATAGTCTTAATAGGAATTCAGTGAGATGTAAGCACTACCTTGTGACAAAAGGTGGTTTTTCGTTCAGTGGAGAGCATATATGAAGATTGGAAGCAAACATGGTGACTTATGAGGGAATTTTACATAGGAATGAATGAAGTTTAAAATTCAAAGACACTGTATTTTATAAATGATACCTTTAGAAAAGGAGAGAAATACTGAGTAAGAGGCAGTATGTGATTTTTCTCCCCCCTGGACAGTACAGGGAAAAAATAATTTAGAATTCCCTGTTCTTTTTGCTTTGCTATAGAAAATGGTTCTATTAGTTTTTTTTTGTTTGTATTTGATTTTCTTATATGCTTCAGGGTCTCAGTTATTCCTGATCTCTTTTTCTGTAACTGTTGTAGTAGGTGACATTTAAGTTAATGACTGCATGCTGCTGATTATCTGGTTTCTAGCCTTCAGGTACAACTAGACCTGATCAATTGTAAAGACATACCCTTCTATTAAATAGGACAGAGATCCCTCAAAGAAAATCTTTAGAATACAATATGATTTTATTTTTATGGAAGCTGTCAATTGTAGTTTTTTGTGTACAAGAACTTTTAAAGTTGTTTCAGACTTGCATTTTTAATTCATGCTAATCATGTGTTGATTATGATAAAAATAAAATTGGCCTACTTTAATATTCTTAAACTTCATTGTTAAATGAGGAGAACAGTCAGGGGTACTAATAATCTTGTGTTATTTTTAGACCTCTTGTGAAATCATTACAGGTTTCATTAAATGTGAAAATTATAACACAGACTGTCAGTTTTAAAAAAATTATTTTGTTACTGAGACTGTACACAGCAAAACATACACCTCTTCAGCAGTTTTTGTGTGTAGCAACTGCTCCTTCATCTACAGAAGAAGGTTGTATTTCAGCACTCTAAGAACTGTTGCTATTCGTAAGGTTTTCCCTGGCTAATTCCTTTCAGAAGTAGACTGTCAGGCGCTTCCTATGTTTTAGTCTGGAAGCTCAGCTGAAACTTACCTGCCATGGTTGACTCTTCGGTACCTAAATACCAGTGGCATGGCTTCTGGCATCACAGCAACAAGCAAGCTTCCACTGACAGACAAGTGGGGGCTGCTCACTCCCTGCTTACTGGTGGTGTTACCCTATTTACCTGATGCTGTTACCCCCCACCCGATGCTGTTACCCTCCTTGCCTGATGCCGTTATCTCCCTTACCTGATGTGGACATGGCACAAGACTGGGCAGTGTTTTGTTCTCTTGTTCCATAGGGTTGCTGTGAGTTGGAACCAACTAGACAGCACCTAACAACAACAAGAACTATTGTAACTTGGGGATTGTAACAGGGATGGGGAACTGGCTTGTCTAGCATTGCCTGACCATTGTATCTCAAATTTTACGTGAAATTGAAGGACTTCCGTTGACTGTCTGAAACCAGATTCAATAAACAAATACAAGAATACAAACTTGAATATTTAAAAAATGGTCTAATCTTTAAGACCAATTTCCCCAGGCTTTCCTGAGTTTTCAGCCCATGATGACATCACAGCTCAGTGTGGTGGGAATAAATTTAGTGACACTGATGACATTCTTCAAGTTGTGCAGGTGTTCTCACCCTCCTTTTCTGAGTTGTTCCTCTCTCATTAACATGAACTCACTGCCCCCTAAGGTTCCTGTCTAATCTTTTGAGGTGCTGTTGTCAGTGTGGTCTCATGTAGGTAGTTCTTAAAAGAGCATAATGCTTAAGGCAGAATTATTTTACCAGTTAAGCTGAACAGTTGATCGGCTTTAATGACTTCAGGGGCATTTTTGGTTTAGGGTTTAAAGATTATTTTGGGGCAGTAGTTTTCAGGAGTTTGATCACCCTTTGTGGCTCCAGAAAGTCTTGAATCCAGGAGAATTTGAAATTGTTGTGCACTTTCCTCTTTTGATCAGGATTCTTCTATGGAATCTTTGATCAAAATGTTCAGTAACGGTAGCCAGGCACTGTCCAGTTCTTCTGGTCTCTTTGTAAGGGAGGTGGTTGTTCATGGAGGTAATTAGGTACACATTCTGTGTTCTCCTGTTCCTGACTCTTCTTTTTCCTCTGTTACTCTAGGTGAAGAGACCAGTTGTTGTACTTTGGATGGCCACTGGCAAATTTTTAAGAACGCAAATGCTACATAATGAAGTAGGATATAGAACAGAGGCACTAAACAGGTTAGGCCAATTAACTGGAATGTACCCTGAAACCATGACCCTAACTTCCAAACCAAGGAACCAAATCCTGTGAGGTATTTAGGTAATATTAGGTAATATTAGGTAAGCAGCCTCAGCAGCTACTCTTTTTTTTGTTGCTGTTATTGTATCTATCAAAGAACTTTCACCCATTCAGCTTTTTACAGTTATTAACATTGACAGCAATTACAGTAATCAGCTGTGCAATCCTACCCTTGATTAATGGAATTTTTCAATTGCCATTAACCTCCCTGTCACCCTCTCTTGTCTTAGTAACTACTAATAAACGTTGGTCTCTGTACATTCTCTTTTCTTGTTCTTCTTATATAAGCTAATCATACAGTATTTATCCATTTCTAATTTGCTTATTCTGCTCAGCGTAATGCTTCAAGTACCGTCTACACTGTATCATGTATACTGAAGTCTTTATGCTGAAGTCTTGAGTAGTATTCCACTATGCATATGTACCATCTTTTGTCTATACATTTATCTATTGATGAGTGTTTAAGTTGTTCCCACCTTTTGGCCGTTGTGAGTAGTGCTGCAGCTAACATTGGTTTGTAAATTTGTTTTTGAGTCGGTACTTTCAAGTCTTTTGGGCACATACCTAGGAGTGTAATTGCTGGGTTATATGGTGATTCTGTTTTTAGTTTTTGATGACTACTGAACTGTTTATCACAGTGGATGTACCCTTTTGCTTAAATTTTTTTCTGCTTCTTTTTAATCTTAGGCTTCCTAGTGGGAATGAAATGGTAATCTCGTTTCTCTGGTGCATCTATTTAAAAGCTACTGATATTGAGTATCTTTTCATGGGTCTGGTGGCCAGTTGAATATCCTCTTTGGTGAAATATTACATTCAAGTCCTTTGGCCATTTTATGATTGGGCTGTCTTTTTATTGTTGTTAAAGTTTTATGTTGTTGAAGTTTTGATGGCTGTGTGGCTCCTGAAGGTATCCCCCCATTTGGATGTTATTCTTTTTTGGTAAAGTCATTTGATGAGCTAAAGTGTTTAAGTTTTATGAGCCCCATTTATTTATTTTGTGTTTTGCTGTTTGTTATCTATTGTAATAGATAATTCATTGTTGAAAGCTAGGCCCGATGGTATTGTCCCTGTATTTTCTTCTAAGAACTTTATGATTTTTAGTTTTCCCATTTAGGTCATGAGTCCATCTTGAATTTGTTGTTGTGTGTGGTGTCAGGCATGTATCCTGTTTCATTTTTCTGCATGTGTAAATCCAATTTTCCAACACCATTTGATGAAGAGATTCTTTTCTCCCATCAAATGGACTTGTCAAAAATCAGTTGGCCATGGATGTGTGGGTTTATTTCTGGACTCTCAGTTCTATTCTATTGGTCTTTGTGTCTGTTGTTATACCAGCATCTGTTTTGATTACTTTAGCTGTATGCAGCATTTTTATGCAGTTAACACATACCTTCTGTGTTTGTTTGCCAACTGTGCTCTTCCCATGCAAAGTATTGTCATAAGCACTGCTGTGCCAATTTTTCTTTTTACATGTTGCTGTAAAAAAAATTAACATACTGTGCTTTTAAGATAGTACTTTCCAAGGGGAGGGCACAGTTGGCAAGAAAACATAGAAAGCACACATTATTTGAGTAAAAATACTGTAGTATGTTTTAAAATCAGAAAATGTGAGTCCTCTTGCTTTGTTCTCTTATCACATTGCTTTAGCTGTTTGGGGAAACCGTGGTGGCATAGTGGTTAGGAGCTACCCCTGCTAACCAAAAGGTTGCCAGTTAGAATACCATAGGCGCCCCCTGAAAACTCTATGGAGCTGTTCTAGTCTGTCCTGTAGAGTTAGTATGAGTGAAAATTGACCTGATAGCACTGGGTTTGGTTAGCTATTTGGGGCCCCTTCCCATTCCATATAAAGTTGAGGATTGGTTTTATTGTTGCTGTAAAGAAGGCTGTTGGAGTTTTGATTGGGGCTCCATTGAGTCTATAGATTGTTTTGGGTGGTATTGATATCTTACCAGTATTAAACGCTCCAATCCATGAACATGGAACATCTTCCTGTTTATTTAAGTCTAATTGAATCTCTTTCAGCAGTGTTTTATATTTTTCATTGTATAAGTATTTCATGTCCCTGGTTAGATTTATTTCTAGCTTTTTTTTTTTTTTTTTAATGTGCTGTTATAAGTGGGATTGTTTCCCTTTCAGATCTCTCGTGGAAGGATTACCTTTTTAGGCTCATGTGTTTTCTTTCCTTCCAGCACTGGCTACAAATCTGCAGTTGTTAAACAATTTTTGTGATAAGGATTAGTTGTTAGTCTTGTACACATGGTTTGTTTATGAAGCTGGGGTAGATTTTGAGGTCTCTTTTTCTAGATGTAGTCAAAGTTCATTCCATCTCTGGGAATCCCTGTGGCAATTCCAGTACTGTTTGAATAGGTAATATGCAAATACATTTGAAGTCACTTAGCTTTTATTCTTCTTTGGTATCTTTAAAAATAAATGAATGATTTTTATGTTTTGGGGTAAAAAGAGTTTTGTATTCAGTATTTGAATGTGTTATACTTTGACATTTAGTACAGTTTTTACCATTGTGAAAATTTCTGTAATAGTAATAATGAAGGATTCTTATTAAAGTTAATCACCAGAAATTTTACTAGAGATTTACTGTAAACCTATGGTAATCTAGATGGTGTTGTATTAGTGTAAGAATAGACATAGATTATGAAGCCAAATAGAGAATTCATAAACTCACACATATATTGATTGATTTTCAGCAGTGTTGACTGATTTTCAGCAATGGGATCCAGGTAATTCAGTGGCAAAAGGACAGTCTTTTATTAACAGATGTGCTGGAAAAAATTAATCTTCATCATGACACTGTTTACACAAAACAATGCAAAATGGATCATAGGCCTAAATAAAAGTTAAAACTAAAATGTAGTAGAAAATCTCTGTGACCTTTAGTTAGGGAAAGATTTATAGGGTCTCTGCATGTTAGAATCAACTCGTTGGCCGTGGGTTTGGTTTGGTGTTTTGGTTTCTTATATAAAATACAATAAGCAAACCGTAAAAGACAAAATTGATAAACTGGGCTTCTTGAAAAACATTTTTTTTTAAAAAGACTTCTACTTTTGGAAGACATCATTAAGAAATTGAAATCACAAGCCACAAATTGAAAGAAAATACAATAGTTATGTGTCTGTTAAGTGACTTGTATCCAAAGTATGTAAAGAACTCTTATAACATAGTAATAAAACAGGCCAATTTAAAAGTTGAAAAAATATTTGAATAGATAACTTCATAAAAGAAGATGTGGCAATTAAATGTTTGAGAAGATGCTCAACATCATTAGTTATTAAGGAAATACAAATTAAAACCACCGTGAGACCACTACATACGCAGTAGAAGGACTAAAATTGAAACCGCTGGAGATATGGAACAGTGTGAATTCTCATGCCATGTTGATGAGAATGCGGAATGGAAAACCATTTTGATTGTGTGTTCTAAAGTTAAACATATGCTTACAATACAGCCAGGCAGCTCCACTTCTGGGTATTTACCCAAGAGAAATAAAGACATTTGTGTATACATATTTGTATGTGACTGCTCATAGCAGTGTTGTTTCTAATAGCCAAAAACTAAGTAACCTGTATCATCCTTTGCTGGAGAATGAATGAATGGTGGTATGTCTCTTCAATGGAATACTACTAAGGAATAACTTTTTTTAAATTGTGATTGAGTGAAAGTAGTATACAATCCAAGTTAAATTTGCATGCCCACCTATCTGCAGTTTCCTTTGGTCTCCTTGTCCGGTGACAGCACACTCCTCCTCTCCATTCTGTACATGTCATATCCTGCTAACAATCTCCTATCACCTCCTCTCCACCCTCTTCTCTGCCTTCTTGTAAGAGGCCAGTAGGATGGCATCTTGCAGATACATATAACCCATGGAGTGGACACAACATATGGTCACCTTATGTCCCCGAGCCCAATCCACTTGTGTCCAAAGAGTTGACCTCAGTAATGAATAATGATCAGAGACAGCAGCAGCTCGGGGGGCCTGCTCCCAGGGAAGTAAAATGGACTAATTTTGATGCATGAAGCAACATAGATGAATCAGAAGTCATTGTTCAAAGAAGCCAGACGTAAACCACTTAAAGCTTGACATCCAGTTACCTAGAAACTACACTGATAGCAAGCACACACCAGTGGTTGCTTGGGGCCAGGGTTGGAAGGTGTTAGAAAAGGGCGTTAAAGAATTTTGAGGGCAAAGGAGATTTTCTGTATTTCGGTTGTGGTAATTGAGATCTATCACCAGACTTGCCACTCTAAAGTGGGTTAAACTGGAAGTAATTATTTGACAGTAATATTGAAGGATAATGAGACTTGAAGTTCCTCAACTTGCTGAAATTTAAAATTTTGCTTATCCATCTATAAGGAGGAAACCCTGGAGGCACTACGACTGCTTCGGCGTTGTGTCTGCTAACCAAGTGGCAGGCAGTTCAAACCCGCCAGGTGCTCCTTGGAAGCTATAGGGCAGTTCTACCCTGACCTACAGGGTGGCTAGGAGTTGGACATGACTCGATGGCATTGGCTTTTTTTATATGTAAGGAGTGTCTTTGGGAAAATGCAAGCATTCTGGGCTGTGTAATGCAAGAAGTAATGCATTCTTATGGTGTTAAGACTGCACTAGCCCCTCCCAGCTTTTTACAGTGCCCTTTGTTGCTGGAGCTTCTGTCTCCTCAGCTCACCAAAAAGTGAGTTTTATCATTTGCTTTTCTTTTAGGTTTTGACTTCTCTTTTCCATTACTGAAGTAATGTATTTGTTGATTTGGCCTAATGCTAGCATAGATTATCTTATTTTCTCTATTTTCTGTCCTAGTGTTCAGCTTTGAGCTTTTGCTGTATTTTCTATGCTGTTTTTTATATACAGTACTGTTCTTTAGAAAATGGGGGAGAAAAGATAAAAAGGAGTATAGAGGAGAATAGTAAAAGGGAAATGGGAAAAATGTGTATTTAATTACACTGAGGTATCAGACCAGTAAACTTATTTTCGGAAGTTCTGACCTGTCTGTTTTCCCCGTGTGTGTCTGTTCCTCATCATCAGTTGTCTGTTTCACAGCCCACAGTCTTCCTCTTACTACCTGAGTTGCTTCATTTGAGGCTGAAGATGAAAGGTGTTTCAGTGGCTCATTCTTAAGCTGAATCTCCTTAAATGAGCTTTAAAATCTTTGGTGAGAAGATACAAGGCATTCCTTTATCACTATTAAGATGCTTTTTCCCCACCTTTGGAACATCTTTGAAATTGGATTGTATCTAGCAATACACCAGTTAAAATTGAGCTCTTCCAAGAGGAGTGGCTTTTGTCAGGCACATTTGTTTGTCAGCTGTATTTGTAATGGGAACTCAGACCACAAGCCGTCAGGTTTTCAGGGGAGGTTTTCCTCCCTCCCTGGTCTCGGTCTCAGCACTGAGATGTGCACATTTCCTGTGGACTCGTCTGTGGTCAGCTGATTTCTCGCCCACCCTTGCAGTATGGATGTAGCCCTGGAATTTGTACTGGGCTCTATTTTTGGTATCCCCCTCCACCCTTTTCAGTGGTATATAATATAAGTGAGGCTTACAGTTGACAGCCTCTTAAAATTTAATAATCTTTAGTTCTGTGTGTGCCTTCACACTCCCGTCTTTTCTCTGGAACTTTTTTGTATTGAGTGTTTGAGAACAATTAATAGTTTAATTCATTCATGTTTTATGAAATTATATTAGAAGTAATAACATGTTTGGAAGTGACGTTAGAACATATTAGAAATGATAACATGTTCAGGATTCAGACTGCCAGGCACAGGCTGTTCTCTTCATGTGGTCTGATGAACAAAATGTTTCCTTCCTGAGAATGTTCCTCAGAGAAAATGTTAGGGCAAATTAGTAAGAAGTCAGTTAGAACTGATGAACACAGTAACTCATGTTACTAAAAGAGTTTTGCTTTTATAATTTGGCGCAAATTATTTCTTGTTGCATCTGTATATCCATGGTGTTTTATGTAAAATTTCAATTTTTAAGACTTAGTTTCATAAATTAGAAATTCTTATCTGTAATGTTTTAGATCACTAAGCATACTTTTTACTGAAGGAGGTGTTCTTGACATTAAGTTTTTTAAATAACAGCCCATTTAAAGTGTACAATTGAGTAGTTTTTAGTTTGTTCACAGATATATGTATAACACCATTATCTAATTTTAGAACATTTTCATTACTCTAAAAAGACACCCTACAACCATTATAAGAAACTGCAGTTCTCTCTTCCCCCTGGCTTCTGGCAGCCATTAACACTACTGAGTTTTTAAGTTTAATTTTTAGTTAAATACTGTGTCTGCTAGTTGAAAGGCCCTATGTTAGGGGTTGAGAGAGCTATAAATCCTTATCCTCAAATCTTGTAAAGAATAAGAGAACTACTCTTGTGTTTTATGGATATGTGACAAAATACAGTAAATGTCCAAATAAGCAATTAATAGTTGAGCCTCTGACTTGGATTACAACTTTGTAGCATTTTAGTGTTTAAATTTCTTTCATTGTGTAAAAAAGTCATCTGAGACCTTGTGGCATTCCTGCCACATAGTTCTATGGATAGCCAGAATAGTTTCCTGAAGACATCACTTGGGATGAGGATGGGCCTTGAAAATAAGATAGAGATAATGGAAGAGGATATTTTAGGTATAAAAACCCAAACAAACTTGTTGCTGCTGGGTTGATTCTGACTCACAGCAGCTTTCCAGGGTAGAGTAGAACTGCCCCATAGGGTTTCCAAGGAGTGGCTGGTGGATTTAAACTGCCAACCTTTTGGTTAGTAGCCCAACACTGAAACTGCTGCTCCTCCAGTGCTCAGTTTTAGGCTGGAGACCTCGAATCAAAGCCTTCAGGTACGTTTAGGAAACACTCAGTAGTTAGATTATTAAAGCAAAAGTGCATGATGTGGAGTAACAAGGTCAAACTGAATTTGAGAAACTGGTGAAAGATCTTGAACTCCTTGGTGAGCAAAGAATTTGTAATTTGTTCATGTGGGTAAGTAATAATGACTAAAGGTTATTAAGTAGGAGAGTGACATGAATCAAAGCTGGACTTTAGAACAGTGCTTTTCAAATTATCTTGAAGGAGAAGTTTTTGGAAATTTTGAGTCTGTTTCAAATTGATACTTATTATAAAACAAAGAATCTCCTGAAAAGTGATATATGATGTAAGGCTACATTGTACGTTACTGTGGTATTCAATGGATATAAAATTTCTTTGACATTGCCAGGAAGGTTTCTAAATGTAATTTCCATGTGTGTTTCTTGTCATGGATCAGTAATAAATGTTCACAGGCTGATGGTGGTCTCTGGACTTGGTTTGAATAGCACTACTTATGAGCAACTTGTCATTAATTGAGAGCTGAGTGCTGGAAAACTCTTAGGACGTGAACAGGTTGTTAGCAGGGGGAGTAGAATGGAAAATTTAAATGAAGATACCAGATAAGATGGAATTTTGATTTGAGAAAGGAGAAAATCTAGCTATTACGAGTACCAGTAGCAGGGGGGGAAAGAAAGGAGATAGTTTGGGGAGAAAAGTGCTGAATTAGTTTTTTTGCCAGAAATTCTTGTTACAGCATTATTTTGTTAAGTAAACACACACATGTGTTTTGCTTCATAATCTCAGTTTGCCTCCTCAAAAAACACCTGTTACTTTCTTTTCTCTGACTGCAGCCAATTTTGAGTGTTACACAAACCTATGGCTAAAAGGAATGCCCGAGAAGATTTTATGCTTGGGTCCTTAGTCTCATTTGTTGTTGCAGTAACTGTTGGGCACATGGCCAGGAAATTGTGACTCTCAGGCAGGGGAGGAGTCAGGGATAAAGTTCACCCTAGCCAAAGAAACTCTATTCCAATTGGATTTGTGCGAAGCAACAGTGATATCCAGTGACCACTTAAGTTAGACACAGAGGAGTTTTCTCCTGCACTGTCTCAGAAGATGTGTGCTATTGAGGGACCTAGCTCAGACTAAACAGCCTTTCTGAAGTTAGGTCAGAGTCACACACACACACAAATTACACTAGGGCTTTTGACGAGAATTGTGTTATGTAACTTCAAGACTCAAGATCGTTGCACACTTTGTAAAACGGCAACCAGCAACAGATGAGGTAATGCTGCTTTGAAGTGTTTGCTACCTAAAAATTTCAAATTTTGTATCATGTTCCTTAAGTATCAAGAGTATTAGATCCCTGTTCTTAAAGTACATTAATGATCTTATTTTTATGGTTAATATCTGTATTTAATTGGTGAAAATTTCTTGGAATTTCATGCCTTCTGCAGTGGGATATGATAGTAAAAGCTGCTGCATTGGTCTCTTTGTGTTTAAGTCTGTCTGTCTCGTATTCTTATGTGTGCCTCCTTGACTTTTTTTGTGTGTGTGCCTTGTTTGTATTCAGTTCTGTATCTTGTAAGTGGCTTGGTGTGTAGGAATTTCTGGCGGATTGTGTCTTAAGGTTGGATGCTTAGTTCAGTTTTTAAAAAGTGAACTCTGGAAAGTTAATTTCACAGATATAGTCAAACTCTTGAAGATCGGGTGGAGTCTGTCCCTCTGCTTAATAATGTACAAAAGTGACCCAAATTAACTGGTGTTGGCAAAGGCACAGTCAAAATCATAGAACTGATAGTAATTTGTTAATTCCCCAAGCAGATAAGATCTTTTTGTTTCTCAGCCTGTGATGTAGTACTGAGCCAGTTGCTTGGTTTTAGTTGATACAGTAGCTGACACTTGTCTTCTATTGTAACCTCAGTGAGGAGTAGTCTTTAGCTTGAAGCCAAGGAATTAGTTTCTCCTGAAGACTGTATCCTGGAGACACGGTATTTCTGGTTCCAGGCTGTCTCTCTGCTGAAGTTAATGCATGCTCTCAGCATTTGGGCGCTTATTATCTCTGTAAACCTTAGCAGATGTGGTTAGTTGGCTTACTGCAGCTCTGTGTAATGCAGCTGTTCCTTTTTGTCACTGTAGCTTTGCTGGCACACTTTAGATATTTACACAATGCATTGAATTTGATTCCCTTGGTGCCGCCTCCTGCTGTGGTGTGTAGCAGGCATTAGGGAAAGAAAAGGAGAAATGAGAATATATATGAAGTTTTTGTTTTATAAACATCATAATAGAAATGAATTAGAGGAAGAGAGGAGTGATTGTTTTTAAGTTCAGGAATTGCTTCTGTAGGCGAGGTTACTTACTGAACGTAATTAAAAAGACAAATAATATTTTGGGGAAGATCTTCATAGGAAAACCTGTTATTTCCTAATTTGAGGTACCTATAAAGTCCTCACTTTCCTTGGAAGATAGCTTCTAGGGATATGTATCACAAAGTGATACCTGCTTTGTAGTAGGCATTTTGTGAATATGTTGAGTTCAAGTGCCTGTTGAATCAAAGAGCCAAGAGTGTTGTGTGATGGATGCTCGGCAGTGATTATTTCTGCAAAAACAGAAGAACTTCGTATTTCTTAAATAACTAATTTCTGGAGTTTGTGTGGTTAATAAAGGTGCCTTGTGATCTTTATATCCTTGAAAACTGTGATTGGATAGATTTTCATGGCAGTACAGGCTGAGTCTGTGTGCTGCCCCAGAAACTGGTAACTACCTTACTCATCTGTTGGTAGTTTGTATTGCTAGTTATGATGGAGAGGTATTAGCAGAGTCTCCGACTTCCTGTGATTTTAGTGATGCCTGAAGCCAGCAGCATCTGTTTTCTGTCAGCATTAAAGCTGTTTCTTTTATCATGTGGTTCCGCAGATCTGTCTCCTGGATTGCATCACAAGGAAGAAAAATCTTCCCCGATTCTGTCCTCCCCGTGTCCCCACAGAGTATTTTAGAGGTGTCAGCTGTTTGCCTCTTACAGGGATTTGATCCAGTTGGCCCCTTTGCCTGAATTGAGGATCTGTTTGAAAAGCCAGAGCTTCAGTGTGGTAACATGTTATTTCTAGAGTTAGAACTGTTACTTTGTATCTTTCATTTTTAAAAGAATTTGTGTAACTGAGAAAAGGGGCAACAGTAAAACAGACTGAGATGTTAGTAAAAGTTGGATTAAGTTTGATGACGTGTTGGGAGTTGGGAGCGTCATATTGATATACTTGGATTTTGGGATTTTTAAAAACAGATGAATATTGGAGGGGATGCCAGTTATTCTCCAGTTTCTTGTATCTTTCATCTGTGCACTACTGTTTCACTCCTCCCACATCTCATGTTAATGCAAAACGAAATACATACTGATTTTCCAAAAGATCGAATAGTATTAAGTGATTTGTATCTCTCTGAGGAACTAAGAGTTTTATAGAGCTAATGTAATATGCATAGCAGTTACACTTGTGAAATAGGTAATGATTTTTACACTTTTTTCAGAGAAATAGAGAGGATAGCAGTTCTTAATTCAAGGGACTATTGATTTTAAGTCCTTGATTAAAGTATTTCTAAGCAAATATTTGAAAATTTGCCAACATGTAAGGTTAGTCCATTTTGAGATGAGAGGAAATGTTTGCTATTAAAATTTAAAAAGTCATTACCTAAGACAGTGGCCCTTCCAAACTTGGCAAAGAAATGAAATACTTATCTCTGTATGGTTCTCCTTATATACAGTACAAGACTGACACAGATTTGTTGTTAGTTCCCGTTGAGTGGCCTCGGACTCCTGGCTACCTGGTCCTGTGCTGGCCTAACGCTGGTTGGAATCTCGGAGTACCCTCCAGCCCGAGGGGCTCATCTTGCAGTGCTGTGTCAGGCAGTGTTCTGTTATCCTTAAGGTTTTCAGAAGCAGACGGCCAGGCCTTTCCTCTTAGTCTGTTGTGGCCGAGAAGTTCTGCTGAAACTTGCCCAGCACGAGTGATCCTGCTGGTATTTAGAAGGCTGTGGTGAGGCCTCCAGCATCGTAGCAACAGACAAGCCACCGCAGTATGACAAACTGGCAGGTGGGTGGTGGATGCACAAATCATACCTTTTAAAATTGTTAAGAAAGTGTCAGCGGACTATCTAATACTTTCTCACTGCACCCCAGTGGGGTCTCCACTGTCCCTTGGTGCCATCTCTCCTTTGACCTGGATCGTCAGTAGGGAGTCCAGCACAGGCATCTTTATTTTTAACAAGTTTCCTCGGCTGTTGTGATTTGGAGGCACACCAGAGTCTGAGATCCACTGACCTATGTTGTTCTCATTTTTTATAGTTACTTATGAAATGCACATGAAGAAGAGGTTTGGTAATAAGAGGGTAAGAATGCAGTTGTCATTCTGGTCAGCAGCAGTAGAAGGGCTGTCCTTGTTGTCATGGATGATTAAAGTGGAAATCTACCATACTAGGAATGTGTTCAGTTTTCCCAATGTCCTCATAGTTACCTTTTTGAAATTTTGATATTTTGTTTCCTCCTTACATCACGAAGCCTAGTTCTTGCCTGAAGTATAAAGTCCCAACTCCCTAAAGTGGCAGACAAAATCTTCATGATGGCGATGCCTGCTTTTTTTTTTTAAAGCTTCGTAGCTCTTATCCCTTTCCTCTCCTATCTCTCCTTCAAAAACAAACAGAACTAAAATGAAAGAGAGCTCAACACCAGTCACAATAAACTATTTGTAGTTCCCTGTAAACTGTGACCTTGCTTATTTCCTCTGAAAAGACTGCTTTTCTTGCTTGGTCCCACAGGAAAAGTTCTACTGATTGTTGAAAGATTCTGCTCAAGCATCTCTACTGGACCAGCAAACACCTGATGCTTTCTTCTTGTTATTTCATAGCTCTTACTGAATTGCTGTAACTCTTGGCTTTTAAGCCTCTCTTCTATGCCAGGTTCCTTAAGGATAGAGATACGACTTTAGGAATAAGCTGTGTGAGGACAGGTACTCATTTGTTCATGGCCATTTCTCAGTATCTGGCTTATAGTAGACATTTGTCATATGAATCTATATTTACGGCGTGAATATCTGATACCTGGTAAATCACATAAGCAGACTCATTTTATGGGGTCAGGCTTTGAAAAGGGGAACCTTTTCCCTCAAATCTTGAGTACACTGTCAGTGCCAGGACACGAGAAACAAATTCACATGTTTTCATGTAATATCTGGTTTCGCTTGTAGTTTAAGAAGGACTTGAATGATTTTTATTATGGACCCTAATATTGGCACTTAAAATAAGAGCATCTAGAAAAACATCCAAATGACATCATTATACTTGAGAATTTTTTTTTGTCTCACTACTGACTGATAAATCGTGTTTTTCTCGTTTTTCTAGGGTATTTGTGAACCGCAGTTTAGCCATGGAAAAAATAAAGTGCTTTGGTTTTGATATGGATTATACACTTGCGGGTGAGTAGTGTTTTCTGGTTGCTTAAGAGCTGCTGCTCCTTTGCGTGTACAGCACAGTGGGACCACAGCAGGCAATTCGATAAATACATGTTGATTTAATCGTATTTACTTCCAGAAGCTGCTATTATCAGGCTGCTTTCTTTGCAGTTTGTAAATATTTCAGTCACCAGATATCCTTGAAATTTGGCTCAAAAGTTGGTACAGATAGGGAGAACAAGTGCTAAATTATTTTATTTCATTTTAGACACCCTGGTAAGAATGACATGGTGAAATTAAACATTAATGTGTATAATTATATGGGCATTTTTGGCTTTTACTTTATTAGAGTGGTTCTGCAGGGATAATATTTTATATCTCACTCTGCCATGAAATAAAGCTTTTTCAGTTAAATTTTTAAATATTATTCTTTTATTTTCCTTTGTTTTTTTTAAATTGTGATTAAGTGAACATTGACAGTCTACATTAGTTTGCCTAATGTTATTCTTAACACAAGTGGGAACTGTATTCACTTCTCATAGAACTGATTGCATGTATAACCTGTGAAAACCAGAACTATTAGCTTTGTCCATGATCAGCCCCTAAACACCAGCACTCGGCTGCTTTCCCTTTCTGTCTCTGGGATACATTTGAAAGAATCAGAGTATTAGTTGTACTGTCGTTTCAGAATTTAAGTTTTTATTAAAATATTTGCCCTCTGGTGAAAATGTCGTTCAGTTTAAGAAGTAGCTGGGTTGAAGGATTGTGTTGGTCACGTGCAGGTGCGTGCACGTGTGTGTGGATGACTCTGGCACTCCGAGAAGAATCTCTCAAAAATTTCACCTTATTATAGAAAAAAAACATTAGAATGTGTTTCAATTCAATTTGTATAACCATGTTAGAAAACTGACTTCAATCTCAAATTAGGCAAGTCTCAATTTGATGTACAGTTTAGACTGCAGATACAATGGAGTGATGTAAATGTATAAAAGTGAACACCTTTAGGCGTTTGTAGGCACTTGTCACGTTGCTGGAGCCCTGGTGGCATGGTGAGTAAGAGCATGGCTGCGAACTCAAAGGTCAGCAGTTTGAATCTACCAGCCACTCCTTAGAAACTCTGTGGGACCGTTCTGCTGTGTCATACAGGGTGACTGAGTTCTGAATCAACTCAAAGGCAGCAATTTTTATTGGCTTGCCGCACAGGTGTGGAGCATGATTATTATCAAACGGTACATTAAATATAAGAGGGTGGCCCTTGATTTGCATTATCTGTTTATGTTTGTTGTGTATTTGTTTTTCTGTTGCCTAAGAAGTTGTTCTTGTAATATTTAACTCTTTTTATATTTTCCTAATTGCAGATAGGTACTTCTAGGGGTAAATTTTGGAAAGGGTCGAGGCCCTGAATTTTCTAAATGTAGCTCTTGCTCTCTCAGTGGGGAGGGATTCCTAACATCCTGCAAGAATTGTATCTGTCCAGGGAAAGGAATGGAAAGATAGGTAATTCAGCAGCTGTAAGAAATACTGTCTAAAGTAGAGCTACAAGTTAATGAGGTGAAAAACTGATACAAATGTTTCTCTTGCTTAACATTGTCTCTCTGTGGAAACTACTGAACTCAATAAATATTTATTGAGAACCTATATGTGCCTAGCACATTTTTTTTTTATTCACCCTTAAGAGAACTACAGAATAGTGAAAGATGAACTCTTTTTTATTGTGAAAGTCAGTGAATTTTAGTCTTTAACTTTAAAGACATTTTCTTTAGGTTTTATTTTTTTATAATTCTGCTTCGTGTTTGAATGGTTACTCTTAGTCTAGACACATACTTTGCTTATATTAGCATACAAGTAATTACTAATGTTTATTAAATGTTTATTTTGTGCCAGGCCCTTTTGTAAGTGATCTCATTTAATGTATGAATTATCTGATTTACGTGAGTTACTTAATATTTACAGAAACTCAGTGGGGCAGATACTATCACTGTCCTCATTTTACAGATGGGGAGACGGAGGCATGAAGCAGTTTATCTGAGGAAGTTCAGCTAGGCTACAGTCGAACCATTGTCACTGAGTTGCGACAACTCATGGCAAACTTAAGTGCAATGAAAGGAAGTGTTGGCTGGCGCTGTGCCATCCTCACAGCTCCCAGTTGTTGCACCTATGCTGTCAGTCTTATCTCATTGAAGGTCACCCATTCTCTCAGTGGCCCTCCACTTCACCAGACACTGTGTCCTCCCCTAGCTGTCGATCCTCCTGATGACCTGTCCAAACCAAGTGAGTCAGACAGTATTCTGTTGTGATCTATAAGGTTTTCATTGGCTGATTTTTGGAAGTAGATTATCAGGCTTTTTTTTCCTAGACCTTCTTATTCTGGAAGCTTCACTGAACCTTGGGTACCATGGGGGACCCTGCTGGGTCATAGCTTCTAGCATCATAGCAACAAGCATGCCGCTGCTGCAGTATGACAGATTGAGACACAGGTGGTGGGTGTATGTATACATGGGAACGTAAGAAGTTTAGATTGTCATTTCAAATAATGAGAACCTGTAGTGAGTTCTAATTTCACAGTAGTTAAGTCCCATCCCCCCCTTTTAAACATACAAACCACTACTTAAACAGTCAGAAGGGCAAAGTCCTTTAAAGCAGTCTTACTGAGAGGTTCTGTATGTTATTCCAACAGTCTTCATATTATAAAGCACATAGAAAAACAAGTTTATTGAACCTACAGAACAAGTTTTTTTTTTCTTTATTATATTCACACCTGGTTTCCAGAATAGCATTCTATATTTCATGCTAAATAGCTTTAAGTTACTTAAGAAAAACAACTCTTGAAGAACTAAGACTTTTCACTAGAGAGAAATACCAGGTGTCAGTCAGATTATTCTGACTCCTGGCAACGCCATGTGTGTCAGAGTAGAACTAGGGTCTTTCTGGAAGTGGGTCCTGAGGACTTGACTCCAAGGGGAAGGGTGGCAGGCTGGATGGAAGGAGCTTCCAGCCTCTCAGAAGCCAAGTGCAGTAATCTTTTGTATCACTCAGGGACTCCTCAGCAGAAATATGTGCCACTGAATATGAGACAAGGCAATAAGAAGGAGGTGTGTTTGTACTTTATTAAAGTTTTTGAGTATTTGGGATAAATATCACTGGAATAAGTGTAAACAGCATTACAGAGTAAGTCCTTGGGAAGGAACTTGGCCCTTTTCAAAGGCTTGAGATCTCATCTTTTCTGTTTTCCAAGCACCTTGGTACATCATTCTCTCAGAGCAGTCTGAATGTTGCTTGTAGCTTTTGTTCATTTGTGGTCTTCCCACTTGGCTTGGGAGTTCCTCACTGACAGAGACTTTTTTTTCCACATTTGTATCCTGCATGTAGCACAGAGCCTGGCAGATAGTAAGTGCCTAGTAAATAGTTATTGAATGAACAGTTTAGATGCGTAAGTTTTAGTATATTTAAGAATCAGTCATGGTACCTACTTCGTTTCACCCCATATAAAATAGATACAAACTATTTAAGTGAAATGCTTCAGATCATGAATTTATTTTTAAAAGTTTAATAGTCCATTAAAATAAGTTATATAACAATAAAACACATAAATTTTAAGTGTACAGATTGAGTTTAACAAAATGTTTATAACTGTGTAACCATCACCAAATGAAGATACAGAATGTTTCCATCACTGCAAAAGATTGCCTGCTTCTTTGATATCATTTCCGTTCCAGGAACCAGTCTGGAACCCCACCTGGCACTTAGCTATCACATTGTACTGACGAGAACCTTTGGCACCGTGACACACAGTATTCAGCAATGCCATCCAGTTTCGTTTTTCTCTAGTATTAGCTCTGTGTGTGAATGTTTAATGAGTAGTAGATCTTATAATAACTGGCTACCTTTCTGTGTGTTACCATTCCTAACATAGAGAAGAGTCAAGTAAACTTGGTGTTTTACTTGGTAGGGGCAGAACAGCCCAACAAAGCAGTGTTGTAGCTAAGATAAAGTGTTCAAAGTAGTATGAAACAGCTATCGAGCATAATCAGAAGGAGCCGTGGTGTCGCAGTGGTTGGGTGCTCAGCTGCTAACTGGTGGGTGGGTGGTTTGAAAACACTAGAAGGGACCTGCTGATCTGCTCCTGTGACAGTTGCAGCCTAGGAAACGGTATGGGGTGGTTCTACTGTGTCATCTAGGCTCGCTGTAAGTCCGCCCAACGGTGGGAGCAGCAGCGTCTGTGAACTGGCTGGTCTGGAAACTATTCCGAGGGATACGGAGCTGCCGTTTACAGTGTAGATAGGTTACTAGTTTTCAGAGTCAGAATGTAGTAAAACAAAATAGAATCAGCCTAGAATTGATGCTTCTGAAGCGTTTGGATAGGACATCATATCTCAAAGGGTTGTTGTGTTTTAGAAAGACTCATTTACTAGAAAAAGTAGGTAAATGGCTCATGACCGACTTTGTCACATTGTAAACTTCACTGAAATTTGTTCTCAGGAAATGGCTATATTGGGCTTCTCAGATTCTGGTTTCTCCCCCTAGCTTCTCTGTGGAAAATGTATATAACTCTGTCACGGAATGGATAGACAGTAAAGTCTAATTTTGGAGCTTGAAGCTATTTTCCTAAGGAAGAAGCCTTGTTTTTTGTGTTCTAGAAAAAGGCAAACAACACATAAACAACAACAACAAAACTAAACTAAACCCATTACCATGGACTGGAATTCTAACTCAGAGTGACCCCGTAGGACAGAGCAGATAGCAGTGCCCAGTGGGGTTTCCAAGGCTGTAGCGCTTTATGGAAGCAGGCCGCCCCAGCTTTGTCCCTCACCTTTTGTTTACCAGCCACCACTGACTCATCGTCCCACCACGGCTCCTCTGGAAAAAGGCCTTAAAAGACCTTTTGTTTCTGAGGGGAAGTGTGTCATGGTTTTGTTTTCTTTTGACTTTACAACTTTCTTATAAGGTCCTACCAATAGATTGAATGTTTGCTTTGAGTAGTTCTGATTTGAGAATCCTGTCCTTTGTGTCACGTGTTGAGGTTGAGAGAAGGAGTGGTGAAAAATAATTTAAAAATTTCAGGTGTCATTAGTAAGAAAGAGAATGGTGGAAGCAAGAATATGTTCATGGACTCCAGGAATATTAAACTGTATTTCTAATATCTAAATTTGTCATTTTCCTAATCGACCATATAGGCCTTTGGTTGAGTCATGTTAAAGGGGGAGCTGGGGAATGAAGTTTCATTGTTTTTGTTAATTTGTTAAAAGAGAAGCTAACAGTATGACTCCTGTTAGTTTTTTTAAATTTTATAATTCTACTTATACCTTATAGTTACATTCCTCTGATGAAAGTATGACACACAGTGGTCAGTAGTGCAGTCCATTATGAGGGGACAGAAATTTGCTATTTCCCTCTGGTCTCAGTGCTGCCTGTCATCACAAACAAGTTTTTTATTATTTTTTAAAAAATGGTAATTTAGATGAAGGTTTACAGAACAAACTAGTTTCTCATTAAAAGTACCAGTGTTGTTTTATGACATTTGGTTAATAACCCCAGAACATATCAACAGCCTTCTGAACCTTGGGTCCCCTATTACCAGTGTTCCTGTCCCCCTTCTACCTTCTAGTCCTTGCCCATAGGCCGATGTGCTCCTGTAGTCTTGTTTTGTTTTATGGGCCTGTCCAATCTTTGGCTGAAGGAGGAACCTCAGGAATGGCTTCACTACTGAGCTGAACGGTGTCCGGAGGCCATGCTCTAGGTGTTTCTCCAGTCTCTGCCAGGCCAGCAAGTCTCATCTTTCTTTTTGAGTAAGAATTGTGTTCTGCATTTTTCTCCAGCTCTCTCAAGCACTCTGTGTTGTGTTCTTTGTCAGAGCAGATGGTGATGGTAGCTGGGCACCGTCCAGGTGTGCAGGACTCAGCCTGGTGGAGGCTCTTGTGGTTGGGGTCCATTAGTCCTTTGGGCTACTCTTTCTCTTTGTATCTCTGGTTTTCTTCATTCTTCCTTGCTCCCAAGGGGGTCAAACAGGTTTTCAGAGATCCCTTTATCATCAGTTATTCTTGTAATTGAAGTCATCTGTGCATTTAAAGAAACCTTGGTGGCATAGTGGTTAAGTGCTGTGTCTACTAACCAAAAGGTTGGCAGTTCACATCCACCAGCCACTCCTTGGAAACCCTGTGGGACAGTTCTGCTGTGTCCTATAGGGTCGCTGAGTCAGAATCGACTTGACAGCAGTTGATTTTTTTTTAATGCATTAAAAATATCTTTTTATTGGTTTGTTTACAGGTTTTCAGTGTAAGATTACTTGACTTTTTAATAATGTTTTATATACACGCTCCTTGGATACTCTATGGGGCAGTTCTGCTATAGCCTGTAGGGTCGCCATGAGTCAGACCCCACTCGACGGCACTGTTTTTTTTTTTTTTAATATACTTAATTGTATTAAAAAAGCCTTGTCATTTCTGTTTTGGGCTTAATATTATTAGCATTAAGATACTATCTAAGATGATCTACAGAGGCAGTGTAGTTCCTAACAAAATCCTAATGGATTTTTTTTTTTGCAGAAATAGGAAAACCTAATATTCATGGGGGATTTCAAGGAACCCAGAATAGCCACAACAATCTTGGGAAAGAAGAACAAAGTTGGAGGGCTCACATTTCCCAATTCCAAAGCATGCTGCAAAGCTACAGTAATCAGAACAGTGTGGCATTGGCATACGGATAGATACATCAACCAATGGAATCGAATTAATGGTCTAGAAATAAACCTTCACATCTGTGGTCAGTTGGTTTTTGACAAGGGTGGCAAGTCCATCAATGGGAGAAAAGAATAGTGTCTTCAACAAATAGTGCAAGGAAAATTGCATATCCACTTACAAATGAATGAAGGTACACTGTTGTAAAAATTAACTCAAAATGGATAAAGATCTAAATTTAGGAGTTAAATTTATAAAACTCTTAGACGAAGATGTGGAAAAATTTATATGGCTTTGGATTTGACAAACATTTGTTAATTATGACCTGAAAAACCCAGGCAACAAAAGCAAGGAAAGAAAGATAAATTGGACTTCATTAAAGTTAGAAAGTTCATCAAAGGATAGTGGAGAGTAAAAAGACAACTTAGAGAATGGAAAAAAATACTTGCAAATTATAGCCTAATAAGAGTTTAGTATCCAGGATTTAGAAAGAACTCCCAACAACTCAGTAACAAAAGACAACCCAATCAAGGAGTTGTATAGACGTAGCAATGCCTAATAAGCACGTGAAAAGGCACTCAACAGCATTAGTCTTTGGGAAAAAAAAAGCCATTGCCGTTGAGTCAATTGTGAGTTGTAGTGACCTTTAAGGACAGGGTAGAAAATGCCTATAGGGTTCCAAGGAGCACCTACTGGATTCAAACTGCTGACCTTTCACTTAGCAGCTGTAGCCCTTAAGCACTATGTCACATTAAAAAACCAACCAACCAACCAAAAAACCTGTTGCTGTCAAGTTGATTCCAACTCACAGCAGCCCTGTAGGATGGAGTAGAACGTCCCCATAGAGTTTCCAAGGTGAGCTTGGTGGATTCTCCAGCTCCTGCCTTGGTTAGCAGATGTAGCTCTTAACCACTTCACCACCAGCGTTTTTAGCATTAAGGAGATGTAAATCAAACTCCTGTGAAATACTTCTTCAACCCACTAGGATGGATCTTATCAAAAAACCAGAAGATAACAAATGTTGGTGAGAAAGAGAAATTGGAATACTGGGAATGTAGTAAAATGGTGTGGCTGCTGTGGAAAACAGTTTGGCAGTGACTCAAACAGTTGCGCGGGGAGTAACCATATGATGCAGCTGTTGCACTCCTGGGTTTATGTACCCGAAGATTTCCAAGTAGGCATTGAGAACATAGACTTGTACGCTGAAGTTCATAACAGCATTCTTCACAGTGTCCAAAAGGTAGAAACGAGTGTCCCTTGGCAGATGAATGGATAAACAAAATATGGTATATACATAATATGGAATTTTTTATCCATAAAACAGATGATGTTTTTGATACATGTTGCAACATAGATGAACCTTGAAAACATTAAGCTAAGTTAAATAAACCAAACACAAAGGGAAAAATAAATGATTCCACTTACATGAATCGGAGCCCTGGAAACCCTACAGGGGAGTTCTGCTCTATCTTCTAGGGTTGCTGTGAGCCAGCATCAATGCAACAGTCAATGGTTCGTATGGCTTATATGAAATATCTTGAATAGGCAAGTTCCTAGAAACAGAAAGTAGACTAGAGGTTACCAGAGCTTTGGGTAAGGGAAGATGAATAGTTATTGCTTAATGGGTACAGAGTTTGTGTTTGGGGTGATGGAAAAATTCTGAAAGTAGTGGTGATGGTAGCACATTTTGAAAGTACTTAATGTTATCAAACTGTACACTTAAAAGTGGTTACAGTGGTAAAAATAAATGTTACATATATTGTACCACAACAAGAATTTTTTTTTGATGTCAGTATTTAGAATCTAGGTAATATGTCATATGTTCACTTTTTTACTGACTCTGGATGAACTACCTTTTATATAAAATGTTATCTAAAAGGCTTGTATATATTCCTCTCTTGAAATTGCTTTAAGGTTGTTCTTCGCACATGCTGTCAAACCAAAGCAAGTTTGTTCCACCTGTCTCTGTAGCCAGAATTCAGACATAGGGGTCAGCGGGAAGGTTTAAATATGGTTTATTAACAGGTAAGCATGCAAACCTGGGGGACAGTGAGTATAGCTTCTCCAAGACTGTCCCATTTGGGTTACAATTCCAGAGGTGTTTATAGCCCAATTTCAAAGGGATTGACAGCTGAAGATTGTCACAGAACAGTAATAGGGAGTCACAAGATACCATTACATCTTAAGATTCTATTACATCTTATCAAACAGTGTGAATTACCTCAGATGTCATTATCTCTCTGAGGTCTTGGAATAATTTATTTACTATCCTGGAGATAGGGGTAGAATACAAGCCTGCTAATCCATTTTGGGGGTGATGATTGGGGCAGGGGATTGAAAATATAGTTTAATAACTTGTGACTTTTATTAGATTCTTAAATTCAGTAACACACACAATGGATGTCAGTGTCTGTGCTTTCCATTTTGGGTTCCTCTGCTGGTAAGAGTTTTTTTTCCTCCCTCCCCCTCCCTCCCTCTTTTTCTCTCTCCCTCCCTCCCCCCTCTTGAGTACTGTGGGTTTCTTATTAAGTTGCTCTGGGATGAAGTTGGACTCTTAACACTATTGCAGAAATTAACTCAAAATGGACAAAGATGTAGATTTAAGAGCTAAATCCTACCCAACTAAAAAAAAAAATTAAACCCAGTGCCATTGAGTCAATTCCAACTCATAGTGACCCTATAGGACAGAGTAGAACTGCCCCATAGAGTTTCCAGGGAGCACCTGTGAATTTCAACTGCCATCTTTTTGGCTAGCAGCCATAGCACTTAACCACTATGCCACCAGGGTTTCTTAGACCCTAGTTTTTGTGTTTGTGGACCTTATTTGCAGGTAATCTTTAGCCTTTTCATGAGAATGTAAGACAGCTAAGTCAGACTGATAAATACATTCCTCAGAATATAAGAAGTGAAAAAATATCTTGAAAGGCAACCTTTGGACTTGAAAGTCTATCTTTGGACCTGGAAAGGGCAAGAAAATTCTTTAACCCAGCTCCTTCCTGTCCACAGAAGGAAGGGATTGTTATGTATACTACTTGTGGTTTTTGTTTCTTTGGTTTTATTTGCAGAGAGAAATGCAGTGTTGCTGAATGTGTTAATCCTAATAGAGGACACAAAATACATAGTTTTGGGGCTGTTACATGTACATTTAGTGTACATTTTTCAAGTGTAAGTGGTGTGTTCAGAACTAGGGTTCCCATCACTTTCAGTATTCTTTACTGAATGTTATACAGGGAAACCTGTGAGAGCTGGAGCTTAGTGGGACTGCCGTGTTTTCCCAGGTCCTGCAAATTTTCCACCTTTGAGAGGGTGCAGTCTTACCATGTTTCTGTTGCTCTCTATCAGTGGAAAATATTTCACTTTTCTGTCTCTGGCAGGTTTCTGCCTTACACAGGTGCTGGCTTCCACAGGTTTTACTATAATTGTATACCCAGAAATCTACTGCTAAGGTTACAAATGAGAAAGTTTTTACTTATTAAAGAGAGGTATTCACCATTTGACAGGCAGCTCTTCTCCAAAATGTGATTTCTTTAAAGAAGCAAAATGCTGTCCAGCTGTTGAGTGAGAGTAAGAAGTGATTTAAAAAAAAGGCAGCATTTTATTTCTTTTGAAAGATATGTCTTATACTCTCTGAGTTTAGATATTTTTTTTTATCCTTTTCCAAGAGGCTATGTGGTATATAACCCCAGTGTTATCAAGTCTGTTCTGACTCAGCTGCCAGCAAGTCAATTCTGAGTGACTCACACAGTGCGCCCACAGGACAGAGTCCTGTCACTGCTCCACAGAAACTGTGGAGCACCTAGTGGCTTTGAACTGCTGACTTTCTGGTTAGCAGCCGTGGCACTTAACCACTATGCCACCCGGGTCTCAGGGTAGTATACAGGATAAGCAAAAACCTCAGCGAGTCTGGTAACCTGGATTTGGATTTCAGCTCTGCCTTTGCTAGCGCTTGGCTACCAGCATGTTCCTTTGCCTCGTGGAGTCTCAGTTTCTTCACTTTAAAAGGAAAAAAAAAAAAAAAAAAAAAAAATGGGGCTGAGGAAAGAGAGTAATAAATTAAATTGGTATAAGGATTAAGTATGAAATGATGTAAATAAAATTATTAGTGCAACTAAACTAGTTCTCTTCCTGTCACTGGTGATGCCATAGTATTAATAGACTGAATTTGTGCTCTAAGGGGGGTAGATCTAAGGAACAAGGAGAAGAATACCAGTTATACACCTTTATAATTGTGGAGGAAGCCCTGGTGGTGTGGTGGTTAAGTGCTGAGGCGTTCGAATCCACAAGGTGCTCCTAGGAAACTCTCTGGGGCAGTTCTCCTCTGCCTTATGGCGTTACTTATGAGTTGAATCAACTTAAGGGCAAAACGGTTTGTTTTGGGGGGTTTTATAATTGTAGAACAACCTGGACTGTTAGAGAGTTATCAATGGAATATTTAAACACTCTTGTGTGTTTGAATTGTTTTGTACATATTGCAAATGATCATAAACTAATCTAAAGTTAAAAAGTCATCGAAGTTATGTTTCCATGGAAGTAAAGTACTACAAGGGTTACTGGTTGGCAAGATTGAGCTGAAAGAGATAGAGAAAAGATCTTTATTTAAATTTTTAAAAATTTCCTTATGGCATTGATGACTTCTGATAAATACAAGGAGATTCACTTGCTTTCCTGAAATAAAATTTTTAGGTGGAAAGAAACAGTTGGTCTTTGCAGTTGCATGAAAGAATTATGCAATCCTTTAAAGCTAACAGGAAATCCTGATGGCATAGTGGTTAACTGCTACAATTGCTAACTGAAAGACCAGTAGTTTGAGTCCAACAAGAGCTCCCTGGAAACTCTGTGGGGCAGTTCTACTCTGTCCTGTAGGGTCGCTGTGGATCAGAATCGACTCAGTGGCAGTGGGTTTGGTTTGGTTTATGGAGCTAACATGAAAATTATACATATAGAATTGTTAAATTTACAGAAGTCTTAACTCTCAGGGAGTGTAGGGCAATGTCTTATTGAGGAGGATGGAGTGATTTAGTATTTAATGCTCTTTATAAATTTGAAGTTATTCTTAATTTAGGATTATGAAAATGTATTATTTTTTGGTTCTTGGGAATTCATCTTGATATTTCTTTTTTCAGTGAAGAAGACTGTTTTTTTTTTGGTCTTTCAGGCTCAGAGATCCCAAAAGAGACGTATTTCTTTTTTTTTTTTTCCAGCTCCAGTACTTCTTTAGGTTACAGGTTATTTCAGTAGGTCCAGCAATAAGCCCTTTATTTCTGTTACCACATCAGAACTAGTGGAATACTATGGCCAGTGTTCAGTCTCTTCTGTTACTCCAGGAAATTGTCGGGCAGAAAGAGAATAACAGTTTATTAAGCATGTGCTGTGTATGATTTGAAAACCGTGGTGGTATAGTGGTTAAGAGCTATGTCTGTTGACCAAAAGGTTGGCAGTTCAAATCTACCAGGCACTCCTTGAAAAACTCTATGAAGCAGTTCTGCTCTGGCCTCTAGGGTCAGCATGAAGCAGAATCTCCTCAATGACAATGGGTTTTCTTTTTGGTTTGATTTGTTATTCCAAACCTAACTACTTTGCATTAACAAGTCTGAGGTGTGGGGCCCTTGTGGCATAGTGGTAAAGTGCTACTGCTGCTAACTAAGAGGCTGGCAGTTCACATCTATCAGCTGCTCCTTGGAAACTGTAGGGCAGTTCTGCTCTGACCTGTAGGGTTGTTGTGAGTTGGAACTGACTGGACAGCACCTAACAGTAACAAACTGTGGGGAGACAAGATAGACCAAAGGTATTAAAAGAGCAGCAGAAAAGAAAAAAAAAAAGGTAAGAGAAAGTAAAAGTAGCTCTTGGTGTTGGTAAATGAGTTGCTAACAGAAGCATCATGAGCTGTGATCACTGTTTCCTCACGCACTGTAGGTGTACTCTGATCTCGTTTTATTGTTCCTGAGATTGACTCAGCTCGCTTGACATTTAAATTAACATTTTTTCCATGGTGTATTTATGTGGACTAGAGTTCAGGGCATTCAGCTCATGTTTCTGTCAGCAGTTTTGTATCCTCACCAAACTCGTTGGCATTGGAGGCATTTATTTAAAGAGGTGAAGAACACCAGTCTAAGAAGTATTGGTGTTGTGTTGCTGCAGACATGTCAGACAAGCCAGAGCTCTCCTTGTAATAGTGATGAGTTACATTAATCAGCTGAGTTGAGCTGACAGTGTGTAAACCAGAGGTCTCCCTCTGAGGTTCTTAGTAGGACAGAAGGTCCCTTAAAAGACTGCATTTGTTGAAGTCTTTGATGAAAACCAGGGAAGATAACATTATCAGGAAAGCCAGAGACATTCTCATTGTCTCAGGTCATGAGGCAAGTACTCAGGCGTTCCTTCTTACAGTTTGGAAAATGTAGGAATTGCACTTCCTTTACTCCAAAGGTTTCCAAACAGAGTTATCTATATGCAGGGATTTGTGTGTTAGGAAAAGAGGGCCTTAAATCAGTGAGGAAACCCTGGTGGTACAGTGGTTAAGTGCTGTATCTGCTGACCAAAAGATCAGCAGTTCAGATCCACCAGGCGCTCCTTGAAAACTATGGAGCAGCTCTGTTGTGTCCTGTAGGGTCCCTGTGAGTAGGAACCGACTCAACAACAGTGGGTTTGGGTGATTTTTGTTTAAATCAGTGAAAGTTACTGACCTTTATGCTGCTTCTGACTTAGTCTTGAGGCATTTATCAGTTTATGAATGTATCAGAAGTGTAAAATATAAAAAGTAGATGTAGTCTGGTAAGTAAAATAAATGCATTATCCTCCTTAATAAATTTTTTTTTAATTAAAGAGCTTTTGAACTTTTTTCCCTCTTCAGTAACTTAGAATAAGGGATACACTGAGTGAACAGAGAAACTAGGGTAACAGATAAAAAGAGAAAACTAGGATGATGGTTGATAAAATTATTAGTAAAACCAAATTGGAAACACTCTCACAAAACCAGACAGAAAATCTAATGAAAGTATATCATGAGGGCTCAATCCCCAAAAGAGAGTTGTGAAGTTAAAAAGTAATAATTTGGTATTATGGACTAATGAATCATAGGAAGAAGAATGCAGTTGTGGGGGGAAAAAAAAAATTCAGTCCTATCAAGCTGAATGTGACAGGGCACACATTCAAGAGGCTTGCAAAGCCAGAAGGTTCACTATTTATAATTTTGACTTTCAAGCTGTAGAACCTACTTTTACATGGATTTATACTTCATCTGTTTATAAAAGGGCTTTGAAATGACATGCAATATTAAACACATATTAAAATGGGCCAAACAACTGATTTTTAATAAAAGGAAGCCCATGGGAAAATACACTTCCAAATGAAGTAAATTAGTTGTCTTCTAAGAGAAGATTGTATTTGGAAATAAATCCAGTGATCTTTAATTAAAAATGCTTGTCTTTGTTAGTTTAACTGAACTAAGCTAAGTTTTAAAAACTAAACTCTTGTTGATGTAATCCCTAATTCAAAAATTCCAGTGTTTACTTTGTTTTATTTTCCTTGGTTTAATATATCACCTTATATTAATCTGATTTCCAAAGAGTTTTAATATAAAATTAACACTTAATCAGTATTATCATGCTGAAAGATCCCTGATTTTCTCTCAAGACTCTCAAATTGAAAATCTAGTATAGGTAAAATACTTCTGAGCAATTCTGAATTTGGAAGATTGTTATTATAAATTATTGCTGTTAATAGAGTTTCTAATGCTACTCAAACCAAACCAAACCTATTGCCATTGAATTGATTCTGACTCACAGTGATCTTGTAGGTCAGAGTAGAACTTCCCTGTGGGGTTTTCAAAGCAGTAATTATTACCAGTGCAGACTGCCACGGCTTTCTCCCACAGAGTGACTGATGGGCTTGAACCACCAACCTTTTGGTTAGTGGGTGAGCACTTCAACTATGGCACCACCAGGGCTCCGTAATAGTCTTCATTGGTGCCTAAGTGAGAAGGGTTTTTAAGCGGTAGTAAAAACATTACAGGAACTAGTTAATGACATAATTCTGTATATGTGTGTGTATGTGATACTTTTGTATACTTATACTACTTAAAGTATTTTATGATAGTTTTAAAACATTCCAGTTTAATAACATTTATTAAGCAGGGGAAATATAGGAAGAATAGATGAAACAAGAATACAAAATATAGTGACAACTGACAAAATTGACATGAATTCAGAGCAGCTCACTTAATATTCTCTGTACTTTTGTATATGGTTAAAAATGGCCTTAATTATTAAAAAACTAAGGTGAAGGAAACTGACAAAATGATAATTGATTATTTTAAAAAGCATTTAAAGGTCTTCCAGTCTTTTCATTTCCATTTGATGTATTGTAATATTTTCTTTATTATTTTAGCTAGACTTACCTCTTTTTCTTAAATGTCAAAATTTCTCATGTTGTCTCCTTCAGGAAATTAAATACTTGCTGTTTATACAACCAAGCAATGCTTTCGAGATGGTCATTCCATGTTAGGAAAGAATTTTATGAATTTTTGTGTTAGTTGAGATAAACAGTCTCAAGACTATTTTTAGATTTTTGAAAAAGTTATATATGTTGTTGTGTGCTATTGAGTTGATTCTGACTCAAAGCAATACTGGACAAAGTAGAATTGCCCCATAGCCTTTTCGTGACCCATGAAAGTGAGTATCCCACCTCCTTTTTCTGGCTTTCGGGTTTCCTGGGACTCTACTTTTCCTGCTAAAAGTATTTGCTGCCCTCCAGTGGGGACTTGTTTAACTGTGAAAGGTTAAAGAAACATGCATTGAAGCAAAATGGGTCGGGTTTCAGCTGTAAATGTGAAATAGCTTGTCCAGGAAGTATGACTGGGTAAAAATTTGTCACTTGGCTTTTGTACAGCTAGATAAGCCTTCTAAGCATATTTATGGTTTCCTTGTGATAGTTAGGAAGCCCGTGTAGAATTGCTTATTTTGTATGTGTGTATGTTGCAGTTAATCCTGCTATCCACAACTGGTGAGACAAACAAGCACCCAACAATCCTGGTACTTCAGAAGCCCCCTGAGGTGTGTAGGACCCATTGATTCTGAAATTACATGTCTTAAAATCCATGTTTATCAGCAAAAACTTTGAACACAACTCCATCACTCAACATACTTCTATTAATGAAAACATTTGGTGTTTAAAAAAAAAAAAATTAAAGGCAGAAAATAATAGGGTCTTGAAAGGGATAGGTTTTCCTAGGCTACCTGTCTTTATAGGAGAGTAGATTGCCAAATCTTTTGTCTCACAGAGCTGCTGATGGGTTCTAACCATCCAACTTTCGTGAACTGCTGGGCATTTAACCATGTGTGTGTGTGTTTTAGTATGTGTATTATTTTTAGGCAAACCTGTTGTATATGTGAATGTGCTTGGCTGTTCATCAAAAGGTTGGCAGTTCGAATCCATCAACTGCTCCATGGGAGAAAGAGTGTAGCAGTCTTGTTTCCTTAAAGATTAAAGCCTTGGAAACTCTTTAGGGTAAGCTCTGATCTGTCCAATAGGGTTCCTGTGAGTTGTAATCAGCCTGATGGCACACAGCGATAACAGTATAGATGTGGATCTGCACTTAATTTCCAAGCTTTGATTCTGGCATTATATCACTTCTCTATCCCAGTTACGGTTTTTGCTAATTTTAAATTGATCTTTCTAAATTGTAATTAAAATACGATTTTTCTTCTAGGTTATTAGGAGAATTAGCCTCTGTTCCTCAGTTCCTTGCTGTTGCCAAGAATTGCTTGGTAAAATCCAATTCCATCTTCTCCATTACATGTTAAGTGGTAGAAAGAAATTACTGATTTATCATCTTTACTTTTCTGTTTACCAAGCATAAAAGCATTCATATGTAAGCCAGATAATTTTTGTGAATAAATATCACATAATATTTATTAGTTGCATTAGGAGAGGGTCAGCAAAAAAGAGAAGACCTTCAACAAAAAGGATTGACACAGCGGCTGTAACAGTGGGCTTACACATAAAAATGCTTGTGGACGTGGCATGGGTCCGGGCAGTGTTTCATTCTGCTGTGCACAGGGTTGCCGTGATTGGAAGTGACTCAACAGCACCTAACAACCACACAACAGTAAAATCACTGAGATGAATTTTTTTTAATACAGGCCATTTCCTACATGGCTGAAATGGTTCTAACTTATTACTGCCTGTAATTCATTGTCTGTCTTCTGCTTACACGTTCTTCTCTGAATGTTTGCTCCATTATGGGGATCATGGCCACTGAGGAAAGGAAAGCCAACAGTGGAGTAAAGCTGTGCAGCAAAGATGTAGGTTAAACTTTGTAGATAAAACCCTTTGGGTCAGGGAATATAATGGTCACCCAGGCAGGTCACAGGGTCGATATGAGTAGGAACTGACTCGGTGGCAAGAGGCTTGCTTATTGTTTTTGGTTAGGCATGTCATGAGGCGATTGTATTTTTTTCAGTTATTGGGAACATTTGTTTAGTTTAATAGTTGTGTGAAGGAATCGGATGCAGAAAATTATAGTTGTTATGGTGTTGCCATTGGTGAATAAATCAAGTAACTACATGAAGGTTCCTTTTTCCTAAAATGGCATCCTCAGTTTTCCCTTAGGGTAAACAGTGGGATAGCAACAACATTCCAGATACTTCGTGATTACTGAAATGTAAGTTATTTCCATCTGAATTTCCAGTTCATTAAATATGTGATTTCTACCTACTTCAATACGCTTGCAGAGGATGGTCAAAACCTTACAGTCAAATGGCCGTATTTGATCTAAAGTGTAGAGGTTGCAATCTGGTGTACCATGGGCTCAAGTCAGATCACAGACTTTGCTTTGGCTCAAATAGTGTTTTTTTTTTCATTCCTTTTGAAAATTGAGTCAGCATTTAAGAATCAAGAGATTACAGTAAAAATCTTAGCTGGCTGTTTTCAAACAGTTGGCAACATTTAGCGGTCATTCCCGTGGGAAAGGTGCCAGCTAGAGCTGAGTAGCCACCTCCTCCTGTAGGCAAGCCATGCATCTTCTTCACTTAGCCTACTGCACGTGTTAATTGGCTTACCAGACCCATGAGGTGGGTGTTTGGGACATACTAGCTAAGTCTGAATGTCAGCAAGTTTGTAGTACCTTGAGATAATTGATTATAAAATGAGTTAATCTGTATAAACATATGTAAGTCATGGATTGTGTTTAAGAAGCCTTTCAGGGCTGGGTTAATTCAGTCTTCTATCCTTCTATACCTCTTTAGTCATGTTGTTTTATAGATCTTCTAAAATGTATTATAAATATATAATTGTATAGCCCTGTTGTAGTGCTCAGTGGGCTGTTCCTTCTGGACAAGCATGAATTTATTTTGGCTTTTGTTGACAGTATCTGGTGCCTGGTACCCAGTAGATACCCGAGTATTGGTTAAAGTTAGTTCCTTTAACTTGAGTACAAGCCCTTGAGTGCTACTATCTGTTCTTTTTTTAGAAGTATATATATGAGCTATGTAATTTTTATTTTTTTAATGTTACAAGCTGCTCTTTTAGTAAAAGAAGATTTTAAAAGTTATTATCTCAATAGCTTGCAGTTACCCAGTTTTGATAATTTAAAACAGTACTGAAAATAATGTTTCTGTCAGATGTACAGGTTCCCAGAGCAGAAAAATTGGAGTTAGACAAATTTTTAAAATTATTTTAAAACGTTATTCAAATACTCTTAGCATTTTTTAAACAAATAAATTTCTTGATTACCACTTAATTTTGTTTTTGTAGTCAAACAAAATTGGCAGTCTTTCAAATCCTACTTGTTTACTTTGTTATGATGTAGGCATTTTGGAATCAGTCTTGTTTTGTATTGCTGATTCTCATTATTTGTGGTATGGAGATTCTTTATATAAAGTACCCACGAACCCTGACTCAGTGAAAACTCACCTGTTGCTCCTAGGGAAAATGCAGGGTGAGGTTCCTGAGAGCCTCTGATCACACTGTCATCAGTCAGTCAGGAAATGACATTGCTTTATGTGTTTTTCTGTGTAAAGGCACCTTGATTCATCTAGTCCACATATTTTTTCCATAAGGCACGTCGTAGACAGCTCCACAGCACTCCACTGAAGGGGCCGTGTCCAACAGTGAAATCACTAGCCCCCCAACAACAAAAAAAGGCAAAGATGTGCCTCTGATTGGAAACCCTGGTGGCGTAGTAGTTAAGTGCTACGTCTGCTAACCGAAAGGTCAGCAGTTTGAATCCGCCAGGCACTTCTTGGAAACTCTGTGGAGAAGTTCTGGTCTGTCTTGTAGGGTCACTATGAGCTGGAAATGACGTGATGCCAGAGGGTTTGGGGGCTTAATGCACTAAGGAAAGGACACTTCTTTATAGTGTAGGAGTCTGAATTCTGCTGGAAATGTGCATTGGACAACTCCAGCTTTTTGCTGCTGTGCCAGCATGCCCACAGATAACTGTGAAAAGGCCACAAGTATTGATTCTAGGGTTATAAATATTTTATTAAGTAGGGGATTTCACAGATACAGACTCTGTGAATAATGAGGATCAACTGTACTGCTAAAAGTGTTGATTGGCATCTAGTTTCTTCTCAGTAAATTTAAACTGCTACAGATTTTAGAAGTTTTTCATATAGTTTAAGTCATTTGTGATTAGATCATTGTAGATCATTTGGACTAGAGATGAAATTATTGCCTGTGTCTCTGTATTCTATTAGTACCTTTAGTAGTTTTGAAAAGTGGAAAAAGTCCCCTGGTACCTGTTTGTGTCACTGTTTGAAAGATTTTTATTAAAATTTTTAATGAAAAATGTGAATTAATACTCTTGCATTTAGTTTACTTTAAATCCCTCAGAACTAGCACTGTGTAGCGTAGTACCATACAGGTAGAAACTTGAATGTTGATCACATTTTTTGTAGCATAAAAGCAAATGACTTTTTTTGGTTTGCTGGGTGGATTTTTATTTTTCTTACTGGTCATTGGTGGTGATTTTTCGTAGTAACAATGCTTTTAGCACTTTTTAGACATCGCATTTGATTATTTCTGGTCTTCTATTAAGCACCAACTCCTTTTCACCAAAAATCCAGGAGTTGGAGGAGTCCAGCCACAGGTTTTCAGAAACCCAAACCTGTCTTGGGAAAGGGACTTCCTACAACATTAATATACTTTGCATATCTTAGAGTTGTCCATGTAGCCAGAAGGTACGTCTCTCTTCACTCAGTTCTCTGACTGGACTGGTGTCTTCAGTGTTACACAGTAGAGTATCGTAACTCAGTTAAAAGCAAGATGGTTTAGTCTTGTATCCTTCAGTTGGTTTTGCCAGTCATAGTTCAGTTTTAATGCTCTTTATGAGCTGTGTTTAATTTCTGTCATATAAGAACCTGAAATATGCCTGAGAAAACAAACTAGGCCAAATTAGGTTTATTTTCCAATTATCTTTTGACCTCACATTTCAGGATCAGATTTGTCTTGTATTCCAGACTCAGGGTACCAGAAGAGTAACTAAGACACAATACTTAGCCTTCTCTTTCATGCTCTTGTGTGGTTATGGCCAGTTAGGCTAACTGCAGAGCTGCTCAGAGGCTTCTAGATAGGAGGGCAGTAACTCCTGTAAATGCCAGTTTCCAAATGGTGTCTCTGTGCCAGTCCATCACAATAGTTTAAAACCAGCCTTTGTTTTTGTTTTGTTGCTTTGTTTTTTTGTTGTTTTTTTTTTTTTTTAACAGGAGAGCCAGTGTAACTCCGTCAGGACTGGAGTGACACACGCTGCACCGGCGTCTGCCTCATGTGAGTCCCCATTCGGGCAGCGGCGCTCTGCCGGGCGGAGACCTCTGTGAAGGTCTGCCCGCCCTTTTTTGAAATCTGTAAACCGCTACTCTGTGTGTCTTGGTGGCAAAGGTACAAAGTGCATCCGAGTTCCAAAGTTCCCTGTAGAATGTTGATCAGGTCCTTTCAAAGGGACTGTTCTCCTCCAACCTAAGTGCTGTCTAAACAGCATCTCCTCAAAACAGAAGCCAGGACTCGCATCCCCAAAACACTCAGTTGTTATTTTTTGAAGAGCTGTTTTTTCCCTGCAGATGATGGAGAAAAGAGTATCTTTTGCTCTCAGTAGCTTTGAAAGCTTTGGTTGTTCTCTTTTCTAGTTACGTAACCTGAGAACACTGTGTGCTGCCCTAGTGGCTGAAGCAGCCCTCTCTTTTTGGACTCTGGCCATTAACTAACTTCTTTTGTCTTTGGATATTGGTAAATTGGCTTAGGCCTGAGGACTTCCTGAAGAAATAAGCAGCGAATGTGTGATAGTGGTGTTTCCTCAGAAGCTGTTGGCTGGGTCTAGGGACCTCAGGAAGTCCTTTGTGAAAGTGGAGCTTGAAGCTGTGCTTCAGTTCTTTGCTGCAGAGTTACTGAGAGGCCTTGAAACTGGAGCCTGGGCAGCTGTGGAAAGATGATACAGTGGTTCCTTACGGAGGTCTGAGGTTGGCTTTGAAGGGCCTGGTTGATAGAAAAAGTAGCTTGCTTTTTATTTACTTCGATTCTTTAAGGAATGGTACCAGAACAAATTGTGCTTATTCCCAGGGAACACTCGGACTAAACCAGCAAACCTGTGCTCTGCACAGCTGTGATTTGGCATCTCCAGGCCTGGTTTCACTGTGTCATTCTCTAGCAGGTGATTTAATGACCTAGAGGTCATCTTACTGAAAGGATTATCCAGGAAGCTTATGAGAAAATGTTAGTAGCTCGTAGGTCTCACTGATTAACACAGAGCTGGTGTAATGGATAGTGTTGTCAGAGTGTAACTTAGACTCTGCTAAATCCGTGACGCTTATGACTAGTGCAGTTTATATTGAATAAGTTGAAAGAAATTGGAGCAAAAGTAGTGTGTTTCAGCTCTCTGTCTTAGATTTTGATGGCCTGGGTAATCTAGAAACTTATGTTTTAAGAGAAGTAGTGTACCCCACACAGAGAGAGCTGGACAAGAAATGGGGAGACCTGAATCTGGGCATCGTGTGATGTTTGTAATTGCTAACCAAATTCAGGTCAGCAGGTGGGGAAAAGACATGTTGTTTTGGGAAAGTACCCTGAACTCCTTGAGAAAAAGGGAAATTTAAGGTGTTTATTTCTTATAGAAGTGTCTAGACAGTCACATCAGTTGAACACTTGGGAGGTTCTGCCCTTGTAAACAGACACACAATGTGGAAAGTGTGTAGTATTTTATTTTCCACTGTTCTAGGATTTGTGCTGATAAATGGAGATTGCAGATTATTTTCCCCTGAATTTTTTCTTCACCAGAAATTCTGAATAAATTATTTTGGTTTTCAATACAGATTGCCTCATAGGTATAAGTTTTAGTCACAGATTACTCTATCACTCTCTAATTACCTAGTTCTCTAAACTAGAGAAGACTGCTGGTTTAGAGGTTGTAAGGTTGGGTGAAAGTGATTTAGGTGTGTGTTTTAGCCCCTACTCTTATCCTTTTGAAAAATTAGTGATTGAAAATATCTCATGTGGGCCAAATCCTATAAAAATGAATGTGAGTGGTTATCCAGATTTCCTAGCTGTGCTGTAATTTTGTTTCATTAAATGTTGTTTGAAACGAGTGGGGCTTTGGTTAGGACTGAGAAATAATTTTTGTTTTATGTAAATTTTGTTAAAATGAGAGTTACTTGTAGTTGGGGGTGGGGGGGTGGTAAGAGATTTACTTGTTTAAATATCTCATTTACATCAGTGGACACCATGTTTTTGTGATAATACACTGGCTCATACTCTGTTAGTGTCTATGACTGTAGAACATTATCATTGTGTGCATCATCTAGATTTAGGGATTTCACACTTAAGGCTTCAGAAGGGTTTTTTGGAAGACGGTAGAGAAGTGGAGGTGAGGTGACAGTGAGGCAGGAGCTGAGGGAAGGAAAAACTACAGCCAGATTTGAGAATACTCGCCAGTGTTAGCCTTACCGCTGTGTTACTAGGTGCCCTGAGACAGCAGAAGCTTGTGGGCAGTTCTTGACATTGATCTGAAGAGAGGAAACCCAGCAACTCCTGAAAAGCCTTAATGTTTTTTAAGCTTCTGTTTTCTAAAATAAGACAAATGTTTATTCAAGGATTTTGAAAGCCCAGCATGCTTTTTAAAAGATTCAGTTTTTAAAAATCAATAAATACTTTCACAAATTTTAGAGACACAGAAGATATGTGAAAATCTCTTTCCCTTCCCTTCCTTACCTAGGCAGTTCCCATCTTTGGAGGCAGTCAGTATTACCGGCTTCTGTTAGTATTTCTGGAAATGTTTTAAGACCATGCAGTGCTTTTGGAAGGAAAGTTGAAACTTACTAAAATGTCAGCACTAACTTGGATGGGCCAACTAATTACACTGAAAAATCAGTTTGAGCCATAGGCTACAAGATGCTGACAGTAGACAAAAGAACTCTAATAATTGCTGCATTGTTATAAGATTGTAAAAAGAGAAGCAAAAAGCTAATTTTGAAGAATTCTTAGAGCAATCACTCATGAATGGAGCCTTCAGTGTAGGCCTCTCTGACCCAGTGTTCTGTTTACATATATTTCATGGTTAATACTGCTGTTTGTATATTAGTTTTTTTCTGCTTTTAGATTGTGTAAATGAAGGGTATTTAAAGGAAAAAAAAATTGAAATAGATTTTCTAAGACAGAAGGAAGTGTTCTGTCTGATAATTCGTCTGTTGCTAGCTGTCGTCACAAGTTCATGTTCTCTAATGACAAGAAAAAGGTCAGAGTTAGGAGGAGAGAGGAACAGGCAGAGTAGGAATGGCTGCGTTTTGCACGCCCTTCTTTTTATGATGACTGACAAGAGTGTCCTCTTTACACAGTGTACAAGTCCCCGGAGTATGAGTCCCTCGGGTTTGAGCTGACTGTGGAGAGATTAGTTTCCATTGGCTATCCCCAGGAGCTGCTCAGCTTCGCGTATGATTCTACATTTCCTACCAGGTAACTTTTCAAGATATGTATGGACTAATGCTTTCCCCACTAGCCCTAAAATACATGATTCCAAATGAATCCTTGACCTCTGCTCCCCGCCCCCTCCCAAAACAGAAACACTCTTTTTGTTGGCTTATTGATTGGTGTTGATTTTAAAATTACAGTGAGCTTTTTATGTAGCCATCCCATATCCTTCGTGCTCTTGAATTTAGCGCATGGCTACTGTAGAAGACCTTATGTGGAAAGAAAGGGAATCATTAAAACTGAGGGACAGTAATCACAGTTGCTCCTGCCTTTGGATGTTGGAGAACAGTTATTTGTTTTGTTCCAACAGTTAACTTGCTAGCACACTCAGCCATCTGTTGCAGTGTGGACTTCACTGGGAAGATGCAAGATTAAGCTGATGTTTGTTTTAGAGCCATTGTATATTCCTCATATGCTGCACTAACAGAGGGCATTATAAGCGTGTTAAATTGTCCAGGGAAATTAAAAACCATGTTTTTGAATGGTGCCAGTTGGATTAAGAGAAACTATATGCCTTGTGTGATGGAAGTCCCATTTCTTGAAGAAAACTATTGTGATTATTTATCTGGACAGAGTAGGTCTTTTTCATTTGCTCTGGGGTTAGTTTTGAAGATTTTATTCACACACTTCAGCCCCTGAGGCTGTACTGTTTTGAGGCATGCTTGACTTAATACAAAGTTTGAACTAGATAAAACTGGCTCATGGTAGTAGAGTAGAGTAGTAAGTGCTATTTGAAATTTTTGCCTCTGTTAAGTTGCTTTATCGGAGATTTCTTCATTTTCACATAGGGGACTTGTCTTTGACACACTGTATGGAAATCTTTTGAAAGTTGATGCCTATGGAAATCTTTTAGTGTGTGCACATGGATTTAATTTCATAAGAGGGTAAGTATGAAGAGCTTCTGGCTTCTTTCTAGGGTTTTTATAGTCAGTGTGAAGATGACTGACATCGTCTCCCCTGGATGTAGCGTGCCTTCTTGCTTCCTCCACCATTAAAGACTCTATTCTTTACATAACAATGCTAGCAGTTATTTATTGATCAGCAAGAACGTACACTAAGCTGATTTATAAATGTGGTTAGCAAGTCAGTTTTGTTGAAATGTAGCACCCAGCAGAGATGATCCTGAAATCTGGCAGTAAAGAGCTATAGTAGCTTTGATTTATTTGGAATTCTAAGATTTTTACTTTTTCGTTTCTCATACAGTTCTCAGGTAGGTATTCAAAAGAGGTATGCACATAAAAGTGCTTTGAAAATTTTAAAACTACAACAATTTAAATGACTAAGAGATTATTAACAGCAAATTATTTTTTAGAGTCTTTTGAGAAACTTCAAACACTTGATTGTGTGGTTAAAATTTTCTTTTTACAACATAAAGCTTAAAAATGAATTCAGGGTGATATTTAAAACAAATAAAGATAACTTTATTTTCATAATCAATATTTACACAAGTGCTGCTAATTTGAATTTTTGCACCCTAGTGTACACCAAATAAAATTTAGTATCTGTTGTTTTGTGAAACTTCCCAATTCTTTCTTTTTGAATTAATGTGTTAAGTGAAAGCATACAGTCCAAATTGATTCTGTCTGTCCACCTGTCTGCACGTCCGTCTACTCTCCTCACCCTGTGACAGCGGTTCCTCCTTGTCACTCTATACTTCTGCTACCCTCTTAACTAGCACCTGTCTCCTCCACTCTACCCTACGTATCAAACCATACAGTACACAACCCATGTGCTCACACTGTGCCCCCTAGTCCAGCCCCTTCTTGTCTGAAGAGTTGACCTCAGTACTAGTTTCAGGTCAGGGCCAGCAGCAAGTTTAGGGACACTGTTTTCCCAGGGGACCCTCCAGGCAGTCGGAGCATCAGTTCTGGTCTTTTTTGAGTTCTTGAACTGCACACCTCTTTTCCTCATGTTGCCTCTGGGGCACTACATTATGTCCCCCATCACAGCCATCTATAGTGGTGGCCGGGCACCATCTGGTTCTTCTCATCTCATGCTGATGCAGTCTTCCATTCATCTGGGTCCTTTTGCCTCCTGGGCACATTTTTGCTCAAATTTTTGATGTTCTTGCCCATTATCTGTTATAGACAGGTTGGGATCATTTGGTGTTCTTCAGACGGCAGCTTGCTAGCTGGTAAGATTCCAGATGCCACTCACCAATACAGGGTGCAGCAGACAGTTTACCTCGATGTCCCCTGAAAACATGGTCCCCAGACCCTAGTCCCTGCCACTGTAAATGTTGTACTGAATTTAGAAAACCTTTCAGCTTACATTGTAATCCAGTTATGTAGATATGCTGTCTACTGCATGCTGTCTCTCCCGTTATGTAACCAGATTCCTATCGACTGTCTGTGAACATTGCTTCTCCCTCACTCCCTATCTTTGTAGCTACCGAAGAGTCTTTTCTTCTGTATATAAGTCCATTTTAAAGTCCTTATAGCAGAGGTCTCATACGGTACTTGTCCTCCAGTTCTTAAAAAAAACAGTACTACAGTTTGGCAGTTTACAAATACATAGTATCAGGATCAGAAGACCCAAGTCTTAAAACCAAAATAGGTTAAGTGCTCATTTCTTACATAATTTTTCAGTGGCAAAGTAATAAAAACTACACAGTCTGCAATGATATTGTAACAGAGACATTGTTTTTTTGGTGACTAGCTTTTGTGATGAGAGGCACAGACTAACCGGGACTGTCCCAGAGCTTCCTTTAAATCTGCGGTCACAGTGGTGCTCTGCTTGGGGCTGAAGCATCTAAGACCCTTCAGCTGATGCTGGAGACCTTGGCCAGGCCGCCAGTGGTCTGACGCATGCCCAGGGAGGACCGTGTGATGTAAACACCCCACCTACACACATCTGGGCAGTCCATGGCCGTCCACCTCTTTGTGACTGCAGGTAGTTGCTAGTAACCTGTTCTATATGCAGATGTTGTCACTTGCAATTCAGAATTTCAGTGAAGATGAACCAGAGTTCTATTTATTAGAAGAAGGATTCTATTATTTGAAGAGGAATTTTTGTATTTGGGCAGAGGTTAGGTGTATGTTAGATAGGCAGAGGAGAAAAGTAAGAAAAACAGTTCTATAAATAATGTAGTCAGATTTACTAACTCAAGATCCACAGGCCCCCACTCCGCTGCAATAAGCCAGTCAGGTTTCCAAGTAGTTCCTTTGGAAACAGATGTAATGGGGCTTCAAAAGAAGTCATTTGTGAATAAATGCACAGTCATTCAAATAACGCTTAGTACTGTGCAGTTTCAGAGTCAGAAGAAAATGCCAGTGAAGAAGGAAAGAATGTACATTTTCACTCAGTCATATTAAATCAAAAAAGTAAAAATAATAATAATAAAAGAGAAGGCAAGACCGAAGATAGAGGGAAAGGAAGAGGAAATTATTCAAGGACAGTGATGAGCAGGGCTGGCAAGTTAGGGCTCTGTCAGACATCACTTTACATGCCTTGGGACCTTGTTTTTTCTGAACAGCCAAAAGCCCACTGTCATCACGGCAATTCCACCTCATAATGACCCTGTGGGACAGAGTAGAACTGCTCCATAGAGTTTCCAAGGAGGGCTTGGCAGATTCAAACTACTGAGCTTTTGGTTAACAGACATAGGATTTAACCACTAGGCCACCAGGGTTTCCTTTTTGAACACAGAAGCTTTTAAAGTGAGACAAGGATAATAATTGTGGTCAAATTTTTATTTTCTGGGTCACAGCAAGTTAACAATAATCTAGACTCTAGCCGTTTTCTTTCCACCTTCAAGCCTAACATTTATAATACAATACCTCCACCTGAACTGATTTTTGTTGTAAATATATAATGGCATAAGGTACTTAATTTAAACAAAATGTGATTGCTAACTATAAGTCACTTTGTGTTCTTCCGAAAATCAGACCCATTGCCACTGAGTCAATCCCAATTCATAGTGACTGTATAAGACAGAGTGGAACTGTCCCATAGTTTGGAAGGAGCACCTGGTGGATTTGAACTGTTGACCGTTTGTTTAGCAGCCATATCTGTTCATTACTGTGCCACTAGGATGTCCTTTGTATTCTTATTGCCAAATAAGTAACTGTAACTGTCCTTAAAGGAACTGCCCTGTGATGGTGGAGGGTCTGTGAAAGTAGATTAGACATAAGGATGCAAGGTCTTCTTACTGAACCTGCCTGGGGAGTATCTATCATGACTCTTCCCTCCTACCTTCATTGTTATTACATAAAATCTTAAATGCCTGGAAGATGAAATATTCTGCCAAGTCATGCTGTATTCTTATTACAAACTCTTATTTCAGGAGCGTGACAGAGCAAGGGAGCTAATGTGAATTTATATTCCCTGTTGGAGTTTACGCCATTTGTAGTTAACCAACTGCAGCAGAAAGTTATCCAAGTTACTCTGAGTGTAAACTTTAATTTGGTTTAAATGAGATTCATAGTCTCCATACATTTGTTGTGAAAATAGTATATTTTTATATTTCGTCTTTTTCCTCTTTGGTTTCTCTGTAACTTTTTTTTTTTAATTGATGGTCCTCCTTTTCTTGACTCGTTTTCCTTTACTCTGTGAGGTTCTTGTGGGTCCCTGATGACTGCTGCTGTTTGCATTGGCTAGTCTGCTCTGGGTTCTGCTCGCAGTCTCTTCTCTTCCCTCTCTGCTCGCCCAGCAGCCTCATCCGCTCAGAGGGCTTTCATGACATCATCTTTTACCCCGTGTGGATGATCTGTTAGCCCTCAAGTCCAGATCGTCTACGGGCTTGACTTATGTTCCTGTTTGCCTGCTTAAAATCTCTGTTTACATCAAGCTTAGTGTATGCAGAATATTGTCGTTGTGTGGCACTGAGTCCATTCTGACTAACGGTGCCCCAACAGGACAGAGCAGACCTGCCTTATAGAGTTTCCTGGGCTGTGATCACTAGCTTTTTACGCCCTCAGAGCTGTTGGTGAGTTTTGACTGCCGGGTTTTTGGTTAGCAGCTTATCCCATAACCATCATGCCACCGGGGCTCCTTGTATGCAGAATAGAACTCCCCTTATTGCTTCTTAGCAGCTTTCCTTGTTTTGGTGAGTGATACCACTCGTCTCTCAGTGATGCCTTAGGGAGCCCTGGAGGCACTGAGCTCCATCTCTCTGGACTGTTTCTCGTCTGTGATCAGATGGTGGCTAGATGGCAGCTGATAGAGAATGCACTCGTTCCTGTGTCTGGCTGCAGTGCTGTGTGTCTCCATGTGGCCGTTTATCTTCCAGCAGTTGGCTGGAGTACTCGATCTCTCCATGCGGCCTTGTACCCTCTGGTGGGCCATTTCAGTCTCAGTAACACAGTGTTGTCAGGGCTCCAGTGCAGAGAGGTCAAGGCCGTGTCTCCTTGGTTTTCCAGTGTCTCTTTATTTCCCATGTGCTGCTGTGCAAGCCCAGATTCCACGGGTGGAGGCGAAATAGACTCAGCCTTTTGATGGGGAGCTGGCCGGCCACATTGCGGCAGGATGGGGAGCATTTATATCTTTATTGTGAATCTAGTTACCACGTCAGTCTTCTTCCCAACTTGGCTCTGACGATTCTCCCTCTCTGCTTACAGACTGTTCCCCCTTGAATACAGTAGAATATGATAGCAGGTTTAGTTTCAGCCCATCCTTCTGTTATAGAAAATGAGGCAGCGAAGGACACCCAGGAAAAGGCAAGAAGCTGTTTATTATGCCAGCAGGCCACCGGGAACTTCTTGGGTCCCAACAAGTGGCCCCCCACTGTGGTTTCGGCAGGGTATTTATAGAGCAGTTTGAGGAAGTCATGGTTGAAACAAATGGTTCTGGGGGTGCACGTCCCGTTCGGCGGGAGTGGCGCTTTGAAAAGGGGAGCATCTTATCAGGCGGGCGTGAGATTTATCAAAGGGAAATACCCTGTCCGGCAAGGGAAGGGGGCCGAGCTGGGAAGGAAAGGGGAATGGGGTTTATCGTATCCCACCATCTGGGGTGCCGGTCTGGGAAAGGAAGGTGGAAGTGTACTGTCAGGAGAGTGCCGGCTGGGAAGGGAAGGGAGTACTGTGTCAGATGCTGGCGGCCCTGTCAGGGGAGTGCCGGTGGGGGCAGCGAGGAGGGGAGGAAAATTTTTCAGTTTCGGTCATCTACATTAGTTCTGTCTTCAGTTTTGCTCTACTCCTGTTTCTCCAGTCAAATTAAACTCCTTGATGAATCGATGGCCAGCCTTCACGGCCCGGCTGCCATGCCGCCCCATTCTCAGGAGTACCCTGTAGATGTTCCTCGCCTCAGTCTTCACAGTCACTGTCCTCTCCTCCTCAAGCTGACATGCATCCCCTTCCTCAGGTTTTTCTGAGTTCAGTGCACCTTTCCTGTGGTAGTTGTGATTTTTTACCTTGTTATTATTGTCTGTGTATGGCTCCTGTCCCCTCCCGGACTGAGAACTCTTTAAGAACTGGAACTCAGCTTCGACGTCTTCATAGCTATGGACGTGTGATGTTTGGAGCCCTGCCTTGCACATAACTGAAGTTATTTGAGTGAATTTTTGAGTAATGATTGTATCCATGATTATTATGTTAATTATTTAATTATCAGTTAACTTACAAAATTTTCTTTCAGACCAGAAACTAGAGAGCAGTACCCAAATAAATTTATACAACGGGATGACACGGAAAGATTTTACATTCTGAACACACTGTTCAACCTGCCAGGTAGACTCATTCTATGCTTACGTAGACTGATGCTTTCCCCTCTTTACATGTAAGACCATTGGTCTTTGCTCAAGGGAGGTAAAGGAACTAAGTTTGAGTAGCTTATGAATATCTATTCTTCATTTTTCAGAGACCTACCTGTTGGCCTGCCTAGTCAATTTTTTTACTAATTGTCCCAGATATACCAGGTATGTATGTGTATACTGTGATTTTCTTTTGCCAATTGATTTTTTAATTGATGTACAGGGTTTTAGAGAACTGGCCATTGTAGGTCTTTTCTGCTTTTCTGAAGTGAATGTAGTGCTAGTGAGAGATGCCACATTGCCACCTGAGAGATGGGACAGCACCAGCAGCTCCATGCGGGCTCTCTCCTCCCACACGGCCCCTCTGCTTCCCAGTGTGCTGCTGCCGTGTTCGGAAGGGACCACTTCTGATTGGCTTCTCCTGGGAGTGAAGACGCCAGCAGAGGTGCTAATTGTGACAACTGAGTGGGAGGTTTGTGTGATGGTTCTCTGTCCAAGCAGAATTACACTAAAACCCCCCGACTCATTTCACAGCAGCTCCCCAGGAGCCGTTCAGGGATGGTAATCAGTGTTGTTACCAGGCACAACGAGATTTGACTGAGGAGTAAACTTGATTGATTTGCCCTGAAGTAACGTTGGGCACAAGTCGTGAGCAGGTTATTCTCTCCTCTTGCGGAGACTTGTACAACGGTGGCTGAGAGGTCAGCCATGTAGGTCAGAGTTTGCTAACTTCTTACCCTCGTTAAGCCTTAGTCATTTCAAGGCACTCAGTTTGGAGGAGAGCTGAGTCACTAAGCTGACTAGAAAACGGGTAGTAACTTTGTGTGGAGGGTGGGGAGAACCTAAATACCAATTCTATTTTTCAATGTTTCTTGGCTGGGAACCTGTTTTTTAAACACGAAGACTAAAAGAACCTGATCTGTCGGGAACTTTGACCATTTAGTTTCCACGTGATGCATTCTTCTCTCACTTTGTATTTCTTCAGAATGACTGTATTCCACTGAACACTATTGCCATTTCTGGCAATCAGAAATAGATTTTTCATTAGGGAGTAATTATCTTCCTGATCAGACACAGCCATTACCCATGGGATATGGAAACTTCAGGTCCCCTGGGCAATTTTTGATACACATTTTATTGACCCTCTTTTGGGTTCCCTATCATCTTCCTTTTCTCTTTCTGTAGCTGTGAAACAGGATTTAAGGATGGGGACCTCTTCATGTCCTACCGCAGTATGTTCCAGGATGTAAGAGACGCTGTGGACTGGGTTCATTACAAGGTACCTATGAGCGACTTCCTCACCTGTTCACTCTGCAGCATGGGTTTTATGATTTGTCATTAACTTTCCCAGTGTGGTAAATCCAGGTGGTCAAGTGCTGTGTCTGCTAACCAAAAGGTTGGCAGTTCAAATCTGCCAGGTGCTCCTTGGAAGCTCTACGGGCTAGTTGTGCTTTGACCTCTAAGGTTGCCATGAGTCTGACCTGACTCGAAGGCAGTGGGTTTTCCCAGTGCAGATGAGTCGGGATTTTAAATTTGTTTCTTTTTTTAAAAAAGGATTTGCTCCCTGGTGATAGGTCTCTAGAATACATTTGTTCTTGTCTTTGGCCAGATAACTTTAAAGGTAATTGCGTATGTGTCCTCATGGTGGTTCTTGGCTTCTAGAACTTATTTTTAGTTTTTATTTCCCAGGCTTATTTAGAAGAGATTGTAGTGCATATTATATGTACCATGTCCTTTGGGAATGATTATGGTTCATTTGTTTTTCCAAGAACATGCCCCCAACTAATGACATTAATTAATATTAACATAGACTATAAATTGTACTGAGCATGAAATGTCTTTAGATTTTTGATTTAAAACAGCAACAGTTTTACATTTACAAAGACAAATTTTGGAAGCAGAGTAGCAGCAAATCATAGCTGTCACTCTTCCATGGCCCTCTTCTCTAGTGTACCTCTCCACCCTGGCCCACTTCTCCGGTGTACCCCCTCTTCCCTGGCCCTCCTCTCCGGTGTACCCCCTCCTCCCTGGCCCTCGTCTCCGGTGTACCCCCTCCTCCCTGGCCCTCGTCTCCGGTGTACCCCCTCCTCCCTGGCCCTCCTCTCCGGTGTACCCCCTCCTCCCTGGCCCTCCTCTCCGGTGTACCCCCTCCTCCCTGGCCCTCCTCCCTGGTGTACCCCCTCCTCCCCGGCCCTCCTCTCCTGTGTACCCCCTCCTCCCCGGCCCTCCTCCCTGGTGTACCCCCTCCTCCCCAGCCCTCCTCTCCGGTGTACCCCCTCCTCCCCGGCCCTCCTCCCTGGTGTACCCCCTCCTCCCCGGCCCTCCTCCCTGGTGTACCCCCTCCTCCCCGGCCCTCCTCCCTGGTGTACCCCCTCCTCCCCAGCCCTCCTCTCCGGTGTACCCCCTCCTCCCCGGCCCTCCTCCCTGGTGTACCCCCTCCTCCCCGGCCCTCCTCTCCGGTGTACCCCCTCCTCCCCGGCCCTCTTCTCCGGTATACTTGCACCTTCCTGGTATACCTGCTCCTCACTGGCCCTGTTCTCCAGTGTACCCCCTCTTCCCTGTCTTTCTTTGCTGGTGTACCCACTCTTCCCTGGCCTTCTGTGGTTTATTTACTCTTCCCTGGCCACCTTCTCTAGTTTATATACTTTGCCATTTCAGTAAATGTTTAAAAATATGTTTGGGTTGATAATGGACAGAATTTTTCTTATAAACCAGATGTTAATAACTGATTTTGTTATATATGTTTTTTCTTCCCCGTAGGGCTCCCTTAAGGAAAAGACTGTTGAAAACCTTGAGAAGTATGTAGTCAAAGATGTAAGTAATAAAGAGGACAACGGAGGAGCGTGGTGGCTTGTTTTACCTGGTAGGGATGTGCAGGGAGTGCACAGTAAGCCCTCTTACAGTGCAGTGGAAAGGGAAGCTGTCTCTTGGTCTGGGCATAGCCTGTGCCGGGTGTGATCACCAAGAGTTTCTGGCGAGAGCATTGTCGTTGTTGTTTGTGATTCCAAACTGAGCAAGAGAGGGGGACTGAAAATTTGCCCCGGGTCACAGTGTCACTTAGTAGCACAGCCAGAATTTATACCCAACTTCAAAAATGATGTGTATATGTGGGTTGTTATTTAAAATATCTTCAGCATATCAATAGAGAAGAATAAGGAAGGCTTTAAAATATCTTCAGGGTAGTGGAAAAGCAGGTAAAGTCTGATTTAAAAAATCTATGGTTAATATAGTATTTATACTAGTGTTAATTTCTTAGTTTGGTAATTATACTGTGGTTATGTAAGATAGTAACATTAGCGGAGGCTATATGAAGGGTGGAAACCCTGGTGGTATAGTGGTTAAGTGCTACGGCTGCTAACCAAAAGGTTGGCAGTTCAAGTTCACCAGACGCTCCTTGGAAACTCAACGACAGGGGTTTTTTGTTTTGGTTTGGATGAAGGGTATATGAGAACTCGACTGTTTCCACAATTTTTTGAAAGTCTTAAAATTACTTCAAAATAAAACACACGCGTACCCCCTTGAACTGAGATACCTCTTCCTTTTCCTACAGAGCAAAAAGAGCAATACACAGTATTTCCCTAAAGCACTTCAGTAAAGACATTCTGTTGTTACTAGGGAGGGCTCATGGAGAATTTGAGTGAGTTACTCAAATTCGGTTTTTACTGTAGGAGAAGGAAATGGTATCTTTCTTTCTGGGTGCACCAGGAATTAGAATTTCCTCATTTTTTGCTGGTAGGTCTGGGCACTTCTAGGTTGCAATGCAGTACATGCCATTTCATTCTGCAGTGAGACCAAAGTAGATACAATGACACTATCTAATAATAGCCATGTAGAGTATTGGTGATGCTAAAGATCAGGTTTTCTGAACTGTTAACACACCTAGCTCGCATTCTTCAGGAGATAACAAGGTAATTTAATTTTCCCAAGGCAGTTACAACAGGAGGATGGTAGCAGCCATACAGTCAGTATGTGTGCACCAGTTGGAAACCCTGGGGGCATAGTGGTTTAAGAGCTGCAGCTGCTGAAACCGAGGCTGGCAGTTTGAATCCACCAAGCACTCTGGAAACTATGGAACAGTTCTATTCTGTCCTATAGGGTCACTGAGTCATAACTGATAGCAACGAGTTTGGTTTTGGTTTATTATCATTTTTTCACCAAATCTGTGTATTGTATATATCATCTGCACTATATGTTAATTAATTAACCATATGTTAATTAATATTTTATTTGTGCATGGTGATGATCTGAGCTTTTAAATGTAGACTTCTAAGACAAATCCTTAAAGGGGATCCCCTGTTGCTGTTCCAGGGGGCCAAAGTGGTTTATCCAGTACGTGACTGTTCTAAAGGATAAATGTAAAAATAACTGTTTCAGTGATTCTCTTATCATCATGTTACATTTCAGGGAAAACTGCCTTTGCTTCTGAGTCGGATGAAGGAAGTAGGAAAAGTGTTTCTTGCCACCAACAGTGACTATAAATATACAGATGTGAGTGTTGAATATTCATATTTATGTTTATACTGAGGAATTTTGTGTTTGATATTTTGACCTTAAGAACCTCAAAGGTAATGAGGAGGATAATGGTTGGTTAAGTGAGAGTAGTTTTTTGTCTTTCCATTTTGAAAGCAGAGTGGAAAAAGCAAAGACAGGATATAGGCTAGTCCAGAGTAGTTCTGATTTTTCCAAGTATTTGTAGAACCTTTCTCTTTGTGACTACAGTGTTTTCCCCGATTACACTGACAAAATTTGTGCAGGTGAAATGGCTTCTCTGCCTCTACGGTAGAGCCTCATTTCTATAAAGCGGAGAAGTCATTGTGTTGCTCGCCCACACCCTGGAGTACATCTGTATACACTGCCGCTCTGCTGTTGGGCCCCTGAAACAGTAGATGGTGCAAAGATGTTTTAATTCTTAGCCATCAAAGGCTACTACTTCATTTTGGTTTTTTCATAACTGAAGCCAAAAGAAATGCAGTAGGGCCAAGGCCAAGGCCAAGGCAGTATGTCGTTTCAGTGTGATCCATTAGTTTTCTCTGTTCCCTGACCTCAGACGCTCCATACCTGCAAATACATGTCTCAGGCTATTGGGAAGGTTGGCTAGGGCTGTGTGGGTGAATCGTACAGAAACATCTCCTAGATGGAAGTGATGTCGAAAGATTTTTTTTTTTTGATGAGATGAGTGTGTACTGGCTTCCACTGCTGTCATTGCAGAAAATTCAGAAGAAACAAGAAGGTGATTCCTGTACCGAAAGACATGTTTTATGAAAAGCTTACATAGAATTTTTAGATGTTATCTTTTTTGTACAAGTAGTATATGGACCTTATTTTATTTTATTTTTTTTCTCCTCCAGAAAATTATGACTTACCTGTTTGATTTCCCACATGGCCCCAAGGTACTCTATGTAACTCGAATAGACCACTTTGCCATAGTAACACTGAGCTCATTTAATCATCCTGGGACATCAAGGGGAAGGAACTGGTCAGCACCCATCCAGGAAACAGCCTACTCTTGTCTAACATTAGAAGTAATCCTGAAACTCACAGATTTCATGCCACTAGTAATTTGACTCTTTGTAAACAGAAATAATAGGGATATTCATGTGATATGTAGTGGGATGAGATCAGAATAATAGTATGTCCAAGAAACTGGAAGCAGCACTCTTACATCTGCAGGGCAATAAAAGGAATTTTCTGGGTTGAGGAAGAATATTTAATTAGGAGAAACAAAATTGGAATATGTATGTTCTCGACAACTTCTAGGTTGTACTTAGTTATTGCTGAGTTTTATGCCAAGAGAACAGTTAACTTTGATACTTAGTTGAGAAGCTTTCATTCCCTGCAGTGTGACCGTCCTCAAGTTTAAGAAAGAACCATTGCTGCTTAACCACATCATTGTTAGTCCTTGGCTTCTGTGAATGGTGTTCTGAGACTGCTGCCTGCTTGATAAAGATTACTGCCACGGCTCCGTCTCACGCTGGGCGTAGTTTTCATGGATGTAACTTCTTAGTGTCTGTAGCCCGAGCCAATGGCCAGTGTGTACTCAGAGCCTTCTTTCTGATGTCATCATTAGTGAACTTTCCTAAGAAGGGCTCCATGGTAGTTGGTACACTTTAGTTCTGATGCTGACCCACCTTTTTGAATCCGCTTCTCTCCCTAGCTCCTTTAAGTATTTCTGAGTGTGGGCATCCTTTTCTTTATGCACTAATTTTCTGTGAAGTAGGTTATTGCCAGTTACGTAGTAGATGATATGTCAAGATTATTAGTTATTGATTGATTTATCATTCAAATTATGTTTGCTTCCGAAAGGATGTGGCTGATCTAGGACACAATAAGTGTTTGATAAAGCAGTGGGATCTTCTGGCTAGACTTGGTGTTCTTGCATTCCTTGCCTCTGAGTGAGATGAAGTGTTGGTGCTTAAGGTGAGGGGCGCTAACGCAGCCTCTCTGTCTCTCTGTCACCAGCCTGGGAGTGCCCATCGACCATGGCAGTCCTACTTTGACCTGATCTTAGTGGATGCACGGAAGCCCCTCTTTTTTGGAGAAGGCACGGTGTTGCGCCAGGTGGACACGGTAAGTCCAGAGCGTGGGCCGCTGGCCGGCCTTGTCCTCGTGTCTCTCCTTCGTGTCTCTCCATATGCTTTCCTGAGGGAAACAAGTGGTGGTGTTGCTTTTGAACAAATTAGTCTTATCCTTCCTTGGAAATTAAGGATTTGGGTTTTTAGTTGAGGTAGCCAAACACACCAATAAATGAGAAGTACCACTCATTTGTCTGGTGGCCTGCCTGGTGTTAAGGGTGTATGTGGAGACGGAATGCTAAGTGTTACGAATTCCTTATTGTCTTAACGCAGAAAACTGGCAAGTTGAAAATTGGGACCTACACTGGACCCTTACAGCATGGCATCGTCTACTCAGGAGGTGAGTCACAGACTTCTAGTGGCAGCCTTTGCTGAGACCTCTCTCTGAAAGTTTTGGTGTCCTTCTGGCACAGTGCCAGCTTTACTCTTCCAGTATCCGAAAGACATCACCTGCTGCAGGTAGACAGACACTGCAGTCACTGACTGACGCAGCAGGCATCAGCGAGAAGCTGTCAGTACGCCCTAGTGAATCTCTGGCCTTCATCAGAAGGGTCCATTTTCTGCTTTTCTTCTTTTACCTATTTGAAACATTTTCTCAGTGAATTGATGTGATTCTCAAGGGATTGCCAAGACGGTTATAAGGAGCTACTGTCCCTACGCCGTGATAGAGTTAGAAACAGTTGAGCAAAACAATCTTAATGGCACATCCCTGATGGGAAGTGGCGGTGGTACTTTTGAGTACTGGATCCGCGAAAGCTGAGAAATGTAGCTTGGTTCCCCTTGGGCTTGGTGAGCAGGAGGTCTTGTCTTAGAGGCAGTGTAAAGCAGTGGGGAGGAAAAAAAAGAACGGTGGGTCTTTGTCTTTAGGAACAGTGAGCCTTACATCTGGTCAGTCCGTCACATAACTGTAGGGATCAAATTGGTAACCTGCAGAGTATTGAACAGTTAGGGCTTTAACGTAGAGCTGTGTTTTCTCTCCCTGTTCATTCCGTTGTTTCAGGTTCATCTGATACAATCTGTGATCTCTTGGGAGCGAAGGGCAAGGACATTCTGTACATTGGAGATCACATTTTTGGGGACATTTTAAAATCAAAGAAACGACAAGGGTGGCGAACTTTCCTGGTGATCCCCGAGCTGGCGCAGGAGCTGCACGTCTGGACTGACAAGAGTGGTAAGGAGCTGTTACTCTTCTTTCACAAACCTGGACACGGGTGACAGTGCTGTGGCCAGCTTTGGGTCAGGCCTCCCGTTACTTTCTGTGGCGAGGGTCAGAGGTGGTCAGCACTTGGGCCCCGATGCTTGGACAGCTCATTCTCATTAGAATCACCACGTGTCTCACAGAACTCCAGGCTGTGAGAGACACGAGAGCTCCTTGAACCCTTTCTGATTTAAGTACAGAGTGCTGCTGTCCTGAAGTGAACCTGGAGCCCCGCTTTCCTTCCCAGCCCCTCGTTCCTCCATCGCACCTAATAGTCCCAGTCTCGGCTCCCAGCTCAGATCTTTGATTCTGGGGCAGTGACGGCTCTGAATGTTAATCACCTCCTGGTAGTTTCCATTTGCTCTTTGGAGAAGTAGAGAGTGAAGCAAAATTGCATTCTCTGAAGTGAGCTGCACTGTTGACATGGATCACCCAGTAGTTAAGAGTTACTGTGCCTACTCACCAGCAGGTCAGCCGTTCAAATCCACCACCTGTCCTTCGAAACTCTTTGGGGGCATTTCTGTTCTGTCCTGTAGGGTCACTGTGAGTTGGAATCGACTCGATGACAGTGGGGTTTTTGTGTGTGTGCGTGTGCGTGCGTGCGTGCGTGCGTGCGTACGTGTGTGTGTGTGTGTGTGTGTGTGTGTACACTGAGTCTAGCTCTGGTTATGTAGAGCTGCTGAGAGCACCACCCACAGCCTGGTAAAAGGCACTGACCTGGAAACTCAGCCCACCTGAGGTGGAATCCTGGCTCCACCACTTTTTCTTGGCATGTCCTTGGGCCTCAGTTTCCTCAAATGTGAAGTAATAATATATACCTCATAAAGTTGATGAGAATTAACAGGTAATGTGTATATAAAGAAGGCAACCCTTCTCAGCTAAGGCTCCTCATGTGAGCCACAAACAAAACGATGGGACTCTTCTTAATTTTCATAAAAATGGTAGGTAAAAGAAAAGTTCATTTATTATACACTAATGGATGAATTAGGGCTTCCTTCTCACGAAGAACCCGGCTTGAGAAGGCTGGGACACACAGCGAGTGTGCAGTCGGTGCTGGCTGCACTGTTCCTGTGGTGTGTGCTCACCAGGGGGGTTTGATGGCTAGCCTCTCACCCCATTTTCAGCTTGCCACCTCTGAAGTTTCAGAAATCGAATCAGTGTGGCTCTACTGTTTTCTGGGCCTGTGACTTTGGCAAGTCTCCTAAATGTCATGTCTTCGTCTGAACCTGGAAATGCTAGCACTTGTATCGTGACTGCACCTGAGATGGCATGGATTGGCACACAGGAGCTAGGATCAGCGTGCAGCTGGGAGAGAGACTAGGAGGGGGACAGGGAGGTAGAGCCTGGTGCTTGCTGCTGCTTGTCAGACCAGATTCCAAGCAGCGGTCAGTGGGGTGTCCTGCAGCTCCTGGTAGGAGAATGCCATTCTGGATGTTCATCTGTGGCACCTTAGTGCCAGCCTGTCCTTGTTAGTCCTATCTGCAGCCTTTCAGCTTAAGTAGCAATTAAAAACTGGATGCTTTTGGATTTATTTAAAATGGTTTCCTTTTTCTTCCAAACCTTAACTAGCACTTTTCGAGGAGCTTCAGAGCTTGGATATTTTCTTGGCTGAACTCTACAAGTAAGTTTCCTAGTTGTGAAAATTTCTTCCCGAAAACCCTGTGCCAGTCACCAAGGTACAAGCAGCGCTCTCACCAGAGAGCTTCACTGGAGCTCTTGTTTGTCTGTCTCCAGGCACCTGGACAGCAGCAGCAATGAGCGCCCAGATATTAGTTCCATCCAGAGGCGTATTAAGGTATCCGAATGGGTTTTGGGGGAACACTTGGAAAATCAATTGAGTTTAAATGATACTCGTTTCTGATTTCATGCAGAGTCCGGCACATAGTCGGTGCCCAGTACGCATTTGCTGAATGAGCTGAGAATTAGCCTTGTTTTTTTGTTGTAGAAAGTGACCCACGATATGGACATGTGCTATGGGATGATGGGCAGTCTGTTCCGTAGTGGCTCCCGGCAGACCCTCTTTGCTAGTCAGGTCATGCGTTACGCTGACCTCTATGCGGCGTCTTTCATCAATCTGCTGTATTACCCCTTCAGCTACCTCTTCAGAGCTGCCCACGTCTTGGTGAGTGAATAAAGCCTCTGGGCATACTGATAGTAAGACAGACTGTAAGGCCAAGATCTGCCCCCAGGTCGGCAGGGTGGCATGGGAGACACTTTGGTCAATTCTTTCTGATGCACAAAGCACGCAGGCAGGTTATGCGGTTGTACAACAGCGGGCCTCAGGGATTATGATCCGGATGGAATATCACAGACTCGCAGCTCTGACATCTTCTCTGTTACAAGCTGTGCTTGAATGGCAGGCTGTCCTCTTTTGTTAGCACAAACTGAAGTAAATACATTCTAAAGTTCTGATACTAATCTGTTGTCAGGGTTGTTTTTTTACTGTAAAATAGGAAAATTCTCCCACATCTTACTGATTTCCTCTTATAAACAACCTGGGCATCATCTTGGGTGGCAGGAGGGATAAGTAGCTTTAGGTTGTGCTGGGCGAGGGGGGATGTCAGCATCTGAGTTGGCTGCCTTTCTGGCTCATGATGGCCGTAACTGCATGGCCACCTGAAGGAAAGGCATTAAGATTTGGGAAGCGGTCACTATGCTTGTTGTCTGAGCCTCTGGCTTTTTTCTAGATGCCTCATGAATCCACAGTGGAGCACACACACGTCGACATCAACGAGATGGAGTCGCCCCTGGCCACCCGGAACCGCACGTCTGTGGATTTCAAAGATACCGACTACAAGCGACACCAGTTGACACGGTCAATTAGTGAGATTAAACCTCCCAACCTCTTTCCAATGGCCCCCCAGGAAATTACACATTGTCATGATGAAGATGATGATGAAGAGGAGGAGGAAGAATAAGAAAGACGAAGAAGACCAAAACTCTGAAGCACCCATTAAACAAGTTCTGGCAGGACTCACAGGAGCAAAGGATGGTCCAGTTTGGGTTCTAGTCAGGGAGGGGGCACCCCATGAAAGGTACATTTGGAAAGTTTCTGGAGACTTTAAAAAATATGCTAATCATAGAGAGATACTTGTTTAGTTTGGTGTATCTACACTCTTTGCAGATGATTCCTACTAGTAATGAAGAAAGTGAAGGTAACATCAGGCTGAGCTGCGTGTAGGTGGCCCCTGTCATGGCTTGTGACCTGGTCTCGTCTTTTTACATTGGCAGTCCCTTGTAGTGATCTGGAGCCACCAAGCATGATGGAAGAGTCTGGGGGCGGAGCAAGGAGGATAATGGGGGGAGAGGGTCGGCAAGTGCTGTAACCTCGCCAAGTGTGCTGTGACTCCCAAATCCCTCTTTTTCAGCGATGACACAGTATTGTGTTTCAGTGGAGAAATACATTGTTCCCATTACCATACATGGGCTTCTCTTACAAGGTCATTTCCCTTTATAAGCCTGTGTCCCAGCTGCTGCCTCTCAGAGGCTTTGCAGAAGGTTCTCTGCTTGCTCTGAGACCACACTGCAAGGGTCCTGTATGAGGCACAAGTGCTCCTTCACATGTACCTTTCCTGGTTGACAGCACAAATGTTTACTTGTTATCCGAAAAAAAAAGTTTTTCTTTCTCATCTGTGATAAATCTATAGGAAGGGTTTAGCTGAAAGAAGACAGAGGAACAGCCCCCAGAGAGGAGGGGACCTCTTTCTCACAGAGCAGCCTGAGTCAAACCCTTTAGTGTGGGCTGCAGGACTGGGGTTCGCACTGCAGCCGCTCCCAGCTCTGTTGCTCTCGGCCTCACTGCTTTGTTTCACAGTTGAGCACTAGTGGGTAGGAAGCGGGCTGCGCAGGCTGGAACCTTGCTAAAGCGCAGAGGGCACCACCATTGTGAATAAACTCACTTCAGAATCGCAAGTGGAATCACTTCTTGTTTTGAACAAGAACGAATCATTACTGTATACTGTAGAGTGTTATAACTGCCTCACCAGTACAGTGGAATTTACACCATTTTAAACAGTGGTATAAGACCCTTTAATATTCCAATGTTTTCTTTCATTCTTCTTGTCACTGTTTAGCAGGGCGCTGGGGCAGGTGGTAGTGGTAGATGAGCTGCTCTAGAATTCAATAAAGATGAACTTTCTGGTAGTGACTTGGACCCCTTCCTACAGTACAGCTCTACTAGGCACTGGTCTCCACGTGGGTTTCAGTTTGCCTTAGTGGCACCAGTTTGACATCCTCGTTTCCTAAATAGACATTTTAAAAAAAGCTAAATGTTCCCGGATCAGTTTGTTGAAAAATAAATCTTACAAAGAATTGATACAGTGTAACATAATTAAAAGTCATGTGGTAGCACTTCATAGACCTTAACATTGAGGCTAATAGCTGTTTTCTTTTATGTTCATTTCATAGGTAGGAAACAGCTCAGTAAAACTTAGCCAAGGGTACACTACCTCAGCACTTTACATATGTATGGATATGATAGTCATGCCAAGAAACTTGCATCCTAACTGGTATTGAGAATATATTGCTAACTTTTAGTGTCAGGTTAAGCAAGGCTATTGCAGATAGCAGTTTGATGCTGTCCTTGTTTTAAAAGTCTACAGAATGTGTGTACAGTCACCTCAGCTACATTCTTATTCCAGGATACAAGTACTGCCCAGTGTCACATCTTCTTAAATTTTCTCACAGCCAGACACTTTCAAAGTGGCTTATTACAACTATAGTATTATAATAGTATATCTTTTCCCATTTAGAACAAGAATCAAGTTGATTACTCTGCTGTGTCACACTCTGTGTATTGTGTCCATATACAAGTTGCGTCTTAGCCAGATGACTCGGGTAGTGGACCCCAAAATGAGAAAAGCACACAGCTGGGTAGGTAAGAATTCCACCCCTGGATACAGCTTTCTTCAGAGCCACCACCACAGATCGGGAAAGAGCCAGGATGCCCGAAGAAGTCTTAAGACCCAGAGCAGTGAGTGCTGCTCTGCCTGCCGGTTCTGGTTAGAAGGCTGCGCTGGGGTCTAAGTGCTCTACCAACAAGGTCCCAGCCAGTGTCACGGTCACTGGGCTGTCAGAGCATGAATTGTGCATCTCTCTCCTTCATCAACACACACAAACTCCACAGAAACCTTGAGGAGTCTTAAAGCATGAAAAGACACATGGCTCATCTCTTTCGAGAGTCTTTTCCTGGGTATTTTGGAAACGCCACTGTATTTTCAGATTTCACAGAGGACCAGGTACTTTCCCTTCTTGGGTGCGGGGACCAGGTACTTTCCCTTCTTGGGTGCGGGGACCAAGTACTTTCCCTTCTTGGGTGCCAGACTGAACGCCCAGCCTGAGAATATGTAATTAACAGGGACTCTGGCATGCCCAGCACCTGCACTAAGTCACGTCAGACCCTGGCCTTGATGGCTTCCCTCTGCAAGAAGCCATGCCCAGTCTGTGAACGTCTACTAAGATACCCAGAGAGTGCTTTGGTGGTGTATTTCAACAAAGTTATTTAAAGCCAAGAAAGTTCAGTGCCTTGCTTAAGACTTTTCTGCTATGTGCATCTCTTTGCTGAGACCTAAAGTAATAAAGCAAGCCCTTAAAGCCACCCTTTCTAAGATAGTGTTGCAAGTGGTTTTTAATAGAACTGGAATAACTCAGAGCTACAGATCTTAAATCATGTTAGTATTGTTTTTTAAAAAAACTTACAAAAGCCACATGTAGATTTAAAAATACTTGACTCATGTTTAAATCTTTCTAAATTAGATTTATTTATGTAAGAAATACTTTGTCAACAACCGGAACGCTCTGCAGTTTTTCCATGGCTGCCAGGGCATTGAAGAGACTTGGCTGTTTCACCACAAATAGCCTGAGACAAACAACTGCATACTTCAGTCTGCACTGGGGTAGGAATCTCACCCACATTCCATGGGATGGAAACTATGTAACCTCTGTTTGATGATGGGAAAAATGGTAACTATGATCCCAATTCCTGCCATATAGTTACTGGCCCAGTTCCTCATGAGGGATGGAATTGTCCTCAACCAAGTCACTTGGCTAGTGACAGGCTCAGTACGACGCTTCTGATGGTCATCTTTCTTGGTGACTAGAACCTACAACTCTCCTTTTTAAAGCAGCTTCTCAAATGGAACAATTTTAAATGGGGCACAACTCTGAGATGCCCTGAGAATGAAATCTTTGCCACAGCACTACCCAAGTGACCTTGAAGACAGAAAAACCACAATGCCCTATGACTTGGGCAGGGATGCTGTGCCCCTCACAGAAGTTGACCCAGCGAGCTGACCCAGGTGACAGCCAGGAGCCGCCTTGCACAGTACAGCTACACTGGCCACTGTCACCTCGCTAATGAGTATCTAGAAATAGCAGACAGTACATCATCTACAGAGAGCGGATTTGTTTACATGATGATGAACAAAACAGCTTTTTCCTATCCTTTAATCTGGTGATTTTCACCATGCTACCAGGGTAATCTTCATCTGAAGGCCACAATTGGGCTTGTTGCAATGATGGTGTGTCATTTTAAAAATAAAGTGTGGTAGCTGCATTCCTGTGAAGAGCTTTGATGCAAAAACTACTCTCAGCTGAGCACAGAGTATTTCAAGCTTGTTGCCTGTTGTCATTGCAACTTCAAGGAATCTCGCCACTTGAAAACAAAATGACCAGTTTTGGCCTCCTGGTTCCTTTATGTGTCTTTCCACACAATACTTTTGCTCTGTATTATTATTATTATGCTAGAGTAAGTATGGGTTAGATACATTACTTCATTAGTCAAGTTCAAGTATGTCCCCATTCCCCACACCATTGATTGCCAAAGCCATGCCTTGCCAGGGACTTAGACAAGGCCTGAAGAGTCAGGGCTGAGATAAACCTTCCCACACAACCTAGAGGCCGCACGGCTGAGTGCACATTCTTCCCATGAAAGACAGCAACTGTCTTCCAAGTCCCACAAGTTCCTGAGATACTTGGAAAGAAGATTTGCCAAGCAAACCTTCCCAACACTGTAAAATGTTTATTAAATGTCCAGCCCTTTGATAGATGGTTCTCACCAGAGGTAGTCTTTGACTTGTGGGTGTGGGTATTTTGAAGCAAGCAACTTCACTTTTGGACCCACTGCCCTCGTGTCAACAACACAGGCGAATGTGCAGAGCTGGCTCACCAACATTCCTGCCGTGTGCTGGCCTCCTATCTGAGCAGTCCGCCGGCAAGAGTACCTTGGCGGGAAGAGTGCTCTGACAGAGAACCCTGGCAACTGATTTCTCCTTAGAAACTTAGATCCTCAGGCCTTACAATACCAGAGGAGATGGCTTGCCACCTGAACGTCATTGAGAAAAGGGACTCTAAACCCTTCTTTTGTCCTGAGACTTCTTGCAAGGAAGAGCACACACGAGGCCCTGGAAGGGTAAATGATAAAACAATCATACAAAGAAAGCAAAAGAGTTTATTAGCCATCTAGTATAATTCAACTTTTTGGCTTTAATAAGGAATCATCTCTTTATTAAATTTAATTACCTTCAAAAAGTATAAAATAAGTTTCCAGAAATCAATTCCAGGCTATAAAAAGTTCACTCAGTTTGTACCAATCATTTTCTCCACAAGGCCCTCTGATCAGTGTCTGTCCTCAGAAGTGCTAAGGTGAGAAGAAGCACACAGAAGCAGCGTCTGTCACGTGAGGTGGAAACCCCAGAGCACATCACGATAAAGCTAAGACATGTGTACACACATGGATGAAGAAGAAAAGCTTGGGCAAATCTCATCCTTACAGGAAGCAAAACTTCATTTTCCTTGGAAAATCTCCCTCAAGCTCAGGACCCATCTAGACAGAGTGAGTGCAGCAGGAAAAAGCAACCGAAGCTGCCAGTGACGAGCGACGGGCAGGAGTGTTCGCCCTCCTCAGCCCTGCTGCTGCTTTCCTGCTGCTGAGGAAAGCAGACACGCTCCCAAGAAGATAACGCTTCACTGGACTATAGATACCCCTCCTCTCTTCTGGAAACTCCGGAGGAATGATTGGGTGGAGGTAGGGGGTGGGGTGTCAGGAGAGGCTGGGTCTGGCAGTGTCCCAAAGCCAAGCTCCCTCACTGAAATGTCTCCTTCCATGGGACAAGTGAAAGAGGCTGCAAACATCATGGTTAAATACGGTATGAAATCTAAGGGCCTAGTCACTGAGAGGCTCAAGTCTTCTGCTGTATAAAACAGAGACTATGAGGGAGAAGGAAAAGGTCAAAGAAGGGCCTTCCCAGAAAAGATGTGGTTAGGGCCGAAAGCTCGACTGGAAGATGCTGAGGGTCTGGATATGGGACTGAAGAAGGTAAGTATCCTAGAAAAGAAGTGATGGAAGAGGATGGGGGCCACCCACACTGGATTCTTTGGAGCATGGGATGCCCACTGACTGGAGCATCAGAACACCCCTCACCACACTCACTGAGTGTGTGTAACTTCAAGGTGTCATGCCTGCTTTGACTTTTGTCCTAGGGTTAGCATAACACAGGAGGACTTGCGAAGCTTTCTCACCTTCAGGAGCCTGTAAAGAGGCCTGAAGAAGGCCTTGCTCATGTCTATATTGCCCAGCTGAACTGTGTCACGTGAGACTGAGCAGCCAGTGTCTGGGGCAGTTTGAGTGGTTACTCTCAAGTGTCCAGATGTAGAGATGAAGTGACAGGGAATGGACTGCATACAGCCCTTGCAAAGGAGCCCACTGCCACCACTGCCCTGAATCAGCTGTCCCAGGCTATAACTCACATGCTCAAAACCAGAACCCCCCCACTTCACTTTTAACACAAGACTTGAGGGTAAGTGTCTGGTGGGAAAGCCTGCTGTGCTCTCTGTTGAGAACCACCCAGCTTTCCCATAGTGAAGTCAGACAGATAGGCAGAGGCCAGAGAGGAACAAGGTGGCATGGCTACTGTTTGCACTGATGAAAGGGAAACGAGGGAGCACACACCTGCTACAAGAGTGAATAGAAAGTCATTTATCTAAATAGAATGATTGTAATAAACAAAAACCTTTTAAAACAATCACAAAATTTACAAATAAATTGGTACAAAATAAATAGGAGCGATTGTAAATCTACAACATTTGAATTATAAAATGCATTCATCATGACAGTCAGCTCACGAAACCTATACATGTCATTTGTGCTTATTTGTGTTTACGTACACAGTTCTGAATACTGTGTTTAGAAAGCTTCACTGCTGAAAAGCGTGAAATATACACTATGATACAGCACGTGAAAGCTACGGAAGATGGAAAGCAGACACAGCAGAATCTTCTGGAGGGGCTGAGGCAACGCTGGCACTGGGCCTCAAAACCAAGAAAAGGCATATGAAGAGCCCACATGAACAGGCAGTTTCCATGGTCCAGAGAGTCAGATTCTGAAATCCCAAGTAGGAAATAGAGGCCATCACTGTTGGGTCAGGCAACTGACTTGGCGTAGGAGTGGGAAGGAGGAAGGAGGCTGTAGTCTCAGTCACACTGTACCACAACTGTCACCAAGACAGTATTTCACAGAGGCCCTAGCACAAGGTGGGAGGCCTGCCTCCATCCTCATCCCAAACACTGTCATCAGGAATAGAGGTGGCCGCACCCCCCCGCCAACAAAAAAGGGCTGGGAATGTTAGGGCCAACATAAAAGCAGCAACCTGCTTTTGTTTTTTAAACAACAACAACAAAAAACCCACACTGTCCTCTCACCTGACTTAAGGGGCAACAGAACCCTAGGTTCCATGAATGAAGGACTTCGAATCAGATCTCATCCTAGTCACAGACAGTACTAACAGTAGAGGCATATGTACATAATAAATAATATAAAATAAAGCATATACACTTACGAATTTCAAGGACTGTAGACACAAAAAAAGTCAATGGACTGATACACTCCACCTTCACAGTAGACTTCAGACGTGGGGTTAACAAATCAGAAGTTTGTCCTGGCTCTGGGGAATGAAAAGTCCTAAGGCCTCACTTGCCCCACTGTCCCTCTCCTTGGAACCTGGGACACCAGTTCGTACCAAGAGGCCTGGGTCTCCAAACAAAAAGGCAGACACCCATGTCTACCAGTTCGTGAATATTTCTATCCAAGGTTAATCTGTAAGGATTCCGGTTCTTACAGAAAAAAATCATTTCCCAAGTGAAAATTTTGCCAGTCAGATGTGGGCAAATGCCAGAAAGCACCCTCCCAAGCGAGGCAAGACAATACTCCCAGTTGGTGCCATGGGAAACGTGTACTCAAGTCATTGTTATGGTACATGTGCGAGCTATACCATGTTTGGGATGATACATGTGTACATACAAGCCTCTGCATACAAACCCTAGAGCTTTACTCTCGCCACTAGGACCTGCATCTGTCTACATTGGTTCAAGTACAACTTGGTATTTCCCATCCAAAAAGACTGAAAACAACTCTAGTGAGATGATGTCAGTGACTCCAGTGTACAGAAAGGTCACCAGAGCTGAGCCAGCCACAGATGTGTAAAAAGTACAGGTTCCCCATCCCAAGATCATGGGAAGAAAGTTGTCCTAGGCTTTGCAGATGCTGTGAACTGCTGTCTCCTCCCCCTGTCCTTAAGGGTGACCAGGGACCCTGGAATAGGAACCCTTGGGTAGGGAAGAAGGCAGAAGGAAAGCCAGCAGCCACTGCAGGCAGAAAGCGTTCAAGTGCCAGGGGAGGAAGACCCATGTGTCACAGCTTGAGGGACAGTAAACCAAAGATGAAAGCCTTCCTTAGGTCCGCAAGCTTGGCCAAGGTGTGGCCCCTGCCCCTCAAATGGAGAAAAATGAACCTCCACTTAGAATTCTCTGAACAAGTCTCCTATCAGCCCACTTGCACACAAAAGAAACATGAAAACAAAGATTTGCAAATGGCCCTGAGGTATAAAAATCCACTGAGTTGGTTGCACATTGATAAATTACATCAGAAATTTTTCTGAATTCCTCAAATTACTTTCATATTCAACTCTCTAAATCCTTCCTCCTTTTTTGGGGTTAGCCTATAGCTCACCCAGATACCTTTGCTGGAGAGAAACACCACTAACCCAGAGCCCAGAATGAGACCAAATACTACCCAGTATGACAGCCTATTAGTAAGAAGTGAGCCCTGGAGCCTCGGACACTTCACATGTCCTCAACTGCCAGCAAAACTGGTAACTCTCTTCAAACCTTGGGAGGGAAAGTCTGTCTCCAGAAGCACAGCTGAGAGATGTCCTACTACTCATGCCAGCGGGAGCATGACAAGGCAGCGCTCAAAGCCAGCCTTGCTGGCCTTCTCTTGCCTGGGGTCTCAGTGAACAGGGTGCCGGCACAGAGGAGCCATCTGCCTGGGGTCACCCCTTGGGGACCACAGGAGAAATCTTGGTCACCCAAGACAGCTTGCTTCCTGGAATCATGAAGATGGCCAAAGATCCCTGGCTGGTCTTCAGGTTTGTGTCAACCAGTGAGGGCACAGGCTCAGTCAGTCAGAGGCCAACATGATTGCTCCTCAACCTGAGGAGAGCACGTGAGGGCAGAAGTTCATGGTCCCCGCTTAGCGCCAATTCCTGCTGCTTCATTTCCTAAGGAAATGTAGCTCTACTGGTATCTATCGCACCTTCTTAGACTTGGAAAAACTGGTCCTGTAGTTGTACGGTACTGTATGGAATAGCGCAGGTACGTATATTCACAGTTAATGTTCCATGTTAGTGTGAAATTCGGCATTCATTGTTTTCACAGAAAGTTCCTTGACACAGCATTAGAAAATGACAAGAAGCCCTACTGCCTCCCAATCAGGGAAGCCACGCAAGCCTGCCCGGCATGGACGCTGTGCAGGAAGCAAGGTGAGGACAGCGTGAGGCGAGGAGGCGGGGAGAACACAGTTACATGCGGCGCCCTTTCCAGCCCAAACCAGGGAAGAACCAAGGTTTAAACTACTTGACTAGCACCCCAGTATCTATGCACACATCTTAAGATTCTGCTTCCCCACAGCTGAAACTGATCATTTGGGACTTTTTTGATTAATCTGAAACAGACAAATGGACAAAGCCCCCTCATTTACTGAGGTGGCCGAGAACTTGGAACCTTGGGAGACGAGGAGCCAGCTCCATATGGAGCTTCAGGGGTGCCCATGGCTGCGCCTGAGTAGCAGAAAGTTCTTGCCTGTCACAGAGCTGGGCATCATGGCAGTGGCCACTGTTGAAGAGGGTGGTGCTCCAGGGTCTCACAGCGAGGACTGCACCTCGGTAGAGCTTTAGGGCCCCCCCATGCCTAAAAGGACAGCAGTCCTGGGAGAGGAGTGTTGAACACTGAGATTTTGGCCCTTCGATGGTCTCTGTCCACCTCCCCGCTACTGTACAGACATCAACTGCATCAGGCCTTGAAGCCAGAATTCCTTCCCCGCCACCCATAGAAGCAGTAAGCCAGCACTTGTCCCTCCACAGCCCGAGAGGTCAGTCTCCAGAGGGGAGGTGGGGCTGCGAAGAGAAACCCGTTCTCTCAGACAGGAGCTGTTGGGAGGGCTCGGAGCGCGCCTCAAATGACAGGTAACTACAGTCAGATGTAAGCCTTCATTCCTTCAGAGACCACACAGAAATGATTTTGGACTCCCCGTCATGGTAGGAAAGTGTGAATAATCAAAGGTGAAGACAGAGTAGTTCACAGAAAGTGAATACAAACTCAGAAGGAGAAACTTCATACTCTGGGAGCCCCCGCAGAGCCATCCCATCAACTCCTTTATAAAAGAAAACTTCAAGAAGCCACCCTCTTGGGCAGGTGAGAGAATAGTAAGAGATCCATTTCTCTCCCAAATCAGTGAGGCAGAAGCTGGCCTCCTCTCTCTACTCCCTGGCTCGCCCAGTCGTGTAGGCTTTGTAGAGAGATGTGGGCCCTGAAAAAGATCACCGACACATTAACTTGGCTCCAGAGGCCCTGCCACAGAAAGCAGCTCCAAGATAGGCTGTGCGTGGAGGGGCAGAGCTGGGCTGTGCGTCTGTGCATGGAGGGGCAGAGATGGCTGTGCGTCTGTGCATGGAGGGGCAGAGATGGCTGTGCGTCTGTGCGTGGAGGGGCAGAGATGGCTGTGCGTCTGTGCATGGAGGGGCAGAGATGGGCTGTGCATCTGTGCGTGGAGGGGCAGAGATGGCTGTGCGTCTGTGCGTGGAGGGGCAGAGATGGCTGTGCGTCTGTGCGTGGAGGGGCAGAGATGGCTGTGCGTCTGTGCATGGAGGGGCAGAGATGGGCTGTGCATCTGTGCGTGGAGGGGCAGAGATGGCTGTGCGTCTGTGCGTGGAGGGGCAGAGACGGGCCTGGAGAAGCTGATGGAGTGGCTCTTGGGCATCAGAGGAGCCACAGCTTGGCAGGCCTGGTTCCACCCAATTCATGGGGAAGCCAGGCACTGCCCAGGCCAGGAGGGTGGTGTGTTGCTGAAGAAGATACCCCTGCCCCAGTCAGAGCCCAGGTTAGTTACAAGGAAAGCTCCTGCCTGTATGTGCCTGGAGGAAGTTTTGGTTCCATTACCAGAGCTCTGCTTGGCCAGGTACATCTTAAGAGACTTTCACGTCCTAGATCTGCTCACAGAAGGAGATACTCACGGTGCAGGTCCCACAAACATCAAGTTACCAGCTGTGGGGTTCCAGCCCACGGCAGCAGGTTGGGTGCCAGAGACAAGCCTCCCAGCTCCCTCGGGGGCACTCCCCACGCCCAGCATCAGTCATGCAGTACTCCCCTCAGTAAAGAATTTGGCACCTGCAGAGGAAGATACACTAGGACTGACATCCCAGAGGAAATACTGAGCCCAGCACACTTATGCCACGGGAGGCAGCAAACTGTCACCAGGAGGCCACCCCAGCATTCTGTCTCTTTCTGACCACAGCACCCTACCCACACAATGCCCAGGCCCAATCCACCAACCTGGGTGAACAGACACCCTACACCGATGAGGGAGGAGAGAACTGGGCTCACTTCCAGGGCTTCACGTCATTCAGTAGGACCAAACGGAGTGAATGCTATCTTGGTTGCCAGGGACTGGGCACAGCGTGTGCTGACACTCGACATGAAAGCTGTGGTCAGTATGGATTCATCTCAGTGCACAAAGAGTGCCAACAAAACGCACACATCCCTGGGGCCGACACTGGAAAACAGGTTAAGAAATTCAGTCACGGAAGAAATGCCTCCTGACATTGAACTCCCTACGCATGATAAATTTGGTATTAAAATAAGACAGAGACACACACAAAATGGCCATGAGACACACATTTGGTTTCTGAATCCCTGTTTGGGGCCAAACCAGCCCTGGCTGTCCAGGCAGCCTCTCTGGTGCAGGCCGCACCCAAGGCGGGAGGCACAGAGGCCCTCGGGCGGGGGACACAGCCACGGCTGGGCCCCGCGGGAAGAGGGAAAGGGGAAGAAGGGCTGTTGGTTCCCTGGAAGGAGGGACAGGGGTTGGCATCCCCAAAGTTCCCTCCTTTAAAAATATGGATCTAAGATGGCCTGGTCTGCCCCGAGTAAAGACCACAACTGGCAAGTCCGATGCCTGCTCTGATCATTCCATCCGTCCCAGTGGGAGGGAGGAGCTTCCGCTCCATGTCACATGTTAACTGAAAAGCCCTGTGGAAGATTCCATTTGGCATCTGTGTAGCAGCATCTTGGGGTAGCAAGAGCAAGGCCCCGGGAGGTGGGTGATGCCCTGTAAGCCTGGGCACAGGCCGGGGGAGCAGGGCAGCTGGGCCACAGGTTCTGGGATAACGTCAGGATGCAGTCAACATCCCTCTTGCCAAGGATAAAACCTGGGCTTAAAATCCATTTTGGTGATCAAAATTCCTTAGAATGGGAGCAAAAATCACCTTCCCAAACAAATGTCAAGCCTTCCTGAGGGAAAGGGGCACAGATACCATCACATTTTGAAAACAACACTGAGCTCAGAGAGGCAACTGAAGGCCCTTCTGCAGGTGACACCCCAGTGACGACAGGCTTGGCAGGTTCTGCATTAACAAGGTTTTCTTCATTCATCCTTCAAGTTCGACAGCAACACCCACTGGGGCCCACAGGAGGGGTACCCCTCTCAGGGGAGGGGAGCCAAGGAAGGCCACTTGAGGGGTAAGTCCACTCTATTAGGGTCACATCATAGGATCATAGCAGAGTCCAGACAGAAGGACTTAGAACTCTGCAAAAGACACTTTTAGAAAACATGATCTCTTGAAAAAATAAATCGCAACAATTTTGAACTTCATGCAAATCGAGGAAGGAAGAGAGTGAATAACGATAGAGGGTACAGCTGAAAAAATAAACATGATTCTATTTGGGTGGAGGAAGTTCACCTCCAAAATTTCGAAGGCCATGCCCTAGCCATCAGTTTCACACCTCTATTTTCTTCTTCCCCTCACCGTCTTCCTCGGCTGCTTCCAGGAAGGGGACAAAGTCTTTGGTCTTGGAATGTTGCAGGAGGCAGCATGGCACACAAGCTCACACTAACAGTAGTCATGGTCAGACAGAAGGCAGAGCCCACTGGGCCCAGGGCCTCGGGCAGGGGTAGAGGGCCGGGCAGGCGGGTGTCGCTAGATGGCGCCCTCGTTATGCAGGCTGTGATTGGCTTTATTGTGTGTCACGCAGTTCTGTTCATTGAGCAGGTTGGCTGTCTCATCTGGCAACCCGTCGTGCAGCTCCGTAAGAGTCAATTCAATTTTAGTGTTTTCACTGTCTGAAGACTGAGGAGTTTTGTCCATCCGGGATGCCATCAAAGCATTTTGGTATTGCTGTCTTGAGATCTGGGGCCAGAAGATGGCATAGGGAACAAACCAAGATAATGCTTATTTTCAGGTTCTCTCATCTCTACACTGTGTTACATATCAAGTCCCCCAGAATGACCCCCAGTAGTTCCTCTGGGAGGAAATCATCCTTGAGTGCAAACCGAGCCACTTTTTAAAGTTCAATTTGACTCTGGTGAATAAGTAGGTTCCTACTGATGTAAGTTGATTCTCAAAGTTTCTCTCAAAATTTTGCAGCTTTCCCTTTTCCCCGCAAAAAACCCAGTGTCACTGATTCAGACTCACAGTGACCATACAGACAGAGTAGAACTGTCCCCTAGCATTTCCAAGGACTGTTGGGCAGATTTGAACTGCCAACCTTTCAGTTAGCAGTCACAGCACTTGACCACCATGCCATCAGGATTTCCCCAAATTTCACAAGGACCAGCAAAGAAAGACGACAGGTTCCCATTAGCTGAAACTGGCTTGTTCTCTAAAATCCAGTCCTACTTCAGACTAAAAAAGAACCCTTGTCTGTAGGACAGAAGGTAAGAGGAGGCTTCTTCCCATTCCACTATAGGAGAGGGGGCTTGCCTGAGTGACTCTTCTGAGTCTCCTGGTCTCAGGCCTTTCAGGGCCAACCAGAAGGTCACTAGGGTAGTGAGCTCAGGAAAACTCTTTGAAATAAGTTTACTGTTTTCCTCTTCATCTCCAGCTTTCTTTTCCTGAAAAAGCCACATCTGATGTGAGAAGTCACTCGACAGAGCTGTTAGATATACATTTCCCTCCGGTCTGAGTCTTGGGCACAGCAGTAGCCAGAGGCAGGGCTGGCAGATGTGAACTGAAGGCAGGGCACCCCAAAACAACAAAGCGAAAGCTTGACAGAGGGCTGTGGGAGTCGGTGTCTGGTTTCAGGTCCCCTCTCCCTCTGCTTACCTTAACAAACTGCAGGTCAGACAGGGCCCGCACCGAGTAATCGGGGATGTAGACCTGCAGGAAGGAAGCACTCAGCTGATTGTTGCTGCTCCCCAGTGTTGGTGTGACGGCGTCAATCCGGTCACTTCGACTCAGGGAGTCAGAGTGATTCAAGCCACATGGGCGAGGAGGTGACTTATTTTCACCTGGAAAAGAGGAACAGCAAAACCCCACAACATGTTAAGTGATGTAGATACAGTCAGCAAAGTAACCTCCTCATTTTCCAAATGAAAAGCAGAAACTGATGCAGAAGCCCGGTTGGCCCAGCAGCCTGGGTAGCTGCTCGACAACCCCCAGTTTCCTACAGCACCAGTTTCCGCTCAGTGACAGGCTACACTGACCTCAGCGGTTTTGCCCCACCTGAACAGACATGAAAGCTGTCATGTCTCTAACAGCTCAGCACCTGTGGCTGCCTGTCTGCATTAGGAATATTGCTGGGTGAGACGCAGGCCAAGATACAGAAGCTACTCAGTACAAAACACAGGCTACGAGAAGGCAGCTCTTCATTACTTTGTCAGAAACAAAAGCAAAGCACTCTGGGAAGTGTTCCTAAATCAGTAACTGTTTTGAAGGGATCAACGTATTTCAGTCTGTTCACGCCACACCCCCAGCCAAACCTATTATCCTTGTCTCGGACCCTAACACAATCCCTGCCAGGCCGTCTAAAGATACCTCAGGACTTCAAGAACACGACAAGACACCGACCCCTTTACAAGTTTGATGAGGTTACCTTCGGTGCTGTGTGTGAGATTCTTCAGCTGAGATTTTAATACCACTCCTTTACTAAAACAAGGGGAAAGGAAAACCAGGCAAGTCTGACACTGTCACTCTTAAGGAGAACAACATGTCTAACAAAAAGTTTATTAAAAATAAAACTCATCTCCTTGCCAAAGATTCTTCCAGCCAATCTATTACACAAATATCAACTGGTTTTGAATTGCTTAAGATCACAGAGCGGTGGAGACCGACTGTCCATCTGACAACTCCTCCTTACAATGTGTCTCCAGCAGATGCTTCCCCACAGGCGCTGGCCTGAGGACGGTCCAGCCCCTCAGCTACTGGGATGCCTGTCACCACGTCCAGTCAGAGCCTGTCTAACTGCCAGTGATCTTTCAGCTCCACTCTGCAGAGCTCTTCTGAGGAACTTACACTTCCCTGCTATTTGAAACAGCCCTTTAAGATCTGAAGACAGTTATCTGAAATCTCTTCTCCAGGCTCAAGATCTCAGCTGTCCTGCCCTCAGGGTCTACCAAGGCCTCACCCCATTCTGGTCAGCCTCTCGACTCCATGTGGTCAACGTCCCTCTTCAACGTACAGCACTCTGAATACAACACAATAAATCTTCCCAGAATCTCAGATCACTAGGTTATGTTCTCCTGTAGTTTTCATGTTGTGAACCAAGTTTCCACTGTTACTCAAAATTAAGTTCAGAGTACCAGTTCTTCTTGTTTCTGTCATTTACCTTCTGAGAGAACAGGCAAACGAATCTAACAGATGTCTTATATTTAAGAAGAATGAAATTTTGAACACACTACTCAACTAGAATAAGCTTCAGATTCCTTATGTATATAAAACAAGGACAATAATAGCACTTACCTCATGAGGTGTGATGAGGATGAAACTGAGATAACGTACAAAGTGAGCACAATATCTGCCACCCTATAAGTTCTTGATAAATAAGGTTGTTGATACTATTAGTCCCTTTCTTTTGACTTCACCCCAAACCTCTCTACCACGAGTCTACCCGGGATGACTGACGGATCCCTGAAACAAAGGACCCGTCTCTACCTCTAAGGCTGCAGACACAAACTCCATTATTTTTATAGATACTTTTAAAGAGGTATGTACTTCTGCATGTTAAAATGTATAAGGTTATAAAAACAAAACATTGCAAGGGCACTTTTCTTACCGATGAGACCCTGTGGGTTGGGAAGCGGGTGTGAGAGGCCTCACCAGCATTACTCCCAATCGTTTCTCCTATGAGGACTAAGGGGTGATCTCCCTGGACTTCCTAGGTACTCCGGCTCAGAGTCAGTCTGCTCTCCACCTACTGCCTTCTGCTCTTGGGAGACGGGCTCTCTCCTCTGCCAGGAGCCCACATGCCTGGAGTCACAGCCACCACCAGCAGAGGCTGATCCAGGGCTTCAGCACACTTACACAGCTGTGGCCACTTTTCTTTGACATGACTCAAATTCAATAATGATAATTGTGATGCAAATGAGAACAATATAGAGTCCACTCCCTGTTTCTAAAATCTCTAGGGGCCGGAAATGCTTACTTTAGAAAGGTAATGTGCTCTGCATAGCCTAAATCACCCAACCGCCCAGGGAGGGCCAGGGCAGCCCCTGCCATCCAACAAGTTCAAATGCAGCATCACCAAGGTTAGTGCCAAAGCCTTATAACAACGATGGAAAACCTTTCCATTTCGACATCTTCTCTCTACCTTCAGAGTTTTTTCAGTGCTTTGTCTTTGTCTTAGCTTATTTTATCCATCCTACCTAAGAGTTCTTTCTTTTTCCTAGTCGACTAGAAAGATAAACAAACATTCCAGCTTGTCCCTTAGAACCACACTGGCACCTTCTGGACTAGGCTGTGAATCACTGGTTTACTTCAGACTCCGTTTATTAGGCCTTATTTTATTACAGTGCCAGGTACCCCTGAGGTCCTGGCCCCACAAAATGGATTTTTCTATTGCTGGGTTAGAAGGACTAGGCAGAGCTCAGACATCTGTAGGGTAAAACACCAGAAGCATTTCCATGAGCTTCAAAGCCACTCTACTTCCTCATTGGTCACATTGTTAGCGGGTAGCAGATGAAAGGAAATAGGCTGGGGACAATAAAATAGAAACACGTATATAATTATACATATACCTGTGTGTATGTATATATACACACACGCTTATGTGTATATTTATTTATACACAAATATACACATGATGTACTGTCTATGTGCCATCGAGTCAATTCCGACTCGCAGTGACCCTACAGGACAGAGCAGAACCCACCCCACGGCGTTTTGGAGGCTGCAGTCTTTATGGAAGCAGGCTGCCTGATCTTTCTCCCATGGAGCTGCCAGCTGGGTTTGAACAGCCAAGCTTTTGGTTAGTAGCCAAGTACTCAATCACCGTACCACCAGGATGTACATACAGACATTCTGCCAGCTGGTTGGATTCAAATAGCTCAACGAATAATATTATATCACCAAACAAGTCAAACTTTTTAAAAGTAGATATTTGAGGGAACATTAACTTCTAAAGCAAGGGTTGCCTCCTTCACCTATCAGCATGTTAGAGCTCTGCCAAAACTGGATTATGAAATGCAAATTTCACCAATCAGATTTAGAAATATAAGCTGTTTGGAACAAAATAAATACAGAAACGTTGTACTACCAAATAGGGAAGCCCGGTACTTTTAATTAAAGGAAGATTAAACCTTTTATTTCTTTTTAACAGCTGGACGTATTAGCTTGGCAGGACCAACCCCCCTGCAGGGACATAATCAGCAGCTGGTTAGGAATGTGCACAGAGCTAATTTCAAAACAAAGAGAGGGAGACAGGGGGAAGCCGGGGCCACCTGCCTGACTGCGCACAGAAATGCTCCCGCCCGTTCGCATGGATATTGGTTGACAAAAGGACCAAAGGGCCAAGAATAGTGTGGGCCTCTGAGAGTGGATGGGGTCCTTTCCTTATGAACTATGACAAGTTCACACTTTGGGCTGAATGAGCTCTGCAGAAGGTGTGAGGTCCTCTGAGTCTCTGCACGCTCCAAATGCCACAGCTCTGCTCCAGGACAAATGGTAGCCCTCCTTTGCTTTCCCGAGACTTCCAGGCCAGCAGTGGGGGCAGGATGGGCAGAGGACACCGGAGGTCCACTCTAGAACCACTCTCTTTCCCTTTCTCAGCACTGTTCACCTTCCAGCCTCCCGGACTCTCTGGGCATCTGTGATGGGCTTATGCTTTCCTGGATAGCTCACTGTTAAGTCCTAGAACCCTGGGGTTTTTGAGCTCTAAGGGAAACTGAAAAAGGCCTTGTCCAAATAAAGGGAGCAGGCCAGGCCGGCAGGCTTTTCTGAAGTCAAAGGCAAAGCAATCGGGAGAATTATGAAAAGGAAACATGCAGAATTACCTGGAGAACCTGCTGCTAACAATTCTGTTCTGCTGACAACAAAGGTACGAGACAGGGACAAAGGAACTGAAAATGGAGAAAAACAGGGTGAGACTGCATCCAAAGGCAAGAGAGGAGATCTCTGTAATCAGGAGAGTGGAGTGGATACCCGTTCTGCCAACAGGAGTGTTCAGTTCCAGAAATGTGAGAGCTCAGATGAGATCATGTGAGCAACACAGAAGCACACACTACTTTTCAGGAAGAGGAGCACAGGGGGCCGATGAGGAATATATCTTGTTCACATGCCTCTTTACTAGCTCACGCCATTAATACACAATTGGACTTTATTCCTCAAAACCTACTTTTCTTAAGAACTTAAATCACAAACAGCCACACAGAAGGGGAGCTCAATTTACCAGGTGCCATCTGAGTATGATCCAAGCCACCAGGGTCAGTACCCCCATATACATTCTGTGCACAGGTCCTCATCTGTGGCAACCAATTAGTTGTTTGATTTATTTTCATTTTTAATTAGTCCCATTGTAGTTTTTACCTAATAATTTGAAATGCTCTGAAATTCCCAACCAGAGGTAGTAAAGACAGACGGCCACACACAGATTTCCTGGGAATGACAGACTGCTGTCATCTCCACCTCTGCAGACTCAGCCCAGGACCCTGGAGCTCCATCTGACTGAAGAGTCCGACTAACACTGTCCTGCAGGACAGGAGTGATACTTTCTGGGCAGATGGACAGAAACGACCATGGCAGACTTTCTCTATACAACTAACACTCATAAATAAAAACATTATCTTGAGGGCCATGTGGTAATGCCACCTCTCAGTGAATGTACAAAATCCTAAGTCCTGATTGTACAATCAAGTAAAACACTAGGCTTTGTAATAACTGGGATGCCCTTAATGAAACGCCCACTCGCGTCTCCAAGCTGCGGGAGCCTGGGGCAGCCCTACAGGTGTGTGGTGGGGAAGGGCTGCTCCTTGGTTTCTCTTTGGAGCAGGATCTGTTGCATACGAATCTGTATTTCAATGTGAACTGAGTTAATATTTCAAATTCAAGAATTTAAAATAAAAAAGTGTACTACTGTTCTAGCTTTCTTTTTTAAAGCTTCCTTCTAACCCCGGTTCTGTTCACCTGAGACTGATTTGAGATCAACTGCCAAATATGACACTTATTATACCGACATCTCCTTTTATGCCAAGAAGGTGACAAAGCACTTATGTGTATGTGATGGAGCAGAAGCTGTACCCAGGTCCTCTCCTGCCTACTTAAGAATCAGCCTGTCACCCTAAGCAGTGAAACAGCTCACCTTCAGGTTTGCACAGAAACCTACCCCTGAGGTCAGGTAAACAGGCCCCTCTTCATGCTGCTGTCTGGCAGCAGCTGGCAACGGGGGTGCCGTGCCCACAAGACTGAAAACCCGCACCTTGACCCACCATTAAAGAGGCATCTGGGGTCGCAGAGGCTTAAAAATATTTGACAATCCTTGACATTTCCCCGGTTTTCTAACTGTAATATTGTTGGGTGCAGGTGCCTGAGACTGCTGTATGGTGCAGTAGATGAGGGTGGATGTTACAAAACGGACTTGCCTGGAGGCATCCTCTAGCCCTTTAGAGATTAGTTTGCAGAAGGTTTGTAAAAAACATCTCCTAGCATGGCATGTCATTTGGCATTTTGGCCACAAGGTGGCACTCCAGCATCTGTTTACCTGCCTGCCGCATTCCAGCTTTGCAAAGGTAGCAAATGCCCACCACAAAGCAAGCCAAGAAGGGCCATTATGAGTTCCATTCCCGGAGGTGGGACAGCCTACACCAGAGATCTGTGTTCATGGTCCCTCACGGACACACACTGCTAGCTGTCATCTTAGGATTGCGTGCTCAGGAAATTAGTCAAATGCTCTGTGCCACACCACTCTGAGCTGGGTGACTCACCCGGGCAAGCTCTCCAGATAAAAGGAGGGGCTATGTGCAATAAATATATGGTAAATAAAAATATGTTAACTACCTCATTCTTCCTTAGTAATATCTAAATTTAAACCTCCAGAAGAGCTAACACTTAAAAGACTGAATATTACCAATGGCTGAACATACACCTGCGGGAACTTCCCTACAGTAGAGGCAGGAGTATAAACTGGTACAACCACTTTAGAAAACTGTTGAGCTGTATCTTCTAAAGTTGAAGAAGCACACATCTTAGCCAAGTAGCCAAGCCAAGTGCCATCGAGTCGGATCCGACTCATGGCGACCCTTATGACCTGGCAATTCCACATCATGGTGTATGCCCAGTAAAAATGCACACACCTGTCCACAAAAAGACACATACAAGAATGTTTGAAGCAACACTATTTCTAACAGCCCCAAACAACAGGAAACTACTCGAATATCCATCATCTATACAAAGGATAAATGGCTTGTAGTACACTCACACAACAGAATCCTAAAGAGTAATGAAGTTAAAGAAATTGCAATCACACACAACAAATCAATGTCACAGCACAATGTTGAGTGAAAGAAACCAGACTCAGTGTAATACCTACTGTGTCATTCCACTAATACGAAGCTCTCAAACAGGCAAAACTATTCTTTCTTTACAAGTCAAAACAGAACTTACTCCTAGGGGCTAGTGGCCAGAAGAGAGTATGAAGGGGTGTTGGGGGTGAGGGGCTGGTAATACTGTATCTCTTGATCTGGGTGTTGGTTTACAACACAGGTGTGTGCAGCTTGTGAAAATTCATGAAGATGTGTATACTTATGATTTGTATGGGGTTTTCTGTATGTGTATTTCAATTAAGACTTCAAAAAATAATTAACTAAAGTTTAACTGGCAAGTACAGAGACAAAGATGAGGGTATTCCTTCCAAAAACAGAGCTCTGCCCCAAAAGGCTGCGATAGAAACTTACCTGGAGAGGCTGTCAGGGCCATTACACCATAGTATGAGAAAGCACTCGCTTCAAACTTCATACCTTCTTTTCCAGCTTCTACTTCTACTTTCCCCTGTGGAAAGCAAAACAGATACTTTTCAGTCCAATTATTTGAATCTATTTCCAAATTCTACAGACGATATGATCTTTTCCCAGATTCTTGCCTAAATTCCTCCCCCAACAATCCCGAGGAGATAAAACCTCAGATGCTTTCTCATTTCGACAGAATAATGGGCTAATTCACCTTAAATATGAAAACTGGATATGCATGGATGACAATCAAAGTGTGACACTGAATTTCTACAGCCAAAACCAAGTGCTGTCGAGTCAGATCTGACTCATGGCAACGTTAGGGGCAAGGCCCCTTAATATTTTTCCAGTATCCTTAGTTCTTGGAATTGAGGAGCACTCCCAGTAATAAAAAGGTAGTGCTCTAGCTCCAACAGGGGGACAAACCCTTGGGAGATGCTTGCTGATGGCCACCTAAGCTGTCCTAAAGGAGCGAGAGCTGGGGCAGGTCAGAGCCAAGGAACAGAAAGAACAAACTGGCTCCTGGGGCAGAACCCACTCTCATCCCATCGGCACAGGTATCAATGGAGTAGATGCTACTCGGCCAATCCCTGTAATCTAGACTCCCCACAGGCCCCCTAATACCATGGGACTGTCTCTTCACTATCCTGGAAAGCATCTTAAGAAAGTCTCCTTCCATCAGGACCAAACTCCCCTTACTTTCCCAGTGTGTTTCCTTTTCTTCTCTTTCTCTAGATCGTCTACAATTTTCCTTCACCCTTACCTGTTCTTCCGGGAACACACTGGGCCTTGTTCATCCCTATGTAGCGCGTAAATATTCCACAGCCCTCATGGTACGCGCTCAGTATAATTTTCTAGGCTACTGAAATGCCTCCAAAGTGAGTTTCACCTCCAGATTGCTAAGCCAAGGGTCAGACAGGCTCTTGTCGACCTTCCCTACGTTACGTCTCCAGCAGAGAGCACATCTATTGTGGATGCTTTATGATGGGTAAACACAACTTAAGCTACCTTTTACTGAATGGAAACCGTGCTAACATGTTACACTATTATATTAATTCACTTAAAGCTTATACCTCTATGAAGTAGGCATCATTATCCCCCTCTTATAAATCAGCGGAGTGGGGTTCAGAAAGATTAAGTAACCACAGAATAGGCTCTTAACCAACACGCTACACTATGTCAGTCACCGATTCACTCTCCTGAATACTTATTTCCTATTATTTAAGGTTCCCTGTTTCATTATTCAGAAACCCTAGTTGCACAGTGGTTAGTGCTATGGCTTCTAATCAAAAGGTCTGCAGTTCAAATCCATCAGGTACTCCTTGGAAAACTTTATGGGGCAGTTCTACTCTGTCCTACAGGGTCGCTATGAGTCAGAATCACCTTGATGGCAGTGGTTTTGGTTTTGGTTTTTTTTGGGGGGGGGTTAAATTATTATATACCAAATTATCAATTATGTAAGACTTTTCTCAAATCACTTCTTCAGCAAACCATCTGTTGTGTCTTTTAGGCTGTCACTCTATGGAAATTCTGGCTTTATCAGTCTCTGAACAATTCTTTTCCTACATAAAAAAAGAAACTTAAAACTCTGTCCGTAATATAATAAAATCAACCTGAAACCCCCTAGCACACAGGTTCCTACAGTACAGGCTGTGAGAGCCGTTGGAGAAGATAGTCCTTCCCTTCAAGGGCTTACAATCCAGTGGGTACAAGACAGCATGTGACAACCAAGGACACATGGCAGTAAGCAAATGTTCTACATGAAGAAAAAGACAAGAATCTAAGGAGTTCAGAGGGGAAAAAAAAAACAAAAACAATTACTTCCTGTTCTCGTAATTAAAGACAAATGTCACAGAGGAAGCGAACGCTGAGGATGATCAGGGTTAGCTGATCCAAGAGAAGGCAGTGGTGTTGAGGATGGTCACGGGCAGAGGACACAGGCTGCAGGCTCTCTGAGAATGCACAGGAAAGACAGAGACTGATGTGGAAAGGCAGCTGGGTGAGCGACAGGCTGAGAGGGGAGGAAGAGACAGTCTAGACTTATCAGGGTGGGGCTCGTGGGACTGGAAGTACACGGCTATGGGAGAGCTATGAGTGGGAAATCAGTATAACCTGGTCAAACGCTAGGGAGAAAGAAGGGGGTGCTCGGTAACCACAGCAGAGGTCAGCGTGCAGCGACCTGAAGAACAGTGACACCAGAAGCAGAGGCGGACACTGTGGGAAGGAGGTGAGTTAACAGGAAGGGAGGCAGAGGGAGGGCAGGTTCCACTTCAGAACAGGGGCTTCTGGAGAGTCCATCAAAGAGACTGACATGAAGAGTGAAGGTCAAGAGAAAGGTCAGAACCGGAGAGGGAGTTCTGAGAGTGGAGGAGAGAACACAGATGGAAAAGGAAGGACCAAACCGCAGGCAGTGAGGGAGGGGGCAGCCAACAGTGGGCCACGGGATGAAACGGACACGAGGAGGAGAGCCAGGCGACTCCATCACCCCAGAAGCTCGGCAGAAAAGAGGCCCATGAACAACGGGGCGCCAGCAGTGCGACTTACAGCTGGTCAGCAGGGGAGACTGCGGCCGGGCGGTCACCGCGGCCTGTAGGAGCGTCCCCGCACCACAGGGAGGGAGGAAATCAGCCGGTGGGGGTGAAGGCAGAGACAGTGTCAACATCAGGGCAACTCCTGGTTCAACCGCACAGAGACACACGATGGTACACCGGGTGGAGGGTGGGGCCACCAGGGTCAAACGGGGGTTGTTTGGGGTCAGGGGCTCTGGTGCAGGAATCCAGTAGGGAGGGAAGAAAGCCAGCACGGAAGATAAGTGAGGAAGCAAAAGCCAACAGGGGGCAGGAGAGAATGCACACAGGACAAGTGGCTGACCTGGGGACGGGGCAGGGTCCTTGAAGCCAGGAGCGGACGGGGTGGGGATGAGTCACAACACTCAGAGAGGAAGAGAAATAAAAAGGGAAGTACCTGATGGTATCTGTCTCCTTAGATACCTATCCATTCTGTCCCAGTCTAATCCTGAGTTTGTATCACAGCAGTAATATGTAAGTGCGTGCTATTTGTAAACGTCTATCTCAAGACTGGTGCGTAGAATCGTCTCTTAACCTGCACTTTTATGCAGAAAATCTGGCATAAGTATTAAAAGCGATAGAGCCTCATAATGTGACTTCCGTCTTCATGGAGCCTGAGTTAAATCTGATCGTTTGTTCTACAAACTACAAGCCCTTTCGTGTTCTGTATCCCTGCAAGAGAGTGTCAGCTCACAATTCTTTTGTGATGAACTATCAGAACTAATAGGGCAACAGTCACTACTAAAACCACACCCTATGGATTATACCCATCTGTCTCTTGGAGGGGCGATGCTCCTGGGCAGTACATACTTCTTTCAGACTTGCAATCTCTGCCTAATAAACTCAGCGTCAGATGTCCCCAAACACTTTTGTGCTCTGGAATCAGAGCACAACAGTATAAAAAATACTGATGCCTGGGAAAAATGCAGGCAGAGTCTAAAATTTTCATGGACTCCACAGTACCTGCCTGGAGCCAGAGAGGCTCAATGAAGCCCTGAAACTCCTGCCCTGAGATAATCTTTAAACTTGAGATCAAAAATATCCTCTGAAGTCTGCTTCAAATTGAAGAGGAGGGTAAGTGAGTGAGTATCTGCCTCAGGCATTATGTGCTCTTAAGAACTGTCTGTATGGGACCAAACTGACACTGAGCTCCAAAGACAGAACCCTCAGTGGGCAGCGAGTTTATGTTAGTGGGAGAGGAATGTGTCAGAAAAGGAGGGTGAGAATGTCACACAACTTGAAGAATGTGGTCCACAGCACTGCACTGCACCTGTAGAAACTGCTCAACTAGTGTCAGTTTTGCTGTGTGTGTTCTCAACAACAACAACAGCAACAGCAACAGAAGATGCCTGGCTCCCATCTCAGGTGTCTGGTTTAACTAGTATGGGGTGCAACCCGGGTATTACGACTTCTAAAAGCTCTCCAGGTGACTCCAGTGTGTGGCCAAATTTTGGGAACAGTGCTCTAAGGCTCTTTTGGTGAACAATGGCCCCAGCTCTGGAACACTGTGTGGCCCAGCTCTCAAGAGACTTCCCCTTAAGTCACAGTAGTATGAGTCTGCTAATTAGATGAAGGCAGCTGCAGAAAGAAATCAAAGCTCTCCTGGAGGACCTGAGCCATTTTTAGCTGACCTCTCTTCAAGGTAAGATCCTGGGAAAGGGGACGATCAGCTCTCTTCTGGAACTATCTGGTCTAGGTCTACCAGGCTGTAAGGTTGATAAACAGACTCTTAGCGGGGCTTCCAGACTAGGTAGAGAGGCCTGGTGAACTGACAACCACATGGATCATAACAGTTTCATCTCTAACTGACCGTGGGGATGGCACAGGGGCAGGCAGCACTTCGTTCTGTTGGTATGGGGCCTACTCAAGGACAGCTAATAGTGACAGCTAGACTTCTGGATATAAGGAATTAGTAAGATATACTTCTGTTTCCCAAACTGGAGAGACAGACACAGGGTTGCCAAATTTATTTCATAACATAAAGATAGTTTCAAAAAAAAAAAAAAAAAGACAGTGACCAACAGATATTTTAACTCCCAAAATACAGAAAATATGTAATTTCAGAATAAGACAGCTTTTAAAACTGAACATATATAGCTTTATGAAAAACTCATGAAGACTGTATGTTTCTCATTTTGCCTCAAACTGGTGAGAACATTCTCCAGTACTAGTATCTAGAAACCACTTCACTAAGTCAATTTTACTTCATTTATAAAACTGGCAATAGACCGAAGTGCCCTTGTAGTTCCTTTCAGTTCTAGCAATTCCATGATTCTACAGTTCAAAGGTTTTCAAAACTGCCAGTCCTATAATCTTTTCTCTGGGAGTTTCTCTCTTTTGGAAAGCAAGTTTCAGAAACATTCAGAACGGACATCTTTTGTACATTTATGTGTCAATGACCCTACCAAGTGATTATTTTCAAACAAACCTACTAGGACACAAAATTAGGGTCACCTCCACGAGGAAATGGCTTTTCTGACTCAAAATGAACCTCGGTGTCTTCTCAGGTAACAACTCTTTCCAGAATGGATAGGCACTACATCTCAATTTTACTTCTGAAGTATTCACAAATTTCCTCTACTCCAGTGCATCACCAAAAAGAACCAGATAGGACACAATGGGCTCCAGGCATCCCCAAAGGAACCCGGGGCTACGTGTGTGTAAAATGATAAAACTGGAAGAAGTCCTCGTGGTCTTAAGCCAAGCTGAACTTCCTGGTTCCAGCTACCATCACAAAACCCTACTTTCTTTCGCAGAAGTTAGCAGATAACCTTATCTCAGGTTTCTAGTTGTTCACAAAGTACTAAATATTCTCTCCAAGAGGAAACTGTTTATTCAGTACAGGCATAACCACAGCCACACAAACAAGACGAAATGATCAATGTATACCATGTATGACCAAAATGGAGAATTGCTCAGATACCATCTACTGAAAATCTTCTGGGTCTCCAGCTCACTTTGAAGTTGAGCTTTCTGCTCTTGCTTTGTTTTTCAAATCACCATCACAAAGTACTCAGTGGGGATAGATCCTGGAAAGGAGCTACCTGAATACCAGAGGTACAAACATCAGGTTGTGCTCACCAACGGCCGGCAGTCACAGAAAAAGGAGATCACTGTCACAGCTGCCAGTCCCCACATCACGTCTGTCTGTGGCGTCGTGTAGTTCTGGGGCTTACACAAGTTTCTAGCAATCTATCTCAATTTTGAGCCTGCAGATGTAGTCCTAGGACACTGTATGTCTCCTTCACAAATGTCTGATTTTCAAAAAAAATTTCAGTGGCCAAAAAGACATTTCCAAGTCTTCTGGACCATGTGGTTGGCCAACTTCTAACCAAGGACTGCCACCAGATGTCAGGCCAGCATCTGCAGTTGTGTTTCCAATCACACGGGTAAGAAGTTATGCTCACGGACAAACCTTGCCACTCAGTCAGCCGGGAGCTCCTTAGAAATGCAGACACGGAGAGCCTCACCAGCCCTCTAGAATCACAATCTGCATTTGAACAAGACCCCCAAGGGATTCCTATGTGCATTCAAGTCTGAGAAGCACTGAGCTAAAGAGAAAAGAACAGAATAAGACCTAACATGTAAATAACTCAGTCATACCCAAGGGAGGCCAAATAACAGCACAGCCTACTGTATGGACATTCAAGGTACCTTCAGTAGAGCAAAGGGGCAGAGGGTCAGTCAACTGGGGCACCTGGAGGCCTGAGGGAGCGGAGTGCAAAAGAGCCTGCACCCAAGCACCCAAGCCAATGCAGTGTCAGCATCCACCAAACAAGGTCATTCACACATTCAGAACTTCACAGGAATTTCCAACTTTGTTTTCACTTGTAGCTGTGTATACCAGTTCTAAGCAAACAGAGCTTGCACCTGGCTTTACATTTACTCATATTAAATACCAAAAAAAAAACAAAACAAAACCCAAGCCATTGAGTCAATTCCAACTCACAGCAACCCTACAGGACAGAGCAGAACTGCTCCATAGAGTTTCCAAGGAACCCTGGTCATACGCAAACTGCCAACCTTTTGGTTAGCTGACGCAGCACTTAACCACTACACCACCAGCGTTTCCAAGTTTGATAAAAAACAAAACACTAAACCCAGTGCTGTCAAGTTGATTCCAAGCAGAACTGCCCAACAGTTTCCCAGTAGTACCTGGTGGATTTGAACTGCCAGTGCTTTGGTTAACAGCCATAACCATTTAACCACTACGCCAGAGTTTCTTTCCCAAGAGCAAGTGAAATGGTATTATTAAGCACTGTTAGGGGTTGTGTAAACTCTTAAGATGCCTCCTCACAAAAGGAGCGATCTCACTCTACACAGTGAAAATCTTCTTTCTAACTTATGTCAGAAGCCCTAAAAAACAGTGTGGACAGGATAGATGCATAAAATACCAACATTTACCTGAGGAATAAAAACAGTAAGGAAAATTAGCCACGGGGGGAAAAAAAAGGGTTCCTTTCTGTTAGTTACATTATTAGTAAAGAGAATAATCATAGTATTTTTTATTTGTACACTCACACAGTTTCCAACAAATCCTTCACTGTGAAACACTAACTATATAAATTATATGGTGGTCTATTTATTACTCTGATTATTTATGCTGAAAAAGTTTATAACACATACACCTTTTTGCTTGACTGTGTCTGTATGAGCTTCCCACTTTTTTTTATGAGTACATAATGATTCCTCCAGATCACCTATTTCACTTTGTTTAGCTGTCAGCTATTTGGATTATTTCTACTATTTTATAATTAATAGATTTGTTACAAATACACTTGTATAAGTAACTCCCTAAGAACCATTATTTCTTTAGACGCGTGTTTGAGAGACAGTCACTGCCGTCCGGCTGATTTCAGCTGACAGCGACCCTATGGGAAAGAGCAGAACCGGCCCACAGTTTCTCAGGAGCGCCCGGCGGACCCCCGCTGCCTGACTCCCTGGCTGGCCGCAGCGGCTCCCCAAGCCCTTACCCACTGCGCCACCGAGGCTCCAGGTGTGCGCATGGTGTGCACCGCCAAACACGAGGCTGCCGATTCAAATGGTGTGACTGGTTTTACAGCACTTTTTCCTTTTTGACCACTAGATTACCATGTTTGTCTTCTGAAGAACAGATGCTTAATATTGAGAATTACCTTTCTGACATCTACTGACAGGAGCCTTATGAGCTCCCCCGTACCACTTTCCTAATTAACATGGCCTATTTTGCTTTTGTTCTTCTCTTAATCTAGCCCAGCATTCATGAAATAGGCTTAGTCACTGTCACAGTGAATAACTCTTTGGGTAAATTGTTCTCTAACTGCTACCATTTTATTTGAGAATTCGACATCAATGTTCACAAGTGAGACTAGCCCCTGTTATTATGAAATTTTACAGTTAAGCTTACATTAGTCATAAAAAATGCATTTGACCAACATATCACCTTGTTCTATTTGTATGATATAGAAATTGAGTTTTTTAATTCTGATTCTTTTTCTAGCAAATCTTGTAATTCTAGCTGCGTTAGGAGAAGTGGGAAAACTCATTTTGCAAGTTCTCTTTCATCACATTATTTATGCCAAGATAATACTGATTTTTTAAAACCTTTTAAAAGAAGCGAATTTTGATTTTATTACTGATTTGTAACGCTTGTTCATTTTCAAATTTACTTTTATGAAAATCTGTATTATTTGGGGTTTTTTTCTTCTTTTTCTCTTTAATAATTGTAGCTTTTTCTTCTTATTTGCCTAAGTACAGTAGTTCCTGCTTATGCACAGTTTTGCTTTCCATGACTTCAGGTATCTAGAGTCAACCGTGGTTTGAAAATATTTAATGAAAAATTCTAGAAACAAACAATTTATAAGTTTTAAGTTGCTTGCCATTCTGTGTAGCATGACGACACCCCCAGCATCCTACTTGGCAAGTGACTCATCCTTTGGCCCAGAACACAGGTGCCGCAGGCCTGGGTACGGCTACTGGCTGTGTGATTTAGTAGTCAGCTAGGCCATCAGATTGTCAGCGCTGTGTTCAAGTAACCCTGATTTTACCTAACAAGGGCCCTAAAACACAGTGACAGAGTAGTGATGCTGGCAATTCAGATGTACCACAGAGAAGCCATAAAGTGCTTCCTTAAGTGAAAAGGTGAAAAGTTCTCCGCTTAATAAGGAAAGAACAAAATATTCTATCACATCATTACAAAAAGGGCGATTACAGTAGAATAAGATATTTTGAGAGACCACATTCAAATACCTTTTATTATAACTGTTCTGCTTTATTAGTTTTTGTTAATCTTATACTGTGCCTAATTTAAAATTAAACCTTACCACATGTATGTATAGGAAAACACATAGAATATATAGAGTCTGGTGCTATCTGTGGCTTCAGGCATCCCCTGGGGGTGTTGGAATGTATGCCCTGTGCAAGAAGGGGCACAGCTGTCCTTAAGGAAAACCTGGTGGTGCAGTGGTTAAGAGCTGTGGCTCTTAATGGTATTAAATTGCTTAATATCAGTCTCTCATGGTAGTCTATATATTTTTAAAAACTCAGTTGCTGCTTAGGATAATTATTAATTTGCCATTAATTCTATTTTTTAATGATTTGTTTAAATAGGCAACACATGTACCTGGTAAGAAATTCAAACCATATCAAGGAGAAATAAGTCGCCCTTCTACAACGAACCTCCGTCCACAAAGCTTCCTTCCTTAGAGGTAACCACTGTTACCAGTTTCCTGAGTGACTTTCCAGATAACTTTTGTATATGTGTGTTTCTGTTAAATTAAAAAAGATAGACTTTTTTCTCTTTTACACAAATGACAGCATATTACATACTCTGTACTGCATCTTACACAGAAACTTGTGTAAACTGGCTAACTTGGCTTAGTGAGTACTTTCCAATTATGTATTTTTATTTCTAACTTTATTTCATTATGATCTATACAGCTGGTTTTACAAAATTTCTACCTTTTTGTATTTACTAGAGCTTATTTGCTGACACAGCAAGTGATCAATATTTATTGAAGAGTCACATAAGCTTTTTAAGAAGTGTATTTCTCTGGCTTATATGTTTAATTTTCTCCAAATCCCATTTTATTTTATTTTACTAGTTAAACAACTCAAAACTGTAACTTTTTTCCCTTGGTATACGTGCTCTTATTCCGATGGTAGAGACACATTTCCACCAAAATTATGTTTACATCCATTTCTACTTTTTTTTTACATGTTTTTTAAAAATAATTTAAGGCATGCAGAGTCAAAAACAAGCTGTTTTATGATTTATTGTGCTTTTACAATGGTCTTATTGATCCCTCAACGTATTTTAATTTAAAATCTATTTTTTCATATTAAATTTAAAGTTTAACCTTTTTATACCTCTGTAGTGGGAGGTGTATGCATGGTAACTTAAAGAATATTCTTAAATTGGTTACTCAAACTGTTTGCTTTGAAAAAAATTAGACTTTTTTTTTTTAATTTTTATTTTTATTTAACATAACTGAGTGAAAATGTACATTCACATGTAAATTTACATGCCCCCCTTATGCAGCTTCCACTGCTCTCCCTGTCCGGTGACAGCACACTATTCCTCCCTGCTCTATACATGTCTCATCCTCCCAATAGTCTCCTTTCCCCTCCTCTCTGTCCACTCCCCTTCCTCCAGCCAGAGGTCAGCAAGATGATATCCTATAGATGTATAGAACCATAAAGTGCTTCCAATATATGGTCTAGACTTTTTTTTATCTAGGGTTGAACTAAAAAATGATGTGTTTCTTTTAATAACTAACTGTATTCCAAGCAGTAACGATTTCAGTACAGAGGTTTTTCCTGGAATCTGCCAAAAGGGCCTGACTGGCTCTGAAGCTGGGCCAGGACAGCAGACGCCGCCGAAACGCAGCAGGACGCGCTCAGTGACCTAGTGTGACTACCCAACGCTGGGTGGGTGACATTTAGGGGAAACACACTTTGTGAATCATGATAGCTTTGTTAGATCGACTGGAGGCAATCTAACGTGGTATTTCAATGTGCCACACTGGGGGCACGCAGCCGGCAGTACAACAGTGAAGCGCTGGTTGCTAACCGAAAGGCTGGTGGCTTGAACCCACCCAGCAATTCCACATGAGGAAGACACGGCAGTCTGCTCCCAGGAGGGACACAGCCTCGGACACCCTGTATGGCAGTTCCACCCTGTCACACGGCATGTACACAGCGGCACTACAGGTACGCCAGGTAATTGTCTACTCTGCAAAATCAAGTTGTTAGGTGTCACTGAGTTGATTTTCCATTCACAGCGACCCCATGTGACACAGCAGAACTGCCTTACAGGTATTTCTAGGCTATAATGTTTATAAAACAGACCAAGACGGCTTTCTCCAGTGGAGCTGCTGGGTGAGTCAGAACCACCAAGCTTTTAGTTAGCAGCCAAAGGCTTAACCAGTGTGCCAACAGGGGTCCTCTGCAAAAATGATGATTTTTACTGAACATACAGAGTTTAAACACTTCTGTAAGCCCTTTGAATCAAATATACACACTACTTATAACTCTGATGAAATTATCAGTTTGAGAGTTCAAAAAACTTGTCATAAACTCACTAACAGGTACATATTCCCTATGAAAAATACCTTTAAAAGATTTACTTCTTTATGGGCCAAACCCAAACCTACTATCACTGAGTCGACTGTGACTCATAGTGACCCTGTAGGACACAGCAGAACTGCTCCACGGAGTTTCCACAGAATGCCTGGTGGATTCAAACTTCTGACCTTTTGGTTAGCAGAGCACTTAACCACCGCAGCACCACGGTTTCCTCTAAATGCACAAGGATCATGACATTTCTTACCCATAAAATATATTTTCAGATTCAGAAGGCAAGAATGTAATATAAGGCTACAATTTCTTAAGTGTTTACTACATATAAAAATAGACAAATTGAAAGTTTCTAATACTAATCTTCAAAGTTCTCCTAAGTAACAATCTTTAACGCAATTCAAAGTGTCTGTAGATTTAAAGAACCCTCCCATCTAGCTTTTATGAGAAACATGTTTTGTTTCCTATCTGTAGTAAATAAATCACTAACAGCGCTCTCAGAATTCCAAGGTTATATCTCCAGAGGAAAAGAAAAACCACAATTCTGGGCTGAATAAGACTGAGGTTAGTAGAGTAAGACTAAATTTGGGTAACACTAAATTTGAGTAAGACTGAGATGATAATTCTAGTAAACCTACAGACAGAAGCTTCCAAGACTGCGGAACAGCAGTATGGAACCAGGTACTCATGATGTTTTTCCACCTCCTCAATCCTGCTTCCAGACAACACAGCCCTGGCCAAACATTCCAGCATTTCTGACATCTCGACATCTGCTAAGAGTTACTTTCAGATAAACAGAGCCTTTTCAATCCATTTAGGTAACTCAGGCCTTGGTGGACACATGGAAAATATAGGGTCTACCAAGTACCATGCAGTGATACCTCTAGTTCACACTTAGGAAGAAACCAAGAAATACCAGAAAGCATAAGGGGCTAATAGTCATGTATTGAAAGAAACTAAGCTTTCTTGTAAAAGTGATTCTTCAACAAAGAGATATAAGAAGTCAATAAACTCACACCTTATGGTAATTCTGTAACACTGACCTTCCCACCTCGCATAGGGATTCATGTTACACTGAGAAGAATTAGCTATCATCGCCATGAGAAGCTCTGATTATCAGAACAGTTCTTTGTCAAACAGTCTGGTTACTAATCAGGAGTCAAAACAACAATGAAAGGATTATTCTGATGGTGTCAAGGGAAGAGATACTAAGATCTCTCTAGGAAGCTGCCTGAGACCAGCTTCCTAAGGAGTCCTGATGAGGGGTGCAAAACCCAAAGACAACAGAGGACCCAAGGGAACCCACGACACTTAAATTTCAAATGCCCAGCCAATGGTGCTTTCCCAAATTCTGAAAAAATACTCATCATCAGATTGCCCATTCTTCATGTGACTTATCGCCTCAGCAATCAGTAAGTGCCTTCCAGTCTTAGAAATTAAAGTAAATAATGGCATCACTTTATATCGGAATTATTTTAAGACGAGAAAACAAGGAGATTAAATTCTCCCATGTATAAAGTTACCACAAGTTGAAGTGTATAAACCTTGATACTCATTCACCAATACCAAGCCTCCTCAGAACTTGAAAGGTGGGTAACTCAGTGAGATCAAACAACTATTGCATAATTCTTCTGACCTGCAAAATGAGAACGAAGTAGTCTACAGGTTTGTTTCGCTGGTAGAGGTAGTATTCTGGGGCTCTCTTGTTCTTCTCATCATACTTCAGTTCCTGGATGACATTGGGGTGCTTTAGCAGCCTTAGAAGGATCTTCTCTGACATCTGGGATGGGCTAAATGCTTCTACTTCTATAGATATAAACACAACTTGATATTACACTTCAAATGGATGGAAAAAATATATACTAGCAATTAAGGTCTTTAGATAAAAAAGAATACTTGGAATCACAGTGATACAACACAGATTAACGAGACTTTCATTGGGTGATCCACTGGGGCAGACTGACCTGGGAGAAATTACAAAATGCTGAATTCTCACACTTGTTCCTTTAAAATTTTCCTTTTTTAAATTTCAGTGCTTACAAGAATACCCTAATTTTCTGACTCAGAAAAATGAAAATCAACCAGAATCACACTCCTTGACTGTCAGGATGCCCTTGAACAACCACAGTCTGACTGTCCAATGACAGCCAAAGAAGAAGCAAGGGTCAGGAGGCATCTAGCTGTGGGTTAGTATCAGGTGCACAGCCACAGGGACGCCACATCTCATTCTCCCATTGCAACCATCCTGAGAAAATTCTGGGAACAAAGGAAGGTAGACACTGAGAACAGAAGCAAAGCATGAGCTCACATCAACGTGCACTCCAGCTCGATAACCAAACCAAACAAAAACCAAGTAATGTTGATCAATATTTACAGAGACGTCCATTGGGTCTGAAATAACAAAAACCAAAATTACTCACTTTGGGGTGCTAAGTGAAACCAGGCTCTATGATAGTTTCAGAGGATAATGTTTAGTTTTAAATTATAGTTTTTAAATGATAAGGAATGGTATCTCAGAATTAGAAAAATAATAATAAACAAGTTAAAGCTATTATTTATTTTAAAAATTATGTAATCTATATGAAAACGATAAATTCTGTACTAGCTCCTGTGCCCTTTTTGTATAATGAAATAAGACAGTACATTATAGAGATTTAGGAAAATACAAACAAACCAAAAAAAGAAGAAAATAAAATTATCTACAAAACAACCACTCAGAAAACCATTCTTAGCCATTTGGTGAGCATTTCTTTCCATTATCTTACCTAGACATATGTACCTGTGTGTGTGTGTGTGTACACAAAAACAGAATATACTCATATGGTACACACAGCTCTGCATTCTGTTTTTTCCCCATTTTACATGAAATTATGAGTATTTTCCTACGTCATAAACATTATGTTGTGAGCATTCCCATGTCTCTGAAAACATGATCTTTAAGGAGTATATAATATTCCATCATGTGGTTGCTGTTTGCCTTCTTTTAAAAATATTTTAGGTAGACAGCATACAGCTGAAAGGAATTAGCTGCCCATCTTGGACACAGACGTCTTCTAGAAGCCACTGGACACTCCGGATTTTCTTACACTTCCCCTGACCAGCAGAGCTCACCCTTCACCGAGAGAGCCATCGGGGGATGTGAGAAGGGCCAGTGAGTCTCTGCAGTCCATCCGACCTTGACCTCTCTGGAGCAGTCAGTGCCGGCTGGGTTGGTGCCTTTAATAATGTGAACGCTTGCCTTCTGGAATGGGCTCAAGTTAACAATTGGATTTGAAGAAACCATCGAGAAATCCGTGTCAGAGTTCTGAGAATTTCTGAATTCGTTAAAACCATAAAAGGTAAAGACTTAATTCTGAAAGTCTATTGTTCTTCTTTGCAAATCATAGCACCTGTGTTACAACTGATGTCCAGGTGTTCTTCCAGGCAAGCTGCGGAGAGGGATGACTTAACTGTCCAGTCACACAGCGAGGTGGTGCCTGGTTGGGATGGGAGCCTAGTCCACCAGCTGGCTCTACCATGGGCTTAGCGGAAGTAGATGACCTCACCTACTGTACACATGCAGTGTGGCACTAACAGTCATCCTTACCTTTCAGACCAATTTTAAGTTACTGGTCCACCCCTGGTAAATGTCTCAGAGGGTTCATGCCGACACTGAACATAGGAGAGGAGAGAATTTAAAAAGAAAAAAACAAAACAAAACAAAAAAAGAACAAAAAAACAAAACACAAAAGTGGCATTACTTATCACCCCATTTCCCAGTCTCCACCCGCAGCCCACCCCAGTCAGTGGTGGGTGAGAAACACGCTCCAGGGTTGGTAGAGATCGCAAACGGTGATAAGCTGCACTTGCCTGTTGCTAGGAAACGGTGCATTGCCAGGAGCAGCTGTGGTGATATTTTAACCTTCATCTCGCTGTCTGTCTGTTTAAAGGCAGAAAAATCTTGCTTTCTTTCACGATGGGCAACTTTCTTTTTCGTTCTGTTATCAGCTGAGGGAGGAATGAGGAAAGACAAAAATAAGGAAATGCGTTCCTGAGATCAGGGCTTTTGTCACATGAAAAAGACAAGGCGAGTGGACAGGCCAGATTCTCTTCTCAGATGTGAGTGCTCTACATACCCACACCACATGGAAAGAGGAAGGAAGACAGAGACCACTCAGCAGGTCTGCAGCAGCACGGTCATGACAATCCAAAAGGAAAATAGTAACCTGATTACTGTAAACACACTTTATGAAGACCTTTATCAAAGCCCTTTAATAACTACATTACTGACAGACTTGGGTAAAAGCCCTCACAGAACTGTGTAATCACACAGCAACAAATCATCCAGCCTTGTAATGCACACACACGAAAAAAAAAAAAAAAATCCAGTCGCCATCTAGTCAGTTCTGACTCATGACAATCTCACGTATGTACAGTAGAACTGTATTCTATACAGTCTTCAAGGCTGTGGCCATTCAGAAGCAGACTGCCAGGCCTTTCTTATAAGGTGCCTCTGTTGGGTTTGAACTATCAGCCTTATGGCTGCATCCCCCAAGAACTGCCAGGCAGACACACAGTATCATGCTACCCAGTTCACATTCAAGCAAAAAACAATCGTTCAGCTACAGAGGACACAAGGGATGTGAGGTTCCCTGCCTTTAAGAAGCACCTATCCTCCTTTGGAAGAGAAAAAACAAACAGAACCACCCCCACCCCCAAGCCTCGCCAAAACAAAAACATGACTTATTTCATAGAACAATATTTTACTGTCCATTTGCTTCATTTCTACCTCCTGTGGTGAGATTTTCAAGGTTAAGCAAATGTGAAGAAGGTGATCTAGAACAAGAGTTGGCAAATTTCCTCTGTCACTGGCTAGAGAAGAGTATTTGAAGCTTTGCCGGCCATACAGTCCCTGCAGCAACTACTCAGCTCAGCAGCTAGAGCAGAAGCAGCTACAGACACAACATGAATGAGCGTGGCTGTGTTCCCATACAATTTCCACATGTCATGAAACAGTATTCTTCTTTTGATTTTCTTTTTCCCAACATTTAAAAATTTAGAAAACTATTCTTCGCTCACAGGCCACATAAAAACAGGTGCTGGATGCTTACAGGCTACAGTTCTGTGTTAGACCTGGAAGGTGTCTAATGCAAAACCATTTTTCGAGTATTTTTATAACAAAGTAATGACCAAGAGAAAAACCAATTGAAGCCACAACTCCAAATGCGGGCCCCTTCCCAGGAATTGTGAGTCACTCACTGCTTTACCATTTTTCGCCTAGGTCAAAACAAATTGATTATTAGGCTTTTCCTGGGAGAAAGTGATCATGTTGTACAATTTCCTTATCCCTCAAATTCTTTTAAGAACTAGATAGTATAAACCAATACAAAATTTAAAAACAATTTTCTAACAGCAATGGCTGATATCACCCCTGATCACCTGTGCAGATCAAGAACAATTTCAAAACTATGCCTGAAACCACGAGTTTAGCATTTTGTATCAGTAACTCCAGTTAGGCAAAACTTCTGTATGAAATCAGTTTTATCAACACATAAAAGAAGTTAAACTAATGAAATGAAGTGTAAACATAAAATCTCATAAATGATTTAATTTTTTTTCCTTCAGATGAATACTACTCCAGAACACACAGAGACACACTTGGTATGTGACAGTCATTTGTTACAAAGGATGAAAGGAATGTAAATACACAAATAACAATATTCTCTGAGAGACTGCTGATTACCCTCCAGCTGTCAAAGAATGCCACACAGCTGTGGGGGAAAAACAACAAAAAACAAAACAGGATGCATTTTCAGAAGACAGGCACTAGCTACTATACAATATATTCTTTTTGGGTACCTGGAAAACTTTCCCAGTTATAATAGGAGGGACATCCCCTTCCAAGGGACTGAATAAAATCCTCTGCTTTGAACAGGCAGGCTTTGTCCCCAGCCCCCAAGCTCATGGGAATGGTCCATTTTTCCCCTCTGAGACCTGTTTTAGAGGCCAAACAAGAGAATCACAGCCCAGATGCTCTTTCTCTATCCCACTCCCCAGGGCCCCAAATACTTCAAGCTTCCAGCCATCTCTGGCATTATGAAAAGCTTGTATCTTACACTGTAAGGAGTGAGGCTAAGAGAGAAGGTTAAAGCTCCCCAGCCTTTGATGAGACAGGATTCAGGTTCAATGCTGAGCCCCTCACCTCTCCTTGCCCCAACCCGAGCTTCCTCCTCCCCCACCTGAACCAACGAGGCAGAAAACAGGAGAAACACATCCTTACTATGCACCCTATCCTGGCCTGGCCCCTCTGCCCTTTTAACCCCAGTAAAACTATAAACTTGGAAACCTCAACTTTACCCTTGACCCATGGGTTTTGGCACAAGGAAGTTTAAATACTTGTTATCCATCAATTCAAGAAATCTCACTGGCATTTTAGTTACTTGAATTAGGAACATATGTAGAACAGAAAGTTATGTGAATATAATTAGTCTAGTTGAGTCAAATGCAAATTTTGTAATGAACAATTCATTTAACTCATGTGAATTAATTTAACTGGTGGTTACAGAGCAGACTTTTCTGGTCAGTAACATCCAGATCACGGGTTAGAAGCAGCTGGTTTTTCAAGAAACTGCCACTTGATGTGGCAGGATCTGCCTCTTCTTTCTACCTTTGATGAAGGGACTAGGAAATACTGATGGGTTATACTGTAATCCACATCTTGCACACACTGTACCTACACATACAGCCCTCAGGCACACTGTCAGAAGACTCACAAGCAGCGCAACCAACAAGCAAAGGTTCAGGGAAACTCCACTCAGACAACGCTACTCACTGTATAAATCCGTTTCATCCAGGATCTCAGATTTGATGATTTCTTCAATCACATCTTCCAATGTGACAATTCCCAGAACTTCGTAAAATGGATCCCCTTCTCCCTCATTGTTTACCCGCTGCACAATGGCCAGGTGAGATTTACCTTCAAAGGGAAGAAAAAGAAATTTAGGATGGAATTTTCTGAATTTCCTGAGTGAAATCTTGTATATGGGTATGGTTTTTCAAAACAACAACAACAACAAAAAAACCAAATTATCAAAGTCTCAGTTTTAGCCTTTAAAAAATAGTATGGAAATATCACAAACAAATGGACAAGTTCCATCAGCCAATAAAAGGAAAACAAACTAGGGCAGTGGACTGTCATCCTCTACATACACTATATGGTATCACAGTTTTTTTGCTTCCTACTGAATCATTTGGTTTTGAGTAATGTTAGCTTTTCCTCTGTAACCTAGCAAATGCCCTTTTAGGATAGCGGGTCTCAAAATGTGGTTCATGTACCCCAAGAAGTTTTGAGACACTTTTAGGAGGTCAGTGAGGTCAAGAAATTTTCATAATGATATTAAGATGCTATTTGCATTTTTCACTGCGTTGATATTTGAACTGATGGTGCAAAACGCCATGTGGAAAAAAGCTACTAGCACGTTAGCACAAATTAAGGCAGGTACAACTAACTGTACTGTGGTCATGGTGTGCTCCATCGCACACAGTAAAAGGGAAGAAAAAAGAAAACTTTTGCTTAAGAAAGTCCTTGATGAAGCAGTAAAATCATTAATTTGATTAAATCTTCCATGAGTTCCACTTTCTGTCTGTGTTTTTTCTGTTATTGATTTCGACTTTAATTTGATTAAATCTTGACTCCTGAGTATACATTTGGACATCTAAATCAAAACAGGAAGCACCATAAAAACACTTCTGTTACAATCTGAAGACAGTTGCTTTAAGGACAACTCCTTGTGCAACTGAGTTGCAAGCTGAGTCAGCCACTTTTTTTTTTTTTTTTGCTGAACACTTTATTTGAAAGAATGACTAACAGATAAATTATGGTTAATAAAACTTAGGTACATAGAAGAAATTTTCTAAAAAACAATGAGGTGAGCCTGTCCCATCAAGGAAAAGAACTGACAACACTTGGTGCTAACGATAAAATTTGAGCTTTCACTCAAAAATCAGAATTTGGAAAACTTGCATCTGCCAATGTTAGCTTGACAGCCTCTCAATAATTGCAGACTTTTCTAATGAGATAGGTGATAATATTACAATGTGACCTTTCTGATATGGTATACTGAAATGTATCAACATTTTGAAGATCTGAGTCACTCCATAAATCAAAATTTTCCAAATGACTACTACATCCTGTTATAAAATTACATGTAAGTAAATGGGCCACTCAGAGTGCAAGACAGAACAATGGATTTTTTAAAAATGAATTTTTATTTGGGAATTAAGTTTGAATTTACAGAATAGTTGCAAAGACAGTTCCTGTATTGCCCTCACCCAGTACTTGACATCTTACATTAATGCACTTGTCAAAACTAAGAAACTGACATTTTTACATTACTGGTATGTAAACTCCAGACTGTCGCTATTTCCTCCAGGAATGCTTCCTCTCAGGTTCAGAATCCAGCCAAGGGCACTACACTGCATTAAGTTATCAATGTTTCCTTAGTCTCCTCCAACCTCTGATGGCTTCTCAGTCTTGTTTTTCAGGACTTTGGCATACAATCCTTAAAATTTACGAAGTACTGGCCAGGTATCCTGTAGAATGCTCCCAATTCAGGTTTGTCTGATGTTTTCTTTATGATCAGACCATGGCTATGAGTTTTCTAGTCACCTCATTGCAAGGGGTATACGATATCCACGTAACATCACTGATGATGTTCATTTTATCTCTGGGTAAGGTAATGTTTGCCATATTTCTTCACTGTTAAGTTCCTGTTTTTCCTTTGCCTGACTCTCTTCTTTGAAAGCAACTCACTAAGTCCAGCCAATACTCAAGGAAGGTAGAAGGTAAAGTGGAAATTAAGCTCTTCCTCCCGGAAGAAGTATCTATATATATTATTTGGAATTCTTCCATAAAATTATTTTCAGATCAATGGATTTTAGAGTAACACAGTGCCTAAGTTCATTAGTATGGTATGAGACCTTTAAGAAACTACTATTTATGGTACTTCAGTATAGTATCAAAGAAGAATATAGTATCAGTGAAGAATATCCACAATTGTCCAAAGAGGCCATGAAAATAATTCTCCCTTTTCCAAATACATATTTGTGTGAGGCCAGTTTTTCTTTATATGTCAATCAAAATAGTATATCCCAACAGACAGAATGCAGAGAAAGGCATAGGAATCCAGCTGTCATCTATTCAGCGCGATAACAGAGAATTTCAAAAAAGTAAAATAATACACCTGTCGATTTTTTCTTTTAGAAAAGTTATTTTTACAAATTTATGTTATTACTGCTAACATACAATGGATTTATTGTTTTATAAATATGAGTTAATATGTATATAGGTTTTAAATATCAAAAGATATAACCCACATCAACCGAAGCCCAAGGGCCCTCTATTTTTAAGAGTTTCAAAGCAGCCTCATACAAAAAAGTTTAAGAGTTGCTGCTTGAGGAGACAGCTAGGAGGGCAGGGGAGGAACAGAGGCTGGAAAGCCAAACAGTCCTGGACTTGAATTCCTGCAGTGTCACCTACTAGCCACTGACTAGCTGTGTGACTATGAGTCAACTACATCACTTTTTGAGCCTCAGTCTCTTCATCTCTAAAATCAGGCTCGTAATAAGTGCTGCGTGACACAGCTGTTGTGAAGATCAGAGATCACGCTGGTACCCAACAGAGGCGGCGCCAGGCATTCAGTGGGGGCTCAGTAAACGGTGACTCTTAGTTACTTCATTAACGGTGCTCCTCCATTCTGGAACACCATCCAGCTTACCACCCTCTCACTCCGTGGAAAGCAAACTTCACAACCTGATGGCACGATACTGGGGAAGTTATTAGCACAGCTTAATCCAGGCACAAATAGTCTGAGGGACTGAGTTATAGGGGCTGAGGGGCTGCAGACCATGGTCCTGGGGACATCTAGGTCAACTGGCATCACAGTTCATAAGGAAGATGTTCTACCTCCTACTTTGCTAAGTCACATCCAGGGTCTTAAAATTTGCAAGTGGCCTTCTAAGATACACCTACTGTTGCATCCCATCTGGAGCAAAGGAGAATCAAGAGAACCAGGGACAGAAGGAAAATACTAGGTCCAAAGCACTGAAGGGACCACGCAGACCACTGCCTCTGTCAGCCTGAGCCCAGAAGAGCTAAATGGTCCAGGCTCCCACCACTGACTGCTCTGACAAAGACCACACTCGTATCCTGGGCAGAGGAGGAGAAAAATGTAAAACAAAACTCAAATTCACACACACACACACACAAGACCAGACTTACTGGTCTGACAGGAACTGGAAGAATCCCTGAGGCTATGATCCCCAGACGGACACCCTGCTAAAACTGAAGCTGCTCCCCAAGTCCACCTTTTAGCCAAAGATTAGACAGGCCTATAAAACAAACAGTAGCACAAGGGAGGTAGGTGTTTCTTAGTTCAATCCAGTACACTACAACAAGTGAGTAACACCTGCCCTCCAAGCAAACACAAGATGGCAGAAAGGGACAAGAAAACTGGACAAATGGACACGGAGAACCTAAGGTGTTGATACATTGTGGGGACTGCAACCAACGTCACAAGACAACTTGTATTAATTTTCGAAAGAGAAACTAATTTGTGCTATAAACTTCACCTGAAGTACAATCAGAAGACTACGTTAATTGTATATGACAGTAAGATGTATTTTGATTTCAGAAAGATCTAAAATATCAAGCACATCATTCAAACTCTCATTCTAAGGCATTTGAGGCATCTGAAATGTTATCTATAAATTAAGTCAAGTAGATGTGATCTAGCTGCTGCCCTGGTAGTGCAATGGTTCAGAGTTCAGCCACAAAGCAAGCGGTCAGCAGTTTGAATCCACTAGCCACTCCTTGGGTGTTTCTGCTCTGTCCTTCAAGGCTGCTATGAATGGGAATTGAAGGCAACGAGTTTAGACATAACCCGGAAACTTCACAATCAGTGAACACATGGTTTTCTTAAAGGGCACTGGTTTCTTTCTCTTTTTTTGGTGGAATGGGCGTCCTTAAATAAAGTTTACTTAAAACTTCAGGTTGGGTGAGTTCACACCGACACAACCAGCCAAAATAAAAATATTCTCAGTAGCCCAGTTCTGATCAAGTTGCCAGTACTGACCGAGAAACTAGCTCGGATTCTGTACCTTTATTGGCCCTTGTCTCAACTCTGCAGTCTTCAGCCCATTAGGCTCTGCCTCAGACCTCTTTATAGGCAACAATGTCTGGAAGCCTAGACGTTTAGATTGCTAAACAATTAGGCATCCTAGCCATTTTCATCCCAGCCTGCTCACACACAAAGAATGAAAATATTTTGAGCAAATTAGACGACGAGGGAAACTTATCAGCAATGGCTATAAACACAGCAATAGCTATAAAAACTTAAGTCAAGGCAATTCTGGTCTAGTCCATGCGTCCGGGAGGTTTCTCACATCTGCGTTCCCAAGGACCCAGCATAAGCAGTTAAAAATTCTTGGTGAATGCTGTCTGTCGAAAGTTAAATTCTTTTGCTATTCCCAGCTTGTGATCATTTAAAAGGAATTTTCCAAAGCAAGGTCTAATATTAGACTCAAAATGAAGTTTCCATTCCACTGAGGCGCTATTCTCACCAAAGTAACTACCGCATAATCAGATTGTCTTGGAGCAATTCGTTTAAATGCAGATGGACATACTTGAAATACCAGCTCCATAGCACCAAGGGATCTGACTGGAAAGGGCCTTACTCCAGGAGAAATTATTTGGACTGCAAATTATTAAATATCTTCAGATAATAAAGGCCTGTTTTCTTTGTAGCTCACTTGTAGCCACCATTCATACCCCCTACCCTTCCAATGTCAGTAACTTCTGCATCCACCGGAAAACTACATTCTCCTCGCTTGGTGACTCCCGCGAAGCCCTGTGTACTGCACCTTCTAGGCCCCTAGACACAGGGAGGCAAGTCACACCCTCTGCCCACTGATGCTGTCACAGAGCAGTGGCACAGTGCACCTTTCCTGCTTAACCAGCCATTCAGGAAGAAAGCCTAGTCTTCAGGACTCATCAAGGCATCAGTCCAAAACAAAATGTAAATATTTTTCAGTACAGAAATTTTAAAACTGAGCTCAAATAGAGCCTTCGTTAACCAGAGCATTGGCAGAATACAGTCAGAACTGAAAGGAGCAATGCAACTTTGGGGAAACCGACAGTGAACTCATAGATTCTTAACTTCCAAAGAGAAAAATTAAAATAAACCCATCAGCAGAATATGTAACTGCAGGCATTAAATAACACTAAAGCTTTTTAATAAACAAAGATTAAATAAACTTGAAGAGCTATATATAGAACAAATGAATTGCTGCCATGATGAAGGCCTGGCAAGAGCCCTTTTTGGCAGCTGTAAGGTCTTGCAATATGCCAGCAGCTTTGGACTGTCCTGAAACTTAAACTTCTAGCTTCTTCTCTCCTGCTAGTCCAGTCCTAAATATGGACGAAAAGAAGTGAAAAAGCCGATGGAAGAGTTAGTGGTTCAAATCCACCCAGCAGCTATTCAGGGGAAAGATCTGGAAATCTGCTGCCATAAAGATTACAGCCTACAAAAGCCAACAAGGCAGCACCATTCTGTCACATGGGGTGGCTATAAGTCAAAACCCACTCAACAACTAATAACAAGAAACCAGGCCTAAGAGAATCTAAGCAGGCTTGTTTCCAGAGAGCATTCAGAATATGAATACATCTCAGTTCAAATTCAGACACATACATACGTTATTATGAAATAACTTAGATTGTTCCTATTTCTATAACTGCTACGTGCTCAAGGCAGGGTTCTTACACAAATGTAGTTACAGAAACCGTATCTTGATTGAAAAATTTCTGCTTCTGCCTGCTTTTCACTTTGCGGCTACTGTCGAGCTGATTCTGACTCATGGAACCCTAAAGGTCAGGATAGAGCTGCCCCCCAGAGCTTCCAAAGTGTGCCTGGTAGATATGAACAGCCAACCAGCAGATGTACCATTTAACCACTATGCCACCCACTGCTCCCCAAATCAAATTACTATTTGTACATTCTCCTTGGATTGGTAAATCTGCCCAGAATGGACGAAGCTTACCACATTTGTGTATTTTAACTATACTATATTCCTACTCTCAAACTGTGAATGCCAGATACTATCTGTATCTTAATGGGAATGATCAACAGGGTACAGATGAGGGTGACAAAGGGCAGCTGTAACTGCCTGGTGAAAATCTGAACTCTTTGGCTATCAAAGACTGATGTCAGTGGGCTGAAATGGTACAACAGACAGACTAATTGAAATAGTTTAGAAGTAAACCAAGAGGGTAGATAAAGTAGAGCAGAATAAGAACAACTTGACATAGTTATACTACTACTAATAAAAAAGTGACATATACTAGTTGAAAAGACTTAATAAAGTGTACACAAGGGAAACAGACAGAGCCTATGGAGTCCTAAAATGCCACTCACACAGGAGGAAGAAAGCAAACAGAAACTCAGGGAGAGTCAAGCCAACACTTTATACGCACCATAACGACTGCACTGCACAACTCCAGAGGGCGCCATTGGACGGCAGTGTCTACTAGTTGCCTGAAGTTGTGCGATATTCTGACACCATCACTAACCAAAGATACGGCAGGTCAAGCCATCTGGTATCTTCATTCTTTTTTTTCTTTTATTGTGCTTTAGGTGAAAGTTCACAGCTCTAGTTTCTCATTCAAAAATTGCAGACATTGGTTGCGGTCCCCACAATAGGACAGTGCTTTCCCCTTCCCACTCAAGGGTTCCTGTCTCCATTCATCCGGCTTTCCTGTCCTTTCTTGCTTTCTCATCTTGTTTTTGAGAGGAGATGCCCACTAGATCTTGTATATTTGACTGACCCAAGAAGCACATTTCTCACCTATATTATTATGTGATTTACAGGCTTGACTAATCTTTGTCTGGATATGTCTTTATTTTTAAAGGACTTTCAATTTATCTAACATGAAAACTACAGTAATAACTCATTCAGCAGACATAAAGTTCTTAGGAGGGAGTTCCATAAACTAGTGACTTAAAAAAATAATAAATGCACTACAAATCAGAGTACAAGTACCATACAGTTTGCATATTTTAATAGTCAAAGAAGTCAATACACTTCAAATAGCATATTATCAGAAAGGGATTTAGTCTGATTTACAAAAAGTAAACAAATTGATCAAGTGTGATGATGTCTGTAGACATAACTTTAAGCCATAAAATATGACACTATATAAGTGTCAATAAATTGGACACATGCCATTTTTGTCTATTCAGTCAAATATTTATGGAAGGCTTACTAAGTGCCATGCTGATATCACAGGAACAAAACAAAACATTGTCCCTCAAGAGGTTTACATTCTAGGGGAGACAGATGATAAAGGAAACAATGAGAAGGCATGCCAGATTGTGTTAAATGTGCTGTGCAGAATAAAAACCAGGGGAAGGATTAGACTTAATACAGGATGGTCAGAGAATGGCTTCCCTAGTAAGGTGACATTCGAGCAAAGCTGAAGGTCTGGAAGAGTCTCAGGAGTCGAGCAATGCAGATACGGGGCTGGGCAGGATGTTCTAGGTAGAGGGGACAGTAAAGGGGGAGGCTTGGTGGACGTGAGAAAAAGCAAGGAGGCCGAGTGGCTGAACAGAGTGAACCGGCCGGCAAGAGGTACAGATGAGGTGTGCATATGAGCAGGGAGTGGGGAAGTGGCGGAGAAGAGGTGCGACAGATCACGTGACCACTGTGAAAACTTCAGTGTTTACACTGAGCAAGACAAGAAATGTCTGAGCAGAAGAGCGACATGATCTGTGCTTGTTGTAAAATGGTCACTCTGGCTGCTGGGTTGAGAAAAGGCCTGACAGCTGGTGGCAGAGGGGTGGCAGCAGGCAAGGAAACCCAGCTGAAAGCCATTTCAGTAATGCAAATGAGAGACGATGGCAGCTTGGGCCCAGATGACAATAGCGGAGGTGACAAGGAAATTCCTGGATTCTGGGTACAGATTTCAGGTACAGCCCACAGGATTCGCTGATGGACTGCATGCGGGCAGGAGAGATAGAGAAGAGCAACTGGACCACGCACTGAGGGTGACTGGGGCAGGTACAAGTTTGGAAGCAAGAAGAGAGTTCAGTTCCAGACAGGTTAAGTTTAAAAATTTCCATCCTTTATCAAATAGGTGGTTAGATACATGACTCCAGAATTCAAGAGAATGAGGGAGAAATGTAAGCGATAGATAAAAGAACTGGGAATCACTGGTGTATATTACTGCTGCTGTTGTTAGCTGCTGTGGAGTGAGCCCCAACTCATGGCAACCTAGGCACAATCGGACCAGACCATTGTGATCTACAGAGTTTTCAATGGTGATTTTTCTTTAGAAGTAGATCACCCAAACTTTCTTCCTAGTTTTAGTCTAGAAGGTCTATGAAATCTGTTCAGTAAGATAGCAAGAAACAAGCCTCCACTGGTAGCTGTATACTTGAGGTACACTAGCCAGCAGTCGAATGTGGACCTCCTCCCAGATGTGCGGCACGAATGCTATTAAACTATCACTGCCTCCACTGGTGTACAGTCGGTGTTTACAGCCACTAATCTAGATCACTTAGGGAGCGGGTGTGAACACAAAAGAGATTCAAGCACTACGCTCAGAGGCATGCCAAAGTTTTATAGATTGAGAAGTTGAGATATACCAAAAAGAAGACTGAGAAGGAGTGGTCAGAGGGGTACAGAGAGAATACAGCAAATGGTATCCCAGAAGTAAAATGAACCACTTCAAGAAACAGAGAGTGCCAAAGTTTCAAAGGTAGCACAAGGGTCTTAAAAGATGATTTTGGTGACAAAAGATGCTGAAGATAAAGAAAGTCACAGAGGAAGAGCTAAGGATTACAGTTTAAATGACATACCAAAAGACTCTATAGACTCTACAGAGTCCCTGTCTGGTGATTTCTATTTCCTGCTTCTAACACAGAGACACATACTGGCCTGCTCCTGCAACACAACCCTAACCAGAGATAAAAGGCCTGTGCCTTTTAGGACAGAGTGCAGCTTGTCCATATGGAAACTTCCTCCCCCAGATAATACTCCCCCTCTTTTGAGTCCTCACTTATGGAAATGATACCATATCACATTATAATCACTCAGCCATAAAACTGAAAGCATCTTTGTCTCTTCTCTTCCTCATTCTTTCTTATGTTCCCTCCCTTTTTAATTGAAGAATACATATCATACATACATACACTCACACAGTGCATAAAATGCACAGATCAACTTATATATGTATACAGCTATGGAACTACTGCCCAGATCAAGAGACATGTCAGCATCCTACAAGATTCTCTCCAGACCTTTCATACTCAGTACCTGTAACTGTACCCCAAATAGGAAACCACTACTTTAACTTCCGGCATCAGAGGTTAGTTTTGGCTATCCTTGAAAAGCCTATAAATATCTTATATACAGTGTACTAAGAAAGAAAAAAAAAACAAAGAAACAGTGCCATTGGTCGAGTCTGACTCATAGTTATCCTACTGGACACAGTAGAATTGTCACCAAGAATGCCAAGGAGTGCCTGGGAGATTCAGACTGCTGACCTTCTGGTTTGCAGATGTGGCACCTAGCTACTGTGCCACCAGGGTTTCCATACAGAGCATATGATCTGTATATCTAGAAGATTCATCCACGTTGTTGTATGAATTACTATTTGTCTTTTCTTATCCTTGTAGAGTACGTCATTGTCTGAATTCACCATAATTTATTTATCTATTCTCCTGTCAATGAGTATTTACATGATTGTGCCTTTGGGCGATTATGAATAAACCTGTATGACCATCTTGCACATGTCTTTTAGAGAACAAGTGCACTACTTTTTCTTGGGGATGCACTTAGGAACAAGATCCCTAGGTCATAAACCAAAAACCAAACCCACTGACGTGGAGTTGATTCTAACTCACAGCAACCCTAGAGGACACAACAGAACTGCGTCATTTTCAAGGAGTGCCTGTTGGATATGAACTGCTGGCCTTTTGGTTAGCAGCTGTAGCACTTATACACTAAGCCACCAGAGTTTCCCACTAGGTCACAGGGCAGATGAAAAATTAGCTTTAGTATATATGAACGGTTTCCCAAAGTGGTTGTGCCAACTCCCACCAGCAGTGTCTGAGAGTTTTAGCTGCCTCACGTCACGGGCAACCTGGTACTGCCAGCCTTTTTAATTTGAGCTTACTCATGCATACTCTCTCTTTACTCTTAACCTGCTAAGAACTGTTAAATCCTGTGACTCAAGGCTCTTTGAAATGTATTCCTTCAAATCGTAATACTTTTTGCATAAACCTGCCACCTCCATTACACATCCACACTTTCCCATCTGTTTGCTCTTGTTTTTTCCGTTTTGTTTGCCTTCAATATGCTTCTTCTGGTGAGTCTTAATTCTCTGAATGCATGCTCTAAATCTTGCAAGGTACATATGATTTTCTACTTCACATTACAATTATCAGTTGGGCATGCTTTACCTGTCTTGTGAGCACAACAGCATCGAATCCACTTTTCCACTGCTCACAGCATCAAGCCTGTTTCTTCTATGATGACCGCAGTGATATTCAGCTATGAAGTATGTAGCACTTTTTTTAGGATGAGTTCACAAACTTGTCAGACCTCATACAGCAAAAAAAACCTCTGCTATCTCAACATTCTTTACATGTATAATTAAGTGATGATTATTTCCATTATGTTGGATGATCACCAGCACTATTTCCAAATTTTTCCATCACTCTTATCAGAAGTTGAATGCTTCCCCAAGCAATGACTCCTTCTTTCCCCTTCTGTCTTAGTCATCTAGTGCCGCTATAACAGAAATACCAAAAATGGATGGCTTTAAAACGAGAAATTTTATTCTGTCACAATCCAATAGCCTACAAATCCAAATTTAGGGCATCACCTCCAGGCGAAGGCTTTCTCTGCTGGCTTTTGTCACCAGTCTTCCCCTGGTCAGGAGCTTCTGAGGCACAGGGACCTTGAGTTCTTCCCACAGGGTGTGCTCTGCTCACAGCACTGCTTCTTTCCTGACGGTCCCCAACTGTCTGCTTGCTTCCCTTTCCTTTATATCCCCAGAGATTGTCTCAAGGCACCACACAATCTTAAACACCGAGTTCGTCACCATCAACATAACTGATGCCCATTCTCCCTTATTAACATCAGAGAAGCAGGGTTTACAACATAAAGGAACATCACACAGTACCACGAATCAAGGCCTAGAGGAATTAATACACCCATTTGGGGGGTGACACAATTCAATCCACAAAACCCTCCGTCTTATTCTTGGCAACCACTAATAAGCTTTGGTCTCTATATGTTTGCCTATTCCAGACATTTCATATAAGTGGAATCATATTTGTCCTTTCGTGATTGACTTCTCTGGTTTCTATCCTGTGTCACCCTAGGCACCAAAAAAATCTTCCAATTGTCCTGGACTCCTTTCCTTTAACACCCATATGTGTCAGACAGAACTGTCCTTTACAATGTTTTCCATGAGTGCTTTTCGGGAAGCAGACCAACAGGACTTGGATGCTGTTTTAGTCAGCTAGGGCTGCTCTAACAGAAATACCACAGAGTGGATGGCTTTAACAAAGAAAGATTTATTCCAGTAGGTTGCAAGTCCATATTCAGGGTGTCCGCTCCAGGGAAAGACTTTCCCCTTGTCGGCTCTGGAGGAAAGTCCGGTATTGCATCAATCTTTGTCCAGGGAGCGTCCTCACGCAAGAACCTCTGGTCTGAAGGACGCACTCTGCTCCCGGTGCTGCTTGCTTGATGGCAGCGAGGTTCTCAAATTATCCTTTTGTTTCTTTTTCCTTTTATTCCTTGCAAGCTAAAAGCATTAAGGGTGGGGCAAGCCATACTCCAGGGAAACTCCCCCCACAGCAGGAATTCACAGCCCCACCCTAATCCTTTAACATACAGGTTAGCAAAACCACACAATGGAGGACAGTCCCAAGATACTGGGAACCATATCCCAGCCACATCGCTGCACACATTTTTGCGGGGACACAATTCAAACCATGACAGATGCCAAGGCACTTCTGGCTGAATTTGAACCTCCAATCTTTCAGTTCAACAGCTGAAAGCATTAACTGTTTGTACCACCCAGGGATTCCCTAATCCCTAATACCAGATTCCAAATCCCACCACCACTGATGGCCATCCTCACATCTTTCCTACTCCGAGCTCATTACTTTGCTCCTTAATTATTTTATCTGATCTGCCTACTCCAATCTCTTCCCTATTCCTACATACACAAAGATAAAGTTTAACAAACTACAATACAATCATATTATTCCACTACCCAAAAGTGCTTAGATTTCCCATCGACTATCAAATTGAGGAGAAAACGCTTTTTTTATTATGCTTTAGGTGGAAATTTACAACTCAAGTTAATTTCTCATACAAAAATCTATATATATATAGTTACATGACACTAGTTTCAATTCCTATAATGTGACAGCACGCTCCCTCTTTCTACCCTGGGTTTCCTGTGTCCTTCCAACCAGCTCCTGTCCCTTCCTGTCTTCTCATCCTGCCTCTAGACAGCAGCTGCCAATACAATCTCATATATCTGCTTGAATACTAACAAGCACACTCTTCATGAGTATTATTTTCTGTTTTATAGTCCCATCTAATCTCTGTCTGAAGAGTGGGCTTCTGGAATTATTTTAGTTCTAGGTTAACAAGGCATCCAGGGGCCACTATTTCGGGGGGTTCCTTTAGTCTCAGTCAGACCACTACGTCTGTTTTTTTTAAAGTGAATTTGAATTCTGTTCCACATTTTTCTCCTGCTCCATCAGGGACTCTCTGTTGTGTTCCCTGTCAGAGCAGTCATTGGTGGCAGGCAGGCATCATCTAGTTCCTCTGGTCTCAGGCTGATAGAGTCTCTGGATTATGTGGCCCTTTTGTTTACACGCTAAAACCTAAATCACAGACAACTATACAATTCACTTCCGGAACTTGGCGTAGTGCCACCGTGCTCAATGGCCATTCCAGAAAGAGTTCCAAGATTGCTGTGAAGGGTGAACTAGCCCTTCACATTTATGTGGCCCTTTTGTCTCTAGTATTTTCCTTGCGTCTTTGTTGTTTTTCATTCTTAAGTAGAAAACTTTTAGAGTCGTGTTCAAAGGCCATCATCTCTTGGTCCCTCCCACTCCCAACTCTTTAGTCCTCTGATCATGTGCTGTCTGTCTTGGTTATCTAGTGCTGCTATCACACATAGACCACAAATAGGTGGCTTTATACAAAGACTACCAATTAAATGTTCACATACTCATCCTAGAAAAAATGTTACAGACCTCACTGCTCAATATCACCATGGTCACCTTCGAAGTACTCCCCTTGGGAAGCCATACACTGACACCAGCGGCTAGTTCACCCTTCACAGCAATCTTGGAACTCTTTCTGGAATGGCCATTGAGCACGGTGGCACTACGCCAAGTTCCGGAAGTGAATTGTATAGTTGTCTGTGATGGAGGTTTTAGCGTGTAAACAAATAGTTGTATTTGGAACAGTCTATCCCTCCCCACTCACTTGACCTGACCCCCGGTGACTTTTTTCTTTACCCAAAGAGAAAGAAATTGAAAGGAAGACATCTGGATGACATTCAGGACATCAAGGGTAATAGGATAAAACTCTGATAGCCGTTCCACAAAAAGAGCTCCAAAATTGCTTTGAAGGGTGGACTAGGTGCTGGTGTTGGTACAGAGCTTCCAAGGAGAGTACTTTGAAAGTGACCATAGTGATACTCAGCAGTGAGGTATGTGGCACTTAGAGCAATAAAGTTCATGGACTTAATTGTCACAACTTGCGTTTTGTGTGTGTGCGTGTGTCTAGGTCTAGATAGATAGGTATAGACATATTGTGCTTTAACTGAAAGTTGACCATTCAAGTCAGTTTGTCATACAAAAACTTACACACATGTTATGTGTGACCCTAGCTACTCTTCCCACATTGGAACACCACACTCCTCCTTTCTGTCTCGTATTTTCTGTGTCCATTTAACAAGCTCCTGTCCCCCTCTGCTTTCTCATCTGGCTGCCAGGCAAGAGTTGCTCATTCAGTCTGACGTATATACTTGAGCCAAGAAGCACACTCTTCACCAGTATCATTTTATGTCTTAGAGTCCAGTCCAATCTTTGTCTGAAGAATTAAATTTGGGAACGGTTTCAGTTCTGGTCTAACAGAGAATCTGGGGACCACATCTTTCAAGGACTCTCCAGTCTGTCAGACCACTCAATCGGGTCTTTTTACTAGAGCTCTCATTCTGCATCCTACTCTTCTCCTACTCCGTCAGGGATTCTTTGTTATATTCATATACGGGGGTCTTAAACAAACATAAATTTATTTTCTCAAAGTTTAGGAGGCTAGATGTCTAAATTTAGGGTGCTGCCTCTATGGGAAGGCCTTCTTTATCTGCTGGCTGTGGTAGAAGGTTCTCGTCTTTTAGCTTCCACTCCTGGATGACTTTCACTGGGCCTACGTCTCTCCTGTCTCAGCTTGCTAGTGTATGGTTAATCTCCTCTGCATCTCCAAAGATATTTACTCAAGATACACCCTATACCAATTCTGTCTCATTAACATAACAAAGATAAAATACCAGAACCAAACCTACTGCCATCATGTCACTTGTGAATCACAGCCACTTACAGGACACAGTAGAACTGGCACAGGGTTTCCAAGGAGCATCTGGCAGACCTGAATTGCCAACCTTTTGGTTAGTTCATTCCCAAATGAGATTATAACTGCAGGCACAGGCACTAGGATTTACAACAGATACTGGGAGGACACAGTGCAATCTATAACACTGCCTTAACACAACCCACTGGCACTGCCCTGCCACAGCCACACCTGGATTCTGGGAGTGCCCTGGTCTGTATCCCCACATTAGTCTCAACAGTTAAGTCCTTTATCCATTTCCTCCTCAATTCAACAACTGCAAAATTAAAATAAAACATAGCCTGCATTATAAGCCACTTAACACGAACAGCCATTTTCTCACTTTTTTAAAAAAACATGAATACATGGATGAATTCTTATTATGCCTTGTAGATTTCTGCAGTCAAACACGGTGCTAGACATAGTATTGTAATATGGGCCACAATGGTTAAGCCAGCTTAAGAAGATGCAACACAATTTCATTTAGTGGGCTATCACCTACTTCTGTACTATTTAAAGCTAAAAACGAAAACAAAACAACAAACTAAATGCTTTAAAAAAAAGTACTTATTTTACCTTACCATCCCCACCAGAGCTGAGTACATTTTTTCCAATTGAATTTTCCCACCATAAAATACACCAGAAAAATGTGACACAGATCTTAAAATAGTCCTATGTAAACAATACATGAGGATATATATAGAAGCAATTGCTGTATATAGAAATTGCTGGTTCTAAGTACTGATAGCTGTTGCTATTCTAGGAGACAAAAGCCCTTTTTTACCAGAAGTTTTACTACTTCCACAGATTCTGATGGCCCACTGGTAGGAGCCTGGCCAAAATCTCCCTAGCTGGACAGTTCTTCCAGACCGGGCATGTCGGGGGCCATCTCAGCCACCAACATCACTCCCAGTTAGGCCTGAACTACCACGTCTACCACTGAGGTCTATGGATAGGGGTGGAATAGGGAATGATGGTTTCCTAAAGACAAAATCTACTTTTTTCGGGGGGGAGGTAGGGAAAGCGTAGCGGTTTATTTGATACAAACAGTATTTGCTAATAAGAGTATTTCCTGGATAGAGCCCTGAATTTGTTGACTAATTTAGTAACTATAATAGCTTTCACAGACTAGTCCCGGGAAATAAAAACTATTATAATGCAAGATATACACCAAAAGGTCAAAAGCACTTAGGGCCCCAGAGAACCCGTTCTGTGTTACAGATACACTGTTAAGAAGTGCAGGTCCAAAGTGGTTCTATAACATGGTGAATGTAATCAATGCCACAGATTTAATCACAGGGCAAATTTTTTGTTATAAATATTTTACCACAATAAAATCTTAAAAAGAAAAGAGACTACAGCAGCAGCCCAGGCCCACTTTTGTGTATATCATTTGAACTTTCCCATACTCAGTACAGGACATCTTTAATATCTAACACACTGTAGGTATTGAAATACTTGCTGATTAGAATCAAATGAAAACTCTGAGAGTGAAACACATCAGTAGTCATATCTGTATTTTACAGCAAAGGAAACGTAATTTGAGTGGTTGTAAGACCCGTCCAAAACCAATGACTAGTAAGTAACAGACTGATAAATAAACCACGTCTTTTGACTCCCCATTTAATTACACTCAATTGTGACCTATAATTTTTTCCATTAGGCAAACTTTCTTCCACTTGTCAAATATATATTGTGCATATTCCCAGAAACAGTGCTAAGTGCATATGGATGCCTTCCTCCTTAAAAAAATATTGTTCTTTTTTCTAGAAAATGATTATATGTTATATATGTTATAAAAGTATTCTTTGGTTTGCAAAATGGATTTTTTTTAAGATAATTGTACATTCACATGCAGTTGTAAGAAATATCAGAGAGATCCTGAGTTCTTTTACCCAGTTCCCCCCCAGAGGTAACATCCTGCAAAACTACATCACAGTATCACATCAGAATGCTGGCATCCATACAGTCAAGATACAGTATGTTACGGATTGAGTTGTGTCCCCCCAAAAATACTTACAGAAATTTAGCTGGGTTGTGATTACCAGTATTGTGTGACTGCCCTCTATTTTTGTGATTTTCCTATGTTGTATTTTAGAGGATGAGGGTGGAATTGTAAATCCCTTCCTAAGGTCACTTCCCTGCTCCACTGTAAAGGGAGTTTCCCCCAAGTGTGGCTTGCACTACCTTTTATCCTTTTACCCTACAAAAGATAAAAGGAAAGGGAAGTAAGCAGAGTGTCAGGAACCTCACACCATCAAGAAAGCAGCACTGGGAGTAGAAGGCATCCTTCAGACCTGAGGTTCCTGCACCAAAATGCTCCCTGAACAAAGACGGATAAATGTCTTCCCCTGGAATGAACACCCTGAACTAGGACTTGTAGCCTACTGGACCGTGTAAGAACAAATTTTCCTTTGTCAAAGCCGTCCACTGTGGTATTTCTGTTAGAGCAGCCCTAGGTGACTAAAACAGCACACTTCAATCATCTCAAGGATCTTGCCTGTTACCTTTTCTACGTTCACTCCCACCCCTGACAAGAGACCGTTTTAATAGCTTCTCTGGTGAGATAAACAATTTAAGTCTTCTACTGGCAGTGGCTCTTAAGCTTACAAGTTTAAACAAACATTAAAACACTCACAAAATGGCAGGCAACAGGAACACATTTTTCAGTCAATAAAAACTTGATTTATGCATAGCATTGAAAAAAACTCAAGATCGGGGCCCAATCCGAGTAAGATTAGTTACTCATCCTTCCTTGGTTGAGGCATACAGGGGAAAGTCATACAACTGACCGCTAAGACAGGACTATGTTACAGAGAGCAGCAGAGACACCAGCCTTGATTTAATAAATGTCTAAAGAGGCATCTCTATGGAAGTACTATTTTCTTCTTTAATTTTTCAACAATATGAATTTTTCTGTTTTAAATTGAGGTGAAATTCACATAACATACAACTGACCAATCTAAAGTATATAATCCAGGGACGTATAGTGTATTTACAATGTTGTGCAGCTACCAGCTCTTCATAGTTTTAAAACTTTTTCACTCCTCCATTAAAAATGCCAATATCCATTAAGTAATTGATTTCCATTGCCTGGTAGCCTCTAGTCTGCTGTCTGTCTCTATAAATTGGCCTGTTTGGGATGTATCATATTATGATGGCTTTCTGACATATCAACCTAGATAGGTAACAGTCCCCAGTAACTCACACTCTTAAATGTAGGTGCTCTTGTGACAGTAACTGCACACATAATTAAAGTTCCTAATCAACAGACTTGAAGGAAAATTCTCCTGGATGAGTCTGATTTAACCAGATGGAAAGCCTTTTCCTCCTGTGGACAACAGCTTCAACCTGTGCTTGAGAAGTTCTACTTGCTTGTGATCCTCCCTTCCGGATGGTCTGTTCTAGTGACCCCACAATTACATAAGCCAATTCCTTATAATAAATTTTTAATGTGTGTGTGTACACAAAGATGTGTGTTCTACTAGCTCCGCTTCTCTGGTTGAATGCAGACTGATACACCAAGGACACACACCTGAAAAAGATTTAAAAACCAGATACCAAAAGAAAACTAGGACTAGACTAAATTTTCACTTCCCAAGCCCAAGACTTAGGGCGAAGATAAGCTATCATGTGGATGATCTGCTAGAAAGACCTGCCCAATGAATTCCACGGTGGAAACATTTGGGAAAAAAACTTAGCCTAGACTAAACGGTGATGCATTTAAAAGGCAAAAAGCCAAATAATTTACTTTGTAGTCTAAATGAAATATCTCGCTAAAGACAAGCCCTCTGGCGACCCCATCCACATCAAGATTTCCGGCCACGGCAAGGGACGGGCTCCCATGCCCGCAGGACTACCAGCCCCTTTTCCCTTCTGCTTGTGCTTCATGCAGTCTTGCTGCCAGATCCTTTAGTCAGAAATCCAAAGTGAGGCAATGAATATAAGATTCCAGTCATTATGTGACTTGTCTAATGGCCCATTCAAATAATTTATGAGAAAATCTCATGAACTAACAGAAACTGAAGAGTTTTTTCCATTATTCTTCTCTCCCAGAATATTTAAAGACGTGGATTTTCCCATCTTTTGGGGAAATATTTTCTTATAAATAGTGAGGCATGCTGGGCATCTCCACTTCATCTTTTTTGGTGGTCTGTCACACTTACTGTACACTCACTGGAATGTTTTCCTAGTAAATGATCAGCAATGGAAAACATGGCTAAGACAAAAGATGGCTTTCGGGCTGAGACGATGGGAACCTTCTCATCTTTCCCAAGAGACAGGTATTCTTCTACAGAGCTGCGGGGTTTATTTTGGAACTGATGAGTCTATTTCTGTCTTTGATTTAGACTTATTTGTAGACTTTGTGAGGATGACACAAGGACTGACTATGCTAGTGAGGTGACAGTGCAAGAGATTAGGAACAGTACAGTGTATCCAGTAATAATAGGAGATGTTAAAAAGAGAAATTTCCATTGCTAAGGTCAACTATTAGGGTTTCAATTTTATGATTTTCCCTTCTGTTGCTTCCTTACATGTCTTAACTTTTGGATCAAGACTTATTTAAAACTGTTTAGTGATCCAACCTCTTGATTTCAACTAAACCGTATAACTTATTGCATGATTTCTACAACACAGGTAGGCAAGATCAGTAATTACACACACACAACAAATTCACTTCTGTCAAGTCAACTCCGACTCACAGCAATCCTACAGACAGAGCAGAACTGACCCACTGAGTTTCCAAGGAATGCCTGGTGGATTTAAACTGCTGACCTTCTGTTTAGTAGCTGTAACATTTAACACGACACCACCAGGGTTTCCAGAAGCCATACACAAAAACACAGTCCACCAAAAGTGGGAAAATGTAGAACGAAATTTAAAATCCTTATGGATTCTAGTCTCCCTGGAGCCATCGAGGGTGGATGAACCCTTGAAACTACTGCCCTGAGATACTCTTTATACCTTATACCAGAAACAACCCTTGAAGGCTTCGTAAAACCTATCAACAGTTTAGCTTAACTAGTAAAAACAATTCTGCCTTGAGCATTATGCTCTTTTAAGAACTATCTAGAGAGGATCAAACTGATGAGAACCTTAGGGGGCAGTTAGTTTATGTTACTGACGGAGGAACAACTCAGAAAACGCGGGTAAGAATGGCTGCACATGTTGAAGAATGTAATCAATGTCACTAAATCATACATGTACAAACCACTGAATTGTTACACGTTTTGCTATGTTTATTCTCAACAATAGCAACAAAATAAATAAGATTTGGGAACCAAAACAAAACATTGGTGCTCTTGGGATTCTCAGTGAACAAAATTTACTTATGTCCAGACAACGGGCTAAAAGATACTGCACACCAAACCATATTGCATGTTAGTATCACGTATTTTAAGGAGGGAGCCCTGATGGCGAAGTGACTAAGAGCTAAAGCTGCTAATCAAAAGTCCAGCAGTTTGAATCTACCAGCTGATACTTGGAAATGCTATGGGGCAGTTCGATCCTGTCCTATAGAGAGTCACTGTAAGTGGGAATTGATTAAATGGGTTATTTTAAGGGGTGAGGTGAGTTTATCAGTTCTTTTTAGCCTTCTTGAAGGGAAAACCGAGGGTTGGTTTTGTTAAGAGTAGAAAGATCTGATCTCTTTTTCTCACTGTAGAATAAAGAATTTAGCTTTATCCAAAGAATCTGGTCTTTGTCCTAAGTTCCCAAGAGATAACCTCTAAAGCCTTAGAATTTCCTCAGTGATTAAACTACTTTTCATGAAGAGTTCATTACACTAATGAAGTGACACAGGACAGGGGTTGGCTGGGCCAGAAAGACCAAAGAAGGATATCAGCTCGTGTTAAGAGAGGGGCATCATTTAATCAACCATACCTAATGTACTAAGGCCCCAATAAGGGCTCTGAGCACAGAAGCTCCATGGGCTTCCTGGTTGGTGACAGACATCAATGCACGTGAGAAGCTACGGCATCTTTTAGGACACAGAAGTTCCATATTGGGAACCATTCCAAACTTTGTCTTCTGTAGGTGTTTATATATCCTTTTTGCTATAATAAAACTGTTATCTTAAGTACAGAACTTTATACAAATTCTGTGAGTTCTCCTAGCCAATTATCAAACCTGAGGGAGTAGTGGAAGCCAGCAAATCAGAAGTGAAGATGGCCTGGGGACTCTAGAGCTCACAGCTGGTATTGTGAGGAGATAGAGGGAATCCTTGAATTTTGCTCAGCAGGTCAAAAGTGTGTGGGAACTCAGGGGTTCTCGAACTTACAGCTGGCAACCTGAAGGGTTAGTGGGAAAATCTCAGGTTTGCGGTCTGTAAGTCAGAAGTGAAGGTTCACAGGGACATCCAAGGTCGTGGCTAGCATCTGAAGTCTGAGGCAGACTTAGCAGTCTGGAGACTGTGCCCTTTAACTTAAAGTTTTTCTGTTATGAAAGTATCACCATCTAAATGCCCATTAATAGGAGAATAGTTAAACAAACTCCAGGTCACCCATACATGGAACACTGTAAGCTGTTAAAAAGAATCAAAGTAAATCTAAAAAAAAAAAAGTTATAAAAAGTTACCCAAAATACAGTGCTAACAAACAAAACTGGGGAATACTGATTAGTACTGATTATGTAAACATAAAAAATTCTAGTAAGAAATACTTACTAGTGATACTTTGGCTGAAATTTGCTTCTAGTACTATTTTAAGTTTGTGCCCTACAAACAGAATCATTCTCATTAAGTCTATTTTGTGTAATTTGCATTTTTTATAATCCCAGTCAGCTGCAAAAGGACAAGTACTGTATGAGACCACTATTACCAGGACTTATGCACAGAAGATGACTCTGATGGCTACAGGGATGGGGAGGGAAGGGAAGGGTTGTTCACAGACTAGATAGTTGATAGGAATTCTGTTAGGTAAAGGGTGTGAGAGCACTCAGTAGAAGCCAGGTCAGCATAACTGGACTACAACAGAAACTAAAAGGTTTTCTAAATTAAACCCAACATTTCAAAGGACAGAGTAGCAGGAAAAGGGATCTGGGGGCCATGTTTTCAGGGGACATTGAGGTCAACTAGCATAACTAGACTTCTGCTAAGAGAGTCTTCCGTACCCCATATTGGTGAGTGGCGTCCAGGGTCTTAAAAGCCAGCAAGCTGCCATCTGAGGACCACCAACTGGTCCCAGTCCACCTGAGAACATCAAAGACACGAGAAAAAGTGAGCCCAGGAGACAAAAGCACCCATATGATTGGAAGACTACATCAGCATCAGACCAGAAGAACCAGATTGTGCCCAGTCACCAGGAAAGACAGCCTTGATAGGGGACACAATGTAGAGTCCCTGACACAGCATAAGAAAAAGAGATGTGCATATCAAGAACTCTACTAAAAGACCAGAAATCATGGTCCAGCGACCTAGAGGGCCCCCTGGGAACATAGCCCCTAGACTTGCTGGACTGGACTTTGGGACTCAGAGTGAGCATGTGGTCTGTATACTTTACGGTGTTATACATTTATAGAAGGCTGTCCCACAGGTTTCTTTCTAGAGGGAAGAAGAGAGGGTAGAGAGGGAGGGGACAAGTGCTCGCTGGGAGGATACTAGAAGTAAAAAGTGAAAAGGGTGGAGAGAGCAGTCAGAGTTGTAGAGAGGCAGGTATGCAAAACTGATGCGGACTGTATACTTTCTCTTAATCACAATTAAAAAATAAAAATAAAAAAGTAAACGCATTATCCTAACATGAGAGGATGTTTATTTTGACTAGAAATAGATGAGAATAAAATTCTTTGCTTCAAGATCCACATTACTATTAGACACTTCTTAGGTGCCACTTCAAAATCCTCTACACCCATCTTTACTCCAGCCACTACCACAGTGACAGGTCCAGGTAGGCCTTCGCTAACCTTACTTTTATGCAATTAGTGCCCTACAACATCACCTCATCAGTCCAGCTTACTGCGCCACTCACTCCCTGCCTTGGGCCTTTTCTTAAACTTTATTCTAGAATTGTGCATGTGCAACTCAGCAATGATAAGATTTAATATTCATGGGAAAAATACTTCCCCCTTTTGTATCCTAGCAAACAGCTCTGAGAACACTTCACAAGGCTTCTCCTGTTGTCTGCTGTCATACCCAGTGTGGTATCCCATCCTTGAGTTTTCTTTCCCCTTCCTTCCCTTGTCCTGAACTCCTGTTCCCTGAGCTCACATTCCAAATAAACCCCATTGTATCAGGCTGACTTTCAGGATAATACAACATCAAATGGGCAGAAAAATTTTCTACCAGTTAGTTTCTGGCTTCTTACATTTCAGTCTCTTCTAATTCCAATGACTCTAGTGCCAGGTGTGTTAGGACAAATTCATACTTGGATCCAAAGTTGGCCCTGCACTTTTGTGTCACGCCACTGGGTGAACAGGCACAGTGAGAGCTGCAGGGCTTCTGGATGTCATTCCTACACAGTGATGGAGAGTTATAACTATCCATCAAAATGACTACAAACCACATAGCTATATTCCACTAGACCCAAACTAAACACAGCCACAGCTCAACTTCCTAATGGCTAGAAGTCAAAAATGCCTGGGACCACTCCAACATTAGCAGACACAAGAAGACTGAGGGAGAGTAGGCTAAAGCAGAAAAAGTAATGGTAACCAATTATACCCCAAATATCGTGATTTTGCAGATTTTATAATGTACAGAGTCTTGGGAGAACCCTACGTGTATGAGAAGCACTTAAGCTTAAGCTTGATTAGCTCTTACCATAAGAAGAGATTGTTTTCTTTCCTGGGACACAGTACAATAACGGAGGCCAATCAAAGTTTGCCGGTTGATTGCAATTTTAGCAGCAATTTCCCAGAAGAATGATCATCTGCTGTTACCTAATCTAAGGCCCTGTACATAAAACTCTCATTTCCTATTTAACTTAATTGCACTGATTTTATTATTTTAACTCCTAGTGGCACCAAATTCTATAAAAATTATAATAGTTTGTCCTCTGATGAAGCCAGCTTGAACAACAAGGAGAAATCAATCCTGCGTTCTTTCTGCTGAGCCGAGAATATCATCGAGGAATTTTCATTGTCTTCTAACACATGAAATCAGCCTGGAAACCAAGTCTCAGATATTCAAATACAATGGCTTATCAAGGAAAAAAAGATCTGCATTCAACTTACTGAATGAAGGAACAGATCAACAAATGAGTGAATGAATGGTTAAAAGAGCTCAACATTCATTTGCTTGTATAAGGATTCTGAATTAAATAGAAACCATCTTTCTGAGGTAGCAATTACAACTTGTCCTAGGCTTTCTTGAAGTAGGGACTACAATTTCCTGATAAGAGCATCATCTTGGTTTCCAATACAATATTCAGAAGCTGTGGATCATCTTTGGTCACTGACCTCTCAACAACGTTACAGTGTTTAGCATTCAAATACCTGTGGTAGCAACTACCGCAATCTTCACCTGACTGACTACAGCACAACTAGATGGCACGCAGCTACCACCACCAACTGCTCTCTGACACGGATCACAGCACAGGGTCCCAGACAAAGCTAGACAAAAAACAGAACTCTAACTCAAACACACAGACAAAAAAGAACAGACTTAATGAATTCACAGAGACTGGGAAAAACCCCAAGAGTATGGCCCCTGGACACCTCTACGGCTCAGTAATAAAGTCACTGCTGTGGTTCACCCTTCAGCCAAAGATTAGACAGGTCCTAAAAACAAAATGAAACTAAATGGGCACAACATCCAAGGGGCATGGATGAGAAGGCAAGAGGGGAAAGGAAAGCTAGTAATAGGGGACTCGAGGTAGAGAAGGGGAGTGTATTGACATGTTACGGGCTGGCAATCAATGTCGTTAAACAATATGTGTACTGTTCAATGAGAAACTAATTTGCTCTGTAAACCTTCATCTACAGTACAATTAAAAAAAATTAAGTCAGAAAAAATATCTGTGATGGGACTCGTCAGTGATTAAGAGCTTAAACTCTGTACTTAAGACAGATTTAGGTTTAGATTCTTTGGCTCTGCTATACAGTATCTGTGTGACAGGAGGCCAAGTCATTTACCCTCTCTCGGCTTTTCATGTTTATTATGAGGATTGAATGAAAAAAACAAACAAACAAATACCTTAATCCAGTGCTGTCCCACAGTAAACATTAAGTAAATCAGAACCATTATATTATTGATGAACTTTCTCCTGGTTCTGGAAGCTAAAAATCACCTCAAATGTACAGGTATAATACTTTTTAATTTCTATAGGAACAAGATGATGGGATCATTGAGATTATTCAGCCACAAGTAGCTTCTTTAAAAATATAGATTACAGGTGTCTATCCAAGACCGTAATTTTTATAGTCTGGGCATTCATTCATCTTTTACATTTCTTCAGTGTAGAAACTCTGTAAGTTGTTCATTATTTTTCTCAAAATCAGGATTTTGCAGGTAGGTGGGTAAAATGAGGTATGGAGATTGTCCTCCCTCCCCTCTCACCTCTAGAAGTAGTTGCTCCTGCTTACTGGATGAGGCAGTGGGGAGGGCGGCCCATGAAGGAAGCTTGTACAGCCACTGCCTTTGTCATATTTCCTCTGTGAAGAAACAGAAGACTTCAGTTCCTGGGACTGGTTAAGCTCTAGAATAGAGAACTAAGGAATTACTTTGTATTCTCCTAGGAATCTCATCTCACTTTGTGCACAGATCCATAGCTCCAAACTGTTACACATTTCTCTGCATCTCTGTCAGGAAACTAGAATGAAAACAAACAGTGGTAGCTTGCAATACACAATAAATTGATGAAGGTTGGCACAGAGCAAAGAAAGACTCAAAGACTGAGGGAATGAGAAGTGACAAACCAATGAAGGATTAAGTTATATACAATGACTATACCAACCCTGGCATTTGCAAAGACATTACAAAGATTACAAGGTTTAAGATCAAAATCTGAGGAGGCAAGGCCAAGATGGTGGAGTAGTCTGAAGCTTCCTGTGGTCCCTGTTACAAAAAAGACTCCCCCTAAACAAGTGAATCAATTATATATGACAATCTAGGAGACCTGAACATCTACAATAAAGCTGAAAAGGCAGACTGAGCAGCAGGGAGATGGAAGAGACAGTTCACAAACAGCGAGGATTTGCCAGATCTGATCTGGCTGGTAAGCCGCAAGCTGGATAGGTTGGCACATGTGGGCTGACATAAGCAGTAGCACTCAGGGTATGTTTTCCTCAGTGGGAGAAACTGAGCAGTGGAGAGTCTGCATAAGCTTCCAGAACCAGGGAGAAGCAACATTGAACCTGCAAAAGTTAAAAAAGCAAGTGTCTAACTTACTGCAAGATTAAAAAAACAAAAAAACAAACAAACAAAAAAAAACTCTTTCCTCTCTGGGAAGCACATTGCTACTACCATTTACCTGCTCTGCTCCAATCCCAGTCTGGCTTCACAATTGCTGTCCCAGGCCAGAAATGGGACTCACAGTACACCCCAAGTCAAAAGTGGTGCCTACCAGTTCTTACAGTCAACAGCACAGGGTGCCCAAAGACTGGCTGCAAAACTCACCCACCTATGCACTCTAAGGAACAGGGACATGCCTTGCACTTCCACCAAGGCACTCAATTAGCTTCCTAACTTGTTCAGCACAAAATCCCTTATTGTAGCCAGATACATGTGCCTGCTACAATCAACCCTATGTAGCCCTCTCCATCTAAGACTGTAGATGACAACCTGCACCACACACTTGATGACTAACGACCTAAACACCTGAGAGCACAATCAACACAAGAAAAGTAAACAGACTCCTATGCTAATATACCTAGTAGAAGTTCTATATACCGGGTTACAAGACATGAGAGCTTCCAAGATGCCAATAATCAAAGTAGCTCACATGACCAGCCTATCTGGGCATACCAAAACAAGACATTAGGACACAGTAAGCAAACATAACATAAATGCAGTAACTTTTTGATGGCTTAAAAGCAATACAAACCAAGAATCCAGTGCTGTTGAGTTGATTCTGATTCATAGTGACCCTACAGAGCAGAGTAGAACTGCTCCATAGAGTTTCCAAGGAGCACCTGATAGATTTGAACTGCCAACCTTCTGGTTAGCAGATGTAGTCCAGAGAGAGACAGCAAATAGAATCCAAAAGATTAACAATAAAATTTCAGAATTAGACAACTCAATATAAAGTCATCAGAGTAGAACTGAGGCAATGGAAGTCAGAATTAGTGAGATTGAAGATAAAACACTTGACACCAACATACTGAAGTAAAAATCAGATAAAACAATTTTAAGAAATAAGAAACACTAAGAATCACGTGGGATTCTAACAAGAGGATTGCAATACCTGAAAAGGCAGGGATGACAGAAAATATACAGAAAATTGTTGAAGATCTGGTGGCAGAAAACTTCCCTGATATTGTGAAAGACAAGAAGTTATCTATCCAAGAAACTCATTAAACTCCACACAGGGTAAATACCAAAAGAAAGTCCCCAACACATATAATAATCAAACTTGTTAAAACCAAAGACAGAGAATTTTAAGAGCCACTAGGGATAAATAAAAAAATCATCTACAAAGATGAGTCAATAAGACTCAGTTCTGACTATTCATCAGAAACCATGCAGGCAAGAAGACAATGGGGTAACATATATAAAAGTTTGAAGGGAAAAAATTGCCAGCCAACAACTATCTACCCAGCAAAGCTGTCAAACTGCCTCTCAAATATAAGGGTGAAATTAGGACATTTCCAGATAGACAGAAGTTAAGGGAATTTGCCAAAACCAAACCTGAATTACAAGAGCTACTAAAGAGAACTCTCTGGTTAGAAAATGAATAACATCAGATAACAACTCCAGACTACAACACAGGACAGAACAATCAGATAGGGAAATCACAAAGAAAAATCAAAGCTTAAACACTGAAAATAGGGAAACAGATGGCAATATGTAAAAGATGAAAACATAACAAAAAAGAGAGACTAAAAAACGTAGTCATTGAACTTCCATATGGAGAGGAAGTCAACATGATATCAAGAAATAAAAGATTGATTTAAACTTTTAAAAAAGGTAAATATTAAGATAACCACAAGGGAAACTAATAATCTTACACCTCAAAATAAAAAACAAGAAAAATATAAGGACTCAGCAATACAAAACCAACAATGAGAAAAATAAAAATAAAAATGACTCAGCACAGAAAATTAAGTGGAACAAGAAACCGTCAACAATACACACACAAAAATGTATCAAAATAACAGCACTGAACTCATGTCTATCCTCTTAGGCTTAATATAAATGAATTAAATGCATCAATAAAGAGATGAGAGCAATGAAACAGATAAAAGATGATCTATATACATGCTGCCTAGAAAAGACACACTTTAGACTCAAAGACACAAACTAAAACCCAAGGGATGGAAAAAAACATATCAACAAAACAACAATCAAAAAGAGCATGCGTCTCTTAGGCGAATTCCAGGCCAATTGGCACAACTAGCGTTTTGCTAAGAGAGCTCTATGCACCCCACATTGGTGAGTGGCATCTGGGGTCTTAAAAGCTGCCAAGCTGCCATCCAAGGGCACAGCAAATGGTCCCAACTCAGCAGGAACGGATGCTCACCGAGGACCAAAATGACATGCGGTAAAGACAACTGAGAAGTCAGAGAGACCCACAAGAGTGGGTGCCTACATTGACTTGGGACCGGAAGAACCGGATGGTGCCCGGCCACCACCAGTGATAGCCACGATGGAGCTCACAGAGAGGAGTCTCACTGGCAACACAAGAATAAAAAGGGGTGCATTCTGAGATCTCCACTAAAAGACTTCAATTGATGGTCCAGCGGCTTTGGGGTTCCTCTGAGAGCATGGCCCCCGGCCCTGATGCTGCCCTTTCCCATAAATTATAACAAAGGTCCACTCTTTGGACAGGAATGGATTGGACTTGGCAATGCAGAGTGACCATATATTGGAAGCACTTTATGGTTCTATACATCTATAGGATATCATCTTGCTGACCTCTGGCTGGAGGAAGGGGAGTGGACGGAGAGGAGGGGAAAGGAGACTGTTGGGAGGATGAGACATGTATGGAGCAGAGAGGAATAGTGTGCAGTCACCGGACAGGGAGAGCAGTGGAAGCTGCATATAAGTGGGCATGTAAATTTACACAGAAATGTACATTTTCACTCAGTTATGTTAAATAAAAAGAGCATGTGTGACAATATTAATCTCTGTCAAAATAGTCTTTAAACCAAAATCCACCACAAAGGATAAGGAAGGACACTATACAATGATACTCCAATACAGCATAACTATAATACTTACACATCCAACGACAAGCTCCAAAATACATAAAGCAAACTCTAACAGCACTGAAAAGAGAAACAGACACCACCATAGTAACAGAGGAGACTTCAACACACCACTTTCAGTGAAGCACAAAACATCCAGAAAGAAGTTCAATAAAGACACGGAAGATCTAAAAAAAAAAAAAGAGCAGAAATAAATGAAGTAGAGAATAGAAAAATATCTGAAACAGTTAACAAGACTAAAAGCTGATTCTCTGAAAAGAGAAAACAAAATTGATAAATCACTGGCCAAACTGACAAAAGAAAAGCAAGAGAGGAAGCAAATAACCTAAATAAAAAATGAGGTACAATATCACAACAGACTCAACTGAAATTAAAAGAATCATAACAGAATATTATGAAAACTTAGACATCAACAAATTTGAAAACCTGGAAAAAAATGAAACAAATTTCTAGAAACACACTACCTACCTAACACAACTAAATAAACCTATAACAAAAGAAAGGTTGAAAGAGAGGATTAAAAAACTCTCAGCCATAAAAAAATTAAAGGAAGAAAAAGAAAAACCCTGGCCCTAAAGCCTTCACTGGAAAACTCTCCAAGCTTTCACAAAGGAGGTAACATCAATACCACTAAAGATATATGAGACTACAGAAAAGGATGGAGTACTCCCAAGCTTACTCTATGAAGCCAGCATAACCCTCATACCAAAACCAGGTAATCAAACCAAAAATAAACACACCACCATTGAGCTGATTCCAACTCATAGAAACCTTAGAGGTCAGAGGAGAACTGCCACATAGAATTTCCAAGAAGTGCCTGGCAGATTTGAACTGCCAACTTTTTGGTTAGCTATAGCACTTAACCACTACACCACTAGGGCTTCCAAACCAGGTAAAGACACTACAAGAATTTTTTTTAAAAAGGGAAGAAGAAAATTACAAATATGCCTCAGTAAGTGAGATAAAACCCCCCAAAAAGTCTAGCCAATGGAATTCAACAACATATCAAAAAAATAATGCATTATCAGTAAGTGGGATCCATACCATGTATGCAGGATGGTTCAACATTAGAAAAGCGATCAATGTAATCCATCACATAAATAAAAGAACCACTTGATTTTATCAGCCGATGCAGAATAAGCATTTGACAAAACCCAACACCCAACTTGCAGCAAAATAGGACGAGAAATCCCTCAGAATAATAGAGGGCATTTATACAAAGCCAAGAGTCAACATCATCTGAAATGGAGAGACTCTGAAAGCAATCCCCTTGTTTGGGAACCAGACAAGGATGCTCTTTATCACCACTCTTATTCAACACTGTGCTGAAGATCCTAGACAGAGCAATAATGCAAGAAAAACAAAGAGAGGGCATCCAAACTGGTAAGGAAGAAGAATATTTGTATTTGAAGATGGATGGTATGATCTTAGACAACTTGAAAGAACCCACAAGAAAACTACTGGAACTTACAGAAGATTTTAGCAAAGTAGTGGGGTATAAGATAAACATACAAAAATCAACTGGATCCTTCTATACCAACAAAGAGAACTCTGAAGAGAAAATCACCACATCAGTATCATTTAAAATGTCCTACAAGAAGATAAAATACCTAGGAATAAATCTAACCACAGATGTAAAAGACCTATGCAAAATAACTACAGGACACATTGCAAGAAACTAAAAAAGGTGTACATAAGTGGAAAAGCATACCTTGCTCATGGCTAGGAAGACTGTGCATTGTGAAAACAATTCTACTTAAAACAATATACGATGCAATCCTGATCCAAATTCCAAGGACTTTTTTTAACGAGATGGTGAAACAAATCACCAACTTCATATGGAAAGAAAAGAAACCTCACAGAAGTAAAGCATTACTGAAAAAGAAGAACAAAATGGGAGGCCTCACACTATCTGATTTTAGAACCTACCATACTGCCAGGGCAGTAAAAACAGTCTGGTACTGGTACAACAACTGACGCACTGACCAATGGAACAAAAATGAGAATCCCCATGTAAATTTATCCACCTATGAGCAGCAGACATTTGACAAAGTCCATTAATTGGGGGAAAAGACAGTCTCTTTAAGTGCTACATCTGCTAACCCAAAAGTGAGCAGTTCAAATCCACCGGGCACTCCTTAGAAAGTCTATGGGGCAGTTATCCTCTGACCTCTAGGGTCGCTATGAGTTGGACCCGACTTGATGGTAGTGGGGCTGTTGGTTGTTTAACAAAGATGCTGCCATAATTGGATATTCATCTGCAATAAAATGAAGCCAGCCAAGCCAAGTGCTGTCGAAAATGAAACAAGACCTATATCTCACACCATGTGCACAAATTAACTCAAAATGGATCAAAGACCTAAATATAACATCTAAAATGGTAAACATCATGGACAAAAAACCACAAACAATGCCAGAAGCCCTAATACATGGCGTAAACAGAATACAAAACAACTAACAATACACAAACACCAAAAGAGAAACTAGATAACCAGGAGCTCCTAAAAATCAAACACTTAGGCTCATCAAAACAGTGAAAAGACAACCTATAGACTGGGGGAAAAAAAAAAACTGGTTACCACATATCTGATCAGGGTATAATCTCTAAAATCTACAGGATACTGGCAAAACCTCAAGAACAAAAAGACAAATAATCCAATTAAAAAAATGGGCAAATGATATGACTGGCACTTCATCAAATAAGATATTCAAGTAGCTAACAGTAGATGAAGAAATGCTCACAACCATTAGCCACTAGAGAAATACACATCAAAACTGACTGATGAGATATCATCTCACTCCAACAAGGCTGCCACTGATCCAAAAAACAGAAAACAATAAATGCTGGAGAGACTGTACAGAGACTGGAACTCCTGATAGTAATGTAAAATGGCAGCACCACTTCATAAATTGATTCCTTAAAAAGCTAGAAAAAGAAGCACCACAAGATCCAGCAATCCCACTCTTTGGAATATATCCCAAAGAAACAAAAGCTGTCCCACAAACAGATATATGCACACCATGTTCACTGCAGCACTGTTCACAATAGCAAAAAGAAGGAAACAACCTAAGTGCCCATCAACAGACAAACGGATAAACAAATTACGATAAAGACATACAATGAAACATTACAAAATGGTAAAGTACAAGGAGGAAACCTCAAAACATCCCACATGAACGAATCTGGAAGGCATTATGCTTGTGAAATTAGCTGCAAAAGGATACTGTATGAGACCATTACAAGAAGTCAAGAAAACATTTAAATATAGAAAGAAACATTTTTTGATGGTTACCATAGTGGAAAGGGAGGCAAAGAGTAACTTACTAACTAGATTGTAGACAAATTACCTTACAGGAAGGACAACACACAACACAAGGGAAGCCAGCAGAACTGGACTAAACCAAAAGCTAAAAATTTCCTGAACACAACCAAACATTTCTAGGGACAGAGTAGCAGGGGCGAGGGTCACGCATTTGGAGGACATCTAGGTCAACCGGCATTAATGAAAATGTTCTCCATTCCACTTTGGTGAGTTGCGTTTGTTAAGGTCTTACAAATTTGTCAATAGCTATGTAGGTTACAGCAATTGGTCACAACAAAGGAGAACGAAGAACATAAAGACAAACAGAAAATCTCAGCCAAAGAGACAAAAGGGTCACATAAACCAGAGACTCCATCAGACTGAGACCAGAAGAACTAGATGGTGCCTGGCTATCACCAAAGACTTCTGTGGCAGCAAACACAACAGAGTGTTCTTAACAAAGGAAGAGAAAAATGTGATGCAGAAATCAAATCCATGTAAAAAGACCAGACTTAATGGTCTGACCGAGACTCAGCCCCCAGACCTTCTGTTAACCCAGAACCAAAACCATTCTGAAGTCAATCTTCAGACAAAGATTAGACTGGACTATAAAACAGAACAGAACACTCATGAAGAGTGTTCTCTTAGTTCAAGTCCATACACAAGGATGATGGGCAGCTCCTGTCCAAAGCTAGGATGAGAAGGCAGAAAGGGACAGGAGTTGGTTGAATGGACATGGGAAATCCAGGGTGGAAAGTGGCAGTGTGTGTCACATTACTGGGATTGCAACTAGGGTCACATAACAATACGTGTAAAAAATTTTATATGAGAAACTAGCTTGAGCTGTAAGCTTTCACCTAAAGCACAACAATTTTTTTTCAGAAGATCAGAACGCACTTGTCATCATTTGCCCTTTTCTGGTGAAGTCCATGGATTCATCCAACAAACATTTTTACTGAGCACTCACCAAGTGCTAGGCACCATATTAAGCACTTGGGACTGGAATAAAATATAAGCAAATAAGACTAGTCCTTCTGCCAAAGAGCTGGGAGTCTAGCAGCAAATGAAATGAGTACAATTACAGCATGGTAGGCTCTTCTCTCTCAACTGGCATTCATGTAACAACTTCCTGATCCATTGACACAGTCCATTTTCCCTGTACAACACACTGACCAAGGCCCACAGGACACTGGATGTTTCTGGCTGGTAGTCTGTTTAGTATCCAGCTCCTTGCACACTCTGTACTCTCAGAGATCAAGCAGAATGCTTACTAAGAGCTGGTTGTTTGTTGTGACATCTGTAACTGATTCTGCAACTATATAATTTAAATATTATATATAAACCTATGAGAATAATGACAGTTATTTCTATGAAAACTAGAAAGAATCGGTAAAAGCAAGTTGCTAAAGAAAACAAACCTGCCACTTAACTAGGAGCACGTTTAAAACAGCTATATAAAGTGAGGAAAAATCTAAGAACATCCTGTATTCATATCACTTTGAAAATGTAGGAACAGTATTGCTCCACTTAACAGGAAAGAAAACTAGCACTTAGAGATGTTACAGATATACTTCACATACAATTACAGAAAATCGCAATGAGCAAACCCATAATTAAAGAAAATGCTTTGGTCCTACATCAGAAGAATGGCAGTATCATTTTGCAATACCTGCTGAAATAAACTGATTCCAGCAAACAAAATCAGAGACTACTAAAACATTAGGGAAAAGTGCTGATGGAGAAAAGGCTATTTGTACGATGTCAGAGTATCACTGCACAGATTACTGCTAATCTCAAAGACAAAACGTATCTTTACAATGGAGATAACTCAGTCACCACCTTAGTCAAGCGATTAGATTTAACATCACCAAACATATGCCTCCTGATGTGATACACTGTGAAGTACACATCATCCTCTATGACATATCCTAGCCAAAACTTTTTAACCTCAATCTAATAAAGAATTTGGGCCTAACATCCAGTGTATAGGAAGCACTCAAACAAACAAAAAATCGCACCGCCGTCGAGTCAATTCTACCTCATAGTGACCCTATAGGCTGAGCAGAACTGCCCCATAGAGTTTCCAAGGAGCGCCTGGCGGACTTGAACTGCCCACTTTTACTTAGCACCTGTAGCACTTAACCACTAAGCACCAGGGTTTCCATAAGAAGTACCCAAACTCACTGCCTTCAAAACGATTCCAACTCATAGCAACCCTATATGTCAGAGTAGAATCGCCCCATAGAGTTTCCAAGGAGCGCCTGGTGGCTCTGAACTGCTGAGCTTCTGGTTAGCAGCCGTAGCACTTAGTTGCTACTCTACCAGGGTTTCCACAAGGAAGTACAGGGGATAGAAAAATAACTTCGGTGGTATCATGAGAAAACAATCATACACATCTAAAACGTAGGACATTCAAGAAGACAACTACCCTGATTTGTTTTAAAAGTCAGCTATTGTTTATTTTGTTTGCTGGCAATTTGGCTATGCAAAAAAAAAAAAAATCCTCATTTTTGAAAGTTATGGGGTTGAATGTGTTTTAAAATAATTTACCAAAAAGGATAAATGATACAAATGTGGCAAAATATTGATCAGTATTAAAATGCTGACGAGTATATTATGGTTCATTGCCTTTTTTCTCTACTTTTGTTTTACGTTTGACATTCATTTTAAAAAGATAAAAAAATGATGCCATGTGGAGGATTATCCTAACCCAAAAGGAACAAAAGAGATGTAACAATTAAATGCAATGCACAAATCTTGATTGGATCCATCTTAGGAAAAAACCACTGTAAATGACATTTGGGGCACAAATGAGGAAATTTCAATAGGGAATGGATACTGGGGAACTTTCTAATTTTCTTAACAGTGATAAAGGAACTAGGATTATATAGGAAACGTATGCTGAAACATTTCAGGATGAACCACCATGATGCCTCCAACTTACTCTGAAATGTTCAGGAAAACATACACACACACACATATATATATACATATATATCAAAATTTATTAAATCTAGGTGATAGGTATATGGGTGTCATATCAGTCTTTCAACTTTTCTGTATTTTTTAACATTTCCATGATCAAAGCTTTTAAAAGTCTAGCAAACAACAGCAATTTGTTATTTCAAAATCGTATATTTATTATTATACATAGCTGTACAAGATACAGATATGGCAGCATGCTTCTGTAAATATTTATAGCCTTAGAAACCCTATGGGCAATTCTAACTCTATCCTGTTGGGTCACTATGAGTCGGGATCAACTTGACAGCAGAGAGTTTGGTTTTATACATAACTTTTAATGATTCCATACTTCAGCTAAGTTTGCTTTTTCAGGAACTGAAGCCAATTAAAGCCAAGAGGAAGAAAGGATCCCAATGGTGGTCTGTTGACAACTGTTTAACAACTGGCTTTCTAGAAAAAATAGCCCCATTTGTAGTACTGGCCAATTTCCACAGTGTAAATATTGTAACTAGAGCAGATTTCAAGTTACTGACATGGTATCATTGAACACAGCACTGGAAGGAGTGAGTACCATTGATCTTCTGAGCCAGCAAAGGCCAGCTCTAGAACAACACTGGATCCAGTTCACAACAGACAAACACTTTAGCTATGCTGGGAGAGAAAAGAGGGAGTAAGTAGACAGTTTGCAGAAAGCAAAGTAAGAGATTAAGGAAAGCAAAGACTCAACTAAAGGGGCAGAGCAGAGGAAGAAGAGGTTTGAGCAGAGGAGAAAAAGTGCAATAGTATCTTCCTGAATGGGTTGTTATGAAGATGTATTAAATGTAAAATATTGAGCACAATGCTTGGCATACAATAATGGTTAACTTACTGAGCACCTCTTTCTATTATTAGTTCCTAACCTCATCCATAATCTAAAAGGTCACCTCATCACATTAAGAAGTCATGATGTGGTACTCCGGGGATGGGGAAAGGAGACAGAATGGCTACGTAACTTGATGACAGGGGTAGGAGGGAAACAGTCTACCGTTAGGAGTGTTTCAAATTTTGAACAATGTGAATGTATTACTTATGAAAAACATCTCATAAAAATTAAATACTGTTGTTCATCAAAGGGCTTTATCAAAAAAGTAAGAAAATCATCTAGACACTGGGAGAAAATCTGGGGGAACCATATATCCAATAAGGTTCTAATATAAAAAATATACACAAGGTCCAACAATTAAGTCTGAGAATTTAACTGCTGTAAATGCTATGTCTACAAACCTCATTGCTAAGTATCACCACAGTCACCTTTGAAGTACTGTCCTTGGGAAGCTATGCACCAATGCCAATGTCTAGTCCACCTGTCAAAGCAATTTTGGAACTCTTTCTGGAATGGCCATTACGCATGGTGGCACAGTGGCAAGTTTGTAAAGTTAATCATATAGCTGTCTGTGAGGGAGTTTTTAGACAGTAAGCAACTATATTAGCACACCTTCCCTACGCATCTGATCTGGCCCCCAGTGACATTTTTCTTTATCCAAAGATAAAGGAAATATTGAAAAGAAGACATTTGGATAACATTCAGGACATCAACAGCTCTGATGGCCATTCCAGAAAACAAGTTCCAAAACTGCTTTAAAAGGTGGACTAGGTGCTGGCATCAGTGCACAGCTTCCCAAGGGGAATACTTTGAAGGTGACTGTAGTGATATTCAGCAATGAGGTATGCAGCACTTTTCTAGGATTAGTTCGTGAACTTAATTGTCAGACCTCGCATATGCGTGTGTGTGTGTGTGTGTGTGTGTATTCTACAATAACCCAAGTAATAACAATCTAATAAAAAATTGGACAAAGGATTTAAACACTTCGTCAAAGAGGATATTCAAATGGCCAAGTATGTGAAAAGACACTCATTGTCAACAGCAATTACATGCAAATCAAAAATACAATAAAACAATACCTCATAGTGATTAGAATGGCAATGATTTACAAGTAAACTAAAAATAACAGGTGTTGGCAAGGGTATGGAGGAACTGGGATCCTCATGTTACTGATGGGAACAAAAAATTACCACCAAAAACCAAATCCATTACCATTGAGTCGATTCTGACTCATAGCGATCCTACAGAACACAGTAGAACTGCTCCACAGAGTTTCTAAGGAGTGCCTGGTGGATCTGAACTGCCAACCTTTGGATTAGCAGCTGAGCTCTTAACTACTACACTACTTAGAAATCCCAGTCCTAAGTATATACCCAGAAAATATGAAGGTAAGAATGCAAACAGAAACCTGTTGTCATGGACTGAACTGTGCCCTCCAAAAGTTTGTGTCAACTTAGTTAGGCCAGGATTCCCAGTGTTATATGTCTGGCCCCCATTCTGTGATTGACAGTATTTTCCTATGTGTTGTAAAACATAATCTCTGCCTGTGGTCAATGAGGTAAGATCAGATTGTGTTGAAGAGGATTACGGTGGGATGTAACACCTGGCTCAGGTCACATCCCTGACTAATAGAAAGGGAGCTTCCCGAGGGTGTGGCCTGCACTACCCTGTATCTTACAAGAGATAAAATGAAAGGGAAGTGAGCAGAGGGGTGAACCTCACACCATCCAGAAGGCAGTGCAGGCACTGGAAGCAGAACACATGCTTTGGATCTGGGGTGCCAACACAGAAAAGCTCATGGCAAAACTGATGAGAAGAAACTTCCTCCAGAACCAAGAGAGGGAAAAAGCCTTCCCCTGGAACCAACACCCTGAATTTGGACTTCAGCCTACCAAACTGTGGAAAAACAAATCTTTGTTAGAGCCACCTACTTGTGTTATTTCTGTTACAGCAGCACTAGATGACTATGCTCATCACAGCACTTTTCACAATAGCCAAAAGGTGGAGACTACCAAAATGTCCATCAACAGATAAATGGATAAACAAAATGCGGTACACGTACACAAAAGAACACTGCTCAGTCATAAAGAGAAACGAAGTCCTGACGCATGCTACAACATGGATGAGCCTTGACAATATCATGCTGAGTGAAGTAAGTCAATTACAAAAGGACACACACACTCTATGATCTCCACTTGCATAAAACAAGCAAATATATACAGAAAACAGATTTAGAGAAAGGAAGACAGTTGATACACCTGGTAGACAGCCTGGCAGAGATGTTAAGTAGACAGCTGGACACGTAAGTCTGAAATTCAGAGGAGCAGTATGGAAGGAGACATAAATAGGTTTCAGCAGCAGAGAAATGATACTCAAGACATCGAGACTAAACGAAATCATCTGAGGAGTGAGCATGGATACAGAGAAGAGAAGAGATCCAAGAATGAAGGCCAACAGTACGCCGACTTCTAGAGATGAGAGAAAAGACGAGAAACCAGCAAAGGAGACTGAGATGGAGTGGCCATTAAGATAGGATTTCCCTCGACCAATTATTCTCCTACTCCCCCAAAAGATAATTTCATACTTTCTTCTCTTTCCTCAAACTCAAAACTACATTTTCCTTCTGGATCTCATACTGTCAAGTGAATTACTTGGCTTCCAGTTCCACTGGGAAAATTGAAACTGTCAAAAGAGAACTTACTCAAGCTCCTACCACATCTACGCATCTATTTGCCTCAGTGCCCTATATATTAATTTTTTCCCTATGGACATGTGTTACAAATTTTTTTCCCCATGCACAAATTTTTTTCACTGTAAGTCTTAAAGATCTTTCTGTATCATAACACTGCTTTTGTTGTTGCTAGCTGTGTTGAGTCATCCCCCTTCATGGCAACCTCATGCACAAAAGAAAATGCTGCCCAGTTCCATGCCATCCTAAGGATTAGTTGCAGATCAGGCTGTTGTGATCCACAGGGCTTTTGCTGGATGCCATTTTGGAAACAGACTGCCAGGCCTTTCTTCCTAGCTTCGTTAGCCTGGAAACTTCACAGAAGCCTGTTGAACCCAGTAGCAACATGCAAAGCTACACTGATAGCCAGGAGGTAGCTGTACCTGAGGTACACTGGCCAGGAATGGAACCAAGTTTCCTAGATGAAAGTTAAGAATTCTACCACTGAACCATCACTGTTGCCTGTCAATCAACATAGAATCTCATAATGATTTTTAGTGACTGCACAGTAGTTTCATCTGCAATACTTGGTAAGTCTGCCTCTTCCATCACTGAGCTCTCCTTTTGTACTAGATAATTCCCATTAGCACACTAAAAAGATTAACTAACTCCCATCTTTAAAAGCAATTTCGTGTCTCATGCTTCCTTCCTGCTAGCACTCCATTTCTCAACTTCTTTTCACAGCAAAGCCCTTGAATGAACTATCTATATTCACTGTCTCCATTTCCTCCTATCTCATTTTCTCCTCAACAGGCTCCAAATTAGGTGTCCCACTGAAACCACTCTGATGAAGATCTCCAATCACTTCTCATTTTACTAAATCCAATGGTCAATTTTTAGCCAATAGGTGAGTCAATCTTTTCTTTATTCCTTTTCCAAAACAAATTCTTCAATGTGCTTCCAACACACTTTGCTGATACTCCCCCTAGGTTAATGGCCACTCCACCTCCTACAGTGTTACTATTATTTTCTTGATTTCTAAAAGTTAGAATACTTTCAATCTCCATTCTTGGATTTCTCCTCTATCCACAGTGACTCCTGAAATGACCTCATTTAGTTTCAATGTTTTAAACGCCATCTATATATTGATGACCCCTATTTATGTCTCCACCCAGAGTGTTCCTCCGAATTTCAGATTTATATGTCAAAATGCCTATTTAAACATCTTTAACATGCTGTCTATCAAGTGTATCAACTTCTTCCCATTCTCCAAATGTGTTCTTCAGTGGTGGAAGGAAGGCATCACCATTCATTCAGTTGCTCAAGCCAAAAACCTAGGTGTCATGCTTAATTTTTCTTTTTCTCTTGCATCTAATCCTTGTAAAACTATCCAGAATTCTACTTTTTCTCACCACCTCCACTTCTAATCCCTTTGTCCAAGCTACCACCATCCCTCACCTCAATTACAATAGCCTACTAACTGGAATCGATGCCTTTTACTCCTGCTCTGTCAGGATTGAACTGTATCCCCCTGTCAAATACCTGGATCAATTTGACTAGGCCATAATTCCCAGTATTGTGTGACCGTCCACCACTTTGTCATCTAATGTGATCTTCTTTTGTGTTATAAATCCTACCTCTTACACACTAATGAGGTAGGATAGGCGTCAGTTATGTTAACAAGACAGGACTCAGTCTACAAGATTAGGTTGTGTTTTCAGCCAATCTCTTCTGACATATAAAAGAGAAGCCAGCACAGAGACAGGAGACTTTATGCCACCTAGAAAGCAGCACTGGAAACACAATGTGTCCTTTGGACCTAGGATGGGGTTCCTGTTCACAGAAGCTCCTAATTCAGGGGAAGTTTGATGAGAAAGACCTTCCTTTCACAGCCAACAAAGAAAGAAACCCTTTCTCTGGAGCTGACGCCCTGAATTTGGTTTTCTAGTCTACTAGACTGTAAGAGAATACCTTCCGTTTGTTAAAGCCATCTGCTTGTGGTACTTCTGTTACAATAGCACTGAACAACTGAGACATGCTGTCCACAAGAAATTCTTTTCTTCATAACTGGAGTGATGTTAAGAATCTTCTAAAGATTCTGTCACTCACCTGCTTAATACCCTCCCAAAATTCACCACCTATATGCACATACATGTTTTTGTGTGTTCCATATATTTTCAAAAATCAAGTATATACAGGACAGTTATGAATACTTACTATACATAACCAGACACCTTGCAGAAGCAGCCACCTAAGATAACAACTATTGGTCTTGACTCATTCAGAACAAAAGAGAAAGAGGAAATCAAAAGAAACCAATCCACAGACCCAATATCCCACACAAACAATGGCCTAACTTACTGTTCCACTCAGGGTCTAAATAGAAGGTCTCGCACAGAATGAGAGAAAAAATGTAGGACAAAACTTAAATTCCTTTAAAAAAACAAAAACAAAAAAAACGCCAGACTTACTGAACCAGTAAAGACTAGATGAACTTGCAAGATTATCACCACGGGATACCCTTTAAATTTAGAACTCAAACAATTCCAGGAGGTCACATTTCAGTCAAATGACAGATTGGCTCATAAAAAACATGTTACCAATGAGTACTGTGCTCCTCTAAATAATCTAAATGAAATCAAACAGTAAAATTTTTCCCTAGATCAAAGACAAGAATATAAAGCAGGGACAGAGAAAACTAGGTTAATGGAAACAACAACCAGAGTGGGAAGAATGAGAAAGCTGATATATTGTGACAAGTGTATCCAATGTCACTGAATAACATGTATAATCTAACCTAAACTAACATAGTATCATCCAGTTGATTCCGACTCACAGTGACCCTATAGGACAGAGTAGAATTGCCCCACAGAGTTTCCAAGAAGTGCCTAGTGGATATGAACTGCCGATCTCTGGGTTAGCAGTCATAGAACTTAACCACCATGCCACCAGGGTTTCTGAGTAATATGTATATAAATCGTTAAATGGGAACCCAATTTGCTGTGCAAACTTTTAACAAAAATAGAATAAAATATTACCAAAAAAACAACCTTACCATCACACCTAGAGTAAAAACAAACCATCCCTTAAACTACACCTGCAAGGTCTTAACTGCCTATGCTGATCCTCATGATATCATGGCCCATCCCTCGTAGCCTGGCTTGCTTTTCCCTAGACACAATGATCTTCTTAAAAAAAAAAAAAAAAGACTTTAATGTAAGATCCACCATTGTAGACAAGGACAGTCAGTAATTATTGCTAAAAGGTTCAACACATATGCAGGACCATAACAATATTAAATATTTATGCACCCAATACTAAACCATCTAAATACACTGAACAAACACTGACAATACTGAAAAATGAGACAGATCATTCCACAGGAACAGTTGGAGACTTTAACACTCCATGGACAAATCATCCAGAAAAAAGCTCAGTAAAGACATTGAAGATCTTACTACAACTATTAACCAACTAGACCTTATCGACATATACACAACTTTTCACCCATCAACAAGTTAAGTCCATCTTTTTCTCCAATGCACAAGGAACACTGTGCAGAAGAGACCATGTGTTAGGACATAAAGCAAATCTCTACAAAATCCAAACCACTGAACTATGGCAAAGCATCTTCTTAGACCATAAAGCCATAAAGGTTGAAATCAATACCAGAAAAATCATAGGTAGAAATTCAAACTCGTGGAAACTGAACAATATCTTACTCAAAAATCCATGAGTTATAGAAGAAATCAAGGATGAAATAAAGAAATTTATAGAATCAAATGAGAATGAAAATACATCCCACCAGAATCTATGGGATACAGCAAAAGGGGTGCTCACAGGTCAATTTTATCTTTATAAATGCACACCTTCAGAATGATGAAAGGGCCCAAACTAAAGAATTAACCCTACAGCTTGAACAAGTAGAAAGAGAGCAAGCGAGGAGCTCAGGCACCAGAAAAAAACAGATAATAAAAACTGGAGCAAAACTAAATAAATTAGAGAATAGGAAAACAATTGAAAAAATTAACAAAACCAAAAGCTGGTTCTTTGAAAAACTCAACAAAATTGATAAGCCACTGGCTAAACTTACAGAAGAAAAACAGGAGAGCATACAGATAACCCAAATAAGAAATGAGATGGGGGATGTTACAACAGACCCAGTTGATATCCAAAGTATCATAGCAGAATACTACGAAAGATTGTGCTGTAACAGATTTGAAAACCTAGAGGAAATTTCCAGATTCATATTACCTACCAACATAATCACAAGGAGAAGCAGAAAATTAATAAACCCATCACAAGGAAGAGATTTAAAAAGTCATAAAAAAACTACCAACCAAAAAAAGTCCTTGCTCAGATGGCTTCACCACAGAATTCTACCAAACTTTTAGAGAAGTATTAACTTTGATACTTCTGAGGCTATTTCACACCACAGAAAGAGATGGAATACTCCCAAATTCATGTTATGAAGCCAGTGTAACCCTGATACCAAAGCCAGGGAAAGGACCCACAAAAAAAGAAAATTACAGATCAGTATCACTCATGAACCTAGAAGCAAAAATCTTCAACAAAATCCTAGCCAACAGAATTCAACAGCATATCAAAAAAGGAATTCACCATGACCAAGTTGGTTCCATTTCAGGGATGCAAAGCTAGTTCAACATCAGAAAAACAACGTAGTCAACCACATAAACAACACAAAAGATAAGAATCACTGACACAGAAAAGGTATCTAACAAAGTCCAACACCCATTCATGCTAAAAGCTCTGAGCAAAGTAGGAACAGAAGGCGAATTCCTCAATGTAATAAGGGCGATCTACACAAAGCCAACCACCTACATCATCCTGAATGGAGACAGACTGAAGCAATTCCTCCTGAGAACAGGAACTACACAAGGATGCCCACTCTCACCACTTCTATTCAACATTGTACTAAAGTTCTGGCCAGAGTAATAAGACAAGATGAAGAAATAAAGGGCATCCGCACTGGCAAAGGAGAAGTAAGTATCTAACTATTTGCAGATGATATGATTGTATACACCAAGAATCCTAAAGAATCCAAAAGTAAACTACTCAAACTGATAGAAGAGTTGAGCAAAGTATCAGGATATAAGATAAACATAAGTCAATCAGTAGGATTCCTTTATACCAACAAAGAGATCATTAAAGAAGAAATCACCAAATCAATACCATTTATTACAGCCCCCAAGAAGATAAAATACCTGAGGAATAAATCTAACTAGAGAAATAAGAGACCTATACAAAGAGAACTACAAGACCTTACTGCAAGGAACTAAGCAAGACTTATATAAATGGAGAAACCTACTCTGCTCATGGATAGGCAGAGTGAACATTGTGAAAATGGTTACTTTACCCAAAGTGATCTACATATACAATGCAATCCCAATAAAAATTCCAGTGTCATTTTTTAATGATGGAGAAACAAATCACCAACTTCGTTTGGAATAGGAAAAGAAACCCAGGACAAGCAAAGCACTACTGAAGAAAAGGAACACAGTGGGAGGCCTCACACTACCCAATCTTATAAGCTATTACACTGCAACAGTAGTCAAAATAGCCTGGTACTGGTATAAAAAGAGACATACAGACCAATGGAACAGAGTTGAGACTCCAGAGATGCCACTATCCTCTTAACGAACAGCTGATATTCGACAAAGGCCCTAAGACTGTAAACTGGGGTAAAAACAGTCTCTTCAGCAAATGGTGTTAGCAAAACTGGATATCCCTCTGCAAAAAAGCTGCAAAAAACTAAAACATGACCCATATCTCACACCTTACACAAAAACCAACTCAAACTGGACAAAAGACCTAAATATCAAACTTAGAACGATAAAGATCACACAAGAAAAAATCGGATCAATGATGGATGTTCTAATATACAGCTTAGACAGGCTTCAAAATCTGACAAAGCACAATCAACAGAAAATAGACAAATGGGACCCACTTAGAATCAAACACTTCTGGTCATCCAAAGACTTTATCAAGTGTTAAATGGGAAAAATATTTGGCAACTACATCTCGGACGGTCATCTGATCTCCATAATCTACAAAGTTCTGCAAAATATCAACAAGAAAAAGGTATATAACCAACTTAAGCAATGGGCAAAGGAGATGGGCAGACACTTCACTAGAGAGGATATCCAGGCAGCCAAAAGACACATGAGGAAATGCTTACGATCATTAGCTATTACAGAAATCCAAATAAAAATTACACTAAGATACCATCTTACCCCAACAAAGCTGGCCATAATCCAAAAATCACAAAACAACAAATGCTGGAGAGGCTGTGGAGAGACTGGAACTCTCCTATACTGCTGGTGGGATTGCAAAATAGTACAACCTTTTGGGAAGCAATCTGGAGCTTCCTTAAAAAGCTGGAAATAGATAAACCATATGATCCAGCAATCCTACTTCCTGGAATACATCCTAGAGAAATAAGAGCTTTCACATGAACAGACACATGCACAAGAATGTCTACTGCTGGAATCATCCTTGATGTCCATCAGCAGATGAATGGATAAACAAACTATGGTACATACACTCAGTGGGACACTATGTAATGATTTTAGGTGGTTTCGACTGGAAGACATGCTGAGTGAAATCAGTCTGTGGCAAATGGACAAGTAATGTATAAGACCCCTGCTATAAAGACTTAAAAATAGACTTAGGTACAGAAGAAAAGACTCTTTGACAACTACAAGGGCAGGGAGGGAGGATGAGGGTTTATCATAGACTGGATAGTTGATAGGGATTAGAAATTGTGCTCATTTCCTGTATCCTCAGGGGAAAAAAGTATCTAATTATACACTTGTTCAAAGTGGAGAGACCTTGAAAGAGTGCTAAACCTGTATCTGCACTGTACAAATTTCTCTTATATTTTAAATTGAGTCTTCAGAAATCAAACAATTCTTTATAGTTGTAGTTCCCACTAATCTTGTTATATATGACACACCTGCTTATATTTTTGTAAAGATGTAACGTTTTCATTTTATTAAAAAAAAAAATCCCCCCTCCCCAAACCCATTGCCATGAAGTCAATTCCAACTCATAGAGATCCCACAGGACAGAGCAGAATTGCCCCATAGGACTTCCAAGGAGTCCTTGGTGGACTCAAACTGCTGATCTTTTAATTAACAGCCATAGCTCTTAACTACTATACTACCAGTAATGATCTTGTTACTGCTCCCTAAATACGCCAAATGTATTCTGTCCTAGGAGTCTTTGCTCTCCCTGTTCCCAATCTGGGCTACTCTCCCCAGATTTTCATATTACTTATCCCCTACTTTACTCAGATCTCTGCTCATAGAAGTCTTCTCTAATACCATACCTTTCTTAAAAAGCTTTCTCACTCCAGTCACTATGACCTCTTTTTGTGCCCTATGTGGCACTTATCAGTACCTGATATAACAGTTCTTATTTATTTGCCTAGTCTGCTTCCTACATAAATATAGGCCCCACAAAGGCTGAGACATTCTCTTAATCATCACCATATTCTCCATTCCTAGAGCACTATCTGGCACACAGTAAGTACCTAACAAATATTTCTCAGGTAATTAATGACTGATGTCTTCAGTTACACATCTTTATGCATAGGTCTATTAAAAACTAATGATCTATCTTCCTTTCTTACTCTCTCAAAACACAGGAATTGGCACACAAGAATAACATATTCTGTAATTATTACAAAATATTTCACACATAACAGAAGATATAAGGGCAAATAAAACAAACATCCATACACCTACTACCCAACCTAAGAAACAAACTGTTACAGAGTATAGGTGAGACCCATGAATACCACTCCACCTAGGCAACTAATCAGATAGGAAGGAAACCTTAAGTGGAGGAAAGAATTTACATGCTTTAAAAAAAAAAAAAAACAGAACTGACAACATCCCCACATTATGAACATGCCACTTACAGACAGCTTGTATTAATGTTATGCAAATCTGCCCCTACTTTGAAATGACTGGACGAACCCCTACCTTCAACAAATTCTTCATCAAAATCACCTTCGCTTGCTGTGCATGTAACTTTTACACCACTGAAAAGTTTCTGAGCCTTTGCTTGCACTAAAGTAAGGCTGAGCAAGAACGATAAGTACTTGTTCCAACTTCCCTACAAATTCTTAGACACTGACAATGGATTTCATTTGTAATCTGGCGGCTGCCTTGCTTTGAAACAAACAAACAAAAAATCCCATGTAACAGTAGGATTAGGGCTTTGGGATGAAGAAAACAAAAGAAAAGGAAGATAAAACAACAGGGAGATAGGAAGAAGCAAGGACCTAGTAGGGTACTCACACAGTGACACCATGAGGAAGAGACAGCAGGTTTAGAGCAAGGTCATTAGGAGCTGGGTGTTGATGGCTCTGTTCTCCCTACTGAGCATATGACTATACGATGCTAGTCAGGGAGACAGAATAATCACAAATGCAGCCTGTTAATGGGCCAGGTCTAATTAGGTACACATCCAGTTATATTACAGAAAGTTTAGACAGTATTATAATTTAATCACACAATGTGGCTTGAAAACAATAACGTTGTGTGAGTAAATGTTATGTATAACAAAGAAAAAACAAGCTGGTAGTTCAAAAGTAAGTGGGAACCCAGAAGACAAAGAGACCCACATCAGTGGGTGCCTACATCAACTTGGGACTGGAAGAACTGGATGGTGCCTGGCCACCACCAGTGATAGCCACGATGGAGCTCATTAAGTTGAGTCTCACTGGCAACACAAGAATAAAAAGGGGTGCACCCTGAGATCCCCACTAAAAGACCTCAATTGATGGTCCAGTGGTTTGGGGGTTCCCCTGGGAGCACGGCCCCTCGCCCTGATGCTGCCCTTGACCATAAATCATAACAAAGGTCCACGCTTCGGACAGGAATGAATTGGACTTGGCAATGCAGTGACCATATATTGGATGCACTTTATGGTTCTATACATCTATAGGATGTCATCCTGCTGACCTCTGGCTGGAGGAAGGAGAGTGGGTGGAGAGGAGGGAAAAAAGAGACTGTTGGGAGAACGAGACATGTATGGAGCAGAGAGGAACAGTGTGCTGTCACTAGGCAGGGAGAGCAGGGGAAGCTGCATGTAGGTGGGTATGTAAATTTATACGGGAATGTACATTTTCACTCAGTTATATTAAATAAAAAAATTTTTAAAAAAGTAAGTGGGAAATAACGGCAAAGTCACAGAAGCCTCACAGAGACATCCAAACACTCTGACAGACCTAGCTACCGGGCGGGGGCTGGTCAAAAATGAGATACATACAACACACAAAAAGAGCCACAGGCTCAGGCGGTCCCATTACTATAAAGGAGCTTAGCCTAATAAAATAAGCCTGGACAGTTACTGGCCTAGTCCTAAATCTCCAACTCACAATCCTACAGTAGGTTTGAAAGCCTACCTTGATAGGGCTGGTAAATCAGCAATCCCCAGTGAAAACACAGTAGTGGTATTTTCATTCATGAAGAGTTTACACAGGTGTAGCATACTTTTTATAACTATTATGCTCATTAGTACACTCACTGCTTTTTAAAATGTATGAAATTCATCACAGGCTATCTGACTTATTACAGCTATGCATCTTATTTATTAGGCATTTGAAGTGCCTGAAGAAATCGGACATATTAAATTTGTAAGTATGGTTTGAAATGTTTAAGGGACTCTAATCAAGTACGTAAATGACACTAATGAGGGAAGTTCATCTGTCCAATTTATAACTGAACATCAACAGAGCACAAGCCAACTATGTGTTTTTAATATTAATACAAAAAAACCCTAGATTTTTCTGTGGATTTCCTATACTTTTAAATTGTGTTTTATGGTTTAAAGACTAGGCTTTTTAAATAATAATTGTAATAAGCTAAACTCTTTTCCAAAGCAAAAGTAACTCAGGGACAGTGGAACCAGTGAGCCTAGAATCAAATTCCTGCCTACCATTCAACCTTAGACAAGTTACTTAAACTTTTATGCTTTAGGGTCCTCATCTGAAAAATTAAGTAATAATGGTACCTGCATCAAAGTCTTGACGAGAATTAAAGGAGCCAAAACATACACTCAGAAGAGTTAGAGAACACACTGTAAATGTTCTATAATCGTTACCATCATCATTTGTATCATTAGGACTATAAATTCCTTGCAAGAATATTATCTGTATCTACATATCTGTAATCCCAGCATTTAGCACACTGCATGGTACTCAACAGGGACTCACTGAATATTGCCAGACTGGCTAGTCTAAACCTCTAGCTGTTAGGTTGCAGGTATCAAAGCACAATGCATCAAGGGGACCAAACACGCTAAGTGGCACGAACAAAGACAACAGGGCCAACAACAACAACAACAAAACAAAACCTGTGGCCGATGAGTCAATTCTCACTCATGACGATCCCACAGAGTAGGATAAAACTGCCCCACACCATCACCAAGACTGTAATCTTGATGGAAGCAGCATGCCACATCTTTCTACCACAGAGCTTGCTGGATGGTTTGAACCTTTGACCTTCTGGTTAGCAGTCAATCACTGAACCACACCGCCACCAGTGCTCCTTCATCAAAAAACAAGATTTGAATTTTATACAGTCAAAAAAATATTGTTTCTTTACTTTATAGTCACTCCATGAGTTTCTCTAGGTCCAAATTACATTAAGAGAATTTCTTTTAGGGCTGGATGGTAAATAGCTGATCTAGAATTACACAGATTTAATATAGCACTTGAGATACCCTCACTAGATTTAATCTAACACAGATTTCTTTAACTTTTCCAACCACCAAAACTTATTTCTGAATTAAAGCACAATACAGCCCTTAACCCATTCGATACAAGGGGCCCTTTCTACTTTCCACTGCTCTTGCAACTTTCCAGTACTTTAGTCCCATTTGGGTTAATTACCAGTACTCCAGATGGAAAATGTTCCTGGTAGGTTGTTCCATTCATGATCATTTAAAAAGCACTGCTTGCGTCAGACTGTTTTCTGCTTGGTTAAGGGGACTGTTAACTTTACACTCCAATTTGTCTTGGCATCTTGCAATAAGACCTCACCAGGTGCGCCCTGTATTCACCTTCTAATGATCTCTCAAAGCAAAATGCTTTACCTAACACACCAGTTACCTTTCCCTAGAGACAGATTAGGAGCCCTGGGGAAAAAGCTAAGCACCCAGTTGCGAACAGAAATGTTGATGGTTCAAGCCCACAAGTGGCTCCACGGAGGAAAAGGGGCTGGCAATTGCTCCCACACAGATTTATAGCCTAGAAAACCAGACAGGGCACTTCTCCTCTACCACACAGGATGGCTATCTGTCAGAAGCAACTTCGTGGCACACAGCAACAAACGTACACATGAAATCCACACAGGTCACACCTTCAACAGCAGACATTTGATGCCAGCAGTAACAGTAATTCATAATCACTGAAGGACTGCTGCATACCAGGCACAGTGTTCGTAGCTCTCATTAAACACCATGAGGAACAGACTATTGATCGTTCTACTTCACAGATCCCTGAGACCCAGAAAGGCTGACTAACAGGCCCTGGGTTTCTGTCATCCCCTTCAAAGAGTTCTAGTCGATTTGTCGAAACAGCTTCCTTTTACAGAACAGGGCCCTGTGAGCTCAGACCCTCGTTTTATAAATCAAGAAGCTTAAGATCAAAGAGTATCCAGCTAAGTGTGCAGAATTAGAATTCAGGTTTAATTCCAAAATTTATACTATTGCTTTTTTGCTATGTCATTATACACTTTAATAAGGCCTTTCATGGAAAACTCCTTCTACTGTCACCTAAGAAATGAAAAATCTCCCTGAAAGTGCTCTATTTTGCATTATACTTCTCTTGTTATGCTTGAAGAAAAACAGATAATAATAAATCTTACTTCATATTTCTCTGACATAAAGTATAGACTTTATCCTTGTCCAGAATGAATCTCATCTATCAGGTTGATCACTCATACAGGTACACAAATTCTTACACATCATCAATGATACCTAGGAAATTTTAACATTTAAAATCTGTCACGCATAGTTGATGACAGTGTTGACTACCGTAGCTTCATAGAAGGGCAATTTAACCAAATCTACCCAAATCACAAATACAGATATCCCCTGATTCAACAATTCCACTCCTAGAAATTTATCCTACTGGTAGACTTATACAAGTATAAAATGATGGAAGAACAAGGAAATTCTTTGTTGCATTAGAAGTAGTAAAACAAAATTAAAGTATCCATCAACAGTAGGCTGATATTAATTATGACACATCCATATAATAAACACTATTTAGCCACATAAAAGGAATCACTGGGGAAGCAAATGGTTTGTACTTGGCTGTTAACCAAAAGTTGAAGATTCGAGTCTACCCAGAAATGCTTTGGAAAAAAGGCCTGGTGATCTACTTCCAAAAAAATCAGCCATAGGAAACCTTTTGGAGCACAGTTTTACTCTGTCACACATGGAGTTGACAGGAATTAGAATGAACCCAACGGCAACTGGCAGCCATGAAAAAGAATGCTGCTCTTTCCCATATCAATATAAAACTATCACTAACATATATTGCTCAAAGAAAAAAGTAAGGCATAAAAAAGTGCATACATTATGATACCAGATGTAATAAAAAAGGGAAACGATAACATGCATGTTATTTGGAACAATGCCATCGGCCCTAACACATGACATAAATACAACACAAACTATAAAAATGTATACATAGCAGAAAACGAACTAGGTAACTGGGAGCTCCTAAATATCAGACACTTAAATGCTCATCAAAAGACTTCACTGAAAGAGTGGAAAGCAAACCTACAGACTAGGAAAAAAATTTTTTGGCTATAACATATCTGTCAAGGGTCTAATATCTAAATCCATAAAATATTTTAATACTTCAACAACAAAAAAAATAATAATCCAATTAAAAAATGGGCAAAAGAAATGAACAGCTACTTCACCAAAGAAGACTTTCAGGTGGGTAGGAAACACATGAGGAAATGATCCTGATTATTAGCCATTAGAGATATGCAAATCAAAACTACAATGAGGTATCATCTCACCCCAGCATTACTGGCACTAATCAAAAAAAGTAACGATAATAACAAATGTCGAAGAGATTGTGGGGAGACTGGAACTCCTATACACTACTGGTAAGTACTTAAAATGGTACAACCACTATGGAGAACAATATACTGCCTCCTTAAGAAGCTAGAAATAAAAACATCATATGATCCAGCAATTCCACTCCTAAGAATATATGATCAAGACCTAAGAGCCATCACTTGAACAGACATAGACACACCCATGTTAACTTTAACATTATTCACAACATCAAAGATAGAAAAAACTTCAGTGCCCATCACCAGATGAGTAAACAAATTCCGGTATATACACACAATGCAGTACTTCATAACAGTAAGAACAGTGATGAATCACAAAACATCCCACAACATGGATGAGCCTGGAAGGGCAATAGCTGAACAAAGTCAGTCAATAATAAAAGGTCCAATATTGTATGAGACCACTATTATAAAATCTCAAAAAAAGAGTTATACACAGAAAGTTTTTTATGGTTACAAAGGAAGGGATGTATTGGGAAGGGAGATCACTAACTAAATAGTAGATAAATGTCAACTTTGGTGAAGTGACAGATAACACACAACATAGGGGAAGTCAGTACAACTTGACCAAGGCAAAGCCATACAAGCTTCCTAGACACATCCAGACACCTTGAGGGTTCAAGTTACTGTGGCTGAAGGCTGAAGACAGTGGTCTCGGGACCCAGCTCCATTGACATAACATAGTTCATAATAAAAATGTTCTACATCCTACTTTGGTGAGTAGCATCTGGGGTCTTAAAAGCTTGCAAGTAGGCATCTAAGATATATCTATTGGTCAGATCCTACCTGGAGCAAAGGAGAATGACACAATGAAAATAGTAGTCTTAAAGACGAATGGATCATATGAACCACAGCCTTCATCTGCTTAAAGCTAGAACTAAACAGTGCCTGGTTACCACCACCAACTGCTTTGGCTAGGATCACAACCAAGGGTCCTGGACAGAGTGGAAACAAGACATAGAACAAAATTCAAATTCACGAAAAAAGACCAGCCTTAATGGTCTGACAGATTCTGGAGGAACCCCTACCCTATGGGTCCTGGATACCCTGCTAATTCAGATCTGAAGCCAATCCCGAAGTCCACCTTTCAGCCAAAGACTAGACAGGCCTATTAAATAATCACACACATCAGGAATGTACTTCATAGTTCAATCAAGTATATGAGACCAAATAGAAAACATCTGCTCAAAATCAAAGCCAAGAAGGCAGGACAGGACAGGAGGCTGGACATGGGGAACCGTGGTGGAAAGAGGGAGAGTGCTGACACATTGCAGGGACCGCAACCTATCAATGAGAAACTAACTTACACTATAAACTTCCACCTACAGCACAGCAGAACTATTAAAAAAATAAAAAGGATTAATAATACTGGTCGCCTCCAGGGAGAGAATGCAGGTCGTAGCAAGGAGAGTTTTCACTTATACAACTTTTTGTAATTTTAAATTTTTATACCTATTGAGTGCATTACTTACGGCAAAAAGAAAAAGAAAAAAATTAAAACTTTACCAGTTGCCTTTTGAATTGTCTTTTTAACTTATTTTTACCTGACAATCATACTTTCCAGGCTTTTCAATACTCTCAAGCACTATTTATTAAAATCATTTTTGCCTGTAATAGCTTATTTTACTTTGCCAGTGCCCATGGAAAGCTTTTATTAAGCAAAGATGAGGTATTTACTGATACACATTTCTTTTTTTTTTTTTCACTTTCTTTTATGCAGTATATATTTTAATTAAAATTTTTAAAAATTTTTTATTTAATGTGACTGAGTGAAAATGTACATTCCCGTGTTAATTTACATGCCCACCTATATGCAGCTTCCACTGTTCTCCCTGTCCGGTGACAGCACATTATTCCTCTCTGCTCCATACATGTCTCATTGATACACATTTATTGAGTATTTGCAAATATTTACTAATATCTTCCATATGACAAGCACAGTGCAGGGCATTAAAAAGACATACAGTCCCTACCTAAAGTTATGTCACTATTATTACTTTTTTTTTTAAAGAAAAGGGTTTTTTTTCTGATTACAAAAAAGGAGTACAGGCTCATTACTGTTATTTTGTTTCAAGGCTGTAATCTTTTTTTTATTATTATTATGATTCAACAAAAATGTACATTCCCATATAAATTGCATGCTCACCTATATGCAGCTCCCACTGCTCTCCCTGCCTGGTGACAGCACCTTCTTCCTCTCTGCTCCATACATGTCTTATCCTCTCCACCCACACCCCTTCCTCCAATAAGAGGTCAGCAGGACGACATCCTACAGATGCACAGAACCATAAACTGCACACATGATATGGCCACTTACCCGAAGAGAAAGGAAATATTGGAAGGAAGACATCTGGATGACACTAAGGACATCAAGGGTAATGAGATGACAGCTCTGATGGTCATTCCAGAAGAAAAGAGTTCCAAAACTGCTTTGAAGGGTGGACTAGGCACTGGTGTTGGTGCAGAGCTTCCCAAGGGGAGTGCTTCGAAGGCAACCATACTGATATTCAGCAACGAAGTATGCAGCACTTTCGCTAGGATGAGTTCACGAACTTAACTGGCAGTCCTCATAAATACATAATGTTTACACCACCATTTCTGTTTTGAAATTTTATAAGATTTTAATAAAATACCCTTTACTAGTGAAGTTCAACGAGATCCCTGCATTTCAAATGTCTCCTCTGGTTACAGGGGAAAGTCTTAAATCTCTATTTTGCACATGACAGCTTCAAAGGCAGACTGAAACAAGTGTGCCGTGTTAACGGTGCAAATACCTTAAGAGGCCTGTCCATAAATGCAAAGCAAGGTTAGCAGCTATAGCACTTAACCACTTACACCACCAGAGTTGCCTTCTACATACCAGCCACCAACAATTATGAAATGAAAATTAAAAAATTAAACATTTACGATAGCACTAAAATAATCAAATACCTAAGAATAAACTAGCAAAATAAAACCCCTACACAGAAAACTAAAAGGATTATTGAGAGAAATTAGACTACCTGAATAATAAAGGGCTTTACCAATTTTAGAAATACAGACAATATAAAAATATCATCTTCCTCAAATTGACATATAGATTCAGTGCAATCCCAATCAAAACTCTGGTAGGTTTCTGTGGATGTGGGAATCGATACTAATTATAACATTTACATGAAGACACAAGGACCAAGAACAGCCAAGACAATCCTGAAGAAATACAAAGTTCAAGGATTTACTTTACCAACTATCAAGCTTTATTAAGCTAAAGTAAAGTAATCAAGAGTATGATGCAGGTGCAAACAGAGAAGTTGATCAACGGGACAGAACAGAAAGTTCAGAAAAAGACTCCCACATACATAAAGGAATTCCACATACTGCTGGTAGGAATGTAAACTGACACAGCTGCTTTGGAAAACTGTTTGATACTACCTACTGAAAAACAGACCTTGCTATTCTCCAAGTGTGGTCCACAGGCAGTACCCCTGGCATCTCCTGGCAATTTGTTAGCAATGCCAACTTCCAGGTCCCACGCCAGAACTACTGAAGCAGAATCTGCATTTTAACAGTTTGAGAAGCACTAGTCAATGACCCAGCAATTCTACTCGCTGGTACACACACAGCAGAAATGAACACAGAAGACGAGCATAAAACTACTCACAGCAGCACTACGTATCTATCAGTCAAAACCAGAAAACTATTTAAAGAATAGTAACACAAATACACAATGGAGTGTTATTTATTCATGAGAAGAAAACAGTCTACAACTATAACTCACAAATACAATGCTGTGAAAAAGACAGGCCAAAAGAACACATTTGTATGTTTGCACTTATATCAAGTACAAAACCAACCTGCTATTTGGATTTCCACCAAGCTATCTACTTACATTCTGTGTGCTTTTCCGACGTACGTACAGAACAAAAAACATCCAATTAGAGTTCGTTCAGAAAGTACTGAAAGGAAACAGTGAAATCCTAAAAGTAGTTATCTCTAACTTTCTTTTCCCAGTTTTTAATTTCATATTTTCTACATCTATGAACACTACTTTAATAAATTATTTTTATGGAAGAAGACTGTGGCATTACCTCCGGTGGTATCCCTCTAAGAGTTTCAGAGAAACTTCTGTATGAGACTGGAGAACTATTCAACAAAACACGTAAATTCTTATAAAAACGTTTAATTCTACAATTTATGGCATCTATTTGGAAATCCTAGTGGCATGTAGTTAAGTACTAGGCCGTTACCCAAAAGGTCAGCAATTCAAATCCATCAGCTGCTTCCTGGACATTTTAGGGGGCAGTTCCACTCTGTCCTGTAGGGTCACTATGAATCAGAACTAACTCAGCAGCAACAGGTTTTTCTACAGAGGGCAAACTAAAACAAACTATATTTTGTGTATCCTAGTTCTTAAGAGTTCCTGGAGAGAATATTTATCTAGCCAGCTTAGGTAAAGAAAACGCAACAAAAATCTTTGTCGAGTTCAAGTTGGAGTTCAAATTCACCAACAGCTCCTTGGAAACCCTACACAGCAGTTCTAGTCTGTCCAGTAAGGTTGCTATGAGTCAGAAATCAACTCCACGGCATTGGGTTTGGTATGGTGTCTTAGTTGTCTAGTGTTGCTACAACATGAACATCACAGTGGCTAGCTTTTAAGAAAGAGAAGTTTAGTATCTCTCAGTCCAAGAGGCTAGAAGTCAGTCACAATTCAAGATGCCAACTCCAGAAGACTTTCTTTATCAACTTGAGGGAAGGTCCTTGTCATCAATCTTTCCCACTCAACAAACTTCTCAACACAGAGACCTCAAGACCAAAGGACACTCTATTCTCCTGGCTCTTGTTTACTGATGGCATGGGGTCCCAAGTCTCCCTGGTCACTCCTCGTCTCTCTTTTACATCTCAAAAGAGACTGGATCAAGACACAATTCAATCTGGCAGACTGAGCCTTCCTCTTTGCCACAACTGCCTCTAATCCTGCCTCTCTGCCCTCATATAAATAGGATTTACATCGTATCAGATGACAAAATGATGGACAATCACACAATACTGGGAATCACGGCCTAGCAAAACTGACACATATATTTTTGGGGGACACAATTCAATCCATGACATACGGTAACTATAGTTCACATTTTGAGGAACTGCCAAACTGTTTTCCAAAGTCGTTATACCATTTTATATTCCAATCACCTATCCACAAGGTTTCCAATTTCTCCACATCCTTGCCTACACTTGCTATTATTTCTTTCCTTGCTGATCTCTTGTCTAGTTATTCTATCCATTATGAATTGTGGGATCTTGAATTCTCCAAATATTATTGTTGAATCTTCCACTTCTCCATTTCTGTCATTTTTTGCTTCACTGGTGCTCTGTTACAGTTAAGTACATACACTGATGAGTGCCTACCTTATCCCATTGTTGTTAGGTGCTATCGAGTTGATTCCTACTCACACTGACCCTATATTCCATTTTAGGGGCTACATGTTATTCATTCCATCGTAATCCAGTGATTATTTGACAGGCCATCCTGCTTTCCGGCTAAAAGACAAGCCAGGGTTTCTCAGTGCTTAGAATCTGCTTGGCTTAGAAACGGCATGTTGCATGAGAGATATGTAACAAAACAATAGTCAGGAAATAATACATCATAGAATAATACTTGGAGCCTTCGTAGTGTATGGGTTAAGAGCTCAGCTGCTAACCAAAAGATCAGCAGTTCAAATCCACCAGCAGCTCCTTGGAAACCCAATGGGGCAGTTCTACTCTGTTTTATAGGGTCGCTGTGAATGGGAATCAGCTCAACCATAGCTAAGAACAACAGTATAATGTTTACAATGAGTTACACTTGATAGCTAAAGGGAATGGAAAGTTCTTATCTTTGAAAGTATTAAGTAGCCTGTCAATTATGTATAGTGACGTGGTTATCCAGGCCATTCTAACTGCCTTTGCCACATTACTAAATGAAGCTTAGAGGGGTTTCCTGGCCCTAAAAGCAGGTGGCACTGCTCTGCAAATATAAGCAGTATGCAGTCATTGCCCACTCACTCTACTGTTAGAAGTCAAAATTATTTGCATATGAGTAATAAAGCCACATGTTGGACTCCGTATGAGCAGGGCTCTACTCCTGCTTTTGGAGCCTGGTTGCACAGTGGTTAAAGCACTTAGCTGCTAACCGAAAGGTCTGAGGTTCGAACCCATTAGCCACTTCACAAGACAAAGACATAGCAGTGTGCTTTCAAAAAGAGGCACAGCCGTAGAAAAACCTACTGGGTGGTTCTCCTCTGTCCTTTACTGCTGCTACGAGTCAGAATCAACTCACCAGCAATGAGCATATTCTGCTTTTAGAAGGTAGTGATGTTTCAGTAGCCGAATTCTCCCCTTTCACGTAGAAGACCAGGTTTGATTCCCAGCAAGTGAGTCTTAAGCACAGCTGGCATGCTACTGTGATGGGAAAGAGCTTCAGGGCTAAGACTGATAACGAAGAAAGGCCAGCCTGGGTACCTACTTTTGAAAATTAGCCAATGAAAATCCCCTGGATCACAATGGTCTGATCCCGTTACACAGGGGTTGCCATGATCCAGGGCAGTTAACAATAATCCTGTGTTGGAATCCCTGGATGGGGTAAACTAATCCCTCAAAAACTCCAGACTGCCAAAACTCACACAAGGTGAAACAGTTAACCTGACAGCCCTATAACTAAATCCAGTTGCAATTAAAAAGCTTCTGGAGAAAAAAAAATTCCATGTGCATATGGTTTCACTGGTGAATTCCGCCAGACACTTAAAAAAGAAAGAACACCAATTATATAAAATCTCTGCAGAAAATAGAGGAAAGAACACTTTCCAACTCATAATTAGGCCACCATTAACCTGATACAAAGTCAAACAATACTGTAAGAAATTATAGACCAATCTCCCTCATAAACATTAACGCAAAATTCCTCAACAAAATATTAACCTATCAAACTTAGCAATGCTTCACAATATAACGTGATGGTTGAGTCACCTAGTGCTACTCTAACAGAAATACCACGTGGATGGCTTTAACAAAGAGAAACTTACTTTCTCACAGGAAAGCAGGCTAAAAGTCCAAATCCAGGGCACTGGCTCCTAGGGAAGTCTTTCTCTGTTGGCTCTGGAGGAGGGTCCTTGCTGTAAGTCTTCCCCAGGACTGGGAGCTTCTAAGGCACACGTCATTGGTTCAAAGGATGTGCTCTGCTCCCAGCACTGCTTCTTTCCTGATGATATGAAGTCCCAACTCTGCTTGCTTTCCTTTATCTCCCAAGAGACTGCCTCAAAGCACCCTACATTCTTACAGATTGAGTTCTGCCTCACTAACACAACTGCTGCCCATCCTCCCTCATTAACATCATAAGAGGCAGGTTTTACAACATACAGGTACATCACACAATACTGGGAATCACAGCCTAGTGAAATCGCTACACACATTTTGAGGGCTCTGCCTTCCAGGCCCACCGCAACAACAATTCTATCCCTTACTCTTCGGGTGGACCACTTTCCTAGTCCATCTGAGTAGCAATTCCACACTTAGAAACATTAGAGGCCATGGCTCCACCCTTTGAAATCACTGAGATCATATGATCATACCTTTTGAGACTGAGGACACCTCATCTCCTTGTGTTCCTTGTCTCTTCAGCTTCTGCTTCCTCTAGCCTCTTGGCCCAGACCTCATACCCACATCTGCCCTGCTGGGACAGATAGTCCATAGGTCTGTAGTTCCACAGATATGTGCCTGGAGGCACGCCACTCTGCCAGGAAGCCTACTGCACACACATACTCAAATCTCTCACTCTGTGGGTCAGCTCCAGCACTGTCTTGCAATGGTCTCCCAATTCTGTGTTACCTGTTTGCTGCCACTGGTTTCTCACCATCTGTGCCTTCTCAGGTGTTAGCTGTGTTCCTCAGTTCCTTCTGAGTATTCTATCCATTCACACTTTCAAAACTGCTTCCAGATTTTAGGTATCTGTTAAAGCAACACCCCATTTTTCTGGTACCAAATTCTTTTTGAATCATCTAGCACTGCTATAATAGAAATATCACAAGAAGCTGGCTTTAACAAAGAGAAATTTATTTTCTCACAGAAAATCAGGCTTAAAGTCCAAATTCATGACATCAGCTCCAGGCAAAGGCTTTCCTGTTGGCTCTGGAGGAAGATCTTTGTCATCAACCTGCCCCTGGACTGGGGACTTCTGAGGTGCAGAGACTCTGACTGAAAGGACACACGTGGCTCCCAGCATTACTTCTTTCCTGATGATATGAGGTCTCCAATTCTCCACTTCCTTCCCTTTCTTTTATATCTCAAGAGACTGCCACAAAGCACAACATAATCTTACAGACTGAGTCCTGCCCCACCAAGACAGCTGCTGCCCGTCCTCCCTCAATCATCACACAGTTGTATATTTACAACATATACAAACATGACACAATACCGGGAATCAAAGCCTAGTCAAACTATCATACGCACTTTGGGGTGAACACTATTCAATCCATGCCCCATGACCAACTGGAGTTTATCCCAGGAATGCAAGGCTTACTCATTATTTTAAAATCTATCAGTATAAGCCTCTAAGGGGGATTATATCAATAGGATCCTATGGATTATATCCATAGGATCATATCAATAGGTGCAGAAAAAGCATTTGACAAAATCAAGCAATTCTGATAAAAACTCTCAGCAAACTGAATATAAAGGAAAGTCCTCAACCTCATAAAAGGGATCTACAGAAAAATCATACTTAATGGTAAAAGACTGAATGATCAGGAACAAGGCAAAGACATTCATTCTCACCACTCTGATTCAGCATCATATTAAAAGCCCTAGTCAGTGAAATAAACCAAGAAAAAAGAAACAAAAGGTAAACAGATTGGAAAGAAGAAAATAAAACTGTCCCCATTTACAACAAGAAGATCATCTACATAGAAAATTCCAAGGAATCTATTTTAAAACACAAACTAACTAGAACAGATCAGTGGTTGCCAGTATCTTGATTGTGATAGTGGTTAATAAAATCTATACATGTAGGTGAGTTAAAGTTTACAGTAGGCCGAATACAGTCAATTTTACTGTATGTCAGTTTAAAAAAAAATACACTTTTTTCTTCAGTATGGTATTATTCTCATGGCAACCTATGAGTCAGATCCGACTTGATGGCACCTGGCTATGGTATTATTCAACCATGCTATCCTAAGAAGATCAGTACATTGAACTGTGTTTAAAAAAAATTCAAATCAATTTCCTCAGCCTCCATCCCTACTAGATGTAACACATTTCTAATATGACAACCCACTGCCATCAAGTTGGGTCTGACTCATAGCAACTCCAGAGGTCAGAGGAGAACTGCCCCATAGAAGATCATGGTAAATTAGTAGTTGCAATCCAGGGGTGTCTAATTCTGACCATATATGAAGCATATAATTTAAAATTTTTCCTTTAAAATGCTCCATTAAAAACAAAAACAATATTCTTTTAAAGGTATAATTGATTTAACAAGCAGGGAAAATCCCCAAGTGCCAGAAAAGCAGAGGGAACTGAAAAACCTAAGGTGCATGCATGTGAGCTGCCATCTCCTAAGCTGGGATGGAGGGCAGAGATCTACCATGCTCACAAAACAGGGGATGAGGTTTTACGGCCTGAGCAGGAACCAGAAAGGAGGGTGTGATGCTGAAGATGGACTAATACATAATGTACATTCTGCTCTTCTTGAGAAACCCTGATGGCTCAGTGATGAAAGCACTTGGCTAACAGAAAGGTCAGTGGTTCAAACCCTCCAGCCTCTCCCTGACAGACAGATGTGGCAGTGTGCTTCTGTAAAGATTTAGAGCCTTGGAATCCGCATAGGGTAGTTCTACTCTGTCCTGTAGGGTCGCTGCAAATCAAAACTGACTTGATGGCAGTGGGTTTTGGGTTTGGATCCTCTGCACTGCCAAGGATTTGGAAAGCGAAACTGAAGTGAAGACCAGCTTTTGCTGTAAACGGCTGCAGTCAGGCATCTGGTTTCTCTTCAGCATAATCAGCAGCTCACAGTGGCTAGTGACTAGCTTCATGAGTATCAAGAGGCAGGTCATGAAAGGAGATGAGCAAGATTCTGGATCTGACAGTATTAATGGAGGCTTCCTGCCACGGCAATAGTGGTGTGGCTTTGATGTGGTCTTTAAGCCACATCTTTAAGCCCCCCCCCCCCCATATCTCTTTTGTTGACACACTCCTGTGATGTGGCTTTGGCAGTTACTCTGAATGACTCAATCCTGCTGGAATGTAAGTTCCATGAGGGCAGGATGTTTTGCTCACTAATGTATCCCTCATGAGCCCATAACCGTGCCCAGCACAGGGCAGATGTTCACCATATTCACTGACTGAATGAATCCACCTAGAATCTGTTTCTTCAACTCCTTCAGCAATTTTGCAGACACTCAACGCTTTTTAGTAAGCCCTCTTTTGCTTAAACTAGCTAGAATAAATTCTGTCTGCAAACTTTACCATGACTTGTATCAAGGGAGACGCAGGAGCTGAGATTCCCCATAAATCTAGAAATATCAAAAGGATGTACTTTTAAGAGAAGAGTATACTACAAAAATCTGCTTGACAAACAAGGTAAGCTGCCAAGGACATTTATCTACCTCTGCCAACAGCCCAGGCCAGAGAGGAAAATGTCTACCCTGAAAACGTGTAACTGTCAACCTGTACCTCACGTAGGTTTCATTTAATTTTTTTATTACACCTTAGTGGTTATGGAACCTCTGAGTCATGAAATTAACAACAAAGGATGTATCCTCAACCAAAGCTGCACAGGATTCCCAGAGAAAAAGCTCTTGGGTGAGTGACGGACAAGAGGAAACAAAAACCTCACAAAGAATAGGAGGAAACAATCTAGTGTAAGAATCAACATACAAAACCAAAAAAATTAAAATTCAAAAATTTCATACACAATGTTGAGTCCCTGTGGCAACAAGAAAAAGAGGGATACAGTTCAAGAACTCTGATAAAGGACCACAACTGATGGTCTGACAGCCTAGGGGAACCCCTGGGAGCATGGCCCCTAGACCTGCTGCTGCCCCTGGCCATACAACTCTCCTGATTTCAACTCTTTGGACAAGGTAGCCATACGGTGTGTGTACTTCATGGCTCTATGAGGATGATGTCCTGCTGCTCTCTTTCTTGATGGGAGAGAAGAGGGTTGAGAGGAGGGGACAGGAGCTTGTTAAGAGGATACAACAAGCATAGAATGAAAAGGAGGAGTGTGCTGTCACGGGGCAAGGAGAACAGAAGGAACTGCAGACAGGCGTGCATGCAAAATTAATTTGGATTGTATACTTTCATTTAATCACAATAAAAAATTTCAGATAACAGAATCATTTTAGAAAAATTTATACAAAAGCTCTAGCCATCCAAAACATTTGCCCAACTACAGACTAAAGCTGAATAAACTAACCACTGGTAGAGTATAACTAGGAAAATCTTACCTCTTCTGCTGCTGCCACTGAGTCAATTCCAATTCACAGAAACCCTTTAGGATGGAGTAGTACTGCCCCATAGGGCTTCTAAGGCTGTAAATCTTTATGGAAGCAGACTGTCTCATCTTTTTCTAGCAGAGCACCTAGTAGGCTCCATCCACCAACCATTCAATTAGCAATGTAGTGCTTAACCACTGTGCACCAGGGCTCCTTATCTCTTACAGGTTGTGACACAAGTCTTAGCCTTCTTCCTAGGAAAAATCAGTTTCAGGAAGTCAAAGAGCCAACACTGAGGAAATTAAGGAACAAACATTCCAGTCATACCAGATCAGTAATCAATCCACTCTGTCCACTGGAAATGCTTAAGACTCACCACTTGAACAGTGAACTTTACACCACATGAGTCTCTCAGTAAACGTAAGAAGAAAACATGATTTGAAATCCAAATAGTCCCAAAGGAAAGTATGCATCATTTATTCATTCAATAAACACTTCCTGAGTATCAAGTTCTATAAGTCAGTTACAAAGACAACTGAAGTAGTCACCTTGTCTTCGAAAAACCTACTATCTAGTGATAACTAGCCGAAAGAGCACTAGTCCACCCTTCAAAGCAACTCTGGAACTCTTCTGAAATGGCCATCAGAGCTGCTGTCGCATTACTCTTGATGTCCCGAATGTCATCACTATCTAGTTGGGAAACGCTGGTTGCACAGTAGTTACATGCTATATCTGCTAACCCAAACACTAGCAGTTTGAATCTACCAGGAGCTTGTTGGAAAATCTATGGAGCAATTTACTCTGTCCTAAGGGTTGCTATGAATCGGAATTGGCTCAGTGGTTTGGTACTGGGTCTGGTTTTTGTAGTTTTTAGTGAGAAGATACAAGTATGTATGATATTAAACAAAAACAAATCCACAGTGCATTGAGCCAATTCTGACTCGAAGTGACCCTATGGGGCAGAAATCCATAGGATTTCCAAGGCTATAAATTTTACAAACGACTGCCATATTTTTCTCCTGTAGTGGGTGCAAATCACTGACCTTTCGGTTGGCAGTTACATGCTTAAGCACTGCACCAACAGGTTACTCATGTATGATAAACTTTTGGTCAAAAAGGCTTTCCTCAGAAAAAGTGACTCTGTAAAACAAACTGCTCTACCCATTAGTAAAGCAGAAACTACCTGTTTCCCACTATCAAAAATCCTTCCTAGAAAGGAAGAACATCAAAGACACAAGAAAAATTCAACCCCAAGAGACGGTAAGGCCCACATAAATCAGAAAGTACATCAGCACGAGACCAAAAGAACTATATGGTGCCCAGCAACCACCAAAGCCTGCCCTGGCAGGGAACAGGACAGAGTCCTTGAAGGAACAGGAAAAAAGTAGGGTGCAGAACTCAAGCTTTAGTAAAAAGACCAGACTTGATGGTCTGACAGACTGGAGGGCCCCAAGAGGACATGGCTCCAAACTCTTTGTTAATCCAGAACTAAAACCACTCCCAAAGTCACCTCTTCAGAAAAAGATTAGACTGGACTATAAGACATAAAATGATACTGGAGAAGAGAGTGCTTCTTGGCATAAGTAGATACATGAGACTAACTGGGAAAGTCTTGTTCAGAGCCAAGATGAGAAGACAGAAGGAGACAAGAGCAGGCTGAATGAACAAGGGAAATACAGGGTGGAGACGAGGAGCATGCTGTCACAGTGTGGGAAGAAGAACTAGGGCCATGTAACAATGTGCGTGTGAGTTTTTGTATGACAAATTAACTTGAATTGCAAACTTTCACTGAAAGCACAATTTAAAAAAATACATCCTTCCTGTAGCATATATACTATAAAACCCAAAACCAGACCTACCACCAAGTCAATTCCAACCCACAGAGACCCTATAGGTAGAGGTGAAGAACTGCCCCACTGAGTTTTCAAGGAGCCACCTGGTGGATTTGAACTGCCGAGCTTTTAGTAGCACTTAACCACTATGCAACTAGTATTTCCATATATACCACAAATAAAACCCACGGCACTTGGCTTGGCTTGGCTGGCCATCGAGTTGAGTCTGACTCATAGCAACCCTAGAGGTCACAGCAGAACTGCCCCATACGGTTTCCAAGGAGCACCTGGCAGATCTGAACAGCTGACCTTTTGGTTAGCAGATGTAGCACTTAACCACTACTCTACCAGAGTTTCCATATACACACCATAGTGAGGCTGAAATTGTGACTCCCATTTTCTAGATGAGAAAACTGAAGCTTTGAGAGATCAATTTGATATGCCCAAGATAAGAGCCCACAACTAGAAAATGATAAAGCTGAGATTCAAATCCAAGTGTGGCTCCAAAATCCTTTCTTTTAACAACCAGGAACAACATGACAGGTTTGAAAAATTAGTGACAGTTTGACAGCTCCCCCTTCTTACTCATTAGTTTTCCAAACAGCAAGGAACTGGAACTATGAATGATCCTTGTAAAAGGCTACCCCCTAAGCAAAGTCTCAGGCAAGTATGTTTGTGAGCAAATAAAAGAATGCCAAGGTATGTGAATTTCTGTCCTCAGAGAGCTTAGTCTAGTTTATATCCAAAGATCATTCGCCCAAACTGTCCTCAAACGTGGGGTATGCTCAGGGATTGTAATACATAAGGACATACATGTCAACATGTGTGGGTACAATATGTAATAGTTACCTAAGTGGACATCTATTTGGAAAGAAAAGCTACAAATATTTTACAAAAAATAAATACTAGTAGCTCCAGTCTACCTACTCAGAATAGTTCATATAGGAGTTTAGCTAAAATTTACATTGACGCATCTGGATGGGGTGGGGAATAAAAGGTTAACCATTACTGGTTAAACTATTAAGAACTCCTTTAAAGCAGCTTCAAGGAATTAGAAGCATCTATTTACATGTACAGTAAGACTCAAGTAATTGTAAATGTCTTAAGGACCAATACTAGGTAATACATTGTGGTTCAAGTCTGATGTATACATGCAAAAGTGGTACTAAAACTTTCCTTGAAAAATATTCTGTATTTAAGATTTCATGTGAGAGTGGCCTTCCTTCAGCTCCCTCAGACATAGCCAATCAGTATGTTTCTTGTTGCTGCTTTTACTAATATTCTATTGCTTTGGTGAGAGTTTACACAAGTCAAAAAGGTTACCCTTTAATAATTCTTATATGAGTTGGTGGTAACCATATCATTGGTTATAGTTTTTACAATGTTCTCTCATCATTTCCATTCTGTTTGCTTCATTTCTTTGATCAAGCTTCTCTTCCCCTCCTTGCCATCCAATCTGTGCTTTCAACTGTTTGGTGTCATGATTGTTCGGTGTCAGGTAGTGAACATCAGTTTAAAAGGGTATATCACTCATGGCTGATACTATTTTATAAGCCAATCTATTATTTGGCTGAAAGGTGACCTGAAGAAACAGCTTCAATTCCAAGTTCGGAAGATATCTTAGGACAACAGCCTAGGGGGAAAGGGGTTCTTATAGTCTCTAACAGTCCAATAGGCCTTGCCTTTTTTAGGAATTTCAGTTCTGTTCTACATTTTTCTCCTACTCTATCAGGGCACCTTCTACCATATCCCTGGTGAGGACAGCTGATAATGGTAGCCAGGAACTATCTGGTCTCAGGTCTGAAGGGGCTGTGGTTCACGTGGGCTAATGGTCCTGCAGTCTGCTTTCTTAAGCCTTTGATTTCCTTCATTCTCTTTTCTGCTCCATACAAGCAGAGACCAGTAGTTGTATCTTAGATGTAGAACACTATCATTGTGAACTACCTTATGCTAACTGACTAAACTACCCCCAAGAGGACTGTCTCAAGCCTCTTAATGCAGTCAACCAATCTCACAAACTGCTTGCATATACCTAGGAAGTCTCCCTAACTTTGCCACCTATGTGGTTTGTTATGAACCTGTGAAAAACCTATTGCCATCCAGTCAGTTCTGACTTATAGTGACAATACAGTGCAGAGAAGAACTGCCCCATATGGTTTACAAGTAGTGACTGGTAGATGTGAACTGTCAATCTTTTGGTTGGCAGCCAAGCTCTTAACCACTAAGCAACCACAGCTCCATGGTTTGTTATATATGGAAACATATATGCAGGATACAAAACATTAACATACACACATGCCTAGAGATACACCTATACATGCATATGCACTTACATATGTCTTCCTATACAGGTACGTATATCCATATCTGCTTACCTATGTAACCACACATATATTTTTTGTTTGTTTTTACTGAAAATTAGTATGGTTTTATTACAGATGTGGAGTTTAATAATTAAAATAGAAACTGTAAGAGTTAAGCAAATCAAGTATTACTAGTTTCTATGAAAAAAATGAAAGATCAGTGTAATGGAAAAAATTAAATGGCACAGTTTGAATTCTGAGATCACATACCACAATTTTAAAATAAGGTAAGGAAGTAATCCAAAAAAATATTAATAAAAATAAATATTCATTTTAATCAATGTCATCTTTTCTTCCATTAATAATATCCACCCCTTTTAAGTTTTCGAAGGAAACCCCAGTAGTATAGTGGATAAGTGCGCCTGCTAACCAAAAGGTCAACAGTACTTCAGGGCTGCGCCAGGCTACACCAGGCGCTCCTTGGAAAGTCTGTGGGGTAAATGAAAGATTTCAAAGGGAAGCTCCAGAAGACAAAGTATTTTAACGAAATGTAAAAAGACTCAGAGTTAATAAAACCAAGAGAGAAGGACAACTTTGACATTTCTCAAGCTGAAACAAGAAAAAAGTCAAGCCTCAAATTGTAATACTGATGGATTCTACAGAAAAAATATTAAGTGAACAGGAAGTATAAAAAGAAAATGGAAAGGGATACACAGTCATTGTACCAAAAAGAACTGGTCAACATTCAACCATTTTAGGAGGAGCATATGATCAAGAATCTATGGTACTGAAGGAAGTTCAAGCTGCACTGAAGGTTTTGGCTAAAAACAAGGCTCCAAGAATTGATTGAATATCAATTGAGATATTTCAACAGATGAATGCAGTCCTGAAGTACTGACTCATCTGCCAAGAAATTTGTAAGACAGCTACCTGGCTGACCAACTAGAAGAGATCCATTCTTATGTCCACTTCAAAGACAGTTGATTCAACAGAATGTTGAAATTATCCAACAACATCATTAATATCACACACAAGAGAAATTTTGATGAAGATCATTCCAAAGCGGTTGCAGCAGTATCTCAACAGGGAACCACCAGAAGTTCTAGCCAGATTCAGAAGGGGATGTAGAACGAGGGATATCATTGCTGATGTCAGATGGATTTTGGCTGAAAGCAGAGAATACCAGAAAGGTGTTTACCTATGCTTTATTGATTATGCAAAAGCACTCAATTGGGTACATCATAATGAATAACACTGCAAAGAATGGGAATTCTAGAACACTTAATCATGCTCATGAAATACCTGCACATAGACCAAAAGGCAGTCATTTTAACAGAACAAGGGGATACTGAATGTTTTCAAAACAAGAAAGGTATACATTAGGGTTGTATCCTTTCACCATATTTATTCAATCTGTATGCTAAACAAATAATCCAAGAAGTGAGACTATATAAAGAAGAACATGACATCAGGATTGGAGAAAGACTCATTAACTACCTGTGACATGCAGATGATTAAACCTTGCTTGCTAAAAGCGAAGAAGATGCAAAGCACTTACTAATGAAAATCAAAGACTACAGCCTTCAGCATGGATTACACCTCAACACAAAGAAAACAAAAATCCTTACAACCTCACCAACAAGCAACATCATAAATGGAAAAAAATGAAAATTGTCAAGAATTTCATTTTACTTGGATCCACAATCAGCACTATGGAAGCAACAATCAAGAAAAACAATGCATCACATTGGGCAAATCTACTACAAAATACCTGCTGAAGGTGTTAAAAAGCAAAGATGTCACTTTAAGGACTAAGGGGCACCTGAAGCAAGCTGTTGTGTTTTCAATCATCTCATGTGCATGTGAAAGCTGGGGAATGAATAAGGAAGATCAACAAAGAACTGGTATCTTTTAACTGCGGTGCTGGTAAACAACACTGAATACACCGTGGACTGCCAAAGAATGGACACTCTGGTGGCACAGTGGTTAAGTGCTACATTTGTTAACCAAAAATTCGGCAGTTCAGTTCTGCCAGGCGATCCTTGGAAACTCTATGGGACAGTTCTACTCTGACATCTAAGGTCTCTGTGAGGTGGACCAGACTCGATGACAGTGGGGTGTTCTGTTTGTTCGTTTGCTTTGGCCAGAAGAATAAACCTTCTAGTCTTGAAAGAAGTACAGCCAGGATGCTCCTTGGAAGCAAAGATGGCAAGGCTTCATCTCATATACTTTGGACATGTTACCAGCAAGGACCAGTTCCCGGAGGGCACCACAGAGAAGACGACAACTCTCAGAGACGGACTGACAGTGTGGTTGCAACAACAACAGGCTCAAGCATAACGACTGTGAGGCTGGCACAGGACCGGATGCTTTGTTCTGCTGTACACGGGTCACTATGAGTTACAACCGACTCCACAGCGCATGACCACAACAGCAGTTTAGTCAAGGCTCAAAAAAATAGTCTGAATTTTTCGGAAACTGTTCAGGAAAGGTGTTAGTAGGTTCTGTTCACCAGACATTTTGCCCAAACTTAAACAACTGCGGTTTGCTTATCTGTATAGACAGGAGTTGCTGAGGGAAGGCGGTCATTGGTCAGAGCCCACCTGACGGCAACTGACGACCACGTATAAAGACGCTGAGAACAACAAAAGACCAACTAGAAGACAGAAAGGGATACACAGAGTTGTTGTACCAAAAAGAACTGGTTAAGAGTCAACTATTTCAGGAGGTGACCAACTGTCAACGGGTACTCCTTAATTTCAAACCGTATGTTTACGGCTCCTGATCTAATTAAATTTTTAGGAGTCCAAGTTATATCCTTCGTAAGGACTCAATCATTCACAGGCAATCCCCACAGCAATCAAGGGGAAAGGGGAAATTCTCCACAAAAGTCACCGAGCCTCCTCAGGAACAACAGTCTCACTGATAAAAGTACCATAATGGTTTAGATGCCCAGCAACTCAAGAATCTTATCTCTAATTATGGATGGGTAATTCTTTTTTCAATTTAAAGCTTTCTTCTTTCAGGTATAAGTTCACAGTGCAAATTTGTTTCTCATTAAACAGTTAATACACAAATTGTTCTGTGACACTGGCTGCCAACCAGAGATGTGTCAACACTCTTTCTCCAGCCAAGATTTCCTGTCACCATTGATCCAGTTTTCTTGTCCCTTCCTGCACTCTCATCTTTGCTTTGAGGCTGGTATGCCCATTAGTCTCATATACATGGTTAAACTATGAAGCACATCCCTCACATGTGCTACTGTTGGCCCTACAGACATGTTTAATCTTTGGCTGAAGAGTGAACTTTCAGAGTGACCTCAGTACTGAATTAAAAGGGTATCTGGGGGCCATACTCTGGGTTTCTCCAATTTCTGTCAAACCAGCAAACCTGGTCTTCCTATCCCCTACCCCCCATCAAGTCTGATCTTTTTTTCTGAGTTTGAATTTTATTATACATCTTTCTTCCACTCTGTCTGGACCTTCTGTTGTGATCCCTGCTAGAGCTCTCAATGGTGATAACCAGGCACACCTAACTGTTCTGGGCTCACTGTGGTGAAGGTTGTGGTAGCTGTGGTCCATCAGTCTGTTTTGTTTGTTTAAACAGTTTTATTGCAAGGAAATTCATGTATCATGCAATTCACTAATTTAGAGAACATTGCCAAATTTTTTTAATATAGCTACAGGGTTGTGAGACCATCACCACAGTCTAATTTTAAAACATTTCCATCACGCCCAAAAGTGACCCATACCCATCTGCAGTCACTGACCATTCCCTGACCTCCATCTCTTAGCCCCAGGCAACTACAAATCTATTTTCTGTTTCTGTGGATTTGCCTCTTCTGGACATTTCACACAGCTGGGATCACACACTATGTGGCCCTTTGTGACAGGCTTCTTTTGCTTAGCAAAACGTTTTCAAGGCTCATCTATGCTGTAGCATGTATCAGGACTTCATTCGTTTTTGTTGCTGAACAATATTCCACTGGATGAATATACATTTATTTAACTACTAATCGTTTATCCATTCTTCATAAACATTTGGATTGTTTCCACTTTTTGGCTATCTGAGTAATGCTGTTGTGAACATTGGTGTAGAAATTTTGGTGTGGACAAACATTTTCAACTACCTTGGGTATATCCCAAAGAATGAAATTGCTAGGTTATATGGTAATTCTTTTAACTTTTAAGGAACTGCTAAACCATTTTCCAATGTGGCTGCATCATTTTACAATCCTACCAACAATGTTTGGGGGCTTCAATTTTTGTCCCATGCTCACTCACACCTGTTACTTTTTGTCTTTTGGGGGCCACCTTATAGGCAGCCAACAAATGGGTGTGAAGGGGTATCTTATTGTGGTTTTGACCTTCATTTTCTTAAGGGCTTATGATGTTGAGGATGTTTTCATATGAATACCAAATATAATTTACTGAGTGCTCACTGTGTGTCAGCACTTCACTAAGCACCTTTCACTGGACAGCAGCAGTGGGTAGCCTTGTGTCTTAGGCTGGGTTTTCTAGGGAAGCAAAACCAGTAACACGAGTAGGTACAAGAAAGATTTATAATATATAGATAGATAGATACAAATATAGGAAACAGCTCACGTAATCACAGAAGCTGAATGTCCCAAGCTCTGGCACAAGCCTTACGTGGCCACAGAAGCTGAGGAACCCAAGGTCAGCAGGTCAGAGACCAGAGTTCTAGATCACCGGTTGTGTATGTCAGTGGATCCCAAGCTGGTGGCGAGACGAAGCGACAGAGGCTGGCAAAACCAGGATCAGCAGGTCAGGGAGCAGGAGTGGCAGAGGCTGGCGAACCCAGGATCAGCAGGTGAGGGAGCAGGACTCTCAAGGGCCGACTGTAAGGACTGATGAGTCCAACAGCTGCTAGCTCAAGTCCCAGAAGCAGACGCTGGAAGAAGAGAGCAGGAGCTCCTGGCCACATGAGCAACCAGCCGCCATAGTGAAAAGGTCGCGAGGTGAGAGCCGAGGGGCAGGGAGCCACCACAAACCCTGCGCTGCGACTTAATACAGCAGCCAAATTTGTAGTAGCCAAGTTGACATAATCCTGACCACCACACCTTGGTTCCCTGGCAAGCTGGAGAGGGAGACCTCAGGGAAGGCCTGGCAGGGTGGTTTCTTCAGCAACAAATACGCCATCTGGATTCTCTTTAAGGGTCTAGCGAAAGGCTATGATATCTGTATCTCTCAAGACTAAAAAGGGTCTCTAAACAAGGTTGGCCAGATGTATATATTGCACCTACCCACTTAGTATCATCCTTGGATCACTGCCAGCTTGCGTCACCAGTTTTCATTATGTTCTTGAGGGAGTCAACAAGGCAGGCGGTCACAGGAACTTTCTTTCAAGTGCAGAGAGCTGTGGTTATGAAACGGGACCTTCTGTAACTGCTTACTCAGGTACACTGGTCTTACCCAGCTTAGAGATTCTTGGGATGAAGGCTGTCAGTTTCTACAGGACCTCATAAGGTTTCATCATGAATATGCATACCAGACACTGTTCTCCTAAATTTCCTCACTTTTTCACCCATGACCTGGTCAGAAACACTCTGAAATGATGCTTGCAGATGAATGGAGGAGACAGCTGGATGCGAGTCCTCCTTCGGGCCTGAAGTTTCTTCCAGAGTTCAGCATGTGTTAGCGATGTAGGCCTGGTGAGCTCTGGCATCACAGGCGAAAGCTGGCCGGTAGAAATGGACATTACTGGGATCACCTGCTGTCTGGCTTTTGGTACTCCTGAAGAAAATGAGCCGAAAGAATGGCACAGAGTCCTGGAAAACTCGACATGAGCAGGCTGGTGCGTGTGGGTTAAAGAGTAGCTCTTGAGGTCATTTTGTCTCTCAGTGTTGTCACTTCTCTTTTTATCTTCTTGGGTCTGCATGGTAAATGAGAGTACTTCCATTTTTTTATGGATGGTATCCAGGTCTGGGAAAGGCATCTATTAGGAGTCCAATGCAAACGTGAATTTGATTTACAGGAGAGACAGCTCGAGATAATATTCTACTCCATTAATCTTTCAGGCTAATTTTCTGTTGTGTCTTTAGTCTCCTTCAATCTCCTCTGCTCCAGCTGGGATGAGACCAGTAGATGTATGTCAGATGGCCACTCACAGGCTGTTAGAACCCCAGTTGCTGCTCACCACAGTCAGATGTAGAATATTTTCTTTATAGACTATGTTATGCCAGCTGAGCTAGAGGGGACAATTATTTTTCTTAATGCCATTTTTTGGGAGAGTGGACAACAGAAAAAAAGTGAGAATTTGATGAAGGAAGACAAAGTGGATTAACAAATTCTTCAGGAGAAGTTCCAGTCATTCACACGAATTTGGTAGGCTTCAGAACCCAGAAACTCCTAAAATGGTGCACTGATTTGTATGTGTACATATGTGTCCATAATTTTTATAAGAGTCTCAGAAAGACATACGAACAAAAAATGTTTTAAGAACTACAGACTGGACAATTCCTTCGTAGACACGGAAAGCACCTGTACAGGATCACTGTCATTAACTTTCACCTACACGTGTGAACATTCAAAGGTGTCACTTCAAAAGTGTCAATACCACTTTAAGGTTTTTGGAGGCCCCTCTTTGCCCAATACCTTTTCAATTTTCTAAATCAATTAAACAATCTGGGTGTATTCTGTAAATTCTTAACAACAGGTCTCCACAATTACCTACCTCCATAATTCAGGTCAAGGAACTCTAGTGATGCTATAGGTAAGCATTCAGCTGCTAATCTCAAGGTCTGCAGTTCAAATACCCCAGCTGCTTCATGGGAGAAAAGATCTTGCAATCTGCTCCTGTAAAGATTACAGCCTGAGAAAGCCTACACGGCGGTTCTACCCTGTCCTATAGGGTTGCTATGAGTCAGAATCTACTTGATGGCACACAACATAGTTCTGGCCTTTCCATAGAGGCCTCCAAGAGAGGCCACTGGACCGACTCTTGGCTCCTATCTTATTTTCCCTGGGGCCTCAGTTTCCTCTATAATTAAAGGATAAGAATAATAACCTGCCCCAAACATTTCAAAGAATTGTTGGGAGTATCAATGTTGAACCTAATACCTGATGTTCACTGAGCCATCTGGATGTCAGTTTCAGCACACTGACACAACACTATTGTCTCTCCACAAGCATGTATGCGCAAGCACATGAGTGCAAGCACGTGCACACGCGCATACATACACACACACACACACACACTCAGCACCTCCTTAAAGGAGACCTCTTACAGCAGCAAAGGGAAAATTACACAACTCAGGGCACTAGTACCTAAATGTTCTCTTTATAGATGATCACCCCATGAAATCCCATCTCTCAAGAACATAGCTGCTGATCTCTTCATCTGATTCCATTCCAACTAATCTGCTTCATCTTCTCTCTGTGCCTCTTTACCCCCAGAGTAACATGCTCAGCTCACTACTTTATCCATTTCTCTTTTATTTCATCACCACAATCAGGGCTAATACTGTTTCCCTGGGTAGAGAGAGAGAGAAGAGGAAAATACTATTATATACTGATAACTTTATATTTTTACTTTCACCCTGTTCCATGTATATGGGAATGATCTTTGTAGGCTTGTGAAACACTACTTAACTACAGTAAGGTAAACAATCATTACGAATCCCAATAATTAATGGCCTTCCACTGAGACACTCCTTCTCACTGATTCAAGAAATTGTTTTGCACCAAGTAACCAGAAACAGTTAAGAGCTCAGCTGCTAACCAGCAGACTGGCAGTCTAACTCTACCTAGAGGCACCTCAGAAGAAAGACTTGGTGACTGATTTCCAAAAACTCAACTACTGAAAACTCTATGGTGCACTGTCCTACTTCCACCACACATGGGGTTGCACCGTGAGTTACGACTGACTCAACAGCTACTGAGTTTTTTGCTTTTGGTTTTTAAGCAGAAACACTGTCAAACCTGGTTTTCATAACAATACTCAAATGTTTAAACACTTACAGCAGGAGCTCCTTATCATTTATCAGATCTTAAGTCTTGCAGATCAGCATTTTCAAGACTCTCTCTAGTGTCATGGACCACTTTCGTGCAGTCTTTCTAGGCATGGTCTTGTAACTCACACCCAGGTGATTAGGCAGCACTGTGTGACAAGATAACTGTGACCCACCAAAGGAATTTGGTCGCTTTCACCATCCTGCTCGGTTAGAAATGAGGCCCTCAAAAGCAGAAAAGAAAGGATCCCACCAGCACCAAGTAAGAACAGCCAGGAGGAAAGTACATCCTTTAGACTGGGATACCTGACTGAGAAGCTCCTGGAACCCAGACACTGAGAGACAAAGAACTCGAGTAAGCTATAACCCTGAAGATGGTAAGAAGCAGCAGCAGCAGAGACTCAGCAGCAGGAGATGGCACGGTGGGCTTTCTGACCCATGGGAGAGGCACGCCTAGGAGCACAGCTGGGAAGAGGCTGTCATAGTGGGAGAGCTATAGGATCTGCATGTTCCTGAATCTGAATCTGAACCTGTTACTTCTCTAATAAACCCCATAATTGTGAGCATGGTCTGTGAGTTCTGTGTGGCCACTGCAAAGGATTATCAAACCAGCCGAGACAGAGCGCCATGGCAAGAGAGAGTTGGTATCAGAATTAAAGATCACGCAAGAAGAGGTGTGTCTTGACCTCCCCCTCATAGGAATCAGCACTGGGCTTTTGATCATGGTTCTCCTTCTCCCTTGTGAAGTTAGAGGAGGAGGTCAGACACAAAGCCCCCATGCCATTTTTTCACACTCTCCAACCTTCTTTCACATTTACAACACACACACAGAAACCATACTCTCATCCTAGTCATTTCTTCAGCTCAGACTTTCCCCCTTCACTCATACTTGCCTTTCCATTGTATCTATACATACTGATGCTGAAAGACTTCCCCTTGCATCCCAGGAAGACTCTCCCTTTTCTATACTCTAGCACTTACGACACACTCAGATGGTTGAAGCCCCTTCCTTATGAGATGCTCTGTTTTTTACCTACCTTTGAATCTCCAGCACCTGACACAGGCAGTCACTCAGTGTTTGCTAAATAGTGAGTAAATGCTGTAAACCCAGCACTAATACACGGATTCAAACTTACCATAGTTTTTAAGCTTTGTTTCTCAGTTCAGTGGCAATGGCTTTCTCCAAGTAAGAGAGGGTAGGTAGACATTGGAGCTAGTTAACCCCCCATAAACCAAAACAAGCACTGAACACTAGAGGTTCATCAGGGCAAGCACAGAACAAGTCCAGGGTAAGGCACAGTTCAGGTAAACAGATGACACCACAGACAGAATAAATCGTAGGCCACCAAGCCAATGGATAAGATGTCAAAGTCTGAGCATGCCAAATGTCATCTGAAGGTTTCTCCTCAGTTGTTCACTACCTGCTTAAAAACCTGGGAATGTGTTCCATGATCCCAATCCTACTTTTACTACTGTCTCTTGGTGAGCTGTTGTTACCCACTACACTGTAGTCTGAAGAGAGCTATGTGATCCACTTGATCTGATAATTTAAAAAAATACCATCAGTCAAAAACTGCTTAACACCATTAGGAACTTCTGGTTATTCATTAATTTCTCGGTGAGGAAGGTGGAGGAGTTACTGGCTAGAAGTAGCTAGAATACAGCTGCTGATCTCTTCCCTCTTGTTACGGATTGGATTGTGTCCCCTAAAAATGTGTATCAACTTGGCAAGACCATGACTGCCAGAACTGTGTGGCTATCCACATTCTGTTATCTGATGTGATTTTCCTAGGCTACTTCTATGATGTCAGTGAGACAGGATTAGAGGGAACTAAGTTAATGAGGCAGAACAGAGTCTACAAAATTAGACTGTATCTTGAGCCAATCTCTCTGCAGACATGAAAGAGAAAAGCAATAACAACGTGCTAACAGAGGGACTGAGTCTAACCTACTATGAGAAGGCAGAAGACCTCTCTAAAGAAGCTCATACCATCAGGAAAGTGTGCTAGGAGTGGAGTGTATCCTTTGAACCCAGAGTCCTTGTGCTGAGAAGCTCTTAGACCAGGAAAAGACTGATGACAAGGACCTTCTCCCAGAACTAACAGAGAAAGAAAGCATTCCCCTGGACCTAACACTCTGAATTTGGACTTCTAGGCTACTAGACTGTGAGAGAATAAATTTCTGCTTGTTAAAGCCATTCACTGTGGCATTTCTGTGACAGCAATACTTAGATTACTAAGACATCCCTGAGACACCGCTATCAAAGCAAAGCACAAACAACAAAAGACAAAATAAATACACGAGACCTCATAAAAATTAGAAACCTTGTTCAACATCATCTAGTAAGTACTCAATACAGAATATGAAGTAGTACAGGCTGAGCGGTCAGCCACAAATATACTCAGACAACGCCAAAGAGAGCACACATGACACTGTCGTCTGCCGGTCAGTTTAGGGCCACTCACTTGAAAACGAGATCACAAAAACTTCCTATATCTAAATGTGATGATGAGAACTTGACAGGCAAGGAAGTTTTGAGAGTCCATAATAACCTTTTCCAGAAAAATCTGGGATCTCTCAAACAAAACATGATATTACAGAGGAGGACTCCTAATTAAACATGAGTGTGAGAAGGGAAAAAGAAATGATTCAGATGAAAAGAAAAAAGTCAACTATTCAAATTGTTTTGGAAAAAACAGACAAAACAATCTAGAACAATTTAGATTTCTCAAGGCCTGTTTCCTACACAAAGGAGGAATTTTGTCCAATTACTGTGGAAAGGAAAAAGATTTTCCCTGTCTTGTTAGAAAATACTAGCAAAATTCACTTTTTTTCTGTCCATAACACGGATTGTAATTCAAATAAGAACGCCAAGGTTATCACACATCGATATTTAAATTATGCTCTGGACTTGAATTGTAAATAAACACCTTATTCCATAAAGTTATTTTCTAAGGCTCTTACACATATTTCTTTAAAATAACTACTAATAACATAAAAAATGCTAAAACGTTTATACTGCCGTTTGTTTACTGACTGCAACAGAAATCACAAAGCACTGCAACTCTCCACTGATGAGCTGATTCTCCAAACACTTGTCTCAAACAATGAAAGTACTGTAATTGTTACCGCTTTTCTCTTTTCTCTAACTTAGAGATCAACAATAAATATTCATATATGTAGGCAGATACACTCCTGTATCCAACTGCTTACTGGTTCCAGAGTCATAATTAATACACTGAAAGCCCTAAAGCCATAAAGAACTAACTACTAATCAAAGCTTGCCAGTCTTGATTACACAGGGGAATGCAGCTAGGCCCAACAAATAGCCCAAAGGGGGAACTGGCTTATCTCTCCTATAAATTGGTAATGGGTCTATGTTTTTCCTCTGTTCTCTGCCAAGTCCTTGTACAAAGAACACACTTTAGAGTTGCAAAGAGCCAATAAAAAGAACCCTTAAGTTGTTCCATATTCCTCAGATTTAATCACTTAATTCACTTCTTTAACAACTATTCCATATTTAGCACTATAGGTCATAGGTTAACTCTAGGACAGACATGGTCCCTGTCTTCACAGAACTTATACACTCTGGCTACACCAGGATAAGTCAATATAAAACAAATAATAACCAGTGTGATGAGTACTATGACAGCAGCAATAACGAGGTGCTAACAGGGAGACTGGGAGTCTAACCTATTATGAGAAGAGAAAATATCTCCTTGAAAAAGTGAAACCTAAACAGACATCTGAAGGTATTAAATACCTTAATATTTTTTCTGCACACATGGACAGATAATTTTTCTTGGTCACCAAATAAGTTGACTATAATTACAAAATGGTGGTTTTTAGCACGCAGCTAGTATATTAAAAACATGAACAGTATTGTGAATTTCTGTTTGCACTCTTGCCTTCACTCATTACCATGAGAAGAACACACTTTGGTCAGGCCATTGGTCCCAAAGGAAGAGTGAGACACATGAAACAGACCTAGGTTCCTCCAGTCACCCCAACCAAGGCCATCCTACTAAATCATCTAGTAGCCAGCCAACCCCAGCCAAAATCAGCACAGGTCCCTTGCCAACCACCCCAGACATATTATCAGTGCATACTGTTGGGTGCAACTGAGGCTTTCGGTCATACTATGCAGCATTATTATAGCAATGGATAACTGATACACAAAATTTATTTTTCATTTTTTAATTGTGATTAAGGGAAAAGTATACGATCCAAATCGGTTTTGCATGCATACCCACTTATCTACAGCTCCCTCTGCTCTCCCCACCCAATGACAGCACACTCTTGCTTTTCACACTATATACCGAGTATCCTCTTAACAAGCATCTGCCCCATCCCCTGCAACGCTCTTCTCTCCCTCCCATCTCAAAAAAGACCAGTAGGGCAGCCTCCTGTAAATGCACAGAATAATAAAGTAGGCACACCATACGGTCACACAGTGTCCTCAAGTCCAGTTCATTCTTGTTTGAAGAGATGACTTATTACTGGTTTCTAGTCACGGACAGCAGCAGGTCTAGGGGCCATGTTCCCAAAGGATCCTCCTGGCTGCTGGACCAGGTCTTTTAGAAGAGTTCTTGGGCAACACCTCTCTTTTTCTTGTGTTGTCTCAGGGATACACATTGCATCCCCTGTCATGCTGTCTTTAGTGGTGACCAGGCACCATCTGGTTCTTCTGATCTCATGCTGATACTGTCTCGCATTCATATGGGTCCTTCTGTCTCCTGGGCTCTTTTTCTCTTGTGTCTTGGTGATCATCTGTTCCAGGTGAGTTGGAACCAGCTGGTGTACCTCAGATGGCAGCTTGTTAGCCTTTAAGACCCCAGATGCCACTCACCAACCTGGGGTGTGGAAGACTCTCTTAGCAATAGACTAATTATGCCAGTTGGCCTCAATGTCCCCTGAATATATGGTACCCAGACCCCTGTCCCTGCTACTCGGTCCTTTGCAATATTGGAATGAATTTAGAAAACCTTTCAGTTTACAATGAAGTCCATTTAAGCTGATCTACTCTCTACTCTGATACATGAGACTTTTAAAGAGCTGCTGTTTCTGCATCTTTTCTCTGGAAACTATCAAAGGATGTGCTCTCCCAGGACAAGGGAACAAACGAACAAAGGGTTTGATATGGGGTACAGAAATAAAGGATTTAACACAAGCAAAAAGATAAAAGAAATTCTTAAAATAATTTGTGAAGCCTCAGGGTAAGAGCAGTACAATAGACTGGCAGTTCTAGAAGAAACGCCTCCAAAACAACCTAACAAACTAATAACTCTATGTAAGTGCGTTTTAATTTTGGTGAAGAGCTTTGGGATAAGCTAGTGATATGCACAAGTAAACAAACAAACAAAAAAAGACACCTGAAAAATTCCAGAAAATCAATTGTATGACACATTTATTCACAATAGATGACTTGGCTAGTGGTAAATAATCTTTATATAGTTATAATAATGAAAACACTGAACATATTATTTGATATTAAAAGTCAGAGAACACCTCCCCGGTAAAGTGACATCGAAGCAGACATCTGAAGCATAAACAAGCATGTCTTAAAATTTTTGATAATTATATTGGGAGTTTAGGGAAAAGAAGTATGGGCAGGAGAGTCAGCACAGGAGAGGAAGATCTTTATCTTCCAATGTAAAAAGCCAATATAAGATCCAAGGCTGAAAACAAAGAAGACAGAAGAAGAATTGATGCCTTGGCATTGTGGTGTTGGAGAAGAAGGTTGAACATACCATGGACCGCCAAAAGAACAAACAGATCTGTTCTGGAAGAAGTACAATCAGAGCGCAAAGATGGCAAGACAGCGTCTCACATACTCTTGACATGTTGTCAGAAAGGATCAGTCCCTGGAGAAAGACATCATGCTTGGTAGAGTGGAGGGTCAGCAAAAAAGAGGAAGACCCTAGACGAGAGATAGATTGACACAGTGGCTGCAACAATGGGCTTCAGCATAAAAATGATTGTGGACATGTCACAAGACTAGGCCGTGTTTCATTCTGTTGTTCACAGGGTCGCTATGAGTCTGAACTAACTCAACGGCACATAACAACAACAAGGCTGAAATAAAATAAACAGCAATTTAGCCATAGAATTTAGAAATACTGAGTTTAACAGCAAAAGAAACTGCTAACAGATTTGAAAGCAGTTACTGTTGGGAAATGGGAATTGGGAGGAGACAGGGAGCTGCTATTTTTAATCATAAGCCCTGTATCTTATTAAGCTATGTATTAATTTCATAAAAATTAAATCAATTTTAACCTTGTCTTTATTTCTATTCTCCCCAAATTTCTATTTCCATCTCTTATAAAATCATTTCCAACTTCATGCGACAGGAGTAAATCGTACACACATAATGTGCAAAAGAAGCTGGATTCAAAATATTACATATTATATGATCCTATTTATATAAAGAATGAAAAACAAAACTAACTTCTGCTTCTAGAAATCAAGACAGTGAACATTCTTGGGAGTATGGTGACTGGAAGCATTAGGGGTTACAGATAATGTTGTTTCTTGCTCTGGTTACACAAGTATGACTAGTTTCTGAAAATTCACTCTAAATCCACACTGTGTGCACCTATCTGTACGTTAAAAATTGCAAATAAAAAGTTACTTTGTTTTAAAGATCACTCTGGCTGCCACACAGAAAGCATATACCCAAAAAAAACAAACCCATTGCCATAAAGTCAATTCTGAAATCAAAGTGACCCTACAGAACAGAGTAAAGCTGCCCCATAGCGTTTGTAAGGAGCACCTGGTGGATTCAAACTACCAACATTTTGGTTAACAGCCAAACTCTTAACCACCGAGCCACCAGGATTTCTGGAAAGCATGTAAAGCAGTGTAAAAATGGTGTAGCAGGGGAATCTAACCCGCAAACCAAACTCACTGCCATCAAGTTGATACTGACTCACAGCAACCCTATAGGACAGAGTAGAACTGCTCCACAGAGCTTCCAAGGAACACCTGGCAAATTCGAATTACCAACCTTTTGGTTAGCAGCCATAGTACTTATCCACTACACCACCACGATACTGGGGGCATCTAACCTCCTCTAAGTTCATAAGGGGGGTGGTGAGTCAAGATCAACAGCCCAAGGATAATTTCTATGAGGTGGAGGTCATCTGTTATACCTCCTCTCTCCACCCTCTTAACCAATTCTGACACCAGCCACTGCTTCCGTGGTACTCTCTGCCTCTCAGTTAGGTTCACAATTTATTGCAATGGCCACTCAGAACTCACAGACCAGAGTCACAATTATGACGTTTATTAGGGAAGTACCAACTTACAGCTCAGGATCAGAACAACTCAGGATACATATCTTTGGCCCAGGGCAGCCTCTTGGCCATGCCAACAGGTAGGCCCCTCCCTGGCTCTCAGCCTATCTTAGCCCTCAGCTCTCCTGGGCTAGCCCAGTCACTGCCCTGCTCAGACAAGTGTTACAAGGCATATTAACTCCACCAGAAAGTGCTCAGGACACCCCCTCTCAGCCAGTAAACAGCTCACGCCGCTCAGCTCTCTTGTTCCGTGGGTCAGCACACCCACTGTAACTGCCTTGCTCCGTGGGCTGGGAAGCCCACTGCACACTCTTCCATCAGTCTCCTGGTTCTGCTGCCACCATTTCTCCACCACCACTTCTCACCATTCTCCATCTCCTGGGTCTAGCAGGTACGTGCAAGGACTCTGAGTCCAAAGGATGTACTCCACTCCCATCTCTTCTTGGCAGTAGTGAGGGCTCTCCTTTCTGCCTCTTACGGTTCATTTTAAATGATGTTCTTTAAATGATGGTTTATCTTAAGCCTAGGAGTATGTCAAAACTGACCACCCCCTTGTTACGGTTCCATATGCCTTATTTGCATGGTGCCATCCTCACAAGGGTTCCACGCACCTTATTTGCATTATTGCCAAGCTATTCAATCCCCTTGGTGTGCCACAAGTACCTTATTTGCATAGTTCCACCTAAACATTTGGTTAGAGTTATAAAATCATAACTAGAAAAGCCATATAAAAGTGATTCACTGCACTGAAGGAGGCAAGGATGAAATAACAAGGAGATTAGTTAGGAAAGTAAGGGAACAGCCCAGGACAAGATGATGGTAGCACAGACTAGGATGGCACAGGCAGAAATTGTACAAAGTAGCCATACCGTGAAATATTTTGAAGCTAGACTCAGTATGACTTCCTGACACATTATACTTACGCAACGAGAGAAACAAAGGAGTAATCTAACACACGCAATTTTTCACCCTAACAAGTGGGAAAACAAAAGTGCTACTAAGTAAAAGGGGAAAGGCTGCAGCATGTATAGGATTAGCAAAGGAGAGGAAAACTAAGATTCCAGTTTCAAATGTCTTCTGTTTAAAACAGCTCCACATGGAGCCACTGAACAGAGCTGGAGATATGGAGTTTAACAAAGTCTGGGCTAAAAAATAAATTAGGGAGTTGTCAGCAAAAGTACATCCAAAAAACTCACAGCCATCAAGTCCATTCCAAGTCACAGTGTCCCTAAAGACAGAATAAAACTGTCCCATAGAGTTTCCAAGGAGTGCCTGGAGCACTTGAACTGCCGACCTTCTGGTTAGCAGCTGTAGCACTTATGACTACACCACCAGGGTTTCCACAAAAGCACACAGTTTCAGAACTAAAAGACTAACCACCTCAGACTGGTCATCAAGGTTAACATTAATAGTGATAAGACATATTCACAGCAGGGATCGCAAGAGAGGGTACTGAACAGAGCCAGAGAAAAACACAGAACAAAACTCTAACTCACAAAAAAAAGACCAGATTCACTAGCATGACAGAGAATGGATAAACTCCACGAGTATGGCCCTCAGATACCCTTTCAGTTCAGTAATGAAGTCACTCCTGAGATTCACCCTTCAGCCAAAGATTAGACAGTCCCATAAAACAAAACAAGACTAAGAGGGCACACCAGTCCAGGGATCGAGAAGGCAGGAGGGGACATGAAAGCTGATCACAGTGAACCCAAGGTGGAAAAGTGACAGTGCTGGCATGTCATGGGGTTGGTAACCAATGTCACAAGACACTATATGTACTAACTGTTTAATGGGAAGTTAGTTTGTTCTCTAAACTTCTATCTAAAGTGCATTTTAAAAAAAAAGACATGCTGATAATATGCATTCTTCATGTGAAGTGAGAATAGCATTTTACCTTGTGGTCTTCCTCCCAATAACTCATAATTCCAGACAAGTCACTGAATGAATCATTTTATAAAACACCTGACCAGTACTTCTTAAAATTGTCAAGGTCACCAAAAACAACGAAAGTTAAGAGAAACTGTCACAGGTATCCTGGATGGAACCTAGAATAGATAAAGGACTTTAGATGAAAGTAAGGCTATCTGAATAAAACATGGACTTTAGTTATAACAATGTACCAATGCTGATGACTATGTACTATACTAATGTAAGATGTTAATAACAGGAGAAACTATGTGCAGGGAAGGGGGAGTTCTGGGAACTCTGTACTATCTTTGCAATGCTTTTGTAAATCTAAAACTATGCTAAAATAAGAAGTTTATTAGAAAACAAAATTACAAGGGACTGGATGAGTTCACCTAGGGAGTAAGAATAGACCAAAAAAAATACCCAAGTAGGAACCATCAAAGAAGGCCAGGACAGAGCGGTCTGGAGATTCCACAGACTGATTTCTCCTACGTATCTACTTTCTGCACTTCTTCTTCCTTCCTATCTTCGCACTGCTTTTCAATTCGTGGTGATGTTGCTACCACTCTGTTGTTCCCTCCAGAGCACTACTGCTCAACAGAACTTCATGTAATAATACAAATAGTTTATATCTTTGTTGCCCAATACAGTAGCCACTAGCCACATGTGACTACTGAGTTCTTGCCATGAGGCTAGCTGGACTCAGAAACTGAATGTTTAGTTTTATGGCATTTTAATTAATAACAAAATTTAGATGGAATAAATTTGAAATGGTCTCATGTGGCTACCAGTTATTAGACTGGACAGCATAGCTCTAGAGCTCATGGTCTATTTTATAATCCTGTCTTTCCCTGATGCTTTTGCAAGCCATGATTCTTCTGAATTTCCACACTTGATCTCTTGGCTCTAGCACATCTCTGAACAGTCTGAAGCCAGACATCAGTTATCCCTGATTTCTGTCTTTCTACATCTACACAGCATGACTGGAAAAGGAAGAAGCTCCCAACTCGCTCCCCAGCTCTCATCCCCACACAAATTAGCTCCTTCATCAACCTGCCTGTGATTCAGGCCTCAAAGAGATTAAATCCTTTTCATTCAAGGAGAGCATTTCTCAAAAGGGAACATTTTAAAAATGAGAAAGATTCCCAGTGTTAACTATTTACAACACAAAATTAGGTATTTGAAAATTCATACAAATGAAATATAAAACTACAAAATCAGTAATGGTCAAACTAATCATACCAGTCAGAGAAAACCAGACCAAACCCATTACCATCAAGTTGATTCGAACTAACAATGACCCTATGGGACAAAGGAGAACTGGCCTACATGGTGTCCAAGGAATGCCTGGTGGATTTGAACTAATGACCTCTTGATTAGCAGCTGAATCTCTAACCACTGCACCATCGGGGCTCCTCTTAATGAGACAGGTAAAGTTACTCTGCTGAAATAAATCACTATTCACAATGTGAATATGGTACTAATTTATACAGTATACACCTCTAGCTACTTTTCTCCATTCCAGCAATTATAAATTTTTCTTTGTACAATATGTCCTCATAGCCACCAGATGTAAGGACAGCATTCTATTAAGTTCTTTTCTCATTAGCATACGACAATTAAGGTAGCCTAAACTGGTGCTAACCTAAAAAAATCAAGCAACAGTGCTCAGTGACAACTAGGTCATCCAGATGACCCAGAATACACTTACATTAGTTTCAAGATTAGTCTTCAAATAAATATGCGATTTTTTAAAAAATTCAGAAGAGGGGGTGGAGTCAAGATGGCAGACTAAACACATGTCTCCCTAAATCCTTCTGGAAACCAAGACCTGAATCGATAATTAAAGGGAGCCTTCTGGACACCTAGTAAGCCCTAGGACACAGCATAGGACTGCTAATTTGGACATCATACCACTTAATGCAAAATGTCCTCTCTTTCGCTGACCTACTCTCGGCGAGCACAGGCTTGCACAGACTGAAGGTAACTCTCCGTTTTAATTTCTTTTCTCTGTCTTAGCCAGTGGGCAGAGCTGGGACTTGACCAGCCACTAATCTCAGATGCACTACTGGTGAAATCAAGAAGTGAAATTGCCATAGTTTAAGAGTCTGGCTCTGGGCTCTGTGCATCTCCGGCATCTCTGGCCTCTCTTTCTGCCCCCACCATAGAGTAGCCTGGACCCAGCCAGGCAGCGAGCTTGTGCAGCATGCTATCTTGATCCATTGGGAGGCACACACCCATATGGAGGCCCCAGCTGGACTTCATTCCTAGGCTGTGAGGCAGTGCCTGCCTGGGGGAGAGCATTTTTCTGGCAGAAAAGCAGTATTTTACACAATGTCGCCTACAACTGGGGCCTGGCAACAGAGACTGTGGACTCTGTGCATCTTGGCACTTTGGCCTCTCTTTCCTCCTCCGCCATAGAGTAGCCTGAACCCAGCCAGGCTGTGAGCTTGTGCGAGACACCATCCTATTCCACTGGGAGGTGGATATACCCATACAGAAGCCTCGGCTACACCTAATTCCTGGACTGGGAGCTATTAACTGCCCAAAGAAGAGCACTTTTCCAGCAGAAAGGCAGTATTAGAATACACAGTGTCACCTACAGCTGGGGCCCAACAGCACAGGCCAGTAGGGCAGCAGCCTTTGTGTACTCTGAGCTAATTTATAACATCTGGGGTTTGACATAGAGGTGCTTACTTTGCCAGCTGGGAAGAGGGATGTAAACACCTGAAAACCTGACTGACTTTGAAAGTTGTCAGATACATTTTACCTCTCATTTTAGGATGGCCTAGAGAAACAAGTGCAGTCCATCCTCATGGTATCTCTCCCAGCTTCTAATGACTCACATGATACCCAAAAGGCAATAAACTCTGGAGAAAACCATAACCACGAAATCACCCATGGCTTCAGAAGGCCCCCAAAAGAAAGCATCTCAGAACTTCCCAGTCAAAGAAGCTTTTCTGAAACTATCAGAAGGTGAATACAAAAGGATTATATATAGAGCCCTCCTAGACTTTATCCAAAATGCAGCAGAGCAAAATGAAAAATTAAGCAAGCTGTTCAATCTAATGGAACACCAGTACTCTGAAATCCAACAAGCCAAGCCAAGCCAAGTGCCGTCGAGTCGAAATCCAACAAATCAAGAACAAAATCAAAGACACAGAAACTTCAAAGCCAAGAAAACAGAATGAAACAAATGGAAAAGAGAATTTCTGACTTGGAAGACATAGCTACTGACTCTAGCATCTATGAGGAAAAATCAGAAAAAGAGACAAGAAAAATGAAGAAGCATTACAAAGCATGTGGGACTCTATTAAGAGGAACAATCTACAATTAACTGGAGTTCCTGAACAGTGCGAGACACCCGAGAACACAGAGTATTGTTGCTGAGTTGCTGACAGTAAACTTCCCAGAAATTATGAAAGATGACAATACAGATATCCATGATACATATCGAACACCACTCAATATAGATCTCAAAAGAAAGACTCCAAGACATATTATTACAATTAAGTTTAACAAAATGAAACAGAAGCAGAACTCTTAAAGGCAGCAAGACTCAAAGCAAAGCTAACTTTCAGAGGGAAATCCTGTAGGCTTTTGTCGGATTTCTCAGCAGAAACCATGCTGGCACAGAGACACTGGCATGACACACCCAAAGCCTTGAAGGAGAAGAACTTCCAACCAAGAATTATATAGCCAGCAAAACTATCTTTCAAATATGAAAATGAAATTAAGACATCAATAGATAAACAGAACTCAGAGACTTTGTAAAAACCAAACCAAAGCTACAAGAAATACTGAAAGAATCTCTTGGCTTAAAAGAACAAAACCATTAACTTTATAGTTTACAAGCAAATATAGGGCACATCACCTAGAATCCGACTCAGGAAAGAATCCAAACTCAATCAAAGCTATAATAGTGAAAGAAATGATCCAGTGATCATATCATGAAAACTATGATGTCATTATATTAAAAAGAGGAATGTACTACAGTCGTTATAGTCCTTCCAGATGGACAGGAAGTTGATAAGAATGGTAGTACTTGAAACTGAGTTTATAAAGGGAGATTTTAGGGGAAGCCGTAAAGCACAATAATGATGCAACATAACAAGAAACATAATACAGGAGTCTCAACAACCACAAAACCAACCCTGAAAAAGGCTAAAAATCACCTGAGAAAGAATGTCCCCGAACAGATTAATTAAGAACAACAGAGAAAACATCAACACAAAAATAAACATATCACAATGGCAGCACTGAACACATACCTATCAATAATCATACCTACCAAATGTGAATGGACTGAATGCTCCAGGAAAGAGACATCAAGTGACATCTTGGATCAAAAGATACAACCCATCCATATGCTGCCTACAAGAAACTCACCTTAGACTTAAAGATAGGAACAAACTGAAAATTAAAGGATGGAAGAATATATATCAAGCTAACAATATATAAAGAAGAGCAGGTATGACCATTTTAATCTCAGATAAAACAGATTTTAATGCAAAATCCACCATCATGGACAACGATGGACACTATTTACAGCTGAAAGTTTTAATACACAAACAGGACTTAACAACATTAACTATTTATGCACCTAATAATGGAGCACCTAAATACATCGAAGAAATACTGACTACACTCAAAAATGACATAGATCACTCCACAACAACAGTGGGAGACTTCAACACTCCACTTTCAATATTAGATAGATCATCCAGAAAAAAAGCTCAATAAAGTCACAGAAGACCTTATTGTCACAATTAACCAACTAAACCTCATCGACATATACAGAACTTTCTATCCATCAGCGGGCAACTATATCTTCTTCTCCAGTGCAAATGGAACATTCTTCATAATAGACCATGTGTTAGGACATAAAGCAATTCTCAACAAAATCCATACCACTGAATTAATGCAAAGCATCTTCTCAGATCATAAAGCCATAAAAGTCCAAATCAATAGCAGAAAACTCATAGATAGAAAGTGGAACTCATGGAAACTCAACAACATCTTGCTCAAAAAGCCAGAAGAAATCAAGGATGAAATAAGGAAAATCATGGATTCCAAGGAGAATGAAAACACTTCCTACCAGAATCTATGGGATACAGCCAAAGCAGTGCTCAGAGGTCAGTTTATCTCCATAAATGTACACATCTGGAAGGAAGAAAGAAAACCAAATCAAAGAACTAATCCTACAGCTTGAAGAAGTAGAGAGAGAACAACACAGTAACCCCTCAGGCACCAAAAGAAAACGGATCATAAAGCTTACAGCAGAACTAAATGAATTAGAGAACAGAAAAAAAAAAAATTAAAAAGACCAAAAGCTGGTTTTTTGGAAAGATCAACAAAATTGACAAACCAATGGCTAAACTTACTGAAGAAAAACAGGAAAGCAAACAAATAACCAAATAAGAAATGAGAGAGGAGTTGTCATAACAGATCCAAAAGAAATAAAAAATATCATAACAGAATACTATAAAAGTTTGTATTCCAACAAACTTGAAAACCTAGAAGAAATGGATAAATTCCTTGATTCATATCGCCTACCAAAATTATCACAAGCTGAAGCAGAACAACTTAATAAACCCATCACAAAAGAAGAGATTGAAAAAGTCATCAAAAAACTACCAACGAAAAACAGTCCAGGCCCAGATGGCTTCACTGCAGAATTCTACCAAACTTTAGGGAAGACTATTTCCAATACTACTGAGAGTATTTTACAGTATAGAAAGGGATAGAATACTTCCAAACTCATTCTATGAAGCCAGCATAATCCTGGTACCAAGCCAGGAAAAGACCCAACCAAAAAAGGAGAACTACAGACCAATATCACTCATGAATCTAGATGCAAAAATCTTCAACAAAATTCTTGCCAACAAAATACAATAACATATCCAAAAAAATCATCCATCCTGACCAAGTGGGATTCATACCAGGGATGCAAGGCTGCTTCAACATCAGAAAAACAATTAATATGATCAACCACATAAATAACACAAAAGACAAGAATCACCTGATTTTGTCTACTGTTGCAGAAAAGGCATTTGATATTGTCCAACACACGTCCATGCTAAAAACTCTCAGCAAAATAGGAAAAGATGGCAAATTCCTTAATGCAATAAGGGCCATTTATACAAAGCCAACTGCCTACATCATCCTGAATGGAGAGAGACTGAAACAGTTTCCCTTGAGAACAGGAACTAGACAAGGATGCCCACTCTCATGTCTCCTATTCAACATCATACTAGAAGTTCTAGCCAGAGCAATTAGACAAGACCAAAAAATAAAGGTCATCTGCATCAGCAAAGAAGAAGTAAAAATCTCCCTGTTTGCAGATGATATGATTGTATACACAGAGAATCCTAAAGAATCCACAGGAAACTACTGAAACTGACAGAAGAGTTCAGCAAAGTCTCAGGATACAAGATAAACATAAGTAAATCAGTGAGATTCCTTTATACCAACAATGAGATTATTAAGGAAGAAATCACCAAATCAATACCATTTACTATAGCCCCTAGGAAGAAAAAGTACCTAGAAATAAATCTAATCAGAGAAATAACAGACCTTTACAAAGAGAACTACAACCCCTTACTACAAGAAACTAAGAGCCAAGCCAAGTGCCATCAAGTCAAGAGACTTACATAAATGGAGAAACCTACCCTGCTCATGGATAGGAAGACTTAACACTGTGAAAATGTCTACTTTGTCCAAAGCTATCTACTTATGTAATGCGATCCCATCACAAACTCCAGTGACATTTTTTAATGAGATAGAGAAACAAATTACCAACTTTGTTTGGAAAGGGAAGAAGCCCCAGATAAGTCAAGCACTACTGAAAAAAAAGAACACACTGAGAGGCCTCTCACTATCTGATTTTAGAACCTATTACACTGTTACAGTAGTGAAAACAGCCTGGTACTGGTACAAAAAGAGACAGAGATGAGTGGAACAGAATCAAGACCCCATGATGACATCAGCTTCCTATGACCAGCTGATATTCGACAAAGGCCGTTAGACATTAAACTGGGGAAAAAAAATCTCTTCAAAAAGTGGTGCTGGCAAAATTAGCTACCTATCTGCAATAAACTGAAACAAGACTCATATCTTACACCTTATATAAAAACCAATTCAAACTGGATAAAAGACCTAAATATCAAGTCTAAAACCATAAAGCTCATCCAAGAAAAAGTAGGAACAATACTTAAGTTTTAATACACAACACAGACAGACTTCAAAATCTGTCAGACAAACTACAATCAACAGAAAATAGAAAATCGGAACTATTAAGAATCAAACACTTTTGCTTATCCAAAGACTTTATTAATAGAATTAAAATGCCACCTATAGAATGAAAAAAATACTTGGCAACCATATGTCACACCGATGCCTGATCTCCATAATCTAAAACGTACTACAAAATATCAATAAAAAAGAGATAAATAATCCAGTTAAATGATGGGCAAAGGGGATGGACAGATACTTCTCTAAAGAGGAGATCCAGGCAGTCAAAAGATACATGCGGACATGCTCATGATCATTAGCTATTAAAGAAATTCAAATCAAAACTGTAATGAGATGCCATCTCACCCCAACAAGGTTGGCCATGATCCAAAAAAAATGCAAAACAACAAATGCTGGAGAGGCTGTGGAGAAATTGGAACTCTCCTACACTGTTGATGGGATTGCAAAATGGTGCAACCTCTTTGGAAAGCAATCTGGTGCTTCCTTAAAAAGCTGGATATAGATATACCATTTGAGCCAGCAATTCCACTGCTCGGAATACATCCTACAGAGTCAAAACCATTCACACCAACTGGTACATGCACGTGAATGTTTGCCGCAGCACAGTCCACAACAGCAAAAAGATGAAATCAACCAAGATGCCCAACAACAGGAACAGACAGGTAAACTGTGGTATATATACTCAATGAAACACTATGCAATGATAAAGAATAACAATGATTTTAGGAAACATCTCATAACCTGGTTTCAATTGGAGGACATTATGTTGAGTGAAAGCAGTCAGAGGCAAAAGGACAAATATTGTATGAGACCCCTATGATAAGAACTTAAAACCAGACTCATGCATAGAAGAAAAGACTCTTTGACGGCTGCAAGGGTAGGGAGGGAGGGTTTAGATTACATAGTTGATAGAAATTTAGTTGAGTGAAATCTGTGACAGCACACATTACAAAGAAGATCAATATTAACTGGACTTCAGCATAACATGATTACTACTCCCATCTTAACCCAATATTGCAAGGACACAGTAGCAGGGGCAGGGGTCAGGGACCATGCTCTCAGGGGAGATCGAGGCCAACTGGCACAACTAGCATTTTGCTAAGACAGCCCTCTGCACCCTAGATTGGTGAGTGGCATCTGCGGTCTTAAAAGCTGCCAAGCTGCCATCTGAGGGTACACCAAATGGTTCCAACCCAGCAGGAACGGATGGTCACCGAGGACCAAAACGACATGTGGGAAAGAGACCCCAGAAGACAGAGAGAGCCATGTGAGTGGGTGACTACACAGACTTCTGACAGGAAGACCTGGATGGTGCCCGGTCACCACCAGTGATAGCCGTGATGGAGCTCACAAAGTGGAGTTTCACTGGCAACACAAGAATAAAAAGGGGTGCACCCTGAGATCTCCATTAAAAGACTGCCATTGATGGTCCAGGGGTCTCAGAGTTCTCCTGGGAGCATGGCCCCTGGCCCTGATGTTGCCCCTGTCCATAAATCATAATGGAGGTCAGCTCTCAAGAGAGGAATGGATTGTACCTGGCGACACAGAGTGACCACATCATGTGAGCACTTTATGGTTCCATGCATCTACAGGATGTCATCCTGCTGACCTCTTACTGGAGGAAGTGGAGTGGGTGGAGAGGAGGGGACAGGAGATTGTTGGGAGGATAAGACATGTATGGAGCAGAGAGGAAGAGTGTGCTGTCACCAGGCAGGTAGAGCAGTGGGAGCTACATATAGATGGGTGCGCAAATTTACATGGGAATGTACATTTTCATTCAATCATAATAAAAAAAAAATCACACAAGAACTTAAGGATACTGAGAATACATCCTCGAAGCATGAGAGGACCCCTCCCCCAGTTTCAGAAATGAGGTATTCCCTGTTAAGACACAAACATCTATTCAAAAACCCATCAAACTCACTGCCATGGGGTTGATCCTGACTCATAGTGACCCCACAGGACAAAACAGGAGTGTCTCATAAGCTTTCCGAGGCTGTAAATATTTATGGAAGCAGACTGTCATATCCTTCTCCAGTTCAGCAGCAGCTGGATTCGAATTGTTGATGTTTCAGTTAATAGCCCAGTGCTTTAACCACTGGGCAACCAGGGCTCCCAAGAGCTTCTTATAACATAGCTATCAGATGCTTTCTACCCTGCAATCAATTGAAAACAGCTCTTTAGAAAATAACATTCACAGAGGTCAGTGTCTTTTTTTTTCAAATATATAACCTCTTATATTAACTCAAAGAGTAAGATAGTGAGCCCCCGTACTCAACTATCAGCATACAGAAATAGTCTTAATGGCCAAGATAAGTTGCATGATGAAGTTAGCAGCCACAACTCAGAGACTGTCAAAATGAAGAAGTCACACGATGAAAAACAATGAAAGGGACTCCAATTTAACCACTCCTTCAAAAAACATTTATTAAGCCCTTACCATACATCCAACCCCACAAGTACCAAAGACACAAACATGGTTGCTGTCTTCTTGAAGCTCACAGTCTAGGGAAGCTAAAAACAAATAATGAACTGCAAAGCAGTGTAATACGTGTCATAATGGGAAAAGTACATACCCTGATGGAGCACCTAACCAAGACTTGCAGGTTCCAGGAGGGCTAAAACATGAAGGAGGAGAAGAAATTTACCTACATGTGTAATTTAACATTACTAAGTAAATTCTTCTTTCACTAATTGTAAGATTCTATGTACTTTTTCTCTTCTGTATCTGCTACCCCTCCAAAGATTTTGAAAATTTGGAAAAAAATCAGTATAAATATAAATGCTTTCCCCTATTTGGGGGGTTCAGATTCTCTTTCTCCTCCTCTCAATCTCTAAACCATTCAATCTACACAGTGATCTTAAATCTGCCAATATTATTTTCATCAGTCACTTTTCTTCTAAATCTCTCTCTTCTATGCTTAAGAAGTTATAGGTTTCTCAGTTGAAAAGACCCAGAGAGGTTCTTTCAAAAAAAGGGAGTAGAAATACACCTAAGACTGAAAGTGGCCTATAGTGCCACTAGAGGAATTAACCATAAGGAGATTCTCTCTTCTCCCCAATGGTAAAAACGTATTTCAAACTACTGACTTCTTTGTAATTACAATCCCCACAGGTGTGGTTACATTCCAGGGGAGCCAATTATAATCTACCTAAATTTCCTCATAGTTTTAATTGGCTGTGTTTCTGTTACTTCATAACCCACACAACTGCCTAGCATTCTGGAAGGAGTCCTTAGAGATGAATCATTTAGTGCACTGCTTTGTGGATGCCATTCCACAGAAGTGCTTCACAGGTCCTGTCCACATAGACATTCAAGTTTTAACATACAAAGTATTCATTACATCAAAGACGTAACGAAAATATGAGCCCAAGAGACAGAAAGGGACACATAATCCAGAGACTACATTAGCCTGAAACCAGAAGAACTAGATGGTGCCCAGCCAGCACCAATGACTTTCCTAATAGGGAATACAACATAGAATTCCTGACACAGTGAGAGAAGAACAGGTATGCAGAACTCAAACTATTAAAAATACCAGACTCGATGGTCCCCTGAGGACATGGCCCCCAGACTCTGTTAGTCCAGAACTGGCATAAACCATACCCGAAGTCAACTTTTCAGACAGCTTGGACCGGACTGTAAGATATAAAACGGTACTGGCAAGAGTGCACTTCTTGGCTTCAGTAGATAGAGGAAGCCAACTTGGCAGCTCCTATCCTGAGTGCAGAGGGGAATAGGAGGTGGTTGAGCAGACACAGCAAATACAGGGTACAAAGGAAGCCTGTGCTGTCACAGAGTGGGGAGAGCAGCTAGAGCTACATAGAAGTGTGTGTGTACACGTTTTTGTATGAAAAACTGAAAATGTAAACTTTCACTTGAAGTCCAATAAAATGTATTTTTTAAAGAATTCATTATTTCAATTATATGAAGACTCTGGTATAAAGCTCCATCTGCTTTCTTGGTGAGCCCCAAACCCACTGCCACTGAGTCAGTTCTGACTCACTGTCACCCTACAGGACAGAGAAGAACTGCTCCCACAGGGTTTCCGAGGAGTGGCTGGTGAATTTGAATTGCCTACCTTTTGGTTAGCAGCTGAACATTTAACCAGTGTACCACAGGGCCTCCTAGTGACCATATGCAGTGAAACCTATGACAGTTAGAACTGGACAGGATCGCCTTGTTTTGCTAGGTCTCAAGTTTTCTCTTTGTCAGTGTGTACTCTTACCCGTTTTGTATCACTCATTTTAGTAGGAAATACCTGAGTTTTCCTTCACTGACATGTTTCCACCTTACACAAGTTTAGGCTCTCACAGTTCTTACTGTACTTGCAGCTCCTTAGGACTGTGTAATTTTTTTTTTAACTCTATAGATGACTTTAAAAAAAAAAAAAAAACTCAGTCCATGCAGTCTACTCAGGTAAACCCACTTTAAGAGAGTCACAGTCCAGCTCCCTGGTACCACTGAATTTCATGCCAGACAAGGAAGGCTGGAGTGTACCTACTCAGCTCATGCTATCTAAATTTTGGGTATTTCCTGCCCTTCCCATTTATAATGGGGGCAGTTGTGAGATAGTGATTTAACTTAAATCCTTTTAAAACATATCTGCCAAATGATTGTTGAACTAGTGCCTGTACCCTCTAGTGGTAGGAAGCCAGCCATCTTCCACTTCACCTTCAGATAGCGTTTGCTGTCAATTATTCCTTCAATCAAGCCATCTCTTTTTTTCCTGTGGCTTCCATCCACTGGCCTTAGTTCTATTTCTTGGAATCACTAAGTACAAATCTTCTTTTATAAATATTCAGTGGTTGATTGTGCATACCCACCCTATCCCCATGTCCTAAGTTCTCTCATCTCCAAACTATTCCTGCAACCATTCTTCCATATGTGGCTTCTAGTCCCTTCACCATCCTGGATATTACCCTCTGTATATGTTTCAGAATCTGTTCCAGAATTTACCAAGATTCTATAGTTGTATCCAAACTTGTACAGAATATAATAAGACTATATCCTCCCCCATTCTGAATATTCCTATTTTAATAACGCATCTCACTACTAGCTCAAATTGGACTGTCAATCAATGCTCTTAAGTATTACTCCTAAGCTCACTATACTAATGGTTTTAAGGATCAAAATAGGTCCTTACATTTACCCAGTTAAACTTCATCTTATTTACCCAGGGTGTATAATCTTAGTTTGACAAAAATATGGAGTTCCAACTTAGACTCTGTGATGGTTAAGACTGTGTGTCTGCTTGGCTGGACCATGATTCTCAATGTTCTAGAAGTTGTATACTGATGTAACCACTTCCCCACTGAGGTCTGATATGTGATGACCTCCATGAGGGGATCCGCTGTGGTACTACCAAGGGTGGGGCCTCTAGTGGTTCTCCCTTAACTTTCATCTCTCTACCCTCTTCATCTCTCTACCCTCTGCTACCTAGTTCTTCCTGCTTACCTCATGCAGGCTTTGTTATAGATTCTGCAGCTGGCTCCTATTTGTCTGACTTCCATTTCTTGGGACTTCAATCAGCAGCTTACCTGTGGTCTTATCTGTCCAAGATTCACAGATCTTCACAGCCTACAACAGCCCTGCTCTCCAGCCTACTGATCTTGTGTTTGCTGTCCCCTGTGGCTACATGAATCATCAGAAGTGTGCAACAGAGCCCTGCTTTGGGGCCTGCTGATCCTGAGTCACCAGCCCCTATGGCCCTGAATCAGGAGAATCTTCTTTCTTGCCCCATGGACTTGATATGTTACAGCCTCTAAAAACCATATGAGCCCTTTCCTTGATATAAATATCTTTTTCTCTTTACACACACACACACACACACACACACACGCTGGTTTTGCTTCTCCAGAGAACCCTGCCTAAGGCAGACATATATAATCTCAATTTATCGGGTTTAGGAAGCTTTTCCCTCTCCCTTTCTTTTTATCTTTCTATTCAAAGTAAAAGGCTGATCGGGTCACCTAGTTTCAGCCCCACAAATACCACCTCATCCCCTCTAACTCCGTAACTTGAGGCAAAAACAATAATTTCAAAAGATGTCTTCACCTGGAACTCAGCCTTTCTCTTCCAAATCTAATCTACAATCAGCAACAGGAAAGAAGGGGAAGCCTTAATTACCTGGTTCCCCAGGCCTTCAAATACCTTTCTTAAAATTCCAGAATTACTAAAAATGTTTTCCTCGTTCTTTCCCAATAGTATCTTTCACCTCTAGTAGCACTGGCAGCAATTACATGAAGAGCAATGATGACAGAGAGGCAGATATTTTGGGAAGGAGTAAGTGTAATTCCAGGTAAGGACTCAATATGCAAACACACACAGAGTGAATAAAAGGTGTTATGTGTAGGAGATACTGTTAACTTATATGCCCCTCAAAACCCTGAAATATATGAAGAAGAGTAAAAGAAAGCTGGGGAAGCAGTTACATTAGCACTTCATTCAAAGGGTCTGAAATGCCATGCTAAATAGTTTGTATGGCAGAGCTGCTGGATAACAAAAGATACTGCTAAGAGTACTGATTTAATCAGAATCATAGTTTGGAAAAATTCATCTGGCAGTAATGTACAAATCTAATTAAACAAAAAACCAAATCCATTTCCATCAAATTAGTTCTGACTCACAGCAACTATAAAGGACAGAGTAGAACTGTCTCATAGGATTTCCAAGGCAGTAACCTTTAGAGACTCTCACACATCTTTCTTCCATGGAAAACTTTACCAAGCAGGACGTCAACTTCACTCCAGAAGTGCAAATTATAATAGTGAGCTATTTTTCACTCATCAAACAGGCAAAATACTGAAAATACTGCAAGAGAAATAATATTGAAGATAAGTAATAACCAGTGTTGATAAGGCTCACTACAGCATATAAACATTATCTATATAAGCAAGAATCTAAACATTCAGCAACCTTGTTAAATACAAGGTCTGAGAACTAAGTTCATGAACTCATCCTAGAAAAAGTGCTACACACCTCACTGCCGAACATTACTATGGTTACTTTCAAAGTACTCCTCTTGGGAAGCGATGTACCAATGCCAGCACATAGTCCACACTTCAAAGCAATTCTGGAACACTTTTCTGGAATGGCCATCAGAGCCGTCATCATATTACCCTCAATGTCCTGAATGTCATCAAAATGTCTTCCTTTCAACATTTCCTTTATCTTTGGGAAAGAACAAAAAGTCTTTGGGGGCCAGATCAGGTGAGTAGGGAAGGTATTCCAATATAGTTGTTTCTTTACTGGCTTGAAAACTCCCTCACAGAGAGTGCTGTGTGAGCCAGTGCTTTGTTGTGACCCAAGAGCCACGACTTGTTGGTGAAAAGTTCAGGTCGTTCTCATTCTAATTTTTTCACACAGCCTTTTCAGCACTTCCAAATAGTAAACTGGTTAACTGTTGCTCGGCTGGTACAAATTCATAATGAATAATCCCTCTGATATCAAAAAAGGTTAGCAACACTGTTTTGACCTTGATTTGGACTGACAGAATTTTTTTTATTGTGGAGAACGGGCTGACTTCCATTGTGCATTTTGAAGCTTTGTTTCAGGGTCATATTGGTATACTTATGTTTCATCACCAGTGATAACATGGGCCCAAACATTGTGTTGCCTCTCCAAAACGTCTTGGCAAATTTCAACTCTCCTTTGCTTTTGTTCATCAGTGATCTACTTTGGGACCATTTTTACACACACCTTTCTCATGCCAGGATTCCCAGTTAAGATTTTCCTGTTTCTCTATTGATGTTTACTTGGTCTACTATGCTTGTCACAGTCATCCAGCAATTCTGGCTCACAATTCAATGAATTTTTGCAATGTTTTCATCAGTTCTGCTAGTTACTGGCTATCTGGACCTCTCTTCATCAGTAACGCTTTCTCTCCCCTCAGAAAAATGTTTAATCCACTTGTACACTGCTGTTTTCTTCATGACACTATCACTATAAACTTGGACTAACGTGTCCCTGACTTCACTTACACTCTTGCAAAGTTTAACAAGAAATTTAATATATGTTCATTGCTCTAATTTAAGTTCTCATGACAGCACACAAAAACACACAACAATGAATGCCACTTAGCAAGACACTGCCACATGTCAACACAAACACAGCTATGAGATGCTGATACACCAAAGTTAGGAAACCTTACCAAGTTGTTTGTACAGTGCCGCCAACATAAGTGCACAGTGGCAAGTTTGCAAACTTAATTGTCAGAACTCATGTATTATGATAGAGACACATAAAATAGTGCTATGCAACTGCTAAAATAAGAAAAATTTATACATACGCACATGTACAAAATGTCTACCACATATTGCCAAGGTAAAAAAAAGCTTCAGTTTAATTTTTTAAATTATGCTTCAGATGAAGGTTTACAGACCAAAAACTGTACTGTGTGGTTGATTCCAACTCATTGCAATCTATGAAACAGAGTAGAACTTTCCCACAGAGATTCCAAGTCTGTCCTCTTTATGGAAGCAGAGTGCCACATCTTTGTCCTACAGAGCACCTGGTGGATTTGAATCACCACCCTTTCAGTTAGCAACCAAGTGTTTTACCACTGCGTCACTAAGGTTGTTTCCCTGGTCACTAGGGAAATAAAAATTAAAATTCTAGTAAGATATCAGTAGATAGTGTTTAACGCAAAAACTGGCAACATCTAGTGCCAACAAAGACATGGGAAAACCAGAACACCTGACTGTTGCTGGTTTATAAAATGGTACAGCCACTTGGATCCACTTGGATGAACCATTTGCAAGTTTCTTAAACCATTACATGTGTACTTACCATAAAACCCCACTGCTGTTAAGTTGATTCTGGCTCACAGCAACCCTACAAGACAGAAGAGAACTGCCCCCACAGTGTTTCCAAGGCTGTAAATCTTTCCAGCAGCAGACTGCCTCATCTTTCTCTTGTGGTTCAGTTAGCAGCTGAGCACTTAACCACTGTAACACCAGAGCCCCTTACACTTACCCTATGATTCAGCAATTGCACTCCTACGTATCTACCCTAGAGAAATGAAAATACATGCCTATACAACAAATCTAAGCAAACGTTCATAGTAGCTTTGTTCATTAGTAGTCCAAAACTGGAAGCAATACAGAAGTCCATCAACTATCAGTGGATAAATAAAATGTGGTCTAGCCATATACTGGAATGTAATAAAAAAAGATCAAACTACTATCATGTATTAACCTTACAACTTGTTTGAACTTCAATATTATACTAAGTGAAAGAAGTCATATATATATGAAATATGACTTCATTTATATAGACTTGACTCATGGCTTGATGGCACCTGGCTTGGCTGGCTATATAGACTTACTACAAAAGACAAATCTACAGAGACAGAAAGCAGAGCAGGCATTGCCTGGGTTAGAAGTGGGAGCAGGAAACGACTATAAACTAGCAAGAAGCAGCTTTTTGGAGCCATGCAAATATTTTGGTTGAGAGTTAAGAGGCTCAGCTGCTAACAGAAAGGTTAAAGGTTCAGGTTCACACAGAGGTACCTTGGAAGAAAGGCCTAGTGATCTACTAAAAATTAGCCATTGAAAACCTGATGGTGCACCCTATTCTGACACACATAAGGTTGCCAAGAGACAGAGTTGTCATGAGCCTGAGTTGATGCTGGGTTGTTGTTTTTTTTTTGTTTTTTTTTTACATACTCTAAAACTGGAAGGGGGGTGGTTTACACAACCCTATAAATTTACTTTTAAAAAATCAGTGAATTGTACACTTACTGTGGGTGAATTTTATGGTATGTAAATTATACTTCAATAAAACTATTTAAAAACTGGAGGTGGGTCCCAGGCAGTTCAGCGGGTCTATCAGACTGTTCCCAGCTGTCTGTCCTCCTCCTCCAGGCACTCTCCAGCTTTGGCACCTCTGCTCTGATTATTCCTTAACTGAGGCCTCCCCTGGAAACTTTTCTCTGTCTATACTTGCCCTACTTCTGATCCCACCCTACCCCCAAGGAGACTGTTTCTTCCTTTGAACCTTCAGAGCATTTTACACTCAATGCGTTTACTCTCCTTTACTGCTATTATCCTAATTCTGCAATGAATTCCTTGGGGAAAAACCTGTGCTTTATTTGTCTAGCTGTTCTTTATCATACTCTATGCATAGCAGGCCCTCAATGGATATTTGTAATATTGTTATAAAATCTACAGGGAATAGACCCTAAACAAGAGTCCTTTCTATGTTAGCATGAAGAGTAGCAAAAATCTCCACTTTTGAAATTGGTATCACCCCACCTTCCACCCCTCCCTAACAAACCCTTATCTAAATCCTTTCCAATTTCTCAGAAAACATTTCTTGTTTATACATTCCAGGTTTTTCAGTTTAATCAAGCAAGTACAGAAATCACAAACCGTATTTCAGCAAACTTTTGACAGCTCCTATGAAATCTACCTCAATCAAAGTCAAAAAACATGAACTTTCCAAACCAGAAAGAGCATGACTTCTAAAAGGCTTTCTTCTAGCAAAATTCTGGATAAGATGAAGTTCCTCAGCTGTGACAAAGGCCACTTTCTATCTCAAGAAACATTAGTACTGGTCACTCTTGTCTAAAAGAAAGAACGCACACACAGGAAGACTTTGAAACTCAGAAACATTCTAGCAACTCTACACATATTCAAATGCTGGGCTTTGGTTTTTCTACTTTTTAAGTAACTGGCTTCTGAAAATGATCAGCTGTTTTCATAGAAGGTAAGACAATGCATTTTATTTTTGAAATCACTATTTGCGTCAGATGGAATTTAATGCTCCAAAAGTGCTTCACCAAGATAAAGGCCAAACACTGATAAGGATATGAAGCAGCTGACTCAAGACTTTAAAACACAAGCTTTCAAACAGTGAAGCAGACACTCCAAGGAATTAAAAGCTGGCTTCAATGAAGAAATCAGTGAGATTTCAGTAAGTTCATTTTTAAATGAAACAGCAAATATTAACTACATTTTATAGTCTAAGTTGATTACCCACCCTGGGACAGATGCAGTTAGGTCAAGAGATTTGCTCCTTATGTCTGATTTAGACTTAACAGCAGCCATATCAATTTGAGAGAAACACGTTCACCCTCAAAAGGGGGGAAAAAGGCTCTTGAGAACATTTTTAACTTTTCTGTGTTTTAAGGGCTGGTCCTCCAAACATGCCCAGACAGGGTGGGAAAGAAACATCACTAACGGAGTCCACTATGTATGGAGGGCTTTGCATATACTATCTCATTTAACCCTAAACAATCTATGAGCTGTTTAAAAGACGAGAATTCTGATGAACAGGAGGGTGACATAAAACTCACCAAGGCTCAAAGTTAGCATGTAGCAGAGCATCATTTATGTTTCCTCACTGTATCACACCACCTCCCTGGGCTGAGTAGTCTATCCACTAAGCCGGCGCTACCTGCCAGTTAACTATTACAAGACACCTGACACCTACACTACTGTTTCAATTTCTCCATGAAAAATATCTAACTAGGCAAGTAACTATTTCTACAAGTAGCTTTGAATATTGCTTTATTAATAAATATTTGTCGAATTTAAAAACCAGTAATAGGCCATTCTGAAGTCCATTACTTGCCTAAAGGATCACCACCCAAAGATCTGGCTCATTAATTTCTCCTAAAATAAAATACAACATATACACATATATATAATGGGCCATTTGTTTGATTTTCTAAAGAGAACTCAAAAACTATGATTCTCAAAACATTCACTTAAAGCACAGTAAAATACTTTCTTAAACTCTCATAATTGGACCAATAAACAGCATCATGATAAACAGAAAATACAAGTTATCAAGGATTTCATTTTACTTGAATTCAAGTCAAATGAAACTGACACTGTGGCCGCAACAGTGAGTTTAGGCATAACAATGATTGTGAAGACGGCAGGGGGCCTGGCAGTGTTTCATTCTGTTATGCACAGTGTCACTATGAGTTTGAACCTACCTGATGGCACCTAACAACTACAACCTGTTCCTGGTAACTGCTGATAAGCTTAGTCACTATTAAAAAGTAAAAAAATTTTTAAAAAGTATGATTCCCAGGACCAGAAATAAGTGTATCCTCTGAATTTCCACACACTGTGCCATGTCCCTTTGGTACTTATTTATATTTATATTCGTATTTAAATTATTTCTGTGCATGCTTTACCATCTCTACCAGACTTTAAGTAATTTTATATAAAGCATCTGGCATAACAGGTGTTCACTAAACGGTTAAATGAAGAAAATCATTTCTCCTTGCTGTTCATCACTTTTGCCATACAGATGCTCACAATCAATGTGGTTAATAAAAAAAGAAGAAACTTCTACATTAATAATAAGATTCTCAGGCAACAATCAGCCTTGAACCAAAGTTGATTTCTGTCATCAGGTTCTAATTAAGAACGGCAGATAAAGCAGATGGAGAGCAGCTTTAATCTTCATGTTAAGTTGATCCTACTCTGGTGAAAACACAGAAAAATTGTTTGGACAAGCCAACTGAACAAACATGATATTGGATGTCTAGAGGAAAGTCATTCTTAAACAGTCTTCTTTCCACTAGATGGCTATCTGAACTTGAACTGAGAGTCAGTCCAAGGGAGAGGGACTACTTCATCAGGTGGCTGCACTGGGCAACAGAGTGGGGGTGCTGGTAATGCAGTAAAAAAGGTACAAGTTCAATCAACAAGCAGGGTCTTTCTTTTTGTCCCCTTCATTTTAAAAAGGTCTCTCCTTTTAGAAGAACCCTGGTGGCACAGTGGTTAAGAGCTCAGCTACTAGCCAAAAGGTCAGCAGTTTGAATTCATCAATTACTCTTTGGAAATCTTATGGGGTAATTCTACAACGTCCTATAGGTCACTATGAGTTGGAACTGACTTGACGGTAACAGTTTTTTTTGGAATTACTTATTTGGTTCTCTTCCCATTTCATTTTCTCAGATCATTTACTAAACAGTGCAGTAGTACTTTCACGTTGTTAGGTGCTGTCAAGTTGGTTCCAGCTCACAGCAGCCCTATGCACCAGGGAGTGAAACCCTGCGCAGTCCTGCACCACGTCCACAATCATCATACCTGAGCTCACTGTTGCAGCCACTGCATTAGTCCATCATCTCACTAAAGGTCTTCCTCTTTTTCACTAACCCTCCTTTTCACCAAGCATGTTGTCCTTCTCCAGAGACTTATTCCTCCTGACAACACATCCCAAGTATGTAAGGCACAGTCTCGCCATTCTTGCTTCTAAGAAGCACTCTGGTTGTACTTCTTCTAAGACAGATCTGTTTATTCTTTTGGCAGTCCCTGGTACATTTAATATTCTTCTCCAACACCACAGCTCAAAGGTGTCGATTCTTCTACAGTATGTATTGATGAAGTTAACTGATGAAAACGTGCCAAAGTTCTTATCAAAGAAATTCAAAGTTCACTCAAATTGATCTGCCATATAATTTAAGAAGAAAGCTTTCAGGACTTCATGTTGTTCATTTAAAAGTAGAAAATTAACTACCTGAAATAATTCATGTTTTTATGGAAAACTCCAAGATAGGGTAAACACTGATAAATGTCATCAAATTATTTTTCCATTAAATATGTGTTATGACCCATGTATTAAAACTAAAAATACCAAACCCATTGCCATCAAGTCAACTCTGACTCATAGTGACCCTACAGACAGTAGAATTTCCCCACAGAGCTTCCACGGAGCGCCTCGTGGATTCAAACAGCTGACCTCTTGGTTAGTAGCTGTAGTTCTTAACCACTATGCCACCTGTGAAGTGAACCATTTAAGGCTATCTGCTTAAAATTATTATTGTATAATAATGTTCATTCACATCTTTCTGATTATAAAATAAAAGCTCATTGTAAAAATTCTGGAAAACTTTAAGATGCATCTGTTACTTTCTAGTCTTTTAAAAACTTTCTATGCAAACATACTGTTTATTACATAAGTGTTATAATACTGCAATGTATAATGTATATCATATTGTGGGACTTCTCCCATGTGATTAAATGTTCTGAAAGGATCATTTCAATAGTTATGTAATATTTCACCATTTGAATATATCAAAATGTATTTAAGTGTCTATTTTTATGGGACATGTATATTGTTTCCAATAGCCTGCTTGTAAAATAAATAATATTTTCACATGTATATTTCTGTGCCTGATTTAGACTGTATTGTCAGAAAACATGTCTAGAAGATTAATTACAAGAATCCCCCCCAAAAAAAGTGTTTGCCAGAAAAAGTGTATGACATTTCACCAGCAGTAATGTCCATCTCCTCATACCTGGCTATTTTACCATAAAATTTTTTTTTTTTTTTTACTAATTACTTAAGACAAAAACTGGTATCTTTTTGTTATAATTTGCATTTTTTTTTTACTGAGGTGAAACTTAAATTCACTTCTTAAAATTTAAGTGGTTTATTTCAAGTAAGAAGCCTGTTTTCTATTAGCCTGATTGGATGACCTTTTAAAAAAAAACTTTCACCTTGTTCTAAGCAAACATACTGTATATGAAAATACAGTCCATTCTTGCTCTTCTTAAACACACTTGTCACTGCAAAGAATTAGCAATATCTTAAAAAAAATTCACATCTTTTAAATTAACTTAAAAAGGACAACAATATAATTAAAATCCTAAGTGAATAACAGTACGTTAAATCCAGTGGCCAAAAAACATAAAATTGTCCATTTTATAAGACAAAGTATTTTATTCATTTTTGTTTTTAAAGTGTAAACATTTCTCTTTATAAGACATAGCTCATAGTGATTACTACAGAAATAGCTTCCTCACCCTTAAGAAAAATATAGATTTCGGCCAGGTTCTCATTAATCCTCGAGCATAAGTAAACCTTCTTTCTTCTCACAATCCCAGTTTCTGAGAGCTACTCCCTCACTCATCATGAACAAATATTAGTTAAAACAGCACAATGAAACTGCTCAATGATAAGCTACCACAACATGCTATTGCCTGTTTAGGTTACATTGTTTGATGAAGAAAGAACAATACAGATGTAAGAATGGTAAAATTGTTATATTTAAGACATAACATTAAACAGAAAATGGGAAGATACAACATCCTGTACTCTCAACTACATTCAAAGCAAATAAATATGTACTAGAGGAAAAGAAGGTGGGTCAACACGTTACCGGTAGTTTTATCTCTTTGTGGTAAAAACACACATGAAGAAAAGTAGAAATGGGATCGTTTTCAACAGTTAAATATTGACTATCTTACTGCAATAATATTATGCACTGGTTTAACAAAAAAGCTTCCACACCCCTGGCCCTGATCTACCCCTGTCCGTAAATCATAATGGAGGTCAACTCTTGGACAGGAACGGATTGGACTTAGTGACACAGACTGACATATCTCGTGGGCACTTTATGGTTCTATGTGTCTATAGGATGTCATCCTGCTGACCTCTTACTGGAGGCAGGGGAGTGGGTGGAGAGAAGGGGATAGGAGATTGTTGGGAGGATAAGACATGTATGGAGCAGAGAGGAAGAGTGTGCCGTCACCCAGCAGGGAGAGCAGTGGGAGCTGCATATAGGTGGGCATGCAAATTTATACGGGAATGCACGTTTTCATTCAATCACAATTAGGGGAAAAAAAGCTTTCACAATACTTTCCTTACTAAGCCCTCCAATAAGCTTTCAGTCAGCACTTAATGTGTCAGGCACTGTGCTGAGCTTTTCACATGGTTGAGTTCATTTAGCCCTGTCACAACACTAGAAGATACTGTTACTGTTTTCATTTTAAAGATGAGGAATAAATTGGAGCAATAAATTAGAGCAACTTCTCAGTGTTTCAAAACCAAATCCACTGTCAGTGAGTCAACTCCAACTCATGGTAACCCCATGTGTTACAGAACAGAACCGCGTTCCAAAGGGTTTTCTTGCCTGTAATCTTTATGGGAGCAGATTCCTTCAGCAGTGCAACCAGGTGGGTTTGAACTGCCAACCTTCAGGTTAGTACTAAAACCAAACGTACTGTTGGCGATTCTGACTCATAGCAACCCAACAAACAGAGCAGAACTGTCCCACAAAGCTTCCAAGAGGCACCTGGTGGGTTTGAAACACCTGTAGCACCTAACCACACCACCACGGTTTCCATCAGGTTGGTAGGGGAGTATAAACCATTTGTGCTGCCCAGGAACCTCGGCTCAGGGTTACACTGCTATAAAGTCAGGATTCAAGGTCAGAGTCTGTGTGATATCAAGGCTCAAGCTTTTACTGAGAACAAGACATCAATTAGCATTGTCTTCATTAAAAACCACATATCCTTGAGATTGTAAATGTAAATAATATTTCAAGTATGTATTTCACCAGGTACACAGCTTCCAGGGTTACAAACACAACACCATGTACTCTTCAACAGAAAGCTTGAGAATCCCTCCTGAACAGAAGTATTATAGTATTTGGTTCTCTTTTTGGCTGTGGTTATACTGGTAAAGGTAGCATACAATAATAAAATTATCTCACTCAAAACTGCCAAAACTAGCAGAGGTTGAGGGTCCTTGTTTCCTGCACATCCCAATTAAATGACCTAAAAACATATTTGCTGCGTCCTTCTACTTCCTAGTCATTTGCATAGTGCCTGGAGTCTTAAAAGCTCACAAGTGGCCACTCAAGGTACAATAATTGGTCTCTCTTCCCCTGCAGCAAGAGAGGAAAGTGAGTCAGAAACAAAGGCAGAACATGCAAGGTGTGGATAACTGCCTCAGTGGACAACTGCTGCCTCTGCCTTGAGACCAGAACTGGATGATGTCTGGCTACTACTCTGAACATTTTGATCAGAGAGAAGACATGCGCAACAGAATTTCAAATTCTCATGGACTCCATCATACCTATCTAGAGCCATGGCTGCTAGATGAACCTCCAAACTACTGTTCTGAGATAACCTTTAAGCCTTAAACCAAAAATTTCCCCTGGAGTCTTCTTAAAATTAAAAATTGCTTAGCTTAACTAGTAAAGAATGCCTGCCTTCAGCATTGCGCTCTTCCAAAACGTGTCTGTATTGAATCAAACTGACAACAGCAACTCAAAGATCAGATGGAAAAGTAAGAGGCAGTGAGCTTGTTAATCAGGGAGGAACAACTCAGGAAAGGAAGCTGAGAATGGTTGCAAACTCAAAGAATGTAATGATGTCACTGAATGGTACACGCAGAACTGCTGAGTTCATGTATGTTCTACTCTGCATATCCTCAACAACAATAACAACAAAATAATTTTAAAAACCTGCCCAATCAAGGTAACCATCTGCCTCAGAATCTGAAAGTATGTATTGAGTTGTGGCTCTCATCTAAAAAGGGTGTTTGAAAGCACCTACCTAAAACAGCTTTCATAAACCAGAGCACAAAGTTCAATTTGGTGAACACAAGCTGCTGGAGTTCTGAATCTATCAATTCAAACTCAACGTTCAATTCAAACACAGGCTGTACTGAAAAAGGAGCGCAGTATTCAGAAGTGGACAAAAATCATCCTACTTCAGATTATATTCACTTTACTTCATTTGCTTTCCATACAATACTGCCTTTTGAAACCAAATGTACAGAATAATCCCAAATTATTCAACATAGGAATAAACAATGAAAAGCAAAGCTTCTGAAATATCCTGCAACTCCAACTTTCCCAGAACAACCGCTGTTTATACTGTATTCTAGATTGTGCAGGTTTAGGGACTTATTACAGAGAACCAAACAAGTAATGCCAAAGTGAGCAGTCCACCAACCTAACACAGTTCAAAATGTGGGAAAATTTACCATTTTTATGTATCTTAATCTCTACAAAAAGTAAATTAAAAAATTAGTCAATGCCTCAAAAAGATGATTTCTTCCATCAGTGCTTAGTTCCAAGAACATAAATTAAGACCTAAGACTTGTTAAGGAGTCCATTAATGAAAGCTATTATTAAAAGAGCTATCTTTACCGAGAGGAAAAGCCAGATAGCGCTAAAATCAATACTGATCGATTTCCTAACATAAACCAGTGTTTGAACATAATAGATGTTAGATAAATATTAATGAAAACATAACCACCTAATGCTCAAGTTCAAACCACTTATTCTAGTACTTAAAAACTTTCTCACTTCTAGACCAATTTACCTTTCCAGTTCCATCTCTCACTACACTTCCTTGCCTTTGCTCACACCCATTTCCTTCCATGGGAAATGGTCTCTCCCATCCCAAACAGCCTCACTGGGTTTCTTTCGCTGTAATCTTTTTGGAAGCAGGTTGCCAGTCTTTCTCCTGCAGTGCCATACCAAAAACCAAACTAAACCCATTGCCATCAAGCTCATTCTGACTCATGGCAACCCTACAGAACACAGCAGAACTGCCTCATAGAGTTTCTAAGGTACACCCCGTGGACTCAGACTGTCAGACCTTTCGGTCAGTAGCCGAAGCTCTTAACCTCTCATCCACCAGGGTTTCCGCAGTCACTAAGTGGGTTCCAGTGACAACCTTTAGGTTAGCAGTCCAGCACTTAACCTATTCCACACCAGAGCTCCTTACCTCTGTCTTGACTAACAGAAAACTTACCCTGCCTTCAAGGTCCTCCTCAAAGGCTGACTTCCTGAATTTCTCCCCTTCTTGCCCCCCCACCCCCAGTTTCTTAACAACTTTATCTATCTCAAAGCACCAGCTCTCCCAATAACTATTTGCCAATTTCTCCCCTGCTAAGCTGCGAATTCCTGGACCAAACAGTCAGTCAAGACTGATTCTTCTTGGCACTGCCCATAGCTTAGCAGTGTTATGCAGTTACACTTTATGCAGTGGGCTCAATAGGTATGTCTGAATAAAATAGGAGACAGTACAGGTTAATCTATAACAGATCTCTCACTCTCTTATAAGTATATACTACTTGATTTACAAATTTATAAAAACGTAATGTATAATACAACTCTTTGAAAAAACAACTGTACATACAGAGTAGCACAGAGACTGTGTTTGGATAGCACAAGGTCCAATTCCCCACTCTTTCACTTACTTGCTGAGTAGCCTTGAGCAACTTACTTCACTTTTCTGTGCTTTAGTTTCCTGATTTGCAAACTGGGAGTAACAACACCCTCTATTTTACTGGGTTGTTGTCAGGACAAACTACACAGCACAGTATCTAAGCCATAGTAAATACTTCATAAATGTTGCCATGATTATGACTTAAGAAGCTTTGATGGCACACTGGCTAAGCGCTCAGCTGCTAACTAAAAGCCTGCTGGTTTAAACCCACCCAGCAGGTCCATGGGAGAGAAGACCTGCCCACCTGTTCTCATAAAGATTACAGCCTTGGAAACCCTGTGAGGCAGTTCTACTCCATCATATGTGGTCACTATGAGTTGTGATCAACTCAACAGCATACAGTAACAACACAGTTATTACTATATGAAAACTCTTCCCTTTCACTAGAATACAAGTTTTGCATAATAATCTAAATAAAACCTAAAGCTAGCACTTTTACATTATTTTTATTGTGATTAAGTGAAGGTTTACAATTGAAGTCAACTTGCCATATAAAACCCCGGGCACTCGCCTCTATGCAACTCTTGTCTGCTCTCCTCACTCTGTGATAGCAGACTCTTCCTTTTCACCCTGTACTTCCAGTACACTCAAACATTCCAGTAACCAACACTTGTCCCCTCTTCTCCACTCTCTTCTCTCCCCTCTAGAGGACAAGTTGGACAGCTTCATATATAATTTAACCTTCAAGTACACACACCACCTGCATTACTCTATGTCCTGTAGTCCAGTCCAATCTTTGTCTGAAGAGTTAACTTCAGTACTGTTTCAGCTCTGGGCTAGCCCCAAGGCCACGGGCCACGTTCTCAGGGGACCCTCCTGGTTGTCGGACCACCCGGTCTAGTCTTTCAAAAGGGTTCTAGATCCACACTCCCCTTGTTCCCATGTTTCATCAGGGACTCTACATTGTGTTCCCATTATTTCTTTGTCTTCTCAATTATAATTCTTCACTAAGAAATCTCAAACCACTGTCTACAAAGTTCTGTAGCTGGTGAGATATTGGTATGTTGAAGTTCAGTAAACTGATACAAAGAACCCTGGTGGCCGAGTGCTTAAACAGCTTAGCTGCCAAGTGAAAGGTCAGTGGTTCAACCAGCAGCAGCGCCTCAGAGAAAAACGTGGCAGTCTGCCTCTGTCAAGATTACAGCCTTGGAAATGCCAGGTGGCAGCTCTACTATTTTAAAGGGTCACTGGGAATTGACTCAATGGCAATGGGCTTGGTTTTTTGCTTTTTTTTAACTGAAGCAAGATAATAGTTAATTTAACACATACTAAACTTTCATGTCCTTTGTCTTTATACTCCTTATATAGCAGGAGGTACACCTAGTTTCCCTGTAATATGCTAACTTCACAAAGACATTACCAACCCTACTACCAAAAATTACCAAAAACCAAAACCTGTTGCTATCGTGTCAATACTGACTCATAATCAATCCTACAGCACAGAGTAGAACTGCCCCATATGGGTTTCCAGAGAACAGGCGGCAGATTTGAACTTCCAACCTTTCGATTAGCAGTCATAACTCTTGACCACTGCACTACCAGGGCTCCAACCCTATCAACCAAAAAAAAAAAAAAAAAACTACTGTCGAGGCAGTTGTAACTCATAGCAACCCTATATGACAGAGCAGAAGTGCCCCATAGAGTTTCCAGGGAGGGTGAGGTTTTGCTTAGCAGCTATAGCTCTTAACCCCTATGCTACCAGGGTTTCCCCAACCCTATTACAAACCCTGTATGTTTCCAACACAGAACCAATAAGGTCTTCTGTAGAAGCACTGACGCAGAACTAGTTTTTAATTACAGCTGCACTGATACATCTCAGAGACCTATACAGCATGTCCCAGAGACCTATACAGGCCTTCCACCACAGATCACAGAGGACTGTGCTGCCTCTAACCCCGAGGGACTTCAGGAAAGCAAGCACCAGTATTCCCAGTGCAACTCTAATAAATTGCACAATGCTTACCTGAAAGGGTACTCACTTAACATTAAAAGAGAGATTAAAACCAGCTTCTAAAGAGTTTAGACAAACAATCACAAGGGGTGTAACAACAAAGAAGCTAATTCAGCTTGGCCACCTCTCATTAAAAGCACACAAAAACCAAAAAGCAAACAATCCACTGCCACTGAGTTGATTCTGACTCATGGTGACCCTACAGGAACAAGCAGAACTGCCCCATTGACTTTTCAAGGAGACCACAGTGGATTCAAACTGTTGACTTTTTGGTTAACAGCCATGCACTTTGCCATCACACCACTAGCATTTCCTAAAAACATGCACACATGTTCCATGCCCAGAAACTGACTTGGGTTTACATGAAATAATTGCCCATTTTCCCTAAAAGAAACTAATATTTCAGAGAGGGGAAAATTGTATCCTTATACCTCATTTAAAGAAAGAAATGTGTCCTAATAAAGTTTCTGTAAAGCAAATTACTGATAAGTGACTTTTATTTTATTTGCTTTATGAGGTCTGACAATTAAGTCCACTAACTTAACTGTTCTAAGTGCTACACACCTCACTGCTGAATATCACTACGGTCACCTTCAAAGGACTCCCCTTGGGAAGCTAGACACCAACGCAAACACCTAATCCACCCTTCAAAGCAATTTTGGAACTCTTCCTGGAACAGCCATTGGGCATGGTGGCAAGGGGGCAAGTTCATGAACTTAATTGTATGGCTGTCTGCGAGGGAGTTTTTAGCCAGTGAACAAACAACTATATTGTAACACAAACACACCCCTCCCAATTCACCTGATCTGGCCCCCAATGACTTTTTTCTTTACCCAAAGATAAGGAAATATTGAAAGGAAGACATTTTGATGACATTCAGGACATCAAGGGTAATACGACAGTAGCTCTGATGGCCATTCCAGAAGAAATCCAAAACTGCTTTGAAGGGTGGACTAGACACTGGCATCAGTGCACAGCTTCCCAAGGGGGGTACTTGGCAGGTGACTCTAGGGATATTCAGCAATGAGGTATGCAGCACTTCGTCTAGGATGAATTCGCGAACTTAATTGCCAGTCCTCGTGTACTCGTTCTTTTAAAAAATAATTTAAAAAATTTCCCCCGAAAATTACAGCCAGTTTTCAAATGTCACTTTGAAAGAAAAACAGTAACATTCTGATAAAATACTAGCACCATACAAAATAATTACAGTACTAACTTTTTAAAAAGTACAGTCAAAAAAATATGATAAGGCTGTGTTTTTTCATATTATTTCCACAAGGTAATCCTTAGACCAACTTAGCTAAGTTCTTCAACGACCCCAAACTTTAAATCTTATCACTGATAAACTTCTGATTTTTACCTTGGAGTCCTTGGGTGGTGTAAACCGTTCGTTTTCAGCTGCTCACCACAAAGTTGGAGGTTCAAGTCCATCCAGAGGCTCCTCAGAAAAAAGCCTTGTAGATCCACTTCTGAAAAATCAACCTCTGGAAATTCCATGGAGTTCTCACAGTTCTACTCTGACACAGAATGACGTTCACTAAGAATTGGGATTACTACTGAGGCCAACTCTTTGGACAAAAATGGACTGGACTCAGGGACACAATGTGACCATATGGTATGTGTACTTTATGGCTCTGTGCATTTATAGGATGCTGTCCTACTGGTCTCTTTCTAGATGGGAGAGAAGCAGGTCAAGAGCAGCGGACAGGAGCTTGTTAAGAGGATATGACAAGTATAGAATGAAAAGGAAGAGTGTACTGTCACCAGGCAAGTAGAGCAGAGGGAGCAGCAGATAGGCAGGCATGCGAAATTAACTTGGATTGCATACTTTCGCTTAATCACAACTCAAAAAAAACCAAAAAGAATAGGGATCAACTCGATGACAGCTACCTGTTTTGTTTTTAATTTTTACCTTAAAAATATTTTCCCCTACCAAATTAATCAACTGACTACTTTCTAGGCATCTTTGCCTGACAACACCTATATTCTTTTCTTGCTCAAGAAATATCACTACACAATGGCTGGAAAGACCAATATGAGCTGTCAACAGATGCCATCGAGTTGGTTCCAACTCACAACGGGCCCTAGTACAGCCAGAGAAACACTGCTGGTCCAGTGCCATACTCACAATTGCTCCTAAATTTGAGTTCCCTGTCGTAGCCACTACGTCAATCCATCTCATTGATGGTCTTCCTCTTTTTCACTAACCTTTTGCTTTACTAAATGTAATGAATAGAACTATGTCCCCCCAACAATGTGCACGGTAATCTGGTTGGGCCAGTGACTCCCAGTATTGCCTAACTGCTCTCCATTTTGTGATTTTTCTGAAGCTATAAATCCTAATCTCTGCCTGTGGTTAATAGACTGGATTATATTAAAGAGGATTAGGGTGAGGCTGAAATACTCTTCTTAACATCACTTCCTTGCTTCAACGTAAAGAGAGTTTCCTTGGAGTGTGGCTTGCACCACTTTTTATCCTGCAAGACATAAAAGGAAAGGGAAGCAAGCAGAGAGGCTGGAACCTCACACCATCAAGGAAAGAGCCCCAGAATACAGTGCATTCTTCAGACCTAGGGTTCCTGCACCAGGATGCTCCCTGACCACAGACTGATGCAACACAAGGACTTTCCTCCAGAGCTACCAAAAAGGCAAAGCCTTCCCCTGGAGTGGACTTCCTGAATTTGGACTTGTAGCCTACTAGACTGTATTAAGAATGAACTTTAGTTTGTTAAAGTCATCCACTTGTGGCATTTCTGTTAGAGCAGCACCAGATAACGAAGGCACTAAGCATGATATCCTTCTTCAGGGACTAATCTCTCCTAATGTGTCCAAAGTAAGACGAAGTCTTGCCATCCTCACTTCTAAGGTGCATTCTGGCTGTACTTCTGTCAAGAGGTTTGTTTGTTCTTCTGGTAGTCCACAGTATAGCCAATATTCTTGGCCTAAACCACACCCAAATGCACAAATTCTTCTTTGGTCTTCATTATTCATCGGCCAGCTTTCACACACGTGTGAAGTAGCTGAAAACACTGGCTTGTATCTTAGTCCTCAAAGTGACATCTTTATTTTTTAATACTTTAACAAGGTCTTTTGCAGCAGATTTGCCAAACACAACACGTCATTTGATTTTCTGACTGCTGCCTCCATGGGCAGGGACTGTAGATCCAAGTAAAAATAAATCCTTGAAAACGCCAATATTTTTTCTGTTTATCATGTGTTGCTTATTGATCCAGTTGTGAGGATTTCTGTTTTCTTTATGCTGAAGTGTAATCCACACTGAAGGCTATAGTCTTTGATTTTCATTATTAAGTACTTTAAGCCCCCTTTTAAGCAAGATTGTGTTATCTGCATATGACGGGTTGTTAATGAGTCATCCTTCAATCCTGATGCCACATTCTTCATACATACAACACAGCTTCTCAGATTATTTGCTTAGCAGTAAATGACTCTCAGCGCCAAACCCTTCCTCTGGACTCCCACAGCACACTGCATATACCTCCACAACAGGAGTTACCACACTGTAATCACGCTTCAGTTGTGTCTTCTCCTACTGGTAGACACTAAAGTCTACCATAGCCATATTTTAGGCACACTTTGATAAAACAGTACCAGGAATATAATACAGGCTCCATAAATAAAGATTATCAAGCAGACTGGTAAACCGTGCCTTGATTAATAGGCCTGTTTTCCACCAAATAGATGGGATGGAGTGGGATCCTTCCTCAGAAGGTAGCAGGGATCAAAATCATGCCTACTGAACGAACCTGACAATGGATCAAAATCACGTCTAGCGAGCCTGATGCTCATTAGTAAGGCATCAGTCAGAGAACATCTAAATTCTCCAAACTGAAGGTTCTCTTCCTAAAAAAAGGTGGAGTGCCCTGAAGGAAAGACCAGTGATCTTGAGGTCAAAACACATCACTTCCAGCACCAGGTTTACTTTAACTTTCTTGTCACATGAGCTTTCCCTTTTAAGCTTCAGTTCCAGACGTAAAACCCGTATTTTGCCTCCTTCTCAGTATCAGTGGAAAGGGATCTAGTAAAGTTATGTTCTTTTGAGCATCTTTAAACTCAGTCTCTTCTCTCCATCTCAAACAACCTCTCCTTAAGCCCAGCTGTTATCATCTCACTAGATTCCAAATGTCCATCTATCTCTCTGCATCTTTTCTCACTCCTCTCCAACAGATTTTCCATGTCTGAGTCAGCAATCTTTTCAAAACGCTACTCTAATCATGTCATTATATACTTCTAATATTTCAAGGGTACTGCTCTTAGAAGAGATACTAAAACCCTTAGTATAGCCTATTTTCTAACAGCCTGCCTGGTATGGTCCCACTCACTACTCCAGCTGCATTTTGTCTCATACTCATCACATAACACACACACTCTCTTTAAAGCCACACCAACCTCCCTGCAGCTCCTCGAATATACAACATTCCCTGCCACCTTCTTCTCTCCTTGAATATTCTCTTTTCCACACTTGTACTTCCCCTAGTTGACTGTTACTTACCTCAAGTTATTCATGTCATTTTCTTCCCTCCCCTCTCACCTGCTCCTGTTCTCGCACAGCACCAGGTAAGTACTCTTCCTTCAGAGTACATCCCAGGATGCAGAACGAGTGTATTTCTGTGATTAGCTGATTCATGTCCTTCTCTCCCCTAAGCTGTAGTTCCACAGTGACAGCCTTTGACTTACCAATAAGAAATGTATGTTCCAAAAGAGAGGTGATCTTTTGAAACCTAGTAATAGAAAATTGTAAGACAGCAATGTTTTTATATGTATATTTTCAGTGTTTTGTCTACATTTCGTCTTCACTGTATGTTTCCAAACATTTTTTTTAAATCTCAGTCAGTACTCAAAACTATCACAATGTAAAACAATGGAAGACTAATATCTTTTTCTAAAACATAGAAACAAAGCCATTCCAAGTCAAAAGTATTTGCTACCTGAACTCATTCATGGCTTTAGAACACTGTAAAACCTGGCTATTAAATATAAAGCTGAACCTTTTACAGGTTCATGTTAAAACCCAGGAAGCTATAAAAGGATGAGAGTGCCTATGAAGCTGTTAGAAAGCAACTAAAATGTATGACAGAGAAAGATTATAAAGCCTATAATGGGGGAATTTATGTCTGTAAAGTTAGTAACAATAAACTAGTTCAGAGCAACCCAGTATTTAGATGAAAAAGAAAGTTCTTTAAAGGTTCACAATTCCTATCTCATCAACATTTACTATGAACCAAAGTTCTGGCATATGATGAAGAGTTAATAAAAATGAACAAAAAAGTGCATTTTAAAGGAAAAAAAGATACTAATATATCAAATATGACATGTGTTTAGTTCTTTTTCCAAAAACATACAATACTGTTTTCTCCTAGTTGCTACTTAATGTAAGTATGTTGCAGGTTTTTCTTCTTATATGAAAAGGAAACAGCTGGAAAAGAAGTACTGTGTTTAAGTCTCCAGTCTTTTCTCAATGGTATTCAATGGTAGTTGTAAGTCAAAGTATAATTAAGTAACTCTTTCAGGCTACAGAAAACTCTAAATGTACAGAAATGAAGCAATAATGCCCCATGGGTTTTCAATGATTCATGTACCTCACCTAAGGTTTAACCTACCTTAACTCAGGAATGAGGAATTTGGGCTCAGGGGGAGTTGCACAAGAAGTAGAGAACATACATAGCTTTAAAAAAATGAAACTCTGGTTGGAACAACAATTACCATAAGAGCTTTAAAAAGCCCTCCAGGAAACCAGAAAGTGTTGCAGGGATAAGGAGGAAGCAGAACCCCCACACATCGCTGGCAGGAATGTAAAATGGTGCAGTCTATGGAAAATAATTTGGTGAGTCCTCAAAAACTTAAGTGTAGAATTACCATATGACCCAGCAATTCCACTCCTAGATATATAACCAAAAATGTGGACGGGGAATACTCAAACAGATATTTGCACACAAATGTCCACTGTAGCAGTATTCTTAATAGCCAAAAGGTGGAAACAACTCAAATAGCCATCAACAGATAAATGAATACATAAAATACAGTATACATGTACAATGAAATATTGAGCCGTAAAGACAATGAAGTTCTAATACATGCTACAACATAGATGAAGTCTGAAAACAGTACGCTGAATAAAACAAATCAGATACAAAAGGATAAATATGTATGATCTCACTTACATGAAATATCTAGAATAGACAAATGCATAAAGACAAAAGTTTGTTAGTGGCCACCAGGGGCTGAGGGTGGGGGAGTGGGATATGGGAGCATTGCTACTGGGGTATTATGTTTCTTTTGGGGATGACATAACACTTTTTGAAATGTATAGTGGGCGATGGATGCACAACATGGTGAAATAAAATGTAGCTAAGGCCACTAAACTCAACACCTACAAATGGCTAAAATGCAACTTTTCTGTCATGTATAGTTTACCAGAATTTTTTTTAAGTCCTTTATGGAAGACATTTCCCTTACAAAGGACTTTCTGCCTACTGTGCTCAGTTGGTATCAGTAAGTGTATCCTAGGTACCCATAAGAACAAAAAAATACTCAGAACAATAATCAGTATATGTAAAGAGCCTACTACATACAGAACAAGGAACGCTAACATGCAGTCAAACTCAACTGTTCTAAATTCTCCTGAACCCACCTCTTCTGACTCTACATCTTTTCCAGTACTGTTCTCTCCAACTTCTGCCTTTGGTCTCCTTGGAAACTGCCCTAAGAACTCCTTCATCATCTCGTTACCAAACCACCTCATAATATTCCCTATAACACCACTTAACTCACTCTGTTTTACAGCTATAGTCAAAACTTTTCCTTCTATGTTTCTTAAAGATACGTGCAAGGTCCGAAATAGCTTCTATTTTCTACACTGCCTTGCACATTATAAATAAAGCATTATCAGACGTTATAGTGTTACCGATGGGACTTGGTAGGTCTGCGTCTAAAACCCATCTTTACAGTAAAGCAGTCAATGACCACAGAATTGAAATGGTTTCACTGATTAAAGCAAACACTTCTTAAGTACCTGTAAGTAGCAAGGCCAGAGAGGAATTAAACAAAACTTCTGACCTCAGTGAGCTCATAGTCCACTAGAGAACTATCAATTTCCAAAAGAGGGGGGGAAAAGATTCATAGTGATGTGAAGTATAAATGGTATCCCATAGCACAAAAAAAGGGCACCTAACTCTGTGTGGTAGTTCTACTATGGGCTTTAGTTCTACTAAGACCTATAGGGTCGGGGACAGTCAGTATCAACTGGAGGGCAGTGAGTTTGTTTCTTTAACTTATAGCCTGAGGGCAGTTACTTAAAGATCTCCCCTGAAGAACTCTTTTTATACTGGCTAGTCAAAAAGAGAAGGGAAAACAACCCAAAGGCCCAGCCACAGATGAATGAATAAATAAATAAAAATAACAGGTACCATTCTAGTATTAAGAGAAATGAAATTCTGATACATGATACAATATGGATAAATCCTGAAAGCATTATTCTGAGTGAAATAATCTGGAACCAAAAGGACAAATATTGCATGACCCCACTTACCTGAAATATCCAGAACAGGTAAATGCATAGTCAAAGGTTAATTAGCGGTTACCAGGGTTGCAGGGCAGGAGAAGAAGAGCTACTGCTGAATGAAGAGATGCTGAGTTTCTGTTAATGAAGATGAAAAATCTTGGAAACAGGTAGTGGCGATGGTAGCACGATACGGTAAATGCAATTAACGTCATTGAATTTTACATGTAAAAATGGTTGGAATGGCAAAAAAGCTTTGTTATATGTAGCTCCTCACAATCAAGTCCAAAACAGAGAGAGAGAAAAAAGAAGACTGTAACAAGCTAAAGCAATAGAGCATACAAAGGCAAAAACTGTAACTGCACTTGGATGGATACGGGGAGGTGAAGGGACCCTGACTGATTTGTTTCTCTTAAATAAATGGATAACTGAATACACGCAAAAGAAAAAAATATTATGCTTCCTACTTGCAAAGAATTTTCATTCTATTTCAGGTAGTAGCATATTTGTTTTGTATCACTGATTAAGGATCAGTGACAGCTGGCTGGAAATAACATTGGATTAAAAGTCAGGAAATGCAGGTTCTAGTCCTAATTTTGTCACTACCTCAACAGTCGCTCTGGGGTAAATCACACTTGTAGTATGGAAAACCAGATGTCTTCACTAGATTCATTACCTTTCTCTTCCTACCTCGAGCATCTTCCTTGTTACAATGGAAGGAACAATCAACCAAATTGACAAACCACTGGCTAAACTTACTAAAGAAAAGCAGGAAAGGAAACAAATAACCCAAATTAGAAATGAGAGGGGAGTGGTCACCACAGATGCAACAGAAATCAAAAATATCATAACAGAATACTATGAAAAAACTGTACTGTAACAAATTTGAAAACCTAGGGGAAATGGACCAATTCCTTGACTCATACCACCTACCCAAATTATCACAACGTGAAGCAGAACAACTTAATAAACCCATCACAAAGGAAGAGATTGAAAATGTCATCAAAACACTGCCAACCAAAAAAAGTCCAGGCCCAGATGGCTTCACTGCAGAATTCTACCAAGCATTTAGAGAAGAGTTATCTCCAATACTACTGAGACTATTTCACAGTATAGAAAGGGATGGAGTACTCCCAAACTCATTCTATGAAGCCAGCATAACACTGATACCTAAGCCAGGGAAAGACCCAACAAAGAAAGAGAACTACAGACCGATATCACTCATGAATCTAGATGCAAAAATCTTCAACAAAGTTCTTGCCAATAGAATACAACAACATATCAAGAAAACAATCCATCATGACCAAGTGGGATTCATACCAGGGATGCAAGGCTGGCTCAACATCAGAAAAACAATTAATGTCATTAACCACATAAATAACACAAAAGACAAGGATCACCTGATTTTGTCCATTGATGCCGAAAAGGCATTTGATAAAGTCCAACACCCATTCATGCTAAAAACTCTTAGCAAAATGGGCATAGACGGCAAATTCCTCAACACAATAAGGGCCATTTTACAAAGCCAATTGCCCACATCACCCTGAATGGAGAGAGACTGAAAGACTTTCCCTTGAGATCAGGAACTAGACAAGGATGCCCACTCTCACCTCTCCTATTCAACATTGTGCTAGAAGTTCTAGACAGAGCAATTAGACAAGACCAAGAAACAAAGGGCATCGGCAAAGAGGAAGTTAAAATCTCCCTGTTTGCAGATGATATGATTGTATATGTAGAGAACCCCAAGGAATCTATAAGTAAACTACTCAAACTGATAGAAGAGTTCAGCAAAGTCTCAGGATACAAGATAAACATAAGTAAGTCAGTAGGATTCCTTTATACCAACAATGAGACTGTCAAGGAAGAAATTATCAAATCAATACCATTTACGATAGCCCCTAAGAAGATAAGGTACCTAGGAATTAATCTAACAAGAGAAACAATAGACCTTTACAAAGAGAACTACAAGCCCTTACTACAAGAAGCTAAGAGAGACTTAGATAAATGGAAAAACCTACCCTGCTCATGGATAGGAAGACTTAACATTGTGAAAATGTCTGTTTTACCCAAAGCAATTTATTTATATAATGCAATCCCAATACAAGTTCCAGCATCATTTTTTAATGAGATGGAGAAACAAATCACCAATTTTGTTTGGAAAGGGAAGAAGCCCCAGATAAGTAAGGTACTATTAAAGAAGAAGAACACATTGGGAGGCCTCTCATTACCCAACCTTACAACATACTACACTGCCACAGTGGTCAAAACAGCCTGGTACTGGTACAAGAACAGACAGATCGATCAATGGAACAGAATTGAGACCCCAGAGATGACACCATCTGCCTATGAACAGTTGATATTCGACTAAGACATTAAACTGGGGTAAAAACAGTCTCTTCAACAAACGATGCTGGCAAAATTGGTTATCCATCTGCAATAAACTGAATCAAGATTCATATCTTACACCTTACACAAAAACCAACTGCAACTGGATAAAAGACCTAAATATCAAACCTAAAACAACAAAGCTCATCCAAGAAAAGGTAGGAACAACAATGGAAGCTTTAATACACAATATGGACAGACTCCAAAATCTGTCAAACAAACCACAATCAACAGAAGAGAAAACAGATAAATGGGAACTATTAAGAATCAAACACTTTTGCTCATCCAAAGACTTTACTAATAGAATTAAAAGAACACCCACAGAATGGGAAAAAATATTTGGCAACTCTATGTCAGACCAACGCCTGATCTCCATAATCTATAAGATACTACCAACTAACTATCAGTAAGAAGATAAACCATCCAATTAAGCGATGGGCAAAGGAGATGGACAGATATTTCACTAAAGAGGAGATCCAGGCAGCCAAAAAACACATGCGGATATGTTCATGATCTTTAGTTATTAAAGAAATTCAAATCAAGACGACAATGAGATACTATCTCACCCCAACAAGATTGGCCATGGTCCAGAAAACACAAAACAACAAATGCTGGAGAGGCTGTGGAGAAAGTGGAACCCTCCTACACTGCTGGTGGGGTTGCAAGATGGTCCAGCCTCTTTGGAAAGCAATCTGGAGCTTCCTTAAAAAAATGGACATCAATATACCATTTGACCCAGTAATTCCACTACTTGGAATATATCCTACAGAACCAAGACGTTTCACACCAACGGACACATGCACAAGAATGTTTATCGCAGCACAGTCCACGACAGCAAAAAGATGGAATCAACCCAGATGCCCAACAACAGAAGAATGGATAGGTAAACTATGGTACATATACTCAATGGAGCACTACGCAATGATAAAGAATAACGATGATTCCAGGAAACATCTCCTAACCTGGTTTCAACTGGAAGACATTATGTTGAGTGAAAGCAGTCAGAGACAAAGGAACAAATACTGTATGAGACCTCTACGATAAGATCTCAAAAACAGATTGTGTATAGAAGAAAAGACTCTTTGACAGTGGCAAGGGAGGGGAGTGAAGGAGTCGGGGGAAGGGTTTAGTTTTGATAGTTGCTAGAAATCTGGTTAGGAGAAAGCGATGACAGTACACATTAGAAACAAGAACAACATTAAGTGGACTTCAGCATAACTTGAGTACTCCTTCCATCTTAACCCAATATTGCAAGGATAGAGTAGCTAGGGCGGGGGGCAGGGGACCATGCTCTTAGGCGAAATCGAGGCCAACTGGCACAACTAGCATTTTGCTAAGAGAGCTCTCTGCACCCCACATTGGTGAGTGGCATCTGGGGTCTTAAAAGTTGCCAAGCTGCCATTCGAGGACACAGCAAATGGTCCCAACTCAGCAGGAACGGATGCTCACCAAGGACCAAAATGACATGCGGTAAAGACAACCTAGAAGACAGAGAGACCCACAAGAGTAGGTGCCTTCATCAACTTGGGACCGGAAGAACCAGATGGTGCCCAGCCACCACCAGTGATAGCCACGATGGAGCTCACAGAGAGGAGTCTCACTAGCAACACAAGAATAAAAAGGGGTGCACCCTGAGGTCTCCACTAAAAGACTTCAATTGATGGTCCAGCGGTTTTGGGGTTCCCCTGAGAGCATGGCCCCTGGGCCTGATGCTGCCCTTACCTATAAATTATAATGAAGGTCCACTCTTTGGACAGGAATGGAATGGACTTGGCAATGCAGAGTGACCATATATTGGTTGCACTTTATGGTTCTATACATCTATAGGATATCATCCTGCTGACCTCTGGCTGGAGGAAGGCGAGTGGGTGGAGAGGAGCAGAAAGGAGGCTGTTGGGAGGATGAGACATGTATGGAGCAGAGAAAAATAGTGTGCAGTCACCGGACAGGGAGAGCAGTGGAAGCTGCATATAGGCGGGCATGTAAATTCATACAGGAATGTACATTTTCATTCAGTCATGTTAAATAAAAAAAAAAAAGAATGGAAGGAACAGATTTATTATAGTGGATGAGGATGACTTTCCAGAATGACTGATACTTATTTCAAAGAAGTGAGATGCCAAAACCATTGTACAAAAGTTTGTAAGGTACAGGATGGGTATAAATCTCAAAATACCACCCCACAAATTACTCATTAATTATTAAGGGAGGACAGTATTTTACAAGGTAGTGTTCTTGCCAAAAAATGTTAACCCTGAGAAAATAATCACAAATCCAGACTTTGGAACATTCAACGAAACAACGTGCCTGGACTCACCAGAAATATCCGCATGCCACCATCAAAGACAGCCCTGACAGGGAACACTGTGTAGAGTCCCCAACAAGGCACAAGAAAAAGACATGTTCAGATCAAGAACTCTATTAAAAAAACAAAATTGGTGGTCTGACAATCTGGAGGGGGTCCCCTGAGAACATGACCCCTAGACTTGCTGCTAGCATAGACCTGAAACCAACACTGAGGCCAACACTTCAGACAAAGAATGGTCTGGACTTGGAGGCACAGAGTGGTGCATGTAGTATGTGTACTTTGTAGTTTAATGTATATCTGAGGCTGTTCTACTGGTTTCTTTTAGGCGGGAAGAGTAGAGAGTAGAGAGAAGGGGTCAAGTGTTGGCTGAGTAGACACTGGAAGGAGTAAAAAAGAAGAGTGTATTATCACAGGGTACAGAGAGCAGATAAGAGTTGCAGAAAGACATGTACTACAGCGTTTATATAGAAAACTGGATTGTAAACTTTCACTTAATCACAAAAAAATTTTTTTTTTTTAATGTCAGTGTTATAAAGGAAAATAAGGCAATGGAATCGCTTTGGTTAAAAGACACAAAAAAGACAACTAAATGACTATAGACTGGATATTAGATATTACGCTTGTACTAATGTTAAATTTCTTAGGTGTGATAATGGCATTGTGATTATTTAGGAGAACATCTTTAGACTAAGCAGATACACATGGAAGTATTCAAGAGTGAAGTATGATATCTGCAACCTACTTCCAAACGACCAGTGGTGGCCAGGGGATACAGACACACACACAAAGACACACACGCAGACACACACAAACACGGAAAAGTAAATAAAACAACATGGCAAAATGTTAGCAAGTGGTGAATCTAGGTGAAGAGTATGAAGAAATTTCCTGTGCTATTCTTTAAACTTTTCTGTGTCTGACTTTAAAATAAAAAGCTAAAGGGGAAAGATTAGTGAGAATTAGGCAGAGGAAAAAAGAGTGACTCTTCCAGACAGGTGCTATGAAAGATACAGAAATAGCAATTTAAAGAGTGTAGAAAATTAAGAAATACAGGTTACAAATTGTAGTCAGCCAAAGCCAAGTGACTGTAAATGCTATATGATTTCAGAGATCAGCAGGGAGGATTTCAGGAAAAAATGGAATTTTAACAAGCTATTAAAGGCTGCACAGGGTTTTAGATGGCCAAACAAGTGCCCCTTCACACAAGAATATGAGTAGAGCTGTGTTAACTACAATATGTAGACATATAAACACTTATACATATACAACATATATACACATACAAAGACATATATTACATATACGTGGTTACAACAGTAGCCCTTTTAGGCTGAAGGTACAAATTTAAGCTCTGCAAACTCTGAGAATCTGGACTATAAACAGTAGGCAATGCAGAGTTTTTTGAAGTTTCCATGTTTCCCCTAAATAATAAAAGTAATGCTTACTAATTTAGAAAATACAGAAAAGTAGAAGCTGAATATAAAAATTACCCTTTTTTATTTTTATTGTTTAGGTGTCTTTTCTACTAGCTTTTTCTTTTTTTTAATACAGTTTTTAAAACAAGTGAGAATGTTACTTTTTTCCAGTGGTAACACTGAAAACTTTAAATAATTTTTAAATAATCATGTAAAACTTTTTTAAATAATCATTTAAAAACTTTATGATGTCACTTTAAATGACTGCATAACATGTACTTATACAGATTTGCTTAATCATTCCTTAATGCGAGACTTCTAGACTGTTTATAATATTTTTCCATTTTAAAAAATGTTTAGATGAACACATCTTCATTTTAAGTTTTACATTCACTTCTGATTATTAGATCAGATTTCTAAGGGGAAATAGCAAGTCAGAGGATATGCAAAAAGTGTCAGGTTCTTAATGCATATTGTAAATTACTTTCTAGGAAGTTATACAAATTAACACTCTAATCACTATTATAAAGAGCATCTGTCTGACATCATCCCCTCAATAATACACATTTCATTCAATGGTATTTACTGAACACCTGTATGCTAGGGTCTGTGGTCGGCCATGGGAATCCTACAGTGAACAGGACAGCCAAAAGTCCCTGCACTGTAGTAACAGAACTAGACAAATAAAAAAACAAAATAGGCAAAAGAGATACAGTATAATATAAGGCTAAGGAGGAAAAATATAAAGAATATAAAACAGGAAAAAGTGATGCCAGGAAAGGGTTGAAAATTTAGATAGAAAGGCTGTGGACAGCCTGCTTCACTGAACGGTGACATCTGAGTAAAGGCCGAAAGAAGGAAGCTAGCCATCAAGCTATGGGCAAGGCACTGGGCACTCCAGGGATGTGGACAGTAAGTGCAAAGGCCCTGAGGCATGAGCACACCTACAGTGCCTGAAGCATTCCAGAAACAGCCAGGAGGCTAGGGTGATTGCAGCAAAGCAAGCCAGGGAACAGCAGTAGAAGAGGCAATCTGACAAGGAGTTCATATGGCATGGTACTTTGGTGATTCTTAAACTGTCATTTTTTCCACCCTGGCTATTTTGATAGATAAAAAGACAAGATCCTATTATTTTAACTACAGGATGCTTCTGATAACAAAACTGTTAAGATGACCCTTTCTGGTGGTGATGACCTCCCTCTGCAAATGTGTCTCTTGATGCCTCTTGATGGATCTCCAAAAGAGAACAGGAAACTAAAAAGGGCATGGTGCAGAGCTCAAATTCCTACTTCATGGATGTGAAACTCCCAGGATGCTACAACAAACTCCCCACAGTCTTTTAGCCATGCAAAAACAACAGCTTTGTGTGCAGAATGCTCCACTGTCCCATCCCTAGGCTGCAGGAGGAAAAGCCAGGCTTACAGAAGGATGTTCTTTCAAACAGAAGCAGAACTAAAAGCACCCTGAATTAAAATGACTGGGAAATCAATCCCATAAACACAGCGTAGATTTAAACACAGACAGTGAAATGAGACTTATGATTGGGGACGATCAACCTGGCAGAGGTATGCTTGACGAAAACAACCAGAGGAAATAAAGGAAACAATGTTGGAAATGTTACAGTAATCCAGACTGATTCATTCATTCAAAATGCATTAATGGAGTACTTTAACATAATCGGTACTGAGCAAGCACAAATGGGACAAAGAAGTAGTAGAAATGGGAATGAAGAGAAAATAAAGATTATAAAAAGCATTTCTGAAATATATCAACTAAATTTGGTAACAAGATGCACACACGCATAAAAAATACAAATTTATATGTACTGCAAGTTACTTGAGAGCAACAAGTATGTGTAAGTCATCTCTGCATTTCCCTGTTCTTTGAACATTACAATAATGATCAATAAATGATTAATGAATCAAAGATGAGTCAAAGACAGTTTTCTCAAAATGGAAAAAGACCACAGAAGGGACAGAATCTTGGGAAATGCTCACTTAGAAATGCAAGGTAGAAATCAGGAACCTTGCCATGGATTGAAGTATGCCCCCCCCCCAAAATATATGTCAAGTTGGATAGGCCATAATTCCCAGTATTATGTGGCTATCCTCCACTTTGTGATCTGATGTAATTTTCCTACATGTTGTAAATCCAAATCTCTTCTTGTGGTTCATAAGGCAAACCTAAAACAATCTCACTGCTGACTAGCTGATTTCTACTCATAGTTACCCTGTAGGTCAGAGTAGAACTTGCCCCATGGGGTTTCTAAGGCTATAAGTATTTACAGGAAACCCTGGTAGCATGTTAACGCTCTAGGGAAGATCTCTAGTTAACCCTGGTTAACTGCTACAGCCGGTAACCCAAAGCTTGTCAGTTCAAATCCACCAGGTACTCCTTGGAAACTTACAACGTAGTTCTACTCTGTTCTATAGGGTTGCTATGAGTCAGAATCAACTCAATGGCAATGGGTTTAGTTTTGGTTTGGAAATAGTTACAGAATCAAACTGCCACATCTTTTTCCTATAGAGCAACTGTAGGGTTCTAACTGCTGACCTTCCGGATAGTGGCCAAGTGCTTTAACCACTGCACCACCAAAACTTCTCTTAATCAGGCAAGATTAGGTTATGATAAAAGACTAGGAGGAGTTTCTCAGGGATGTCAGCTTTTATCTTACAAGAGATAAAAAGGAGAGAAGCAAACACAGAGAGAAGCCTCACTATCACCAAATAAGAGCCCAGCATAAAGTGAGCCCTTTGGGCCCTGGGTCCCTGCATTGAGAATCTCCTACACCCAGGAAAAACACTAATAATAGAGATCTTCCCTAGAGCCAAAAAGAGACAGAGATAGAAAGCCTTCTCCTTGGAGCTGGCATCCTGCTATTAGGACTTCTAGCCTCCTAAACTGTGAGAGAATCAAGTTCTATTTGTTAAGGCCATTCACTTGTAGAGTTTCTATTACAGCAGCACTAGATAACTGAAGGAAACCCTCATCACCCAGTTAAGTGCTACAGTTAGTTGATTTCTACTCATAGTTACCCTGTAGGACAGAGTAGTGCTACAGCTGCTAACCAAAAAGTCAGCAGTTCTAATCCAACAGGTACTTCTTGAAAACTCTGTGGCACCATTCTACTCTGTCCTGTAGGGTCACCCTAAGTTGGAATAGACTCAACTATAATGAATTCTTTGGTTTTAGATAACTAAAACAAATCTAAACAGGAAAAGGCAGCAAACAGAGAAGTAGGGGAAAGTCAAGACTACAGTGGCATCATGCGGAAAGATCAAGCTGGAGAAAAGATTAATTCGCACCTTACTTTCAATGGCAGCACAAGAAGTTAGAAATCATGATGACCAAGATCTGGATTTGTCAACACAGGAAGTTACAAGTTGTTGAAGGTAGGAAGCCAAATCACAGATGTGTAATTATAAAGGCACGGGCAACTAAAGTGAAGTAACTAGCTATCCCTAAGAAATCTTGTAGTAAAGGGGATACGAAAAAGCAACATACTGATACTTTAAACACAGAACTCTGCCATAAAATGCCTACCTATGTGAGCATCTGCACAGGCAGTGAGGCTAAGCAAGCCTTAAGGAGACACAACATTCAACCGAGTCGGGATTCCCGAACTACCAGATCGGTTCAGTGACTACAGGGAAGAGCCTCTCTGGGTACCATGTTTAAAAACACAGCAAAGCTGCACATTAGCTACAAATACCTGCTTTAAGTGGTCACAGATACAGTAATGCCTGTTCAGTAACAACTGCTAGTTTGCTGGATATTTAGCTCATGTGAGATAAACAGCTTAAAGCAATTAAGTTTCTGTTTTCTGTTTATTTCAGCCTCTGTGATTCCTATTAGCGGCTTTCCTCAAACACCCAGCAATGCCAGACTCCATTCAAGCTTCAAAGCAAAGCACTCAAATGCTGGCTGAAGATCTGTGTCAACCAACAAGCTTCGCTGAAGGCTGTTGTTGCGTGCTCTCAGTCAATTTTTTACTCATAGAGACACAATATGACAGAGTAGAACTACTCCATAGGGTTTTGTAGACTGCAATCTTTACTGGAACAGACTGCCAGATCTTTCCTGCCACCAAGTCACTAGAAGGTTTGAACCACTAATCTTTCAGTTAGCAGTCTAATGCTTAACCGCTGTGCACTCCGTCAAATGTGCAAAAACTACTTAAAAAGATGTTCAGCATCATCAGTTACTACGAAAATGCAAATCAAAACCACAATGAGGTTTCACTTCACTCCTGCTAGGCTGGCTATAATAATAACTAGACAAAAACAAGTGTTAGTGAGCACGCAGACAAACTGGAAACCTCATACATTGTTGTGAAACTGTAAAACTGTGCAACCACTTTGAAGATTGTTTGGCAGTTCCTCAAAAGTTAGACACACAATCACAATATGACCCAGCAATCCCATTCTTGGATATACAACCAAAAGAATTGAAAACATATGTCCACACAAAAGCTTGTACATGAATACAGCCAAAAAAAAAAAATGTAAAGAACTGAAATGTACCACAGTCGAAGAATGGATAAACAAGTTATGGTATGTCCACAGAAGGGAATATTAATTGCCCATAAAAAAAAATACTCAAGTTCTGACGCATGTCACAACATAGACAAACCTTGAAAACATTACATCATGTGAAAGAAGCCAAATGCCAAATGTCACACAGTATATGATTACACTTATATAGATATACAGATTAGGCAAGTCTAGGGAAACCCGGGTGGCATAGTGGTTAAGTGCTACAGCTGCTAACCAAAACATCAGCAGTTCAAATCCACCAAGCGCTCCCTGAAAACTCTGTAGGGCAGTTCTACCCTGACCTACAGGGTCTCCATGAGTTGGAATCGACTTGATGGCAGTGAGTTGTTTTTTGGTTTTGTTTTGTTTTTATAGAGACAGAAAGCAGTTGCCTAAGGTTGAGGAAAAAAACACAGGAAGTGACCACTAACAGGCACAGTTTCTTTTTGGAGTTATAAAATGTCCTGAAATTAAATAGTGGTGACAGTTGTGTGACCTTGTAAATACACTAAGAACTACAGAATTATGTACTTTAAAAAAAGAGTGAACTTTATGGTATGTGAATTATATTTCAATTTAAAATAAAACTTTTTTAAAGAGCCATTTGTTTTAGCAGTAAAATGTTCCTAAGGAGAATGGTGTAAGTTCATTAATATGAACAAAGGTTAGTTTTCCAAAGATCAGGGCCCATCATATTCTCATTACATTTGATGTTTTTCCAGTTACCCTATTACATGAGGTTAACAAAAGATTTTTGCAAAGACTGGCCTTTGGCTGGCCATGATACTCCCCATCCTAACACATCCACCTTCTTTCAGTTTTTACATACTTCCTTCTAGACCTTCTCCATAAAGACATATGTTTTCACATGTCTATAATCTACATAAGTAATCAGGGTAAATTTTCCCATATTGCTTCATAGCCTTCGAGGTTATCATTAAATGACTGCAATTAGTTGATACTTGTATTTTCTTAACTCTTTCCTTTCCATCCCACCTTAAAGTGTTAAATACTTAAGTTATTTCCTAATTTTAACTAGTATACATAATGCTGAGATATACATGCAGCTCTTCTCTTCTCCTAGATTGTATCACTGAGTTGAGATTATCAAGAGAAGAATTAGTATACCAAAGAGTAGGAATATTTTTATGACTTTTGTTTGCCTTCTAAAAGTATCATGTAATCTAGGTTGCTATAAGCAACACAAATTTGACATATTAGATACTACCATTTTGATATAATCAACAATAAAAAAAAATTCTCAGAGTAATCTGACAGCTTTCTTTAGACTTAAATGTTTAGCTCTTCAAAGACAGACACGGGAGTTTCCAAAATCCATGACCACTTGCTCTTAATTTTCTTTCTTAGTCACCTACAGTTAAGAAGAATAAAGATTTACAAAGGGTAGAACATGTAATAAATTGCTGTGGTTTTCTTTTTCTTTTATTATGACTGAGTGAAAATGTACATTCCCATATAAATTTACATGCCCACCTACATGCAGCTTCCACTGCTCTCCCTGCCCAGTGACAGCACACTATTCCTCTCTGCTCCATACATGTCTCATCCTCCCAACAGTCTCCTTTCCCCTCCTCACCACCCACTCTCCTTCCTCCAGCCAGAGGTCAGCAGGATGATATCCTATAGATGCATAGAACCATAAAGTGTATCCACTACATGGTCACTCTGCATTGCCAAGTCCAATCCATTCGTGTTGGAAGAGCGGACCTTTGTTATGATTTATGGGCAAGGGCAGCATCAGGGCCAGGAGCCACGCTCCCAGGGGAACCCTGAAACCACTGGACCATCAAATGGAGATCTCAAGGTACATCCCTTTTTATTCTTGTGTTGCCAGTGAGACTCAACTTAGTGAGCTTAGTGAGCTCCATCGCGGCTATCACTGGTGATGGCCAGGTACCATCCAGTTCTTCCGGTCCCAAGTCGATGTAGGCACCCACTCACGTGGGTCTCTCTATCTTCTGGGTTGTCATTACCCCATGTCATTTTGGTTGTTGGTGATCATCCGTTCCTGCTGAGTTGGGACCATTTGCTGTGCCCTCGGACGGCAGCTTGGCAGCTTTTAAGACCCCAGATGCCGCTCGCTGTGGTTTTCTTAAACATATATACACATGTGTCCATCTTGTCATATAATGATAACTGCCGCAAAAATCACAACAGCCTAGAATTCAATCACAATAAAAAGGAAAGCCCACAATAATAAGCCACTTTTAAGATTTCAACTTCTATAAATGTAAGTATTCACGGCCTTAAAGTGTCTTTTGACTATCCAGAGAAAGAAGAACAATCAAGAGCCTAACAAATCATCAGAACACAGTGAAACTTGTGAAAGCCAGAAATGAATGAGATTGCCTTATTTCTCCAGGTCTTGCAAGCTTTCCATTTTTGACAGGGTCCAGTCTTACCACTTTCTATTGCTTGATTTAGTAAAAGCTATTTGAAGTTTCCTTTTCTGATACATTTCTACCTTACACAGCTTCTGAGTTTTGCAGTTTTTATTCGAAAAATGGAAACCCTGATGGCACAGCGGTTAAGTGTTACAGCTGCTAACCAGAAGGTCAGCAATTCAAAGCCGCCAGGCGCTCCTTGGAAAAATCTGTGGGATCACTGTGAGTCGGAACTGACTTAACAACAGCGGGTTTATTCTAAAAATAATGGTTTACTGAACGCTAGGTGCTAGGTATCACTGGAAGCATTTTTACATGAATGTCATAGTAACTCTTACTCAGAACTCCGTAAGTTAGGAAATATTCCCATTTTAACTATGAAAAAAAACAAACCCTGAGGCTTAAAGGATAAGTTACTTGTCCAAAGTTGATCTAGGTAGAATACACAGTTCTAACCTTTGCACTAACTGGTGCTTTCCTTCTCAAAGCACAGGAAGTAAAAAAAACACATATATATAGTCCTACGGAGATCCGACAGCAAGCCAAAGCTTGGAGTAGATCTGCTCCATAGAGTTTCCAAAACAGCATCTGGCAGATTTGAACCATGGACTTTTGGTTAGCAGACATAGCACTTAACCACTATGCCCCCAGGGTTTCCATTGGTATGACAGCAAAACCAAAATAACAAACCCACTACTGCCCCATAGAGATTACAAGGAGTGCGCCTGTAAGATTGGAACTGCCAACCTTTTGGTTAGCAGATTTCGTTAGCACTTAACCCAATACACCAGCAGGGTTTCCTGGTCTGACAGCACAGGAGGGTTATGGAGAAATGATGATCTCATCATCAATACACCATTACTTTCGATCAATAACAGCATTAACAGAAGATGGGGGAGGGGCTTCACACCCCCTCATTATCTGCATCAGCCCCTAAGCTAGCCCAAATAACCTTACGCTCTAAAAAAGGTACTTGTTAATGTATCAGTCCCCTAGCTCTTTGAAGAGTTTGCTGCCCTTAAGCCTCCCCTTTTTAGACATTCTGGAGTTGTTAGAATGTGACAGTGAAAGACTCAATGCTTTTTACTGTTTCTCCCTTTTAGTATTGGTAGGATTTAGGGTTTCTTATTTGTATGTTCTGAGAAAAAGAAAGGAAAGGCATTACTAAAATTGTCTTAATCATAGTAGTCTACTTCTATGTGTTTTAGTTTAATAAATACTCATTATGCCAAGAAAACCTTACTGGAACTGAAGTTTACAACTAGTAAAATGCATGCATTTAGAAGGGCCCCTTTCAAAAATATATACTGCATACATTATTACAGTAAACCACCAGAGTCCAGAAGTTTATTCTGAAAAGTTTAAGTAGTCCAATGACAAAAGCATAAAACACTGTTAGACCAGTGTATTTTGTGAGGTTTTCTAGTTAATGGCACTTAAAATTGTGCTTGGATTTGCAATAATTAAAATTAATCAACTTCTCACAATTCTTTGGAATGTTTTAAAATGTAAATAATTCTGAGGTGCTGTGGGAGGGGGCAGGTGGTTAGTAATCTCCATAAAACCAAGAGAAAAAGCAGAGCAAGGTTTTTTCCTGTTTTGTCCAGACCATACCAAGTCAGAGCTAATACTCAACCATAGTCTCTCTTAGACCTAAAGGTCTAAATAAAGCTAAGGCTCTAGTGACCCCATTAATGCAAATAACCTCCCAAAAATCAGGAATGATTCTCTGTAAGAATTTAATTTCACTCTTTAAATTGAATAAAGGACACACAGATACATGAACAGGATGCAGGTTTCAAATGCTTTGGTGAATATTCCAGTGGAAATTTTATAATTTGTACTATAAAACGAAAAGAGCTGAAGACGTTTCCAAATCCACAGAAGAAATGACCATAAGCAAAATATATCATTAAGGGACACTCAAAATCAAATTTAACAAATTAAATCAAAAGAAATACCTTCTATTTAATTACTTGAGACTTCAAGCAACCTAGCTACTCAATATACATTACTTAAAATACCTTCTTAGTCTGATCTTAGCTGAGTAAAAAACACAATTAAACTGAAGTAAGAAAATAAACTAAATTTTAGATTTACTTTCTACGTAACAAAATATCTGTCAGAGATTGCTTGGATCCAGGACGGCTACATATTGACATGAAAATCACTAGACATACAAAAACAACAGCAAGTCTGCATATCTGGTTTTTCAATGATACAACTACCTTTAAACAGTCTAGAACCAGAGGCCCACCCAGTTGGAGTTGCAAGAACTCTGATACAGAAGTCAGGGACACAGGTTCAGGTCCAGTTGATGGTACTAGCTGGGTAAGTTGTTGTTGGGTGCTGAGTAGATTCCAACTCATACTGACCCTATATAATACAGCAGAACAATCCCATGGGTTTCCTAGGCTGAAATCTTTATGGGACAGATTACCGGGTCTTTTCTCCTGGAGCTGCTGGGTAAGGTCAAATCACCGACTGCCAAGCACTTAAACACTGTGTCTACAGGGTACCTTAGCTAGTTAGGTAACCTTAAAAACAAAACAAAGCCAGTGCCACTGAGTCAATTCTGACTATAGTGACACTACAGAGTAGAACTGCTCCATAGAGTTTCCAAGGAGCGCCTGGTGGATCTGAACTGCTGACCTTGTGGTTAGTAGCTATCAACACTTAAACAACACACCACCAGGATTTCCAAGTAACCCTAAGCAAGTCATTTACTTTTTCTCCTTTCTTTCCCTGGGTTTACTTTCCTTATTTAAGAAGCTGATTTAACCAGCGTTTCCTAAACTCATCTCAGGGTAACCGTCAATGATGTGGACTGCAAGGTTCCTTCCCTGGAGATTCCGGTTTGGGAAATCTCTGAAGCCCAGGACCTTATTCTGAACAAGTGACCCACATAATTCCTATCATCTAGTAAACTTGGCAAATACCGGACTAGAAGTTCTTCAAGCTGCCTTTCAGCTGTAATTCTCTAGTATCTGAACGGTTCGTAATGGTGTTCTAAAAACACCAAATTGCAATCATTTCATGTGTGTTATTTCACAAAAATAATAAACACAGTAGATCACAGACATAAATATATCCACTCTCTGCAACACCATTCATGCCTTTAAACAGCAATGAAAAAAAAAATCCTCCTAGGTTCTAGGGAAATGGAACACTTTATGTGGTGAGGGAAAAAAATTTTAACTTAAACCCTCAGGACATTAATATGGAAAGACATGTTGAGTTATAGGGAGACAGAACTGTGTGCCGAATGTTCTAAGTGAAAACTACATCACATTCTTCCTGTGAGTACTTTCTTAAAGAATAGCACCTGTTCCTAGCTTAAAAAAACAAAAGCTAGAAAATAGCCTAGCTAAGTCCCTGGCAGCTGTGAACCACCAAGCTCTGCAATACTGGAATGCAACTGTTGTAAAGCTCATAAAAAGAACTGGTTACTGATTCTTCAGATTCAACTTCAGTGTATATAACTGGGTAGCTAAGAGTCCATCCCTAATCTTTTTTCTCAGGAAGGTTTTCAAGTAAGTAAAGAACCTCTGGGGTGCTTTGTGCACACAAAAGTAAACCAAAAACCAAACCTGTGTCTATCAAGTCAATTTCCAACTCATAACAACTCTACGAGACAGACCAGAACCACCCACACAGGGTTTCTGTGATATGTACCAGAAGCAAACAGCCATGCCTTTCTCCCTTGGAGCGCTGAGTGAGTTCACACCCTCAGCGTTTCAGTTAGCAGCCAAGCACTTACCCACTACACCACACAAGACTAGCAGCCTTGAATTGAGCTTTTCCTTTCCCTCCACTATTCTGCTTTAGACAGTTCTTCTACGATTCTCATAATCTTTTAGTAGGATTTACTGATCTTACTAATTTATTTAGATTTACAAGTAACTACAGAACTGAAAAAGGAAAACAAGACTGATGGCATGAAGTACAGGGGTAGAGCTGTACATGATGCTCATTAGAAACTGATTATTATATACACAGGTGTCTAAAAAAAATAAATAATATCAAGATTAAAACACAAACCTGAGTCTGAGTCACACTTCCAACAAGCAAAGGTAAGAAACCAAGACTAAGACATACCACATATTTTAGCAGTATGAAAAATGGTTGTAGACTAGTCCATTAAAATAGCATACCAGTACAGTATAACATTAATATAAAACATTTTCAAGATGAATCCTGATGCTCTGACATGTGAAAAACTGGAAATAATTTGCTTTGATTTGGGACCACAATGGCTGAAAAACTGTTTTGTTTCAATGGCAAAAATGGGACCACCAACTGTTACATATGAAGCCCAGGTAGTAAGAGCTCAACTGCTAACCAAAAGGTTGGCAGTTTGAATCCACCAGCTGCTCCCTGGAAATGCTATGGAGCAGTTCTATTCTGTCCATAGGCTCCCTGTGTCCTCAATGACGGTGGGATGGAAACTGTTACACATAATTTCCTGGAAGCACTGCATGTTAAGCCATATGTTTGAATACATTTCTGTATCTGTTGTCCAGAGACAATATTTCACCAAAACCAAAAACCAACCTCAATGCCACTGAGTTGATTCCAACTCACAACACTACATGATTTCTGAGGCTGAAATCTTTACAGAAGCAGGCTGCCATATCTTTATCCAGCAATGTTTTTCATGAAAATCCTAAATTCACACTCAGTAAAATAGAAATGCATCGTGAGGGACAAGGGAACCACTACAATACAGAGGTGAAGAGTTCAAGCTCTAGTGTCAGACATACCTGAATTAAAGATCCAAATCCACAGCTTACTGTATGACCTTGAACAAATCATTTAACCTAAGCCTCAATTCCATTTGTAAAACGGAGATACTACTTCATTCTACCACTGTGAGACTTAAACAAGCTCATTCACGTAAAGCACTCAGCCAGTACCTGCACAGGTAAACAACCACCACAATAATAACCGCAATATGCTAACTGTAAAATTAGCATAATTACTGTCTCCTAAACTAAGGGTTAACTAAAAGTCTTCTGGTAATCTGGCAAAAAGTTCTAATTATTAGAAAGAAGATAAGCTTGTATACTTTCATAAAGGTACACTTTTATTTCTCTCCAAATTGCAAAATCTTTCTATTCCTCCCTCCTCGGTAAAGAATAACTCGGATTAATTATGTACACCCATATACAGAAAAAGGAGCTCTGGTGAGACAGTGGTTAAGCGCTCAGCTGCTAACCCAAAGGTTGGCAGTTCAAACCCACCAAGAGACCCTGCAGGAGAAAAGAACCTGGCAATCTGCTCCCATAAAGACGTGTCTCACTGGGCCACTATGAACTGGAGTCAACTCCACAGCACCTGTAAGAACAACACAGAGTCGCTGGATAGCACAAACCAGTAAGCACTTAACTGCTAACCCAAAGGTTGGATGGAACCTACCCAAAGGCAACCCAGAATAAAGGCCTGGTCATCTGCTTCCAAAAGGTCACAGCCTTCAAAATCCTACAAAGTGCAGTTCTGCGCTGCAGGATAAGGGCTCACCATTAATCAGGACCGGCTGTATGGCGTATATACAGAAAAAGATTCGATACATTCTGAATTAAACCAAACCAAACCCGCTGCTGTCGACTCAATTCCAACTCATAGTGACCCAATAGGACAGAGCAGAAGTGCTCCACAGAGCTTCCAAGGAGCTCCTGGGGGATTCAAACTACCAAACTTTTGATTAGCAGATGTAGTACTTACCTGCTATGCCACCAGGGTTTCTACATTCTGAATGAGGAAGGCTAATTTTCAGTGAGATCTGAGCTGGTGAACTTTTCAGTTTGGAAGAGTTACAGGGGTACTGTAGAATTTGTTTCTTTGAAATGGAAAAGTAACCAGAAAAATCGAAGAGGAAGAAAAAGCTTTCCAACCATCATGTACACTATTATTATACAATGGAGAAAAACAATAGAAGGCTGACCATATGCATTATTTCATAATTAAAAAAGGAAACCAGGTGAACTATTTAACTTACACATAAAATAAGAACTAATACAGCTGTTAGTAAGGTTAAAATGATCAAACTCATCAAATAAAAATCCAGGAAACAGAAATCGAAGTCAATTATGCTTAGCAATAAACACCATCATTTTGAGATAATGGCTTAAATTTCTCATATGTACCCAACACTATTCTGAATATACCACTAGCCTGAATGTGCCTTTACCCTGAACTACTGAAACGAAGGAAACACTGGTGGTGTGGTGGTTAAGTGCTACATCTGCAAACCAGTTCAAACCTGCCAGGCGCTCCTTGGAAACTATGCAGCAGTACTACTTTGACCTATAGACCCACTATGAGTTGGGATCGACTGGATGGCAGTGGGTTTGGCTTGGTTTACTGAAGCCAATTATATCATATTCTTGTAAAGAACAAAAGTAAAATCTTGTATTGTTTTTCTAGAATTCATGGGGAAGTATCAGTAGTTCAGCTATTTAAGACATACAGGGTCGCCATGAGTCGGATCCGACTCGACGGCACTTGGCTGGCTTGGCATTTCATAGAAAATACTGTTAACAAGATAGTTAATTTTACAGGGAAATGGTTCCTCATGAAAATAAATAAACCACAAGAAAACTGTTCCAGGACAACTAAAAACAAATTTCAAATGAAGACAAATTTTCATATTTTAGGTACAGGCAAGATTAAGGAGTGACATATGGAATAATTGAATTCTGAAAGAGAAAAAAAAACAACCAGAAGACTTCAGCAGGGACTACAAACCAGTGCTATCAGTCAATCATTACATGTGCAAAAATTCTGAATAATAAAAAAATATACCACGCATTGTCTGTATGAAATACTAGGAACCTAGCAACTGAAGCAAAAATATTTCAGAGGTATTTTCAAGCTTCGCTTTCTGTATTACAGACATTACTGCAAAATGAATGAAAAAAGGAGACTTGCTCAATATACTAATTAACAAGTCAGCAATCAAAGAATAAAGACTGCCCCCAAACAAGCTTTGTCACCTAGAGAAAATGGATACTTTCTTTGTACCACTTAAGAAGTCAGAAGAATCTCATTCTGTTTTTATATGCAAACGACCAGCCTCCCAAACACATTCTGCTCTAGTCCTTTATCTGAAAATTACTGCAATGTGATCTTGTCAAGGAGAGGACACTATCTAGCCAGAAAAATGGAATTAGGGCAACCACATACTATGTGTATGTTCAGCTCATTGCATCCCCTGAGCTGTCACCAGGAACATACAGCCTTTTTCAATGAGAAGGCCATTATCAGGGATCAAAAACTATTTGAAGAAGGCAAATTTAGTGTTAATGGACTATCAGGTCATGGGAACCCTGGTGGTGTGATCCTTAAGTGCTATAACTGCTAACCAAAAGGTCAACGGTTCAAATCTACCAGGCACTCCTTGGAAGCTCAATGAGCAGTTCTGTTCTGTCCAACAGGGTCACTATGAATCGGTACTGACTAAACAGCAATGGATTTGGGGGGTCAGGTCACTAAGAGTTACACACACACTTCAATACATGGACATGTAACAATTTTTAAAGCCTCAGCATTCCTGGGTTTTCAAATAACAACACAACCTGGGTCTTTTTTAAGGTCAGAATTTCAGTAGTAATATGAGTTGTTATTAACCTGATTGTTACACAGTTAAAAAAAAAAAAAAAGCAAAACACAAGAAAGGTAAGGAAATCAGACTCTGCATTTTCCTTCCCTGTTACAAACCATGGAAGAGCAACACTTGAGGTGGATACATCAGTTTACCAGGTGATCAAGGTTAAAAAGAACACTTTTAGACTGAAATGACTTAAGAAATATAGACCATAATTAATCGAGGGTTCGTCTCACTGTTAAAGGCTGCAACATTCTGCCAAAATCACCCTTGGTTTGGGAAATGGTGTTTGAGGTCAATTTTAAACAAATAATGAAGCAAGTTAAACAAGATACAATAACTTCATAAGGTTAACATACCCCTAGTCTTTCCAAATTATATGTTAACAACTAACCTAAATTTTGAAAAATCTTTTTTCCAGCTAAGGCAAGTCAACCCCAAATGAGGAGCTGTTTTGATGGTATCCACCCTACCATACCCACCCACCCCCAACCCCAAAAGGCAGACGTCAAATCTTCCCCATAGGTCGCGGACAACCAGGAACAGAAGCAACACAAAATACCATTTTCATTGAAACAATGTCAATGTAGAAGTTTATGGAGGAAAATGAGTGCAGTAGGTTTAGAAAAGCTATTTAAATGTTCCAGAATCCTCTGTTTAGGGCAGGTCAACCAAGTGGCATCGCCAGGCGTTAGCCGGCCCCTACTTTCACCTACCCACTCAGAGCGCAGGCAATAAATGCAGAAGAGCTCTCAATAACTCAGACACCCAGGGGGGAAAAAGAAGGATCATGCACAGCAAGCATGCTGCCTTCTTCATACAGAAGAAAAAAAAGGGGAGGGGGCAGTGATGGCAGTCTCATGCTTTTAAAGAACCCAGGAGCGCTTACCAGTTCAATCCGTCCCCAAATCCACGCCACCCTTTCAACTTTACAATTAAGAGGGAGAAGGAGAAATTCCGGTCAACTCGCATTAGGGGGTTGGTCAGAGGGTAGCGGACTCAAGTAGGGAGGAAGATGCAGAGAGAAAGAGCAAGGCAATGAAAGATACCAAAATTTCCCACCTTTCTTAAATTCTTCCAGCATAGCGTCCAACTTGGTGTCGTTGAAAACAAAGTGCAAGGGATGGTTATAAAATTTGGTGATGGTCTTCAGGGGAGTACAGTCGTCTGGGTCCACAAAGGCCAAGTCTTTGACGAACAGAAGGTCCACGATGTTGGAGCGCTCCCCCTCAAATACTGGAATGCGAGTGTAGCCGCTCTCCATGATCTCCGACATGGTATTGAAGTCCAGGATGGCCTCGCCGGTGATCATGAAGCAGTCCCGGAGCGGAGTCATCACGTCCTCCACTGTCTTGGTGCGGAGCTCCAGCGCCCCTTGGATGATGTTCAGCTCCTCTTTGACGAGGTCGTTGTAAGGGTCGGTGACCCGGAGCATCTCCAGCAGTTTCTCCCGATTATAGACGGTGCCTATCTCCTGACCCAGGACGCAGTCCAGCAGCTTGCTGACCGGGTAAGAAGCAGGGAAGGTCATCATCATGAAAAACTTGGTGAGGAAGATGGTATTGGCGCCCACGGCCAGGCCGTGCCGGGAACAGATAGCCTGGGGCACGATCTCCCCGAAGATGACGATGCCGATGGTGGAGACCACCACCGCCACGAGGCCGGAGCCCGCGATGTCGTCGAGCAGGATGGTCAGCGTGGTGTTGACCAGCACGTTGCCCAGCAGCAGCGAGCACAGCAGGTAGTTGCCCTGCCTGCGCACCGGCTCGATGCGCTTGGCGTAGTTTTTCTCCTTCTCGGTGCCGCAGTTCTGCACGATGCGAAGCTCCATCGGGTCCAGGGCCATGAGCCCCAGGTTGAGGCCGCTGAACATGCCCGACAGGCACAGCAGCAGCGAGATGAAGATCACCTGCAGCCAGAAGGGCAGCAGAAACTTCTTCTCCTCGCCCACGATCATCTTGGTGTCCTCGCCGTCGTGGTAAATCCAGGTGGTCTCAGCCCACGGCGGCGGCGGCAGTCCGGCGACCCCCGAGCCGCCCTTGCCCCCGACGGCGCTCCCGGCTGACCCCGGCCCGCCGGCACCCAGGGCCGGCGTGGAGAGCGACGTGCACAGGTAATAGGACTTGCTCTTCTCCATCTTGCGCAGCGGCTTGATCTCGATCTCGATGATGCCCGAGGTGCGGCGGTTGAGGATGATGTGGGGCAAGATGATGATGTCTGAGGTGCGGATGCCGCAGCGCTGGGGGCCGCTGTCCGGCTCCGGCGGCGCGGGACCACCCAGCCCGCGTTCGCTGGGGCTGTGGCGCCGCCGCTCGTGCTCGGTGAAGGCGATGCGGGACCACGTCTCGTTGTTGATGTTCTGCCCGTACACCCGCAGCTTGACCCGGGTTCGCTCGCTCACCCGCAGCGCCCCCCCTTCCATGAACGACACGTCGTTCGTGTCCTCCAGCCTCAACCCGATGATCACCGTCTCCTCGTTCTCGCTCTCCGCGGCGCAGCCACCGCCGCTGCAGCAGCAGCTCAGCAGCAGCAGCGGGAGCAGCCGCCCCGCCGCTGCCTGCAGGACCCCCCGGCCGCGGGCGCTGAGGCTGCGGCGCGCCGCCATCTTCCAAGTGGGCAGTGCGGCGGCTGCCTGCCCGCCCGCCATCTTTACTTCGGGTTCACAGGAGCCACAGCCAATCATGGGGTGGCTGCTCCAGCTGCAGCTTCATCCTTCCCACCCGGCGGCGCGAGCGCAGACACCCGGCCCTTGGCCAGACTGCAATAGAGCGTCCGCGCCCAGTGCTAGGCAGTCCACCTCCCTGACTGACACTGACTCGGCGTCTGCCAGCTGAGGAACCCCTAGGCTCGTGGGAGGGGGAGAGGGAGGGAGAAGAGGGCCAGCCTCTCTCGCGAAAGGCAGGCCGGAGAGCCAATCACGAGCAGGTGCCCGCCCTCCCAGCCAGGGGGCTGGAATGGGGGCGTGGCCGTGAGTGGCGCCAAGGACCAATGGCAAGGTAAGTGGGTGGAGAAATGAGTTGCCACTGTCCTCCCCAGCACGCCAAGTTTCCAACTGAAAGGCGCGTGACTCTTGTGTATGTGCGAGGAGAGGAGGTGTGGCCAGCTGGAGCCCGGTAGCGAGTCAGAAATTAGAACTGTAGAAATGGGGCGGGGCCTCTGTGCCAGTTGCCAATGAATAGAAGCCATTAACCGGGCTGGCGCCCTTTGGGAGGACTTGGTAGTAGATCTTCGCTCTTGCAGTCGGCATGGTGCGACTGATGCTCTGCGCTGTGAGACCCCCTTCTCGCTGCACCCCGTTGCTGGCCACCCAGGACTTTATGCTGGTGCAGAAAGGATGCGCCTTCCAGTCGCTGGTGCCAAAGAAGCTGACAGAGTACCTGTGAGTCGGAATCGATTCGACGGCAATGGATTTGGTGGTTATCTTTTCGTGTTTGTCTTAAGACTCAAGTAAGTCTTAAATGAACCCAGGGCACGGGCCGCGACCCCGCGTGTCCCCTTCCACCACCTGTGCACGAGCTCCTCCCGGGAGAAGCAGAGGCCGATTGTCCCTGCCCGGCAGCGGAGCGGCTTTCCTCGCGCCTTATTCTCCGTACCTGGACGCGCGAGCTCCGCGGCTCTTGGTTAAGTGGCGCCACCTGTCGGCCTTGTGGGCGCCCTGCAGTGCTTTCCAGGTCTGATGCAAACCCTAAAAAGATGGGAAGTTAAAGATGGGGCACTTTCCCCAACTTCCTAGTCGTGAGAATCAGCTCATATTCCTGATAAAAGTACATATTCCCTGAATCCCATCCCATACTTACTAAAAGGGAAAGAGCCATAAATCTATTTTTAATAAGCACCCTGGCAAGTTCATGATGAGAAGGAACAGACATCCCAAGCCAAGCCAAGGCATAAAGACACCTTCCAAATCACAATAACCAAACTCTGCTAGGTTCATAGTTAGTAGTTACTTCCGGGGGGGGAGACCTAGCTCCTCATGACTCCCAGCCCCACTGCATCTAGGGAGATGTGGCCGTGTAGTAACTGCCAAATTGATCTTTCCCTCCCAACATAAAAGTCAAAAAAAAAAGAAATTACTCCTTTTTTTTTTCCAACTATTCTATTAGAATGTTTTCTTCCGTTTTTGTAAACAAAAGTTTGTGATTAATTCCTGATAGGGATGATTGCAGTGGCCTCTCTTCTATAGCTGCCGCCTTCTCTCCTCAATCCACAGTCACGATAGTCTTTAAATTACATCCTGTTGTGTCCGACGCTGGCTGCTCCCTATGTTCAGGAACCCTCCAGTGGCTTACCACTTCATCACAGTAAAAGCTAGACTACTTACAGTATCTGACAAGGCCCAGAAGCCTCTGCTGCCTCCTTTTCTCTCACCTCATTGCCTGCTGCTGCAAACTTGCTGTTCCAGCCTTTTCTCAGTCACTCGGATGATACTTTTGCACAAGCTGTTTGTTTTCTGTACCTGGAAGTCTCTTCCCCCACATAGCTACATAGCCTCCTAGTTCATCTTCTTCAAAGCTTTACTCTAAAGCCATCTTATTTTAACCTTGCAAGCTGTAATCCCTGTAGTCTGTGTCTGCTGTTTTATCTTCAAAGCACAGATCACTTCGTCATATACTATATAAATTATTAATTTGGTTTATTGTCTGTCTCCTTCCAGTAGAACGTAAACTCCATGTTGTTCTGTTGACTGATGGGCCTGGAACAATGATAGGCATTGCAAACAATATTGATAGATGTTAAAGAAATAAAAGAATTCCTGTTCTAATTATTTCAACAAGTCTTCCTTCAGTTTCTGGCCTTGCTTCTGCCACCCCTAATTTTCATACTACTATGTTTGAAAAAGAAATTCAGATGAAGAAAATCTGATTCACCGACTTGGCACACATTTGCAAGAGTGGCATTATGGAAGTTGAGGGGGAAAAATGATGAAATTTTTAAGGTTAAAGAGAGATGAGGTCCTAAGTCAGCTGACTGGAAATGAAACCATTTTACTTTTTAGAAAGTGAGGACAAGTATGTTTCAGGAAGCTGGGAGGGAGGATGATCCCAGGCTCTCAAGTGCTGAGTGCGCACTTTCAGAACAGGAGTGTGAAGAGGGAGGGAAGGGAACAGCTTGCCAAACCTAGACATTTCCTGTGCATTTCAGAGAAAAAACAGTCAGGGAAACATGGCATTCAGCAATTTAGAAGCAAGTTAGCAATTCAGGACTTCACAAGAAAATGTCAGAAAGGACCTGCCAAGCCAGTTTACAACATGAAATAAACCAAGCTCAACTCACACAGGGAATGACTGAGTGATGTTTATCTTGGGGAGAGGTCATATTCTTCACATAAACCCAAGCCGTATAGAACAATCCAGGTGCCTCAGCCAAGTAACTTTCCTTATCAAGACAGATTTTCAAGTTTACTTTTCATAAGGGGCAACTGGTACAGGCTATGGTGACTTCTGGGAGCTTCCCAACCTCCTGTCTGTCTTTATGAACAGAAGGCAAGGTCCATTCATGCCTCTAAGGATCTCTTTTGAAATCTTGGGGGGAGGGTGGATTGGTCAACCAAACCCTGAATTCTGATCCTGTTTTGCCTTCATGAATGGAGACTGCTGAATGGTTATGGAGCTGTCTCATCCTAGGTAGGTATTGACAATGTCACACCTTGAGCAAGTCATTTAGATAAAGCCAAATAAATACCTTCCCTACCTAATCAGTTCCGGAGTGACTGCACTGATAGGAAGAGTAAAGATAGAGTGAGCCACCCCTACTTGTCTGTCAGTGGAGGTTTGCTTACTGCTGTGATGCTGGAAGCTATGCCACTGGCGTTTGGGTACCAGCAGGGTCAGCCATGGTAGACAGGTTTCAGCTGAGCTTCCAGACTAAGACACAGTAGGAAGGAGGACCCAGAAGTCTACTTCTGAAAACAATTAGACAGGGAGAACCTAATGAATAGCAGCAGAACATTGTCAGATATAGTGCCAGAAAATGAGCCCCCAGGTTGAAAGGCAGTCAGAAGGTGACTGGGAAAGAGCTGCCTCCTCAAAGTAGAGGTGACTTTAATGTCATGGATGGAGTAAAGCCTTTGGGATCTTCATTTGCTGATGTGACACGACTCAAAATGAGAAGAAACAGCTGCAAACATCCATTAATAATCGAAACATGGAATGTACAAAGTATGAACTTAGGAATACTGGAAATCATTAAAAATTAAATAGAACTGTAAGCATCAACATCTGAGACATTAGTGAGCTGAAATGGACTGGTATGGGCCATTTTGAATCCAACAATCATGTGGTCTACTATGCTGGCAAGAAAACTTGAAGAGAGACAGTGTTCACAATCAAAAAGAACATTTCAAGATCTGTCCTGAAGTACAGTGCTGTCACTAATAGGATAAATAATGTCCACAAGCCTACAAGGAAGGCCAGTTAATGTGACTATTATTCATATTATTCAAAGTTACATACCAACCACTAAGGCTAAAGCTGAAGGGACTGAAGATTTTTACAAGGTTCTGCGGTCTGAAATTGCTTGAGCATGCAATCAGGATGTATTGATAATTGCTGGTGACTGGAATGCAAAAGTTGGAAACAAAGAAGGATCAGTAGTTGGAAGATATGGCCTTGGAAATAGAAATAATGCCAGAGATTGCATGATAAGAGTTTTGCAAGACTAACAACTTCTTCATTGCAAATACCTTTTTTTTAACCAATACAAACAGTGACTGTACACACAGACCTCACCAAATAGAATACACAGGAATTGAATCTAGTACATCTGTGGAAAAAAGACAGTGGAAAAGCTCCATGTCAGCAGTCAGAACAAGACCAGGTGCTGACTGCGGTACAGATTATCAACTGCTCATATGCAAATTCAAATTGAAACTGAAGAAAATTAGAATAAGTCCACAACAGCCAAAGTATGACCTTGATTATATCCCTCCTGAGTTTAAAGACCACCTCCAGAACAGACTTGATGTGCTGACCACTAATGACCAAAGACCAGACGAATTGTGGAGTGACATCAAAAATATCATCCATGAAGAGAACAAGAGATCATTAAAAAGACGGGAAAGAAAGAAAAGAGCAAATTGGATGTCAGAAGAGCCTCTAAAACTTGCTGTTGAACATCAAGCAGCTAAAGTAAAAGGAAGGAATAATGTAAAAGAATTCAAGATTTCAAAGGGCAGCTTGAGAACATAAAGTATTATAATGACGTGTGAGAAGAGCTGAAAGGGAAAACCAGAAGGGAAAAACATGTTCTGCATTTCTTAAGCTGAAGGAACTGGAAAAAAAAGTCAAGCCTCAAGTTGCAATACTGAAGGATTCTACAGGGAAAATATTAAAAGACTCAAGAAGCATCAAAAGAAGATGGAAGGAATACACAGAGTCATTATACCAGAAATAACTGGTCAATGTTCAACCATTTGAAGAGGTAGCATGTGATCTGGAACTGATGGTACTGAAGGAAGAAATTGAAGCTGCACTGAAGGCATTGGCAAATTCTCCAGGAATTAATGGAACATCGATTGAGGTATTTCAACAAACAGATGCAGTGCTAGAAGTACTCACTCATCTATGCCAAGAAATTTGGAGGACAGCTACCTGGGCAACTGACTGGAAGAGATCCATACTTATGCGCATGCCAAAGAAAGGTGATCCAACCGAATGCAGAAATTACCCAACAGTATCATTAATATCACATGCAAGTAAAATTATACTCAAGATCATTCAAAAGTGACTGTAACAGTATGTTGACAAGGAACTGCCAGAAATTCAAGCTGCATTCAGAAGAGGATGTGGAACAAGGGATATCATTGCTGATGTCAGATATATCTTGGCTGAAAACAGACAATACCAGAAAGCTGTTTACTTGTATTTCATTGACTATGCAGAAGCATTCAACTGTATGGATCATAAGAAATTATGGCTAACATTGCATAAAATGGGAGTTCCAGAACATTTAATTGTGCTTTTAAGGAATCTGCATATGGGTCAAGAGGCAGTTGTGCAAACAGAACAAGGAGATACAGTGTGGTTTAAAGTCAAGAAAGGTGTGTGTTAGAGTTGTGTCCTTTCACCATATCTTTTTAACTATATGCCAAGCAATCTGAGAAGCTGGATTATGTAAACAAGAATGAAGCATCAGGATTGGAAGGCGACTCATTAACAACCTCCCTTATGCAGATGACACCACCTTACTTGCTAGAAGTGAAGAAAATGTGAAACACTGATGAAGATCAAGGACCATAGCCTTCAGTATGGATTGCATCTGAACATCAAGAAAACAAGAATCTTCACAACTAGACCATTAAGCAACATCATCATAAATGGAGAGAGGATTGAGGTTGTCAAGGATTTCATTTTACTTGGGTCCACAATCAACACCAATGGAGCAACAGTTAAGAAATCAAAAGATGCATTGCATAGGGAAAATCTGCTGCAAAGGATCTCTTTAAAGTATTGAAAAGTAAAGATGTCACCTTGAAGACTAAAGTGCGCCTGACCTAAGCCATGGTATTCGCAGTCACATCATATGCACGCGAAAGCTGGAAAAAATGAACAAAGAAGACAGAAGAACTGATGCCTTTGAATTGTGCTTCTAGAGAAGAATGTTGTATCGTGGACCACCAAAAGTATGACTAGGGTGATCCTTGGAAGCAAAGATGGCAAGACTGTGTCGTACATACTTTCAACATGTTGTCAGAAAGGATCAGTACCTGGAGAAGGACATCATGCTTGGTGGAGTAGAGGGTCAGTGAAGAACAGGAAGACCCTCGAGATGGATTGACACAGTGGCTGCAACAATGGGTTTAAGCATAAAAATGGTTGTGGACATGACACAAGACTGTGCAGTGTTTTGTTCTGTTGTTTCATAGGGTTGCTATGAGTCTGAACCAACTCAGCAGTACCTAGCAAGAACAACAACCCCTAACCCTTTACTGGACACTCCAAAGGGGAAGGGTCACTGTTAAATTCACTAATCTACAAAGGATAAGCTCCTGAGTCTGTGGTTTCAGTAACTTGGAAAGGCGTTGTCTAGAGCTAAAAGTTTCTAAAAGACTTTCTTTCAAAGAGTGCAGGCAAAACACCAAACTGTTGTTGTGTACATTTTGTTTTTCAACATAAAGCCCTGAGTTTATAGAGGTGTTTCTTTTTTTCTCGGAAACTTAGTCATAGAAAATATTCAAAATTCATTGTTTCAGTGTTGTTGTCATTGAGTGCCAATAAGTTGGCTCCAAATCATAGCGACATTATGTACAGAAGAGTGAAACATTGTCTGGTCCTGTGCTGTCTTCATAGTTTTTAGTGTGCTATCCATTGTTTTGGCTATTGTGTCAATCCATCTCATTGAGAGTTTTCCTCGTTTTCGTTGACCCACTACTTAGCCAACCCTGATATCCTTTTCTAATGATCCGGTCTTTCCTGATTAGAGGTCCAAAGTAAGCGAGCTGTGGAACCACAAGGTCGTCTGGGGAAAAACAGGAACTAAGCAAATGCTGGAGTTACCCAGACCACAAAGGATCCAATCTGTTTGTCCCAGAGGGATTTCTCAGAAGCAACACTGCCCACTTGTTTAAAGATACAGAACTCTCAGCTAAAAAGAGCATTGGTCACAACAGTTAGCAAATAAATAAAGAAAACAAAGCCTGTGATGCCATTTACTACCTCTAGAAAACTCTTTGGGCTTTTTGTTTTAGGCTTTCCCACTTCCTTCCTTTCCTAGATATTTTCTGGGCCTAGTTACTTGGAAAGAAAGAAAAATGTGTCCTTTTTTTTTTTCTTGGCCGTTTTTATAAATTGTACTTTAGATGAGGGTTTACAGAACAAAATGCTTCTCATTAGACAGTTGATACAAATATTGTTTTATGACATTGGTTAACAAACCCATGACATGTCAACACTCTCCCTTTTCAACCTTAGGTTCCCCTATTACTGGCTTTCCTGTCACCTCTTGTCTTTCAGTCCTTGCCCCTGGGCTGGCATGCCCCTTTAGTCTCATTTTGTCTTATGGGCCTATCCAGTCTTCAGCTGAAGGGTCAATCTCAGGAGTGACTTCATTACTGAGCTAAAAAGGTACCCATAGGCTGTATTCTTAGGGCGTCTCCAGTCTCTGTCAGGACAGTAAGTCTGGTCTTTTTTTGAGTTAGAATTTTGTTCTACATTTTTGTGTAGACCAGTGGAATACCTTAGATGGCTGCTCACAAGCTTTTAAGACCCAGACATTACTCAAAGTAGAAAGCAGAACATTTTCTTTATAAACTGTTATGCCAGTTGGGCAGGATGGTCCCAGAAAACATGGTCCCCACAGCCCTCAGCCCAGCATTCAGTCCCTTAGTGGGTTTGGATGTGTATATGGCACTTCCATGACCTGCTTTATACACTGTACCTGCTTTCTGACTATAATGTACTGTCTTTACCCTTTACCAAAGTTACCACTTATCTATTGTCTCCTTAAGTGTGTTTCTGTCCCCTTCCTGTCTCTTACTCATAACCATCAAAGATTGTTTCTTTTTGTCTGTAGACCTTTTCAAGAAGGGTTACAGTAATAGTCTCATACAGTGTTTGTCCTTCAGTGAAGGACTTACTTCACTCAGCGTGATGCCCTCCAGATTCATCCATGTTGTGAGATGCTTTGCAGATTTATCATTATTTATCAAAAGCATGCTTTTTGACATCGTTGTAAGGAAAGCTTCCTCCCTTGATAAGGGCCCACACTTCTTGGGTGCCACCCTTCTGGGGAATTCTGTGTCTTGGGCCCTCAGAGGTGGTGAGAGGGAAACCACTCATCAGGCTAGCCTTCCCCGTTGCCTTGCTAGCCTCGTCTGCTAGTCCATGATGGGTTGCTTCTTCCCCCTTTCCAGCTCTACAAGGACACCTAGTGTTCTCCTTCTCCCCTTCTCCCTGAAGGTACTCTGTCCCACCTAGGCCTGGCCTTGGGAGCATCTTCCATTCTGGAACCCTTCTCCCTGGTATTGGCTTTTCCTGACCCTCCAGTGGTGAGACTCTGACAGGTCTCCTGAGCACTAGATTGTCATCCACTCCTTCCCTCCCCTGCCTCCTTGATCCTCCCCCACCGGTCAGAGAACACGGCTGCCGCTAAAAGCCTGTAGTCTGCCAGGCCCTGGAGCTGTGGGATTTTCTAAACCCTTCTTTAATATTTGTTCTGTGTCATTCTCCCTCTCCATTCCAGCTTCCATCTCAGCCTTGGACAGAGGAGTAAGACAGGTTCTAATCATTGTGACTATAAATAACAATCAACACATGATTGTAGGGAAAACTTTCACTTCTGTAGCTTTTAAACATTGAACTATGTGAATATTGCCTATTCAAAAATTTAAATTTAAAAACCACATTTGAGGGGAGGATTAAGAGGAGAGAACTGAGGAATACTCCAACAAGAGGATAGTAGCTTGGATAGAACTACAGGAGAAAGAACAGGTGCTGAACTCCCAATTCTGAGTTCTTCCATAGGCGTCAGACCTGCATGGATCTGACACCAATGCTGTGGTTTACGTTTACTACTTTAGGCTTAAAACGCTGGGTTTCCCATACCAGCTGAGTTCATTCCCTAAGTCTTTTTTTCCACATCCTCTGAAGCTAGAGCTAAAATTCTATTCCAATAATCCCCATGCATAGAAAAACAATGTCAGACCTCAGTGGAAAAAATTCTGCCCTATTTTTAGTTCCTCTGAGATATCTATTGTATTTGTTTATTTTATTTTTAAAAATCACTAAACTGAAGATTTAATTTATTTCTCCCCATTTATTAATGTCATATTGTTTCCTCTCTAACTTTTAAATACAAGGTTTGTGTTTTATTTCCCACCCCATTTCTTCTGGTTTTTTTTTTTTCTTCCCCCCTTTTATTTATTCATTTATTCAACTAAATATATATTGTGTATCTAATAAGTTCCAGACCCTGTGCTAGGACACTGTAGACCTACACTCTTGAATCAGAGGTTACCTCAGAAATTTACCAATTAGGAAAAGTGTAAATAAATAACTAGATAATGTAGAGTAGAACATCAGATGTCTTAAAAGGAGGGTTGAGGAAAGCTTCATGGTCTTTGAGCTTGTTCCTGAAGAACTGGTAAGTTTTAGATAGCAATAGAAGAGTGCTAGGTGTGATTAATTACTTTTGTGTGTGGCCTTTCTAGCCAGGGTCTTGTAACTCTCACCCATGTGACTGTGTGATAGGTAACTGAAGCCTACCAAGTGAATTGGTCAGTTTTGCCTTGAGAGAGAGCCAGTTCCAGAGCACTGGAGGAAGCCACCACCACTACCAAGGTTGAGAGACCTTCTCCCTCCCTCTTACACAAGGAAGGCAGCAGGAAAAGGTGTGTTGGGCTTCCCTCCCCACAGACAGAGAAAGCGGAGTGTCTTTGGGCAGAGACTAAGGGCTGGGGAGAGGCTATGCTGATAGAAGAACCATATCCTAAGTGTCCTTGAGCCTGAATTGTGATTGGTACTTTATTAATAAATTGTGAGGAGTGAGGTCTGTGAGTTGTGTGTGGCCCAGTGGAGAGTGCTGTGAGGGGCACAGCTGGTGTCAGAACTAGTAGAGATGGCTGAGAGAGCAGGCTTGTCTGGCCTCCACCTCAGGGGAGTCAGCCGTGTGCTCCTGACCTTGGTTCTTCTTCCCTCTCTCGAAGCTGGAGGAGGTCAACACTGCCCCCGTACCATTTTGACAAATATAAAAGGAAAAAATATTTGTATGGAAGGAAAAGAGGCTGGATAGGGAGCAGTATTTTTGAAACAAAATGTAGTTGAATTTGGCTCTCTACAAAGAAGAACAGTGGAGTTTAACAAGGAGCTAATTCTATAAAGCTTCATCTGAAGTACAATAAAACAAACAAAAAACAGGAATAATGTGAGAAAGTTGTTTGGGGTCAGTTTGTGTTGGTCCTTGAATGCCAAGTTTAGGAGTTTAGATTTCATTCTATAGGCACCCCGACCCATTGCTGTTGTGTTGATCACACCTTATAGCAACCCTATAGGATACAGTAGAACTGCCCCAAAGTGTTTTTCCAAGGCTGTAATCATTATGAAACACATTGCCACTTTCTCCTGCAGAGCAGCTGGTGAGGTCAAACCACCCACCTTTTGTTAGCAGCCTGGAACTTAACTACCATGCCACCAGGGCTCCTTCTGTAGGCACCCAGGACCTGCAGAAAGTTTTAAATACAAGAACTGGTTTGTAGGCAGATTAACCTGACAGGTACTAGGGCAGTGATGACAGATAACCTAAGGGTGTTAAGGGAACTCCTGTCACTCAAAGTAGACACAAACCTTCACAGTTTACAAAGCATTTTCTCATATATCATCTTGGACTGACTTTCAGAATTAAGACTAAGGGATATACCACTTCTCTGGCCACCTGTAAGACAAAGAAAACCAAACCCACTCCGTTGAGTTGATTCCAACACCTAATAGGACAAAGAAGCAGTCAGATAACTATTTAGTGCCACAGAAACTCCCAGAAAACCAAGATAGGACACCACACCCTCTGTTTTGGAAGTCCGCATGTGGACCACAGCTACTACTGCTGTAGTCTCTTTGGTAACTGTGAACTTTTAGAGCAAACATCAGGTTCTTCCAGGCTGGCGTGGACTGCTGGTTATATGGGTCACCTACTCAAAGACATTTTTGACTTCCAAAAGAAAATTTTTTAATTGTACTTTAGATGAAGGTTTCATAGAACAAAGAAATTTCTCATTAAACAGTACACATGTTGTTTTATGGCATTGCCTAACAATCGCACAATATGTTGACACTTTCCCTTCTCAACCCCAGGTCTCCTATTACCAGTATTCCTGTCACCTCCTGCTCTCCATTCCTTGCCCCTGCACTAGTGTGTCCCTTAAGTCTCACTTTTTTTTATGGGCCTATTCAATCTTTGGCTGAAGGGGGAACCTGAGTGACTTCATTACTGAACTGAAAGAATGTCTATGGGCCACACTCTCAGTGTTTCTCCATTCTCTGTCAAGGCCAGCAAGTTTAGTTTCCCTTTTTCAGTCAGAATTTTGCTCTACATTTTTCTCCAGCTCTGCCTAAGACCCTCCACTGTGGTCCTTGTCAGAGTGGTCAGTGTGATAGCTGGGCACCATCTAGTTGTACTGGATTCTGGCAGAGACTGTTGCAGATGTGTTATGTTAGTCCTTTGGACTAATATTTCCCTTGTTTCTTTAGTTTTGGGTTTTTTTTTTTTTTTTTTTTTTTTCATTCTTCCTTGCTTCCAAAAGAATAAGACCAGTGGAGTATCCTAGATGGCTACTCATAGGATTTTTCTTAAATTTTTTTTTATTGTGATTAAGTGAAAATTTACAATCCAAGTCACTTTGCCATGAAAAACCCCGAGCATACACCTCTTTGCAACTCTATCTGCTCTCCTCAACATACGACACCACACTCCTCTTTTCCACTCTTAACCTCCAGTATCCACTCAAGCAACACTTGTGTCTTCCTCTTCACCGTCCCCTCTCACCTCTAAAAAGAAATCAGTAGGACAGCCTCATATATGTTAAACCGTAAAGTACACATACTACCTGCATCACTCTGTGTCCCCAAGTCCAGTCTGTTCTTTGAAGTGTTGGTTTCAGTACTTGTTTTAGCTCTGGGCTAGGAGGAAGTCTAAGGCCATTTTCTCAGGGGGTCCTCCAGGTTGTCAGACCATCAGGTCTGGTCTTCCAGTAGAGTTCGTGATCTGCACACCTCTTTTTCTTGTGCTACGTCAGGGACTCTACATTGTGTTCCCTGTCAGGGCTGTCTTTGGTGGTGGCCAGGTGTCATCTAGTTCTTCTGTTCTCCACTCAGGCTTTTAAGACCCCAGACACTATTCACCAAAGTACAATGTAGAACATTTTCTTTATAAATTATGTTATGCCAGTTGAGCTAGATGTTCCCTGAGATCGTGGTCCATACAGCCCTCACCTCAAGCAATTCAGTCCCTTACAGAGTTTGGATGTATCTACGGAGTTCCCATGACTTTGCTACATACAAGTTGTGCTATCCTCACCAATACTGTATACTGGCTTACCCTTCACCAAAGTCACCACTTATCTATTATCTATTGAAACTTTCAAAATTTTTTACATATAATTAACCTATGTTAATTGTATGTTAACGTATGTTAATTGTTGTTAGGTGCCCTCACGTCAGTTCTGACTCATAATTACCCTGTGTACAACAGAGCAAAACATTCCCTGATCTTACACCATCCTCACAGTTGTTACGCTTGAACCCAGTGTTGCAGCCATTGTATTAATCCATCTAGTTGAGGGTTTTCCTCTTTTTTGCTGACCCTCTACTTCACCAAGCATGATACCCTTTCTCCAGAAACTGGACCCTCCTGATAACGCGTTCAAAGTACGTGGGATAAAGTCTCAGCATCCTCATTTCTAAGGAACATTCTGTCTCTGCTTTCAAGACAGTTGTTCATTCATCTGGCAATCCGTGGTACATTCAAGGTTCTTCACCAACACCATGGTTCAAAGACAGCAGCTCTTCAGTCTTCCTCATACACTTGTCCAGCTTTCACAAGCTTATGAGACCATTTAAGACATCATGGCTTGGGTCAGTCACACCTTAGTCCTTAAAGTGACATCTTTGTTTTTTAAAGAGGTCTTTTGCAGCTGATTTGCCAAATATGTTGCATCATTTGATTTCTTGATTGCTGCTTCCATGGACACTGATCCAAGTAAAATGAAATTCTTTACAACTTCCATCTTTCTGCTGTGTATCATGATGTTGCTTATTGGTTCATTGTGAGGATTTTTGTCTTCTTCATGTTGAGGTGTAATCCACACTGAAGACTGTAGTCTTTCATCTTCATCAGTAAAGGCTTCAGGTCCTCTGTTTTCAGCAAAGTTGTATTATCTGTGTACTGCAGATTGTTTATGAGTCTTCCACCAATCCTGATACTTTATTCTTCTTCATATATTCTAGCTTCTCAGATTATTTGATCAGCATACAGATTGACTAAGTATGGTGAAAGAATGTAACCCTGATGGACAACTTACTTTAAACCACACAGTATCCCCTGGTTCTGTTTGAACAACTGTATCTTGGTCTATGTTTAAGTTTCTCATGAGTACCATTAAGTTGTCTGGAATTGCCATTCTTTCACACAGTCAGATGACTTTGCACAGTTAACAAACATAAAGCAAACATCTTTCTGGTACTCTGCTTTCAGCCAAATCCATCTGACATCAGCAATGATATCCCCTGTTCCACATCCTCTTCTGACTCTAGCTTGAATTTCCAGTAGTTCCCTATCAATGTGCTGCTGCAATCACTTGTGAATGATCTTCAGCAAAATAATAATAATAATTGTACAGCAGTATTGGTATCTTTTAATATGCCTCAACAAGGAGCCACAAAATATATTTAACTAAGATCTTCCTTTGTCAAAAATTACAATTTCTTCACACAATAAAATAAGCATCTGTTAATTAGAGGAGCCACACTTGAAAAATATGTGTGCATTTACATATAAATTGCCTGAGCTGAAAATGCCTTCAGATGTTAGTTAGACAGTTTTTCTACAAATTTACTACCTAATTAGTGTACCTCTCAAAATGTATCTTCTAAGCAGTTTCAAGCATTTAGGTGAAACTTTCTCCTTGCAAGAGATAAAGCAGCATGTATTTTCTAAAATATCAATTATTTTAATCCCTGTAACTTGGTTCTGATTGCCTGTTGTTGCAAAAGAGATTTCTGGGAACATCTCTAAGAGCTTGGTGGATTTATTGGGGTAGAGTTTCCATTACAAAAATAAAGCTAGAGCACCTAACTTTTCCTGTGGATGTTTTCACAAAGCACTGGGACAGTGATGTTTCTGATTCTGCAGTAAAAATCTTCAATGCCCTTTAACAACCAGCATTGTTTGGGTTTGAGTTTTAAGCAGAAAATTCAAATAGCTCAACAGACTAATTTCAAGAATGAAGATACAATCCAGGCAGTTTAGAGAAGTGATTGATCAATACTGGCATCTACAGTTATCCAGCACAGAGCTAACATTTTATCTCTCTTCAGTAAAATTTTACTTGTGCACGATATTAATCATGCTATTCAATCATTTCTGCATTCTGTTGTGTCATCCCACTGGAATGGGTACAAATACAGAGCTATTCCAGTCGATTGGCCAGGCAGCTGTCTTCCAAATGTCTTTACATAGACCAGTGAGCCCTTCCAGTGCTCCATCCATTAGCTGAAATAATTGGTGTTTTGTCAATTCCTGGAGGCTTGCTTTTCACCAGTGCTGTCAGTGCAGCCCGGACTTCTTCCTCGGTGCCGTCAGTCCTTAATCATATGTTACCTCCTGAAATAGCTGAATATCAACTGATTCTCTTTGGTGCAGTGGTGCTCCCTGCCTTGTTCAGTACTTTCCCTGTAGAATCCTACAGTACTGCAACTTGAAGCTTGAATTTTTTTCTTCAGTTCTTTCAGCTTGAGAAATGCCAAGTGTGTTCTTCCCTTTTGATTTTGTAACTCCAGGTCTATGCACATTTCATTCCAATACTTTACTTTGTCTTCTCTAGGCATCCTCTGAAATATTCTGCTTAGCTCTTTTCATCATTTCAACATGCACAGAATGTATAAAATATACATGCACAGTGTAATAGTTGACCATATTATTTATCATCCCAAACAGAACCCTTTAACAGTGGAAAAAGGGTACTATTGATAATTAAGCCAGGACACGGGGCTTAAACCAGCACAGTCCCAGGCAGAGACTGTGTTCACCTTATCATAATTTATAATGATAAAGGGAACCACCCTTCGTCAACAAAACCCCTATATATCCCTTCTAAATTATACCCACTCCGTCTACCCTAGTTTAAGCACTATTCTTACTTGCATAGTAATCCTCTCCCTTTTTAAATGCCATGCTTTTAAATTTAGAAGTTCACTAACGTTCCCAGGAGAATAACGACAAACTATGTAATATAGCAGTGTAGGTGTCAAAGACCTAGTTCCTGTCTTAGTTCTAACACTCAACTGTAATACTATTGTGCACACAATTTAAACATATTCAGCCTCAGTTTTTTATAAATTTAGAAAAATCAGCATTCTGAAGGAGGCATAAAGGAGTTATTTTCAGTAAAGAAACAACTTAGGATATTTGGCAGGGTTTATATCCACAAAAGCAGTAATTCTTCCTCATTACCACGAGAAGCTACCGTTTTTAAAGGGTTGCCTCTGTATCGTGGGCTCCTGCAAACTTAATGAAAAGCAAAACTAAAAATACCTCCCTCACAGCATTTCTTTAGTTAGATCCAGTTGAAAGGAATAGTAAAGTTAATAAGAAAGAGAAAGAACAGTTAATAAAAGATTAACTACTAGGCCTAGAAGCCACCCAAGGCCTTCTGCACCTGCTGTGCAAACCTTTCTTCCCTGGCAACCTGACATTTGAGGGGTTTGCTTCCAAAGGATGCTAATTCAATATTCACAGAGATAATTATGTGATGGAAGCTTGTCGACTCTGGCAAGAGAGAATAAACTGTCAGGCTGCCTCATGTAACACAATTAGGCTCTGAGTTATATGTCAGATTACCATAAGCAGCCCTAGCACTCTTTGGTTCCCTCCTGTGCACATCCCTGCAAAGTTCCACGTGCCCTTCTTGGCAGTTGCTTGTAATGAATTAAACACTGAAGTCAGAGTCACAGATTAGGCCTTAGATCTGCTGTTATTTGATCTACAGTGGAAAAAAAGAACTCCCTTGTAACTTGGATGAAATTGTGCTAATTGTAGCCCTAAAGCAGGGGTCACAGACTCAAAGCTTATAGGGGCCAAGGGATTTGACTGGGTAGGGAGCTAGGGGCAGTGCCAAGCTGTCCAAAGGGGCATGCCCTGCCTGAAGAGGAGGGCTTTACTCAGCTGTTGTCTACCACAGCTGTGCAGAAGTGGAGGCCGAGTGTTGCCAGCATTTCCCATTTTTCAAGAGAAGCCAGAAATTCATATTTCATATGAATCTTCCAGTTTATAAATGTGGGTAAACTAATGAAAACAATTTTATAAATATAGTGACCTTTACAAGATCTGGACTATACATCTGTTTCTAGAAAACTAGAAGAGAATTTAAAGTATACCAAGTTGAGCCCCCTCGCTTTACAGATGGGGAAAGTGAATGCCTAAGAGTACAAATGATTTTCCTAGGGCAAATAACTAGCTTGGCAGCAAAGGCACTCTAGAAAGATTACTCTGTCTCCCACCAATGAGAAGGTTAATGGCTTTAGGTCTAGTCAGAAAGTTAGCAGACTCAGGCATGGCTTGTACCGTGACCAGAACATCAATTTTCCATTCTCTTTTGTTGATGCCTCTGGCTTTGGAGCAGTGAATATGGGAGTGTAGTATTATAGGAGGTGACAGAGTGGTATTAGGGCAGGACATTTTTGACCCCAGTTGACTTTCCCCTCACCTGGAGCATAGCACTGCAGCATGGCCCTGCTATATGAAAGGAAGGGCTGTGTGTTCCCACTGGGGAAGGGGACTGGTATGGCTGTCAGTCCAAGACAAGCAAGGCTCACTCAGCAGGAGAAGATTAAGTACAAAACCTACATTCACATACACTCCCATTAACCTCAGTGGGAGCTGTGCTTACAGGAATTGCAGAATCAGCAGTTGAATAGAGACTAGAATGAAGCAGTGAAGCTCAAGTCATAGGTTATTATTAGGGTTATACAAGTCCAGCTTCACTTTTGCAAAAAGAGTTCATTTTTAATGCAGGGAGACCTCCCTCTCCTGACTCTTAGGGCAGGGTCTACAAAAGGACCCTTGTTAGGATCCAAATAGTGGTTCAGGGTTGAAGAAACTTGGCAGATAACTGACATTAGGACAGGTGCCAACAAAGTCTAGGAAACAGGCTCAGCTGTTTTTCCTGTTGGCCCACAGGGTTCCTAGTATTCCATTGTCAGCAGTTAGTGCCTACAACAGTGCCTGGCACATAGTAGGTACTTAATAAATACTTAGTTAATGAATAGAAGAAGGAATGGATAGGTTCATATTCCTTGCTGTATTTATTTAGCTAAATTTCCAACCCAATAAGGCAAGATTAATAACTTTCTTGAGTGCTTCCTTGGAGCAATCCAAGGAAAGGCCAAGAATCAACTAAAGGAGCAGGTTGTGCTGCTGTCCTGGCACAGAGCCATGCCCTTTTCAACTATGCATGGTGCAGCACAGGAGGTGCCCATCCCGGTGACTGCAGTCCTCCCCCAGTAGGTAAATGGGAAAGCCTCTGCAGGCTGCCATGATTTTTTAATAAACCCTTCTCCTGTGATAATATAGGACTGAAAATATTGTATTTGATACAATAGTCAAATTAGAAAATTTTACCCTTAAATCTTTTAAGTCCTCTATCGGTTTTTAAAAAATTTTGTGGTTAGGGAAGAATTAGGCCCATATTTTTGACTCTGCTATTAGTGAAAGTAATGTTTAAATGTATAAAATGATTAGATAAGATTACTAATTATAGAATCTAGATAGCAAGTATTAGTGCCCCTGGGTAGCACAGTTAGGCAGTCAACTACTAACCCAAAGGTTGGCAGTTCAAACCCTCCCGGAGTGCCAGGGAAGGCAGGCCTGCTTCTAAACATGTCCAGCCTTGGAAACCATGTGGCCTGCAGTTCTACTCTGCACCACAGAGGGTTACCATGGGCTGGAATCAATTCAACCACTAATGGGTTTGGTTTTGGTGCATGAGTATTGGCTACAGTTTGTTCAACTATTCTGTGTATTTGAAAATTATCATAGTAAAATGTTGGGGGAAGGTCACCTGCTGTCAAAAGAGCTATGGGTAGCCTCTTGAAACTGCTCTGGCAGCAAAAGAAGCATCGGTCCTTGGCAACAATATACCAACTGCCATGAAGCCAATTCTGACTCGTAGGGACACTGTAGGTCCAGGTAGAACTGCTCCCTTGAATTTCCAAGGCTGTAATTTTTATGGAAGCAGACTACCACATCTTTCTCCCACAGAGCCCACAGAGCAACTGTTGGGTGCAAACTACTTAGCAGGCAAGCACTTAACCACTGAACCACCAGGTAGATCTAAATGAATGACCTAAACCATGTGCCATGGACCCTTTCAAAGAATTTCATACAAATTAGGAGCAAAGGCACAGTAATGCTGAATAATTTTCTCAAGGCCAAATGCTTGGCAGAAGTTGAGGGGGGAAAAAAAGTTGGCAACAGAGTTTTTGCTCTTTAGCATCATTCCATACTAACTCTCAGAGTTCAAGGAAAAGAACTCTCTCTTCTAAGGGCCCATATATTCCTAATTTTCCATTTCAGTCTATTTTGAACATTTACAAAACTGTAAATAGTGTTTTCCTGACAAAGCACAACAATTTTAATTTTATATTATCCAATACAATGAATAAAAAAGACTGAAGAAGAATTGATGCCTTTAAATTACGGTATTGGTGGAGAATACTGAATATACTGCGGACTGCTGGAAGCACAAACAACTCTGTCTGGAGGCAGTACATCCAGAATGCTCCTTGGAAGTGAGGTTGTCAAGATTTCGTCTCACATCCTTTGGACATATTATTAGGAGGGGCCAGTCCCTGGAGAAGGGTATCATGCTTGGTAGAGTCAAGGGTCAACCAAAAAGAGGAAGCCTCTCAATGAGACAGATTGATGCAGTAGCTGCAGTAAGGGGCTCAAACATCATTATTGTGAGGATGGCGCGGTGCTCCGTTCTGTTGTACCCAGCATCACCAGGAGTTGGAAATGACTCAGTGGCACCTAATAACAACAGCAGTACATATCTGTATAACTTCTAGGTCAAATATGATTCTTGAAATGTATACTTTAATTGGAAAAATATGCATAAAGTACATCAGTCTTAGTAGAAGAACAATGTGAGTTTTCATATTGCAGCCCAGTCTCTTAACGCCACATCTTTTTGGGGAATGACAGATGAAAAGCCAATCACTCCTTCTCCTGCTTAGAAAAGTCAGAACACCTTTTCTTCCCTAGTAGGAGTCCTGGTAGCACAACGGTAAGCACTCGGCTGCTAACCGAAAGGTCCGCAGTTGGAACCCATCAGCTGCTCCCAGGGAGTAAGATCTGACAGTCTGCTTCTGTAGAGCTTACAGCCTTGGAAACCTTATGGGGCAGTTCTACTGTGTTATAGGGTTGCTCTGAGCCAAAATCAATTCAACAGCAATGCGCATCTCCCCTGGTAAGACTGTCTTGGGCTCATGGATAGTGAAGCATGCTTAATCCCAATTGTGCCATTCTAACTGATGCTGTTGCTAACATAGGTTATGTTAGGTAAATAGATATTGATCTCTAGAACCAAGAAAGCACTGTTCAGAATAAAGCTCACAGAGATGAAAAGGGTTTAAAAAGGGTTTAGTCCTTTCCTATCTGTAGTAGTAAGTCAGGGTCTACAGCTGAACCCACTCAGAAATCAGAGAATTTCCCTATTTTTAACAACTTTCTTAAAAAGAGGAGTCTGCCCTGTAGAAACCATTCACGTATTTTATACAGCTTAAAAATTCTTTTTCCTCTAATCACAATCCCATAGGTATACCCACTTTCCCTTGTTCCTTTTGCACTGAGTTCAGAACTGGCTCACAAGTTCTTATTAAAATCTTTCAAGGCTTGACGCCTTATATTTAAATACTAAAGTGTCCCCCAGAGATCCTTAAGTACAACTGGACTTCACTTTATCACTCATCCTTGACTCTTTCCTCAGTGTTCTGAACGTCTAGTGATTTAATCCTGGAAATACTCCTCTGTATTCTTTAACTATGGAAACTCAAACTGAAGTCGAATACTTTCCTAAGAGTTTAACCAGGACCCTTTGTAAAGACAAAGAAAACCCACCATTTTTATATCTCCTAGCTCGCCTTTAAAGGATTATTAAACTCTCAGCCTGACCCAGTTGGGATTTATTATAGATAGTCACTGTATCTATAGAAGTTTATTACTCCTTTGTTTTTTTTCATTCAATTGCAAAGAAAAACAAGTTTAGTTTGAAAGACCAGTTACTTCCTGGTTTCTTTTTAGAGGGGAGAGGAAAGGATGGAGTGGAGGGGACAAGTGTTGGTTGACTGGATACTGGAAGTAAAGATTGAAAAAAAAATGTGCTGCCACAGGGTGAAGAGAGCAGACAGTGTTGCAGAAAAGTGGGTGCTCAGGGTTGTATATGGAAAATTAACTTGGATTGTAAATTTTCACTTAAGCACAATAAAAATATTTGAAAAAAGATCAGTTACCTCAAGAGCACTCCCATTCATCTGATTTGGCAATCTGTTACTATGATTAGCATTACTTTAGTAGGAACTTTGTTTAATGAGACAAGGTAGCAAACAATCCAAAAGATACTATGCAGGTTAGAAGGCAGATTATTTTTTTCTGAGACCCTCTACCAGCCATTAATTTCTAAGGGCCTTCGGGCCATTGCTCAAGTCTGAATTCAGTCTACAGCTCAGTCCCATTTCTGACCACTATGTGGCACCAGAACTTTGAATTAGTTACAAAATAGAAAAACTGCTCAGCTAGTCTTTATTTTGGTGACAGAGTACTGTTGTGGTTAGATGCCATCTAGGTGGGTTCCAACTGACAGGGACCCTATAGGTAGAGTAGAACTGCTCCGTGGGGTTTCCAAGGTTGAACTGCCAACCTTTTGGTTGCAGACATAGCTCTTTAACAACTGTGCCATCAGAGCTCCCAGGGGATTTGCTGTGAACCTTAAATTAATATCTTCTACATGATGTATTTGTCCTTATCAGTCATCAGGAATATGATGCCTTCTTGCCATTTATTCGTTCTTATAGTTTGTGCTTCAGGAATGAGCAGGTCAAAGACACACGCAACTCATTGATCAGCTTTCAGCTCACTACTGGTTACGTCTTCCAGGAAGCTGTAGATTTAGCAGCTTTTCTTTGTGCCCCAGCAGCCTCCAGCAACACCAAGGGAACATCTGGACTTGGTGTTGTGAGAGTCTTCTGCAAGCTTGAATGGATTGCTGATGAAATCCTGACAAAAGTAAACCCAAATAAGAAGTTAAAGGTATTTTGATGTACACAAACACTAATACAATAGAGTTCTATATGATTTTGATTGCTTTACCTCAAACCCACTACTATCGAGTCAATCTGGACTCACAGCAACCCCATAGGACACAGTCTGCCCCATAGTGCTTCAAAGACTATAACACTTTATGGAAGCTGACTGCCATATCCTTCTCCTGTGGAACAACTGATAGGTTCACACTGCTAGTTTTGGTTAGTAGCCAAATGCCTTAACCACTGCACTACCAGGACTCTTCTGCTTAACCTAGGAGGAAGACAGTCTTCTTACAATTCCATGGAGTCCTGGGAGAAGCATTAGTCACTGTTCTGTAAAGGTGGCCTACTCATTCTGAAACTTCTAATCAAATTACTACTACTTTCAAGGCAAACTTCATTTAAAGTTTCTTAAAGTTAGTCCCCATTAGACTGGAAGTGTTGATTTTGCTCATCTGACTTTGTTTTGGAAACCTTGGTGGCATAGTGGTTAAGTGCTACATCTGCTAACCAAAAGGTCAACAGTTCGAATCCACCAGGCACTTCTTGGAAACTCTATGGAGCAGTTCTATTCTGTCCTGTAGGGTTGCTATGAGTTGGAATTGACTCAACGGCAGTGGGCTTAAGGTTTTGGGGGACCTTGTTTGGTTCTATGAGGTTCTCATTTGCATTTGCCATTTAGCTCTTTGGGACTGAAATGTTGAAATGCTGATGTAATCCCCAGAACATGTGCACAGGACAAGAGAGCAAGTCCCAGTCTCCAATGCCATTACTAGCAACTCCAGATGTCCACATGTTGAGATTGCCAGTAACACCAGCCACCCAGATCCCAGGACAGAGTAAGGGGAATTTTCAAAATAAAAAAAAACCAAGATGGTGAATTCTTCTTCTTTCACACCCGGTGAGATGCCTCCAGCAGTAGCACCAATGAGGCCAAAGAAAAACCAGGCACAAAAGTAGGAAATCAGGAGTATGAACAAGCCTCTCAGTAATGGTAACAAATTCACTCCACATAAATTTATAGTGTTACTAGTTATCATTGGTCACTGCAAAAAGAGTGTACAGACAGGCACAGACCCTATATTTGTGAAACTGACAGTCTTATGGATTACTCCCTTTACTGACATAACTTACTGGTGGCCTTGGCCTCACTGGCTGGCAATTTTCCCCTTTCTAAAATGAAGAGGTTTTCCTGGATCCAGTTTTCTTAATAGGCAGACCAGCATCTGCAGATCTCCAAACCTAGAAAAGGGCTATGCTGGCTGCCGTGAGTCAATTCCAACTCATAGCAACCCTACAGGACAGAGTAGAACTGCTCCATAGAGTTTCCAAGAAGTGCCTGGTGGATTCGAACTGTTGACCTTTTGGTTAGCAGATGTAGCACTTAACCACTATGCCACCAAGGTTTCCAAAACAAAGTCAGCTTGAGCAAATAATACCAGAAGCTGGATTGTATGTAAGAAGAAGAATTTGGCATCAGGATTAGAGGAAGACTCATTAACAGCCTTCAGTAAACAATTGCTTGCTTGCTGAAAGAGGACTTGAAGCACTTATTGATGAAGATCAAAGACGACAGCCTTCAGTATGGATTACACCTCAACATAACGAAAACAAGTATTGTCACAACTGACCAATAAACAACATCATGATAAACAGAAAAGTTTAAAATTGTCAAGGATTTTATTTTACCTGAATACATAATGAATGCCTATGGAAGCAGCAGTCAAGAAATCAAATGACATATCACGCTGAGCAAATCTGCGGCACAAGACCGCTTTAAAGTGTTTAAAAAAAAAAAAAAGAAAACAAAGAAATTGCACTGTGTTCCTAACCAAAAAAAGTATGTAGCCATGTGGCTGGGCCATGATTCTGAATATTTTATGATTGTCCTCCACTTAGTGATCTTCCTATACAGTATGCTAAAGAGGATTAGGGTGGTGGCACTGTAAAACTGTAAAACCCTTTTTAAGGTCACCTCTGTGCTCCAGTGTAAAGGGAGTTTCCCTAGAGTATGGCTTGTACCACCTTTTATCCTTTCACCGTGTAAGAGATAAAAGGAAAAGGCAAGCAAGCAGAGAGTTGGGAATCTCATACCATCAAGAAAGTAGCACCAGGAAAAGAGGATGTCCTTTAGACCTGACGTTCCTATGCCAGGATGCTCCCTGACCAAAGACTGATGGCATCACAAGGACTTTCTTCCAGAATCAACAAAGAGGGAAAGCCTTCCTGTGGAGTAGACACCCTGAATTCGGACTTGTAGCCTACCAGACTGTGTATGAATAAACTTTTCTTTGCTAAAGCCATCCATTCATGGTGTTTCTGTTACAGCAGTGCTAGATGACTCAAATAGATGCACCTGAGCCAAACCATAGTATTTTCAGTCACCTCATACAGATGTGATAACTGGACTGTGCATAAGGAAGATCTAAGAACTGATGTCTTCAAATTGGAGAAGAATTTTGATGAAGGAACAAATCTGTCTTGAAAGAAGGACAGCCAGGATGCTCCTTAGAAGTGAGGATGAAGTCTCATCTCATACTTGGAACATGTTATCAGGAGGGTCCAGACCACAAAGAAGGACCTTACGCTTGGTAAAGTAGAGGGTCAGCAAAGAAGAGGAAGACCTTCAACGAGATGGAATGACACAGTGGCTGCAACAATGGGCTCAAACAGATCAATGAGGAGGAGGAGGCACAGTCCCAGTCACCAGGGCCATTACCAGTGATTCCTGATGTTCACATGTTGAGATTACCATAACAACAGCCAGCCAGATCTCAAGACAGAGAAAGAGAAATTAAAACAAACAAACAAAAAATGCTGTGGGGCAGTTCTACTCTGTCCTTTATGGTCACTATGAGTCACAATCAACTCCATGTTAATGTGTTTTCAGGTTCAATCTTATTGAGCAGTGTTAGCGGTTCAGCAGCAGAATTTTTGCCTTCCATGCAGGAGACCCAGGTTCAATTCCTGGCTAATGCACCTCTTGTGTAGTCACCACCATCTGCCAGTGGAGGTTCATGGGATGCTATGACAGTGAAGTCTATTTCTTCTTCCTTTACTCCCAACAAGGTGCCTCCAGCAGTAGCACCAGTGGGGCCAAAGAAAAACCAGGCACAAAAGTAGGAAATCAGGAATATGAACAAGCCACCCTGTGAGTCAGCAGCGACTTGACAGCATCTAACAACAGCTTGTAGCATACTGGTTAAGAGTATCAGCTCTAGAATCAGATGTGAGTTCAAATTCACTACGCCCTAGCTACCTGACCTTGGGTGAGTAAATTAACCTCTCTGAGTTCAGTTTCTTCATTTGTAAAATGAGGGCATAAGAGTTGTTGTGAGAACCTTGAATGTGTTAACTGTTCAGCAAAGGTAGTTGCTATTGTTAGCTGCTGCTGAGTCACCCCCTGTTCAGTGGCAGTTCCATGCACAATGGGATCAGACCATTGTGATTCACAGGGTTTTCAATGGCTGACTGCTATGATGTTAAACAGGTTTTAGGGAGCTTCCAGACTAAGAGAAACTGGGAAGAAAGGCCTGGCAATCTACTTCTGAAAATCAACTACAAAGTTTCCAAGGAGCACCTTTTGGAATCGAACTGCCGACTTTTTGGATAGCAGTTGTAGCACTTAACCGCTATGCCAGTTAGCTCTTATTTATGGTTACTATTGTTATTCATGTTATTACTACCACTACTATTAGTTGAAGCAAGATAGCACACAGCAAAAATCCTACTGATACAGTCTCAAATGCTGCAATGTTTCAATAATGCAATTCTTTTAATAACAAAATACATCATGCTTGTCAGGATTGGAAAAAGGAAGAAAGAGAGCCCTCAAAACCAGTTTGCATTGAGTCAGTCCTCAGTAAGAGGCAAGTGTCTTCCATTTCTCTATGCAGCAGCAGATGGGAAAACAGTACATGCAGTTCCTTGCTGCCGGTACCACACTGTGCTCTAGGATTTATCACAAAGGTCTCTCATAAAAAAAAAAGATAAGAAAATCATCTGGCAATAGCACAAGGTTAGAATTCTAGGACACACAGCTGTTTCTTTTTCTTTTTTTTTAAAAAAAAACAAACCTTTCTTCAGCATTAGTTATCCTCATTCCAAAAACATGGAATTGATTTAAAGACAGTAGCATACATGCAGGCTGAAAGGAGAGTGGCAAGACCAAGGCGGCTTTCTGGTGGGAGAAACCAGTTCAGGTACACAGAACGGTCCAGTGCCCGGCTGAGGCCGAGCTCCCTCGGATACTCGGGCTGCATGTGTACTACACGGGAGAACACAGGAGGGGCCACGCTGACAGTGGTCTGCAATAACAGACTCAGGGGTTTAATGCCATTCAAACGTTTTTTATTGTAGCAAAATACATATAGAAAACAATTGGCCATTTCAACCATTTTTTACATGTATGATTCAGTAACTACACATTTTATAAGCCAAGTACATTAGAAATGTGGCTGAAGATCCTCTTTATTTGTAACTGTAATTTTTCTAATAGTTTTTATAGCTAGTATTCAGGGAAGCAGGTTATAGGAGAATTAGTCTGGTAGAAAGGTACTTTAAAATAAATACTGATTCTTCCCAGAAAGGTTCTGTTATCAGTGAACTCTCAAGAGTTTCAAAATAGCAATATTATCTTTGTAAAATGTTTAGTGAATTGAAATACTCAAAAGTCACATCTACCATATATATGCATATATATACTACCTCTCAGAAAAAACAGAATACTAGTAATAATAGCTGAGTGATCAAGAATGTTATAGAGCAGAATGGACTGGACTCAGGGACAGAGAGTGGGCATGTGGTGAGTGTACTTTATGGTTTTATACAATTATAAGAGGCTGTCCTACTGGTTTCTTTCTAGAGGGGAGAGGAGAGGGTAGAGAGGAAGAGACAGGTGTTCGTGAAGAGGATACTGGAAGTCAAGAGTGAAAGCGAGGAGTGTGCTGTCACCAGGTGAGGAGAGAAGATAGAGTTGTAGAGAGGCAGGCATGCAAAATTGATTGTATACTTTCATTTAATCATCATCATCATGTTATAGAACAAAGAAAGTAAATCATTCTTTCACTCTAGTAGTGTCTCTGCTTCATGTGGGCTTGAGTCATGTGGCAGGCATGCAAAATTGATTGTATACTTTCATTTAATCATCATCATCATGTTATAGAACAAAGAAAGTAAATCATTCTTTCACTCTAGTAGTGTCTCTGCTTCATGTGGGCTTGAGTCATGTCAGTAAAACTGGCCAAGCAAGAATGTATTATGCTTTTGGCTCTAGGAGTTTTGTCTCTTGGGGCAATTAAGCTTTCCCACCTATGAATTTACCCTTTATGAGAGTTCTCTCTAAATAAGCTATACTCTTAAACACTGCTTATGAAGTAACACGGAGAACAGGGCTTGAGAATTGCTCAGTCAATTGATGTATCCACAATTGCTATACAATGTAAGCAACACAAAGGAAAAATACACAGAGAAAGGTTACAATTTATGAAACCAAGAAAGAATCCTGCCAAGAGGGTCAGAACTCAGAATACACTCACAAGCAGCTAAGAATTTTAACAAGTTTACGTCCATAATCGTAACTGCTTCTATTTCTTGTGTACGTATTATGTGCCAGGCACTGAACTAAGCATTTTATGTGTATCTTCTCATTTGTTTCTTGTAACTGAGCACTGAAAGCAATTCTCCCCTCCCCATCACAGATGAGGAAGTTCAGGTTGAAAGACATCAGGCCACTTCCCCAGGATCACACGTAAGTGACAGAGGCAAGATCTGAGCCTGCTCTTTCCAATTCCAAGGACTGTATGCTTAAGCCCTAATCTTATACCACTTTGTTTTTGAAAAGCAAAAAGTACTAAAAGCATCTTCATGACCTTGTATTTGGCAATGGTTTATTAGATATGACCCCAAAAGCACGAGCAACAAAATAGATAAGTTGGACTTCAAAATTAAAAGCTTTAGTAAGTCAAAGGACACTATCGAGAAAGTGAAAACACAACCCACGGAGTGAGAGAAAACATGTGTAAATCATGTGTTTGATAAGGGTCTGGTATTCAATTATGTAAACAACTCTTACCATTTAAGAACAAAAAGACAAACAACCCAATTTAAACAGGGGCAAAAATGAAGAGAGGGAAAGGAAAGAATTTACTGCTTGAGGGCACTGAGGCTGCACAACCTGGTGAATTCAGTTAACGTCAATGAAGTATACACATAAAAAATGTTGAAATGTTGAAATACCACAATAGAGAAATATTGGCCAAGGACTTGAGTAAATATTTTTCTACAGAAGACAGACACATGCCAGTGAGGACATGACAAGATATGCTCAGCATCCACAGTCACTAGGAAAGTGCCAATCAAAACCCTAATGAGACACCACTTTATACCCACTAGAATGGCTATCACAAAAAAAAAAGGAGTGGGAAAGTAAGTGATGGCAGGGATACGGAGAAACTGAAACTCTTGTATGTTGTTGGTAAGGTTGCAAAATGGTACAGCTACAGTGTAAAACAGTTTAACAGTCCCTCAAAAATGTAAACCTATAATTACTATAAAATCCACAACAAACCCACTGCCACTGAGTCAATCCCAACTCACAGCGACCCTGCAGCACAGAGTAGAACTGCCCCATGGAGTTTCTAAGGATTACCTGGTGGATTTGAACTCCCAACCTTTTGGTTAGCAGCTGTAGCACTTATCCAGTGTGCCACTGGGGTTTCCAGAATTACTATATGACCCAGCAATTCTACTCTTAGGTACGTGCCCAAGAGAACTGAAAACAGGTGTTCAAACAAAAATGAATGTTTATAGCAATATTATTCATTACAGCCCCCAAGTGGGAACAACTCAAGTGTCCACCATCTGAAGAATGGATAAACAAATGGTGATATATTCTTATAATGGAATATTATTCAGTCATTAAAAGTCATGAAGTACGGATTCATACTACAACATGGATGAGCCTTAAAAACATGTTTCTCAGAGGAATGGAATTGAAAGCCAGCAAACCTTTGATTCCAGAGCAGAACAACTTCCAGATAGTGGCAACCTCTCTCTAACTGGTTTAATCAGAAAATCTTGAGCAAATCGTGAATTCTTCAGGATAGCTGCAGTTTCTTCATCTACTTCAACAATGTTACCTTCCTGAAGGGTAGCATGAAAAACATGTTAAGAGATAGCAATTCAGTCTCAACAGAATAAAAGTACTCACAAGTTTTACTAAAGAGTAACATTTCAGAAAAGGCCACACTTTCTGACATGGTATACTCTCATGTTCAGACTGCTAGTTTCATGTTTATTTCCAGTGGGAAATGACACGTGTTATGTTTTCACTTTTCCTTCAGTCTCAACGCTGAAAAAAAAGACGCTCATTGCTTTAGTAACTAGTCTCTACCAGAGTCTCCGGGTAGTGTAAGCACTCAACTACCAGCCTAAAGGTTGGTAGTTTGAACCCACCCAGAGACACTTCAGAAGACAGGCCTGGCAATCTGCTTCTGAAAGCTCAAAGCCTTGAAAACTCTCTGGAGCAGTTCTATTCTGCACAGGAGCTGGAAGAGACTTGACAGCAACCAAGAATGGTAACTCGTCTCTGGCCACAGGTAAGATGGGGAAAGCCACTGCTCTCTAAGCTTCACCTTATTCATCTCTAAAATGAGAGTTTTGGACTAGAACCGGTAGTTTTCAAAGCATATTCCTCTGCAGGGTGTCTGGGAGGTGTGTAAAGGAAAGCAAGAGTGAGCACCAGAGATTCTGGGCTACCCAGCTCCGGCTTCCATCAGGTTCTTTTTGCTTTTTCATCCCTTCATCTACTAGGATTATAGAAAGCAATAGTAAGTACTGAATAAAAAAATGTATATTTTGATATCATGGTTGTTTTTTGCACCTAACAGTTTCTTGATGTACAGTTTAGTGACACTGATTACATTCTTCAAATTCTACAGCCATTCTCACCCTCCCTTTCTGAGTTGTTCCTTCCTCATTAACATACACTCACTGCCCCCCAAGGCTCCTGTGTAATCGTTAAAGTTGCTGTTGTCAGTTTGATCCCATCTTAAAGAGTATAATGCTCAAAGCACCTTTTTTTATTAGTTAAGGTAAACCACTCTTTGGGACTTCCAGTGATATTTTTGGCTTAAGGTTTAAATATAATCTCAAGGTGATAGTCTCAGGAGTTCATCCATTGTCCATGGCTTCAGGAAGTCTAGAGGCCATGAGCATATAAAATTTGGTTCCGTATTTTCTCTGTTTTGATCAGGATTCTTCTATGGAATCTGTGATCAAAATGTTCAATAATGATAGCTGGGCACCATCCAGTTCTTTGGTCTTACGGCAAAGGAAGCAGTTGATGATGGCCATTAGCCACACATTCCATATCTCTCTCTGATTCTTGACCCTCCTTCCTCTTGCTCCAGTGTTATGCTGAAGGAAATTATAGAGAAATATATGTACTGGCAGTGTAGAGATGGAAGGGCAGGGGTTTGTTGAATGAATATAGGAAGTACAGGGTGGAAAGGAGGAATGTGCTTGTCACAGGACAGGGAGAGCAGCTGGAGTTGCATAGCAGTGGGGGGGGGTGGGTTGTATAGCAAACTGACCTGGATTGTAAACTTCCACTTAAAGCACAAGAATTTTTTTTTTTTAAGAAAGATATATAGGCAAAACAAATAATGGCAAAATGTTCGCAAATGCGGATATATGTAATGCATATGCAGGCATTCATTGTATGTTTTGTTTAACTTTCCTATATTTTAAAACACTTTTATAATAAACATTTGGGGGAGAAAGCCTTCCCATTCCACTTCAGAAATATCCACACAAACACACTTATCAATACCTGAGAAGTGAGAAGCAATGACCGTCAAAAAAAAGGTACCTAGGGCAAGGGTAAGAGCAGGAAGTGTTCCAGAACGGATGGAACTTCTTATTTGCCTTAAATGTGAAATTTGCATCAAATATGAGTTCTTTTTCATGCCCCATGATTCCTCCGTCATAGACAACCTGACTTCTCGTGGCAGGTCCTGTCTTAGGGAGTTTGAAGAGGCGAAATGTTGCAGAAACAAAAGGACAGTCACCTGTAAACAAAATTGACTCATGGCTCACCTCCAGCACTCCCCAGTTGTTACTAGAGAGCCCTGCAGGTGCTCAGCAGGTGAAGAGTAAATCTGATGACTTGCTTACTTTCATGCTATCAAATACCTTTCTGGGCACTTCTCTGTATTTCCTGAGTGACTTCAAAATGCCTTACTGAGTATCAGATTTGGGGGGGAGGCCCTGTCATTTTATAGGAGACATGATGGAGATTTCCAAAAGACATGAAGTCTCCCTCAGTGAGACTCATTCATCATAGCAACCCCATAGGACAGAGTAGAACTACCCCATAGAGTTTCCAAGGAGACCCTGGTGGATTTGGCCGCTGATGTTCTGGTTAGCAGTTGTAGCTCTCTCCCACTCAGCCACCAGGGATTCCAGCACACATTTACTAGTCACCAAATGTGAACCACTAGGGTTGTTATAATAGGCTCTACTGGGTTATTTCTTACCAACAAGTCTTTCTATTTCCTTGTTTTGAATTGTAATCAGGTTGGCAGTGACCAAACGTGGAAGGCAGAATCCAATTTTCTGGGCAAGGATGCCAAGGTCCTTCCAGTACAAAGCACCACCAAGTCACTCACCTGAAAAAAAATTAAAAGAATGCACAGACACTCAACCAAGACAAGGAGGGATTAAACGAATTCCTCTTCTGTATAACTGACAAGGCCATGGCACAGCATGTGAGCTGCTGCGGTGCATGTGAGCTGCTGCGGGGTCAAAAGAAAACACCGCCTGGTCCTGCACCACGCCCATGATGGGCTGGGGAGGGTACTGCTGTGATCATAGGTCGCCTGCTGATGTGTAAAAAGAACAATCACCAGGTCTTTGTTCCCAGGTCCTTTTTGTCTGGAAGCTCTGCTGAAACCTGTTCAGTGTCACAGCACACACAGCCTTCACTGAAAACTGAATGGTGACTGTGCCTAGGTGCACTGGCTGGAAGAGAGCTATGTGGAAGACCACCAATGCCCTCAATTAAAAGTAGGTCCAAGAAATAGAAGCTAACCTGAGCATCCCTCCCAAGGTCAAGTATGTCATGGTTAAAACTGCGTATGCTAGCTAATGGTCTCTAGGAACCACGCTGCAGGACAATCGCTAATGTATTCGTTCTACCTAGCTGTTATCACACAAGTTTTTCCTTTTCGCTATGTGAATAAAAAAGTATAAACCACAATCTTCAAAACTGCTTCTTAGATTGCTCTCACAGTGATCTGCTACTCCAACAATAACTACTAGTGTTTGTAAGACATCGTACCCCTTTTTTGTGATACAAAGATGGTCATAGTTATATGTATTACAACAACATATTGCAAACAACCTAATGATCACCAAGAGAGGAATGGTCAACTACAGCAGAGTGTGACTCTACAACAAAGTTGCTTAATACAAACATTAAAAGATGGTATTAAAAAATGTATGCTTAGGAAATGTGCTAAACAAAATTAGAATACAAAACTATGAACAACAGCTCCCAATTTTAGTATATATACACATAAAGGAAAAAAAAAAGACTCGAAAGGCTTACACTAACATGTTAAAGAGGTTAGCTCCAGGTTAGAAGTATTTTTTTTCTTTTCCAAGTTTTTAACAATATCCATTTATTATTGTATAATAAGAACCAAGTTATCATCATAAATGTCAAAACCTCTCATTTCATGGACTGACAACACACATGCATTTAGCTACTCAACCTTCAGAAACTTCATTAAAATGACAATAAAGGAACAAACAACACAATAACAATGAGAATGTAAGAAAATTAAGAGGGCATTCCCTTGGGAGTAGTTGCCCTCATTTGCACACTGCTGTTTTCAAAGTATTTCTCACATTCATGATTCCATTTCGTCTTTATCACAGCCCTCTAAGGCAAGTTATATTATCTACAGTTTACAGTTTGGAAAACACTCACAAAGAGATTACTTGTCCAGATCATACTAGTCTTGAGTGGCAGAGTAGGTACAGAATCTAAAGGACCTGACTTTGTCCCATGCATACCCCGGCCACTTCACCTCATCCTAGCTATTAGTAGAAGGGAGCTCTGTACAGGAGTTAGCATCTGCTTTAAAAAACAAATAAATAAAATCTTACCCCATAAAGCTTTCTGTTCCCTGATTTCTTCTGGCATTTTAAGGCTAGCATAGACATCACTGAAATACAGCTCCCCACTATGCTGAAATAAAACAGTGTTGGTCCAAACAAGGTTAAAGTCTTTGAGAGCAAAGAGACAGAGGAATAAAACCAGTGGAAAAAAACAAAAGGAAAGGCTTCAGCCAACTTGATGGGCAAATAAGTCAACTACCTTCTTCACTTGCCAGTCTATTTACAATCAATAGTCAGGTGGCAAGAATTTATTTTTTTAGTTTTCAGTTCCTTACCCTGTGGTAAATAAAAAGGCTTTCCAAGAGCATCTCTGTTTTAAATCAAGATACTCAGGTTACCTAAATTGCTAGCCAGTCTGAACCCAGGGCAGCCCCAAGTGACTCTGTAACTAATAAAAGACATAAACAGTATTCATAAATTCTTATTCCTTAAAAATTATCTGAAGAGAAGGAAATTATGTGTAATCTGGCACCTATATACCACACTTTTCTTCCCAAACTTTTTTCTAATCTTATGTTTTCTATCATGAAGATACACATCTCATGATGTTCATGGAAGAGGTGGGGCTTGTGCAAGTTTTCTCTTTAGAAAGTAGTTAAAATGTTATCTTCTTGAACTTTGTGAAGACCTGGAATCCTGACAGGTACGAAATAAGTAGCCCCAAGAAACACTGTATGTGGTAGAAGTGAGTGTACTCCCAGTGACTTTAGTAGCAAGTCCCAAGTTTTTTGCAGCTCTGCAAAAGCCAGGCTAGGATCGAGTACAGCAACAGTCAGAGGAAGATGGCTAATAGTGCAAATACGTTCACATGTTCAATAACAAATGTAACTCTCAGATTTACTATCTTTTGCAACCTGAGTGGGAAAAGAATTGCATCAAGCATATTCCTGTCACATACACACACACACCTTTTTGTTACCCCCTTTTTAATTTGGTGGATAAATTAAGAGTTGGGGCACTCAGCTCAAGGAGGCAAGAAGAGGGCAGAACCCACCAGCCTTTGCTTATGTTTAACAATATTTAAAGATGGCTTGTCTTGCTGTTCCCCACCTTTAGCACTCGATACGCCTCCTGCAACACTTGTTGTTTATCAGGCACCAGGTTAATAACACAGTTGGATCTGAAAAGAACAGATGGATTGTCACACAAATCTGTAGATGACTTCAGTAAATGTCAAGTTGATTTTGACTTACAGCAACCCCATGGCTATCACTGTAGAATCCTGCTCCAAAGAGTTTTCAGTGGCTGGTTTTTCAGAAATGGATTGCTTAGCCTTTCTTCCCAAGGCACTCTGGGTGGACCCTAATCTGCAGCTGTCTCTTAGCAGCTAAGCTAACACCGAGGGACTCCCGCACCACTTGGAGTCCTTTTTGTCCCTGAAGATGGCTCCCACCATTTCCTCCAGTCACACCACACTTTCTCCTCCCTCCTCACTTCCCTACACTCCCTTTTCGCAAGGTGAGGGAGAGAGGAAGTGCATTTCAAGGCTCAATAAATTTTTAGCAAGTCTGAGGGTACAGCAAAAAAGTAATTAGGCGTGGTTCTTGTTTCTGCCCTGTTGTGCACCACACGCAGCAAGACGCAACCTGGTACCAGATGCATCGTGCACCGGTTTCACACCACACGCAAACAGGCTAACTTCCTGAAAGTTCACGAGAGGTTGGCTCACCCAGACTGTCACTTGGGCCTGATCTGAGAACTCAGAGAAAAAAGAGAAACAGAGAATCCTAGAATGTGCCATGAAAGTAATACTAAAGATAACAAATCAGTGTGCATGGCATGTGCAGGCCTGGAGGTTTTTCCTACACCCTGGTGGTGTAGTTGTTAAGTGCTACATCTGCTAACCAAAAGGTTGGCAATTCAGATCTGCCAGGCACACCTTGGAAACTCTATGGGGGCAATTCTACTCTGATACATAGGGCTGCTGTGAGTTTGAATTTTGGCTTGGGTTACTAGGTGCTATGATTAACAGCTACAGACCATAACTTTCACTTTACCAAAATGTGCTAACTGTAGTTTTAACACCAAAAGTGAGAGGTAATTCAGCAAAATAGGTTACATCTGTGTGTTCAGTTTGAAATAGGCTGTGTTCATAAAAGTAAAGAAATAGACCTACATAACAATATCATAGCTCTCATTCTTGATTCCAGCCTCTCCCAGCTTCTCTATGTGGCCATGGACAAAAGTCACATTGGGTGCCTGGAAGTTATACTTTTCCATGTGATAGTCAATGTACTTTTTGGCCACTTCCATCTACAAGAAGAAAAATAAGAGTTTTGATAGTCTATACTGTTTAATCTACTATTTTTCTCCTAATTTTCCCCTACTACTAATAGAACATACTTCCCCTAGACTCCCCTAAACATGCAGCAGATACTGCAGTCTAGGACAATTCAGTGGGGGCATAGCTCCTACGTAAGAGCTCTAAAACCTAGGCCTTAACTGTGCCTGAGTGACTGGCCTGGATCCATGCCCCAACTCCATTTTAACCTTTCCTGAAACCCTGGTGGTGCAGTGGTTAAGTTAGACTGCTAACCAAGTGGTCAGCAGTTTGAATCCACCAGGTAGGTGCTCCTCAGTTACCTTATGGGGCAACTCTACTATGTCCCTAGGATAGTCATGAGTCAGAAACAACTTAATGGTAATGTTTTGTTTTGTTTTTTAACTCAGTAACTGTTAAAATTCAGCAGACTTAATCCTGCAATTGAGAAAACGTTTTTCTTTGAAGTTAAGCTAAGGATATGGAAACTGTGTCTGTAAAGGAAGGTCCTGAGGAAGGCCCCTTGTCAGAAATCAGCAGCACAAGCAACTCCCTGTGAATGATTTGCTAGGGATGCTCTCTTAGCAAAATGTGAACCACCAAGTAAACTTCTGCTTTAGTCACAAACTTTTGCAGTTATCTAAGGTAACCAATCTTAGAAGCCTACGTACACATTTTGAACCAGTACCTATCAATTCACACCACTGCACCAATCAGAAATTTTGCACTGTTAATTCCTAATTTAAGCATGTAAATATGTCTTTATATCCTCACCACCTCTGAGCCACATATTTTCCCTTTGTGAGCTGAATATTTTTCCTGTTCCTACTGTACTGAATCTTCAGTAAATCTCCATGCTTTTATTTTTAACAGTGTTTACTCTCTGCTTGGTACAGAAGCTTTGCTTGAACAAGCTCAAATTCAATAACAAAATCTTTTAGGCTAGAGGAAGAAGGAAAAAAAAGATCAAAATCCATTAAGCATCGTGATATTCGTATGTCAAATCAAACCTGACTTTGTGTTTTCCAGAAAGAACTCCCAATCATCCAAGTTTTCAGCTTTCAGGACAGCAACTACTACTGACACAAATAAACACAGCTAAATAGCAGCCTTCTTAAATTTCACAAAGCAAACAACTTCATCTCTAACAGAATCGAACACTGGAGGATTTTTTTTTTTGTCCTTGTCCTCCATACCATTGTCTCACTTGACTTTCTGTCATGTCTATTCCAGTGACATGTCCATTCTCATCAACCAGCTGGCTGAATGCATAGCAGCCTCTGCCACTTCCACTACCCAAGTCCAAAATCCAGCAGTTTTCCAGACACTCAGGGATGACCAGGCCACAACCATAATACCTGGGAAATGAAAATAAATGAATAAATTACATATATGATTATGTGCACACTTAAGAAACTAGAGAAGTCCCTGTAGCCTAGCACCTAGCTATTAACCAAAAGGTCAGCAGTTCATATCCACCAGCAGCTCCTTGGAAACCCCCTGGGTGGTTCTACCCTGTTCCATGTGTTTGCCCTAAGTCAGAATTGACTTGATGGCAATGAGTTTGGTGTTTGGTTCAGAGACTTGAAAAGGTAGAATCATTAATCTTATAAATCATTTCTTCCTCCTTCTATTACTCATTCATATTTGTATTTGGGTGTTCAGTCTCTTCCACTAAACCAGAAATTCTGTGAAGACCAGGACCATATCTGCTTCATTTACCATTGTATTGTTGGAAAAGTGACAGGTACTAACACTTAATAAGCCACCTAAATATTTACTGAATAAATACAGTTATTAACTGAGCATCAAAAATATTCAGGCCCAGGAATGAATGAGTTGCTGAGAAGGAAATAGACTTCTGTTCCCTAGATATATTTATTCTATGTCAAGAGAAAACACATAAGCATGGAAAGCATTCTTCTTGATTTATTGACCATGGCATGGACAGATGTGCTGTAGCAGTTTGGGGAAGGGCATGCAGAGGTTGCGGAAGGTATTCTGAAGTAGGCAGGGCATCACGGAGGTATTGAAGGATGTTGAGAACTTGGCTAAGTAGAATCAAGAGGAAAGCATTCCAAAACTGCATGCTCAATCAAACCCAACCCTTTACAGTGCAGCTGATTTCAACTCATAACCATCTACAGGACAGAGTAGAACTGTCCCCATAGGGTTTTCAAGGCTCTTATCTTTATGGAGGAAACTCTGGCAGGTAGTGGTTAAGTGCTACAGCTACTAACCAAAACGCTGGCAGTTCAAATCCACCAGGAGCTTCTTGCAAACTCCTATAGGGTCACTATGAGTCAGAATCGACTGGCAATGGGTAGTTTAATCTTTACGGAGGCAGACTGCGACATCTTTCAGGTAGTGGCTGGTGGGTGGGAACCATGACCTTTCAACTAAGGGCAAGGTGCTTTTCCCACTGCACACTTAACTGCATGCTGGGCAGGCAGAAATCATCTTGGTGGCACTGCTGGCGGCGAGGAAGGGTACAGTTGTGTAGTGAATCAGTGAGAGTCAAGCCCGGTTAGGAAGGGAGGAACCTGTGAACAGTCTGGAATGTCAGGTCCAAGGGGTGTGAATGTGTCCTGTAAGTAATGAGGGCGGGTGTCACTGGAGGGTCTTAATCAAAAATAAAACAAAACAAAAGCCACTGCCAGGGAGTCAAATGACTCATGTGACTCTATAGGGTTTCCAAGCCCGTAACCTTTATGGAAGCAGACTGCTACATTTTTCTCCTGGCAAAGCTGCTGGTGGGTTGGAACCTGAGCCAACCTTTTGGTTAGCCACCGAGGGAGCCACTGTGCCACCAGGGCTTCTCAGGAGCGTCTTAAGTAGGGCAGTAAAAAAATCAGGGATGTGCTTCAGGAGTTGGACAGTCGATAAAGCAAGCCAAGTCGACAGGGAAAGCTGCAGGCTGGTGTATTCAAGTCCCTGTGCCGTGGTGGGGGCTGCAAACAGCACTTCACCTCAAGGCCACCTCCTCATGTACACTGCAGGGCTTCCCGGAAGTGCTTGGGGACCAGTCTGGGTGGAGTGACACAGGCATTGGTCTTGAGGTCCGTCCATTTGTTCAGCACCTGCTCGTAGTAGGTCTGACCCAGCAGGCCGAAGACAAGGTGAGGGGTAGGGAGGGCAAAGAAGGTAACTGTAGCTAGTGTCTGCAGGCCGAAGGCTCGTCATGTGTGCCATCCTCCAGGCCTGCCCGGGCTTAGCTCTCTAAAAACCTCCAAGCATAGAGCCTGCTTTGCCCCACCCAGGAGTCATGTGAGCTGGGGCAGGGGCTAGGCCGGGCCTCTGCGGGCCTAGGGCTCCAATCGAGCTGAGGCCCCACCTCGGCCATCCCGTGCCCTGTGGCTCTCACCTGCACGTCCCTCCAGATCTCAGCGTCGCGGGAGGCAGCCACTACAGAGAAGGGGAATCGCTGGGTGAAAGGGCGAAGGTGCTAAAGGATGACACGCGGGGCGGGGGCCACTGGGATCGAGGGGTCCCAAAGAGTCGGGGTACACACTGCCGGTCAGGATGGGGAGGATGAAAGTCTCACAGCTGAGGTCAGGGGAGGGCTGGGGGCGGTCACTCTCCAGCATGGCCAGCGAACAGGGAAAGGAGTTGTGATCCCTCCTGGGGGCCGCGGAGGGAAGGAAAGAGATACTGCACTCACTCTCTCCTGGGTCTCCCAACTTGAGATTCACGCAGCCAGCCCTGCACTGCCGTCCCGCGCTACGGAAATACGTGATCTCGAGGTCCCGCGCCCAAGGTCCTACACCCAAGGTCCCACCCCGGGGACAAGAGGACCTGAACCTCTGTCCCCAGCCCTCCCAGCTCAGCGCCCAGTGCGCGCCACTGGTGTGCAGGATTGGGCCCATGGTCTAGCGGCTGGAGAATCAGGTGGCCACTGCCAGTCCAACGCTCCAAAGCAGGCGGATCACCGGTCCTCACCTGGCCGTTCAGGCCCACTGGCACTCCGGTTGCCGTTAGTGTGTCCACCCAGGAAGAGGGTATTACCTGGTATCTTCCTTTATTGCTCCACTGTGGTCTTCATTTTATAAATCTTGTATTCTGACTTAAATGAACACCCACATGTACAATGGATTTCTTAGAGAAATGAAATCACGTTTTCTTAATCTTTAAGTGAGGTTTATTGAGATTTTACATTTAGCAAAATTCACCCTTTCTTTAGTGTACAATAGTTCTCTGGCCCCAAAAAGTGTCCTTCTGCTGCCCCTCTGGGTTAGGTCCCCTCCCTGCCACACTTAACTCCTAAGCAACCAGAGATTGCTCTCTCTCCCTTTAGTTCTGCCCTTTCCAAAATGTTGTGTGACTGAAATATCACAGCAGTAACAGTTCTCAATCTAGTTTGTTGTTGTTGTTAATTTATTGTTTTAGCTGCAAGTTTACAATGCAAAGTAGTTTTTCACTCAAAAACCTACAGAGGGTTTTGTGACACTGCTTGCAATCGCATAGTGTGTCAGCATTCTCTCCCTTTCCCTTATCTACCTTGGATTTTCCATGTTCCTGTGTCCCGTTCTCCTGTCCCTTCCTACTTTCTTGCCTTTGCTTTTGGGCAGGTGTTGTTTTATCACCAAACCAAAATCAAACTGTTGCTGTCAAGTCTAACCCATAGTGACCCTACTGTAGGACAGTGCAGAACTGCCCAAAGCTGAGCTGCCCCACAGGGTTTCCAAGGCACAGCTGGTGGATCTGAATTGCAGACTGTTTGGTTAGCAGTCATGGCTCTTAACTACTGCACCACCTGGACTCGGTTTTACAGCCCCGTCTAACCTGTGGCTGAAAGGTGGACTTTGGTAGCAGCTTCAGTTCTGAGTTAATAGTGCATCTGGGGGCCACAGCCTCTTTGGCAGATCAGTTAAAAGTCTGGTCTTTTTTTGTTAATTAGAATTCTGCCCCACATTTTCCTCCCGCTCTGTCTAGGACACTCTATGGTGATCCCTGTCAGAGTGGCTGGTGGCAGTAGCTGGTACCAACTAGTTCTGGGCTCAGGCTGATGGACACTGTGGTTCATGTGGTCTGCTAGTCCTTTGGGCAAATATTTATCTTAGGTCATTGGTTTTCTTTCTTCTTCCTTGCTCCAAATATGATGGGACCAACAGATGTATCCTAGATGACTACTCACAAGTTTTTAAGACCCCAGTTCTCCATCTATTTTGAGCAGTACTTAGGTAAACAACTTGGCCAAGTTTGTTTTTTACCTCCAGTAATTTCTGGTCATTTCACTTGTGTTTTCCAGGTATTTAGTCATTTCTTCTTGCAAAATACGTATTTATAACCTTTGATTGGCTATATTTATATGTCTGAGTTGGAATCCACTCAACAGCAACAGGTTTGGTATGGTTATTTCCTACTGTGGTTGTAAAAAGCATTTCTATTCCTCAGGATAATCAGGATAACCAAGTGAAAGGCTATCTCACTGGAAAAAGTGGCCTTCTTTACTCAATTATACTCATTTTTCAATCTCATCTGCTAATAATAAAAATTCTGTTGCAGTCCAGCTGGTAAATTTCCATCTTTCCTGATAACAATCAGTTGTTAAAACCTAAGAAGAAGGTGTTTTTTTATATTCTTAACAAATTAAATCCATAGAAACAATCCTTGTTGAAGTATTTTTATAGGCTGGAATCTTTCCAAGTTCCACCTATGTAAAAATGAGTGTTTTATAGGTAACACTGGCTTTTGGCAATCACATGATAGTGCTCTCCTTAAAAGGAGTTCCTTTAAAAAAGCAGTTCCTTTCTCACGCATTGTTAAAACGGCATCTTTCCCTTGAAGAGACAGGTCAAGCCAACAGGTTTCCACCTGTTCACTTGTATTTGCTATCTTAGGTTCTCTTCATGTGGATTCTTCACATGAATCATTTGATAATTCTAAGTCCATGTAACCACACACAGATAAACTGCAATAAAGCAAACGACTATCAAACTGAGTTATTCCCAGTCTTCCCTCAACATATCTGATGTGTAGGGTTGACTGTGGACCAGACTGCTAATGGCCATTACTGGTTCTGATTGCTATTAAGTGCCTTAGCCGAGTTATTTTGTTGCTTTTAGTATCACCTCTCCTAAATGACCAGTAACTGAATGGATTGCACTCCATCACAAGAGGTTTTCTCTTCTTTTTAAAAGTATTACGTAAATTGTAGAAATGGCAGGGGGCATCCTTGTTGCTCTTTATGAGGGAAATAACTGGTAATAAAGAACTAGACTAGTAGTCAGAAGACCAACCACCAAGCTCACTGACCTTGAGTAAGTCATTTTCATCTACAAAATATGTGGCTAGAACTTAACGACATCTGAGGCTTATACCGCTCTAATATTCTGGACTTCTACAGCTCTGTTTCTCCTTTTACAAATATGTTGGTTCTTGGATTTTAAACATACTCTTTTAGAAAGAAATTGAGGATCTTTTTTTCAAAGAGTTTTAGTTAGAAGTTGAATCTTTTTCAAATGCCTCCTTGCATATATTACATTGGGATATTAGGATTTTATTTCTTATTAATGTAATTTTCAGCTGTTACATTAACTGTGTAATCCTGAGATGTGTATAATGCTACTTGAATAATTCTTCAAAATATTCCTCTATTCAATTTTTCTAAGATTTTATTAGGATTTTAAAATCTATGTGCCTAAGTAAAAATCTGTTTTTTTTATTTTTATTTTTATTTTTATTTAACATAACTGAGTAAAAATGTACATTCACATGTAAATTTACATGCCCCCCTATATGCAGCTTCCACTGCTCTCCCTGTCCGGTGACTGCACACTATTCCTCTCTGTTCCATACATGTCTCATCCTCCCAACAGTCTCCTTTCCCCTCCTCTCTGTCCACTCCCCTTCCTCCAGCCAGAGGTCAGCAAGGTGATATCCTATGGATGTATAGAACCATAAAGTGCTTCCAACATATGGTTACTCTGCATTGCCAAGTCCATTCCATTCCTGTCCAAAGAGTGGACCTTTGTTATAATTTATGGGAACAGGCAGCATCAGGGCCGGGGGCCATGCTCTCAGAGGAACCCCAAAACCGCTGGACCATCAATTGAGGTCTTTTACTGGAGATCTCATGATGCACCTCTTTTTATTCTTGTGTTGCCAGTGAGGCTCCTCTCTGTGAGCTCCGTCATGACTATCACTGGTGGTGGCCGGGCACCATCTGGTTCTTCCGGTCCCAGGTCGATGTAGGCACCCACTCTTGTGGGTCTCTCTGTCTTCTCGGTTGTCTTTACCGCATGCCATTTTGGCCCTCGGTGAGCATCCGTTTCTGCTGAGTTGGGACCATTTGCTGTGTCCTCGGATGGCAGCTTGGCAGCTTTTAAGACCCCAGACGCCACTCACCAGTGTGGGGTACAGAGAGCTCTCTTAGCAAAACGCTAGTTGTGCCTCTGTTTTTTTTTTTTAATGTCATTCGTCTTACTTGTCATTTTTTGAAAGAAAAACCAATTTACTTCACCAAATGGATTGGGTACCTTCCCATCATTTTTTATATTTTTTTATATTTATATTTTATATTTTTATATTTATATTTATATTTTATTTTTATATTTCTGGAGTGATGGAAATGATCTGTTCTTTGGAAGTCTTCAGGAAAGCTATCACAAGCAAATGACATTTTAATTAGTTATTCTTTGATAGTTTATGGATTTTTTCCTATACCTAGTCTTTACAAATTCTCTTTAAAGTTTTATAACGTGGCATCTTTATAAACAGCCAGATATTTCAGCAACAGTGGTTGAAATTTTAACATTAGGCTGAGAAATGACACTTTTCAAAGCTAATTCATTTATTTATATATATCTCCTGTTCAATTATAAATTTACTAATTTCTGCTTCTGATGACTGAACTGATGGGTTATCAATTTAATCTTTACAAACTAACGGTTTTATATTATTCAAATTTTTGTCACATACGCTTACTTTTCTTTCCATTCTGATTTCTTTTTTCCTTTCTAAATTGTAACTTTAAACATTTTTAAAACAAACATTTCTATCTTTAATACAGAAACTTAAGCATTTTTTCTTATACTGCTGCTTTGGTATTACAGCACACATTTTATAGCATGGAATTTGAATTTGCATTACCTTAAAAGCACTTATCATTCCTGAGAAGGCAGAGGGGGAAAGCAGCTGGTTGAATGGACACAGGAAACACAGGGCGCAGAGGAGGCATGTGCTGTCACAGGGTGGGGAGAGCAGCTAGAGTTACACAGCAGTGTCTATCCAAGTTTTTGTCTGACAAATTGAGTTGGATTGTAAATTTTCACTTGAAGCACAATATTCTTTAAAAAGGGGGTCAAAAAGGGGACACAAAACAAGAAACATCATTCAGGGAATTCTGTACAACCCAAATGTTATTTAATGAAGTATTTTGTATCTCCATGTATTTGATCACCATTTAATTTTGTATATACTGTTTATCTCTATGAAGACAAACTATCAATTTATCATTTCTGCCTGTTCTCACAATCCCGGCTACTTCTCTTTCATGTTCAGTAGTCCCCCTCTTATCCTCAGGGGAGACATTCCAAGATCCCCAGTGGATGCCTGAAACTACAGTTTTCCTACATATATATCCTAATTTATAAATTAGGCCCAGTAAGAGATTAACAATAATAATAGAACAATTATAATACACTATAATAAAACTCATATGAATGTGGTCTCTCAAAATATCTTAGTGTACTGTACTCTATTTGTAACAGTGTGAGACATTATGATTTTTTTCTTTCCTTATTAAGTCACCAACTTTACCTTTTCACTTAAAGGAAGCACTTTATGGCTTCTTTTAGCATGTACAAATTGTCAGCATCACTACTCTCCCGCTGTAGGGCCATTATTACGTAAAATAAGGGTTACCTGAACACAGGTACTGACAGTCAATCTGATATCAGAGACAGCCACTAAGTGACTACCAGCCAGTAGCATTTACAGTATTGATACACTTCACAAAGGGACGATTCATGTCCCGGGGGGATGGCGCAAGAGTTCATCTTAGTACTTAGGACTATGTGCACTTTAAAACTCACTGCTTATTTTTAGAATTTTCCAATAAGTGTATTTGGACCAAAATTGACCACAGGTAACTGAAACTCAGAGACTGAAACTGCAGATTTCTTTAAAATGAGTAAATTCAGTACCACTAGGTTTTCATTATTTAATGTTAACTTTTACCTGTATTTCTGACCCATAGGGTTGCTGTGAGTCGGACACAACTCAATGGCAATTTTCTTTTACCTTTATTTAAATTTTTACTGTAAAATTTACTTCATCAGATGCAACATAAGTAATCACTGCTTTTTCAATGTTCTAGAATAAAGAATTTTTTTTTCATTTAAAGCATTTGCATCTTATACACTTGCATGACTAGATTTTATTTTCTAAATTGGTGACCCTTCTTTTTAAAGATAAATTGAGTTCATTTACATTTCAGAATTATAACAGATGTTTGTGGAATGAAATGTATAAATAAATTTTCAGTTTCTTCACTCTGCATTTTTTTAACCTTAATAAATGCGCGCATGTATAATGAGAGATAAATGCAATCTTATTTGCTTAGCTGATTTGTTGATACATGATATGAATTAAACTGACATTTTATTTGCTTTCCCTTCTTCCAGGAAAGCACTATTTCCTTACGTCACCTTTGCAGTAAGATACTTCTTCCTCAGCATTAGTAAGAACTCAACTAAAAGTGGATAGAGTCCCATTTTCAATTCAAACAAAGAAGAAATATCCAGAATTGACAATAGACTAGTGGTTATACCATTTAACAAGAAGAATCTAATAAACATAGTGAATATCTACAAACATAGGTCTTCAGAACCTTAGGGCACAACCCTATGCCACAATCATTCACAGTAACTCAACTACACTCACATTTTGCAATAAGTAATATAAATGAATGTGCTGACGATAAAGAAAATTACTCAGGGAACCCAAGGCCACCTAATCTGAAGAGTCCTAACAACAAAGAAACGCCAAGAATGCAGGTCAAGGCAGGGGGTTGCAGCTGGCCAGACAGGCCGCCACTAGCCTCATTCTCTTCTAAGCAACAATGAAGCTAGATAAAAATTTGCTGCAACAAATAAAATATCTATCTCCTTTGAATTACCAGAAAAGAAAGGAAAACAACAGGTATTACCTAAAACCATTCTGTGACCATAAAATTGTTTCTTGAATGCACAAACAAAATTAAAAAACAGTCTTTGAAAATAATATTACCTTTCTGATGTGCTCACATTAGAAGCTCTATTCCTGGATTAAAAACATTATTCAGCATTTGCTTAAGAATCAAATGTAGGCATTATGACTTCCAACATATTAAGAGTTCTACAGAAATAAATCTAAAACATCTTTTAATTCTACTTTAATATCAAACTAAATGAAGCAACTTAAAATTTCAGCAAGGGCAAGTACTGTTCTGATTCAAGAAGTGCTGCCAAAATTCAAACTCCCAGCTTCTGTTTAGCACAAACCATGTATCATTACAAATCTTCTCTAACTTAACTTTTGGAGAAGAAAATGGAAAATCAACTGATGGCATGGTGGTTGCAGGAAGGTATTTCCTCTTCAGTATCACAATTTTGCACCGCTTTTGCTCTGCTACATGCCATTTATTTCAACAGGTGATTCAGCTGGTCCTGTAGATCTGATGACTGCTCAACACTAGAAATTAGAGGAAAGGGCTTTGCTGGGACGAACCATAAAGGTATCTGTTTGCAGAAGCTATTTGTAATTCAGTGTAAAAATACTGCCGAAGTTAAATAAAAATTTATACTGTCCATTTGTGTCCCAGAAGTGTTTAAACTTTAAAGGTTTACAAAGCAAATTAACAGTGTAAACAATACTTCAAGGGACAAATTTAACCCACTTAAGAAAGCCAATGACTTGAACACATTTACTTAATGAATGTTACCAGTGTAAAAACTGCTCTGTATTCCTTAAGGTTGGCTTCTACAGTCACCGACTTTTAGAGAGGCTTTACTAGCAAAAAATGGAGTTATGCATCCTCTGACAGAATATAGTATATCCAGAGCAAATGTCACTCTACAGGCATATGTCTGCCAGAGTTTTGCACTGGTTCTGGGCCTCTCAGTATTAATTCTCCCCGACTTGTTTCAGCTAATCCTCCACTCCCACACCCTCCAGGTTACTTACTTTTTCTGAATAGCTTCTTGCCTAAATCAGAAAAGAAAAGATGACAATAAACTCAGTGAACTAGCAGAAGTTATTTATGACCAGATATATACAAGCCAAAGAACCAAATGCACTGCCATCAAGTTGATCTGACTCATAGCAACTGTACAGGACAGAGTAGAACTTCCCTGTAGAGTTTCCAAGGAGCACCTGGTAGATTCAAACTGCTGACCTTCTGGTTAGCAGCCATAGTGCTTAACCACTGTGCCACCAGGGTTTCCAGACATACAAAGTCAGAACAAATTTCCAGCTTATGTCACATTCTACATTGTGCTAAGTCCTATCGTAAGACTATGCTACAGGGGACTAGATTCCTATTAGAGTGTGGAGATGAAAAGATGTACCTTTAACCAAAAAAAAAAAAGCTTGTTTCTATGGAGTTAATTCTGACTGATAGCAACCTACAGAAGAGAGCAGAAACACCCCACATGGTTTCTAAGACCGTACATCTTTACAGAAGCACACTGCCACATCTTTTTCCCACAGAACAGCTGGTGAGTTCAAATCACTGATCTTTCTTTTCACAACCAAGTGCTTAACCACTGCACCACCAGGGCTTGCTACTGAACCTAGAGACATATTAATGCTCTATCAGAGCGAGGCCTGTGGTCCCACACACTGCACCCATGGCCCGAAGTCAATCTGGGTATGTGAAGTCAAATGATCACACACCTTCTATGTTCATACTCAAACAGTAGCCATGACAAACATTTAAATATCAAGAGTTAAATGCCCAATTGTACACTTCTAATAGGTACACAAGTACAGTATCAGCTACATAAAATATAAACCAAGATGAAATAAGACGAAAAGCAAACTAAATTATAATTTTATCAGAACTTCTAATGAAAAAGGGATCTTCACAGTGCAAATTATCTTGGTTTACTTATATGTAGCTAGCCCCATGCCACATTTGGGAATGGAGGATATAGGTTGCAGTTACATTTCATTCCTTAGTAAAAGAGCAGATTGCCCAGGAGGGACCTTGAACATAGTCAGTCAACAAATACTTACTAAAAGAACCATGTACTAGACTAGCATGGTCCTCTCTGCTCTTATACGAGGATTATTGTCTCTCCCTTGGAGAAGCCCTCAGACTAACACACAGACGTTTGCAAAAGATGGTCCCTGCTCCTGTTCTGACTCCATAAAATAACCTTGCCCGGAGTCTCAGGCTTCTTTTCCCCAGAAGAGACTTCACTTCCACCCCCACTCCTGTCTCCAAAGGAAAACACTCTAAACACAAAGGCAGTTAAGAAGCAGGCCGAGAATAATGATTTTTACAGGTAACAGTCACTGGAGAGACCATACTCACTGGTACTGAAGGTGTGTTGTTATTATTGCCATTTTCCTTAAACTCTGTATTAAAAAAATTTTAAAAAAAGGATGTCATAGAACATTCCACTTCTCTGTGTCCATACAAAGTCTGCATACAAAAGCCAAGTCATTAAAGAGATTGTTTCTTACGTCTTCTGAGTGCAAGATGGCATCTTCCTGCAGCACCATGTTTCGAGCTGCCTGGCCTAGCAGCTGGAAAACAAAAATAAAATGGTAATAATCAAAAATTTCAAATCTCCTGTAATCTCTCTGCAGCTGTTACATACCACCGACTCCCCTCCTCCACTCCCTCACTGCTTACAACCACACACATCCAAAATGTAATGGAGGATAATTTTCTGTTTGTTTAGGTTGAAAATCCATTTCACAGGCACTATGGCAATCCTGGCATGGGCTCAACATCTGCTGCAAAGGCCAGCACCTGAGAAAGGAAGTGCTCCTTAACCGCTCAGCTCTCCACATAGCCTGGTAATCAAGTGCTAAGAGGAGAAGCCTGGGAAAAGACCTGGTCTCCACACATCCAGCGACAGAACCTAACTTCTAGTTCTTAACAGGTAGATTTGGGATTTGGGTGGTTTGGACCCTCGTTGTTAGCTGCCACTGAGTTGATTCCAACCCATAAAGACCTTGTGTGTGTAGAGAACTGCTCCATAGGCTTTTCAAGGCTGTGATCTTTCAGGGGCAGGTCACCAGGCCTGTCCTGTGAAGCACCCCTGGGTGGGTTCAAACCATCAACCTTTTGGCCAACAGTATACCACTTAACATTTGCACTCGCCAGAGAGAGGCCAGGGAGCAGCACTTAGGGCAGGACTGAAAAAGAGGAACACAGTTGTTTAAAAACGGAATGAGGTACACTAAAAAAAGAAAAAAAAAATGTATCAGAAGAAGCTCAAGGTCTGATATGGGAAACCACTACCAGAAGGATGGCCAGAGGAGACAGGGAAGAGAAAGGAAAGGAGAAAGGTAAAGGCAGATTTTAGGGTTCTCTGGGAGCTGGACCCTGAGATCAAGCAAAGGAAATCAGAAAAGGGGCTCTGATTTGGCTGGGTGGCCTGGGATCAAGGCAAACTTAGTCCACAGAAGATTCTGGTCTAATGCCATACCCTGCTCCTGGCATGCATGGGTCTGATTCCACTACAGAAGTTTATGGGAAAAATACGTAAGGAAGAAGAAGCAGCAAGCCGCATCAGGGCAGACAATGGTTGCACAGTGGCCAACTGGCATCACTTAATCTAGCAGTGTATTGTAAGAGGCAGTGCTCAACAGGGTGGGTCTAGAACCAGTCGGCCGAGGTTTGAATCCTAGCTCTATCACTTCCTAACTAGTACGTGACTTTGGCCAACTGAAATACCTGTGTGTGCTCTATGTAAGTAAACTTCTCCATTAGTGATGTAAAGAGTCAATGAACTCAGTCATATAATAAACAATCATAATGTTATGATGAACATGGAGCCCTGGTGGTACAGTGGTGAAGAGCTCAGCTGCTAACCAAAGCAGCATTTCAAATTCACCAGCCACCCCGGGGCAATTCTATAAGGTAGCTATGAGTCAGAACTGACTTGATGGTCATGGGTTTGGTTTGGTTTAGGATGAATATGGACGTGCAATACATTCTAGTGGCTAATAATGAACACCATCTATCTTTTTTAAAATTACATTTTTTTCCCTTGATTTGAAGGTCATTCTTTAAAAAAAAAATTTAATTGTGACTCTGGAGAAAATTTACACAGCAAATTAAGTTGCCATTTAACAATTTCTATATATATATATATATATATATATCATTCAGCGACATTGGTTGTACTTTCCACAGCGTTGTCAGCATTCTCATTATCTCTGTTCTGCTTGTTCTGTATCCATTAATCTTGCTTCCTTGTTCCCCCCTTACCTTCTCATCTTTGGTTTAGTGTAAATGTTGACCATTAGGTGTCATTTAGATGATCATTTAGAGAAGTACAGTGCTCGCAGGTAGTATTACTTATTTCATAAGCCACTCTGTCTTTTGGTTGAAAGGCAGCCTCCAGAAATATCTGAGTTCCAACTTTAAAGGTTATTCTGGGGCAACAGTCTCAGGGGTTACTCTAATCTCTACCAGTCCAGTAAGTCTGGCCTCTTTTAGGCATCTGATTTTGTTCTACATTTTCTCTTATTATATCCAAGACCTTCTATTGTGTCCCTTGTCAGAATGGTCAGTAGTGGTACTTGGGTACCACCTAGCTCTTCTGGTCTCAAGGTAGGTGAGACTGTGATCTGTACAGATTATTAGTCCTGTAGACTACTAGTTTCTTCTTTGACTATTTGGTTGCCTTCTTTATCTTTTGCTCCTAAAGGACGGAGACCAAGAGTTGTATCTTAGAAGGCCACTTACAGGCTTTTAAGATCCTAGATGCTACTCATCAAACCAGGATATAGACCATTACCTTTATGAACTATTTTATACCAACTGACCAAGTTGCCTTCTGACATTCTATTTTTACACCTGCTTGTCTGACAGTACTAGGGTGGGTTGGGTCTCTCCAAAAACAATTCAAGGCAATTTATAGCAAACTGTGTGTACGTGTGTGTGTAGTGGCAGTGGTGATTCAGTGACAGAATTCTCATCTTCCATGTGGGAGACCCAGGTTCAATCCCTAGCCAATGCACTTCAAACACAGCAACCACTCATCTGTGAGTGGAGGCTTGCATGTTGTTATGATGCTGAGCATTTATTTCTCAGGAGCTTCTGGACTAAAACAGACTAGGAAGAAAGGCCTGATAATCTACTTCTAAAAATCAGCCATGAAAACCTTATAGATCACAACAGTGATCACAGTATTATGTATGTGCATATCTGTACAATACACAGATCTATAGCCTTTTAAACAGACACATAATGAGTCATGAAATAAATGTTTACCACAAAAGCTGAAATAGAAACTTCTAGGTATTCAAGACAATATGTGAAACAGTGAGTCACATAATTCATATTATTCCATAAATGGTAACATAACAATTCTTCACAAGAGATCAACTTTCCACTGACAGTGAATCCTAAAAAGAGTGTACTGTGTGAGACCTTGCGGAAAGTATATTTGGGATCACCAAGTCAGTGACTTTAACAGTAGTGTCACAGCAAACACAAACACCTTCATGTGGTTGTTTCTTGTAACCACTATTAGTTACAGCTAAGGATGTAACAGGAAAGTTGATTCCACAAAGATAATTATACTGAGCCCAAAGCTAATTTAAGCTGCTATGAACATTCAAATACAAGTCTTTGGATAGCCAAGCCAAGTGCCTTCGAGTCGGATCCGCATGTCTTTGGATAGACATGTGTTTACTTGGGTCAATATCTATGAGTGGAATAACTGGATTATTGTGTTCATTCATTCACCTGTTAATGGGCATTTGGATTGTTTCCAGTTTGCAAATACAATAAGTAAAGGTTCTACGAACATGTGCAAGTCTTTTAAGTGGACATATATTTTCCTTTCTCTTGAATAAATACCTAGGAATGCAACGGCTGGGTCTTTTCTGGTTAAAAACAGAAACGTTTCTGGTGAGAAATGGGGAGTAGTAAATCAGGGGAAAGAATATGGCTAATCTAAGAAAGAGAAAACCAACCATATGGGCAGAACAACAAGTCAGGAAAGAGTAAGTTCATAAACAATGATGCACAAAGATATGGAGTGAACTGGGAGTATCGAGGGCAAACTACGTGGGCTTTGGGAGCTGAAAGGGACTGATTAGCATCATGGAAAACACTGAGAAACAAATGAAAAATTGGGTAAGATTATCTCATCTACCTTCCCATTTACAGCACAGATTCTCATCATCTCGTTTCTTTCCGCCCTGTCCCTCCCTCTACTCCTCAGGCGCCCTGGTGATGCAGTGGTTACGTGCTCAGGTGCCAACTGAAAAGTCGTTTTTTCCTAACCAACCAGGAGTTAGTTCTGCGGGGGAAAAAACTGATGATCCGCTCCCGTCAAGACTAAAAAAACAAACGAACAACAAAAGAAACGTTGCCATTGAGTCTATTCCGACCCCCAGCCACCCTACAGATTACAGCCTACGAAACACAAGGGGACAGTTCTCTGTGTTACAGAGTTGCTATGAGTCTGAATGCCATAGATGCCAAACAACCTCCAGTCCTGGGCGGGGGAGGGCATAGACAGCGGTTAAAGGGTTGGACTTCTAACTTCTAACTTCTAACTTAGACACCCACCTCTCTGGGGGAGAGAGATGTGGCAGCTCGCTATCGCTGAAATTTACAGCCTCGGAAATCCTACCCCGCAATGCTGCTCTGTCCTATAGAGTCGCTAAGAGTCGTAATCCGCCACAGACTCTTGGTTTAGTCCTACCCAGAGACTACACGCCCCAGAATGCAACGCGCGCCCCCTGCAACCCAACCTACTGTCGCCAAGTTTTCAGCCTACAACTCCCAGGATCCAACGCGACCGTTCGCCCCACATTGATGAGGTGGGTGTTAATCCCCCAGAGAGCGCATTTCCACCTCACCTCGGAGCTCCGGGAGCCCTTCAGCACCTGCTTAGTGAGCGCGATCACGTCAGTGCCACAGGTGTTCACCTTTTCGGTGAGAAGCCCTTTCACTGACTGACCGAAGCGCGCTTGTGAATCCGGTCCTCCAGTGGCCATCGCCTTAGCTAGCGAATGTCTCCGTACGGGTGATGGCGAGTCGCTGGGGCCAAAAGACTTCAACGCGGTAGAAAAAGGGGAGGAACTTTTTTCCTATTCTGAGAAAAAGGGCAGATGCCTGAGCTGAATACCTGGTGTTCTTTGGCAATTTTAAATACATTTGAAATACTCGGTTGAAGCCAAGCAAACATTTCGAGAGGAGATGGAGGACTATTTCAGTAAACCCTCAATTTAGAATTCAAAAGTCAAAGTCACTGCCGTTGAGTTGATTCAGACTCAGTAGCCTTATAGGTCAGAGTAGAACTGCCCTATAGTTTCCAAGGAGCACTTGGCAGATTTGAACTGCCTGCCTTTTGGTTAACAGAGGTAGCGCTTAACCACTAGGCGACCAGGGTTTAGAATTAAAAGACCTGAATTACAGTTCCGTTGTTGATACTTAGCAGTAGAGGGACAGCGAGTTAATCAACCTACGTGACTCAAGCTCTTTTATCTGTAAAGTAAAATGTTGAAGTCTCCAAAGGGTTTTAAGGATGAATTAATTTACTCAGCTAAATTTTAACAAACATTGCATGAAAATAAGTGCCAAACACTGTGCCAGGTTGGCATAGAGAAAGAAATGAGATACATCCAGTCCTTGTCTCTGATGAGCTGCCAGGCTAAGACAGACAAGTGTGTAAACAAAGGACTCAGGAAGAAAACTCAATAGAAAAATGGGCAAAGGACACAAACAGACAATTCAAAGAAAAATTCAAGCAAAAACAGCTCAGCATCACTCATAATTTTTAATGGCAAATAATTTCTTTATTAGATATAAACATTATCACCTTGGAAGTGAATATGTAAAATGTTTCTGAAAGTTCCATATCTTTTTTGAATCATGCACAAGAAAGATGAGAATGGCATTATATTGCACATTTTTTTCAAAATCAACCTGTTTTCCAAATGTCTAGACTACATGTCTCTGTTGACTCGCTTAATTCTTGTTCTTAACCAGCTTTCTTGAAGTATAATTTATGTACAATGAATGCATTCTTTTAAAGTGTACAATTTGATGAATGTGACAGATATATACACCTGTGACCACCACCTCTATCAAGATACAGAATATTTTCATCACCCCCGTAAGTATCCAAGTGCTCCATCTCTCCTACTCACCACCTAGGCAACAACTCTGCTTTCCATTCCTATAGATTGATCTACATTTTTGTTGTTGTTAGGTGCCGTTGCGCCTACTCTGCACAACAGAACAAGACACTGCTTGGTCTTGCACCATGTCCACAATCATTTCTGTGCTTAAGACCATCACTGCAGCCACTGTGTCATTTCATCTCGTTGAGGGTCTTCCTCTTTTTTGCTGACCTTTCACTCTACCAAGCATGATGTCCTTCTCCAGGGACTGATCCCTCCTGACAATATGTCTGAAGTATGTAAGACAGTCTTGGCACCTTTGCTTCCAAGGAGTGTTCTCGTTGTAGTTCTTCCAGAATAGATCTGTTTGTTCTTTTGGCGGTCCATGGTGTGTTCAATATTCTTCTCTGACATCACAGTTCAAAGGCATTGATTCTTCTTCTGTCTTTCTTATTCATTGTCCAGCTTTTGCATGCATATGATGCGATTGAAAATACCATGGCTTGGGTCAGGTTCACTGGATTCTTCAAGGAGACCCAAGGATTGAACTGTGTGCCCCCCAAAAAGGTGTGTATCACTTAGTTGGGCCATGATTCCCAACATTTTATGACTGTCCTCCATTTTGTGATTTTCCTATGCTGTGTGTTAAAGAAGACTAGGGAGGGACTGTAAATCCCTTCCTAAGATTCCTTCCCAACTCCACTGTACAGGGAGTTTCCCTGAAATGTGGCTTGTACCACCTTTTAGCCTTTCATCCCACAAGAGATAAAAAGAAAGGGAAACAAAGTTGAGAACCTAACACCATCAAGAAAACAGCACCAGGAGAAGAGCACGTCCTTCAGATGTGAGATTCCTGCACCAACATGCTCCCTGACCAAAGACTCATGCAACACAAGGACTGTCCTGCAGAGCTGACAGAGGGAAAGCCCTTCCCCTGGAGTACACACACTGAATTCGGACTTGTAGCCTACTGGACTGTGTAAGAATAAACTTTTCTTTCTTGAAGTCATCCACTTTGTGGCATTTCTGTTAGAGCAGTACCTGATGACTAAAACAGTGACATCTTTACTTTTTAATACATTAAAGAGCTCCTTTGCAATAGATTTTCCCACTCCAGTGTCTGTTTTGTTTTCTTGACTGCTGCTTCCATAGGTGGACTGTGGAACCAAATAAAATGAAATTTTTGACAACCTCAGTCCTTCCTCCATGTATCACGATGTTGCTTACTGGTCAAGTTGTGAGGCTTTTTGTTTTCTTGATGTTGAGGTGCTATCCATACTGAAGGCTATGGTCTTTGATTTTCATCAGTAAGTGTTTCAAATCCTCTTCACTTCTGACAAGTAAGATGGTGTCATCTGTCTAACAAAGGTTGTTTGTAAGTCTTCCTCGAATCCTGATACCTCATTATTCTTCATGTAGTCCAGTTTCTCAGCATACAGATTGAAAAGGTATGGTGAAAGCATACAACCCTGACACACACCCTTCCTGACATCAAACCATGCAATGTGCCCTTGTTCTGTTCCCACAGCTACCTCTTGTTCCATGTACAGATTCCATAAGAGCACAATTAAGTGCTCTGGAATGCCCATTCTCTGCAATGTTAGCTGTAATTTGTTATGATCCACATAGTCAAATGCCTTGGCATAGTTAACGAAATACAAGAAAACATCTTTCTGGTATTTTCTGCTTTCAGCCAAGGTCCATCTGACATAAGCAATGGTATCCAGGTTCCACATCCACTTCTGAATTCGGTTTGAATTTCTGGCAGTTCCTTGTCAGTAAACTGTTGCAATTACTTTTGAATGATCTCGAGCAATATTTTGCTTGTGTGTGATGTTAATGATATTGTTCAGCAATTTATGCATCAGTTGGATCACCTTTCTTTGTTGTTGTTATTGTTGTTAGGTGCCGTCGAGTTGGTTCCAACTCATAGTGAGCCTACGAACAACAGAACGAAACATTGCCCAGTCTTGCGCCATGTCCACAATCGTTTTTACGCTTAAACCCATTGTTGTGGCCACTCTGTCAATCCATCTAATAGAGGGTCTTCCTCTTTTTCACTGACCCTCCACTCTACCAACATGATGTCCTCCAGGGACTGTTCCTTCTTGACAACAGGTCCAAAGTATGGAAGTTGCAGTCTTGCCATCTTTGCTTCCAAGGAGCACTCTGGTTGTACTTCTTCCAGAACAGATGTTTGTTCTTTTGGTGGTACATGGCACATTCAACATTCTTCTCCAACACCACAATTCAAAGGCATCCGTTCATCTTCTGTCTTGCTTGTTCATGGTCCAGCTTTCTCATGCATATGATGCGACTGAAAATACCATGGCTTGGGTCAGGCACATTTTAGTTTTCAAGGTGACATCTCTACTTTTGAATACTTTAAAGTGGTCCTTTGCAGCAGATTTTCCCAGTGCAATGCGTCTTTTGATTTCTTGACTGCTGCTTCCATGGGCATTAATGGCGGACCCAAAACTGAAATCCTTGACAACCTCAATCTTTTCTGCATTTATGACAATGTTGCTTACTAGTCCAGTTATGAGGATTTTAATTTTCCTGATGTTGAGGTATAACCCATACTGGAGGCTGTGGTCCTTGATCTTCATCAGTAAGTGTCTCAAATCTTCTTCATTTCAAGCAAGTTAGGTGGTGTCATCTGCATAACGCAGATTGTTAATGAGTCGTCTTCCAATCCTGATACCTCGTTCTTCTTTGTATAATCCAGCTTCTCAGATTATTTGCTTGGCCTACAGATTAAAAAGATATGGTGAAAGGATACAACCCTGATGCACACCTCTCCTGACTTGAAACCATGCCATGTCCCTTGTTCTGTTTGCATGACTGACTCTTGATGCATGTACAGATTCCTTAAGAGCACAATCAAGTGTTCTGGAATTCCCATTCTCTGCAATGTTAGCCATAATTTAATATGATCCACACAGTTGAATGCCTTTGCATAGTCAATGAAGTACAAGTAAACGTCTTACTGGTATTCTTTGCTTTCAGCCAAGATCCATCTGACATCAGCAATGATATCCCTGGTTCCACATCCTCTTCTGAATCCAGCTTGAATTTCTGGCAGTTCCTTGTCAACATACTGTTACAGTCGCTTTTGAATGATCTTGAGCAAAATTTTACTTGTGTGTGTGTTATCCGCGATATTGTTTGGTAATTTCCACATTTGGTTGGATCACCTGTCCTTGCAATGGACATAAGTATGGATCTCTTCCAGTCAGTTGGCCAGGCAGCTGTTCTCCAAATTTCCTGGCACAGACAAGTGAACACTTCCAGCACTGCATCTGTTTATTGAAATATCTCAACTGATATTCCATCAATTCCTGGTTTTTTCCAGTGCCCTCAGTGGATTTTCAACTTCTTCCTTCAGTACCATTGGTTCCTGATCATATGCTACCTCTTCAAATGGCTGAACATCGACAAGTTCTTTCTGGTATAATGACTGTGTATTTCTTCCATCTTGTTTTGATGCTTCTTGAGTTGCTTAATAGTTTCCTTGTAGAATCCTTCACTGCTGCAACTTGAGGCTTGCATTTCTTCTTCAGGTCTTTCAGCTTGAGAAATGCATGATTTGTTCTTTCCTTCTGGTTTTCCATTTCCAGCTCTTTGCATATGTCATTATGATACTTTCTTCTGTCTTCTCAAGTTGCTCTTTGAAACCTTCTGTTTAGGTCTTTTGTTTTGCCGTTCCTCCCTTTTACTTCAGCTGCTCAACATTCAAGAGCAGGTTTCAGAGTCTCTTCTGACATCCGATTTGGTCTTTTCTTTCTTTCCTGTCTTTTTAATGACCTCTTGCTTTCTTCATGGACGATGTCTTTGATGTCATTCCACAATTCATCTGGTTTTGGGTCATTAGTGATCAACACATCAAATCTGTTCTTGAGATGGTCTTTAAACTCAGGAGGGATATACTCGAGGTCATACTTGGGCTCTTATGGACTTGTTCTAGTTTTCTTCAGTTTCTATTTGAATTTGCATATGAGCAATTGATAATCTGTGCCACAGTCAGCAACTGGTCTTGTTCGGACTGCTGACATGGAGCTTTTCCATGTTTTTTTCCACAGATGTGGTTGACTTTGTTCCTGTGTATTCTATCTGGTGAGGTCCATGGGTACAGTCACCGTTTGTGTTGGTTTAAGAAAAAAGGTATTTACAATGAGGGAGTTGTTAGTCTTGCAAAATTCTATTATACAATCTCCAGCATTATTTCTATCACCAAGGCCATATTTTCCAACTAGTGATCCTTCTTTGTTTCTAATTTTTGCATTCCAGTCGTTAGTAATTATCAATGCATGTTCAATCAATTTCAGACCACAGAAGCTTCAATTTCTTCATCTTTGGCCTTAGCAGTTGCTGCATAAATTTGAATAATATTCATATTAACTGGTATTCCTTGTAGGCGTGTGGATGTTATCCTATCACTGACAGCACTGTACTTCAGGATACATTTTGAAAGGTTCTTTTTGATGATTAACTCAACACCATTCCTCTTCAAGTTTTCAATCTCAGCATGTAGACCATATGATTGTCTGACTCAAAATGGCCAGTACTGGTCCATTTCGGGTCACTAATGCCTAGGATATCAATATTTGTGTGTTCCATTTCATTTTTGACTATTTCCAATTTTCCTAGATTTATACTTTGTACCTTCCATGTTCTGATTATCAATGAATGTTTGCAGCTGTTTCTCCTCATTTTGAATTGTACTACATCAACAAATGAAGATCCCAAAGACTTTACTCCATCCACATCATTAAGGTTGGCTCTACTTTGAGGAGGCAACTCTTCCTCAGTCACTTTCTGAGTGCCTTCCAACCTGAGGGCGCATTTTCTGGCACTGTATCTAACAATGATCCACTGCTATTCTAAGGCTTTCGTTGGCTAAGTGTTTTCAGAAGTAGACTGCCAAGTCCTTCTTAGTTTGTCTTAATCTGGAAGCTCAGCTGCAAGCTGTGCACCACAGGTGACCCTGCTGATATCTAAATACCGGTGACATAGCCTCCACCATCAAAGCAACATGCAAGCTCCTACAGTATGACAAACTGACAGACAAGTGGGGGATTTGCATTTCTAGAATGTTATATAAATGGAATCATATAGGGTGTACTCTTTTTTTGTCTGGTTTCTTTCCCTCAGCATAATGATTTTGAAAGTCATCTGTGTTGTGCTTATCACTAGTCTGTTCCTTTTTATTTTTTTCCAATTGCTGTCAAATGGATCCTGACTCATGGCAACCCCCTGTGTGTCAGAGGACAACTGTAGTCCATAGGGTTTTTTTCAATTGCTGATTTTTTGCTCAGCAGGGCTTTCTTCCAAAGTATCTCTGGGTAGACTCAAACTGCCAGCCTTTTGGTTGGCAGCTGAGCACTTAACCATTTGCACCACTCAGGATGATTCTTTTTATTGCTGAGAAATATTCTGTTCTATGGATATATGTCATGTAATTTATCTACTCATGTGTTGATGGACATTATATTGCCCCCACTTTGGGGCCATTATGAATAAAGTTGTGATAGACATCGATATACAAGTCTTTATGTGGGATGTTTATTTCACGTGGGTCAACACATAGGATTGAAATGGCTGAGTCATATGGTAAGTTATTTGTTTAAGTTTTGAAGACACTGTCAAACCATTTTCCAAAGTGGATTACCACTCCAGTTGTTCCATATCCACAAACATAGGAAGATTAATTGTTCTTCCTGGGGTGGAGAAAGAGTATTGTCACATCATGGGGATTCCAACCAATGTCACAAAACAATTTGTGTATTAATTGTTGAATGAAAAGCTAATTTCCTCTGTAAAGTTTCAGCTAAAACACAATTAAGCAATCTAATCACTAGTTCATTAGTTCACTAATTGTTAGTTCACTGCATTTTAGCATAGAGAATATAATTTACATTAATAAAATTGTTTACCTCTGTCTTCTAAAGGTTTTATTATATTTTAAAAAAGAAAAAAAATGGACTGTTCTATAGCTGCAATAACAAGTAACCACCTGTGGCAGACAGACTCTTAAAGTGGCCTCCATGATGCTCACCACCTGGTATTTCTACCCCTGCATGATCCTGTACCCTTGAGTTTGGGCAAGATCTGTGACTCATTTCTAATACTATACAGCAAAGGTGATGGGAGGTATGTGGCTACAGGCACATGATTATATAGTTATACACAATTGTAAAGTCCATCTAGCTGGAGTCTCTCCCTTGCTGGCTTTGAGGAAGCGAGCAGCCATTTAGGAGAACCACATGACCATCACTGCAAAACTAAGCAGAGTTCATGCCACCTGCCTCAAATAGCCAATCTTTGAGACAGGGATGAGATGAGAAGCAAGATACTTATTGTGTATGAGAAGGCAAGGAGCCAGAGGGGATCATGCCTCCAAAATTTGCCTCCCCAGAATGGATACTAGGTGGAGGTTTTATAGGGAAAAAGGGTAAGGATTTATGAGTCCTAGGAATTTGTAGAAAGTTAATCTATTTTAGGTGGTCACAATGATTACACCTCAGATATGCTGATATCTTAATTGGTATTTGGGGCCTGGAGGTGATCTGCTATCATATAATCTCCTGGGAGATTCCTCTGTTTTTCTGTTATGGTCTTCAGATTATTATTGCTTGTTTTTGCACAGTCCTAAAGAAAGCACAGATTAGTCCTTAACCCTGAGAGGAACAAAAAGAAACAATGGGTTCATGCCTAGAGACAGAATCATGATGGCAACAAAATGGTGCAGATTGTGCTCAAGATGCAGTCATGTATTTTACTCTGCCTGTTACAATCCTCCCTTTTTGTTGTGAGTTTCTCAATCTTGGGAAGTGTGGCACTTTGTCTTTCTGGCTACTTCCTGCTGAATGAGGGTGTTGTTTTGAGACCCTCAGGGGTGGTGAGCCATAGGAAAGACAGAGTAAAAATTTACCACATCTATATGGATAAAGTAGGGAGCATGGAAAAAACACAGGCTCTGGAGGAAAGTACCAGGAAAACAAATACCTCGAGTTTTAGACTGACAAGTCCAGTTCTCACAGTTCTGGCAGATTTGTTCCTTGGAGTCCTTTGGAATCCAGGAGACAACAGAAATACTGTGGCTCTTACTTGGAACAGAGAATATGGTTAAGACCAGCAGGGAGGACATAGGGAAGCATAAAAGCCTAGAAACTGATAAACAGTATAGTACATAGGGTCACACTAAGACAACAACAGTATGTATTCTTAGAGCACATTGGGTCTAGTGCACAGGAAATAGTAAGTAAAACCTGGGGCTACTTAGCTATTAGGAACTTCTTTGTTAATCATTGGTACAGATTTCAATAATGACAGTCAGGAGGTCTTCATTGGTCCAAATTTTCTGTTCGTTATATGTTAATAGAAAAGTCTCCTCTGCTTCTCCTGAGGAGCAACTTCCCTGAAAATATCCTTCAAGATTATCTGAGCTATTATCTTTATATCTCAAGATTCTGTTGATGTGTCCTTGTGAGCCTCGCTCCAGGTGGGTCACATGCTCTATGTTCAAGGGCAGGTAGTAATGACACATTGATGATTAATACCTGGAATTAGTTGTGTTCCTAGGTGGTAGCCATTGCAGTCTCTTTAGACTCACGGTGCTGGTTTTCCATCAGATACCATCTGGTCCTTCAGATGGTGGAGAACACACACAGTATGGTCTGATGTGACAAGAGCAAAATTCTCATCAGTCACATTGTCCTGGTAGGCAGATTCAGTGTATATCGATATTTTAGCCTGAGGCTTTCTTTTGCCTTAGGTGTGTAACCAAGTAGCTTGTTGTCTAATTTTATAGCACAGCCTATCTTCCTGGGCTAATAAGAAGGCTATTCTGTTATGTCAGCTTGGTTTATGAGGTCAGAAATTATTGTTGTGCTTGCATCTAACTAGCAACTTAATCTGTTATTTGTCCCATACTGATTGATAAATTTCCTGAAAATTTTCTCTAATTCAGCTATACCATAATTAGGAATTAAAGCTGTTAGAAACAACTAACATGACCCTGAGTAGGAGACCAATGAGATTTCTTCTCATTCTCATTTTACAGTGTGTAACTATTTAACATTACCTTTCTGGTATTTACTAGTATCATTACTACAAATAGATACAGGCAATCTTGAAGTTCCTAAAGTGCATTGTCCATGCATTTTCTAGGAATCTAATCTAGAGATTGTCCACATAAATTCACTATCAGTTGAAAAGAATCATCCAAATTAGTATAGTTGGATCTACTGCACAAACATATATAACCTTAAGCAGCACACAGAAAAAGAAAGTAGCAAACAAGTTTTCATTAGGGAATTAATGATTAGCAAGATACTACAGGGTGGACCTCTTCTATTGGAGGTCTTCAGTTAGTCTCCTTAAAACACATTAAGTGTTCTTCCCAAGAGCAAGCAACCCCTCCTTGGTTTACCTGTTAGCAGTCATGGGCCACTGTCCCAGAAGCAAAAGTGGACCTAAGACAAAATTGCCCAGAGCAAAATGGTAATACTAGTTTATGCGGCCCGCTGTTTGATTTAAAGTGGCTTCAGGAACCAGTTTTTTTACTCAGAGTTCCAAAGGATACCCAAAGGCCTTTTCTAATATTTACAACTTTGCTGAGTTTATTCATAGAATTTCTAATTGGGGAATTACAATATCTAAACCCCTTAGTTAGATAATTTGGAGAAAGAAAAGTGGTTTCTTATATCTAGAAAGTAGGACCTTAAAACATCAGCAATATTTCCACATAAAACCCTTAATATCTTTTCACTTATTCAGTCTTATATAGTCATTTTCTGTTCAACTTAATTCTGGATCAGCCTCAGTCTGTAAGCCCATCAGTCTCTGCTTAAGAGTTCTGGAAACTTCAATTCACAGGTCTAATATAGTTCGTTTTTTGTTTGAGATGTTTTGGTCAGACGTTTTCAGTAAATCAAAGTAAAAACCTACCTGCAGATAACAAAACTTAATATGGCCATGATTCATTTATGAAAATAAATACTCTTTAATAGTGGAAAGGCCTGGCAGAAGTTAATTACAAGCAACATGTAAAGGACTAATAAAATAAAATCTTTAGAAAACCTTAGACAACAATATTTTTAAATATGACCATTAGCTGTAGTTTTTTTCATTGTGATTAAATGAAGGTATACAATCCAAATCAATTTTGCATGCTTGCCTATCTGCAGCTACGTCTGCTTCCTCACCAATGACAGCACATTCCTCCTTTCCACTCTGTACTTCTAGTATCCTGTTAACAATCAGCTGTCCCCTTCTCTCCACTCTCTTCTCTCTCATCTAGAAAGAAACCAGTAAGACAGCCTCCTATAAATGTATAAAACCATAAGTTCATACAACATATGGTCATGCTGTGTCCCTAAGTCCAGTCCATTCTTGTCTGAAGAGTTGACCTTAGTACTGGTTTCCAGTTAGGGCCAGCAGCAAGTCTAGGGGCCATGTTCCCTGGGGACCCTCCAGGCTGTCAGACCATGAATTCTGGCCTTTTAGTAGAGTTTTTGAATTGCATACTTCTTTTTCTTGTGCTACATCTGGGACTCTACATTGTACTCCCCATCATGTCTGCCTTTGGTGGTGACTGGGCACCATCTGGTTCTTCTGGTCCCATTAACTGTATTTTTAAAGAACTTTAGACATCATGCATAATAATCTTGGGGTCTACTAGTATAAATACCAAGATTATCAAGTCCCTAAATACTTGAATAGTATAAAAGTAACCTCATCAGTAAATAATGTGAATTCCCCAGTCAAAGCATCAGCTTTGATGATGCTAGACTAAAACAAATAAAGATATAACCAAGTTAACAATTAAGAAAAAAAATTATGATATAATATTATGGATTTGTTATGTAATATTAGGCAAAAACATAAGAAATAAGTTTTAACCTAATAAGCATTAAGTACTTCTCTCAATTTTAATCTGTTCCATGTAATTTATGAAATAAAACCAAAGATCTTAAAGTAAAAACTTCAGATTTTCTTTTTTCTCAAGCTGTGTGGCTTGGTTTTGACTCAAGAATCTTATTTTAATCACAGGTCAAACTATTGCCTTTGAGGGAGACTACACAAGGAATAAATTAGCCTTTGACTCAGAAATCAGAGAAAACTTTGTTATTTTAACAGTGAAAAGCCCAATTCTTTGTTTTATATTCTAGCATTAATGCTTTTAAAAATCTCATAAATTAAACCATTAAAATTTTGTCAGACAAAACTTTTAATTGTATCAAATATTTTTTAATAAATCTTTTCTAGACTACCCCTTCAAATAGCAAATATAAATATATATATATTTTCCATTTGTGGCATGAAAAGCAAAGGTATAGAAACTTAAACTATAACAAATATATATTAACTCAATTTAATATCGGTAAGTTACTTAAAGGGTCCTGGAAATTATTTTAAGCCTATAATTGAAATAAAGTTTGTTTAAACATTCCAAGTTTTCATTCAGCTTTTACTAAGTCTCATATTTTCCAATCTAATTTTAGCCTTAAAAGGTTTTTTACCAACTGGCTTTAGAAATCCCAAAGTCTCTACTCAACTGACCAACTCATTGATATGGTTATGACTTTAAATCTCTTGTTAGGGTTAGAACATTTTTTTCAGGCTGTTTCAGATGTATCTCAAGGTTTACCTACAAAAGAGAGAACTTGTTTACAGTTCTTTTAAGATTGGGATTCACCCAGTTTCTGATAACTATAGCAAGCAGTAATTCTTATCTTCTGTTTGCCCAAAAAGTTTTCCACCTAGCTAGAAAGGATCTTTTCAAAAGCTTACCTGGAGCTACATGACCTTGGAGACTAGGGAAGACTGAAGAAGACTGATCCTGCTCCATCACCCTCCATTGTTTGCTCAATGAAGAAGACAAGATTTGGTCCTTCTAAAGTATTTACGTATGTTTAAGTTTACCTAGGCATTTTGAAAAGCAAAATATATCTACTTTCTCTCTTTCTACTGTTTTGGATCTGCTACTTTTACTTTAAGACCAAACTATTCTTTTTCTTTAAATAAAACAGATTTCATACAATAGAAAGGTTTTGCTTTTACGTTTCAAATAGACCTATTTATTTATTTATTTTTAATTATGATTGAATGAAAATGTACGTCCCCATATAAATTTGCATGCCCACCTATATGCAGCTCCCACTGCTCTCTCTGCCCAGTGACAGCACATTCTTCCTCTCTGCTCCATACATATCTTATCCTCCCAAATCCCCTCCTCTCTACCCATTCCCCCACCTCTAGTAAGAGGTCAGCAGAACGACATCCTATAGTTGCATAGAACCATAAAGTGAACACATGATATGGTCACTGTGTCACCAAGCCCAATCCATTCCTGTCTGAAGAGTTGACCTCCATTATGATTTATAGACAGGGGCAACATCAAGCCCAGGGGCCATGCTCCCAGGGTAAGCCCAAGGCCCCTGGACCATCAATTTCAGTCTTCTACTGGAGATCTCAGGGTGCACTCCTTTTCATTCTTGTGCTGCCAGTGAGATTCAACTTTGTGAGCTCCATCACAGCTATCACTGGAGGTGGCCGGGCACCATCTGGTTCTTCCGGTCACAAGTCAACGTAGTCACCCATCTCACATGGGTCTCTCTGTCAAACAGACCAATTTATATCAAAATTTCTCCAAGTAGCTGCTAAAAGTCTATAAGACAGACACAAGATGCAGTTTTACTGGATAGAGAAAGTACCGAGGTTCTAATAAAGCCTTATAATAAACAGCAATTCGCAGCCATAGCTATCAATCTAATATAAGACAGAAATGTAAACAATGCTCTAGATCAAAAGCAAGCTCTTAGAACAAGAAGAGTAGAAAGACCACAAATTCACTAAACAATACCACACAAAAACAAAGATACGGGGATCCTAGTGTCTTAAAGCACATACAGCAATTTTTGGCAAGATCTACTCAATTCACAGAAAAGAAAAACAGGTTCTAGATAACTTATTGACTGCTACAGCCTCAGTTGGAGAAATATTAGGCCTTTTGACAAAACCTGAACATCAAGAACATTTCCCTGAAAAGGAAAGAAAGGACAACACAAACAAAAGCTCATTTTCCCAAAGTTGTCATTGAAATTCCAAATTACTTCCAGTGTATTTAGTTTGTAGCATTTTTAAATATGAACCTCAAACCAGTGTCTCAGTGAGAGGGGGGAATCCCAGCTCATTTATCAAAGACATTAAGCTCCAAGGTTCAAGGTTTTGGTTTCCTTCTTGTGAAACTTAATCCATTCTCATAACTGGAGACCTAGTCTCATATTTTTGACTTTAAATAAACTAATTCTGCCAACTGAAAAGTACCTTAAAGTTACTGAAGCTTATGTTAATGCTATGATTCATCATTGGAAACTATATCATAAAAAAGGTAAGGAATTACCACTTACGCCTTCAATTTCACAACACAGGTCAGGAGCTGGCACCTCCCCCAGAGAATTTGGTAAAACAGAGCACTATTTTCCAAGTTTATGTTGAGTCATAAAAAGGCCTGAAACCACCCCCAGCAAGGACCAGCTTGGCCACCTCAATCTGCCAGACAATCTCATGAGCTTGAGTGCTCTTGGCTGCCTCAATCTCCCAGATACACTTAGGTCCAAACCAAGACTCGAGAGTTGCCAGGAGTCCCTCACTACAATTCTACACAGGGAGTTGGTCATCCAGGGTACCACTTGCCCCAGAAACCAAGGGACTCTAGCCCTAGTCTCCCCAGCCTTGTGGCACCCAAGAAGAGAACTGTGAACTCAAGGATTCTATCCAAGTCTTGCTTTAGTATTCACCTTTTATGGCGTGTTGGAGACCGGCGATGCCGTGGCAAGCCCCGAACCCTCCTAGCAGCCCAATTTGGAGATGAAAAGGTGTCCAGCAGTAACCATCTTCTATAGAGCTGACAAGAAGGCCAGGCCCACCACAGGTAGGTCCCCCAAGTCACAAACAGCAAAGTTGGCCGGGGTTGCCAAAATTTTTACCACAAAACTAAGCGGAGTTCATGCTGCCCACCACAAACAGCCAATCTCTGAGATGGGGTGAGATAAAAAGCAAGACAGTTATTGTGTACCGGTAGACAAGGAGACAGAGGGAATCATTCCTCCAAAATCTGTCTCCCCAAAATGGAGACTAGCTGGAGGTTTTATAGGAGAAGGGGATAAGGATTTATGAGTCTTGAGAATTTGTAGAGTTAATCTTCTTTCGGTGGTCACGATGGTCACATCTCAGATGTGTTGACATCTTAATTGGTGCTTTGGGCCCAGAGGTGGTCTGAACATCATGTAACCTGGCAGATTCCTCTGTTTTTGTGTTCTGGTCTTCGGATTGTTATCGCTTGTCTTTCCATAGTCCTAAAGAAAGCCTAGGCTAGTCCTTAACTTTGAGAGGAACTAAGGGAAACAACGAATTCGTGCTTAGAGACAGAATCAGGAAACAAAATGGTGCAGCTACTAATTTTACTCTGCCTGTTTCATAATAAGGAACTGTTACTATGATAAAAAAAATTATATAGTAAAGGAAAATGAGAGGTTGTATTTGGCATATGTTCAAATATGCAAAAGTAGAAAATGGACAAGCATGCTGCCAAGAGCTATGTCTGCCCAGGTCCAAGGAAATATTACAGAATCATCAGTATATTAATGTTACAAATGTGTAAAATCATTAAAAGCATCACCTTTTCAGATTGACTGAAAACTGCTAAATCACTGTGATTCTACATTTTGGATTATCTGTCTTAATAATCATTGCTACAGGTTTCAGTAAGGAGAGTCAGGAGGGTCTTCATTGGTCCAACAAATCTTACTACTCACTAAATGCCAATAGAAACAGGTAAGATTGGAAGATACGTGGGTCTTCTGCACTGTTAATGATTTGTTTGTGGGAAAGGTTCCCTAAAAGATGTTTTCCAAGATTATTTTAGCTATTGTCTTTTTACCTCACGGTCCAGTTGGTGTGTCCTTATGAGACTTCACAAAACCAGCTCTAGCTAGATCACATTTTTTATACTCACAGATGGGGAAATGAGGGCTACAAAAGTATTTCCTAAATCAAAACCACAAACAGCATCTAATCACTGAGGGCCGAGGTTGAAGTAAAAGTTCTCTATTTGCAGATGATATGATCTTTATACGCAGAGAAAATATATATCATAAAACAGGTATGGAACTACCACTTCTCCCTGCAAACCTGTCAGATTTTCTCTGAGCCACGAAAAGAAACCTAATGAGGAACATCTGTGTACCTTTGTTGTACAAGTGCTGCCTTTTGGGGAGCAGGCACCTAGTGCTCTAACCTGTCTGTAACCACCTTTTCCTGTCATGGGGGTCGTTAATACTTGTAATGAGTGGTAGTAACCACTCCAATGGCTTTTATTGGCCAACCTGTCCCAGATTTTCTGTGGCTTATACTTGCTCAGAGCTCTTTGAGAATAGAATTGTCTCTGTAATGTTTCAAACACCCAAATCTGGACTTCAGCTGTGGTTCACTAAGAGTTATTAGATGCCATTCTTAAAACAAAAATCTAAGAAAAATTCTCTTTCACCAAACAAATGATTTTTCAAACAAATTTGACAAACAAAACTTAAGAAAACATAAGAAAAAGGAATAAGCAAATCTCATTTTCGAAGAGTACTCACCCTGTGGGTGTCAAAGGCACACGGAATGGTCCAGAAGATAAGACCTGCCTTTTTGCTGGCTTCTGCTCCACAATCCAGGTCTCCTGGAGGCTGACTGGATTCATGATTTCAGAATTTCTGCAGCAACTAACTTTGGTAGGACAAAAATACCGCAAAGTTTAGTGAAGCAAAAAGAAAGATTTCAGGCGGCATATACTAAAAAAGGCACAAGCGAGAAGCGGACAAACCTGCTGCTAGAGCCATGTCTTGATAAGTCTTTGCTCTCAGTTCTTGATGCATTTACCAGGCTGTGTTTTGGTACCCCTTAAATGTTCTCCAGTCTCTAGAAACACACACTTACACGTTGTGTACCTACCTAACATGTACCTGAGAATTTAATGGAAACCCTGGTGGTGTACTGGGTTAAATGCTAAAGCTGCTAACGAAAAGGACTGCAGTTCAAATCCACCAGGCGTGCTCCTCCCCTGTGCGGTCACTGTGAATCAGAACTGACTCCACAGCAGTAGGTTTGATTTTTGGTTTTGAGCCTGTAATGCTCTCAACGGTCAAATTCCTCCAGCTTCAAGGGACTTGCCTAAGGCCTCACACAGGCCCTTAGTAAACAACCCAGGACCTTTCACGTCTCTCACAGAGCCATCCATTTTGGTTCTGGGGCAGTGGGAGTGATAGGCTTTTGGAGCTGCTCTAAGGTCTCTAGGAGAAGTCTGGTGGCACCAGACACTGAGGCTGTTCTGTTTTCTGATCTCCCTCGGGAAACAAGCAGATGGCTCCTGCTTGGCTCCCCAGCAATGCTGCTGGGTAGAAACCCCAAGTTCTCTGGGCATGACTTGTATGGGCCAAAAAACAAGAGGTTGAGTTGGGATACCTTAATGTCATTGTACAAGGAAGCACAGCCAGTCAGTGTCTAGTTCTGCCAAGACTGCTGACCAAGGGCGGGCTGGAAGGTTACTTTTAAAGGGGTTTGCAAGTAGAGGGTTCATACTAGTTACGTCAGCAACATTCTTAATCGTACTGCGCAGGTGCAGTGGAGTTTACTTACAACGTCAGAGCAAAAGCAGGATTCAAATATGAAGCTTGAGGTGGTGGAGCCTGCAAAGGAAAGGATTTTGCAATACAACACTATAAGACAGGAAGCCTTTTGCAATACAACACTGTAGGGGAGGAAGCCAGGGAAAGAATGCAGCCCTGTGGGGCTCCTATCTCACAATGATTTGTAAGCAAAGGGATTCTTGTACAAGATCATTACATTCAGGCCTCTGTATGAAGTAATTGGCTGTGAATCATTGTAATAAACAATTATATCTTTTGATGAGGTGCACCATATAGTTATTACATCTAGGTCTTTGTATAAGGTTATTGAACATTTTGTCTTGGAGGTATGCTTTTTAATGGAGATTTTTTTGTCATTAACCTGTTACTCTCCTGCTGCTTATTTTGCTGTTGTTTGTCTTTACATACAAAATTCTGTTTCAAAGAGTTTTGGTTTTGTTATCACGGACAGTCTTGGCTATTCCAACCCACAAATAGGGTTCTTCTTCTCTACTGAGTAAGAATAGTCAGGAGACAATCTCCAGTTTTCCACACTAGTCAAAGATTTATTAGGAAAGAGATTGCAAGCAGAGAGGAGGGGAGCCTAAAGAATGCTTACCCCCACCTCCTGGAACCAAGCCTTCGTTCACGCTTATAAAGGATTTTAGGTGGAAAGATCTCGTGTTTTATTCATTGTGAGGCCAGAAAATAGGTGGGGCTAGGGTAACAAGCTGCACATGCAGGCAGACCTCAAGTGGCTTCTGCAGGGGGGTTTCTGGGACTGGTAGCAGGACTTACTATGGAGTGTTGCACCTGCACAGTTTCTTGCCCGAGTTTGATTCCCCGGGCTTCTGGTGCCCCCATCAGAAGAACATATAGCGGTCACCTCTGTCTCATCTGCACATGCCTCTCTGAATTGAGTCTAAACTGGCTGTTAGTCAGAATCGACTCCATGGCAGTGGGTTTGTGCTTTTCCAAAAAACAACTCTGGGGATAATTTAAGCACCTCTTCCCCAGATATGGGTGGTAAAACGATTTGCTTATCACTCTAGAATGTTCCAAGGTGCAATTAGGCAGGACCTTCACATCCCTGTCTCAGTTTTTCCTGAATTATTTTGTTGCTTTTGAATGTGTAAGGAAGTATCCCATAGCAGACAGATGAGAGGCATAGGCACTATCGTCTCCAATTCAATTCAAACCAGCCCTTGAGGACTGGGCAATGGTTGAGGTCTATTAGATCAGACACTGACTACCAATTCCTGAAAAACGTATTAGTCAAACTCTAACCTCTAGTCTCCTACAAAACCCTTCATGAGGTAACTCTGTATTACCGAGCTGCAAGTGGTCACTTTGTTCTCCTGGATTACCATGCAGCCTATTCCTAGCCTCTGCTTGGTTGGCAAACCCAAAAGACTCACAAACACACTGTTGATCAACTATATTAGCCTTTTTCCTTGTTTCCCCCAGGTTTGTCTATGTCAAAATCTCAACTCTTTTCTGGAGTAACTTCAGCTTCTTACATAAAATTGCAGTACAATTCTAACTCATACTTTTCTTGGTACATGGCAAAATATTTGTTTTGTTTAGAATAACAATAGCCACTGGTGAACTTTTGTCCACCAAAATCAATAAATTAACAAGTAAAGAAAAGCTCAAAATACATCAGAACTTCCAGTGAAGTCACGACAGCATAGATTTGTGTCTTCTTGTCTCTTCTCCTTAAGCACAATTCTATTTTTTAATTATGATTGAATGAAAATGTACATTCCCATATAAATTCGCTCACCTGGATGCAGCTCCCACTGCTCTTGCTGCCAAGTGACAGCACACCCCTCCTCTCTGCTCCATACATGTCTTATCCTCCCAACAGTCTCCTATCCCCTCCTCTCCACCCACTCCCCTTTCTGCAGTAAGAGGTCAGCAAGATGACATCCTATAGATGCATAAAACCATAAAGTTCCCACAAGATACAGTCACTCTGCTTCACCAAGTCCAATCCATTGCTGTCTGAAGAGTTGACCTTCATTATGATTTATGGACAGGGGTAGCATCAGGGCCAGGGGCCATGCTCCCAGGGGAACTCCGAAGCCCTGGACCATCAATTGTGGTCTTTTAGTGGAGATCTCAAGGTGCACCCCTATTTATTCTTGTTTTGCCAGTGAGACTCAACTTAGTGAGCTCCATCGTGGCCTTAAGCACAATTCTAAGCCCTGCAAATAACACAGGAGACACAAAAGGAAGCTACACAGACACCAATAACCTCAGGGAAAGATGGTAAACATCATTAGTTATTATGGAAATACAAATCAAAACCACAATAAGCTATCACTTCACACCTACCAGGATTGCTATAATCAAAATACAAAGTGCTGGTGTTTTAGTAATCTGGTACTGCTATAACAGAAATACCACAATTGGTGGCTTTAACAAGGAAAAGCTTATTCTTACACAGCCCAGTAGGCTACAAGTCCATATTCAAGATGTCCACTCCAGGGGAAGGCTTTCCCTTTTGTTGGCTCTTATGAAAAGTCATTGTGTTACATTAGTCTTTGTTCAGCAAGCATCTTGGCACAGGAATCTCAGATCTGAAGGATTTGCTCTTCTCCTGGTACTGCTTTCTTGATGATGTTAGGTTCCCAACTCTCTGCTTTCTTCTCTTTCCTTTTATCCCTTGTAGGATAAAAGGCGGTACAAGCCACACTCCAGGACAACTCCTTTAAATAGAGCAGGGAGGTAACCTTATCGCATCTCTGGAGCATTCATCCCATCATAGAAAATGTCATAGCAAAAACGTGTTCATTCCGTATGATACCAAAAGTCTTAAATCAGTTCCAAGTGCAAAGTACAAAAATTTCTCTACATCTGTGAAATCAAGAACACAAATTATCTGCCTCCAAAGTACAGTTAGTAGAACAGGCAGGCACAAGCTATACCTTTCCATTACAAGTGAGAGAAATTACAGGGAAAGATGGCATTAACAGGCAACACGCGAGTCAACAGCACACAATACAATAGCCCTCAAAGCTTTGAAAATAATCTTCTGTTCTGTGAGACAATTATACATTACCCTTGCCCTCCAGACTGTAGGTATTGTCCACAATCTCCAGATTCTGAGTAGAGATCCCTAGCCCTGTGCTACAACTCTGCCTTCTAGGCCCACTTGATCAGCAGCTCTGCCCCCTCAGCTTTAGGTGCACCCTAAGCCCAACTTAGTTGCAATTCCACCTTTACAAACACAGGAAGCCATGGCTCCTCCCTTTCGTGCCCCTGAGGTCATGGCCATACCTTTTGAGACTCAGGCGGCTCAGCTTCTTATGCTCTTTGTCTCTTCAATTTCTGCTTCTCACGGCCTGATGGCACAGACCTCAAGCCCACATCTACCCTGCAGGGGCAAGTGTTCCAAAGCTCTGTAGCTGTACCAATTCAAGTGCCTGGAGGCACCCCACTCTGCCAGGAAGCCTCCTGAACACAAGCATGCAGCTATTCTGCTCTGCTGGTCAGCAAGCCTAGCTCCACTGATTCAAGTGCCCAGAGGCACCCACACTTTGCTAGGAAACCTCTCTGCACAGGCACTCAGCTCTCTTGCTCCATGGGTTGGCTTCCTGCCTCACACTGGTCTGCTTCTGCCGCTGCTACGGCTGGTCCTCTGCTGCTTGTTTCTCACCATCTATAGCTTTTTCGGTGTTAACATCTTTCCTTGGTTCCTTCTGAGTCTTCTCTCCATTCATAGTTTCAAAACCACTTCCACATCTTAGGTATCTGTTAGAACAGCACCACACTCTTGATACCAAAATCTGTTTTAGTCATCTGGTATCGCTCCATGAGTGGATAGCTTTAGCAAAGAAAAACATTTATTCTTATACAGCCCAGTAGGCTACAAGTCTGAATTCAGGGTTTCCACTCCAGGGTAAGGCTTATCCTCTGTGGGATCTGAAAGAAAGTCCTTGTGTTGCATCAGTCTTTGGTCAGGAGCATCTTGGCACAGGAACCTCAGGTCTGAAGGACACACTGTACTCCCAGTGCTGCTTTCTTGATGGTATCAGGTTCCCAATTTTCTGGTCTGTGCCAGCTTCCCAAGCAGAATCAGCTTCTACTGACGCTAACCAGGAGACCTTTATAGGCGGGAGTAGCTTTGTCAAGGGTGGACACTGGAGGGCAGGTTACGCCATTGTCAACTGCACAGAGGTCCTGGAGACAAATGCCTTCCCAAATGGAATCTCCAGCCCAGAAAGCTGAGTTGGTTGCAGTGGTCCAGGCCTTATGACTGACCAAGTCCAAGTGGGTGACCACTCATATAGGTTCAGAGTAGGTGATGTCACTCCTATATGTACATGGGAACTTGTAGAAGAAAGGGAACATTTTATTAAAAAATTTTTTTGTTAAGGCCTTTCACACCAACAGACACATGCACCAGAATGTTTATCGTAGCACAGTCCACGATAGCAAAAAGATGGAATCAACCCAGATGCCCAACAGCAGAAGAATGGATAGGTAAACTATAGTACATATACTCAGTGGAGCACTACACAATGATAAAGAATAACGATGATTCCAGGAAACATCTCCTAACCTGGTTTCAACTGGAAGACATTATGTTGAGTGAAACTAGTCAGCGACAAAAGGACAAATATTGTATGAGACCTCTACGATAAGATCTCAAAAACAGATTGTGTATAGAAGAAAAGACTCTTTGACAGCTGCAAGGGAGGGGAGGGAGGGAGGGTGGGAAGGGAGGGTTTAGTTTAGATAGTTGCTAGAAATCTAGTTGAGAGAAAGTGGTGATGGCACACATTAGAAACAAGAACAACATTAAGTGGACTTCAGCATAACTGGAGTACTCCTTCCATCTTAACCCAATATTGCAAGGATAAAGTAGCTGGGGCAGGGGGCAGGGGACCATGCTCTTAGGCAAAATTGAGGCCAATTGGCACAACTAGCATTTTGCTAAGAGAGTTCTCTGCACCCCACATTGGTGAGTGGCATCTGGGGTCTTAAAAGCTGCCAAGCTGCCATCCGAGGACACAGCAAATGGTCCCAACTCAGCAGGAACGGATGCTCACCGAGGACCAAAATGACATGGGGTAAAGAGAACCCAGAAGATAGAGAGACCCATATGAGTGGGTGCCTACATCAACTTGGGGCCGGAAGAACTGGATGGTGCCCAGCCACCACCAGTGATAGCCACGATGGAGCTCACAGAGAGAAGTCTCACTGGCAACACAAGAATAAAAAGGGGTGCATCATGAGATCTCCACTAAAAGACTTCAATTGATGGTCTAGCGGTTTCAGGGTTCCCCTGAGAGCATGGCCCCTGGCCCTGATGCTGCCCTCACCCATAAATTATAATGAAGGTCCACTCTTTGGACATGAATGGATTGGACTTGGCAATGCACAGTGAGCATATATTGGATGCACTTTATGGTTCTATACATCTATAGGATATCATCCTGCTGACCTCTGGCTGAAGGAAGGAGAGTGGGTGGAGAGGAAGGGAAAGGAGACTGTTGGGAGGATGAGACATGTATGGAGCAGAGAGGAATAGTGTGCTGTCACCGGACAGGGAGAACAGTGGAAGCTGCATATAGGTGGGCATGTAAATTTATACAGGAATGTACATTTTCACTCAGTCATGTTAAATAAAAAATAAAAATAAATAAAAATAATTTTTTTGTTATGATTAAGTGAAAGTATACAATCCAAGTCAATTTTGCATTCTTGCCTCTCTATAACTCTATCTGCTCCCCCCACCCTGTGACACCATACTCCTCCTTTTCACTCTTTACTGCTGGTATCTTCCCAGTGAGCACTTGTCCCTTCTTCTCTACCCTCTCTTCTCCCCAGCAATATAAGCCAACCAAGTGCCATTGAATCAGATCCTACTCATGGCAACCCTAGGGAGCAGGGTACTTTTGAATTAGGCCAGAAAAGAAAGCAAACACAACTAACAGATTTTGTACCTCCTTGAGGCAGTGTCGCTCTCTGCTGCTCTGGCTGTGGCACACTGCAAAGGATAGCAACAGGAAGATGCAGTCATGGCCCAGAACCACCGAAGGGCTAGCTTACAAGCCAAGTGGCCAGTAGCAAAGACTGTAGTCCTAATAATACTGAGGTTGAAGTAAAAAAGACTTACGTGGCCCTTTAGCGACAGTTGCAAAAGTGGGAGCTTTGTCTCTTCAACTAGGGATACTACAAGGCTTTGCTGAGATTTTCTTGTGCCACAGACAGTAAGCTGGGAATGTTATAGGGTATCTCATTAGTTTCTCATCTCTCAGGGAAACTGAGGTTTTATGGCTTGATGTTAAATATCTTGAAAACTGTTATTTCACATCTGTTTTTGTTTTTCGGTTGTTCCGGGATAAATCCAGTTCTTGTTATTTTGTTTTAGCCAAAAAAAGGAGCCTTACCAGAACATACAGATATTTTCAGTGGTTATTCTTATTCAAACAAGTTACATAGCTGTTGTCTCTAAACCTATTGATGGCAAAATTATGCTGCAAGAGACTTCTCTGTGGGGCAGTGTTGCCGTTGCTTTGATCCTGATGGATGGTGTTCATTAGCTACAAGTTTTATATATATACATACACACAATGTACACATAATACATATAGTGAATGTATACATGTATAACATATATACATATATATATACCTGTAGATATCCCCGTGCACCTGTCAGTTTGTTGTACTATGGTGGCTTACATGTTGTGGTGATGCTGGAGGCTATGCCACTGATGTTTCAAACATCAGCAAGGTCATTCACAGTGGACAAGTTTCAGTTGAACTCCCAGATTAAGATAGACTGGGAAGAAGGACCTGGTGTTCTACTTCTAAAAAAAAAGAACCAGGGAAAACATTATGAACAGCATCAGAACACTGTCTGATACAGTGCCAGGAGAGAACCCTTCAGGTTGGAAGACCCTCAAAATACCACTGGGAAAGGACTGTGTCATCAAAGTAGACAACAAAATAAGACAAAAATCAAACCTCTTACTATACAGTTGATTCCAGCTCTTAGGACAGAGTAGAACTGCCCCATAGTGTTTCCAAGGAGTAGGTGGTGGGCTCAGACTGCCAACCTACAGCTGTAGCTGTTAACCACTGTGCTACCACCAGGAATCTATCGAAGTGGAGTCTACCTTAACGATGTGCATGAAGTCAAGCTTTGGGGCCCTTCATTTGCTGATGTGGTGTACTCAAAATGGGAAGAAACAGCTCCAAACATCCATCAATAATAGGAATGTGGAATGCTCCGAAGTACAAATCTAGGAAAATTTGAAATCATCACAAACGAAAGGGAATGCATAAACATCAATATCCTAGGCTTTAGTGAGCTAAAATGGATAGGCATTTCAATCAGACAGTCGTACAGTTTACTATGCAGGGAATGACAATTTGAAGTAGAATGGCATTGTGGTCATAATAAAAATGACTATTTCAATATCTGTTCTGAAGAACTAGAATACACTTAATCCCTGGCACAGACACAAGAACACAGTGGTCACTGACAGGGTGAGGGGACCCAAACTAGTCTGAGAAAGGCCCCAGAGGTCACTGTCCACTTTCCTCCTTATGCAGCCCTGTCGGCCTGGTCTTAGAACTGCACAACTACCGCCCTTTCTGTTGCCTAGTTCCTTGGTGGAAACCCTGGTGGTGTAGAGGTGAAGTGTACGACAGCTAACCAATAGGTTGGCAGTTCAGATCCACCAGGCACTCTTTGGAAACTCTGTGGGACAATTCTACTCTGATCTATTGGGTCACTATGAGTTGGAACCAACTCAACGGCATCTAACAACAACAGCAACAGTTTCTTGGGTGAAGCTGTGACCGGTCTCATGCACTTACATTAACCAATTACCAGGTGCCAGTTACCAACAACCGTTTACGAATCACCAGTTTACCAGCTGCCGATCACCTTAGTTTAGGGGAAGGACTTGTACCCATCTCACAGGAAGTTTCTCTTCTCAGCGGTAGTGGCAAGGATCACAGTGGCCACCCAAAACTCCTTACCAACAAAACAGGGTTCAGGGCACGCTTTAAGAAATTATAGTAGTTGTTGCTGTTAGGTGCCTTCGAGTCGGTTCCAACTCATAGCAACCCTGTGAACAACAGAATGAAACACCTGGTCCCGCACCGTGCTCACAATCGTTTTTATGCTTAGGCCCATCGTTGCCACTGCTGTGTCAATTCATCTTGTTGAGAGTCTTCTCCTTTTTCTCTGACCCTCCACTCTACCAAGCATGATGTCCTTCTCCAGGGAATGATCTTTCCTGACAACGTGTCCAAAGTATGTAAGACACAGTCTAGTTGTACTTCTTCTGGAACAGATCTGGTGGTTCTTTTGGCAGTCCAAGGTACATTCAATTTTCTTCTCCAACCCCACAATTCAAAGGCATCAATTCTTGTTCTGTCTTTGCTATGCATTGCCCAGCTTTCACATGCATACGATGAGCAAAATTCAAACCACGCAAACTGTGCAAACAGCAAACAGCACATAGAGCTGCCTTGCAGGTAGGCTGAAGCCACAAATGGAAACTGTGGCTTGACTGGCTGTTAGGCCCTCAAGCAGTGTCAAGTGACTTCCTTTTGGCTTTTTGCTTCTTTGGAAAAACAGTTCAAGAGATTTTTTTACCCTGACCCCTGAGGAGTTTGTTTTCCTTTTTTTTTTTTTTTTAATTATGGTTAAGTGAAACTTTATAACCAAGTCAATTTGCCATACAAAACCCTGAGCACCCACCTCTATAAAACTCTATCAGCTCTCTTCACCCTGAGACAGCACACTCACCCCCTCCACTGTTTACTCTTAGTAACCACCCAGCTGACAACTGTCCCTCTTCTCCACCCTTCCCGCTCCTCTCTAGAAAGAGACCAGTTGGACAGTCTTCTATATATATTAAACCATAAAGTACACATACCATCCGTGTCCCTTAGTCCAGTCCAATCTTTGTCTGAAGAGTTGGCACCCATACTGGCCTCCGCTCCAGGCTAACAGCAAGTCCAGAGGCCGGTTCTCAGGGAATCCTCCAGGTTGTCTGATCATCAAGTCTGGTCTTTATTTTAATAGAGTTCTTGATCTGCACAACGCTTCTTCTCATGTCACATCAGGAACTATACATTGTGTTCCCTGTCAGAGCAGTCTTTGGTGTTGGCCAGGCACTATCTAGTTCTTCTGGCCTCATGGTGATATAGTATCCCAATCATATGGACCCTTTTGTCTCCTGGGCTCATATTTTCTTCACATGTTTGATGTTCTCAGTTTTCACCAGCTCCAGGTAGGTTGGGACCAACTGATGTTCTTTAGATGGCAGCTTGCTGGCTTTTAAGACCCCAGGTGCCACTGACCAATCTGGATTGCAGAACAATTTCTTAGAAATAAACTAGATGTGCCAATTGACCTCAATGTCCCCTGAAACTGTGATCCTTAGACCCCTGTCCCTGCTACTCTGTACTTTAAAATCTTGGGTTATATCTGGAAAACTTTTAGCTTATGGTGTAGTCCAATTGTGCTGCCCTGCTTTCTGCTGTTACGCCCTTCACCTAATCGAATTCCAATCACTACCTATTCTATGAACACCCCCCTGAGGAGTTATTTTTGCCCTAGTTTTCTACCCTAAAGGGTTTGTTATTTTTTTCCATGTTGATTGCTTGATCCTGAGTAAGCTGTCAACAACTTGGTTCTGATACTTTTTGTCTGGTCCTGGGTCGCAGCCTGCCCTGTGATAGCAATGCAACTTGTAGTTCCTGTTCCCATGGGACCAAGTGGAAAACCTACTAATTTACAGGGCATTGCAAAGAGTACTCAAAAGGGTTTTGCCTTAGTCATGAGGCAAAATTGGCTCTAGAGCATATAATGCTCGGGTCTCACATAGTGGTACAAAGTTAACAGTTTAAAAGTGAGAACCAGTGTAATTAAACCAACAAAATGTCGTCATATATCTGTAGAGAATTTTGTTTTTTATATTGAACAGGTAGCTATATTTTTACACTAATTAAAATGTTAAAAAATAAAACTCAAATAAAGTAAGGTTTTTCATTAATATACATGGCAGATGTAACACAGATATCCAAGGATAAAAAGTCAAATGTATAGCCAGCCTGCATCAGACCATTGCCTCCATCTTTCACGAGGGTTCAGGATCAAGCTCTCAAAAAACAAAGTTCTACTACTTTAGCTTGGTTAAGGGTTGATTGCCCCTTGAGCCAAGTTTTCTGGGATTGTTCAGGGTCAAAAGACAGAAGTGCAGGAACTGTGGATGAAGTCAGATAAGCTGGGAGTCATTTCCTTATGAATTCCCTTATGAATTCAGCTAGGAGCACTGTCATTTCTTATTTATTACATGTGCAATACTAGTGATAATGTAAAACCTTGAGAGTGGTGAAATCAGCCAGGAAGAATGTAGATAGAGAAGAGCCAACGACCAACTACTAAGGAAACTTGAGGGAAGAAGGGGAGGAACAAAATAATTACAAAGAACTCAGAGCTGTGTGTTGTATCAGATCAGAGGATTTAAAGACGGAAATGATCAGTGTTATGGAGACTTTTCATTAGATGAGGTCTGAAAGATATGCAGTGGGTTTGGCAGTCTGAAGGTCACTGGTGACTTATTATAACAGCAGTTCCAATAGTGTGATGGAATGTCCATGATGCTAACAAGAAATCTGATTGAAAAGGGAAGGAGAGAAATTAAAGGAATGGGACATCAGCCATGGGCTATTTTTATTTTATTTGGGATATAAGTCTTAAGCTTATCTGTCAGATGGGAGGAAGAAGCCAACAGAGAAGTTGAGATGAAGATGTAAGAAGAAAATGAGAAGTGAAACAGGAACTTGTAGGAGGTGTGAGGGAGCACAGCCAAGGATGTAGGTGGAGGAATTGATTTTAAAAAAAAATACATTGTTTAATACAGTCAGTTAAAACATTTCCTATCTCGACTTTTTTGACTAATTTTTGAAATGAATAATACATTCATGTAGCTCAAAAGTTTTTAAAAGTTAAAAGAGTATATGTTAAAAAATCTTCCTCCCACTCCCCAACTTCCCAACTCCTCTCCCCATAGACAACCAAATTCATGAGCTTCCTGCATGTCTTTCCAGAGATCGTTTTATATACACAGAGAAGGATGTTGCAGTCTGCTTCTGTAAAGATCACAACCTTGGAAACCCTGTGGAGCAGTTCTGCTTGTCCTGTAGGGTCACTGCGAGTCAGAATCAACCTGACGGCAGCAAGTCTGGTTTGGTTTGGGTTTGGGTTTGCTCTAGAAGGATAGGCTACACAGAGGGCTCAGGTAAAAAGGGTTGGGAAAGGGGAGAAAAGCAATGGCAGGCTGAGTGGGGTAGAAGAGTAAGAAAGCAAAATGAGGATGAGGGTAAGGAAACCTTGAGCTAGCGGTGAAGTCGCTGTTTTCAGAAGCTGATGTAAACCCTCCAGAAAAACTATGTTCTTTATACATACATGCAAAATTTTTCATGCGATCTCAGAAATACCACAAACTCTATGCATCCTATTTTTTAAGTAATTTTTTTATCTAAGTATAACAAGCATACGTACAAATAACTGATGTACAAATGAAATGAGTAATACATTCCTCCCACTCCCCAGCTTCCCAATTCCCCTTCCCACAGACAACCAAATTCATGAGCTTCTTGCATGTCTTTCCAGAGATTATTTTACATACACACAAGCAAAAAAATATACATTCTTCTTCTGTTTCAAACGCAGAGTCATTCTCTATGCATCATTCTTCATTTTACTTTTCTTACCTGACAATATGGAAGTCTTTCCATATAAACACATCATGTCAAGTGGTTCTTCTTTTCCTGGCTATACTGCATCCTAGTCTATTGATGGGGAATGTATTGCCAACAATTATAAACTTTGCTTAAATGGTTAATTTTGTACATCCAACTGTGTGACAACATCTGTAGAACAAATGGTTCAAAGGATACTCAAGAGGACTTCTAGGGTGCAGGTAATGTTGTACTTTTTGATCGGGGTGCTGATAACATAGATACCTATTTTGGAACTCTTTTTCTGGAATGGCCATCAGAGCTGTCGTCCTATTACCCTTAACATCCTGAAAGTCATCACAATGTTTTCCTTTCAATATTTCCTTTATCTTTGGGTAAAGAAAAAAGTCACTGGGGGCCAGATCAGGTGAGCAGAGAGCGTGTTCCAATATAGTTATTTGATCACGGCCCAGAAACTCCCTCACAGACAAGTTCGCGAACTCACCACCTTGCCGCTGTGTGCGATGGCCATTACAGAAAGAGTACCAAAATTCCTTTGGAGGGTGGACTAGGCACTGGCATGGGTGCATAGCTTCACAAGGGAGGTACTTTGAAGGTACCGTAGTGATATTCAGCAACGATGTATGTAGCCCTTAGAAGAATTAAGTTCGCAGACTTCACTGCCAGACTTCGTAGATACATACACTTAGATACATGATCCTTAGTAACATAGAAAATATCTAAAATTCAGTATAGCCTCATTAAGTTAAAAGATATATATATGTTGCCGCCAAGTTAATTCTGACTTATGGCAACCCTATAGGACAGAGCAGAACTGCCTCCAAGGAGCACCTGGTTGATTTGAACTGTTGACCTTTTGGTGAGCAGTCAAATGTTTAACCACCATGTCATGAGAGCCTTAAGTTAAAAAAAAAGTTTTTAAAAAAATGTTTATTTTTACTTACCTGCATTTTCCAAATTTTCTGCTATTATCACATTCACCTTTTATAATATGGTGGTGAGAGTGTGAAACAGAAAATTTCATTATGGAAAATGATTTCCCATTTCTTATTCATGACTGGGGTGAAACAGAGAAGCACCTTAGCGTTCACTGTAGGAATGGAAAGGACCCATTTATGTGTCTCTGCCAGCTTGCTGACCCCACTGAGGCTCCTGCCTGAATCGCAGGACTCAGGCTTCCCCACTTTTCAGTCCAGCTGTCAGACTTCACACAGGATCTCCCCAGCAAGTCTACCGCAGGCGCTGCTACCCTGCTCAACACCAGTCATGCTGCCATGCTCCTGCTCGAGAACTCGCAGCAGCTCCCACATCCTCCCCAGTCTTCCTTTCGGTGCTCTGGAGCCTCAGTCCACCATCTTATCCCCCAGGGATCCCCATAATGTACCCCCTTTGTTTCTTCATTGAGGACTGTCACCATCCCACTGATGCGTTCCTTCCAATCTCTACATTTTTAACCCTGCTAAACCCTGTTGGTGTAGTGGGTTAAGTGCTACAGTCTGCTAACCAAAAGGTCGGCAGTTCAGATCTGCCATGAACTCCTTGGAAACTCTATGGGGAAGTTCTACTCTGACCTCTAGGGTGGCTATGAGTCGGACCCGATTCGACAGCAATGCGCTTGGTTATTTTTTTATCCTGTCTTCGAGAAACCCTGGTGGCGTAGTAGTTAAGTGCTACGGCTGCTAACCAAAGGGTCAGCAGTTCTAACCCATCAGGGGCTCCTTGGAAACTCCATGGGGCAGTTCTAGTCTCTCCTGTAGGGTCACTGTGAGTCAGAATGGACTCGATGGCAGTGGGTAGCTTTGCTTTTGGTTTGGATTCTCTCTTCTGGGAATGCCCTTTCTCCTCCACTCCCTCAGCCCTCTGTCTAAAAATCCCAACTCTCCTGCAAGGCCCAGCTCAAACTCCCTTTCATGAAGGCTTCTCTAACTATGTCAGTTTATACCTCTGACCTACTCTCTGATGGCCCTGAATGTCTAAAAAATCTTTGAACATTCAGAGTAACGGACAACCAGCAGTCTGCCTCGTAAGACCTGGCTGGCTCATCTTCATCCTGGGATATCTGCTTTCTTCCTGCCTAATTCCAGCAGCCCTCATATCAGTCCACTTCACTCAAGTAACGTTCCTCCGCCCCAGAAAAGGGCAGGAATTCTGTCTCCCACCTCTGGGTGTCTCAACCTGTGATCCTGATTATCTTTCTGAGGACCTGCCTCTTTCGTGATGATCGACACAGGAAGGCCCACTTTCTTGGGGCTGTGAATGAATAATTGATAAACACTAAATGAACCCCAGAAGGCTATCAGCAAAAGATGAGAACTGTGTGTGTCAGGAAGATCTACTAATAAGAACTCAGAAAAACTATCAGCATTCCCTTTAGGAATGGAAAGGACCCATTTACATTCCTCTACCAGCTTACCGACCCCACTGAGGCCCCAGAACTAGTAGGAGAATGAGAACTTACTTCTTGTTAGGGACCCCTTTTACGTGTGTTATTTCATCAAATCACAAAGAGCCCTGAGAAGTAAAACCCTGTATCATTCCCATTTTAGAGAGAAGAAAATTGGAATTTAAAGAGATTAAGGTAACGTAGAATTAACATGTCATTGTTGTTAGGTGCTGACAAGTCAGTTTTCACTCAAAGTGACCCTGTGTCCAACAGAACAAGACACTGCCTGGTCCTGGGCCATCCTTACACCCCCGTTTGGGCCCCTTGTTGTAGCCACTGTGTCAGCCCATCTCATTGACAGTCTTCCTCGTTTTCACTGACCTTCTACTTTGGGAGAATTACCGGGTGACACAGCAAAGAATAGACTCAAATGAAGTGAAAACAGGGACTCAAACAGGCACTTGAACATGACTGTTCATAGCAGTCTTATTCACAACAGTCAAAAGGTAAAAATAACCTAAATGTCCATCAACAGATGAATGGATAAACAAAGTGTGATACACATATACAAAGGGATGTTATTCCATCTTAAAAAGGAATGAGGTTCTGATACATGCCATACCACAGATGAACCTTGAAAATATGCTAGCTGAAATAAGCCAGACACAGAAGAACAAATATAGTATGTGTTGTAGTCAGCTAGGACAGCTCTAACAGAAATGTCACAGAGTGGATGGCTTTAACAAAGCAAAGTTTATTCTTATACAGTCCAGTAGGCTACAAGTCCAAATTCAGGATGTCTGCTCCAGGGGAAAACTTTCCCCCTTGTGAGCTCTGGAGGAAAGTCTGGTAATGCATCAGTCTTCATCCAGGAAGCATCTTGGCGCAGGAACCTCCAGTCTGACGGATGTGTTCTTCTTCTGGTGCTGCTTTCTTGATGGCATGAGGTTCCCAGTTCTCTGCTTGCTTGCTTCCCTTTCCTTTGATCTCTTGTAGGATGAAAGGATAAAGGATGCTGCAAGCCATACTGTAGGGAAACTCGCTTTACAGTGGAGCAGGGAGGTGATCCTATGATGGGATTTACGGTTCCACCCTAATCCTTTAACATACAGCATAGGAAAATCACAAAATGGGGGACAATCACAGAATACAGGGAATCCTGGCCCAGGCAAATTACTACACATATTTTTGGGGGACACAGTTCAATCCATGACAGTATGATTCCACCTATATAAAATGCATAGACTGGGCAGATTCACAGGGATGGAACGAAGGTTACTGGAAGCCGGGGGGGGGGGGGGAGCTATTGCTTAATGAGGACAGAATTTCTGCCTGGGATGATGAAAGTTTTGGAAGTCGTGGTAATGAATGGTTGCATCCACCACTCATACACTAAGTAAATAATCCAAGAAACTGGACTATATGAAAAAGAATGTGGTAGCAGCATGAGATACGCAGATGACATAGCCTTGCTTGCTGAAAGTGAACAGGCCTTGAAGCACTGAACTGGTGAAGATTAAAGACTATAGCCTTCAGTATGGATTGCACCTCAGTGTAAAGGAAAAAAAAAAACAAGCCTCGCAACTGGACCGATAAGGAGCATCACGATAAATGAAAAAAAAGATTGAAGTTGCCAAGGATTGCATCTTATTTGGATCTTTAATCAGTCCCCACAGATGCAGCAGTCAATAAATCGGATGACAGTGTGTAATGTCTGGGGTCTTAAAAACTTGTAAGTGACCATTTAAGATGTTCCACTAGTCTCACCCTCTCAGGAACAAAGGAGAATGAAGAAAGTCAAAAACACCAGGGAAAGATTAGTCCAAAGGACTCGTGGAGCGCAAACACAACAGCCTGCACCAGACTGAGTCCAGCACAACTAGATCCTCAGCTACCACTGCTGACTTCTCTGACGGGGGACAACAGAGGGCCAGAACTGGAAAAAATGTAGAACAAAATTCTAACAAAAAAGATCAGACTTACTGCCCTGACAGAGACTGGAGAAATCTTGAAAGTAAGTCCCCTGGACACTCTGTGAGTTCAGCAATTAAATCACAATGTGACTAAAGGGACAAACCAGCCCAGGGAGAAGGACTAGAAGGCAGGAGGGGACAGGAAAGCTGGTACTAAGGAATCTAAGGTTGAGAAGGGAGAGTGTTAAACTATTGCAGGTTGGTAAACAATGTCACAAACCATATGTGTACTGTTCCATAAATCTTCATCTAAAGTACAATAAGAAAGAAATCAAACAACATGCTGTACTGGGCAAATCTGCTGCCTAAGACATCTTTAAATTGTTAAAAAGTAAAGACGTCACTTTGAGGACAAAGGTGGACCTGACCCAAGCCATAGTATTTTCAGTTGCCTCATATGCATGCAAAAGCTGGACAATGAATAAGGAAGAGGAAAGAAGAATTGATGCCTTTGAACTAGAGCATTGATGAAGAATACTGAATACACCATGTACTGCCAAAACCACAAACAGATCTGTTTCCGAAGAAGGGCAACCAGAATGCTCCCTAGAAGGGAGGATGGTAAGACTTCTCCTGCACTTTGGACATGTTATCAGGAGGGACCAGTCCTTGGAGAAGAACATCATAGCTTGTAAAGTAGAGGATCAGCGCAAAAAAGGAAGAACCCTCAACAAGATGGGTGGACACAGTGGCTGTAACAGTGATCTCAAGGACAACAAGGATTGTGACGACAGAGCAGGACTGGGTAGGGATTTTTTCTCTTGTTGTACATCAGGTTGCTATGAGTTGGAACCAACTTGACGGCACCTAACTTCAAATAACAACAATATTTTTAAATATTTTTTAAAAATATTTTTAGGCACAGCTAGCATTATGCTAATAACGGCTCTCTGCACCCCACATTGGTGACTGGCATCGGGGGTCTTAAAATCTGCAAAGCTCGCAACAAATGGCCCCAACTCAGCAGGAGTGGATGATCACCGAGGACCAAAATGACATGGGGGAAAGAGAACCCAGAAGACAGAGACCCACTCACGTGGGTCTCTACATTGACTTGTGACCAGAAGAACCAGATGGTGCCTGGCCACCACTAGTGATAGTCACAATGGAGCTCACAAAATTGAGTCTCAATGGCAACACAGGAATAAATAGGGGTTCACCCTGAGATCTCCACTAAAAGACTGCGATTGATGGTCCAGGGGCTTCAGGGTTTCCGTGGGAGCATGGCCCCTGGCCCTGATGCTGCACCTGTCCACAAATCATAATGGAGGTCAACTCTTCAGACAGCAATGGATTGGACTTGGTGACACAGAGCAACCACATCTTGTGGGCACTTTATGGTTCTATACATCTATAGGATGTCATCCTGCTAACCTCTTACAGGAGGAAGGGGAGTGGGTGGAGAGGAGGGGAAAGGAGACTGTTGGGAGGATACGACATGTATGGAGCAGAGAGGAAGAGTGTGCCGTCACCGGGCAGGGAGAGCAGTGGGAGCTGCATATAGGTGAGCATGAAAACTTGTATGGGAATGTACATTTTCATTCTATCATAATTTAAAAAAATTTTTTTTTTACAGATTTACAAACCCACTGAAAGCTATGCAGCCAGAAACTGGTCATCTAAAATTTGAACCCAAACCTATCTGACTGTAGGGCATGCTGTTGGCTTTACTGTCTCTGGAAAGAGCAGCAAAACAGAGATTAGGACACCTGGACTCTTGCTGTCACTATCTTGTGTGACCTTACACAAATCCGACATTCCAAGGCCTCATTTTCCTCACTCTTAAATGACATCACTAGATATCTTCCACAGTCCCTGCTGGCTGTCACCTTTCTGACTCTTGTCCTCTGTATTTTGACTTTGATTTTAAGTGGTGGAAAATCCCAAGCCTTGATTCCTGAGCCAGGTTCCATTTGCTCCTAGCACACTCTGGGGATATCCATGGACAGAGAACTCCAGAGACGGGGACCAGCTGTCTTTCCACAGCCCAGCCCCACCCTCTTGGGTTTGCCATGAAATTGAGCCAGCCCTTGAGGCTGTCCTCCTGTTTCCTCTCCCCACTCTGAAAGAGGGCTCGGGCCTGGCTCTGTTCCAGAATAAACTTCCACAAGCCAAGAGATAGCATAAAGTCAAGGTGAAGGGCAGATCACTCCTTAAATAGCCTGCCTTATGCCCGTGTGTAACTGGGACTCTTCACTCCACAGCTGCCTGTCCTGCCCACCAGCACCCAGCCACCATGTGGGTGCTCTTGGCTGTCTTGCTGCTCACTCTAGCTTATTACTTTGGGCCCAAGATAAGGCACCGTGGTGCCAAGTACCCCAAGAGCCTCCCTTTCCTGCCCCTGGTGGGCAGTGTGCCTTTCCTCCCTCAACGTGGGCACCCTCACATCAACTTCTCCAAGCTGCAGAAAAAATATGGCCCCATCTATTCCTTTCGCCTGGGTTCTGCAACTATAGTCATTGTCGGCCACCAGCAGCTGGCCAAGGAGGTGCTCCTCAAGAAGGGCAGAGAATTCTCCGGGCGACCCAATGTGGTAAGCAGTGCCCATCCCACTTCCACCCTCACTACCCTTTGAGGTTGTTTGGTTCTTCAGTAAGACTATGGCTGGAATGGCCCTTTCCATTCCAACAAGCTGTAATTCTTCCAAAGATGAACTGGCAGAGAGATAGGAGGAGAACTGCTCTTCAGACCCCAGCCAGCCTCTGAACTGAGCAGGAAGAATTCAAGGAGGCCTCCTTTTACAGACTGCTCAGGAGGAAGGGGTGGATGGGACAGTGGCTTGAGGGGGTCAGGAAGTCCTTATTCCAGTCAATTCTCTCCTGAACTGGATGCTCATCTCTCTTGACCTAGACTTTCCTAGTTAAATGAGATTGTGTATTTAAAACTACTAGCCCAGTGCCCAGAACAGTATGTGCTCGATAAACGGCCATAGTTAGTGTTACCCCTTGTTTAGAAGTTGGGCTAATTATTATTTTCCTTAATGGGAAGATACTAAGAGAAGCAGCCTCACTCTTGGAAGACTGGGATTTCTGTCCCCCTAGAGCAGTCCCCAGCTGCTCCGTCTCATAGGGGTGCTGACCCATGGTAACATTTCAAGGTTGCTAATGGTCCTATGGAAACCTTGGTGGTGTATTAGTTAAGTGCTACGTCTGCTAACTGTAAGGTTGGCATTTGGAATCAACCAGGGGCTCCTTGGTCCTACCCTGTCTTATAGGGTCACTATGAGTCACAATCAACTCAATGGTAGTGGTTTATGTTGTTTGTTTGTTTTTCAATGGTCTTACTGAGCTTTCTGTGTTGCTTCTGGGGAGGCACTCACCACACAGAGAAATACTGCCAGTACTCTGCTGCTGACCGCTCCCCTAAACACCTAGGCAGGACCCCAACCAACCTTTCCATTTTGACTTGGCCAAGGGCAGACTCATTTTTCGGTGGACCAGTTAGCCACGTGTGCTGACAGACAACCTTGTTCTCACTCTACTTCAGGGCAGAGAGGGTAGAGGGGGCTAGTCCTAAAGGGCTTGGCAGGGCTCAAAGGATGGAAGAGGGGAAGCTTTAGACCCTTGTGCTTTTTGAGCTACTTTTGGGAGGAGGTGGCTCAGTCCAAGCCCAGACTGGCTAAACAAGACAGTCTCGCATGTGGAACAGGTAAAGAAGTGAACAGGTAGACAAAAAAGAGGTGAGCTGTGCCTTTAGCACCCTGAGAATCCCAGTGAAAGACAAAGGTCTGGGCAGTCCTTAGTCTCTATGAGCTGGCCTGTCCCTCTGCCCTCAGAACAGGCACAGTTCAGAGCACTAACCCTATTCACACTGCCCTCCCCAGATCCTAAACTGATGAAAAAGAGAGGCCCAGAGATCACACTGTCGGTGAACTGAATGCCAGTACTCTGCATTTTAGTTCAGGGTTCTTTCTCCTCACCATACCATCTCCCTGATGGAATGGGGAGTAGGAGAGTCGGGGCCCGCCCTATCAAAACTTTACAGTCAAGAGAAAGAATGACGTTCTCACGTGGGGATTCAGCACGGCAGGTACCTTCCTTCTCCCCCAGGAAGGGGAAGACGTACAGGAAGCCCAGGGCAAGAGCCAAGTGAGTGGTGTCTGATTCCTACCTCCTTGTTTGTTGCCAAAGCTTACTCAGGTTGTCCTGTCAGACAACCAAAAGGGCGTCGCTTTTGCCGACAATGGTCCCCACTGGCAGCTACATCGGAAACTGGTGCAGACTGCCTTTACCCGGGCCAAGGATTGCCACCAGAGTCTAGAGAAGATCAGTGAGTACCTGGCTAGTCCTTGGGGCTGGGCCTGGATACCCCAGGGACTTTTATTTCTGTTGAGGGTGGAGAAGAATGTGAATTTGGTAGCTAAGAGGGTTATGGTTAGGTCTGTCCACTGTTTTCTTAGCCACCACTGCCATCTAGTGGCCGTATGTTAAGCTGTCCCTCTCTCTGCTCAGTACTTCAGGAAATCAGCCTACTGTGTGATTACCTGGCCACCCAGAATGGACAGTCCATAGATCCGGATCTACCTATCTTCCTGGCGGTGACCAACATGATCTCCATGTTCTGCTTCAGCTCATCCTACAAGGCCGACGATCCTGATCTGAAGGTCATACATGATTACAGTAAAAGGATCCTGGACACTCTGGGCGTCTTCGATCTGGTGGACATCTTCCCCTGGATGAGGGTAAGGATGAAACCAGACCCACCTGCACATTCCAAAAGACCCCGACAGTGTCCCCAATCCCTCCTTCTTATCGTCCAGCCCCAGCCTCGTCTTTTTCCTGATCACCTCAATCACAGTGCCGTCTACCTCATCCAACCAACCTCACTTCACATAAGTAGACTTAGCTTTTCAATCACACATGAGACTATTTACAGCAATGTCTTTCATTTATTTAGCAATTACCTTGTGCTGATACTAAGGACTCTGTATGTACTAACCATTGAGTTCCCCTGGGAAGCAGGTTTTGTCACACCCACTGTGCAGATTAGAACACTGGCTCAGTGCTGTTGAGGCATTTGCCTGAGCAGAGTCTATTGAGAGGATGCTCTATCAGTGCTTTAGGTTTGAATGAAGAAAGAGAAGTGGAGACCATTCCTTCCTTTCTTTGCTGGAATTTCCCTATTGGACATTGATCTCATTCTGTGTTCCCATCTTTGCTGAAGGTTGGAATTGGAGTAGGAAGTCTCGAGACACAGAAAGCTAGGATCTGCCTCCAGGAGGCATTTTGATAGTTGGTGAAACAGACTGGCATATGGATGGACTGGACATTTCTTTGTACTCCACAGGTCTTCCCTAACAAATCCCTGAAAACTCTGACGGATGCTGTTAAATCACGAAAGGAAACGCTGAATAAAATCCTACAACAATACAAGGTAACTAACGGAGCAGAAGGTAGTATGAGTTAGATGGAGAGTGCCGTGAGAGCAGGGTGGGGATCCTTTTAGATACTGTAGGGTCTCTGTACCTAGCAGAGCCTGGCAGGTAGTAGATACTCAGTAAAAACTGAATTAATGAATGGGGATGGAGAAGCGAAGAAAGTAAGAGGAGCCTAAAAGGGAGTCACTTGCCCCCTAAGTTTAAAGAGGCCAAAGTGCTGCTTCCTGCCTCCACAGCTCACAGGTCTTACCCAGCCTCATCTGCTCCCTCAGTTCCAGGTAGCAGAGGACTTTGTGTGTCCATTGCAGATGAGACGCTCTCCTTATCACTGTCTCCCAATTTCACCTAATCCAGGAGAAATTCAGCAGTGACTCTATCACGAACCTGCTGGATATACTGATCCAAGCCAAGATGAACTCCGACAATAACAACGACAGCCCAGACCAGGGTACAAATCTGCTTTCAGAAGAACACATTCTTGCCACTATTGGAGACATCTTTGGGGCTGGTGTGGAGACCACTACCTCTGTGATGAAGTGGCTTGTGGCCTTCCTGCTGCACAATCCTCAGGTGGGCTTCTTCCCATTCATCCTGGACCCCAGCTAGTCCTACCTCTGGCTTCCAAAGAGACGGAGCAGCAATACCCAATAGCTTCTATGTGGGAAATCAGGGCTCCCCTGGCCCTCACTCAGTCAGTGATGGGCTCTGGTCCCTGGGTGGAGCTGCCTCATCTTTTGCAAGTGGGGCCTCGTCTGCAAAGCCATCACCGGAAAGAGTCTGGGACAGGTTTTGCTGAAGGTGACAATGAGATTCTTCCTAGACGTAAGCATGCTGGTCATACCTTCTTTGCTCTGGCCCTCAGTTGATGAAGAAGATCCAGGAAGAGATTGATCAGAATATAGGCTTCAGTCGCACACCAACTCTCAGTGACCGGAACCACCTCGTTCTGGTGGAGGCCACCATTCGAGAGGTGCTTCGCTTTAGACCTGTAGCCCCCACCCTCATCCCCCACAAGGCTTCTGTGGATTCCAGGTATGCCTCCCTTCCCAAAGACATCTAGCCTTATGATGCATCCAACACTGCTTCCTAATCCACTAGCCCCTAGCCTGCTGGTCAGCCATGGACTACTACCAATCACCCTATCCATAACTGTACTCATCTGCTAATCACTGGTCCCACCACCCACTGCCCCTACTCCAAGGCCCTACCTGACCTCCCTCAGAAGCTGCCTGCAGCCCTGGGGCCCTGCTTCTAGGATAAAAGACCTGGGCTCTCAAGCTCCGACCCGGGCCAGTAGCAGCAGCACACACATAGGAGCCCCAGCTCAAAGTGCACCCCCATATGCCCTGACGCAAATGTCCATGTACCCAAATGTTAGTACACAAATGCTTTGTCAGGAGGATAGGCTAGAGAAGGGCTGGATTTCTACTCCACTTGGTAGAGGTTGAGAAAAAGATGAAGGTGTGGGAATCATGGAAGTCAAGGGCTCTTATTCCCCAAAGGGTGGAGAAACGAGCCGGAATGGGTTGGGGGGGGGGGACAATGTTTCAGCTGCCCTTTTCTTCTCCCTCTCTCTCTCTGGATCAGCATCGGTGACTTTACCATTGACAAAGGCACACAAGTGATCGTCAATTTGTGGGCAATACACCATGATGAGAAGGATTGGCATCAGCCACACCAGTTCATGCCTGGTGAGTCCCTGTTCTGTCCTGCCCTGCTTCCAGGCCACACAGCCAGTCTTGACTCTGTGTTCCATCACCCCAGCACCTCTTCCCCTCTGCTCAGCTCACTACTAGGAAGTCTTTGGTTCCAATTACATGGACCTATAGCTATCCCCCTATTACCCCAGACTTACCCAAACTCCTGCCATCGGGTTGCCCACCTCCTCCCCCACCACTGAAAACGTCCTCCTCTAACAAACCCTTTAGGCATATACTCCCCCATGAAGTGGGCCCCTCAACCCTGGGACAGTGGCACTTATATCTCTTAATGCCACCTCCTTGCCACTCTACCCAAACCTTTCCTCTGTGTGATTAAGGGCTACTTGAGAGCAGGGCTGTGTTTCTGCTCAGACTGAGGCTTCCAGGCAGGGCCATGTCTCCCCTTCCACCACAGTAGGTGTACATCTCCTCTTTTTCCTGCCCTGGGCTCTGGCTGATGCCTCCCCACATCCACAGAGCGCTTCTTGGACCCAACGGGGAGGCAGCTCATCTCACCATCACCAAGCTACATGCCCTTTGGGCTGGGACCCCGCTCCTGTGTAGGTGAGACCCTGGCCCGCCAGGAGCTCTTCCTCTTCCTGTCTTGGATGCTGCAGAGGTTTGACCTGGAGGTGCCAGATGATGGGCAGTTACCATCCCTGGAAGGCAATCCCAAGGTGGTCTTGGTGATAGAGTCCTTCAAAGTGAAGATCAAGGTGCGCCAGGCCTGGAGGGAAGCCCATGCTCAGGGTAGCATCTAGCAGCTGTGCCAAATGCCCCACGACTTCACCTGCTCCAGCCAGTAACTCTCTGCTCGCTTGCAGCATAGACTTAGAGATGCTGCCCCCTACTTTCACCATCCCATCCTCCCCCTACACCACCCCGTCTACTTCTCCAGCATACAGCACTGGCACTGACACGCATAAATGAAAGTCTTTTTTAGAAGCTCCCTGACAGCTCATTCATTTGTACACTCATTGTTTCAATAAATATTTTTTTGAGCATTTACAATGTGTTACTCTGTTCAGACACTGAAGCTCCCTGGTCTCATGAAGCTTACATTCTAGTAAGGGCTGATGATTAAATAAGGGTTTCAGAAACTGATAAGTGCTTTGAAGTCCACTGTACTGAGTGACATGATAACAGAATGACCTGGTGGGGTGGGGTGGTGGCCAATTTAGACAGGTGTGAAGATCTGGGGGGAAGTGCCACTCCTGAGGGAACAGAAAGCAAGAAGGTATCAAGGCGAGACACAAACTCAGCATGGCTACTGCAGGGAGAATGAAGGAGAGAGTGGTACCCACTGAGGTCAGGGTGGGAGACAAGGTCAGGTTCCACGAGGTTTTTGGAAGCAGCTTGGGGTTTTTGTCCAAGTACGATAGGAAGTTACTGGAGAGATTTAAACAGTAAGTAAAATGGCCTGATTTATATTTTTAATAGATTAGACTGGGTGATGAATGTGTTGCCTGATTTGGGTCCATGCCCTGAAGCAGTCAAACTAACAAAACATACTCCAAGTTAGAAAGAGGAAGAAGGTATATTAGGAGGTATGATATCACCAGAGAGACTCGACAGCAATGCAGGCTGTTCTCCATGGAGTCTCAAAAACAATTTTTACATCAGAGTTTATCTATCACTTCAACAAGAAACACTTTATGTTTTTAAGCATGTAGCCCACAGATAACTGTATGCATCATAAAATAGTCACAAGAAACTGCTTATTAAACTACAGATACGTATGTCAGACACCTGAACTCTAATCTGCATGTCTGTAACAGGCAAAGAAAAGACTTACACAAGAATTCCTCAGCTAGTGAAACCAGCCTGCCAAGTTCACTCTGAGATAAGGAGCAAGAAAGAAAGTTATGAATACACAAAACACCAGGCAGCCTTCCTAGCTGCTGTTTTCCTGGCTGAAGGCCATTTCCTAGGAGAGGAAAGAAGAGGAAGGAGACCAAGGTCACAGGAGCTGAGGGGGCCCTGCATCCCTTTAGAAAGAGGCCAGTGCAGAAGCCAGAGTATTTGGTGCAGCAAAAAAACACTTACAGATTATTTAGAGCATCATAATGGCATTACTTATGTGAAGCTCTCAAATACACATTTTGAAAAGGGAAAAACATGTTGCAAGGTATTAGCGTTACAAGTGGTCTGTAGAAGAATGAGTGATGGAGCAGGGGGAACAGTGAGAACACTGCTGTACCAGCCCAGGGACAGGAATCACAGTGGTAGAGGCCACGGCATTGCAGTGTAAGTGGTGACAAGTAGAACTGAGTTTGTATTTTGAAAGTAGCATGACAGACCTTGTCTGATACATACGTGCATCACTGTATGTACCTCTAGGTTTGGCTCTGGGAGCCAGTGAGTAACCCACAGACTTGACCCATCACTATCCATCCTCTGTCCTGGTCCTACAGTGATCAGTAAGTCTCCTTTTCCCTCATCCCTCCCTGGGGTTAAATAACAACAACAAAAAAAAAAACTAACCAACTGCCCTCAAATCTATTCTGACTCACAGTGACCCTGCAGGACACAGTAGAACTCCCCACAGTGTTTCCAAGGAGCGCCTGGTGGATTTGAACTGCCGACCTTTTGGTTAGCAGGCATAGCACTTAACCACTATACCACCAGAGTTCCCCCTGATGCAAACACTGCCTGGCAAAAGGCTTCTCTGGCTGCCTTCTGCTGATGCATCTGTGCTCTGTCCTTTCTCCCCACTCAAAACCCCAGCAAGTCTGCAAAGGCCTCACTGGCTCCTTTAAACCATCATCTTTCAACCTTGGCTACTGGCTGGTCTGCAAGTGAGGGATGTCCTAAGATGCCCCAGAACAAACTGACCCCTGCCCTTTAGTCTAGAGAGAGGCCCCAATCCCAGCTCCTGGCGCCAGCCAGACCTGGGTCAGATCATCAACAGCCGCATCCTTCCCCAGTGACTGAGGCAGAACACTGCAAAGACCAGCAGGCCAAGGCTGGGACCCTGCCTGGCCAAGTTTTCAGACAGGAAGTCGAGGGAGCCTCTGCACAGAGAGAAGGAAAAGGTTTTCACTGGCAGCTGTACCTTCTTCCTTTGGGAATCCAGTTATAGTAGGTCCTTCGCCACTGTCTCCCCATCTCGGTCCCGGCTTTCACTGACAGTGACCCAGGGAAATTGTCTGACAGCCCTGAGGAGAGCTTGTGGGCAGCTGTTGCTGAGTCTAGTCTTCATTGGCCTGCAGCCTGGGAGAGATGCTGTCATCACAGTTTTCATGGATTGAATTGTGTCTCCCCAAAATTTGTGTATCAACTTGGTTAGGTCATGATTCCCAGTAGGGTGTGGTTGCCCTCTGTTTTGTGATTTTCCTATGTTATAAAACATAATCTGATTAAAGAAAATTAGGGTGGGATGTGATACCCTTGCTCAGGTTACAGCCCTGATCCAACATAAAGGGTGTTTCCCTAGGCTGTGTCCTGCACCACCTTTTAGCTAACAAGAGATAAAAGGAAAGGGAGGCAAGCAGAGAGCTGGGGACCTCACACCACCAAGAAAGCTGTGCCAGGAGGGCTGCGCATCCTCTGGACACGGGGTTCCTGGGCAGAAGAGCTCCTAGTCCAGGAGGAGTCTGAAGACAAGGATCTTCCTCTTGAACTGACACAGAAAGCCTTCCCTTCTCTCTCCCAGGAGCCTTTGTCCCCATCAGCCAGCTGCTGGGCTACAGCCTGGCTACCCTCAGCTCAAAAGAGGGATGCAAGACTGGTGAGAAAGGAGTGAAGTATTTCAAACTTCTTCAGAATTTGAAAGCCATTTTGAAGGCTAGTGATGAATAAAGTTAGAAGGCCTGTGTTTTCCACAGAAGCTGTGCATGTGAGTTTCACTGGGATGAAACATCCACCCTCCAAGCACCCACTCTCCAACTACAGAAGCTGAACACTAAATGCTGGGCAGTTAGAACCACCATTAATTTTGAATGGGAGGAACGTGAGAGCCAGTGTGAGGAGGAGGCATGATGTGCCCCAAGTCAGCTACTTACATTAGACCTGGGGCCCAAACCCGAGAGTGTAATGATGCAGGATGAGGAGCTAGCCCTTTTCCACGCATTCCCTGTGATCACGCCGAAGGTTCTCAGGCCGCCTGGTGGGGAAGAGAACACAGCTGAGTGTTCTTTCAGGAAATAACCTGTCTGTAACTCCTGCTTGAATACGTCATCACTCTTGCTGGTCTGGAGGACCCTTTCCCCTGATATAAATCCTCTGATCCTTGAGCTTAAAGTGACAGCCCCTACCCGCAACTACTCCCAGCCCACTGGGATAGTCCCCTCTGAGTCCTCGGCTTCTATTCCATAGTGCTGAATCCCATGTACACACGAGCATCTCTCTGGACTTGAAATGGGTTTGGTGACCTTCAGGGACACTGTCCACCCCTCTGTCTCTGAAGTTCATGGCTGGGCCCTGCCCTTAACCAGTGACGTGACACCAAATAAATATTCAATAACAGCAGCCTGGGGGCGGAAGTGGGGATGCCAATAGCTACAGCCCATGCTGTAAACATTCCCACCACCATCGATTTCAGGCTGCTGATGTGAGGTCACTGAATGCAGGATGGGGGAGGTGAGCAGCAACAACACATATTACATATTAGCTGTCAACACATAGCAAAAGGAGGCCTGGTGGTGCAGTGACTAAGAGCTCAGGCTGTCCATCAAAAGTCAGGCAGTTCAAATCCACTAGCTTCTTGGAAACCCAAGGGGGCAGTTCTGCTGTGTTCCACAGGGTTGCTTTGAGTTACAATTGACTCAATAGCAATGGGTTTGTTTGTTTCTATATAGTAAACACTATTATATAGTATTTCCACCAAACAAATGAAAACCCAAAACCAAACTGTATGGGTTAGCAGGCTGAGACCATAACCACTATACCACCACAGACCACAGTTCCACCATATAAACACAAAGGTATAAGCAACACCAAGGGCATAGCTAACAGTAACATGTAGTTTTCAGTATTTATTACCTTTATTTTTAATACAATTTAATTATAAGTTTATATCATTTAATTTACAATAATAGCCATGTTTAACAGGCAAGCTCATGAGATCAGCTCTTGTGCAGGGTTAACAGGTGGCTCTTCCAGGAAGAGAAAAAAAAGCTGTCCCTGTCCTTCAGAAAAGTGGTTCCTAAGTCTCCAGGTGAAGGGAAGTTCTATCTTAGTAACTCTGGTGTGCAGTTGGGGTATGGGTGGGTGGAACATTCTAGTTGACCCCTGGTGGCCACAAAGCCTAAAGCAAGTGAGGTCTTTCTTCCTTCACACTCATTGGTATCACCACCCATCTCACAGAAACAGGAACCCAGTCAGAGGCCATAGGATGGTATGGGGAGAGCATTAGGTAAGGAGGAACTGGGACCTAGGTTCTAATCCCCTGGCTCCCCAGCTTCTCAGTCCTGGGATCTTAGACCCCTAACTAACTTATTGAACCTGTTTTGTAAGGCAAGGATAACTTACCAACTGCATTGCCTGTTATCTGAGTCTCTGGCAAGGATGAATGTGACAGGAATGGGGACTGAAGACCATATTTTCAGGGGACATCAAAGTCAATTGGCATAACTAGTCCTTTGCTAAGAGAGTCTTCTGCACCCCATATTGGTGAGTGGCATCTGGGGTCTTAAAACCTAGCAAGCTGCCATCGGAGAGACACCAAATGTTCCCAACTCACGTGGAACAGATGATCACTGAGAACATCAAAGACACGAGGAAAAAAGAGCCCAGGAGACAGGATCAATATGAATGGCAGAATGTATCAACTTAAGACCAGAAGCACCAGTTGGTGCCCAGCCACCACCAAAGGCAGCCATGAAGGGAACACAACGTAGAATCCCTGAGACAACACGAGAAAAAGAGGTGTGCAGCTCAAGGACTCTACTAAAAAAAAACAGAATTGATGGTCCAACAGCCTGGAGGGTCCCCTGGGAACATGGCCTCTAGACATACTGCTGGCCCTGACTGGAAAGCAGTACTGAGGTCAACTCTTCAGACTAGACTGGACTCAGGGACACAGTGTGACCATTATGGTATGCGTACTTTATGGTTTTATACATTTATAGGAGGCTGTCCTATTGATTTATTTCTAGATGGGAGAGAAGAGGGTGGAGAGGAAGGGACAGGTGCTCATTAAGAGAATACTGGAAGTATAGGCGGAAAAGGAGGAATGGGCTGTCACTGGGTGAGGAAAGCAGATGGAGATGCAGACAGGCAGACTTGCAAAATCAATTTAGACTGTATACTCTCACTTAATCACAATATTAAAAAAAGAAAAAAAAAAAGGTCTGTGTGAACCGGAGAGTCCCAAGCCATGGGAATCTTAGAAGGCAGTGGGTCTCACCAGTTCAGGCTGCAGAGGCAAGTTTTCCCATTGTTATTTACAAATGGACTGATGTTGGGCAAGCTACATTTCAGTTTCCTCATCTATAATGTAGGAGCAGGGTTCTGAGGTTCATGCAGAAATAGCATCCACAATCACTGTTGCTTATGAGGGGTCAATATAAACCTATGCAATATATCTAAAGAACAAAATCAAACCTGCTGCTATTGAGTTGATTCCGACTCAGCAACCCTAGAGAAACAGAGTAAAACTACCCATAGTTTCCAAGGAGCATCTGGTGGATTCAAACTGATGACTGTGGCACTTAACCACTGTACCACAGGGTTTCAATAAACACTGTCATTGCCTATATCCAAATCCATGAAGCCCTGGCAGAGCACTTATTAACCGTTTGGCTGCTAACCAAAAGGTCAGTGGTCAGAACCCACCAGCCTTCCGTAGGAGACGTGGCAATCTGCTTCCCTAAAGGTTACAGCCTTGGGGACCCTGTGAGGGCAGTTCTACTCTGTCCTACAGGATCGCTGAGTCTGAATTAACTAGAAACAGCAGGTTGTATCTAAATCCTCTAAATACATCTTTCTGTAAGGGTTTTACACAAACCTCCCAAAGGAGACCAGCTTGATCAGGAAGCGGAGGCAACGTGTGTAGACATGTCAACCCTCAGGACGGGACCTTCAGGAACCCACCCTCAAAGCTCAATGGCCCTGTAGGTCCACCCGTAGCTTCTGGCAAGCTGCCCTGCTGCCCTGCTCTTTTCCTCACTGGTGCTGGCAGCCAGGCTAATAGCTGGAAAGTGGGTGGAGATCTCAAGGACAAACTCCATGGCTCCAACAGTGTTTTGTAACATTTTCCAATGGGATTGGGTTTCTTGAGACATCTTGGTGGTGGGAAAACACGAAATGGATGGAAGATTACACACGATGGCAAGGACTACATTTACACAGAATGAAGGAAAATAAGTTGATACATGTATTTTTAAAAATCCTCTTCTGCCCAGCACAAACCACTGAAAGCTGTTTTTATCTCCTTTGAGCAAGAGCAAAACATTCTTAGGAAAAGAAATAAAATCCACAAACCCAAAGAGCTTTAACTCCTGAGAATTTTATAGTGTTTCCTAGGAGACGCACCCTTTTTGTTGGGAGTGAACACTGACCGCTTGCGGCCGCCACCGGCCATCAGTCCCGAGGCCAGTTCAGCACACAGGGGCTCTAACAGGTGAGCTGTCGCCCCCACCTAGTGTGTACTAATGCTGCTAACCAAAAGACCAGCTGTGGAAACCCACTGGCCACTCCCTGGAAACCCTAGGGAACAGTTTTACTCTGTCCTATATGGTTACTCAGTCAAAATCAATTCAAGGGTAACAGTTTTGGGTTTTCCCCAAATAGGTGAAGCCTGGGCAGGGGAAGCCACTTGGAAGCTTATGACATATGTAAGGGGGGGAGCAGAAAATGCGTTAGAGGGGCTCTGGAGGAAATGGAGTCTGGTTCACCTTTAACCATGTCACTCTCTCCTGTCTCCAGTTCTCTGCTCCCTTTGGAAGAAATTTCTTCACGTGGCTTGTGTCAGCAATCCATCTCCTCACAATAAGGCCCACTAGTTAAGTGCATGGGCTTTGGCGCCAACTGATTTGGGTTCAAATCCTGACTCTTCTCACTGTATTAGCTGTATGATGTTATATAAGTTAATTAACTTCCTCTGAATGCCTCTGCCCTACCTAAGGCTCAAGTAAGCAAACATAAGTGGGATGCTGAGACAAGACCTGGCATGGTGTATGCAGTCAATAGAAAATGACGAGGACACAATCAATTGAAATCTTTTTATTACCAGCTTACCTCTTTAGTTTCATCCTCCGCTGCTTCCCAGAATGCAATTATCTAGAAACATTATTTAGGTTAAGACCCACTACAGTCTCCCACCTTAGGCTCCCTATGCTTTGTGTGTTTCAGTATCTGGCACATAGTAGGTATTCAATAACCTGCTGAATGAACACTACCCTAGATTTCCTTCTCTACCGTTCTTCACCTGACAGTTTGTGGGGAACTCCATCAGGAAGCCGGCCCGGAATTTCTAGTTTGGGCTGAATGCTCTTCCATAGCATTCTGCGTGTAAGTGTGGGACTAAAACTGTTAATGTACCTTTCTTCCTCTCATAACCATGAGCTCTTCTAAAGAGAACCCGGGTATAAGTCATACTGCCATTCCCAATGCCTGGCACATGGTATGTGCTCAATAAATGCTCCGTTCTCCAATACAGACAGTTACTTGCCCCTAATCTAGAAGCCCACATCCCAAACACCTCCCAAGACTCCAAGCCCTTCCCAGCAGACTGAGCAAGAAGCCAGACAATACTCAGCCAAACCCACTTCCCGTTCCCGCTCCTCCCCCAGGGTCAAACCCGGGTTCTCTCCACACCCCCACCCCACTGGCTGAAAACAGGAAAAACTGGAGGACAGTTCTCTTCAACTCTGTGCTTTGGGACACTGGTACTATTTCCATCAGAACATGGTCACTTGGGGCAAGAGACAGCCAATGTCATACCTCATTAGAGAAATAAGTGAGTGACCCAGAAGCCTGGGATACAGTCAGTCAGCCTGTAGACGTAGGTATCTAGGTACAGGTGGTCTTCTGGTGACCAGCTCGTAGGAACTGCACTATTCTATTTTTGTATCAGACATCAGTAAAAAAGAGACAGGGATGATGTATTCCCCAGTTCTTTCCTGTGGTTTCTTTCCCTGGAGACTACCATGGCTCCTCTAGGGGAGCCTGGGAAAGTCTACCAGTTTAGAAGCAAATGGGCAGCTACCACCCTATTAAAGTCATTTAAGGACAGGGCCTGTGTCCTCTGTTCCAAGGTCAAAGACAGGGGGAGGGTAAGCCTGGCTTACAACAGACTTTCAGAAACAATGGTGCTGACTAGTGTGCAAGCTCAGGGGCCAGGAAGGAGCCCAACTCACTGCTAGCACACCCCGGCCCAGGTCCCTTTGGGGAAGCAAGAACCCCTTCTGGGATGGGAGGTCAAGAGGATGGCCATCACCTTGCTTTCCCACCTGCAGATGTCCCAGAGAAGTCACGCTGAGCAGGCATGTCCCATTCCTATATAGAGGTAATAGGCTGTTCCATTATACCTGACCCCGTAAGCACTCCTAGTTCTAAGAGAGTCTTAGGCAGATGGTAGAGCAGCAAGGAACATTTCTGGCCTTCACAAAGAACCAGTGACCCATGATGGCAGATGCTGGCAACCAGTGGCTCCTCCCCTGCCTGAGTCCATTCATGGGACACTGCTTGTTTTTCAAGACCTCACACTTCACGCTTCTCCAGATCTGTACCACTCACTCACTGCATCTCAACCTAGTTTGTTGTGATTTACTATCTCCTCCAAAGTAGGCTCTGTCTTCCTAACTATATCTTCAAGAGGGCAGGGACCTTGTCCTCTATACATTTTTTGCATTATTCTAGCATCTCGCAGTGCTAGACACAAAGCGGGGGCTCAATACTAGTATGTATTGAATTCCAAGGTTAAGCACTTACACTTCTCATTTAACAAGACACCTCCCAGTTGTGCTTACTTAAAGTGTCCCATTTCAGGTACAGGGCATCTGCTTTTGGGGGGTCTGGTTTTAACCCATTTTTGAGAATCGATACAATATTCCGAACATCAGAAGCACACCCCTGACAACAAAAAAATCTCTCAGGACAAAGTGTGGACTCAGCAGTACTGCTCAGCCTCTCCATCTGTGGTTCCTGTTTGGCCCAAGGTTCTGTCCTCAACTACTGTTTGACTTCTCTTGGTCTCGATGAAGAAGGGAAAGCATTTTGTGGTTCGGGACCCAGAGGTGCAACTCCCTCCCTCGGCTTCTGAGCAAGAGGAGGAAATGAACAAAGTACTTCAAGAAAGAAAAAAGAGCAGTGGGATTTTTAGGATTGATTTTTATTTGGGCTTCTCACAGTGGTTAGAGCCACTCTGTCTTCAGAACAATCACAGAACAGGAAATGCGTCACTGAGACTGCCCAGAAAAGTCTGACCAGCTGAATCTTATTGCTTAAAATACACATATTCACAATAACTGACAAATAGTGACATGCCTCACACAGGAATGTGTAAGCATTTGCAAATCTGACTGTAGCACCAAACCCTCCATCAACCCCTTCCTCCTTATCCTCCTGGAAAACCTGCCACGATCTAATCTCCCTGACCCCCAAACTATTCTGTCGACTCCCTAGTTCATCTCTCTTCAAGCAGGGCAGCCTCTGCGGCAGGGGCCAGACCGTGACAGCTGGAACCAAGCCTAGTTCCACCAGCTGCATTTTCTTCTTCTCATACCTTTAGGGTAGGGTGCTGCAGTGAACCCAACGGTTGGCACTCAGGCCAGTCCCCCATGCAAACTGGGGGAGGGAACTTCGAGAGGGCCAGAATTCATCCACTTATTTCATCAGTTAACTGAAGAATTCCTTTTGGTAGAACTTGTGTTCCTTTGAGACACTTCAGTGAGTTGTTCAGGATTTAAAAAAAAACTAAGGTGGAAGGAAAGGCATTTGAGGGCTGCTGACACACTCTGGCCACACGGCAGCTTGCGTATGTTGGACCTCTGCAGAGGGAAGCAAGCCCTGTGGCACTGTGGCATCTGCCAAACCCTTCTCGCAGCTCTGGACAGGGCTGATGTCTGGGCAGCAGCTAGTCTGAGCTTGTCACTGAAGATCCAACCAAGCTTCTGTCTGAAACACCACCTTCACCTTCTGTCCCAAGTGGTTGTGGATACCACCCAGGGTGCTGGTATTGAGGGCCAGCAGTGGCCGAGGGAGACAGACTTGTTCAGAGCACGTTTCCACTGACGGGACAGAACACAAGCCTCTGAGCATCCACAGAGCAATGTGCAAATTGCAGTGATGGGTAGAGTAAAACCTCTACTGAGAGCACAGTATCTGGCCAACAAAGGGGACTGCCGCTGATGGCGCTGGGGAACACACTGAGTACACAGTCAGACAACTGCTCAGTAAACAGTAAATGTGTCAAATAAATGACCTTGAGGGCCATGTTTGCTGCCAGTGTTGGGGTGAACACGAGCAGAATGGCTGCTTCAAAGTATATTCACAGGAAAATAGGGTTTAGGGCTCACACACAATGGACACACACACACAGGTTATCCAAAAACGTCACTGTATTTGGACTTCACTTTGTTCAATGTGGATTTTGGTTTTGTGGAATCCAAACGCAGATACCTATTTGCCTCACAGCCTTGGATTTGTCTATTTTTACATAGCTATCTATCTATATATATTTTTCCCTTTCTTACCATAAGGTCAATGACTAGTCAGATCATCATCACTCAAGAGCTGGGGAAGAACCCAACTCTTGGTATCCACAGCACTGGAAGGGGAATGTTAGTTTTGGCAGCTGACACTCCATTCAGATCATTCCTATCAGCACTCAACTGGTCATCTGAGGCCAGACTACAGTATGAGGATCCTGAGGTCCTTCAGGACAGCTGCCTCCACCCTTCTACAGGGGCCACTCTGACTCTTTACACAGGTTACAGAAAAATGAGTCACCCCATTCAAAAAGGGGGGGCATAACAACCACAGATAACCAAGTTATTTCAAGTGGTCAGTTTTTTAAAAAAAACAAAGGGGAGGGAAAAAAAAAACTAACATTCAAAACCAAAGAAAAAATACTGTGTGAGAGCCACAGTATGGGGCTTCTCACAGCCTCCTTAGTCTGTTTGCTCACAAACAGTGAGATGTGAAGACCTGTGTCCTTGGGACTGGGGAGAGTGTAGGTCACCTGTGGGCATAGACGAAAGGGCAGACATGCAGATGACACACCACCATCCACTGCCACAGTTTGGGGCCTCTTGCTCAGCTGCAGAACTTCCAAAGTTCGCCCCGACCCAGGCCTTCACATAAAACATCTCCTCCTGGCTCAACTATAGCCAGGCTCTTTGAAGGCAGCTTGGGAAAAAGTCCAAACTTCTCTATTTAAGAATTCTTGCCTGTCTGTCGGGAAGGTTCTTATTTTCAGCTGGCTTACGTTTGCTTTTAAAAGAAAAACCAAAGAGGAGGCAGTATAACCCTTCATGCCTGAACCAGTCCACAGGCAGCCAGGGCCTGCTAAGGGCTCCGAGAAGACACATAGCAGGGCACTAACCTGGTCACATGGCATGTGATGCATCAGTGATCCCCCTACAAACCTACCACACAAGGGCCCAGCTCTCAGCCTCCCCAAGGATCAATCCACTTCTAGGTTGGCAGACACTGGCAGCCAGGAATGACCATCCCCAGGCCTCTGTGGGTACTAAGACCTGTCTCCTTTCCCAGACTGAGAAACAGCAAAGTTATCCGACACTAAAACCAGAGAATAAATCCATTCCACCACCAAGGATCTTTCCAGGGCACAGTCCCTTCCACCTTCCTCAGGGCCTTGTAAAACATACATTTCTCTGACCCAAGCACGTTGGTGAGACAGGACTTGAAAGGGAGGAAAATGGGGTGGGGTGGGGTGTGAGGAATGAGTCACAGAACCAACTTTTTGGCCCACCACAACACTGTGCTTCTGTGGGGGAAAGGCATCTACACCCCAAACTGTACCTGGAGATGTAGGAAAATGCAGGAGAGGGGGGACAAAAAGGAAGAAAGTGGCTGCACCACTTTCTCTGAAAGTCATTAATGCTTTTCTCATGGTTCTCCCCTTCTCCAATCGCTCTGACAAGCTCTCGAGAGTGGCAGGGCCTGCTCTAGCTGGGGGTGCTGCTGCTCTGAGAGTTGGGGGAGTCCTGCTCGCTGATGGTGTTCAGCAGCAGGCACGCAGGTGGCCGCGGCAGGTGGGGGTGCCCGGGCTCCCGGGCCTGCTCCTCGGAGGGTCGGTAGAGCCCTTCCTCCTCGTCGCCCACAGGCCGCATGTGGCAGCTGTCGCAGAAGTCTAGAGGCCCATCCAGAGCATCATCAATGAGCGTGTTGAACTCTTTGAGGTCGTCATCATGGCCCCGGTTGCACACACACACCTCAATACCCGAGTCGCCCGTGAAGCGCCGGTGTCTGCCCGGAGTCTTGTCTTTGTTGTCGGGGAGAGCACTGCCATGCTCGGAGCTGTAATCTCTCAGCAGCTCCTCCTTACACTCTGAATCCTTGTCCAGGAAGGAGCCGGGGTCCAGCTCCTCCAGACCGGCCACCGAACCACTAGGCTCCATTCCAGGGGCTTTGGTGGTTGCTCTGTCAGCTGGCACATCAGAGGGCTCGGGGTCAGCGATGCTCGGGGGTCTCGTGCTGCTTCTGCTGGGCCCAGACAAGGGGCTACTCTGTGTCCCCTGGGGGCCCCTGGTGGGATTGGTGCCAGGAGGGCTGCTGCCTGCAGGGCCGCACTGTGGAGGCAGCTGCTGCTGCTGTAGCTGGAAGGCACTGTATGGTGGGGGAGGAGTTGGAGGTCTGTTCACCACTTCCTCATAAGGAGGTAGTAAATAGTTTGGCAAAAACCCTAAAACAGGGAGGTAGGGAGAAGAGATTACTATGTGGGCAATTGTTCGAGGACAGACTGCAAAGCTCACACTAAATACAGCACTATCTCTTCCCACTCCTCAGCAGACCCGCCAAGTGACAGCTACAGCTCCCGGCTATGGGTAGGGAAGAGGGCTGCGAGCAGTTCCGCAGAGGGACAGATTGGGAGCAACCCTGAAATCAGAGGGCCCCTAGAGCTGCTTCAGAGGCCAGGGCTTCTTGCCTGTATGGGAGTTTAGGCAGACGGCAGGCAAACGTAGGGGACAGCCAAGAGGTAACCTGTGCCTGGAATGGACCTGTTTTCACATGCATGTGAGCCACACGTTTCTTGTCTGGACTGTCCTCCTTCTGAGCCCGTAATTCCCAGGGCCAGGGCTACTCACTTTAGACTTCCTGGCCACTTGTTCTCTCGCTCTACCCCGCCCCCAAGATGTACCAGGAAGAGAGCCTTTTTCTGGGAGGTAAGAAACCTGTGTTGCCTCTCCAGTGTGGCTGCAAGTCTGGAAAAACGAACTGCATCTGACCCTGACTCAGATTAAAGGCGGATGAGTTCCAATGGTGGAGAGGAGGGGTAGGGACGAGGCGCTTACCACTACCCAAGGCTTATTAAGAACATGTCAGGTGAGTTCTCTTTTCAACAGGATGAATGCCTCAGGGCAGAGATGATCTATTTCTAATACACTAAGAATTGCTAGCATTTATTGAGCACTTACTATATGCCAGGCACTCTGCTAAAGGCACTTCATCCCTTCTAGGAGTGGCGTTCAAGCAATCAGGACCACGTCATTTTGTAAAATACACTGAAGAATAGCTTTAGACAAGCTACCCAGCTGAGCCTGCATCAGCTGTTTGAGCAGACATGTGTAAGGAAACCTGTAGAAGTTAGATGAATGCTCCTCAGTGAATCCCCAAATTTCTTGGTTCTCAGGCAGTCCCAATGCCACCCCACCACATCTGGCCCCTCACGGCAGTCTCTGCTCACATACATCACATAGGCGTAAGCAAAATGGGAGGCACTCAGGCCACTGAACTCCACATCTGGATTCACTAACATTTATATCATCCAACTATCTGCCTTTCAAAAATCAATTTACTAAAGGAGCAGAGACCTGGTCAGACTCAGCCACTGTGACCCAGAATGACTCAGTGGCTTCAGGAGACGCATCCATACACCTGTTCCTCTGTGCTAAAAGTGAGCATCTCCTTGGTCCTGTACTAGCCAGACCTTGCTGTGTACTGGGAAAGAGGGGCAAAACCCCCTCTGCCAAGGGGCCCTGGCCCCTGGTGCAGTTTGTGTCCTGGATCTGTGTGCCTGGGCCCCTGAGGGCAGGGTACGGTGGCTTTCGGTGTACATACTGAAATAAAATGGCAGCGCTGAGTAATTGTGGGCTTCCCGGTAGGCGATCAGGTTGATTTCATGTTGCCGCTGCTGAGCCTGAAGGCGGTGCTTGGCTCTGCGGTGGTGGCAGACACAGCAGCAGCTCAGGATGATGATGATGGTCCACACCAGCCAGAACCCTGGGCGGAGGGAGGGAGGGGGAAACAGAGAGGCACGCATGCCTGGTGAGTACCAGCCAGAGCAGGCACTCTCACAAGGAGGTGCCACCACAGCACCGTGTGCTTCAAAGTGGCACTGGTGTGCTGTTGGGTACACAGGTGTACTATACTATAACAGCTCCCTTAAGAAACTCAGAACTCTGTCAAGTTGTCTTAGTGGGATAAAGGAGGAAGACCTGCTCCTAAGGCCAGTAAAACCTAGAACAGCCATCAGGAGATGACTGCCCACCCTCAACAGGGGCAAAAGGTGATGTCCACTGGCTGCAGGGCTCTTTCACTTTTATTATCCCCTTTTGCCTTTCATTACTCTGTTTCACTATCCTTTTCCCTTACCTGTTCCCTATACACACTGTCTGGCACACAGACACAGCTATCCCATTAGTATTTAACCCCGGGAGAAAGGGATTTAGGCACTCTCTTCCCAAGAAACTAGTACAGTGTGCTCGAATGCGATCTAACAGCATCCTGGGACGGGCAGCCTAGCTTCAGGGAATCTCGGCTGATGATGATATGTGCTCTTCTACTCATCCCTGTCATACTCATCAATGCCTGCTGACCATGCCACTAGAACAGCATCTGGTCTGTGCTCCGTTCCAAGTGGTGTTCACTAAGAACTTATGAATACAGTATACTGTACATTTCACCCAGTGACATCACTTTTTGAATACGGATTCAATTTTCAGAGTTTTGTAGCAGGCTAAAAGACATGCAGGTCGGAAGGCAGGAATGTGAAGAAAATGACAGCAAAGGCGATCACTCACTCCAGGACCTCGGGGAAGGTAACTGCCAGGGCAACCCCCTGGCACCACTGGTCCTCCTGTATTTTAGGTTTGTTGCCATTAAAAACGCCCACTTTCTAGTACAGCATTCTTTTCCTCTCTTAACAGACCTCTGAAAAAAAGCTCCAGGCTCTCTTCATACCCATCTCCCTCACAGTCCTGTTCAAGCCCCTCAGGGCAGTTACCTGGTTCACTTCTTGCTGCTAACACAGCAGCTGTTTCACCAAAAACAAGAAGAGCCCCTCAAGAACCACCCAACTTGGAGTATTAGCAACTGCAAGGGGCCTTCAAGGTGCTTACCGACAGAAGAATTCTTATGGTTCTCCTGCTCTCACCAAAAAGATCTGGGGCTTTTTTAGTAACAAGAGTCATTACAGTCAAAGGTGGAAAAATTCTAATTGCCTTAGGCCCGGCTCTTCCCTAGAGAGTGTAAATGACTTCCTCTGCTCTTGATATAATCTGGTACAATTCCACCTCCCACTGTCATAAACAATCTATGCCCCTCTCACCTCAGTGTGGGTTGCATTAGACACAAGGCCCTTAGCAGCCTCCTTTTCTTCCTCTTTGCTCCAGGGAGGGGATGCAGAGGAACAGGGGAGATGGCACAGAGCCCTCTCTGTGTGCATCAATCTGTCCTCACTTCCCACTGTGTTGTCTCTTGGAACCATACTTAAAGACTCTCAAAGAGGGCTGATATAAGACCCTCTCCCCAATCTTCACATGTACGCAGAAAAGTCTTCTAAATAACTACATAAATATACATATATTACATACCCACTGCTGCTGTCAAGTTGGGTCCGACTCATAGCAACCATGTAAGTCACAGTAGAACTGCCCACAGTTTCCAAGGAACGCCTGGTGGATCTGAACTGCTGACCATCTGGTTAGCAGACACAGCACTTAACCCACTACGCCACAAGGGTTTCCCCTATACATCACATATGTATGTGTAGTGTGTGTGTGTATATATATATATATATATATGGGGGGGTGTAAATTAAAGAGCATCCCAGAAGCTCTAATAAAAAGGCACCATTCCAAGTCTCCTCACTTTAGTGGAGGTGGCACAGGTAAGGTGAGAACAATCCTAAAAAAGGCCTATTTTTAGACTTCAAAACCTTACCAGATATAAGGATATTACGTAGCTAGTAATAACATGTTCAAAGAACAGTAATTATGCAGGAAAATGTTCACAACGTGTAAAGTGAACTCACAAAACATGAAGACTTGGTGGTGTGATAGTTAAACACATGGCCAAGGAAGAAGACCTGGCAACCTGCTCCGCAAAAGACACTGGCCTAGAACACCCCACGGGGCAGTGCTACTCAGTCACACGGGGTCATTTTGAGTCCAAACTGACTCAGTGGCACCCAACATCATATGAAAAAAAATAAATGAAAGGAAAAAATCTATTATTTATCTTCAGTAGGCTCACGAGAAATTTTAATTTTCTTCTTACAAACTATGAAACTAAAACCAAATTAAATTAAAAATTTTAAATGTATAACTAATCTTTTTGCTGGCTTTGGCTTTAAAAAACCTAATTTCTGGATAAGTTTCTAAATTCCCCTGGAAATGCAACCATACAATGGAATAATATGTAACACTAAAAACTTATTTACAGAACACTATTTTTCACATGTAAGGATGATTCCGATATTGGATGAAAAAAGCAAATTACTAAATAATAGAACATACGATCCCAATTTGTGTCTCTAAAAAAAAAAAGAAAATATGAACAGATAAAATATATGAACATACAAAAGTCTAGATGAAGGGTGAGGAAGCTAATGACAAGGTTTTATCACTGGCTGACAGTGGGATATTAGTCATTCTGCCACCAGTTCCTTCATTTTTTGCTATCTGCATTTCTTAATTTTTCTAATATGAACACAAACTTCTTTATAACAAAAGGAGTATTTTTTTCTCAAGATAAAATTATCAGAGAAAAATTTTAGGGTCAGTTGTATGTTATTGAGGACAGATTATAATATTATTTATTTGCTCTCTATTCCTGTACATTTGCTAACCACTAGGTCAGCAGTTCAAATTCACCGGGTGCTCCTTGGAAACTCTATGGGGCAGTTCTACTCTGATCTCTCGGGCTGCTGTGAGTCAGACCTGACTCGATGGCAGTTGAGTTTTTTGTTCTTGAATAACTTCAAATTCTTTCCACTATAAATACTATGCATTTTTTTTATCATCTCTGTGGTAATTATATAAAGTATTTCCACATATATCTCTTGTCAGAATGAGTTAAATCAAGCCAAAGTTTAAAAAGAATAAAATCTTCCTCTCTCCAGACCTGTAAATTAATACACCCCGATTTTCCTTTTTTAAAAAAAATAAAAAAACTATTTGTACTAGAACACAGTATTCCAGAAGATCCCACTGACATTTAGGGTACAGTCTCTGGCAGTAGCTCTGTCCCCCAAGAATGTTGTAGTCTTAATCTCCCCATAAAACTGTCCCTCTATGGCGTGTGACAGGATGGTATGGTGCCACTCAGACCCACGCATTAAGACACCTAATTGCGTTCAGCAGGTGTTCAGTGCTCAACCAAGCCTTCTTGCTGAGGCCTGACAGCAACAGGCACAGAATAATGGACAGTGGATATTTTTCTCCTCTACTCTGCAGCAAACAGAAGCCCATTCTCAACTACAGAACATTAGCTGAAGACAGGAAAAGTATCACTTTTTATCCTTTCCAAATACACTACTGAAATTTGCTTAATTTAACTTTTATTTCTCTGTGAATGCCGACTGACTTAGGACTGGATACTGTTTGAGGAAGCCTCAGAGTAGTGTTCTGGAAAGAAGCTACCAGAGTACAGTCCCTCTACTGCACACTATCTATCCACTCCTAGACTCCCTGTCGTGGGCACAAGGTGCTGGACTGCATTCTGCTGAAAGTTTTGCTCTGAATGTCTTAGTAACATCTAGAATAGACCATTTTGTATTACCTACACTTCTCTTATTTCCCCAGCATGTCAGAATTGTCTTTATTTTGTGTTACTTTATAATCTTAAAAATATATTCTCCTACTGATCAGCATCTCTTATTTCTCCCATCATTTTTCAGTAGTTCCTTACCTAAAAAGTAAACCGGCTTCTAATTTTCATACTGTAATATACACCATCAAAGGGAAACAAGTCAACTTTCATAACCCATGCTCTCTTTTGATCAGAAAAATTTCATGTTCTGCTTGTCATGTTTACCAAACATTTCCAATCCTCTCCCACAAAGTGTTTCCAAGGCTATAAGCTTTAGGGAAGCAGACCATCACATCTGTCTCCTGTGGAGTGGCTAGGGGATTTGAACTACTGACCCTTCAGCTAGCAGCCAAGTGCTTAACCCCTGGCCACAAGGGCTCCTTTGGAAATTTCCTGGCCCCCTTATACTTAAGACTCAGGGGCTAGCTCTAACTAATACACTGGGATTGGAAGTGACATATGCCACTTACAGACCAGAACACTGCTGTAGATATGAGATCCTCTATTAGCCTTCTCTCTGCAATAGCAATTGGGACCTTTCCAGATAGGGACTTCAGGTTCAGTCTGAATCCCAAAGGATGATGAAGTAGAAACAAAGCTCCCCCTCAACCTACAATGGACATGTAGTGTGAATGAGAAATACACCTGTTGTTTTCAGCCACTGAGATTTTTGGACTCGTTTGTTACTTCAACATAATCTACCTATCCTAACTGATGCAATGTGTTTACAGGCTTTCTGTAAAAGAGCATTTAAACTGTTCATCATATTCTCGAAAGAATCTTTGATCCAGAGAAAGGCTGAGATCCACTAAGCTGAAAACAAAAAGAAGGTGTTTTTTTTAAGACCAGACATCATGGTCCAACAACCTTGAGGGTCCCCTGAGAACATGGCTCCCAGACTTGCTACTAGCCCAGATATGACACCAGTACTGACACTAACACTTCAGACTGGACTTGGGAACATAGTGATGCAGGAGGTGTACTTAATGGTTAATATACATATGAGGCTGTCCTGGTTTCTTTTTAGACGGGACAGGAAAGGATAGAGAGGAGGGGACAGGTGTTGGCTGAATGGATACTGAAAGAGTGGAAAAGAAGAACACGCTGTCACAGGATGAACAGAGTGTATACAGTTGCAGGGAGGTGAGTGCCCTCAGGGTTTTATGTGGCAAATTGACTTGGACTGTAAACTTCTTAATCACAATAAACCTTTTTTTTTCCAAAGAGGAAGTTTTTTGATTTGGTTTGGTTTTGTTTTTAAAAAAGGTAGTCAGGAGGAGACTATGTGAAGAAATGAGACCAACAGAACACACACCCTTGGCCAAATTACCTTAGTCACTTATGCTAGATAGCTTAGGACTAATACAGCCCCACAAAACTCACTGCTTACTGAAATTCTCCCAGCCCATCTCTTTTCATATAGTATCATGGGTAGAAAAACTTCTTACCATGTATCAGCTGTATGACGTAGTACAAGTCTCAAACGGAGTTCTAATTTCTTCATTTTTAATACAGAATCTCAAAGGATTAGCGGTGTAGATCAAAACTGGAGGAAAACTAACTTGGGAGCAAGACAGGCCCAGCGACGTGATGCAGTGTTAGTAAAGGTGCAGAAAAGGCCCCTAATGAGTGGGTTCCATTCAGTGGAGTTAATGTGGGAAGCAGGGCAGGAGGCACCCTGATCTGGCCTAGACAAAACTAGACTCTCTTGGGAGTCACTGTCCTGGTAGCACCCATCCCTTTAATGGGGAAACAGCCAGACTGGTCCCTATGGTGTTGTGAAAAAATTTTATCTTTTAGCTGGATTTCACAAATAAAGAGAAATCTTAAAAAAAATAAAATCTAATTAAAGAGACAGTGAGAAAAAGACAGTCCCCTTCTCTCACACTCACCCCCTGAAGGATTACATTCCTCAAAGACAACTTTGAAAGTTGTGACCTCACTGTGGGCAGTGTCGGTCATGCTGGGCAAAATGGAAAACGTGTTTTTAAAAACAATCACAGTGCAGTGCAGGAGGAACTGAGTCATGTGCCCTAGAGTTCATTATAAACTTGGGAAAGCACCACTCCCCAACTGGCAGGAAATTCCACATTAGGAAGCAGAAGTGTCTGTACTTTCCTCCTGCCCTCAGGATGGCAGGTGACCTCCCTGATGTGAGCTAAGGCTATTCTAAAGGTTGGTGCATGACCCCACAGAGCTCTGAGCAGGAGCCCCTGCCCCTGCCACTAAGGAAAAAGCCTGATTTGGGGAATGAAGACTTCAGAGACAACTTGCAACTCCATCTGAAATACTCAGCAGCTTTCCTAGAAGCATGACCACAAATACAGAAGAGGAAGATTAGTTCAAATCTCAGCTTGTTTTTGTTTCACTTCTCTCGTCTGTAAATTGGGGAGAATAATAATCTACCTCATTTGGTCACTGTAATATGTGCAGAATATTCAGGACTATACCTGATGTTTAAGTTCTGAAGCTTATTATTATTTTGTTGTTACAGTCGTAACCACAGATAGCAAAGATTTTCTTTAAAGCTCCCTTTTACCCTTTAAAAGAATATTCCACAAGAAAGAAGGGTTAGGCACAAGTTCAGAATCAGGTTCTAGATTCTGTTCTTGGCTAAATTCCTGGGAAAATCAGTCAACTCATTTACTGAGTCCCCACTGTGAATGAGGTGCTTGCCGTGTCCGCTGATACCAGCCCACTCTGCCATGGTCCGCAAGCCAAGACCATCAGGGAGCTGGGGACCAGTGGATTTTGGAAAGGGTCCTACTCCCCACCAGTCAATTTGCAGCTGTAGGCCCTCCCTATGAGCAGCTCAACACTGGGCATTGTAGGACAAACTAAAAAGGAAAAGTAACAGTTAAAAAAAGAAGCTGGGCAGCATTAACTGAATTTGGTGACAGTCTTATGTCACCTCAGATAAAATTCACTGTTCAGAAACACTCACCACTTCCCACCAAAGCCCCAATCAGGGATACTCATGCTTGTGTGAAGTTCACCCAAACTATTTCAGGAGCACAAACTCCTAACTGTGACTTCTTCCTGGAAAACACATTTTAGAGAGCATAAAGAGCCTTGGGATGAGAACTGAGACCTGGGCCCAGGCTTTTTAGGCCTAGAGCACATCCCTCACCTTCCTCGGTCTCAGTTTTCTCCTTTATTCTACTTGCTCCATTAAGAGACTACTCAGGTAAAAATTAAACAATGCACGTAGAAGGTGTTTAACCTGGTATTCAAGGCCATCCAAAACCTAGGCCCATCCACCCTTCCAGCCTGGTCTCAAGAGGACCTGGATGGAGTCCTAAAAAGGGGACTGGCTTTGGAGGGAGGGGTATTCTCTGCATACCAGCTGTAACCATCAGTGCAGTTTTAAACACCCCTAGAAATGAGGATATGTGCAACCAGCAGCACTCCTCTTGGGGTGAAAAGAAATGGTGCACGTGAAGGCCTCACCTAGGACTTGGCAGTGGGACAGTTCTACGGACACTTGCATTCTTATCTCTCATTTCTTTCCATGGAAGTGCCACGTCCCTATGGAAGGGTTAACAACATGAAGCATACCCTTCTTTCCCACAGGGCCTCAGGCAATGATGTTCCTCTGTCTGGGAAGTCATCCTACCCTTGTCCATCGGTTTAAACCCTATTTACCCTGTAATGCCCACTTCAAATGTCCTCTTTTCCATAGAGCCTTTTTTCAATCCTTCAGGCCAAAAATAAACTTTGTTTACACATTCACGAAGTTCTGGCGCACACACATCACTCTCTACGTTACTAGTTGTCTTCTCTTTCTCCCAGGAAATTGCCTTCTTGATGGCAAGGATTGTCTCCCTGACAGTTTCTAGCATCTAGCACTGAGAAGAGAAGAGGCCACAGCTGGCTGTAGCATGAACTAGGAACTTGTTAGAACTGCAAATTCTCTGGTCCACCTCAGACCTACTGGATCAGAGTTCCTGGGAATTGGGCATGAAATTTAGGTTTTAGTAAGCCCTCCAGGAAATTCTGACACTTATAAAAGTCTGAAAAGTACTGGAGTAAGAGTTGGCCAAATAAGTCAATGACTGAAAGATGAATTAAAGTATATCCAAAAAAAAAACAAACCCACGCCATCAAGTAGGTTCTGACTCATACTGACCTTACAGGATAGGGCAGAACTGTCCACAGAATTTCCAAGGAGCACTTAGTGGATCAGAACCACTGACCTTTTGGTTAACAGCCACAGCACTTAACCACTAAGCTACCAGGGTTTCTGAATTAAAGAACAGTGCCATAAAACACATGGAATACTAATTCTGATGGTCTGATCCTGTAACCTTTGCTCTGTTTAAGCATGACCACTGTTTCCTGCTTGATGCAGGCCTAACACTGTCTCTCGGCTTATGTTACAACAGACTAAGAAGACTACAAGGGAAGAAAGGTTGGTGGCTGAAGCGCAAAGCAAAGTCTATGTGAGCTTGTGTGTCTGTGTACAGTGAGGTAGTGGGGCAGTAGATTGTGTGTGCGTCTGCATGTCTATGAGGGAATGTGACAAAGTCTGCCATCACAGGAAAATTCAACTTATTAGAGGTGAAAGGTTTGATGGAAATGCAATTTTTTTTCCCGGAACATTCCCTGTAGGCAAGAGGCAACTATGGTTAAAGAGGTATCTTGTCTGATCAAAACTCTGCCACAAATTTAGTGGCTGAAATTTTTAATTCCAGAGGAACAAATCCCAAAGCCTAAACTACATTACTTCCACATTTCAGGAAAAGTCAAGAGGCAACTGAAGGAATGGGGTTTAAAATGCAATGAAAAGTGTAGGTCTGATGAGAACTCCAGGAGCTCCTTCCAACATTCAACTTCCTTCCTACACAAACCAGAGAAGGTCATGACCCTGATGAAGAGGCAAACCAATGGAATTCCTCAGAGAGCCCCTAGTGACTAAGAACCCACTTCTGGGCAGACATGACAGGAAAGTTCTGCTTTTACAGCTGCTAACCCTCCAGAACTTGGAAGACATGTGCCAACTCATGTAATAGGGAGTCTTTTCTCCTGGTGCAGCCCTGGTCTCTGTCTGGCCTCCATTCTCCTTTCCTCAACTGACTGTAACAGGGAAAGCTAGTGTGCAGCTGGCTCTTCCTCTGGCTTTCTATATACCCTAAGGGTAAAGATGCCTGTTTCCGAGATCGTCTCCCTGCCCCCTTCCACTTCACCACCCCCACTTGGGTGATCCAATTCTAGTGGCTACTGAATCTGCTTCACCAGCACTCCAGAAGGCTCTGTCAATCTGAGATGGGGCCATCGGCAAGTCTGTACCTTTCCAAAGCTGATGCTGCCTGGGTTGTGCCCCCCAAAACAAACTGCAGCTCTATGGCTTTTTGGCAGCCCAGCTTAGACTTTTAACAAGGAATGAGAGAGAGAATCTGAACCCCGTAGTTATCTGCACTTAAAATATTTAAACACAGTCTGTCCACCTGCTTGGCAGTTTGTATTCTTTAGAAAGTCCCTCAGCTTCACCCCTTTTAAAATAGCAACAAGGATTCTGTGCCCTCCTTCGCTTCTGGTTACAGAGATGGAGGGTTAGAGGTCATCTTGAGCCCTGTCTCCTCGCCCTTGACTGTTCCTGGAATTCAGAGGAATTCCAACCACTCAGTCTCTCTCAGTTCACAAACGTGAAGAAGTCCTGTTTGTAGGAACCACTCCTGCTGGCTACACGAGGTGACCGCATTTCAGAGGGAGACTTTTCAGCCAAGAGCCTGATTTCCCCTCCATACCCAACAAGAATGCTTTTCGTTGCTTTCTTACCAAGTACTGATGTGGGAGGATGAGAAGGTCAGAAAGTAGAAGGGGAAAAACAGCAGGTAATGGTGGCAGTAAGGACACAGTGTGACCAACAAGCCCCAAGTTCATTTCCAAACACAGACAGTGACAGGAGCCTGGCAGTATTTGGGAGAATTAGTCCAGTTTCTTCTCTCAACAGACAGCTGTGGGAACCACTGCAACACTGGTCACCTGTGATTTCTCTGCGTAAGAACTCCTCTATCCTCTAACCCAGAAGTGGGTTCTTAGTCACTAGGGGCTCTCTGAGGAATTCCATTGGTTTGCCTCTTCATCAGGGTCATGACCTTCTCTGGTTTGTGTAGGAAGGAAGTTGAATGTTGGAAGGAGCTCCTGGAGTTCTCATCAGACCTACACTTTTCATTGCATTTTAAACCCCGTTCCTTCAGTTGCCTCTTGACTTTTCCTGAAATGTGGAAGTACTGTAGTTTAGATAATGGAGGGCAGATTCTGTTTTATCCAAGTATCAAGGAGGTCAGGGCACAAAGGGTACTAATGAATTCTTCAGTCCTGGATTTACTCCCTCAAGATTAAAACAGTCACTACCCTCTAAAGCTCTAAAAGAGACAAGTGGTCTTGGCCTCAACCAAACCGGTGGCAAAACAAGGCACTGAGATGACAATAATAGGTTAGGTACACTGGAAAAGCCTCTACACACTGCAATCTGAGAACTGGAGGTGGGGAAAAAAAAGATGGGCTAAAGCTCAAGCCATCTCTCCTAGGCCCACAGGCAGAAACCCAGGTCAAGGTACTCTCTTTGAGAGGGATCCTCAGAAAGAAAAACAGTTCCCTGATGCTCTACTGAGAATTCTGCCGGCCTCTGTGGTTCTCACAACTGCCACAGACATAGCCTCACCCAGTGGCCACTATGGCTGGGCTGTAGCAACCTCTCTTTGAAAAATAGGCAAGCCTGAGATTCTGGGCTGGCCCCTGGAAGGACCCCACATGTTGTCACTGTTCAGCACATGATAGAGAAGACATCACTGGGGACTTCAGGCAGGACCTTCTGCAGCAGTCCTGGTGACCACAGTCTCTAATGAATGCAAAGACCATACCCCCCCGGACTTCATCCCACATTGCCCAAAGATCCCCCAAGTTCTTCTTTTGCAAAGGAATCACTTCTAGAACCTGTAAACAGAAGTACTTACCAATACCACCCTCAAGAAAATCAGAAAAGTGCTGACAAGCCCACAGTTTTCCACAAACAGAGAGAGTACGTGGGATTCTGAATGACCAGAAACCCAGAGGAGGGAGTGGGTGGGAGCGAGGACTTACACCAGAGTTCATAATAGTAGTTGCAGCACTGAGACTGTCCACAGCAGTGTCCTGTGTCACAGATGTAGCTCTGATTGTTGGTACCCACACAGGTTTCCTTATCCTTAAAAATAATAATAATAATAACAATTAGCATATTGAATTATAAGCCAAAAAATTCACTGCCATTGAATTTTGATTCTGACCCGTAGCAACCCTACAAGACATAGAACTGCCCCACAGGGTTTCCAAGGCCGTACTCAATGGGTAGACAAGTGGGTTCACACCACTGACCTTTTTGGTTGGCAGCTGAGTGGTTCACTATTTCACCACCAATATCCCTGCATTAAATTATGTTTAATTTATTAAACTAAATGATAGCTTGTAACAACACTTTTTTTCTCATCCTCTTACTCCCGGTCATCTGTCCCACCTCCCAAAACAGTTTTATACCCATACTGATTCCATTAAAAAAAAAAATGAAAAAAGAACCACACAACAACAGGAGAGCTAATAAAAAGTATGGTTTATTAAATGGGGCAGGGAACTCGGCACACAAAGTCAATAGGCGACGTCCTCCTCAGACAGGAAAGGGCTGCCTCGCTTTGTTTACGTCCAAGCAGAAAAACTTCATGTTCCGGTGCTCAACTCAGTCGGTAAAAAGTGATGGTTCTCCTGTAATTTATAAAACCGGCTTTTCTGTGAAACTTCCTGGAATAATGAATGTCGTTTATATTCTAGGATTAGCATCTAATCAGTCATTCCATTCTCCTTTTAAAACACAGAATCTCTAAGGTTCATTACAGTGTGTCTGAAAAGAGGGCCGAAAGATTTGCTGTGAAACTCCTTCACTCTTAAGCAGTGACCTCGCTGGGTGACCAAGTCCAATTTCAATTTGCTAAGTCATCTTCAGCTAATCAAGTGGTCTCTTAAAAATCGTCCCTGGATCCACGGTTCATGCTCACCCCTGGTCTGGGACAGCTCCATAAAGGGCACTGCTGAGTAACCATCTAGAGGCAGCCAGATTCTATTCACAGCACTGGCAGATGCAGACGGAGGTGGAGAGAAAATTTCTATCTCACATTTTAAGGTATGAAACACCCCCCAGCCAACCTTAAGCTCAGCCCACAATAGACTCTGGCCCACTATGAATAGGACTAAACCTCCAAGTCCTCTGCTGTACCTGGCTTTTGGCATTTATTCCTAAAGTAACACATTCATTGACTAGATGCTGTCTCTGTACCAGACAGCGAATAAGACACTGTCCCTATCCTCAAGAAACCCAGAGTCAAGATGGAAAAAACCCAGCTCAGCAAAGAAACCCAAACCACAGTATTGTATTCACTGCTACTCAGGCTAACCCTGCCCACAGCTTACATCTGGCAGAAGGCTGCCAGAGGAAACTTCAGTCACATGGATGGGCCTTGTTTTACTACACTGTCCACTTGGCCAAGGGTATAAAGAGAGCACTCTAGTGACTGTCTACAGGGCTAGGAGGTGAGCAGCAGTACAGGCACCTAGGACAAGAGAAGCAGCAAGTTCTGGGCTAAACAACCAAGCCCTGGCTCAGGGCAAGTTTCCACTTCAGATTCTCAGGTGCTTCCTGGTGTTTGAAAGTCTTACAGGCCCTGGTACAAAAGAATTAAGAAGAAAGAACCACGTGAGAAGCATTTTAACCCCTGCCACTGAGGGTTTCAAAATAATTGCAAATAGAGCTCTTCCTATCTTCACCTTCCCGTGCCTAAACCATGTCCACTATAAGCAAAATGAAATGCCTGGCCGGTGGCTGTCCAGTCCGGGATCTCTTTGTAGGCCTGGTGCACAAGCAGAAAGCAGAAAGCAGACCCATGCTTGCTGCTTTTGCTAGAATACTCACACCCTCTGATTTCAGAGTACAACATTGCTTTCATCAGGGTGTCAGTTTCACCCACTAAAAGGGCAACATCCGCCACAAGGCAAAGATGAGAGGGCAGGAAAAGATGGGAAAACTGGACAAATGGAAACATTTGTCCACTCAGGGTGGAAATGGGGAAAGAACACATTGCAGGGATTGCAGCCAATGTCACTGAAGAAAATGTGCATAAGTTAGTCAGTAACAAACTAATTTGCACTGTAAACTTTATCATGGAAAGCACAATAAAAAGTTGACAAAAGAAAAATGCTTCTCGCAAATCTACATGCCCCACATATGTTATTCTTCTGGCAGCAATTCACCAGACCACAGTTCAGAGTATTCGCAACGCTTCTAAAATAGGCCACGTGGCCTACACCCCAACACATTAAAGACACCAGGAACACGTCTGCCACACAGAAATCTGACCAGATGAGGTCCAGACTCTAAACACAGGGTAGCCTGCTGTTCCTAAGTGAGGCGTGGAATGCAACGCGTTTCAAATTCAAACAAGTGGCATCCTGATGACCACACCACCAAAGCTCCAAGTTCTGAAGAGCGGCAGTAAATATCCCCTTGGCCATTTCCAGAGAATGAATTGTGATTGTGGCCTCCTTACAGGACCGAGCTATGTCTTCTGTGACTCTAATACACCCAACATGTTTTCTCCTTTTTAAAATGAGTTAACTGAAAACTTTACGTAACTAAAGCCATGATGAACCTGTAACTTTCTCTCCTTCCTCTGCCTGCCTTCTTATTTTCTCTTACTTCTCTTAAGGAATTTGTTTCGATCCTGGTGTCAGCTTCTCTCACACACCTCCATCCCCCAAGGCAGGAGGCCTGCTATGAACACAGGACCCCAGTCTCCTCCCTCTGTATGCCTCCCACATTCCCAGGGAGCACGGAACTGCCATGGCATCATTTAATCCTATGTTCCTCAAACATCTTTTAATCCAGCATTACCTAATCCTGTTCTCTTCCCTCTCCTTTCTGACAGAGATAGTGGGATGGTGCTGGTTATGGAAACTGTCCTTTCCTGCTGCAGGAGGAAGGAAGAAAGAGGGGCAGCTAAGGAAGACAAGGAGGGCGCTCAAAGACTCTCAGCAAGGAAGAAATGAAGAGTTAGGGAGACAGTGACATGTGAAAGCTGACAGGAGCTCCTTCAAAGAGATCTGCTGGATGTGAGGAGAACCCCAAGCCTTGGATTTGGTCCCAGCTCTGTCAAGAATTATTTTGTGAGCTACTGTGTTGGGCTTGACGGGCCATCCAAAAAGCACCTTGCCTTCAATTAGAGCTATTTTAGAGCAGTCGAGTTGACTGCAGTGATGCAGGCTGCTCTGGACGAACAAAGAATAAAAAAGGAATCAGACAGAACACAATGGAAAACTGTAACATGAAAACTTCTCAGCATCCTTTATGATTATACGCTTTTCTTTCAAGCATCTTCAAGCACTTCATGCACATGTTGTTCAGGCCAAGCCCTGAAGACTAAGAAGACTAAGAAAAATCTATTGCCTTTGAGTCAATTTCAACTTACTACAACCTTAGAGGACAGAGAAGAACTACCCCCAGAGAGTTTCTAAGGAGTGGCTGGTGAATTTGAACCGCCAACCTTCTGGTTAGCAGCCAAGCTGTTAATCACCGCACCACCAAAGCTCCAAGTTCTGAAGAGTACGCAGTAAATATCCCCTTGGCCATTTCCAGAGAATGAACTGTGACTGTGATCTCTTTACGGGACCAAGCTATGTCTTCTGTGACTCTAATATTCCCCAACATGTTTTCTCTTTTTTAAAATGGGTAACTGAAAGCTTTACATAACTAAAGCCATAATGAACCTGTAAGTTTCTCTCCTTCCTCTGCCTGCCTTCTTATTTTTTCTTACTTTTGTTAAGGAATTTGTTTTGATCCTGATGCTAATAAAATAACTTTCCTTTGTTCTGTCTGACCACCTGTGACTCCCACAGGGAGACTGACGCCCTGGTGTCTGATATGTGTATCTTTAGCCTTGTTATAAGAAACCCAGCAAGTATCTCTTTTGTCTGATAGTCTCTTGTTCCTATCTCTTACTGAATAACTCCTTTGACCACGCTATCGGCAAGCTACAAAGACACTTACAGCCTTTGTAAAATTATACATAAGCATTGATGCAAAAACTGTCTCTTGAGGCTCTACAGCAGCAGCCCTTGCGCACCACCATCAGGTACTCACTGGTATTGTACCTTCTAATAAACATCACTCTTTCTGACTCGGAGGATGTTTCACTGGATCAACTGCTCAGAGGCACAAGCCCTAACTGGGTAACATTTCTAATTCCCTTCTGCCAAGTGAAACGATGACTATGTAACCTCCATGAAGGCAGGAAAAGTGGAGGTGAGTAATAGCCAATGTTTCCTCAGCACCTGCCCTGTGCCCTGGTGGTGCAAGGGTTAAGCACCACTAGGTGATATTCCAAACTTAACTGAAAGGCTGGTGGTCTGAATCCACCCAGCAGCTATGTGGGAGATCTAGCAATCAACATCTGTAAAGATTATAGCCACAAAAACCCTATGTCACAGAGTTGCTATGAGTTGAAAATTAACTGGACAGCACAGAACAACACTGAGCACTTGCTATGCTGCCGCTGAATCTATTCTGACTCATGGTGACCCTTAAAGGACAGAGCAGAACTGTCCTATAGGCTTTCCAAAGCTGTAATCTTTACAGGAGAAGACTGCAGAGAGCAGCTGGTGGGTCTGAACTGCCTCCCTTTTAGCTAGCACGGCAGACCCAGTCCCACTTGTTTTACACGTATTCTTCTGCCTGAACTTGAAAGCAACCTGATAACCTGGTAGTATCAAAGAACATGACAAAGAAAGGCTAAGAAACACGCCTACTGTCACATAGCTAGGCCAGGTACCATCTAGTTTCTCTGACTCCAGCCTCAAGACTTTTGAGCTTTCAGTGGTTAAACTATAGCCTCTGGTTAAGGTTGTAGTTCTTCAGCTGCATTTTTTACACTTTGGCTGCTCAAATTCATCACCAGAAATTCTATACCAAACAAAATGAATTATTCACTGTTGAGGAAAAAGATAAAGATCTGGCCCTTATGGACCTCTTAGACTTTAAGGACTGGGTCTTTCATCTTCTACTCAACAAGAATGACAATGTGTTTGGGAATCCTTCCTTCTTCATTCAAAACATCATTTTTTCACACTGTGATTTTCTGAAGGGTAGAACCGTATTTCACGTTATTGTGAAATGTGAGGCCTTCCTTCCCTTCACATTTACTGAGTGTCTTACCAGCAAATACAAGAGCAACTGAGCAAGAACAGTCATAAGCACTGCCCTTGTGGAGCTTACAGTCTTAACGAAGAGTGTAAAATAATCACACAATTAAAACTGCAACTATGATAGACGATTCCACGAGAACTTCTAATAGATCAGACAAAGGAGTTAGTTAAGAATGTCTAAAATGACTTGTGATGCAGGTAAGCTTGAACTGATACAGATAAGACAGAACGTTAGTAACTAGGAGAGGGTCGGAGTCCCTGGGTGGTACAAATGGTTACATGCTGACTACTAACTAAAGGATGGCAGTTCAAACCCACTCGGAGGTATCCAGGAAGAAAGGCCTCGTGATCTGCTTTCGAAAGGTCCCAGCCTTGGAGAGCAATTCTTTTTTTTTTTTTTTAGTGACTGAATGAAAACATACATTCCCATATAAATTTGCATGCCCACTTATACGCAGCTCCCACTGCTCTCCCTGCCCGGTGACAGTACACTCTTCCTCTTGAAGAGCAATTGTACTCTGCATATGTGAAGTGCCCTGAGTCAAGAGTCTACTTAACAGCAACTAGCAGAGGAAACAGAACAAGAACTGAAGTAGTAAATAGGAAAGTTAGGTAAAATGGGAACCAGATTATGAAGAGAAGTGAAAAGACAAGATCTGCATTTTAAAAACATCCTCTTCCTGGCAATTCTTCACAAACACAAAATTCCATGGACAAAAAAATACCAGAAACTTACAACTTATCACCAAGAACTATGTATGAATAATATGTTTTCACATGGGGGCTTTTCACTTCAGGAATGACTGTGGCAGTGATCACTAGGAGCCTCATTTGACACAGGTACCATGCCTTTGGCTGCAGTACCACGGAGAAACGTTCCAAGATTCAGGGCACACGTGGTTACCAAACAAAAAGCACAGACGCAGAGGAGAAACATGCAAGACAACTATAGAACTGAAAAGAACATTTTTACAATGGAAAAGGATGAACAGTTTGCCTTCTGCACATACACAAAAAAGAATCTCATCTCTTTGGTGGCAGCATGAACGGAGGGACTAACAACATTTTCCTTAGAAGCTTCCTCGTCGTATAGCTGCTATTCTTAGCTGAGCCACCCTAAAGGTCAACTTAATCAGCGTAAAAACTTTCTAAAGGCCAGCATAAAAAGAGACACTGTGAAGCAACAGTAACCTCAGGTCTGGTTTTCATTTACCAAACACTGTGGTGCAGGAAGACTCCGTGGCAACAGCAACTTTTAGGAAAACAGTGGCGTTTTAACGTTTAAGCGTAAATATAGGAAAACTGAAATCTTTCAGAGGATGCTCAAGTACGGGACATTAACTCTCCTGGTTGTCAGATATGACTTAGGCTTGGATCACCAGCTCTGGCTTTCCCTGCAGGGAGAAGCAGCAAGCTACTTAACAGATATATTCTGACCCCCACCCCCAGTGCCAGGTACCACAATGTGTGTTACAGCTAGCAGCAATGAACAAGAGACTGTGGGGCAGAACTTCTGCTTTTAGCAAAACAGCTGGGTAGGTAGGTAACTTCAAAAATTCTTCTACAATGAAACTCCTAGAAATACCAGCTATATAGCAATGTTCTTTCAAGTACATAGCAGAGCTTTCAAGAAACATTAAGGAACATCTCCAAGGCCCAAAACGACAGGGTGAGTGGGGGTAGGGAGCCCTTCAGCCAAATATTAGTCAGGCCTACAAAACAAACAATAACATACTTATTTCAACCATGTATACAAGACTAAATGGGCACACCAGAAGGGTAAGGAGGAGAAGGCAGGAGGGGACAGGAAAGATGAACGGAAATGGGGCACTCAACATCGAGAAGGGGAGAGTGGTGATGCATCACGGGGCTGGCAACCAATGTCACAAAATAACGTGTATTAATTGTTTAATGTGAAACTAATCTGCTCTGTAAACTTTTACTTAAAAGTGCACAAACACACACACACACACACACACACACAAACTGGTATGTGGGGGAGACTAGAAACCACAATGTTTAAATGAGATCAGGGTACATTTACCCTGGAAGGATGGGTGATTTGTTGGGCTCATCCGAAACAGGCAATTGAACAGTAACCTAATTATAAGGGAGATCCTCAAAAAAAGAAAATAGACTAGGAAAAGGAGACTAGGGACACAGGGTAACAAGGAAGTTCTAAACTAACAAGGGGGAAGCTCAGAATTGAAATTATTACCTCTCCAAATAATCTGTACTCATGGGCCTTCCTTCAAGTTAATTTGGGATCTAAATTGTATATGATATAAGAATCCTCAAGCCAAAAAGTTATCACAAAAAGTGGTCCCTGGTTGAAAATACCTACGATATAATCTGGTAGCAGGTGAAACTCTGGAGACCTACTCTCGATCAGAGCATGAAAGTTTCCCACAACTGAAGTTCTGCTAAAGATGAACTTCAACACAAAATACAAAAACTTCTGCAAAAATAATTCATCACAAATAAGACTCAGCAAATTCAACAAAGAACAGATCACCTCCCAAAATTAAGACAACAGAATGATCGGAGAAACTATAAATATGTTTCAAATAATTAAAGCCCAAAAGACAGAATATTCAGGGTGCTAGCTCCAGGGGAAAGAGTTCTCTGTCAGTTCTGGAGGAAGGTCTCTATTACAAATCTTCCCCCTGGTCTAGGAGCTTCTCAACACAGGGACTCCAGGTCCAAAGGACATGCTCTGATCCTGGTTCTTCTTGCTTGGCGGCAAACAGCTTGATTTAACATACAATCTAATTCTGCAGAGTGTGTTATTAACATAACTGCCTCTAATCTCACCTCATGAACATCTGAGGCTGGGGTTTACCACACACAGGTAATTACATCACATCACATCACAAAATGAAGGACAACCACAGAATACTGGGAATCATGGCCTAGCCAAATTGACACACATTTTGGGAGGATGCAATCCCATCAGTAACAACAAGTTACACATAAGATTAGAGACTTCTGAATTAGTTCAATGGAAAATAGATCTGAGAAAATTACTCAGCAAGATATTTCTACCAGTTAAGAAAAAACTTGGAAAACATGAAATGAGTTCAATAAGGAAATAAGAAAATGGAAGACAGGCAAAGTTCAAAAACATAAATGAAAAATTTCCAGAACTAATTAAAGACACGGAATCGTCAGACACAATAATAAATTTATACCTAGACACACTGTATGAAATTGTGAAACAAAGATAAAAACATCTTAAATATATTTCAGTGAGAAAGACTGACAACCAACAAAATGAATATTTATAGGTCATAACTTCCATGAGGATAACAAAACAGGCCAATGAAACAAAGGACTTCAGATAGGGTGATCACAAAAGGTCTCCCTGAGAAGATGACACCTGAGCCTCATCTGGAATGAGGAGCCAGCCTAAATAGACCTGCAGAAAGTGCGTTCGAAATAGAGCAAGTGTGAAGTGCACACACAGACACAAAGGCAGGAATGAGCTTGTGCGGCTTGAGTACACTAAATCTCAGAGAGCACAGTGTGAAGGAGAGCTCAGAGTTCAGCAGAGGCCAGGCCTCCTATGCTTTGTACACCAGTTACAAGAGTAACCAAACTGCCACAGCTTATAACTTCATTGTTGGCTTCAGCTGGCTTCTCCCTAGGTTTTGGTTAAGGATTCCCTAGTAGCCTTGAAAAAACATGAAAATATTTTTACAGCTCTCTTAACTTTTCAACCGGGGCCAGGCTGTAGCTGCTACTGCAGCATAAGCAGCAAATATCAAGTAGCTTTCTTTCCGTTCTTGAGCAAGAAATGGCTTTTCAGAAAGCACGCCAAATTGTAGCACTGCACAAATAGTGGGGAGCTCCATTTGATTTTGGTAATGCTCTATAACCAAAGAATAACAAAGTCTTCACAAACAGCACATCTGGAATAGCTATACAAGAAAAGAGCCCTGATGGCCCAGTGGTTAACAGCTTGGCTGCTAACCAGAAGGTTGGCAGTTCAAATCCACCGGCTGTTCCTTGGAAACCCCTATGGGGCAGTTCTACTCTGTCCTAGCTATGTGAGTCAGAATTGACTCTAAGGCAGTGATTTCTTTATATGAGAAAAGACAGCAAGTTAAACTTAGAGCTTGTTCTAGAATGTTTTATTCTAGTCTAGGTGGAAGCTACAAATGCTGATAATGTACTGCTTTGGCGACCTCAGGTACTTAGAAAAAGATCTGCAGGTGGCCATGAAAAATATTCTTTAAAGCTGTGTGGATTTATCTGTATTTTTATAATAAAGTTAAGATCACTTTCTTTCTATACTACTGAATTTTAAGGCTGTGTGAAGAGTAGAGGGGAGTAAACAGAATTGTTCCAAGGCATACATTTTAATGGGGTGGTGTGAGGCTACAGAAAAGCTGGAGATAAAGGAAAGTAATCCCAGGAAGGGTATGACTCAGCAGGAGTCTTAGTTTGACACATCCTATGTGTTAGTATCATCTCCCCTTCCTCGATGGTAGGCGCTGTCACATATTATTTATTCTTTACAATATACACTATGCAAGACAATTACTCTTTACTGACAAAAGGTGCTCAATCTTATCCTCTGTGATAAAAGGCAGGCCACTGTTAAGAACTTAACCAAGACCTTGGCATGTACTGCAATACTGGGAATGTATTTTTATGTTGTTAGGTCAAATTTAGTCATTTTCCAAAAGGACAAATAACCTGGCTAGACAAGCAGATTCCCCTGACCAGGCCAGAAAACCTTACCTGATGTAAGACTCAACCTCACCCCTCAGATATGAATGTGCTTTACTCTTAAGGAAGCCCTGGACTTCAGCTCCCTGAGCTCAGCAGCACCCAGGACCCCAGCCACTAACTGTCATCAGTTGCCATCGAGTCTATCCCAACTCATGGTGACCCCCGTGTATATCAGGGTAGAACTGTGCTGTGTGGGGTTTTCAACAGGTGGCTTTTCAGAAGTAGATCACCAGGCCTTTCTTCTGAGGAAACTGTAACACAAACCACTGCCATCGAGTCAATTCTGACTCATAATGGCCCTATAGGACAGAGGAGAACTGTTCCAGTTTCCAAGAAGCACCTGGTAGATTCGAACTGCCAACTCATATGGTTGGCAGGTGTTGCACTTAACTACTACGCCACTACGGGAACTCAAACCTCCAACCTTGCAGTTAGCAAACTATTGGCACTTGAAAAGGTAAGGCCACAGAAAAGCCTAGAGTCTGTGCTGCTGAAGGGGTGTCCCAGGGCACCTGCTGTACAGAGGTCAACAAGCAGCATTTACTTCAAATCTGTGAGGCTCTCCTAGGACTAACTCCTAAGAAACTGAGGAAGAGCAGTAATAAATCATAACAAACTAGGGCTTCTTACAAAGAAGTGAACTGGTCCCCCAACTGCCCACTGTGATAACAGCAGCAACAAGGCAGAATTGTGTTTACTAAAGCATGGCCCATGGGCCCCAAATTACCTGGGCTATTTAAGTCCCTGGTTATCCTCACATATACCCAAGTTTGTGAGCCAATGCCCTACATCTATAACGAAAACACAATAAACATACTTCTTGCCCTTTAAAACTGGAGTCAACTAACGTTCTTCTTCTAGAATCTCACACCCGACACAGTTATCCCCCCATGTGTGTCGACTCAAAATCAAGGTACATATTATTTATACCCTCTCTGCCTCGGTCCATTAAAAAACATATACACACAAGAGATAGTAAACATAAGTTTTAAAAAGAAGAGACATGTTAGGTACACACTCCCAGCCACATCAATACTATAGCCACTGCCAAAGTAGAATCGCGACTGGATTCTCATTAAACAGGCCCCAAACTGAGCAGGTGGCAAAGAAATTAAAATCAATTTCCTGTGTTGCTATTAGGAACCTGAATAACAAACTCAGAAAAAAGCCAACTGACCCTGGTAGGAAAATCCCACAGCAAAGATCGGAAGTTGCAACATATCTCCTAGTTTTCCAAAGGTTTCCTTGTCACAGCCCTGGTGCAAGCAAGTTTGCAGGGCCTAGCTGGCTGCTTCTGCAGAGGACCCGGGTTAATCTGTCTCTTTCTTCCTAGGCAGTTAGAAGGAAAGACAGCCTTGCTTTGAGGTATCCTCAGCAATTCCTCACCCCTGATCTCTTTGGTTACATAAATTCAGTGACATCTTCAGCGAGTGTTAGTGCAGAAGGCTGAAGGCTGATGTAGCAGCACACACAGTGTGCCGAGCTTGGCCCAAAGCAGGGAGCACTTCGGCAGAGCAGGGGAGCAATTCAGCAGATCACTGCCTGTCCACAGTTGGTTCCACAAGGTCAGGTGATTTCCTTCAATGTCACAGCACTTTTTCTCCACACTGGCAAATAAGGACTGCAAACTGATAGCGCCCTAATGAGTTTTATGCCTCTGTGGTACCTTTGTTTTTCAATCTTTTTTTTAAAAAAAGTGAAATTAGCTATCAACTTTTTAAAATGAGAATTCATACCAAAACCCAGACTTTCAGCTTATCTTGCAAAACCAGAGCCCATATACTCACAGGGCCATAACAGGTTCCTGCTTCACAACAGTCTAGCCCCTAATGACCCATAATCCTATCTGCTTGACTAAATCCCTGTGTGCATATGATTAACTATTCTTGCTCTAAACTTTAGTAATAGATTGTTCTTCCCCTTGCCCTGAGGTTAAGGCACCATATGGGCCAAAATATAGATAACGGCATCTGAATTCTCTACACTAAGTCTCGAATGACACCTTACACAACATGTACAGCAGATACCCTCTTTGTGCATGACGGGAACGCCTCTTGGTAACCAGGAGAACCTCCTGCCAAGACAACATTCCAGAGAGACAAGGAAGAGAACCAAGCTCTGCCTATTATCTATGTGCATCAAGGACTGGGATGTGTGTTTTTACTTGTGCTATTTATCCCCCTTTTTATAGAGAATTAAGAAATTGAGATTCAGAGTGGTTATACAGCTAGAAAGTTTTCCAGGATCTACAGCCCACATTTTAGAGGAAAGAAGAATTTAATGTTTAGGCATTACCCTAAATTTGCATGTTGACAGACACCAAAAGGACCAACAAGACAGACCCTGTCATTCTGTAATAACTACACCGTTAGGTTAAAAAAATAGTTTGTTTCAATTCTTATTACTGAAAACCTTCCCAAAATACTTCAGTTTATTTTGTGCCTTAATAAACCTAACCAATAGAATTTGTTCTTCTCTAATGATCTGTAATATGATAGAGTTAAGAGTCACCACTCGACTGCCTCATTGTAAAGATACATATCGTGATGTCCCTGCATCTAGAGAGCGATGTCCCTGGGTGGTACAAACACAGTTAAAGTACTTGGTTGTTAACCAAAAGTGGGAGCTTCTATTCCAGCCAGAGTCATCCAGGAAGAAACTGCTGGTGATCTCCCTCTGAAAAATCAGTCATTGAAAACCCTATGGTGCACAGTTCTATTCTGACATACATGGGATTGCTATGAGTTGGAACCAGCGCAGTGGGAACCGGTTTTATAGCTATAGCTATAGAGACACACATACATGTAATTAAAGATGAGTTCCATTTACAAATGACGCATTATAGGCTTACAGATAACTCCTACTTGCCCTTTTTATGTTATGCAAATTTGCCCTCTGAAATGAATGAACCAATCCCTACTCATGACAAATTCACCACAATCACCTCAACTTGATACTCAAGCACCATTTAAATCATTGCAAAGGCTCTGAGCCTTTTCTCGCACTAAAAACCAAAGCCCATTGCTGTTCAAGTTGATTGCAACTCATAGAAACCTTATAATAAGGACAAAGCAGAACTGCCCCATAGGGTTTCCAAGGAGTAGCTGGTGGATTGGAACTGCTGACCTCTTGGCTATCAGGGCTCCATTCTTATACTAAAGTAAGGCTAAAAAGAACTTTATACAACTGATGTCTTACTCTGTAGAGATTCTTAAAGACAGTTAGGAACAGATCTCATTGGTAACACTGGACTGCCTGTATTCAATGCATATTTACAGAGAACTCTCAAGTTTTTTAAATGTCTTTTAACAGCCAGCAGCTTGTAAGAGGCCAAAGGAAGTGTTACTATCCCTTTCTTAACAGATACAGAAACTGACACAACCCAAAGTCGCAGATGACAGAATCCAGACTGCTAAAACCCTGGTCTTCTAACTTTTGGTTGAGCATGCTATGATTGGATTCTAGTTCATTAAAGTATATACCATATCTTAAAAATATACTTGGTTAAATAAAATACTTCTTTGTCAGGAAAGAAGAATGAGGTACTGTTTTCAAAAGTGTCTCAAATACTGAGACCCACAAGAGTGGGTGCCTGCATCGACTTGGGACCTGAAGAACCAGATGGTGCCTGGCCACCACCAGTGATAGCCACGATGGAGCTCACAGAGAGGAGTCTCATTGGCAACACAAGAATAACACGGGGTGCATCATGAGATCTCCACTAAAAGACCTCAATTGATGGTCCAGCGGTTCGGGGGTTCCTCTGAGAGCATGGCCCCTGGCCCTGATGCTGCCCTTTCCCATAAATTATAACCAAGGTCCACTCTTTGGACAGGAATGGATTGGACTTGGCAATGCAGAGTGACCATATATTGGAAGCACTTTATGGGTCTATACATCTACAGGATATCATCTTGCTGACCCTTGGCTGGAGGAAGGGGAGTGGACGGAGAGGAGGGGAAAGGAGGCTGTTGGGAGGATGAGACATGTATGGAGCAGAGAGGAACAGTGTGCTGTCACCGGACAGGGAGAGCAGTGGAAGCTGCATATAGGTGGGCATGTAAATTTATACGGGAATGTACATTTTCACTCAGTCATGTCAAATAAAAATTAAAAAAAAAAAGTGTCTCAAATACTGAAGGTACAAATTAACTTATTGCTGATGTATTTTAACAGAGATTTACCGACATTCCTCCAAAGATAATGTAGACAGCCAAAAGCACATGAAAAGAGGCTCAGCAACATCAGTCATTCGTGAAACAAGATCAAACCACCAATGAGATGTCACTTCTTAGCTCCTAGGAGAGCTATTAACAAAAAACATCTGTGGAGAAATTGGGAGGTCCCCGTGCATTGCTCGTGCAATGTAAAATGGTGTAGCCATTAAGGATAAGCATGTGGTATATACATAAAAGACTACTACACTGCTATAAAAAGGAAGCAGCAGCCTTGAAGACACTATGCTAAGTGAAATACGCCTGACACAAAAGCACAAATACGTGTGAGATCTCACACGTGGTATTTAGAATATGCAAATTCATAGGAACAGAAAACAAAACAGAAGCTACTAGGGATGGGTGAGAGGGGAAAATGGAGACTTACTGTCTAATAGGTAGATATGTTCTCTGCTTGGGATGACAAAATCATCTGGAAATAGTGATGTTACATAGTACTGTGATGCACTTACTAACACTGAATTGTACACTCAAAAATGGTTAAAACCACAAATGTTATGTTATATACATACATTACCATGATTTAAAAAAGAAATTTACTATAATTTCATTTGAAGAGTGTGTATGAGGTCCCACAGATATTTCTCAATTGAAGCATAATTGTAAAATTAATCTCATTCTAACCTCAGCAACTCTACCCCCTGTGGCAAGGTTCTGCTGGGAGCAAAGGAGATAACAATGGGATTTACTTTGTGTGTTTGTCTAGAGACCAGTACCAGTCATTTATTGCTAATAAAAGGTTCAACATTGTTCAAGGAAACTATTTACATCTGCCCTGAATAAAAGGTCACATTAAAAATGGCCTCACTGCAACGAGATTCCACATAAAAGTAGCCTTCAGAATTCGGAGATGGTATCTCCCAAAGGCCCTGAATAAATGAGAATTTTCTGAACTCTAGTCTTAAGGGGTTAAAACAGACTTCAGATGATTTAGGAAAGAAGGAATTTAATGCTGCCAGAGGTAGATTACAATAAACCTAAGTCATGTCAGAGCATAGGGACCTGGCTTGAAATACAGCCTATTATTAAAAGAGCTATAGCCTAATCATTTTTGGGAAGCCCTGGGGAAAGAGTGGTTAAGTGCCACAGCTGTTAACCAAAAGGCTGGCAGCTGGAATCCACCAGGCACTCCCTGGAAACTCTATGGGACAGTTCTACTCTGTTCTATAGGGTCACAATGAGTTGGACCAATGGCAGTGGGTTTTTAATCATTCTTTAGGAAACCCTGGTGACATAATGGTTAGGTGCTACAGCTGTTAACCAAAAGGTTGGCTGTTTGAACCCACCAGGCACTCCTTGGCACTACTGAGATTCTGCCCTTCTGGGGGAAGGTTATCCAGACTATTCAGAGCAAGAGAGAAAATTTTAATTCCAGAAGGGCTGGGTCTCATCGGTTCTTGTTAGTATCTGTTAAGTTTGGATTTCCACTAACGGTGACTCCAGGTGTGTGGAGAATGCTCCATAGGGGTTTTTGGGCTGTGATTTTCTGAATCAGATCTCCAGGCCTGCCTTCTGAGTATCTCTCGGTGGGTCTGCACCACCAGCCTTTCAGCTATCAGTCAAGTACTTAGCCACTTGCACCACTCACGGACTCCTTGTTCATATCTACTGGCCCACAACGAACAGACCATCCTTGACAAGACACAGCACCCACTGATTAAGGGAGCAACTGTCATGGATTGAACTGTGTCCCCCCAAAAATGTGTGAAGTCATTTGGCTAGGCCATGATTCCCACTATTGTGTAATGTTCCTCTATGCTTAAACTCTACCTTTATGATGTTAATGAGGGAGGATGAGTGGCAGCAGTTGTATGGGTGCTGCAGGATTCATTGCGCAAAACTGCATTGCGCTACAAAATAATTTCTTGAGATATAAAAAGAAAGAAGCTAACAGAGAGCTGGTTACCTCATACCACAAGACAGCAGCGCTGAGAGCAGACCACAGAAAGGATCCGGAGTCCTTGCACCTTCAGGAGCTCCCAGGCCAGGGAAAGACTGACAACAAGGACCTTCTTCCAGAGCCAACAGAAAGACTTCCCCTAAAGCTGATACCCTGAATTTGGACTCTTAGCCTAATTTACTGTTAGGAAATAAATTTCTTTTTTTAAAGCCATCCACTTAAGGTACTTCTATTACGGTAGCACCACATGACTAGGACAGGCACCCAAGATGTCAAGATTCTAAGTCTCTGGGTGGGTAATAAACACACTCGACGGCACTTGGCTGGCTGGCCTAGAACGTAGCAGGAAAAAGCACATTTTCTTTCTTATTGAAACAACTCAGTCCTTCTCTCCCTGGCCTGTGATTCCATTTTCTAGGCTAAAGGACTGCTATGTATCAGAAGATTGTAGCCTAGGGTTGCTCAACCTTGACCCTACTGACATTTGGGCCAGATAATTCTTTGTTGCAGGGGATAGCCAGGACAATGTAGTTGCAGCATCCTTCACCCGAACTCACTAGATACCAGTAGCAGCTCCCACCATTTGTCAGAACCAGCAACGTCCAGACATTATTAATGTCCCTGGGGGAGGGGGACAAAATCATCCTTGGTTTAAACCACTCTCCTAGCCAAACTGTACCACAAAGTTAGTGCAAAATTGTGCTCCACCCAGTCTTGTACTGTGACTGCCTTGTAGGCTCCTAGACTACTCTGTGAATTCCCCAAGGTCACAGCTGATGGCACTCTCAAGGTAACCACCTTGAAGCAAAGCATGGAGGCATATAAAAAAATCTTACAAAGAATCCCAGGAGCTAGTAGTCCTTCCTAACTCCCCTGTGCCTATCAAGTACAAGGTACAAGCAGCAGCATGAAGTGGTCCTCCAAGAGTTAAGCTAAGGCTGTAAATGACGTGATTTTAGCACGACAGGTGAAAGACCTGCTCAAGGCTCTCCACCATGCCTAATTTGGATGGCCGGATAGCCATGGGTAGGTTTTGGCTGGCATCCTGGCCTCCCCATTGCACTTGAGACCACACCCAGAGGGGCGGGTGAACACTGGGATTCACACCACTGTCTGGTAGGTCACCAGTGATTTCCAAACCCTTGTCACCAAAACCACATGATAAGCTGGGCAGTATTTGAAACTGAGACTGAAACCACAAGTTGTGGTTTAGTGGGAACTCCTGAAAGCATGTGTGTTAAGCAAAAGAATCAAACAATAAATAAATAATCTGGCTTCCTTCGTGCAACACCCAAGGGAACCAATGTCTTGCGTACAACACAGTACCAGCAAACCTAAGCCACCTTCAGGAAAAGAAGTCAAAGTCACTGTGTCACACTCCAGCCATTTCCAAAGCATGTCTTCTCCTCCCCAGAGACACAGACAGCTTTCTGATGCTGCCCCCTTCTCTCTTTTAGTTGGAAGAACAAGAAAGGTCAAGCAAGTCACCTCCTAGGACTGAATCACCATTTCCAGTAACTGGTAAGAGAAGCAACTTGGGCAGTCCAGGTTTCAACTCCAGCCTAGCCCTGCCCAGAGAAATAAGGGCTCTGGAGGGGAACAGACATGGCCACTACAGGTCAGTATCAGGGTTGTTTCAATCCACTATTGCTAGAAATTAGCAGCACAGTCAAGCAATGTTAAAGAGAATTAAGCAACATACCAGAATGTGTGCTAGGGTATGAGGGTTTAAATAGGCCAACAGTATTCTGTTTTTCCGGACTAACATTTACCTCTTCAAGGAAAAGGGGCAGCAAGGGGTGAATCACACTCATAGGCTATCACTGGAGGAAGTGACTGTTTTGCTTGGCAGCACACTGGATTAAAGTTTCAAAATCAGCAGATACATTCCTCTTCCCCACTAAGTTACTGTCCAGCCCACTGATTTCTCTTTGTTTTGATAACAGGAACGTGATGAAAAACAAGCCATGTTCCTTTTAAAAAGAAAAAAAAGCTGCTTCCAGCAGATGTGGTTGGTTGTTCAAATAATTCTTTTGAAAGGGCTTGGGTAAGACCAACTCTTTCTCACTTTTAGGTGACAACAGGGAACCAAGTTGTTCGTGGAGATACCACTTAAAAGATTTTCACAGATCAGTTCAGATAAGGGTTCAGCTTTCAATGTTTGGTAGTATAAACAACAAGTGTCATTGGAGTGTCTGCTGTGTTATACAGCCAGGCTCCTTCAAGCAGGCTTTTGCTTCACTGGTCCAGAACCCAGTACAGAGAGGCTAACCACAGAGGGAAACAGCATCTGGGAGCCAACCCTTAGCCCTTTGCAGAGCAGAGTACACAGGGAGAAGACAGGGAGAGGACTGGCAGCAGACTTATGGTGCAGGTAAGAGTAATACACAAGGGCAGGAAGGCCTTCAAAAGACATGGAGCCCAGTCCCATCACTAGCACACACTGGCTATGTGATCTTGAACTGATAAATATGCTGAGCTTTGGTTTCTTCACTGTAAAAAGGAGATCAAAACTCCTGCCTCATGGATGGGTTGCTGCTCTGATGAAATAACAAACATCCGTGTAAATGGTGGCTAACATTTAGCAGTTCAGGGATTAAATCAGAAGCTGGCAAGCTCTCTCCTTTCCCTGTTCCCAATCATGGCTCCCACCCTGCAGCTCCAGGCCATCACCATAGCTTTGTCTATGTTCTCCTTGTCAGACCCCGAGACCACCTACCTCTTCCAGGGTGTGAAGTAGGTTTAATACTGCCACTGCTCTGGTCCTTCACCATCAGACCAATCAAGGGCCTGTAGGCATGACTTCCAAAGGGCCCCTTGGGTCTAGATTTGGCCTTCTGTGACTCTTCCAATGTGGGCAGGATCCCAGACTCATTCTGGTTTAGCTGGAGACTATTTATTTCCAGTATCTGGGATCATTCCACCTCACTGGTGTGGACAACCTAGCACAGCGTGGGCCCCTCCCATAGAGAAAAGCAACATTCCAGAAGTGTGAGGTGTAAATCATTGTCTCAACAGATCTAGCCTGCATTCCACTGAATAGAATTTGCCACCAACTTGTCCCTTCCACACACCCACAGCACAACAATTACTCTACTGTGTAAAGGGTCACCTGCAGAAGACCTTCTCTTCACACCCTGGGACTTCGGTAGCACTCTATTCCTCTCTAAGGTCAAGTACCACCATCACTAAAGGTTCACACTTCCCTTACCCTTCCCCTGAGGGCAGGGACCCAGTTTCTACAGCTTTGCATCCACAATGTCCTTTGAATAGTATAGGCCCCCAGGAGTTTTCAGATGCTAGCATTTTAAACACTGGATTCCTCCAGCATTACAAAATCTACTGCCTTCAGACTCAAACATGAAACAGAATTCATTCAAATTAGCTGACTAAGAACATTATGTCGAAATCTTGTTCTCTGAAAATTAGTAATCTGTTAGGTATACATGATGAATTGTCTCTTAACTAAAAACCCTACTCTCAGATCTCATCAGACAATAACAGGGCTAGGATGCTCAAAAGGAGCCCAGGTGGCACAGGGGTTACGTGCTCAGCTGCTAAACTGACCAGTCTGCTTCACTGACCCTTCTCCAACCCACCATCCACTCCATGGGAGAAAGCAGCCTGCTTCCATAAAGGTTTACAGCCTTGGGAACGCCCTGGGGCAGTTCTACACTGCCTGTTGGGTCACTTTGAGTCTCCCAACTCAACGGTACCAGGTTGTAGCAGTAGTAGCAGGCTTAACTGTGTGTTGTTATCTAAAATCTGGTATGCCGTTCCTTCTGAAATGTTAGCTCCTCTAAACACAAAACCATTGTTCATTAATCTACACTGTAGCTTCCGGTGAGCTGTCCTAACTGCCTCTCGCATGAAAGAACACAACCTACAGCCTATTTGCCCTTCACAGACAATAAAGTCATGCCACACTCACTGGTGGTTTGAAGGCCCTGTGGCTTTCTCCCTTCTCTGTGTCCCTAAAGGACACCCATACCTGATGGGCCAAGGTCCCTGTCTTACCTCAAGCACACGCACATTGTGACTCACAGGTGGCAGTCTCCCTTCTCATCAGCAGGAGAAAACAAAAACAACACCCCCAACCTGATCTGTCTGGAATGTTTTTTCCCTAGCTCATATGTCTGGTAAACTCCTACTCATTCTTCAAGACTCAGATTAGGTATCACCTTCTCTGGAAAACCTTCCATGTTCACCCCCTCCCCTAGCCATCTGACTTATGTACTTTTCCACCCACTACTAACCTACCAAAAATCTACTTCCATCCAGCTGATTCCTACACGAAGCAACCCAACAGGAGAGAGGAGAACTGTCTCATAAGGTTTTCAAGGCTGTAAATCTCCATGAAAGCTGACTGCCACATCTTTCTCCTACATAGCCACTGCTGGGTTCAAACCGCCAACCCTTCAGGTGGCAGCCTAGTGCTTCACAAACGCACCGTCAGGGCTCCTTTCTGCTATCCTAAAACAAAAGAAATAACCCAAGCTTATTGCAGTCAAGCTGATTCTAACTCATAGCAACCCTACTAGACAGACTAGATCTGCCCTCCACGGTTTCTATGGAGCAAATGATGGATGTGAACTGCCTACTTTTTGGTTTGTAGCCAAGCTCTTAACCACTTATTATGCCATCAGGGCCCTTCTATTATCCTAATCCCCGGTTAACTATTTTCATGCTATGAAACCCTGGAGGTGTAGTGGTTAAGTGGTATGTCTGCTAACCAAAAGGTCGGCAGTTCAAATTCACCAGGTGCTCCTTGAAAACACTATGGGGCAGTTCTACTCTGACCTGTAGGACCTCTATGAGCTGGAATCGACTAGACAGCAGTGGGTTTGGTTTTTCAGTTGTAAACCCTGGCGACTAGAGACTCTCAGAGTTTGGCCAGGAACTATATGGGCCAGAATTGTCTGGGGATTTAATAAAAATGCAGACTCCTGGGGTCCCACCCCAGACCTACAGAATATTTTAATAAGCCCCACCCCCAAATGATTTTTACGCATTTTAAGAACTACTGCATTAGAGTGTGAGGTCCTTGCACGGTAGGACAGTGCCTTACTTAGCTTTGTCTCCTTTGTGCCCAGCACATATTAAGTGTGTTCAAAATCTTCACACAGGCATCATTTTGTAGACGGTGTAAGGATGGGATTCTCCCAGGGTAAAACACAAACAGGCGTACAAAGGGAAACCAGGGCCTTAGCCAACACCTGGCCAAATTAGAAAACAACCTTCAGAAGGCCTATCCCAACTAGAACCCATACATCCTACTCCACACTCTGACATTAGCAAGCAAGCCTAGGTAGTGAGAAAATCCAGGCTTTGAAAACAAAAGATTCAGCTTAAAACATATTTCAATTATCATTCCCCTAGCTAGCTGAGCAACTCTGGGCAAGTGACTTACATTAACTTCTCTAAGCTTCAGCATGCACCTCTGTAAAAACAGGGCAAAGCTTTCACTGAAGATGCACACTTGCTACATGGATTATGAGAGAAAAAAATATAGGAAAGTACATACACATTACGGATAATAAAAACCAATATTACATGTATTTTTGTCTCATTTTCTTTTTAAAAAAACTTAATTATCACCAAGTAATCTTTAGAAGGTTTGCTTTTCACAAACCATTCTTTACCGCAACCAAGAATGTAGTTACACTATCAGACACAGAAATGTCAGAAATATACAAAACCATGTGACCAAAAATACTGAGAAAATTTACAGGCAAAATGTGAATCACAGAAGCCTAGGGTGCAGAGGGCCTTCAAAATGTCCTCTAGTTTAGCTTTCTACCAAGAAACTGATCAGAAACAAAAGCCAAAGATTCACCTGCAGTTCATCCTGTGAGATGCTCCCCAAAACAACCATCCCAACTCTTCACTCTTCTTGGAAGTTTTAATTCAATGCTGTTACCACTTAATCCTCACTTGACTTAGGGGAGGTTATTGGACACAGGCCCTCAGCAGACAGGATGATGAGTATATTAGCAGGGGTTACTGGACATAGGCCCTCAACAGATAGGATGAAGAGCATACTGGCAGAGCAAAAGAGAGCCTCTCTGCTCCAAGTCAATAACCAATGGTAGTCACCAAACCACAGGTGTGAGACTTGACTACTAAATGCTATGGACTCGCCCCTCAATCCTTGATACCTCTTTATAAAAGAACTATCCTCTGGCTCCCAGTTTCCTATACCTTTGTGGTCCTGCATCTTTTAGGAATGACTGGATAAAAATAATAGTTCTCATAAATTCCCTACTTTCTGTCAGACCAGGTGCTGATGTTTTACCTTTATCTTTTTATGAAACCCTGCCTAACACCTTTCACATTTCAAAGGTGAGGTTCAACACAGTTAAGTGCCTACCCAAGACAGAAAGGACTTCCTGGTTCCCATCCCTAATCTACATCAGGCAGTTTCCCCCTTCTCTCTCTGTTTGCTGACATAGCATGAGATGCTTCTTTCACCCCATTTCCAACACAGCTCAAAATCCTTGCCAGGGCTCTTCTCTGTCCATTGGTTAAAAGTACAGTCCTTCCTGGTCAAGAGGGGGCTGCTCTGCATGGGGCCACTGCCCTTTGCTTATCAGCTGCATCAACATTCTCTGAAGATTACCAAAGAGCAATAATGGGGTGTCTGGAGCTTTTTGAAACTCACTTTTAAAGAATTTCAGACAACCCAAGTGATATCTGCTCACCTAGCACTTTTCTAAACATAAGATCAAATCAGCAGTCCTTAGGAGCTCCTCCCTAAAGCTTCTGGGTAGATCTCATCTGTGGCTTCTCCTCAGCCAGGAGCTGGCAGCAGAGAGGTAGTGTGTGTCTGCCCCCACCCCTTTTACAGCTCAGCCTGCTGGTTACAGTTACACATTCCTATACAGACAAGCCTCTCAGACCCAAGAGAGGGTGGGGGTGTCCAACCCTCAGAAGCCCTGGAACAAATAGTTGGCAACAGCTGTGTTCTCAGCAGACAGCAGTTGGTCAGTTGCTACTGTTTTCTCATTCCACACTAGGTTACTGGCTATAATTTAGTGCTCCAAGTTCAAACAGCAGCTCACAAAGCAATCAAGTCTCTGCCACAGGGGTCTGTTTGCACTGAAAAACAGATCAGTTAGGCCAAAGTGTGGGCAATTCCACAGCCCATCCCCCTGAAGTAGCCCGGTGGACGAGGCCTCAGCCACAGAGCTCCAACCACAGGCTTGAGAAAAGAATGCCTTTGGGAGTCCCTCGCTTCTAAAACAAGCACTGCCCTCGCCCCCCAAAATCCCCTCAGAATCAGAAGGTTGTAACGGAAGCTTTGCCTACTAGCAACATCAAAACAAAGAAGGAAAAGGGGTTGTAATAAAGAACCTCCTTCAATTCTTTCTCCCTCCTCACCCTCACCCCTTAGCTGTTTCTTCCACAAAAGCTTCAGAAACGGTGTTCCAGTGTCTCATGGAAAATTCGAGCCAGAGAGACCTACAGAGACATCACACACATGGGGGTATTAAGAACACAGTGGCTCTGAACGTAAGCAGCGTCTGGCAAACACGAAGACTGGAAATTTCTGTGTGGAGCTGGCCTGTTCTATCTGAGAGGCATTTTCACAAAAGCCCCTCCACCCGAAGCAGTAGACCCATAAACAAGCTCCCGCCCTCTTCCCTTCCCGAACCCGATCCAGAGAGAACCCGTTTCATGAATTACCTGTCTAAGACCCAAAAGGAAAGGCATCCTGCAAGGGCATCGCCACACTAACGTTTGGAACAAAAGGCCTTAAAAGTTAAAATCTGGTAAGGAGCATTTCGCTGGGGCAGGGGGCCCGGCGTGCTCAGCAGTCCCACTAACCCTTTGCCAAGATGAGAAAGTAAACAGAGTCCTGAGACCAAGCAGGCACTGGCCTCCCGCTCTCCTCACTACTCCCCCCGCCCCCGCCTAGCTCCGACCCACCCCCACCTTCTCGTGACATATCTCAGACGCAGCAGAGGCGAAGCTGTCTGCCAAGGGGGAAATGACATCAGTTCAGGCACAGCAGAAAAAACTTCAGACAGCTGTTGTGGAATACTGAGGAGGTGCTGCAAAACCCATGATGCCAGCCCAAGGCCCACCCAATCTCGAGCCTACAATGGCAGAATGGCAGCGGCTACTGCCTGCTCCCCCTGGGCTGCCCCTGGTTCTGAGCAAGCTAGTAGGTACATAAATCAAGTCTCTATGGCTGAAAAGAGTTTCCACATCTCTGAATAACTGAACTCTCCAGATTCTGAGGTATTGTTTCTCCTCCTTGAGAAAGAAAATCAAGTCCAGTAACTGTCATTCACAGGAAAACTTTTCCAACCCCTTGTGGAAAATGTGCCAGTCAATGCTCAATAAATTAACTGTTCATTCAGCCTGGCTACCCTACCTTTCTCTAAGGACCAGGGCAACTTGCAGAGAAGACACAGAGGGGCACCTTTACCCCAGTGAAGGTGGGACGTGCTACCTCAGACACTGACCTTATGAGCCCTCACTTCTACAGGAGAGTTTATATTTCATAAACACACCACACATGTACAGGTGCCAACATCTTTCCTCACTTGTCTTACAAAAGGTACAAGAAGTCCCACCACTGCTTTTAGGTTGCCAGTAAAGCAGATCATCTATATTTAAACCAACATCTACTTCTGAAGCTGTGGTGGCACAGTGGTTAAAGCACTCAGCTGACCATTCCACAGGAGAAAGATGTGGCAGTATGTTTCTGTAAAGATTTACAGCCTTGGAAACCCTATGGGGCAATTCTACTCAGTCTTATATGGTTGCTCTGATTCAGAATCAACTTGACGATAACGCATCTTGCTTCTGAAAAGTTCCCTGTGTTAATTAAGGCTGGTTGTGCTTTCCTCTCCCAGTTCAGCCTGGTGACAGTGGTTCTCCACAGCAAGCTTTGTACAAGAGGCCATGGTCCTGCAGTTGGTGTCCTCATCTGACTGTTCCTAGTCAGCTGTGGAAGCCAGATACCCACTGGACACCCTCCCTTAACAGCAGGTCACAGCAGGCTTCCCCAAACCGGAATCCTTCACCAAGCACAACATTAGCAAAAGACAAAAGGTCCACTTTTCAACTTGGATTTGCATTTGCATAAGTGATTCTTGGGGAGCTCAATCTTCAGAGGCATTTTATAAATCCAGATTAACTTTCTAAGGTTTTCTTACGCTGCAAGTTAATCATCTTCCTCCACAACACAGAGACAATTTTCTCTCTCTTCTTTATTTTCTGCAACAATTTTCCTCCCCTGTTATTCATCAAAGTCCTCCGTGAAAGTGGCACTGTGCTGGGCATGGCCCAGGTAAGTAGATCTACAACCCCCACCTAGAGCAACAAATTAACAGTTCACAGCACTTAGGGCACAGTTAGTTGCCAAAAGTATTTTTCAATCATTAGTAAACCCAGCCAGACATACAATGTGCTTGCTGCAGGTTCACCAATGACAGTCAAGGTCACAGTGACTTTCCTGTCAAGGAAATGAATGTGCCAAGACAGCTGAGCCATTTCCTTGAGGTTCACAGCATCACTGCTATGTATGGAGAAAAGGGGTGACATGCAAAAAGAAGTGGCTTCTGCTGCAGGTGTCTGAGGACAGATGAGCATTCTTCGGTAACAATTTACTCTCAAGACACAGCAACACGGCCTATCTCACACCTTGCTACTAACCCCACAAACAAGCCCAAAAGTCAGCCGGGCAGGCTAGAAACCATGGTACAATCTCTGCCCTTTCCTTCCAGCCCATAAGGGCCAATTCTGGTTTGAACCTACCGAACAACACAGCCTGGCACCTGCAGTCCTATGCAGAGTGCCACAGCCTAAGTACACATTCATTCTTCACCTACAGAACCCCTACAGAGTGTCAGGCACTATTCTAGATAGGCACTGGGGATAGTATTACAAGCCCTTGCTCTGATGGACTACAGGAACAATGTTCCACTTTTATAAACAATAATGATCAGCAATCACCTATTAAGAAGTGAAAAGTACGACAAATTAGGGAAACGAATTTGTAAACTAAATTATCAAAACTGCATTATAAACTTTCTGAGTTCTCCCTAATGAATCTTCCTCTTACGGAGCCCTGGTGGCACAGTGGAAACTCTGGCGGTGCACAGGTTAACTCTTACAGCTGCTAACCAAAAGTTCGGCAGTTCAAACCCACCAGACACCCCTTGGAAACTCTATGGCACAGTTCTACCCTGTCTATAGGATTGCTATGAGTGGGAACTGACTCGATAGCAGTGGGTTTGGTTTTAGTTTTTGGTGGCACAGTGGTTAAGAGCCTAGCTGCTATTCAAGAGGTCAGCAGTTCAAATCCACCAGCTTGCTTCCTGGAAACCCTATGAGGCAGTTCTACTCTGTCCTATAGGGTTGGTCTGAGTCAGAATCTACTTGACAGCTGGCAATGGGTTTGCTTTTTTTCCACTCAAGGGGTCCTGGGGGTACAATGGTTAAATGCTTGACTCAATGGGAGAAAGAGCTGTCAATCTGCTTCCATAAAGACTATAGCCCAAGAAACCCTGTGGGGCAGTTCTGCTCTGCCACAGGGGGTCACCATGAGTTTTAGTTTTAGTTTACAAAATCAACAACAGCACCTAACACCACCACCCAAGGCAATGTTTTTAAAAAAAACAGCATTTGTCTGATTTTATCTTGTTACAAGTTTACAGATTCCCATATGCAAGGCAGCACTTAACCCCAAATAGGAGGACTCCACTACAGCTAGCATCATATCATAAACTCTGGAGAAGTGCTTGCCAATTACAGCTTCTTTCTCACTAACCCACTTCTCGTTAACCAACCTCCACTGAGCACTGAGATTTGGTGGGGAGGGAGGAGAAAAGGAAGCTGAGTTAGCAAACAAAAAACATATCTCATTCCCAGGAAATGAGTTCATTTTTGTCATGCCCTGCAGACATTACCACAACTTACCGACAACAGTAGTCAACTTTGCAATTTAAGAGGCAAGGGGATCATCAACAATTTCAGAAAGCCTGAAAAGTGGTTCTTATGTTAAGTTACCCAGGCTCACACATGGGATGCCAAAGAGATTAAATCCTTCTTCAAATAACTTCAGCCATCTGCCTGCCAATGCAGTATTAACTTCAAAGCTGAATTTGTCAATTTTTTTTTTAAAAAAGCAGCATCAATAATACACCAGAATCATGAAGAACTGTTATGAGAATGTTACAGGTTAACAACTGCTTATGAACCCAAGCAGTGTCTGAGACCTCCTTCTCCCGCGCTAGCCCCCTTCTCTCAAGTTCAGAGCACCCTCTAAGATGGTAATGCTGACATACCACCTCGTGGAGTCTGATTATCATTTAAAAAGACAGACATATATGTTCACAGCTAGAATGGAATTCACATTCTTTCAGTCTAGTTTATTTTACTACCCTTTAGCAGCACTTTCCTAGGCAGTCTATCCATTTATAGTCCTTAAATTCTGGGATCAAAGTTGGGGAGACAGATACCTGCTCAGCATTGATAATGAGCCACACTGGGCTAGAAACTCCATGTAACTGGTGTTTTGTTTGACAGCATGACAACTCTGTGATGTAGCCATGATTACTGCTATTGTCTGACTGCAGAAGCTGGGGCTTATAGAGGTTATGCAACTTGTCCATGGGTGGGAGACAAAAAGATCTGAATGAAATCTCTGGCTCCAAAGGCTTTTACTACACTATCAAAAAAAACAAACAACAACAAAAAAACTTAGCTTCTGTCAAGTTGATCCAACTTGTGTCAGAGTACAACCGTGCTCTATAGGGTTTCCGTGGCTGATTTTCTGGCAGTGGGTCACCAGCGTCTGGAGATTATCTTTCAACATGCCTTCACGTGGACTCAAACCTCCAGCCTCTGGGTTAACAGCGAGCATGTTAACAATGTGCACCACTCAGGAATTCCTACCACAAAACAGGCATCAGGACATCAGACCAGAAGTTACAAAAGGGGAAAAATAAAAACTGAAAACAACTGAGGGTCAACTGACTCTCGAAAGGACATGCAAGTCCCTGGCCAACACATCAGAATTCTGCTCATAGGAACTCTGCCACTTGCACTGGATCTGACTGATGGTGGTGTCCTGGAGCATAGAGTCTGGACCTTTGGGCCCCAGGACTCCAGTTGTAATCTACTTCAGAGGACAGAGTTCTAAGACAAATGACTGGGGAAGCTCAAAAGTCCTCATCTGTTCCCAGCACACAATAGGGCCCCCACAAAAGGAGCAAGCGTAAGTAACTTGCGTTGGACCTCAGGTACCAGATGGACTGTTCCCACCCACCCACCCCCAATGTTATCAGGGCAACTGAGGCCCAAGGAGACTACAGCTGAAGGCCAAGGTATTTAATTTCACAACCAAGAAGCACAAAGAAAGACAGCTTTGTCAGAACAGGTCAGCAACTGCCAGACTCCTAGAATAGGAGATAATCTCCAGACCCAGGGCTATTTTACTTCCAGGAGCTTTGGGTATAGAAGCTGCTGGGCAGACACGGAACATCTGATAGACATGACTTTTCTCAGGTCTTGGCACAAATGCATTTAAATTTAATTAAATGTGTCAGAGTTCTGACTAAAAAGCAAACAAAAGAAAAAGAAAACAGAAATGGATGCTAATTCAATCACCAAACCACCATATACGCCACAATAAAAGACAAACGGAGACATCTTCACATCAGGAACATGACGTTAGGTATCATTACAAGGATCCAAGAGTAATTATTTTGGGGAACGCCACAGGAAGACTTCCAAATCCAGAACGATGATTTGCAGAACTCTGCCAAACTGAAAAGCATCTGAGGCTCAAGACTGCTCAGTTGCCAGACACCAAGAGTACTGACTTACCTGTGTCTTGGGGCTGGACAAATGCAGACCTGTGGCAGGCCTGCCTAAGCAGGAAAACACATTCCTCTCCCTGCTTCTGGGCAGGACATAAAATAATTCAAGTCACAGGGCTTGCTTCCTCTAAAGGTATCCATAAAAATCTGTGGTTGCCTTCTTATCTCTGAGTCTTCTACAGAAGATGGCTGGGCTAACAGCCCTTAACGGCAGCATTTAACCACTTGCCAAACATCAAATGACAAATTTCACAGAAGGAAGACTAAGACATATGTTGATAACTCCTATTTTACGATGAAAAACTTGAGCTTCAGTGAAGGGCACAACTAGCAGGCAGTAGAGCCAGCAACTCAACCTTGTAGTTGTAGTACCTTCAAGTTGATTCTGATTCACAGCAACCCCATATGACGGAGTAGAACCGTCCCATAAGGTTTCCTTGGCTGTAATCTTTACAGGAGCAGATAGCCAGGTCTTTCTCCCATGGGGAGTCACTGGGTGGGTGTGAACTACCAACCTTTTGGTTAGCAGCTGAGTGCGTAACTGCTGTGCCACGCCAGTTCTTAATCAGGCCTCGATGGCTCCAAAACACCTTGGAAACACATGGACACAGTATTTTGATATTAATTATAATCACCACTCCCTTCTCATTTGTGACCTGATATTCACAGTCACATCCATCCACCCAGGACATGGGTGGAGATGACAAAAATTTAGTACATGTCGTCTGAGCTTTGTCCTGGAGTAGTTCATTACTCCATCCAGGAAAAAAACACAAGCAAACACAAAAACAAATGAGGCACACAGTGAACACGGAGGAGGCGCAGAGACACTAAGTACCTGGACACGAAAGGCTCAAAGAAGGGAGAGTCTGTGAGAAAACCAATGGCCAAGACAGTGGTAGGAAGAGACAAGCACAAAAACAGTACTCAAGATTTGGGTGGTGCAGGGCCCAGTATGGGCAGAAGCATGCAAACAGGACAGGCAGAAGAAAAGGCAGAGATCAACTGGAACTGAAAAGTGGAGGCCCTACTCATGTGTGTTTACTGGGCACCTGTTTGAGAAGCACGGCTTTGCTGTAGTAGCCCCAAGAGTATCAAGAACAGATACTCCCATTTTGCCATCTTACAGACTCATTTTGCTTATTTGATTCTATTCTGGACTAAACTATGACAACCGTGGAGTGGGGAGGGAGTTGCCGAGGAAAGGTGAAGACGACAAGTCCATGTCGACGGCATAGCCTCAGCCTTTTAAATAAACCATCTGCTACCAAGTTGACTCTCACTTATTGTGACCCCATGTCAGAGCATAACCATGCTCCACAGGGTCTTCTGTGGCTGATTTTTTTTTAATTATTATTATTTTTTATTATGACTGAGTGAAAATGTACATTCCCATCTACATGCAGCTTCTACTGCTCTCCTTGCCCAGTGACAGCACACTATTCCTCCCTGCTCCACACATGTCTCATCCTCCCAACAGCCTCCTTTCCCCTCCTCTCCACCCACTCTCCTTCTTCCAGCCAGAGGTCAGCAGGATGATATCCTATAGATGCATAGAACCATAACATGCATCCAATATATGGTCACTCTGCATCGCCAAGTCCAATCCATTCGTGTCCAAAGAGTGGACCTTCGTTATGATTTATGCGCAACAGCAGCATCAGGGCCAGGGGCGTGGCTGATTTTTTAGAAGCAGATCACCAGGCCTTTCCTCTGAGGCATCTCTGGGCAGACTCAAGCCTCCAACCGTTTGGCTAGCAGACAAGTATGTTAACTGTTTACATCACCCAGGGATTCAAGTCTTTCAAAGCCAAATAAGAGGCTGAAAACCTGTTCCCAACTGCTTCCATCACCCGGGGGCTTCCCAAGATCTGTGCTGATTTCTCACCTCTCCACCTCCCATGAAAATCCTTTTCTTGTCGACAATCAATCACTCCACAGATATTCATTACCTACACTAGCAGGTCTTTATTCCATCCCCAGAGAGTCCAGGGGCCTGTGAAACTCATCCCTGACAGCGTCTGTCACTGATGGTTAATGGGCTCTCACCATCTGCAACTTCAGCTTTATCAAGTACAACAGCAGCCTTGTTTGTCTTCTGTACCAAAATGCTAGGTTTGTTTTTCCTACCCTGGAAACAGTTCAACCCAAACCAAACTAGCCAGAAGCCAAGAATCACATGAAAACCAGCAAGTTACAGCTCAGAGCTGTCTCCAGGAACATTTCACATCTCCCCACGAACTGCTCTCTACACCAAAGATCAGAGAATGAACAGAAAAGCACACCAAATCCATGATACAAACCCAGATGTAACTTGGAAAGGGAATTCCATTAAAAACAAGCCTTCAAGAGGATTAAGAGGAGGGGACAGGAGACTGTCAAGAGGATAGGACAGGTATAGAATGAAAAGGAGGAGTGTGCTGTCACTAAGCAAGGAGAACAGAAGGAGCCCCAGAAAGGTGGTCATGCAAATTTAATTTGGATTGTATATTTTCACTTAAAAAACGGTGTGGTGAATAAACGGATAAAATCATTAAAAAAAAAAAAAAAAGGCTTAAAGCTGTCCACCCAACCTGATTTCATCTTTCACTAATATTCAAACACTGGGCAAGATACAGAGATGTGCAACGTAGGTACAATGGTAGCTGACCCAAGGAAAGAGCTAATATTACAACTGTTTTTATCAAAGGAACTTCAACTCTGATATTAGCAGTTCAGTAGCAGAATTTTCACCTTCTATGTGGGAGATTCAGGTTCAATTCCTGAGCAGTGCACTTCATGCCCAGCCACCACTCAGCTTACATGTTGCTATGATGCTGAACAGGCTTCAGTGGAACTTTCAGACTATGAAAGACTAGGAAGAAAGGCCTGGCTATCTACTTCCGAATATCAGCCAATGGAAAGCCTATGGGTCACAATGGCTTGAACTGCAATCAATCACTGGGAAGGCACAGAGCCAGGCAGTGTTTCGTTCCACTGTGCATGGGGTCGCTGTCAGTTGGGGGAAGACTTAACACCAACTAACAAGGACTCTTGAGTCCCTCAAGGCAGCTCCTGGTCTCCTAAGTGTAAGGTCACCACCAGCCACCAGACCTATCTAGAGAGATCATCTTGGTTGTGCTTTTACAGGTAAATTCACTCAGTTTTCCTACGTGCTCAGAAATTCAAGCAAAGGCTGACTCACATCTTGTGTTTATGTTACTTACTCTATTTCCTCATCTAAAGTACAAAAAACTTAGGGCAAGATCCGTAACTCATTTACGGGTCTCTCATAGTACTAAGCAATGTCTTGTACAAAGCAGGTCCTCAAGAAAAGTCTGCTACATAGATAAAGAAATGAAGACTTGATGACTAAAAATAAGGTCACACATTAGTGCTGGAGACATTTTCCTGACCACAGAAACCTGACAACACAGCTAAGGGATATCAGAGAGCAGTTAACTATTATCCCAAATTCAGAGACTGGGAAACTTCCTGTGTGTCTTATTTGTACATTTCTTACTTCTCAGCTGAGGAATTTAAAGCACTTGAATCTCTCAAAAGCAAAATCCTCTTCTCAAGGTAGACTGAGTAACATGGCCTAACCTCCTACAGTAATTTTCCCATTATGGGAAACCGACTGAAGCTTCTCCTGGGTTTGTCTTCTGCTCAACTGATCACAGTTGCCTTTTTGAATAAACAACTGTGAAACTTCTTAAGGTCTACCTGGAAACATAGCCATGGCACCATGCCTTCCCCCATTTCCTGGATCTTATATAAATCCAATACTGCCTCCTCCCTCATTAGGCTAATCAGTAACTAAATCTACCCTAGGTCTAAGATTTCATGGTCAAGAACACCAGAAGAAAACATACGGTATTTTATTCTTCCCGTGAGCTATAGACAGTGGGTAAACTTCTAGAACACATGTGTCCATACCCCAAGTGAAATGATGACTAAACGTGCTAAGATTAGAGAAGGTATCATACCAGACAGAGGAGACGCATGCCGTTTTGTCATATATGCTCAACCACAGACTACAGCCTGAACCCTGTACTCCCAGGCCACAGCAAGTGAGCCAAACATAGTGTCAGCAGTAAGTAAATCTGCTTCATAAACACCATGAATAAAAAATGTCACCTTTGAGAATTATGCTCTTTTAAAAAAACTCTAAGACCAACTGTTACTGTTGTGTGCCCATCAAATGACTCCAACACACAACAACACTATAGAACAGAGAACTGTCCCATGTGAGTCTTCTAGGCTGTATTCATCTTTACAAGAGCAAGTGGCCAGGTGATTTGTCACACAGAATGGCTGATGGGTTTGAACCTTCAATCCTTCAGTTAATAACTGAGTTCTTAACCACTGTGCTACCAGGGCTCCTTCAGGCCTAATGAACAACAGCTATTCCACAGCACAGGTGACAAGTGGAGGGGCAGGGAGTTTAAGTCAATGGGAGTAAAACAACTAGAGCAGAAATAAACAAGAATGTTGACACAATGTAAGGAATGTATCCAATGTCACTTATCCTTAGTTTAGAAACTGTTGAACAGGAATGGATTTTTCTATGGGTATTTTTGCCAGAAATAAAATATTATTAAAACAAATACACACACTGTGCTGGGGTCCAAATCCCAAGGAAAGCACTAGAGCAGAACAAGTGGACAGAGAAAAGCTGCTTTGTCTACAGCGTAGGGGAAAAAGCTAAAAGTGCCTTTGAGAAAGGACCCCCCTTATCACAGCAAGAAGGAAAGTCAGCACCAGCCACTGCCACTCCTAGAGAGGAAAAAAAACCACCCAGCAGGTGCCACTATCTTTGTGCTGCTATCCACTGTTGTTCCTTTACAGAATCTGAGACACCAAGGTTCTCCAAGGTCTTTCACTTAGCTCAGGATCCAAGTGCTGGGCAGGTCTGCTCAATCTGAAAAGCAGAGCTTAAGAGTGAGAGGCACAGTTAGAAATGATCATCTCAACACAGCACTCAAGCTGTGCAAACTTCTTTCATATCCATCCTAGTTATTCCAGCTGGTGACACAACTAGACAGGTTATCACTATCCCCACTTGCCAGACAGCACTCTGACGGCTAAAAAATGTAAAATGACCTAACACTAAAAAATACCGTTTCTGACTAAAAAGGTTCCCTTGCAATCCTAGTGAATGACACCCAGGGGAGATATTCCTTTAAACTAGACTCTATCAGCACTCAGGCATACCCAGCCTGGCCAAGCTACCTCCTAACTGACACAACCTTGGGCCAATTATTTAACCTCTCTGAGGCTTCCAGCAGCACTGCCTTGAACCACTCCATTTCTATACGGAGAAAAAAAAAGGCCCATGTGGTCAAAGAATTCTGATGTATCTTTTGGGAGTTCACCAATACACACATTCCATAGTCTCTGAAGAGTCCCACAGTTAATTCTATGGTCCATTTCTCCCTCAGCAACGCTGCTCATCTGCCATCCCAATACTGTACCTTAAGGGCAGGCATAGTCAGCTAGGTACCAGACACAGACACACAGCTTACACCCCTGGAGAGCTGAAAGAGGAGAAAATATGCCAACGGGGTTCTCTTCACCCTCTCCAGTGTTTCCAAACATTTGTGCAATCTCAGATGAGCATAGGATTTTTCCAAAAATTCTTGCTACGCTGGAAATTGAGGGCAAAAGTCGTAAGTTAATCTTTCACTTCACATACTGGGCAGAGGTTGGGAACAGAATGGACACGAGTGTGAAATGAAATGGCAAAGCAAGTTTTGAGGGGAAAAAAAGTGTGGTGTAATTGAAACTTCGACTGTTCACGCAGAAATGAGGAAACTGGGATTGGAAGGGCACTTTTAACACTCATGAAATTGAGGGATTTTGTTGGGGGTTAACTTTTCCTCTTTTTAATAGTGTAACTCTTAGTGAATCTTAGCTACTTAACAAATCTGAAGAACTGTGGAAATCAGCTACATTTTCTAACAGTATTTTACCCTGATCTTTTTTGTTGTTGTTTAGAATACACACAACAAAATACACAGCCAAGCCAGCAACGATTTCTATATGAACAATTCGGTGACACTGATTATATTCTTCAAGGTGTATAACCATTCTCATCTCCTTTTCTAAGGTGTTCCTCCTCCATTAACATAAAACTCATAGCCCCGAGTTTTCTGTTTTTTAGGTTGTTGTCAATTTAATCCCATATTCGAGTTGTTGTTGTCACCTTGATCACACAGACATTGGTAGTTCTTAAAAGGACATACATTCTTTACTAGTTAAGCTACACTGCTTTCTGGTTTTAAAAAGACTTCAGGTGGTATTTTAGGTTTAAAGATTATCTCAGGGCATGACTGTCCAGACAGGGAACACAACAATGAGTCTCTGACAAAACAGGGAAAAAACAAGACTGCAGAACTCAAAGTCTATTAAAAAAGACCAGACTTCATGGTCCAACAGACTGGAGGGTCCCCTGAAGACAGACCAAAGCCCCCTGAAGACAGAGCCCCCAGAGTCTCCTCTTAGCCCAGAACTGAAACCATTCTTGAAGCCAACTCTTCAGCTAACTCTTCAGACTGGACTATAAGACATACAATGATATTGGTGAAGAATATGCTTTTTGGCTTCAGAGGTACGAAGTTATCTGAGACTAACCGGGCAGCTCCTCTCCAGGGGCCTGTGGAGAGGGCAGAGGGGGACAAGAGCTGGTTGAATAGATACAAGAAATACACGATGGAAAGGAGGAGTGTGCTGTCACAGTGTGGAGAAAGTAGCCAGACTTATATAGCAGTGTGTGTGTAAGTTTATGTATGACAAATTAACTTGGATTATAAACTTTCACTTAAAGCACAATAAAATATTACAAGAAAAAAAAGAAAACAAAAGGCAATTATTGAATAATTATTCAATTAAAAAAAGATTATCTCAGTAGTTTTGAGGGGTCATCCTCTAGATCTAATTTAAACTCTCATATAAGAGATCTTATTTTATAATATTAAATAATTGTCTGTTTTTTAAGCTGTGATGTGGTGATAACGAGGAACAGAATCATCTTTTAGAGACTCAAATGTTAATTATTTATGGTGACATGATATGAAGTCTAAAATTTCCTTTAGAATAATTGCACTGAAGATAAATGGAAGTGAGTATGGGCATAGACCTGAAACAAGGTTGGCCATGAGGTGAACAAGCTGATGGATGATGGGGTTTCACTATATTATTGCTTATTTTTCTGTATGATCAAAATTTTGCATAATAAATTAAAAGAATTATACTCTAAATACTGTTCATTTTTGACTCAACATAGTATTAAGCTTTAAGAACCCTTAAAAGAACTAAGCAACATCAAAAGCACAAGCAACAAAGGAAAAAAATAGATAAACTGGACTTCATCAAAATTAAAAACATGTGTGCTTCAAAGGACACCATCAAGAAAGCAAAAAGAAAATCTACAGAACGGGAGAAAATATTTGCAAGTCATGTATCTGATAAGGAACTTGTATCTAAAATATGTAAAGAACTCTGACAACCCAACAATAAAAAGATCAAAAAAAATTTTTTTTTAAACGGGCAGAGGATTAGATATTTCACCAAAGAAGAGATGCAAACAGCCACTATACACAAGAAAAGATGTTCAGTATCATTAGCCATTAAGGAAATATAAATAAAAATAAAAATAAAAAATACAATGAGACACTACTTCATACCCATTAGGACAGCTAAAATTAAAAAGAGAGACAATAACAACTATTGGTAGAGATGTGAAAAATTAGAACCTTCATACCATACTGATGGGAATGCAAAATATGTAGCCACTTTGGAAAACAGATACCATAACATGACCTGGCAATTCCTCTGCTAGGTACATGTGGAAGAGAAATGAAGACACATATCCACACAAAAACTTGTACACCAATGTTTAGAGCAGTAATATTCATAATAGTCAAAAGTGCAACCAGGCCAAATACCCACTACTTGACGAATGGAGAAGTAAAATGTGGTACATCCACACAATGGAGTATTACTCAGCTATAAAGACAAATGAAGTACTGACACATGCTACAACATGGATGAATCCCGAAAATATTAAGCTGAGTGAAAGAAGCCAGTCATGTAGGACCACCTACTACTATATGACTCTGTTCATAGGACATGTCCAGGGAGGCAGAAACTAGATCAGCAGATGCCAGAGACTAGAGAAAGAGGAAAAGGGGAGCTACTGCTAATGGGTACAGAATGTCTTCCAGAATAAGATAAGTTTTTGATGGTTGTACAACCTTGTGAATACACTAAAAACCACTGAATTGTACACTCTAAAATGGTGAATTTTATAGTACGTGAATTATACCTCAATAAACCGAAAAACCAAACCCACTGCCATCAACTCAATTCCGACTCAGAGAGATCCTACAGATACAGAGTAGAGCTGCCCCAGAGAGTTTCCAAGGAGAGCCTGGAGGATTTGAACTGCCGATCTTTTGGTTAGTAGACAGCACTTAACTACTACGCCACTGCAGTTTCTATACCTCAATAAAGCTGTTGCAGAAAAATACAGAAACCATTCTCACTTCAAGACAGGAAGTGCCAAATGGAGGACGGCAGCAAGAATCAAGCTCCAGGGAGCCCCGACACCTCAGAACAGTACATGGTGTGCTGAGGGCAGACAGCTGTAAATGCGGTCTAGCCCTGTGGTCAGAATGGATGCTCAGCACTCCCACACCTGAGAACTGGTGCACTTCCTTACCGGTGGTAACCCCACCCTCTTCTCATGCGAGAGACAGCACAAGGATGTCTAAAACAAGAGTAACAGTTCATATTCTAATAAATCTGCTTAACAATGAATCATTTTATATTTTATTATTAGAAAACAATTGCTGGGAAAACTGCTAAGGTTAATCATACAGAAAGTGGTTTGCATGCCGTTTAAACTAGGAATTAAGCAAACTATAGTCTTAAATTCCTCCACAAGAAACAGATCAAGAGTTAGTCAAGAGACAGGGAAGCCTGTTTCCCAAATCTCTAACAATAATAAGGAAGGCTACCATTTACCACACATTTACTGTGTGCCAGGCACTGTTCTAACTATTCTAAGAGCTAAGAATTAACTAACCTTCACAATAACCCTATACACCAGGTGCTATTATCCTTCAAGAAACTAACTAGGCCCAAGGACATATGCATAGTCAGAGTAAAGCCAGGATTCAACTCAGGCAGACTGCAGTCTGCACTCCTAACTCCTTGCTGACACTTCCAAGCTTCCCTAATTCTGGAATGACCACTGCAGAAGGGTGGTCAGCCACATCATTAGATTTAAGTCCTGTATAGTAACTGGTCAACAGCTCCAAGCCGTCTGCCCAACACGTTCCAAGGGACCACAAACCACTTCCTTTAGCACCTGAGCAGGCATTTCTACCCTTCTCCAGCCACAGGTTCTCTGTCCCAGGGTGAGGGCACCACATTTGCAGACAGTGGGGAGACTGGAAGCTAAGCAAACTGAGACCATTAGGCTTTCGAGGAAGTAAATCAAAACATTGTCCAGGTGTCTTGGTTCCAAGAGTCGGCAGGCACATCTTCCAGGATAAGCTGAGGATGTAGTGAAGAAAGTTGCTTATGTGGGTGGGGGAAATGAGCACTTACATACCCTACTGATGATAATGGAAATTTTAAATGTGCATGCTCTAAAACCACACAGTCTCAATCACATGCTTAGAAATCAAGCATAACTATACACAAGTACAATATTTGCAGTGTGAAATAGCACAAAGTTAGAAACATCATGAAGAAGTACTTTAACAAATATGCAGGGAGGCATTTTTAAAAAACATCAGAGCTAGATATGGAAAGAAGCCATAATGTATTGCTAAGGTCAAAAAAAAAACAAGTGGCAGCAGACTGAGGCCAGCACAACTAGATGGTGGCCGGCTAACACCACCTACTGCTCTCACAAGGATCACAATACAACGTAAAAAAAAAAGGTATAAAAAAATTCTAACTCACAAAGATAATCTAGACTTACTGGTCTGAAAGAGACTGGAGAAACTCCCAGAGCATGGCCCGCTAGACACCCTTTTAACTCAGTAGCGAAGTTACTCCTCAGGTTTACCCTTCAGTCGAAGATTAGACAGGACCATAAAACAAATTATGACTAAATGGGCACACCAGCCCAGGGGCAAGGACAAGAATGCAAGAGAGGGCAAGAAAGCTGGCAGTGGGGAACCCAAGGTCAAGAAGCGGAGAATGTTGACCTGTCGTGGGGTTGGCAACCAATGTCATAAAACAATATGCATACTGTTAACTAGAAACTAATTTGTTCTGTAAACCTTCATCTAATGCACACAAAAAGGTGCCTACTGTAAAATACTACACATAAATTATCCCAGTTTTGTTTTAAAAACAAATGAAAGAAAATAAAGACAGCCACTGCACCAATAATTTTCTGTATCTGTATGTGTATAGTCACAGCATACACAGAAAAACCACCGAATACACACACGAAACCACAGGACTTTCATTTTTTCGTTTTCAGATTTCTGTATTCTTTATCACGGTTATGAGCATGTTATTTTTTTGTCATTGAAAGAGATGTAAAAATGTATCTTAAGGCTGAAAGAAAAACAGCCATCAGCTGCTCTAAGAAGGAAATAAAAAGACAGCCACAGTGGCTCTTGTGCTAAATCACACTGGTACCATTTTTCTGCTCTGCTCCTGGCAAATGTGGCAAGGAAATCTGCAGATTTACAGATAACTGACTGAAGAAAGAATGATGAACAACTAACACTAACCCTACACTCAAATCTCAAAGAGCTACAACATGTACTCTAACATGCCATGTAGACAGCCAAATATTATCTTCCTCTCCCAAATGAAATATTTTTCTAAGAGAGAAAAATATTTACATTCAATCAACAGACTAAACTGTTAAGTGGCATCAGGGGGTAAGCATTGTTTCTGTGTTTGGTAGGTTTTGAATACCTACCTGGAGTGAAGTGGAATTTTAGACGTGGAAGAAAAGTTAGGAAATGGTAAACAAAAAAAGTAGCATGCAGAATTTTGAAAAACATGAATATTTTCTCCATGAACACATGCCTCAGATCTGGAAGAATGTGTAATAATAAAACGGTGTTACAACATAAGACTCATCAGGCTTGATAGCTCAAAACCAAAACAGACGTGGTTTTCATAGTTCTTCACCTTAGGACCCACTCTTCTAAAGCCAAATATTCCTGTGACCTGTTATGTTTATTTTTACCTCTCCCAAAACAAGTAATTTTTTACACCTCAGATCTTGAATCAAAACTTAGCCTCGGCACTATGAGGACAAAGATGGCACCATGAGCAGAAGATAATACACAGTTTACCTGGCTTCCCACAGAAAACACTGTGCAAAGAAGAAAATCAACAGTAAATAAATCAAAGCCTTGGGAATGTAACTGATTATGCAGGAGTGTCCCCGAAGCTCAGTCCAGGCTACGATGGTGATCCACAAGTCTGAAAGGATGATCTACTTTACTTCCCACATTAGGAGAGGCCAGCACTGTCTCACCAAGCCAGAGAATTCAATAGGATGAGATCTGTTTCCCCTGACCTCCCATGTCCCAATGTTTTGGATTTACTCATTATTTCTGTTATGCTTTCCATATTACATGCAGTTTTTTGGCCAGACCTTGCTCCACCTAGTGGAATGGCAAAGGATGATCCAAAAAGGCGGTGATTACAAACCAGATTTCAGCCTGTCTGTGGCATGTTTTCTGGAAACCCTGGTGGCATAGTGATTACATGCTATGGCTGCTAACCAAAATGTCAGCTGTTCTAATCAGCCAGGTGCTGCTTGGAAACTCGTTGGAGCAGTTCTACTCTGTCCTATAGGGTTACTGAGTCGGAACTTCCTTGACAGCAATCAATTTTGGGGGGTTATGGTTGGTAACCTAGTAGACATGTCACCAAGACCTGCCATTATTGTTCTCTATCACTCAGTGTCTGCTCTGACGGGCTGTGCAGTTGAAGTGGAATCAGTGGTCCCCGTGGTACCCACAACTGGGGTTGTAGGGACAAAAATGAACCCACGTCACTGGACCACCTGGATCCTGATGGTCTCTCAAGTGTTAATCCTAGCAAATTAAAGAAAGGCAGAGGCCCCTGTAGGGGCAAGAAAAGCCAAGTATTCAAATGGTAACTGGAAATTTTTAATCCCACAACATCCTTAAGGAGCTGCCTGCTAGTGCCAAACATTCATTGATGAACCACATCCTGGGAGGCCTGAAAAAGAGGACTATCCTCCGGACATCACCACCCTGAGGTTCAGAGCATTCCACCTCTCTTGTGACAGACCTTGAGAACACCTAATGCTTTCCACAGGCTAAGTGTGCTGACAACAAACTAACGTTCATGAGGCCAAAATGAAAGCGGAGCCAAGACTTGCAACAGGAAAGCGAAAAAGTTCTAAGAACATGACTCAGTTCAGATTGGTTACAGGACCATGGAGGACAACCAGATGAGAAAGTAACCGGCCAGAAGACTTTCACTGAGGGGAAATCAAATCACATTCTTAACATGAAGCAAGCACGGGCAGACCAAAGCAAGAGGAAAGAAAGTTCAAGACTGGGTGAATACGGGAGGATCACCCGCTTACTGAACAGACCAAAAAAACGTGTTTCCCAAATGTGTGTTGTGGCTGACAAAACAGGGCTGACTAGTAACATACCTCAACAAATCTGAGCAGAATCAAGACTCAGGATATCAAAGCTTTAAACTGTCCCACCTAAAATGGTTGTCAGGTGATTTCATAACACTTCAGAATGCTACGTTTTCTCTCCACAGGAAGGCTGACTTCAAACTCTATGACAAGTAGAAGCTGGTAAGGGGTTAGGTACCTGGCTGGCATAAAAGGTCTGCATTCAACTACCTAAAAGTTGGCAGCTGGCACCCACCCAGTGGCACAGGGCAGAAAGGCCTCACAGTCAGCTCCCACACATGTTGCTGCCAAGAAAACACCCTGTGGAGCCGTTCTACTCTGTAACACGTGGTGTCGGCGTGAGTCAGAAGCAACTTGCCAGCCACCAGTTTGGTTTTATGGGTTTTGGTACATGGATAGCAGGGTTTCTCTACCTCAGCACTACTGACATTTCGGACTAGACAATTTTGTGTTATGAGGGGCTGTCCTGCACACTGCAGGAAGTTTAGCAACATCCCTGGTCTCCATGCACTGGCAGCATCTCAAAAATGTCTCTGGACACTGGCAGAAGTCTCCAGAGGGGCAAAAGCATCCCTGGGTGAGACCCACTCTTCTAACCATACAGGTTCACCAGAAGAAGTTACCTGCGCAGATGAAGATCACAGGGCCAAGTCTAATCTCAGACACAAAACAGAACTCAGGAAGTGACTTTCAAACTCCCCACAGCTGTTTCCAAACTCAGTTTGGGAGTCTACGCCAACTTATCAACAACAAAGCACTCTGAAGACCACCACTATTAATGGTAGTGATAATTATATTCCATAATCATTAAGTATATACCAAGGGCTTTGTCTATATTATGTGTTGCCATCAGCCAAATGTAGCTATTCAACTTAAATTCAAGTTAATCATGCCACTCTGGAAAACAGTTTGACATTCCTCAAAAAGGTTAAACACAAAGTCACCACAGTACTATGACCCAGCAATTCCACTGCTAAGTATATACTCAAGATAAATAAAAACATATGTCCACACAAAAACTTGTACAATGATGTTCATAGCTGCATTATTCCTAATAGCCCCAAAGTGGAAACAGTTCAAATACCCATGAATAGATAAATAAAATGCAGTACATCCACACAACAGAACACTGTTGTTGGTTGCCACTGAGTATGCAATTACTCACAGCAACCTCACATATGAACACAATGAATGGTTGCCCAGACCCGTGCCATCTCCACGATCTTTGATATGTTTGGGCCTCCCGTCCAGGACAGTGTGTCAATTCATCTCATTGATGGTTTCTCTCATTTACGCCAACCCTCAACTTCACCAAACATGATGTCCTTTTCTGGCGACTGATCTTTCCTCTCCACATCCACACTTGAAGCTTCAGCCACAGACTATAGGCTACCTCCAAACACATCTTCCATTTTTACTCTTCCACACTAGGGTAAATATTCCTCCTTCTTGAACCAGATATATCCTACTGATCCTTACCAATCACAAAGTCCAGTCTAAATGCCTGTTCCTCTACAAAGCTGTCCCTAAGTCCCCACCATCCCCTCACTATGACAGAGTCAACGGTCCCCAATATCCTGTGTCTACACTTCCATTCCAGTACTCATCCCTCTGGATTACAATTCATTTGCAGTTGTACAAATTACAACTATATACAAATGTGCCCTACAGGATTACCAGCTACTTGAGAATAGGAGTTCTGTTACTCAATCCAGGGCTCCCAGGACCTACCAAGGAATTGATGCAAAGAGTGAACATTTCAACAGAGGTTTGCTGAATACTACTGAGAGGACTGACATAACCTGAAAGTGCTGATTTTAGACAAATGCTCTCTGACATGAAACAGACTAAGAAAATGAGGTAAAAGGCATTAAAATGTGGAAGTCTCATTTACCACTATTCTACAAGAAGGAATGACAGTGACTGCATTGAAAAGGTCATTCATAAAAAACAGAAGTAGCTCACCAACAACAAAAAAATTAATTACAGGAAAAAAGATGCTCAACCACTGAACTGATTCTGTTTCCTGAAAGCATACAATCCAGAACAAAGTCTCCCTTCCTTAAACCCTCTTGCAAAAATCACCTAATACACACTCAAATCCTTAAGTCCCTTTTAACATTCTCTTACTGAGATGTTCCCAATGGTGTGAGATCTCTTCCCCTGTAATAAGTAACAAACCCAGTTTTTTAAAAAAAAAAAAAAAAAGAGCACTACGCAATGATAAAGAACAACGATGACTCCAGGAAACATCTCATGACCTGGTTTCAACTGGAAGACATTATGTTGAGTGAAAGCAGTCAGCGACAAAAGGACAAATATTGTATGAGACCTCTACGATAAGATCTCAGACTCCTGTATAGAAGAAAAGACTCTTTGACAGCTGCAAGGGAGGGGGGAGGGAGGGAGGGAGGGGGGAGGGAGGGAGGGAGTGGGGAGGGTCTAGATTAGATAGTTGGGAGGAATTTGGTTGGGTGAAACTGGTGATAGCACACATTAGAAACAAGAACAATATTAAGTGGACTTATGCATAACATGAGTACTCCTTCCATCTTAACCCCATATTGCAAGGACAGAGGGGCAGGGGGCAGGAGACCACGCTCTTAGGCGAAAGCAAGGCCAATTGGCACAACTAGCGTCTTGCTAAGAGGGCTCTCTGCACCCCACGTTGGTGAGTGGCATCTGGGGTCTTAAAAGCTGCCAAGCTGCCATCCGAGGGCACAGCAAATGGTCCCAACTCAGCAGGAATGGATGCTCACCGAGGACCAAAATGACATGGGGGAAAGACAACACAGAAGACAAAGAGACCCACATCAGTCGGTGCCCACACCAACTTGGGACCGGAAGAATCAGATGGTGCCTGGTCACCACCAGTGATAGCCGCGATGGAGCTCACTAAGTTGAGTCTCACTGGCAACACAAGAATAAAAAGGGGTGCACCCTGAGATCCCCACTAAAAGACCTCAATTGATGGTCCAGTGGTTTCAGGGTTCCCTTGGGAGCATGGCCCCTCGCCCTGATGCTGCCCTTGACCATAAATCATAATGAAGGTCCACTCTTCAGACAGGAATGGATTGGACTTGGCGATGCAGTGATCATATATTGTACACACTTTACGGTTCTATACATCTATAGGATGTCATCCTGCTGACCTCTGGTTGGAGGAAGGAGAGTGGGTGGAGAGGAGGGGAAAAAGCGACTGTTGGGAGAATGAGACATGTATGGAGCAGAGAGGAATAGTGTGCTGTCACTGAGCAGGGAGAGCAGTGGCAGCTGCATATAGGTGGGCATGTAAATTTATATGGGAATGTACATTTTCACTCAGTTATGTTAAATAAAAAATTAATTAAAAAAAAAAGAAACAGGAGAAGAATAGGGCTTCTGGGATGAAAACTAGGGCAACAGGAGTGAGTAAAGGTGCCGGGCTGCAAAGGTAACACTATTGAGGCGTGCAGTTAAACAAACAAACAAAAAACAGCAGGAGCTGGGGCCCCATCCAACTCAGTCTGGAGCTTGGCAGAACAAAGGTAAGTATTGTGTCTCTACAGATTTGTGCCTCCTATGGAAAAAGACATTTCTACTAAAACTTTAGTGCCTGGATGGTACAAACAGTTAATGCATTCAGCCACTAATCAAAGGCTGAAAGTCTGACTCTACCCAGAATAACCTTTGAATAAAGGCCAGGTGATCTACTTCCAAAATATCAGCCATCACAAACCCTATGAAGCACAGTTCTCCTCCCACTCAAGGGCAACTTATTTTTTCCTGGCTTACTAAAATTTTAAACAATATAAACCAAACCAAACCAAATCCACTGTCAACAAGTCAGGTCCCACTCACAGAGAACCTAGAGGTCCGAGTAGAACTGCCCCATAGAGTTTGCAAGGAACACCTGGCAGACATGAACTGCCAAGCTTTCGGTTAGCAAATATAGCACTTAACCTACTATGCCATCAGGGTTTCCTTAAACAATACAGTCAGATTTTATGGTAAAATTTAAACAACAGTAAGAAATCTGAGGTATCTCAAACATGACAAGTGGAAGAGACCAATACCAGGGCTTACTTTCTGGAGGCTCAACTATTCCTGACTGATTCAAGAAATCCCATCTGGGAGTGTCAGCAACCTACAGGAGAGTCTTAATCACAGAAGTGAGCTAGCCTGGTGAGCTCCCCCTAGACCTGGGTGGCAAGAAATGGCTGCTCCAGTGCAGAACTGGTAACAGAGAGAACAAGCCATCTAATGTCATGTATTTCTGATGTTAAACATGTACACAAATGAAGATCATTATGAATAGGACCATTTCATGGGAAAAAAAGCAGACATACTCATACCGTTTTTAACACTGGAAGAAGTACAACAAGCTCTCTGCAATTCAGAGTTAGCTGTAAGCCACTTGTTGAAACAGGGGCAGTGAGTATGTACCTGAAATAACTCCTGTACCAGAACAGTATTTGGATAACTGTTGTTTTTTGTTTCCTTTTGCTTGCTGATTTCTACAAGCCAAAAAGGAAATCCACAATTGACTAAATCATGGTAGATTTGGATTTAATAATTATATAGTAACTTCCATTCCAAAGGTTAAAATTCAATACAGAATGTCACCACGGACATCTATTACATCCTAAAGAAGGAGACAGGGGTATTAGCTGGGGGTGGAGGTAGATGGAGAGATTAAGGGAGGGAGGATGAGGATACATTGGGGGCTAGGAAGAGGGAGACTACTCATTACAAAAACTTTCTCTTATCTGTAGAAACTGTAGCCATGTAATAGCTGTTGGTGGATGCTAGCATATGTCCAACTGGAACCAAGTACAAAAGCCACCCTGTCCCCAAAGTAAGTATTTGAAGTGCCAAAGGAATAATAAGAAAGCAGTCTAGAACTTTCACACCTGCAATTAGGACATGACATAGAAGATGTGATCCCACATCCTCTTACCACCTCCCAGGCCTCCATAAGCCGGGAGGAACCTCCATTTCCATCCTTCCTCCTGCTGAAGAAGTGGATCTGGGTCTCCCCATCAACATGGGGCCCCACATCTCCATTTGGGTGCTGCAGTCCACAGGCTGGGAAACAGTCCAAGCTGCCTTGGAAAGCCAGCCCACACTCCTAAATCCACCTTCTAGCAACAGTATTTGCTAGTTCTTAAGAACTAGTATCTTTTAAAGATATTTACAGGAATAGACATAGAAAAGCAACAATTGGAGTCTACTCAGAACCACCTCAGAGGAAAGGCTTGGTGATCTACCTCTAAAACAAGCAGCTACTGAAAACTGTATGGAGCCTGGTTCTACTCTGACACTCATGGAGTCACCATGAGTCAGAATCGACTAAATGCCAGCTGGTTAGATTTATTATTATTTCATATCTTGTTCTGCCAACAACCTACACTTCTTAGCTTCACCAGTCCTGAGAGTTAAACTCTCATAAGAGAAAATCTATCTCTCCTTCCACATTATGATTTTAACTGGAAAAACAAAGAATCCCAACAATGGCTGAAAAAGAAACAGAATCCATGAGGTCAAAAACAGAGCTCTCTTCCAAGTGTTACTTCCAATATACATATAATCTGAGGGAAGAAAAATAATAAGCTGCAGCTGATACATACAATGGAATATCTTCAGTTAAGTAATATCTTCAATTAAGTAATATCTTCAATTAAGTACTATTACATGCAACAATGTAGATGAACCTAAAAAAACATTATGGTATGTGAAAAGACACAACACAAAAAGTCATGGACAACAGGACTCTGTTTATATGAAATATCCAGAATAGGAAAATCCATCAAGATAGAAAGCAGACTAGCAGTTGCCAGGGGTTGGGGTGGGTAGGCAGAAATAGAGAATAATTGTTAAATGAGTGTGTGGTTTCCTGCGGGGGGAGAGATGATGAAATGTTTGGAATTAGCTAGAGTTGGTGGTTGTACAACACCGTGAATGCACTAAACACCACTGATCTGTACACTTAAATGCTTACTACGTTATGTGAATTTTACTCGTTAAAAAAACAGAAGATATTTATGGGTAAAACAGGATGCATATGTGAAATGGCAGCCCAAAAACTCCTAGGGAAAAGAAATATTTTTGCAGCCACTATGCTACCGTTGGTCAAGACACTAAACACAAGTTTAAGCTCCAAACTGTTATGGACTCTGCCATTATGCTGTCTCTGTGTGTACGCCTTTCTGAAAAAGCAGACATGGGAACAGAAAATACAATGAGAAAGCCTTGCCAAACACAAGAGAAGGAGGGGTGATTCCCCCTACTGCACCCCACCCCACCAGACACCAGGAGTAACACTCCCATTAGGGTTTCAAAATGCCACCCAGAGCTGGAATCAGCACAAGCAAGCTCCTCTGCTGGGGTGAAAAGCAAGCCACCCAGCAAGAAAAGCTAGGGTGCTCCACTTGCTGCCCACACTGCTATCAGCACCACCCTCTGCTCGAAAGCCCTGAGCTAGCCCAGATCAGCGTCAGTGGACTTGCTCTCTTAAGCCAGCCAGTCCAAGAGCTAAGAGCACGTTACAGTTCTCGGGTGTCCTTCCTCCAGAAGGGGTCCCACCTGCCTTCGAAGAGTTCTACCTCCAACAATCACTAAGGGAGCCATTAAAAATGGAGCTAAGATGTCCTCAGACCTTTCCCCTACTCCCTCCCCCATAGTACAGGCTCAATATCCTAAATACCCACACACGGCATCGCTGCCTCAGAGACCTGCCCTACTGGGGGACACGAACGCGCCCCACATGCCCCATCTTGGCACCACTATCCAGACACAGACCCCAGCTCACCTGGCCTAAGGCCGTCGCAAAAACCTCTCATCCGCTTGGCACCATGCCTCTAAAACTCCCAACACCAAAATCGTCATAGATGTCTGTCAGCTAAACAACAACGTCCCCTCAGATCCCTTCAACACCGAGCATGGACGCCCTTCTCAAAACCGCATCTACTCCTGGCGACAACATTCCCTCAGACCCCTCAAGCAAGGCAGCGACGCCGTCTCTGGTTCACTCCAGCCAGGCCTCGACGACCTCGGGCCCCCAGCCTGGCCCGGACGCCCCCTCGCCCTTACCTGAGGGGGCTCAGCCCTGGCTGACAGGGGGATGGGCAGCGCCTGGAGGAGCAGGAGCGCCATGCCACACAGGAGCCTTCTCCTCGCCATCCCCCTCCTGCTCCTGCTCCTCCGCCACGGCGCCGCCACCACTCTCCTCCTCCCTTTCCTTCTTTCCCTCTTCTTCCTTCTTCCCTTCTTTTCCTGTTTCACTCTCGCCTCCCGCTTCCGTCTGTGCTCCACCCCGCCCCCCACAAAACACCCTCCCAGACACTGGTGAAGCTCTCCAGTTCCAACGCTTCGTTGGCCTCTTCTCTTCTTTTATTGGTTAAAATACCCGTCGATCAAATTGAAGGCCACCTATGAAGAAGGAAGACAGAAGAGGCACAGCCAATGAAAAGTAGGAGGAAACCAGGCCATCTTGAGTGCGTCAAGGCGGAGTGAAATCCCTCCTGCCCCCTAGAGAGTGGCGGAAATAACTCCTTTCAGGAGGCGGGACCACTCAGAACGTGTGTCGAAGAGCTAACTTCGGATGCCTCCGTCTTGCGTGTGGTGGAAGTACTAGGTTTCCACAGTCGTGCAATGACACAGGAAGGATATGTTGATGTTAAGGTTATTTCTAGAAGGTGACTGACTGCTCCTAGAGATCGAAACAGTTGCAATCTGAAATTTTATATTTTTTGTCTCGAAACACAGCCCTAGTATCCAGTCCCTCTCGTCCCAAACTGCCCAGGCAGCAGTTGAGGTCAATTTGAATTCTCTGAGTAATTTAGAAGACAACAGTGGAACTGTTAGTCCCTGTCCTAGAATGTGACCAGCTGGAGCTGGACTCAGAAGAACACGTTTGACTGGGCCATGAGGTACAAAGACAATAGCCAGACCAATCTTAGAAGACAACTCTTATCGGAACTTTTACATAAACTCATAAAACACAGCACAAGTGACCCACATACTTGACACTCTTATCTTTTTTTATTAGACGTTAGTGAATAGTAAGATTTCTTGGACTGGTGAAACCAAACCCAATGCTGTTGAGTCGATTCCCTAGCAACTGTATTAGACAGAGTAGAACTGACCCACAGAGTTTCCAAGGAGTACCTGGTGGATTTCAACTACAGATTCTTTAATTAGTAGCCACAGCACTTAACCACTGCACCACTAGGGTTTGTTCTTACTGTAACCTGTACCAATGAGTATTAAACAATTCAAAATATAAGATCACCATTTGTAGACAATCTGTGACAGTATGAAGGTTTCAGTGGTCTTGCCATTGATGATGTTAATATATACTGATGACTGTATAACCTCCCTTAGGCTGAGATGGAGCTCTGACACATGCTGTTTTAGTCAGCTAGGGCTGCTCTAACAGAAATACCACAGAGTGAATGGCTTTAACAAAGGAAGGTTTATTCTTAGTCCGGTAGGCTACCAGTCCATATTCAGGATGTCTGCTCCAGGGGAAGGCTTTCCCCTTGTCAGCTCTGGAGGAAAGCCCAGTATTGTTATCAGTCTTTGTCCAGGGAGCATCTTGGTGCAGGAACCTCAGGTCTGAAGGACACGCTCTTCTCCCGCTGCTGCTTTCTCGATAGTACGAGGTTCCCAATTCTCTGCTTGCTTCTCTTTCCTTTTATCTCTTGCAGGCTGAAAGGATTAAGGGTGGGGCAAGCCATACTCCAGGGAAACTCTCTTTACAGTGGAGCAGGGAGGTGATCTTATAAAAGGATTTACAGTCCCACCCTAATCTTTTAACATACAGCATAGGAAAACCACAAAATGGAGGACAGTCACAAGATAGCTGGGAATCATGGCCCAGCCACACGGCTACACATGTTTTTGGGGGGACACAATTCAATCCGCTACACATGCTTATCTGTTTTACCACTGTCGTATATTCTGTAATTTCCTTGGATTCAAGCAGACATTAGCTCTGGCAGCACACTTGTCAGATTTCCACTTTTGCCTCTTTGATTACATGTTGAATCGAACTTTCTTTTTGCTTGATAAAACTTGGTGGCATTTTGCCCCTCAAACATGAGACAAAATTCTATTGGCTATCTCAAAACCAGTAACTCAGCTGCCATCAAGTTGATGCCAACTAATGCTGACACCATGCATATCAAAGTACAACTGTGCTCCATAGGGTTTCAATGACTGATTTGTCAGAGATATATTGGTAGAACTTTCTTCTGAGGTGCCTTTGAGTAGACTTGAACCCATAAATTTATGGTTAACAGCTGAGCATCGAGTTAACAGTTTGCACCACCCAGAGACTCCCCTGCCTCCAGAATAGCCTTGAAATCTGTCCCCCATTGTTTCAATCCATGTTCTCTTCTTCTGGTTAAATACAAATAGTGTGCCTCCCTACCGCCTTCCCAATAGCCAATTCCTCCCTTTCAACGTCTTTCCATACACCACAGCAACACTGTTACACCACCTAACACCAAATATTATCATGTCATGTCTTCCCTTCTTAAAACACTTCTTAACAGAATATATGGTCCAAACTTCTCAATAAGGTCCTCTCTGTAACCTGGTCCTTTATCTTACCTTCTGCCTGCATTTCCCCACATTTTTCACTCACTCTGAACCCTTAAGAGATTACCTCATCTGCGACGCTATAGCACACTTAACTGCATTTGTACATACAGATCCCCATTTACAAACTCCTAGCCCCTACCTGTTTCTTCTTCTGGGTTCCCATAACGTGTATCACAAAGCACCTTTAATCTGCAATATACACCTCCTTGACCCTCCCACTACATGTACTGCTCTTTCTAGGACATACCACATCTTACTTTTCTTTTCTTTTTCTTTAAATTCCTACCATATCTAGCCACTATAAATCAGACTAGACTCGATAGCAAATAAAAATAACTGCATACATATTCAGTACAGGACCTAATCATACATTCAATCAGTGTTTGTCAAATAAAAAAGTAAAGATTCAGTGGCAAAGAACATAGCTGTCAGTAGCAGCTGATTTCCTCTAAAGAGGAGATGTTTAACAGCCTAGCCTATCTCCCCCATAGCTGAGCCCAGAGGAAGCTGTTCTTGGCTAAACCAGTAGCAAAGTGGGTAAAGGTAAGAAATCGGTTTCACTCCAGCTTACAAATGTCCATAATTTGGCCTCCGTCTTGATATAGTACTTCAGAAGATGGCAGGTATTTTGGTTATGTCAAATTTCTTAGTAATTAATCCACTGGCACTTGGCTTTGGCTACGTGAGAAGTGGTAAAGACTGAGAATTAAGCAAGGGCCAAATTACTTTCGACGACAACAACAACAAAAAACTGATCTCAGTCCTGGCATTAGGGAACTGTAAGACCTCCATATAAAGGCCAGGTATCATCATTATCCTCCAAGGATGATGCTGGAAGGTGTGCCACTGGTATTCACATACCAGGAGGGTCACCCATGGCAGACGAGTTTCAGCTGAGCTTCCAGACTAAGACAGACTAGGAAGAAGGACCCTGCAAGTTTACTTGTGAAAAGGATCAGCCTATGAAAACCTTACAAATAGCAGCAGAACATCAATACAGCACCAGAAGAGGAGTCCCTCAGGTTGAAAGACACTCAAAACACAACTAGAGAAGTGCAGCCTCCCATAATAGAGCCAACCTTATTACATGAGTAAGAAAGCAACTCCAGGAACAGGGTCTGTCCTTTGAACCCAAGCTTCCTGGAAAAGAAGCTTCTAGTTCAGGTGAAGATTGGTGACAAACACCTTCCTCTAGAGCCAACAGAAAGCCTTTCCCTGAAGCTGAATTTGGGCTTCTAGACTACTAGACTATAAGAGAATAAACTTGTCTGTTAAACCCATCCACTTATGGTTATTTCTGTTACAGCCGCACTGAATGACTAAGATACATCAATATCCTAAGCATTAGTTACACTGAAATAGAACAGTATTGACCATTCTGAATCTGAAAATCATATGGTCTGCTAGGGGAAATGGTAACTTGAAGGGGAATGATACAATATTCATCATCAAAAATAACATTTCAAGATTTGTCCTGAAGTACAACACTGTGAATGATAGGATAACATCCATACATCTAAAGAGAAGACCAGTTAATACAATTATGATTCAAATCTATGCACCAACTACTATGCCAAGGGTGAAAAATTTCACCAACTTCTGCAATGTGAGATAGATGGAATATCCAATCAAGATGCATTAATAATTGCTGGTGATTGGAGTGCAAAAGCTGGAAATAAAGAAAAAGGATCAGTAGCTGGAAAATAATGGTCTTGGTGACAGAAACAATGCTAGGGATTACATGGCAGAATTTTGCAAGACCAAGGACTTCTTCATTGCAATACCTTTTTCACCAACATACTTGGAGACTATACACAGGAATCAAATTGACTATATCTGTTGAAAGAGACAATAGAAAAGCTCAATAACATCAGTCAACAAAGCCAGGGGCCAACTATGGAAGAGACAGTCAACTGCTCATATGCAAGCTCAAGGTGAAACTGAAGAAAATTAGAACAAGTCCACAGGAGCCAAAATACAACCTTGAACATATCCCACCTGAATTAAGAGACAATCTCAAGACAAGATTTGCTCTGTTAAACATTAATGACTGAAGACCAGAGGATTTGTGGAATGACATCCAGGATGGCATATGGAAGAAAAGAAGAGGTCATTAAAAATACAGGAAAGAAAGAAAAGACCAAAATGAACGTCAAAAGAGACTCAGAAACTTGCCCTTGAACTCTGAGTAGCTAAAGTAAAAGGAAGAAACGATAAAGTTAAGGGGCTGAACAGAAGATTTCAACGGGCAACGTAAGAAGATAAAGCACTACAAGGACAGGAGCAAAACCTAGAGATAGACAACTTCCTTCTAGTGCTGCTATAACAGAAATACCACAAGTGGATGGCTTCAACAGATGGACGTTTACCCTATTATACTCTAGTAGGACAGAAGTCCAAATTCAGGGTGTCAGTTCCAGTGGCAAGCTTTCTATCTCTGTAGGCTCTGGAGGAAAATCTTTGTTGCCAAGCCTCCCCTGGTTAAGGAGCTTCTCAGGCACAGGGACCTTCGGTCCAAAGGATGCACTCTGCTCTTGGCACTGCTTTCTTGGGGTGTAAGCCCCCCAGCTCTGTTTATTTCCCTTCCCTTTTATTTCTTGTAAGATAAAAGGCAATGCAGGCCACACCCCAGGGAAACTGCCTTTACACTGATCAGGGATGTGACCTGAGTGAGGGTGTTAAAGCCCATCCTAATCCTCTTTAACATAATCTAAGCTTGCTTCATTAACCACAGGCAGAAATTAGGATTTACAACACATCGGAAAATTACATCCATCACAAAATGGAGGACAACCACACAACACTGGGAATCATGGTCTAACTAAGTTGATACATATCTTGGGGGGTTACAATTCAATCCATGAAAAAAAAACAAAAGGGGAGAACATGCTTTGCATTTCTCAAGTTGAAAGACTGAAGGAAAAAGTCAACCCTGAAGTTGCAATACTGAAGGATTCCACAGGGAAAATCTTAAATGACATAGGAAGCATCAAAGGAAGATGGAAGGAATATAGATCATTATGTCAAAAAATGGTTAACATTTCAGAAAGTAGCCTTATGATCAGGAACCAATGGTACTGAAGGAAGAAGTCCAAACTTCATTGAAGGCATTGCCAAAAAACAAAACTTCAGGAACTGATTGAATACCAACTGAGATGTTTCAGCAAACAGATGCAATGCTGGAAGTGCTCATTCATCTATGCTAAGAAATTTGGAAGAGAGCTACCTGGACAACTGATTGGAAGAGATCCATATTTTTGTCTGTTCCCAAGAAAGATGGTCCAATAGAATGTGGAAATTATTGGACAGTGTCATTAATCTCACACATAAGTAAAATTTTGCTGAAGATATTAAAAAGCAATTTCAGCAGCATATATGGAGAAACTGCCAAAAATTCAAACCAGATTCAATAGACAGTGTAGAACCAAGGATATCACTGCTGATGTCAGATGAATTATGGCTGAAAGCAGTGACTAACAGAAAGGTATTTCCCTGTGTTTTATTGACTATGCAAAGGCATTCAACTATGTGGATCATAACAAATTATGCATAACATTGCTAAGAATGGACATTCCATCATCCAAGAAAAGGTAGGAACAACAATGGAAGTTTTAATACACAATGTGGACAGACTCCAAAATCTGTCAAACAAACCACAGTCAACAGAAGAGAAAATAGATAAATGGGAACTATTAAAAATCAAACACTTTGCTCATCCAAAGACTTTATTAATAGAATTAAAAGAACACCCACAGAATGGGAAAAAATATTTGGCAACTCTATGTCAGACCTGCACCTGATCTCCATAATCCATAAGATACTACAAAATATCAATAAGAAGAAGATAAATCATCGAATTAAGTGATGGGCAAAGGAGATGGACAGACATTTCACTAAAGATGAGATCCAGGCAGCCAAAAAACACATGCGGTCATGTTCACGGTCTTTAGTTATTAAAGAAATTCAAATCAAGGCGAAAATGAGATACCATCTCACCCCAACAAGATTGGCCATGATCCAAAAAACACAAAACAACAAATGCTGGAGAGGCTGTGGAGAAAGTGGAACCCTCCTACACTGTGGTGGGGTTGCAAAATGGTCCAGCCTCTTTGGAAAGCAGTCTGGCGCTTCCTTAAAAAAATGGATATCGATATACCATTTGACCCAGTAATTCCACTACTTGGAATATATCCTACAGAATCAAGGCCTTTCACACCAACGGACACATGCACAAGAATGTTTATCACAGCACAGTACACGATAGCAAAAAGATGGAATCAACCCAGATGCCCAACAACAGAAGAATGGATAGGTAAATTATGGTACATATACTCAGTGGAGCACTGTGCAATGTTAAAGAACAACAATGATTCCAGGAAACACCTCATAACCTGGTTTCAACTGGAAGACATTATGCTGAGTGAAAGTAGTCAGCGACAAAATGACAAATATTGTATGAGACCTCTACGATAAGACCTCAAAAACAGACTTGTGTATAGAAGAAAAGACTCTTTGACAGCTGCAAGGGAGGGAAGGGAGGGAGGACAAGGGGGGGAGGGTTTAGATTAGATAGTTGCTAGAAATCTGGTTGGGTGAAATCGGTGATAGCACACATGAGAAACAAGAACAACATTAAGTGGACTTCAGCATAACTTGAGTACTCCTTCCATCTCAACTCAATATTGCAAGGATAGAGTAGCTGGGGCAGGAGGCACAGGACCATGCTCTTAGGCATAATCGAGGCCAATTGGCACAACTAGCATTTTGCTAAGAGAGCTCTCTGCACCCTATGTTGGCGAATGGCGTCTGGGGTCTTAAAAGCTGCCAAGCTGCCATCTGAGGGCACAGCAAATGGTCCCAACTCAGCTGGAACGGATGCTCACTGAGGACCAAAATGACATGGGGGAAAGACAACCCAGAAGGGAGAGAGACCTACATCGACTTGGGACCGGAAGAACCGGATGGTGCCTGGCCATCACCAGTGATAGCCACGATGGAGCTCACTAAGTTGAGTCTCACTGCTAATACAAGAATAAAAAGGGGTGCATCCTGAGATCTCAACTAAAAGACCTCAATTGATGGTCCAACGGTTTCAGGGTTTCCATGGGAGCATGGCCTCTGGCCCTGATGCTGCCCTTGCCCATAAATCATAACGAAGATCCATTCTTTGGACACGAATGGATTGGACTTGGCAATGCAGAGTGACCATATATTGTATGCACTTTATGGCTCTATACATCTATAAGATATCAGCCTGCTGACCTCTGGTTGGAGGAGGGAGTGTGGTTGGAGAGGAGGGGAAAGGAGACTGTTGGGAGGATGAGACATGTAGGGAGGAGAGAGTGTGTGCTGTCACCGGACAGGGAGAGCAGTGGAAGATGCATATAGGTGGGCATGTAAATTTATACGGGAATGTACATTTTCACTCAGTCATATCAAAAAAAAAAAAAAGAATGGAAATTCCAGAACACCTAATTGGGCTCATGAGAAACCTGTTCACAGATCATGAGGCAGTCGTTCAAACAGAATAAGGGGATATTTCATGATTTAAAGCCAGGAAAAGTGTGCATCAGGCTTGTATCTTTTCATCATACCTATTCAATCTATATGCTGAACAAACAATTCAAGAAACTGGGTTAGGTGAAGAAAATGGAGAATTGGAGGGCTACTCATTAACAACCTGCATTATGCAGATGATGCAATCTTGCTTGCTGAAAGTCAAAAGGACTTGAAGTACTTACTGATGAAAATCAAACACCACAACCTTTAGTATGGACTACACCTCAACACAAAAGAGTACAAAACTCACAGCTGGACCAAAAAGATGGATCAACACAGTGACTGCAATAATGGGCTCAAGCATAACAACTCTAGGAAGAACTCAGCCAGAATGCTCATTAGAATCAAGGATGTTGAGACTGACCTACATCTCACATACTTGAGACATGTTATCAGGATGGACCAGTTCCTGGAGAAGGACATCACACTTGGTAAATTAGAGTCATCCTCCATGAGATGGACTGACACAGTGGCTGCCATGTAACAACGATGGTGAGGATGGTGCAAGACTGAGCAGTGCTTCATTCTGTTGTACGCGAGGTTGCCATGAATTGGAACCCACTCATTGTCACTAAACAACATCAGCAGCATGATGATTATTTCGCAGGGGATTTTGCTCCAACTTCTCTTTCTCCTTCTACCTGAGAATTCAAAGTGAGCTACTGGGAAGGACAATCCTGCATAATGTGGACTAGCATTTCCCACACCAAAGCATTTTAATCACTCTACCAACTCATGGAGGCCCCACAGATGTCAGAGTAGAACTGTACTCTGTAGAGTTTTCAGTGGCTGATTTTTCTGGAGATAGATTGCCAGGCCTTTCTTCTGAGGTGCCTCTGAGTAGATTTGAGCCTCCAACCTGCAGGTTAGCAGCTGAGCATGTTAACTATTTGAACCACCCAAAACTCCTTTACTCACTCTAATCTCCTTTCAACTTTCCATGGGAACCAACTCAAAGAATGCAGAGAAATTTTACAAAAATGGGGCTAAGATGTACTTTGAGAGATTTATAAGTGCTTCTGAGCACTACAGCCACTACATGCTCTCCAGACTTTTCCAAGAGTCAATAACGATGTCTCCAAAGAATGTATACAAACGGCCGATAAGCACACAAAAAGACACCCAGATAATGCCATCAGAGAAATTAAAATCAAAACCACAATGAGAGAGCACTTCAAATTCACTATTGTTTGTTATTAGGTGCCATACAGTCTGCTCTAACCCATAGTGGTCCTACATACAACAGAAGGACACAGTGCCAGGTCCTATACTCTTCTTAAAAGCATTGTTATGCTTAAGCCCATTATTGCAGTCACTGTGTCAATCCATCTTTTTGAGCATCTTCCTTCTTTCAGTGGACCTCTATTTCACTCAGAATGATGTCCTCATCCAGGAATTAGTCTCTCCTGATAAGATGAAAGACAAAGTCTTGACACCCTTGCTTGTAAGGAGCATTCGGAATGTACTTCTTTCAAAACAGATTTGTTCATTCTCCTGCTGGTCCATGGCATATTCAGTATTCTTCTCCAACACCCTAATTCAAAGACATCAATTCTTCTTTGGTCTTTCATACTCATTGTCCACCTTTCCTATGTATGTGAGGTGATCAAAAACACCCTGGCTTGGATCAGACACACCTTAATCCTCCCAGTGACATCTGTATACTTTTTAACACTTTGAAGAGGTCTTTTGTAGCAAATTTGCCCAATGCAATGTGTTGCTTGATTTCTTGACCACTGCTTCCAAGGATGTTGACTGTGAACCCAAGTAAAATGAAATCTTGACAACTACAATCTTATCTCTGTTTATGATGATGTTGCTTACTGGTTCAGCTGTAAGAAGTTTTCTTCTCTTTATCTTGAGACATAATCCATGCATAATCCATATAGAAGTCTGTAGTCTTTGATCTTCATCAGTAAGTGCTTCAAATCCTCTTGCAAGTAAGGCTGTGTCATCTGCATAATGCAGATGTTAATGAGTCTTCCTCCAATCTTGACACCTCATTCTTCCTCATTTAACTCAGTTTCTTGGATTATTCGCTCAGTATACACAGAATAAGTATGCTCAAAGGATACAATCATGACACACATCTTGCCGGACTTTAAATCATACAGTATCCCCCTGTTCTGCTTGAATGACTGTCTCTTGGTTTAACTACAGGTTCCTTATGAGTTCAGTGAAGTGTTCTGGAATTCTCATTCTTTGCAATGTTATCTGTAATTTGTTATGATCCACACAATTGAATGCCTTTGCATAATCAATAAAACACTGGTAAATACCTTTCTGGTATACTCTGCTTTCAGCCATGATCCATCTGACATCAGTGATGCTATTCCTTGTTCTACATCTTCTTCTGAACTTGGCTTGAATTTCTGGCAGTTCTCTGTCAATGTACTGCTGAAACTAATTTTGAATGATCTTCAGCAAAATTTTTACTTATGTCTGATATTAATGATATTCTTCAGTAATTTCCACATACTGTTGGATCACCTTTCTTTGGAATGGGTACATATATGGATCTCCTCTAGTTCGTTGTCTAGGTATCTGTCTCCCAATTATCTTAGCACAAAATCAAACAAATTGAAAATAACAAGTGTTGACATGGATGTAGAGAAATTTATATTGCTGGTAAAAATACAAAATGATGCAACTGCTTAGAAAAATAGTTTGGTGGTTCCTCAAAAAAAATGAATCATAGTTCTAGATGGGAGAGAAGAGGGTGGAGAGGAGGGGACATGTGCTCGTTAAGAGGATGTTAGAAATATGGAGTGAAAAGGAGGAATGTGCTGTCCCTGGGTGAAGAGAGCAGATGGAACTGAAGATAAGTGGGCATGCAAAATTGATTTGGATTGTATACTTTCACTTAATCATAATAAAAAAAATTAATGAAATATAGAATTATCGTATGATCCATCAATTCCATCCTAGGTGTACAACATGAAATTTGAAAGTAGGGACTCAAACAGATACTTGTACGCTAATGTTCACTGCGACATCATTCACCATAGCCAAAAGGTAGGAACAATTCAAGTGTCCATCGTCAAATGAACGGATAAGCAAAATGTAGTATATATAGGAAATGAAATAATATTCAGTCATAAAAAAGGAAACAAGTTCTGATACACACTGCAACATGGATGAAGCTTAAGAACATTATGCTAAGTGAAATAAGCCAAACACAAAAGCACAAATAGAGAATAATCTCATTTATATGAATGACCTACAATTGGCAAACTATGGAGACAGAAATGAGGACACAGATTAGAAGGTGCCAAGCAGAAGGGGAGTTGGGAAATGACTGTTTAATGGATACAGGGTTTCTATTCAGGGTGCTGAAAAATTTGGGTGATGGTTGCACAGTGCTGTGAATATACTTAATGTCACTGAACTGTAAACTTAAAAATGGTTAAAATGCAACTTTTATGTTACATATTTTTTATCCCAATAAAAATTTTTTTACAAAAGAGCTAGAATCTATGAAGAGAGGAAGAGTGTGAGGAGACGTGAGGAGCTGAGAAAAGGAGGGGTATAGAATTGTGAAGGAGTATCAATCAGGAACTGCTCCTGAGTTCTGATTAGGTCTAGTAATGTTTTACCTACTTGACTTCAGAAATGGACAGAAGCGGGAGCCAGAGTCTCCAGTCCTAAGGCACCAAGTTTCGAGACAGACTTTTCAGCTTGGATACCAGCTAAAATCAATCCACACGCTACAACATGAATGAACCTTGAAAACATTATGCTACCTAGAAGGTAGTTATTCAAACAAAACAAGAGAATGCTGTGTGATTTAAAATCAGAAAAGGTATGTGTCAGGGTTGTAATCTTTCCCAATACTTATTCAATCTGTATGTTGAATGAATAATCTGGGAAATGACTATATGCAGAATAGGGAATCAGAGTTGGAGGAAGACTTACTAACAACCTATGGCATGCAGATGACACAACCTTGCTTGTTGAAAGTAAAGAGGACTTGAAGCACTTACTGATGAAGATCAAAGACTACAGCCTTCAGTATGGATTGCACCTCAATATAGGAAAACAAAAATCCTCACAACTGGACCAATAAGCAACATCATCATAAATTCAGGAAAGATTGAAGCTGTCAAGGATTTCATTTTACTTGGATCCATAACCAACTCCCATGGGAGCAGCAGTTATGAAATCAAACAACATATTGCGTTGGGCAAACCTGCCACATAACACATCTTCAAAGTGTTAAAATGAAAAAGTATCACTTTGAGGACTAAAATATGCTTGGCCCAGGCCGTTGTATTTTTAACTGCTACATAGGCATGTGAAAGCTGGACAACGAAAAAGGAAGATTAAACAACTGAAGTCTTTGAATTATGGTGTTGGTGAGGACTACTGAATATACCAAGGGTTGTCAGAACAAGAAACAAATATGTCTGGGAAGAAGTACAGCCAGAACACTCCTTTAGAAGTGAGGATGGCAAGACTTTATCTCAAGTAATATGGACTTATTATTAGGAGGGACTAATCCCTGGGATAGGACCTAATGCTTGGCCAGAGGGTTAGTGAAAAAGAGAAGTCCCTCAGAGAGACACATTGATACAGTGGCTGCATAATGGGCTCAAACATAGCTACTATTGTAAGGGTGGCACAGAAGCAGGCAGTGTTTCATTCCGCTGTACATGGCGGTCTCTATGAGTTGGAATTGACTTGACAGTAGCTAACAAGGGGAGTCCAGAAAAGACAAGTAGAAACAGAAATTAGTGTTTGTGAGCGGCTTAGAGGAGATGGGAATGGGGAGTAACTGCTAATGGATAGTGTTTCCTAGGGTAATGCAAGCATTCTGGAATTAAACAGGGGTGACAGTTGTACAACTTTGAGAATACACTAAAAGCCATGGAATTGCACACTTGAAAAGAGTGAATTTTATGCTAAGTTATATACCTTTTTTTTCTTTTTAAATAGGGGGGAAAAAAATTTGATCAGTGGTGGTTAATGTTGGCAGCCCTTGACTGGTAACAAGCAAGAGATCCAAGCCTACTCAGAGGTGCCTGGGAAAAAAGTCTATTATGACCTAATTTCAATAAATCAGGTGTTAAAAACTCTTTGGAGGACAGTTACCCTCTCACACACGGGGGGTCATCAGGAGCTGGAATCAACTACAAGCCTTAGCCTCAGGGAGGAGGTCCTGTCCCTCTAGAGGAATGGCCCACTGACACGTGGTCTCTGTAGAATCACTAGGAAATTACTAGGCATGCAAATACTCAAGCCCCACTTAAGAACAACAGAATCAGAAACCCTGAGGTTGGGGCCCACAGTCTGTTTTAACAAGCCCTCCAAGTGACTCTTGGAACCTTGGAGGTGTGCTGTTTAAGAGCTCAGCTGCTAACCCAAAGGTTGGCAGTTGGAATCCACCAGCTAATCTTTTGAAGGGCAGTTCTACTCTGTCCTATGGGGTCACTATGAGTCAGAATCAACTCAAAGGCAACAGAGTTGGTGTCTTCCAGGTGATTCTCATCCCTGTTCTTAAGAACCTCAGTTCTAGGGCAGGGGGAACTTTTTCTGTAAACAGTCAGCTGATTGTTTAGGTTTTGCATGCCATATATAATGTTTCCATCACAGTTTCTTCGTTTCGTTTCTTTTTACAACCCTTTAAAAATGTTTAAAACAACTTAGCTCCCAAGAGTACAAAAACAGGTTGTTGTGTGCCATTAAATGGAAGCCGACTCCTAGCAATGGGCTCCCCATATGGTTGTGTACCCTCCATGCCAAGCCCACGTTTGAAGGCAACAGCCTTTATTAAGTCAGTACGCAGACAGTTCATTGTGCTTCTTAATTTATTCAGTTCACAGTGATATCCTTTAAACAGCAAATTCTACCAGACAAAATTCATATACACATTAACCCCAGGTAAGCCACAACACTCCCTGAAGAGCTGGAGAAATCACCTAGGGAAGACACACTGGGGAAGGACAGTGGCTTGTCTTTGCTGTGCCTCTTTGAAGGTTCTTTGGTCCTGGTTGTGTTCCTCTTGGAGGTGTCCAGAGTAAACCATCCTTTCCCACTCAGCACACACCAGTCTTACTTTGGTTGTCTAACCCAGTGTGAACTGTATACCAATTTTTTTTTAAATAGGAGAAAAAAAACTCCAATTGCAGCCCATACCTTGGCCTTAGATGTCCGTGTGGCTCACGGTGATTAATGTCAGCAGTGGGCTGAGTGAGGGAGGCAACCAGGGAATTATATTCACTACAGTGTGAGGTTAACGCCTATGTACATCTCATTCATTCACAATTAGCCAGATTTATCTTTTAAAACAGAGGTATGAGGGAATGGGAGGAAGAAAACTTACAGAATCATAAAGAAGAGTCCAAGAATAGATATGGACATGATTTCAGGACAAAAGAACAAACTCAGTGTCACGAAGTAGAATGTGAAGTACTGTGAAACTCTGCTGCCTGGCATGATGACTTTTTTTTTTAGCACTAGTAACTCCTGGGTGCCTGAGAAAGCCAAGTTTAGAAGCACTCCCAAAGAAGCTTCCAGACTGGGGGCAATGCGGAGAGTGGGAAGGGTGGAGATGAAAAGTCAGAGTGGCAGACTTCTTTCCTCCACTCTTCCTGAGTGTTTAGAATTGATGGGTAAAAGGCACCATTGCTTAGGAGAGGAGGAAAAGACAGAGAAGGGGTTTCTCTGGGCTCCAGGGGACTTTCCTTAATTTTGGTTGGAACCCAGCATCCTTATGGTTTCCTAATTCCCCCCAACAGCTGAGTACCTCTCCCAGGCACTAGCATCTTCTCCTTGAGAAGATCTGAGTTCCTACCTCCAAGGAATGGGAGCTGGCAATAGAGAGTAGACAGAAAGCTTCGGTCTTTGTTCTCCTTGTTCACTTTTATCCCCTGGAGTTTGATAAATCAAGTACCACAGCTAGAGGCAAGAGGCCTCTTCTCACCCATCCCAAATCCACCCTGGTCCTCAGGCATTGTAGGCAAAGAGGAATCAGGACCCAGGTGTGCAGGGCAGCCAAGAAGGAGCTGGTGAACTTGGATGCAGACTGGTCCTTGCTGGGGGGTGAGGGTATGTATGTGGCATTTAGAGACCCTTATTGAAGTAGACGTAAGGCACAAGTTCTCCATACTTGGCCCTGATGGTGTCCTGGAGATCAGGTTCCAGGTAGGAAACTGGCAATTCACTGAAAAGAAAGGAGAGGGTATGAGCCTGCCACCTGGAAATGAGCAGCAAATCATCCTCAAAAAAAAAAAGCCAAATCCAAATGCCACCCCTAAGAAGCCTCTCATGATTTTTCCAGCCAGAACTCTTAATGGCCTCTGTATACAACAATATGTTGTTTTACCTCTACTCAGATCATCTTCATTCTCATTCCCACAAGCGCTAAAGTTCTTTGTTTAAATTTCTATCTTCTCCACATGTATATATGCTTTTACAAGCACACTGCTTGATACACAGTCAGCACACAAGCACAGAACTAAGCGTACTAAGGACTGGAGACTGGCATCTTCCCTGTATACATTCAAGCTACACCTAGACTCCTGCCAACCTCATACCCCTAAAGTTTGATGCTTTCCTTTTTCCATCATCCTCACGCTCCCTCCTCCCCATCCAGGGCAGTTGAGAAAAGGAGAATGTCATGGATTGAATTGTGTCCCCCCCCCAAAACTGTGCATAGCCATTTGGCTGGGCTGTGATTCCAAGTACTGTGTGATTGCCCTCCATTCTGTGATTTTCCTGTGCTGTCAATTCTAGTCTCTGCCTGTGGTTAACAGATTGGATTATGTTAAACAGAATTAGGGTGAGACTGTAACACATTTCCTAAAGTCACTTCCCTGCTCCATTGTAAAAGGAGTTTCCCTGTAGTATGGCTTGTATCACCTTTTATCCTACAAGAGATACAAGGAAAGGGAAGCAAGCAGAGTTGGGGACCTCATACTACCAAGAAAACAGTGCTGGGAGCAGACTACATCCTTTAGAAAAGACTGAAGTCCCTGTGCCTCAGAAGCTCCCAGTCCAGGAGAAGACCTTCCCCCAGAGCCAGCAGAGAAAGCCTTTCCCTGAATTTGGACTTTTAGTCTACTAGACTATGACAAAATAAAATTTCTGTTTCTAAAGCCATCCACTTGTGGTATTTCTGTTATAGCAGCACCAGATGACCAAGATAGAGAGGTTCAAGTTGTCTGTCTCCTGGTCAGAATAAGGACCTACCACCTTGTTCATCTTTAAAGACCAGACCCAACTCAAGGATATCTACCTACTAGCCCAGCTAGGAAGGAACCTCACCTTCTCTCTAAAGGACTCTTACTCAACTGGGAGGGGCAACGTCAACCCTCCTCCTGGTTTCTCCCGCCCTTTGAAGGTCTGTTTTGGTTTGCCATGTCCTTGGGGTACAGAGGCCCAGAGTTTCAGGCAATGGGCACCTGTCCTTAGACAAATTACTGCCCTTCTGCTCCCTCCCCTCCTTCGGGACAGCAGGCAAGTCAGGAGGTGGTGACAGGGTGTTCAATAGAGCAAATGGAGGAACAAACAGCAAATACCATGTTTGTGGGAACAGCCCACATGCCACTGGCACCATGAAGATGAGACTGCAAGAAAGGAGACGCCAAAGGGTTAGAGGGACCTCTTCCCACAGACCCACCCATACCCCAGTCTAAGCTCCCCAAGGAAAGGGGGAGATACCCATCCACCCAGCCTGCCTTCTTGGCTCGCTCCACACTCCTCTCCCTCAACAACCGAACTTCTCCTGCTCCCTGGGTGCCAGGAGACTCATTTCAGCCTGGGGAGAAAATCAGCCCCCATGCCCAAGCAGACAAAGAAGACAATGAAATTATTAGGGATGCAAACAGCAGTCCTAGAGACAACAAGCATGCCCCGATGTGAGGGAAGAAACGATGGGCATGGAGCCCAAGGCCCTGCTCCTTTGCTTACTGAACAAAATCAATCTAAACCAGTTGCCATGGGGCCCACTCTGACACCTAGGCTGTTACAGCACAGAAAGGACAGTTTCTCAGACGTCACTGTGCATACAAATAACCCGAGGAGCTTATTAAGATGCAGGCACTGACTCGGTAGGTCTGGGAATGAGCAGGAGCATCTTCACTTCTAAGTTCTCAGATGCTGCTGCTGCTGCTGGTCCACGACCGTGTTTCGATAAGGTCTTACAAAGTGCGAGAATCTAACTGATCTGGTTTTGCATCCCAGCATTACCACTTACTGTGTGATAGCAAGCTACCTCTGAGCCCAGACTGGTGCCCTCAAAACAGACAGGGCAAGAGCTCGCTCACCAGACCGACCAGCTATCCTGAGCTCTGCCACTCTTAAAGTCAGGCAAAAGAGCACGTGTTCTCTAACATGGGCTCCAGAAGAAAATAGATCTTGGGGTCCCCAGCCACCCCAGAGCCCAAACCATCAAGCAGGATACTCACAAGAACCCACACAGTATAACCTGCAGTGGGGCATGCAGGACCTTGACTTTCTGTAGAAAAGCAAACAGAAAAGAGACCCATATGTGATGTATGCACCATAAGGTGAACCCCACACCTGTCTTGCCACCAATCAGCCAGCCAGTGAGAGGAGCTCCTGGCCTTGCAGAAGGGGAAGAAAAGGGGACTCCTGCTTGCTTTGCTCTCTGCAGACAAGGTCAGGAAACTCACTATGATGTCTAAAGCAGATAGACAGAGGGACTGGTATGGACCCTACTTGAGTGAGATGAAGACTCTACTTGAGTGGCAGGTAGATGGAAGGATAGGAAGATCAGGAGCCCCCAGACAAGGTGTGGTTGGGACATCCTGGGCAGGAAAGATAACAAAAGACAACACCACTCGCCTTCATGAAACGCAGCTTCTCCAGTCGTTCCATGAGGACTGGAAGTAAGACTGGAAGAGACCAAAGAAGAAACTGAGGGGAGGGGTAGTAAGCCCTCCCCTAGAGCCCTTCTGAAGTCAGACCAGGATCTGTGTGACCCTTGGCCCCACTCCTTCCCCAGAAGCTCCAGAATACTTTCCATGTGGGAGAAGACTCCATGGGTAGGGCCACCCGAATCCCTCTCTCCAAGTACCATACTTGTCAACCTGTACACCTGTCATCACAGTAAGTTATGAGCCTCTAGGCCCAAAGCATCCTTTCTTAAGACTCAAAATATCTTTGAAGGCATCTGCAAACATATTTTGTATCCTCCTCTGTAACATAACCCTGGGAAGCTCCACCAAGGAACTTCCCTTCTCTGCCACCGTCTCCCTAGCTCCCAGCACTATGCCTAGCACATAGCAGGTGTCTGATGAATATTTGTTGAATGGATATTACTTTCTCCCTCAGATCTCCAATTAATTGATGTTCCAGGAAATAGAAGTGTGGTTCTCCTGCAGGCGTCAGCACTCAGGCAAACCATTCTGGAGGGCATGGCTGCAGAAGCTGGAGTCCCACCTCCCACCAGAAAGCTGAGGGGGGCTGAGGGCTCCATCCTGTCTCCCAGGGCCCCCGGAATGAGAGGGCTTGCATGTCTTACTCATGCCAGGAGCTGCCATGGTGATCCGAGAAATAACCACTTGGGTAATGCCTATGGCTGCAGCTCTCTGTGGGCAGAAAAAAGGAAGTCATTAGGAATGGCCGGATCCAGAGCAATCGAGGTCACAGTGGAGGGCCTGATGAGGGTTACGGCCAAATCTAAGCTGGTAAAGGGGAAGAGATACACCTGCCAGGGGCTGAGTGACCTTAGCCAGTCCTTTCCCATGCAGGTGGACTTTTAGACCTTCAGGACCAGAAAGGATGGAAAAAGGACATGGGAGGCCTGCTGTGAACAGAGAAATATAAGAAAACTGATGGGAAACAAGAACAGAGTCAGGGAGAAGTCTTCTCCATTTTATCCGGAGCCCAGGTCTGCCCTGCCCATGAAGGACAGACAAGTGTACATGAGGGAAGTCCCTCCTCCAACCCGAAAGAAAGACCCCACTCACCCGGGAATGACCAATGTCATTGTGGTTCCTGTCCTTCACGCAGATGCCCTGGATGAGTTCCCTAAACACAGACAGGAGTTGCTGGACTTGGGAAAAGGATGCTGAAATCCTGCCAGTCATGTCACACAGAAGACAAAGGCCAGAGCACTCAAGCTCTAGGAAGTCACCTCCTGCAGCCTGGCCCTTTGACCTTTCCTCTGCAGGCCAGTGAATGGCATCTCAGAAGTGACTGAGACAGTAACCAAGAGTCCAGGACCTGGACTTCCCAGATTGAATCCTAGAACCACAATGTGTGCGACCTTGACAAAGTTAACTAACCGCCCCAAAGCTTCAATTTTCCTTATCTGAAAGATGGGGATAATCACGGAACCCACTTCGTAGGAGGTGGTGAGGTTCACTGAGAGAGTGCCTGCAAAGCGCTTAGCCCAGCACCTGATACAAAGCACCTGATACTGCTCCACAGAGTAGTTATTGTGGATACTACCCTCAAGCCAGTTCTTGCCAGCACACAACCTGGGATTACACAAGTGGCTGGGACTTGTTCATTTGTTGAGAAAAAACAACTGTCTGGGGGAGAAAGAGAGGAGAGGAGCAGCACATACACATGACTGTTGTGGGTGGTACTGCTCTTTCAACAAGACCTATGGGGACACATTTCCACTTGCTAGTAATACCAAGAAAATGGGGCCTGCAGATACTGCTGCTCCTGCTGCTAACAGCAGTAATAACAATGGGGACTAATGCTTGGGTAGAATGTGCTACATTCCAGACAGTGTTTTGAGTGCTTTACGTATGTTACATCAGTAAAGCCTCCTAACAGAAGGACATCTATGCTTTCTCTCGTCAAGAAACAAAAATTGTGAGACACAATGAGTTTCTCCTTTTGCCTTTCCTGATAAAAAGCTCATGGCCAGTGCCTAGAAAACATCTACCTAACAGTACTCCTCTGGCTTCTTTCACAACTTCTTGGTTCTGTTCTGTCTTTAGATACCTGGCTCAGTTATCTTTTAGCTTTGGAAGCAGGCTGTGTTCACAACTTACACAGCCCAGTGTCAGTTGAAAGGACATGTTCCAGCACAAACACCCCTCTAGGCACACACTATTTCTACCACCCAGGAAGTGACTCCAACAACATTCAACACAAAGGCTAAACCTCCATCAGCCACCACTCCTGGGGTGCAAGAGTGGTCCCTGGGGACCCTTTAGGGGCTTTAGCCCCAAAGCCTTCCCTACAGCTACCGTAGCCCCAAGAAGCCACCACTGCCTTGATTCTTTGTCCTTTCCTGGTAACCTCGTTGTCTGCAGAAAGAAAAAGGGATTCCTGTACTTACTGCTGTCGCATCATAGGGATGTTGACACAGTTAGCTGCTGCCACAGCGGCAAAGGGCACCCAGCGGCCCACCAGGGGTGGAGCTCTCTGTTGGGACAAAGGAGTAATGGGAGTTGTCAGGCGCACTGGGAGATGAGGATGGTGAAGCTTTAAGGTCTACAAAATCAGAGCCTTGGTGGCACAGTGGTTAAGCGCTTGGCTGCTAACCAAAAGGTTGGCAGGCTGAGCCCACCCACCACAGTCTGCTTCAGCAAAGATTACAGCTCTGCCGGCAATTCTGCTCTATCCTGTAGGATAGCTATGAGTTGGAATCGACTCAAGGGCAACAGATTTTCAGGTTCTGCTACATGCCCAGACACCAACTCTGGGAAACAGTCCCTCAAAGGCCTGAGAAGGACCAACCCGGGGCAACCCTGCTGTATTTCCCACTACCTGTCTGGACTCTGTACGGTTGTTCATGAGTCAGAATTGACTCAATGGCAGTGGGTTTTGTCTGCACGCAGGCCATTCCGAGTCATCCAAGCTGGAGATACGGCTGTTTTCCTCTGGACTTTGCTGCCCCCTAGTGGTCATCCATGCCCATAGCATACCTGTGTCAACATGTTCATGCTAACTGCAGTGGCCACCGCAGTGGTTGTGGCTGTGAAGTAGGAAAGGGCCATCTGCCTAGTGGAAGAGAGAGAAGCTTTCGGCAGGGGAAGGAGTGCCCTGATGACCGAGGGTAAAGCAAAGCTTCAGGTCAAAAACCCTCATGTCGTTGGTCCCCTCTCTCATCAGAACTTTTGCCCTGTGTTTAGCCCTGTCTGGAGAACCCCTCGCTGGGCACCTGCATGGCTGAATCCTACCCGCCCTTCAGAACTCAGCTGAAATGTCTTTACCAAAAGGACTTCCCTGATCAGCCATGGATCTCCCACCCCAATCTCTCTCTTACCACTCTGTTTATTTTCTTAATGGCACCAAGCACAATCTGGGTTCGTTGTGCTCTATGACAGCAGGGACCACAACTGTCTGACTCAACAATGGACCCTCAGCACCTAGAACCATGCCTGGCACCTAATACACACCCAAGATATATTCGTAAAGTGAAAGAAGAAACACATTTGGAACTGGTCTACCTGATTGACGTGGGGGAAGCCGCATTCCTGTTGGTGTAGTTGACTAAGGCATTGAAGGACTGGTTCACCCACTGCCAGAAGACCACCGCTGGCATCGTCCTACCAGTCAGGGAGGCCCAGGTAGGCAGAGAGGAAGAGGAGAATGGAGGGAAGGTTTGCTGTACACTAGCCAAGCTCCCCAAACTGCCTCCAGCTTTCACCCAGACTGCCTGGAATACCCTCTCTGCTTTGCAAAATCAACCAAACTCAAGGCCATCGAGTTGATTTTAATTCATAGCGACCCTACAGACAGAACAGAACTGCCCCTGTAGGGTTTCCAAGGAGTGCCTGGTGGATCTGAACTGCCAACCTTCTGGTTAGCAGCTGTAGCACCACTACACCACCCTCTCAGAACCTTCCTCTTCCTTCCTCTCCCCTTCCCGGGACAAGGTTAGCCATCAGATGCTTCTTGCTCCAAGAGCCCTCTATCCTTCCTCCAGTCTGACACTTACCAAGCTGTAGTGTAACAGTTTACTCTTTGGGCTCCTTAACAAAACTGGGAGTTCCCTGATGGGAAGGATTAAGTTTGCATTCCTAACACCTGGTCCAAGGCTTGGCCCTATAAAGGCTGACTGAATACACGAACGACCTAAATGAGTGACCTGGATGAAGGAATGATCGGGGGGTCGGGGGGCTGGGGAAGGGGGGGATAAGTGGGGGTGGGGGGCGGTGGGGCAGAGTTATACATCCAGTAGGTAACTGAAGTTTATTCTCTCCCCAGCTGAACTGAAAGATTCTTATTTTCTTATTTTGATGTTACACTATAAAAAATACATTAAATTCATTGTTGAATAAGTACTTTTAAAAGAGGGAATGAGAACAACTTACTCATTAAGAGTTATAGACAGGACTGCCTGGATTAAAATCCAGGCACCCCTATTTCTTGGCTGTGTGGACTTGGATAAGTAACTTCTCCAAAACCCCAGCATAGGGTTGTTGAAACAGTTAACTCCATTAATCCATGCAAAGAACACAGCACAGTGCCTAGCATCTGGTAAATGATAAATAAAACTATCTAATTGCCACCAAGTCAAGTTCAACTCACGGCAGAGTAAAACTGTGCTTCCTAGGGTTTGCTGCAGCTGATTTTTCAGAAATAGATTGCAAGACATGTCATCCACGATGCTTCCGGATGGACTCAAAACCGTCAGCCTTTCAGCTAGCAGTTGAGCAGTTAAGTGTTCGCACTACTCAGGGATGCCAAGTAATCAATAAAGATGGCTAGTATCATTATTGGAACACGACTCCCTTCCTACCAGGTTCAGGAACCTGCACCTGCCGCCGCCCTCCTCCAGGTCCCACCTGTAGAACTGCAGCATGAAGCCTGTGATGAGCATGCCCCCAGGGACCTGGAAAGACATCCGTCCAATCACGTTCATCTTCTCCCCAGTGTCAGGGTGGAAGGCCGAATCATACAGCTTCTTAGCATACAGCAGCTGCTCTATTTGGGTTCCTGGGGGCACAGTCCCCATCCTGCCACCAAGGTCAAGGGAGATGAGAACCAGCCTACAGGAAGAGTTTCTGCCCTGTTGATGCCTCTCAGCTCCCAGTCATCCTGTTGCCATTGCTCCCCCTTCCCTGGAATCTTTCCTTCCTGGGGGCCTATCAACCCAGCCCTCCCTCGCTAACCACTCACCTGCTCTTCTCCACCATCATCTTGGCCCAGTCCAGCTCCCGCTCTGGCACCAGGACAGTTCGGGGGTCTGTGATATTGAAAAAATGCTTCACCCGTCCCAGGAAAGTACACTGGTCCCAACGGGGAGCATCGATGTCAAAGGCAGACAGGTCAGCCTCCATCCTGCTCAGATACAAAATCATGAACTTAAAAGGAGAGAGGAAGAATGAGGATTGTCCTCAAATTCAGAGCCTGTTGTGGAGGCCCTGAATACCTCCCACTGTTGCAGACTACCTATATTCACCAGCCATGGGCATCACCTGACTCTGGGGAAGGCCTACGTTGAGAAATCAGGTCTCACCCTGTGTTTCCAGATTGTCTGCCGGTGGCAGCCCCATGCTTGGTCATGCTGTGGAGGACACAGGAAAATGTTACAGCACCTGTCCTTGCATAACTCAGAGGCTGACTGCGCAGTGTCTGTAGGAACAATAAGTGCTGTAGGAGATGAGGGGAGCCAGGGATGAGTGGGGGGGGCCACGGTCAGCAGAGGGGCTTCCTAGAAGAAAGGCCAGGCCCTGAAAGCTAAATTTATCTGGAGGAGGTAGAGGCATGGGACCACAGGAAAAGCTGACAGAAGGAGGCACGAGCACGACATGGTCCCTTTTAGCACTGCAGCAAGTACATGTGTGTCTTCGTTTACCGCTATAACAGAAATACCAAGAGTGGCTGGTTTTAACAAACAGAGATTTATTTTCTCAGTTTCAGGGGCCCAAATTCACAGCATTAGCTCTAAGGGAAGGCTTTCACTTTCTGCTGGCTCTCGGAAAAGGTCCTTACCTCTTCAGCGGCCATTCCTTAGCAATCTTCACCTAATTGTGCCCCCTCTCTCGATTTGCGCCTCTGTCCTAATCTGCTTTTCATCTCAAAGGTAATTGGCTTAAAGGGCTCCCTACACCGATATGGCCTCTTTCAAAAAAATTTTTTTTACCATGTTTTAAGTGAAAGTTTACAATCCAAGTCAATTTGGCATACAAAAACTTACACATATGCTGCTATGTAACTCCAGCTGCTCTCCCCACACTGTGATAGCACATTCCTCCTTTCTAGCTTGTATTTTTCATGTCCATTCAACCAGCTCTTGTCCCCCTCCACCCTCTCATGTCACCTCTGGACAAGAGATCCCCAGGCAGCGTCATGTATTTACCTGTGCCAAGAAGCACACTCTTTGCCAGTATCATTTTGTCTTATAATTCAGTCCAATCTTTGTCTGAAGAGTTGGCTTCGGGAATGGTTTCTGTTCAAAGCTAACAAAGAGTCTGGGGACTATGTCTTCCAGACATAGGAAGGGACCCTCTAGTCTGTCAGACCATCAAGCCCAGTATTTTTAATAAGAGTTTCAGTTCTGCACACCCACTTTTCACCTGCTATGGCAGGGACTCTACATTGTATTCCCTGTTAGTAGAGTCACTGGTGGTGGCTGGGCACCATCTAGTTCTTCTGGTCTCGTGCTGATATAGTCTCAGGATTATGTGGCCCTTTCTGTCTCTTGCACTCATATTTTGCTTATGTCACTGACGTCTTTCATTCTCTTCTGCTCCAGGTGGGTTGGGACCAAGTGATGCTACTTAGACGACCACTTGTTAGCTTTTAAAACCCCAGACATATGGCCTCTTAACATAAACCCAAATGGGCTTATAACCACAGGTATAAGGGTTAGGATTTACACCACATATTCTAGGGGTCACAATTCAACCTGTTACAGTGTGTGAGTGAGATCCTAGGCCATTGCACAAGTGAGGGCAGGCACTGGGAGTTAGAGAGGAGGAGAGACAAGGAAAACAGCAAAGGGTAAGCAGCACTGTCAGACATCACAGGCAGTGGGAAGCCAGAGAAGAGGACTCTAAAACTGGGGTGGCTACATCTCCCAGCCTGCCCGGAACTTCTGTCCTGGGGTGTCCAAGTATACCAGTTTGGAGGGAAAATTATATGGTTACTTTACCTAAAACAAATTAGGGATTCTGAACACATTCTGAGAACACAAAATAAGGACATGTACAAGTTAGCTAGATAGAGGAGTGGTATCTCAGGCAAGCATGGACATGACACTGCACACATGGGGACCTGATGACAATGGTGAGAACAGATAACACTTACTGTAAGCTTTAACTGTATGTCAGACACTTTGCTTAGTGCTGGACAGGCATTTTCCCAATTCCTATTCCTCTTTACAATAACCATGAGACAGATACAGTAATTTAACCCCATTTTATGGATGAGAAAACTGAGGTACAGGCAAGTTAAATAGCTTTACCAAGTCATACAAACATGAGCCAGTGGCAGAACCAGAATTTTAACTCAGCCTGACTCAACACAGTGCTCTCACCTATAACTGGGCTCCAGAATCCATGACTTGAAAAGATAAGGCTTTAAATGTTTGTCTCACAATTTCAGGCAGCCATTAAAGGATTTTAAGGAAGGGCATTGCAAGATCAAATTCACATCTTAGAAGGAAGACTCTGGGCATAAGAATAAACAGGGTGGGTAGGACCATCATGGGATACAGAGACACCAGCTGGAAGGGAACCCCAATCATCTAAACAAGACGTAGGGGCTCAAATGAACACAGAAGTGCCAGAACAGAGTGGTGGGGGGGGCCTGAAGGAGAACATTTTAAAGAAGCAGGATCTTAGGATTTGCTAGGTGACTGGGGAAAGGAGGAAAGGAGTGTTAGTCATGGGTCAACCAGAGAAGGAGGGAGATACAGGTCTAAGTATGTAGATACACTGTTGCTTAGTGATCTCAGGTCAATCTGGATACACAGTCACCTCAGGTGTTACTAGGTAGGCACTCTTTTAAAGAGCCTCTGCCTGGTTAAGTCAGGGTCACCCAGGATAAACTCCCTTTTGATTAATGCAAAGCCAATCAGTTAGAGACTTTAGTTACACATATAAAATCCCTTCAGAGCAACACCTACATTAGCGTCGAATGAATAATCGGGAGAAGGTGTATGTCTGCCACAAAAGGGCTGGGCTATCCTCAGTGCCCACTCTGTCTAGAAACACCAGAGTGGGGATTCTATGAAGTTTTATTCAGCCAACGTGCTGAGACAGAGTATACAGGAAAAGGGATTTTAAGGGGAATACCTATTTCCACATGTGGACTTTCAACTGGCATGGGCCTTTCTTAAACGCAATAGGCTGCCTCTTGTCTCAAGTTCTTTGCAAATGCTATTCCGTGTCTAGAATGTTATTCCCTCCATGTTTTCACTAAAGAGTACCTATTCACCTGTCATATTTCAGCTTAAACCTCACTTTCTCAGAAGTTGTTCTCTGAAGCACCCCTCCCATCTCCTCTGCTACTAGGTCCAGGGCCCTGCTATGAGCCCCCTAGGCTGTGTATTTTTTGCTCAGAGGTATTGATGGTTTGTCATTATACTTCATGCCTTTATCCTGACAAAAGCCTACCTCCCCCACCAGGCCAAAAGTTCCTCCTGTGTCAGGCCTGTGTTCATCTTGCTCACCACTGTAGCTCTGGTGACTAGCACAGTGCCTGCATAAGGAAGGCATCCGAGTATTTGCTGAATAAGAGGTCCAGTGAGTTGGCATTTGGGTATTCAGATCTGAAAGAAAGCAGAGAGCAGAGAGGCCTGGGCTACAGGTGAAAAAATGAGTCAGCTCCACAAAGTTAGTTTAAGGTAAAGTTTATCAGTGGGAAAACACAGAGTGGGAAGAGAAGAGAGCTGAGGGCAAACCCTGAAAAAGTATATTCAAGAAGCCAGCTGAAAAAGGAAGTCCCCCAAAAACATAAGAACCATAGAGGTCAGAAGAAGGGGTAGCCAACATGTGGGGAAAAAAAGAGTGAGGTCGTCAATTTTAGTATCTTTGTTAGAATAGCAGAAACTTCAGCTACATGGTTTCTCAAGAGGAAGAAACCAAGCGAGTTATGGCCCCATGTGAGGTAATCATGGCACCCCTGCCTGGCCCTGAGGCCACTGGGGAGAAGCTAGGCACAACTGTCCACTGCCCAAACTTGACTTCCCCTCTCCCACCCATCCATGAAGCCCACAAGGAAGCCCAGGCTCTGCCCTCTAGGACAGTCTGACTCAGCCTCCTGCAGGCTGCTTCAAAGACCAGTCACTTTCCTTAGTCCCAGCTGAACCCAGGAGTGGGAAAAGGGGAAAAGACTCCTTTTCTCTGTTGTTGTGACTACGACTTATAGTAACCCCACAGGACACAACAGACCTGTCCTATTGGGTTTCCTAGGTTATAATCTTTATGGAAGCAGATGGCCAGGTCTTTTCTGCTACAGAGTGGCAGGAAGGCCCAAACTACTGACCAACCAGTTAGCAGCCAAGCACTTAACCACTGTACCACCATCAGACATCAGAATGGGTACAGCCCAGTCCCTAAATTCTCTGTCTGGAACATCTCCCTGACACCCACGGGCCCCAGCCCTCTCCAGACTAGATGAGCCTTCATCCTCCCACCTTAAACATGACCCCTTCGAGGCAAACTCAAGTCCTTCCATTATCCTCCCCCAGCACCCGGGCAACACTTGGGGCTTTTGCAAGGATCACTTTCTTGTCATTTATAGTTAACTGCTTACAGTCTGTCTCCTCTGACAGAATGTGTGGCTCATTGCAGGGGACCATGTCTTTGCCGTTCACTGCTCTATCCCTCATCTGCCCTCACGAAATATCTGCTGCCCATTTGAAATATATTTCAACTTATTCATGGGCCCAATGGAAATATCACTTCAGTCAAACTCAAAACCTACCTTGGTTACAGAATGGAAAGCAGACATTCTTTCACCAAGTTGCAAATCATCGGCCCAGTCTGTAGTGGACCACAGGTGTTGTCCTTCAGAGCTACCAAACTGATTTCAACTTAGAGAGACACCATGTGACAGAAGAGAACTACTCCTTTGGGTTTTTCTCCCAACAGGTCTTTTCTCGCACAAAGCTGCTGGGTAAGTGTCTTAGTTAACTAGCATTGCTACAATGACAACACACTACACGGGGACGGCTTTAACAAAGACAGATTTATTTTCTCTCAGTCCAGAAGGCTAGATGAAGGCTAGATGTCCAAATTCAGGGCACCAGCTTCAGGGGAAGGCTTTTTCTCTCTTGTCATTTCTAGCGGGGGAAGGTCCTTGTCATCAAGCTTTCCCTGGTCTAGGAGCTTCTTAGCACAGGGACCCTGTGTCCAAAGGATGTGCTGCCCCTGGTGCTTTTTTCCTGGTGGCATTGAGGTCGCCCTGTCTCCCAGATAGCTTCTCTCTTTTATATCTCAAAAGAGATACATTCAGATACTTCCTAATTTTGTAGATGGAGCCCTGTCTCTTTAACATAGCTGCCTCTAATCCTCCCTCAATTAATATCATACAGGTAGGATTTAAAACACCTAAGTAAATCACATAAGGTGACAAAATGCTGAACAATCACACAATACTAGGAACCATGGTCTAGCCAAATTGACACATACTTTAAGGGGCCACAACTCAATCCACAAGTGGGTTTGAACTCCCACCGTTTCAGGTAGCAGCTGAGCCCTTAACAGTTGTGATTCCAGGGCTCCTTGAACCATATGCAGTCTCTAACTTTTCTTTCACCATTATTCCCCCTCCTCCCACATACCTGCCAAGCCAAGTGCCATCGAGTTCTCCCTAAAAAGCTCACCATCATATTCCAGAGTGGCCCATGTCTGAATGAGTGTGGCTCTCACTATTGAAAACAAAGGGAGTTCAAGACCAAACAGACAACTAGCCAATATGTCCGTTTCCTTCTAGGATTAAAGAATGTCATAGATCAAAGACATTAGGGACACTGGACCCACTCCCTCAATTCACAGGAGAGAAAACGGTAGCCTAAAAAGGTTCACATCTTTTTAACCAGCCGGGTATCTGTGGCACACATGTCCTGCCCGACAGACCTGAGACAGGTATAAAGAGGAACTATTCCAGTCCTCAGAGATCTCATGATAGCTATGACCCCACTTTCCCAAGGTCGCAAGGCTTAGAGCCACTTAGACAGTTTCTCCTTCCACTCGCTAGTTACCAGGCACATTGCCCGGGAGTTCATCCTGACTCATCACATCCCTCTACAACAAAGTAGAACTGCCCCTTAGCATTTCCTGGGTTGTAAACACAGACCTGCACTAATCTTTCTCCCATGGAGTAGCTTATGGTTCAAACTACCAGTTTTTCCGTTAGCAGCCAAGCGCTTAATCACTGCGCCACCAAGTCTCCTTTTTCAACTAGCCTATGTATTTTTTTTTAGAGGGAAAAGAAAAAGGGAAATAACCTCTCATCAAGTAATGCTCATCCCTCCCAGAGTGACTTGTTTTCCTCCAGCACAGTGTCACAGCTCAGAGAGGAGACTCCCACTGTGCCCGCCCCACACGCCTGCTGCCTTCTCTCATGAGGGAAAGAAGGGCAGATAATTTTCCCTACTCAAGAATTCCCTGTTAGGAGCTCCAAGTAAGGAGAGAAATGAAACAGCACCCTTGGTATTCACACCAGGGAAACAGCACGGTGGCCAAAGATTTAAGAAGGTTCACACACGGACCACGGAGATAGGTAAGGGTTTGTGTCAAGGCCGACTAGAGCCAAGCTGGAGGACGAGACTGATCATTAAAGGAGTCAGCCTGTTACACCCATATGATTCCAAGGTAACCATGACATTGAACACGGACACAACCCAGAAAAAGAAATTTACCTTGCTTATTTCACAAAAGGTCCAACAAGCTAGAAATAGGCAGGTTATATCCAGGTAGAGATGTTTGTTGTTGGTGTGTGCCGTCTAACCAATTCTGACTCACAGTGACCCTATAGGACAGAGGACAACTACCCTCATAGGGTAGTTATAAGCTGTAATCATTACAGGGGAGGAGAACGCCAAGTCTTTTTTTCCCTCAAAGCCACTGGTGGAATCAAACTTCTGACCTTTTGGTTAGCGGCCAAGCTCTTAACCATTGTGGTACCAGAGCTCCTTGTAGAGGTGGTGCACACTTAGTTAACCATTCATCTTACACCTCTTTTGTCAGAGTTCTGAACTGTTTTTTCTCCAAGGTCCTGAAGCAGGTGTACAAATAGCAGATGTTTAAAAACTGGCTGAATGCACAACTAAGCTAAGAATCTTCCAGGGAAAAAATTGCCATTGTTCCAACGATCTTGGATAGGCTTGAAAGCCTGCTGGGAGGAGCAGAGCCTAAAAACCTAGAGGAAACTAGGGCTTCGAACATGTTCAGCCATGGCCAATGAAGCAAAACCACAACAGACCCAAATTTTTACAATTCTGGATGATCTGGAATGACAACTGAAATAGGAAAAATTACAGCTGGATGCCTTGGAATGGAAGACTTAGAAAAGGCACAGTGAGCCCTTTAAGGAGTCTGTTAAATGAGATTCAGTTGTTGGTGAGGCTGTGGAGAGGACACACATTCAAAGCTGTGTGGTCAGCTATCTTTGAGCAGGGCACCGCTGTTTCCAACTCTGCTCAAAATCCTGCCAGCCAGTGATTTAGGCCCTCTGCAACATGTATGCTGCCTTTGTTTTCTAAGAAGGATTTCAGGCATGGCTTTGATCTCCAATTCTTCCCATCCCAGTTATCATCCGATTACTGCAATTTTAAAAATTCAGGTCTGTTCCAGTTTCCCTTGTTCAGCCATAACCGAACAAGGAAAAACTAGTTTGAAACCCTGGATGAGACTAATCGCTAATCCCCGTATAGCTCTTCCTGTGTGTGGCATTGTTCTATGCACCTCACACATAATAATTCATATAATACTCAAAGAACCATAGGAAGTGGGTAACAGCCACTCATACATCTATGAACTTCCATATCTGTGCATCAGCTACAGACTGTACCAGTTCTTAAAAAGTGTGGTTTACAATGCAGATATAAACGACTCTGTGGCTCCTACTTGGAGCACTTTACCAGGAGTTGGACACAACTCATTCTATCGCTTAAAATAACGAGCTTCCAGGGTGGTTGCAAGAATGAAACAAAATCGTGTATGAAAAGTATTTCACTAGAAAGCAGGTTTTGTCCATTGCTGTATCTCTAGCTCTAGAACAGGGCCTGGCACCTGAATGACAACTCTTCTATGGGCCTCTGCACAGCACTTCCCCACTCACCCAGAACGCCCCTGCTCTGCTTTAGTTCTAAGTCCAGGCCCATTTTCGCTTCTTTCAGGAGTGGACATATTGTATAACCAAGTCCAACAAAGCTTTGCAAAACCCGATTAATGATAAAACACCTTTCAGAACCCTTGCGGTCAACACAAATCAGGGTCAGTCCCAGATGGGTTCTTGCCTGGAGACAAGCTGCCTTCTCCCCTCTTAACACTGGGATCCCCTATCGTAGATTTTCGCAAACGATGTGGAGGGGGGGTGCCCAGCCCCAAACACCCCCGGCCTTTGGTCTACATCAGAAGGCTCTGGGGACCGACGAGGACAGCCTCAGGCCACTCCTCCCGCCACGTGGCTTCTGCAGGTGGAAGTCTAACTTACAGTCTGCGCTGCAGCCCCACTTGGGCAGAGAAAGGACAGAAATACAACTCCCTGCTGGGACGCAGGGACTGAAAGTAGACGTGGCAAGCGGCTCACCCCGCAAGGACCCTTACCTGGCTCCGAGAGGAATGGAGAGTGCTGACACAACTATTATCAGAAGCAACACCTTTACAGAGCCTGGTCTTGGCCACGCCCCTCGCCCCGCCCACAGCTACAGGAATGGCGGGAGCCAACCCAGTGGGTTGGTTTACACCATTCCCCAGGTCTCCGCAAACCTATAGCAGCCTCGAGCCGCTCGTACAGCACGCCTGCGCGGTGGGCGGGCCCTTGGGGCGCTTGCGCACTTCAGGAAATACGGTGCCGGACCCGCCTCTGTACCGCTGCTTTCCTCCACTGTGCGGCGAGGGACGTCGTGGGCGTTGCCGCTGCAGTTGCCCCTGGTAACGGGGAGGCAGAAAGAGGAGGAGGAGGAGAAGGAGGAGGAGGAGGGACTCGGCGGGAGGATGGTGAGTGTGGGCCCAGGGCCCCTCCGGAGCTGACCGGTCATCCCCCACGTCCCCAGGCCCAGGGCGGGGACTGCGCGCAGAGCTAAGGAGGGAGAGGGACGGCGCGCAGCCTGCTCTTAGGTCCTGGATCGGTTTCGGGGTACGGCGGGGAGCCCCGAGGATGGGCCAGGAGGGAGGCCTGGGCCTGGGGAGGAAGGAAGGGCTTGCAGTGGGTCCGAGGCGCGGGAAAGGGGCTGACAGGATGATGTACACGTACAGAGCCGAGGCTCCATCACTGCTCTGGGGACAGGGATGAAGGCGAATCCAAGGAGTGCAGAGAACAGCCTCTGCACACTGATTTAGATCTTCCCGGGGAATCTACCTCCTTGCGCCGCAGCACAGTGGGGTCCGCTCCGGGCTGAGCCGGAAGCCGAGAGAAGGGCCGGCGCTACTCTGTACCCGAGGAGACGGTAGCTTAGTTCGCTTCTTCCTCGCGGGATGCAGGCCTCTGGGGCGTACAAGTCCCAGGGCACAAAGAGGTGCTGCTTGAAAGGGATGCGTGGGGAATCTTAAGCTGCCTTGGCGTCTGTGTGGCTGGCGCGCTTCTGCAACCTGGAGTTATTTGTTGATGACTGATTTCCTATTCAGTACTTAATCCACATTGGTGTTGGCAAATTACCTGCTTCTACCTCTAATATTTGTTTCGGAACCTGTTGCAACTGTTTGCATATGACCACGTACGACCACACCAGGACCAAAGGGTCTCCCAACTAAAAAGAATGGCAAATGAAAACTGGAAGGGCCATCAATTTGGGGTAAACAATTTTCTCTTCCTAACCCTAAAGAAAACTGTTTGCCCAGAATGCAAATTGTGATGTGTGACTAATAGAACGTTCTGTGCCTTTTTGATGCTGGAGAAACATGTGGTAGTCTGCTTCCGTAAATATTTACAGCCGAGGAAACGCTGTAGGAGTTCTACTCTGTCCTGTAGGTAGCTATGAGTCGGAATTGAGTCAACGACAGGGCAAAATGGGCTTTCTTGATTTCTCTGCACTTTCTTGGAGGCATTTGAAGTGGAATAAGTAGTTTTAGAACTTGCCAGTAGAAAAATTGATTTGGAGTTATTTAGACCAGATCGGTTTGCGTAATAACTGCAGAGCCAGTACTCAAACTTACGGTTACATCCCCGCCCCACCCCTAGTTCCTTTTTGACTTTTTGAAATGTTGACCCATTTCATGTTTTAAAAATATTTTATTGTGCTTGAAGTGAGAGTTCACAATCCAAATCAGTTTGCATTGCAGGTAACACACCCTGCACACACACCACCACAGCACCATTCTCCTGTCTACCCTGCGCTGCTTCTCTCATGCAATCATTTCCTTTCCCCCTCCACCCTCTCATTTCGCCTGTGGACAGTTGTTGCTCAGACAGCCTTAAGTGTATATTTGAGCACATTCTTTGCCAGCATCCTTCTGTCTTAGAGTCCAGTCCAACCTTTGTCTGAAGAGTTGGCGTCAGTGGGACAGGTTAACAGTCCAGGGGTCATGTCCTGAGGGGACCCTCCAGTCTGATGGATCATCAAGTGTAGTCTTTTAATAGAGTTCTAGTTTTGCACACCCATTTTTCTCCCGCTACATCAGGGAGTTGGTGGTGTGTTCCCTGTCAGGGCGATCATTGGTGGTGGCCAGGCACCATCTAGTTCTGTTCTTGTGCTGGATTGCATGGCAGCTCTACTTCTGGGCTGAAGTCTTTGACATCCATCCTTCTCCTCTGCTCCAGGTAGATTGGAACTAATTGATGCCGCTTAGATGGCCATTTGCTAGCTTTTAAGACCCCAGACACTCTGACTCACCAAAACAGAATGTAGAATATTTTCTTTAAAAAACTTAGTTATGCCAGTTAGCCTAGATGTCCCCTGAAACCGTGGTCCCCAGACCCTTATTTCTGCTACTCTGCCCTTCAAAATATTGGATTATATTTTTAAAATCTTCCAGCTTTTGATGTAGTCTGGTTGTGGTAACACTTCTATTGTGTGCTGTCACTCTTTTCACCTAACCCAATTTTCTATCTACTATTTAAGTTATGGATCCCTTTCCCTCCCTCTCCACCTTTGTAGCCATCAAAGATTATTTTCTTTGGTGCTTAAACTTTGAAGTCCTTATAACAGTGCTTTCATACAATATTTGTCCTTTTGCAACTGACTAATTTCACTCAGCATAATGTCCTCCAGATGACTCCACGTTATGAGAATTTTCCTAAGTTTCATCATTGTTCTTTATCACAGTATAATATTCCATTGTGTGAAAATACTGTAGTTTGTTTATCCATCTATCTGTTGATGGGCACCTAGGTTGAGTCCGTCTTTTTGCTGTTGTGGACAGTGCTACAATAAACATTGTTCTGCATGTATCTGTTCTTCTGACAGCTCTTATTTCTCTAGGATATATTCCACGAAGTGGGATTACTGGATCATGTGATATTTCTATAAAATGTTGATCCATTTCTACTGATTTAAGACACAAGAAGAAGCTAGCTGCCCCCAAGGAGAAAAAAAATACATGTATCTTTGTTCAGATTACCCGGTGAGAACATTTTGATTAAAAAAAAAAAATTCCAATTGATTTTACATTATCAGATTGTTAAAGAAGTAGAATTATTTGATCTAAAGTTGCCAATCACGTTTCACAGTTGCTAAGCTGCAGTTTTATTAACCTCAGGCTAAACAGATTTTACAAGTGTTTTCTTTTTATTAATCATTTATACATGAGCTGTCCATTAAAAGCTTAAGTTTTTCTCAACAACTGAGTGCAAACATAAATATTTACATAAAAAATAACTGGAATTGAAAGAAAAAAGTCATGCCAAACCAACAGAGAGTGAATTATGTCATCATAGAAGAGAAACACATAAGAGTTGGCTAATTTCTCCCAATTTATCAGTTAAGTGACTGAGTAATTTTATGATTATTTAGTTCATAACTGCAGACCACAATAAATTAAGCATTGCGCATGTTTCCAGGTGCAAATTGACATTGTATACAATAAATAGACACTGTATACAACAGACTGACAGTGTGTACAACAAATTGAAAGTGTATCCAATACTGTCATGTAGAACTGTTGTATTCAATCATCAAGACAGATTGTGGTTTTATTTTTTTTACAATGAACAATAATAAATTAGGACAAATTATTCTATATTCTTTATCTGGTTTCCCCAATTTTTTTTTCCTATCTCTAAAGTGTGAGCTATTCTTGGGACTGGAAGTGGAACACTAAATTTAAACGGTCAGTGGTCTGATTAAATGTGTCACATATGGTGTCCCATGAGCTCCCTGTGGTTAACTGTACAATTAAGAATGGGTCCCAAGCTCTGTGTGTGTGTGTGTGTGTGTGTGTGTGTGTGTGTGTGTGTCTTTTAATCTTTAGCTATGAGAATACATTTTTTAAATTTAAGCTACTTTGTTACATAACAAAACCCGTGTTAGTTTTCCTGATTTAGGATTAGCATGGTAAAATAAGATAACAGTAGTTTTAGCCCATAACTAATCATAGTGTGTTTAGAATATGACTCTTTCATTCAGTAACTATTTATGATATACTTCCACATATACAGAGCCCTGGTGGCACAGTGGTTAAGGAGCTCAGCTTTTTACCAAAAGGTCAAATCCACAAGCTGCTCCTTGGAAACCCAGGGAAGCAGTTCTGCTGTCCTATAAGGTCACTGTGAGTTAGCATCGACTCTTGGGTTGTTCCCACATAATATGAACCTAGTGGTAGTTAACAAATATGCTCAACATGTGAAGATTGTTCTCAACAATATTACGTTTCCTGGTCTGAAAATGGTCAGTGAAAAGTGAAAAAGCAACTATTGTTTAAGTACTTACTATATGCCACAGGTTATAAACATCTAATCATCCGAATATATATATCTTTTTTGTGATATGAGTACTGTTTCCATTTTCTGTGTGAAACCATGCTCAGTGTTACACATATAGGGAAGCTGAATGTAAGTCCCTTCGTTTTAGGACTCTGGTGAAGTGGGAACTCATAGTCTGTTCCTGAGGAAACATTCTTTAGTATAGAAGTGATGAGAAAGAAGACAGAGCTGGGGTGAAGGACTCGCTTTGAAAGCTGTAGGAGCTCCTGGAGATAAACAAGGCTCCTATGGGTAGCACTGACTTTCTTTGTTTTTAAATAGCTTAAAGAGGTCAAAATAAATTGAAGTCATTGCACTAAGCTAGTTACAGGAAGTGTATGCACTTGACATTGGCCTAGTAATTTTAATATTTAAAATTTAGCTGCTGCTGACAGCCGGTTGTATTTTCCATATACCCACAAGTTGTCTCCCTTTCTCTTCCCACCTCCACTATGCAGTTTCTTTGGATGACCTACTTTGAATTGTTTCAGGTCAGTGCGCCATACCTCTGTCAGTGGTTGAGATTAAACTGGCTTTGAGGCAGACAAAATGTCAGTAACACATCTATTCACAATGTGCCTGTAGAGGTTTATTTAAATGTTTTGTGGCTGAGACAGACCAGTTCTGTCCACCAGGGTGCAGATAACTTGTATACAACCACAGTAGTGACATATAATATATATTTAACTGAAATTCTTGTTTCTTAAAATTACCTTCATTTAATGTCATAGAAGTATAAATTCTGAGGATGCAGAGTTCACTGATACGATGTCTATTTTGCTCACTGTTATCCTTGGAGCACATTATGGGTGTTTAAAGAAAATGGAATGAATGGATATGTTGGCCAAAAGCACACTGAAAATTAATTTTCTTGTTATTATGCTGCAAAACTCAGCCCTTTAATAATTTTTTTTAATTTGCTGTTGTGATTGAGTGAAAGTGTACAATCCAGTTTAAATTTGCATGCCAGCCTTTGTGCGGCTCCTGCTGCTCTCCTTGTCCAGTAGCACATTACCATAATAAGTTTAACTTCTACTGGCTGTCTTCCTTCATTTGACGTTCACAATAAAAAGTCTAGGCATATCTGAGTAGAAGCATAGAATAGAGTTTACACTACTCTCTTTGCCCCAGCCTCTTAAATCAGCTTACGTTTACCTTTCAGGCAGAACTCTTAGACAGTCTATAAATATCCTCTTCCCTATTTAGCAAACCCCGATAATCCTTTGATCCGTTTCCTCCGTAGCTGGGTTAATATGATGCTGCGCTGTACTTGCGTTAGTCTTCCCTAGACTGCTTCAAGGGGCTGTTTATCATTTGGGTGGAAGAAAGTATGAGCTATACTTTCCATTTCTCTGTCATTTCACTTGGAGACAAAGCTTGTGAAGTTATTTTGTTAGGAAGTTACTTTCCCAAGAAGGAAAATTACTCATTAGAAATGGAGAACTGCTTTCTATGCCATTAAGTTTATATTTCACTATAGTTAGAATGGTTTCTTTCTCCTCTGTACTTTGCTTTTCTCCTTTTAAAATGAATAGAAATTATCTTTTTATCCAAATTATTGTGTTTCACATATAACAAGTGTGTAAAATGCCTCAGCCAGTGAGATAGTGTTTTTATTTAGTGACTTTTTAAAGAAAAGGTGAATCTGATGGAAAACTGAAAACAGTATTTTTTAAAGTATTTTATAGAAAACAAATCTTTGCAGTTTCTACTGTAGTAGACCTTTTACTTGTAGTATCAGTTAATATACTAATGTGATAAGTTCTAGTTGTTTCAGGGTTTATTGTAAGAGGTGATGAGACTTTTTATATCTAATCAGGAACTCGGGATGAATGTGACCAGCTGTTTTCCCTCTTCTAAGCCTTTTTATATAACCAGTCCCTAAGGATCTCAGAATTCTGATTTTAACTGTTCTGAATGGGGGTATTACAAATAAGAAGAAACAAACCAACCCATTGCTGTCGAGTCAATTACAGCTTATAGTGACCCCATAAATAAGAGTGATTGCAAAAAACCTGTTGAAAACCACAGAGACAGCTTATGAAGACAGTTTCAAGGAAGGATGGTGTTAAAATCTTCAAGACCAGTTAAGATGAGAACAAAAGCAAAAAATGACCTGCCTGTCTTTTTTGTTTCAAATCTGTTCAATCTTTTGTCCTCAAGTCTTTTGGCATAGAATTTGTCTTTCTGTCTTAGACTAAACCTTCCATTTTGCTCCTGGAAAAAATAAAGGCATAAAAAAGTTAATGTGGTCCTTCCAAAGTCAGTGCAAATACAGTACTAGAATTGGTAAAGAGAGTTTCAGAGGGAGAAGGGAACGCCTCATGATTATGCATATTTGCATATCATTATACAGAGACTCAGTTTGGGGGAATTATTACACGGGAGTATTATTTGATCTTGATAAACAAACTAGCTTGAATTGTGGTTAAGTGCTGTTCCTGCCAACCCAAAGGTCAGCAGTTCGAATCTGTCAGGTGTTCCTTGGAAACTCTATGGAGCAGTTCTACTCTGTCCTATAGGGTCACTATGAGTTGAAATTGACTGGACGGCAGTCAGTTTGGCTTTTTTTTGGAGTTTCTGTAATGTGGATAACAAATATAACTGTTTTATATAATTTTAAGAGAGTCTGATCCGACTCGACGGCACTTGGCTTGGCTGACTTAAAGGAATCTCTGCTTGAACTAGGAGATTATATTATATGCCCTTTACACTGATTCTTGATTCAGTCATAACCATGCCTCATTGGAATGAGATTGTCGACTGTGGAACAGAATAATTAATTCACATGTTAACATTATGTCCTTAGCTAAAAAGCAACGTGATTTATTCTGTCCTTTATTTAAAAAATGACTAAAAACAACATGCAAATATACTAGATTACTAGTAAAAAAATTACTCTGGTTAAATATTGATGTTTTTTCCTTTATGAGTGACCTTTAGAAAAAGTTTGTTGGATCAGATTCTTCATGTGGAAAACATAGATAATCTTTACCTATTTTTACTGCAAGAATCTTGTGAAAAGCTAGGTGATGGTAGGGTATTTTGAGCAAAGGAGTCTTAAAGTGAAGTGAAATAAAGTCTTCATTAGAGAGCTGAGCTACAAATTTGTACCTTTTTGTGTACCAAAAACCTGTTACCATCAGGTCAATTCCAACTCATCATGACCTATATAGGACAGAGTAGAACCCCCGTAGAGTTTCCAAGGGACGCCTGGTGGATTTGAACTGCTGACTTTTGGCCTAGCAGCCAAGCTCTTAACCACTGCACATTGGGTGGTTAGTTCTGTTTAGTTTAACAGCTTTTAAATAGTGCCTATCTAGTAACTCCAGGTATGTGGGGAGATAGAGAAACTATAGGCTTTACTAGAAAGAAACTTCACTCTAGTAAAAGAGAAAAATACACAAAACAATTACCTACAGGCCTGATATGAGGAGAGCTCTATTGTAAGTGTGTATAAAGAGCTATAGAAATGAGATGGGATAGTAGGTCATACTCTCCAGAGATTTCGGACAGTGACTGCTATACTGGATAAGAAGGAGTACGAATAAGCCGTATTACTTAATAAGCCGCTAAATTTGGTTTCTGCCAAACTTGAAAAGAAGTTGTTACAGTGGAAAACAATAGTAATATAGTAATAGTAATAATAGTAATATAAGCTGTCTGTAACCAAATACTCTTTTTTTTCAAGAAGGAGGAAATGTTCAGACGTCCAGTAATAGCGAATCAGTATCCCAAAAGTAACGCCTCTCTTTGTGGTTGTTCAAGGGCTTACTCTCAATTCTGCGCAAGTTAAAAAGCGCCCCAGACCAGGAGGTGAGGATCCTTCTCCTGGGCTTGGATAATGCCGGCAAGACCACCCTTCTGAAGCAGCTTGCGTCTGAAGACATCAGCCACATCACACCTACCCAGGTTAGCACTGTCTCAGCCTCCCATGGTTGTGTGGCAGGGCAGATGTTCAGCTCCACGTGAAAGATAAGATGAGAAATACAGCTCTGACTACTTCCAGGCTTTATTTTTTTATTTTATTGTGGTTAACTGAAAGTTTAAAATCCAAGTCAATTTTCTATATAAAACATTGAGTACCTGCCTCTGTGCAGCTCTTGACTCGCTCTCCTCACCCTGTGACAGCACACTCTTTTTTACTCCAGGCCTTAAAGCCTATATAATTTAAAATTTCAAAAATCTATCAAGACACAATTGATTCTCTCATATCTAAATGATACTTTGTTTTTTAAATAGCTTTTTCTCCCCTGGTTATAAAATTAATACATGTAGAAAATACAGAGAAAGCATAAATGAAAAAAACCTAAAGAATACTCTGAGAAAATTCACTGTTGGTAACCTTGTGTTTGTTTTTCAAACTTAACAAATACAAATATAATTTTTTAAACTACAAAACAATTGCCTGTATTTGTAAATCTAATATACCTAAGTCTTCCTCCTTCCTAAGGTTACTGAGACAAAATGCAAAAGATAAAACAACATTAGTGCTTGCGGTTTAGAAATTTAAAGACAGGTCTTGACTGAAAGAATGCTAGCACACTTCTTTAGACCTGATCCCTTTAGGAAATCCTGAGATTTGAGCCAGCTTCCTTGGCTTCTTAACTGGAGGCAGCCCTGTTAGTAGTTTTGGAGAATTTGAACACAGAGGTTGTAGCAAAACCAAGATTATTTAGCATTTTCTGTCACCTTCCCATGCTAAGACCTTGGTATTAAGTTTAATCGGCTGCTGCCAGTGTCTGTACTTCACGGCCTATGAGTCTTACTGATTTGTAACTCTTTGCAGAAAAAAAATCTCAACTGCTGCCCAATGAGCAATTTTATAGCTTCTGAACATGAAGCCCAAGGAGGAACAAATTACAGTAGTCTAGCCTAAAAGGGCTGAAAATGCATATTAGTGTGCCAGAATTTCTGCTACAAAAAGAACTACTTTATTGGAATTGTTAGCAATAGGCTACTTCTTTGCAGAGCACACAGAGGACTTCTTCACTGCCCTCATTGCAAACATGGAGATGAATCCAAAGTTATGAACCCCAGGTTCCAGTTCTAACCTTCAGGCTCTGTTGAATATGTCATAGGTGACCCTGTCATTGTATTATGTTGAGGTTCCACATTCATTCTTTAAAACAATCTTTTATGTGTTTTTATGTTAGAAAAAGTAATTGATGTCCATTGTAGTAAATATAGAAAGTACTATTAACATGTAGGAGTATACCTATTTGATGTTCTTTCCTACACATACATATGATGAGTGCATTTTAAATATACAAATGGCTTTGTATCATCTTTTTTCCTTAACATATCATAAACAACTGTCTGCACTGTAATGTATTTAAACATTGATGAAATACATATCTCTCAATGTTTGTACCCATTCATTATTGTCTCTTTAGAATAATTTCCTGGTAGATTTGTTGGGTCTGATAATTCACAGAATTTTTTTATTTTTATTTTTTATTTAACATAACTGAGTAAAAATGTACATTCACATGTAAATTTACATGCCCCCCATATGCAGCTTCCACTGCTCTCCCTGTCCGGTGACTGCACACTATTCCTCTCTGCTCCATACATGTCTCATCCTCTCAACAGTCTCCTATCCCCTCCTCTCCGTCCACTCCCCTTCCTCCAGCCAGAGGTCAGCAAGATGATATCCTATAGATGTATAGAACCATAAAAGTGCTTCCAACATATGGTTACTCTGCATTGCCAAGTCCATTCCATTCCTGTCCAAAGAGTGGACCTTTGTTATAATTTATGGGAACGGGGAGCATCAGGGCCGGGGGCCATACTCTCAGAGGAACCCCAAAACCACTGGACCATCAATTGAGGTCTTTTAGTGGAGATCTCATGATGCACCTCTTTTTATTCTTGTGTTGCCAGTGAGGCTCCTCGCTGTGAGCTCTGTCATGGCTATCACTGGTGGTGGCCGGGCACCATCCGGTTCTTCCGGTCCCAGGTCGATGTAGGCACCCACTCTTGTGGGTCTCTCTGTCTTCTCGGTTGTCTTTACCGCATGCCATTTTGGCCCTCGGTGAGCATCCGTTCCTGCTGAGTTGGGACCATTTGCTGTGTCCTCGGATGGCAGCTTGGCAGCTTTTAAGACCCCAGATGCCACTCACCAGTGTGGGGTGCAGAGAGCTCTCTTAGCAAAACGCTAGTTGTGCCAAGTGGCCTGGAATTCGCCTAAGAGCATGGTCCCCCGTCCCCCGCCCCAGCTTCTCTATCCTTGCAGTATTGAGTTAAGATGGAAGGAGTACTCAAGTTATGCTGAAGTCCACTTAATGTTGTTCTTGTTCCTAATGTGATAATTCACAGAATTTTAAGGCAGTAGATGCATGTGACCAGATTTTAAGTTTTATTCTTATTTATCCTGTGCCTCACTTCAAGAAGGATTTGATATTACTGAGTTTGACATTTAGTATCATAGTGAGTGTAAAACTTTTAGATATACCAAAGTGGTTTTGTCAGTGTGTCTAATTGAAGCAGACTTGGACAGCAAGCTTAAGCCATTTCCCTTTCGAGTTCTTCAACTTCCAGTGTAGTCACTCACTAGCGTTTGAGAGGTGTCATAGCTTCATCCTCAGTTTTCTCTAGTGACTGTTTATCCTCAGTGGAGATTGGGTGATAATATTCTTGTGCCATAGCGCTATGCCTTGTCCTTCTGTGCTAGACAGTAGTGTTGGCAAGCTGCCAGAGGAGGCACATGTTTGTGGAGACAACCCCAAGCCCCAACTCCAGCTGTTCTTTTTTTTCTATGGTTGTAAGCTCTTGATTAGATTTTACAATTTCTGATTTTACTGTATCATTCTTACAAGAAGATTTTTTTTTTCTTTTGGATTCTTGATCTCCAAATCCCAGACCAAAAAAAAAAAAACTCAAACCTATTACCATCTGAAGTCTGTTCTGATTCATAGTGACCCTATGTCACAGAGTAGAACTGCCCAGATAGAGTTTTCCAAGGAGCAGCTGATGGATTTGAAATCCTCACCTTTTGGATAGTAGCCAAGCTCTTAACCTGCACCACCAAAGCTCCCAAACCCCCAGAGGTCTTATTAATTTATTTCTTTGCACACTAACTCCCAGCTCACAGTTCCACCTGCCTCTGCTTGGCTTGCCTTCCTCAGAGTCCCACCTTGAGTAATGGTGTTCATGTTTCTCAGAAATACCTGTTAATGAACAGCTCTGAGTGCCTTCTTGTCCGTTTCCGGCATTGCCTGCAGGTGAGAGCTTCACCCCAGAGCTCTACATCCTGTTGCAGCAGGTGGCACCTTCCCCACTGGGTTGGTACTCTGGTGACAAACCCCTCATCCCCCAAGCTCTGCCTTTTCCTGATCAATTTATATCAGGAAATTGCTTTTATTTTGAGTTACATTTAAAGAAACTAGTCCTCCCAATTTGCAGTTTTTGTCTCCTTTTTAAACTCAGAATTTGTTCTGTTCTGTCGAGTCTCCAGATTTGGTTTCTGGTTTTTGTTAGTTACATGCAGGCTGTTAAATTTCCCCAGCCTGAGGTATCATCAGGAGTATGGCCTGTGTTGACTGTCAGACTACTGTCATAGCAAATCCTTCTCAGCGACTTACATTTTTGTCCTCATCACAGAAGGCGTCACTGCAACGATGACATTATTAACACTGACTCCACAACCTGAATGAACCAGGGCGTACATAAATATAAGTATGTTTTTTCTCTGCCCCATCACAGCAAACTGTTTTCAGTATTGCCAGTGTCACATACAGTGAAGTGCCTCGGAATTAATGAATAACATAGCTATTAAACATAACTGTCAGAATTATGATTTCAAGGCATAATAAAACTTGGTGTCTTGGCTTCTGTGTCTTTCAGGGTTTTAACATCAAAAGTGTACAATCACAAGGTTTTAAACTGAATGTGTGGGATATTGGTGGACAGAGGAAAATTAGACCATACTGGAGAAATTATTTTGAAAATACTGATATTCTTGTAAGTACTTATTCTAATGTACTAATTTATAGTATTTTTGCCATATTTTATCAGCATTAACCCTGAGATGTTTTTTCTTGTTGGAATGCCATATACCATTAATCACTATGAATTTAGTGTGGCTAGTAGAAGGTTGTAGACTGTGAAGGAGGAAGATCTTTCTATAATTTATATAAGATACTTTGTCGTTGCTCAGTAACAGTATTGTGCCCACACCCATCTTATTAGCTATCATAGTGATTTGAATATCAGAAGGAAGCTCAGAAATAGTGCCACTAAGGCATCTGGGGTCTTAAAAGCTGTCAAGCTGCCATCCGAGGGTACAGCAAATGGTCCCAACTCAGCAAGAATGGATGATCACCAAGGTCCATAGTGACATGAGGGAAAGAGAATCCAGAAGACAGAGAGACCCACATGAGTGGATGTCTACATTGACTTGTGACCGGAAGAACCATATGGTGCCCAGCCACTACCAGTGATAGCCACAGTGGAGCTCACAAAGTTGAATCTCACTGGCAACACAAGTATAAATAGGGGTGCACACTGAGATCTCCACTAAAAGACTGCAACTGATGGTCCAAGGGCCTCGGAGTACACCTGGGAGCAGGGCCCTTGGCCCTGATACTGCCCCTGTCTGTAAATCGTAATGAAGGTTAACTTTTCAGACAGCAGTGGATTGGACTTGGTGATGCAGTGTGACCATATTGTGTGGGCACTTTATGGTTCTAGGCAGCTATAGGAGGTCGTCCTGTTGACCTCATATTGGAGGAAGGGGAATGGGTGGAGAGGAGAAGATAGGAGACTGTTGGAAAGATAAGTCATGTATGGAGCAGAGAGGAAGAGTGTGCTGTCACTGCGCAAGGAGAGCAGTGGAAGCTGCATGTAGGTCAGCATGCAAATTTATATGGGAATGTACATTTTCATTCAATAAAAAAATTAAAATTTTTAGAATAAAAAAAAGAAAAGAAATAGTGCCACTAAGTCTGTCATCCCAACCCCCAAAAAACAAAACCCACTGCTGTCGAGTTGATGCAGGCTTCATGGTGACCCTATAAGACAGTAGAACTGCCCCATAGAGTTTCCAAGGAGCACTTGGTGGATTTGAACTGCCAACCTTTTGGTTAGCAGCTGTAGCATTTAACCACTATACAACCAGAGTTTTCTGTCACTCCAAGAAAGTCAACAAATGAGAGTGTATCCTGAAGACGATGACATATAAGTCCTGGAAACTATGACATGTAAGAAATGGTTGAGAGACCTGACACTGTTCTGTTTAGAAAAGAAAATGCTTGAAACTGCCTTTAGTTGTTTCAAGAACTATCTTAAGCCACAGCAACTAGTCTAATCATGAATGGTTCTAGGGGACTGAACCAGGAGCAATATGGAGACCATTATGGAGGTGGAGTTTAGCTCAGAATAAAGAAGGATTTTCCTGTAATTGTAACTGCCCAGCAGTAGAAGGAGCTGCCCCTTGATCTGGGGATTCATGCAGAGGCTGAGACTTTCAGCCTCGCTTCTTTGCATTTTCTCTAGGACTACTTTTTCTTTATTCTTGAAAAATGTTCATATCCACATGTGTAATTTCTCTAATACCTCAGCCTCTCAGTTCCACCACTCCTTCTCCTACCTTCAGTCTTCCAGTGACCTTGTCCTCCAGCCTACCTTAGCTACTCACTGTCATAACCATACCCTAAAATCAAGGATCTGGAGAATTGCATATTATTTTCACTACCCTGTAAGTTTGCATTTACTTCAGTCATATCAGTCATTTCTGTAACTTTGTTGCCAATAGAAATGTTACTGTTTCTTACCAATAGCAATAGATATTTGCAGATCCCATTATAGTTATTACAGATATTGTGAAATATTGTTTAAGCTCATTGCACTTCAATGTCATGGTGGTGGTTAGACTCGCCAGTAGATCTTGTACTTGTATTCCTCGATCACAATTTTTTTTCAGAATTTCGATAGCTATATTTCCACATAATTTATTTGTAATATTGTGTATTTTATTTTATGCATTTTAGAATATCACAAAAAGGGGTCTAGGGGACACCAGACTACCAAGAGATTCATGGCTCAAAAGTGGTTAAGAATCTGTGCCACAGACCTTGTCATCTCCAACAGTTTCATTTCCTCTAGAATCATAATTTCAAGCATCTCCCTCTCTGGCTACTGCCCTCTATCTTTCCAGCCTCCCTCCTTTTAGTCTCCTAATTCCAACAAGTTTTACATCTCATCACATATAATCCACTGATTCTGACTCCTTTTACTAACCCTTATCTTCTTCATGTCCTCACTTTCCTCCTTAACCAGCTTAGATTTTATAATCCATTCTTTTAGACATCATCTGACCACCCCTTACCTTTCTCTCCCTTTATCACACATGCCTAGAAAAATTCCAAGCCTGGTCTAATCCAGTTTTCTATCTGGAGCTGAATGTAAGTAGAAAAAAACATAAACTAAACCAAAGTGACAAGTCTTCCTTTAAACACTTGCTCGCCTGCCTCAGCCTGATAATCCTCCTATACTTCCTTGGTCTGTCGACTCCCATCAACAATATGTCAGTTCTTTCTCTACTCAAACTTCTTGCATCTTGAAGAGATTCACTTTCTGCCAATGACTTGACTTCATAATTTGTCTCTGTCTGCTGAGTCTTCTATCAGCATGCACACATCCTATAATCTCTTTTGTTTAAAAAACAGCAAAACCACTTCTTTTGACCATGTGTTCACCTCTGGATACTATCTCATTCCTCAGCCTTCCCTTACAGCGAAACTCCTTGGAAGAGTTTTCTGGTCTCTGTTTTCACTCCCTCCAGCCCCATCTGTCTTGAATCCTCCATTCAGGCTTACCAGTAATTCCACGTTGCTAAATCCAATGTTCAGTTTTCAGCATTCATTTTGCTTGTCCTATTAATCCAAAAAACTCATTGCCGTTGAATTGATTCCGACTTACACTGCCCCTGTGGAACAGAGTAGAGCTGCCCACCAGTGAGTGGCTGGTGGATTTGAACTGCCAACCTTTTGATCAGCAGCCAGAAGTTTAACCCCCCCCAACCAGGGCTCTACTTGTCCTGTTAACACCTTCACTTAATGCCATTGATCATGCTGTCCTTGAGACAGTCTCTTCTCTTGATTTTCGGAAAACCTGTCCACCTTGGTTTTCCTCTTCTCTCACTCCTCACTCTCCGTTGTTTTATTTTTTTCATTCCTTATCTCCCAAACCTCCAAATGCTCTAGTGCCCCAGAGTTCAGTCCTTGTGCTTTTCCTGGCTAAGTTGCTGCTTAGATGCCCTCATCCAGTCTCAAGACTTTGATTATCACCTACATGCTAGTGAGTCCAAAACTGATATCTCAGACCAGAAACTCTCCTCTTGAACTCAGCTTAAATACAGCCAGCTTCCTGTTTGACACGTCCATTTCAGCCTCCACATGTCCAAAACCAAAGTCCTACCTACATCCATCGCTCCCCAGATCTATTCCTCCTATACTGTTCTCAGTAAATGGCAGTTACCTGTATTCAGAAACCCTGGAGTCATCCTAGACTCCTTTGCCTCTTACTCCACATATCTGACCTATCAGCAAATCCTGTTGACACTCCCTTCCAAGTGTTTCTAGAGTCTGGCCCCTTCGCTCCAGCCCCACTGCTCCCGTGCCGTGATTACTGCAGTGTTACCCGGTCTCTTCTGCCTTGCCTCCCTGAGGCCTGCTGGAAACACCGTGTCTGTCATGATCCTATTAAAGTATAAGCTTGCCATCTCAGAGGAAAAGCCAGTGTTCTTACGGTGGCCTACAAGGCCCCTTATATTCTGCCTCCTTGACCTCATCTCCTCTCACTCTAACTTGGTTCCAGTCTTCGTGGCCTCCATACTGTTCCTGGGACACTGGCATGCTTCCCCCTCAGAGTCTTCATCACTACCAGAATTTTCTTTCCTTAGATTTTTTATGGCTTATTTCCTCACCTCCTTCAGGTCTTTGCTCATGTCTTACCTTCCCTCTAAGCCTTCCCTAAACACCCCTACCCTCACCCTTCTGCATTATTGTTTTCCCCTGCTCCCCACCCCCCACAGTATCTCTCATCATCAGACGTGTTTTTGTTTGTGATTTGTCTTCCCCATTGGAACATAAGCTGTACGAGGACAGAGACTTTTCTTTTTTACCATTGTAGCCCATGTGCCTAAATGAATGAGACGAATGATTGTTATGTATAGATTCTGACACTAGATAGAACGTAGAGTTTTCTAACATCTGAATTTCTTTACCTCTTTGGTCAAGTCCAGTGACTTGTTTATTCCTTCTGTAAAATGGGGATAGCATCTACCTCATGGTGGGTTTATTAGAAGCAGTGAATTAATTCATTCACCCACATCTTGAATGGAGAAAAAATACCAAAGTATAAAATTGCACTGTCATCAAATCAGTAGACACATTTGAGATGCCAAGCCAAGTGCCAGAATGTGGCCTAGGCTCACCGTATACATTTCTGGCCTTCACTGAGATTAAGTTCCGTTCTAGGTACTAGGTTCAAGGGTTAAACGGATGAGGAGAAAAGGATGAAACACACACATCCATCCATTTGTGCATCTGTTCCACCAATTATTCTTCCTAAATATATCAAATATTTTTTTTAGGAAAATAGAAGATAAGTGTTGGGTAGTGTGTTAGTTAGCTAGTGTGACTTAAACAGAAATACCACAAGTGGATGCCATTAAAAAGAGAAATTTTATTTTGTCACAGTCCAGTAGGCTAAAAGTCCAAATTCAGGGTGTCACCTCCGGGGGAAGGCTTTCTCTGCTAGATCAGGAGAAAGGTCCTTGTCATCAATCTTCCTCTGGACGAGGGGCTTCTGAGGCACAGAGACCCCAGTCCTTTCCAAAAACTACGCTCAGCAGCCCTGCTGCCCTTCTTTCTGATGGTGCAAGGTCAGCAGTTCTCTCTGCTAGCTGCTGCCTCGAGCCACAGAACAGTACTACACACCAATTCCTGCCCCACTGTTACAGCTGCCGCCCACCTTCCGTCACTAACACTATAGGGGCAGGTTTGCAAAGTAAAGGGACATCACACAATACTGGGAATCATGGCTCAGACAAACAGCCACACGTTTTTGGGGAGCACAGTTCAACCCATGACAGGTAGAAAGAAATTTTTTTCCTTTAAGATAAAAAGAGAGTTCTTAATCTCACATAATGCATCCATACTTAACATGTATATATATATATATATATACATGTATATATGTAATTTTTTTTTAGGAAATCTGAAATTTATGTAGAAGTTGAGAAAATAATATAATGAAATTTCGTATTTCTACTCATCACTTGTCTTCCTTAATTTCAGTTTTGCCATCTCTCCCACCACCACTGTGTAAAAGCATTCTTAAAAGACAACCCAGATATCGTGTTGTTTCACTCATAAATACTTGAAATGTAAGATTGAGAAACCAGTCTTTGAGTTGTGATCTGACACTACATACCATAAAAGTTAAAAATCCTTCAAAGAATCACCAAAAAAAAGAAAAAACATCTGGAACTAAGAAGCAATTGTAACAAGACTGTAGGAAATAAGATTAATATGCAAAAATGAGTTGTTTCATCTACACCAACAATTAACAGTTGAAATTTGAAATTAAAAGCACAAAACTATTTATATTAGCACCCCCAAAATAAAACAGGCATCCAAACCAAAAGAACCAAACCCAGTGCCATTGAGTCAGTGCATAAAATATGTACAGGATTTGTATGAGGGAAATTCAATAAAAAAGGTATTAATAAATGAAAAGATATTCCATATTCATGAACTAGAAAACTCAATATTGTTAAGATGTCAATTATTTCCAACTTAATCTATAAATTCAGTGCAATCTCAATCAAAATTCCTGCAAATTATTTTGTAGGTGTTGACAAATTAGTTATCAAGTATATGTGAAAAACCAAAAGACCCCGAGTAGCCAACACAATATTGAAGAAGAACAAAGCCAAAGTACTGGCTCTGTCCAACATTAATATGGCTTTGGTGGCACAATGGTTAAGAGTTTGTCTGCTAACCAAAAGGTCAGCCACTCAAATCCACCAGCTGCTCCTTGGAAACCGTATTGGGCAGTTTTCCTCTGAACCATAAGGCTAAATCAACTTGATGGCACCACCACCACCAACAGGTAATTCATGAGAATGCTGACACTTCGTGAACAATAACTAATATCACTGAACAACTTGGGTAGAAGTTGTCAAATGGGAACCTAATTTACTGGGTAAACTGAAAACACAATAAAATGATATTTAAAAAAAATCATATTGGCAAAAGAATAGACAAATTGACTAATGGAACAGAAGAACCCAGAAACAGACCCACTCAGGTGTAGTGAGCTGATACTTGACAAAGGAGCACAATATTCATTGGAGGAAGGATAGTCTTTTCAGCAAATGGTGTTGGAAAAACTGAACATCCACATGCAAAAAATGAATCTAGACACTAACCTCACTCCTTTCACTGAAAACTCAGAGTGAATGTTTGACCTAAATTTAAAATGCAAAGCTATAACATTTCTAGAAAATAACAGGAAAACATTGGTGATCGTGGGTTTGACAGTGAGTTTTTAGATAATACCAAAAGCATGACCCGTGAAATAAATAATTGGATAGACTTTATTAAAATTAAAAACTTCTGCTCTGTAAATGACACTTTTTTTTTTTTTTTAATAACACGCAGAAGGAAGAGACAAGCCACAGACTGGGAGAAAATATTTGTAAAACATGTATCTGACTTGTATTCAAAATATATGAAGAAATCATAAAACTCAACAATAAGAAAACAAACCCAATTAAAAAAACAAGCAAATGATCTAAACAGACATCTCACTAGTGCATACACAGAAAAGCAGGTGAAAATATGTTCAACATCAAATGCCATTGCAGAATTGCCAATTAAAACAATGAGATACCACAACACACCTATCAGAATGGCTAAAACCCCAAAACCTGACAATATCAAATCCTAAGAAGACTTGGAAGGACAGGAAAACTGATTTATTAGTGGTATAAAACTGTACAGTCACTTTAACAGACAATTTGGAAGTTTTTTAAGAAGCTAAACATAGTTATATGATTCAGCAAGCGCACTCCTACATATCTAAATTAGTTGAAAACACGTCCACACAAAAATATGCACACAAATGTTTACAGCCGCTTCATCCATAATCACCAAAATCTGTGAGCACCCAAAATGTCTTTCAGTAGGTGAATGGATAAAGAGACTGGGATACCCATACAGTGGGATATATTCAGTGATAAAAAATGAGCTATCAAACCACAAGAAGACATAGGGAACCTTAAATGCATAATGCTCAATGAAAGATACCAGTCTGAAAAGGCTACACACTGTGTGATTCCAGGTACGTGACATTTTGGAAAAGCCGAACTGTAGAGACAGTAAAAAGATAAGTGGTTTCCAGGGCTTCAGGGCAGTGGAGGGACTAGGTGACTACATGAAGGATGGGATTTTGGGGGTGGTAAATCTATTCTCTGCAGTGCTGAATACATGCCATTACACGTTTGCCAAAACCCCTAGAGCCATACGACACAAACAGTAAACTCTAGTGTAAACTATGGGCTGCAGTTAATAATAATGTATCAGTATTGGCTCATTAATTGTAACAGATGTGTAGTTAAGAGTTATGGCTACTAACCAAAAGGTTGGCAGTTCAAATCTACTAGCTACTCCTTGGAGACCCTATGGGGCAATTCTTCTTGGCCCTATGGGGTCACTATGAGTTGGAATCAACTCAATGGCAGTAGGGTTGGTTTGAGTTAATGCAGGCTGTCAGTAGGTGAAACTTCAGGGATGGTGGATGGGATTGTATGGAACTCGCTGAGTACATAGAGTTGTGTTGAATTCTATAAGTCTAAAATTGTACTGAATAAATTCTAGTAACCTTTTTGAAACTGTGGTGGTGTAGTGGTTTAAGTGCTACAGCTGGTAACCAGAAGGTCAGCAGTTCAAATCCACCAGATGCTCCTTGGAAACTCTATGGGGCAGTTCTACTCTGTCCCATAGGGTCGTTGTGAATCAGAATCAACAGCAGTGTTGTAGTAACCTTTTTTAAAAGAACGTTTCAAAGCTGAAGGTTCCCTTTTCCTTTTTGAGTCAAGATTTGGAATAACGTAGATGGCTGAGAGATGGCTGTTGGTCTACTGGATTAAGGTACTTGGAAGCAAGTGCCTCCAGAAGAGTAGTCTAAGACAATCAGTGCTTTTTCAGAGGCTCCAGGAGGAGAGCTCAGAAACTTTCCGGTCTACAGGTGAGAGCGAGGTGGACTGCAGGGTGAGTTGTGGTAAGATCGTGAATTCTACATCCCTCAGTGCTAAGAAGTCCAGGAATTACATACCATCCTAGAGAAACTTCCTCTGGCTAATTAGGCTGATAGTACAAGATCATATTTTGGATCCAGAGTCACCCCTTCATTATTTTCCAGGGCTGTTTTCGACAAAATAAGTCTTAGGGAGCAACTCAGTCCCTAGGGTTAGACTCCAAGGCCTTGTCACTTTTAGCCATTAGTCAGTTTTGCGGCAGCTTGAAGTGATAGCAGTTGATAGATTTTACTGGCTGTTTCTGTTTAAAATAGGCTTCCACTGTTGGTATCATAGTTAAGTGCTATAGCTGCTAAACAAAAAGTCAGCAGTTCAAATCCACCAGGTGCTCCTTGAACTCTATGGGGCAGTTCTACTCTGTCCTAAAGGGTTGCTATGAGTTGACATTGACTCAGTGGCACTGGGTTTGGTTTTGGTTTGGTTGCTTGAGAAAGACTTCTTGCACTAGACTCCACACTGCCTGGCAGAATAGGATTGAGGCTGACACATTTGGTCATCTGGCTAACTGTCTGCCATCTCTAGAGTGTCATGCTAAATTCTTGCTTTAAAGCAGGGTTTGGCAAACTAATCTGGCCTGCCACCTGCTTTTGTAAAGCCTGAGAGCTAAAAATGGTTTTTAAAAGGTTGAAAAAAATCAATAGAAGAATATAGTCTTCCATGGTATGTGAAAATTATAGGATATTCAGATAACGGTGTCCATAAATAAAGTTCTGTAGAAACACAGCCACTTCTGGTTGTTTACATATTGCCTGTAGTTGCTTAGAAACCTTAGTTGCGTAGTGGTTAGTGCTACAGCTGCTAACCAAAAGGTCAGCAGTTCAGATCTGCCAGGTGCTTCTTGGAAACTCTGTGGGTCAGTTCTCTGACTTACAGGGTCACTGTGAGTTGGAATTGACTCAGCGGCTTGAGTCAGGTTTTTTGTTTGTTTTGGTTATGGTTGGTTTTGCACTACAGAAACAGGAGTGGAATAGTTTAAAAAGAGATTGTTTGGGCTGCAAAACCTAAATATTCACGATCTAACCCTTGACGGAAAAAGTTTGTCAACCCCTGCTTTAAAGGAGTAGAGGATTCCTTAGTGGTTTGAAGTGTCAGAGTTATTCTCAGGCAAAATGACACTGAGAATATCTGACTTCAGCTTTATAAATTTCAGAGAAGTAAAATTTGGGGTGTGATGAAAGGAATAGAGCGTCTTCTATTTCTTTTCAGGCCTGGAAATGATTACAGCCTTTTCAAGAGATAAAAATATATGGTCATGTTTTTATCTCAAGGTATAGTCCTGTTACTACTAAACTCAACTCACTACACTATTACTAGTTTTGTTCTTAAACTTCACGTGATTTATACAAGGCAACTTTGCCATCGTTTCCATATGCAAAATAGAAGACCTCAAACGAGAGATCTCAAACACCCTGAAACAAGACAACCATGTCTCATGTTCTTTCCAAGATGTCACTCACAATTGAGCATCAGTACCAACAGAGGCTAGAAAGGGTGCAATAATTGAACATCATAAATTGTCCAGAAACCTTATTAGTGATTAGCTTGCCCTCTCCTGCGCCCTAAACTGTTGCTCAGCCTACCAATAAAAAGTTGCATCTTTTAGTGCCATCTCTTCTTATCTCTGTCTACCCTCTGGTAGAGAAATGGAGCCATGAAATGGCCAAAAGGGGGCAGCAGGAAGGAGGAGGAAAAGCAGAGCTCTCCCTTCATGCACTGGGTACACACTCCCTGGATGATCCAAAGTTGGCAGAACTTCCAGCAGCAAAAAAATCTGTTTCTCTAGTTGTTCCTCCTGAAACCCAATAAGAATTTTAAAGCGGTTGTCCAGAAAAGTGTGAATTGGCTTTGCTTCAAGCATCATTCTAAGTGCATGGATTATAACCGTATTTTAGAATAGATCCTATGACTTAATTTGTGACCATCCATGCTCAGCAATATACTAAATGTTTAATTTTCTCTGATACTTTCTGGCTGACGACCAGAAAATTTCCTGATTAACTATTAGTCTGGTTTTAAATTTATTATTATTATCGTTATTTTTTAACACGACTGGATTAACCAACAGCCTGCTTAAAGGAGTAAAAAAATGGCTATATTTTCTTGAAAATAGATGTTATCCAGAAGAAAATAGATAATAAGCAGCACAAAGAAACCAGATGGAGCTGGGAGTGAGAGACAAGGAGAAGTCCACCACTACCGAAAATCAAACGTGTGGGGTCACCAAGACTAGTTTGTGCTTAGGGCTTTTTCACTTAGCCTTTCTCTTAAGTAATAAATGGAGCCATTGTTTTATGGATTTCCGTGTAGCACTATTGTGTAGTTATTTTCAGACTTCTTAGAAGTTGAGAGAAATGCCACATGGTCGGAAACAATTTATGTATGGTTTAGGAAAATTCTTCTTTTGAATCTTTTCATGGAAATGTTCCCTGTGAAATTTTATATCCACATAGTAAAAGGCAAGTAAGTTAGCAAGTGACTGTTAGTAGAAGTTGATGTTTTCTTCTTACTGACCTTCGGCCTCTGCGCTCTCAAGTATTTGACTGGACATCTGTCTTGTCTAATATTAAGAGTGTCTCTCCATTCTTTATCCTCTTGCAACTGTTTGTTTTCCATATCAAGCATCATTGTTTTCATTGCATCTTTGACCCTGTGCTCAGCTACCTTCTTACTCATACACTTGGCTCCAGACATCTTCCTTCTGCTTTGTTGTGCCTGTCTCACACAATAGCCTGCGTGCAGCTTCTAGACAACTCTCTGAGCCCCAGACTCTCCCACTGATCATGCCCCTTTTTCTGTCCCTCAGATCTTGGGTGCTTGCTGGACTGGTTAGCATCCTAATTCATTGGAGATGCCCAGGTATTTCTCATTAGGCCTTTCAGATTGGCATTTACTCTCCTCCTGTACTCTTTTCTGTATCTGTGTTTATACCATGCTTGCTCACTGCCTTTCGAATGTGAGCCTCACTGGTTAAAAGGAAAAAAGTGGCTACCATACTGTCCTGCATAGTGACTTATCTGACAGTCGGCATCAAATTTGGGGAAGGGGCCCTAGTGGTACTCAGCTGCTAAGCAGAAAGTCCAGTTGGAACCCACCAGCAGCTTCGTGGGAGAAAGATATGGCAGTCTGCTTCTGTGAAGATTAACAGCCTTGGACATCCTATGAGGCTGTAGGGTCCCTATAAGCCATAATCGACCTCAGCAACAGGTTTGAGTTGTCTTGTTTTGTTTTACTTACATTGACATTTAGTTAGAGTAATATTAAAGCAATAATAAGGCCACACAAAAAAATACTGAGACCAAAGACATTATTAATCCTTCCTCATCTGATTCTCCCTGAAGTAAATACAAGTAGAAACATGGGGCATTGTTGAACAAAAGGCTAAATGTTATTCCTAGTATAATATCTAGTCCAAAACCAAAAAACACCAAACCCATTGTCATTAAGTCAATTCCAACTTATAGTGACCTTGTAGAACAGAGTAGAATTGCCCAATAGGGTTTCTAAGGAATGGCTGGTAGACTCAAACTGCTGACCGTTTTAGTTAGCAGCCAGGCTCTTAACCACTGTGCCACCAGGGCTTACTCTAGTGACTGTAACTGAAAGCATTAAACAAAGGAATTTTAATTGTTTTGTTTCAGAAGAGAGCGGGTTTCCAGCATAATTCAGAATTTGACTTATTCAAAAATACAGTATATTGCAGCATCAGCTTAAGTAATTAAGACATGTAAAAATGAGAGTTGAGAATTAGTTTTTGTTTCTATTTTTAACTGAAGAGGAGCTGTTAAAAGCCTTTTTTTCCTACTATACCGTTAACTTAAAAACAATCTTAAATTCTTTAAAGGAGTTTGAAAAGTTGACAATTTGTAAGATTGTCAGCAACTGGGAAAATATTTAATACCTTATTAAATTTTTTTAAAAAGACTACAAAATTGTATGTCTGATTTTTCCTTTTTAAATTTTCATATGAAAAAGGACTAGATGGGACTTTCCACAGGAAATTAAAATAATGTGTTTGGGTGCTGCAGTGATGGGTGGTTTTTTTGTTTTTCTTGCATTCTTTTTTTAGTCCTATTTCCCTTACTCTTGCTATAGGGTGTTGTGTAAGTAAGAAATAAAAAACAGGAATAGGGAAGAAAGATTGGGATTTGTAATTTGTGATGAATCGCAAGACCTCTGTTACTTCTGGCAAAGCCCCTTACTACTTCCGGTATTTGATCCTAACCTCCAGGCCACCTGCAAAGGCAGGAATGGGAAGGAGACCACCGTCTCTTACATCCACACCTGACGTCAGCACCGAGTTCGTGCTGCAGGTGGTGCTCTCACAGTGATGGTGGAGCCGTATAACATGGGCATGGGTCCATTCTGACAATTTGGGAAACAGAATAGTGCAGTCTGAGAAGCTCTGGACTTTACTGTCAGGTGGCCTGAGTTTGAATCCCAGTCTTGTCACTTATCAGAATAAACCTGAGCAAGATACTTAACTTCTTTCAGTTGCTGTACGAAACAAGAAAAGAATAAAATCCATCTCACAGAATTGTAATGAAGATTAACACAGTAAATCTAGCACAAATCAAGTGCCCATTTACCCTGCCTTAGCTTTCCTGACTTCTGGTCTTTGGAGTGTTGCTAGAGGTGTTTTCTAGACACCCCAATTAAGTAATTAATTGGTCTGTTTCTTTTACTTTCATAGACAAGAGTTGCTAGCTAGTTTCTGTACTTGGTGTTAATTGGAAATCTGCTGATGTGAGCTGACCTGCTGTCACTTTGGTAGAAGGCGTTGTGTCGGTTTTCATACCTACCTATTGAAGTAACCTGCTTCTTTTCCTTTACAGATATATGTAATTGACAGTGCAGACAGAAAAAGATTCGAAGAGACGGGTCAGGTAAATGTTTTGTCAAGACATTTCCCAAATACCTGGGTATTCATTAACCTGTCTTGTAAATGTATGAGAGAAAGAGGGGTATTGTTTGTTTAGCTTTAGCAGTTCATATAAGACAGTCGTTTTAGCTTTAATCAAATTACATTATCAAGATGTAAACAAATGGATCTTAGCATCATGCCTAAAAGCTCTTGCTTTCCCAGACCAACTAGAAATGAACCTTCAGGAACAATTCGCTTGTCATTTCTACTTAGATTTTCCGATACCACGTTAATTGATCCAGGGGTGCAAACTCAAAGAGACAGAAAGAAATGTGCAAGCCAAGACTCAGCTGCTCTTGTTTTCAAGCCAGGAGATAACGTATAGCTTGAACCCAAATATGGTTGCATATACAGGGTACAGGCCAACATGATTCTAGTATGTGGTTGGCATACATGATTATTAAGTAGAGAAGCAATGGACATGGACCATTTTACCTAGACTGGATGCACTGATAAAAGAGTAAGAGTTAAAGTGGACCTCTTTGGAGAAAAGTGCTTGAGTCACACTGTGGAGTCCTTGGTCTGTGTCCCAGACTTATGCAGGTGACCGTCCAAGGCAGCAATCCCCATGTGTATGTTCCTTTTTCCCAGAAATTAGATTGAAAACTCTACAGACTTCCTGGAGACAGCATATCTCCCTCTATACCCTGAAGAGTCCTGAATCATCACTCTGTGAACCAGTGTTAAACATAAACTTGAACGTGAAAGATACCAAGTGTAATCACCTGCCTCTCGAACCATCCAGTTCTCTTGAGATCCCAAATGTTTTAAGTAGCTAAAACGTGAGCTTAATGGGGAAGAGGTGGGGCTTGTCATTTAGGTAAGCAAGTGAGTAGTAAAGAAAAGACCAAAATGGAAGTCAGGAGACTGAAACTTGATCTTGAATGTCGAGTAACTAAAAGAAAAGGAAGAGATGATAAAGTAAAACAGCTGAATGGAAGGTTTCAAAGGGCAGATGGCGAAAACAAAGTATTATAATGACATATGCAAATACCTGGAGGTAGAAAGCCGAAAAGGGAAGAACAGGCTCTGCATTTCTCAAGTTCAAAGAACTGGAGAAGAAATTCAAGCCTCAAGTTGCAATGTTGAAGAACTGCATGGGGAGAATATTCAGTGACACAGGAAACATTAAAAGAAGGTAGAAGGAATACCCAGAGTCACTGTATCAGAAAGAATTGTTCAGCATCCAGCCACTTCAGGAGGCAGCATATGATCAGGAACCAGTGGTACTCAAGGAAGAAGTCCAAGCTGTGTTGAAGGCATTAGAGAAAAAGAAGGCTCTGGGAACTGACAGAATACCAAGTGAGATGTTTCAACAAATGGATGCAGCACTAGAAGTGCTTATTCATTTATGCCAAGAAATTTGGGAAGCAGCTACCTGGCCAACTGAGTGGGAGAGATCCGTGTATATGCTTATTCCCAAGAAGGGTGATCCAAGCAAATCCAGAAATTATTAAACAATAGCATTAGTATCACACTCAAGTAAAATTTTGTAGAAGATCATTCAAAAGTGACTGAAACAGTGTATTTACAGGGAACTGCCAGAAATTCGAGGCAGATTCAGATGAGTATGTGAAACCAGGGATATGGGTGTCTGGTGTCAGATGGATCCTGGCTGAAAGCAGAGAATACCAGAAAGACAGTTACCTGTATGTTATTGACTGTGCAAAGAGGAGTTGTCAGTGTTACAGATAATATTATGAAGAATGGGAATTCTAGGCACTTAATTGTGCTTGTGAGGAACCTGTACATAGATCAAGAGGCAGTCATTTGAACAGAACAAGGGAATACTGTGTGGTTTAAAGTCAGAAGAGGTGTACTTCAGGATTGTATCCTTTTACTGTATCTATTCAATTTGTATGCTGAACCCGTAATTCTAGAAGTTCTACTGTGTGAAGAAGAAAGGAATATCAGAACTGGAGGAAGACGCATTAACAGCCTGCAATATGCAGATGATATCACCTTACTGCAAGCGAAGAGGACTTAAGTATTACTGATGAAGATCAAAGACTACAGCCTTCAGTATGAATTACACTTCAACGTAAAGCCAGAATCCTCACAACTGGACCAATAAGCAACATTATAATAAATGAAGAAAAGATTGAAGTTGTCAAGGATTTCACTTTACTTGAATCCACAATCAACACCCGTGGAAGCAGCAGTCAAGAAATAAAAAGACACATTGCACTGGTGAAGTCTGGTGCAAAATAACTATTTAAAGTGCTGAAAAGCAAAAATGTTCCCTTGAGGACTAAGGTGCATCTGACCCATGCCACAGTGTTTTCAGTTGCCTCATTATGCATGCAAAAGCTGGGCAATGAATAAGGAAGGCTGGAGAAGAATTCATGTCTTTAAACTCTGGTGTTGACAAAGAATGTTGACAGTACCAGGGACTGCCAAAAGGATGAACGAATATGTCTTTGGAAGAACAGTAACCAGAATGCTCCTTAGAAGCAAACATAGTAAGAGTCTCATCTGCTTTGGACATGTTATCAGGAGGGATCTGTCCCTGGAGAAGGACATCATGTTTGTTAAAGTAGAGAGCCAGTGAAAAAGGAGGAAGACAAGATGGGCTGACACAGTGGCTGCAAGCATGATAGTGAGTGTAAGGATGGCACAGGACCAAGCAATGTTTTCTTCAGTTATACATGGGGTTGCTATGAGTCAGCACCTAACAACAGCAACAACACACCTCCTCCTGTTCCTTCTGTAGACAGATTCAGCATGAAATTTAGACCCCAGCACATTACCTAAAAATTAGGGAACATTGCTAGGTAGACTAATACAGTTATTTTGGGATGTGGGTTTGATGAAGTATAATACATGTGTATACATATATGTCTTGGAGGTAGAGAATGATGAAAGAGAATCATAGCTCTAAAGCTATAATCATTTTCAGTTTAAATTCAGTGTGCACGTGTCTATACACACAAACACACATACATATGTTGTTGTTAGTTGCCGTCAATTTGAACTCACAGCAGCACCCTGTGGACACAGTAGAACTTGCTCCATAGGATTTTCAAGGCTGTGGCTTTTCAGAAGCAGATCACCAGGCTGGATTTCCAAGATGCCTCTGGGTGGGTTTGAACTCCCAACCTTTAGATTAGTAGTCCAGTGCTTAGCCATTTGCACCAGCCAGGGACTCCTTATTTATGCCTATAAGGAGAAAGTTATTTACAGATGATAACCCTGAGTAAGTTTTGAATTTCTAACCATCACTTGTATTTGTCCTTGAACAGTGTGTCTCAAAGTATAATTAATGAAGCACCTAAAGCAGAATCACCTGGGAGCTGGTTAAAAAGGCAGGTTCTTGGGCCTCACCTCAAGACTTTCCAAAGTCAGCATCTCTAAGATAGGCCCAGGGATCTGCACTGCCGTTGAAAGTTGCTAGTTATCAGCTGAACTGTTTTGGGGTTTTGGGTTTTTTTTTTCCTAATTAGAGGTACATGGTTAAATATCACATTTTCATCCTTCCCTCCCTTTCCGTTCCTATTCCTCTCCTCCCCAAAATAATCCAGGAACTAGCTGAATTACTGGAGGAAGAAAAGCTGAGCTGTGTGCCAGTGCTCATCTTTGCTAATAAGCAGGATTTGCTCACAGCAGCCCCTGCCTCTGAAATCGCGGAAGGGTTGAACCTGCACACCATCCGGGACCGAGTCTGGCAGATCCAGTCTTGCTCAGCTCTCACAGGAGAGGGTGTTCAGGTGAGACTGCAGAAGGGCTTGATTACCGCGCAGCATGGCAACTGCCCAAGGTGGTCCTTAGGATTGATTGGACTGATCTAGATAGAAACAGGTATGAAACAAATAGCCTTTGATTGGCAGATAGACCATTCCAGGATGTGAAGGGCAAGGTTCTTTTCTCCTTTACAATCAATCTGATATCATTAACTGTTCCCGGAAAGCCACAGATAAACCACCCCACACAAATAATAAGCTTTTTCTATTGAATAGAAGGTCAGAACGGAAGACCTGGAAGATCCTTTCTGACTCTTGATTCTTTGATGATTTGGTTGGAGCTTTGTGTTGTGTCTAATATTATGGATGCTAAGTACTTGTACTCTCAGAGGAATCATAAAAAAACCTACCGCCATCAATTTGATTCTGTCTCATAGTGATCCTGTAGGACACAGCGTCTCCATAGGGTTTCCCAGAAGCAGCGGGTACCTGTGAAGTACTGACCTCTTGGTTAGTAGCCAAGCTCTTAGCCACTGTGCTCCCAGGGCTCTGGAGTAATCACACTCACTCCCTATCCTAGCGCTGTTTTTGTTTTTCCGGTTGGTTGTCTCTACTGCCCTCAGGGTTGGTATCTGTTCCCTGTTACTTTAGGTTGGTTTCCTGGTGGGCTGACTGAAAACCCAAGCTTTGTACTGTGCAACTGTATCCTGGAAGAGCAGACTACCCTTCATTTGATGTTAATTTAGGGCAGAAAATGGTTGTATCCTAGACACCCAGGGGGCTATATCCTCAAAGAATGTTAAACAGTCTTACTGCCAGTGCTTCAAGCAGCCTCAAATCAGTTGATGCTGGAGTTGTCCCTCTAGGACGACTTCTTTATTCTGAAGCCCCAAGCATGCTCTGCATGCCTCATTTTAAACATCTGGTGTACCTGGCAGGAGTGTGACACAGAGCTATGAGAACTGGACACTGCTGCTCTAAGATGCTGTGGGGGACATCTAAAGAAACTGGATCTCCACTCCTTGCCATATGGGCATGTGTCTCTAGTGGCACAACTGGTTTACTTTCCTCTGAACTCAGCGTGTTAGGGTTTAAGCCTGCGATTTGATTCTGGGTCATCGTCCTGTAGCCTTTTTTCATTTCCCCTCTAGTAGTCAGCTTCCCTGTGTCCTAAGATGTGATGTGGATTGGTCTTAAAGCTGCCTGATGACTTTTCTCAAGCAAAGAATCCCTTCCCAGAATGATCTCAGTTGTTCCATTGGGTTTGCTGCTTGGTTTTCTGCTCTTTGTTATACAAGCAGCCAAGAGCCTCCTCCTGCGCTGACCAATGAGCACAAGGAGAGCAACCCTCCTTCCAGACTGCTTAACGCCTGCATGCTCAAAGCCTCCTGCATGCGTATGTGTTGTGGGGGCCACCTAGCTCGCCAACAATTACCTCATCTACACCCCCAGAGTGGATTCTGGAGCTCTCTGTGTCTCTGTGAGGTTTAGGTTTGCAAGAGTTTAAGCCTTTTTTTCCCCTTCCTTCTTCACTCCCTCCCTCTCATCCTTCCTTCCTAGATTCTTATTATGAAAGGCATATATTCTCACTGTTCTTCATATAAATATGCAGAGTTAAAGTATACATAAAGTTAAAATATAAAAATATATAAAATTAAAGTATATATAAAGTAGCAAGTTCTTTCTTCTTACCTAATCCCAGTCTATAAAGGAACTAATGGAGTGGGACCACAAATAGTTATGTTCTTCTGGAGCCTACCCTATACACTTGGAATCATATGTGCGATTATCTGGGTGCCGTGTTTTTATTTCCTGTCCTTGTCTCAGTTTACAACAAGCGTACTGCAGTCCAGAATGTCTTTGAATAAATAGGTAAACTTTGGTGATTTTATTTATCTTTCCTGAGTTGTAACCCACTTGTGTGTTTAAAAAAAAAAAAGTTTTTCCTAAAGTATTCTCCTCTGATTGTGCATATGACAGTGTTGGTGAAGCCTAAGGTTTTTTGAAGAAGAGGCCCAGAAGAGAGTAGCTTTTTCTTGTGTTTCTACAAACTACTTCAGCAAGAGGACTTTGCCTCTAGTTTGGAACACAAATGTAGAAAATAGAAAGCATCTCAAAGTTACAGCAGTAAGGGTTAGGCTGTATATAAATACATACGTAAACATACACATTTTGGGTATATCCTCATAAGAAAGTGGAAGATTCAATAGCTCTGTAATTTTTTTTTCACTTGGCCAGAGTGCTGAAAGGAAGAAAAAGCAAAGCTGGGATTAACAGTGAAGCTCTTGTTTCATCAGCCAGCCTCAGGGATGTAAGCAAGAAGGAGTAGAGCTATCTAGAATCAGTATTTAGAGCAGTGGCATTCAACTCAAGGGCACTGCTGCAGAGGCACCTGGTGGGGGAGCTCTTATTTTCTTCCCACTAGCCATCCCACCCACCCCTGCCTAGTGGTGATTACGGAAGGCAGGCTCCCTTTTCCTGCCTTTGTAACTGCCGTAGATAGGGGTTGCTTTTTAAGTCTCAGGATCTTCAGGTTAAAAAAAGGCAGCGAGCTAGCAGGCCATTAGTGGGTAGGATTAGGCAGGAGGTGAAAAATACAAACCCACTGCCATCAAGTTGATTCCAGTTCATAGCAACCCTGCAGGAAGGACAGAGTAGAACTGCTCCATAGAGTTTCCAAGGAGCTCCTGGCAAATCAGAACTACTGACCTCTTGGTTAGCAGATGTAGCAAGTAACCACAATGCCACCAGGGTTTCCAGGTAGGGGAGGACTTTAAAATCAACCTATTTGAATCAAATGAGAATGTTAAGTGTGGTTTGATTTCGGTAGGAAAGTTCTCAGATCTGGGACCATCAGCCAACCAAGTAGGTTCACAGGAAATGATTATCAAGAGAAGTCCAACAAAGAACTATGAGGGGAAAAAAAAGTGATTTTTATATGGAGGAGAAATAGTGTGAAGGTCATTTAATTAGTTAGATAGTACCATGGTGTATAGAATTGGGTAGTTAAGACTGGGATTTCAAGGTTAATGAGATTAGATTATGGTTAATAGAATGATATAAATTTAGAGAATTTAACCATTATTTGAAATGGGTTATTTAATAAAAATGTTAATTAAGAAGGGAATCTGCTGTCTATTGTCCTTTAACGGGGACCTCTGGGGACTAGAGAAAGGGCGTGGAGCATGCCTGTGGAAGCGACTGTGTCCCTCCCTCAGGTAATACCTTGACCTAAGCTCTTGCCCACTTAGCCAGTTTCTTGGTTTTCACTTTAAAAAAGAATCACTTTAATGGAATCCCTGCTTGCTTTGTTGAAGTGCAGACCTTTAATGATTCATATTAATTAAAGTTCAAAATGTTCCTTAAAAAAATTAAAAACTTCATTAGAAAATTGTCCATAAGACCTAATTGTTTGGGGGTTCACTTTCAGACATAGATACTGTGCAATAAATACTAAAGTTCCCAGAACTCCTCTATTTTACCCTCTTTAGACCCCCTTTCCTCCAAAGTTGGTCGGTAATAGGCAAAGCTATTGGAATGATCCAACTCTAAATGGTTAGGTAACATCTGGTACCTCAGCTCAAATGACCCTGAAAGAAATTGTGTGGAAGTCAAAAAAAAAAACAAAGACCTGGAATTTCCATTACAGTTTCAGGTGTTTAGAAGACAGTGTCTCTGTTTACTCTGTGTGTGTGTGTAACCAGAAGGGGTTTGAAGAGGCCTATCTTACAGTGATAAACAGCAGGCAACTATGGGCCAGTGAGCCAAGGAAACAGTCACAGACTAGTTCAGTGGTGAGATCCGCCCCTCTGTGGACCGGCCATGTAGGCGTGATCACTTCTGGTTGCTGGGATTTCCAGCTCTTACTCCCTCTGATGTTCTGCAGGTGAACGACGTATGCAGCCCTTACAAGAAACGGCAGTGTCAGGTGTTGTTCAGCTGTCCCTGTTCTGACAGTAGAAATGGACTTTCGAGAGCTTCAAGAGAGTTCAGAACAGGTCTTTCTTCACCTGATTGATGATGCCTAGGGGGCAGGCCCATCATATAATTAAAGCAGGTTTTCAAGGGAAACTGTCAAGCGCACTGAAGAGGTAAAAGGCACAAGAAGCTGAAGGAGAGCATCAGTCTTGGAAACTCTGCCCTACTGAGAGGCCCGTAGTCCAGAGGAGTGATCAGAAGAGACCCAGTTATGTCAAGTAGATGAGAACGGAAAGAGAAGAACTAAAAAATTTCTGCAAGGGATAACCTACAACTCCCCCAGCCAAACTGCCTTATAAATGTGGAGGAAGCCTTCCTCTGTGCCCCTGTGGCCAGGCTGGGGTTATTAGGGCCTCTCTTAGTGTGTGACATTTAACCCAGGGACCCTCATTCTTTCCTTTTCCCTTGAGTGCCCAGAAAATAGAGAACAAAGGATTTGGCTTAGAGCCAGAAAGAGGTGCTGAAGAATAAGTCCTCCTATTCTAGACCCGAACTTGAGCCTCAAACCACAGCTTTCTTTGTTATTGCAGTTTCAGGTGTTGTAAGACATTTTCTCTTTGAAACTGTGTGTGTGTGTGTGTGTGTGTGATTAAAATTACATTAGACTTGAGTTTCCTTTCAAAGCAGAGATCAGCCGTTTTAACTTGGTCCCTGGCTCAGTCACAGCAGAGAGCTGTCTATACCAACAGCCGTGGACGAGCAGGAACTAGGTACTGCTCTCCCACCACCACCTCCTGCTCACCTTCTTCTCGTATGTCTGTCCCACTTGGCCTCTCTTGCATCCACCAACAGGGGTGATAGTCCAGTTGACAGTAGTCTCACTTATCTGCAAAGAACCGTTAGCAGTCCCAAAAGCAATATGGGAGCCAGACTTCAGAGCCAGCCTTACAAATGATTCCTGAACAGTCAGGTGCCCACAATTTCTTGTTTCCGTTTCTTTTTCCTGGACCTAGGGGACTTTTCCCATAAAATCGTAATAGAATTTCATTATTTTAAAAAAATCACATTTACCACTTCTTTCTAGGCCTGGCATCCCTTGTGATTCTCACCATGTGTGCATGAGACTGCTTATCTGCAAAGAAGACCTCACCTCTTTTTAAATTTTTGAATGTTTTGGTAGACTAAGAAAGTGAATTCAGGGCATGGTCACTTTGCTACCTCTAGTGCAGTGCCCAGAAAAAATCTTATAGCAAGCAGTGTTTTATGTATGCTGTGTCCAGCTGCTCCTTGACCCTGGGGACCTAGTGGCACAATAGGGTGGGCCACATTGCTCAGCAAGGGTCTGAAATCCTCATCATCTTAAAGCAATTACGGATGTCATCTTAGTGGCTTTCAAAGCCAGACCCAGCCAACCATGGCCGCCACTGGTTCCATCCAGGGAGCCGTGATGGATGCATTGTAGGGAGTTCAAATTAAAAAGAGCAGGGCGGTAAGAGACCACTCTTCCTATAAAAGAAGCATCATGCCTCCAGTTCTGGTAGATAGAGATCTGTCATTAGTGAGTTCCCATCCATATGGTTAGGGGCAGCCTTATATTTTTCCCAGTGGTTATAGTAAGGAATGAGATTGTGACATGGTAAAATTTACTTCCTCCCAGTGAGACCAAATAAAGCGCAGTGTTTGAGGTTTGATGTCTCTCTTCAATCTCTGTTATTGAATTGAAGCTAATCAATTCAAATTCAGTTTCAGTGCAGATTGGCCAGGGGAAGGTGGGGAGTGGGGGGAGCAAAGGGAGTCCTATTCATATCGTGAGATTGTCATCCCTGTGATGAAGATGCAATCTGCAGAAAATTGGTCAGACCAGTTTTTAACAATAAAGGTTCAGCCATTAAACCTATGAGTTCATTTCCTTCTGTTGGACTCAGCAGTAACCTATATCAAATCAACGATCACTTTTTCTCAGTCATCTGTTTAGAAAAATAAATAAAGTCTTGCCAAATAAGGCAAGGGTGGTGTGAAGCATTCATTTAAACCAAGAAGAGGGATAGAAGATTCCTCTGTGACGTATGCTGCCTCTAAATGTAGAGTTCCACTGGAGGCCATGGTCCTGGTGGGGGGTTAGTATGCTGGATTCCTGCAGCAAGCCTTCCACACACAGCCCAGGAATCTTGAGTAATGAGGGGCCAAAAACAGCCTTTGGGGCTTTCAGAGCTGCAGCCAAGTCCTGGAGGGTGCTTGGCTGGGTGAGGTAGGGTGGGGGGTTATCCCAGTCTCATGGCCTGTATTCAGTGAAGAAAAAGCTGGAATTGCCTCCTTTTCCACCTCCTCCCTAAGCTTGAGGCAGAGCCCCTCCCCTTTATCCGTGAGAAAGCTTTGCTTAGTGGTTAAAGAATGAATGTTGGTGGGGTGGGGAGTAAGCTTTGCATCCCAGCTTTGAAACTTGTAGGTAGATGGTCTTGGGGAAGTTATCTAACCTTTCTTTGCCTTCGTTTTGTTATCTGTACAATAGAAATAATGCTAGCAACTACTTCACAGAGTTGTAAGTTAAATCATTTGTGCAAAGTGCTTAAAACTGTGCTAGACATATATGAAGCCCTCAGATGTTAGCTTGTGATTATTAATGTCACAGATGGAAAATAGTAGTCAGCTTCGGAAGCCTGGCGACATAGTGGTTAAGAGCTACAGTTGCTAACCGGAAGGTTGGCAGTTTGAATCCACCAGGCGCTTCTAGGAAACTCGATGGAGCAATTGTTGTTTGTCCTCTAGGGTCACTATGAGTTGGAATGGACTCAGTGGAAATGAAAATGGGTACTCAGCCTCAAGCAAGTCTTCTGCTCAGGGATCTAGGACAACACTATGGTCTTTCCTTTCCAGTGAGCAACCCAGCAAAACTTGCCCCCGATTTAAAACGTATTAGGACCTTTGACTCTGCCCACCTTCTCACCTGCCGCCCCCAGCTCAGGTTTTCTGGACAACCCCCCAGCAGCCCCCTGGGCACCTAGGTAGGAGGGGCTTCCTCAAGCCTTCTGTCAGTTCTCCCCACCTTACCACACTCCCCCTGCAGGTCGCAGGCAGCAGCTGCAGAAGCCCGGGGGCTGGCCTCCGAGCGCCCTCTGTTGGCCATACTGGGTCTGGACGGGTCTGCTACGGCGGGCTCACAGCCTTCTGCAGAAACAGCACCCCTCAGCAGGGCTGCACCGTTTAAACTCCCCTCTGCCTCCGGAACAGATACCGGGGATAGAACTACCCCTCACCCTCTACCTTCTGCTGTGGGTTCCTGCAGCTGAGTAAATATTTTTCCTATCTCTTTGCTTGCATTCATGTTCTGTTACATATAATAAAGGAAAACCCCCCTCCATAATCGGCTATTAAAAAAAAAAGTGGTATTCATGTGGTGTGGGAACACTGTTGTTGATTTCCCTGAGATGATGGTTTGATAAAATGGTGCGAGCCTTGCTAAAGGAGAAAATACCGAGGTGTGCGCCTTTGATGGTGTTTGTGCGGGTTCCTGAAGACGGGAAGAGTCGCTGGCGTGCTGAGCTATTCAGCTTCTCAGGCAAAAACAAGATGGCTATCTTATTCATCCCCCTTTTATTTGTAAAATGTTTTTTGTCTCCTGGCAGGTGATCCTTTTTTCCTGGAAACCAATTAGCTACTAAAATTAAACATGCTCCTCTTTAAATTAATCCTTTTCATAAAGTGGGCTTAAAATTGGCCTCAGCTTCTCCAAGTAAGTAGCTGACCCAAATGTAATTGGAGATGCCTGTGAAGCCGGCCTTTCTCCCCCGTCGGCCTTCGTCACCCTTTCCCCCCCTCGGCTGCCAGGTGCTCTCCACCTTTGGGCTTTCGGCCACGCCAGCCTCATCTTGGCAGATGCCATCGGGTCCACTCAGGGACAGCCATCCGATTATCTGGCTCTCTTTTCTGAGTGCTATGATGGCAACTGGTAGAGTTTTAATCACTGTAAATTCAGGTTATGGTCAGATTAGCCAGGAGATAGGATGCCTGCTGGTTGTTGCGCACTGATGTATTGTTTATGGGATTAATGTTCCGGACAGCCAAGGGTGTCAGCTGATATTTATTACTTTAAGCTGTCTCAGCTGTTCTGGTTCAGCAACTCGCTCCGTGGTCACAGGGAATGTGGGACTCTGCGTGTCACGGATGCTCTGACATATGCGAGTCTGACCGGGGCCTCCAAGAGAATGTGTTGCAGATGCGAAGGAATGGACTTCACTTCTATTCTGGGCTTCCGCAGCTACCCTGCTACCCCAGAGGGTGGGGTTCTGGGGACGGGGAAAGGGCCTTCAGGTCTGGCTCCAAAGGGGGTTGAAAAGGAGGTCATTGCTGACAGGCCTGGCATCAGGAGAAAACATGCCACCTGCCAGGTAGCTGTAGGCGTTAGGTGTTTTTTTAAATTCTTTTTCACCTCTGTTCCTCTCCAGCCTTCTAGGAGAGGACACTTTCAAGGTCACTGTGCCTTTAAAGGAACCCTCTCCCTCTGCTTGGTAGAGCTGAACGCTGCCGGAACCAGCCAGGTCCTCTTCGAGGGCTCTGCAGCACTGCTCTGCTGAAGAGGGATAAATGCGTGTTGCCCAGTATGTGTCTAGTAACACACACTGCGGCTGGTTTGTTTTTCCAAAAAGAAATTTAATTTAACCCCAAGTGTACACTGTCAGACTGTAAACACACTGGGCCACCAGAAGGGTTGGCTTATTGAATTTAATGCCCCAGCAAAGGTCAGCTTTGAAAAAAAGCCGAAACTGGCTGGAATCTTTCCTGATAACTCCTTAGTCGGGACTTGGATCCAGGCAGGTGTGTTTATTTTTTCAGAGAGAGTTCCTGAGGACCCATCAGGACCCACTGGGTGCTTTACTCTGCTAGCTCCCACCTCCAGGTCACCCAGCTGGGCCCCTCAAGCCAGCTTCCTAGAGCTGGTGGCCCTGGAGGGCAGCTGAAGCATGGTGTGCCTCTCCTACAGCTAACACTGCCTCTCTCTGCCCCTTCCCCTCCAAGGATGGCATGAACTGGGTCTGCAAAAATGTCAACGCAAAGAAGAAATAAAATGTAGACGAATGGAGATGCAGGAGCTGCGGGAGCCGAATTCTGCCCTGAAAAACACTAATTTGCTGCTTTCTGACCAAATGTTTTTCCATCTGTGTACAGCTACAGCTGTCTAAAGAGAAGGAACAGCACCGTTTAAAGAGAATCCCCGTTCTAGCAGTAGGTTTAACTGATCTCTAAGGTTCCGTATCATTTTTCAAATAAAGGAATTATATAATTTCCTCTGCATAATTGAAATAGTATTAAATGTCTGAAAGCACATGATTAGAAAATGAGATCTTGTAAATGAGCAAGAGATTACATTGCAGTTTAGACAATTCCAGTGTTTCTTTTTTTTTCTTTCAAAAAAAGAGAGAAAAAGAGGAAGCAGAGTTCGTTTATTTGCTGACCTGTCCCTTACATTCCCCCTGTTGCTTTGAAACCACAGACATGTTTGCCGGTGCTGCTGGATGATTTTCACCATCACCGAGTGACTGGGCTTCAGTCCCTCCCGGTCCAGGGCAAAGCCGCTGGTGGGGGAGGGAAGGAAGGGCAGATGATTAAACCATCTTGTCATGCAGGTAGACTGTGTATGTAATCTTCACCTTGGGGCGGGGGGTCCTTTCTTGCAAACAAGTCACTACAGAACTATACCCCGGCCCCCGCCTCCACACCCGCCACACGGGAAAGCAGATTGTTATGACTTTTGACTGTAATGACATCTGGAATGTAAGGAAAGTTGGGAGGTTTAATTCCAGAAAAATTACAAGGTCCTTTAAAGCTCTCTCACATGGAGGGCTCAGGCTAGCGTAAACAGGCTTTCTCCAGTTCAGTGGAGCAGGGAGCAGCCGAGGCTGAGATTAGCTGCCTTCTCCAGGCCCGTCCTATAGAAGGGATTTCTAAAGCTCAAAGAATTCTGTGTTTAAATGATCACAATAGGCCGCTGCTATCAGATTTTAGAAATAAATGCAGCTTTACCGTGAACCCGCTCCTTTGAGAAAAGTCAGGCAGATCGATTTTTAGAAGAGATCAATTTTTACAGAGCTGACAACTTTGGGGGGTGGATTGAACCCTGGTGGAGAGGCTTTGTGGCTAGAAAGAAGGGGGTGTGTAAGGCCAGGAGTCATGCCCAGGGAGCCAGAGTCACCCTGGCTGCTGGCCCCCTCTGCCTGTCACCCCTAAATGTGTCCTCTGTAGGTGGATCAGAGAGGACAGGCAGAGACTTCTCCCACTGAATGCCGCAAAAGAGCTTGCTTTCCTGAGCCTTAAGAAACCCCCAGCTTCAAACATGGGGAAGCAAGCCAGAGCATCCCCTAGTTCCTGAATTAAACTCTGTTCTGGTGCCTGAGCACAGGAGCTTTCAGAAAATGAATAAGAGCCTGTCCGGTGCCCAGCAGGGCCCAGCAGGCCAGCTGCCTTCTCATCCTGGGAGGTAGCCCTTCCTAAGTCCACCAAGGCACCAAGGCATGTGAGCAGACCACTGTGGCCTCTCCAGGCCCTGGCCCTCAGTGCCCAGTTTTTTCTGCACAACAGTCCGGCAGGTGAGACTGAAGCATAGCCAGCCTCAGAAGTGGTCTGAGTGAAGGTCATTCACAGAGCCAGACATGAAAAGGAGTTGCTGGGGATAGACTGGTAAGACTTGCAAAACAAAGAAAGGTGAGGTTCTTTACACCACTGAGCTAGAAGCTCCCTGTATCCTCCACTGGCTTCTCTGGCTCACCTGGGCACCTCTTTAGCTTTGAACAGGGCCAAAAAAATGAATTATAGGAAACAAGGACCTCCCCTCCCCCCTCCTACCAGACTGCGTATATGATTCTAGCACTTGAAAATTGCTTTTCCCTCAATATAACGTCCCAGGGATGCTGTCCAAGGGGCACAATGCCTGCCTGGAGGTCTGCAGCTTGGAAACACCGCAGTGTGCAGCTTTGACTCTGGCAGTGTCTAGTGTCCAAAATATTTTTGTTCTTTTATCACGAACTCAGGGAACTCTTTTAAAGAGCCCTCCCCGGGCCTCAGCTAGTGGGCAGAAGCCACTTGCCCTCCTCTGCTGATAGCCTCCGAACATGTTCAGATTTGCTTTTCAGCTAAAGAGACACAAAGACACCGTGGATGTCACAAGCTTTCATCTTCCCTTTGAGCCCTATTGAACCCCTCCCAGGGCTCAAGGGTAGATGAGAGAAAGCCTGAAAAATGCAGAGTTTGAAAGCTCCCATTTGTAAAAACAAAATGCTTTTAAAGTCCCCTTTCCTCTCCCCAGTCCCAACCCCACCCCCTGTGGCCCTGACCAGAAGACCAAACTGGAAGTGAGAAAGGGGCTGACCTTTCCCCTCGTGTCCCTCCTACCCCAGGAAGTCAAGTCTCAGTAAGACTTGTGCTCTTGTGCTCTCCTCAGGACTGGATCTAATGTGGGTGGGAGAGTCTGGGGGCCAGAGGGCAGGCCGGGCCCAGGACGGCAGTGATTTGAGCTCCAACCAGTCATGGAAAAAGCAGCTCCTTACTCTCCCCTGCTCCCTGCCGGCTCCTCCTGACCCCAGCTCAGCTTCTTTGGGCTGGATTTCCCTGTACCCAGCGCAGCACACCCTTTCCCCTTCACTCTCCCTTGGTTACTATGGAAACAAGGGTGTCATTGATGTGGGCTGAGCTGGGGAGCATGTCGGTGCACAGCTGAAAGTCAGCGATTATGCCGGCGGTTGGAATCGCTGTACCAGGGTCAAAGGAGTCTGCAGCTCCCACCGCAGCTGGGAGGACACAGCGCTGCCCCCTTCCTGCCTCCCTTGTCCTCACTGCTCTCCCTCCTGGCTTTTCACAAATTTCTTTATTCCCCTCTGGGTTAAAGTGCTGGCTATTTTTGTGCCACTCTGTGCCCCACCCTCACTGTTGGCCGCTCCTTATCCGGCCTGGCCTGGAGGGTGACACCATGTCATCCTGGCTGGGCTCGTTCCTCAGTACCCTCAGTACCCTCAGTACCCTCAGTTCCTGTCCGGGTTTGCTTTGATTTCTCTTTCCTTCTCAGGGACCAGTGCTCAGTTCCTTTTATTTTTAGCTCTTCCCTCCATGTGGTTTCAGGGTTCAGTCTGATCCATGGAAAGGTTCTCTTTTTTTTTTTTTTTTTTACAATCCCTTTTGAAAATGATAATCAAAGGAAGGGATGTGGTGTTTGGTCATGTGGAAAACTCAGTGTATAATTTAGATGTCTGTCAAAAATCCGACAAATAAAATTCAGTTGAAACGAAGGCAGCTTGGGGTGTGCTGAGCTCTTTACTGGAGCAGGGAGGGGGCCTGAGATGTGTTTGTCCTCAGAGGATGGAGCATTCCTTAAGATGCTCTTTCCAACAGGGTATGATAGGAGTCCCAACAACAACAGTAACCAAAAAACCACAATACCCATTGCCATCAAGTCAATTCAGACTCACAGCAACTCTACAGGGCAGAGTAGAACCGCCCCACCAGTTTACAAGGCTGTCATCTTTATAGAACTAAAGTGCCACAGCTTTTTCCCACAGAGCACCTGGTGGGCTCGAACTTCCGGACCTTTCAGTTAGCAGCTGAGCACTTACCTGCTCTGCCATGAGGGCCCCTTCATCAAGTTCCTGCTACCTACAAGGCACTTCATATACAGTCTAGAGATCCCTAGACCCACTTTACAGTTGAGAAGTTGAGGCACTTGCCTCCGTGGAGGAATTTGCCCAAAATCAGTTATTAAGTGCAGGTGGGGTCTGGTAGCCAAGTCTGAACCCAAGCTACCACCTGTGGAGGTCAGAGACGGTGAATGGCATCCTGTTCCAGCAGGCAGTCTCAGCCCCTTGCGTTTCCGGTCCTCCTGCAGCACACTCCTCCACACCATGGATCTCTTCTGGCCAGCACTGCTCCCCTGGGGCTCCCTGTCCCAGGTATTGGTGTCTTCTCTCCTCACAGCAGCACAATCACAGATTTTGTACCATCCTTGGCATCCAGACCCACAGACCTGAAAAAAGGAGGCCTTCTGTTTCACTTGCCTGCTGCTTCTAAGGGAAGGCTGAGGATTTGAACCCACACAGTGGGACCGCGGAAGACAGGCCTAGTGATCCGCTTCCCTAAAGATGGCTGTGTTATTGTTAGGTGTCCTCCAATCAATTCTGACTCATAGCCACCCTGTATGCAACAGGATGCAGAACTACCCAGCATCCTGTGTCACCGTCACAGTAGTAGGTATGTCTGAGCCTGTTGTTGCAGCCACCGTGCCAATCCATATCTTTGAGGGTCTTCGTTTTTTTCAGTGACTCCCTACTTTACCAAGCATGATGTACTTTTCCAGGACCTGGTCTCTCCTGATAATCTGTCCAAAGTCTACGAGATGAAGTCTCACCATCGTTGTTTCTAAGGAGCATTCTGGCTGTACTTCCTCCAGGACAGATTTGTTCCTGCTTCAGGCAGCCCGTGGTTCATTCACTATTCTTCACCATTACCACAATTCGAAGTCATCAATTTTTCTTTGGCCTGCCGTACTCATTGTCCAGCTTTCACGTGCACATGAGGAGATTGAAAATACCATGGCTTGGGTCAGGCTCACATTAGTCCTTAACGTAGTAGCTCTGCTTCTTAACACTTCAACTTCAACAAGGGCTTTTACAGTCGATTTGCCCAATGCAATATGTCATTTAATTTCTTGATTATTCCTTCCATGGATGTTAATTGTGGATCCAAGTAAAGTGAAACCGTTGATGATGTCAGTATTTTCTCCATTTCTTAGATTTGCTCCAGTGCTAAGTTGTGAGGATTTTTGTTTTCTTTGTGTTGAAGTATAATGCATATTGAAGGCTGTCATCTTTGATTTTCATCAGCAAGTGCTTAAAGTCCTTCTTGCTTTCAGCAAGCTGTATATTTCAGGTAACAACATCAGGTAAGGACAGTAACAGCATTAGGTAAGGAGGGTGACAATGTCAGGTAAGGAGAGTCACAGCATCAGGTAAGGCAGATAACAGCGTCAGGTAAGGAGGGTAAAGATAGTATGAGCAGTTCCCACTTGCCTGTCAGTGGAGGCTTGCTCATTGCTGGGATGTAGGAAGCTATGCCACTGGTATTTGGGTGCTAGCAGGGTCACCCATGGTGGACAGGTTCCAGCTGAACTTCCAGACTAAGACAGACTAGGAAGAAGGACCCAGAAGTCTGCTTCTGAAAAGAACTAGCCAGGGAAAACCTTATGAATAGCAGTGGAGCATTGTCAGGTTGTTAACGAGTCTCTAATCCTGATGCCAGGTTCTTCATATTGTCCCATTTCTCAGATGCCGGTTTCTCAGCACACAAACTGAAGTCAGTGTGGTGGAAGGATGCAATTCTGATGCACACCTTTCCTGATTTTAAACCATGCAGTTCTGTTTGAACAGCTGCCTCTTGGTCTATGTGCAGGTTACACACGAGCACAATTAAGTGTTCTAGAATTTCCATTCTTTGACACGTTATGCATAATTTCTTATGAAAACCATTCTGGCAGCTTCTGGTCAATATGCTCCTCCAATAGTTTTTAAATTACCTTCAGCCAAATTTTATTTGTATGTGATTTTAATGATGTTGTTTGTCAATTTCCACATTCTGTTAGATCGCCTTTCTTTGGAATGGGCGTGAACATGGATCTCTACCAGATGATTGGCCAGGTATTCATGTCCCAAATTTCTTGGCACACTTGAATGAACAATTACAACATTGTATCTGTTTGTTGAAACATCTCAGTTGGAATTCTTTCGATTCCTGGAGTCTTCTTTTTCTCCAAAGCTTCATTGTAGATTAGACTTCTTCCTTCGGTGTCATCGGCTCTTGATCATATGCTATTTCCTGAAATGTACCAAAAATCTTTTTGGTACAGTGACCCCGTATATTCCTTCCATCTACTTTTATTGCTTCCTGCAGTGTTCAACATTTTGACCACAGAATCGTTCAATACTGGAATTTGAGGCTTAACTTTCTCTTCCATTTTTCAACTTGAGAGTTGCCAAGAGTATTATTCCCTTTTGGTTTTTTTCATCTAAAGGTCTTTGTGTAGTTCATTATGATTTTTTTACTTTGTCTTCTTAAGCCACCCTTTGAAGTTTTCTCTTCAGCTCTTTTACTTCATTTCTTCCTTTCACTTTAGCTATTCTACATTCAGAAGTTAAATTTCAGGGTCTCTTGTTACAACCACCTCTTTCTTTCCTGTCTTCTTACCGACCTTTTGCTTTCTTCCTGTCTGCTGTCCTTAATCCCAATATCAGTCCAATTTCAGCTCACCAATGCCTAGGATATCGATCTTCAAAACTGTTCTATTTCATTTTCTACAACTTCCAATTTTCTTTGAGTCATACTTCATATAGCCCATGTTCCAGTTACTAATGGAGGTTTGCAGCTGTTGTGCCACATCAGCAAATGAAGGTCCTGAAAGCTCGACTCCCTCGGCCTCGTTAAGACTGACGCTGCTTTGAGGAGGCAGCTCTTTCCCAAGTTGTACTCTGTGCCTTCCGACCTGAGCGGCTCCTCTTCTAGCGTCGTATCAGACAGTGTTCCACTGCGATTCAGAGGTTTTCGCTGGTTGATTATTTTCAGAAGTAGATCAGTCAGGTCCTTCTTCTGAGTCTGAGTTAATGGAGATGTTCTCCTGAAACCTGTCCATCATGGGTGACCCTGCTGGTATTTGAGATACTGGTGACATAGCTTCCAGCATGATAGCAACACTGAAGCCACTACAGTCCAACAATTTGATAGATTAGTGGTGGTCCCTGCAGATGGAAAACCAACTCTCCCTGCCCCACACGCATACAAACCCACTGTTGTTGGTTCCAACTCATAGCAAACCTACTGGGTTTCCAAGACTATAAATCTTTATAAAAGCAGATGCTACGTCTTTCTCCCTTGGAGCGGCTGGTAGATTCAAACCACCAAGCTTCTGGTTAGCAGTCAAGCACTTAACCACTGTGACAACAGGGCTCCTTCCCTAAAGATTACAGCCTAGAAAATCCTATGGAGCAGCACCACTCTGTAACTTGTGGGGTTGCCATGAGTCAGAATTTTTACAGAGGGGCTTGGAGAGGGGAAAAGAGTTGCCAGGTCTCACACTTGGTGGCAGAGTTGGCACTGGTCCAGAGTCCTGCACTCAGGAGCAGGAGAGCTTGGCTGCTCGGTCTCATGGGCTGGCCCTGCAATAGTTGCCCTCACTGGCTGAATCACTACCCTTCCCTGCTCCTCAAGTTCAATAGCCTAGAGACACAAGTTCTACAGTCTATAGACATATCAGTGTAACTGGAACCAAAGGGCCCTGTGTTTAAAGGGCAAGCTGTTGACAGAACTAGAGAGGAGCTGGAGGCAGGGAAAGAAGGACGAGGAAGACTCCAGGACTAGGGTTGCCACATAAATTATATGACATCCAGTTAAATTCGAATTTCAGATTAACAATGAATAATCTTTAGTGTAAGTATGTGCCATGAAACATTTGGAAGACACTTATAATACTAAAAAAAAGAAAAAAAGAAAGAAAGAAAAGCATTGTCTATCTGACATACAAATTGCACTGGTCTCATTGGCTTTTGGTTTTGTTTTGTTAAATCTGGCAATCTGGCACCCTGTCTTGGTCACCTAGTGCCTCTGTAACACAAATACCATAAATGTGTGGCTTTAACAAAGAGAAATTTATTTCCTCACAGTAAAGTAGTTAAAAGTCCAAATTCAGGGCATTAGCTGCAGGGGAAGGCCTTCTCTCAGTGTTGACTCTGGAGGAAGGTTTGCACGACAGCATCAATCTTCCCTCCATCTAGGAATATTTCAGCTCTAGGAGTACTTCAGGGCAGAAACCTCAGGCCCCAAGGATGTATTCTGCTCCTGCCACTGCTTTCTTGGTAGTATGGTGTCCCCAACTCTCTGCTTGCTTCCCTTTCCTTTTATCTCCTACAAGATTGCCTAATACAATCTTGTGGATCATGTCCAGCCCCACCAACACAATTGTTGCCCATTCTCCCTCATTAACATCATAGAGGCAGGGTTTACAACATGTGGGAATATTACACAATACCAGGAATCACTGCACCACCACATTTTGCGCGGCGGGGGGGATATAATTCAGTCCATGACACAGCCCTACCCAGAATTCTCTGCTCAATAAAGAGACCATAAAACCAAAAAACCCACTGCTGAGCTATTGTGACTCATAAAGACCCTGTAGGAAGGCATACAACTGCCCCATAGAGTTTCCAAGGACCACTTGGCTGATTTGAACTGCTGAGCCTTTGGTTAGCAGCCACAGCACTTAACCACTACACCACCAGCTTTCCATCAACAAACAGACACTGCAGTACAATTAATGTGTGAACTCTGGGGTCAGAGAGACCCCAGGTTAAATCCTTGCTTATTCATAAATCAGCTCTGTGATGTTGGGCAAGTTTCTTTCTCTCTTTGAGCCCTGTCTCTTCATCTCCAAAATGGCAGGAATATTTAAATGATATACGTAAATAAAGCATATCTTGACCTAGAATGCGTCATGTACATAGTAAGACTGCTCTGTGCCTTAGTTTTCTAAATCTATACAGAGGTGATAATCGTCTACCACACAGAATTGTCAAGACAGATGAGATTGTGTATGTATCCTGCATGCAAAAAAATAAACCAGTTGCCGTCGAGCCAATTCCAACTTTCAGAATTGACCCTGTGTGTGTGTCTGTTTGAGTAGATCCCCATGTATATTAGAGTAGGGGTTTCAGTGGCTGATTTTTCTGAAGTAAATGGCCTGCCTGGCCTTTCTTCCTAGGTGCCTCTAGGTAGACTCTAACCTCCAATCTTTCAGTTAGCAGCCAAGTGCTAAACTGTTTGCACCACCCAGGGATTCCATCACAGTGCAGAAACAAGACAAAACAAAACAAACTGGTTGCCTTCATGTCAATTCCAACTCATGACCACCTGATAGGACAGAGTAGAACTGCCCCTAGAGTTCCAAGGGTGTGATCGTTACAGAACCAGATGGCCATATCTTTCTGCAGGGGAGTGGCTGGTGGGTTTGCAGTTGAGCACCTAACCACTGCACCACCAAGGCTGCTACTCTACAGTGCATAAACAACAACAAAAATAAAGCCTGTTGCCATCAAGTTCATTCCAACACCTAGGGACCCTAAAGGTCAAAGTAGAGCTGCCCATTAGGGTTCCTAAGGAGTGGCTGGTGGATTCTGTTAACTTTTTTGTTAACAGCTGAATTTTTAACCACTGTGCCACCAGGGCTCCAGCTATTATAATAATTGGTAGAAATTCTAGAGTTCAGGCCTTCCCAGACCCCAAGGCCTCTCTCTGCACTACCGTTCACCCCCATCTCCTCCTACATGGCTTGTAACTTTCAAGGCCACAAGTGACCAGTAGACTTCCCAGAGGTGCTGGCAAGCCTCTCTACTCACTCCAGCTTGGGGCTCCCACAGCCACCCCAGCCGTACCTCAAGCAATTAGATCTGTAAGTGGGAACAAGCTTTTGTCAGAGGCTCCTGATTGGCTCCGGGCAAAAACACAGTTTAGCGCTCAGTCAAGCTGCATTTTAGGGCCTCTGTCTCTCTCTCCCCCCTCATCCCCCTTAATTGCAATCTGTTCAGTAATTTCCTTTTCCAACACTGCAGAATACAGAGAAACTGCAGCCACCAGGAGGAAGGCAGGGAGAAGGGAATAAGTCCCTGCACCCTGCGGTGAATCTGCTGGGCCAGCGCGCCGTGTAGGTAGGTGTTCATGTGCATCCAGAATCAGCCACATACACAGGCATAGGAGAGGTGACCAACAGCCAGAACCCCACAGGGTCAGGCCAGGGCCCGACCGCATAGGGGGCACCTGCTTATACCAGGCTCTTCACAGTTAGTACCTTATTTAATCCTTGCAACTCCATTTTTAAATGTAGGTATTATCATTCACAGGTTTGCAGGTGAGCTCACAGAATTTGCATCACTTGCCCAAGAGTACACAGGAAGAAAGGGGAAGAGGTAGGATTGGAACCCAGACTGTTTGACAGAAAGGTCGCAAGAGCAGTCTACAATACCTTTTTCCTCTTTTGCTGGCCCCCAGACAGGAACTAAAGGATCCTCCTGCACAAAGGAAGAGGGAGAGGTTTCTTTTCCCAGAGTGTGCCGAAGACAAAAAGAAACAAAACCAAAAAACAAAAAGTCTTTGCTAAAGAAATGAAACATTAATGGCAGAATTGCAGAGAGCAAGCTGAGCCAAGGAAGGGGTAGGGTGGATGGAGGACCCTGTTTAGATACCTGAAGATGAAAGGTACAATGAACTAATGTTTTGCTAAGCAAATTACTACCCCTTTGGGTAGTTAGCTGACTTGGTCCTTTGGTTAGCTCTACAGTGAGCCATTACCACTCCCATTTCTCAGATGAAAAAACCGAGGTTCCCAGCGGATTGTTTGCCTGGCATCACCTCCAGCAAATAGTTTACCTGGGATTCCTGCCTGCTCACTGAAAGCTCATTTCTACCCCTAGCACCATCCTGCCTACAAAGTTGCTGGGAGTAATTGGGACTAGGCTCCAGGAAGCAGGAAGGTGGGGAGAGGTGCACCTCACTCTTTGTCACCCCGTTTTCAGGGTCTGCTAGACTTTTCCCAAGTCCCTGAGAGCTGGCTGCTGTCTGGAGGTCACCAGCAGAGGGGATGGGGGGTGGTGCACAGTCCCACCCTTAGGACAAAGGAAAGAGGCTAGGAAGGCTGACTCAGTTTCAGCCCTTGGCCTGAGAGCAGCTGCCCCCACTCCCACCTGGAGCTCAGCGCCCCTAATCTAATCCCCTGGCCCCAAAATGGAGGGGACAGGGTGCCGAAGCTGAAGTACTAGAGGTGTCCAGGGTCCCACTTACACCACTGGAGAGGGAAGAGAGGCAAACTGCAGACACATAGACACTGCCCACTGATGGTCTCTCTTGCCCTGTTTAAGGGAATGCATGCTCTAGAGACTGGGAAGGCCCATCACCTGAGCCATCGCTGACCTCATGGGAGAGGACATCCCACAGAAGGCTTGGCACTGGTTGAGGGCCTCTCAGACACAAGTTGCACAGCTCACTGTGCTCTGATGGCCCTGATAGAACCCCATGGATCTGGGATTGTTTCTCAACGTCACCTACAACCCAGCTCTGCCTTAGAGATTGGAGCCCAGCAACCTGCCTGCCCCAATCTTCCTTGGGCCAAGAGGTCAGAATCACGCTGGCACCCTGACACCCATGGGCGCTGCCTGAGAGCACAGAGCAAGCCTGACTGGGGCTTTTGGATGTGGGGCTTCCCTGGAACATCCAGATGATACCAAAGCACCTCTCCTGCCTGGAGGTGACAGATGGCCTTTGGAGAGAAGGAGGTAAGAGCTTTGGTTTGTAAGCAGTAGTCCATCCTGGGACCAGAAGACCATACCAGCCCAATTTTCCTCTCACATCCCCCAGTGCCTGTAAGGTTCAACCTGGACTTCACCCTGGCTCAGAGGGCTGGGAGGAAGGAGAAGCACGAAAAAGGGGCATTTAGGGCTTGGGATGCTGCTCCAGGCCAGGGAGGGGTCTGCACAGCTGCAGGCAGCCCCCCTGTCTCCAGTCCATGAATGGGCACAGCCCTCCCCCTTCCCCGCCCACCGCACTCCTGAAACAGTTGGTCCTAATGAAGGCGAGGCAGGCAGGGCAGCTGTGTGCTTTATCCATACGCATGGGGAGGTGTATATTCATCCTCACATCCCACCCCACCCTGCAGCTGCCACCACCCCCAATGCCAGGAGGGTGAGCAGGCACATGGGCCCAGGCTGCTCCTGGGTCCTCGTCTCCAAGCCTACCCTCCCCAGCCCGTGCCCACAGCTTTCACTTGACCCATTTTGGAGGCAGAAGTTTGTGTGCATGTTTGAGAGAGAGAAAGCACCAAGCGTGCCCACATCAGTTCCCCAGTTGGCGCTTTTGACTTCCGCTGAAATATCTTGATTGCCAGCGGACAATGGCATCTTGCTGCTGGCGCTTCTTCAGCAGCTTCGGGCTCTGCACCATCTCCTCCCTGAAGGGGATTTTCTGCTGACTCTGGGGCTGGTGGCTGGCTGGCAGGCCAGGAGAAGGCTGACCCAGTCTTCTGTCCCTTGATCAAAGTAATGGGACCTGCAGGCCTGGCCAATGTCCCCCCTGCTCTGTGGGCTGCAAGTCTGCACCCTGTTCCCTCCCCTCTAATGGCCACTTGCTTCCACTCTGCCTGGCAACTCACTGCCTCTGCGGTTGGTGCCAATGTCCTAAAAGGCAGTTCCCTGCCCAGATGCCTTGCAAGGCCCTGTTGCTGTGAGGCACTCAAGCCCAAATTGCTTATCCTGTCAGTCAAGGCCCCTCCAAACCATTCCCATAAACAACCATGGATTTGTTCATGTATTTTCTGGGCTCCCACAATCTGGTTTACACATCTGTGTTGACAGCCACCCCCTCCCTAGGGTATCTGCTACCTCTTTTGTGCTTTTCCTACCCCTCCTTTGGACTATGGTTCAAATCTCACCTCCCCAGGAAGACAGCCTGGTGCCCTCCAGCCCACATGGACACCTGGGCAATTCTTAGATCCTTGACTAGATTGGACATTTGGCGTTCATTCATTCATTCAGCAAATGGCCTTGTGTCCTGGACCCTGTTCCCTCACTCCCTTTATGTCACTCAGCTCTCTGGCTCCCCCCTCATTCTCCGCAGCCACACAGGCCTCCTGATTGGGCCCGAAACAAGCAGCTTCTGCCTGAGACCCTCTGCACTTGCTGTTCCTGGAAAACTCTTCTCGCAAGTACAATACCCCTTGGTTTTCTTCCTTCACATTCTTGAGGTTTCTGCTCAACATCACTTCAATAAAACTTTCCCCAACCTCCTGTATAAAATTTCCCAGCCCTCTCTCCCTCTAGCTGACATGTGTGACCTCCCTCACCCTGTTTTCTTTTCCTTCAAAGTAGTCATCACCAATTCACCTACCTAACTGACTGTCTTCTGCCTCTTCCCTTACTAGATTCCAAGCTCCAGGAAGGCAGAGTTTACTTTCTTCAGTGATATATTACCCCTCGTATTGTGCCAGCGCCTGCCACTGGAATCCCTGCCATCAAGTTGATTCTGACTCATAGTGATTCTGTAGGACAGAGTACAACTGCCTCATAGAGTTTCCAAGGAGCCCCCGGTGGATCTGAACTGCCGATGTTTTGGTTAGCAGCCATAGCACTTAACCACTGGAAGGATCTCAATAATTATTTGTTAAATGAATGAATGAACCAGTCAGGAACCACTCTGGGTTGAAATAACAAGTGAGAGAGTGAGTGCATGGGAATGTGGTTGGCCCAAAGGAAGATAAACATGTTGACTGTCAATGCCTGAAGGCTGGCTAGGTCCCCCAGACCAGCACTTCATACACACCGTCTCCTTACTCAATACCTCTGTAGAGGATGGGAGAGGGCTGCACAGTGGAGGTGAGACTGAAGGTCGGTAGACTCTCCTAGGTAGACAGTCCAGGCCAAGGGATCAGCAAGCATAAGGCCATAGGGCTGTGGAATCACACGAAGGTTGGAAAACTGGCCTCCAGCATATGGTTTGATGGACAGAACCCAGGGAGCTGCAGCTGGTGGAGACAGCATTTGGTGTGGCTGGTGAATCCCTATCTGCTGGGCTAGGAGCTGCCCATTCACTTACATGCCCCTTTTCTGCTCAGTCCCCTGTAGCAGACACACACACAGACACACACAGAACGTCTGATGGTAATATCCCTTTCACAACCAGACAACCAGAACATCAATAGGTCAAATGACTCACTGCCGTTTTTCCAGGTGGACAGGAGCCTTCATCACCACAACACAGCCCTGGAGCTCCTGCCCCAGCTGTGCTTCTGACCTGCAATTTTGTCATGACGCCTCTGCTACCTCTAATATGTCCTTCTACAGGCACTTGAAAACCATGCCTCTCCACCTCACCCTTTTCTTGTCTCTCAGTAAATAATGAAAAATAACCTATAGCACAGAGCCAATAAGTTTTCTCTCAAGAAAGATTAAATTATTGAAGATCTAGTGTGAGGAGAAGCTAATTTGCTGCCAAAGCCAAAAAGCCACTGTGACAAGTCGATTCTGACTCTTAGTGACCCTATAGTACAGAGTAGAACTGCCCATAGAGTTTCCAAGGAGCACTGGGGGGTCTGAACTGCTGACCTTTTGATTAGCAGATGTAGCACATAACTGCTATACTACCACAGTTTCCAGTTTTCTACAGATGAGAGGAATTAACCACAGGGCAATTAAGGAAAGCTAATCACCTGTGGGTGGGGCATTGCTGGCACAGTGGTTAAATGCTCAGGCTGCCAACCAGTAGGGCGGCAGTTTGAATCCACCAGCTGCTTCTTGGAAACCCTATGGGGCAACTCTGTCCTGTAGAGAATACACTCAAGGGGAAAGAATTTTTTGTTTTTCGTAGAGGAAGTATCCTCGGTGAAGACCTCTGGGATAGGTCCACTGTCAGGACCCAGCATCCTAAATGCCAGGGATTGAAAATTCCAGGGAAGCAGACCTGGGATCTTGAAGGTTTCCCTCACTCACATCATTCCCACCAGAATATGGCAGACCCCAAAGCTATGCTGGTAACTGAAAGACCACCAGTTAGAAACCTACAGCCACTCACTGAAAGAAATATGTGACATTCTGCTTCCATAAAGATTAGTCTTAAAAATTCTACGAGGCCATTCTGCTTTGTCCTGGTGGGTCACTATCTATCTGAATTGACTCCATAACACAGGGTTTAGTTTTTGCTTTGAAGCTGTACCCATCAGATAGATTTCCATTTGTTATTAGGAAAGACTTTCACTGCAAAAAAGGAGGGGGGTGTGTGTCTCTGAAGGTTGTGATTTTCTGGACACTGAAGCAATCAAGTAGGGACTAAATACATCCTGTCTGGGGAGGGAAGAAAACTACAGATGCTCAGATGAAAAGGTAGAGTGTTGTGGGGACAAAGAGAGAAAGAAGCTGAAGGGGAAGAAGCTGGGTCTCCAGGCCAGCCTCTCCCGGTCAAGGCCCATAAGTTCTCATCATAAAACCGCCTACCCCCAACCCTAAGTGACTCAACCACCCTCTCTTTCCTGTTCCTCTTAGCCTCCAAAGAAGTTGCTGGAATGTTAGCTCCAGAAGAGCCTGAATTCTAGGCCTTTGCCCCAGCACTTCCACAAAGAGTATAGGGCAAATATGCTCCAAGAGTGCCCTAAACTCTACTCCTTACCCCCTTGACTCAGATAAACAGGACTCAGAGGGGTCTGCAACCAGTACCAGGATCTCAGGTTCTGGAGACAGTCATTTGTCAGGTATCTCCTGGAAGTTCTCCAAAACCATGTAGGGCAACACTCACTTTAGAAGAGGGTCTGAAATCTAGTGGGGTCTGTCCAATGAAACCCAGGAATCACTGTTCCACCTCCCTTCACCCCACATCCCCGGAAAGGTGAAGGAACAGAGCCTAGAGGGCTATTTTGGGGAGGACGGTCCCAGACACCTCCACCCCCAGAATTTACATGATGCAGGGCAGTGGTAGGGTAAGAAAACCCCCAGGGGGCAGGTCCTTCTTAAGATTGTTCCTTGGTTCTCCCCCACCCTCAGATGGAAGAAGAGAAGGTGTTTGAGGAAGGGGTGTGGTGACAATGAGAGGGTCTGAGTGGGTGGGTGTGAGCAGGACCAGTAAGAACCAGAAGTGAGGTTTGAACGTGGGGTCTCAGGCGCTGACTCAACCAAGCTGCGGCTGGGAATGTTCCCAGCTACCCTCTCTTTGCCCGTCCCCAGGGTGCCCTTTGAAGCTGGGAGGGGGCTTTGATCTGGAGCTGCTGGCTCTCAGCAGCCTGGCCAGAAGCTTCTCGCCTCGCCCTCCCCCAGCCCCTACACCCGTCCTGGGCGCGGGAACTGTTTCCGGCAGTTGCTGGGGGCAGCTGGGCACCCCCTCCCGCCTTGCAGCTGTTCCCCAGCTGCCCAGTTCCACCCTAGAGACAGCTGGGAGAGGACTGCGGGAGGAGCGGGGAGCAGGCCAGCTGCTCCGCTAGGGCTGGAACCCCGGAGGGCGGCTACATGAAAGGGTTCAGGCTGGCGGGGGTGGTGGCAGAGGAAACCCCCCCAGCGGTCGCTCCCTTCCCAGGGCTCCACACATCTGGGCCCCAGGAGCCGCCGCCCCAACCAGCAGGGTGGGGACGATGAGACCCGACACCCAGCCCTTCCCGGAAAGGGGAGGAGTGATGGCTTGGGGGGCTGTGAGGAGCGCGTAGGAGGCCCCGCCTGGGTCTGGAGGGTGAGGGTGAGTGCCTTCTCATAACTGGTTATAAAGTGTGTGAGGTACAGGGTGTGTGCTGTGTGGGCGAGGTGAGGGGTCTGGATGTGCACACAGGTCGGAGTAGGAAAAGTGTCCTCACCCCCCATACCTGCTGGAGTCTGTCCTGTGGCCTGGGCCAGCTCCAGGTCTTTCTCTGCCCTGACCCTTTTAGGAGGTGGGTGACAGCTGATCCTACAAAGCCTAGGAAAGCTGGATGGGGTTAGTGTCTCCCCGCTTCTGCGGATGCCTTTAGCACCCCAGGCCATTCTATTGGCAGCTGGCAGCTTCTCCTACAGCTGTGTGTCCTAAGTGTGGAACTGTTTGGGGTGGGCTTTCAAAGCTGGAGCCACAAGGCTCAGACTTATCACACCCACACCAGAACCTCCCCTGCACATCTGTTTGATGCACTGGAAAAAGGACCCTTCCCATCAGCTAAAACAAAACTAGGCCAAGCAGGCTTACCTCTTGGCTCAGGAGATAACCAGAGCTTGCTGAAACACTAAAAGAAAGGACAGTGAGGCAGGAGCAGATGGAAGCAGACTTAAATGCTGGCCCATCAGCACCTGCCGGTACACATCCTTCCACCCCAGGCTGGCCGGTGCTCTTCTCCAGCCATCTGCCCCTTCTGGTAGCGCCAAACAGGTGCAGGGGAACGGAAGAAGGCAGGCCAGCTGTTGTCTTCCTGACAAACCAAGGAGGGGGAAGCAACATAGCAAGAGTCTACCCCATCCTGAGTCATCTCCTCCTCTCACAGAACAGGTGGGGAGGGGCACTTAGCACGTCCAAAACTGCCTTGGTTTGGCCCAGTCCTACTGACCAGAGTGCACAGCCTGAGCTTGGCCTCCCGTTCTGGGTCCTTATTTCACCAAGGAGGTGTTACTAAGGGTCAGTAAGGTTTGGGGTTGACTTGCTCTAGACTTCCTGGTATGATAGGCATTCAGGCACCAATTCTGTCCAGAAGAGAGGATAGGCCCCCCTCCTACTGTATGGAAGAAGGGCTCACTCAGGCTGCTTTACCAAGGTCCAGTAGTAAAGCCTGCAAACTTCATTGTTCTATGTGCTACATACATACCTCACTGCTGAATCACTATGGTCACCTTCAAAGTACTTCCCTTGGGAAGCTATGCACCGATGCCAGTGCCCACTTCACCCTTCAAAGCAATTTTGGGACTCTTTCTGGAATGGCCATTGAGCACTGCGGCAAAGTAGCAAGTTCACAAACTGAATTGTCTAGTTGTCTGTGAGGGAGTTTTTAGCCAGTAAACAAGTAACTGTATTGGAACACCCTTCAACTCATGTGATCAGTCCCCTAATACCTTTTTTCTTTACTCCAAAGATAAAGGAAATATTGAAAGGCAGACATTTTGATGACATTCAGGACATCAAGGGTAATACAACAGCAGCTATAATGGCCATTCCAGACACCAATACTGCTTTAAAGGGTGGACTAGGCACTGGCGTTGGTGCATAGCTTCCCAGGTGGCCAGTGATATTTAGCAATCACGTATGTAGCACTTTTCTAAGATGAGTTTGCAAACTGAACTGTCAGACCTTGTACAACACAGGTAGTTCCAGAAAACAAACCCGATTACCTTTTTACAGTTCAAGTCCCCATTCAGAGGAGGGTCTTGGTGTGTTCCACTTTGCCCACCTGGGAGGAGGGATCACTCTGATGAAACAGCCAACCTGTCACGACAGCCCTTTTCAAAGCTCAAGATGTGGCAGAATCACCAGGGAGTTAAAAATGCAGGTTCTTGGATCCTCAAGTGACCCTGAGATCAAGCGGGGCCTCAGCAATCAGCTTATAAGAAACTTCTCCAACAAGCCTGAGACTTCCATTAACTGTGGCAAAGAAGTTGGGGGTGGGATGTCCTTCATCTTGCTACTCAATCCCTCACCCCTCCCAAGGCCAAAGCACTGAAGCCAGCTGGGAATTTCTCTCTGCAGCCCAACTAGAGATCACCTCCCCTGCTCTCCCTTCCTCCACATTTAGAAGCAGGGGCCAGAGTTTCAAGTCACCAAAAGCAACATGGAGCCAAGTGACCCTCTCCCCACGGGCAGCCAAGGCGAGGTTCTTCGGTCAGGCCAGTCCTGCCTCTCAAACCATGGCTCTGCACAGTACCTGGTCCTCAGTATGTGCTCAATAAATATTTGTGGGCTAAAACAGGCCAATTTTGCAACACCCATGAAAAAGTGCCTCTTCTTTGTCTGCAGCTAAGAGCATGTTGGCAGAACCTCAAAGAGACGCCAAGGTCCCTGCAGCATGGGGCCAGGCCCAGGAGGCCCTCAGCAAATATTTGTCAAATGAGCCCAAGGCCAAAAGCAGATGTAGTTGGTGCCTGACAAATGGACATAAACAAGCCTAGAATCTGTTAGACCTAGGAGGGCAGAATCAAGGCAAGCTGAGCAAGGCCTCCTGTCCTTGAGGGAACCCTCTTCATACCAAGGCCTGAAGACCCCAAACCTGGGACCAGGGGGTAAGAGGCAAAGCAGGGAGTGGGACTGCGCCATCATGTTTATTAGAATGTTGGATTTTGGTGTGTGCTCTAGACAGATTACATAATAAATACCTGTACCTTGAGAACAATAATTCCACAATTCATACAAAGTGCTTGCTACAGGAAGTTGCTGTGTCAAGATCCAGGCAAAGACCCAGCTTGGGGCAGCCCCTCCTCCCCCACCCCCACCCCCCCACTGACCTCAACAAGGGCTGTGCTTTTTTATTATTTCTTTATTTCTCTTTATTATTATTAATATTATTATTATTTGCTTTTGCTGTGGTCACTATCATTGGCAGAGTCCCTTTCCCCCTTCCTGAACATGGGGTTCCTGTCTTAAAAGATTCCATTCTGAGGCTGAAGATGCCAGAAGCTGCTGGAGAAGTGGCCTTTGAACTCCGTTTGGGAGGATGGTGAGAAGGAAGCAGGTGAAATCAATCTTGGTTTCTTTAAAAAACAGAATTTTTTTTTTTAAAATAAAAAGGTTCCACAATCTACAGATCATTACTTAACCAGTGATCAAATTGCTCAAAAGAAAAACAAGGGGAGAAACAGGCCGGTGGGCAATGGTCCTTCCTCCCAGGATGGGGTGAGGGGTTGAACTGGCCTCTTCCAAGGCTTTAGGGGAAGCTGAGCCTCATTCCAGCCAAAGAGGTTTGAAGGAGAAGGAGTGGAAAAAAAGGAGAGACAGAGAGAGAGAGAGCTCAGCGCCTTGAGACAGACGCCTTCCCAACTCTAGGGCCACCTGTGACCCCAGCCCAGGCCAGCTCTCACTGTCACCTCCGCGTCCAGATTTATAATAAAAAAAAAAAATCAAAAACAAAACCCCAAACAAAACAAAATCCAAAAGGAAAAGACTTAGGGGGATGGAGGGAAAAAGAAAAGGAGGAGAAGAAGGGAGGAGGGGAGGTCTCTGGATGCATAATTCCCGAGCCAGAGAGGGATGGTGGAGGGAAGATTCCAGATTCCCCAGCACCCCACCGCCTGCGTGGCGTTAGCTTGTCACGTAGTGTTTGGTGGATGGCTGCCCATACACCCTGTAGAAATCCTGGTGGCCGGGCTGCTGGGAGGCATCAAGCCAGTCTCTGACTGCTAGGCCAGGAATGGACTGGGGGACTGAGGGTGTGGGTGGAAGTGGGTGTGAATACTCCTGTGAGGGCACCGTCCAGGGGAAGTGGCCGGAGCGAGGGTAGGGTTGGTGGCTGCCATGGTTGGCCACAGAAGAACAGTAACAGTTGTCCACAGAACAGACGAGAATCTTGCGACCGCCATACTGGGGGAGCATGGGCTGCTGGGTGGCTGAGCCATTGGGATACTGTGACGGGGGGAACACAGGACTTGAGTGTACTGGTTGGGCGCCGCCTGGCAGGGCCACCAAGTGCTGTGTGGAGCTGCAGGGCCCCAGGGGTTGCCCAGACTGGCCCTCGCCGCTGGCTGTGCCTGCCGCCCCGTACTGGCCGCCCACAGGACCTGATGACGTCTCTAGGAAACTGGCCTCAGGGAAGGCCGTTGAGTGCTTGCGCTTCTCTGCCCCAGAGCTGCTCACGCCACAAGGGTACAAGGGGACACTCTGCAAGAAGGGCACCGGTGTGCTGAAGGGGCCTGTGGAGAGTTTGGGGCAAAGGTCACCAAAGCTGCCACCCACAAGCAAACCAAGTCCTACTCTCACCTGGGGCCTTTCACATCCGTAGGCCAAGCACATTACATCATGCATCATCTGAGTCAATGCTCACTACTCCAACAGGAAGGAGGGAGATACTATTACTATTCCCATCTTACAGCTGAAGAAATTGAGGGTCAGTTTGCAAGGTCCCACAGCTTGAAGTGGCAAAGCCAGCAAATGAAGAAAGGTCTATCTAACTAGGCCACACTACCTCTCAGAAAAAAGGTTCTGACTCTGACCCCCTGCCCAATGGGCTCCTTCCCTTCTATCAAGGACCCCATCCTCACCTTCTAGCATCTTCCGCAGTTGCTTCTCCTTCTTGGCCACCTCATTCAGGAAAAGCTTGGAGTTCAGGTGGCCGATCTTAGGTGGGGAAAGGCTGCTGCCTGTGCAGGTCTGGGTCCTGGGGGCAGTGGACGGGGCATCTGCCATGAGGAGGTATCACCGTGAGCCTGCCCTACCTCCCCCCATGGGCATGGCCCTCCCCGCCCCCCAGATGTTCCCTCTGAGGGCCAGGGGCCATCTGCTCACCTGTCCATTAGAATTTTCACAGACTTGGTGTTCTGTAGGGAGAGAACAGGGTCAGTGATGGGAAGAGCAGCACAGAGGGAGGGGAAGAATCAGAACTGGCCCTCTGATTCTGGCCAAAGTGTGGCAAGGGGGTCATCAATTTAGAAGGTAAGAGAACAATTAACATCTATTGAGTTCTTCCAATGTGACAGTGTTCTAAGTGCTTTTCACACATCCATCACTTCATCCACACAATCAGTCTAGGAGGTAGGTTCTGCAGGCCCCAAACCCTTTATCTGAGATCTCTGGGGCCAACTGTGTTTCAGAATTTGGAATTTTTTGATCTTAGAAGAGAAATATGGTACTTGTACCATATATTACATGTCACCTCCAGCAGGACCTGGGAGATACCCGATAAGGCAACACATTAACATTTCTACAGCAAAATGCTTGAGTATTCATATCAAGTAAAATAAAGACTACAAACTGCCCAACACCCATGCAGGTCAACCTTTGCTATTAAACAAGTAGCTAAAGGACAGTAGGACTGAATAATCAACTCTGTCTTACAGGCTAAGGAACTAAGGCATAGCTGAGTGGATGTGACTTGCCCAAGGTTACAAAGGCAGAAAGAGGAGGGTGAGATCAAATCAGTGAAGGCTGGCTCCAAAGCCAAGGGCATGTGAGCACACCAGTAGGGAGGAAACTGGCTGAAGAGTAGAAGACTACAGGCTCCAATTCAGGAGTGGCAGCCCCAGGGCCCAGAAGCCCAGTCCTGGGCCCAGCCCACCTTCATGAAGCTGACATCCTCTGTTTTGTCAAAGAGCAGCTGCAGGGAGCCAAGCAGTTTCTTGGCCTCCTGCATACGCTCGCCAAGGTGCAGCGCCTGCGCCGCATTCTCGCTGCAGAACTTGGCCTGGGCTTTGTCCAGAACCTCCACTGTCTGCCGCAGGTCCTCATCCAGCAGCTGGTGCAGCTTCTCGTACTGCAGCCGCACCTCCTCCTTCAGCTGGCTCACCTTCTCCTGCAGGCACAGGGGCAAGAGTGGGCGGCCAGGTGAGTGCCAGGTACCTCTGGCTCCTGCTTCCTGTCAGCTCACACTGTGGACAGCGGCATCTGGGACTCCAGGTCTTCAGGCTGCCCTGGCATCCCAAAGGCAAGGTCTGACCTGTCAGTTTCTCACTGGGTAACAGGACCGGGCCCTGCGTCAGCCACCCTGACACCAGTGGGGGTGACTCACATCAAATGACTGACTTAGAGGTTCTAGCACAGAGCTAACCACATGAGGGATCCTAAGTTAGAAACTAGCACAAAGGCCTGCACCCCAGCTACTCCACCCCAAACCACTGGCTTGGGCTATATTACCTCTACCAGGCGCTTGTCTGACTCGAGTTTGTACAGCTGGTCCTCAATGTCCTGCTCTCGCTCCTCCAGCCGGTCCTGCTGCTTCATCAGCATCTTCTGCAGGGACAGTTCGAGTAAGCGCCATCAGAGGGGGGCTGTGGGTCTGCCCCTTCCCAAGGGTGGGTGAGCACCACACTTCCCGCTACAGAACAGACTTACAGGTCTTCTGACTCAGTTGGCCTAAAAATCTCTGCCACCCACCCTCTATGTGGCTCCATCTGATCCCAGGGGCTTGCTAACAGCTGGCTAGCTAGTCTTTGACCCCAGTCACCAAAACCCTGGACTAGCTTAAACCATGAGCTGAAGGTAGGGTCACGTCAGCCTCTACTCCAAATACATTTCCTGCACTGATTTACCTTCATTTTATAGAACAGGAAACTGAGGCCCAAAGAGGTCAAGTACTTTGTCCAAAAAAGTCACACAGCTGGGATACAAACCCAGGTGATCTGACAGTAGGGTCTGTGCCCATCTAAGCTGTTTCCTCTCTCTGGAGAGCCCTGTCCTAGAGATGAGCACCCTAAGATGCAGAGTGTCAAACAGTTGCCAAGGTCAAAAGTTCCTCTGGCTCTCAGTCCAAAGCTCTCATTAGCTCTATACTAGTGGGGTATCAAACCAGTCACCCTGTCTCTTGTTTTTAACAGGGCATCAAAAGGGTTCTGCTTGACTTAGTCATGGCCAATGAAGTAAAACTCAAACAGACCCAAATTTTTAAAATGCGGGTGAACCAGAACAAGACCTGGAACGGAAAAAAGACAAGTTGAAGCCCTGCTAGAAACTTAAATGTCTCCCTCGTAGATAACAAAGGCAGTGTGCACACCACATAGAAACCAAATCTCTTGACTGGTGGAGTCAAAAACAGCAGTGCCCTGCACAAAGGTGGTGGGCATTCACATGAGTCTGTGTCACTCTCCACAGTCCTGGCAATAATCCAATCCCCTACATCAAGCTCCTAAAAGGGCTCACTACACCTCTTCTGAGTCTTCTGTTCCAGGCTTTGACCCATAATTGTTCCTGTTCCAGTTATCAGTTCACTTCACTCAAATTTTAAAAATTCAGATCTGCTCTAATTTTGCTTCCACTGGTCATTTCTGAACTGGTATGAACCAGTTCAAGGCCTTGTTTTTGGCACTAAAAGTTAGGTCTCTGAAGTCCTTGCTAGCTCCCATAGTCCATTAGTCAGATCCAGGAAGAAAAGGAGACCCCAGCTTGCCTAAGGTCGGAGCCCGAGCCGTGCCCTGGACTTCCAAGTGCAGCTCCTCACACTGCTGTCACATTTCCCTGTTGAGGTGGGTTTTGCCTGAATATTCATACCAAGTGAGATAAGGCACTGGACCAAGCTGCTCTCCCCAGCTCTAATCTGCTGTTCCCACAACAACCCTGTTGAGCTGGCTGCTGCTTGTATTCAGTCACCATCCTCACCAAGCAAGGTCGCTTCCTTGCTCAAGAACCCTCAGTGACTTCTCCTTTCAAGTACTTCAGCACAGTAATGAAGGCTCTCTTCCAACCTGACTCTCCCAGACGGGTGGGCTCGTCTCCTGTCCCCAGGACTCTGTGCTCATTTTAACTCCCTTGACTCTCCTCTCATGTTCTATAGCCCACAGTGTCTCTTTCTCTCTCCTCCACTGCTCTACCCCTGCACCCCTATCTATCCTTCAAGGCTCAGCTTAAGCCCCACTCCTCCAGGAAGACTTCTATGTTCCCTGCTCTAAGTCTGTGAAGGTCTCCCCTTATCACGATATATTCAGACTCTGCCCTGCCTCTACAGGCTACTGTCCAATACAGCAGTCACATGAACCTCTTCAATTTTAATTATAATAAATTAAACCGAACATCAGTTCCCCATTTACATCAGCCACATTTCAAGTGCTCCATAGCCAAATGAGCTAGTAGTGACTACACTGGACACCGTATACAGGAAATATTTCTGTCACTGCAGAAATTTCTATTGGACAGTGCTGCTCCCTGTAGTTTCCTGTCTTGCCCACGATGGTCTGATCTTCTTGGAAATAGGCCTTTACTACTGGTTTTCTCTACCTCCCTTCTCAGACAGGCCACACAAAAGCTTAAGCACAGGACAGAGGGAGAACATAGCTACTAAATAAACACATAGGTTTTGCACAGCAAGAAAGTTGCAGCTTTCCTGGCACCTACCTTGCAGTGTGTCTGCTCAGAAAGGAGTGGTTCTCTTTCTTCCTTTTAGGGGTCTCAGTCATCCTCAAGCATGATCCCATGATCCTTACTCCCAAGCATACCCAGCTGGCTCTCCAAAAACAACCTTCCTCACTTTGTTTAACCCCTCTTAACACATGAGTAAAAGGCAGCCAGCAGGAGACTTCAGCCAGACCTATTTTGTGTTGGTGGCTACTTGGAAACAAAGACCCAGGACCCTGGGGACAGGAAGAGGTGGGAGGTAAGCTCTCAGGTTCTAAGCTTGGGGAGTCTAGGGTACCCACCCAAGCTCAGCCTTTCAGTAGCCCAGTAGACAGGACTTTTAAGAACCAGACTGAGGAAGCCCTGCCCCTACTAGTACTTTGTCTTTCCAGTAGAAAACCTCATTCCAGGGACAAGAGCACAGGGAATAGGCACAAGCCCGAAGGCCCAAGTCTGGAAATGGACACAACATGGATTTGGGCTAGAAGTGGCTGTACCCAGAGTTCTATCAAGAAGGAAGGAGGCAGCCTGTAGTACTACCCACATACATGCATACAACTACACACACACACTCAGTCTGGGTCCTGGGGCCATGTCACAAACACTGCTGTATATGTATTTGCATCTATGCCCCTGCACAATGAGAACTGGCCTCCTAAAGGCCCAGACCACAGAGGGAGCTCTGCCATAAGGGCAAGAGGGCCAGGAGTACCCCTGCCCAGAACACCAGACCTTTTTCCTCCCCTGTAACACCAGGTCCTCCAACTCTCATCTGTTTTTACCCTGTCCCCACACTCAGGAAGACAACGGTGCCCAGATACCTGAAAGCCCAGGCCTCCAGACGTTGCCCCCATCTGTGCACCATGGTCTCCCTGCTCATCAGTGCCAGATTGCGGGTGGTGTTTGGAATGAGGTTGGTTGACAGGTAAAAAAGAGGCAGCCTTGGGTTCTTAAGAGGACAGGAGCGAGGCTGTCCCACTGCCATCCTCTGGACCAGAGGTCCTCTGCTGAGGCCCTGGGAGGATCCCATGGGACTCATGGGTGACCTCTGAGGCAGAAACCAGGGAGGCAGCCCTGTCTGGTCCTTGCTTCTTCTTCTTCTAGGCTATTCTCTTATTTTATTGTGATTAACTGAAAGTATACAATCCAAATCAATTTTGCATGCCCCCCTGTCTGCAACTCCATCTGCTCTCCTCACCCAGTGACAGCACACTCCTTTTCACTCTTTACTTCGGGTATCCTCTTAACAAACACCTATCCCCTCCTTTCTACCCTCACCTCTTCCATCTAGAAAAAAACCAATAGGACAGCCTCCTGTAACTGTGTAAGACGATAAAGCACACACGCCACATGCTCACACTGTGTCCCTGAGTCCAGTCCATTCTTGTCTGAAGAGCTGACCTCAGGACTGGTTTCAGGTCAGGACCAGCAGCAAATCTAGAGGCCATGTTCCCAGGGAACCCTCCAGGCTGTCAGACCTTCAGTTCTGTTCTTTTAGTAGAGTTCTTCAATTGCACACCTCTTTTTCTTGTCTGGGCTTTTCTCCTTGCTTCCCCTGGTGATACGTACCCTGGGACTCTGCTGTGTCTTCCCTTGCCTGGCAAAGGCAGAGGCCCATACTTCCTACTAGTGGTGGGTGAGTTTCATTTCCCCTCCCCCAGCTCAGAGGCTACCAGGTGCCTGTCCCTATTGCAGGAGTGGTGAGAGATGGCAGGAAGGGGAGGCTAGCCAGGGGTTGCCAGCCAGAAGGGTGGAGGAAGGGACCAGCCAGCCAGCCTATCCAGGGCCTGTCCTGGGGGGCAAGTGTTAAGTTCCTGCCACAGCCGATGCCTATGTGAAGAGGGTGGCCTACTGCTACTTCAGGCACTGGGAAAGTAGTGGACGGAAGGCAATACTCATACCCTGCAGTCACTGATCACTCCCACCCCACTGGAAGGTGAGGAGCAGGGAAAGCAAGGCCCAGACCCCTCCTCACTACCAGCAGCTTCTTTTCTACCTAACCCCCACTCTGCCTCCCCAGAGAATTGCTGAGAGCCAGGATGCTCCACTTCTGATCTGGGAAAAACCCACAGCTGAGGTGGGCTCAGACATCCCTACATGTGTACTAGGGGAAGCCCCTTACTAGTCAACTGAACTGTGGCACATCTTTTTTTTTTTTAATTACGACTGAGTGAAAATGTACATTCCCATATAAATTTGCATGCTCGCCTATATGCAGCTCCCACTGCTCTCCCTGCCCAGTGACGGCACACTCTTCCTTTCTGCTCCATACATGTCTTACCCTCCCAGCAATCTCCTATCCCCTTCTCTCCACCCCACTCCTCTGCCTCCAGTAAGAGGTCAGCAGGACGGTGTCCTATGGATGCATACAATCATAAAATGCACACGTGATATGGTCACTCTGTGTTGACTGTGGCACATCTTAAGGTCTCGATCTGAGTGCTTGGGAAGCCCTGGTGGCATAGTGGGTACGCACTACAGCTGCAACCAAAAGGCTGGCAGTTCAAATCCACCAGGTGCTCCTTGGAAAATCTATGGGGTGGTTCTACTCTGTCCTACAGGGTCACTATAAGTCAGAATTAACTCAGTGGCAGTGGTTTTGGTCTTTGATACTAGCACTTGAGGTCAGAGACCCAGATACCACGCTTCCAGTGCTGGGTAAGTCAACTCCAGCCCCTCTGAGCAGGTCCTGGGCTAGGCAGAATCTGCTCACCTCGCCCCTCAGGACTTCTCAATTTCTCCTCCCAGGACTGAGAGGGCAACAGCATTCACTCCATTCCCACCCCTCCAGGCCCCAGAGCTACCTCTTCCTCAGACCCACTGCCCCCGCCTTCAAGCCTCAGTCTCCAAGCTGCTCTCTCTGGCCATCCTCCCAGTCTGCACTGGGGGGAGCTGTACACCCCTACACTTTTGCCACACATTCTCTGGAGCCTGACTGGCCAGGTCGAGCTGGCATTTTTGATGCTAGGCTGGACTGCCAGACAGGTGAGGCCATCAGTACTGCGGGCTGTATAAAAGTTAATAAATAATAATAATAATAAATCCTCAAGTGAACCCTGAAGAGAAGCAAGGTCAGCAGGGAACAGGGGACCAGGGGCTGGGACAGAAGCAGCTGCTAGGTTTTCTGACAAGGCCAGGGCTGGCTCCAGAAACCCCTGTAGTGGTGGAGATGAGGAGGGCCAAGGCACTTCTTCCTGCTCGGGTCTCAATCCAGGTGACTCTCCTGTCATTCCAGCCCTGCTTTCAGAACTACCCTAACCTCACCTAGCTACCAGCTCCCTCCCCCACCCAAGCTGCCACTTTTGCCTCCTCTCTCCTTGGGGCCCACAGCACTCTGACCTTCTCTAAGAAAAGCTGTCTGCCCTAGACCCTCCTCTCACGCTTCAGCCCCTGCCTTGGGCTAGGGAAATTACAGACCCAGAGGAGAAGGGAGCCAGGGCAAGGACAGGCAGCACCTCAGGGGCAAGCAAGCCTAAGCGGACCCTGAAGGAGTTTCTCAGCTGCAGAGCAGAAATAGCTTTTGCCATGCAGAAAGCAGTGCTCTGGGGCAGCAGAACAAAGAGGCGAGAGAGAAAGCCCCCCTTTGTCTGGGTTTGAATGCCAGGCCATCCGGGAAGGAAGGCTTTCCCAGGGCCAGGGATGAGTCTAGCCAGGGTGCCTGCTCGGCCCAGGGCAGGGGCCCAAGCCAGTTTCTCCATCTTCCTGTGCCCACCCAGACCACCCCCAGTACATCACAGAACCTATTCTGGCTGTGACCTTCAATACTCTCACTAGGCAACAAGCTCGCCCTAGCCAATCCCCTCTTCCTCTCCCTTCCCCATCATCCTCCACCAGGTGAGAAGGTTGCATACAGCTGACAAACTCACAACGACAACCACGGAACCAGGAGCAGGGACTCACCGGGAGCAGGGACTCACATAGTGGCACAGTCATGCTGACAACCGTCAGGCCATGCATGCACATGCAACTTCAATACAAGGGGACTCAGAAAGCATGGCATGTAGGCACCCTCTTCTCTCTTTCGCACATGCATACACGCACACACACACACCTGCAGAGAGACATGTATGCAGTGTCAGAGCTACAGGAGGAAAAGCAATCAATAGGACATGCAAGACAGCTGCCTTGGCTGTGTCAGCAAGATCCTGGGGTGGAGATGGGGGCTGGGCCTTTGCCTGGGGCTACTCTTGGGGCCCAGAGAGGAAGGCCACTCAGGAGTCACCTATACAGACTCAGAATGGTTAAGGAAGTGGTAGTAACATGACTCTCCATCAGGCACATACACATGTGGGCATAAACACGGACAGCGCCTCCCCAACTCAGCTCCCAACCCCACCTAAGACCTCAGGAATATGGTCTGCTGGGTGATGGGGAAGCAGTGGGCCTGGCACTGCCCGAACCAGGCTCCTCCCACCTACGCAGCCCAGCCAGAGGCAGACACCTGAGGCAGAGACCCAGCCTTCCTCCAGGCTCCCAGTGCAACCTTTCCAGCCAGGACCACCATGAGCAGCAAATCCCAAACTGGCCCCAGTAGTAGGATCCCTTCCCAGAGGACATTTCTTCTCATGTCTGAACCTCTGAGAATGCAAGAAACAGGTTCCTGGCAACATCTGCTGAGAGATCTTGACCTGGGGCCTGAGAGATGGCACAGACACACAACCTAAGACTGCACAAGCTCAGACATACTTGAACATGCACATCCTGTACATCCCTCACACACTCATCTAGGCCTTCTCCCAAGTCTTCTTTCCACGCTGAAGACAGTCATGATATGAGGGGTGCTTCCGGCTCGTACCTGGGAGCTGGGAGGTTTGACTATCCATAGGCTGCCAAGTCTGAGCCCACCTGTATGTCTCAATCTTGGACCCTTAGCTTCCCACAGGCCCAAGGTAAACAACTTTACAAGTCTCAGCCTCCTGCCCACTCACTCTCAGGGGCACACTGGCTTCCCAAGGGCAGAATAGGGCAGCATTGCTCCGAGCTGCTGGGCAGAGGTGGGGCATGTCAGTAGGTGAATGGGGGGCCTCCAGGGAAGGGTTAGTCAGGGTTTCCTATTACTAGCCAATAGAGCATCTCAGCAGCCCTCCACTCCAAGAAGCGAAAGAGCAACAAACAGCACTCTCTGCTTCTGTTCCTATACCCTGGAGAATAGTGGTGCCATCACCCACTCACCGGCAGAGGCCCTTTAAGTCAGACCCCTTTCTGCTACAACGGAAAAGGGGCCAAGGAAAAGAGCCCTCCCCCTGTCTGGCCCAGAGCTGGGAGAGAAAGGAGAGGTTCATTCATTCAGGTTCCCCATTGCCCACTCTCTGTCCCCCAAGGAAGGGCGGGGCCTCTCTTCTTACACAATGAATAAGTCAAATTCACACTTGAGTGACACTGGGCTTTCCAAGGGTTTCCAGCCTCAGTGCCCTAGGGCACCAGAAAGAATTCCTAGGGCCTGGTGTGGGGGAGCCTGGAGAAAGATAAGAGTCAGCCTGCCCTGCACAGATGCTGAATGCACAGAATTGCACATCTGGCTCTGATGCAACCCACTCCTCCTGAGTCTGCCCGCACCAGGCACAGAACACACACACAGAGCTGCTAACTAAGTTCAGCGCCTGCCTCCATCCGGTTCCTTCCAAGAGCCAGAGAACTCCGGGGCCTGCCGGTGGGTACCCTAGGGCATACTCTGCAAGGACTTGCCCCCCACTACTCCTGTCCCCCTCCCCAACTACACAGACAGAGACAGGTGCACATGAAAGTCTAGCAACCATCCTCAAAGAATGCTAACACCTAGACACCCTCCTACAGCCAAATTAGGTGCAACTGTCTCCTCCACTACCTCACTTAAAGACACACCCTAGCACTCAGAAACGGCTAAGACCACAACTGCGGGGTGTGTACAGGTACACACTCACACAGCACCTCGGACTGCTGCCCCTCGTCTGTCCCTTTCGGCTACATTCCCTTCTTTCCCCTGCCCTCACTTTCGGCTTCCAATCCCAGGACTGAAGACCGGACAACAAACGGCCCTTCTCTGGCCTCTGCTTTTTTCCCAGCCTCCTCCCCCAGCCCTTCCATCTTTATTAATAGCAGCAGCTTCTCAATCCTGGGCAAAGTCAACGCTCTGTCTGCCCTGAGTGAGGGGCAGAGGGCAACCAGGGGCTCTTCGCTTCCCCTAAGCCTCTGCCTTTCCCACCCCAGGGGGAGAAAAGTAGGGGGAGTGGAGTAGGGGGAGTGGCTCTTCCCTCCCCCGCCTCTTCCTTCAAGAAACCAGAGGCCCGCCCTGGCACAAAAACCCAGAGCTAACCCATCCAATTGAAAACTAATTATACAGCAAATTTTATTTGTTATCCCCACCCTCAGCCTGTGGTGGCCCTCCTGCCTTTTGTTGGTTGTATGTGTTGTGTTTTTCAATTGCTAAATGGTGACTCATTCTGACTGGTCCCCCTCCACAGGAAACAGCCCCCACATACAACCCAGCCCATTCAGCGCTTCCTCAAACCCTGCCTCCCCACTGGCCTTGACTAGCCTCCAGGGGCCCCCACCCATAAGCTCTCCCAGTCCACCCAAAGGCCAACCACGCCACCACGGTATCACACCCAGATCCCAACCTGGGGCTTCCGAGAGGTTCGGACAGTGTCAGGCCAACCCTTTCCTTCTAGCATGACTCAACCTTGAAAGCCAGGGGACCCGGAGGGCCCTCGGAGGTGCCCCTCCTCCTTCACTGAAAGGGAAGGAAGTATTGCCTCAGTCCACCTCCCAAGCCAGGCCCAGAAGCCTGAGGGGGAAGGAGATTTTGACATTGGCTGCTGCTGCAGGGTGTATATAGTGGGAGGGGATGCGGTTCCATAATCACCCAGTCGGCAGCCCTGGGGAGCCAGCTGCCTGAAACCAGATTTCAAGGCGGCTCAACCTTAAACCCACAGGATTCTTTTTCCACTTCCCCTCCCCAAAAGTGGGAGGGCTTCCATCATGGGCTGGACTGGGCTGGGCTGGGAGAGAAGGACTCAGGGTGATGGAAGACACATACTTTAAGGTTTGTTCATGCATACGTGTGCAACAGACAGGGAAGAGTTTCTCACCCAAAGAGTGGGCTAAGGGGAATACTCCAAACGGCTAAGTCACCATCCAAGACTTTGCTGGCTAGCCAGGCCTCCTCCACCGAGATACCCTGAGTTCTACGCTCCCTCTGGAGGCCCGCTGCCTCCCCCCATGTGTTTCCAATAGAGCTTGAAACTAACATGGCTGCTTTTGTTTACTTCCTCATTGGTATGCCAGCATCATGGATCATGTCAGCCACAGCAGCGGCACCGGGACACTCATTACATAAACAGCAGCTGGAGAAGCAGGAGCAGGGTCACTGCCTTGGTGACTTCCCGTAGGGCCTACAGAAACAACGCTGGGGGAGGCAGCTGTGTGCAAACAGAAAAGCAACACCCAAACTCTACCTCTGACAGCCTCACGGTTCAGTTCTATAAATGACTCACAAGATGCACCTAGGAGCACAGGTGGCGCAATGTGTCAAATCGTGCTGGGAACCGTTCTTCGCAGGACTTGCTCCCAAGCTTTCAAAGTAGGAGAGTTTAGAAGGAGGCCTCTGGTCTGATACCACAACAGCCTGTCCTGATGGATGGCCACAGGTCCCCAGACAGAAGTGTGTGTCTGTGTGTGTGCACGCGCGCAAGGTACTTGCCCGGATCTCATTCCGCCGGATCTCCACGTCGCACACCGAGTGTCCCTGATGCGCACCGCTGTAGTAGCAGCAGTACTGGCACACGGCCACCTGCTCGGCCTCGCAGTGGTAGAGGCGGTAGGCGTTGTGCTGTGGGCAGCTCCAGGCCCGCACGTCGTCCGCCTCCACCAGGAGGTGCCCGCGGGCGGTGGAGGGCTGCTGCAGGTGCGTCTGCACGTGGGACTGGCAGCAGGGCGCCTCGCAGCGCAGGCAGACCTTCTGCGCGGGCAGCGGGGGGCCGCGGCGGCAGAACACGCAGTGCAGCGCTGCCGGCGGCTTCTCCACGTGTAGGGCGTTGAACTTCTCCACGATGTTGGTGAGCTTCAGGTTCTTCTCCAGGCCCGGCTTCTGGTTGTAGGCCTGGTTGCACTCCGGGCAGCGCACCAGGCCGCTGTCCTTGGCCCACGCCTCGCCGATGCAGCCCCGGCAGAAGTTGTGTTTGCACGGCAGCTGCACCGGCTCCACGAAGACGTGCAGGCAGATGGGGCAGATGAGCTCTTCCTCAAAGCAGTTCTTCCAATTCTCCGCCATGGCGGCTGCGGGCAGGGGTCCCGGACAGGCCTCCCCAACTCCCCAACCCTGGGGGTCCGTCCGGTGCAGTTGTAGGTTCACCGAGCTCCGAGCTCCAGCCAGCCCAGGCAGTAGTTCAGTTACCAGTGCCTTCAGCGAGTCCGCCCCACAGAGGAGGGAGCCTCGGTCCTCACGCTGCTCGCGCAGCCGACTGCGTCTTCTCCTCCTCCCGAGCGCCTAGCGGGAGGCGGCAAGCTGCGCCAGGGCCGGGGCACCAGCCCTGGTAGCGAGCGCCGAGGTCCAAATTCCATATAAGAGGCCGCCTCCCCGTCGACGCAGCTAGGGCAGAGGCGGCCCGCGGCCTGTACTGGGGCCCGCGGCTGACATTGGGGCGCGCCCCAACGCGGACAGAGCCCCGGAGCCACACACTTCCTCTTAGAGACAGCAGCAGAGGCGACGCGGTGGCTCCCTCCTAGCTCTCCGGCGTCGCGCCTCCTTCTCCTCCTCCGGGGTCTGAGAGGCCGGGCAAGAGAGGGCGGCCGCGCCAAGGGTGGCTAGATCAGGACGCGACGGAAGAGGCGAGCCGGCGGCACCCGGACCGTGGTACGGACGCCCCCCAGCTGGCCGTCCGTCCGCGGGTGCGGGGCGCAGGCGGTCCGACTCCGGGGCGCTGCGTGCGCGCAGAGGCAGTCATTCAGATGAAATTCCAGTCCCCGGCCAAAGACACCAGCCCGCCTCTGCCTTCCCCCTCCCTTCACAAATAGAAACGGAAGGGGGAGGGAGAGAAGTGGAAAAAAAAAAAAAACCGAAAGGGAGGGAGGGAGCAGCCCCGGCGGTGCTCCGGGCTGACCCCCGCGTCGCCACTTCTGCGCTCCCCCGAGGCCCGGCGCCGCGCGCCCCCGCCGCGTACAGACCCCGCTCCCAGTCCCAGCGCTGGGCGGGCGCCTCGGCTCTGCGAGGAAAACAAGGATTGATCACACTAGAAAGGAATTTTTCTCAACTGCTAATGAACTGGAGGCTCTGCCCCGGCCCTCCCCTCCCCCGCCGGCCCTCCCCTTCACTGTCCGGCCCCCTCCCCCCCACTTTCTTTTCTTCTCGGCCTCTGCTCGGGCCTCGGAAGCTGGGGCTGCGGGCCGGGCGAGCCGGCGGCGGCAGTGCCGGGCTACCTCCTTCAGCGCCCAGCCATCTTGGGCTCCAGGCGGCGGCAGCCGCGCGGCTGGAGTCCGGGTGCGCTCGCTTGAGGGTCCTGCAGCGTTTTTGTTTTGCTTTTTTTTTTCCTCGGGTTTTTTTTTTTTTTTTTCTCTAAGGGGAGGGCTGGCGGCCGCCGGCAAATTAGGAGAAAAGAGAAGAGAGAAAATGCCAAGTCCTGATTTCTCTCCACCTCTGCTCCACCCACCCTGGTCCTTTCCAAAAAAAAAAAAAAAGATTAGATTTGAAAGTCGGCAGAAAGGCGAGCGCCCTCAGCTCCGGACTGCTGCCTGGGCGACGCGTCCGGGGCGGGCCTGGGCCCGTCGCTCCGTCCGTGGGTCCGTTTATCCGCCGGCTGCTTCGCAGCTGAGGGGAGGGCACTCCGGGCAGGGTCTCCGCAGCGGCTGTCGCCTCAGAGCTTCATCCTCCTCAGATCAAAAAAAAAAGGGGGGGGGAGAAAAACCCAACCTCAACACTCTCATCACAGCCACCTTCAGCCATCTTGCGCGTATTATTATTATTTCAGGAATAATCTGTTTAATAAAAATAGCTGCGTCTCTAGCCCCCTCTCCCGCATCATGGGCACTCCGCCCCCTCTTAATAATAATCTCGATAATAAAAATGATCGGAAGGTTAGGCACTCTGGCTGCCTTTTCCCCCCTCGGCTCGCTCGGGATCCCGCTCTCCACCCTCCAGGGAGTGAGCGCGGGGGTTAGCCTTAGGGAGTGCGTCCCGTTGCCCTCCAAGCGGCCCCCACCGCCTCTGCGGGAGGGAAGGCAGCCCTTGCCGCGGCCGTGCTGTGGTGAAGAGGGCCGGCGGGAAAGGGCTCCGACGCGCGAGACCGCCAGGAGAGGCGCACGGGAATCCCTGCACAGCCCGGCCACTGAGTCCGCAGCCGCGAGGGATACAATGGGCCTGCAGCAGAGTGCGACCGGCAGGGTGGGGACACGGGAGGGCAGGGGGCTGCTGGGAGCCGAGCTACGGCTGGGGCGAAGGGGGGGTGTCCCTACATCAAGGCCAGTCCCGCTACTCGGGAAGGGCGCGGGGAAAAGAGGAGGAGGAGGAGCCCTTAATCAGTACCGGTGGTTTAACCCAACCCTGCTTGGCGAAATAGCCCGGCGGGGGGAAGCAGGGGGAAGGGGCGGGGTATCCTGTCCGGAAGTGCTGCTACCGCTGTTGATGCGCCTGGCTCCTCCTCTTTTCCCTGTGTGGAGTCAGGGTTGTTCGGGAGGCGGCTCCTGCTATTAGTCCCTATGATGAGCCTCCGCCTTTTCTAAGGCGGAGCAAAGCCCGTGATTGTCACGTGACCTGCACTAACTTTGGTATATTAAACATGGAGGGGGAGAGGTTCCGCGACTCTTAAAAGGGCTATGATTCCTGCTGTGTAGTGGGACCATGAGTCTCAGGGCCTCTGCACTTAGCTCTTTTTACTAGAGAAAGAAGGGAGGTTTGTCAGTCAGTCTGTTCATCTGTCTAATGGAACTGAATAGGAAATTCCATAGGTTCACAGTGAGACAATTTCCGCGTGTCCTTCATTCTTTTCCCCACATCCCTGACGCTTGCTAAACATTACTGTGCAAGATAGGCATTATTATCCCTCTTCTATTGATGAGGAAATTGAGACTCAAAGAATGGAAATAATCTGCCTGAGGTCAGTCAGTGCCGGATATTTTGCTAAGCCCTGGGGATTCAGCTGACAACATGCCCCAAAAAAATTCAAAAATGGAGAGTAGGATGATTTCTGTGGTGGAGAGTAAGGGCCAAGTGCTCTTAAAAAAAGTGACCTGCGAGCTGAAATCTCAGTGTTCAGAAGTAGGCAGGCAGGTGACAACCAGGGAGAAGTGTCTCAGTCAGAAGGAAAAACAAGTGCAAAAGCAGTAGATTGGACATGTTCCAGGGCAGAAAAGCCTTGTAGAGAGGCAGGTAGAGGCCAGGCCAGACACAGGTAGACCACAGTAAACAGTTTGGTCTATAACCTGGTTGGGAGATTTGGCTGTCAGATTCGGTATTATTTTGGATGTTATCACCAACACTATTTACTGATGGACTAGATCCATATAATGGTGAGAAGTGAGCAGTCAACACAGTCAATCGTTGTGGGAGAGAAATGAGATCAAGAACGGTATAGCATATCCTTCTAAACTTTAAAACATTGTTAAAATAATGTATTATCTAGTCTCTCAAAATACTTTTAACTGATTCCCAGGATTTGGGCCTCAAGTCATAGATAGATGGTGGTGCCATTTAATGAGGATGGAATTAAAGAAGGGTGAATTGGGGTTGGGGGATCTTCAGTAGTTTTAAGATACCCTAGTGGAAATGTTGGAGGCAATTGTACGTACAAGACTAGAGCTCAGAAGGGAGCTGTAGGGGCAAATTTGGGAGTCAGCAGCGATTACATTTTAAGTGGTAAGGCTGAGATTCAAATGCAATTCAGTCTGGTCGCAGAATACCCGATTCTTCTGTAATTCCCAAGGGCTGCTCTGCTCCAAGACCTCCATCTGCTTCTTTGCTTGAACTTCTCATCCCCTTGATATCCTCAGGGCTCACTTCTTCCTCTCACTGAACTTCTTTGTTAAATGTTACCTATGCAATGACTTCCCTAACCTGTTTAAGAATGCAACCCTTGACTGGCCCTCCCTGTCTCCCCTGCTCTGTATTTGTTTTCTCCATAGCATAGACCTCCATGCATTCTGTAATCTATTTAGAGATATATATATATGTGTATATATATATATATATCTCCCATCACTAAAATACAAGATCCATAAAACAAGGAATCTTCTTAAATGCTATAGCCCCAAGTGCCTAGACTGAGACCTAGCACACAGTAGTCAGTGCTTATCTGAGTTTCCTAGTGCTGCAACAACAAAAATATCACAGGTGGGTGGCTTTAACGAAGAGGAATTTATTGTCTCACAGTTCTGGAGGCTAGAAGTGAAATCAGGGAATCAGCTCCAGGGGAGGGTCTTTCCTGATCACCTGCCCCAGGTGTTCTTTGTCTTGTAGAGGTGTCTACCCTCTGTGTGTATCCCTCCATGTCTGTTTTCTCTTTTAGAAAATATCACACAGAATGGATTAGGTTTAGGACCCACCCTCACAGGAATGATATCATTAACATGAGAAAAACTATTTCCAAAGGGGTCATGTTCACAAATACAGGCGCTCCCACTTCAACCTATCTTCAGCATAACACTGCTCAGTAAATATTATCTCCATCTCTGCATCCCTATACGTTCTACTGTAATGTCTTATCCCTGGGTGGTGCAAATAGTTAAGTGCTCAACTAGTAGCCAAAAGGTAAGTAGTTCAAATCCACTCTGAGACCTTGGGGAAGACAAGCCTTCTGAAAGGTCACAGCCATGAAAATCCCATAAAGCACTTCTACTCTGTACACACAGGGCGGTCATGAGTCACGATCAACTCAACAACAATGACAACTAACAACAGCAACGATGTTCTATTGCTTCTACCCTAATTCAGTCCTGACAGTCTCCTTATCCTGAGTTTTACTTTCTTCAAAACCTCTCCATGAAGCAGGCAGGTGAGTGGTCCTAAAATGAGAACTGGATACCTTAAACCATATACTCCAGGCAGCTGGAAATCTACAGTTCCCCAAAAGAATCTTGGGGATTCTGCCATTGTTGTTCTGTCTGCCTGGAAAGCTTTTGAAAGTACACTTCTTTCACCCAGCTCATTCTTAAATTCCTTCAGATTTTGGGTTAGACATCACTTCTTTCAAGGAAGCCCTTTTCTAATCTTTCTAGACTAGGTTGGGCACATTTTCTGTGTATGTACCTGTCTTAAGTCATCTAGTGCTGCCATAACAAGTGGAGACAAGTGGATGACACAAGTGGATGGCTTTAAAAAGAGAAATTTTATTTTGTCACAGTCCAGTAGGCTAAAAGTCCAAATTCAGGGTGTCTGCTCTAGGGGAAGGCTTTCTCTACTGGATCTGGAGAATGGTCCTTGTCCTCAATCTTTCCATGGACTGGAAACTTCTGAGGTACAGGAACCTAGGTTCTTTCCAAAGGACATACTCAGCTTCTAGTACAGCTTCTTGGTGGTATATATGAAAAAATAAAACCATACTCACTGCCATTGAGTCGATTCTGACTCATGGCGATCCTTAGAGGTCAGAGTAGAACTGCCACATAGTTTCCAAGGAGCACCTGCACTTGAACTGCTGACCTTTGGTTAGCACGCACAGCACAGCACATAACTTACCACCGCCTACAGTGTTTCCTGTTGGTGGTATGAAGTCCCCCAAATCGCTCTGCTAGCTTCTTTGTATCTTAAGAGACTGCCTCAAGGCACAAAACAATCTTATAGAGGAGTAACTGCTTGCTGTCCATCCACCCTCATTAACATCATAGAAGCAGAGTTCACACCATGGAGGAACATCACACAATACCAGGAATCATGATCTAGCTAAACTGCTACACAAATTTTGGGGGGAACACAATTGAATACATGAGAATACCCCAGCATAGCCTTTAATGAGGATTGATGCTAACTGGGAACCCTGGTGGTATAGTGGTTAAGTGCTACATCTGCTAATCAGGAAGTTTGCATCTCAAATCCACCAGGCACTCCTTGGAAACTCTACAGGGGTAATTCTACTGTGACCTATAGAGTTGCTATGAGATAGAATTGACTCGATGGTACTGGGTTGGGTTTGGTTTTTGTGACACAGTGGTTAAGAGCTCAAATGCTAACCACAAGGATGGCAGTTTAAATCTACCAGCTGCTCCTTGGAAACCTTATGGTATAGTTTTTCTCTGTCCTAAGAGGTCGCTGTAAGAGGGCAGCCAATACGGTTTGGTTTTTAATGCTAATTGAGCAATTACTATGTGCCAGGTGTCTCCTGTCATCTTCACAAAAACTTTATGAGGCAAGTATCCATTTACAGATGAAGAAACTGAGGCATAGGATGTTAATCTATCTCAAGTCACACTGATAATAAATAGTAGAACTTGGGTAGAACAGAAACCTTCCTCTTTCGTGGATTTTTCTTTTATCTGTCTCCTTGTCCAGTTTCCTGCACTGGCTGAAGGCTGAAGGCTGAAGGCCCAGGGTATGTCTATGCAGCCAGCATGTAGCAGAGGTCCTGGCACATGTCTGTTGAAAGAATAGTGCACAGGTTTTCTGGTTCTTATCATGCCCACGATGTTGTTTTTAGAAGCTGGATAATGTGGTTTGTCTTAATCTGTCTTGTAATGGTTGCCACCCAGAAGTCCCATTCTTCATTTTTTTAGAGCTTTCAGGGTACTGAGGTGGGGTGTGGGGTGAGGGAGGGTGAAACTGGACAAACAAAGGAGCAGGGTCTCTGCCCTCAGTTCTGTGGCCCAAGATCACTTCTGTCATCATTACGCCCTCAGTCTCCCTCGCCCGATTAACTATGCAGAGAACTTTGCTAGGGCATAGTTCCTGCTAGGGACTCCCACCACCAATCCCACTGCTCTTTCCTAACGACTTCCTGGCAGTATGAAGGAGAGGAGGGGACTGGGTCAGTTCCACTGTGAGCCCAGAGAGGAGGCCCAGAGGTGGTTGCCCTTCCCAGACCACATCCTGGCCTGCCCATGCAGTTTTGGGATACTTGTGCCCCTTATTCTGCCCCTGAGCCCCAATCCTGGCCTCTCCACCTCCTCCCCCTCTGCAGCCACCAGCTGCCTCAGTGCCTAGCAGGCTGGGTTGAGTCACTTCCAGCTCACATTCTCTTTCTGGTCAGGCCAGTTTGGCAAATTTCTCTGGCTCCTCCTCCTCATGGCCCTGGAACCCGTGAGACCCCCCCTTGTCAAGGTTCCCAGATCACCCCCCTTCACCATGGGGCAGATAGAACACCTGGAAGAAAGTGGAGAGGAGACTTCAAAGACCACAGGGCAGATGTCTCTCCTCCCTGAACCTGCAGATGGGGGTCTTTGCTTTGGACCAGGAGCCCTTCTCTTTCCAGAAACAAATGCAGCCTGGTGGTGAGCCTCTGAATTGCCTAAGCACAGGAGCTGCTCTTCCACACTCTCTCGGATGAGAACTTCACCCTGACCTTGGGCCCCTCTTAACTAGAGTCAGATGAGGATAAGTACCTTACACCTCCAATCTTTGGGAAGAAAAGGGAAGGAACATGGTTTGGGCCATCCTGGGATTGTCAGCCTGGAACTAGAATCTCCAGGGTCTCTTGCTGTGACTGCCAGAGTGACTGAGGAGCCCTACACAGGCCTGCCCACTGCTCCAGGGGCCAGTATTTGCCAGCCTGAGCTCAGCAGGAATTCACAGTAAGAGTGGTGAGGGTCCCCAGATACAGCTGGGCTCCTTGGCAGCAGCTGACACCCTTTGACCCCCTCCACCGTATGTTCCAGCAGAACTCTCTGGGTACTGTAGCCCCATCCTGAGTACTCCCTGAGACAATTACAAAACCAGGTCTAGCAAGAAGGCAAAGAATGTGTGAAGGCCAGTGACAGTCCCAGGGTTCTGGGAACCCTGTCTGGATGCAGACTTCATCATGCCTGCCTCTCAGGTCCCAGGCTGTTGCCTTCTCCCTCAAGGGCACTGGGCTGTTTTTTTCCACCCAGGTCCCATAGAGGCAGAGCTGAAAGAGTGGGCTTGCCTGTGGGTGTGGTAACTTCTTAGGCTGGCCCCTGGATGAGGCTGAGTTTAGATTCATGGTGAGGGGATTCATGGTGGCTAGAAAAGGGGATAAGGGCCCCCAAACTGGAGGAAGGAGGGCCCTCATCCCAAGGGAAAGGGTTTGAAGTGACAGTAGAAGAGGATAGAGCTGCAGAGAGATGATCTGTGCCTTCACCCAGTCTTTCTGCTCCTATTCCTCTGAACTTTGAGGCATTCAAGACCAGTTAAGGAGAGTCTGTCCCTGCAAAGTCATTTCTGCATGACTGAAGAGTCACCAGCTGTGTGATCCTGCTCCTTGGCACCCCCTTCACCGCCAATACCAGCACTAAGGGTGTACCCCCCTTCCCTGTTTCTTGTAAGTGGGTAAGTCCACTGGGCCCGTATGCTGGGGTCCCAGCCTCCTGCTCCCCTATTCCACACAGCCAAAAAAAAGCACAGAGCCCAGGCACTTCTGCAAATTATGTTTAATGCACTTAGATTACACGGAGGAAAAAGGGGCAAGAAGGAAACGACATCTAAGTGAGTCACCAAAAAAAACCTTACAAAAGTCCCAGGCTGGCTGTAGGCCCTGGGAACCGCGTCGCCACTGACATTAGAAACTAATATAAAATTTTACAAAAGTCTGCTGGTTGCAGCATTCAGGTACTTGTACAAAAGAAAAGATCTCTCTACAGGGCTCCTGACATGTCATGGGACCAGGTGACTCACCTGGCATGAAGGGCCTGGCACTCAGAGAAGGAAGACAACCAGATACAAAAATACAACTGAGGGGATTCTCTACTGATCTGCCCCATAGGGGCAGTGACCTTCAGGTTTTCCCTATGGTTACCTTAACTCAATCTCGAAACACAGTTGCAAGACCCTGTGTCTAGTTTTAAAACTGTTCTAGCCCTTGTAGCTGCTAAAGGTTTCCCTAGTCCTCCCCCGACCCCCTCCGCCCCAGCCTTTCTTTGGGAAAGGGAGGAGGAGGGCAGGAAGAGGTTCCGGCTCCCCATCTAGACCTGAGACCTTGCACGGGGCCTCCCCCACCCCCTCAAGAGGGCAGCTGGTTCTGTTAGCTTCTTGCAACCCACAGTGGATCTGGGGGAAGCACAGGAGTCCCACTTTCACACTGCAGGTGAATAGCAAGGGGGAGCCCCTTCCTCTCAGAGGTTCCAGTACCAGGGACCTCGAGGAGTGGGATGGGACTGAGCAAGCCTTGAGGAGGCCTGTGTAAGAGGAAGACAGAGGGAGGGTGGGAGGTGCCTCACCTCTCCAACCCACAATGGGGTCAGGAATTCCCAGAGAACTGCAGACAGGAATACAGGGGTACATTTACTGAGCACCCACCATGCGCCAGGTGCTGTGTTCTTGGCAGGGTACATGCTCAGTCTCCAGTGATGCTCAGTGAGGGTCACCTCCATAAGTGTGAAGATCCATGAAGACCCCCTGCCCCCAGGGACTTCTGGAAAAGCACAAGTACCCAAAGAAATCAAGGCCTGGACAGTGATAGTGGATGTCTTGCTGCTCCCTCAGAGGTGGTACACTGTAGGAAAGGGAGGCAGAGACCTGGCCCCAGCACCTGTGGGTGTTCCCCCAGATTTCTGGCACTTGCTTCAAGGCCAGGCCACTCCTGTTCATCATCTCTAACTCCCCTTCCGCTGCCCCTATTTTCTGGGAACACAGCTGCCACGCTGGTGGTGTTGACCATCAGCCCACAAAGGCCCTGCAGGCCAAGGCGAGCTGCTGCTGAGAAACCCCACACACAATAGAGCCGAGCTCAGAAACTGTCACTCTCCCCCCACTCCCCAAACCAGGCAGATGGAGGGCAGAATGAGCTGTAGCAAGAAGTCCTCAGGTAGGTCTCCAGGAGAAGATTCAAGAAGAGGCAGGTCTGGGTGGCAAGGAGTCAAGCTGGTGGCACCTCTGCCCATGAAATGTCACCATACAAGAGCTTCAAAGGCAGGGCTGCTGCAGTGGTGGGTGGGTGAAGGCCAGGAAATGTCCTTTTGGAAAAGTCCTTGGGGCAGTAGAAGGCACAAGTGCTGCCAACATCAGGTACAGGGAAGCTCCTATTTTGGCCACTGGGGGCCTGATGCCAGTTTCTACCAGTCATCCAGGGTGATCCTCCTTGAAGCTCAGAGCCTGGATGGAGCTAACTGAATACTATGGGGGTGTGCTGGAGAAGGGCTAGCCCACTCAGCCCCTTTGGGGCCCAGTTCCTGTTCCCTGGAGAGCCTGGGCAATGGTCTCATGGCCCTTGGAGGCAGCTCTTTGGCTGGATCTCTTAAGAGTGGTCCTGCACCCACGGTGGAGCCATGTGTGTTTGTGTGTGTGTGGTGCCAAGTGAGGACACCTGCATGTTCCCTAACAGACAAAATGACTGTTCTGGGGAGGCCTGAGGGTGAATGGGAAGTTGCTATCCCTGGAGTCAGCTGGTAGGAGGACAATAAAGAAACCTGCTGGTCCCAGGTCAGGAGTGGAAGACAAGTCAACAGGTACTTCAAAACCAAGGGCCAGAGATAAGGTGGCTTTCAGGAGGGGAACTGAAAGATCTGCAGGATTTGGGGTGAGGGACCAAGGATCCCCAGAGGCCAAGGATACAGGAAAGGAGTTAGAACAAGAAGGAAAGAAAAGAAAGGATGCAAGAGGGTGTGAGGGAGGCAGGGTGGCCTATTTGAAAAACCAAAGTGAAAGAGATATTGAGAGGCTGCCTTTTCACTTTTTAGTAAGTCCCAGTTTTGGAGAGTGGGAGACCCAACAGATGAGACAATGGGACAGATGTGGTCAAAGCACTGAGACCAGACTTTTAGCAGCAGCTGGGGACAGTCTGTGACATGCTGGGTCTCACTTGTTTATAGGTGGGCCTGGTTGGGTAAAAAGACCTAGAAGATGAGGCTGGTGCCACCACATTTGAGACCCTAATAGTCCTTGAACCTTGTAGGGGCCCAGTCCACTTGGGAACGAGCAGACCCCCTTCCTGGCCCCAGCTAAACTGGGCTCAAGGCTGTAGCGGGGAGTGTGTCTCAGCTCTCCACCTGCCCCAGGCTCTGCCAGGCCCAGCTGGGAAGAAAAGCCTTTCTGTGAAGCTGGCTCCTCCACGGCTGGGCTGGCAGGCGAACACCGGGCACCTTCCCCTGTGGCAGTGCAGGTGGAGACACAGCCTGAGGCCTCTGTCTGAGAGAAAGAAAGTTCATCTGGGAATAAAGTTCTGCTGAAAAAACATTATATACACTGCTTCTCGACATCTCTGCACAGCAATAAAATACCATCCAGTTGCTAGAAAATAAAAATGACGAGGAAAACCCAACATGACGGGAGAAATTGTTCTGTGGCCAGAGGAGCCTGACTACCAAGGCTTTCCAGAGCTGAGCTAGGGGGTGTACCCACATCCACGCTTGGCACTGGTGGGTCCCTACTTCCCAGCAGGGCTAGGTGAGAGGGAAGCCCGTCTTAACCTAGGCGTACACCAAGGGTGCAAAGTCAAATCTCAAACCAGAGCCTGGGGAAGGGCTGCATTTACCCGCTCACTGGCCAGTGGGGCCTCAGCCTGGTCACATGGGCTTGGCCGGGCTGGGTGGATGAGGCCCCTGAGCTGGAGGTCAGTGGGGGATCATGGCCTGGGCATGACACCCTACCAGGCAGCGGGTGCAGTGGCTGCACAGTAATCCACACATGTCTCCTTTTATTTGTGGGACTCTTTTTGCTGCAGTTGTTACACTGGACATCGCTGGGAAGAGGCTGGTCTCCCCCTTGGCCCCTGCAGGGCCCAGCCCAGGCTAGTGCAGTGGACTGTCGAACACCACATCAGGCAAGATGGAGACTTTCAGTTTCTTCTCAGGCCAGCTGTACTCTTTGGGAAGTTTGAACTGTGGAGGGAGAAAGCATAGAGACAGAGCACAGGGTTAGGAGAAGCCATGATGGCCACTTTTCCAAGGCTGCTTCCAGCAAACACCCTCACCTGGGCCCTGTCCCAGGAGTGCGGGGGGCAACACAGGCCACTGAATGCCTGGCTTCAATCTCAAGCGCCAGGCCCAGGTGGGCAGCTGGGGTGATGCTGCTGGTGTATAGTGACCCCTTCTCTCCCCTTGCCCTGACAATAATTAACCAGAGTTGGAGGAGGCATGTTTTCTAACTCTTTCTTGACTGTGCTGACCTCCCTCCTGCTCACTTCCTCCCGTTCTGCCTCTGGCCACAAGCATGTAAGGAATCTGCTCCCTGAGGCCCTAGGGCTGGGGCTCTGGGGCTGCAGGATGGAGATGAGGGGGAGGGTGCCGAGGCTACAGGGAAGTGGCTTGAGGTCTGGGACTCCGTGGTCCTGTCCCTGCCATGGCCTCTCCTTCTGAGGCTGGTGAGGGAAAGATCCTGGAACGTGCCCTCTGTAGTCTTTACCAAAGGGTCCAAGGAAAGGATGTCCTGGCCCAGCCTCAAAGGCAGCCTAGGAGCAGAAGAAAAAGAGGAATATGGCTTGAAGAGATTTCCTGGGCCTGTAGCATCTTCAGGATGAGTGGATCCCCACCCTGCTCCCTTTGGTTCCTTCTCAGCTGCTTCTCAGGGCCTGCTTTGACAGTGGTCCCAGTGGCGGCCAAGGGAGCCCAAGATCTTCCTGCCCCACCCCAAGAGTCACTGATTTGCTTCCAGTTTTGTTTTTCTCATTGGCCTGGGAGCTGGTGGGGGTAGTGGGAGGGGCTGACATATCTTGTTCCCTCTGTACTCCAGAACCTTGCATGTGGTCTGGCACATAGCTGGTGCTTAACAGATGCTCACTGACTCGGAGTGATGCTGGAGCTTGGAGATAGAGTTTGTCTTTTCTCACTCCCACTGATGCAGGACTGAGCAAAGAGTCAAGGCCAGGGTGGAAGGGAGAGAAGACCAGTGCTCTCAGCCTGCGGGTACTGGTACCAGGGCTGGAACAGGACAGGCCTGAGGATTTCCAAGTGGCTCCCTCTCTCCCTTCCTCTGATGAGCAACTGGCTACACCAGAACCAAAGCAGAGAGTGGGGCAGAATGTGGTGTAGCCTCTGGACAGGAGGAAAAAAAGTCCTTTTTAGTGACCTACTTTCCTACGCTTCCCCTGGCTCCTGTCCCTCCTGCCTGGACTGTCCCTCTCCTACCCCCGTAACACCCAAGCTCAGAGCAGCAGGCTGGCGCGGTGCCATCCCAGTGCGACGAGGCCTCTCCGGAAGCGCTCTGGGCAGCTGGCTCTGCTCTGGCTGAATGGGGAGCTGGGCCTCATGGGCTGGTGCCTTGTGGGGGTTGAGCGGCTGGCACAAGGGCTGGCAGAGACTGGGTGCTCAGTGACTGCTGAATGTATGAATGAACGAATTTATCGAGCTGCAGTCCACAGGACAGAGAAGGCACTATCCTATCAGGCTCTGAGGAGTTTCTGTTCACCTGGACACCAAGCCAGGCCACCCCTGCCTGTGGCACCCCTCAGCCTTTTGTAAAGGCAGAGACCTCTGAGAGGTCCTGGGAGCTCCAGCCCTTCCTCAAACTTAGTCCTGCCTGGGCCCACTCTGGGAGATGAAGGAGCTCTCTCCAACCAGCTCCTGGTAAAAAGAGCAAAGGATGGGTCTGTTTCCAGCATAGGTGGGCCTCTCAAGAGGCAGGGCCAGCTTGCTAATGTTCCACTAACTCAGGGGACATTGAGGCCACAAAGGCGCAGATCCCCCTGGGGTGCTGATTAGCAACAGGCAGGGGGAGGGTAAGGGACTTTCCAGAATGAGGTAAGTCTCTGCAAATAAGGAGGCTGGGAACAAGGAAAATAAACAAAGGGGATTATGGGCTCTCTTCCTGTACCCCAGAGGGGCAGCCAGGGGAAGGCACAGGCTCGACCTGGCCTGCCAGCTCCTCTGGCTCTGACTTGGGGCTAGAAGAGGCTGGCTACCAGGCAGAGCTTATGGCTGGGAAGGAGAGAAGGGAGTGTGACTCCTGGGTGGCCCAGGCAAGAGCAGGGGTCCTTTGCTGCCCACCAGAACTTCCCAGTGGACTGTTCTCTGGCACCAGGCAAGGGCTTTCTGTTTAGAACCTGCCAGGGAACAGCAGGGGCCAGGGGAGGGCTCATACTAGCCTGAAGGCTCTTGCTGCCTCTTCTAGGAGGTTCTCAGGAGTTGGCAGTTCAGACAATTTGCTGAGGGTCTTTACAAGGGCTGGGTGTGGTGGTTGTTCAGGAAAACATGAAAGAAACAAAGCCATTTAATGTCTCTGGGGTCTCCTCCCCAGCCTAGCCCCATGCCTCTGAGAGGTGCCTGAAGATAGAGACACAAGTGCATGCACACACACACACATACACATGCACAAGGACATGCACACGCTCCTGAGGACTGGAGCCCGCAGTCAGAGAGAATCAAACAGGCTTACTTCTTCTGGAGAAGTCAAATCTTCTAAGTCCTCCAACATTTTCTCTACAAACTCTTCAGTCAACAGAATCTGGGAAGGAGGCACAAGGCAGGCTTTTATTTGTTTTATATACGATCTCTTTTTGCCAACTGCCAAGCCCTTTCTTCTGGCAGTGGTGGAGGCATGAGCCCCCAGTGGCGATCTTTCTATGGGGCAGAGTGTTTCTGATTCCTTTCCCCACTCCCCGTGACCTTCCACCACCACCTGCCTGAGTGTCAGAGGGGCTGAGGCAGCAGGTCGAGGGCAAAAGGGAAGGAGAGGCTGTGAAAAGACCTGGAGGGTAGGTAGTACTGGCCCTGGAAGGGAGACGGAAATGACAAGAGGAAAGGAAAAACACCTAAAGCCTGTTTGGCTGTTTGGCTCCTGCAAGTTGCAGCACAGAACAGGGCAAACAGAAAAGCCGAGGGGCACAGGAGAGGTGCTGCCAACACCCTCCTTGCCCAACAGGCTTGTTTGTCCCCTCTCCACCACTTAGTAGGACAAAAGGAATCTGTTTGGATTTGGAATACAAGCCCTGTCTGGCATCTGGAAATGCCCCAAAAGGTCCATCCAAGAATGTCTAGGCTGCAAGATTTGGAGCCTGTGGACCAACCTCCCTCATCTTACACAGAGGAAGGGGAGCCCCCACTCTCCCTGCCGTTCACCCATATCTGCATTCTCTCAGGCTAAATGCCCAAGCCATGGCCCTGTTGCTCAGTATTTCCTCTGCGGGTCCCTGTCTATTCACCTCCCAGCTCTCCCCCTTTGCTGCTCTAGCCCACAGCAGCCTCCTGTGTGATGTCTAGAGCCATCTGGCCCCATTATTCGGCTGGCACAACCACCACCCTGAAGAAGTTTTCACAGCCAAAGAGACTGCTTCAACTCAGATCTTCCTCAAGCGTTTCTCCTAAGCCTATCTTCTGACCAGGCTGGCTGTGCAGAGGCAGGCTAAGCTCCCACACCGTGCATGTACGACACTGGCCCAGCTGGGGAGGTCACTCCTCTTTCAGACCTGACCCTTCCTTCACCCCATCCTCCCTGTGCTTGTCCCCAGGGCCTCTGCATCAGACCTGTTGGCACCGTTCTACCTGGGCTGGCCCTGGCTGTGGTTCTACCTGCCTCTGCCTTACTTCCTCCAGCAGACCCTGAGCAGTCTGGGTGGGCCACAGAGGCCACATGGCCTCAAGGGGGAGGAGGAGGGGAAGAGGGAGAGGTACGGGGAGGGGTTCCTCCAGGGAAGCTCACCCTGTGAGAAGGATGGGAATCAAGAACTTAAGAAAATATCCAGCAGGTTTCCCCTTGGAAGGTGTCCACTCTGATAAGCCCCTCTGGAACAACAGGCACTTTAGTGTTGAGAATAAGCAGCCTGTGAAGTTTAAGTGGACTGGCAGAGAAAGTAGGCCGAGCAGACAGAATCATTGGGGACCTCGTGAGATGGGGGCTCCAGAGGCAGACAGTTGATGGGGTAGGGGTTGGGAGCAAGGAATGAAAAAATTACCCCAAGTGAGCAGAAAACCTACTACCACACCAGGCACTATGCTGACTGCTCTGAAGTCTTATCTCCTCAGCCTCCTTACAGATAAAGAACTGAGACGTACGGAGAGGTTATACAATTCGCCTGTGCCACCCAGCTCATGGGTGGCTGAGACAAAACCACATTTCAGTTGTGCCTAGACTCCCAAATTGGCACCTGAAGAGCTGCTCTCGAATCCTGGATTCTTTGCCCCAGGACATTTATTCATTCTTCCACTCACCTGCCATCAATCCATTTGACTGATTTCATAAGCATTCCCTGGGTACCTCTGCTAGGCCTGGCCCTGGGGATACAGGTATGAAGGCAGCCCATTCCCCACACAGACACGTGTCCTCCCTCATTTGACATGTAGTCAAAAAATCTCACTTTGCCAGGCTCCAAGCCTACCATCAGGAAACAAAACCAGCTCTGACCAGCGGTCCACATCTGCTCAAAGTTCCTGTTTCAGGAGCACAGACCTTGAGTGAAGCCAGAGACAACGCAAGAACAAGCAGAGTTTAGAGACAAAGGGGGAGAAGCAAAGTCGGCCCAGAGAAGTGCCTACCAAGTTTCCCAGACTCAGGCTGGCCCACTCCTCCAATCACACCTGGACCCCTCCCACAGCTCTGCTCAGCTGGCTCTCACATCCCAGGGTTTTTTCCCCTGAAAAGTCCAGCGTTTCCAGTTATCACCAGTCTGCATGAGTAGCACAAAAGTCACATTCATATTTTAGGCATTTCCGGGGCTTGTTGCCATCTCTGCAAATGTTAGCACAAACACAAGCATACCTAAAACCCAATTACATTACAATGGCTCCAGCCAGGGCAGGCTGGGCAAATTTGAACCCACAAATGACTTTGGAGGGAGGGCCTTTCTGCCAGAGAGGCAAACAGGTCTGGAACTGTAACTAGGGCTGGGGGGTTAGGGGGGTTAGGGACAGGGAGAGGCAGTAGGGCTTGTGGGACTATGGCCACCCAGTGAGACTCCAAAGACAGTTCAGTCCTACACCAGATCCCCTGACCAAAGTCTGTAATTGGGGCTGGGAGAGGGTGCATTATGGAGGTTTTTAGTAGAGCAACCAGCCTCCTCTCTCAGTCATCTCCGTGTTATGGACCTGTTTTGTACTCAGTTGGGGGAAGGTGTGGCAAGACCAAAAAATGGGGACAAACTCCAGCTGCTCCTATGTTTATACCTCTTTGCCTCCTCAATTTTCACTTTTGGTGACTTGCTGGTTCCTACTGGAAACCACATTATTTTAAAAAGATTAAAGGGGAAAAATTATACATGAGGTCTGCATGATATTAAGGATGACATTCCCTACAAAGAAACATGACAGACTGTCATAGCTCCAGGCACCTAATTTAATTTCCTTTGGGAGTTAAACCTTAGAAGCTGGGATTGAACAAACAGGCCCTGTTCTTTGTGTACTTCAGACCTGGAGCTGAGCATGTTAACAGATCTTATCAACAGGACACTGAGATAGACAGCTTCGATGGAGCAGCTCTTGGGCACTTTCCTGAGGAACAGGCTCACTGCTGTGAGGCCACTGTGGGAAAAGCCAGTGCAGTTCTGGGACCCGGAGGTCTTGGAATTCACTGAGTACCCACAGAGCTGCCTAGCTCTGTCACAGGTAAGGGGAATGTTGACGGTAAGGACAGCAGGATCAGGGGCTCCCCCGTGGCCAGGCACTGTGCTAACACTTGATCTTCATCTTGTCCTTGAATCTTCCTGACTGTCCTCAAGGGCATGAACTCTCCTCTCCATTTTGCAGGTGAGGAGGAGCTGAGAGCAGAGCAGTCCCCTGCATTTAGGAAGGACAGTGATCTGGCTGACTGGTGGCTGGGGATGCTCTTTTCCTGTCTGGGGAAGGGACTCCATTCCAGAAGTCTGTATTCTCAGGGCTGACACCTCTCTCAGAGTGGGAGGCGAAGGTGACTCTGGCTCCTGTCACTGCTCTGAAAACCAGCACTCCATCCTCCAACCAGCCACCTCCTGGCCACCTGCTCATCCCAAGAGGGCCTCTGCAAGGCTGTAGCCCTCAGCCTCACAGACACGCAGCTGCCCACAAACCAGGATGGCCAACTGAGAAAAAGGAAAAGCCATGCTTTAAGACAGTTACCCTGTGAGGACACTGGGACAAATTTCCAGGTGGGTATAGCGGCACACATAAGGCAACAGTGATTCTAGCTCAGCAAACAGCAGTAAAAATGATAATTATAATGCAAATAAAAGCAGCACTCACTGCTAGAAGCACTCACCAAAAGCCAGGCATAAAATCTTCCTCTGCTATGCCACTTAATGGGTGCAATCAGCCCTTGGGGGGAGGAGACCCTTTAGTGAGAGAGGAAAATTCTCCAACTCCCTGGAAAGTTTTTTAAAACATGGAGGTGCTAGGCTGAGGATGGCAGTGGCAGAGGGTCCAGGTGATCTGTTTCTGCAAAGATTATAATCTACAAAACCCTACGGGGCAGTTCTGCCCTGTCATACACGGTGGCTGAGTCAAAATCCACTGGATGGCACACAACAAGGCCCATTCAGACCTCCAGAATCACAGCATCTTGGGCTAGGCCAAGGTATCTGCATTTGAAAAAGATACTCCAAGAGATCAGGTGGGAAGAGTGCTGGGAAATGTTCAGACCCTCAGAAGAGTCAGGGCACAGGGATAACCAACAGGGTGAGTCGGCAGCTGCAGCTAGCCAGGGAGGGGTTTGGAATCCAGGCCAACAGTTTACTCCAGCAGGCTCAAACCAGCTACCCTGTGACAGCCTGGCTGATTGGTGGTCAGGGAGAATTGTCAACAACTTCCCCATTGCCCAGGCCCCAACAAGTTCCAGAAAGGAACCCGAAAAGTGGTCTGGTGTTAGTTCCTGCCCTGGGCAGGCCCAGCTGGGCTGCAGGCAGGAGCCCAGCAGCTGCAGATCTGACGCCGATTCAAATGTCTGTGGTCAACGACAGTTTGGAGTCTGCAAACAGCGGGTGACAATGCCCACTCCTTCCCCTTGCTATGACAATCCACACTTTGTCCAGGACCTTGTTTGCTCTTCGTGTTAACACTTTGTTCTTGCTTCCCAACAAGTTCGGCTTTCATTTTTCCCTTTCCTTCTCTCGGGGAAGGAAATGTGTTGTTTACAGTGGTGGGGCCTGCCAAGCAGCTGCTCTTGCACTCACGATGGCAGTGGAGGAGGCAGGGATGAGGAAGGAGTTCAGTCTGCATTCCCTGCCCCTCATCATGCCAGATGAAACACAAAAAACTGCCTGGGGAGGCTGAGGGGTAGAGGGGTGTGTGTGTGCGCGTTGTCTGTTTGTAGGTACCGGGCTGCAGAGGCTGCAAAGTGAGGCCTCACTCATTTCCTGCTCTGGGTAGGTGGCAGGAAGCTGGCTTTGGTGACCAGCAGTAGGCTCAGACTTTCTGCTCTAGCTGTTGGCTGGTGAGGACAGCAGGGCATCTTAGTCCTTTTCTAAAAGGGAAGGGATTGTACTTTCCCATGCACATTGCTGAGGTTTAAGGCTGAATGGGAGTTCTCTCAGGACAACTCAAGCAAAGATTGCCAGTTGTGGCCAGACTGACTAGTGGGAGCAGAAACAGTAGAGGCACCAAACAGCTGCGCAGGGCCTGGGCCAGGAATTCCCAAGTCATCTTCTACAGCCCTCCAAATGAGTGGATGGGGAAGGCAGGGGCCTCGTTCAGGGCAGAGTGGTGAGTCAGCAGCCACACTGGAAGAGCCCAGTGGCACTTTCCGGCACAGCAGAACCCACTAGGGACAGCTGCTGGGCATCTTCTCCCAAGCCAGGGCCTCATATTAGGGCTGGTAGGGAATGGCTGGGAATGGGGGTGCCACCTTTGTGAGCTGTCAAGACTCCAGGCAGCTGAAAAAGCAATGCGGGGCTTGGAAAAAAAAAACCTCATTTGGTGGTGTAACCCCTATGTGACTTTTGGGGCAGAGACCTCACCCTCTTCAGATCAGCCCTGGCTGGGGACAGTTGAATGTCTCAGCTCTGGGCCAAGCTCCCATTCAGAGGACAGTGTTGACAGACTCAAGGGAGAGGCTTATTGAAGCCACTGGGGTGAGGGAATGTGGGGGGAGGGTGGTACAAGACAGGACCTTGGCAGGCTTCCCACCCGGTCTGAAGACTCTCCTGCAAAGTTCTGGAGTTGGTGGAGAAGGTTTACAATCTCAGAGAGAATGAAAACAGCAAATGGCAGGATGGATGGAGTTAAGGAGTCAATGTCTGGAAACTGAAAAGCCTGTGGAACAGGAGCTGGACTTCTGCCTCTCCAGCTCCTCCATAAAGCAGTGCTCAACTGGGCACTGCAGCTGTTGCTACTTTTCCATGGGCTGTGGCCTTGATCTTCCCAGGTCTGGAGAAGTAGGCACTGTGGGGCAGGGTGGGGATGCAGACGGCAAGTGCAGACCCAGGAGGCGATGGATAGGGAGGACTGTCTGGGGGCCCATCCACAAGCTCCAGTCCTGCTGCCTTTTCCTCTCAGCCTCTTCTTTGTCACTCTTCCCCCGTGCATGGCGTCTTCACTGTGCCTTTCCCCAAGAGATAGCTGGCCTGGGCTGGCAGCCAGAACAAGGTGCCAAGACTGGGAGGGAGGACTTCTATGACTATTGAAGGCTGATGCAAGAAAGTCACCCCAGCCTCTCCCAATTCAGCAGGGACCAACAGGGAGGGTTCAAGCAGCCGCCAAGAGCACAGAAGTCTGCGTCTCTTTATGTCCCAGGTCTGCGGCACTCAACTCCTTCCAAGTGGTTTAGGCACATGGAAACATCCTGAATCTAGGGAGTGAGAGCAAGACTGATCTGCAGAGCATAACAGCAGGGTTCTTAGTTAAAGGGCCTGAGAGGCCTCCTTGACCTGGTGGAGAAGGCTCCACTAATGACTGATAATCTCAGGCTTCCGGGTCCCGTAGATTTCTGGGGAGAAAGCCAGCCTCACAGAGAGACCTAAAGGTCCACAAGTAATCACAAGCCCAGGCTGCCACCAGCTAGGGAGTTGCCCGTGACCACAGTGGCAAGACCCTGATGGGGAAGGCAGGCTGGCAGTCAGAAGCAGAAAGTGCTGACTGACTAGGAGAGGGCTGGGCGTTGGGGTGGGTGGTGTGAGTTTGGCTCAGCAGCTGACAATGTGGCTGGTGCAAGGTCAGAGGGTTTCCCAGGACTCCCCAGGAAGGGCCTGAGAAACCCCTCGGTGAGTAAGGGTGCATGCTTGTGGAGCAGGGCCTCGGCCAGCCTTCCTTGGAGCTCCCCTTCAAGCTGGCCCCCGTGGTGGACCACACTAATGAGCCCATAACACAGGCCTTTGATTAAGCAGCTCCCAGCACAGCAACTTTATTGAAACATGCCGAGGCCAGCGGCTCGTTCCCACCGCTCCCGGGTTCCCCAGGCAACAGCCCACGGGAGGGGACTGGGTGGTGGGGAGTCAGCGAGTGCTGAGTGCTCAAGCTCACTGAGGGGCTGCCAGGGGGAATAAGGGCTTCCCCTTCTCCCCTCAGCACGGTGTTAGGTCCAGAAGGCTGCAGAAGAAAAGGGGGACAAGGCCTGAGAAACTGGATATGTTGACCACCAAGGACAAAGGTCCAGGCAGGAAGACATCCCCAGCCTACATTTTTCTGGCTCTCTTGCTACTGGTGAAAGAAGAGTGCCAAGGATTACAGAACTCTGAGAACAGGTTCTGAGTTGAAAATGTAAAACGTAACTCGGTAGAATTTCTTCTTGAGTTTGGGAAGACCCTAGTCCACTCTTTCCCAAGAAAATGTGCTTGAACCTTCTACGCATGTTAGTGCTATCAAGATTCTTCTGTGGTGACCTGTCTGCCTGTCAGCAGGCTCTGTCTACTGGGAATGATGACTTGTGAGCTGAACTGTGAACTCGCCAGGGCTGGGGTCACCTGCCCAGTCCCTACCTCCTACCTCCCTACTGCTGTCCCAGTATAGAGGCCTGCTCCCTCTCCTGTCTCCAGAGAGGCTACAGTGGCAACCTGGGACACTGCTGTGGCCAGGGGGAGGCCCTTTCCAGCTGTGCTGGGCTAATTTCAAATGTTACACTTTAAAGCTTTTGCTACAGTAACTACCAACACTACATAGACAGAAATCTAATGTTACCAAGTGGGAACTTTAAAATGTATTTATAACTTTATGGTTCGAAGTAATTTTGTTATGAAACAATGTAATAACAACAGTGGAAAAAAAGGCAAGATAATTTATGGAACACAATATCCCTAAAGCACTAACTTCCATTTCTACTTCAGCTTATTCTGGGGAGTGTGGTTGTTATTCTTTGTTTACTGTTTGTTTTAATTAAGGATTAGTATTCTGGTAGTGTGTGGGGATGGGGAGCCGGCCTCAAGGAGAAATTCTACTGTTAAGCGACAGACAAAAAAGCAAGTCCACATTAGAAGTATAGATGCTCCACAGACCCTTTCAGACTGAGTTAAGTCTACAGATCTGGCAAAATTCCCCTTACATTCTTCTGTAACTCATCTCTCCACAAAAGAAAAACAAAAGTGACCACAAAGAAGGCATAGTCATCTTTTAGATCAGGGTCTGACACCCTTTCTTGGTACCCCAAGAGAGGTAAGGTACTGTTCCTTTCCCCACCCGCAGCAAACAGAAACCAAGGATGCTAGCTGCTGGTCTTCCAAAGCACTCAGGAAGGTGGAGGACCAGGGTGAGGATCTGTCAGAGACCCGGGAACCATCCGGGAAGGGATTAGGACTGCACTCCTTGTGGCTCTCCCATTCCAGCACTCTGCTCAGGAGTAGCTCTCAAGCTGTGCTCCAGCCCCACGAGAAAGGAAGGACAAAGTGTTCCGGACCAGCAGGTCTCTGTTCAAAGAAGCTGGGTTTTCATCGGGAGCAACAGGAGGCCCACAGGTATGGCGAGTGGGGTGAGGCAGGTCTCGCTGCTAAGGCCTGTCCATCTCAGCCCCGGGTCTACGCATATAGGCCTGCTTTCTACAAATTCTGGCAGGATGACCATACGGTCACTAAGAGTGGCTTCACCCACCCTTGTTCACCCTCGGTTTCCTGCACCTGGGTTTACCCAAGTCCTACAATTCTCAAACCTGGATTTCCACAGGAACTGGAACTCCCAGTGGTTCTAGAGTGCTATCATTGGTGTCTCAGGTAATGGGGTGAAGCCAAGAAGCACCCTTGGAGCTGACCGGATAAACATCAGTATCTACCTTCCACCTCCACACAGAGTGCTCAAGTCCACAGTTCAAGAGGCAGCTCCACACAGTTCCTTCAGGAAGGGGAGCCACCAAGAGCTGCCAAGGGAGGAGAAGCAGGGATGGGCAAGGCAGGGACAAGCCTATGGAAAGAAGGTAGGGAGAAGAAAAAAAGCCTTCTCACTTGTAACCAGGGTCCATGAGCTGCGTATGGATGTTCCTCAGTGGCAAAGGCGCCTTCCACTCCCGTGGAGACAAATGTGATGGCCATGTCACCTGTGATACTTTTATACGTAAAGTGCCGTCCATGAAGGAGTCTGCCCCTGGGGGTGGGAACATGGAGACAGTGAGGAGCTGGCTGGACATGGCCCCAGAGCAGTAGGCCTGACCAACGCTCTGTGACCAGTGAGCTCCCTGGGACAGGGTGCTCAGTAAATGTCCTCCCAACTGCCCACCTGTCCACTAACAGGAGATTCTAGCTCCAACCAAACAGGTTTATTTCAACACTTTCAAAGAGAAGCCTCTCTCACAAGTTCTTAAATGTCACTCTTCCAAAATGCTTAAAGACAACAGGAAACAATGGATCAGAGTCCAAAAGAGACGGCAGATGTAGTGGCTCCCTTGTGCACTGGTGAGGAAACTGAGGCCCAAGGTTAAGACCAGAGTTAAGAAGCATGGATACTCCTTTGTTTGGAGCCATGGGGTTATACCTAAACACATTTCCTGAGCCCCAGGATGATGACAAAGTGCTGTCATGGGCAGAATTACCTCTCTGCTCTGGGATCTTCCCACAACCCCCAAGACCACAAATACATTTAAAAACAGTCCTGAAGCCAAGTGGGCTGACTCTGAGGAAGCCATAAGAAGTTCCTATTAATCCCCGGTCTAGAAATAAACATACCAAGGGAAGGGCAGGCAGGGGCAACCTGTGAGGCAGAGATGTCAGTCAGCAAAGGAAGCAAAATTCGCTCTTTGCTTTCTCAGACTGCCTCAGATTAACACTTCACCAATCTAATGGGCCTGAGCTAGGCCACAGAAGTAGCCTGGGAAGAAATGGCCTGGGTCCTTGCAGTTGGCCTTGCCAGATCCTATCCACTGTGACCATTTGCTATCTCTGCCTTGCTGCCCAGGGTGGCTAGCCAAGGCCAAGCTCCTTTCCCAGGCTCAGGGGACAGTGGAGATAGTTCAAACCAGTGTAACCCTATCATTGTTCCCCAAATTTAGTTACTCTTGTGCCTCCCCTGAAATAAAGCAAAGGTGGAACCCTGAAGGCCGTGGAGGAAGCCAGCTGCAATGGTTGCAGCCCGGCGCAGCATCCCAGGAGCAGACAGTTGAGGTCTGGCCACAGGGCTGGGTTTCTGGCACTGTTGGTAGTAGCGGAAGGGACATAGCTGGCTTCCTGGTCCCTCAAGGAGTTTGCTGGGCTGGCTGTTGGGTTTGGAAATTTGAGTGTTTTGCATGGCAAGAGCAGCTAGCAGGAGAAAAGAGGCATATCCATGGATCCCTGTCTTAACCCCCAACTTGGGGCCTGTGTGATGACCAGCGGCATCTGAGACGTTTTGGTCACTGAGCTTTCCCTGACGGGTGCAGGAATGAGGGACAATTCTCTGGATGAAGAGGAGTTCTCAGCACCTAGTTCCTGTAGGTTCTCAGACTCCAAAAGCTTGCAAATAAGGGTGTTCTCTCAGTCAAGGCTCTAGACTAGACATTAGTGAGGCTCGTGCTGGGGGTCAAACAGGAGATGTAGAGAACAGAGCATCTCTCTAGACATGATCCACAGGGCTGACTAGTGCCTGCTACTACCAGCATCTCACACTGAGGCTGGTCAGAGGTGCCGGGCAAGGAAAACACTGCACGGCTCAGTGTCACCGGGGCTACTGACTACGCTGGAGTCCACAAACTCCCACACTGGTCCCTTCCCCCAGCCCCAGACTCAGCCTACACACGGGAGCCACCTCACTGGGGGAGATGGCACTCACAGGCCCAGTGGATCCTTGAGGGCTTTGGAGGTCTTGGGGCTGGGGGCCTCTGGAGCTGAGTTGAGTAGTGGGGCTGCTGGGACTCACCTTAGGCAGAGGGGAATGAGAGCACCTGACTCCTGGTTGAACTTCAGATGTACGCTCTCAAGTTGCCGCGTGCGGATCAGCTCATGGGGAATAATGGCTGTGGAGCTGTCACTTTCCAGGCTGTCTTTGCGACTCCTGCAAGGTAAGTACAGGAACAGGTTCAGAGCAAGGGAAAAACCACAGGGACGAGCAAGATGAGAGTCTCCCAGGCTGGTCTCCCGATTAGTGCCAGTAACGGTGACGGACGGCAGTGATGACAACGACAGTGGCCACCATTCACTACGTGCTTGCCAAGCCCCAGCCACTGTGCCCAGTGCTTTGCACTGACTGGCTGTTCCTCATAACGACCCCAAGAGGTGGGCACTATTATTATCATGTCCACTTTACAACAAGGAACTACAGATCAGCGAGGCTAAGCCACTTGTCCAGGTGGTAAGCTGGGGAATGAGTGGAGCCAGCTTTAAAGCTTGCATCTTTGGCCAGCACATGGCAGCTTCTGTTGCAGAGGCTTCTTCTTCCCTACAAAACGAACAGGAACTTCTGGAAGCCCTTCTTCCCCTGCCCTAGATAGAACTTTAGGCTCCTGGTCCTCCAAAGCTGGGGTGATGAAGCACCATGTGACATGGCTTCAAATGCTTCCTTTCAGTTGACCCTGAAAAGGCTGTGACATCATACAAGTTCTGAGCATGCCCACTTCTGCTAACCACCAGGAGCTAGTAATGACATACACATCCTTCATCTAGCCACTGCAGTGACATGCATCCCTCATCTAGCCACGACCCTCATCAAGGGCTAGAGACTGGGATCTTGAAGGGTCAGGACCAGCAGGCCCGGTTGGACAGCAGAACTGGGCCTCTGCCTTGCTGCATTAGACTCTTTCTGACTGGCTTTGGTCACTGGGAACTGTCATTGCTCTCCCCAACAGCCTGCCCCACAGCTGGGCCATGGGTCCCTTTGCCATAGAAGATTTGCTTTCAAATTCAGCTTTTCCCACTGACAACCTCTCAAATATGCCTCAGCTGGCAATGAGGGTTACCCACTGATCCTGTTCAAAAGACCGGATCCTGGTTTGGGCTTGTGAGTTTCAGAACAACCTCTCAAGCATCCATCAACATACTGGATGAGAAGCTCCATTAATTTATAATTCAAGTGGCAAGGAGCCACCCAAGATGTTTGGGACACAAGGCCAGACAGCCACTGATGGGTGGAGCCAACCTCCCCCTACACCGGAAGCTGAGTGCTGGGGCCAGCGGACAATGAGCGCTCTTACACACAAAGCACCACCACAGGGCAAAGGTGTGAGGTCACCCAGCAAAAGGGTCTACGGTGATGCTGGACAGCAAAGGGCCCTGGGGGGCTGCGAGGTGACAGGGCCAGTCCCGCCAGCAGGTGTTCTCCCTGGTCACACTCAGACTTGACTGCTCCTTCACAAAGCAGTCTCTTCCTTTGGTTTCTCAGAGTCAATTCTGAAACCACCCTTTCCCTCAGCTTCTCCTTTGACAAACCCTTTCACAAGACCTGTGAGGACAAATATGACAGTTGAGAGGGTTACAGCATTTCAGGACTGGAAGGATACCCCTTTACTTGACAAAAGACAGAGAAAGTCACCCAAGGCCACAGCTGTTTTGTGGCAGGCCGGGGTGGGCAGCGTGGAGTTGTAACCCCCCCTCTCCCTTACATCACAGCTGCTCTGAGGAGCCAACACCACATCCAGCCCAGGCGCCACCTGACAGTGAGTGTTCATTGTGGGACATCAGGCTGTCCCTGGGGCTCCAACGAGCAGAATTCAGGAAAGAAGAGCTGCCTATGCTGGTGGAGCCTTGTCCATAGATTCACTCACTGAAGAGCCACAGTGAGTGCCCTGGGTAGGTCCCTTTACAGACGAGGAAATCGAGACTGAGAGAAGTGAGGCAGCCAGCTCAAGGTCACAGAGTGGGTCTAAATAGGAGATTCAGGATGTGACTCTCACAATTTCTTTCCAGAGCTGCACTGATGTACCACCAAGCTTCTGAAAGGGGCTGAGAGGCCTGGCCCACCCAGGCGGGCCTCCGAGCCCATGATGCCCACTGAAGGATCCCAGCCTCTCTGGCATAGACAAAAATGCAGTGAATAGCCACTGGGGGTTGGGGTAGGGATGGGGGTGGAGGCCCGGTAGGGAAGAATCAACAGCACACAGGACTAGAGACGTCTCAAGCTGGAGGGAAAAATAAATTGTTGAAAGTCAGCTAAAGTCACCTTGGTAACTGCTACGACACACTCACCCGGAACGAGGACATCAAACCCAACTGCAAACAGCTTTAAAGAAATGGAAAAGGACTTAATCATCTGAAGAATTAATGTGACAAGTGCCCACATTTACACCTCCCACTAGCCTTCAATCATTTGAAAACGTACTTTCATCTTTTGGGGAAAAAAAAATTGCAAAATGCTAGATCTGCAGTCCTGGAGCTTGGGTATTTCCGGCACGCTGCTTCAATGGAAACACGGCTGCTCCACACACACGCAGGAGCCCAGCTTTTTGCTGATTTGTTTTTTCTGGACATCGATGCAGAAGCATGAATTATTTGTGTGGGCTGGGCGAGGTATTAAATCTGCAGCCGACACTGGTTTGCAATGTTTTGCATGGTTGTCAGCTTAATCTTAGTCATAAAAAAATAAGTAGTGTGCTCGCTAGCGTGGCCTAATTTTTCAGCTGGGTTGTTTTCTCCCTGAGTCCCCAGTAGAGGATAAGGCAGAGCTCTGGGGATTGGAAGGGAAAGGATCTCTCAGGAAGGAATGGCCAGCACCTGCTGGGGATGACGAAGGATGACAGACCGTTATGGGAGGCTGAATGGCAAAGAGCATGGGTACTGCAGAGGAAGGGACCTGGGTTCCAGTCCTGCGTGACCTTGGGATAGTTGACTTAGCCTCTCCTAAGTGTCAGTGTCCTCTTAGGGGGGATTAAAAACAATCCTCTCCTCCAAAGGACTGAGTCAGATGATCTACGCGAGGCATCTAACAGTGCCTGGGATGTAGTAAGTGTTCCGAAGGCATCTGACCAATACATTAACGGGCTGAGGTTGACAGCCTGCCTCTAGAAGTCTATCTACTTCTGAAAGAACATGGATGGCTTAGCAGAGTCTTGTCTGCCTTTATTCTGGGTTGAGAGTCCAACTGCCTCTGACCAGGTCAGTTTCCTCTGCTAGCCAAGGTCCTTACCCTGAACTTTGGAGAAGAGGCCTCCAGTTGGTGCTTGGAAAGGCTCCTGAACTCCTTGAGCAGTCACTATAGGCCCTGGGCAACCGCTGGTGCTCTGCGAAGGGCTGATCATGAGCCAGCAAAACCCCATGAGGCCTGAGTTCCTCTGAGCAAAGTGCTGTCAGAACTCTCTCCCTTCTACACAGTACAATCTGCCTCTCGGTGGCACTTACTGGTCCTCAAGTTGCTCAGTAGTCCAGTCCATCTTCCCGTGGCAGTACTCTGAACCTCTGAAGCTGCTCTTGCATCTCCTCAATGCTTTCTGTTTTCCAGTACCTGGGGTCCAAACTTCCAACTATATTCTTAAGACAGGGTGCTGAAATTTAACACCAACCAAGTCACTTTCCCTTGGACTCACTCTAGCTTCTCTCTAACCCCCGACTAATGTCAAAACTAGAGAGCAGTGTCCAGAAGTGAAATGTCTTTTATGTAGCATAAATACAGCATGTGGTCTAGTCAGTGCTGATCACAATGCATGACTGGGACACTTTATTTCTATTGAAACTGCCATCAAATTGTTTATTCTTTGCACCCTCATCACACTGCCAACCCATACTGCACTCTGTCAAAATCTCCCTCAGGCTTTCTCCCATGGGCTCTTAGACCTTTTCTCCCCCATCTCATATTTGTCTTGTTGATTATCTGAAGCTAAGAGCAGATCTCTGCATTATCTGTTTAGTGTTCCAGGAAGTGCGGATGTTTCTGAAACCTGACTCTGGTATCTATCATATTGGCTTTCCCTCCTGCCTCCACGTCACTGACAAAACTGACAAACTCACCATCTATGTTCTCATCCCAGGCTTTGATTCAACAGTGAACAGAACAGAGCCAGGCAGACAGGCTGACAGATTGACATCATTACTCTTTGGGCATGCTCATCCAACCAATTATAAAGCAACCCAACCATCTCATCACTAAGCCCCTCACTCTCCTGGATGCTCTGTGGACACTTCTCTATCGTTTCCACAATGATGTCAGAGAGATTCTCAAAACGTCTTGCTAAATTCTGTGTGCAGGTCTACAGTATTACCTCCCAGGCAGGTAATTCTTTCTAAAAAGGCAGTGAGGATAGTCTGGCATGCCTGACTCTTCAAGAATGCATGCTGACTCTCAGGGCTCACTGTTTCCTTTCTAAAGTGTGTTCACAGTCTGCTTGCTGAATAATGTAGTCCAGAATTTTCCCTCAGAGTGACACCAGGCTTACTGGTACAAGATGCTTTTTGCCTCTTGAAACATTTAAGTGCTTCCAGTCTGCCAACACACCTCTCCCCCAGTCCCTAAAAATTACTGACACCCGCTTCATGAATACCATCTGCCAATTCTCCCAGTATTCTGGGGTACAACATATGCGGACCAGGAGACCTGAAATCATTGCTTTCGTTCCTCTTATTGATACCTACTGGATCCTTCTTAGTCTGATGATCAGTCTACAGGAGATGGTAGCACGACAGAAGCTGAGTAAAATTCTGCTTTCTCTCTGCTCCTGATGAATGTCACAGTGCTTGTCCAAACAAGTGATGTCCTTCTTGCTCCAAAGAGAAGTACAAAAAATAAAGTCCTTTTTGGCTGGCTACCACACCTTTTTTGCCACTCAGTTCATTGTGAGTCTCAGTTTTTCTTGACTCTGTTTCTTAATGTCTGTGCTGGTATAACATAGCTTTCCCTGAAGATTTGTTTCAAGTCTTCAAAAAATATGCATGTGAAGGATTCTCTATGTATTTACAGCGGTCCTGGGAGGTATACCTCCTTGTTGTTCTCAGGAGGCCTTCCAAAGTCACAGTAATATTAAGGATACTTGTAATGGAGCACAGATTTGATGCCAAGGCCTATGCTACACCCTTTATATACTTTGCTTCTTTTCATTTTCATAACACCCATATAAATAGGTTATTTTATTTTTATTTTCCATTTTACAGATGGGGAAACTGAAACTCTGAGACATAAATAACTAGTTTAAGGTCACATAATGAGCAAATGAAGACCTGAGACAAAAACCCAGGTCCTCCTGATGCCAGCTAAAACATAACAACAACATCTCCTGAAGAACTTGCCTTCCCTTTCGCGTGGTCTTCTCTTCCGGAGTTTTGAGCCATGAAGACACATTTAACTTTTCCCTGAACTCTTAAAAGAACTGTTTTCCTAGAAGGCAGAACAGGAATTCCTAAAGAGGATCTGATGGAATTTTAACTTTAGAGAAGCTTCTAGGAAAGCAGGTGTGGGCACAGACTGGGGAATGCAATATGTCACATCTTTGATTAGAGTCACAAACAGTGGCATTTTGAAGACTCTGGAGAGGACTACACACAGAGAAAACTAGTTTCATTTTGGATAAGCCAGCATTTTCCAACCTTACCCACAGAAGATCCTTTCCAACAAAACCTCCCAAAAGACTGGAGAGACCCCCTCTGGGGGCTATAATCCATGTTCTGGCAGAGTCCAGACTTTTTTCTTTCTGAACTATCCTGCCCAAACTTGTTGTTCCTCATCTTCATCAACCTTCTTGCTGCTTAGCATTAGGTCGATGGCAGAGATCTGCCCATCATTTCCTTTACCAGAGGCAGACACTTGCCACGAGGCTTGCCAGACCAGGCTGCTCACTGCTCATCTTCTGCTCTTAGCCTGATGCCTGGGAGGCCGAACTTCCCCTTCTCTACCAGCATTTGCCTTGGGGCCAATTTTGTGATTTTTTTTTTTTGAAATTTATCACCCCCCTCCCTTTTTTTCCAGGGTAGGGCAAACTGTAACAGCTCCTACGATATCACTTTTTTGACCTTAAAAATACACATTTTTAAAGTGTTAAATAGTTCTACAAGACTTATTACAATAATCAGTAGTCTTCCCTCACCTCTTTTGGTATTTTCTTTACAATGTTTCAAGTATCAGCTTTAGGATTTACCTACTGGCTTCCCACTATGCAACACGAGCTTTTAACTATTTTCTACCCCACCTGCCCACCTCCCCATCTTCCCAAGCTAAGTGTATCCTAAGTGTGTTTGGATCAGATTGTTACATTATGATTATGTCTGTGAGATTTACAGCTGAGCCACACTGTCTTTAGTTATCTAGTGCTGCAGTAACAGAAGTATCCCAAGTGGATGGCTTTAGCCAAGATTTATTCTCTCACAGTTCAGGAGGACAGAAGTCTGAGCTTGCAGTGCCAGCTCCAGGGGGCAGGCTCTCTTTGCTTTGGGAAAAGGTCCCTGTTATCAATCTTCCTCTGGCCTAAGACTCTCTCAGTGCAGGGACCCTGGGTCCAAAGGATAGGTGCCCTGCTGGCTCTTCTTGCTTGGTGGTAAGGAAGCTTCCATCCTCCCTGCTTGCTTCTCTCTTTTGTATCTCCAAAGAGACTGACTCAGGACACAATCTAATCCTGTTGATTGAGTCCCACTTCATTAGCACAGCTGCCTCTAATCCTGCCTCATTAACAACATGTAAGTTAGGATTTGTAACACAAGATAACTGTATCAGATAACAAACTGGCTGACAACCATACACTACTAGGAAGCATGGCAAAACCAAGCTGACACACATTTGGGGGCACACAATTCAATCCTTTCTAGTGTAATTTTCTACTGTCATGGATTTAACAACTATCTTATTTTTCTAATTCAATCCCAAACTACCAATTGTCTACAGACGTTTCCAAGACACTCCAGTGCATCAACGCGACCTATAGCATTGTGTGTCAACTTGGCTGGGCCATGATTCTCATAGTTTGGCAGTTACAATTTAGTTTGGCAGTTGTATGAGGTCTTACAATAAAGTCCATGAACTTAATTGTTCTAAGGAAATCACTATGGTCACCTCTGAAGTCCTCCCCTTTGAAAGCTATGCACCAAATGCCAGCATCTAGTCCAGGCTTCAAAGTAATTCTGGAACTCTTTCTGGAATGGTGATTCTGCATAGAGGCAAGTTCATGAATTTCATTGGATAGCTATCTGTGAGGGAGTTTTTAGCCAGTAAACAAAATAACTATATTGGAACACCCTCTTTATTCACCTGATCTGTCTCTCACTGACTTTTTTCTTTACCAAAGATAAAGGAAATAATCAAAGGAAGACATTTGAATGACATTCAGGGCATCAAGGGTGATATGATGATAGTGCTGATGGCCATACAAAAAAAAAAAAAAGAGTTCAAAAAAAAGCCTGGACTAGGCACTGGTCTTGGTGCATAGCTTCCCAAGAGGAGTACTTCGAAAGCGACCTTAGTGATTGATGTTCAGGAATGAGGTCTGTAGCACTTTTTCTAGGATGAGCTCCTGAAAGTAACTGTCAAACCTAGTAAAATGATGAGATCATTTCTATGAGGAGATCTGACAATGTGGTCACCTGCATGATCGGATTTGCTGTGACTAGCCGATCAGTTGAAAGAGAGCTTCCATGGAGGTGTGACCTACATCAAACATAAGTGGACTTCAGTGCAAGGCTCCGGGGCCACTGATTGCTTTAGATCCTGCAGCTGGCTCCTGTTCACCTGACCTCCTGTTCCTGGGATGTAAACTGGTAGCTTACCTGCTGTCTCGCCTGCCATTCTTCAGATTCTTCAGCTTTCACAGCCTGTGAACCAGAGCCCTGCTGTCTGACCTGCCGATCTGGAGTTTGCCAGCCACTGTGGCTACATGAATCAGGAGAGGGCTCTATCCTGATCCATGGACTTCAGAAGCTCCAGCTTCTACAATCACATGAGCCATTTCCTTGTTTTGCTTCTCTAGAGAATCCAGCCAAAGACGATTAGCTTTTATGATTTTTATCTTCTTGAAGACACCTTTTCCAGAGGATGCTTTTAACCTGTTCCAGTCTGGCTGGCTGCCCTCCGTTCTTCCTGTGTAGCTGTCATCATGGAGTCACTCTTCACCTTCACCCTGGAAGGGTCCCTTGCCTCTTCCTCACGTTGGATCTCATTTCCTAGAGCCCTTGTATCTTCCTCACTTACTCTGACAGAGCATATCCTCTGATGAATTTGATTTTGTTTTTCAGCATCTTTCTCCACCCAAATGGTTCTTCTGACCTGCCATCTTCATGGGTTTCCAGACAGACTTAAATATCAGCCTGACTCTGCACTTGTGTACAGACTTCCAACACACTCTTTCCAGTGATTTTTTCTCCTGTGAATTGACAGATATCTCCTCTACTTTCAGTCCTGTTACAGGGTCGGGGCACAGTGGGAAAGGGGCCCAGATCTACAATCAAACAACTCAGGGTTCAAATTCTTGCTCTAATACTCCAAGTGGTTAGACCCTGGATAAGTGATATAACCTATTTAAGCCTCAATGTTCTCATCTGTAAAATGTGGACAATACTAAGACATAGCAAAGGGCCTTGCTGAATAAATACTGCTTGCTCGGCCAAGAGACCCTGTCTAGTCACAGATTCTTCCAATTATCGCAGCACCAAGGGATGGCTTGTGGGATGACTTTAGAGGTACACCAACAGAAGTCTACTAGTATTTGAAAAATTGATCTAAATCCTGTATTTATTTCTTCTTTACCATCTCCCAATATAACATGTTCTATATTCACACTTCCCACTGAATATACAGATAATTTTTTTATGTAGCACAAAATACCCCCTCCTTCCAGTGTCAAGAGAAGACTTGATTTCTGTACCAAGCTCCAGTACTGTATGCTACATCAGGAGTCCCTGGGTTGTGCAGCTAGGTAACATGCTCAGTTACTAACCAAAGGTTGGAGGTTAGGGTCTACTGAGATGCCTCTTGGAAGAAAGCCCTGGTGATCTACTTCTGAAAATCAGTCACTGAAAATCCTGTGGGGCATATATCCACCCTGACTCATAGAGCTGGAACTGACACGCACGATGGTGACTTACAATTTATAGTCACCTTTCCTGTGCTTTACGGACTAAATGACTTCATCCATGTTTCCTTTCCACTCTGGTCTCCTCTAAAGGCAAAGTCTTCATCTTTCATTTTAGCCTAAGGATACTTGGTCACAGTCTATCAATGGCAGTAAGATGGAAAGGAGGGAAGCTAAAAACCAAACCTCTGTTCAGCCACAATCTCAGTCCTGTGACAGTCATGACATCTGTACTGGACACACAACTTGGGGCCTTCTCCTTGGCGACACCCAGAAATAGGAGCCAGGACATCATCAGGGTTGGCAGCTAGAGTTGAAGTAGATCTGGCCTGAGATGGCCAGCTTCTGCCTGTAGCCTGGAAGATGATTTCCTCTGCTTTCTGACGGAAGTGCTGACCCTCCAGAGAAAGAACCATTTACAGGTTCCCCTTCTAGGCAGGATCAGGACAGGGTGTGAGTCATTACTCATGCGGAGGACTACTTTTCCTGTTTGCTGGGTGATCAGGTGAGACAGTTTGTTAGCCCATTTGGAGTCACTGACTTGAAACAGAAGTTTTAAGTTCCTCTGGTGGTAGGTACCTTTGAGAATAAAGAAATATTACTCTTCTTGAGGTGGTTAACCAGGGAAGAGATTTATATGAAATTCACTTCAGTAAACAGAAACACGTAATCACCACAAATATCAAGGCCTTTTAAAGTCTGTGTCATTTTGTGATCTGTGTAAACAAGGAGCTGGTGAGTAATCATCCCATGACCACCTCTCTGAAATGATCTACTATTTTTGTCTTTTTTTCTTTAACACAGTTGGACAGCTCCACAGTTACTGTTACGCATGTGTGTGCCTACCTGCATGCGTGCATGTGTGTGCCTAAACAGTGGGAACAGGTACTGAGCATATAATTATCCAGAACTGGAGTGAATCTTCCAGTGAGTAGGCACTTGAAGTCAGTAAGTTCCCTGGTACTGGGGAAGCCTGCATCATCTGGTCATTCTGACAGATTCCCTGATGGAGGCAGTTTAACGGCAGAAGGCCACAAATGGTTACTAGTCAACATGAATAACCAAATGATAAAAGTCAACCCTTCTACTGTGAACATTCCAAGGATGGAGCATGACGACAGGACAGCCGGACAAGAGTATGGCTGAAGAAGACAGGGCCAGTAAAACCTGCATTCTAGTTGAGACCCTGACTTAACTACTAAGACCTTGGGGCACCAAGCACCTCTGTCCACAGGCCATGCCCCCTGACCAGCTGCTCTAGCCAGAGCCTTGTCTTTCCCTTTTCTGAGACACTGAGTCATTTCCCCTGCCAGCTCTCACCTTTGAGCCTTTCGTTTCCCATCCCTGGAGAAGTGACTCACTGCTGAAGTGCTGGGTGACACTGAGGATCAAGGAGGGGTGATAAAAATACTTCTGGCTGTGTAACTCAAGGGAGGGGGACTCAGTGCCTGGAGAGAGAATTCAACATGCCAGTCATGACCTCTGAAGCTGGGGTGCTAAAACATGGCCGAGGCTCAGTCTCTTTGGGGCAGTGGAGCCCACAATGGCGTGAAAATAGCTCTCTGCCCATGCCAGACTTGCTGCGAGTCTGCCTTTGTTCTGCCCTCTGATAAGTATGTATGAGACAGGCAGAGAGGGACACTTGCATCAGCCCCTGGCTCTTCACTTCCAAATGTGTATTTCTGAGAAAGATACACAAGAAGCACTCACATGACAAACAGGGATCACAGCAAAAAGGAGAGTGTCAGTCCAGGAAGCAGGGAGCTGAGAGGCTAGCCCTTCCTCTCTCGGAGCCCTGCAGGGCCCGGCTGGGGCCTGACTCTCCAGTGAAAACAACTACCCTTCACCAGTGTGGGAGTTGTGAAGGAAGCCAGTGTGACAGACTCGAGCCCTAGGCTGGCTGCTGTGCTGACACAGACCGTCCACGGCAGGGACACTGACGGCTGCCTGGCGTGAGAGCTCTGACAACAGCCCAGTTGTTTTCCCAGAGGGACACTCACCTTCTTCACACAAATTCACTGGCAGCTTGGATGCAAACTAGCTATTCTTCTAATTAATCTTCACATGCTTCACAGGCTGAGAAAAACTCTTCTCTGGAGGATGACTCCCTGGCCAGGCTATATGTTGGCAATTGAGGCAGCAAGTCCCTGCATCCAGAAGGTCAAACAGATGCAAGCAGAGACACTCATACAACTATGGGGTCGGGGGAGGAGAAACATACATGTGTGTGCTGGGGGGAAAGGCACAGATGCGGACGTCAGAACACGAGAATTCGTGCTATGAAACCTTAATTCCTCAGGAAATTAAGGCAAAGAATAAACCGCCTTAAAAGTTGCTGGTGGAATTCCAGAAGATGAGAAACTTACCTTGGCCATGGTGATCAGTTTACTATTTAACGGTGCCTTTGACTACAAAGTACTTCTCCCAGCCAGGAGCTTGGCCCCCCAGTGGATATGCATACACGCATGAGCTACTGTTATCTCCAGGAGGGAGCACAGACCCTGTGCACTCCCCCTCAAGGTTCACCGGAGTCACTGGCGGAGGGAGAAGAGGTCCTAGAATACTGACACAGGCTCTTAGCACTCAAAGAAACTCTGTAGCTCTCTGTCACTGAAAACCAAACCTGCTGCCATCAAGTTATAGGAAAGGACAGAGCTTTCCTATAGGAAATAATATGCATTACTAGTTCCTATAGCTTTCCCACAGTTTCAAGTCTGTAAATCAGACCACCAAATCTTTCTCCCATGGAGCAGTTGGTGGATTCAAATCACTGACCTTCTGGTTAGCAGCCTAGCAGCTGAGTACTTTAATCATGTGCCACCAGGGTTCCAAACCCTTTAGAGAAATGCCAAGAAAAAGAAATGCAGAAACCCCACACGCTACGCCTGAACCACACGTGGTCCACAAATCACTGTGGAGGGGCTGGGAGTTAAGGCCAGACTCCATGTAACAGTCCACTTCTAACCAGGCCACCTCAGACAGAGGGGTTGCCCAACGACTTTTTCTTCCCTGGGCCCCAGGCGGCTGTCTCAAGTGAGGCAGTCCTCTGTGGCATGAAGGAGTGGCTTTCCAGGCTCTCCACACTCACCCAAGCAGGCAGTGGGAAGGGAGGCGCCAGCAGGCCCAAGGAGGCTTTTCTCAACTGATCATCTTGGGAAAAGCCAGATACAAATTTCACGGTTGGAATGCAGGGGTTGTGAAACGCTGGAAGAAGCCCCAAAGAGGGCCGAGGACTCTCCTTCCGGGAAGGCAGTGGGAGGAGGGCTCGCAAGGGCGAGTGGGAGAGGAGCAGGTTACCCAGAGGGGCCTGCCTTTCTGGGAAGCAGGAAGTAAGGCCTCAAGAAAAGAGAAATCTCTGGCCCCACGGTGGTGGAGGGAACAGAGATAGGGTTGTTTTTGTTTCTGACCATGAAAAAAACAAGAACTCATGTCCAAAAGCAATTCTGGTATAAATGGCAGAGCACGTTACTTCTGGGATTCGGAATCACCCAAGCTTATGGCGTGTCCTCCCTAGAGTTAAATAAGCACAGTAAGATATGACACAGGGCTTTGGCCTTGTAGTTGGTGTCATGGGAAAAAGTTCTTGTCTCATGGGCTCTACCAGTGAGGGTCACTACTAACTCAGAGATACTCTGTGTATCCCCCATAAAGGTCCTTGTGAATGGATAAGGAAGATCATACCCGTTTTAAAAATGGCTAGTAGACTGCCCTAAGTTCTCCCCTGACTTGCACAAGTTACTTGTCAGTCTCTTGTACCTCAGTTTCCTCATCTATGAAAGGGGGTAGTAAGACTTATTCCACAGAGTGGCTATGAGAATGAACTAAATTAATATACATACAAAGCACTATTTAAAGTGTCGGTTACTACTGAGGTATGAAAACAGCAAAAGACTGACTCTCCCACATAAGCCATAACCCAGCTGCCGATGCCCAGTCTTGATCAGCTGTTCTGACCATCCAACCCTGCCAGACAATCTTCAGACCCGTGAAGACCCATGCATCAGAACTCTCCAGTCCAGATGTCCTGACTAAGGAAAATCAGATGTATAGACATAATAAGGCCCGTATTGGCTGCTCCCCCACAGGGAGAGGAGCAAACACTGGTGCCAGCACATTTGGGGCTGGTTTTCTCAGTTGCAATCCATGCAGTTTATCTGAAATGAGGTCAGGTCCCAGAGTGGGCAGCACAGAACGCTCGCAATCTGAACTGAGTCCATCACCATCGATTCTGAGGTTAACAGGGAGCTGGAGTCTGAGAGACCTAACGGGCAGTGACAATGTTCTTGGCAATAGAAGAGGACCCGTTTCTCAACCAACTGCTGACAGATCTGTAGCCAGCACTGTGAGACGTTTGGACTCCTTCTGGAATACAGATTCTGGGACTTTGGAGACCCAACTGGGTCCATGTGAGCAGCAGGGAGAGGAGACAAGCCTAGAGGGCTGGTACCTCTGATCTAGTCCTCATCTATCACTGACTGCTTCGTATCTCAGCTAGCTCAGGCCAAAGGGTAGAGGCAGCAGCCTCTGCCTTCCATCTACAGAGAGCACTGTGACCAGTGGTGACACTTCACACCCCAGTCTGGGTGGGCTATGTTGTGTGCACACAGAAGCCCAGAGCCCTGTAACCCTTTGCCATGTCTGGGGACACAGCAGTTGGAAGAACACCTCGACACAGAAGAAGGCTGTGCCTCTGCAGAAGCCCCTGCCTGTAGCCCAGAGACCCTGGACTTCCTGAGGAAGGAGCATCACCGGAACTGAGACCATCCACAGGTGACAGGCAATCTGTTTGAGGCTTCATGGGTACAAGCACCTCCTGGTCTCCTGCCAGTGCCAACAGGGCCTACAACCAAGATAAAAACTAAGGGCACAGGAAGGAATATGGCCCCTAAGGCAGGGTACACACTTACAGGTAGAAAGCCTCCATGTGCCCCAAGACCCAGTCTGGCCATCTGCTGCCTTAAACCAGCTACTTCACAGCTGCCGGTTGGAGAAATCCACTGGTTCAAGTTGACAGCCACTCAACAGCCACTCTGAGGTGGCAGTGAAGAGAGCCAAAGAGCCCCATTCTCATGGCTTCTGGATGGCAGATTCACCAGGTAAGTCATCTTGGGCAGCCCTGTTCCCAGACTAACTCTTCCCATTCCAGAATCTGCTCCCAGGATGTAGTCCTAACTTTATCCATCCAGGCCTTCCCTTGCCCCATCTCCTTCAGCTCCTTTCTCTGTTTGTTAAAATTCTAGAACATCTTCTAGGTCTAGCTCAAGTTCTTCCCAGAAGTCCTCTCCAACTACTCCAGACCACGCTGACCTCCTTTCCTGCAGCACACTGAATCACTACCACTCCTGGCGATCATGGATGAGCAACTAGGGCTAGAAGCCAAACAAGCATCCATTTCCAACAAAACAGCATCTATAGCCAGACTCACGCCATTAGAAGCTCATCATTTAGTTCATGCTCCCCCAAAGGAAGGGCCTGCATCCCAGATGGTCCCCCAGGCCCTGAGCTTACCACATACCAAGTATGTAATAAAGCCTTCTTAGAAGAGGGACAGCTTGCCCTGGCCTTACAGGATTAGCTGGACTCCCCTTTAGCCCAGAGCATAGCAATTTCCTCCCTGGCAGGCAGGGTTTCTACTCTGGATTGCCAGCTCCCAGGCATCTCCTGCCAGCAGCTTTTCCCTGGAGCTGCCCTGGGATGAAAGGCAGAGGTGGGGTACTCAACCTATGACTTGTCTCTCATCAGAGGAGAGGTCAGCAGGAAGCAGATCTGATGGTGGGGGTGACTGCAGTCTCCCAAGGGCTGTTAGGGCCCCTAGGCAGGCAGCAGAGGCCTGCAAAAGACTTCCCTTCCTTTCCCTTCCCTGGGCCTCAGGGAAAGGAGGCAGGAAGAGGGGCCTCAGCAACAGGTCTCCAATATAGGGCTGGCCAGACAGGGAGGCCCCTGGGGTTGCGACTATCAGCCGGAGACCAGGCTCCAGGAAGGAAGGAAGGGCAACTCTGGCCGAGGCTGAGATAAGGAGGGGAACTGTGTTCAGCACAATGGGCTCCCACAATGCTAAGAAACCCCAAATCAGATTTTACCCCAACCTGGCCTCCTGTCTATTCACACAGCCCATGTAAATATTTACTGACGTTTGTGTTTCTGGTCCACTGGGTCTTCTGAGGCCCTTTGCTATGATCCCACAAATTGCTGTGCCCCAGATTTTGCCACCCCCACGCTCAGAGACGCTGGACCCATAAAGTAAAGGCTGTGCACATTGGTCTCTTCAGGAAAGCCACTGAGACAGGCCATTCAGGACAAAAGTGCCCTCTTGTCCCCATCCTGGGGGGTGGTGGGGGATGAGAAGCCCCTAGTCACCACTGTTGGGAAGCTACACCAACCCCTCTATGGGTGAGGAACTTACGGGGCCCGGTCATGGGTGAGGCCGTTCTGTCGCTGAGGATTGATTGGTGGGAGAACGGGCTTGCTGTTGATCTCAAGTCCTCTCCTCAGAGTCTCCCGGATCTGTTCGGTGTCTGCAATGAAACCACCAAGTTCCTTAATGGCCCCCTGGGCTCTCAGTATACTCCAATTTTGCCCTGGAAACCTGGCTCTGCAGACAGCCTGGGGAAAAGCCCCATGCTGCCTGGACCCGAGCCTGCTCTAGGCATCCAACGTGAGTCTCTGAGTGAGCTCAGACTGAATAGACAGGGCAGATGAGGGACCAGGGTTTCCAGAAACTTCTGGTCTACAGAGCGCCAACCTTGTAGAAGATAAGCAATGGCCTCTGAGCTTCAGAAGATTGCTTCCTAGCACAGGGTTTATCTCTGCTGTACTTTCCCTTTCTGCATCCCAGGCTTTAGGTTTGCCTTGTAACGGCTGTAGTTAATGACCAACTGACAAGGACTTTGTCACTGCCCAAGATCATCAAGGGATGCTACACACTGAAATGGGTATTATGAGGACTGCAGGAGCTCTTCCATGAATGGACACGGGCCTCTCATCCAAGTTGTCGGGTTCTGGGTGGTCAAACTGGTGTCTGGCCCTGTCACCCTTTCTCTCTGAGCCCAGGTCAATGCATGGTCATCGCCTCACCTTAACCCTAACTCAGGGCATTCAGCCGCTCCATGAATCTGCCGGGGCCAGGAGGTCAGAGAGGAATCCCTTGGAGGAATTTGTCTTTGCAAGGAGCTCTGCTGGTCTTTGAGCTGAAGCTTACTAGTCTGTTCCCTGTGTAGAGATGTGTATCGAAGATTTGCCTCTGCAAATTACTTATCACACCCAAAAGGGCAAATTACCATTGGTTGTTCAGAGGGTGATGCAGAGTGGGGAGAAGGTAATTTATAATTTTTCTAACTTGTTACAGTGGCATGGATTACTTTGGTAGTTTTTTTCAAAATAGACAGAAACAGTGGATGTTTCAGACAAGACTTCCTTAAGCTACCCTTTTGTCAAAATCAAATGAATGATTCTGCTAACTCTGCGCCCTTTCTCTGTAGCTCCTAGAGGACCTGGTATGTAGTAGAACACACGAGAAGAAAGGAGAGAGGTTTAAGCTGTCCTTTTCAGGAAGAGAAAAACTTTTATTACATACGTAGGTATTTTTTCCAGGGCTGTAGGTAGGTAGCTTATTCTTTAAGAAATAAGAAAAGATGGAAGACTAGAGAAAGAAGTAGCACGAGAACCTGTAAACACATGTACATGGAAGTGGCTGCTTTTCCTTTGGTGTTAGCTAGGGACGCCCTTTGTGGAAAGCCACAACTGTTTCTATAGCCAAGACCGGCATGGTGAGCTTCCAGCAGAAGAGACACAGTCTCCTGCTCTGGGGGCCTCCCCAAACGCAGGAGGGACACAGTGCCCTGCCCAGAGCAATTTATACTGTAGGACAGTGGGGCGGGGCATGTTCAAGTTGGCCTCATTCAGGCCTCTGACGGCCCCAGGCCAGAGCGATCCTTGGATCTGGCATGGTTTACAGGCCAGAGCTGGGCACTGTGTCAATTCTGTGGGTGGCCGACACTTGTTCTCTTGCATCGGGTGGACTATGGCCCTTTCCTGTAACTGTTCTATGGCTTCCACTCACCTCCATGACCTGAGATTGCAGGGGGAAATCTAAAACACAATGGCCACTGCTGGTGGTACATTTGAAATACACACAGGAAACAACTAGAAGGGGCCACCAAAGCTCCCTTAATCCCACCCTGCTAGAGTTCACTTGCTGTTTAACTCAGACCCGGAAGAAAACTACTCCTTCGGCTATCTTTGTTAGAGACTCATACTAAAACTCCATTGTCATGGAGTTGATTCCAACTCACAGCAACCCAATAGGACAGAGCAGAACTGCCCCATAGTGTTCCCAAGGAGCAGTTCGCGGATGTGAACTGCTGATTTTTTGGTTGAAAGCCAAACGTTTAATCACTGAACCACCAGTGCTCCAGAGCACCACACATATAATAAAGTCTGAAAACCAGGCTTGAGGAAGAAAGGAGGGAAGGCTGGACAGCAGTCCTCACCTTTGCCAGAGAGCCGCCGGGGCTGTGTGCCGATACAGATGCTCCGGCTGTCCTCATCATCCTCGGGGGGTCTGCTCAGGTCGTCCCAGGCACACTTGGCACTGACGCCGCTCAGGTTGGAGCCATCTGTCTCAATGCCTTTGTCAACTCTCTCCTGCTTGAAAGGAACCAAAGGTTTAGTGTTCCCTCAGCTAATTGATGGCCAAAGGCTACTGCTGCCCCAAGGCCACGGCTGCCTTACTCAGCCACCCACTCTTCCAGGATTCATTGAGCCCTTGTAGGTGCTGACGATGGGACAAGTATGCAAGAGCAAGGTCTCTGACCTTGTGGTTACCAATACATGATGTTCTCTGCCAGCCACTGGACTCCTCCAGGGGAACCAGGACTGGGGAAGCCAAGAGGAATGAAAATCCCAAGGGAAGCTATGCCTCTCATCAGGGATAGGCACACTATTCACAGAGCCCCGCCTATGCCCACATGGAGCTGGCCCAAGATGCTGAGGTAGCAGAGACAGAAACTGGCTCCCTGACAAAAGGTACAATCCGTCCTCTCCTCACTGGTCCTTTGGGAAGAACACCCCATCTTCTGCAGCAGCAGGAAAGGCCAACTTCTCCCCAGGTCCAAGCTTACCAGTTTTCACTTCTAGCAGCTACAGCGTGCGGTCATGCCATGAAGCTGCACTGGCTAACTTACTGGCCAGAGAACTCAGGATGGTGTTTCTTTTCCATTTCTTAGACTGAAATGTGGGCCTGGAGGGCAGTGACTATCTGCAGATCCCACCAAGAGGCCGTACCTTCATGAAGGCCCTGGCACCGCAGAGTCCAAACACGGCTCTCCAAATGGCCTCAAGAAAGAGTTGTACTCAAAACATCCTTGGGATTTTCAGCTAAAACAGTTCTGTGATGCTGGCCTCTGGATTAAAGGTCATCTGGAAGGCTGTAGCAAACTTGCTGGTAAACAGCCATGTGAGCCAAACAAAGCTCTTTGCGAGTGAGCATCTCAGTAAGAGCCTGCACTTCCTGGCCCTCTACCATCGCTCCAAACCAGCCTGCTGATAGGCTAGAGAGACTAACTGGGGAAGCAAAAGGTACTATCCCTGTTTCTGGAGGCTAGTCTGCAGACAGACCCCACCCCTAATGCTTCCTTCCCCATCAATCACAATCTTCTCTTTTCTAAAGCTGCCATCAGCCTGGAGATGAGGAACATGGAGAGGCTGGTGGCACAGAGACAGCACTAATCTCTACATATGAGTGTGTGGGCCTGGTCTGCTTAGGGTACAGTCTACACTTTTCTTTCTTTCCTAGCTGCCCCAAGGCACCTCACCTAAGTAAAGAGCTGGGAACACTTCTTGGCTCAACAAGGACAGCCTGCTTACTTCATCAGTACAAAGAGCGAGCCAAGACCTGGAAAAGTTAAGAGACTTGTTGCAGGGACATAGCTGGATCAACAAAGCATGAGCCAGCTCCACAATGAACCGACTGCAAGCAGGCTTCAAAAAGTGGGTGCAGAGGAGCTGACCCCTGATGCACACAGCCTTCAGAAAGAAAGCTGGGGTTTCTCCTCACAGTTTCCCTGCTTGCTTTTTAAAACCTCTATTTGGCTTTTGGGTTTTTAGGTGCTCAGGGTCTTGCTGGCTGGTCTCAGGGAAGCCTGCAGACTGTGGAGAACTGTTTTTGGCATGCAGAGAAAGGATGCTTTGCTTACCCTACTAGTTCAAAAGACCAGGTTCTTTCTTAGTAGTTGGCACTTATGACAGGGGCCAAAGAACAGCCCACAGTGCCCCATGCTGGATCCCAGTGTGGCTGCAGAACAAGTGCTCAGGGAAACACAGCCTCTGTGGGTTCCTGGTTCTTACATAAGGAGAAGTTATAAGGAGACCAAGTTTCAAGTAGAGGTAACAGAGGATCTGGGGAGTACCTTGAAAAGGTCACTGTTAAAAGCACTAGGAAAACAGAGGAGCATCAGCTGTGAATGAATAGAATTTATGCACAAGAACTCACAGGTCCATGGTAAAGAAGTCAGGGACTGCCAGTTGCCTGCCTGCTTGCCCCTCTCCACTGCTGTAAGCTATGTCATTCCCGGGAGCTGCCTGTGGCCTCCTAGATTTTCCAAAGGAGCACACAAAGTTCAAAGACAGCAATGCCCTGCAGGAGGTGTGGGGCAGAAGGCAGACTGGTGTCAAGCACCTTATTAGCTGTCTGCTCTTCCTGGTTAAATCAGGTGTAGTCTACGTGGCTTGCAAAATTTACCTGTCTACAAAAAGAGTGCTTCTGCTAGAAATCCAAAGATGACCCTGAAGCTCTGTCCAGGTGGGCCACAGTGAGTGGGCAACTGCTGGATCACATGCATGAAGATGCTTTCTCCACCTCAAGAATGCTAGCCATCCAGGGGAGGAGGTCTGGTTGTGCCTGCCCGAGAGCAAAATGTGTCTAAACGGGGAGGGGAGCATCAGACTGGTCAGTGCTCACTCCTGGCGCCGGCTGGTGGGGTCAACATCACCTAAACTACTGTTTTTTACAGGGTGGGGAGCAACGGCTCCCTGAATGAAAATCTGTGCTCTTTTAAGAAAGGGAGGTTCGGGAATGAATACTGGACAAGCGATAGTCACTACACTGATTTTCTTCTGCTGCTGGTGAGGTCATTTTTTAAAAGCCAGATTTATTGATACATAATTTGCATATAATAAAATTCAACTTTTTCAATGTAAAAATAAACACGTCTCCAACAAGCTTTCCTGGCCTGAAGGCTCTCGGCTTCCTCATGTACCTGGCAGAATTAAGGGGACAGGTTCCCAATCACACTACACATCTAAATCCACTGCTGTCAGGCCGATTCCAACTCACAGCAAGCCTACAGGACAGGGTAGAACTGCCCCACAGGGCATCCAAAGGGGAGCCTGGTGGACGTGAACTGCTGACTTTTTGATTAGCAGCTGTAGCACTGAACCACTGTGTCACCAGGGTTTCCACTTCTACTCACTCACAAAAAAGCTCCTCCGCTTTCCCAGGATGAAAGCCAGTGTTATGTGGAAGACGCTTAGGGTACAATGTGCTACAAATGTTTTCTCACTCAAGACATACTTGCAGGTGTGGATCAATCTCAAATATAGTCTCTCCTCTCCGCATGTCAGTTATTAGCCAGGGTCCGCCAGCACTGTGGACAAGGAAAGGCAAAATTATGGTAACTGAAGGCTAGGTCTGATGCACTGGGCCTACAGCCTTGCCTGGTTTGCTGCCCCAAGCCCAGAAACATAGGGAAATAGCTAATGGTCAGGGTCCACAAGGGAGTGAGCTATCAGGAAGCCATAACATGAAAAATCAGTGCCTGAAACAGCAATGTAAGAGGGGTGGGGTGACACGTGGGTTAGCAGAAGGACTCCCACCTCAGGCCCAGGGAGTAGCCCCACACTGGAGGGCAAGGGTGTACTCACATGGGCACTGTCCGCAGCAGCTCCAGGATGCCCTGCCCATTCCACTGCTGGGCTGCGTGCAGCTCCTCAGTGCAGACGCCCACAATCTGAGGCCACGGGAAGAGATGCTTCATGGGCTAATGACTACCCCTTCCACTTTCCCAGAAGGTCAGCCACCCAAGTTCTCCTAAGGTCACCTCAGGTGGAGAGCCCCAAGGCAGGAGTTGTGCCAAGAGGCTGGTGTGTCCAAACTGGACAGTTCTTTTAGGAGGGGAGCAGCAGCCTGGCTAGGAGATGGACAGAGCCACAGACAGGGCACTGAAGGCTGATCTTGCCCTGCTGTGATGGGACAGGTGTCTGGCTGATGCGAAATCCAGCCCTAGGCTATGCACAGGAGAAAAGCAGGACCTGGGCCAACTCAGGAAGAGACTCTAGGCCACATCTCTGAAAGTAGGGATGGGCCAGGGAGACATTCCAGCCCTGTCTATTATCATGGGGAACATAAACAGGAGATTTTGAGACCATGTAAGCTGGAAACCCCGACTAAAAGGTATCAACAGCTTGCAGAGAAGCTCCCTTTCCTTATCAGGGTCTAAGTCATTGTGTAAAATCTCATGGGAACCAAGGGAACCTTCATACAGGCCCCATTATGACCAGAAGCAAGCACTCAGCTGTAGCTGGAGTGGATGCCCACCAGCCTGGGTAAGGATGAGTACAGTCCAGAGCTGGTTTCTTGCTGGAATGTCTTGTGCTGACACTGTTTGAGTCTTTACTAATTCACAAAAATACCCTTTCTATTACCTCCCTTTCCAGCTACAGGCATTCTCTCACACTCAAATGATCCCTTCCCCCTTCTCCCATCTTGGAAATTAAATCAGACCATCTGGATCTACCCAACAAGTCACTGGAGGGAACAGAAAATAAGACCAAAGGAAACCTCCTGCTCCCTTTAGTCTCCCTACCCAAGTCTTCCTGTTCTGCCAGCACTCTTCCCACAGGAGAGGCTCAAGTCCACAGCCAGGCCTCATCTCACCTGAAGGAAGGTAACGACCCCAAACGGTGTCTGCACAGGTTGCATCTGTGGGTCTTCTGTCAGCAGCATGTGCTGAATTCTTGACTCACTGTTATCCAAAGGGCTGTGCCAAGAAACATGGTCCCCGCTGCAGAAGGTATTCTCTGTGGGAGAGACAGGAAGATCCTTAGTGTTGGAGGCCCCTGATCCAGGCCTGGAATCTGACCCAGAACCTGAGAAGCCAGCCTTCCCCTGCCTTCTATGGTAGCCCCCTAGCAGGAGGGTAAAAAGTCACTCCAGATAAGAGTAACTTCCAAAATCCCAAATGTATTCCTACTTGCCAGTTCTGCCAGCCTTCAGTGGAAAAGGACAGGCTGCAAGTGTGGGTAACCACCTGACCTAGGAAGCTAAAGACTTCCAACATCTGCTTCACTTTCCAGTACCGAAGCTCATATAAGAATAAGGGGCTGTATTGTGGGGCTGACTGGCCAGAAGGCCACAGGCAGGCTGGAGGACAGTGAAAGCCCTTTGCCTTGGGAGAATGGATCAGGATTTCTGTGCTGCTGGAATAGTGCTCAAGATGCAACACCCAACCTTCCAGAGCCTTTGAGATCCAGCATCAGCTTCCCACAGGTAGACAGATGTAGGCATTTCGGAAAAAGACTGCAGGCTTTAAGTAAGTGGAGGTCTGGAGAGAACCTCAGAGATGTACAGAGGAGCAGGCAGTTGTTTCCACGAGAACACAGGCACTGTGCCAGGCTGGCCAAGAAACGCATGCATGTACGGCCATCTCAGAGCCCCATCTTTGCATGTGGCACAGGCTTATTACCATAAACACTCCTGTTTAAGGTAGGATAATCACAAGAAAAAACAATAACAACCAAACAAGCAAGCCATGCTAAGTCTCTATCAACTGACTCATGGGTATTTTTCTGAAGGTACTCTGCATTTACTAGCCTGCATGTACCTATAGCTCTTTTTGTTTTTCTTTTTCTCTTTCTCCTCTAACACAAATGGCAGCATACTACTTTCACATTTCACTTAGTTCTATATTTTGGAGATGATTTCATAATGGTATATGGACAACTATCTCATTTTTCAAATAGCTGTATGGTAGTTCATTGTGGTCTATCACTTACGATCAGAAATTCCTTCATTTTTTTTTTTTTTTTTAAATCTGTATTTAAGGCCAGCCAGAAAAAAGGGAAAGAACTTCCAAGGAGGTCTAAGAAAGTTTCTGCTCTCCCTTGCCTTGATTTGAGTGCTAAGTCCCTCACGTGTCAGGTTAAGTTACACAACAATCTTCTCCACCCAAGAGACAGGCTCAAGTTATTGATCCTCAAGCTCAAAAGCATTCATTCACAGGCAAAGAAGGAAGACTAGCTGCTTCCTCTATAGTACACAGAATAATAAGGAGGGCAAAAGGTAAGTTCCAAGCAGAGGTAACTAAAAAACCCACATTTCCCAACTCCTGCAGGGCCCACTTTTCCCAGATTTTCTTCTTGTACAGAGGTATGTGTCTGCAAACACTTTACATGCCCTACAAGAAACAGCGCCACAAGTAAAAAGATTGAATTAGTAACTAAAATAACTTATCACAAAGAAAAGCCCAGGCCCAGATGGCTTCACTGGTGAATTCTACCAAACATTTAAAGGAGAATTAATGCCGATTCTTCACAAACTCTTTCAAAAAACAGAACTCATTCTATGAAGTCAGTATTACACTAATACCAAAAACAGACAAAGACATTACAAGGAAAGAAAACTACAGATGAATATCCTTTAAATTGATCCAATACAGACACAGAACTCCACAAAATACTACAAAACCAAACCCAGTAACATTTATAAAGGGTTGTACATCATGACCAAGTGATATTTATGGCAGGAATGCAAGGTTGGTTTAATGTAAGACAATCAGTCAAGGTCATATACCATATCACTTACAACAAACGTTTACCAAAAAAAAAAAAAAAAAAAAAATCACATGGTCGTCTCCATAGATATAAGAAAACAACCTGACAATAGTTAATACCATTTTCATAATAAAAAATACTCAATAAAATAGTAATAGGCAGGAATGTCCTCAACCTGATCAAGTACATCTATGAAAATCCGACATTTAGCATCATACTTAATGATGAAAGATTGAATTCTTTTACTGTAAAATCAGGAACAAGATAGAGATGCCTGCTTTTGTCACTTCTACATAAAACTATACTGGAGGTTCTAGCCAGGGCAATTAGGCAAGAAAAAGAAACAGCAGATATTCAAATTGGAAAGGAAGAAGTAAAAGAATTTCTATTCACAGATGACATGATGAAAAGCCCTAAGGAAACCACTTAAAAAACTATTAGAACATAAGAGTTCAGCTAGTTTGCAAGACCAATATACATAAATCAACATCAGCACTTTTTCTAGGATGAGTTCACAAATTTAATTGTCAGACCTCATCCAACAACAGCTCTGATGGACATTCCAGAGAAAGAGTTCCAAAATTGCTTTGAAGGGTGTACTAGGCACTGGTGTCAGTGCATAGCTTCCTAAGGGGAGTACTTCAAAAGTGACCACAGTGATACTCGGCAACGAGGTATGTAGCACTTTTTCTAGGATGAGTTCGTGAACTTAACTGTCCTTGCATATGCTGAGTAAGATTAATCAGTTGCAAAAGGACAAATACTTTATAAGACCACTATTATACGGACTTAAGAAAAGCTTTTAAGACAGAAAAAATAATTATTGATGGTTACAATGGTGGAGAGGTGAGGGAAATCATGTTAAACACTCTTGACATAAGTGAAGCCATCTTAGATGCTGAACCGTTACTTCAACTCTGTGTAACCTCTTGTACTGTTTGTGTACTGTAACCTAGAGGCAATCTGGGAACACTTCCAAGCCCTTGGCCCAAACATGTGAAACAATGTATGACTGAAACTGTAAACAACTGACTTAGTTACTGTATGTTTCAGTTCTTTATATTCTAAGTTACCAAAAGGGTATAAATACTCTAATAAACCTTTGCTCTGGGCTCTCGGCTGGGGAAAGCCATTAGCTCCCTGATCCCAAACTGTTTCATGTCTATTCTTTCTTAGTCTCGGCGTCGCTCTCCTCTGCCCACCATGTTCATCGGAGAACTCTCTGATCTCCGACATCTGGCGCCCAACGTGGGGAAGGAACCCACGACCCTGGGCATTAAGAGTCCCATGCTCTACCGACTGAGCTAGCCGGGCTTGTTTATCCTCAAAAAAATATTTACAGTTTCAAACGTGGTGGTCTGATACTGCCCAACAGCAAGCTCAAAAAAACATTCAGGCTCAGATTAATGTGTCCACTAAACAATTGTTAGGAATAAACACCTGGGCTGACATCAAAACTCAGTTAATAATGAACACTCAAGCTATATCCCAAGTTAGATTTGTGTGTTTAAAAGCTTGGGAAAAAATCAGTCAACCAGGACAAGAAACTCCTACATTCAGCTCTATAAGACAAGGAGCTAAAGAGCCGTATGTTGATTTCCTTGCTAGACTCAGAGATGTTTTGCAAAAAATTATAGAAAATCCAGATGCCAGAGATATGATTTTACAAATTTTGGCATTCGATAATGCCAACCCAGACTGTAAGAAGGCTCTTCGCCCCCTTAAGGGACGAGGAAGTTTAGAAGATTATATTAAAGCTTGTCAAGAAGTTGGGCCTATAACTTTTAAGGCTGCCACCTTGGCAGAAGCAATGGCAGCGCTGCATATGAAAAACAGCCGCTGTTTTGGCTGTGGTAAGTTAGGTCACATAAAAAGAAATTGCAGGGAAATCAGCACAAAATTAAGATCGTGTGCCAGAAAAACGGCACCAGGACTGTGTACCAGGTGCAAGCATAGAAATCATTGGGCAAATTGCTGCAGATTTAGACAATCAATAGTGCCAAAGAGAAGTTTAAAGAATTATATTAAAACTTGTTGAGAAGTGAAGTAAAAAATTTTTTAAGGTGGCCACTCTAGTTGAAGCAATGACAACATTACATATGAAAAACAGTTACTATGAAAACAGTAAGTATAAGAAATCTCAAAACCTTGTAAGCCTAGAATCTGGGGGACGAGAAGAACAGGGGGGCCCCCAAGCTTGTTCTTCCATCTTCCCTTGCTCCGTTTAAAGGCTAACTCTTTTTAAAACTTTTAGTGTGGCTATGTCATTTATGTAACTTTAGAACCTATGCTATCAGAGGACAAATGGAGAGCGAGAAGGATCCCTTGTCTACTCCTCCCTCCTCAACACCATTTAAGAGGAGTTAGAAAGTAGAAAGAAGCTGGGAGGTGAAGGGAGCAACTGGTCATCGCCACTTTCACCTATTCCCGAAGAGAGCAAGAGAGGCAACTGACCATCGCCGCTCTCGTCTACTCTTTTATTTTTAATGTCATCGTCAGAGGAGGAACCAGAAAGTAAAGAGGAATCAGGGAGTGGGGAGAGAGAGGGAGGCAGACAGCCGCCACCACCTTCTCCTGCTCTTCTGTCTTCTCCTATTCCCTCTAAGAAAGTAAGGCCAAGTACTCCTCTACAGGAACTAACACCAAGTACTCCTCTAGAAATCCCAGGTTTGATTGATGATAAATGAACAAGCCACATTACCAGTTGGATTTGTATGTTTAAGGGCTTGAGAAAAATCAGTCAAAATAAAAATCCCCACATTTAGCTTTATACAATAATTAAAAATAAAATTCAAATTCAAACCATAATAGCTTAAAAACTTGAGACACTTACCCCCCTGCAAAAAGTTTTACAACAAACACTGTATATTCTAATTTCCAAGGCAACCTATCTGGTGGAAAAATATATCAGCCAATACCTGACAAAAGGGAGAGATAATTACATGGGTAAAGGGTTTTGCTTGTGTCTCTCCAGGGCCTGAAATTGAGCCTATTTGGATCCCATCATGGAGAATTCATCCGAGATACAGAGCACTCAACAAAGCAGATGACGAGGATAAAGATCAAGACGATGAGGATAAAGATCAAGACGACCCTTCGCACACACAAGGCTCACCGGTTTGGGGACAGAAAAGAAGAACAATGCGGAAGGCGAAGATTTTGCCTTCTAATATTGACATTCCTTGTTTATCTCTCTTCCTTGTAATATTGGTTATGATCATAATTTGACTACAATGTATGGATGTTGAATTTCTTATTTGTTGTTTAATGCCTCTTGATGAAAATCTATGAAGGTTACTGATTTCACTCTGCAAATTTAAGATTGTCCCCATGAACTAAAACACTTGTGTTCTGGCCGTGTAGAGCCTGGTACCTCTAGGGAACTGATGTCATGTATTCAATTAAGAAAAAACTGGATTTCCCTGAAACCCGGAATGGGTTATAAAAAAGACACAATATCTCTATTTACTGCCTCTTGATCCCCAGAGCTCGGCTGGTCAGTCAGTGATGGGTAAGACCCCTCAAGGAGGGGTGACCTAAAATAGGCACAGTCACCAAGGGATCATCAAAAGAGGCTGGTGAGCCAAAGACGGGTAAGACTCCTCATGGGAGGGGCAACCTAAGACAGGCCCAGTCACCGAAAGGCTATTTGAGAAGTGGAAAAGCTTCTTGCCATGATATAAAATTCAAACAACAGAAACATGACCAACAGTTGCCCTGGCCATGATTTCACCAGACACTTCAGCTTCATTTTTATTAAATAAAAAAGGGGGAAATGAGGGAAATCACGTTAAACACTCTTGACATAAGTGAAGCCATCTTAGATGCTGAACCGTTACTTCAACTCTGTGTAACCTCTTGTACTGTTTGTGTACTGTAACTTAGAGGCGATCTGGGAACACTTCCAAGCCCTTGGCCCAAACATGTGAAACAATGTATGACCTAAACTGTAAACAACTGACTTAGTTACTGTATGTTTCAGTTCCTTATATTCTAAGTTACCAAAAGGGTATAAATACTCTAATAAACCTTTGCTCTGGGCTCTCAGCTGGGTAAAGCCGTTAGCTCCCTGATCCCAAACTGTTTCATGTCTATCCTTTCTTAGTCTCGGCGTCATTCTCCTCCACCCACCGTGTTCATCGGATCTCCGACAGAGAGGGAGAGAGAGGGGTATTCATAGATTAAATAGTAGGTAGGCATTCGGTTAGGTGAAGGGAGTGACAGTACACAGAAGAAGGGAGGTTAGCACAGCTGGACTATATCAAAACCTAAAAGCTGTCCTAAATACAATCCAACATCTTGAAGACCACAGTGGCAGGGGCAGGGGTCTGGGGATCATGATTTCAAGGGACATCTCATCAACTGGCATGACTAAGTATTTTTTAAGAAAATGTTCTGCATCCCACTTTGGTGAATGACATTTGGGGTCTTAAAAGCTATCAAGCAGCTAAGTAGCATCAATTGATCCTAACTCACCTGGAGTAGAGGAGAACAAAGGACATCAAAGACATGAGGAAAATAAGAGCCCAGGAAACAAAAGGTGTCATATGATCTGGAGACTCCAAGAAACCAGATGAACTAGATGGTGCCTAGCCACTACCAAGGACTGCCCTGACAGGGTATACAATGCAGAGTTTCTGACACAGTGGGACAAAAATGGGTGTGCAGAACTAGAACTCTACTGAGAGACCAGACTTGATGGTTTGACGGACTGGAGGACCCCCTGAAGGCATGGCCCCTGGACTCTGTTAGTTCAGAGCTGAAACCAGTATCCAAGTAAACTCTTTAGACAAATAGCCAGTACTATAACACACAGACCGATGCTGGCAAAGAGTGTACTTCTTGGCTTAAGTGTGTGCATAAGGTTGTCTGAGCAGCTCCTGTCCAGAGGCAAGAGGACAGGGAGGCAGGGGGACAGGAATCGGTTGAATGGATACAGGAAGTACAGGCTGGAAAGGAGGAGTGCTGTCACAGGGTGGACAGAGCAGTTTAGAGTTGCACAGTGATGTGTGAGTAGGGTTTTATATGGTAAATTGACTTGTATTGTAAACTTTTCCTTAAAGCATAATAAAGTATTTTCTAAAAAAGGTGGAAATAATCCAAGTGCCCATCAGCTGATGAATGGCTAAACAAAATGTGGTATATCCACAGGATGGATTATTTGGCAATAAAAAGAAATGAGATCCTCATACATTCTACAACATGCACAAATCTTAAAAAACATTAAGCTAGATGAAAGAAACCAGTCACAAAAGACTACACTGTATGATTTCACTTACAGGAAATGTCTAGAATGGTGTATGCCGAGGGCTGTGAGCACTGGGGTTATAAATGGAATGACTAGTATGAGGCTTCTTTTTTAGAGTTGAAAATATTCCAGGGTTCACTGTAGTGATGGTTTCACAACCGTGAACACAGTGAAAATAACACAATTGCACACCTGAAATAGGTGAATCATACGGTATTTGAATTATATCTCAACTAGGCGCCTGGAAAGAAAGAGGCAAACAATGTCCCAGAGGAAAGGGAGGAGTCTTGAGAGGAGAGGTGCAGTAGGGAAGCCCAGTCAAATCCCCAAACTCCTTTACCCTCTCCCTGGCTAAGCAGCCAGGGCCTAGGAGAAACCTAACTCACCATGCTTAGACGCCACAGCACATTGTAGGTCTACAGGACCTGAACAATCATCTACCCCACCAATTACATCTTCTGCAAACGAGGAAAGGATCTTTGAGAATGCCTAATGTCACAGGGCAAGTCTGTGATGACAGGCACAGTGAAATGCTTTTTCCCTTCTTTACCTAAATAAACTTATCTTTTAAAAAAAAAACAACTTTGTATCATTATACTAAATAAATCAAACCAAACTTGTTGCCATCAAGTCAATTCTGACTCACGGTGATCCCACACGACAGAATAGAACTGCCCCACAGCGTTTCCAAGGAGTGCCTGGTGGATTCAAACTGCCGATCTTTCGGTTAGCAGCCAGAGCATCTAACCACTACACCACCAAGGTTTCCACTATACTAAATAGGGAAAACAAATAGGAAGTCAGTGTTGCTTACCATGCAACAGAAAATAGTCAGATAACTTAAAAATAATGCAATGAGAATAAAATGTTATTAATTTCTAGCTGATAGTGCTGCCTACCTAACATTGTTAAAATTAAGATGAGAGAGGTTAAAGAGCTTTTAGAAGTTTAAAGAAGCACATCAGAGACAGAATCGGCAGGACTGAAAGAAATGAGGAGAGAACAGAGTCTTTACTACCCAAGTTCATGTTATTGCCTAGTTCCTGCCTGAAATCTGTTGCTGGCTTTGGGAAACCCTAGCAGAGCAGTCAAGAAGGTCAGCTTTGGAGCTGGGAGGTCCCAGTTCCAGTTTGCTTCTGCCCCTAACTAGTCATGACCCTGGGCAGGTTGCCCAACCACCATTTGTATGCCTGTTTCTTCGTCTGTGAGCAGCCAACAGTGAGCATCACTCCAACACTTCACATTGCAATGCGTTATTACTCCAGTACTAGAACACAGTACAGATTCTCCCTGAGGGGCCTAGCTGCTTCACTAGAAAAGCAGCACTGGCCACACAGCCTGTAGCTAACAGAAGTTCCCAGTAGGTGGCACCATTGCTCCTGGTTTAAGTGGCACCAGAGCTCCTCATGCCTATCAAATGTCCAGTTTGCAGAAATAAACCCCAAACCTGGCAGGGACATGGGAGAGAAACAGCAAGAACGCTGCAAAAGTTTCAAGGCATGACCATTTATTAATAAGAATCGACACTGGTTTTAAAATACAAATCCAAATGTTAAATAAGAATGACCAAAAGGCATTTAAACCAAAAACCATTGCCAACAAGTTGATTCCGACTCACAGGGATCCTACTGCACAGAACTGCCCCAGCAGAGTTTCCAAGCTGCAGCTGGTGGATTCGAAAAGCCGACCTTTCTGTTAGCAGCAAAGCTCTTAACCACTAGGCCACCAGAGCTTCAAAAGGCACTAAGGATATGCTTACCTTAAGGGGCTTAATTTAGGTAGCTGGGCAGGGAGGGCCTTAAAGCAATGAAAAGGAGTCAGACCAAGTAGATGCTCCAGGACCAACATACATGTGACCCACGTTTGGCAAAAAGCACTAACGAGTTAAAGGGGAGAGGGTAGGGAAAGCCTAACTCAGCACAGAAAGGTTTGCATAGCATGATGCTGACAGACTGGGCTTGGTGCTCAGCAGTTACCAGCTCAGCTGCTGACCAAAAGGCTGGCAGTTTGAATCCATCAGATGCTCGCTGGAAACCCTGTGGGTCAGTTCTACTCTGTCCGGCAGGGTTACTATGAGTTGGACCTGACTCAGTGGTAAGAGGTTTGATTTGTTTTTCATGCTAACGGAACCTTCTGGTATGAGACAGGGCCTCCTCCGGACCTGCCAGGTCAGGGCACTAGACTTACTAGCTCTGCTGTGGCCAAGAAATGGTCTTTCCTTACAATGAAAGTTTTGAAGGCACAGTTTTGAAGCCTGGGACAAAGCACAAAGGGCCCATTCTTGAGCCCAGTCTGGTCTTTATGCCCTGGGATGCTCAGGCCCACTCTGTGTGGAGCCACTGGGGGTCTCTGCCCTCGGGCCTCAGCTCCTTCCTAGGGCAGGTCTCAGCCCTTTCCTGGGGCAGGTCTCAGCCCCTTCCTGGGGCAGCTGTCAGCCACCTCAGAGGGAGTTTCAAATGCTAATAGCCTCTCAGTAGAGGCCCAGCTGTTGGCCCAGCGGTTAGAGAAGCCTACCTCCCTGCTGCTCTGTATATGCTCACTCTCCCTTGCTATTATTCCCTGAAACATCCCTCTCAAGAAATCAGCCTGAACACTCTACATGTGGCAGCACAGGAGACTGCCTACATACACGAAGGAGACTACTCCAGGTCTGGCCTGGGTGGTCACTTCCCACTCTTCCCTCCTCTGAGCTTTACCCCTGTGGACAAAGTTTGGCTTTCTGGCTCTAGTTTTTAAAGTAGTCTGAGCACTTCCAGTGCTCTTTGTCTTCCTAAAAGGGGTTGGTTGTTCAGTGGTTAAACACTTGGCTGCTAACCCAAAGGTCAGAGGTTAGATACTAAGAGTTGCTCTTAGAGAGAAAGGTGTGACAGTCTGCTTCCATAAACATCACAGCCTTGGGAACCCAATGGAGCAGTTCTACTCTGTCCTATAGGGCTGCCATGATTCGGAATGAACTTGAGGGCAGTGGGTTTTGTTTGTTGGTTTGTGTCTTTCCAAAATAGGCATACAAATAGGGGCTACACAGGCCCTACACCTAGTGAGCTAACTTCAGGAAGGGAGGGTGCATGATGCAGTCATCACAGCTACTTATTAACCATGCACATTCACTAGGTACCAGTGACTAGGGGATGGGGCCTTTGAGCTCTCATTTGGGGGACTTTCAGGGTTGGTAAGAACATCCATGCAAGGGAAACAGTACATATTTGTGGGGACAACAGAAGCCTTGTGCTGGGACCTTTCTAAGACCCTGTCTGATGCATCACATTGCTTTCCTTTCTGATTGTAAATACATAGGTAACTCTAATTTTAGGAAACGCTGGTGGCACAGTGGTTAAGTGCCATGCTGCTAATCCAAAGACTGGCAGCTCAAGTCCACCAGGTGCTCCTCAGAAACTCTATGAGGCAGTTCTACCTGTTCCACAGGGTCGCTATGAGTCAGAGTTGACTCAATGCAATAGGATGGAAGATGGAAGTAAAAGTAATATTCTCTTTGAATTTTGTGAACTGTTCTAGAGAATTAATGAACTACAGTGCAAATAGCCAGCAAGGGCTGGCAGCACAGAGTGAATTTGTGTAGACCCAGTACTGGGTGGCAGGGCAGTTCACGGAGAAGGATGGAGTCCCTCTAGCTTATGACTTATGCCCAGGAGACTACGAAGAAGAGAGAAGCCAGCCGGCCTGAAGTATAGGGTGTTGTGCAGACTCCTGAGCCTATGGCTGCTC